>CM073449.1:0-10000000 GCA_037074485.1 Delonix regia
CCAAAATCACTGTTCAGGCCGGGAACTGCTCAAAACTCGTGTTTTTTTGACTGCCCTACTAGAAATCGCAGTCTCGGACCCAGACGGCTGGAAATCACTCATTGGGTCCCGGACAGCCGGAGAACGACACCGGCCCGTCGGACAGCCAAAAATGTCGATTCTGCCCCCGACTGACCAAAATCACTATTCTGTCCGGGAACTGCTCGAAACTCGTGTTTTTTTTACTGCCCTACCAGAAATAGCTGTTTCGGACCCAGACGGCTGGAAATCACTATTTGGGTTCCGAACATCCTGAGATTGACACCGGCCCGTCGGACAGCCAAAAATGTCGATTCTGCCCCCGACCGGCCAAAATCATTGTTCAGGCCCAGAACTGCCTGAAACTCGTGATTTTTCGACTGCCCCACCAGAAATCGCAGTCTCGGACCCAGACGGCTGGAAATCGCTATTTGTCTCCAGGTCATCCAGAGAACGACACCGGCCCGTCGGACAGCCAAAAATGTCGATTCCTCGCCCGACCGGCCAAAATCATTGTTCAAGCCCTGAACTGCCCGAAACTCGTGATTTTTCGACCGCCCCAGCAGAAATCGCAGTCTCGGACCCAGACGGCTGGAAATCGCTCTTTGGGTTCCGAACATCCTGAGAACGACCCCGGCCCGTCGGACAGCCAAAAATGTCGATTCCGCCCCCGACCGGCCAAAATCATTGTTCAGGCCCAGAACTGCCTGAAACTCGTGATTTTTCGACTGCCCCACCAGAAATCGCAGTCTCGGACCCAGACGGCTGGAAATCACTATTTGAGTCCCGGACAGCCGGAGAACGACACCGGCCCGTCAGACAGCCAAAAATGTCGATTCCGCCCCCGGCTGACCAAAATCACTGTTCTGTCCGGGAACTGCTCGAAACTCGTGTTTTTTTTATGTTCTACTAGAAATAGCAGTTTCGGACCCAGACGGCTGGAAATCACTATTTGGGATCCGAACATCCTGAGAATGACACCGGCCGTCGGACAGCCAAAAATGTCGATTCTGCCCCCGACCGGCCAAAATCACTCTTCAGGCCGGGAACTGCTCGAAACTCGTGTTTTTTTGACTGCCCTACCAGAAATAGCTGTTTCGGACCCAGACGGCTGGAAATCGCTATTTGTGTCCAGGACATCCTGAGAACGACACCGGCCCGTCGGACAGCCAAAAATGTCGACTCCGCGCCCGACCGGCCAAAATCATTGTTCAAGCCCCGAACTGCCTGAAACTCGTGATTTTTCGACTGCCCCAGCAGAAATCGCAGTCTCGGACCCAGACGGCTGGAAATCACTCATTGGGTCCCGGACAGCCGGAGAACGACACCGGCCCGTCGGACAGCCAAAAATGACGATTCTGCCCCCGACTGGCCAAAATCACTATTCTGTCCGGGAACTGCTCGAAACTCGTGTTTTTTTTACTGCCCTACCAGAAATAGCTGTTTCGGACCCAGACGGCTGGAAATCACTATTTGGGTTCCGAACATCCTGAGAATGACACCGGCCCGTCGGACAGCCAAAAATGTCGATTCTGCCCCCGACCGGCCAAAATCACAGTTCGGGCCGGGAACTGCTCGAAACTCGTGTTTTTTTGACTGCCCTACTAGAAATAGCAGTTTCGGACCCAGACGGCTAGAAATCGCTATTTGTGTTCCGAACATCCTGAGAATGACACTGGCCGTCGGACAGCCAAAAATGTCGATTCTGCCCCCGACCGGCCAAAATCACTGTTTAGGCCGGGAACTGCTCGAAACTCGTGTTTTTTTGACTGCCCTACTAGAAATAGCAGTTTCGGACCCAGACGGCTGGAAATCACTATTTGGGTTCCGAACATCCTGAGAATGACCCCGGCCCGTCGGACAGCCAAAAATGTCGATTCTGCCACCGACCGGCCAAAATCACTGTTCAGGCCGGGAACTGCTCGAAACTCGTGTTTTTGTGACTGCCCTACCAGAAATAGCAGTTTTGGACCCAGACGGCTGGAAATCGCTATTTGTCTCCAGTTCATCCAGAGAACGACACCGGCCCGTCGGACAGCCAAAAATGTCGATTCCGCGCCCGACCGGCCAAAATCATTGTTCAAGCCTTGAACTGCCCGAAACTCGTGATTTTTAGACTGCCCCACCAGAAATAGCAGTCTCGGACCCAGACGGCTGGAAATCACTATTTGGGTCCCGGACAGCCGGAGAACGACGCCGGCCCGTCAGACAGCCAAAAATGTCGATTCCGCCCCCGGCTGACCAAAATCACTGTTCTATCCGGGAACTGCTCGAAACTCGTGTTTTTTTTATTGCTCTACTAGAAATAGCAGTTTCGGACCCAGACGGCTGGAAATCACTATTTGGGTTCCGAACATCCTGAGAATGACACCGGCCCGTCGGACAGCCAAAAATGTCGATTCTGCCCCCGACCGGCCAAAATCACAGTTCGGGCCGGGAACTGCTCGAAACTCGTGTTTTTTTGACTGCCCTACCAGAAATAGCAGTCTCGGACCCAGACGGCTGGAAATCGCTATTTGGGTCCAGGACATCCTGAGAACGACACCGGCCCGTCGGACAGCCAAAAATGTCGATTCCGCCCCCGGCTGACCAAAATCACTGTTCTGTCCGGGAACTGCTCGAAACTCGTGTTTTTTTTATGTTCTACTAGAAATAGCAGTTTCGGACCCAGACGGCTGGAAATCACTATTTGGGATCCGAACATCCTGAGAATGACACCGGCCGTCGGACAGCCAAAAATGTCGATTCTGCCCCCGACCGGCCAAAATCACTGTTCAGGCCGGGAACTGCTCAAAACTCGTGTTTTTTTGACTGCCCTACTAGAAATCGCAGTCTCGGACCCAGACGGCTGGAAATCACTCATTGGGTCCCGGACAGCCGGAGAACGACACCGGCCCGTCGGACAGCCAAAAATGTCGATTCTGCCCCCGACTGACCAAAATCACTATTCTGTCCGGGAACTGCTCGAAACTCGTGTTTTTTTTACTGCCCTACCAGAAATAGCTGTTTCGGACCCAGACGGCTGGAAATCACTATTTGGGTTCCGAACATCCTGAGAATGACACCGGCCCGTCGGACAGCCAAAAATGTCGATTCTGCCCCCGACCGGCCAAAATCATTGTTCAGGCCCAGAACTGCCTGAAACTCGTGATTTTTCGACTGCCCCACCAGAAATCGCAGTCTCGGACCCAGACGGCTGGAAATCGCTATTTGTCTCCAGGTCATCCAGAGAACGACACCGGCCCGTCGGACAGCCAAAAATGTCGATTCCTCGCCCGACCGGCCAAAATCATTGTTCAAGCCCTGAACTGCCCGAAACTCGTGATTTTTCGACCGCCCCAGCAGAAATCGCAGTCTCGGACCCAGACGGCTGGAAATCGCTCTTTGGGTTCCGAACATCCTGAGAACGACCCCGGCCCGTCGGACAGCCAAAAATGTCGATTCCGCCCCCGACCGGCCAAAATCATTGTTCAGGCCCAGAACTGCCTGAAACTCGTGATTTTTCGACTGCCCCACCAGAAATCGCAGTCTCGGACCCAGACGGCTGGAAATCACTATTTGAGTCCCGGACAGCCGGAGAACGACACCGGCCCGTCAGACAGCCAAAAATGTCGATTCCGCCCCCGGCTGACCAAAATCACTGTTCTGTCCGGGAACTGCTCGAAACTCGTGTTTTTTTTATGTTCTACTAGAAATAGCAGTTTCGGACCCAGACGGCTGGAAATCACTATTTGGGATCCGAACATCCTGAGAATGACACCGGCCGTCGGACAGCCAAAAATGTCGATTCTGCCCCCGACCGGCCAAAATCACTCTTCAGGCCGGGAACTGCTCGAAACTCGTGTTTTTTTGACTGCCCTACCAGAAATAGCTGTTTCGGACCCAGACGGCTGGAAATCGCTATTTGTGTCCAGGACATCCTGAGAACGACACCGGCCCGTCGGACAGCCAAAAATGTCGACTCCGCGCCCGACCGGCCAAAATCATTGTTCAAGCCCCGAACTGCCTGAAACTCGTGATTTTTCGACTGCCCCAGCAGAAATCGCAGTCTCGGACCCAGACGGCTGGAAATCACTCATTGGGTCCCGGACAGCCGGAGAACGACACCGGCCCGTCGGACAGCCAAAAATGACGATTCTGCCCCCGACTGGCCAAAATCACTATTCTGTCCGGGAACTGCTCGAAACTCGTGTTTTTTTTACTGCCCTACCAGAAATAGCTGTTTCGGACCCAGACGGCTGGAAATCACTATTTGGGTTCCGAACATCCTGAGAATGACACCGGCCCGTCGGACAGCCAAAAATGTCGATTCTGCCCCCGACCGGCCAAAATCACAGTTCGGGCCGGGAACTGCTCGAAACTCGTGTTTTTTTGACTGCCCTACTAGAAATAGCAGTTTCGGACCCAGACGGCTAGAAATCGCTATTTGTGTTCCGAACATCCTGAGAATGACACTGGCCGTCGGACAGCCAAAAATGTCGATTCTGCCCCCGACCGGCCAAAATCACTGTTTAGGCCGGGAACTGCTCGAAACTCGTGTTTTTTTGACTGCCCTACTAGAAATAGCAGTTTCGGACCCAGACGGCTGGAAATCACTATTTGGGTTCCGAACATCCTGAGAATGACCCCGGCCCGTCGGACAGCCAAAAATGTCGATTCTGCCACCGACCGGCCAAAATCACTGTTCAGGCCGGGAACTGCTCGAAACTCGTGTTTTTGTGACTGCCCTACCAGAAATAGCAGTTTTGGACCCAGACGGCTGGAAATCGCTATTTGTCTCCAGTTCATCCAGAGAACGACACCGGCCCGTCGGACAGCCAAAAATGTCGATTCCGCGCCCGACCGGCCAAAATCATTGTTCAAGCCTTGAACTGCCCGAAACTCGTGATTTTTAGACTGCCCCACCAGAAATAGCAGTCTCGGACCCAGACGGCTGGAAATCACTATTTGGGTCCCGGACAGCCGGAGAACGACGCCGGCCCGTCAGACAGCCAAAAATGTCGATTCCGCCCCCGGCTGACCAAAATCACTGTTCTATCCGGGAACTGCTCGAAACTCGTGTTTTTTTTATTGCTCTACTAGAAATAGCAGTTTCGGACCCAGACGGCTGGAAATCACTATTTGGGTTCCGAACATCCTGAGAATGACACCGGCCCGTCGGACAGCCAAAAATGTCGATTCTGCCCCCGACCGGCCAAAATCACAGTTCGGGCCGGGAACTGCTCGAAACTCGTGTTTTTTTGACTGCCGTACCAGAAATAGCAGTTTCGGACCCAGACGGCTGGAAATCGCTATTTGTGTCCAGGACATCCTGAGAACGACCCCGGCCCGTCGGACAGCCAAAAATGTCGATTCCACGCCCGACCGGCCAAAATCATTGTTCAAGCCCCGAACTGCCTGAAACTCGTGATTTTTCGACTGCCCCAGCAGAAATCGCAGTCTCGGACCCAGACGGCTGGAAATCACTCATTGGGTCCCGGACAGCCGGAGAACGACACCGGCCCGTCGGACAGCCAAAAATGACGATTCTGCCCCCGACTGGCCAAAATCACTATTCTGTCCGGGAACTGCTCGAAACTCGTGTTTTTTTTACTGCCCTACCAGAAATAGCTGTTTTGGACCCAGACGGCTGGAAATCACTATTTGGGTTCCGAACATCCTGAGAATGACCCCGGCCCGTCGGACAGCCAAAAATGTCGATTCTGCCCCCGACCGGCCAAAATCACTCTTCAGGCCGGGAACTGCTCGAAACTCGTGTTTTTTTGATTGCCCTACCAGAAATAGCTGTTTCGGACCCAGACGGCTGGAAATCGCTATTTGTGTCCAGGACATCCTGAGAACGACACCGGCCCGTCGGACAGCCAAAAATGTCGACTCCGCGCCCGACCGGCCAAAATCATTGTTCAAGCCCTGAACTGCCTGAAACTCGTGATTTTTCGACTGCCCCAGCAGAAATCGCAGTCTCGGACCCAGACGGCTGGAAATCGCTATTTGTCTCCAGGTCATCCAGAGAACGACACCGGCCCGTCGGACAGCCAAAAATGTCGATTCCGCGCCTGACCGGCCAAAATCATTGTTCAAGCCCTGAACTGCCCGAAACTCGTGATTTTTCGACTGCCCCACCAGAAATCGCAGTCTCGTACCCAGACGGCTGGAAATCACTATTTGAGTCCCGGACAGCCGGAGAACGACACCGGCCCGTCAGACAGCCAAAAATGTTGATTCCGCCCCCGGCTGACCAAAATCACTATTCTGTCTGGGAACTGCTCGAAACTCGTGTTTTTTTTATGTTCTACTAGAAATAGCAGTTTCGGACCCAGACGGCTGGAAATCACTATTTGGGATCCGAACATCCTGAGAATGACACCGGCCGTCGGAAAGCCAAAAATGTCGATTCTGCCCCCGACCAGCCAAAATCACTGTTCAGGCCGGGAACTGCTCGAAACTCGTGTTTTTTTGACTGCCCTACTAGAAATAGCAGTTCCGGACCCAGACGGCTGGAAATCACTATTTGGGTTCCGAACATCCTGAGAATGACCCCGGCCCGTCGGACAGCCAAAAATGTCGATTCTGCCACCGACCGGCCAAAATCACTGTTCAGGCCGGGAACTGCTCGAAACTCGTGTTTTTGTGACTGCCCTACCAGAAATAGCAGTTTTGGACCCAGACGGCTGGAAATCGCTATTTGTCTCCAGGTCATCCAGAGAACGACACCGGCCCGTCGGACAGCCAAAAATGTTGATTCCGCGCCCGACCGGCCAAAATCATTGTTCAAGCCCTGAACTGCCCGAAACTCGTGATTTTTAGACTGCCCCACCAGAAATAGCAGTCTCGGACCCAGACGGCTGGAAATCACTATTTGGATCCCGGACAGCCGGAGAACGACGCCGGCCCGTCACACAGCCAAAAATGTCGATTCCGCCCCCGGCTGACCAAAATCACTGTTCTGTCCGGGAACTGCTCGAAACTCGTGTTTTTTTTATTGCTCTACTAGAAATAGCAGTTTCGGACCCAGACGGCTGGAAATCACTATTTGGGTTCCGAACATCCTGAGAATGACACCGGCCCGTCGGACAGCCAAAAATGTCGATTCTGCCCCCGACCGGCCAAAATCACTGTTCAGGCCGGGAACTGCTCGAAACTCGTGTTTTTTTGGCCGCCCTACCAGATATAGCAGTTTTGGTCCCAGACGGCTGGAAATCGCTATTTGTGTCCAGGTCATCCAGAGAACGACACCGGCCCGTCGGACAGCCAAAAATGTCGACTCCGCGCCCGACCGGCCAAAATCATTGTTCAAGCCCTGAACTGCCCGAAACTCGTGATTTTTCGACTGCCCCACCAGAAATCGCAGTCTCGGACCCAGACGGCTGGAAATCGCTGTTTGGGTTACGAACATCCTGAGAACGACACCGGCCCGTCGGACAGCCAAAAATGTCAATTCCGCCCCCGACCGGCCAAAATCATTGTTCAGGCCCAGAACTGCCTGAAACTCGTGATTTTTCGACTGCCCCACCAGAAATCGCAGTCTCGGTCCCAGACGGCTGGGCATAACTATTTGGGTCCCGGACAGCCGGAGAACGACACCGGCCCGTCAGACAGCCAAAAATGTCGATTCCGCCCCCGGCTGACCAAAATCACTGTTCTATCCGGGAACTGCTCGAAACACGTGTTTTTTTTATTGCTCTACTAGAAATAGCAGTTTCGGACCCAGACGGCTGGAAATCACTATTTGGGTTCCGAACATCCTGAGAATGACCCCAGCCCGTCGGACATCCAAAAATGTCGATTCTGCCACCGACCGGCCAAAATCACTGTTCAGGCCGGGAACTGCTCGAAACTCGTGTTTTTTTTACTGCCCTACCAGAAATAGCAGTTTCGGACCCAGATGGCTGGAAATCGCTATTTGTGTCCAGGTCATCCTGAGAACGACACCGGCCCATCGGACAGCCAAAAATGTCGATTCCGCGCCCGACCGGCCAAAATCATTGTTCAAGCCCTGAACTGCCTGAAACTCGTGATTTTTCGACTGCCCCAGCAGAAATCGCAGTCTCGGACCCAGACGGCTGGAAATCACTATTTGGGTCCTGGACAGCCGGAGAACGACGCCGGCCTGTCAGACAGCCAAAAATGTCGATTCCGCCCCCGGCTGACCAAAATCACTGTTCTGTCCGGGAACTGCTCGAAACTCGTGTTTTTTTGATTGCTCTACTAGAAATAGCAGTTTCGGACCCAGACGGCTGGAAATCACTATTTGGGTTCCGAACATCCTGAGAATGACACCGGCCCGTCGGACAGCCAAAAATGTCGATTCTGCCCCCGACCGGCCAAAATCATTGTTCAGGCCCAGAACTGGTCGAAACTCGTGTTTTTTTGGCCGCCCTACTAGAAATAGCAGTTTTGGACCCAGACGGCTGGAAATCGCTATTTGTCTCCAGGTCATCCAGAGAACGACACCGGCCCGTCGGACAGCCAAAAATGTCGATTCCGCGCCCGACCGGCCAAAATCATTGTTCAAGCCCTGAACTGCCCGAAACTCGTGATTTTTAGACTGCCCCACCAGAAATAGCAGTCTCGGACCCAGACGGCTGGAAATCACTATTTGGGTCCCGGACAGCCGGAGAACGACGCCGGCCCGTCAGACAGCCAAAAATGTCGATTCCGCCCCCGGCTGACCAAAATCACTGTTCTGTCCGGGAACTGCTCGAAACTCGTGTTTTTTTGATTGCTCTACTAGAAATAGCAGTTTCGGACCCAGACGGCTGGAAATCACTATTTGGGTTCCGAACATCCTGAGAATGACACCGGCCCGTCGGACAGCCAAAAATGTCGATTCTGCCCCCGACCGGCCAAAATCATTGTTCAGGCCCAGAACTGGTCGAAACTCGTGTTTTTTTGGCCGCCCTACTAGAAATAGCAGTTTTGGACCCAGACGGCTGGAAATCGCTATTTGTCTCCAGGTCATCCAGAGAACGACACCGGCCCGTCGGACAGCCAAAAATGTCGATTCCGCGCCCGACCGGCCAAAATCATTGTTCAAGCCCTGAACTGCCCGAAACTCGTGATTTTTAGACTGCCCCACCAGAAATAGCAGTCTCGGACCCAGACGGCTGGAAATCACTATTTGGGTCCCGGACAGCCGGAGAACGACGCCGGCCCGTCAGACAGCCAAAAATGTCGATTCCGCACCCGGCTGACCAAAATCACTGTTCTGTCCGGGAACTGCTCGAAACTCGTGTTTTTTTTATTGCTCTACTAGAAATAGCAGTTTCGGACCCAGACGGCTGGAAATCACTATTTGGGTTCCGAACATCCTGAGAATGACACCGGCCCGTCGGACAGCCAAAAATGTCGATTCTGCCCCCGACCGGCCAAAATCACTGTTCAGGCCGGGAACTGCTCGAAACTCGTGTTTTTTTGGCCGCCCTACCAGATATAGCAGTTTTGGTCCCAGACGGCTGGAAATCGCTATTTGTGTCCAGGTCATCCAGAGAACGACACCGGCCCGTCGGACAGCCAAAAATGTCGACTCCGCGCCCGACCGGCCAAAATCATTGTTCAAGCCCTGAACTGCCAGAAACTCGTGATTTTTCGACTGCCCCACCAGAAATCGCAGTCTCGGACCCAGGCGGCTGGAAATCACTATTTGGGTCCCGGACAGCCGGAGAACGACGCCGGCCCGTCAGACAGCCAAAAATGTCGATTCCGCCCCCGGCTGACCAAAGTCACTGTTCTGTCCGAGAACTGCTCGAAACTCGTGTTTTTTTGATTGCTCTACTAGAAATAGCAGTTTCGGACCCGGACGGCTGGAAATCACTATTTGGGTTCCGAACATCCTGAGAACGACATCGGCCCGTCGGACAGCCAAAAATGTCGATTCCGCACCCGGCTGACCAAAATCACTGTTCTGTCCGGGAACTGCTCGAAACTCGTGTTTTTTTTATTGCTCTACTAGAAATAGCAGTTTCGGACCCAGACGGCTGGAAATCACTATTTGGGTTCCGAACATCCTGAGAATGACACCGGCCCGTCGGACAGCCAAAAATGTCGATTCTGCCCCCGACCGGCCAAAATCACTGTTCAGGCCGGGAACTGCTCGAAACTCGTGTTTTTTTGGCCGCCCTACCAGATATAGCAGTTTTGGTCCCAGACGGCTGGAAATCGCTATTTGTGTCCAGGTCATCCAGAGAACGACACCGGCCCGTCGGACAGCCAAAAATGTCGACTCCGCGCCCGACCGGCCAAAATCATTGTTCAAGCCCTGAACTGCCAGAAACTCGTGATTTTTCGACTGCCCCACCAGAAATCGCAGTCTCGGACCCAGGCGGCTGGAAATCACTATTTGGGTCCCGGACAGCCGGAGAACGACGCCGGCCCGTCAGACAGCCAAAAATGTCGATTCCGCCCCCGGCTGACCAAAGTCACTGTTCTGTCCGAGAACTGCTCGAAACTCGTGTTTTTTTGATTGCTCTACTAGAAATAGCAGTTTCGGACCCGGACGGCTGGAAATCACTATTTGGGTTCCGAACATCCTGAGAATGACACCGGCCCGTCGGACAGCCAAAAATGTCGATTCTGCCCCCGACCGGCCAAAATCACTGTTCAGGCCGGGAACAGCTCGAAACTCGTGTTTTTTTGGCTGCCCTACCAGATATAGCAGTTTTGGACCCAGACGGCTGGAAATCGCTATTTGTGTCCAGGTCATCCAGAGAACGACACCGGCCCGTCGGACAGCCAAAAATGTCGACTCCGCGCCCGACCGGCCAAAATCATTGTTCAAGCCCTGAACTGCCCGAAACTCGTGATTTTTCGACTGCCCCACCAGAAATCGCAGTCTCGGACCCAGACGGCTGGAAATCACTATTTGGGTCCCGGACAGCCGGAAAACGACGCCGGCCCGTAAGACAGCAAAAAATGTCGATTCCGCCCACGGCTGACCAAAATCACTGTTCTGTCCGGGAACTGCTCGAAACTCGTGTTTTTTTGATTGCTCTACTAGAAATAGCAGTTTCGGACCCAGACGGCTGGAAATCACTATTTGGGTTCCGAACATCCTGAGAATGACACCGGCCCGTCGGACAGCCAAAAATGTCGATTCTGCCCCCGACCGGCCAAAATCACTGTTCAGGCCGGGAACAGCTCGAAACTCGTGTTTTTTTGGCTGCCCTACCAGATATAGCAGTTTTGGGCCCAGACGGCTGGAAATCGCTATTTGTGTCCAGGTCATCCAGAGAATGACACCGGCCTGTCGGACAGCCAAAAATGTCGACTCCGCGCCCGACCGGCCAAAATCATTGTTCAAGCCCTGAACTGCCCGAAACTCGTGATTTTTCGACTGCCCCACCAGAAATCGCAGTCTCGGACCCAGACGGCTGGAAATCGCTGTTTGGGCTCCGAACATCCTGAGAACGACACCGGCCCGTCGGACAGCCAAAAATGTCGATTCCGCCCCCGACCGGCCAAAATCATTGTTCAGGCCCAGAACTGCCTGAAACTCGTGATTTTTCGACTGCCCCACCAGAAATCGCAGTCTCGGACCCAGACGGCTGGGCATAACTATTTGGGTCCCGGACAGCCGGAGAACGACACCGGCCCGTCAGACAGCCAAAAATGTCGATTCCGCCCCCGGTTGACCAAAATCACTGTTCTATCCGGGAACTGCTCGAAACACGTGTTTTTTTGACTGCCCTACTAGAAATAGCAGTTTCGGACCCAGACGGCTGGAAATCACTATTTGGGTTCCGAACATCCTGAGAATGACCCCAGCCCGTCGGACATCCAAAAATGTCGATTCTGCCACCGACCGGCCAAAATCACTGTTCAGGCCGGGAACTGCTCGAAACTCGTGTTTTTTTTACTGCCCTACCAGAAATAGCAGTTTCAGACCCAGACGGCTGGAAATCGCTATTTGTGTCCAGGTCATCCTGAGAACGACACCGGCCCATTAGACATCCAAAAATGTCGATTCGACGCCCGACCGGCCAAAATCATTGTTCAAGCCCTGAACTGCCAGAAACTCGTGATTTTTCGACTGCCCCACCAGAAATCGCAGTCTCGGACCCAGACGGCTGGAAATCACTATTTGGGTCCCGGACAGCCGGAGAACGACGCCGGCCCGTCAGACAGCCAAAAATGTCGATTCCGCCCCCGGCTGACCAAAATCACTGTTCTGTCCGGGAACTGCTCGAAACTCGTGTTTTTTTGATTGCTCTACTAGAAATAGCAGTTTCGGACCCGAACGGCTGGAAATCACTATTTGGGTTCCGAACATCCTGAGAACGACATCGGCCCGTCGGACAGCCAAAAATGTCGATTCTGCCCCCGACCGGCCAAAATCACTGTTCAGGCCGGAACTGCTCGAAACTCATGTTTTTTTTACTGCCCTACTAGAAATAGCAGTTTCGGTCCCAGACGGCTGGAAATCACTATTTGGGTTCCGAACATCCTGAGAATGACCCTGGCCCGTCGGACAGCCAAAAATGTCGATTCAGCCCCCGACCGGCCAAAATCACTGTTCAGGCCGGGAACTGCTCGAAACTCGTGTTTTTTTGGCCGCCCTACCAGATATAGCAGTTTTGGACCCAGACGGCTGGAAATCGCTATTTGTGTCCAGGTCATCCAGAGAACGACACCGGCCCGTCGGACAGCCAAAAATGTCGACTCCGCGCCCGACCGGCCAAAATCATTGTTCAAGCCCTGAACTGCCCGAAACTCGTGATTTTTCGACTGCCCCACCAGAAATCGCAGTCTCGGACCCAGACGGCTGGAAATCACTATTTGGGTCCCGGACAGCCGGAGAACGACGCCGGCCCGTCAGACAGCCAAAAATGTCGATTCCGCCCCCGGCTGACCAAAATCACTGTTCTGTCCGGGAACTGCTCGAAACTCGTGTTTTTTTGATTGCTCTACTAGAAATAGCAGTTTCGGACCCGGACGGCTGGAAATCACTATTTGGGTTCCGAACATCCTGAGAACGACATCGGCCCGTCGGACAGCCAAAAATGTCGATTCTGCCCCCGACCGGCCAAAATCACTGTTCAGGCCGGAACTGCTCGAAACTCATGTTTTTTTTACTGCCCTACTAGAAATAGCAGTTTCGGTCCCAGACGGCTGGAAATCACTATTTGGGTTCCGAACATCCTGAGAATGACCCTGGCCCGTCGGACAGCCAAAAATGTCGATTCAGCCCCCGACCGGCCAAAATCACTGTTCAGGCCGGGAACTGCTCGAAACTCGTGTTTTTTTGGCCGCCCTACCAGATATAGCAGTTTTGGACCCAGACGGCTGGAAATCGCTATTTGTGTCCAGGTCATCCAGAGAACGACACCGGCCCGTCGGACAGCCAAAAATGTCGACTCCGCGCCCGACCGGCCAAAATCATTGTTCAAGCCCTGAACTGCCCGAAACTCGTGATTTTTCGACTGCCCCACCAGAAATCGCAGTCTCGGACCCAGACGGCTGGAAATCACTATTTGGGTCCCGGACAGCCGGAGAACGACGCCGGCCCGTCAGACAGCCAAAAATGTCGATTCCGCCCCCGGCTGACCAAAATCACTGTTCTGTCCGGGAACTGCTCGAAACTCGTGTTTTTTTGATTGCTCTACTAGAAATAGCAGTTTCGGACCCGGACGGCTGGAAATCACTATTTGGGTTCCGAACATCCTGAGAACGACATCGGCCCGTCGGACAGCCAAAAATGTCGATTCTGCCCCCGACCGGCCAAAATCACTGTTCAGGCCGGAACTGCTCGAAACTCATGTTTTTTTTACTGCCCTACTAGAAATAGCAGTTTCGGTCCCAGACGGCTGGAAATCACTATTTGGGTTCCGAACATCCTGAGAATGACCCTGGCCCGTCGGACAGCCAAAAATGTCGATTCAGCCCCCGACCGGCCAAAATCACTGTTCAGGCCGGGAACTGCTCGAAACTCGTGTTTTTTTGGCCGCCCTTCCAGATATAGCAGTTTTGGACCCAGACGGCTGGAAATCGCTATTTGTGTCCAGGTCATCCAGAGAACGACACCGGCCCGTCGGACAGCCAAAAATGTCGACTCCGCGCCCGACCGGCCAAAATCATTGTTCAAGCCCTGAACTGCCCGAAACTCGTGATTTTTCGACTGCCCCACCAGAAATCGCAGTCTCGGACCCAGACGGCTGGAAATCACTATTTGGGTCCCGGACAGCCGGAAAACGACGCCGGCCCGTAAGACAGCAAAAAATGTCGATTCCGCCCACGGCTGACCAAAATCACTGTTCTGTCCGGGAACTGCTCGAAACTCGTGTTTTTTTGATTGCTCTACTAGAAATAGCAGTTTCGGACCCAGACGGCTGGAAATCACTATTTGGGTTCCGAACATCCTGAGAATGACACCGGCCCGTCGGACAGCCAAAAATGTCGATTCTGCCCCCGACCGGCCAAAATCACTGTTCAGGCCGGGAACTGCTCGAAACTCGTGTTTTTTTGGCTGCCCTACCAGATATAGCAGTTTTGGGCCCTGACGGCTGGAAATCGCTATTTGTGTCCAGGTCATCCAGAGAATGACACCGGCCTGTCGGACAGCCAAAAATGTCGACTCCGCGCCCGACCGGCCAAAATCATTGTTCAAGCCCTGAACTGCCCGAAACTCGTGATTTTTCGACTGCCCCACCAGAAATTGCAGTCTCGGACCCAGACGGCTGGAAATCGCTGTTTGGGCTCCGAACATCCTGAGAACGACACCGGCCCGTCGGACAGCCAAAAATGTCGATTCCGCCCCCGACCGGCCAAAATCATTGTTCAGGCCCAGAACTGCCTGAAACTCGTGATTTTTCGACTGCCCCACCTGAAATCGCAGTCTCGGTCCCAGACGGCTGGGCATAACTATTTGGGTCCCGGACAGCCGGAGAACGACACCGGCCCGTCGGACAGCCAAAAATGTCGATTCTGCCCCCGACCGGCGAAAATCACTGTTCAAGCCCTGATCTGCCCGAAACTCGTGATTTTTCGACTGCCCTATAAGAAATCGCAGTCTCGGACCCAGACGGCTGGAAATCACTACTTGAGTCCCGAACAGCCGGAGAACGACACCGGCCCGTCGGACAGCCAAAAATGACGATTCTGCCCCCGACAGACCAAAATCACTGTTCTGTCCGGGAACTGCTCGAAACTCGTGTTTTTTTTACTGCCCTACAAGAAATAGCAGTTTCGGACCCAGACGGCTGGAAATCACTATTTGGGTTCCGAACATCCTGAGAATGACCCCGGCCCGTCGGACAGCCAAAAATGTCGATTCTGCCACCGACCGGCCAAAATCACTGTTCAGGCCGGGAACTGCTCGAAACTCGTGTTTTTTTTACTGCCCTACCAGAAATAGCAGTTTCAGACACAGACGGCTGGAAATCGCTATTTGTGTCCAGGTCATCCTGAGAACGACACCGGCCCGTCAGACAGCCAAAAATGTCGATTCCGCGCCCGACCGGCCAAAATCATTGTTCAAGCCCTGAACTGCCAGAAACTCGTGATTTTTCGACTGCCCCACCTGAAATCGCAGTCTCGGACCCAGACGGCTGGGCATAACTATTTGGGTCCCGGACAGCCGGAGAACGACACCGGCCCGTCGGACAGCCAAAAATGTCGATTCTGCCCTCGACCGGCCAAAATCACTGTTCAAGCCCTGATCTGCCCGAAACTCGTGATTTTTCGACTGCCCTACTAGAAATCGCAGTCTCGGACCCAGACGGCTGGAAATCACTATTTGAGTCCCGAACAGCCGGAGAACGACACCGGCCCGTCGGACAGCCAAAAATGACGATTCTGCCCCCGACAGACCAAAATCACTGTTCTGTCCGGGAACTGCTCGAAACTCGTGTTTTTTTTACTGCCCTACTAGAAATAGCAGTTTCGGTCCCAGACGGCTGGAAATCACTATTTGGGTTCCGAACATCCTGAGAATGACCCTGGCCCGTCGGACAGCCAAAAATGTCGATTCAGCCCCCGACCGGCCAAAATCACTGTTCAGGCCGGGAACTGCTCGAAACTCGTGTTTTTTTGGCCGCCCTTCCAGATATAGCAGTTTTGGACCCAGACGGCTGGAAATCGCTATTTGTGTCCAGGTCATCCAGAGAACGACACCGGCCCGTCGGACAGCCAAAAATGTCGACTCCGCGCCCGACCGGCCAAAATCATTGTTCAAGCCCTGAACTGCCCGAAACTCGTGATTTTTCGACTGCCCCACCAGAAATCGCAGTCTCGGACCCAGACGGCTGGAAATCACTATTTGGGTCCCGGACAGCCGGAGAACGACGCCGGCCCGTAAGACAGCAAAAAATGTCGATTCCGCCCACGGCTGACCAAAATCACTGTTCTGTCCGGGAACTGCTCGAAACTCGTGTTTTTTTGATTGCTCTACTAGAAATAGCAGTTTCGGACCCAGACGGCTGGAAATCACTATTTGGGTTCCGAACATCCTGAGAATGACACCGGCCCGTCGGACAGCCAAAAATGTCGATTCTGCCCCCGACCGGCCAAAATCACTGTTCAGGCCGGGAACTGCTCGAAACTCGTGTTTTTTTGGCTGCCCTACCAGATATAGCAGTTTTGGGCCCTGACGGCTGGAAATCGCTATTTGTGTCCAGGTCATCCAGAGAATGACACCGGCCTGTCGGACAGCCAAAAATGTCGACTCCGCGCCCGACCGGCCAAAATCATTGTTCAAGCCCTGAACTGCCCGAAACTCGTGATTTTTCGACTGCCCCACCAGAAATTGCAGTCTCGGACCCAGACGGCTGGAAATCGCTGTTTGGGCTCCGAACATCCTGAGAACGACACCGGCCCGTCGGACAGCCAAAAATGTCGATTCCGCCCCCGACCGGCCAAAATCATTGTTCAGGCCCAGAACTGCCTGAAACTCGTGATTTTTCGACTGCCCCACCTGAAATCGCAGTCTCGGTCCCAGACGGCTGGGCATAACTATTTGGGTCCCGGACAGCCGGAGAACGACACCGGCCCGTCGGACAGCCAAAAATGTCGATTCTGCCCCCGACCGGCGAAAATCACTGTTCAAGCCCTGATCTGCCCGAAACTCGTGATTTTTCGACTGCCCTATAAGAAATCGCAGTCTCGGACCCAGACGGCTGGAAATCACTACTTGAGTCCCGAACAGCCGGAGAACGACACCGGCCCGTCGGACAGCCAAAAATGACGATTCTGCCCCCGACAGACCAAAATCACTGTTCTGTCCGGGAACTGCTCGAAACTCGTGTTTTTTTTACTGCCCTACAAGAAATAGCAGTTTCGGACCCAGACGGCTGGAAATCACTATTTGGGTTCCGAACATCCTGAGAATGACCCCGGCCCGTCGGACAGCCAAAAATGTCGATTCTGCCACCGACCGGCCAAAATCACTGTTCAGGCCGGGAACTGCTCGAAACTCGTGTTTTTTTTACTGCCCTACCAGAAATAGCAGTTTCAGACACAGACGGCTGGAAATCGCTATTTGTGTCCAGGTCATCCTGAGAACGACACCGGCCCGTCAGACAGCAAAAAATGTCGATTCCGCGCCCGACCGGCCAAAATCATTGTTCAAGCCCTGAACTGCCAGAAACTCGTGATTTTTCGACTGCCCCACCTGAAATCGCAGTCTCGGACCCAGACGGCTGGGCATAACTATTTGGGTCCCGGACAGCCGGAGAACGACACCGGCCCGTCGGACAGACAAAAATGTCGATTCTGCCCTCGACCGGCCAAAATCACTGTTCAAGCCCTGATCTGCCCGAAACTCGTGATTTTTCGACTGCCCTACTAGAAATCGCAGTCTCGGACCCAGACGGCTGGAAATCACTATTTGAGTCCCGAACAGCCGGAGAACGACACCGGCCCGTCGGACAGCCAAAAATGACGATTCTGCCCCCGACATACCAAAATCACTGTTCTGTCCGGGAACTGCTCGAAACTCGTGTTTTTTTTACTGCCCTACTAGAAATAGCAGTTTCGGTCCCAGACGGCTGGAAATCACTATTTGGGTTCCGAACATCCTGAGAATGACCCCGGCCCGTCGGACAGCCAAAAATGTCGATTCTGCCCCCGACCGGCCAAAATCACTGTTCAGGTCGGGAACTGCTCGAAACTCGGGTTTTTTTGGCCGCCCTACCAGATATAGCAGTTTTGGACCCAGACGGCTGGAAATCGCTATTTGTGTCCAGGTCATCCAGAGAACGACACCGGCCCGTCGGACAGCCAAAAATGTCGACTCCGCGCCCGACCGGCCAAAATCATTGTTCAAGCCATGAACTGCCCGAAACTCGTGATTTTTCGACTGCCCCACCAGAAATCGCAGTCTCGGACCCAGACGGCTGGAAATCACTATTTGGGTCCCGGACAGCCGGAGAACGACGCCGGCCCGTCAGACAGCAAAAAATGTCGATTCCGCCCCCGGCTGACCAAAATCACTGTTATGTCCGGGAACTGCTCGAAACTCGTGTTTTTTTGATTGCTCTACTAGAAATAGCAGTTTCGGACCCAGACGGCTGGAAATCACTATTTGGGTTCCGAACATCCTGAGAATGACACCGGCCCGTCGGACAGCCAAAAATGTCGATTCTGCCCCCGACCGGCCAAAATCACTGTCTGTCCGGGAACTGCTCGAAACTCGTGTTTTTATGACTGCCCTACCTGAAATAGCAGTTTCGGACCCAGACGGCTGGAAATCACTATTTGGGTTCCGAACATCCTGAGAATGACACCGGCCCGTCGGACAGCCAAAAATGACGATTCTGCCCCCGACTGACCAAAATCACTGTTCTGTCCGGGAACTGCTCGAAACTCGTGTTTTTATGACTGCCCTACCAGAAATAGCTGTTTCGGACCCAGACGGCTGGAAATCACTATTTGGGTTCCGAACATCCTGAGAATGACACCGGCCCGTCGGACAGCCAAAAATGTCGATTCTGCCCCCGACCGGCCAAAATCACTGTTCAGGCCGGGAACTGCTCGAAACTCGTGTTTTTTTGTCTGCCCTACCAGAAATAGCAGTTTCGGACCCAGACGGCTGGAAATCGCTATTTGTGTCCAGGTCATCCTGAGTGCGACACCGGCCCGTCGGACAGCCAAAAATGTCGATTCCGCTCCCGACCGGCCAAAATCATTGTTCAGGCCCAGAACTGCCCGAAACTCGTGATTTTTCGACTGCCCTACCAGAAATAGCAGTTTCGGACCCAGACGGCTGGAAATCGCTATTTGTGTCCAGGTCATCCTGAGTTCGACACCGGCCTGTCGGAAGGCCAAAAATGTCGATTCCGCTCCCGACCGGCCAAAATCATTGTTCAGGCCCAGAACTGCCTGAAACTCGTGATTTTTCGGCTGCCCCACCAGAAATCGCAGTCTCGGACCCAGACGGCTGGAAATCACTATTTCGGTCCCGGGCAGCCGGAGAACGACACCGGCCCGTCGGACAGCCAAAAATGACGATTCTGCCCCCGACTGACCAAAATCACTGTCTGTCCGGGAACTGCTCGAAACTCGTGTTTTTATGACTGCCCTACCTGAAATAGCTGTTTCGGACCCAGACGGCTGGAAATCACTATTTGGGTTCCGAACATCCTGAGAATGACACCGGCCCGTCGGACAGCCAAAAATGTCGATTCTGCCCCCGACCGGCCAAAATCACTGTTCAGGCCGGGAACTGCTCGAAACTCGTGTTTTTTTTACTACCCTACCAGAAATAGCAGTTTCAAACCCAGACGGCTGGAAATCGCTATTTGTGTCCAGGTCATCCTGAGTGCGACACCGGCCCGTCGGACAGCCAAAAATGTCGATTCCGCTCCCGACCGGCCAAAATCATTGTTCAGGCCCAGAACTGCCTGAAACTCGTGATTTTTCGACTGCCCTACCAGAAATAGCTGTTTCGGACCCAGACGGCTGGAAATCGCTATTTGTGTCCAGGTCATCCTGAGTTCGACACCGGCCTGTCAGAAAGCCAAAAATGTCGATTCCGCTCCCGACCGGCCAAAATCATTGTTCAGGCCCAGAACTGCCCGAAACTCGTGATTTTTCGACTGCCCCACCAGAAATCGCAGTCTCGGACCCAGACGGCTGGAAATCACTATTTCGGCCCCGGACAGCCGGAGAACGACACCGGCCCGTCGGACAGCCAAAAATGACGATTCTGCCCCCGACTGACCAAAATCACTGTTCTGTCCGGGAACTGCTCGAAACTCGTGTTTTTTTGACTGCCCTACCTGAAATAGCTGTTTCGGACCCAGACGGCTGGAAATCACTATTTGGGTTCCGAACATCCTGAGAATGACACCGGCCCGTCGGACAGCCAAAAATGTCGATTCTGCCCCCGACCGGCCAAAATCACTGTTCAGGCCGGGAACTGCTCGAAACTCGTGTTTTTTTGACTGCCCTACCAGAAATAGCAGTTTCGGACCCAGACGGCTGGAAATCGCTATTTGTGTCCAGGTCATCCTGAGTGCGACACCGGCCCGTCGGACAGCCAAAAATGTCGATTCCGCTCCCGACCGGCCAAAATCATTGTTCAGGCCCAGAACTGCCCGAAACTCGTGATTTTTCGACTGCCCTACCAGAAATAGCAGTTTCGGACCCAGACGGCTGGAAATCGCTATTTGTGTCCAGGTCATCCTGAGTTCGACACCGGCCTGTCGGAAGGCCAAAAATGTCGATTCCGCTCCCGACCGGCCAAAATCATTGTTCAGGCCCAGAACTGCCTGAAACTCGTGATTTTTCGGCTGCCCCACCAGAAATCGCAGTCTCGGACCCAGACGGCTGGAAATCACTATTTCGGTCCCGGGCAGCCGGAGAACGACACCGGCCCGTCGGACAGCCAAAAATGACGATTCTGCCCCTGACTGACCAAAATCACTGTCTGTCCGGGAACTGCTCGAAACTCGTGTTTTTATGACTGCCCTACCTGAAATAGCTGTTTCGGACCCAGACGGCTGGAAATCACTATTTGGGTTCCGAACATCCTGAGAATGACACCGGCCCGTCGGACAGCCAAAAATGTCGATTCTGCCCCCGACCGGCCAAAATCACTGTTCAGGCCGGGAACTGCTCGAAACTCGTGTTTTTTTTACTACCCTACCAGAAATAGCAGTTTCAAACCCAGACGGCTGGAAATCGCTATTTGTGTCCAGGTCATCCTGAGTGCGACACCGGCCCGTCGGACAGCCAAAAATGTCGATTCCGCTCCCGACCGGCCAAAATCATTGTTCAGGCCCAGAACTGCCCGAAACTCGTGATTTTTCGACTGCCCTACCAGAAATAGCTGTTTCGGACCCAGACGGCTGGAAATCGCTATTTGTGTCCAGGTCATCCTGAGTTCGACACCGGCCTGTCAGAAAGCCAAAAATGTCGATTCCGCTCCCGACCGGCCAAAATCATTGTTCAGGCCCAGAACTGCCCGAAACTCGTGATTTTTCGACTGCCCCACCAGAAATCGCAGTCTCGGACCCAGACGGCTGGAAATCACTATTTCGGCCCCGGACAGCCGGAGAACGACACCGGCCCGTCGGACAGCCAAAAATGACGATTCTGCCCCCGACTGACCAAAATCACTGTTCTATCCGGGAACTGCTCGAAACTCGTGTTTTTTTGACTGCCCTACCTGAAATAGCTGTTTCGGACCCAGACGGCTGGAAATCACTATTTGGGTTCCGAACATCCTGAGAATGACACCGGCCCGTCGGACAGCCAAAAATGTCGATTCTGCCCCCGACCGGCCAAAATCACTGTTCAGGCCGGGAACTGCTCGAAACTCGTGTTTTTTTGACTGCCCTACCAGAAATAGCAGTTTCGGACCCAGACGGCTGGAAATCGCTATTTGTGTCCAGGTCATCCTGAGTGCGACACCGGCCCGTCGGACAGCCAAAAATGTCGATTCCGCTCCCGACCGGCCAAAATCATTGTTCAGGCCCAGAACTGCCCGAAACTCGTGATTTTTCGACTGCCCTACCAGAAATAGCAGTTTCGGACCCAGACGGCTGGAAATCGCTATTTGTGTCCAGGTCATCCTGAGTTCGACACCGGCCTGTCGGAAAGCCAAAAATGTCGATTCCGCTCCCGACCGGCCAAAATCAATGTTCAGGCCCAGAATTGCCCGAAACTCGTGATTTTTCGACTGCCCCACCAGAAATCGCAGTCTCGGACCCAGACGGCTGGAAATCACTATTTCGGTCCCGGGCAGCCGGAGAACGACACCGGCCCGTCGGACAGCCAAAAATGACGATTCTGCCCCTGACTGACCAAAATCACTGTCTGTCCGGGAACTGCTCGAAACTCGTGTTTTTATGACTGCCCTACCTGAAATAGCTGTTTCGGACCCAGACGGCTGGAAATCACTATTTGGGTTCCGAACATCCTGAGAATGACACCGGCCCGTCGGACAGCCAAAAATGTCGATTCTGCCCCCGACCGGCCAAAATCACTGTTCAGGCCGGGAACTGCTCGAAACTCGTGTTTTTTTTACTACCCTACCAGAAATAGCAGTTTCAAACCCAGACGGCTGGAAATCGCTATTTGTGTCCAGGTCATCCTGAGTGCGACACCGGCCCGTCGGACAGCCAAAAATGTCGATTCCGCTCCCGACCGGCCAAAATCATTGTTCAGGCCCAGAACTGCCCGAAACTCGTGATTTTTCGACTGCCCTACCAGAAATAGCTGTTTCGGACCCAGACGGCTGGAAATCGCTATTTGTGTCCAGGTCATCCTGAGTTCGACACCGGCCTGTCAGAAAGCCAAAAATGTCGATTCCGCTCCCGACCGGCCAAAATCATTGTTCAGGCCCAGAACTGCCCGAAACTCGTGATTTTTCGACTGCCCCACCAGAAATCGCAGTCTCGGACCCAGACGGCTGGAAATCACTATTTCGGCCCCGGACAGCCGGAGAACGACACCGGCCCGTCGGACAGCCAAAAATGACGATTCTGCCCCCGACTGACCAAAATCACTGTTCTATCCGGGAACTGCTCGAAACTCGTGTTTTTTTGACTGCCCTACCTGAAATAGCTGTTTCGGACCCAGACGGCTGGAAATCACTATTTGGGTTCCGAACATCCTGAGAATGACACCGGCCCGTCGGACAGCCAAAAATGTCGATTCTGCCCCCGACCGGCCAAAATCACTGTTCAGGCCGGGAACTGCTCGAAACTCGTGTTTTTTTGACTGCCCTACCAGAAATAGCAGTTTCGGACCCAGACGGCTGGAAATCGCTATTTGTGTCCAGGTCATCCTGAGTGCGACACCGGCCCGTCGGACAGCCAAAAATGTCGATTCCGCTCCCGACCGGCCAAAATCATTGTTCAGGCCCAGAACTGCCCGAAACTCGTGATTTTTCGACTGCCCTACCAGAAATAGCAGTTTCGGACCCAGACGGCTGGAAATCGCTATTTGTGTCCAGGTCATCCTGAGTTCGACACCGGCCTGTCGGAAAGCCAAAAATGTCGATTCCGCTCCCGACCGGCCAAAATCAATGTTCAGGCCCAGAACTGCCCGAAACTCGTGATTTTTCGACTGCCCCACCAGAAATCGCAGTCTCGGACCCAGACGGCTGGAAATCACTATTTCGGCCCCGGACAGCCGGAGAACGACACCGGCCCGTCGGACAGCCAAAAATGACGATTCTGCCCCCGACTGACCAAAATCACTGTTCTGTCCGGGAACTGCTCGAAACTCGTGTTTTTTTGACTGCCCTACCTGAAATAGCTGTTTCAGACCCAGACGGCTGGAAATCACTATTTGGGTTCCGAACATCCTGAGAATGACACCGGCCCGTCGGACAGCCAAAAATGTCGATTCTGCCCCCGACCGGCCAAAATCACTGTTCAGGCCGGGAACTGCTCGAAACTCGTGTTTTTTTGACTGCCCTACCAGAAATAGCAGTTTCGGACCCAGACAGCTGGAAATCGCTATTTGTGTCCAGGTCATCCTGAGTGCGACACCGGCCCGTCGGACAGCCAAAAATGTCGATTCCGCTCCCGACCGGCCAAAATCATTGTTCAGGCCCAGAACTGCCCGAAACTCGTGATTTTTCGACTGCCCTACCAGAAATAGCTGTTTCGGACCCAGACGGCTGGAAATCGCTATTTGTGTCCAGGTCATCCTGAGTTCGACACCGGCCTGTCAGAAAGCCAAAAATGTCGATTCCGCTCCCGACCGGCCAAAATCAATGTTCAGGCCCAGAACTGCCCGAAACTCGTGATTTTTCGACTGCCCCACCAGAAATCGCAGTCTCGGACCCAGACGGCTGGAAATCACTATTTCGGCCCCGGACAGCCGGAGAACGACACCGGCCCGTCGGACAGCCAAAAATGACGATTCTGCCCCCGACTGACCAAAATCACTGTTCTGTCCGGGAACTGCTCGAAACTCGTGTTTTTTTGACTGCCCTACCTGAAATAGCTGTTTCAGACCCAGACGGCTGGAAATCACTATTTGGGTTCCGAACATCCTGAGAATGACACCGGCCCGTCGGACAGCCAAAAATGTCGATTCTGCCCCCGACCGGCCAAAATCACTGTTCAGGCCGGGAACTGCTCGAAACTCGTGTTTTTTTGACTGCCCTACCAGAAATAGCAGTTTCGGACCCAGACAGCTGGAAATCGCTATTTGTGTCCAGGTCATCCTGAGTGCGACACCGGCCCGTCGGACAGCCAAAAATGTCGATTCCGCTCCCGACCGGCCAAAATCATTGTTCAGGCCCAGAACTGCCCGAAACTCGTGATTTTTCGACTGCCCTACCAGAAATAGCTGTTTCGGACCCAGACGGCTGGAAATCGCTATTTGTGTCCAGGTCATCCTGAGTTCGACACCGGCCTGTCGGAAAGCCAAAAATGTCGATTCCGCTCCCGACCGGCCAAAATCAATGTTCAGGCCCAGAACTGCCCGAAACTCGTGATTTTTCGACTGCCCCACCAGAAATCGCAGTCTCGGACCCAGACGGCTGGAAATCACTATTTCGGCCCCGGACAGCCGGAGAACGACACCGGCCCGTCGGACAGCCAAAAATGACGATTCTGCCCCCGACTGACCAAAATCACTGTTCTGTCCGGGAACTGCTCGAAACTCGTGTTTTTTTGACTGCCCTACCTGAAATAGCTGTTTCGGACCCAGACGGCTGGAAATCACTATTTGGGTTCCGAACATCCTGAGAATGACACCGGCCCGTCGGACAGCCAAAAATGTCGATTCTGCCCCCGACCGGCCAAAATCACTGTTCAGGCCTGGAACTGCTCGAAACTCGTGTTTTTTTGACTGCCCTACCAGAAATAGCAGTTTCGGACCCAGACAGCTGGAAATCGCTATTTGTGTCCAGGTCATCCTGAGTGCGACACCGGCCCGTCGGACAGCCAAAAATGTCGATTCCGCTCCCGACCGGCCAAAATCATTGTTCAGGCCCAGAACTGCCCGAAACTCGTGATTTTTCGACTGCCCTACCAGAAATAGCAGTTTCGGACCCAGACGGCTGGAAATCGCTATTTGTGTCTAGGTCATCCTGAGTTCGACACCGGCTTGTCGGAAAGCCAAAAATGTCGATTCCGCTCCCGACCGGCCAAAATCATTGTTCAGGCCCAGAACTGCCCGAAACTCGTGATTTTTCGACAGCCCCACCAGAAATCGCAGTCTCGGACCCAGACGGCTGGAAATCACTATTTCGGCCCCGGACAGCCGGAGAACGACACCGGCCCGTCGGACAGCCAAAAATGACGATTCTGCCCCCGACTGACCAAAATCACTGTTCTGTCCGGGAACTGCTCGAAACTCGTGTTTTTTTGACTGCCCTACCTGAAATAGCTGTTTCAGACCCAGACGGCTGGAAATCACTATTTGGGTTCCGAACATCCTGAGAATGACACCGGCCCGTCGGACAGCCAAAAATGTCGATTCTGCCCCCGACCGGCCAAAATCACTGTTCAGGCCGGGAACTGCTCGAAACTCGTGTTTTTTTGACTGCCCTACCAGAAATAGCAGTTTCGGACCCAGACAGCTGGAAATCGCTATTTGTGTCCAGGTCATCCTGAGTGCGACACCGGCCCGTCGGACAGCCAAAAATGTCGATTCCGCTCCCGACCGGCCAAAATCATTGTTCAGGCCCAGAACTGCCCGAAACTCGTGATTTTTCGACTGCCCTACCAGAAATAGCAGTTTCGGACCCAGACGGCTGGAAATCGCTATTTGTGTCTAGGTCATCCTGAGTTCGACACCGGCTTGTCGGAAAGCCAAAAATGTCGATTCCGCTCCCGACCGGCCAAAATCATTGTTCAGGCCCAGAACTGCCCGAAACTCGTGATTTTTCGACTGCCCCACCAGAAATCGCAGTCTCGGACCCAGACGGCTGGAAATCACTATTTCGGCCCCGGACAGCCGGAGAACGACACCGGCCCGTCGGACAGCCAAAAATGACGATTCTGCCCCCGACAGACCAAAATCACTGTTCTGTCCGGGAACTGCTCGAAACTCGTGTTTTTTTGACTGCCCTACCTGAAATAGCTGTTTCGGACCCAGACGGCTGGAAATCACTATTTGGGTTCCGAACATCCTGAGAATGACACCGGCCCGTCGGACAGCCAAAAATGTCGATTCTGCCCCCGACCGGCCAAAATCACTGTTCAGGCCTGGAACTGCTCGAAACTCGTGTTTTTTTGACTGCCCTACCAGAAATAGCAGTTTCGGACCCAGACAGCTGGAAATCGCTATTTGTGTCCAGGTCATCCTGAGTGCGACACCGGCCCGTCGGACAGCCAAAAATGTCGATTCCGCTCCCGACCGGCCAAAATCATTGTTCAGGCCCAGAACTGCCCGAAACTCGTGATTTTTCGACTGCCCTACCAGAAATAGCAGTTTCGGACCCAGACGGCTGGAAATCGCTATTTGTGTCTAGGTCATCCTGAGTTCGACACCGGCTTGTCGGAAAGCCAAAAATGTCGATTCCGCTCCCGACCGGCCAAAATCATTGTTCAGGCCCAGAACTGCCCGAAACTCGTGATTTTTCGACTGCCCCACCAGAAATCGCAGTCTCGGACCCAGACGGCTGGAAATCACTATTTCGGTCCCGGGCAGCCGGAGAACGACACCGGCCCGTCGTACAGCCAAAAATGACGATTCTGCCCCCGACTGACCAAAATCACTGTTCTGTCCTAGAACTGCTCGAAACTCGTGTTTTTATGACTGCCCTACCTGAAATAGCTGTTTCGGACCCAGACGGCTGGAAATCACTATTTGGGTTCCGAACATCCTGAGAATGACACCGGCCCGTCGGACAGCCAAAAATGTCGATTCTGCCCCCGACCGGCCAAAATCACTGTTCAGGCCGGGAACTGCTCGAAACTCGTGTTTTTTTGACTGCCCTACCAGAAATAGCAGTTTCGGACCCAGACGGCTGGAAATCGCTATTTGTGTCCAGGTCATCCTGAGTGCGACACCGGCCCGTCGGACAGCCAAAAATGTCGATTCCGCTCCCGACCGGCCAAAATCATTGTTCAGGCCCAGAACTGCCCGAAACTCGTGATTTTTCGAATGCCCTACCAGAAATAGCTGTTTCGGACCCAGACGGCTGGAAATCGCTATTTGTGTCCAGGTCATCCTGAGTTCGACACCGGCCTGTCGGAAAGCCAAAAATGTCGATTCCGCTCCCGACCGGCCAAAATCATTGTTCAGGCCCAGAACTGCCCGAAACTCGTGATTTTTCGACTGCCCCACCAGAAATCGCAGTCTCGGACCCAGACGGCTGGAAATCACTATTTCGGCCCCGGACAGACGGAGAACGACACCGGCCCGTCGGACAGCCAAAAATGACGATTCTGCCCCCGACTGACCAAAATCACTGTTCTGTCCGGGAACTGCTCGAAACTCGTGTTTTTTTGACTGCCCTACCTGAAATAGCTGTTTCGGACCCAGACGGCTGGAAATCACTATTTGGATTCCGAACATCCTGAGAATGACACCGGCCCGTCGGACAGCCAAAAATGTCGATTCTGCCCCCGACCGGCCAAAATCACTGTTCAGGCCGGGAACTGCTCGAAACTCGTGTTTTTTTGACTGCCCTACCAGAAATAGCAGTTTCGGACCCAGACAGCTGGAAATCGCTATTTGTGTCCAGGTCATCCTGAGTGCGACACCGGCCAGTCGGACAACCAAAAATGTCGATTCCGCTCCCGACCGGCCAAAATCATTGTTCAGGCCCAGAACTGCCCGAAACTCGTGATTTTTCGACTGCCCTACCAGAAATAGCTGTTTCGGACCCAGACGGCTGGAAATCGCTATTTGTGTCCAGGTCATCCTGAGTTCGACACCGGCCTGTCGGAAAGCCAAAAATGTCGATTCCGCTCCCGACCGGCCAAAATCATTGTTCAGGCCCAGAACTGCCCGAAACTCGTGATTTTTCGATTGCCCCACCAGAAATCGCAGTCTCGGACCCAGACGGCTGGAAATCACTATTTCGGCCCCGGACAGCCGGAGAACGACACCGGCCCGTCGGACAGCCAAAAATGACGATTCTGCCCCCGACTGACCAAAATCACTGTTCTGTCCGGGAACTGCTCGAAACTCGTGTTTTTTTGACTGCCCTACCTGAAATAGCTGTTTCGGACCCAGACGGCTGGAAATCACTATTTGGGTTCCGAACATCCTGAGAATGACACCGGCCCGTCGGACAGCCAAAAATGTCGATTCTGCCCCCGACCGGCCAAAATCACTGTTCAGGCCTGGAACTGCTCGAAACTCGTGTTTTTTTGACTGCCCTACCAGAAATAGCAGTTTCGGACCCAGACAGCTGGAAATCGCTATTTGTGTCCAGGTCATCCTGAGTGCGACACCGGCCCGTCGGACAGCCAAAAATGTCGATTCCGCTCCCGACCGGCCAAAATCATTGTTCAGGCCCAGAACTGCCCGAAACTCGTGATTTTTCGACTGCCCTACCAGAAATAGCAGTTTCGGACCCAGACGGCTGGAAATCGCTATTTGTGTCTAGGTCATCCTGAGTTCGACACCGGCTTGTCGGAAAGCCAAAAATGCCGATTCCGCTCCCGACCGGCCAAAATCATTGTTCAGGCCCAGAACTGCCCGAAACTCGTGATTTTTCGACTGCCCCACCAGAAATCGCAGTCTCGGACCCAGACGGCTGGAAATCACTATTTCGGTCCCGGGCAGCCGGAGAACGACACCGGCCCGTCGGACAGCCAAAAATGACGATTCTGCCCCCGACTGACCAAAATCACTGTTCTGACCTAGAACTGCTCGAAACTCGTGTTTTTATGACTGCCCTACCTGAAATAGCTGTTTCGGACCCAGACGGCTGGAAATCACTATTTGGGTTCCGAACATCCTGAGAATGACACCGGCCCGTCGGACAGCCAAAAATGTCGATTCTGCCCCCGACCGGCCAAAATCACTGTTCAGGCCGGGAACTGCTCGAAACTCGTGTTTTTTTGACTGCCCTACCAGAAATAGCAGTTTCGGACCCAGACGGCTGGAAATCGCTATTTGTGTCCAGGTCATCCTGAGTGCGACACCGGCCCGTCGGACAGCCAAAAATGTCGATTCCGCTCCCGACCGGCCAAAATCATTGTTCAGGCCCAGAACTGCCCGAAACTCGTGATTTTTCGACTGCCCTACCAGAAATAGCAGTTTCGGACCCAGACGGCTGGAAATCGCTATTTGTGTCCAGGTCATCCTGAGTTCGACACCGGCCTGTCGGAAGGCCAAAAATGTCGATTCCGCTCCCGACCGGCCAAAATAATTGTTCAGGCCCAGAACTGCCCGAAACTCGTGATTTTTCGACTGCCCCACCAGAAATCGCAGTCTCGGACCCAGACGGCTGGAAATCACTATTTCGGCCCCGGACAGACGGAGAACGACACCGGCCCGTCGGACAGCCAAAAATGACGATTCTGCCCCCGACTGACCAAAATCACTGTTCTGTCCGGGAACTGCTCGAAACTCGTGTTTTTTTGACTGCCCTACCTGAAATAGCTGTTTCGGACCCAGACGGCTGGAAATCACTATTTGGATTCCGAACATCCTGAGAATGACACCGGCCCGTCGGACAGCCAAAAATGTCGATTCTGCCCCCGACCGGCCAAAATCACTGTTCAGGCTGGGAACTGCTCGAAACTCGTGTTTTTTTGACTGCCCTACCAGAAATAGCAGTTTCGGACCCAGACGGCTGGAAATCGCTATTTGTGTCCAGGTCATCCTGAGTGCGACACCGGCCCGTCGGACAGCCAAAAATGTCGATTCCGCTCCCGACCGGCCAAAATCATTGTTCAGGCCCAGAACTGCCCGAAACTCGTGATTTTTCGACTGCCCTACCAGAAATAGCAGTTTCGGACCCAGACGGCTGGAAATCGCTATTTGTGTCCAGGTCATCCTGAGTTCGACAGCGGCCTGTCGGAAGGCCAAAAATGTCGATTCCGCTCCCGACCGGCCAAAATAATTGTTCAGGCCCAGAACTGCCCGAAACTCGTGATTTTTCGGCTGCCCCACCAGAAATCGCAGTCTCGGACCCAGACGGCTGGAAATCACTATTTCGGTCCCGGGCAGCCGGAGAACGACACCGGCCCGTCGGACAGCCAAAAATGACGATTCTGCCCCCGACTGACCAAAATCACTGTTCTGTCCGGGAACTGCTCGAAACTCGTGTTTTTTTGACTGCCCAACCTGAAATAGCTGTTTCGGACCCAGACGGTTGGAAATCACTATTTTGGTTCCGAACATCCTGAGAATGACACCGGCCCGTCGGACAGCCAAAAATGTCGATTCTGCCCCCGACCGGCCAAAATCACTGTTCAGGCCGGGAACTGCTCGAAACTCGTGTTTTTTTGACTGCCCTACCAGAAATAGCTGTTTCGGACCCAGACGGCTGGAAATCGCTATTTGTGTCCAGGTCATCCTGAGTTCGACACCGGCCTGTCGGAAAGCCAAAAATGTCGATTCCGCTCCCGACCGGCCAAAATCAATGTTCAGGCCCAGAACTGCCCGAAACTCGTGATTTTTCGACTGCCCCACCAGAAATCGCAGTCTCGGACCCAGACGGCTGGAAATCACTATTTCGGCCCCGGACAGCCGGAGAACGACACCGGCCCGTCGGACAGCCAAAAATGACGATTCTGCCCCCGACTGACCAAAATCACTGTTCTGTCCGGGAACTGCTCGAAACTCGTGTTTTTTTGACTGCCCTACCTGAAATAGCTGTTTCGGACCCAGACGGCTGGAAATCACTATTTGGGTTCCGAACATCCTGAGAATGACACCGGCCCGTCGGACAGCCAAAAATGTCGATTCTGCCCCCGACCGGCCAAAATCACTGTTCAGGCTGGGAACTGCTCGAAACTCGTGTTTTTTTGACTGCCCTACCAGAAATAGCAGTTTCGGACCCAGACGGCTGGAAATCGCTATTTGTGTCCAGGTCATCCTGAGTTCGACAGCGGCCTGTCGGAAGGCCAAAAATGTCGATTCCGGTCCCGACCGGCCAAAATAATTGTTCAGGCCCAGAACTGCCCGAAACTCGTGATTTTTCGGCTGCCCCACCAGAAATCGCAGTCTCGGACCCAGACGGCTGGAAATCACTATTTCGGTCCCGGGCAGCCGGAGAACGACACCGGCCCGTCGGACAGCCAAAAATGACGATTCTGCCCCCGACTGACCAAAATCACTGTTCTGTCCGGGAACTGCTCGAAACTCGTGTTTTTTTGACTGCCCTACCTGAAATAGCTGTTTCGGACCCAGACGGTTGGAAATCACTATTTGGGTTCCGAACATCCTGGGAATGACACCGGCCCGTCGGACAGCCAAAAATGTCGATTCTGCCCCCGACCGGCCAAAATCACTGTTCAGGCCGGGAACTGCTCGAAACTCGTGTTTTTTTGACTGCCCTACCAGAAATAGCAGTTTCGGACCCAGACAGCTGGAAATCGCTATTTGTGTCCAGGTCATCCTGAGTGCGACACCGGCCCGTCGGACAGCCAAAAATGTCGATTCCGCTCCCGACCGGCCAAAATCATTGTTCAGGCCCAGAACTGCCCGAAACTCGTGATTTTTCGACTGCCCTACCAGAAATAGCTGTTTCGGACCCAGACGGCTGGAAATCGCTATTTGTGTCCAGGTCATCCTGAGTTCGACACCGGCCTGTCGGAAAGCCAAAAATGTCGATTCCGCTCCCGACCGGCCAAAATCAATGTTCAGGCCCAGAACTGCCCGAAACTCGTGATTTTTCGACTGCCCCACCAGAAATCGCAGTCTCGGACCCAGACGGCTGGAAATCACTATTTCGGCCCCGGACAGACGGAGAACGACACCGGCCCGTCGGACAGCCAAAAATGACGATTCTGCCCCCGACTGACCAAAATCACTGTTCTGTCCGGGAACTGCTCGAAACTCGTGTTTTTTTGACTGCCCTACCTGAAATAGCTGTTTCGGACCCAGACGGCTGGAAATCACTATTTGGATTCCGAACATCCTGAGAATGACACCGGCCCGTCGGACAGCCAAAAATGTCGATTCTGCCCCCGACCGGCCAAAATCACTGTTCAGGCTGGGAACTGCTCGAAACTCGTGTTTTTTTGACTGCCCTACCAGAAATAGCAGTTTCGGACCCAGACGGCTGGAAATCGCTATTTGTGTCCAGGTCATCCTGAGTGCGACACCGGCCCGTCGGACAGCCAAAAATGTCGATTCCGCTCCCGACCGGCCAAAATCATTGTTCAGGCCCAGAACTGCCCGAAACTCGTGATTTTTCGACTGCCCTACCAGAAATAGCAGTTTCGGACCCAGACGGCTGGAAATCGCTATTTGTGTCCAGGTCATCCTGAGTTCGACAGCGGCCTGTCGGAAGGCCAAAAATGTCGATTCCGCTCCCGACCGGCCAAAATAATTGTTCAGGCCCAGAACTGCCCGAAACTCGTGATTTTTCGGCTGCCCCACCAGAAATCGCAGTCTCGGACCCAGACGGCTGGAAATCACTATTTCGGTCCCGGGCAGCCGGAGAACGACACCGGCCCGTCGGACAGCCAAAAATGACGATTCTGCCCCCGACTGACCAAAATCACTGTTCTGTCCGGGAACTGCTCGAAACTCGTGTTTTTTTGACTGCCCTACCTGAAATAGCTGTTTCGGACCCAGACGGTTGGAAATCACTATTTGGGTTCCGAACATCCTGAGAATGACACCGGCCCGTCGGACAGCCAAAAATGTCGATTCTGCCCCCGACCGGCCAAAATCACTGTTCAGGCCGGGAACTGCTCGAAACTCGTGTTTTTTTGACTGCCCTACCAGAAATAGCAGTTTCGGACCCAGACAGCTGGAAATCGCTATTTGTGTCCAGGTCATCCTGAGTGCGACACCGGCCCGTCGGACAGCCAAAAATGTCGATTCCGCTCCCGACCGGCCAAAATCATTGTTCAGGCCCAGAACTGCCCGAAACTCGTGATTTTTCGACTGCCCCACTAGAAATCGCAGTCTCGGACCCAGACGGCTGGAAATCACTATTTCGGCCCCGGACAGCCGGAGAACGACACCGGCCCGTCGGACAGCCAAAAATGACGATTCTGCCCCCGACTGACCAAAATCACTGTTCTGTCCGGGAACTGCTAGAAACTCGTGTTTTTTTGACTGCCCTACCTGAAATAGCTGTTTCGGACCCAGACGGCTGGAAATCACTATTTGGGTTCCGAACATCCTGAGAATGACACCGGCCCGTCGGACAGCCAAAAATGTCGATTCTGCCCCCGACCGGCCAAAATCACTGTTCAGGCCGGGAACTGCTCGAAACTCGTGTTTTTTTGACTGCCCTACCAGAAATAGCAGTTTCGGACCCAGACGGCTGGAAATCGCTATTTGTGTCCAGGTCATCCTGAGTTCGACACCGGCCTGTCGGAAAGCCAAAAATGTCGATTCCGCTCCCGACCGGCCAAAATCATTGTTCAGGCCCAGAACTGCCCGAAACTCGTGATTTTTCGACTGCCCCACCAGAAATCGCAGTCTCGGACCCAGACGGCTGGAAATCACTATTTCGGCCCCGGACAGACGGAGAACGACACCGGCCCGTCGGACAGCCAAAAATGACGATTCTGCCCCCGACTGACCAAAATCACTGTTCTGTCCGGGAACTGCTCGAAACTCGTGTTTTTTTGACTGCCCTACCTGAAATAGCTGTTTCGGACCCAGACGGCTGGAAATCACTATTTGGGTTCCGAACATCCTGAGAATGACACCGGCCCGTCGGACAGCCAAAAATGTCGATTCTGCCCCCGACCGGCCAAAATCACTGTTCAGGCCGGGAACTGCTCGAAACTCGTGTTTTTTTGACTGCCCTACCAGAAATAGCAGTTTCGGACCCAGACGGCTGGAAATCGCTATTTGTGTCCAGGTCATCCTGAGTTCGACACCGGCCTGTCGGAAAGCCAAAAATGTCGATTCCGCTCCCGACCGGCCAAAATCATTGTTCAGGCCCAGAACTGCCCGAAACTCGTGATTTTTCGACTGCCCCACCAGAAATCGCAGTCTCGGACCCAGACGGCTGGAAATCACTATTTCGGCCCCGGACAGACGGAGAACGACACCGGCCCGTCGGACAGCCAAAAATGACGATTCTGCCCCCGACTGACCAAAATCACTGTTCTGTCCGGGAACTGCTCGAAACTCGTGTTTTTTTGACTGCCCTACCTGAAATAGCTGTTTCGGACCCAGACGGCTGGAAATCACTATTTGGATTCCGAACATCCTGAGAATGACACCGGCCCGTCGGACAGCCAAAAATGTCGATTCTGCCCCCGACCGGCCAAAATCACTGTTCAGGCCGGGAACTGCTCGAAACTCGTGTTTTTTTGACTGCCCTACCAGAAATAGCAGTTTCGGACCCAGACAGCTGGAAATCGCTTTTTGTGTCCAGGTCATCCTGAGTGCGACACCGGCCCGTCGGACAACCAAAAATGTCGATTCCGCTCCCGACCGGCCAAAATCATTGTTCAGGCCCAGAACTGCCCGAAACTCGTGATTTTTCGACTGCCCTACCAGAAATAGCTGTTTCGGACCCAGACGGCTGGAAATCGCTATTTGTGTCCAGGTCATCCTGAGTTCGACACCGGCCTGTCGGAAAGCCAAAAATGTCGATTCCGCTCCCGACCGGCCAAAATCATTGTTCAGGCCCAGAACTGCCCGAAACTCGTGATTTTTCGACTGCCCCACCAGAAATCGCAGTCTCGGACCCAGACGGCTGGAAATCACTATTTCGGCCCCGGACAGACGGAGAACGACACCGGCCCGTCGGACAGCCAAAAATGACGATTCTGCCCCCGACTGACCAAAATCACTGTTCTGTCCGGGAACTGCTCGAAACTCGTGTTTTTTTGACTGCCCTACCTGAAATAGCTGTTTCGGACCCAGACGGCTGGAAATCACTATTTGGGTTCCGAACATCCTGAGAATGACACCGGCCCGTCGGACAGCCAAAAATGTCGATTCTGCCCCCGACCGGCCAAAATCACTGTTCAGGCCGGGAACTGCTCGAAACTCGTGTTTTTTTGACTGCCCTACCAGAAATAGCAGTTTCGGACCCAGACGGCTGGAAATCGCTATTTGTGTCCAGGTCATCCTGAGTTCGACACCGGCCTGTCGGAAAGCCAAAAATGTCGATTCCGCTCCCGACCGGCCAAAATCATTGTTCAGGCCCAGAACTGCCCGAAACTCGTGATTTTTCGACTGCCCCACCAGAAATCGCAGTCTCGGACCCAGACGGCTGGAAATCACTATTTCGGCCCCGGACAGACGGAGAACGACACCGGCCCGTCGGACAGCCAAAAATGACGATTCTGCCCCCGACTGACCAAAATCACTGTTCTGTCCGGGAACTGCTCGAAACTCGTGTTTTTTTGACTGCCCTACCTGAAATAGCTGTTTCGGACCCAGACGGCTGGAAATCACTATTTGGATTCCGAACATCCTGAGAATGACACCGGCCCGTCGGACAGCCAAAAATGTCGATTCTGCCCCCGACCGGCCAAAATCACTGTTCAGGCCGGGAACTGCTCGAAACTCGTGTTTTTTTGACTGCCCTACCAGAAATAGCAGTTTCGGACCCAGACAGCTGGAAATCGCTTTTTGTGTCCAGGTCATCCTGAGTGCGACACCGGCCCGTCGGACAACCAAAAATGTCGATTCCGCTCCCGACCGGCCAAAATCATTGTTCAGGCCCAGAACTGCCCGAAACTCGTGATTTTTCGACTGCCCTACCAGAAATAGCTGTTTCGGACCCAGACGGCTGGAAATCGCTATTTGTGTCCAGGTCATCCTGAGTTCGACACCGGCCTGTCGGAAAGCCAAAAATGTCGATTCCGCTCCCGACCGGCCAAAATCATTGTTCAGGCCCAGAACTGCCCGAAACTCGTGATTTTTCGACTGCCCCACCAGAAATCGCAGTCTCGGACCCAGACGGCTGGAAATCACTATTTCGGCCCCGGGCAGCCGGAGAACGACACCGGCCCGTCGGACAGCCAAAAATGACGATTCTGCCCCCGACTGACCAAAATCACTGTTCTGTCCGGGAACTGCTCGAAACTCGTGTTTTTTTGACTGCCCTACCTGAAATAGCTGTTTCGGACCCAGACGGCTGGAAATCACTATTTGGGTTCCGAACATCCTGAGAATGACACCGGCCCGTCGGACAGCCAAAAATGTCGATTCTGCCCCCGACCGGCCAAAATCACTGTTCAGGCCGGGAACTGCTCGAAACTCGTGTTTTTTTGACTGCCCTACCAGAAATAGCAGTTTCGGACCCAGACAGCTGGAAATCGCTATTTGTGTCCAGGTCATCCTGAGTGCGACACCGGCCCGTCGGACAGCCAAAAATGTCGATTCCGCTCCCGACCGGCCAAAATCATTGTTCAGGCCCAGAACTGCCCGAAACTCGTGATTTTTCGACTGCCCTACCAGAAATAGCTGTTTCGGACCCAGACGGCTGGAAATCGCTATTTGTGTCCAGGTCATCCTGAGTTCGACACCGGCCTGTCAGAAAGCCAAAAATGTCGATTCCGCTCCCGACCGGCCAAAATCATTGTTCAGGCCCAGAACTGCCCGAAACTCGTGATTTTTCGACTGCCCCACCAGAAATCGCAGTCTCGGACCCAGACGGCTGGAAATCACTATTTCGGTCCCGGGCAGCCGGAGAACGACACCGGCCCGTCGGACAGCCAAAAATGACGATTCTGCCCCCGACTGACCAAAATCACTGTTCTGTCCTAGAACTGCTCGAAACTCGTGTTTTTTTGACTGCCCTACCTGAAATAGCTGTTTCGGACCCAGACGGCTGGAAATCACTATTTGGGTTCCGAACATCCTGAGAATGACACCGGCCCGTCGGACAGCCAAAAATGTCGATTCTGCCCCCGACCGGCCAAAATCACTGTTCAGGCCTGGAACTGCTCGAAACTCGTGTTTTTTTGACTGCCCTACCAGAAATAGCAGTTTCGGACCCAGACGGCTGGAAATCGCTATTTGTGTCCAGGTCATCCTGAGTGCGACACCGGCCCGTCGGACAGCCAAAAATGTCGATTCCGCTCCCGACCGGCCAAAATCATTGTTCAGGCCCAGAACTGCCCGAAACTCGTGATTTTTCGACTGCCCTACCAGAAATAGCAGTTTCGGACCCAGACGGCTGGAAATCGCTATTTGTGTCCAGGTCATCCTGAGTTCGACACCGGCCTGTCGGAAAGCCAAAAATGTCGATTCCGCTCCCGACCGGCCAAAATCATTGTTCAGGCCCAGAACTGCCCGAAACTCGTGATTTTTCGACTGCCCCACCAGAAATCGCAGTCTCGGACCCAGACGGCTGGAAATCACTATTTCGGTCCCGGGCAGCCGGAGAACGACACCGGCCCGTCGGACAGCCAAAAATGACGATTCTGCCCCCGACTGACCAAAATCACTGTTCTGTCCTAGAACTGCTCGAAACTCGTGTTTTTATGACTGCCCTACCTGAAATAGCTGTTTCGGACCCAGACGGCTGGAAATCACTATTTGGGTTCCGAACATCCTGAGAATGACACCGGCCCGTCGGACAGCCAAAAATGTCGATTCTGCCCCCGACCGGCCAAAATCACTGTTCAGGCCGGGAACTGCTCGAAACTCGTGTTTTTTTGACTGCCCTACCAGAAATAGCAGTTTCGGACCCAGACGGCTGGAAATCGCTATTTGTGTCCAGGTCATCCTGAGTGCGACACCGGCCCGTCGGACAGCCAAAAATGTCGATTCCGCTCCCGACCGGCCAAAATCATTGTTCAGGCCCAGAACTGCCCGAAACTCGTGATTTTTCGACTGCCCTACCAGAAATAGCTGTTTCGGACCCAGACGGCTGGAAATCGCTATTTGTGTCCAGGTCATCCTGAGTTCGACACCGGCCTGTCGGAAGGCCAAAAATGTCGATTCCGCTCCCGACCGGCCAAAATAATTGTTCAGGCCCAGAACTGCCCGAAACTCGTGATTTTTCGGCTGCCCCACCAGAAATCGCAGTCTCGGACCCAGACGGCTGGAAATCACTATTTCGGTCCCGGGCAGCCGGAGAACGACACCGGCCCGTCGGACAGCCAAAAATGACGATTCTGCCCCCGACTGACCAAAATCACTGTTCTGTCCGGGAACTGCTCGAAACTCGTGTTTTTTTGACTGCCCTACCTGAAATAGCTGTTTCGGACCCAGACGGTTGGAAATCACTATTTGGGTTCCGAACATCCTGAGAATGACACCGGCCCGTCGGACAGCCAAAAATGTCGATTCTGCCCCCGACCGGCCAAAATCACTGTTCAGGCCGGGAACTGCTCGAAACTCGTGTTTTTTTGACTGCCCTACCAGAAATAGCAGTTTCGGACCCAGACAGCTGGAAATCGCTATTTGTGTCCAGGTCATCCTGAGTGCGACACCGGCCCGTCGGACAGCCAAAAATGTCGATTCCGCTCCCGACCGGCCAAAATCATTGTTCAGGCCCAGAACTGCCCGAAACTCGTGATTTTTCGACTGCCCTACCAGAAATAGCTGTTTCGGACCCAGACGGCTGGAAATCGCTATTTGTGTCCAGGTCATCCTGAGTTCGACACCGGCCTGTCGGAAAGCCAAAAATGTCGATTCCGCTCCCGACCGGCCAAAATCAATGTTCAGGCCCAGAACTGCCCGAAACTCGTGATTTTTCGACTGCCCCACCAGAAATCGCAGTCTCGGACCCAGACGGCTGGAAATCACTATTTCGGCCCCGGACAGACGGAGAACGACACCGGCCCGTCGGACAGCCAAAAATGACGATTCTGCCCCCGACTGACCAAAATCACTGTTCTGTCCGGGAACTGCTCGAAACTCGTGTTTTTTTGACTGCCCTACCTGAAATAGCTGTTTCGGACCCAGACGGCTGGAAATCACTATTTGGGTTCCGAACATCCTGAGAATGACACCGGCCCGTCGGACAGCCAAAAATGTCGATTCTGCCCCCGACCGGCCAAAATCACTGTTCAGGCCGGGAACTGCTCGAAACTCGTGTTTTTTTGACTGCCCTACCAGAAATAGCAGTTTCGGACCCAGACAGCTGGAAATCGCTATTTGTGTCCAGGTCATCCTGAGTGCGACACCGGCCCGTCGGACAGACAAAAATGTCGATTCCGCTCCCGACCGGCCAAAATCATTGTTCAGGCCCAGAACTGCCCGAAACTCGTGATTTTTCGACTGCCCTACCAGAAATAGCTGTTTCGGACCCAGACGGCTGGAAATCGCTATTTGTGTCCAGGTCATCCTGAGTTCGACACCGGCCTGTCGGAAAGCCAAAAATGTCGATTCCGCTCCCGACCGGCCAAAATCATTGTTCAGGCCCAGAACTGCCCGAAACTCGTGATTTTTCGACTGCCCCACCAGAAATCGCAGTCTCGGACCCAGACGGCTGGAAATCACTATTTCGGCCCCGGACAGACGGAGAACGACACCGGCCCGTCGGACAGCCAAAAATGACGATTCTGCCCCCGACTGACCAAAATCACTGTTCTGTCCGGGAACTGCTCGAAACTCGTGTTTTTTTGACTGCCCTACCTGAAATAGCTGTTTCGGACCCAGACGGCTGGAAATCACTATTTGGGTTCCGAACATCCTGAGAATGACACCGGCCCGTCGGACAGCCAAAAATGTCGATTCTGCCCCCGACCGGCCAAAATCACTGTTCAGGCCGGGAACTGCTCGAAACTCGTGTTTTTTTGACTGCCCTACCAGAAATAGCAGTTTCGGACCCAGACAGCTGGAAATCGCTATTTGTGTCCAGGTCATCCTGAGTGCGACACCGGCCCGTCGGACAGACAAAAATGTCGATTCCGCTCCCGACCGGCCAAAATCATTGTTCAGGCCCAGAACTGCCCGAAACTCGTGATTTTTCGACTGCCCTACCAGAAATAGCTGTTTCGGACCCAGACGGCTGGAAATCGCTATTTGTGTCCAGGTCATCCTGAGTTCGACACCGGCCTGTCGGAAAGCCAAAAATGTCGATTCCGCTCCCGACCGGCCAAAATCATTGTTCAGGCCCAGAACTGCCCGAAACTCGTGATTTTTCGACTGCCCCACCAGAAATCGCAGTCTCGGACCCAGACGGCTGGAAATCACTATTTCGGCCCCGGACAGACGGAGAACGACACCGGCCCGTCGGACAGCCAAAAATGACGATTCTGCCCCCGACTGACCAAAATCACTGTTCTGTCCGGGAACTGCTCGAAACTCGTGTTTTTTTGACTGCCCTACCTGAAATAGCTGTTTCGGACCCAGACGGCTGGAAATCACTATTTGGGTTCCGAACATCCTGAGAATGACACCGGCCCGTCGGACAGCCAAAAATGTCGATTCTGCCCCCGACCGGCCAAAATCACTGTTCAGGCCTGGAACTGCTCGAAACTCGTGTTTTTTTGACTGCCCTACCAGAAATAGCTGTTTCGGACCCAGACAGCTGGAAATCGCTATTTGTGTCCAGGTCATCCTGAGTGCGACACCGGCCCGTCGGACAGACAAAAATGTCGATTCCGCTCCCGACCGGCCAAAATCATTGTTCAGGCCCAGAACTGCCCGAAACTCGTGATTTTTCGACTGCCCTACCAGAAATAGCTGTTTCGGACCCAGACGGCTGGAAATCGCTATTTGTGTCCAGGTCATCCTGAGTTCGACACCGGCCTGTCGGAAAGCCAAAAATGTCGATTCCGCTCCCGACCGGCCAAAATCATTGTTCAGGCCCAGAACTGCCCGAAACTCGTGATTTTTCGACTGCCCCACCAGAAATCGCAGTCTCGGACCCAGACGGCTGGAAATCACTATTTCGGCCCCGGACAGACGGAGAACGACACCGGCCCGTCGGACAGCCAAAAATGACGATTCTGCCCCCGACTGACCAAAATCACTGTTCTGTCCGGGAACTGCTCGAAACTCGTGTTTTTTTGACTGCCCTACCTGAAATAGCTGTTTCGGACCCAGACGGCTGGAAATCACTATTTGGGTTCCGAACATCCTGAGAATGACACCGGCCCGTCGGACAGCCAAAAATGTCGATTCTGCCCCCGACCGGCCAAAATCACTGTTCAGGCCTGGAACTGCTCGAAACTCGTGTTTTTTTGACTGCCCTACCAGAAATAGCTGTTTCGGACCCAGACAGCTGGAAATCGCTATTTGTGTCCAGGTCATCCTGAGTGCGACACCGGCCCGTCGGACAGACAAAAATGTCGATTCCGCTCCCGACCGGCCAAAATCATTGTTCAGGCCCAGAACTGCCCGAAACTCGTGATTTTTCGACTGCCCTACCAGAAATAGCAGTTTCGGACCCAGACGGCTGGAAATCGCTATTTGTGTCTAGGTCATCCTGAGTTCGACACCGGCCTGTCAGAAAGCCAAAAATGTCGATTCCGCTCCCGACCGGCCAAAATCATTGTTCAGGCCCAGAACTGCCCGAAACTCGTGATTTTTCGACTGCCCCACCAGAAATCGCAGTCTCGGACCCAGACGGCTGGAAATCACTATTTCGGTACCGGGCAGCCGGAGAACGACACCGGCCCGTCGGACAGCCAAAAATGACGATTCTGCCCCCGACTGACCAAAATCACTGTTCTGTCCGGGAACTGCTCGAAACTCGTGTTTTTTTGACTGCCCTACCTGAAATAGCTGTTTCGGACCCAGACGGCTGGAAATCACTATTTGGGTTCCGAACATCCTGAGAATGACACCGGCCCGTCGGACAGCCAAAAATGTCGATTCTGCCCCCGACCGGCCAAAATCACTGTTCAGGCCGGGAACTGCTCGAAACTCGTGTTTTTTTGACTGCCCTACCAGAAATAGCAGTTTCGGACCCAGACAGCTGGAAATCGCTATTTGTGTCCAGGTCATCCTGAGTGCGACACCGGCCCGTCGGACAGCCAAAAATGTCGATTCCGCTCCCGACCGGCCAAAATCATTGTTCAGGCCCAGAACTGCCCGAAACTCGTGATTTTTCGACTGCCCTACCAGAAATAGCAGTTTCGGACCCAGACGGCTGGAAATCGCTATTTGTGTCCAGGTCATCCTGAGTTCGACACCGGCCTGTCGGAAGGCCAAAAATGTCGATTCCGCTCCCGACCGGCCAAAATAATTGTTCAGGCCCAGAACTGCCCGAAACTCGTGATTTTTCGGCTGCCCCACCAGAAATCGCAGTCTCGGACCCAGACGGCTGGAAATCACTATTTCGGTCCCGGGCAGCCGGAGAACGACACCGGCCCGTCGGACAGCCAAAAATGACGATTCTGCCCCCGACTGACCAAAATCACTGTTCTGTCCGGGAACTGCTCGAAACTCGTGTTTTTTTGACTGCCCTACCTGAAATAGCTGTTTCGGACCCAGACGGTTGGAAATCACTATTTGGGTTCCGAACATCCTGAGAATGACACCGGCCCGTCGGACAGCCAAAAATGTCGATTCTGCCCCCGACCGGCCAAAATCACTGTTCAGGCCGGGAACTGCTCGAAACTCGTGTTTTTTTTACTGCCCTACCAGAAATAGCAGTTTCGGACCCAGACAGCTGGAAATCGCTATTTGTGTCCAGGTCATCCTGAGTGCGACACCGGCCCGTCGGACAGCCAAAAATGTCGATTCCGCTCCCGACCGGCCAAAATCATTGTTCAGGCCCAGAACTGCCCGAAACTCGTGATTTTTCGACTGCCCTACCAGAAATAGCAGTTTCGGACCCAGACGGCTGGAAATCGCTATTTGTGTCCAGGTCATCCTGAGTTCGACACCGGCCTGTCGGAAGGCCAAAAATGTCGATTCCGCTCCCGACCGGCCAAAATAATTGTTCAGGCCCAGAACTGCCCGAAACTCGTGATTTTTCGGCTGCCCCACCAGAAATCGCAGTCTCGGACCCAGACGGCTGGAAATCACTATTTCGGTCCCGGGCAGCCGGAGAACGACACCGGCCCGTCGGACAGCCAAAAATGACGATTCTGCCCCCGACTGACCAAAATCACTGTTCTGTCCGGGAACTGCTCGAAACTCGTGTTTTTTTGACTGCCCTACCTGAAATAGCTGTTTCGGACCCAGACGGCTGGAAATCACAATTTGGGTTCCGAACATCCTGAGAATGACACCGGCCCGTCGGACAGCCAAAAATGTCGATTCTGCCCCCGACCGGCCAAAATCACTGTTCAGGCCGGGAACTGCTCGAAACTCGTGTTTTTTTGACTGCCCTACCAGAAATAGCAGTTTCGGACCCAGACAGCTGGAAATCGCTATTTGTGTCCAGGTCATCCTGAGTGCGACACCGGCCCGTCGGACAGCCAAAAATGTCGATTCCGCTCCCGACCGGCCAAAATCATTGTTCAGGCCCAGAACTGCCCGAAACTCGTGATTTTTCGACTGCCCTACCAGAAATAGCAGTTTCGGACCCAGACGGCTGGAAATCGCTATTTGTGTCCAGGTCATCCTGAGTTCGACACCGGCCTGTCGGAAGGCCAAAAATGTCGATTCCGCTCCCGACCGGCCAAAATAATTGTTCAGGCCCAGAACTGCCCGAAACTCGTGATTTTTCGGCTGCCCCACCAGAAATCGCAGTCTCGGACCCAGACGGCTGGAAATCACTATTTCGGTCCCGGGCAGCCGGAGAACGACACCGGCCCGTCGGACAGCCAAAAATGACGATTCTGCCCCCGACTGACCAAAATCACTGTTCTGTCCGGGAACTGCTCGAAACTCGTGTTTTTTTGACTGCCCTACCTGAAATAGCTGTTTCGGACCCAGACGGCTGGAAATCACTATTTGGGTTCCGAACATCCTGAGAATGACACCGGCCCGTCGGACAGCCAAAAATGTCGATTCTGCCCCCGACCGGCCAAAATCACTGTTCAGGCCGGGAACTGCTCGAAACTCGTGTTTTTTTGACTGCCCTACCAGAAATAGCAGTTTCGGACCCAGACGGCTGGAAATCGCTATTTGTGTCCAGGTCATCCTGAGTGCGACACCGGCCCGTCGGACAGCCAAAAATGTCGATTCCGCTCCCGACCGGCCAAAATCATTGTTCAGGCCCAGAACTGCCCGAAACTCGTGATTTTTCGACTGCCCTACCAGAAATAGCAGTTTCGGACCCAGACGGCTGGAAATCGCTATTTGTGTCCAGGTCATCCTGAGTTCGACACCGGCCTGTCGGAAGGCCAAAAATGTCGATTCCGCTCCCGACCGGCCAAAATAATTGTTCAGGCCCAGAACTGCCCGAAACTCGTGATTTTTCGGCTGCCCCACCAGAAATCGCAGTCTCGGACCCAGACGGCTGGAAATCACTATTTCGGTCCCGGGCAGCCGGAGAACGACACCGGCCCGTCGGACAGCCAAAAATGACGATTCTGCCCCCGACTGACCAAAATCACTGTTCTGTCCGGGAACTGCTCGAAACTCGTGTTTTTTTGACTGCCCTACCTGAAATAGCTGTTTCGGACCCAGACGGCTGGAAATCACTATTTGGGTTCCGAACATCCTGAGAATGACACCGGCCCGTCGGACAGCCAAAAATGTCGATTCTGCCCCCGACCGGCCAAAATCACTGTTCAGGCCGGGAACTGCTCGAAACTCGTGTTTTTTTGACTGCCCTACCAGAAATAGCAGTTTCGGACCCAGACGGCTGGAAATCGCTATTTGTGTCCAGGTCATCCTGAGTGCGACACCGGCCCGTCGGACAGCCAAAAATGTCGATTCCGCTCCCGACCGGCCAAAATCATTGTTCAGGCCCAGAACTGCCCGAAACTCGTGATTTTTCGACTGCCCTACCAGAAATAGCAGTTTCGGACCCAGACGGCTGGAAATCGCTATTTGTGTCCAGGTCATCCTGAGTTCGACACCGGCCTGTCGGAAGGCCAAAAATGTCGATTCCGCTCCCGACCGGCCAAAATAATTGTTCAGGCCCAGAACTGCCCGAAACTCGTGATTTTTCGGCTGCCCCACCAGAAATCGCAGTCTCGGACCCAGACGGCTGGAAATCACTATTTCGGTCCCGGGCAGCCGGAGAACGACACCGGCCCGTCGGACAGCCAAAAATGACGATTCTGCCCCCGACTGACCAAAATCACTGTTCTGTCCGAGAACTGCTCGAAACTCGTGTTTTTTTGACTGCCCTACCTGAAATAGCTGTTTCGGACCCAGACGGCTGGAAATCACTATTTGGGTTCCGAACATCCTGAGAATGACACCGGCCCGTCGGACAGCCAAAAATGTCGATTCTGCCCCCGACCGGCCAAAATCACTGTTCAGGCCGGGAACTGCTCGAAACTCGTGTTTTTTTGACTGCCCTACCAGAAATAGCAGTTTCGGACCCAGACAGCTGGAAATCGCTATTTGTGTCCAGGTCATCCTGAGTGCGACACCGGCCCGTCGGACAGCCAAAAATGTCGATTCCGCTCCCGACCGGCCAAAATCATTGTTCAGGCCCAGAACTGCCCGAAACTCGTGATTTTTCGACTGCCCTACCAGAAATAGCAGTTTCGGACCCAGACGGCTGGAAATCGCTATTTGTGTCCAGGTCATCCTGAGTTCGACACCGGCCTGTCGGAAGGCCAAAAATGTCGATTCCGCTCCCGACCGGCCAAAATAATTGTTCAGGCCCAGAACTGCCCGAAACTCGTGATTTTTCGGCTGCCCCACCAGAAATCGCAGTCTCGGACCCAGACGGCTGGAAATCACTATTTCGGTCCCGGGCAGCCGGAGAACGACACCGGCCCGTCGGACAGCCAAAAATGACGATTCTGCCCCCGACTGACCAAAATCACTGTTCTGTCCGGGAACTGCTCGAAACTCGTGTTTTTTTGACTGCCCTACCTGAAATAGCTGTTTCAGACCCAGACGGCTGGAAATCACTATTTGGGTTCCGAACATCCTGAGAATGACACCGGCCCGTCGGACAGCCAAAAATGTCGATTCTGCCCCCGACCGGCCAAAATCACTGTTCAGGCCGGGAACTGCTCGAAACTCGTGTTTTTTTGACTGCCCTACCAGAAATAGCAGTTTCGGACCCAGACGGCTGGAAATCGCTATTTGTGTCCAGGTCATCCTGAGTGCGACACCGGCCCGTCGGACAGCCAAAAATGTCGATTCCGCTCCCGACCGGCCAAAATCATTGTTCAGGCCCAGAACTGCCCGAAACTCGTGATTTTTCGACTGCCCTACCAGAAATAGCAGTTTCGGACCCAGACGGCTGGAAATCGCTATTTGTGTCCAGGTCATCCTGAGTTCGACACCGGCCTGTCGGAAGGCCAAAAATGTCGATTCCGCTCCCGACCGGCCAAAATAATTGTTCAGGCCCAGAACTGCCCGAAACTCGTGATTTTTCGGCTGCCCCACCAGAAATCGCAGTCTCGGACCCAGACGGCTGGAAATCACTATTTCGGTCCCGGGCAGCCGGAGAACGACACCGGCCCGTCGGACAGCCAAAAATGACGATTCTGCCCCCGACTGACCAAAATCACTGTTCTGTCCGGGAACTACTCGAAACTCGTGTTTTTTTGACTGCCCTACCTGAAATAGCTGTTTCGGACCCAGACGGCTGGAAATCACTATTTGGGTTCCGAACATCCTGAGAATGACACCAGCCCGTCGGACAGCCAAAAATGTCGATTCTGCCCCCGACCGGCCAAAATCACTGTTCAGGCCGGGAACTGCTCGAAACTCGTGTTTTTTTGACTGCCCTACCAGAAATAGCAGTTTCGGACCCAGACGGCTGGAAATCGCTATTTGTGTCCAGGTCATCCTGAGTGCGACACCGGCCCGTCGGACAGCCAAAAATGTCGATTCCGCTCCCGACCGGCCAAAATCATTGTTCAGGCCCAGAACTGCCCGAAACTCGTGATTTTTCGACTGCCCTACCAGAAATAGCAGTTTCGGACCCAGACGGCTGGAAATCGCTATTTGTGTCCAGGTCATCCTGAGTTCGACACCGGCCTGTCGGAAGGCCAAAAATGTCGATTCCGCTCCCGACCGGCCAAAATAATTGTTCAGGCCCAGAACTGCCCGAAACTCGTGATTTTTCGGCTGCCCCACCAGAAATCGCAGTCTCGGACCCAGACGGCTGGAAATCACTATTTCGGTCCCGGGCAGCCGGAGAACGACACCGGCCCGTCGGACAGCCAAAAATGACGATTCTGCCCCCGACTGACCAAAATCACTGTTCTGTCCGGGAACTACTCGAAACTCGTGTTTTTTTGACTGCCCTACCTGAAATAGCTGTTTCGGACCCAGACGGCTGGAAATCACTATTTGGGTTCCGAACATCCTGAGAATGACACCAGCCCGTCGGACAGCCAAAAATGTCGATTCTGCCCCCGACCGGCCAAAATCACTGTTCAGGCCGGGAACTGCTCGAAACTCGTGTTTTTTTGACTGCCCTACCAGAAATAGCAGTTTCGGACCCAGACGGCTGGAAATCGCTATTTGTGTCCAGGTCATCCTGAGTGCGACACCGGCCCGTCGGACAGCCAAAAATGTCGATTCCGCTCCCGACCGGCCAAAATCATTGTTCAGGCCCAGAACTGCCCGAAACTCGTGATTTTTCGACTGCCCTACCAGAAATAGCAGTTTCGGACCCAGACGGCTGGAAATCGCTATTTGTGTCCAGGTCATCCTGAGTTCGACACCGGCCTGTCGGAAGGCCAAAAATGTCGATTCCGCTCCCGACCGGCCAAAATAATTGTTCAGGCCCAGAACTGCCCGAAACTCGTGATTTTTCGGCTGCCCCACCAGAAATCGCAGTCTCGGACCCAGACGGCTGGAAATCACTATTTCGGTCCCGGGCAGCCGGAGAACGACACCGGCCCGTCGGACAGCCAAAAATGACGATTCTGCCCCCGACTGACCAAAATCACTGTTCTGTCCGGGAACTGCTCGAAACTCGTGTTTTTTTGACTGCCCTACCTGAAATAGCTGTTTCGGACCCAGACGGCTGGAAATCACTATTTGGGTTCCGAACATCCTGAGAATGACACCGGCCCGTCGGACAGCCAAAAATGTCGATTCTGCCCCCGACCGGCCAAAATCACTGTTCAGGCCGGGAACTGCTCGAAACTCGTGTTTTTTTGACTGCCCTACCAGAAATAGCAGTTTCGGACCCAGACAGCTGGAAATCGCTATTTGTGTCCAGGTCATCCTGAGTGCGACACCGGCCCGTCGGACAGCCAAAAATGTCGATTCCGCTCCCGACCGGCCAAAATCATTGTTCAGGCCCAGAACTGCCCGAAACTCGTGATTTTTCGACTGCCCTACCAGAAATAGCAGTTTCGGACCCAGACGGCTGGAAATCGCTATTTGTGTCCAGGTCATCCTGAGTTCGACACCGGCCTGTCGGAAAGCCAAAAATGTCGATTCCGCTCCCGACCGGCCAAAATCAATGTTCAGGCCCAGAACTGCCCGAAACTCGTGATTTTTCGACTGCCCCACCAGAAATCGCAGTCTCGGACCCAGACGGCTGGAAATCACTATTTCGGCCCCGGACAGCCGGAGAACGACACCGGCCCGTCGGACAGCCAAAAATGACGATTCTGCCCCCGACTGACCAAAATCACTGTTCTGTCCGGGAACTGCTCGAAACTCGTGTTTTTTTGACTGCCCTACCTGAAATAGCTGTTTCGGACCCAGACGGCTGGAAATCACTATTTGGGTTCCGAACATCCTGAGAATGACACCGGCCCGTCGGACAGCCAAAAATGTCGATTCTGCCCCCGACCGGCCAAAATCACTGTTCAGGCCGGGAACTGCTCGAAACTCGTGTTTTTTTGACTGCCCTACCAGAAATAGCAGTTTCGGACCCAGACAGCTGGAAATCGCTATTTGTGTCCAGGTCATCCTGAGTGCGACACCGGCCCGTCGGACAGCCAAAAATGTCGATTCCGCTCCCGACCGGCCAAAATCATTGTTCAGGCCCAGAACTGCCCGAAACTCGTGATTTTTCGACTGCCCTACCAGAAATAGTTGTTTTGGACCCAGACGGCTGGAAATCGCTATTTGTGTCCAGGTCATCCTGAGTTCGACACCGGCCTGTCGGAAAGCCAAAAATGTCGATTCCGCTCCCGACCGGCCAAAATCAATGTTCAGGCCCAGAACTGCCCGAAACTCGTGATTTTTCGACTGCCCCACCAGAAATCGCAGTCTCGGACCCAGACGGCTGGAAATCACTATTTCGGCCCCGGACAGCCGGAGAACGACACCGGCCCGTCGGACAGCCAAAAATGACGATTCTACCCCCGACTGACCAAAATCACTGTTCTGTCCGGGAACTGCTCGAAACTCGTGTTTTTTTGACTGCCCTACCTGAAATAGCTGTTTCGGACCCAGACGGCTGGAAATCACTATTTGGGTTCCGAACATCCTGAGAATGACACCGGCCCGTCGGACAGCCAAAAATGTCGATTCTGCCCCCGACCGGCCAAAATCACTGTTCAGGCCGGGAACTGCTCGAAACTCGTGTTTTTTTGACTGCCCTACCAGAAATAGCAGTTTCGGACCCAGACAGCTGGAAATCGCTATTTGTGTCCAGGTCATCCTGAGTGCGACACCGGCCCGTCGGACAGCCAAAAATGTCGATTCCGCTCCCGACCGGCCAAAATCATTGTTCAGGCCCAGAACTGCCCGAAACTCGTGATTTTTCGACTGCCCTACCAGAAATAGCTGTTTTGGACCCAGACGGCTGGAAATCGCTATTTGTGTCCAGGTCATCCTGAGTTCGACACCGGCCTGTCGGAAAGCCAAAAATGTCGATTCCGCTCCCGACCGGCCAAAATCAATGTTCAGGCCCAGAACTGCCCGAAACTCGTGATTTTTCGACTGCCCCACCAGAAATCGCAGTCTCGGACCCAGACGGCTGGAAATCACTATTTCGGCCCCGGACAGCCGGAGAACGACACCGGCCCGTCGGACAGCCAAAAATGACGATTCTGCCCCCGACTGACCAAAATCACTGTTCTGTCCGGGAACTGCTCGAAACTCGTGTTTTTTTGACTGCCCTACCTGAAATAGCTGTTTCGGACCCAGACGGCTGGAAATCACTATTTGGGTTCCGAACATCCTGAGAATGACACCGGCCCGTCGGACAGCCAAAAATGTCGATTCTGCCCCCGACCGGCCAAAATCACTGTTCAGGCCGGGAACTGCTCGAAACTCGTGTTTTTTTGACTGCCCTACCAGAAATAGCAGTTTCGGACCCAGACAGCTGGAAATCGCTATTTGTGTCCAGGTCATCCTGAGTGCGACACCGGCCCGTCGGACAGCCAAAAATGTCGATTCCGCTCCCGACCGGCCAAAATCATTGTTCAGGCCCAGAACTGCCCGAAACTCGTGATTTTTCGACTGCCCTACCAGAAATAGCTGTTTTGGACCCAGACGACTGGAAATCGCTATTTGTGTCCAGGTCATCCTGAGTTCGACACCGGCCTGTCGGAAAGCCAAAAATGTCGATTCCGCTCCCGACCGGCCAAAATCAATGTTCAGGCCCAGAACTGCCCGAAACTCGTGATTTTTCGACTGCCCCACCAGAAATCGCAGTCTCGGACCCAGACGGCTGGAAATCACTATTTCGGCCCCGGACAGCCGGAGAACGACACCGGCCCGTCGGACAGCCAAAAATGACGATTCTGCCCCCGACTGACCAAAATCACTGTTCTGTCCGGGAACTGCTCGAAACTCGTGTTTTTTTGACTGCCCTACCTGAAATAGCTGTTTCGGACCCAGACGGCTGGAAATCACTATTTGGGTTCCGAACATCCTGAGAATGACACCGGCCCGTCGGACAGCCAAAAATGTCGATTCTGCCCCCGACCGGCCAAAATCACTGTTCAGGCCGGGAACTGCTCGAAACTCGTGTTTTTTTGACTGCCCTACCAGAAATAGCAGTTTCGGACCCAGACAGCTGGAAATCGCTATTTGTGTCCAGGTCATCCTGAGTGCGACACCGGCCCGTCGGACAGCCAAAAATGTCGATTCCGCTCCCGACCGGCCAAAATCATTGTTCAGGCCCAGAACTGCCCGAAACTCGTGATTTTTCGACTGCCCTACCAGAAATAGTTGTTTTGGACCCAGACGGCTGGAAATCGCTATTTGTGTCCAGGTCATCCTGAGTTCGACACCGGCCTGTCGGAAAGCCAAAAATGTCGATTCCGCTCCCGACCGGCCAAAATCAATGTTCAGGCCCAGAACTGCCTGAAACTCGTGATTTTTCGACTGCCCCACCAGAAATCGCAGTCTCGGACCCAGACGGCTGGAAATCACTATTTCGGCCCCGGACAGCCGGAGAACGACACCGGCCCGTCGGACAGCCAAAAATGACGATTCTGCCCCCGACTGACCAAAATCACTGTTCTGTCCGGGAACTGCTCGAAACTCGTGTTTTTTTGACTGCCCTACCTGAAATAGCTGTTTCGGACCCAGACGGCTGGAAATCACTATTTGGGTTCCGAACATCCTGAGAATGACACCGGCCCGTCGGACAGCCAAAAATGTCGATTCTGCCCCCGACCGGCCAAAATCACTGTTCAGGCCGGGAACTGCTCGAAACTCGTGTTTTTTTGACTGCCCTACCAGAAATAGCAGTTTCGGACCCAGACAGCTGGAAATCGCTATTTGTGTCCAGGTCATCCTGAGTGCGACACCGGCCCGTCGGACAGCCAAAAATGTCGATTCCGCTCCCGACCGGCCAAAATCATTGTTCAGGCCCAGAACTGCCCGAAACTCGTGATTTTTCGACTGCCCTACCAGAAATAGCTGTTTTGGACCCAGACGGCTGGAAATCGCTATTTGTGTCTAGGTCATCCTGAGTTCGACACCGGCCTGTCGGAAAGCCAAAAATGTCGATTCCGCTCCCGACCGGCCAAAATCAATGTTCAGGCCCAGAACTGCCCGAAACTCGTGATTTTTCGACTGCCCCACCAGAAATCGCAGTCTCGGACCCAGACGGCTGGAAATCACTATTTCGGCCCCGGACAGCCGGAGAACGACACCGGCCCGTCGGACAGCCAAAAATGACGATTCTGCCCCCGACTGACCAAAATCACTGTTCTGTCCGGGAACTGCTCGAAACTCGTGTTTTTTTGACTGCCCTACCTGAAATAGCTGTTTCGGACCCAGACGGCTGGAAATCACTATTTGGGTTCCGAACATCCTGAGAATGACACCGGCCCGTCGGACAGCCAAAAATGTCGATTCTGCCCCCGACCGGCCAAAATCACTGTTCAGGCCGGGAACTGCTCGAAACTCGTGTTTTTTTGACTGCCCTACCAGAAATAGCAGTTTCGGACCCAGACAGCTGGAAATCGCTATTTGTGTCCAGGTCATCCTGAGTGCGACACCGGCCCGTCGGACAGCCAAAAATGTCGATTCCGCTCCCGACCGGCCAAAATCATTGTTCAGGCCCAGAACTGCCCGAAACTCGTGATTTTTCGACTGCCCTACCAGAAATAGCAGTTTCGGACCCAGACGGCTGGAAATCGCTATTTGTGTCTAGGTCATCCTGAGTTCGACACCGGCTTGTCGGAAAGCCAAAAATGCCGATTCCGCTCCCGACCGGCCAAAATCATTGTTCAGGCCCAGAACTGCCCGAAACTCGTGATTTTTCGACTGCCCCACCAGAAATCGCAGTCTCGGACCCAGACGGCTGGAAATCACTATTTCGGTCCCGGGCAGCCGGAGAACGACACCGGCCCGTCGGACAGCCAAAAATGACGATTCTGCCCCCGACTGACCAAAATCACTGTTCTGTCCTGGAACTGCTCGAAACTCGTGTTTTTATGACTGCCCTACCTGAAATAGCTGTTTCAGACCCAGACGGCTGGAAATCACTATTTGGGTTCCGAACATCCTGAGAATGACACCGGCCCGTCGGACAGCCAAAAATGTCGATTCTGCCCCCGACCGGCCAAAATCACTGTTCAGGCCGGGAACTGCTCGAAACTCGTGTTTTTTTGACTACCCTACCAGAAATAGCAGTTTCGAACCCAGACGGCTGGAAATCGCTATTTGTGTCCAGGTCATCCTGAGTGCGACACCGGCCCGTCGGACAGCCAAAAATGTCGATTCCGCTCCCGACCGGCCAAAATCATTGTTCAGGCCCAAAACTGCCCGAAACTCGTGATTTTTCGACTGCCCTACCAGAAATAGCTGTTTCGGACCCAGACGGCTGGAAATCGCTATTTGTGTCCAGGTCATCCTGAGTTCGACACCGGCCTGTCGGAAAGCCAAAAATGTCGATTCCGCTCCCGACCGGCCAAAATCATTGTTCAGGCCCAGAACTGCCCGAAACTCGTGATTTTTCGACTGCCCCACCAGAAATCGCAGTCTCGGACCCAGACGGCTGGAAATCACTATTTCGGCCCCGGACAGCCGGAGAACGACACCGGCCCGTCGGACAGCCAAAAATGACGATTCTGCCCCCGACTGACCAAAATCACTGTTCTGTCCTGGAACTGCTCGAAACTCGTGTTTTTATGACTGCCCTACCTGAAATAGCTGTTTCAGACCCAGACGGCTGGAAATCACTATTTGGGTTCCGAACATCCTGAGAATGACACCGGCCCGTCGGACAGCCAAAAATGTCGATTCTGCCCCCGACCGGCCAAAATCACTGTTCAGGCCGGGAACTGCTCGAAACTCGTGTTTTTTTGACTACCCTACCAGAAATAGCAGTTTCGAACCCAGACGGCTGGAAATCGCTATTTGTGTCCAGGTCATCCTGAGTGCGACACCGGCCCGTCGGACAGCCAAAAATGTCGATTCCGCTCCCGACCGGCCAAAATCATTGTTCAGGCCCAAAACTGCCCGAAACTCGTGATTTTTCGACTGCCCTACCAGAAATAGCTGTTTCGGACCCAGACGGCTGGAAATCGCTATTTGTGTCCAGGTCATCCTGAGTTCGACACCGGCCTGTCGGAAAGCCAAAAATGTCGATTCCGCTCCCGACCGGCCAAAATCATTGTTCAGGCCCAGAACTGCCCGAAACTCGTGATTTTTCGACTGCCCCACCAGAAATCGCAGTCTCGGACCCAGACGGCTGGAAATCACTATTTCGGCCCCGGACAGCCGGAGAACGACACCGGCCCGTCGGACAGCCAAAAATGACGATTCTGCCCCCGACTGACCAAAATCACTGTTCTGTCCGGGAACTGCTCGAAACTCGTGTTTTTTTGACTGCCCTACCTGAAATAGCTGTTTCGGACCCAGACGGCTGGAAATCACTATTTGGGTTCCGAACATCCTGAGAATGACACCGGCCCGTCGGACAGCCAAAAATGTCGATTCTGCCCCCGACCGGCCAAAATCACTGTTCAGGCCGGGAACTGCTCGAAACTCGTGTTTTTTTGACTGCCCTACCAGAAATAGCAGTTTCGGACCCAGACAGCTGGAAATCGCTATTTGTGTCCAGGTCATCCTGAGTGCGACACCGGCCCGTCGGACAGCCAAAAATGTCGATTCCGCTCCCGACCGGCCAAAATCATTGTTCAGGCCCAGAACTGCCCGAAACTCGTGATTTTTCGACTGCCCTACCAGAAATAGCTGTTTCGGACCCAGACGGCTGGAAATCGCTATTTGTGTCCAGGTCATCCTGAGTTCGACACCGGCCTGTCGGAAAGCCAAAAATGTCGATTCCGCTCCCGACCGGCCAAAATCATTGTTCAGGCCCAGAACTGCCCGAAACTCGTGATTTTTCGGCTGCCCCACCAGAAATCGCAGTCTCGGACCCAGACGGCTGGAAATCACTATTTCGGCCCCGGACAGCCGGAGAACGACACCGGCCCGTCGGACAGCCAAAAATGACGATTCTGCCCCCGACTGACCAAAATCACTGTTCTGTCCGGGAACTGCTCGAAACTCGTGTTTTTTTGACTGCCCTACCTGAAATAGCTGTTTCGGACCCAGACGGCTGGAAATCACTATTTGGGTTCCGAACATCCTGAGAATGACACCGGCCCGTCGGACAGCCAAAAATGTCGATTCTGCCCCCGACCGGCCAAAATCACTGTTCAGGCCGGGAACTGCTCGAAACTCGTGTTTTTTTGACTGCCCTACCAGAAATAGCAGTTTCGGACCCAGACAGCTGGAAATCGCTATTTGTGTCCAGGTCATCCTGAGTGCGACACCGGCCCGTCGGACAGCCAAAAATGTCGATTCCGCTCCCGACCGGCCAAAATCATTGTTCAGGCCCAGAACTGCCCGAAACTCGTGATTTTTCGACTGCCCTACCAGAAATAGCAGTTTCGGACCCAGACGGCTGGAAATCGCTATTTGTGTCCAGGTCATCCTGAGTTCGACACCGGCCTGTCGGAAAGCGAAAAATGTCGATTCCGCTCCCGACCGGCCAAAATCAATGTTCCGGCCCAGAACTGCCCGAAACTCGTGATTTTTCGACTGCCCCACCAGAAATCGCAGTCTCGGACCCAGACGGCTGGAAATCACTATTTCGGCCCCGGACAGCCGGAGAACGACACCGGCCCGTCGGACAGCCAAAAATGACGATTCTGCCCCCGACTGACCAAAATCACTGTTCTGTCCGGGAACTGCTCGAAACTCGTGTTTTTTTGACTGCCCTACCTGAAATAGCTGTTTCGGACCCAGACGGCTGGAAATCACTATTTGGGTTCCGAACATCCTGAGAATGACACCGGCCCGTCGGACAGCCAAAAATGTCGATTCTGCCCCCGACCGGCCAAAATCACTGTTCAGGCCTGGAACTGCTCGAAACTCGTGTTTTTTTGACTGCCCTACCAGAAATAGCAGTTTCGGACCCAGACAGCTGGAAATCGCTATTTGTGTCCAGGTCATCCTGAGTGCGACACCGGCCCGTCGGACAGCCAAAAATGTCGATTCCGCTCCCGACCGGCCAAAATCATTGTTCAGGCCCAGAACTGCCCGAAACTCGTGATTTTTCGACTGCCCTACCAGAAATAGCAGTTTCGGACCCAGACGGCTGGAAATCGCTATTTGTGTCTAGGTCATCCTGAGTTCGACACCGGCTTGTCGGAAAGCCAAAAATGCCGATTCCGCTCCCGACCGGCCAAAATCAATGTTCAGGCCCAGAACTGCCCGAAACTCGTGATTTTTCGACTGCCCCACCAGAAATCGCAGTCTCGGACCCAGACGGCTGGAAATCACTATTTCGGTCCCGGGCAGCCGGAGAACGACACCGGCCCGTCGGACAGCCAAAAATGACGATTCTGCCCCCGACTGACCAAAATCACTGTTCTGTCCGGGAACTGCTCGAAACTTGTGTTTTTTTGACTGCCCTACCTGAAATAGCTGTTTCGGACCCAGACGGCTGGAAATCACTATTTGGGTTCCGAACATCCTGAGAATGACACCGGCCCGTCGGACAGCCAAAAATGTCGATTCTGCCCCCGACCGGCCAAAATCACTGTTCAGGCCGGGAACTGCTCGAAACTCGTGTTTTTTTGACTGCCCTACCAGAAATAGCAGTTTCGGACCCAGACGGCTGGAAATCGCTATTTGTGTCCAGGTCATCCTGAGTGCGACACCGGCCCGTCGGACAGCCAAAAATGTCGATTCCGCTCCCGACCGGCCAAAATCATTGTTCAGGCCCAGAACTGCCCGAAACTCGTGATTTTTCGACTGCCCTACCAGAAATAGCAGTTTCGGACCCAGACGGCTGGAAATCGCTATTTGTGTCTAGGTCATCCTGAGTTCGACACCGGCTTGTCGGAAATCCAAAAATGCCGATTCCGCTCCCGACCGGCCAAAATCATTGTTCAGGCCCAGAACTGCCCGAAACTCGTGATTTTTCGGCTGCCCCACCAGAAATCGCAGTCTCGGACCCAGACGGCTGGAAATCACTATTTCGGTCCCGGGCAGCCGGAGAACGACACCGGCCCGTCGGACAGCCAAAAAAGACGATTCTGCCCCCGACTGACCAAAATCACTGTTCTGTCCTGGAACTGCTCGAAACTCGTGTTTTTTTGACTGCCCTACCTGAAATAGCTGTTTCGGACCGAGACGGCTGGAAATCACTATTTGGGTTCCGAACATCCTGAGAATGACACCGGCCCGTCGGACAGCCAAAAATGTCGATTCTGCCCCCGACCGGCCAAAAACACTGTTCAGGCCGGGAACTGCTCGAAACTCGTGTTTTTTTGACTGCCCTACCAGAAATAGCAGTTTCGGACCCAGACAGCTGGAAATCGCTATTTGTGTCCAGGTCATCCTGAGTGCGACACCGGCCCGTCGGACAGCCAAAAATGTCGATTCCGCTCCCGACCGGCCAAAATCATTGTTCAGGCCCAGAACTGCCCGAAACTCGTGATTTTTCGACTGCCCTACCAGAAATAGCAGTTTCGGACCCAGACGGCTGGAAATCGCTATTTGTGTCTAGGTCATCCTGAGTTCGACACCGGCCTGTCGGAAGGCCAAAAATGTCGATTCCGCTCCCGACCGGCCAAAATCATTGTTCAGGCCCAGAACTGCCCGAAACTCGTGATTTTTCGGCTGCCCCACCAGAAATCGCAGTCTCGGACCCAGACGGCTGGAAATCACTATTTCGGTCCCGGGCAGCCGGAGAACGACACCGGCCCGTCGGACAGCCAAAAATGACGATTCTGCCCCCGACTGACCAAAATCACTGTTCTGTCCGGGAACTGCTCGAAACTCGTGTTTTTTTGACTGCCCTACCTGAAATAGCTGTTTCGGACCCAGACGGCTGGAAATCACTATTTGGGTTCCGAACATCCTGAGAATGACACCGGCCCGTCGGACAGCCAAAAATGTCGATTCTGCCCCCGACCGGCCAAAAACACTGTTCAGGCCGGGAACTGCTCGAAACTCGTGTTTTTTTTACTGCCCTACCAGAAATAGCAGTTTCGGACCCAGACAGCTGGAAATCGCTATTTGTGTCCAGGTCATCCTGAGTGCGACACCGGCCCGTCGGACAGCCAAAAATGTCGATTCCGCTCCCGACCGGCCAAAATCATTGTTCAGGCCCAGAACTGCCCGAAACTCGTGATTTTTCGACTGCCCTACCAGAAATAGCAGTTTCGGACCCAGACGGCTGGAAATCGCTATTTGTGTCTAGGTCATCCTGAGTTCGACACCGGCTTGTCGGAAATCCAAAAATGCCGATTCCGCTCCCGACCGGCCAAAATCATTGTTCAGGCCCAGAACTGCCCGAAACTCGTGATTTTTCGGCTGCCCCACCAGAAATCCCAGTCTCGGACCCAGACGGCTGGAAATCACTATTTGGGTTCCGAACATCCTGAGAATGACACCGGCCCGTCGGACAGCCAAAAATGTCGATTCTGCCCCCGACCGGCCAAAATCACTGTTCAGGCCGGGAGCTGCTCGAAACTCGTGTTTTTTTGACTGCCCTACCAGAAATAGCAGTTTCGGACCCAGACGGCTGGAAATCGCTATTTGTGTCCAGGTCATCCTGAGTGCGACACCGGCCCGTCGGACAGCCAAAAATGTCGATTCCGCTCCCGACCGGCCAAAATCATTGTTCAGGCCCAGAACTGCCCGAAACTCGTGATTTTTCGACTGCCCTACCAGAAATAGCAGTTTCGGACCCAGACGGCTGGAAATCGCTATTTGTGTCCAGGTCATCCTGAGTTCGACACCGGCCTGTCGGAAAGCCAAAAATGTCGATTCCGCTCCCGACCGGCCAAAATCATTGTTCAGGCCCAGAACTGCCCGAAACTCGTGATTTTTCGGCTGCCCCACCAGAAATCGCAGTCTCGGACCCAGACGGCTGGAAATCATTATTTCGGCCCCGGACAGCCGGAGAACGACACCGGCCCGTCGGACAGCCAAAAATGACGATTCTGCCCCCGACTGACCAAAATCACTGTTCTGTCCGGGAACTGCTCGAAACTCGTGTTTTTATGACTGCCCTACCTGAAATAGCTGTTTCGGACCCAGACGGCTGGAAATCACTATTTGGGTTCCGAACATCCTGAGAATGACACCGGCCCGTCGGACAGCCAAAAATGTCGATTCTGCCCCCGACCGGCCAAAATCACTGTTCAGGCCGGGAACTGCTCGAAACTCGTGTTTTTTTTACTGCCCTACCAGAAATAGCAGTTTCGGACCCAGACGGCTGGAAATCGCTATTTGTGTCCAGGTCATCCTGAGTGCGACACCGGCCCGTCGGACAGCCAAAAATGTCGATTCCGCTCCCGACCGGCCAAAATCATTGTTCAGGCCCAGAACTGCCCGAAACTCGTGATTTTTCGACTGCCCTACCAGAAATAGCAGTTTCGGACCCAGACGGCTGGAAATCGCTATTTGTGTCTAGGTCATCCTGAGTTCGACACCGGCTTGTCGGAAATCCAAAAATGCCGATTCCGCTCCCGACCGGCCAAAATCATTGTTCAGGCCCAGAACTGCCCGAAACTCGTGATTTTTCGGCTGCCCCACCAGAAATCCCAGTCTCGGACCCAGACGGCTGGAAATCACTATTTGGGTTCCGAACATCCTGAGAATGACACCGGCCCGTCGGACAGCCAAAAATGTCGATTCTGCCCCCGACCGGCCAAAATCACTGTTCAGGCCGGGAGCTGCTCGAAACTCGTGTTTTTTTGACTGCCCTACCAGAAATAGCAGTTTCGGACCCAGACGGCTGGAAATCGCTATTTGTGTCCAGGTCATCCTGAGTGCGACACCGGCCCGTCGGACAGCCAAAAATGTCGATTCCGCTCCCGACCGGCCAAAATCATTGTTCAGGCCCAGAACTGCCCGAAACTCGTGATTTTTCGACTGCCCTACCAGAAATAGCAGTTTCGGACCCAGACGGCTGGAAATCGCTATTTGTGTCCAGGTCATCCTGAGTTCGACACCGGCCTGTCGGAAAGCCAAAAATGTCGATTCCGCTCCCGACCGGCCAAAATCATTGTTCAGGCCCAGAACTGCCCGAAACTCGTGATTTTTCGGCTGCCCCACCAGAAATCGCAGTCTCGGACCCAGACGGCTGGAAATCATTATTTCGGCCCCGGACAGCCGGAGAACGACACCGGCCCGTCGGACAGCCAAAAATGACGATTCTGCCCCCGACTGACCAAAATCACTGTTCTGTCCGGGAACTGCTCGAAACTCGTGTTTTTATGACTGCCCTACCTGAAATAGCTGTTTCGGACCCAGACGGCTGGAAATCACTATTTGGGTTCCGAACATCCTGAGAATGACACCGGCCCGTCGGACAGCCAAAAATGTCGATTCTGCCCCCGACCGGCCAAAATCACTGTTCAGGCCGGGAACTGCTCGAAACTCGTGTTTTTTTTACTGCCCTACCAGAAATAGCAGTTTCGGACCCAGACGGCTGGAAATCGCTATTTGTGTCCAGGTCATCCTGAGTGCGACACCGGCCCGTCGGACAGCCAAAAATGTCGATTCCGCTCCCGACCGGCCAAAATCATTGTTCAGGCCCAGAACTGCCCGAAACTCGTGATTTTTCGACTGCCCTACCAGAAATAGCAGTTTCGGACCCAGACGGCTGGAAATCGCTATTTGTGTCCAGGTCATCCTGAGTTCGACACCGGCCTGTCGGAAAGCCAAAAATGTCGATTCCGCTCCCGACCGGCCAAAATCATTGTTCAGGCCCAGAACTGCCCGAAACTCGTGATTTTTCGGCTGCCCCACCAGAAATCGCAGTCTCGGACCCAGACGGCTGGAAATCACTATTTCGGTCCCGGGCAGCCGGAGAACGACACCGGCCCGTCAGACAGCCAAAAATGACGATTCTGCCCCCGACTGACCAAAATCACTGTTCTGTCCGGGAACTGCTCGAAACTCGTGTTTTTATGACTGCCCTACCTGAAATAGCTGTTTCGGACCCAGACGGCTGGAAATCACTATTTGGGTTCCGAACATCCTGAGAATGACACCGGCCCGTCGGACAGCCAAAAATGTCGATTCTGCCCCCGACCGGCCAAAATCACTGTTCAGGCCGGGAACTGCTCGAAACTCGTGTTTTTTTTACTACCCTACCAGAAATAGCAGTTTCGAACCCAGACGGCTGGAAATCGCTATTTGTGTCCAGGTCATCCTGAGTGTGACACAGGCCCGTCGGACAGCCAAAAATGTCGATTCCGCTCCCGACCGGCCAAAATCATTGTTCAGGCCCAGAACTGCCCGAAACTCGTGATTTTTCGACTGCCCTACCAGAAATAGCTGTTTCGGACCCAGACGGCTGGAAATCGCTATTTGTGTCCAGGTCATCCTGAGTGCGACACCGGTCCGTCGGACAGCCAAAAATGTCGATTCCGCTCCCGACCGGCCAAAATCATTGTTCAGGCCCAGAACTGCCCGAAACTCGTGATTTTTCGACTGCCCTACCAGAAATAGCTGTTTCGGACCCAGACGGCTGGAAATCGCTATTTGTGTCCAGGTCATCCTGAGTTCGACACCGGCCTGTCGGAAAGCCAAAAATGTCGATTCCGCTCCCGACCGGCCAAAATCAATGTTCAGGCCCAGAACTGCCCGAAACTCGTGATTTTTCGACTGCCCCACCAGAAATCGCAGTCTCGGACCCAGACGGCTGGAAATCACTATTTCGGTCCCGGGCAGCCGGAGAACGACACCGGCCCGTCGGACAGCCAAAAATGACGATTCTGCCCCCGACTGACCAAAATCACTGTTCTGTCCGGGAACTGCTCGAAACTCGTGTTTTTTTGACTGCCCTACCTGAAATAGCTGTTTCGGACCCAGACGGCTGGAAATCACTATTTGGGTTCCGAACATCCTGAGAATGACACCGGCCCGTCGGACAGCCAAAAATGTCGATTCTGCCCCCGACCGGCCAAAATCACTGTTCAGGCCGGGAACTGCTCGAAACTCGTGTTTTTTTGACTGCCCTACCAGAAATAGCAGTTTCGGACCCAGACAGCTGGAAATCGCTATTTGTGTCCAGGTCATCCTGAGTGCGACACCGGCCCGTCGGACAGCCAAAAATGTCGATTCCGCACCCGACCGGCCAAAATCATTGTTCAGGCCCAGAACTGCCCGAAACTCGTGATTTTTCGACTGCCCTACCAGAAATAGCAGTTTCGGACCCAGACGGCTGGAAATCGCTATTTGTGTCTAGGTCATCCTGAGTTCGACACCGGCCCGTCGGACAGCCAAAAATGTCGATTCCGCTCCCGACCGGCCAAAATCAATGTTCAGGCCCAGAACTGCCCGAAACTCGTGATTTTTCGACTGCCCCACCAGAAATCGCAGTCTCGGACCCAGACGGCTGGAAATCACTATTTCGGTCCCGGACAGCCGGAGAACGACACCGGCCCGTCGGACAGCCAAAAATGACGATTCTGCCCCCGACTGACCAAAATCACTGTTCTGTCCGGGAACTGCTCGAAACTCGTGTTTTTTTGACTGCCCTACCTGAAATAGCTGTTTCGGACCCAGACGGCTGGAAATCACTATTTGGGTTCCGAACATCCTGAGAATGACACCGGCCCGTCGGACAGCCAAAAATGTCGATTCTGCCCCCGACCGGCCAAAATCACTGTTCAGGCCGGGAACTGCTCGAAACTCGTGTTTTTTTTACTGCCCTACCAGAAATAGCAGTTTCGGACCCAGACGGCTGGAAATCGCTATTTGTGTCCAGGTCATCCTGAGTGCGACACCGGCCCGTCGGACAGCCAAAAATGTCGATTCCGCTCCCGACCGGCCAAAATCATTGTTCAGGCCCAGAACTGCCCGAAACTCGTGATTTTTCGACTGCCCTACCAGAAATAGCAGTTTCGGACCCAGACGGCTGGAAATCGCTATTTGTGTCTAGGTCATCCTGAGTTCGACACCGGCTTGTCGGAAATCCAAAAATGCCGATTCCGCTCCCGACCGGCCAAAATCATTGTTCAGGCCCAGAACTGCCCGAAACTCGTGATTTTTCGGCTGCCCCACCAGAAATCCCAGTCTCGGACCCAGACGGCTGGAAATCACTATTTGGGTTCCGAACATCCTGAGAATGACACCGGCCCGTCGGACAGCCAAAAATGTCGATTCTGCCCCCGACCGGCCAAAATCACTGTTCAGGCCGGGAACTGCTCGAAACTCGTGTTTTTTTGACTGCCCTACCAGAAATAGCAGTTTCGGACTCAGACGGCTGGAAATCGCTATTTGTGTCCAGGTCATCCTGAGTGCGACACCGGCCTGTCGGACAGCCAAAAATGTCGATTCCGCTCCCGACCGGCCAAAATCATTGTTCAGGCCCAGAACTGCCCGAAACTCGTGATTTTTCGACTGCCCTACCAGAAATAGCAGTTTCGGACCCAGACGGCTGGAAATCGCTATTTGTGTCCAGGTCATCCTGAGTTCGACACCGGCCTGTCGGAAGGCCAAAAATGTCGATTCCGCTCCCGACCGGCCAAAATCATTGTTCAGGCCCAGAACTGCCCGAAACTCGTGATTTTTCGGCTGCCCCACCAGAAATCCCAGTCTCGGACCCAGACGGCTGGAAATCACTATTTCGGTCCTGGGCAGCCGGAGAACGACACCGGCCCGTCGGACAGCCAAAAATGACGATTCTGCCCCCGACTGACCAAAATCACTGTTCTGTCCTGGAACTGCTCGAAACTCGTGTTTTTATGACTGCCCTACCTGAAATAGCTGTTTCGGACCCAGACGGCTGGAAATCACTATTTGGGTTCCGAACATCCTGAGAATGACACCGGCCCGTCGGACAGCCAAAAATGTCGATTCTGCCCCCGACCGGCCAAAATCACTGTTCAGGCCGGGAACTGCTCGAAACTCGTGTTTTTTTTACTACCCTACCAGAAATAGCAGTTTCGGACCCAGACGGCTGGAAATCGCTATTTGTGTCCAGGTCATCCTGAGTGCGACACCGGCCCGTCGGACAGCCAAAAATGTCGATTCCGCTCCCGACCGGCCAAAATCATTGTTCAGGCCCAGAACTGCCCGAAACTCGTGATTTTTCGACTGCCCTACCAGAAATAGCAGTTTCGGACCCAGACGGCTGGAAATCGCTATTTGTGTCCAGGTCATCCTGAGTTCGACTCCGGCCTGTCGGAAAGCCAAAAATGTCGATTCCGCTCCCGACCGGCCAAAATCATTGTTCAGGCCCAGAACTGCCCGAAACTCGTGATTTTTCGGCTGCCCCACCAGAAATCGCAGTCTCGGACCCAGACGGCTGGAAATCACTATTTCGGTCCCGGGCAGCCGGAGAACGACACCGGCCCGTCGGACAGGCAAAAATGACGATTCTGCCCCCAACTGACCAAAATCACTGTTCTGTCCGGGAACTGCTCGAAACTCGTGTTTTTATGACTGCCCTACCTGAAATAGCAGTTTTGGACCCAGACGGCTGGAAATCGCTATTTGTGTCCAGGTCATCCTGAGTGCGACACCGGCCCGTCGGACAGCCAAAAATGTCGATTCCGCTCCCGACCGGCCAAAATCATTGTTCAGGCCCAGAACTGCCCGAAACTCGTGATTTTTCGACTGCCCTACCAGAAATAGCAGTTTCAGACCCAGACGGCTGGAAATCGCTATTTGTGTCCAGGTCATCCTGAGTTCGACACCGGCCTGTCGGAAAGCCAAAAATGTCGATTCCGCTCCCGACCGGCCAAAATCATTGTTCAGGCCCAGAACTGCCCGAAACTCGTGATTTTTCGGCTGCCCCACCAGAAATCGCAGTCTCGGACCCAGACGGCTGGAAATCACTATTTCGGTCCCGGGCAGCCGGAGAACGACACCGGCCCGTCGGACAGCCAAAAATGACGATTCTGCCCCCGACTGACCAAAATCACTGTTCTGTCCGGGAACTGCTCGAAACTCGTGTTTTTATGACTGCCCTACCAGAAATAGCAGTTTTGGACCCAGACGGCTGGAAATCGCTATTTGTGTCCAGGTCATCCTGAGTGCGACACCGGCCCGTCGGACAGCCAAAAATGTCGATTCCGCTCCCGACCGGCCAAAATCATTGTTCAGGCCCAGAACTGCCCGAAACTCGTGATTTTTCGACTGCCCTACCAGAAATAGCAGTTTCAGACCCAGACGGCTGGAAATCGCTATTTGTGTCCAGGTCATCCTGAGTTCGACACCGGCCTGTCGGAAAGCCAAAAATGTCGATTCCGCTCCCGACCGGCCAAAATCATTGTTCAGGCCCAGAACTGCCCGAAACTCGTGATTTTTCGGCTGCCCCACCAGAAATCGCAGTCTCGGACCCAGACGGCTGGAAATCACTATTTCGGTCCCGGGCAGCCGGAGAACGACACCGGCCCGTCGGACAGCCAAAAATGACGATTCTGCCCCCGACTGACCAAAATCACTGTTCTGTCCGGGAACTGCTCGAAACTCGTGTTTTTATGACTGCCCTACCTGAAATAGCTGTTTCGGACCTAGACGGCTGGAAATCACTATTTGGGTTCCGAACATCCTGAGAATGACACCGGCCCGTCGGACAGCCAAAAATGTCGATTCTGCCCCCGACCGGCCAAAATCACTGTTCAGGCCGGGAACTGCTCGAAACTCGTGTTTTTTTTACTACCCTACCAGAAATAGCAGTTTCGAACCCAGACGGCTGGAAATCGCTATTTGTGTCCAGGTCATCCTGAGTGCGACACCGGCCCGTCGGACAGCCAAAAATGTCGATTCCGCTCCCGACCGGCCAAAATCATTGTTCAGGCCCAGAACTGCCCGAAACTCGTGATTTTTCGACTGCCCTACCAGAAATAGCAGTTTCAGACCCAGACGGCTGGAAATCGCTATTTGTGTCCAGGTCATCCTGAGTTCGACACCGGCCTGTCGGAAAGCCAAAAATGTCGATTCCGCTCCCGACCGGCCAAAATCATTGTTCAGGCCCAGAACTGCCCGAAACTCGTGATTTTTCGGCTGCCCCACCAGAAATCGCAGTCTCGGACCCAGACGGCTGGAAATCACTATTTCGGTCCCGGGCAGCCGGAGAACGACACCGGCCCGTCGGACAGCCAAAAATGACGATTCTGCCCCCGACTGACCAAAATCACTGTTCTGTCCGGGAACTGCTCGAAACTCGTGTTTTTATGACTGCCCTACCAGAAATAGCAGTTTTGGACCCAGACGGCTGGAAATCGCTATTTGTGTCCAGGTCATCCTGAGTGCGACACCGGCCCGTCGGACAGCCAAAAATGTCGATTCCGCTCCCGACCGGCCAAAATCATTGTTCAGGCCCAGAACTGCCCGAAACTCGTGATTTTTCGACTGCCCTACCAGAAATAGCAGTTTCAGACCCAGACGGCTGGAAATCGCTATTTGTGTCCAGGTCATCCTGAGTGCGACACCGGCCCGTCGGACTGCCAAAAATGACGATTCTGCCCCCGACTGACCAAAATCACTGTTCTGTCCGGGAACTGCTCGAAACTCGTGTTTTTTTGACTGCCCTACCTGAAATAGCTGTTTCGGACCCAGACGGTTGGAAATCACTATTTGGGTTCCGAACATCCTGAGAATGACACCGGCCCGTCGGACAGCCAAAAATGTCGATTCTGCCCCCGACCGGCCAAAATCACTGTTCAGGCCGGGAACTGCTCGAAACTCGTGTTTTTTTGACTGCCCTACCAGAAATAGCAGTTTCGAACCCAGACGGCTGGAAATCGCTATTTGTGTCCAGGTCATCCTGAGTGCGACACCGGCCCGTCGGACAGCCAAAAATGTCGATTCCGCTCCCGACCGGCCAAAATCATTGTTCAGGCCCAGAACAGCCCGAAACTCGTGATTTTTCGACTGCCCTACCAGAAATAGCTGTTTCGGACCCAGACGGCTGGAAATCGCTATTTGTGTCCAGGTCATCCTGAGTTCGACACCGGCCTGTCGGAAAGCCAAAAATGTCGATTCCGCTCCCGACCGGCCAAAATCATTGTTCAGGCCCAGAACTGCCCGAAACTCGTGATTTTTCGACTGCCCCACCAGAAATCGCAGTCTCGGACCCAGACGGCTGGAAATCACTATTTCGGCCCCGGACAGCCGGAGAACGACACCGGCCCGTCGGACTGCCAAAAATGACGATTCTGCCCCCGACTGACCAAAATCACTGTTCTGTCCGGGAACTGCTCGAAACTCGTGTTTTTTTGACTGCCCTACCTGAAATAGCTGTTTCGGACCCAGACGGTTGGAAATCACTATTTGGGTTCCGAACATCCTGAGAATGACACCGGCCCGTCGGACAGCCAAAAATGTCGATTCTGCCCCCGACCGGCCAAAATCACTGTTCAGGCCGGGAACTGCTCGAAACTCGTGTTTTTTTGACTGCCCTACCAGAAATAGCAGTTTCGGACCCAGACAGCTGGAAATCGCTATTTGTGTCCAGGTCATCCTGAGTGCGACACCGGCCCGTCGGACAGCCAAAAATGTCGATTCCGCTCCCGACCGGCCAAAATCATTGTTCAGGCCCAGAACTGCCCGAAACTCGTGATTTTTCGACTGCCCTACCAGAAATAGCAGTTTCGGACCCAGACGGCTGGAAATCGCTATTTGTGTCTAGGTCATCCTGAGTTCGACACCGGCTTGTCGGAAAGCCAAAAATGTCGATTCCGCTCCCGACCGGCCAAAATCATTGTTCAGGCCCAGAACTGCCCGAAACTCGTGATTTTTCGACTGCCCCACCAGAAATCGCAGTCTCGGACCCAGACGGCTGGAAATCACTATTTCGGTCCCGGACAGCCGGAGAACGACACCGGCCCGTCGGACAGCCAAAAATGACGATTCTGCCCCCGACTGACCAAAATCACTGTTCTGTCCGGGAACTGCTCGAAACTCGTGTTTTTTTGACTGCCCTACCTGAAATAGCTGTTTCGGACCCAGACGGTTGGAAATCACTATTTGGGTTCCGAACATCCTGAGAATGACACCGGCCCGTCGGACAGCCAAAAATGTCGATTCTGCCCCCGACCGGCCAAAATCACTGTTCAGGCCGGGAACTGCTCGAAACTCGTGTTTTTTTGACTGCCCTACCTGAAATAGCTGTTTCGGACCCAGACGGTTGGAAATCACTATTTGGGTTCCGAACATCCTGAGAATGACACCGGCCCGTCGGACAGCCAAAAATGTCGATTCTGCCCCCGACCGGCCAAAATCACTGTTCAGGCCGGGAACTGCTCGAAACTCGTGTTTTTTTGACTGCCCTACCAGAAATAGCAGTTTCGGACCCAGACAGCTGGAAATCGCTATTTGTGTCCAGGTCATCCTGAGTGCGACACCGGCCCGTCGGACAGCCAAAAATGTCGATTCCGCTCCCGACCGGCCAAAATCATTGTTCAGGCCCAGAACTGCCCGAAACTCGTGATTTTTCGACTGCCCTACCAGAAATAGCAGTTTCGGACCCAGACGGCTGGAAATCGCTATTTGTGTCTAGGTCATCCTGAGTTCGACACCGGCTTGTCGGAAAGCCAAAAATGTCGATTCCGCTCCCGACCGGCCAAAATCATTGTTCAGGCCCAGAACTGCCCGAAACTCGTGATTTTTCGACTGCCCCACCAGAAATCGCAGTCTCGGACCCAGACGGCTGGAAATCACTATTTCGGTCCCGGACAGCCGGAGAACGACACCGGCCCGTCGGACAGCCAAAAATGACGATTCTGCCCCCGACTGACCAAAATCACTGTTCAGGCCGGGAACTGCTCGAAACTCGTGTTTTTTTGACTGCCCTACCAGAAATAGCAGTTTCGGACCCAGACGGCTGGAAATCGCTATTTGTGTCCAGGTCATCCTGAGTGCGACACCGGCCCGTCGGACAGCCAAAAATGTCGATTCCGCTCCCGACCGGCCAAAATCATTGTTCAGGCCCAGAACTGCCCGAAACTCGTGATTTTTCGACTGCCCTACCAGAAATAGCAGTTTCGGACCCAGACGGCTGGAAATCGCTATTTGTGTCCTGGTCATCCTGAGTTCGACACCGGCCTGTCGGAAGGCCAAAAATGTCGATTCCGCTCCCGACCGGCCAAAATCATTGTTCAGGCCCAGAACTGCCCGAAACTCGTGATTTTTCGGCTGCCCCACCAGAAATCCCAGTCTCGGACCCAGACGGCTGGAAATCACTATTTCGGTCCCGGGCAGCCGGAGAACGACACCGGCCCGTCGGACAGCCAAAAATGACGATTCTGCCCCCGACTGACCAAAATCACTGTTCTGTCCTGGAACTGCTCGAAACTCGTGTTTTTATGACTGCCCTACCTGAAATAGCTGTTTCGGACCCAGACGGCTGGAAATCACTATTTGGGTTCCGAACATCCTGAGAGTGACACCGGCCCGTCGGACAGCCAAAAATGTCGATTCTGCCCCCGACCGGCCAAAATCACTGTTCAGGCCGGGAACTGCTCGAAACTCGTGTTTTTTTGACTGCCCTACCAGAAATAGCAGTTTCGGACCCAGACGGCTGGAAATCGCTATTTGTGTCCAGGTCATCCTGAGTGCGACACCGGCCCGTCGGACAGCCAAAAATGTCGATTCCGCTCCCGACCGGCCAAAATCAATGTTCAGGCCCAGAACTGCCCGAAACTCGTGATTTTTCGACTGCCCTACCAGAAATAGCAGTTTCGGACCCAGACGGCTGGAAATCGCTATTTGTGTCCAGGTCATCCTGAGTTCGACACCGGCCTGTCGGAAAGCCAAAAATGTCGATTCCGCTCCCGACCGGCCAAAATCATTGTTCAGGCCCAGAACTGCCCGAAACTCGTGATTTTTCGGCTGCCCCACCAGAAATCGCAGTCTCGGACCCAGACGGCTGGAAATCACTATTTCGGTCCCGGGCAGCCGGAGAACGACACCGGCCCGTCGGACAGCCAAAAATGACGATTCTGCCCCCGACTGACCAAAATCACTGTTCAGGCCGGGAACTGCTCGAAACTCGTGTTTTTTTGACTGCCCTACCAGAAATAGCAGTTTCGGACCCAGACGGCTGGAAATCGCTATTTGTGTCCAGGTCATCCTGAGTGCGACACCGGCCCGTCGGACAGCCAAAAATGTCGATTCCGCTCCCGACCGGCCAAAATCATTGTTCAGGCCCAGAACTGCCCGAAACTCGTGATTTTTCGACTGCCCTACCAGAAATAGCAGTTTCGGACCCAGACGGCTGGAAATCGCTATTTGTGTCCTGGTCATCCTGAGTTCGACACCGGCCTGTCGGAAGGCCAAAAATGTCGATTTCGCTCCCGACCGGCCAAAATCATTGTTCAGGCCCAGAACTGCCCGAAACTCGTGATTTTTCGGCTGCCCCACCAGAAATCCCAGTCTCGGACCCAGACGGCTGGAAATCACTATTTCGGTCCCGGGCAGCCGGAGAACGACACCGGCCCGTCGGACAGCCAAAAATGACGATTCTGCCCCCGACTGACCAAAATCACTGTTCTGTCCGGGAACTGCTCGAAACTCGTGTTTTTATGACTGCCCTACCTGAAATAGCTGTTTCGGACCCAGACGGCTGGAAATCACTATTTGGGTTCCGAACATCCTGAGAATGACACCGGCCCGTCGGACAGCCAAAAATGTCGATTCTGCCCCCGACCGGCCAAAATCACTGTTCAGGCCGGGAACTGCTCGAAACTCGTGTTTTTTTTACTACCCTACCAGAAATAGCAGTTTCGAACCCAGACGGCTGGAAATCGCTATTTGTGTCCAGGTCATCCTGAGTGCGACACCGGCCCGTCGGACAGCCAAAAATGTCGATTCCGCTCCCGACCGGCCAAAATCATTGTTCAGGCCCAGAACAGCCCGAAACTCGTGATTTTTCGACTGCCCTACCAGAAATAGCTGTTTCGGACCCAGACGGCTGGAAATCGCTATTTGTGTCCAGGTCATCCTGAGTTCGACACCGGCCTGTCGGAAAGCCAAAAATGTCGATTCCGCTCCCGACCGGCCAAAATCAATGTTCAGGCCCAGAACTGCCCGAAACTCGTGATTTTTCGACTGCCCCACCAGTAATCGCAGTCTCGGACCCAGACGGCTGGAAATCACTATTTCGGCCCCGGACAGCCGGAGAACGACACCGGCCCGTCGGACAGCCAAAAATGACGATTCTGCCCCCGACTGACCAAAATCACTGTTCTGTCCGGGAACTGCTCGAAACTCGTGTTTTTTTGACTGCCCTACCTGAAATAGCTGTTTCGGACCCAGACGGTTGGAAATCACTATTTGGGTTCCGAACATCCTGAGAATGACACCGGCCCGTCGGACAGCCAAAAATGTCGATTCTGCCCCCGACCGGCCAAAATCACTGTTCAGGCCGGGAACTGCTCGAAACTCGTGTTTTTTTGACTGCCCTACCAGAAATAGCAGTTTCGGACCCAGACAGCTGGAAATCGCTATTTGTGTCCAGGTCATCCTGAGTGCGACACCGGCCCGTCGGACAGCCAAAAATGTCGATTCCGCTCCCGACCGGCCAAAATCATTGTTCAGGCCCAGAACTGCCCGAAACTCGTGATTTTTCGACTGCCCTACCAGAAATAGCAGTTTCGGACCCAGACGGCTGGAAATCGCTATTTGTGTCCTGGTCATCCTGAGTTCGACACCGGCCTGTCGGAAGGCCAAAAATGTCGATTCCGCTCCCGACCGGCCAAAATCATTGTTCAGGCCCAGAACTGCCCGAAACTCGTGATTTTTCGGCTGCCCCACCAGAAATCCCAGTCTCGGACCCAGACGGCTGGAAATCACTATTTCGGTCCCGGGCAGCCGGAGAACGACACCGGCCCGTCGGACAGCCAAAAATGACGATTCTGCCCCCGACTGACCAAAATCACTGTTCTGTCCTGGAACTGCTCGAAACTCGTGTTTTTATGACTGCCCTACCTGAAATAGCTGTTTCGGACCCAGACGGCTGGAAATCACTATTTGGGTTCCGAACATCCTGAGAGTGACACCGGCCCGTCGGACAGCCAAAAATGTCGATTCTGCCCCCGACCGGCCAAAATCACTGTTCAGGCCGGGAACTGCTCGAAACTCGTGTTTTTTTGACTGCCCTACCAGAAATAGCAGTTTCGGACCCAGACGGCTGGAAATCGCTATTTGTGTCCAGGTCATCCTGAGTGCGACACCGGCCCGTCGGACAGCCAAAAATGTCGATTCCGCTCCCGACCGGCCAAAATCATTGTTCAGGCCCAGAACTGCCCGAAACTCGTGATTTTTCGACTGCCCTACCAGAAATAGCAGTTTCGGACCCAGACGGCTGGAAATCGCTATTTGTGTCCTGGTCATCCTGAGTTCGACACCGGCCTGTCGGAAGGCCAAAAATGTCGATTCCGCTCCCGACCGGCCAAAATCATTGTTCAGGCCCAGAACTGCCCGAAACTCGTGATTTTTCGGCTGCCCCACCAGAAATCCCAGTCTCGGACCCAGACGGCTGGAAATCACTATTTCGGTCCCGGGCAGCCGGAGAACGACACCGGCCCGTCGGACAGCCAAAAATGACGATTCTGCCCCCGACTGACCAAAATCACTGTTCAGGCCGGGAACTGCTCGAAACTCGTGTTTTTTTGACTGCCCTACCAGAAATAGCAGTTTCGGACCCAGACGGCTGGAAATCGCTATTTGTGTCCAGGTCATCCTGAGTGCGACACCGGCCCGTCGGACAGCCAAAAATGTCGATTCCGCTCCCGACCGGCCAAAATCATTGTTCAGGCCCAGAACTGCCCGAAACTCGTGATTTTTCGACTGCCCTACCAGAAATAGCAGTTTCGGACCCAGACGGCTGGAAATCGCTATTTGTGTCCTGGTCATCCTGAGTTCGACACCGGCCTGTCGGAAGGCCAAAAATGTCGATTCCGCTCCTGACCGGCCAAAATCATTGTTCAGGCCCAGAACTGCCCGAAACTCGTGATTTTTCGGCTGCCCCACCAGAAATCCCAGTCTCGGACCCAGACGGCTGGAAATCACTATTTCGGTCCCGGGCAGCCGGAGAATGACACCGGCCCGTCGGACAGCCAAAAATGACGATTCTGCCCCCGACTGACCAAAATCACTGTTCTGTCCTGGAACTGCTCGAAACTCGTGTTTTTATGACTGCCCTACCTGAAATAGTTGTTTCGGACCCAGACGGCTGGAAATCACTATTTGGGTTCCGAACATCCTGAGAGTGACACCGGCCCGTCGGACAGCCAAAAATGTCGATTCTGCCCCCGACCGGCCAAAATCACTGTTCAGGCCGGGAACTGCTCGAAACTCGTGTTTTTTTGACTGCCCTACCAGAAATAGCAGTTTCGGACCCAGACGGCTGGAAATCGCTATTTGTGTCCAGGTCATCCTGAGTGCGACACCGGCCCGTCGGACAGCCAAAAATGTCGATTCCGCTCCCGACCGGCCAAAATCAATGTTCAGGCCCAGAACTGCCCGAAACTCGTGATTTTTCGACTGCCCTACCAGAAATAGCAGTTTCGGACCCAGACGGCTGGAAATCGCTATTTGTGTCCAGGTCATCCTGAGTTCGACACCGGCCTGTCGGAAAGCCAAAAATGTCGATTCCGCTCCCGACCGGCCAAAATCATTGTTCAGGCCCAGAACTGCCCGAAACTCGTGATTTTTCGGCTGCCCCACCAGAAATCGCAGTCTCGGACCCAGACGGCTGGAAATCACTATTTCGGTCCCGGGCAGCCGGAGAACGACACCGGCCCGTCGGACAGCCAAAAATGACGATTCTGCCCCCGACTGACCAAAATCACTGTTTAGGCCGGGAACTGCTCGAAACTCGTGTTTTTTTGACTGCCCTACCAGAAATAGCAGTTTCGGACCCAGACGGCTGGAAATCGCTATTTGTGTCCAGGTCATCCTGAGTGCGACACCGGCCCGTCGGACAGCCAAAAATGTCGATTCCGCTCCCGACCGGCCAAAATCATTGTTCAGGCCCAGAACTGCCCGAAACTCGTGATTTTTCGACTGCCCTACCAGAAATAGCAGTTTCGGACCCAGACGGCTGGAAATCGCTATTTGTGTCCTGGTCATCCTGAGTTCGACACCGGCCTGTCGGAAGGCCAAAAATGTCGATTCCGCTCCCGACCGGCCAAAATCATTGTTCAGGCCCAGAACTGCCCGAAACTCGTGATTTTTCGGCTGCCCCACCAGAAATCCCAGTCTCGGACCCAGACGGCTGGAAATCACTATTTCGGTCCCGGGCAGCCGGAGAACGACACCGGCCCGTCGGACAGCCAAAAATGACGATTCTGCCCCCGACTGACCAAAATCACTGTTCTGTCCTGGAACTGCTCGAAACTCGTGTTTTTATGACTGCCCTACCTGAAATAGCTGTTTCGGACCCAGACGGCTGGAAATCACTATTTGGGTTCCGAACATCCTGAGAGTGACACCGGCCCGTCGGACAGCCAAAAATGTCGATTCTGCCCCCGACCGGCCAAAATCACTGTTCAGGCCGGGAACTGCTCGAAACTCGTGTTTTTTTGACTGCCCTACCAGAAATAGCAGTTTCGGACCCAGACGGCTGGAAATCGCTATTTGTGTCCAGGTCATCCTGAGTGCGACACCGGCCCGTCGGACAGCCAAAAATGTCGATTCCGCTCCCGACCGGCCAAAATCAATGTTCAGGCCCAGAACTGCCCGAAACTCGTGATTTTTCGACTGCCCTACCAGAAATAGCAGTTTCGGACCCAGACGGCTGGAAATCGCTATTTGTGTCCAGGTCATCCTGAGTTCGACACCGGCCTGTCGGAAAGCCAAAAATGTCGATTCCGCTCCCGACCGGCCAAAATCATTGTTCAGGCCCAGAACTGCCCGAAACTCGTGATTTTTCGGCTGCCCCACCAGAAATCGCAGTCTCGGACCCAGACGGCTGGAAATCACTATTTCGGTCCCGGGCAGCCGGAGAACGACACCGGCCCGTCGGACAGCCAAAAATGACGATTCTGCCCCCGACTGACCAAAATCACTGTTCAGGCCGGGAACTGCTCGAAACTCGTGTTTTTTTGACTGCCCTACCAGAAATAGCAGTTTCGGACCCAGACGGCTGGAAATCGCTATTTGTGTCCAGGTCATCCTGAGTGCGACACCGGCCCGTCGGACAGCCAAAAATGTCGATTCCGCTCCCGACCGGCCAAAATCATTGTTCAGGCCCAGAACTGCCCGAAACTCGTGATTTTTCGACTGCCCTACCAGAAATAGCAGTTTCGGACCCAGACGGCTGGAAATCGCTATTTGTGTCCTGGTCATCCTGAGTTCGACACCGGCCTGTCGGAAGGCCAAAAATGTCGATTCCGCTCCCGACCGGCCAAAATCATTGTTCAGGCCCAGAACTGCCCGAAACTCGTGATTTTTCGGCTGCCCCACCAGAAATCCCAGTCTCGGACCCAGACGGCTGGAAATCACTATTTCGGTCCCGGGCAGCCGGAGAACGACACCGGCCCGTCGGACAGCCAAAAATGACGATTCTGCCCCCGACTGACCAAAATCACTGTTCTGTCCTGGAACTGCTCGAAACTCGTGTTTTTATGACTGCCCTACCTGAAATAGCTGTTTCGGACCCAGACGGCTGGAAATCACTATTTGGGTTCCGAACATCCTGAGAGTGACACCGGCCCGTCGGACAGCCAAAAATGTCGATTCTGCCCCCGACCGGCCAAAATCACTGTTCAGGCCGGGAACTGCTCGAAACTCGTGTTTTTTTGACTGCCCTACCAGAAATAGCAGTTTCGGACCCAGACGGCTGGAAATCGCTATTTGTGTCCAGGTCATCCTGAGTGCGACACCGGCCCGTCGGACAGCCAAAAATGTCGATTCCGCTCCCGACCGGCCAAAATCAATGTTCAGGCCCAGAACTGCCCGAAACTCGTGATTTTTCGACTGCCCTACCAGAAATAGCAGTTTCGGACCCAGACGGCTGGAAATCGCTATTTGTGTCCAGGTCATCCTGAGTTCGACACCGGCCTGTCGGAAAGCCAAAAATGTCGATTCCGCTCCCGACCGGCCAAAATCATTGTTCAGGCCCAGAACTGCCCGAAACTCGTGATTTTTCGGCTGCCCCACCAGAAATCGCAGTCTCGGACCCAGACGGCTGGAAATCACTATTTCGGTCCCGGGCAGCCGGAGAACGACACCGGCCCGTCGGACAGCCAAAAATGACGATTCTGCCCCCGACTGACCAAAATCACTGTTCAGGCCGGGAACTGCTCGAAACTCGTGTTTTTTTGACTGCCCTACCAGAAATAGCAGTTTCGGACCCAGACGGCTGGAAATCGCTATTTGTGTCCAGGTCATCCTGAGTGCGACACCGGCCCGTCGGACAGCCAAAAATGTCGATTCCGCTCCCGACCGGCCAAAATCATTGTTCAGGCCCAGAACTGCCCGAAACTCGTGATTTTTCGACTGCCCTACCAGAAATAGCAGTTTCGGACCCAGACGGCTGGAAATCGCTATTTGTGTCCTGGTCATCCTGAGTTCGACACCGGCCTGTCGGAAGGCCAAAAATGTCGATTCCGCTCCCGACCGGCCAAAATCATTGTTCAGGCCCAGAACTGCCCGAAACTCGTGATTTTTCGGCTGCCCCACCAGAAATCGCAGTCTCGGACCCAGACGGCTGGAAATCACTATTTCGGTCCCGGGCAGCCGGAGAACGACACCGGCCCGTCGGACAGCCAAAAATGACGATTCTGCCCCCGACTGACCAAAATCACTGTTCAGGCCGGGAACTGCTCGAAACTCGTGTTTTTTTGACTGCCCTACCAGAAATAGCAGTTTCGGACCCAGACGGCTGGAAATCGCTATTTGTGTCCAGGTCATCCTGAGTGCGACACCGGCCCGTCGGACAGCCAAAAATGTCGATTCCGCTCCCGACCGGCCAAAATCATTGTTCAGGCCCAGAACTGCCCGAAACTCGTGATTTTTCGACTGCCCTACCAGAAATAGCAGTTTCGGACCCAGACGGCTGGAAATCGCTATTTGTGTCCTGGTCATCCTGAGTTCGACACCGGCCTGTCGGAAGGCCAAAAATGTCGATTCCGCTCCCGACCGGCCAAAATCATTGTTCAGGCCCAGAACTGCCCGAAACTCGTGATTTTTCGGCTGCTCCACCAGAAATCCCAGTCTCGGACCCAGACGGCTGGAAATCACTATTTCGGTCCCGGGCAGCCGGAGAACGACACCGGCCCGTCGGACAGCCAAAAATGACGATTCTGCCGCCGACTGACCAAAATCACTGTTCTGTCCTGGAACTGCTCGAAACTCGTGTTTTTATGACTGCCCTACCTGAAATAGCTGTTTCGGACCCAGACGGCTGGAAATCACTATTTGGGTTCCGAACATCCTGAGAGTGACACCGGCCCGTCGGACAGCCAAAAATGTCGATTCTGCCCCCGACCGGCCAAAATCACTGTTCAGGCCGGGAACTGCTCGAAACTCGTGTTTTTTTGACTGCCCTACCAGAAATAGCAGTTTCGGACCCAGACGGCTGGAAATCGCTATTTGTGTCCAGGTCATCCTGAGTGCGACACCGGCCCGTCGGACAGCCAAAAATGTCGATTCCGCTCCCGACCGGCCAAAATCAATGTTCAGGCCCAGAACTGCCCGAAACTCGTGATTTTTCGACTGCCCTACCAGAAATAGCAGTTTCGGACCCAGACGGCTGGAAATCGCTATTTGTGTCCAGGTCATCCTGAGTTCGACACCGGCCTGTCGGAAAGCCAAAAATGTCGATTCCGCTCCCGACCGGCCAAAATCATTGTTCAGGCCCAGAACTGCCCGAAACTCGTGATTTTTCGGCTGCCCCACCAGAAATCGCAGTCTCGGACCCAGACGGCTGGAAATCACTATTTCGGTCCCGGGCAGCCGGAGAACGACACCGGCCCGTCGGACAGCCAAAAATGACGATTCTGCCCCCGACTGACCAAAATCACTGTTCAGGCCGGGAACTGCTCGAAACTCGTGTTTTTTTGACTGCCCTACCAGAAATAGCAGTTTCGGACCCAGACGGCTGGAAATCGCTATTTGTGTCCAGGTCATCCTGAGTGCGACATCGGCCCGTCGGACAGCCAAAAATGTCGATTCCGCTCCCGACCGGCCAAAATCATTGTTCAGGCCCAGAACTGCCCGAAACTCGTGATTTTTCGACTGCCCTACCAGAAATAGCAGTTTCGGACCCAGACGGCTGGAAATCGCTATTTGTGTCCTGGTCATCCTGAGTTCGACACCGGCCTGTCGGAAGGCCAAAAATGTCGATTCCGCTCCCGACCGGCCAAAATCATTGTTCAGGCCCAGAACTGCCCGAAACTCGTGATTTTTCGGCTGCCCCACCAGAAATCGCAGTCTCGGACCCAGACGGCTGGAAATCACTATTTCGGTCCCGGGCAGCCGGAGAACGACACCGGCCCGTCGGACAGCCAAAAATGACGATTCTGCCCCCGACTGACCAAAATCACTGTTCAGGCCGGGAACTGCTCGAAACTCGTGTTTTTTTGACTGCCCTACCAGAAATAGCAGTTTCGGACCCAGACGGCTGGAAATCGCTATTTGTGTCCAGGTCATCCTGAGTGCGACACCGGCCCGTCGGACAGCCAAAAATGTCGATTCCGCTCCCGACCGGCCAAAATCATTGTTCAGGCCCAGAACTGCCCGAAACTCGTGATTTTTCGACTGCCCTACCAGAAATAGCAGTTTCGGACCCAGACGGCTGGAAATCGCTATTTGTGTCCTGGTCATCCTGAGTTCGACACCGGCCTGTCGGAAGGCCAAAAATGTCGATTCCGCTCCCGACCGGCCAAAATCATTGTTCAGGCCCAGAACTGCCCGAAACTCGTGATTTTTCGGCTGCTCCACCAGAAATCCCAGTCTCGGACCCAGACGGCTGGAAATCACTATTTCGGTCCCGGGCAGCCGGAGAACGACACCGGCCCGTCGGACAGCCAAAAATGACGATTCTGCCGCCGACTGACCAAAATCACTGTTCTGTCCTGGAACTGCTCGAAACTCGTGTTTTTATGACTGCCCTACCTGAAATAGCTGTTTCGGACCCAGACGGCTGGAAATCACTATTTGGGTTCCGAACATCCTGAGAGTGACACCGGCCCGTCGGACAGCCAAAAATGTCGATTCTGCCCCCGACCGGCCAAAATCACTGTTCAGGCCGGGAACTGCTCGAAACTCGTGTTTTTTTGACTGCCCTACCAGAAATAGCAGTTTCGGACCCAGACGGCTGGAAATCGCTATTTGTGTCCAGGTCATCCTGAGTGCGACACCGGCCCGTCGGACAGCCAAAAATGTCGATTCCGCTCCCGACCGGCCAAAATCAATGTTCAGGCCCAGAACTGCCCGAAACTCGTGATTTTTCGACTGCCCTACCAGAAATAGCAGTTTCGGACCCAGACGGCTGGAAATCGCTATTTGTGTCCTGGTCATCCTGAGTTCGACACCGGCCTGTCGGAAGGCCAAAAATGTCGATTCCGCTCCCGACCGGCCAAAATCATTGTTCAGGCCCAGAACTGCCCGAAACTCGTGATTTTCCGGCTGCCCCACCAGAAATCGCAGTCTCGGACCCAGACGGCTGGAAATCACTATTTCGGTCCCGGGCAGCCGGAGAACGACACCGGCCCGTCGGACAGCCAAAAATGACGATTCTGCCCCCGACTGACCAAAATCACTGTTCAGGCCGGGAACTGCTCGAAACTCGTGTTTTTTTGACTGCCCTACCAGAAATAGCAGTTTCGGACCCAGACGGCTGGAAATCGCTATTTGTGTCCAGGTCATCCTGAGTGCGACACCTGCCCGTCGGACAGCCAAAAATGTCGATTCCGCTCCCGACCGGCCAAAATCATTGTTCAGGCCCAGAACTGCCCGAAACTCGTGATTTTTCGACTGCCCTACCAGAAATAGCAGTTTCGGACCCAGACGGCTGGAAATCGCTATTTGTGTCCTGGTCATCCTGAGTTCGACACCGGCCTGTCGGAAGGCCAAAAATGTCGATTCCGCTCCCGACCGGCCAAAATCATTGTTCAGGCCCAGAACTGCCCGAAACTCGTGATTTTTCGGCTGCTCCACCAGAAATCCCAGTCCCGGACCCAGACGGCTGGAAATCACTATTTCGGTCCCGGGCAGCCGGAGAACGACACCGGCCCGTCGGACAGCCAAAAATGACGATTCTGCCGCCGACTGACCAAAATCACTGTTCTGTCCTGGAACTGCTCGAAACTCGTGTTTTTATGACTGCCCTACCTGAAATAGCTGTTTCGGACCCAGACGGCTGGAAATCACTATTTGGGTTCCGAACATCCTGAGAGTGACACCGGCCCGTCGGACAGCCAAAAATGTCGATTCTGCCCCCGACCGGCCAAAATCACTGTTCAGGCCGGGAACTGCTCGAAACTCGTGTTTTTTTGACTGCCCTACCAGAAATAGCAGTTTCGGACCCAGACGGCTGGAAATCGCTATTTGTGTCCAGGTCATCCTGAGTGCGACACCGGCCCGTCGGACAGCCAAAAATGTCGATTCCGCTCCCGACCGGCCAAAATCAATGTTCAGGCCCAGAACTGCCCGAAACTCGTGATTTTTCGACTGCCCTACCAGAAATAGCAGTTTCGGACCCAGACGGCTGGAAATCGCTATTTGTGTCCAGGTCATCCTGAGTTCGACACCGGCCTGTCGGAAAGCCAAAAATGTCGATTCCGCTCCCGACCGGCCAAAATCATTGTTCAGGCCCAGAACTGCCCGAAACTCGTGATTTTTCGGCTGCCCCACCAGAAATCGCAGTCTCGGACCCAGACGGCTGGAAATCACTATTTCGGTCCCGGGCAGCCGGAGAACGACACCGGCCCGTCGGACAGGCAAAAATGACGATTCTGCCCCCGACTGACCAAAATCACTGTTCTGTCCGGGAACTGCTCGAAACTCGTGTTTTTATGACTGCCCTACCTGAAATAGCTGTTTCGGACCCAGACGGCTGGAAATCACTATTTGGGTTCCGAACATCCTGAGAATGACACCGGCCCGTCGGACAGCCAAAAATGTCGATTCTGCCCCCGACCGGCCAAAATCACTGTTCAGGCCGGGAACTGCTCGAAACTCGTGTTTTTTTGACTGCCCTACCAGAAATAGCAGTTTCGGACCCAGACGGCTGGAAATCGCTATTTGTGTCCAGGTCATCCTGAGTGCGACACCGGCCCGTCGGACAGCCAAAAATGTCGATTCCGCTCCCGACCGGCCAAAATCATTGTTCAGGCCCAGAACTGCCCGAAACTCGTGATTTTTCGACTGCCCTACCAGAAATAGCAGTTTCGGACCCAGACGGCTGGAAATCGCTATTTGTGTCCTGGTCATCCTGAGTTCGACACCGGCCTGTCGGAAGGCCAAAAATGTCGATTCCGCTCCCGACCGGCCAAAATCATTGTTCAGGCCCAGAACTGCCCGAAACTCGTGATTTTTCGGCTGCCCCACCAGAAATCGCAGTCTCGGACCCAGACGGCTGGAAATCACTATTTCGGTCCCGGGCAGCCGGAGAACGACACCGGCCCGTCGGACAGGCAAAAATGACGATTCTGCCCCCGACTGACCAAAATCACTGTTCTGTCCGGGAACTGCTCGAAACTCGTGTTTTTATGACTGCCCTACCTGAAATAGCTGTTTCGGACCCAGACGGCTGGAAATCACTATTTGGGTTCCGAACATCCTGAGAATGACACCGGCCCGTCGGACAGCCAAAAATGTCGATTCTGCCCCCGACCGGCCAAAATCACTGTTCAGGCCGGGAACTGCTCGAAACTCGTGTTTTTTTTACTACCCTACCAGAAATAGCAGTTTCGAACCCAGACGGCTGGAAATCGCTATTTGTGTCCAGGTCATCCTGAGTGCGACACCGGCCCGTCGGACAGCCAAAAATGTCGATTCCGCTCCCGACCGGCCAAAATCATTGTTCAGGCCCAGAACAGCCCGAAACTCGTGATTTTTCGACTGCCCTACCAGAAATAGCTGTTTCGGACCCAGACGGCTGGAAATCGCTATTTGTGTCCAGGTCATCCTGAGTTCGACACCGGCCTGTCGGAAAGCCAAAAATGTCGATTCCGCTCCCGACCGGCCAAAATCAATGTTCAGGCCCAGAACTGCCCGAAACTCGTGATTTTTCGACTGCCCCACCAGAAATCGCAGTCTCGGACCCAGACGGCTGGAAATCACTATTTCGGCCCCGGACAGCCGGAGAACGACACCGGCCCGTCGGACAGCCAAAAATGACGATTCTGCCCCCGACTGACCAAAATCACTGTTCTGTCCGGGAACTGCTCGAAACTCGTGTTTTTTTGACTGCCCTACCTGAAATAGCTGTTTCGGACCCAGACGGTTGGAAATCACTATTTGGGTTCCGAACATCCTGAGAATGACACCGGCCCGTCGGACAGCCAAAAATGTCGATTCTGCCCCCGACCGGCCAAAATCACTGTTCAGGCCGGGAACTGCTCGAAACTCGTGTTTTTTTGACTGCCCTACCAGAAATAGCAGTTTCGGACCCAGACAGCTGGAAATCGCTATTTGTGTCCAGGTCATCCTGAGTGCGACACCGGCCCGTCGGACAGCCAAAAATGTCGATTCCGCTCCCGACCGGCCAAAATCATTGTTCAGGCCCAGAACTGCCCGAAACTCGTGATTTTTCGACTGCCCTACCAGAAATAGCAGTTTCGGACCCAGACGGCTGGAAATCGCTATTTGTGTCTAGGTCATCCTGAGTTCGACACCGGCTTGTCGGAAAGCCAAAAATGTCGATTCCGCTCCCGACCGGCCAAAATCATTGTTCAGGCCCAGAACTGCCCGAAACTCGTGATTTTTCGACTGCCCCACCAAAAATCGCAGTCTCGGACCCAGACGGCTGGAAATCACTATTTCGGTCCCGGGCAGCCGGAGAACGACACCGGCCCGTCGGACAGGCAAAAATGACGATTCTGCCCCCGACTGACCAAAATCACTGTTCTGTCCGGGAACTGCTCGAAACTCGTGTTTTTATGACTGCCCTACCTGAAATAGCTGTTTCGGACCCAGACGGCTGGAAATCACTATTTGGGTTCCGAACATCCTGAGAATGACACCGGCCCGTCGGACAGCCAAAAATGTCGATTCTGCCCCCGACCGGCCAAAATCACTGTTCAGGCCGGGAACTGCTTGAAACTCGTGTTTTTTTGACTGCCCTACCAGAAATAGCAGTTTCGGACCCAGACGGCTGGAAATCGCTATTTGTGTCCAGGTCATCCTGAGTGCGACACCGGCCCGTCGGACAGCCAAAAATGTCGATTCCGCTCCCGACCGGCCAAAATCATTGTTCAGGCCCAGAACTGCCCGAAACTCGTGATTTTTCGACTGCCCTACCAGAAATAGCAGTTTCGGACCCAGACGGCTGGAAATCGCTATTTGTGTCCTGGTCATCCTGAGTTCGACACCGGCCTGTCGGAAGGCCAAAAATGTCGATTCCGCTCCCGACCGGCCAAAATCATTGTTCAGGCCCAGAACTGCCCGAAACTCGTGATTTTTCGGCTGCCCCACCAGAAATCGCAGTCTCGGACCCAGACGGCTGGAAATCACTATTTCGGTCCCGGGCAGCCGGAGAACGACACCGGCCCGTCGGACAGGCAAAAATGACGATTCTGCCCCCGACTGACCAAAATCACTGTTCTGTCCGGGAACTGCTCGAAACTCGTGTTTTTATGACTGCCCTACCTGAAATAGCTGTTTCGGACCCAGACGGCTGGAAATCACTATTTGGGTTCCGAACATCCTGAGAATGACACCGGCCCGTCGGACAGCCAAAAATGTCGATTCTGCCCCCGACCGGCCAAAATCACTGTTCAGGCCGGGAACTGCTCGAAACTCGTGTTTTTTTTACTACCCTACCAGAAATAGCAGTTTCGAACCCAGACGGCTGGAAATCGCTATTTGTGTCCAGGTCATCCTGAGTGCGACACCGGCCCGTCGGACAGCCAAAAATGTCGATTCCGCTCCCGACCGGCCAAAATCATTGTTCAGGCCCAGAACAGCCCGAAACTCGTGATTTTTCGACTGCCCTACCAGAAATAGCTGTTTCGGACCCAGACGGCTGGAAATCGCTATTTGTGTCCAGGTCATCCTGAGTTCGACACCGGCCTGTCGGAAAGCCAAAAATGTCGATTCCGCTCCCGACCGGCCAAAATCAATGTTCAGGCCCAGAACTGCCCGAAACTCGTGATTTTTCGACTGCCCCACCAGAAATCGCAGTCTCGGACCCAGACGGCTGGAAATCACTATTTCGGCCCCGGACAGCCGGAGAACGACACCGGCCCGTCGGACAGCCAAAAATGACGATTCTGCCCCCGACTGACCAAAATCACTGTTCTGTCCGGGAACTGCTCGAAACTCGTGTTTTTTTGACTGCCCTACCTGAAATAGCTGTTTCGGACCCAGACGGTTGGAAATCACTATTTGGGTTCCGAACATCCTGAGAATGACACCGGCCCGTCGGACAGCCAAAAATGTCGATTCTGCCCCCGACCGGCCAAAATCACTGTTCAGGCCGGGAACTGCTCGAAACTCGTGTTTTTTTGACTGCCCTACCAGAAATAGCAGTTTCGGACCCACACTGCTGGAAATCGCTATTTGTGTCCAGGTCATCCTGAGTGCGACACCGGCCCGTCGGACAGCCAAAAATGTCGATTCCGCTCCCGACCGGCCAAAATCATTGTTCAGGCCCAGAACTGCCCGAAACTCGTGATTTTTCGACTGCCCTACCAGAAATAGCAGTTTCGGACCCAGACGGCTGGAAATCGCTATTTGTGTCTAGGTCATCCTGAGTTCGACACCGGCTTGTCGGAAAGCCAAAAATGTCGATTCCGCTCCCGACCGGCCAAAATCATTGTTCAGGCCCAGAACTGCCCGAAACTCGTGATTTTTCGACTGCCCCACCAGAAATCGCAGTCTCGGACCCAGACGGCTGGAAATCACTATTTCGGTCCCGGACAGCCGGAGAACGACACCGGCCCGTCGGACAGCCAAAAATGACGATTCTGCCCCCGACTGACCAAAATCACTGTTCAGGCCGGGAACTGCTCGAAACTCGTGTTTTTTTGACTGCCCTACCAGAAATAGCTGTTTCGGACCCAGACGGCTGGAAATCACTATTTGGGTTCCGAACATCCTGAGAATGACACCGGCCCGTCGGACAGCCAAAAATGTCGATTCTGCCCCCGACCGGCCAAAATCACTATTCAGGCCGGGAACTGCTCGAAACTCGTGTTTTTTTGACTGCCCTACCAGAAATAGCAGTTTCGGACCCAGACGGCTGGAAATCGCTATTTGTGTCCAGGTCATCCTGAGTGCGACACCGGCCCGTCGGACAGCCAAAAATGTCGATTCCGCTCCCGACCGGCCAAAATCATTGTTCAGGCCCAGAACTGCCCGAAACTCGTGATTTTTCGACTGCCCTACCAGAAATAGCAGTTTCGGACCCAGACGGCTGGAAATCGCTATTTGTGTCCAGGTCATCCTGAGTTCGACACCGGCCTGTCGGAAAGCCAAAAATGTCGATTCCGCTCCCGACCGGCCAAAATCATTGTTCAGGCCCAGAACTGCCCGAAACTCGTGATTTTTCGACTGCCCTACCAGAAATCGCAGTCTCGGACCCAGACGGCTGGAAATCACTATTTCGGTCCCGGGCAGCCGGAGAACGACACCGGCCCGTCGGACAGCCAAAAATGACGATTCTGCCCCCGACTGACCAAAATCACTGTTCTGTCCGGGAACTGCTCGAAACTCGTGTTTTTATGACTGCCCTACCTGAAATAGCTGTTTCGGACCCAGACGGCTGGAAATCACTATTTGGGTTCCGAACATCCTGAGAATGACACCGGCCCGTCGGACAGCCAAATATGACAATTCTGCCCCCGACTGACCAAAATCACTGTTCTGTCCGGGAACTCCTCGAAACTCGTGTTTTTTTACAGCCCTACCAGGTATAGCTGTTTCGGACCCAGACGGCTGGAAATCACTATTTGGGTTCCGAACATCCTGAGAATGACACCGGGCCGTCAGACAGCCAAAAATGTCGATTCCGCTCCCGACTAGCCAAAATCATTGTTCAGGCCCTGAATTGCCCGAAACTCGTGATTTTTCGACTGCCCCACCAGAAATCACAGTCTCGGACCCAGACGGCTGGAAATCACTATTTCGGTCCCAGACAGCCGGAGAACGACACCGGCCCGTCGGACAGCCAAAAATGACGATTCTGCCCCCGACTGACCAAAATCACTGTTCTGTCCGGGAACTGCTCGAAACTCGTGTTTTTTTGATTGCCCTACCAGAAATAGCTGTTTCGGACCCAGACAGCTGGAAATCACTATTTGTGTCCAGGTCATCCTGAGTGCGACACCGGCCCGTCGGACAGCCAAAAATGTCGATTCCGCTCCCGACCGGCCAAAATCATTGTTCAGGCCCAGAACTGCCCGAAACTCGTGATTTTTCGACTGCCCTACCAGAAATAGCAGTTTCGAACCCAGACGGTTGGAAATCGCTATTTGTGTCCAGGTCATCCTGAGTTCGACACCGGCCCGTCGGAAAGCCAAAAATGTCGATTCCGCTCCCGACCGACCAAAATCATTGTTCAGGCCCAGAACTGCCCGAAACTCGTGATTTTTCGACTGCCCTACCAGAAATAGCAGTTTCGGACCCAGACGGCTGGAAATCGCTATTTGTGTCCAGGTCATCTTGAGTTCGACACCGGCCCGTCGGAAAGCCAAAAATGTCGATTCCGCTCCCGACCGGCCAAAATCATTGTTCAGGCCCAGAACTGCCCGAAACTCGTGATTTTTCGACTGCCGCACCAGAAATCGCAGTCTCGGACCCAGACGGCTGGAAATCACTATTTCGGTCCCAGACAGCCGGAGAACGACACCGGCCCGTCGGACAGCCAAAAATGACGATTCTACCCCCGACTGACCAAAATCACTGTTCTGTCCGGGAACTGCTCGAAACTCGTGTTTTTTTGACTGCCCTACCAGAAATAGCTGTTTCGGACCCAGACGGCTGGAAATCACTATTTGGGTTCCGAACATCCTGAGAATGACACCGGCCCGTCGGACAGCCAAAAATGTCGATTCTGCCCCCGACCGGCCAAAATCACTGTTCAGGCTGGGAACTGCTCGAAACTCGTGTTTTTTTGACTGCCCTACGAGAAATAGCAGTTTCGGACCCAGACGGCTGGAAATCGCTATTTGTGTCCAGGTCATCCTGAGTGCGACACCGGCCCGTCGGACAGCCAGAAATGTCGATTACGCTCCCGACCGGCCAAAATCAATATTCAGGCCCAGAACTGCCCGAAACTCGTGATTTTTCGACTGCCCTACCAGAAATAGCAGTCTCGGACCCAGGCGGCTGGAAATCGCTATTTGTGTCCAGGTCATCCAGAGTTCGACACCGGCCTGTCGGAAAGCCAAAAATGTCGATTCCGCTCCCGACCGGCCAAAATCATTGTTCAGGCCCAGAACTGCCCGAAACTCGTGATTTTTCGGCTGCCCCACCAGAAATCGCAGTCTCGGACCCAGACGGCTGGAAATCACTATTTCGGTCCCGGACAGCCGGAGAACGACACCGGCCCGTCGGACAGCCAAAAATGACGATTCTGCCCCCGACTGACCAAAATCACTGTTCAGGCCGGGAACTGCTCGAAACTCGTGTTTTTTTGACTGCCCTACCAGAAATAGCTGTTTCGGACCCAGACGGCTGGAAATCACTATTTGGGTTCCGAACATCCTGAGAATGACACCGGCCCGTCGGACAGCCAAAAATGTCGATTCTGCCCCCGACCGGCCAAAATCACTGTTCAGGCCGGGAACTGCTCGAAACTCGTGTTTTTTTGACTGCCCTACCAGAAATAGCAGTTTCGGACCCAGACGGCTGGAAATCGCTATTTGTGTCCTGGTCATCCTGAGTGCGACACCGGCCCGTCGGACAGCCAAAAATGTCGATTCCGCTCCCGACCGGCCAAAATCATTGTTCAGGCCCAGAACTGCCCGAAACTCGTGATTTTTCGACTGCCCTACCAGAAATAGCAGTTTCGGACCCAGACGGCTGGAAATCGCTATTTGTGTCCAGGTCATCCTGAGTTCGACACCGGCCTGTCGGAAAGCCAAAAAAGTCGATTCCGCTCCCGACCGGCCAAAATCATTGTTCAGGCCCAGAACTGCCCGAAACTCGTGATTTTTCGGCTGCCCCACCAGAAATCGCAGTCTCGGACCCAGACGGCTGGAAATCACTATTTCGGTCCCGGACAGCCGGAGAACGACACCGGCCCGTCGGACAGCCAAAAATGACGATTCTGCCCCCGACTGACCAAAATCACTGTTCTGTCCGGGAACTGCTCGAAACTCGTGTTTTTTTGACTGCCCTACCTGAAATAGCTGTTTCGGACCCAGACGGCTGGAAATCACTATTTGGGTTCCGAACATCCTGAGAATGACACCGGCCCGTCGGACAGCCAAAAATGTCGATTCTGCCCCCGACCGACCAAAATCACTGTTCAGGCCGGGAACTGCATGAAACTCGTGTTTTTTTGACTGCCCTACCAGAAATAGCAGTTTCGGACCCAGACGGCTGGAAATCGCTATTTGTGTCCAGGTCATCCTGAGTGCGACACCGGCCCGTCGGACAGCCAAAAATGTCGATTCCACTCCCGACCGGCCAAAATCATTGTTCAGCCCCAGAACTGCCCGAAACTCGTGATTTCTCGACTGCCCCACCAGAAATCGCAGTCTCGGACCCAGACGGCTGGAAATCACTATTTCGGTCCCGGACAGCCGGAGAACGACACCGGCCCGTCGGATAGCCAAAAATGACGATTCTGCCCCCGACTGACCAAAATCACTGTTCTGTCCGGGAACTGCTCGAAACTCGTGTTTTTTTGACTGCCCTACCTGAAATAGCTGTTTCGGACCCAGACGGCTGGAAATCACTATTTGGGTTCCGAACATCCTGAGAATGACACCGGCCCGTCGGACAGCCAAAAATGTCGATTCTGCCCCCGACCGACCAAAATCACTGTTCAGGCCGGGAACTGCTTGAAACTCGTGTTTTTTTGACTGCCCTACCAGAAATAGCAGTTTCGGACCCAGACGGCTGGAAATCGCTATTTGTGTCCAGGTCATCCTGAGTGCGACACCGGCCCGTCGGACAGCCAGAAATGTCGATTACGCTCCCGACCGGCCAAAATCAATGTTCAGGCCCAGAACTGCCCGAAACTCGTGATTTTTCGACTGCCCTACCAGAAATAGCAGTCTCGGACCCAGGCGGCTGGAAATCGCTATTTGTGTCCAGGTCATCCAGAGTTCGACACCGGCCTGTCGGAAAGCCAAAAATGTCGATTCCGCTCCCGACCGGCCAAAATCATTGTTCAGGCCCAGAACTGCCCGAAACTCGTGATTTTTCGGCTGCCCCACCAGAAATTGCAGTCTCGGACCCAGACGGCTGGAAATCACTATTTCGGTCCCGGACAGCCGGAGAACGACACCGGCCCGTCGGACAGCCAAAAATGACGATTCTGCCCCCGACAGACCAAAATCACTGTTCAGGCCGGGAACTGCTCGAAACTCGTGTTTTTTTGACTGCCCTACCAGAAATAGCTGTTTCGGACCCAGACGGCTGGAAATCACTATTTGGGTTCCGAACATCCTGAGAATGACACCGGCCCGTCGGACAGCCAAAAATGTCGATTCTGCCCCCGACCGACCAAAATCACTGTTCAGGCCGGGAACTGCATGAAACTCGTGTTTTTTTGACTGCCCTACCAGAAATAGCAGTTTCGGACCCAGACGGCTGGAAATCGCTATTTGTGTCCAGGTCATCCTGAGTGCGACACCGGCCCGTCGGACAGCCAAAAATGTCGATTCCACTCCCGACCGGCCAAAATCATTGTTCAGCCCCAGAACTGCCCGAAACTCGTGATTTCTCGACTGCCCCACCAGAAATCGCAGTCTCGGACCCAGACGGCTGGAAATCACTATTTCGGTCCCGGACAGCCGGAGAACGACACCGGCCCGTCGGATAGCCAAAAATGACGATTCTGCCCCCGACTGACCAAAATCACTGTTCTGTCCGGGAACTGCTCGAAACTCGTGTTTTTTTGACTGCCCTACCTGAAATAGCTGTTTCGGACCCAGACGGCTGGAAATCACTATTTGGGTTCCGAACATCATGAGAATGACACCGGCCCGTCGGACAGCCAAATATGACAATTCTGCCCCCGACTGACCAAAATCACTGTTCTGTCCGGGAACTCCTCGAAACTCGTGTTTTTTTACAGCCCTACCAGGTATAGCTGTTTCGGACCCAGACGGCTGGAAATCACTATTTGGGTTCCGAACATCCTGAGAATGACACCGGGCCGTCAGACAGCCAAAAATGTCGATTCCGCTCCCGACTAGCCAAAATCATTGTTCAGGCCCTGAATTGCCCGAAACTCGTGATTTTTCGACTGCCCCACCAGAAATCACAGTCTCGGACCCAGACGGCTGGAAATCACTATTTCGGTCCCGGACAGCCGGAGAACGACACCGGCCCGTCGGACAGCCAAAAATGACGATTCTGCCCCCGACTGACCAAAATCACTGTTCTGTCCGGGAACTGCTCGAAACTCGTGTTTTTTTCATTGCCCTACCAGAAATAGCTGTTTCGGACCCAGGCGGCTGGAAATCACTATTTGTGTCCAGGTCATCCTGAGTGCGACACCGGCCCGTCGGACAGCCAAAAATGTCGATTCCGCTCCCGACCGGCCAAAATCATTGTTCAGGCCCAGAACTGCCCGAAACTCGTGATTTTTCGACTGCCCTACCAGAAATAGCAGTTTCGAACCCAGACGGCTGGAAATCGCTATTTGTGTCCAGGTCATCCTGAGTGCGACACCGGCCCGTCGGACAGCCAAAAATGTCGATTCCGCTCCCGACCGGCCAAAATCATTGTTCAGGCCCAGAACTGCCCGAAACTCGTGATTTTTCGACTGCCCTACCAGAAATAGCAGTTTCGGACCCAGACGGCTGGAAATCGCTATTTGTGTCCAGGTCATCCTGAGTTCGACACCGGCCTGTCGGAAAGCCAAAAATGTCGATTCCGCTCCCGACCGGCCAAAATCATTGTTCAGGCCCAGAACTGCCCGAAACTCGTGATTTTTCGGCTGCCCCACCAGAAATCGCAGTCTCGGACCCAGACGGCTGGAAATCACTATTTCGGTCCCGGACAGCCGGAGAACGACACCGGCCCGTCGGACAGCCAAAAATGACGATTCTGCCCCCGACTGACCAAAATCACTGTTCTGTCCGGGAACTGCTCGAAACTCGTGTTTTTTTGACTGCCCTACCTGAAATAGCTGTTTCGGACCCAGACGGCTGGAAATCACTATTTGGGTTCCGAACATCCTGAGAATGACACCGGCCCGTCGGACAGCCAAAAATGTCGATTCTGCCCCCGACCGACCAAAATCACTGTTCAGGCCGGGAACTGCTTGAAACTCGTGTTTTTTTGACTGCCCTACCAGAAATAGCAGTTTCGGACCCAGACGGCTGGAAATCGCTATTTGTGTCCAGGTCATCCTGAGTGCGACACCGGCCCGTCGGACAGCCAGAAATGTCGATTACGCTCCCGACCGGCCAAAATCAATGTTCAGGCCCAGAACTGCCCGAAACTCGTGATTTTTCGACTGCCCTACCAGAAATAGCAGTCTCGGACCCAGGCGGCTGGAAATCGCTATTTGTGTCCAGGTCATCCAGAGTTCGACACCGGCCTGTCGGAAAGCCAAAAATGTCGATTCCGCTCCCGACCGGCCAAAATCATTGTTCAGGCCCAGAACTGCCCGAAACTCGTGATTTTTCGGCTGCCCCACCAGAAATTGCAGTCTCGGACCCAGACGGCTGGAAATCACTATTTCGGTCCCGGACAGCCGGAGAACGACACCGGCCCGTCGGACAGCCAAAAATGACGATTCTGCCCCCGACAGACCAAAATCACTGTTCAGGCCGGGAACTGCTCGAAACTCGTGTTTTTTTGACTGCCCTACCAGAAATAGCTGTTTCGGACCCAGACGGCTGGAAATCACTATTTGGGTTCCGAACATCCTGAGAATGACACCGGCCCGTCGGACAGCCAAAAATGTCGATTCTGCCCCCGACCGGCCAAAATCACTGTTCAGGCCGGGAACTGCTCGAAACTCGTGTTTTTTTGACTGCCCTACCAGAAATAGCAGTTTCGGACCCAGACGGCTGGAAATCGCTATTTGTGTCCAGGTCATCCTGAGTGCGACACCGGCCCGTCGGACAGCCAAAAATGTCGATTCCGCTCCCGACCGGCCAAAATCATTGTTCAGGCCCAGAACTGCCCGAAACTCGTGATTTTTCGACTGCCCTACCAGAAATAGCAGTTTCGGACCCAGACGGCTGGAAATCGCTATTTGTGTCCAGGTCATCCTGAGTGCGACACCGGCCCGTCGGACAGCCAAAAATGTCGATTCCACTCCCGACCGGCCAAAATCATTGTTCAGCCCCAGAACTGCCCGAAACTCGTGATTTCTCGACTGCCCCACCAGAAATCGCAGTCTCGGACCCAGACGGCTGGAAATCACTATTTCGGTCCCGGACAGCCGGAGAACGACACCGGCCCGTCGGATAGCCAAAAATGACGATTCTGCCCCCGACTGACCAAAATCACTGTTCTGTCCGGGAACTGCTCGAAACTCGTGTTTTTTTGACTGCCCTACCTGAAATAGCTGTTTCGGACCCAGACGGCTGGAAATCACTATTTGGGTTCCGAACATCATGGGAATGACACCGGCCCGTCGGACAGCCAAATATGACAATTCTGCCCCCGACTGACCAAAATCACTGTTCTGTCCGGGAACTCCTCGAAACTCGTGTTTTTTTACAGCCCTACCAGGTATAGCTGTTTCGGACCCAGACGGCTGGAAATCACTATTTGGGTTCCGAACATCCTGAGAATGACACCGGGCCGTCAGACAGCCAAAAATGTCGATTCCGCTCCCGACTAGCCAAAATCATTGTTCAGGCCCTGAATTGCCCGAAACTCGTGATTTTTCGACTGCCCCACCAGAAATCACAGTCTCGGACCCAGACGGCTGGAAATCACTATTTCGGTCCCGGACAGCCGGAGAACGACACCGGCCCGTCGGACAGCCAAAAATGACGATTCTGCCCCCGACTGACCAAAATCACTGTTCTGTCCGGGAACTGCTCGAAACTCGTGTTTTTTTCATTGCCCTACCAGAAATAGCTGTTTCGGACCCAGGCGGCTGGAAATCACTATTTGTGTCCAGGTCATCCTGAGTGCGACACCGGCCCGTCGGACAGCCAAAAATGTCGATTCCGCTCCCGACCGGCCAAAATCATTGTTCAGGCCCAGAACTGCCCGAAACTCGTGATTTTTCGACTGCCCTACCAGAAATAGCAGTTTCGAACCCAGACGGCTGGAAATCGCTATTTGTGTCCAGGTCATCCTGAGTGCGACACCGGCCCGTCGGACAGCCAAAAATGTCGATTCCGCTCCCGACCGGCCAAAATCATTGTTCAGGCCCAGAACTGCCCGAAACTCGTGATTTTTCGACTGCCCTACCAGAAATAGCAGTTTCGGACCCAGACGGCTGGAAATCGCTATTTGTGTCCAGGTCATCCTGAGTTCGACACCGGCCTGTCGGAAAGCCAAAAATGTCGATTCCGCTCCCGACCGGCCAAAATCATTGTTCAGGCCCAGAACTGCCCGAAACTCGTGATTTTTCGGCTGCCCCACCAGAAATCGCAGTCTCGGACCCAGACGGCTGGAAATCACTATTTCGGTCCCGGACAGCCGGAGAACGACACCGGCCCGTCGGACAGCCAAAAATGACGATTCTGCCCCCGACTGACCAAAATCACTGTTCTGTCCGGGAACTGCTCGAAACTCGTGTTTTTTTGACTGCCCTACCTGAAATAGCTGTTTCGGACCCAGACGGCTGGAAATCACTATTTGGGTTCCGAACATCCTGAGAATGACACCGGCCCGTCGGACAGCCAAAAATGTCGATTCTGCCCCCGACCGACCAAAATCACTGTTCAGGCCGGGAACTGCTTGAAACTCGTGTTTTTTTGACTGCCCTACCAGAAATAGCAGTTTCGGACCCAGACGGCTGGAAATCGCTATTTGTGTCCAGGTCATCCTGAGTGCGACACCGGCCCGTCGGACAGCCAGAAATGTCGATTACGCTCCCGACCGGCCAAAATCAATGTTCAGGCCCAGAACTGCCCGAAACTCGTGATTTTTCGACTGCCCTACCAGAAATAGCAGTCTCGGACCCAGGCGGCTGGAAATCGCTATTTGTGTCCAGGTCATCCAGAGTTCGACACCGGCCTGTCGGAAAGCCAAAAATGTCGATTCCGCTCCCGACCGGCCAAAATCATTGTTCAGGCCCAGAACTGCCCGAAACTCGTGATTTTTCGGCTGCCCCACCAGAAATTGCAGTCTCGGACCCAGACGGCTGGAAATCACTATTTCGGTCCCGGACAGCCGGAGAACGACACCGGCCCGTCGGACAGCCAAAAATGACGATTCTGCCCCCGACAGACCAAAATCACTGTTCAGGCCGGGAACTGCTCGAAACTCGTGTTTTTTTGACTGCCCTACCAGAAATAGCTGTTTCGGACCCAGACGGCTGGAAATCACTATTTGGGTTCCGAACATCCTGAGAATGACACCGGCCCGTCGGACAGCCAAAAATGTCGATTCTGCCCCCGACCGGCCAAAATCACTGTTCAGGCCGGGAACTGCTCGAAACTCGTGTTTTTTTGACTGCCCTACCAGAAATAGCAGTTTCGGACCCAGACGGCTGGAAATCGCTATTTGTGTCCAGGTCATCCTGAGTGCGACACCGGCCCGTCGGACAGCCAAAAATGTCGATTCCGCTCCCGACCGGCCAAAATCATTGTTCAGGCCCAGAACTGCCCGAAACTCGTGATTTTTCGACTGCCCTACCAGAAATAGCAGTTTCGGACCCAGACGGCTGGAAATCGCTATTTGTGTCCAGGTCATCCTGAGTTCGACACCGGCCTGTCGGAAAGCCAAAAATGTCGATTCCGCTCCCGACCGGCCAAAATCATTGTTCAGGCCCAGAACTGCCCGAAACTCGTGATTTTTCGGCTGCCCCACCAGAAATCGCAGTCTCGGACCCAGACGGCTGGAAATCACTATTTCGGTCCCGGACAGCCGGAGAACGACACCGGCCCGTCGGACAGCCAAAAATGACGATTCTGCCCCCGACAGACCAAAATCACTGTTCTGTCCGGGAACTGCTCGAAACTCGTGTTTTTTTGACTGCCCTACCTGAAATAGCTGTTTCGGACCCAGACGGCTGGAAATCACTATTTGGGTTCCGAACATCCTGAGAATGACACCGGCCCGTCGGACAGCCAAAAATGTCGATTCTGCCCCCGACCGACCAAAATCACTGTTCAGGTCGGGAACTGCTTGAAACTCGTGTTTTTTTGACTGCCCTACCAGAAATAGCAGTTTCGGACCCAGACGGCTGGAAATCGCTATTTGTGTCCAGGTCATCCTGAGTGCGACACCGGCCCGTCGGACAGCCAAAAATGTCGATTCCACTCCCGACCGGCCAAAATCATTGTTCAGGCCCAGAACTGCCCGAAACTCGTGATTTTTCGACTGCCCTACCAGAAATAGCAGTTTCGGACCCAGACGGCTGGAAATCGCTATTTGTGTCCAGGTCATCCTGAGTTCGACACCGGCCTGTCGGAAAGCCAAAAATGTCGATTCCGCTCCCGACCGGCCAAAATCATTGTTCAGCCCCAGAACTGCCCGAAACTCGTGATTTCTCGACTGCCCCACCAGAAATCGCAGTCTCGGACCCAGACGGCTGGAAATCACTATTTCGGTCCCGGACAGCCGGAGAACGACACCGGCCCGTCGGATATCCAAAAATGACGATTCTGCCCCCGACTGACCAAAATCACTGTTCTGTCCGGGAACTGCTCGAAACTCGTGTTTTTTTGACTGCCCTACCTGAAATAGCTGTTTCGGACCCAGACGGCTGGAAATCACTATTTGGGTTCCGAACATCATGAGAATGACACCGGCCCGTCGGACAGCCAAATATGACAATTCTGCCCCCGACTGACCAAAATCACTGTTCTGTCCGGGAACTCCTCGAAACTCGTGTTTTTTTACAGCCCTACCAGGTATAGCTGTTTCGGACCCAGACGGCTGGAAATCACTATTTGGGTTCCGAACATCCTGAGAATGACACCGGGCCGTCAGACAGCCAAAAATGTCGATTCCGCTCCCGACTAGCCAAAATCATTGTTCAGGCCCTGAATTGCCCGAAACTCGTGATTTTTCGACTGCCCCACCAGAAATCACAGTCTCGGACCCAGACGGCTGGAAATCACTATTTCGGTCCCGGACAGCCGGAGAACGACACCGGCCCGTCGGACAGCCAAAAATGACGATTCTGCCCCCGACTGGTCAAAATCACTGTTCTGTCCGGGAACTGCTCGAAACTCGTGTTTTTTTTATTGCCCTACCAGAAATAGCTGTTTCGGACCCAGACGGCTGGAAATCACTATTTGTGTCCAGGTCATCCTGAGTGCGACACCGGCCCGTCGGACAGCCAAAAATGTCGATTCCGCTCCCGACCGGCCAAAATCATTGTTCAGGCACAGAACTGCCCGAAACTCGTGATTTTTCGACTGCCCTACCAGAAATAGCAGTTTCGAACCCAGACGGTTGGAAATCGCTATTTGTGTCCAGGTCATCCTGAGTTCGACACCGGCCCGTCGGAAAGCCAAAAATGTCGATTCCGCTCCCAACCGGCCAAAATCAATGTTCAGGCCCAGAACTGCCCGAAACTCGTGATTTTTCGACTGCCCCACCAGAAATCGCAGTCTCGGACCCAGACGGCTGGAAATCACTATTTCGGTCCCAGACAGCCGGAGAACGATACCGGCCCGTCGGACAGCCAAAAATGACGATTCTGCCCCCGACTGACCAAAATCACTGTTCTGTCCGGGAACTGCTCGAAACTCGTGTTTTTTTGACTGCCCTACCTGAAATAGCTGTTTCGGACCCAGACGGCTGGAAATCACTATTTGGGTTCCGAACATCCTGAGAATGACACCGGCCCGTCGGACAGCCAAAAATGTCGATTCTGCCCCCGACCGACCAAAATCACTGTTCAGGTCGGGAACTGCTTGAAACTCGTGTTTTTTTGACTGCCCTACCAGAAATGGCAGTTTCGGACCCAGACGGCTGGAAATCGCTATTTGTGTCCAGGTCATCCTGAGTGCGACACCGGCCCGTCGGACAGCCAAAAATGTCGATTCCACTCCCGACCGGCCAAAATCATTGTTCAGGCCCAGAACTGCCCGAAACTCGTGATTTTTCGACTGCCCTACCAGAAATAGCAGTTTCGGACCCAGACGGCTGGAAATCGCTATTTGTGTCCAGGTCATCCTGAGTTCGACACCGGCCTGTCGGAAAGCCAAAAATGTCGATTCCGCTCCCGACCGGCCAAAATCATTGTTCAGCCCCAGAACTGCCCGAAACTCGTGATTTCTCGACTGCCCCACCAGAAATCGCAGTCTCGGACCCAGACGGCTGGAAATCACTATTTCGGTCCCGGACAGCCGGAGAACGACACCGGCCCGTCGGATATCCAAAAATGACGATTCTGCCCCCGACTGACCAAAATCACTGTTCTGTCCGGGAACTGCTCGAAACTCGTGTTTTTTTGACTGCCCTACCTGAAATAGCTGTTTCGGACCCAGACGGCTGGAAATCACTATTTGGGTTCCGAACATCATGAGAATGACACCGGCCCGTCGGACAGCCAAATATGACAATTCTGCCCCCGACTGACCAAAATCACTGTTCTGTCCGGGAACTCCTCGAAACTCGTGTTTTTTTACAGCCCTACCAGGTATAGCTGTTTCGGACCCAGACGGCTGGAAATCACTATTTGGGTTCCGAACATCCTGAGAATGACACCGGGCCGTCAGACAGCCAAAAATGTCGATTCCGCTCCCGACTAGCCAAAATCATTGTTCAGGCCCTGAATTGCCCGAAACTCGTGATTTTTCGACTGCCCCACCAGAAATCACAGTCTCGGACCCAGACGGCTGGAAATCACTATTTCGGTCCCGGACAGCCGGAGAACGACACCGGCCCGTCGGACAGCCAAAAATGACGATTCTGCCCCCGACTGACCAAAATCACTGTTCTGTCCGGGAACTGCTCGAAACTCGTGTTTTTTTTATTGCCCTACCAGAAATAGCTGTTTCGGACCCAGACGGCTGGAAATCACTATTTGTGTCCAGGTCATCCTGAGTGCGACACCGGCCCGTCGGACAGCCAAAAATGTCGATTCCGCTCCCGACCGGCCAAAATCATTGTTCAGGCCCAGAACTGCCCGAAACTCGTGATTTTTCGACTGCCCTACCAGAAATAGCAGTTTCGAACCCAGACGGTTGGAAATCGCTATTTGTGTCCAGGTCATCCTGAGTTCGACACCGGCCCGTCGGAAAGCCAAAAATGTCGATTCCGCTCCCGACCGGCCAAAATCAATGTTCAGGCCCAGAACTGCCCGAAACTCGTGATTTTTCGACTGCCGCACCAGAAATCGCAGTCTCGGACCCAGACGGCTGGAAATCACTATTTCGGTCCCAGACAGCCGGAGAACGACACCGGCCCGTCGGACAGCCAAAAATGACGATTCTGCCCCCGACTGACCAAAATCACTGTTCTGTCCGGGAACTGCTCGAAACTCGTGTTTTTTTGACTGCCCTACCTGAAATAGCTGTTTCGGACCCAGACGGCTGGAAATCACTATTTGGGTTCCGAACATCCTGAGAATGACACCGGCCCGTCGGACAGCCAAAAATGTCGATTCTGCCCCCGACCGGCCAAAATCACTGTTCAGGCTGGGAACTGCTCGAAACTCGTGTTTTTTTTACTGCCCTACTAGAAATAGCAGTTTCGGACCCAGACGGCTGGAAATCGCTATTTGTGTCCAGGTCATCCTGAGTGCGACACCGGCCCGTCGGACAGCCAGAAATGTCGATTACGCTCCCGACCGGCCAAAATCAATGTTCAGGCCCAGAACTGCCCGAAACACGTGATTTTTCGACTGCCCTACCAGAAATAGCAGTCTCGGACCCAGGCGGCTGGAAATCGCTATTTGTGTCCAGGTCATCCAGAGTTCGACACCGGCCTGTCGGAAAGCCAAAAATGTCGATTCCGCTCCCGACCGGCCAAAATCATTGTTCAGGCCCAGAACTGCCCGAAACTCGTGATTTTTCGACTGCCCTACCAGAAATAGCTGTTTCGGACCCAGACGGCTGGAAATCGCTATTTCTGTCCAGGTCATCCAGAGAGCGACACCGGCCCGTCGGACAGCCAAAAATGTCGATTCCGCTCCCGACTGGCCAAAATCATTGTTCAGGCCCAGAACTGCCCGAAACTCGTGATTTTTCGACTGCCCCACCAGAAATCGCAGTCTCGGACCCAGACGGCTGGAAATCACTATTTCGGTCCCGGACAGCCGGAGAACGACACCGGCCCGTCGGACAGCCAAATATGACGATTCTGCCCCCGACTGACCAAAATCACTGTTCTGTCCGGGAACTGCTCGAAACTCGTGTTTTTTTGTCTGCCCTACCAGAAATAGCTGTTTCGGACCCAGACGGCTGGAAATCACTATTTGGGTTCCGAACATCCTGAGAATGACACCGGCTCGTCGGACAGCCAAAAATGTCGATTCTGCCCCCGACCGGCAAAGATCACTGTTCAGGCCCAGAACTGCCCGAAACTCGTGATTTTTCGACTGCCCGACCTGAAATCGCAGTCTCGGACCCTGACGGCTGGAAATCACTATTTCGGTCCCGGACAGCCGGAGAACGACACCGGCCCGTCGGACAGCCAAAAATGACGATTCTGCCCCCGACTGGCCAAAATCATTGTTCAGGCCCAGAACTGCCCGAAACTCGTGATTTTTCGACTGCCCTACCAGAAATAGCTGTTTCGGACCCAGACGGCTGGAAATCGCTATTTCTGTCCAGGTCATCCAGAGAGCGACACCGGCCCGTCGGACAGCCAAAAATGTCGATTCCGCTCCCGACTGGCCAAAATCATTGTTCAGGCCCAGAACTGCCCGAAACTCGTGATTTTTCGACTGCCCCACCAGAAATCGCAATCTCGGACCCAGACGGCTGGAAATCACTATTTCGGTCCCGGACAGCCGGAGAACGACACCGGCCCGTCGGACAGCCAAATATGACGATTCTGCCCCCGACTGACCAAAATCACTGTTCTGTCCGGGAACTGCTCGAAACTCGTGTTTTTTTGTCTGCCCTACCAGAAATAGCTGTTTCGGACCCAGACGGCTGGAAATCACTATTTGGGTTCCGAACATCCTGAGAATGACACCGGCTCGTCGGACAGCCAAAAATGTCGATTCTGCCCCCGACCGGCCAAGATCACTGTTCAGGCCCAGAACTGCCCGAAACTCGTGATTTTTCGACTGCCCGACCAGAAATCGCAGTCTCGGACCCTGACGGCTGGAAATCACTATTTCGGTCCCGGACAGCCGGAGAACGACACCGGCCCGTCGGACAGCCAAAAATGACGATTCTGCCCCCGACTGACCAAAATCACTGTTCTGTCCGGGAACTGCTCGAAACTCGTGTTTTTTTGACTGCCCTACCAGAAATAGCTGTTTCGGACCCAGACGGCTGGAAATCGCTCTTTCTGTCCAGGTCATCCTGAGAGCGACACCGGCCCGTCGGACAGCCAAAAATGTCGATTCCGCTCCCGACTGGCCAAAATCATTGTTCAGGCCCAGAACTGCCCGAAACTCGTGATTTTTCGACTGCCCCACCAGAAATCGCAGTCTCGGACCCAGACGGCTGGAAATCACTATTTCGGTCCCGGACAGCCGGAGAACGACACCGGCCCGTCGGACAGCCAAAAATGACGATTCTGCCCCCGACTGACCAAAATCACTGTTCTGTCCGGGAACTGCTCGAAACTCGTGTTTTTTTTATTGCCCTACCAGAAATAGCTGTTTCGGACCCAGACGGCTGGAAATCACTATTTGTGTCCAGGTCATCCTGAGTGCGACACCGGCCCGTCGGACAGCCAAAAATGTCGATTCCGCTCCCGACCGGCCAAAATCATTGTTCAGGCCCAGAACTGCCCGAAACTCGTGATTTTTCGACTGCCCTACCAGAAATAGCAGTTTCGAACCCAGACGGTTGGAAATCGCTATTTGTGTCCAGGTCATCCTGAGTTCGACACCGGCCCGTCGGAAAGCCAAAAATGTCGATTCCGCTCCCGGCCGACCAAAATCATTGTTCAGGCCCAGAACTGCCCGAAACTCGTGATTTTTCGACTGCCCTACCAGAAATAGCAGTTTCGGACCCAGACGGCTGGAAATCGCTATTTGTGTCCAGGTCATCCTGAGTGCGACACCGGCCCGTCGGACAGCCAGAAATGTCGATTACGCTCCCGACCGGCCAAAATCAATGTTCAGGCCCAGAACTGCCCGAAACACGTGATTTTTCGACTGCCCTACCAGAAATAGCAGTCTCGGACCCAGGCGGCTGGAAATCGCTATTTGTGTCCAGGTCATCCTGAGTTCGACACCGGCCCGTCGGAAAGCCAAAAATGTCGATTCCGCTCCCGACCGGCCAAAATCATTGTTCAGGCCCAGAACTGCCCGAAACTCGTGATTTTTCGACTGCCCTACCAGAAATAGCAGTTTCGGACCCTGACGGCTGGAAATCGCTATTTGTGTCCAGGTCATGCTGAGTTCGACACCGGCCCGTCGGAAAGCCAAAAATGTCGATTCCGCTCCCGACCGGCCAAAATCATTGTTCAGGCCCAGAACTGCCCGAAACTCGTGATTTTTCGACTGCCCTACCAGAAATAGCAGTTTCAGACCCAGACGGCTGGAAATCGCTATTTGTGTCCAGGTCATCCTGAGTTCGACACCGGCCCATCGGAAAGCCAAAAATGTCGATTCCGCTCCCGACCGGCCAAAATCATTGTTCAGGCCCAGAACTGCCCGAAACTCGTGATTTTTCGACTGCCCTACCAGAAATAGCAGTTTCGGACCCAGACGGCTGGAAATCGCTATTTGAGTCCAGGTCATCTTGAGTTCGACACCGGCCCGTCGGAAAGCCAAAAATGTCGATTCCGCTCCCGACCGGCCAAAATCAATGTTCAGGCCCAGAACTGCCCGAAACTCGTGATTTTTCGACTGCCGCACCAGAAATCGCAGTCTCGGACCCAGACGGCTGGAAATCACTATTTCTGTCCCGGACAGCCGGAGAACGACCCCGGCCCGTCGGACAGCCAAAAATGACGATTCTTCCCCCGACTGACCAAAATCACTGTTCTGTCCGGGAACTGCTCGAAACTCGTGTTTTTTTGTCTGCCCTACCAGAAATAGCTGTTTCGGACCCAGACGGCTGGAAATCACTATTTGGGTTCCGAACATCCTGAGAATGACACCGGCTCGTCGGACAGCCAAAAATGTCGATTCTGCCCCCGACCGGCCAAGATCACTGTTCAGGCCCAGAACTGCCCGAAACTCGTGATTTTTCGACTGCCCCACCAGAAATTGCAGTCTCGGACCTAGACGGCTGGAAATCACTATTTCGGTCCCAGACAGCCGGAGAACGACACCGGACCGTCGGACAGCCAAAAAAGATGATTCTGCCCCCGACTGACCAAAATCACTGTTCTGTCCGGGAACTGCTCGAAACTCGTGTTTTTTTGTCTGCCCTACCAGAAATAGCAGTTTCGGACCCAGACGGCTGGAAATCGCTATTTGGGTTCCGAACATCCTGAGAATGACACCGGCTCGTCGGACAGCCAAAAATGTCGATTCTGCCCCCGACCGGCCAAGATCACTGTTCAGGCCCAGAACTGCCCGAAACTCGTGATTTTTCGACTGCCCCACCAGAAATTGCAGTCTCGGACCTAGACGGCTGGAAATCACTATTTCGTTCCCAGACAGCCGGAGAACGACACCGGACCGTCGGACAGCCAAAAATGACGATTCTGCCCCCGACTGACCAAAATCACTGTTCTGTCCGGGAACTGCTCGAAACTCGTGTTTTTTTTACTGCCCTACCAGAAATAGCTGTTTCGGACCCAGACGGCTGGAAATCACTATTTGTGTCCAGGTCATCCTGAGTGCGACACCGGCCCGTCGGACAGCCAAAAATGTCGATTCCGCTCCCGACCGGCCAAAATCATTGTTCAGGCCCAGAACTGCCCGAAACTCGTGATTTTTCGACTGCCCTACCAGAAATAGCAGTTTCGGACCCAGACGGCTGGAAATCGCTATTTGAGTCCAGGTCATCTTGAGTTCGACACCGGCCCGTCGGAAAGCCAAAAATGTCGATTCCGCTCCCGACCGGCCAAAATCAATGTTCAGGCCCAGAACTGCCCGAAACTCGTGATTTTTCGACTGCCGCACCAGAAATCGCAGTCTCGGACCCAGACGGCTGGAAATCACTATTTCTGTCCCGGACAGCCGGAGAACGACCCCGGCCCGTCGGACAGCCAAAAATGACGATTCTTCCCCCGACTGACCAAAATCACTGTTCTGTCCGGGAACTGCTCGAAACTCGTGTTTTTTTGTCTGCCCTACCAGAAATAGCTGTTTCGGACCCAGACGGCTGGAAATCACTATTTGGGTTCCGAACATCCTGAGAATGACACCGGCTCGTCGGACAGCCAAAAATGTCGATTCTGCCCCCGACCGGCCAAGATCACTGTTCAGGCCCAGAACTGCCCGAAACTCGTGATTTTTCGACTGCCCCACCAGAAATTGCAGTCTCGGACCTAGACGGCTGGAAATCACTATTTCGGTCCCAGACAGCCGGAGAACGACACCGGACCGTCGGACAGCCAAAAAAGATGATTCTGCCCCCGACTGACCAAAATCACTGTTCTGTCCGGGAACTGCTCGAAACTCGTGTTTTTTTGTCTGCCCTACCAGAAATAGCAGTTTCGGACCCAGACGGCTGGAAATCGCTATTTGGGTTCCGAACATCCTGAGAATGACACCGGCTCGTCGGACAGCCAAAAATGTCGATTCTGCCCCCGACCGGCCAAGATCACTGTTCAGGCCCAGAACTGCCCGAAACTCGTGATTTTTCGACTGCCCCACCAGAAATTGCAGTCTCGGACCTAGACGGCTGGAAATCACTATTTCGTTCCCAGACAGCCGGAGAACGACACCGGACCGTCGGACAGCCAAAAATGACGATTCTGCCCCCGACTGACCAAAATCACTGTTCTGTCCGGGAACTGCTCGAAACTCGTGTTTTTTTTACTGCCCTACCAGAAATAGCTGTTTCGGACCCAGACGGCTGGAAATCACTATTTGTGTCCAGGTCATCCTGAGTGCGACACCGGCCCGTCGGACAGCCAAAAATGTCGATTCCGCTCCCGACCGGCCAAAATCATTGTTCAGGCCCAGAACTGCCCGAAACTCGTGATTTTTCGACTGCCCTACCAGAAATAGCAGTTTCGGACCCAGACGGCTGGAAATCGCTATTTGTGTCCAGGTCATCCTGAGTTCGACACCGGCCCGTCGGAAAGCAAAAAATGTCTATTCCGCTCCCGACCGGCCAAAATCATTGTTCAGGCCCAGAACTGCCCGAAACTCGTGATTTTTCGACTGCCCTACCAGAAATAGCAGTTTCGGACCCTGACGGCTGGAAATCGCTATTTGTGTCCAGGTCATCTTGAGTTCGACACCGGCCCGTCGGAAAGCCAAAAATGTCGATTCCGCTCCCGACCGGCCAAAATCATTGTTCAGGCCCAGAACTGCCCGAAACTCGTGATTTTTCGACTGCCCTACCAGAAATAGCAGTTTCGGACCCAGACGGCTGGAAATCGCTATTTGAGTCCAGGTCATCTTGAGTTCGACACCGGCCCGTCGGAAAGCCAAAAATGTCGATTCCGCTCCCGACCGGCCAAAATCAATGTTCAGGCCCAGAACTGCCCGAAACTCGTGATTTTTCGACTGCCGCACCAGAAATCGCAGTCTCGGACCCAGACGACTGGAAATCACTATTTCGGTCCCGGACAGCCGGAGAACGACCCCGGCCCGTCGGACAGCCAAAAATGACGATTCTGCCCCCGACTGACCAAAATCACTGTTCTGTCCGGGAACTGCTCGAAACTCGTGTTTTTTTGTCTGCCCTACCAGAAATAGCTGTTTCGGACCCAGGCGGCTGGAAATCACTATTTGGGTTCCGAACATCCTGAGAATGACACCGGCTCGTCGGACAGCCAAAAATGTCGATTTTGCCCCCGACCGGCCAAGATCACTGTTCAGGCCCAGAACTGCCCGAAACTCGTGATTTTTCGACTGCCCTACTAGAAATCGCAGTCTCGGACCCAGACGGATGGAAATCACTATTTCGGTCCTGGACAGCCGGAGAACGACACCGGCCCGTCGGACAGCCAAATATGACAATTCTGCCCCCGACTGACCAAAATCACTGTTCTGTCCGGGAACTGCTCGAAACTCGTGTTTTTTTACTGCCCTACCAGAAATAGCTGTTTCGGACCCAGACGGCTGGAAATCACTATTTCGGTCCCGGACAGCCGGAGAACGACACCGGCCCGTCAGACAGCCAAAAATGACGATTCTGCCCCCGACTGACCAAAATCACTGTTCTGTCCGGGAACTGCTCGAAACTCGTGTTTTTTTTACTGCCCTACCAGAAATAGCTGTTTCGGACCCAGACGGCTGGAAATCACTATTTCGGTCCCGGACAGCCGGAGAACGACACCGGCCCGTCAGACAGCCAAAAATGACGATTCTGCCCCCGACTGACCAAAATCACTGTTCTGTCCGGGAACTGCTCGAAACTCGTGTTTTTTTTACTGCCCTACCAGAAATAGCTGTTTCGGACCCAGACGGCTGGAAATCACTATTTGTGTCCAGGTCATCCTGAGTGCGACACCGGCCCGTCGGACAGCCAAAAATGTCGATTCCGCTCCCGACCGGCCAAAATCATTGTTCAGGCCCAGAACTGCCCGAAGCTCGTGATTTTTCGACTGCCCTACCAGAAATAGCAGTTTCGGACCCAGACGGCTGGAAATCGCTATTTGTGTCCAGGTCATCCTGAGTTCGACACCGGCCCGTCGGAAAGCCAAAAATGTCGATTCCGCTCCCGACCGGCCAAAATCATTGTTCAGGCCCAGAACTGCCCGAAACTCGTGATTTTTCGACTGCCCTACCAGAAATAGCAGTTTCGGACCCAGATGGCTGGAAATCGCTATTTGTGTCCAGGTCATCCTGAGTTCGACACCGGCCCGTCGGAAAGCCAAAAATGTCGATTCCGCTCCCGACCGGCCAAAATCATTGTTCAGGCCCAGAACTGCCCGAAACTCGTGATTTTTCGACTGCCCTACCAGAAATAGCAGTTTCGGACCCAGACGGCTGGAAATCGCTATTTGTGTCCAGGTCATCCTGAGTTCGACACCGGCCCGTCGGAAAGCAAAAAATGTCGATTCCGCTCCCGACCGGCCAAAATCATTGTTCAGGCCCAGAACTGCCCGAAACTCGTGATTTTTCGACTGCCCTACCAGAAATAGCAGTTTCGGACCCAGACGGCTGGAAATCGCTATTTGTGTCCAGGTCATCGTGAGTTCGACACCGGCCCGTCGGAAAGCCAAAAATGTCGATTCCGCTCCCGACCGGCCAAAATCATTGTTCAGGCCCAGAACTGCCCGAAACTCGTGATTTTTCGACTGCCCTACCAGAAATAGCAGTTTCGGACCCAGACGGCTGGAAATCGCTATTTGTGTCCAGGTCATCGTGAGTTCGACACCGGCCCGTCGGAAAGCCAAAAATGTCGATTCCGCTCCCGACCGGCCAAAATCACTGTTCAGGCCCAGAACTGCCCGAAACTCGTGATTTTTCGACTGCCCTACCAGAAATAGCAGTTTCGGACCCAGACGGCTGGAAATCGCTATTTGTGTCCAGGTCATCCTGAGTTCGACACCGGCCCGTCGGAAAGCCAAAAATGTCGATTCCGCTCCCGACCGGCCAAAATCATTGTTCAGGCCCAGAACTGCCCGAAACTCGTGATTTTTCGACTGCCCTACCAGAAATAGCAGTTTCGGACCCAGACGGCTGGAAATCGCTATTTCGGTCCCGGACAGCCGGAGAACGACCCCGGCCCGTCGGACAGCCAAAAATGACGATTCTGCCCCCGACTGACCAAAATCACTGTTCTGTCCGGGAACTGCTCGAAACTCGTGTTTTTTTGTCTGCCCTACCAGAAATAGCTGTTTCGGACCCAGGCGGCTGGAAATCACTATTTGGGTTCCGAACATCCTGAGAATGACACCGGCTCGTCGGACAGCCAAAAATGTCGATTTTGCCCCCGACCGGCCAAGATCACTGTTCAGGCCCAGAACTGCCCGAAACTCGTGATTTTTCGACTGCCCTACTAGAAATCGCAGTCTCGGACCCAGACGGATGGAAATCACTATTTCGGTCCCGGACAGCCGGAGAACGACACCGGCCCGTCGGACAGCCAAATATGACAATTCTGCCCCCGACTGACCAAAATCACTGTTCTGTCCGGGAACTGCTCGAAACTCGTGTTTTTTTACTGCCCTACCAGAAATAGCTGTTTCGGACCCAGACGGCTGGAAATCACTATTTCGGTCCCGGACAGCCGGAGAACGACACCGGCCCGTCAGACAGCCAAAAATGACGATTCTGCCCCCGACTGACCAAAATCACTGTTCTGTCCGGGAACTGCTCGAAACTCGTGTTTTTTTTACTGCCCTACCAGAAATAGCTGTTTCGGACCCAGACGGCTGGAAATCACTATTTGTGTCCAGGTCATCCTGAGTGCGACACCGGCCCGTCGGACAGCCAAAAATGTCGATTCCGCTCCCGACCGGCCAAAATCATTGTTCAGGCCCAGAACTGCCCGAAGCTCGTGATTTTTCGACTGCCCTACCAGAAATAGCAGTTTCGGACCCAGACGGCTGGAAATCGCTATTTGTGTCCAGGTCATCCTGAGTTCGACACCGGCCCGTCGGAAAGCCAAAAATGTCGATTCCGCTCCCGACCGGCCAAAATCATTGTTCAGGCCCAGAACTGCCCGAAACTCGTGATTTTTCGACTGCCCTACCAGAAATAGCAGTTTCGGACCCAGACGGCTGGAAATCGCTATTTGTGTCCAGGTCATCGTGAGTTCGACACCGGCCCGTCGGAAAGCCAAAAATGTCGATTCCGCTCCCGACCGGCCAAAATCATTGTTCAGGCCCAGAACTGCCCGAAACTCGTGATTTTTCGACTGCCCTACCAGAAATAGCAGTTTCGGACCCAGACGGCTGGAAATCGCTATTTGTGTCCAGGTCATCGTGAGTTCGACACCGGCCCGTCGGAAAGCCAAAAATGTCGATTCCGCTCCCGACCGGCCAAAATCATTGTTCAGGCCCAGAACTGCCCGAAACTCGTGATTTTTCGACTGCCCTACCAGAAATAGCAGTTTCGGACCCAGACGGCTGGAAATCGCTATTTGAGTCCAGGTCATCTTGAGTTCGACACCGGCCCGTCGGAAAGCCAAAAATGTCGATTCCGCTCCCGACCGGCCAAAATCAATGTTCAGGCCCAGAACTGCCCGAAACTCGTGATTTTTCGACTGCCGCACCAGAAATCGCAGTCTCGGACCCAGACGGCTGGAAATCACTATTTCGGTCCCGGACAGCCGGAGAACGACCCCGGCCCGTCGGACAGCCAAAAATGACGATTCTGCCCCCGACTGACCAAAATCACTGTTCTGTCCGGGAACTGCTCGAAACTCGTGTTTTTTTGTCTGCCCTACCAGAAATAGCTGTTTCGGACCCAGGCGGCTGGAAATCACTATTTGGGTTCCGAACATCCTGAGAATGACACCGGCTCGTCGGACAGCCAAAAATGTCGACTTTGCCCCCGACCGGCCAAGATCACTGTTCAGGCCCAGAACTGCCCGAAACTCGTGATTTTTCGACTGCCCTACTAGAAATCGCAGTCTCGGACCCAGACGGATGGAAATCACTATTTCGGTCCCGGACAGCCGGAGAACGACACCGGCCCGTCGGACAGCCAAATATGACAATTCTGCCCCCGACTGACCAAAATCACTGTTCTGTCCGGGAACTGCTCGAAACTCGTGTTTTTTTTACTGCCCTACCAGAAATAGCTGTTTCGGACCCAGACGGCTGGAAATCACTATTTGTGTCCAGGTCATCCTGAGTGCGACACCGGCCCGTCGGACAGCCAAAAATGTCGATTCCGCTCCCGACCGGCCAAAATCATTGTTCAGGCCCAGAACTGCCCGAAGCTCGTGATTTTTCGACTGCCCTACCAGAAATAGCAGTTTCGGACCCAGACGGCTGGAAATCGCTATTTGTGTCCAGGTCATCCTGAGTTCGACACCGGCCCGTCGGAAAGCCAAAAATGTCGATTCCGCTCCCGACCGGCCAAAATCATTGTTCAGGCCCAGAACTGCCCGAAACTCGTGATTTTTCGACTGCCCTACCAGAAATAGCAGTTTCGGACCCAGACGGCTGGAAATCGCTATTTGTGTCCAGGTCATCCTGAGTTCGACACCGGCCCGTCGGAAAGCCAAAAATGTCGATTCCGCTCCCGACCGGCCAAAATCATTGTTCAGGCCCAGAACTGCCCGAAACTCGTGATTTTTCGACTGCCCTACCAGAAATAGCAGTTTCGGACCCAGACGGCTGGAAATCGCTATTTGTGTCCAGGTCATCCTGAGTTCGACACCGGCCCGTCGGAAAGCCAAAAATGTCGATTCCGCTCCCGACCGGCCAAAATCATTGTTCAGGCCCAGAACTGCCCGAAACTCGTGATTTTTCGACTGCCCTACCAGAAATAGCAGTTTCGGACCCAGACGGCTGGAAATCGCTATTTGTGTCCAGGTCATCCTGAGTTCGACACCGGCCCGTCGGAAAGCAAAAAATGTCGATTCCGCTCCCGACCGGCCAAAATCATTGTTCAGGCCCAGAACTGCCCGAAACTCGTGATTTTTCGACTGCCCTACCAGAAATAGCAGTTTCGGACCCAGACGGCTGGAAATCGCTATTTGTGTCCAGGTCATCGTGAGTTCGACACCGGCCCGTCGGAAAGCCAAAAATGTCGATTCCGCTCCCGACCGGCCAAAATCATTGTTCAGGCCCAGAACTGCCCGAAACTCGTGATTTTTCGACTGCCCTACCAGAAATAGCAGTTTCGGACCCAGACGGCTGGAAATCGCTATTTGTGTCCAGGTCATCGTGAGTTCGACACCGGCCCGTCGGAAAGCCAAAAATGTCGATTCCGCTCCCGACCGGCCAAAATCATTGTTCAGGCCCAGAACTGCCCGAAACTCGTGATTTTTCGACTGCCCTACCAGAAATAGCAGTTTCGGACCCAGACGGCTGGAAATCGCTATTTGAGTCCAGGTCATCTTGAGTTCGTCACCGGCCCGTCGGAAAGCCAAAAATGTCGATTCCGCTCCCGACCGGCCAAAATCAATGTTCAGGCCCAGAACTGCCCGAAACTCGTGATTTTTCGACTGCCGCACCAGAAATCGCAGTCTCGGACCCAGACGGCTGGAAATCACTATTTCGGTCCCGGAAAGCCGGAGAACGACCCCGGCCCGTCGGACAGCCAAAAATGACGATTCTGCCCCCGACTGACCAAAATCACTGTTCTGTCCGGGAACTGCTCGAAACTCGTGTTTTTTTGTCTGCCCTACCAGAAATAGCTGTTTCGGACCCAGGCGGCTGGAAATCACTATTTGGGTTCCGAACATCCTGAGAATGACACCGGCTCGTCGGACAGCCAAAAATGTCGATTTTGCCCCCGACCGGCCAAGATCACTGTTCAGGCCCAGAACTGCCCGAAACTCGTGATTTTTCGACTGCCCCACTAGAAATCGCAGTCTCGGACCCAGACGGATGGAAATCACTATTTCGGTCCCGGACAGCCGGAGAACGACACCGGCCCGTCGGACAGCCAAATATGACAATTCTGCCCCCGACTGACCAAAATCACTGTTCTGTCCGGGAACTGCTCGAAACTCGTGTTTTTTTACTGCCCTACCAGAAATAGCTGTTTCGGACCCAGACGGCTGGAAATCACTATTTCGGTCCCGGACAGCCGGAGAACGACACCGGCCCGTCAGACAGCCAAAAATGACGATTCTGCCCCCGACTGACCAAAATCACTGTTCTGTCCGGGAACTGCTCGAAACTCGTGTTTTTTTTACTGCCCTACCAGAAATAGCTGTTTCGGACCCAGACGGCTGGAAATCACTATTTGTGTCCAGGTCATCCTGAGTGCGACACCGGCCCGTCGGACAGCCAAAAATGTCGATTCCGCTCCCGACCAGCCAAAATCATTGTTCAGGCCCAGAACTGCCCGAAGCTCGTGATTTTTCGACTGCCCTACCAGAAATAGCAGTTTCGGACCCAGACGGCTGGAAATCGCTATTTGTGTCCAGGTCATCCTGAGTTCGACACCGGCCCGTCGGAAAGCAAAAAATGTCGATTCCGCTCCCGACCGGCCAAAATCATTGTTCAGGCCCAGAACTGCCCGAAACTCGTGATTTTTCGACTGCCCTACCAGAAATAGCAGTTTCGGACCCAGACGGCTGGAAATCGCTATTTGGGTTCCGAACATCCTGAGAATGACACCGGCTCGTCGGACAGCCAAAAATGTCGATTCCGCTCCCGACCGGCCAAAATCATTGTTCAGGCCCAGAACTGCCCGAAACTCGTGATTTTTCGACTGCCCCAGCAGAAATCGCAGTCTCGGACCCAGACGGCTGGAAATCACTATTTCGGTCCCGGACAGCCGGAGAACGACACCGGCCCGTCGGACAGCCAGATATGACAATTCTGCCCCCGACTGACCAAAATCACTGTTCTGTCCGGGAACTGCTCGAAACTCGTGTTTTTTTTACTGCCCTACCTGAAATAGCTGTTTCGGACCCAGACGGCTGGAAATCACTATTTGGGTTCCGAACATCCTGAGAATGACACCGGCCCGTCGGACAGCCAAAAATGTCGATTCTGCCCCCGACTGGCCAAAATCACTGTTCAGGCCGGGAACTGCTCGAAACTCGTGTTTTTTTGACTGCCCTACATGAAATTGCTGTTTCGGACCCAGACGGCTGGAAATCGCTATTTGTGTCCAGGTCATCCTGAGAGCGACACCGGCCCGTCGGACAGCCAAAAATGTCGATTCCGCTCCCGACCGGCCAAAATCATTGTTCAGGCCCAGAACTGCCCGAAACTCGTGATTTTTCGACTGCCCCACCAGAAATCGCAGTCTCGGACCCAGACGGCTGGAAATCACTATTTCGGTCCCGGACAGCCGGAGAACGACACCGGCCCGTCGGACAGCCAGATATGACAATTCTGCCCCCGACTGACCAAAATCACTGTTCTGTCCGGGAACTGCTCGAAACTCGTGTTTTTTTACTGCCCTACCAGAAATAGCTGTTTCGGACCCAGGCGGCTGGAAATCACTATTTGGGTTCCGAACATCCTGAGAATGACACCGGCCCATCGGACAGCCAAAAATGTCGATTCCGCTCCCGACTAGCCAAAATCATTGTTCAGGCCCTGAAATGCCCGAAACTCGTGATTTTTCGACTATCCAACCAGAAATCGCAGTCTCGGACCCAGACGGCTGGAAATCACTATTTCGGTCCCGGACAGCCGGAGAACGACACCGGCCCGTCGGACAGCCAAAAATGACGATTCTGCCCCCGACTGACCAAAATCACTGTTCTGTCCGGGAACTGCTCGAAACTCGTGTTTTTTTTACTGCCCTACCTGAAATAGCTGTTTCGGACCCAGACGGCTGGAAATCACTATTTGGGTTCCGAACATCCTGAGAATGACACCGGCCCGTCGGAAAGCCAAAAATGTCGATTCCGCTCCCGACCGGCCAAAATCATTGTTCAGGCCCAGAACTGCCCGAAACTCGTGATTTTTCGACTGCCCTACCAGAAATAGCTGTTTCGGACCCAGGCGGCTGGAAATCGCTATTTGTGTCCAGGTCATCCTGAGTTCGACACCGGCCCGTCGGAAAGCAAAAAATGTCGATTCCGCTCCCGACCGGCCAAAATCATTGTTCAGGCCCAGAACTGCCCGAAACTCGTGATTTTTCGACTGCCCTACCAGAAATAGCAGTTTCGGACCCTGACGGCTGGAAATCGCTATTTGTGTCCAGGTCATCTTGAGTTCGACACCGGCCCGTCGGAAAGCCAAAAATGTCGATTCCGCTCCCCACCGGCCAAAATCATTGTTCAGGCCCAGAACTGCCCGAAACTCGTGATTTTTCGACTGCCCTACCAGAAATAGCAGTCTCGGACCCAGACGGCTGGAAATCGCTATTTGAGTCCAGGTCATCTTGAGTTCGACACCGGCCCGTCGGAAAGCCAAAAATGTCGATTCCGCTCCCGACCGGCCAAAATCAATGTTCAGGCCCAGAACTGCCCGAAACTCGTGATTTTTCGACTGCCGCACCAGAAATCGCAGTCTCGGACCCAGACGGCTGGAAATCACTATTTCGGTCCCGGACAGCCGGAGAACGACCCCGGCCCGTCGGACAGCCAAAAATGACGATTCTGCCCCCGACTGACCAAAATCACTGTTCTGTCCGGGAACTGCTCGAAACTCGTGTTTTTTTGTCTGCCCTACCAGAAATAGCTGTTTCGGACCCAGACGGCTGGAAATCACTATTTGGGTTCCGAACATCCTGAGAATGACACCGGCTCGTCGGACAGCCAAAAATGTCGATTCTGCCCCCGACCGGCCAAGATCACTGTTCAGGCCCAGAACTGCCCGAAACTCGTGATTTTTCGACTGCCCCACCAGAAATTGCAGTCTCGGACCTAGACGGCTGGAAATCACTATTTCGGTCCCAGACAGCCGGAGAACGACACCGGACCGTCGGACAGCCAAAAATGACGATTCTGCCCCCGACTGACCAAAATCACTGTTCTGTCCGGGAACTGCTCGAAACTCGTGTTTTTTTTACTGCCCTACCAGAAATAGCTGTTTCGGACCCAGACGGCTGGAAATCGCTATTTGTGTCCAGGTCATCCTGAGTTCGACACCGGCCCGTCGGAAAGCCAAAAATGTCGATTCCGCTCCCGACCGGCCAAAATCATTGTTCAGGCCCAGAACTGCCCGAAACTCGTGATTTTTCGACTGCCCTACCAGAAATAGCAGTTTCGGACCCAGACGGCTGGAAATCGCTATTTGTGTCCAGGTCATCCTGAGTTCGACACCGGCCCGTCGGAAAGCAAAAAATGTCGATTCCGCTCCCGACCGGCCAAAATCATTGTTCAGGCCCAGAACTGCCCGAAACTCGTGATTTTTCGACTGCACTACCAGAAATAGCAGTTTCGGACCCTGACGGCTGGAAATCGCTATTTGTGTCCAGGTCATCTTGAGTTCGACACCGGCCCGTCGGAAAGCCAAAAATGTCGATTCCGCTCCCGACCGGCCAAAATCATTGTTCAGGCCCAGAACTGCCCGAAACTCGTGATTTTTCGACTGCCCCACCAGAAATCGCAGTCTCGGACCCAGACGGCTGGAAATCACTATTTCGGTCCCGGACAGCCGGAGAACGACACCAGCCCGTCGGACAGCCAGATATGACAATTCTGCCCCCGACTGACCAAAATCACTGTTCTGTCCGGGAACTGCTCGAAACTCGTGTTTTTTTACTGCCCCACCAGTAATAGCTGTTTCGGACCCAGGCGGCTGGAAATCACTATTTGGGTTCCGAACATCCTGAGAATGACACCGGCCCATCGGACAGCCAAAAATGTCGATTCTGCTCCCGACTAGCCAAAATCATTGTTCTGGCCCTGAAATGCCCGAAACTCGTGATTTTTCGACTGCCCAACCAGAAATCGCAGTCTCGGACCCAGACGGCTGGAAATCACTATTTGTGTCCAGGTCATCCTGAGTGCGACACCGGCCCGTCGGACAGCCAAAAATGACGATTCTGCCCCCGACTGACCAAAATCACTGTTCAGGCCCAGAACTGCCCGAAACTCGTGTTTTTTTGACTGCCCTACCTGAAATAGCAGTTTCGGACCCAGACGGCTGGAAATCACTATTTGGGTTCCGAACATCCTGAGAATGACACCGGCCCGTCGGAAAGCCAAAAATGTCGATTCCGCTCCCGACCGGCCAAAATCATTGTTCAGGCCCAGAACTGCCCGAAACTCGTGATTTTTCGACTGCCCTACCAGAAATAGCTGTTTCGGACCCAGACGGCTGGAAATCGCTATTTGTGTCCAGGTCATCCTGAGTTCGACACCGGCCCGTCGGAAAGCAAAAAATGTCGATTCCGCTCCCGACCGGCCAAAATCATTGTTCAGGCCCAGAACTGCCCGAAACTCGTGATTTTTCGACTGCCCTACCAGAAATAGCAGTTTCGGACCCTGACGGCTGGAAATCGCTATTTGTGTCCAGGTCATCTTGAGTTCGACACCGGCCCGTCGGAAAGCCAAAAATGTCGATTCCGCTCCCCACCGGCCAAAATCATTGTTCAGGCCCAGAACTGCCCGAAACTCGTGATTTTTCGACTGCCCTACCAGAAATAGCAGTCTCGGACCCAGACGGCTGGAAATCGCTATTTGAGTCCAGGTCATCTTGAGTTCGACACCGGCCCGTCGGAAAGCCAAAAATGTCGATTCCGCTCCCGACCGGCCAAAATCAATGTTCAGGCCCAGAACTGCCCGAAACTCGTGATTTTTCGACTGCCGCACCAGAAATCGCAGTCTCGGACCCAGACGGCTGGAAATCACTATTTCGGTCCCGGACAGCCGGAGAACGACCCCGGCCCGTCGGACAGCCAAAAATGACGATTCTGCCCCCGACTGACCAAAATCACTGTTCTGTCCGGGAACTGCTCGAAACTCGTGTTTTTTTGTCTGCCCTACCAGAAATAGCTGTTTCGGACCCAGACGGCTGGAAATCACTATTTGGGTTCCGAACATCCTGAGAATGACACCGGCTCGTCGGACAGCCAAAAATGTCGATTCTGCCCCCGACCGGCCAAGATCACTGTTCAGGCCCAGAACTGCCCGAAACTCGTGATTTTTCGACTGCCCCACCAGAAATTGCAGTCTCGGACCTAGACGGCTGGAAATCACTATCTCGGTCCCAGACAGCCGGAGAACGACACCGGACCGTCGGACAGCCAAAAATGACGATTCTGCCCCCGACTGACCAAAATCACTGTTCTGTCCGGGAACTGCTCGAAACTCGTGTTTTTTTTACTGCCCTACCAGAAATAGCTGTTTCGGACCCAGACGGCTGGAAATCGCTATTTGTGTCCAGGTCATCCTGAGTTCGACACCGGCCCGTCGGAAAGCCAAAAATGTCGATTCCGCTCCCGACCGGCCAAAATCATTGTTCAGGCCCAGAACTGCCCGAAACTCGTGATTTTTCGACTGCCCTACCAGAAATAGCAGTTTCGGACCCAGACGGCTGGAAATCGCTATTTGTGTCCAGGTCATCCTGAGTTCGACACCGGCCCGTCGGAAAGCAAAAAATGTCGATTCCGCTCCCGACCGGCCAAAATCATTGTTCAGGCCCAGAACTGCCCGAAACTCGTGATTTTTCGACTGCCCTACCAGAAATAGCAGTTTCGGACCCTGACGGCTGGAAATCGCTATTTGTGTCCAGGTCATCTTGAGTTCGACACCGGCCCGTCGGAAAGCCAAAAATGTCGATTCCGCTCCCGACCAGCCAAAATCATTGTTCAGGCCCAGAACTGCCCGAAACTCGTGATTTTTCGACTGCCCCACCAGAAATCGCAGTCTCGGACCCAGACGGCTGGAAATCACTATTTCGGTCCCGGACAGCCGGAGAACGACACCAGCCCGTCGGACAGCCAGATATGACAATTCTGCCCCCGACTGACCAAAATCACTGTTCTGTCCGGGAACTGCTCGAAACTCGTGTTTTTTTACTGCCCCACCAGTAATAGCTGTTTCGGACCCAGGCGGCTGGAAATCACTATTTGGGTTCCGAACATCCTGAGAATGACACCGGCCCATCGGACAGCCAAAAATGTCGATTCTGCTCCCGACTAGCCAAAATCATTGTTCTGGCCCTGAAATGCCCGAAACTCGTGATTTTTCGACTGCCCAACCAGAAATCGCAGTCTCGGACCCAGACGGCTGGAAATCACTATTTGTGTCCAGGTCATCCTGAGTGCGACACCGGCCCGTCGGACAGCCAAAAATGACGATTCTGCCCCCGACTGACCAAAATCACTGTTCAGGCCCAGAACTGCCCGAAACTCGTGTTTTTTTGACTGCCCTACCTGAAATAGCAGTTTCGGACCCAGACGGCTGGAAATCACTATTTGGGTTCCGAACATCCTGAGAATGACACCGGCCCGTCGGAAAGCCAAAAATGTCGATTCCGCTCCCGACCGGCCAAAATCATTGTTCAGGCCCAGAACTGCCCGAAACTCGTGATTTTTCGACTGCCCTACCAGAAATAGCTGTTTCGGACCCAGACGGCTGGAAATCGCTATTTGTGTCCAGGTCATCCTGAGTTCGACACCGGCCCGTCGGAAAGCAAAAAATGTCGATTCCGCTCCCGACCGGCCAAAATCATTGTTCAGGCCCAGAACTGCCCGAAACTCGTGATTTTTCGACTGCCCTACCAGAAATAGCAGTTTCGGACCCTGACGGCTGGAAATCGCTATTTGTGTCCAGGTCATCTTGAGTTCGACACCGGCCCGTCGGAAAGCCAAAAATGTCGATTCCGCTCCCCACCGGCCAAAATCATTGTTCAGGCCCAGAACTGCCCGAAACTCGTGATTTTTCGACTGCCCTACCAGAAATAGCAGTCTCGGACCCAGACGGCTGGAAATCGCTATTTGAGTCCAGGTCATCTTGAGTTCGACACCGGCCCGTCGGAAAGCCAAAAATGTCGATTCCGCTCCCGACCGGCCAAAATCAATGTTCAGGCCCAGAACTGCCCGAAACTCGTGATTTTTCGACTGCCGCACCAGAAATCGCAGTCTCGGACCCAGACGGCTGGAAATCACTATTTCGGTCCCGGACAGCCGGAGAACGACCCCGGCCCGTCGGACAGCCAAAAATGACGATTCTGCCCCCGACTGACCAAAATCACTGTTCTGTCCGGGAACTGCTCGAAACTCGTGTTTTTTTGTCTGCCCTACCAGAAATAGCTGTTTCGGACCCAGACGGCTGGAAATCACTATTTGGGTTCCGAACATCCTGAGAATGACACCGGCTCGTCGGACAGCCAAAAATGTCGATTCTGCCCCCGACCGGCCAAGATCACTGTTCAGGCCCAGAACTGCCCGAAACTCGTGATTTTTCGACTGCCCCACCAGAAATTGCAGTCTCGGACCTAGACGGCTGGAAATCACTATTTCGGTCCCAGACAGCCGGAGAACGACACCGGACCGTCGGACAGCCAAAAATGACGATTCTGCCCCCGACCGACCAAAATCACTGTTCTGTCCGGGAACTGCTCGAAACTCGTGTTTTTTTTACTGCCCTACCAGAAATAGCTGTTTCGGACCCAGACGGCTGGAAATCACTATTTGTGTCCAGGTCATCCTGAGTGCGACACCGGCCCGTCGGACAGCCAAAAATGTCGATTCCGCTCCCGACCGGCCAAAATCATTGTTCAGGCCCAGAACTGCCCGAAACTCGTGATTTTTCGACTGCCCTACAAGAAATAGCAGTTTCGGACCCAGACGGCTGGAAATCGCTATTTGTGTCCAGGTCATCCTGAGTTCGACACTGGCCCGTCGGAAAGCCAAAAATGTCGATTCCGCTCCCGACCGGCCAAAATCATTGTTCAGGCCCAGAACTGCCCGAAACTCGTGATTTTTCGACTGCCCTACAAGAAATAGCAGTTTCGGACCCAGACGGCTGGAAATCGCTATTTGTGTCCAGGTCATCCTGAGTTCGACACTGGCCCGTCGGAAAGCCAAAAATGTCGATTCCGCTCCCGACCGGCCAAAATCATTGTTCAGGCCCAGAACTGCCCGAAACTCGTGATTTTTCGACTGCCCTACCAGAAATAGCAGTTTCGGACCCAGACGGCTGGAAATCGCTATTTGTGTCCAGGTCATCCTGAGTTCGACACCGGCCCGTCGGAAAGCAAAAAATGTCGATTCCGCTCCCGACCGGCCAAAATCATTGTTCAGGCCCAGAACTGCCCGAAACTCGTGATTTTTCGACTGCCCTACCAGAAATAGCTGTTTCGGACCCTGACGGCTGGAAATCGCTATTTGTGTCCAGGTCATCTTGAGTTCGACACCGGCCCGTCGGAAAGCCAAAAATGTCGATTCCGCTCCCGACCGGCCAAAATCATTGTTCAGGCCCAGAACTGCCCGAAACTCGTGATTTTTCGACTGCCGCACCAGAAATCGCAGTCTCGGACCCAGACGGCTGGAAATCACTATTTCGGTCCCGGACAGCCGGAGAACGACACCGGCCCGTCGGACAGCCAAAAATGACGATTCTGCCCCCGACTGACCAAAATCACTGTTCTGTCCGGAAACTGCTCGAAACTCGTGTTTTTTTGTCTGCCCTACCAGAAATAGCTGTTTCGGACCCAGACGGCTGGAAATCACTATTTGGGTTCCGAACATCCTGAGAATGACACCGGCTCGTCGGACAGCCAAAAATGTCGATTCTGCCCCCGACCGGCCAAGATCACTGTTCAGGCCCAGAACTGCCCGAAACTCGTGATTTTTCGACTGCCCCACCAGAAATTGCAGTCTCGGACCTAGACGGCTGGAAATCACTATTTCGGTCCCAGACAGCCGGAGAACGACACCGGCTCGTCGGACAGCCAAAAATGACGATTCTGCCCCCGACTGACCAAAATCACTGTTCTGTCCGGGAACTGCTCGAAACTCGTGTTTTTTTGTCTGCCCTACCAGAAATAGCTGTTTCGGACCCAGACGGCTGGAAATCACTATTTGGGTTCCGAACATCCTGAGAATGACACCGGCCCGTCGGACAGCCAAAAATGTCGATTCTGCCCCCGACTGGCCAAAATCACTGTTCAGGCCGGGACTGCTCGAAACTCGTGTTTTTTTGACTGCCCTACATGAAATTGCTGTTTCGGACCCAGACGGCTGGAAATCGCTATTTGTGTCCAGGTCATCCTGAGAGCGACACCGGCCCGTCGAACAGCCAAAAATGTCGATTCCGCTCCCGACCGGCCAAAATCATTGTTCAGGCCCAGAACTGCCCGAAACTCGTGATTTTTCGACTGCCCCACCAGAAATCGCAGTCTCGGACCCAGACGGCTGGAAATCACTATTTCGGTCCCGGACAGCCGGAGAACGACACCGGCCCGTCGGACAGCCAGATATGACAATTCTGCCCCCGACTGACCAAAATCACTGTTCTGTCCGGGAACTGCTCGAAACTCGTGTTTTTTTACTGCCCTACCAGAAATAGCTGTTTCGGACCCAGGCGGCTGGAAATCACTATTTGGGTTCCGAACATCCTGAGAATGACACCGGCCCATCGGACAGCCAAAAATGTCGATTCCGCTCCCGACTAGCCAAAATCATTGTTCAGGCCCTGAAATGCCCGAAACTTGTGATTTTTCGACTGCCCAACCAGAAATCGCAGTCTCGGACCCAGACGGCTGGAAATCACTATTTCGGTCCCGGACAGCCGGAGAACGACACCGGCCCGTCGGACAGCCAAAAATGACGATTCTGCCCCCGACTGACCAAAATCACTGTTCTGTCCGGGAACTGCTCGAAACTCGTGTTTTTTTGACTGCCCTACCTGAAATAGCTGTTTCGGACCCAGACGGCTGGAAATCACTATTTGGGTTCCGAACATCCTGAGAATGACACCGGCCCGTCGGACAGCCAAAAATGTCGATTCTGCCCCCGACCGGCCAAAATCACTGTTCATGCCGGGAACTGCTCGAAACTCGTGTTTTTTTGACTGCCCTACCAGAAATAGCTGTTTCGGACCCAGACGGCTGGAAATCACTATTTGTGTCCTGGTCATCCTGAGTGCGACACATGCCCGTCGGACAGCCAAAAATGTCGATTCCGCTCCCGACCGGCCAAAATCATTGTTCAGGCCCAGAACTGCCCGAAACTCGTGATTTTTCGACTGCCCTACCAGAAATAGCAGTTTCGGACCCAGACGGCTGGAAATCGCTATTTGTGTCCAGGTCATCCTGAGTTCGACACCGGCCCGTCGGAAAGCCAAAAATGTCGATTCCGCTCCCGACCGGCCAAAATCATTGTTCAGGCCCAGAACTGCCCGAAACTCCTGATTTTTCGACTGCCCTACCAGAAATAGCAGTTTCGGACCCAGACGGCTGGAAATCGCTATTTGTGTCCAGGTCATCCTGAGTTCGACACCGGCCCGTCGGAAAGCCAAAAATGTCGATTCCGCTCCCGACCGGCCAAAATCATTGTTCAGGCCCAGAACTGCCCGAAACTCGTGATTTTTCGACTGCCCTACCAGAAATAGCAGTTTCGGCCCTAGACGGCTGGAAATCGCTATTTGTGTCCAGGTCATCCTGAGTTCGACACCGGCCCGTCGGAAAGCCAAAAATGTCGATTCCGCTCCCGACCGGCCAAAATCATTGTTCAGGCCCAGAACTGCCTGAAACTCGTGATTTTTCGACTGCCCCACCAGAAATCGCAGTCTCGGACCCAGACGGCTGGAAATCACTATTTCGGTCCCGGACAGCCGGAGAACGACACCGGCCCGTCGGACAGCCAAAAATGACGATTCTGCCCCCGACTGACCAAAATCACTGTTTTGTCCGGGAACTGCTCGAAACTCGTGTTTTTTTTACTGCCCTACCAGAAATAGCTGTTTCGGACCCAGACGGCTGGAAATCACTATTTGGGTTCCGAACATCCTGAGAATGACACCGGCCCGTCGGACAGCCAAAAATGTCGATTCTGCCCCCGACCGGCCAAAATCACTGTTCATGCCGGGAACTGCTCGAAACTCGTGTTTTTTGGACTGCCCTACCAGAAATAGCTGTTTCGGACCCAGACGGCTGGAAATCACTATTTGTGTCCTGGTCATCCTGAGTGCGACACCGGCCCGTCGGACAGCCAAAAATGTCGATTCCGCTCCCGACCGGCCAAAATCATTGTTCAGGCCCAGAACTGCCCGAAACTCGTGATTTTTCGACTGCCCTACCAGAAATAGCAGTTTCGGACCCAGACGGCTGGAAATCGCTATTTGTGTCCAGGTCATCCTGAGTTCGACACCGGCCCGTCGGAAAGCCAAAAATGTCGATTCCGCTCCCGACCGGCCAAAATCATTGTTCAGGCCCAGAACTGCCCGAAACTCCTGATTTTTCGACTGCCCTACCAGAAATAGCAGTTTCGGACCCAGACGGCTGGAAATCGCTATTTGTGTCCAGGTCATCCTGAGTTCGACACCGGCCCGTCGGAAAGCCAAAAATGTCGATTCCGCTCCCGACCGGCCAAAATCATTGTTCAGGCCCAGAACTGCCCGAAACTCGTGATTTTTCGACTGCCCTACCAGAAATAGCAGTTTCGGACCTAGACGGCTGGAAATCGCTATTTGTGTCCAGGTCATCCTGAGTTCGACACCGGCCCGTTGGAAAGCCAAAAATGTCGATTCCGCTCCCGACCGGCCAAAATCATTGTTCAGGCCCAGAACTTCCCGAAACTCGTGATTTTTCGACTGCCCCACCAGAAATCGCAGTCTCGGACCCAGACGGCTGGAAATCACTATTTCGGTCCCGGACAGCCGGAGAACGACACCGGCCCGTCGGACAGCCAAAAATGACGATTCTGCCCCCGACTGACCAAAATCACTGTTTTGTCCGGGAACTGCTCGAAACTCGTGTTTTTTTTACTGCCCTACCAGAAATAGCTGTTTCGGACCCAGACGGCTGGAAATCACTATTTGGGTTCCGAACATCCTGAGAATGACACCGGCCCGTCGGACAGCCAAAAATGTCGATTCTGCCCCCGACCGGCCAAAATCACTGTTCAGGCCGGGAACTGCTCGAAACTCGTGTTTTTTTGACTGCCCTACTAGAAATAGCAGTTTCGGACCCAGACGGCTGGAAATCGCTATTTGTGTCCAGGTCATCCTGAGTGCGACACCGGCCCGTCGGACAGCCAAAAATGTCGATTACGCTCCCGACCGGCCAAAATCATTGTTCTGGCCCAGAACTGCCCGAAACTCGTGATTTTTCGACCGCCCCACCAGAAATCGCAGTCTCGGACCCAGACGGCTGGAAATCACTATTTCGGTCCCGGACAGCCGGAGAACGACACCGGCCCGTCGGACAGCCAATAATGACGATTCTGCCCCCGACTGACCAAAATCACTGTTCTGTCCGGGAACTGCTCGAAACTCGTGTTTTTTTGACTGCCCTACCAGAAATAGCCGCTTCGGACCCAGACGGCTGGAAATCACTATTTGGGTTCCGAACATCCTGAGAATGACACCGGCCCGTCGGACAGCCAAAAATGTCGATTCTGCCCCCGACCGGCCAAAATCACTGTTCAGGCCGGGAACTGCTCGAAACTCGTGTTTTTTTGACTGCCCTACCAGAAATAGCTGTTTCGGACCCAGACGGCTGGAAATCACTATTTGTGTCCAGGTCATCCTGAGAGCGACACCGGCCCGTCGGACAGCCAAAAATGTCGATTCCGCTCCCGACCGGCCAAAATCATTGTTCAGGCCCAGAACTGCCCGAAACTCGTGATTTTTCGACTGCCCTACCAGAAATAGCAGTTTCGGACCCAGACGGCTGGAAATCGCTATTTGTGTCCAGGTCATCCTGAGTTCGACACCGGCCCGTCGGAAAGCCAAAAATGTCGATTCCGCTCCCGACCGGCCAAAATCACTGTTCATGCCGGGAACTGCTCGAAACTCCTGATTTTTCGACTGCCCTACCAGAAATAGCAGTTTCGGACCCAGACGGCTGGAAATCGCTATTTGTGTCCAGGTCATCCTGAGTTCGACACCGGCCCGTCGGAAAGCCAAAAATGTCGATTCCGCTCCCGGCCGGCCAAAATCATTGTTCAGGCCCAGAACTGCCCGAAACTCGTGATTTTTCGACTGCCCTACCAGAAATAGCAGTTTCGGACCTAGACGGCTGGAAATCGCTATTTGTGTCCAGGTCATCCTGAGTTCGACACCGGCCCGTCGGAAAGCCAAAAATGTCGATTCCGCTCCCGACCGGCCAAAATCATTGTTCAGGCCCAGAACTGCCCGAAACTCGTGATTTTTCGACTGCCCCACCAGAAATCGCAGTCTCAGACCCAGACGGCTGGAAATCACTATTTCGGTCCCGGACAGCCGGAGAACGACACCGGCCCGTCGGACAGCCAAAAATGACGATTCTGCCCCCGACTGACCAAAATCACTGTTCTGTCCGGGAACTGCTCGAAACTCGTGTTTTTTTGACTGCCCTACCAGAAATAGCTGTTTCGGACCCAGACGGCTGGATATCACTATTTGGGTTCCGAACATCCTGAGAATGACACCGGCCCGTCGGACAGCCAAAAATGTCGATTCTGCCCCCGACCGGCCAAAATCACTGTTCAGGCCGGGAACTGCTCGAAACTCGTGTTTTTTTGACTGCCCTACTAGAAATAGCAGTTTCGGACCCTGACGGCTGGAAATCGCTATTTGTGTCCAGGTCATCCTGAGTGCGACACCGGCCCGTCGGACAGCCAAAAATGTCGATTCCGCTCCCGACCGGCCAAAATCATTGTTCAGGCCCAGAACTGCCCGAAACTCGTGATTTTTCGACTGCCCTACCAGAAATAGCAGTTTCGGACCCAGACGGCTGGAAATCGCTATTTGTGTCCAGGTCATCCTGAGTTCGACACCGGCCCGTCGGAAAGCCAAAAATGTCGATTCCGCTCCCGACCGGCCAAAATCATTGTTCAGGCCCAGAACTGCCCGAAACTCCTGATTTTTCGACTGCCCTACCAGAAATAGCAGTTTCGGACCCAGACGGCTGGAAATCGCTATTTGTGTCCAGGTCATCCTGAGTTCGACACCGGCCCGTCGGAAAGCCAAAAATGTCGATTCCGCTCCCGACCGGCCAAAATCATTGTTCAGGCCCAGAACTGCCCGAAACTCGTGATTTTTCGAATGCCCTACCAGAAATAGCAGTTTCGGACCTACACGGCTGGAAATCGCTATTTGTGTCCAGGTCATCCTGAGTTCGACACCGGCCCGTCGGAAAGCCAAAAATGTCGATTCCGCTCCCGACCGGCCAAAATCATTGTTCAGGCCCAGAACTGCCCGAAACTCGTGATTTTTCGACTGCCCCCCCAGAAATCGCAGTCTCGGACCCAGACGGCTGGAAATCACTATTTCGGTCCCGGACAGCCGGAGAACGACACCGGCCCGTCGGACAGCCAAAAATGACGATTCTGCCCCCGACTGACCAAAATCACTGTTCTGTCCGGGAACTGCTCGAAACTCGTGTTTTTTTGACTGCCCTACCAGAAATAGCTGCTTCGGACCCAGACGGCTGGAAATCACTATTTGGGTTCCGAACATCCTGAGAATCACACCGGCCCGTCGGACAGCCAAAAATGTCGATTCTGCCCCCGACCGGCCAAAATCACTGTTCAGGCCGGGAACTGCTCGAAACTCGTGTTTTTTTGACTGCCCTACTAGAAATAGCAGTTTCGGACCCTGACGGCTGGAAATCGCTATTTGTGTCCAGGTCATCCTGAGTGCGACACCGGCCCGTCGGACAGCCAAAAATGTCGATTACGCTCCCGACCGGCCAAAATCATTGTTCAGGCCCAGAACTGCCCGAAACTCGTGTTTTTTTGACTGCCCTACTAGAAATAGCAGTTTCGGACCCTGACGGCTGGAAATCGCTATTTGTGTCCAGGTCATCCTGAGTGCGACACCGGCCCGTCGGACAGCCAAAAATGTCGATTCCGCTCCCGACCGGCCAAAATCATTGTTCAGGCCCAGAACTGCCCGAAACTCGTGATTTTTCGACTGCCCTACCAGAAATAGCAGTTTCGGACCCAGACGGCTGGAAATCGCTATTTGTGTCCAGGTCATCCTGAGTTCGACACCGGCCCGTCGGAAAGCCAAAAATGTCGATTCCGCTCCCGACCGGCCAAAATCATTGTTCAGGCCCAGAACTGCCCGAAACTCGGGATTTTTCGACTGCCCTACCAGAAATAGCAGTTTCGGACCCAGACGGCTGGAAATCGCTATTTGTGTCCAGGTCATCCTGAGTTCGACACCGGCCCGTCGGAAAGCCAAAAATGTCGATTCCGCTCCCGACCGGCCAAAATCATTGTTCAGGCCCAGAACTGCCCGAAACACGGGATTTTTCGACTGCCCTACCAGAAATAGCAGTTTCGGACCCAGACGGCTGGAAATCGCTATTTGTGTCCAGGTCATCCAGAGTTCGACACCGGCCCGTCGGAAAGCCAAAAATGTCGATTCCGCTCCCGACCGGCCAAAATCATTGTTCTGGCCCAGAACTGCCCGAAACTTGTGATTTTTCGACCGCCCCAACAGAAATCGCAGTCTCGGACCCAGACGGCTGGAAATCACTATTTCGGTCCCGGACAGCCGGAGAATGACACCGGCCCGTCGGACAGCCAAAAATGACGATTCTGCCCCCGACTGACCAAAATCACTGTTCTGTCCGGGAACTGCTCGAAACTCGTGTTTTTTTGACTGCCCTACCTGAAATAGCTGTTGCGGACCCAGACGGCTGGAAATCACTATTTGGGTTCCGAACATCCTGAGAATGACACCGGCCCGTCGGACAGCCAAAAATGTCGATTCTGCCCCCGACCGGCCAAAATCACTGTTCAGGCCGGGAACTGCTCGAAACTCGTGTTTTTTTGACTGCCCTACCAGAAATAGCTGTTTCGGACCCAGACGGCTGGAAATCACTATTTGTGTCCAGGTCATCCTGAGTGCGACACCGGCCCGTCGGACAGCCAAAAATGTCGATTCCGCTCCCGACCGGCCAAAATCATTGTTCAGGCCCAGAACTGCCCGAAACTCGTGATTTTTCGACTGCCCTACCAGAAATAGCAGTTTCGGACCCAGACGGCTGGAAATCGCTATTTGTGTCCAGGTCATCCTGAGTTCGACACCGGCCCGTCGGAAAGCCAAAAATGTCGATTCCGCTCCCGACCGGCCAAAATCATTGTTCAGGCCCAGAACTGCCCGAAACTCGGGATTTTTCGACTGCCCTACCAGAAATAGCAGTTTCGGACCCAGACGGCTGGAAATCGCTATTTGTGTCCAGGTCATCCTGAGTTCGACACCGGCCCGTCGGAAAGCCAAAAATGTCGATTCCGCTCCCGACCGGCCAAAATCATTGTTCAGGCCCAGAACTGCCCGAAACTCGTGATTTTTCGAATGCCCTACCAGAAATAGCAGTTTCGGACCTACACGGCTGGAAATCGCTATTTGTGTCCAGGTCATCCTGAGTTCGACACCGGCCCGTCGGAAAGCCAAAAATGTCGATTCCGCTCCCGACCGGCCAAAATCATTGTTCAGGCCCAGAACTGCCCGAAACTCGTGATTTTTCGAATGCCCTACCAGAAATAGCAGTTTCGGACCTACACGGCTGGAAATCGCTATTTGTGTCCAGGTCATCCTGAGTTCGACACCGGCCCGTCGGAAAGCCAAAAATGTCGATTCCGCTCCCGACCGGCCAAAATCATTGTTCAGGCCCAGAACTGCCCGAAACTCGTGATTTTTCGACTGCCCCCCCAGAAATCGCAGTCTCGGACCCAGACGGCTGGAAATCACTATTTCGGTCCCGGACAGCCGGAGAACGACACCGGCCCGTCGGACAGCCAAAAATGACGATTCTGCCCCCGACTGACCAAAATCACTGTTCTGTCCGGGAACTGCTCGAAACTCGTGTTTTTTTGACTGCCCTACCAGAAATAGCTGCTTCGGACCCAGACGGCTGGAAATCACTATTTGGGTTCCGAACATCCTGAGAATGACACCGGCCCGTCGGACAGCCAAAAATGTCGATTCTGCCCCCGACCGGTCAAAATCACTGTTCAGGCCGGGAACTGCTCGAAACTCGTGTTTTTTTGACTGCCCTACTAGAAATAGCAGTTTCGGACCCTGACGGCTGGAAATCGCTATTTGTGTCCAGGTCATCCTGAGTGCGACACCGGCCCGTCGGACAGCCAAAAATGTCGATTACGCTCCCGACCGGCCAAAATCATTGTTCAGGCCCAGAACTGCCCGAAACTCGTGATTTTTCGACTGCCCTACCTGAAATAGCAGTCTCGGACCCAGACGGCTGGAAATCGCTATTTGTGTCCAGGTCATCCTGAGTTCGACACCGGCCTGTCGGAAAGCCAAAAATGTCGATTCCGCTCCCGACCGGCCAAAATCATTGTTCTGGCCCAGAACTGCCCGAAACTCGTGATTTTTCGACCGCCCCACCAGAAATCGCAGTCTCGGACCCAGACGGCTGGAAATCACTATTTCGGTCCCGGACAGCCGGAGAACGACACCGGCCCGTCGGACAGCAAAAAATGACGATTCTGCCCCCGACTGACCAAAATCACTGTTCTGTCCGGGAACTGCTCGAAACTCGTGTTTTTTTGACTGCCCTACCTGAAATAGCTGTTTCGGACCCAGACGGCTGGAAATCACTATTTGGGTTCCGAACATCCTGAGAATGACACCGGCCCGTCGGACAGCCAAAAATGTCGATTCTGCCCCCGACCGGTCAAAATCACTGTTCAGGCCGGGAACTGCTCGAAACTCGTGTTTTTTTGACTGCCCTACCAGAAATAGCTGTTTCGGACCCAGACGGCTGGAAATCACTATTTGTGTCCAGGTCATCCTGAGTGCGACACCGGCCCGTCGGACAGCCAGAAATGTCGATTCCGCTCCCGACCGGCCAAAATCATTGTTCAGGCCCAGAACTGCCCGAAACTCGTGATTTTTCGACTGCCCTACCAGAAATAGCAGTTTCGGACCCAGACGGCTGGAAATCGCTATTTGGGTCCAGGTCATCCTGAGTTCGACACCGGCCCGTCGGAAAGCCAAAAATGTCGATTCCGCTCCCGACCGGCCAAAATCATTGTTCAGGCCCAGAACTGCCCGAAACTCGGGATTTTTCGACTGCCCTACCAGAAATAGCAGTTTCGGACCCAGACGGCTGGAAATCGCTATTTGTGTCCAGGTCATCCTGAGTTCGACACCGGCCCGTCGGAAAGCCAAAAATGTCGATTCCGCTCCCGACCGGCCAAAATCATTGTTCTGGCCCAGAACTGCCCGAAACTCGTGATTTTTCGAATGCCCTACCAGAAATAGCAGTTTCGGACCTACACGGCTGGAAATCGCTATTTGTGTCCAGGTCATCCTGAGTTCGACACCGGCCCGTCGGAAAGCCAAAAATGTCGATTCCGCTCCCGACCGGCCAAAATCATTGTTCAGGCCCAGAACTGCCCGAAACTCGTGATTTTTCGACTGCCCTACCAGAAATAGCAGTTTCGGACCCAGTCGGCTGGAAATCGCTATTTGTGTCCAGGTCATCCTGAGTTCGACACCGGCCCGTCGGAAAGCCAAAAATGTCGATTCCGCTCCCGACCGGCCAAAATCAATGTTCAGGCCCAGAACTGCCCGAAACTCGTGATTTTTCGACTGCCCTACCAGAAATAGCAGTCTCGGACCCAGACGGCTGGAAATCGCTATTTGTGTCCAGGTCATCCTGAGTTCGACACCGGCCCGTCGGAAAGCCAAAAATGTCGATTCCGCTCCCGGCCGGCCAAAATCATTGTTCAGGCCCAGAACTGCCCGAAACTCGTGATTTTTCGACTGCCGTACCAGAAATAGCAGTTTCGGACCCAAACGGCTGGAAATCGCTATTTGTGTCCAGGTCATCCTGAGTTCGACACCGGCCCGTCGGAAAGCCAAAAATGTCGATTACGCTCCCGACCGGCCAAAATCATTGTTCAGGCCCAGAACTGCCCGAAACTCGTGATTTTTCGACTGCCCTACCTGAAATAGCAGTCTCGGACCCAGACGGCTGGAAATCGCTATTTGTGTCCAGGTCATCCTGAGTTCGACACCGGCCTGTCGGAAAGCCAAAAATGTCGATTCCGCTCCCGACCGGCCAAAATCATTGTTCTGGCCCAGAACTGCCCGAAACTCGTGATTTTTCGACCGCCCCACCAGAAATCGCAGTCTCGGACCCAGACGGCTGGAAATCACTATTTCGGTCCCGGACAGCCGGAGAACGACACCGGCCCGTCGGACAGCCAAAAATGACGATTCTGCCCCCGACTGACCAAAATCACTGTTCTGTCCGGGAACTGCTCGAAACTCGTGTTTTTTTTACTGCCCTACCAGAAATAGCTATTTCGGACCCAGACGGCTGGAAATCACTATTTGTGTCCAGGTCATCCTGAGTGCGACACCGGCCCGTCGGACAGCCAAAAATGTCGATTCCGCTCCCGACCGGCCAAAATCATTGTTCAGGCCCAGAACTGCCCGAAACTCGTGATTTTTCGACTGCCCTACCAGAAATAGCAGTTTCGGACCCAGTCGGCTGGAAATCGCTATTTGTGTCCAGGTCATCCTGAGTTCGACACCGGCCCGTCGGAAAGCCAAAAATGTCGATTCCGCTCCCGACCGGCCAAAATCAATGTTCAGGCCCAGAACTGCCCGAAACTCGTGATTTTTCGACTGCCCTACCAGAAATAGCAGTTTCGGACCCAGACGGCTGGAAATCGCTATTTGTGTCCAGGTCATCCTGAGTTCGACACCGGCCCGTCGGAAAGCCAAAAATGTCGATTCCGCTCCCGGCCGGCCAAAATCATTGTTCAGGCCCAGAACTGCCCGAAACTCGTGATTTTTCGACTGCCGTACCAGAAATAGCAGTTTCGGACCCAAACGGCTGGAAATCGCTATTTGTGTCCAGGTCATCCTGAGTTCGACACCGGCCCGTCGGAAAGCCAAAAATGTCGATTACGCTCCCGACCGGCCAAAATCATTGTTCAGGCCCAGAACTGCCCGAAACTCGTGATTTTTCGACTGCCCTACCTGAAATAGCAGTCTCGGACCCAGACGGCTGGAAATCGCTATTTGTGTCCAGGTCATCCTGAGTTCGACACCGGCCTGTCGGAAAGCCAAAAATGTCGATTCCGCTCCCGACCGGCCAAAATCATTGTTCTGGCCCAGAACTGCCCGAAACTCGTGATTTTTCGACCGCCCCACCAGAAATCGCAGTCTCGGACCCAGACGGCTGGAAATCACTATTTCGGTCCCGGACAGCCGGAGAACGACACCGGCCCGTCGGACAGCCAAAAATGACGATTCTGCCCCCGACTGACCAAAATCACTGTTCTGTCCGGGAACTGCTCGAAACTCGTGTTTTTTTGACTGCCCTACCTGAAATAGCTGTTTCGGACCCAGACGGCTGGAAATCACTATTTGGGTTCCGAACATCCTGAGAATGACACCGGTCCGTCGGACAGCCAAAAATGTCGATTCTCCCCCCGACCGGCCAAAATCACTGTTCAGGCCGGGAACTGCTCGAAACTCGTGTTTTTTTGACTGCCCTACCAGAAATAGCTGTTTCGGACCCAGACGGCTGGAAATCGCTATTTGTGTCCAGGTCATCCTGAGTGCGACACCGGCCCGTCGGACAGCCAAAAATGTCGATTACGCTCCCGACCGGCCAAAATCATTGTTCAGGCCCAGAACTGCCCGAAACTCGTGATTTTTCGACTGCCCTACCAGAAATAGCAGTCTCGGACCCAGACGGCTGGAAATCGCTATTTGTGTCCAGGTCATCCTGAGTTCGACACCGGCCTGTCGGAAAGCCAAAAATGTCGATTCCGCTCCCGACCAGCCAAAATCATTGTTCTGGCCCAGAACTGCCCGAAACTCGTGATTTTTCGACCGCCCCACCAGAAATCGCAGTCTCGGACCCAGACGGCTGGAAATCACTATTTCGGTCCCGGACAGCCGGAGAACGACACCGGCCCGTCGGACAGCCAAAAATGACGATTCTGCCCCCGGCTGACCAAAATCACTGTTCTGTCCGGGAACTGCTCGAAACTCGTGTTTTTTTGACTGCCCTACCTGAAATAGCTGTTTCGGACCCAGACGGCTGGAAATCACTATTTGGGTTCCGAACATCCTGAGAATGACACCGGCCCGTCGGACAGCCAAAAATGTCGATTCTGCCCCCGACCGGCCAAAATCACTGTTCAGGCCGGGAACTGCTCGAAACTCGTGTTTTTTTGACTGCCCTACCAGAAATAGCAGTTTCGGACCCAGACGGCTGGAAATCGCTATTTCTGTCCAGGTCATCCTGAGAGCGACACCGGCCCGTCGGACAGCCAAAAGTGTCGATTCCGCTCCCGACTGGCCAAAATCATTGTTCAGGCCCAGAACTGCCCGAAACTCGTGATTTTTCGACTGCCCCACCAGAAATCGCAGTCTCGGACCCAGACGGCTGGAAATCACTATTTCGGTCCCGGACAGCCGGAGAACGACACCGGCCCGTCGGACAGCCAAATATGACGATTCTGCCCCCGACTGACCAAAATCACTGTTCTGTCCGGGAACTGCTCGAAACTCGTGTTTTTTTGACTGCCCTACCTGAAATAGCTGTTTCGGACCCAGACGGCTGGAAATCACTATTTGGGTTCCGAACATCCTGAGAATGACACCGGTCCGTCGGACAGCCAAAAATGTCGATTCTCCCCCCGACCGGCCAAAATCACTGTTCAGGCCGGGAACTGCTCGAAACTCGTGTTTTTTTGACTGCCCTACCAGAAATAGCTGTTTCGGACCCAGACGGCTGGAAATCGCTATTTGTGTCCAGGTCATCCTGAGTGCGACACCGGCCCGTCGGACAGCCAAAAATGTCGATTACGCTCCCGACCGGCCAAAATCATTGTTCAGGCCCAGAACTGCCCGAAACTCGTGATTTTTCGACTGCCCTACCAGAAATAGCAGTCTCGGACCCAGACGGCTGGAAATCGCTATTTGTGTCCAGGTCATCCTGAGTTCGACACCGGCCTGTCGGAAAGCCAAAAATGTCGATTCCGCTCCCGACCAGCCAAAATCATTGTTCTGGCCCAGAACTGCCCGAAACTCGTGATTTTTCGACCGCCCCACCAGAAATCGCAGTCTCGGACCCAGACGGCTGGAAATCACTATTTCGGTCCCGGACAGCCGGAGAACGACACCGGCCCGTCGGACAGCCAAAAATGACGATTCTGCCCCCGGCTGACCAAAATCACTGTTCTGTCCGGGAACTGCTCGAAACTCGTGTTTTTTTGACTGCCCTACCTGAAATAGCTGTTTCGGACCCAGACGGCTGGAAATCACTATTTGGGTTCCGAACATCCTGAGAATGACACCGGCCCGTCGGACAGCCAAAAATGTCGATTCTGCCCCCGACCGGCCAAAATCACTGTTCAGGCCGGGAACTGCTCGAAACTCGTGTTTTTTTGACTGCCCTACCAGAAATAGCAGTTTCGGACCCAGACGGCTGGAAATCGCTATTTCTGTCCAGGTCATCCTGAGAGCGACACCGGCCCGTCGGACAGCCAAAAGTGTCGATTCCGCTCCCGACTGGCCAAAATCATTGTTCAGGCCCAGAACTGCCCGAAACTCGTGATTTTTCGACTGCCCCACCAGAAATCGCAGTCTCGGACCCAGACGGCTGGAAATCACTATTTCGGTCCCGGACAGCCGGAGAACGACACCGGCCCGTCGGACAGCCAAATATGACGATTCTGCCCCCGACTGACCAAAATCACTGTTCTGTCCGGGAACTGCTCGAAACTCGTGTTTTTTTGACTGCCCTACCTGAAATAGCTGTTTCGGACCCAGACGGCTGGAAATCACTATTTGGGTTCCAAACATCCTGAGAATGACACCGGCTCGTCGGACAGCCAAAAATGTCGATTCTACCCCCGACCGGCCAAGATCACTGTTCAGGCCCAGAACTGCCCGAAACTCGTGATTTTTCGACTGCCCCACCCGAAATCGCAGTCTCGGACCTAGACGGCTGGAAATCACTATTTCGGTCCCAGACAGCCGGAGAACGACACCGGCCCGTCGGACAGCCAAAAATGACGATTCTGCCCCCGACTGACCAAAATCACTGTTCTGTCCGGGAACTGCTCGAAACTCGTGTTTTTTTGACTGCCCTACCTGAAATAGCTGTTTCGGACCCAGACGGCTGGAAATCACTATTTGGGTTCCGAACATCCTGAGAATGACACCGGCCCGTCGGACAGCCAAAAATGTCGATTCTGCCCCCGACCGGCCAAAATCACTGTTCAGGCCGGGAACTGCTCGAAACTCGTGTTTTTTTGACTGCCCTACCAGAAATAGCAGTTTCGGACCCAGACGGCTGGAAATCGCTATTCCTGTCCAGGTCATCCTGAGAGCGACACTGGCCCGTCGGACAGCCAAAAGGGTCGATTCCGCTCCCGACTGGCCAAAATCATTGTTCAGGCCCAGAACTGCCCGAAACTCGTGATTTTTCGACTGCCCCACCAGAAATCGCAGTCTCGGACCCAGACGGCTGGAAATCACTATTTCGGTCCCGGACAGCCGGAGAACGACACCGGCTCGTCGGACAGCCAAATATGACGATTCTGCCCCCGACTGACCAAAATCACTGTTCTGTCCGGGAACTGCTTGAAACTCGTGTTTTTTTGACTGCCCTACCTGAAATAGCTGTTTCGGACCCAGACGGCTGGAAATCACTATTTGGGTTCCGAACATCCTGAGAATGACACCGGCCCGTCGGACAGCCAAAAATGTCGTTTCTGCCCCCGACCGGCCAAAATCGCTGTTCAGGCCGGGAACTGCTCGAAACTCGTGTTTTTTTGACTGCCCTACCAGAAATAGCAGTTTCGGACCCAGACGGCTGGAAATCGCTATTTCTGTCCAGGTCATCCTGAGAGCGACACCGGCTCGTCGGACAGCCAAAAGTGTCGATTCCGCTCCCGACTGGCCAAAATCATTGTTCAGGCCCAGAACTGCCCGAAACTCGTGATTTTTCGACTGCCCCACCAGAAATCGCAGTCTCGGACCCAGACGGCTGGAAATCACTATTTCGGTCCCGGACAGCCGGAGAACGACACCGGCCCGTCGGACAGCCAAATATGACGATTCTGCCCCCGACTGACCAAAATCACTGTTCTGTCCGGGAACTGCTCGAAACTCGTGTTTTTTTGTCTGCCCTACCAGAAATAGCTGTTTCGGACCCAGACGGCTGGAAATCACTATTTGGGTTCCGAACATCCTGAGAGTGACACTGGCCCGTCGGACAGCCAAAAGGGTCGATTCCGCTCCCGACTGGCCAAAATCATTGTTCAGGCCCAGAACTGCCCGAAACTCGTGATTTTTCGACTGCCCCACCAGAAATCGCAGTCTCGGACCCAGACGGCTGGAAATCACTATTTCGGTCCCGGACAGCCGGAGAACGACACCGGCCCGTCGGACAGCCAAATATGACGATTCTGCCCCCGACTGACCAAAATCACTGTTCTGTCCGGGAACTGCTCGAAACTCGTCTTTTTTTGTCTGCCCTACCAGAAATAGCTGTTTCGGACCCAGACGGCTGGAAATCACTATTTGGGTTCCAAACATCCTGAGAATGACACCGGCTCGTCGGACAGCCAAAAATGTCGATTCTGCCCCCGACCGGCCAAGATCACTGTTCAGGCCCAGAACTGCCCGAAACTCGTGATTTTTCGACTGCCCCACCCGAAATCGCAGTCTCGGACCTAGACGGCTGGAAATCACTATTTCGGTCCCAGACAGCCGGAGAACGACACCGGCCCGTCGGACAGCCAAAAATGACGATTCTGCCCCCGACTGACCAAAATCACTGTTCTGTCCGGGAACTGCTCGAAACTCGTGTTTTTTTGACTGCCCTACCTGAAATAGCTGTTTCGGACCCAGACGGCTGGAAATCACTATTTGGGTTCCGAACATCCTGAGAATGACACCGGCCCGTCGGACAGCCAAAAATGTCGATTCTGCCCCCGACCGGCCAAAATCACTGTTCAGGCCGGGAACTGCTCGAAACTCGTGTTTTTTTGACTGCCCTACCAGAAATAGCAGTTTCGGACCCAGACGGCTGGAAATCGCTATTCCTGTCCAGGTCATCCTGAGAGCGACACTGGCCCGTCGGACAGCCAAAAGGGTCGATTCCGCTCCCGACTGGCCAAAATCATTGTTCAGGCCCAGAACTGCCCGAAACTCGTGATTTTTCGACTGCCCCACCAGAAATCGCAGTCTCGGACCCAGACGGCTGGAAATCACTATTTCGGTCCCGGACAGCCGGAGAACGACACCGGCTCGTCGGACAGCCAAATATGACGATTCTGCCCCCGACTGACCAAAATCACTGTTCTGTCCGGGAACTGCTCGAAACTCGTGTTTTTTTGACTGCCCTACCTGAAATAGCTGTTTCGGACCCAGACGGCTGGAAATCACTATTTGGGTTCCGAACATCCTGAGAATGACACCGGCCCGTCGGACAGCCAAAAATGTCGTTTCTGCCCCCGACCGGCCAAAATCGCTGTTCAGGCCGGGAACTGCTCGAAACTCGTGTTTTTTTGACTGCCCTACCAGAAATAGCAGTTTCGGACCCAGACGGCTGGAAATCGCTATTTCTGTCCAGGTCATCCTGAGAGCGACACCGGCTCGTCGGACAGCCAAAAGTGTCGATTCCGCTCCCGACTGGCCAAAATCATTGTTCAGGCCCAGAACTGCCCGAAACTCGTGATTTTTCGACTGCCCCACCAGAAATCGCAGTCTCGGACCCAGACGGCTGGAAATCACTATTTCGGTCCCGGACAGCCGGAGAACGACACCGGCCCGTCGGACAGCCAAATATGACGATTCTGCCCCCGACTGACCAAAATCACTGTTCTGTCCGGGAACTGCTCGAAACTCGTGTTTTTTTGTCTGCCCTACCAGAAATAGCTGTTTCGGACCCAGACGGCTGGAAATCACTATTTGGGTTCCGAACATCCTGAGAGTGACACTGGCCCGTCGGACAGCCAAAAGGGTCGATTCCGCTCCCGACTGGCCAAAATCATTGTTCAGGCCCAGAACTGCCCGAAACTCGTGATTTTTCGACTGCCCCACCAGAAATCGCAGTCTCGGACCCAGACGGCTGGAAATCACTATTTCGGTCCCGGACAGCCGGAGAACGACACCGGCCCGTCGGACAGCCAAAAATGACGATTCTGCCCCCGACTGACCAAAATCACTGTTCTGTCCGGGAACTGCTCGAAACTCGTGTTTTTTTTACTGCCCTACCTGAAATAGCTGTTTCGGACCCAGACGGCTGGAAATCACTATTTGGGTTCCGAACATCCTGAGAATGACACCGGCCCGTCGGACAGCCAAAAATGTCGATTCTGCCCCCGACCGGCCAAAATCACTGTTCAGGCCGGGAACTGCTCGAAACTCGTGTTTTTTTGACTGCCCTACCAGAAATAGCAGTTTCGGACCCAGACGGCTGGAAATCGCTATTTCTGTCCAGGTCATCCTGAGAGCGACACCGGCTCGTCGGACAGCCAAAAGGGTCGATTCCGCTCCCGACTGGCCAAAATCATTGTTCAGGCCCAGAACTGCCCGAAACTCGTGATTTTTCGACTGCCCCACCAGAAATCGCAGTCTCGGACCCAGACGGCTGGAAATCACTATTTCGGTCCCGGACAGCCGGAGAACGACACCGGCCCGTCGGACAGCCAAATATGACGATTCTGCCCCCGACTGACCAAAATCACTGTTCTGTCCGGGAACTGCTCGAAACTCGTGTTTTTTTGTCTGCCCTACCAGAAATAGCTGTTTCGGACCCAGACGGCTGGAAATCACTATTTGGGTTCCGAACATCCTGAGAATGACACCGGCTCGTCGGACAGCCAAAAATGTCGATTCTGCCCCCGACCGGCCAAGATCACTGTTCAGGCCCAGAACTGCCCGAAACTCGTGATTTTTCGACTGCCCCACCCGAAATCGCAGTCTCGGACCTAGACGGCTGGAAATCACTATTTCGGTCCCAGACAGCCGGAGAACGACACCGGCCCGTCGGACAGCCAAAAATGACGATTCTGCCCCCGACTGACCAAAATCACTGTTCTGTCCGGGAACTGCTCGAAACTCGTGTTTTTTTGACTGCCCTACCTGAAATAGCTGTTTCGGACCCAGACGGCTGGAAATCACTATTTGGGTTCCGAACATCCTGAGAATGACACCGGCCCGTCGGACAGCCAAAAATGTCGATTCTGCCCCCGGCCGGCCAAAATCACTGTTCAGGCCGGGAACTGCTCGAAACTCGTGTTTTTTTGACTGCCCTACCAGAAATAGCAGTTTCGGACCCAGACGGCTGGAAATCGCTATTCCTGTCCAGGTCATCCTGAGAGCGACACCGGCTCGTCGGACAGCCAAAAGGGTCGATTCCGCTCCCGACTGGCCAAAATCATTGTTCAGGCCCAGAACTGCCCGAAACTCGTGATTTTTCGACTGCCCCACCAGAAATCGCAGTCTCGGACCCAGACGGCTGGAAATCACTATTTCGGTCCCGGACAGCCGGAGAACGACACCGGCCCGTCGGACAGCCAAAAATGACGATTCTGCCCCCGACTGACCAAAATCACTGTTCTGTCCGGGAACTGCTCGAAACTCGTCTTTTTTTGTCTGCCCTACCAGAAATAGCTGTTTCGGACCCAGACGGCTGGAAATCACTATTTGGGTTCCGAACATCCTGAGAATGACACCGGCTCGTCGGACAGCCAAAAATGTCGATTCTGCCCCCGACCGGCCAAGATCACTGTTCAGGCCCAGAACTGCCCGAAACTCGTGATTTTTCGACTGCCCCACCCGAAATCGCAGTCTCGGACCTAGACGGCTGGAAATCACTATTTCGGTCCCAGACAGCCGGAGAACGACACCGGCCCGTCGGACAGCCAAAAATGACGATTCTGCCCCCGACTGACCAAAATCACTGTTCTGTCCGGGAACTGCTCGAAACTCGTGTTTTTTTGACTGCCCTACCTGAAATAGCTGTTTCGGACCCAGACGGCTGGAAATCACTATTTGGGTTCCGAACATCCTGAGAATGACACCGGCCCGTCGGACAGCCAAAAATGTCGATTCTGCCCCCGACCGGCCAAAATCACTGTTCAGGCCGGGAACTGCTCGAAACTCGTGTTTTTTTGACTGCCCTACCAGAAATAGCAGTTTCGGACCCAGACGGCTGGAAATCGCTATTTCTGTCCAGGTCATCCTGAGAGCGACACTGGCCCGTCGGACAGCCAAAAGGGTCGATTCCGCTCCCGACTGGCCAAAATCATTGTTCAGGCCCAGAACTGCCCGAAACTCGTGATTTTTCGACTGCCCCACCAGAAATCGCAGTCTCGGACCCAGACGGCTGGAAATCACTATTTCGGTCCCGGACAGCCGGAGAACGACACCGGCCCGTCGGACAGCCAAATATGACGATTCTGCCCCCGACTGACCAAAATCATTGTTCTGTCCGGGAACTGCTCGAAACTCGTGTTTTTTTGTCTGCCCTACCAGAAATAGCTGTTTCGTACCCAGACGGCTGGAAATCACTATTTGGGTTCCGAACATCCTGAGAATGACACCGGCCCGTCGGACAGCCAAAAATGTCGATTCTGCCCCCGACCGGCCAAAATCACTGTTCAGGCCGGGAACTGCTCGAAACTCGTGTTTTTTTGACTGCCCTACCAGAAATAGCAGTTTCGGACCCAGACGGCTGGAAATCGCTATTTCTGTCCAGGTCATCCTGAGAGCGACACTGGCCCGTCGGACAGCCAAAAGGGTCGATTCCGCTCCCGACTGGCCAAAATCATTGTTCAGGCCCAGAACTGCCCGAAACTCGTGATTTTTCGACTGCCCCACCAGAAATCGCAGTCTCGGACCCAGACGGCTGGAAATCACTATTTCGGTCCCGGACAGCCGGAGAACGACACCGGCCCGTCGGACAGCCAAAAATGTCGATTCTGCCCCCGACCGGCCAAAATCACTGTTCAGGCCGGGAACTGCTCGAAACTCGTGTTTTTTTGGCTGCCCTACCAGAAATAGTTGTTTCGGACCCAGACGGCTGGAAATCGCTATTTGTGTCCAGGTCATCCTGAGTTCGACTCCGGCCCGTCGGAAAGCCAAAAATGTCGATTCCGCTCCCGACCGGTCAAAATCATTGTTCAGGCCTAGAACTGCCCGAAACTCGGGATTTTTCGACTGCCCCAACAGAAATCGCACTCTCGGACCCAGACGGCTGGAAATCACTATTTCGGTCCCGGACAGCCGGAGAACGACACCGGCCCGTCGGACAGCCAAAAATGACGATTCTCCCCCCGACTGACCAAAATCACTGTTCTGTCCGGGAACTGCTCGAAACTCGTGTTTTTTTTACTGCCCTACCAGAAATAGCTGTTTCGGACCCAGACGGCTGGAAATCACTATTTGTGTCCAGGTCATCCTGAGTGCGACACCGGCCCGTCGGACAGCCAAAAATGTCGATTCCGCTCCCGACCGGTCAAAATCATTGTTCAGGCCCAGAACTGCCCGAAACTCGTGATTTTTCGACTGCCCCACCAGAAATCGCACTCTCGGACCCAGACGGCTGGAAATCACTATTTCGGTCCCGGACAGCCGGAGAACGACACCGGCCCGTCGGACAGCCAAATATGACAATTCTGCCCCCGACTGACCAAAATCACTGTTCTGTCCGGGAACTGATCGAAACTCGTGTTTTTTTACTGCCCTACCAGAAATAGCTGTTTCGGACGCAGACGGCTGGAAATCACTATTTGGGTTCCGAACATCCTGAGAATGACACCGGACCGTCGGACAGCCAAAAATGTCGATTCCGCTCCCGACTAGCCAAAATCATTGTTCAGGCCCTGAACTGCCCGAAACTCGTGATTTTTCGACTGCCCCACCAGAAATCGCAGTCTCGGACCCAGACGGCTGGAAATCACTATTTGGGTTCCGAACATCCTGAGAATGACACCGGCCCGTCGGACAGCCAAAAATGTCGATTCTGCCCCCGACCGGCCAAAATCACTGTTCAGGTCGGGAACTGCTCGAGACTCGTGTTTTTTTGACTGCCCTACCAGAAATAGCTGTTTCGGACCCAGACGGCTGGAAATCACTATTTGTGTCCAGGTCATCCTGAGTGCGACACCGGCCCGTCGGACAGCCAAAAATGTCGATTCCGCTCCCGACCGGCCAAAAACGTTGTTCTGGCCCAGAACTGCCCGAAACTCGTGATTTTTCGACTGCCCCACCAGAAATCGCAGTCTCGGACCCAGACGGCTGGAAATCACTATTTCGGTCCCGGACAGCCGGAGAACGACACCGGCCCGTCGGACTGCCAAATATGACAATTCTGCCCCCGACTGACCAAAATCACTGTTCTGTCCGGGAACTGCTCGAAACTCGTGTTTTTTTACTGCCCTACCAGAAATAGCTGTTTCGGACGCAGACGGCTGGAAATCACTATTTGGGTTCCGAACATCCTGAGAATGACACCGGCCCGTCGGACAGCCAAAAATGTCGATTCCGCTCCCGACTAGCCAAAATCATTGTTCAGGCCCTGAACTGCCCGAAACTCGTGATTTTTCGACTGCCCCACCAGAAATCGCAGTCTCGGACCCAGACGGCTGGAAATCACTATTTCGGTCCCGGACAGCCGGAGAACGACACCGGCCCGTCGGACAGCCAAAAATGACGATTCTGCCCCCGACTGACCAAAATCACTGTTCTGTCCGGGAACTGCTCGAAACTCGTGTTTTTTTTTCTGCCCTACCAGAAATAGCTGTTTCGGACGCAGACGGCTGGAAATCACTATTTGTGTCCAGGTCATCCTGAGTGCGACACCGGCCCGTCGGACAGCCAAAAATGTCGATTCCGCTCCCGACCGGTCAAAATCATTGTTCAGGCCCAGAACTGCCCGAAACTCGTGATTTTTCGACTGCCCCAACAGAAATCGCACTCTCGGACCCAGACGGCTGGAAATCACTATTTCGGTCCCGGGCAGCCGGAGAACGACACCGGCCCGTCGGACAGCCAAATATGACAATTCTGCCCCCGACTGACCAAAATCACTGTTCTGTCCGGGAACTGATCGAAACTCGTGTTTTTTTACTGCCCTACCAGAAATAGCTGTTTCGGACGCAGACGGCTGGAATTCACTATTTAGGTTCCGAACATCCTGAGAATGACACCGGACCGTCGGACAGCCAAAAATGTCGATTCCGCTCCCGACTAGCCAAAATCATTGTTCAGGCCCTGAACTGCCCGAAACTCGTGATTTTTCGACTGCCCCACCAGAAATCGCAGTCTCGGACCCAGACGGCTAGAAATCACTATTTCGGTCCCGGACAGCCGGAGAACGACACCGGCCCGTCGGACAGCCAAAAATGACGATTCTGCCCCCGACTGACCAAAATCACTGTTCTGTCCGGGAACTGCTCGAAACTCGGGTTTTTTTGACTGCCCTTCCAGAAATAGCTGTTTCGGACCCAGACGGCTGGAAATCACTATTTGTGTCCAGGTCATCCTGAGTGCGACACCGGCCCGTCGGACAGCCAAAAATGTCGATTCCGCTCCCGACCGGCCAAAATCATTGTTCAAACCCAGAACTGCCCGAAACTCGTGATTTTTCGACTGCCCTACCAGAAATAGCAGTTTCGGACCCAGACGGCTGGAAATCGCTATTTGTGTCCAGGTCATCCAGAGTTCGACACCGGCCCGACGGAAAGCCAAAAATGTCGATTCCGCTCCCGACCGGCCAAAATCGTTGTTCAGGCCCAGAACTGCCCGAAACTCGTGATTTTTCGACTGCCCCAACAGAAATCGCACTCTCGGACCCAGACGGCTGGAAATCACTATTTCGGTCCCGGACAGCCGGAGAACGACACCGGCCCGTCGGACAGCCAAATATGACAATTCTGCCCCCGACTGACCAAAATCACTGTTCTGTCCGGGAACTGATCGAAACTCGTGTTTTTTTACTGCCCTACCAGAAATAGCTGTTTCGGACCCAGACGGCTGGAAATCACTATTTGTGTCCAGGTCATCCTGAGTGCGACACCGGCCCGTCGGACAGCCAAAAATGTCGATTCCGCTCCCGACCGGTCAAAATCATTGTTCAGGCCCAGAACTGCCCGAAACTCGTGATTTTTCGACTGCCCTACCAGAAATAGCAGTTTCGGACCCAGACGGCTGGAAATCGCTATTTGTGTCCAGGTCATCCTGAGTTCGACACCGGCCCGTCGGAAAGCCAAAAATGTCGATTCCGCTCCCGACCGGCCAAAATCATTGTTCAGGCCCAGAACTGCCCGAAACTCGTGATTTTTCGACTGCCCTACCAGAAATAGCAGTTTCGGACCCAGACGGCTGGAAATCGCTATTTGTGTCCAGGTCATCCTGAGTTCGACACCGGCCCGTCGGAAAGCCAAAAATGTCGATTCCGCTCCCGACCGGCCAAAATCATTGTTCAGGCCTAGAACTGCCCGAAACTCGTGATTTTTCGACTGCCCCAACAGAAATCGCACTCTCGGACCCAGACGGCTGGAAATCACTATTTCGGTCCCGGACAGCCGGAGAACGACACCGGCCCGTCGGACAGCCAAATATGACAATTCTGCCCCCGACTGACCAAAATCACTGTTCTGTCCGGGAACTGATCGAAACTCGTGTTTTTTTACTGCCCTACCAGAAATAGCTGTTTCGGACGCAGACGGCTGGAAATCACTATTTGGGTTCCGAACATCCTGAGAATGACACCGGACCGTCGGACAGCCAAAAATGTCGATTCCGCTCCCGACTAGCCAAAATCATTGTTCAGGCCCTGAACTGCCCGAAACTCGTGATTTTTCGACTGCCCCACCAGAAATCGCAGTCTCGGACCCAGACGGCTGGAAATCACTATTTCGGTCCCGGACAGCCGGAGAACGACACCGGCCCGTCGGACAGCCAAAAATGACGATTCTGCCCCCGACTGACCAAAATCACTGTTCTGTCCGGGATCTGCTCGAAACTCGGGTTTTTTTGTCTGCCCTACCTGAAATAGCTGTTTCGGACCCAGACGGCTGGAAATCACTATTTGTGTCCAGGTCATCCTGAGTGCGACACCGGCCCGTCGGACAGCCAAAAATGTCGATTCCGCTCCCGACCGGCCAAAATCATTGTTCAGGCCCAGAACTGCCCGAAACTCGTGATTTTTCGACTGCCCTACCAGAAATAGCAGTTTCGGACCCAGACGGCTGGAAATCGCTATTTGTGTCCAGGTCATCCTGAGTTCGGCACCGGCCCGTCGGAAAGCCAAAAATGTCGATTCCGCTCCCGACTGGCCAAAATCATTGTTCAGGCCTAGAACTGCCCGAAACTCGTGATTTTTCGACTGCCCCAACAGAAATCGCACTCTCGGACCCAGACGGCTGGAAATCACTATTTCGGTCCCGGACAGCCGGAGAACGACACCGGCCCGTCGGACAGCCAAAAATGACGATTCTGCCCCCGACTGACCAAAATCACTGTTCTGTCCGGGATCTGCTCGAAACTCGGGTTTTTTTATCTGCCCTACCTGAAATAGCTGTTTCGGACCCAGACGGCTGGAAATCACTATTTGTGTCCAGGTCATCCTGAGTGCGACACCGGCCCGTCGGACAGCCAAAAATGTCGATTCCGCTCCCGACCGGCCAAAATCATTGTTCAGGCCCAGAACTGCCCGAAACTCGTGATTTTTCGACTGCCCTACCAGAAATAGCAGTTTCGGACCCAGACGGCTGGAAATCGCTATTTGTGTCCAGGTCATCCTGAGTTCGACACCGGCCCGTCGGAAAGCCAAAAATGTCGATTCCGCTCCCGACTGGCCAAAATCATTGTTCAGGCCTAGAACTGCCCGAAACTCGTGATTTTTCGACTGCCCCAACAGAAATCGCACTCTCGGACCCAGACGGCTGGAAATCACTATTTCGGTCCCGGACAGCCGGAGAACGACACCGGCCCGTCGGACAGCCAAATATGACAATTCTGCCCCCGACTGACCAAAATCACTGTTCTGTCCGGGAACTGATCGAAACTCGTGTTTTTTTACTGCCCTACCAGAAAAAGCTGTATCGGACGGAGACGGCTGGAAATCACTATTTGGGTTCCGAACATCCTGAGAATGACACCGGACCGTCGGACAGCCAAAAATGTCGATTCCGCTCCCGACTAGCCAAAATCATTGTTCAGGCCCTGAACTGCCCGAAACTCGTGATTTTTCGACTGCCCTACCAGAAATAGCAGTTTCGGACCCAGACGGCTGGAAATCGCTATTTGTGTCCAGGTCATCCTGAGTTCGGCACCGGCCCGTCGGAAAGCCAAAAATGTCGATTCCGCTCCCGACTGGCCAAAATCATTGTTCAGGCCTAGAACTGCCCGAAACTCGTGATTTTTCGACTGCCCCAACAGAAATCGCACTCTCGGACCCAGACGGCTGGAAATCACTATTTCGGTCCCGGACAGCCGGAGAACGACACCGGCCCGTCGGACAGCCAAAAATGACGATTCTGCCCCCGACTGACCAAAATCACTGTTCTGTCCGGGATCTGCTCGAAACTCGGGTTTTTTTGTCTGCCCTACCTGAAATAGCTGTTTCGGACCCAGACGGCTGGAAATCACTATTTGTGTCCAGGTCATCCTGAGTGCGACACCGGCCCGTCGGACAGCCAAAAATGTCGATTCCGCTCCCGACCGGCCAAAATCATTGTTCAGGCCCAGAACTGCCCGAAACTCGTGATTTTTCGACTGCCCTACCAGAAATAGCAGTTTCGGACCCAGACGGCTGGAAATCGCTATTTGTGTCCAGGTCATCCTGTGTTCGACACCGGCCCGTCGGAAAGCCAAAAATGTCGATTCCGCTCCCGACTGGCCAAAATCATTGTTCAGGCCTAGAACTGCCCGAAACTCGTGATTTTTCGACTGCCCCAACAGAAATCGCACTCTCGGACCCAGACGGCTGGAAATCACTATTTCGGTCCCGGACAGCCGGAGAACGACACCGGCCCGTCGGACAGCCAAATATGACAATTCTGCCCCCGACTGACCAAAATCACTGTTCTGTCCGGGAACTGATCGAAACTCGTGTTTTTTTACTGCCCTACCAGAAAAAGCTGTATCGGACGGAGACGGCTGGAAATCACTATTTGGGTTCCGAACATCCTGAGAATGACACCGGACCGTCGGACAGCCAAAAATGTCGATTCCGCTCCCGACTAGCCAAAATCATTGTTCAGGCCCTGAACTGCCCGAAACTCGTGATTTTTCGACTGCCCCACCAGAAATCGCAGTCTCGGACCCAGACGGTTGGAAATCACTATTTCGGTCCCGGACAGCCGGAGAACGACACCGGCCCGTCGGACAGCCAAAAATGACGATTCTGCCCCCGACTGACCAAAATCACTGTTCTGTCCGGGAACTGCTTGAAACTCGGGTTTTTTTGTCTGCCCTACCTGAAATAGCTGTTTCGGACCCAGACGGCTGGAAATCACTATTTGTGTCCAGGTCTTCCTGAGTGCGACACCGGCCCGTCGGACAGCCAAAAATGTCGATTCCGCTCCCGACCGGCCAAAATCATTGCTCAGGCCCAGAACTGCCCGAAACTCGTGATTTTTCGACTGCCCTACCAGAAATAGCAGTTTCGGACCCAGACGGCTGGAAATCGCTATTTGTGTCCAGGTCATCCTGAGTTCGACACCGGCCCGTCGGAAAGCCAAAAATGTCGATTCCGCTCCCGACCGGCCAAAATCATTGTTCAGGCCTAGAACTGCCCGAAACTCGTGATTTTTCGACTGCCCCAACAGAAATCGCACTCTCAGACCCAGACGGCTGGAAATCACTATTTCGGTCCCGGACAGCCGGAGAACGACACCGGCCCGTCGGACAGCCAAATATGACAATTCTGCCCCCGACTGACCAAAATCACTGTTCTGTCCGGGAACTGATCGAAACTCGTGTTTTTTTACTGCCCTACCAGAAAAAGCTGTATCGGACGGAGACGGCTGGAAATCACTATTTGGGTTCCGAACATCCTGAGAATGACACCGGACCGTCGGACAGCCAAAAATGTCGATTCCGCTCCCGACTAGCCAAAATCATTGTTCAGGCCCTGAACTGCCCGAAACTCGTGATTTTTCGACTGCCCCACCAGAAATCGCAGTCTCGGACCCAGACGGTTGGAAATCACTATTTCGGTCCCGGACAGCCGGAGAACGACACCGGCCCGTCAGACAGCCAAAAATGACGATTCTGCCCCCGACTGACCAAAATCACTGTTCTGTCCGGGAACTGCTTGAAACTCGGGTTTTTTTGTCTGCCCTACCTGAAATAGCTGTTTCGGACCCAGACGGCTGGAAATCACTATTTGTGTCCAGGTCTTCCTGAGTGCGACACCGGCCCGTCGGACAGCCAAAAATGTCGATTCCGCTCCCGACCGGCCAAAATCATTGCTCAGGCCCAGAACTGCCCGAAACTCGTGATTTTTCGACTGCCCTACCAGAAATAGCAGTTTCGGACCCAGACGGCTGGAAATCGCTATTTGTGTCCAGGTCATCCTGAGTTCGACACCGGCCCGTCGGAAAGCCAAAAATGTCGATTCCGCTCCCGACCGGCCAAAATCATTGTTCAGGCCTAGAACTGCCCGAAACTCGTGATTTTTCGACTGCCCCAACAGAAATCGCACTCTCAGACCCAGACGGCTGGAAATCACTATTTCGGTCCCGGACAGCCGGAGAACGACACCGGCCCGTCGGACAGCCAAATATGACAATTCTGCCCCCGACTGACCAAAATCACTGTTCTGTCCGGGAACTGATCGAAACTCGTGTTTTTTTACTGCCCTACCAGAAAAAGCTGTATCGGACGCAGACGGCTGGAAATCACTATTTGTGTTCCGAACATCCTGGGAATGACACCGGACCGTCGGACAGCCAAAAATGTCGATTCCGCTCCCGACTAGCCAAAATCATTGTTCAGGCCCTGAACTGCCCGAAACTCGTGATTTTTCGACTGCCCCACCAGAAATCGCAGTCTCGGACCCAGACGGCTGGAAATCACTATTTCGGTCCCGGACAGCCAGAGAACGACACCGGCCCGTCGGACAGCCAAAAATGACGATTCTGCCCCCGACTGACCAAAATCACTGTTCTGTCCGGGAACTGCTCGAAACTCGTGTTTTTTTGACTGCCCTTCCAGAAATAGCTGTTTCGGACCCAGACGGCTGGAAATCACTATTTGTGTCCAGGTCATCCTGAGTGCGACACCGGCCCGTCGGACAGCCAAAAATGTCGATTCCGCTCCCGACCGGCCAAAATCATTGTTCAGGCCCAGAACTGCCCGAAACTCGTGATTTTTCGACTGCCCTACCAGAAATAGCAGTTTCGGACCCAGACGGCTGGAAATCGCTATTTGTGTCCAGGTCATCCTGAGTTCGACACCGGCCCGTCGGAAAGCCAAAAAAGTCGATTCCGCTCCCGACCGGCCAAAATCATTGTTCAGGCCCAGAACTGCCCGAAACTCGTGATTTTTCGACTGCCCTACCAGAAATAGCAGTTTCGGACCCAGATGGCTGGAAATCGCTATTTGTGTCCAGGTCATCCTGAGTTCGACACCGGCCCGTCGGAAAGCCAAAAATGTCGATTCCGCTCCCGACCGGCCAAAATCATTGTTCAGGCCCAGAACTGCCCGAAACTCGTGATTTTTCGACTGCCCCACCAGAAATCGCAGTCTCGGACCCAGACGGCTGGAAATCACTATTTCGGTCCCGGACAGCCGGAGAACGACACCGGCCCGTCGGACAGCCAAAAATGACGATTCTGCCCCCGACTGACCAAAATCACTGTTCTGTCCGGGAACTGCTCGAAACTCGTGTTTTTTTGACTGCCCTTCCAGAAATAGCTGTTTCGGACCCAGACGGCTGGAAATCACTATTTGTGTCCAGGTCATCCTGAGTGCGACACCGGCCCGTCGGACAGCCAAAAATGTCGATTCCGCTCCCGACCGGCCAAAATCATTGTTCAGGCCCAGAACTGCCCGAAACTCGTGATTTTTCGACTGCCCTACCAGAAATAGCAGTTTCGGACCCAGACGGCTGGAAATCGCTATTTGTGTCCAGGTCATCCTGAGTTCGACACCGGCCCGTCGGAAAGCCAAAAAAGTCGATTCCGCTCCCGACCGGCCAAAATCATTGTTCAGGCCCAGAACTGCCCGAAACTCGTGATTTTTCGACTGCCCTACCAGAAATAGCAGTTTCGGACCCAGATGGCTGGAAATCGCTATTTGTGTCCAGGTCATCCTGAGTTCGACACCGGCCCGTCGGAAAGCCAAAAATGTCGATTCCGCTCCCGACCGGCCAAAATCATTGTTCAGGCCCAGAACTGCCCGAAACTCGTGATTTTTCGACTGCCCCACCAGAAATCGCAGTCTCGGACCCAGACGGCTGGAAATCACTATTTCGGTCCCGGACAGCCGGAGAACGACACCGGCCCGTCGGACAGCCAAAAATGACGATTCTGCCCCCGACTGACCAAAATCACTGTTCTGTCCGGGAACTGCTCGAAACTCGTGTTTTTTTGACTGCCCTTCCTGAAATAGCTGTTTCGGACCCAGACGGCTGGAAATCACTATTTGTGTCCAGGTCATCCTGAGTGCGACACCAGCCCGTCGGACAGCCAAAAATGTCGATTCCGCTCCCGACCGGCCAAAATCATTGTTCAGGCCCAGAACTGCCCGAAACTCGTGATTTTTCGACTGCCCTACCAGAAATAGCAGTTTCGGACCCAGACGGCTGGAAATCGCTATTTGTGTCCAGGTCATCCTGAGTTCGACACCGGCCCGTCGGAAAGCCAAAAAAGTCGATTCCGCTCCCGACCGGCCAAAATCATTGTTCAGGCCCAGAACTGCCCGAAACTCGTGATTTTTCGACTGCCCTACCAGAAATAGCAGTTTCGGACCCAGACGGCTGGAAATCGCTATTTGTGTCCAGGTCATCCTGAGTTCGACACCGGCCCGTCGGAAAGCCAAAAATGTCGATTCCGCTCCCGACCGGCCAAAATCATTGTTCAGACCCAGAACTGCCCGAAACTCGTGATTTTTCGACTGCCCTACCAGAAATAGCAGTTTCGGACCCAGACGGCTGGAAATCGCTATTTGTGTCCAGGTCATCCTGAGTTCGACACCGGCCCGTCGGAAAGCCAAAAATGTCGATTCCGCTCCCGACCGGCCAAAATGATTGTTCAGACCCAGAACTGCCCGAAACTCGTGATTTTTCGACTGCCCCACCAGAAATCGCAGTCTCGGACCCAGACGGCTGGAAATCACTATTTCGGTCCCGGACAGCCGGAGAACGACACCGGCCCGTCGGACAGCCAAAAATGACGATTCTGCCCCCGACTGACCAAAATCGCTGTTCTGTCCGGGAACTGCTCGAAACTCGTGTTTTTTTGACTGCCCTTCCAGAAATAGCTGTTTCGGACCCAGACGGCTGGAAATCACTATTTGTGTCCAGGTCATCCTGAGTGCGACACCGGCCCGTCGGACAGCCAAAAATGTCGATTCCGCTCCCGACCGGCCAAAATCATTGTTCAGGCCCAGAACTGCCCGAAACTCGTGATTTTTCGACTGCCCTACCAGAAATAGCAGTTTCGGACCCAGACGGCTGGAAATCGCTATTTGTGTCCAGGTCATCCTGAGTTCGACACCGGCCCGTCGGAAAGCCAAAAAAGTGGATTCCGCTCCCGACCGGCCAAAATCATTGTTCAGGCCCAGAACTGCCCGAAACTCGTGATTTTTCGACTGCCCTACCAGAAATAGCAGTTTCGGACCCAGACGGCTGGAAATCGCTATTTGTGTCCAGGTCATCCTGAGTTCGACACCGGCCCGTCGGAAAGCCAAAAATGTCGATTCCGCTCCCGACCGGCCAAAATCATTGTTCAGACCCAGAACTGCCCGAAACTCGTGATTTTTCGACTGCCCTACCAGAAATAGCAGTTTCGGACCCAGACGGCTGGAAATCGCTATTTGGGTCCAGGTCATCCTGAGTTCGACACCGGCCCGTCGGAAAGCCAAAAATGTCGATTCCGCTCCCGACCGGCCAAAATCATTGTTCAGGCCCAGAACTGCCCGAAACTCGTGATTTTTCGACTGCCCCACCAGAAATCGCAGTCTCGGACCCAGACGGCTGGAAATCACTATTTCGGTCCCGGACAGCCGGAGAACGACACCGGCCCGTCGGACAGCCAAAAATGACGATTCTGCCCCCGACTGACCAAAATCACTGTTCTGTCCGGGAACTGCTCGAAACTCGTGTTTTTTTGACTGCCCTTCCAGAAATAGCTGTTTCGGACCCAGACGGCTGGAAATCACTATTTGTGTCCAGGTCATCCTGAGTGCGACACCGGCCCGTCGGACAGCCAAAAATGTCGATTCCGCTCCCGACCGGCCAAAATCATTGTTCAGGCCCAGAACTGCCCGAAACTCGTGATTTTTCGACTGCCCTACCAGAAATAGCAGTTTCGGACCCAGACGGCTGGAAATCGCTATTTGTGTCCAGGTCATCCTGAGTTCGACACCGGCCCGTCGGAAAGCCAAAAAAGTCGATTCCGCTCCCGACCGGCCAAAATCATTGTTCAGGCCCAGAACTGCCCGAAACTCGTGATTTTTCGACTGCCCTACCAGAAATAGCAGTTTCGGACCCAGATGGCTGGAAATCGCTATTTGTGTCCAGGTCATCCTGAGTTCGACACCGGCCCGTCGGAAAGCCAAAAATGTCGATTCCGCTCCCGACCGGCCAAAATCATTGTTCAGGCCCAGAACTGCCCGAAACTCGTGATTTTTCGACTGCCCCACCAGAAATCGCAGTCTCGGACCCAGACGGCTGGAAATCACTATTTCGGTCCCGGACAGCCGGAGAACGACACCGGCCCGTCGGACAGCCAAAAATGACGATTCTGCCCCCGACTGACCAAAATCACTGTTCTGTCCGGGAACTGCTCGAAACTCGTGTTTTTTTGACTGCCCTTCCTGAAATAGCTGTTTCGGACCCAGACGGCTGGAAATCACTATTTGTGTCCAGGTCATCCTGAGTGCGACACCAGCCCGTCGGACAGCCAAAAATGTCGATTCCGCTCCCGACCGGCCAAAATCATTGTTCAGGCCCAGAACTGCCCGAAACTCGTGATTTTTCGACTGCCCTACCAGAAATAGCAGTTTCGGACCCAGACGGCTGGAAATCGCTATTTGTGTCCAGGTCATCCTGAGTTCGACACCGGCCCGTCGGAAAGCCAAAAAAGTCGATTCCGCTCCCGACCGGCCAAAATCATTGTTCAGGCCCAGAACTGCCCGAAACTCGTGATTTTTCGACTGCCCTACCAGAAATAGCAGTTTCGGACCCAGACGGCTGGAAATCGCTATTTGTGTCCAGGTCATCCTGAGTTCGACACCGGCCCGTCGGAAAGCCAAAAATGTCGATTCCGCTCCCGACCGGCCAAAATCATTGTTCAGACCCAGAACTGCCCGAAACTCGTGATTTTTCGACTGCCCTACCAGAAATAGCAGTTTCGGACCCAGACGGCTGGAAATCGCTATTTGTGTCCAGGTCATCCTGAGTTCGACACCGGCCCGTCGGAAAGCCAAAAATGTCGATTCCGCTCCCGACCGGCCAAAATGATTGTTCAGACCCAGAACTGCCCGAAACTCGTGATTTTTCGACTGCCCCACCAGAAATCGCAGTCTCGGACCCAGACGGCTGGAAATCACTATTTCGGTCCCGGACAGCCGGAGAACGACACCGGCCCGTCGGACAGCCAAAAATGACGATTCTGCCCCCGACTGACCAAAATCGCTGTTCTGTCCGGGAACTGCTCGAAACTCGTGTTTTTTTGACTGCCCTTCCAGAAATAGCTGTTTCGGACCCAGACGGCTGGAAATCACTATTTGTGTCCAGGCCATCCTGAGTGCGACACCGGCCCGTCGGACAGCCAAAAATGTCGATTCCGCTCCCGACCGGCCAAAATCATTGTTCAGGCCCAGAACTGCCCGAAACTCGTGATTTTTCGACTGCCCTACCAGAAATAGCAGTTTCGGACCCAGACGGCTGGAAATCGCTATTTGTGTCCAGGTCATCCTGAGTTCGACACCGGCCCGTCGGAAAGCCAAAAAAGTGGATTCCGCTCCCGACCGGCCAAAATCATTGTTCAGGCCCAGAACTGCCCGAAACTCGTGATTTTTCGACTGCCCTACCAGAAATAGCAGTTTCGGACCCAGACGGCTGGAAATCGCTATTTGTGTCCAGGTCATCCTGAGTTCGACACCGGCCCGTCGGAAAGCCAAAAATGTCGATTCCGCTCCCGACCGGCCAAAATCATTGTTCAGACCCAGAACTGCCCGAAACTCGTGATTTTTCGACTGCCCTACCAGAAATAGCAGTTTCGGACCCAGACGGCTGGAAATCGCTATTTGTGTCCAGGTCATCCTGAGTTCGACACCGGCCCGTCGGAAAGCCAAAAATGTCGATTCCGCTCCCGACCGGCCAAAATCATTGTTCAGGCCCAGAACTGCCCGAAACTCGTGATTTTTCGACTGCCCCACCAGAAATCGCAGTCTCGGACCCAGACGGCTGGAAATCACTATTTCGGTCCTGGACAGCCGGAGAACGACACCGGCCCGTCGGACAGCCAAAAATGACGATTCTGCCCCCGACTGACCAAAATCACTGTTCTGTCCGGGAACTGCTCGAAACTCGTGTTTTTTTGACTGCCCTTCCAGAAATAGCTGTTTCGGACCCAGACGGCTGGAAATCACTATTTGTGTCCAGGTCATCCTGAGTGCGACACCGGCCCGTCGGACAGCCAAAAATGTCGATTCCGCTCCCGACCGGCCAAAATCATTGTTCAGGCCCAGAACTGCCCGAAACTCGTGATTTTTCGACTGCCCTACCAGAAATAGCAGTTTCGGACCCAGACGGCTGGAAATCGCTATTTGTGTCCAGGTCATCCTGAGTTCGACACCGGCCCGTCGGAAAGCCAAAAAAGTCGATTCCGCTCCCGACCGGCCAAAATCATTGTTCAGGCCCAGAACTGCCCGAAACTCGTGATTTTTCGACTGCCCTACCAGAAATAGCAGTTTCGGACCCAGACGGCTGGAAATCGCTATTTGTGTCCAGGTCATCCTGAGTTCGACACCGGCCCGTCGGAAAGCCAAAAATGTCGATTCCGCTCCCGACCGGCCAAAATCATTGTTCAGACCCAGAACTGCCCGAAACTCGTGATTTTTCGACTGCCCTACCAGAAATAGCAGTTTCGGACCCAGACGGCTGGAAATCGCTATTTGTGTCCAGGTCATCCTGAGTTCGACACCGGCCCGTCGGAAAGCCAAAAATGTCGATTCCGCTCCCGACCGGCCAAAATCATTGTTCAGGCCCAGAACTGCCCGAAACTCGTGATTTTTCGACTGCCCCACCAGAAATCGCAGTCTCGGACCCAGACGGCTGGAAATCACTATTTCGGTCCCGGACAGCCGGAGAACGACATCGGCCCGTCGGACAGCCAAAAATGACGATTCTGCCCCCGACTGACCAAAATCACTGTTCTGTCCGAGAACTGCTTGAAACTCGTGTTTTTTTGACTGCCCTTCCAGAAATAGCTGTTTCGGACCCAGACGGCTGGAAATCACTATTTGTGTCCAGGTCATCCTGAGTGCGACACCGGCCCGTCGGACAGTCAAAAATGTCGATTCCGCTCCCGACCGGCCAAAATCATTGTTCAGGCCCAGAACTGCCCGAAACTCGTGATTTTTCGACTGCCCTACCAGAAATAGCAGTTTCGGACCCAGACGGCTGGAAATCGCTATTTGTGTCCAGGTCATCCTGAGTTCGACACCGGCCCGTCGGAAAGCCAAAAATGTCGATTCCGCTCCCGACCGGCCAAAATCATTGTTCAGGCCCAGAACTGCCCGAAACTCGTGATTTTTCGACTGCCCTACCAGAAATAGCAGTTTCGGACCCAGACGGCTGGAAATCGCTATTTGTGTCCAGGTCATCCTGAGTTCGACACCGGCCCGTCGGAAAGCCAAAAATGTCGATTCCGCTCCCGACCGGCCAAAATCATTGTTCAGGCCTAGAACTGCCCGAAACTCGTGATTTTTCGACTGCCCCAACAGAAATCGCACTCTCGGACCCAGACGGCTGGAAATCACTATTTCGGTCCCGGACAGCCGGAGAACGACACCGGCCCGTCGGACAGCCAAATATGACAATTCTGCCCCCGACTGACCAAAATCACTGTTCTGTCCGGGAACTGATCGAAACTCGTGTTTTTTTACTGCCCTACCAGAAAAAGCTGTATCGGACGGAGACGGCTGGAAATCACTATTTGGGTTCCGAACATCCTGAGAATGACACCGGACAGTCGGACAGCCAAAAATGTCGATTCCGCTCCCGACCGGCCAAAATCATTGTTCAGGCCCAGAACTGCCCGAAACTAGTGATTTTTCGACTGCCCTACCAGAAATAGCAGTTTCGGACCCAGACGGCTGGAAATCGCTATTTGTGTCCAGGTCATCCTGAGTTCGACACCGGCCCGTCGGAAAGTCAAAAATGTCGATTCCGCTCCCGACCGGCCAAAATCATTGTTCAGGCCCAGAACTGCCCGAAACTCGTGATTTTTCGACTGCCCTACCAGAAATAGCTGTTTCGGACCCAGACGGCTGGAAATCGCTATTTGTGTCCAGGTCATCCTGAGTTCGACACCGGCCCGTCGGAAAGCCAAAAAAGTCGATTCCGCTCCCGACCGGCCAAAATCATTGTTCAGGCCCAGAACTGCCCGAAACTCGTGATTTTTCGACTGCCCTACCAGAAATAGCAGTTTCGGACCCAGACGGCTGGAAATCGCTATTTGTGTCCAGGTCATCCTGAGTTCGACACCGGCCCGTCGGAAAGCCAAAAATGTCGATTCCGCTCCCGACCGGCCAAAATCATTGTTCAGACCCAGAACTGCCCGAAACTCGTGATTTTTCGACTGCCCTACCAGAAATAGCAGTTTCGGACCCAGACGGCTGGAAATCGCTATTTGTGTCCAGGTCATCCTGAGTTCGACACCGGACAGTCGGACAGCCAAAAATGTCGATTCCGCTCCCGACCGGCCAAAATCATTGTTCAGGCCCTGAACTGCCCGAAACTCGTGATTTTTCGACTGCCCCACCAGAAATCGCAGTCTCGGACCCAGACGGTTGGAAATCACTATTTCGGTCCCGGACAGCCGGAGAACGACACCGGCCCGTCGGACAGCCAAAAATGACGATTCTGCCCCCGACTGACCAAAATCACTGTTCTGTCCGGGAACTGCTCGAAACTCAGGTTTTTTTGTCTGCCCTACCTGAAATAGCTGTTTCGGACCCAGACGGCTGGAAATCACTATTTGTGTCCAGGTCTTCCTGAGTGCGACACCGGCCCGTCGGACAGCCAAAAATGTCGATTCCGCTCCCGACCGGCCAAAATCATTGTTCAGGCCCAGAACTGCCCGAAACTAGTGATTTTTCGACTGCCCTACCAGAAATAGCAGTTTCGGACCCAGACGGCTGGAAATCGCTATTTGTGTCCAGGTCATCCTGAGTTCGACACCGGCCCGTCGGAAAGCCAAAAATGTCGATTCCGCTCCCGACCGGCCAAAATCATTGTTCAGGCCTAGAACTGCCCGAAACTCGTGATTTTTCGACTGCCCCAACAGAAATCGCACTCTCAGACCCAGACGGCTGGAAATCACTATTTCGGTCCCGGACAGCCGGAGAACGACACCGGCCCGTCGGACAGCCAAATATGACAATTCTGCCCCCGACTGACCAAAATCACTGTTCTGTCCGGGAACTGATCGAAACTCGTGTTTTTTTACTGCCCTACCAGAAAAAGCTGTATCGGACGGAGACGGCTGGAAATCACTATTTGGGTTCCGAACATCCTGGGAATGACACCGGACCGTCGGACAGCCAAAAATGTCGATTCCGCTCCCGACTAGCCAAAATCATTGTTCAGGCCCTGAACTGCCCGAAACTCGTGATTTTTCGACTGCCCCACCAGAAATCGCAGTCTCGGACCCAGACGGCTGGAAATCACTATTTCGGTCCCGGACAGCCGGAGAACGACACCGGCTCGTCGGACAGCCAAAAATGACGATTCTGCCCCCGACTGACCAAAATCACTGTTCTGTCCGGGAACTGCTCGAAACTCGTGTTTTTTTGACTGCCCTTCCAGAAATAGCTGTTTCGGACCCAGACGGCTGGAAATCACTATTTGTGTCCAGGTCATCCTGAGTGCGACACCGGCCCGTCGGACAGCCAAAAATGTCGATTCCGCTCCCGACCGGCCAAAATCATTGTTCAGGCCCAGAACTGCCCGAAACTCGTGATTTTTCGACTGCCCTACCAGAAATAGCAGTTTCGGACCCAGACGGCTGGAAATCGCTATTTGTGTCCAGGTCATCCTGAGTTCGACACCGGCCCGTCGGAAAGCCAAAAATGTCGATTCCGCTCCCGACCGGCCAAAATCATTGTTCAGACCCAGAACTGCCCGAAACTCGTGATTTTTCGACTGCCCTACCAGAAATAGCAGTTTCGGACCCAGACGGCTGGAAATCGCTATTTGTGTCCAGGTCATCCTGAGTTCGACACCGGCCCGTCGGAAAGCCAAAAATGTCGATTCCGCTCCCGACCGGCCAAAATCATTGTTCAGGCCCAGAACTGCCCGAAACTCGTGATTTTTCGACTGCCCCACCAGAAATCGCAGTCTCGGACCCAGACGGCTGGAAATCACTATTTCGGTCCCGGACAGCCGGAGAACGACACCGGCCCGTCGGACAGCCAAAAATGACGATTCTGCCCCCGACTGACCAAAATCACTGTTCTGCCCAGGAACTGCTCGAAACTCGTGTTTTTTTGACTGCCCTTCCAGAAATAGCTGTTTCGGACCCAGACGGCTGGAAATCACTATTTGTGTCCAGGTCATCCTGAGTGCGACACCGGCCCGTCGGACAGCCAAAAATGTCGATTCCGCTCCCGACCGGCCAAAATCATTGTTCAGGCCCAGAACTGCCCGAAACTCGTGATTTTTCGACTGCCCTACCAGAAATAGCAGTTTCGGACCCAGACGGCTGGAAATCGCTATTTGTGTCCAGGTCATCCTGAGTTCGACACCGGCCCGTCGGAAAGCCAAAAATGTCGATTCCGCTCCCGACCGGCCAAAATCATTGTTCAGACCCAGAACTGCCCGAAACTCGTGATTTTTCGACTGCCCTACCAGAAATAGCAGTTTCGGACCCAGACGGCTGGAAATCGCTATTTGTGTCCAGGTCATCCTGAGTTCGACACCGGCCCGTCGGAATGCCAAAAATGTCGATTCCGCTCCCGACCGGCCAAAATCATTGTTCAGGCCCAGAACTGCCCGAAACTCGTGATTTTTTGACTGCCCCACCAGAAATCGCAGTCTCGGACCCAGACGGCTGGAAATCACTATTTCGGTCCCGGACAGCCGGAGAACGACACCGGCCCGTCGGACAGCCAAAAATGACGATTCTGCCCCCGACTGACCAAAATCACTATTCTGTCCGGGAACTGCTCGAAACTCGTGTTTTTTTGACTGCCCTTCCAGAAATAGCTGTTTCGGACCCAGACGGCTGGAAATCACTATTTGTGTCCAGGTCATCCTGAGTGCGACACCGGCCCGTCGGACAGCCAAAAATGTCGATTCCGCACCCGACCGGCCAAAATCATTGTTCAGGCCCAGAACTGCCCGAAACTCGTGATTTTTCGACTGCCCTACCAGAAATAGCAGTTTCGGACCCAGACGGCTGGAAATCGCTATTTGTGTCCAGGTCATCCTGAGTTCGACACCGGCCCGTCGGAAAGCCAAAAATGTCGATTCCGCTCCCGACCGGCCAAAATCATTGTTCAGGCCCAGAACTGCCCGAAACTCGTGATTTTTCGACTGCCCTACCAGAAATAGCAGTTTCGGACCCAGACGGCTGGAAATCGCTATTTGTGTCCAGGTCATCCTGAGTTCGACACCGGCCCGTCGGAAAGCCAAAAATGTCGATTCCGCTCCCGACCGGCCAAAATCATTGTTCAGGCCTAGAACTGCCCGAAACTCGTGATTTTTCGACTGCCCCAACAGAAATCGCACTCTCGGACCCAGACGGCTGGAAATCACTATTTCGGTCCCGGACAGCCGGAGAACGACACCGGCCCGTCGGACAGCCAAATATGACAATTCTGCCCCCGACTGACCAAAATCACTGTTCTGTCCGGGAACTGATCGAAACTCGTGTTTTTTTACTGCCCTACCAGAAAAAGCTGTATCGGACGGAGACGGCTGGAAATCACTATTTGGGTTCCGAACATCCTGAGAATGACACCGGACAGTCGGACAGCCAAAAATGTCGATTCCGCTCCCGACTAGCCAAAATCATTGTTCAGGCCCTGAACTGCCCGAAACTCGTGATTTTTCGACTGCCCCACCAGAAATCGCAGTCTCGGACCCAGACGGTTGGAAATCACTATTTCGGTCCCGGACAGCCGGAGAACGACACCGGCCCGTCGGACAGCCAAAAATGACGATTCTGCCCCCGACTGACCAAAATCACTGTTCTGTCCGGGAACTGCTCGAAACTCAGGTTTTTTTGTCTGCCCTACCTGAAATAGCTGTTTCGGACCCAGACGGCTGGAAATCACTATTTGTGTCCAGGTCTTCCTGAGTGCGACACCGGCCCGTCGGACAGCCAAAAATGTCGATTCCGCTCCCGACCGGCCAAAATCATTGTTCAGGCCCAGAACTGCCCGAAACTAGTGATTTTTCGACTGCCCTACCAGAAATAGCAGTTTCGGACCCAGACGGCTGGAAATCGCTATTTGTGTCCAGGTCATCCTGAGTTCGACACCGGCCCGTCGGAAAGCCAAAAATGTCGATTCCGCTCCCGACCGGCCAAAATCATTGTTCAGGCCTAGAACTGCCCGAAACTCGTGATTTTTCGACTGCCCCAACAGAAATCGCACTCTCAGACCCAGACGGCTGGAAATCACTATTTCGGTCCCGGACAGCCGGAGAACGACACCGGCCCGTCGGACAGCCAAATATGACAATTCTGCCCCCGACTGACCAAAATCACTGTTCTGTCCGGGAACTGATCGAAACTCGTGTTTTTTTACTGCCCTACCAGAAAAAGCTGTATCGGACGGAGACGGCTGGAAATCACTATTTGGGTTCCGAACATCCTGGGAATGACACCGGACCGTCGGACAGCCAAAAATGTCGATTCCGCTCCCGACTAGCCAAAATCATTGTTCAGGCCCTGAACTGCCCGAAACTCGTGATTTTTCGACTGCCCCACCAGAAATCGCAGTCTCGGACCCAGACGGCTGGAAATCACTATTTCGGTCCCGGACAGCCGGAGAACGACACCGGCCCGTCGGACAGCCAAAAATGACGATTCTGCCCCCGACTGACCAAAATCACTGTTCTGTCCGGGAACTGCTCGAAACTCGTGTTTTTTTGACTGCCCTTCCAGAAATAGCTGTTTCGGACCCAGACGGCTGGAAATCACTATTTGTGTCCAGGTCTTCCTGAGTGCGACACCGGCCCGTCGGACAGCCAAAAATGTCGATTCCGCTCCCGACCGGCCAAAATCATTGTTCAGGCCCAGAACTGCCCGAAACTAGTGATTTTTCGACTGCCCTACCAGAAATAGCAGTTTCGGACCCAGACGGCTGGAAATCGCTATTTGTGTCCAGGTCATCCTGAGTTCGACACCGGCCCGTCGGAAAGCCAAAAATGTCGATTCCGCTCCCGACCGGCCAAAATCATTGTTCAGGCCTAGAACTGCCCGAAACTCGTGATTTTTCGACTGCCCCAACAGAAATCGCACTCTCAGACCCAGACGGCTGGAAATCACTATTTCGGTCCCGGACAGCCGGAGAACGACACCGGCCCGTCGGACAGCCAAATATGACAATTCTGCCCCCGACTGACCAAAATCACTGTTCTGTCCGGGAACTGATCGAAACTCGTGTTTTTTTACTGCCCTACCAGAAAAAGCTGTATCGGACGGAGACGGCTGGAAATCACTATTTGGGTTCCGAACATCCTGGGAATGACACCGGACCGTCGGACAGCCAAAAATGTCGATTCCGCTCCCGACTAGCCAAAATCATTGTTCAGGCCCTGAACTGCCCGAAACTCGTGATTTTTCGACTGCCCCACCAGAAATCGCAGTCTCGGACCCAGACGGCTGGAAATCACTATTTCGGTCCCGGACAGCCGGAGAACGACACCGGCCCGTCGGACAGCCAAAAATGACGATTCTGCCCCCGACTGACCAAAATCACTGTTCTGTCCGGGAACTGCTCGAAACTCGTGTTTTTTTGACTGCCCTTCCAGAAATAGCTGTTTCGGACCCAGACGGCTGGAAATCACTATTTGTGTCCAGGTCATCCTGAGTGCGACACCGGCCCGTCGGACAGCCAAAAATGTCGATTCCGCTCCCGACCGACCAAAATCATTGTTCAGGCCCAGAACTGCCCGAAACTCGTGATTTTTCGACTGCCCTACCAGAAATAGCAGTTTCGGACCCAGACGGCTGGAAATCGCTATTTGTGTCCAGGTCATCCTGAGTTCGACACCGGCCCGTCGGAAAGCCAAAAATGTCGATTCCGCTCCCGACCGGCCAAAATCATTGTTCAGACCCAGAACTGCCCGAAACTCGTGATTTTTCGACTGCCCTACCAGAAATAGCAGTTTCGGACCCAGACGGCTGGAAATCGCTATTTGTGTCCAGGTCATCCTGAGTTCGACACCGGCCCGTCGGAAAGCCAAAAATGTCGATTCCGCTCCCGACCGGCCAAAATCATTGTTCAGGCCCAGAACTGCCCGAAACTCGTGATTTTTCGACTGCCCCACCAGAAATCGCAGTCTCGGACCCAGACGGCTGGAAATCACTATTTCGGTCCCGGACAGCCGGAGAACGACACCGGCCCGTCGGACAGCCAAAAATGACGATTCTGCCCCCGACTGACCAAAATCACTGTTCTGCCCAGGAACTGCTCGAAACTCGTGTTTTTTTGACTGCCCTTCCAGAAATAGCTGTTTCGGACCCAGACGGCTGGAAATCACTATTTGTGTCCAGGTCATCCTGAGTGCGACACCGGCCCGTCGGACAGCCAAAAATGTCGATTCCGCTCCCGACCGGCCAAAATCATTGTTCAGGCCCAGAACTGCCCGAAACTCGTGATTTTTCGACTGCCCTACCAGAAATAGCAGTTTCGGACCCAGACGGCTGGAAATCGCTATTTGTGTCCAGGTCATCCTGAGTTCGACACCGGCCCGTCGGAAAGCCAAAAATGTCGATTCCGCTCCCGACCGGCCAAAATCATTGTTCAGACCCAGAACTGCCCGAAACTCGTGATTTTTCGACTGCCCTACCAGAAATAGCAGTTTCGGACCCAGACGGCTGGAAATCGCTATTTGTGTCCAGGTCATCCTGAGTTCGACACCGGCCCGTCGGAAAGCCAAAAATGTCGATTCCGCTCCCGACCGGCCAAAATCATTGTTCAGGCCCAGAACTGCCCGAAACTCGTGATTTTTCGACTGCCCCACCAGAAATCGCAGTCTCGGACCCAGACGGCTGGAAATCACTATTTCGGTCCCGGACAGCCGGAGAACGACACCGGCCCGTCGGACAGCCAAAAATGACGATTCTGCCCCCGACTGACCAAAATCACTGTTCTGTCCGGGAACTGCTCGAAACTCGTGTTTTTTTGACTGCCCTTCCAGAAATAGCTGTTTCGGACCCAGACGGCTGGAAATCACTATTTGTGTCCAGGTCATCCTGAGTGCGACACCGGCCCGTCAGACAGCCAAAAATGTCGATTCCGCTCCCGACCGGCCAAAATCATTGTTCAGGCCCAGAACTGCCCGAAACTCGTGATTTTTCGACTGCCCTACCAGAAATAGCAGTTTCGGACCCAGACGGCTGGAAATCGCTATTTGTGTCCAGGTCATCCTGAGTTCGACACCGGCCCGTCGGAAAGCCAAAAAAGTCGATTCCGCTCCCGACCGGCCAAAATCATTGTTCAGGCCCAGAACTGCCCGAAACTCGTGATTTTTCGACTGCCCTACCAGAAATAGCAGTTTCGGACCCAGACGGCTGGAAATCGCTATTTGTGTCCAGGTCATCCTGAGTTCGACACCGGCCCGTCGGAAAGCCAAAAATGTCGATTCCGCTCCCGACCGGCCAAAATCATTGTTCAGACCCAGAACTTCCCGAAACTCGTGATTTTTCGACTGCCCTACCAGAAATAGCAGTTTCGGACCCAGACGGCTAGAAATCGCTATTTGTGTCCAGGTCATCCTGAGTTCGACACCGGCCCGTCGGAAAGCCCAAAATGTCGATTCCGCTCCCGACCGGCCAAAATCATTGTTCAGGCCCAGAACTGCCCGAAACTCGTGATTTTTCGACTGCCCTACCAGAAATAGCAGTTTCGGACCCAGACGGCTGGAAATCGCTATTTGTGTCCAGGTCATCCTGAGTTCGACACCGGCCCGTCGGAAAGCCAAAAATGTCGATTCCGCTCCCGACCGGCCAAAATCATTGTTCAGACCCAGAACTGCCCGAAACTCGTGATTTTTCGACTGCCCTACCAGAAATAGCAGTTTCGGACCCAGACGGCTGGAAATCGCTATTTGTGTCCAGGTCATCCTGAGTTCGACACCGGCCCGTCGGAAAGCCAAAAATGTCGATTCCGCTCCCGACCGGCCAAAATCATTGTTCAGGCCCAGAACTGCCCGAAACTCGTGATTTTTCGACTGCCCCACCAGAAATCGCAGTCTCGGACCCAGACGGCTGGAAATCACTATTTCGGTCCCGGACAGCCGGAGAACGACACCGGCCCGTCGGACAGCCAAAAATGACGATTCTGCCCCCGACTGACCAAAATCACTGTTCTGTCCGGGAACTGCTTGAAACTCGTGTTTTTTTGACTGCCCTTCCAGAAATAGCTGTTTCGGACCCAGACGGCTGGAAATCACTATTTGTGTCCAGGTCATCCTGAGTGCGACACCGGCCCGTCGGACAGCCAAAAATGTCGATTCCGCTCCCGACCGGCCAAAATCATTGTTCAGGCCCAGAACTGCCCGAAACTCGTGATTTTTCGACTGCCCTACCAGAAATAGCTGTTTCGGACCCAGACGGCTGGAAATCACTATTTGTGTCCAGGTCATCCTGAGTTCGACACCGGCCCGTCGGAAAGCCAAAAAAGTCGATTCCGCTCCCGACCGGCCAAAATCATTGTTCAGGCCCAGAACTGTCCGAAACTCGTGATTTTTCGACTGCCCTACCAGAAATAGCAGTTTCGGACCCAGACGGCTGGAAATCGCTATTTGTGTCCAGGTCATCCTGAGTTCGACACCGGCCCGTCGGAAAGCCAAAAATGTCGATTCCGCTCCCGACCGGCCAAAATCATTGTTCAGACCCAGAACTGCCCGAAACTCGTGATTTTTCGACTGCCCTACCAGAAATAGCAATTTCGGACCCAGACGGCTGGAAATCGCTATTTGTGTCCAGGTCATCCTGAGTTCGACACCGGCCCGTCGGAAAGCCAAAAATGTCGATTCCGCTCCCGACCGGCCAAAATCATTGTTCAGGCCCAGAACTGCCCGAAACTCGTGATTTTTTGACTGCCCCACCAGAAATCGCAGTCTCGGACCCAGACGGCTGGAAATCACTATTTCGGTCCCGGACAGCCGGAGAACGACACCGGCCCGTCGGACAGCCAAAAATGACGATTCTGCCCCCGACTGACCAAAATCACTATTCTGTCCGGGAACTGCTCGAAACTCGTGTTTTTTTGACTGCCCTTCCAGAAATAGCTGTTTCGGACCCAGACGGCTGGAAATCACTATTTGTGTCCAGGTCATCCTGAGTGCGACACCGGCCCGTCGGACAGCCAAAAATGTCGATTCCGCTCCCGACCGGCCAAAATCATTGTTCAAGCCCAGAACTGCCCGAAACTCGTGATTTTTCGACTGCCCTACCAGAAATAGCAGTTTCGGACCCAGACGGCTGGAAATCGCTATTTGTGTCCAGGTCATCCTGAGTTCGACACCGGCCCGTCGGAAAGCCAAAAATGTCGATTCCGCTCCCGACCGGCCAAAATCATTGTTCAGGCCCAGAACTGCCCGAAACTCGTGATTTTTCGACTGCCCTACCAGAAATAGCAGTTTCGGACCCAGATGGCTGGAAATCGCTATTTGTGTCCAGGTCATCCTGAGTTCGACACCGGCCCGTCGGAAAGCCAAAAATGTCGATTCCGCTCCCGACCGGCCAAAATCATTGTTCAGGCCTAGAACTGCCCGAAACTCGTGATTTTTCGACTGCCCCAACAGAAATCGCACTCTCGGACCCAGACGGCTGGAAATCACTATTTCGGTCCCGGACAGTCGGAGAACGACATTGGCCCGTCGGACAGCCAAATATGACAATTCTGCCCCCGACTGACCAAAATCACTGTTCTGTCCGGGAACTGATCGAAACTCGTGTTTTTTTACTGCCCTACTAGAAATAGCTGTTTCGGACGCAGACGGCTGGAAATCACTATTTGGGTTCCGAACATCCTGAGAATGACACCGGACCGTCGGACAGCCAAAAATGTCGATTCCGCTCCCGACTAGCCAAAATCATTGTTCAGGCCCTGAACTGCCCGAAACTCGTGATTTTTCGACTGCCCCACCAGAAATCGCAGTCTCGGACCCAGACGGCTGGAAATCACTATTTCGGTCCCGGACAGCCGGTGAACGACACCGGCCCGTCGGACAGCCAAAAATGACGATTCTGCCCCCGACTGACCAAAATCACTGTTCTGTCCGGGAACTGCTCGAAACTCGTGTCTTTTTGACTGCCCTACCTGAAATAGCTGTTTCGGACCCAGACGGCTGGAAATCACTATTTGGGTTCCGAACATCCTGAGAATGACACCGGCCCGTCGGACAGCCAAAAATGTCGATTCTGCCCCCGACCGGCCAAAATCACTGTTCAGGGCGGGAACTGCTCGAAACTCGTGTTTTTTTGACTGCCCTACCAGAAATAGCTGTTTCGGACCCAGACGGCTGGAAATCGCTATTTGTGTCCAGGTCATCCTGAGAGCGACATCGGCCCGTCGGACAGCCAAAAATGTCGATTCCGCTCCCGACCGGCCAAAATCATTGTTCAGGCCTAGAACTGCCCGAAACTCGTGATTTTTCGACTGCCCCAACAGAAATCGCACTCTCGGACCCAGACGGCTGGAAATCACTATTTCGGTCCCGGACAGCCGGAGAACGACATTGGCCCGTCGGACAGCCAAATATGACAATTCTGCCCCCGACTGACCAAAATCACTGTTCTGTCCGGGAACTGATCGAAACTCGTGTTTTTTTACTGCCCTACTAGAAATAGCTGTTTCGGACGCAGACGGCTGGAAATCACTATTTGGGTTCCGAACATCCTGAGAATGACACCGGACCGTCGGACAGCCAAAAATGTCGATTCCGCTCCCGACTAGCCAAAATCATTGTTCAGGCCCTGAACTGCCCGAAACTCGTGATTTTTCGACTGCCCCACCAGAAATCGCAGTCTCGGACCCAGACGGCTGGAAATCACTATTTCGGTCCCGGACAGCCGGTGAACGACACCGGCCCGTCGGACAGCCAAAAATGACGATTCTGCCCCCGACTGACCAAAATCACTGTTCTGTCCGGGAACTGCTCGAAACTCGTGTCTTTTTGACTGCCCTACCTGAAATAGCTGTTTCGGACCCAGACGGCTGGAAATCACTATTTGGGTTCCGAACATCCTGAGAATGACACCGGCCCGTCGGACAGCCAAAAATGTCGATTCTGCCCCCGACCGGCCAAAATCACTGTTCAGGGCGGGAACTGCTCGAAACTCGTGTTTTTTTGACTGCCCTACCAGAAATAGCTGTTTCGGACCCAGACGGCTGGAAATCGCTATTTGTGTCCAGGTCATCCTGAGAGCGACATCGGCCCGTCGGACAGCCAAAAATGTCGATTCCGCTCCCGACCGGCCAAAATCATTGTTCAGGCCCAGAACTGCCCGAAACCCGTGATTTTTCGACTGCCCCACCAGAAATCGCAGTCTCGGACCCAGACGGCTGGAAATCACTATTTCGGTCCCGGACAGCCGGAGAACGACACCGGCCCGTCGGACAGCCAAAAATGACGATTCTGCCCCCGACTGACCAAAATCACTGTTCTGTCCGGGAACTGCTCGAAACTCGTGTTTTTTTGACTGCCCTACCTGAAATAGCTGTTTCGGACCCAGACGGCTGGAAATCACTATTTGGGTTCCGAACATCTTGAGAATGACACCGGCTCGTCGGACAGCCAAAAATGTCGATTCCGCCCCCGACCGGCCAAAATCACTGTTCAGGCCGGGAACTGCTCGAAACTCGTGATTTTTCGACTGCCCCACCAGAAATCGCAGTCTCGGACCCAGACGGCTGGAAATCACTATTTCGGTCCCGGACAGCCGGAGAACGACACCGGCCCGTCGGACAGCCAAATATGACAATTCTGCCCCCGACTGACCAAAATCACTGTTCTGTCCGGGAACTGCTCGAAACTCGTGTTTTTTTGACTGCCCTACCTGAAATAGTTGTTTCGGACCCAGACGGCTGGAAATCACTATTTGGGTTCCGAACATCCTGAGAATGACACCGGCCCGTCGGACAGCCAAAAATGTCGATTCTGCCCCCGACCGGCCAAAATCACTGTTCAGGCCGGGAATTGCTCGAAACTCGTGTTTTTCTGACTGCCCTACCAGAAATAGCTGTTTCGGACCCAGACGGCTGGAAATCGCTATTTGTGTCCAGGTCATCCTGAGAGCGACATCGGCCCGTCGGACAGCCAAAAATGTCGATTCCGCTCTCGACCGGCCAAAATCATTGTTCAGGCCCAGAACTGCCCGAAACCCATGATTTTTCGACTGCCCCACCAGAAATCGCAGTCTCGGACCCAGACGGCTGGAAATCACTATTTCGGTCCCGGACAGCCGGAGAACGACACCGGCCCGTCGGACAGCCAAAAATGACGATTCTGCCCCCGACTGACCAAAATCACTGTTCTGTCCGGGAACTGCTCGAAACTCGTGTTTTTTTGACTGCCCTACCTGAAATAGCTGTTTCGGACCCAGACGGCTGGAAATCACTATTTGGGTTCCGAACATCCTGAGAATGACACCGGCTCGTCGGACAGCCAAAAATGTCGATTCCGCCCCCGACCGGCCAAAATCACTGTTCAGGCCGGGAACTGCTCGAAACTCGTGATTTTTCGACTGCCCCACCAGAAATCGCAGTCTCGGACCCAGACGACTGGAAATCACTATTTCGGTCCCGGACAGCCGAAGAACGACACCGGCCCGTCGGACAGCCAAATATGACAGTTCTGCCCCCGACTGACCAAAATCACTGTTCTGTCCGGGAACTGCTCGAAACTCGTGTTTTTTTGACTGCCCTACCTGAAATAGCTGTTTCGGACCCAGACGGCTGGAAATCACTATTTGGGTTCCGAACATCCTGAGAATGACACCGGCCCGTCGGACAGCCAAAAATGTCGATTCTGCCCCCGACCGGCCAAAATCACTGTTCAGGGCGGGAACTGCTCGAAACTCGTGTTTTTTTGACTGCCCTACCAGAAATAGCTGTTTCGGACCCAGACGGCTGGAAATCGCTATTTGTGTCCAGGTCATCCTGAGAGCGACATCGGCCCGTCGGACAGCCAAAAATGTCGATTCCGCTCCCGACCGGCCAAAATCATTGTTCAGGCCCAGAACTGCCCGAAACCCGTGATTTTTCGACTGCCCCACCAGAAATCGCAGTCTCGGACCCAGACGGCTGGAAATCACTATTTCGGTCCCGTACAGCCGGAGAACGACACCGGCCCGTCGGACAGCCAAAAATGACGATTCTGCCCCGACTGACCAAAATCACTGTTCTGTCCGGGAACTGCTCGAAACTCGTGTTTTTTTGACTGCCCTACCTGAAATAGCTGTTTCGGACCCAGACGGCTGGAAATCACTATTTGGGTTCCGAACATCCTGAGAATGACACCGGCTCGTCGGACAGCCAAAAATGTCGATTCCGCCCCCGACCGGCCAAAATCACTGTTCAGGCCGGGAACTGCTCGAAACTCGTGATTTTTCGACTGCCCCACCAGAAATCGCAGTCTCGGACCCAGACGACTGGAAATCACTATTTCGGTCCCGGACAGCCGGAGAACGACACCGGCCCGTCGGACAGCCAAATATGACAATTCTGCCCCCGACTGACCAAAATCACTGTTCTGTCCGGGAACTGCTCGAAACTCGTGTTTTTTTGACTGCCCTACCTGAAATAGTTGTTCCGGACCCAGACGGCTGGAAATCACTATTTGGGTTCCGAACATCCTGAGAATGACACCGGCCCGTCGGACAGCCAAAAATGTCGATTCTGCCCCCGACCGGCCAAAATCACTGTTCAGGCCGGGAATTGCTCGAAACTCGTGTTTTTCTGACTGCCCTACCAGAAATAGCTGTTTCGGACCCAGACGGCTGGAAATCGCTATTTGTGTCCAGGTCATCCTGAGAGCGACATCGGCCCGTCGGACAGCCAAAAATGTCGATTCCGCTCTCGACCGGCCAAAATCATTGTTCAGGCCCAGAACTGCCCGAAACCCATGATTTTTCGACTGCCCCACCAGAAATCGCAGTCTCGGACCCAGACGGCTGGAAATCACTATTTCGGTCCCGGACAGCCGGTGAACGACACCGGCCCGTCGGACAGCCAAAAATGACGATTCTGCCCCGACTGACCAAAATCACTGTTCTGTCCGGGAACTGCTCGAAACTCGTGTTTTTTTGACTGCCCTACCTGAAATAGCTGTTTCGGACCCAGACGGCTGGAAATCACTATTTGGGTTCCGAACATCCTGAGAATGACACCGGCTCGTCGGACAGCCAAAAATGTCGATTCCGCCCCCGACCGGCCAAAATCACTGTTCAGGCCGGGAACTGCTCGAAACTCGTGATTTTTCGACTGCCCCACCAGAAATCGCAGTCTCGGACCCAGACGACTGGAAATCACTATTTCGGTCCCGGACAGCCGGAGAACGACACCGGCCCGTCGGACAGCCAAATATGACAATTCTGCCCCCGACTGACCAAAATCACTGTTCTGTCCGGGAACTGCTCGAAACTCGTGTTTTTTTGACTGCCCTACCTGAAATAGCTGTTTCGGACCCAGACGGCTGGAAATCACTATTTGGGTTCCGAACATCCTGAGAATGACACCGGCCCGTCGGACAGCCAAATATGTCGATTCTGCCCCCGACCGGCCAAAATCACTGTTCAGGCCGGGAACTGCTCGAAACTCGTGTTTTTTTGACTGCCGTACCTGAAATAGCTGTTTCGGACCCAGACGGCTGGAAATCGCTATTTGTGTCCAGGTCATCCTGAGAGCGACATCGGCCCGTCGGACAGCCAAAAATGTCGATTCCGCTCCCGACCGGCCAAAATCATTGTTCAGGCCCAGAACTGCCCGAAACCCGTGATTTTTCGACTGCCCCACCAGAAATCGCAGTCTCGGACCCAGACGGCTGGAAATCACTATTTCGGTCCCGGACAGCCGGAGAACGACACCGGCCCGTCGGACAGCCAAAAATGACGATTCTGCCCCCGACTGACCAAAATCACTGTTCTGTCCGGGAACTGCTCGAAACTCGTGTTTTTTTGACTGCCCTACCTGAAATAGCTGTTTCGGACCCAGACGGCTGGAAATCACTATTTGGGTTCCGAACATCCTGAGAATGACACCGGCTCGTCGGACAGCCAAAAATGTCGATTCCGCCCCCGACCGGCCAAAATCACTGTTCAGGCCGGGAACTGCTCGAAACTCGTGATTTTTCGACTGCCCCACCAGAAATCGCAGTCTCGGACCCAGACGGCTGGAAATCACTATTTCGGTCCCGGACAGCCGGAGAACGACACCGGCCCGTCGGACAGCCAAATATGACAATTCTGCCCCCGACTGACCAAAATCACTGTTCTGTCCGGGAACTGCTCGAAACTCGTGTTTTTTTGACTGCCCTACCTGAAATAGCTGTTTCGGACCCAGACGGCTGGAAATCACTATTTGGGTTCCGAACATCCTGAGAATGACACCGGCCCGTCGGACAGCCAAAAATGTCGATTCTGCCCCCGACCGGCCAAAATCACTGTTCAGGGCGGGAACTGCTCGAAACTCGTGTTTTTTTGACTGCCCTACCAGAAATAGCTGTTTCGGACCCAGACGGCTGGAAATCGCTATTTGTGTCCAGGTCATCCTGAGAGCGACATCGGCCCGTCGGACAGCCAAAAATGTCGATTCCGCTCCCGACCGGCCAAAATCATTGTTCAGGCCCAGAACTGCCCGAAACCCGTGATTTTTCGACTGCCCCACCAGAAATCGCAGTCTCGGAGCCAGACGGCTGGAAATCACTATTTCGGTCCCGGACAGCCGGAGAACGACACCGGCCCGTCGGACAGCCAAAAATGACGATTCTGCCCCCGACTGACCAAAATCACTGTTCTGTCCGGGAACTGCTCGAAACTCGTGTTTTTTTGACTGCCCTACCTGAAATAGCTGTTTCGGACCCAGACGGCTGGAAATCACTATTTGGGTTCCGAACATCCTGAGAATGACACCGGCTCGTCGGACAGCCAAAAATGTCGATTCCGCCCCCGACCGGCCAAAATCACTGTTCAGGCCGGGAACTGCTCGAAACTCGTGATTTTTCGACTGCCCCACCAGAAATCGCAGTCTCGGACCCAGACGACTGGAAATCACTATTTCGGTCCCGGACAGCCGGAGAACGACACCGGCCCGTCGGACAGCCAAATATGACAATTCTGCCCCCGACTGACCAAAATCACTGTTCTGTCCGGGAACTGCTCGAAACTCGTGTTTTTTTGACTGCCCTACCTGAAATAGCTGTTTCGGACCCAGACGGCTGGAAATCACTATTTGGGTTCCGAACATCCTGAGAATGACACCGGCCCGTCGGACAGCCAAAAATGTCGATTCTGCCCCCGACCGGCCAAAATCACTGTTCAGGGCGGGAACTGCTCGAAACTCGTGTTTTTTTGACTGCCCTACCAGAAATAGCTGTTTCGGACCCAGACGGCTGGAAATCGCTATTTGTGTCCAGGTCATCCTGAGAGCGACATCGGCCCGTCGGACAGCCAAAAATGTCGATTCCGCTCCCGACCGGCCAAAATCATTGTTCAGGCCCAGAACTGCCCGAAACTCGTGATTTTTCGACTGCCCTACCAGAAATAGCAGTTTCGGACCCAGACGGCTGGAAATCGCTATTTGTGTCCAGGTCATCCTGAGTTCGACACCGGCCCGTCGGAAAGCCAAAAATGTCGATTCCGCTCCCGACCGGCCAAAATCATTGTTCAGGCCTAGAACTGCCCGAAACTCGTGATTTTTCGACTGCCCCAACAGAAATCGCACTCTCGGACCCAGACGGCTGGAAATCACTATTTCGGTCCCGGACAGCCGGAGAACGACACCGGCCCGTCGGACAGCCAAATATGACAATTCTGCCCCCGACTGACCAAAATCACTGTTCTGTCCGGGAACTGATCGAAACTCGTGTTTTTTTACTGCCCTACCAGAAATAGTTGTTTCGGACGCAGACGGCTGGAAATCACTATTTGGGTTCCGAACATCCTGAGAATGACACCGGCCCGTCGGACAGCCAAAAATGTCGATTCCGCTCCCGACTAGCCAAAATCATTGTTCAGGCCCTGAACTGCCCGAAACTCGTGATTTTTCGACTGCCCCACCAGAAATCGCAGTCTCGGACCCAGACGGCTGGAAATCACTATTTCGGTCCCGGACAGCCGGAGAACGACACCGGCCCGTCGGACAGCCAAAAATGACGATTCTGCCCCCGACTGACCAAAATCACTGTTCTGTCCGGGAACTGCTCGAAACTCGTGTTTTTTTGACTGCCCTACCTGAAATAGCTGTTTCGGACCCAGACGGCTGGAAATCACTATTTGGGTTCCGAACATCCTGAGAATGACACCGGCCCGTCGGACAGCCAAAAATGTCGATTCTGCCCCCGACCGGCCAAAATCACTGTTCAGGGCGGGAACTGCTCGAAACTCGTGTTTTTTTGACTGCCCTACCAGAAATAGCTGTTTCGGACCCAGACGGCTGGAAATCGCTATTTGTGTCCAGGTCATCCTGAGAGCGACATCGGCCCGTCGGACAGCCAAAAATGTCGATTCCGCTCCCGACCGGCCAAAATCATTGTTCAGGCCCAGAACTGCCCGAAACCCGTGATTTTTCGACTGCCCCACCAGAAATCGCAGTCTCGGACCCAGACGGCTGGAAATCACTATTTCGGTCCCGGACAGCCGGAGAACGACACCGGCCCGTCGGACAGCCAAAAATGACGATTCTGCCCCCGACTGACCAAAATCACTGTTCTGTCCGGGAACTGCTCGAAACTCGTGTTTTTTTGACTGCCCTACCTGAAATAGCTGTTTCGGACCCAGACGGCTGGAAATCACTATTTGGGTTCCGAACATCCTGAGAATGACACCGGCTCGTCGGACAGCCAAAAATGTCGATTCCGCCCCCGACCGGCCAAAATCACTGTTCAGGCCGGGAACTGCTCGAAACTCGTGATTTTTCGACTGCCCCACCAGAAATCGCAGTCTCGGACCCAGACGGCTGGAAATCACTATTTCGGTCCCGGACAGCCGGAGAACGACACCGGCCCGTCGGACAGCCAAATATGACAATTCTGCCCCCGACTGACCAAAATCACTGTTCTGTCCGGGAACTGCTCGAAACTCGTGTTTTTTTGACTGCCCTACCTGAAATAGCTGTTTCGGACCCAGACGGCTGGAAATCACTATTTGGGTTCCGAACATCCTGAGAATGACACCGGCCCGTCGGACAGCCAAAAATGTCGATTCTGCCCCCGACCGGCCAAAATCACTGTTCAGGCCGGGAATTGCTCGAAACTCGTGTTTTTTTGACTGCCCTACCAGAAATAGCTGTTTCGGACCCAGACGGCTGGAAATCGCTATTTGTGTCCAGGTCATCCTGAGAGCGACATCGGCCCGTCGGACAACCAAAAATGTCGATTCCGCTCCCGACCGGCCAAAATCATTGTTCAGGCCCAGAACTGCCCGAAACCCGTGATTTTTCGACTGCCCCACCAGAAATCGCAGTCTCGGACCCAGACGGCTGGAAATCACTATTTCGGTCCCGGACAGCCGGAGAACGACACCGGCCCGTCGGACAGCCAAAAATGACGATTCTGCCCCCGACTGACCAAAATCACTGTTCTGTCCGGGAACTGCTCGAAACTCGTGTTTTTTTGACTGCCCTACCAGAAATAGCTGTTTCGGACCCAGACGGCTGGAAATCACTATTTGGGTTCCGAACATCCTGAGAATGACACCGGCTCGTCGGACAGCCAAAAATGTCGATTCCGCCCCCGACCGGCCAAAATCACTGTTCAGGCCGGGAACTGCTCGAAACTCGTGATTTTTCGACTGCCCCACCAGAAATCGCAGTCTCGGACCCAGACGGCCGGAAATCACTATTTCGGTCCCGGACAGCCGGAGAACGACACCGGCCCGTCGGACAGCCAAATATGACAATTCTGCCCCCGACTGACAAAATCACTGTTCTGTCCGGGAACTGCTCGAAACTCGTGTTTTTTTGACTGCCCTACCTGAAATAGTTGTTTCGGACCCAGACGGCTGGAAATCACTATTTGGGTTCCGAACATCCTGAGAATGACACCGGCCCGTCGGACAGCCAAAAATGTCGATTCTGCCCCCGACCGGCCAAAATCACTGTTCAGGCCGGGAATTGCTCGAAACTCGTGTTTTTCTGACTGCCCTACCAGAAATAGCTGTTTCGGACCCAGACGGCTGGAAATCGCTATTTGTGTCCAGGTCATCCTGAGAGCGACATCGGCCCGTCGGACAGCCAAAAATGTCGATTCCGCTCTCGACCGGCCAAAATCATTGTTCAGGCCCAGAACTGCCCGAAACCCATGATTTTTCGACTGCCCCACCAGAAATCGCAGTCTCGGACCCAGACGGCTGGAAATCACTATTTCGGTCCCGGACAGCCGGAGAACGACACCGGCCCGTCGGACAGCCAAAAATGACGATTCTACCCCCGACTGACCAAAATCACTGTTCTGTCCGGGAACTGCTCGAAACTCGTGTTTTTTTGACTGCCCTACCTGAAATAGCTGTTTCAGACCCAGACGGCTGGAAATCACTATTTGGGTTCCGAACATCCTGAGAATGACACCGGCTCGTCGGACAGCCAAAAATGTCGATTCCGCCCCCGACCGGCCAAAATCACTGTTCAGGCCGGGAACTGCTCGAAACTCGTGATTTTTCGACTGCCCCACCAGAAATCGCAGTCTCGGACCCAGACGGCTGGAAATCACTATTTCGGTCCCGGACAGCCGGAGAACGACACCGGCCCGTCGGACAGCCAAATATGACAATTCTGCCCCCGACTGACCAAAATCACTGTTCTGTCCGGGAACTGCTCGAAACTCGTGTTTTTTTGACTGCCCTACCTGAAATAGCTGTTTCGGACCCAGACGGCTGGAAATCACTATTTGGGTTCCGAACATCCTGAGAATGACACCGGCCCGTCGGACAGCCAAAAATGTCGATTCTGCCCCCGACCGGCCAAAATCACTGTTCAGGCCGGGAATTGCTCGAAACTCGTGTTTTTTTGACTGCCCTACCAGAAATAGCTGTTTCGGACCCAGACGGCTGGAAATCGCTATTTGTGTCCAGGTCATCCTGAGAGCGACATCGGCCCGTCGGACAACCAAAAATGTCGATTCCGCTCCCGACCGGCCAAAATCATTGTTCAGGCCCAGAACTGCCCGAAACCCGTGATTTTTCGACTGCCCCACCAGAAATCGCAGTCTCGGACCCAGACGGCTGGAAAGCACTATTTCGGTCCCGGACAGCCGGAGAACGACACCGGCCCGTCGGACAGCCAAAAATGACGATTCTGCCCCCGACTGACCAAAATCATTGTTCTGTCCGGGAACTGCTCGAAACTCGTGTTTTTTTGACTGCCCTACCTGAAATAGCTGTTTTGGACCCAGACGGCTGGAAATCACTTTTTGGGTTCCGAACATCCTGAGAATGACACCGGCTCGTCGGACAGCCAAAAATGTCGATTCCGCCCTCGACCAGCCAAAATCACTGTTCAGGCCCAGAACTGCCCGAAACCCGTGATTTTTCGACTGCCCCACCAGAAATCGCAGTCTCGGACCCAGACGGCTAGAAATCACTATTTCGGTCCCGGACAGCCGGAGAACGACACCGGCCCGTCGGACAGCCAAAAATGACGATTCTGCCCCCGACTGGCCAAAATCACTGTTCTGTCCGGGAACTGCTCGAAACTCGTGTTTTTTTGACTGCCCTACCTGAAATAGCTGTTTTGGACCCAGACGGCTGGAAATCACTATTTGGGTTCCGAACATCCTGAGAATGACACCGGCCCGTCGGACAGCCAAAAATGTCGATTCTGCCCCCGACCGGCCAAAATCACTGTTCAGGGCGGGAACTGCTCGAAACTCATGTTTTTTTGACTGCCCTACCAGAAATAGCTGTTTCGGCCCCAGACGGCTGGAAATCGCTATTTGTGTCCAGGTCATCCTGAGAGCGACATCGGCCCGTCGGACAGCCAAAAATGTCGATTCCGCTCCCGACCGGCCAAAATCATTGTTCAGGCCCAGAACTGCCCGAAACCCGTGATTTTTCGACTGCCCCACCAGAAATCGCAGTCTCGGACCCAGACGGCTGGAAATCACTATTTGGGTTCCGAACATCCTGAGAATGACACCGGCCCGTCGGACAGCCAAAAATGTCGATTCTGCCCCCGACCGGTTAAAATCACTGTTCAGGCCGAGAACTGCTCGAAACTCGTGTTTTTTTTACTGCCCTACCAGAAATAGCAGTTTCGGACCCAGACGGCTGGAAATCGCTATTTGGGTCCAGGTCATCCTGAGTGCGACACCGGCTCGTCGGACAGCCAAAAATGGCGATTCCGCCCCCGACCGGCCAAAATCATTGTTCAGGCCCAGAACTGCCCGAAACTCGTGATTTTTCGACTGCCCTACCAGAAATAGCAGTCTCGGACCCAGACGGCTGGAAATCGCTATTTGTGTCCAGGTCATCCTGAGTGCGACACCGGCCCGTCGGACAGCCAAAAATGGCGATTCCGCTCCCGACCGGCCAAAATCATTGTTCAGGCCCAGAACTGCCCGAAACTCGTGATTTTTCGACTGCCCCACCAGAAATCGCAGTCTCGGACCCAGACGGCTGGAAATCACTATTTCGGTCCCGGACAGCCGGAGAACGACACCGGCCCGTCGGACAGCCAAAAATGACGATTCTGCCCCCGACTGACCAAAATCACTGTTCTGTCCGGGAACTGCTCGAAACTCGTGTTTTTTTGACTGCCCTACCTGAAATAGCTGTTTCGGACCCAGACGACTGGAAATCACTATTTGGGTTCCGAACATCCTGAGAATGACACCGGCCCGTCGGACAGCCAGAAATGTCGATTCTGCCCCCGACCGGCCAAAATCACTGTTCAGGCCGGGAACTGCTCGAAACTCGTGTTTTTTTGACTGCCCCACCAGAAATAGCTGTTTCGGACCCAGACGGCTGGAAATCACTATTTGGGTTCCGAACATCCTGAGAATGACACCGGCTCGTCGGACAGCCAAAAATGTCGATTCCGCCCCCGACCGGCCAAAATCACTGTTCAGGCCGGGAACTGCTCGAAACTCGTGATTTTTCGACTGCCCCACCAGAAATCGCAGTCTCGGACCCAGACGGCTGGAAATCACTATTTCGGTCCCGGACAGCCGGTGAACGACACCGGCCCGTCGGACAGCCAAATATGACAATTCTGCCCCCGACTGACCAAAATCACTGTTCTGTCCGGGAACTGCTCGAAACTCGTGTTTTTTTGACTGCCCTACCTGAAATAGCTGTTTCGGACCCAGACGGCTGGAAATCACTATTTGGGTTCCGAACATCCTGAGAATGACACCGGCCCGTCGGACAGCCAAAAATGTCGATTCTGCCCCCGACCGGCCAAAATCACTGTTCAGGGCGGGAACTGCTCGAAACTCGTGTTTTTTTGACTGCCCTACCAGAAATAGCTGTTTCGGACCCAGACGGCTGGAAATCACTATTTGGGTTCCGAACATCCTGAGAATGACACCGGCTCGTCAGACAGCCAAAAATGTCGATTCCGCCCCCGACCGGCCAAAATCACTGTTCAGGCCGGGAACTGCTCGAAACTCGTGATTTTTCGACTGCCCCACCAGAAATCGCAGTCTCGGACCCAGACGACTGGAAATCACTTTTTCGGTCCCGGACAGCCGGAGAACGACACCGGCCCGTCGGACAGCCAAATATGACAATTCTGCCCCCGACTGACCAAAATCACTGTTCTGTCCGGGAACTGCTCGAAACTCGTGTTTTTTTGACTGCCCTACCTGAAATAGCTGTTTCGGACCCAGACGGCTGGAAATCACTATTTGGGTTCCGAACATCCTGAGAATGACACCGGCCCGTCGGACAGCCAAAAATGTCGATTCTGCCCCCGACCGGCCAAAATCACTGTTCAGGGCGGGAACTGCTCGAAACTCGTGTTTTTTTGACTGCCCTACCAGAAATAGCTGTTTCGGACCCAGACGGCTGGAAATCGCTATTTGTGTCCAGGTCATCCTGAGAGCGACATCGGCCCGTCGGACAGCCAAAAATGTCGATTCCGCTCCCGACCGGCCAAAAATCATTGTTCAGGCCCAGAACTGCCCGAAACCCGTGATTTTTCGACTGCCCCACCAGAAATCGCAGTCTCGGACCCAGACGGCTGGAAATCACTATTTCGGTCCCGGACAGCCGGTGAACGACACCGGCCCGTCGGACAGCCAAATATGACAATTCTGCCCCCGACTGACCAAAATCACTGTTCTGTCCGGGAACTGCTCGAAACTCGTGTTTTTTTGACTGCCCTACCTGAAATAGCTGTTTCGGACCCAGACGACTGGAAATCACTATTTGGGTTCCGAACATCCTGAGAATGACACCGGCCCGTCGGACAGCCAGAAATGTCGATTCTGCCCCCGACCGGCCAAAATCACTGTTCAGGCCGGGAACTGCTCGAAACTCGTGTTTTTTGACTGCCCCACCAGAAATAGCTGTTTCGGACCCAGACGGCTGGAAATCACTATTTGGGTTCCGAACATCCTGAGAATGACACCGGCTCGTCGGACAGCCAAAAATGTCGATTCCGCCCCCGACCGGCCAAAATCACTGTTCAGGCCGGGAACTGCTCGAAACTCGTGATTTTTCGACTGCCCTTCCAGAAATAGCTGTTTCGGACCCAGACGGCTGGAAATCACTATTTGGGTTCCGAACATCCTGAGAATGACACCGGCCCGTCGGGCAGCCAGAAATGTCGATTCTGCCCCCGACCGGCCAAAATCACTGTTCAGGCCGGGAACTGCTCGAAACTCGTGTTTTTTTGACTGCCCTACCAGAAATAGCTGTTTCGGACCCAGACGGCTGGAAATCACTACTTGGGTTCCGAACATCCTGAGAATGACACCGGCTCGTCGGACAGCCAAAAATGTCGATTCCGCCCCCGACCGGCCAAAATCACTGTTCAGGCCGGGAACTGCTCGAAACTCGTGTTTTTTTGACTGCCCTTCCAGAAATAGCAGTTTCGGACCCAGACGGCTGGAAATCACTATTTGGGTTCCGAACATCCTGAGAATGACACCGGCCCGTCGGACAGCCAAAAATGTCGATTCTGCCCCCGACCGGCCAAAATCACTGTTCAGGCCGAGAACTGCTCGAAACTCGTGTTTTTTTTACTGCCCTACCAGAAATAGCAGTTTCGGACCCAGACGGCTGGAAATTGCTATTTGTGTCCAGGTCATCCTGAGTGCGACACCGGCCCGTCGGACAGCCAAAAATGGCGATTCCGCTCCCAACCGGCCAAAATCATTGTTCAGGCCCAGAACTGCTCGAAACTTGTGATTTTTCGACTGCCCTACCAGAAATAGCAGTCTCGGACCCAGACGGCTGGAAATCGCTATTTGTGTCCAGGTCATCCTGAGTTCGACACCGGCCTGTTGGAAAGCCAAAAATGCCGATTCCGCTCCCGACCGGCCATAATCATTATTCTGGCCCAGAACTGCCCGAAACTCGTGTTTTTTTACTGCCCTACCAGAAATAGCTATTTCGGACCCAGACGGCTGGAAATCACTATTTGGGTTCCGAACATCCTGAGAATGACACCGGCCCGTCGGACAGCCAAAAATGTCGATTCCGCTCCCGACTAGCCAAAATCACTGTTCAGGCCCTGAACTGCCCGAAACTCGTGATTTTTCGACTGCCCCACCAGAAATCGCAGTCTCGGGCCCAGACGGCTGGAAATCACTATTTCGGTCCCGGACAGCCGGAGAACGACACCGGCCCGTCGGACAGCCAAAAATGACGATTCTGCCCCCGACTGACCAAAATCACTGTTCTGTCCGGGAACTGCTCGAAACTCGTGTTTTTTTGACTGCCCTTCCAGAAATAGCTGTTTCGGACCCAGACGGCTGGAAATCACTACTTGGGTTCCGAACATCCTGAGAATGACACCGGCTCGTCGGACAGCCAAAAATGTCGATTCCGCCCCCGACCGGCCAAAATCACTGTTCAGGCCGGGAACTGCTCGAAACTCGTGTTTTTTTGACTGCCCTTCCAGAAATAGCAGTTTCGGACCCAGACGGCTGGAAATCACTATTTGGGTTCCGAACATCCTGAGAATGACACCGGCCCGTCGGACAGCCAAAAATGTCGATTCTGCCCCCGACCGGCCAAAATCACTGTTCAGGCCGAGAACTGCTCGAAACTCGTGTTTTTTTTACTGCCCTACCAGAAATAGCAGTTTCGGACCCAGACGGCTGGAAATTGCTATTTGTGTCCAGGTCATCCTGAGTGCGACACCGGCCCGTCGGACAGCCAAAAATGGCGATTCCGCTCCCAACCGGCCAAAATCATTGTTCAGGCCCAGAACTGCTCGAAACTTGTGATTTTTCGACTGCCCTACCAGAAATAGCAGTCTCGGACCCAGACGGCTGGAAATCGCTATTTGTGTCCAGGTCATCCTGAGTTCGACACCGGCCTGTTGGAAAGCCAAAAATGCCGATTCCGCTCCCGACCGGCCATAATCATTATTCTGGCCCAGAACTGCCCGAAACTCGTGTTTTTTTACTGCCCTACCAGAAATAGCTATTTCGGACCCAGACGGCTGGAAATCACTATTTGGGTTCCGAACATCCTGAGAATGACACCGGCCCGTCGGACAGCCAAAAATGTCGATTCCGCTCCCGACTAGCCAAAATCACTGTTCAGGCCCTGAACTGCCCGAAACTCGTGATTTTTCGACTGCCCCACCAGAAATCGCAGTCTCGGGCCCAGACGGCTGGAAATCACTATTTCGGTCCCGGACAGCCGGAGAACGACACCGGCCCGTCGGACAGCCAAAAATGACGATTCTGCCCCCGACTGACCAAAATCACTGTTCTGTCCGGGAACTGCTCGAAACTCGTGTTTTTTTGACTGCCCTTCCAGAAATAGCTGTTTCGGACCCAGACGGCTGGAAATCACTATTTGGGTTCCGAACATCCTGAGAATGACACCGGCCTGTCGGACAGCCAGAAATGTCGATTCTGCCCCCGACCGGCCAAAATCACTGTTTAGGCCGGGAACTGCTCGAAACTCGTGTTTTTTTGACTGCCCTACCAGAAATAGCAGTTTCGGACCCAGACGGCTGGAAATCACTATTTAGGTTCCGAACATCCTGAGAATGACACCGGCTCGTCGGACAGCCAAAAATGTCGATTCCGCCCCCGACCGGCCAAAATCACTGTTCAGGCCGGGAACTGCTCGAAACTCGTGTTTTTTTGACTGCCCTACCAGAAATAGCAGTTTCAGACCCAGACGGCTGGAAATCACTATTTGTGTCCAGGTCATCCGGAGAGCGACACCGGCCCGTCTGACAGCCAAAAATGTCGATTCCGCTCCCGACCGGCCAAAATCATTGTTCAGGCCTAGAACTGCCCGAAACTCGTGATTTTTCGACTGCCCCACCAGAAATCGCAGTCTCGGACCCAGACGGCTGGAAATCACTATTTCGGTCCCGGACAGCCGGAGAACGACACCAGCCCGTCGGACAGCCAAATATGACAATTCTGCCCCCGACTGACCAAAATCACTGTTCTGTCCGGGAACTGCTCGAAACTCGTGTTTTTTTACAGCCCTACCAGAAATAGCTGTTTCGGACCCAGACGGCTGGAAATCACTATTTGGGTTCCGAACATCCTGAGAATGACACCGACCCGTCGGACAGCCAAAAATGTCGATTCTGCTCCCGACTAGCCAAAATCATTGTTCAGGCCCTGAACTGCTCGAAACTCGTGATTTTTCGACTGCCCCACCAGAAATCGCAGTCTCGGACCCAGACGGCTGGAAATCACTATTTCGGTCCCGGACAGCCGGAGAACGACACCGGCCCGTCGGACAGCCAAATATGACAATTCTGCCCCCGACTGACCAAAATCACTGTTCTGTCCGGGAACTGCTCGAAACTCGTGTTTTTTTGACTGCCCTACCTGAAATAGCTGTTTCGGACCCAGACGGCTGGAAATCACTATTTGGGTTCCGAACATCCTGAGAATGACACCGGCCCGTCGGACAGCCAAAAATGTCGATTCTGCCCCCGACCGGCCAAAATCACTGTTCAGGCCGAGAACTGCTCGAAACTCGTGTTTTTTTTACTGCCCTACCAGAAATAGCAGTTTCGGACCCAGACGGCTGGAAATCGCTATTTGTGTCCAGGTCATCCTGAGTGCGACACCGGCCCGTCGGACAGCCAAAAAGGGCGATTCCGCTCCCGACCGGCCAAAATCATTGTTCATGCCCAGAACTGCCCGAAACTCGTGATTTTTCGACTGCCCTACCAGAAATAGCAGTCTCGGACCCAGACGGCTGGAAATCGCTATTTGTGGCCAGGTCATCCTGAGTTCGACACCGGCCTGTTGGAAAGCCAAAAATGCCGATTCCGCTCCCGACCGGCCATAATCATTATTCTGGCCCAGAACTGCCCGAAACTCGTGTTTTTTTACTGCCCTACCAGAAATAGCTGTTTCGGACCCAGACGGCTGGAAATCACTATTTGGGTTCTGAACATCCTGAGAATGACACCGGCCCGTCGGACAGCCAAAAATGTCGATTCCGCTCCCGACTAGCCAAAATCACTGTTCAGGCCCTGAACTGCCCGAAACTCGTGATTTTTCGACTGCCCCACCAGAAATCGCAGTCTCGGACCCAGACGGCTGGAAATCACTATTTCGGTCCCGGACAGCCGGAGAACGACACCGGCCCGTCGGACAGCCAAAAATGACGATTCTGCCCCCGACTGACCAAAATCACTGTTCTGTCCGGGAACTGCTCGAAACTCGTGTTTTTTTGACTGCCCTTCCAGAAATAGCTGTTTCGGACCCAGACGGCTGGAAATCACTATTTGGGTTCCGAACATCCTGAGAATGACACCGGCCTGTCGGACAGCCAGAAATGTCGATTCTGCCCCCGACTGGCCAAAATCACTGTTTAGGCCGGGAACTGCTCGAAACTCGTGTTTTTTTGACTGCCCTACCAGAAATAGCTGTTTCGGACCCAGACGGCTGGAAATCACTATTTGGGTTCCGAACATCCTGAGAATGACACCGGCTCGTCAGACAGCCAAAAATGTCGATTCCGCCCCCGACCGGCCAAAATCACTGTTCAGGCCGGGAACTGCTCGAAACTCGTGATTTTTCGACTGCCCCACCAGAAATCGCAGTCTCGGACCCAGACGACTGGAAATCACTATTTCGGTCCCGGACAGCCGGAGAACGACACCGGCCCGTCGGACAGCCAAATATGACAATTCTGCCCCCGACTGACCAAAATCACTGTTCTGTCCGGGAACTGCTCGAAACTCGTGTTTTTTTGACTGCCCTACCTGAAATAGCTGTTTCGGACCCAGACGGCTGGAAATCACTATTTGGGTTCCGAACATCCTGAGAATGACACCGGCCCGTCGGACAGCCAAAAATGTCGATTCTGCCCCCGACCGGCCAAAATCACTGTTCAGGGCGGGAACTGCTCGAAACTCGTGTTTTTTTGACTGCCCTACCAGAAATAGCTGTTTCGGACCCAGACGGCTGGAAATCGCTATTTGTGTCCAGGTCATCCTGAGAGCGACATCGGCCCGTCGGACAGCCAAAAATGTCGATTCCGCTCCCGACCGGCCAAAAATCATTGTTCAGGCCCAGAACTGCCCGAAACCCGTGATTTTTCGACTGCCCCACCAGAAATCGCAGTCTCGGACCCAGACGGCTGGAAATCACTATTTCGGTCCCGGACAGCCGGTGAACGACACCGGCCCGTCGGACAGCCAAATATGACAATTCTGCCCCCGACTGACCAAAATCACTGTTCTGTCCGGGAACTGCTCGAAACTCGTGTTTTTTTGACTGCCCTACCTGAAATAGCTGTTTCGGACCCAGACGACTGGAAATCACTATTTGGGTTCCGAACATCCTGAGAATGACACCGGCCCGTCGGACAGCCAGAAATGTCGATTCTGCCCCCGACCGGCCAAAATCACTGTTCAGGCCGGGAACTGCTCGAAACTCGTGTTTTTTGACTGCCCCACCAGAAATAGCTGTTTCGGACCCAGACGGCTGGAAATCACTATTTGGGTTCCGAACATCCTGAGAATGACACCGGCTCGTCGGACAGCCAAAAATGTCGATTCCGCCCCCGACCGGCCAAAATCACTGTTCAGGCCGGGAACTGCTCGAAACTCGTGATTTTTCGACTGCCCTTCCAGAAATAGCTGTTTCGGACCCAGACGGCTGGAAATCACTATTTGGGTTCCGAACATCCTGAGAATGACACCGGCCCGTCGGGCAGCCAGAAATGTCGATTCTGCCCCCGACCGGCCAAAATCACTGTTCAGGCCGGGAACTGCTCGAAACTCGTGTTTTTTTGACTGCCCTACCAGAAATAGCTGTTTCGGACCCAGACGGCTGGAAATCACTACTTGGGTTCCGAACATCCTGAGAATGACACCGGCTCGTCGGACAGCCAAAAATGTCGATTCCGCCCCCGACCGGCCAAAATCACTGTTCAGGCCGGGAACTGCTCGAAACTCGTGTTTTTTTGACTGCCCTACCAGAAATAGCAGTTTCGGACCCAGACGGCTGGAAATCACTATTTGGGTTCCGAACATCCTGAGAATGACACCGGCCCGTCGGACAGCCAAAAATGTCGATTCTGCCCCCGACCGGCCAAAATCACTGTTCAGGCCGAGAACTGCTCGAAACTCGTGTTTTTTTTACTGCCCTACCAGAAATAGCAGTTTCGGACCCAGACGGCTGGAAATTGCTATTTGTGTCCAGGTCATCCTGAGTGCGACACCGGCCCGTCGGACAGCCAAAAATGGCGATTCCGCTCCCAACCGGCCAAAATCATTGTTCAGGCCCAGAACTGCTCGAAACTTGTGATTTTTCGACTGCCCTACCAGAAATAGCAGTCTCGGACCCAGACGGCTGGAAATCGCTATTTGTGTCCAGGTCATCCTGAGTTCGACACCGGCCTGTTGGAAAGCCAAAAATGCCGATTCCGCTCCCGACCGGCCATAATCATTATTCTGGCCCAGAACTGCCCGAAACTCGTGTTTTTTTACTGCCCTACCAGAAATAGCTATTTCGGACCCAGACGGCTGGAAATCACTATTTGGGTTCCGAACATCCTGAGAATGACACCGGCCCGTCGGACAGCCAAAAATGTCGATTCCGCTCCCGACTAGCCAAAATCACTGTTCAGGCCCTGAACTGCCCGAAACTCGTGATTTTTCGACTGCCCCACCAGAAATCGCAGTCTCGGGCCCAGACGGCTGGAAATCACTATTTCGGTCCCGGACAGCCGGAGAACGACACCGGCCCGTCGGACAGCCAAAAATGACGATTCTGCCCCCGACTGACCAAAATCACTGTTCTGTCCGGGAACTGCTCGAAACTCGTGTTTTTTTGACTGCCCTTCCAGAAATAGCTGTTTCGGACCCAGACGGCTGGAAATCACTATTTGGGTTCCGAACATCCTGAGAATGACACCGGCCTGTCGGACAGCCAGAAATGTCGATTCTGCCCCCGACCGGCCAAAATCACTGTTTAGGCCGGGAACTGCTCGAAACTCGTGTTTTTTTGACTGCCCTACCAGAAATAGCAGTTTCGGACCCAGACGGCTGGAAATCACTATTTAGGTTCCGAACATCCTGAGAATGACACCGGCTCGTCGGACAGCCAAAAATGTCGATTCCGCCCCCGACCGGCCAAAATCACTGTTCAGGCCGGGAACTGCTCGAAACTCGTGTTTTTTTGACTGCCCTACCAGAAATAGCAGTTTCAGACCCAGACGGCTGGAAATCACTATTTGTGTCCAGGTCATCCGGAGAGCGACACCGGCCCGTCTGACAGCCAAAAATGTCGATTCCGCTCCCGACCGGCCAAAATCATTGTTCAGGCCTAGAACTGCCCGAAACTCGTGATTTTTCGACTGCCCCACCAGAAATCGCAGTCTCGGACCCAGACGGCTGGAAATCACTATTTCGGTCCCGGACAGCCGGAGAACGACACCAGCCCGTCGGACAGCCAAATATGACAATTCTGCCCCCGACTGACCAAAATCACTGTTCTGTCCGGGAACTGCTCGAAACTCGTGTTTTTTTACAGCCCTACCAGAAATAGCTGTTTCGGACCCAGACGGCTGGAAATCACTATTTGGGTTCCGAACATCCTGAGAATGACACCGACCCGTCGGACAGCCAAAAATGTCGATTCTGCTCCCGACTAGCCAAAATCATTGTTCAGGCCCTGAACTGCTCGAAACTCGTGATTTTTCGACTGCCCCACCAGAAATCGCAGTCTCGGACCCAGACGGCTGGAAATCACTATTTCGGTCCCGGACAGCCGGAGAACGACACCGGCCCGTCGGACAGCCAAATATGACAATTCTGCCCCCGACTGACCAAAATCACTGTTCTGTCCGGGAACTGCTCGAAACTCGTGTTTTTTTGACTGCCCTACCTGAAATAGCTGTTTCGGACCCAGACGGCTGGAAATCACTATTTGGGTTCCGAACATCCTGAGAATGACACCGGCCCGTCGGACAGCCAAAAATGTCGATTCTGCCCCCGACCGGCCAAAATCACTGTTCAGGCCGAGAACTGCTCGAAACTCGTGTTTTTTTTACTGCCCTACCAGAAATAGCAGTTTCGGACCCAGACGGCTGGAAATCGCTATTTGTGTCCAGGTCATCCTGAGTGCGACACCGGCCCGTCGGACAGCCAAAAAGGGCGATTCCGCTCCCGACCGGCCAAAATCATTGTTCATGCCCAGAACTGCCCGAAACTCGTGATTTTTCGACTGCCCTACCAGAAATAGCAGTCTCGGACCCAGACGGCTGGAAATCGCTATTTGTGGCCAGGTCATCCTGAGTTCGACACCGGCCTGTTGGAAAGCCAAAAATGCCGATTCCGCTCCCGACCGGCCATAATCATTATTCTGGCCCAGAACTGCCCGAAACTCGTGTTTTTTTACTGCCCTACCAGAAATAGCTGTTTCGGACCCAGACGGCTGGAAATCACTATTTGGGTTCTGAACATCCTGAGAATGACACCGGCCCGTCGGACAGCCAAAAATGTCGATTCCGCTCCCGACTAGCCAAAATCACTGTTCAGGCCCTGAACTGCCCGAAACTCGTGATTTTTCGACTGCCCCACCAGAAATCGCAGTCTCGGACCCAGACGGCTGGAAATCACTATTTCGGTCCCGGACAGCCGGAGAACGACACCGGCCCGTCGGACAGCCAAAAATGACGATTCTGCCCCCGACTGACCAAAATCACTGTTCTGTCCGGGAACTGCTCGAAACTCGTGTTTTTTTGACTGCCCTTCCAGAAATAGCTGTTTCGGACCCAGACGGCTGGAAATCACTATTTGGGTTCCGAACATCCTGAGAATGACACCGGCCTGTCGGACAGCCAGAAATGTCGATTCTGCCCCCGACCGGCCAAAATCACTGTTTAGGCCGGGAACTGCTCGAAACTCGTGTTTTTTTGACTGCCCTACCAGAAATAGCAGTTTCGGACCCAGACGGCTGGAAATCACTATTTAGGTTCCGAACATCCTGAGAATGACACCGGCTCGTCGGACAGCCAAAAATGTCGATTCCGCCCCCGACCGGCCAAAATCACTGTTCAGGCCGGGAACTGCTCGAAACTCGTGTTTTTTTGACTGCCCTACCAGAAATAGCAGTTTCAGACCCAGACGGCTGGAAATCACTATTTGTGTCCAGGTCATCCGGAGAGCGACACCGGCCCGTCTGACAGCCAAAAATGTCGATTCCGCTCCCGACCGGCCAAAATCATTGTTCAGGCCTAGAACTGCCCGAAACTCGTGATTTTTCGACTGCCCCACCAGAAATCGCAGTCTCGGACCCAGACGGCTGGAAATCACTATTTCGGTCCCGGACAGCCGGAGAACGACACCAGCCCGTCGGACAGCCAAATATGACAATTCTGCCCCCGACTGACCAAAATCACTGTTCTGTCCGGGAACTGCTCGAAACTCGTGTTTTTTTACAGCCCTACCAGAAATAGCTGTTTCGGACCCAGACGGCTGGAAATCACTATTTGGGTTCCGAACATCCTGAGAATGACACCGACCCGTCGGACAGCCAAAAATGTCGATTCTGCTCCCGACTAGCCAAAATCATTGTTCAGGCCCTGAACTGCTCGAAACTCGTGATTTTTCGACTGCCCCACCAGAAATCGCAGTCTCGGACCCAGACGGCTGGAAATCACTATTTCGGTCCCGGACAGCCGGAGAACGACACCGGCCCGTCGGACAGCCAAATATGACAATTCTGCCCCCGACTGACCAAAATCACTGTTCTGTCCGGGAACTGCTCGAAACTCGTGTTTTTTTGACTGCCCTACCTGAAATAGCTGTTTCGGACCCAGACGGCTGGAAATCACTATTTGGGTTCCGAACATCCTGAGAATGACACCGGCCCGTCGGACAGCCAAAAATGTCGATTCTGCCCCCGACCGGCCAAAATCACTGTTCAGGCCGAGAACTGCTCGAAACTCGTGTTTTTTTTACTGCCCTACCAGAAATAGCAGTTTCGGACCCAGACGGCTGGAAATCGCTATTTGTGTCCAGGTCATCCTGAGTGCGACACCGGCCCGTCGGACAGCCAAAAAGGGCGATTCCGCTCCCGACCGGCCAAAATCATTGTTCAGGCCCAGAACTGCCCGAAACTCGTGATTTTTCGACTGCCCTACCAGAAATAGCAGTCTCGGACCCAGACGGCTGGAAATCGCTATTTGTGGCCAGGTCATCCTGAGTTCGACACCGGCCTGTTGGAAAGCCAAAAATGCCGATTCCGCTCCCGACCGGCCATAATCATTATTCTGGCCCAGAACTGCCCGAAACTCGTGTTTTTTTACTGCCCTACCAGAAATAGCTGTTTCGGACCCAGACGGCTGGAAATCACTATTTGGGTTCTGAACATCCTGAGAATGACACCGGCCCGTCGGACAGCCAAAAATGTCGATTCCGCTCCCGACTAGCCAAAATCACTGTTCAGGCCCTGAACTGCCCGAAACTCGTGATTTTTCGACTGCCCCACCAGAAATCGCAGTCTCGGACCCAGACGGCTGGAAATCACTATTTCGGTCCCGGACAGCCGGAGAACGACACCGGCCCGTCGGACAGCCAAAAATGACGATTCTGCCCCCGACTGACCAAAATCACTGTTCTGTCCGGGAACTGCTCGAAACTCGTGTTTTTTTGACTGCCCTACCTGAAATAGCTGTTTCGGACCCAGACGGCTGGAAATCACTATTTGGGTTCCGAACATCCTGAGAATGACACCGGCCCGTCGGACAGCCAGAAATGTCGATTCTGCCCCCGACCGGCCAAAATCACTGTTCAGGCCGGGAATTGCTCGAAACTCGTGTTTTTTTGACTGCCCCACCAGAAATAGCTGTTTCGGACCCAGACGGCTGGAAATCACTATTTGGGTTCCGAACATCCTGAGAATGACACCGGCTCGTCGGACAGCCAAAAATGTCGATTCCGCCCCCGACCGGCCAAAATCACTGTTCAGGCCGGGAACTGCTCGAAACTCGTGATTTTTCGACTGCCCCACCAGAAATCGCAGTCTCGGACCCAGACGGCTGGAAATCACTATTTCAGCCCCGGACAGCCGGAGAACGACATCGGCCCGTCGGACAGCCAAATATGACAATTCTGCCCCCGACTGACCAAAATCACTGTTCTGTCCGGGAACTGCTCGAAACTCGTGTTTTTTTGACTGCCCTACCTGAAATAGCTGTTTCGGACCCAGACGACTGGAAATCACTATTTGGGTTCCGAACATCCTGAGAATGACACCGGCCCGTCGGACAGCCAAAAATGTCGATTCTGCCCTCGACCGGCCAAAATCACTGTTCAGGCCGAGAACTGCTCGAAACTCGTGTTTTTTTTACTGCCCTACCAGTAATAGCAGTTTCGGACCCAGACGGCTGGAAATCGCTATTTGTGTCCAGGTCATCCTGAGTGCGACACCGGCCCGTCGGACAGCCAAAAATGGCGATTCCGCTCCCGACCGGCCAAAATCATTGTTCAGGCCCAGAACTGCCCGAAACTCGTGATTTTTCGACTGCCCTACCAGAAATAGCAGTCTCGGACCCAGACGGCTGGAAATCGCTATTTGTGTCCAGGTCATCCTGAGTTCGACACCGGCCTGTTGGAAAGCCAAAAATGCCGATTCCGCTCCCGACCGGCCATAATCATTATTCTGGCCCAGAACTGCCCGAAACTCGTGTTTTTTGACTGCCCTACCTGAAATAGCTGTTTCGGACCCAGACGGCTGGAAATCACTATTTGGGTTCCGAACATCCTGAGAATAACACCGGCCCGTCGGACAGCCAGAAATGTCGATTCTGCCCCCGACCGGCCAAAATCACTGTTCAGGCCAGGAATTGCTCGAAACTCGTGTTTTTTTGACTGCCCCACCAGAAATAGCTGTTTCGGACCCAGACGGCTGGAAATCACTATTTGGGTTCCGAACATCCTGAGAATGACACCGGCTCGTCGGACAGCCAAAAATGTCGATTCCGCCCCCGACCGGCCAAAATCACTGTTCAGGCCGGGAACTGCTCGAAACTCGTGATTTTTCGACTGCCCCACCAGAAATCGCAGTCTCGGACCCAGACGGCTGGAAATCACTATTTCGGTCCCGGACAGCCGGAGAACGACACCGGCCCGTCGGACAGCCAAATATGACAATTCTGCCCCCGACTGACCAAAATCACTGTTCTGTCCGGGAACTGCTCGAAACTCGTGTTTTTTTGACTGCCCTACCTGAAATAGCTGTTTCGGACCCAGACGGCTGGAAATCACTATTTGGGTTCCGAACATCCTGAGAATGACACCGGCCCGTCGGACAGCCAAAAATGTCGATTCTGCCCCCGACCGGCCAAAATCACTGTTCAGGCCGAGAACTGCTCGAAACTCGTGTTTTTTTTACTGCCCTACCAGAAATAGCAGTTTCGGACCCAGACGGCTGGAAATCGCTATTTGTGTCCAGGTCATCCTGAGTGCGACACCGGCCCGTCGGACAGCCAAAAAGGGCGATTCCGCTCCCGACCGGCCAAAATCTTTGTTCAGGCCCAGAACTGCCCGAAACTCGTGATTTTTCGACTGCCCTACCAGAAATAGCAGTCTCGGACCCAGACGGCTGGAAATCGCTATTTGTGGCCAGGTCATCCTGAGTTCGACACCGGCCTGTTGGAAAGCCAAAAATGCCGATTCCGCTCCCGACCGGCCATAATCATTATTCTGGCCCAGAACTGCCCGAAACTCGTGTTTTTTTACTGCCCTACCAGAAATAGCTGTTTCGGACCCAGACGGCTGGAAATCACTATTTGGGTTCTGAACATCCTGAGAATGACACCGGCCCGTCGGACAGCCAAAAATGTCGATTCCGCTCCCGACTAGCCAAAATCACTGTTCAGGCCCTGAACTGCCCGAAACTCGTGATTTTTCGACTGCCCCACCAGAAATCGCAGTCTCGGACCCAGACGGCTGGAAATCACTATTTCGGTCCCGGACAGCCGGAGAACGACACCGGCCCGTCGGACAGCCAAAAATGACGATTCTGCCCCCGACTGACCAAAATCACTGTTCTGTCCGGGAACTGCTCGAAACTCGTGTTTTTTTGACTGCCCTACCTGAAATAGCTGTTTCGGACCCAGACGGCTGGAAATCACTATTTGGGTTCCGAACATCCTGAGAATGACACCGGCCCGTCGGACAGCCAGAAATGTCGATTCTGCCCCCGACCGGCCAAAATCACTGTTCAGGCCGGGAATTGCTCGAAACTCGTGTTTTTTTGACTGCCCCACCAGAAATAGCTGTTTCGGACCCAGACGGCTGGAAATCACTATTTGGGTTCCGAACATCCTGAGAATGACACCGGCTCGTCGGACAGCCAAAAATGTCGATTCCGCCCCCGACCGGCCAAAATCACTGTTCAGGCCGGGAACTGCTCGAAACTCGTGATTTTTCGACTGCCCCACCAGAAATCGCAGTCTCGGACCCAGACGGCTGGAAATCACTATTTCGGTCCCGGACAGCCGGAGAACGACACCGGCCCGTCGGACAGCCAAATATGACAATTCTGCCCCCGACTGACCAAAATCACTGTTCTGTCCGGGAACTGCTCGAAACTCGTGTTTTTTTGACTGCCCTACCTGAAATAGCTGTTTCGGACCCAGACGGCTGGAAATCACTATTTGGGTTCCGAACATCCTGAGAATGACACCGGCCCGTCGGACAGCCAGAAATGTCGATTCTGCCCCCGACCGGCCAAAATCACTGTTCAGGCCGGGAATTGCTCGAAACTCGTGTTTTTTTGACTGCCCCACCAGAAATAGCTGTTTCGGACCCAGACGGCTGGAAATCACTATTTGGGTTCCGAACATCCTGAGAATGACACCGGCTCGTCGGACAGCCAAAAATGTCGATTCCGCCCCCGACCGGCCAAAATCACTGTTCAGGCCGGGAACTGCTCGAAACTCGTGATTTTTCGACTGCCCCACCAGAAATCGCAGTCTCGGACCCAGACGGCTGGAAATCACTATTTCGGTCCCGGACAGCCGGAGAACGACACCGGCCCGTCGGACAGCCAAATATGACAATTCTGCCCCCGACTGACCAAAATCACTGTTCTGTCCGGGAACTGCTCGAAACTCGTGTTTTTTTGACTGCCCTACCTGAAATAGCTGTTTCGGACCCAGACGGCTGGAAATCACTATTTGGGTTCCGAACATCCTGAGAATGACACCGGCCCGTCGGACAGCCAAAAATGTCGATTCTGCCCCCGACCGGCCAAAATCACTGTTCAGGCCGAGAACTGCTCGAAACTCGTGTTTTTTTTACTGCCCTACCAGAAATAGCAGTTTCGGACCCAGACGGCTGGAAATCGCTATTTGTGTCCAGGTCATCCTGAGTGCGACACCGGCCCGTCGGCCAGCCAAAAAGGGCGATTCCGCTCCCGACCGGCCAAAATCATTGTTCAGGCCCAGAACTGCCCGAAACTCGTGATTTTTCGACTGCCCTACCAGAAATAGCAGTCTCGGACCCAGACGGCTGGAAATCGCTATTTGTGGCCAGGTCATCCTGAGTTCGACACCGGCCTGTTGGAAAGCCAAAAATGCCGATTCCGCTCCCGACCGGCCATAATCATTATTCTGGCCCAGAACTGCCCGAAACTCGTGTTTTTTTACTGCCCTACCAGAAATAGCTGTTTCGGACCCAGACGGCTGGAAATCACTATTTGGGTTCTGAACATCCTGAGAATGACACCGGCCCGTCGGACAGCCAAAAATGACGATTCTGCCCCCGACTGACCAAAATCACTGTTCTGTCCGGGAACTGCTCGAAACTCGTGTTTTTTTGACTGCCCTACCTGAAATAGCTGTTTCGGACCCAGACGGCTGGAAATCACTATTTGGGTTCCGAACATCCTGAGAATGACACCGGCCCGTCGGACAGCCAGAAATGTCGATTCTGCCCCCGACCGGCCAAAATCACTGTTCAGGCCGGGAATTGCTCGAAACTCGTGTTTTTTTGACTGCCCCACCAGAAATAGCTGTTTCGGACCCAGACGGCTGGAAATCACTATTTGGGTTCCGAACATCCTGAGAATGACACCGGCTCGTCGGACAGCCAAAAATGTCGATTCCGCCCCCGACCGGCCAAAATCACTGTTCAGGCCGGGAACTGCTCGAAACTCGTGATTTTTCGACTGCCCCACCAGAAATCGCAGTCTCGGACCCAGACGGCTGGAAATCACTATTTCGGTCCCGGACAGCCGGAGAACGACACCGGCCCGTCGGACAGCCAAATATGACAATTCTGCCCCCGACTGACCAAAATCACTGTTCTGTCCGGGAACTGCTCGAAACTCGTGTTTTTTTGACTGCCCTACCTGAAATAGCTGTTTCGGACCCAGACGGCTGGAAATCACTATTTGGGTTCCGAACATCCTGAGAATGACACCGGCCCGTCGGACAGCCAAAAATGTCGATTCTGACCCCGACCGGCCAAAATCACTGTTCAGGCCGAGAACTGCTCGAAACTCGTGTTTTTTTTACTGCCCTACCAGAAATAGCAGTTTCGGACCCAGACGGCTGGAAATCGCTATTTGTGTCCAGGTCATCCTGAGTGCGACACCGGCCCGTCGGCCAGCCAAAAAGGGCGATTCCGCTCCCGACCGGCCAAAATCATTGTTCAGGCCCAGAACTGCCCGAAACTCGTGATTTTTCGACTGCCCTACCAGAAATAGCAGTCTCGGACCCAGACGGCTGGAAATCGCTATTTGTGGCCAGGTCATCCTGAGTTCGACACCGGCCTGTTGGAAAGCCAAAAATGCCGATTCCGCTCCCGACCGGCCATAATCATTATTCTGGCCCAGAACTGCCCGAAACTCGTGTTTTTTTACTGCCCTACCAGAAATAGCTGTTTCGGACCCAGACGGCTGGAAATCACTATTTGGGTTCTGAACATCCTGAGAATGACACCGGCCCGTCGGACAGCCAAAAATGACGATTCTGCCCCCGACTGACCAAAATCACTGTTCTGTCCGGGAACTGCTCGAAACTCGTGTTTTTTTGACTGCCCTACCTGAAATAGCTGTTTCGGACCCAGACGGCTGGAAATCACTATTTGGGTTCCGAACATCCTGAGAATGACACCGGCCCGTCGGACAGCCAGAAATGTCGATTCTGCCCCCGACCGGCCAAAATCACTGTTCAGGCCGGGAATTGCTCGAAACTCGTGTTTTTTTGACTGCCCCACCAGAAATAGCTGTTTCGGACCCAGACGGCTGGAAATCACTATTTGGGTTCCGAACATCCTGAGAATGACACCGGCTCGTCGGACAGCCAAAAATGTCGATTCCGCCCCCGACCGGCCAAAATCACTGTTCAGGCCGGGAACTGCTCGAAACTCGTGATTTTTCGACTGCCCCACCAGAAATCGCAGTCTCGGACCCAGACGGCTGGAAATCACTATTTCGGTCCCGGACAGCCGGAGAACGACACCGGCCCGTCGGACAGCCAAATATGACAATTCTGCCCCCGACTGACCAAAATCACTGTTCTGTCCGGGAACTGCTCGAAACTCGTGTTTTTTTGACTGCCCTACCTGAAATAGCTGTTTCGGACCCAGACGGCTGGAAATCACTATTTGGGTTCCGAACATCCTGAGAATGACACCGGCCCGTCGGACAGCCAAAAATGTCGATTCTGCCCCCGACCGGCCAAAATCACTGTTCAGGCCGAGAACTGCTCGAAACTCGTGTTTTTTTTACTGCCCTACCAGAAATAGCAGTTTCGGACCCAGACGGCTGGAAATCGCTATTTGTGTCCAGGTCATCCTGAGTGCGACACCGGCCCGTCGGACAGCCAAAAAGGGCGATTCCGCTCCCGACCGGCCAAAATCATTGTTCAGGCCCAGAACTGCCCGAAACTCGTGATTTTTCGACTGCCCTACCAGAAATAGCAGTCTCGGACCCAGACGGCTGGAAATCGCTATTTGTGGCCAGGTCATCCTGAGTTCGACACCGGCCTGTTGGAAAGCCAAAAATGCCGATTCCGCTCCCGACCGGCCATAATCATTATTCTGGCCCAGAACTGCCCGAAACTCGTGTTTTTTTACTGCCCTACCAGAAATAGCTGTTTCGGACCCAGACGGCTGGAAATCACTATTTGGGTTCTGAACATCCTGAGAATGACACCGGCCCGTCGGACAGCCAAAAATGTCGATTCCGCTCCCGACTAGCCAAAATCACTGTTCAGGCCCTGAACTGCCCGAAACTCGTGATTTTTCGACTGCCCCACCAGAAATCGCAGTCTCGGACCCAGACGGCTGGAAATCACTATTTCGGTCCCGGACAGCCGGAGAACGACACCGGCCCGTCGGACAGCCAAAAATGACGATTCTGCCCCCGACTGACCAAAATCACTGTTCTGTCCGGGAACTGCTCGAAACTCGTGTTTTTTTGACTGCCCTACCTGAAATAGCTGTTTCGGACCCAGACGGCTGGAAATCACTATTTGGGTTCCGAACATCCTGAGAATGACACCGGCCCGTCGGACAGCCAGAAATGTCGATTCTGCCCCCGACCGGCCAAAATCACTGTTCAGGCCGGGAATTGCTCGAAACTCGTGTTTTTTTGACTGCCCCACCAGAAATAGCTGTTTCGGACCCAGACGGCTGGAAATCACTATTTGGGTTCCGAACATCCTGAGAATGACACCGGCTCGTCGGACAGCCAAAAATGTCGATTCCGCCCCCGACCGGCCAAAATCACTGTTCAGGCCGGGAACTGCTCGAAACTCGTGATTTTTCGACTGCCCCACCAGAAATCGCAGTCTCGGACCCAGACGGCTGGAAATCACTATTTCGGTCCCGGACAGCCGGAGAACGACACCGGCCCGTCGGACAGCCAAATATGACAATTCTGCCCCCGACTGACCAAAATCACTGTTCTGTCCGGGAACTGCTCGAAACTCGTGTTTTTTTGACTGCCCTACCTGAAATAGCTGTTTCGGACCCAGACGGCTGGAAATCACTATTTGGGTTCCGAACATCCTGAGAATGACACCGGCCCGTCGGACAGCCAGAAATGTCGATTCTGCCCCCGACCGGCCAAAATCACTGTTCAGGCCGGGAATTGCTCGAAACTCGTGTTTTTTTGACTGCCCCACCAGAAATAGCTGTTTCGGACCCAGACGGCTGGAAATCACTATTTGGGTTCCGAACATCCTGAGAATGACACCGGCTCGTCGGACAGCCAAAAATGTCGATTCCGCCCCCGACCGGCCAAAATCACTGTTCAGGCCGGGAACTGCTCGAAACTCGTGATTTTTCGACTGCCCCACCAGAAATCGCAGTCTCGGACCCAGACGGCTGGAAATCACTATTTCGGTCCCGGACAGCCGGAGAACGACACCGGCCCGTCGGACAGCCAAATATGACAATTCTGCCCCCGACTGACCAAAATCACTGTTCTGTCCGGGAACTGCTCGAAACTCGTGTTTTTTTGACTGCCCTACCTGAAATAGCTGTTTCGGACCCAGACGGCTGGAAATCACTATTTGGGTTCCGAACATCCTGAGAATGACACCGGCCCGTCGGACAGCCAAAAATGTCGATTCTGCCCCCGACCGGCCAAAATCACTGTTCAGGCCGAGAACTGCTCGAAACTCGTGTTTTTTTTACTGCCCTACCAGAAATAGCAGTTTCGGACCCAGACGGCTGGAAATCGCTATTTGTGTCCAGGTCATCCTGAGTGCGACACCGGCCCGTCGGCCAGCCAAAAAGGGCGATTCCGCTCCCGACCGGCCAAAATCATTGTTCAGGCCCAGAACTGCCCGAAACTCGTGATTTTTCGACTGCCCTACCAGAAATAGCAGTCTCGGACCCAGACGGCTGGAAATCGCTATTTGTGGCCAGGTCATCCTGAGTTCGACACCGGCCTGTTGGAAAGCCAAAAATGCCGATTCCGCTCCCGACCGGCCATAATCATTATTCTGGCCCAGAACTGCCCGAAACTCGTGTTTTTTTACTGCCCTACCAGAAATAGCTGTTTCGGACCCAGACGGCTGGAAATCACTATTTGGGTTCTGAACATCCTGAGAATGACACCGGCCCGTCGGACAGCCAAAAATGACGATTCTGCCCCCGACTGACCAAAATCACTGTTCTGTCCGGGAACTGCTCGAAACTCGTGTTTTTTTGACTGCCCTACCTGAAATAGCTGTTTCGGACCCAGACGGCTGGAAATCACTATTTGGGTTCCGAACATCCTGAGAATGACACCGGCCCGTCGGACAGCCAGAAATGTCGATTCTGCCCCCGACCGGCCAAAATCACTGTTCAGGCCGGGAATTGCTCGAAACTCGTGTTTTTTTGACTGCCCCACCAGAAATAGCTGTTTCGGACCCAGACGGCTGGAAATCACTATTTGGGTTCCGAACATCCTGAGAATGACACCGGCTCGTCGGACAGCCAAAAATGTCGATTCCGCCCCCGACCGGCCAAAATCACTGTTCAGGCCGGGAACTGCTCGAAACTCGTGATTTTTCGACTGCCCCACCAGAAATCGCAGTCTCGGACCCAGACGGCTGGAAATCACTATTTCGGTCCCGGACAGCCGGAGAACGACACCGGCCCGTCGGACAGCCAAATATGACAATTCTGCCCCCGACTGACCAAAATCACTGTTCTGTCCGGGAACTGCTCGAAACTCGTGTTTTTTTGACTGCCCTACCTGAAATAGCTGTTTCGGACCCAGACGGCTGGAAATCACTATTTGGGTTCCGAACATCCTGAGAATGACACCGGCCCGTCGGACAGCCAAAAATGTCGATTCTGACCCCGACCGGCCAAAATCACTGTTCAGGCCGAGAACTGCTCGAAACTCGTGTTTTTTTTACTGCCCTACCAGAAATAGCAGTTTCGGACCCAGACGGCTGGAAATCGCTATTTGTGTCCAGGTCATCCTGAGTGCGACACCGGCCCGTCGGCCAGCCAAAAAGGGCGATTCCGCTCCCGACCGGCCAAAATCATTGTTCAGGCCCAGAACTGCCCGAAACTCGTGATTTTTCGACTGCCCTACCAGAAATAGCAGTCTCGGACCCAGACGGCTGGAAATCGCTATTTGTGGCCAGGTCATCCTGAGTTCGACACCGGCCTGTTGGAAAGCCAAAAATGCCGATTCCGCTCCCGACCGGCCATAATCATTATTCTGGCCCAGAACTGCCCGAAACTCGTGTTTTTTTACTGCCCTACCAGAAATAGCTGTTTCGGACCCAGACGGCTGGAAATCACTATTTGGGTTCTGAACATCCTGAGAATGACACCGGCCCGTCGGACAGCCAAAAATGACGATTCTGCCCCCGACTGACCAAAATCACTGTTCTGTCCGGGAACTGCTCGAAACTCGTGTTTTTTTGACTGCCCTACCTGAAATAGCTGTTTCGGACCCAGACGGCTGGAAATCACTATTTGGGTTCCGAACATCCTGAGAATGACACCGGCCCGTCGGACAGCCAGAAATGTCGATTCTGCCCCCGACCGGCCAAAATCACTGTTCAGGCCGGGAATTGCTCGAAACTCGTGTTTTTTTGACTGCCCCACCAGAAATAGCTGTTTCGGACCCAGACGGCTGGAAATCACTATTTGGGTTCCGAACATCCTGAGAATGACACCGGCTCGTCGGACAGCCAAAAATGTCGATTCCGCCCCCGACCGGCCAAAATCACTGTTCAGGCCGGGAACTGCTCGAAACTCGTGATTTTTCGACTGCCCCACCAGAAATCGCAGTCTCGGACCCAGACGGCTGGAAATCACTATTTCGGCCCCGGACAGCCGGAGAACGACACCGGCCCGTCGGACAGCCAAATATGACAATTCTGCCCCCGACTGACCAAAATCACTGTTCTGTCCGGGAACTGCTCGAAACTCGTGTTTTTTTGACTGCCCTACCTGAAATAGCTGTTTCGGACCCAGACGACTGGAAATCACTATTTGGGTTCCGAACATCCTGAGAATGACACCGGCCCGTCGGACAGCCAAAAATGTCGATTCTGCCCTCGACCGGCCAAAATCACTGTTCAGGCCGAGAACTGCTCGAAACTCGTGTTTTTTTTACTGCCCTTCCAGTAATAGCAGTTTCGGACCCAGACGGCTGGAAATCGCTATTTGTGTCCAGGTCATCCTGAGTGCGACACCGGCCCGTCGGACAGCCAAAAATGGCGATTCCGCTCCCGACCGGCCAAAATCATTGTTCAGGCCCAGAACTGCCCGAAACTCGTGATTTTTCGACTGCCCTACCAGAAATAGCAGTCTCGGACCCAGACGGCTGGAAATCGCTATTTGTGTCCAGGTCATCCTGAGTTCGACACCGGCCTGTTGGAAAGCCAAAAATGCCGATTCCGCTCCCGACCGGCCATAATCATTATTCTGGCCCAGAACTGCCCGAAACTCGTGTTTTTTGACTGCCCTACCTGAAATAGCTGTTTCGGACCCAGACGGCTGGAAATCACTATTTGGGTTCCGAACATCCTGAGAATAACACCGGCCCGTCGGACAGCCAGAAATGTCGATTCTGCCCCCGACCGGCCAAAATCACTGTTCAGGCCAGGAATTGCTCGAAACTCGTGTTTTTTTGACTGCCCCACCAGAAATAGCTGTTTCGGACCCAGACGGCTGGAAATCACTATTTGGGTTCCGAACATCCTGAGAATGACACCGGCTCGTCGGACAGCCAAAAATGTCGATTCCGCCCCCGACCGGCCAAAATCACTGTTCAGGCCGGGAACTGCTCGAAACTCGTGATTTTTCGACTGCCCCACCAGAAATCGCAGTCTCGGGCCCAGACGGCTGGAAATCACTATTTCGGTCCCGGACAGCCGGAGAACGACACCGGCCCGTCGGACAGCCAAATATGACAATTCTGCCCCCGACTGACCAAAATCACTGTTCTGTCCGGGAACTGCTCGAAACTCGTGTTTTTTTGACTGCCCTACCTGAAATAGCTGTTTCGGACCCAGACGGCTGGAAATCACTATTTGGGTTCCGAACATCCTGAGAATGACACCGGCCCGTCGGACAGCCAAAAATGTCGATTCCGCCCCCGACCGGCCAAAATCACTGTTCAGGCCGGGAACTGCTCGAAACTCGTGATTTTTCGACTGCCCCACCAGAAATCGCAGTCTCGGACCCAGACGGCTGGAAATCACTATTTCGGCCCCGGACAGCCGGAGAACGACACCGGCCCGTCGGACAGCCAAATATGACAATTCTGCCCCCGACTGACCAAAATCACTGTTCTGTCCGGGAACTGCTCGAAACTCGTGTTTTTTTGACTGCCCTACCTGAAATAGCTGTTTCGGACCCAGACGACTGGAAATCACTATTTGGGTTCCGAACATCCTGAGAATGACACCGGCCCGTCGGACAGCCAAAAATGTCGATTCTGCCCTCGACCGGCCAAAATCACTGTTCAGGCCGAGAACTGCTCGAAACTCGTGTTTTTTTTACTGCCCTTCCAGTAATAGCAGTTTCGGACCCAGACGGCTGGAAATCGCTATTTGTGTCCAGGTCATCCTGAGTGCGACACCGGCCCGTCGGACAGCCAAAAATGGCGATTCCGCTCCCGACCGGCCAAAATCATTGTTCAGGCCCAGAACTGCCCGAAACTCGTGATTTTTCGACTGCCCTACCAGAAATAGCAGTCTCGGACCCAGACGGCTGGAAATCGCTATTTGTGGCCAGGCCATCCTGAGTTCGACACCGGCCTGTTGGAAAGCCAAAAATGCCGATTCCGCTCCCGACCGGCCATAATCATTATTCTGGCCCAGAACTGCCCGAAACTCGTGTTTTTTTACTGCCCTACCAGAAATAGCTGTTTCGGACCCAGACGGCTGGAAATCACTATTTGGGTTCTGAACATCCTGAGAATGACACCGGCCCGTCGGACAGCCAAAAATGTCGATTCCGCTCCCGACTAGCCAAAATCACTGTTCAGGCCCTGAACTGCCCGAAACTCGTGATTTTTCGACTGCCCCACCAGAAATCGCAGTCTCGGACCCAGACGGCTGGAAATCACTATTTCGGTCCCGGACAGCCGGAGAACGACACCGGCCCGTCGGACAGCCAAAAATGACGATTCTGCCCCCGACTGACCAAAATCACTGTTCTGTCCGGGAACTGCTCGAAACTCGTGTTTTTTTGACTGCCCTACCTGAAATAGCTGTTTCGGACCCAGACGGCTGGAAATCACTATTTGGGTTCCGAACATCCTGAGAATGACACCGGCCCGTCGGACAGCCAGAAATGTCGATTCTGCCCCCGACCGGCCAAAATCACTGTTCAGGCCGGGAATTGCTCGAAACTCGTGTTTTTTTGACTGCCCCACCAGAAATAGCTGTTTCGGACCCAGACGGCTGGAAATCACTATTTGGGTTCCGAACATCCTGAGAATGACACCGGCTCGTCGGACAGCCAAAAATGTCGATTCCGCCCCCGACCGGCCAAAATCACTGTTCAGGCCGGGAACTGCTCGAAACTCGTGATTTTTCGACTGCCCCACCAGAAATCGCAGTCTCGGACCCAGACGGCTGGAAATCACTATTTCGGTCCCGGACAGCCGGAGAACGACACCGGCCCGTCGGACAGCCAAATATGACAATTCTGCCCCCGACTGACCAAAATCACTGTTCTGTCCGGGAACTGCTCGAAACTCGTGTTTTTTTGACTGCCCTACCTGAAATAGCTGTTTCGGACCCAGACGGCTGGAAATCACTATTTGGGTTCCGAACATCCTGAGAATGACACCGGCCCGTCGGACAGCCAAAAATGTCGATTCTGCCCCCGACCGGCCAAAATCACTGTTCAGGCCGAGAACTGCTCGAAACTCGTGTTTTTTTTACTGCCCTACCAGAAATAGCAGTTTCGGACCCAGACGGCTGGAAATCGCTATTTGTGTCCAGGTCATCCTGAGTGCGACACCGGCCCGTCGGACAGCCAAAAAGGGCGATTCCGCTCCCGACCGGCCAAAATCATTGTTCAGGCCCAGAACTGCCCGAAACTCGTGATTTTTCGACTGCCCTACCAGAAATAGCAGTCTCGGACCCAGACGGCTGGAAATCGCTATTTGTGGCCAGGTCATCCTGAGTTCGACACCGGCCTGTTGGAAAGCCAAAAATGCCGATTCCGCTCCCGACCGGCCATAATCATTATTCTGGCCCAGAACTGCCCGAAACTCGTGTTTTTTTACTGCCCTACCAGAAATAGCTGTTTCGGACCCAGACGGCTGGAAATCACTATTTGGGTTCTGAACATCCTGAGAATGACACCGGCCCGTCGGACAGCCAAAAATGTCGATTCCGCTCCCGACTAGCCAAAATCACTGTTCAGGCCCTGAACTGCCCGAAACTCGTGATTTTTCGACTGCCCCACCAGAAATCGCAGTCTCGGACCCAGACGGCTGGAAATCACTATTTCGGTCCCGGACAGCCGGAGAACGACACCGGCCCGTCGGACAGCCAAAAATGACGATTCTGCCCCCGACTGACCAAAATCACTGTTCTGTCCGGGAACTGCTCGAAACTCGTGTTTTTTTGACTGCCCTACCTGAAATAGCTGTTTCGGACCCAGACGGCTGGAAATCACTATTTGGGTTCCAAACATCCTGAGAATGACACCGGCCCGTCGGACAGCCAGAAATGTCGATTCTGCCCCCGACCGGCCAAAATCACTGTTCAGGCCGGGAATTGCTCGAAACTCGTGTTTTTTTGACTGCCCCACCAGAAATAGCTGTTTCGGACCCAGACGGCTGGAAATCACTATTTGGGTTCCGAACATCCTGAGAATGACACCGGCTCGTCGGACAGCCAAAAATGTCGATTCCGCCCCCGACCGGCCAAAATCACTGTTCAGGCCGGGAACTGCTCGAAACTCGTGATTTTTCGACTGCCCCACCAGAAATCGCAGTCTCGGACCCAGACGGCTGGAAATCACTATTTCGGTCCCGGACAGCCGGAGAACGACACCGGCCCGTCGGACAGCCAAATATGACAATTCTGCCCCCGACTGACCAAAATCACTGTTCTGTCCGGGAACTGCTCGAAACTCGTGTTTTTTTGACTGCCCTACCTGAAATAGCTGTTTCGGACCCAGACGGCTGGAAATCACTATTTGGGTTCCGAACATCCTGAGAATGACACCGGCCCGTCGGACAGCCAAAAATGTCGATTCTGCCCCCGACCGGCCAAAATCACTGTTCAGGCCGAGAACTGCTCGAAACTCGTGTTTTTTTTACTGCCCTACCAGAAATAGCAGTTTCGGACCCAGACGGCTGGAAATCGCTATTTGTGTCCAGGTCATCCTGAGTGCGACACCGGCCCGTCGGACAGCCAAAAAGGGCGATTCCGCTCCCGACCGGCCAAAATCATTGTTCAGGCCCAGAACTGCCCGAAACTCGTGATTTTTCGACTGCCCTACCAGAAATAGCAGTCTCGGACCCAGACGGCTGGAAATCGCTATTTGTGGCCAGGTCATCCTGAGTTCGACACCGGCCTGTTGGAAAGCCAAAAATGCCGATTCCGCTCCCGACCGGCCATAATCATTATTCTGGCCCAGAACTGCCCGAAACTCGTGTTTTTTTACTGCCCTACCAGAAATAGCTGTTTCGGACCCAGACGGCTGGAAATCACTATTTGGGTTCTGAACATCCTGAGAATGACACCGGCCCGTCGGACAGCCAAAAATGTCGATTCCGCTCCCGACTAGCCAAAATCACTGTTCAGGCCCTGAACTGCCCGAAACTCGTGATTTTTCGACTGCCCCACCAGAAATCGCAGTCTCGGACCCAGACGGCTGGAAATCACTATTTCGGTCCCGGACAGCCGGAGAACGACACCGGCCCGTCGGACAGCCAAAAATGACGATTCTGCCCCCGACTGACCAAAATCACTGTTCTGTCCGGGAACTGCTCGAAACTCGTGTTTTTTTGACTGCCCTACCTGAAATAGCTGTTTCGGACCCAGACGGCTGGAAATCACTATTTGGGTTCCGAACATCCTGAGAATGACACCGGCCCGTCGGACAGCCAGAAATGTCGATTCTGCCCCCGACCGGCCAAAATCACTGTTCAGGCCGGGAATTGCTCGAAACTCGTGTTTTTTTGACTGCCCCACCAGAAATAGCTGTTTCGGACCCAGACGGCTGGAAATCACTATTTGGGTTCCGAACATCCTGAGAATGACACCGGCTCGTCGGACAGCCAAAAATGTCGATTCCGCCCCCGACCGGCCAAAATCACTGTTCAGGCCGGGAACTGCTCGAAACTCGTGATTTTTCGACTGCCCCACCAGAAATCGCAGTCTCGGACCCAGACGGCTGGAAATCACTATTTCGGTCCCGGACAGCCGGAGAACGACACCGGCCCGTCGGACAGCCAAATATGACAATTCTGCCCCCGACTGACCAAAATCACTGTTCTGTCCGGGAACTGCTCGAAACTCGTGTTTTTTTGACTGCCCTACCTGAAATAGCTGTTTCGGACCCAGACGGCTGGAAATCACTATTTGGGTTCCGAACATCCTGAGAATGACACCGGCCCGTCGGACAGCCAAAAATGTCGATTCTGCCCCCGACCGGCCAAAATCACTGTTCAGGCCGAGAACTGCTCGAAACTCGTGTTTTTTTTACTGCCCTACCAGAAATAGCAGTTTCGGACCCAGACGGCTGGAAATCGCTATTTGTGTCCAGGTCATCCTGAGTGCGACACCGGCCCGTCGGACAGCCAAAAAGGGCGATTCCGCTCCCGACCGGCCAAAATCATTGTTCAGGCCCAGAACTGCCCGAAACTCGTGATTTTTCGACTGCCCTACCAGAAATAGCAGTCTCGGACCCAGACGGCTGGAAATCGCTATTTGTGGCCAGGTCATCCTGAGTTCGACACCGGCCTGTTGGAAAGCCAAAAATGCCGATTCCGCTCCCGACCGGCCATAATCATTATTCTGGCCCAGAACTGCCCGAAACTCGTGTTTTTTTACTGCCCTACCAGAAATAGCTGTTTCGGACCCAGACGGCTGGAAATCACTATTTGGGTTCTGAACATCCTGAGAATGACACCGGCCCGTCGGACAGCCAAAAATGTCGATTCCGCTCCCGACTAGCCAAAATCACTGTTCAGGCCCTGAACTGCCCGAAACTCGTGATTTTTCGACTGCCCCACCAGAAATCGCAGTCTCGGACCCAGACGGCTGGAAATCACTATTTCGGTCCCGGACAGCCGGAGAACGACACCGGCCCGTCGGACAGCCAAAAATGACGATTCTGCCCCCGACTGACCAAAATCACTGTTCTGTCCGGGAACTGCTCGAAACTCGTGTTTTTTTGACTGCCCTACCTGAAATAGCTGTTTCGGACCCAGACGGCTGGAAATCACTATTTGGGTTCCGAACATCCTGAGAATGACACCGGCCCGTCGGACAGCCAGAAATGTCGATTCTGCCCCCGACCGGCCAAAATCACTGTTCAGGCCGGGAATTGCTCGAAACTCGTGTTTTTTTGACTGCCCCACCAGAAATAGCTGTTTCGGACCCAGACGGCTGGAAATCACTATTTGGGTTCCGAACATCCTGAGAATGACACCGGCTCGTCGGACAGCCAAAAATGTCGATTCCGCCCCCGACCGGCCAAAATCACTGTTCAGGCCGGGAACTGCTCGAAACTCGTGATTTTTCGACTGCCCCACCAGAAATCGCAGTCTCGGACCCAGACGGCTGGAAATCACTATTTCGGTCCCGGACAGCCGGAGAACGACACCGGCCCGTCGGACAGCCAAATATGACAATTCTGCCCCCGACTGACCAAAATCACTGTTCTGTCCGGGAACTGCTCGAAACTCGTGTTTTTTTGACTGCCCTACCTGAAATAGCTGTTTCGGACCCAGACGGCTGGAAATCACTATTTGGGTTCCGAACATCCTGAGAATGACACCGGCCCGTCGGACAGCCAAAAATGTCGATTCTGCCCCCGACCGGCCAAAATCACTGTTCAGGCCGAGAACTGCTCGAAACTCGTGTTTTTTTTACTGCCCTACCAGAAATAGCAGTTTCGGACCCAGACGGCTGGAAATCGCTATTTGTGTCCAGGTCATCCTGAGTGCGACACCGGCCCGTCGGACAGCCAAAAAGGGCGATTCCGCTCCCGACCGGCCAAAATCATTGTTCAGGCCCAGAACTGCCCGAAACTCGTGATTTTTCGACTGCCCTACCAGAAATAGCAGTCTCGGACCCAGACGGCTGGAAATCGCTATTTGTGGCCAGGTCATCCTGAGTTCGACACCGGCCTGTTGGAAAGCCAAAAATGCCGATTCCGCTCCCGACCGGCCATAATCATTATTCTGGCCCAGAACTGCCCGAAACTCGTGTTTTTTTACTGCCCTACCAGAAATAGCTGTTTCGGACCCAGACGGCTGGAAATCACTATTTGGGTTCTGAACATCCTGAGAATGACACCGGCCCGTCGGACAGCCAAAAATGTCGATTCCGCTCCCGACTAGCCAAAATCACTGTTCAGGCCCTGAACTGCCCGAAACTCGTGATTTTTCGACTGCCCCACCAGAAATCGCAGTCTCGGACCCAGACGGCTGGAAATCACTATTTCGGTCCCGGACAGCCGGAGAACGACACCGGCCCGTCGGACAGCCAAAAATGACGATTCTGCCCCCGACTGACCAAAATCACTGTTCTGTCCGGGAACTGCTCGAAACTCGTGTTTTTTTGACTGCCCTACCTGAAATAGCTGTTTCGGACCCAGACGGCTGGAAATCACTATTTGGGTTCCGAACATCCTGAGAATGACACCGGCCCGTCGGACAGCCAGAAATGTCGATTCTGCCCCCGACCGGCCAAAATCACTGTTCAGGCCGGGAATTGCTCGAAACTCGTGTTTTTTTGACTGCCCCACCAGAAATAGCTGTTTCGGACCCAGACGGCTGGAAATCACTATTTGGGTTCCGAACATCCTGAGAATGACACCGGCTCGTCGGACAGCCAAAAATGTCGATTCCGCCCCCGACCGGCCAAAATCACTGTTCAGGCCGGGAACTGCTCGAAACTCGTGATTTTTCGACTGCCCCACCAGAAATCGCAGTCTCGGACCCAGACGGCTGGAAATCACTATTTCGGTCCCGGACAGCCGGAGAACGACACCGGCCCGTCGGACAGCCAAATATGACAATTCTGCCCCCGACTGACCAAAATCACTGTTCTGTCCGGGAACTGCTCGAAACTCGTGTTTTTTTGACTGCCCTACCTGAAATAGCTGTTTCGGACCCAGACGGCTGGAATTCACTATTTGGGTTCCGAACATCCTGAGAATGACACCGGCCCGTCGGACAGCCAAAAATGTCGATTCTGCCCCCGACCGGCCAAAATCACTGTTCAGGCCGAGAACTGCTCGAAACTCGTGTTTTTTTTACTGCCCTACCAGAAATAGCAGTTTCGGACCCAGACGGCTGGAAATCGCTATTTGTGTCCAGGTCATCCTGAGTGCGACACCGGCCCGTCGGACAGCCAAAAAGGGCGATTCCGCTCCCGACCGGCCAAAATCATTGTTCAGGCCCAGAACTGCCCGAAACTCGTGATTTTTCGACTGCCCTACCAGAAATAGCAGTCTCGGACCCAGACGGCTGGAAATCGCTATTTGTGGCCAGGTCATCCTGAGTTCGACACCGGCCTGTTGGAAAGCCAAAAATGCCGATTCCGCTCCCGACCGGCCATAATCATTATTCTGGCCCAGAACTGCCCGAAACTCGTGTTTTTTTACTGCCCTACCAGAAATAGCTGTTTCGGACCCAGACGGCTGGAAATCACTATTTGGGTTCTGAACATCCTGAGAATGACACCGGCCCGTCGGACAGCCAAAAATGTCGATTCCGCTCCCGACTAGCCAAAATCACTGTTCAGGCCCTGAACTGCCCGAAACTCGTGATTTTTCGACTGCCCCACCAGAAATCGCAGTCTCGGACCCAGACGGCTGGAAATCACTATTTCGGTCCCGGACAGCCGGAGAACGACACCGGCCCGTCGGACAGCCAAAAATGACGATTCTGCCCCCGACTGACCAAAATCACTGTTCTGTCCGGGAACTGCTCGAAACTCGTGTTTTTTTGACTGCCCTACCTGAAATAGCTGTTTCGGACCCAGACGGCTGGAAATCACTATTTGGGTTCCGAACATCCTGAGAATGACACCGGCCCGTCGGACAGCCAGAAATGTCGATTCTGCCCCCGACCGGCCAAAATCACTGTTCAGGCCGGGAATTGCTCGAAACTCGTGTTTTTTTGACTGCCCCACCAGAAATAGCTGTTTCGGACCCAGACGGCTGGAAATCACTATTTGGGTTCCGAACATCCTGAGAATGACACCGGCTCGTCGGACAGCCAAAAATGTCGATTCCGCCCCCGACCGGCCAAAATCACTGTTCAGGCCGGGAACTGCTCGAAACTCGTGATTTTTCGACTGCCCCACCAGAAATCGCAGTCTCGGACCCAGACGGCTGGAAATCACTATTTCGGTCCCGGACAGCCGGAGAACGACACCGGCCCGTCGGACAGCCAAATATGACAATTCTGCCCCCGACTGACCAAAATCACTGTTCTGTCCGGGAACTGCTCGAAACTCGTGTTTTTTTGACTGCCCTACCTGAAATAGCTGTTTCGGACCCAGACGGCTGGAAATCACTATTTGGGTTCCGAACATCCTGAGAATGACACCGGCCCGTCGGACAGCCAAAAATGTCGATTCTGCCCCCGACCGGCCAAAATCACTGTTCAGGCCGAGAACTGCTCGAAACTCGTGTTTTTTTTACTGCCCTACCAGAAATAGCAGTTTCGGACCCAGACGGCTGGAAATCGCTATTTGTGTCCAGGTCATCCTGAGTGCGACACCGGCCCGTCGGACAGCCAAAAAGGGCGATTCCGCTCCCGACCGGCCAAAATCATTGTTCAGGCCCAGAACTGCCCGAAACTCGTGATTTTTCGACTGCCCTACCAGAAATAGCAGTCTCGGACCCAGACGGCTGGAAATCGCTATTTGTGGCCAGGTCATCCTGAGTTCGACACCGGCCTGTTGGAAAGCCAAAAATGCCGATTCCGCTCCCGACCGGCCATAATCATTATTCTGGCCCAGAACTGCCCGAAACTCGTGTTTTTTTACTGCCCTACCAGAAATAGCTGTTTCGGACCCAGACGGCTGGAAATCACTATTTGGGTTCTGAACATCCTGAGAATGACACCGGCCCGTCGGACAGCCAAAAATGTCGATTCCGCTCCCGACTAGCCAAAATCACTGTTCAGGCCCTGAACTGCCCGAAACTCGTGATTTTTCGACTGCCCCACCAGAAATCGCAGTCTCGGACCCAGACGGCTGGAAATCACTATTTCGGTCCCGGACAGCCGGAGAACGACACCGGCCCGTCGGACAGCCAAAAATGACGATTCTGCCCCCGACTGACCAAAATCACTGTTCTGTCCGGGAACTGCTCGAAACTCGTGTTTTTTTGACTGCCCTACCTGAAATAGCTGTTTCGGACCCAGACGGCTGGAAATCACTATTTGGGTTCCGAACATCCTGAGAATGACACCGGCTCTTCGGACAGCCAAAAATGTCGATTCCGCCCCCGACCGGCCAAAATCACTGTTCAGGCCGGGAACTGCTCGAAACTCGTGATTTTTCGACTGCCCCACCAGAAATCGCAGTCTCGGACCCAGACGGCTGGAAATCACTATTTCGGTCCCGGACAGCCGGAGAACGACACCGGCCCGTCGGACAGCCAAAAATGACAATTCTGCCCCCGACTGACCAAAATCACTGTTCTGTCCGGGAACTGCTCGAAACTCGTGTTTTTTTGACTGCCCTACCTGAAATAGCTGTTTCGGACCCAGACGGCTGGAAATCACTATTTGGGTTCCGAACATCCTGAGAATGACACCGGCCCGTCGGACAGCCAAAAATGTCGATTCTGCCCCCGACCGGCCAAAATCACTGTTCAGGCCGAGAACTGCTCGAAACTCGTGTTTTTTTTACTGCCCTACCAGAAATAGCAGTTTCGGACCCAGACGGCTGGAAATCGCTATTTGTGTCCAGGTCATCCTGAGTGCGACACCGGCCCGTCGGACAGCCAAAAAGGGCGATTCCGCTCCCGACCGGCCAAAATCATTGTTCAGGCCCAGAACTGCCCGAAACTCGTGATTTTTCGACTGCCCTACCAGAAATAGCAGTCTCGGACCCAGACGGCTGGAAATCGCTATTTGTGGCCAGGTCATCCTGAGTTCGACACCGGCCTGTTGGAAAGCCAAAAATGCCGATTCCGCTCCCGACCGGCCATAATCATTATTCTGGCCCAGAACTGCCCGAAACTCGTGTTTTTTTACTGCCCTACCAGAAATAGCTGTTTCGGACCCAGACGGCTGGAAATCACTATTTGGGTTCTGAACATCCTGAGAATGACACCGGCCCGTCGGACAGCCAAAAATGTCGATTCCGCTCCCGACTAGCCAAAATCACTGTTCAGGCCCTGAACTGCCCGAAACTCGTGATTTTTCGACTGCCCCACCAGAAATCGCAGTCTCGGACCCAGACGGCTGGAAATCACTATTTCGGTCCCGGACAGCCGGAGAACGACACCGGCCCGTCGGACAGCCAAAAATGACGATTCTGCCCCCGACTGACCAAAATCACTGTTCTGTCCGGGAACTGCTCGAAACTCGTGTTTTTTTGACTGCCCTACCTGAAATAGCTGTTTCGGACCCAGACGGCTGGAAATCACTATTTGGGTTCCGAACATCCTGAGAATGACACCGGCCCGTCGGACAGCCAGAAATGTCGATTCTGCCCCCGACCGGCCAAAATCACTGTTCAGGCCGGGAATTGCTCGAAACTCGTGTTTTTTTGACTGCCCCACCAGAAATAGCTGTTTCGGACCCAGACGGCTGGAAATCACTATTTGGGTTCCGAACATCCTGAGAATGACACCGGCTCGTCGGACAGCCAAAAATGTCGATTCCGCCCCCGACCGGCCAAAATCACTGTTCAGGCCGGGAACTGCTCGAAACTCGTGATTTTTCGACTGCCCCACCAGAAATCGCAGTCTCGGACCCAGACGGCTGGAAATCACTATTTCGGTCCCGGACAGCCGGAGAACGACACCGGCCCGTCGGACAGCCAAATATGACAATTCTGCCCCCGACTGACCAAAATCACTGTTCTGTCCGGGAACTGCTCGAAACTCGTGTTTTTTTGACTGCCCTACCTGAAATAGCTGTTTCGGACCCAGACGGCTGGAAATCACTATTTGGGTTCCGAACATCCTGAGAATGACACCGGCCCGTCGGACAGCCAAAAATGTCGATTCTGCCCCCGACCGGCCAAAATCACTGTTCAGGCCGAGAACTGCTCGAAACTCGTGTTTTTTTTACTGCCCTACCAGAAATAGCAGTTTCGGACCCAGACGGCTGGAAATCGCTATTTGTGTCCAGGTCATCCTGAGTGCGACACCGGCCCGTCGGACAGCCAAAAAGGGCGATTCCGCTCCCGACCGGCCAAAATCATTGTTCAGGCCCAGAACTGCCCGAAACTCGTGATTTTTCGACTGCCCTACCAGAAATAGCAGTCTCGGACCCAGACGGCTGGAAATCGCTATTTGTGGCCAGGTCATCCTGAGTTCGACACCGGCCTGTTGGAAAGCCAAAAATGCCGATTCCGCTCCCGACCGGCCATAATCATTATTCTGGCCCAGAACTGCCCGAAACTCGTGTTTTTTTACTGCCCTACCAGAAATAGCTGTTTCGGACCCAGACGGCTGGAAATCACTATTTGGGTTCTGAACATCCTGAGAATGACACCGGCCCGTCGGACAGCCAAAAATGTCGATTCCGCTCCCGACTAGCCAAAATCACTGTTCAGGCCCTGAACTGCCCGAAACTCGTGATTTTTCGACTGCCCCACCAGAAATCGCAGTCTCGGACCCAGACGACTGGAAATCACTATTTCGGTCCCGGACAGCCGGAGAACGACACCGGCCCGTCGGACAGCCAAAAATGACGATTCTGCCCCCGACTGACCAAAATCACTGTTCTGTCCGGGAACTGCTCGAAACTCGTGTTTTTTTGACTGCCCTACCTGAAATAGCTGTTTCGGACCCAGACGGCTGGAAATCACTATTTGGGTTCCGAACATCCTGAGAATGACACCGGCCCGTCGGACAGCCAGAAATGTCGATTCTGCCCCCGACCGGCCAAAATCACTGTTCAGGCCGGGAATTGCTCGAAACTCGTGTTTTTTTGACTGCCCCACCAGAAATAGCTGTTTCGGACCCAGACGGCTGGAAATCACTATTTGGGTTCCGAACATCCTGAGAATGACACCGGCTCGTCGGACAGCCAAAAATGTCGATTCCGCCCCCGACCGGCCAAAATCACTGTTCAGGCCGGGAACTGCTCGAAACTCGTGATTTTTCGACTGCCCCACCAGAAATCGCAGTCTCGGACCCAGACGGCTGGAAATCACTATTTCGGCCCCGGACAGCCGGAGAACGACACCGGCCCGTCGGACAGCCAAATATGACAATTCTGCCCCCGACTGACCAAAATCACTGTTCTGTCCGGGAACTGCTCGAAACTCGTGTTTTTTTGACTGCCCTACCTGAAATAGCTGTTTCGGACCCAGACGACTGGAAATCACTATTTGGGTTCCGAACATCCTGAGAATGACACCGGCCCGTCGGACAGCCAAAAATGTCGATTCTGCCCTCGACCGGCCAAAATCACTGTTCAAGCCGAGAACTGCTCGAAACTCGTGTTTTTTTTACTGCCCTACCAGTAATAGCAGTTTCGGACCCAGACGGCTGGAAATCGCTATTTGTGTCCAGGTCATCCTGAGTGCGACACCGGCCCGTCGGACAGCCAAAAATGGCGATTTCGCTCCCGACCGGCCAAAATCATTGTTCAGGCCCAGAACTGCCCGAAACTCGTGATTTTTCGACTGCCCTACCAGAAATAGCAGTCTCGGACCCAGACGGCTGGAAATCGCTATTTGTGTCCAGGTCATCCTGAGTTCGACACCGGCCTGTTGGAAAGCCAAAAATGCCGATTCCGCTCCCGACCGGCCATAATCATTATTCTGGCCCAGAACTGCCCGAAACTCGTGTTTTTTGACTGCCCTACCTGAAATAGCTGTTTCGGACCCAGACGGCTGGAAATCACTATTTGGGTTCCGAACATCCTGAGAATAACACCGGCCCGTCGGACAGCCAGAAATGTCGATTCTGCCCCCGACCGGCCAAAATCACTGTTCAGGCCAGGAATTGCTCGAAACTCGTGTTTTTTTGACTGCCCCACCAGAAATAGCTGTTTCGGACCCAGACGGCTGGAAATCACTATTTGGGTTCCGAACATCCTGAGAATGACACCGGCTCGTCGGACAGCCAAAAATGTCGATTCCGCCCCCGACCGGCCAAAATCACTGTTCAGGCCGGGAACTGCTCGAAACTCGTGATTTTTCGACTGCCCCACCAGAAATCGCAGTCTCGGACCCAGACGGCTGGAAATCACTATTTCGGTCCCGGACAGCCGGAGAACGACACCGGCCCGTCGGACAGCCAAATATGACAATTCTGCCCCCGACTGACCAAAATCACTGTTCTGTCCGGGAACTGCTCGAAACTCGTGTTTTTTTGACTGCCCTACCTGAAATAGCTGTTTCGGACCCAGACGGCTGGAAATCACTATTTGGGTTCCGAACATCCTGAGAATGACACCGGCCCGTCGGACAGCCAAAAATGTCGATTCTGCCCCCGACCGGCCAAAATCACTGTTCAGGCCGAGAACTGCTCGAAACTCGTGTTTTTTTTACTGCCCTACCAGAAATAGCAGTTTCGGACCCAGACGGCTGGAAATCGCTATTTGTGTCCAGGTCATCCTGAGTGCGACACCGGCCCGTCGGACAGCCAAAAATGGCGATTCCGCTCCCGACCGGCCAAAATCATTGTTCAGGCCCAGAACTGCCCGAAACTCGTGATTTTTCGACTGCCCTACCAGAAATAGCAGTCTCGGACCCAGACGGCTGGAAATCGCTATTTGTGTCCAGGTCATCCTGAGTTCGACACCGGCCTGTTGGAAAGCCAAAAATGCCGATTCCGCTCCCGACCGGCCATAATCATTATTCTGGCCCAGAACAGCCCGAAACTCGTGTTTTTTTACTGCCCTACCAGAAATAGCTGTTTCGGACCCAGACGGCTGGAAATCACTATTTGGGTTCCGAACATCCTGAGAATGACACCGGCCCGTCGGACAGCCAAAAATGTCGATTCCGCTCCCGACTAGCCAAAATCACTGTTCAGGCCCTGAACTGCCCGAAACTCGTGATTTTTCGACTGCCCCACCAGAAATCGCAGTCTCGGACCCAGACGGCTGGAAATCACTATTTCGGTCCCGGACAGCCGGAGAACGACACCGGCCCGTCGGACAGCCAAAAATGACGATTCTGCCCCCGACTGACCAAAATCACTGTTCTGTCCGGGAACTGCTCGAAACTCGTGTTTTTTTGACTGCCCTACCTGAAATAGCTGTTTCGGACCCAGACGACTGGAAATCACTATTTGGGTTCCGAACATCCTGAGAATGACACCGGCCCGTCGGACAGCCAGAAATGTTGATTCTGCCCCCGACCGGCCAAAATCACTGTTCAGGCCGGGAACTGCTCGAAACTCGTGTTTTTTTGACTGCCCTACCAGAAATAGCTGTTTCGGACCCAGACGGCTGGAAATCACTATTTGGGTTCCGAACATCCTGAGAATGACACCGGCTCGTCGGACAGCCAAAAATGTCGATTCCGCCCCCGACCGGCCAAAATCACTGTTCAGGCCGGGAACTGCTCGAAACTCGTGATTTTTCGACTGCCCCACCAGAAATCGCAGTCTCGGACCCAGACGGCTGGAAATCACTATTTCGGTCCCGGACAGCCGGAGAACGACACCGGCCCGTCGGACAGCCAAAAATGTCGATTCTGCCCCCGACCGGCCAAAATCACTGTTCAGGCCGGGAACTGCTCGAAACTCGTGTTTTTTTTACTGCCCTACCAGAAATAGCAGTTTCAGACCCAGACGGCTGGAAATTGCTATTTGTGTCCAGGTCATCCTGAGTGCGACACCGGCCCGTCGGACAGCCAAAAATGGCGATTCCGCTCCCAACCGGCCAAAATCATTGTTCAGGCCGAGAACTGCTCGAAACTTGTGATTTTTCGACTGCCCTACCAGAAATAGCAGTCTCGGACCCAGACGGCTGGAAATCGCTATTTGTGTCCAGGTCATCCTGAGTGCGACACCGGCCCGTCGGACAGCCAAAAATGGCGATTCCGCTCCCGACCGGCCAAAATTATTGTTCAGGCCCAGAACTGCCCGAAACTCGTGATTTTTCGACTGCCCTACCAGAAATAGCAGTCTCGGACCCAGACGGCTGGAAATCGCTATTTGTGTCCAGGTCATCCTGAGTTCGACACCGGCCTGTTGGAAAGCCAAAAATGCCGATTCCGCTCCCGACCGGCCATAATCATTATTCTGGCCCAGAACTGCCCGAAACTCGAGTTTTTTTACTGCCCTACCAGAAATAGCTGTTTCGGACCCAGACGGCTGGAAATCACTATTTGGGTTCCGAACATCCTGAGAATGACACCGGCCCGTCGGACAGCCAAAAATGTCGATTCCGCTCCCGACTAGCCAAAATCACTGTTCAGGCCCTGAACTGCCCGAAACTCATGATTTTTCGACTGCCCCACCAGAAATCGCAGTCTCGGACCCAGACGGCTGGAAATCACTATTTCGGTCCCGGACAGCCGGAGAACGACACCGGCCCGTCGGACAGCCAAAAATGACGATTCTGCCCCCGACTGACCAAAATCACTGTTCTGTCCGGGAACTGCTCGAAACTCGTGTTTTTTTGACTGCCCTACCTGAAATAGCTGTTTCGGACCCAGACGACTGGAAATCACTATTTGGGTTCCGAACATCCTGAGAATGACACCGGCCCGTCGGACAGCCAGAAATGTCGATTCTGCCCCCGACCGGCCAAAATCACTGTTCAGGCCGGGAACTGCTCGAAACTCGTGTTTTTTTGACTGCCCTACCAGAAATAGCTGTTTCGGACCCAGACGGCTGGAAATCACTATTTGGGTTCCGAACATCCTGAGAATGACACCGGCTCGTCGGACAGCCAAAAATGTCGATTCCGCCCCCGACCGGCCAAAATCACTGTTCAGGCCGGGAACTGCTCGAAACTCGTGATTTTTCGACTGCCCCACCAGAAATCGCAGTCTCGGACCCAGACGGCTGGAAATCACTATTTCGGTCCCGGACAGCCGGAGAACGACACCGGCCCGTCGGACAGCCAAAAATGTCGATTCTGCCCCCGACCGGCCAAAATCACTGTTCAGGCCGGGAACTGCTCGAAACTCGTGTTTTTTTTACTGCCCTACCAGAAATAGCAGTTTCGGACCCAGACGGCTGGAAATTGCTATTTGTGTCCAGGTCATCCTGAGTGCGACACCGGCCCGTCGGACAGCCAAAAATGGCGATTCCGCTCCCAACCGGCCAAAATCATTGTTCAGGCCGAGAACTGCTCGAAACTTGTGATTTTTCGACTGCCCTACCAGAAATAGCAGTCTCGGACCCAGACGGCTGGAAATCGCTATTTGTGTCCAGGTCATCCTGAGTGCGACACCGGCCCGTCGGACAGCCAAAAATGGCGATTCCGCTCCCGACCGGCCAAAATCATTGTTCAGGCCCAGAACTGCCCGAAACTCGTGATTTTTCGACTGCCCTACCAGAAATAGCAGTCTCGGACCCAGACGGCTGGAAATCGCTATTTGGGTCCAGGTCATCCTGAGTTCGACACCGGCCTGTTGGAAAGCCAAAAATGCCGATTCCGCTCCCGACCGGCCATAATCATTATTCTGGCCCAGAACTGCCCGAAACTCGTGTTTTTTTACTGCCCTACCAGAAATAGCTGTTTCGGACCCAGACGGCTGGAAATCACTATTTGGGTTCCGAACATCCTGAGAATGACACCGGCCCGTCGGACAGCCAAAAATGTCGATTCCGCTCCCGACTAGCCGAAATCACTGTTCAGGCCCTGAACTGCCCGAAACTCGTGATTTTTCGACTGCCCCACCAGAAATCGCAGTCTCGGACCCAGACGGCTGGAAATCACTATTTCGGTCCCGGACAGCCGGAGAACGACACCGGCCCGTCGGACAGCCAAAAATGACGATTCTGCCCCCGACTGACCAAAATCACTGTTCTGTCCGGGAACTGCTCGAAACTCGTGTTTTTTTGACTGCCCTACCAGAAATAGCTGTTTCGGACCCAGACGGCTGGAAATCACTATTTGGGTTCCGAACATCCTGAGAATGACACCGGCCCGTCGGACAGCCAGAAATGTCGATTCTGCCCCCGACCGGCCAAAATCACTGTTCAGGCCGGGAACTGCTCGAAACTCGTGTTTTTTTGACTGCCCTACCAGAAATAGCAATTTCGGACCCAGACGGCTGGAAATCACTATTTGGGTTCCGAACATCCTGAGAATGACACCGGCTCGTCGGATAGCCAAAAATGTCGATTCCGCCCCCGACCGGCCAAAATCACTGTTCAGGCCCAGAACTGCTCGAAACTTGTGATTTTTCGACTGCCCTACCAGAAATAGCAGTCTCGGACCCAGACGGCTGGAAATTGCTATTTGTGTCCAGGTCATCCTGAGTGCGACACCGGCCCGTCGGACAGCCAAAAATGGCGATTCCGCTCTCGACCGGCCAAAATCATTGTTCAGGCCCAGAACTGCTCGAAACTTGTGATTTTTCGACTGCCCTACCAGAAATAGCAGTCTCGGACCCAGACGGCTGGAAATCGCTATTTGTGTCCAGGTCATCCTGAGTTCGACACCGGCCTGTTGGAAAGCCAAAAATGCCGATTCCGCTCCCGACCGGCCATAATCATTATTCTGGCCCAGAACTGCCCGAAACTCGTGTTTTTTTACTGCCCTACCAGAAATAGCTGTTTCGGACCCAGACGGCTGGAAATCACTATTTGGGTTCCGAACATCCTGAGAATGACACCGGCCCGTCGGACAGCCAAAAATGTCGATTCCGCTCCCGACTAGCCGAAATCACTGTTCAGGCCCTGAACTGCCCGAAACTCGTGATTTTTCGACTGCCCCACCAGAAATCGCAGTCTCGGACCCAGACGGCTGGAAATCACTATTTCGGTCCCGGACAGCCGGAGAACGACACCGGCCCGTCGGACAGCCAAAAATGACGATTCTGCCCCCGACTGACCAAAATCACTGTTCTGTCCGGGAACTGCTCGAAACTCGTGTTTTTTTGACTGCCCTACCAGAAATAGCTGTTTCGGACCCAGACGGCTGGAAATCACTATTTGGGTTCCGAACATCCTGAGAATGACACCGGCCCGTCGGACAGCCAGAAATGTCGATTCTGCCCCCGACCGGCCAAAATCACTGTTCAGGCCGGGAACTGCTCGAAACTCGTATTTTTTTGACTGCCCTACCAGAAATAGCAGTTTCGGACCCAGACGGCTGGAAATCACTATTTGGGTTCCGAACATCCTGAGAATGACACCGGCTCGTCGGATAGCCAAAAATGTCGATTCCGCCCCCGACCGGCCAAAATCACTGTTCAGGCCGGGAACTGCTCGAAACTCGTGTTTTTTTGACTGCCCTACCAGAAATAGCAGTTTCGGACCCAGACGGCTGGAAATCACTATTTGTGTCCAGGTCATCCGGAGAGCGACACCGGCCCGTCGGACAGCCAAAAATGTCGATTCCGCTCCCGACCGGCCAAAATCATTGTTCAGGCCTAGAACTGCCCGAAACTCGTGATTTTTCGACTGCCCCACCAGAAATCGCAGTCTCGGACCCAGACGGCTGGAAATCACTATTTCGGTCCCGGACAGCCGGAGAACGACACCGGCCCGTCGGACAGCCAGATATGACAATTCTGCCCCCGACTGACCAAAATCACTGTTCTGTCCGGGAACTGCTCGAAACTCGTGTTTTTTTTACTGCCCTACCTGAAATAGCTGTTTCGGACCCAGACGGCTGGAAATCACTATTTGGGTTCCGAACATCCTGAGAATGACACCGACCCGTCGGACAGCCAAAAATGTCGATTCCGCTCCCGACTAGCCAAAGTCATTGTTCAGGCCCTGAACTGCCCGAAACTTGTGATTTTTCGGCTGCCCCACCAGAAATCGCAGTCTCGGACCCAGACGGCTGGAAATCACTATTTCGGTCCCGGACAGCCGGAGAACGACACCGGCCCGTCGGACAGCCAAAAATGACGATTCTGCCCCCGACAGACCAAAATCACTGTTCTGTCCGGGAATTGCTCGAAACTCGTGTTTTTTTGACTGCCCTACCAGAAATAGCTGTTTCGGACCCAGACGGCTGGAAATCACTATTTGGGTTCCGAACATCCTGAGAATGACACCGGCTCGTCGGACAGCCAAAAATGTCGATTCCGCCCCCGACCGGCCAAAATCACTGTTCAGGCCGGGAACTGCTCGAAACTCGTGTTTTTTTGACTGCCCTACCAGAAATAGCAGTTTCGGACCCAGACGGCTGGAAATCACTATTTGGGTTCCGAACATCCTGAGAATGACACCGGCCCGTCGGACAGCCAAAAATGTCGATTCTGCCCCCGACCGGCCAAAATCACTGTTCAGGCCGAGAACTGCTCGAAACTCGTGTTTTTTTTACTGCCCTACCAGAAATAGCAGTTTCGGACCCAGACGGCTGGAAATTGCTATTTGTGTCCAGGTCATCCTGAGTGCGACACCGGCCCGTCGGACAGCCAAAAATGGCGATTCCGCTCCCGACCGGCCAAAATCATTGTTCAGGCCCAGAACTGCTCGAAACTTGTGATTTTTCGACTGCCCTACCAGAAATAGCAGTCTCGGACCCAGACGGCTGGAAATCGCTATTTGTGTCCAGGTCATCCTGAGTTCGACACCGGCCTGTTGGAAAGCCAAAAATGCCGATTCCGCTCCCGACCGGCCATAATCATTATTCTGGCCCAGAACTGCCCGAAACTCGTGTTTTTTTACTGCCCTACCAGAAATAGCTGTTTCGGACCCAGACGGCTGGAAATCACTATTTGGGTTCCGAACATCCTGAGAATGACACCGGCCCGTCGGACAGCCAAAAATGTCGATTCCGCTCCCGACTAGCCGAAATCACTGTTCAGGCCCTGAACTGCCCGAAACTCGTGATTTTTCGACTGCCCCACCAGAAATCGCAGTCTCGGACCCAGACGGCTGGAAATCACTATTTCGGTCCCGGACAGCCGGAGAACGACACCGGCCCGTCGGACAGCCAAAAATGACGATTCTGCCCCCGACTGACCAAAATCACTGTTCTGTCCGGGAACTGCTCGAAACTCGTGTTTTTTTGACTGCCCTTCCAGAAATAGCTGTTTCGGACCCAGACGGCTGGAAATCACTATTTGGGTTCCGAACATCCTGAGAATGACACCGGCCCGTCGGACAGCCAGAAATGTCGATTCTGCCCCCGACCGGCCAAAATCACTGTTCAGGCCGGGAACTGCTCGAAACTCGTGTTTTTTTGACTGCCCTACCAGAAATAGCAATTTCGGACCCAGACGGCTGGAAATCACTATTTGGGTTCCGAACATCCTGAGAATGACACCGGCTCGTCGGATAGCCAAAAATGTCGATTCCGCCCCCGACCGGCCAAAATCACTGTTCAGGCCCAGAACTGCTCGAAACTTGTGATTTTTCGACTGCCCTACCAGAAATAGCAGTCTCGGACCCAGACGGCTGGAAATTGCTATTTGTGTCCAGGTCATCCTGAGTGCGACACCGGCCCGTCGGACAGCCAAAAATGGCGATTCCGCTCTCGACCGGCCAAAATCATTGTTCAGGCCCAGAACTGCTCGAAACTTGTGATTTTTCGACTGCCCTACCAGAAATAGCAGTCTCGGACCCAGACGGCTGGAAATCGCTATTTGTGTCCAGGTCATCCTGAGTTCGACACCGGCCTGTTGGAAAGCCAAAAATGCCGATTCCGCTCCCGACCGGCCATAATCATTATTCTGGCCCAGAACTGCCCGAAACTCGTGTTTTTTTACTGCCCTACCAGAAATAGCTGTTTCGGACCCAGACGGCTGGAAATCACTATTTGGGTTCCGAACATCCTGAGAATGACACCGGCCCGTCGGACAGCCAAAAATGTCGATTCCGCTCCCGACTAGCCGAAATCACTGTTCAGGCCCTGAACTGCCCGAAACTCGTGATTTTTCGACTGCCCCACCAGAAATCGCAGTCTCGGACCCAGACGGCTGGAAATCACTATTTCGGTCCCGGACAGCCGGAGAACGACACCGGCCCGTCGGACAGCCAAAAATGACGATTCTGCCCCCGACTGACCAAAATCACTGTTCTGTCCGGGAACTGCTCGAAACTCGTGTTTTTTTGACTGCCCTACCAGAAATAGCTGTTTCGGACCCAGACGGCTGGAAATCACTATTTGGGTTCCGAACATCCTGAGAATGACACCGGCCCGTCGGACAGCCAGAAATGTCGATTCTGCCCCCGACCGGCCAAAATCACTGTTCAGGCCGGGAACTGCTCGAAACTCGTATTTTTTTGACTGCCCTACCAGAAATAGCAGTTTCGGACCCAGACGGCTGGAAATCACTATTTGGGTTCCGAACATCCTGAGAATGACACCGGCTCGTCGGATAGCCAAAAATGTCGATTCCGCCCCCGACCGGCCAAAATCACTGTTCAGGCCGGGAACTGCTCGAAACTCGTGTTTTTTTGACTGCCCTACCAGAAATAGCAGTTTCGGACCCAGACAGCTGGAAATCACTATTTGTGTCCAGGTCATCCGGAGAGCGACACCGGCCCGTCGGACAGCCAAAAATGTCGATTCCGCTCCCGACCGGCCAAAATCATTGTTCAGGCCTAGAACTGCCCGAAACTCGTGATTTTTCGACTGCCCCACCAGAAATCGCAGTCTCGGACCCAGACGGCTGGAAATCACTATTTCGGTCCCGGACAGCCGGAGAACGACACCGGCCCGTCGGACAGCCAGATATGACAATTCTGCCCCCGACTGACCAAAATCACTGTTCTGTCCGGGAACTGCTCGAAACTCGTGTTTTTTTTACTGCCCTACCTGAAATAGCTGTTTCGGACCCAGACGGCTGGAAATCACTATTTGGGTTCCGAACATCCTGAGAATGACACCGACCCGTCGGACAGCCAAAAATGTCGATTCCGCTCCCGACTAGCCAAAGTCATTGTTCAGGCCCTGAACTGCCCGAAACTTGTGATTTTTCGGCTGCCCCACCAGAAATCGCAGTCTCGGACCCAGACGGCTGGAAATCACTATTTCGGTCCCGGACAGCCGGAGAACGACACCGGCCCGTCGGACAGCCAAAAATGACGATTCTGCCCCCGACAGACCAAAATCACTGTTCTGTCCGGGAATTGCTCGAAACTCGTGTTTTTTTGACTGCCCTACCAGAAATAGCTGTTTCGGACCCAGACGGCTGGAAATCACTATTTGGGTTCCGAACATCCTGAGAATGACACCGGCTCGTCGGACAGCCAAAAATGTCGATTCCGCCCCCGACCGGCCAAAATCACTGTTCAGGCCGGGAACTGCTCGAAACTCGTGTTTTTTTGACTGCCCTACCAGAAATAGCAGTTTCGGACCCAGACGGCTGGAAATCACTATTTGGGTTCCGAACATCCTGAGAATGACACCGGCCCGTCGGACAGCCAAAAATGTCGATTCTGCCCCCGACCGGCCAAAATCACTGTTCAGGCCGAGAACTGCTCGAAACTCGTGTTTTTTTTACTGCCCTACCAGAAATAGCAGTTTCGGACCCAGACGGCTGGAAATTGCTATTTGTGTCCAGGTCATCCTGAGTGCGACACCGGCCCGTCGGACAGCCAAAAATGGCGATTCCGCTCCCGACCGGCCAAAATCATTGTTCAGGCCCAGAACTGCTCGAAACTTGTGATTTTTCGACTGCCCTACCAGAAATAGCAGTCTCGGACCCAGACGGCTGGAAATCGCTATTTGTGTCCAGGTCATCCTGAGTTCGACACCGGCCTGTTGGAAAGCCAAAAATGCCGATTCCGCTCCCGACCGGCCATAATCATTATTCTGGCCCAGAACTGCCCGAAACTCGTGTTTTTTTACTGCCCTACCAGAAATAGCTGTTTCGGACCCAGACGGCTGGAAATCACTATTTGGGTTCCGAACATCCTGAGAATGACACCGGCCCGTCGGACAGCCAAAAATGTCGATTCCGCTCCCGACTAGCCGAAATCACTGTTCAGGCCCTGAACTGCCCGAAACTCGTGATTTTTCGACTGCCCCACCAGAAATCGCAGTCTCGGACCCAGACGGCTGGAAATCACTATTTCGGTCCCGGACAGCCGGAGAACGACACCGGCCCGTCGGACAGCCAAAAATGACGATTCTGCCCCCGACTGACCAAAATCACTGTTCTGTCCGGGAACTGCTCGAAACTCGTGTTTTTTTGACTGCCCTTCCAGAAATAGCTGTTTCGGACCCAGACGGCTGGAAATCACTATTTGGGTTCCGAACATCCTGAGAATGACACCGGCCCGTCGGACAGCCAGAAATGTCGATTCTGCCCCCGACCGGCCAAAATCACTGTTCAGGCCGGGAACTGCTCGAAACTCGTGTTTTTTGACTGCCCTACCAGAAATAGCAGTTTCGGACCCAGACGGCTGGAAATCACTATTTGGGTTCCGAACATCCTGAGAATGACACCGGCTCGTCGGACAGCCAAAAATGTCGATTCCGCCCCCGAACGGCCAAAATCACTGTTCAGGCCGGGAACTGCTCGAAACTCGTGTTTTTTTGACTGCCCTACCAGAAATAGCAGTTTCGGACCCAGACGGCTGGAAATCACTATTTGGGTTCCGAACATCCTGAGAATGACACCGGCCCGTCGGACAGCCAAAAATGTCGATTCTGCCCCCGACCGGCCAAAATCACTGTTCAGGCCGAGAACTGCTCGAAACTCGTGTTTTTTTTACTGCCCTACCAGAAATAGCAGTTTCGGACCCAGACGGCTGGAAATTGCTATTTGTGTCCAGGTCATCCTGAGTGCGACACCGGCCCGTCGGACAGCCAAAAATGGCGATTCCGCTCCCGACCGGCCAAAATCATTGTTCAGGCCCAGAACTGCTCGAAACTTGTGATTTTTCGACTGCCCTACCAGAAATAGCAGTCTCGGACCCAGACGGCTGGAAATCGCTATTTGTGTCCAGGTCATCCTGAGTTCGACACCGGCCTGTTGGAAAGCCAAAAATGCCGATTCCGCTCCCGACCGGCCATAATCATTATTCTGGCCCAGAACTGCCCGAAACTCGTGTTTTTTTACTGCCCTACCAGAAATAGCTGTTTCGGACCCAGACGGCTGGAAATCACTATTTGGGTTCCGAACATCCTGAGAATGACACCGGCCCGTCGGACAGCCAAAAATGTCGATTCCGCTCCCGACTAGCCGAAATCACTGTTCAGGCCCTGAACTGCCCGAAACTCGTGATTTTTCGACTGCCCCACCAGAAATCGCAGTCTCGGACCCAGACGGCAGGAAATCACTATTTCGGTCCCGGACAGCCGGAGAACGACACCGGCCCGTCGGACAGCCAAAAATGACGATTCTGCCCCCGACTGACCAAAATCACTGTTCTGTCCGGGAACTGCTCGAAACTCGTGTTTTTTTGACTGCCCTTCCAGAAATAGCTGTTTCGGACCCAGACGGCTGGAAATCACTATTTGGGTTCCGAACATCCTGAGAATGACACCGGCCCGTCGGACAGCCAGAAATGTCGATTCTGCCCCCGACCGGCCAAAATCACTGTTCAGGCCGGGAACTGCTCGAAACTCGTGTTTTTTGACTGCCCTACCAGAAATAGCAGTTTCGGACCCAGACGGCTGGAAATCACTATTTGGGTTCCGAACATCCTGAGAATGACACCGGCCCGTCGGACAGCCAGAAATGTCGATTCCGCCCCCGACCGGCCAAAATCACTGTTCAGGCCGGGAACTGCTCGAAACTCGTGTTTTTTTGACTGCCCTACCAGAAATAGCAGTTTCGGACCCAGACGGCTGGAAATCACTATTTGGGTTCCGAACATCCTGAGAGCGACACCGGCCCGTCGGACAGCCAAAAATGTCGATTCCGCTCCCGACCGGCCAAAATCATTGTTCAGGCCTAGAACTGCCCGAAACTCGGGATTTTTTGACTGCCCCACCAGAAATCGCAGTCTCGGACCCAGACGGCTGGAAATCACTATTTCGGTCCCGGACAGCCGGAGAACGACACCGGCCCGTCGGACAGCCAAATATGACAATTCTGCCCCCGACTGACCAAAATCACTGTTCTGTCCGGGAACTGCTCGAAACTCGTGTTTTTTTACAGCCCTACCAGAAATAGCTGTTTCGGACCCAGACGGCTGGAAATCACTATTTGGGTTCCGAACATCCTGAGAATGACACCGACCCGTCGGACAGCCAAAAATGTCGATTCCGCTCCCGACTAGCCAAAATCAATGTTCAGGCCCTGAACTGCCCGAAACTTGTGATTTTTCGACTGCCCCACCAGAAATCGCAGTCTCGGACCCAGACGGCTGGAAATCACTATTTCGGTCCCGGACAGCCGGAGAACGACACCGGCCCGTCGGACAGCCAAAAATGACGATTCTGCCCCCGACAGACCAAAATCACTGTTCTGTCCGGGAACTGCTCGAAACTCGTGTTTTTTTGACTGCCCTACCAGAAATAGCTGTTTCGGACCCAGACGGCTGGAAATCACTATTTGGGTTCCGAACATCCTGAGAATGACACCGGCTCGTCGGACAGCCAAAAATGTCGATTCCGCCCCCGACCGGCCAAAATCACTGTTCAGGCCGGGAACTGCTCGAAACTCGTGTTTTTTTGACTGCCCTACCAGAAATAGCTGTTTCGGACCCAGACGGCTGGAAATCGCTATTTGTGTCCAGGTCATCCTGAGAGCGACACCGGCCCGTCGGACAGCCAAAAATGTCGATTCCGCTCCCGACCGGCCAAAATCATTGTTCAGGCCCAGAACTGCCCGAAACTCGTGATTTTTCGACTGCCCCACCAGAAATCGCAGTCTCGGACCCAGACGGCTGGAAATCGCTATTTCGGTCCCGGACAGCCGGAGAACGACACCGGCCCGTCGGACAGCCAAAAATGACGATTCTGCCCCCGACTGACCAAAATCACTGTTCTGTCCGGGAACTGCTCGAAACTCGTGTTTTTTTGACTGCCCTACCTGAAATAGCTGTTTCGGACCCAGACGGCTGGAAATCACTGTTTGGGTTCCGAACATCCTGAGAACGACACCGGCCCGTCGGACAACCCAAAATGTCGATTCCGCTCCTGACCGGCCAAAATCATTGTTCAGGCCCAGAACTGCCCGAAACTCGTGATTTTTCGACTGCCCCACCAGAAATCGCAGTCTCGGACCCAGACGGCTGGAAATCACTATTTCGGTCCCGGACAGCCGGAGAACGACACCGGCCCGTCGGACAGCCAAAAATGACGATTCTGCCCCCGACTGACCAAAATCACTGTTCTGTCCGGGAACTGCTCGAAACTCGTGTTTTTTTGACTGCCCTTCCAGAAATAGCTGTTTCGGACCCAGACGGCTGGAAATCACTATTTGGGTTCCGAACATCCTGAGAATGACACCGGCCCGTCGGACAGCCAAAAATGTCGATTCCGCCCCCGACCGGCCAAAATCACTGTTCAGGCTGGGAACTGCTCGAAACTCGTGTTTTTTTGACTGCCCTACCAGACATAGCAGTTTCGGACCCAGACGGCTGGAAATCACTATTTGTGTCCAGGTCATCCTGAGAGCGACACCGGCCCGTCGGACAGCCAAAAATGTCGATTCCGCTCCCGACCGGCCAAAATCATTGTTCAGGCCTAGAACTGCCCGAAACTCGGGATTTTTTGACTGCCCCACCAGAAATCGCAGTCTCGGACCCAGACGGCTGGAAATCACTATTTCGGTCCCGGACAGCCGGAGAACGACACCGGCCCGTCGGACAGCCAAATATGACAATTCTGCCCCCGACTGACCAAAATCACTGTTCTGTCCGGGAACTGCTCGAAACTCGTGTTTTTTTACAGCCCTACCAGAAATAGCTGTTTCGGACCCAGACGGCTGGAAATCACTATTTGGGTTCCGAACATCCTGACAATGACACCGACCCGTCGGACAGCCAAAAATGTCGATTCCGCTCCCGACTAGCCAAAATCGTTGTTCAGGCCCTGAACTGCCCGAAACTTGTGATTTTTCGACTGCCCCACCAGAAATCGCAGTCTCGGACCCAGACGGCTGGAAATCACTATTTCGGTCCCGGATAGCCGGAGAACGACACCGGCCCGTCGGACAGCCAAAAATGACGATTCTGCCCCCGACAGACCAAAATCACTGTTCTGTCCGGGAACTGCTCGAAACTCGTGTTTTTTTGACTGCCCTACCAGAAATAGCTGTTTCGGACCCAGACGGCTGGAAATCACTATTTGGGTTCCGAACATCCTGAGAATGACACCGGCCCGTCGGACAGCCAGAAATGTCGATTCTGCCCCCGACCGGCCAAAATCACTGTTCAGGCCGGGAACTGCTCGAAACTCGTGTTTTTTTGACTGCCCTACCAGAAATAGCTGTTTCGGACCCAGACGGCTGGAAATCACTATTTGGGTTCCGAACATCCTGAGAATGACACCGGCTCGTCGGACAGCCAAAAATGTCGATTCCGCCCCCGACCGGCCAAAATCACTGTTCAGGCCGGGAACTGCTCGAAACTCGTGATTTTTCGACTGCCCCACCAGAAATCGCAGTCTCGGACCCAGACGGCTGGAAATCACTATTTCGGTCCCGGACAGCCGGAGAACGACACCGGCCCGTCGGACAGCCAAAAATGACGATTCTGCCCCCGACTGACCAAAATCACTGTTCTGCCCGGGAACTGCTCGAAACTCGTGTTTTTTTTACTGCCCTACCTGAAATAGCTGTTTCGGACCCAGACGGCTGGAAATCACTGTTTGGGTTCCGAACATCCTGAGAACGACACCGGCCCGTCGGACAACCCAAAATGTCGATTCCGCTCCTGACCGACCAAAATCATTGTTCAGGCCCAGAACTGCCCGAAACTCGTGATTTTTCGACTGCCCCACCAGAAATCGCAGTCTCGGACCCAGACGGCTGGAAATCACTATTTCGGTCCCGGACAGCCGGAGAACGACACCGGCCCGTCGGACAGCCAAAAATGACGATTCTGCCCCCGACTGACCAAAATCACTGTTCTGTCCGGGAACTGCTCGAAACTCGTGTTTTTTTACTGCCCTACCAGAAATAGCTGTTTCGGACCCAGACGGCTGGAAATCACTATTTGGGTTCCGAACATCCTGAGAATGACACCGGCCCGTCGGACAGCCAGAAATGTCGATTCTGCCCCCGACCGGCCAAAATCACTGTTCAGGCCGGGAACTGCTCGAAACTCGTGTTTTTTTGACTGCCCTACCAGAAATAGCAGTTTCGGACCCAGACGGCTGGAAATCACTATTTGGGTTCCGAACATCCTGAGAGCGACACCGGCCCGTCGGACAGCCAAAAATGTCGATTCCGCTCCCGACCGGCCAAAATCATTGTTCAGGCCTAGAACTGCCCGAAACTCGGGATTTTTTGACTGCCCCACCAGAAATCGCAGTCTCGGACCCAGACGGCTGGAAATCACTATTTCGGTCCCGGACAGCCGGAGAACGACACCGGCCCGTCGGACAGCCAAATATGACAATTCTGCCCCCGACTGACCAAAATCACTGTTCTGTCCGGGAACTGCTCGAAACTCGTGTTTTTTTACAGCCCTACCAGAAATAGCTGTTTCGGACCCAGACGGCTGGAAAACACTATTTGGGTTCCGAACATCCTGAGAATGACACCGACCCGTCGGACAGCCAAAAATGTCGATTCCGCTCCCGACTAGCCAAAATCAATGTTCAGGCCCTGAACTGCCCGAAACTTGTGATTTTTCGACTGCCCCACCAGAAATCGCAGTCTCGGACCCAGACGGCTGGAAATCACTATTTCGGTCCCGGACAGCCGGAGAACGACACCGGCCCGTCGGACAGCCAAAAATGACGATTCTGCCCCCGACAGACCAAAATCACTGTTCTGTCCGGGAACTGCTCGAAACTCGTGTTTTTTTGACTGCCCTACCAGAAATAGCTGTTTCGGACCCAGACGGCTGGAAATCACTATTTGGGTTCCGAACATCCTGAGAATGACACCGGCTCGTCGGACAGCCAAAAATGTCGATTCCGCCCCCGACCGGCCAAAATCACTGTTCAGGCCGGGAACTGCTCGAAACTCATGTTTTTTTGACTGCCCTACCAGAAATAGCTGTTTCGGACCCAGACGGCTGGAAATCGCTATTTGTGTCCAGGTCATCCTGAGAGCGACACCGGCCCGTCGGACAGCCAAAAATGTCGATTCCGCTCCCGACCGGCCAAAATCATTGTTCAGGCCCAGAACTGCCCGAAACTCGTGATTTTTCGACTGCCCCACCAGAAATCGCAGTCTCGGACCCAGACGGCTGGAAATCGCTATTTCGGTCCCGGACAGCCGGAGAACGACACCGGCCCGTCGGACAGCCAAAAATGACGATTCTGCCCCCGACTGACCAAAATCACTGTTCTGTCCGGGAACTGCTCGAAACTCGTGTTTTTTTGACTGCCCTACCTGAAATAGCTGTTTCGGACCCAGACGGCTGGAAATCACTGTTTGGGTTCCGAACATCCTGAGAACGACACCGGCCCGTCGGACAACCCAAAATGTCGATTCCGCTCCTGACCGGCCAAAATCATTGTTCAGGCCCAGAACTGCCCGAAACTCGTGATTTTTCGACTGCCCCACCAGAAATCGCAGTCTCGGACCCAGACGGCTGGAAATCACTATTTCGGTCCCGGACAGCCGGAGAACGACACCGGCCCGTCGGACAGCCAAAAATGACGATTCTGCCCCCGACTGACCAAAATCACTGTTCTGTCCGGGAACTGCTCGAAACTCGTGTTTTTTTGACTGCCCTTCCAGAAATAGCTGTTTCGGACCCAGACGGCTGGAAATCACTATTTGGGTTCCGAACATCCTGAGAATGACCCCGGCTCGTCGGACAGCCAAAAATGTCGATTCCGCCCCCGACCGGCCAAAATCACTGTTCAGGCCGGGAACTGCTCGAAACTCGTGTTTTTTTGACTGCCCTACCAGAAATAGCAGTTTCGGACCCAGACGGCTGGAAATAACTATTTGTGTCCAGGTCATCCTGAGAGCGACACCGGCCCGTCGGACAGCCAAAAATGACGATTCTGCCCCCGACAGACCAAAATCACTGTTCTGTCCGGGAACTGCTCGAAACTCGTGTTTTTTTGACTGCCCTACCAGAAATAGCTGTTTCGGACCCAGACGGCTGGAAATCACTATTTGGGTTCCGAACATCCTGAGAATGACACCGGCCCGTCGGACAGCCAGAAATGTCGATTCTGCCCCCGACCGGCCGAAATCACTGTTCAGGCCGGGAACTGCTCGAAACTCGTGTTTTTTTGACTGCCCTACCAGAAATAGCTGTTTCGGACCCAGACGGCTGGAAATCACTATTTGGGTTCCGAACATCCTGAGAATGACACCGGCTCGTCGGACAGCCAAAAATGTCGATTCCGCCCCCGACCGGCCAAAATCACTGTTCAGGCCGGGAACTGCTCGAAACTCGTGATTTTTCGACTGCCCCACCAGAAATCGCAGTCTCGGACCCAGACGGCTGGAAATCACTATTTCGGTCCCGGACAGCCGGAGAACGACACCGGCCCGTCGGACAGCCAAAAATGACGATTCTGCCCCCGACTGACCAAAATCACTGTTCTGCCCGGGAACTGCTCGAAACTCGTGTTTTTTTGACTGCCCTACCTGAAATAGCTGTTTCGGACCCAGACGGCTGGAAATCACTGTTTGGGTTCCGAACATCCTGAGAACGACACCGGCCCGTCGGACAACCCAAAATGTCGATTCCGCTCCTGACCGGCCAAAATCATTGTTCAGGCCCAGAACTGCCCGAAACTCGTGATTTTTCGACTGCCCCACCAGAAATCGCAGTCTCGGACCCAGACGGCTGGAAATCACTATTTCGGTCCCGGACAGCCGGAGAACGACACCGGCCCGTCGGACAGCCAAAAATGACGATTCTGCCCCCGACTGACCAAAATCACTGTTCTGTCCGGGAACTGCTCGAAACTCGTGTTTTTTTGACTGCCCTTCCAGAAATAGCTGTTTCGGACCCAGACGGCTGGAAATCACTATTTGGGTTCCGAACATCCTGAGAATGACACCGGCCCGTCGGACAGCCAGAAATGTCGATTCTGCCCCCGACCGGCCAAAATCACTGTTCAGGCCGGGAACTGCTCGAAACTCGTGTTTTTTTGACTGCCCTACCAGAAATAGCTGTTTCGGACCCAGACGGCTGGAAATCACTATTTGGGTTCCGAACATCCTGAGAATGACACCGGCCCGTCGGACAGCCAGAAATGTCGATTTTGCCCCCGACCGGCCGAAATCACTGTTCAGGCCGGGAACTGCTCGAAACTCGTGTTTTTTTGACTGCCCTACCAGAAATAGCTGTTTCGGACCCAGACGGCTGGAAATCACTATTTGGGTTCCGAACATCCTGAGAATGACACCGGCTCGTCGGACAGCCAAAAATGTCGATTCCGCCCCCGACCGGCCAAAATCACTGTTCAGGCCGGGAACTGCTCGAAACTCGTGATTTTTCGACTGCCCCACCAGAAATCGCAGTCTCGGACCCAGACGGCTGGAAATCACTATTTCGGTCCCGGACAGCCGGAGAACGACACCGGCCCGTCGGACAGCCAAAAATGACGATTCTGCCCCCGACTGACCAAAATCACTGTTCTGCCCGGGAACTGCTCGAAACTCGTGTTTTTTTGACTGCCCTACCTGAAATAGCTGTTTCGGACCCAGACGGCTGGAAATCACTGTTTGGGTTCCGAACATCCTGAGAACGACACCGGCCCGTCGGACAACCCAAAATGTCGATTCCGCTCCTGACCGGCCAAAATCATTGTTCAGGCCCAGAACTGCCCGAAACTCGTGATTTTTCGACTACCCCACCAGAAATCGCAGTCTCGGACCCAGACGGCTGGAAATCACTATTTCGGTCCCGGACAGCCGGAGAACGACACCGGCCCGTCGGACAGCCAAAAATGACGATTCTGCCCCCGACTGACCAAAATCACTGTTCTGTCCGGGAACTGCTCGAAACTCGTGTTTTTTTGACTGCCCTTCCAGAAATAGCTGTTTCGGACCCAGACGGCTGGAAATCACTATTTGGGTTCCGAACATCCTGAGAATGACACCGGCCCGTCGGACAGCCAGAAATGTCGATTCTGCCCCCGACCGGCCAAAATCACTGTTCAGGCCGGGAACTGCTCGAAACTCGTGTTTTTTTGACTGCCCTACCAGAAATAGCAGTTTCGGACCCAGACGGCTGGAAATCACTATTTGGGTTCTGAACATCCTGAGAGCGACACCGGCCCGTCGGACAGCCAAAAATGTCGATTCCGCTCCCGACCGGCCAAAATCATTGTTCAGGCCTAGAAATGCCCGAAACTCGGGATTTTTCGACTGCCCCACCAGAAATCGCAGTCTCGGACCCAGACGGCTGGAAATCACTATTTCGGTCCCGGACAGCCGGAGAACGACACCGGCCCGTCGGACAGCCAAATATGACAATTCTGCCCCCGACTGACCAAAATCACTGTTCTGTCCGGGAACTGCTCGAAACTCGTGTTTTTTTACAGCCCTACCAGAAATAGCTGTTTCGGACCCAGACGGCTGGAAATCACTATTTGGGTTCCGAACATCCTGAGAATGACACCGACCCGTCGGACAGCCAAAAATGTCGATTCCGCTCCCGACTAGCCAAAATCATTGTTCAGGCCCTGAACTGCCCGAAACTTGTCATTTTTCGACTGCCCCACCAGAAATCGCAGTCTCGGACCCAGACGGCTGGAAATCACTATTTCGGTCCCGGACAGCCGGAGAACGACACCGGCCCGTCGGACAGCCAAAAATGACGATTCTGCCCCCGACAGACCAAAATCACTGTTCTGTCCGGGAACTGCTCGAAACTCGTGTTTTTTTGACTGCCCTACCAGAAATAGCTGTTTCGGACCCAGACGGCTGTAAATCACTATTTGGGTTCCGAACATCCTGAGAATGACACCGGCTCGTCGGACAGCCAAAAATGTCGATTCCGCCCCCGACCGGCCAAAATCACTGTTCAGGCCGGGAACTGCTCGAAACTCGTGTTTTTTTGACTGCCCTACCAGAAATAGCTGTTTCGGACCCAGACGGCTGGAAATCGCTATTTGTGTCCAAGTCATCCTGAGAGCGACACCGGCCCGTCGGACAGCCAAAAATGTCGATTCCGCTCCCGACCGGCCAAAATCATTGTTCAGGCCCAGAACTGCCCGAAACTCGTGATTTTTCGACTGCCCCACCAGAAATCGCAGTCTCGGACCCAGACGGCTGGAAATCGCTATTTCGGTCCCGGACAGCCGGAGAACGACACCGGCCCGTCGGACAGCCAAAAATGACGATTCTGCCCCCGACTGACCAAAATCACTGTTCTGCCCGGGAACTGCTCGAAACTCGTGTTTTTTTGACTGCCCTACCTGAAATAGCTCTTTCGGACCCAGACGGCTGGAAATCACTGTTTGGGTTCTGAACATCCTGAGAACGACACCGGCCCGTCGGACAACCCAAAATGTCGATTCCGCTCCTGACCGGCCAAAATCATTGTTCAGGCCCAGAACTGCCCGAAACTCGTGATTTTTCGACTGCCCCACCAGAAATCGCAGTCTCGGACCCAGACGGCTGGAAATCACTATTTCGGTCCCGGACAGCCGGAGAACGACACCGGCCCGTCGGACAGCCAAAAATGACGATTCTGCCCCCGACTGACCAAAATCACTGTTCTGTCCGGGAACTGCTCGAAACTCGAGTTTTTTTGACTGCCCTTCCAGAAATAGCTGTTTCGGACCCAGACGGCTGGAAATCACTATTTGGGTTCCGAACATCCTGAGAATGACACCGGCCCGTCGGACAGCCAGAAATGTCGATTCTGCCCCCTACCGGCCAAAATCACTGTTCAGGCCGGGAACTGCTCGAAACTCGTGTTTTTTTGACTGCCCTACCAGAAATAGCTGTTTCGGACCCAGACGGCTGGAAATCACTATTTGGGTTCCGAAAATCCTGAGAATGACACCGGCTCGTCGGACAGCCAAAAATGTCGATTCCGCCCCCGACCGGCCAAAATCACTGTTCAGGCCGGGAACTGCTCGAAACTCGTGTTTTTTTGACTGCCCTACCAGAAATAGCAGTTTCGGACCCAGACGGCTGGAAATCACAATTTGTGTCCAGGTCATCCTGAGAGCGACACCGGCCCGTCGGACAGCCAAAAATGTCGATTCCGCTCCCGACCGGCCAAAATCATTGTTCAGGCCAAGAACTGCCCGAAACTCGGGATTTTTCGACTGCCCCACCAGAAATCGCAGTCTCGGACCCAGACGGCTGGAAATCACTATTTGGGTTCCGAACATCCTGAGAATGACACCGGCCCGTCGGACAGCCAGAAATGTCGATTCTGCCCCCGACCGGCCAAAATCACTGTTCAGGCCGGGAACTGCTCGAAACTCGTGTTTTTTTGACTGCCCTACCAGAAATAGCTGTTTCGGACCCAGACGGCTGGAAATCACTATTTGGGTTCCGAACATCCTGAGAATGACACCGGCTCGTCGGACAGCCAAAAATGTCGATTCCGCCCCCGACCGGCCAAAATCACTGTTCAGGCCGGGAACTGCTCGAAACTCGTGATTTTTCGACTGCCCCACCAGAAATCGCAGTCTCGGACCCAGACGGCTGGAAATCACTATTTCGGTCCCGGACAGCCGGAGAACGACACCGGCCCGTCGGACAGCCAAAAATGACGATTCTGCCCCCGACTGACCAAAATCACTGTTCTGCCCGGGAACTGCTCGAAACTCGTGTTTTTTTGACTGCCCTACCTAAATAGCTGTTTCGGACCCAGACGGCTGGAAATCACTGTTTGGGTTCCGATCATCCTGAGAACGACACCGGCCCGTCGGACAACCCAAAATGTCGATTCCGCTCCTGACCGGCCAAAATCATTGTTCAGGCCCAGAACTGCCCGAAACTCGTGATTTTTCGACTGCCCCACCAGAAATCGCAGTCTCGGACCCAGACGGCTGGAAATCACTATTTCGGTCCCGGACAGCCGGAGAACGACACCGGCCCGTCGGACAGCCAAAAATGACGATTCTGCCCCCGACTGACCAAAATCACTGTTCTGTCCGGGAACTGCTCGAAACTCGTGTTTTTTTGACTGCCCTTCCAGAAATAGCTGTTTCGGACCCAGACGGCTGGAAATCACTATTTGGGTTCCGAACATCCTGAGAATGACACCGGCCCGTCGGACAGCCAGAAATGTCGATTCTGCCCCCTACCGGCCAAAATCACTGTTCAGGCCGGGAACTGCTCGAAACTCGTGTTTTTTTGACTGCCCTACCAGAAATAGCTGTTTCGGACCCAGACGGCTGGAAATCACTATTTGGGTTCCGAACATCCTGAGAATGACACCGGCTCGTCGGACAGCCAAAAATGTCGATTCCAGCCCCGACCGGCCAAAATCACTGTTCAGGCCGGGAACTGCTCGAAACTCGTGTTTTTTTGACTGCCCTACCAGAAATAGCAGTTTCGGACCCAGACGGCTGGAAATCACTATTTGTGTCCACGTCATCCTGAGAGCGACACCGGCCCGTCGGACAGCCAAAAATGTCGATTCCGCTCCCGACCGGCCAAAATCATTGTTCAGGCCTAGAACTGCCCGAAACTCGGGATTTTTCGACTGCCCCACCAGAAATCGCAGTCTCGGACCCAGACGGCTGGAAATCACTATTTCGGTCCCGGACAGCCGGAGAACGACACCGGCCCGTCGGACAGCCAAATATGACAATTCTGCCCCCGACTGACCAAAATCACTGTTCTGTCCGGGAACTGCTCGAAACTCGTGTTTTTTTACAGCCCTACCAGAAATAGCTGTTTCGGACCCAGACGGCTGGAAATCACTATTTGGGTTCCGAACATCCTGAGAATGACACCGACCCGTCGGACAGCCAAAAATGTCGATTCCGCTCCCGACTAGCCAAAATCATTGTTCAGGCCCTGAACTGCCCGAAACTTGTGATTTTTCGACTGCCCCACCAGAAATCGCAGTCTCGGACCCAGACGGCTGGAAATCACTATTTCGGTCCCGGACAGCCGGAGAACGACACCGGCCCGTCGGACAGCCAAAAATGACGATTCTGCCCCCGACAGACCAAAATCACTGTTCTGTCCGGGAACTGCTCGAAACTCGTGTTTTTTTGACTGCCCTACCAGAAATAGCTGTTTCGGACCCAGACGGCTGGAAATCACTATTTGGGTTCCGAACATCCTGAGAATGACACCGGCCCGTCGGACAGCCAAAAATGTCGATTCCGCCCCCGACCGGCCAAAATCACTGTTCAGGCCGGGAACTGCTCGAAACTCGTGTTTTTTTGACTGCCCTACCAGAAATAGCTGTTTCGGACCCAGACGGCTGGAAATCGCTATTTGTGTCCAGGTCATCCTGAGAGCGACACCGGCCCGTCGGACAGCCAAAAATGTCGATTCCGCTCCCGACCGGCCAAAATCATTGTTCAGGCCCAGAACAGCCCGAAACTCGTGATTTTTCGACTGCCCCACCAGAAATCGCAGTCTCGGACCCAGACGGCTGGAAATCGCTATTTCGGTCCCGGACAGCCGGAGAACGACACCGGCCCGTCGGACAGCCAAAAATGACGATTCTGCCCCCGACTGACCAAAATCACTGTTCTGCCCGGGAACTGCTCGAAACTCGTGTTTTTTTGACTGCCCTACCTGAAATAGCTGTTTCGGACCCAGACGGCTGGAAATCACTGTTTGGGTTCCGAACATCCTGAGAACGACACCGGCCCGTCGGACAACCCAAAATGTCGATTCCGCTCCTGACCGGCCAAAATCATTGTTCAGGCCCAGAACTGCCCGAAACTCGTGATTTTTCGACTGCCCCACCAGAAATCGCAGTCTCGGACCCAGACGGCTGGAAATCACTATTTCGGTCCCGGACAGCCGGAGAACGACACCGGCCCGTCGGACAGCCAAAAATGACGATTCTGCCCCCGACTGACCAAAATCACTGTTCTGTCCGGGAACTGCTCGAAACTCGAGTTTTTTTGACTGCCCTTCCAGAAATAGCTGTTTCGGACCCAGACGGCTGGAAATCACTATTTGGGTTCCGAACATCCTGAGAATGACACCGGCCCGTCGGACAGCCAGAAATGTCGATTCTGCCCCCTACCGGCCAAAATCACTGTTCAGGCCGGGAACTGCTCGAAACTCGTGTTTTTTTGACTGCCCTACCAGAAATAGCTGTTTCGGACCCAGACGGCTGGAAATCACTATTTGGGTTCCGAAAATCCTGAGAATGACACCGGCTCGTCGGACAGCCAAAAATGTCGATTCCGCCCCCGACCGGCCAAAATCACTGTTCAGGCCGGGAACTGCTCGAAACTCGTGTTTTTTTGACTGCCCTACCAGAAATAGCAGTTTCGGACCCAGACGGCTGGAAATCACAATTTGTGTCCAGGTCATCCTGAGAGCGACACCGGCCCGTCGGACAGCCAAAAATGTCGATTCCGCTCCCGACCGGCCAAAATCATTGTTCAGGCCAAGAACTGCCCGAAACTCGGGATTTTTCGACTGCCCCACCAGAAATCGCAGTCTCGGACCCAGACGGCTGGAAATCACTATTTGGGTTCCGAACATCCTGAGAATGACACCGGCCCGTCGGACAGCCAGAAATGTCGATTCTGCCCCCGACCGGCCAAAATCACTGTTCAGGCCGGGAACTGCTCGAAACTCGTGTTTTTTTGACTGCCCTACCAGAAATAGCTGTTTCGGACCCAGACGGCTGGAAATCACTATTTGGGTTCCGAACATCCTGAGAATGACACCGGCTCGTCGGACAGCCAAAAATGTCGATTCCGCCCCCGACCGGCCAAAATCACTGTTCAGGCCGGGAACTGCTCGAAACTCGTGATTTTTCGACTGCCCCACCAGAAATCGCAGTCTCGGACCCAGACGGCTGGAAATCACTATTTCGGTCCCGGACAGCCGGAGAACGACACCGGCCCGTCGGACAGCCAAAAATGACGATTCTGCCCCCGACTGACCAAAATCACTGTTCTGCCCGGGAACTGCTCGAAACTCGTGTTTTTTTGACTGCCCTACCTGAAATAGCTGTTTCGGACCCAGACGGCTGGAAATCACTGTTTGGGTTCCGAACATCCTGAGAACGACACCGGCCCGTCGGACAACCCAAAATGTCGATTCCGCTCCTGACCGGCCAAAATCATTGTTCAGGCCCAGAACTGCCCGAAACTCGTGATTTTTCGACTGCCCCACCAGAAATCGCAGTCTCGGACCCAGACGGCTGGAAATCACTATTTCGGTCCCGGACAGCCGGAGAACGACACCGGCCCGTCGGACAGCCAAAAATGACGATTCTGCCCCCGACTGACCAAAATCACTGTTCTGTCCGGGAACTGCTCGAAACTCGTGTTTTTTTGACTGCCCTTCCAGAAATAGCTGTTTCGGACCCAGACGGCTGGAAATCACTATTTGGGTTCCGAACATCCTGAGAATGACACCGGCCCGTCGGACAGCCAGAAATGTCGATTCTGCCCCCTACCGGCCAAAATCACTGTTCAGGCCGGGAACTGCTCGAAACTCGTGTTTTTTTGACTGCCCTACCAGAAATAGCTGTTTCGGACCCAGACGGCTGGAAATCACTATTTGGGTTCCGAACATCCTGAGAATGACACCGGCTCGTCGGACAGCCAAAAATGTCGATTCCAGCCCCGACCGGCCAAAATCACTGTTCAGGCCGGGAACTGCTCGAAACTCGTGTTTTTTTGACTGCCCTACCAGAAATAGCAGTTTCGGACCCAGACGGCTGGAAATCACTATTTGTGTCCAGGTCATCCTGAGAGCGACACCGGCCCGTCGGACAGCCAAAAATGTCGATTCCGCTCCCGACCGGCCAAAATCATTGTTCAGGCCTAGAACTGCCCGAAACTCGGGATTTTTCGACTGCCCCACCAGAAATCGCAGTCTCGGACCCAGACGGCTGGAAATCACTATTTCGGTCCCGGACAGCCGGAGAACGACACCGGCCCGTCGGACAGCCAAATATGACAATTCTGCCCCCGACTGACCAAAATCACTGTTCTGTCCGGGAACTGCTCGAAACTCGTGTTTTTTTACAGCCCTACCAGAAATAGCTGTTTCGGACCCAGACGGCTGGAAATCACTATTTGGGTTCCGAACATCCTGAGAATGACACCGACCCGTCGGACAGCCAAAAATGTCGATTCCGCTCCCGACTAGCCAAAATCATTGTTCAGGCCCTGAACTGCCCGAAACTTGTGATTTTTCGACTGCCCCACCAGAAATCGCAGTCTCGGACCCAGACGGCTGGAAATCACTATTTCGGTCCCGGACAGCCGGAGAACGACACCGGCCCGTCGGACAGCCAAAAATGACGATTCTGCCCCCGACAGACCAAAATCACTGTTCTGTCCGGGAACTGCTCGAAACTCGTGTTTTTTTGACTGCCCTACCAGAAATAGCTGTTTCGGACCCAGACGGCTGGAAATCACTATTTGGGTTCCGAACATCCTGAGAATGACACCGGCCCGTCGGACAGCCAAAAATGTCGATTCCGCCCCCGACCGGCCAAAATCACTGTTCAGGCCGGGAACTGCTCGAAACTCGTGTTTTTTTGACTGCCCTACCAGAAATAGCTGTTTCGGACCCAGACGGCTGGAAATCGCTATTTGTGTCCAGGTCATCCTGAGAGCGACACCGGCCCGTCGGACAGCCAAAAATGTCGATTCCGCTCCCGACCGGCCAAAATCATTGTTCAGGCCCAGAACAGCCCGAAACTCGTGATTTTTCGACTGCCCCACCAGAAATCGCAGTCTCGGACCCAGACGGCTGGAAATCGCTATTTCGGTCCCGGACAGCCGGAGAACGACACCGGCCCGTCGGACAGCCAAAAATGACGATTCTGCCCCCGACTGACCAAAATCACTGTTCTGCCCGGGAACTGCTCGAAACTCGTGTTTTTTTGACTGCCCTACCTGAAATAGCTGTTTCGGACCCAGACGGCTGGAAATCACTGTTTGGGTTCCGAACATCCTGAGAACGACACCGGCCCGTCGGACAACCCAAAATGTCGATTCCGCTCCTGACCGGCCAAAATCATTGTTCAGGCCCAGAACTGCCCGAAACTCGTGATTTTTCGACTGCCCCACCAGAAATCGCAGTCTCGGACCCAGACGGCTGGAAATCACTATTTCGGTCCCGGACAGCCGGAGAACGACACCGGCCCGTCGGACAGCCAAAAATGACGATTCTGCCCCCGACTGACCAAAATCACTGTTCTGTCCGGGAACTGCTCGAAACTCGTGTTTTTTTGACTGCCCTTCCAGAAATAGCTGTTTCGGACCCAGACGGCTGGAAATCACTATTTGGGTTCCGAACATCCTGAGAATGACACCGGCCCGTCGGACAGCCAGAAATGTCGATTCTGCCCCCTACCGGCCAAAATCACTGTTCAGGCCGGGAACTGCTCGAAACTCGTGTTTTTTTGACTGCCCAACCAGAAATAGCTGTTTCGGACCCAGACGGCTGGAAATCACTATTTGGGTTCCGAACATCCTGAGAATGACACCGGCTCGTCGGACAGCCAAAAATGTCGATTCCGCCCCCGACCGGCCAAAATCACTGTTCAGGCCGGGAACTGCTCGAAACTCGTGTTTTTTTGACTGCCCTACCAGAAATAGCAGTTTCGGACCCAGACGGCTGAAATCACTATTTGTGTCCAGGTCATCCTGAGAGCGACACCGGCCCGTCGGACGGCCAAAAATGTCGATTCCGCTCCCGACCGGCCAAAATCATTGTTCAGTCCGGGAACTGCTCGAAACTCGTGTTTTTTTACTGCCCTACCAGAAATAGCTGTTTCGGACCCAGACGGCTGGAAATCACTATTTGGGTTCCGAACATCCTGAGAATGACACCGACCCGTCGGACAGCCAAAAATGTCGATTCCGCTCCCGACTAGCCAAAATCATTGTTCAGGCCCTGAACTGCCCGAAACTTGTGATTTTTCGACTGCCCCACCAGAAATCGCAGTCTCGGACCCAGACGGCTGGAAATCACTATTTCGGTCCCGGACAGCCGGAGAACGACACCGGCCCGTCGGACAGCCAAAAATGACGATTCCGCCCCCGACTGACCAAAATCACTGTTCTGCCCGGGAACTGCTCGAAACTCGTGTTTTTTTGACTGCCCTACCTGAAATAGCTGTTTCGGACCTAGACGGCTGGAAATCACTGTTTGGGTTCCGAACATCCTGAGAACGACACCGGCCCGTCGGACAACCCAAAATGTCGATTCCGCTCCTGACCGGCCAAAATCATTGTTCAGGCCCAGAACTGCCCGAAACTCGTGATTTTTCGACTGCCCCACCAGAAATCACAGTCTCGGACCCAGACGGCTGGAAATCACTATTTCGGTCCCGGACAGCTGGAGAACGACACCGGCCCGTCGGACAGCCAAAAATGACGATTCTGCCCCCGACTGACCAAAATCACTGTTCTGTCCGGGAACTGCTCGAAACTCGTGTTTTTTTGACTGCCCTTCCAGAAATAGCTGTTTCGGACCCAGACGACTGGAAATCACTATTTGGGTTCCGAACATCCTGAGAATGACACCGGCCCGTCGGACAGCCAGAAATGTCGATTCTGCCCCCTACCGGCCAAAATCACTGTTCAGGCCGGGAACTGCTCGAAACTCGTGTTTTTTTGACTGCCCAACCAGAAATAGCAGTCTCGGACCCAGACGGCTGGAAATCACTATTTGGGTTCCGAACATCCTGAGAATGACACCGGCTCGTCGGACAGCCAAAAATGTCGATTCCGCCCCCGACCGGCCAAAATCACTGTTCAGGCCGGGAACTGCTCGAAACTCGTGTTTTTTTGACTGCCCTACCAGAAATAGCAGTTTCGGACCCAGACGGCTGGAAATCACTATTTGTGTCCAGGTCATCCTGAGATTGACACCGGCCCGTCGGACAGCCAAAAATGTCGATTCCGCTCCCGACCGGCCAAAATCATTGTTCAGGCCCAGAACTGCCCGAAACTCGTGATTTTTCGACTGCCCCACCAGAAATCGCAGTCTCGGACCCAGACGGCTGGAAATCACTATTTCGGTCCCGGACAGCCGGAGAACGACACCGGCCCGTCGGACAGCCAAAAATGACGATTCTGCCCCCGACTGACCAAAATCACTGTTCTGCCCGGGAACTGCTCGAAACTCGTGTTTTTTTGACTGCCATACCTGAAATAGCTGTTTCGGACCTAGACGGCTGGAAATCACTGTTTGGGTTCCGAACATCCTGAGAACGACACCGGCCCGTCGGACAACCAAAAATGTCGATTCCGCTCCCGACCGGCCAAAATCATTGTTCAGGCCCAGAACTGCCCGAAACTCGTGATTTTTCGACTGCCCCACCAGAAATCGCAGTCTCGGACCCAGACGGCTGGAAATCACTATTTCGGTCCCGGACAGCCGGAGAACGACACCGGCCCGACGGACAGCCAAATATGACAATTCTGCCCCCGACTGACCAAAATCACTGTTCTGTCCGGGAACTGCTCGAAACTCGTGTTTTTTTACTGCCCTACCAGAAATAGCTGTTTCAGACCCAGACGGCTGGAAATCACTATTTGGGTTCCGAACATCCTGAGAATGACACCGACCCGTCGGACAGCCAAAAATGTCGATTCCGCTCCCGACTAGCCAAAATCATTGTTCAGGCCCTGAACTGCCCGAAACTTGTGATTTTTCGACTGCCCCACCAGAAATCGCAGTCTCGGACCCAGACGGCTGGAAATCACTATTTCGGTCCCGGACAGCCGGAGAACGACACCGGCCCGTCGGACAGCCAAAAATGACGATTCCGCCCCCGACAGACCAAAATCACTGTTCTGTCCGGGAACTGCTCGAAACTCGTGTTTTTTTGACTGCCCTACCTGAAATAGCTGTTTCGGACCCAGACGGCTGGAAATCACTATTTGGGTTCCGAACATCCTGAGAATGACACCGGCCCGTCGGACAGCCAAAAATGTCGATTCTGCCCCCGACCGGCCAAAATCACTGTTCAGGCCGGGAACTGCTCGAAACTCGTGTTTTTTTGACTGCCCTACCAGAAATAGCTGTTTCGGACCCAGACGGCTGGAAATCGCTATTTGTGTCCAGGTCATCCTGAGAGCGACACCGGCCCGTCGGACAGCCAAAAATGTCGATTCCGCTCCCGACCGGCCAAAATCATTGTTCAGGCCCAGAACTGCCCGAAACTCGTGATTTTTCGACTGCCCCACCAGAAATCGCAGTCTCGGACCCAGACGGCTGGAAATCACTATTTCGGTCCCGGACAGCCGGAGAACGACACCGGCCCGTCGGACAGCCAAAAATGACGATTCTGCCCCCGACTGACCAAAATCACTGTTCTGCCCGGGAACTGCTCGAAACTCGTGTTTTTTTGACTGCCCTACCTGAAATAGCTGTTTCGGACCCAGACGGCTGGAAATCACTGTTTGGGTTCCGAACATCCTGAGAACGACACCGGCCCGTCGGACAACCAAAAATGTCGATTCCGCTCCCGACCGGCCAAAATCGTTGTTCGGGCCCAGAACTGCCCGAAACTCGTGATTTTTCGACTGCCCCACCAGAAAACGCAGTCTCGGACCCAGACGGCTGGAAATCACTATTTTGGTCCTGGACAGCCGGAGAACGACACCGGCCCGTCGGACAGCCAAAAATGACGATTCTGCCCCCGATTGACCAAAATCACTGTTCTGTCCGGGAACTCCTCGAAACTCGTGTTTTTTTATTGCGCTACCAGAAATAGCTGTTTCGGACCCAGACCGCTGGAAATCACTATTTGGGTTCCGAACATCCTGAGAATGACACCGGCCCGTCGGACAGCCAAAAATGTCGATTCCGCTCCCGACTAGCCAAAATCATTGTTCAGGCCCTGAACTGCCCAAAACTTGTGATTTTTCGACTGCCCCACCAGAAATCGCAGTCTCGGTCCCAGACGGCTGGAAATCGCTATTTTGGTCCCGGACAGCCGGAGAACGACACCGGCCCGTCGGACAGCCAAAAATGGCGATTCTGCCCCCGACTGACCAAAATCACTGTTCTGTCCGGGAACTCCTCGAAACTCGTGTTTTTTTACTGCCCTACCAGAAATAGTTGTTTCGGACCCAGACGGCTGGAAATCACTATTTGGGTTCCGAACATCCTGAGAATGACACCGGCCCGTCGGACAGGCAAAAATGTCGATTCCGCTCCCGACTAGCCAAAATCATTGTTCAGGCCCTGAACTGCCCGAAACTTGTGATTTTTCGACTGCCCCACCAGAAATCGCAGTCTCGGACCCAGACGGCTGGAAATCACTATTTCGGTCCCGGACAGCCGGAAAACGACACCGGCCCGTCGGACAGCCAAAAATGACGATTCTGCCCCCGACTGACCAAAATCACTGTTCTGTCCGGGAACTGCTCGAAACTCGTGTTTTTTTGACTGCCCTACCTGAAATAGCTGTTTCGGACTCAGACGGCTGGAAATCACTATTTGGGTTCCGAACATCCTGAGAATGACACCGGCCCGTCGGACAGCCAAAAATGTCGATTCTGCCCCCGACCGGCCAAAATCACTGTTCAGGCCGGGAACTGCTCGAAACTCGTGTTTTTTTGACTGCCCTACCAGAAATAGCAGTTTCGGACCCAGACGGCTGGAAATCGCTATTTGTGTCCAGGTCATCCTAAGTGCGACACCGGCCCGTCGGACAGCCAAAAATGTCGATTCCGCTCCCGACCGGCCAAAATCATTGTTCAGGCCCAGAACTGCCCGAAACTCGTGATTTTTCGACTGCCCCACCAGAAATCGCAGTCTCGGACCCAGACGGCTGGAAATCACTATTTCGGTCCCGGACAGCCGGAGAACGACACCGGCCCGTCGGACAGCCAAATATGACAATTCTGCCCCCGACTGACCAAAATCACTGTTATGTCCGGGAACTCCTCGAAACTCGTGTTTTTTTACTGCCCTACCAGAAATAGCTGTTTCGGACCCAGACGGCTGGAAATCACTATTTGGGTTCCGAACATCCTGAGAATGACACCGGCCCGTCGGACAGCCAAAAATGTCGATTCCGCTCCCGACTAGCCAAAATCATTGTTCAGGCCCAGAACTGCCCGAAACTTGTGATTTTTCGACTGCCCCACCAGAAATCGCAGTCTCGGACCCAGACGGCTGGAAATCACTATTTCGGTCCCGGACAGCCGGAGAACGACACCGGCCCGTCGGACAGCCAAAAATGACGATTCTGCCCCCGACTGACCAAAATCACTGTTCTGTCCGGGAACTGCTCGAAACTCGTGTTTTTTTGACTGCCCTTCCAGAAATAGCTGTTTCGGACCCAGACGGCTGGAAATCACTATTTGGGTTCCGAACATCCTGAGTGCGACACCGGCCCGTCGGACAACCAAAAATGTCGATTCCGCTCCCGACCGGCCAAAATCATTGTTCAGGCCCAGAACTGCCCGAAACTCGTGATTTTTCGACTGCCCCACCAGAAATCGCAGTCTCGGACCCAGACGGCTGGAAATCACTATTTCGGTCCCGGACAGCCGGAGAACGACACCGGCCCGTCGGACAGCCAAAAATGACGATTCTGCCCCCGACTGACCAAAATCACTGTTCTGCCCGGGAACTGCTCGAAACTCGTGTTTTTTTGACTGCCCTACCTGAAATAGCTGTTTCGGACCCAGACGGCTGGAAATCACTGTTTGGGTTCCGAACATCCTGAGAACGACACCGGCCCGTCGGACAACCAAAAATGTCGATTCCGCTCCCGACCGGCCAAAATCGTTGTTCGGGCCCAGAACTGCCCGAAACTCGTGATTTTTCGACTGCCCCACCAGAAAACGCAGTCTCGGACCCAGACGGCTGGAAATCACTATTTTGGTCCCGGACAGCCGGAGAACGACACCGGCCCGTCGGACAGCCAAAAATGACGATTCTGCCCCCGATTGACCAAAATCACTGTTCTGTCCGGGAACTCCTCGAAACTCGTGTTTTTTTATTGCGCTACCAGAAATAGCTGTTTCGGACCCAGACCGCTGGAAATCACTATTTGGGTTCCGAACATCCTGAGAATGACACCGGCCCGTCGGACAGCCAAAAATGTCGATTCCGCTCCCGACTAGCCAAAATCATTGTTCAGGCCCTGAACTGCCCAAAACTTGTGATTTTTCGACTGCCCCACCAGAAATCGCAGTCTCGGTCCCAGACGGCTGGAAATCGCTATTTTGGTCCCGGACAGCCGGAGAACGACACCGGCCCGTCGGACAGCCAAAAATGGCGATTCTGCCCCCGACTGACCAAAATCACTGTTCTGTCCGGGAACTCCTCGAAACTCGTGTTTTTTTACTGCCCTACCAGAAATAGTTGTTTCGGACCCAGACGGCTGGAAATCACTATTTGGGTTCCGAACATCCTGAGAATGACCCCGGCCCGTCGGACAGGCAAAAATGTCGATTCCGCTCCCGACTAGCCAAAATCATTGTTCAGGCCCTGAACTGCCCGAAACTTGTGATTTTTCGACTGCCCCACCAGAAATCGCAGTCTCGGACCCAGACGGCTGGAAATCACTATTTTGGTCCCGGACAGCCGGAAAACGACACCGGCCCGTCGGACAGCCAAAAGTGACGATTCTGCCCCCGACTGACCAAAATCACTGTTCTGTCCGGGAACTGCTCGAAACTCGTGTTTTTTTGACTACCCTACCTGAAATAGCTGTTTCGGACTCAGACGGCTGGAAATCACTATTTGGGTTCCGAACATCCTGAGAATGACACCGGCCCGTCGGACAGCCAAAAATGTCGATTCTGCCCCCGACCGGCCAAAATCACTGTTCAGGCCGGGAACTGCTCGAAACTCGTGTTTTTTTGACTGCCCTACCAGAAATAGCAGTTTCAGACCCAGACGGCTGGAAATCGCTATTTGTGTCCAGGTCATCCTAAGTGCGACACCGGCCCGTCGGACAGCCAAAAATGTCGATTCCGCTCCCGACCGGCCACAATCATTGTTCAGGCCCAGAACTGCCCGAAACTCGTGATTTTTCGACTGCCCCACCAGAAATCGCAGTCTCGGACCCAGACGGCTGGAAATCACTATTTCGGTCCCGGACAGCCGGAGAACGACACCGGCCCGTCGGACAGCCAAATATGACAATTCTGCCCCCGACTGACCAAAATCACTGTTATGTCCGGGAACTCCTCGAAACTCGTGTTTTTTTACTGCCCTACCAGAAATAGCTGTTTCGGACCCAGACGGCTGGAAATCACTATTTGGGTTCCGAACATCCTGAGAATGACACCGGCCCGTCGGACAGCCAAAAATGTCGATTCCGCTCCCGACTAGCCAAAATCATTGTTCAGGCCCTGAACTGCCCGAAACTTGTGATTTTTCGACTGCCCCACCAGAAATCGCAGTCTCGGACCCAGACGGCTGGAAATCACTATTTCGGTCCCGGACAGCCGGAGAACGACACCGGCCCGTCGGACAGCCAAAAATGACGATTCTGCCCCCGACTGACCAAAATCACTGTTCTGTCCGGGAACTGCTCGAAACTCGTGTTTTTTTTACTGCCCTTCCAGAAATAGCTGTTTCGGACCCAGACGGCTGGAAATCACTATTTGGGTTCCGAACATCCTGAGTGCGACACCGGCCCGTCGGACAACCAAAAATGTCGATTCCGCTCCCGACCGGCCAAAATCATTGTTCAGGCCCAGAACTGCCCGAAACTCGTGATTTTTCGACTGCCCCACCAGAAATCGCAGTCTCGGACCCAGACGGCTGGAAATCACTATTTCGGTCCCGGACAGCCGGAGAACGACACCGGCCCGTCGGACAGCCAAAAATGACGATTCTGCCCCCGACTGACCAAAATCACTGTTCTGCCCGGGAACTGCTCGAAACTCGTGTTTTTTTGACTGCCCTACCTGAAATAGCTGTTTCGGACCCAGACGGCTGGAAATCACTGTTTGGGTTCCGAACATCCTGAGAACGACACCGGCCCGTCGGACAACCAAAAATGTCGATTCCGCTCCCGACCGGCCAAAATCGTTGTTCGGGCCCAGAACTGCCCGAAACTCGTGATTTTTCGACTGCCCCACCAGAAAACGCAGTCTCGGACCCAGACGGCTGGAAATCACTATTTTGGTCCCGGACAGCCGGAGAACGACACCGGCCCGTCGGACAGCCAAAAATGACGATTCTGCCCCCGATTGACCAAAATCACTGTTCTGTCCGGGAACTCCTCGAAACTCGTGTTTTTTTATTGCGCTACCAGAAATAGCTGTTTCGGACCCAGACCGCTGGAAATCACTATTTGGGTTCCGAACATCCTGAGAATGACACCGGCCCGTCGGACAGCCAAAAATGTCGATTCCGCTCCCGACTAGCCAAAATCATTGTTCAGGCCCTGAACTGCCCAAAACTTGTGATTTTTCGACTGCCCCACCAGAAATCGCAGTCTCGGTCCCAGACGGCTGGAAATCGCTATTTTGGTCCCGGACAGCCGGAGAACGACACCGGCCCGTCGGACAGCCAAAAATGGCGATTCTGCCCCCGACTGACCAAAATCACTGTTCTGTCCGGGAACTCCTCGAAACTCGTGTTTTTTTACTGCCCTACCAGAAATAGTTGTTTCGGACCCAGACGGCTGGAAATCACTATTTGGGTTCCGAACATCCTGAGAATGACCCCGGCCCGTCGGACAGGCAAAAATGTCGATTCCGCTCCCGACTAGCCAAAATCATTGTTCAGGCCCTGAACTGCCCGAAACTTGTGATTTTTCGACTGCCCCACCAGAAATCGCAGTCTCGGACCCAGACGGCTGGAAATCACTATTTTGGTCCCGGACAGCCGGAAAACGACACCGGCCCGTCGGACAGCCAAAAGTGACGATTCTGCCCCCGACTGACCAAAATCACTGTTCTGTCCGGGAACTGCTCGAAACTCGTGTTTTTTTGACTACCCTACCTGAAATAGCTGTTTCGGACTCAGACGGCTGGAAATCACTATTTGGGTTCCGAACATCCTGAGAATGACACCGGCCCGTCGGACAGCCAAAAATGTCGATTCTGCCCCCGACCGGCCAAAATCACTGTTCAGGCCGGGAACTGCTCGAAACTCGTGTTTTTTTGACTGCCCTACCAGAAATAGCAGTTTCAGACCCAGACGGCTGGAAATCGCTATTTGTGTCCAGGTCATCCTAAGTGCGACACCGGCCCGTCGGACAGCCAAAAATGTCGATTCCGCTCCCGACCGGCCACAATCATTGTTCAGGCCCAGAACTGCCCGAAACTCGTGATTTTTCGACTGCCCCACCAGAAATCGCAGTCTCGGACCCAGACGGCTGGAAATCACTATTTCGGTCCCGGACAGCCGGAGAACGACACCGGCCCGTCGGACAGCCAAATATGACAATTCTGCCCCCGACTGACCAAAATCACTGTTATGTCCGGGAACTCCTCGAAACTCGTGTTTTTTTACTGCCCTACCAGAAATAGCTGTTTCGGACCCAGACGGCTGGAAATCACTATTTGGGTTCCGAACATCCTGAGAATGACACCGGCCCGTCGGACAGCCAAAAATGTCGATTCCGCTCCCGACTAGCCAAAATCATTGTTCAGGCCCTGAACTGCCCGAAACTTGTGATTTTTCGACTGCCCCACCAGAAATCGCAGTCTCGGACCCAGACGGCTGGAAATCACTATTTCGGTCCCGGACAGCCGGAGAACGACACCGGCCCGTCGGACAGCCAAAAATGACGATTCTGCCCCCGACTGACCAAAATCACTGTTCTGTCCGGGAACTGCTCGAAACTCGTGTTTTTTTTACTGCCCTTCCAGAAATAGCTGTTTCGGACCCAGACGGCTGGAAATCACTATTTGGGTTCCGAACATCCTGAGTGCGACACCGGCCCGTCGGACAACCAAAAATGTCGATTCCGCTCCCGACCGGCCAAAATCATTGTTCAGGCCCAGAACTGCCCGAAACTCGTGATTTTTCGACTGCCCCACCAGAAATCGCAGTCTCGGACCCAGACGGCTGGAAATCACTATTTCGGTCCCGGACAGCCGGAGAACGACACCGGCCCGTCGGACAGCCAAAAATGACGATTCTGCCCCCGACTGACCAAAATCACTGTTCTGCCCGGGAACTGCTCGAAACTCGTGTTTTTTTGACTGCCCTACCTGAAATAGCTGTTTCGGACCCAGACGGCTGGAAATCACTGTTTGGGTTCCGAACATCCTGAGAACGACACCGGCCCGTCGGACAACCAAAAATGTCGATTCCGCTCCCGACCGGCCAAAATCGTTGTTCGGGCCCAGAACTGCCCGAAACTCGTGATTTTTCGACTGCCCCACCAGAAAACGCAGTCTCGGACCCAGACGGCTGGAAATCACTATTTTGGTCCCGGACAGCCGGAGAACGACACCGGCCCGTCGGACAGCCAAAAATGACGATTCTGCCCCCGATTGACCAAAATCACTGTTCTGTCCGGGAACTCCTCGAAACTCGTGTTTTTTTATTGCGCTACCAGAAATAGCTGTTTCGGACCCAGACCGCTGGAAATCACTATTTGGGTTCCGAACATCCTGAGAATGACACCGGCCCGTCGGACAGCCAAAAATGTCGATTCCGCTCCCGACTAGCCAAAATCATTGTTCAGGCCCTGAACTGCCCAAAACTTGTGATTTTTCGACTGCCCCACCAGAAATCGCAGTCTCGGTCCCAGACGGCTGGAAATCGCTATTTTGGTCCCGGACAGCCGGAGAACGACACCGGCCCGTCGGACAGCCAAAAATGGCGATTCTGCCCCCGACTGACCAAAATCACTGTTCTGTCCGGGAACTCCTCGAAACTCGTGTTTTTTTACTGCCCTACCAGAAATAGTTGTTTCGGACCCAGACGGCTGGAAATCACTATTTGGGTTCCGAACATCCTGAGAATGACCCCGGCCCGTCGGACAGGCAAAAATGTCGATTCCGCTCCCGACTAGCCAAAATCATTGTTCAGGCCCTGAACTGCCCGAAACTTGTGATTTTTCGACTGCCCCACCAGAAATCGCAGTCTCGGACCCAGACGGCTGGAAATCACTATTTCGGTCCCGGACAGCCGGAAAACGACACCGGCCCGTCGGACAGCCAAAAATGACGATTCTGCCCCCGACTGACCAAAATCACTGTTCTGTCCGGGAACTGCTCGAAACTCGTGTTTTTTTGACTGCCCTACCTGAAATAGCTGTTTCGGACTCAGACGGCTGGAAATCACTATTTGGGTTCCGAACATCCTGAGAATGACACCGGCCCGTCGGACAGCCAAAAATGTCGATTCTACCCCCGACCGGCCAAAATCACTGTTCAGGCCGGGAACTGCTCGAAACTCGTGTTTTTTTGACTGCCCTACCAGAAATAGCAGTTTCAGACCCAGACGGCTGGAAATCGCTATTTGTGTCCAGGTCATCCTAAGTGCGACACCGGCCCGTCGGACAGCCAAAAATGTCGATTCCGCTCCCGACCGGCCAAAATCATTGTTCAGGCCCAGAACTGCCCGAAACTCGTGATTTTTCGACTGCCCCACCAGAAATCGCAGTCTCGGACCCAGACGGCTGGAAATCACTATTTCGGTCCCGGACAGCCGGAGAACGACACCGGCCCGTCGGACAGCCAAATATGACAATTCTGCCCCCGACTGACCAAAATCACTGTTCTGTCCGGGAACTGCTCGAAACTCGTGTTTTTTTACTGCCCTACCAGAAATAGCTGTTTCGGACCCAGACGGCTGGAAATCACTATTTGGGTTCCGAACATCCTGAGAATGACACCGGCCCGTCGGACAGCCAAAAATGTCGATTCCGCTCCCGACTAGCCAAAATCATTGTTCAGGCCCTGAACTGCCCGAAACTTGTGATTTTTCGACTGCCCCACCAGAAATCGCAGTCTCGGACTCAGACGGCTGGAAATCACTATTTGGGTTCCGAACATCCTGAGAATGACACCGGCCCGTCGGACAGCCAAAAATGTCGATTCTGCCCCCGACCGGCCAAAATCACTGTTCAGGCCGGGAACTGCTCGAAACTCGTGTTTTTTTGACTGCCCTACCAGAAATAGCAGTTTCGGACCCAGACGGCTGGAAATCGCTATTTGTGTCCAGGTCATCCTAAGTGCGACACCGGCCCGTCGGACAGCCAAAAATGTCGATTCCGCTCCCGACCGGCCAAAATCATTGTTCAGGCCCAGAACTGCCCGAAACTCGTGATTTTTCGACTGCCCCACCAGAAATCGCAGTCTCGGACCCAGACGGCTGGAAATCACTATTTCGGTCCCGGACAGCCGGAGAACGACACCGGCCCGTCGGACAGCCAAATATGACAATTCTGCCCCCGACTGACCAAAATCACTGTTATGTCCGGGAACTCCTCGAAACTCGTGTTTTTTTACTGCCCTACCAGAAATAGCTGTTTCGGACCCAGACGGCTGGAAATCACTATTTGGGTTCCGAACATCCTGAGAATGACACCGGCCCGTCGGACAGCCAAAAATGTCGATTCCGCTCCCGACTAGCCAAAATCATTGTTCAGGCCCTGAACTGCCCGAAACTTGTGATTTTTCGACTGCCCCACCAGAAATCGCAGTCTCGGACCCAGACGGCTGGAAATCACTATTTCGGTCCCGGACAGCCGGAGAACGACACCGGCCCGTCGGACAGCCAAAAATGACGATTCTGCCCCCGACTGACCAAAATCACTGTTCTGTCCGGGAACTGCTCGAAACTCGTGTTTTTTTGACTGCCCTTCCAGAAATAGCTGTTTCGGACCCAGACGGCTGGAAATCACTATTTGGGTTCCGAACATCCTGAGTGCGACACCGGCCCGTCGGACAACCAAAAATGTCGATTCCGCTCCCGACCGGCCAAAATCATTGTTCAGGCCCAGAACTGCCCGAAACTCGTGATTTTTCGACTGCCCCACCAGAAATCGCAGTCTCGGACCCAGACGGCTGGAAATCACTATTTCGGTCCCGGACAGCCGGAGAACGACACCGGCCCGTCGGACAGCCAAATATGACAATTCTGCCCCCGACTGACCAAAATCACTGTTCTGTCCGGGAACTGCTCGAAACTCGTGTTTTTTTACTGCCCTACCAGAAATAGCTGTTTCGGACCCAGACGGCTGGAAATCACTATTTGGGTTCCGAACATCCTGAGAATGACACCGGCCCGTCGGACAGCCAAAAATGTCGATTCCGCTCCCGACTAGCCAAAATCATTGTTCAGGCCCTGAACTGCCCGAAACTTGTGATTTTTCGACTGCCCCACCAGAAATCGCAGTCTCGGACCCAGACGGCTGGAAATCACTATTTCGGTCCCGGACAGCCGGAGAACGACACCGGCCCGTCGGACAGCCAAAAATGACGATTCTGCCCCCGACTGACCAAAATCACTGTTCTGTCCGGGAACTGCTCGAAACTCGTGTTTTTTTGACTGCCCTACCTGAAATAGCTGTTTCGGACCCAGACGGCTGGAAATCACTGTTTGGGTTCCGAACATCCTGAGAACGACACCGGCCCGTCGGACAACCAAAAATGTCGATTCCGCTCCCGACCGGCCAAAATCGTTGTTCGGGCCCAGAACTGCCCGAAACTCGTGATTTTTCGACTGCCCCACCAGAAAACGCAGTCTCGGACCCAGACGGCTGGAAATCACTATTTTGGTCCCGGACAGCCGGAGAACGACACCGGCCCGTCGGACAGCCAAAAATGACGATTCTGCCCCCGATTGACCAAAATCACTGTTCTGTCCGGGAACTGCTCGAAACTCGTGTTTTTTTATTGCGCTACCAGAAATAGCTGTTTCGGACCCAGACCGCTGGAAATCACTATTTGGGTTCCGAACATCCTGAGAATGACACCGGCCCGTCGGACAGCCAAAAATGTCGATTCCGCTCCCGACTAGCCAAAATCATTGTTCAGGCCCTGAACTGCCCAAAACTTGTGATTTTTCGACTGCCCCACCAGAAATCGCAGTCTCGGACCCAGACGGCTGGAAATCGCTATTTTGGTCCCGGACAGCCGGAGAACGACACCGGCCCGTCGGACAGCCAAAAATGGCGATTCTGCCCCCGACTGACCAAAATCACTGTTCTGTCCGGGAACTCCTCGAAACTCGTGTTTTTTTACTGCCCTACCAGAAATAGTTGTTTCGGACCCAGACGGCTGGAAATCACTATTTGGGTTCCGAACATCCTGAGAATGACCCCGGCCCGTCGGACAGGCAAAAATGTCGATTCCGCTCCCGACTAGCCAAAATCATTGTTCAGGCCCTGAACTGCCCGAAACTTGTGATTTTTCGACTGCCCCACCAGAAATCGCAGTCTCGGACCCAGACGGCTGGAAATCACTATTTCGGTCCCGGACAGCCGGAAAACGACACCGGCCCGTCGGACAGCCAAAAATGACGATTCTGCCCCCGACTGACCAAAATCACTGTTCTGTCCGGGAACTGCTCGAAACTCGTGTTTTTTTGACTGCCCTACCTGAAATAGCTGTTTCGGACCCAGACGGCTGGAAATCACTGTTTGGGTTCCGAACATCCTGAGAACGACACCGGCCCGTCGGACAACCAAAAATGTCGATTCCGCTCCCGACCGGCCAAAATCGTTGTTCGGGCCCAGAACTGCCCGAAACTCGTGATTTTTCGACTGCCCCACCAGAAAACGCAGTCTCGGACCCAGACGGCTGGAAATCACTATTTTGGTCCCGGACAGCCGGAGAACGACACCGGCCCGTCGGACAGCCAAAAATGACGATTCTGCCCCCGATTGACCAAAATCACTGTTCTGTCCGGGAACTGCTCGAAACTCGTGTTTTTTTATTGCGCTACCAGAAATAGCTGTTTCGGACCCAGACCGCTGGAAATCACTATTTGGGTTCCGAACATCCTGAGAATGACACCGGCCCGTCGGACAGCCAAAAATGTCGATTCCGCTCCCGACTAGCCAAAATCATTGTTCAGGCCCTGAACTGCCCAAAACTTGTGATTTTTCGACTGCCCCACCAGAAATCGCAGTCTCGGACCCAGACGGCTGGAAATCGCTATTTTGGTCCCGGACAGCCGGAGAACGACACCGGCCCGTCGGACAGCCAAAAATGGCGATTCTGCCCCCGACTGACCAAAATCACTGTTCTGTCCGGGAACTCCTCGAAACTCGTGTTTTTTTACTGCCCTACCAGAAATAGTTGTTTCGGACCCAGACGGCTGGAAATCACTATTTGGGTTCCGAACATCCTGAGAATGACCCCGGCCCGTCGGACAGGCAAAAATGTCGATTCCGCTCCCGACTAGCCAAAATCATTGTTCAGGCCCTGAACTGCCCGAAACTTGTGATTTTTCGACTGCCCCACCAGAAATCGCAGTCTCGGACCCAGACGGCTGGAAATCACTATTTCGGTCCCGGACAGCCGGAAAACGACACCGGCCCGTCGGACAGCCAAAAATGACGATTCTGCCCCCGACTGACCAAAATCACTGTTCTGTCCGGGAACTGCTCGAAACTCGTGTTTTTTTGACTGCCCTACCTGAAATAGCTGTTTCGGACTCAGACGGCTGGAAATCACTATTTGGGTTCCGAACATCCTGAGAATGACACCGGCCCGTCGGACAGCCAAAAATGTCGATTCTACCCCCGACCGGCCAAAATCACTGTTCAGGCCGGGAACTGCTCGAAACTCGTGTTTTTTTGACTGCCCTACCAGAAATAGCAGTTTCAGACCCAGACGGCTGGAAATCGCTATTTGTGTCCAGGTCATCCTAAGTGCGACACCGGCCCGTCGGACAGCCAAAAATGTCGATTCCGCTCCCGACCGGCCAAAATCATTGTTCAGGCCCAGAACTGCCCGAAACTCGTGATTTTTCGACTGCCCCACCAGAAATCGCAGTCTCGGACCCAGACGGCTGGAAATCACTATTTCGGTCCCGGACAGCCGGAGAACGACACCGGCCCGTCGGACAGCCAAATATGACAATTCTGCCCCCGACTGACCAAAATCACTGTTCTGTCCGGGAACTGCTCGAAACTCGTGTTTTTTTACTGCCCTACCAGAAATAGCTGTTTCGGACCCAGACGGCTGGAAATCACTATTTGGGTTCCGAACATCCTGAGAATGACACCGGCCCGTCGGACAGGCAAAAATGTCGATTCCGCTCCCGACTAGCCAAAATCATTGTTCAGGCCCTGAACTGCCCGAAACTTGTGATTTTTCGACTGCCCCACCAGAAATCGCAGTCTCGGACTCAGACGGCTGGAAATCACTATTTGGGTTCCGAACATCCTGAGAATGACACCGGCCCGTCGGACAGCCAAAAATGTCGATTCTGCCCCCGACTGACCAAAATCACTGTTCAGGCCGGGAACTGCTCGAAACTCGTGTTTTTTTGACTGCCCTACCTGAAATAGCTGTTTCGGACTCAGACGGCTGGAAATCACTATTTGGGTTCCGAACATCCTGAGAATGACACCGGCCCGTCGGACAGCCAAAAATGTCGATTCTGCCCCCGACCGGCCAAAATCACTGTTCAGGCCGGGAACTGCTCGAAACTCGTGTTTTTTTGACTGCCCTACCAGAAATAGCAGTTTCGGACCCAGACGGCTGGAAATCGCTATTTGTGTCCAGGTCATCCTAAGTGCGACACCGGCCCGTCGGACAGCCAAAAATGTCGATTCCGCTCCCGACCGGCCAAAATCATTGTTCAGGCCCAGAACTGCCCGAAACTCGTGATTTTTCGACTGCCCCACCAGAAATCGCAGTCTCGGACCCAGACGGCTGGAAATCACTATTTGGGTTCCGAACATCCTGAGAATGACACCGGCCCGTCGGACAGCCAAAAATGTCGATTCCGCTCCCGACTAGCCAAAATCATTGTTCAGGCCCTGAACTGCCCGAAACTTGTGATTTTTCGACTGCCCCACCAGAAATCGCAGTCTCGGACCCAGACGGCTGGAAATCACTATTTCGGTCCCGGACAGCCGGAAAACGACACCGGCCCGTCGGACAGCCAAAAATGACGATTCTGCCCCCGACTGACCAAAATCACTGTTCTGTCCGGGAACTGCTCGAAACTCGTGTTTTTTTGACTGCCCTACCTGAAATAGCTGTTTCGGACTCAGACGGCTGGAAATCACTATTTGGGTTCCGAACATCCTGAGAATGACACCGGCCCGTCGGACAGCCAAAAATGTCGATTCTACCCCCGACCGGCCAAAATCACTGTTCAGGCCGGGAACTGCTCGAAACTCGTGTTTTTTTGACTGCCCTACCAGAAATAGCAGTTTCAGACCCAGACGGCTGGAAATCGCTATTTGTGTCCAGGTCATCCTAAGTGCGACACCGGCCCGTCGGACAGCCAAAAATGTCGATTCCGCTCCCGACCGGCCAAAATCATTGTTCAGGCCCAGAACTGCCCGAAACTCGTGATTTTTCGACTGCCCCACCAGAAATCGCAGTCTCGGTCCCAGACGGCTGGAAATCACTATTTCGGTCCCGGACAGCCGGAGAACGACACCGGCCCGTCGGACAGCCAAATATGACAATTCTGCCCCCGACTGACCAAAATCACTGTTCTGTCCGGGAACTGCTCGAAACTCGTGTTTTTTTACTGCCCTACCAGAAATAGCTGTTTCGGACCCAGACGGCTGGAAATCACTATTTGGGTTCCGAACATCCTGAGAATGACACCGGCCCGTCGGACAGCCAAAAATGTCGATTCCGCTCCCGACTAGCCAAAATCATTGTTCAGGCCCTGAACTGCCCGAAACTTGTGATTTTTCGACTGCCCCACCAGAAATCGCAGTCTCGGACCCAGACGGCTGGAAATCACTATTTCGGTCCCGGACAGCCGGAGAACGACACCGGCCCGTCGGACAGCCAAAAATGACGATTCTGCCCCCGACTGACCAAAATCACTGTTCTGTCCGGGAACTGCTCGAAACTCGTGTTTTTTTGACTGCCCTTCCAGAAATAGCTGTTTCGGACCCAGACGGCTGGAAATCACTATTTGGGTTCCGAACATCCTGAGTGCGACACCGGCCCGTCGGACAACCAAAAATGTCGATTCCGCTCCCGACCGGCCAAAATCATTGTTCAGGCCCAGAACTGCCCGAAACTCGTGATTTTTCGACTGCCCCACCAGAAATCGCAGTCTCGGACCCAGACGGCTGGAAATCACTATTTCGGTCCCGGACAGCCGGAGAACGACACCGGCCCGTCGGACAGCCAAAAATGACGATTCTGCCCCCGACTGACCAAAATCACTGTTCTGCCCGGGAACTGCTCGAAACTCGTGTTTTTTTGACTGCCCTACCTGAAATAGCTGTTTCGGACCCAGACGGCTGGAAATCACTGTTTGGGTTCCGAACATCCTGAGAACGACACCGGCCCGTCGGACAACCAAAAATGTCGATTCCGCTCCCGACCGGCCAAAATCGTTGTTCGGGCCCAGAACTGCCCGAAACTCGTGATTTTTCGACTGCCCCACCAGAAAACGCAGTCTCGGACCCAGACGGCTGGAAATCACTATTTTGGTCCCGGACAGCCGGAGAACGACACCGGCCCGTCGGACAGCCAAAAATGACGATTCTGCCCCCGATTGACCAAAATCACTGTTCTGTCCGGGAACTCCTCGAAACTCGTGTTTTTTTATTGCGCTACCAGAAATAGCTGTTTCGGACCCAGACCGCTGGAAATCACTATTTGGGTTCCGAACATCCTGAGAATGACACCGGCCCGTCGGACAGCCAAAAATGTCGATTCCGCTCCCGACTAGCCAAAATCATTGTTCAGGCCCTGAACTGCCCAAAACTTGTGATTTTTCGACTGCCCCACCAGAAATCGCAGTCTCGGTCCCAGACGGCTGGAAATCGCTATTTTGGTCCCGGACAGCCGGAGAACGACACCGGCCCGTCGGACAGCCAAAAATGGCGATTCTGCCCCCGACTGACCAAAATCACTGTTCTGTCCGGGAACTCCTCGAAACTCGTGTTTTTTTACTGCCCTACCAGAAATAGCTGTTTCGGACCCAGACGGCTGGAAATCACTATTTGGGTTCCGAACATCCTGAGAATGACACCGGCCCGTCGGACAGCCAAAAATGTCGATTCCGCTCCCGACTAGCCAAAATCATTGTTCAGGCCCTGAACTGCCCGAAACTTGTGATTTTTCGACTGCCCCACCAGAAATCGCAGTCTCGGACCCAGACGGCTGGAAATCACTATTTCGGTCCCGGACAGCCGGAGAACGACACCGGCCCGTCGGACAGCCAAAAATGACGATTCTGCCCCCGACTGACCAAAATCACTGTTCTGTCCGGGAACTGCTCGAAACTCGTGTTTTTTTGACTGCCCTTCCAGAAATAGCTGTTTCGGACCCAGACGGCTGGAAATCACTATTTGGGTTCCGAACATCCTGAGTGCGACACCGGCCCGTCGGACAACCAAAAATGTCGATTCCGCTCCCGACCGGCCAAAATCATTGTTCAGGCCCAGAACTGCCCGAAACTCGTGATTTTTCGACTGCCCCACCAGAAATCGCAGTCTCGGACCCAGACGGCTGGAAATCACTATTTCGGTCCCGGACAGCCGGAGAACGACACCGGCCCGTCGGACAGCCAAAAATGACGATTCTGCCCCCGACTGACCAAAATCACTGTTCTGCCCGGGAACTGCTCGAAACTCGTGTTTTTTTGACTGCCCTACCTGAAATAGCTGTTTCGGACCCAGACGGCTGGAAATCACTGTTTGGGTTCCGAACATCCTGAGAACGACACCGGCCCGTCGGACAACCAAAAATGTCGATTCCGCTCCCGACCGGCCAAAATCGTTGTTCGGGCCCAGAACTGCCCGAAACTCGTGATTTTTCGACTGCCCCACCAGAAAACGCAGTCTCGGACCCAGACGGCTGGAAATCACTATTTTGGTCCCGGACAGCCGGAGAACGACACCGGCCCGTCGGACAGCCAAAAATGACGATTCTGCCCCCGATTGACCAAAATCACTGTTCTGTCCGGGAACTCCTCGAAACTCGTGTTTTTTTATTGCGCTACCAGAAATAGCTGTTTCGGACCCAGACCGCTGGAAATCACTATTTGGGTTCCGAACATCCTGAGAATGACACCGGCCCGTCGGACAGCCAAAAATGTCGATTCCGCTCCCGACTAGCCAAAATCATTGTTCAGGCCCTGAACTGCCCAAAACTTGTGATTTTTCGACTGCCCCACCAGAAATCGCAGTCTCGGTCCCAGACGGCTGGAAATCGCTATTTTGGTCCCGGACAGCCGGAGAACGACACCGGCCCGTCGGACAGCCAAAAATGGCGATTCTGCCCCCGACTGACCAAAATCACTGTTCTGTCCGGGAACTCCTCGAAACTCGTGTTTTTTTACTGCCCTACCAGAAATAGTTGTTTCGGACCCAGACGGCTGGAAATCACTATTTGGGTTCCGAACATCCTGAGAATGACCCCGGCCCGTCGGACAGGCAAAAATGTCGATTCCGCTCCCGACTAGCCAAAATCATTGTTCAGGCCCTGAACTGCCCGAAACTTGTGATTTTTCGACTGCCCCACCAGAAATCGCAGTCTCGGACCCAGACGGCTGGAAATCACTATTTCGGTCCCGGACAGCCGGAAAACGACACCGGCCCGTCGGACAGCCAAAAATGACGATTCTGCCCCCGACTGACCAAAATCACTGTTCTGTCCGGGAACTGCTCGAAACTCGTGTTTTTTTGACTGCCCTACCTGAAATAGCTGTTTCGGACTCAGACGGCTGGAAATCACTATTTGGGTTCCGAACATCCTGAGAATGACACCGGCCCGTCGGACAGCCAAAAATGTCGATTCTACCCCCGACCGGCCAAAATCACTGTTCAGGCCGGGAACTGCTCGAAACTCGTGTTTTTTTGACTGCCCTACCAGAAATAGCAGTTTCAGACCCAGACGGCTGGAAATCGCTATTTGTGTCCAGGTCATCCTAAGTGCGACACCGGCCCGTCGGACAGCCAAAAATGTCGATTCCGCTCCCGACCGGCCAAAATCATTGTTCAGGCCCAGAACTGCCCGAAACTCGTGATTTTTCGACTGCCCCACCAGAAATCGCAGTCTCGGACCCAGACGGCTGGAAATCACTATTTCGGTCCCGGACAGCCGGAGAACGACACCGGCCCGTCGGACAGCCAAATATGACAATTCTGCCCCCGACTGACCAAAATCACTGTTATGTCCGGGAACTCCTCGAAACTCGTGTTTTTTTGACTGCCCTACCTGAAATAGCTGTTTCGGACTCAGACGGCTGGAAATCACTATTTGGGTTCCGAACATCCTGAGAATGACACCGGCCCGTCGGACAGCCAAAAATGTCGATTCTGCCCCCGACCGGCCAAAATCACTGTTCAGGCCGGGAACTGCTCGAAACTCGTGTTTTTTTGACTGCCCTACCAGAAATAGCAGTTTCAGACCCAAACGGCTGGAAATCGCTATTTGTGTCCAGGTCATCCTAAGTGCGACACCGGCCCGTCGGACAGCCAAAAATGTCGATTCCGCTCCCGACCGGCCAAAATCATTGTTCAGGCCCAGAACTGCCCGAAACTCGTGATTTTTCGACTGCCCCACCAGAAATCGCAGTCTCGGACCCAGACGGCTGGAAATCACTATTTCGGTCCCGGACAGCCGGAGAACGACACCGGCCCGTCGGACAGCCAAATATGACAATTCTGCCCCCGACTGACCAAAATCACTGTTATGTCCGGGAACTCCTCGAAACTCGTGTTTTTTTACTGCCCTACCAGAAATAGCTGTTTCGGACCCAGACGGCTGGAAATCACTATTTGGGTTCCGAACATCCTGAGAATGACACCGGCCCGTCGGACAGCCAAAAATGTCGATTCCGCTCCCGACTAGCCAAAATCATTGTTCAGGCCCTGAACTGCCCGAAACTTGTGATTTTTCGACTGCCCCACCAGAAATCGCAGTCTCGGACCCAGACGGCTGGAAATCACTATTTCGGTCCCGGACAGCCGGAGAACGACACCGGCCCGTCGGACAGCCAAAAATGACGATTCTGCCCCCGACTGACCAAAATCACTGTTCTGTCCGGGAACTGCTCGAAACTCGTGTTTTTTTTACTGCCCTTCCAGAAATAGCTGTTTCGGACCCAGACGGCTGGAAATCACTATTTGGGTTCCGAACATCCTGAGTGCGACACCGGCCCGTCGGACAACCAAAAATGTCGATTCCGCTCCCGACCGGCCAAAATCATTGTTCAGGCCCAGAACTGCCCGAAACTCGTGATTTTTCGACTGCCCCACCAGAAATCGCAGTCTCGGACCCAGACGGCTGGAAATCACTATTTCGGTCCCGGACAGCCGGAGAACGACACCGGCCCGTCGGACAGCCAAATATGACAATTCTGCCCCCGACTGACCAAAATCACTGTTCTGTCCGGGAACTGCTCGAAACTCGTGTTTTTTTACTGCCCTACCAGAAATAGCTGTTTCGGACCCAGACGGCTGGAAATCACTATTTGGGTTCCGAACATCCTGAGAATGACACCGGCCCGTCGGACAGCCAAAAATGTCGATTCCGCTCCCGACTAGCCAAAATCATTGTTCAGGCCCTGAACTGCCCGAAACTTGTGATTTTTCGACTGCCCCACCAGAAATCGCAGTCTCGGACTCAGACGGCTGGAAATCACTATTTGGGTTCCGAACATCCTGAGAATGACACCGGCCCGTCGGACAGCCAAAAATGTCGATTCTGCCCCCGACCGGCCAAAATCACTGTTCAGGCCGGGAACTGCTCGAAACTCGTGTTTTTTTGACTGCCCTACCAGAAATAGCAGTTTCGGACCCAGACGGCTGGAAATCGCTATTTGTGTCCAGGTCATCCTAAGTGCGACACCGGCCCGTCGGACAGCCAAAAATGTCGATTCCGCTCCCGACCGGCCAAAATCATTGTTCAGGCCCAGAACTGCCCGAAACTCGTGATTTTTCGACTGCCCCACCAGAAATTGCAGTCTCGGACCCAGACGGCTGGAAATCACTATTTCGGTCCCGGACAGCCGGAGAACGACACCGGCCCGTCGGACAGCCAAATATGACAATTCTGCCCCCGACTGACCAAAATCACTGTTATGTCCGGGAACTCCTCGAAACTCGTGTTTTTTTACTGCCCTACCAGAAATAGCTGTTTCGGACCCAGACGGCTGGAAATCACTATTTGGGTTCCGAACATCCTGAGAATGACACCGGCCCGTCGGACAGCCAAAAATGTCGATTCCGCTCCCGACTAGCCAAAATCATTGTTCAGGCCCTGAACTGCCCGAAACTTGTGATTTTTCGACTGCCCCACCAGAAATCGCAGTCTTGGACCCAGACGGCTGGAAATCACTATTTCGGTCCCGGACAGCCGGAGAACGACACCGGCCCGTCGGACAGCCAAAAATGACGATTCTGCCCCCGACTGACCAAAATCACTGTTCTGTCCGGGAACTGCTCGAAACTCGTGTTTTTTTGACTGCCCTTCCAGAAATAGCTGTTTCGGACCCAGACGGCTGGAAATCACTATTTGGGTTCCGAACATCCTGAGTGCGACACCGGCCCGTCGGACAACCAAAAATGTCGATTCCGCTCCCGACCGGCCAAAATCATTGTTCAGGCCCAGAACTGCCCGAAACTCGTGATTTTTCGACTGCCCCACCAGAAATCGCAGTCTCGGACCCAGACGGCTGGAAATCACTATTTCGGTCCCGGACAGCCGGAGAACGACACCGGCCCGTCGGACAGCCAAATATGACAATTCTGCCCCCGACTGACCAAAATCACTGTTCTGTCCGGGAACTGCTCGAAACTCGTGTTTTTTTACTGCCCTACCAGAAATAGCTGTTTCGGACCCAGACGGCTGGAAATCACTATTTGGGTTCCGAACATTCTGAGAATGACACCGGCCCGTCGGACAGCCAAAAATGCCGATTCCGCTCCCGACTAGCCAAAATCATTGTTCAGGCCCTGAACTGCCCGAAACTTGTGATTTTTCGACTGCCCCACCAAAAATCGCAGTCTCGGACCCAGACGGCTGGAAATCACTATTTCGGTCCCGGACAGCCGGAGAACGACACCGGCCCGTCGGACAGCCAAATATGACAATTCTGCCCCCAACTGACCAAAATCACTGTTCTGTCCGGGAACTGCTCAAAACTCGTGTTTTTTTGACTGCCCTACCAGAAATAACTGTTTCGGACCCAGACGGCTGGAAATCACTATTTGTGTCCAGGTCATCCTGAGTGCGACACCGGCCCGTCGGAAAGCCAAAAATGTCGATTCCGCTCCCGACCGGCCAAAATCATTGTTCAGGCCCAGAACTGCCTGAAACTCGTGATTTTTCGACTGCCCAACCAGAAATAGCTGTTTCGGACCCAGACGGCTGGAAATCGCTATTTGTTTCCAGGTCATCTTGAGTTCGACACCGGCCCGTCGGAAAGCCAAAAATGTCGATTCCGCTCCCGACCGGCCAAAATCATTGTTCAGGCCCAGAACTGCCCGAAACTCGTGATTTTTCGACTGCCCCACCAGAAATCGTAGTCTCGGACCCAGACGGCTGGAAATCACTATTTCGGTCCCGGACAGCCGGAGAACGACACCGGCCCGTCGGACAGCCAAATATGACAATTCTGCCCCCGACTGACCAAAATCACTGTTCTGTCCGGGAACTGCTCGAAACTCGTGTTTTTTTACTGCCCTACCAGAAATAGCTGTTTCGGACCCAGACGGCTGGAAATCACTATTTGGGTTCCGAACATTCTGAGAATGACACCGGCCCGTCGGACAGCCAAAAATGCCGATTCCGCTCCCGACTAGCCAAAATCATTGTTCAGGCCCTGAACTGCCCGAAACTTGTGATTTATCGACTGCCCCACCAGAAATCGCAGTCTCGGACCCAGACGGCTGGAAATCACTATTTCGGTCCCGGACAGCCGGAGAACGACACCGGCCCGTCGGACAGCCAAATATGACAATTCTGCCCCCAACTGACCAAAATCACTGTTCTGTCCGGGAACTGCTCAAAACTCGTGTTTTTTTGACTGCCCTACCAGAAATAACTGTTTCGGACCCAGACGGCTGGAAATCACTATTTGTGTCCAGGTCATCCTGAGTGCGACACCGGCCCGTCGGACAGCCAAAAATGTCGATTCCGCTCCCGACCGGCCAAAATCATTGTTCAGGCCCAGAACTGCCCGAAACTCGTGATTTTTCGACTGCCCTACCAGAAATAGCAGTTTCGGACCCAGACGGCTGGAAATCGCTATTTGTGTCCAGGTCATCCTGAGTTCGACCCCGGCCCGTCGGAAAGCCAAAAATGTCGATTCCGCTCCCGACCGGCCAAAATCATTGTTCAGGCCCAGAACTGCCCGAAACTCGTGATTTTTCGACTGCCCAACCAGAAATAGCAGTTTCGGACCCAGACGGCTGGAAATCGCTATTTGTGTCCAGGTCATCCTGAGTTCGACACCGGCCCGTCGGAAAGCCAAAAATGTCGATTCCGCTCCCGACCGGCCAAAATCATTGTTCAGGCCCAGAACTGCCCGAAACTCGTTATTTTTCGACTGCCCCACCAGAAATCGCAGTCTCGGACCCAGACGGCTGGAAATCACTATTTTGGTCCCGAACAGCCGGAGAACGACACCGGCCCGTCGGACAGCCAAAAATGACGATTCTGCCCCCGACTGACCAAAATCACTGTTCTGTCCGGGAACTGCTCGAAACTCGTGTTTTTTTGACTGCCCTACCAGAAATAACTGTTTCGGACCCAGACGGCTGGAAATCACTATTTGTGTCCAGGTCATCCTGAGTGCGACACCGGCCCGTCGGACAGCCAAAAATGTCGATTCCGCTCCCGACCGACCAAAATCATTGTTCAGGCCCAGAACTGCCCGAAACTCGTGATTTTTCGACTGCCCAACCAGAAATAGCAGTTTCGGACCCAGACGGCTGGAAATCGCTATTTGTGTCCAGGTCATCCTGTGTTCGACACCGGCCCGTCGGAAAGCCAAAAATGTCGATTCCGCTCCCGACCGGCCAAAATCATTGTTCAGGCCCAGAACTGCCCGAAACTCGTGATTTTTCGACTGCCCCACCAGAAATCGCAGTCTCGGACCCAGACGGCTGGAAATCACTATTTCGGTCCCGGACAGCCGGAGAACGACACCGGCCCGTCGGACAGCCAAAAATGACGATTCTGCCCCCGACTGACCAAAATCACTGTTCTGTCCGGGAACTGCTCGAAACTCGTGTTTTTTTGACTGCCCTACCTGAAATAGCTGTTTCGGACGCAGACGGCTGGAAATCACTATTTGGGTTCCGAACATCCTGAGAATGACACTGGCCCGTCGGACAGCCAAAAATGTCGATTCTGCCCCCGACCGGCCAAAATCACTGTTCAGGCCAGGAACTGCTCGAAACTCGTGTTTTTTTGACTGCCCTACCAGAAATACCAGTTTCGGACCCAGACGGCTGGAAATCGCTATTTGTGTCCAGGTCATCCTGAGAGCGACACCGGCCCGTCGGACAGCCAAAAATGTCGATTCCGCTCCCGACCGGCCAAAATCATTGTTCAGGCCCAGAACTGCCCGAAACTCGTGATTTTTTGACTGCCCCACCAGAAATCGCAGTCTCGGACCCAGACGGCTGGAAATCACTATTTCGGTCCCGGACAGCCGGAGAACGACACCGGCCCGTCGGACAGCCAAATATGACAATTCTGCCCCCGACTGACCAAAATCACTGTTCTGTTCGGGAACTGCTCGAAACTCGTGTTTTTTTACTGCCCTACCAGAAATAGCTGTTTCGGACCCAGACGGCTGGAAATCACTATTTGGGTTCCGAACATCCTGAGAATGACACCGACCCGTCGGACAGCCAAAAATGTCGATTCCGCTCCCGACTAGCCAAAATCATTGTTCAGGCCCTGAACTGCCCGAAACTTGTGATTTTTCGACTGCCCCACCAGAAATCGCAGTCTCGGACCCAGACGGCTGGAAATCACTATTTCGGTCCCGGACAGCTGGAGAACGACACCGGCCCGTCGGACAGCCAAAAATGACGATTCTGCCCCCGACTGACCAAAATCACTGTTCTGTCCGGGAACTGCTCGAAACTCGTGTTTTTTTGACTGCCCTACCAGAAATAACTGTTTCGGACCCAGACGGCTGGAAATCACTATTTGTGTCCAGGTCATCCTGAGTGCGACACCGGCCCGCCGGACAGCCAAAAATGTCGATTCCGCTCCCGACCGGCCAAAATCATTGTTCAGGCCCAGAACTGCCCGAAACTCGTGATTTTTCGATTGCCCTACCAGAAATAGCAGTTTCGGACCCAGACGGCTGGAAATCGCTATTTGTGTCCAGGTCATCCTGAGTTCGACACCGGCCCGTCGGAAAGCCAAAAATGTCGATTCCGCTCCCGACCGGCCAAAATCATTGTTCAGGCCCAGAACTGCCCGAAACTCGTGATTTTTCGACTGCCCTACCAGAAATAGCAGTTTCGGACCCAGACGGCTGGAAATCGCTATTTGTGTCCAGGTCATCCTGAGTTCGACACCGGCCCGTCGGAAAGCCAAAAATGTCGATTCCGCTCCCGACCGGCCAAAATCATTGTTCAGGCCTAGAACTGCCCGAAACTCGTGATTTTTCGACTGCCCCACCAGAAATCGCAGTCTCGGACCCAGACGGCTGGAAATCACTATTTCGGTCCCGGACAGCCGGAGAACGACACCGGCCTGACGGACAGCCAAAAATGACGATTCTGCCCCCGACTGACCAAAATCACTGTTCTGTCCGGGAACTGCTCGAAACTCGTGTTTTTTTGACTGCCCTACCTGAAATAGCTGTTTCGGACGCAGACGGCTGGAAATCACTATTTGGGTTCCGAACATCCTGAGAATGTCACCGGCCCGTCGGATAGCCAAAAATGACGATTCCGCCCCCGACCGACAAAAATCACTGTTCTGTCCGGGAACTGCTCGAAACTCGTGTTTTTTTGACTGCCCTACCTGAAATAGCTGTTTCGGACCCGGACGGCTGGAAATCACTATTTGGGTTCCGAACATCCTGAGAACGAAACCGGCCCGTCGGACAGCCAAAAATGTCAATTCCGCTCCCGACCGGCCAAAATCATTGTTCAGGCCCAGAACTGCCCGAAACTCGTGATTTTTCGACTGCCCCCCCAGAAATCGCAGTCTCGGACCCAGACGGCTGGAAATCACTATTTGGGTCCCGGACAGCCTGAGAACGACACCGGCCCGTCGGACAGCCAAAAATGCCGATTCTGCCCCCGACTGACCAAAATCACTGTTCTGTCCGGGAACTGCTCGAAACTCGTGTTTTTTTGACTGCCCTACCTGAAATAGCTGTTTCGGACCCAGACGGCTGGAAATCACTATTTGGGTTCCGAACATCCTGAGAATGACACCGGCCCGTCGGACAGCCAAAAATGTCGATTCAGCCCCCGACCGGCCAAAATCACTGTTCAGGCCGGGAACTGCTCGGAACTCGTGTTTTTTTTACTGCCCTACTAGAAATAGCAGTATCTGACCCAGACGGCTGGAAATCACTATTTGGGTTTCGAACATCCTGTGAATGACACCGGCCCGTCAGACAGCCAAAAATGTCGATTCTGCCCCCGACCGGCCAAAATCACTGTTCAGGCCAGGAACTGCTCGAAACTCGTGTTTTTTTGACTGCCCTACCAGAAATAGCAGTTTCGGACCCAGACGGCTGGAAATCGCTATTTGTGTCCAGGTCATCCTGAGAGCGACACCGGCCCGTCGGGCAGCCAAAAATGTCGATTTCGCTCCTGACCGGCCAAAATCATTGTTCAGGCCCAGAACTGCCCGAAACTCGTGATTTTTCGACTGCCCCCCCAGAAATCGCAGTCTCGGACCCAGACGGCTGGAAATCGCTATTTCGGTCCCGGACAGCCGGAGAACGACACCGGCCCATCGGACAGCCAAAAATGACGATTCTGCCCCCGACTGACCAAAATCACTGTTCTGTCCGGGAACTGCTTGAAACTTGTGTTTTCTGGACTGCCCTACCAGAAATAGCTGTTTCGGACCCAGACGGCTGGAAATCACTATTTGGGTTCCGAACATCCTGAGAATGACACCGGTTCGTCGGACAGCCAAAAATGTCGATTCTGCCCCCGACCGGCCAAAATCACTGTTCAGGCCCAGAACTGCCCGAAACTCGTGATTTTTCGACTGCCCCACCAGAAATCGCAGTCTCGGACCCAGACGGCTGGAAATCACTATTTGGGTCCCGGACAGCCTGAGAACGACACCGGCCCGTCGGACAGCCAAAAATGACGATTCTGCCCCCGACTGACCAAAATCACTGTTCTGCCCGGGAACTGCTCGAAACTCGTGTTTTTTTGACTGCCCTACTAGAAATAGCAGTTTCCGACCCAGATTGCTGGAAATCACTATTTGGGTTCCGAACATCCTGAGAATGACACCGGCCCGTCGGACAGCCAAAAATGTCGATTCTGCCCCCGACCGGCCAAAATCACTGTTCAGGCCGGGAACTGCTAGAAACTCGTGTTTTTTTTACTGCCCTACTAGAAATAGCAGTTTCGGACCCAGACGGCTGGAAATCACTATTTGGGTTTCGAACATCCTGTGAATGACACCGGCCTGTCGGACAGCCAAAAAAGACGACTCTGCCCCTGACTGACCAAAATCACTGTTCTGTCCGGGAACTACTCGAAACTCGTGTTTTTTTGACTGCCCTACCTGAAATAGCTGTTTCGGACCCGGACGGCTAGAAATCACTATTTGGGTTCCGAACATCCTGAGAACGACACCGGCCCGTCGGACAGCCAAAAATGTCGATTCCGCTCCCGACCGGCCAAAATCATTTTTCAGGCCCAGAACTGCCCGAAACTCGTGATTTTTCGACTGCCTCCCCAGAAATCGCAGTCTCGGACCCAGACGGCTGGAAATCACTATTTCGGTCCCGGACAGCCTGAGAACGACACCGGCCCGTCGGACAGCCAAAAATGACGATTCTGCCCCCGACTGACCAAAATCACTGTTTTGTCCGGGAACTGCTCGAAACTCGTGTTTTTTTGACTGCCCTACTGGAAATAGCAGTTTCCGACCCAGATGGCTGGAAATCACTATTTGGGTTCCGAACATCCTGAGAATGACACTGGCCCGTCGGACAGCCAAAAATGTCGATTCTGCCCCCGACCGGCCAAAATCACTGTTCAGGCCGGGAACAGCTCGAAACTCGTGTTTTTTTTACTGCCCTACTAGAAATAGCAGTATCGGACCCAGACGGCTGGAAATCACTATTTGGGTTTCGAACATCCTGGGAATGACACCGGCCCGTCGGACAGCCAAAAATGTCGATTCTGCCCCCGACCGGCCAAAATCACTGTTTAGGCCGAGAACTGCTCGAAACTCGTGTTTTTTTTACTGCCCTACCAGAAATAGCAGTTTCGGACCCAGACGGCTGGAAATCGCTATTTGTGTCCAGGTCATCCTGAGAGCGACACCGGCCCGTCGGGCAGCCAAAAATGTCGATTTCGCTCCTGACCGGCCAAAATCATTGTTCAGGCCCAGAACTGCCCGAAACTCGTGATTTTTCGACAGCCCCCCCAGAAATCGCAGTCTCGGACCCAGACGGCTGGAAATCACTATTTCGGTCCCGGACAGCCGGAGAACGACACCGGCCCGTCGGACAGCCAAAAATGACGATTCTGCCCCCGACTGACCAAAATCACTGTTCTGTCCGGGAACTGCTCGAAACTTGTGTTTTCTGGACTGCCCTACCAGAAATAGCTGTTTCGGACCCAGACGGTTGGAAATCACTATTTGGGTTCCGAACATCCTGAGAATGAGACCGGCTCGTCGGACAGCCAAAAATGTCGATTCTGCCCCCGACCGGCCAAAATCACTGTTCAGGCCCAGAACTGCCCGAAACTCGTGATTTTTCGACTGCCCCACCAGAAATCGCAGTCTCGGACCCAGACGGCTGGAAATCACTATTTGGGTCCCGGACAGCCTGAGAACGACACCGGCCCGTCGGACAGCCAAAAATGACGATTCTGCCCCCGACTGACCAAAATCACTGTTCTGTCCGGGAACTGCTCGAAACTCGTGTTTTTTTGACTGCCCTACTAGAAATAGCTGTTTCGGACCCAGACGGCTGGAAATCACTATTTGGGTTCCGAATATCCTGAGAATGACACCGGCTCGTCGGACAGCCAAAAATGTCGATTCTGCCCCCGACCGGCCAAAATCACTGTTCAGGCCCAGAACTGCCCGAAACTCGTGATTTTTCGACTACCCCACCAGAAATCGCAGTCTCGGACCCAGACGGCTGGAAATCACTATTTGGGTCCCGGACAGCCTGAGAACGACACCGACCCGTCGGACAGCCAAAAATGACGATTCTGCCCCCGACTGACCAAAATCACTGTTCTGCCCGGGAACTGCTCGAAACTCGTGTTTTTTTTACTGCCCTACCAGAAATAGCTGTTTCGGACCCAGACGGCTGGATATCACTGTTTGGGTTCCGAACATCCTGAGAACGACACCGGCCCATCGGACAGCCAAAAATGTCGATTCCGCTCCCGACCGGCCAAAATCATTGTTCAGGCCCAGAACTGCCCGAAACTCGTGATTTTTCAACTACCCCACCAGAAATCGCAGTCTCGGACCCAGACGGCTGGAAATCACTATTTGGGTCCCGGACAGCCTGAGAACGACACCGGCCCGTCAGACAGCCAAAAATGACGATTCTGCCCCCGACTGACCAAAATCACTGTTCTGTCCGGGAACTGCTCGAAACTCGTGTTTTTTTGACTGCCCTACCAGAAATAGCTGTTTCAGACCCAGACGGCTGGAAATCATTGTTTGGGTTCCGAACATCCTGAGAACGACACCGGCCCGTCGGACAGCCAAAAATGTCGATTCCGCCCCCGACCGGCCAAAATCATTGTTCAGGCCCAGAATTGCCCGAAACTCGTGATTTTTCGACTGCCCCACCAGAAATCGCAGTCTCGAACCCAGATGGCTGGAAATCACTATTTGGGTCCCGGACAGCCTGAGAACGTCACCGGCCCGTCGGACAGCCAAAAATGACGACTCTGCCCCCGACTGACCAAAATCACTGTTCTGTCCGGGAACTGCTCGAAACTCGTGTTTTTTTGACTGCCCTACCAGAAATAGCTGTTTCGGACCCAGACAGCTAGAAATCACTGTTTGGGTTCCGAACATCCTGAGAACGACATCGGCCCGTCGGACAGCCAAAAATGTCGATTTCACTGCCCGAAACTCGTGATTTTTCGACTGCCAAAAATGAGGGGGATCGCCCGTCTGCCGTTCGGTGCTCGAGCACGGAGCCGGCTGACGGGGACGATCCGATCACCACTCACACGCCCGCACGTTCGCATCTCATTCCTTTACTCGGGTCCGATCAGGGACGAATTCCATCTCATTCCTTTACTCGGGTCCGATCAGGGACGAATCCCATTTCTTTCCCGTTCGGGACAGGTATCTCATCGGGTTGAATTAGGGACGAATCCCATTCAATCCATTCAGGACGGGCAACTCGGGTCCGATCTGGGATGAATCCCATTCAATCCGTTCGGGACGGGCAACTCGGGTCCGATCAGGGACGAATCCCATCTCATTCCGTTCGGGACGGGCAACTCGGGTCCGATCAGGGACAAATCCCATCTCATTCCGTTCGGGACAGGCAACTCGGGTCCGATCAGGGACGAATCCCATCTCATTCCGTTCGGGACGGGCAACTCTCGATCAGGGACGAATCCCATCTCATTCCGTTCGGGACAGGCAACTCGGGTCCGATCAGGGACGAATCCCATCTCATTCCGTTCGGGACGGGCAACTCGGGTCCGATCAGGGACGAATCCCATCTCATTCCGTTCGGGACGGGCAACTCTCGATCAGGGACGAATCCCATCTCATTCCGTTCGGGACGGGCAACTCGGGTCTGATCAGGGACGAATCCCATCTCATTCCGTTCGGGACAGGCAACTCGGGTCCGATCAGGGACGAATCCCATCTCATTCCCGCTCGGGACAGGCAACTCGGGTTCGATCAGGGACAAATCCCATCTCATTCCGTTCGGGACAGGCAACTCGGGTCTGATCAGGGACGAATCCCATCTCATTCCGTTCGGGACAGGCAACTCGGGTCCGATCAGGGACGAATCCCATCTCATTCCCGCTCGGGACAGGCAACTAGGGTTCGATCAGGGACAAATCCCATCTCATTCCGTTCGGGACAGGCAACTCTCAATCAGGGACGAATCCCATCTCATTCCGTTCGGGACAGGCAACTCGAGTTCGATCAGGGACGAGTCCCATACGGGTCAACCGAAAGGCAACGGCCATGCACCTGGGCCATGGCGGACGGAAGCGGCAGGGCCATGCACCTGGGCCATGGCGGACGGAAGCGGCAGCGCCATGCCCCTGGGCCATGGCGTGGACGACGGATGGAAGCAGCAAGGCCATGCACCTGGGCCATGGCGTTGGCGACGGATGGACGGCCGCCGATACCCCTCCTTCGGTTCCGGTGCGAAGGGCACCCCATCAAACGCCGGCTTATCAAGCAACGGGAGGCGCATGCCTTTGCAACGCATCGTGGTTGGGAGGCATGGCCGTCGCATTGCCCGCAGGCGTGTAACGAGAGTGTCCCACGCGTTTGTCCCCGCTCACCACGCGCCCACGCTGGCAGCTATGTCCGGGCTTATCGAGCAACGGGAGGCAAATGCCTTTGCAACGCATCATGGTTGGGAGGCATGGCCATCGCGTTGCCCGCTCGGGCGCAACTTTAATGGACGGTTGGTGGGAGGACGCCCCGCAAGTGGCCGCGGACGACCAAGAGCGAGTTGGAAGCCCCAGGATCGGTTCCCGACGTGCCCCGCGACCCCATTCAATTCCCTCTATGTTCGATTCGCGTCACATTTTGGGGGTCATCGGAGCTTCGCCGGAGTACGGTGGTCGGCCGGCCGCCGGTGGGTGGGCCGGTGGGGGGCGGGGGGCCGCCACCGTTCGGGTGCCATGCCTTGGCGCACCCCAGGTAGCGAACCAACGTTCCTAGCCCGGGCAGTGCGGGGGGGGAGGGCATGGCACCCTTCAATTATCGCTCCCCCCCTAAAGAGCTTTATGGGCTTTTTCCATTCTGGCAGGAAGAGATATACTTTTTTGCCAGCCAGCATAAGTTTTTTTTTGGACCTAGAGATCGAATTTTTGCACGATTTTTTGCAGACAATCTTAGAATGATGAGATCTCCTTCCGCCCCAAATTTCATAATTTTTGGACACCCGTAGATAATTTTGTGAATTTTTACATTTCCGGCAACCGTGGGGCTCTATCCCCAAGCCCGGGCTCCGATCGGGGCGCCGCCAAGCTCCGTTCCCTTCCTCCCAATGGTCCTCACAAGGTTCTCAAATCGAATCAATCGTTGATACGTTAAAACTCCCCGTGGTACGGAGCCAATTGTCTCGCAGCAACAAAAACTTGCCCGCGGTCCATCCGCCACCGTACCAGACTTGCCCGCGGGCACATCCCACCGTACCAAATTTGCCCGTGGGCATATTCCACCGTACCAAAAATTTCCTGGGGGCATATCTCACCCTACCAAGGCATGGGGAACTTGCCCGGCCTCCATCCGCCACCGTACCATAGAACTTGCCCGCGGTCCATCCGCCACCGTACCAGACTTGCCCGCGGGCATATCCCACCGTACCAAATTTGCCCGGGGGCATATTCCACCGTACCACAACTTGCCTGGGGGCATATCTCACCCTACCAAGGCATGGAAAACCCGTCTGGGGTCCATCCGCCACCGAACCAAACTTGCCCGCGGTCCATCCGCCGCCGTACCAGACTTGCCCGCGGGCGTATCCCACCGTACCAAATTTTCCCGTGGGCATATTCCACCGTACCAAAACTTGCCTGGGGGCATATCTCACCCTACCAAGGCATGGAAAACCTGTCCAGGGTCCATCCGCCACCGAACCAAACTTGCCCGCGGTCCATCCGCCACCGTACCAAACTTGCCCACGGGCATATCCCACCGTACCAAATTTGCCCGTGGGCATATTCCACCGAACCAAAACTTGCCTGGGGGCATATCTCACCCTACCAAGGCATGGGAAACTTGCCCGGCCTCCATCCGCATCCGTACCACCGAACTTGCCCGCGATCCATCCGCCACCGTACCAGACTTGCCCGCGGGCATATCCCACCGTACCAAACTTGCCTGGGGGCATATTCCACCGGACCAAAACTTGCCCAAGGGCAAATCTCAACCTACCAAGGCAAGGGAAACATGTCTGGGGTCAATCCCCACGGTTCCAGGGTCCGTCCCACATGCCCGGGGTTCGATCCCCACCGTTCCAGGGTTCGTTCCCCAGGTTCCAACCACCTGGGGTTGATCCCCATGGTTCAAGGGTCCGTCCCCCATGCCCGGGGTTCGATCCCCATCCTCTCAGGGTTCGTTCCCCATGTTCCATCCTCCTGGGGTTGATCCCCATCGTTCCAGGGTCCGTCCCCCATGCCCGGGGTTCGATCCCCACCGTTCCAGGGTTCGTTCCCTTGGTTCAACTTTCGCTGGGGTTGATCCCCATGGTTCCAGGGTCCGTCCCTCATGCCCGGGGTTCGATCCCCATCCTCCTAGGGTTCGTTCCCCATGTTCCATCCACCTGGGGTTGATCCCCTTCGTTCCAGGGTCCGTCCCCCCTGCCCGGGGTTCGATCCCCACCGTTCCAGGGTTCGTTCCCATGGATCAACTCTCGCTGGGGTTGATCCCCATGGTTCCAGGGTCCGTCCCCCATGCCCGGGGTTCGATCCCCATCCTCCCAGGGTTCGTTCCCCATGTTCCATCCTCCTGGGGTTGATCCCCATCGTTCCAGGGTCTGTCCCCCATGGCCAGGGTTCAATCCCCACCGTTCCAAGGTTCGTTCCCTTGGATCAACTTTCGCATGGGTTGATCCCCATGGTTCTAGGGTCCGTCCCCCATGCCCGGGGTTCGATCCCCATCCTCCCAGGGTTCGTTCCCCATGTTCCATCCTCCTGGGGTTGATCCCCATCGTTCCAGGGTCCGTCCCCCATACCCAGGGTTCGATCCCCACCGTTCCAGGATTTGTTCCCTTGGATCAACTTTCGCTGGGGTTGATCCCCCTGGTTCCAGGGTCCGTCCCCCATGCCCGGGGTTCGATCCCCATCCTCCCTGGGTTCGTTCCCCATGTTCCATCCTCCTGGGGTTGATCCCCATCGTTCCAGGGTCCGTCCCCCATGCCCGGGGTTCGATCCCCACCGTTCCAGGGTTCGTTCCCTTGGTTCAACTTTCACTGGGGTTGATCCCCATGGTTCCAGGGTCCGTCCCTCATGCCCGGGGTTCGATCCCCATCCTCCTAGGGTTCGTTCCCCATGTTCCATCCACCTGGGGTTGATCCCCTTCGTTCCAGGGTCCGTCCCCCCTGCCCGGGGTTCGATCCCCACCGTTCCAGGGTTCGTTCCCATGGATCAACTCTCGCTGGGGTTGATCCCCATGGTTCCAGGGTCCGTCCCCCATGCCCGGGGTTCGATCCCCATCCTCCCAGGGTTCGTTCCCCATGTTCCATCCTCCTGGGGTTGATCCCCATCGTTCCAGGGTCCGTCCCCCATGGCCAGGGTTCAATCCCCACCGTTCCAGGGTTCGTTCCCTTGGATCAACTTCCGCATGGGTTGATCCCCATGGTTCTAGGGTCCGTCCCCCATGCCCGGGGTTCGATCCCCATCCTCCCAGGGTTCGTTCCCCATGTTCCATCCTCCTGGGGTTGATCCCCATCGTTCCAGGGTCCGTCCCCCATACCCAGGGTTCGATCCCCACCGTTCCAGGGTTCGTTCCCTTGGATCAACTTTCCCTGGGGTTGATCCCCATGGTTCCAGGGTCCGTCCCCCATGCCCGAGGTTCGATCCCCATCCTCCCAGGGTTCGTTCCCCATGTTCCATCCACCTGGGGTTGATCCCCTTCGTTCCAGGGTCCGTCCCCCCTGCCCGGGGTTCGATCCCCACCGTTCCAGGGTTCGTTCCCATGGATCAACTCTCGCTGGGGTTGATCCCCATGGTTCCAGGGTCCGTCCCCCATGCCCGGGGTTCGATCCCCGTCCTCCCAGGGTTCGTTCCCCATGTTCCATCCTCCTGGGGTTGATCCCCATCGTTCCAGGGTCCGTCCCCCATGGCCAGGGTTCAATCCCCACCGTTCCAGGGTTCGTTCCCTTGGATCAACTTTCGCATGGGTTGATCCCCATGGTTCTAGGGTCCGTCCCCCATGCCCAGGGTTCGATCCCCATCCTCCCAGGGTTCGTTCCCCATGTTCCATCCTCCTGGGGTTGATCCCCATCGTTCCAGGGTCCGTCCCCCATGGCCAGGGTTCAATCCCCACCGTTCCAGGGTTCGTTCCCTTGGATCAACTTTCGCATGGGTTGATCCCCATGGTTCTAGGGTACGTCCCCCATGCCCAGGGTTCGATCCCCATCCTCCCAGGGTTCGTTCCCCAAGTTCCATCCACCTGGGGTTGATCCCCATCGTTCCAGGGTCCGTCCCCCATACCTAGGGTTCGATCCCCACCGTTCCAGGGTTCGTTCCCTTGGATCAACTTTCCCTGGGGTTGATCCCCATGGTTCCAGGGTCTGTCCCCCATGCCCGGGGTTTGATCCCCATCCTCCCAGGGTTCGTTCCCCTTGTTCCATCCTCCTGGGGTTGATCCCCGTCGTTCCAGGGTCCGTCCCCCATACCCAGGGTTCGATCCCCACCGTTCCAGGGTTCGTTCCCTTGGATCAACTTTCCCTGGGGTTGATCCCCATGGTTCCAGGGTCCGTCCCCCATGCCCGGGGTTCGATCCCCATCCTCCCAGGGTTCGTTCCCCATGTTCCATCCTCCTGGGGTTGATCCCCACCGTTCCAGGGTCCGATCCCCATGCCCGGGGTTCGATCCCCACCGTTCCAGGGTTCGTTCCCTTGGATCAACTTTCGCTGGGGTTCATCCCCATGGTTCCAGGGTCCGTCCCCCATGCCCGGGGTTCGATCCCCATCCTCCCAGGGTTCGTTCCCCATGTTCCATCCTCCTGGGGTTGATCCCCAACGTTCCAGGGTCCGTCCCCCATGCCCGGGGTTCGATCCCCACCGTTCCAGAGTTCGTTCCTTTGGATCAAATTTCCCTGGGGTTGATCCCGATGGTTCCAGGGACCGTCCCTCATGCCCGGGGTTCGATCCCCATCCTCCCAGGGTTCGTTCCCCATGTTCCATCCTCCTGGGGTTGATCCCCATCGTTCCAGGGTCCGTCCCCCATGCCCGGGGATCGATCCCCACCGTTCCAGGATTTGTTCCCTTGGATCAACTTTCGCTGGGGTTGATCCCCCTGGTTCCAGGGTCCGTCCCCCATGCCCGAGGTTCGATCCCCATCCTCCCTGGGTTCGTTCCCCATGTTCCATCCTCCTGGGGTTGATCCCCATCGTTCCAGGGTCCGTCCCCCATGCCCGGGGTTCGATCCCCACCGTTCCTGGGTTCGTTCCCATGGATCAACTTTCGCTGGGGTTGACCCCCATGGTTCCAGGGTCCGCCCCCCATGCCCGGGGTTCGATCCCCATCCTCCCAGGGTTCGTTCCCCTTGTTCCGTCCACCTGGGGTTGATCCCCTTCGTTCCAGGGTCCGTCCCCCCTGCCCGGGGTTCGATCCCCACCGTTCCAGGGTTCGTTCCCTTGGTTCAACTTTCGCTGGGGTTGATTCCCACGGTTCCATGGTCCGTCCCTCATGCCCGGGGTTCAATCCCCATCCTCCCACGGTTCATTCCCCATGTTCCATCCTCCTGGGGATGATCCCCATCGTTCCTGGGTCCATCACCCCTGCCCGGGGTTCGATCCCCACCGTTCCAGGGTTCGTTCCCATGGATCAACTCTCGCTGGGGTTGATCCCCATGGTTCCAGGGTCCGTCCCCCATGCCCGGGGTTCGATCCCCGTCCTCCCAGGGTTCGTTCCCCATGTTCCATCCTCCTGGGGTTGATCCCCATCGTTCCAGGGTCCGTCCCCCATGGCCAGGGTTCAATCCCCACCGTTCCAAGGTTCGTTCCCTTGGATCAACTTTCGCATGGGTTGATCCCCATGGTTCTAGGGTCCGTCCCCCATGCCCGGGGTTCGATCCCCATCCTCCCAGGGTTCGTTCCCCATGTTCCATCCTCCTGGGGTTGATCCCCATCGTTCCAGGGTCCGTCCCCCATACCCAGGGTTCGATCCCCACCGTTCCAGGGTTCGTTCCCTTGGATCAACTTTCCCTGGGGTTGATCCCCATGGTTCCAGGGTCCGTCCCCCATGCCCGGGGTTCAATCCCCATCCTCCCACGGTTCATTCCCCATGTTCCATCCTCCTGGGGATGATCCCCATCGTTCCTGGGTCCATCACCCATGCCCGGGGTTCGATCCCCACCGTTCCAGGGTTCGTTCCCTTGGATCAACTTTCGCTGGGGCTGATCCCCATGGTTCCAGGGTCCGTCCCCCATGCCCGGGGTTCGATCCCCATCCTCCCAGGGTTCGTTCTCCATGTTCCATCCTCCTGGGGTTGATCCCCATCGTTCCAGGGTCTGTCCCCCATGGCCAGGGTTCAATCCCCACCGTTCCAAGGTTCGTTCCCTTGGATCAACTTTCGCATGGGTTGATCCCCATGGTTCTAGGGTCCGTCCCCCATGCCCGGGGTTCGATCCCCATCCTCCCAGGGTTCGTTCCCCATGTTCCATCCTCCTGGGGTTGATCCCCATCGTTCCAGGGTCCGTCCCCCATACCCAGGGTTCGATCCCCACCGTTCCAGGGTTCGTTCCCTTGGATCAACTTTCCCTGGGGTTGATCCCCATGGTTCCAGGGTCCGTCCCCCATGCCCGGGGTTCGAACCCCATCCTCCCAGGGTTCGTTCCCCATGTTCCATCCTCCTGGGGATGATCCCCATCGTTCCAGGGTCCGTCCCCCATGGCCAGGGTTCAATCCCCACCGTTCCAGGGTTCGTTCCCATGGATCAACTCTCGCTGGGGTTGATCCCCATGGTTCCAGGGTCCGTCCCCCATGCCCAGGGTTCGATCCCCATCCTCCCAGGGTTCGTTCCCCATGTTCCACCCTCCTGGGGTTGATCCCCATCGTTCCAGGGTCCGTCCCCCATGCCCGGGGTTCGATCCCCACCGTACCAGGGTCCGTTCCCTTGGATCAACTTTCCCTGGGGTTGATCCCCATGGTTCCAGGGTCTGTCCCCCATGCCCGGGGTTTGATCCCCATCCTCCCAGGGTTCGTTCCCCTTGTTCCATCCTCCTGGGGTTGATCCCCGTCGTTCCAGGGTCCGTCCCCCATACCCAGGGTTCGATCCCCACCGTTCCAGGGTTCGTTCCCTTGGATCAACTTTCCCTGGGGTTGATCCCCATGGTTCCAGGGTCCGTCCACCATGCCCGGGGTTCGATCCCCATCCTCCCAGGGTTCGTTCCCCATGTTCCATCCTCCTGGGGTTGATCCCCACCGTTCCAGGGTCCGATCCCCATGCCCGGGGTTCGATCCCCACCGTTCCAGGGTTCGTTCCCTTGGATCAACTTTCGCTGGGGTTGATCCCCATGGTTCCAGGGTCCGTCCCCCATGCCCGGGGTTCGATCCCCATCCTCCCAGGGTTCGTTCCCCATGTTCCATCCTCCTGGGGTTGATCCCCAACGTTCCAGGGTCCGTCCCCCATGCCCGGGGTTCGATCCCCACCGTTCCAGAGTTCGTTCCTTTGGATCAAATTTCCCTGGGGTTGATCCCCATGGTTCCAGGGACCGTCCCTCATGCCCGGGGTTCGATCCCCATCCTCCCAGGGTTCGTTCCCCATGTTCCATCCTCCTGGGGTTGATCCCCATCGTTCCAGGGTCCGTCCCCCATGCCCGGGGATCGATCCCCACCGTTCCAGGATTTGTTCCCTTGGATCAACTTTCGCTGGGGTTGATCCCCATGGTTCCAGGGTCCGTCCCCCATGCCCGGGGTTCGATCCCCGTCCTCCCTGGGTTCGTTCCCCGTGTTCCATCCTCCTGGGGTTGATCCCCATCGTTCCAGGGTCCGTCCCCCATGCCCGGGGTTCGATCCCCACCGTTCCAGGGTTCGTTCCCTTGGATCAACTTTCGCTGGGGTTGATCCCCATGGTTCCAGGGTCCGCCCCCCATGCCCGGGGCTCGATCCCCATCCTCCCAGGGTTCGTTCCCCTTGTTCCGTCCACCTGGGGTTGATCCCCTTCGTTCCAGGGTCCGACCCCCCTGCCCGGGGTTCGATCCCCACCGTTCCAGGGTTCGTTCCCTTGGTTCAACTTTCGCTGGGGTTGATTCCCACGGTTCCATGGTCCGTCCCTCACGCCCGGGGTTCGAACCCCACCGTTCCAGGGTTCGTTCCCTAGGATCAACTTTCGCTGGGGTTGATCCCCATGGTTCCAGGGTCCGTCGCCCATGCCCGGGGTTCAATCCCCATCCTCCCACGGTTCGTTCCCCATGTTCCATCCTCCTGGGGATGATCCCCATCGTTCCAGGGTCCATCACCCATGCCCGGGGTTCGATCCCCACCGTTCCAGGGTTCGTTCCCTTGGATCAACTTTCGCTGGGGCTGATCCCCATGGTTCCAGGGTCCGTCCCCCATGCCCGGGGTTCGATCCCCATCCTCCCAGCGTTCGTTCCCCATGTTCCATCCTCCTGGGGTTGATCCCCATCGTTCCAGGGTCCGTCCCCCATGCCCGGGGATCGATCCCCACCGTTCCAGGATTTGTTCCCTTGGATCAACTTTCGCTGGGGTTGATCCCCCTGGTTCCAGGGTCCGTCCCCCATGCCCGGGGTTCGATCCCCATCCTCCCTGGGTTCGTTCCCCATGTTCCATCCTCCTGGGGTTGATCCCCATCGTTCCAGGGTCCGTCCCCCATGCCCGGGGTTCGATCCCCACCGTTCCAGGGTTCGTTCCCTTGGATCAACTTTCGCTGGGGTTGATCCCCATGGTTCCAGGGTCCGCCCCCCATGCCCGGGGTTCGATCCCCATCCTCCCAGGGTTCGTTCCCCTTGTTCCGTCCACCTGGGGTTGATCCCCTTCGTTCCAGGGTCCGTCCCCCCTGCCCGGGGTTCGATCCCCACCGTTCCAGGGTTCGTTCCCTTGGTTCAACTTTCGCTGGGGTTGATTCCCACGGTTCCATGGTCCGTCCCTCATGCCCGGGGTTCGAACCCCACCGTTCCAGGGTTCGTTCCCTAGGATCAACTTTCGCTGGGGTTGATCCCCATGGTTCCAGGGTCCGTCGCCCATGCCCGGGGTTCAATCCCCATCCTCCCACGGTTCATTCCCCATGTTCCATCCTCCTGGGGATGATCCCCATCGTTCCTGGGTCCATCACCCATGCCCGGGGTTCGATCCCCACCGTTCCAGGGTTCGTTCCCTTGGATCAACTTTCGCTGGGGCTGATCCCCATGGTTCCAGGGTCCGACCCCCATGCCCGGGGTTCGATCCCCATCCTCCCAGGGTTCGTTCCCCATGTTCCATCCTCCTGGGGTTGATCCCCATCGTTCCAGGGTCCGTCCCCCATGCCCAGGGTTCGATCCCCACCGTTCCAGGGTTCGTTCCCTTGGATCAACTTTCCCTGGGGTTGATCCCCATGGTTCCAGGGTCCGTCCCCCATGCCCGGGGTTCAATCCCCATCCTCCCACGGTTCATTCCCCATGTTCCATCCTCCTGGGGATGATCCCCATCGTTCCTGGGTCCATCACCCATGCCCGGGGTTCGATCCCCACCGTTCCAGGGTTCGTTCCCTTGGATCAACTTTCGCTGGGGCTGATCCCCATGGTTCCAGGGTCCGTCCCCCATGCCCGGGGTTCGATCCCCATCCTCCCAGGGTTCGTTCCCCATGTTCCATCCTCCTGGGGTTGATCCCCATCGTTCCAGGGTCTGTCCCCCATGGCCAGGGTTCAATCCCCACCGTTCCAAGGTTCGTTCCCTTGGATCAACTTTCGCATGGGTTGATCCCCATGGTTCTAGGGTCCGTCCCCCATGCCCGGGGTTCGATCCCCATCCTCCCAGGGTTCGTTCCCCATGTTCCATCCTCCTGGGGTTGATCCCCATCGTTCCAGGGTCCGTCCCCCATACCCAGGGTTCGATCCCCACCGTTCCAGGGTTCGTTCCCTTGGATCAACTTTCCCTGGGGTTGATCCCCATGGTTCCAGGGTCCGTCCCCCATGCCCGGGGTTCGAACCCCATCCTCCCAGTGTTCGTTCCCCATGTTCCATCCTCCTGGGGATGATCCCCATCGTTCCAGGGTCCGTCCCCCATGGCCAGGGTTCAATCCCCACCGTTCCAGGGTTCGTTCCCATGGATCAACTCTCGCTGGGGTTGATCCCCATGGTTCCAGGGTCCGTCCCCCATGCCCAGGGTTCGATCCCCATCCTCCCAGGGTTCGTTCCCCATGTTCCACCCTCCTGGGGTTGATCCCCATCGTTCCAGGGTCCGTCCCCCATGCCCGGGGTTCGATCCCCACCGTACCAGGGTCCGTTCCCTTGGATCAACTTTCCCTGGGGTTGATCCCCATGGTTCCAGGGCCTGTCCCCTATGCCCGGGGTTTGATCCCCATCCTCCCAGGGTTCGTTCCCCTTGTTCCATCCTCCTGGGGTTGATCCCCGTCGTTCCAGGGTCCGTCCCCCATACCCAGGGTTCGATCCCCACCGTTCCAGGGTTCGTTCCCTTGGATCAACTTTCCCTGGGGTTGATCCCCATGGTTCCAGGGTCCGTCCACCATGCCCGGGGTTCGATCCCCATCCTCCCAGGGTTCGTTCCCCATGTTCCATCCTCCTGGGGTTGATCCCCACCGTTCCAGGGTCCGATCCCCATGCCCGGGGTTCGATCCCCACCGTTCCAGGGTTCGTTCCCTTGGATCAACTTTCGCTGGGGTTGATCCCCATGGTTCCAGGGTCCGTCCCCCATGCCCGGGGTTCGATCCCCATCCTCCCAGGGTTCGTTCCCTATGTTCCATCCTCCTGGGGTTGATCCCCAACGTTCCAGGGTCCGTCCCCCATGCCCGGGGTTCGATCCCCACCGTTCCAGAGTTCGTTCCTTTGGATCAAATTTCCCTGGGGTTGATCCCCATGGTTCCAGGGACCGTCCCTCATGCCCGGGGTTCGATCCCCATCCTCCCAGGGTTTGTTCCCCATGTTCCATCCTCCTGGGGTTGATCCCCATCGTTCCAGGGTCCGTCCCCCATGCCCGGGGATCGATCCCCACCGTTCCAGGATTTGTTCCCTTGGATCAACTTTCGCTGGGGTTGATCCCCATGGTTCCAGGGTCCGTCCCCCATGCCCGGGGTTCAATCCCCATCCTCCCTGGGTTCGTTCCCCATGTTCCATCCTCCTGGGGTTGATCCCCATCGTTCCAGGGTCCGTCCCCCATGCCCGGGGTTCGATCCCCACCGTTCCAGGGTTCGTTCCCTTGGATCAACATTCGCTGGGGTTGATCCCCATGGTTCCAGGGTCCGCCCCCCATGCCCGGGGCTCGATCCCCATCCTCCCAGGGTTCGTTCCCCTTGTTCCGTCCACCTGGGGTTGATCCCCTTCGTTCCAGGGTCCGACCCCCCTGCCCGGGGTTCGATCCCCACCGTTCCAGGGTTCGTTCCCTTGGTTCAACTTTCGCTGGGGTTGATTCCCACGGTTCCATGGTCCGTCCCTCACGCCCGGGGTTCGAACCCCACCGTTCCAGGGTTCGTTCCCTAGGATCAACTTTCGCTGGGGTTGATCCCCATGGTTCCAGGGTCCGTCGCCCATGCCCGGGGTTCAATCCCCATCCTCCCACGGTTCGTTCCCCATGTTCCATCCTCCTGGGGATGATCCCCATCGTTCCAGGGTCCATCACCCATGCCCGGGGTTCGATCCCCACCGTTCCAGGGTTCGTTCCCTTGGATCAACTTTCGCTGGGGCTGATCCCCATGGTTCCAGGGTCCGTCCCCCATGCCCGGGGTTCGATCCCCATCCTCCCAGGGTTCGTTCCCCATGTTCCATCCTCCTGGGGTTGATCCCCATCGTTCCAGAGTCCGTCCCCATGCCCGGGGTTCGATCCCCACCGTTCCAAGGTTCGTTCCCATGGATCAACTTTCGCTGGGGTTGATCCCCATGGTTCCAGGGTCCGTCCCCCATGCCTGGGGTTCGATCCCCATCCTCCCTGGGTTCGTTCCCCACGTTCCATCCTCCTGGGGTTGATCCCCATCGTTCCAGGGTCCGTCCCCCATGCCCGGGGTTCGATCCCCACCGTTCCAGGGTTCGTTCCCTTGGATCAACTTTCGCTGGGGTAGATCCCCATGGTTCCAGGGTCCGACCCCCATGCCCAGGGTTCGATCCCCATCCTCCCAGGGTTCGTTCCCCATGTTCCATCCTCCTGGGGTTGATCCCCATCGTTCCAGGGTCCGTCCCCCATGCCCGGGGTTCGATCCCCACCGTACCAGGGTCCGTTCCCTTGGTTCAACTTTCACCTGGGGTCGATCCCCAAGGTTCCAGGGTCCGTCCCCGATGCCCGAGGTTCGATCCCCATCCTCCCAGGGTTCGTTCCCCATGTTCCATCCACCTGGGGTTGATCCCCTTCGTTCCAGGGTCCGTCCCCCCTGCCCGGGGTTCGATCCCCATCGTTCCTGGGTCCGTTCCCTTGGTTCATCTTTCACCTGGGGTTGATCCCCATGGTTCTAGGGTCCGTCCTTCCTGCCCGGGGTTCGATCCCCTTCCTCCCACGGTTCGTTCCCCATGTTCCATCCTCCTGGGGTTGATCCCCATCGTTCCAGGGTCCGTCCCCCATGCCCAGGGTTCGATCCCCATCGTTCCAGGGTTCGTTCCCTTGGATCAACTTTCTCTGGGGTTGATCCCCATGGTTCCAGGGTCCGTCCCCCATGCCCGGGGTTCGATCCCCATCCTCCCAGGGTTCGTTCCCCATGTTCCATCCACCTGGGGTTGATCCCCTTCGTTCCAGGGTCCGTACCCCCAGCCCGGGGTTCGATCCCCACCGTTCCAGGGTTCGTTCCCTTGGTTCAACTTTCGCTGGGGTTGATTCCCACAGTTCCATGGTCCGTCCCTCATGCCCGGGGTTCGATCCCCACCGTTCCAGGATTCGTTCCCTTGGATCAACTTTCGCTGGGGTTGATCCCCATGGTTCCAGGGTCCGTCGCCCATGCCCGGGGTTCAATCCCCATCCTCCCACGGTTCGTTCCCCATGTTCGATCCTCCTGGGGATGATCCCCATCGTTCCAGGGTCCATCCCCCATGCCCGGGGTTCGATCCCCTCCGTTCCAGGGTTCGTTCCCTTGGATCAACTTTCGCTGGGGCTGATCCCCATGGTTCCAGGGTCCGTCCCCCGTGCCCGGGGTTCGATCCCCATCCTCCCAGGGTTCGTTCCCCATGTTCCATCCTCCAGGGGTTGATCCCCATCGTTCCAGGGTCCGTCCCCCATGCCCGGGGTTCGATCCCCACCGTTCCAAGGTTCGTTCCCTTGGATCAACTTTCGCTGGGGTTGATCCCCATGGTTCCAGGGTCCGTCCCCCATGCCTGGGGTTCGATCCCCATCCTCCCTGGGTTCGTTCCCCATGTTCCATCCACCTGGGGTTGATCCCCATCGTTCCAGGGTCCATCCCCCATGCCCGGGGTTCGATCCCCACCATTCCAGGGTTCGTTCCCTTGGATCAACTTTCGCTGGGGTTGATCCCCATGGTTCTAGGGTCCGCCCCCCATGCCCGGGGTTCGATCCCCATCCTCCCAGGGTTCGTTCCCCGTGTTCCATCCACCTGGGGTTGATCCCCTTCGTTCCAGGGTCCGTCCCCCCTGCCCGGGGTTCGATCCCCACCGTTCCAGGGTTCGTTCCCTTGGTTCAACTTTCGCTGGGGTTGATCCCCATGGTTCCAGGGTCCGTCCCCCATGCCTGGGGTTCGATCCCCATCCTCCCTGGGTTCGTTCCCCACGTTCCATCCTCCTGGGGTTGATCCCCATCGTTCCAGGGTCCGTCCCCCATGCCCGGGGTTCGATCCCCACCGTTCCAGGGTTCGTTCCCTTGGATCAACTTTCGCTGGGGTAGATCCCCATGGTTCCAGGGTCCGACCCCCATGCCCAGGGTTCGATCCCCATCCTCCCAGGGTTCGTTCCCCATGTTCCATCCTCCTGGGGTTGATCCCCATCGTTCCAGGGTCCGTCCCCCATGCCCGGGGTTCGATCCCCACCGTACCAGGGTCCGTTCCCTTGGTTCAACTTTCACCTGGGGTCGATCCCCAAGGTTCCAGGGTCCGTCCCCGATGCCCGAGGTTCGATCCCCATCCTCCCAGGGTTCGTTCCCCATGTTCCATCCACCTGGGGTTGATCCCCTTCGTTCCAGGGTCCGTCCCCCCTGCCCGGGGTTCGATCCCCATCGTTCCAGGGTCCGTTCCCTTGGTTCATCTTTCACCTGGGGTTGATCCCCATGGTTCTAGGGTTCGTCCTTCCTGCCCGGGGTTCGATCCCCTTCCTCCCACGGTTCGTTCCCCATGTTCCATCCTCCTGGGGTTGATCCCCATCGTTCCAGGGTCCGTCCCCCATGCCCAGGGTTCGATCCCCATCGTTCCAGGGTTCGTTCCCTTGGATCAACTTTCTCTGGGGTTGATCCCCATGGTTCCAGGGTCCGTCCCCCATGCCCGGGGTTCGATCCCCATCCTCCCAGGGTTCGTTCCCCATGTTCCATCCACCTGGGGTTGATCCCCTTCGTTCCAGGGTCCGTACCCCCAGCCCGGGGTTCGATCCCCACCGTTCCAGGGTTCGTTCCCTTGGTTCAACTTTCGCTGGGGTTGATTCCCACAGTTCCATGGTCCGTCCCTCATGCCCGGGGTTCGATCCCCACCGTTCCAGGATTCGTTCCCTTGGATCAACTTTCGCTGGGGTTGATCCCCATGGTTCCAGGGTCCGTCGCCCATGCCCGGGGTTCAATCCCCATCCTCCCACGGTTCGTTCCCCATGTTCGATCCTCCTGGGGATGATCCCCATCGTTCCAGGGTCCATCCCCCATGCCCGGGGTTCGATCCCCTCCGTTCCAGGGTTCGTTCCCTTGGATCAACTTTCGCTGGGGCTGATCCCCATGGTTCCAGGGTCCGTCCCCCGTGCCCGGGGTTCGATCCCCATCCTCCCAGGGTTCGTTCCCCATGTTCCATCCTCCAGGGGTTGATCCCCATCGTTCCAGGGTCCGTCCCCCATGCCCGGGGTTCGATCCCCACCGTTCCAAGGTTCGTTCCCTTGGATCAACTTTCGCTGGGGTTGATCCCCATGGTTCCAGGGTCCGTCCCCCATGCCTGGGGTTCGATCCCCATCCTCCCTGGGTTCGTTCCCCATGTTCCATCCACCTGGGGTTGATCCCCATCGTTCCAGGGTCCATCCCCCATGCCCGGGGTTCGATCCCCACCATTCCAGGGTTCGTTCCCTTGGATCAACTTTCGCTGGGGTTGATCCCCATGGTTCTAGGGTCCGCCCCCCATGCCCGGGGTTCGATCCCCATCCTCCCAGGGTTCGTTCCCCGTGTTCCATCCACCTGGGGTTGATCCCCTTCGTTCCAGGGTCCGTCCCCCCTGCCCGGGGTTCGATCCCCACCGTTCCAGGGTTCGTTCCCTTGGTTCAACTTTCGCTGGGGTTGATCCCCACGGTTCCATGGTCCGTCCCTCATGCCCGGGGTTCGAGCCCCACCGTTCCAGGGTTCGTTCCCTTGGATCAACTTACGCTGGGGTTGATCCCCATGTTTCCAGGGTCCGTCGCCCATGCCCGGGGTTCAATCCCCATCCTCCCACGGTTCGTTTCCCATGTTCCATCCTCCTGGGGATGATCCCCATCGTTCCAGGGTCCATCCCCCTTGCCCGGGGTTCGATCCCCACCGTTCCAGGGTTCGTTCCCTTGGATCAACTTTCGCTGGGGTTGATCCCCATGGTTCCAGGGTCCGTCCCCCATGCCCGGGGTTCAATCCCCATCCTGCCACGGTTCGTTCCCCATGTTCCATCCTCCTGGGGATGATCCCCATCATTCCAGGGTCCATCCCCCCTGCCCGGGGTTCGATCCCCTCCGTTCCAGGGTTCGTTCCCTTGGATCAACTTTCGCTGGGGCTGATCCCCATGGTTCCAGGGTCCGTCCCCCATGCCCGGGGTTCGATCCCCATCCTCCCAGGGTTCGTTCCCCATGTTCCATCCTCCTGGGGTTGATCCCCATCGTTCCAGGGTCCGTCCCCCATGCCCGGGGTTCGATCCCCACCGTTCCAAGGTTCGTTCCCTTGGATCAACTTTCGCTGGGGTTGATCCCTATGGTTCCAGGGTCCGTCCACCATGCCTGGGGTTCGATCCCCATCCTCCCTGGGTTCGTTCCCCATGTTCCATCCACCTGGGGTTGATCCCCATCGTTCCAGGGTCCGTCCCCCCTGCCCGGGGTTCGATCCCCACCGTTCCAGGGTTCGTTCCCTTGGTTCAACTTTCGCTGGGGTTGATCCCCCCGGTTCCATGGTCCGTCCCTCATGCCCGGGGTTCGATCCCCACCGTTCCAGGGTTCGTTCCCATGGATCAACTTTCGCTGGGGTTGATCCCCATGGTTCCAGGGTCCGTCGCCCATGCCCGGGGTTCAATCCCCATCCTCCCCCGGTTCGTTCCCCATGTTCCATCCTCTTGGGGATGATCCCCATCGTTCCAGGGTCCATCCCCCATGCCCGGGGTTCGATCCCCACCGTTCCAGGGTTCGTTCCCTTGGATCAACTTTCCCTGGGGTTGATCCCCATGGTTCCAGGGTCCGTCCCCCATGCCCGGGGTTCGATCCCCTTCCTCCTAGGGTTCGTTCCCCATGTTCCATCCTCCTGGGGTTGATCCCCATCGTTCCAGGGTCCGTCCCCCATGCCCGGGGTTCGATCCCCACCGTTCCAAGGTTCGTTCCCTTGGATCAACATTCGCTGGGGTTGATCCCCATGGTTCCAGGGTCCGTCCCCCATGCCTGGGGTTCGATCCCCATCCTCCCTGGGTTCGTTCCCCATGTTCCATCCTCCTGGGGTTGATCCCCATCGTTCCAGGGTCCGTCCCCCACGCCCGGGGTTCGATCCCCACCGTTCCAGGGTCCGTTCCCTTGGTTCAACTTTCACCTGGGGTCGATCCCCAAGGTTCCAGGGTCCGTCCCCGATGCCCGAGGTTCGATCCCCATCCTCCCTGGGTTCGTTCCCCATGTTCCATCCACCTGCGGATGATCCCCTTCGTTCCAGGGTCCGTCCCCCCTGCCCGGGGTTCGATCCGCATCGTTCCAGGGTCCGTTCCCTTGGTTCATCTTTCACCTGGGGTTGATCCCCATGGTTCCAGGGTCCGTCCCTCATGCCCGGGGTTCGATCCCCATCCTCCCACGGTTCGTTCCCCATGTTCCATCCTCCTGGGGTTGATCCCCATCGTTCCAGAGTCCGTCCCGCATGCCCGGGGTTCGATCCCCACCGTTCCAGGGTTCGTTCCCTTGGTTCAACCTTCACCTGGGGTCGATCCCCATGGTTCAAGGGTCCGTCCCCTATGCCAGGGGTTCGATCCCCATCCTCCCAGGGTTCGTTCCCCATGTTCCATCCTCCTGGGGTTGATCCCCTTCGTTCCAGGGTCCGTCCCCCCTGCCCGGGGTTCGGTCTGCATCGTTCCAGGTTCCGTTCCCTTGGTTCAACTTTCACCTGGGGTTGATCCCCTTGGTTCCAGGGTCCGTCCCTCATGCCCGGGGTTCGATCCCCATCCTCCCAGGGTTCGTTCCCCATGTTCCATCCTCCTGGGGTTGATCCCCATTGTTCCAGGGTCCGTCCCTCTTGCCCGGGGTTCGATCCCCACCGTTCCAGGGTTCGTTCCCTTGGATCAACTTTCGCTGGGGTTGATCCCCATGGTTCCAGGGTCCGTCCCCCATGCCTGGGGTTCGATCCCCATCCTCCCTGGGTTCGTTCCCCATGTTCCATCCACCTGGGGTTGATCCCCATCGTTCCAGGGTCCATCCCCCATGCCCGGGGTTCGATCCCCACCATTCCAGGGTTCGTTCCCTTGGATCAACTTTCGCTGGGGTTGATCCCCATGGTTCTAGGGTCCGTCCCCCATGCCCGGGGTTCGATCCCCATCCTCCCAGGGTTCGTTCCCCGTGTTCCATCCACCTGGGGTTGATCCCCTTCGTTCCAGGGTCCGTCCCCCCTGCCCGGGGTTCGATCCCCACCGTTCCAGGGTTCGTTCCCTTGGTTCAACTTTCGCTGGGGTTGATCCCCACGGTTCCATGGTCCGTCCCTCATGCCCGGGGTTCGAGCCCCACCGTTCCAGGGTTCGTTCCCTTGGATCAACTTTCGCTGGGGTTGATCCCCATGTTTCCAGGGTCCGTCGCCCATGCCCGGGGTTCAATCCCCATCCTCCCACGGTTCGTTTCCCATGTTCCATCCTCCTGGGGATGATCCCCATCGTTCCAGGGTCCATCCCCCATGCCCGGGGTTCGATCCCCACCGTTCCAGGGTTCGTTCCCTTGGATCAACTTTCGCTGGGGTTGATCCCCATGGTTCCAGGGTCCGTCCCCCATGCCCGGGGTTCAATCCCCATCCTGCCACGGTTCGTTCCCCATGTTCCATCCTCCTGGGGATGATCCCCATCATTCCAGGGTCCATCCCCCCTGCCCGGGGTTCGATCCCCTCCGTTCCAGGGTTCGTTCCCTTGGATCAACTTTCGCTGGGGCTGATCCCCATGGTTCCAGGGTCCGTCCCCCATGCCCGGGGTTCGATCCCCATCCTCCCAGGGTTCGTTCCCCATGTTCCATCCTCCTGGGGTTGATCCCCATCGTTCCGGGGTCCGTCCCCCATGCCCGGGGTTCGATCCCCACCGTTCCAAGGTTCGTTCCCTTGGATCAACTTTCGCTGGGGTTGATCCCCATGGTTCCAGGGTCCGTCCACCATGCCTGGGGTTCGATCCCCATCCTCCCTGGGTTCGTTCCCCATGTTCCATCCACCTGGGGTTGATCCCCATCGTTCCAGGGTCCGTCCCCCCTGCCCGGGGTTCGATCCCCACCGTTCCAGGGTTCGTTCCCTTGGTTCAACTTTCGCTGGGGTTGATCCCCCCGGTTCCATGGTCCGTCCCTCATGCCCGGGGTTCGATCCCCACCGTTCCAGGGTTTGTTCCCATGGATCAACTTTCGCTGGGGTTGATCCCCATGGTTCCAGGGTCCGTCGCCCATGCCCGGGGTTCAATCCCCATCCTCCCACGGTTCGTTCCCCATGTTCCATCCTCTTGGGGATGATCCCCATCGTTCCAGGGTCCATCCCCCATGCCCGGGGTTCGATCCCCACCGTTCCAGGGTTCGTTCCCTTGGATCAACTTTCCCTGGGGTTGATCCCCATGGTTCCAGGGTCCGTCCCCCATGCCCGGGGTTCAATCCCCATCCTGCCACGGTTCGTTCCCCATGTTCCATCCTCCTGGGGATGATCCCCATCGTTCCAGGGTCCGTCCACCATGCCCGGGGTTCGATCCCCACCGTTCCAGGGTTCGTTCCCTTGGATCAACTTTCGCTGGGGTTGATCCCCATGGTTCCAGGGTCCGTCCCCCATGCCCGGGGATCGATCCCCATCCTCCCAGGGTTCGTTCCCCATGTTCCATCCTCCTGGGGTTGATCCCCTTCGTTCCAGGGTCCGTCCCCCCTGCCCGGGGTTCGATCCCCACCGTTCCAGGGTTCGTTCCCTTGGTTCAACTTTCGCTGGGGTTGATCCCCACGGTTCCATGGTCCGTCCCTCATGCCCGGGGTTCGATCCCCACCGTTCCAGGGTTCGTTCCCTTGGTTCAACTTTCGCTAGGGTTGATCCCCATGGTTCCAGGGTCCGTCGCCCATGCCCGGGGTTCAATCCCCATCCTCCCACGGTTCGTTCCCCATGTTCCATCCTCCTGGGGTTGACCCCCATCGTTCCAGGGTCCGTCCCTCATGCCCGGGGTTCGATCCGCATCAACCCAGGGTTTGTTCCCCATCTTCCATCCTCCTGGGGTAAATCCCAAACGTTTCGGGGTCCGTCCCCCAGGCCCAGGGTTCGATCCCCATTGTTCCAGGGTTCGTTCCCTTGGTTCATCCTTCACCAGGGGTTGATCCCCATGGTTCCAGGGTCCGTCCCCCATGCCCGGGGTTCGATCCCCCTCATCCCAGGGTTCGTTCCCCATGTTTTATCCTCCTGGGGTTGATCCCCATCGTTCCAGGTTCCGTCCCCTATGCCTGTGGTTCGATCCCCATCATCCCTAGGTTCGTTCCCCATGTACCATCCTCCTGGGGTTGATCCCCACGTTCCAGGGTCCGTCCCCCCTGCCCAGGGTACGATCCCCATCGTTCCAGGGTTCGTTCCCTTGGTTCAACTATCACCTTGGGTTGATCCCCATGGTTCCATGGTCCGTCCCCCCTCCCCCGGGTTCGATCGCCATCGTTCCAGGGTTCGTTACGTTGGTTCAACTTTCTCCTGGGGTTAATCCCCATGGTTCCAGGGTCCGTCCTCTATGCCCGGGGTTCGATCCCCAACGTTCCAGGGCTTGTTCCCTTTGTTCTTCCTTCACTAGGGGTCCACCCCCTTGGTTTCAGGGTCCGTCCCCTAGGCTCGGGTTTCGATCCCCATCGTTCCAGGGATCGTTCCCTTGGTTTAACTTTCACTGGGGTTGATCCCCATGTTTCCAGGGTCCGTCCCCCATGCCCAGGGTTCGATCCCCATCCACCTAGGGTTCGTTCCCCACGTTCCATCCTCCTGGCGTTGATCCCCTTCATTCCGGGGTCCGTCCCCCCTGCCCGGGGTTCGATCCCCATCGTTCCAGGGTCCGTTCCCTTGCTTTAACTTTCACCTGGGGTTGATCCTTATCGTTCCAGGGTCCGTCCCTCATGCCCGGGGTTCGATCCCCAACGTTCCAGGGCTGGTTCCCTTTGTTCATCCTTCACTAGGGGTCCATCCCCTTGGTTCCAGGCTCCGTCCCCCAAGCCCGGGGTTCGATCCCCATTGTTCCAGGGTTCGTTCCCTTGGTTGAACTTTCACCTGGGGTTGATCCCCATGGTTCCAGGGTCCGTCCCTCGTTACCCGGGTTCGATCCCCATAATCCCAGGGTTCGTTCTCCATGTTCAATCCTCCAGGGGTTAATCCCCATCGTTCCATGGTCCGTTTCTCCTGCCCGGGGTTCCATCCCCATCATTCCAGGGTTCGTTCCCTTGTTTCAACTTTCACTTGGGGTTGATCCCCATCGTTCCTGGGTCTGTCCCTCATGCCCAGGGTTCGATCCCCATCGTTCCTGGGTCTGTCCCTCATGCCCAGGGTTCGATCCCCATCCTCCCAGGGTTCGTTCCAAATGTTCCATCCTCCCGGGGTTGATCCCCATCGTTCTAAGGTCCGTCCCCCTTGACCGGGGTACGATCCCCATCGTTAAACGTTTCGTTCCCTTGGTTCAACTTTCACCTGGGGTTGATCCCCATTGTTCCATGGTCCGTCCCCCATGCCCAGGTTTCGATCCCCATCCTCCCAGGGTTCGTTCCCCATGTTCCATCCTCCTGGGGTTGATCCCCTCCAATCCAGGGTCCGTCCCCCCTGCCCGGGGTTCGATTCCCATCGTTCCAGGGTTCGTTCCGTTGGTTCAACTTTCACCTGGGGTTAATCCCCATGGTTACAGGGTCCGTCCCCCATGCCCGGGGTTCGATCCCCATCATCTCAGGGTTCGTTCCCCAGGTTCCATCCTCCTGGGGTTGATCCCCATCGTTCCAGGGTCCGTTCCTCCTGCCCGGGGTTCCATCCCCTTCGTTCCGGGGTTCGTTCCCTTGGTTCAAACTTCACCTGGGGTTGATCCGCATGGTTCCGGGGTCCGTCCCTCATGCCCGGGGTTCGATCCCCATCGTTCCAGGGTTCGTTCCCTAGGTTCAACTTTCACCTTGGGTTGATCCCCATCGTTCCAGGGTCCATCCCCCATGCCCTGGGTTCGATCCCCATCCTCCCAGGGTTCGTTCCCCATGTTCCATCCTCCTGGGGTTGATCCCCTTCGTTCAAAGGTCCTTCCCCCCTACCCGAGGTTCGATCCCCATCGTTCCAGGGTTCGTTCCCTTGGTTCAACTTTCACCTGGGGTTGATCCCCATTGTTCCTGGGTCCGTCCCTCATGCCCGGGGTTTGATCCCCATCCTCCCAGGGTTCGTTCTCCATGTTCCATCCTCCTGGGGTTGATCCCCATCGTTCCAGGGTTCGTCCCCCATGCCCGGGGTTCGATCCCCACCGTTCCAGGGTCCATTCCCTTGGTTCAACTTTCATTGGGGTTGATCCCCATCGTTCCAGTGTCCGTCCCTCATGCCCGGGGTTCGATCCCCATCCTCCCAGGGTTCGTTCCCCATGTTCCATCCTCCTGAGGTTGATTCCCATCGTTCTAGGGTCCGTCCCGCATGCCTGGTGTTCGATCCCCATCGTTCCAGGGTTCGTTCCCTTGGTTCAACTTTCTCCTGGGGTTGATCCCCATCATTCCAGGGTCTGTCCCCCAGGCCCGGGGTTCGATGCCCATCGTGCATGGGTTTGTTCCCCATGTTCCAACCACCTGGGATTGATCCCCATTGTTCCGGGGTCCGCCCCTCGTGCCCGGGGTTCGATCCCCATCCTCCCAGGGTTCGATCCATATGTTCCAACCACCTGTGGTCCATCCCTATGGTTCCAGGGTCCGTCCCTCATGCCCGGGGATCGATCCCCATTCTCTCGGGGTTCGTTCCCATGGTTCAACCTTCACCTGGGGTTGATCCCCATCGTTCCAGGGTCCGTCCCTCATGCCTGGGGTTTGATTCCCATTGTTCCAGGGTTCGTTCCCCATGTTCCATCCTCCTGGGGTTGAACCCCTTCGTTCCAGGGTCCATCCCCCATGCCCAGGGATCGATCTCCATGCTCCCAGGGTTCATTCCCCACGTTCCAACCACCAGGGATCCATCCCCATGTTTCTTGGGTCCGTCCCCCATGCCCGGGGTTCGATCCCCATCATTCCAGGGTTCGTTCCCTTGGTTCAACTTTCTCTTAGGGTTGATCCCCATCGTTCCAGGGTCCGTCCCCCATGCCCGGGGTTCGATCCCCACCATTCCAGGGGCCATTCCCTTGGTTCAACTTTCACTGGGGTTGATCCCCATCGTTCCAGGGTTCGTCCCTCATGCCCGGGGTTCGATCCCCATCCTCCCAGGGTTCGTTCCCCTTGTTCCATCCTCCTGGGGTTGATCCCCATCGTTCTAGGGTTCGTCCCCCATACCTGGGGTTCGATCCCCATCGTTCCAAGGTTCGTTCCCTTGGTTCAACTTTCACCTTGGGTTGATCCCCATCATTCCAGGGTCCGTCCCCCAGGCTCGGGGTTCGATCCCCATCGTGCTAGGGTTCGTTCCCCATGTTCCAACCACCTGGGATTGATCCCCATCGTTCCAGGGTCCGCCCCTCATGCTCGGGGTTCGATCCCCATCGTCCCAGGGTTCGTTCCCAATGTTCCATCCTCTTGGGGTTGATCCCCTTCGTTCCAGGGTCCGTCCCCCTTGCCCGGGGTTCGATCCCCATCATTCCAGGGTTCGTTCCCTTGGTTCAACTTTCACTTGGGGTTGATCCCCATCGTTCCAGGGTCCGTCCCTCATGGTCGGGGTTCGATCCCCATCCTCCCTGGGTTCGATTCATATGTTCCAACCACCAGGGGTCCATCCCCATGGTTCCAGGGTCCGTCCCTCATGCCTGGGGTTCGATCCCCACCGTTCCAGGGTTCGATACCCACGTTCCAACCACCAGGGGTCCATCCCCATGGTTCCAGGGTCCGTCCCTCGTGCCCGGGGTTTGATCCCCATCGTCTCAGGGTTCGTTCCCTTGGTTCATACTTCACCGGCTGTGAACACCCCACCCAAATTAACAATAATAATAATCACAATAATAATAATAAATAGAGTTAAAAAATAATAAAATAATAATAACAGTTAATCAAAACAAAATTGCGAAAGGCAAACAAAATAGAAATGATATGGGAAAAAAACCGAATATAAGAACCAAAAACAATAAAAAGGAAAATTCAAGATGTATGTTTGAAGAAGAGACATGGTAATCATCTTGCAAAGAAATAAAATGAACAAGGCCATATACTTGAAATGGAATTGCAAGACACTCTCACTTGCTCACACTCACCCACTCTCACATCCTCACTTGCCCTCACACACATGACACACATCACTCTCACACACTCACACTCTCATTCACAGACACATCACTTTCACACACTCACACTCACACTCCCACATGCTCATTTGCTCCCATATGCTCATTTGCTCTCACACACATGACACACATCACTCTCACACTCTCACTCACGGACACACCTCCTCACACACTCACACTCACACTCTCACACACTCACCCACGGACACACACACTCACCACATGCATGCACCCATGCACACACATGCACAAGAGGACAAGGAGGACAAAAAAGCAAGTGGGAGTGGTTCTGCAGAGTAGGTAGAAAGTGGGGTGGCTGGAGCAATGAAAGAAGGGTGTGGCGTGGCTAGAGATGGCAGCAAAAGGATGGGACCGTGTGCAGCAAAGTGGTGGCTAGAAGTTGCAGAAAAAGCAAGGGAAAAAGGGAGCAACATGGCAAAAAAAGGGAGGTGGCATTGGAGTATAAAGAAGAGGCAGCAAACCGAGAGGAAGGAGGAGAAAAAACGCTGGAGAGAAAGGAGGCCTCGGCTGAGAAGAAAAGAGAGCTGGAGAACAGAAGAGAGGAAGGAAAAAGGAAGAGGAACCACGCTGAAAAGGGAGAGCCACGTGACCAAGAAGGGAAGAGGAGCTGAAGAAGAAAGGAAAAGCAACGAAACCAACAACAAACCGAGAGGAACAACGCTGAATGAAAGAAGAGAATGGAGTCTGCAACGTGAGGGAGAAACCAAGTTGAACGAAGCAAGGAAGCAAGGTAGCCACGTGAGGAAAGAACAGCAGGGAAAACGAACCAGAAATGAGGTAGAAACCGAGAGCTGAACGAAGCTGTCCAACATGCAGAAAAACCATGGAGCAACGTCCCAAATTCTGGAGTGAAAAGGTGCTGAAGTTCAGACCATCCAAGGAGCAGAAAAATGGAGAGTTGGATGCCAAAATGATGTGCAAAAACAAGGAAGTCTGAATCCAAAACAAAGTGGCAGTAAAGGGAGGGATAGAAGCTGAACCATGGAGGAGAAAAAACTCTGTTTTGAGCTCAAAAAACAGAGGTGAACAGAGGAGAGCTTAGAGAGCACAAGGAAGAAGAGGAAGTGTGTAGAAGAAGAGAAGCTTTCAGCCTCCATCTTCCAGCCGAGAAGTAGAGACACTTTTTGCAGAGTTTCCAGCGCTGGAGTCAACCAGAAAACTCCAACGAAGCTGTCCATTTCTGCACTTCCAGCCGAGTCCAGCCACTTTGGGGGGCTGTTGGAGGTTCATCTTCCATTGTTGGGTGAGGAGGAGAAGGTCCTTCTTCATTGGAGCACAAGGGAGGAGCTGAAAACGCCAGGTATGGCTGCACGTTCTTGACTTGGTCGAGAATTCTGCACTTTGTTACTGTTCACTCGATTTCCTTCAATACAATCTCATGCATGTGCACTGTTCACGCACTCTAATATGCAATGATGCTGTTCACATGTTTAAATTTGTTTATTTTTGTTCATTATAATTGTTTAGACATTAGCTTTGATTAATTATGGCTATTACGTACAAAATTAGCATGTGAGAATTTTGTTGTTCTTGATTGCCGGTGGTTATGTGAGTTTTTTTTTTCATCTCGTTAAATCCTTGCAATTAATCAAATGATTGGAAGACAATTAATATTAATGAAATGTTAATGAAAGAATGTTGAAAAATAATTGAATGATAATTAATAAATATTGTGATGATGGATAAAATTATCGTGTGAGAATTTTGTTCTCCTCGATTACCGGGGGTTATGTGAGATGTTAATCTCCTTAAATCCTTGCAATTAGTTGAATAATGGAAAAGTGGCAATTAATATTAATGAAATATTAATGAATAAATGGTAAAAAAAAAAATAAAGGAATGACAATATATATTAATAAAATATTAATGAAGGAATGGTGAAAATAATTGAATGATAATTAATATTGTCATGTGGATAAAATTATCGTGTGAGAATTTTGTTCTCCTCAATTACCGGGGATTATATGAGATATTAATCTCTTTAAATCCCTACAATGAATTGAATAATTGAAAAGCAACAATAATACTAATGAAATATTAATGGGTGAATGGTGGAAAATAAGTGAATGGTAATAAAATATTAATTTTGATTAAATCATAATAATAATCATAATCGAAATGCTTGCTTTAATAAACATTCCCTATCATTTACGAAATTATCATGTGAGAATATTGTTCTCCTCGATTGTGCAGGATTACGTGAGGTTCTAACCTCCTTAAATCCCTATGATTAATTCCGAAATGACAATAATATTAATAATAATACCAAAATGAATAAATGGACAATAATTAAATATTAACTTTGATTAAATATTTATGCAAAATGGATCGTGTGAGAATACTTGTCTCTCCTCGACTTCCCGGGCTCGTGTGAGATTTTAATCTCCATAGAACCCGAAAATTAGCATATATTTGTTCAAAGACAAACAGATAAACCAATAAATAATAGCACTTAAATTAAATTGTCTACCAATAATCAATAATAATAATAATCAATATTTATCAACAATAAATTCAAAAACTCATAAAATAAAAAATATATTCCTTTCATTATAAATTATGCATTAATTCCTGAAATATAAACTCTCAAAACTCAAAAAAAATAGTAATAATAAAATCGTCAAAAACAATTTTAAAAGAGAAAATGTGAAGAGCTCAGGAGAACGAGGTTAATCAGATTGTAGTAAATTAAAACATACAAACCAAATTCCTATCCCGTTTTGGTTTACAATGATCTGTTTTAATTAAAATCCTCCTATTCTCCTCACAAATAAAAAAAAAACCACCAATCACAAAAATGCCTTTTGGTCGAACTACGTGGACTTTGATCCCTCTCACGGGGCACGTAGGCCCTGGGCTTTCATCCTAGGTCAAGTTCGTCCTTTGTAAATACCCATCAGTTTGCATGCATTTTCAATTTTTTTCGTCACCTATGTCTAACGTGCATCCATGTCAATAAAAGGGTAATTGAGATTAATTAAAGGCCATATTCTATTTCAACTAACTAGTTTAAGGTAACCATGCTTATGGGCGGGTGTGATGGGGTGCCTAACACCTTCCCCACACTCAAACAGACTCCCGAACCTATCTCTGACCTCGCAGACTATCTTGCCTTTTCTTTTCTTTTAAATTGGTTTTCCCAAGTTTTCCATTAAAAATTTTGGTGGCGACTCCTAATAAAATTGATTTTCAAAATTCAGTTTTTGAGAATCGGTTTTAAACCTTTCATTTTAATTCCATCCTGCCGAAAGGTTGGTTACAACACCGAGGTTCGATCCCCATGGTTCTAGGGTCCATCCACCATGGCCAGGGTTCGATCCCCATAGTCCCAGGGTTCATTCCCTTGGTTCAACCTTCACCTGGGGATGATCCCCATCGTTCCAGGGTCCGTCCCTCATGCCTGGGGTTCGATCCCCATCATTCCAGGGTTCGTTCCCTTGGTTCAACCATCATCAGGGGTCGATCCCCAAGGTTCCAGGGTCCATCCCTCATGCCCAGGGTTCGATCCCCACGTTCCAACCACCTGGGGGCCAACCCCATGGTTCCAGGGTCCGTCCCTCATGCCCAGGGTTTGATGCCCATCGTCCCAGGGTTCGTTCCCTTGGTTCAACCTTCACCTGGGGTTGATCCCCATCGTTCCAGGGTCCGTCCCCCATGCCTAGGGTACAATCCCCATCGTTCCTGGGTTCGTTCCCTAGGTTCATCCTTCACCAGGGGTCGATCCCCATGGTTCCAGGGTCCGTCCCTCATGCCCGGGGTTCGATCCCCACCGTTCCAGGGTTCGATCCCCACGTTCCAACCACCAGGGGTCCATCCCCATGGTTCCAGGGTCCATCCCTCATGCCCGGGGTTCGATCCCCGTTGTTCCAGGGCTCTTTCCCATGGTTCAACCTTCACCTGGGGTTGATCCCCATCATTCCAGGGTCTGTCCCTCATGCCCGAGGTTCGATCCCCATCGTTCCTGGGTTCGTTCCCTTGGTTCATCCTTCACCTGGGGTCGATCCCCATGGTTCCAGGGTCCGTCCCTCATGCTCGGGGTTCGATCCCCACTGTTCCAAGGTTCGATCCCCACGTTCCTACCACCAGGGGTTCATCCCCATGGTTCCAAGGTCTGTCCCTCATGCCCGGGGTTCGATCCCCATCGTCTCAGGGTTCGTTCCCATGGTTCATCCTTCACCAGGGTTCGATCCCCATGGTTCCATGGTCCGTCCCTCATGCCCGGGGTTCGATCCCTATCGTTCCAGGGTTCGATCCCCACGTTCCAACCACCAGGGGTCCATCCCCATGGTTCCTGAGTTTGTTCCCTTGGTTCATCCTTCACCTGGGGTTGATCCCCATGGTTCCAAGGTCCGTCCCTCATGCCCGGGGTTCGATCCCCATCGTCTCAGGGTTCGTTCCCTTGGTTCATCCTTCACCGGGGTTCGATCCCCATGGTTCTAGGGTCCGTCCCTCATGCCCGGGGTTCGTTCCCTTGGTTCAAACTTCACCTGGGGTTGATCCCTATCGTTCCAGGGGCCGTCCCTCATGCCTGGGGTTCGATCCCCATTGTTCCAGGGTTCGTTCCCTTGGTTCATCCTTCGCCTGGGGTCTATCCCCATGGTTCCAGGGTCCATCCCTCATGCCCGGGGTTCGATCCCCATGTTCCATCCACCCGGGGTCCATCCCCATGTTTCCAACGTCTGTCCCTCATGCCCGAGGTTCGATCCCCATCGCCCCAGGGTTCGTTCACTTGGTTCATCCTTCACCTGGGTTCGATCCCCATGTTTCAAGGGTCCGTCCCTCATGCCCGGGGTTCGATCCCCATCGCCCCAGGGTTCGTTCACTTGGTTCATTCTTCACCTGGGTTCAATCCCCATGGTTCCAGGGTCCATCCCTCATGGCCGGGGCTCGATCCCCATGTTTCAGGGTTCGTTCCCATGGTTCAACCTTCACCAGGGGACCATCCCCATGGTTCCAAGGTCCGTCCCGCATGCCCGTGGTTAGATCCCCACCATTCCAGGGTTCGATCCCCATGTTCCAACCACCAGGGGTCAATCCCCATGTTTCCAAGGTCCGTCCCTCATGCCCGGGGTTCGATCCCCATCATCCTTGGGTTCGTTCCCTTGGTTCAACCTTCACCTGGGGTTGATCCCCATCATTTTAGGGTCCGTCCCTCATGCCTGGGGTTCGATCCCCGCCGTTCCAGGGTTCGATCCCCACGTTCCAACCACCAGGGGTCCATCCCCATGGTTCCAAGGTCTGTCCCTCATGCCCGGGGTTCGATCCCCATCGTCTCAGGGTTCGTTCCCTTGGTTCATCCTTCACCGGGGTTCGATCCCCATGGTTCCAGGATCCGTCCCTCATGCCCGGGGTTCGATCCCCATCGTCCCGGGGTTCGTTCCCTTGGTTCAACCTTCACCTGGTGTCGTAACTGACCTTTCAGCGGGATAGAATCAAAATAGTTTAAAACCGATTCCCAAAAATGGAATTTTGAAAATCAATTTTATTTGGAGTCGCCACCAAAATTTTTAATGGAAAACTTTGGAAAACCAATTTAAATAAAACAAACAATAAGAGGCGAAATGGTCTGCGAGGTTAGAGATGGGTTTGAGAGTCTATTTGAGTGTGGGGAAGGTGTTAGGCACCCCACAACTCCCGTCCATAAGGATGGTTACCTTAAACTAGTTAGTTGAAATAGAATATGGCCTTTAATTAATCTCAATTACCCTTTTATTGACATGGATGCACGTTGGACATAGGAGACAAAAAAGCTAGAATGCATGCAAACTGATAGATATTTACAAAGGGCGGACTTGACCTAGGATGAAAGCCTAGGGCCTACGTACCCTGCGATGGGGATCAAAGTCCACGTAGTTCGACCAAAAGGCATTTTTGTGATTGGTGATTTTTTTTTATTTGTGATGAGAATAGGAGGATTTTAATTAAAACAGATCATTGTAAACAAAATGGGAAAGAAATTTGGTCTGTTTGTTTTAATTTACTACAATCCGATTAACCTCGTTCTCCTGAGCTCTTCACATTTTCTCTTTTAAAATTGTTTTTGACGATTTTATTTTTATTTTTTTTTGAGTTTTTGAGAGTTTATATTTTGGGAATTAATGCATAATTTATAATGAAAGGGATATATTCTTTTATTTTTATGAATTTTTGAGTTTATTGTTGGTAAATATTGATTATTATTATTATTGATTATTGGTAGACAATTTAATTTAAGTGCCATTATTTATTTGTTTATCTGTTTGTCTTTGAACAAATATATGCTAATTTTTGGGTTCTATGGAGATTAAAATCTCACATGAGCTCGGGAAGTCGAGGAGAGACAAGTATTCTCACACAATCCATTTTGCATAAATATTTAATCAAGTTAATATTTAATTATTGTCCATTTATTCATTTTTGTATTATTATTAATATTATTATTATTTCAGAATTAATTATAGGGATTTAAGGAGATTAGAACCTCACATAATCCCATGCAATCGAGGAGAACGATATTCCCACACTATAATTTCGCAAACAGCATATTAAAGCTAGCATTTTGATTATGATTATTATTATGATTTAATCCAAATTAATATTTAAATATCATTCATTTATTTTCCACCATTCGCCCATTAATACTTCATTAATATTTCTGTTACTTTTCAATTATTCAATTCATTGTAGGGATTTAAGGAGATTAATATCTCACATAATCCCTGGTAATCGAGGAGAACAAAGTTCTCACACGATAATTTTATCCACCATGACAATATTAATTATCATTCAATTATTTTCACCATTCCTTCATTAATATTTTATTAATATATATTGTCATTCCTTTATTTTTTTTACCATTTATTCATTAATATTAATTGCCACTTTTCCATTATTCAACTAATTGCAAGGATTTAAGGAGATTAACATCTCACATAACCCCCGGTAATCAAGGAGAACAAAATTCTCACACGATAATTTTATCCGTCATGACAATATTTATTAATTATCATTCAATTATTTTTCAACATTCTTTCATTAATATTTCATTAATATTAATTGTCTTCCAATCATTTGATTAATTGCAAGGATTTAAGGAGATGAGAAAAAACTCACATAACCCCCGGCAATCAAGAACAACAAAATTCTCACATGCTAATTTTGTTCGTAATAGCCATAATTAATCAAAGCTAATGTCTAAACAATTATAATGAACAAAAATAAACAAATTTAAGCACGTGAACAGTAGCATTGCATATTAGAGTGCGTGAACAGTGCACATGCATGAGATTGTATTGAAGGAAATCGAGGGAACAGTAACAACGTGCAGCAGAATTCTCGGCCAAGTCTAGAACGTGCAGCCATACCTGGTGTTTTCAGCTCCTCCCTTGTGCTCCAATGAAGAAGGACCTTCTCCTCCTCACCCAACAATGGAAGATGAACCTCCAACAGCCCCCCAAAGTGACTGGTCTCGGCTGGAAGTACAGAAATGGATAGCTTCGTTGGAGTTTCATTGGATAGCTTCGTTGGAGTTTTCTGGTTGGCTCCAGCGCTGAAAACTCTGCAGAAAGTGTCTCTACTTCTCGGCTGGAAGATGGAGGCTGAAAGTTTCTCTTCTTCCTTGTGCTCTCTAAGCTCTCCTCTGTTCACCTCTGTTTTTTGAGCTCAAAACAGAGTTTTTTCTCTTCCATGGTTCAGCTTCTATCCCTCCCTTTGCTGCCACTTTGTTTTGGATTCAAACTTCCTTGTTTCTGCACATCATTTTGGCATCCAACTCTCCATTTTTCTGCTCCTTGGATGGTCTGAACTTCAGCACCTTTTCACTCTAGAATTTGGGATGTTGCTCCACGGTTTTTCTGCATGTTGGACAACTTTGTTCAGCTCTCGATATCTGCAGTTCAGCTCTCGGTTTCTGCCTCGTTTCTGGTTCGTTTTCCCTGCTGTTCTTTCCTCACGTGGCTGCCTTGCTTCCTTGCTTCGTTCAACTTGGTTTCTCCCTCACGTTGCTGACTCCATTCTCTTCTTTCGTTCAGCATTGTTCCTCTCGGTTTGTTGCTGGTTTTGTTGCTCTTCCTTTCTTCTTCAGCTCCTCTTCCCTTCTTGGTCACGTGGCTCTCCCTTTTCAGCGTGGTTTCTCTTTCTTTTTCCTTCCTCTCTTCTCTTCTCCAGCTCTCTTTTCTTCTCAGTTGAGGCCTCCTTTCTCTCTAGCGTCTTTTCTCCTCTTTCTCTCGGTTTGCTTCCTCTTCTTTATACTCCAACGCCACCTCCCTTTTTCTGCCATGTTGCTCCCTTTTTCCCTTGCTTTTTCTGCAACTTCTAGCCACCACTTTGCTGCACACGGTCCCCTCCTTTTGCTGCCATCTCCAGCCTCGCCACACTCTTCTTTCACTGCTCCAGCCACCCCACTTTCTGCCATGTTGCAGAACCACTCCCACTTGCCTTTTTGTCCCCCTTGTCCTCTTGTGCATGTGTGTGCATGGGTGCATGCATGTGGTGAGTGTGTGTGTCTGTGGGTGAGAGTGTATGAGAGTGTGAGTGTGTGAGGAGGTGTGTCCATGAGTGAGAGTGTGAGTGTGTGAGAGTGATGTGTGTCATGTGTGTGAGAGCAAATGATCATATGGGAGCAAATGAGCATGTGGGAGTGTGAGTGTGAGTGTGTGAGAGTGATGTGTGTCATGTGTGTGAGGGCAAGTGAGCATGTGGGAGCAAGTGAGAGTGTTTTGCAATTCCATTTCAAGTATGTGGCCTTGTTCATTTTATTTCTTTGCAAGATGATTGCCATGTTTCTTCTTCAAACATACATCTTGAATTTTCCTTTTTATTATTTTTGGTTCTTATGTTTGATTTTTTCCATATTACTTTTATTTTGTTTGCCTTTTGCAATTTTGTTTTGATTAATTGTTATTATTATTTTATTATTTTATATTTTTTTGAATTTTTAATTCTATTTATTATTATTATTGTGATTATTATTACTGTTAATTTAGGTGAGGTGTTCACATCGACGAAAATCACTATTCACCCCCTGAACAACCAAATAGTTGTTTTTTCCATCTGTTCTAGGAAATCACAGTACAATACCTAAAACATTGCAAATAACCAATATGCCCCTTGAGTAGCCAGAAATCGTGATCAGTCGTCTGGACCATCATGAATCCTAGTTTTGGCGCTGGACCGGCAGAAATCACTATTCGACCCTGAATAGCCCAAAAGTCATTATTTTCCATCAAGTCAACAGAAAACCCCTGTATTGCCCCATAATCGTTGCAGACAACCAATCTACCCCCGAACAACCACAAATCGCGATCGGCCACCTAGACCGGCATGAATCCCGATTTTCTAGCTTGGTCAATGAAAATCACTATTCGCCCCTTGGACAGCCAAATAGTCGTTATCCTCCACCTGTTCAACTAGAAATCACAATATAGCCCCTAAAACATTGCAAATAACCAATCTGCCCTGTGAACAGCCAGAAATTGCTATCGGTCATCTAGACCGACACGAACTTCATTTTTGCCCTTGACAGATGAAAATCATTATTCGACCCTCGCAAAGCCAGATAGTTGTTATTTTCCATTCGACCCACTAAATAGTGCAATTTTACCGCCAGAATGATGTAAAATATGATTTTGCCCCCGAACTTCCAGAAATCACGATTGGTCGTCTGGACTGGCACGAATCCCTATTCTAGCACTAGGCCAATGAAAATCACTATTCAACCCTGAACTGCCTGAAAGTCATTTTTTTCCATCTGGTCAATTGAAAACCCCTATACTGCCCCTAAAATGTTGAAAATAACCAATCTTCCCTCGTACAACCATAGATTGCAATCTGCTGCCCGGACCGGCATGAATCCTGATTTTCACGCTCGGTCGACGAAAATCACTATTCACCCCCTGAACAACCAAATAGTCGCTATTTTCCATCTGTTTAACTGGAAATCACAGTGCCGCCCCTAAACGTTGCAAATAACCAATCTGCCTCGCAAACAGCTAGAAATTGCAATCGGTCGTCCAGATCGTCACGAATTTCGTTTTTGCCCATAGTCCGATGAAAATCATTATTCGACCCCCGAAAAGCCAGATAGTTGTTATTTTCTGTTTGACCCCCTAAAAATAGTAGTTCTGCTACCAGAATGATGGAAAAAATGATTTCACCCCTGAACAGCTAGAAATCATGATTAGTTGTCCAGACCAGCACAAATCTCGATTCTAGCACTAGGCCAAGGGAAATCACTATTTAACCCTGAACAGCTCGAAAGTCATTATTTTCCATTTGGTAAACAGAAAACCCCTGTACTGCCCTAAAACATTCCAAATAACCAATCTGCCCCTGAACAGCCATAAATCACGATCGGCCGTTCAAACTGACACGAATCCTGATTTTCTTGCTAGACTGATGACAATCACTATTCTCCCCCTGAACAGCCAAATAGCCATTTTTTCTATCGGTTCTACCTGAAATCACAGTACTGCTCCTAAAACGTTGCAAATAACCAATCTGTCCCTTGAGCAGCTAGAAATCGCAATCAGTCGTTCGGACCGGCATGAATCCCTGTTTTGGCGCTGGACTAGCAGAAATCACTATTTAACCCTGAACAGCCAGAAAGTCGTTAATTTCCATCTGGTCAACAAAAAACCCCCGTACTACCCCAAAAATGTTGCAAATAACCAATCCGCCCCCAAACAGCCAGAAATCACGATCAGTCCACCAAACCGGCACAAATCCCAATTCTGGCGCTGGACTGACAAAAATCACTATTTATCCCTAAACAATACAAAAGTCATTATTTTCCATCAGGTCAACAGAAAACCCCTGTACTACCCCGAAAATGTTGCAAATAACCAATCTACCACCGAATAGCCAGAAATCACGATCAGCTGTCCAGACTGGCACGAATCCCAATTTTTTTGTTGGACCGACAAAAATCACTATTCACCCATGAACAACCCAAAAGTCGTTATTTTCCATCTGTTCAACTGGAAATCATTGTACAGCCCCTTAAATGTTGTAAATAACCAATCTGCCATTCAAAAAGCCAAAAATCATGATCGGCCGTCCGAACTGGGATGAATCTTGATGTTTCTGCAGGACGAACGAAAATCACTATTCACCCCCCGAACAGCAAAATGGTCGTTATTTTCCATCTGTTCAACTGGAAATCATGGTACTGCCCCTAAAACATTGCAAATAAACAATCTGCCCCCCAAACAACCAGAAATCACAATTGTTTGCCCGGATCGGCACGAATCCCGATTTTCCAACTTGACCGATGGAAATCCTTATTCACCCCCAGAACAGCCAAATAGCCATTATTTTCCTTTTGATCAACCGAAAATCACAGTACAACCACTAAAACATTGCATATAACCAATCTACCCCCCAAACAGCCAGAAATCACGATTGGCCGTCCAGACCAACACGAATCCTGATTTTCCTGTCGGATCGACGAAAATCACTATTCATCCTCTGAACACCCAAATAGTCGTTATTTTCCATCTATTCAACCGAAAATCATAGTACAGCCCCAAAAACGTTGCAAATAACCAATTTGCCCCCCGAACAGCCAATTTTTCCACTGGACCAACGAAAATCACTATTCACCCCCAAAATAGGCAAATAGTAATTATTTTTCATTTGTTCAACAGGAAATCACAAAACAGCCCTTAAAACTTCGTTAGTAAGTAGTCTACCCCTTGTATAATAGCCAGAAATTGCAATCAGTCTTCCAGACCAGCCCGAATCTTGATTTTGGCGCCGGTCCGACGAAAATTACTATTCAACCTTGAACTGCCCAAAAGTTGTTACTTTCCATCTGGTCAACCGAAAACCCTAGTACTGCTCCTTAAATGTTGCAAATAACCAATCTACCCCCGAATAGTCATAAATCACGATCGACAATCTGAACTAGAACGAATCCCAATTTTCCCACTGGACCGACAAAAATTACTATATACCCCTAAACAGCCAAATAGTAGTTATTTTCCATCTGTTCACCTGGAAATCATTGTACACCCCCTTAAATGTTGCAAATAACCAATCTGCCCCCCAAATAGCTAGAAATCATGATCAGCCATCTGGATCGGCACGAATCCTGATTTTCCCACTGGAACGACGAAAATCGCTATTTACCCCATGAACAGCCAAATAGTCATTATATTCCTTCTGTTCAACCGAAAATTACAATACAGCCCCTAAAACGTTGTGAAAACCCAATCTGCCCCCCAAACATCCAGAAATCACGATCGGCCATCCGAACCGACCCGAATCCCGATTTTTTCGCTGGACCGATGAAAATCACTATTCACCCCCTAAACTGCCAAATAGTCGTTATATTTCATCTATTCAACTGGAAATCACAGTACATCCCCATAAACGTTGCAAATAACCAATATGCCCCCCAAACTGCCAAAAATCGCGATTGGCCGTCTAGAACAGCACGAATCCCGATTTTCCCCCAAGATCGACAAAAATCACTATTCACCCCTAGAACACCCAAATAGTCATTATTTTCCATCTGTTCTACCGGAAATCACAGTACAGCCCTGAAAACATTGTAGATAACTAATTTGCCCCCCAAAAAGCCAGAAATTGCAATCAATCATCCGGACCGAGCCAAATCCCGATTCTGAAGCTGGTCAGACGAAAATCACTATTCAACTCCAAACAGCCTGAAAGCCGTTATTTTCCATCAGGTCAACTGAAAGCCCCAGTACTACGCCTTAAACATTGTAAATAACCAATTTGCCCCTGAATAGCCATAAATCGCGATTGGCCGTCTGGACTAGCACAAATCCTGATTTTCCTGCAAGAAGGACGAAAATCACTATTCACCCCTGAACAACCAAATAGTCATTATTTTCCATTTGTTCAACCGAAAATCACAGTACAACCCCAAAAACATTGTGAATAACCAATCTGCCCCCCTAGCAGCAAGAAATCACGATCAGCCATCCGGACCGGCCCAAATCTTGATTTTTCTGCTAGACCGAAGAAAATTACTATTCATCCCCTGAACAGCCCAATAGTCATTATATTCCCTCTGTTCAACTGGAAATCACAAAACAGCCCCATAAACGTTGTAAATAACTGATCTGCCCCCTAAATTGCCAAAAATTGCAATCAGCATCTGGAATGGCACGAATCCCGATTTTCCCGCTGGACTAACGTAAATCACTATTCACCCCTTGAACACCCAAATAGTCGTTATTTTCCATCTATTTTACTAGAAATCATAGTACAACCCCAAAAAGATTGTAGATAACTAATATGCCCCCTGAACAGCTAGAAATTACAATCAATCATCTGGTCCAGGCAGAATCCTGATTCTAGAGCTGGTCCGACGAAAATCACTATTCAACTTTGAACAACCTGAAAGCCATTAATTTCCATTAGGTCAACTGAAAGCCCTAGTACTGCCGCTTAAACGTTGCACATAACCAATCTTCCCCCAAACAGCTATAAATCACGATTAGCCATCCAAACTAGCACGAATCTCGATTTTCCTGTTGGGCCGACGAAAATCACTATTCACCCCCTGAACAGCCAAATAGTGGTTATTTTGCATCAGTTCAACCGGAAATCATTGTATAGCCCCTTAAACATTGTAAAAAACCAACCTACCCCCTAGAAAGCCAGAAATCACGATCGGCCTCTGGATCGGAATGAATCCTGATTTTTCTGCTGGACCGACGACAATCACTATTCATCCCCTGAACAGCCAAATAGTCGTTATTTTCCATTTGTTCAACTGGAAATCACTGTACAGCCCCAAAAATGTTACAAATAACTAATCTGCCCCCCAAATAGCCTGAAATCACGATCGGCTGTCCGGACCGGCACCATGATTTTCTAGCAAGACTGACGAAAATCATTATTCACCCCCTCAACAGCCAAATAGTCATTTTTTTGCATCAGGTCAATTGGAAATATTGTACAGCCCCTTAAACATTGCAAAAAACCAACCTGCCCCCCAAAAAGCCAGAAATCATGATCAGTCTCTAGATTGAAACGAATCTCGATTTTTCTGCTGGACTGACAACAATTACTATTCACCCCCTGAACAGCCAAATAGTCATTATTTTCCATCTGTTCAACTGGAAATCACTGTAGAGCCCCTAAAATGTTACAAATAACTAATCTACCCCCCAAATAGCCTGAAATCACAATCGACTGTCTGGACGGGCACCATGATTTTCCAACAGGACCGACAAAAATCACTATTCACCCCTGGACAGCCAAATAGTCGTTATTTTCCATCTATTCAACTGAAAATCACAGTACAGCCCCTAAAACATTGCCAAAAACCAATCTGCACCCTGAATAGCTAGAAATCATGATTAGCCATCCAGACCAACCTGAATCCAGATTTTTCCACTCGACCGACAAAAATCACTATTCACCCCTGAACAACCAAATAGTCGTTATATTCCATCTGTTAAACTGGAAATCATAGTATAGCCCCATAAATGTTACAAATAACCAATCTGCCCCCCAAACTGCCAAAAATTGCGATCAACGTCCGAAATAGCACGAATCTCGATTTTTTCGCTAGACTAACTAAAATTACTATTCACCACTTGAACACCCAAATAGTCGTTATTTTCCATCGATTTTACTGAAAATCACAGTACAGCCCCAAAAAGATTGTAGATAACTAATATATGCCCCCTGAACAACCCGAAATTACAATCAATCATCCGGACCGGGTTGAATCCCGATTCTGGAGTTGGTTTGACGAAAATCACAATTCAACTTTGAACAACCTGAAAGTCGTTAATTTCCATCAGGTCAACTGAAAGCCCCAGTACTGCCGCTTAAATGTTGCAAATAACCAATCTGCCCCTGAACAGCCATAAATTGCGATTAGCCGTCCGGATGGGCACGAATCTCGAATTCTTGCTGTACCGACAAAAATCACTATTTACCCAAAACAGCCCGAAAGTAGTTATTTTCCATTTTGACAACGGTAAACCCCCGTACCGCGCCTAGAAAATTGCAAATAACCAATCTGCCCCCTTAAACTGCTAGAAATCACGATCGGTCGTCCAGACCGGCACGAAACCCGATTTTCTCGCTAGACCGCGAAAATCACTACTCTCCCCCCGAACTGCGAAATAGTCCTTATTTTCCATTTGTTCAAATGGAAATCGCTGTACAGCCACATAAATGTAGCAAATAACCAATATGCCCCCCAAATAGCTAGAAATCACGATCGGCAGTCCGGATTGGCACGAATCCTGAATTTCTCGTTGTACCGGCAAAAATCAATTTCCACCCCTGAACAACCCGAACGAAGTTATTTTCCATTTTCTCAACGGAAAACCCCCTACTGCCCCAAAAATGTTGCAAATAATCAATTTGCCCCCCAAACAGCCTGAAATCACGATTGGCCGTCCGGATCGGCACGAATCCCAAATTTCTCGTTGTACCGATGAAAATCACTAGTCACCCCTGGACAGCCCGAAAGTAGTAATTTTCCATTTTGTCAACGGAAAACCCCCGTACCACGCCTAAAATGTTACAAATAACCAATCAGCCCCCCCAAACTGCCAAAAATCACGATCGGCCGTCCAGACCGGCACGATACCCGATTTTCCCACTGGACCGCGAAAATCACTACTCTCCCCCTGAACTGCGAAACAGTCCTTATTTTTCATTTGTTCTACTGGAAATTGCTGTACAGCCACATAAACATAGCAAATAACCAATCTGCTCCTCGAGCAGCCAGAAATCACGATCGACAGTCCGGATCGGCACGAATCCTGAATTTCTCACTGTACCGACTAAAATCACTATTCACCCCTGAACAGCCTGAAAGAAGTTATTATCCATTTTGTCAACGGAAAACCCCCCTACCGCCCCTAAAACGTTGCAAATAACCAATCTGCCCCCCAAATTGCCAAAAATCACGATTGGTCGTCCGGATCGGCACGAATCCCGAATTTCTCGCAGTTCCAGCGAAAATCACTATTCACCCCTGTACAGCCCGAAAGTAGTTATTTTCCATTTTGTCAACGGAAAACCCCTGTACCACCCCTAAAACGTAGCAAATATCCAATCTGCCCCCCAAACAGCCAGAAATCTCGATCGGTCGTCCGGATCGGCACGAATCCCGAATTTCTCACTGTACCGACAAAAATCTCTATTCTCCCCTAAACTGCCTGAAAGTAGTTATTTTCGATTATGTCAACGAAAAACCCCCGCACCGCCCCAAAAACGTTGCATATAACCAAACAGCCCCCCAAACAACCAGATATCACTATCGGCCGTCCGGATCGGCACTAATCTTAAATTTCTCGCTGTACCGACGAAATTCACTATTCACCCCTGAACAGCCCGAAAGTAGTTATTTTCCATTTTGTCAACAGAAAATCCCCGTACCGCCCCTAAAACGTTGCAGATAGCCAATCAGCCCCCCAAACAGCCAGAAATCACGATCGGCCATCTGGATCGGCACGAATCCCGAATTTGTCGCTGTACCGACGAAAATTAATATTCTCCGCTAGACAGCCTGAAAGTAGTTATTTTTCATTTTGTCAACGGAAAACCCCCGTACCACCCCAAAAACATTGCAAATGACCAATCTGCCCCCCAAACAGCCAGAAATCTCGATCGGCCGTCCAGATCGGCCCGAATCCCGAATTTCTCACCGTACCGACGAAAATCACTATTCACCCCTGAACAGCCCGAAAGTAGTTATTTTCCATTTTCTCAACAGAAAACCCCTGTACCGCCCCTAATACATTGCAAATGACCAATCTGCCCCCCAAATAGCCTGAAATCACGATCGGCCGTCCGGATCGGCCTGAATCCCGAATTTCTCGCTGTACCGACGAAAATTAATATTCTCCCCTAAACAGCCCGAAAGTAGTTATTTTCCATTTTGTCAACGGAAAACCCCCGTACCGCACCAAAAACGATGCAAACAACCAATCAGCCCCCCAAACAGCCTGAAATCACGATCGGCGGTCTGAATCAGTGCGAATCCCGAATTTCTCTCTATACCGACGAAAATCACTATTCACCCCTGAACAGCCCGAAAGTAGTTATTTTCCATTCTGTCAACGGTAAACCCCCGAAACGCCCCTAAAACGTTGCAAGAAACCAATTTTCCCCCCAAACTGCCAAAAATCACGATCGGCCGACCGGATCGGCACGAATCCAGAATTTGTCGCTGTACCGACGGAAATCACTATTCACCCCTGAACAGCCTGAAAGTCATTACTTTCCGTTCTGCCAACTGAAAACCCCCGTACCGCCCCAAAAACGATGCAAAAAACCGGTCCACCCCCCAAACAGCTAGAAATCCCGATCGCCCATCCGAATCGGCACGAATCCCTAATTTCTCGCTGCAACAGCGAAAATCACTATTCACCCCTGAATATCCTGAAAGTAGTTATTTTCCATTTTCTCAACGGAAAACCCCGTACCGCCCAAAAAATGTTGCAAATGACCATTCAGCCCCCCAAAACAGCCAGAAATCTCGATCGGCCGTCCGAATCGGCCCGAATCTCGAATTTCTCATTATACTGACGAAAATCACTATTCGCATACAAACAGCCCCAAAGTAGTTATTTTCCATCATGTTAATGGAAAACCACCGTACCACCCCCAAAATGTTGCAAAATGATCAATCTGCCCCCTAAACAGCCAGAAATCTCCATCGGCCGTCCGGATCGGCGCGAATCTTGAATTTCTCGCTGTACTGACGAAAATCACTATTCACCCCTAAACAGCCCGAAAGTAGTTATTTTCCATTCTGTCAACGGAAAACCCCCGTACCACCCCTGAAACGTTGCAAATAACCAATCAGCCCCCCAAACAACCTGAAATCACGATCGGCCGTCCAGATCGGCCCGAGTCCTGAATTTCTCGCTGTACCGACGAACATCACTATTCTCCCCTGAACAGCCCGAAAGTAGTTATTTTCCATTTTGTCAACGGAAAACCCCCGAACCGCCCCTAAAACGTTGCAAAAAACCAGTCTGCCCCCCAAACTGCCAGAAATCACGATCGCCCGTCCGACTCGGCCCGAATCCCGAATTTCTCGTTGTACCATCGAAAATCACTATTCAGCCCTAAACAGCTCGAAAGTAGTTATTTTCCATTTTCTCAACGGAAAACACCCGTACCGCCCCTAATACATTGCAAATGACCAATCTGCTCCCCAAACAGCCAGAAATCACTATCGGCCGTCTGGATCGACGCAAATCTTGAATTTCTCGCTGTACCGACGAAAATCACTATTCAGCCCAAAACAGGCCGACAGTAGTTATTTTCCATTTTGTCAATGGAAAACCCTCGTACCGCACCTAAAACGTTGCAAATAACCAATCCACCCCCCAAACAACCTGAAATCACGATCAGCCGTCCAGATCGGCCCGAGTCCTGAATTTCTCGCTGTACCGACGAACATCACTATTCACCCCTGAACAGCCCGAAAGTAGTTATTTTCCATTTTGTCAACGGAAAACCCCCGTACCACCCCTAAAACGTTGCAAATAACCAATCAGCCCCCCAAACAACCTGAAATCACGATCGCCCGTCCAGATCGGCACGAGTCCTGAATTTCTCGCTGTATCGACGAACATCACTATTCTCCCCTGAACAGCTCGAAAGTAGTTATTTTCCATTTTGTCAACGGAAAACCCCCAAACCGCCCCTAAAACGTTGCAAAAAACCAGTCTGCCCCCCAAACTGCCAGAAATCACGATCGCCCGTCCGACTCGGCCCAAATCCCGAATTTCTCGTTGTACCATCGAAAATCACTATTCAGCCCTAAACAGCTCGAAAGTAGTTATTTTTCATTTTCTCAACGGAAAACACCCGTACCGCCCCTAATACATTGCAAATGACCAATCTGCCCCCCAAACAGCCAGAAATCACGATCGGCCGTCTGGATCGACGCAAATCTTGAATTTCTCGCTGTACCGACGAAAATCACTATTCAGCCCTAAACAGGCCGACAGTAGTTATTTTCCATTTTGTCAATGGAAAACCCTCGTACCGCACCTAAAACATTGCAAATAACCAATCCACCCCCCAAACAACCTGAAATCACGATCAGCCGTCCAGATCGGCCCGAGTCCTGAATTTCTCGCTGTACCGACGAACATCACTATTCACCCCTGAACAGCCCGAAAGTAGTTATTTTCCATTTTGTCAACGGAAAACCCATGTACCACCCCTAAAACGTTGCAAATAACCAATCAGCCCCCCAAACAACCTGAAATCACGATCGGCCGTCCGACTCGGCCCGAATCCCGAATTTCTCGTTGTACCATCGAAAATCACTATTCAGCCCTAAACAGCTCGAAAGTAGTTATTTTCCATTTTGTCAACGGAAAACCCCCAAACAGCCCCTAAAACGTTGCAAAAAACTAGTCTGCCCCCCAAACTGCCAGAAGTCACGATCGCCCGTCCGACTCGGCCCGAATCCTGAATTTCTCGCTGTACCATCGAAAATCACTATTCAGCCCTAAACAGCTCGAAAGTAGTTATTTTCCATTTTCTCAACAGAAAACCCCCGTACCGCCCCTAATACATTGCAAATGACCAATCTGCCCCCCAAATAGCCAGAAATCACTATCGGCCATCTGGATCGACGCAAATCTTGAATTTCTCGCTGTACCGACGAAAATCACTATTCAGCCCTAAACAGCCCGACAGTAGTTATTTTCCATTTTGTCAATGGAAAACCCACGTACCGCACCTAAAACGTTGCAAATAACCAATCCAACCCCCAAACAACCTGAAATCACGATCGGCCGTCCAGATCGGCCCGAGTCCTGAATTTCTCGCTGTACCGACGAACATCACTATTCACCCCTGAACAGCCCGAAAGTAGTTATTTTCCATTTTCTCAACAGAAAACCCCCGTACCGCCCCTAATACATTGCCAATGACCAATCTGCCCCCCAAACAGCCGGAAATCACTATCGGCCATCTGGATCGACGCAAATCTTGAATTTCTCGCTGTACCGACGAAAATCACTATTCAGCCCTAAACAGCCTGACAGTAGTTATTTTCCATTTTGTCAATGGAAAACCCTTGTACCGCACCTAAAACGTTGCAAATAACCAATCCACCCCCCAAACAACCTGAAATCACGATCGGCCGTCCAGATCGGCCCGAGTCCTGAATTTCTCGCTGTACCGACGAACATCACTATTCACCCCTGAACAGCCCGAAAGTAGTTATTTTCCATTTTGTCAACGGAAAACCCCCTAACCGCCCCTAAAACGTTGCAAAAAACCAGTCTGCCCCCCAAACTGCCAGAAATCACGATCGCCCGTCCGACTCGGCCCGAATCTCGAATTTCTCGTTGTACCATCGAAAATCACTATTCAGCCCTAAACAGCTCGAAAGTAGTTATTTTCCATTTTCTCAACGGAACACCCCCGTACCGCCTCTAATACATTGCAAATGACCAATTTCCCCCCAAACAGCCAGAAATCACTATCGGCCGTCTGGATCGACGCAAATCTTGAATTTCTCGCTGTACCAACGAAAATCACTATTTAGCCCTAAACAGGCCGACAGTAGTTATTTTCCATTTTGTCAATGGAAAACCCTCGTACCGCACCTAAAACGTTGCAAATAACCAATCCACCCCCCAAACAACCTGAAATCACGATCAGCCGTCCAGATCGGCCCGAGTCCTGAATTTCTCGTTGTACCGACGAACATCACTATTCACCCCTGAACAGCCCGAAAGTAGTTATTTTCCATTTTGTCAACGGAAAACCCCCGTACCACCCCTAAAACGTTGCAAATAACCAATCAGCCCCCCAAACAACCTGAAATCACGATCGCCCGTCCAGATTGGCACGAGTCCTGAATTTCTCGCTGTACCGACGAACATCACTATTCTCCCCTGAACAGCTCGAAAGTAGTTATTTTCCATTTTGTCAACGGAAAACCCCCAAACCGCCCCTAAAACATTGCAAAAAACCAGTCTGCCCCCCAAACTGCCAGAAATCACGATCGCCCGTCCGACTCGGCCCGAATCCCGAATTTCTCGCTGTACCATCGAAAATCACTATTCAGCCCTAAACAGCTCGAAAGTAGTTATTTTCCATTTTCTCAACAGAAAACCCCCGTACCGCCCCTAATACATTGCAAATGACCAATCTGTCCCCCAAATAGCCAGAAATCACTATCGGCCATCTGGATCGACGCAAATCTTGAATTTCTCGCTGTACCGACGAAAATCACTATTCAGCCCTAAACAGCCCGACAGTAGTTATTTTCCATTTTGTCAATGGAAAACCCTCGTACCGCACCTAAGACGTTGCAAATAACCAATCCAACCCCCAAACAACCTGAAATCACGATCGGCCGTCCAGATCGGCCCGAGTCCTGAATTTCTCGCTGTACCGACGAACATCACTATTCACCCCTGAACAGCCCGAAAGTAGTTATTTTCCATTTTGTCAACGGAAAACCCCCGAACCGCCCCTAAAACGTTGCAAAAAACCAGTCTGCCCCCCAAACTGCCAGAAATCACGATCGCCCGACCAACGCGGCCCAAATCCCAAATTTCTCGTCGTACCATCGAAAATCACTATTCAGCCCTAAACAGCTCGAAAGTAGTTATTTTCCATTTTCTCAACGGAACACACCCGTACCGCCTCTAATACATTGCAAATGACCAATTTGCCCCCCAAACAGCCAGAAATCACTATCGGCCGTTTGGATCGACGCAAATTTAGAATTTCTCGCTGTACCGACGAAAATCACTATTCAGCCCTAAACAGGCCGACAGTAGTTATTTTCCATTTTGTCAATGGAAAACCCTCGTACCGCACCTAAAACGTTGCAAATAACCAATCCAACCCCCAAACAACCTGAAATCACGATCGGCCGTCCAGATCGGCCCGAGTCCTGAATTTCTCGCTGTACCGACGAACATCACTATTCACCCCTGAACAGCTCGAAAGTAGTTATTTTCCATTTTGTCAACGGAAAACCCCCGTACCGCCCCTAAAACGTTGCAAAAAACCAGTCTGCCCCCCAAACTGCCAGAAATCACGATCGCCCGCCCGACTCGCCCCGAATCCCAAATTTCTCGTTGTACCATCGAAAATCACTATTCAGCCCTAAACAGCTCGAAAGTAGTTATTTTCCATTTTCTCAACGGAAAACCCCCGTACCGCCCCTAATACATTGCAAATGACCAATTTGCCCCCCAAACAGCCAGAAATCACTATCGGCCGTCTGGATCGACGCAAATCTTGAATTTCTCGCTGTACTGACGAAAATCACTATTCAGCCCTAAACAACCCGAAAGTAGTTATTTTCCATTTTGTCAATGGAAAACCCTCGTACCGCACCTAAAACGTTGAAAATAACCAATCCACCCCCAAACAGCCAGAAATCCCTATCGCCCGTCCAGATCGGCACGAATCCAAAATTTCTCGCTGTACCAGCGAAAATGACTATTCACCCCTGTACAGCCCGAATGTAGTTATTTTCCATTTTGTCAACGGAAAGCCCCCGTGCCGCCCCTTTAACGCTGCAAATAACCAATCAACCCTCCAAACAGCCTGAAATCCCGATCGGCCGTCCAAATCGGCATGAATCCCGAATTTGTCGTTGTACCTATGAAAATCACTATTCACCCCAGAACAGCCCGAATGTAGTTACTTTCCATTTTGTCAATGGAAAACCCCCGTACCACCCCTAAAACGTTGCAAATGACCAATCTGCCCCCCAAACAGTGAAAAATCACGACCGGCCGTCCGGATCGACCCGAATCCCGAATTTCTTGCTGTATCGACGAAAATTAATATTCTCCCCTAAACAGCCCGAAAGTAGTTATTTTTCCTTTTGTCAAAGAAAAACCCCCGTACCGCCTCTTAAACATTGCAAATAACAATTAGCCCTACAACTAGCCAGAAATCACGATCGGCTGTCCAGATCGGCCCGAATCCCGAATTCCTCACTTTACCGATGAAAATCACTATTCACCCCTGAACTGCCCGAAAGTAGTTATTTTCCCTTTTGTCAATGGAAACCCCCGAACCACCCTAAAACGTTGCAAGAAACCAATCTGCCCCCCAAATGGCCAGAAATCCCGATCGACCGTCCGGATCGGCATGAATCCCGAATTTGTCGCTGTACCTATGAAAATCACTATTCTCCCCTGAACAGCCCGAATGTAGTTACTTTCCATTTTGTCAATGGAAAACCCCCGTACCACCCCTAAAACGTTGCAAATGACCAATCTGCCCCCCAAACAGCCAAAAATCATGACTGGCCGTCCAGATCGACCCAAATCCCGAATTTCTCGTTGTATCGACGAAAATTAATATTCTCCCCTAAACAGCCCGAAAGTAGTTATTTTGCCTTTCGTCAACGGAAAACCCCCGTACCACCTCTTAAACGTTGCAAATAACAGTTAGCGCCAGAACTAGCCAGAAATCACGATCGGCTGTCCAGATCGGCCCGAATCCCGAATTCCTCACTATACCGACGAAAATCACTATTCACCCCTGAACTGCCCGAAAGTAGTTATTCTCCCTTTGGTCAATGAAACCCCCAAACCACCCCTAAAACGTTGCAAGAAACCAATCTGCCCCGCAAACTGCCAGAAATCACGATCGGCCGTCCGGATCGGCAAGAATCCCGAATTTGTCGCTGTACCTATGAAAATCACTATACACCCCTGAACAGCCCGAATGTAGTTACTTTCCATTTTGTCAACGGAAAACCCCCGTACCGCCCCAAAAACGTTGCAAATAACCAATCTGCCCCCCATCCAACCTGAAATCTCGATCGGCCGTCCGGATCGGCCCGAATCTTGAATTTCTCACTGTACCGACGGAAATCACTATTCACCCAAAAAAAAGTCTGAAAGTAGTTATTTACGATTATGTCAATGGACAACCCCCGTACCGCCCCTAAAACGTTGCAAATAACCAATCATCCCCCCAAACGGCTTGAAATCACGATCGGCTGTCCGGATCGGCCCGAATCCCGAATTTCTCACTATACCAATGACAATTCCTGTTCACCCCTGAACAGCCTGAAAGTAGTTATTTACGATTATGTCAATAGAAAACCCCCGTACCGCCCCTAAAACGTTGCAAATAACCAATCATCCCCACAAACAGCTTGAAATCACGATCGGTCGTCCGGATCGGCCCAAATCCCGAATTTCTAACTGTACCGACGACAATTACTGTTCACCCCTGAACAGCCCAAAAGTAGTTATTTTCGATTATGTCAACAGAAAACCCTCGGACCGCTCCTAAAACATTGCTAATGTCAAATCTGCCCCCCAAACAACAAGAAATCAAGATCAGCCGTTCGGATCGGCACAAATCCAGAATTTGTCGCTGTACCGACGGAAATCACTATTCACCCCGGAACAGCCCGAAAGTAGTTACTTTCCATTTTGTCAACGAAAAACCACTGTACCGCCCCTAAAATGTTGCAAATAACAATTAGCCCTACAACCAGCCTGAAATCACGATCGGCCGTCCAGATCGGCCCGAATCCCGAATTCCTCACTGTACCGACGAAAATCACTACTCACCTCTGAACTGCCCGAAAGTAGTTATATTTACTTTTGTCAATGGAAACCCTCAAACCACCCCTAAAACAATGCATAAAACCAATCTATCCCCCAAACAGCCAGAAATCACTATCGGCCGTCCAGATCGGCACAAATCCCGAATTTCTCGCTATACCGACAAAAATCACTATTCACCCACAAACAGCTAGAAAGAAGTTGTTTTCGGTTATGTTAACGGAAAACCCCTGTACCGCACCTAAAACGTTTTAAATATCCAATCAGCCCCCCAAACAGCCTGCAATCTTGATCGCCCGTCCGGATCGGCAAGAATCCCAATATTCTCGTTGTACCGAAAAAAATCACTATTCTCCCCTAAACAGCTCGAAAGTAGTTATTTTCAATTTTTTCAACGGAAAACCCCTGTACCGCACCTAAAATGTTGCAAATAACCAATCAGCCCCCCATACTGCCAGAAATCACGATAGCCCGTCCGGATCGGCACGAATCCCGAATATCTTGTTGTACCGGCAAAAATTACTATTCACCCCTGTACAGCCCGAAAGTAGTTTTTTTTAATCTTGTCAACGGAAAACCCCCCTACAGCAGAAAAAGTTGCAAATAACCAATCTGCCCACTAAACAACCAAAAATCACGACCGGCCGTCCGGATCGGCTCGAATCCCCAATTTCTCAGTGTACCGACAAAAAACACTATTCAGCCGTAAACAGCCCGAAAGTAGTTACTTTCCATTTTGTCAACGGAAAACCCACGTACCACTCCAAAAACGTAGCAAATGACCAATCTGCCCCCCATCCAGCCTGAAATCTCGATCGGCCGTCCGGATCGGCCTGAATCCTGAATTTCTCACAGTACCGACGAAAATCACTATTCACCCCTGAACTGCCCGAAAGTAGTTATTTTCCATTTTATCAACGGAAAACCCCCGAACCACCCCTTAAACATTGCAAAAAACCAATCTGCCCCCCATACAGCCAAAAATCACGATCGGCAGTCCGGATCGGCACGAATCCCGAATTTGTCGCTATACCTACGAAAATCACTATTCAACCCTATACAGCCCGAAAGGAGTTATTTTCCATTTTGTCAATGGAAAACCCCCATACCGCCCCTAAAACGTTGCAAATCACCAATCTGCCCCCATCCAGCCTGAAATCTCGATCGGCCGCCCAGATCGGCCCAAATCCCAAATTTCTCACTGTACCGACGAAAATCACTATTCACCCAAAAACAGTCCGAAAGTGGTTATTTTCGAATATGTCAACGGAAAACCCCCGTACCACCCCTAAAACGTTGCAAATGACCAATATGCCCCCAAACAGCCAAAAATCTCGATCGGTCGTCTGGATCAGCACGAATCCCGAATTTATCGTTGTACCAGCGAAAATCACTATTCACCCCTGTACAGCCCGAAAGTAGTTATTTTTCATCTTGTCAACGGAAAACCCCCATACCGCCCCTAAAATGTTGCAAATAACCAATCAGCCCCACAAACAGCCTGAAATCAAGATCGGCCGTCCGGATCGGCACGAATCCTGAATTTCTAGCTGTACCGACGAAAATCACTGTTCACCCCTGAACGGCCCGAAAGTAGTTACTTTCGATTATGTTAACGGAAAACCCCCGTACCACCCATAAAACATCACAAATGACCAATATGCCCCCAAACAGCCAAAAATCTCGATCGATCGTCCGGATCGGCAAGAATCCCGATTTTTTCGCTGTACCAACAAAAATCCCTATTCCCCCCTAAACAACTCGGAAGTAGTTGTTTTCCATTTTGTCAACAAAAAACCCCCGTACCACCCCAAAATCGTTGCCAATGACCAATCTACCCCCAAAACAGCCAGAAATCTTGATCGGCCGTCCAGATCGGCCCGAATCCCGAATTCCTCACTGTACCGACGAAAATCATTATTCACCCACAAACAGCCCGAATGAAGTTATTTTCCATTTTGTCAACGGAAAACCCCTGTACCGCCCCTAAAACGTTGCAAATCCCCAATCTGCCCCCCATCCAGCCTAAAATCACGATCGGCCGTCTAGATCGGCCCGAATCTCGAATTTTTCACTTTACCGACGAAAATTAGTATTCACCCAAAAACAGTCCGAAAGTAGTTATTTTCGATTATGTCAACAGAAAACCCCCGTACCACCCCTAAAACATTGCAGATGACCAATATGCCCCCAAACAGCCATAAATCTCGATCGGTCGTTCGGATCGGCACGAATCCCGAATTTCACGCTGTACTAGAGAAAGTCACTATTCACCCCTGTACAGCCCGAAAGTAGTTATTTTTCATCTTGTCAACATAAAACCCCCGTACCGCCCCGAAAACGTTGCAAATAACCAATCAGCCCCACTGACTGCCTGAAATCACGATTGGCCGTCCGGATCGGCACGAATCCCAAATTTCTCGCAGTACAGACGAAAATCATTGTTCACCCCTGAACAGCCCGAATGTAGTTACTTTCCATTTTGTCAATCGAAAACCCCCCTACCGCTCCAAAGACGTTGTAAATGACCAATCTGCGCACCAAACAGCCAGAAACCTCGATTGGCAGTCCGGATCGGCCCAAATCTCGAATTTCTCACTATACCGACGAAAATCACTATTCATCCTCAAAATGCCCGAAAGTAATTATTTTCCATTTAGTCAACAAAAAACCCTTTTCCGCACCTAAAACGTTGCAAATAACCAATCAGCCCCCAAACTGCCTGCAATCACGATCGCCCGTCCGGATCGACAAGAATCCCGATTTTCTCGCTGTACCGACAAAAAACACTATTCCCCCCTAAACAGCTCGAAAGTAGTTATTTTCCATTTTGTCAACGGAAAACCCCCGTACCGCCCCAAAAACGTTGCAAATGACCAATCTACCCCCCAAACCGCCAGAAATCTCGATCGGCCGTCCGGATCGGCATGAATCCCGAATTTCTTGCTGTCCCGACAAAAATACTATTCACCCACAAATAGCCCGAAAGTAGTTATTTTCCATTTTGGCAACGGAAAACCCCCGTATCGCCCCTAAAACATTGCAAATGACCAATCTGCCCCCCAAATAGCCAGAAATCACTATCGACCGTCCGAATCGGCACAAATCCTGAATTTCTCGCTGTACCGACGAAAATCACTATTCACCCATAAACTGCCCGAAAGTAGTTATTTTTCATTTTGTCAACGGAAAACCCTCGTATTGCACCTAAAACGTTGCAAATAACCAATCATGCCCCAAAACAGCCTGAAATCACGATCGGCCGTCCTGATCGGCCTGAATCTCTAATTTCTCGCCGTACCGACGAAAATCTCTATTCACCCCTGAACAGCCCGAAAGTTGTTATTTTCCGTTCGTGAACAGTAAACCCCCGAACCACCTTTAAAACGTTGGAAAAAACCAATCTGCCCCCTAAACTGCCAAAAATCACGATCGGCCATCCGGATCGAAACGAATCCCAAATTTCTCGCTGTACTGATGAAAATCACTGTTCGCCCCTGAACAGCCTGAAAGTAGTTATTTTCCATTTTGTCAACGGAAAACCCCCGTACCGCACCTAAAACGATGCAAAAAACCAATTAGCCCTCCATACAGCCAGAAATCACGATCGGCGGTCCAGAACGGCACGATTCATGAATTTCTCGCTGTACTAGCGAAAATCTCTATTCACCCCTATACAGCCTGAAAGTTGTTATTTTCCATTCTGTCAACAGAAAACCCTCGTTCCGCACCTAAAACATTGCAAATAACCAATCAGCCCCCCAAACAGCCTGAAATCACGATCGGCCGTCTGGATCGGCCCGAATCTCGAATTTCTCGCTGTACCAACGAAAATCACTATTCACCCCTGGACAGCCTGAAAGTTGTTATTTTTCGTTTTGTCAACGAAAAACCACCGAACCACCCCAAAAAAGTTGGAAAAAACCAATCTGCCCCCCAAAGAGCCTGAAATCACGATCGACTGTTCGGATCGGCACAAGTCCCGAACTTCTCGCTGTACCAGCGAAAAACTCTATTCACCGCTGTACAGCCCGAAAGTAGTTATTTTCCATTTTGTCAACGGAAAACCCCCGAACCGCCACGAAAATGTTGCAAAAAACCAATTTGCCCCAAAAACAGCCAGAAATCCCGAACGGCCGTCTGTATCAGCATGAATCCCAAATTTCTTGTTGTACCGACGAAAATCACTGTTCACCTGTGAACAGCCCGAAAGTAGTTATTTTCCCTTTTGTCAATGGAAAACCCCCAAACCGCCCCTAAAACGTTGCAAATAACCAATCAGCCCCCCAAATAGCCTGAAATCACGATCGGCCGTTCGGATCGGCCCGAATCTCGAATTTCTCGCTGTACCGATAGAAAAACACTATTCACCCATCAACAACCCGAAAGTAGTTATTTTCCATTTTGCCAACGGAAAACCCCCGTACCACACCGGAAACATTGCAAAATAACCAATCAGCACCCTAAACAGCCTGAAATCACGATCGGCTGTCCAGATCGGCACGAATCCCAAATTTCTCGCTGTACCGACAAAAATCACTATTCACCCATTAACAGTCCGAAAGTAGTTATTTTCCCTTTTGTCAACGGAAAACCCCCGAACCGCCCCTAAAACGTTGCAAAAATCCAATCTGCCCCCAAACAGCCAGAAATCACGATCGTCCGTCCACTTCGAAATGAATCCCAAATTTCTCGTTGTACCGACGAAAATCACTGTTCACCACAGAACAGCCTGAAAGTAGTTATTTTCTATTTTGCCAACAGAAAACCGCTGTACCATCCTTAAAACATTGCAAATAACCAATCAGCCCGCTAAATAGCCTGAAATCACATTCGGCCGTCCGGATCGGCACGAATCCCAAATTTCTCGATGTACTTACGAAAATCACTATTCAACCGTGAACAACCCGAAAGTTGTTATTTTCCATTTTGTCAACGGAAAACCCCCGTACCGCCCCAAAAAGGTGGTAAATAACCAATCTGCCCCCCAAATAGCCGAAAATCTCGATCGGCTGTCTGGATCGGCACGAATCCCAAATTTATCGTTGTACCGACGAAAATCTCCATTCTCCCCTAAACTGCCCGAAAGTAGTTATTTTTGATTACGTTAACGAAAACCCCCGCACCACCCCGAAAACGTTGCAAATGACCAATCTGCCCCCCAAATAGCCTGAAATTTCTATCGGCTGTCCGGATCAGCATGAATCTTGAATTTCTAGGTGTACCGACGAAAATCACTGTTCCCCCCTGAATAGCCCGAAAGTAGTTATTTACCATTTTGTCAACAGAAAACCCCCGTACCGCACCAAAAACATTCCAAAATAACCAATCAGCACCCTAAACAGCATGAAATCACGATCGGCTGTCACGATCGGCACGATTCCCGAATTTCTCGCTGTACCGACGAAAATCACAATTCACCCATAAACAGCCCGAAAGTAGTTATTTTCCATTTTGTCAACGGAAAACCCCTGTGCCGACCCTAAAACATTGCAAATAACAAATCAGCCCCCCAAATAGCCTGAAATCAAGTTCGGCCGTCCGGATCAACACGAATCCTAAATTTCTCGCCGTAATGACGAAAATCACTATTCAACCATGAACAGCCCGAAAGTAGTTATTTTTCATTTTGTCAACGGAAAAACCCCGTACCGCCCCTAAAAGGTGGTAAATAACCAATCTGCCCCCCAAATAGCCGAAAATCTCGATCGGCCGTCTGGAACGGCATGAATCCCGAATTTGTCGCTGTACCGATGAAAATCACTGTTCACCCCTGAATAGCTAAAAAGTAGTTATTTTCGATTTTGTCAAAGGAAAACCCCCGTACCGCACCTAAATGGTTGCAAAATAACCAATCAGCCCCCCAAACAGCCTGAAATCACGATCGGCCATTCGGATCGGCCTGATTCCCGAATTTCTCGCAATACCGACGAAAATCACTATTCACCCCTGAACAGCCCAAAATTTGTTATTTTCCGTTTTGTCAATGGAAAACCCCCGAATCGCCCCCAAAACATTGCAAATAACCAATCTGCCCCCCAAACAGCCAAAAATCCCAGTCGGCCATCCGGATCGGCACGAATCCCGAATTTCTTGCTGTACCGACAAAAATCACTGTTCAGCCCAGAACAGCCCGAAAGAAGTTATTTTCCATTTTGTCATCGGAAAACCCCCGTACCGCACCTAAAACGTTGCAAATAACCAATTTGCCCCCCAAGCAGCCAGAAATCACTATCGGCCGTCCGAATCGGCACAAATCATGAATTTTTTGCTATACCGACGAAAATCACTGTTAACCGCTGTATAGCCCTGAAGTAATTATTTTCCATCTTGTCAATAGAGAACCACCGTATCGCTCATAAAACGTTGCAAATAACCAATCTGCCCCCCAAACGGCCTGAAATCTCGATCAGCCGTCTGGATCGGCACGAATCCCGAATTTATCGCTGTACCGAGGAAAATTACTATTCACCCCTGAACAGCCCGAAAGTAGTTACTTTCCATTTTGTCAACGGAAAACCCCCTTACTACCCCTAAAACGTTGTAAATGACCAATCTGCCCCCCAAACAGCCAGAAATCATGATCGGCCGTATGGAACGGCATGAATCCGAATTTGACGCTGTACCAACGAAAATCACTGTTCACCCTAGAACAGCCTGAAAGAAGTTATTTTCCATTTTGTCATCGGAAAACCCCCGTACCGCACCTAAAATGTTGCAAATGACCAATCTGCCCCCCAAACAGCCAGAAATCACTATTGGCCGTCCGGATCGGCACGAATCATGAATTTTTTGCTATACCGGCGAAAATCACTATTCACCCCTGTATAGCCCGAAAGTAATTATTTTCCATCTTGTCAATGGAGAACCACCGTATCGCTTATAAAACGTTGCAAATAACCAATCCGCCCCCCAAACGGCCAGAAATCTCGAACAGCCGTCCGGATCGGCACATATCCCGAATTTCTAGCTGTACCGACGAAAATCACTATTCACCCCTGAACAGCCCGATAGTAGTTATTTCCATTTTGTCAATGGAAAACCCCCGAACCGCCCCTAAAACGTTGCAAAAAACCAATCTGCCCCCCAAACAGCCAAAAATCACGATCGGCCGTCCGGATCGGCCCAAATCCCGAATTTGTCGCTGTACCAATAGAAATCACTATTCGCCCCAGAACAGCCCAAAAGTAGTTACTTTCCATTTTGTCATTGGAAAACCACTGTACCGCCTCTAAAACATTGCAAATGACCAATTTGCCCCCCAAACAGCCAGAAATCACGATCGGCCGCCCGGATCAGCACGAATCCCAAATTTCTCGCTGTACCAGCGAAAATCTTTATTCCCCCTGTACAGCCCGAAAGTTGTTATTTTACGTTTTGCCAATGGAAAACCCCCGAACCGCCCCTAAAACGTTGCAAAAAACCAATCTGCCCCCCAAACAGCCAAAAATCACGATTGGCCGTCTGGATCGGCACGAATCCCGAATTTCTCGCTGTACCGAGGAAAATCACTGTTCACCCCCGAACAGCCCGAACGTAGTTAGTTTCCATTTTGTCAACGGAAAACCCCCTTACCACCCCGAAAACGTTGTAAATGACCAATCAGCCCCCCAAACAGCCAGAAATCATGATCGGCGGATCGGATCGGCACAAATCTTGAATTTTTAGCAGTACCGACGAAAATCACTATTCACCCCTGAACAGCCCGAAAGTAGTTATTTTCCATTTTGGAAAGAGAAAACCCCCGTACCACACCTAAAACGTTTCAAATAACCAATCAGCCCCCCAAATAGCCTGAAATCTTGTTCGACCGTCCGGATCGGCACGAATCCCGAATTTCTCGCTGTACCGTCAAAAATCACTGTTCACCACTGAACAGCCCGAAAGAAGTTATTTTCCATTTTTTCATTGGGAAAACACCGAACCGCCCTTAAAACGTTGAAAATAACCAATCTGCCTCCCAAGCAGCCAGAAATCACAATCGGCCGTTCGTATCCGGACGAGTCCTGAATTTCTCGTTGTATCGACGAAAATCACTTTCCACCCCTGAACAACCCGAAAGTAGTTATTTTTCATTTTGCCTATGGAAAACCCCTGTACCGCACCTATAACGTTGCAAATAACCCATCTGCCCCCAAACAACCAGAAATCACGATCAGCCGTTCGGAATGGCACGAATCCCGAATTTCATGTTGTACCGACGAAAATAACTATTCACACCTGAATAGCTCGAAAGTAGTTAGTTTCCATTTTGTCAACGGAAAACCCCCTTACCACCCCGAAAACGTTGTAAATGACCAATCAGCCCCCCAAACAGCCAGAAATCATGATCGGCGGATCGGATCGGCACAAATCTTGAATTTTTAGCGGTACCGACGAAAATCACTATTCACCCCTGAACAGCCCGAAAGTAGTTATTTTCCATTTTGGAAATAGAAAACCCCCGTACCACACCTAAAACGTTTCAAATAACCAATCAGCCCCCCAAATAGCCTGAAATCTTGTTCGACCGTCCGGATCGGCACGAATCCCGAATTTCTCGCTGTACCGTCAAAAATCACTGTTCACCACTGAACAGCCCGAAAGAAGTTATTTTCCATTTTGTCATTGGGAAAACACCGTACCGCACCTAAAACGTTGCAAATAACCAATCTCCCCCCCCAAACAGCCAGAAATCTCGATCGGCCGTCCGGATCGGCACAAATCCCGAATTTCTCGCGGAACCAGGGAAAATCTCTATTTACCCCTGTACAGCCCGAAAGAAGTTATTTTCCATTTCGTCAACGGAAAACCCCCGTACCACCCCAAAAATGTTGCAAATAAGCAATCTGCTCCCCAAACAGCCAGAAATCTCGATCGGCCGTCCAGATCGGCACGAATCCCATATTTCTCGCTATACCGACGAAAATCTCTATTCTCCCCTAAACTGCCCGAGAGTAGTTATTTTTTATTATGTCAACGGATAACCCCCATACCGCACCTAAAACGTTGCAAATAACCAATCTCCCCCCCCCCAAACAGCCAGAAATCTTGAACGGTCGTCCGGATCGGGACGAATCCCGAATTTCTCGTGGAACCAGCGAAAATCTCTATTCAGCCCTGTACAGCCCGAAAGAAGTTATTTTCCATTCCGTCAATGGAAAACCCCCGTACCACCCCAAACACATTGCAAATAAGCAATTTGCTCCCCAAACAGCCAGAAATCTCGATCAGCCGTCCGGATCGGCACGAATCCCGAATTTCTCACTGTACCGACGAAAATCTCTATTCTCCCCTAAACTGCCCGCGAGTAGTTATTTTTGATTATGTCAATGGAAAACCCCCGGACTGCCCGTAAAATGTTGAAAATGACCAGACTACCCCCCAAATAGCCAGAAATCACTATCGGCCGTCCAGATCGGCACGAATCTTGAATTTTTCGCTATACCGACGAAAATCACTGTTCACCCCTGAACAGCTCGAAAGAAGTTATTTTCCATTTTGTTAACGAAAAACCCCCGTACCGCCCCTAAAACGTTGCAAATGACCAATCTGCCCCCCAAACCGCCAGAAATCTCGATCAGCCGTTTGGATCGGCACATATCCCGAATTTCTCGCTGTACCGACGAAAATCACTATTCACCCCTGAACAGCCCGATAGTAGTTATTTCCATTTTCTCCACGGAAAAACCCCGTACCACACCTAAAACGTTGCAAATAATCAATCTGCCCCCCAAACAGCTAGATATCTCAATTGCCCGTCCGGGTCGGTATGAATCTCAGATTTCTCGCTGTACAGACGAAAATTACTATTCACCCTTGAGTAACCCGAAAGTAGTTATTTTCCATTTTGTCAACGGAAAATCCCCGTACTGCCCCAAGGACGTTGCAAATAACCAATATGCCCCCCGAATAGCCAGAAATCACAATTGGCCGTTCGGATCGGCCCGAATCCTGAATTTCTCAACGCACCGACAAAAATTACTATTCAACCCAGCACAGCCCAAAAGTAGTTATTTTCCATTTTGAAAATAACCAACTCCCGAACCGCCCTTAAAACGTTGAAAATAACCAATCTGCCTCCCAAGCAGCCAGAAATCACAATCGGTCGTTCGTATCAGGACGAATCCTGAATTTCTCGCTATATCGACGAAAATCACTTTCCAACCCTGAACAGCCCGAAAGTAGTTATTTTCCATTTTGCCTATGGAAAACCCCTGTACCGCACCTATAACGTTGCAAATAACCCATCTGCCCCCCAAACAGCCAGAAATCACGAACAGCCATTCAGAACTGCACGAATCCCGAATTTCATGTTGTACCGACGAAAATAACTATTCACACCTGAATAGCTCAAAAGTAGTTATTTTCCATTTTGTCAACGGAAATCCCCCGTACCGCCCTAAAAACGTTGTAAATAACCAATCTGCCCCCTCAAACTGCAAGAAATCACGATCGCCAGTCCGGATCGGTACGAATCCCGAATTTCTCGCTGTACCGACGATAATCACTATTCACCCCAGAACAGCCTGAAAGTAGTTATTTTCCATTTTCTCCACGGAAAACCCCCGTACCGCACCATAAACGTTGCAAATAATCAATCTGCCCCCCAAACAGCCAGAAATCACGTTCGGCCATCCGGATCGGTATGAATCCCGAATTTCTCGCGGTACCGACGAAAATTACTATTTTCCCCTGAACAGCCCGGAAGTAGTTATTTTCCATTTAGTCAACGCAAAAACCCCCGTACTGTCCCTAAAACAGTGCAAATAATCAATCTCCACCCCAAACAGCCAAAAATCACGATCAGCCGTCCGGATCGGCAAGAATCCCGAATTTCTCGCGGAACCAATGAAAGTCACTATTCACCCCTGAACAGCCCGAAAGTAGCTATTTTCCATTTTGTCAACGGAAAACCTCTGTTTCGCCCCTTAAACGTTGTGAATAATCTATCTGCCCCACAAACAGCCAGAAATCACGATCAGCCGTCCGGTTCGGTATGAATCCCGAATTTCCCGCGGTACCGAAAAAAATCACTATTCACCCCTGATCAGCCCGAAAGTAGTTATTTTCCATTTTGTCAACGGAAAACCCCCGTACCGCCCCTCAAATGTTTCAAATAACCAATCTACCCCCCAAGCACCCAGAAATCTCGATTGCCTGTCCGGGTCAGCACGAATCCCGAATTTCTCGCTGTACCAACGAAAATCACTATTTACCCCAGATCAGCCCGGAAGTAGTCATTTTCCATTTTGGCAACAGAAAACCCCTGTACTGCCCCTATGACGTTGCAAATAACCAATCTGCCCTCCAAACAGCCAAAAATCTCAATTGCCCATCCGGGTCAGCACGAATCCCGAAACTCTCGCAGTACCGTCGATAATCACTATTCCCCCCCGAACAGCCTGAAAGAAGTTATTTTCCATTTTGTCAACGGAAAACACCCGTACCTCCCCTAAAACCAAGCAAATAATCAATCTGCACCCCAAACAGCCAAAAATCACGATCGGCCGCCCGGATCAGCACGAATCCTGAATTTCCCGCTGTACCGACGAAAATCACTATTCACTCCTGAACAGCCCGAAAGTAGTTATTTTCCATTTTCTCAATGGAAAACCCCCGTACCGCCCCTAAAATGTTGCAAATAACCACTCTACCCCCCAAACAGCCTGAAATCTAGATCGGCCGTCCGGATCGGCCCGAATCCCAAACTATTCCCCGATGAACAGCTCGAAAGTAGTTATTACCCAATTTTTCAACGGAAAACACCCATACCGCCCCTAAAACGTTGCAAATAATCAATCTGCCCCCCAAACAGCTAGAAATCACGATCGGCCGTCCAGATCAGCACGAATCCCGAATTTCTCGCCGTACGGACGAAAATCACTATTCACCAATGAACGGCTCGAAAGTAGTTATTTTCCATTTTGACAACGGAAAACCCCCGCAATGCCCCTAAAACGCTGCAAATAACCAATCAGCCCACCAAACAGCCTGAAATCACGATCGCTAGTCCAGATCGGTACGAATCCCAAATTTCTCGCTGTACGGACGAAAATCACTATTCACCGATGAACAGCTTGAAAGTTGTTATTATCAATTTTGTCAGCAGAAAACCCCCATACAGCCCCAACAACGTTACAATTAACCAATCTGCCCCCAAAACAGCCAGAAATCATGACCAGTCGTCCGGATCGGCTTGAATTTCTAGCTGAAACGACGAAAATCACTATTCACCGAAGAACAGCCCAAAAGTAGTTATTTTCCATTTTGACAACAAAAAACCCCCGTACCGCCCCTAAAACGTTGTAAATAACCAATCTGCCCCCAAACAGCCAGAAATCCTGATCGGCCGCCCAGATCGGCACGAATCCCGAATTTCTCCCCGTACAGACGAATATCACAATTCACTCTTGAACAGCCCGAAAGTAGTTATTTTCCATTTTGTCAACGGAAAACCCCCGTACCGCCCCTAAAAGGCTGCAAATAACCAATCTACCCCCTAAAACTGCCAGAAATCTCGATCGGCCGTCTGAATCGGCCCGAATCCTGAATTTCTCACTGTACCGACGAAAATCACTATTCGCCGATGAGCAGCCCGAAAGTAGTTATTATCCATTTTTTCAACAGAAAATCCCCATACTGCCCCTAAAATGTCGCAAATAATCAATCTGCCCCCCAAACAGCTAGAAATCACGATCGACATTCCGGATTGGCAGGAATCCCGAATTTCTCGATGTACCGACAAAAATCACAATTCACCCACGAACAGCCCGAAAGTAGTTATTTTCCACTGTAACAACGGAAAACCACCGTACCGCCCCAAGAACATTGTGAATAACAAATCTGCCCCCCAAACAGCCAGAAATCACGATCGCCCGTCCGAATCAAGACGAATCCCGAATTTCTCGCTGTACCGACGAAAATCACTATTCACCCCTGAACAGCCCGAAAGTAGTTATTTTCCATTTTGTCAACGGAAAACCCCCATACCGCCCCTAAAACGTTCCAAATAACCAATTTGGCCCCCAAACAGCCAAAAATCATGATCGGCCGTCCGGATCGGTACGAATCCCGAATTTCTCGCCGTACAGACGAAAAATACTATTCACTGATGAACATCTCGAAAGTAGTTACTTTCCATTTTGTCAACGGAAAACCCCCGTAACGCTGCTATAACGCCGCAGATAACGAATCAGCCCCCCAAACAGCCAAAAATCACGATCGCCCGTCCGGATCGACATGAATCCCAAATTTCTCGTTGTACCGACAAAAATCACTATTCACCGATGAACAGCTCGAAAGTAGTTATTTTCCATTTTGTCAACGAAAAGCCCCCATACCGCACCTAAAACGTTACAAATAATCAATTTGGCCCCCAAACAGCTAGAAATCACATTCGGCCATCCGGATCGGTATGAATCTTGAATTTCTCGCCGTACAAACGAAAATCATTATTCACCCCTGAACAGCCTGAAAGTAGTTATTTTCCACATTGCCAATGAAAAACCCCCGTGCCGCCCTAAAAACATTGCAAATAACCATTCTGCCCCCCAGACAGCCAGAAATCTCGATCGGCCGACCGGATCGGCCCGAATCCCGAATATCTCGATGAACCGACGAAAATCACTATTCATCCCTGAGCAGCCTGAAAGTAGTTGTTTTCCATTGTGCCAACGGAAAACCCCCGTACTGCCCCGATAACATTGCAAATAATCAATCTACCCCCAACACAGCCAGAAATCTCGATCGGCCGTCCGGATCGGCCCGAATCCTGAATTTCTCGTTGTACCGACGAAAATCACTATTCGCCGATGAATAGCCCGAAGGTAGTTGTTTTGCATTTTGACAATGGAAAACCCCTGTACCGCCCCTAAAATATTGCAAATAACCAATCAGCCCCCCAAACTGCCAAAAATCTCGATCGGCTGTCCGGATCGGCCATAATCCCGAATTTCTCGCTGTACCGACAAAAATCACTATTCACCGATGAATAACCTGAAAGTAGTTATTTTCCAGTTTGCCAACGGAAAACCCCCGTACTACCCCAAAAACGTTGCAAATAATCAATATGCCCCCCAAATAGCCAGAAATCACGATCGGCCGTCTGGACCGGCACGACTCCCGAATTCCTCGCTGTTGTGACGAAAATCACTATTCACCCCTTAACAGCCCGAAAATAGTTATTTTCCATTTTGTCAACGGAAAACCCCTGTACCACCTCTAAAACGTTGTAAATAATCAATCTGCCCCCCAAACAGCCAGAAATCACGAGCGGCCGTCCAGATCGGCACGAATCCTGAATTTCTCGCCGTACAAACGAAAATCACTATTCACCCCTGAACAGCCCAAAAGTAGTTATTTTCCACTTTGCCAACGGAAAAACACCGTACCACCCTTAAAACATTGCAAATAATCAATCTGCCCCCCAAACAGCTAGAAATCTCGATCGGCCGTCCGGATCGACCTGAATCCCGAATTTCTCGCTGTACTGACGAAAATCACTATTCACCGATGAATAGCCCGAAAGTAGCTATTTTCCAGTTTGCCAACGGAAAACCCTCGTTCTGCCCTAAAAACGTTGCAAATAATCAATATGCCCCCCAAACAGCCAAAAATCACGATCGGCAGTCCAGATCGGCACGACTCCCGAATTTCTCGCCGTAGTGACGAAAATCACTATTCCCCGCTTAGCAGCCCGAAAGTAGTTATTTTCCATTTTGTCAACGGAAAACCCCTGTACCACCCATAAAACGTTGCAAATAATCAATCTGCCCCAAACAGCCAGAAATCATGATCGGCCGTCCGGATCGGCACGAATCCCGAATTTCTCACTGTACCGGCGAAAATCTCTGTTCACCCCTGAACAGCCTTAAAGTAGTTATTTTCCATTGTGTCAACGGAAAACCCCCGTACCGGCCCTAAAACGTTGAAAATAACCAATCTGCCTCCAAGACAGCCAGAATTCACGATCGCCAATCCGGATCAGCACGAATCCCGAATTTCTCGCTGTACCGGCGAAAATCACTATTCACCCCTAACAGTCTGAAAGTAGTTATTTTCCATTTTATGAACGGAAAACCCCAGAACCGCCCCTAAAACGTTACAAATAATCAATCTGCCCCTCAAATAGCCAGAAATCACGATCGGCCATCCGGATCGGTATGAATCCCAAATTTCTCGACGTACAGACAAAAAATCACTATTCACCCTTGAACAACCCGAAAGTAGTTGTTTTCCATTTTGTCAACCGAAAACCCCTGTACCACCCCTAAAACGTTACAAATAATCAATCAGCCCCCCAAACAGCCAAAAATCACGATCGGCCGTCCAGATCTGCACGAATCCCAAATTTCTCGACGTACAGAAGAAAATCACTATTCACCCTCGAACAGCCCGATAGTAGTTGTTTTCCGTTTTGTCAACGGAAAAGCCCTGTACCGCCCCTAAAACAACGCAAATAACCAATCTGGCCCCCAAATTGCTAGAAAACTCGATCTGCCGTCCGGATCGGCCCGAATCCCGAATTTCTCGCTGTACCGACGAAAATCACTATTCACCCCTAAACAGCCTGAAAGTAGTTATTTTCCATTTTGTCAATGGAAAACCCTCGTACTGCCCCTAAAACGTTGCAAATAACCAATCTACCCCCCAAACTGCCTGAAATCACGATCGCCCGTCCGGATCGGCCCGAATCCTGAATTTCTCGTTGTACCGACGAAAATTACTATTCACCCCTGAACAGCCTGAAAGTAGTTATTTTCCATTGTGTCAACTGAAAACCCCCGTGCCGCCCGTAAAACGTTGCAAATAACAAATCTGCCCCCAAAACAGCCAAAAATCTTGATCGCCCCTCCGGATCTGCACGAATCCCGAATTTCTCACTGTACTGACGAAAATCATTATTGACCAATGAACAGCCCAAAAGTAGTTATTTTCCTTTTTGCCAACGGAAAACCCCAGAACCGCCCCTTAAAAGTTGCAAATAACCAATTTGCCCCCCAAACAGCCAGAAATCACGATCGGCCATCCAGATCGGCATGAATCCCGAACTTCTCACTGTACCGCCGAAAAATCACTATTCACCCTTGAACAACCCGAAGGTAGTTGTTTTCCATTTTGCCAACGAAAAACCCCTGTACGACCCCTAAAACCTTACAAATAATCAATCTGCCCCCCAAACAGCCAGAAATCACGATCACCCGTCCGGATCGGCACGAATCTCGTATTTCTCGACGTACAGACGAAAATCACTATTCACCCTTAAACAACCCGAAAGTAGTCGTTTTCTGTTTTGTCAACGGAAAACCCCTGTGCCGCCCCTATAACAACGCAAATAACCAATCTGCCTCCTAAATTGCTAGAAAACTTGATCAGCCGTCCGGATCGGCCTGAATCCCGAATTTCTCGCTGTACCGACGAAAATCACTATTCACCATGAATAGCACCAAAGTAGTTATTTTCCAGTTTACCAACTGAAAACCCCTGTACCGCCCCTTAAATGTTGTAAATAACAAATCTGCCCCGCAAACGGCTAGATATCACGATCACCCGTCCGAATTGGCACGAATCCCGAATTTCTCGCTGTATCGACGAAAAACACTACTCACCCTTGAATAGCCCGAAAGTAGTTATTTTCAACTTTGTCAAGGGAAAACCCCCATACCGTCCCTAAAACGTTGCAAATAATGAATTTACCCGCCAAACAGCCAACAATCACGATCGCCCCTCTGGATCAGCCCGAATCCTGAATTTCTCGCTGTACTAACGAAAATCATTATTGTCCAATGAACAGCCTAAAAGTAGTTATTTTCTGTTCTGCCAACGGAAAACCCCCGTACCGCCCCTAAAACGTTGCAAATAACCAATTTGCCCCCCAAACAGCCAGAAATCACGATCGCCCGTCCGGATTGGCACGAATCCCGAATTTCTCGCTGTACCGCCGAAAAACACTGTTCACACTTGAACAGCCTGAAAGTAGTTATTTTCCATTGTGTCAACGGAAAAACCCCGTACCGACCCACAAACGTTGCAAATAACCAATTTGCGCCCCATACAACCAGAAATCCCGATCGCCCGTCTGGATCGGCACGAATCCCGAATTTCTCGAGGTACAGACGAAAATCACTATTCACCCCTGAACTGCCCGAAAGTAGTTGTTTTCCATTTTGTCAATGGAAAACCCCCGTACCGCCCCTAAAACAATGCAAATAACCAATCTGCCCCCCAAATTGCTAGAAAACTCGATCGGCCGTCCAGATCGGCCCGAATCCCGAATTTCTCACTGTATCGACGAAAATCACTGTTCACCCATGAACAGCCTGAAAGTAGTTATTTTCCATCGTGTCAACGGAAAACCCCCGTACCGCCCCACAAACGTTGCAAATTGCCAATCTGCCCCCCTAACATCCAGAAATCCCGATCGCCCGTTCGGATCGACCCAAAACCCGAATTTCACGATGTACTGACGAAAAATACTATTCACCCCTGAACAGCCCGAAAGTAGTTATTTTCCATTGTGTCAACGGAAAACCCCCGTACCGCCCCTAAAACAATGCAAATAACCAATCTGCCCCCCAAATTGCTAGAAAACTCGATCGGCCGTCCGGATCGGCCCGAATTCCGAATTTCTCGCTGTACCGACGAAAATCACTGTTCACCCGTGAACAGCCTGAAAGTAGTTATTTTCCATTGTGTCAACGGAATACCCCCGTACCGCCTCACAAACGTTGCAAATTACCAATCTGCCCCCCTAACAACTAGAAAAACCGAGCGCCCATTCGGATCGACCCGAAACCCGAATTTCTCGATGTACTGACGAAAATTACTATTCACCCTTGAATAGCCCGAAAGTAGTTATTTTCCATTGTGTCAACGGAAAACCACCGTACCGCCACTAAAATGTTGTAAATAACCAATCTACCCCCAAAACAGCCAGAAATCACGTTCGGCCGACCGGATCGGCCTGAATCATGAATTTGTCGTTGTACCGACGAAAATCACTATTCAGCCCTGAACAGCCCGAAAGTACTAATTTTTCATTTTGTCAACGGAAAACCCCCGTATCACCCCAAACACATTGCAAATTACTAATCTGCCCCCCATACAGCCAGAAATCACGATTGCCCTTCCGGATCGGCCCGAATCCCGAATTTCTCGATGTACCGACGAAAATCACTATTCAACCCTGAACAGCCCGAAAGTAGTTATTTTCCTTTTCGTCAACGGAAAACCCTCGCACCGCCACTATAACGTTGAAAATAACCAATCTACCCCCAAAACAACAAGAGATCTCGACCGGCCGCCCGGATCGGCCAGAATCCTGAATTTCTCGCTGTATTGACGAAAATCACTATTCGTCGATGAAAAGCCCGAAATTAGTGATTTTCCATTTTGCCAACGGAAAACCCCCGTATTGCCCCTAAAACGTTCAAAATAATCAATTTGCCCCCCAAACAGCCAAAATTCACGATCGCCAATCCGGATCAGCACGAATCCCGAATTTGTCGCTGTACCGGCGACAATCACTATTCACCCCTGAACAGCCCGAAAGTAGTTATTTTCCATTTTGTCAACGGAAAACCCCCGTACCGCCCCTAAAACGTTACAAAAAATCAATCTGCCCCCCAAACAGCCAGAAATCACGATCGGCCATCCGGATCGGCACAAATCCCGAATTTCTCGCCGTACAAACGAAAATCACTATTCTCCCCTGAACAGCCCAAAAGTAGTTATTTTCCACTTTGTCAACGGAAAACCGTCGTACCACCCCTAAAACGTTGTAAATAATCAATCTGCCCCCCAAATTGCTAGAAAACTCGATCTACCGTCCGGATCGGCCCGAATCCCGAATTTCTCGCTGTACCGACGGAAATCACTATTCACCCATGAACAGCCTAAAAGTAGTTATTTTCCATTTTGTCAAAGGAAAACCCCTGTACCGCCCAAAAAACGTTGCAAATAACCAATCTGCCACCCAAACAGCCAGAAATCACGATCGCCCGTCCGGATCGGTCCGATTCCTGAACTTCTCGCTGTACCGACGAAAATCACTATTCAACGATGAATAGCCCGAAAGTAGTTATTTTCCATTTTGTCAACGGAAAACCCCCATACCGCCACTAAAACGTTGCAAATAATCAATTTGCCCCCCATACAGCCAGAAATCACGATCGCTCGTCCGGATTGGCCTGAATCCCGAATTTCTCGCTGTACCGACGAAAATCACTATTCATCGATGAACAGCTCGAAAGTAGTTATTTTCCATTTTGTCAACGGAAAACCCCCGTACCGCCCCTAAAACGTTTCAAATAACCAATCTGCCCCCCAAACAGGCAAATATCTCGATCGGCCGTCCGGATCAGCACGACTCCCGAATTTTTCGCCGTACCGACCAAAATCACTATTCACCCCTAAACAGCCCGAAAGTAGTTATTTTCCCTTTTGTCAATAGAAAAACCCCGTACCGCCCTTAAAACGTTGCAAACAATCAATCTGCACCCCATGCAGCCAGAAATCTCGATCGGCCGTCTGGATCGGCCCGACTCCCGAATGTCTCGATGTACCGACGAAAATCACTATTCACCCCTGAACAGCCCTAAAGTAGTTATTTTAGAATGTATCAACGGAAAACCCCCGTACCACCCCTATAATGTTGTAAATAGCCAATCTGCCCCCAAAACAGCCAGAAATCTCGATCGGCCGTCCGGATCGGACCGAATCCTGAATATCTCGTTGTACCGACGAAAATCACTATTCGCCGATGAACAGCCTGAAAGTAGTTATTTTCCATTTTGTCAACGGAAAACCCCAATACCGCCCCAAAAATGTTGCAAACAATCAATTTGCCCCCCAAACAGCCAGAAATCACGATCGCCAATCCGGATCAGCACGAATCCCGAATTTGTCGCTGTACCGGCGACAATCACTATTCACCCCTGAACAGCCCGAAAGTAGTTATTTTCCATTTTGTCAACGGAAAACCCCCGTACCGCCCCTAAAACGTTACAAAAAATCAATCTGCCCCCCAAACAGCCAGAAATCACGATCGGCCATCCGGATCGGCACAAATCCCGAATTTCTCGCCGTACAAACGAAAATCACTATTCTCCCCTGAACAGCCCAAAAGTAGTTATTTTCCACTTTGTCAACGGAAAACCGTCGTACCACCCCTAAAATGTTGTAAATAATCAATCTGCCCCCCAAATTGCTAGAAAACTCGATCTACCGTCTGGATCGGCCCGAATCCCGAATTTCTCGCTGTACCGACGAAAATCACTATTCACCAATGAACAGCCTAACAGTAGTTATTTTCCATTTTGTCAAAGGAAAACCCCTGTACCGCCCCCAAAACGTTGCAAATAACCAATCTGCCACCCAAACAGCCAGAAATCACGATCGCCCATCCGGATCGGTCCGATTCCTGAACTTCTCGCTGTACCGACGAAAATCACTATTCGACGATGAATAGCCCGAAAGTAGTTATTTTCCATTTTGTCAATGGAAAACCCCCATACCGCCACTAAAACGTTGCAAACAATCAATTTGCCCCCCATACAGCCAGAAATCACGATCGCTCGTCCGGATAGGCCTGAATCCCGAATTTCTCACTGTACCGACGAAAATCACTATTCATCGATGAACAGCTCGAAAGTAGTTATTTTCCATTTTGTCAACGGAAAACCCCCGTACCGCCCCTAAAACGTTTCAAATAACCAATCTGCCCCCCAAACAGGCAAATATCTCGATCGGCCGTCCAGATCAGCACGACTCCCGAATTTTCCGCCGTACCGACCAAAATCACTATTCACCCCTAAACAGCCCGAAAGTAGTTATTTTCCCTTTTGTCAATAGAAAAACCCCGTACCGCCCTTAAAACGTTGCAAACAATCAATCTGCACCCCATGCAGCCAGAAATCTCGATCGGCCGTCTGGATCGGCCCGACTCCCGAATGTCTCGATGTACCGACGAAAATCACTATTCACCCCTGAACAGCCCTAAAGTAGTTATTTTAGAATGTATCAACGGAAAACCCCCGTTCCACCCCTATAATGTTGTAAATAGCCAATCTGCCCCCAAAACAGCCAGAAATCTCGATCGGCCGTCCGGATCGGACCGAATCCTGAATATCTCGTTGTACCGATGAAAATCACTATTCGCCGATGAACAGCCTGAAAGTAGTTATTTTCCATTTTGTCAACGGAAAACCCCAATACCGCCCCAAAAACGTTGCAAACAATCAATTTGCCCCCCAAACAGCCAGAAATCACAATCGCCCGTCCGGATTGGCATGAATCCCGAATTTCTCGCTGTACCGACGAAAATCACTATTCATCGATGAACAGCTCGAAAGTAGTTATTTTCCTTTTTGTCGACGAAAAACCCGCGTACCGCCCCTAAAACGTTGCAAATAACCAATTTGCCCCCCAAACAGGCAAATATCCCGATCAGCCGTCCGGATCGGCACGACTCCCGAATTTCCCGCCGTACCGACCAAAATCACTATTCACCCCTAAACAGCCCGAAAGTAGTTATTTTCCCTTTTGTCAACAGAAAAACCCTGTACCGCCCCTAAAACGCTGCAAATAATCAATCTGCACCCCAAGCTGCCAGAAATCCCGATCGGCCGTCCGGATTGGCCCGAATCCCGATTTTCTCGATGTACCGACGAAAATCACTATTCACCCCTGAACAGCCTGAAAGTAGTTATTTCCCATTGTGCCAACGGAAAACCCCCGTACCGCCCCTATAACGTTGCAAATAACCAATCTGCCCCAAAAACAGCCAGAAATCTCGATCGGCTATCCAGATCGGCACAAATCCTGAATTTCTCGCTGTATCGACGAAAATCACTATTCGCCGATGAACAGCCGGAAAGTAGTTATTTTCCAATTTGTCAACGGAAAACCCCCATACCGGCACTAAAACGTTGCAAATAATCAATTTGCCCTCCAAACAGCCAGAAATCATGATCGCCCGTCCGGATTGGCTTGAATCCCGAATTTTTCGCTGTACCGACGAAAATCACTATTCATCAATGAACAGCTCGAGAGTAGTTATTTTCCATTTTGTCAACGGAAAACCCCTATACCTGCCGTATAACATTGTAAATAACCAATTTGCCCCCAAAACAGCCAGAAATCTCAATCGGCTGTCTGGATCGGCCCGACTCCCGAACTTTCTGCCGTACCGACCAAAATCACTATTCGCCCCAAAACAACCTGAAAGTAGTTATTTTCCCTTTTGTCAACAGGAAAACCCCGTACTGCCCCTAAAACGTTGCAAATAACCAATCTGCCCCCCAAATAGGCAAATATCCCGATCGGCTGTCTGGATCGGCACGACTACCGAATTTCCCGCCGTACCGACCAAAATCACTATTCACCCCTAAACAGCCCGAAAGTACTTATTTTCCATTGTGCCAACGGAAAACCCCCGTACCGCCCCTATAATGTTGAAAATAACCAATTTGCCCCAAAAACAGCCAGAAATCTCGATCGGCCGTCCGGATTGGCATGACTCCTGAATTTCCCGCCGAACCGACGAAAATCACTATTCACCCCTGAACAGCCCGAAAGTAGTTATTTTCCATTGTGTCAACGGAAAACCCCCGTACCACCCCTATAACAATGCAAATAACCAATCTGCCCCCAAAACAGCTAGAAATCCCGAACGCCCGTCTGGATCGGCTCGATTCCTGAATCTGTCGTTGTACCGACGAAAATCACTATTCACCGATGAATAGCCCGAAAGTAGTTATTTTCCATTTTGTCAACGGAAAACCCTTGTACCGCCCCTAAAACGTTGCAAATAACCAATCTGCCCCCCAAACAGGCAAATATCCCGATCGGCCGTCCGGATCGGCACGACTCCTGAATTTCCCGCCGTACCGACGAAAATCACTATTCACCCCTGAACAGCCCGAAAGTAGTTATTTTCCATTGTGTCAACGGAAAACCCCCGTACCACCCCTATAACGTTGTAAATAACCAATCTGCCCCCACAACAGCCAGAAATCTCGATCGGCCGTCCGGATCGGACCGAATCCTGAATATCTTGCTGTACCGACAAAAATCATTATTCGCCGATGAACAGCCCGAAAGTAGTTATTTTCCATTTTGTCAACGAAAAACCCCAATACCACCCCTAAAACGTTGCAAATAACTAATCTGCCCCCTCAACCAGGAAATATCCCGATCGGCTGTCCGGATCGGCACAACTCCCGAATTTCCCGCCGTACCGACGAAAATCACTATTCACCCCTGAACAGCCCGAAAGTAGTTATTTTCCATTGTGTCAACGGAAAACCCCCGTACCACCCCTATAACGCTGTAAATAACCAATTTGCCCCCAAAACAGCCAGAAATCTCGATCGGCCGTCCGGATCGGACCGAATCCTGAATATCTCGCTGTATCAACAAAAATCACTATTCGCCGATGAACAGCCTAAAAGTAGTTATTTTCCGTTTTGTCAACGGAAAACCCTAATACCGCCGCATAAAAGTTGCAAACAGTCAATTTGCCCCCCAAACAGCCAAAAATCACAATCGCCCGTCTGGATTGGCATGAATCCCAAATTTCTCGCTGTACCGACGAAAATCACAATTCATCAATGAACAGCTTGGAAGTAGTTATTTTCGATTTATTCAACGTAAAACCCTTGTACCGCCCCAAAAACGTTGCAAATAACCAATCTGCCCCCCAAACAGGCAAATATCCCGATCGGCCGTCCGGATCAGCACGACTGCCGAATTTTCCACCGTACCGACGAAAATTACTATTCTCCCCTAAACAACCTGAAAGTAGTTATTTTCCCTTTTGTCAATAGAAAAACCCCGTACCGCCCTTAAAACGTTGAAAACAATCAATCTGCACCCCATGCTGCCAGAAATCTCGATCGGCCGTCCGGATCGGCATGACTCCCGAATGTCTCGATGTACCGACGAAAATCACTATTCATCCCTGAACAGCCCTAAAGTAGTTATTTTAGAATGTGTCAACGGAAAACCCCCGTACCACCCCTATAATGTTGTAAATAGCCAATCTGCCCCCAAAACAGCCAGAAATCTCGATCGGTCGTCCGGATCGGACCGAATCCTGAATATCTCGTTGTACCGACGAAAATCACTATTCGCCGATGAACAGCCCGAAAGTAGTTATTTTCCATTGTGTCAACGAAAAACCCCCGTACCACCCCTATAACGTTGTAAATAACCAATTTGCCCCCAAAACAGCCAGAAATCTCGATCGGCCGTCCAGATCAGACCGAATCCTGAATATCTCGCTGTATCGACAAAAATCACTATTCGCCGATGAACAGCCTAAAAGTAGTTATTTTCCATTTTGTCAACGGAAAACCCCAATACCGCCGCATAAAAGTTGCAAACAGTCAATTTGTCCCCCAAACAGCCAAAAATCACAATCGCCCGTCTGGATTGGCATGAATCCCGAATTTCTCGCTGTACCGACGAAAATCACTATTCATCAATGAACAGCTCGGAAGTAGTTATTTTCGATTTATTCAACGGAAAACCCTTGTACCGCCCCAAAAACGTTGTAAATAACCAATCTGCCCCCCAAACAGGCAAATATCCCGATCGGCCGTCCGATCGGCACGACTGCCGAATTTTCCACCGTACCGACGAAAATTACTATTCTCCCCTAAACAACCTGAAAGTAGTTATTTTCCCTTTTGTCAATAGAAAAACCCCGTACCGCACTTAAAACGTTGCAAACAATCAATCTGCACCCCATGCTGCCAGAAATCTCGATCGGCCGTCCGGATCGGCCTGACTCCCGAATGTCTCGATGTACCGACGAAAATCACTATTCATCCCTGAACAGCCCTAAAGTAGTTATTTTAGAATGTGTCAACGGAAAACCCCCGTACCACCCCTATAATGTTGTAAATAGCCAATCTGCCCCCAAAACAGCCAGAAATCTCGATCGGTCGTCCGGATCGGACCGAATCCTGAATATCTCGTTGTACCGACGAAAATCACTATTCGCCGATGAACAGCCCGAAAGTAGTTATTTTCCATTGTGTCAACGAAAAACCCCCGTACCACCCCTATAACGTTGTAAATAACCAATTTGCCCCCAAAACAGCCAGAAATCTCGATCGGCCGTCCGGATCAGACCGAATCCTGAATATCTCGCTGTATCGACAAAAATCACTATTCGCCGATGAACAGCCTAAAAGTAGTTATTTTCCTTTTTGTCAACGGAAAACCCCAATACCGCCGCATAAAAGTTGCAAACAGTCAATTTGCCCCCCAAACAGCCAAAAATCACAATCGCCCGTCTGGATTGGCATGAATCCCGAATTTCTCGCTGTACCGACGAAAATCACTATTCATCAACGAACAGCTCGGAAGTAGTTATTTTCGATTTATTCAACGTAAAACCCTTGTACCGCCCCAAAAACGTTGCAAATAACCAATCTGTCCCCCAAACAGGCAAATATCCCGATCGGCCGTCCGGATCGGCACGACTGCCGAATTTTCCACCATACCGACGAAAATTACTATTCTCCCCTAAACAACCTGAAAGTAGTTATTTTCCCTTTTGTCAATAGAAAAACCCCGTACCGCCCTTAAAACGTTGCAAACAATCAATCTGCACCCCATGCTGCCAGAAATCTCGATCGGCCGTCCGGATCGGCCCGACTCCCGAATGTCTCGATGTACCGACGAAAATCACTATTCATCCCTGAACTGCCCTAAAGTAGTTATTTTAGAATGAGTCAACGGAAAACCCCCGTACCACCCCTATAATGTTGTAAATAGCCAATCTGCCCCCAAAACAGCCAGAAATCTCGATCGGCCGTCCGGATCGGACCGAATCCTGAATATCACGTTGTACCGACGAAAATCACTATTCGCCGATGAACAGCCTGAAAGTAATTATTTTCCATTTTGTCAACGGAAAACCCCAATACCGCCCCAAAAACGTTGCAAACAATCAATTTGCCCCCCAAACAGCCAGAAATCACGATCGCCCGTCCGGATTGGCATGAATCCAGAATTTCTCGCTGTACCAACGAAAATCACTATTCATCGATGAACAGCTCGATAGTAGTTATTTTCCATTTTGTCGACGAAAAACCCGCGTACCACCCCTAAAACGTTGCAAATAACCAATTTGCCCCCCAAACAGGCAAATATCCCGATCAGCCGTCCGGATCGGCACGACTACCGAATTTCCCGCCGTGCCGACCAAAATCACTATTCACCCCTAAACAGCCCGAAAGTAGTTATTTTCCCTTTTGTCAACAGAAAAACCCTGTACCGCCCCTAAAACGCTGCAAATAATCAATCTGCACCACAAGCAGCCAGAAATCCCGATCGGCCGCCCGGATCGGCCCGAATCCCGATTTTCTCGATGTACCGACGAAAATCACTATTCACCCCTGAACAGCCTGAAAGTAGTTATTTTCCAATGAGCCAACGGAAAACCCCCGTACCGCCCCTATAACGTTGCAAATAACCAATCTGCCCCATAAACAGCCAGAAATCTCGATCGGCTATCCAGATCGGCACAAATCCTGAATTTCTCGCTGTATCGACGAAAATCACTATTCGCCGTTGAACAGCCCGAAAGTACTTATTTTCCAATTTGTCAACGGAAAACCCCCATACCGGCACTAAAACGTTGCAAATAATCAATTTGCCCTCCAAACAGCCAGAAATCATGATCGCCCGTCCGGATTGGCCTGAATCCCGAATTTCTCGCTGTACCGACGAAAATCACTATTCATCAATGAACAGCTCGAGAGTAGTTATTTTCCATTTTGTCAACGGAAAACCCCCATACATGCCGTATAACATTGTAAATAACCAATCTGCCCCCAAAACAGCCAGAAATCTCGATCGGCCTGATTCCCGAATTTGTCGCTGTACCGACGAAAACCACTATTCGCCGATGAACAGCCCGAAAGTAGTTATTTTCCATTTTGTCAACGGAAAACCCCCATACCGCCACCAAAACGTTGCAAATAATCAATTTGCCCCCAAACAGCTAGAAATCATGATCGCCCGTCCGGATCGGCCTGATTCCCGAATTTCTCGTTGTACCGACGAAAATCACTATTCATCGATGAACAGCTCGTAAGTAGTAATTTTCCCTTTTGTCAACGGAAAACCCTTGTACCGCCCCTAAAACATTGCAAGTAACCAATCTGCCCCCCAAACAGGCAAATATCCCGATCGGCCGTCTGAATCGACACGACTCCCAAATTTTCCGCTGTACCGACGAAAATCACTATTTACCCCTAAACAACCTGAAAGTAGTTATTTTCCCTTTTGTCAACAGCAAAACCCCATACCACCCTAAAACGTTGCAAACAATCAATCTGCACCCCAAGCAGCCAAAAATCCCGATCGGCCGTCCGGATCGGCCCGAATCCTGAATTTCTCGATGTACCGACGAAAATCACTATTCGCCGATGAACAGCCCGAAAGTAGTTATTTTCCATTTTGTCAACGGAAAACCCCAATACTGCCCCAAAAACGTTGCAAACAATGAATTTGCCCCCCAAACAGCCAGAAATCACGATTGCCCGTCTGGATTGGCATGAATACCGAATTTCTCGCTGTACCGACGAAAATCACTATTCATCGATGAACAGCTCGAAAGTAGTTATTTTCGATTTTGTCAACCGAAAAGCCTTGTACCGCCCCTAAAACGTTGTAAATAACCAATCTGCCCCCCAAATAGGCAAATATCCTGATCGGCCGTCCGGATCGGCACGAATCCCGAATTTGTCGCCGTACCGACGAAAATCACTATTCACCCCTAATCAACCCGAAAGTAGTTATTTTCCCTTTTGTCAACAGAAAAACCCCGTACCACCCTAAAACGTTGCAAACAATCAATCTGCCCCCCAAGCAGCCAGAAATCCCGATTGGCCGTCCGGATCGGCCCGAATCCCGAATTTCTCGATGTACCGACGAAAATCACTATTCGCCGATGAACAGCCCGAAAGTAGTTATTTTCCATTTTGTCAACGGAAAACCCCAATACCGCCCCAAAAACGTTGCAAACAATCAATTTGCCCCCCAAACAGCCAGAAATCACGATCGCCCTTTTGGATTGGCATGAATCCCGAATTTCTCGCCATACCGACGAAAATCACTATTCGTCGATGAACAGCTCGAAAGTAGTTATTTTCGATTTTGTCAACGGAAAACCCTTGTACCGCCCCTAGAACGCTGCAAATAACCAATCTGCCCCCCAAACAGGCAAATATCCCGATCGGCCGTCCGAATCGGCACGACTCCCAAATTTTCTGCCGTACTGACGAAAATCACTATTTACCCCTAAACAACCCGAAAGCAGTTATTTTTCCTTTTGTCAACAGAAAAACCCCATACCACCCTCAAACATTGCAAACAATCAATCTGCACCCCAAGCAGCCAGAAATCCCGATTGGCCGTTCGGATCGGCCCGAATCCCAAATTTCTCGATGTACCGACGAAAATCACTATTCGCCGATGAACAACCTGAAAGTAGTTATTTTTCATTGTGTCAACGTCAAACCCCCATACCAGTCGTATAACATTGCAAATAACCAATCAGCCCCCAAAATGGCCAGAAATCTCGATCGGCCGTCCGGATCTGCCCGAATCCCGAATTTGTCGCTGTACCGACAAAAATCTCTATTCACCGATGAACTGCCCGAAAGTAGTTATTTTCCATTTTGTCAACGGAAAACCCTTGTACCGACCCTAAAACGTTGCAAGTAACCAATCTGCCCCCCAAACAGGCAAATATCCTGATCGGCTGTCCGGATCGGCACGAGTCCTGAATTTCCCGCTGTACCGACGAAAATCAGTATTCACCCCTAAACAACTCGAAAGTAGTTATTTTCGATTGTGTCAACGGAAAACCCCCGTACCACCCCTATAACGTTGCAAATAACCAATCCGGCCCCAAAACAGCCAGAAATCTCGATCGGCCGTCCGAATCGGACCGAATACTGAATATCTCCCTGTACCGACGAGAATCACTATTCACCGATGAACAGCCCGAAAGTAGTTATTTTCCATGTTGTCAACGGAAAACCCCCTGCTGCCCCTAAAACGTTGGAAAATAATCATTCTGCCCCCCAAACAGCCAGAAATCACGATCGGCTGTCCAGATCGGCACGAATCCCGAATTTCTCGCCGTACAGGCGAAAATCAATATTCACCGATGAACAGCCCGAAAGTAGTTATTTCCATTTTGTCAACGGAAAACCCCTGTACGGCCCCTAAAACGTTGAAAATAACCAATATGCCCCCCAAAACAGCCAGAAATCCCGATCGGCCCTCCGGATTGGCACGAATCCCGAATTTCTCGCTGTACCGACGAAAATCACTATTCATCGATGAACAGCATGAAAGTAGTTATTTTCCATTTTGTCAACGGAAAACCCCCGTACTGCCACTAAAACGTTGCAAATAATCAATTTGCCCCCCAAACGGCATGAAATCACGATCGCCCGTCCAGATCGGCACCAATCCCGAATTTCTCACTGTAATGACGAAAATCATTATTCACCAATGAACAGCCCAAAAGTAGTTATTTTCTGTTTTACCCACGGAAAACCCCCGTACCGCCCCTTAAATGTTGCAAATAGCCAATCTGCCCCCCAAATAGCCGAAAATCCCGATCGGCCATCCGGATCGGCACGACTCCCGAATTTCCCGCCGTACCGACGAAAATAACTATTCACCCCTAAACTGCCCGAAAGTAGTTATTTTTCATTTTATCAACGAAAAACCCACGTACCGCCCCTAAAACGTTGCAAATAATCAATCTGCCACCCAAACAGCCAGAAATCATGATCGGCCGTCCGGATCGGCATGAATCCCGAATTTCTTGCTGTACAAACGAAAATCACTATTCTCCCTTGAACAGCCTGAAAGTAGTTATTTTCCATTTCATCAACGGAAAACCCCGGTACCGGCCCAAAAACATTGCAGATAACCAATCTGCACCCCAAACAGCCAGAAATCTCGATCGGCTGACCGGATCGGCCTGAATCCCGAATTTCTCGATGTACCGACGAAAATCACTATTCACCCCTGAACAGCCCGAAAGTAGTTATTTTCCATTAAGTTAACGGAAAAGCCGCGTACCGCCCCTAAAACGTTGCAAATAACCAAGCTGTCCCCAAAACAGCCAGAAATCTCGATCGGCCGTCCGGATCGGATCGAATCCCGAATTTCTCGCTGTACCGACGAAAATCACTATTTGCCGATGAACAGCTCGAAAGTAGTTATTTTCCATTTTGTCAACGGAAACCCCCATACCGCCCCTAAAACGTTGCAAATATCCAATCTGTCCCCAGAACAGCCAGAAATCACGATTGGCCGTCCGGATCGGATCGAATCCCGAATTTCTTGCAGTACCGACGAAAATCACTATTGCCCGATGAATAGCCCATAAGTAGTTATTTTCCAGTTTGTCAACGGAAAACCCCCGTACTGCTCCTAAAACGTTGAAAATAACCAATCTACCCCCCAAACAGCCAGAAATCCTGATCAGCCCTCCAGTTGGCACGAATCCCAAATTTTTCGCCGTACAGACGAAAATGACTATTCATTCATGAATAGCCCAAAAGTAGTTGTTTTCCATTTTGTCAACGGAAAACCCCTGTGCCGCCCCGGAAACATTGCAAATAACCAATCAGCCCCCCAAACTACCAGAAATCTCGATCAGCCGACCGGATCTGCCCGAATCCCGAATTACTCGCTGTACCGACGAAAATCACTATTCACCAATGAATAGCCGGTAAGTAGTTATTTTCCAGTTTGCCAATGGAAAACCCCCGCACCGCCCCCAAAATGTTGCCAATAATCAATCTGCCCCCGAAACAGCCAGAAATCACGATCGGTCGTCTGGATCGGCCCGAATCCCGAATTTCTCGCTGTACCGACGAAAATCATTATTCATCGATGAACTGCCCGAAAGTAGTTATTTTCCATTTTGTCAACGGAAAACCCCCGTACTGCCCCTAAAACGTTGCAAAATTATCAATTTGCCCCCACATAGCCAGAAATCACGAGCGGCCGTCCAGATTGGCACGAATCCCGAGTTTCTCGCCATACAGACGAAAAGCACTATTCACCGATGAACAGCCAGAAAGTAGTTATTTTCCATTTTGTCAACGGAAAACCCACGTACGGCCCCAAAAACGTTGAAAATAACCAATCTGCCCCCCCCAAACAGCCAGAAATCTCGATCGGCCCTCCTGATCGGCACGAATCCCGAATTTCTCGCCGTACAGAGGAAAATCACTATTCAGTCTTGAACAGCCCGAAAGTAGTTGTTTTCCATTTTGTCAACGGAAACCCCCATACCGCCCCTAAAACGTTGCAAATATCCAATCTGTCCCCAAAACAGCCAGAAATCACGATCGGCCGTCCGGATCAGACCGAATCCCGAATTTCTTGCAGTACCGACGAAAATCACTATTGCCCGATGAATAGCCCGTAAGTAGTTATTTTCCAGTTTGTCAACGGAAAACCCCCGTACTGCCCCTAAAATGTTGAAAATAACCAATCTACCCCCCAAACAGCCATAAATCCCGATCAGCCTTCCAGTTGGCACGAATCCCGAATTTTTCGCCGTATAGACGAAAAATACTATTCATTCTTGAATAGCCCGAAAGTAGTTGTTTTCCATTTTGTCAACGGAAAACCCCCGTACCGCCCCTGAAACATTGCAAATAACCAATCAGCCCCCCAAACTACCAGAAATCTCGATCAGCCGTCCGGATCTGCTCGAATCCCGAATTACTCGCTGTACCGACGAAAATCACTATTCACCGATGAATAGCCCGTAAGTAGCTATTTTCCAGTTTGCCAACAGAAAACCCCCGCACCGCCCCCAAAACGTTGCCAATAATCAATCTGCCCCCGAAACAGCCAGAAATCACGATCGGTCGTTTGGATCGGCCCGAATCCCAAATTTCTCGCTGTACCGACGAAAATCACTATTCATCGATGAACTGCCCGAAAGTAGTTATTTTCCATTTTGTCAACGGAAAACCACTGTACTGCCCCTAAAACGTTGCAAAATTATCCATTTGCCCCCCACATAGCCAGAAATCACGAGCGGCCGTCCAGATTGGCACGAATCCCGAGTTTCTCGCCATACAGACGAAAATCACTATTCACCGATGAACAGCCTGAAAGTAGTTATTTTCCATTTTGTCAACGGAAAACCCACGTACGGCCCCTAAAACGTTGAAAATAACCAATCTGCCCCCCAAACAGCTAGAAATCCCGATCGGCCCTCCTGATCGGCACGAATCCCGAATTTCTCATCGTATAGAGGAAAATCACTATTCATTCTTGAACAGCCCGAAAGTAGTTGTTTTCCATTTTGTCAACGGAAATCCCCTGTTCCGCCCCTGAAACATTGCAAATAACCAATCTGTCCCCCAAACTACCAGAAATCTTGATCGGCCGTCCGGATCGGCCCGAATCTCGAATTTCTCGCTGTACCGACGAAAATCACTATTCACCGATGAACAGCCCGAAAGTAGTTATTTTCCATTTTGTCAACGGAAAACCCCCGTACCGCACCTGAAACGTTGCAAATAATCAATCTGCCTCCCGAATGGCCAGAAATCACGATCGGCCGTCCGGATCGGCACGAATCTCGAATTTCTCGCCATACAGACGAAAATCAGTATTCACCCTTGAACAGCCTGAAAGTAGTAATTTTCCACTTTGTCAATGGAAAACCGCCATACCGGCCCGAAAACTTTGCAAATAACCAATCTACCCCCAAAACTGCCAGAAATCTCGATCGGCCGACCGGATCGGCCCGAATCCCGAATTTCTCGCTGTACCGACGAAAATCACTACCCGCCGATGAACAGCCCGTAAGTAGTTATTTTCCATTTTGTCAACGGAAAACCCACGTACTGCCCCCAAGACGTTGCAAATGACTAATCTGCCCCGCAAACAGCCAGAAATCACGATCGGCAATCCGTATCGGCCCGAATCCCGAATTTCTCGCTGCATCAACGAAAATCACTATTCACCCATGAACAGCCCGAAAGTAGTTATTTTCCTTTTGGTCAACAGAAAACCCCCATACCGCCCCAAAAACGATGCAAATGACCAATCTGCCAACCAAACAACCAGAAATCACGATCGCCCGTCCGGATCGGCACGAATCCCAAATATCAAGCTGTACCGACAAAAATCACTATTCGCCCCTAAATAGCCAGAAAGTAGTTATTTTCCATTTTGTCAACAGAAAACCCCCATACTGCTCGTAAAACGTTGCAAATGACCAATCTGCCCCCCAAACCGCCAGAAATCACGATTGGCCGTCCGGATCGGCACGGATCCCGAATTTCTCGCTGTACCGACGAAAATCACTATTCACCCGAGCTCAGCCCTGAAGTAGTTATTTTCCATTTTGTCAATGGAGAACCCCCGTACCACCCCCAAAACGTTGCAGATGACCAATCCGCCCTGCAGACAGCCAGAAATCACGATCGGCAGTTCGGATCGGCACGAATCCCAAGTTTCTAGCTGTACCGGTGAAAATCATTATTCACCCATGAACAGCCCGAAAGTAGTTATTTTCCATTTTGCCAACGGAAAACCCCCGTACCGCCCCTAAAACGTTGCAAATGACCAATTTGCCCCGCTAACAACCGAAAATCACGATCGGCCGTCCGGATCGGCACGAATCCCGAATTTCTCGCTGTACCGACGAAATTCACTATTCACCCGTGAACAGCCCTGAAGTAGTTATTTTCCATTTTCTCAACGGAAAACCCCCGTACCGCCGCTAAAACGTTGCAAATGACCAATCTGCCCCCCAGACAGCCAGAAATCACGATCGGCAGTCCGGATTGGCACGAATCCCGAATTTCTCGTAGAATCGACGAAAATCACTATTCAATCATGAATAGCCCGAAAGTAGTTATTTTCCATTTTGTCAACGATAAACTCCTGTACCGCCCCTAAAACGTTGCAAATGACCAATCTGCCCCCTAAGCAGCCAGAAATCACGATCGGCCGTCCGGATCGGCACGGATCCCGTATTTCTCGCTGTACCAACGAAAATCACTATTCACCCATGAACAGCCCGAAAGTAGTTATTTTCCATTTTGTCAGCGGAAAACCCCCATACCGCCCCTAAAACGTTGCAAATGACCAATCTGCCCCCTAAACCACCAGATATCACGATCGGCAGTCCAGATCGGCACGAATCCCGAATTTCTCGCTGTACCAACGAAAATCACTATTCACCCATGAACAAACCTGAAGTAGTTATTTTCCATTTTGTCAACGGAAAACTCCCGAACCGCCCCCAAAACGTTGCAAATGACCAATCCGCCCCGCAAACAGCCAGAAATCACGATCGGCAGTCTGTATCGGCACGAATCCCGAATTTCAAGCTGTACCGACGAAAATCACTATTCACCCCTAAACAGCCAGAAAATAGTTATTTTCCATTCTGCCAACGGAAAACCCATGTACCGACCCCAAAATGTTGCAAATGACCAATTCGCCCCGCAAACAGCCAAAAATCACGATCGGCAGTCCGGATCGGCACGGATCCCGTATTTCTCGCTGTACCGACGAAAATCACTATTCGCCCATGAACAACCCGAAAGTAGTTATTTTCCATTTCGTCAACAGAAAGCTCATGTACCGCCGCCAAAACGTTGCAAATGGCCAATCTGCCTCGATAGCAGCCAGAAATCACGATCGGCCGTCCGGATCGGCACGGATCCCAAACTTCTCATTGTAACGACGAAAATTACTATTCATCCACGAACAACACGAAAGTAGTTATTTTCCATTTTGTCAACGGAAAACCCACGTACCACCGCTAAAACGTTGCAAATGACCATTCTACCTCGCAAGCAGCCAGAAATCATGTTCGGCCGTCCGGATTGGGACGTACCCCGAAATTCTCGCTTTACCGACGAAAATTACTATTCACCCATGAACAGCCCTGAAGTATTCATTTTCCATTTTGTCAACGGAAAACCCCCGTACCGCCCCCAAAACGTTGCAAATGACTAATCCGCCTCGCAAACAGCCAGAAATCACGATCGGCAGTCCGAATCGACACGAATCCCGAATTTCAAGTTGTACCGAGAAAAATCACTATTCACCCATAAATAACCAGAAAATAGTTATTTTCCATTCTGTCAACGGAAAACCCCCGAACAGCCCCTAAAACGTTGGAAATGACCAATCTGCCCCCCAAACAGCCTTAAATCACGATCGGCAGTCCAGATCGGCACGGATCCCGAATTTCTCCCTGTACCGGCGAAAATCACTATTCACCCATGAACAGCCTGAAAGTTGTTATTTTCCATTTTGTCAACGGAAAACCCCCGTACTGCCCCTAAAACGTTGCAAATGACCAATTTGCCTCCAAACAGCTAGAAATCACGATCAGCGGTCCGAATCGGCATGAATCCCGAATTTCTCGCTGAACCAACGGAAATCACTATTCACCCATGAACAACCCGAAAGTAGTTATTTTCCATTTTGTCAACAGAAAACCCACGTACCGCCGCTAAAACATTGCAAATGACCATTCTGCCCCCCAAGCAGCCACAAATCACGATCGTCCGTCCGGATCGGCATCCTGAATTTCTCGCAGTACCGACGAAAATCACTATTCACCCATGAACAACCCGAAAAGTAGTTATTTTCCCTTCAGACAACGGAAAACCCTCGTGCCGACGCTAAAACGTTGCAATGGACCAATCTGCCCCGCAAGCAACCAGCAATCACGATCGGCCGTCCGGATCGGCACGGATCACAAATTTCTCGCTATACCGAAGAAAATCACTATTCTCCCGTGAACAGCCCTGAAGTAGTTATTTTACATTTTGCCAACGGAAAACCCCCGTACTGCCCCCAAAACGTTGCAAACGACCAACCCGCCACGCAAGCAGCAAGAAATCACGTTCGGCCGTTCGGATCCGGACGGATCCCGAATTTCTCGCTATACCGGCAAAAATCACTATTCACCCATGAACAACCCGAAAGTAGTTATTCTCCATTTTGTCAACAGAAAACCCACGTACCGCCGCTAAAACGTTGCGAATGACCAATCTGCCTCGCATGCAGCCAGAAATCACGTTCGGCCTTCCGGATCTGGACGGATCCCGAATTTCTCACTATACCGACGAAAATCACTATTCACCCATGAACAGCCCGAAAGTAGTTATATTCCATTTTCTCAACGGAAAACCCCCGTACCGCCCCCAAAACGTTGCAAATGACCAATCTGCCCCCCAGACAGCATGAAATCACGATCGGCCGAACGGATCGGCATGAATCCCGAATTTCTCGCTGTTCCGGCAAAAATCACTATACACCCCTGAATAGCCCGAAAGAAGTCATTTTCCGTTTTGCCAACGGAAAACCCCTGTACTGCCGCTAAAATGTTGCAAATGACCGTTCTGCCCCCCAAACAGCCAGAAATCACGATCGGCTGTCTGGATCGGCACGAATCCCGAATTTCTCGCTGTACCGACGAAAACCACTATTCACCCCTGAACAACCCGAAAGTAGTTATTTTCCATTTAGACAACAGAAAACCCTCGAACCGCTGCTAAAACGTTGCAAATGACCAATCTGCCCCGCAAGCAGCCAGCAATCACGATCGGCCGTCCGAATCAGCACGAATCCCGAATTTGTCACTGTACCGACGGAAATACTATTCTCCCATGAACTACCCGAAAGTAGTTATTTTCCATTTTGCCAACGGAAAACCCCTGTACCGCTGCAAAAATGTTGCAAATGACCAATCTGCCCCCCAAACAGCCAGAAATCACGATCTTCCGCCTGGATCGGCACAAATCCGGAATTTCAAGTTGTACCGACGAAAATCACTATTCACCCCTAAACAGCCAGAAAATAGTTATTTTCCATTCTGTCAACGGAAAAGCCCCGTACCGCCCCTAAAACGTTGCAAATGACCAATCTGCCCCCCAAACAGCCAAAAATCACGATCGGCCGTCTGTATTGGCACGGATCCCAAATTTCCCTCTGTACCGACGAAAATCACTATTCACCCCTAAACAGCCAGAAAATAGTTATTTTCCATTCTGTCAGCAGAAAACCCCCGTACCGCCCCTAAAACGTTGCAAATGACCAATCTGCCCCCGAAGTAGCTAGAAATCACGATCAGCCGTCCGGATCGACACGGATCCCGTATTTCTCGCTGTAGCAACGAATATCACTATTCTCCCATGAACAGCCCGAAAGTAGTTATTTTCTATTTTGTCAACGGAAAACCCCCGTACCGCCCCTAAAACGTTGCAAATGACCAATCTGCCCCCGAAGCAGCTAGAAATCACGATCAGCCGTCCGGATCGGCACGGATCCCGTATTTCTCGCTGTAGCAACGAATATCACTATTCACCCCTAAACAGCCAGAAAATAGTTATTTTCCATTTTGTCAACGGAAAAGCCCCGTACCGCCCCTAAAACGTTGCAAATGACCAATCTGCCCCCCAAACAGCCAAAAATCACGATCGGCCGTCTGTATTGGCACGGATCCCAAATTTCCCTCTGTACCGACGAAAATCACTATTCACCCCTAAACAGCCAGAAAATAGTTATTTTCCATTCTGTCAGCAGAAAACCCCCGTACCGCCCCTAAGACGTTGCAAATGACCAATCTGCCCCCGAAGTAGCTAGAAATCACGATCAGCCGTCCGGATCGACACGGATCCCGTATTTCTCGCTGTAGCAACGAATATCACTATTCTCCCATGAACAGCCCGAAAGTAGTTATTTTCTATTTTGTCAGCGGAAAACCCCCGTACCGCCCCTAAAACGTTGCAAATGACCAATCTGCCCCCGAAGCAGCTAGAAATCACGATCAGCCGTCCGGATCGGCACGGATCCCGTATTTCTCGCTGTAGCAACGAATATCACTATTCACCCATGAACAGCCCTGAAGTATTTATTTTCCATTTTGTCAACGGAAAACCCCCGTACCGCCCCCAAAATGCTGCAAATGACCAATCCGCCCCGCAGACAGCCAGAAATCCCGATTGGCCGTCCGGATCGGCACGAATCCCGAATTTCAAGCTGTATTGGCGAAAATCACTATTCTCCCCTAAACAGCCCAAAAGTAGTTATTTTCTATTTTGTCAACGGAAAACACCCGTACCACCCCTAAAACATTGCAAATGGCCAATCTGCCCCCCATACAGCCAGAAATCACGATCGGCCGCCTGGATCGACACGAATCCCGAATTTCTAGCTGTACCAGCAAAAATTTCTATCCACCGCTGAACAGCCCTAAAGTAGTTATTTTTCATTTTCCCAACGGAAAACCCCCGTGCCGCCGCTAAAACGTTGCAAATGACTAATCTGCTCCCCATACAGCCAGAAATCACGATCGGCCATCCGGATCGGTACAGATCCCGTATTTCTCGCTGTACCAATGAAAATCACTATTCACCCATGAACCGCCCTGAAGTAGTTATTTTCCATTATGCCAACGGAAAACTCCCGTACCGCCCCCATAACATTGCAAACGACCAATCCGCCCCCCAAACAGCCAGAAATCACGATCCTCCATCCGGATCGGCCCGAATCTTGAATTTCAAGCTGTACCGACAAAAATCACTATTCACTCCTAAACAGCCAGAAAATAGTTATTTTCCATTCCGTCAACGGAAAACCCCCGTACCGCCCCTAAAACGTTGCAAATGACCAATCTGCCCCCTAAACAGCCAGAAATCACGATCGGTCGTCCGGATCGGCACGGATCCCGAATTTCTCTCTATTTCGGCGAAAATCACTATATAGCCCGAAAGTAGTTATTTTCCATTTTGTCAACGGAAAACCCCATACCGCCCCTAAAACGTTGCAAATGACCATTCTGCCCCCCAAACAGCCAGAAATCACGATTGGCTGTCCGAATCGGCACGAATCCCGAATTTCTCACTGTACCGTCAAAAATGACTATTCACCCATGAACAGCCATGAAGTAGTTATTTTCCATTTTGTCAACGGAAAACCCACGTACCGCCCCCAAAACGTTGCAAATGGCCAATCCGCCCCGCAGACAGCCAGAAATCCCGATTGGCTGTCCGGATCGGCACGAATCCCGAATTTCAAGCTGTACCGACGAAAATCACTATTCACCCCTAAACAGCCTGAAAGTAGTTATTATCCATTTTGTCAACGGAAAACCCCCGTACCACCCCCAAAACATTGTAAATGGCCAATTTGCCCTCCAAACAGCCAAAAATCACGATCGGCCGTCCGGATCGGCACGAATCCCGAATTTCAAGCTGTACCGGCGAAAATCACTATTCTCCCCTAAACAGCCCAGAAGTAGTTATTTTCTATTTTGTCAACGGAAAACCCCTGTACCACCCCTAAAACATTGCAAATGGCCAATCTGCCCCGCATACAGCCAGAAATCACGATCGGCCGTCGGGATTGACACGAATCCCGAATTTCTAGCTGTACCGGCAAAAATCTCTATGCACCGCTGAACAGCCCTAAACTAGTTATTTTCCATTTTGCCAAAGGAAAACCCCCGTGCTGCCGCTAAAACGTTGCAAATGACTAATCTGCCCCCCATATAGCCGGAAATCACGATCGGCCGTCCGGATCGGTACGGATCCCGTATTTCTCGCTGTACCAATGAAAATCGCTATTCACCCATGAACAGCCCTGAAGTAGTTATTTTCCATTTTGCCAACGAAAAACCCCCGTACCGCCCCCACAATGTTGCAAATGACCAATCCGCCCCCCAAACAGCCAGAAATCCCGATCCTCCATTCGGATCGGCAAGGATCCTGAATTTCACTCTATACCGGCAAAAATCACTATACAGCCCTGAACAGCCCGAAAGTAGTTATTTTCCATTTTGTCAACGGAAAACCCCCGTACTGCCGCTAAAACGTTGCAAATGACATATCTGCCCTTGAAACAGCCGAAAATCACGATCGGCCGTCCGAATCGGCACGGATCCCGTATTTCTCGCTATACCAATGAAAATGACTATTCACCCATGAACAGCCCTGAAGTAGTTATTTTCCATTTTGCCAACGGAAATCCCCTGTACCGCCCCCAAAACATTGTAAATGACAAATCCGCCCCCCAAACAGCCAGAAATCATGATCGTCCGTCCGGATCGACACGAATCCCGAATTTCAAGCTGTACCAACGAAAATCACTATTCACCCCTCAACAGCCAGAAAATAGTTGTTTTCCATTCTGTCAACGAAAAACCCCCGTACCGCCCCTGAAACGTTGCAAACGACCAATCTACCCCCCAAACAGCCAGAAATCATGATCGGCCGTCCGGATCGGCACGGATCCCGAATTTATCTCTGTACCGGCGAAAATCACTATACAGCCCTGAACAGCCCGAAAGTAGTTATTTTCCATTTTGTCAACAGAAAACCCACGAACCTCCCCAGAAATGTTGCAAATGACTAATCTGATCCCCAAATAGCCAGAAATCACGATCGGCTGTCCAGATCGGCACGAATCCCAAATTTCTCACTGTACCGACGAAAATCACTATTCACCCCTAAACGGCCAGAGTATAGTTGTTTTCCACTCTGTCAACGGAAAACCCCCGTACCGCCCCTAAAACGTTGCAAATGACCAATCTGCCCCCCAAATAGCCAGAAATCATGATCGGCCGTCCGGATCGGCACGGATCTCGAATTTCTCTTTGAACCAGCGAAAATCACTATACAGCCCTGAACAGCCCGAAAGTTGTTTTTTCCATTTTGACAACGGAAAACCCCCGTACCACCCCAAAAACGTTGCAAATGACCAATCTGCCCCCCAAACAACCAGAAATCACGTTCGGCTGTCCGGATCAGCACGAATCCCGAATTTCTCACTGCACTGATGAAAATCACTATTCACCCATGAACAACCTGAAAGTAGTTATTATCCATTTTGTCAACAGAAAACCCCCGTACCGCCCCTAAAACGTTGCATATGACCAATCTGCCCCCAAATAGCCAGAAATCACGATCAGCAGTCCGAATCAGCATGAATCCCGAATTTCTCGCTGTACCGACGAAAATCACTATTCACCCATGAACAACTCGAAAGTAGTTATTTTCCATTTTTTCAACGGAAAACCCACGTACCGCCTCTAAAACGTTGCAAATGACCAATCTGCCTCGCTTGAAGCCAGAAATCATGATCGCCCATCCGGATCGCACGAATCTCGAATTTCTCGCTGAACCGACGAAAATCACTATTCATCCATGAACAACCCGAAAGTAGTTATTTTCCCTTTTGCCAACGGAAAACCCCCGTACCGCCCCTAAAAAGTTGAAATTGACCAATCTGCCCCCCAAACAGCCAGAAATCACGATCGGCCATCCGGATCGCACGAATCTCGAATTTCTCGCTGAACCGACGAAAATCACTATTCATCCATGAACAACCTGAAAGTAGTTATTTTCCCTTTTGCCAACGGAAAACCCCCGTACCGCCCCTAAAAAGTTGAAATTGACCAATCTGCCCCCCAAACAGCCAGAAATCACGATCGGCCATCCGGATCGGCACGAATCCCGAATTTCTCGCCGTACCTACGAAAATCACTATTCACCCCTAAACAGCCAGAAAATAGTTATTTTCCATCCTGTCAACGGAAAACCCCCGTACCGCCCCTAAAACGTTGCAAATGACCAATCTTCCCCCCATACAGCCAAAAATCACGATCGACCGTCCGGATCGGCACGGTTCCCGAATTTCTCTCTGTACCGGCGAAAATCACTATTCATCCATGAACAGCCTGAAAGTAGTTATTTTCCATTCTGTCAGCGGAAAACCCCCGTACCGCCGCTAAAACGTTAGAAATAACCAATCTGCCCCCGAAGCAGCTTGAAATCACGATCGGCCGTCCGGATCAGCACAGATCCCGAATTTCTCGCTGTACCGACGAAAATCACTATTCACCCCTAAACGGCCAAAGTATAGTTGTTTTCCATTCTGTGAACGAAAAACCCCCGTACCGCCCCTAAAACGTTGCAAATGGCCAATCTGCCCCCCAAACAGCCAGAAATCATGATCGGCCGTCCGGATCGGCACGGACCCCGAATTTCTCTCTGAACCAGCGAAAATCACTTTACAGCCCTGGACGGCCTGAAAGTAGTTATTTTCGATTTTGTCAATGGAAAACCCACGAATTGCCCTAAAACGTTGCAAATGACCAATCTGATCCCCAAACAGCCAGAAATCACGATCGGTCGTCCGGATCGGCATGAATCCCGAATTTCTCGCTGTATCGGCAAAAATCACTATTCACCCATGAACAACCCGGAAGAAGTTATTTTCCATTTTGTCAACAGAAAACCTAGGTACCACCGCTAAAATGTTGCAAAATACCATTCTGCCCCGCTAGCAGCCAGAAATCATGATTGGCCGTCCGGATCAGCACGAATCCCGAATTTCTCGCTGTACCGGCAAAAATCTCTATACACCCTTGAACAGCCCTAAAGTAGTTATTTTCCATTTTGCCAACGGAAAACCCCCGTATCGCCACCAAAACGTTGCAAAAGACCAATCTGCCCCGCTAGCAGCCAGAAATCACGATTGGCCGTCCGGATCAGCACGGATCCCGTATTTCTCGCAGTACCAACGAAAATCACTATTCACCCATGAACAGCCCTGAAGTAGTTATTTTCCGTTTTGTCAACCGAAAACCCCCGTATCGCCCCAAAAACGTTGCAAATGACCAATCCGCCCCGCAAACAGCCAGCAATCACGATCGGCTGTCCGGATCGGCATGGATCCCAAATTTCTCTTTGTACTGGCAAAAATCACTATACAGCCCTGAACAGCCCGAAAGTAGTTATTTTCCATTTAGTCAACAAAAACCCAAGTACCACCGCTAAAACGTTGCAAATGACCAATTTGCCCCACAAACAGCCAGAAATCACGATCGGCCATCCGGATTGGCACGAATCCCGAATTTCTCGCTGTACCGGCAAAAATCACTATACACCCCTGGACAGCCCTAATGTAGTTATTTTCCATTTTGCCAACGTAAAACCCTCGTATTGCCGCTAAAACGTTGCAAATGACCAATCTGCCCCCCAAACAGCCAGTAATCACGATCGGCCGTCCGGGTCGGCACGGATCCCGTATTTCTCGCTGTACCAACAAAAATCACTATTCATCCATGAACAGCCCAGAAGTAGTTATTTTCCGTTTTGTCAACGGAAAAACCCCTTATCGCCCCCAAAACGTTGCAAATGACCAATCCGCCCCGCAAACTACCAGAAATCACGATCGGCTGTCCGGATCGGCAGGAATCCAGAATTTCTCGCTGTACCGACGAAAATCACTATTCACCCATGAACAGCCCGAAAGTAGTTATTTTCCATTTTGCCAACGGAAAACCCCCGTACCGCCCCTAAAAAGTTGCAAATGACCAATCTGCCCCCCAAACAGCCAGAAATCACGATCGTCCGTTCGGACCAGCACAAATCCCGAATTTCTCGCTGTACCGGCAAAAATCACTATTCTCCCATGAACAACCTGAAAGTAGTTATTTTCCACTTAGACAACGAAAAACCCTTGTACCGCCGCTATAACGTTACAAATGACCAATCTGCCCCGCATGGAGCTAGCTATCCCGATCGGCCGTCCGGATCGGCACGAGTCCCGAATTTCTCGCTATAACGACGAAAATCACTATTCACCCGTGAACAGCCCAGAAGTAGTTATTTTACATTTTGTCAACGGAAAACCCCTGTACTGCCCCTAAAACGTTGCAGATGACCAATCTGCCCTCGAAGCAGCCTGAAATCACGATCGGCCGTCCGGATCGGCACGAATCCCGAATTTCTCGTTGTATCGACAAATATCACTATTCACCCCTGAACAGCCCGAAAGTAGTTATTTTCCATTTTGCCATCGGAAAACCCCCGTACCCCCCCCCCAAAACGTTGCAAATGACCAATCCGCCCTGCAAACAGTCAGCAATCACGATCGGCTGTCCCGATCGGCATGGATCCCGAATTTCTCTCTGAACCGGCAAAAATCACTATACAGCCCTGAACTGCCCGAAAGTAGTTATTTTCCATTTTGCCAACGAAAAACCCCCGTACCACCCCTAAAACGTTGCAAATGACCAATCTGCCCCCCAAACTGCCAGAAATCACGATCGACAGTCTGGATCGGTACGAATCCCGAATTCTCACTGTACCGACGAAAATACTATTCACCCATGAACTGCCTAAAAGTAGTTATTTTCCATTTTGTCAACAAAAAACCCACGTACCACTGCTAAAATGTTGCAAATGACCAATCTGAACCGCAAGATGCCAGAAATCACGTTCGGCCGTTCGGATCCGGACGAATCTCGAATTTCTCGCTGTAGCAACGAAAATCACTATTCACCCATGAACAGCCCTGAAGTAGTTATGTCCCATTTTCTTAACGGAAAACCCCCCTACCGCCCCAAAAACGTTGCAAATGACCAATCTGCCCCCCAAACAACCAGAAATCACGATCGTCCATCCGGATCGGCACGAATCCCAAATTTCTCGCAATACCGACGAAAATTACTATTCACCCATGAACAACCCGAAAGTAGTTATTTTCAATTTAGACAATGGAAAACCTTTGTACCGCCGCTAAAACGTTGTAAATGACCAATCTGCCCCGCAAGCAGCCAGAAATCACGTTCGGCCGTCCGGACTAGGTCGAGTCCTGAATTTCAAGCTGTATCGGCGAAAATCACTATTCTCCCCTAAATAGCCTGAAACTAGTTATTTTCCATTTTGTCGACGGAAAACCCCTGTACCACCCCTAAAACGTTGCAAATGCTCAATCTGCCCCCCAAATAGCCAGAAATCACGATCGGCCGTCCGGATCGGCACGAATCCCGAATTTCTCACTGTACCGACGAAAATTACTATTCACCCACGAACAACACGAAAGTAGTTATTTTCCATTTTGTCAACGGAAAACCCCCGTACCTTTGCTAAAACGTTGCAAATGACCAATCTGCCACCCAAACAGGCAAAAATCACGATCGGCAGTCCAGATCGGCACGGATCCCGAATTTCTCGCAGTACCGACAAAAATCACTGTTCGCCCATGAACAACCCGAAAGTAGTTATTTTCCATTTTGTCCATGGAACACCCCCGTACCGCCGCTAAAATGATGCAAATGACAAATCTACCCCGCATGCGGCCTGAAGTAACGATCAGCTATCCAGATCGGCACGGATTCCGAATTTCTTGCTATACCGACTAAAATCACTATTCACCCATCAATAGCGCTGAAGTAGTTATTTTCCATTTTGTCAACGGAAAACCCCCGAACCGCCCCCAAAAACGTTGCAAATGACTAATCTGCCCCGCAAGCAGCCAGAAATCACGATCGGCATTCCGGATCGGCACGAATCCCGAATTTTAAGCTGTACCGATGAAAATTACTATTCACCCATGGACAGCCCGAAAGTAGTTATTTTTTGTTTTGTCAACGGAAAACCCCTGTACCACCCCTAAAACGTTGCGAATGTCCAATCTGCCCCACAAGCAGCCAGCAATCACGATCGGCCCCCCGGATCGGCACGAATCCCGAATTTCTCGCTGTACCGGCGAAAATCACTATACACCCCTGAACAGCCCTGAAGTAGTTATTTTCCGTTTTGCCAATAGAAAACCCTCGTACCTCTGCTAAAACGTTGGAAATGACCAATCTGCCACCCAAACAGGCAGAAATCACAATCGCCAGTTCGAATCGGCCCGAATCCCGAATTTTAAGCTGTTCCGGCGAAAATCACTATTCACCCATGAACAGCCCTAAAGAAGTTATTTTCCGTTTTCTCAACAGAAGACCACCGTACCGCCCCTAAGACGTTGCTAATGAGCAATTTGCCCCCAAAACAGCCTGAAATCACAATCGTCTGTCCGAATCGGCACGAATCCCGAGTTTCTCACTGTACCGGCAAAAATCACTATACACCCCTGAAAAGCCAAAAGGTACTTATTTTCCATTTTGTCAACGGAAAACCCCCGTACCGCCCCAAATACGTTGCAAATGGCCAATCAGCCCCGCAAGCAGCCAGAAATCACGATCAGCAGGCCGGATCGGTACGAATCCCGAATTTTAAGCTGTTCCGACGAAAATCACTATTCATCCATGAATAGCCCGCAAGTAGTTATTTTCCATTTAGTCAACAAAAATCCAACGTACCACCGCTAAAACGTTGCAAATGACCAATCTGCCCCCCAAACAGCCAGAAATCACGATCGGCCTTCCGAATCGGTACGGATCCCGAATTTCTAGCTATACCGACGAAAATCACTATTCATACCCAAAATAGCTTGGAAGTAGTTATTTTCCATTTTGTCAACGGAAAACCCACGTACTGCCGCTAAAATGTTGCAAATGACCAATCTGCCCTGAAAGTGGACAGAAATCACGGACGGCCGTCCGGATCGGCACAGATCCCGAATTTCTCGCTATACCAACGAAAATTACTATTCACCCACGAACAGCCCTGAAGTAGTTATTTTCCATTTTGTCAATCGAAAACCCTCGTACCGCCCAAAAACGTTGCAAATGACCAATTCGCCCTGCAAACAGCCAGATATCACGATCGGCAGTCCGGAGCGGCACGAAACCCGAATTTCAAGCTGTATCGACGAAAATCACAATTCACCCATGAACAGCCCTGAAATAGTTATTTTCCATTTTGTCGACGGAAAACCCCCGTACCGCCCCCAAAACGTTGCAAATGACCAATTCACCCCGCAAACAGCCAGAAATCACGTTCGGCAGTCCGGATCGGCACGAAACCCGAATGTTAAGCTGTACCGACGAAAATCACTATTCACCCCCAAAATAGCCCGAAAGTAGTTATTTTCCATTTTGTCAACGGCAATCCCACGTACCGCTGCTAAAACGTTGCAAATGACCAATCTACCCCCAAAACAGCCAGAAATCATGATCGGCAGTCCGGATCGGCACGGATCCCGAATGTCTCGCTATACCCACGAAAAACACTATTCACCCATAAGCAGCACTGAAGTAGTTATTTTCCATTTTGTCTACGGAAAACCCTTGTACCGCCCCCAAAACATTGCAAATGACCAACTCACCCCGTAAACGGCCAGAAATCACGATCAGCAGTCCGGATCAGCACGAAACCCGAATTTCAAGCTGTACCGACGAAAATCACTATTTACATCCAAAACAGCCCGAAAATAGTTATTTTCAATTTTGTCAACGGTAATCCCCCGTACCGCCACTAAAACGTTGCGAATGACCTATCAGCCACCCAAACAGGCAGAAATCACGATCGGTAGTCCGGATCGGCACGAATCCTGAATTTCTCACAGTACCGACGAAAATCTCCATTCACCCATGAACAACCCGAAAGTAGTTATTTTCCATTTTGTCAATGGAAAACCCCCGTACCACCCCTAAAACGTTGCAAATGACCAATCTGCCCCCCAAACAGCCAGAAATCACAATCGGCCTTCCGGATCCCGAATTTCTCGCTATACCGACGAAAATCACTACTCACCCGTGAACAGCCCAAAAGTAGTTATTTTCCGTTTTGTCAATGGAAAACCCCCGTACCGCCCCAAAAACGTTGCAAATGACCAATCAACCCCCCAAACTGCCAGTAATCACGATCGGCCGTCCGGATCGGCACGAATCCCGAATTTCTCGCAGTACCGACGAAAATCACTATTCACCCATGAACAACCCGAAAGTAGTTATTTTCCATTTTGTCAACGGAAAACCCCCGTACCACCCTAAAAACGTTGCAAATGACCAATTTGCCCCCCAAACAGCCAGAAATCACAATCGTCAGTCTGGATCCCGAATTTCTCGTTATATCGACGAAAATCACTACTCGACCGCGAACAGCCCTGAAGTAGTTATTTTTCGTTTTGTCAACGGAAAACCCCCGTACCGACCCAAAAACGTTGCAAATGACCAATCAACCCCCCAAACTGCCAGAAATCTCTATCGGCCGTCCGGATTGGCACGAGTCCCGAATTTCTCGCTGTACTGGCGAAAATCACTATACAGCCCTGAACAGCCCGAAAGTAGTTATTTTCCATTTTGTCAACGGCCCCGTACCGCATCTAAAATGTTGCAAATGACCAATCTGCCCCCCATACAGCCTGAAATCACGATCGGCCGTCCAGACCGGCACGAATCCCGAATTTCTCGCTGTACCGACGAGAAGCACTATTCACCCTTGAACAACCCGAAAGTAGTTATTCTCCATTTTGTCAACGGAAAACCCTCGTACCGCCCCTAAAACGTTGCAAATAACCAGTCTGCCCCCCAAACAGCCTGAAATCTCGGTCGACCGTCCAGACCGGCACGAATCCCGAATTTCTCGCTGTTCCGACGAAAAGCACTATTCACCCCTGAACAACCCGAAAGTAGTTATTTTTCATTTTGTCAGCGGTAAACCCCCGTACCGCCGCTTGAACATTGCAAATAACCAATCTGCCCCCCAAATAGGCTGAAATCCCGATTGGCCGACCAGACCAGCACGAATACCGAATTTCTCGCTGTTCCGACGAGAAGCACTATTCATCCCTGAACAACCCGAAAGGAGTTATTTTCCATTTTGTCAACGGAAAACCCCCGTACCGCCCCCAAAACGTTGCAAATAACCAATCTGCCCCCCCAAACAGCCTGAAATCACGATCGGCCGTCCAGACCGGCACGAATCCCGAATTTCTCGCTGAGCTGACGAGAAGCACTATTCACCCCTGAACAACCCGGAAGTAGTTATTTTCCAATTTGTCAACGGAAAACCCCCGTACCGCCCCTAAAACGTTGAAAATAACCAATCTGCCCCCCCAAATAGCCAGAAATCACGAACGGCCGTCCAGACCGGCACGAATCCTGAATTTCTCGCTGTTCCGACGAAAAGCACTATTCAACCCTGAACAACCCGAAAGTAGTTTTTTTTCATTTTGTCAACGGAAAACCCTCGTACCGCCCCTAAAACAATGCATATAACCAATCTGCCCCCCAAACAGCCTGAAATCACGATCGGCCGTCCAGACCGGCACGAATCCCGAATTTCTCGCTGTTCCGACGAAAAGCACTATTCACCCCTGAACAACCCGAAAGTAGTTATTTTCCATTCTGTCAACGGAAAACCCTCGTACCGCCCCTAAAACATTGCATATAACCAATCTGCCCCCCAAACAGCCTGAAATCACGATTGGCCGTCCAGACCGGCACGAATCCCGAATTTCTCGCTGTACCGACGAGAAGCACTATTCACCCTTGAACAACCCGAAAGTAGTTATTCTCCATTTTGTCAACGGAAAACCCCCGTACCGCCCCCAAAACGTTGCAAATAACCAATCTGCCCCCCCAAACAGCCTGAAATCACGATCGGCCGTCCAGACCGGCACGAATCCCGAATTTCTCGCTGAGCTGACGAGAAGCACTATTCACCCCTGAACAACCCGGAAGTAGTTATTTTCCAATTTGTCAACGGAAAACCCCCGTACCGCCCCTAAAACGTTGAAAATAACCAATCTGCCCCCCCCAAATAGCCAGAAATCACGAACGGCCGTCCAGACCGGCACGAATCCTGAATTTCTCGCTGTTCCGACGAAAAGCACTATTCACCCCTGAACAACCCGAAAGTAGTTTTTTTTCATTTCGTCAACGGAAAACCCTCGTACCGCCCCTAAAACATTGCATATAACCAATCTGCCCCCCAAACTGCCAGAAATCTCTATCGGCCGTCCGGATTGGCACGAGTCCCGAATTTCTCGCTGAGCTGACGAGAAGCACTATTCACCCTTGAACAACCCGAAAGTAGTTATTCTCCATTTTGTCAACGGAAAACCCTCGTACCACCGCTAAAACGTTGCAAATAACCAATCTGCCCCCCAAATAGCCTGAAATCACGATCGGCCGGCCAGACCGGCACGAATCCCGAATTTCTCGCTGTTCCGACGAAAAGCACTATTCACCCCTGAACAACCAGAAAGTAGTTATTTTCCATTTTGTCAACGGAAAACCCTCGTACCGCCCCTAAAACGTTGCAAATAACCAATCTGCCCCCCAAACAGCGTGAAATCACGATTGGCCGTCCAGACCGGCACGAATCCCGAATTTCTCGCTGTTCCGACGAAAAGCACTATTCACCCCTGAACAACCCGAAAGTAGTTATTTTCCATTTTGTCAACGGAAAACCCTCGCACCGCCCCTAAAACGTTGCAAATAACCAATCTGCCCCCCCAAATAGCCTGAAATCACGATTGGCCGTCCAGACCGGCACGAATCCCGAATTTCTCGCTGTACCGACGAGAAGCACTATTCACCACCTGAACAACCCGAAAAGTAGTTATTTTCCATTTTGTCGACGGAAAACCCTCGTACCACCGCTAAAACGTTTCAAATAACCAATCTGCCCCCCAAATAGCCTGAAATCACGATCGGCCGACCAGACCGGCACGAATCCCGAATTTCTCGCTGTTCCGACGAAAAGCACTATTCACCCCTGAACAACCAGAAAGTAGTTATTTTCCCTTTTGTCAACGGAAAACCCTCGTACCGCCCCTAAAACGTTGCAAATAACCAATCTGCCCCCCAAACAGCATGAAATCACAATTGGCCGTCCAGACCGGCACGAATCCCGAATTTCTCGCTGTTCCGACGAAAAGCACTATTCACCACTGAACAACCCGAAAGTAGTTATTTTCCATTTTGTCAACGGAAAACCCTCGCACCGCCCCTAAAACGTTGCAAATAACCAATCTGCCCCCCAAACAGCCTGAAATCACGATCGGCCGTCCAGACCGGCACGAATCCCGAATTTCTCGCTGTACCGACGAGAAGCACTATTCACCCTTGAACAACCCGAAAGTAGTTATTCTCCATTTTGTCAACGGAAAACCCTCGTACCGCCCCTAAAACGTTGCAAATAACCAGTCTGCCCCCCAAACAGCCTGAAATCTCGGTCAACCGTCCAGACCGGCACGAATCCCGAATTTCTCGCTGTACCGACGAGAAGCACTATTCACCCCCTCAACAACCTGAAAAGTAGTTATTTTCCATTTTGTCAACGGAAAACCCTCGTACCACCGCTAAAACGTTGCAAATAACCAATCTGCCCCCCATATAGCCAGAAATGACGATCGGCCGTCCAGACCGGCACGAATCCCGAATTTCTCGCTGTTCCGACGAAAAGCACTATTCACCCCTGAATAACCAGAAAGTAGTTATTTTCCCTTTTGTCAACGGAAAACCCTCGTACCGCCCCTAAAACGTTGCAAATAACCAATCTGCCCCCCAAACAGCATGAAATCACGATTGGCCGTCCAGACCGGCACGAATCCCGAATTTCTCGCTGTACCGACGAGAAGCACTATTCACCCCCTGAACAACCCGAAAAGTAGTTATTTTCCAATTTGTCAACGGAAAACCCTCGTACCACCGCTAAAACGTTGCAAATAACCAATCTGCCCCCCAAATAGCCTGAAATCCCGATCGGCCGTCCAGACCGGCACGAATCCCGAATTTCTCGCTGTTCCGACGAAAAGCACTATTCACCCCTGAACAACCAGAAAGTAGTTATTTTCCCTTTTGTCAACGGAAAACTCTCGTACCGCCCCTAAAACGTTGCAAATAACCAATCTGCCCCCCAAACAGCATGAAATCCCGATTGGCCGTCCAGACCGGCACGAATCCCGAATTTCTCGCTGTACCGACGAGAAGCACTATTCACCCCCTGAACAACCCGAAAAGTAGTTACTTTCCATTTTGTCAACGGAAAACCCTCGTACCACCGCTAAAACGTTGCAAATAACCAATCTGCCCCCCAAACAGCCTGAAATCACGATCGGCCGTCCAGTCCGGCACGAATCCCGAATTTCTCGCTGTTCCGACGAAAAGCACTATTCACCCCTGAACAACCAGAAAGTAGTTATTTTCCCTTTTGTCAACGGAAAACCCTCGTACCGCCCCTAAAACGTTGCAAATAACCAATCTGCCCCCCAAACAGCATGAAAACACGATTGGCCGTCCAGACCGGCACGAATCCCGAATTTCTCGCTGTTCCGACGAAAAGCACTATTCACCACTGAACAACCCGAAAGTAGTTATTTTCCATTTTGTCAACGGAAAACCCTCGCACCGCCCCTAAAACGTTGCAAATAACCAATCTGCCCCCCAAACAGCATGAAATCACGATTGGCCGTCCAGACCGGCACGAATCCCGAATTTCTCGCTGTACCGACGAGAAGCACTATTCACCCCCTGAACAACCCGAAAAGTAGTTATTTTCCAATTTGTCAACGGAAAACCCTCGTACCACCGCTAAAACGTTGCAAATAACCAATCTGCCCCCCAAATAGCCTGAAATCCCGATCGGCCGTCCAGACCGGCACGAATCCCGAATTTCTCGCTGTTCCGACGAAAAGCACTATTCACCCCTGAACAACCAGAAAGTAGTTATTTTCCCTTTTGTCAACGGAAAACCCTCGTACCGCCCCTAAAACGTTGCAAATAACCAATCTGCCCCCCAAACAGCCTGAAATCACGATTGGCCGTCCAGACCGGCACGAATCCCGAATTTCTCGCTGTACCGACGAGAAGCACTATTCACCCCCTGAACAACCCGAAAAGTAGTTACTTTCCATTTTGTCAACGGAAAACCCTCGTACCACCGCTAAAACGTTGCAAATAACCAATCTGCCCCCCAAACAGCCTGAAATCACGATCGGCCGTCCAGACCGGCACGAATCCCGAATTTCTCGCTGTTCCGACGAAAAGCACTATTCACCCCTGAACAACCAGAAAGTAGTTATTTTCCCTTTTGTCAACGGAAAACCCTCGTACCGCCCCTAAAACGTTGCAAATAACCAATCTGCCCCCCAAACAGCATGAAAACACGATTGGCCGTCCAGACCGGCACGAATCCCGAATTTCTCGCTGTTCCGACGAAAAGCACTATTCACCACTGAACAACCCGAAAGTAGTTATTTTCCATTTTGTCAACGGAAAACCCTCGCACCGCCCCTAAAACGTTGCAAATAACCAATCTGCCCCCCAAACAGCCTGAAATCACGATCGGCCGTCCAGACCGGCACGAATCCCGAATTTCTCGCTGTACCGACGAGAAGCACTATTCACCCCCTCAACAACCTGAAAAGTAGTTATTTTCCATTTTGTCAACGGAAAACCCTCGTACCACCGCTAAAACGTTGCAAATAACCAATCTGCCCCCCAAACAGCATGAAATCACGATTGGCCGTCCAGACCGGCACGAATCCCGAATTTCTCGCTGTACCGACGAGAAGCACTATTCACCCCCTCAACAACCTGAAAAGTAGTTATTTTCCATTTTGTCAACGGAAAACCCTCGTACCACCGCTAAAACGTTGCAAATAACCAATCTGCCCCCCATATAGCCTGAAATCACGATCGGCCGTCCAGACCGGCACGAATCCCGAATTTCTCGCTGTTCCGACGAAAAGCACTATTCACCCCTGAATAACCAGAAAGTAGTTATTTTCCCTTTTGTCAACGGAAAACCCTCGTACCGCCCCTAAAACGTTGCAAATAACCAATCTGCCCCCCAAACAGCCTGAAATCACGATTGGCCGTCCAGACCGGCACGAATCCCGAATTTCTCGCTGTACCGACGAGAAGCACTATTCACCCCCTGAACAACCCGAAAAGTAGTTACTTTCCATTTTGTCAACGGAAAACCCTCGTACCACCGCTAAAACGTTGCAAATAACCAATCTGCCCCCCAAACAGCCTGAAATCACGATCGGCCGTCCAGACCGGCACGAATCCCGAATTTCTCGCTGTTCCGACGAAAAGCACTATTCACCCCTGAACAACCAGAAAGTAGTTATTTTCCCTTTTGTCAACGGAAAACCCTCGTACCGCCCCTAAAACGTTGCAAATAACCAATCTGCCCCCCAAACAGCATGAAATCCCGATTGGCCGTCCAGACCGGCACGAATCCCGAATTTCTCGCTGTACCGACGAGAAGCACTATTCACCCCCTGAACAACCCGAAAAGTAGTTACTTTCCATTTTGTCAACGGAAAACCCTCGTACCACCGCTATAACGTTGCAAATAACCAATCTGCCCCCCAAACAGCCTGAAATCACGATCGGCCGTCCAGACCGGCACGAATCCCGAATTTCTCGCTGTTCCGACGAAAAGCACTATTCACCCCTGAACAACCAGAAAGTAGTTATTTTCCCTTTTGTCAACGGAAAACCCTCGTACCGCCCCTAAAACGTTGCAAATAACCAATCTGCCCCCCAAACAGCATGAAATCACGATTGGCCGTCCGGACCGGCACGAATCCCGAATTTCTCGCTGTTCCGACGAAAAGCACTATTCACCACTGAACAACCCGAAAGTAGTTATTTTCCATTTTGTCAACGGAAAACCCTCGCACCGCCCCTAAAACGTTGCAAATAACCAATCTGCCCCCCAAACAGCCTGAAATCACGATCGGCCGTCCAGACCGGCACGAATCCCGAATTTCTCGCTGTTCCGACGAAAAGCACTATTCACGCCTAAACAACCCGAAAGTAGTTATTTTCCATTTTGTCAACGGAAAACCCTCGTACCGCCCCTAAAACGTTGCAAATAACCAATCTGCCCCCCAAACAGCATGAAATCACGATTGGCCGTCCAGACCGGCACGAATCCCGAATTTCTCGCTGTACCGACGAGAAGCACTAATCACCCCCTCAACAACCTGAAAAGTAGTTATTTTCCATTTTGTCAACGGAAAACCCTCGTACCACCGCTAAAACGTTGCAAATAACCAATCTGCCCCCCAAACAGCATGAAATCACGATTGGCCGTCCAGACCGGCACGAATCCCGAATTTCTCGCTGTACCGACGAGAAGCACTATTCACCCCCTCAACAACCTGAAAAGTAGTTATTTTCCATTTTGTCAACGGAAAACCCTCGTACCACCGCTAAAACGTTGCAAATAACCAATCTGCCCCCCAAACAGCATGAAATCACGATTGGCCGTCCAGACCGGCACGAATCCCGAATTTCTTGCTGTTCCGACGAAAAGCACTATTCACCACTGAACAACCCGAAAGTAGTTATTTTCCCTTTTGTCAACGGAAAACCCTCGCACCGCCCCTAAAACATTGCAAATAACCAATCTGCCCCCCAAACAGCCTGAAATCACGATCGGCCGTCCAGACCGGCACGAATCCCGAATTTCTCGCTGTTCCGACGAAAAGCACGATTCACGCCTAAACAACCCGAAAGTAGTTATTTTCCATTTTGTCAACGGAAAACCCTCGTACCGCCCCTAAAACGTTGCAAATAACCAATCTGCCCCCCAAACAGCATGAAATCACGATTGGCCGTCCAGACCGGCACGAATCCCGAATTTCTCGCTGTACCGACGAGAAGCACTATTCACCCCCTGAACAACCCGAAAAGTAGTTATTTTCCATTTTGTCAACGGAAAACCCTCGTACCACCGCTAAAACGTTGCAAATAACCAATCTGCCCCCCAAATAGCCTGAAATCACGATCGGCCGTCCAGATCGGCACGAATCCCGAATTTCTCGCTGTTCCGACGAAAAGCACTATTCACCCCTGAACAACCAGAAAGTAGTTATTTTCCCTTTTGTCAACGGAAAACCCTCGTACCGCCCCTAAAACGTTGCACATAACCAATCTGCCCCCCAAACAGCATGAAATCACGATTGGCCGTCCAGACCGGCACGAATCCCGAATTTCTCGCTGTACCGACGAGAAGCACTATTCACCCCCTGAACAACCCGGAAAGTAGTTATTTTCCATTTTGTCAACGGAAAACCCTCGTACCACCGCTAAAATGTTGCAAATAACCAATCTGCCCCCCAAATAGCCTGAAATCCCGATCGGCCGTCCAGACCGGCACGAATCCCGAATTTCTCGCTGTTCCGACGAAAAGCACTATTCACCCCTGAATAACCAGAAAGTAGTTATTTTCCCTTTTGTCAACGGAAAACCCTCGTACCGCCGCTAAAACGTTGCAAATAACCAATCTGCCCCCCAAATAGCCTGAAATCCCGATCGGCCGTCCAGACCGGCACGAATCCCGAATTTCTCGCTGTTCCGACGAAAAGCACTATTCACCCCTGAACAACCAGAAAGTAGTTATTTTCCCTTTTGTCAACGGAAAACCCTCGTACCGCCCCTAAAACGTTGCAAATAACCAATCTGCCCCCCAAACAGCCTGAAATCACGATCGGCCGTCCAGACCGGCACGAATCCCGAATTTCTCGCTGTTCCGACGAAAAGCACTATTCACGCCTAAACAACCCGAAAGTAGTTATTTTCCATTTTGTCAACAGAAAACCCTCGTACCGCCCCAAAAACGTTGCAAATAACCAATCTGCCCCCCAAACAGCATGAAATCACGATTGGCCGTCCGGACCGGCACGAATCCCGAATTTCTCGCTGTTCCGACGAAAAGCACTATTCACCACTGAACAACCCGAAAGTAGTTATTTTCCATTTTGTCAACGGAAAACCCTCGCACCGCCCCTAAAACGTTGCAAATAACCAATCTGCCCCCCAAACAGCCTGAAATCACGATCGGCCGTCCAGACCGGCACGAATCCCGAATTTCTCGCTGTACCGACGAGAAGCACTATTCACCCCTGAATAACCAGAAAGTAGTTATTTTCCCTTTTGTCAACGGAAAACCCTCGTACCGCCCCTAAAACGTTGCAAATAACCAATCTGCCCCCCAAACAGCATGAAATCACGATTGGCCGTCCAGACCGGCACGAATCCCGAATTTCTTGCTGTTCCGACAAAAAGCACTATTCACGCCTAAACAACCCGAAAGTAGTTATTTTCCATTTTGTCAACGGAAAACCCTCGTACCGCCCCTAAAACGTTGCAAATAACCAATCTGCCCCCCAAACAGCATGAAATCACGATTGGCCGTCCGGACCGGCACGAATCCCGAATTTCTCGCTGTTCCGACGAAAAGCACTATTCACCACTGAACAACCCGAAAGTAGTTATTTTCCATTTTGTCAACGGAAAACCCTCGCACCGCCCCTAAAACGTTGCAAATAACCAATCTGCCCCCCAAACAACCTGAAATCACGATCGGCCGTCCAGACCGGCACGAATCCCGAATTTCTCGCTGTACCGACGAGAAGCACTATTCGCCCCTGAATAACCAGAAAGTAGTTATTTTCCCTTTTGTCAACGGAAAACCCTCGTACCGCCCCTAAAACGTTGCAAATAACCAATCTGCCCCCCAAACAGCATGAAATCACGATTGGCCGTCCAGACCGGCACGAATCCCGAATTTCTCGCTGTACCGACGAGAAGCACTATTCACCCCCTCAACAACCTGAAAAGTAGTTATTTTCCATTTTGTCAACGGAAAACCCTCGTACCACCGCTAAAACGTTGCAAATTACCAATCTGCCCCCCAAATAGCCTGAAATCACGATCGGCCGTCCAGACCGGCACGAATCCCGAATTTCTCGCTGTTCCGACGAAAAGCACTATTCACCCCTGAACAACCAGAAAGTAGTTATTTTCCCTTTTGTCAACGGAAAACCCTCGTACCGCCCCTAAAACGTTGCAAATAACCAATCTGCCCCCCAAACAGCATGAAATCACGATTGGCCGTCCAGACCGGCACGAATCCCGAATTTCTCGCTGTACCGACGAGAAGCACTATTCACCCCCTGAACAACCCGAAAAGTAGTTACTTTCCATTTTGTCAACGGAAAACCCTCGTACCACCGCAAAAACGTTGCAAATAACCAATCTGCCCCCCAAACAGCCTGAAATCACGATCGGCCGTCCAGACCGGCACGAATCCCGAATTTCTCGCTGTTCCGACGAAAAGCACTATTCACCCCTGAACAACCAGAAAGTAGTTATTTTCCCTTTTGTCAACGGAAAACCCTCGTACCGCCCCTAAAACGTTGCAAATAACCAATCTGCCCCCCAAACAGCATGAAATCACGATTGGCCGTCCGGACCGGCACGAATCCCGAATTTCTCGCTGTTCCGACGAAAAGCACTATTCACCACTGAACAACCCGAAAGTAGTTATTTTCCATTTTGTCAACGGAAAACCCTCGCACCGCCCCTAAAACGTTGCAAATAACCAATCTGCCCCCCAAACAGCCTGAAATCACGATCGGCCGTCCAGACCGGCACGAATCCCGAATTTCTCGCTGTTTCGACGAAAAGCACTATTCACGCCTAAACAACCCGAAAGTAGTTATTTTCCATTTTGTCAACGGAAAACCCTCGTACCGCCCCTAAAACGTTGCAAATAACCAATCTGCCCCCCAAACAGCATGAAATCACGATTGGCCGTCCAGACCGGCACGAATCCCGAATTTCTCGCTGTACCGACGAGAAGCACTATTCACCCCCTCAACAACCTGAAAAGTAGTTATTTTCCATTTTGTCAACGGAAAACCCTCGTACCACCGCTAAAACGTTGCAAATAACCAATCTGCCCCCCAAATAGCCTGAAATCACGATCGGCCGTCCAGACCGGCACGAATCCCGAATTTCTCGCTGTACCGACGAGAAGCACTATTCACCCCTGAATAACCAGAAAGTAGTTATTTTCCCTTTTGTCAACGGAAAACCCTCGTACCGCCCCTAAAACGTTGCAAATAACCAATCTGCCCCCCAAACAGCATGAAATCACGATTGGCCGTCCAGACCGGCACGAATCCCGAATTTCTCGCTGTACCGACGAGAAGCACTATTCACCCCCTGAACAACCCGAAAAGTAGTTATTTTCCATTTTGTCAACGGAAAACCCTCGTACCACCGCTAAAACGTTGCAAATTACCAATCTGCCCCCCAAATAGCCTGAAATCACGATCGGCCATCCAGATCGGCACGAATCCCGAATTTCTCGCTGTTCCGACGAAAAGCACTATTCACCCCTGAATAACCAGAAAGTAGTTATTTTCCCTTTTGTCAACGGAAAACCCTCGTACCGCCCCTAAAACGTTGCAAATAACCAATCTGCCCCCCAAACAGCATGAAATCACGATTGGCCGTCCAGACCGGCACGAATCCCGAATTTCTCGCTGTACCGACGAGAAGCACTATTCACCCCCTGAACAACCCGAAAAGTAGTTATTTTCCATTTTGTCAACGGAAAACCCTCGTACCAGCGCTAAAACGTTGCAAATAACCAATCTGCCCCCCAAATAGCCTGAAATCCCGATCGGCCGTCCAGACCGGCACGAATCCCGAATTTCTCGCTGTTCCGACGAAAAGCACTATTCACCCCTGAACAACCAGAAAGTAGTTATTTTCCCTTTTGTCAACGGAAAACCCTCGTACCGCCCCTAAAACGTTGCAAATAACCAATCTGCCCCCCAAACAGCATGAAATCACGATTGGCCGTCCAGACCGGCACGAATCCCGAATTTCTCGCTGTACCGACGAGAAGCACTATTCACCCCCTGAACAACCCGAAAAGTAGTTACTTTCCATTTTGTCAACGGAAAACCCTCGTACCACCGCAAAAACGTTGCAAATAACCAATCTGCCCCCCAAACAGCCTGAAATCACGATCGGCCGTCCAGACCGGCACGAATCCCGAATTTCTCGCTGTTCCGACGAAAAGCACTATTCACCCCTGAACAACCAGAAAGTAGTTATTTTCCCTTTTGTCAACGGAAAACCCTCGTACCGCCCCTAAAACGTTGCAAATAACCAATCTGCCCCCCAAACAGCATGAAATCACGATTGGCCGTCCGGTCCGGCACGAATCCCGAATTTCTCGCTGTTCCGACGAAAAGCACTATTCACCACTGAACAACCCGAAAGTAGTTATTTTCCATTTTGTCAACGGAAAACCCTCGCACCGCCCCTAAAACGTTGCAAATAACCAATCTGCCCCCCAAACAGCCTGAAATCACGATCGGCCGTCCAGACCGGCACGAATCCCGAATTTCTCGCTGTTTCGACGAAAAGCACTATTCACGCCTAAACAACCCGAAAGTAGTTATTTTCCATTTTGTCAACGGAAAACCCTCGTACCGCCCCTAAAACGTTGCAAATAACCAATCTGCCCCCCAAACAGCATGAAATCACGATTGGCCGTCCAGACCGGCACGAATCCCGAATTTCTCGCTGTACCGACGAGAAGCACTATTCACCCCCTCAACAACCTGAAAAGTAGTTATTTTCCATTTTGTCAACGGAAAACCCTCGTACCACCGCTAAAACGTTGCAAATAACCAATCTGCCCCCCAAATAGCCTGAAATCACGATCGGCCGTCCAGACCGGCACGAATCCCGAATTTCTCGCTGTACCGACGAGAAGCACTATTCACCCCTGAATAACCAGAAAGTAGTTATTTTCCCTTTTGTCAACGGAAAACCCTCGTACCGCCCCTAAAACGTTGCAAATAACCAATCTGCCCCCCAAACAGCATGAAATCACGATTGGCCGTCCAGACCGGCACGAATCCCGAATTTCTCGCTGTACCGACGAGAAGCACTATTCACCCCCTGAACAACCCGGAAAGTAGTTATTTTCCATTTTGTCAACGGAAAACCCACGTACCACCGCTAAAACGTTGCAAATTACCAATCTGCCCCCCAAATAGCCTGAAATCACGATCGGCCATCCAGATCGGCACGAATCCCGAATTTCTCGCTGTTCCGACGAAAAGCACTATTCACCCCTGAACAACCAGAAAGTAGTTATTTTCCCTTTTGTCAACGGAAAACCCTCGTACCGCCCCTAAAACGTTGCAAATAACCAATCTGCCCCCCAAACAGCATGAAATCATGGTTGGCCGTCCAGACCGGCACGAATCCCGAATTTCTCGCTGTACCGACGAGAAGCACTATTCACCCCCTGAACAACCCGGAAAGTAGTTATTTTCCATTTTGTCAACGGAAAACCCACGTACCACCGCTAAAACGTTGCAAATAACCAATCTGCCCCCCAAATAGCCTGAAATCCCGATCGGCCGTCCAGACCGGCACGAATCCCGAATTTCTCGCTGTTCCGACGAAAAGCACTATTCACCCCTGAACAACCAGAAAGTAGTTATTTTCCCTTTTGTCAACGGAAAACCCTCGTACCGCCCCTAAAACGTTGCAAATAACCAATCTGCCCCCCAAACAGCATGAAATCACGATTGGCCGTCCAGACCGGCACGAATCCCGAATTTCTCGCTGTTCCGACGAAAAGCACTATTCACCACTGAACAACCCGAAAGTAGTTATTTTCCATTTTGTCAACGGAAAACCCTCGCACCGCCCCTAAAACGTTGCAAATAACCAATCTGCCCCCCAAACAGCCTGAAATCACGATCGGCCGTCCAGACCGGCACGAATCCCGAATTTCTCGCTGTTTCGACGAAAAGCACTATTCACGCCTAAACAACCCGAAAGTAGTTATTTTCCATTTTGTCAACGGAAAACCCTCGTACCGCCCCTAAAACGTTGCAAATAACCAATCTGCCCCCCAAACAGCATGAAATCCCGATTGGCCGTCCAGACCGGCACGAATCCCGAATTTCTTGCTGTACCGACGAGAAGCACTATTCTCCCCCTGAACAACCCGAAAAGTAGTTATTTTCCATTTTTTCAACGGAAAACCCTCGTACCACCGCTAAAACGTTGCAAATAACCAATCTGCCCCCCAAATAGCCTGAAATCACGATCGGCCGTCCAGACCGGCACGAATCCCGAATTTCTCGCTGTTCCGACGAGAAGCTCTATTCACCCCTGAACAACCAGAAAGTAGTTATTTTCCCTTTTGTCAACGGAAAACCCTCGTACCGCCCCTAAAACGTTGCAAATAACCAATCTGCCCCCCAAACAGCATGAAATCACGATTGGCCGTCCGGACCGGCACGAATCCCGAATTTCTCGTTGTTCCGACGAAAAGCACTATTCACCACTGAACAACCCGAAAGTAGTTATTTTCCATTTTGTCAACGGAAAACCCTCGCACCGCCCCTAAAACGTTGCAAATAACCAATCTGCCCCCCAAACAGCCTGAAATCACGATCGGCCGTCCAGACCGGCACGAATCCCGAATTTCTCGCTGTTCCGACGAAAAGCACTATTCACGCCTAAACAACCCGAAAGTAGTTATTTTCCCTTTTGTCAACGGAAAACCCTCGTACCGCCCCTAAAACGTTGCAAATAACCAATCTGCCCCCCAAACAGCATGAAATCACGATTGGCCGTCCAGACCGGCACGAATCCCGAATTTCTCGCTGTACCGACGAGAAGCACTATTCACCCCCTCAACAACCTGAAAAGTAGTTATTTTCCATTTTGTCAACGGAAAACCCTCGTACCACCGCTAAAACGTTGCAAATTACCAATCTGCCCCCCAAATAGCCTGAAATCACGATCGGCCATCCAGATCGGCACGAATCCCGAATTTCTCGCTGTTCCGACGAGAAGCACTATTCACCCCTGAACAACCAGAAAGTAGTTATTTTCCCTTTTGTCAACGGAAAACCCTCGTACCGCCCCTAAAACGTTGCAAATAACCAATCTGCCCCCCAAACAGCATGAAATCACGATTGGCCGTCCAGACCGGCACGAATCCCGAATTTCTCGCTGTACCGACGAGAAGCACTATTCACCCCCTGAACAACCCGGAAAGTAGTTATTTTCCATTTTGTCAACGGAAAACCCACGTACCACCGCTAAAACGTTGCAAATAACCAATCTGCCCCCCAAATAGCCTGAAATCCCGATCGGCCGTCCAGACCGGCACGAATCCCGAATTTCTCGCTGTTCCGACGAAAAGCACTATTCACCCCTGAACAACCAGAAAGTAGTTATTTTCCCTTTTGTCAACGGAAAACCCTCGTACCGCCCCTAAAACGTTGCAAATAACCAATCTGCCCCCCAAACAGCATGAAATCACGATTGGCCGTCCAGACCGGCACGAATCCCGAATTTCTCGCTGTTCCGACGAAAAGCACTATTCACCACTGAACAACCCGAAAGTAGTTATTTTCCATTTTGTCAACGGAAAACCCTCGCACCGCCCCTAAAACGTTGCAAATATCCAATCTGCCCCCCAAACAGCCTAAAATCACGATCGGCCGTCCAGACCGGCACGAATCCCGAATTTCTCGCTGTTTCGATGAAAAGCACTATTCACGCCTAAACAACCCGAAAGTAGTTATTTTCCATTTTGTCAACGGAAAACCCTCGTACCGCCCCTAAAACGTTGCAAATAACCAATCTGCCCCCCAAACAGCATGAAATCCCGATTGGCCGTCCAGACCGGCACGAATCCCGAATTTCTTGCTGTACCGACGAGAAGCACTATTCTCCCCCTGAACAACCCGAAAAGTAGTTATTTTCCATTTTTTCAACGGAAAACCCTCGTACCACCGCTAAAACGTTGCAAATAACCAATCTGCCCCCCAAATAGCCTGAAATCACGATCGGCCGTCCAGACCGGCACGAATCCCGAATTTCTCGCTGTTCCGACGAAAAGCACTATTCACCCCTGAACAACCAGAAAGTAGTTATTTTCCCTTTTGTCAACGGAAAACCCTCGTACCGCCCCTAAAACGTTGCAAATAACCAATCTGCCCCCCAAACAGCATGAAATCACGATTGGCCGTCCGGACCGGCTCGAATCCCGAATTTCTCGCTGTTCCGACGAAAAGCACTATTCACCACTGAACAACCCGAAAGTAGTTATTTTCCATTTTGTCAACGGAAAACCCTCGCACCGCCCCTAAAACGTTGCAAATAACCAATCTGCCCCCCAAACAGCCTGAAATCACGATCGGCCGTCCAGACCGGCACGAATCCCGAATTTCTCGCTGTTCCGACGAAAAGCACCATTCACGCCTAAACAACCCGAAAGTAGTTATTTTCCCTTTTGTCAACGGAAAACCCTCGTACCGCCCCTAAAACGTTGCAAATAACCAATCTGCCCCCCAAACAGCATGAAATCACGATTGGCCGTCCAGACCGGCACGAATCCCGAATTTCTCGCTGTACCGACGAGAAGCACTATTCACCCCCTCAACAACCTGAAAAGTAGTTATTTTCCATTTTGTCAACGGAAAACCCTCGTACCACCGCTAAAACGTTGCAAATAACCAATCTGCCCCCCAAATAGCCTGAAATCACGATCGGCCGTCCAGACCGGCACGAATCCCGAATTTCTCGCTGTTCCGACGAAAAGCACTATTCACCCCTGAACAACCAGAAAGTAGTTATTTTCCCTTTTGTCAACGGAAAACCCTCGTACCGCCCCTAAAACGTTGCAAATAACCAATCTGCCCCCCAAACAGCATGAAATCACGATTGGCCGTCCGGACCGGCTCGAATCCCGAATTTCTCGCTGTTCCGACGAAAAGCACTATTCACCACTGAACAACCCGAAAGTAGTTATTTTCCATTTTGTCAACGGAAAACCCTCGCACCGCCCCTAAAACGTTGCAAATATCCAATCTGCCCCCCAAACAGCCTAAAATCACGATCGGCCGTCCAGACCGGCACGAATCCCGAATTTCTCGCTGTTTCGACGAAAAGCACTATTCACGCCTAAACAACCCGAAAGTAGTTATTTTCCATTTTGTCAACGGAAAACCCTCGTACCGCCCCTAAAACGTTGCAAATAACCAATCTGCCCCCCAAACAGCATGAAATCCCGATTGGCCGTCCAGACCGGCACGAATCCCGAATTTCTTGCTGTACCGACGAGAAGCACTATTCTCCCCCTGAACAACCCGAAAAGTAGTTATTTTCCATTTTTTCAACGGAAAACCCTCGTACCACCGCTAAAACGTTGCAAATAACCAATCTGCCCCCCAAATAGCCTGAAATCACGATCGGCCGTCCAGACCGGCACGAATCCCGAATTTCTCGCTGTTCCGACGAAAAGCACTATTCACCCCTGAACAACCAGAAAGTAGTTATTTTCCCTTTTGTCAACGGAAAACCCTCGTACCGCCCCTAAAACGTTGCAAATAACCAATCTGCCCCCCAAACAGCATGAAATCACGATTGGCCGTCCGGACCGGCTCGAATCCCGAATTTCTCGCTGTTCCGACGAAAAGCACTATTCACCACTGAACAACCCGAAAGTAGTTATTTTCCATTTTGTCAACGGAAAACCCTCGCACCGCCCCTAAAACGTTGCAAATAACCAATCTGCCCCCCAAACAGCCTGAAATCACGATCGGCCGTCCAGACCGGCACGAATCCCGAATTTCTCGCTGTTCCGACGAAAAGCACCATTCACGCCTAAACAACCCGAAAGTAGTTATTTTCCCTTTTGTCAACGGAAAACCCTCGTACCGCCCCTAAAACGTTGCAAATAACCAATCTGCCCCCCAAACAGCATGAAATCACGATTGGCCGTCCAGACCGGCACGAATCCCGAATTTCTCGCTGTACCGACGAGAAGCACTATTCACCCCCTCAACAACCTGAAAAGTAGTTATTTTCCATTTTGTCAACGGAAAACCCTCGTACCACCGCTAAAACGTTGCAAATAACCAATCTGCCCCCCAAATAGCCTGAAATCACGATCGGCCGTCCAGACCGGCACGAATCCCGAATTTCTCGCTGTTCCGACGAAAAGCACTATTCACCCCTGAACAACCAGAAAGTAGTTATTTTCCCTTTTGTCAACGGAAAACCCTCGTACCGCCCCTAAAACGTTGCAAATAACCAATCTGCCCCCCAAACAGCATGAAATCACGATTGGCCGTCCGGACCGGCTCGAATCCCGAATTTCTCGCTGTTCCGACGAAAAGCACTATTCACCACTGAACAACCCGAAAGTAGTTATTTTCCATTTTGTCAACGGAAAACCCTCGCACCGCCCCTAAAACGTTGCAAATAACCAATCTGCCCCCCAAACAGCCTGAAATCACGATCGGCCGTCCAGACCGGCACGAATCCCGAATTTCTCGCTGTTCCGACGAAAAGCACTATTCACGCCTAAACAACCCGAAAGTAGTTATTTTCCCTTTTGTCAACGGAAAACCCTCGTACCGCCCCTAAAACGTTGCAAATAACCAATCTGCCCCCCAAACAGCATGAAATCACGATTGGCCGTCCAGACCGGCACGAATCCCGAATTTCTCGCTGTACCGACGAGAAGCACTATTCACCCCCTCAACAACCTGAAAAGTAGTTATTTTCCATTTTGTCAACGGAAAACCCACGTACCACCGCTAAAACGTTGCAAATTACCAATCTGCCCCCCAAATAGCCTGAAATCACGATCGGCCGTCCAGACCGGCACGAATCCCGAATTTCTCGCTGTACCGACGAGAAGCACTATTCACCCCTGAATAACCAGAAAGTAGTTATTTTCCCTTTTGTCAACGGAAAACCCTCGTACCGCCCCTAAAACGTTGCAAATAACCAATCTGCCCCCCAAACAGCATGAAATCACGATTGGCCGTCCAGACCGGCACGAATCCCGAATTTCTCGCTGTACCGACGAGAAGCACTATTCACCCCCTCAACAACCTGAAAAGTAGTTATTTTCCATTTTGTCAACGGAAAACCCTCGTACCACCGCTAAAACGTTGCAAATTACCAATCTGCCCCCCAAATAGCCTGAAATCACGATCGGCCGTCCAGATCGGCACGAATCCCGAATTTCTCGCTGTTCCGACGAAAAGCACTATTCACCCCTGAATAACCAGAAAGTAGTTATTTTCCCTTTTGTCAACGGAAAACCCTCGTACCGCCCCTAAAACGTTGCAAATAACCAATCTGCCCCCCAAACAGCATGAAATCACGATTGGCCGTCCAGACCGGCACGAATCCCGAATTTCTCGCTGTACCGACGAGAAGCACTATTCACCCCCTGAACAACACGAAAAGTAGTTATTTTCCATTTTGTCAACGGAAAACCCTCGTACCAGCGCTAAAACGTTGCAAATAACCAATCTGCCCCCCAAATAGCCTGAAATCCCGATCGGCCGTCCAGACCGGCACGAATCCCGAATTTCTCGCTGTTCCGACGAAAAGCACTATTCACCCCTGAACAACCAGAAAGTAGTTATTTTCCCTTTTGTCAACGGAAAACCCTCGTACCGCCCCTAAAACGTTGCAAATAACCAATCTGCCCCCCAAACAGCATGAAATCACGATTGGCCGTCCGGACCGGCACGAATCCCGAATTTCTCGCTGTTCCGACGAAAAGCACTATTCACCACTGAACAACCCGAAAGTAGTTATTTTCCATTTTGTCAACGGAAAACCCTCGCACCGCCCCTAAAACGTTGCAAATAACCAATCTGCCCCCCAAACAGCCTGAAATCACGATCGGCCGTCCAGACCGGCACGAATCCCGAATTTCTCGCTGTTCCGACGAAAAGCACTATTCACGCCTAAACAACCCGAAAGTAGTTATTTTCCATTTTGTCAACGGAAAACCCTCGTACCGCCCCTAAAACGTTGCAAATAACCAATCTGCCCCCCAAACAGCATGAAATCACGATTGGCCGTCCAGACCGGCACGAATCCCGAATTTCTCGCTGTACCGACGAGAAGCACTATTCACCCCCTCAACAACCTGAAAAGTAGTTATTTTCCATTTTGTCAACGGAAAACCCTCGTACCACCGCTAAAACGTTGCAAATTACCAATCTGCCCCCCAAATAGCCTGAAATCACGATCGGCCGTCCAGATCGGCACGAATCCCGAATTTCTCGCTGTTCCGACGAAAAGCACTATTCACCCCTGAATAACCAGAAAGTAGTTATTTTCCCTTTTGTCAACGGAAAACCCTCGTACCGCCCCTAAAACGTTGCAAATAACCAATCTGCCCCCCAAACAGCATGAAATCACGATTGGCCGTCCAGACCGGCACGAATCCCGAATTTCTCGCTGTACCGACGAGAAGCACTATTCACCCCCTGAACAACCCGAAAAGTAGTTATTTTCCATTTTGTCAACGGAAAACCCACGTACCACCGCTAAAACGTTGCAAATAACCAATCTGCCCCCCAAATAGCCTGAAATCCCGATCGGCCGTCCAGACCGGCACGAATCCCGAATTTCTCGCTGTTCCGACGAAAAGCACTATTCACCCCTGAACAACCAGAAAGTAGTTATTTTCCCTTTTGTCAACGGAAAACCCTCGTACCGCCCCTAAAACGTTGCAAATAACCAATCTGCCCCCCAAACAGCATGAAATCCCGATTGGCCGTCCAGACCGGCACGAATCCCGAATTTCTCGCTGTACCGACGAGAAGCACTATTCACCCCCTGAACAACCCGAAAAGTAGTTACTTTCCATTTTGTCAACGGAAAACCCTCGTACCACCGCTAAAACGTTGCAAATAACCAATCTGCCCCCCAAACAGCCTGAAATCACGATCGGCCGTCCAGACCGGCACGAATCCCGAATTTCTCGCTGTTCCGACGAAAAGCACTATTCACCCCTGAACAACCAGAAAGTAGTTATTTTCCCTTTTGTCAACGGAAAACCCTCGTACCGCCCCTAAAACGTTGCAAATAACCAATCTGCCCCCCAAACAGCATGAAATCACGATTGGCCGTCCGGACCGGCACGAATCCCGAATTTCTCGCTGTTCCGACGAAAAGCACTATTCACCACTGAACAACCCGAAAGTAGTTATTTTCCATTTTGTCAACGGAAAACCCTCGCACCGCCCCTAAAACGTTGCAAATAACCAATCTGCCCCCCAAACAGCCTGAAATCACGATCGGCCGTCCAGACCGGCACGAATCCCGAATTTCTCGCTGTTCCGACGAAAAGCACTATTCACGCCTAAACAACCCGAAAGTAGTTATTTTCCATTTTGTCAACGGAAAACCCTCGTACCGCCCCTAAAACGTTGCAAATAACCAATCTGCCCCCCAAACAGCATGAAATCACGATTGGCCGTCCAGACCGGCACGAATCCCGAATTTCTCGCTGTACCGACGAGAAGCACTATTCACCCCCTCAACAACCTGAAAAGTAGTTATTTTCCAATTTGTCAACGGAAAACCCTCGTACCACCGCTAAAACGTTGCAAATAACCAATCTGCCCCCCAAATAGCCTGAAATCCCGATCGGCCGTCCTGACCGGCACGAATCCCGAATTTCTCGCTGTTCCGACGAAAAGCACTATTCACCCCTGAACAACCAGAAAGTAGTTATTTTCCCTTTTGTCAACGGAAAACCCTCGTACCGCCCCTAAAACGTTGCAAATAACCAATCTGCCCCCCAAACAGCATGAAATCACGATTGGCCGTCCAGACCGGCACGAATCCCGAATTTCTCGCTGTACCGACGAGAAGCACTATTCACCCCCTGAACAACCCGAAAAGTAGTTATTTTCCATTTTGTCAACGGAAAACCCTCGTACCAGCGCTAAAACGTTGCAAATAACCAATCTGCCCCCCAAATAGCCTGAAATCCCGATCGGCCGTCCAGACCGGCACGAATCCCGAATTTCTCGCTGTTCCGACGAAAAGCACTATTCACCCCTGAACAACCAGAAAGTAGTTATTTTCCCTTTTGTCAACGGAAAACCCTCGTACCGCCCCTAAAACGTTGCAAATAACCAATCTGCCCCCCAAACAGCATGAAATCCCGATTGGCCGTCCAGACCGGCACGAATCCCGAATTTCTCGCTGTACCGACGAGAAGCACTATTCACCCCCTGAACAACCCGAAAAGTAGTTACTTTCCATTTTGTCAACGGAAAACCCTCGCACCGCCCCTAAAACGTTGCAAATAACCAATCTGCCCCCCAAACAGCCTGAAATCACGATCGGCCGTCCAGACCGGCACGAATCCCGAATTTCTCGCTGTTCCGACGAAAAGCACTATTCACGCCTAAACAACCCGAAAGTAGTTATTTTCCCTTTTGTCAACGGAAAACCCTCGTACCGCCCCTAAAACGTTGCAAATAACCAATCTGCCCCCCAAACAGCATGAAATCACGATTGGCCGTCCAGACCGGCACGAATCCCGAATTTCTCGCTGTACCGACGAGAAGCACTATTCACCCCCTCAACAACCTGAAAAGTAGTTATTTTCCATTTTGTCAACGGAAAACCCTCGTACCACCGCTAAAACGTTGCAAATTACCAATCTGCCCCCCAAATAGCCTGAAATCACGATCGGCCGTCCAGATCGGCACGAATCCCGAATTTCTCGCTGTTCCGACGAAAAGCACTATTCACCCCTGAATAACCAGAAAGTAGTTATTTTCCCTTTTGTCAACGGAAAACCCTCGTACCGCCCCTAAAACGTTGCAAATAACCAATCTGCCCCCCAAACAGCATGAAATCACGATTGGCCGTCCAGACCGGCACGAATCCCGAATTTCTCGCTGTACCGACGAGAAGCACTATTCACCCCCTGAACAACCCGAAAAGTAGTTATTTTCCATTTTGTCAACGGAAAACCCTCGTACCAGCGCTAAAACGTTGCAAATAACCAATCTGCCCCCCAAATAGCCTGAAATCCCGATCGGCCGTCCAGACCGGCACGAATCCCGAATTTCTCGCTGTTCCGACGAAAAGCACTATTCACCCCTGAACAACCAGAAAGTAGTTATTTTCCCTTTTGTCAACGGAAAACCCTCGTACCGCCCCTAAAACGTTGCAAATAACCAATCTGCCCCCCAAACAGCATGAAATCACGATTGGCCGTCCGGACCGGCACGAATCCCGAATTTCTCGCTGTTCCGACGAAAAGCACTATTCACGCCTAAACAACCCGAAAGTAGTTGTTTTCCATTTTTTCAACGGAAAACCCTCGTACCACCGCTAAAATGTTGCAAATAACCAATCTGCCCCCCAAATAGCCTGAAATCCCGATCGGCCGTCCAGACCGGCACGAATCCCGAATTTCTCGCTGTTCCGACGAAAAGCACTATTCACCCCTGAACAACCAGAAAGTAGTTATTTTCCCTTTTGTCAACGGAAAACCCTCGTACCGCCCCTAAAACGTTGCAAATAACCAATCTGCCCCCCAAACAGCATGAAATCCCGATTGGCCGTCCAGACCGGCACGAATCCCGAATTTCTCGCTGTACCGACGAGAAGCACTATTCACCCCCTGAACAACCCGAAAAGTAGTTATTTTCCATTTTTTCAACGGAAAACCCTCGTACCACCGCTAAAACGTTGCAAATAACCAATCTGCCCCCCAAATAGCCTGAAATCACGATCGGCCGTCCAAACCGGCACGAATCCCGAATTTCTCGCTGTTCCGACGAAAAGCACTATTCACCCCTGAAGAACCAGAAAGTAGTTATTTTCCCTTTTGTCAACGGAAAACCCTCGTACCGCCCCTAAAACGTTGCAAATAACCAATCTGCCCCCCAAACAGCATGAAATCACGATTGGCCGTCCAGACCGGCACGAATCCCGAATTTCTCGCTGTACCGACGAGAAGCACTATTCACCCCTGAACAACCAGAAAGTAGTTATTTTCCCTTTTGTCAACGGAAAACCCTCGTACCGCCCCTAAAACGTTGCAAATAACCAATCTGCCCCCCAAACAGCATGAAATCCCGATTGGCCGTCCAGACCGGCACGAATCCCGAATTTCTTGCTGTACCGACGAGAAGCACTATTCTCCCCCTGAACAACCCGAAAAGTAGTTATTTTCCATTTTTTCAACGGAAAACCCTCGTACCACCGCTAAAACGTTGCAACTAACCAATCTGCCCCCCAAATAGCCTGAAATCACGATCGGCCGTCCAGACCGGCACGAATCCCGAATTTCTCGCTGTTCCGACGAAAAGCACTATTCACCCCTGAACAACCAGAAAGTAGTTATTTTCCCTTTTGTCAACGGAAAACCCTCGTACCGCCCCTAAAACGTTGCAAATAACCAATCTGCCCCCCAAACTGCATGAAATCCCGATTGGCCGTCCTGACCGGCAAGAATCCCGAATTTCTCGCTGTTCCGACGAAAAGCACTATTCACCACTGAACAACCCGAAAGTAGTTATTTTCCATTTTGTCAACGGAAAACCCTCGCACCGCCCCTAAAACGTTGCAAATAACCAATCTGCCCCCCAAACAGCATGAAATCACGATTGGCCGTCCAGACCGGCACGAATCCCGAATTTCTCGCTGTTCCGACGAGAAGCACTATTCACCCCCTGAACAACCCGAAAAGTAGTTATTTTCCATTTTGTCAACGGAAAACCCTCGTACCGCCGCTAAAACGTTGCAAATAACCAATCTGCCCCCCAAATAGCCTGAAATCACGATCGGCCGTCCAGACCGGCACGAATCCCGAATTTCTCGCTGTTCCGACGAAAAGCACTATTCACCCCTGAATAACCAGAAAGTAGTTTTTTTCCCTTTTGTCAACGGAAAACCCTCGTACCAGCGCTAAAACGTTGCAAATAACCAATCTGCCCCCCAAACAGCCTGAAATCACGATCGGCCGTCCAGACCGGCACGAATCCCGAATTTCTCGCTGTACCGACGAGAAGCACTATTCACCCCCTGAACAACCTGAAAAGTAGTTATTTTCCATTTTGTCAACGGAAAACCCTCGTACCGCCCCTAAAACGTTGCAAATAACCAATCTGCCCCCCAAACTGCATGAAATCCCGATTGGCCGTCCTGACCGGCAAGAATCCCGAATTTCTCGCTGTTCCGACGAAAAGCACTATTCACCACTGAACAACCCGAAAGTAGTTATTTTCCATTTTGTCAACGGAAAACCCTCGCACCGCCCCTAAAACGTTGCAAATAACCAATCTGCCCCCCAAACAGCTTGAAATCACGATCGGCCGTCCAGACCGGCACGAATCCCGAATTTCTCGCTGTTCCGACGAAAAGCACTATTCACGCCTAAACAACCCGAAAGTAGTTATTTTCCCTTTTGTCAACGGAAAACCCTCGTACCACCGCTAAAACGTTGCAAATAACCAATCTGCCCCCCAAATAGCCTGAAATCACGATCGGCCGTCCAGACCGGCACGAATCCCGAATTTCTCGCTGTTCCGACGAAAAGCACTATTCACCCCTGAATAACCAGAAAGTAGTTATTTTCCCTTTTGTCAACGGAAAACCCTCGTACCGCCCCTAAAACGTTGCAAATAACCAATCTGCCCCCCAAACAGCATGAAATCACGATTGGCCGTCCAGACCGGCACGAATCCCGAATTTCTCGCTGTACCGACGAGAAGCACTATTCACCCCCTGAACAACCCGAAAAGTAGTTATTTTCCCTTTTGTCAACGGAAAACCCTCGTACCACCGCTAAAACGTTGCAAATAACCAATCTGCCCCCCAAATAGCCTGAAATCACGATCGGCCGTCCAGACCGGCACGAATCCCGAATTTCTCGCTGTTCCGACGAAAAGCACTATTCACCCCTGAACAACCAGAAAGTAGTTATTTTCCCTTTTGTCAACGGAAAACCCTCGTACCGCCCCTAAAACGTTGCAAATAACCAATCTGCCCCCCAAACAGCATGAAATCACGATTGGCCGTCCAGACCGGCACGAATCCCGAATTTCTCGCTGTACCGACGAGAAGCACTATTCACCCCCTGAACAACCTGAAAAGTAGTTATTTTCCATTTTGTCAACGGAAAACCCTCGTACCACCGCTAAAACGTTGCAAATAACCAATCTGCCCCCCAAATAGCCTGAAATCACGATCGGCCGTCCAGACCGGCACGAATCCCGAATTTCTCGCTGTTCCGACGAAAAGCACTATTCACCCCTGAATAACCAGAAAGTAGTTATTTTCCCTTTTGTCAACGGAAAACCCTCGTACCGCCCCTAAAACGTTGCAAATAACCAATCTGCCCCCCAAACAGCATGAAATCACGATTGGCCGTCCAGACCGGCACGAATCCCGAATTTCTCGCTGTACCGACGAGAAGCACTATTCACCCCCTGAACAACCCGAAAAGTAGTTATTTTCCCTTTTGTCAACGGAAAACCCTCGTACCACCGCTAAAACGTTGCAAATAACCAATCTGCCCCCCAAATAGCCTGAAATCACGATCGGCCGTCCAGACCGGCACGAATCCCGAATTTCTCGCTGTTCCGACGAAAAGCACTATTCACCCCTGAATAACCAGAAAGTAGTTATTTTCCCTTTTGTCAACGGAAAACCCTCGTACCGCCCCTAAAACGTTGCAAATAACCAATCTGCCCCCCAAACAGCATGAAATCACGATTGGCCGTCCAGACCGGCACGAATCCCGAATTTCTCGCTGTACCGACGAGAAGCACTATTCACCCCCTGAACAACCCGAAAAGTAGTTATTTTCCATTTTGTCAACGGAAAACCCTCGTACCAGCGCTAAAACGTTGCAAATAACCAATCTGCCCCCCAAATAGCCTGAAATCACGATCGGCCGTCCAGACCGGCACGAATCCCGAATTTCTCGCTGTTCCGACAAAAAGCACTATTCACCCCTGAACAACCAGAAAGTAGTTATTTTCCCTTTTGTCAACGGAAAACCCTCGTACCGCCCCTAAAACGTTGCAAATAACCAATCTGCCCCCCAAACAGCATGAAATCACGATTGGCCGTCCAGACCGGCACGAATCCCGAATTTCTCGCTGTACCGACGAGAAGCACTATTCACCCCCTGAACAACCCGAAAAGTAGTTATTTTCCCTTTTGTCAACGGAAAACCCTCGTACCACCGCTAAAACGTTGCAAATAACCAATCTGCCCCCCAAATAGCCTGAAATCACGATCGGCCGTCCAGACCGGCACGAATCCCGAATTTCTCGCTGTTCCGACGAAAAGCACTATTCACCCCTGAACAACCAGAAAGTAGTTATTTTCCCTTTTGTCAACGGAAAACCCTCGTACCGCCCCTAAAACGTTGCAAATAACCAATCTGCCCCCCAAACAGCATGAAATCCCGATTGGCCGTCCAGACCGGCACGAATCCCGAATTTCTCGCTGTACCGACGAGAAGCACTATTCACCCCCTGAACAACCTGAAAAGTAGTTATTTTCCATTTTGTCAACGGAAAACCCTCGTACCACCGCTAAAACGCTGCAAATAACCAATCTGCCCCCCAAATAGCCTGAAATCACGATCGGCCGTCCAGACCGGCACGAATCCCGAATTTCTCGCTGTTCCGACGAAAAGCACTATTCACCCCTGAATAACCAGAAAGTAGTTATTTTCCCTTTTGTCAACGGAAAACCCTCGTACCGCCCCTAAAACGTTGCAAATAACCAATCTGCCCCCCAAACAGCATGAAATCACGATTGGCCGTCCAGACCGGCACGAATCCCGAATTTCTCGCTGTACCGACGAGAAGCACTATTCACCCCCTGAACAACCCGAAAAGTAGTTATTTTCCATTTTGTCAACGGAAAACCCTCGTACCACCGCTAAAACGTTGCAAATAACCAATCTGCCCCCCAAATAGCCTGAAATCCCGATCGGCCGTCCAGACCGGCACGAATCCCGAATTTCTCGCTGTTCCGACGAAAAGCACTATTCACCCCTGAACAACCCGAAAGTAGTTATTTTCCCTTTTGTCAACGGAAAACCCTCGTACCGCCCCTAAAACGTTGCAAATAACCAATCTGCCCCCCAAACAGCATGAAATCCCGATTGGCCGTCCAGACCGGCACGAATCCCGAATTTCTCGCTGTACCGACGAGAAGCACTATTCACCCCCTGAACAACCCGAAAAGTAGTTATTTTCCATTTTGTCAACGGAAAACCCTCGTACCACCGCTAAAACGTTGCAAATAACCAATCTGCCCCCCAAATAGCCTGAAATCACGATCGGCCGTCCAGACCGGCACGAATCCCGAATTTCTCGCTGTTCCGACGAAAAGCACTATTCACCCCTGAACAACCAGAAAGTAGTTATTTTCCCTTTTGTCAACGGAAAACCCTCGTACCGCCCCTAAAACGTTGCAAATAACCAATCTGCCCCCCAAACAGCATGAAATCACGATTGGCCGTCCAGACCGGCACGAATCCCGAATTTCTCGCTGTACCGACGAGAAGCACTATTCACCCCCTGAACAACCCGAAAAGTAGTTATTTTCCATTTTGTCAACGGAAAACCCTCGTACCACCGCTAAAACGTTGCAAATAACCAATCTGCCCCCCAAATAGCCTGAAATCCCGATCGGCCGTCCAGACCGGCACGAATCCCGAATTTCTCGCTGTTCCGACGAAAAGCACTATTCACCCCTGAACAACCAGAAAGTAGTTATTTTCCCTTTTGTCAACGGAAAACCCTCGTACCGCCCCTAAAACGTTGCAAATAACCAATCTGCCCCCCAAACAGCATGAAATCACGATTGGCCGTCCAGACCGGCACGAATCCCGAATTTCTCGCTGTACCGACGAGAAGCACTATTCACCCCCTGAACAACCCGAAAAGTAGTTATTTTCCATTTTGTCAACGGAAAACCCTCGTACCACCGCTAAAACGTTGCAAATAACCAATCTGCCCCCCAAATAGCCTGAAATCATGATCGGCCGTCCAGACCGGCACGAATCCCGAATTTCTCGCTGTTCCGACGAAAAGCACTATTCACCCCTGAACAACCAGAAAGTAGTTATTTTCCCTTTTGTCAACGGAAAACCCTCGTACCGCCCCTAAAACGTTGCAAATAACCAATCTGCCCCCCAAACAGCATGAAATCCCGATTGGCCGTCCAGACCGGCACGAATCCCGAATTTCTCGCTGTACCGACGAGAAGCACTATTCACCCCCTGAACAACCCAAAAGTAGTTATTTTCCGTTTTGTCAACGGAAAACCCTCGTACCAGCGCTAAAACGTTGCAAATAACCAATCTGCCCCCCAAATAGCCTGAAATCACGATCGGCCGTCCAGACCGGCACGAATCCCGAATTTCTCGCTGTTCCGACGAAAAGCACTATTCACCCCTGAACAACCAGAAAGTAGTTATTTTCCCTTTTGTCAACGGAAAACCCTCGTACCGCCCCTAAAACGTTGCAAATAACCAATCTGCCCCCCAAACAGCATGAAATCACGATTGGCCGTCCAGACCGGCACGAATCCCGAATTTCTCGCTGTACCGACGAGAAGCACTATTCACCCCCTCAACAACCTGAAAAGTAGTTATTTTCCATATTGTCAACGGAAAACCCTCGTACCACCGCTAAAACGTTGCAAATAACCAATCTGCCCCCCAAATAGCCTGAAATCACGATCGGCCGTCCAGACCGGCACGAATCCCGAATTTCTCGCTGTTCCGACGAAAAGCACTATTCACCCCTGAATAACCAGAAAGTAGTTATTTTCCCTTTTGTCAACGGAAAACCCTCGTACCGCCCCTAAAACGTTGCAAATAACCAATCTGCCCCCCAAACAGCATGAAATCACGATTGGCCGTCCAGACCGGCACGAATCCCGAATTTCTCGCTGTACCGACGAGAAGCACTATTCACCCCCTGAACAACCCGAAAAGTAGTTACTTTCCATTTTGTCAACGGAAAACCCTCGTACCACCGCTAAAACGTTGCAAATAACCAATCTGCCCCCCAAACAGCCTGAAATCACGATCGGCCGTCCAGACCGGCACGAATCCCGAATTTCTCGCTGTTCCGACGAAAAGCACTATTCACCCCTGAACAACCAGAAAGTAGTTATTTTCCCTTTTGTCAACGGAAAACCCTCGTACCGCCCCTAAAACGTTGCAAATAACCAATCTGCCCCCCAAACAGCATGAAAACACGATTGGCCGTCCAGACCGGCACGAATCCCGAATTTCTCGCTGTTCCGACGAAAAGCACTATTCACCCCTGAACAACCCGAAAGTAGTTATTTTCCCTTTTGTCAACGGAAAACCCTCGTACCGCCCCTAAAACGTTGCAAATAACCAATCTGCCCCCCAAACAGCATGAAATCCCGATTGGCCGTCCAGACCGGCACGAATCCCGAATTTCTCGCTGTACCGACGAGAAGCACTATTCACCCCCTGAACAACCCGAAAAGTAGTTATTTTCCATTTTGTCAACGGAAAACCCTCGTACCACCGCTAAAACGTTGCAAATAACCAATCTGCCCCCCAAATAGCCTGAAATCACGATCGGCCGTCCAGACCGGCACGAATCCCGAATTTCTCGCTGTTCCGACGAAAAGCACTATTCACCCCTGAACAACCAGAAAGTAGTTATTTTCCCTTTTGTCAACGGAAAACCCTCGTACCGCCCCTAAAACGTTGCAAATAACCAATCTGCCCCCCAAACAGCATGAAATCACGATTGGCCGTCCAGACCGGCACGAATCCCGAATTTCTCGCTGTACCGACGAGAAGCACTATTCACCCCCTGAACAACCCGAAAAGTAGTTATTTTCCATTTTGTCAACGGAAAACCCTCGTACCACCGCTAAAACGTTGCAAATAACCAATCTGCCCCCCAAATAGCCTGAAATCCCGATCGGCCGTCCAGACCGGCACGAATCCCGAATTTCTCGCTGTTCCGACGAAAAGCACTATTCACCCCTGAACAACCAGAAAGTAGTTATTTTCCCTTTTGTCAACGGAAAACCCTCGTACCGCCCCTAAAACGTTGCAAATAACCAATCTGCCCCCCAAACAGCATGAAATCACGATTGGCCGTCCAGACCGGCACGAATCCCGAATTTCTCGCTGTACCGACGAGAAGCACTATTCACCCCCTGAACAACCCGAAAAGTAGTTATTTTCCATTTTGTCAACGGAAAACCCTCGTACCACCGCTAAAACGTTGCAAATAACCAATCTGCCCCCCAAATAGCCTGAAATCATGATCGGCCGTCCAGACCGGCACGAATCCCGAATTTCTCGCTGTTCCGACGAAAAGCACTATTCACCCCTGAACAACCAGAAAGTAGTTATTTTCCCTTTTGTCAACGGAAAACCCTCGTACCGCCCCTAAAACGTTGCAAATAACCAATCTGCCCCCCAAACAGCATGAAATCCCGATTGGCCGTCCAGACCGGCACGAATCCCGAATTTCTCGCTGTACCGACGAGAAGCACTATTCACCCCCTGAACAACCCAAAAGTAGTTATTTTCCGTTTTGTCAACGGAAAACCCTCGTACCAGCGCTAAAACGTTGCAAATAACCAATCTGCCCCCCAAATAGCCTGAAATCACGATCGGCCGTCCAGACCGGCACGAATCCCGAATTTCTCGCTGTTCCGACGAAAAGCACTATTCACCCCTGAACAACCAGAAAGTAGTTATTTTCCCTTTTGTCAACGGAAAACCCTCGTACCGCCCCTAAAACGTTGCAAATAACCAATCTGCCCCCCAAACAGCATGAAATCACGATTGGCCGTCCAGACCGGCACGAATCCCGAATTTCTCGCTGTACCGACGAGAAGCACTATTCACCCCCTCAACAACCTGAAAAGTAGTTATTTTCCATATTGTCAACGGAAAACCCTCGTACCACCGCTAAAACGTTGCAAATAACCAATCTGCCCCCCAAATAGCCTGAAATCACGATCGGCCGTCCAGACCGGCACGAATCCCGAATTTCTCGCTGTTCCGACGAAAAGCACTATTCACCCCTGAATAACCAGAAAGTAGTTATTTTCCCTTTTGTCAACGGAAAACCCTCGTACCGCCCCTAAAACGTTGCAAATAACCAATCTGCCCCCCAAACAGCATGAAATCACGATTGGCCGTCCAGACCGGCACGAATCCCGAATTTCTCGCTGTACCGACGAGAAGCACTATTCACCCCCTGAACAACCCGAAAAGTAGTTACTTTCCATTTTGTCAACGGAAAACCCTCGTACCACCGCTAAAACGTTGCAAATAACCAATCTGCCCCCCAAACAGCCTGAAATCACGATCGGCCGTCCAGACCGGCACGAATCCCGAATTTCTCGCTGTTCCGACGAAAAGCACTATTCACCCCTGAACAACCAGAAAGTAGTTATTTTCCCTTTTGTCAACGGAAAACCCTCGTACCGCCCCTAAAACGTTGCAAATAACCAATCTGCCCCCCAAACAGCATGAAAACACGATTGGCCGTCCAGACCGGCACGAATCCCGAATTTCTCGCTGTTCCGACGAAAAGCACTATTCACCACTGAACAACCCGAAAGTAGTTATTTTCCATTTTGTCAACGGAAAACCCTCGCACCGCCCCTAAAACGTTGCAAATAACCAATCTGCCCCCCAAACAGCCTGAAATCACGATTGGCCGTCCAGACCGGCACGAATCCCGAATTTCTCGCTGTACCGACGAGAAGCACTATTCACCCCCTGAACAACCCGAAAAGTAGTTACTTTCCATTTTGTCAACGGAAAACCCTCGTACCACCGCTAAAACGTTGCAAATAACCAATCTGCCCCCCAAACAGCCTGAAATCACGATCGGCCGTCCAGACCGGCACGAATCCCGAATTTCTCGCTGTTCCGACGAAAAGCACTATTCACCCCTGAACAACCAGAAAGTAGTTATTTTCCCTTTTGTCAACGGAAAACCCTCGTACCGCCCCTAAAACGTTGCAAATAACCAATCTGCCCCCCAAACAGCATGAAAACACGATTGGCCGTCCAGACCGGCACGAATCCCGAATTTCTCGCTGTTCCGACGAAAAGCACTATTCACCACTGAACAACCAGAAAGTAGTTATTTTCCATTTTGTCAACGGAAAACCCTCGCACCGCCCCTAAAACGTTGCAAATAACCAATCTGCCCCCCAAACAGCCTGAAATCACGATCGGCCGTCCAGACCGGCACGAATCCCGAATTTCTCGCTGTTCCGACGAAAAGCACTATTCACCCCTGAACAACCCGAAAGTAGTTATTTTCCCTTTTGTCAACGGAAAACCCTCGTACCGCCCCTAAAACGTTGCAAATAACCAATCTGCCCCCCAAACAGCATGAAATCCCGATTGGCCGTCCAGACCGGCACGAATCCCGAATTTCTCGCTGTACCGACGAGAAGCACTATTCACCCCCTGAACAACCCGAAAAGTAGTTATTTTCCATTTTGTCAACGGAAAACCCTCGTACCACCGCTAAAACGTTGCAAATAACCAATCTGCCCCCCAAATAGCCTGAAATCATGATCGGCCGTCCAGACCGGCACGAATCCCGAATTTCTCGCTGTTCCGACGAAAAGCACTATTCACCCCTGAACAACCAGAAAGTAGTTATTTTCCCTTTTGTCAACGGAAAACCCTCGTACCGCCCCTAAAACGTTGCAAATAACCAATCTGCCCCCCAAACAGCATGAAATCCCGATTGGCCGTCCAGACCGGCACGAATCCCGAATTTCTCGCTGTACCGACGAGAAGCACTATTCACCCCCTGAACAACCCAAAAGTAGTTATTTTCCGTTTTGTCAACGGAAAACCCTCGTACCAGCGCTAAAACGTTGCAAATAACCAATCTGCCCCCCAAATAGCCTGAAATCACGATCGGCCGTCCAGACCGGCACGAATCCCGAATTTCTCGCTGTTCCGACGAAAAGCACTATTCACCCCTGAACAACCAGAAAGTAGTTATTTTCCCTTTTGTCAACGGAAAACCCTCGTACCGCCCCTAAAACGTTGCAAATAACCAATCTGCCCCCCAAACAGCATGAAATCACGATTGGCCGTCCAGACCGGCACGAATCCCGAATTTCTCGCTGTACCGACGAGAAGCACTATTCACCCCCTCAACAACCTGAAAAGTAGTTATTTTCCAATTTGTCAACGGAAAACCCTCGTACCACCGCTAAAACGTTGCAAATAACCAATCTGCCCCCCAAATAGCCTGAAATCCCGATCGGCCGTCCAGACCGGCACGAATCCCGAATTTCTCGCTGTTCCGACGAAAAGCACTATTCACCCCTGAACAACCCGAAAGTAGTTATTTTCCCTTTTGTCAACGGAAAACCCTCGTACCGCCCCTAAAACGTTGCAAATAACCAATCTGCCCCCCAAACAGCATGAAATCCCGATTGGCCGTCCAGACCGGCACGAATCCCGAATTTCTCGCTGTACCGACGAGAAGCACTATTCACCCCCTGAACAACCCGAAAAGTAGTTATTTTCCATTTTGTCAACGGAAAACCCTCGTACCACCGCTAAAACGTTGCAAATAACCAATCTGCCCCCCAAATAGCCTGAAATCATGATCGGCCGTCCAGACCGGCACGAATCCCGAATTTCTCGCTGTTCCGACGAAAAGCACTATTCACCCCTGAACAACCAGAAAGTAGTTATTTTCCCTTTTGTCAACGGAAAACCCTCGTACCGCCCCTAAAACGTTGCAAATAACCAATCTGCCCCCCAAACAGCATGAAATCCCGATTGGCCGTCCAGACCGGCACGAATCCCGAATTTCTCGCTGTACCGACGAGAAGCACTATTCACCCCCTGAACAACCCAAAAGTAGTTATTTTCCGTTTTGTCAACGGAAAACCCTCGTACCAGCGCTAAAACGTTGCAAATAACCAATCTGCCCCCCAAATAGCCTGAAATCACGATCGGCCGTCCAGACCGGCACGAATCCCGAATTTCTCGCTGTTCCGACGAAAAGCACTATTCACCCCTGAACAACCAGAAAGTAGTTATTTTCCCTTTTGTCAACGGAAAACCCTCGTACCGCCCCTAAAACGTTGCAAATAACCAATCTGCCCCCCAAACAGCATGAAATCACGATTGGCCGTCCAGACCGGCACGAATCCCGAATTTCTCGCTGTACCGACGAGAAGCACTATTCACCCCCTCAACAACCTGAAAAGTAGTTATTTTCCATATTGTCAACGGAAAACCCTCGTACCACCGCTAAAACGTTGCAAATAACCAATCTGCCCCCCAAATAGCCTGAAATCACGATCGGCCGTCCAGACCGGCACGAATCCCGAATTTCTCGCTGTTCCGACGAAAAGCACTATTCACCCCTGAATAACCAGAAAGTAGTTATTTTCCCTTTTGTCAACGGAAAACCCTCGTACCGCCCCTAAAACGTTGCAAATAACCAATCTGCCCCCCAAACAGCATGAAATCACGATTGGCCGTCCAGACCGGCACGAATCCCGAATTTCTCGCTGTACCGACGAGAAGCACTATTCACCCCCTGAACAACCCGAAAAGTAGTTACTTTCCATTTTGTCAACGGAAAACCCTCGTACCACCGCTAAAACGTTGCAAATAACCAATCTGCCCCCCAAACAGCCTGAAATCACGATCGGCCGTCCAGACCGGCACGAATCCCGAATTTCTCGCTGTTCCGACGAAAAGCACTATTCACCCCTGAACAACCAGAAAGTAGTTATTTTCCCTTTTGTCAACGGAAAACCCTCGTACCGCCCCTAAAACGTTGCAAATAACCAATCTGCCCCCCAAACAGCATGAAAACACGATTGGCCGTCCAGACCGGCACGAATCCCGAATTTCTCGCTGTTCCGACGAAAAGCACTATTCACCACTGAACAACCCGAAAGTAGTTATTTTCCATTTTGTCAACGGAAAACCCTCGCACCGCCCCTAAAACGTTGCAAATAACCAATCTGCCCCCCAAACAGCCTGAAATCACGATCGGCCGTCCAGACCGGCACGAATCCCGAATTTCTCGCTGTTCCGACGAAAAGCACTATTCACGCCTAAACAACCCGAAAGTAGTTATTTTCCCTTTTGTCAACGGAAAACCCTCGTACCGCCCCTAAAACGTTGCAAATAACCAATCTGCCCCCCAAACAGCATGAAATCACGATTGGCCGTCCAGACCGGCACGAATCCCGAATTTCTCGCTGTACCGACGAGAAGCACTATTCACCCCCTGAACAACCCGAAAAGTAGTTATTTTCCAATTTGTCAACGGAAAACCCTCGTACCACCGCTAAAACGTTGCAAATAACCAATCTGCCCCCCAAATAGCCTGAAATCCCGATCGGCCGTCCAGACCGGCACGAATCCCGAATTTCTCACTGTTCCGACGAAAAGCACTATTCACCCCTGAACAACCAGAAAGTAGTTATTTTCCCTTTTGTCAACGGAAAACCCTCGTACCGCCCCTAAAACGTTGCAAATAACCAATCTGCCCCCCAAACAGCATGAAATCACGATTGGCCGTCCAGACCGGCACGAATCCCGAATTTCTCGCTGTACCGACGAGAAGCACTATTCACCCCCTGAACAACCCGAAAAGTAGTTATTTTCCATTTTGTCAACGGAAAACCCTCGTACCAGCGCTAAAACGTTGCAAATAACCAATCTGCCCCCCAAATAGCCTGAAATCCCGATCGGCCGTCCAGACCGGCACGAATCCCGAATTTCTCGCTGTTCCGACGAAAAGCACTATTCACCCCTGAACAACCAGAAAGTAGTTATTTTCCCTTTTGTCAACGGAAAACCCTCGTACCGCCCCTAAAACGTTGCAAATAACCAATCTGCCCCCCAAACAGCATGAAATCCCGATTGGCCGTCCAGACCGGCACGAATCCCGAATTTCTCGCTGTACCGACGAGAAGCACTATTCACCCCCTGAACAACCCGAAAAGTAGTTACTTTCCATTTTGTCAACGGAAAACCCTCGTACCACCGCTAAAACGTTGCAAATAACCAATCTGCCCCCCAAACAGCCTGAAATCACGATCGGCCGTCCAGACCGGCACGAATCCCGAATTTCTCGCTGTTCCGACGAAAAGCACTATTCACCCCTGAACAACCAGAAAGTAATTATTTTCCCTTTTGTCAACGGAAAACCCTCGTACCGCCCCTAAAACGTTGCAAATAACCAATCTGCCCCCCAAACAGCATGAAAACACGATTGGCCGTCCAGACCGGCACGAATCCCGAATTTCTCGCTGTTCCGACGAAAAGCACTATTCACCACTGAACAACCCGAAAGTAGTTATTTTCCATTTTGTCAACGGAAAACCCTCGCACCGCCCCTAAAACGTTGCAAATAACCAATCTGCCCCCCAAACAGCCTGAAATCACGATCGGCCGTCCAGACCGGCACGAATCCCGAATTTCTCGCTGTTCCGACGAAAAGCACTATTCACGCCTAAACAACCCGAAAGTAGTTATTTTCCCTTTTGTCAACGGAAAACCCTCGTACCGCCCCTAAAACGTTGCAAATAACCAATCTGCCCCCCAAACAGCATGAAATCACGATTGGCCGTCCAGACCGGCACGAATCCCGAATTTCTCGCTGTACCGACGAGAAGCACTATTCACCCCCTCAACAACCTGAAAAGTAGTTATTTTCCATTTTGTCAACGGAAAACCCTCGTACCACCGCTAAAACGTTGCAAATTACCAATCTGCCCCCCAAATAGCCTGAAATCACGATCGGCCGTCCAGATCGGCACGAATCCCGAATTTCTCGCTGTTCCGACGAAAAGCACTATTCACCCCTGAATAACCAGAAAGTAGTTATTTTCCCTTTTGTCAACGGAAAACCCTCGTACCGCCCCTAAAACGTTGCAAATAACCAATCTGCCCCCCAAACAGCATGAAATCACGATTGGCCGTCCAGACCGGCACGAATCCCGAATTTCTCGCTGTACCGACGAGAAGCACTATTCACCCCCTGAACAACCCGAAAAGTAGTTATTTTCCATTTTGTCAACGGAAAACCCTCGTACCAGCGCTAAAACGTTGCAAATAACCAATCTGCCCCCCAAATAGCCTGAAATCCCGATCGGCCGTCCAGACCGGCACGAATCCCGAATTTCTCGCTGTTCCGACGAAAAGCACTATTCACCCCTGAACAACCAGAAAGTAGTTATTTTCCCTTTTGTCAACGGAAAACCCTCGTACCGCCCCTAAAACGTTGCAAATAACCAATCTGCCCCCCAAACAGCATGAAATCCCGATTGGCCGTCCAGACCGGCACGAATCCCGAATTTCTCGCTGTAACGACGAGAAGCACTATTCACCCCCTGAACAACCCGAAAAGTAGTTACTTTCCATTTTGTCAACGGAAAACCCTCGTACCGCCCCTAAAACGTTGCAAATAACCAATCTGCCCCCGAAACAGCCTGAAATCACGAACGGCCGTCCAGACCGGCACGAATCCCGAATTTCTCGCTGTTCCGACGAAAAGCACTATTCACCCCCTGAACAACCCGAAAAGTAGTTATTTTCCATTTTGTCAACGGAAAACCCTCGTACCGCCCCTAAAACGTTGCAAATAACCAATCTGCCCCCCAAACAGCATGAAATCACGATTGGCCGTCCAGACCGGCACGAATCCCGAATTTCTCGCTGTTCCGACGAAAAGCACTATTCACCCCTGAACAACCAGAAAGTAGTTATTTTCCCTTTTGTCAACGGAAAACCCTCGTACCGCCCCTAAAACGTTGCAAATAACCAATCTGCCCCCCAAATAGCCTGAAATCCCGATCGGCCGTCCAGACCGGCACGAATCCCGAATTTCTCGCTGTTCCGACGAAAAGCACTATTCACCCCTGAACAACCAGAAAGTAGTTATTTTCCCTTTTGTCAACGGAAAACCCTCGTACCGCCCCTAAAACGTTGCAAATAACCAATCTGCCCCCCAAACAGCATGAAATCCCGATTGGCCGTCCAGACCGGCACGAATCCCGAATTTCTCGCTGTAACGACGAGAAGCACTATTCACCCCCTGAACAACCCGAAAAGTAGTTACTTTCCATTTTGTCAACGGAAAACCCTCGTACCGCCCCTAAAACGTTGCAAATAACCAATCTGCCCCCGAAACAGCCTGAAATCACGAACGGCCGTCCAGACCGGCACGAATCCCGAATTTCTCGCTGTTCCGACGAAAAGCACTATTCACCCCCTGAACAACCCGAAAAGTAGTTATTTTCCATTTTGTCAACGGAAAACCCTCGTACCGCCCCTAAAACGTTGCAAATAACCAATCTGCCCCCCAAACAGCATGAAATCACGATTGGCCGTCCAGACCGGCACGAATCCCGAATTTCTCGCTGTTCCGACGAAAAGCACTATTCACCCCAGAACAACCAGAAAGTAGTTATTTTCCCTTTTGTCAACGGAAAACCCTCGTACCGCCCCTAAAACGTTGCAAATAACCAATCTGCCCCCTAAATAGCCTGAAATCACGATCGGCCGTCCAGACCGGCACGAATCCCGAATTTCTCGCTGTTCCGACGAAAAGCACTATTCACCCCTGAACAACCAGAAAGTAGTTATTTTCCCTTTTGTCATCGGAAAACCCTCGTACCGCCCCTAAAACGTTGCAAATAACCAATCTGCCCCCCAAACAGCATGAAATCCCGATTGGCCGTCCGGACCGGCACGAATCCCGAATTTCTCGCTGTACCGACGAGAAGCACTATTCACCACTGAACAACCCGAAAGTAGTTATTTTCCATTTTGTCAACGGAAAACCCTCGCACCGCCCCTAAAACGTTGCAAATAACCAATCTGCCCCCCAAATAGCCTGAAATCACGATCGGCCGTCCAGACCGGCACGAATCCCGAATTTCTCGCTGTTCCGACGAAAAGCACTATTCACCCCTGAACAACCAGAAAGTAGTTATTTCCCATTTTGTCAACGGAAAACCCTCGTACCGCCCCTAAAACGTTGCAAATAACCAATCTGCCCCCCAAACAGCCTGAAATCACGATTGGCCGTCCAGACCGGCACGAATCCCGAATTTCTCGCTGTACCGACGAGAAGCACTATTCACCCCCTGAACAACCCGAAAAGTAGTTATTTTCCATTTTGTCAACGGAAAACCCTCGTACCACCGCTAAAACGTTGCAAATAACCAATCTGCCCCCCAAATAGCCTGAAATCACGATCGGCCGTCCAGACCGGCACGAATCCCGAATTTCTCGCTGTTCCGACGAAAAGCACTATTCACCCCTGAATAACCAGAAAGTAGTTATTTTCCCTTTTGTCAACGGAAAACCCTCGTACCGCCCCTAAAACGTTGCAAATAACCAATCTGCCCCCCAAACAGCATGAAATCCCGATTGGCCGTCCAGACCGGCACGAATCCCGAATTTCTCGCTGTACCGACGAGAAGCACTATTCACCCCCTGAACAACCCGAAAAGTAGTTATTTTCCATTTTTTCAACGGAAAACCCTCGTACCACCGCTAAAACGTTGCAAATAACCAATCTGCCCCCCAAATAGCCTGAAATCACGATCGGCCGTCCAGACCGGCACGAATCCCGAATTTCTCGCTGTTCCGACGAGAAGCACTATTCACCCCTGAACAACCAGAAAGTAGTTATTTTCCATTTTGTCAACGGAAAACCCTCGTACCGCCCCTAAAACGTTGCAAATAACCAATCTGCCCCCCAAACAGCATGAAATCACGATTGGCCGTCCAGACCGGCACGAATCCCGAATTTCTCGCTGTACCGACGAGAAGCACTATTCACCCCTGAACAACCAGAAAGTAGTTATTTTCCCTTTTGTCAACGGAAAACCCTCGTAACGCCCCTAAAATGTTGCAAATAACCAATCTGCCCCCCAAACAGCATGAAATCCCGATTGGCCGTCCAGACCGGCACGAATCCCGAATTTCTTGCTGTACCGACGAGAAGCACTATTCTCCCCCTGAACAACCCGAAAAGTAGTTATTTTCCATTTTTTCAACGGAAAACCCTCGTACCACCGCTAAAACGTTGAAAATAACCAATCTGCCCCCCAAATAGCCTGAAATCACGATCGGCCGTCCAGACCGGCACGAATCCCGAATTTCTCGCTGTTCCGACGAAAAGCACTATTCACCCCTGAACAACCAGAAAGTAGTTATTTTCCCTTTTGTCAACGGAAAACCCTCGTACCGCCCCTAAAACGTTGCAAATAACCAATCTGCCCCCCAAACAGCATGAAATCACGATTGGCCGTCCGGACCGGCACGAATCCCGAATTTCTCGCTGTTCCGACGAAAAGCACTATTCACCACTGAACAACCCGAAAGTAGTTATTTTCCATTTTGTCAACGGAAAACCCTCGTACCGCCCCTAAAACGTTGCAAATAACCAATCTGCCCCCCAAACAGCATGAAATCACGATTGGCCGTCCGGACCGGCACGAATCCCGAATTTCTCGCTGTTCCGACGAAAAGCACTATTCACGCCTAAACAACCCGAAAGTAGTTGTTTTCCATTTTTTCAACGGAAAACCCTCGTACCACCGCTAAAATGTTGCAAATAACCAATCTGCCCCCCAAATAGCCTGAAATCCCGATCGGCCGTCCAGACCGGCACGAATCCCGAATTTCTCGCTGTTCCGACGAAAAGCACTATTCACCCCTGAACAACCAGAAAGTAGTTATTTTCCCTTTTGTCAACGGAAAACCCTCGTACCGCCCCTAAAACGTTGCAAATAACCAATCTGCCCCCCAAACAGCATGAAATCCCGATTGGCCGTCCAGACCGGCACGAATCCCGAATTTCTCGCTGTACCGACGAGAAGCACTATTCACCCCCTGAACAACCCGAAAAGTAGTTATTTTCCATTTTTTCAACGGAAAACCCTCGTACCACCGCTAAAACGTTGCAAATAACCAATCTGCCCCCCAAATAGCCTGAAATCACGATCGGCCGTCCAAACCGGCACGAATCCCGAATTTCTCGCTGTTCCGACGAAAAGCACTATTCACCCCTGAAGAACCAGAAAGTAGTTATTTTCCCTTTTGTCAACGGAAAACCCTCGTACCGCCCCTAAAACGTTGCAAATAACCAATCTGCCCCCCAAACAGCATGAAATCACGATTGGCCGTCCAGACCGGCACGAATCCCGAATTTCTCGCTGTACCGACGAGAAGCACTATTCACCCCTGAACAACCAGAAAGTAGTTATTTTCCCTTTTGTCAACGGAAAACCCTCGTACCGCCCCTAAAATGTTGCAAATAACCAATCTGCCCCCCAAACAGCATGAAATCCCGATTGGCCGTCCAGACCGGCACGAATCCCGAATTTCTTGCTGTACCGACGAGAAGCACTATTCTCCCCCTGAACAACCCGAAAAGTAGTTATTTTCCATTTTTTCAACGGAAAACCCTCGTACCACCGCTAAAACGTTGCAAATAACCAATCTGCCCCCCAAATAGCCTGAAATCACGATCGGCCGTCCAGACCGGCACGAATCCCGAATTTCTCGCTGTTCCGACGAAAAGCACTATTCACCCCTGAACAACCAGAAAGTAGTTATTTTCCCTTTTGTCAACGGAAAACCCTCGTACCGCCCCTAAAACGTTGCAAATAACCAATCTGCCCCCCAAACTGCATGAAATCCCGATTGGCCGTCCTGACCGGCAAGAATCCCGAATTTCTCGCTGTTCCGACGAAAAGCACTATTCACCACTGAACAACCCGAAAGTAGTTATTTTCCATTTTGTCAACGGAAAACCCTCGCACCGCCCCTAAAACGTTGCAAATAACCAATCTGCCCCCCAAACAGCCTGAAATCACGATCGGCCGTCCAGACCGGCACGAATCCCGAATTTCTCGCTGTTCCGACGAAAAGCACTATTCACGCCTAAACAACCCGAAAGTAGTTATTTTCCCTTTTGTCAACGGAAAACCCTCGTACCGCCCCTAAAACGTTGCAAATAACCAATCTGCCCCCCAAACAGCATGAAATCACGATTGGCCGTCCAGACCGGCACGAATCCCGAATTTCTCGCTGTTCCGACGAGAAGCACTATTCACCCCCTGAACAACCCGAAAAGTAGTTATTTTCCATTTTGTCAACGGAAAACCCTCGTACCACCGCTAAAACGTTGCAAATAACCAATCTGCCCCCCAAATAGCCTGAAATCACGATCGGCCGTCCAGACCGGCACGAATCCCGAATTTCTCGCTGTTCCGACGAAAAGCACTATTCACCCCTGAATAACCAGAAAGTAGTTTTTTTCCCTTTTGTCAACGGAAAACCCTCGTACCAGCGCTAAAACGTTGCAAATAACCAATCTGCCCCCCAAACAGCCTGAAATCACGATCGGCCGTCCAGACCGGCACGAATCCCGAATTTCTCGCTGTACCGACGAGAAGCACTATTCACCCCCTGAACAACCTGAAAAGTAGTTATTTTCCATTTTGTCAACGGAAAACCCTCGTACCGCCCCTAAAACGTTGCAAATAACCAATCTGCCCCCCAAACTGCATGAAATCCCGATTGGCCGTCCTGACCGGCAAGAATCCCGAATTTCTCGCTGTTCCGACGAAAAGCACTATTCACCACTGAACAACCCGAAAGTAGTTATTTTCCATTTTGTCAACGGAAAACCCTCGCACCGCCCCTAAAACGTTGCAAATAACCAATCTGCCCCCCAAACAGCCTGAAATCACGATCGGCCGTCCAGACCGGCACGAATCCCGAATTTCTCGCTGTTCCGACGAAAAGCACTATTCACGCCTAAACAACCCGAAAGTAGTTATTTTCCCTTTTGTCAACGGAAAACCCTCGTACCACCGCTAAAACGTTGCAAATAACCAATCTGCCCCCCAAATAGCCTGAAATCACGATCGGCCGTCCAGACCGGCACGAATCCCGAATTTCTCGCTGTTCCGACGAAAAGCACTATTCACCCCTGAATAACCAGAAAGTAGTTATTTTCCCTTTTGTCAACGGAAAACCCTCGTACCGCCCCTAAAACGTTGCAAATAACCAATCTGCCCCCCAAACAGCATGAAATCACGATTGGCCGTCCAGACCGGCACGAATCCCGAATTTCTCGCTGTACCGACGAGAAGCACTATTCACCCCCTGAACAACCCGAAAAGTAGTTATTTTCCCTTTTGTCAACGGAAAACCCTCGTACCACCGCTAAAACGTTGCAAATAACCAATCTGCCCCCCAAATAGCCTGAAATCACGATCGGCCGTCCAGACCGGCACGAATCCCGAATTTCTCGCTGTTCCGACGAAAAGCACTATTCACCCCTGAACAACCAGAAAGTAGTTATTTTCCCTTTTGTCAACGGAAAACCCTCGTACCGCCCCTAAAACGTTGCAAATAACCAATCTGCCCCCCAAACAGCATGAAATCACGATTGGCCGTCCAGACCGGCACGAATCCCGAATTTCTCGCTGTACCGACGAGAAGCACTATTCACCCCCTGAACAACCTGAAAAGTAGTTATTTTCCATTTTGTCAACGGAAAACCCTCGTACCACCGCTAAAACGTTGCAAATAACCAATCTGCCCCCCAAATAGCCTGAAATCACGATCGGCCGTCCAGACCGGCACGAATCCCGAATTTCTTGCTGTTCCGACGAAAAGCACTATTCACCCCTGAATAACCAGAAAGTAGTTATTTTCCCTTTTGTCAACGGAAAACCCTCGTACCGCCCCTAAAACGTTGCAAATAACCAATCTGCCCCCCAAACAGCCTGAAATCACGATCGGCCGTCCAGACCGGCACGAATCCCGAATTTCTCGCTGTTCCGACGAAAAGCACTATTCACGCCTAAACAACCCGAAAGTAGTTATTTTCCCTTTTGTCAACGGAAAACCCTCGTACCACCGCTAAAACGTTGCAAATAACCAATCTGCCCCCCAAATAGCCTGAAATCACGATCGGCCGTCCAGACCGGCACGAATCCCGAATTTCTCGCTGTTCCGACGAAAAGCACTATTCACCCCTGAATAACCAGAAAGTAGTTATTTTCCCTTTTGTCAACGGAAAACCCTCGTACCGCCCCTATAACGTTGCAAATAACCAATCTGCCCCCCAAACAGCATGAAATCCCGATTGGCCGTCCAGACCGGCACGAATCCCGAATTTCTCGCTGTACCGACGAGAAGCACTATTCACCCCCTGAACAACCCGAAAAGTAGTTATTTTCCATTTTGTCAACGGAAAACCCTCGTACCACCGCTAAAACGTTGCAAATAACCAATCTGCCCCCCAAATAGCCTGAAATCCCGATCGGCCGTCCAGACCGGCACGAATCCCGAATTTCTCGCTGTTCCGACGAAAAGCACTATTCACCCCTGAATAACCAGAAAGTAGTTATTTTCCCTTTTGTCAACGGAAAACCCTCGTACCGCCCCTAAAACGTTGCAAATAACCAATCTGCCCCCCAAACAGCATGAAATCACGATTGGCCGTCCAGACCGGCACGAATCCCGAATTTCTCGCTGTACCGACGAGAAGCACTATTCACCCCCTGAACAACCCGAAAAGTAGTTATTTTCCCTTTTGTCAACGGAAAACCCTCGTACCACCGCTAAAACGTTGCAAATAACCAATCTGCCCCCCAAATAGCCTGAAATCACGATCGGCCGTCCAGACCGGCACGAATCCCGAATTTCTCGCTGTTCCGACGAAAAGCACTATTCACCCCTGAACAACCAGAAAGTAGTTATTTTCCCTTTTGTCAACGGAAAACCCTCGTACCGCCCCTAAAACGTTGCAAATAACCAATCTGCCCCCCAAACAGCATGAAATCACGATTGGCCGTCCAGACCGGCACGAATCCCGAATTTCTCGCTGTACCGACGAGAAGCACTATTCACCCCCTGAACAACCTGAAAAGTAGTTATTTTCCATTTTGTCAACGGAAAACCCTCGTACCACCGCTAAAACGTTGCAAATAACCAATCTGCCCCCCAAATAGCCTGAAATCACGATCGGCCGTCCAGACCGGCACGAATCCCGAATTTCTCGCTGTTCCGACGAAAAGCACTATTCACCCCTGAATAACCAGAAAGTAGTTATTTTCCCTTTTGTCAACGGAAAACCCTCGTACCGCCCCTAAAACGTTGCAAATAACCAATCTGCCCCCCAAACAGCATGAAATCACGATTGGCCGTCCAGACCGGCACGAATCCCGAATTTCTCGCTGTACCGACGAGAAGCACTATTCACCCCCTGAACAACCCGAAAAGTAGTTATTTTCCCTTTTGTCAACGGAAAACCCTCGTACCACCGCTAAAACGTTGCAAATAACCAATCTGCCCCCCAAATAGCCTGAAATCACGATCGGCCGTCCAGACCGGCACGAATCCCGAATTTCTCGCTGTTCCGACGAAAAGCACTATTCACCCCTGAATAACCAGAAAGTAGTTATTTTCCCTTTTGTCAACGGAAAACCCTCGTACCGCCCCTAAAACGTTGCAAATAACCAATCTGCCCCCCAAACAGCATGAAATCACGATTGGCCGTCCAGACCGGCACGAATCCCGAATTTCTCGCTGTACCGACGAGAAGCACTATTCACCCCCTGAACAACCCGAAAAGTAGTTATTTTCCCTTTTGTCAACGGAAAACCCTCGTACCACCGCTAAAACGTTGCAAATAACCAATCTGCCCCCCAAATAGCCTGAAATCACGACCGGCCGTCCAGACCGGCACGAATCCCGAATTTCTCGCTGTTCCGACGAAAAGCACTATTCACCCCTGAACAACCCGAAAGTAGTTATTTTCCCTTTTGTCAACGGAAAACCCTCGTACCGCCCCTATAACGTTGCAAATAACCAATCTGCCCCCCAAACAGCATGAAATCCCGATTGGCCGTCCAGACCGGCACGAATCCCGAATTTCTCGCTGTACCGACGAGAAGCACTATTCACCCCCTGAACAACCCGAAAAGTAGTTATTTTCCATTTTGTCAACGGAAAACCCTCGTACCACCGCTAAAACGTTGCAAATAACCAATCTGCCCCCCAAATAGCCTGAAATCCCGATCGGCCGTCCAGACCGGCACGAATCCCGAATTTCTCGCTGTTCCGACGAAAAGCACTATTCACCCCTGAACAACCAGAAAGTAGTTATTTTCCCTTTTGTCAACGGAAAACCCTCGTACCGCCCCTAAAACGTTGCAAATAACCAATCTGCCCCCCAAACAGCATGAAATCACGATTGGCCGTCCAGACCGGCACGAATCCCGAATTTCTCGCTGTACCGACGAGAAGCACTATTCACCCCCTGAACAACCCGAAAAGTAGTTATTTTCCATTTTGTCAACGGAAAACCCTCGTACCAGCGCTAAAACGTTGCAAATAACCAATCTGCCCCCCAAATAGCCTGAAATCACGATCGGCCGTCCAGACCGGCACGAATCCCGAATTTCTCGCTGTTCCGACGAAAAGCACTATTCACCCCTGAACAACCAGAAAGTAGTTATTTTCCCTTTTGTCAACGGAAAACCCTCGTACCGCCCCTAAAACGTTGCAAATAACCAATCTGCCCCCCAAACAGCATGAAATCACGATTGGCCGTCCAGACCGGCACGAATCCCGAATTTCTCGCTGTACCGACGAGAAGCACTATTCACCCCCTGAACAACCCGAAAAGTAGTTATTTTCCCTTTTGTCAACGGAAAACCCTCGTACCACCGCTAAAACGTTGCAAATAACCAATCTGCCCCCCAAATAGCCTGAAATCACGACCGGCCGTCCAGACCGGCACGAATCCCGAATTTCTCGCTGTTCCGACGAAAAGCACTATTCACCCCTGAACAACCCGAAAGTAGTTATTTTCCCTTTTGTCAACGGAAAACCCTCGTACCGCCCCTATAACGTTGCAAATAACCAATCTGCCCCCCAAACAGCATGAAATCCCGATTGGCCGTCCAGACCGGCACGAATCCCGAATTTCTCGCTGTACCGACGAGAAGCACTATTCACCCCCTGAACAACCCGAAAAGTAGTTATTTTCCATTTTGTCAACGGAAAACCCTCGTACCAGCGCTAAAACGTTGCAAATAACCAATCTGCCCCCCAAATAGCCTGAAATCACGATCGGCCGTCCAGACCGGCACGAATCCCGAATTTCTCGCTGTTCCGACGAAAAGCACTATTCACCCCTGAACAACCAGAAAGTAGTTATTTTCCCTTTTGTCAACGGAAAACCCTCGTACCGCCCCTAAAACGTTGCAAATAACCAATCTGCCCCCCAAACAGCATGAAATCACGATTGGCCGTCCAGACCGGCACGAATCCCGAATTTCTCGCTGTACCGACGAGAAGCACTATTCACCCCCTGAACAACCTGAAAAGTAGTTATTTTCCATTTTGTCAACGGAAAACCCTCGTACCACCGCTAAAACGTTGCAAATAACCAATCTGCCCCCCAAATAGCCTGAAATCACGATCGGCCGTCCAGACCGGCACGAATCCCGAATTTCTCGCTGTTCCGACGAAAAGCACTATTCACCCCTGAATAACCAGAAAGTAGTTATTTTCCCTTTTGTCAACGGAAAACCCTCGTACCGCCCCTAAAACGTTGCAAATAACCAATCTGCCCCCCAAACAGCATGAAATCACGATTGGCCGTCCAGACCGGCACGAATCCCGAATTTCTCGCTGTACCGACGAGAAGCACTATTCACCCCCTGAACAACCCGAAAAGTAGTTATTTTCCCTTTTGTCAACGGAAAACCCTCGTACCACCGCTAAAACGTTGCAAATAACCAATCTGCCCCCCAAATAGCCTGAAATCACGATCGGCCGTCCAGACCGGCACGAATCCCGAATTTCTCGCTGTTCCGACGAAAAGCACTATTCACCCCTGAATAACCAGAAAGTAGTTATTTTCCCTTTTGTCAACGGAAAACCCTCGTACCGCCCCTAAAACGTTGCAAATAACCAATCTGCCCCCCAAACAGCATGAAATCACGATTGGCCGTCCAGACCGGCACGAATCCCGAATTTCTCGCTGTACCGACGAGAAGCACTATTCACCCCCTGAACAACCCGAAAAGTAGTTATTTTCCCTTTTGTCAACGGAAAACCCTCGTACCACCGCTAAAACGTTGCAAATAACCAATCTGCCCCCCAAATAGCCTGAAATCACGACCGGCCGTCCAGACCGGCACGAATCCCGAATTTCTCGCTGTTCCGACGAAAAGCACTATTCACCCCTGAACAACCCGAAAGTAGTTATTTTCCCTTTTGTCAACGGAAAACCCTCGTACCGCCCCTATAACGTTGCAAATAACCAATCTGCCCCCCAAACAGCATGAAATCCCGATTGGCCGTCCAGACCGGCACGAATCCCGAATTTCTCGCTGTACCGACGAGAAGCACTATTCACCCCCTGAACAACCCGAAAAGTAGTTATTTTCCATTTTGTCAACGGAAAACCCTCGTACCACCGCTAAAACGTTGCAAATAACCAATCTGCCCCCCAAATAGCCTGAAATCCCGATCGGCCGTCCAGACCGGCACGAATCCCGAATTTCTCGCTGTTCCGACGAAAAGCACTATTCACCCCTGAACAACCAGAAAGTAGTTATTTTCCCTTTTGTCAACGGAAAACCCTCGTACCGCCCCTAAAACGTTGCAAATAACCAATCTGCCCCCCAAACAGCATGAAATCACGATTGGCCGTCCAGACCGGCACGAATCCCGAATTTCTCGCTGTACCGACGAGAAGCACTATTCACCCCCTGAACAACCCGAAAAGTAGTTATTTTCCATTTTGTCAACGGAAAACCCTCGTACCAGCGCTAAAACGTTGCAAATAACCAATCTGCCCCCCAAATAGCCTGAAATCACGATCGGCCGTCCAGACCGGCACGAATCCCGAATTTCTCGCTGTTCCGACGAAAAGCACTATTCACCCCTGAACAACCAGAAAGTAGTTATTTTCCCTTTTGTCAACGGAAAACCCTCGTACCGCCCCTAAAACGTTGCAAATAACCAATCTGCCCCCCAAACAGCATGAAATCACGATTGGCCGTCCAGACCGGCACGAATCCCGAATTTCTCGCTGTACCGACGAGAAGCACTATTCACCCCCTGAACAACCCGAAAAGTAGTTATTTTCCCTTTTGTCAACGGAAAACCCTCGTACCACCGCTAAAACGTTGCAAATAACCAATCTGCCCCCCAAATAGCCTGAAATCACGATCGGCCGTCCAGACCGGCACGAATCCCGAATTTCTCGCTGTTCCGACGAAAAGCACTATTCACCCCTGAACAACCAGAAAGTAGTTATTTTCCCTTTTGTCAACGGAAAACCCTCGTACCGCCCCTAAAACGTTGCAAATAACCAATCTGCCCCCCAAACAGCATGAAATCCCGATTGGCCGTCCAGACCGGCACGAATCCCGAATTTCTCGCTGTACCGACGAGAAGCACTATTCACCCCCTGAACAACCTGAAAAGTAGTTATTTTCCATTTTGTCAACGGAAAACCCTCGTACCACCGCTAAAACGTTGCAAATAACCAATCTGCCCCCCAAATAGCCTGAAATCACGATCGGCCGTCCAGACCGGCACGAATCCCGAATTTCTCGCTGTTCCGACGAAAAGCACTATTCACCCCTGAATAACCAGAAAGTAGTTATTTTCCCTTTTGTCAACGGAAAACCCTCGTACCGCCCCTAAAACGTTGCAAATAACCAATCTGCCCCCCAAACAGCATGAAATCACGATTGGCCGTCCAGACCGGCACGAATCCCGAATTTCTCGCTGTACCGACGAGAAGCACTATTCACCCCCTGAACAACCCGAAAAGTAGTTATTTTCCATTTTGTCAACGGAAAACCCTCGTACCACCGCTAAAACGTTGCAAATAACCAATCTGCCCCCCAAATAGCCTGAAATCCCGATCGGCCGTCCAGACCGGCACGAATCCCGAATTTCTCGCTGTTCCGACGAAAAGCACTATTCACCCCTGAACAACCCGAAAGTAGTTATTTTCCCTTTTGTCAACGGAAAACCCTCGTACCGCCCCTAAAACGTTGCAAATAACCAATCTGCCCCCCAAACAGCATGAAATCCCGATTGGCCGTCCAGACCGGCACGAATCCCGAATTTCTCGCTGTACCGACGAGAAGCACTATTCACCCCCTGAACAACCCGAAAAGTAGTTATTTTCCCTTTTGTCAACGGAAAACCCTCGTACCACCGCTAAAACGTTGCAAATAACCAATCTGCCCCCCAAATAGCCTGAAATCACGATCGGCCGTCCAGACCGGCACGAATCCCGAATTTCTCGCTGTTCCGACGAAAAGCACTATTCACCCCTGAACAACCAGAAAGTAGTTATTTTCCCTTTTGTCAACGGAAAACCCTCGTACCGCCCCTAAAACGTTGCAAATAACCAATCTGCCCCCCAAACAGCATGAAATCCCGATTGGCCGTCCAGACCGGCACGAATCCCGAATTTCTCGCTGTACCGACGAGAAGCACTATTCACCCCCTGAACAACCCAAAAGTAGTTATTTTCCATTTTGTCAACGGAAAACCCTCGTACCACCGCTAAAACGTTGCAAATAACCAATCTGCCCCCCAAATAGCCTGAAATCACGATCGGCCGTCCAGACCGGCACGAATCCCGAATTTCTCGCTGTTCCGACGAAAAGCACTATTCACCCCTGAACAACCAGAAAGTAGTTATTTCCCATTTTGTCAACGGAAAACCCTCGTACCGCCCCTAAAACGTTGCAAATAACCAATCTGCCCCCCAAACAGCCTGAAATCACGATTGGCCGTCCAGACCGGCACGAATCCCGAATTTCTCGCTGTACCGACGAGAAGCACTATTCACCCCCTGAACAACCCGAAAAGTAGTTATTTTCCATTTTGTCAACGGAAAACCCTCGTACCACCGCTAAAACGTTGCAAATAACCAATCTGCCCCCCAAATAGCCTGAAATCACGATCGGCCGTCCAGACCGGCACGCATCCCGAATTTCTCGCTGTTCTGACGAAAAGCACTATTCACCCCTGAATAACCAGAAAGTAGTTATTTTCCCTTTTGTCAACGGAAAACCCTCGTACCGCCCCTAAAACGTTGCAAATAACCAATCTGCCCCCCAAACAGCCTGAAATCACGATTGGCCGTCCAGACCGGCACGAATCCCGAATTTCTCGCTGTACCGACGAGAAGCACTATTCACCCCCTGAACAACCCGAAAAGTAGTTATTTTCCATTTTGTCAACGGAAAACCCTCGTACCACCGCTAAAACGTTGCAAATAACCAATCTGCCCCCCAAATAGCCTGAAATCCCGATCGGCCGTCCAGACCGGCACGAATCCCGAATTTCTCGCTGTTCCGACGAAAAGCACTATTCACCCCTGAACAACCAGAAAGTAGTTATTTTCCCTTTTGTCAACGGAAAACCCTCGTACCGCCCCTAAAACGTTGCAAATAACCAATCTGCCCCCCAAACAGCATGAAATCCCGATTGGCCGTCCAGACCGGCACGAATCCCGAATTTCTCGCTGTACCGACGAGAAGCACTATTCACCCCCTGAAGAACCCGAAAAGTAGTTATTTTCCATTTTGTCAACGGAAAACCCTCGTACCACCGCTAAAACGTTGCAAATAACCAATCTGCCCCCCAAATAGCCTGAAATCCCGATCGGCCGTCCAGACCGGCACGAATCCCGAATTTCTCGCTGTTCCGACGAAAAGCACTATTCACCCCTGAACAACCAGAAAGTAGTTATTTTCCCTTTTGTCAACGGAAAACCCTCGTACCGCCCCTAAAACGTTGCAAATAACCAATCTGCCCCCCAAACAGCATGAAATCCCGATTGGCCGTCCAGACCGGCACGAATCCCGAATTTCTCGCTGTACCGACGAGAAGCACTATTCACCCCCTGAACAACCCAAAAGTAGTTATTTTCCATTTTGTCAACGGAAAACCCTCGTACCACCGCTAAAACGTTGCAAATAACCAATCTGCCCCCCAAATAGCCTGAAATCACGATCGGCCGTCCAGACCGGCACGAATCCCGAATTTCTCGCTGTTCCGACGAAAAGCACTATTCACCCCTGAACAACCAGAAAGTAGTTATTTCCCATTTTGTCAACGGAAAACCCTCGTACCGCCCCTAAAACGTTGCAAATAACCAATCTGCCCCCCAAACAGCCTGAAATCACGATTGGCCGTCCAGACCGGCACGAATCCCGAATTTCTCGCTGTACCGACGAGAAGCACTATTCACCCCCTGAACAACCCGAAAAGTAGTTATTTTCCATTTTGTCAACGGAAAACCCTCGTACCACCGCTAAAACGTTGCAAATAACCAATCTGCCCCCCAAATAGCCTGAAATCACGATCGGCCGTCCAGACCGGCACGAATCCCGAATTTCTCGCTGTTCCGACGAAAAGCACTATTCACCCCTGAACAACCAGAAAGTAGTTATTTTCCCTTTTGTCAACGGAAAACCCTCGTACCGCCCCTAAAACGTTGCAAATAACCAATCTGCCCCTCAAACAGCATGAAATCACGATTGGCCGTCCAGACCGGCACGAATCCCGAATTTCTCGCTGTACCGACGAGAAGCACTATTCACCCCCTGAACAACCCGAAAAGTAGTTATTTTCCATTTTGTCAACGGAAAACCCTCGTACCACCGCTAAAACGTTGCAAATAACCAATCTGCCCCCCAAATAGCCTGAAATCCCGATCGGTCGTCCAGACCGGCACGAATCCCGAATTTCTCGCTGTTCCGACGAAAAGCACTATTCACCCCTGAACAACCAGAAAGTAGTTATTTTCCCTTTTGTCAACGGAAAACCCTCGTACCGCCCCTAAAACGTTGCAAATAACCAATCTGCCCCCCAAACAGCATGAAATCCCGATTGGCCGTCCAGACCGGCACGAATCCCGAATTTCTCGCTGTACCGACGAGAAGCACTATTCACCCTCTGAACAACCCGAAAAGTAGTTACTTTCCATTTTGTCAACGGAAAACCCTCGTACCACCGCTAAAACGTTGCAAATAACCAATCTGCCCCCCAAACAGCCTGAAATCACGATCGGCCGTCCAGACCGGCACGAATCCCGAATTTCTCGCTGTTCCGACGAAAAGCACTATTCACCCCTGAACAACCAGAAAGTAGTTATTTCCCATTTTGTCAACGGAAAACCCTCGTACCGCCCCTAAAACGTTGCAAATAACCAATCTGCCCCCCAAACAGCATGAAATCACGATTGGCCGTCCAGACCGGCACGAATCCCGAATTTCTCGCTGTACCGACGAGAAGCACTATTCACCCCCTGAAGAACCCGAAAAGTAGTTATTTTCCCTTTTGTCAACGGAAAACCCTCGTACCACCGCTAAAACGTTGCAAATAACCAATCTGCCCCCCAAGTAGCCTGAAATCACGATCGGCCGTCCAGACCGGCACGAATCCCGAATTTCTCGCTGTTCCGACGAAAAGCACTATTCACCCCTGAACAACCAGAAAGTAGTTATTTTCCCTTTTGTCAACGGAAAACCCTCGTACCGCCCCTAAAACGTTGCAAATAACCAATCTGCCCCCCAAACAGCATGAAATCACGATTGGCCGTCCAGACCGGCACGAATCCCGAATTTCTCGCTGTACCGACGAGAAGCACTATTCACCCCCTGAACAACCCGAAAAGTAGTTATTTTCCCTTTTGTCAACGGAAAACCCTCGTACCACCGCTAAAACGTTGCAAATAACCAATCTGCCCCCCAAGTAGCCTGAAATCACGATCGGCCGTCCAGACCGGCACGAATCCCGAATTTCTCGCTGTTCCGACGAAAAGCACTATTCACCCCTGAACAACCAGAAAGTAGTTATTTTCCCTTTTGTCAACGGAAAACCCTCGTACCGCCCCTAAAACGTTGCAAATAACCAATCTGCCCCCCAAACAGCATGAAATCCCGATTGGCCGTCCAGACCGGCACGAATCCCGAATTTCTCGCTGTACCGACGAGAAGCACTATTCACCCCCTGAACAACCCAAAAGTAGTTATTTTCCATTTTGTCAACGGAAAACCCTCGTACCACCGCTAAAACGTTGCAAATAACCAATCTGCCCCCCAAATAGCCTGAAATCACGATCGGCCGTCCAGACCGGCACGAATCCCGAATTTCTCGCTGTTCCGACGAAAAGCACTATTCACCCCTGAACAACCAGAAAGTAGTTATTTCCCATTTTGTCAACGGAAAACCCTCGTACCGCCCCTAAAACGTTGCAAATAACCAATCTGCCCCCCAAACAGCCTGAAATCACGATTGGCCGTCCAGACCGGCACGAATCCCGAATTTCTCGCTGTACCGACGAGAAGCACTATTCACCCCCTGAACAACCCGAAAAGTAGTTATTTTCCATTTTGTCAACGGAAAACCCTCGTACCACCGCTAAAACGTTGCAAATAACCAATCTGCCCCCCAAATAGCCTGAAATCACGATCGGCCGTCCAGACCGGCACGAATCCCGAATTTCTCGCTGTTCCGACGAAAAGCACTATTCACCCCTGAACAACCAGAAAGTAGTTATTTCCCATTTTGTCAACGGAAAACCCTCGTACCGCCCCTAAAACGTTGCAAATAACCAATCTGCCCCCCAAACAGCCTGAAATCACGATTGGCCGTCCAGACCGGCACGAATCCCGAATTTCTCGCTGTACCGACGAGAAGCACTATTCACCCCCTGAACAACCCGAAAAGTAGTTATTTTCCATTTTGTCAACGGAAAACCCTCGTACCACCGCTAAAACGTTGCAAATAACCAATCTGCCCCCCAAATAGCCTGAAATCACGATCGGCCGTCCAGACCGGCACGAATCCCGAATTTCTCGCTGTTCCGACGAAAAGCACTATTCACCCCTGAACAACCAGAAAGTAGTTATTTCCCATTTTGTCAACGGAAAACCCTCGTACCGCCCCTAAAACGTTGCAAATAACCAATCTGCCCCCCAAACAGCCTGAAATCACGATTGGCCGTCCAGACCGGCACGAATCCCGAATTTCTCGCTGTTCCGACGAAAAGCACTATTCACCCCCTGAACAACCCGAAAAGTAGTTATTTTCCATTTTGTCAACGGAAAACCCTCGTACCACCGCTAAAACGTTGCAAATAACCAATCTGCCCCCCAAATAGCCTGAAATCACGATCGGCCGTCCATACCGGCACGAATCCCGAATTTCTCGCTGTTCCGACGAAAAGCACTATTCACCTCTGAATAACCAGAAAGTAGTTATTTTCCCTTTTGTCAACGGAAAACCCTCGTACCGCCCCTAAAACGTTGCAAATAACCAATCTGCCCCTCAAACAGCATGAAATCACGATTGGCCGTCCAGACCGGCACGAATCCCGAATTTCTCGCTGTACCGACGAGAAGCACTATTCACCCCCTGAACAACCCGAAAAGTAGTTATTTCCCATTTTGTCAACGGAAAACCCTCGTACCGCCCCTAAAACGTTGCAAATAACCAATCTGCCCCCCAAACAGCCTGAAATCACGATTGGCCGTCCAGACCGGCACGAATCCCGAATTTCTCGCTGTACCGACGAGAAGCACTATTCACCCCCTGAACAACCCGAAAAGTAGTTATTTTCCATTTTGTCAACGGAAAACCCTCGTACCACCGCTAAAACGTTGCAAATAACCAATCTGCCCCCCAAATAGCCTGAAATCACGATCGGCCGTCCAGACCGGCACGAATCCCGAATTTCTCGCTGTTCCGACGAAAAGCACTATTCACCCCTGAATAACCAGAAAGTAGTTATTTTCCCTTTTGTCAACGGAAAACCCTCGTACCGCCCCTAAAACGTTGCAAATAACCAATCTGCCCCCAAACAGCATGAAATCACGATTGGCCGTCCAGACCGGCACGAATCCTGAATTTCTCGCTGTACCGACGAGAAGCACTATTCACCCCCTGAACAACCCGAAAAGTAGTTATTTTCCATTTTGTCAACGGAAAACCCTCGTACCACCGCTAAAACGTTGCAAATAACCAATCTGCCCCCCAAATAGCCTGAAATCCCGATCGGCCGTCCAGACCGGCACGAATCCCGAATTTCTCGCTGTTCCGACGAAAAGCACTATTCACCCCTGAACAACCAGAAAGTAGTTATTTTCCCTTTTGTCAACGGAAAACCCTCGTACCGCCCCAAAAACGTTGCAAATAACCAATCTGCCCCCCAAACAGCATGAAATCCCGATTGGCCGTCCAGACCGGCACGAATCCCGAATTTCTCGTTGTACCGACGAGAAGCACTATTCACCCTCTGAACAACCCGAAAAGTAGTTACTTTCCATTTTGTCAACGGAAAACCCTCGTACCACCGCTAAAACGTTGCAAATAACCAATCTGCCCCCCAAACAGCCTGAAATCACGATCGGCCGTCCAGACCGGCACGAATCCCGAATTTCTCGCTGTTCCGACGAAAAGCACTATTCACCCCTGAACAACCAGAAAGTAGTTATTTCCCATTTTGTCAACGGAAAACCCTCGTACCGCCCCTAAAACGTTGCAAATAACCAATCTGCCCCCCAAACAGCATGAAATCACGATTGGCCGTCCAGACCGGCACGAATCCCGAATTTCTCGCTGTACCGACGAGAAGCACTATTCACCCCCTGAAGAACCCGAAAAGTAGTTATTTTCCCTTTTGTCAACGGAAAACCCTCGTACCACCGCTAAAACGTTGCAAATAACCAATCTGCCCCCCAAGTAGCCTGAAATCACGATCGGCCGTCCAGACCGGCACGAATCCCGAATTTCTCGCTGTTCCGACGAAAAGCACTATTCACCCCTGAACAACCAGAAAGTAGTTATTTTCCCTTTTGTCAACGGAAAACCCTCGTACCGCCCCTAAAACGTTGCAAATAACCAATCTGCCCCCCAAACAGCATGAAATCACGATTGGCCGTCCAGACCGGCACGAATCCCGAATTTCTCGCTGTACCGACCAGAAGCACTATTCACCCCTGAACAACCAGAAAGTAGTTATTTTCCCTTTTGTCAACGGAAAACCCTCGTACCGCCCCTAAAACGTTGCAAATAACCAATCTGCCCCCCAAACAGCATGAAATCCCGATCGGCCGTCCAGACCGGCACGAATCCCGAATTTCTCGCTGTTCCGACGAAAAGCACTATTCACCCCTGAACAACCAGAAAGTAGTTATTTTCCCTTTTGTCAACGGAAAACCCTCGTACCGCCCCTAAAACGTTGCAAATAACCAATCTGCCCCCCAAACAGCATGAAATCACGATTGGCCGTCCAGACCGGCACGAATCCCGAATTTCTCGCTGTACCGACGAGAAGCACTATTCACCCCTGAACAACCAGAAAGTAGTTATTTTCCCTTTTGTCAACGGAAAACCCTCGTACCGCCCCTAAAACGTTGCAAATAACCAATCTGCCCCCCAAACAGCATGAAATCCCGATCGGCCGTCCAGACCGGCACGAATCCCGAATTTCTCGCTGTTCCGACGAAAAGCACTATTCACCCCTGAACAACCAGAAAGTAGTTATTTTCCCTTTTGTCAACGGAAAACCCTCGTACCGCCCCTAAAACGTTGCAAATAACCAATCTGCCCCCCAAACAGCATGAAATCCCGATTGGCCGTCCAGACCGGCACGAATCCCGAATTTCTCGCTGTACCGACGAGAAGCACTATTCACCCCCTGAACAACCCAAAAGTAGTTATTTTCCATTTTGTCAACGGAAAACCCTCGTACCACCGCTAAAACGTTGCAAATAACCAATCTGCCCCCCAAATAGCCTGAAATCACGATCGGCCGTCCAGACCGGCACGAATCCCGAATTTCTCGCTGTTCCGACGAAAAGCACTATTCACCCCTGAACAACCAGAAAGTAGTTATTTCCCATTTTGTCAACGGAAAACCCTCGTACCGCCCCTAAAACGTTGCAAATAACCAATCTGCCCCCCAAACAGCCTGAAATCACGATTGGCCGTCCAGACCGGCACGAATCCCGAATTTCTCGCTGTACCGACGAGAAGCACTATTCACCCCTGAACAACCAGAAAGTAGTTATTTTCCCTTTTGTCAACGGAAAACCCTCGTACCGCCCCTAAAACGTTGCAAATAACCAATCTGCCCCCCAAACAGCATGAAATCACGATTGGCCGTCCAGACCGGCACGAATCCCGAATTTCTCGCTGTACCGACGAGAAGCACTATTCACCCCTGAACAACCAGAAAGTAGTTATTTTCCCTTTTGTCAACGGAAAACCCTCGTACCGCCCCTAAAACGTTGCAAATAACCAATCTGCCCCCCAAACAGCATGAAATCCCGATCGGCCGTCCAGACCGGCACGAATCCCGAATTTCTCGCTGTTCCGACGAAAAGCACTATTCACCCCTGAACAACCAGAAAGTAGTTATTTTCCCTTTTGTCAACGGAAAACCCTCGTACCGCCCCTAAAACGTTGCAAATAACCAATCTGCCCCCCAAACAGCATGAAATCCCGATTGGCCGTCCAGACCGGCACGAATCCCGAATTTCTCGCTGTACCGACGAGAAGCACTATTCACCCCCTGAACAACCCAAAAGTAGTTATTTTCCATTTTGTCAACGGAAAACCCTCGTACCACCGCTAAAACGTTGCAAATAACCAATCTGCCCCCCAAATAGCCTGAAATCACGATCGGCCGTCCAGACCGGCACGAATCCCGAATTTCTCGCTGTTCCGACGAAAAGCACTATTCACCCCTGAACAACCAGAAAGTAGTTATTTCCCATTTTGTCAACGGAAAACCCTCGTACCGCCCCTAAAACGTTGCAAATAACCAATCTGCCCCCCAAACAGCCTGAAATCACGATTGGCCGTCCAGACCGGCACGAATCCCGAATTTCTCGCTTTACCGACGAGAAGCACTATTCACCCCCTGAACAACCCGAAAAGTAGTTATTTTCCATTTTGTCAACGGAAAACCCTCGTACCACCGCTAAAACGTTGCAAATAACCAATCTGCCCCCCAAATAGCCTGAAAACACGATCGGCCGTCCAGACCGGCACGAATCCCGAATTTCTCGCTGTTCCGACGAAAAGCACTATTCACCCCTGAATAACCAGAAAGTAGTTATTTTCCCTTTTGTCAACGGAAAACCCTCGTACCGCCCCTAAAACGTTGCAAATAACCAATCTGCCCCCCAAACAGCATGAAATCACGATTGGCCGTCCAGACCGGCACGAATCCCGAATTTCTCGCTGTACCGACGAGAAGCACTATTCACCCCCTGAACAACCCGAAAAGTAGTTATTTTCCATTTTGTCAACGGAAAACCCTCGTACCACCGCTAAAACGTTGCAAATAACCAATCTGCCCCCCAAATAGCCTGAAATCCCGATCGGCCGTCCAGACCGGCACGAATCCCGAATTTCTCGCTGTTCCGACGAAAAGCACTATTCACCCCTGAACAACCAGAAAGTAGTTATTTTCCCTTTTGTCAACGGAAAACCCTCGTACCGCCCCTAAAACGTTGCAAATAACCAATCTGCCCCCCAAACAGCATGAAATCCCGATTGGCCGTCCAGACCGGCACGAATCCCGAATTTCTCGCTGTACCGACGAGAAGCACTATTCACCCCCTGAACAACCAGAAAGTAGTTATTTCCCATTTTGTCAACGGAAAACCCTCGTACCGCCCCTAAAACGTTGCAAATAGCCAATCTGCCCCCCAAATAGCCTGAAATCACGATCGGCCGTCCAGACCGGCACGAATCCCGAATTTCTCGCTGTTCCGACGAAAAGCACTATTCACCCCTGAACAACCAGAAAGTAGTTATTTCCCATTTTGTCAACGGAAAACCCTCGTACCGCCCCTAAAACGTTGCAAATAACCAATCTGCCCCCCAAACAGCATGAAATCCCGATTGGCCGTCCAGACCGGCACGAATCCCGAATTTCTCGCTGTACCGACGAGAAGCACTATTCACCCCCTGAACAACCCAAAAGTAGTTATTTTCCATTTTGTCAACGGAAAACCCTCGTACCACCGCTAAAACGTTGCAAATAACCAATCTGCCCCCCAAATAGCCTGAAATCACGATCGGCCGTCCAGACCGGCACGAATCCCGAATTTCTCGCTGTTCCGACGAAAAGCACTATTCACCCCTGAACAACCAGAAAGTAGTTATTTCCCATTTTGTCAACGGAAAACCCTCGTACCGCCCCTAAAACGTTGCAAATAACCAATCTGCCCCCCAAACAGCCTGAAATCACGATTGGCCGTCCAGACCGGCACGAATCCCGAATTTCTCGCTGTACCGACGAGAAGCACTATTCACCCCCTGAACAACCCGAAAAGTAGTTACTTTCCATTTTGTCAACGGAAAACCCTCGTACCACCGCTAAAACGTTGCAAATAACCAATCTGCCCCCCAAACAGCCTGAAATCACGATCGGCCGTCCAGACCGGCACGAATCCCGAATTTCTCGCTGTTCCGACGAAAAGCACTATTCACCCCTGAACAACCAGAAAGTAGTTATTTCCCATTTTGTCAACGGAAAACCCTCGTACCGCCCCTAAAACGTTGCAAATAACCAATCTGCCCCCCAAATAGCCTGAAATCACGATCGGCCGTCCAGACCGGCACGAATCCCGAATTTCTCGCTGTTCCGACGAAAAGCACTATTCACCCCTGAATAACCAGAAAGTAGTTATTTTCCCTTTTGTCAACGGAAAACCCTCGTACCGCCCCTAAAACGTTGCAAATAACCAATCTGCCCCCCAAACAGCATGAAATCACGATTGGCCGTCCAGACCAGCACGAATCCCGAATTTCTCGCTGTACCGACGAGAAGCACTATTCACTCCCTGAATAACCCGAAAAGTAGTTATTTTCCATTTTGTCAACGGAAAACCCTCGTACCACCGCTAAAACGTTGCAAATAACCAATCTGCCCCCCAAATAGCCTGAAATCCCGATCGGCCGTCCAGACCGGCACGAATCCCGAATTTCTCGCTGTTCCGACGAAAAGCACTATTCACCCCTGAACAACCAGAAAGTAGTTATTTTCCCTTTTGTCAACGGAAAACCCTCGTACCGCCCCTAAAACGTTGCAAATAACCAATCTGCCCCCCAAACAGCATGAAATCCCGATTGGCCGTCCAGACCGGCACGAATCCCGAATTTCTCGCTGTACCGACGAGAAGCACTATTCACCCCCTCAACAACCCGAAAAGTAGTTACTTTCCATTTTGTCAACGGAAAACCCTCGTACCACCGCTAAAACGTTGCAAATAACCAATCTGCCCCCCAAACAGCCTAAAATCACGATCGGCCGTCCAGACCGGCACGAATCCCGAATTTCTCGCTGTTCCGACGAAAAGCACTATTCACCCCTGAACAACCAGAAAGTAGTTATTTCCCATTTTGTCAACGGAAAACCCTCGTACCGCCCCTAAAACGTTGCAAATAACCAATCTGCCCCCCAAACAGCCTGAAATCACGATTGGCCGTCCAGACCGGCACGAATCCCGAATTTCTCGCTGTACCGACGAGAAGCACTATTCACCCCCTGAACAACCCGAAAAGTAGTTATTTTCCATTTTGTCAACGGAAAACCCTCGTACCACCGCTAAAACGTTGCAAATAACCAATCTGCCCCCCAAATAGCCTGAAATCACGATCGGCCGTCCAGACCGGCACGAATCCCGAATTTCTCGCTGTTCCGACGAAAAGCACTATTCACCCCTGAATAACCAGAAAGTAGTTATTTTCCCTTTTGTCAACGGAAAACCCTCGTACCGCCCCTAAAACGTTGCAAATAACCAATCTGCCCCCCAAACAGCATGAAATCACGATTGGCCGTCCAGACCGGCACGAATCCCGAATTTCTCGCTGTACCGACGAGAAGCACTATTCACCCCCTGAACAACCCGAAAAGTAGTTATTTTCCATTTTGTCAACGGAAAACCCTCGTACCACCGCTAAAACGTTGCAAATAACCAATCTGCCCCCCAAATAGCCTGAAATCACGATCGGCCGTCCAGACCGGCACGAATCCCGAATTTCTCGCTGTACCGACGAGAAGCACTATTCACCCCCTGAACAACCCGAAAAGTAGTTATTTTCCATTTTGTCAACGGAAAACCCTCGTACCACCGCTAAAACGTTGCAAATAACCAATCTGCCCCCCAAATAACCTGAAATCCCGATCGGCCGTCCAGACCGGCCCGAATCCCGAATTTCTCGCTGTTCCGACGAAAAGCACTATTCACCCCTGAACAACCAGAAAGTAGTTATTTTCCCTTTTGTCAACGGAAAACCCTCGTACCGCCCCTAAAACGTTGCAAATAACCAATCTGCCCCCCAAACAGCATGAAATCCCGATTGGCCGTCCAGACCGGCACGAATCCCGAATTTCTCGCTGTACCGACGAGAAGCACTATTCACCCCCTGAACAACCCAAAAGTAGTTATTTTCCATTTTGTCAACGGAAAACCCTCGTACCACCGCTAAAACGTTGCAAATAACCAATCTGCCCCCCAAATAGCCTGAAATCACGATCGGCCGTCCAGACCGGCACGAATCCCGAATTTCTCGCTGTTCCGACGAAAAGCACTATTCACCCCTGAACAACCAGAAAGTAGTTATTTCCCATTTTGTCAACGGAAAACCCTCGTACCGCCCCTAAAACGTTGCAAATAACCAATCTGCCCCCCAAACAGCCTGAAATCACGATTGGCCGTCCAGACCGGCACGAATCCCGAATTTCTCGCTTTACCGACGAGAAGCACTATTCACCCCCTGAACAACCCGAAAAGTAGTTATTTTCCATTTTGTCAACGGAAAACCCTCGTACCACCGCTAAAACGTTGCAAATAACCAATCTGCCCCCCAAATAGCCTGAAAACACGATCGGCCGTCCAGACCGGCACGAATCCCGAATTTCTCGCTGTTCCGACGAAAAGCACTATTCACCCCTGAATAACCAGAAAGTAGTTATTTTCCCTTTTGTCAACGGAAAACCCTCGTACCGCCCCTAAAACGTTGCAAATAACCAATCTGCCCCCCAAACAGCATGAAATCACGATTGGCCGTCCAGACCGGCACGAATCCCGAATTTCTCGCTGTACCGACGAGAAGCACTATTCACCCCCTCAACAACCTGAAAAGTAGTTATTTTCCATTTTGTCAACGGAAAACCCTCGTACCACCGCTAAAACGTTGCAAATAACCAATCTGCCCCCCAAATAGCCTGAAAACACGATCGGCCGTCCAGACCGGCACGAATCCCGAATTTCTCGCTGTTCCGACGAAAAGCACTATTCACCCCTGAACAACCAGAAAGTAGTTATTTTCCCTTTTGTCAACGGAAAACCCTCGTACCGCCCCTAAAACGTTGCAAATAACCAATCTGCCCCCCAAACAGCATGAAATCCCGATTGGCCGTCCAGACCGGCACGAATCCCGAATTTCTCGCTGTACCGACGAGAAGCACTATTCACCCCCTGAACAACCCAAAAGTAGTTATTTTCCATTTTGTCAACGGAAAACCCTCGTACCACCGCTAAAACGTTGCAAATAACCAATCTGCCCCCCAAATAGCCTGAAATCACGATCGGCCGTCCAGACCGGCACGAATCCCGAATTTCTCGCTGTTCCGACGAAAAGCACTATTCACCCCTGAACAACCAGAAAGTAGTTATTTCCCATTTTGTCAACGGAAAACCCTCGTACCGCCCCTAAAACGTTGCAAATAACCAATCTGCCCCCCAAACAGCCTGAAATCACGATTGGCCGTCCAGACCGGCACGAATCCCGAATTTCTCGCTTTACCGACGAGAAGCACTATTCACCCCCTGAACAACCCGAAAAGTAGTTATTTTCCATTTTGTCAACGGAAAACCCTCGTACCACCGCTAAAACGTTGCAAATAACCAATCTGCCCCCCAAATAGCCTGAAAACACGATCGGCCGTCCAGACCGGCACGAATCCCGAATTTCTCGCTGTTCCGACGAAAAGCACTATTCACCCCTGAATAACCAGAAAGTAGTTATTTTCCCTTTTGTCAACGGAAAACCCTCGTACCGCCCCTAAAACGTTGCAAATAACCAATCTGCCCCCCAAACAGCATGAAATCACGATTGGCCGTCCAGACCGGCACGAATCCCGAATTTCTCGCTGTACCGACGAGAAGCACTATTCACCCCCTCAACAACCTGAAAAGTAGTTATTTTCCATTTTGTCAACGGAAAACCCTCGTACCACCGCTAAAACGTTGCAAATAACCAATCTGCCCCCCAAATAGCCTGAAAACACGATCGGCCGTCCAGACCGGCACGAATCCCGAATTTCTCGCTGTTCCGACGAAAAGCACTATTCACCCCTGAACAACCAGAAAGTAGTTATTTTCCCTTTTGTCAACGGAAAACCCTCGTACCGCCCCTAAAACGTTGCAAATAACCAATCTGCCCCCCAAACAGCTTGAAATCCCGATTGGCCGTCCAGACCGGCACGAATCCCGAATTTCTCGCTGTACCGACGAGAAGCACTATTCACCCCCTCAACAACCCGAAAAGTAGTTACTTTCCATTTTGTCAACGGAAAACCCTCGTACCACCGCTAAAACGTTGCAAATAACCAATCTGCCCCCCAAACAGCCTGAAATCACGATCGGCCGTCCAGACCGGCACGAATCCCGAATTTCTCGCTGTTCCGACGAAAAGCACTATTCACCCCTGAATAACCAGAAAGTAGTTATTTCCCATTTTGTCAACGGAAAACCCTCGTACCGCCCCTAAAACGTTGCAAATAACCAATCTGCCCCCCAAACAGCCTGAAATCACGATTGGCCGTCCAGACTGGCACGAATCCCGAATTTCTCGCTGTACCGACGAGAAGCACTATTCACCCCCTGAACAACCCGAAAAGTAGTTATTTTCCATTTTGTCAACGGAAAACCCTCGTACCACCGCTAAAACGTTGCAAATAACCAATCTGCCCCCCAAATAGCCTGAAATCACGATCGGCCGTCCAGACCGGCACGAATCCCGAATTTCTCGCTGTTCCGACGAAAAGCACTATTCACCCCTGAATAACCAGAAAGTAGTTATTTTCCCTTTTGTCAACGGAAAACCCTCGTACCGCCCCTAAAACGTTGCAAATAACCAATCTGCCCCCCAAACAGCATGAAATCACGATTGGCCGTCCAGACCGGCACGAATCCCGAATTTCTCGCTGTACCGACGAGAAGCACTATTCACCCCCTGAACAACCCGAAAAGTAGTTATTTTCCATTTTGTCAACGGAAAACCCTCGTACCACCGCTAAAACGTTGCAAATAACCAATCTGCCCCCCAAATAGCCTGAAATCACGATCGGCCGTCCAGACCGGCACGAATCCCGAATTTCTCGCTGTACCGACGAGAAGCACTATTCACCCCCTGAACAACCCGAAAAGTAGTTATTTTCCATTTTGTCAACGGAAAACCCTCGTACCACCGCTAAAACGTTGCAAATAACCAATCTGCCCCCCAAATAGCCTGAAATCCCGATCGGCCGTCCAGACCGGCACGAATCCCGAATTTCTCGCTGTTCCGACGAAAAGCACTATTCACCCCTGAACAACCAGAAAGTAGTTATTTTCCCTTTTGTCAACGGAAAACCCTCGTACCGCCCCTAAAACGTTGCAAATAACCAATCTGCCCCCCAAACAGCATGAAATCCCGATTGGCCGTCCAGACCGGCACGAATCCCGAATTTCTCGCTGTACCGACGAGAAGCACTATTCACCCACTGAACAACCCAAAAGTAGTTATTTTCCATTTTGTCAACGGAAAACCCTCGTACCACCGCTAAAACGTTGCAAATAACCAATCTGCCCCCCAAATAGCCTGAAATCACGATCGGCCGTCCAGACCGGCACGAATCCCGAATTTCTCGCTGTTCCGACGAAAAGCACTATTCACCCCTGAACAACCAGAAAGTAGTTATTTCCCATTTTGTCAACGGAAAACCCTCGTACCGCCCCTAAAACGTTGCAAATAACCAATCTGCCCCCCAAACAGCCTGAAATCACGATTGGCCGTCCAGACCGGCACGAATCCCGAATTTCTCGCTTTACCGACGAGAAGCACTATTCACCCCCTGAACAACCCGAAAAGTAGTTATTTTCCATTTTGTCAACGGAAAACCCTCGTACCACCGCTAAAACGTTGCAAATAACCAATCTGCCCCCCAAATAGCCTGAAAACACGATCGGCCGTCCAGACCGGCACGAATCCCGAATTTCTCGCTGTTCCGACGAAAAGCACTATTCACCCCTGAATAACCAGAAAGTAGTTATTTTCCCTTTTGTCAACGGAAAACCCTCGTACCGCCCCTAAAACGTTGCAAATAACCAATCTGCCCCCCAAACAGCATGAAATCACGATTGGCCGTCCAGACCGGCACGAATCCCGAATTTCTCGCTGTACCGACGAGAAGCACTATTCACCCCCTCAACAACCTGAAAAGTAGTTATTTTCCATTTTGTCAACGGAAAACCCTCGTACCACCGCTAAAACGTTGCAAATAACCAATCTGCCCCCCAAATAGCCTGAAAACACGATCGGCCGTCCAGACCGGCACGAATCCCGAATTTCTCGCTGTTCCGACGAAAAGCACTATTCACCCCTGAACAACCAGAAAGTAGTTATTTTCCCTTTTGTCAACGGAAAACCCTCGTACCGCCCCTAAAACGTTGCAAATAACCAATCTGCCCCCCAAACAGCCTGAAATCACGATTGGCCGTCCAGACTGGCACGAATCCCGAATTTCTCGCTGTACCGACGAGAAGCACTATTCACCCCCTGAACAACCCGAAAAGTAGTTATTTTCCATTTTGTCAACGGAAAACCCTCGTACCACCGCTAAAACGTTGCAAATAACCAATCTGCCCCCCAAATAGCCTGAAATCACGATCGGCCGTCCAGACCGGCACGAATCCCGAATTTCTCGCTGTTCCGACGAAAAGCACTATTCACCCCTGAATAACCAGAAAGTAGTTATTTTCCCTTTTGTCAACGGAAAACCCTCGTACCGCCCCTAAAACGTTGCAAATAACCAATCTGCCCCCCAAACAGCATGAAATCACGATTGGCCGTCCAGACCGGCACGAATCCCGAATTTCTCGCTGTACCGACGAGAAGCACTATTCACCCCCTGAACAACCCGAAAAGTAGTTATTTTCCATTTTGTCAACGGAAAACCCTCGTACCACCGCTAAAACGTTGCAAATAACCAATCTGCCCCCCAAATAGCCTGAAATCACGATCGGCCGTCCAGACCGGCACGAATCCCGAATTTCTCGCTGTACCGACGAGAAGCACTATTCACCCCCTGAACAACCCGAAAAGTAGTTATTTTCCATTTTGTCAACGGAAAACCCTCGTACCACCGCTAAAACGTTGCAAATAACCAATCTGCCCCCCAAATAGCCTGAAATCCCGATCGGCCGTCCAGACCGGCACGAATCCCGAATTTCTCGCTGTTCCGACGAAAAGCACTATTCACCCCTGAACAACCAGAAAGTAGTTATTTTCCCTTTTGTCAACGGAAAACCCTCGTACCGCCCCTAAAACGTTGCAAATAACCAATCTGCCCCCCAAACAGCATGAAATCCCGATTGGCCGTCCAGACCGGCACGAATCCCGAATTTCTCGCTGTACCGACGAGAAGCACTATTCACCCCCTGAACAACCCAAAAGTAGTTATTTTCCATTTTGTCAACGGAAAACCCTCGTACCACCGCTAAAACGTTGCAAATAACCAATCTGCCCCCCAAATAGCCTGAAATCACGATCGGCCGTCCAGACCGGCACGAATCCCGAATTTCTCGCTGTTCCGACGAAAAGCACTATTCACCCCTGAACAACCAGAAAGTAGTTATTTCCCATTTTGTCAACGGAAAACCCTCGTACCGCCCCTAAAACGTTGCAAATAACCAATCTGCCCCCCAAACAGCCTGAAATCACGATTGGCCGTCCAGACCGGCACGAATCCCGAATTTCTCGCTTTACCGACGAGAAGCACTATTCACCCCCTGAACAACCCGAAAAGTAGTTATTTTCCATTTTGTCAACGGAAAACCCTCGTACCACCGCTAAAACGTTGCAAATAACCAATCTGCCCCCCAAATAGCCTGAAAACACGATCGGCCGTCCAGACCGGCACGAATCCCGAATTTCTCGCTGTTCCGACGAAAAGCACTATTCACCCCTGAATAACCAGAAAGTAGTTATTTTCCCTTTTGTCAACGGAAAACCCTCGTACCGCCCCTAAAACGTTGCAAATAACCAATCTGCCCCCCAAACAGCATGAAATCACGATTGGCCGTCCAGACCGGCACGAATCCCGAATTTCTCGCTGTACCGACGAGAAGCACTATTCACCCCCTCAACAACCTGAAAAGTAGTTATTTTCCATTTTGTCAACGGAAAACCCTCGTACCACCGCTAAAACGTTGCAAATAACCAATCTGCCCCCCAAATAGCCTGAAAACACGATCGGCCGTCCAGACCGGCACGAATCCCGAATTTCTCGCTGTTCCGACGAAAAGCACTATTCACCCCTGAACAACCAGAAAGTAGTTATTTTCCCTTTTGTCAACGGAAAACCCTCGTACCGCCCCTAAAACGTTGCAAATAACCAATCTGCCCCCCAAACAGCTTGAAATCCCGATTGGCCGTCCAGACCGGCACGAATCCCGAATTTCTCGCTGTACCGACGAGAAGCACTATTCACCCCCTCAACAACCCGAAAAGTAGTTACTTTCCATTTTGTCAACGGAAAACCCTCGTACCACCGCTAAAACGTTGCAAATAACCAATCTGCCCCCCAAACAGCCTGAAATCACGATCGGCCGTCCAGACCGGCACGAATCCCGAATTTCTCGCTGTTCCGACGAAAAGCACTATTCACCCCTGAATAACCAGAAAGTAGTTATTTCCCATTTTGTCAACGGAAAACCCTCGTACCGCCCCTAAAACGTTGCAAATAACCAATCTGCCCCCCAAACAGCCTGAAATCACGATTGGCCGTCCAGACCGGCACGAATCCCGAATTTCTCGCTGTACCGACGAGAAGCACTATTCACCCCCTGAACAACCCGAAAAGTAGTTATTTTCCATTTTGTCAACGGAAAACCCTCGTACCACCGCTAAAACGTTGCAAATAACCAATCTGCCCCCCAAATAGCCTGAAATCACGATCGGCCGTCCAGACCGGCGCGAATCCCGAATTTCTCGCTGTTCCGACGAAAAGCACTATTCACCCCTGAGTAACCAGAAAGTAGTTATTTTCCCTTTTGTCAACGGAAAACCCTCGTACCGCCCCTAAAACGTTGCAAATAACCAATCTGCCCCCCAAACAGCATGAAATCACGATTGGCCGTCCAGACCGGCACGAATCCCGAATTTCTCGCTGTACCGACGAGAAGCACTATTCACCCCCTGAACAACCCGAAAAGTAGTTATTTTCCATTTTGTCAACGGAAAACCCTCGTACCACCGCTAAAACGTTGCAAATAACCAATCTGCCCCTCAAATAGCCTGAAATCCCGATCGGCCGTCCAGACCGGCACGAATCCCGAATTTCTCGCTGTTCCGACGAAAAGCACTATTCACCCCTGAACAACCAGAAAGTAGTTATTTTCCCTTATGTCAACGGAAAACCCTCGTACCGCCCCTAAAACGTTGCAAATAACCAATCTGCCCCCCAAACAGCATGAAATCCCGATTGGCCGTCCAGACCGGCACGAATCCCGAATTTCTCGCTGTACCGACGAGAAGCACTATTCACCCCCTCAACAACCCGAAAAGTAGTTACTTTCCATTTTGTCAACGGAAAACCCTCGTACCACCGCTAAAACGTTGCAAATAACCAATCTGCCCCCCAAACAGCCTGAAATCACGATCGGCCGTCCAGACCGGCACGAATCCCGAATTTCTCGCTGTTCCGACGAAAAGCACTATTCACCCCTGAACAACCAGAAAGTAGTTATTTCCCATTTTGTCAACGGAAAACCCTCGTACCGCCCCTAAAACGTTGCAAATAACCAATCTGCCCCCCAAACAGCCTGAAATCACGATTGGCCGTCCAGACCGGCACGAATCCCGAATTTCTCGCTGTACCGACGAGAAGCACTATTCACCCCCTGAACAACCCGAAAAGTAGTTATTTTCCATTTTGTCAACGGAAAACCCTCGTACCACCGCTAAAACGTTGCAAATAACCAATCTGCCCCCCAAACAGCCTGAAATCACGATCGGCCGTCCAGACCGGCACGAATCCCGAATTTCTCGCTGTTCCGACGAAAAGCACTATTCACCCCTGAACAACCAGAAAGTAGTTATTTCCCATTTTGTCAACGGAAAACCCTCGTACCGCCCCTAAAACGTTGCAAATAACCAATCTGCCCCCCAAACAGCCTGAAATCACGATTGGCCGTCCAGACCGGCACGAATCCCGAATTTCTCGCTGTACCGACGAGAAGCACTATTCACCCCCTGAACAACCCGAAAAGTAGTTATTTTCCATTTTGTCAACGGAAAACCCTCGTACCACCGCTAAAACGTTGCAAATAACCAATCTGCCCCCCAAATAGCCTGAAATCACGATCGGCCGTCCAGACCGGCGCGAATCCCGAATTTCTCGCTGTTCCGACGAAAAGCACTATTCACCCCTGAATAACCAGAAAGTAGTTATTTTCCCTTTTGTCAACGGAAAACCCTCGTACCGCCCCTAAAACGTTGCAAATAACCAATCTGCCCCCCAAACAGCATGAAATCACGATTGGCCGTCCAGACCGGCACGAATCCCGAATTTCTCGCTGTACCGACGAGAAGCACTATTCACCCCCTGAACAACCCGAAAAGTAGTTATTTTCCATTTTGTCAACGGAAAACCCTCGTACCACCGCTAAAACGTTGCAAATAACCAATCTGCCCCCCAAATAGCCTGAAATCCCGATCGGCCGTCCAGACCGGCACGAATCCCGAATTTCTCGCTGTTCCGACGAAAAGCACTATTCACCCCTGAACAACCAGAAAGTAGTTATTTTCCATTCTGTCAACGGAAAACCCTCGTACCGCCCCTAAAACGTTGCAAATAACCAATCTGCCCCCCAAACAGCATGAAATCCCGATTGGCCGTCCAGACCGGCACGAATCCCGAATTTCTCGCTGTACCGACGAGAAGCACTATTCACCCCCTCAATAACCCGAAAAGTAGTTACTTTCCATTTTGTCAACGGAAAACCCTCGTACCACCGCTAAAACGTTGCAAATAACCAATCTGCCCCCCAAACAGCCTGAAATCACGATCGGCCGTCCAGACCGGCACGAATCCCGAATTTCTCGCTGTTCCGACGAAAAGCACTATTCACCCCTGAACAACCAGAAAGTAGTTATTTCCCATTTTGTCAACGGAAAACCCTCGTACCGCCCCTAAAACGTTGCAAATAACCAATCTGCCCCCCAAACAGCATGAAATCACGATTGGCCGTCCAGACCGGCACGAATCCCGAATTTCTCGCTGTACCGACGAGAAGCACTATTCACCCCCTGAACAACCCGAAAAGTAGTTATTTTCCATTTTGTCAACGGAAAACCCTCGTACCACCGCTAAAACGTGCCAAATAACCAATCTGCCCCCCAAATAGCCTGAAATCACGATCGGCCGTCCAGACCGGCACGAATCCCGAATTTTTCGCTGTTCCGACGAAAAGCACTATTCACCCCTGAATAACCAGAAAGTAGTTATTTTCCCTTTTGTCAACGGAAAACCCTCGTACCGCCCCTAAAACGTTGCAAATAACCAATCTGCCCCCCAAACAGCATGAAATCACGATTGGCCGTCCAGACCGGCACGAATCCCGAATTTCTCGCTGTACCGACGAGAAGCACTATTCACCCCCTCAACAACCTGAAAAGTAGTTATTTTCCATTTTGTCAACGGAAAACCCTCGTACCACCGCTAAAACGTTGCAAATAACCAATCTGCCCCCCAAATAGCCTGAAATCACGATCGGCCGTCCAGACCGGCACGAATCCCGAATTTCTCGCTGTACCGACGAGAAGCACTATTCACCCCCTCAACAACCCGAAAAGTAGTTATTTTCCCTTTTGTCAACGGAAAACCCTCGTACCACCGCTAAAACGTTGCAAATAACCAATCTGCCCCCCAAACAGCCTGAAATCACGATCGGCCGTCCAGACCGGCACGAATCCCGAATTTCTCGCTGTTCCGACGAAAAGCACTATTCACCCCTGAACAACCAGAAAGTAGTTATTTCCCATTTTGTCAACGGAAAACCCTCGTACCGCCCCTAAAACGTTGCAAATAACCAATCTGCCCCCCAAACAGCATGAAATCACGATTGGCCGTCCGGACCGGCACGAATCCCGAATTTCTCGCTGTTCCGACGAAAAGCACTATTCACCCCCTCAACAACCTGAAAAGTAGTTATTTTCCATTTTGTCAACGGAAAACCCTCGTACCACCGCTAAAACGTTGCAAATAACCAATCTGCCCCCCAAATAGCCTGAAATCACGATCGGCCGTCCAGACCGGCACGAATCCCGAATTTCTCGCTGTACCGACGAGAAGCACTATTCACCCCTGAATAACCAGAAAGTAGTTATTTTCCCTTTTGTCAACGGAAAACCCTCGTACCACCGCTAAAACGTTGCAAATAACCAATCTGCCCCCCAAATAGCCTGAAATCACGATCGGCCGTCCAGACCGGCACGAATCCCAAATTTCTCGCTGTTCCGACGAAAAGCACTATTCACCCCTGAACAACCAGAAAGTAGTTATTTTCCCTTTTGTCAACGGAAAACCCTCGTACCGCCCCTAAAACGTTGCAAATAACCAATCTGCCCCCCAAACAGCATGAAATCACGTTTGGCCGTCCAGACCGGCACGAATCCCGAATTTCTCGCTGTACCGACGAGAAGCACTATTCACCCCCTCAACAACCTGAAAAGTAGTTATTTTCCATTTTGTCAACGGAAAACCCTCGTACCACCGCTAAAACGTTGCAAATAACCAATCTGCCCCCCAAATAGCCTGAAATCACGATCGGCCGTCCAGACCGGCACGAATCCCGAATTTCTCGCTGTACCGACGAGAAGCACTATTCACCCCTGAATAACCAGAAAGTAGTTATTTTCCCTTTTGTCAACGGAAAACCCTCGTACCACCGCTAAAACGTTGCAAATAACCAATCTGCCCCCCAAATAGCCTGAAATCACGATCGGCCGTCCAGACCGGCACGAATCCCAAATTTCTCGCTGTTCCGACGAAAAGCACTATTCACCCCTGAACAACCAGAAAGTAGTTATTTTCCCTTTTGTCAACGGAAAACCCTCGTACCGCCCCTAAAACGTTGCAAATAACCAATCTGCCCCCCAAACAGCATGAAATCACGATTGGCCGTCCAGACCGGCACGAATCCCGAATTTCTCGCTGTACCGACGAGAAGCACTATTCACCCCCTCAACAACCTGAAAAGTAGTTATTTTCCATTTTGTCAACGAAAAACCATCGTACCACCGCTAAAACGTTGCAAATAACCAATCTGCCCCCCAAATAGCCTGAAATCACGATCGGCCGTCCAGACCGGCACGAATCCCGAATTTCTCGCTGTACCGACGAGAAGCACTATTCACCCCTGAATAACCAGAAAGTAGTTATTTTCCCTTTTGTCAACGGAAAACCCTCGTACCGCCCCTAAAACGTTGCAAATAACCAATCTGCCCCCCAAACAGCATGAAATCACGATTGGCCGTCCCGACCGGCACGAATCCCGAATTTCTCGCTGTACCGACGAGAAGCACTATTCACCCCCTGAACAACCCGGAAAGTAGTTATTTTCCATTTTGTCAACGGAAAACCCTCGTACCACCGCTAAAACGTTGCAAATAACCAATCTGCCCCCCAAATAGCCTGAAATCACGATCGGCCGTCCAGACTGGCACGAATCCCGAATTTCTCGCTGTTCCGACGAAAAGCACTATTCACCCCTGAACAACCAGAAAGTAGTTATTTTCCCTTTTGTCAACGGAAAACCCTCGTACCGCCCCTAAAACGTTGCAAATAACCAATCTGCCCCCCAAACAGCATGAAATCACGATTGGCCGTCCGGACCGGCACGAATCCCGAATTTCTCGCTGTTCCGACGAAAAGCACTATTCACCACTGCACAACCCGAAAGTAGTTATTTTCCATTTTGTCAACGGAAAACCCTCGTACCCCCGCTAAAACGTTGCAAATAACCAATCTGCCCCGCAAATAGCCTGAAATCACGATCGGCCGTCCAGACCGGCACGAATCCCAAATTTCTCGCTGTTCCGACGAAAAGCACTATTCACCCCTGAACAACCAGAAAGTAGTTATTTTCCCTTTTGTCAACGGAAAACCCTCGTACCGCCCCTAAAACGTTGCAAATAACCAATCTGCCCCCCAAACAGCATGAAATCACGTTTGGCCGTCCAGACCGGCACGAATCCCGAATTTCTCGCTGTACCGACGAGAAGCACTATTCACCCCCTCAACAACCTGAAAAGTAGTTATTTTCCATTTTGTCAACGGAAAACCCTCGTACCACCGCTAAAACGTTGCAAATAACCAATCTGCCCCCCAAATAGCCTGAAATCACGATCGGCCGTCCAGACCGGCACGAATCCCGAATTTCTCGCTGTACCGACGAGAAGCACTATTCACCCCTGAATAACCAGAAAGTAGTTATTTTCCCTTTTGTCAACGGAAAACCCTCGTACCACCGCTAAAACGTTGCAAATAACCAATCTGCCCCCCAAATAGCCTGAAATCACGATCGGCCGTCCAGACTGGCACGAATCCCGAATTTCTCGCTGTTCCGACGAAAAGCACTATTCACCCCTGAACAACCAGAAAGTAGTTATTTTCCCTTTTGTCAACGGAAAACCCTCGTACCGCCCCTAAAACGTTGCAAATAACCAATCTGCCCCCCAAACAGCATGAAATCACGATTGGCCGTCCGGACCGGCACGAATCCCGAATTTCTCGCTGTACCGACGAGAAGCACTATTCACCCCCTGAACAACCCGGAAAGTAGTTATTTTCCATTTTGACAACGGAAAACCCTCGTACCACCGCTAAAACGTTGCAAATAACCAATCTGCCCCCCAAATAGCCTGAAATCACGATCGGCCGTCCAGACTGGCACGAATCCCGAATTTCTCGCTGTTCCGACGAAAAGCACTATTCACCCCTGAACAACCAGAAAGTAGTTATTTTCCCTTTTGTCAACGGAAAACCCTCGTACCGCCCCTAAAACGTTGCAAATAACCAATCTGCCCCCCAAACAGCATGAAATCACGATTGGCCGTCCAGACCGGCACGAATCCCGAATTTCTCGCTGTACCGACGAGAAGCACTATTCACCCCCTGAACAACCCGGAAAGTAGTTATTTTCCATTTTGACAACGGAAAACCCTCGTACCACCGCTAAAACGTTGCAAATAACCAATCTGCCCCCCAAATAGCCTGAAATCACGATCGGCCGTCCAGACTGGCACGAATCCCGAATTTCTCGCTGTTCCGACGAAAAGCACTATTCACCCCTGAACAACCAGAAAGTAGTTATTTTCCCTTTTGTCAACGGAAAACCCTCGTACCGCCCCTAAAACGTTGCAAATAACCAATCTGCCCCCCAAACAGCATGAAATCACGATTGGCCGTCCAGACCGGCACGAATCCCGAATTTCTCGCTGTACCGACGAGAAGCACTATTCACCCCCTGAACAACCCGGAAAGTAGTTATTTTCCATTTTGACAACGGAAAACCCTCGTACCACCGCTAAAACGTTGCAAATAACCAATCTGCCCCCCAAATAGCCTGAAATCACGATCGGCCGTCCAGACTGGCACGAATCCCGAATTTCTCGCTGTTCCGACGAAAAGCACTATTCACCCCTGAACAACCAGAAAGTAGTTATTTTCCCTTTTGTCAACGGAAAACCCTCGTACCGCCCCTAAAACGTTGCAAATAACCAATCTGCCCCCCAAACAGCATGAAATCACGATTGGCCGTCCGGACCGGCACGAATCCCGAATTTCTCGCTGTTCCGACGAAAAGCACTATTCACCACTGAACAACCCGAAAGTAGTTATTTTCCATTTTGTCAACGGAAAACCCTCGTACCCCCGCTAAAACGTTGCAAATAACCAATCTGCCCCGCAAATAGCCTGAAATCACGATCGGCCGTCCGGACCGGCACGAATCCCAAATTTCTCGCTGTTCCGACGAAAAGCACTATTCACCCCTGAACAACCAGAAAGTAGTTATTTTCCCTTTTGTCAACGGAAAACCCTCGTACCGCCCCTAAAACGTTGCAAATAACCAATCTGCCCCCCAAACAGCATGAAATCACGATTGGCCGTCCAGACCGGCACGAATCCCGAATTTCTCGCTGTACCGACGAGAAGCACTATTCACCCCCTGAACAACCCGGAAAGTAGTTATTTTCCATTTTGTCAACGGAAAACCCTCGTACCACCGCTAAAACGTTGCAAATAACCAATCTGCCCCCCAAATAGCCTGAAATCCCGATCGGCCGTCCAGACCGGCACGAACCCGAATTTCTCGCTGTTCCGACGAAAAGCACTATTCACCCCTGAACAACCAGAAAGTAGTTATTTTCCCTTTTGTCAACGGAAAACCCTCGTACCGCCCCTAAAACGTTGCAAATAACCAATCTGCCCCCCAAACAGCATGAAATCCCGATTGGCCGTCCAGACCGGCACGAATCCCGAATTTCTCGCTGTACCGACGAGAAGCACTATTCACCCCCTGAACAACCCGAAAAGTTGTTATTTTCCATTTTTTCAACGGAAAACCCTCGTACCACCGCTAAAACGTTGCAAATAACCAATCTGCCCCCCAAATAGCCTGAAATCACGATCGGCCGTCCAGACTGGCACGAATCCCGAATTTCTCGCTGTTCCGACGAAAAGCACTATTCACCCCTGAACAACCAGAAAGTAGTTATTTTCCCTTTTGTCAACGGAAAACCCTCGTACCGCCCCTAAAACGTTGCAAATAACCAATCTGCCCCCCAAACAGCCTGAAATCACGTTTGGCCGTCCAGACCGGCACGAATCCCGAATTTCTCGCTGTACCGACGAGAAGCACTATTCACCCCCTCAACAACCTGAAAAGTAGTTATTTTCCATTTTGTCAACGGAAAACCCTCGTACCACCGCTAAAACGTTGCAAATAACCAATCTGCCCCCCAAATAGCCTGAAATCACGATCGGCCGTCCAGACCGGCACGAATCCCGAATTTCTCGCTGTACCGACGAGAAGCACTATTCACCCCTGAATAACCAGAAAGTAGTTATTTTCCCTTTTGTCAACGGAAAACCCTCGTACCACCGCTAAAACGTTGCAAATAACCAATCTGCCCCCCAAATAGCCTGAAATCACGATCGGCCGTCCAGACTGGCACGAATCCCGAATTTCTCGCTGTTCCGACGAAAAGCACTATTCACCCCTGAACAACCAGAAAGTAGTTATTTTCCCTTTTGTCAACGGAAAACCCTCGTACCGCCCCTAAAACGTTGCAAATAACCAATCTGCCCCCCAAACAGCATGAAATCACGATTGGCCGTCCAGACCGGCACGAATCCCGAATTTCTCGCTGTACCGACGAGAAGCACTATTCACCCCCTGAACAACCCGGAAAGTAGTTATTTTCCATTTTGTCAACGGAAAACCCTCGTACCACCGCTAAAACGTTGCAAATAACCAATCTGCCCCCCAAATAGCCTGAAATCCCGATCGGCCGTCCAGACCGGCACGAACCCGAATTTCTCGCTGTTCCGACGAAAAGCACTATTCACCCCTGAACAACCAGAAAGTAGTTATTTTCCCTTTTGTCAACGGAAAACCCTCGTACCGCCCCTAAAACGTTGCAAATAACCAATCTGCCCCCCAAACAGCATGAAATCCCGATTGGCCGTCCAGACCGGCACGAATCCCGAATTTCTCGCTGTACCGACGAGAAGCACTATTCACCCCCTAAACAACCCGAAAAGTTGTTATTTTCCATTTTTTCAACGGAAAACCCTCGTACCACCGCTAAAACGTTGCAAATAACCAATCTGCCCCCCAAATAGCCTGAAATCACGATCGGCCGTCCAGACTGGCACGAATCCCGAATTTCTCGCTGTTCCGACGAAAAGCACTATTCACCCCTGAACAACCAGAAAGTAGTTATTTTCCCTTTTGTCAACGGAAAACCCTCGTACCGCCCCTAAAACGTTGCAAATAACCAATCTGCCCCCCAAACAGCCTGAAATCACGTTTGGCCGTCCAGACCGGCACGAATCCCGAATTTCTCGCTGTACCGACGAGAAGCACTATTCACCCCCTCAACAACCTGAAAAGTAGTTATTTTCCATTTTGTCAACGGAAAACCCTCGTACCACCGCTAAAACGTTGCAAATAACCAATCTGCCCCCCAAATAGCCTGAAATCACGATCGGCCGTCCAGACCGGCACGAATCCCGAATTTCTCGCTGTACCGACGAGAAGCACTATTCACCCCTGAATAACCAGAAAGTAGTTATTTTCCCTTTTGTCAACGGAAAACCCTCGTACCACCGCTAAAACGTTGCAAATAACCAATCTGCCCCCCAAATAGCCTGAAATCACGATCGGCCGTCCAGACTGGCACGAATCCCGAATTTCTCGCTGTTCCGACGAAAAGCACTATTCACCCCTGAACAACCAGAAAGTAGTTATTTTCCCTTTTGTCAACGGAAAACCCTCGTACCGCCCCTAAAACGTTGCAAATAACCAATCTGCCCCCCAAACAGCATGAAATCATGATTGGCCGTCCAGACCGGCACGAATCCCGAATTTCTCGCTGTTCCGACGAAAAGCACTATTCACCACTGAACAACCCGAAAGTAGTTATTTTCCATTTTGTCAACGGAAAACCCTCGCACCGCCCCTAAAACGTTGCAAATAACCAATCTGCCCCCCAAACAGCCTGAAATCACGATCGGCCGTCCAGACCGGCACGAATCCCGAATTTCTCGCTGTTCCGACGAAAAGCACTATTCACGCCTAAACAACACGAAAGTAGTTATTTTCCATTTTGTCAACGGAAAACCCTCGTACCGCCCCTAAAACGTTGCAAATAACCAATCTGCCCCCCAAACAGCATGAAATCACGATTGGCCGTCCGGACCGGCACGAATCCCGAATTTCTCGCTGTACCGACGAGAAGCACTATTCACCCCCTCAACAACCTGAAAAGTAGTTATTTTCCATTTTGTCAACGGAAAACCCTCGTACCACCGCTAAAACGTTGCAAATAACCAATCTGCCCCCCAAATAGCCTGAAATCACGATCGGCCGTCCAGACCGGCACGAATCCCGAATTTCTCGCTGTACCGACGAGAAGCACTATTCACCCCCTCAACAACCTGAAAAGTAGTTATTTTCCATTTTGTCAACGGAAAACCCTCGTACCACCGCTGAAACGTTGCAAATAACCAATCTGCCCCCCAAATAGCCTGAAATCACGATCGGCCGTCCAGACCGGCACGAATCCCGAATTTCTCGCTGTACCGACGAGAAGCACTATTCACCCCTGAATAACCAGAAAGTAGTTATTTTCCCTTTTGTCAACGGAAAACCCTCGTACCGCCCCTAAAACGTTGCAAATAACCAATCTGCCCCCCAAACAGCATGAAATCACGATTGGCCGTCCAGACCGGCACGAATCCCGAATTTCTCGCTGTACCGACGAGAAGCACTATTCACCCCCTGAACAACCCGGAAAGTAGTTATTTTCCATTTTGTCAACGGAAAACCCTCGTACCACCGCTAAAACGTTGCAAATAACCAATCTGCCCCCCAAATAGCCTGAAATCCCGATCGGCCGTCCAGACCGGCACGAACCCGAATTTCTCGCTGTTCCGACGAAAAGCACTATTCACCCCTGAACAACCAGAAAGTAGTTATTTTCCCTTTTGTCAACGGAAAACCCTCGTACCGCCCCTAAAACGTTGCAAATAACCAATCTGCCCCCCAAACAGCATGAAATCCCGATTGGCCGTCCAGACCGGCACGAATCCCGAATTTCTCGCTGTACCGACGAGAAGCACTATTCACCCCCTGAACAACCCGAAAAGTAGTTATTTTCCATTTTTTCAACGGAAAACCCTCGTACCACCGCTAAAACGTTGCAAATAACCAATCTGCCCCCCAAATAGCCTGAAATCACGATCGGCCGTCCAGACTGGCACGAATCCCGAATTTCTCGCTGTTACGACGAAAAGCACTATTCACCCCTGAACAACCAGAAAGTAGTTATTTTCCCTTTTGTCAACGGAAAACCCTCGTACCGCCCCTAAAACGTTGCAAATAACCAATCTGCCCCCCAAACAGCATGAAATCACGATTGGCCGTCCGGACCGGCACGAATCCCGAATTTCTCGCTGTACCGACGAGAAGCACTATTCACCCCCTCAACAACCTGAAAAGTAGTTATTTTCCATTTTGTCAACGGAAAACCCTCGTACCACCGCTAAAACGTTGCAAATAACCAATCTGCCCCCCAAATAGCCTGAAATCACGATCGGCCGTCCAGACCGGCACGAATCCCGAATTTCTCGCTGTACCGACGAGAAGCACTATTCACCCCCTCAACAACCTGAAAAGTAGTTATTTTCCATTTTGTCAACGGAAAACCCTCGTACCACCGCTGAAACGTTGCAAATAACCAATCTGCCCCCCAAATAGCCTGAAATCACGATCGGCCGTCCAGACCGGCACGAATCCCGAATTTCTCGCTGTACCGACGAGAAGCACTATTCACCCCTGAATAACCAGAAAGTAGTTATTTTCCCTTTTGTCAACGGAAAACCCTCGTACCGCCCCTAAAACGTTGCAAATAACCAATCTGCCCCCCAAACAGCATGAAATCACGATTGGCCGTCCAGACCGGCACGAATCCCGAATTTCTCGCTGTACCGACGAGAAGCACTATTCACCCCCTGAACAACCCGGAAAGTAGTTATTTTCCATTTTGTCAACGGAAAACCCTCGTACCACCGCTAAAACGTTGCAAATAACCAATCTGCCCCCCAAATAGCCTGAAATCCCGATCGGCCGTCCAGACCGGCACGAACCCGAATTTCTCGCTGTTCCGACGAAAAGCACTATTCACCCCTGAACAACCAGAAAGTAGTTATTTTCCCTTTTGTCAACGGAAAACCCTCGTACCGCCCCTAAAACGTTGCAAATAACCAATCTGCCCCCCAAACAGCATGAAATCCCGATTGGCCGTCCAGACCGGCACGAATCCCGAATTTCTCGCTGTACCGACGAGAAGCACTATTCACCCCCTGAACAACCCGAAAAGTAGTTATTTTCCATTTTTTCAACGGAAAACCCTCGTACCACCGCTAAAACGTTGCAAATAACCAATCTGCCCCCCAAATAGCCTGAAATCACGATCGGCCGTCCAGACTGGCACGAATCCCGAATTTCTCGCTGTTACGACGAAAAGCACTATTCACCCCTGAACAACCAGAAAGTAGTTATTTTCCCTTTTGTCAACGGAAAACCCTCGTACCGCCCCTAAAACGTTGCAAATAACCAATCTGCCCCCCAAACAGCATGAAATCACGATTGGCCGTCCGGACCGGCACGAATCCCGAATTTCTCGCTGTTCCGACGAAAAGCACTATTCACCACTGAACAACCCGAAAGTAGTTATTTTCCATTTTGTCAACGGAAAACCCTCGCACCGCCCCTAAAACGTTGCAAATAACCAATCTGCCCCCCAAACAGCCTGAAATCACGATCGGCCGTCCAGACCGGCACGAATCCCGAATTTCTCGCTGTTCCGACGAAAAGCACTATTCACGCCTAAACAACCCGAAAGTAGTTATTTTCCATTTTGTCAACGGAAAACCCTCGTACCGCCCCTAAAACGTTGCAAATAACCAATCTGCCCCCCAAACAGCATGAAATCACGTTTGGCCGTCCAGACCGGCACGAATCCCGAATTTCTCGCTGTACCGACGAGAAGCACTATTCACCCCCTCAACAACCTGAAAAGTAGTTATTTTCCATTTTGTCAACGGAAAACCCTCGTACCACCGCTAAAACGTTGCAAATAACCAATCTGCCCCCCAAATAGCCTGAAATCACGATCGGCCGTCCAGACCGGCACGAATCCCGAATTTCTCGCTGTACCGACGAGAAGCACTATTCACCCCTGAATAACCAGAAAGTAGTTATTTTCCCTTTTGTCAACGGAAAACCCTCGTACCACCGCTAAAACGTTGCAAATAACCAATCTGCCCCCCAAATAGCCTGAAATCACGATCGGCCGTCCAGACTGGCACGAATCCCGAATTTCTCGCTGTTCCGACGAAAAGCACTATTCACCCCTGAACAACCAGAAAGTAGTTATTTTCCCTTTTGTCAACGGAAAACCCTCGTACCGCCCCTAAAACGTTGCAAATAACCAATCTGCCCCCCAAACAGCATGAAATCATGATTGGCCGTCCGGACCGGCACGAATCCCGAATTTCTCGCTGTTCCGACGAAAAGCACTATTCACCACTGAACAACCCGAAAGTAGTTATTTTCCATTTTGTCAACGGAAAACCCTCGCACCGCCCCTAAAACGTTGCAAATAACCAATCTGCCCCCCAAACAGCCTGAAATCACGATCGGCCGTCCAGACCGGCACGAATCCCGAATTTCTCGCTGTTCCGACGAAAAGCACTATTCACGCCTAAACAACACGAAAGTAGTTATTTTCCATTTTGTCAACGGAAAACCCTCGTACCGCCCCTAAAACGTTGCAAATAACCAATCTGCCCCCCAAACAGCATGAAATCACGATTGGCCGTCCGGACCGGCACGAATCCCGAATTTCTCGCTGTACCGACGAGAAGCACTATTCACCCCCTCAACAACCTGAAAAGTAGTTATTTTCCATTTTGTCAACGGAAAACCCTCGTACCACCGCTAAAACGTTGCAAATAACCAATCTGCCCCCCAAATAGCCTGAAATCACGATCGGCCGTCCAGACCGGCACGAATCCCGAATTTCTCGCTGTACCGACGAGAAGCACTATTCACCCCCTCAACAACCTGAAAAGTAGTTATTTTCCATTTTGTCAACGGAAAACCCTCGTACCACCGCTGAAACGTTGCAAATAACCAATCTGCCCCCCAAATAGCCTGAAATCACGATCGGCCGTCCAGACCGGCACGAATCCCGAATTTCTCGCTGTACCGACGAGAAGCACTATTCACCCCTGAATAACCAGAAAGTAGTTATTTTCCCTTTTGTCAACGGAAAACCCTCGTACCGCCCCTAAAACGTTGCAAACAACCAATCTGCCCCCCAAACAGCATGAAATCACGATTGGCCGTCCAGACCGGCACGAATCCCGAATTTCTCGCTGTACCGACGAGAAGCACTATTCACCCCCTGAACAACCCGGAAAGTAGTTATTTTCCATTTTGTCAACGGAAAACCCTCGTACCACCGCTAAAACGTTGCAAATAACCAATCTGCCCCCCAAATAGCCTGAAATCCCGATCGGCCGTCCAGACCGGCACGAACCCGAATTTCTCGCTGTTACGACGAAAAGCACTATTCACCCCTGAACAACCAGAAAGTAGTTATTTTCCCTTTTGTCAACGGAAAACCCTCGTACCGCCCCTAAAACGTTGCAAATAACCAATCTGCCCCCCAAACAGCATGAAATCACGATTGGCCGTCCGGACCGGCACGAATCCCGAATTTCTCGCTGTTCCGACGAAAAGCACTATTCACCACTGAACAACCCGAAAGTAGTTATTTTCCATTTTGTCAACGGAAAACCCTCGCACCGCCCCTAAAACGTTGCAAATAACCAATCTGCCCCCCAAACAGCCTGAAATCACGATCGGCCGTCCAGACCGGCACGAATCCCGAATTTCTCGCTGTTCCGACGAAAAGCACTATTCACGCCTAAACAACACGAAAGTAGTTATTTTCCATTTTGTCAACGGAAAACCCTCGTACCGCCCCTAAAACGTTGCAAATAACCAATCTGCCCCCCAAACAGCATGAAATCACGATTGGCCGTCCGGACCGGCACGAATCCCGAATTTCTCGCTGTACCGACGAGAAGCACTATTCACCCCCTCAACAACCTGAAAAGTAGTTATTTTCCATTTTGTCAACGGAAAACCCTCGTACCACCGCTAAAACGTTGCAAATAACCAATCTGCCCCCCAAATAGCCTGAAATCACGATCGGCCGTCCAGACCGGCACGAATCCCGAATTTCTCGCTGTACCGACGAGAAGCACTATTCACCCCCTCAACAACCTGAAAAGTAGTTATTTTCCATTTTGTCAACGGAAAACCCTCGTACCACCGCTGAAACGTTGCAAATAACCAATCTGCCCCCCAAATAGCCTGAAATCACGATCGGCCGTCCAGACCGGCACGAATCCCGAATTTCTCGCTGTACCGACGAGAAGCACTATTCACCCCTGAATAACCAGAAAGTAGTTATTTTCCCTTTTGTCAACGGAAAACCCTCGTACCGCCCCTAAAACGTTGCAAATAACCAATCTGCCCCCCAAACAGCATGAAATCACGATTGGCCGTCCAGACCGGCACGAATCCCGAATTTCTCGCTGTACCGACGAGAAGCACTATTCACCCCCTGAACAACCTGGAAAGTAGTTATTTTCCATTTTGTCAACGGAAAACCCTCGTACCACCGCTAAAACGTTGCAAATAACCAATCTGCCCCCCAAATAGCCTGAAATCCCGATCGGCCGTCCAGACCGGCACGAACCCGAATTTCTCGCTGTTACGACGAAAAGCACTATTCACCCCTGAACAACCAGAAAGTAGTTATTTTCCCTTTTGTCAACGGAAAACCCTCGTACCGCCCCTAAAACGTTGCAAATAACCAATCTGCCCCCCAAACAGCATGAAATCACGATTGGCCGTCCGGACCGGCACGAATCCCGAATTTCTCGCTGTTCCGACGAAAAGCACTATTCACCACTGAACAACCCGAAAGTAGTTATTTTCCATTTTGTCAACGGAAAACCCTCGCACCGCCCCTAAAACGTTGCAAATAACCAATCTGCCCCCCAAACAGCCTGAAATCACGATCGGCCGTCCAGACCGGCACGAATCCCGAATTTCTCGCTGTTCCGACGAAAAGCACTATTCACGCCTAAACAACCCGAAAGTAGTTATTTTCCATTTTGTCAACGGAAAACCCTCGTACCGCCCCTAAAACGTTGCAAATAACCAATCTGCCCCCCAAACAGCATGAAATCACGTTTGGCCGTCCAGACCGGCACGAATCCCGAATTTCTCGCTGTACCGACGAGAAGCACTATTCACCCCCTCAACAACCTGAAAAGTAGTTATTTTCCATTTTGTCAACGGAAAACCCTCGTACCACCGCTAAAACGTTGCAAATAACCAATCTGCCCCCCAAATAGCCTGAAATCACGATCGGCCGTCCAGACCGGCACGAATCCCGAATTTCTCGCTGTACCGACGAGAAGCACTATTCACCCCTGAATAACCAGAAAGTAGTTATTTTCCCTTTTGTCAACGGAAAACCCTCGTACCACCGCTAAAACGTTGCAAATAACCAATCTGCCCCCCAAATAGCCTGAAATCACGATCGGCCGTCCAGACTGGCACGAATCCCGAATTTCTCGCTGTTCCGACGAAAAGCACTATTCACCCCTGAACAACCAGAAAGTAGTTATTTTCCCTTTTGTCAACGGAAAACCCTCGTACCGCCCCTAAAACGTTGCAAATAACCAATCTGCCCCCCAAACAGCATGAAATCATGATTGGCCGTCCGGACCGGCACGAATCCCGAATTTCTCGCTGTTCCGACGAAAAGCACTATTCACCACTGAACAACCCGAAAGTAGTTATTTTCCATTTTGTCAACGGAAAACCCTCGCACCGCCCCTAAAACGTTGCAAATAACCAATCTGCCCCCCAAACAGCCTGAAATCACGATCGGCCGTCCAGACCGGCACGAATCCCGAATTTCTCGCTGTTCCGACGAAAAGCACTATTCACGCCTAAACAACACGAAAGTAGTTATTTTCCATTTTGTCAACGGAAAACCCTCGTACCGCCCCTAAAACGTTGCAAATAACCAATCTGCCCCCCAAACAGCATGAAATCACGATTGGCCGTCCGGACCGGCACGAATCCCGAATTTCTCGCTGTACCGACGAGAAGCACTATTCACCCCCTCAACAACCTGAAAAGTAGTTATTTTCCATTTTGTCAACGGAAAACCCTCGTACCACCGCTAAAACGTTGCAAATAACCAATCTGCCCCCCAAATAGCCTGAAATCACGATCGGCCGTCCAGACCGGCACGAATCCCGAATTTCTCGCTGTACCGACGAGAAGCACTATTCACCCCCTCAACAACCTGAAAAGTAGTTATTTTCCATTTTGTCAACGGAAAACCCTCGTACCACCGCTGAAACGTTGCAAATAACCAATCTGCCCCCCAAATAGCCTGAAATCACGATCGGCCGTCCAGACCGGCACGAATCCCGAATTTCTCGCTGTACCGACGAGAAGCACTATTCACCCCTGAATAACCAGAAAGTAGTTATTTTCCCTTTTGTCAACGGAAAACCCTCGTACCGCCCCTAAAACGTTGCAAATAACCAATCTGCCCCCCAAACAGCATGAAATCACGATTGGCCGTCCAGACCGGCACGAATCCCGAATTTCTCGCTGTACCGACGAGAAGCACTATTCACCCCCTGAACAACCCGGAAAGTAGTTATTTTCCATTTTGTCAACGGAAAACCCTCGTACCACCGCTAAAACGTTGCAAATAACCAATCTGCCCCCCAAATAGCCTGAAATCCCGATCGGCCGTCCAGACCGGCACGAACCCGAATTTCTCGCTGTTCCGACGAAAAGCACTATTCACCCCTGAACAACCAGAAAGTAGTTATTTTCCCTTTTGTCAACGGAAAACCCTCGTACCGCCCCTAAAACGTTGCAAATAACCAATCTGCCCCCCAAACAGCATGAAATCCCGATTGGCCGTCCAGACCGGCACGAATCCCGAATTTCTCGCTGTACCGACGAGAAGCACTATTCACCCCCTGAACAACCCGAAAAGTAGTTATTTTCCATTTTTTCAACGGAAAACCCTCGTACCACCGCTAAAACGTTGCAAATAACCAATCTGCCCCCCAAATAGCCTGAAATCACGATCGGCCGTCCAGACTGGCACGAATCCCGAATTTCTCGCTGTTACGACGAAAAGCACTATTCACCCCTGAACAACCAGAAAGTAGTTATTTTCCCTTTTGTCAACGGAAAACCCTCGTACCGCCCCTAAAACGTTGCAAATAACCAATCTGCCCCCCAAACAGCATGAAATCACGATTGGCCGTCCGGACCGGCACGAATCCCGAATTTCTCGCTGTTCCGACGAAAAGCCCTATTCACCACTGAACAACCCGAAAGTAGTTATTTTCCATTTTGCCAACGGAAAACCCTCGCACCGCCCCTAAAACGTTGCAAATAACCAATCTGCCCCCCAAACAGCCTGAAATCACGATCGGCCGTCCAGACCGGCACGAATCCCGAATTTCTCGCTGTTCCGACGAAAAGCACTATTCACGCCTAAACAACCCGAAAGTAGTTATTTTCCATTTTGTCAACGGAAAACCCTCGTACCGCCCCTAAAACGTTGCAAATAACCAATCTGCCCCCCAAACAGCATGAAATCACGATTGGCCGTCCGGACCGGCACGAATCCCGAATTTCTCGCTGTACCGACGAGAAGCACTATTCACCCCCTCAACAACCTGAAAAGTAGTTATTTTCCATTTTGTCAACGGAAAACCCTCGTACCACCGCTAAAACGTTGCAAATAACCAATCTGCCCCCCAAATAGCCTGAAATCACGATCGGCCGTCCAGACCGGCACGAATCCCGAATTTCTCGCTGTACCGACGAGAAGCACTATTCACCCCCTCAACAACCTGAAAAGAAGTTATTTTCCATTTTGTCAACGGAAAACCCTCGTACCACCGCTGAAACGTTGCAAATAACCAATCTGCCCCCCAAATAGCCTGAAATCACGATCGGCCGTCCAGACCGGCACGAATCCCGAATTTCTCGCTGTACCGACGAGAAGCACTATTCACCCCTGAATAACCAGAAAGTAGTTATTTTCCCTTTTGTCAACGGAAAACCCTCGTACCGCCCCTAAAACGTTGCAAATAACCAATCTGCCCACCAAACAGCATGAAATCACGATTGGCCGTCCAGACCGGCACGAATCCCGAATTTCTCGCTGTACCGACGTGAAGCACTATTCACCCCCTGAACAACCCGGAAAGTAGTTATTTTCCATTTTGTCAACGGAAAACCCTCGTACCACCGCTAAAACGTTGCAAATAACCAATCTGCCCCCCAAATAGCCTGAAATCCCGATCGGCCGTCCAGACCGGCACGAACCCGAATTTCTCGCTGTTCCGACGAAAAGCACTATTCACCCCTGAACAACCAGAAAGTAGTTATTTTCCCTTTTGTCAACGGAAAACCCTAGTACCGCCCCTAAAACGTTGCAAATAACCAATCTGCCCCCCAAACAGCATGAAATCCCGATTGGCCGTCCAGACCGGCACGAATCCCGAATTTCTCGCTGTACCGACGAGAAGCACTATTCACCCCCTGAACAACCCGAAAAGTAGTTATTTTCCATTTTTTCAACGGAAAACCCTCGTACCACCGCTAAAACGTTGCAAATAACCAATCTGCCCCCCAAATAGCCTGAAATCACGATCGGCCGTCCAGACTGGCACGAATCCCGAATTTCTCGCTGTTACGACGAAAAGCACTATTCACCCCTGAACAACCAGAAAGTAGTTATTTTCCCTTTTGTCAACGGAAAACCCTCGTACCGCCCCTAAAACGTTGCAAATAACCAATCTGCCCCCCAAACAGCATGAAATCACGATTGGCCGTCCGGACCGGCACGAATCCCGAATTTCTCGCTGTTCCGACGAAAAGCACTATTCACCACTGAACAACCCGAAAGTAGTTATTTTCCATTTTGTCAACGGAAAACCCTCGCACCGCCCCTAAAACGTTGCAAATAACCAATCTGCCCCCCAAACAGCCTGAAATCACGATCGGCCGTCCAGACCGGCACGAATCCCGAATTTCTCGCTGTTCCGACGAAAAGCACTATTCACGCCTAAACAACCCGAAAGTAGTTATTTTCCATTTTGTCAACGGAAAACCCTCGTACCGCCCCTAAAACGTTGCAAATAACCAATCTGCCCCCCAAACAGCATGAAATCACGATTGGCCGTCCGGACCGGCACGAATCCCGAATTTCTCGCTGTACCGACGAGAAGCACTATTCACCCCCTCAACAACCTGAAAAGTAGTTATTTTCCATTTTGTCAACGGAAAACCCTCGTACCACCGCTAAAACGTTGCAAATAACCAATCTGCCCCCCAAATAGCCTGAAATCCCGATCGGCCGTCCAGACCGGCACGAACCCGAATTTCTCGCTGTTCCGACGAAAAGCACTATTCACCCCTGAACAACCAGAAAGTAGTTATTTTCCCTTTTGTCAACGGAAAACCCTCGTACCGCCCCTAAAACGTTGCAAATAACCAATCTGCCCCCCAAACAGCATGAAATCCCGATTGGCCGTCCAGACCGGCACGAATCCCGAATTTCTCGCTGTACCGACGAGAAGCACTATTCACCCCCTGAACAACCCGAAAAGTAGTTATTTTCCATTTTTTCAACGGAAAACCCTCGTACCACCGCTAAAACGTTGCAAATAACCAATCTGCCCCCCAAATAGCCTGAAATCACGATCGGCCGTCCAGACTGGCACGAATCCCGAATTTCTCGCTGTTACGACGAAAAGCACTATTCACCCCTGAACAACCAGAAAGTAGTTATTTTCCCTTTTGTCAACGGAAAACCCTCGTACCGCCCCTAAAACGTTGCAAATAACCAATCTGCCCCCCAAACAGCATGAAATCACGATTGGCCGTCCGGACCGGCACGAATCCCGAATTTCTCGCTGTTCCGACGAAAAGCCCTATTCACCACTGAACAACCCGAAAGTAGTTATTTTCCATTTTGCCAACGGAAAACCCTCGCACCGCCCCTAAAACGTTGCAAATAACCAATCTGCCCCCCAAACAGCCTGAAATCACGATCGGCCGTCCAGACCGGCACGAATCCCGAATTTCTCGCTGTTCCGACGAAAAGCACTATTCACGCCTAAACAACCCGAAAGTAGTTATTTTCCATTTTGTCAACGGAAAACCCTCGTACCGCCCCTAAAACGTTGCAAATAACCAATCTGCCCCCCAAACAGCATGAAATCACGATTGGCCGTCCGGACCGGCACGAATCCCGAATTTCTCGCTGTACCGACGAGAAGCACTATTCACCCCCTCAACAACCTGAAAAGTAGTTATTTTCCATTTTGTCAACGGAAAACCCTCGTACCACCGCTAAAACGTTGCAAATAACCAATCTGCCCCCCAAATAGCCTGAAATCACGATCGGCCGTCCAGACCGGCACGAATCCCGAATTTCTCGCTGTACCGACGAGAAGCACTATTCACCCCCTCAACAACCTGAAAAGTAGTTATTTTCCATTTTGTCAACGGAAAACCCTCGTACCACCGCTGAAACGTTGCAAATAACCAATCTGCCCCCCAAATAGCCTGAAATCACGATCGGCCGTCCAGACCGGCACGAATCCCGAATTTCTCGCTGTACCGACGAGAAGCACTATTCACCCCTGAATAACCAGAAAGTAGTTATTTTCCCTTTTGTCAACGGAAAACCCTCGTACCGCCCCTAAAACGTTGCAAATAACCAATCTGCCCACCAAACAGCATGAAATCACGATTGGCCGTCCAGACCGGCACGAATCCCGAATTTCTCGCTGTACCGACGTGAAGCACTATTCACCCCCTGAACAACCCGGAAAGTAGTTATTTTCCATTTTGTCAACGGAAAACCCTCGTACCACCGCTAAAACGTTGCAAATAACCAATCTGCCCCCCAAATAGCCTGAAATCCCGATCGGCCGTCCAGACCGGCACGAACCCGAATTTCTCGCTGTTCCGACGAAAAGCACTATTCACCCCTGAACAACCAGAAAGTAGTTATTTTCCCTTTTGTCAACGGAAAACCCTCGTACCGCCCCTAAAACGTTGCAAATAACCAATCTGCCCCCCAAACAGCATGAAATCCCGATTGGCCGTCCAGACCGGCACGAATCCCGAATTTCTCGCTGTACCGACGAGAAGCACTATTCACCCCCTGAACAACCCGAAAAGTAGTTATTTTCCATTTTTTCAACGGAAAACCCTCGTACCACCGCTAAAACGTTGCAAATAACCAATCTGCCCCCCAAATAGCCTGAAATCACGATCGGCCGTCCAGACTGGCACGAATCCCGAATTTCTCGCTGTTACGACGAAAAGCACTATTCACCCCTGAACAACCAGAAAGTAGTTATTTTCCCTTTTGTCAACGGAAAACCCTCGTACCGCCCCTAAAACGTTGCAAATAACCAATCTGCCCCCCAAACAGCATGAAATCACGATTGGCCGTCCGGACCGGCACGAATCCCGAATTTCTCGCTGTTCCGACGAAAAGCACTATTCACCACTGAACAACCCGAAAGTAGTTATTTTCCATTTTGTCAACGGAAAACCCTCGCACCGCCCCTAAAACGTTGCAAATAACCAATCTGCCCCCCAAACAGCCTGAAATCACGATCGGCCGTCCAGACCGGCACGAATCCCGAATTTCTCGCTGTTCCGACGAAAAGCACTATTCACGCCTAAACAACCCGAAAGTAGTTATTTTCCATTTTGTCAACGGAAAACCCTCGTACCGCCCCTAAAACGTTGCAAATAACCAATCTGCCCCCCAAACAGCATGAAATCACGATTGGCCGTCCGGACCGGCACGAATCCCGAATTTCTCGCTGTACCGACGAGAAGCACTATTCACCCCCTCAACAACCTGAAAAGTAGTTATTTTCCATTTTGTCAACGGAAAACCCTCGTACCACCGCTAAAACGTTGCAAATAACCAATCTGCCCCCCAAATAGTCTGAAATCACGATCGGCCGTCCAGACCGGCACGAATCCCGAATTTCTCGCTGTACCGACGAGAAGCACTATTCACCCCCTCAACAACCTGAAAAGTAGTTATTTTCCATTTTGTCAACGGAAAACCCTCGTACCACCGCTGAAACGTTGCAAATAACCAATCTGCCCCCCAAATAGCCTGAAATCACGATCGGCCGTCCAGACCGGCACGAATCCCGAATTTCTCGCTGTACTGACGAGAAGCACTATTCACCCCTGAATAACCAGAAAGTAGTTATTTTCCCTTTTGTCAACGGAAAACCCTCGTACCGCCCCTAAAACGTTGCAAATAACCAATCTGCCCCCCAAACAGCATGAAATCACGATTGGCCGTCCAGACCGGCACGAATCCCGAATTTCTCGCTGTACCGACGTGAAGCACTATTCACCCCCTGAACAACCCGGAAAGTAGTTATTTTCCATTTTGTCAACGGAAAACCCTCGTACCACCGCTAAAACGTTGCAAATAACCAATCTGCCCCCCAAATAGCCTGAAATCCCGATCGGCCGTCCAGACCGGCACGAACCCGAATTTCTCGCTGTTCCGACGAAAAGCACTATTCACCCCTGAACAACCAGAAAGTAGTTATTTTCCCTTTTGTCAACGGAAAACCCTCGTACCGCCCCTAAAACGTTGCAAATAACCAATCTGCCCCCCAAACAGCATGAAATCCCGATTGGCTGTCCAGACCGGCACGAATCCCGAATTTCTCGCTGTACCGACGAGAAGCACTATTCACCCCCTGAACAACCCGAAAAGTAGTTATTTTCCATTTTTTCAACGGAAAACCCTCGTACCACCGCTAAAACGTTGCAAATAACCAATCTGCCCCCCAAATAGCCTGAAATCACGATCGGCCGTCCAGACTGGCACGAATCCCGAATTTCTCGCTGTTACGACGAAAAGCACTATTCACCCCTGAACAACCAGAAAGTAGTTATTTTCCCTTTTGTCAACGGAAAACCCTCGTACCGCCCCTAAAACGTTGCAAATAACCAATCTGCCCCCCAAACAGCATGAAATCACGATTGGCCGTCCGGACCGGCACGAATCCCGAATTTCTCGCTGTTCCGACGAAAAGCACTATTCACCACTGAACAACCCGAAAGTAGTTATTTTCCATTTTGTCAACGGAAAACCCTCGCACCGCCCCTAAAACGTTGCAAATAACCAATCTGCCCCCCAAACAGCCTGAAATCACGATCGGCCGTCCAGACCGGCACGAATCCCGAATTTCTCGCTGTTCCGACGAAAAGCACTATTCACGCCTAAACAACCCGAAAGTAGTTATTTTCCATTTTGTCAACGGAAAACCCTCGTACCGCCCCTAAAACGTTGCAAATAACCAATCTGCCCCCCAAACAGCATGAAATCACGATTGGCCGTCCAGACCGGCACGAATCCCGAATTTCTCGCTGTACCGACGAGAAGCACTATTCACCCCCTGAACAACCCGGAAAGTAGTTATTTTCCATTTTGTCAACGGAAAACCCTCGTACCACCGCTAAAACGTTGCAAATAACCAATCTGCCCCCCAAATAGCCTGAAATCCCGATCGGCCGTCCAGACCGGCACGAACCCGAATTTCTCGCTGTTCCGACGAAAAGCACTATTCACCCCTGAACAACCAGAAAGTAGTTATTTTCCCTTTTGTCAACGGAAAACCCTCGTACCGCCCCTAAAACGTTGCAAATAACCAATCTGCCCCCCAAACAGCATGAAATCACGATTGGCCGTCCAGACCGGCACGAATCCCGAATTTCTCGCTGTACCGACGAGAAGCACTATTCACCCCCTGAACAACCCGGAAAGTAGTTATTTTCCATTTTGTCAACGGAAAACCCTCGTACCACCGCTAAAACGTTGCAAATAACCAATCTGCCCCGCAAATAGCCTGAAATCCCGATCGGCCGTCCAGACCGGCACGAATCCCGAATTTCTCGCTGTTCCGACGAAAAGCACTATTCACCCCTGAACAACCAGAAAGTAGTTATTTTCCCTTTTGTCAACGGAAAACCCTCGTACCGCCCCTAAAACGTTGCAAATAACCAATCTGCCCCCCAAACAGCATGAAATCCCGATTGGCCGTCCAGACCGGCACGAATCCCGAATTTCTCGCTGTACCGACGAGAAGCACTATTCACCCCCTGAACAACCCGAAAAGTAGTTATTTTCCATTTTTTCAACGGAAAACCCTCGTACCACCGCTAAAACGTTGCAAATAACCAATCTGCCCCCCAAATAGCCTGAAATCACGATCGGCCGTCCAGACCGGCACGAATCCCGAATTTCTCGCTGTACCGACGAGAAGCACTATTCACCCCCTCAAAAACCTGAAAAGTAGTTATTTTCCATTTTGTCAACGGAAAACCCTCGTACCACCGCTAAAACGTTGCAAATAACCAATCTGCCCCCCAAATAGCCTGAAATCACGATCGGCCGTCCAGACCGGCACGAATCCCGAATTTCTCGCTGTACCGACGAGAAGCACTATTCACCCCTGAATAACCAGAAAGTAGTTATTTTCCCTTTTGTCAACGGAAAGCCCTCGTACCGCCCCTAAAACGTTGCAAATAACCAATCTGCCCCCCAAACAGCATGAAATCACGATTGGCCGTCCAGACCGGCACGAATCCCGAATTTCTCGCTGTACCGACGAGAAGCACTATTCACCCCCTGAACAACCCGGAAAGTAGTTATTTTCCATTTTGTCAACGGAAAACCCTCGTACCACCGCTAAAACGTTGCAAATAACCAATCTGCCCCGCAAATAGCCTGAAATCCCGATCGGCCGTCCAGACCGGCACGAATCCCGAATTTCTCGCTGTTCCGACGAAAAGCACTATTCACCCCTGAACAACCAGAAAGTAGTTATTTTCCCTTTTGTCAACGGAAAATCCTCGTACCGCCCCTAAAACGTTGCAAATAACCAATCTGCCCCCCAAACAGCATGAAATCACGATTGGCCGTCCGGACCGGCACGAATCCCGAATTTCTCGCTGTACCGACGAGAAGCACTATTCACCCCCTCAACAACCTGAAAAGTAGTTATTTTCCATTTTGTCAACGGAAAACCCTCGTACCACCGCTAAAACGTTGCAAATAACCAATCTGCCCCCCAAATAGCCTGAAATCACGATCGGCCGTCCAGACCGGCACGAATCCCGAATTTCTCGCTGTACCGACGAGAAGCACTATTCACCCCTGAATAACCAGAAAGTAGTTCTTTTCCCTTTTGTCAACGGAAAACCCTCGTACCGCCCCTAAAACGTTGCAAATAACCAATCTGCCCCCCAAACAGCATGAAATCACGATTGGCCGTCCAGACCGGCACGAATCCCGAATTTCTCGCTGTACCGACGAGAAGCACTATTCACCCCCTGAACAACCCGGAAAGTAGTTATTTTCCATTTTGTCAACGGAAAACCCTCGTACCACCGCTAAAACGTTGCAAATAACCAATCTGCCCCGCAAATAGCCTGAAATCCCGATCGGCCGTCCAGACCGGCACGAATCCCGAATTTCTCGCTGTTCCGACGAAAAGCACTATTCACCCCTGAACAACCAGAAAGTAGTTATTTTCCCTTTTGTCAACGGAAAACCCTCGTACCGCCCCTAAAACGTTGCAAATAACCAATCTGCCCCCCAAACAGCATGAAATCCCGATTGGCCGTCCAGACCGGCACGAATCCCGAATTTCTCGCTGTACCGACGAGAAGCACTATTCACCCCCTGAACAACCCGAAAAGTAGTTATTTTCCATTTTTTCAACGGAAAACCCTCGTACCACCGCTAAAACGTTGCAAATAACCAATCTGCCCCCCAAATAGCCTGAAATCACGATCGGGCGTCCAGACTGGCACGAATCCCGAATTTCTCGCTGTTCCGACGAAAAGCACTATTCACCCCTGAACAACCAGAAAGTAGTTATTTTCCCTTTTGTCAACGGAAAACCCTCGTACCGCCCCTAAAACGTTGCAAATAACCAATCTGCCCCCCAAACAGCATGAAATCACGATTGGCCGTCCGGACCGGCACGAATCCCGAATTTCTCGCTGTTCCGACGAAAAGCACTATTCACCACTGAACAACCCGAAAGTAGTTATTTTCCATTTTGTCAACGGAAAACCCTCGCACCGCCCCTAAAACGTTGCAAATAACCAATCTGCCCCCCAAACAGCCTGAAATCACGATCGGCCGTCCAGACCGGCACGAATCCCGAATTTCTCGCTGTTCCGACGGAAAGCACTATTCACGCCTAAACAACCCGAAAGTAGTTATTTTCCATTTTGCCAACGGAAAACCCTCGTACCGCCCCTAAAACGTTGTAAATAACCAATCTGCCCCCCAAACAGCATGAAATCACGATTGGCCGTCCGGACCGGCACGAATCCCGAATTTCTCGCTGTACCGACGAGAAGCACTATTCACCCCCTCAACAACCTGAAAAGTAGTTATTTTCCATTTTGTCAACGGAAAACCCTCGTACCACCGCTAAAACGTTGCAAATAACCAATTTGCCCCCCAAATAGCCTGAAATCACGATCGGCCGTCCAGACCGGCACGAATCCCGAATTTCTCGCTATACCGACGAGAAGCACTATTCACCCCTGAATAACCAGAAAGTAGTTATTTTCCCTTTTGTCAACGGAAAACCCTCGTACCGCCCCTAAAACGTTGCAAATAACCAATCTGCCCCCCAAACAGCATGAAATCACGATTGGCCGTCCGGACCGGCACGAATCCCGAATTTCTCGCTGTTCCGACGAAAAGCACTATTCACCACTGAACAACCCGAAAGTAGTTATTTTCCATTTTGTCAACGGAAAACCCTCGTACCCCCGCTAAAACGTTGCAAATAACCAATCTGCCCCGCAAATAGCCTGAAATCACGATCGGCCGTCCAGACCGGCACGAATCCCAAATTTCTCGCTCTTCCGACGAAAAGCACTATTCACCCCTGAACAACCAGAAAGTAGTTATTTTCCCTTTTGTCAACGGAAAACCCTCGTACCGCCCCTAAAACGTTGCAAATAACCAATCTGCCCCCCAAAAAGCATGAAATCACGATTGGCCGTCCAGACCGGCACGAATCCCGAATTTCTCGCTGTACCGACGAGAAGCACTATTCACCCCCTGAACAACCAGAAAGTAGTTATTTTCCCTTTTGTCAACGGAAAACCCTCGTACCGCCCCTAAAACGTTGCAAATAACCAATCTGCCCCCCAAACAGCATGAAATCACGATTGGCCGTCCGGACCGGCACGAATCCCGAATTTCTCGCTGTTCCGACGAAAAGCACTATTCACCACTGAACAACCCGAAAGTAGTTATTTTCCATTTTGTCAACGGAAAAGCCTCGCACCGCCGCTAAAACGTTGCAAATAACCAATCTGCCCCCTAAATAGCCTGAAATCACGATCGGCCGTCCAGACCGGCACGAATCCCGAATTTCTCGCTATACCGACGAGAAGCACTATTCACCCCTGAATAACCAGAAAGTAGTTATTTTCCCTTTTGTCAACGGAAAACCCTCGTACCGCCCCTAAAACGTTGCAAATAACCAATCTGCCCCCCAAACAGCATGAAATCACGATTGGCCGTCCAGACCGGCACGAATCCCGAATTTCTCGCTGTACCGACGAGAAGCACTATTCACCCCCTGAACAACCCGAAAAGTAGTTATTTTCCATTTTGTCAACGGAAAACCCTCGTACCACCGTTAAAACGTTGCAAATAACCAATCTGCCCCCCAAATAGCCTGAAATCCCGATCGGCCGTCCAGACCGGCACGAATCCCGAATTTCTCGCTGTTCCGACGAAAAGCACTATTCACCCCTGAACAACCAGAAAGTAGTTATTTTCCCTTTTGTCAACGGAAAACCCTCGTACCGCCCCTAAAACGTTGCAAATAACCAATCTGCCCCCCAAACAGCATGAAATCCCGATTGGCCGTCCAGACCGGCACGAATCCCGAATTTCTCGCTGTACCGACGAGAAGCACTATTCACCCCCTGAACAACCCGAAAAGTAGTTATTTTCCATTTTTTCAACGGAAAACCCTCGTACCACCGCTAAAACGTTGCAAATAACCAATCTGCCCCCCAAAAAGCCTGAAATCACGATCGGCCGTCCAGACCGGCACGAATCCCGAATTTCTCGCTGTTCCGACGAAAAGCACTATTCACCCCTGAACAACCAGAAAGTAGTTATTTTCCCTTTTGTCAACGGAAAACCCTCGTACCGCCCCTAAAACGTTGCAAATAACCAATCTGCCCCCCAAACAGCATGAAATCACGATTGGCCGTCCGGACCGGCACGAATCCCGAATTTCTCGCTGTACCGACGAGAAGCACTATTCACCCCCTGAACAACCCGAAAAGTAGTTATTTTCCATTTTGTCAACGGAAAACCCTCGTACCACCGCTAAAACGTTGCAAATAACCAATCTGCCCCCCAAATAGCCTGAAATCACGATCGGCCGTCCAGACCGGCACGAATCCCGAATTTCTCGCTGTTCCGACGAAAAGCACTATTCACCCCTGAACAACCAGAAAGTAGTTATTTTCCCTTTTGTCAACGGAAAACCCTCGTACCGCCCCTAAAACGTTGCAAATAACCAATCTGCCCCCCAAACAGCATGAAATCACGATTGGCCGTCCGGACCGGCACGAATCCCGAATTTCTCGCTATACCGACGAGAAGCACTATTCACCCCTGAATAACCAGAAAGTAGTTATTTTCCCTTTTGTCAAAGGAAAACCCTCGTACCGCCCCTAAAACGTTGCAAATAACCAATCTGCCCCCCAAACAGCATGAAATCACGATTGGCCGTCCAGACCGGCACGAATCCCGAATTTCTCGCTGTACCGACGAGAAGCACTATTCACCCCCTGAACAACCCGAAAAGTAGTTATTTTCCATTTTGTCAACGGAAAACCCTCGTACCACCGTTAAAACGTTGCAAATAACCAATCTGCCCCCCAAATAGCCTGAAATCCCGATCGGCCGTCCAGACCGGCACGAATCCCGAATTTCTCGCTGTTCCGACGAAAAGCACTATTCACCCCTGAACAACCAGAAAGTAGTTATTTTCCCTTTTGTCAACGGAAAACCCTCGTACCGCCCCTAAAACGTTGCAAATAACCAATCTGCCCCCCAAACAGCATGAAATCCCGATTGGCCGTCCAGACCGGCACGAATCCCGAATTTCTCGCTGTACCGACGAGAAGCACTATTCACCCCCTGAACAACCCGAAAAGTAGTTATTTTCCATTTTTTCAACGGAAAACCCTCGTACCACCGCTAAAACGTTGCAAATAACCAATCTGCCCCCCAAAAAGCCTGAAATCACGATCGGCCGTCCAGACCGGCACGAATCCCGAATTTCTCGCTGTTCCGACGAAAAGCACTATTCACCCCTGAACAACCAGAAAGTAGTTATTTTCCCTTTTGTCAACGGAAAACCCTCGTACCGCCCCTAAAACGTTGCAAATAACCAATCTGCCCCCCAAACAGCATGAAATCACGATTGGCCGTCCGGACCGGCACGAATCCCGAATTTCTCGCTGTACCGACGAGAAGCACTATTCACCCCCTGAACAACCCGAAAAGTAGTTATTTTCCATTTTGTCAACGGAAAACCCTCGTACCACCGCTAAAACGTTGCAAATAACCAATCTGCCCCCCAAATAGCCTGAAATCACGATCGGCCGTCCAGACCGGCACGAATCCCGAATTTCTCGCTGTTCCGACGAAAAGCACTATTCACCCCTGAACAACCAGAAAGTAGTTATTTTCCCTTTTGTCAACGGAAAACCCTCGTACCGCCCCTAAAACGTTGCAAATAACCAATCTGCCCCCCAAACAGCATGAAATCACGATTGGCCGTCCGGACCGGCACGAATCCCGAATTTCTCGCTATACCGACGAGAAGCACTATTCACCCCTGAATAACCAGAAAGTAGTTATTTTCCCTTTTGTCAAAGGAAAACCCTCGTACCGCCCCTAAAACGTTGCAAATAACCAATCTGCCCCCCAAACAGCATGAAATCACGATTGGCCGTCCAGACCGGCACGAATCCCGAATTTCTCGCTGTACCGACGAGAAGCACTATTCACCCCCTGAACAACCCGGAAAGTAGTTATTTTCCATTTTGTCAACGGAAAACCCTCGTACCACCGTTAAAACGTTGCAAATAACCAATCTGCCCCCCAAATAGCCTGAAATCCCGATCGGCCGTCCAGACCGGCACGAATCCCGAATTTCTCGCTGTTCCGACGAAAAGCACTATTCACCCCTGAACAACCAGAAAGTAGTTATTTTCCCTTTTGTCAACGGAAAACCCTCGTACCGCCCCTAAAACGTTGCAAATAACCAATCTGCCCCCCAAACAGCATGAAATCCCGATTGGCCGTCCAGACCGGCACGAATCCCGAATTTCTCGCTGTACCGACGAGAAGCACTATTCACCCCCTGAACAACCCGAAAAGTAGTTATTTTCCATTTTTTCAACGGAAAACCCTCGTACCACCGCTAAAACGTTGCAAATAACCAATCTGCCCCCCAAAAAGCCTGAAATCCCGATCGGCCGTCCAGACCGGCACGAATCCCGAATTTCTCGCTGTTCCGACGAAAAGCACTATTCACCCCTGAACAACCAGAAAGTAGTTATTTTCCCTTTTGTCAACGGAAAACCCTCGTACCGCCCCTAAAACGTTGCAAATAACCAATCTGCCCCCCAAACAGCATGAAATCACGATTGGCCGTCCGGACCGGCACGAATCCCGAATTTCTCGCTGTACCGACGAGAAGCACTATTCACCCCCTGAACAACCCGAAAAGTAGTTATTTTCCATTTTGTCAACGGAAAACCCTCGTACCACCGCTAAAACGTTGCAAATAACCAATCTGCCCCCCAAATAGCCTGAAATCACGATCGGCCGTCCAGACCGGCACGAATCCCGAATTTCTCGCTGTTCCGACGAAAAGCACTATTCACCCCTGAACAACCAGAAAGTAGTTATTTTCCCTTTTGTCAACGGAAAACCCTCGTACCGCCCCTAAAACGTTGCAAATAACCAATCTGCCCCCCAAACAGCATGAAATCACGATTGGCCGTCCGGACCGGCACGAATCCCGAATTTCTCGCTGTACCGACGAGAAGCACTATTCACCCCCTCAACAACCCGAAAAGTAGTTATTTTCCATTTTGTCAACGGAAAACCCTCGTACCACCGCTAAAACGTTGCAAATAACCAATCTGCCCCCCAAATAGCCTGAAATCACGATCGGCCGTCCAGACCGGCACGAATCCCGAATTTCTCGCTGTTCCGACGAGAAGCACTATTCACCCCTGAACAACCAGAAAGTAGTTATTTTCCCTTTTGTCAACGGAAAACCCTCGTACCGCCCCTAAAACGTTGCAAATAACCAATCTGCCCCCCAAACAGCATGAAATCACGATTGGCCGTCCAGACCGGCACGAATCCCGAATTTCTCGCTGTACCGACGAGAAGCACTATTCACCCCCTGAACAACCCGAAAAGTAGTTATTTTCCATTTTGTCAACGGAAAACCCTCGTACCACCGCTAAAACGTTGCAAATAACCAATCTGCCCCCCAAATAGCCTGAAATCACGATCGGCCGTCCAGACCGGCACGAATCCCGAATTTCTCGCTGTTCCGACGAGAAGCACTATTCACCCCTGAACAACCAGAAAGTAGTTATTTTCCCTTTTGTCAACGGAAAACCCTCGTACCGCCCCTAAAACGTTGCAAATAACCAATCTGCCCCCCAAACAGCATGAAATCACGATTGACCGTCCGGACCGGCACGAATCCCGAATTTCTCGCTGTACCGACGAGAAGCACTATTCACCCCCTCAACAACCCGAAAAGTAGTTATTTTCCATTTTGTCAACGGAAAACCCTCGTACCACCGCTAAAACGTTGCAAATAACCAATCTGCCCCCCAAATAGCCTGAAATCACGATCGGCCGTCCAGACCGGCACGAATCCCGAATTTCTCGCTGTTCCGACGAAAAGCACTATTCACCCCTGAACAACCAGAAAGTAGTTATTTTCCCTTTTGTCAACGGAAAACCCTCGTACCGCCCCTAAAACGTTGCAAATAACCAATCTGCCCCCCAAACAGCATGAAATCACGATTGGCCGTCCGGACCGGCACGAATCCCGAATTTCTCGCTATACCGACGAGAAGCACTATTCACCCCTGAATAACCAGAAAGTAGTTATTTTCCCTTTTGTCAAAGGAAAACCCTCGTACCGCCCCTAAAACGTTGCAAATAACCAATCTGCCCCCCAAACAGCATGAAATCACGATTGGCCGTCCAGACCGGCACGAATCCCGAATTTCTCGCTGTACCGACGAGAAGCACTATTCACCCCCTGAACAACCCGGAAAGTAGTTATTTTCCATTTTGTCAACGGAAAACCCTCGTACCACCGTTAAAACGTTGCAAATAACCAATCTGCCCCCCAAATAGCCTGAAATCCCGATCGGCCGTCCAGACCGGCACGAATCCCGAATTTCTCGCTGTTCCGACGAAAAGCACTATTCACCCCTGAACAACCAGAAAGTAGTTATTTTCCCTTTTGTCAACGGAAAACCCTCGTACCGCCCCTAAAACGTTGCAAATAACCAATCTGCCCCCCAAACAGCATGAAATCCCGATTGGCCGTCCAGACCGGCACGAATCCCGAATTTCTCGCTGTACCGACGAGAAGCACTATTCACCCCCTGAACAACCCGAAAAGTAGTTATTTTCCATTTTTTCAACGGAAAACCCTCGTACCACCGCTAAAACGTTGCAAATAACCAATCTGCCCCCCAAAAAGCCTGAAATCACGATCGGCCGTCCAGACCGGCACGAATCCCGAATTTCTCGCTGTTCCGACGAAAAGCACTATTCACCCCTGAACAACCAGAAAGTAGTTATTTTCCCTTTTGTCAACGGAAAACCCTCGTACCGCCCCTAAAACGTTGCAAATAACCAATCTGCCCCCCAAACAGCATGAAATCACGATTGGCCGTCCGGACCGGCACGAATCCCGAATTTCTCGCTGTACCGACGAGAAGCACTATTCACCCCCTGAACAACCCGAAAAGTAGTTATTTTCCATTTTGTCAACGGAAAACCCTCGTACCACCGCTAAAACGTTGCAAATAACCAATCTGCCCCCCAAATAGCCTGAAATCACGATCGGCCGTCCAGACCGGCACGAATCCCGAATTTCTCGCTGTTCCGACGAAAAGCACTATTCACCCCTGAACAACCAGAAAGTAGTTATTTTCCCTTTTGTCAACGGAAAACCCTCGTACCGCCCCTAAAACGTTGCAAATAACCAATCTGCCCCCCAAACAGCATGAAATCACGATTGGCCGTCCGGACCGGCACGAATCCCGAATTTCTCGCTGTACCGACGAGAAGCACTATTCACCCCCTCAACAACCCGAAAAGTAGTTATTTTCCATTTTGTCAACGGAAAACCCTCGTACCACCGCTAAAACGTTGCAAATAACCAATCTGCCCCCCAAATAGCCTGAAATCACGATCGGCCGTCCAGACCGGCACGAATCCCGAATTTCTCGCTGTTCCGACGAGAAGCACTATTCACCCCTGAACAACCAGAAAGTAGTTATTTTCCCTTTTGTCAACGGAAAACCCTCGTACCGCCCCTAAAACGTTGCAAATAACCAATCTGCCCCCCAAACAGCATGAAATCACGATTGGCCGTCCAGACCGGCACGAATCCCGAATTTCTCGCTGTACCGACGAGAAGCACTATTCACCCCCTGAACAACCCGAAAAGTAGTTATTTTCCATTTTGTCAACGGAAAACCCTCGTACCACCGCTAAAACGTTGCAAATAACCAATCTGCCCCCCAAATAGCCTGAAATCACGATCGGCCGTCCAGACCGGCACGAATCCCGAATTTCTCGCTGTTCCGACGAAAAGCACTATTCACCCCTGAACAACCAGAAAGTAGTTATTTTCCCTTTTGTCAACGGAAAACCCTCGTACCGCCCCTAAAACGTTGCAAATAACCAATCTGCCCCCCAAACAGCATGAAATCACGATTGACCGTCCGGACCGGCACGAATCCCGAATTTCTCGCTGTACCGACGAGAAGCACTATTCACCCCCTCAACAACCCGAAAAGTAGTTATTTTCCATTTTGTCAACGGAAAACCCTCGTACCACCGCTAAAACGTTGCAAATAACCAATCTGCCCCCCAAATAGCCTGAAATCACGATCGGCCGTCCAGACCGGCACGAATCCCGAATTTCTCGCTGTTCCGACGAAAAGCACTATTCACCCCTGAACAACCAGAAAGTAGTTATTTTCCCTTTTGTCAACGGAAAACCCTCGTACCGCCCCTAAAACGTTGCAAATAACCAATCTGCCCCCCAAACAGCATGAAATCACGATTGGCCGTCCAGACCGGCACGAATCCCGAATTTCTCGCTGTACCGACGAGAAGCACTATTCACCCCCTGAACAACCCGAAAAGTAGTTATTTTCCATTTTGTCAACGGAAAACCCTCGTACCACCGCTAAAACGTTGCAAATAACCAATCTGCCCCCCAAATAGCCTGAAATCACGATCGGCCGTCCAGACCGGCACGAATCCCGAATTTCTCGCTGTTCCGACGAAAAGCACTATTCACGCCTAAACAACCCGAAAGTAGTTATTTTCCATTTTGTCAACGGAAAACCCTCGTACCGCCCCTAAAACGTTGCAAATAACCAATCTGCCCCCCAAACAGCATGAAATCACGATTGGCCGTCCAGACCGGCACGAATCCCGAATTTCTCGCTGTACCGACGAGAAGCACTATTCACCCCCTCAACAACCTGAAAAGTAGTTATTTTCCATTTTGTCAACGGAAAACCCTCGTACCACCGCTAAAACGTTGCAAATAACAAATCTGCCCCCCAAATAGCCTGAAATCCCGATCGGCCGTCCAGACCGGCACGAATCCCGAATTTCTCGCTGTTCCGACGAAAAGCACTATTCACCCCTGAACAACCAGAAAGTAGTTATTTTCCCTTTTGTCAACGGAAAACCCTCGTACCGCCCCTAAAACGTTGCAAATAACCAATCTGCCCCCCAAACAGCATGAAATCCCGATTGGCCGTCCAGACCGGCACGAATCCCGAATTTCTCGCTGTACCGACGAGAAGCACTATTCACCCCCTGAACAACCCGAAAAGTAGTTATTTTCCATTTTTTCAACGGAAAACCCTCGTACCACCGCTAAAACGTTGCAAATAACCAATCTGCCCCCCAAATAGCCTGAAATCACGATCGGCCGTCCAGACTGGCACGAATCCCGAATTTCTCGCTGTTCCGACGAAAAGCACTATTCACCCCTGAACAACCAGAAAGTAGTTATTTTCCCTTTTGTCAACGGAAAACCCTCGTACCGCCCCTAAAACGTTGCAAATAACCAATCTGCCCCCCAAACAGCATGAAATCACGATTGGCCGTCCGGACCGGCACGAATCCCGAATTTCTCGCTGTACCGACGTGAAGCACTATTCACCCCCTCAACAACCCGAAAAGTAGTTATTTTCCATTTTGTCAACGGAAAACCCTCGTACCACCGCTAAAACGTTGCAAATAACCAATCTGCCCCCCAAATAGCCTGAAATCACGATCGGCCGTCCAGACCGGCACGAATCCTGAATTTCTCGCTATACCGACGAGAAGCACTATTCACCCCTGAATAACCAGAAAGTAGTTATTTTCCCTTTTGTCAACGGAAAACCCTCGTACCGCCCCTAAAACGTTGCAAATAACCAATCTGCCCCCCAAACAGCATGAAATCACGATTGGCCGTCCAGACCGGCACGAATCCCGAATTTCTCGCTGTACCGACGAGAAGCACTATTCACCCCCTGAACAACCCGGAAAGTAGTTATTTTCCATTTTGTCAACGGAAAACCCTCGTACCACCGTTAAAACGTTGCAAATAACCAATCTGCCCCCCAAATAGCCTGAAATCCCGATCGGCCGTCCAGACCGGCACGAATCCCGAATTTCTCGCTGTTTCGACGAAAAGCACTATTCACCCCTGAACAACCAGAAAGTAGTTATTTTCCCTTTTGTCAACGGAAAACCCTCGTACCGCCCCTAAAACGTTGCAAATAACCAATCTGCCCCCCAAACAGCATGAAATCCCGATTGGCCGTCCCGACCGGCACGAATCCCGAATTTCTCGCTGTACCGACGAGAAGCACTATTCACCCCTGAACAACCCGAAAAGTAGTTATTTTCCATTTTTTCAACGGAAAACCCTCGTACCACCGCTAAAACGTTGCAAATAACCAATCTGCCCCCCAAATAGCCTGAAATCACGGTCGGCCGTCCAGACTGGCACGAATCCCGAATTTCTCGCTGTTCCGACGAAAAGCACTATTCACCCCTGAACAACCAGAAAGTAGTTATTTTCCCTTTTGTCAACGGAAAACCCTCGTACCGCCCCTAAAACGTTGCAAATAACCAATCTGCCCCCCAAACAGCATGAAATCACGATTGGCCGTCCGGACCGGCACGACTCCCGAATTTCTCGCTGTTCCGACGAAAAGCACTATTCACCACTGAACAACCCGAAAGTAGTTATTTTCCATTTTGTCAACGGAAAACCCTCGCACCGCCCCTAAAACGTTGCAAATAACCAATCTGCCCCCCAAACAGCCTGAAATCACGATCGGCCGTCCAGACCGGCACGAATCCCGAATTTCTCGCTGTTCCGACGAAAAGCACTATTCACGCCTAAACAACCCGAAAGTAGTTATTTTCCATTTTGTCAACGGAAAACCCTCGTACCGCCCCTAAAACGTTGCAAATAACCAATCTGCCCCCCAAACAGCATGAAATCCCGATTGGCCGTCCAGACCGGCACGAATCCCGAATTTCTCGCTGTACCGACGAGAAGCACTATTCACCCCCTCAACAACCTGAAAAGTAGTTATTTTCCATTTTGTCAACGGAAAACCCTCGTACCACCGCTAAAACGTTGCAAATAACCAATCTGCCCCCCAAATAGCCTGAAATCCCGATCGGCCGTCCAGACCGGCACGAATCCCGAATTTCTCGCTGTTCCGACGAAAAGCACTATTCACCCCTGAACAACCAGAAAGTAGTTATTTTCCCTTTTGTCAACGGAAAACCCTCGTACTGCCCCTAAAACGTTGCAAATAACCAATCTGCCCCCCAAACAGCATGAAAACCCGATTGGCCGTCCAGACCGGCCCGAATCCCGAATTTCTCGCTGTACCGACGAGAAGCACTATTCACCCCCTGAACAACCCGAAAAGTAGTTATTTTCCATTTTGTCAACGGAAAACCCTCGTACCACCGCTAAAACGTTGCAAATAACCAATCTGCCCCCCAAATAGCCTGAAATCACGATCGGCCGTCCAGACCGGCACGAATCCCGAATTTCTCGCTATACCGACGAGAAGCACTATTCACCCCTGAATAACCAGAAAGTAGTTATTTTCCCTTTTGTCAACGGAAAACCCTCGTACCGCCCCTAAAACGTTGCAAATAACCAATCTGCCCCCCAAACAGCATGAAATCACGATTGGCCGTCCAGACCGGCACGAATCCCGAATTTCTCGCTGTACCGACGAGAAGCACTATTCACCCCCTGAACAACCCGGAAAGTAGTTATTTTCCATTTTGTCAACGGAAAACCCTCGTACCACCGTTAAAACGTTGCAAATAACCAATCTGCCCCCCAAATAGCCTGAAATCCCGATCGGCCGTCCAGACCGGCACGAATCCCGAATTTCTCGCTGTTCCGACGAAAAGCACTATTCACCCCTGAACAACCAGAAAGTAGTTATTTTCCCTTTTGTCAACGGAAAACCCTCGTACCGCCCCTAAAACGTTGCAAATAACCAATCTGCCCCCCAAACAGCATGAAATCCCGATTGGCCGTCCAGACCGGCACGAATCCCGAATTTCTCGCTGTACCGACGAGAAGCACTATTCACCCCCTGAACAACCCGAAAAGTAGTTATTTTCCATTTTTTCAACGGAAAACCCTCGTACCACCGCTAAAACGTTGCAAATAACCAATCTGCCCCCCAAATAGCCTGAAATCACGATCGGCCGTCCAGACTGGCACGAATCCCGAATTTCTCGCTGTTACGACGAAAAGCACTATTCACCCCTGAACAACCAGAAAGTAGTTATTTTCCCTTTTGTCAACGGAAAACCCTCGTACCGCCCCTAAAACGTTGCAAATAACCAATCTGCCCCCCAAACAGCATGAAATCATGATTGGCCGTCCAGACCGGCACGAATCCCGAATTTCTCGCTGTACCGACGAGAAGCACTATTCACCCCCTCAACAACCTGAAAAGTAGTTATTTTCAATTTTGTCAACGGAAAACCCTCGTACCACCGCTAAAACGTTGCAAATAACCAATCTGCCCCCCAAATAGCCTGAAATCCCGATCGGCCGTCCAGACCGGCACGAATCCCGAATTTCTCGCTGTTCCGACGAAAAGCACTATTCACCCCTGAACAACCAGAAAGTAGTTATTTTCCCTTTTGTCAACGGAAAACCCTCGTACTGCCCCTAAAACGTTGCAAATAACCAATCTGCCCCCCAAACAGCATGAAATCCCGATTGGCCGTCCAGACCGGCCCGAAACCCGAATTTCTCGCTGTACCGACGAGAAGCACTATTCACCCCCTGAACAACCCGAAAAGTAGTTATTTTCCATTTTGTCAACGGAAAACCCTCGTACCACCGCTAAAACGTTGCAAATAACCAATCTGCCCCCCAAATAGCCTGAAATCCCGATCGGCCGTCCAGAACGGCACGAATCCCGAATTTCTCGCTGTTCCGACGAAAAGCACTATTCACCCCTGAACAACCAGAAAGTAGTTATTTTCCCTTTTGTCAACGGAAAACCCTCGTACCGCCCCTAAAACTTTTCAAATAACCAATCTGCCCCCCAAACAGCATGAAATCACGATTGGCCGTCCAGACCGGCACGAATCCCGAATTTCTCGCTGTACCGACGAGAAGCACTATTCACCCCCTGAACAACCCGAAAAGTAGTTATTTTCCATTTTGTCAACGGAAAACCCTCGTACCACCGCTAAAACGTTGCAAATAACCAATCTGCCCCCCAAATAGCCTGAAATCACGATCGGCCGTCCAGACCGGCACGAATCCCGAATTTCTCGCTGTTCCGACGAAAAGCACTATTCACCCCTGAACAACCAGAAAGTAGTTATTTTCCCTTTTGTCAACGGAAAACCCTCGTTCCGCCCCTAAAACGTTGCAAATAACCAATCTGCCCCCCAAACTGCATGAAATCACGATTGGCCGTCCGGACCGGCACGAATCCCGAATTTCTCGCTGTTCCGACGAAAAGCACTATTCACCACTGAACAACCCGAAAGTAGTTATTTTCCATTTTGTCAACGGAAAACCCTCGCACCGCCCCTAAAACGTTGCAAATAACCAATCTGCCCCCCAAACAGCCTGAAATCACGATCGGCCGTCCAGACCGGCACGAATCCCGAATTTCTCGCTGTTTCGACGAAAAGCACTATTCACGCCTAAACAACCCGAAAGTAGTTATTTTCCCTTTTGTCAACGGAAAACCCTCGTACCGCCCCTAAAACGTTGCAAATAACCAATCTGCCCCCCAAACAACATGAAATCACGATTGGCCGTCCAGACCGGCACGAATCCCGAATTTCTCGCTGTACCGACGAGAAGCACTATTCACCCCCTGAACAACCCGAAAAGTAGTTATTTTCCATTTTGTCAACGGAAAACCCTCGTACCACCGCTAAAACGTTGCAAATAACCAATCTGCCCCCCAAATAGCCTGAAATCACGATCGGCCGTCCAGACCGGCACGAATCCCGAATTTCTCGCTGTTCCGACGAAAAGCACTATTCACCCCTGAACAACCAGAAAGTAGTTATTTTCCCTTTTGTCAACGGAAAACCCTCGTACCGCCCCTAAAACGTTGCAAATAACCAATCTGCCCCCCAAACAGCATGAAATCACGATTGGCCGTCCAGACCGGCACGAATCCCGAATTTCTCGCTGTACCGACGAGAAGCACTATTCACCCCCTGAACAACCCGAAAAGTAGTTATTTTCCATTTTGTCAACGGAAAACCCTCGTACCACCGCTAAAACGTTGCAAATAACCAATCTGCCCCCCAAATAGCCTGAAATCACGATCGGCCGTCCAGACCGGCACGAATCCCGAATTTCTCGCTGTTCCGACGAAAAGCACTATTCACCCCTGAACAAGCAGAAAGTAGTTATTTTCCATTTTGTCAACGGAAAACCCTCGTACCGCCCCTAAAACGTTGCAAATAACCAATCTGCCCCCGAAATAGCCTGAAATCACGATCGTCCGTCCAGACCGGCACGAATCCCGAATTTCTCGCTGTTCCGACGAAAAGCACTATTCACCCCTGAACAACCAGAAAGTAGTTATTTTCCCTTTTGTCAACGGAAAACCCTCGTACCGCCCCTAAAACGTTGCAAATAACCAACCTGCCCCCCAAACAGCATGAAATCACGATTGGCCGTCCGGACCGGCACGAATCCCGAATTTCTCGCTGTTCCGACGAAAAGCACTATTCACCACTGAACAACCCGAAAGTAGTTATTTTCCATTTTGTCAACGGAAAACCCTCGCACCGCCCCTAAAACGTTGCAAATAACCAATCTGCCCCCCAAACAGCCTGAAATCACGATCGGCCGTCCGGACCGGCACGAATCCCGAATTTCTCGCTGTTCCGACGAAAAGCACTATTCACCACTGAACAACCCGAAAGTAGTTATTTTCCATTTTGTCAACGGAAAACCCTCGCACCGCCCCTAAAATGTTGCAAATAACCAATCTGCCCCCCAAACAGCCTGAAATCACGATCGGCCGTCCAGACCGGCACGAATCCCGAATTTCTCGCTGTTCTGACGAAAAGCACTATTCACCCCTGAATAACCAGAAAGTAGTTATTTTCCCTTTTGTCAACGGAAAACCCTCGTACCGCCCCTAAAACGTTGCAAATAACCAATCTACCCCCCAAACAGCATGAAATCACGGTTGGCCGTCCAGACCGGCACGAATCCCGAATTTCTCGCTGTACCGACGAGAAGCACTATTCACCCCCTGAACAACCGAAAAGTAGTTATTTTCCATTTTGTCAACGGAAAACCCTCGTACCACCGCTAAAACGTTGCAAATAACCAATCTGCCCCCCAAATAGCCTGAAATCCCGATCGGCCGTCCAGACCGGCACGAATCCCGAATTTCTCGCTGTTCCGACGAAAAGCACTATTCACCACTGAACAACCCGAAAGTAGTTATTTTCCATTTTGTCAACGGAAAACCCTCGCACCGCCCCTAAAACATTGCAAATAACCAATCTGCCCCCCAAACAGCCTGAAATCACGATCAGCCATCCAGACCGGCACGAATCCCGAATTTCTCGCTGTACCGACGAGAAGCACTGTTCACCCCCTGAACAACCCGAAAAGTAGTTATTTTCCATTTTGTCAACGGAAAACCCTCGTACCACCGCTAAAACGTTGCAAATAACCAATCTGCCCCCCAAATAGCCTGAAATCACGATCGGCCGTCCAGACCGGCACGAATCCCGAATTTCTCGCTGTTCCGACGAAAAGCACTATTCACCCCTGAACAACTTGAAAGTAGTTATTTTCTCTTTTGTCAACGGAAAACCCTCGTACCGCCCCTAAAACGTTGCAAATAACCAATCTGCCCCCCAAACAGCATGAAATCACGATTGGCCGTCCAGACCGGCACGAATCCCGAATTTCTCGCTGTACCGACGAGAAGCACTATTCACCCCCTGAACAACCCGAAAAATAGTTATTTTCCATTTTGTCAACGGAAAACCCTCGTACCATCGCTAAAACGTTGCAAATAACCAATCTGCCCCCCAAATAGCCTGAAATCACGATCGGCCGTCCAGACCGGCACGAATCCCGAATTTCTCGCTGTTCCGACGAAAAGCACTATTCACCACTGAACAACCCGAAAGTAGTTATTTTCCATTTTGTCAACGGAAAACCCTCGCACCGCCCCTAAAACGTTGCAAATAACCAATCTGCCCCCCAAACAGCCTGAAATCACGATCGGCCGTCCAGACCGGCACGAATCCCGAATTTCTCGCTGTTCCGACGAAAAGCACTATTCACCACTGAACAACCCGAAAGTAGTTATTTTCCATTTTGTCAACGGAAAACCCTCGCACCGCCCCTAAAACGTTGCAAATAACCAATCTGCCCCCCAAACAGCATGAAATCACGATTGGCCGTCCAGACCGGCACGAATCCCGAATTTCTCGCTGTACCGACGAGAAGCACTATTCACCCCCTGAACAACCCGAAAAGTAGTTATTTTCCATTTTGTCAACGGAAAACCCTCGTACCACCGCTAAAACGTTGCAAATAACCAATCTGCCCCCCAAATAGCCTGAAATCACGATCGGCCGTCCAGACCGGCACGAATCCCGAATTTCTCGCTGTTCCGACGAAAAGCACTATTCACCACTGAACAACCCGAAAGTAGTTATTTTCCATTTTGTCAACGGAAAACCCTCGCACCGCCCCTAAAACGTTGCAAATAACCAATCTGCCCCCCAAACAGCCTGAAATCACGATCGGCCGTCCAGACTGGCACGAATCCCGAATTTCTCGCTGTTCCGACGAAAAGCACTATTCACCACTGAACAACCCGAAAGTAGTTATTTTCCATTTTGTCAACGAAAAACCCTCGCACCGCCCCTAAAACATTGCAAAGAACCAATCTGCCCCCCAAACAGCCTGAAATCACGATCAGCCGTCCAGACCGGCACGAATCCCGAATTTCTCGCTGTTCCGACGAAAAGCACTATTCACGCCTAAACAACCCGAAAGTAGTTATTTTCCCTTTTGTCAAGGGAAAACCCTCGTACCGCCCCTAAAACGTTGCAAATAACCAATCTGCCCCCCAAACAGCATGAAATCACGATTGGCCGTCCAGACCGGCACGAATCCCGAATTTCTCGCTGTACCGACGAGAAGCACTATTCACCCCCTGAACAACCCGAAAAGTAGTTATTTTCCATTTTGTCAACGGAAAACCCTCGTACCACCGCTAAAACGTTGCAAATAACCAATCTGCCCCCCAAATAGCCTGAAATCACGATCGGCCGTCCAGACCGGCACGAATCCCGAATTTCTCGCTGTTCCGACGAAAAGCACTATTCACCACTGAACAACCCGAAAGTAGTTATTTTCCATTTTGTCAACGAAAAACCCTCGCACCGCCCCTAAAACATTGCAAAGAACCAATCTGCCCCCCAAACAGCCTGAAATCACGATCAGCCGTCCAGACCGGCACGACTCCCGAATTTCTCGCTGTTCCGACGAAAAGCACTATTCACCACTGAACAACCCGAAAGTAGTTATTTTCCATTTTGTCAACGGAAAACCCTCGCACCGCCCCTAAAACGTTGCAAATAACCAATCTGCCCCCCAAACAGCCTGAAATCACGATCGGCCGTCCAGACCGGCACGAATCCTGAATTTCTCGCTGTTCCGACGAAAAGCACTATTCACCACTGAACAACCCGAAAGTAGTTATTTTCCATTTTGTCAACGGAAAACCCTCGCACCGCCCCTAAAACATTGCAAATAACCAATCTGCCCCCCAAACAGCCTGAAATCACGATCAGCCATCCAGACCGGCACGAATCCCGAATTTCTCGCTGTACCGACGAGAAGCACTGTTCACCCCCTGAACAACCCGAAAAGTAGTTATTTTCCATTTTGTCAACGGAAAACCCTCGTACCACCGCTAAAACGTTGCAAATAACCAATCTGCCCCCCAAATAGCCTGAAATCCCGATCGGCCGTCCAGACCGGCACGAATCCCGAATTTCTCGTTGTTCCGACGAAAAGCACTATTCACCCCTGAACAAGCAGAAAGTAGTTATTTTCCCTTTTGTCAACGGAAAACCCTCGTACCGCCCCTAAAACGTTGCAAATAACCAATCTGCCCCCCAAACAGCATGAAATCACGATTGGCCGTCCGGACCGGCACGAATCCCGAATTTCTCGCTGTTCCGACGAAAAGCACTATTCACCACTGAACAACCCGAAAGTAGTTATTTTCCATTTTGTCAACGGAAAACCCTCGCACCGCCCCTAAAACGTTGCAAATAACCAATCTGCCCCCCAAACAGCCTGAAATCACGATCGGCCGTCCAGACTGGCACGAATCCCGAATTTCTCGCTGTTCCGACGAAAAGCACTATTCACCACTGAACAACCCGAAAGTAGTTATTTTCCATTTTGTCAACGAAAAACCCTCGCACCGCCCCTAAAACATTGCAAAGAACCAATCTGCCCCCCAAACAGCCTGAAATCACGATCAGCCGTCCAGACCGGCACGAATCCCGAATTTCTCGCTGTTCCGACGAAAAGCACTATTCACGCCTAAACAACCCGAAAGTAGTTATTTTCCCTTTTGTCAAGGGAAAACCCTCGTACCGCCCCTAAAACGTTGCAAATAACCAATCTGCCCCCCAAACAGCATGAAATCACGATTGGCCGTCCAGACCGGCACGAATCCCGAATTTCTCGCTGTACCGACGAGAAGCACTATTCACCCCCTGAACAACCCGAAAAGTAGTTATTTTCCATTTTGTCAACGGAAAACCCTCGTACCACCGCTAAAACGTTGCAAATAACCAATCTGCCCCCCAAATAGCCTGAAATCACGATCGGCCGTCCAGACCGGCACGAATCCCGAATTTCTCGCTGTTCCGACGAAAAGCACTATTCACCACTGAACAACCCGAAAGTAGTTATTTTCCATTTTGTCAACGAAAAACCCTCGCACCGCCCCTAAAACATTGCAAAGAACCAATCTGCCCCCCAAACAGCCTGAAATCACGATCAGCCGTCCAGACCGGCACGACTCCCGAATTTCTCGCTGTTCCGACGAAAAGCACTATTCACCACTGAACAACCCGAAAGTAGTTATTTTCCATTTTGTCAACGGAAAACCCTCGCACCGCCCCTAAAACGTTGCAAATAACCAATCTGCCCCCCAAACAGCCTGAAATCACGATCGGCCGTCCAGACCGGCACGAATCCTGAATTTCTCGCTGTTCCGACGAAAAGCACTATTCACCACTGAACAACCCGAAAGTAGTTATTTTCCATTTTGTCAACGGAAAACCCTCGCACCGCCCCTAAAACATTGCAAATAACCAATCTGCCCCCCAAACAGCCTGAAATCACGATCAGCCATCCAGACCGGCACGAATCCCGAATTTCTCGCTGTACCGACGAGAAGCACTGTTCACCCCCTGAACAACCCGAAAAGTAGTTATTTTCCATTTTGTCAACGGAAAACCCTCGTACCACCGCTAAAACGTTGCAAATAACCAATCTGCCCCCCAAATAGCCTGAAATCACGATCGGCCGTCCAGACCGGCACGAATCCCGAATTTCTCGCTGTTCCGACGAAAAGCACTATTCACCCCTGAACAACTTGAAAGTAGTTATTTTCTCTTTTGTCAACGGAAAACCCTCGTACCGCCCCTAAAACGTTGCAAATAACCAATCTGCCCCCCAAACAGCATGAAATCACGATTGGCCGTCCAGACCGGCACGAATCCCGAATTTCTCGCTGTACCGACGAGAAGCACTATTCACCCCCTGAACAACCCGAAAAATAGTTATTTTCCATTTTGTCAACGGAAAACCCTCGTACCATCGCTAAAACGTTGCAAATAACCAATCTGCCCCCCAAATAGCCTGAAATCACGATCGGCCGTCCAGACCGGCACGAATCCCGAATTTCTCGCTGTTCCGACGAAAAGCACTATTCACCACTGAACAACCCGAAAGTAGTTATTTTCCATTTTGTCAACGGAAAACCCTCGCACCGCCCCTAAAACGTTGCAAATAACCAATCTGCCCCCCAAACAGCCTGAAATCACGATCGGCCGTCCAGACCGGCACGAATCCCGAATTTCTCGCTGTTCCGACGAAAAGCACTATTCACCACTGAACAACCCGAAAGTAGTTATTTTCCATTTTGTCAACGGAAAACCCTCGCACCGCCCCTAAAACGTTGCAAATAACCAATCTGCCCCCCAAACAGCATGAAATCACGATTGGCCGTCCAGACCGGCACGAATCCCGAATTTCTCGCTGTACCGACGAGAAGCACTATTCACCCCCTGAACAACCCGAAAAGTAGTTATTTTCCATTTTGTCAACGGAAAACCCTCGTACCACCGCTAAAACGTTGCAAATAACCAATCTGCCCCCCAAATAGCCTGAAATCACGATCGGCCGTCCAGACCGGCACGAATCCCGAATTTCTCGCTGTTCCGACGAAAAGCACTATTCACCCCTGAACAAGCAGAAAGTAGTTATTTTCCCTTTTGTCAACGGAAAACCCTCGTACCGCCCCTAAAACGTTGCAAATAACCAATCTGCCCCCCAAACAGCATGAAATCACGATTGGCCGTCCAGACCGGCACGAATCCCGAATTTCTCGCTGTACCGACGAGAAGCACTATTCTCCCCCTGAACAACCCGAAAAGTAGTTATTTTCCATTTTGTAAACGGAAAACCCTCGTACCACCGCTAAAACGTTGCAAATAACCAATCTGCCCCCCATATAGCCTGAAATCACGATCGGCCGTCCAGACCGGCACGAGTCCCGAATTTCTCGCTGTTCCGACGAAAAGCACTATTCACCCCTGAACAACCAGAAAGTAGTTATTTTCCCTTTTGTCAACGGAAAACCCTCGTACCGCCCCTAAAACGTTGCAAATAACCAATCTGCCCCCCAAACAGCATGAAATCACGATTGGCCGTCCGGACCGGCACGAATCCCGAATTTCTCGCTGTTCCGACGAAAAGCACTAATCACCACTGAACAACCCGAAAGTAGTTATTTTCCATTTTGTCAACGGAAAACCCTCGCACCGCCCCTAAAACGTTGCAAATAACCAATCTGCCCCCCAAACAGCCTGAAATCACGATCGGCCGTCCAGACCGGCACGAATCTCGAATTTCTCGCTGTTCCGACGAAAAGCACTATTCACGCCTAAACAACCCGAAAGTAGTTATTTTCCTTTTTGTCAACGGAAAACCCTCGTACCGCCCCTAAAACGTTGCAAATAACCAATCTGCCCCCCAAACAGCATGAAATCACGATTGGCCGTCCAGACCGGCACGAATCCCGAATTTCTCGCTGTACCGACGAGAAGCACTATTCACCCCCTGAACAACCCGAAAAGTAGTTATTTTCCATTTTGTCAACGGAAAACCCTCGTACCACCGCTAAAACGTTGCAAATAACCAATCTGCCCCCCAAATAGCCTGAAATCACGATCGGCCGTCCAGACCGGCACGAGTCCCGAATTTCTCGCTGTTCCGACGAAAAGCACTATTCACCACTGAACAACCCGAAAGTAGTTATTTTCCATTTTGTCAACGGAAAACCCTCGCACCGCCCCTAAAACGTTGCAAATAACCAATCTGCCCCCCAAACAGCCTGAAATCACGATCGGCCGTCCAGACCGGCACGAATCCCGAATTTCTCGCTGTTCCGACGAAAAGCACTATTCACGCCTAAACAACCCGAAAGTAGTTATTTTCCATTTTGTCAACGGAAAACCCTCGTACCGCCCCTAAAACGTTGCAAATAACCAATCTGCCCCCCAAACAGCATGAAATCACGATTGGCCGTCCAGACCGGCACGAATCCCGAATTTCTCGCTGTACCGACGAGAAGCACTATTCACCCCCTCAACAACCTGAAAAGTAGTTATTTTCAATTTTGTCAACGGAAAACCCTCGTACCACCGCTAAAACGTTGCAAATAACCAATCTGCCCCCCAAATAGCCTGAAATCCCGATCGGCCGTCCAGACCGGCACGAATCCCGAATTTCTCGCTGTTCCGACGAAAAGCACTATTCACCCCTGAACAACCAGAAAGTAGTTATTTTCCCTTTTGTCAACGGAAAAACCTCGTACTGCCCCTAAAACGTTGCAAATAACCAATCTGCCCCCCAAACAGCATGAAATCCCGATTGGCCGTCCAGACCGGCCCGAAACCCGAATTTCTCGCTGTACCGACGAGAAGCACTATTCACCCCCTGAACAACCCGAAAAGTAGTTATTTTCCATTTTGTCAACGGAAAACCCTCGTACCACCGCTAAAACGTTGCAAATAACCAATCTGCCCCCCAAATAGCCTGAAATCCCGATCGGCCGTCCAGAACGGCACGAATCCCGAATTTCTCGCTGTTCCGACGAAAAGCACTATTCACCCCTGAACAACCAGAAAGTAGTTATTTTCCCTTTTGTCAACGGAAAACCCTCGTACCGCCCCTAAAACTTTTCAAATAACCAATCTGCCCCCCAAACAGCATGAAATCACGATTGGCCGTCCAGACCGGCCCGAAACCCGAATTTCTCGCTGTACCGACGAGAAGCACTATTCACCCCCTGAACAACCCGAAAAGTAGTTATTTTCCATTTTGTCAACGGAAAACCCTCGTACCACCGCTAAAACGTTGCAAATAACCAATCTGCCCCCCAAATAGCCTGAAATCCCGATCGGCCGTCCAGAACGGCACGAATCCCGAATTTCTCGCTGTTCCGACGAAAAGCACTATTCACCCCTGAACAACCAGAAAGTAGTTATTTTCCCTTTTGTCAACGGAAAACCCTCGTACCGCCCCTAAAACTTTTCAAATAACCAATCTGCCCCCCAAACAGCATGAAATCACGATTGGCCGTCCAGACCGGCGCGAATCCCGAATTTCTCGCTGTACCGACGAGAAGCACTATTCACCCCCTGAACAACCCGAAAAGTAGTTATTTTCCATTTTGTCAACGGAAAACCCTCGTACCACCGCTAAAACGTTGCAAATAACCAATCTGCCCCCCAAATAGCCTGAAATCACGATCGGCCGTCCAGACCGGCACGAATCCCGAATTTCTCGCTGTTCCGACGAAAAGCACTATTCACCCCTGAACAACCAGAAAGTAGTTATTTTCCCTTTTGTCAACGGAAAACCCTCGTTCCGCCCCTAAAACGTTGCAAATAACCAATCTGCCCCCCAAACTGCATGAAATCACGATTGGCCGTCCGGACCGGCACGAATCCCGAATTTCTCGCTGTTCCGACGAAAAGCACTATTCACCACTGAACAACCCGAAAGTAGTTATTTTCCATTTTGTCAACGGAAAACCCTCGCACCGCCCCTAAAACGTTGCAAATAACCAATCTGCCCCCCAAACAGCCTGAAATCACGATCGGCCGTCCAGACCGGCACGAATCCCGAATTTCTCGCTGTTTCGACGAAAAGCACTATTCACGCCTAAACAACCCGAAAGTAGTTATTTTCCCTTTTGTCAACGGAAAACCCTCGTACCGCCCCTAAAACGTTGCAAATAACCAATCTGCCCCCCAAACAACATGAAATCACGATTGGCCGTCCAGACCGGCACGAATCCCGAATTTCTCGCTGTACCGACGAGAAGCACTATTCACCCCCTGAACAACCCGAAAAGTAGTTATTTTCCATTTTGTCAACGGAAAACCCTCGTACCACCGCTAAAACGTTGCAAATAACCAATCTGCCCCCCAAATAGCCTGAAATCACGATCGGCCGTCCAGACCGGCACGAATCCCGAATTTCTCGCTGTTCCGACGAAAAGCACTATTCACCCCTGAACAACCAGAAAGTAGTTATTTTCCCTTTTGTCAACGGAAAACCCTCGTACCGCCCCTAAACGTTGCAAATAACCAATCTGCCCCCCAAACAGCATGAAATCACGATTGGCCGTCCAGACCGGCACGAATCCCGAATTTCTCGCTGTACCGACGAGAAGCACTATTCACCCCCTGAACAACCCGAAAAGTAGTTATTTTCCATTTTGTCAACGGAAAACCCTCGTACCACCGCTAAAACGTTGCAAATAACCAATCTGCCCCCCAAATAGCCTGAAATCACGATCGGCCGTCCAGACCGGCACGAATCCCGAATTTCTCGCTGTTCCGACGAAAAGCACTATTCACCCCTGAACAAGCAGAAAGTAGTTATTGTCCATTTTGTCAACGGAAAACCCTCGTACCGCCCCTAAAACGTTGCAAATAACCAATCTGCCCCCCAAATAGCCTGAAATCACGATCGTCCGTCCAGACCGGCACGAATCCCGAATTTCTCGCTGTTCCGACGAAAAGCACTATTCACCCCTGAACAACCAGAAAGTAGTTATTTTCCCTTTTGTCAACGGAAAACCCTCGTACCGCCCCTAAAACGTTGCAAATAACCAACCTGCCCCCCAAACAGCATGAAATCACGATTGGCCGTCCGGACCGGCACGAATCCCGAATTTCTCGCTGTTCCGACGAAAAGCACTATTCACCACTGAACAACCCGAAAGTAGTTATTTTCCATTTTGTCAACGGAAAACCCTCGCACCGCCCCTAAAACGTTGCAAATAACCAATCTGCCCCCCAAACAGCCTGAAATCACGATCGGCCGTCCGGACCGGCACGAATCCCGAATTTCTCGCTGTTCCGACGAAAAGCACTATTCACCACTGAACAACCCGAAAGTAGTTATTTTCCATTTTGTCAACGGAAAACCCTCGCACCGCCCCTAAAACGTTGCAAATAACCAATCTGCCCCCCAAACAGCCTGAAATCACGATCGGCCGTCCAGACCGGCACGAATCCCGAATTTCTCGCTGTTCTGACGAAAAGCACTATTCACCCCTGAATAACCAGAAAGTAGTTATTTTCCCTTTTGTCAACGGAAAACCCTCGTACCGCCCCTAAAACGTTGCAAATAACCAATCTGCCCCCCAAACAGCATGAAATCACGATTGGCCGTCCAGGCCGGCACGAATCCCGAATTTCTCGCTGTACCGACGAGAAGCACTATTCACCCCCTGAACAACCGAAAAGTAGTTATTTTCCATTTTGTCAACGGAAAACCCTCGTACCACCGCTAAAACGTTGCAAATAACCAATCTGCCCCCCAAATAGCCTGAAATCCCGATCGGCCGTCCAGACCGGCACGAATCCCGAATTTCTCGCTGTTCCGACGAAAAGCACTATTCACCCCTGAACAACCAGAAAGTAGTTATTTTCCCTTTTGTCAACGGAAAACCCTCGTACCGCCCCTAAACGTTGCAAATAACCAATCTGCCCCCCAAACAGCATGAAATCACGATTGGCCGTCCAGACCGGCACGAATCCCGAATTTCTCGCTGTACCGACGAGAAGCACTATTCACCCCCTGAACAACCCGAAAAGTAGTTATTTTCCATTTTGTCAACGGAAAACCCTCGTACCACCGCTAAAACGTTGCAAATAACCAATCTGCCCCCCAAATAGCCTGAAATCACGATCGGCCGTCCAGACCGGCACGAATCCCGAATTTCTCGCTGTTCCGACGAAAAGCACTATTCACCACTGAACAAGCAGAAAGTAGTTATTGTCCATTTTGTCAACGGAAAACCCTCGTACCGCCCCTAAAACGTTGCAAATAACCAATCTGCCCCCCAAATAGCCTGAAATCACGATCGTCCGTCCAGACCGGCACGAATCCCGAATTTCTCGCTGTTCCGACGAAAAGCACTATTCACCCCTGAACAACCAGAAAGTAGTTATTTTCCCTTTTGTCAACGGAAAACCCTCGTACCGCCCCTAAAACGTTGCAAATAACCAACCTGCCCCCCAAACAGCATGAAATCACGATTGGCCGTCCGGACCGGCACGAATCCCGAATTTCTCGCTGTTCCGACGAAAAGCACTATTCACCACTGAACAAGCAGAAAGTAGTTATTGTCCATTTTGTCAACGGAAAACCCTCGTACCGCCCCTAAAACGTTGCAAATAACCAATCTGCCCCCCAAATAGCCTGAAATCACGATCGGCCGTCCGGACCGGCACGAATCCCGAATTTCTCGCTGTTCCGACGAAAAGCACTATTCACCACTGAACAACCCGAAAGTAGTTATTTTCCATTTTGTCAACGGAAAACCCTCGCACCGCCCCTAAAACGTTGCAAATAACCAATCTGCCCCCCAAACAGCCTGAAATCACGATCGGCCGTCCGGACCGGCACGAATCCCGAATTTCTCGCTGTTCCGACGAAAAGCACTATTCACCACTGAACAACCCGAAAGTAGTTATTTTCCATTTTGTCAACGGAAAACCCTCGCACCGCCCCTAAAACGTTGCAAATAACCAATCTGCCCCCCAAACAGCCTGAAATCACGATCGGCCGTCCAGACCGGCACGAATCCCGAATTTCTCGCTGTTCTGACGAAAAGCACTATTCACCCCTGAATAACCAGAAAGTAGTTATTTTCCCTTTTGTCAACGGAAAACCCTCGTACCGCCCCTAAAACGTTGCAAATAACCAATCTGCCCCCCAAACAGCATGAAATCACGATTGGCCGTCCAGGCCGGCACGAATCCCGAATTTCTCGCTGTACCGACGAGAAGCACTATTCACCCCCTGAACAACCGAAAAGTAGTTATTTTCCATTTTGTCAACGGAAAACCCTCGTACCACCGCTAAAACGTTGCAAATAACCAATCTGCCCCCCAAATAGCCTGAAATCCCGATCGGCCGTCCAGACCGGCACGAATCCCGAATTTCTCGTTGTTCCGACGAAAAGCACTATTCACCCCTGAACAAGCAGAAAGTAGTTATTTTCCCTTTTGTCAACGGAAAACCCTCGTACCGCCCCTAAAACGTTGCAAATAACCAATCTGCCCCCCAAACAGCATGAAATCACGATTGGCCGTCCGGACCGGCACGAATCCCGAATTTCTCGCTGTTCCGACGAAAAGCACTATTCACCACTGAACAACCCGAAAGTAGTTATTTTCCATTTTGTCAACGGAAAACCCTCGCACCGCCCCTAAAACGTTGCAAATAACCAATCTGCCCCCCAAACAGCCTGAAATCACGATCGGCCGTCCAGACCGGCACGAATCCCGAATTTCTCGCTGTTCCGACGAAAAGCACTATTCACCACTGAACAACCCGAAAGTAGTTATTTTCCATTTTGTCAACGAAAAACCCTCGCACCGCCCCTAAAACATTGCAAAGAACCAATCTGCCCCCCAAACAGCCTGAAATCACGATCAGCCGTCCAGACCGGCACGAATCCCGAATTTCTCGCTGTTCCGACGAAAAGCACTATTCACGCCTAAACAACCCGAAAGTAGTTATTTTCCCTTTTGTCAAGGGAAAACCCTCGTACCGCCCCTAAAACGTTGCAAATAACCAATCTGCCCCCCAAACAGCATGAAATCACGATTGGCCGTCCAGACCGGCACGAATCCCGAATTTCTCGCTGTACCGACGAGAAGCACTATTCACCCCCTGAACAACCCGAAAAGTAGTTATTTTCCATTTTGTCAACGGAAAACCCTCGTACCACCGCTAAAACGTTGCAAATAACCAATCTGCCCCCCAAATAGCCTGAAATCACGATCGGCCGTCCAGACCGGCACGAATCCCGAATTTCTCGCTGTTCCGACGAAAAGCACTATTCACCCCTGAACAACCAGAAAGTAGTTATTTTCCCTTTTGTCAACGGAAAACCCTCGTACCGCCCCTAAAACGTTGCAAATAACCAATCTGCCCCCCAAACAGCATGAAATCACGATTGGCCGTCCGGACCGGCACGACTCCCGAATTTCTCGCTGTTCCGACGAAAAGCACTATTCACCACTGAACAACCCGAAAGTAGTTATTTTCTATTTTGTCAACGGAAAACCCTCGCACCGCCCCTAAAACGTTGCAAATAACCAATCTGCCCCCCAAACAGCATGAAATCACGATTGGCCGTCCGGACCGGCACGAATCCCGAATTTCTCGCTGTTCCGACGAAAAGCACTATTCACCACTGAACAACCCGAAAGTAGTTATTTTCCATTTTGTCAACGGAAAACCCTCGCACCGCCCCTAAAACATTGCAAAGAACCAATCTGCCCCCCAAACAGCCTGAAATCACGATCAGCCGTCCAGACCGGCACGAATCCCGAATTTCTCGCTGTTCCGACGAAAAGCACTATTCACGCCTAAACAACCCGAAAGTAGTTATTTTCCCTTTTGTCAAGGGAAAACCCTCGTACCGCCCCTAAAACGTTGCAAATAACCAATCTGCCCCCCAAACAGCATGAAATCACGATTGGCCGTCCAGACCGGCACGAATCCCGAATTTCTCGCTGTACCGACGAGAAGCACTATTCACCCCCTGAACAACCCGAAAAGTAGTTATTTTCCATTTTGTCAACGGAAAACCCTCGTACCACCGCTAAAACGTTGCAAATAACCAATCTGCCCCCCAAATAGCCTGAAATCACGATCGGCCGTCCAGACCGGCACGAATCCCGAATTTCTCGCTGTTCCGACGAAAAGCACTATTCACCCCTGAACAACCAGAAAGTAGTTATTTTCCCTTTTGTCAACGGAAAACCCTCGTACCGCCCCTAAAACGTTGCAAATAACCAATCTGCCCCCCAAACAGCATGAAATCACGATTGGCCGTCCGGACCGGCACGACTCCCGAATTTCTCGCTGTTCCGACGAAAAGCACTATTCACCACTGAACAACCCGAAAGTAGTTATTTTCTATTTTGTCAACGGAAAACCCTCGCACCGCCCCTAAAACGTTGCAAATAACCAATCTGCCCCCCAAACAGCCTGAAATCACGATCGGCCGTCCAGACCGGCACGAATCCTGAATTTCTCGCTGTTCCGACGAAAAGCACTATTCACCACTGAACAACCCGAAAGTAGTTATTTTCCATTTTGTCAACGGAAAACCCTCGCACCGCCCCTAAAACATTGCAAATAACCAATCTGCCCCCCAAACAGCCTGAAATCACGATCCGCCATCCAGACCGGCACGAATCCCGAATTTCTCGCTGTACCGACGAGAAGCACTGTTCACCCCCTGAACAACCCGAAAAGTAGTTATTTTCCATTTTGTCAACGGAAAACCCTCGTACCACCGCTAAAACGTTGCAAATAACCAATCTGCCCCCCAAATAGCCTGAAATCACGATCGGCCGTCCAGACCGGCACGAATCCCGAATTTCTCGCTGTTCCGACGAAAAGCACTATTCACCCCTGAACAACTTGAAAGTAGTTATTTTCTCTTTTGTCAACGGAAAACCCTCGTACCGCCCCTAAAACGTTGCAAATAACCAATCTGCCCCCCAAACAGCATGAAATCACGATTGGCCGTCCAGACCGGCACGAATCCCGAATTTCTCGCTGTACCGACGAGAAGCACTATTCACCCCCTGAACAACCCGAAAAATAGTTATTTTCCATTTTGTCAACGGAAAACCCTCGTACCATCGCTAAAACGTTGCAAATAACCAATCTGCCCCCCAAATAGCCTGAAATCACGATCGGCCGTCCAGACCGGCACGAATCCCGAATTTCTCGCTGTTCCGACGAAAAGCACTATTCACCACTGAACAACCCGAATGTAGTTATTTTCCATTTTGTCAACGGAAAACCCTCGCACCGCCCCTAAAACGTTGCAAATAACCAATCTGCCCCCCAAACAGCCTGAAATCACGATCGGCCGTCCAGACCGGCACGAATCCCGAATTTCTCGCTGTTCCGACGAAAAGCACTATTCACCACTGAACAACCCGAAAGTAGTTATTTTCCATTTTGTCAACGGAAAACCCTCGCACCGCCCCTAAAACGTTGCAAATAACCAATCTGCCCCCCAAACAGCATGAAATCACGATTGGCCGTCCAGACCGGCACGAATCCCGAATTTCTCGCTGTACCGACGAGAAGCACTATTCACCCCCTGAACAACCCGAAAAGTAGTTATTTTCCATTTTGTCAACGGAAAACCCTCGTACCACCGCTAAAACGTTGCAAATAACCAATCTGCCCCCCAAATAGCCTGAAATCACGATCGGCCGTCCAGACCGGCACGAATCCCGAATTTCTCGCTGTTCCGACGAAAAGCACTATTCACCCCTGAACAAGCAGAAAGTAGTTATTTTCCCTTTTGTCAACGGAAAACCCTCGTACCGCCCCTAAAACGTTGCAAATAACCAATCTGCCCCCCAAACAGCATGAAATCACGATTGGCCGTCCAGACCGGCACGAATCCCGAATTTCTCGCTGTACCGACGAGAAGCACTATTCACCCCCTGAACAACCCGAAAAGTAGTTATTTTCCATTTTGTCAACGGAAAACCCTCGTACCACCGCTAAAACGTTGCAAATAACCAATCTGCCCCCCAAATAGCCTGAAATCACGATCGGCCGTCCAGACCGGCACGAATCCCGAATTTCTCGCTGTTCCGACGAAAAGCACTATTCACCCCTGAACAACTTGAAAGTAGTTATTTTCTCTTTTGTCAACGGAAAACCCTCGTACCGCCCCTAAAACGTTGCAAATAACCAATCTGCCCCCCAAACAGCATGAAATCACGATTGGCCGTCCAGACCGGCACGAATCCCGAATTTCTCGCTGTACCGACGAGAAGCACTATTCACCCCCTGAACAACCCGAAAAATAGTTATTTTCCATTTTGTCAACGGAAAACCCTCGTACCATCGCTAAAACGTTGCAAATAACCAATCTGCCCCCCAAATAGCCTGAAATCACGATCGGCCGTCCAGACCGGCACGAATCCCGAATTTCTCGCTGTTCCGACGAAAAGCACTATTCACCACTGAACAACCCGAATGTAGTTATTTTCCATTTTGTCAACGGAAAACCCTCGCACCGCCCCTAAAACGTTGCAAATAACCAATCTGCCCCCCAAACAGCCTGAAATCACGATCGGCCGTCCAGACCGGCACGAATCCCGAATTTCTCGCTGTTCCGACGAAAAGCACTATTCACCACTGAACAACCCGAAAGTAGTTATTTTCCATTTTGTCAACGGAAAACCCTCGCACCGCCCCTAAAACGTTGCAAATAACCAATCTGCCCCCCAAACAGCATGAAATCACGATTGGCCGTCCAGACCGGCACGAATCCCGAATTTCTCGCTGTACCGACGAGAAGCACTATTCACCCCCTGAACAACCCGAAAAGTAGTTATTTTCCATTTTGTCAACGGAAAACCCTCGTACCACCGCTAAAACGTTGCAAATAACCAATCTGCCCCCCAAATAGCCTGAAATCACGATCGGCCGTCCAGACCGGCACGAATCCCGAATTTCTCGCTGTTCCGACGAAAAGCACTATTCACCCCTGAACAAGCAGAAAGTAGTTATTTTCCCTTTTGTCAACGGAAAACCCTCGTACCGCCCCTAAAACGTTGCAAATAACCAATCTGCCCCCCAAACAGCATGAAATCACGATTGGCCGTCCAGACCGGCACGAATCCCGAATTTCTCGCTGTACCGACGAGAAGCACTATTCTCCCCCTGAACAACCCGAAAAGTAGTTATTTTCCATTTTGTAAACGGAAAACCCTCGTACCACCGCTAAAACGTTGCAAATAACCAATCTGCCCCCCAAATAGCCTGAAATCACGATCGGCCGTCCAGACCGGCACGAGTCCCGAATTTCTCGCTGTTCCGACGAAAAGCACTATTCACCCCTGAACAACCAGAAAGTAGTTATTTTCCCTTTTGTCAACGGAAAACCCTCGTACCGCCCCTAAAACGTTGCAAATAACCAATCTGCCCCCCAAACAGCATGAAATCACGATTGGCCGTCCGGACCGGCACGAATCCCGAATTTCTCGCTGTTCCGACGAAAAGCACTAATCACCACTGAACAACCCGAAAGTAGTTATTTTCCATTTTGTCAACGGAAAACCCTCGCACCGCCCCTAAAACGTTGCAAATAACCAATCTGCCCCCCAAACAGCCTGAAATCACGATCGGCCGTCCAGACCGGCACGAATCTCGAACTTCTCGCTGTTCCGACGAAAAGCACTATTCACGCCTAAACAACCCGAAAGTAGTTATTTTCCTTTTTGTCAACGGAAAACCCTCGTACCGCCCCTAAAACGTTGCAAATAACCAATCTGCCCCCCAAACAGCATGAAATCACGATTGGCCGTCCAGACCGGCACGAATCCCGAATTTCTCGCTGTACCGACGAGAAGCACTATTCACCCCCTGAACAACCCGAAAAGTAGTTATTTTCCATTTTGTCAACGGAAAACCCTCGTACCACCGCTAAAACGTTGCAAATAACCAATCTGCTCCCCAAATAGCCTGAAATCACGATCGGCCGTCCAGACCGGCACGAGTCCCGAATTTCTCGCTGTTCCGACGAAAAGCACTATTCACCACTGAACAACCCGAAAGTAGTTATTTTCCATTTTGTCAACGGAAAACCCTCGTACCGCCCCTAAAACGTTGCAAATAACCAATCTGCCCCCCAAACAGCATGAAATCACGATTGGCCGTCCGGACCGGCACGAATCCCGAATTTCTCGCTGTTCCGACGAAAAGCACTATTCACCACTGAACAACCCGAAAGTAGTTATTTTCCATTTTGTCAACGGAAAACCCTCGCACCGCCCCTAAAACGTTGCAAATAACCAATCTGCCCCCCAAACAGCCTGAAATCACGATCGGCCGTCCAGACCGGCACGAATCCCGAATTTCTCGCTGTTCCGACGAAAAGCACTATTCACCACTGAACAACCCGAAAGTAGTTATTTTCCCTTTTGTCAACGGAAAACCCTCGCACCGCCCCTAAAACGTTGCAAATAACCAATCTGCCCCCCAAACAGCATGAAATCACGATTGGCCGTCCAGACCGGCACGAATCCCGAATTTCTCGCTGTACCGACGAGAAGCACTATTCACCCCCTTAACAACCCGAAAAGTAGTTATTTTCCATTTTGTCAACGGAAAACCCTCGTACCACCGCTAAAACGTTGCAAATAACCAATCTGCCCCCCAAATAGCCTGAAATCACGATCGGCCGTCCAGACCGGCACGAATCCCGAATTTCTCGCTGTTCCGACGAAAAGCACTATTCACCCCTGAACAAGCAGAAAGTTGTTATTTTCCCTTTTGTCAACGGAAAACCCTCGTACCGCCCCTAAAACGTTGCAAATAACCAATCTGCCCCCCAAACAGCATGAAATCACGATTGGCCGTCCAGACCGGCACGAATCCCGAATTTCTCGCTGTACCGACGAGAAGCACTATTCACCCCCTGAACAACCCGAAAAGTAGTTATTTTCCATTTTGTCAACGGAAAACCCTCGTACCACCGCTAAAACGTTGCAAATAACCAATCTGCCCCCCAAATAGCCTGAAATCACGATCGGCCGTCCAGACCGGCACGAGTCCCGAATTTCTCGCTGTTCCGACGAAAAGCACTATTCACCACTGAACAACCCGAAAGTAGTTATTTTCCATTTTGTCAACGGAAAACCCTCGTACCGCCCCTAAAACGTTGCAAATAACCAATCTGCCCCCCAAACAGCATGAAATCCCGATTGGCCGTCCGGACCGGCACGAATCCCGAATTTCTCGCTGTTCCGACGAAAAGCACTATTCACCACTGAACAACCCGAAAGTAGTTATTTTCCATTTTGTCAACGGAAAACCCTCGCACCGCCCCTAAAACGTTGCAAATAACCAATCTGCCCCCCAAACAGCCTGAAATCACGATCGGCCGTCCAGACCGGCACGAATCCCGAATTTCTCGCTGTTCCGACGAAAAGCACTATTCACCACTGAACAACCCGAAAGTAGTTATTTTCCCTTTTGTCAACGGAAAACCCTCGCACCGCCCCTAAAACGTTGCAAATAACCAATCTGCCCCCCAAACAGCATGAAATCACGATTGGCCGTCCAGACCGGCACGAATCCCGAATTTCTCGCTGTACCGACGAGAAGCACTATTCACCCCCTGAACAACCCGAAAAGTAGTTATTTTCCATTTTGTCAACGGAAAACCCTCGTACCACCGCTAAAACGTTGCAAATAACCAATCTGCCCCCCAAATAGCCTGAAATCACGATCGGCCGTCCAGACCGGCACGAATCCCGAATTTCTCGCTGTTCCGACGAAAAGCACTATTCACCCCTGAACAAGCAGAAAGTAGTTATTTTCCCTTTTGTCAACGGAAAACCCTCGTACCGCCCCTAAAACGTTGCAAATAACCAATCTGCCCCCCAAACAGCATGAAATCACGATTGGCCGTCCAGACCGGCACGAATCCCGAATTTCTCGCTGTACCGACGAGAAGCACTATTCTCCCCCTGAACAACCCGAAAAGTAGTTATTTTCCATTTTGTCAACGGAAAACCCTCGTACCACCGCTAAAACGTTGCAAATAACCAATCTGCCCCCCAAATAGCCTGAAATCACGATCGGCCGTCCAGACCGGCACGAGTCCCGAATTTCTCGCTGTTCCGACGAAAAGCACTATTCACCCCTGAACAAGCAGAAAGTAGTTATTTTCCCTTTTGTCAACGGAAAACCCTCGTACCGCCCCTAAAACGTTGCAAATAACCAATCTGCCCCCCAAACAGCATGAAATCACGATTGGCCGTCCGGACCGGCACGAATCCCGAATTTCTCGCGGTTCCGACGAAAAGCACTAATCACCACTGAACAACCCGAAAGTAGTTATTTTCCATTTTGTCAACGGAAAACCCTCGCACCGCCCCTAAAACGTTGCAAATAACCAATCTGCCCCCCAAACAGCCTGAAATCACGATCGGCCGTCCAGACCGGCACGAATCTCGAATTTCTCGCTGTTCCGACGAAAAGCACTATTCACGCCTAAACAACCCGAAAGTAGTTATTTTCCTTTTTGTCAACGGAAAACCCTCGTACTGCCCCTAAAACGTTGCAAATAACCAATCTGCCCCCCAAACAGCATGAAATCACGATTGGCCGTCCAGACCGGCACGAATCCCGAATTTCTCGCTGTACCGACGAGAAGCACTATTCACCCCCTGAACAACCCGAAAAGTAGTTATTTTCCATTTTGTCAACGGAAAACCCTCGTACCACCGCTAAAACGTTGCAAATAACCAATCTGCCCCCCAAATAGCCTGAAATCACGATCAGCCGTCCAGACCGGCACGAATCCCGAATTTCTCGCTGTTCCGACGAAAAGCACTAATCACCACTGAACAACCCGAAAGTAGTTATTTTCCATTTTGTCAACGGAAAACCCTCGCACCGCCCCTAAAACGTTGCAAATAACCAATCTGCCCCCCAAACAGCCTGAAATCACGATCGGCCGTCCAGACCGGCACGAATCTCGAATTTCTCGCTGTTCCGACGAAAAGCACTATTCACGCCTAAACAACCCGAAAGTAGTTATTTTCCTTTTTGTCAACGGAAAACCCTCGTACTGCCCCTAAAACGTTGCAAATAACCAATCTGCCCCCCAAACAGCATGAAATCACGATTGGCCGTCCAGACCGGCACGAATCCCGAATTTCTAGCTGTACCGACGAGAAGCACTATTCACCCCCTGAACAACCCGAAAAGTAGTTATTTTCCATTTTGTCAACGGAAAACCCTCGTACCACCGCTAAAACGTTGCAAATAACCAATCTGCCCCCCAAATAGCCTGAAATCACGATCGGCCGTCCAGACCGGCACGAATCCCGAATTTCTCGCTGTTCCGACGAAAAGCACTATTCACCCCTGAACAACCAGAAAGTAGTTATTTTCCCTTTTGTCAACGGAAAACCCTCGTACCGCCCCTAAAACGTTGCAAATAACCAATCTGCCCCCCAAACAGCCTGAAATCACGATTGGCCGTCCAGACCGGCACGAATCCCGAATTTCTCGCTGTACCGACGAAAAGCACTATTCACCACTGAACAACCCGAAAGTAGTTATTTCCCATTTTGTCAACGGAAAACCCTCGCACCGCCCCTAAAACGTTGCAAATAACCAATCTGCCCCCCAAACAGCCTGAAATCACGACCGGCCGTCCAGACCGGCACGAATCCTGAATTTCTCGCTGTTCCGACGAAAAGCACTATTCACGCCTAAACAACTCGAAAGTAGTTATTTTCCATTTTGTCAACGGAAAACCCTCGTACCGCCCCTAAAACGTTGCAAATAACCAATCTGCCCCCCAAACAGCATGAAATCACGATTGGCCGTCCGGACCGGCACGAATCCCGAATTTCTCGCTGTTCCGACGAAAAGCACTAATCACCACTGAACAACCCGAAAGTAGTTATTTTCCATTTTGTCAACGGAAAACCCTCGCACCGCCCCTAAAACGTTGCAAATAACCAATCTGCCCCCCAAACAGCCTGAAATCACGATCGGCCGTCCAGACCGGCACGAATCTCGAATTTCTCGCTGTTCCGACGAAAAGCACTATTCACGCCTAAACAACCCGAAAGTAGTTATTTTCCTTTTTGTCAACGGAAAACCCTCGTACCGCCCCTAAAACGTTGCAAATAACCAATCTGCCCCCCAAACAGCATGAAATCACGATTGGCCGTCCAGACCGGCACGAATCCCGAATTTCTCGCTGTACCGACGAGAAGCACTATTCACCCCCTGAACAACCCGAAAAGTAGTTATTTTCCATTTTGTCAACGGAAAACCCTCGTACCACCGCTAAAACGTTGCAAATAACCAATCTGCCCCCCAAATAGCCTGAAATCACGATCGGCCGTCCAGACCGGCACGAATCCCGAATTTCTCGCTGTTCCGACGAAAAGCACTATTCACCCCTGAACAACCAGAAAGTAGTTATTTTCCCTTTTGTCAACGGAAAACCCTCGTACCGCCCCTAAAACGTTGCAAATAACCAATCTGCCCCCCAAACAGCATGAAATCACGATTGGCCGTCCAGACCGGCACGAATCCCGAATTTCTCGCTGTACCGACGAAAAGCACTATTCACCACTGAACAACCTGAAAGTAGTTATTTCCCATTTTGTCAACGGAAAACCCTCGCACCGCCCCTAAAACGTTGCAAATAACCAATCTGCCCCCCAAACAGCCTGAAATCACGATCGGCCGTCCAGACCGGCACGAATCCTGAATTTCTCGCTGTTCCGACGAAAAGCACTATTCACGCCTAAACAACTCGAAAGTAGTTATTTTCCATTTTGTCAACGGAAAACCCTCGTACCGCCCCTAAAACGTTGCAAATAACCAATCTGCCCCCCAAATAGCATGAAATCACGATCGGCCGTCCAGACCGGCACGAGTCCCGAATTTCTCGCTGTTCCGACGAAAAGCACTATTCACCCCTGAACAACCAGAAAGTAGTTATTTTCCCTTTTGTCAACGGAAAACCCTCGTACCGCCCCTAAAACGTTGCAAATAACCAATCTGCCCCCCAAACAGCATGAAATCACGATTGGCCGTCCGGACCGGCACGAATCCCGAATTTCTCGCTGTTCCGACGAAAAGCACTAATCACCACTGAACAACCCGAAAGTAGTTATTTTCCATTTTGTCAACGGAAAACCCTCGCACCGCCCCTAAAACGTTGCAAATAACCAATCTGCCCCCCAAACAGCCTGAAATCACGATCGGCCGTCCAGACCGGCACGAATCTCGAATTTCTCGCTGTTCCGACGAAAAGCACTATTCACGCCTAAACAACCCGAAAGTAGTTATTTTCCTTTTTGTCAACGGAAAACCCTCGTACCGCCCCTAAAACGTTGCAAATAACCAATCTGCCCCCCAAACAGCATGAAATCACGATTGGCCGTCCAGACCGGCACGAATCCCGAATTTCTCGCTGTACCGACGAGAAGCACTATTCACCCCCTGAACAACCCGAAAAGTAGTTATTTTCCATTTTGTCAACGGAAAACCCTCGTACCACCGCTAAAACGTTGCAAATAACCAATCTGCCCCCCAAATAGCCTGAAATCACGATCGGCCGTCCAGACCGGCACGAATCCCGAATTTCTCGCTGTTCCGACGAAAAGCACTATTCACCCCTGAACAACCAGAAAGTAGTTATTTTCCCTTTTGTCAACGGAAAACCCTCGTACCGCCCCTAAAACGTTGCAAATAACCAATCTGCCCCCCAAACAGCATGAAATCACGATTGGCCGTCCAGACCGGCACGAATCCCGAATTTCTCGCTGTACCGACGAGAAGCACTATTCACCCCCTGAACAACCCGAAAAGTAGTTATTTTCCATTTTGTCAACGGAAAACCCTCGTACCACCGCTAAAACGTTGCAAATAACCAATCTGCCCCCCAAATAGCCTGAAATCACGATCGGCCGTCCAGACCGGCACGAATCCCGAATTTCTCGCTGTTCCGACGAAAAGCACTATTCACGCCTAAACAACTCGAAAGTAGTTATTTTCCATTTTGTCAACGGAAAACCCTCGTACCGCCCCTAAAACGTTGCAAATAACCAATCTGCCCCCCAAATAGCATGAAATCACGATCGGCCGTCCAGACCGGCACGAGTCCCGAATTTCTCGCTGTTCCGACGAAAAGCACTATTCACCCCTGAACAACCAGAAAGTAGTTATTTTCCCTTTTGTCAACGGAAAACCCTCGTACCGCCCCTAAAACGTTGCAAATAACCAATCTGCCCCCCAAACAGCATGAAATCACGATTGGCCGTCCGGACCGGCACGAATCCCGAATTTCTCGCTGTTCCGACGAAAAGCACTAATCACCACTGAACAACCCGAAAGTAGTTATTTTCCATTTTGTCAACGGAAAACCCTCGCACCGCCCCTAAAACGTTGCAAATAACCAATCTGCCCCCCAAACAGCCTGAAATCACGATCGGCCGTCCAGACCGGCACGAATCTCGAATTTCTCGCTGTTCCGACGAAAAGCACTATTCACGCCTAAACAACCCGAAAGTAGTTATTTTCCTTTTTGTCAACGGAAAACCCTCGTACCGCCCCTAAAACGTTGCAAATAACCAATCTGCCCCCCAAACAGCATGAAATCACGATTGGCCGTCCAGACCGGCACGAATCCCGAATTTCTCGCTGTACCGACGAGAAGCACTATTCACCCCCTGAACAACCCGAAAAGTAGTTATTTTCCATTTTGTCAACGGAAAACCCTCGTACCACCGCTAAAACGTTGCAAATAACCAATCTGCCCCCCAAATAGCCTGAAATCACGATCGGCCGTCCAGACCGGCACGAATCCCGAATTTCTCGCTGTTCCGACGAAAAGCACTATTCACCCCTGAACAACCAGAAAGTAGTTATTTTCCCTTTTGTCAACGGAAAACCCTCGTACCGCCCCTAAAACGTTGCAAATAACCAATCTGCCCCCCAAACAGCATGAAATCACGATTGGCCGTCCAGACCGGCACGAATCCCGAATTTCTCGCTGTACCGACGAGAAGCACTATTCACCCCCTGAACAACCCGAAAAGTAGTTATTTTCCATTTTGTCAACGGAAAACCCTCGTACCACCGCTAAAACGTTGCAAATAACCAATCTGCCCCCCAAATAGCCTGAAATCACGATCGGCCGTCCAGACCGGCACGAATCCCGAATTTCTCGCTGTTCCGACGAAAAGCACTAATCACCACTGAACAACCCGAAAGTAGTTATTTTCCATTTTGTCAACGGAAAACCCTCGCACCGCCCCTAAAACGTTGCAAATAACCAATCTGCCCCCCAAACAGCCTGAAATCACGATCGGCCGTCCAGACCGGCACGAATCTCGAATTTCTCGCTGTTCCGACGAAAAGCACTATTCACGCCTAAACAACCCGAAAGTAGTTATTTTCCTTTTTGTCAACGGAAAACCCTCGTACTGCCCCTAAAACGTTGCAAATAACCAATCTGCCCCCCAAACAGCATGAAATCACGATTGGCCGTCCAGACCGGCACGAATCCCGAATTTCTAGCTGTACCGACGAGAAGCACTATTCACCCCCTGAACAACCCGAAAAGTAGTTATTTTCCATTTTGTCAACGGAAAACCCTCGTACCACCGCTAAAACGTTGCAAATAACCAATCTGCCCCCCAAATAGCCTGAAATCACGATCGGCCGTCCAGACCGGCACGAATCCCGAATTTCTCGCTGTTCCGACGAAAAGCACTATTCACCCCTGAACAACCAGAAAGTAGTTATTTTCCCTTTTGTCAACGGAAAACCCTCGTACCGCCCCTAAAACGTTGCAAATAACCAATCTGCCCCCCAAACAGCCTGAAATCACGATTGGCCGTCCAGACCGGCACGAATCCCGAATTTCTCGCTGTACCGACGAAAAGCACTATTCACCACTGAACAACCCGAAAGTAGTTATTTCCCATTTTGTCAACGGAAAACCCTCGCACCGCCCCTAAAACGTTGCAAATAACCAATCTGCCCCCCAAACAGCCTGAAATCACGACCGGCCGTCCAGACCGGCACGAATCCTGAATTTCTCGCTGTTCCGACGAAAAGCACTATTCACGCCTAAACAACTCGAAAGTAGTTATTTTCCATTTTGTCAACGGAAAACCCTCGTACCGCCCCTAAAACGTTGCAAATAACCAATCTGCCCCCCAAACAGCATGAAATCACGATTGGCCGTCCGGACCGGCACGAATCCCGAATTTCTCGCTGTTCCGACGAAAAGCACTAATCACCACTGAACAACCCGAAAGTAGTTATTTTCCATTTTGTCAACGGAAAACCCTCGCACCGCCCCTAAAACGTTGCAAATAACCAATCTGCCCCCCAAACAGCATGAAATCACGATTGGCCGTCCGGACCGGCACGAATCCCGAATTTCTCGCTGTTCCGACGAAAAGCACTAATCACCACTGAACAACCCGAAAGTAGTTATTTTCCATTTTGTCAACGGAAAACCCTCGCACCGCCCCTAAAACGTTGCAAATAACCAATCTGCCCCCCAAACAGCCTGAAATCACGATCAGCCGTCCAGACCGGCACGAATCTCGAATTTCTCGCTGTTCCGACGAAAAGCACTATTCACGCCTAAACAACCCGAAAGTAGTTATTTTCCTTTTTGTCAACGGAAAACCCTCGTACCGCCCCTAAAACGTTGCAAATAACCAATCTGCCCCCCAAACAGCATGAAATCACGATTGGCCGTCCAGACCGGCACGAATCCCGAATTTCTCGCTGTACCGACGAGAAGCACTATTCACCCCCTGAACAACCCGAAAAGTAGTTATTTTCCATTTTGTCAACGGAAAACCCTCGTACCACCGCTAAAACGTTGCAAATAACCAATCTGCCCCCCAAATAGCCTGAAATCACGATCGGCCGTCCAGACCGGCATGAATCCCGAATTTCTCGCTGTTCCGACGAAAAGCACTATTCACCCCTGAACAACCAGAAAGTAGTTATTTTCCCTTTTGTCAACGGAAAACCCTCGTACCGCCCCTAAAACGTTGCAAATAACCAATCTGCCCCCCAAACAGCATGAAATCACGATTGGCCGTCCAGACCGGCACGAATCCCGAATTTCTCGCTGTACCGACGAAAAGCACTATTCACCACTGAACAACCCGAAAGTAGTTATTTCCCATTTTGTCAACGGAAAACCCTCGCACCGCCCCTAAAACGTTGCAAATAACCAATCTGCCCCCCAAACAGCATGAAATCACGATTGGCCGTCCAGACCGGCACGAATCCCGAATTTCTCGCTGTACCGACGAGAAGCACTATTCACCCCCTGAACAACCCGAAAAGTAGTTATTTTCCATTTTGTCAACGGAAAACCCTCGTACCACCGCTAAAACGTTGCAAATAACCAATCTGCCCCCCAAATAGCCTGAAATCACGATCGGCCGTCCAGACCGGCACGAATCCCGAATTTCTCGCTGTTCCGACGAAAAGCACTATTCACCCCTGAACAACCAGAAAGTAGTTATTTTCCCTTTTGTCAACGGAAAACCCTCGTACCGCCCCTAAAACGTTGCAAATAACCAATCTGCCCCCCAAACAGCATGAAATCACGATTGGCCGTCCAGACCGGCACGAATCCCGAATTTCTCGCTGTACCGACGAAAAGCACTATTCACCACTGAACAACCCGAAAGTAGTTATTTCCCATTTTGTCAACGGAAAACCCTCGCACCGCCCCTAAAACGTTGCAAATAACCAATCTGCCCCCCAAACAGCCTGAAATCACGATCGGCCGTCCAGACCGGCACGAATCCCGAATTTCTCGCTGTTCCGACGAAAAGCACTATTCACGCCTAAACAACCCGAAAGTAGTTATTTTCCTTTTTGTCAACGGAAAACCCTCGTACCGCCCCTAAAACGTTGCAAATAACCAATCTGCCCCCCAAACAGCATGAAATCACGATTGGCCGTCCAGACCGGCACGAATCCCGAATTTCTCGCTGTACCGACGAGAAGCACTATTCACCCCCTCAACAACCTGAAAAGTAGTTATTTTCAATTTTGTCAACGGAAAACCCTCGTACCACCGCTAAAACGTTGCAAATAACCAATCTGCCCCCCAAATAGCCTGAAATCCCGATCGGCCGTCCAGACCGGCACGAATCCCGAATTTCTCGCTGTTCCGACGAAAAGCACTATTCACCCCTGAACAACCAGAAAGTAGTTATTTTCCCTTTTGTCAACGGAAAAACCTCGTACTGCCCCTAAAACGTTGCAAATAACCAATCTGCCCCCCAAACAGCCTGAAATCACGATCGGCCGTCCAGACCGGCACGAATCCTGAATTTCTCGCTGTTCCGACGAAAAGCACTATTCACGCCTAAACAACTCGAAAGTAGTTATTTTCCATTTTGTCAACGGAAAACCCTCGTACCGCCCCTAAAACGTTGCAAATAACCAATCTGCCCCCCAAACAGCATGAAATCACGATTGGCCGTCCGGACCGGCACGAATCCCGAATTTCTCGCTGTTCCGACGAAAAGCACTAATCACCACTGAACAACCCGAAAGTAGTTATTTTCCATTTTGTCAATGGAAAACCCTCGCACCGCCCCTAAAACGTTGCAAATAACCAATCTGCCCCCCAAACAGCCTGAAATCACGATCGGCCGTCCAGACCGGCACGAATCTCGAATTTCTCGCTGTTCCGACGAAAAGCACTATTCACGCCTAAACAACCCGAAAGTAGTTATTTTCCTTTTTGTCAACGGAAAACCCTCGTACCGCCCCTAAAACGTTGCAAATCACCAATCTGCCCCCCAAACAGCATGAAATCACGATTGGCCGTCCAGACCGGCACGAATCCCGAATTTCTCGCTGTACCGACGAGAAGCACTATTCACCCCCTGAACAACCCGAAAAGTAGTTATTTTCCATTTTGTCAACGGAAAACCCTCGTACCACCGCTAAAACGTTGCAAATAACCAATCTGCCCCCCAAATAGCCTGAAATCACGATCGGCCGTCCAGACCGGCACGAATCCCGAATTTCTCGCTGTTCCGACGAAAAGCACTATTCACCCCTGAACAACCAGAAAGTAGTTATTTTCCCTTTTGTCAACGGAAAACCCTCGTACCGCCCCTAAAACGTTGCAAATAACCAATCTGCCCCCCAAACAGCATGAAATCACGATTGGCCGTCCAGACCGGCACGAATCCCGAATTTCTCGCTGTACCGACGAAAAGCACTATTCACCACTGAACAACCTGAAAGTAGTTATTTCCCATTTTGTCAACGGAAAACCCTCGCACCGCCCCTAAAACGTTGCAAATAACCAATCTGCCCCCCAAACAGCCTGAAATCACGATCGGCCGTCCAGACCGGCACGAATCCTGAATTTCTCGCTGTTCCGACGAAAAGCACTATTCACGCCTAAACAACTCGAAAGTAGTTATTTTCCATTTTGTCAACGGAAAACCCTCGTACCGCCCCTAAAACGTTGCAAATAACCAATCTGCCCCCCAAATAGCATGAAATCACGATCGGCCGTCCAGACCGGCACGAGTCCCGAATTTCTCGCTGTTCCGACGAAAAGCACTATTCTCCCCTGAACAACCAGAAAGTAGTTATTTTCCCTTTTGTCAACGGAAAACCCTCGTACCGCCCCTAAAACGTTGCAAATAACCAATCTGCCCCCCAAACAGCATGAAATCACGATTGGCCGTCCGGACCGGCACGAATCCCGAATTTCTCGCTGTTCCGACGAAAAGCACTAATCACCACTGAACAACCCGAAAGTAGTTATTTTCCATTTTGTCAACGGAAAACCCTCGCACCGCCCCTAAAACGTTGCAAATAACCAATCTGCCCCCCAAACAGCCTGAAATCACGATCGGCCGTCCAGACCGGCACGAATCTCGAATTTCTCGCTGTTCCGACGAAAAGCACTATTCACGCCTAAACAACCCGAAAGTAGTTATTTTCCTTTTTGTCAACGGAAAACCCTCGTACCGCCCCTAAAACGTTGCAAATAACCAATCTGCCCCCCAAACAGCATGAAATCACGATTGGCCGTCCAGACCGGCACGAATCCCGAATTTCTCGCTGTACCGACGAGAAGCACTATTCACCCCCTGAACAACCCGAAAAGTAGTTATTTTCCATTTTGTCAACGGAAAACCCTCGTACCACCGCTAAAACGTTGCAAATAACCAATCTGCCCCCCAAATAGCCTGAAATCACGATCGGCCGTCCAGACCGGCACGAATCCCGAATTTCTCGCTGTTCCGACGAAAAGCACTATTCACCCCTGAACAACCAGAAAGTAGTTATTTTCCCTTTTGTCAACGGAAAACCCTCGTACCGCCCCTAAAACGTTGCAAATAACCAATCTGCCCCCCAAACAGCATGAAATCACGATTGGCCGTCCAGACCGGCACGAATCCCGAATTTCTCGCTGTACCGACGAAAAGCACTATTCACCACTGAACAACCCGAAAGTAGTTATTTCCCATTTTGTCAACGGAAAACCCTCGCACCGCCCCTAAAACGTTGCAAATAACCAATCTGCCCCCCAAACAGCCTGAAATCACGATCGGCCGTCCAGACCGGCACGAATCCCGAATTTCTCGCTGTTCCGACGAAAAGCACTATTCACGCCTAAACAACCCGAAAGTAGTTATTTTCCTTTTTGTCAACGGAAAACCCTCGTACCGCCCCTAAAACGTTGCAAATAACCAATCTGCCCCCCAAACAGCATGAAATCACGATTGGCCGTCCAGACCGGCACGAATCCCGAATTTCTCGCTGTACCGACGAAAAGCACTATTCACCACTGAACAACCCGAAAGTAGTTATTTCCCATTTTGTCAACGGAAAACCCTCGCACCGCCCCTAAAACGTTGCAAATAACCAATCTGCCCCCCAAACAGCCTGAAATCACGATCGGCCGTCCAGACCGGCACGAATCCCGAATTTCTCGCTGTTCCGACGAAAAGCACTATTCACGCGTAAACAACCCGAAAGTAGTTATTTTCCATTTTGTCAACGGAAAACCCTCGTACCGCCCCTAAAACGTTGCAAATAACCAATCTGCCCCCCAAATAGCATGAAATCACGACCGGCCGTCCAGACCGGCACGAATCCCGAATTTCTCGCTGTTCCGACGAAAAGCACTATTCACCACTGAACAACCCGAAAGTAGTTATTTTCCATTTTGTCAACGGACATCCCTCGCACCGCCCCTTAAACGTTGCAAATAACCAATCTGCCCCCCAAACAGCCTGAAATCACGATCGGCCGTCCAGACCGGCACGAATCCCGAATTTCTCGCTGTTCCGACGAAAAGCACTATTCATGCCTAAACAACCCGAAAGTAGTTATTTTCCATTTTGTCAACGGAAAACCCTCGTACCGCGCCTAAAACGTTGCAAATAACCAATCTGCCCCCCAAACAGCATGAAATCACGATTGGCCGTCCAGACCGGCACGAATCCCGAATTTCTCGCTGTACCGACGAGAAGCACTATTCACCCCCTGAACAACCCGAAAAGTAGTTATTTTCCATTTTGTCAATGGAAAACCCTCGTACCACCGCTAAAACGTTGAAAATAACCAATCTGCCCCCCAAATAGCCTGAAATCACGATTGGCCGTCCAGACCGGCACGAATCCCGAATTTCTCGCTGTACCGACGAAAAGCACTATTCACCACTGAACAACCCGAAAGTAGTTATTTCCCATTTTGTCAACGGAAAACCCTCGCACCGCCCCTAAAACGTTGCAAATAACCAATCTGCCCCCCAAATAGCATGAAATCACGACCGGCCGTCCAGACCGGCACGAATCCCGAATTTCTCGCTGTTCCGACGAAAAGCACTATTCACGCCTAAACAACCCGAAAGTAGTTATTTTCCTTTTTGTCAACGGAAAACCCTCGTACCGCCCCTAAAACGTTGCAAATAACCAATCTGCCCCCCAAACAGCATGAAATCACGATTGGCCGTCCAGACCGGCACGAATCCCGAATTTCTCGCTGTTCCGACGAAAAGCACTATTCACCCCTGAACAACCAGAAAGTAGTTATTTTCCCTTTTGTCAACGGAAAACCCTCGTACCGCCCCTAAAACGTTGCAAATAACCAATCTGCCCCCCAAACAGCATGAAATCACGATTGGCCGTCCAGACCGGCACGAATCCCGAATTTCTCGCTGTACCGACGAAAAGCACTATTCACCACTGAACAACCCGAAAGTAGTTATTTCCCATTTTGTCAACGGAAAACCCTCGCACCGCCCCTAAAACGTTGCCAATAACCAATCTGCCCCCCAAACAGCCTGAAATCACGATCGGCCGTCCAGACCGGCACGAATCCCGAATTTCTCGCTGTTCCGACGAAAAGCACTATTCACGCGTAAACAACCCGAAAGTAGTTATTTTCCATTTTGTCAACGGAAAACCCTCGTACCGCCCCTAAAACGTTGCAAATAACCAATCTGCCCCCCAAATAGCATGAAATCACGACCGGCCGTCCAGACCGGCACGAATCCCGAATTTCTCGCTGTTCCGACGAAAAGCACTATTCACCACTGAACAACCCGAAAGTAGTTATTTTCCATTTTGTCAACGGACATCCCTCGCACCGCCCCTTAAACGTTGCAAATAACCAATCTGCCCCCCAAACAGCCTGAAATCACGATCGGCCGTCCAGACCGGCACGAATCCCGAATTTCTCGCTGTTCCGACGAAAAGCACTATTCATGCCTAAACAACCCGAAAGTAGTTATTTTCCATTTTGTCAACGGAAAACCCTCGTACCGCGCCTAAAACGTTGCAAATAACCAATCTGCCCCCCAAACAGCATGAAATCACGATTGGCCGTCCAGACCGGCACGAATCCCGAATTTCTCGCTGTACCGACGAGAAGCACTATTCACCCCCTGAACAACCCGAAAAGTAGTTATTTTCCATTTTGTCAATGGAAAACCCTCGTACCACCGCTAAAACGTTGAAAATAACCAATCTGCCCCCCAAATAGCCTGAAATCACGATTGGCCGTCCAGACCGGCACGAATCCCGAATTTCTCGCTGTACCGACGAAAAGCACTATTCACCACTGAACAACCCGAAAGTAGTTATTTCCCATTTTGTCAACGGAAAACCCTCGCACCGCCCCTAAAACGTTGCAAATAACCAATCTGCCCCCCAAATAGCATGAAATCACGACCGGCCGTCCAGACCGGCACGAATCCCGAATTTCTCGCTGTTCCGACGAAAAGCACTATTCACGCCTAAACAACCCGAAAGTAGTTATTTTCCTTTTTGTCAACGGAAAACCCTCGTACCGCCCCTAAAACGTTGCAAATAACCAATCTGCCCCCCAAACAGCATGAAATCACGATTGGCCGTCCAGACCGGCACGAATCCCGAATTTCTCGCTGTACCGACGAAAAGCACTATTCACCACTGAACAACCCGAAAGTAGTTATTTCCCATTTTGTCAACGGAAAACCCTCGCACCGCCCCTAAAACGTTGCAAATAACCAATCTGCCCCCCAAACAGCCTGAAATCACGATCGGCCGTCCAGACCGGCACGAATCCCGAATTTCTCGCTGTTCCGACGAAAAGCACTATTCACCCCTGAACAACCAGAAAGTAGTTATTTTCCCTTTTGTCAACGGAAAACCCTCGTACCGCCCCTAAAACGTTGCAAATAACCAATCTGCCCCCCAAACAGCATGAAATCACGATTGGCCGTCCAGACCGGCACGAATCCCGAATTTCTCGCTGTACCGACGAAAAGCACTATTCACCACTGAACAACCCGAAAGTAGTTATTTCCCATTTTGTCAACGGAAAACCCTCGCACCGCCCCTAAAACGTTGCAAATAACCAATCTGCCCCCCAAACAGCCTGAAATCACGATCGGCCGTCCAGACCGGCACGAATCCCGAATTTCTCGCTGTTCCGACGAAAAGCACTATTCACGCCTAAACAACCCGAAAGTAGTTATTTTCCTTTTTGTCAACGGAAAACCCTCGTACCGCCCCTAAAACGTTGCAAATAACCAATCTGCCCCCCAAACAGCATGAAATCACGATTGGCCGTCCAGACCGGCACGAATCCCGAATTTCTCGCTGTACCGACGAAAAGCACTATTCACCACTGAACAACCCGAAAGTAGTTATTTCCCATTTTGTCAACGGAAAACCCTCGCACCGCCCCTAAAACGTTGCAAATAACCAATCTGCCCCCCAAACAGCCTGAAATCACGATCGGCCGTCCAGACCGGCACGAATCCCGAATTTCTCGCTGTTCCGACGAAAAGCACTATTCACGCGTAAACAACCCGAAAGTAGTTATTTTCCATTTTGTCAACGGAAAACCCTCGTACCGCCCCTAAAACGTTGCAAATAACCAATCTGCCCCCCAAATAGCATGAAATCACGACCGGCCGTCCAGACCGGCACGAATCCCGAATTTCTCGCTGTTCCGACGAAAAGCACTATTCACCACTGAACAACCCGAAAGTAGTTATTTTCCATTTTGTCAACGGACATCCCTCGCACCGCCCCTTAAACGTTGCAAATAACCAATCTGCCCCCCAAACAGCCTGAAATCACGATCGGCCGTCCAGACCGGCACGAATCCCGAATTTCTCGCTGTTCCGACGAAAAGCACTATTCATGCCTAAACAACCCGAAAGTAGTTATTTTCCATTTTGTCAACGGAAAACCCTCGTACCGCGCCTAAAACGTTGCAAATAACCAATCTGCCCCCCAAACAGCATGAAATCACGATTGGCCGTCCAGACCGGCACGAATCCCGAATTTCTCGCTGTACCGACGAGAAGCACTATTCACCCCCTGAACAACCCGAAAAGTAGTTATTTTCCATTTTGTCAATGGAAAACCCTCGTACCACCGCTAAAACGTTGAAAATAACCAATCTGCCCCCCAAATAGCCTGAAATCACGATTGGCCGTCCAGACCGGCACGAATCCCGAATTTCTCGCTGTACCGACGAAAAGCACTATTCACCACTGAACAACCCGAAAGTAGTTATTTCCCATTTTGTCAACGGAAAACCCTCGCACCGCCCCTAAAACGTTGCAAATAACCAATCTGCCCCCCAAATAGCCTGAAATCACGATCGGCCGTCCAGACCGGCACGAATCCCGAATTTCTCGCTGTTCTGACGAAAAGCACTATTCACCCCTGAACAACCAGAAAGTAGTTATTTTCCCTTTTGTCAACGGAAAACCCTCGTACCGCCCCTAAAACGTTGCAAATAACCAATCTGCCCCCCAAACAGCATGAAATCACGATTGGCCGTCCAGACCGGCACGAATCCCGAATTTCTCGCTGTACCGACGAGAAGCACTATTCACCCCCTGAACAACCCGAAAAGTAGTTATTTTCCATTTTGTCAACGGAAAACCCTCGTACCACCGCTAAAACGTTGCAAATAACCAATCTGCCCCCCAAATAGCCTGAAATCACGATCGGCCGTCCAGACCGGCACGAGCCCCGAATTTCTCGCTGTTCCGACGAAGAGCACTATTCACCACTGAACAACCTGAAAGTAGTTATTTTCCATTTTGTCAACGGAAAACCCTCGTACCGCCCCTAAAACGTTGCAAATAACCAATCTGCCCCCCAAACAGCATGAAGTCACGATTGGCCGTCCGGACCGGCACGAATCCCGAATTTCTCGCCGTTCCGACGAAACGCACAATTCACCACTGAACAACCCGAAAGTAGTTATTTTCCATTTTGTCAACGGAAAACCCTCGCACCGCCCCTAAAACGTTGCAAATAACCAATCTGCCCCCCAAACAGCCTGAAATCACGATCGGCCGTCCAGACCGGCACGAATCCTGAATTTCTCGCTGTTCCGACGAAAAGCACTATTCACGCCTAAACAACTCGAAAGTAGTTATTTTCCATTTTGTCAACGGAAAACCCTCGTACCGCCCCTAAAACGTTGCAAATAACCAATCTGCCCCCCAAATAGCATGAAATCACGATCGGCCGTCCAGACCGGCACGAGTCCCGAATTTCTCGCTGTTCCGACGAAAAGCACTATTCACCCCTGAACAACCAGAAAGTAGTTATTTTCCCTTTTGTCAACGGAAAACCCTCGTACCGCCCCTAAAACGTTGCAAATAACCAATCTGCCCCCCAAACAGCATGAAATCACGATTGGCCGTCCGGACCGGCACGAATCCCGAATTTCTCGCTGTTCCGACGAAAAGCACTAATCACCACTGAACAACCCGAAAGTAGTTATTTTCCATTTTGTCAACGGAAAACCCTCGCACCGCCCCTAAAACGTTGCAAATAACCAATCTGCCCCCCAAACAGCCTGAAATCACGATCGGCCGTCCAGACCGGCACGAATCTCGAATTTCTCGCTGTTCCGACGAAAAGCACTATTCACGCCTAAACAACCCGAAAGTAGTTATTTTCCTTTTTGTCAACGGAAAACCCTCGTACCGCCCCTAAAACGTTGCAAATAACCAATCTGCCCCCCAAACAGCATGAAATCACGATTGGCCGTCCAGACCGGCACGAATCCCGAATTTCTCGCTGTACCGACGAGAAGCACTATTCACCCCCTGAACAACCCGAAAAGTAGTTATTTTCCATTTTGTCAACGGAAAACCCTCGTACCACCGCTAAAACGTTGCAAATAACCAATCTGCCCCCCAAATAGCCTGAAATCACGATCGGCCGTCCAGACCGGCACGAATCCCGAATTTCTCGCTGTTCCGACGAAAAGCACTATTCACCCCTGAACAACCAGAAAGTAGTTATTTTCCCTTTTGTCAACGGAAAACCCTCGTACCGCCCCTAAAACGTTGCAAATAACCAATCTGCCCCCCAAACAGCATGAAATCACGATTGGCCGTCCAGACCGGCACGAATCCCGAATTTCTCGCTGTACCGACGAAAAGCACTATTCACCACTGAACAACCCGAAAGTAGTTATTTCCCATTTTGTCAACGGAAAACCCTCGCACCGCCCCTAAAACGTTGCAAATAACCAATCTGCCCCCCAAACAGCCTGAAATCACGATCGGCCGTCCAGACCGGCACGAATCCCGAATTTCTCGCTGTTCCGACGAAAAGCACTATTCACGCGTAAACAACCCGAAAGTAGTTATTTTCCATTTTGTCAACGGAAAACCCTCGTACCGCCCCTAAAACGTTGCAAATAACCAATCTGCCCCCCAAATAGCATGAAATCACGACCGGCCGTCCAGACCGGCACGAATCCCGAATTTCTCGCTGTTCCGACGAAAAGCACTATTCACCACTGAACAACCCGAAAGTAGTTATTTTCCATTTTGTCAACGGACATCCCTCGCACCGCCCCTAAAACGTTGCAAATAACCAATCTGCCCCCCAAACAGCCTGAAATCACGATCGGCCGTCCAGACCGGCACGAATCCCGAATTTCTCGCTGTTCCGACGAAAAGCACTATTCATGCCTAAACAACCCGAAAGTAGTTATTTTCCATTTTGTCAACGGAAAACCCTCGTACCGCGCCTAAAACGTTGCAAATAACCAATCTGCCCCCCAAACAGCATGAAATCACGATTGGCCGTCCAGACCGGCACGAATCCCGAATTTCTCGCTGTACCGACGAGAAGCACTATTCACCCCCTGAACAACCCGAAAAGTAGTTATTTTCCATTTTGTCAATGGAAAACCCTCGTACCACCGCTAAAACGTTGAAAATAACCAATCTGCCCCCCAAATAGCCTGAAATCACGATCGGCCGTCCAGACCGGCACGAATCCCGAATTTCTCGCTGTTCCGACGAAAAGCACTATTCACCCCTGAACAACCAGAAAGTAGTTATTTTCCCTTTTGTCAACGGAAAACCCTCGTACCGCCCCTAAAACGTTGCAAATAACCAATCTGCCCCCCAAACAGCATGAAATCACGATTGGCCGTCCAGACCGGCACGAATCCCGAATTTCTCGCTGTACCGACGAAAAGCACTATTCACCACTGAACAACCCGAAAGTAGTTATTTCCCATTTTGTCAACGGAAAACCCTCGCACCGCCCCTAAAACGTTGCAAATAACCAATCTGCCCCCCAAACAGCCTGAAATCACGATCGGCCGTCCAGACCGGCACGAATCCCGAATTTCTCGCTGTTCCGACGAAAAGCACTATTCACGCCTAAACAACCCGAAAGTAGTTATTTTCCATTTTGTCAACGGAAAACCCTCGTACCGCCCCTAAAACGTTGCAAATAACCAATCTGCCCCCCAAATAGCATGAAATCACGACCGGCCGTCCAGACCGGCACGAATCCCGAATTTCTCGCTGTTCCGACGAAAAGCACTATTCACCACTGAACAACCCGAAAGTAGTTATTTTCCATTTTGTCAACGGACATCCCTCGCACCGCCCCTAAAACGTTGCAAATAACCAATCTGCCCCCCAAACAGCCTGAAATCACGATCGGCCGTCCAGACCGGCACGAATCCCGAATTTCTCGCTGTTCCGACGAAAAGCACTATTCATGCCTAAACAACCCGAAAGTAGTTATTTTCCATTTTGTCAACGGAAAACCCTCGTACCGCGCCTAAAACGTTGCAAATAACCAATCTGCCCCCCAAACAGCATGAAATCACGATTGGCCGTCCAGACCGGCACGAATCCCGAATTTCTCGCTGTACCGACGAGAAGCACTATTCACCCCCTGAACAACCCGAAAAGTAGTTATTTTCCATTTTGTCAATGGAAAACCCTCGTACCACCGCTAAAACGTTGAAAATAACCAATCTGCCCCCCAAATAGCCTGAAATCACGATCGGCCGTCCAGACCGGCACGAATCCCGAATTTCTCGCTGTTCTGACGAAAAGCACTATTCACCCCTGAACAACCAGAAAGTAGTTATTTTCCCTTTTGTCAACGGAAAACCCTCGTACCGCCCCTAAAACGTTGCAAATAACCAATCTGCCCCCCAAACAGCATGAAATCACGATTGGCCGTCCAGACCGGCACGAATCCCGAATTTCTCGCTGTACCGACGAGAAGCACTATTCACCCCCTGAACAACCCGAAAAGTAGTTATTTTCCATTTTGTCAACGGAAAACCCTCGTACCACCGCTAAAACGTTGCAAATAACCAATCTGCCCCCCAAACAGCATGAAGTCACGATTGGCCGTCCGGACCGGCACGAATCCCGAATTTCTCGCTGTTCCGACGAAAAGCACAATTCACCACTGAACAACCCGAAAGTAGTTATTTTCCATTTTGTCAACGGAAAACCCTCGCACCGCCCCTAAAACGTTGCAAATAACCAATCTGCCCCCCAAACAGCATGAAATCACGATTGGCCGTCCAGACCGGCACGAATCCCGAATTTCTCGCTGTACCGACGAGAAGCACTATTCACCCCCTGAACAACCCGAAAAGTAGTTATTTTCCATTTTGTCAACGGAAAACCCTCGTACCGCCCCTAAAACGTTGCAAATAACCAATCTGCCCCCCAAACAGCATGAAATCACGATTGGGCGTCCAGACCGGCACGAATCCCGAATTTCTCGCTGTACCGACGAGAAGCACTATTCACCCCCTGAACAACCCGAAAAGTAGTTATTTTCCGTTTTGTCAACGGAAAACCATCGTACCACCGCTAAAACGTTGCAAATAACCAATCTGCCCCCCAAATAGCCTGAAATCACGATCGGCCGTCCAGACCGGCACGAATCCCGAATTTCTCGCTGCTCCGACGAAAAGCACTATTCACCCCTGAACAACCAGAAAGTAGTTATTTTCCCTTTTGTCAACGGAAACCCCTCGTACCGCCCCTAAAACGTTGCAAATAACCAATCTGCCCCCCAAACAGCATGAAATCACGATTGGCCGTCCAGACCGGCACGAATCCCGAATTTCTCGCTGTACCGACGAAAAGCACTATTCACCACTGAACAACCCGAAAGTAGTTATTTCCCATTTTGTCAACGGAAAACCCTCGCACCGCCCCTAAAACGTTGCAAATAACCAATCTGCCCCCCAAACAGCATGAAATCACGATTGGCCGTCCGGACCGGCACGAATCCCGAATTTCTCGCTGTTCCGACGAAAAGCACTAATCACCACTGAACAACCCGAAAGTAGTTATTTTCCATTTTGTCAACGGAAAACCCTCGCACCGCCCCTAAAACGTTGCAAATAACCAATCTGCCCCCCAAACAGCCTGAAATCACGATCGGCCGTCCAGACCGGCACGAATCTCGAATTTCTCGCTGTTCCGACGAAAAGCACTATTCACGCCTAAACAACCCGAAAGTAGTTATTTTCCTTTTTGTCAACGGAAAACCCTCGTACCGCCCCTAAAACGTTGCAAATAACCAATCTGCCCCCCAAACAGCATGAAATCACGATTGGCCGTCCAGACCGGCACGAATCCCGAATTTCTCGCTGTACCGACGAGAAGCACTATTCACCCCCTGAACAACCCGAAAAGTAGTTATTTTCCATTTTGTCAACGGAAAACCCTCGTACCACCGCTAAAACGTTGCAAATAACCAATCTGCCCCCCAAATAGCCTGAAATCACGATCGGCCGTCCAGACCGGCACGAATCCCGAATTTCTCGCTGTTCCGACGAAAAGCACTATTCACCCCTGAACAACCAGAAAGTAGTTATTTTCCCTTTTGTCAACGGAAAACCCTCGTACCGCCCCTAAAACGTTGCAAATAACCAATCTGCCCCCCAAACAGCATGAAATCACGATTGGCCGTCCAGACCGGCACGAATCCCGAATTTCTCGCTGTACCGACGAGAAGCACTATTCACCCCCTGAACAACCCGAAAAGTAGTTATTTTCCATTTTGTCAACGGAAAACCATCGTACCACCGCTAAAACGTTGCAAATAACCAATCTGCCCCCCAAATAGCCTGAAATCACGATCGGCCGTCCAGACCGGCACGAATCCCGAATTTCTCGCTGCTCCGACGAAAAGCACTATTCACCCCTGAACAACCAGAAAGTAGTTATTTTCCCTTTTGTCAACGGAAACCCCTCGTACCGCCCCTAAAACGTTGCAAATAACCAATCTGCCCCCCAAACAGCATGAAATCACGATTGGCCGTCCAGACCGGCACGAATCCCGAATTTCTCGCTGTACCGACGAAAAGCACTATTCACCACTGAACAACCCGAAAGTAGTTATTTCCCATTTTGTCAACGGAAAACCCTCGCACCGCCCCTAAAACGTTGCAAATAACCAATCTGCCCCCCAAACAGCATGAAATCACGATTGGCCGTCCGGACCGGCACGAATCCCGAATTTCTCGCTGTTCCGACGAAAAGCACTAATCACCACTGAACAACCCGAAAGTAGTTATTTTCCATTTTGTCAACGGAAAACCCTCGCACCGCCCCTAAAACGTTGCAAATAACCAATCTGCCCCCCAAACAGCCTGAAATCACGATCGGCCGTCCAGACCGGCACGAATCTCGAATTTCTCGCTGTTCCGACGAAAAGCACTATTCACGCCTAAACAACCCGAAAGTAGTTATTTTCCTTTTTGTCAACGGAAAACCCTCGTACCGCCCCTAAAACGTTGCAAATAACCAATCTGCCCCCCAAACAGCATGAAATCACGATTGGCCGTCCAGACCGGCACGAATCCCGAATTTCTCGCTGTACCGACGAGAAGCACTATTCACCCCCTGAACAACCCGAAAAGTAGTTATTTTCCATTTTGTCAACGGAAAACCATCGTACCACCGCTAAAACGTTGCAAATAACCAATCTGCCCCCCAAATAGCCTGAAATCACGATCGGCCGTCCAGACCGGCACGAATCCCGAATTTCTCGCTGCTCCGACGAAAAGCACTATTCACCCCTGAACAACCAGAAAGTAGTTATTTTCCCTTTTGTCAACGGAAAACCCTCGTACCGCCCCTAAAACGTTGCAAATAACCAATCTGCCCCCCAAACAGCATGAAATCACGATTGGCCGTCCAGACCGGCACGAATCCCGAATTTCTCGCTGTACCGACGAAAAGCACTATTCACCACTGAACAACCCGAAAGTAGTTATTTCCCATTTTGTCAACGGAAAACCCTCGCACCGCCCCTAAAACGTTGCAAATAACCAATCTGCCCCCCAAACAGCCTGAAATCACGATCGGCCGTCCAGACCGGCACGAATCCCGAATTTCTCGCTGTTCCGACGAAAAGCACTATTCACGCCTAAACAACCCGAAAGTAGTTATTTTCCATTTTGTCAACGGAAAACCCTCGTACCGCCCCTAAAACGTTGCAAATAACCAATCTGCCCCCCAAATAGCATGAAATCACGACCGGCCGTCCAGACCGGCACGAATCCCGAATTTCTCGCTGTTCCGACGAAAAGCACTATTCACCACTGAACAACCCGAAAGTAGTTATTTTCCATTTTGTCAACGGAAATCCCTCGCACCGCCCCTAAAACGTTGCAAATAACCAATCTGCCCCCCAAACAGCCTGAAATCACGATCGGCCGTCCAGACCGGCACGAATCCCGAATTTCTCGCTGTTCCGACGAAAAGCACTATTCATGCCTAAACAACCCGAAAGTAGTTATTTTCCATTTTGTCAACGGAAAACCCTCGAACCGCGCCTAAAACGTTGCAAATAACCAATCTGCCCCCCAAACAGCATGAAATCACGATTGGCCGTCCAGACCGGCACGAATCCCGAATTTCTCGCTGTACCGACGAGAAGCACTATTCACCCCCTGAACAACCCGAAAAGTAGTTATTTTCCATTTTGTCAATGGAAAACCCTCGTACCACCGCTAAAACGTTGAAAATAACCAATCTGCCCCCCAAATAGCCTGAAATCACGATCGGCCGTCCAGACCGGCACGAATCCCGAATTTCTCGCTGTTCCGACGAAAAGCACTAATCACCACTGAACAACCCGAAAGTAGTTATTTTCCATTTTGTCAACGGAAAACCCTCGCACCGCCCCTAAAACGTTGCAAATAACCAATCTGCCCCCCAAACAGCCTGAAATCACGATCGGCCGTCCAGACCGGCACGAATCTCGAATTTCTCGCTGTTCCGACGAAAAGCACTATTCACGCCTAAACAACCCGAAAGTAGTTATTTTCCTTTTTGTCAACGGAAAACCCTCGTACCGCCCCTAAAACGTTGCAAATAACCAATCTGCCCCCCAAACAGCATGAAATCACGATTGGCCGTCCAGACCGGCACGAATCCCGAATTTCTCGCTGTACCGACGAGAAGCACTATTCACCCCCTGAACAACCCGAAAAGTAGTTATTTTCCATTTTGTCAACGGAAAACCATCGTACCACCGCTAAAACGTTGCAAATAACCAATCTGCCCCCCAAATAGCCTGAAATCACGATCGGCCGTCCAGACCGGCACGAATCCCGAATTTCTCGCTGCTCCGACGAAAAGCACTATTCACCCCTGAACAACCAGAAAGTAGTTATTTTCCCTTTTGTCAACGGAAAACCCTCGTACCGCCCCTAAAACGTTGCAAATAACCAATCTGCCCCCCAAACAGCATGAAATCACGATTGGCCGTCCAGACCGGCACGAATCCCGAATTTCTCGCTGTACCGACGAAAAGCACTATTCACCACTGAACAACCCGAAAGTAGTTATTTCCCATTTTGTCAACGGAAAACCCTCGCACCGCCCCTAAAACGTTGCAAATAACCAATCTGCCCCCCAAACAGCCTGAAATCACGATCGGCCGTCCAGACCGGCACGAATCCCGAATTTCTCGCTGTTCCGACGAAAAGCACTATTCACGCCTAAACAACCCGAAAGTAGTTATTTTCCATTTTGTCAACGGAAAACCCTCGTACCGCCCCTAAAACGTTGCAAATAACCAATCTGCCCCCCAAATAGCATGAAATCACGACCGGCCGTCCAGACCGGCACGAATCCCGAATTTCTCGCTGTTCCGACGAAAAGCACTATTCACCACTGAACAACCCGAAAGTAGTTATTTTCCATTTTGTCAACGGAAATCCCTCGCACCGCCCCTAAAACGTTGCAAATAACCAATCTGCCCCCCAAACAGCCTGAAATCACGATCGGCCGTCCAGACCGGCACGAATCCCGAATTTCTCGCTGTTCCGACGAAAAGCACTATTCATGCCTAAACAACCCGAAAGTAGTTATTTTCCATTTTGTCAACGGAAAACCCTCGAACCGCGCCTAAAACGTTGCAAATAACCAATCTGCCCCCCAAACAGCATGAAATCACGATTGGCCGTCCAGACCGGCACGAATCCCGAATTTCTCGCTGTACCGACGAGAAGCACTATTCACCCCCTGAACAACCCGAAAAGTAGTTATTTTCCATTTTGTCAATGGAAAACCCTCGTACCACCGCTAAAACGTTGAAAATAACCAATCTGCCCCCCAAATAGCCTGAAATCACGATCGGCCGTCCAGACCGGCACGAATCCCGAATTTCTCGCTGTTCTGACGAAAAGCACTATTCACCCCTGAACAACCAGAAAGTAGTTATTTTCCCTTTTGTCAACGGAAAACCCTCGTACCGCCCCTAAAACGTTGCAAATAACCAATCTGCCCCCCAAACAGCATGAAATCACGATTGGCCGTCCAGACCGGCACGAATCCCGAATTTCTCGCTGTACCGACGAGAAGCACTATTCACCCCCTGAACAACCCGAAAAGTAGTTATTTTCCATTTTGTCAACGGAAAACCCTCGTACCACCGCTAAAACGTTGCAAATAACCAATCTGCCCCCCAAATAGCCTGAAATCACGATCGGCCGTCCAGACCGGCACGAGCCCCGAATTTCTCGCTGTTCCGACGAAGAGCACTATTCACCACTGAACAACCTGAAAGTAGTTATTTTCCATTTTGTCAACGGAAAACCCTCGTACCGCCCCTAAAACGTTGCAAATAACCAATCTGCCCCCCAAACAGCATGAAGTCACGATTGGCCGTCCGGACCGGCACGAATCCCGAATTTCTCGCTGTTCCGACGAAACGCACAATTCACCACTGAACAACCCGAAAGTAGTTATTTTCCATTTTGTCAACGGAAAACCCTCGCACCGCCCCTAAAACGTTGCAAATAACCAATCTGCCCCCCAAACAGCATGAAATCACGATTGGCCGTCCAGACCGGCACGAATCCCGAATTTCTCGCTGTACCGACAAGAAGCACTATTCACCCCCTGAACAACCCGAAAAGTAGTTATTTTCCATTTTGTCAACGGAAAACCCTCGTACCGCCCCTAAAACGTTGCAAATAACCAATCTGCCCCCCAAACAGCATGAAATCACGATTGGCCGTCCAGACCGGCACGAATCCCGAATTTCTCGCTGTACCGACGAGAAGCACTATTCACCCCCTGAACAACCCGAAAAGTAGTTATTTTCCATTTTGTCAACGGAAAACCATCGTACCACCGCTAAAACGTTGCAAATAACCAATCTGCCCCCCAAATAGCCTGAAATCACGATCGGCCGTCCAGACCGGCACGAATCCCGAATTTCTCGCAGCTCCGACGAAAAGCACTATTCACCCCTGAACAACCAGAAAGTAGTTATTTTCCCTTTTGTCAACGGAAAACCCTCGTACCGCCCCTAAAACGTTGCAAATAACCAATCTGCCCCCCAAATAGCATGAAATCACGACCGGCCGTCCAGACCGGCACGAATCCCGAATTTCTCGCTGTTCCGACGAAAAGCACTATTCACCACTGAACAACCCGAAAGTAGTTATTTTCCATTTTGTCAACGGAAATCCCTCGCACCGCCCCTAAAACGTTGCAAATAACCAATCTGCCCCCCAAACAGCCTGAAATCACGATCGGCCGTCCAGACCGGCACGAATCCCGAATTTCTCGCTGTTCCGACGAAAAGCACTATTCATGCCTAAACAACCCGAAAGTAGTTATTTTCCATTTTGTCAACGGAAAACCCTCGAACCGCGCCTAAAACGTTGCAAATAACCAATCTGCCCCCCAAACAGCATGAAATCACGATTGGCCGTCCAGACCGGCACGAATCCCGAATTTCTCGCTGTACCGACGAGAAGCACTATTCACCCCCTGAACAACCCGAAAAGTAGTTATTTTCCATTTTGTCAATGGAAAACCCTCGTACCACCGCTAAAACGTTGAAAATAACCAATCTGCCCCCCAAATAGCCTGAAATCACGATCGGCCGTCCAGACCGGCACGAATCCCGAATTTCTCGCTGTTCTGACGAAAAGCACTATTCACCCCTGAACAACCAGAAAGTAGTTATTTTCCCTTTTGTCAACGGAAAACCCTCGTACCGCCCCTAAAACGTTGCAAATAACCAATCTGCCCCCCAAACAGCATGAAATCACGATTGGCCGTCCAGACCGGCACGAATCCCGAATTTCTCGCTGTACCGACGAGAAGCACTATTCACCCCCTGAACAACCCGAAAAGTAGTTATTTTCCATTTTGTCAACGGAAAACCCTCGTACCACCGCTAAAACGTTGCAAATAACCAATCTGCCCCCCAAATAGCCTGAAATCACGATCGGCCGTCCAGACCGGCACGAGCCCCGAATTTCTCGCTGTTCCGACGAAGAGCACTATTCACCACTGAACAACCTGAAAGTAGTTATTTTCCATTTTGTCAACGGAAAACCCTCGTACCGCCCCTAAAACGTTGCAAATAACCAATCTGCCCCCCAAACAGCATGAAGTCACGATTGGCCGTCCGGACCGGCACGAATCCCGAATTTCTCGCTGTTCCGACGAAACGCACAATTCACCACTGAACAACCCGAAAGTAGTTATTTTCCATTTTGTCAACGGAAAACCCTCGCACCGCCCCTAAAACGTTGCAAATAACCAATCTGCCCCCCAAACAGCATGAAATCACGATTGGCCGTCCAGACCGGCACGAATCCCGAATTTCTCGCTGTACCGACAAGAAGCACTATTCACCCCCTGAACAACCCGAAAAGTAGTTATTTTCCATTTTGTCAACGGAAAACCCTCGTACCGCCCCTAAAACGTTGCAAATAACCAATCTGCCCCCCAAACAGCATGAAATCACGATTGGCCGTCCAGACCGGCACGAATCCCGAATTTCTCGCTGTACCGACGAGAAGCACTATTCACCCCCTGAACAACCCGAAAAGTAGTTATTTTCCATTTTGTCAACGGAAAACCATCGTACCACCGCTAAAACGTTGCAAATAACCAATCTGCCCCCCAAATAGCCTGAAATCACGATCGGCCGTCCAGACCGGCACGAATCCCGAATTTCTCGCTGCTCCGACGAAAAGCACTATTCACCCCTGAACAACCAGAAAGTAGTTATTTTCCCTTTTGTCAACGGAAAACCCTCGTACCGCCCCTAAAACGTTGCAAATAACCAATCTGCCCCCCAAACAGCATGAAATCACGATTGGCCGTCCAGACCGGCACGAATCCCGAATTTCTCGCTGTACCGACGAAAAGCACTATTCACCACTGAACAACCCGAAAGTAGTTATTTCCCATTTTGTCAACGGAAAACCCTCGCACCGCCCCTAAAACGTTGCAAATAACCAATCTGCCCCCCAAACAGCCTGAAATCACGATCGGCCGTCCAGACCGGCACGAATCCCGAATTTCTCGCTGTTCCGACGAAAAGCACTATTCACGCCTAAACAACCCGAAAGTAGTTATTTTCCATTTTGTCAACGGAAAACCCTCGTACCGCCCCTAAAACGTTGCAAATAACCAATCTGCCCCCCAAATAGCATGAAATCACGACCGGCCGTCCAGACCGGCACGAATCCCGAATTTCTCGCTGTTCCGACGAAAAGCACTATTCACCACTGAACAACCCGAAAGTAGTTATTTTCCATTTTGTCAACGGAAATCCCTCGCACCGCCCCTAAAACGTTGCAAATAACCAATCTGCCCCCCAAATAGCCTGAAATCACGATCAGCCGTCCAGACCGGCACGAATCCCGAATTTCTCGCTGTTCCGACGAAAAGCACTATTCATGCCTAAACAACCCGAAAGTAGTTATTTTCCATTTTGTCAACGGAAAACCCTCGAACCGCGCCTAAAACGTTGCAAATAACCAATCTGCCCCCCAAACAGCATGAAATCACGATTGGCCGTCCAGACCGGCACGAATCCCGAATTTCTCGCTGTACCGACGAGAAGCACTATTCACCCCCTGAACAACCCGAAAAGTAGTTATTTTCCATTTTGTCAATGGAAAACCCTCGTACCACCGCTAAAACGTTGAAAATAACCAATCTGCCCCCCAAATAGCCTGAAATCACGATCGGCCGTCCAGACCGGCACGAATCCCGAATTTCTCGCTGTTCCGACGAAACGCACAATTCACCACTGAACAACCCGAAAGTAGTTATTTTCCATTTTGTCAACGAAAAACCCTCGCACCGCCCCTAAAACGTTGCAAATAACCAATCTGCCCCCCAAACAGCATGAAATCACGATTGGCCGTCCAGACCGGCACGAATCCCGAATTTCTCGCTGTACCGACAAGAAGCACTATTCACCCCCTGAACAACCCGAAAAGTAGTTATTTTCCATTTTGTCAACGGAAAACCCTCGTACCGCCCCTAAAACGTTGCAAATAACCAATCTGCCCCCCAAACAGCATGAAATCACGATTGGCCGTCCAGACCGGCACGAATCCCGAATTTCTCGCTGTACCGACGAGAAGCACTATTCACCCCCTGAACAACCCGAAAAGTAGTTATTTTCCATTTTGTCAACGGAAAACCATCGTACCACCGCTAAAACGTTGCAAATAACCAATCTGCCCCCCAAATAGCCTGAAATCACGATCGGCCGTCCAGACCGGCACGAATCCCGAATTTCTCGCTGCTCCGACGAAAAGCACTATTCACCCCTGAACAACCAGAAAGTAGTTATTTTCCCTTTTGTCAACGGAAAACCCTCGTACCGCCCCTAAAACGTTGCAAATAACCAATCTGCCCCCCAAACAGCATGAAATCACGATTGGCCGTCCAGACCGGCACGAATCCCGAATTTCTCGCTGTACCGACGAAAAGCACTATTCACCACTGAACAACCCGAAAGTAGTTATTTCCCATTTTGTCAACGGAAAACCCTCGCACCGCCCCTAAAACGTTGCAAATAACCAATCTGCCCCCCAAACAGCCTGAAATCACGATCGGCCGTCCAGACCGGCACGAATCCCGAATTTCTCGCTGTTCCGACGAAAAGCACTATTCATGCCTAAACAACCCGAAAGTAGTTATTTTCCATTTTGTCAACGGAAAACCCTCGAACCGCGCCTAAAACGTTGCAAATAACCAATCTGCCCCCCAAACAGCATGAAATCACGATTGGCCGTCCAGACCGGCACGAATCCCGAATTTCTCGCTGTACCGACGAGAAGCACTATTCACCCCCTGAACAACCCGAAAAGTAGTTATTTTCCATTTTGTCAATGGAAAACCCTCGTACCACCGCTAAAACGTTGAAAATAACCAATCTGCCCCCCAAATAGCCTGAAATCACGATCGGCCGTCCAGACCGGCACGAATCCCAATTTCTCGCTGTTCCGACGAAAAGCACTATTCATGCCTAAACAACCCGAAAGTAGTTATTTTCCATTTTGTCAACGGAAAACCCTCGTACCGCGCCTAAAACGTTGCAAATAACCAATCTGCCCCCCAAACAGCATGAAATCACGATTGGCAGTCCAGACCGGCACGAATCCCGAATTTCTCGCTGTACCGACGAGAAGCACTATTCACCCCCTGAACAACCCGAAAAGTAGTTATTTTCCATTTTGTCAATGGAAAACCCTCGTACCACCGCTAAAACGTTGAAAATAACCAATCTGCCCCCCAAATAGCCTGAAATCACGATCGGCCGTCCAGACCGGCACGAATCCCGAATTTCTCGCTGTTCTGACGAAAAGCACTATTCACCCCTGAACAACCAGAAAGTAGTTATTTTCCCTTTTGTCAACGGAAAACCCTCGTACCGCCCCTAAAACGTTGCAAATAACCAATCTGCCCCCCAAACAGCATGAAATCACGATCGGCCGTCCAGACCGGCACGAATCCCGAATTTCTCGCTGTTCTGACGAAAAGCACTATTCACCCCTGAACAACCAGAAAGTAGTTATTTTCCCTTTTGTCAACGGAAAACCCTCGTACCGCCCCTAAAACGTTGCAAATAACCAATCTGCCCCCCAAACAGCATGAAATCACGATTGGCCGTCCGGACCGGCACGAATCCCGAATTTCTCGCTGTTCCGACGAAAAGCACTATTCACCCCTGAACAACCAGAAAGTAGTTATTTTCCATTTTGTCAACGGAAAACCCTCGCACCGCCCCTAAAACGTTGCAAATAACCAATCTGCCCCCCAAACAGCCTGAAATCACGATCGGCCGTCCAGACCGGCACGAATCCCGAATTTCTCGCTGTTCCGACGAAAAGCACTATTCACGCCTAAACAACCCGAAAGTAGTTATTTTCCATTTTGTCAACGGAAAACCCTCGTACCGCCCCTAAAACGTTGCAAATAACCAATCTGCCCCCCAAATAGCATGAAATCACGACCGGCCGTCCAGACCGGCACGAATCCCGAATTTCTCGCTGTTCCGACGAAAAGCACTATTCACCACTGAACAACCCGAAAGTAGTTATTTTCCATTTTGTCAACGGAAATCCCTCGCACCGCCCCTAAAACGTTGCAAATAACCAATCTGCCCCCCAAATAGCCTGAAATCACGATCGGCCGTCCAGACCGGCACGAATCCCAATTTCTCGCTGTTCCGACGAAAAGCACTATTCATGCCTAAACAACCCGAAAGTAGTTATTTTCCATTTTGTCAACGGAAAACCCTCGTACCGCGCCTAAAACGTTGCAAATAACCAATCTGCCCCCCAAACAGCATGAAATCACGATTGGCAGTCCAGACCGGCACGAATCCCGAATTTCTCGCTGTACCGACGAGAAGCACTATTCACCCCCTGAACAACCCGAAAAGTAGTTATTTTCCATTTTGTCAATGGAAAACCCTCGTACCACCGCTAAAACGTTGAAAATAACCAATCTGCCCCCCAAATAGCCTGAAATCACGATCGGCCGTCCAGACCGGCACGAATCCCGAATTTCTCGCTGTTCTGACGAAAAGCACTATTCACCCCTGAACAACCAGAAAGTAGTTATTTTCCCTTTTGTCAACGGAAAACCCTCGTACCGCCCCTAAAACGTTGCAAATAACCAATCTGCCCCCCAAACAGCATGAAATCACGATCGGCCGTCCAGACCGGCACGAATCCCGAATTTCTCGCTGTTCTGACGAAAAGCACTATTCACCCCTGAACAACCAGAAAGTAGTTATTTTCCCTTTTGTCAACGGAAAACCCTCGTACCGCCCCTAAAACGTTGCAAATAACCAATCTGCCCCCCAAACAGCATGAAATCACGATTGGCCGTCCGGACCGGCACGAATCCCGAATTTCTCGCTGTTCCGACGAAAAGCACTATTCACCCCTGAACAACCAGAAAGTAGTTATTTTCCCTTTTGTCAACGGAAAACCCTCGTACCACCGCTAAAACGTTGCAAATAACCAATCTGCCCCCCAAATAGCCTGAAATCACGATCGGCCGTCCAGACCGGCACGAGTCCCGAATTTCTCGCTGTTCCGACGAAAAGCACTATTCACCCCTGAACAACCAGAAAGTAGTTATTTTCCCTTTTGTCAACGGAAAACCCTCGTACCGCCCCTAAAACGTTGCAAATAACCAATCTGCCCCCCAAACAGCATGAAATCACGATTGGCCGTCCAGACCGGCACGAATCCCGAATTTCTCGCTGTACCGACGAGAAGCACTATTCACCCCCTGAACAATCCGAAAAGTAGTTATTTTCCATTTTGTCAATGGAAAACCCTCGTACCACCGCTAAAACGTTGAAAATAACCAATCTGCCCCCCAAATAGCCTGAAATCACGATCGGCCGTCCAGACCGGCACGAATCCCGAATTTCTCGCTGTTCTGACGAAAAGCACTATTCACCCCTGAACAACCAGAAAGTAGTTATTTTCCCTTTTGTCAACGGAAAACCCTCGTACCGCCCCTAAAACGTTTCAAATAACCAATCTGCCCCCCAAACAGCATGAAATCACGATTGGCCGTCCAGACCGGCACGAATCCCGAATTTCTCGCTGTACCGACGAGAAGCACTATTCACCCCCTGAACAACCCGAAAAGTAGTTATTTTCCATTTTGTCAACGGAAAACCCTCGTACCACCGCTAAAACGTTGCAAATAACCAATCTGCCCCCCAAATAGCCTGAAATCACGATCGGCCGTCCAGACCGGCACGAGTCCCGAATTTCTCGCTGTTCCGACGAAGAGCACTATTCACCACTGAACAACCTGAAAGTAGTTATTTTCCATTTTGTCAACGGAAAACCCTCGTACCGCCCCTAAAACGTTGCAAATAACCAATCTGCCCCCCAAACAGCATGAAGTCACGATTGGCCGTCCGGACCGGCACGAATCCCGAATTTCTCGCTGTTCCGACGAAAAGCACAATTCACCACTGAACAACCCGAAAGTAGTTATTTTCCATTTTGTCAACGGAAAACCCTCGCACCGCCCCTAAAACGTTGCAAATAACCAATCTGCCCCCCAAACAGCATGAAATCACGATTGGCCGTCCAGACCGGAACGAATCCTGAATTTCTCGCTGTACCGACGAGAAGCACTATTCACCCCCTGAACAACCCGAAAAGTAGTTATTTTCCATTTTGTCAACGGAAAACCCTCGTACCGCCCCTAAAACGTTGCAAATAACCAATCTGCCCCCCAAACAGCATGAAATCACGATTGGCCGTCCAGACCGGCACGAATCCCGAATTTCTCGCTGTACCGACGAGAAGCACTATTCACCCCCTGAACAACCCGAAAAGTAGTTATTTTCCATTTTGTCAACGGAAAACCATCGTACCACCGCTAAAACGTTGCAAATAACCAATCTGCCCCCCATATAGCCTGAAATCACGATCGGCCGTCCAGACCGGCACGAATCCCGAATTTCTCGCTGCTCCGACGAAAAGCACTATTCACCCCTGAACAACCAGAAAGTAGTTATTTTCCCTTTTGTCAACGGAAAACCCTCGTACCGCCCCTAAAACGTTGCAAATAACCAATCTGCCCCCCAAACAGCATGAAATCACGATTGGCCGTCCAGACCGGCACGAATCCCGAATTTCTCGCTGTACCGACGAAAAGCACTATTCACCACTGAACAACCCGAAAGTAGTTATTTCCCATTTTGTCAACGGAAAACCCTCGCACCGCCCCTAAAACGTTGCAAATAACCAATCTGCCCCCCAAACAGCCTGAAATCACGATCGGCCGTCCAGACCGGCACGAATCCCGAATTTCTCGCTGTTCCGACGAAAAGCACTATTCACGCCTAAACAACCCGAAAGTAGTTATTTTCCATTTTGTCAACGGAAAACCCTCGTACCGCCCCTAAAACGTTGCAAATAACCAATCTGCCCCCCAAATAGCATGAAATCACGACCGGCCGTCCAGACCGGCACGAATCCCGAATTTCTCGCTGTTCCGACGAAAAGCACTATTCACCACTGAACAACCCGAAAGTAGTTATTTTCCATTTTGTCAACGGAAATCCCTCGCACCGCCCCTAAAACGTTGCAAATAACCAATCTGCCCCCCAAACAGCCTGAAATCACGATCGGCCGTCCAGACCGGCACGAATCCCAATTTCTCGCTGTTCCGACGAAAAGCACTATTCATGCCTAAACAACCCGAAAGTAGTTATTTTCCATTTTGTCAACGGAAAACCCTCGTACCGCCCCTAAAACGTTGCAAATAACCAATCTGCCCCCCAAACAGCATGAAATCACGATCGGCCGTCCAGACCGGCACGAATCCCGAATTTCTCGCTGTTCTGACGAAAAGCACTATTCACCCCTGAACAACCAGAAAGTAGTTATTTTCCCTTTTGTCAACGGAAAACCCTCGTACCGCCCCTAAAACGTTGCAAATAACCAATCTGCCCCCCAAACAGCATGAAATCACGATTGGCCGTCCGGACCGGCACGAATCCCGAATTTCTCGCTGTTCCGACGAAAAGCACTATTCACCCCTGAACAACCAGAAAGTAGTTATTTTCCCTTTTGTCAACGGAAAACCCTCGTACCACCGCTAAAACGTTGCAAATAACCAATCTGCCCCCCAAATAGCCTGAAATCACGATCGGCCGTCCAGACCGGCACGAGTCCCGAATTTCTCGCTGTTCCGACGAAAAGCACTATTCACCCCTGAACAACCAGAAAGTAGTTATTTTCCCTTTTGTCAACGGAAAACCCTCGTACCGCCCCTAAAACGTTGCAAATAACCAATCTGCCCCCCAAACAGCATGAAATCACGATTGGCCGTCCGGACCGGCACGAATCCCGAATTTCTCGCTGTTCCGACGAAAAGCACTAATCACCACTGAACAACCCGAAAGTAGTTATTTTCCATTTTGTCAACGGAAAACCCTCGCACCGCCCCTAAAACGTTGCAAATAACCAATCTGCCCCCCAAACAGCCTGAAATCACGATCGGCCGTCCAGACCGGCACGAATCCCGAATTTCTCGCTGTTCCGACGAAAAGCACTATTCACCACTGAACAACCCGAAAGTAGTTATTTTCCATTTTGTCAACGGAAATCCCTCGCACCGCCCCTAAAATGTTGCAAATAACCAATCTGCCCCCCAAACAGCCTGAAATCACGATCGGCCGTCCAGACCGGCACGAATCCCGAATTTCTCGCTGTTCCGACGAAAAGCACTATTCATGCCTAAACAACCCGAAAGTAGTTATTTTCCATTTTGTCAACGGAAAACCCTCGTACCGCGCCTAAAACGTTGCAAATAACCAATCTGCCCCCCAAACAGCATGAAATCACGATTGGCCGTCCAGACCGGCACGAATCCCGAATTTCTCGCTGTACCGACGAGAAGCACTATTCACCCCCTGAACAACCCGAAAAGTAGTTATTTTCCATTTTGTCAATGGAAAACCCTCGTACCACCGCTAAAACGTTGAAAATAACCAATCTGCCCCCCAAATAGCCTGAAATCACGATCGGCCGTCCAGACCGGCACGAATCCCGAATTTCTCGCTGTTCTGACGAAAAGCACTATTCACCCCTGAACAACCAGAAAGTAGTTATTTTCCCTTTTGTCAACGGAAAACCCTCGTACCGCCCCTAAAACGTTGCAAATAACCAATCTGCCCCCCAAACAGCATGAAATCACGATCGGCCGTCCAGACCGGCACGAATCCCGAATTTCTCGCTGTTCTGACGAAAAGCACTATTCACCCCTGAACAACCAGAAAGTAGTTATTTTCCCTTTTGTCAACGGAAAACCCTCGTACCGCCCCTAAAACGTTGCAAATAACCAATCTGCCCCCCAAACAGCATGAAATCACGATTGGCCGTCCGGACCGGCACGAATCCCGAATTTCTCGCTGTTCCGACGAAAAGCACTATTCACCCCTGAACAACCAGAAAGTAGTTATTTTCCCTTTTGTCAACGGAAAACCCTCGTACCACCGCTAAAACGTTGCAAATAACCAATCTGCCCCCCAAATAGCCTGAAATCACGATCGGCCGTCCAGACCGGCACGAGTCCCGAATTTCTCGCTGTTCCGACGAAAAGCACTATTCACCCCTGAACAACCAGAAAGTAGTTATTTTCCCTTTTGTCAACGGAAAACCCTCGTACCGCCCCTAAAACGTTGCAAATAACCAATCTGCCCCCCAAACAGCATGAAATCACGATTGGCCGTCCGGACCGGCACGAATCCCGAATTTCTCGCTGTTCCGACGAAAAGCACTAATCACCACTGAACAACCCGAAAGTAGTTATTTTCCATTTTGTCAACGGAAAACCCTCGCACTGCCCCGAAAACGTTGCAAATAACCAATCTGCCCCCCAAACAGCCTGAAATCACGATCGGCCGTCCAGACCGGCACGAATCTCGAATTTCTCGCTGTTCCGACGAAAAGCACTATTCACGCCTAAACAACCCGAAAGTAGTTATTTTCCTTTTTGTCAACGGAAAACCCTCGTACCGCCCCAAAAACGTTGCAAATAACCAATCTGCCCCCCAAACAGCATGAAATCACGATTGGCCGTCCAGACCGGCACGAATCCCGAATTTCTCGCTGTACCGACGAGAAGCACTATTCACCCCCTGAACAACCCGAAAAGTAGTTATTTTCCATTTTGTCAACGGAAAACCCTCGTACCACCGCTAAAACGTTGCAAATAACCAATCTGCCCCCCAAATAGCCTGAAATCACGATCGGCCGTCCAGACCGGCACGAATCCCGAATTTCTCGCTGTACCGACGAGAAGCACTATTCACCCCCTGAACAACCCGAAAAGTAGTTATTTTCCATTTTGTCAACGGAAAACCCTCGTACCACCGCTAAAACGTTGCAAATAACCAATCTGCCCCCCAAATAGCCTGAAATCACGATCGGCCGTCCGGACCGGCACGAATCCCGAATTTCTCGCTGTTCCGACGAAAAGCACTATTCACCACTGAACAACCCGAAAGTAGTTATTTTCCATTTTGTCAACGGAAAACCCTCGCACCGCCCCTAAAACGTTGCAAATAACCAATCTGCCCCCCAAACAGCCTGAAATCACGATCGGCCGTCCAGACCGGCACGAATCCCGAATTTCTCGCTGTACCGACGAGAAGCACTATTCACCCCCTGAACAACCCGAAAAGTAGTTATTTTCCATTTTGTCAACGGAAAACCCTCGTACCCCCGCTAAAACGTTGCAAATAACCAATCTGCCCCCCAAATAGCCTGAAATCACGATCGGCCGTCCAGACCGGCACGAGTCCCGAATTTCTCGCTGTTCCGACGAAAAGCACTATTCACCACTGAACAACCCGAAAGTAGTTATTTTCCATTATGTCAACGGAAAACCCTCGTACCGCCCCTAAAACGTTGCAAATAACCAATCTGCCCCCCAAACAGCATGAAATCACGTTTGGCCGTCCGGACCGGCACGAATCCCGAATTTCTCGCTGTTCCGACGAAAAGCACTATTCGCCACTGAACAACCCGAAAGTAGTTATTTTCCATTTTGTCAACGGAAAACCCTCGCACCGCCCCTAAAACGTTGCAAATAACCAAACTGCCCCCCAAACAGCCTGAAATCACGATCAGCCGTCCAGACCGGCACGAATCCCGAATTTCTCGCTGTTCCGACGAAAAGCACTATTCACCCCTGAACAACCAGAAAGTAGTTATTTTCCCTTTTGTCAACGGAAAACCCTCGTACCGCCCCTAAAACGTTGCAAATAACCAATCTGCCCCCCAAACAGCATGAAATCACGATTGGCCGTCCGGACCGGCACGAATCCCGAATTTCTCGCTGTTCCGACGAAAAGCACTATTCACCACTGAACAACCCGAAAGTAGTTATTTTCCATTTTGTCAACGGAAAACCCTCGCACCGCCCCTAAAACGTTGCAAATAACCAATCTGCCCCCCAAACAGCCTGAAATCACGATCGGCCGTCCAGACCGGCACGAATCCCGAATTTCTCGCTGTTCCGACGAAAAGCACTATTCACCACTGAACAACCCGAAAGTAGTTATTTTCCATTTTGTCAACGGAAAACCCTCGCACCGCCCCTAAAACGTTGCAAATAACCAATCTGCCCCCCAAACAGCATGAAATCACGATTGGCCGTCCAGACCGGCACGAATCCCGAATTTCTCGCTGTACCGACGAGAAGCACTATTCACCCCCTGAACAACCCGAAAAGTAGTTATTTTCCATTTTGTCAACGGAAAACCCTCGTACCACCGCTAAAACGTTGCAAATAACCATTCTGCCCCCCAAATAGCCTGAAATCACGATCGGCCGTCCAGACCGGCACGAATCCCGAATTTCTCGCTGTTCCGACGAAAAGCACTATTCACCCCTGAACAAGCAGAAAGTAGTTATTTTCCCTTTTGTCAACGGAAAACCCTCGTACCGCCCCTAAAACGTTGCAAATAACCAATCTGCCCCCCAAACAGCATGAAATCACGATTGGCCGTCCGGACCGGCACGAATCCCGAATTTCTCGCTGTTCCGACGAAAAGCACTATTCACCACTGAACAACCCGAAAGTAGTTATTTTCCATTTTGTCAACGGAAAACCCTCGCACCGCCCCTAAAACGTTGCAAATAACCAATCTGCCCCCCAAACAGCCTGAAATCACGATCGGCCGTCCAGACCGGCACGAATCCCGAATTTCTCGCTGTTCCGACGAAAAGCACTATTCACCACTGAACAACCCGAAAGTAGTTATTTTCCATTTTGTCAACGGAAAACCCTCGCACCGCCCCTAAAACGTTGCAAATAACCAATCTGCCCCCCAAACAGCCTGAAATCACGATCGGCCGTCCAGACCGGCACGAATCCCGAATTTCTCGCTGTTCCGACGAAAAGCACTATTCACCACTGAACAACCCGAAAGTAGTTATTTTCCATTTTGTCAACGGAAAACCCTCGCACCGCCCCTAAAACGTTGCAAATAACCAATCTGCCCCCCAAACAGCATGAAATCACGATTGGCCGTCCAGACCGGCACGAATCCCGAATTTCTCGCTGTACCGACGAGAAGCACTATTCACCCCCTGAACAACCCGAAAAGTAGTTATTTTCCATTTTGTCAACGGAAAACCCTCGTACCACCGCTAAAACGTTGCAAATAACCAATCTGCCCCCCAAATAGCCTGAAATCACGATCGGCCGTCCAGACCGGCACGAATCCCGAATTTCTCGCTGTACCGACGAGAAGCACTATTCACCCCCTGAACAACCCGAAAAGTAGTTATTTTCCATTTTGTCAACGGAAAACCCTCGTACCACCGCTAAAACGTTGCAAATAACCAATCTGCCCCCCAAACAGCCTGAAATCACGATCGGCCGTCCAGACCGGCACGAATCCCGAATTTCTCGCTGTTCCGACGAAAAGCACTATTCACCACTGAACAACCCGAAGGTAGTTATTTTCCATTTTGTCAACGGAAAACCCTCGCACCGCCCCTAAAACATTGCAAATAACCAATCTGCCCCCCAAACAGCATGAAATCACGATTGGCCGTCCAGACCGGCACGAATCCCGAATTTCTCGCTGTACCGACGAGAAGCACTATTCACCCCCTGAACAACCCGAAAAGTAGTTATTTTCCATTTTGTCAACGGAAAACCCTCGTACCACCGCTAAAACGTTGCAAATAACCAATCTGCCCCCCAAATAGCCTGAAATCACGATCGGCCGTCCAGACCGGCACGAATCCCGAATTTCTCGCTGTTCCGACGAAAAGCACTATTCACCCCTGAACAAGCAGAAAGTAGTTATTTTCCCTTTTGTCAACGGAAAACCCTCGTACCGCCCCTAAAACGTTGCAAATAACCAATCTGCCCCCCAAACAGCATGAAATCACGATTGGCCGTCCAGACCGGCACGAATCCCGAATTTCTCGCTGTACCGACGAGAAGCACTATTCACCCCCTGAACAACCCGAAAAGTAGTTATTTTCCATTTTGTCAACGGAAAACCCTCGTACCACCGCTAAAACGTTGCAAATAACCAATCTGCCCCCCAAATAGCCTGAAATCACGATCGGCCGTCCAGACCGGCACGAGTCCCGAATTTCTCGCTGTTCCGACGAAAAGCACTATTCACCCCTGAACAACCAGAAAGTAGTTATTTTCCCTTTTGTCAACGGAAAACCCTCGTACCGCCCCTAAAACGTTGCAAATAACCAATCTGCCCCCCAAACAGTATGAAATCACGATTGGCCGTCCGGACCGGCACGAATCCCGAATTTCTCGCTGTTCCGACGAAAAGCACTAATCACCACTGAACAACCCGAAAGTAGTTATTTTCCATTTTGTCAACGGAAAACCCTCGCACCGCCCCTAAAACGTTGCAAATAACCAATCTGCCCCCCAAACAGCCTGAAATCACGATCGGCCGTCCAGACCGGCACGAATCTCGAATTTCTCGCTGTTCCGACGAAAAGCACTATTCCCGCCTAAACAACCCGAAAGTAGTTATTTTCCTTTTTGTCAACGGAAAACCCTCGTACCGCCCCTAAAACGTTGCAAATAACCAATCTGCCCCCCAAACAGCATGAAATCACGATTGGCCGTCCAGACCGGCACGAATCCCGAATTTCTCGCTGTACCGACGAGAAGCACTATTCACCCCCTGAACAACCCGAAAAGTAGTTATTTTCCATTTTGTCAACGGAAAACCCTCGTACCACCGCTAAAACGTTGCAAATAACCAATCTGCCCCCCAAATAGCCTGAAATCACGATCGGCCGTCCAGACCGGCACGAATCCCGAATTTCTCGCTGTTCCGACGAAAAGCACTATTCACCCCTGAACAACCAGAAAGTAGTTATTTTCCCTTTTGTCAACGGAAAACCCTCGTACCGCCCCTAAAACGTTGCAAATAACCAATCTGCCCCCCAAACAGCATGAAATCACGATTGGCCGTCCAGACCGGCACGAATCCCGAATTTCTCGCTGTACCGACGAAAAGCACTATTCACCACTGAACAACCCGAAAGTAGTTATTTCCCATTTTGTCAACGGAAAACCCTCGCACCGCCCCTAAAACGTTGCAAATAACCAATCTGCCCCCCAAACAGCCTGAAATCACGATCGGCCGTCCAGACCGGCACGAATCCCGAATTTCTCGCTGTTCCGACGAAAAGCACTATTCACGCCTAAACAACCCGAAAGTAGTTATTTTCCTTTTTGTCAACGGAAAACCCTCGTACCGCCCCTAAAACGTTGCAAATAACCAATCTGCCCCCCAAACAGCATGAAATCACGATTGGCCGTCCAGACCGGCACGAATCCCGAATTTCTCGCTGTACCGACGAGAAGCACTATTCACCCCCTGAACAACCCGAAAAGTAGTTATTTTCCATTTTGTCAACGGAAAACCCTCGTACCACCGCTAAAACGTTGCAAATAACCAATCTGCCCCCCAAATAGCCTGAAATCACGATCGGCCGTCCAGACCGGCACGAATCCCGAATTTCTCGCTGTTCCGACGAAAAGCACTATTCACCCCTGAACAACCAGAAAGTAGTTATTTTCCCTTTTGTCAACGGAAAACCCTCGTACCGCCCCTAAAACGTTGCAAATAACCAATCTGCCCCCCAAACAGCATGAAATCACGATTGGCCGTCCAGACCGGCACGAATCCCGAATTTCTCGCTGTACCGACGAAAAGCACTATTCACCACTGAACAACCCGAAAGTAGTTATTTCCCATTTTGTCAACGGAAAACCCTCGCACCGCCCCTAAAACGTTGCAAATAACCAATCTGCCCCCCAAACAGCCTGAAATCACGATCGGCCGTCCAGACCGGCACGAATCCCGAATTTCTCGCTGTTCCGACGAAAAGCACTATTCACGCCTAAACAACCCGAAAGTAGTTATTTTCCATTTTGTCAACGGAAAACCCTCGTACCGCCCCTAAAACGTTGCAAATAACCAATCTGCCCCCCAAATAGCATGAAATCACGATCGGCCGTCCAGACCGGCACGAGTCCCGAATTTCTCGCTGTTCCGACGAAAAGCACTATTCACCCCTGAACAACCAGAAAGTAGTTATTTTCCCTTTTGTCAACGGAAAACCCTCGTACCGCCCCTAAAACGTTGCAAATAACCAATCTGCCCCCCAAACAGCATGAAATCACGATTGGCCGTCCGGACCGGCACGAATCCCGAATTTCTCGCTGTTCCGACGAAAAGCACTAATCACCACTGAACAACCCGAAAGTAGTTATTTTCCCTTTTGTCAACGGAAAACCCTCGTACCGCCCCTAAAACGTTGCAAATAACCAATCTGCCCCCCAAACAGCATGAAATCACGATTGGCCGTCCAGACCGGCACGAATCCCGAATTTCTCGCTGTACCGACGAGAAGCACTATTCACCCCCTGAACAACCCGAAAAGTAGTTATTTTCCATTTTGTCAACGGAAAACCCTCGTACCACCGCTAAAACGTTGCAAATAACCAATCTGCCCCCCAAATAGCCTGAAATCACGATCGGCCGTCCAGACCGGCACGAGTCCCGAATTTCTCGCTGTTCCGACGAAAAGCACTATTCACCACTGAACAACCCGAAGGTAGTTATTTTCCATTTCGTCAACGGAAAACCCTCGTACCGCCCCTAAAACGTTGCAAATAACCAATCTGCCCCCCAAACAGCATGAAATCACGATTGGCCGTCCAGACCGGCACGAATCCCGAATTTCTCGCTGTACCGACGAGAAGCACTATTCACCCCCTGAACAACCCGAAAAGTAGTTATTTTCCATTTTGTCAACGGAAAACCCTCGTACCACCGCTAAAACGTTGCAAATAACCAATCTGCCCCCCAAATAGCCTGAAATCACGATCGGCCGTCCAGACCGGCACGAATCCCGAATTTCTCGCTGTTCCGACGAAAAGCACTATTCACCCCTGAACAACCAGAAAGTAGTTATTTTCCCTTTTGTCAACGGAAAACCCTCGTACCGCCCCTAAAACGTTGCAAATAACCAATCTGCCCCCCAAACAGCATGAAATCACGATTGGCCGTCCAGACCGGCACGAATCCCGAATTTCTCGCTGTACCGACGAGAAGCACTATTCACCCCCTGAACAACCCGAAAAGTAGTTATTTTCCATTTTGTCAACGGAAAACCCTCGTACCACCGCTAAAACGTTGCAAATAACCAATCTGCCCCCCAAATAGCCTGAAATCACGATCGGCCGTCCAGACCGGCACGAATCCCGAATTTCTCGCTGTTCCGACGAAAAGCACTATTCACCCCTGAACAACCAGAAAGTAGTTATTTTCCCTTTTGTCAACGGAAAACCCTCGTACCGCCCCTAAAACGTTGCAAATAACCAATCTGCCCCCCAAACAGCATGAAATCACGATTGGCCGTCCAGACCGGCACGAATCCCGAATTTCTCGCTGTACCGACGAAAAGCACTATTCACCACTGAACAACCCGAAAGTAGTTATTTCCCATTTTGTCAACGGAAAACCCTCGCACCGCCCCTAAAACGTTGCAAATAACCAATCTGCCCCCCAAACAGCCTGAAATCACGATCGGCCGTCCAGACCGGCACGAATCCCGAATTTCTCGCTGTTCCGACGAAAAGCACTATTCACGCCTAAACAACCCGAAAGTAGTTATTTTCCATTTTGTCAACGGAAAACCCTCGTACCGCCCCTAAAACGTTGCAAATAACCAATCTGCCCCCCAAATAGCATGAAATCACGATCGGCCGTCCAGACCGGCACGAGTCCCGAATTTCTCGCTGTTCCGACGAAAAGCACTATTCACCCCTGAACAACCAGAAAGTAGTTATTTTCCCTTTTGTCAACGGAAAACCCTCGTACCGCCCCTAAAACGTTGCAAATAACCAATCTGCCCCCCAAACAGCATGAAATCACGATTGGCCGTCCGGACCGGCACGAATCCCGAATTTCTCGCTGTTCCGACGAAAAGCACTAATCACCACTGAACAACCCGAAAGTAGTTATTTTCCCTTTTGTCAACGGAAAACCCTCGTACCGCCCCTAAAACGTTGCAAATAACCAATCTGCCCCCCAAACAGCATGAAATCACGATTGGCCGTCCAGACCGGCACGAATCCCGAATTTCTCGCTGTACCGACGAGAAGCACTATTCACCCCCTGAACAACCCGAAAAGTAGTTATTTTCCATTTTGTCAACGGAAAACCCTCGTACCACCGCTAAAACGTTGCAAATAACCAATCTGCCCCCCAAATAGCCTGAAATCACGATCGGCCGTCCAGACCGGCACGAGTCCCGAATTTCTCGCTGTTCCGACGAAAAGCACTATTCACCACTGAACAACCCGAAGGTAGTTATTTTCCATTTCGTCAACGGAAAACCCTCGCACCGCCCCTAAAACATTGCAAATAACCAATCTGCCCCCCAAACAGCATGAAATCACGATTGGCCGTCCAGACCGGCACGAATCCCGAATTTCTCGCTGTACCGACGAGAAGCACTATTCACCCCCTGAACAACCCGAAAAGTAGTTATTTTCCATTTTGTCAACGGAAAACCCTCGTACCACCGCTAAAACGTTGCAAATAACCAATCTGCCCCCCAAATAGCCTGAAATCACGATCGGCCGTCCAGACCGGCACGAATCCCGAATTTCTCGCTGTTCCGACGAAAAGCACTATTCACCCCTGAACAAGCAGAAAGTAGTTATTTTCCCTTTTGTCAACGGAAAACCCTCGTACCGCCCCTAAAACGTTGCAAATAACCAATCTGCCCCCCAAACAGCATGAAATCACGATTGGCCGTCCAGACCGGCACGAATCCCGAATTTCTCGCTGTACCGACGAGAAGCACTATTCACCCCCTGAACAACCCGAAAAGTAGTTATTTTCCATTTTGTCAACGGAAAACCCTCGTACCACCGCTAAAACGTTGCAAATAACCAATCTGCCCCCCAAATAGCCTGAAATCACGATCGGCCGTCCAGACCGGCACGAGTCCCGAATTTCTCGCTGTTCCGACGAAAAGCACTATTCACCCCTGAACAACCAGAAAGTAGTTATTTTCCCTTTTGTCAACGGAAAACCCTCGTACCGCCCCTAAAACGTTGCAAATAACCAATCTGCCCCCCAAACAGCATGAAATCACGATTGGCCGTCCGGACCGGCACGAATCCCGAATTTCTCGCTGTTCCGACGAAAAGCACTAATCACCACTGAACAACCCGAAAGTAGTTATTTTCCATTTTGTCAACGGAAAACCCTCGCACCGCCCCTAAAACGTTGCAAATAACCAATCTGCCCCCCAAACAGCCTGAAATCACGATCGGCCGTCCAGACCGGCACGAATCTCGAATTTCTCGCTGTTCCGACGAAAAGCACTATTCCCGCCTAAACAACCCGAAAGTAGTTATTTTCCTTTTTGTCAACGGAAAACCCTCGTACCGCCCCTAAAACGTTGCAAATAACCAATCTGCCCCCCAAACAGCATGAAATCACGATTGGCCGTCCAGACCGGCACGAATCCCGAATTTCTCGCTGTACCGACGAGAAGCACTATTCACCCCCTGAACAACCCGAAAAGTAGTTATTTTCCATTTTGTCAACGGAAAACCCTCGTACCACCGCTAAAACGTTGCAAATAACCAATCTGCCCCCCAAATAGCCTGAAATCACGATCGGCCGTCCAGACCGGCACGAATCCCGAATTTCTCGCTGCCGACGAAAAGCACTATTCACCCCTGAACAACCAGAAAGTAGTTATTTTCCCTTTTGTCAACGGAAAACCCTCGTACCGCCCCTAAAACGTTGCAAATAACCAATCTGCCCCCCAAACAGCATGAAATCACGATTGGCCGTCCAGACCGGCACGAATCCCGAATTTTTCGCTGTACCGACGAGAAGCACTATTCACCCCCTGAACAACCCGAAAAGTAGTTATTTTCCATTTTGTCAACGGAAAACCCTCGTACCACCGCTAAAACGTTGCAAATAACCAATCTGCCCCCCAAATAGCCTGAAATCACGATCGGCCGTCCAGACCGGCACGAGTCCCGAATTTCTCGCTGTTCCGACGAAAAGCACTATTCACCACTGAACAACCCGAAGGTAGTTATTTTCCATTTCGTCAACGGAAAACCCTCGCACCGCCCCTAAAACATTGCAAATAACCAATCTGCCCCCCAAACAGCATGAAATCACGATTGGCCGTCCAGACCGGCACGAATCCCGAATTTCTCGCTGTACCGACGAGAAGCACTATTCACCCCCTGAACAACCCGAAAAGTAGTTATTTTCCATTTTGTCAACGGAAAACCCTCGTACCACCGCTAAAACGTTGCAAATAACCAATCTGCCCCCCAAATAGCCTGAAATCACGATCGGCCGTCCAGACCGGCACGAATCCCGAATTTCTCGCTGTTCCGACGAAAAGCACTATTCACCCCTGAACAACCAGAAAGTAGTTATTTTCCCTTTTGTCAACGGAAAACCCTCGTACCGCCCCTAAAACGTTGCAAATAACCAATCTGCCCCCCAAACAGCATGAAATCACGATTGGCCGTCCAGACCGGCACGAATCCCGAATTTCTCGCTGTACCGACGAAAAGCACTATTCACCACTGAACAACCCGAAAGTAGTTATTTCCCATTTTGTCAACGGAAAACCCTCGCACCGCCCCTAAAACGTTGCAAATAACCAATCTGCCCCCCAAACAGCCTGAAATCACGATCGGCCGTCCAGACCGGCACGAATCCCGAATTTCTCGCTGTTCCGACGAAAAGCACTATTCACGCCTAAACAACCCGAAAGTAGTTATTTTCCATTTTGTCAACGGAAAACCCTCGTACCGCCCCTAAAACGTTGCAAATAACCAATCTGCCCCCCAAATAGCATGAAATCACGATCGGCCGTCCAGACCGGCACGAGTCCCGAATTTCTCGCTGTTCCGACGAAAAGCACTATTCACCCCTGAACAACCAGAAAGTAGTTATTTTCCCTTTTGTCAACGGAAAACCCTCGTACCGCCCCTAAAACGTTGCAAATAACCAATCTGCCCCCCAAACAGCATGAAATCACGATTGGCCGTCCGGACCGGCACGAATCCCGAATTTCTCGCTGTTCCGACGAAAAGCACTAATCACCACTGAACAACCCGAAAGTAGTTATTTTCCCTTTTGTCAACGGAAAACCCTCGTACCGCCCCTAAAACGTTGCAAATAACCAATCTGCCCCCCAAACAGCATGAAATCACGATTGGCCGTCCAGACCGGCACGAATCCCGAATTTCTCGCTGTACCGACGAGAAGCACTATTCACCCCCTGAACAACCCGAAAAGTAGTTATTTTCCATTTTGTCAACGGAAAACCCTCGTACCACCGCTAAAACGTTGCAAATAACCAATCTGCCCCCCAAATAGCCTGAAATCACGATCGGCCGTCCAGACCGGCACGAGTCCCGAATTTCTCGCTGTTCCGACGAAAAGCACTATTCACCACTGAACAACCCGAAGGTAGTTATTTTCCATTTCGTCAACGGAAAACCCTCGCACCGCCCCTAAAACATTGCAAATAACCAATCTGCCCCCCAAACAGCATGAAATCACGATTGGCCGTCCAGACCGGCACGAATCCCGAATTTCTCGCTGTACCGACGAGAAGCACTATTCACCCCCTGAACAACCCGAAAAGTAGTTATTTTCCATTTTGTCAACGGAAAACCCTCGTACCACCGCTAAAACGTTGCAAATAACCAATCTGCCCCCCAAATAGCCTGAAATCACGATCGGCCGTCCAGACCGGCACGAATCCCGAATTTCTCGCTGTTCCGACGAAAAGCACTATTCACCCCTGAACAAGCAGAAAGTAGTTATTTTCCCTTTTGTCAACGGAAAACCCTCGTACCGCCCCTAAAACGTTGCAAATAACCAATCTGCCCCCCAAACAGCATGAAATCACGATTGGCCGTCCAGACCGGCACGAATCCCGAATTTCTCGCTGTTCCGACGAAAAGCACTAATCACCACTGAACAACCCGAAAGTAGTTATTTTCCATTTTGTCAACGGAAAACCCTCGCACCGCCCCTAAAACGTTGCAAATAACCAATCTGCCCCCCAAACAGCCTGAAATCACGATCGGCCGTCCAGACCGGCACGAATCTCGAATTTCTCGCTGTTCCGACGAAAAGCACTATTCCCGCCTAAACAACCCGAAAGTAGTTATTTTCCTTTTTGTCAACGGAAAACCCTCGTACCGCCCCTAAAACGTTGCAAATAACCAATCTGCCCCCCAAACAGCATGAAATCACGATTGGCCGTCCAGACCGGCACGAATCCCGAATTTCTCGCTGTACCGACGAGAAGCACTATTCACCCCCTGAACAACCCGAAAAGTAGTTATTTTCCATTTTGTCAACGGAAAACCCTCGTACCACCGCTAAAACGTTGCAAATAACCAATCTGCCCCCCAAATAGCCTGAAATCATGATCGGCCGTCCAGACCGGCACGAATCCCGAATTTCTCGCTGTTCCGACGAAAAGCACTATTCACCCCTGAACAACCAGAAAGTAGTTATTTTCCCTTTTGTCAACGGAAAACCCTCGTACCGCCCCTAAAACGTTGCAAATAACCAATCTGCCCCCCAAACAGCATGAAATCACGATTGGCCGTCCAGACCGGCACGAATCCCGAATTTCTCGCTGTACCGACGAAAAGCACTATTCACCACTGAACAACCCGAAAGTAGTTATTTCCCATTTTGTCAACGGAAAACCCTCGCACCGCCCCTAAAACGTTGCAAATAACCAATCTGCCCCCCAAACAGCCTGAAATCACGATCGGCCGTCCAGACCGGCACGAATCTCGAATTTCTCGCTGTTCCGACGAAAAGCACTATTCACGCCTAAACAACCCGAAAGTAGTTATTTTCCTTTTTGTCAACGGAAAACCCTCGTACCGCCCCTAAAACGTTGCAAATAACCAATCTGCCCCCCAAACAGCATGAAATCACGATTGGCCGTCCAGACCGGCACGAATCCCGAATTTCTCGCTGTACCGACGAGAAGCACTATTCACCCCCTGAACAACCCGAAAAGTAGTTATTTTCCATTTTGTCAACGGAAAACCCTCGTACCCCCGCTAAAACGTTGCAAATAACCAATCTGCCCCCCAAATAGCCTGAAATCACGATCGGCCGTCCAGACCGGCACGAATCCCGAATTTCTCGCTGTTCCGACGAAAAGCACTATTCACCCCTGAACAACCAGAAAGTAGTTATTTTCCCTTTTGTCAACGGAAAACCCTCGTACCGCCCCTAAAACGTTGCAAATAACCAATCTGCCCCCCAAACAGCATGAAATCACGATTGGCCGTCCAGACCGGCACGAATCCCGAATTTCTCGCTGTACCGACGAAAAGCACTATTCACCACTGAACAACCCGAAAGTAGTTATTTCCCATTTTGTCAACGGAAAACCCTCGCACCGCCCCTAAAACGTTGCAAATAACCAATCTGCCCCCCAAACAGCCTGAAATCACGATCGGCCGTCCAGACCGGCACGAATCCCGAATTTCTCGCTGTTCCGACGAAAAGCACTATTCACGCCTAAACAACCCGAAAGTAGTTATTTTCCATTTTGTCAACGGAAAACCCTCGTACCGCCCCTAAAACGTTGCAAATAACCAATCTGCCCCCCAAATAGCATGAAATCACGATCGGCCGTCCAGACCGGCACGAGTCCCGAATTTCTCGCTGTTCCGACGAAAAGCACTATTCACCCCTGAACAACCAGAAAGTAGTTATTTTCCCTTTTGTCAACGGAAAACCCTCGTACCGCCCCTAAAACGTTGCAAATAACCAATCTGCCCCCCAAACAGCATGAAATCACGATTGGCCGTCCGGACCGGCACGAATCCCGAATTTCTCGCTGTTCCGACGAAAAGCACTAATCACCACTGAACAACCCGAAAGTAGTTATTTTCCCTTTTGTCAACGGAAAACCCTCGTACCGCCCCTAAAACGTTGCAAATAACCAATCTGCCCCCCAAACAGCATGAAATCACGATTGGCCGTCCAGACCGGCACGAATCCCGAATTTCTCGCTGTACCGACGAGAAGCACTATTCACCCCCTGAACAACCCGAAAAGTAGTTATTTTCCATTTTGTCAACGGAAAACCCTCGTACCACCGCTAAAACGTTGCAAATAACCAATCTGCCCCCCAAATAGCCTGAAATCACGATCGGCCGTCCAGACCGGCACGAATCCCGAATTTCTCGCTGTTCCGACGAAAAGCACTATTCACCCCTGAACAACCAGAAAGTAGTTATTTTCCCTTTTGTCAACGGAAAACCCTCGTACCGCCCCTAAAACGTTGCAAATAACCAATCTGCCCCCCAAACAGCCTGAAATCACGATCGGCCGTCCAGACCGGCACGAATCCCGAATTTCTCGCTGTTCCGACGAAAAGCACTATTCACCACTGAACAACCCGAAGGTAGTTATTTTCCATTTTGTCAACGGAAAACCCTCGCACCGCCCCTAAAACATTGCAAATAACCAATCTGCCCCCCAAACAGCATGAAATCACGATTGGCCGTCCAGACCGGCACGAATCCCGAATTTCTCGCTGTACCGGCGAGAAGCACTATTCACCCCCTGAACAACCCGAAAAGTAGTTATTTTCCATTTTGTCAACGGAAAACCCTCGTACCACCGCTAAAACGTTGCAAATAACCAATCTGCCCCCCAAATAGCCTGAAATCACGATCGGCCGTCCAGACCGGCACGAATCCCGAATTTCTCGCTGTTCCGACGAAAAGCACTATTCACCCCTGAACAAGCAGAAAGTAGTTATTTTCCCTTTTGTCAACGGAAAACCCTCGTACCGCCCCTAAAACGTTGCAAATAACCAATCTGCCCCCCAAACAGCATGAAATCACGATTGGCCGTCCAGACCGGCACGAATCCCGAATTTCTCGCTGTACCGACGAGAAGCACTATTCACCCCCTGAACAACCCGAAAAGTAGTTATTTTCCATTTTGTCAACGGAAAACCCTCGTACCACCGCTAAAACGTTGCAAATAACCAATCTGCCCCCCAAATAGCCTGAAATCACGATCGGCCGTCCAGACCGGCACGAGTCCCGAATTTCTCGCTGTTCCGACGAAAAGCACTATTCACCCCTGAACAACCAGAAAGTAGTTATTTTCCCTTTTGTCAACGGAAAACCCTCGTACCGCCCCTAAAACGTTGCAAATAACCAATCTGCCCCCCAAACAGCATGAAATCACGATTGGCCGTCCGGACCGGCACGAATCCCGAATTTCTCGCTGTTCCGGCGAAAAGCACTAATCACCACTGAACAACCCGAAAGTAGTTATTTTCCATTTTGTCAACGGAAAACCCTCGCACCGCCCCTAAAACGTTGCAAATAACCAATCTGCCCCCCAAACAGCCTGAAATCACGATCGGCCGTCCAGACCGGCACGAATCTCGAATTTCTCGCTGTTCCGACGAAAAGCACTATTCCCGCCTAAACAACCCGAAAGTAGTTATTTTCCTTTTTGTCAACGGAAAACCCTCGTACCGCCCCTAAAACGTTGCAAATAACCAATCTGCCCCCCAAACAGCATGAAATCACGATTGGCCGTCCAGACCGGCACGAATCCCGAATTTCTCGCTGTACCGACGAGAAGCACTATTCACCCCCTGAACAACCCGAAAAGTAGTTATTTTCCATTTTGTCAACGGAAAACCCTCGTACCACCGCTAAAACGTTGCAAATAACCAATCTGCCCCCCAAATAGCCTGAAATCACGATCGGCCGTCCAGACCGGCACGAATCCCGAATTTCTCGCTGTTCCGACGAAAAGCACTATTCACCCCTGAACAACCAGAAAGTAGTTATTTTCCCTTTTGTCAACGGAAAACCCTCGTACCGCCCCTAAAACGTTGCAAATAACCAATCTGCCCCCCAAACAGCATGAAATCACGATTGGCCGTCCAGACCGGCACGAATCCCGAATTTCTCGCTGTACCGACGAAAAGCACTATTCACCACTGAACAACCCGAAAGTAGTTATTTCCCATTTTGTCAACGGAAAACCCTCGCACCGCCCCTAAAACGTTGCAAATAACCAATCTGCCCCCCAAACAGCCTGAAATCACGATCGGCCGTCCAGACCGGCACGAATCCCGAATTTCTCGCTGTTCCGACGAAAAGCACTATTCACGCCTAAACAACCCGAAAGTAGTTATTTTCCATTTTGTCAACGGAAAACCCTCGTACCGCCCCTAAAACGTTGCAAATAACCAATCTGCCCCCCAAATAGCATGAAATCACGATCGGCCGTCCAGACCGGCACGAGTCCCGAATTTCTCGCTGTTCCGACGAAAAGCACTATTCACCCCTGAACAACCAGAAAGTAGTTATTTTCCCTTTTGTCAACGGAAAACCCTCGTACCGCCCCTAAAACGTTGCAAATAACCAATCTGCCCCCCAAACAGCATGAAATCACGATTGGCCGTCCGGACCGGCACGAATCCCGAATTTCTCGCTGTTCCGACGAAAAGCACTAATCACCACTGAACAACCCGAAAGTAGTTATTTTCCCTTTTGTCAACGGAAAACCCTCGTACCGCCCCTAAAACGTTGCAAATAACCAATCTGCCCCCCAAACAGCATGAAATCACGATTGGCCGTCCAGACCGGCACGAATCCCGAATTTCTCGCTGTACCGACGAGAAGCACTATTCACCCCCTGAACAACCCGAAAAGTAGTTATTTTCCATTTTGTCAACGGATAACCCTCGTACCACCGCTAAAACGTTGCAAATAACCAATCTGCCCCCCAAATAGCCTGAAATCACGATCGGCCGTCCAGACCGGCACGAGTCCCGAATTTCTCGCTGTTCCGACGAAAAGCACTATTCACCACTGAACAACCCGAAGGTAGTTATTTTCCATTTCGTCAACGGAAAACCCTCGCACCGCCCCTAAAACATTGCAAATAACCAATCTGCCCCCCAAACAGCATGAAATCACGATTGGCCGTCCAGACCGGCACGAATCCCGAATTTCTCGCTGTACCGACGAGAAGCACTATTCACCCCCTGAACAACCCGAAAAGTAGTTATTTTCCATTTTGTCAACGGATAACCCTCGTACCACCGCTAAAACGTTGCAAATAACCAATCTGCCCCCCAAATAGCCTGAAATCACGATCGGCCGTCCAGACCGGCACGAGTCCCGAATTTCTCGCTGTTCCGACGAAAAGCACTATTCACCACTGAACAACCCGAAGGTAGTTATTTTCCATTTCGTCAACGGAAAACCCTCGCACCGCCCCTAAAACATTGCAAATAACCAATCTGCCCCCCAAACAGCATGAAATCACGATTGGCCGTCCAGACCGGCACGAATCCCGAATTTCTCGCTGTACCGACGAGAAGCACTATTCACCCCCTGAACAACCCGAAAAGTAGTTATTTTCCATTTTGTCAACGGAAAACCCTCGTACCACCGCTAAAACGTTGCAAATAACCAATCTGCCCCCCAAATAGCCTGAAATCACGATCGGCCGTCCAGACCGGCACGAATCCCGAATTTCTCGCTGTTCCGACGAAAAGCACTATTCACCCCTGAACAAGCAGAAAGTAGTTATTTTCCCTTTTGTCAACGGAAAACCCTCGTACCGCCCCTAAAACGTTGCAAATAACCAATCTGCCCCCCAAACAGCATGAAATCACGATTGGCCGTCCAGACCGGCACGAATCCCGAATTTCTCGCTGTACCGACGAGAAGCACTATTCACCCCCTGAACAACCCGAAAAGTAGTTATTTTCCATTTTGTCAACGGAAAACCCTCGTACCACCGCTAAAACGTTGCAAATAACCAATCTGCCCCCCAAATAGCCTGAAATCACGATCGGCCGTCCAGACCGGCACGAGTCCCGAATTTCTCGCTGTTCCGACGAAAAGCACTATTCACCCCTGAACAACCAGAAAGTAGTTATTTTCCCTTTTGTCAACGGAAAACCCTCGTACCGCCCCTAAAACGTTGCAAATAACCAATCTGCCCCCCAAACAGCATGAAATCACGATTGGCCGTCCGGACCGGCACGAATCCCGAATTTCTCGCTGTTCCGACGAAAAGCACTAATCACCACTGAACAACCCGAAAGTAGTTATTTTCCATTTTGTCAACGGAAAACCCTCGCACCGCCCCTAAAACGTTGCAAATAACCAATCTGCCCCCCAAACAGCCTGAAATCACGATCGGCCGTCCAGACCGGCACGAATCTCGAATTTCTCGCTGTTCCGACGAAAAGCACTATTCACGCCTAAACAACCCGAAAGTAGTTATTTTCCTTTTTGTCAACGGAAAACCCTCGTACCGCCCCTAAAACGTTGCAAATAACCAATCTGCCCCCCAAACAGCATGAAATCACGATTGGCCGTCCAGACCGGCACGAATCCCGAATTTCTCGCTGTACCGACGAGAAGCACTATTCACCCCCTGAACAACCCGAAAAGTAGTTATTTTCCATTTTGTCAACGGAAAACCCTCGTACCACCGCTAAAACGTTGCAAATAACCAATCTGCCCCCCAAATAGCCTGAAATCACGATCGGCCGTCCAGACCGGCACGAATCCCGAATTTCTCGCTGTTCCGACGAAAAGCACTATTCACCCCTGAACAACCAGAAAGTAGTTATTTTCCCTTTTGTCAACGGAAAACCCTCGTACCGCCCCTAAAACGTTGCAAATAACCAATCTGCCCCCCAAACAGCATGAAATCACGATTGGCCGTCCAGACCGGCACGAATCCCGAATTTCTCGCTGTACCGACGAAAAGCACTATTCACCACTGAACAACCCGAAAGTAGTTATTTCCCATTTTGTCAACGGAAAACCCTCGCACCGCCCCTAAAACGTTGCAAATAACCAATCTGCCCCCCAAACAGCCTGAAATCACGATCGGCCGTCCAGACCGGCACGAATCCCGAATTTCTCGCTGTTCCGACGAAAAGCACTATTCACGCCTAAACAACCCGAAAGTAGTTATTTTCCATTTTGTCAACGGAAAACCCTCGTACCGCCCCTAAAACGTTGCAAATAACCAATCTGCCCCCCAAATAGCATGAAATCACGATCGGCCGTCCAGACCGGCACGAGTCCCGAATTTCTCGCTGTTCCGACGAAAAGCACTATTCACCCCTGAACAACCAGAAAGTAGTTATTTTCCCTTTTGTCAACGGAAAACCCTCGTACCGCCCCTAAAACGTTGCAAATAACCAATCTGCCCCCCAAACAGCATGAAATCACGATTGGCCGTCCGGACCGGCACGAATCCCGAATTTCTCGCTGTTCCGACGAAAAGCACTAATCACCACTGAACAACCCGAAAGTAGTTATTTTCCCTTTTGTCAACGGAAAACCCTCGTACCGCCCCTAAAACGTTGCAAATAACCAATCTGCCCCCCAAACAGCATGAAATCACGATTGGCCGTCCAGACCGGCACGAATCCCGAATTTCTCGCTGTACCGACGAGAAGCACTATTCACCCCCTGAACAACCCGAAAAGTAGTTATTTTCCATTTTGTCAACGGAAAACCCTTGTACCACCGCTAAAACGTTGCAAATAACCAATCTGCCCCCCAAATAGCCTGAAATCACGATCGGCCGTCCAGACCGGCACGAGTCCCGAATTTCTCGCTGTTCCGACGAAAAGCACTATTTACCCCTGAACAACCAGAAAGTAGTTATTTTCCCTTTTGTCAACGGAAAACCCTCGTACCGCCCCTAAAACGTTGCAAATAACCAATCTGCCCCCCAAACAGCATGAAATCACGATTGGCCGTCCGGACCGGCACGAATCCCGAATTTCTCGCTGTTCCGACGAAAAGCACTAATCACCACTGAACAACCCGAAAGTAGTTATTTTCCATTTTGTCAACGGAAAACCCTCGTACCGCCCCTAAAACGTTGCAAATAACCAATCTGCCCCCCAAACAGCCTGAAATCACGATCGGCCGCCCAGACCGGCACGAATCTCGAATTTCTCGCTGTTCCGACGAAAAGCACTATTCACGCCTAAACAACCCGAAAGTAGTTATTTTCCTTTTTGTCAACGGAAAACCCTCGTACCGCCCCTAAAACGTTGCAAATAACCAATCTGCCCCCCAAACAGCATGAAATCACGATTGGCCGTCCAGACCGGCACGAATCCCGAATTTCTCGCTGTACCGACGAGAAGCACTATTCACCCCCTGAACAACCCGAAAAGTAGTTATTTTCCATTTTGTCAACGGAAAACCCTCGTACCACCGCTAAAACGTTGCAAATAACCAATCTGCCCCCCAAATAGCCTGAAATCACGATCGGCCGTCCAGACCGGCACGAATCCCGAATTTCTCGCTGTTCCGACGAAAAGCACTATTCACCCCTGAACAACCAGAAAGTAGTTATTTTCCCTTTTGTCAACGGAAAACCCTCGTACCGCCCCTAAAACGTTGCAAATAACCAATCTGCCCCCCAAACAGCATGAAATCACGATTGGCCGTCCAGACCGGCACGAATCCCGAATTTCTCGCTGTACCGACGAAAAGCACTATTCACCACTGAACAACCCGAAAGTAGTTATTTCCCATTTTGTCAACGGAAAACCCTCGCACCGCCCCTAAAACGTTGCAAATAACCAATCTGCCCCCCAAACAGCCTGAAATCACGATCGGCCGTCCAGACCGGCACGAATCCCGAATTTCTCGCTGTTCCGACGAAAAGCACTATTCACGCCTAAACAACCCGAAAGTAGTTATTTTCCATTTTGTCAACGGAAAACCCTCGTACCGCCCCTAAAACGTTGCAAATAACCAATCTGCCCCCCAAATAGCATGAAATCACGATCGGCCGTCCAGACCGGCACGAGTCCCGAATTTCTCGCTGTTCCGACGAAAAGCACTATTCACCCCTGAACAACCAGAAAGTAGTTATTTTCCCTTTTGTCAACGGAAAACCCTCGTACCGCCCCTAAAACGTTGCAAATAACCAATCTGCCCACCAAACAGCATGAAATCACGATTGGCCGTCCGGACCGGCACGAATCCCGAATTTCTCGCTGTTCCGACGAAAAGCACTAATCACCACTGAACAACCCGAAAGTAGTTATTTTCCATTTTGTCAACGGAAAACCCTCGCACCGCCCCTAAAACGTTGCAAATAACCAATCTGCCCCCCAAACAGCCTGAAATCACGATCGGCCGTCCAGACCGGCACGAATCTCGAATTTCTCGCTGTTCCGACGAAAAGCACTATTCACGCCTAAACAACCCGAAAGTAGTTATTTTCCATTTTGTCAACGGAAAACCCTCGTACCGCCCCTAAAACGTTGCAAATAACCAATCTGCCACCCAAATAGCATGAAATCACGACCGGCCGTCCAGACCGGCACGAATCCCGAATTTCTCGCTGTTCCGACGAAAAGCACTATTCACCACTGAACAACCCGAAAGTAGTTATTTTCCATTTTGTCAACGGAAATCCCTCGCACCGCCCCTAAAACGTTGCAAATAACCAATCTGCCCCCCAAATAGCATGAAATCACGACCGGCCGTCCAGACCGGCACGAATCCCGAATTTCTCGCTGTTCCGACGAAAAGCACTATTCACCACTGAACAACCCGAAAGTAGTTATTTTCCATTTTGTCAACGGAAATCCCTCGCACCGCCCCTAAAACGTTGCAAATAACCAATCTGCCCCCCAAACAGCCTGAAATCACGATCGGCCGTCCAGACCGGCACGAATCCCGAATTTCTCGCTGTTCCGACGAAAAGCACTATTCATGCCTAAACAACCCGAAAGTAGTTATTTTCCATTTTGTCAACGGAAAACCCTCGTACCGCGCCTAAAACGTTGCAAATAACCAATCTGCCCCCCAAACAGCATGAAATGACGATTGGCCGTCCAGACCGGCACGAATCCCGAATTTCTCGCTGTACCGACGAGAAGCACTATTCACCCCCTGAACAACCCGAAAAGTAGTTATTTTCCATTTTGTCAATGGAAAACCCTCGTACCACCGCTAAAACGTTGAAAATAACCAATCTGCCCCCCAAATAGCCTGAAATCACGATCGGCCGTCCAGACCGGCACGAATCCCGAATTTATCGCTGTTCTGACGAAAAGCACTATTCACCCCTGAACAACCAGAAAGTAGTTATTTTCCCTTTTGTCAACGGAAAACCCTCGTACCGCCCCTAAAACGTTGCAAATAACCAATCTGCCCCCCAAACAGCCTGAAATCACGATCGGCCGTCCAGACCGGCACGAATCCCGAATTTCTCGCTGTTCCGACGAAAAGCACTATTCACGCCTAAACAACCCGAAAGTAGTTATTTTCCATTTTGTCAACGGAAAACCCTCGTACCGCCCCTAAAACGTTGCAAATAACCAATCTGCCCCCCAAATAGCATGAAATCACGATCGGCCGTCCGGACCGGCACGAATCCCGAATTTCTCGCTGTTCCGACGAAAAGCACAATTCACCACTGAACAACCCGAAAGTAGTTATTTTCCATTTTGTCAACGGAAAACCCTCGCACCGCCCCTAAAACGTTGCAAATAACCAATCTGCCCCCCAAACAGCCTGAAATCACGATCGGCCGTCCAGACCGGCACGAATCCCGAATTTCTCGCTGTTCCGACGAAAAGCACTATTCACCACTGAACAACCCGAAAGTAGTTATTTTCCATTTTGTCAATGGAAAACCCTCGCACCGCCCCTAAAACGTTGCAAATAACCAATCTGCCCCCCAAACAGCCTGAAATCACGATCGGCCGTCCAGACCGGCACGAATCTCGAATTTCTCGCTGTTCCGACGAAAAGCACTATTCACGCCTAAACAACCCGAAAGTAGTTATTTTCCATTTTGTCAAGGGAAAACCCTCGTACCGCCCCTAAAACGTTGCAAATAACCAATCTGCCCCCCAAACAGCATGAAATCACGATTGGCCGTCCAGACCGGCACGAATCCCGAATTTCTCGCTGTACCGACGAGAAGCACTATTCACCCCCTGAACAACCCGAAAAGTAGTTATTTTCCATTTTGTCAACGGAAAACCCTCGTACCACCGCTAAAACGTTGCAAATAACCAATCTGCCCCCCAAATAGCCTGAAATCACGATCGGCCGTCCAGACCGGCACGAATCCCGAATTTCTCGCTGTTCCGACGAAAAGCACTATTCACCCCTGAACAACTTGAAAGTAGTTATTTTCCCTTTTGTCAACGGAAAACCCTCGTACCGCCCCTAAAACGTTGCAAATAACCAATCTGCCCCCCAAACAGCATGAAATCACGATTGGCCGTCCAGACCGGCACGAATCCCGAATTTCTCGCTGTTCTGACGAGAAGCACATTTCACCCCCTGAACAACCCGAAAAGTAGTTATTTTCCATTTTGTCAACGGAAAACCCTCGTACCGCGCCTAAAACGTTGCAAATAACCAATCTGCCCCCCAAACAGCATGAAATCACGATTGGCCGTCCAGACCGGCACGAATCCCGAATTTCTCGCTGTTCTGACGAAAAGCACTATTCACCCCTGAACAACCAGAAAGTAGTTATTTTCCCTTTTGTCAACGGAAAACCCTCGTACCGCCCCTAAAACGTTGCAAATAACCAATCTGCCCCCCAAACAGCATGAAATCACGATTGGCCGTCCAGACCGGCACGAATCCCGAATTTCTCGCTGTTCTGACGAGAAGCACATTTCACCCCCTGAACAACCCGAAAAGTAGTTATTTTCCATTTTGTCAACGGAAAACCCTCGTACCCCCGCTAAAACGTTGCAAATAACCAATCTGCCCCGCAAATAGCCTGAAATCACGATCGGCCGTCCAGACCGGCACGAATCCCGAATTTCTCGCTGTTCCGACGAAAAGCACTATTCACGCCTAAACAACCCGAAAGTAGTTATTTTCCATTTTGTCAACGGAAAACCCTCGTACCGCCCCTAAAACGTTGCAAATAACCAATCTGCCCCCCAAACAGCATGAAATCACGATTGGCCGTCCAGACCGGCACGAATCCCGAATTTCTCGCTGTACCGACGAGAAGCACTATTCACCCCCTGAACAACCCGAAAAGTAGTTATTTTCCATTTTGTCAACGGAAAACCCTCGTACCACCGCTAAAACGTTGCAAATAACCAATCTGCCCCCCAAATAGCCTGAAATCACGATCGGCCGTCCAGACCGGCACGAATCCCGAATTTCTCGCTGTTCCGACGAAAAGCACTATTCACCCCTGAACAACCAGAAAGTAGTTATTTTCTCTTTTGTCAACGGAAAACCCTCGTACCGCCCCTAAAACGTTGCAAATAACCAATCTGCCCCCCAAACAGCATGAAATCATGATTGGCCATCCAGACCGGCACGAATCCCGAATTTCTCGCTGTTCCGACGAAAAGCACTATTCACCACTGAACAACCCGAAAGTAGTTATTTTCCATTTTGTCAACGGAAAACCCTTGCACCGCCCCTAAAACGTTGCAAATAACCAATCTGCCCCCCAAACAGCCTGAAATCACGATCGGCCGTCCAGACCGGCACGAATCCCGAATTTCTCGCTGTTCCGACGAAAAGCACTATTCAACACTGAGCAACCCGAAAGTAGTTATTTTCCATTTTGTCAACGGAAAACCCTCGTACCGCCCCCAAAACGTTGCAAATAACCAATCTGCCCCCCAAACAGCATGAAATCACGATCGGCCATCCAGACCGGCACGAATCCCGAATTTCTCGCTGTTCCGACGAAAAGCACTATTCACCACTGAACAACCCGAAAGTAGTTATTTTCCATTTTGTCAACGGAAAACCCTCGCACCGCCCCTAAAACGTTGCAAATAACCAATCTGCCCCCCAAACAGCCTGAAATCACGATCGGCCGTCCAGACCGGCACGAATCCCGAATTTCTCGCTGTTCCGACGAAAAGCATTATTCACGCCTAAACAACCCGAAAGTAGTTATTTTCCATTTTGTCAACGGAAAACCCTCGTACCGCCCCTAAAACGTTGCAAATAACCAATCTGCCCCCCAAACAGCATGAAATCACGATTGGCCGTCCAGACCGGCACGAATCCCGAATTTCTTGCTGTACCGACGAGAAGCACTATTCACCCCCTGAACAACCCGAAAAGTAGTTATTTTCCATTTTGTCAACGGAAAACCCTCGTACCACCGCTAAAACGTTGCAAATAACCAATCTGCCCCCCAAATAGCCTGAAATCACGATCGGCCGTCCAGACCGGCACGAATCCCGAATTTCTCGCTGTTCCGACGAAAAGCACTATTCACCACTGAACAACCCGAAAGTAGTTATTTCCCATTTTGTCAACGGAAAACCCTCGCACCGCCCCTAAAACGTTGCAAATAACCAATCTGCCCCCCAAACAGCCTGAAATCACGATCGGCCGTCCAGACCGGCACGAATCCCGAATTTCTCGCTGTTCCGACGAAAAGCACTATTCACCCCTGAACAACCCGAAAGTAGTTATTTTCCATTTTGTCAACGGAAAACCCTCGTACCGCCCCTAAAACGTTGCAAATAACCAATCTGCCCCCCAAACAGCATGAAATCACGATTGGCCATCCAGACCGGCACGAATCCCGAATTTCTCGCTGTTCCGACGAAAAGCACTACTCACCACTGAACAACCCGAAAGTAGTTATTTTCCATTTTGTCAACGGAAAACCCTCGTACCGCCCCTAAAACGTTGCAAATAACCAATCTGCCCACCAAACAGCATGAAATCACGATTGGCCGTCCGGACCGGCACGAATCCCGAATTTCTCGCTGTTCCGACGAAAAGCACTAATCACCACTGAACAACCCGAAAGTAGTTATTTTCCATTTTGTCAACGGAAAACCCTCGCACCGCCCCTAAAACGTTGCAAATAACCAATCTGCCCCCCAAACAGCCTGAAATCACGATCGGCCGTCCAGACCGGCACGAATCTCGAATTTCTCGCTGTTCCGACGAAAAGCACTATTCACGCCTAAACAACCCGAAAGTAGTTATTTTCCTTTTTGTCAACGGAAATCCCTCGCACCGCCCCTAAAACGTTGCAAATAACCAATCTGCCCCCCAAACAGCCTGAAATCACGATCGGCCGTCCAGACCGGCACGAATCCCGAATTTCTCGCTGTTCCGACGAAAAGCACTATTCACGCCTAAACAACACGAAAGTAGTTATTTTCCATTTTGTCAACGGAAAACCCTCGTACCGCGCCTAAAACGTTGCAAATAACCAATCTGCCCCCCAAACAGCATGAAATCACGATTGGCCGTCCAGACCGGCACGAATCCCGAATTTCTCGCTGTACCGACGAGAAGCACTATTCACCCCCTGAACAACCCGAAAAGTAGTTATTTTCCATTTTGTCAACGGAAAACCCTCGTACCACCGCTAAAACGTTGCAAATAACCAATCTGCCCCCCAAACAGCCTGAAATCACGATCGACCGTCCAGACCGGCACGAATCCCGAATTTCTCGCTGTTCCGGCGAAAAGCACTATTCACGCCTAAACAACCCGAAAGTAGTTATTTTCCATTTTGTCAACGGAAAACCCTCGTACCGCCCCTAAAACGTTGCAAATAACCAATCTGCCCCCCAAACAGCATGAAATCACGATTGGCCGTCCAGACCGGCACGAATCCCGAATTTCTCGCTGTACCGACGAGAAGCACTATTCACCCCCTGAACAACCCGAAAAGTAGTTATTTTCCATTTTGTCAACGGAAAACCCTCGTACCACCGCTAAAACGTTGCAAATAACCAATCTGCCCCCCAAACAGCCTGAAATCACGATCGGCCGTCCAGACCGGCACGAATCTCGAATTTCTCGCTGTTCCGACGAAAAGCACTATTCACGCCTAAACAACCCGAAAGTAGTTATTTTCCTTTTTGTCAACGGAAATCCCTCGCACCGCCCCTAAAACGTTGCAAATAACCAATCTGCCCCCCAAACAGCCTGAAATCACGATCGGCCGTCCAGACCGGCACGAATCCCGAATTTCTCGCTGTTCCGACGAAAAGCACTATTCACGCCTAAACAACACGAAAGTAGTTATTTTCCATTTTGTCAACGGAAAACCCTCGTACCGCGCCTAAAACGTTGCAAATAACCAATCTGCCCCCCAAACAGCATGAAATCACGATTGGCCGTCCAGACCGGCACGAATCCCGAATTTCTCGCTGTACCGACGAGAAGCACTATTCACCCCCTGAACAACCCGAAAAGTAGTTATTTTCCATTTTGTCAACGGAAAACCCTCGTACCACCGCTAAAACGTTGCAAATAACCAATCTGCCCCCCAAACAGCCTGAAATCACGATCGACCGTCCAGACCGGCACGAATCCCGAATTTCTCGCTGTTCCGGCGAAAAGCACTATTCACGCCTAAACAACCCGAAAGTAGTTATTTTCCATTTTGTCAACGGAAAACCCTCGTACCGCCCCTAAAACGTTGCAAATAACCAATCTGCCCCCCAAACAGCATGAAATCACGATTGGCCGTCCAGACCGGCACGAATCCCGAATTTCTCGCTGTACCGACGAGAAGCACTATTCACCCCCTGAACAACCCGAAAAGTAGTTATTTTCCATTTTGTCAACGGAAAACCCTCGTACCACCGCTAAAACGTTGCAAATAACCAATCTGCCCCCCAAATAGCCTGAAATCACGATCGGCCGTCCAGACCGGCACGAATCCCGAATTTCTCGCTGTTCCGACGAAAAGCACTATTCACCCCTGAACAACCAGAAAGTAGTTATTTTCCCTTTTGTCAACGGAAAACCCTCGTACCGCCCCTAAAACGTTGCAAATAACCAATCTGCCCCCCAAACAGCATGAAATCACGATTGGCCGTCCAGACCGGCACGAATCCCGAATTTCTCGCTGTACCGACGAGAAGCACTATTCACCCCCTGAACAACCCGAAAAGTAGTTATTTTCCATTTTGTCAACGGAAAACCCTCGTACCCCCGCTAAAACGTTGCAAATAACCAATCTGCCCCGCAAATAGCCTGAAATCACGATCGGCCGTCCAGACCGGCACGAATCCCAAATTTCTCGCTGTTCCGACGAAAAGCAGTATTCACCCATGAACAACCAGAAAGTAGTTATTTTACCTTTTGTCAACGGAAAACCCTCGTACCGCCCCTAAAACGTTGCAAATAACCAATCTGCCCCCCAAACAGCATGAAATCACGATTGGCCGTCCAGACCGGCACGAATCCCGAATTTCTCGCTGTACCGACGAGAAGCACTATTCACCCCCTGAACAACCCGAAAAGTAGTTATTTTCCATTTTGTCAACGGAAAACCCTCGTACCACCGCTAAAACGTTGCAAATAACCAATCTGCCCCCCAAATAGCCTGAAATCACGATCGGCCGTCCAGACCGGCACGAATCCCGAATTTCTCGCTGTTCCGACGAAAAGCACTATTCACCCCTGAACAACCAGAAAGTAGTTATTTTCCCTTTTGTCAACGGAAAACCCTCGTACCGCCCCTAAAACGTTGCAAATAACCAATCTGCCCCCCAAACAGCATGAAATCACGATTGGCCGTCCAGACCGGCACGAATCCCGAATTTCTCGCTGTACCGACGAGAAGCACTATTCACCCCCTGAACAACCCGAAAAGTAGTTATTTTCCATTTTGTCAACGGAAAACCCTCGTACCCCCGCTAAAACGTTGCAAATAACCAATCTGCCCCGCAAATAGCCTGAAATCACGATCGGCCGTCCAGACCGGCACGAATCCCAAATTTCTCGCTGTTCCGACGAAAAGCACTATTCACCCCTGAACAACCAGAAAGTAGTTATTTTACCTTTTGTCAACGGAAAACCCTCGTACCGCCCCTAAAACGTTGCAAATAACCAATCTGCCCCCCAAACAGCATGAAATCACGATTGGCCGTCCAGACCGGCACGAATCCCGAATTTCTCGCTGTTCCGACGAAAAGCACTATTCACGCCTAAACAACCCGAAAGTAGTTATTTTCCATTTTGTCAACGGAAAACCCTCGTACCGCCCCTAAAACGTTGCAAATAACCAATCTGCCCCCCAAACAGCATGAAATCACGATTGGCCATCCAGACCGGCACGAATCCCGAATTTCTCGCTGTTCCGACGAAAAGCACTATTCACCACTGAACAACCTGAAAGTAGTTATTTTCCATTTTGTCAACGGAAAACCCTCGCACTGCCCCTAAAACATTGCAAATAACCAATCTGCCCCCCAAACAGCCTGAAATCACGATCGGCCGTCCAGACCGGCACGAATCCCAAATTTCTCGCTGTTCCGACGAAAAGCACTATTCACCCCTGAACAACCAGAAAGTAGTTATTTTCCCTTTTGTCAACGGAAAACCCTCGTACCGCCCCTAAAACGTTGCAAATAACCAATCTGCCCCCCAAACAGCATGAAATCACGATTGGCCATCCTGACCGGCACGAATCCCGAATTTCTCGCTGTTCCGACGAAAAGCACTATTCACCACTGAACAACCCGAAAGTAGTTATTTTCCATTTTGTCAACGGAAAACCCTTGCACCGCCCCTAAAACGTTGCAAATAACCAATCTGCCCCCCAAACAGCCTGAAATCACGATCGGCCGTCCAGACCGGCACGAATCCCGAATTTCTCGCTGTTTCGACGAAAAGCACTATTCACGCCTAAACAACCCGAAAGTAGTTATTTTCCATTTTGTCAACGGAAAACCCTCGTACCGCCCCCAAAACGTTGCAAATAACCAATCTGCCCCCCAAACAGCATGAAATCACGATCGGCCATCCAGACCGGCACGAATCCCGAATTTATCGCTGTTCCGACGAAAAGCACTATTCACCACTGAACAACCCGAAAGTAGTTATTTTCCATTTTGTCAACGGAAAACCCTCGCACCGCCCCTAAAACGTTGCAAATAACCAATCTGCCCCCCAAACAGCCTGAAATCACGATCGGCCGTCCAGACCGGCACGAATCCCGAATTTCTCGCTGTTCCGACGAAAAGCACTATTCACGCCTAAACAACCCGAAAGTAGTTATTTTCCATTTTGTCAACGGAAAACCCTCGTACCGCCCCTAAAACGTTGCAAATAACCAATCTGCCCCCCAAACAGCATGAAATCACGATTGGCCATCCAGACCGGCACGAATCCCGAATTTCTCGCTGTTCCGACGAAAAGCACTATTCACCACTGAACAACCTGAAAGTAGTTATTTTCCATTTTGTCAACGGAAAACCCTCGCACCGCCCCTAAAACATTGCAAATAATCAATCTGCCCCCCAAACAGCCTGAAATCACGATCAGCCGTCCAGACCGGCACGAATCCCAAATTTCTCGCTGTTCCGACGAAAAGCACTATTCACCCCTGAACAACCAGAAAGTAGTTATTTTCCCTTTTGTCAACGGAAAACCCTCGTACCGCCCCTAAAACGTTGCAAATAACCAATCTGCCCCCCAAACAGCATGAAATCACGATTGGCCATCCAGACCGGCACGAATCCCGAATTTCTCGCTGTTCCGACGAAAAGCACTATTCACCACTGAACAACCCGAAAGTAGTTATTTTCCATTTTGTCAACGGAAAACCCTCGCACCGCCCCTAAAACGTTGCAAATAACCAATCTGCCCCCCAAACAGCCTGAAATCACGATCGGCCGTACAGACCGGCACGAATCCCGAATTTCTCGCTGTTCCGACGAAAAGCACTATTCACGCCTAAACAACCCGAAAGTAGTTATTTTCCATTTTGTCAACGGAAAACCCTCGTACCGCCCCTAAAACGTTGCAAATAACCAATCTGCCCCCCAAACAGCATGAAATCACGATTGGCCGTCCAGACCGGCACGAATCCCGAATTTCTCGCTGTACCGACGAGAAGCACTATTCACCCCCTGAACAACCCGAAAAGTAGTTATTTTCCATTTTGTCAACGGAAAACCCTCGTACCACCGCTAAAACGTTGCAAATAACCAATCTGCCCCCCAAATAGCCTGAAATCACGATCGGCCGTCCAGACCGGCACGAATCCCGAATTTCTCGCTGTTCCGACGAAAAGCACTATTCACCCCTGAACAACCAGAAAGTAGTTATTTTCCCTTTTGTCAACGGAAAACCCTCGTACCGCCCCTAAAACGTTGCAAATAACCAATCTGCCCCCCAAACAGCATGAAATCACGATTGGCCGTCCAGACCGGCACGAATCCCGAATTTCTCGCTGTACCGACGAGAAGCACTATTCACCCCCTGAACAACCCGAAAAGTAGTTATTTTCCATTTTGTCAACGGAAAACCCTCGTACCCCCGCTAAAACGTTGCAAATAACCAATCTGCCCCGCAAATAGCCTGAAATCACGATCGGCCGTCCAGACCGGCACGAATCCCGAATTTTTCGCTGTTCCGACGAAAAGCACTATTCACCCCTGAACAACCAGAAAGTAGTTATTTTCCCTTTTGTCAACGGAAAACCCTCGTTCCGCCCCTAAAACGTTGCAAATAACCAATCTGCCCCCCAAACAGCATGAAATCACGATTGGCCGTCCAGACCGGCACGAATCCCGAATTTCTCGCTGTACCGACGAGAAGCACTATTCACCCCCTGAACAACCCGAAAAGTAGTTATTTTCCATTTTGTCAACGGAAAACCCTCGTACCACCGATAAAACGTTGCAAATAACCAATCTGCCCCCCAAATAGCCTGAAATCACGATCGGCCGTCCAGACCGGCACGAATCCCGAATTTCTCGCTGTTCCGACGAAAAGCACTATTCACCCCTGAACAACCAGAAAGTAGTTATTTTCCCTTTTGTCAACGGAAAACCCTCGTACCGCCCCTAAAACGTTGCAAATAACCAATCTGCCCCCCAAACAGCATGAAATCACGATTGGCCGTCCAGACCGGCACGAATCCCGAATTTCTCGCTGTACCGACGAGAAGCACTATTCACCCCCTGAACAACCCGAAAAGTAGTTATTTTCCATTTTGTCAACGGAAAACCCTCGTACCCCCGCTAAAACGTTGCAAATAACCAATCTGCCCCGCAAATAGCCTGAAATCACGATCGGCCGTCCAGACCGGCACGAATCCCGAATTTCTCGCTGTTCCGACGAAAAGCACTATTCACCCCTGAACAACCAGAAAGTAGTTATTTTCCCTTTTGTCAACGGAAAACCCTCGTTCCGCCCCTAAAACGTTGCAAATAACCAATCTGCCCCCCAAACAGCATGAAATCACGATTGGCCGTCCAGACCGGCACGAATCCCGAATTTCTCGCTGTACCGACGAGAAGCACTATTCACCCCCTGAACAACCCGAAAAGTAGTTATTTTCCATTTTGTCAACGGAAAACCCTCGTACCACCGATAAAACGTTGCAAATAACCAATCTGCCCCCCAAATAGCCTGAAATCACGATCGGCCGTCCAGACCGGCACGAATCCCGAATTTCTCGCTGTTCCGACGAAAAGCACTATTCACCCCTGAACAACCCGAAAGTAGTTATTTTCCATTTTGTCAACGGAAAACCCTCGTACCGCCCCCAAAACATTGCAAATAACCAATCTGCCCCCCAAACAGCATGAAATCACGATCGGCCATCCAGACCGGCACGAATCCCGAATTTCTCGTTGTTCCGACGAAAAGCACTATTCACCACTGAACAACCCGAAAGTAGTTATTTTCCATTTTGTCAACGGAAAACCCTTGCACCGCCCCTAAAACGTTGCAAATAACCAATCTGCCCCCCAAACAGCCTGAAATCACGATCGGCCGTCCAGACCGGCACGAATCCCGAATTTCTCGCTGTTCCGACGAAAAGCACTATTCACGCCTAAACAACCCGAAAGTAGTTATTTTCCATTTTGTCAACGGAAAACCCTCGTACCGCCCCCAAAACATTGCAAATAACCAATCTGCCCCCCAAACAGCATGAAATCACGATCGGCCATCCAGACCGGCACGAATCCCGAATTTCTCGCTGTTCCGACGAAAAGCACTATTCACCCCTGAACAACCAGAAAGTAGTTATTTTCCCTTTTGTCAACGGAAAACCCTCGTACCGCCCCTAAAACGGTGCAAATAACCAATCTCCCCCCCAAACAGCATGAAATCACGATTGGCCATCCAGACCGGCACGAATCCCGAATTTCTCGCTGTTCCGACGAAAAGCACTATTCACCACTGAACAACCCGAAAGTAGTTATTTTCCATTTTGTCAACGGAAAACCCTCGCACCGCCCCTAAAACGTTGCAAATAACCAATCTGTCCCCCAAACAGCCTGAAATCACGATCGGCCGTCCAGACCGGCACGAATCCCGAATTTCTCGCTGTTCCGACGAAAAGCACTATTCACGCCTAAACAACCCGAAAGTAGTTATTTTCCATTTTGTCAACGGAAAACCCTCGTACCGCCCCCAAAACGTTGCAAATAACCAATCTGCCCCCCAAACAGCATGAAATCACGATTGGCCGTCCAGACCGGCACGAATCCCGAATTTCTCGCTGTTCCGACAAAAAGCACTATTCACCAATGAACAACCCGAAATGTAGTTATTTTCCATTTTGTCAACGGAAAACCCTCGTACCCCCGCTAAAACGTTGCAAATAACCAATCTGCCCCGCAAATAGCCTGAAATCACGATCGGCCGTCCAGACCGGCACGAATCCCAAATTTCTCGCTGTTCCGACGAAAAGCACTATTCACCCCTGAACAACCAGAAAGTAGTTATTTTCCCTTTTGTCAACGGAAAACCCTCGTTCCGCCCCTAAAACGTTGCAAATAACCAATCTGCCCCCCAAACAGCATGAAATCACGATTGGCCGTCCAGACCGGCACGAATCCCGAATTTCTCGCTGTACCGACGAGAAGCACTATTCACCCCCTGAACAACCCGAAAAGTAGTTATTTTCCATTTTGTCAACGGAAAACCCTCGTACCACCGCTAAAACGTTGCAAATAACCAATCTGCCCCCCAAATAGCCTGAAATCACGATCGGCCGTCCAGACCGGCACGAATCCCGAATTTCTCGCTGTTCCGACGAAAAGCACTATTCACCACTGAACAACCCGAAAGTAGTTATTTTCCCTTTTGTCAACGGAAAACCCTTGCACCGCCCCTAAAACGTTGCAAATAACCAATCTGCCCCCCAAACAGCCTGAAATCACGATCGGCCGTCCAGACCGGCACGAATCCCGAATTTCTCGCTGTTCCGACGAAAAGCACTATTCACGCCTAAACAACCCGAAAGTAGTTATTTTCCATTTTGTCAACGGAAAACCCTCGTACCGCCCCCAAAACATTGCAAATAACCAATCTGCCCCCCAAACAGCATGAAATCACGATCGGCCATCCAGACCGGCACGAATCCCGAATTTCTCGCTGTTCCGACGACAAGCACTATTCACCACTGAACAACCCGAAAGTAGTTATTTTCCATTTTGTCAACGGAAAACCCTTGCACCGCCCCTAAAACGTTGCAAATAACCAATCTGCCCCCCAAACAGCCTGAAATCACGATCGGCCGTCCAGACCGGCACGAATCCCGAATTTCTCGCTGTTCCGACGAAAAGCACTATTCACGCCTAAACAACCCGAAAGTAGTTATTTTCCATTTTGTCAACGGAAAACCCTCGTACCGCCCCCAAAACATTGCAAATAACCAATCTGCCCCCCAAACAGCATGAAATCACGATCGGCCATCCAGACCGGCACGAATCCCGAATTTCTCGCTGTTCCGACGAAAAGCACTATTCACCCCTGAACAACCAGAAAGTAGTTATTTTCCCTTTTGTCAACGGAAAACCCTCGTACCGCCCCTAAAACGGTGCAAATAACCAATCTCCCCCCCAAACAGCATGAAATCACGATTGGCCATCCAGACCGGCACGAATCCCGAATTTCTCGCTGTTCCGACGAAAAGCACTATTCACCACTGAACAACCCGAAAGTAGTTATTTTCCATTTTGTCAACGGAAAACCCTCGCACCGCCCCTAAAACGTTGCAAATAACCAATCTGCCCCCCAAACAGCCTGAAATCACGATCGGCCGTCCAGACCGGCACGAATCCCGAATTTCTCGCTGTTCCGACGAAAAGCACTATTCACGCCTAAACAACCCGAAAGTAGTTATTTTCCATTTTGTCAACGGAAAACCCTCGTACCGCCCCCAAAACGTTGCAAATAACCAATCTGCCCCCCAAACAGCATGAAATCACGATTGGCCGTCCAGACCGGCACGAATCCCGAATTTCTCGCTGTTCCGACAAAAAGCACTATTCACCAATGAACAACCCGAAATGTAGTTATTTTCCATTTTGTCAACGGAAAACCCTCGTACCCCCGCTAAAACGTTGCAAATAACCAATCTGCCCCGCAAATAGCCTGAAATCACGATCGGCCGTCCAGACCGGCACGAATCCCAAATTTCTCGCTGTTCCGACGAAAAGCACTATTCACCCCTGAACAACCAGAAAGTAGTTATTTTCCCTTTTGTCAACGGAAAACCCTCGTTCCGCCCCTAAAACGTTGCAAATAACCAATCTGCCCCCCAAACAGCATGAAATCACGATTGGCCGTCCAGACCGGCACGAATCCCGAATTTCTCGCTGTACCGACGAGAAGCACTATTCACCCCCTGAACAACCCGAAAAGTAGTTATTTTCCATTTTGTCAACGGAAAACCCTCGTACCACCGCTAAAACGTTGCAAATAACCAATCTGCCCCCCAAATAGCCTGAAATCACGATCGGCCGTCCAGACCGGCACGAATCCCGAATTTCTCGCTGTTCCGACGAAAAGCACTATTCACCACTGAACAACCCGAAAGTAGTTATTTTCCCTTTTGTCAACGGAAAACCCTTGCACCGCCCCTAAAACGTTGCAAATAACCAATCTGCCCCCCAAACAGCCTGAAATCACGATCGGCCGTCCAGACCGGCACGAATCCCGAATTTCTCGCTGTTCCGACGAAAAGCACTATTCACGCCTAAACAACCCGAAAGTAGTTATTTTCCATTTTGTCAACGGAAAACCCTCGTACCGCCCCCAAAACATTGCAAATAACCAATCTGCCCCCCAAACAGCATGAAATCACGATCGGCCATCCAGACCGGCACGAATCCCGAATTTCTCGCTGTTCCGACGACAAGCACTATTCACCACTGAACAACCCGAAAGTAGTTATTTTCCATTTTGTCAACGGAAAACCCTCGCACCGCCCCTAAAACATTGCAAATAACCAATCTGCCCCCCAAACAGCCTGAAATCACGATCGGCCGTCCAGACCGGCACGAATCCCAAATTTCTCGCTGTTCCGACGAAAAGCACTATTCACCCCTGAACAACCAGAAAGTAGTTATTTTCCCTTTTGTCAACGGAAAACCCTCGTACCGCCCCTAAAACGTTGCAAATAACCAATCTGCCCCCCAAACAGCATGAAATCACGATTGGCCATCCAGACCGGCACGAATCCCGAATTTCTCGCTGTTCCGACGAAAAGCACTATTTACCACTGAACAACCCGAAAGTAGTTATTTTCCATTTTGTCAACGGAAAACCCTCGCACCGCCCCTAAAACGTTGCAAATAACCAATCTGCCCCCCAAACAGCCTGAAATCACGATCGGCCGTCCAGACCGGCACGAATCCCGAATTTCTCGCTGTTCCGACGAAAAGCACTATTCACCCCTGAACAACCAGAAAGTAGTTATTTTCCCTTTTGTCAACGGAAAACCCTCGTACCGCCCCTAAAACGTTGCAAATAACCAATCTGCCCCCCAAACAGCATGAAATCACGATTGGCCGTCCAGACCGGCACGAATCCCGAATTTCTCGCTGTTCCGACAAAAAGCACTATTCACCAATGAACAACCCGAAAAGTAGTTATTTTCCATTTTGTCAACGGAAAACCCTCGTACCCCCGCTAAAACGTTGCAAATAACCAATCTGCCCCGCAAATAGCCTGAAATCACGATCGGCCGTCCAGACCGGCACGAATCCCAAATTTCTCGCTGTTCCGACGAAAAGCACTATTCACCCCTGAACAACCAGAAAGTAGTTATTTTCCCTTTTGTCAACGGAAAACCCTCGTTCCGCCCCTAAAACGTTGCAAATAACCAATCTGCCCCCCAAACAGCATGAAATCACGATTGGCCGTCCAGACCGGCACGAATCCCGAATTTCTCGCTGTACCGACGAGAAGCACTATTCACCCCCTGAACAACCCGAAAAGTAGTTATTTTCCATTTTGTCAACGGAAAACCCTCGTACCACCGCTAAAACGTTGCAAATAACCAATCTGCCCCCCAAATAGCCTGAAATCACGATCGGCCGTCCAGACCGGCACGAATCCCGAATTTCTCGCTGTTCCGACGAAAAGCACTATTCACCACTGAACAACCCGAAAGTAGTTATTTTCCCTTTTGTCAACGGAAAACCCTTGCACCGCCCCTAAAACGTTGCAAATAACCAATCTGCCCCCCAAACAGCCTGAAATCACGATCGGCCGTCCAGACCGGCACGAATCCCGAATTTCTCGCTGTTCCGACGAAAAGCACTATTCACGCCTAAACAACCCGAAAGTAGTTATTTTCCATTTTGTCAACGGAAAACCCTCGTACCGCCCCCAAAACATTGCAAATAACCAATCTGCCCCCCAAACAGCATGAAATCACGATCGGCCATCCAGACCGGCACGAATCCCGAATTTCTCGCTGTTCCGACGACAAGCACTATTCACCACTGAACAACCCGAAAGTAGTTATTTTCCATTTTGTCAACGGAAAACCCTCGCACCGCCCCTAAAACATTGCAAATAACCAATCTGCCCCCCAAACAGCCTGAAATCACGATCGGCCGTCCAGACCGGCACGAATCCCAAATTTCTCGCTGTTCCGACGAAAAGCACTATTCACCCCTGAACAACCAGAAAGTAGTTATTTTCCCTTTTGTCAACGGAAAACCCTCGTACCGCCCCTAAAACGTTGCAAATAACCAATCTGCCCCCCAAACAGCATGAAATCACGATTGGCCATCCAGACCGGCACGAATCCCGAATTTCTCGCTGTTCCGACGAAAAGCACTATTCACCACTGAACAACCCGAAAGTAGTTATTTTCCATTTTGTCAACGGAAAACCCTCGCACCGCCCCTAAAACGTTGCAAATAACCAATCTGCCCCCCAAACAGCCTGAAATCACGATCGGCCGTCCAGACCGGCACGAATCCCGAATTTCTCGCTGTTCCGACGAAAAGCACTATTCACCCCTGAACAACCAGAAAGTAGTTATTTTCCCTTTTGTCAACGGAAAACCCTCGTACCGCCCCTAAAACGTTGCAAATAACCAATCTGCCCCCCAAACAGCATGAAATCACGATTGGCCGTCCAGACCGGCACGAATCCCGAATTTCTCGCTGTTCCGACAAAAAGCACTATTCACCAATGAACAACCCGAAAAGTAGTTATTTTCCATTTTGTCAACGGAAAACCCTCGTACCCCCGCTAAAACGTTGCAAATAACCAATCTGCCCCGCAAATAGCCTGAAATCACGATCGGCCGTCCAGACCGGCACGAATCCCAAATTTCTCGCTGTTCCGACGAAAAGCACTATTCACCCCTGAACAACCAGAAAGTAGTTATTTTCCCTTTTGTCAACGGAAAACCCTCGTTCCGCCCCTAAAACGTTGCAAATAACCAATCTGCCCCCCAAACAGCATGAAATCACGATTGGCCGTCCAGACCGGCACGAATCCCGAATTTCTCGCTGTACCGACGAGAAGCACTATTCACCCCCTGAACAACCCGAAAAGTAGTTATTTTCCATTTTGTCAACGGAAAACCCTCGTACCACCGCTAAAACGTTGCAAATAACCAATCTGCCCCCCAAATAGCCTGAAATCACGATCGGCCGTCCAGACCGGCACGAATCCCGAATTTCTCGCTGTTCCGACGAAAAGCACTATTCACCACTGAACAACCCGAAAGTAGTTATTTTCCCTTTTGTCAACGGAAAACCCTTGCACCGCCCCTAAAACGTTGCAAATAACCAATCTGCCCCCCAAACAGCCTGAAATCACGATCGGCCGTCCAGACCGGCACGAATCCCGAATTTCTCGCTGTTCCGACGAAAAGCACTATTCACGCCTAAACAACCCGAAAGTAGTTATTTTCCATTTTGTCAACGGAAAACCCTCGTACCGCCCCCAAAACATTGCAAATAACCAATCTGCCCCCCAAACAGCATGAAATCACGATCGGCCATCCAGACCGGCACGAATCCCGAATTTCTCGCTGTTCCGACGACAAGCACTATTCACCACTGAACAACCCGAAAGTAGTTATTTTCCATTTTGTCAACGGAAAACCCTCGCACCGCCCCTAAAACATTGCAAATAACCAATCTGCCCCCCAAACAGCCTGAAATCACGATCGGCCGTCCAGACCGGCACGAATCCCAAATTTCTCGCTGTTCCGACGAAAAGCACTATTCACCCCTGAACAACCAGAAAGTAGTTATTTTCCCTTTTGTCAACGGAAAACCCTCGTACCGCCCCTAAAACGTTGCAAATAACCAATCTGCCCCCCAAATAGCATGAAATCACGATTGGCCATCCAGACCGGCACGAATCCCGAATTTCTCGCTGTTCCGACGAAAAGCACTATTCACCACTGAACAACCCGAAAGTAGTTATTTTCCATTTTGTCAACGGAAAACCCTCGCACCGCCCCTAAAACGTTGCAAATAACCAATCTGCCCCCCAAACAGCCTGAAATCACGATCGGCCGTCCAGACCGGCACGAATCCCGAATTTCTCGCTGTTCCGACGAAAAGCACTATTCACCCCTGAACAACCAGAAAGTAGTTATTTTCCCTTTTGTCAACGGAAAACCCTCGTACCGCCCCTAAAACGTTGCAAATAACCAATCTGCCCCCCAAACAGCATGAAATCACGATTGGCCGTCCAGACCGGCACGAATCCCGAATTTCTCGCTGTTCCGACAAAAAGCACTATTCACCAATGAACAACCCGAAAAGTAGTTATTTTCCATTTTGTCAACGGAAAACCCTCGTACCCCCGCTAAAACGTTGCAAATAACCAATCTGCCCCGCAAATAGCCTGAAATCACGATCGGCCGTCCAGACCGGCACGAATCCCAAATTTCTCGCTGTTCCGACGAAAAGCACTATTCACCCCTGAACAACCAGAAAGTAGTTATTTTCCCTTTTGTCAACGGAAAACCCTCGTTCCGCCCCTAAAACGTTGCAAATAACCAATCTGCCCCCCAAACAGCATGAAATCACGATTGGCCGTCCAGACCGGCACGAATCCCGAATTTCTCGCTGTACCGACGAGAAGCACTATTCACCCCCTGAACAACCCGAAAAGTAGTTATTTTCCATTTTGTCAACGGAAAACCCTCGTACCACCGCTAAAACGTTGCAAATAACCAATCTGCCCCCCAAATAGCCTGAAATCACGATCGGCCGTCCAGACCGGCACGAATCCCGAATTTCTCGCTGTTCCGACGAAAAGCACTATTCACCACTGAACAACCCGAAAGTAGTTATTTTCCCTTTTGTCAACGGAAAACCCTTGCACCGCCCCTAAAACGTTGCAAATAACCAATCTGCCCCCCAAACAGCCTGAAATCACGATCGGCCGTCCAGACCGGCACGAATCCCGAATTTCTCGCTGTTCCGACGAAAAGCACTATTCACGCCTAAACAACCCGAAAGTAGTTATTTTCCATTTTGTCAACGGAAAACCCTCGTACCGCCCCCAAAACATTGCAAATAACCAATCTGCCCCCCAAACAGCATGAAATCACGATCGGCCATCCAGACCGGCACGAATCCCGAATTTCTCGCTGTTCCGACGACAAGCACTATTCACCACTGAACAACCCGAAAGTAGTTATTTTCCATTTTGTCAACGGAAAACCCTCGCACCGCCCCTAAAACATTGCAAATAACCAATCTGCCCCCCAAACAGCCTGAAATCACGATCGGCCGTCCAGACCGGCACGAATCCCAAATTTCTCGCTGTTCCGACGAAAAGCACTATTCACCCCTGAACAACCAGAAAGTAGTTATTTTCCCTTTTGTCAACGGAAAACCCTCGTACCGCCCCTAAAACGTTGCAAATAACCAATCTGCCCCCCAAACAGCATGAAATCACGATTGGCCATCCAGACCGGCACGAATCCCGAATTTCTCGCTGTTCCGACGAAAAGCACTATTCACCACTGAACAACCCGAAAGTAGTTATTTTCCATTTTGTCAACGGAAAACCCTCGCACCGCCCCTAAAACGTTGCAAATAACCAATCTGCCCCCCAAACAGCCTGAAATCACGATCGGCCGTCCAGACCGGCACGAATCCCGAATTTCTCGCTGTTCCGACGAAAAGCACTATTCACGCCTAAACAACCCGAAAGTAGTTATTTTCCATTTTGTCAACGGAAAACCCTCGTACCGCCCCTAAAACGTTGCAAATAACCAATCTGCCCCCCAAACAGCATGAAATCACGATTGGCCGTCCAGACCGGCACGAATCCCGAATTTCTCGCTGTACCGACGAGAAGCACTATTCACCCCCTGAACAACCCGAAAAGTAGTTATTTTCCATTTTGTCAACGGAAAACCCTCGTACCACCGCTAAAACGTTGCAAATAACCAATCTGCCCCCCAAATAGCCTGAAATCACGATCGGCCGTCCAGACCGGCACGAATCCCGAATTTCTCGCTGTTCCGACGAAAAGCACTATTCACCACTGAACAACCCGAAAGTAGTTATTTTCCTTTTTGTCAACGGAAAACCCTTGCACCGCCCCTAAAACGTTGCAAATAACCAATCTGCCCCCCAAACAGCCTGAAATCACGATCGGCCGTCCAGACCGGCACGAATCCCGAATTTCTCGCTGTTCCGACGAAAAGCACTATTCACGCCTAAACAACCCGAAAGTAGTTATTTTCCATTTTGTCAACGGAAAACCCTCGTACCGCCCCCAAAACATTGCAAATAACCAATCTGCCCCCCAAACAGCATGAAATCACGATCGGCCATCCAGACCGGCACGAATCCCGAATTTCTCGCTGTTCCGACGAAAAGCACTATTCACGCCTAAACAACCCGAAAGTAGTTATTTTCCATTTTGTCAACGGAAAACCCTCGTACCGCCCCTAAAACGTTGCAAATAACCAATCTGCCCCCCAAACAGCATGAAATCACGATTGGCCGTCCAGACCGGCACGAATCCCGAATTTCTCGCTGTACCGACGAGAAGCACTATTCACCCCCTGAACAACCCGAAAAGTAGTTATTTTCCATTTTGTCAACGGAAAACCCTCGTACCACCGCTAAAACGTTGCAAATAACCAATCTGCCCCCCAAATAGCCTGAAATCACGATCGGCCGTCCAGACCGGCACGAATCCCGAATTTCTCGCTGTTCCGACGAAAAGCACTATTCACCACTGAACAACCCGAAAGTAGTTATTTTCCTTTTTGTCAACGGAAAACCCTTGCACCGCCCCTAAAACGTTGCAAATAACCAATCTGCCCCCCAAACAGCCTGAAATCACGATCGGCCGTCCAGACCGGCACGAATCCCGAATTTCTCGCTGTTCCGACGAAAAGCACTATTCACGCCTAAACAACCCGAAAGTAGTTATTTTCCATTTTGTCAACGGAAAACCCTCGTACCGCCCCCAAAACATTGCAAATAACCAATCTGCCCCCCAAACAGCATGAAATCACGATCGGCCATCCAGACCGGCACGAATCCCGAATTTCTCGCTGTTCCGACGACAAGCACTATTCACCACTGAACAACCAGAAAGTAGTTATTTTCCCTTTTGTCAACGGAAAACCCTCGTACCGCCCCTTAAACGTTGCAAATAACCAATCTCCCCCCCAAACAGCATGAAATCACGATTGGCCATCCAGACCGGCACGAATCTCGAATTTCTCGCTGTTCCGACGAAAAGCACTATTCACCACTGAACAACCCGAAAGTAGTTATTTTCCATTTTGTCAACGGAAAACCCTTGCACCGCCCCTAAAACGTTGCAAATAACCAATCTGCCCCCCAAACAGCCTGAAATCACGATCGGCCGTCCAGACCGGCACGAATCCCGAATTTCTCGCTGTTCCGACGAAAAGCACTATTCACGCCTAAACAACCCGAAAGTAGTTATTTTCCATTTTGTCAACGGAAAACCCTCGTACCGCCCCCAAAACGTTGCAAATAACCAATCTGCCCCCCAAACAGCATGAAATCACGATTGGCCGTCCAGACCGGCACGAATCCCGAATTTCTCGCTGTTCCGACGAAAAGCACTATTCACCACTGAACAACCCGAAAGTAGTTATTTTCCATTTTGTCAACGGAAAACCCTCGCACCGCCCCTAAAACGTTGCAAATAACCAATCTGCCCCCCAAACAGCCTGAAATCACGATCGGCCGTCCAGACCGGCACGAATCCCGAATTTCTCGCTGTTCCGACGAAAAGCACTATTCACGCCTAAACAACCCGAAAGTAGTTATTTTCCATTTTGTCAACGGAAAACCCTCGTACCGCCCCTAAAACGTTGCAAATAACCAATCTGCCCCCCAAACAGCATGAAATCACGATTGGCCGTCCAGACCGGCACGAATCCCGAATTTCTCGCTGTACCGACGAGAAGCACTATTCACCCCCTGAACAACCCGAAAAGTAGTTATTTTCCATTTTGTCAACGGAAAACCCTCGTACCACCGCTAAAACGTTGCAAATAACCAATCTGCCCCCCAAATAGCCTGAAATCACGATCGGCCGTCCAGACCGGCACGAATCCCGAATTTCTCGCTGTTCCGACGAAAAGCACTATTCACCACTGAACAACCCGAAAGTAGTTATTTTCCTTTTTGTCAACGGAAAACCCTTGCACCGCCCCTAAAACGTTGCAAATAACCAATCTGCCCCCCAAACAGCCTGAAATCACGATCGGCCGTCCAGACCGGCACGAATCCCGAATTTCTCGCTGTTCCGACGAAAAGCACTATTCACGCCTAAACAACCCGAAAGTAGTTATTTTCCATTTTGTCAACGGAAAACCCTCGTACCGCCCCTAAAACGTTGCAAATAACCAATCTGCCCCCCAAACAGCCTGAAATCACGATCGGCCGTCCAGACCGGCACGAATCCCGAATTTCTCGCTGTTCCGACGAAAAGCACTATTCACGCCTAAACAACCCGAAAGTAGTTATTTTCCATTTTGTCAACGGAAAACCCTCGTACCGCCCCCAAAACATTGCAAATAACCAATCTGCCCCCCAAACAGCATGAAATCACGATCGGCCATCCAGACCGGCACGAATCCCGAATTTCTCGCTGTTCCGACGACAAGCACTATTCACCACTGAACAACCAGAAAGTAGTTATTTTCCCTTTTGTCAACGGAAAACCCTCGTACCGCCCCTTAAACGTTGCAAATAACCAATCTCCCCCCCAAACAGCATGAAATCACGATTGGCCATCCAGACCGGCACGAATCCCGAATTTCTCGCTGTTCCGACGAAAAGCACTATTCACCACTGAACAACCCGAAAGTAGTTATTTTCCATTTTGTCAACGGAAAACCCTTGCACCGCCCCTAAAACGTTGCAAATAACCAATCTGCCCCCCAAACAGCCTGAAATCACGATCGGCCGTCCAGACCGGCACGAATCCCGAATTTCTCGCTGTTCCGACGAAAAGCACTATTCACGCCTAAACAACCCGAAAGTAGTTATTTTCCATTTTGTCAACGGAAAACCCTCGTACCGCCCCCAAAACGTTGCAAATAACCAATCTGCCCCCAAAACAGCATGAAATCACGATTGGCCGTCCAGACCGGCACGAATCCCGAATTTCTCGCTGTTCCGACGAAAAGCACTATTCACCACTGAACAACCCGAAAGTAGTTATTTTCCATTTTGTCAACGGAAAACCCTCGCACCGCCCCTAAAACGTTGCAAATAACCAATCTGCCCCCCAAACAGCCTGAAATCACGATCGGCCGTCCAGACCGGCACGAATCCCGAATTTCTCGCTGTTCCGACGAAAAGCACTATTCACGCCTAAACAACCCGAAAGTAGTTATTTTCCATTTTGTCAACGGAAAACCCTCGTACCGCCCCTAAAACGTTGCAAATAACCAATCTGCCCCCCAAACAGCATGAAATCACGATTGGCCGTCCAGACCGGCACGAATCCCGAATTTCTCGCTGTACCGACGAGAAGCACTATTCACCCCCTGAACAACCCGAAAAGTAGTTATTTTCCATTTTGTCAACGGAAAACCCTCGTACCACCGCTAAAACGTTGCAAATAACCAATCTGCCCCCCAAATAGCCTGAAATCACGATCGGCCGTCCAGACCGGCACGAATCCCGAATTTCTCGCTGTTCCGACGAAAAGCACTATTCACCACTGAACAACCCGAAAGTAGTTATTTTCCTTTTTGTCAACGGAAAACCCTTGCACCGCCCCTAAAACGTTGCAAATAACCAATCTGCCCCCCAAACAGCCTGAAATCACGATCGGCCGTCCAGACCGGCACGAATCCCGAATTTCTCGCTGTTCCGACGAAAAGCACTATTCACGCCTAAACAACCCGAAAGTAGTTATTTTCCATTTTGTCAACGGAAAACCCTCGTACCGCCCCTAAAACGTTGCAAATAACCAATCTGCCCCCCAAACAGCCTGAAATCACGATCGGCCGTCCAGACCGGCACGAATCCCGAATTTCTCGCTGTTCCGACGAAAAGCACTATTCACGCCTAAACAACCCGAAAGTAGTTATTTTCCATTTTGTCAACGGAAAACCCTCGTACCGCCCCCAAAACATTGCAAATAACCAATCTGCCCCCCAAACAGCATGAAATCACGATCGGCCATCCAGACCGGCACGAATCCCGAATTTCTCGCTGTTCCGACGACAAGCACTATTCACCACTGAACAACCAGAAAGTAGTTATTTTCCCTTTTGTCAACGGAAAACCCTCGTACCGCCCCTTAAACGTTGCAAATAACCAATCTCCCCCCCAAACAGCATGAAATCACGATTGGCCATCCAGACCGGCACGAATCTCGAATTTCTCGCTGTTCCGACGAAAAGCACTATTCACCACTGAACAACCCGAAAGTAGTTATTTTCCATTTTGTCAACGGAAAACCCTTGCACCGCCCCTAAAACGTTGCAAATAACCAATCTGCCCCCCAAACAGCCTGAAATCACGATCGGCCGTCCAGACCGGCACGAATCCCGAATTTCTCGCTGTTCCGACGAAAAGCACTATTCACGCCTAAACAACCCGAAAGTAGTTATTTTCCATTTTGTCAACGGAAAACCCTCGTACCGCCCCCAAAACGTTGCAAATAACCAATCTGCCCCCCAAACAGCATGAAATCACGATTGGCCGTCCAGACCGGCACGAATCCCGAATTTCTCGCTGTTCCGACGAAAAGCACTATTCACCACTGAACAACCCGAAAGTAGTTATTTTCCATTTTGTCAACGGAAAACCCTCGCACCGCCCCTAAAACGTTGCAAATAACCAATCTGCCCCCCAAACAGCCTGAAATCACGATCGGCCGTCCAGACCGGCACGAATCCCGAATTTCTCGCTGTTCCGACGAAAAGCACTATTCACGCCTAAACAACCCGAAAGTAGTTATTTTCCATTTTGTCAACGGAAAACCCTCGTACCGCCCCTAAAACGTTGCAAATAACCAATCTGCCCCCCAAACAGCATGAAATCACGATTGGCCGTCCAGACCGGCACGAATCCCGAATTTCTCGCTGTACCGACGAGAAGCACTATTCACCCCCTGAACAACCCGAAAAGTAGTTATTTTCCATTTTGTCAACGGAAAACCCTCGCACCGCCCCTAAAACGTTGCAAATAACCAATCTGCCCCCCAAACAGCCTGAAATCACGATCGGCCGTCCAGACCGGCACGAATCCCGAATTTCTCGCTGTTCCGACGAAAAGCACTATTCACGCCTAAACAACCCGAAAGTAGTTATTTTCCATTTTGTCAACGGAAAACCCTCGTACCGCCCCTAAAACGTTGCAAATAACCAATCTGCCCCCCAAACAGCCTGAAATCACGATCGGCCGTCCAGACCGGCACGAATCCCGAATTTCTCGCTGTTCCGACGAAAAGCACTATTCACGCCTAAACAACCCGAAAGTAGTTATTTTCCATTTTGTCAACGGAAAACCCTCGTACCGCCCCCAAAACATTGCAAATAACCAATCTGCCCCCCAAACAGCATGAAATCACGATCGGCCATCCAGACCGGCACGAATCCCGAATTTCTCGCTGTTCCGACGACAAGCACTATTCACCACTGAACAACCAGAAAGTAGTTATTTTCCCTTTTGTCAACGGAAAACCCTCGTACCGCCCCTTAAACGTTGCAAATAACCAATCTCCCCCCCAAACAGCATGAAATCACGATTGGCCATCCAGACCGGCACGAATCTCGAATTTCTCGCTGTTCCGACGAAAAGCACTATTCACCACTGAACAACCCGAAAGTAGTTATTTTCCATTTTGTCAACGGAAAACCCTTGCACCGCCCCTAAAACGTTGCAAATAACCAATCTGCCCCCCAAACAGCCTGAAATCACGATCGGCCGTCCAGACCGGCACGAATCCCGAATTTCTCGCTGTTCCGACGACAAGCACTATTCACCACTGAACAACCCGAAAGTAGTTATTTTCCATTTTGTCAACGGAAAACCCTCGTACCGCCCCCAAAACGTTGCAAATAACCAATCTGCCCCCCAAACAGCATGAAATCACGATTGGCCGTCCAGACCGGCACGAATCCCGAATTTCTCGCTGTTCCGACGAAAAGCACTATTCACCCTTGAACAACCAGAAAGTAGTTATTTTCCCTTTTGTCAACGGAAAACCCTCGTACCGCCCCTAAAACGTTGCAAATAACCAATCTGCCCCCCAAACAGCATGAAATCACGATTGGCCGTCCAGACCGGCACGAATCCCGAATTTCTCGCTGTTCCGACAAAAAGCACTATTCACCAATGAACAACCCGAAAAGTAGTTATTTTCCATTTTGTCAACGGAAAACCCTCGTACCCCCGCTAAAACGTTGCAAATAACCAATCTGCCCCGCAAATAGCCTGAAATCACGATCGGCCGTCCAGACCGGCACGAATCCCAAATTTCTCGCTGTTCCGACGAAAAGCACTATTCACCCCTGAACAACCAGAAAGTAGTTATTTTCCCTTTTGTCAACGGAAAACCCTCGTTCCGCCCCTAAAACGTTGCAAATAACCAATCTGCCCCCCAAACAGCATGAAATCACGATTGGCCGTCCAGACCGGCACGAATCCCGAATTTCTCGCTGTACCGACGAGAAGCACTATTCACCCCCTGAACAACCCGAAAAGTAGTTATTTTCCATTTTGTCAACGGAAAACCCTCGTACCACCGCTAAAACGTTGCAAATAACCAATCTGCCCCCCAAATAGCCTGAAATCACGATCGGCCGTCCAGACCGGCACGAATCCCGAATTTCTCGCTGTTCCGACGAAAAGCACTATTCACCACTGAACAACCCGAAAGTAGTTATTTTCCCTTTTGTCAACGGAAAACCCTTGCACCGCCCCTAAAACGTTGCAAATAACCAATCTGCCCCCCAAACAGCCTGAAATCACGATCGGCCGTCCAGACCGGCATGAATCCCGAATTTCTCGCTGTTCCGACGAAAAGCACTATTCACGCCTAAACAACCCGAAAGTAGTTATTTTCCATTTTGTCAACGGAAAACCCTCGTACCGCCCCCAAAACATTGCAAATAACCAATCTGCCCCCCAAACAGCATGAAATCACGATCGGCCATCCAGACCGGCACGAATCCCGAATTTCTCGCTGTTCCGACGACAAGCACTATTCACCACTGAACAACCAGAAAGTAGTTATTTTCCCTTTTGTCAACGGAAAACCCTCGTACCGCCCCTTAAACGTTGCAAATAACCAATCTCCCCCCCAAACAGCATGAAATCACGATTGGCCATCCAGACCGGCACGAATCCCGAATTTCTCGCTGTTCCGACGAAAAGCACTATTCACCACTGAACAACCCGAAAGTAGTTATTTTCCATTTTGTCAACGGAAAACCCTTGCACCGCCCCTAAAACGTTGCAAATAACCAATCTGCCCCCCAAACAGCCTGAAATCACGATCGGCCGTCCAGACCGGCACGAATCCCGAATTTCTCGCTGTTCCGACGAAAAGCACTATTCACGCCTAAACAACCCGAAAGTAGTTATTTTCCATTTTGTCAACGGAAAACCCTCGTACCGCCCCCAAAACGTTGCAAATAACCAATCTGCCCCCCAAACAGCATGAAATCACGATTGGCCGTCCAGACCGGCACGAATCCCGAATTTCTCGCTGTTCCGACGAAAAGCACTATTCACCACTGAACAACCCGAAAGTAGTTATTTTCCATTTTGTCAACGGAAAACCCTCGCACCGCCCCTAAAACGTTGCAAATAACCAATCTGCCCCCCAAACAGCCTGAAATCACGATCGGCCGTCCAGACCGGCACGAATCCCGAATTTCTCGCTGTTCCGACGAAAAGCACTATTCACGCCTAAACAACCCGAAAGTAGTTATTTTCCATTTTGTCAACGGAAAACCCTCGTACCGCCCCTAAAACGTTGCAAATAACCAATCTGCCCCCCAAACAGCATGAAATCACGATTGGCCGTCCAGACCGGCACGAATCCCGAATTTCTCGCTGTACCGACGAGAAGCACTATTCACCCCCTGAACAACCCGAAAAGTAGTTATTTTCCATTTTGTCAACGGAAAACCCTCGTACCACCGCTAAAACGTTGCAAATAACCAATCTGCCCCCCAAATAGCCTGAAATCACGATCGGCCGTCCAGACCGGCACAAATCCCGAATTTCTCGCTGTTTCGACGAAAAGCACTATTCACCCCTGAACAACCAGAAAGTAGTTATTTTCCCTTTTGTCAACGGAAAACCCTCGTACCGCCCCTAAAACGTTGCAAATAACCAATCTGCCCCCCAAACAGCATGAAATCACGATTGGCCGTCCAGACCGGCACGAATCCCGAATTTCTCGCTGTTCCGACAAAAAGCACTATTCACCAATGAACAACCCGAAAAGTAGTTATTTTCCATTTTGTCAACGGAAAACCCTCGTACCCCCGCTAAAACGTTGCAAATAACCAATCTGCCCCGCAAATAGCCTGAAATCACGATCGGCCGTCCAGACCGGCACGAATCCCAAATTTCTCGCTGTTCCGACGAAAAGCACTATTCACCCATGAACAACCAGAAAGTAGTTATTTTCCCTTTTGTCAACGGAAAACCCTCGTTCCGCCCCTAAAACGTTGCAAATAACCAATCTGCCCCCCAAACAGCATGAAATCACGATTGGCCGTCCAGACCGGCACGAATCCCGAATTTCTCGCTGTACCGACGAGAAGCACTATTCACCCCCTGAACAACCCGAAAAGTAGTTATTTTCCATTTTGTCAACGGAAAACCCTCGTACCACCGCTAAAACGTTGCAAATAACCAATCTGCCCCCCAAATAGCCTGAAATCACGATCGGCCGTCCAGACCGGCACGAATCCCGAATTTCTCGCTGTTCCGACGAAAAGCACTATTCACCACTGAACAACCCGAAAGTAGTTATTTTCCCTTTTGTCAACGGAAAACCCTTGCACCGCCCCCAAAACGTTGCAAATAACCAATCTGCCCCCCAAACAGCCTGAAATCACGATCGGCCGTCCAGACCGGCACGAATCCCGAATTTCTCGCTGTTCCGACGAAAAACACTATTCACGCCTAAACAACCCGAAAGTAGTTATTTTCCATTTTGTCAACGGAAAACCCTCGCACCGCCCCCAAAACATTGCAAATAACCAATCTGCCCCCCAAACAGCATGAAATCACGATCGGCCATCCAGACCGGCACGAATCCCGAATTTCTCGCTGTTCCGACGACAAGCACTATTCACCACTGAACAACCCGAAAGTAGTTATTTTCCATTTTGTCAACGGAAAACCCTCGCACCGCCCCTAAAACGTTGCAAATAACCAATCTGCCCCCCAAACAGCCTGAAATCACGATCGGCCGTCCAGACCGGCACGAATCCCGAATTTCTCGCTGTTCCGACGAAAAGCACTATTCACGCCTAAACAACCCGAAAGTAGTTATTTTCCATTTTGTCAACGGAAAACCCTCGTACCGCCCCTAAAACGTTGCAAATAACCAATCTGCCCCCCAAATAGCATGAAATCACGATTGGCCGTCCAGACCGGCACGAATCCCGAATTTCTCGCTGTACCGACGAGAAGCACTATTCACCCCTGAACAACCCGAAAAGTAGTTATTTTCCATTTTGTCAACGGAAAACCCTCGTACCACCGCTAAAACGTTGCAAATAACCAATCTGCCCCCCAAATAGCCTGAAATCACGATCGGCCGTCCAGACCGGCACGAATCCCGAATTTCTCGCTGTTCCGACGAAAAGCACTATTCACCCCTGAACAACCAGAAAGTAGTTATTTTCCCTTTTGTCAACGGAAAACCCTCGTACCGCCCCTAAAACGTTGCAAATAACCAATCTGCCCCCCAAACAGCATGAAATCACGATTGGCCATCCAGACCGGCACGAATCCCGAATTTCTCGCTGTTCCGACGAAAAGCACTATTCACCCCTGAACAACCAGAAAGTAGTTATTTTCCCTTTTGTCAACGGAAAACCCTCGTACCGCCCCTTAAACGTTGCAAATAACCAATCTCCCCCCCAAACAGCATGAAATCACGATTGGCCATCCAGACCGGCACGAATCCCGAATTTCTCGCTGTTCCGACGAAAAGCACTATTCACCACTGAACAACCCGAAAGTAGTTATTTTCCATTTTGTCAACGGAAAACCCTTGCACCGCCCCTAAAACGTTGCAAATAACCAATCTGCCCCCCAAACAGCCTGAAATCAAGATCGGCCGTCTAGACCGGCACGAATCCCGAATTTCTCGCTGTTCCGACGAAAAGCACTATTCACGCCTAAACAACCCGAAAGTAGTTATTTTCCATTTTGTCAACGGAAAACCCTCGTACCGCCCCTAAAACGTTGCAAATAACCAATCTGCCCCCCAAATAGCATGAAATCACGATTGGCCGTCCAGACCGGCACGAATCCCGAATTTCTCGCTGTACCGACGAGAAGCACTATTCACCCCTGAACAACCCGAAAAGTAGTTATTTTCCATTTTGTCAACGGAAAACCCTCGTACCACCGCTAAAACGTTGCAAATAACCAATCTGCCCCCCAAATAGCCTGAAATCACGATCGGCCGTCCAGACCGGCACGAATCCCGAATTTCTCGCTGTTCCGACGAAAAGCACTATTCACCCCTGAACAACCAGAAAGTAGTTATTTTCCCTTTTGTCAACGGAAAACCCTCGTACCGCCCCTAAAACGTTGCAAATAACCAATCTGCCCCCCAAACAGCATGAAATCACGATTGGCCATCCAGACCGGCACGAATCCCGAATTTCTCGCTGTTCCGACGAAAAGCACTATTCACCCCTGAACAACCAGAAAGTAGTTATTTTCCCTTTTGTCAACGGAAAACCCTCGTACCGCCCCTTAAACGTTGCAAATAACCAATCTCCCCCCCAAACAGCATGAAATCACGATTGGCCATCCAGACCGGCACGAATCCCGAATTTCTCGCTGTTCCGACGAAAAGCACTATTCACCACTGAACAACCCGAAAGTAGTTATTTTCCATTTTGTCAACGGAAAACCCTTGCACCGCCCCTAAAACGTTGCAAATAACCAATCTGCCCCCCAAACAGCCTGAAATCAAGATCGGCCGTCTAGACCGGCACGAATCCCGAATTTCTCGCTGTTCCGACGAAAAGCACTATTCACGCCTAAACAACCCGAAAGTAGTTATTTTCCATTTTGTCAACGGAAAACCCTCGTACCGCCCCCAAAACGTTGCAAATAACCAATCTGCCCCCCAAACAGCATGAAATCACGATTGGCCGTCCAGACCGGCACGAATCCCGAATTTCTCGCTGTTCCGACGAAAAGCACTATTCACCACTGAACAACCCGAAAGTAGTTATTTTCCATTTTGTCAACGGAAAACCCTCGCACCGCCCCTAAAACGTTGCAAATAACCAATCTGCCCCCCAAACAGCCTGAAATCACGATCGGCCGTCCAGACCGGCACGAATCCCGAATTTCTCGCTGTTCCGACGAAAAGCACTATTCACGCCTAAACAACCCGAAAGTAGTTATTTTCCATTTTGTCAACGGAAAACCCTCGTACCGCCCCTAAAACGTTGCAAATAACCAATCTGCCCCCCAAACAGCATGAAATCACGATTGGCCGTCCAGACCGGCACGAATCCCGAATTTCTCGCTGTACCGACGAGAAGCACTATTCACCCCCTGAACAACCCGAAAAGTAGTTATTTTCCATTTTGTCAACGGAAAACCCTCATACCACCGCTAAAACGTTGCAAATAACCAATCTGCCCCCCAAATAGCCTGAAATCACGATCGGCCGTCCAGACCGGCACGAATCCCGAATTTCTCGCTGTTCCGACGAAAAGCACTATTCACGCCTAAACAACCCGAAAGTAGTTATTTTCCCTTTTGTCAACGGAAAACCCTCGTACCGCCCCTAAAACGTTGCAAATAACCAATCTGCCCCCCAAACAGCATGAAATCACGATTGGCCATCCAGACCGGCACGAATCCCGAATTTCTCGCTGTTCCGACGAAAAGCACTATTCACCACTGAACAACCCGAAAGTAGTTATTTTCCATTTTGTCAACGGAAAACCCTCGCACCGCCCCTAAAACGTTGCAAATAACCAATCTGCCCCCCAAACAGCCTGAAATCACGATCGGCCGTCCAGACCGGCACGAATCCCGAATTTCTCGCTGTTCCGACGAAAAGCACTATTCACGCCTAAACAACCCGAAAGTAGTTATTTTCCATTTTGTCAACGGAAAACCCTTGCACCGCCCCTAAAACGTTGCAAATAACCAATCTGCCCCCCAAACAGCCTGAAATCAAGATCGGCCGTCTAGACCGGCACGAATCCCGAATTTCTCGCTGTTCCGACGAAAAGCACTATTCACGCCTAAACAACCCGAAAGTAGTTATTTTCCATTTTGTCAACGGAAAACCCTCGCACCGCCCCTAAAACGTTGCAAATAACCAATCTGCCCCCCAAACAGCCTGAAATCACGATCGGCCGTCCAGACCGGCACGAATCCCGAATTTCTCGCTGTTCCGACGAAAAGCACTATTCACGCCTAAACAACCCGAAAGTAGTTATTTTCCATTTTGTCAACGGAAAACCCTCGTACCGCCCCTAAAACGTTGCAAATAACCAATCTGCCCCCCAAACAGCATGAAATCACGATTGGCCGTCCAGACCGGCACGAATCCCGAATTTCTCGCTGTACCGACGAGAAGCACTATTCACCCCCTGAACAACCCGAAAAGTAGTTATTTTCCATTTTGTCAACGGAAAACCCTCATACCACCGCTAAAACGTTGCAAATAACCAATCTGCCCCCCAAATAGCCTGAAATCACGATCGGCCGTCCAGACCGGCACGAATCCCGAATTTCTCGCTGTTCCGACGAAAAGCACTATTCACGCCTAAACAACCCGAAAGTTGTTATTTTCCCTTTTGTCAACGGAAAACCCTCGTACCGCCCCTAAAACGTTGCAAATAACCAATCTGCCCCCCAAACAGCATGAAATCACGATTGGCCATCCAGACCGGCACGAATCCCGAATTTCTCGCTGTTCCGACGAAAAGCACTATTCACCACTGAACAACCCGAAAGTAGTTATTTTCCATTTTGTCAACGGAAAACCCTCGCACCGCCCCTAAAACGTTGCAAATAACCAATCTGCCCCCCAAACAGCCTGAAATCACGATCGGCCGTCCAGACCGGCACGAATCCCGAATTTCTCGCTGTTCCGACGAAAAGCACTATTCACGCCTAAACAACCCGAAAGTAGTTATTTTCCATTTTGTCAACGGAAAACCCTTGCACCGCCCCTAAAACGTTGCAAATAACCAATCTGCCCCCCAAACAGCCTGAAATCAAGATCGGCCGTCTAGACCGGCACGAATCCCGAATTTCTCGCTGTTCCGACGAAAAGCACTATTCACGCCTAAACAACCCGAAAGTAGTTATTTTCCATTTTGTCAACGGAAAACCCTCGTACCGCCCCTAAAACGTTGCAAATAACCAATCTGCCCCCCAAATAGCATGAAATCACGATTGGCCGTCCAGACCGGCACGAATCCCGAATTTCTCGCTGTACCGACGAGAAGCACTATTCACCCCTGAACAACCCGAAAAGTAGTTATTTTCCATTTTGTCAACGGAAAACCCTCGTACCACCGCTAAAACGTTGCAAATAACCAATCTGCCCCCCAAATAGCCTGAAATCACGATCGGCCGTCCAGACCGGCACGAATCCCGAATTTCTCGCTGTTCCGACGAAAAGCACTATTCACCCCTGAACAACCAGAAAGTAGTTATTTTCCCTTTTGTCAACGGAAAACCCTCGTACCGCCCCTAAAACGTTGCAAATAACCAATCTGCCCCCCAAACAGCATGAAATCACGATTGGCCATCCAGACCGGCACGAATCCCGAATTTCTCGCTGTTCCGACGAAAAGCACTATTCACCCCTGAACAACCAGAAAGTAGTTATTTTCCCTTTTGTCAACGGAAAACCCTCGTACCGCCCCTTAAACGTTGCAAATAACCAATCTCCCCCCCAAACAGCATGAAATCACGATTGGCCATCCAGACCGGCACGAATCCCGAATTTCTCGCTGTTCCGACGAAAAGCACTATTCACCACTGAACAACCCGAAAGTAGTTATTTTCCATTTTGTCAACGGAAAACCCTTGCACCGCCCCTAAAACGTTGCAAATAACCAATCTGCCCCCCAAACAGCCTGAAATCAAGATCGGCCGTCTAGACCGGCACGAATCCCGAATTTCTCGCTGTTCCGACGAAAAGCACTATTCACGCCTAAACAACCCGAAAGTAGTTATTTTCCATTTTGTCAACGGAAAACCCTCGTACCGCCCCCAAAACGTTGCAAATAACCAATCTGCCCCCCAAACAGCATGAAATCACGATTGGCCGTCCAGACCGGCACGAATCCCGAATTTCTCGCTGTTCCGACGAAAAGCACTATTCACCACTGAACAACCCGAAAGTAGTTATTTTCCATTTTGTCAACGGAAAACCCTCGCACCGCCCCTAAAACGTTGCAAATAACCAATCTGCCCCCCAAACAGCCTGAAATCACGATCGGCCGTCCAGACCGGCACGAATCCCGAATTTCTCGCTGTTCCGACGAAAAGCACTATTCACGCCTAAACAACCCGAAAGTAGTTATTTTCCATTTTGTCAACGGAAAACCCTCGTACCGCCCCTAAAACGTTGCAAATAACCAATCTGCCCCCCAAACAGCATGAAATCACGATTGGCCGTCCAGACCGGCACGAATCCCGAATTTCTCGCTGTACCGACGAGAAGCACTATTCACCCCCTGAACAACCCGAAAAGTAGTTATTTTCCATTTTGTCAACGGAAAACCCTCATACCACCGCTAAAACGTTGCAAATAACCAATCTGCCCCCCAAATAGCCTGAAATCACGATCGGCCGTCCAGACCGGCACGAATCCCGAATTTCTCGCTGTTCCGACGAAAAGCACTATTCACGCCTAAACAACCCGAAAGTAGTTATTTTCCCTTTTGTCAACGGAAAACCCTCGTACCGCCCCTAAAACGTTGCAAATAACCAATCTGCCCCCCAAACAGCATGAAATCACGATTGGCCATCCAGACCGGCACGAATCCCGAATTTCTCGCTGTTCCGACGAAAAGCACTATTCACCACTGAACAACCCGAAAGTAGTTATTTTCCATTTTGTCAACGGAAAACCCTCGCACCGCCCCTAAAACGTTGCAAATAACCAATCTGCCCCCCAAACAGCCTGAAATCACGATCGGCCGTCCAGACCGGCACGAATCCCGAATTTCTCGCTGTTCCGACGAAAAGCACTATTCACGCCTAAACAACCCGAAAGTAGTTATTTTCCATTTTGTCAACGGAAAACCCTTGCACCGCCCCTAAAACGTTGCAAATAACCAATCTGCCCCCCAAACAGCCTGAAATCAAGATCGGCCGTCTAGACCGGCACGAATCCCGAATTTCTCGCTGTTCCGACGAAAAGCACTATTCACGCCTAAACAACCCGAAAGTAGTTATTTTCCATTTTGTCAACGGAAAACCCTCGTACCGCCCCTAAAACGTTGCAAATAACCAATCTGCCCCCCAAATAGCATGAAATCACGATTGGCCGTCCAGACCGGCACGAATCCCGAATTTCTCGCTGTACCGACGAGAAGCACTATTCACCCCTGAACAACCCGAAAAGTAGTTATTTTCCATTTTGTCAACGGAAAACCCTCGTACCACCGCTAAAACGTTGCAAATAACCAATCTGCCCCCCAAATAGCCTGAAATCACGATCGGCCGTCCAGACCGGCACGAATCCCGAATTTCTCGCTGTTCCGACGAAAAGCACTATTCACCCCTGAACAACCAGAAAGTAGTTATTTTCCCTTTTGTCAACGGAAAACCCTCGTACCGCCCCTAAAACGTTGCAAATAACCAATCTGCCCCCCAAACAGCATGAAATCACGATTGGCCATCCAGACCGGCACGAATCCCGAATTTCTCGCTGTTCCGACGAAAAGCACTATTCACCACTGAACAACCCGAAAGTAGTTATTTTCCATTTTGTCAACGGAAAACCCTCGCACCGCCCCTAAAACGTTGCAAATAACCAATCTGCCCCCCAAACAGCCTGAAATCACGATCGGCCGTCCAGACCGGCACGAATCCCGAATTTCTCGCTGTTCCGACGAAAAGCACTATTCACGCCTAAACAACCCGAAAGTAGTTATTTTCCATTTTGTCAACGGAAAACCCTTGCACCGCCCCTAAAACGTTGCAAATAACCAATCTGCCCCCCAAACAGCCTGAAATCAAGATCGGCCGTCTAGACCGGCACGAATCCCGAATTTCTCGCTGTTCCGACGAAAAGCACTATTCACGCCTAAACAACCCGAAAGTAGTTATTTTCCATTTTGTCAACGGAAAACCCTCGTACCGCCCCTAAAACGTTGCAAATAACCAATCTGCCCCCCAAATAGCATGAAATCACGATTGGCCGTCCAGACCGGCACGAATCCCGAATTTCTCGCTGTACCGACGAGAAGCACTATTCACCCCTGAACAACCCGAAAAGTAGTTATTTTCCATTTTGTCAACGGAAAACCCTCGTACCACCGCTAAAACGTTGCAAATAACCAATCTGCCCCCCAAATAGCCTGAAATCACGATCGGCCGTCCAGACCGGCACGAATCCCGAATTTCTCGCTGTTCCGACGAAAAGCACTATTCACCCCTGAACAACCAGAAAGTAGTTATTTTCCCTTTTGTCAACGGAAAACCCTCGTACCGCCCCTAAAACGTTGCAAATAACCAATCTGCCCCCCAAACAGCATGAAATCACGATTGGCCATCCAGACCGGCACGAATCCCGAATTTCTCGCTGTTCCGACGAAAAGCACTATTCACCCCTGAACAACCAGAAAGTAGTTATTTTCCCTTTTGTCAACGGAAAACCCTCGTACCGCCCCTTAAACGTTGCAAATAACCAATCTCCCCCCCAAACAGCATGTAATCACGATTGGCCATCCAGACCGGCACGAATCCCGAATTTCTCGCTGTTCCGACGAAAAGCACTATTCACCACTGAACAACCCGAAAGTAGTTATTTTCCATTTTGTCAACGGAAAACCCTTGCACCGCCCCTAAAACGTTGCAAATAACCAATCTGCCCCCCAAACAGCCTGAAATCAAGATCGGCCGTCTAGACCGGCACGAATCCCGAATTTCTCGCTGTTCCGACGAAAAGCACTATTCACGCCTAAACAACCCGAAAGTAGTTATTTTCCATTTTGTCAACGGAAAACCCTCGTACCGCCCCCAAAACGTTGCAAATAACCAATCTGCCCCCCAAACAGCATGAAATCACGATTGGCCGTCCAGACCGGCACGAATCCCGAATTTCTCGCTGTTCCGACGAAAAGCACTATTCACCACTGAACAACCCGAAAGTAGTTATTTTCCATTTTGTCAACGGAAAACCCTCGCACCGCCCCTAAAACGTTGCAAATAACCAATCTGCCCCCCAAACAGCCTGAAATCACGATCGGCCGTCCAGACCGGCACGAATCCCGAATTTCTCGCTGTTCCGACGAAAAGCACTATTCACGCCTAAACAACCCGAAAGTAGTTATTTTCCATTTTGTCAACGGAAAACCCTCGTACCGCCCCTAAAACGTTGCAAATAACCAATCTGCCCCCCAAACAGCATGAAATCACGATTGGCCGTCCAGACCGGCACGAATCCCGAATTTCTCGCTGTACCGACGAGAAGCACTATTCACCCCCTGAACAACCCGAAAAGTAGTTATTTTCCATTTTGTCAACGGAAAACCCTCATACCACCGCTAAAACGTTGCAAATAACCAATCTGCCCCCCAAATAGCCTGAAATCACGATCGGCCGTCCAGACCGGCACGAATCCCGAATTTCTCGCTGTTCCGACGAAAAGCACTATTCACGCCTAAACAACCCGAAAGTAGTTATTTTCCCTTTTGTCAACGGAAAACCCTCGTACCGCCCCTAAAACGTTGCAAATAACCAATCTGCCCCCCAAACAGCATGAAATCACGATTGGCCATCCAGACCGGCACGAATCCCGAATTTCTCGCTGTTCCGACGAAAAGCACTATTCACCACTGAACAACCCGAAAGTAGTTATTTTCCATTTTGTCAACGGAAAACCCTCGCACCGCCCCTAAAACGTTGCAAATAACCAATCTGCCCCCCAAACAGCCTGAAATCACGATCGGCCGTCCAGACCGGCACGAATCCCAAATTTCTCGCTGTTCCGACGAAAAGCACTATTCACCCCTGAACAACCCGAAAGTAGTTATTTTCCCTTTTGTCAACGGAAAACCCTCGTACCGCCCCTTAAACGTTGCAAATAACCAATCTCCCCCCCCAAACAGCATGAAATCACGATTGGCCATCCAGACCGGCACGAATCCCGAATTTCTCGCTGTTCCGACGAAAAGCACTATTCACCACTGAACAACCCGAAAGTAGTTATTTTCCATTTTGTCAACGGAAAACCCTTGCACCGCCCCTAAAACGTTGCAAATAACCAATCTGCCCCCCAAACAGCCTGAAATCAAGATCGGCCGTCTAGACCGGCACGAATCCCGAATTTCTCGCTGTTCCGACGAAAAGCACTATTCACGCCTAAACAACCCGAAAGTAGTTATTTTCCATTTTGTCAACGGAAAACCCTCGTACCGCCCCCAAAACGTTGCAAATAACCAATCTGCCCCCCAAACAGCATGAAATCACGATTGGCCGTCCAGACCGGCACGAATCCCGAATTTCTCGCTGTTCCGACGAAAAGCACTATTCACCACTGAACAACCCGAAAGTAGTTATTTTCCATTTTGTCAACGGAAAACCCTCGCACCGCCCCTAAAACGTTGCAAATAACCAATCTGCCCCCCAAACAGCCTGAAATCACGATCGGCCGTCCAGACCGGCACGAATCCCGAATTTCTCGCTGTTCCGACGAAAAGCACTATTCACGCCTAAACAACCCGAAAGTAGTTATTTTCCATTTTGTCAACGGAAAACCCTCGTACCGCCCCTAAAACGTTGCAAATAACCAATCTGCCCCCCAAACAGCATGAAATCACGATTGGCCGTCCAGACCGGCACGAATCCCGAATTTCTCGCTGTACCGACGAGAAGCACTATTCACCCCCTGAACAACCCGAAAAGTAGTTATTTTCCATTTTGTCAACGGAAAACCCTCATACCACCGCTAAAACGTTGCAAATAACCAATCTGCCCCCCAAATAGCCTGAAATCACGATCGGCCGTCCAGACCGGCACGAATCCCGAATTTCTCGCTGTTCCGACGAAAAGCACTATTCACGCCTAAACAACCCGAAAGTAGTTATTTTCCCTTTTGTCAACGGAAAACCCTCGTACCGCCCCTAAAACGTTGCAAATAACCAATCTGCCCCCCAAACAGCATGAAATCACGATTGGCCATCCAGACCGGCACGAATCCCGAATTTCTCGCTGTTCCGACGAAAAGCACTATTCACCACTGAACAACCCGAAAGTAGTTATTTTCCATTTTGTCAACGGAAAACCCTTGCACCGCCCCTAAAACGTTGCAAATAACCAATCTGCCCCCCAAACAGCCTGAAATCACGATCGGCCGTCCAGACCGGCACGAATCCCGAATTTCTCGCTGTTCCGACGAAAAGCACTATTCACGCCTAAACAACCCGAAAGTAGTTATTTTCCATTTTGTCAACGGAAAACCCTCGTACCGCCCCCAAAACATTGCAAATAACCAATCTGCCCCCCAAACAGCATGAAATCACGATCGGCCATCCAGACCGGCACGAATCCCGAATTTCTCGCTGTTCCGACGAAAAGCACTATTCACCACTGAACAACCCGAAAGTAGTTATTTTCCATTTTGTCAACGGAAAACCCTTGCACCGCCCCTAAAACGTTGCAAATAACCAATCTGCCCCCCAAACAGCCTGAAATCACGATCGGCCGTCCAGACCGGCACGAATCCCGAATTTCTCGCTGTTCCGACGAAAAGCACTATTCACGCCTAAACAACCCGAAAGTAGTTATTTTCCATTTTGTCAACGGAAAACCCTCGTACCGCCCCCAAAACATTGCAAATAACCAATCTGCCCCCCAAACAGCATGAAATCACGATCGGCCATCCAGACCGGCACGAATCCCGAATTTCTCGCTGTTCCGACGACAAGCACTATTCACCACTGAACAACCCGAAAGTAGTTATTTTCCATTTTGTCAACGGAAAACCCTCGCACCGCCCCTAAAACGTTGCAAATAACCAATCTGCCCCCCAAACAGCCTGAAATCACGATCGGCCGTCCAGACCGGCACGAATCCCGAATTTCTCGCTGTTCCGACGAAAAGCACTATTCACGCCTAAACAACCCGAAAGTAGTTATTTTCCATTTTGTCAACGGAAAACCCTCGTACCGCCCCTAAAACGTTGCAAATAACCAATCTGCCCCCCAAATAGCATGAAATCACGATTGGCCGTCCAGACCGGCACGAATCCCGAATTTCTCGCTGTACCGACGAGAAGCACTATTCACCCCCTGAACAACCCGAAAAGTAGTTATTTTCCATTTTGTCAACGGAAAACCCTCGTACCACCGCTAAAACGTTGCAAATAACCAATCTGCCCCCCAAATAGCCTGAAATCACGATCGGCCGTCCAGACCGGCACGAATCCCGAATTTCTCGCTGTTCCGACGAAAAGCACTATTCACCCCTGAACAACCAGAAAGTAGTTATTTTCCCTTTTGTCAACGGAAAACCCTCGTACCGCCCCTAAAACGTTGCAAATAACCAATCTGCCCCCCAAACAGCATGAAATCACGATTGGCCATCCAGACCGGCACGAATCCCGAATTTCTCGCTGTTCCGACGAAAAGCACTATTCACCACTGAACAACCCGAAAGTAGTTATTTTCCATTTTGTCAACGGAAAACCCTCGCACCGCCCCTAAAACGTTGCAAATAACCAATCTGCCCCCCAAACAGCCTGAAATCACGATCGGCCGTCCAGACCGGCACGAATCCCAAATTTCTCGCTGTTCCGACGAAAAGCACTATTCACCCCTGAACAACCAGAAAGTAGTTATTTTCCCTTTTGTCAACGGAAAACCCTCGTACCGCCCCTTAAACGTTGCAAATAACCAATCTCCCCCCCAAACAGCATGAAATCACGATTGGCCATCCAGACCGGCACGAATCCCGAATTTCTCGCTGTTCCGACGAAAAGCACTATTCACCACTGAACAACCCGAAAGTAGTTATTTTCCATTTTGTCAACGGAAAACCCTTGCACCGCCCCTAAAACGTTGCAAATAACCAATCTGCCCCCCAAACAGCCTGAAATCACGATCGGCCGTCCAGACCGGCACGAATCCCGAATTTCTCGCTGTTCCGACGAAAAGCACTATTCACGCCTAAACAACCCGAAAGTAGTTATTTTCCATTTTGTCAACGGAAAACCCTCGTACCGCCCCTAAAACGTTGCAAATAACCAATCTGCCCCCCAAACAGCATGAAATCACGATTGGCCGTCCAGACCGGCACGAATCCCGAATTTCTCGCTGTTCCGACGAAAAGCACTATTCACCACTGAACAACCCGAAAGTAGTTATTTTCCATTTTGTCAACGGAAAACCCTCGCACCGCCCCTAAAACGTTGCAAATAACCAATCTGCCCCCCAAATAGCCTGAAATCACGATCGGCCGTCCAGACCGGCACGAATCCCGAATTTCTCGCTGTTCCGACGAAAAGCACTATTCACGCCTAAACAACCCGAAAGTAGTTATTTTCCCTTTTGTCAACGGAAAACCCTCGTACCGCCCCTAAAACGTTGCAAATAACCAATCTGCCCCCCAAACAGCATGAAATCACGATTGGCCATCCAGACCGGCACGAATCCCGAATTTCTCGCTGTTCCGACGAAAAGCACTATTCACCACTGAACAACCCGAAAGTAGTTATTTTCCATTTTGTCAACGGAAAACCCTTGCACCGCCCCTAAAACGTTGCAAATAACCAATCTGCCCCCCAAACAGCCTGAAATCACGATCGGCCGTCCAGACCGGCACGAATCCCGAATTTCTCGCTGTTCCGACGAAAAGCACTATTCACGCCTAAACAACCCGAAAGTAGTTATTTTCCATTTTGTCAACGGAAAACCCTCGTACCGCCCCCAAAACATTGCAAATAACCAATCTGCCCCCCAAACAGCATGAAATCACGATCGGCCATCCAGACCGGCACGAATCCCGAATTTCTCGCTGTTCCGACGAAAAGCACTATTCACCACTGAACAACCCGAAAGTAGTTATTTTCCATTTTGTCAACGGAAAACCCTTGCACCGCCCCTAAAACGTTGCAAATAACCAATCTGCCCCCCAAACAGCCTGAAATCACGATCGGCCGTCCAGACCGGCACGAATCCCGAATTTCTCGCTGTTCCGACGAAAAGCACTATTCACGCCTAAACAACCCGAAAGTAGTTATTTTCCATTTTGTCAACGGAAAACCCTCGTACCGCCCCCAAAACATTGCAAATAACCAATCTGCCCCCCAAACAGCATGAAATCACGATCGGCCATCCAGACCGGCACGAATCCCGAATTTCTCGCTGTTCCGACGACAAGCACTATTCACCACTGAACAACCCGAAAGTAGTTATTTTCCATTTTGTCAACGGAAAACCCTCGCACCGCCCCTAAAACGTTGCAAATAACCAATCTGCCCCCCAAACAGCCTGAAATCACGATCGGCCGTCCAGACCGGCACGAATCCCGAATTTCTCGCTGTTCCGACGAAAAGCACTATTCACGCCTAAACAACCCGAAAGTAGTTATTTTCCATTTTGTCAACGGAAAACCCTCGTACCGCCCCTAAAACGTTGCAAATAACCAATCTGCCCCCCAAATAGCATGAAATCACGATTGGCCGTCCAGACCGGCACGAATCCCGAATTTCTCGCTGTACCGACGAGAAGCACTATTCACCCCCTGAACAACCCGAAAAGTAGTTATTTTCCATTTTGTCAACGGAAAACCCTCGTACCACCGCTAAAACGTTGCAAATAACCAATCTGCCCCCCAAATAGCCTGAAATCACGATCGGCCGTCCAGACCGGCACGAATCCCGAATTTCTCGCTGTTCCGACGAAAAGCACTATTCACCCCTGAACAACCAGAAAGTAGTTATTTTCCCTTTTGTCAACGGAAAACCCTCGTACCGCCCCTAAAACGTTGCAAATAACCAATCTGCCCCCCAAACAGCATGAAATCACGATTGGCCATCCAGACCGGCACGAATCCCGAATTTCTCGCTGTTCCGACGAAAAGCACTATTCACCACTGAACAACCCGAAAGTAGTTATTTTCCATTTTGTCAACGGAAAACCCTCGCACCGCCCCTAAAACGTTGCAAATAACCAATCTGCCCCCCAAACAGCCTGAAATCACGATCGGCCGTCCAGACCGGCACGAATCCCAAATTTCTCGCTGTTCCGACGAAAAGCACTATTCACCCCTGAACAACCAGAAAGTAGTTATTTTCCCTTTTGTCAACGGAAAACCCTCGTACCGCCCCTTAAACGTTGCAAATAACCAATCTCCCCCCCAAACAGCATGAAATCACGATTGGCCATCCAGACCGGCACGAATCCCGAATTTCTCGCTGTTCCGACGAAAAGCACTATTCACCACTGAACAACCCGAAAGTAGTTATTTTCCATTTTGTCAACGGAAAACCCTTGCACCGCCCCTAAAACGTTGCAAATAACCAATCTGCCCCCCAAACAGCCTGAAATCACGATCGGCCGTCCAGACCGGCACGAATCCCGAATTTCTCGCTGTTCCGACGAAAAGCACTATTCACGCCTAAACAACCCGAAAGTAGTTATTTTCCATTTTGTCAACGGAAAACCCTCGTACCGCCCCCAAAACGTTGCAAATAACCAATCTGCCCCCCAAACAGCATGAAATCACGATTGGCCGTCCAGACCGGCACGAATCCCAAATTTCTCGCTGTTCCGACGAAAAGCACTATTCACCACTGAACAACCCGAAAGTAGTTATTTTCCATTTTGTCAACGGAAAACCCTCGCACCGCCCCTAAAACGTTGCAAATAACCAATCTGCCCCCCAAACAGCCTGAAATCACGATCGGCCGTCCAGACCGGCACGAATCCCGAATTTCTCGCTGTTCCGACGAAAAGCACTATTCACGCCTAAACAACCCGAAAGTAGTTATTTTCCATTTTGTCAACGGAAAACCCTCGTACCGCCCCTAAAACGTTGCAAATAACCAATCTGCCCCCCAAACAGCATGAAATCACGATTGGCCGTCCAGACCGGCCCGAATCCCGAATTTCTCGCTGTACCGACGAGAAGCACTATTCACCCCCTGAACAACCCGAAAAGTAGTTATTTTCCATTTTGTCAACGGAAAACCCTCATACCACCGCTAAAACGTTGCAAATAACCAATCTGCCCCCCAAATAGCCTGAAATCACGATCGGCCGTCCAGACCGGCACGAATCCCGAATTTCTCGCTGTTCCGACGAAAAGCACTATTCACGCCTAAACAACCCGAAAGTAGTTATTTTCCCTTTTGTCAACGGAAAACCCTCGTACCGCCCCTAAAACGTTGCAAATAACCAATCTGCCCCCCAAACAGCATGAAATCACGATTGGCCATCCAGACCGGCACGAATCCCGAATTTCTCGCTGTTCCGACGAAAAGCACTATTCACCACTGAACAACCCGAAAGTAGTTATTTTCCATTTTGTCAACGGAAAACCCTTGCACCGCCCCTAAAACGTTGCAAATAACCAATCTGCCCCCCAAACAGCCTGAAATCACGATCGGCCGTCCAGACCGGCACGAATCCCGAATTTCTCGCTGTTCCGACGAAAAGCACTATTCACGCCTAAACAACCCGAAAGTAGTTATTCTCCATTTTGTCAACGGAAAACCCTCGTACCGCCCCCAAAACATTGCAAATAACCAATCTGCCCCCCAAACAGCATGAAATCACGATCGGCCATCCAGACCGGCACGAATCCCGAATTTCTCGCTGTTCCGACGAAAAGCACTATTCACCACTGAACAACCCGAAAGTAGTTATTTTCCATTTTGTCAACGGAAAACCCTCGCACCGCCCCTAAAACGTTGCAAATAACCAATCTGCCCCCCAAACAGCCTGAAATCACGATCGGCCGTCCAGACCGGCCCGAATCCCGAATTTCTCGCTGTTCCGACGAAAAGCACTATTCACGCCTAAACAACCCGAAAGTAGTTATTTTCCATTTTGTCAACGGAAAACCCTCGTACCGCCCCTAAAACGTTGCAAATAACCAATCTGCCCCCCAAATAGCATGAAATCACGATTGGCCGTCCAGACCGGCACGAATCCCGAATTTCTCGCTGTACCGACGAGAAGCACTATTCACCCCCTGAACAACCCGAAAAGTAGTTATTTTCCATTTTGTCAACGGAAAACCCTCGTACCACCGCTAAAACGTTGCAAATAACCAATCTGCCCCCCAAATAGCCTGAAATCACGATCGGCCGTCCAGACCGGCACGAATCCCGAATTTCTCGCTGTTCCGACGAAAAGCACTATTCACCCCTGAACAACCAGAAAGTAGTTATTTTCCCTTTTGTCAACGGAAAACCCTCGTACTGCCCCTAAAACGTTGCAAATAACCAATCTGCCCCCCAAACAGCATGAAATCACGATTGGCCATCCAGACCGGCACGAATCCCGAATTTCTCGCTGTTCCGACGAAAAGCACTATTCACCACTGAACAACCCGAAAGTAGTTATTTTCCATTTTGTCAACGGAAAACCCTCGCACCGCCCCTAAAACGTTGCAAATAACCAATCTGCCCCCCAAACAGCCTGAAATCACGATCGGCCGTCCAGACCGGCACGAATCCCAAATTTCTCGCTGTTCCGACGAAAAGCACTATTCACCCCTGAACAACCAGAAAGTAGTTATTTTCCCTTTTGTCAACGGAAAACCCTCGTACCGCCCCTAAAACGTTGCAAATAACCAATCTCCCCCCCAAACAGCATGAAATCACGATTGGCCATCCAGACCGGCACGAATCCCGAATTTCTCGCTGTTCCGACGAAAAGCACTATTCACCACTGAACAACCCGAAAGTAGTTATTTTCCATTTTGTCAACGGAAAACCCTTGCACCGCCCCTAAAACGTTGCAAATAACCAATCTGCCCCCCAAACAGCCTGAAATCACGATCGGCCGTCCAGACCGGCACGAATCCCGAATTTCTCGCTGTTCCGACGAAAAGCACTATTCACGCCTAAACAACCCGAAAGTAGTTATTTTCCCTTTTGTCAACGGAAAACCCTCGTACCGCCCCTAAAACGTTGCAAATAACCAATCTGCCCCCCAAACAGCATGAAATCACGATTGGCCATCCAGACCGGCACGAATCCCGAATTTCTCGCTGTTCCGACGAAAAGCACTATTCACCACTGAACAACCCGAAAGTAGTTATTTTCCATTTTGTCAACGGAAAACCCTTGCACCGCCCCTAAAACGTTGCAAATAACCAATCTGCCCCCAAAACAGCCTGAAATCACGATCGGCCGTCCAGACCGGCACGAATCCCGAATTTCTCGCTGTTCCGACGAAAAGCACTATTCACGCCTAAACAACCCGAAAGTAGTTATTCTCCATTTTGTCAACGGAAAACCCTCGTACCGCCCCCAAAACATTGCAAATAACCAATCTGCCCCCCAAACAGCATGAAATCACGATCGGCCATCCAGACCGGCACGAATCCCGAATTTCTCGCTGTTCCGACGAAAAGCACTATTCACCACTGAACAACCCGAAAGTAGTTATTTTCCATTTTGTCAACGGAAAACCCTCGCACCGCCCCTAAAACGTTGCAAATAACCAATCTGCCCCCCAAACAGCCTGAAATCACGATCGGCCGTCCAGACCGGCACGAATCCCGAATTTCTCGCTGTTCCGACGAAAAGCACTATTCACGCCTAAACAACCCGAAAGTAGTTATTTTCCATTTTGTCAACGGAAAACCCTCGTACCGCCCCTAAAACGTTGCAAATAACCAATCTGCCCCCCAAATAGCATGAAATCACGATTGGCCGTCCAGACCGGCACGAATCCCGAATTTCTCGCTGTACCGACGAGAAGCACTATTCACCCCCTGAACAACCCGAAAAGTAGTTATTTTCCATTTTGTCAACGGAAAACCCTCGTACCACCGCTAAAACGTTGCAAATAACCAATCTGCCCCCCAAATAGCCTGAAATCACGATCGGCCGTCCAGACCGGCACGAATCCCGAATTTCTCGCTGTTCCGACGAAAAGCACTATTCACCCCTGAACAACCAGAAAGTAGTTATTTTCCCTTTTGTCAACGGAAAACCCTCGTACCGCCCCTAAAACGTTGCAAATAACCAATCTGCCCCCCAAACAGCATGAAATCACGATTGGCCATCCAGACCGGCACGAATCCCGAATTTTTCGCTGTTCCGACGAAAAGCACTATTCACCACTGAACAACCCGAAAGTAGTTATTTTCCATTTTGTCAACGGAAAACCCTCGCACCGCCCCTAAAACGTTGCAAATAACCAATCTGCCCCCCAAACAGCCTGAAATCACGATCGGCCGTCCAGACCGGCACGAATCCCAAATTTCTCGCTGTTCCGACGAAAAGCACTATTCACCCCTGAACAACCAGAAAGTAGTTATTTTCCCTTTTGTCAACGGAAAACCCTCGTACCGCCCCTAAAACGTTGCAAATAACCAATCTCCCCCCCAAACAGCATGAAATCACGATTGGCCATCCAGACCGGCACGAATCCCGAATTTCTCGCTGTTCCGACGAAAAGCACTATTCACCACTGAACAACCCGAAAGTAGTTATTTTCCATTTTGTCAACGGAAAACCCTTGCACCGCCCCTAAAACGTTGCAAATAACCAATCTGCCCCCCAAACAGCCTGAAATCACGATCGGCCGTCCAGACCGGCACGAATCCCGAATTTCTCGCTGTTCCGACGAAAAGCACTATTCACGCCTAAACAACCCGAAAGTAGTTATTTTCCATTTTGTCAACGGAAAACCCTCGTACCGCCCCCAAAACATTGCAAATAACCAATCTGCCCCCCAAACAGCATGAAATCACGATTGGCCGTCCAGACCGGCACGAATCCCGAATTTCTCGCTGTTCCGACGAAAAGCACTATTCACCACTGAACAACCCGAAAGTAGTTATTTTCCATTTTGTCAACGGAAAACCCTCGCACCGCCCCTAAAACGTTGCAAATAACCAATCTGCCCCCCAAACAGCCTGAAATCACGATCGGCCGTCCAGACCGGCACGAATCCCGAATTTCTCGCTGTTCCGACGAAAAGCACTATTCACGCCTAAACAACCCGAAAGTAGTTATTTTCCATTTTGTCAACGGAAAACCCTCGTACCGCCCCTAAAACGTTGCAAATAACCAATCTGCCCCCCAAACAGCCTGAAATCACGATCGGCCGTCCAGACCGGCACGAATCCCGAATTTCTCGCTGTTCCGACGAAAAGCACTATTCACGCCTAAACAACCCGAAAGTAGTTATTTTCCATTTTGTCAACGGAAAACCCTCGTACCGCCCCTAAAACGTTGCAAATAACCAATCTGCCCCCCAAATAGCATGAAATCACGATTGGCCATCCAGACCGGCACGAATCCCGAATTTCTCGCTGTTCCGACGAAAAGCACTATTCACCACTGAACAACCCGAAAGTAGTTATTTTCCATTTTGTCAACGGAAAACCCTTGCACCGCCCCTAAAACGTTGCAAATAACCAATCTGCCCCCCAAACAGCCTGAAATCACGATCGGCCGTCCAGACCGGCACGAATCCCAAATTTCTCGCTGTTCCGACGAAAAGCACTATTCACGCCTAAACAACCCGAAAGTAGTTATTTTCCATTTTGTCAACGGAAAACCCTCGTACCGCCCCCAAAACGTTGCAAATAACCAATCTGCCCCCCAAAGAGCATGAAATCACGATCGGCCATCCAGACCGGCACGAATCCCGAATTTATCGCTGTTCCGACGAAAAGCACTATTCACCACTGAACAACCCGAAAGTAGTTATTTTCCATTTTGTCAACGGAAAACCCTCGTACCGCCCCTAAAACGTTGCAAATAACCAATCTGCCCCCCAAACAGCATGAAATCACGATTGGCCATCCAGACCGGCACGAATCCCGAATTTCTCGCTGTTCTGACGAAATGCACTATTCACCACTGAACAACCCGAAAGTAGTTATTTTCCATTTTGTCAACGGAAAACCCTCGCACCGCCCCTAAAACATTGCAAATAACCAATCTGCCCCCCAAACAGCCTGAAATCACGATCGGCCGTCCAGACCGGCACGAATCCCAAATTTCTCGCTGTTCCGACGAAAAGCACTATTCACCCCTGAACAACCAGAAAGTAGTTATTTTCCCTTTTGTCAACGGAAAACCCTCGTACCGCCCCTAAAACGTTGCAAATAACCAATCTGCCCCCCAAACAGCATGAAATCACGATTGGCCATCCAGACCGGCACGAATCCCGAATTTCTCGCTGTTCCGACGAAAAGCACTATTCACCACTGAACAACCCGAAAGTAGTTATTTTCCATTTTGTCAACGGAAAACCCTCGTACCGCCCCCAAAACGTTGCAAATAACCAATCTGCCCCCCAAACAGCATGAAATCACGATCGGCCATCCAGACCGGCACGAATCCCGAATTTATCGCTGTTCCGACGAAAAGCATTATTCACCACTGAACAACCCGAAAGTAGTTATTTTCCATTTTGTCAACGGAAAACCCTCGCACCGCCCCTAAAACGTTGCAAATAACCAATCTGCCCCCCAAACAGCCTGAAATCACGATCGGCCGTCCAGACCGGCACGAATCCCGAATTTCTCGCTGTTCCGACGAAAAGCACTATTCACGCCTAAACAACCCGAAAGTAGTTATTTTCCATTTTGTCAACGGAAAACCCTCGTACCGCCCCTAAAACGTTGCAAATAACCAATCTGCCCCCCAAACAGCATGAAATCACGATTGGCCATCCAGACCGGCACGAATCCCGAATTTCTCGCTGTTCCGACGAAAAGCACTATTCACCACTGAACAACCCGAAAGTAGTTATTTTCCATTTTGTCAACGGAAAACCCTCGCACCGCCCCTAAAACGTTGCAAATAACCAATCTGCCCCCCAAACAGCCTGAAATCACGATCGGCCGTCCTGACCGGCACGAATCCCGAATTTCTCGCTGTTCCGACGAAAAGCACTATTCACGCCTAAACAACCCGAAAGTAGTTATTTTCCATTTTGTCAACGGAAAACCCTCGTACCGCCCCTAAAACGTTGCAAATAACCAATCTGCCCCCAAAACAGCATGAAATCACGATTGGCCGTCCAGACCGGCACGAATCCCGAATTTCTCGCTATACCGACGAGAAGCACTATTCACCCCCTGAACAACCCGAAAAGTAGTTATTTTCCATTTTGTCAACGGAAAACCCTCGTACCACCGCTAAAACGTTGCAAATAACCAATCTGCCCCCCAAATAGCCTGAAATCACGATCGGCCGTCCAGACCGGCACGAATCCCGAATTTCTCGCTGTTCCGACGAAAAGCACTATTCACCCCTGAACAACCAGAAAGTAGTTATTTTCCCTTTTGTCAACGGAAAACCCTCGTACCGCCCCTAAAACGTTGCAAATAACCAATCTGCCCCCCAAACAGCATGAAATCACGATTGGCCATCCAGACCGGCACGAATCCCGAATTTCTCGCTGTTCTGACGAAATGCACTATTCACCACTGAACAACCCGAAAGTAGTTATTTTCCATTTTGTCAACGGAAAACCCTCGCACCGCCCCTAAAACATTGCAAATAACCAATCTGCCCCCCAAACAGCCTGAAATCACGATCGGCCGTCCAGACCGGCACGAATCCCAAATTTCTCGCTGTTCCGACGAAAAGCACTATTCACCCCTGAACAACCAGAAAGTAGTTATTTTCCCTTTTGTCAACGGAAAACCCTCGTACCGCCCCTAAAACGTTGCAAATAACCAATCTGCCCCCCAAACAGCATGAAATCACGATTGGCCATCCAGACCGGCACGAATCCCGAATTTCTCGCTGTTCCGACGAAAAGCACTATTCACCACTGAACAACCCGAAAGTAGTTATTTTCCATTTTGTCAACGGAAAACCCTCGTACCGCCCCCAAAACGTTGCAAATAACCAATCTGCCCCCCAAACAGCATGAAATCACGATCGGCCATCCAGACCGGCACGAATCCCGAATTTATCGCTGTTCCGACGAAAAGCATTATTCACCACTGAACAACCCGAAAGTAGTTATTTTCCATTTTGTCAACGGAAAACCCTCGCACCGCCCCTAAAACGTTGCAAATAACCAATCTGCCCCCCAAACAGCCTGAAATCACGATCGGCCGTCCAGACCGGCACGAATCCCGAATTTCTCGCTGTTCCGACGAAAAGCACTATTCACGCCTAAACAACCCGAAAGTAGTTATTTTCCATTTTGTCAACGGAAAACCCTCGTACCGCCCCTAAAACGTTGCAAATAACCAATCTGCCCCCCAAACAGCATGAAATCACGATTGGCCATCCAGACCGGCACGAATCCCGAATTTCTCGCTGTTCCGACGAAAAGCACTATTCACCACTGAACAACCCGAAAGTAGTTATTTTCCATTTTGTCAACGGAAAACCCTCGCACCGCCCCTAAAACGTTGCAAATAACCAATCTGCCCCCCAAACAGCCTGAAATCACGATCGGCCGTCCTGACCGGCACGAATCCCGAATTTCTCGCTGTTCCGACGAAAAGCACTATTCACGCCTAAACAACCCGAAAGTAGTTATTTTCCATTTTGTCAACGGAAAACCCTCGTACCGCCCCTAAAACGTTGCAAATAACCAATCTGCCCCCAAAACAGCATGAAATCACGATTGGCCGTCCAGACCGGCACGAATCCCGAATTTCTCGCTATACCGACGAGAAGCACTATTCACCCCCTGAACAACCCGAAAAGTAGTTATTTTCCATTTTGTCAACGGAAAACCCTCGTACCACCGCTAAAACGTTGCAAATAACCAATCTGCCCCCCAAATAGCCTGAAATCACGATCGGCCGTCCAGACCGGCACGAATCCCGAATTTCTCGCTGTTCCGACGAAAAGCACTATTCACCCCTGAACAACCAGAAAGTAGTTATTTTCCCTTTTGTCAACGGAAAACCCTCGTACCGCCCCTAAAACGTTGCAAATAACCAATCTGCCCCCCAAACAGCATGAAATCACGATTGGCCGTCCAGACCGGCACGAATCCCGAATTTCTCGCTGTACCGACGAGAAGCACTATTCACCCCCTGAACAACCCGAAAAGTAGTTATTTTCCATTTTGTCAACGGAAAACCCTCGTACCCCCGCTAAAACGTTGCAAATAACCAATCTGCCCCGCAAATAGCCTGAAATCACGATCGGCCGTCCAGACCGGCACGAATCCCAAATTTCTCGCTGTTCCGACGAAAAGCACTATTCACCCCTGAACAACCAGAAAGTAGTTATTTTCCCTTTTGTCAACGGAAAACCCTCGTTCCGCCCCTAAAACGTTGCAAATAACCAATCTGCCCCCCAAACAGCATGAAATCACGATTGGCCGTCCAGACCGGCACGAATCCCGAATTTCTCGCTGGACCGACGAGAAGCACTATTCACCCCCTGAACAACCCGAAAAGTAGTTATTTTCCATTTTGTCAACGGAAAACCCTCGTACCACCGCTAAAACGTTGCAAATAACCAATCTGCCCCCCAAATAGCCTGAAATCACGATCGGCCGTCCAGACCGGCACGAATCCCGAATTTCTCGCTGTTCCGACGAAAAGCACTATTCACCCCTGAACAACCAGAAAGTAGTTATTTTCCCTTTTGTCAACGGAAAACCCTCGTACCGCCCCTAAAACGTTGCAAATAACCAATCTGCCCCCCAAACAGCATGAAATCACGATTGGCCATCCAGACCGGCACGAATCCCGAATTTCTCGCTGTTCCGACGAAAAGCACTATTCACCACTGAACAACCCGAAAGTAGTTATTTTCCATTTTGTCAACGGAAAACCCTTGCACCGCCCCTAAAACGTTGCAAATAACCAATCTGCCCCCCAAACAGCCTGAAATCACGATCGGCCGTCCAGACCGGCACGAATCCCGAATTTCTCGCTGTTCCGACGAAAAGCACTATTCACGCCTAAACAACCCGAAAGTAGTTTTTTTCCATTTTGTCAACGGAAAACCCTCGTACCGCCCCCAAAACATTGCAAATAACCAATCTGCCCCCCAAACAGCATGAAATCACGATCGGCCATCCAGACCGGCACGAATCCCGAATTTCTCGCTGTTCCGACGAAAAGCACTATTCACCACTGAACAACCCGAAAGTAGTTATTTTCCATTTTGTCAACGGAAAACCCTCGCACCGCCCCTAAAACGTTGCAAATAACCAATCTGCCCCCCAAACAGTCTGAAATCACGATCGGCCGTCCAGACCGGCACGAATCCCGAATTTCTCGCTGTTCCGACGAAAAGCACTATTCACGCCTAAACAACCCGAAAGTAGTTATTTTCCATTCTGTCAACGGAAAACCCTCGTACCGCCCCTAAAACGTTGCAAATAACCAATCTGCCCCCCAAACAGCATGAAATCACGATTGGCCGTCCAGACCGGCACGAATCCCGAATTTCTCGCTGTACCGACGAGAAGCACTATTCACCCCCTGAACAATCCGAAAAGTAGTTATTTTCCATTTTGTCAACGGAAAACCCTCGTACCACCGCTAAAACGTTGCAAATAACCAATCTGCCCCCCAAATAGCCTGAAATCACGATCGGCCGTCTAGACCGGCACGAATCCCGAATTTCTCGCTGTTCCGACGAAAAGCACTATTCACCCCTGAACAACCAGAAAGTAGTTATTTTCCCTTTTGTCAACGGAAAACCCTCGTACCGCCCCTAAAACGTTGCAAATAACCAATCTGCCCCCCAAACAGCATGAAATCACGATTGGCCATCCAGACCGGCACGAATCCCGAATTTCTCGCTGTTCCGACGAAAAGCACTATTCACCACTGAACAACCCGAAAGTAGTTATTTTCCATTTTGTCAACGGAAAACCCTCGCACCGCCCCTAAAACGTTGCAAATAACCAATCTGCCCCCCAAACAGCCTGAAATCACGATCGGCCGTCCAGACCGGCACGAATCCCAAATTTCTCGCTGTTCCGACGAAAAGCACTATTCACCCCTGAACAACCAGAAAGTAGTTATTTTCCCTTTTGTCAACGGAAAACCCTCGTACCGCCCCTAAAACGTTGCAAATAACCAATCTCCCCCCCAAACAGCATGAAATCACGATTGGCCATCCAGACCGGCACGAATCCCGAATTTCTCGCTGTTCCGACGAAAAGCACTATTCACCACTGAACAACCCGAAAGTAGTTATTTTCCATTTTGTCAACGGAAAACCCTTGCACCGCCCCTAAAACGTTGCAAATAACCAATCTGCCCCCCAAACAGCCTGAAATCACGATCGGCCGTCCAGACCGGCACGAATCCCGAATTTCTCGCTGTTCCGACGAAAAGCACTATTCACGCCTAAACAACCCGAAAGTAGTTATTTTCCATTTTGTCAACGGAAAACCCTCGTACCGCCCCCAAAACGTTGCAAATAACCAATCTGCCCCCCAAACAGCATGAAATCACGATTGGCCGTCCAGACCGGCACGAATCCCGAATTTCTCGCTGTTCCGACGAAAAGCACTATTCACCACTGAACAACCCGAAAGTAGTTATTTTCCATTTTGTCAACGGAAAACCCTCGCACCGCCCCTAAAACGTTGCAAATAACCAATCTGCCCCCCAAACAGCCTGAAATCACGATCGGCCGTCCAGACCGGCACGAATCCCAAATTTCTCGCTGTTCCGACGAAAAGCACTATTCACGCCTAAACAACCCGAAAGTAGTTATTTTCCATTCTGTCAACGGAAAACCCTCGTACCGCCCCTAAAACGTTGCAAATAACCAATCTGCCCCCCAAACAGCATGAAATCACGATTGGCCGTCCAGACCGGCACGAATCCCGAATTTCTCGCTGTACCGACGAGAAGCACTATTCACCCCCTGAACAATCCGAAAAGTAGTTATTTTCCATTTTGTCAACGGAAAACCCTCGTACCAATGCTAAAACGTTGCAAATAACCAATCTGCCCCCCAAATAGCCTGAAATCACGATCGGCCGTCCAGACCGGCACGAATCCCGAATTTCTCGCTGTTCCGACGAAAAGCACTATTCACCCCTGAACAACCAGAAAGTAGTTATTTTCCCTTTTGTCAACGGAAAACCCTCGTACCGCCCCTAAAACGTTGCAAATAACCAATCTGCCCCCCAAACAGCATGAAATCACGATTGGCCATCCAGACCGGCACGAATCCCGAATTTCTCGCTGTTCCGACGAAAAGCACTATTCACCACTGAACAACCCGAAAGTAGTTATTTTCCATTTTGTCAACGGAAAACCCTCGCACCGCCCCTAAAACGTTGCAAATAACCAATCTGCCCCCCAAACAGCCTGAAATCACGATCGGCCGTCCAGACCGGCACGAATCCCAAATTTCTCGCTGTTCCGACGAAAAGCACTATTCACCCCTGAACAACCAGAAAGTAGTTATTTTCCCTTTTGTCAACGGAAAACCCTCGTACCGCCCCTAAAACGTTGCAAATAACCAATCTCCCCCCCAAACAGCATGAAATCACGATTGGCCATCCAGACCGGCACGAATCCCGAATTTCTCGCTGTTCCGACGAAAAGCACTATTCACCACTGAACAACCCGAAAGTAGTTATTTTCCATTTTGTCAACGGAAAACCCTTGCACCGCCCCTAAAACGTTGCAAATAACCAATCTGCCCACCAAACAGCCTGAAATCACGATCGGCCGTCCAGACCGGCACGAATCCCGAATTTCTCGCTGTTCCGACGAAAAGCACTATTCACGCCTAAACAACCCGAAAGTAGTTATTTTCCATTTTGTCAACGGAAAACCCTCGTACCGCCCCCAAAACGTTGCAAATAACCAATCTGCCCCCCAAACAGCATGAAATCACGATTGGCCGTCCAGACCGGCACGAATCCCAAATTTCTCGCTGGACCGACGAGAAGCACTATTCACCCCCTGAACAACCCGAAAAGTAGTTATTTTCCATTTTGTCAACGGAAAACCCTCGTACCACCGCTAAAACGTTGCAAATAACCAATCTGCCCCCCAAATAGCCTGAAATCACGATCGGCCGTCCAGACCGGCACGAATCCCGAATTTCTCGCTGTTCCGACGAAAAGCACTATTCACCCCTGAACAACCAGAAAGTAGTTATTTTCCCTTTTGTCAACGGAAAACCCTCGTACCGCCCCTAAAACGTTGCAAATAACCAATCTGCCCCCCAAACAGCATGAAATCACGATTGGCCATCCAGACCGGCACGAATCCCGAATTTCTCGCTGTTCCGACGAAAAGCACTATTCACCACTGAACAACCCGAAAGTAGTTATTTTCCATTTTGTCAACGGAAAACCCTTGCACCGCCCCTAAAACGTTGCAAATAACCAATCTGCCCCCCAAACAGCCTGAAATCACGATCGGCCGTCCAGACCGGCACGAATCCCGAATTTCTCGCTGTTCCGACGAAAAGCACTATTCACGCCTAAACAACCCGAAAGTAGTTTTTTTCCATTTTGTCAACGGAAAACCCTCGTACCGCCCCCAAAACATTGCAAATAACCAATCTGCCCCCCAAACAGCATGAAATCACGATCGGCCATCCAGACCGGCACGAATCCCGAATTTCTCGCTGTTCCGACGAAAAGCACTATTCACCACTGAACAACCCGAAAGTAGTTATTTTCCATTTTGTCAACGGAAAACCCTCGCACCGCCCCTAAAACGTTGCAAATAACCAATCTGCCCCCCAAACAGTCTGAAATCACGATCGGCCGTCCAGACCGGCACGAATCCCGAATTTCTCGCTGTTCCGACGAAAAGCACTATTCACGCCTAAACAACCCGAAAGTAGTTATTTTCCATTCTGTCAACGGAAAACCCTCGTACCGCCCCTAAAACGTTGCAAATAACCAATCTGCCCCCCAAACAGCATGAAATCACGATTGGCCGTCCAGACCGGCACGAATCCCGAATTTCTCGCTGTACCGACGAGAAGCACTATTCACCCCCTGAACAATCCGAAAAGTAGTTATTTTCCATTTTGTCAACGGAAAACCCTCGTACCACCGCTAAAACGTTGCAAATAACCAATCTGCCCCCCAAATAGCCTGAAATCACGATCGGCCGTCCAGACCGGCACGAATCCCGAATTTCTCGCTGTTCCGACGAAAAGCACTATTCACCCCTGAACAACCAGAAAGTAGTTATTTTCCCTTTTGTCAACGGAAAACCCTCGTACCGCCCCTAAAACGTTGCAAATAACCAATCTGCCCCCCAAACAGCATGAAATCACGATTGGCCATCCAGACCGGCACGAATCCCGAATTTCTCGCTGTTCCGACGAAAAGCACTATTCACCACTGAACAACCCGAAAGTAGTTATTTTCCATTTTGTCAACGGAAAACCCTCGCACCGCCCCTAAAACGTTGCAAATAACCAATCTGCCCCCCAAACAGCCTGAAATCACGATCGGCCGTCCAGACCGGCACGAATCCCAAATTTCTCGCTGTTCCGACGAAAAGCACTATTCACCCCTGAACAACCAGAAAGTAGTTATTTTCCCTTTTGTCAACGGAAAACCCTCGTACCGCCCCTAAAACGTTGCAAATAACCAATCTGCCCCCCAAACAGCATGAAATCACGATTGGCCATCCAGACCGGCACGAATCCCGAATTTCTCGCTGTTCCGACGAAAAGCACTATTCACCACTGAACAACCCGAAAGTAGTTATTTTCCATTTTGTCAACGGAAAACCCTCGCACCGCCCCTAAAACGTTGCAAATAACCAATCTGCCCCCCAAACAGCCTGAAATCACGATCGGCCGTCCTGACCGGCACGAATCCCGAATTTCTCGCTGTTCCGACGAAAAGCACTATTCACGCCTAAACAACCCGAAAGTAGTTATTTTCCATTTTGTCAACGGAAAACCCTCGTACCGCCCCTAAAACGTTGCAAATAACCAATCTGCCCCCAAAACAGCATGAAATCACGATTGGCCGTCCAGACCGGCACGAATCCCGAATTTCTCGCTGTACCGACGAGAAGCACTATTCACCCCCTGAACAACCCGAAAAGTAGTTATTTTCCATTTTGTCAACGGAAAACCCTCGTACCACCGCTAAAACGTTGCAAATAACCAATCTGCCCCCCAAATAGCCTGAAATCACGATCGGCCGTCCAGACCGGCACGAATCCCGAATTTCTCGCTGTTCCGACGAAAAGCACTATTCACCCCTGAACAACCAGAAAGTAGTTATTTTCCCTTTTGTCAACGGAAAACCCTCGTACCGCCCCTAAAACGTTGCAAATAACCAATCTGCCCCCCAAACAGCATGAAATCACGATTGGCCGTCCAGACCGGCACGAATCCCGAATTTCTCGCTGTACCGACGAGAAGCACTATTCACCCCCTGAACAACCCGAAAAGTAGTTATTTTCCATTTTGTCAACGGAAAACCCTCGTACCCCCGCTAAAACGTTGCAAATAACCAATCTGCCCCGCAAATAGCCTGAAATCACGATCGGCCGTCCAGACCGGCACGAATCCCAAATTTCTCGCTGTTCCGACGAAAAGCACTATTCACCCCTGAACAACCAGAAAGTAGTTATTTTCCCTTTTGTCAACGGAAAACCCTCGTTCCGCCCCTAAAACGTTGCAAATAACCAATCTGCCCCCCAAACAGCATGAAATCACGATTGGCCGTCCAGACCGGCACGAATCCCGAATTTCTCGCTGGACCGACGAGAAGCACTATTCACCCCCTGAACAACCCGAAAAGTAGTTATTTTCCATTTTGTCAACGGAAAACCCTCGTACCACCGCTAAAACGTTGCAAATAACCAATCTGCCCCCCAAATAGCCTGAAATCACGATCGGCCGTCCAGACCGGCACGAATCCCGAATTTCTCGCTGTTCCGACGAAAAGCACTATTCACCCCTGAACAACCAGAAAGTAGTTATTTTCCCTTTTGTCAACGGAAAACCCTCGTACCGCCCCTAAAACGTTGCAAATAACCAATCTGCCCCCCAAACAGCATGAAATCACGATTGGCCATCCAGACCGGCACGAATCCCGAATTTCTCGCTGTTCCGACGAAAAGCACTATTCACCACTGAACAACCCGAAAGTAGTTATTTTCCATTTTGTCAACGGAAAACCCTTGCACCGCCCCTAAAACGTTGCAAATAACCAATCTGCCCCCCAAACAGCCTGAAATCACGATCGGCCGTCCAGACCGGCACGAATCCCGAATTTCTCGCTGTTCCGACGAAAAGCACTATTCACGCCTAAACAACCCGAAAGTAGTTTTTTTCCATTTTGTCAACGGAAAACCCTCGTACCGCCCCCAAAACATTGCAAATAACCAATCTGCCCCCCAAACAGCATGAAATCACGATCGGCCATCCAGACCGGCACGAATCCCGAATTTCTCGCTGTTCCGACGAAAAGCACTATTCACCACTGAACAACCCGAAAGTAGTTATTTTCCATTTTGTCAACGGAAAACCCTCGCACCGCCCCTAAAACGTTGCAAATAACCAATCTGCCCCCCAAACAGTCTGAAATCACGATCGGCCGTCCAGACCGGCACGAATCCCGAATTTCTCGCTGTTCCGACGAAAAGCACTATTCACGCCTAAACAACCCGAAAGTAGTTATTTTCCATTCTGTCAACGGAAAACCCTCGTACCGCCCCTAAAACGTTGCAAATAACCAATCTGCCCCCCAAACAGCATGAAATCACGATTGGCCGTCCAGACCGGCACGAATCCCGAATTTCTCGCTGTACCGACGAGAAGCACTATTCACCCCCTGAACAATCCGAAAAGTAGTTATTTTCCATTTTGTCAACGGAAAACCCTCGTACCACCGCTAAAACGTTGCAAATAACCAATCTGCCCCCCAAATAGCCTGAAATCACGATCGGCCGTCTAGACCGGCACGAATCCCGAATTTCTCGCTGTTCCGACGAAAAGCACTATTCACCCCTGAACAACCAGAAAGTAGTTATTTTCCCTTTTGTCAACGGAAAACCCTCGTACCGCCCCTAAAACGTTGCAAATAACCAATCTGCCCCCCAAACAGCATGAAATCACGATTGGCCATCCAGACCGGCACGAATCCCGAATTTCTCGCTGTTCCGACGAAAAGCACTATTCACCACTGAACAACCCGAAAGTAGTTATTTTCCATTTTGTCAACGGAAAACCCTCGCACCGCCCCTAAAACGTTGCAAATAACCAATCTGCCCCCCAAACAGCCTGAAATCACGATCGGCCGTCCAGACCGGCACGAATCCCAAATTTCTCGCTGTTCCGACGAAAAGCACTATTCACCCCTGAACAACCAGAAAGTAGTTATTTTCCCTTTTGTCAACGGAAAACCCTCGTACCGCCCCTAAAACGTTGCAAATAACCAATCTCCCCCCCAAACAGCATGAAATCACGATTGGCCATCCAGACCGGCACGAATCCCGAATTTCTCGCTGTTCCGACGAAAAGCACTATTCACCACTGAACAACCCGAAAGTAGTTATTTTCCATTTTGTCAACGGAAAACCCTTGCACCGCCCCTAAAACGTTGCAAATAACCAATCTGCCCCCCAAACAGCCTGAAATCACGATCGGCCGTCCAGACCGGCACGAATCCCGAATTTCTCGCTGTTCCGACGAAAAGCACTATTCACGCCTAAACAACCCGAAAGTAGTTTTTTTCCATTTTGTCAACGGAAAACCCTCGTACCGCCCCCAAAACATTGCAAATAACCAATCTGCCCCCCAAACAGCATGAAATCACGATCGGCCATCCAGACCGGCACGAATCCCGAATTTCTCGCTGTTCCGACGAAAAGCACTATTCACCACTGAACAACCCGAAAGTAGTTATTTTCCATTTTGTCAACGGAAAACCCTCGCACCGCCCCTAAAACGTTGCAAATAACCAATCTGCCCCCCAAACAGTCTGAAATCACGATCGGCCGTCCAGACCGGCACGAATCCCGAATTTCTCGCTGTTCCGACGAAAAGCACTATTCACGCCTAAACAACCCGAAAGTAGTTATTTTCCATTCTGTCAACGGAAAACCCTCGTACCGCCCCTAAAACGTTGCAAATAACCAATCTGCCCCCCAAACAGCATGAAATCACGATTGGCCGTCCAGACCGGCACGAATCCCGAATTTCTCGCTGTACCGACGAGAAGCACTATTCACCCCCTGAACAATCCGAAAAGTAGTTATTTTCCATTTTGTCAACGGAAAACCCTCGTACCACCGCTAAAACGTTGCAAATAACCAATCTGCCCCCCAAATAGCCTGAAATCACGATCGGCCGTCCAGACCGGCACGAATCCCGAATTTCTCGCTGTTCCGACGAAAAGCACTATTCACCCCTGAACAACCAGAAAGTAGTTATTTTCCCTTTTGTCAACGGAAAACCCTCGTACCGCCCCTAAAACGTTGCAAATAACCAATCTGCCCCCCAAACAGCATGAAATCACGATTGGCCATCCAGACCGGCACGAATCCCGAATTTCTCGCTGTTCCGACGAAAAGCACTATTCACCACTGAACAACCCGAAAGTAGTTATTTTCCATTTTGTCAACGGAAAACCCTCGCACCGCCCCTAAAACGTTGCAAATAACCAATCTGCCCCCCAAACAGCCTGAAATCACGATCGGCCGTCCAGACCGGCACGAATCCCAAATTTCTCGCTGTTCCGACGAAAAGCACTATTCACCCCTGAACAACCAGAAAGTAGTTATTTTCCCTTTTGTCAACGGAAAACCCTCGTACCGCCCCTAAAACGTTGCAAATAACCAATCTGCCCCCCAAACAGCATGAAATCACGATTGGCCATCCAGACCGGCACGAATCCCGAATTTCTCGCTGTTCCGACGAAAAGCACTATTCACCACTGAACAACCCGAAAGTAGTTATTTTCCATTTTGTCAACGGAAAACCCTCGCACCGCCCCTAAAACGTTGCAAATAACCAATCTGCCCCCCAAACAGCCTGAAATCACGATCGGCCGTCCTGACCGGCACGAATCCCGAATTTCTCGCTGTTCCGACGAAAAGCACTATTCACGCCTAAACAACCCGAAAGTAGTTATTTTCCATTTTGTCAACGGAAAACCCTCGTACCGCCCCTAAAACGTTGCAAATAACCAATCTGCCCCCAAAACAGCATGAAATCACGATTGGCCGTCCAGACCGGCACGAATCCCGAATTTCTCGCTGTACCGACGAGAAGCACTATTCACCCCCTGAACAACCCGAAAAGTAGTTATTTTCCATTTTGTCAACGGAAAACCCTCGTACCACCGCTAAAACGTTGCAAATAACCAATCTGCCCCCCAAATAGCCTGAAATCACGATCGGCCGTCCAGACCGGCACGAATCCCGAATTTCTCGCTGTTCCGACGAAAAGCACTATTCACCCCTGAACAACCAGAAAGTAGTTATTTTCCCTTTTGTCAACGGAAAACCCTCGTACCGCCCCTAAAACGTTGCAAATAACCAATCTGCCCCCCAAACAGCATGAAATCACGATTGGCCGTCCAGACCGGCACGAATCCCGAATTTCTCGCTGTACCGACGAGAAGCACTATTCACCCCCTGAACAACCCGAAAAGTAGTTATTTTCCATTTTGTCAACGGAAAACCCTCGTACCCCCGCTAAAACGTTGCAAATAACCAATCTGCCCCGCAAATAGCCTGAAATCACGATCGGCCGTCCAGACCGGCACGAATCCCAAATTTCTCGCTGTTCCGACGAAAAGCACTATTCACCCCTGAACAACCAGAAAGTAGTTATTTTCCCTTTTGTCAACGGAAAACCCTCGTTCCGCCCCTAAAACGTTGCAAATAACCAATCTGCCCCCCAAACAGCATGAAATCACGATTGGCCGTCCAGACCGGCACGAATCCCGAATTTCTCGCTGGACCGACGAGAAGCACTATTCACCCCCTGAACAACCCGAAAAGTAGTTATTTTCCATTTTGTCAACGGAAAACCCTCGTACCACCGCTAAAACGTTGCAAATAACCAATCTGCCCCCCAAATAGCCTGAAATCACGATCGGCCGTCCAGACCGGCACGAATCCCGAATTTCTCGCTGTTCCGACGAAAAGCACTATTCACCCCTGAACAACCAGAAAGTAGTTATTTTCCCTTTTGTCAACGGAAAACCCTCGTACCGCCCCTAAAACGTTGCAAATAACCAATCTGCCCCCCAAACAGCATGAAATCACGATTGGCCATCCAGACCGGCACGAATCCCGAATTTCTCGCTGTTCCGACGAAAAGCACTATTCACCACTGAACAACCCGAAAGTAGTTATTTTCCATTTTGTCAACGGAAAACCCTTGCACCGCCCCTAAAACGTTGCAAATAACCAATCTGCCCCCCAAACAGCCTGAAATCACGATCGGCCGTCCAGACCGGCACGAATCCCGAATTTCTCGCTGTTCCGACGAAAAGCACTATTCACGCCTAAACAACCCGAAAGTAGTTTTTTTCCATTTTGTCAACGGAAAACCCTCGTACCGCCCCCAAAACATTGCAAATAACCAATCTGCCCCCCAAACAGCATGAAATCACGATCGGCCATCCAGACCGGCACGAATCCCGAATTTCTCGCTGTTCCGACGAAAAGCACTATTCACCACTGAACAACCCGAAAGTAGTTATTTTCCATTTTGTCAACGGAAAACCCTCGCACCGCCCCTAAAACGTTGCAAATAACCAATCTGCCCCCCAAACAGTCTGAAATCACGATCGGCCGTCCAGACCGGCACGAATCCCGAATTTCTCGCTGTTCCGACGAAAAGCACTATTCACGCCTAAACAACCCGAAAGTAGTTATTTTCCATTCTGTCAACGGAAAACCCTCGTACCGCCCCTAAAACGTTGCAAATAACCAATCTGCCCCCCAAACAGCATGAAATCACGATTGGCCGTCCAGACCGGCACGAATCCCGAATTTCTCGCTGTACCGACGAGAAGCACTATTCACCCCCTGAACAATCCGAAAAGTAGTTATTTTCCATTTTGTCAACGGAAAACCCTCGTACCACCGCTAAAACGTTGCAAATAACCAATCTGCCCCCCAAATAGCCTGAAATCACGATCGGCCGTCTAGACCGGCACGAATCCCGAATTTCTCGCTGTTCCGACGAAAAGCACTATTCACCCCTGAACAACCAGAAAGTAGTTATTTTCCCTTTTGTCAACGGAAAACCCTCGTACCGCCCCTAAAACGTTGCAAATAACCAATCTGCCCCCCAAACAGCATGAAATCACGATTGGCCATCCAGACCGGCACGAATCCCGAATTTCTCGCTGTTCCGACGAAAAGCACTATTCACCACTGAACAACCCGAAAGTAGTTATTTTCCATTTTGTCAACGGAAAACCCTCGCACCGCCCCTAAAACGTTGCAAATAACCAATCTGCCCCCCAAACAGCCTGAAATCACGATCGGCCGTCCAGACCGGCACGAATCCCAAATTTCTCGCTGTTCCGACGAAAAGCACTATTCACCCCTGAACAACCAGAAAGTAGTTATTTTCCCTTTTGTCAACGGAAAACCCTCGTACCGCCCCTAAAACGTTGCAAATAACCAATCTCCCCCCCAAACAGCATGAAATCACGATTGGCCATCCAGACCGGCACGAATCCCGAATTTCTCGCTGTTCCGACGAAAAGCACTATTCACCACTGAACAACCCGAAAGTAGTTATTTTCCATTTTGTCAACGGAAAACCCTTGCACCGCCCCTAAAACGTTGCAAATAACCAATCTGCCCCCCAAACAGCCTGAAATCACGATCGGCCGTCCAGACCGGCACGAATCCCGAATTTCTCGCTGTTCCGACGAAAAGCACTATTCACGCCTAAACAACCCGAAAGTAGTTATTTTCCATTTTGTCAACGGAAAACCCTCGTACCGCCCCCAAAACGTTGCAAATAACCAATCTGCCCCCCAAACAGCATGAAATCACGATTGGCCGTCCAGACCGGCACGAATCCCGAATTTCTCGCTGTTCCGACGAAAAGCACTATTCACCACTGAACAACCCGAAAGTAGTTATTTTCCATTTTGTCAACGGAAAACCCTCGCACCGCCCCTAAAACGTTGCAAATAACCAATCTGCCCCCCAAACAGCCTGAAATCACGATCGGCCGTCCAGACCGGCACGAATCCCAAATTTCTCGCTGTTCCGACGAAAAGCACTATTCACGCCTAAACAACCCGAAAGTAGTTATTTTCCATTCTGTCAACGGAAAACCCTCGTACCGCCCCTAAAACGTTGCAAATAACCAATCTGCCCCCCAAACAGCATGAAATCACGATTGGCCGTCCAGACCGGCACGAATCCCGAATTTCTCGCTGTACCGACGAGAAGCACTATTCACCCCCTGAACAATCCGAAAAGTAGTTATTTTCCATTTTGTCAACGGAAAACCCTCGTACCAATGCTAAAACGTTGCAAATAACCAATCTGCCCCCCAAATAGCCTGAAATCACGATCGGCCGTCCAGACCGGCACGAATCCCGAATTTCTCGCTGTTCCGACGAAAAGCACTATTCACCCCTGAACAACCAGAAAGTAGTTATTTTCCCTTTTGTCAACGGAAAACCCTCGTACCGCCCCTAAAACGTTGCAAATAACCAATCTGCCCCCCAAACAGCATGAAATCACGATTGGCCATCCAGACCGGCACGAATCCCGAATTTCTCGCTGTTCCGACGAAAAGCACTATTCACCACTGAACAACCCGAAAGTAGTTATTTTCCATTTTGTCAACGGAAAACCCTCGCACCGCCCCTAAAACGTTGCAAATAACCAATCTGCCCCCCAAACAGCCTGAAATCACGATCGGCCGTCCAGACCGGCACGAATCCCAAATTTCTCGCTGTTCCGACGAAAAGCACTATTCACCCCTGAACAACCAGAAAGTAGTTATTTTCCCTTTTGTCAACGGAAAACCCTCGTACCGCCCCTAAAACGTTGCAAATAACCAATCTCCCCCCCAAACAGCATGAAATCACGATTGGCCATCCAGACCGGCACGAATCCCGAATTTCTCGCTGTTCCGACGAAAAGCACTATTCACCACTGAACAACCCGAAAGTAGTTATTTTCCATTTTGTCAACGGAAAACCCTTGCACCGCCCCTAAAACGTTGCAAATAACCAATCTGCCCACCAAACAGCCTGAAATCACGATCGGCCGTCCAGACCGGCACGAATCCCGAATTTCTCGCTGTTCCGACGAAAAGCACTATTCACGCCTAAACAACCCGAAAGTAGTTATTTTCCATTTTGTCAACGGAAAACCCTCGTACCGCCCCCAAAACGTTGCAAATAACCAATCTGCCCCCCAAACAGCATGAAATCACGATTGGCCGTCCAGACCGGCACGAATCCCGAATTTCTCGCTGTTCCGACGAAAAGCACTATTCACCACTGAACAACCCGAAAGTAGTTATTTTCCATTTTGTCAACGGAAAACCCTCGCACCGCCCCTAAAACGTTGCAAATAACCAATCTGCCCCCCAAACAGCCTGAAATCACGATCGGCCGTCCAGACCGGCACGAATCCCGAATTTCTCGCTGTTCCGACGAAAAGCACTATTCACGCCTAAACAACCCGAAAGTAGTTATTTTCCATTTTGTCAACGGAAAACCCTCGTACCGCCCCTAAAACGTTACAAATAACCAATCTGCCCCCCAAACAGCATGAAATCACGATTGGCCGTCCAGACCGGCACGAATCCCGAATTTCTCGCTGTACCGACGAGAAGCACTATTCACCCCCTGAACAACCCGAAAAGTAGTTATTTTCCATTTTGTCAACGGAAAACCCTCATACCACCGCTAAAACGTTGCAAATAACCAATCTGCCCCCCAAATAGCCTGAAATCACGATCGGCCGTCCAGACCGGCACGAATCCCGAATTTCTCGCTGTTCCGACGAAAAGCACTATTCACGCCTAAACAACCCGAAAGTAGTTATTTTCCCTTTTGTCAACGGAAAACCCTCGTACCGCCCCTAAAACGTTCCAAATAACCAATCTGCCCCCCAAACAGCATGAAATCACGATCGGCCGTCCAGACCGGCTCGAATCCCGAATTTCTCGCTGTTCCGACGAAAAGCACTATTCACCCCTGAACAACCAGAAAGTAGTTATTTTCCCTTTTGTCAACGGAAAACCCTCGTACCGCCCCTAAAACGTTGCAAATAACCAATCTGCCCCCCAAATAGCATGAAATCACGATTGGCCATCCAGACCGGCACGAATCCCGAATTTCTCGCTGTTCCGACGAAAAGCACTATTCACCACTGAACAACCCGAAAGTAGTTATTTTCCATTTTGTCAACGGAAAACCCTTGCACCGCCCCTAAAACGTTGCAAATAACCAATCTGCCCCCCAAACAGCCTGAAATCACGATCGGCCGTCCAGACCGGCACGAATCCCGAATTTCTCGCTGTTCCGACGAAAAGCACTATTCACGCCTAAACAACCCGAAAGTAGTTATTTTCCATTTTGTCAACGGAAAACCCTCGTACCGCCCCTAAAACATTGCAAATAACCAATCTGCCCCCCAAACTGCATGAAATCACGATTGGCCGTCCAGACCGGCACGAATCCCGAATTTCTCGCTGTACCGACGAGAGGCACTATTCACCCCCTGAACAACCCGAAAAGTAGTTATTTTCCATTTTGTCAACGGAAAACCCTTGCACCGCCCCTAAAACGTTGCAAATAACCAATCTGCCCCCCAAACTGCATGAAATCACGATTGGCCGTCCAGACCGGCACGAATCTCGAATTTCTCGCTGTGCCGACGAGAGGCACTATTCACCCCCTGAACAACCCGAAAAGTAGTTATTTTCCATTTTGTCAACGGAAAACCCTTGCACCGCCCCTAAAACGTTGCAAATAACCAATCTGCCCCCCAAACAGCATGAAATCACGATTGGCCGTCCAGACCGGCACGAATCCCGAATTTCTCGCTGTACCGACGAGAAGCACTATTCACCCCCTGAACAACACGAAAAGTAGTTATTTCCCATTTTGTCAACGGAAAACCCTCGTACCACCGCTAAAACGTTGCAAATAACCAATCTGCCCCCCAAATAGCCTAAAATCACGATCGGCCGTCCAGACCGGCACGAATCCCGAATTTCTCGCTGTTCCGACGAAAAGGACTATTCACCCCTGAACAACCAGAAAGTAGTTATTTTCCCTTTTGTCAACGGAAAACCCTCGTACCGCCTCTAAAACGTTGCAAATAACCAATCTGCCCCCCAAACAGCATGAAATCACGATTAGCCGTCCAGACCGGCACGAATCCCGAATTTCTCGCTGTTCCGACGAAAAGCACTATTCACGCCTAAACAACCCGAAAGTAGTTATTTCCCATTTTGTCAACGGAAAACCCTCGTACCACCGCTAAAACGTTGCAAATAACCAATCTGCCCCCCAAATAGCCTGAAATCACGATCGGCCGTCCAGACCGGCACGAATCCCGAATTTCTCGCTGTTCCGACGAAAAGCACTATTCACGCCTAAACAACCCGAAAGTAGTTATTTCCCATTTTGTCAACGGAAAACCCTCGTACCGCCCCTAAAACGTTGCAAATAACCAATCTGCCCCCCGAACAGCATGAAATCACGATTAGCCGTCCAGACCGGCACGAATCCCGAATTTCTCGCTGTTCCGACGAAAAGCACTATTCACCACTGAACAACCCGAAAGTAGTTATTTTCCATTTTGTCAACGGAAAACCCTCGTACCGCCCCTAAAACGTTGCAAATAACCAATCTGCCCCCCAAACTGCATGAAATCACGATTGGTCGTCCAGACCGGCACGAATCCCGAATTTCTCGCTGTACCGACGAGAGGCACTATTCACCCCCTGAACAACCCGAAAAGTAGTTATTTTCCATTTTGTCAACGGAAAACCCTTGCACCGCTCCTAAAACGTTGCAAATAACCAATCTGCCCCCCAAACAGCCTGAAATCACGATCGGCCGTCCAGACCGGCACGAATCCCGAATTTCTCGCTGTTCCGACGAAAAGCACTATTCACGCCTAAACAACCCGAAAGTAGTTATTTCCCATTTTGTCAACGGAAAACCCTCGTACCGCCCCTAAAACGTTGCAAATAACCAATCTGCCCCCCAAACAGCCTGAAATCACGATCGGCCGTCCAGACCGGCACGAATCCCGAATTTCTCGCTGTTCCGACGAAAAGCACTATTCACGCCTAAACAACCCGAAAGTAGTTATTTTCCATTTTGTCAACGGAAAACCCTCGTACCGCCCCTAAAACATTGCAAATAACCAATCTGCCCCCCAAACTGCATGAAATCACGATTGGCCGTCCAGACCGGCACGAATCCCGAATTTCTCGCTGTACCGACGAGAGGCACTATTCACCCCCTGAACAACCCGAAAAGTAGTTATTTTCCATTTTGTCAACGGAAAACCCTTGCACCGCCCCTAAAACGTTGCAAATAACCAATCTGCCCCCCAAACTGCATGAAATCACGATTGGCCGTCCAGACCGGCACGAATCTCGAATTTCTCGCTGTGCCGACGAGAGGCACTATTCACCCCCTGAACAACCCGAAAAGTAGTTATTTTCCATTTTGTCAACGGAAAACCCTTGCACCGCCCCTAAAACGTTGCAAATAACCAATCTGCCCCCCAAACAGCATGAAATCACGATTGGCCGTCCAGACCGGCACGAATCCCGAATTTCTCGCTGTACCGACGAGAAGCACTATTCACCCCCTGAACAACACGAAAAGTAGTTATTTCCCATTTTGTCAACGGAAAACCCTCGTACCACCGCTAAAACGTTGCAAATAACCAATCTGCCCCCCAAATAGCCTAAAATCACGATCGGCCGTCCAGACCGGCACGAATCCCGAATTTCTCGCTGTTCCGACGAAAAGGACTATTCACCCCTGAACAACCAGAAAGTAGTTATTTTCCCTTTTGTCAACGGAAAACCCTCGTACCGCCTCTAAAACGTTGCAAATAACCAATCTGCCCCCCAAACAGCATGAAATCACGATTAGCCGTCCAGACCGGCACGAATCCCGAATTTCTCGCTGTTCCGACGAAAAGCACTATTCACGCCTAAACAACCCGAAAGTAGTTATTTCCCATTTTGTCAACGGAAAACCCTCGTACCACCGCTAAAACGTTGCAAATAACCAATCTGCCCCCCAAATAGCCTGAAATCACGATCGGCCGTCCAGACCGGCACGAATCCCGAATTTCTCGCTGTTCCGACGAAAAGCACTATTCACGCCTAAACAACCCGAAAGTAGTTATTTCCCATTTTGTCAACGGAAAACCCTCGTACCGCCCCTAAAACGTTGCAAATAACCAATCTGCCCCCCGAACAGCATGAAATCACGATTAGCCGTCCAGACCGGCACGAATCCCGAATTTCTCGCTGTTCCGACGAAAAGCACTATTCACCACTGAACAACCCGAAAGTAGTTATTTTCCATTTTGTCAACGGAAAACCCTCGTACCGCCCCTAAAACGTTGCAAATAACCAATCTGCCCCCCAAACTGCATGAAATCACGATTGGTCGTCCAGACCGGCACGAATCCCGAATTTCTCGCTGTACCGACGAGAGGCACTATTCACCCCCTGAACAACCCGAAAAGTAGTTATTTTCCATTTTGTCAACGGAAAACCCTTGCACCGCTCCTAAAACGTTGCAAATAACCAATCTGCCCCCCAAACAGCCTGAAATCACGATCGGCCGTCCAGACCGGCACGAATCCCGAATTTCTCGCTGTTCCGACGAAAAGCACTATTCACGCCTAAACAACCCGAAAGTAGTTATTTCCCATTTTGTCAACGGAAAACCCTCGTACCGCCCCTAAAACGTTGCAAATAACCAATCTGCCCCCCAAACAGCCTGAAATCACGATCGGCCGTCCAGACCGGCACGAATCCCGAATTTCTCGCTGTTCCGACGAAAAGCACTATTCACGCCTAAACAACCCGAAAGTAGTTATTTTCCCTTTTGTCAACGGAAAACCCTCGTACCGCCCCTAAAACATTGCAAATAACCAATCTGCCCCCCAAACAGCATGAAATCACGATTGGCCGTCCAGACCGGCACGAATCCCGAATTTCTCGCTGTACCGACGAGAAGCACTATTCACCCCCTGAACAACCCGAAAAGTAGTTATTTCCCATTTTGTCAACGGAAAACCCTCGTACCACCGCTAAAACGTTTCAAATAACCAATCTGCCCCCCAAATAGCCTGAAATCACGATCGGCCGTCCAGACCGGCACGAATCCCGAATTTCTCGCTGTTCCGACGAAAAGCACTATTCACCCCCGAACAACCAGAAAGTAGTTATTTTCCCTTTTGTCACCGGAAAACCCTCGTACCGCCCCTAAAACGTTGCAAATAACCAATCTGCCCCCCAAACTGCATGAAATCACGATTGGCCGTCCAGACCGGCACGAATCTCGAATTTCTCGCTGTGCCGACGAGAGGCACTATTCACCCCCTGAACAACCCGAAAAGTAGTTATTTTCCATTTTGTCAACGGAAAACCCTTGCACCGCCCCTAAAACGTTGCAAATAACCAATCTGCCCCCCAAACAGCATGAAATCACGATTGGCCGTCCAGACCGGCACGAATCCCGAATTTCTCGCTGTACCGACGAGAAGCACTATTCACCCCCTGAACAACACGAAAAGTAGTTATTTCCCATTTTGTCAACGGAAAACCCTCGTACCACCGCTAAAACGTTGCAAATAACCAATCTGCCCCCCAAATAGCCTGAAATCACGATCGGCCGTCCAGACCGGCACGAATCCCGAATTTCTCGCTGTTCCGACGAAAAGCACTATTCACCCCTGAACAACCAGAAAGTAGTTATTTTCCCTTTTGTCAACGGAAAACCCTCGTACCGCCCCTAAAACGTTGCAAATAACCAATCTGCCCCCCAAACAGCATGAAATCACGATTAGCCGTCCAGACCGGCACGAATCCCGAATTTCTCGCTGTTCCGACGAAAAGCACTATTCACGCCTAAACAACCCGAAAGTTGTTATTTCCCATTTTGTCAACGGAAAACCCTCGTACCACCGCTAAAACGTTGCAAATAACCAATCTGCCCCCCAAATAGCCTGAAATCACGATCGGCCGTCCAGACCGGCACGAATCCCGAATTTCTCGCTGTTCCGACGAAAAGCACTATTCACGCCTAAACAACCCGAAAGTAGTTATTTCCCATTTTGTCAACGGAAAACCCTCGTACCGCCCCTAAAACGTTGCAAATAACCAATCTGCCCCCCAAACAGCATGAAATCACGATTAGCCGTCCAGACCGGCACGAATCCCGAATTTCTCGCTGTTCCGACGAAAAGCACTATTCACCACTGAACAACCCGAAAGTAGTTATTTTCCATTTTGTCAACGGAAAACCCTCGTACCGCCCCTAAAACGTTGCAAATAACCAATCTGCCCCCCAAACAGCATGAAATCACGATTGGTCGTCCAGACCGGCACGAATCCCGAATTTCTCGCTGTTCCGACGAAAAGCACTATTCACCACTGAACAACCCGAAAGTAGTTATTTTCCATTTTGTCAACGGAAAACCCTCGCACCGCCCCCAAAACGTTGCAAATAACCAATCTGCCCCCCAAACAGCCTGAAATCACGATCGGCCGTCCAGACCGGCACGAATCCCGAATTTCTCGCTGTTCCGACGAAAAGCACTATTCACGCCTAAACAACCCGAAAGTAGTTATTTTCCATTTTGTCAACGGAAAACCCTCGTACCGCCTCGAAAACGTTGCAAATAACCAATCTTCCCCCCAAACAGCATGAAATCACGATTGGCCGTCCAGACCGGCACGAATCCCGAATTTCTCGCTGTACCGACGAGAAGCACTATTCACCCCCTGAACAACCCGAAAAGTAGTTATTTTCCATTTTGTCAACGGAAAACCCTCGTACCACCGCTAAAACGTTGCAAATAACCACTCTGCCCCCCAAATAGCCTGAAATCACGATCGGCCGTCCAGACCGGCACGAATCCCGAATTTCTCGCTGTACCGACGAGAAGCACTATTCACCCCCTGAACAACCTGAAAAGTAGTTATTTTCCATTTTGTCAACGGAAAACCCTTGCACCGCCCCTAAAACGTTGCAAATAACCAATCTGCCCCCCAAACAGCCTGAAATCACGATCGGCCGTCCAGACCGGCACGAATCCCGAATTTCTCGCTGTTCCGACGAAAAGCACTATTCACGCCTAAACAACCCGAAAGTAGTTATTTTCCCTTTTGTCAACGGAAAACCCTCGTACCGCCCCTAAAACGTTGCAAATAACCAATCTGCCCCCCAAACAGCCTGAAATCACGTTTGGCCGTCCTGACCGGCACGAAACCCGAATTTCTCGCTGTACCGACGAGATGCACTATTCACCCCCTGAACAACCCGAAAAGTAGTTATTTTCCATTTTGTCAACGGAAAACCCTCGTACCACCGCTAAAACGTTGCAAATAACCAATCTGCCCCCCAAATAGCCTGAAATCACGATCGGCCGTCCAGACCGGCACGAATCCCGAATTTCTCGCTGTTCCGACGAAAAGCACTATTCACCACTGAACAACCCGAAAGTAGTTATTTTCCATTTTGTCAACGGAAAACCATCGCACCGCCCCTAAAACGTTGCAAATAACCAATCTGCCCCCCAAACAGCCTGAAATCACGATCGGCCGTCCAGACCGGCACGAATCCCGAATTTCTCGCTGTACCGACGAGAAGCACTATTCACCCCCTGAACAACCCGAAAAGTAGTTATTTTCCATTTTGTCAACGGAAAACCCTCGTACCGCCCCTAAAACGTTGCAAATAACCAATCTGCCCCCCAAACAGCATGAAATCACGATTGGCCGTCCAGACCGGCACGAATCCCGAATTTCTCGCTATACCGACGAGAAGCACTATTCACCCCCTGAACAACCCGAAAAGTAGTTATTTTCCATTTTGTCAACGGAAAACCCTCGTACCACCGTTAAAACGTTGCAAATAACCAATCTGCCCCCCAAATAGCCAGAAATCACGATCGGCCGTCCAGACCGGCACGAATCCCGAATTTCTCGCTGTTCCGGCGAAAAGCACTATTCACCCCTGAACAACCCGAAAGTAGTTATTTCCATTTTGTCAACGGAAAACCCTCGTACCGCCCCTAAAACGTTGCAAATAACCAATCTGCCCCCCAAACAGCATGAAATCACGATCGGCCGTCCAGACCGGCACGAATCCCGAATTTCTCGCTGTTCCAACGAAAAGCACTATTCACCACTGAACAACCCGAAAGTAGTTATTTTCCTTTTTGTCAACGGAAAACCCTTGCACCACCCCTAAAACGTTGCAAATAACCAATCAGCCCCCCAAACAGCCTGAAATCACGATCGGCCGTCCAGACCGGCACGAATCCCGAATTTCTCGCTGTTCCGACGAAAAGCACTATTCACGCCTAAACAACCCGAAAGTAGTTATTTTCCCTTTTGTCAACGGAAAACCCTCGTACCGCCCCTAAAACGTTGCAAATAACCAATCTGCCCCCCAAACTGCATGAAATCACGATTGGCCGTCCAGACCGGCACGAATCCCGAATTTCTCGCTGTACCGACGAGAAGCACTATTCACCCCCTGAACAACCTGAAAAGTAGTTATTTTCCATTTTGTCAACGGAAAACCCTCGTACCACCGCTAAAACGTTGCAAATAACCAATCTGCCCACCAAATAGCCTGAAATCCCGATCGGCCGTCCAGACCGGCACGAATCCCGAATTTCTCGCTGTTCCGACGAAAAGCACTATTCACCCCTGAACAACCAGAAAGTAGTTATTTTCCCTATTGTCAACGGAAAACCCTCGTACCGCCCCTAAAATGTTGCAAATAACCAATCTGCCCCCCAAACAGCATGAAATCACGATTGGCCGTCCAGACCGGCACGAATCCCGAATTTCTCGCTGTACCGACGAGAAGCACTATTCACCCCCTGAACAACCCGAAAAGTAGTTATTTTCCCTTTTGTCAACGGAAAACCCTCGTACCACCGTTAAAATGTTGCAAATAACCAATCTGCCCCCCAAATAGCCTGAAATCACGATCGGCCGTCCAGACCGGCACGAATCCCGAATTTCTCGCTGTTCCGGCGAAAAGCACTATTCACCCCTGAACAACCCGAAAGTAGTTATTTCCATTTTGTCAACGGAAAACCCTCGTACCGCCCCTAAAACGTTGCAAATAACCAATCTGCCCCCCAAACAGCATGAAATCACGATCGGCCGTCCAGACCGGCACGAATCCCGAATTTCTCGCTGTTCCAACGAAAAGCACTATTCACCACTGAACAACCCGGAAGTAGTTATTTTCCATTTTGTCAACGGAAAACCATCGCACCGCCCCTAAAACGTTGCAAATAACCAATCTGCCCCCCAAACTGCATGAAATCACGATTGGCCGTCCAGACCGGCACGAATCCCGAATTTCTCGCTGTACCGACGAGAAGCACTATTCACCCCCTGAACAACCTGAAAAGTAGTTATTTTCCATTTTGTCAACGGAAAACCCTCGTACCACCGCTAAAACGTTGCAAATAACCAATCTGCCCACCAAATAGCCTGAAATCCCGATCGGCCGTCCAGACCGGCACGAATCCCGAATTTCTCGCTGTTCCGACGAAAAGCACTATTCACCCCTGAACAACCAGAAAGTAGTTATTTTCCCTATTGTCAACGGAAAACCCTCGTACCGCCCCTAAAATGTTGCAAATAACCAATCTGCCCCCCAAACAGCATGAAATCACGATTGGCCGTCCAGACCGGCACGAATCCCGAATTTCTCGCTGTACCGACGAGAAGCACTATTCACCCCCTGAACAACCCGAAAAGTAGTTATTTTCCCTTTTGTCAACGGAAAACCCTCGTACCACCGTTAAAATGTTGCAAATAACCAATCTGCCCCCCAAATAGCCTGAAATCACGATCGGCCGTCCAGACCGGCACGAATCCCGAATTTCTCGCTGTTCCGGCGAAAAGCACTATTCACCCCTGAACAACCCGAAAGTAGTTATTTCCATTTTGTCAACGGAAAACCCTCGTACCGCCCCTAAAACGTTGCAAATAACCAATCTGCCCCCCAAACAGCATGAAATCACGATCGGCCGTCCAGACCGGCACGAATCCCGAATTTCTCGCTGTTCCAACGAAAAGCACTATTCACCACTGAACAACCCGAAAGTAGTTATTTTCCTTTTTGTCAACGGAAAACCATCGCACCGCCCCTAAAACGTTGCAAATAACCAATCTGCCCCCCAAACAGCCTGAAATCACGATCGGCCGTCCAGACCGGCACGAATCCCGAATTTCTCGCTGTACCGACGAGAAGCACTATTCACCCCCTGAACAACCCGAAAAGTAGTTATTTTCCATTTCGTCAACGGAAAACCCTCGTACCACCGCTAAAACGTTGCAAATAACCAATCTGCCCCCCAAACAGCATGAAATCACGATCGGCCGTCCAGACCGGCACGAATCCCGAATTTCTCGCTGTACCGACGAGAAGCACTATTCACCCCCTGAACAACCCGAAAAGTAGTTATTTTCCATTTTGTCAACGGAAAACCCTCGTACCACCGTTAAAACGTTGCAAATAACCAATCTGCCCCCCAAATAGCCTGAAATCACGATCGGCCGTCCAGACCGGCACGAATCCCGAATTTCTCGCTGTTCCGACGAAAAGCAGTATTCACGCCTAAACAACCCGAAAGTAGTTATTTTCCCTTTTGTCAACGGAAAACCCTCGTACCGCCCCTAAAATGTTGCAAATAACCAATCTGCCCCCCAAACTGCATGAAATCACGATTGGCCGTCCAGACCGGCACGAATCCTGAATTTCTCGCTGTACCGACGAGAAGCACTATTCACCCCCTGAACAACCCGAAAAGAAGTTATTTTCCATTTCGTCAACGGAAAACCCTCGTACCACCGCTAAAACGTTGCAAATAACCAATCTGCCCCCCAAACAGCATGAAATCCCGATCGGCCGTCCAGACCGGCACGAATCCCGAATTTCTCGCTGTACCGACGAGAAGCACTATTCACCCCCTGAACAACCTGAAAAGTAGTTATTTTCCATTTCGTCAACGGAAAACCCTCGTACCACCGCTAAAACGTTGCAAATAACCAATCTGCCCCCCAAACAGCATGAAATCACGATCGGCCGTCCAGACCGGCACGAATCCCGAATTTCTCGCTGTACCGACGAGAAGCACTATTCACCCCCTGAACAACCCGAAAAGTAGTTATTTTCCATTTTGTCAACGGAAAACCCTCGTACCACCGTTAAAACGTTGCAAATAACCAATCTGCCCCCCAAATAGCCTGAAATCACGATCGGCCGTCCAGACCGGCACGAATCCCGAATTTCTCGCTGTTCCGACGAAAAGCACTATTCACGCCTAAACAACCCGAAAGTAGTTATTTTCCCTTTTGTCAACGGAAAACCCTCGTACCGCCCCTAAAATGTTGCAAATAACCAATCTGCCCCCCAAACTGCATGAAATCACGATTGGCCGTCCAGACCGGCACGAATCCCGAATTTCTCGCTGTACCGACGAGAAGCACTATTCACCCCCTGAACAACCCGAAAAGTAGTTATTTTCCATTTCGTCAACGGAAAACCCTCGTACCACCGCTAAAACGTTGCAAATAACCAATCTGCCCCCCAAACAGCATGAAATCCCGATCGGCCGTCCAGACCGGCACGAATCCCGAATTTCTCGCTGTACCGACGAGAAGCACTATTCACCCCCTGAACAACCCGAAAAGTAGTTATTTTCCATTTTGTCAACGGAAAACCCTCGTACCACCGCTAAAACGTTGCAAATAACCAATCTGCCCACCAAATAGCCTGAAATCCCGATCGGCCGTCCAGACCGGCACGAATCCCGAATTTCTCGCTGTTCCGACGAAAAGCACTATTCACCCCTGAACAACCAGAAAGTAGTTATTTTCCCTATTGTCAACGGAAAACCCTCGTACCGCCCCTAAAACGTTGCAAATAACCAATCTGCCCCCCAAACAGCATGAAATCACGATCGGCCGTCCAGACCGGCACGAATCCCGAATTTCTCGCTGTTCCGACGAAAAGCACTATTCACCACTGAACAACCCGGAAGTAGTTATTTTCCATTTTGTCAACGGAAAACCATCGCACCGCCCCTAAAACGTTGCAAATAACCAATCTGCCCCCCAAACAGCCTGAAATCACGATCGGCCGTCCAGACCGGCACGAATCCCGAATTTCTCGCTGTTCCGACGAAAAGCACTATTCACCACTGAACAACCCGAAGTAGTTATTTTCCATTTTGTCAACGGAAAACCATCGCACCGCCCCTAAAACGTTGCAAATAACCAATCTGCCCCCCAAACAGCCTGAAATCACGATCGGCCGTCCAGACCGGCACGAATCCCGAATTTCTCGCTGTACCGACGAGAAGCACTATTCACCCCCTGAACAACCCGAAAAGTAGTTATTTTCCATTTTGTCAACGGAAAACCCTCGTACCACCGCTAAAACGTTGCAAATAACCAATTTGCCCACCGAACAGCCTGAAATCCCGATCGGCCGTCCAGACCGGCACGAATCCCGAATTTCTCGCTGTTCCGACGAAAAGCACTATTCACCCCTGAACAACCAGAAAGTAGTTATTTTCCCTATTGTCAACGGAAAACCCTCGTACCGCCCCTAAAATGTTGCAAATAACCAATCTGCCCCCCAAACAGCATGAAATCACGATTGGCCGTCCAGACCGGCACGAATCCCGAATTTCTCGCTGTACCGACGAGAAGCACTATTCACCCCCTGAACAACCCGAAAAGTAGTTATTTTCCATTTTGTCAACGGAAAACCCTTGTACCACCGTTAAAACGTTGCAAATAACCAATCTGCCCCCCAAATAGCCTGAAATCGCGATCGGCCGTCCAGACCGGCACGAATCCCGAATTTCTCGCTGTTCCGGCGAAAAGCACTATTCACCCCTGAACAACCCGAAAGTAGTTATTTCCATTTTGTCAACGGAAAACCCTCGTACCGCCCCTAAAACGTTGCAAATAACCAATCTGCCCCCCAAACAGCATGAAATCACGATCGGCCGTCCAGACCGGCACGAATCCCGAATTTCTCGCTGTTCCAACGAAAAGCACTATTCACCACTGAACAACCCGAAAGTAGTTATTTTCCTTTTTGTCAACGGAAAACCATCGCACCGCCCCTAAAACGTTGCAAATAACCAATCTGCCCCCCAAACAGCCTGAAATCACGATCGGCCGTCCAGACCGGCACGAATCCCGAATTTCTCGCTGTACCGACGAGAAGCACTATTCACCCCCTGAACAACCCGAAAAGTAGTTATTTTCCATTTCGTCAACGGAAAACCCTCGTACCACCGCTAAAACGTTGCAAATAACCAATCTGCCCCCCAAACAGCATGAAATCACGATCGGCCGTCCAGACCGGCACGAATCCCGAATTTCTCGCTGTACCGACGAGAAGCACTATTCACCCCCTGAACAACCCGAAAAGTAGTTATTTTCCATTTTGTCAACGGAAAACCCTCGTACCACCGTTAAAACGTTGCAAATAACCAATCTGCCCCCCAAATAGCCTGAAATCACGATCGGCCGTCCAGACCGGCACGAATCCCGAATTTCTCGCTGTTCCGACGAAAAGCACTATTCACGCCTAAACAACCCGAAAGTAGTTATTTTCCCTTTTGTCAACGGAAAACCCTCGTACCGCCCCGAAAATGTTGCAAATAACCAATCTGCCCCCCAAACTGCATGAAATCACGATTGGCCGTCCAGACCGGCACGAATCCTGAATTTCTCGCTGTACCGACGAGAAGCACTATTCACCCCCTGAACAACCCGAAAAGTAGTTATTTTCCATTTTGTCAACGGAAAACCCTCGTACCACCGCTAAAACGTTGCAAATAACCAATTTGCCCACCAAATAGCCTGAAATCCCGATCGGCCGTCCAGACCGGCACGAATCCCGAATTTCTCGCTGTTCCGACGAAAAGCACTATTCACCCCTGAACAACCAGAAAGTAGTTATTTTCCCTATTGTCAACGGAAAACCCTCGTACCGCCCCTAAAACGTTGCAAATAACCAATCTGCCCCCCAAACAGCATGAAATCACGATTGGCCGTCCAGACCGGCACGAATCCCGAATTTCTCGCTGTACCGACGAGAAGCACTATTCACCCCCTGAACAACCCGAAAAGTAGTTATTTTCCATTTTGTCAACGGAAAACCCTCGTACCACCGTTAAAACGTTGCAAATAACCAATCTGCCCCCCAAATAGCCTGAAATCACGATCGGCCGTCCAGACTGGCACGAATCCCGAATTTCTCGCTGTTCCGGCGAAAAGCACTATTCACCACTGAACAACCCGAAAGTAGTTATTTTCCATTTTGTCAACGGAAAACCCTCGCACCGCCCCCAAAACGTTGCAAATAACCAATCTGCCCCCCAAACAGCCTGAAATCACGATCGGCCGTCCAGACCGGCACGAATCCCGAATTTCTCGCTGTTCCGACGAAAAGCACTATTCACGCCTAAACAACCCAAAAGTAGTTATTTTCCATTTTGTCAACGGAAAACCCTCGTACCGCCCCGAAAACGTTGCAAATAACCAATCTGCCCCCCAAACAGCATGAAATCACGATTGGCCGTCCAGACCGGCACGAATCCCGAATTTCTCGCTGTACCGACGAGAAGCACTATTCCCCCCCTGAACAACCCGAAAAGTAGTTATTTTCCATTTTGTCAACGGAAAACCCTCGTACCACCGTTAAAACGTTGCAAATAACCAATCTGCCCCCCAAATAGCCTGAAATCACGATCGGCCGTCCAGACCGGCACGAATCCCGAATTTCTCGCTGTTCCGGCGAAAAGCACTATTCACCCCTGAACAACCCGAAAGTAGTTATTTCCATTTTGTCAACGGAAAACCCTCGTACCGCCCCTAAAACGTTGCAAATAACCAATCTGCCCCCCAAACTGCATGAAATCACGATTGGCCGTCCAGACCGGCACGAATCCCGAATTTCTCGCTGTACCGACGAGAAGCACTATTCACCCCCTGAACAACCCGAAAAGTAGTTATTTTCCATTTTGTCAACGGAAAACCCTCGTACCACCGCTAAAACGTTGCAAATAACCAATCTGCCCACCAAATAGCCTGAAATCCCGATCGGCCGTCCAGACCGGCACGAATCCCGAATTCTCGCTGTTCCGACGAAAAGCACTATTCACCCCTGAACAACCAGAAAGTAGTTATTTTCCCTATTGTCAACGGAAAACCCTCGTACCGCCCCTAAAACGTTGCAAATAACCAATCTGCCCCCCAAACAGCATGAAATCACGATCGGTCGTCCAGACCGGCACGAATCCCGAATTTCTCGCTGTTCCGACGAAAAGCACTATTCACCACTGAACAACCCGAAAGTAGTTATTTTCCATTTTGTCAACGGAAAACCATCGCACCGCCCCTAAAACGTTGCAAATAACCAATCTGCCCCCCAAACAGCCTGAAATCACGATCGGCCGTCCAGACCGGCACGAATCCCGAATTTCTCGCTGTTCCGACGAAAAGCACTATTCACGCCTAAACAACCCGAAAGTAGTTATTTTCCCCTTTGTCAACGGAAAACCCTCGTACCGCCCCTAAAACGTTGCAAATAACCAATCTGCCCCCCAAACTGCATGAAATCACGATTGGCCGTCCAGACCGGCACGAATCCCGAATTTCTCGCTGTACCGACGAGAAGCACTATTCACCCCCTGATCAACCCGAAAAGTAGTTATTTTCCATTTTGTCAACGGAAAACCCTCGTACCACCGCTAAAACGTTGCAAATAACCAATCTGCCCACCAAATAGCCTGAAATCCCGATCGGCCGTCCAGACCGGCACGAATCCCGAATTTCTCGCTGTTCCGACGAAAAGCACTATTCACCCCTGAACAACCAGAAAGTAGTTATTTTCCCTATTGTCAACGGAAAACCCTCGTACCGCCCCTAAAACGTTGCAAATAACCAATCTGCCCACCAAATAGCCTGAAATCCCGATCGACCGTCCAGACCGGCACGAATCCCGAATTTCTCGCTGTTCCGACGAAAAGCACTATTCACCACTGAACAACCCGAAAGTAGTTATTTTCCATTTTGTCAACGGAAAACCCTCGCACCGCCCCTAAAATGTTGCAAATAACCAATCTGCCCCCCAAACAGCCTGAAATCACGATCGGCCGTCCAGACCGGCACGAATCCCGAATTTCTCGCTGTTCCGGCGAAAAGCACTATTCACCCCTGAACAACCCGAAAGAAGTTATTTCCATTTTGTCAACGGAAAACCCTCGTACCGCCCCGAAAACGTTGCAAATAACCAATCTGCCCCCCAAACAGCATGAAATCACGATTGGCCGTCCAGACCGGCACGAATCCCGAATTTCTCGCTGTACCGACGAGAAGCACTATTCACCCCCTAAACAACCCGAAAAGTAGTTATTTTCCATTTTGTCAACGGAAAACCCTCGTACCACCGTTAAAACGTTGCAAATAACCAATCTGCCCCCCAAATAGCCTGAAATCACGATCGGCCGTCCAGACCGGCACGAATCCCGAATTTCTCGCTGTTCCGGCGAAAAGCACTATTCACCACTGAACAACCCGAAAGTAGTTATTTTCCATTTTGTCAACGGAAAACCCTCGCACCGCCCCCAAAACGTTGCAAATAACCAATCTGCCCCCCAAACAGCCTGAAATCACGATCGGCCGTCCAGACCGGCACGAATCCCGAATTTCTCGCTGTTCCGGCGAAAAGCACTATTCACGCCTAAACAACCCGAAAGTAGTTATTTTCCATTTTGTCAACGGAAAACCCTCGTACCGCCCCGAAAACGTTGCAAATAACCAATCTGCCCCCCAAACAGCATGAAATCACGATTGGCCGTCCAGACCGGCACGAATCCCGAATTTCTCGCTGTACCGACGAGAAGCACTATTCACCCCCTAAACAACCCGAAAAGTAGTTATTTTCCATTTTGTCAACGGAAAACCCTCGTACCCCCGTTAAAACGTTGCAAATAACCAATCTGCCCCCCAAATAGCCTGAAATCACGATCGGCCGTCCAGACCGGCACGAATCCCGAATTTCTCGCTGTTCCGGCGAAAAGCACTATTCACCACTGAACAACCCGAAAGTAGTTATTTTCCATTTTGTCAACGGAAAACCCTCGCACCGCCCCCAAAACGTTGCAAATAACCAATCTGCCCCCCAAACAGCCTGAAATCACGATCGGCCGTCCAGACCGGCACGAATCCCGAATTTCTCGCTGTTCCGACGAAAAGCACTATTCACGCCTAAACAACCCGAAAGTAGTTATTTTCCATTTTGTCAACGGAAAACCCTCGTACCGCCCCGAAAACGTTGCAAATAACCAATCTGCCCCCCAAACAGCATGAAATCACGATTGGCCGTCCAGACCGGCACGAATCCCGAATTTCTCGCTGTACCGACGAGAAGCACTATTCACCCCCTGAACAACCCGAAAAGTAGTTATTTTCCATTTTGTCAACGGAAAACCCTCGTACCACCGTTAAAACGTTGCAAATAACCAATCTGCCCCCCAAATAGCCTGAAATCACGATCGGCCGTCCAGACCGGCATGAATCCCGAATTTCTCGTTGTTCCGGCGAAAAGCACTATTCACCCCTGAACAACCCGAAAGTAGTTATTTCCATTTTGTCAACGGAAAACCCTCGTACCGCCCCTAAAACGTTGCAAATAACCAATCTGCCCCCCAAACAGCATGAAATCACGATCGGCCGTCCAGACCGGCACGAATCCCGAATTTCTCGCTGTTCCAACGAAAAGCACTATTCACCACTGAACAACCCGAAAGTAGTTATTTTCCTTTTTGTCAATGGAAAACCCTTGCACCACCGCTAAAACGTTGCAAATAACCAATCTGCCCCCCAAACAGCCTGAAATCACGATCGGCCGTCCAGACCGGCACGAATCCCGAATTTCTCGCTGTTCCGACGAAAAGCACTATTCACGCCTAAACAACCCGAAAGTAGTTATTTTCCCTTTTGTCAACGGAAAACCCTCGTACCGCCCCTAAAACGTTGCAAATAACCAATCTGCCCCCCAAACTGCATGAAATCACGATTGGCCGTCCAGACCGGCACGAATCCCAAATTTCTCGCTGTACCGACGAGAAGCACTATTCACCCCCTGAACAACCCGAAAAGTAGTTATTTTCCATTTTGTCAACGGAAAACCCTCGTACCACCGCTAAAACGTTGCAAATAACCAATCTGCCCACCAAATAGCTTGAAATCCCGATCGGCCGTCCAGACCGGCACGAATCCCGAATTTCTCGCTGTTCCGACGAAAAGCACTATTCACCCCTGAACAACCAGAAAGTAGTTATTTTCCCTATTGTCAACGGAAAACCCTCGTACCGCCCCTAAAACGTTGCAAATAACCAATCTGCCCACCAAATAGCCTGAAATCCCGATCGACCGTCCAGACCGGCACGAATCCCGAATTTCTCGCTGTTCCGACGAAAAGCACTATTCACCACTGAACAACCCGAAAGTAGTTATTTTCCATTTTGTCAACGGAAAACCCTCGCACCGCCCCTAAAATGTTGCAAATAACCAATCTGCCCCCCAAACAGCCTGAAATCACGATCGGCCGTCCAGACCGGCACGAATCCCGAATTTCTCGCTGTTCCGGCGAAAAGCACTATTCACCCCTGAACAACCCGAAAGAAGTTATTTCCATTTTGTCAACGGAAAACCCTCGTACCGCCCCTAAAACGTTGCAAATAACCAATCTGCCCCCCAAACAGCATGAAATCACGATTGGCCGTCCAGACCGGCACGAATCCCGAATTTCTCGCTGTACCGACGAGAAGCACTATTCACCCCCTAAACAACCCGAAAAGTAGTTATTTTCCATTTTGTCAACGGAAAACCCTCGTACCACCGTTAAAACGTTGCAAATAACCAATCTGCCCCCCAAATAGCCTGAAATCACGATCGGCCGTCCAGACCGGCACGAATCCCGAATTTCTCGCTGTTCCGGCGAAAAGCACTATTCACCACTGAACAACCCGAAAGTAGTTATTTTCCATTTTGTCAACGGAAAACCCTCGCACCGCCCCCAAAACGTTGCAAATAACCAATCTGCCCCCCAAACAGCCTGAAATCACGATCGGCCGTCCAGACCGGCACGAATCCCGAATTTCTCGCTGTTCCGACGAAAAGCACTATTCATGCCTAAACAACCCGAAAGTAGTTATTTTCCATTTTGTCAACGGAAAACCCTCGTACCGCCCCGAAAACGTTGCAAATAACCAATCTGCCCCCCAAACAGCATGAAATCACGATTGGCCGTCCAGACCGGCACGAATCTCGAATTTCTCGCTGTACCGACGAGAAGCACTATTCACCCCCTGAACAACCCGAAAAGTAGTTATTCTCCATTTTGTCAACGGAAAACCCTCGTACCACCGTTAAAACGTTGCAAATAACCAATCTGCCCCCCAAATAGCCTGAAATCACGATCGGCCGTCCAGACCGGCACGAATCCCGAATTTCTCGCTGTTCCGGCGAAAAGCACTATTCACCCCTGAACAACCCGAAAGTAGTTATTTCCATTTTGTCAACGGAAAACCCTCGTACCACCGCTAAAACGTTGCAAATAACCAATCTGCCCACCAAATAGCTTGAAATCCCGATCGGCCGTCCAGACCGGCACGAATCCCGAATTTCTCGCTGTTCCGACGAAAAGCACTATTCACCCCTGAACAACCAGAAAGTAGTTATTTTCCCTATTGTCAACGGAAAACCCTCGTACCGCCCCTAAAACGTTGCAAATAACCAATCTGCCCACCAAATAGCCTGAAATCCCGATCGACCGTCCAGACCGGCACGAATCCCGAATTTCTCGCTGTTTCGACGAAAAGCACTATTCACCACTGAACAACCCGAAAGTAGTTATTTTCCATTTTGTCAACGGAAAACCCTCGCACCGCCCCTAAAATGTTGCAAATAACCAATCTGCCCCCCAAACAGCCTGAAATCACGATCGGCCGTCCAGACCGGCACGAATCCCGAATTTCTCGCTGTTCCGGCGAAAAGCACTATTCACCCCTGAACAACCCGAAAGAAGTTATTTCCATTTTGTCAACGGAAAACCCTCGTACCGCCCCTAAAACGTTGCAAATAACCAATCTGCCCCCCAAACAGCATGAAATCACGATTGGCCGTCCAGACCGGCACGAATCCCGAATTTCTCGCTGTACCGACGAGAAGCACTATTCACCCCCTAAACAACCCGAAAAGTAGTTATTTTCCATTTTGTCAACGGAAAACCCTCGTACCACCGTTAAAACGTTGCAAATAACCAATCTGCCCCCCAAATAGCCTGAAATCACGATCGGCCGTCCAGACCGGCACGAATCCCGAATTTCTCGCTGTTCCGGCGAAAAGCACTATTCACCACTGAACAACCCGAAAGTAGTTATTTTCCATTTTGTCAACGGAAAACCCTCGCACCGCCCCCAAAACGTTGCAAATAACCAATCTGCCCCCCAAACAGCCTGAAATCACGATCGGCCGTCCAGACCGGCACGAATCCCGAATTTCTCGCTGTTCCGACGAAAAGCACTATTCATGCCTAAACAACCCGAAAGTAGTTATTTTCCATTTTGTCAACGGAAAACCCTCGTACCGCCCCGAAAACGTTGCAAATAACCAATCTGCCCCCCAAACAGCATGAAATCACGATTGGCCGTCCAGACCGGCACGAATCCCGAATTTCTCGCTGTACCGACGAGAAGCACTATTCACCCCCTGAACAACCCGAAAAGTAGTTATTCTCCATTTTGTCAACGGAAAACCCTCGTACCACCGTTAAAACGTTGCAAATAACCAATCTGCCCCCCAAATAGCCTGAAATCACGATCGGCCGTCCAGACCGGCACGAATCCCGAATTTCTCGCTGTTCCGGCGAAAAGCACTATTCACCCCTGAACAACCCGAAAGTAGTTATTTCCATTTTGTCAACGGAAAACCCTCGCACCGCCCCTAAAACGTTGCAAATAACCAATCTGCCCCCCAAACAGCCTGAAATCACGATCGGCCGTCCAGACCGGCACGAATCCCGAATTTCTCGCTGTTCCGACGAAAAGCACTATTCACCACTGAACAACCCGAAAGTAGTTATTTTCCTTTTTGTCAACGGAAAACCCTCGTACCACCGCTAAAACGTTGCAAATAACCAATCTGCCCCCCAAACAGCATGAAATCACGATCGGCCGTCCAGACCGGCACGAATCCCGAATTTCTCGCTGTACCGACGAGAAGCACTATTCACCCCCTGAACAACCCGAAAAGTAGTTATTTTCCATTTTGTCAACGGAAAACCCTCGTACCACCGTTAAAACGTTGCAAATAACCAATCTGCCCCCCAAATAGCCTGAAATCACGATCGGCCGTCCAGACCGGCACGAATCCCGAATTTCTCGTTGTTCCGGCGAAAAGCACTATTCACCCCTGAACAACCCGAAAGTAGTTATTTCCATTTTGTCAACGGAAAACCCTCGTACCGCCCCTAAAACGTTGCAAATAACCAATCTGCCCCCCAAACAGCATGAAATCACGATCGGCCGTCCAGACCGGCACGAATCCCGAATTTCTCGCTGTTCCAACGAAAAGCACTATTCACCACTGAACAACCCGAAAGTAGTTATTTTCCTTTTTGTCAATGGAAAACCCTTGCACCACCGCTAAAACGTTGCAAATAACCAATCTGCCCCCCAAACAGCCTGAAATCACGATCGGCCATCCAGACCGGCACGAATCCCGAATTTCTCGCTGTTCCGACGAAAAGCACTATTCACGCCTAAACAACCCGAAAGTAGTTATTTTCCCTTTTGTCAACGGAAAACCCTCGTACCGCCCCTAAAACGTTGCAAATAACCAATCTGCCCCCCAAACTGCATGAAATCACGATTGGCCGTCCAGACCGGCACGAATCCCGAATTTCTCGCTGTACCGACGAGAAGCACTATTCACCCCCTGAACAACTCGAAAAGTAGTTATTTTCCATTTTGTCAACGGAAAACCCTCGTACCACCGTTAAAACGTTGCAAATAACCAATCTGCCCCCCAAATAGCCTGAAATCACGATCGGCCGTCCAGACCGGCACGAATCCCGAATTTCTCGCTGTTCCGGCGAAAAGCACTATTCACCCCTGAACAACCCGAAAGTATTTATTTCCATTTTGTCAACGGAAAACCCTCGTACCGCCCCTAAAACGTTGCAAATAACCAATCTGCCCCCCAAACAGCATGAAATCACGATCGGCCGTCCAGACCGGCCCGAATCCCGAATTTCTCGCTGTTCCAACGAAAAGCACTATTCACCACTGAACAACCCGAAAGTAGTTATTTTCCATTTTGTCAACGGAAAACCCTCGCACCGCCCCTAAAATGTTGCAAATAACCAATCTGCCCCCCAAACAGCCTGAAATCACGATCGGCCGTCCAGACCGGCTCGAATCCCGAATTTCTCGCTGTTCCGGCGAAAAGCACTATTCACCCCTGAACAACCCGAAAGAAGTTATTTCCATTTTGTCAACGGAAAACCCTCGTACCGCCCCTAAAACGTTGCAAATAACCAATCTGCCCCCCAAACAGCATGAAATCACGATTGGCCGTCCAGACCGGCACGAATCCCGAATTTCTCGCTGTACCGACGAGAAGCACTATTCACCCCCTAAACAACCCGAAAAGTAGTTATTTTCCATTTTGTCAACGGAAAACCCTCGTACCACCGTTAAAACGTTGCAAATAACCAATCTGCCCCCCAAATAGCCTGAAATCACGATCGGCCGTCCAGACCGGCACGAATCCCGAATTTCTCGCTGTTCCGGCGAAAAGCACTATTCACCACTGAACAACCCGAAAGTAGTTATTTTCCATTTTGTCAACGGAAAACCCACGCACCGCCCCCAAAACGTTGCAAATAACCAATCTGCCCCCCAAACAGCCTGAAATCACGATCGGCCGTCCAGACCGGCACGAATCCCGAATTTCTCGCTGTTCCGACGAAAAGCACTATTCACGCCTAAACAACCCGAAAGTAGTTATTTTCCATTTTGTCAACGGAAAACCCTCGTACCGCCCCGAAAACGTTGCAAATAACCAATCTGCCCCCCAAACAGCATGAAATCACGATTGGCCGTCCAGACCGGCACGAATCCCGAATTTCTCGCTGTACCGACGAGAAGCACTATTCACCCCCTGAACAACCCGAAAAGTAGTTATTTTCCATTTTGTCAACGGAAAACCCTCGTACCACCGTTAAAACGTTGCAAATAACCAATCTGCCCCCCAAATAGCCTGAAATCACGATCGGCCGTCCAGACCGGCACGAATCCCGAATTTCTCGTTGTTCCGGCGAAAAGCACTATTCACCCCTGAACAACCCGAAAGTAGTTATTTCCATTTTGTCAACGGAAAACCCTCGTACCGCCCCTAAAACGTTGCAAATAACCAATCTGCCCCCCAAACAGCATGAAATCACGATCGGCCGTCCAGACCGGCACGAATCCCGAATTTCTCGCTGTTCCAACGAAAAGCACTATTCACCACTGAACAACCCGAAAGTAGTTATTTTCCTTTTTGTCAATGGAAAACCCTTGCACCACCGCTAAAACGTTGCAAATAACCAATCTGCCCCCCAAACAGCCTGAAATCACGATCGGCCGTCCAGACCGGCACGAATCCCGAATTTCTCGCTGTTCCGACGAAAAGCACTATTCACGCCTAAACAACCCGAAAGTAGTTATTTTCCCTTTTGTCAACGGAAAACCCTCGTACCGCCCCTAAAACGTTGCAAATAACCAATCTGCCCCCCAAACTGCATGAAATCACGATTGGCCGTCCAGACCGGCACGAATCCCGAATTTCTCGCTGTACCGACGAGAAGCACTATTCACCCCCTGAACAACCCGAAAAGTAGTTATTTTCCATTTTGTCAACGGAAAACCCTCGTACCACCGTTAAAACGTTGCAAATAACCAATCTGCCCCCCAAATAGCCTGAAATCACGATCGGCCGTCCAGACCGGCACGAATCCCGAATTTCTCGCTGTTCCGGCGAAAAGCACTATTCACCACTGAACAACCCGAAAGTAGTTATTTCCATTTTGTCAACGGAAAACCCTCGTACCGCCCCTAAAACGTTGCAAATAACCAATCTGCCCCCCAAACAGCATGAAATCACGATCGGCCGTCCAGACCGGCACGAATCCCGAATTTCTCGCTGTTCCAACGAAAAGCACTATTCACCACTGAACAACCCGAAAGTAGTTATTTTCCTTTTTGTCAACGGAAAACCCTTGCCCCACCCCTAAAACGTTGCAAATAACCAATCTGCCCCCCAAACAGCCTGAAATCACGATCGGCCGTCCAGACCGGCACGAATCCCGAATTTCTCGCTGTTCCGACGAAAAGCACTATTCACGCCTAAACAACCCGAAAGTAGTTATTTTCCCTTTTGTCAACGGAAAACCCTCGTACCGCCCCTAAAACGTTGCAAATAACCAATCTGCCCCCCAAACTGCATGAAATCACGATTGGCCGTCCAGACCGGCACGAATCCCGAATTTCTCGCTGTACCGACGAGAAGCACTATTCACCCCCTGAACAACCCGAAAAGTAGTTATTTTCCATTTTGTCAACGGAAAACCCTCGTACCACCGTTAAAACGTTGCAAATAACCAATCTGCCCCCCAAATAGCCTGAAATCACGATCGGCCGTCCAGACCGGCACGAATCCCGAATTTCTCGCTGTTCCGGCGAAAAGCACTATTCACCACTGAACAACCCGAAAGTAGTTATTTCCATTTTGTCAACGGAAAACCCTCGTACCGCCCCTAAAACGTTGCAAATAACCAATCTGCCCCCCAAACAGCATGAAATCACGATCGGCCGTCCAGACCGGCACGAATCCCGAATTTCTCGCTGTTCCAACGAAAAGCACTATTCACCACTGAACAACCCGAAAGTAGTTATTTTCCTTTTTGTCAACGGAAAACCCTTGCCCCACCCCTAAAACGTTGCAAATAACCAATCTGCCCCCCAAACAGCCTGAAATCACGATCGGCCGTCCAGACCGGCACGAATCCCGAATTTCTCGCTGTTCCGACGAAAAGCACTATTCACGCCTAAACAACCCGAAAGTAGTTATTTTCCCTTTTGTCAACGGAAAACCCTCGTACCGCCCCTAAAACGTTGCAAATAACCAATCTGCCCCCCAAACTGCATGAAATCACGATTGGCCGTCCTGACCGGCACGAATCCCGAATTTCTCGCTGTACCGACGAGAAGCACTATTCACCCCCTGAACAACCCGAAAAGTAGTTATTTTCCATTTTGTCAACGGAAAACCCACGTACCACCGCTAAAACGTTGCAAATAACCAATCTGCCCACCAAATAGCCTGAAATCCCGATCGGCCGTCCAGACCGGCACGAATCCCGAATTTCTCGCTGTTCCGACGAAAAGCACTATTCACGCCTAAACAACCCGAAAGTAGTTATTTTCCATTTTGTCAACGGAAAACCCTCGTACCGCCCCGAAAACGTTGCAAATAACCAATCTGCCCCCCAAACAGCATGAAATCACGATCGGCCGTCCAGACCGGCACGAATCCCGAATTTCTCGCTGTTCCGACGAAAAGCACTATTCACCACTGAACAACCCGAAAGTAGTTATTTTCCATTTTGTCAACGGAAAACCATCGCACCGCCCCTATAACGTTGCAAATAACCAATCTGCCCCCCAAACAGCCTGAAATCACGATCGGCCGTCCAGACCGGCACGAATCCCGAATTTCTCGCTGTTCCGACGAAAAGCACTATTCACGCCTAAACAACCCGAAAGTAGTTATTTTCCATTTTGTCAACGGAAAACCCTCGCACCGCCCCTAAAACGTTGCAAATAACCAATCTGCCCCCCAAACAGCCTGAAATCACGATCGGCCGTCCAGACCGGCACGAATCCCGAATTCTCGCTGTTCCGACGAAAAGCACTATTCACCCCTGAACAACCAGAAAGTAGTTATTTTCCCTATTGTCAACGGAAAACCCTCGTACCGCCCCTAAAACGTTGCAAATAACCAATCTGCCCCCCAAACAGCATGAAATCACGATCGGTCGTCCAGACCGGCACGAATCCCGAATTTCTCGCTGTTCCGACGAAAAGCACTATTCACCACTGAACAACCCGAAAGTAGTTATTTTCCATTTTGTCAACGGAAAACCCTCGCACCGCCCCTAAAATGTTGCAAATAACCAATCTGCCCCCCAAACAGCCTGAAATCACGATCGGCCGTCCAGACCGGCACGAATCCCGAATTTCTCGCTGTTCCGGCGAAAAGCACTATTCACCCCTGAACAACCCGAAAGAAGTTATTTCCATTTTGTCAACGGAAAACCCTCGTACCGCCCCTAAAACGTTGCAAATAACCAATCTGCCCCCAAAACAGCATGAAATCACGATTGGCCGTCCAGACCGGCACGAATCCCGAATTTCTCGCTGTACCGACGAGAAGCACTATTCACCCCCTGAACAACCCGAAAAGTAGTTATTTTCCATTTTGTCAATGGAAAACCCTCGTACCACCGTTAAAACGTTGCAAATAACCAATCTGCCCCCCAAATAGCCTGAAATCACGATCGGCCGTCCAGACCGGCACGAATCCCGAATTTCTCGCTGTTCCGGCGAAAAGCACTATTCACCACTGAACAACCCGAAAGTAGTTATTTCCATTTTGTCAACGGAAAACCCTCGTACCGCCCCTAAAACGTTGCAAATAACCAATCTGCCCCCCAAACAGCATGAAATCACGATCGGCCGTCCAGACCGGCACGAATCCCGAATTTCTCGCTGTTCCAACGAAAAGCACTATTCACCACTGAACAACCCGAAAGTAGTTATTTTCCTTTTTGTCAACGGAAAACCCTTGCCCCACCCCTAAAACGTTGCAAATAACCAATCTGCCCCCCAAACAGCCTGAAATCACGATCGGCCGTCCAGACCGGCACGAATCCCGAATTTCTCGCTGTTCCGACGAAAAGCACTATTCACGCCTAAACAACCCGAAAGTAGTTATTTTCCATTTTGTCAACGGAAAACCCTCGCACCGCCCCTAAAACGTTGCAAATAACCAATCTGCCCCCCAAACTGCATGAAATCACGATCGGCCGTCCAGACCGGCACGAATCCCGAATTCTCGCTGTTCCGACGAAAAGCACTATTCACCCCTGAACAACCAGAAAGTAGTTATTTTCCCTATTGTCAACGGAAAACCCTCGTACCGCCCCTAAAACGTTGCAAATAACCAATCTGCCCCCCAAACAGCATGAAATCCCGATCGGCCGTCCAGACCGGCACGAATCCCGAATTTCTCGCTGTTCCGACGAAATGCACTATTCACGCCTAAACAACCCGAAAGTAGTTATTTTCCATTTTGTCAACGGAAAACCCTCGCACCGCCCCTAAAATGTTGCAAATAACCAATCTGCCCCCCAAACAGCCTGAAATCACGATCGGCCGTCCAGACCGGCACGAATCCCGAATTTCTCGCTGTTCCGGCGAAAAGCACTATTCACCCCTGAACAACCCGAAAGAAGTTATTTCCATTTTGTCAACGGAAAACCCTCGTACCGCCCCTAAAACGTTGCAAATAACCAATCTGCCCCCAAAACAGCATGAAATCACGATTGGCCGTCCAGACCGGCACGAATCCCGAATTTCTCGCTGTACCGACGAGAAGCACTATTCACCCCCTGAACAACCCGAAAAGTAGTTATTTTCCATTTTGTCAATGGAAAACCCTCGTACCACCGTTAAAACGTTGCAAATAACCAATCTGCCCCCCAAATAGCCTGAAATCACGATCGGCCGTCCAGACCGGCACGAATCCCGAATTTCTCGCTGTTCCGGCGAAAAGCACTATTCACCACTGAACAACCCGAAAGTAGTTATTTCCATTTTGTCAACGGAAAACCCTCGTACCGCCCCTAAAACGTTGCAAATAACCAATCTGCCCCCCAAACAGCATGAAATCACGATCGGCCGTCCAGACCGGCACGAATCCCGAATTTCTCGCTGTTCCAACGAAAAGCACTATTCACCACTGAACAACCCGAAAGTAGTTATTTTCCTTTTTGTCAACGGAAAACCCTTGCCCCACCCCTAAAACGTTGCAAATAACCAATCTGCCCCCCAAACAGCCTGAAATCACGATCGGCCGTCCAGACCGGCACGAATCCCGAATTTCTCGCTGTTCCGACGAAAAGCACTATTCACGCCTAAACAACCCGAAAGTAGTTATTTTCCCTTTTGTCAACGGAAAACCCTCGTACCGCCCCTAAAACGTTGCAAATAACCAATCTGCCCCCCAAACTGCATGAAATCACGATTGGCCGTCCTGACCGGCACGAATCCCGAATTTCTCGCTGTACCGACGAGAAGCACTATTCACCCCCTGAACAACCCGAAAAGTAGTTATTTTCCATTTTGTCAACGGAAAACCCACGTACCACCGCTAAAACGTTGCAAATAACCAATCTGCCCACCAAATAGCCTGAAATCCCGATCGGCCGTCCAGACCGGCACGAATCCCGAATTTCTCGCTGTTCCGACGAAATGCACTATTCACGCCTAAACAACCCGAAAGTAGTTATTTTCCATTTTGTCAACGGAAAACCCTCGTACCGCCCCGAAAACGTTGCAAATAACCAATCTGCCCCCCAAACAGCATGAAATCACGATCGGCCGTCCAGACCGGCACGAATCCCGAATTTCTCGCTGTTCCGACGAAAAGCACTATTCACCACTGAACAACCCGAAAGTAGTTATTTTCCATTTTGTCAACGGAAAACCATCGCGCCGCCCCTATAACGTTGCAAATAACCAATCTGCCCCCCAAACAGCCTGAAATCACGATCGGCCGTCCAGACCGGCACGAATCCCGAATTTCTCGCTGTTCCGACGAAAAGCACTATTCACGCCTAAACAACCCGAAAGTAGTTATTTTCCATTTTGTCAACGGAAAACCCTCGCACCGCCCCTAAAACGTTGCAAATAACCAATCTGCCCCCCAAACAGCCTGAAATCACGATCGGCCGTCCAGACCGGCACGAATCTCGAATTTCTCGCTGTTTCGACGAAAAGCACTATTCACGCCTAAACAACCCGAAAGTAGTTATTTTCCCTTTTGTCAACGGAAAACCCTCGTACCGCCCCTAAAACGTTGCAAATAACCAATCTGCCCACCAAATAGCCTGAAATCCCGATCGACCGTCCAGACCGGCACGAATCCCGAATTTCTCGCTGTTCCGACGAAAAGCACTATTCACCACTGAACAACCCGAAAGTAGTTATTTTCCATTTTGTCAACGGAAAACCCTCGCACCGCCCCTAAAATGTTGCAAATAACCAATCTGCCCACCAAATAGCCTGAAATCCCGATCGACCGTCCAGACCGGCACGAATCCCGAATTTCTCGCTGTTCCGACGAAAAGCACTATTCACCACTGAACAACCCGAAAGTAGTTATTTTCCATTTTGTCAACGGAAAACCCTCGCACCGCCCCTAAAACGTTGCAAATAACCAATCTGCCCCCCAAACAGCCAGAAATCACGATCGGCCGTCCAGACCGGCACGAATCCCGAATTTCTCGCTGTTCCGGCGAAAAGCACTATTCACCCCTGAACAACCCGAAAGTAGTTATTTCCATTTTGTCAACGGAAAACCCTCGTACCGCCCCTAAAACGTTGCAAATAACCAATCTGCCCCCCAAACAGCATGAAATCACGATTGGCCGTCCAGACCGGCACGAATCCCGAATTTCTCGCTGTACCGACGAGAAGCACTATTCACCACTGAACAACCCGAAAGTAGTTATTTTCCATTTTGTCAACGGAAAACCCTCGCACCGCCCCTAAAACGTTGCAAATAACCAATCTGCCCCCCAAACAGCCTGAAATCACGATCGGCCGTCCAGACCGGCACGAATCCCGAATTTCTCGCTGTTCCGGCGAAAAGCACTATTCACCCCTGAACAACCCGAAAGTAGTTATTTCCATTTTGTCAACGGAAAACCCTCGTACCGCCCCTAAAACGTTGCAAATAACCAATCTGCCCCCCAAACTGCATGAAATCACGATTGGCCGTCCAGACCGGCACGAATCCCGAATTTCTCGCTGTACCGACGAGAAGCACTATTCACCCCCTGAACAACCCGAAAAGTAGTTATTTTCCATTTTGTCAACGGAAAACCCTCGTACCACCGCAAAAACGTTGCAAATAACCAATCTGCCCACCAAATAGCCTGAAATCCCGATCGACCGTCCAGACCGGCACGAATCCCGAATTTCTCGCTGTTCCGACGAAAAGCACTATTCACCACTGAACAACCCGAATGTAGTTATTTTCCATTTTGTCAACGGAAAACCCTCGCACCGCCCCTTAAACGTTGCAAATAACCAATCTGCCCCCCAAACAGCCTGAAATCACGATCGGCCGTCCAGACCGGCACGAATCCCGAATTTCTCGCTGTTCCGGCGAAAAGCACTATTCACCCCTGAACAACCCGAAAGTAGTTATTTCCATTTTGTCAACGGAAAACCCTTGTACCGCCCCTAAAACGTTGCAAATAACCAATCTGCCCCCCAAACAGCATGAAATCACGATTGGCCGTCCAGACCGGCACGAATCCCGAATTTCTCGCTGTACCGACGAGAAGCACTATTCACCACTGAACAACCCGAAAGTAGTTATTTTCCATTTTGTCAACGGAAAACCCTCGCACCGCCCCTAAAACGTTGCAAATAACCAATCTGCCCCCCAAACAGCCTGAAATCACGGTCGGCCGTCCAGACCGGCACGAATCCCGAATTTCTCGCTGTTCCGACGAAAAGCACTATTCACGCCTAAACAACCCGAAAGTAGTTATTTTCCATTTTGTCAACGGAAAACCCTCGCACCGCCCCTTAAACGTTGCAAATAACCAATCTGCCCCCCAAACAGCCTGAAATCACGATCGGCCGTCCAGACCGGCACGAATCCCGAATTTCTCGCTGTTCCGACGAAAAGCACTATTCACGCCTAAACAACCCGAAAGTAGTTATTTTCCATTTTGTCAACGGAAAACCCTCGTACCGCCCCTAAAACGTTGCAAATAACCAATCTGCCCCCCAAACAGCATGAAATCACGATTGGCCGTCCAGACCGGCACGAATCCCGAATTTCTCGCTGTACCGACGAGAAGCACTATTCACCCCCTGAACAACTCGAAAAGTAGTTATTTTCCATTTTGTCAACGGAAAACCCTCGTACCACCGTTAAAACGTTGCAAATAACCAATCTGCCCCCCAAATAGCCTGAAATCACGATCGGCCGTCCAGACCGGCACGAATCCCGAATTTCTCGCTGTTCCGGCGAAAAGCACTATTCACCCCTGAACAACCCGAAAGTACTTATTTCCATTTTGTCAACGGAAAACCCTCGTACCGCCCCTAAAACGTTGCAAATAACCAATCTGCCCCCCAAACAGCATGAAATCACGATTGGCCGTCCAGACCGGCACGAATCCCGAATTTCTCGCTGTACCGACGAGAAGCACTATTCACCCCCTGAACAACTCGAAAAGTAGTTATTTTCCATTTTGTCAACGGAAAACCCTCGTACCACCGTTAAAACGTTGCAAATAACCAATCTGCCCCCCAAATAGCCTGAAATCACGATCGGCCGTCCAGACCGGCACGAATCCCGAATTTCTCGCTGTTCCGGCGAAAAGCACTATTCACCCCTGAACAACCCGAAAGTACTTATTTCCATTTTGTCAACGGAAAACCCTCGTACCGCCCCTAAAACGTTGCAAATAACCAATCTGCCCCCCAAACAGCATGAAATCACGATCGGCCGTCCAGACCGGCACGAATCCCGAATTTCTCGCTGTTCCAACGAAAAGCACTATTCACCACTGAACAACCCGAAAGTAGTTATTTTCCTTTTTGTCAACGGAAAACCCTTGCACCACCCCTAAAACGTTGCAAATAACCAATCTGCCCCCCAAACAGCCTGAAATCACGATCGGCCGTCCAGACCGGCACGAATCCCGAATTTCTCGCTGTTCCGGCGAAAAGCACTATTCACCCCTGAACAACCCGAAAGTAGTTATTTCCATTTTGTCAACGGAAAACCCTTGTACCGCCCCTAAAACGTTGCAAATAACCAATCTGCCCCCCAAACAGCATGAAATCACGATTGGCCGTCCAGACCGGCACGAATCCCGAATTTCTCGCTGTACCGACGAGAAGCACTATTCACCACTGAACAACCCGAAAGTAGTTATTTTCCATTTTGTCAACGGAAAACCCTCGCACCGCCCCTAAAACGTTGCAAATAACCAATCTGCCCCCCAAACAGCCTGAAATCACGGTCGGCCGTCCAGACCGGCACGAATCCCGAATTTCTCGCTGTTCCGACGAAAAGCACTATTCACGCCTAAACAACCCGAAAGTAGTTATTTTCCATTTTGTCAACGGAAAACCCTCGCACCGCCCCTTAAACGTTGCAAATAACCAATCTGCCCCCCAAACAGCCTGAAATCACGATCGGCCGTCCAGACCGGCACGAATCCCGAATTTCTCGCTGTTCCGACGAAAAGCACTATTCACGCCTAAACAACCCGAAAGTAGTTATTTTCCATTTTGTCAACGGAAAACCCTCGTACCGCCCCTAAAACGTTGCAAATAACCAATCTGCCCCCCAAACAGCATGAAATCACGATTGGCCGTCCAGACCGGCACGAATCCCGAATTTCTCGCTGTACCGACGAGAAGCACTATTCACCCCCTGAACAACTCGAAAAGTAGTTATTTTCCATTTTGTCAACGGAAAACCCTCGTACCACCGTTAAAACGTTGCAAATAACCAATCTGCCCCCCAAATAGCCTGAAATCACGATCGGCCGTCCAGACCGGCACGAATCCCGAATTTCTCGCTGTTCCGGCGAAAAGCACTATTCACCCCTGAACAACCCGAAAGTACTTATTTCCATTTTGTCAACGGAAAACCCTCGTACCGCCCCTAAAACGTTGCAAATAACCAATCTGCCCCCCAAACAGCATGAAATCACGATCGGCCGTCCAGACCGGCACGAATCCCGAATTTCTCGCTGTTCCAACGAAAAGCACTATTCACCACTTAACAACCCGAAAGTAGTTATTTTCCTTTTTGTCAACGGAAAACCCTTGCACCACCCCTAAAACGTTGCAAATAACCAATCTGCCCCCCAAACAGCCTGAAATCACGATCGGCCGTCCAGACCGGCACGAATCCCGAATTTCTCGCTGTTCCGGCGAAAAGCACTATTCACCCCTGAACAACCCGAAAGTAGTTATTTCCATTTTGTCAACGGAAAACCCTCGTACCGCCCCTAAAACGTTGCAAATAACCAATCTGCCCCCCAAACAGCATGAAATCACGATTGGCCGTCCAGACCGGCACGAATCCCGAATTTCTCGCTGTTCCAACGAAAAGCACTATTCACCCCTGAACAACCCGAAAGTAGTTATTTTCCATTTTGTCAACGGAAAACCATCGTACCGCCCCTAAAACGTTGCATATAACCAATCTGCCCCCCAAACAGCCTGAAATCACGATCGGCCGTCCAGACCGGCACGAATCCCGAATTTCTCGCTGTTCCAACGAAAAGCACTATTCACCACTGAACAACCCGAAAGTAGTTATTTTCCTTTTTGTCAACGGAAAACCCTTGCACCACCCCTAAAACGTTGCAAATATCCAATCTGCCCCCCAAACAGCCTGAAATCACGATCAGCCGTCCAAACCGGCACGAATCCCGAATTTCTCGCTGTTCCAACGAAAAGCACTATTCACCACTGAACAACCCGAAAGTAGTTATTTTCCTTTTTGTCAACGGAAAACCCTTGCACCACCCCTAAAACGTTGCAAATATCCAATCTGCCCCCCAAACAGCCTGAAATCACGATCGGCCGTCCAGACCGGCACGAATCCCGAATTTCTCGCTGTTCCGACGAAAAGCACTATTCACGCCTAAACAACCCGAAAGTAGTTATTTTCCCTTTTGTCAACGGAAAACCCTCGTACCGCCCCTAAAACGTTGCAAATAACCAATCTGCCCCCCAAACTGCATGAAATCACGATTGGCCGTCCAGACCGGCACGAATCCCGAATTTCTCGCTGTTCCGACGAAAAGCACTATTCACGCCTAAACAACCCGAAAGTAGTTATTTTCCATTTTGTCAACGGAAAACCCTCGCACCGCCCCTAAAACGTTGCAAATAACCAATCTGCCCCCCAAACAGCCTGAAATCACGATCGGCCGTCCAGACCGGCACGAATCCCGAATTTCTCGCTGTTCCGACGAAAAGCCCTATTCACGCCTAAACAACCCGAAAGTAGTTATTTTCCATTTTGTCAACGGAAAACCCTCGTACCGCCCCTAAAACGTTGCAAATAACCAATCTGCCCCCCAAACTGCATGAAATCACGATTGGCCGTCCAGACTGGCACGAATCCCGAATTTCTCGCTGTACCGACGAGAAGCACTATTCACCCCCTGAACAACCCGAAAAGTAGTTATTTTCCATTTTGTCAACGGAAAACCCTCGTACCACCGCAAAAACGTTGCAAATAACCAATCTGCCCACCAGATAGCCTGAAATCCCGATCGACCGTCCAGACCGGCACGAATCCCGAATTTCTCGCTGTTCCGACGAAAAGCACTATTCACCACTGAACAACCCGAAAGTAGTTATTTTCCATTTTGTCAACGGAAAACCCTCGCACCGCCCCTAAAACGTTGCAAATAACCAATCTGCCCCCCAAACAGCCTGAAATCACGATCGGCCGTCCAGACCGGCACGAATCCCGAATTTCTCGCAGTTCCGGCGAAAAGCCATATTCACCCCTGAACAACCCGAAAGTAGTTATTTCCATTTTGTCAACGGAAAACCCTCGTACCGCCCCTAAAACGTTGCAAATAACCAATCTGCCCCCCAAACAGCATGAAATCACGATTGGCCGTCCAGACCGGCACGAATCCCGAATTTCTCGCTGTTCCAACGAAAAGCACTATTCACCTCTGAACAACCCGAAAGTAGTTATTTTCCATTTTGTCAACGGAAAACCATCGTACCGCCCCTAAAACGTTGCATATAACCAATCTGCCCCCCAAACAGCCTGAAATCACGATCGGCCGTCCAGATCGGCACGAATCCCGAATTTCTCGCTGTTCCAACGAAAAGCACTATTCACCACTGAACAACCCGAAAGTAGTTATTTTCCTTTTTGTCAACGGAAAACCCTTGCACCACCCCTAAAACGTTGCAAATAACCAATCTGCCCCCCAAACAGCCTGAAATCACGATCGACCGTCCAAACCGGCACGAATCCCGAATTTCTCGCTGTTCCGACGAAAAGCACTATTCACGCCTAAACAACCCGAAAGTAGTTATTTTCCCTTTTGTCAACGGAAAACCCTCGTACCGCCCCTAAAACGTTGCAAATAACCAATCTGCCCCCCAAACTGCATGAAATCACGATTGGCCGTCCAGACCGGCACGAATCCCGAATTTCTCGCTGTTCCAACGAAAAGCACTATTCACCACTGAACAACCCGAAAGTAGTTATTTTCCTTTTTGTCAATGGAAAACCCTTGCACCACCCCTAAAACGTTGCAAATAACCAATCTGCCCCCCAAACAGCCTGAAATCACGATCGACCGTCCAAACCGGCACGAATCCCGAATTTCTCGCTGTTCCGACGAAAAGCACTATTCACGCCTAAACAACCCGAAAGTAGTTATTTTCCCTTTTGTCAACGGAAAACCCTCGTACCGCCCCTAAAACGTTGCAAATAACCAATCTGCCCCCCAAACAGCATGAAATCACGATTGGCCGTCCAGACCGGCACGAATCCCGAATTTCTCGCTGTACCGACGAGAAGCACTATTCACCACTGAACAACCCGAAAGTAGTTATTTTCCATTTTGTCAACGGAAAACCCTCGCACCGCCCCTAAAACGTTGCAAATAACCAATCTGCCCCCCAAACAGCCTGAAATCACGATCGGCCGTCCAGACCGGCACGAATCCCGAATTTCTCGCTGTTCCGACGAAAAGCACTATTCACGCCTAAACAACCCGAAAGTAGTTATTTTCCATTTTGTCAACGGAAAACCCTCGCACCGCCCCTTAAACGTTGCAAATAACCAATCTGCCCCCCAAACAGCCTGAAATCACGATCGGCCGTCCAGACCGGCACGAATCCCGAATTTCTCGCTGTTCCGACGAAAAGCACTATTCACGCCTAAACAACCCGAAAGTAGTTATTTTCCATTTTGTCAACGGAAAACCCTCGTACCGCCCCTAAAACGTTGCAAATAACCAATCTGCCCCCCAAACAGCATGAAATCACGATTGGCCGTCCAGACCGGCACGAATCCCGAATTTCTCGCTGTACCGACGAGAAGCACTATTCACCCCCTGAACAACTCGAAAAGTAGTTATTTTCCATTTTGTCAACGGAAAACCCTCGTACCACCGTTAAAACGTTGCAAATAACCAATCTGCCCCCCAAATAGCCTGAAATCACGATCGGCCGTCCAGACCGGCACGAATCCCGAATTTCTCGCTGTTCCGGCGAAAAGCACTATTCACCCCTGAACAACCCGAAAGTACTTATTTCCATTTTGTCAACGGAAAACCCTCGTACCGCCCCTAAAACGTTGCAAATAACCAATCTGCCCCCCAAACAGCATGAAATCACGATTGGCCGTCCAGACCGGCACGAATCCCGAATTTCTCGTTGTTCCAACGAAAAGCACTATTCACCCCTGAACAACCTGAAAGTAGTTATTTTCCATTTTGTCAACGGAAAACCATCGTACCGCCCCTAAAACGTTGCATATAACCAATCTGCCCCCCAAACAGCCTGAAATCACGATCGGCCGTCCAGACCGGCACGAATCCCGAATTTCTCGCTGTTCCAACGAAAAGCACTATTCACCACTGAACAACCCGAAAGTAGTTATTTTCCTTTTTGTCAACGGAAAACCCTTGCACCACCCCTAAAACGTTGCAAATAACCAATCTGCCCCCCAAACAGCCTGAAATCACGATCGGCCGTCCAAACCGGCACGAATCCCGAATTTCTCGCTGTTCCGACGAGAAGCACTATTCACGCCTAAACAACCCGAAAGTAGTTATTTTTCCTTTTGTCAACGGAAAACCCTCGTACCGCCCCTAAAACGTTGCAAATAACCAATCTGCCCCCCAAACAGCATGAAATCACGATTGGCCGTCCAGACCGGCACGAATCCCGAATTTCTCGCTGTTCCAACGAAAAGCACTATTCACCTCTGAACAACCCGAAAGTAGTTATTTTCCATTTTGTCAACGGAAAACCATCGTACCGCCCCTAAAACGTTGCATATAACCAATCTGCCCCCCAAACAGCCTGAAATCACGATCGGCCGTCCAGATCGGCACGAATCCCGAATTTCTCGCTGTTCCAACGAAAAGCACTATTCACCACTGAACAACCCGAAAGTAGTTATTTTCCTTTTTGTCAACGGAAAACCCTTGCACCACCCCTAAAACGTTGCAAATAACCAATCTGCCCCCCAAACAGCCTGAAATCACGATCGGCCGTCCAAACCGGCACGAATCCCGAATTTCTCGCTGTTCCGACGAAAAGCACTATTCACGCCTAAACAACCCGAAAGTAGTTATTTTCCCTTTTGTCAACGGAAAACCCTCGTACCGCCCCTAAAACGTTGCAAATAACCAATCTGCCCCCCAAACTGCATGAAATCACGATTGGCCGTCCAGACCGGCACGAATCCCGAATTTCTCGCTGTACCGACGAGAAGCACTATTCACCACTGAACAACCCGAAAGTAGTTATTTTCCATTTTGTCAACGGAAAACCCTCGCACCGCCCCTAAAACGTTGCAAATAACCAATCTGCCCCCCAAACAGCCTGAAATCACGATCGGCCGTCCAGACCGGCACGAATCCCGAATTTCTCGCTGTTCCGACGAAAAGCACTATTCACGCCTAAACAACCCGAAAGTAGTTATTTTCCATTTTGTCAACGGAAAACCCTCGCACCGCCCCTTAAACGTTGCAAATAACCAATCTGCCCCCCAAACAGCCTGAAATCACGATCGGCCGTCCAGACCGGCACGAATCCCGAATTTCTCGCTGTTCCGACGAAAAGCACTATTCACGCCTAAACAACCCGAAAGTAGTTATTTTCCCTTTTGTCAACGGAAAACCCTCGTACCGCCCCTAAAACGTTGCAAATAACCAATCTGCCCCCCAAACTGCATGAAATCACGATTGGCCGTCCAGACCGGCACGAATCCCGAATTTCTCGCTGTACCGACGAGAAGCACTATTCACCACTGAACAACCCGAAAGTAGTTATTTTCCATTTTGTCAACGGAAAACCCTCGCACCGCCCCTAAAACGTTGCAAATAACCAATCTGCCCCCCAAACAGCCTGAAATCACGATCGGCCGTCCAGACCGGCACGAATCCCGAATTTCTCGCTGTTCCGACGAAAAGCACTATTCACGCCTAAACAACCCGAAAGTAGTTATTTTCCATTTTGTCAACGGAAAACCCTCGCACCGCCCCTAAAACGTTGCAAATAACCAATCTGCCCCCCAAACAGCCTGAAATCACGATCGGCCGTCCAGACCGGCACGAATCCCGAATTTCTCGCTGTTCCGACGAAAAGCACTATTCACGCCTAAACAACCCGAAAGTAGTTATTTTCCATTTTGTCAACGGAAAACCCTCGTACCGCCCCTAAAACGTTGCATATAACCAATCTGCCCCCCAAACAGCCTGAAATCACGATCGGCCGTCCAGACCGGCACGAATCCCGAATTTCTCGCTGTTCCAACGAAAAGCACTATTCACCACTGAACAACCCGAAAGTAGTTATTTTCCTTTTTGTCAACGGAAAACCCTTGCACCACCCCTAAAACATTGCAAATAACCAATCTGCCCCCCAAACAGCCTGAAATCACGATCGGCCGTCCAAACCGGCACGAATCCCGAATTTCTCGCTGTTCCGACGAGAAGCACTATTCACGCCTAAACAACCCGAAAGTAGTTATTTTTCCTTTTGTCAACGGAAAACCCTCGTACCGCCCCTAAAACGTTGCAAATAACCAATCTGCCCCCCAAACTGCATGAAATCACGATTGGCCGTCCAGACCGGCACGAATCCCGAATTTCTCGCTGTACCGACGAGAAGCACTATTCACCACTGAACAACCCGAAAGTAGTTATTTTCCATTTTGTCAACGGAAAACCCTCGCACCGCCCCTAAAACGTTGCAAATAACCAATCTGCCCCCCAAACAGCCTGAAATCACGATCGGCCGTCCAGACCGGCACGAATCCCGAATTTCTCGCTGTTCCGACGAAAAGCACTATTCACGCCTAAACAACCCGAAAGTAGTTATTTTCCATTTTGTCAACGGAAAACCCTCGCACCGCCCCTAAAACGTTGCAAATAACCAATCTGCCCCCCAAACAGCCTGAAATCACGATCGGCCGTCCAGACCGGCACGAATCCCGAGTTTCTCGCTGTTCCGACGAAAAGCACTATTCACGCATAAACAACCCGAAAGTAGTTATTTTCCATTTTGTCAACGGAAAACCCTCGTACCGCCCCTAAAACGTTGCAAATAACCAATCTGCCCCCCAAACAGCATGAAATCACGATTGGCCGTCCAGACCGGCACGAATCCCGAATTTCTCGCTGTACCGACGAGAAGCACTATTCACCACTGAACAACCCGAAAGTAGTTATTTTCCATTTTGTCAACGGAAAACCCTCGCACCGCCCCTAAAACGTTGCAAATAACCAATCTGCCCCCCAAACAGCCTGAAATCACGATCGGCCGTCCAGACCGGCACGAATCCCGAATTTCTCGCTGTTCCGACGAAAAGCACTATTCACGCCTAAACAACCCGAAAGTAGTTATTTTCCATTTTGTCAACGGAAAACCCTCGTACCGCCCCTAAAACGTTGCAAATAACCAATCTGCCCCCCAAACAGCCTGAAATCACGATCGGCCGTCCAGACCGGCACGAATCCCGAATTTCTCGCTGTTCCGACGAAAAGCACTATTCACGCCTAAACAACCCGAAAGTAGTTATTTTCCATTTTGTCAACGGAAAACCCTCGTACCGCCCCTAAAACGTTGCAAATAACCAATCTGCCCCCCAAACAGCATGAAATCACGATTGGCCGTCCAGACCGGCACGAATCCCGAATTTCTCGCTGTACCGACGAGAAGCACTATTCACCCCCTGAACAACTCGAAAAGTAGTTATTTTCCATTTTGTCAACGGAAAACCCTCGTACCACCGTTAAAACGTTGCAAATAACCAATCTGCCCCCCAAATAGCCTGAAATCACGATCGGCCGTCCAGACCGGCACGAATCCCGAATTTCTCGCTGTTCCGGCGAAAAGCACTATTCACCCCTGAACAACCCGAAAGTATTTATTTCCATTTTGTCAACGGAAAACCCTCGTACCGCCCCTAAAACGTTGCAAATAACCAATCTGCCCCCCAAACAGCATGAAATCACGATCGGCCGTCCAGACCGGCACGAATCCCGAATTTCTCGCTGTTCCAACGAAAAGCACTATTCACCACTGAACAACCCGAAAGTAGTTATTTTCCTTTTTGTCAACGGAAAACCCTTGCACCACCCCTAAAACGTTGCAAATAACCAATCTGCCCCCCAAACAGCCTGAAATCACGATCGGCCGTCCAAACCGGCACGAATCCCGAATTTCACGCTGTTCCGACGAAAAGCACTATTCACGCCTAAACAACCCGAAAGTAGTTATTTTCCCTTTTGTCAACGGAAAACCCTCGTACCGCCCCTAAAACGTTGCAAATAACCAATCTGCCCCCCAAACAGCATGAAATCACGATTGGCCGTCCAGACCGGCACGAATCCCGAATTTCTCGCTGTACCGACGAGAAGCACTATTCACCCCCTGAACAACCCGAAAAGTAGTTATTTTCCATTTTGTCAACGGAAAACCCTCGTACCACCGCTAAAACGTTGCAAATAACCAATCTGCCCACCAAATAGCCTGAAATCCCGATCGGCCGTCCAGACCGGCACGAATCCCGAATTTCTCGCTGTTCCGACGAAAAGCACTATTCACCCCTGAACAACCCGAAAGTAGTTATTTTCCCTATTGTCAACGGAAAACCCTCGTACCGCCCCTAAAACGTTGCAAATAACCAATCTGCCCCCCAAACAGCATGAAATCACGATTGGCCGTCCAGACCGGCACGAATCCCGAATTTCTCGCTGTACCGACGAGAAGCACTATTCACCCCCTGAACAACCCGAAACGTAGTTATTTTCCATTTTGTCAACGGAAAACCCTCGCACCGCCCCTAAAATGTTGCAAATAACCAATCTGCCCCCCAAACAGCCTGAAATCACGATCGGCCGTCCAGACCGGCACGAATCCCGAATTTCTCGCTGTTCCGGCGAAAAGCACTATTCACCCCTGAACAACCCGAAAGAAGTTATTTCCATTTTGTCAACGGAAAACCCTCGTACCGCCCCTAAAACGTTGCAAATAACCAATCTGCCCCCCAAACAGCATGAAATCACGATTGGCCGTCCAGACCGGCACGAATCCCGAATTTCTCGCTGTACCGACGAGAAGCACTATTCACCCCCTGAACAACTCGAAAAGTAGTTATTTTCCATTTTGTCAACGGAAAACCCTCGTACCACCGTTAAAACGTTGCAAATAACCAATCTGCCCCCCAAATAGCCTGAAATCACGATCGGCCGTCCAGACCGGCACGAATCCCGAATTTCTCGCTGTTCCGGCGAAAAGCACTATTCACCCCTGAACAACCCGAAAGTACTTATTTCCATTTTGTCAACGGAAAACCCTCGTACCGCCCCTAAAACGTTGCAAATTACCAATCTGCCCCCCAAACAGCATGAAATCACGATTGGCCGTCCAGACCGGCACGAATCCCGAATTTCTCGTTGTTCCAACGAAAAGCACTATTCACCCCTGAACAACCTGAAAGTAGTTATTTTCCATTTTGTCAACGGAAAACCATCGTACCGCCCCTAAAACGTTGCATATAACCAATCTGCCCCCCAAACAGCCTGAAATCACGATCGGCCGTCCAGACCGGCACGAATCCCGAATTTCTCGCTGTTCCAACGAAAAGCACTATTCACCACTGAACAACCCGAAAGTAGTTATTTTCCTTTTTGTCAACGGAAAACCCTTGCACCACCCCTAAAACGTTGCAAATAACCAATCTGCCCCCCAAACAGCCTGAAATCACGATCGGCCGTCCAAACCGGCACGAATCCCGAATTTCTCGCTGTTCCGACGAGAAGCACTATTCACGCCTAAACAACCCGAAAGTAGTTATTTTTCCTTTTGTCAACGGAAAACCCTCGTACCGCCCCTAAAACGTTGCAAATAACCAATCTGCCCCCCAAACTGCATGAAATCACGATTGGCCGTCCAGACCGGCACGAATCCCGAATTTCTCGCTGTACCGACGAGAAGCACTATTCACCACTGAAAAACCCGAAAGTAGTTATTTTCCATTTTGTCAACGGAAAACCCTCGCACCGCCCCTAAAACGTTGCAAATAACCAATCTGCCCCCCAAACAGCCTGAAATCACGATCGGCCGTCCAAACCGGCACGAATCCCGAATTTCACGCTGTTCCGACGAAAAGCACTATTCACGCCTAAACAACCCGAAAGTAGTTATTTTCCCTTTTGTCAACGGAAAACCCTCGTACCGCCCCTAAAACGTTGCAAATAACCAATCTGCCCCCCAAACAGCATGAAATCACGATTGGCCGTCCAGACCGGCACGAATCCCGAATTTCTCGCTGTACCGACGAGAAGCACTATTCACCCCCTGAACAACCCGAAAAGTAGTTATTTTCCATTTTGTCAACGGAAAACCCTCGTACCACCACTAAAACGTTGCAAATAACCAATCTGCCCACCAAATAGCCTGAAATCCCGATCGGCCGTCCAGACCGGCACGAATTCCGAATTTCTCGCTGTTCCGACGAAAAGCACTATTCACCCCTGAACAACCCGAAAGTAGTTATTTTCCCTATTGTCAACGGAAAACCCTCGTACCGCCCCTAAAACGTTGCAAATAACCAATCTGCCCCCCAAACAGCATGAAATCACGATTGGCCGTCTAGACCGGCACGAATCCCGAATTTCTCGCTGTACCGACGAGAAGCACTATTCACCCCCTGAACAACCCGAAAAGTAGTTATTTTCCATTTTGTCAACGGAAAACCCTCGCACCGCCCCTAAAATGTTGCAAATAACCAATCTGCCCCCCAAACAGCCTGAAATCACGATCGGCCGTCCAGACCGGCACGAATCCCGAATTTCTCGCTGTTCCGGCGAAAAGCACTATTCACCCCTGAACAACCCGAAAGAAGTTATTTCCATTTTGTCAACGGAAAACCCTCGTACCGCCCCTAAAACGTTGCAAATAACCAATCTGCCCCCCAAACAGCATGAAATCACGATTGGCCGTCCAGACCGGCACGAATCCCGAATTTCTCGCTGTACCGACGAGAAGCACTATTCACCCCCTGAACAACTCGAAAAGTAGTTATTTTCCATTTTGTCAACGGAAAACCCTCGTACCACCGTTAAAACGTTGCAAATAACCAATCTGCCCCCCAAATAGCCTGAAATCACGATCGGCCGTCCAGACCGGCACGAATCCCGAATTTCTCGCTGTTCCGGCGAAAAGCACTATTCACCCCTGAACAACCCGAAAGTACTTATTTCCATTTTGTCAACGGAAAACCCTCGTACCGCCCCTAAAACGTTGCAAATTACCAATCTGCCCCCCAAACAGCATGAAATCACGATTGGCCGTCCAGACCGGCACGAATCCCGAATTTCTCGTTGTTCCAACGAAAAGCACTATTCACCCCTGAACAACCTGAAAGTAGTTATTTTCCATTTTGTCAACGGAAAACCATCGTACCGCCCCTAAAACGTTGCATATAACCAATCTGCCCCCCAAACAGCCTGAAATCACGATCGGCCGTCCAGACCGGCACGAATCCCGAATTTCTCGCTGTTCCAACGAAAAGCACTATTCACCACTGAACAACCCGAAAGTAGTTATTTTCCTTTTTGTCAACGGAAAACCCTTGCACCACCCCTAAAACGTTGCAAATAACCAATCTGCCCCCCAAACAGCCTGAAATCACGATCGGCCGTCCAAACCGGCACGAATCCCGAATTTCTCGCTGTTCCGACGAGAAGCACTATTCACGCCTAAACAACCCGAAAGTAGTTATTTTTCCTTTTGTCAACGGAAAACCCTCGTACCGCCCCTAAAACGTTGCAAATAACCAATCTGCCCCCCAAACAGCCTGAAATCACGATTGGCCGTCCAGACCGGCACGAATCCCGAATTTCTCGCTGTACCGACGAGAAGCACTATTCACCACTGAAAAACCCGAAAGTAGTTATTTTCCATTTTGTCAACGGAAAACCCTCGCACCGCCCCTAAAACGTTGCAAATAACCAATCTGCCCCCCAAACAGCCTGAAATCACGATCGGCCGTCCAGACCGGCACGAATCCCGAATTTCTCGCTGTTCCGACGAAAAGCACTATTCACGCCTAAACAACCCGAAAGTAGTTATTTTCCATTTTGTCAACGGAAAACCCTCATACCGCCCCTAAAACGTTGCAAATAACCAATCTGCCCCCCAAACAGCATGAAATCACGATTGGCCGTCCAGACCGGCACGAATCCCGAATTTCTCGCTGTACCGACGAGAAGCACTATTCACCCCCTGAACAACTCGAAAAGTAGTTATTTTCCATTTTGTCAACGGAAAACCCTCGTACCACCGTTAAAACGTTGCAAATAACCAATCTGCCCCCCAAATAGCCTGAAATCACGATCGGCCGTCCAGACCGGCACGAATCCCGAATTTCTCGCTGTTCCGGCGAAAAGCACTATTCACCCCTGAACAACCCGAAAGTATTTATTTCCATTTTGTCAACGGAAAACCCTCGTACCGCCCCTAAAACGTTGCAAATAACCAATCTGCCCCCCAAACAGCATGAAATCACGATCGGCCGTCCAGACCGGCACGAATCCCGAATTTCTCGCTGTTCCAACGAAAAGCACTATTCACCACTGAACAACCCGAAAGTAGTTATTTTCCTTTTTGTCAACGGAAAACCCTTGCACCACCCCTAAAACGTTGCAAATAACCAATCTGCCCCCCAAACAGCCTGAAATCACGATCGGCCGTCCAAACCGGCACGAATCCCGAATTTCACGCTGTTCCGACGAAAAGCACTATTCACGCCTAAACAACCCGAAAGTAGTTATTTTCCCTTTTGTCAACGGAAAACCCTCGTACCGCCCCTAAAACGTTGCAAATAACCAATCTGCCCCCCAAACAGCATGAAATCACGATTGGCCGTCCAGACTGGCACGAATCCCGAATTTCTCGCTGTACCGACGAGAAGCACTATTCACCCCCTGAACAACCCGAAAAGTAGTTATTTTCCATTTTGTCAACGGAAAACCCTCGTACCACCGCTAAAACGTTGCAAATAACCAATCTGCCCACCAAATAGCCTGAAATCCCGATCGGCCGTCCAGACCGGCACGAATCCCGAATTTCTCGCTGTTCCGACGAAAAGCACTATTCACCCCTGAACAACCAGAAAGTAGTTATTTTCCCTATTGTCAACGGAAAACCCTCGTACCGCCCCTAAAACGTTGCAAATAACCAATCTGCCCCCCAAACAGCATGAAATCACGATCGGCCGTCCAGACCGGCACGAATCCCGAATTTCTCGCTGTTCCGACGAAAAGCACTATTCTCGCCTAAACAACCCGAAAGTAGTTATTTTCCATTTTGTCAACGGAAAACCCTCGCACCGCCCCTAAAACGTTGCAAATAACCAATCTGCCCCCCAAACAGCCTGAAATCACGATCGGCCGTCCAGACCGGCACGAATCCCGAATTTCTCGCTGTTCCGACGAAAAGCACTATTCACCCCTAAACAACCCGAAAGTAGTTATTTTCCTTTTTGTCAACGGAAAACCCTCGTACCGCCCCAAAAACGTTGCAAATAACCAATCTGCCCCCCAAACAGCCTGAAATCACGATTGGCCGTCCAGACCGGCACGAATCCCGAATTTCTCGCTGTACCGACGAGAAGCACTATTCACCCCCTGAACAACCCGAAAAGTAGTTATTTTCCATTTTGTCAACGGAAAACCCTCGCACCGCCCCTAAAATGTTGCAAATAACCAATCTGCCCCCCAAACAGCCTGAAATCACGATCGGCCGTCCAGACCGGCACGAATCCCGAATTTCTCGCTGTTCCGGCGAAAAGCACTATTCACCCCTGAACAACCCGAAAGAAGTTATTTCCATTTTGTCAACGGAAAACCCTCGTACCGCCCCTAAAACGTTGCAAATAACCAATCTGCCCCCCAAACAGCATGAAATCACGATTGGCCGTCCAGACCGGCACGAATCCCGAATTTCTCGCTGTACCGACGAGAAGCACTATTCACCCCCTGAACAACTCGAAAAGTAGTTATTTTCCATTTTGTCAACGGAAAACCCTCGTACCACCGTTAAAACGTTGCAAATAACCAATCTGCCCCCCAAATAGCCTGAAATCACGATCGGCCGTCCAGACCGGCACGAATCCCGAATTTCTCGCTGTTCCGGCGAAAAGCACTATTCACCCCTGAACAACCCGAAAGTACTTATTTCCATTTTGTCAACGGAAAACCCTCGTACCGCCCCTAAAACGTTGCAAATTACCAATCTGCCCCCCAAACAGCATGAAATCACGATTGGCCGTCCAGACCGGCACGAATCCCGAATTTCTCGTTGTTCCAACGAAAAGCACTATTCACCCCTGAACAACCTGAAAGTAGTTATTTTCCATTTTGTCAACGGAAAACCATCGTACCGCCCCTAAAACGTTGCATATAACCAATCTGCCCCCCAAACAGCCTGAAATCACGATCGGCCGTCCAGACCGGCACGAATCCCGAATTTCTCGCTGTTCCAACGAAAAGCACTATTCACCACTGAACAACCCGAAAGTAGTTATTTTCCTTTTTGTCAACGGAAAACCCTTGCACCACCCCTAAAACGTTGCAAATAACCAATCTGCCCCCCAAACAGCCTGAAATCACGATCGGCCGTCCAAACCGGCACGAATCCCGAATTTCTCGCTGTTCCGACGAGAAGCACTATTCACGCCTAAACAACCCGAAAGTAGTTATTTTTCCTTTTGTCAACGGAAAACCCTCGTACCGCCCCTAAAACGTTGCAAATAACCAATCTGCCCCCCAAACTGCATGAAATCACGATTGGCCGTCCAGACCGGCACGAATCCCGAATTTCTCGCTGTACCGACGAGAAGCACTATTCACCACTGAAAAACCCGAAAGTAGTTATTTTCCATTTTGTCAACGGAAAACCCTCGCACCGCCCCTAAAACGTTGCAAATAACCAATCTGCCCCCCAAACAGCCTGAAATCACGATCGGCCGTCCAGACCGGCACGAATCCCGAATTTCTCGCTGTTCCGACGAAAAGCACTATTCACGCCTAAACAACCCGAAAGTAGTTATTTTCCATTTTGTCAACGGAAAACCCTCATACCGCCCCTAAAACGTTGCAAATAACCAATCTGCCCCCCAAACAGCATGAAATCACGATTGGCCGTCCAGACCGGCACGAATCCCGAATTTCTCGCTGTACCGACGAGAAGCACTATTCACCCCCTGAACAACTCGAAAAGTAGTTATTTTCCATTTTGTCAACGGAAAACCCTCGTACCACCGTTAAAACGTTGCAAATAACCAATCTGCCCCCCAAATAGCCTGAAATCACGATCGGCCGTCCAGACCGGCACGAATCCCGAATTTCTCGCTGTTCCGGCGAAAAGCACTATTCACCCCTGAACAACCCGAAAGTATTTATTTCCATTTTGTCAACGGAAAACCCTCGTACCGCCCCTAAAACGTTGCAAATAACCAATCTGCCCCCCAAACAGCATGAAATCACGATCGGCCGTCCAGACCGGCACGAATCCCGAATTTCTCGCTGTTCCAACGAAAAGCACTATTCACCACTGAACAACCCGAAAGTAGTTATTTTCCTTTTTGTCAACGGAAAACCCTTGCACCACCCCTAAAACGTTGCAAATAACCAATCTGCCCCCCAAACAGCCTGAAATCACGATCGGCCGTCCAAACCGGCACGAATCCCGAATTTCACGCTGTTCCGACGAAAAGCACTATTCACGCCTAAACAACCCGAAAGTAGTTATTTTCCCTTTTGTCAACGGAAAACCCTCGTACCGCCCCTAAAACGTTGCAAATAACCAATCTGCCCCCCAAACAGCATGAAATCACGATTGGCCGTCCAGACTGGCACGAATCCCGAATTTCTCGCTGTACCGACGAGAAGCACTATTCACCCCCTGAACAACCCGAAAAGTAGTTATTTTCCATTTTGTCAACGGAAAACCCTCGTACCACCGCTAAAACGTTGCAAATAACCAATCTGCCCACCAAATAGCCTGAAATCCCGATCGGCCGTCCAGACCGGCACGAATCCCGAATTTCTCGCTGTTCCGACGAAAAGCACTATTCACCCCTGAACAACCAGAAAGTAGTTATTTTCCCTATTGTCAACGGAAAACCCTCGTACCGCCCCTAAAACGTTGCAAATAACCAATCTGCCCCCCAAACAGCCTGAAATCACGATCGGCCGTCCAGACCGGCACGAATCCCGAATTTCTCGCTGTTCCGACGAAAAGCACTATTCTCGCCTAAACAACCCGAAAGTAGTTATTTTCCATTTTGTCAACGGAAAACCCTCGCACCGCCCCTAAAACGTTGCAAATAACCAATCTGCCCCCCAAACAGCCTGAAATCACGATCGGCCGTCCAGACCGGCACGAATCCCGAATTTCTCGCTGTTCCGACGAAAAGCACTATTCACCCCTAAACAACCCGAAAGTAGTTATTTTCCTTTTTGTCAACGGAAAACCCTCGTACCGCCCCAAAAACGTTGCAAATAACCAATCTGCCCCCCAAACAGCCTGAAATCACGATTGGCCGCCCAGACCGGCACGAATCCCGAATTTCTCGCTGTACCGACGAGAAGCACTATTCACCCCCTGAACAACCCGAAAAGTAGTTATTTTCCATTTTGTCAACGGAAAACCCTCGTACCACCGCTAAAACGTTGCAAATAACCAATCAGCCCCCCAAACAGCCTGAAATCACGATCGGCCGTCCAGACCGGCACGAATCCCGAATTTCTCGCTGTTCCGGCGAAAAGCACTATTCACCCCTGAACAAACCGAAAGTAGTTATTTCCATTTTGTCAACGGAAAACCCTCGTACCGCCCCTAAAACGTTGCAAATAACCAATCTGCCCCCCAAACAGCCTGAAATCTCGATCGGCCGTCCAGACCGGCACGAATCCCGAATTTCTCGCTGTTCCAACGAAAAGCACTATTCACGCCTAAACAACCCGAAAGTAGTTATTTTCCCTTTTGTCAACGGAAAACCCTCGTACCGCCCCTAAAACGTTGCAAATAACCAATCTGCCCCCCAAACTGCATGAAATCACGATTGGCCGTCCAGACCGGCACGAATCCCGAATTTCTCGCTGTACCGACGAGAAGCACTATTCACCCCCTGAACAACCCGAAAAGTAGTTATTTTCCATTTTGTCAACGGAAAACCCTCGTACCACCGCTAAAACGTTGCAATTAACCAATCTGCCCACCAAATAGCCTGAAATCCCGATCGGCCATCCAGACCAGCACGAATCCCGAATTTCTCGCTGTTCCGACGAAAAGCACTATTCACCCCTGAACAACCAGAAAGTAGTTATTTTCCCTATTGTCAACGGAAAACCCTCGTACCGCCCCTAAAACGTTGCAAATAACCAATCTGCCCCCCAAACAGCATGAAATCACGATCGGCCGTCCAGACCGGCACGAATCCCGAATTTCTCGCTGTTCCGACGAAAAGCACTATTCTCGCCTAAACAACCCGAAAGTAGTTATTTTCCATTTTGTCAACGGAAAACCCTCGCACCGCCCCTAAAACGTTGCAAATAACCAATCTGCCCCCCAAACAGCATGAAATCACGATCGGCCGTCCAGACCGGCACGAATCCCGAATTTCTCGCTGTTTCGACGAAAAGCACTATTCACCACTGAATAACCCAAAAGTAGTTATTTTCCATTTTGTCAACGGAAAACCCTTGCACCGCCCCTAAAACGTTGCAAATAACCAATCTGCCCCCCAAACAGCCTGAAATCACGATCGGCCGTCCAGACCGGCACGAATCCCGAATTTCTCGCTGTTCCGACGAAAAGCACTATTCACCCCTGAACAACCAGAAAGTAGTTATTTTCCCTTTTGTCAACGGAAAACCCTCGTACCGCCCCAAAAACGTTGCAAATAACCAATCTGCCCCCCAAACTGCATGAAATCACGATTGGCCGTCCAGACCGGCACGAATCCCGAATTTCTCGCTGTACCGACGAGAAGCACTATTCACCCCCTGAACAACCCGAAAAGTAGTTATTTTCCCTATTGTCAACGGAAAACCCTCGTACCGCCCCTAAAACGTTGCAAATAACCAATCTGCCCCCCAAACAGCATGAAATCACGATCGGCCGTCCAGACCGGCACGAATCCCGAATTTCTCGCTGTTCCGACGAAAAGCACTATTCTCGCCTAAACAACCCGAAAGTAGTTATTTTCCATTTTGTCAACGGAAAACCCTCGCACCGCCCCTAAAACGTTGCAAATAACCAATCTGCCCCCCAAACAGCATGAAATCACGATCGGCCGTCCAGACCGGCACGAATCCCGAATTTCTCGCTGTTTCGACGAAAAGCACTACTCACCACTGAATAACCCAAAAAGTAGTTATTTTCCATTTTGTCAACGGAAAACCCTTGCACCGCCCCTAAAACGTTGCAAATAACCAATCTGCCCCCCAAACAGCCTGAAATCACGATCGGCCGTCCAGACCGGCACGAATGCCGAATTTCTCGCTGTTCCGACGAAAAGCACTATTCACCCCTGAACAACCAGAAAGTAGTTATTTTCCCTTTTGTCAACGGAAAACCCTCGTACCGCCCCAAAAACGTTGCAAATAACCAATCTGCCCCCCAAACAGCATGAAATCACGATTGGCCGTCCAGACCGGCACGAATCCCGAATTTCTCGTTGTACCGACGAGAAGCACTATTCACCCCCTGAACAACCCGAAAAGTAGCTATTTTCCATTTTGTCAACGGAAAACCCATGCACCGCCCCTAAAACGTTGCAAATAACCAATCTGCCCCCCAAACAGCCTGAAATCACGATCGGCCGTCCAGATCGGCACGAATCCCGAATTTCTCGCTGTTCCGACGAAAAGCACTATTCACGCCTAAACAACCCGAAAGTAGTTATTTTCCATTTTGTCAACGGAAAACCCTCGTACCGCCCCTAAAACGTTGCAAATAACCAATCTGCCCCCCAAACAGCATGAAATCACGATCGGCCGTCCAGACCGGCACGAATCCCGAATTTCTCGCTGTACCGACGAGAAGCACTATTCACCCCCTGAACAACCCGAAAGAAGTTATTTTCCATTTTGTCAACGGAAAACCCTCGCACCGCCCCCAAAACGTTGCAAATAACCAATCTGCCCCCCAAATAGCCTGAAATCACGATCGGCCGTCCAGACCGGCACGAATCCCGAATTTCTCGCTGTACCGACGAGAAGCACTATTCACCCCCTGAACAACCCGAGAAGTAGTTATTTTCCATTTTGTCAACGGAAACCCCTCGTACCACCGCTAAAACGTTGCAAATAACCAATCTGCCCCCAAAATAGCCTGAAATCACGATCGGCCGCCCAGACCGGCACGAATCCCGAATTTCTCGCTGTTCCGACGAAAAGCACTATTCACCCCTGAACAACCAGAAAGTAGTTATTTTCCCTTTTGTCAACGGAAAACCCTCGTACCGCCCCAAAAACGTTGCAAATAACCAATCTGCCCCCCAAACAGCATGAAATCACGATTGGCCGTCCAGACCGGCACGAATCCCGAATTTCTCGTTGTACCGACGAGAAGCACTATTCACCCCCTGAACAACCCGAAAAGTAGCTATTTTCCATTTTGTCAACGGAAAACCCATGCACCGCCCCTAAAACGTTGCAAATAACCAATCTGCCCCCCAAACAGCCTGAAATCACGATCGGCCGTCCAGATCGGCACGAATCCCGAATTTCTCGCTGTTCCGACGAAAAGCACTATTCACGCCTAAACAACCCGAAAGTAGTTATTTTCCATTTTGTCAACGGAAAACCCTCGTACCGCCCCTAAAACGTTGCAAATAACCAATCTGCCCCCCAAACAGCATGAAATCACGATCGGCCGTCCAGACCGGCACGAATCCCGAATTTCTCGCTGTACCGACGAGAAGCACTATTCACCCCCTGAACAACCCGAAAGAAGTTATTTTCCATTTTGTCAACGGAAAACCCTCGCACCGCCCCCAAAACGTTGCAAATAACCAATCTGCCCCCCAAATAGCCTGAAATCACGATCGGCCGTCCAGACCGGCACGAATCCCGAATTTCTCGCTGTACCGACGAGAAGCACTATTCACCCCCTGAACAACCCGAGAAGTAGTTATTTTCCATTTTGTCAACGGAAACCCCTCGTACCACCGCTAAAACGTTGCAAATAACCAATCTGCCCCCAAAATAGCCTGAAATCACGATCGGCCGCCCAGACCGGCACGAATCCCGAATTTCTCGCTGTTCCGACGAAAAGCACTATTCACGCCTAAACAACCCGAAAGTAGTTATTTTCCATTTTGTCAACGGAAAACCCTCGTACCGCCCCTAAAACGTTGCAAATAACCAATCTGCCCCCCAAACAGCATGAAATCACGATTGGCCGTCCAGACCGGCACGAATCCCGAATTTCTCGCTGTACCGACGAGAAGCGCTATTCACCCCCTGAACAACCCGAAAAGTAGTTATTTTCCATTTTGTCAACGGAAAACCCTCGTACCACCGCTAAAACGTTGCAAATAACCAATCTGCCCCCCAAATAGCCTGAAATCACGATCGGTCGTCCAGACCGGCACGAATCCCGAATTTCTCGCTGTTCCGACGAAAAGCACTATTCACCCTTGAACAACCAGAAAGTAGTTATTTTCCCTTTTGTCAACGGAAAACCCTCGTACCGCCCCTAAAACGTTGCAAATAACCAATCTGCCCCCCAAACTGCATGAAATCACGATTGGCCGTCCAGACCGGCACGAATCCCGAATTTCTCGCTGTACCGACGAGAAGCACTAATCACCCCCTGAACAACCCGAAAAGTAGTTATTTTCCATTTTGTCAACGGAAAACCCTCGTACCACCGCTAAAACGTTGCAAATAACCAATCTGCCCCCCAAATAGCCTGAAATCACGATCGGCCGTCCAGACCGGCACGAATCCCGAATTTCTCGCTGTTCCGACGAAAAGCACTATTCACCCCTGAACAACCAGAAAGTAGTTATTTTCCCTTTTGTCAACGGAAAACCCTCGTACCGCCCCTAAAACGTTGCAAATAACCAATCTGCCCCCCAAACAGCATGAAATCACGATCGGCCGTCCAGACCGGCACGAATCCCGAATTTCTCGCTGTTCCGACGAAAAGCACTATTCTCGCCTAAACAACCCGAAAGTAGTTATTTTCCATTTTGTCAACGGAAAACCCTCGCACCGCCCCTAAAACGTTGCAAATAACCAATCTGCCCCCCAAACAGCCTGAAATCACGATCGGCCGTCCAGATCGGCACGAATCCCGAATTTCTCGCTGTTACGACGAAAAGCACTATTCACCACTGAATAACCCAAAAGTAGTTATTTTCCATTTTGTCAACGGAAAACCCTTGCACCGCCCCTAAAACGTTGCAAATAACCAATCTGCCCCCCAAACAGCCTGAAATCACGATCGGCCGTCCAGACCGGCACGAATCCCGAATTTCTCGCTGTTCCGACGAAAAGCACTATTCACCCCTGAACAACCAGAAAGTAGTTATTTTCCCTTTTGTCAACGGAAAACCCTCGTACCGCCCCAAAAACGTTGCAAATAACCAATCTGCCCCCCAAACAGCATGAAATCACGATTGGCCGTCCAGACCGGCACGAATCTCGAATTTCTCGCTGCACCGACGAGAAGCACTATTCACCCCCTGAACAACCCGAAAAGTAGTTATTTTCCGTGTTGTCAACGGAAAACCCTTGCACCGCCCCTAAAACGTTGCAAATAACCAATCTGCCCCCCAAACAGCCTGAAATCACGATCGGCTGTCCAGACCGGCACGAATCCCGAATTTCTCGCTGTTCCGACGAAAAGCACTATTCACCCCTGAACAACCAGAAAGTAGTTATTTTCCCTTTTGTCAACGGAAAACCCTCGTACCGCCCCTAAAACGTTGCAAATAACCAATCTGCCCCCCAAACAGCATGAAATCACGATTGGTCGTCCAGACCGGCACGAATCCCGAATTTCTCGCTGTTTCGACGAAAAGCACTATTCACCACTGAATAACCCAAAAGTAGTTATTTTCCCTTTTGTCAACGGAAAACCCTCGTACCGCCCCAAAAACGTTGCAAATAACCAATCTGCCCCCCAAACAGCATGAAATCACGATCGGCCGTCCAGACCGGCACGAATCCCGAATTTCTCGCTGTTCCGACGAAAAGCACTATTCTCGCCTAAACAACCCGAAAGTAGTTATTTTCCATTTTGTCAACGGAAAACCCTCGCACCGCCCCTAAAACGTTGCAAATAACCAATCTGCCCCCCAAACAGCCTGAAATCACGATCGGCCGTCCAGACCGGCACGAATCCCGAATTTCTCGCTGTTACGACGAAAAGCACTATTCACCACTGAATAACCCAAAAGTAGTTATTTTCCATTTTGTCAACGGAAAACCCTTGCACCGCCCCTAAAACGTTGCAAATAACCAATCTGCCCCCCAAACAGCCTGAAATCACGATCGGCCGTCCAGACCGGCACGAATCCCGAATTTCTCGCTGTTCCGACGAAAAGCACTATTCACCCCTGAACAACCAGAAAGTAGTTATTTTCCCTTTTGTCAACGGAAAACCCTCGTACCGCCCCAAAAACGTTGCAAATAACCAATCTGCCCCCCAAACAGCATGAAATCACGATTGGCCGTCCAGACCGGCACGAATCCCGAATTTCTCGCTGCACCGACGAGAAGCACTATTCACCCCCTGAACAACCCGAAAAGTAGTTATTTTCCGTTTTGTCAACGGAAAACCCTTGCACCGCCCCTAAAACGTTGCAAATAACCAATCTGCCCCCCAAACAGCCTGAAATCACGATCGGCTGTCCAGACCGGCACGAATCCCGAATTTCTCGCTGTTCCGACGAAAAGCACTATTCACCCCTGAACAACCAGAAAGTAGTTATTTTCCCTTTTGTCAACGGAAAACCCTCGTACCGCCCCTAAAACGTTGCAAATAACCAATCTGCCCCCCAAACAGCATGAAATCACGATTGGTCGTCCAGACCGGCACGAATCCCGAATTTCTCGCTGTTTCGACGAAAAGCACTATTCACCACTGAATAACCCAAAAGTAGTTATTTTCCCTTTTGTCAACGGAAAACCCTCGTACCGACCCAAAAACGTTGCAAATAACCAATCTGCCCCCCAAACAGCATGAAATCACGATCGGCCGTCCAGACCGGCACGAATCCCGAATTTCTCGCTGTTCCGACGAAAAGCACTATTCTCGCCTAAACAACCCGAAAGTAGTTATTTTCCATTTTGTCAACGGAAAACCCTCGCACCGCCCCTAAAACGTTGCAAATAACCAATCTGCCCCCCAAACAGCCTGAAATCACGATCAGCCGTCCAGACCGGCACGAATCCCGAATTTCTCGCTGTTCCGACGAAAAGCACTATTCACCCCTAAACAACCCGAAAGTAGTTATTTTCCATTTTGTCAACGGAAAACCCTTGCACCGCCCGTAAAACGTTGCAAATAACCAATCTGCCCCCCAAACAGCCTGAAATCACGATCGGCCGTCCAGACCGGCACGAATCCCGAATTTCTCGCTGTTCCGGCGAAAAGCACTATTCACCCCTGAACAACCCGAAAGAAGTTATTTCCATTTTGTCAACGGAAAACCCTCGTACCGCCCCTAAAACGTTGCAAATAACCAATCTGCCCCCCAAACAGCATGAAATCACGATTGGCCGTCCAGACCGGCACGAATCCCGAATTTCTCGCTGTTACGACGAAAAGCACTATTCACCACTGAATAACCCAAAAGTAGTTATTTTCCATTTTGTCAACGGAAAACCCTTGCACCGCCCCTAAAACGTTGCAAATAACCAATCTGCCCCCCAAACAGCCTGAAATCACGATCGGCCGTCCAGACCGGCACGAATCCCGAATTTCTCGCTGTTCCGGCGAAAAGCACTATTCACCCCTGAACAACCAGAAAGTAGTTATTTTCCCTTTTGTCAACGGAAAACCCTCGTACCGCCCCAAAAACGTTGCAAATAACCAATCTGCCCCCCAAACAGCATGAAATCACGATTGGCCGTCCAGACCGGCACGAATCCCGAATTTCTCGCTGTACCGACGAGAAGCACTATTCACCCCCTGAACAACCCGAAAAGTAGTTATTTTCCGTTTTGTCAACGGAAAACCCTTGCACCGCCCCTAAAACGTTGCAAATAACCAATCTGCCCCCCAAACAGCCTGAAATCACGATCGGCTGTCCAGACCGGCACGAATCCCGAATTTCTCGCTGTTCCGACGAAAAGCACTATTCACCCCTGAACAACCAGAAAGTAGTTATTTTCCCTTTTGTCAACGGAAAACCCTCGTACCGCCCCAAAAACGTTGCAAATAACCAATCTGCCCCCCAAACAGCATGAAATCACGATTGGCCGTCCAGACCGGCACGAATCCCGAATTTCTCGCTGTACCGACGAGAAGCACTATTCACCCCCTGAACAACCCGAAAAGTAGTTATTTTCCGTTTTGTCAACGGAAAACCCTTGCACCGCCCCTAAAATGTTGCAAATAACCAATCTGCCCCCCAAACAGCATGAAATCACGATCGGCCGTCCAGACCGGCACGAATCCCGAATTTCTCGCTGTTCCGACGAAAAGCACTATTCTCGCCTAAACAACCCGAAAGTAGTTATTTTCCATTTTGTCAACGGAAAACCCTCGCACCGCCCCTAAAATGTTGCAAATAACCAATCTGCCCCCCAAACAGCCTGAAATCACGATCAGCCGTCCAGACCGGCACGAATCCCGAATTTCTCGCTGTTCCGACGAAAAGCACTATTCACCCCTAAACAACCCGAAAGTAGTTATTTTCCATTTTGTCAACGGAAAACCCTTGCACCGCCCGTAAAACGTTGCAAATAACCAATCTGCCCCCCAAACAGCCTGAAATCACGATCGGCCGTCCAGACCGGCACGAATCCCGAATTTCTCGCTGTTCCGGCGAAAAGCACTATTCACCCCTGAACAACCCGAAAGAAGTTATTTCCATTTTGTCAACGGAAAACCCTCGTACCGCCCCTAAAACGTTGCAAATAACCAATCTGCCCCCCAAACAGCATGAAATCACGATTGGCCGTCCAGACCGGCACGAATCCCGAATTTCTCGCTGTTACGACGAAAAGCACTATTCACCACTGAATAACCCAAAAGTAGTTATTTTCCATTTTGTCAACGGAAAACCCTTGCACCGCCCCTAAAACGTTGCAAATAACCAATCTGCCCCCCAAACAGCCTGAAATCACGATCGGCCGTCCAGACCGGCACGAATCCCGAATTTCTCGCTGTTCCGGCGAAAAGCACTATTCACCCCTGAACAACCAGAAAGTAGTTATTTTCCCTTTTGTCAACGGAAAACCCTCGTACCGCCCCAAAAACGTTGCAAATAACCAATCTGCCCCCCAAACAGCATGAAATCACGATTGGCCGTCCAGACCGGCACGAATCCCGAATTTCTCGCTGTACCGACGAGAAGCACTATTCACCCCCTGAACAACCCGAAAAGTAGTTATTTTCCGTTTTGTCAACGGAAAACCCTTGCACCGCCCCTAAAACGTTGCAAATAACCAATCTGCCCCCCAAACAGCCTGAAATCACGATCGGCTGTCCAGACCGGCACGAATCCCGAATTTCTCGCTGTTCCGACGAAAAGCACTATTCACCCCTGAACAACCAGAAAGTAGTTATTTTCCCTTTTGTCAACGGAAAACCCTCGTACCGCCCCTAAAACGTTGCAAATAACCAATCTGCCCCCCAAACAGCCTGAAATCACGATTGGTCGTCCAGACCGGCACGAATCCCAAATTTCTCGCTGTTTCGACGAAAAGCACTATTCACCACTGAATAACCCAAAAGTAGTTATTTTCCATTTTGTCAACGGAAAACCCTTGCACCGCCCCTAAAACGTTGCAAATAACCAATCTGCCCCCCAAACAGCATGAAATCACGATCGGCCGTCCAGACCGGCACGAATCCCGAATTTCTCGCTGTTCCGACGAAAAGCACTATTCTCGCCTAAACAACCCGAAAGTAGTTATTTTCCATTTTGTCAACGGAAAACCCTCGCACCGCCCCTAAAATGTTGCAAATAACCAATCTGCCCCCCAAACAGCCTGAAATCACGATCAGCCGTCCAGACCGGCACGAATCCCGAATTTCTCGCTGTTCCGACGAAAAGCACTATTCACCCCTAAACAACCCGAAAGTAGTTATTTTCCATTTTGTCAACGGAAAACCCTTGCACCGCCCGTAAAACGTTGCAAATAACCAATCTGCCCCCCAAACAGCCTGAAATCACGATCGGCCGTCCAGACCGGCACGAATCCCGAATTTCTCGCTGTTCCGGCGAAAAGCACTATTCACCCCTGAACAACCCGAAAGAAGTTATTTCCATTTTGTCAACGGAAAACCCTCGTACCGCCCCTAAAACGTTGCAAATAACCAATCTGCCCCCCAAACAGCATGAAATCACGATTGGCCGTCCAGACCGGCACGAATCCCGAATTTCTCGCTGTTACGACGAAAAGCACTATTCACCACTGAATAACCCAAAAGTAGTTATTTTCCATTTTGTCAACGGAAAACCCTTGCACCGCCCCTAAAACGTTGCAAATAACCAATCTGCCCCCCAAACAGCCTGAAATCACGATCGGCCGTCCAGACCGGCACGAATCCCGAATTTCTCGCTGTTCCGGCGAAAAGCACTATTCACCCCTGAACAACCAGAAAGTAGTTATTTTCCCTTTTGTCAACGGAAAACCCTCGTACCGCCCCAAAAACGTTGCAAATAACCAATCTGCCCCCCAAACAGCATGAAATCACGATTGGCCGTCCAGACCGGCACGAATCCCGAATTTCTCGCTGTACCGACGAGAAGCACTATTCACCCCCTGAACAACCCGAAAAGTAGTTATTTTCCGTTTTGTCAACGGAAAACCCTTGCACCGCCCCTAAAACGTTGCAAATAACCAATCTGCCCCCCAAACAGCCTGAAATCACGATCGGCTGTCCAGACCGGCACGAATCCCGAATTTCTCGCTGTTCCGACGAAAAGCACTATTCACCCCTGAACAACCAGAAAGTAGTTATTTTCCCTTTTGTCAACGGAAAACCCTCGTACCGCCCCTAAAACGTTGCAAATAACCAATCTGCCCCCCAAACAGCCTGAAATCACGATTGGTCGTCCAGACCGGCACGAATCCCAAATTTCTCGCTGTTTCGACGAAAAGCACTATTCACCACTGAATAACCCAAAAGTAGTTATTTTCCATTTTGTCAACGGAAAACCCTTGCACCGCCCCTAAAACGTTGCAAATAACCAATCTGCCCCCCAAACAGCCTGAAATCACGATCGGCCGTCCAGACCAGCACGAATCCCGAATTTCTCGCTGTTCCGACGAAAAGCACTATTCTCGCCTAAACAACCCGAAAGTAGTTATTTTCCATTTTGTCAACGGAAAACCCTCGCACCGCCCCTAAAACGTTGCAAATAACCAATCTGCCCCCCAAACAGCCTGAAATCACGATCGGCCGTCCAGACCGGCACGAATCCCGAATTTCTCGCTGTTCCGACGAAAAGCACTATTCACCCCTAAACAACCCGAAAGTAGTTATTTTCCATTTTGTCAACGGAAAACCCTTGCACCGCCCGTAAAACGTTGCAAATAACCAATCTGCCCCCCAAACAGCCTGAAATCACGATCGGCCGTCCAGACCGGCACGAATCCCGAATTTCTCGCTGTTCCGGCGAAAAGCACTATTCACCCCTGAACAACCCGAAAGTAGTTATTTCCATTTTGTCAACGGAAAACCCTCGTACCGCCCCTAAAACATTGCAAATAACCAATCTGCCCCCCAAACAGCATGAAATCACGATTGGCCGTCCAGACCGGCACGAATCCCGAATTTCTCGCTGTACCGACGAGAAGCACTATTCACCCCCTGAACAACCCGAAAAGTAGTTATTTTCCGTTTTGTCAACGGAAAACCCTTGCACCGCCCCTAAAATGTTGCAAATAACCAATCTGCCCCCCAAACAGCATGAAATCACGATCGGCCGTCCAGACCGGCACGAATCCCGAATTTCTCGCTGTTCCGACGAAAAGCACTATTCTCGCCTAAACAACCCGAAAGTAGTTATTTTCCATTTTGTCAACGGAAAACCCTCGCACCGCCCCTAAAATGTTGCAAATAACCAATCTGCCCCCCAAACAGCCTGAAATCACGATCAGCCGTCCAGACCGGCACGAATCCCGAATTTCTCGCTGTTCCGACGAAAAGCACTATTCACCCCTAAACAACCCGAAAGTAGTTATTTTCCATTTTGTCAACGGAAAACCCTTGCACCGCCCGTAAAACGTTGCAAATAACCAATCTGCCCCCCAAACAGCCTGAAATCACGATCGGCCGTCCAGACCGGCACGAATCCCGAATTTCTCGCTGTTCCGGCGAAAAGCACTATTCACCCCTGAACAACCCGAAAGAAGTTATTTCCATTTTGTCAACGGAAAACCCTCGTACCGCCCCTAAAACGTTGCAAATAACCAATCTGCCCCCCAAACAGCATGAAATCACGATTGGCCGTCCAGACCGGCACGAATCCCGAATTTCTCGCTGTTACGACGAAAAGCACTATTCACCACTGAATAACCCAAAAGTAGTTATTTTCCATTTTGTCAACGGAAAACCCTTGCACCGCCCCTAAAACGTTGCAAATAACCAATCTGCCCCCCAAACAGCCTGAAATCACGATCGGCCGTCCAGACCGGCACGAATCCCGAATTTCTCGCTGTTCCGGCGAAAAGCACTATTCACCCCTGAACAACCAGAAAGTAGTTATTTTCCCTTTTGTCAACGGAAAACCCTCGTACCGCCCCAAAAACGTTGCAAATAACCAATCTGCCCCCCAAACAGCATGAAATCACGATTGGCCGTCCAGACCGGCACGAATCCCGAATTTCTCGCTGTACCGACGAGAAGCACTATTCACCCCCTGAACAACCCGAAAAGTAGTTATTTTCCGTTTTGTCAACGGAAAACCCTTGCACCGCCCCTAAAACGTTGCAAATAACCAATCTGCCCCCCAAACAGCCTGAAATCACGATCGGCTGTCCAGACCGGCACGAATCCCGAATTTCTCGCTGTTCCGACGAAAAGCACTATTCACCCCTGAACAACCAGAAAGTAGTTATTTTCCCTTTTGTCAACGGAAAACCCTCGTACCGCCCCTAAAACGTTGCAAATAACCAATCTGCCCCCCAAACAGCCTGAAATCACGATTGGTCGTCCAGACCGGCACGAATCCCAAATTTCTCGCTGTTTCGACGAAAAGCACTATTCACCACTGAATAACCCAAAAGTAGTTATTTTCCATTTTGTCAACGGAAAACCCTTGCACCGCCCCTAAAACGTTGCAAATAACCAATCTGCCCCCCAAACAGCCTGAAATCACGATCGGCCGTCCAGACCGGCACGAATCCCGAATTTCTCGTTGTTCCGACGAAAAGCACTATTCTCGCCTAAACAACCCGAAAGTAGTTATTTTCCATTTTGTCAACGGAAAACCCTCGCACCGCCCCTAAAACGTTGCAAATAACCAATCTGCCCCCCAAACAGCCTGAAATCACGATCGGCCGTCCAGACCGGCACGAATCCCGAATTTCTCGCTGTTCCGACGAAAAGCACTATTCACCCCTAAACAACCCGAAAGTAGTTATTTTCCATTTTGTCAACGGAAAACCCTTGCACCGCCCGTAAAACGTTGCAAATAACCAATCTGCCCCCCAAACAGCCTGAAATCACGATCGGCCGTCCAGACCGGCACGAATCCCGAATTTCTCGCTGTTCCGGCGAAAAGCACTATTCACCCCTGAACAACCCGAAAGTAGTTATTTCCATTTTGTCAACGGAAAACCCTCGTACCGCCCCTAAAACATTGCAAATAACCAATCTGCCCCCCAAACAGCATGAAATCACGATTGGCCGTCCAGACCGGCACGAATCCCGAATTTCTCGCTGTACCGACGAGAAGCACTATTCACCCCCTGAACAACCAGAAAGTAGTTATTTTCCCTTTTGTCAACGGAAAACCCTCGTACCGCCCCTAAAACGTTGCAAATAACCAATCTGCCCCCCAAACAGCATGAAATCACGATTGGCCGTCCAGACCGGCACGAATCCCGAATTTCTCGCTGTTCCGACGAAAAGCACTATTCACGCCTAAACAACCCGAAAGTAGTTATTTCCATTTTGTCAACGGAAAACCCTCGTACCGCCCCTAAAACGTTGCAAATAACCAATCTGCCCCCCAAACAGCATGAAATCACGATTGGCCGTCCAGACCGGCACGAATCCCGAATTTCTCGCTGTTTCGACGAAAAGCACTATTCACCACTGAATAACCCAAAAGTAGTTATTTTCCATTTTGTCAACGGAAAACCCTTGCACCGCCCCTAAAACGTTGCAAATAACCAATCTGCCCCCCAAACAGCCTGAAATCACGATCGGCCGTCCAGACCGGCACGAATCCCTAATTTCTCGCTGTTCCGACGAAAAGCACTATTCACCCCTGAACAACCAGAAAGTAGTTATTTTCCCTTTTGTCAACGGAAAACCCTCGTACCGCCCCAAAAACGTTGCAAATAACCAATCTGCCCCCCAAACAGCATGAAATCACGATTGGCCGTCCAGACCGGCACGAATCCCGAATTTCTCGCTGTACCGACGAGAAGCACTATTCACCCCCTGAACAACCCGAAAAGTAGTTATTTTCCATTTTGTCAACGGAAAACCCTTGCACCGCCCCTAAAACGTTGCAAATAACCAATCTGCCCCCCAAACTGCCTGAAATCACGATCGGCCGTCCAGACCGGCACGAATCCCGAATTTCTCGCTGTTCCGACGAAAAGCACTATTCACGCCTAAACAACCCGAAAGTAGTTATTTTCCATTTTGTCAACGGAAAACCCTCGCACCGCCCCTAAAACGTTGCAAATAACCAATCTGCCCCCCAAACAGCCTGAAATCACGATCGGCCGTCCAGACCGGCACGAATCCCGAATTTCTCGCTGTTCCGGCGAAAAGCACTATTCACCCCTGAACAACCCGAAAGTAGTTATTTCCATTTTGTCAACGGAAAACCCTCGTACCGCCCCTAAAACGTTGCAAATAACCAATCTGCCCCCCAAACAGCATGAAATCACGATTGGCCGTCCAGACCGGCACGAATCCCGAATTTCTCGCTGTACCGACGAGAAGCACTATTCACCCCCTGAACAACCCGAAAAGTAGTTATTTTCCGTTTTGTCAACGGAAAACCCTTGCACCGCCCCTAAAACGTTGCAAATAACCAATCTGCCCCCCAAACAGCCTGAAATCACGATCGGCTGTCCAGACCGGCACGAATCCCGAATTTCTCGCTGTTCCGACGAAAAGCACTATTCACCCCTGAACAACCAGAAAGTAGTTATTTTCCCTTTTGTCAACGGAAAACCCTCGTACCGCCCCAAAAACGTTGCAAATAACCAATCTGCCCCCCAAACAGCATGAAATCACGATTGGCCGTCCAGACCGGCACGAATCCCGAATTTCTCGCTGTACCGACGAGAAGCACTATTCACCCCCTGAACAACCCGAAAAGTAGTTATTTTCCATTTTGTCAACGGAAAACCCTTGCACCGCCCCTAAAACGTTGCAAATAACCAATCTGCCCCCCAAACAGCCTGAAATCACGATCGGCCGTCCAGACCGGCACGAATCCCGAATTTCTCGCTGTTCCGACGAAAAGCACTATTCACGCCTAAACAACCCGAAAGTAGTTATTTTCCATTTTGTCAACGGAAAACCCTCGCACCGCCCCTAAAACGTTGCAAATAACCAATCTGCCCCCCAAACAGCCTGAAATCACGATCGGCCGTCCAGACCGGCACGAATCCCGAATTTCTCGCTGTTCCGGCGAAAAGCACTATTCACCCCTGAACAACCCGAAAGTAGTTATTTCCATTTTGTCAACGGAAAACCCTCGTACCGCCCCTAAAACGTTGCAAATAACCAATCTGCCCCCCAAACAGCATGAAATCACGATTGGCCGTCCAGACCGGCACGAATCCCGAATTTCTCGCTGTACCGACGAGAAGCACTATTCACCCCCTGAACAACCCGAAAAGTAGTTATTTTCCGTTTTGTCAACGGAAAACCCTTGCACCGCCCCTAAAACGTTGCAAATAACCAATCTGCCCCCCAAACAGCCTGAAATCACGATCGGCTGTCCAGACCGGCACGAATCCCGAATTTCTCGCTGTTCCGGCGAAAAGCACTATTCACCCCTGAACAACCCGAAAGTAGTTATTTCCATTTTGTCAACGGAAAACCCTCGTACCGCCCCTAAAACGTTGCAAATAACCAATCTGCCCCCCAAACAGCATGAAATCACGATTGGCCGTCCAGACCGGCACGAATCCCGAATTTCTCGCTGTTTCGACGAAAAGCACTATTCACCACTGAATAACCCAAAAGTAGTTATTTTCCATTTTGTCAACGGAAAACCCTTGCACCGCCCCTAAAACGTTGCAAATAACCAATCTGCCCCCCAAACAGCCTGAAATCACGATCGGCCGTCCAGACCGGCACGAATCCCGAATTTCTCGCTGTTCCGACGAAAAGCACTATTCTCGCCTAAACAACCCGAAAGTAGTTATTTTCCATTTTGTCAACGGAAAACCCTCGCACCGCCCCTAAAACGTTGCAAATAACCAATCTGCCCCCCAAACAGCCTGAAATCACGATCGGCCGTCCAGACCGGCACGAATCCCTAATTTCTCGCTGTTCCGACGAAAAGCACTATTCACCCCTGAACAACCCGAAAGTAGTTATTTCCATTTTGTCAACGGAAAACCCTCGTACCGCCCCTAAAACGTTGCAAATAACCAATCTGCCCCCCAAACAGCATGAAATCACGATTGGCCGTCCAGACCGGCACGAATCCCGAATTTCTCGCTGTTTCGACGAAAAGCACTATTCACCACTGAATAACCCAAAAGTAGTTATTTTCCCTTTTGTCAACGGAAAACCCTTGCACCGCCCCTAAAACGTTGCAAATAACCAATCTGCCCCCCAAACAGCCTGAAATCACGATCGGCCGTCCAGACCGGCACGAATCCCGAATTTCTCGCTGTTCCGACGAAAAGCACTATTCTCGCCTAAACAACCCGAAAGTAGTTATTTTCCATTTTGTCAACGGAAAACCCTCGCACCGCCCCTAAAACGTTGCAAATAACCAATCTGCCCCCCAAACAGCCTGAAATCACGATCGGCCGTCCAGACCGGCACGAATCCCTAATTTCTCGCTGTTCCGACGAAAAGCACTATTCACCCCTGAACAACCCGAAAGTAGTTATTTCCATTTTGTCAACGGAAAACCCTCGTACCGCCCCTAAAACGTTGCAAATAACCAATCTGCCCCCCAAACAGCATGAAATCACGATTGGCCGTCCAGACCGGCACGAATCCCGAATTTCTCGCTGTTTCGACGAAAAGCACTATTCACCACTGAATAACCCAAAAGTAGTTATTTTCCCTTTTGTCAACGGAAAACCCTTGCACCGCCCCTAAAACGTTGCAAATAACCAATCTGCCCCCCAAACAGCCTGAAATCACGATCGGCCGTCCAGACCGGCACGAATCCCGAATTTCTCGCTGTTTCGACGAAAAGCACTATTCACCACTGAATAACCCAAAAGTAGTTATTTTCCATTTTGTCAACGGAAAACCCTTGCACCGCCCCTAAAACATTGCAAATAACCAATCTGCCCCCCAAACAGCCTGAAATCACGATCGGCCGTCCAGTCCGGCACGAATCCCGAATTTCTCGCTGTTCCGAAGAAAAGCACTATTCACGCCTAAACAACCCGAAAGTAGTTATTTTCCATTTTGTCAACGGAAAACCCTCGCACCGCCCCTAAAACGTTGCAAATAACCAATCTGCCCCCCAAACAGCCTGAAATCACGATCGGCCGTCCAGACCGGCACGAATCCCGAATTTCTAGCTGTTCCGACGAAAAGCACTATTCACGCCTAAACAACCCGAAAGTAGTTATTTCCATTTTGTCAACGGAAAACCCTCGTACCGCCCCTAAAACGTTGCAAATAACCAATCTGCCCCCCAAACAGCGTGAAATCACGATTGGCCGTCCAGACCGGCACGAATCCCGAATTTCTCGCTGTTTCGACGAAAAGCACTATTCACCACTGAATAACCCAAAAGTAGTTATTTTCCATTTTGTCAACGGAAAACCCTTGCACCGCCCCTAAAACGTTGCAAATAACCAATCTGCCCCCCAAACAGCCTGAAATCACGATCGGCCGTCCAGACCGGCACGAATCCCTAATTTCTCGCTGTTCCGACGAAAAGCACTATTCACCCCTGAACAACCAGAAAGTAGTTATTTTCCCTTTTGTCAACGGAAAACCCTCGTACCGCCCCAAAAACGTTGCAAATAACCAATCTGCCCCCCAAACAGCATGAAATCACGATTGGCCGTCCAGACCGGCACGAATCCCGAATTTCTCGCTGTACCGACGAGAAGCACTATTCACCCCCTGAACAACCCGAAAAGTAGTTATTTTCCATTTTGTCAACGGAAAACCCTTGCACCGCCCCTAAAACGTTGCAAATAACCAATCTGCCCCCCAAACAGCCTGAAATCACGATCGGCCGTCCAGATCGGCACGAATCCCGAATTTCTCGCTGTTCCGACGAAAAGCACTATTCACGCCTAAACAACCCGAAAGTAGTTATTTTCCATTTTGTCAACGGAAAACCCTCGTACCGCCCCTAAAACGTTGCAAATAACCAATTTGCCCCCCAAACAGCATGAAATCACGATTGGCCGTCCAGACCGGCACGAATCCCGAATTTCTCGCTGTTTCGACGAAAAGCACTATTCACCACTGAACAACCCGAAAGTAGTTATTTTCCATTTTATCAACGGAAAACCCTCGCACCGCCCCTAAAACGTTGCAAATAACCAATCTGCCCCCCAAACAGCCTGAAATCACGATCGGCCGTCCAGACCGGCACGAATCCCGAATTTCTCGCTGTTACGACGAAAAGCACTATTCACCCCTGAACAACCAGAAAGTAGTTATTTTCCCTTTTGTCAACGGAAAACCCTCGTACCGCCCCTAAAACGTTGCAAATAACCAATCTGCCCCCCAAACAGCATGAAATCACGATTGGTCGTCCAGACCGGCACGAATCCCGAATTTCTCGCTGTTCCGACGAAAAGCACTATTCACCACTGAACAACCCGAAAGTAGTTATTTTCCATTTTGTCAACGGAAAACCCTCGCACCGCCCCTAAAACGTTGCAAATAACCAATCTGCCCCCCAAACAGCCTGAAATCACGATCGGCCGTCCAGACCGGCACGAATCCCGAATTTCTCGCTGTTCCGACGAAAAGCACTATTCACCACTGAACAACCCGAAAGTAGTTATTTTCCATTTTATCAACGGAAAACCCTCGCACCGCCCCTAAAACGTTGCAAATAACCAATCTGCCCCCCAAACAGCCTGAAATCACGATCGGCCGTCCAGACCGGCACGAATCCCGAATTTCTCGCTGTTCCGACGAAAAGCACTATTCACCCCTGAACAACCAGAAAGTAGTTATTTTCCCTTTTGTCAACGGAAAACCCTCGTACCGCCCCTAAAACGTTGCAAATAACCAATCTGCCCCCCAAACAGCATGAAATCACGATTGGTCGTCCAGACCGGCACGAATCCCGAATTTCTCGCTGTTCCGACGAAAAGCACTATTCACCACTGAACAACCCGAAAGTAGTTATTTTCCATTTTGTCAACGGAAAACCCTCGCACCGCCCCTAAAACGTTGCAAATAACCAATCTGCCCCCCAAACAGCATGAAATCACGATTGGCCGTCCAGACCGGCACGAATCCCGAATTTCTCGCTGTTCCGACGAAAAGCACTATTCACCACTGAACAACCCGGAAGTAGTTATTTTCCATTTTATCAACGGAAAACCCTCGCACCGCCCCTAAAACGTTGCAAATAACCAATCTGCCCCCCAAACAGCCTGAAATCACGATCGGCCGTCCAGACCGGCACGAATCCCTAATTTCTCGCTGTTCCGACGAAAAGCACTATTCACGCCTAAACAACCCGAAAGTAGTTATTTTCCATTTTGTCAACGGAAAACCCTCGCACCGCCCCTAAAACGTTGCAAATAACCAATCTGCCCCCCAAACAGCCTGAAATCACGATCGGCCGTCCAGACCGGCACGAATCCCGAATTTCTCGCTGTTCCGACGAAAAGCACTATTCGCGCCTAAACAACCCGAAAGTAGTTATTTTCCATTTTGTCAACGAAAAACCCTCGTACCGCCCCTAAAACGTTGCAAATAACCAATCTGCCCCCCAAACAGCATGAAATCACGATTGGCCGTCCAGACCGGCACGAATCCCGAATTTCTCGCTGTACCGACGAGAAGCACTATTCACCCCCTGAACAACCCGAAAGTAGTTATTTTCCATTTTGTCAACGGAAAACCCTCGCACCGCCCCTAAAACGTTGCAAATAACCAATCTGCCCCCCAAATAGCCTGAAATCACGATCGGCCGTCCAGACCGGCACGAATCCCGAATTTCTCGCTGTACCGACGAGAAGCACTATTCACCCCCTGAACAACCCGAGAAGTAGTTATTTTCCATTTTGTCAACGGAAAACCCTCGTACCACCGCTAAAACGTTGCAAATAACCAATCTGCCCCCCAAATAGCCTGAAATCACGATCGGCCGTCCAGACCGGCACGAATCCCGAATTTCTCGCTGTTCCGACGAAAAGCACTATTCACGCCTAAACAACCCGAAAGTAGTTATTTTCCATTTTGTCAACGGAAAACCCTCGTACCGCCCCTAAAACGTTGCAAATAACCAATCTGCCCCCCAAACAGCATGAAATCACGATTGGCCGTCCAGACCGGCACGAATCCCGAATTTCTCGCTGTTCCGACGAAAAGCACTATTCACCCCTGAACAACCAGAAAGTAGTTATTTTCCCTTTTGTCAACGGAAAACCCTCGTACCGCCCCTAAAACGTTGCAAATAACCAATCTGCCCCCCAAATAGCCTGAAATCACGATCGGTCGTCCAGACCGGCACGAATCCCGAATTTCTCGCTGTTCCGACGAAAAGCACTATTCACCCTTGAACAACCAGAAAGTAGTTATTTTCCCTTTTGTCAACGGAAAACCCTCGTACCGCCCCTAAAACGTTGCAAATAACCAATCTGCCCCCCAAACAGCATGAAATCACGATTGGCCGTCCAGACCGGCACGAATCCCGAATTTCTCGTTGTACCGACGAGAAGCACTATTCACCCCCTGAACAACCCGAAAAGTAGTTATTTTCCATTTTGTCAACGGAAAACCCTCGTACCACCGCTAAAACGTTGCAAATAACCAATCTGCCCCCCAAATAGCCTGAAATCACGATCGGCCGTCCAGACCGGCACGAATCCCGAATTTCTCGCTGTTCCGACGAAAAGCACTATTCACGCCTAAACAACCCGAAAGTAGTTATTTTCCATTTTGTCAACGGAAAACCCTCGTACCGCCCCTAAAACGTTGCAAATAACCAATCTGCCCCCCAAACAGCATGAAATCACGATTGGCCGTCCAGACCGGCACGAATCCCGAATTTCTCGCTGTTCCGACGAAAAGCACTATTCACCACTGAACAACCCGAAAGTAGTTATTTTCCATTTTATCAACGGAAAACCCTCGCACCGCCCCTAAAACGTTGCAAATAACCAATCTGCCCCCCAAACAGCCTGAAATCACGATCGGCCGTCCAGACCGGCACGAATCCCGAATTTCTCGCTGTTCCGACGAAAAGCACTATTCACCCCTGAACAACCAGAAAGTAGTTATTTTCCCTTTTGTCAACGGAAAACCCTCGTACCGCCCCTAAAACGTTGCAAATAACCAATCTGCCCCCCAAACAGCATGAAATCACGATTGGTCGTCCAGACCGGCACGAATCCCGAATTTCTCGCTGTTCCGACGAAAAGCACTATTCACCACTGAACAACCCGAAAGTAGTTATTTTCCATTTTGTCAACGGAAAACCCTCGCACCGCCCCTAAAACGTTGCAAATAACCAATCTGCCCCCCAAACAGCCTGAAATCACGATCGGCCGTCCAGACCGGCACGAATCCCGAATTTCTCGCTGTTCCGACGAAAAGCACTATTCACGCCTAAACAACCCGAAAGTAGTTATTTTCCATTTTGTCAACGAAAAACCCTCGTACCGCCCCTAAAACGTTGCAAATAACCAATCTGCCCCCCAAACAGCATGAAATCACGATTGGCCGTCCAGACCGGCACGAATCCCGAATTTCTCGCTGTACCGACGAGAAGCACTATTCACCCCCTGAACAACCCGAAAGTAGTTATTTTCCATTTTGTCAACGGAAAACCCTCGCACCGCCCCTAAAACGTTGCAAATAACCAATCTGCCCCCCAAATAGCCTGAAATCACGATCGGCCGTCCAGACCGGCACGAATCCCGAATTTCTCGCTGTACCGACGAGAAGCACTATTCACCCCCTGAACAACCCGAGAAGTAGTTATTTTCCATTTTGTCAACGGAAAACCCTCGTACCACCGCTAAAACGTTGCAAATAACCAATCTGCCCCCCAAATAGCCTGAAATCACGATCGGCCGTCCAGACCGGCACGAATCCCGAATTTCTCGCTGTTCCGACGAAAAGCACTATTCACGCCTAAACAACCCGAAAGTAGTTATTTTCCATTTTGTCAACGGAAAACCCTCGTACCGCCCCTAAAACGTTGCAAATAACCAATCTGCCCCCCAAACAGCATGAAATCACGATTGGCCGTCCAGACCGGCACGAATCCCGAATTTCTCGCTGTACCGACGAGAAGCACTATTTACCCCCTGAACAACCCGAAAAGTAGTTATTTTCCATTTGGTCAACGGAAAACCCTCGTACCACCGCTAAAACGTTGCAAATAACCAATCTGCCCCCCAAATAGCCTGAAATCACGATCGGTCGTCCAGACCGGCACGAATCCCGAATTCTCGCTGTTCCGACGAAAAGCACTATTCACCCTTGAACAACCAGAAAGTAGTTATTTTCCCTTTTGTCAACGGAAAACCCTCGTACCGCCCCTAAAACGTTGCAAATAACCAATCTGCCCCCCAAACTGCATGAAATCACGATTGGCCGTCCAGACCGGCACGAATCCCGAATTTCTTGCTGTACCGACGAGAAGCACTATTCACCCCCTGAACAACCCGAAAAGTAGTTATTTTCCATTTTGTCAACGGAAAACCCTTGCACCGCCCCTAAAACGTTGCAAATAACCAATCTGCCCCCCAAACAGCCTGAAATCACGATCGGCCGTCCAGACCGGCACGAATCCCGAATTTCTCGCTGTTCCGACGAAAAGCACTATTCACGCCTAAACAACCCGAAAGTAGTTATTTTCCATTTTGTCAACGGAAAACCCTCGTACCGCCCCTAAAACGTTGCAAATAACCAATCTGCCCCCCAAACAGCATGAAATCACGATTGGCCGTCCAGACCGGCACGAATCCCGAATTTCTCGCTGTACCGACGAGAAGCACTATTCACCCCCTGAACAACCCGAAAGTAGTTATTTTCCATTTTGTCAACGGAAAACCCTCGCACCGCCCCTAAAACGTTGCAAATAACCAATCTGCCCCCCAAATAGCCTGAAATCACGATCGGCCGTCCAGACCGGCACGAATCCCGAATTTCTCGCTGTTCCGACGAAAAGCACTATTCACGCCTAAACAACCCGAAAGTAGTTATTTTCCATTTTGTCAACGGAAAACCCTCGTACCGCCCCTAAAACGTTGCAAATAACCAATCTGCCCCCCAAATAGCCTGAAATCACGATCGGCCGTCCAGACCGGCACGAATCCCGAATTTCTCGCTGTACCGACGAGAAGCACTATTTACCCCCTGAACAACCCGAAAAGTAGTTATTTTCCATTTGGTCAACGGAAAACCCTCGTACCACCGCTAAAACGTTGCAAATAACCAATCTGCCCCCCAAATAGCCTGAAATCACGATCGGTCGTCCAGACCGGCACGAATCCCGAATTTCTCGCTGTTCCGACGAAAAGCACTATTCACCCTTGAACAACCAGAAAGTAGTTATTTTCCCTTTTGTCAACGGAAAACCCTCGTACCGCCCCTAAAACGTTGCAAATAACCAATCTGCCCCCCAAACTGCATGAAATCACGATTGGCCGTCCAGACCGGCACGAATCCCGAATTTCTTGCTGTACCGACGAGAAGCACTATTCACCCCCTGAACAACCCGAAAAGTAGTTATTTTCCATTTTGTCAACGGAAAACCCTTGCACCGCCCCTAAAACGTTGCAAATAACCAATCTGCCCCCCAAACAGCCTGAAATCACGATCGGCCGTCCAGACCGGCACGAATCCCGAATTTCTCGCTGTTCCGACGAAAAGCACTATTCACGCCTAAACAACCCGAAAGTAGTTATTTTCCATTTTGTCAACGGAAAACCCTCGTACCGCCCCTAAAACGTTGCAAATAACCAATCTGCCCCCCAAACAGCATGAAATCACGATTGGCCGTCCAGACCGGCACGAATCCCGAATTTCTCGCTGTACCGACGAGAAGCACTATTCACCCCCTGAACAACCCGAAAGTAGTTATTTTCCATTTTGTCAACGGAAAACCCTCGCACCGCCCCTAAAACGTTGCAAATAACCAATCTGCCCCCCAAATAGCCTGAAATCACGATCGGCCGTCCAGACCGGCACGAATCCCGAATTTCTCGCTGTTCCGACGAAAAGCACTATTCACCCTTGAACAACCAGAAAGTAGTTATTTTCCCTTTTGTCAACGGAAAACCCTCGTACCGCCCCAAAAACGTTGCAAATAACCAATCTGCCCCCCAAACAGCCTGAAATCACGATCGGCCGTCCAGATCGGGACGAATCCCGAATTTCTCGCTGTTCCGACGAAAAGCACTATTCACGCCTAAACAACCCGAAAGTAGTTATTTTCCATTTTGTCAACGGAAAACCCTCGTACCGCCCCTAAAACGTTGCAAATAACCAATCTGCCCCCCAGACAGCCTGAAATCACGATCGGCCGTCCAGACCGGCACGAATCCCGAATTTCTCGCTGTTCCGACGAAAAGCACTATTCACCCCTGAACAACCTGAAAGTAGTTATTTTCCATTCTGTCAACGGAAAACCATCGTACCGCCCCTAAAACGTTGCAAATAACAAATCTGCCCCCCAAACAGCCAGAAATCTCGATCGGCCGACCAGACCGGCACGAATCCCGAATTTCTCGCTGTACCGACGAGAAGCACTATTCACCCCCTGAACAATCCGAAAAGTAGTTATTTTCCATTTTGTCAACAGAAAACCCTCGTACCGCCCCTAAAACGTTGCATATAACCAACCTGCCCCCCAAACAGCCTGAAATCACGATCGGCCGTCCAGACCGGCAAGAATCCCGAATTTCTCGCTGTTCCGACGAAAAGCACTATTCACCCCTGAACAACCCGAAAGTAGTTATTTTCCATTTTGTCAACGGAAAACCCTCGCACCGCCCCTAAAACGTTGCAAATAACCAATCTGCCCCCCAAACAGCCTGAAATCACGATCGGCCGTCCAGATCGGCACGAATCCCGAATTTCTCGCTGTTCCGACGAAAAGCACTATTCACGCCTAAACAACCCGAAAGTAGTTATTTTCCATTATGTCAACGGAAAACCCTCGTACCGCCCCTAAAACGTTGCAAATAACCAATCTGCCCCCCAGACAGCCTGAAATCACGATCGGCCGTCCAGACCGGCACGAATCCCGAATTTCTCGCTGTTCCGACGAAAAGCACTATTCACCCCTGAACAACCTGAAAGTAGTTATTTTCCATTCTGTCAACGGAAAACCATCGTACCGCCCCTAAAACGTTGCAAATAACAAATCTGCCCCCCAAACAGCCAGAAATCTCGATCGGCCGACCAGACCGGCACGAATCCCGAATTTCTCGCTGTACCGACGAGAAGCACTATTCACCCCCTGAACAACCCGAAAGTAGTTATTTTCCATTTTGTCAACGGAAAACCCTCGCACCGCCCCTAAAACGTTGCAAATAACCAATCTGCCCCCCAAATAGCCTGAAATCACGATCGGCCGTCCAGACCGTCACGAATCCCGAATTTCTCGCTGTTCCGACGAAAAGCACTATTCACCCTTGAACAACCAGAAAGTAGTTATTTTCCCTTTTGTCAACGGAAAACCCTCGTACCGCCCCAAAAACGTTGCAAATAACCAATCTGCCCCCCAAACAGCCTGAAATCACGATCGGCCGTCCAGATCGGGACGAATCCCGAATTTCTCGCTGTTCCGACGAAAAGCACTATTCACGCCTAAACAACCCGAAAGTAGTTATTTTCCATTTTGTCAACGGAAAACCCTCGTACCGCCCCTAAAACGTTGCAAATAACCAATCTGCCCCCCAGACAGCCTGAAATCACGATCGGCCGTCCAGACCGGCACGAATCCCGAATTTCTCGCTGTTCCGACGAAAAGCACTATTCACCCCTGAACAACCTGAAAGTAGTTATTTTCCATTCTGTCAACGGAAAACCATCGTACCGCCCCTAAAACGTTGCAAATAACAAATCTGCCCCCCAAACAGCCAGAAATCTCGATCGGCCGACCAGACCGGCACGAATCCCGAATTTCTCGCTGTACCGACGAGAAGCACTATTCACCCCCTGAACAATCCGAAAAGTAGTTATTTTCCATTTTGTCAACAGAAAACCCTCGTACCGCCCCTAAAACGTTGCATATAACCAACCTGCCCCCCAAACAGCCTGAAATCACGATCGGCCGTCCAGACCGGCAAGAATCCCGAATTTCTCGCTGTTCCGACGAAAAGCACTATTCACCCCTGAACAACCCGAAAGTAGTTATTTTCCATTTTGTCAACGGAAAACCCTCGCACCGCCCCTAAAACGTTGCAAATAACCAATCTGCCCCCCAAACAGCCTGAAATCACGATCGGCCGTCCAGATCGGCACGAATCCCGAATTTCTCGCTGTTCCGACGAAAAGCACTATTCACGCCTAAACAACCCGAAAGTAGTTATTTTCCATTTTGTCAACGGAAAACCCTCGTACCGCCCCTAAAACGTTGCAAATAACCAATCTGCCCCCCAGACAGCCTGAAATCACGATCGGCCGTCCAGACCGGCACGAATCCCGAATTTCTCGCTGTTCCGACGAAAAGCACTATTCACCCCTGAACAACCTGAAAGTAGTTATTTTCCATTCTGTCAACGGAAAACCATCGTACCGCCCCTAAAACGTTGCAAATAACAAATCTGCCCCCCAAACAGCCAGAAATCTCGATCGGCCGACCAGACCGGCACGAATCCCGAATTTCTCGCTGTACCGACGAGAAGCACTATTCACCCCCTGAACAATCCGAAAAGTAGTTATTTTCCATTTTGTCAACAGAAAACCCTCGTACCGCCCCTAAAACGTTGCATATAACCAACCTGCCCCCCAAACAGCCTGAAATCACGATCGGCCGTCCAGACCGGCACGAATCCCGAATTTCTCGCTGTTTCGACGAAAAGCACTATTCACCCCTGAACAACCCGAAAGTAGTTATTTTCCATTTTGTCAACGGAAAACCCTCGCACCGCCCCTAAAACGTTGCAAATAACCAATCTGCCCCCCAAACAGCCTGAAATCACGATCGGCCGTCCAGACCGGCACGAATCCCGAATTTCTCGCTGTTCCGACGAAAAGCACTATTCACGCCTAAACAACCCGAAAGTAGTTATTTTCCATTTTGTCAATGGAAAACCCTCGTACCGCCCCTAAAACGTTGCAAATAACCAATCTGCCCCCCAAACAGCATGAAATCACGATTGGCCGTCCAGACCGGCACGAATCCCGAATTTCTCGCAGTACCGACGAGAAGCACTATTTACCCCCTGAACAACCCGAAAAGTAGTTATTTTCCATTTGGTCAACGGAAAACCCTCGTACCACCGCTAAAACGTTGCAAATAACCAATCTGCCCCCCAAATAGCCTGAAATCACGATCGGTCGTCCAGACCGGCACGAATCCCGAATTTCTCGCTGTTCCGACGAAAAGCACTATTCACCCTTGAACAACCAGAAAGTAGTTATTTTCCCTTTTGTCAACGGAAAACCCTCGTACCGCCCCTAAAACGTTGCAAATAACCAATCTGCCCCCCAAACAGCCTGAAATCACGATCGGCCGTCCAGATCGGCACGAATCCCGAATTTCTCGCTGTTCCGACGAAAAGCACTATTCACGCCTAAACAACCCGAAAGTAGTTATTTTCCATTTTGTCAACGGAAAACCCTCGTACCGCCCCTAAAACGTTGCAAATAACCAATCTGCCCCCCAGACAGCCTGAAATCACGATCGGCCGTCCAGACCGGCACGAATCCCGAATTTCTCGCTGTTCCGACGAAAAGCACTATTCACCCCTGAACAACCCGAAAGTAGTTATTTTCCATTCTGTCAACGGAAAACCATCGTACCGCCCCTAAAACGTTGCAAATAACAAATCTGCCCCCCAAACAGCCAGAAATCTCGATCGGCCGACCAGACCGGCACGAATCCCGAATTTCTCGCTGTACCGACGAGAAGCACTATTCACCCCCTGAACAATCCGAAAAGTAGTTATTTTCCATTTTGTCAACAGAAAACCCTCGTACCGCCCCTAAAACGTTGCATATAACCAACCTGCCCCCCAGACAGCCTGAAATCACGATCGGCCGTCCAGACCGGCACGAATCCCGAATTTCTCGCTGTTCCGACGAAAAGCACTATTCACCCCTGAACAACCCGAAAGTAGTTATTTTCCATTTTGTCAACGGAAAACCCTCGCACCGCCCCTAAAACGTTGCAAATAACCAATCTGCCCCCCAAACAGCCTGAAATCACGATCGGCCGTCCAGACCGGCACGAATCCCGAATTTCTCGCTGTTCCGACGAAAAGCACTATTCACGCCTAAACAACCCGAAAGTAGTTATTTTCCATTTTGTCAATGGAAAACCCTCGTACCGCCCCTAAAACGTTGCAAATAACCAATCTGCCCCCCAAACAGCATGAAATCACGATTGGCCGTCCAGACCGGCACGAATCCCGAATTTCTCGCAGTACCGACGAGAAGCACTATTTACCCCCTGAACAACCCGAAAAGTAGTTATTTTCCATTTGGTCAACGGAAAACCCTCGTACCACCGCTAAAACGTTGCAAATAACCAATCTGCCCCCCAAATAGCCTGAAATCACGATCGGTCGTCCAGACCGGCACGAATCCCGAATTTCTCGCTGTTCCGACGAAAAGCACTATTCACCCTTGAACAACCAGAAAGTAGTTATTTTCCCTTTTGTCAACGGAAAACCCTCGTACCGCCCCTAAAACGTTGCAAATAACCAATCTGCCCCCCAAACAGCCTGAAATCACGATCGGCCGTCCAGATCGGCACGAATCCCGAATTTCTCGCTGTTCCGACGAAAAGCACTATTCACGCCTAAACAACCCGAAAGTAGTTATTTTCCATTTTGTCAACGGAAAACCCTCGTACCGCCCCTAAAACGTTGCAAATAACCAATCTGCCCCCCAGACAGCCTGAAATCACGATCGGCCGTCCAGACCGGCACGAATCCCGAATTTCTCGCTGTTCCGACGAAAAGCACTATTCACCCCTGAACAACCCGAAAGTAGTTATTTTCCATTCTGTCAACGGAAAACCATCGTACCGCCCCTAAAATGTTGCAAATAACAAATCTGCCACCCAAACAGCCAGAAATCTCGATCGGCCGACCAGACCGGCACGAATCCCGAATTTCTCGCTGTACCGACGAGAAGCACTATTCACCCCCTGAACAATCCGAAAAGTAGTTATTTTCCATTTTGTCAACAGAAAACCCTCGTACCGCCCCTAAAACGTTGCATATAACCAACCTGCCCCCCAAACAGCCTGAAATCACGATCGGCCGTCCAGACCGGCACGAATCCCGAATTTCCCGCTGTTCCGACGAAAAGCACTATTCACCCCTGAACAACCCGAAAGTAGTTATTTTCCATTTTGTCAACGGAAAACCCTCGTACCGCCCCTAAAACGTTGCAAATAACCAATCTGCCCCCCAAATAGCCTGAAATCACGATTGGCCGTCCAGACCGGCACGAATCCCGAATTTCTCGCTGTACCGACGTGAAGCACTATTCACCCATGAACAACCCGAAAGTAGTTATTTTCCATTATGTCAACGGAAAACCCTCGTACCGTCCCTAAAACGTTGCAAATAACCAATCTGCCCCCCAGACAGCCTGAAATCACGATCGGCCGTCCAGACCGGCACGAATCCCGAATTTCTCGCTGTACCGACGTGAAGCACTATTCACCCCTGAACAACCCGAAAGTAGTTATTTTCCATTATGTCAACGGAAAACCCTCGTACCGCCCCTAAAACGTTGCAAATAACCAATCTGCCCCCCAGACAGCCTGAAATCACGATCGGCCGTCCAGACCGGCACGAATCCCGAATTTCTCGCTGTTCCGACGAAAAGCACTATTCACCCCTGAACAACTCGAAAAGTAGTTATTTTCCATTTTGTCAACGGAAAACCCTCGTACCGCCCCTAAAACGTTGCATACAACCAACCTGCCCCCCAAACAGCCTGAAATCACGATCGGCCGTCCAGACCGGCACGAATCCCGAATTTCTCGCTGTTCCGACGAAAAGCACTATTCACCCCTGAACAACCCGAAAGTAGTTATTTTCCATTTTGTCAACGGAAAACCATCGTACCGCCCCTAAAACGTTGCAAATAACCAATTTGCCCCCCAAACAGCCTGAAATCCCGATCGGCCGTCCAGACCGGCACGAATCCCGAATTTCTCGCTGTTTCGACGAAAAGCATGGTTCACCTCTGAACAACCAGAAAGTAGTTATTTTCCATTTTGTCAACGGAAAACCCTCGTACCGCCCCTAAAACGTTGCAAATAACCAATCTGCCCCCCAAATAGCATGAAATCACGATTTGCCGTCCAGACCGGCACGAATCCCGAATTTCTCGCTGTACCGACGTGAAACACTATTCACCCCTGAACAACCCGAAAGTAGTTATTTTCCATTATGTCAACGGAAAACCCTCGTACCGCCCCTAAAACGTTGCAAATAACCAATCTGCCCCCCAGACAGCCTGAAATCACGATCGGCCGTCCAGACCGGCACGAATCCCGAATTTCTCGCTGTTCCGACGAAAAGCACTATTCACGCCTAAACAACCCGAAAGTAGTTATTTTCCATTTTGTCAACGGAAAACCCTCGTACCGCCCCTAAAACGTTGCAAATAACCAATCTGCCCCCCAAACAGCATGAAATCACGATTGGCCGTCCAGACCGGCACGAATCCCGAATTTCTCGCTGTACCGACGAGAAGCACTATTTACCCCCTGAACAACCCGAAAAGTAGTTATTTTCCATTTGGTCAACGGAAAACCCTCGTACCACCGCTAAAACGTTGCAAATAACCAATCTGCCCCCCAAATAGCCTGAAATCACGATCGGTCGTCCAGACCGGCACGAATCCCGAATTTCTCGCTGTTCCGACGAAAAGCACTATTCACCCTTGAACAACCATAAAGTAGTTATTTTCCCTTTTGTCAACGGAAAACCCTCGTACCGCCCCTAAAACGTTGCAAATAACCAATCTGCCCCCCAAACTGCATGAAATCACGATTGGCCGTCCAGACCGGCACGAATCCCGAATTTCTCGCTGTACCGACGAGAAGCACTAATCACCCCCTGAACAACCCGAAAAGTAGTTATTTTCCATTTTGTCAACGGAAAACCCTTGCACCGCCCCTAAAACGTTGCAAATAACCAATCTGCTCCCCAAACAGCCTGAAATCACGATCGGCCGTCCAGATCGGCACGAATCCCGAATTTCTCGCTGTTCCGACGAAAAGCACTATTCACGCCTAAACAACCCGAAAGTAGTTATTTTCCATTTTGTCAACGGAAAACCATCGTACCGCCCCTAAAACGTTGCAAATAACCAATCTGCCCCCCAAACAGCATGAAATCACGATTGGCCGTCCAGACCGGCACGAATCCCGAATTTCTCGCTGTTCCGACGAAAAGCACTATTCACCACTGAACAACCCGAAAGTAGTTATTTTCCATTTTGTCAACGGAAAACCCTCGCACCGCCCCTAAAACGTTGCAAATAACCAATCTGCCCCCCAAACAGCCTGAAATCACGATCGGCCGTCCAGACCGGCACGAATCCCGAATTTCTCGCTGTTCCGACGAAAAGTACTATTCACCCCCTGAACAACCCGAATGTAGTTATTCTCCATTTTGTCAACGGAAAACCCTCGTACCGCCCCTAAAACGTTGCAAATAACCAATTTGCCCCCCAAACAGCCAGAAATCCCGATCGGCCGTCCAGACCGGCACGAATCCCAAATTTCTCGCTGTTTTGACGAAAAACATGGTTCACCCCTGAACAACCAGAAAGTAGTTATCTTCCATTATGTCAACGGAAAACCCTCGTACCGCCCCTAAAATGTTGCAAATAACCAATCTGCCCCCCAAACAGCATGAAATCCCGATTGGCCGTCCAGACCGGCACGAATCCCGAATTTCTCGCTGTACCGACGTGAAGCACTATTCACCCCTGAACAACCCGAAAGTAGTTATTTTCCATTATGTCAACGGAAAACCCTCGTACCGCCCCTAAAACGTTGCAAATAACCAATCTGCCCCCCAGACAGCCTGAAATCACGATCGGCCGTCCAGACCGGCACGAATCCCGAATTTCTCGCTGTTCCGACGAAAAACACTATTCACCCCTGAACAACCCGAAAGTAGTTATTTTCCATTCTGTCAACGGAAAACCCTCGTACCGCCCCAAAAACGTTGCAAATAACCAATTTGCCCCCCAAACAGCCAGAAATCCCGATCGGCCGTCCAGACCGGCACGAATCCCGAATTTCTCGCTGTTCCGACGAAAAGCACTATTCACCCCTGAACAACCCGAAAGTAGTTATTTTCCATTATGTCAACGGAAAACCCTCGTACCGCCCCTAAAATGTTGCAAATAACCAATCTGCCCCCCAAACAGCATGAAATCCCGATTGGCCGTCCAGACCGGCACGAATCCCGAATTACTCGCTGTACCGACGTGAAGCACTATTCACCCCTGAACAACCCGAAAGTAGTTATTTTCCATTATGTCAACGGAAAACCCTCGTACCGCCCCTAAAACGTTGCAAATAACCAATTTGCCCCCCAAACAGCCAGAAATCCCGATCGGCCGTCCAGACCGGCACGAATCCCGAATTTCTCGCTGTTCCGACGAAAAGCACTATTCACCCCTGAACAACCCGAAAGTAGTTATTTTCCATTATGTCAACGGAAAACCCTCGTACCGCCCCTAAAATGTTGCAAATAACCAATCTGCCCCCCAAACAGCATGAAATCCCGATTGGCCGTCCAGACCGGCACGAATCCCGAATTACTCGCTGTACCGACGTGAAGCACTATTCACCCCTGAACAACCCGAAAGTAGTTATTTTCCATTATGTCAACGGAAAACCCTCGTACCGCCCCTAAAACGTTGCAAATAACCAATTTGCCCCCCAAACAGCCAGAAATCCCGATCGGCCGTCCAGACCGGCACGAATCCCGAATTTCTCGCTGTTCCGACGAAAAGCACTATTCACCCCTGAACAACCCGAAAGTAGTTATTTTCCATTATGTCAACGGAAAACCCTCGTACCGCCCCTAAAATGTTGCAAATAACCAATCTGCCCCCCAAACAGCATGAAATCCCGATTGGCCGTCCAGACCGGCACGAATCCCGAATTTCTCGCTGTACCGACGTGAAGCACTATTCACCCCTGAACAACCCGAAAGTAGTTATTTTCCATTATGTCAACGGAAAACCCTCGTACCGCCCCTAAAACGTTGCAAATAACCAATCTGCCCCCCAGACAGCCTGAAATCACGATCGGCCGTCCAGACCGGCACGAATCCCGAATTTCTCGCTGTTCCGACGAAAAACACTATTCACCCCTGAACAACCAGAAAGTAGTTATTTTCCATTATGTCAACGGAAAACCATCGTACCGCTCCTAAAACGTTGCAAATAACCAATCTGCCCCCCAAACAGCATGAAATCACGATTGGCCGTCCAGACCGGCACGAATCCCGAATTTCTCGCTGTTCCGACGAAAAGCACTATTCACCACTGAACAACCCGAAAGTAGTTATTTTCCATTTTGTCAACGGAAAACCCTCGCACCGCCCCTAAAACGTTGCAAATAACCAATCTGCCCCCCAAACAGCCTGAAATCACGATCGGCCGTCCAGACCGGCACGAATCCCGAATTTCTCGCTGTTCCGACGAAAAGTACTATTCACCCCCTGAACAACCCGAATGTAGTTATTCTCCATTTTGTCAACGGAAAACCCTCGTACCGCCCCTAAAACGTTGCAAATAACCAATTTGCCCCCCAAACAGCCAGAAATCCCGATCGGCCGTCCAGACCGGCACGAATCCCAAATTTCTCGCTGTTTTGACGAAAAACATGGTTCACCCCTGAACAACCAGAAAGTAGTTATTTTCCATTATGTCAACGGAAAACCCTCGTACCGCCCCTAAAATGTTGCAAATAACCAATCTGCCCCCCAAACAGCATGAAATCCCGATTGGCCGTCCAGACCGGCACGAATCCCGAATTTCTCGCTGTACCGACGTGAAGCACTATTCACCCCTGAACAACCCGAAAGTAGTTATTTTCCATTATGTCAACGGAAAACCCTCGTACCGCCCCTAAAACGTTGCAAATAACCAATCTGCCCCCCAGACAGCCTGAAATCACGATCGGCCGTCCAGACCGGCACGAATCCCGAATTTCTCGCTGTTCCGACGAAAAACACTATTCACCCCTGAACAACCCGAAAGTAGTTATTTTCCATTATGTCAACGGAAAACCCTCGTACCGCCCCTAAAATGTTGCAAATAACCAATCTGCCCCCCAAACAGCATGAAATCCCGATTGGCCGTCCAGACCGGCACGAATCCCGAATTACTCGCTGTACCGACGTGAAGCACTATTCACCCCTGAACAACCCGAAAGTAGTTATTTTCCATTATGTCAACGGAAAACCCTCGTACCGCCCCTAAAACGTTGCAAATAACCAATTTGCCCCCCAAACAGCCAGAAATCCCGATCGGCCGTCCAGACCGGCACGAATCCCGAATTTCTCGCTGTTCCGACGAAAAGCACTATTCACCCCTGAACAACCCGAAAGTAGTTATTTTCCATTATGTCAACGGAAAACCCTCGTACCGCCCCTAAAATGTTGCAAATAACCAATCTGCCCCCCAAACAGCATGAAATCCCGATTGGCCGTCCAGACCGGCACGAATCCCGAATTTCTCGCTGTACCGACGTGAAGCACTATTCACCCCTGAACAACCCGAAAGTAGTTATTTTCCATTATGTCAACGGAAAACCCTCGTACCGCCCCTAAAACGTTGCAAATAACCAATCTGCCCCCCAGACAGCCTGAAATCACGATCGGCCGTCCAGACCGGCACGAATCCCGAATTTCTCGCTGTTCCGACGAAAAACACTATTCACCCCTGAACAACCAGAAAGTAGTTATTTTCCATTATGTCAACGGAAAACCATCGTACCGCTCCTAAAACGTTGCAAATAACCAATCTGCCCCCCAAACAGCATGAAATCACGATTGGCCGTCCAGACCGGCACGAATCCCGAATTTCTCGCTGTTCCGACGAAAAGCACTATTCACCACTGAACAACCCGAAAGTAGTTATTTTCCATTTTGTCAACGGAAAACCCTCGCACCGCCCCTAAAACGTTGCAAATAACCAATCTGCCCCCCAAACAGCCTGAAATCACGATCGGCCGTCCAGACCGGCACGAATCCCGAATTTCTCGCTGTTCCGACGAAAAGTACTATTCACCCCCTGAACAACCCGAATGTAGTTATTCTCCATTTTGTCAACGGAAAACCCTCGTACCGCCCCTAAAACGTTGCAAATAACCAATTTGCCCCCCAAACAGCCAGAAATCCCGATCGGCCGTCCAGACCGGCACGAATCCCAAATTTCTCGCTGTTTTGACGAAAAACATGGTTCACCCCTGAACAACCAGAAAGTAGTTATTTTCCATTATGTCAACGGAAAACCCTCGTACCGCCCCTAAAATGTTGCAAATAACCAATCTGCCCCCCAAACAGCATGAAATCCCGATTGGCCGTCCAGACCGGCACGAATCCCGAATTTCTCGCTGTACCGACGTGAAGCACTATTCACCCCTGAACAACCCGAAAGTAGTTATTTTCCATTATGTCAACGGAAAACCCTCGTACCGCCCCTAAAACGTTGCAAATAACCAATCTGCCCCCCAGACAGCCTGAAATCACGATCGGCCGTCCAGACCGGCACGAATCCCGAATTTCTCGCTGTTCCGACGAAAAACACTATTCACCCCTGAACAACCCGAAAGTAGTTATTTTCCATTCTGTCAACGGAAAACCCTCGTACCGCCCCTAAAACGTTGCAAATAACCAATTTGCCCCCCAAACAGCCAGAAATCCCGATCGGCCGTCCAGACCGGCACGAATCCCGAATTTCTCGCTGTTCCGACGAAAAGCACTATTCACCCCTGAACAACCCGAAAGTAGTTATTTTCCATTATGTCAACGGAAAACCCTCGTACCGCCCCTAAAATGTTGCAAATAACCAATCTGCCCCCCAAACAGCATGAAATCCCGATTGGCCGTCCAGACCGGCACGAATCTCGAATTTCTCGCTGTACCGACGTGAAGCACTATTCACCCCTGAACAACCCGAAAGTAGTTATTTTCCATTATGTCAACGGAAAACCCTCGTACCGCCCCTAAAACGTTGCAAATAACCAATCTGCCCCCCAGACAGCCTGAAATCACGATCGGCCGTCCAGACCGGCACGAATCCCGAATTTCTCGCTGTTCCGACGAAAAACACTATTCACCCCTGAACAACCCGAAAGTAGTTATTTTCCATTCTGTCAACGGAAAACCCTCGTACCGCCCCTAAAACGTTGCAAATAACCAATTTGCCCCCCAAACAGCCAGAAATCACGATCGGCCGTCCAGACCGGCACGAATCCCGAATTTCTCGCTGTTCCGACGAAAAGCACTATTCACCCCTGAACAACCCGAAAGTAGTTATTTTCCATTATGTCAACGGAAAACCCTCGTACCGCCCCTAAAATGTTGCAAATAACCAATCTGCCCCCCAAACAGCATGAAATCCCGATTGGCCGTCCAGACCGGCACGAATCCCGAATTTCTCGCTGTACCGACGTGAAGCACTATTCACCCCTGAACAACCCGAAAGTAGTTATTTTCCATTATGTCAACGGAAAACCCTCGTACCGCCCCTAAAACGTTGCAAATAACCAATCTGCCCCCCAGACAGCCTGAAATCACGATCGGCCGTCCAGACCGGCACGAATCCCGAATTTCTCGCTGTTCCGACGAAAAGCACTATTCACCCCTGAACAACCCGAAAGTAGTTATTTTCCATTTTGTCAACGGAAAACCCTCGTACCGCCCCTAAAACGTTGCAAATAACCAATCTGCCCCCCAAATAGCCTGAAATCACGATTGGCCGTCCAGACCGGCCCGAATCCCGAATTTCTCGCTGTACCGACGTGAAGCACTATTCACCCCTGAACAACCCGAAAGTAGTTATTTTCCATTATGTCAACGGAAAACCCTCGTACCGCCCCTAAAATGTTGCAAATAACCAATCAGCCCCCCAAAGAGCATGAAATCCCGATTGGCCGTCCAGACCGGCACGAATCCCGAATTTCTCTCTGTACCGACGTGAAGCACTATTCACCCCTGAACAACCCGAAAGTAGTTATTTTCCATTATGTCAACGGAAAACCCTCGTACCGCCCCTAAAACGTTGCAAATAACCAATCTGCCCCCCAGACAGCCTGAAATCACGATCGGCCGTCCAGACCGGCACGAATCCCGAATTTCTCGCTGTTCCGACGAAAAGCACTATTCACCCCTGAACAACCCGAAAGTAGTTATTTTCCATTCTGTCAACGGAAAACCCTCGTACCGCCCCTAAAACGTTGCAAATAACCAATTTGCCCCCCAAACAGCCAGAAATCCCGATCGGCCGTCCAGACCGGCACGAATCCCGAATTTCTCGCTGTTCCGACGAAAAGCACTATTCACCCCTGAACAACCCGAAAGTAGTTATTTTCCATTTTGTCAACGGAAAACCCTCGTACCGCCCCTAAAACGTTGCAAATAACCAATCTGCCCCCCAAATAGCCTGAAATCACGATTGGCCGTCCAGACCGGCCCGAATCCCGAATTTCTCGCTGTACCGACGTGAAGCACTATTCACCCCTGAACAACCCGAAAGTAGTTATTTTCCATTATGTCAACGGAAAACCCTCGTACCGCCCCTAAAACTTTGCAAATAACCAATCTGCCCCCCAGACAGCCTGAAATCACGATCGGCCGTCCAGACCGGCACGAATCCCGAATTTCTCGCTGTTCCGACGAAAAGCACTATTCACCCCTGAACAACCCGAAAGTAGTTATTTTCCATTCTGTCAACGGAAAACCATCGTACCGCCCCTAAAACGTTGCAAATAACAAATCTGCCCCCCAAACAGCCAGAAATCTCGATCGGCCGACCAGACCGGCACGAATCCCGAATTTCTCGCTGTACCGACGAGAAGCACTATTCACCCCCTGAACAATCCGAAAAGTAGTTATTTTCCATTTTGTCAACAGAAAACCCTCGTACCGCCCCTAAAACGATGCATATAACCAACCTGCCCCCCAAACAGCCTGAAATCACGATCGGCCGTCCAGACCGGCACGAATCCCGAATTTCTCGCTGTTCCGACGAAAAGCACTATTCACCCCTGAACAACCCGAAAGTAGTTATTTTCCATTTTGTCAACGGAAAACCCTCGTACCGCCCCTAAAACGTTGCAAATAACCAATCTGCCCCCCAAATAGCCTGAAATCACGATTGGCCGTCCAGACCGGCACGAATCCCGAATTTCTCGCTGTACCGACGTGAAGCACTATTCACCCCTGAACAACCCGAAAGTAGTTATTTTCCATTATGTCAACGAAAAACCCTCGTACCGTCCCTAAAACGTTGCAAATAACCAATCTGCCCCCCAGACAGCCTGAAATCCCGATCGGCCGACCAGACCGGCACGAATCCCGAATTTCTCGCTGTACCGACGTGAAGCACTATTCACCCCTGAACAACCCGAAAGTAGTTATTTTCCATTATGTCAACGGAAAACCCTCGTACCGCCCCTAAAACGTTGCAAATAACCAATCTGCCCCCCAGACAGCCTGAAATCACGATCGGCCGTCCAGACCGGCACGAATCCCGAATTTCTCGCTGTTCCGACGAAAAGCACTATTCACCCCTGAACAACCCGAAAGTAGTTATTTTCCATTCTGTCAATGGAAAACCATCGTACCGCCCCTAAAACATTGCAAATAACCAATCTGCCCCCCAAAGAGCCAGAAATCTCGATCGGCCGACCAGACCGGCACGAATCCCGAATTTCTCGCTGTACCGACGAGAAGCACTATTCACCCCCTGAACAATCCGAAAAGCAGTTATTTTCCATTTTGTCAACAGAAAACCCTCGTACCGCCCCTAAAACGTTGCATACAACCAACCTGCCCCCCAAACAGCCTGAAATCACGATCGGCCGTCCAGACCGGCACGAATCCCGAATTTCTCGCTGTTCCGACGAAAAGCACTATTCACCCCTGAACAACCCGAAAGTAGTTATTTTCCATTTTGTCAACGGAAAACCCTCGTACCGCCCCTAAAACGTTGCAAATAACCAATCTGCCCCCCAAATAGCCTGAAATCACGATTGGCCGTCCAGACCGGTACGAATCCCGAATTTCTCGCTGTACCGACGTGAAGCACTATTCACCCCAGAACAACCCGAAAGTAGTTATTTTCCATTTTGTCAACGGAAAACCCTCGTACCGCCCCTAAAACGTTGCAAATAACCAATCTGCCCCCCAGACAGCCTGAAATCACGATCGGCCGTCCAGACCGGCCCGAATCCCGAATTTCTCGCTGTTCCGACGAAAAGCACTATTCACCCCTGAATAACCCGAAAGTAGTTATTTTCCATTCTGTCAACGGAAAACCATCGTACCGCCCCTAAAACGTTGCAAATAACCAATCTGCCCCCCAAACAGCCAGAAATCTCGATCGGCCGACCTGACCGGCACGAATCCCGAATTTCTCGCTGTACCGACGAGAAGCACTATTCACCCCCTGAACAATCCGAAAAGTAGTTATTTTCCATTTTGTCAACAGTAAACCCTCGTACCGCCCCTAAAACGTTGCATACAACCAACCTGCCCCCCAAACAGCCTGAAATCACGATCGGCCGTCCAGACCGGCACGAATCCCGAATTTCTCGCTGTTCCGACGAAAAGCACTATTCACCCCTGAACAACCCGAAAGTAGTTATTTTCCATTTTGTCAACGGAAAACCCTCGTAGCGCCCCTAAAACGTTGCAAATAACCAATCTGCCCCCCAAATAGCCTGAAATCACGATTGGCCGTCCAGACCGGTACGAATCCCGAATTTCTCGCTGTACCGACGTGAAGCACTATTCACCCCAGAACAACCCGAAAGTAGTTATTTTCCATTTTGTCAACGGAAAACCCTCGTACCGCCCCTAAAACGTTGCAAATAACCAATCTGCCCCCCAGACAGCCTGAAATCACGATCGGCCGTCCAGACCGGCCCGAATCCCGAATTTCTCGCTGTTCCGACGAAAAGCACTATTCACCCCTGAACAACCCGAAAGTAGTTATTTTCCATTCTGTCAACGGAAAACCATCGTACCGCCCCTAAAACGTTGCAAATAACCAATCTGCCCCCCAAACAGCCAGAAATCTCGATCGGCCGACCTGACCGGCACGAATCCCGAATTTCTCGCTGTACCGACGAGAAGCACTATTCACCCCCTGAACAATCCGAAAAGTAGTTATTTTCCATTTTGTCAACAGTAAACCCTCGTACCGCCCCTAAAACGTTGCATATAACCAACCTGCCCCCCGAACAGCCTGAAATCACGATCGGCCGTCCAGACCGGCACGAATCCCGAATTTCTCGCTGTTCCGACGAAAAGCACTATTCACCCCTGAACAACCCGAAAGTAGTTATTTTCCATTTTGTCAACGGAAAACCATCGTACCGCCCCTAAAACGTTGCAAATAACCAATCTGCCCCCCAAATAGCCTGAAATCACGATTGGCCGTCCAGACCGGCACGAATCCCGAATTTCTCGCTGTACCGACGTGAAGCACTATTCACCCCTGAACAACCCGAAAGTAGTTATTTTCCATTATGTCAACGGAAAACCATCGTACCGCCCCTAAAACGTTGCAAATAACCAATCTGCCCCCCAAACAGCCAGAAATCTCGATCGGCCGACCAGACCGGCACGGATCCCGAATTTCTCGCTGTACCGACGTGAAGCACTATTCACCCCTGAACAACACGAAAGTAGTTATTTTCCATTATGTCAACGGAAAACCCTCGTACCGCCCCTAAAACGTTGCAAATAACCAATCTGCCCCCCAGACAGCCTGAAATCACGATCGGCCGTCCAGACCGGCACGAATCCCGAATTTCTCGCTGTACCGACGTGAAGCACTATTCACCCCTGAACAACCCGAAAAGTAGTTATTTTCCATTTTGTCAACGGAAAACCCTCGTACCGCCCCTAAAACGTTGCATATAACCAATCTGCCCCCCAGACAGCCTGAAATCACGATCGGCCGTCCAGACCGGCACGAATCCCGAATTTCTCGCTGTTCCGACGAAAAGCACTATTCACTCCCTGAACAACCCGAAAAGTAGTTATTTTCCATTGTGTCAACGGAAAACCCTCGTACCGCCCCTAAAACGTTGCATATAACCAATCTGCCCCCCAAACAGCCTGAAATCACGATTGGCCGTCCAGACCGGCCCGAATCCCGAATTTCTCGCTGTTCCGACGAAAAGCACTATTCGCCCTTGAACAACCCGAAAGTAGTTATTTTCCCTTTTGTCAACGGAAAACCCCCGTACCGCCCCTAAAACGTTGCATATAACCAACCTGCCCCCCAAACAGCCTGAAATCACGATCGGCCGTCCAGACCGGCACAAATCCCGAATTTCTCGCTGTTCCGATGAAAAGCACTATTCACCCCTGAACAACCCGAAAGTAGTTATTTTCCATTTTGTCAATGGAAAACCCTCGTACCGCCCCTAAAACGTTGCAAATAACCAATCTGCCCCCCAAACAGCCAGAAATCCCGATCGGCCGTCCAGACCGGCACGGATCCCGAATTTCTCGCTGTACCGACGTGAAGCACTATTCACCCCTGAACAACCCGAAAGTAGTTATTTTCCATTATGTCAACGGAAAACCCTCGTACCGCCCCTAAAACGTTGCAAATAGCCAATCTGCCCCCCAGACAGCCTGAAATCCCGATCGGCCGTCCAGACCGGCACGAATCCCGAATTTCTCGCTGTTCCGACGAAAAGCACTATTCACCCCTGAACAACCCGAAAGTAGTTATTTTCCATTTTGTCAACGGAAAACCCTCGTACCGCCCCTAAAACGTTGCAAATAACCAATCTGCCCCCCAAATAGCCTGAAATCACGATTGGCCGTCCAGACCGGCACGAATCCCGAATTTCTCGCTGTACCGACGTGAAGCACTATTCACCCCAGAACAACCCGAAAGTAGTTATTTTCCATTTTGTCAACGGAAAACCCTCGTACCGCCCCTAAAACGTTGCAAATAACCAATCTGCCCCCCAGACAGCCTGAAATCACGATCGGCCGTCCAGACCGGCACGAATCCCGAATTTCTCGCTGTACCGACGTGAAGCACTATTCACCCCTGAACAACCCGAAAGTAGTTATTTTCCATTATGTCAACGGAAAACCCTCGTACCGCCCCTAAAACGTTGCAAATAACCAATCTGCCCCCAGACAGCCTGAAATCACGATCGGCCGTCCAGACCGGCACGAATCCCGAATTTCTCGCTGTTCCGACGAAAAGCACTATTCACCCCTGAACAACCCGAAAGTAGTTATTTTCCATTCTGTCAACGGAAAACCATCGTACCGCCCCTAAAACGTTGCAAATAACCAATCTGCCCCCCAAACAGCCAGAAATCTCGATCGGCCGACCAGACCGGCACGAATCCCGAATTTCTCGCTGTACCGACGAGAAGCACTATTCACCCCCTGAACAATCCGAAAAGTAGTTATTTTCCATTTTGTCAACAGAAAACCCTCGTACCGCCCCTAAAACGTTGCATACAACCAACCTGCCCCCCAAACAGCCTGAAATCACGATCGGCCGTCCAGACCGGCACGAATCCCGAATTTCTCGCTGTACCGACGTGAAGCACTATTCACCCCTGAACAACCCGAAAAGTAGTTATTTTCCATTTTGTCAACGGAAAACCCTCGTACCGCCCCTAAAACGTTGCATATAACCAATCTGCCCCCCAGACAGCCTGAAATCACGATCGGCCGTCCAGACCGGCACGAATCCCGAATTTCTCGCTGTTCCGACGAAAAGCACTATTCACTCCCTGAACAACCCGAAAAGTAGTTATTTTCCATTGTGTCAACGGAAAACCCTCGTACCGCCCCTAAAACGTTGCATATAACCAATCTGCCCCCCAAACAGCCTGAAATCACGATTGGCCGTCCAGACCGGCCCGAATCCCGAATTTCTCGCTGTTCCGACGAAAAGCACTATTCACCCCTGAACAACTCGAAAAGTAGTTATTTTCCATTTTGTCAACGGAAAACCCTCGTACCGCCCCTAAAACGTTGCAAATAACCAATTTGCCCCCCAAACAGCCTGAAATCACGATCGGCCGTCCAGACCGGCACAAATCCCGAATTTCTCGCTGTTCCGACGTGAAGCACTATTCACCCCTGAACAACCCGAAAGTAGTTATTTTCCATTTTGTCAACGGAAAACCCTCGTACCGCCCCTAAAACGTTGCAAATAACCAATCTGCCCCCCAAACAGCCAGAAATCCCGATCGGCCGTCCAGACCGGCCCGGATCCCGAATTTCTCGCTGTACCGACGTGAAGCACTATTCACCCCTGAACAACCCGAAAGTAGTTATTTTCCATTATGTCAACGGAAAACCCTCGTACCGCCCCTAAAACGTTGCAAATAACCAATCTGCCCCCCAGACAGCCTGAAATCACGATCGGCCGTCCAGACCGGCACGAATCCCGAATTTCTCGCTGTTCCGACGAAAAGCACTATTCACCCCTGAACAACCCGAAAGTAGTTATTTTCCATTCTGTCAACGGAAAACCATCGTACCGCCCCTAAAACGTTGCAAATAACCAATCTGCCCCCCAGACAGCCTGAAATCACGATCGGCCGTCCAGACCGGCACGAATCCCGAATTTCTCGCTGTACCGACGTGAAGCACTATTCACCCCTGAACAACCCGAAAGTAGTTATTTTCCATTATGTCAACGGAAAACCCTCGTACCGCCCCTAAAACGTTGCAAATAACCAATCTGCCCCCAGACAGCCTGAAATCACGATCGGCCGTCCAGACCGGCACGAATCCCGAATTTCTCGCTGTTCCGACGAAAAGCACTATTCACCCCTGAACAACCCGAAAGTAGTTATTTTCCATTCTGTCAACGGAAAACCATCGTACCGCCCCTAAAACGTTGCAAATAACCAATCTGCCCCCCAAACAGCCAGAAATCTCGATCGGCCGACCAGACCGGCACGAATCCCGAATTTCTCGCTGTACCGACGAGAAGCACTATTCACCCCCTGAACAATCCGAAAAGTAGTTATTTTCCATTTTGTCAACAGAAAACCCTCGTACCGCCCCTAAAACGTTGCATACAACCAACCTGCCCCCCAAACAGCCTGAAATCACGATCGGCCGTCCAGACCGGCACGAATCCCGAATTTCTCGCTGTACCGACGTGAAGCACTATTCACCCCTGAACAACCCGAAAAGTAGTTATTTTCCATTTTGTCAACGGAAAACCCTCGTACCGCCCCTAAAACGTTGCATATAACCAATCTGCCCCCCAGACAGCCTGAAATCACGATCGGCCGTCCAGACCGGCACGAATCCCGAATTTCTCGCTGTTCCGACGAAAAGCACTATTCACTCCCTGAACAACCCGAAAAGTAGTTATTTTCCATTGTGTCAACGGAAAACCCTCGTACCGCCCCTAAAACGTTGCATATAACCAATCTGCCCCCCAAACAGCCTGAAATCACGATTGGCCGTCCAGACCGGCCCGAATCCCGAATTTCTCGCTGTTCCGACGAAAAGCACTATTCACCCCTGAACAACTCGAAAAGTAGTTATTTTCCATTTTGTCAACGGAAAACCCTCGTACCGCCCCTAAAACGTTGCAAATAACCAATTTGCCCCCCAAACAGCCTGAAATCACGATCGGCCGTCCAGACCGGCACAAATCCCGAATTTCTCGCTGTTCCGACGAAAAGCACTATTCACCCCTGAACAACCCGAAAGTAGTTATTTTCCATTTTGTCAACGGAAAACCCTCGTACCGCCCCTAAAACGTTGCAAATAACCAATCTGCCCCCCAAACAGCCAGAAATCCCGATCGGCCGTCCAGACCGGCCCGGATCCCGAATTTCTCGCTGTACCGACGTGAAGCACTATTCACCCCTGAACAACCCGAAAGTAGTTATTTTCCATTATGTCAACGGAAAACCCTCGTACCGCCCCTAAAACGTTGCAAATAACCAATCTGCCCCCCAGACAGCCTGAAATCACGATCGGCCGTCCAGACCGGCACGAATCCCGAATTTCTCGCTGTTCCGACGAAAAGCACTATTCACCCCTGAACAACCCGAAAGTAGTTATTTTCCATTCTGTCAACGGAAAACCATCGTACCGCCCCTAAAACGTTGCAAATAACCAATCTGCCCCCCAAACAGCCAGAAATCTCGATCGGCCGACCAGACCGGCACGGATCCCGAATTTCTCGCTGTACCGACGTGAAGCACTATTCACCCCTGAACAACACGAAAGTAGTTATTTTCCATTATGTCAACGGAAAACCCTCGTGCCGCCCCTAAAACGTTGCAAATAACCAATCTGCCCCCCAGACAGCCTGAAATCACGATCGGCCGTCCAGACCGGCACGAATCCCGAATTTCTCGCTGTTCCGACGAAAAGCACTATTCACACCTGAACAACTCGAAAAGTAGTTATTTTCCATTTTGTCAACGGAAAACCCTCGTACCGCCCCTAAAACGTTGCAAATAACCAATTTGCCCCCCAAACAGCCTGAAATCACGATCGGCCGTCCAGACCGGCACAAATCCCGAATTTCTCGCTGTTCCGACGAAAAGCACTATTCACCCCTGAACAACCCGAAAGTAGTTATTTTCCATTTTGTCAACGGAAAACCCTCGTACCGCCCCTAAAACGTTGCAAATAACCAATCTGCCCCCCAAACAGCCAGAAATCCCGATCGGCCGTCCAGACCGGCCCGGATCCCGAATTTCTCGCTGTACCGACGTGAAGCACTATTCACCCCTGAACAACCCGAAAGTAGTTATTTTCCATTATGTCAACGGAAAACCCTCGTACCGCCCCTAAAACGTTGCAAATAACCAATCTGCCCCCCAGACAGCCTGAAATCACGATCGGCCGTCCAGACCGGCACGAATCCCGAATTTCTCGCTGTTCCGACGAAAAGCACTATTCACCCCTGAACAACCCGAAAGTAGTTATTTTCCATTCTGTCAACGGAAAACCATCGTACCGCCCCTAAAACGTTGCAAATAACCAATCTGCCCCCCAAACAGCCAGAAATCTCGATCGGCCGACCAGACCGGCACGGATCCCGAATTTCTCGCTGTACCGACGTGAAGCACTATTCACCCCTGAACAACACGAAAGTAGTTATTTTCCATTATGTCAACGGAAAACCCTCGTACCGCCCCTAAAACGTTGCAAATAACCAATCTGCCCCCCAGACAGCCTGAAATCACGATCGGCCGTCCAGACCGGCACGAATCCCGAATTTCTCGCTGTTCCGACGAAAAGCACTATTCACCCCTAAACAACTCGAAAAGTAGTTATTTTCCATTTTGTCAACGGAAAACCCTCGTGCCGCCCCTAAAACGTTGCAAATAACCAATCTGCCCCCCAGACAGCCTGAAATCACGATCGGCCGTCCAGACCGGCACGAATCCCGAATTTCTCGCTGTTCCGACGAAAAGCACTATTCACCCCTGAACAACTCGAAAAGTAGTTATTTTCCATTTTGTCAACGGAAAACCCTCGTACCGCCCCTAAAACGTTGCAAATAACCAATTTGCCCCCCAAACAGCCTGAAATCACGATCGGCCGTCCAGACCGGCACAAATCCCGAATTTCTCGCTGTTCCGACGAAAAGCACTATTCACCCCTGAACAACCCGAAAGTAGTTATTTTCCATTTTGTCAACGGAAAACCCTCGTACCGCCCCTAAAACGTTGCAAATAACCAATCTGCCCCCCAAACAGCCAGAAATCCCGATCGGCCGTCCAGACCGGCCCGGATCCCGAATTTCTCGCTGTACCGACGTGAAGCACTATTCACCCCTGAACAACCCGAAAGTAGTTATTTTCCATTATGTCAACGGAAAACCCTCGTACCGCCCCTAAAACGTTGCAAATAACCAATCTGCCCCCCAGACAGCCTGAAATCACGATCGGCCGTCCAGACCGGCACGAATCCCGAATTTCTCGCTGTTCCGACGAAAAGCACTATTCACCCCTGAACAACCCGAAAGTAGTTATTTTCCATTCTGTCAACGGAAAACCATCGTACCGCCCCTAAAACGTTGCAAATAACCAATCTGCCCCCCAAACAGCCAGAAATCTCGATCGGCCGACCAGACCGGCACGGATCCCGAATTTCTCGCTGTACCGACGTGAAGCACTATTCACCCCTGAACAACACGAAAGTAGTTATTTTCCATTATGTCAACGGAAAACCCTCGTGCCGCCCCTAAAACGTTGCAAATAACCAATCTGCCCCCCAGACAGCCTGAAATCACGATCGGCCGTCCAGACCGGCACGAATCCCGAATTTCTCGCTGTTCCGACGAAAAGCACTATTCACACCTGAACAACTCGAAAAGTAGCTATTTTCCATTTTGTCAACGGAAAACCCTCGTACCGCCCCTAAAACGTTGCAAATAACCAATTTGCCCCCCAAACAGCCTGAAATCACGATCGGCCGTCCAGACCGGCACAAATCCCGAATTTCTCGCTGTTCCGACGAAAAGCACTATTCACCCCTGAACAACCCGAAAGTAGTTATTTTCCATTATGTCAACGGAAAACCCTCGTACCGCCCCTAAAACGTTGCAAATAACCAATCTGCCCCCCAAACAGCCAGAAATCCCGATCGGCCGTCCAGACCGGCCCGGATCCCGAATTTCTCGCTGTACCGACGTGAAGCACTATTCACCCCTGAACAACCCGAAAGTAGTTATTTTCCATTATGTCAACGGAAAACCCTCGTACCGCCCCTAAAACGTTGCAAATGACCAATCTGCCCCCCAGACAGCCTGAAATCACGATCGGCCGTCCAGACCGGCACGAATCCCGAATTTCTCGCTGTTCCGACGAAAAGCACTATTCACCCCTGAACAACCCGAAAGTAGTTATTTTCCATTCTGTCAACGGAAAACCATCGTACCGCCCCTAAAACGTTGCAAATAACCAATCTGCCCCCCAAACAGCCAGAAATCTCGATCGGCCGACCAGACCGGCACGGATCCCGAATTTCTCGCTGTACCGACGTGAAGCACTATTCACCCCTGAACAACACGAAAGTAGTTATTTTCCATTATGTCAACGGAAAACCCTCGTGCCGCCCCTAAAACGTTGCAAATAACCAATCTGCCCCCCAGACAGCCTGAAATCACGATCGGCCGTCCAGACCGGCACGAATCCCGAATTTCTCGCTGTTCCGACGAAAAGCACTATTCACCCCTAAACAAGTCGAAAAGTAGTTATTTTCCATTTTGTCAACGGAAAACCCTCGTGCCGCCCCTAAAACGTTGCAAATAACCAATCTGCCCCCCAGACAGCCTGAAATCACGATCGGCCGTCCAGACCGGCACGAATCCCGAATTTCTCGCTGTTCCGACGAAAAGCACTATTCACCCCTGAACAACTCGAAAAGTAGTTATTTTCCATTTTGTCAACGGAAAACCCTCGTACCGCCCCTAAAACGTTGCAAATAACCAATTTGCCCCCCAAACAGCCTGAAATCACGATCGGCCGTCCAGACCGGCACAAATCCCGAATTTCTCGCTGTTCCGACGAAAAGCACTATTCACCCCTGAACAACCCGAAAGTAGTTATTTTCCATTTTGTCAACGGAAAACCCTCGTACCGCCCCTAAAACGTTGCAAATAACCAATCTGCCCCCCAAACAGCCAGAAATCCCGATCGGCCGTCCAGACCGGCCCGGATCCCGAATTTCTCGCTGTACCGACGTGAAGCACTATTCACCCCTGAACAACCCGAAAGTAGTTATTTTCCATTATGTCAACGGAAAACCCTCGTACCGCCCCTAAAACGTTGCAAATAACCAATCTGCCCCCCAGACAGCCAGAAATCACGATCGGCCGTCCAGACCGGCACGAATCCCGAATTTCTCGCTGTTCCGACGAAAAGCACTATTCACCCCTGAACAACCCGAAAGTAGTTATTTTCCATTCTGTCAACGGAAAACCATCGTACCGCCCCTAAAACGTTGCAAATAACCAATCTGCCCCCCAAACAGCCAGAAATCTCGATCGGCCGACCAGACCGGCACGGATCCCGAATTTCTCGCTGTACCGACGTGAAGCACTATTCACCCCTGAACAACACGAAAGTAGTTATTTTCCATTATGTCAACGGAAAACCCTCGTGCCGCCCCTAAAACGTTGCAAATAACCAATCTGCCCCCCAGACAGCCTGAAATCACGATCGGCCGTCCAGACCGGCACGAATCCCGAATTTCTCGCTGTTCCGACGAAAAGCACTATTCACCCCTGAACAACTCGAAAAGTAGTTATTTTCCATTTTGTCAACGGAAAACCCTCGTACCGCCCCTAAAACGTTGCAAATAACCAATTTGCCCCCCAAACAGCCTGAAATCACGATCGGCCGTCCAGACCGGCACAAATCCCGAATTTCTCGCTGTTCCGACGAAAAGCACTATTCACCCCTGAACAACCCGAAAGTAGTTATTTTCCATTTTGTCAACGGAAAACCCTCGTACCGCCCCTAAAACGTTGCAAATAACCAATCTGCCCCCCAAACAGCCAGAAATCCCGATCGGCCGTCCAGACCGGCCCGGATCCCGAATTTCTCGCTGTACCGACGTGAAGCACTATTCACCCCTGAACAACCCGAAAGTAGTTATTTTCCATTATGTCAACGGAAAACCCTCGTACCGCCCCTAAAACGTTGCAAATAACCAATCTGCCCCCCAGACAGCCTGAAATCACGATCGGCCGTCCAGACCGGCACGAATCCCGAATTTCTCGCTGTTCCGACGAAAAGCACTATTCACCCCTGAACAACCCGAAAGTAGTTATTTTCCATTCTGTCAACGGAAAACCATCGTACCGCCCCTAAAACGTTGCAAATAACCAATCTGCCCCCCAAACAGCCAGAAATCTCGATCGGCCGACCAGACCGGCACGGATCCCGAATTTCTCGCTGTACCGACGTGAAGCACTATTCACCCCTGAACAACACGAAAGTAGTTATTTTCCATTATGTCAACGGAAAACCCTCGTGCCGCCCCTAAAACGTTGCAAATAACCAATCTGCCCCCCAGACAGCCTGAAATCACGATCGGCCGTCCAGACCGGCACGAATCCCGAATTTCTCGCTGTTCCGACGAAAAGCACTATTCACCCCTAAACAAGTCGAAAAGTAGTTATTTTCCATTTTGTCAACGGAAAACCCTCGTGCCGCCCCTAAAACGTTGCAAATAACCAATCTGCCCCCCAGACAGCCTGAAATCACGATCGGCCGTCCAGACCGGCACGAATCCCGAATTTCTCGCTGTTCCGACGAAAAGCACTATTCACCCCTGAACAACTCGAAAAGTAGTTATTTTCCATTTTGTCAACGGAAAACCCTCGTACCGCCCCTAAAACGTTGCAAATAACCAATTTGCCCCCCAAACAGCCTGAAATCACGATCGGCCGTCCAGACCGGCACAAATCCCGAATTTCTCGCTGTTCCGACGAAAAGCACTATTCACCCCTGAACAACCCGAAAGTAGTTATTTTCCATTTTGTCAACGGAAAACCCTCGTACCGCCCCTAAAACGTTGCAAATAACCAATCTGCCCCCCAAACAGCCAGAAATCCCGATCGGCCGTCCAGACCGGCCCGGATCCCGAATTTCTCGCTGTACCGACGTGAAGCACTATTCACCCCTGAACAACCCGAAAGTAGTTATTTTCCATTATGTCAACGGAAAACCCTCGTACCGCCCCTAAAACGTTGCAAATAACCAATCTGCCCCCCAGACAGCCTGAAATCACGATCGGCCGTCCAGACCGGCACGAATCCCGAATTTCTCGCTGTTCCGACGAAAAGCACTATTCACCCCTGAACAACCCGAAAGTAGTTATTTTCCATTCTGTCAACGGAAAACCATCGTACCGCCCCTAAAACGTTGCAAATAACCAATCTGCCCCCCAAACAGCCAGAAATCTCGATCGGCCGACCAGACCGGCACGGATCCCGAATTTCTCGCTGTACCGACGTGAAGCACTATTCACCCCTGAACAACACGAAAGTAGTTATTTTCCATTATGTCAACGGAAAACCCTCGTGCCGCCCCTAAAACGTTGCAAATAACCAATCTGCCCCCCAGACAGCCTGAAATCACGATCGGCCGTCCAGACCGGCACGAATCCCGAATTTCTCGCTGTTCCGACGAAAAGCACTATTCACCCCTGAACAACTCGAAAAGTAGTTATTTTCCATTTTGTCAACGGAAAACCCTCGTACCGCCCCTAAAACGTTGCAAATAACCAATTTGCCCCCCAAACAGCCTGAAATCACGATCGGCCGTCCAGACCGGCACAAATCCCGAATTTCTCGCTGTTCCGACGAAAAGCACTATTCACCCCTGAACAACCCGAAAGTAGTTATTTTCCATTATGTCAACGGAAAACCCTCGTACCGCCCCTAAAACGTTGCAAATAACCAATCTGCCCCCCAAACAGCCAGAAATCCCGATCGGCCGTCCAGACCGGCCCGGATCCCGAATTTCTCGCTGTACCGACGTGAAGCACTATTCACCCCTGAACAACCCGAAAGTAGTTATTTTCCATTATGTCAACGGAAAACCCTCGTACCGCCCCTAAAACGTTGCAAATAACCAATCTGCCCCCCAGACAGCCTGAAATCACGATCGGCCGTCCAGACCGGCACGAATCCCGAATTTCTCGCTGTTCCGACGAAAAGCACTATTCACCCCTGAACAACCCGAAAGTAGTTATTTTCCATTCTGTCAACGGAAAACCATCGTACCGCCCCTAAAACGTTGCAAATAACCAATCTGCCCCCCAAACAGCCAGAAATCTCGATCGGCCGACCAGACCGGCACGGATCCCGAATTTCTCGCTGTACCGACGTGAAGCACTATTCACCCCTGAACAACACGAAAGTAGTTATTTTCCATTATGTCAACGGAAAACCCTCGTACCGCCCCTAAAACGTTGCAAATAACCAATCTGCCCCCCAGACAGCCTGAAATCACGATCGGCCGTCCAGACCGGCACGAATCCCGAATTTCTCGCTGTTCCGACGAAAAGCACTATTCACCCCTGAACAACCCGAAAGTAGTTATTTTCCATTTTGTCAACGGAAAACCCTCGTACCGCCCCTAAAACGTTGCAAATAACCAATCTGCCCCCCAAACAGCCAGAAATCCCGATCGGCCGTCCAGACCGGCCCGGATCCCGAATTTCTCGCTGTACCGACGTGAAGCACTATTCACCCCTGAACAACCCGAAAGTAGTTATTTTCCATTATGTCAACGGAAAACCCTCGTACCGCCCCTAAAACGTTGCAAATAACCAATCTGCCCCCCAGACAGCCTGAAATCACGATCGGCCGTCCAGACCGGCACGAATCCCGAATTTCTCGCTGTTCCGACGAAAAGCACTATTCACCCCTGAACAACCCGAAAGTAGTTATTTTCCATTCTGTCAACGGAAAACCATCGTACCGCCCCTAAAACGTTGCAAATAACCAATCTGCCCCCCAAACAGCCAGAAATCTCGATCGGCCGACCAGACCGGCACGGATCCCGAATTTCTCGCTGTACCGACGTGAAGCACTATTCACCCCTGAACAACACGAAAGTAGTTATTTTCCATTATGTCAACGGAAAACCCTCGTGCCGCCCCTAAAACGTTGCAAATAACCAATCTGCCCCCCAGACAGCCTGAAATCACGATCGGCCGTCCAGACCGGCACGAATCCCGAATTTCTCGCTGTTCCGACGAAAAGCACTATTCACCCCTGAACAACTCGAAAAGTAGTTATTTTCCATTTTGTCAACGGAAAACCCTCGTACCGCCCCTAAAACGTTGCAAATAACCAATTTGCCCCCCAAACAGCCTGAAATCACGATCGGCCGTCCAGACCGGCACAAATCCCGAATTTCTCGCTGTTCCGACGAAAAGCACTATTCACCCCTGAACAACCCGAAAGTAGTTATTTTCCATTATGTCAACGGAAAACCCTCGTACCGCCCCTAAAACGTTGCAAATAACCAATCTGCCCCCCAAACAGCCAGAAATCCCGATCGGCCGTCCAGACCGGCCCGGATCCCGAATTTCTCGCTGTACCGACGTGAAGCACTATTCACCCCTGAACAACCCGAAAGTAGTTATTTTCCATTATGTCAACGGAAAACCCTCGTACCGCCCCTAAAACGTTGCAAATAACCAATCTGCCCCCCAGACAGCCTGAAATCACGATCGGCCGTCCAGACCGGCACGAATCCCGAATTTCTCGCTGTTCCGACGAAAAGCACTATTCACCCCTGAACAACCCGAAAGTAGTTATTTTCCATTCTGTCAACGGAAAACCATCGTACCGCCCCTAAAACGTTGCAAATAACCAATCTGCCCCCCAAACAGCCAGAAATCTCGATCGGCCGACCAGACCGGCACGGATCCCGAATTTCTCGCTGTACCGACGTGAAGCACTATTCACCCCTGAACAACACGAAAGTAGTTATTTTCCATTATGTCAACGGAAAACCCTCGTACCGCCCCTAAAACGTTGCAAATAACCAATCTGCCCCCCAGACAGCCTGAAATCACGATCGGCCGTCCAGACCGGCACGAATCCCGAATTTCTCGCTGTTCCGACGAAAAGCACTATTCACCCCTGAACAACCCGAAAGTAGTTATTTTCCATTTTGTCAACGGAAAACCCTCGTACCGCCCCTAAAACGTTGCAAATAACCAATCTGCCCCCCAAACAGCCAGAAATCCCGATCGGCCGTCCAGACCGGCCCGGATCCCGAATTTCTCGCTGTACCGACGTGAAGCACTATTCACCCCTGAACAACCCGAAAGTAGTTATTTTCCATTATGTCAACGGAAAACCCTCGTACCGCCCCTAAAACGTTGCAAATAACCAATCTGCCCCCCAGACAGCCTGAAATCACGATCGGCCGTCCAGACCGGCACGAATCCCGAATTTCTCGCTGTTCCGACGAAAAGCACTATTCACCCCTGAACAACCCGAAAGTAGTTATTTTCCATTCTGTCAACGGAAAACCATCGTACCGCCCCTAAAACGTTGCAAATAACCAATCTGCCCCCCAAACAGCCAGAAATCTCGATCGGCCGACCAGACCGGCACGGATCCCGAATTTCTCGCTGTACCGACGTGAAGCACTATTCACCCCTGAACAACACGAAAGTAGTTATTTTCCATTATGTCAACGGAAAACCCTCGTGCCGCCCCTAAAACGTTGCAAATAACCAATCTGCCCCCCAGACAGCCTGAAATCACGATCGGCCGTCCAGACCGGCACGAATCCCGAATTTCTCGCTGTTCCGACGAAAAGCACTATTCACCCCTGAACAACTCGAAAAGTAGTTATTTTCCATTTTGTCAACGGAAAACCCTCGTACCGCCCCTAAAACGTTGCAAATAACCAATTTGCCCCCCAAACAGCCTGAAATCACGATCGGCCGTCCAGACCGGCACAAATCCCGAATTTCTCGCTGTTCCGACGAAAAGCACTATTCACCCCTGAACAACCCGAAAGTAGTTATTTTCCATTATGTCAACGGAAAACCCTCGTACCGCCCCTAAAACGTTGCAAATAACCAATCTGCCCCCCAAACAGCCAGAAATCCCGATCGGCCGTCCAGACCGGCCCGGATCCCGAATTTCTCGCTGTACCGACGTGAAGCACTATTCACCCCTGAACAACCCGAAAGTAGTTATTTTCCATTATGTCAACGGAAAACCCTCGTACCGCCCCTAAAACGTTGCAAATAACCAATCTGCCCCCCAGACAGCCTGAAATCACGATCGGCCGTCCAGACCGGCACGAATCCCGAATTTCTCGCTGTTCCGACGAAAAGCACTATTCACCCCTGAACAACCCGAAAGTAGTTATTTTCCATTCTGTCAACGGAAAACCATCGTACCGCCCCTAAAACGTTGCAAATAACCAATCTGCCCCCCAAACAGCCAGAAATCTCGATCGGCCGACCAGACCGGCACGGATCCCGAATTTCTCGCTGTACCGACGTGAAGCACTATTCACCCCTGAACAACACGAAAGTAGTTATTTTCCATTATGTCAACGGAAAACCCTCGTACCGCCCCTAAAACGTTGCAAATAACCAATCTGCCCCCCAGACAGCCTGAAATCACGATCGGCCGTCCAGACCGGCACGAATCCCGAATTTCTCGCTGTTCCGACGAAAAGCACTATTCACCCCTAAACAACTCGAAAAGTAGTTATTTTCCATTTTGTCAACGGAAAACCCTCGTGCCGCCCCTAAAACGTTGCAAATAACCAATCTGCCCCCCAGACAGCCTGAAATCACGATCGGCCGTCCAGACCGGCACGAATCCCGAATTTCTCGCTGTTCCGACGAAAAGCACTATTCACCCCTGAACAACTCGAAAAGTAGTTATTTTCCATTTTGTCAACGGAAAACCCTCGTACCGCCCCTAAAACGTTGCAAATAACCAATTTGCCCCCCAAACAGCCTGAAATCACGATCGGCCGTCCAGACCGGCACAAATCCCGAATTTCTCGCTGTTCCGACGAAAAGCACTATTCACCCCTGAACAACCCGAAAGTAGTTATTTTCCATTTTGTCAACGGAAAACCCTCGTACCGCCCCTAAAACGTTGCAAATAACCAATCTGCCCCCCAAACAGCCAGAAATCCCGATCGGCCGTCCAGACCGGCCCGGATCCCGAATTTCTCGCTGTACCGACGTGAAGCACTATTCACCCCTGAACAACCCGAAAGTAGTTATTTTCCATTATGTCAACGGAAAACCCTCGTACCGCCCCTAAAACGTTGCAAATAACCAATCTGCCCCCCAGACAGCCTGAAATCACGATCGGCCGTCCAGACCGGCACGAATCCCGAATTTCTCGCTGTTCCGACGAAAAGCACTATTCACCCCTGAACAACCCGAAAGTAGTTATTTTCCATTCTGTCAACGGAAAACCATCGTACCGCCCCTAAAACGTTGCAAATAACCAATCTGCCCCCCAAACAGCCAGAAATCTCGATCGGCCGACCAGACCGGCACGGATCCCGAATTTCTCGCTGTACCGACGTGAAGCACTATTCACCCCTGAACAACCCGAAAGTAGTTATTTTCCATTATGTCAACGGAAAACCCTCGTACCGCCCCTAAAACGTTGCAAATAACCAATCTGCCCCCCAGACAGCCTGAAATCACGATCGGCCGTCCAGACCGGCACGAATCCCGAATTTCTCGCTGTTCCGACGAAAAGCACTATTCACCCCTGAACAACCCGAAAGTAGTTATTTTCCATTCTGTCAACGGAAAACCATCGTACCGCCCCTAAAACGTTGCAAATAACCAATCTGCCCCCCAAACAGCCAGAAATCTCGATCGGCCGACCAGACCGGCACGGATCCCGAATTTCTCGCTGTACCGACGTGAAGCACTATTCACCCCTGAACAACACGAAAGTAGTTATTTTCCATTATGTCAACGGAAAACCCTCGTACCGCCCCTAAAACGTTGCAAATAACCAATCTGCCCCCCAGACAGCCTGAAATCACGATCGGCCGTCCAGACCGGCACGAATCCCGAATTTCTCGCTGTTCCGACGAAAAGCACTATTCACCCCTAAACAACTCGAAAAGTAGTTATTTTCCATTTTGTCAACGGAAAACCCTCGTGCCGCCCCTAAAACGTTGCAAATAACCAATCTGCCCCCCAGACAGCCTGAAATCACGTTCGGCCGTCCAGACCGGCACGAATCCCGAATTTCTCGCTGTTCCGACGAAAAGCACTATTCACCACTGAACAACTCGAAAAGTAGTTATTTTCCATTTTGTCAACGGAAAACCCTCGTACCGCCCCTAAAACGTTGCAAATAACCAATTTGCCCCCCAAACAGCCTGAAATCACGATCGGCCGTCCAGACCGGCACAAATCCCGAATTTCTCGCTGTTCCGACGAAAAGCACTATTCACCCCTGAACAACCCGAAAGTAGTTATTTTCCATTTTGTCAACGGAAAACCCTCGTACCGCCCCTAAAACGTTGCAAATAACCAATCTGCCCCCCAAACAGCCAGAAATCCCGATCGGCCGTCCAGACCGGCCCGGATCCCGAATTTCTCGCTGTACCGACGTGAAGCACTATTCACCCCTGAACAACCCGAAAGTAGTTATTTTCCATTATGTCAACGGAAAACCCTCGTACCGCCCCTAAAACGTTGCAAATAACCAATCTGCCCCCCAGACAGCCTGAAATCACGATCGGCCGTCCAGACCGGCACGAATCCCGAATTTCTCGCTGTTCCGACGAAAAGCACTATTCACCCCTGAACAACCCGAAAGTAGTTATTTTCCATTCTGTCAACGGAAAACCATCGTACCGCCCCTAAAACGTTGCAAATAACCAATCTGCCCCCCAAACAGCCAGAAATCTCGATCGGCCGACCAGACCGGCACGGATCCCGAATTTCTCGCTGTACCGACGTGAAGCACTATTCACCCCTGAACAACCCGAAAGTAGTTATTTTCCATTATGTCAACGGAAAACCCTCGTACCGCCCCTAAAACGTTGCAAATAACCAATCTGCCCCCCAGACAGCCTGAAATCACGATCGGCCGTCCAGACCGGCACGAATCCCGAATTTCTCGCTGTTCCGACGAAAAGCACTATTCACCCCTGAACAACCCGAAAGTAGTTATTTTCCATTCTGTCAACGGAAAACCATCGTACCGCCCCTAAAACGTTGCAAATAACCAATCTGCCCCCCAAACAGCCAGAAATCTCGATCGGCCGACCAGACCGGCACGGATCCCGAATTTCTCGCTGTACCGACGTGAAGCACTATTCACCCCTGAACAACACGAAAGTAGTTATTTTCCATTATGTCAACGGAAAACCCTCGTACCGCCCCTAAAACGTTGCAAATAACCAATCTGCCCCCCAGACAGCCTGAAATCACGATCGGCCGTCCAGACCGGCACGAATCCCGAATTTCTCGCTGTTCCGACGAAAAGCACTATTCACCCCTAAACAACTCGAAAAGTAGTTATTTTCCATTTTGTCAACGGAAAACCCTCGTGCCGCCCCTAAAACGTTGCAAATAACCAATCTGCCCCCCAGACAGCCTGAAATCACGATCGGCCGTCCAGACCGGCACGAATCCCGAATTTCTCGCTGTTCCGACGAAAAGCACTATTCACCCCTGAACAACTCGAAAAGTAGTTATTTTCCATTTTGTCAACGGAAAACCCTCGTACCGCCCCTAAAACGTTGCAAATAACCAATTTGCCCCCCAAACAGCCTGAAATCACGATCGGCCGTCCAGACCGGCACAAATCCCGAATTTCTCGCTGTTCCGACGAAAAGCACTATTCACCCCTGAACAACCCGAAAGTAGTTATTTTCCATTTTGTCAACGGAAAACCCTCGTACCGCCCCTAAAACGTTGCAAATAACCAATCTGCCCCCCAAACAGCCAGAAATCCCGATCGGCCGTCCAGACCGGCCCGGATCCCGAATTTCTCGCTGTACCGACGTGAAGCACTATTCACCCCTGAACAACCCGAAAGTAGTTATTTTCCATTATGTCAACGGAAAACCCTCGTACCGCCCCTAAAACGTTGCAAATAACCAATCTGCCCCCCAGACAGCCTGAAATCACGATCGGCCGTCCAGACCGGCACGAATCCCGAATTTCTCGCTGTTCCGACGAAAAGCACTATTCACCCCTGAACAACCCGAAAGTAGTTATTTTCCATTCTGTCAACGGAAAACCATCGTACCGCCCCTAAAACGTTGCAAATAACCAATCTGCCCCCCAAACAGCCAGAAATCTCGATCGGCCGACCAGACCGGCACGGATCCCGAATTTCTCGCTGTACCGACGTGAAGCACTATTCACCCCTGAACAACCCGAAAGTAGTTATTTTCCATTATGTCAACGGAAAACCCTCGTACCGCCCCTAAAACGTTGCAAATAACCAATCTGCCCCCCAGACAGCCTGAAATCACGATCGGCCGTCCAGACCGGCACGAATCCCGAATTTCTCGCTGTTCCGACGAAAAGCACTATTCACCCCTGAACAACCCGAAAGTAGTTATTTTCCATTCTGTCAACGGAAAACCATCGTACCGCCCCTAAAACGTTGCAAATAACCAATCTGCCCCCCAAACAGCCAGAAATCTCGATCGGCCGACCAGACCGGCACGGATCCCGAATTTCTCGCTGTACCGACGTGAAGCACTATTCACCCCTGAACAACCCGAAAGTAGTTATTTTCCATTATGTCAACGGAAAACCCTCGTACCGCCCCTAAAACGTTGCAAATAACCAATCTGCCCCCCAGACAGCCTGAAATCACGATCGGCCGTCCAGACCGGCACGAATCCCGAATTTCTCGCTGTTCCGACGAAAAGCACTATTCACCCCTAAACAACTCGAAAAGTAGTTATTTTCCATTTTGTCAACGGAAAACCCTCGTGCCGCCCCTAAAACGTTGCAAATAACCAATCTGCCCCCCAGACAGCCTGAAATCACGATCGGCCGTCCAGACCGGCACGAATCCCGAATTTCTCGCTGTTCCGACGAAAAGCACTATTCACCCCTGAACAACTCGAAAAGTAGTTATTTTCCATTTTGTCAACGGAAAACCCTCGTACCGCCCCTAAAACGTTGCAAATAACCAATTTGCCCCCCAAACAGCCTGAAATCACGATCGGCCGTCCAGACCGGCACAAATCCCGAATTTCTCGCTGTTCCGACGAAAAGCACTATTCACCCCTGAACAACCCGAAAGTAGTTATTTTCCATTCTGTCAACGGAAAACCATCGTACCGCCCCTAAAACGTTGCAAATAACCAATCTGCCCCCCAAACAGCCAGAAATCTCGATCGGCCGACCAGACCGGCACGGATCCCGAATTTCTCGCTGTACCGACGTGAAGCACTATTCACCCCTGAACAACCCGAAAGTAGTTATTTTCCATTATGTCAACGGAAAACCCTCGTACCGCCCCTAAAACGTTGCAAATAACCAATCTGCCCCCCAGACAGCCTGAAATCACGATCGGCCGTCCAGACCGGCACGAATCCCGAATTTCTCGCTGTTCCGACGAAAAGCACTATTCACCCCTGAACAACCCGAAAGTAGTTATTTTCCATTCTGTCAACGGAAAACCATCGTACCGCCCCTAAAACGTTGCAAATAACCAATCTGCCCCCCAAACAGCCAGAAATCTCGATCGGCCGACCAGACCGGCACGGATCCCGAATTTCTCGCTGTACCGACGTGAAGCACTATTCACCCCTGAACAACCCGAAAGTAGTTATTTTCCATTATGTCAACGGAAAACCCTCGTACCGCCCCTAAAACGTTGCAAATAACCAATCTGCCCCCCAGACAGCCTGAAATCACGATCGGCCGTCCAGACCGGCACGAATCCCGAATTTCTCGCTGTTCCGACGAAAAGCACTATTCACCCCTGAACAACCCGAAAGTAGTTATTTTCCATTCTGTCAACGGAAAACCATCGTACCGCCCCTAAAACGTTGCAAATAACCAATCTGCCCCCCAAACAGCCAGAAATCTCGATCGGCCGACCAGACCGGCACGGATCCCGAATTTCTCGCTGTACCGACGTGAAGCACTATTCACCCCTGAACAACCCGAAAGTAGTTATTTTCCATTATGTCAACGGAAAACCCTCGTACCGCCCCTAAAACGTTGCAAATAACCAATCTGCCCCCCAGACAGCCTGAAATCACGATCGGCCGTCCAGACCGGCACGAATCCCGAATTTCTCGCTGTTCCGACGAAAAGCACTATTCACCCCTAAACAACTCGAAAAGTAGTTATTTTCCATTTTGTCAACGGAAAACCCTCGTGCCGCCCCTAAAACGTTGCAAATAACCAATCTGCCCCCCAGACAGCCTGAAATCACGATCGGCCGTCCAGACCGGCACGAATCCCGAATTTCTCGCTGTTCCGACGAAAAGCACTATTCACCCCTGAACAACTCGAAAAGTAGTTATTTTCCATTTTGTCAACGGAAAACCCTCGTACCGCCCCTAAAACGTTGCAAATAACCAATTTGCCCCCCAAACAGCCTGAAATCACGATCGGCCGTCCAGACCGGCACAAATCCCGAATTTCTCGCTGTTCCGACGAAAAGCACTATTCACCCCTGAACAACCCGAAAGTAGTTATTTTCCATTTTGTCAACGGAAAACCCTCGTACCGCCCCTAAAACGTTGCAAATAACCAATCTGCCCCCCAAACAGCCAGAAATCCCGATCGGCCGTCCAGACCGGCCCGGATCCCGAATTTCTCGCTGTACCGACGTGAAGCACTATTCACCCCTGAACAACCCGAAAGTAGTTATTTTCCATTATGTCAACGGAAAACCCTCGTACCGCCCCTAAAACGTTGCAAATAACCAATCTGCCCCCCAGACAGCCTGAAATCACGATCGGCCGTCCAGACCGGCACGAATCCCGAATTTCTCGCTGTTCCGACGAAAAGCACTATTCACCCCTGAACAACCCGAAAGTAGTTATTTTCCATTCTGTCAACGGAAAACCATCGTACCGCACCTAAAACGTTGCAAATAACCAATCTGCCCCCCAAACAGCCAGAAATCTCGATCGGCCGACCAGACCGGCACGGATCCCGAATTTCTCGCTGTACCGACGTGAAGCACTATTCACCCCTGAACAACACGAAAGTAGTTATTTTCCATTATGTCAACGGAAAACCCTCGTACCGCCCCTAAAACGTTGCAAATAACCAATCTGCCCCCCAGACAGCCTGAAATCACGATCGGCCGTCCAGACCGGCACGAATCCCGAATTTCTCGCTGTTCCGACGAAAAGCACTATTCACCCCTAAACAACTCGAAAAGTAGTTATTTTCCATTTTGTCAACGGAAAACCCTCGTGCCGCCCCTAAAACGTTGCAAATAACCAATCTGCCCCCCAGACAGCCTGAAATCACGATCGGCCGTCCAGACCGGCACGAATCCCGAATTTCTCGCTGTTCCGACGAAAAGCACTATTCACCCCTGAACAACTCGAAAAGTAGTTATTTTCCATTTTGTCAACGGAAAACCCTCGTACCGCCCCTAAAACGTTGCAAATAACCAATTTGCCCCCCAAACAGCCTGAAATCACGATCGGCCGTCCAGACCGGCACAAATCCCGAATTTCTCGCTGTTCCGACGAAAAGCAATATTCACCCCTGAACAACCCGAAAGTAGTTATTTTCCATTTTGTCAACGGAAAACCCTCGTACCGCCCCTAAAACGTTGCAAATAACCAATCTGCCCCCCAAACAGCCAGAAATCCCGATCGGCCGTCCAGACCGGCCCGGATCCCGAATTTCTCGCTGTACCGACGTGAAGCACTATTCACCCCTGAACAACCCGAAAGTAGTTATTTTCCATTATGTCAACGGAAAACCCTCGTACCGCCCCTAAAACGTTGCAAATAACCAATCTGCCCCCCAGACAGCCTGAAATCACGATCGGCCGTCCAGACCGGCACGAATCCCGAATTTCTCGCTGTTCCGACGAAAAGCACTATTCACCCCTGAACAACTCGAAAAGTAGTTATTTTCCATTTTGTCAACGGAAAACCCTCGTACGGCCCCTAAAACGTTGCAAATAACCAATTTGCCCCCCAAACAGCCTGAAATCACGATCGGCCGTCCAGACCGGCACAAATCCCGAATTTCTCGCTGTTCCGACGAAAAGCACTATTCACCCCTGAACAACCCGAAAGTAGTTATTTTCCATTTTGTCAACGGAAAACCCTCGTACCGCCCCTAAAACATTGCAAATAACCAATCTGCCCCCCAAACAGCCAGAAATCCCGATCGGCCGTCCAGACCGGCCCGGATCCCGAATTTCTCTCTGTACCGACGTGAAGCACTATTCACCCCTGAACAACCCGAAAGTAGTTATTTTCCATTATGTCAACGGAAAACCCTCGTACCGCCCCTAAAACGTTGCAAATAACCAATCTGCCCCCCAGACAGCCTGAAATCACGATCGGCCGTCCAGACCGGCACGAATCCCGAATTTCTCGCTGTTCCGACGAAAAGCACTATTCACCCCTGAACAACCCGAAAGTAGTTATTTTCCATTCTGTCAACGGAAAACCATCGTACTGCCCCTAAAACGTTGCAAATAACCAATCTGCCCCCCAAACAGCCAGAAATCTCGATCGGCCGACCAGACCGGCACGGATCCCGAATTTCTCGCTGTACCGACGTGAAGCACTATTCACCCCTGAACAACACGAAAGTAGTTATTTTCCATTATGTCAACGGAAAACCCTCGTGCCGCCCCTAAAACGTTGCAAATAACCAATCTGCCCCCCAGACAGCCTGAAATCACGATCGGCCGTCCAGACCGGCACGATTCCCGAATTTCTCGCTGTTCCGACGAAAAGCACTATTCACCCCTGAACAACTCGAAAAGTAGTTATTTTCCATTTTGTCAACGGAAAACCCTCGTACCGCCCCTAAAACGTTGCAAATAACCAATTTGCCCCCCAAACAGCCTGAAATCACGATCGGCCGTCCAGACCGGCACAAATCCCGAATTTCTCGCTGTTCCGACGAAAAGCACTATTCACCCCTGAACAACCCGAAAGTAGTTATTTTCCATTTTGTCAACGGAAAACCCTCGTACCGCCCCTAAAACGTTGCAAATAACCAATCTGCCCCCCAAACAGCCAGAAATCCCGATCGGCCGTCCAGACCGGCCCGGATCCCGAATTTCTCGCTGTACCGACGTGAAGCACTATTCACCCCTGAACAACCCGAAAGTAGTTATTTTCCATTATGTCAACGGAAAACCCTCGTACCGCCCCTAAAACGTTGCAAATAACCAATCTGCCCCCCAGACAGCCTGAAATCACGATCGGCCGTCCAGACCGGCACGAATCCCGAATTTCTCGCTGTTCCGACGAAAAGCACTATTCACCCCTGAACAACCCGAAAGTAGTTATTTTCCATTCTGTCAACGGAAAACCATCGTACCGCCCCTAAAACGTTGCAAATAACCAATCTGCCCCCCAAACAGCCAGAAATCTCGATCGGCCGACCAGACCGGCACGGATCCCGAATTTCTCGCTGTACCGACGTGAAGCACTATTCACCCCTGAACAACACGAAAGTAGTTATTTTCCATTATGTCAACGGAAAACCCTCGTACCGCCCCTAAAACGTTGCAAATAACCAATCTGCCCCCCAGACAGCCTGAAATCACGATCGGCCGTCCAGACCGGCACGAATCCCGAATTTCTCGCTGTTCCGACGAAAAGCACTATTCACCCCTAAACAACTCGAAAAGTAGTTATTTTCCATTTTGTCAACGGAAAACCCTCGTGCCGCCCCTAAAACGTTGCAAATAACCAATCTGCCCCCCAGACAGCCTGAAATCACGATCGGCCGTCCAGACCGGCACGAATCCCGAATTTCTCGCTGTTCCGACGAAAAGCACTATTCACCCCTGAACAACTCGAAAAGTAGTTATTTTCCATTTTGTCAACGGAAAACCCTCGTACCGCCCCTAAAACGTTGCAAATAACCAATTTGCCCCCCAAACAGCCTGAAATCACGATCGGCCGTCCAGACCGGCACAAATCCCGAATTTCTCGCTGTTCCGACGAAAAGCACTATTCACCCCTGAACAACCCGAAAGTAGTTATTTTCCATTTTGTCAACGGAAAACCCTCGTACCGCCCCTAAAACGTTGCAAATAACCAATTTGCCCCCCAAACAGCCTGAAATCACGATCGGCCGTCCAGACCGGCACAAATCCCGAATTTCTCGCTGTTCCGACGAAAAGCACTATTCACCCCTGAACAACCCGAAAGTAGTTATTTTCCATTTTGTCAACGGAAAACCCTCGTACCGCCCCTAAAACGTTGCAAATAACCAATCTGCCCCCCAAACAGCCAGAAATCCCGATCGGCCGTCCAGACCGGCCCGGATCCCGAATTTCTCTCTGTACCGACGTGAAGCACTATTCACCCCTGAACAACCCGAAAGTAGTTATTTTCCATTATGTCAACGGAAAACCCTCGTACCGCCCCTAAAACGTTGCAAATAACCAATCTGCCCCCCAGACAGCCTGAAATCACGATCGGCCGTCCAGACCGGCACGAATCCCGAATTTCTCGCTGTTCCGACGAAAAGCACTATTCACCCCTGAACAACCCGAAAGTAGTTATTTTCCATTCTGTCAACGGAAAACCATCGTACCGCCCCTAAAACGTTGCAAATAACCAATCTGCCCCCCAAACAGCCAGAAATCTCGATCGGCCGACCAGACCGGCACGGATCCCGAATTTCTCGCTGTTCCGACGAAAAGCACTATTCACCCCTGAACAACCCGAAAGTAGTTATTTTCCATTCTGTCAACGGAAAACCATCGTACCGCCCCTAAAACGTTGCAAATAACCAATCTGCCCCCCAGACAGCCTGAAATCACGATCGGCCGTCCAGACCGGCACGAATCCCAAATTTCTCGCTGTTCCGACGAAAAGCACTATTCACCCCTAAACAACTCGAAAAGTAGTTATTTTCCATTTTGTCAACGGAAAACCCTCGTGCCGCCCCTAAAACGTTGCAAATAACCAATCTGCCCCCCAGACAGCCTGAAATCACGATCGGCCGTCCAGACCGGCACGAATCCCGAATTTCTCGCTGTTCCGACGAAAAGCACTATTCACCCCTGAACAACTCGAAAAGTAGTTATTTTCCATTTTGTCAACGGAAAACCCTCGTACCGCCCCTAAAACGTTGCAAATAACCAATCTGCCCCCCAAACAGCCTGAAATCACGATCGGCCGTCCAGACCGGCACAAATCCCGAATTTCTCGCTGTTCCGACGAAAAGCACTATTCACCCCTGAACAACCCGAAAGTAGTTATTTTCCATTTTGTCAACGGAAAACCATCGTACCGCCCCTAAAACGTTGCAAATAACCAATCTGCCCCCCAAACAGCCAGAAATCCCGATCGGCCGTCCAGACCGGCACAAATCCCGAATTTCTCGCTGTTCCGACGAAAAGCACTATTCACCCCTGAACAACCCGAAAGTAGTTATTTTCCATTTTGTCAACGGAAAACCCTCGTACCGCCCCTAAAACGTTGCAAATAACCAATCTGCCCCCCAAACAGCCAGAAATCCCGATCGGCCGTCCAGACCGGCCCGGATCCCGAATTTCTCTCTGTACCGACGTGAAGCACTATTCACCCCTGAACAACCCGAAAGTAGTTATTTTCCATTATGTCAACGGAAAACCCTCGTACCGCCCCTAAAACGTTGCAAATAACCAATCTGCCCCCCAGACAGCCTGAAATCACGATCGGCCGTCCAGACCGGCACGAATCCCGAATTTCTCGCTGTTCCGACGAAAAGCACTATTCACCCCTGAACAACCCGAAAGTAGTTATTTTCCATTCTGTCAACGGAAAACCATCGTACCGCCCCTAAAACGTTGCAAATAACCAATCTGCCCCCCAAACAGCCAGAAATCTCGATCGGCCGACCAGACCGGCACGGATCCCGAATTTCTCGCTGTACCGACCTGAAGCACTATTCACCCCTGAACAACACGAAAGTAGTTATTTTCCATTATGTCAACGGAAAACCCTCGTGCCGCCCCTAAAACGTTGCAAATAACCAATCTGCCCCCCAGACAGCCTGAAATCACGATCGGCCGTCCAGACCGGCACGATTCCCGAATTTCTCGCTGTTCCGACGAAAAGCACTATTCACCCCTGAACAACTCGAAAAGTAGTTATTTTCCATTTTGTCAACGGAAAACCCTCGTACCGCCCCTAAAACGTTGCAAATAACCAATTTGCCCCCCAAACAGCCTGAAATCACGATCGGCCGTCCAGACCGGCACAAATCCCGAATTTCTCGCTGTTCCGACGAAAAGCACTATTCACCCCTGAACAACCCGAAAGTAGTTATTTTCCATTTTGTCAACGGAAAACCCTCGTACCGCCCCTAAAACGTTGCAAATAACCAATCTGCCCCCCAAACAGCCAGAAATCCCGATCGGCCGACCAGACCGGCTCGGATCCCGAATTTCTCGCTGTACCGACGTGAAGCACTATTCACCCCTGAACAACCCGAAAGTAGTTATTTTCCATTATGTCAACGGAAAACCCTCGTACCGCCCCTAAAACGTTGCAAATAACCAATCTGCCCCCCAGACAGCCTGAAATCACGATCGGCCGTCCAGACCGGCACGAATCCCGAATTTCTCGCTGTTCCGACGAAAAGCACTATTCACCCCTGAACAACCCGAAAGTAGTTATTTTCCATTCTGTCAACGGAAAACCATCGTACCGCCCCTAAAACGTTGCAAATAACCAATCTGCCCCCCAAACAGCCAGAAATCTCGATCGGCCGACCAGACCGGCACGGATCCCGAATTTCTCGCTGTACCGACGTGAAGCACTATTCACCCCTGAACAACACGAAAGTAGTTATTTTCCATTATGTCAACGGAAAACCCTCGTGCCGCCCCTAAAACGTTGCAAATAACCAATCTGCCCCCCAGACAGCCTGAAATCACGATCGGCCGTCCAGACCGGCACGATTCCCGAATTTCTCGCTGTTCCGACGAAAAGCACTATTCACCCCTGAACAACTCGAAAAGTAGTTATTTTCCATTTTGTCAACGGAAAACCCTCGTACCGCCCCTAAAACGTTGCAAATAACCAATTTGCCCCCCAAACAGCCTGAAATCACGATCGGCCGTCCAGACCGGCACAAATCCCGAATTTCTCGCTGTTCCGACGAAAAGCACTATTCACCCCTGAACAACCCGAAAGTAGTTATTTTCCATTTTGTCAACGGAAAACCCTCGTACCGCCCCTAAAACGTTGCAAATAACCAATCTGCCCCCCAAACAGCCAGAAATCCCGATCGGCCGTCCAGACCGGCCCGGATCCCGAATTTCTCGCTGTACCGACGTGAAGCACTATTCACCCCTGAACAACCCGAAAGTAGTTATTTTCCATTATGTCAACGGAAAACCCTCGTACCGCCCCTAAAACGTTGCAAATAACCAATCTGCCCCCCAGACAGCCTGAAATCACGATCGGCCGTCCAGACCGGCACGAATCCCGAATTTCTCGCTGTTCCGACGAAAAGCACTATTCACCCCTGAACAACCCGAAAGTAGTTATTTTCCATTCTGTCAACGGAAAACCATCGTACCGCCCCTAAAACGTTGCAAATAACCAATCTGCCCCCCAAACAGCCAGAAATCTCGATCGGCCGACCAGACCGGCACGGATCCCGAATTTCTCGCTGTACCGACGTGAAGCACTATTCACCCCTGAACAACACGAAAGTAGTTATTTTCCATTATGTCAACGGAAAACCCTCGTACCGCCCCTAAAACGTTGCAAATAACCAATCTGCCCCCCAGACAGCCTGAAATCACGATCGGCCGTCCAGACCGGCACGAATCCCGAATTTCTCGCTGTTCCGACGAAAAGCACTATTCACCCCTAAACAACTCGAAAAGTAGTTATTTTCCATTTTGTCAACGGAAAACCCTCGTGCCGCCCCTAAAACGTTGCAAATAACCAATCTGCCCCCCAGACAGCCTGAAATCACGATCGGCCGTCCAGACCGGCACGAATCCCGAATTTCTCGCTGTTCCGACGAAAAGCACTATTCACCCCTGAACAACTCGAAAAGTAGTTATTTTCCATTTTGTCAACGGAAAACCCTCGTACCGCCCCTAAAACGTTGCAAATAACCAATTTGCCCCCCAAACAGCCTGAAATCACGATCGGCCGTCCAGACCGGCACAAATCCCGAATTTCTCGCTGTTCCGACGAAAAGCACTATTCACCCCTGAACAACCCGAAAGTAGTTATTTTCCATTTTGTCAACGGAAAACCCTCGTACCGCCCCTAAAACGTTGCAAATAACCAATTTGCCCCCCAAACAGCCTGAAATCACGATCGGCCGTCCAGACCGGCACAAATCCCGAATTTCTCGCTGTTCCGACGAAAAGCACTATTCACCCCTGAACAACCCGAAAGTAGTTATTTTCCATTTTGTCAACGGAAAACCCTCGTACCGCCCCTAAAACGTTGCAAATAACCAATCTGCCCCCCAAACAGCCAGAAATCCCGATCGGCCGTCCAGACCGGCCCGGATCCCGAATTTCTCTCTGTACCGACGTGAAGCACTATTCACCCCTGAACAACCCGAAAGTAGTTATTTTCCATTATGTCAACGGAAAACCCTCGTACCGCCCCTAAAACGTTGCAAATAACCAATCTGCCCCCCAGACAGCCTGAAATCACGATCGGCCGTCCAGACCGGCACGAATCCCGAATTTCTCGCTGTTCCGACGAAAAGCACTATTCACCCCTGAACAACCCGAAAGTAGTTATTTTCCATTCTGTCAACGGAAAACCATCGTACCGCCCCTAAAACGTTGCAAATAACCAATCTGCCCCCCAAACAGCCAGAAATCTCGATCGGCCGACCAGACCGGCACGGATCCCGAATTTCTCGCTGTTCCGACGAAAAGCACTATTCACCCCTGAACAACCCGAAAGTAGTTATTTTCCATTCTGTCAACGGAAAACCATCGTACCGCCCCTAAAACGTTGCAAATAACCAATCTGCCCCCCAGACAGCCTGAAATCACGATCGGCCGTCCAGACCGGCACGAATCCCAAATTTCTCGCTGTTCCGACGAAAAGCACTATTCACCCCTAAACAACTCGAAAAGTAGTTATTTTCCATTTTGTCAACGGAAAACCCTCGTGCCGCCCCTAAAACGTTGCAAATAACCAATCTGCCCCCCAGACAGCCTGAAATCACGATCGGCCGTCCAGACCGGCACGAATCCCGAATTTCTCGCTGTTCCGACGAAAAGCACTATTCACCCCTGAACAACTCGAAAAGTAGTTATTTTCCATTTTGTCAACGGAAAACCCTCGTACCGCCCCTAAAACGTTGCAAATAACCAATTTGCCCCCCAAACAGCCTGAAATCACGATCGGCCGTCCAGACCGGCACAAATCCCGAATTTCTCGCTGTTCCGACGAAAAGCACTATTCACCCCTGAACAACCCGAAAGTAGTTATTTTCCATTTTGTCAACGGAAAACCCTCGTACCGCCCCTAAAACGTTGCAAATAACCAATTTGCCCCCCAAACAGCCTGAAATCACGATCGGCCGTCCAGACCGGCACAAATCCCGAATTTCTCGCTGTTCCGACGAAAAGCACTATTCACCCCTGAACAACCCGAAAGTAGTTATTTTCCATTTTGTCAACGGAAAACCCTCGTACCGCCCCTAAAACGTTGCAAATAACCAATCTGCCCCCCAAACAGCCAGAAATCCCGATCGGCCGTCCAGACCGGCCCGGATCCCGAATTTCTCTCTGTACCGACGTGAAGCACTATTCACCCCTGAACAACCCGAAAGTAGTTATTTTCCATTATGTCAACGGAAAACCCTCGTACCGCCCCTAAAACGTTGCAAATAACCAATCTGCCCCCCAGACAGCCTGAAATCACGATCGGCCGTCCAGACCGGCACGAATCCCGAATTTCTCGCTGTTCCGACGAAAAGCACTATTCACCCCTGAACAACCCGAAAGTAGTTATTTTCCATTCTGTCAACGGAAAACCATCGTACCGCCCCTAAAACGTTGCAAATAACCAATCTGCCCCCCAAACAGCCAGAAATCTCGATCGGCCGACCAGACCGGCACGGATCCCGAATTTCTCGCTGTACCGACCTGAAGCACTATTCACCCCTGAACAACACGAAAGTAGTTATTTTCCATTATGTCAACGGAAAACCCTCGTGCCGCCCCTAAAACGTTGCAAATAACCAATCTGCCCCCCAGACAGCCTGAAATCACGATCGGCCGTCCAGACCGGCACGATTCCCGAATTTCTCGCTGTTCCGACGAAAAGCACTATTCACCCCTGAACAACTCGAAAAGTAGTTATTTTCCATTTTGTCAACGGAAAACCCTCGTACCGCCCCTAAAACGTTGCAAATAACCAATTTGCCCCCCAAACAGCCTGAAATCACGATCGGCCGTCCAGACCGGCACAAATCCCGAATTTCTCGCTGTTCCGACGAAAAGCACTATTCACCCCTGAACAACCCGAAAGTAGTTATTTTCCATTTTGTCAACGGAAAACCCTCGTACCGCCCCTAAAACGTTGCAAATAACCAATCTGCCCCCCAAACAGCCAGAAATCCCGATCGGCCGACCAGACCGGCCCGGATCCCGAATTTCTCGCTGTACCGACGTGAAGCACTATTCACCCCTGAACAACCCGAAAGTAGTTATTTTCCATTATGTCAACGGAAAACCCTCGTACCGCCCCTAAAACGTTGCAAATAACCAATCTGCCCCCCAGACAGCCTGAAATCACGATCGGCCGTCCAGACCGGCACGAATCCCGAATTTCTCGCTGTTCCGACGAAAAGCACTATTCACCCCTGAACAACCCGAAAGTAGTTATTTTCCATTCTGTCAACGGAAAACCATCGTACCGCCCCTAAAACGTTGCAAATAACCAATCTGCCCCCCAAACAGCCAGAAATCTCGATCGGCCGACCAGACCGGCACGGATCCCGAATTTCTCGCTGTACCGACGTGAAGCACTATTCACCCCTGAACAACACGAAAGTAGTTATTTTCCATTATGTCAACGGAAAACCCTCGTACCGCCCCTAAAACGTTGCAAATAACCAATCTGCCCCCCAGACAGCCTGAAATCACGATCGGCCGTCCAGACCGGCACGAATCCCGAATTTCTCGCTGTTCCGACGAAAAGCACTATTCACCCCTAAACAACTCGAAAAGTAGTTATTTTCCATTTTGTCAACGGAAAACCCTCGTGCCGCCCCTAAAACGTTGCAAATAACCAATCTGCCCCCCAGACAGCCTGAAATCACGATCGGCCGTCCAGACCGGCACGAATCCCGAATTTCTCGCTGTTCCGACGAAAAGCACTATTCACCCCTGAACAACTCGAAAAGTAGTTATTTTCCATTTTGTCAACGGAAAACCCTCGTACCGCCCCTAAAACGTTGCAAATAACCAATTTGCCCCCCAAACAGCCTGAAATCACGATCGGCCGTCCAGACCGGCACAAATCCCGAATTTCTCGCTGTTCCGACGAAAAGCACTATTCACCCCTGAACAACCCGAAAGTAGTTATTTTCCATTTTGTCAACGGAAAACCCTCGTACCGCCCCTAAAACGTTGCAAATAACCAATTTGCCCCCCAAACAGCCTGAAATCACGATCGGCCGTCCAGACCGGCACAAATCCCGAATTTCTCGCTGTTCCGACGAAAAGCACTATTCACCCCTGAACAACCCGAAAGTAGTTATTTTCCATTTTGTCAACGGAAAACCCTCGTACCGCCCCTAAAACGTTGCAAATAACCAATCTGCCCCCCAAACAGCCAGAAATCCCGATCGGCCGTCCAGACCGGCCCGGATCCCGAATTTCTCTCTGTACCGACGTGAAGCACTATTCACCCCTGAACAACCCGAAAGTAGTTATTTTCCATTATGTCAACGGAAAACCCTCGTACCGCCCCTAAAACGTTGCAAATAACCAATCTGCCCCCCAGACAGCCTGAAATCACGATCGGCCGTCCAGACCGGCACGAATCCCGAATTTCTCGCTGTTCCGACGAAAAGCACTATTCACCCCTGAACAACCCGAAAGTAGTTATTTTCCATTCTGTCAACGGAAAACCATCGTACCGCCCCTAAAACGTTGCAAATAACCAATCTGCCCCCCAAACAGCCAGAAATCTCGATCGGCCGACCAGACCGGCACGGATCCCGAATTTCTCGCTGTACCGACCTGAAGCACTATTCACCCCTGAACAACACGAAAGTAGTTATTTTCCATTATGTCAACGGAAAACCCTCGTGCCGCCCCTAAAACGTTGCAAATAACCAATCTGCCCCCCAGACAGCCTGAAATCACGATCGGCCGTCCAGACCGGCACGATTCCCGAATTTCTCGCTGTTCCGACGAAAAGCACTATTCACCCCTGAACAACTCGAAAAGTAGTTATTTTCCATTTTGTCAACGGAAAACCCTCGTACCGCCCCTAAAACGTTGCAAATAACCAATTTGCCCCCCAAACAGCCTGAAATCACGATCGGCCGTCCAGACCGGCACAAATCCCGAATTTCTCGCTGTTCCGACGAAAAGCACTATTCACCCCTGAACAACCCGAAAGTAGTTATTTTCCATTTTGTCAACGGAAAACCCTCGTACCGCCCCTAAAACGTTGCAAATAACCAATCTGCCCCCCAAACAGCCAGAAATCCCGATCGGCCGACCAGACCGGCCCGGATCCCGAATTTCTCGCTGTACCGACGTGAAGCACTATTCACCCCTGAACAACCCGAAAGTAGTTATTTTCCATTATGTCAACGGAAAACCCTCGTACCGCCCCTAAAACGTTGCAAATAACCAATCTGCCCCCCAGACAGCCTGAAATCACGATCGGCCGTCCAGACCGGCACGAATCCCGAATTTCTCGCTGTTCCGACGAAAAGCACTATTCACCCCTGAACAACCCGAAAGTAGTTATTTTCCATTCTGTCAACGGAAAACCATCGTACCGCCCCTAAAACGTTGCAAATAACCAATCTGCCCCCCAAACAGCCAGAAATCTCGATCGGCCGACCAGACCGGCACGGATCCCGAATTTCTCGCTGTACCGACGTGAAGCACTATTCACCCCTGAACAACACGAAAGTAGTTATTTTCCATTATGTCAACGGAAAACCCTCGTACCGCCCCTAAAACGTTGCAAATAACCAATCTGCCCCCCAGACAGCCTGAAATCACGATCGGCCGTCCAGACCGGCACGAATCCCGAATTTCTCGCTGTTCCGACGAAAAGCACTATTCACCCCTAAACAACTCGAAAAGTAGTTATTTTCCATTTTGTCAACGGAAAACCCTCGTGCCGCCCCTAAAACGTTGCAAATAACCAATCTGCCCCCCAGACAGCCTGAAATCACGATCGGCCGTCCAGACCGGCACGAATCCCGAATTTCTCGCTGTTCCGACGAAAAGCACTATTCACCCCTGAACAACTCGAAAAGTAGTTATTTTCCATTTTGTCAACGGAAAACCCTCGTACCGCCCCTAAAACGTTGCAAATAACCAATTTGCCCCCCAAACAGCCTGAAATCACGATCGGCCGTCCAGACCGGCACAAAACCCGAATTTCTCGCTGTTCCGACGAAAAGCACTATTCACCCCTGAACAACCCGAAAGTAGTTATTTTCCATTTTGTCAACGGAAAACCCTCGTACCGCCCCTAAAACGTTGCAAATAACCAATCTGCCCCCCAAACAGCCAGAAATCCCGATCGGCCGTCCAGACCGGCCCGGATCCCGAATTTCTCGCTGTACCGACGTGAAGCACTATTCACCCCTGAACAACCCGAAAGTAGTTATTTTCCATTATGTCAACGGAAAACCCTCGTACCGCCCCTAAAACGTTGCAAATAACCAATCTGCCCCCCAGACAGCCTGAAATCACGATCGGCCGTCCAGACCGGCACGAATCCCGAATTTCTCGCTGTTCCGACGAAAAGCACTATTCACCCCTGAACAACCCGAAAGTAGTTATTTTCCATTCTGTCAACGGAAAACCATCGTACCGCCCCTAAAACGTTGCAAATAACCAATCTGCCCCCCAAACAGCCAGAAATCTCGATCGGCCGACCAGACCGGCACGGATCCCGAATTTCTCGCTGTACCGAAGTGAAGCACTATTCACCCCTGAACAACACGAAAGTAGTTATTTTCCATTATGTCAACGGAAAACCCTCGTACCGCCCCTAAAACGTTGCAAATAACCAATCTGCCCCCCAGACAGCCTGAAATCACGATCGGCCGTCCAGACCGGCACGAATCCCAAATTTCTCGCTGTTCCGACGAAAAGCACTATTCACCCCTAAACAACTCGAAAAGTAGTTATTTTCCATTTTGTCAACGGAAAACCCTCGTACCGCCCCTAAAACGTTGCAAATAACCAATTTGCCCCCCAAACAGCCTGAAATCACGATCGGCCGTCCAGACCGGCACAAATCCCGAATTTCTCGCTGTTCCGACGAAAAGCACTATTCACCCCTGAACAACCCGAAAGTAGTTATTTTCCATTTTGTCAACGGAAAACCCTCGTACCGCCCCTAAAACGTTGCAAATAACCAATCTGCCCCCCAAACAGCCAGAAATCCCGATCGGCCGTCCAGACCGGCCCGGATCCCGAATTTCTCGCTGTACCGACGTGAAGCACTATTCGCCCCTGAACAACCCGAAAGTAGTTATTTTCCATTATGTCAACGGAAAACCCTCGTACCGCCACTAAAACGTTGCAAATAACCAATCTGCCCCCCAGACAGCCTGAAATCACGATCGGCCGTCCAGACCGGCACGAATCCCGAATTTCTCGCTGTTCCGACGAAAAGCACTATTCACCCCTGAACAACCCGAAAGTAGTTATTTTCCATTCTGTCAACGGAAAACCATCGTACCGCCCCTAAAACGTTGCAAATAACCAATCTGCCCCCCAAACAGCCTGAAATCACGATCGGCCGTCCAGACCGGCACGAATCCCGAATTTCTCGCTGTTCCGACGAAAAGCACTATTCACCCCTGAACAACCCAAAAAGTAGTTATTTTCCATTATGTCAACGGAAAACCCTCGTACCGCCCCAAAAACGTTGCAAATAACCAATCTGCCCCCCAGACAGCCTGAAATCACGATCGGCCGTCCAGACCGGCACGAATCCCGAATTTCTCGCTGTTCCGACGAAAAGCACTATTCACCCCTGAACAACCCGAAAGTAGTTATTTTCCATTCTGTCAACGGAAAACCATCGTACCGCCCCTAAAACGTTGCAAATAACCAATCTGCCCCCCAAACAGCCTGAAATCACGATCGGCCGTCCAGACCGGCACGAATCCCGAATTTCTCGCTGTTCCGACGAAAAGCACTATTCACCCCTGAACAACCCAAAAAGTAGTTATTTTCCATTATGTCAACGGAAAACCCTCGTACCGCCCCAAAAACGTTGCAAATAACCAATCTGCCCCCCAGACAGCCTGAAATCACGATCGGCCGTCCAGACCGGCACGAATCCCGAATTTCTCGCTGTTCCGATGAAAAGCACTATTCACCCCTGAACAACTCGAAAAGTAGTTATTTTCCATTTTGTCAACGGAAAACCCTCGTACCGCCCCTAAAACGTTGCAAATAACCAATTTGCCCCCCAAACAGCCTGAAATCACGATCGGCCGTCCAGACCGGCACAAATCCCGAATTTCTCGCTGTTCCGACGAAAAGCACTATTCACCCCTGAACAACCCGAAAGTAGTTATTTTCCATTTTGTCAACGGAAAACCCTCGTACCGCCCCTAAAACGTTGCAAATAACCAATCTGCCCCCCAAACAGCCAGAAATCCCGATCGGCCGTCCAGACCGGCCCGGATCCCGAATTTCTCGCTGTACCGACGTGAAGCACTATTCACCCCTGAACAACCCGAAAGTAGTTATTTTCCATTATGTCAACGGAAAACCCTCGTACCGCCCCTAAAACGTTGCAAATAACCAATCTGCCCCCCAGACAGCCTGAAATCACGATCGGCCGTCCAGACCGGCACGAATCCCGAATTTCTCGCTGTTCCGACGAAAAGCACTATTCACCCCTGAACAACCCGAAAGTAGTTATTTTCCATTCTGTCAACGGAAAACCATCGTACCGCCCCTAAAACGTTGCAAATAACCAATCTGCCCCCCAAACAGCCTGAAATCACGATCGGCCGTCCAGACCGGCACGAATCCCGAATTTCTCGCTGTTCCGACGAAAAGCACTATTCACCCCTGAACAACCCAAAAAGTAGTTATTTTCCATTATGTCAACGGAAAACCCTCGTACCGCCCCAAAAACGTTGCAAATAACCAATCTGCCCCCCAGACAGCCTGAAATCACGATCGGCCGTCCAGACCGGCACGAATCCCGAATTTCTCGCTGTTCCGATGAAAAGCACTATTCACCCCTGAACAACTCGAAAAGTAGTTATTTTCCATTTTGTCAACGGAAAACCCTCGTACCGCCCCTAAAACGTTGCAAATAACCAATTTGCCCCCCAAACAGCCTGAAATCACGATCGGCCGTCCAGACCGGCACAAATCCCGAATTTCTCGCTGTTCCGACGAAAAGCACTATTCACCCCTGAACAACCCGAAAGTAGTTATTTTCCATTTTGTCAACGGAAAACCCTCGTACCGCCCCTAAAACGTTGCAAATAACCAATCTGCCCCCCAAACAGCCAGAAATCCCGATCGGCCGTCCAGACCGGCCCGGATCCCGAATTTCTCGCTGTACCGACGTGAAGCACTATTCACCCCTGAACAACCCGAAAGTAGTTATTTTCCATTATGTCAACGGAAAACCCTCGTACCGCCCCTAAAACGTTGCAAATAACCAATCTGCCCCCCAGACAGCCTGAAATCACGATCGGCCGTCCAGACCGGCACGAATCCCGAATTTCTCGCTGTTCCGACGAAAAGCACTATTCACCCCTGAACAACCCGAAAGTAGTTATTTTCCATTCTGTCAACGGAAAACCATCGTACCGCCCCTAAAACGTTGCAAATAACCAATCTGCCCCCCAAACAGCCAGAAATCTCGATCGGCCGACCAGACCGGCACGGATCCCGAATTTCTCGCTGTACCGACGTGAAGCACTATTCACCCCTGAACAACACGAAAGTAGTTATTTTCCATTATGTCAACGGAAAACCCTCGTACCGCCCCTAAAACGTTGCAAATAACCAATCTGCCCCCCAGACAGCCTGAAATCACGATCGGCCGTCCAGACCGGCACGAATCCCGAATTTCTCGCTGTTCCGACGAAAAGCACTATTCACCCCTAAACAACTCGAAAAGTAGTTATTTTCCATTTTGTCAACGGAAAACCCTCGTGCCGCCCCTAAAACGTTGCAAATAACCAATCTGCCCCCCAGACAGCCTGAAATCACGATCGGCCGTCCAGACCGGCACGAATCCCGAATTTCTCGCTGTTCCGACGAAAAGCACTATTCACCCCTGAACAACTCGAAAAGTAGTTATTTTCCATTTTGTCAACGGAAAACCCTCGTACCGCCCCTAAAACGTTGCAAATAACCAATTTGCCCCCCAAACAGCCTGAAATCACGATCGGCCGTCCAGACCGGCACAAATCCCGAATTTCTCGCTGTTCCGACGAAAAGCACTATTCACCCCTGAACAACCCGAAAGTAGTTATTTTCCATTTTGTCAACGGAAAACCCTCGTACCGCCCCTAAAACGTTGCAAATAACCAATCTGCCCCCCAAACAGCCAGAAATCCCGATCGGCCGTCCAGACCGGCCCGGATCCCGAATTTCTCGCTGTACCGACGTGAAGCACTATTCACCCCTGAACAACCCGAAAGTAGTTATTTTCCATTATGTCAACGGAAAACCCTCGTACCGCCCCTAAAACGTTGCAAATAACCAATCTGCCCCCCAGACAGCCTGAAATCACGATCGGCCGTCCAGACCGGCACGAATCCCGAATTTCTCGCTGTTCCGACGAAAAGCACTATTCACCCCTGAACAACCCGAAAGTAGTTATTTTCCATTCTGTCAACGGAAAACCATCGTACCGCCCCTAAAACGTTGCAAATAACCAATCTGCCCCCCAAACAGCCAGAAATCTCGATCGGCCGACCAGACCGGCACGGATCCCGAATTTCTCGCTGTACCGAAGTGAAGCACTATTCACCCCTGAACAACACGAAAGTAGTTATTTTCCATTATGTCAACGGAAAACCCTCGTACCGCCCCTAAAACGTTGCAAATAACCAATCTGCCCCCCAGACAGCCTGAAATCACGATCGGCCGTCCAGACCGGCACGAATCCCAAATTTCTCGCTGTTCCGACGAAAAGCACTATTCACCCCTAAACAACTCGAAAAGTAGTTATTTTCCATTTTGTCAACGGAAAACCCTCGTACCGCCCCTAAAACGTTGCAAATAACCAATTTGCCCCCCAAACAGCCTGAAATCACGATCGGCCGTCCAGACCGGCACAAATCCCGAATTTCTCGCTGTTCCGACGAAAAGCACTATTCACCCCTGAACAACCCGAAAGTAGTTATTTTCCATTTTGTCAACGGAAAACCCTCGTACCGCCCCTAAAACGTTGCAAATAACCAATCTGCCCCCCAAACAGCCAGAAATCCCGATCGGCCGTCCAGACCGGCCCGGATCCCGAATTTCTCGCTGTACCGACGTGAAGCACTATTCGCCCCTGAACAACCCGAAAGTAGTTATTTTCCATTATGTCAACGGAAAACCCTCGTACCGCCACTAAAACGTTGCAAATAACCAATCTGCCCCCCAGACAGCCTGAAATCACGATCGGCCGTCCAGACCGGCACGAATCCCGAATTTCTCGCTGTTCCGACGAAAAGCACTATTCACCCCTGAACAACCCGAAAGTAGTTATTTTCCATTCTGTCAACGGAAAACCATCGTACCGCCCCTAAAACGTTGCAAATAACCAATCTGCCCCCCAAACAGCCTGAAATCACGATCGGCCGTCCAGACCGGCACGAATCCCGAATTTCTCGCTGTACCGACGAAAAGCACTATTCACCCCTGAACAACCCAAAAAGTAGTTATTTTCCATTATGTCAACGGAAAACCCTCGTACCGCCCCAAAAACGTTGCAAATAACCAATCTGCCCCCCAGACAGCCTGAAATCACGATCGGCCGTCCAGACCGGCACGAATCCCGAATTTCTCGCTGTTCCGACGAAAAGCACTATTCACCCCTGAACAACCCGAAAGTAGTTATTTTCCATTCTGTCAACGGAAAACCATCGTACCGCCCCTAAAACGTTGCAAATAACCAATCTGCCCCCCAAACAGCCTGAAATCACGATCGGCCGTCCAGACCGGCACGAATCCCGAATTTCTCGCTGTTCCGACGAAAAGCACTATTCACCCCTGAACAACCCAAAAAGTAGTTATTTTCCATTATGTCAACGGAAAACCCTCGTACCGCCCCAAAAACGTTGCAAATAACCAATCTGCCCCCCAGACAGCCTGAAATCACGATCGGCCGTCCAGACCGGCACGAATCCCGAATTTCTCGCTGTTCCGATGAAAAGCACTATTCACCCCTGAACAACTCGAAAAGTAGTTATTTTCCATTTTGTCAACGGAAAACCCTCGTACCGCCCCTAAAACGTTGCAAATAACCAATTTGCCCCCCAAACAGCCTGAAATCACGATCGGCCGTCCAGACCGGCACAAATCCCGAATTTCTCGCTGTTCCGACGAAAAGCACTATTCACCCCTGAACAACCCGAAAGTAGTTATTTTCCATTTTGTCAACGGAAAACCCTCGTACCGCCCCTAAAACGTTGCAAATAACCAATCTGCCCCCCAAACAGCCAGAAATCCCGATCGGCCGTCCAGACCGGCCCGGATCCCGAATTTCTCGCTGTACCGACGTGAAGCACTATTCACCCCTGAACAACCCGAAATTAGTTATTTTCCATTATGTCAACGGAAAACCCTCGTACCGCCCCTAAAACGTTGCAAATAACCAATCTGCCCCCCAGACAGCCTGAAATCACGATCGGCCGTCCAGACCGGCACGAATCCCGAATTTCTCGCTGTTCCGACGAAAAGCACTATTCACCCCTGAACAACCCGAAAGTAGTTATTTTCCATTCTGTCAACGGAAAACCATCGTACCGCCCCTAAAACGTTGCAAATAACCAATCTGCCCCCCAAACAGCCAGAAATCTCGATCGGCCGACCAGACCGGCACGGATCCCGAATTTCTCGCTGTACCGAAGTGAAGCACTATTCACCCCTGAACAACACGAAAGTAGTTATTTTCCATTATGTCAACGGAAAACCCTCGTACCGCCCCTAAAACGTTGCAAATAACCAATCTGCCCCCCAGACAGCCTGAAATCACGATCGGCCGTCCAGACCGGCACGAATCCCAAATTTCTCGCTGTTCCGACGAAAAGCACTATTCACCCCTAAACAACTCGAAAAGTAGTTATTTTCCATTTTGTCAACGGAAAACCCTCGTACCGCCCCTAAAACGTTGCAAATAACCAATTTGCCCCCCAAACAGCCTGAAATCACGATCGGCCGTCCAGACCGGCACAAATCCCGAATTTCTCGCTGTTCCGACGAAAAGCACTATTCACCCCTGAACAACCCGAAAGTAGTTATTTTCCATTTTGTCAACGGAAAACCCTCGTACCGCCCCTAAAACGTTGCAAATAACCAATCTGCCCCCCAAACAGCCAGAAATCCCGATCGGCCGTCCAGACCGGCCCGGATCCCGAATTTCTCGCTGTACCGACGTGAAGCACTATTCGCCCCTGAACAACCCGAAAGTAGTTATTTTCCATTATGTCAACGGAAAACCCTCGTACCGCCCCTTAAACGTTGCAAATAACCAATCTGCCCCCCAGACAGCCTGAAATCACGATCGGCCGTCCTGACCGGCACGAATCCCGAATTTCTCGCTGTTCCGACGAAAAGCACTATTCACCCCTGAACAACCCGAAAGTAGTTATTTTCCATTCTGTCAACGGAAAACCATCGTACCGCCCCTAAAACGTTGCAAATAACCAATCTGCCCCCCAAACAGCCTGAAATCACGATCGGCCGTCCAGACCGGCACGAATCCCGAATTTCTCGCTGTTCCGACGAAAAGCACTATTCACCCCTGAACAACCCAAAAAGTAGTTATTTTCCATTTTGTCAACGGAAAACCCTCGTACCGCCCCTAAAACGTTGCATATAACCAATCTGCCCCCCAAACAGCCTGAAATCACGATTGGCCGTCCAGACCGGCCCGAATCCTGAATTTCTCGCTGTTCCGACGAAAAGCACTATTCCCCCCTGAACAACCCGAAAGTAGTTATTTTCCATTTTGTCAACGGAAAACCCTCGTACCGCCCCTAAAACGTTGCATATAACCAACCTGCCCCCCAAACAGCCTGAAATCTCGATCGGCCGACCAGACCGGCACGAATCCCGAATTTCTCGCTGTACCGTCGAGAAGCACTATTCACCCCCTGAACAACCCGAAAAGTAGTTATTTTCCATTTTGTCAACGGAAAACCCTCGTACCGCCCCTAAAACGTTGCAAATAACCAATCTGCCCCCCAGACAGCCTGAAATCACGATCGGCCATCCAGACCGGCACGAATCCCGAATTTCTCGCTGTTCCGACGAAAAGCACTATTCACCCCTGAACAACTCGAAAAGTAGTTATTTTCCATTCTGTCAACGGAAAACCCTCGTACCGCCCCTAAAACGTTGCAAATAACCAATTTGCCCCCCAAACAGCCTGAAATCACGATCGGCCGTCCAGACCGGCACAAATCCCGAATTTCTCGCTGTTCCGACGAAAAGCACTATTCACCCCTGAACAACCCGAAAGTAGTTATTTTCCATTTTGTCAACGGAAAACCCTCGTACCGCCCCTAAAACGTTGCAAATAACCAATCTGCCCCCCAAACAGCCAGAAATCCCGATCGGCCGTCCAGACCGGCCCGGATCCCGAATTTCTCGTTGTACCGACGTGAAGCACTATTCACCCCTGAACAACCCGAAAGTAGTTATTTTCCAATATGTCAACGGAAAACCCTCGTACCGCCCCTAAAACGTTGCAAATAACCAATCTGCCCCCAGACAGCCTGAAATCACGATCGGCCGTCCAGACCGGCACGAATCCCGAATTTCTCGCTGTTCCGACGAAAAGCACTATTCACCCCTGAACAACCTGAAAGTAGTTATTTTCCATTCTGTCAACGGAAAACCATCGTACCGCCCCTAAAACGTTGCAAATAACCAATCTGCCCCCCAAACAGCCAGAAATCTCGATCGGCCGACCAGACCGGCTCGGATCCCGAATTTCTCGCTGTTCCGACGAAAAGCACTATTCACCCCTGAACAACCCGAAAGTAGTTATTTTCCATTATGTCAACGGAAAACCCTCGTACCGCCCCTAAAACGTTGCAAATAACCAATCTGCCCCCCAGACAGCCTGAAATCACGATCGGCCGTCCAGACCGGCACGAATCCCGAATTTCTCGCTGTTCCGACGAAAAGCACTATTCACCCCTGAACAACTCGAAAAGTAGTTATTTTCCATTTTGTCAACGGAAAACCCTCGTACCGCCCCTAAAACGTTGCAAATAACCAATTTGCCCCCCAAACAGCCTGAAATCCCGATCGGCCGTCCAGACCGGCACGAATCCCGAATATCTCGCTGTTTCGACGAAAAGCATGGTTCACCCCTGAACAACCTGAAAGTAGTTATTTTCCATTTTGTCAACGGAAAACCCTCGTACCGCCCCTAAAACGTTGCATATAACCAACCTGCCCCCCAAACAGCCTGAAATCACGATTGGCCGTCCAGACCGGCCCGAATCCCGAATTTCTCGCTGTACCGACGTGAAGCACTATTCACCCCTGAACAACCCGAAAGTAGTTATTTTCCGTTATGTCAACGGAAAACCCTCGTACCGCCCCTAAAACGTTGCAAATAACCAATCTGCCCTCCAGACAGCCTGAAATCACGATCGGCCGTCCAGACCGGCACGAATCCCGAATTTCTCGCTGTTCCGACGAAAAGCACTATTCACCCCTGAACAACCCAAAAAGTAGTTATTTTCCATTTTGTCAACGGAAAACCCTCGTACCGCCCCTAAAACGTTGCATATAACCAATCTGCCACCCAAACAGCCTGAAATCACGATTGGCCGTCCAGACCGGCCCGAATCCTGAATTTCTCGCTGTTCCGACGAAAAGCACTATTCACCCCTGAACAACCCGAAAGTAGTTATTTTCCATTATGTCAACGGAAAACCCTCGTACCGCCCCTAAAACGTTGCATATAACCAACCTGCCCCCCAAACAGCCTGAAATCTCGATCGGCCGACCAGACCGGCACGAATCCCGAATTTCTCGCTGTACCGTCGAGAAGCACTATTCACCCCCTGAACAACCCGAAAAGTAGTTATTTTCCATTTTGTCAACGGAAAACCCTCGTACCGCCCCTAAAACGTTGCATATAACCAATCTGCCCCCCAAACAGCCTGAAATCTCGATCGGCCGACCAGACCGGCACGAATCCCGAATTTCTCGCTGTACCGACGAGAAGCACTATTCACCCCCTGAACAACCCGAAAGTAGTTTTTTGTAATTTTGTCAACGGAAAACCCTCGTACCGCCCCTAAAACGTTGCAAATAACCAATCTGCCCCCCAGACAGCCTGAAATCACGATCGGCCGTCCAGACCGGCACGAACCCCGAATTTCTCGCTGTTCCGACGAAAAGCACTATTCACCCCTGAACAACCCGAAAGTAGTTATTTTCCATTTTGTCAACGGAAAACCCTCGTACCGCCCCTAAAACGTTGCAAATAACCAATTTGCCCCCCAAACAGCCAGAAATCCCGATCGGCCGTCCAGACCGGCACGAATCCCGAATTTCTCGCTGTACCGACGAGAAGCACTATTCACCCCCTGAACAACCCGAAAGTAGTTTTTTGTCATTTTGTCAACGGAAAACCCTCGTACCGCCCCTAAAACGTTGCAAATAACCAATCTGCCCCCAAACAGCCTAAAATCACGATCGGCCGTCCAGACCGGCACAAATCCCGAATTTCTCGCTGTTCCGACGAAAAGCACTATTCACCCCTGAACAACCCGAAAGTAGTTATTTTCCATTTTGTCAACGGAAAACCCTCGTACCGCCCCTAAAACGTTGCAAATAACCAATTTGCCCCCCAAACAGCCAGAAATCCCGATCGGCCGTCCAGACCGGCACGAATCCCGAATTTCTCGCTGTTTCGACGAAAAGCATGGTTCACCCCTGAACAACCAGAAAGTAGTTATTTTCCATTTTGTCAACGGAAAACCCTTGTACCGCCCCTAAAACGTTGCAAATAACCAATCTGCGCCCCAAACAGCATGAAATCCCGATTGCCGTCCAGACCGGCACGAATCCCGAATTTCTCGCTGTACCGACGTGAAGCACTATTCACCCCTGAACAACCCGAAAGTAGTTATTTTCCATTATGTCAACGGAAAACCCTCGTACCGCCCCTAAAACGTTGCAAATAACCAATCTGCCCCCCAGACAGCCTGAAATCACGATCGGCCGTCCAGACCGGCACGAATCCCGAATTTCTCGCTGTTCCGACGAAAAGCACTATTCACCCCTGAACAACCCGAAAGTAGTTATTTTCCATTTTGTCAACGGAAAACCCTCGTACCGCCCCTAAAACGTTGCAAATAACCAATTTGCCCCCCAAACAGCCAGAAATCCCGATCGGCCGTCCAGACCGGCACGAATCCCGAATTTCTCGCTGTTTCGACGAAAAGCATGGTTCACCCCTGAACAACCAGAAAGTAGTTATTTTCCATTTTGTCAACGGAAAACCCTTGTACCGCCCCTAAAACGTTGCAAATAACCAATCTGCGCCCCAAACAGCATGAAATCCCGATTGCCGTCCAGACCGGCACGAATCCCGAATTTCTCGCTGTACCGACGTGAAGCACTATTCACCCCTGAACAACCCGAAAGTAGTTATTTTCCATTATGTCAACGGAAAACCCTCGTACCGCCCCTAAAACGTTGCAAATAACCAATCTGCCCCCCAGACAGCCTGAAATCACGATCGGCCGTCCAGACCGGCACGAATCCCGAATTTCTCGCTGTACCGACGAGAAGCACTATTCACCCCCTGAACAACCCGAAAGTAGTTTTTTGTCATTTTGTCAACGGAAAACCCTCGTACCGCCCCTAAAACGTTGCAAATAACCAATCTGCCCCCCAAACAGCCTAAAATCACGATCGGCCGTCCAGACCGGCACAAATCCCGAATTTCTCGCTGTTCCGACGAAAAGCACTATTCACCCCTGAACAACCCGAAAGTAGTTATTTTCCATTTTGTCAACGGAAAACCCTCGTACCGCCCCTAAAACGTTGCAAATAACCAATTTGCCCCCCAAACAGCCAGAAATCCCGATCGGCCGTCCAGACCGGCACGAATCCCGAATTTCTCGCTGTTTCGACGAAAAGCATGGTTCACCCCTGAACAACCAGAAAGTAGTTATTTTCCATTTTGTCAACGGAAAACCCTTGTACCGCCCCTAAAACGTTGCAAATAACCAATCTGCGCCCCAAACAGCATGAAATCCCGATTGCCGTCCAGACCGGCACGAATCCCGAATTTCTCGCTGTACCGACGTGAAGCACTATTCACCCCTGAACAACCCGAAAGTAGTTATTTTCCATTATGTCAACGGAAAACCCTCGTACCGCCCCTAAAACGTTGCAAATAACCAATCTGCCCCCCAGACAGCCTGAAATCACGATCGGCCGTCCAGACCGGCACGAATCCCGAATTTCTCGCTGTTCCGACGAAAAGCACTATTCACCCCTGAACAACCCGAAAGTAGTTATTTTCCATTTTGTCAACGGAAAACCCTCGTACCGCCCCTAAAACGTTGCAAATAACCAATTTGCCCCCCAAACAGCCAGAAATCCCGATCGGCCGTCCAGACCGGCACGAATCCCGAATTTCTCGCTGTTTCGACGAAAAGCATGGTTCACCCCTGAACAACCAGAAAGTAGTTATTTTCCATTTTGCCAACGGAAAACCCTTGTACCGCCCCTAAAACGTTGCAAATAACCAATCTGCGCCCCAAACAGCATGAAATCCCGATTGCCGTCCAGACCGGCACGAATCCCGAATTTCTCGCTGTACCGACGTGAAGCACTATTCACCCCTGAACAACCCGAAAGTAGTTATTTTCCATTATGTCAACGGAAAACCCTCGTACCGCCCCTAAAACGTTGCAAATAACCAATCTGCCCCCCAGACAGCCTGAAATCACGATCGGCCGTCCAGACCGGCACGAATCCCGAATTTCTCGCTGTACCGACGAGAAGCACTATTCACCCCCTGAACAACCCGAAAGTAGTTTTTTGTCATTTTGTCAACGGAAAACCCTCGTACCGCCCCTAAAACGTTGCAAATAACCAATCTGCCCCCCAAACAGCCTAAAATCACGATCGGCCGTCCAGACCGGCACAAATCCCGAATTTCTCGCTGTTCCGACGAAAAGCACTATTCACCCCTGAACAACCCGAAAGTAGTTATTTTCCATTTTGTCAACGGAAAACCCTCGTACCGCCCCTAAAACGTTGCAAATAACCAATTTGCCCCCCAAACAGCCAGAAATCCCGATCGGCCGTCCAGACCGGCACGAATCCCGAATTTCTCGCTGTTTCGACGAAAAGCATGGTTCACCCCTGAACAACCAGAAAGTAGTTATTTTCCATTTTGTCAACGGAAAACCCTTGTACCGCCCCTAAAACGTTGCAAATAACCAATCTGCGCCCCAAACAGCATGAAATCCCGATTGCCGTCCAGACCGGCACGAATCCCGAATTTCTCGCTGTACCGACGTGAAGCACTATTCACCCCTGAACAACCCGAAAGTAGTTATTTTCCATTATGTCAACGGAAAACCCTCGTACCGCCCCTAAAACGTTGCAAATAACCAATCTGCCCCCCAGACAGCCTGAAATCGCGATCGGCCGTCCAGACCGGCACGAATCCCGAATTTCTCGCTGTTCCGACAAAAAGCACTATTCACCCCCTGAACAACCCGAAAAGTAGTTATTTTCCATTTTGTCAACGGAAAACCCTCGTACCGCCCCTAAAACGTTGCATATAACCAATCTGCCCCCCAAACAGCCTGAAATCACGATTGGCCGTCCAGACCGGCACGAATCCCGAATATCTCGCTGTTCCGACGAAAAGCACTATTCACCCTTGAACAACCCGAAAGTAGTTATTTTCCCTTTTGTCAACGGAAAACCCTCGTACCACCCCTAAAACGTTGCATATAACCAACCTGCCCCCCAAACAGCCTGAAATCACGATCGGCCGTCCAGACCGGCACAAATCCCGAATTTCTCGCTGTTCCGACGAAAAGCACTATTCACCCCTGAACAACCCGAAAGTAGTTATTTTCCATTTTGTCAACGGAAAACCCTCGTACCGCCCCTAAAACGTTGCAAATAACCAATTTCCCCCCAAACAGCCAGAAATCCCGATCGGCCGTCCAGACCGGCACGAATCCCGAATTTCTCGCTGTTTCGACGAAAAGCATGGTTCACCCCTGAACAACCAGAAAGTAGTTATTTTCCATTTTGTCAACGGAAAACCCTCGTACCGCCCCTAAAACGTTGCAAATAACCAATCTGCCCCCCAAACAGCATGAAATCACGATTGGTCGTCCAGACCGGCACGAATCCCGAATTTCTTGCTGTACCGACGTGAAGCACTATTCACCGCTGAACAACCCGAAAGTAGTTATTTTCCATTATGTCAACGGAAAACCCTCGTACCGCCCCTAAAACGTTGCAAATAACCAATCTGCCCCCCAGACAGCCTGAAATCACGATCGGCCATCCAGACCGACACGAATCCCGAATTTCTCGCTATTCCGACGAAAAGCACTATTCACCCCTGAACAACCCGAAAAGTAGTTATTTTCCCTTTTGCCAACGGAAAACCCTCGTACCGCCCCTAAAACGTTGCATATAACCAACCTGCCCCCCAATAAGCCTGAAATCACGATTGGCCGTCCAGACCGGCCCGAATCCCGAATTTCTTGCTGTTCCGACGAAAAGCACTATTCACCCTTGAACAACCCGAAAGTAGTTATTTTCCCTTTTGACAACGGAAAACCCTCGTACCGCCCCTAAAACGTTGCATATAACCAACTTGCCCCCCAAAGAGCCTGAAATCACGATTGGCCGTCCAGGCCGGCACGAATCCCGAATTTCTCGCTGTTCCGACGAAAAGCACTATTCACCCCTGAACAACCCGAAAGTAGTTATTTTCCATTTTGTCAACGGAAAACCCTCGTACCGCCCCCAAAACGTTGCAAATAACCAATCTGCGCCCCAAACAGCATGAAATCACGATTGGCCGTCCAGACCGGCATGAATCCCGAATTTCTCGCTGTACCGACGTGAAGCACTATTCACCCCTGAACAACCCGAAAGTAGTTATTTTCCATTATGTCAACGGAAAACCCTCGTACCGCCCCTAAAACGTTGCAAATAACCAATCTGCCCCCCAGACAGCCTGAAATCACGATCGGCCGTCCAGACCGGCACGAATCCCGAATTTCTCGCTGTTCCGACGAAAAGCACTATTCACCCCTGAACAACCCGAAAAGTAGTTATTTTCCATTTTGTCAACAGAAAACCCTCGTACCGCCCCTAAAACGTTGCATATAACCAATCTGCCCCCCAAACAGCCTGAAATCACGATTGGCCGTCCAGACCGGCCCGAATCCCGAATTTCTCGCTGTTCCGACGAAAAGCACTATTCACCCTTGAACAACCCGAAAGTAGTTATTTTCCATTTTGACAACGGAAAACCCTCGTACCGCCCCTAAAACGTTGCATATAACCAACCTGCCCCCCAAACAGCCTGAAATCACGATTGGCCGTCCAGGCCGGCACGAATCCCGAATTTCACGTTGTTCCGACGAAAAGCACCATTCACCCCTAAACAACCCGAAAGTAGTTATTTTCCCTTTTGTCAACGGAAAACCCTCGTACCACCGCTAAAACGTTGCAAATAACCAATCTGCCCCCCAAATAGCCTGAAATCACGATCGGCCGTCCAGACCGGCACGAATCCCGAATTTCTCGCTGTTCCGACGAAAAGCACTATTCTCCCCTGAACAACCTGAAAGTAGTTATTTTCCATTTTGTCAACGGAAAACCCTCGTACCGCCCCTAAAACGTTACAAATAACCAATCAGCCCCCCAAACAGCCTGAAATCTCGATCGGCCGACCAGACCGGCACGAATCCCGAATTTCTCGCTGTACCGACGAGAAGCACTATTCACCCCCTGAACAACCCGAAAGTAGTTATTTTCCATTATGTCAACGGAAAACCCTCGTACCGCCCCTAAAACGTTGCAAATAACCAATCTGCCCCCCAGACAGCCTGAAATCACGATCGGCCATCCAGACCGGCACGAATCCCGAATTTCTCGCTGTTCCGACGAAAAGCACTATTCACCCCCTGAACAACCCGAAAAGTAGTTATTTTCCATTTTGTCAACGGAAAACCCTCGTACCGCCCCTAAAACGTTGCATATAACCAATCTGCCCCCCAAACAGCTTGAAATCACGATTGGCCGTCCAGACCGGCCCGAATCCCGAATTTCTCGCTGTTCCGACGAAAAGCACTATTCACCCTTGAACAACCCGAAAGTAGTTATTTTCCATTTTGACAACGGAAAACCCTCGTACCGCCCCTAAAACGTTGCATATAACCAACCTGCCCCCCAAACAGCCTGAAATCACGATTGGCCGTCCAGGCCGGCACGAATCCCGAATTTCACGTTGTTCCGACGAAAAGCACCATTCACCCCTAAACAACCCGAAAGTAGTTATTTTCCCTTTTGTCAACGGAAAACCCTCGTACCACCGCTAAAACGTTGCAAATAACCAATCTGCCCCCCAAATAGCCTGAAATCACGATCGGCCGTCCAGACCGGCACGAATCCCGAATTTCTCGCTGTTCCGACGAAAAGCACTATTCTCCCCTGAACAACCCGAAAGTAGTTATTTTCCATTTTGTCAACGGAAAACCCTCGTACCGCCCCTAAAACATTACAAATAACCAATCAGCCCCCCAAACAGCCTGAAATCTCGATCGGCCGACCAGACCGGCACGAATCCCGAATTTCTCGCTGTACCGACGAGAAGCACTATTCACCCCCTGAACAACCCGAAAAGTAGTTATTTTCCATTTTGTCAACGGAAAACCCTCGTACCGCCCCTAAAACGTTGCATATAACCAATCTGCCCCCCAAACAGCCTGGAATCTCGATCGGCCGACCAGACCGGCACGAATCTCGAATTTCTCACTGTACCGACTAGAAGCACTATTCACCCCCTGAACAACCCGAAAGTAGTTTTTTTTCATTTTGTCAACGGAAAACCCTCGTACCGCCCCTAAAACGTTGCAAATAACCAATCTGCCCCCCAGACAGCCTGAAATCACGATCGGCCGTCCAGACCGGCACGAATCCCGAATTTCTCGCTGTTCCGACGAAAAGCACTATTCACCCCTGAACAACCCGAAAGTAGTTATTTTCCATTTTGTCAACGGAAAACCCTCGTACCGCCCCTAAAACGTTGCAAATAACCAATTTGCCCCCCAAACAGCCAGAAATCCCGATCGGCCGTCCAGACCGGCACGAATCCCGAATTTCTCGCTGTTTCGACGAAAAGCATGGTTCACCCCTGAACAACCAGAAAGTAGTTATTTTCCATTTTGTCAACGGAAAACCCTCGTACCGCCCCTAAAACGTTGCAAATAACCAATCTGCCCCCCAAACAGCATGAAATCACGATTGGCCGTCCAGACCGGCACGAATCCCGAATTTCTCGCTGTACCGACGTGAAGCACTATTCACCCCTGAACAACCCGAAAGTAGTTATTTTCCATTATGTCAACGGAAAACCCTCGTACCGCCCCTAAAACGTTGCAAATAACCAATCTGCCCCCCAGACAGCCTGAAATCACGATCGGCCGTCCAGACCGGCACGAATCCCGAATTTCTCGCTGTTTCGACGAAAAGCATGGTTCACCCCTGAACAACCAGAAAGTAGTTATTTTCCATTTTGTCAACGGAAAACCCTCGTACCGCCCCTAAAACGTTGCAAATAACCAATCTGCCCCCCAAACAGCATGAAATCACGATTGGCCGTCCAGACCGGCACGAATCCCGAATTTCTCGCTGTACCGACGTGAAGCACTATTCTCCCCTGAACAACCCGAAAGTAGTTATTTTCCATTATGTCAACGGAAAACCCTCGTACCGCCCCTAAAACGTTGCAAATAACCAATCTGCCCCCCAGACAGCCTGAAATCACGATCGGCCGTCCAGACCGGCACGAATCCCGAATTTCTCGCTATTCCGACGAAAAGCACTATTCACCCCTGAACAACCCGAAAAGAAGTTATTTTCCATTTTGTCAACGGAAAACCCTCGTACCGCCCCTAAAACGTTGCATATAACCAACCTGCCCCCCAAACAGCCTGAAATCACGATTGGCCGTCCAGACCGGCCCGAATCCCGAATTTCTCGCTGTTCCGACGAAAGGCACTATTCACCCTTGAACAACCCGAAAGTAGTTATTTTCCATTTTGACAACGGAAAACCCTCGTACCGCCCCTAAAACGTTGCATATAACCAACCTGCCCCCCAAACAGCCTGAAATCACGATTGGCCGTCCAGGCCGGCACGAATCCCGAATTTCACGTTGTTCCGACGAAAAGCACCATTCACCCCTAAACAACCCGAAAGTAGTTATTTTCCATTTTGTCAACGGAAAACCCTCGTACCGCCCCTAAAACGTTGCAAATAACCAATCTGCGCCCCAAACAGCATGAAATCACGATTGGCCGTCCAGACCGGCACGAATCCCGAATTTCTCGCTGTACCGACGTGAAGCACTATTTACCCCTGAACAACCCGAAAGTAGTTATTTTCCATTATGTCAACGGAAAACCCTCGTACCGCCCCTAAAACGTTGCAAATAACCAATCTGCCCCCCAGACAGCCTGAAATCACGATCGGCCGTCCAGACCGGCACGAATCCCGAATTTCTCGCTGTTCCGACGAAAAGCACTATTCACCCCTGAACAACCCGAAAGTAGTTATTTTCCATTCTGTCAACGGAAAACCACCGTACCGCCCCTAAAACGTTGCAACTAACAAATCTGCCCCCCAAACAGCCAGAAATCTCGATCGGCCGACCAGACCGGCACGAATCCCGAATTTCTCGCTGTACCGACGAGATGCACTATTCACCCCCTGAACAATCCGAAAAGTAGTTATTTTCCATTTTGTCAACGGAAAACCCTCGCACCGCCCCTAAAACGTTGCAAATAACCAATCTGCCCCCCAAACAGCCTGAAATCACGATCGGCCGTCCAGACCGGCACGAATCCCAAATTTCTCGCTGTTCCGACGAAAAGCACTATTCACCCCTAAACAACCCGAAAGTAGTTATTTTCCATTTTGTCAACGGAAAACCCTCGCACCGCCCCTAAAACGTTGCAAATAACCAATCTGCCCCCCAAACAGCATGAAATCACGATTGGCCGTCCAGACCGGCACGAATCCCGAATTTTTCGCTGCACCGACGTGAAGCACTATTCACCCCTGAACAACCCGAAAGTAGTTATTTTCCATTATGTCAACGGAAAACCCTCGTACCGCCCCTAAAACGTTGCAAATAACCAATCTGCCCCCCAGACAGCCTGAAATCACGATCGGCCGTCCAGACCGACACGAATCCCGAATTTCTCACTATTCCGACGAAAAGCACTATTCACCCCTGAACAACCCGAAAAGTAGTTATTTTCCCTTTTGTCAACGGAAAACCCTCGTACCGCCCCTAAAACGTTGCATGTAACCAACCTGCCCCCCAAACAGCCTGAAATCACGATTGGCCGTCCAGACCGGCTCGAATCCCGAATTTCTCGCTGTTCCGACGAAAAGCACTATTCACCCTTGAACAACCCGAAAGTAGTTATTTTCCCTTTTGACAACGGAAAACCCTCGTACCGCCCCTAAAACGTTGCATATATCCAACTTGCCCCCCAAACCGCCTGAAATCACGATTGGCCGTCCAGGCCGGCACGAATCCCGAATTTCTCGCTGTTCCGACGAAAAGCACTATTCACCCCTGAACAACCCGAAAGTAGTTATTTTCCATTATGTCAACGGAAAACCCTCGTACCGCCCCTAAAACGTTGCAAATAACCAATCTGCCCCCCAGACAGCCTGAAATCACGATCGGCCGTCCAGACCGACACGAATCCCGAATTTCTCACTATTCCGACGAAAAGCACTATTCACCCCTGAACAACCCGAAAAGTAGTTATTTTCCCTTTTGTCAACGGAAAACCCTCGTACCGCCCCTAAAACGTTGCATATAACCAACCTGCCCCCCAAACAGCCTGAAATCACGATTGGCCGTCCAGACCGGCCCGAATCCCGAATTTCTCGCTGTTCCGACGAAAAGCACTATTCACCCTTGAACAACCCGAAAGTAGTTATTTTCCCTTTTGACAACGGAAAACCCTCGTACCGCCCCTAAAACGTTGCATATAACCAACTTGCCCCCCGAACCGCCTGAAATCACGATTGGCCGTCCAGGCCGGCACGAATCCCGAATTTCTCGCTGTTCCGACGAAAAGCACTATTCACCCCTGAACAACCCGAAAGTAGTTATTTTCCATTTTGTCAACGGAAAACCCTCGTACCGCCCCTAAAACGTTGCAAATAACCAATCTGCGCCCCAAACAGCATGAAATCACGATTGGCCGTCCAGACCGGCACGAATCCCGAATTTCTCACTGTACCGACGAGAAGCACTATTCACCCCCTGAACAACCCGAAAGTAGTTTTTTTTCATTTTGTCAACGGAAAACCCTCGTACCGCCCCTAAAACGTTGCAAATAACCAATCTGCCCCCCAGACAGCCTGAAATCACGATCGGCCGTCCAAACCGGCACGAATCCCGAATTTCTCGCTGTTCCGACGAAAAGCACTATTCACCCCTGAACAACCCGAAAGTAGTTATTTTCCATTTTGTCAACGGAAAACCCTCGTACCGCCCCTAAAACGTTGCAAATAACCAATTTGCCCCCCAAACAGCCAGAAATCCCGATCGGCCGTCCAGACCGGCACGAATCCCAAATTTCTCGCTGTTTCGACGAAAAGCATGGTTCTCCCCTGAACAACCAGAAAGTAGTTATTTTCCATTTTGTCAACGGAAAACCCTCGTACCGCCCCTAAAACGTTACAAATAACCAATCTGCCCCCCAAACAGCCTGAAATCTCGATCGGCCGACCAGACCGGCACGAATCCCGAATTTCTCGATGTACCGACGAGAAGCACTATTCACCCCCTGAACAACCCGAAAAGTAGTTATTTTCCATTATGTCAACGGAAAACCCTCGTACCGCCCCTAAAACGTTGCAAATAACCAATCTGCCCCCCAGACAGCCTGAAATCACGATCGGCCGTCCAGACCGACACGAATCCCGAATTTCTCACTATTCCGACGAAAAGCACTATTCACCCCTGAACAACCCGAAAAGTAGTTATTTTCCATTTTGTCAATGGAAAACCCTCGTACAGCCCCTAAAACGTTGCATATAACCAACCTGCCCCCCAAACAGCCTGAAATCACGATTGGCCGTCCAGACCGGCCCGAATCCCGAATTTCTCGCTGTTCCGACGAAAAGCACTATTCACCCTTGAACAACCCGAAAGTAGTTATTTTCCCTTTTGACAACAGAAAACCCTCGTACCGCCCCTAAAACGTTGCATATAACCAACTTGCCCCCCAAACAGCCTGAAATCACGATTGGCCGTCCAGGCCGGCACGAATCCCGAATTTCTCGCTGTTCCGACGAAAAGCACTATTCACCCCTGAACAACCCGAAAGTAGTTATTTTCCATTTTGTCAACGGAAAACCCTCGTACCGCCCCTAAAACGTTGCAAATAACCAATCTGCGCCCCAAACAGCATGAAATCACGATTGGCCGTCCAGACCGGCACGAATCCCGAATTTCTCGCTGTACCGACGTGAAGCACTATTTACCCCTGAACAACCCGAAAGTAGTTATTTTCCATTATGTCAACGGAAAACCCTCGTACCGCCCCTAAAACGTTGCAAATAACCAATCTGCCCCCCAGACAGCCTGAAATCACGATCGGCCGTCCAGACCGGCACGAATCCCGAATTTCTCGCTGTTCCGACGAAAAGCACTATTCACCCCTGAACAACCCGAAAGTAGTTATTTTCCATTCTGTCAACGGAAAACCACCGTACCGCCCCTAAAACGTTGCAACTAACAAATCTGCCCCCCAAACAGCCAGAAATCTCGATCGGCCGACCAGACCGGCACGAATCCCGAATTTCTCGCTGTACCGACGAGATGCACTATTCACCCCCTGAACAATCCGAAAAGTAGTTATTTTCCATTTTGTCAACGGAAAACCCTCACACCGCCCCTAAAACGTTGCAAATAACCAATCTGCCCCCCAAACAGCCTGAAATCACGATCGGCCGTCCAGACCGGCACGAATCCCAAATTTCTCGCTGTTCCGACGAAAAGCACTATTCACCCCTAAACAACCCGAAAGTAGTTATTTTCCATTTTGTCAACGGAAAACCCTCGCACCGCCCCTAAAACGTTGCAAATAACCAATCTGCCCCCCAAACAGCATGAAATCACGATTGGCCGTCCAGACCGGCACGAATCCCGAATTTTTCGCTGCACCGACGTGAAGCACTATTCACCCCTGAACAACCCGAAAGTAGTTATTTTCCATTATGTCAACGGAAAACCCTCGTACCGCCCCTAAAACGTTGCAAATAACCAATCTGCCCCCCAGACAGCCTGAAATCACGATCGGCCGTCCAGACCGACACGAATCCCGAATTTCTCACTATTCCGACGAAAAGCACTATTCACCCCTGAACAACCCGAAAAGTAGTTATTTTCCCTTTTGTCAACGGAAAACCCTCGTACCGCCCCTAAAACGTTGCATATAACCAACCTGCCCCCCAAACAGCCTGAAATCACGATTGGCCGTCCAGACCGGCTCGAATCCCGAATTTCTCGCTGTTCCGACGAAAAGCACTATTCACCCTTGAACAACCCGAAAGTAGTTATTTTCCCTTTTGACAACGGAAAACCCTCGTACCGCCCCTAAAACGTTGCATATAACCAACTTGCCCCCCGAACCGCCTGAAATCACGATTGGCCGTCCAGGCCGGCACGAATCCCGAATTTCTCGCTGTTCCGACGAAAAGCACTATTCACCCCTGAACAACCCGAAAGTAGTTATTTTCCATTTTGTCAACGGAAAACCCTCGTACCGCCCCTAAAACGTTGCATATAACCAACTTGCCCCCCAAACAGCCTGAAATCACGATTGGCCGTCCAGACCGGCACGAATCCCGAATTTCTCGCTGTTTCGACGAAAAGCATGGTTCACCCCTGAACAACCCGAAAGTAGTTATTTTCCATTTTGTCTACGGAAAACCCTCGTACCGCCCCTAAAACTTTGCAAATAACCAATCTGCCCCCCAAACAGCATGAAATCACGATTGACCGTCCAGACCGGCACGAATCCCGAATTTCTCGCTGTACCGACGTGAAGCACTATTCACCCCTGAACAACCCGAAAGTAGTTATTTTCCATTTTGTCAACGGAAAACCCTCGTACCGCCCCTAAAACGTTGCAAATAACCAATTTGCCCCCCAAACAGCCAGAAATCCCGATCGGCCGTCCAGACCGGCACGAATCCCGAATTTCTCGCTGTTTCGACAAAAAAGCATGGTTCACCCCTGAACAACCAGAAAGTAGTTATTTTCCATTTTGTCAACGGAAAACCCTCGTACCGCCCCTAAAACGTTGCAAATAACCAATCTGCCCCCCAAACAGCATGAAATCACGATTGGCCGTCCAGACCGGCCCGAATCCCGAATTTCTCGCTGTACCGACGTGAAGCACTATTCACCCCTGAACAACCCGAAAGTAGTTATTTTCCATTATGTCAACGGAAAACCCTCGTACCGCCCCTAAAACGTTGCAAATAACCAATCTGCCCCCCAGACAGCCTGAAATCACGATCGGCCGTCCAGACCGGCACAAATCCCGAATTTCTCGCTGTTCCGACGAAAAGCACTATTCACCCTTGAACAACCCGAAAGTAGTTATTTTCCATTTTGTCAACGGAAAACCCTCGTACCGCCCCTAAAACGTTGCAAATAACCAATTTGCCCCCCAAACAGCCAGAAATCCCGATCGGCCGTCCAGACCGGCACGAATCCCGAATTTCTCGCTGTTTCGACGAAAAGCATGGTTCACCCCTGAACAACTAGAAAGTAGTTATTTTCCATTTTGTCAACGGAAAACCCTCGTACCGCCCCTAAAACGTTGCAAATAACCAATCTGCCCCCCAAACAGCATGAAATCACGATTGGCCGTACAGACCGGCACGAATCCCGAATTTCTCGCTGTACCGACGTGAAGCACTATTCACCCCTGAACAACCCGAAAGTAGTTATTTTCCATTATGTCAACGGAAAACCCTCGTACCGCCCCTAAAACGTTGCAAATAACCAATCTGCCCCCCAGACAGCCTGAAATCACGATCGGCCGTCCAGACCGGCACGAATCCCGAATTTCTCGCTATTCCGACGAAAAGCACTATTCACCCCTGAACAACCCGAAAAGTAGTTATTTTCCATTTTGTCAACGGAAAACCCTCGTACCGCCCCTAAAACGTTGCATATAACCAACCTGCCCCCCAAACAGCCTGAAATCACGATTGGCCGTCCAGACCGGCCCGAATCCCGAATTTCTCGCTGTTCCAACGAAAAGCACTATTCACCCTTGAACAACCCGAAAGTAGTTATTTTCCCTTTTGACAACGGAAAACCCTCGTACCGCCCCTAAAACGTTGCATATAACCAACTTGCCCCCCAAACAGCCTGAAATCACGATTGGCCGTCCAGACCGGCACGAATCCCGAATTTCTCGCTGTTTCGACGAAAAGCATGGTTCACCCCTGAACAACCCGAAAGTAGTTATTTTCCATTTTGTCTACGGAAAACCCTCGTACCGCCCCTAAAACTTTGCAAATAACCAATCTGCCCCCCAAACAGCATGAAATCACGATTGACCGTCCAGACCGGCACGAATCCCGAATTTCTCGCTGTACCGACGTGAAGCACTATTCACCCCTGAACAACCCGAAAGTAGTTATTTTCCATTATGTCAACGGAAAACCCTCGTACCGCCCCTAAAACGTTGCAAATAACCAATCTGCCCCCCTGACAGCCTGAAATCACGATCGGCCGTCCAGACCGGCACGAATCCCGAATTTCTCGCTGTTCCGACGAAAAGCACTATTCACCCCCTGAACAACCCGAAAAGGAGTTATTTTCCATTTTGTCAACGGAAAACCCTCGTACCGCCCCTAAAACGTTGCATATAACCAATCTGCCCCCCAAACAGCCTGAAATCACGATTGGCCGTCCAGACCGGCCCGAATCCCGAATTTCTCGCTGTTCCGTCGAAAAGCACTATTCACCCTTGAACAACCCGAAAGTAGTTATTTTCCCTTTTGTCAACGGAAAACCCTCGTACCACCCCTAAAACGTTGCATATAACCAACTTGCCCCCCAAACAGCCTGAAATCACGATTGGCCGTCCAGGCCGGCACGAATCCCGAATTTCTCGCTGTTCCGACGAGAAGCACTATTCACCCCTGAACAACCCGAAAGTAGTTATTTTCCATTTTGTCTACGGAAAACCCTCGTACCGCCCCTAAAACGTTGCAAATAACCAATCTGCGCCCCAAACAGCATGAAATCCCGATTGACCGTCCAGACCGGCACGAATCCCGAATTTCTCGCTGTACCGACGTGAAGCACTATTCACCCCTGAACAACCCGAAAGTAGTTATTTTCCATTATGTCAACGGAAAACCCTCGTACCGCCCCTAAAACGTTGCAAATAACCAATCTGCCCCCCAGACAGCCTGAAATCACGATCGGCCGTCCAGACCGGCACGAATCCCGAATTTCTCGCTGTTCCGACGAAAAGCACTATTCACCCCCTGAACAACCCGAAAAGTAGTTATTTTCCATTTTGTCAACGGAAAACCCTCGTACCGCCCCTAAAACGTTGCATATAACCAATCTGCCCCCCAAACAGCCTGAAATCACGATTGGCCGTCCAGACCGGCCCGAATCCTGAATTTCTCGCTGTTCCGTCGAAAAGCACTATTCACCCTTGAACAACCCGAAAGTAGTTATTTTCCCTTTTGTCAACGGAAAACCCTCGTACCACCCCTAAAACGTTGCATATAACCAACCTGCCCCCCAAACAGCCTGAAATCACGATCGGCCGTCCAGACCGGCACAAATCCCGAATTTCTCGCTGTTCCGACGAAAAGCACTAATCACCCCTGAACAACCCGAAAGTAGTTATTTTCCATTTTGTCAACGGAAAACCCTCGTACCGCCCCTAAAACGTTGCAAATAACCAATCTGCCCCCCAGACAGCCTGAAATCACGATCGGCCGTCCAGACCGGCACGAATCCCGAATTTCTCGCTGTTCCGACGAAAAGCACTATTCACCCCTGAACAACCCGAAAGTAGTTATTTTCCATTTTGTCAACGGAAAACCCTCGTACCGCCCCTAAAACGTTGCAAATAACCAGTTTGCCCCCCAAACAGCCAGAAATCCCGATCGGCCGTCCAGACCGGCACGAATCCCGAATTTCTCGCTGTTTCGACGAAAAGCATGGTTCACCCCTGAACAACCCGAAAGTAGTTATTTTCCCTTTTGACAACGGAAAACCCTCGTACCGCCCCTAAAACGTTGCATATAACCAACTTGCCCCCCAAACAGCCTGAAATCACGATTGGCCGTCCAGACCGGCACGAATCCCGAATTTCTCGCTGTTCCGACGAAAAGCACCATTCACCCCTGAACAACCCGAAAGTAGTTATTTTCCATTTTGTCTACGGAAAACCCTCGTACCGCCCCTAAAACGTTGCAAATAACCAATCTGCCCCCCAAACAGCATGAAATCACGATTGACCGTCCAGACCGGCACGAATCCCGAATTTCTCGCTGTACCGACGTGAAGCACTATTCACCCCTGAACAACCCGAAAGTAGTTATTTTCCATTATGTCAACGGAAAACCCTCGTACCGCCCCTAAAACGTTGCAAATAACCAATCTGCCCCCCTGACAGCCTGAAATCACGATCGGCCGTCCAGACCGGCACGAATCCCGAATTTCTCGCTGTTCCGACGAAAAGCACTATTCACCCCCTGAACAACCCGAAAAGGAGTTATTTTCCATTTTGTCAACGGAAAACCCTCGTACCGCCCCTAAAACGTTGCATATAACCAATCTGCCCCCCAAACAGCCTGAAATCACGATTGGCCGTCCAGACCGGCCCGAATCCCGAATTTCTCGCTGTTCCGTCGAAAAGCACTATTCACCCTTGAACAACCCGAAAGTAGTTATTTTCCCTTTTGTCAACGGAAAACCCTCGTACCACCCCTAAAACGTTGCATATAACCAACTTGCCCCCCAAACAGCCTGAAATCACGATTGGCCGTCCAGGCCGGCACGAATCCCGAATTTCTCGCTGTTCCGACGAGAAGCACTATTCACCCCTGAACAACCCGAAAGTAGTTATTTTCCATTTTGTCTACGGAAAACCCTCGTACCGCCCCTAAAACGTTGCAAATAACCAATCTGCGCCCCAAACAGCATGAAATCCCGATTGACCGTCCAGACCGGCACGAATCCCGAATTTCTCGCTGTACCGACGTGAAGCACTATTCACCCCTGAACAACCCGAAAGTAGTTATTTTCCATTATGTCAACGGAAAACCCTCGTACCGCCCCTAAAACGTTGCAAATAACCAATCTGCCCCCCAGACAGCCTGAAATCACGATCGGCCGTCCAGACCGGCACGAATCCCGAATTTCTCGCTGTTCCGACGAGAAGCACTATTCACCCCCTGAACAACCCGAAAAGTAGTTATTTTCCATTTTGTCAACGGAAAACCCTCGTACCGCCCCTAAAACGTTGCATATAACCAATCTGCCCCCCAAACAGCCTGAAATCACGATTGGCCGTCCAGACCGGCCCGAATCCTGAATTTCTCGCTGTTCCGTCGAAAAGCACTATTCACCCTTGAACAACCCGAAAGTAGTTATTTTCCCTTTTGTCAACGGAAAACCCTCGTACCACCCCTAAAACGTTGCATATAACCAACCTGCCCCCCAAACAGCCTGAAATCACGATCGGCCGTCCAGACCGGCACAAATCCCGAATTTCTCGCTGTTCCGACGAAAAGCACTAATCACCCCTGAACAACCCGAAAGTAGTTATTTTCCATTTTGTCAACGGAAAACCCTCGTACCGCCCCTAAAACGTTGCAAATAACCAATCTGCCCCCCAGACAGCCTGAAATCACGATCGGCCGTCCAGACCGGCACGAATCCCGAATTTCTCGCTGTTCCGACGAAAAGCACTATTCACCCCTGAACAACCCGAAAGTAGTTATTTTCCATTTTGTCAACGGAAAACCCTCGTACCGCCCCTAAAACGTTGCAAATAACCAATCTGCCCCCCAAACAGCCAGAAATCACGATCGGCCGTCCAGACCGGCACGAATCCCGAATTTCTCGCTGTTCCGACGAAAAGCACTATTCACCCCTGAACAACCAGAAAGTAGTTATTTTCCATTTTGTCAACGGAAAACCCTCGTACCGCCCCTAAAACGTTGCAAATAACCAATCTGCCCCCCAAACAGCATGAAATCACGATTGGCCGTCCAGACCGGCACGAATCCCGAATTTCTCGCTGTACCGACGTGAAGCACTATTCACCCCTGAACAACCCGAAAGTAGTTATTTTCCATTATGTCAACGGAAAACCCTCGTACCGCCCCTAAAACGTTGCAAATAACCAATCTGCCCCCCAGACAGCCTGAAATCACGATCGGCCGTCCAGACCGGCACGAATCCCGAATTTCTCGCTGTTCCGACGAAAAGCACTATTCACCCCTGAACAACCCGAAAAGTAGTTATTTTCCATTTTGTCAACGGAAAACCCTCGTACCGCCCCTAAAACGTTGCATATAACCAATCTGCCCCCCAAACAGTCTGAAATCACGATTGGCCGTCCAGACCGGCCCGAATCCCGAATTTCTCGCTGTTCCGATGAAAAGTACTATTCACCCTTGAACAACGCGAAAGTAGTTTTTTTCCCTTTTGACAACGGAAAACCCTCGTACCGCCCCTAAAACGTTGCATATAACCAACCTGCCCCCCAAACAGCCTGAAATCACGATTGGCCGTCCAGGCCGGCACGAATCCCGAATTTCTCGCTGTTCCGACGAAAAGCACCATTCACCCCTGAACAACCCGAAAGTAGTTATTTTCCCTTTTGTCAACGGAAAACCCTCGTACCACCGCTAAAACGTTGCAAATAACCAATCTGCCCCCCAAACAGCCTGAAATCTCGATCGGCCGACCAGACCGGCACGAATCCCGAATTTCTCGCTGTACCGACGAGAAGCACTATTCACCCCCTGAACAACCCGAAAAGTAGTTATTTTCCATTTTGTCAACGGAAAACCCTCGTACCGCCCCTAAAACGTTGCATATAACCAATCTGCCCCCCAAACAGCCTGAAACCTCGATCGGCCGACCAGACCGGCACGAATCCCGAATTTCTCGCTGTACCGACGAGAAGCACTATTCACCCCCTGAACAACCCGAAAAGTAGTTATTTTCCATTTTGTCAACGGAAAACCCTCGTACCGCCCCTAAAACGTTGAAAATAACCAATCTACCCCCCAAACAGCCTGAAATCTCGATCGGCCGTCCAGACCGGCACGAATCCCGAATTTCTCGCTGTTCCGACGAGAAGCACTATTCACCCCTGAACAACCCGAAAGTAGTTATTTTCCATTTTGTCAACGGAAAACCCTCGTACCGCCGCTAAAACGTTGCAAATAACCAATCTGCCCCCCAAACAGCCTGAAATCTCGATCGGCCGACCAGACCGGCACGAATCCCGAATTTCTCGCTGTACCGACGAAAAGCACTATTCACCCCCTGAACAACCCGAAAAGTACTTATTTTCCATTTTGTCATCGGAAAACCCTCGTACCGCCCCAAAAACGTTGCATATAACCAATCTGCCCCCCAAACAGCCTGAAATCTCGATCGGCCGACCAGACCGGCACGAATCCCGAATTTCTCGCTGTACCGACGAGAAGCACTATTCACCCCCTGAACAACCCGAAAAGTAGTTATTTTCCATTTTGTCAACGGAAAACCGTCGTACCGCCCCTAAAACGTTGCAAATAACCAATCTGCCCCCCAAACAGCCTGAAATCTCGATCGGCCGACCAGACCGGCACGAATCCCGAATTTCTCGCTGTACCGACGAGAAGCACTATTCACCCCCTGAACAACCCGAAAGTAGTTTTTTTTCATTTTGTCAACGGAAAACCCTCGTACCGCCCCTAAAACGTTGAAAATAACCAATCTACCCCCCAAACAGCCTGAAATCACGATCGGCCGTCCAGACCGGCACGAATCCCGAATTTCTCGCTGTTCCGACGAAAAGCACTATTCACCCCTGAACAACCCGAAAGTAGTTATTTTCCATTTTGTCAACGGAAAACCCTCGTACCGCCCCAAAAACGTTGCAAATAACCAATCTGCCCCCCAAACAGCCTGAAATCTCGATCGGCCGACCAGGCCGGCACGAATCCCGAATTTCTCGCTGTACCGACGAGAAGCACTATTCACCCCCTGAACAACCCGAAAAGTACTTATTTTCCATTTTGTCATCGGAAAACCCTCGTACCGCCCCTAAAACGTTGCATATAACCAATCTGCCCCCCAAACAGCCTGAAATCTCGATCGGCCGACCAGACCGGCACGAATCCCGAATTTCTCACTTTACCGACGAGAAGCACTATTCACCCCCTGAACAACCCGAAAGTAGTTTTTTTTCATTTTGTCAACGGAAAACCGTCGTACCGCCCCTAAAACGTTGCAAATAACCAATCTGCCCCCCAAACAGCCTGAAATCACGACCGGCCGTCCAGACCGGCACGAATCCCGAATTTCTCGCTGTTCCGACGAAAAGCACTATTCACCCCTGAACAACCAGAAAGTAGTTATTTTCCATTTTGTCAACGGAAAACCCTCGTACCGCCCCTAAAACGTTGCAAATAACCAATCTGCCCCCCAAAAAGCCTGAAATCTCGATCGGCCGACCAGACCGGCACGAATCCCGAATTTCTCGCTGTACCGACGAGAAGCACTATTCACACCCTGAACAACCCGAAAAGTAGTTATTTTCCATTTTGTCAACGGAAAACCCTCGTACCGCCCCTAAAACGTTGCATATAACCAACCTGCCCCCCAAACAGCCTGAAATCACGATTGGCCGTCCAGGCCGGCACGAATCCCGAATTTCTCGCTGTTCCGACGAAAAGCACCACTCACCCCTGAACAACCCGAAAGTAGTTATTTTCCCTTTTGTCAACGGAAAACCCTCGTACCACCGTTATAACGTTGCAAATAACCAATCTGCCCCCCAAATAGCCTGAAATCACGATTGGCCGTCCAGACCGGCACGAATCCCGAATTTCTCGCTGTTCCGACGAAAAGCACTATTCACCCCTGAACAACCCGAAAGTAGTTATTTTCCATTTTGTCAACGGAAAACCCTCGTACCGCCCCAAAAACGTTGCAAATAACCAATCTGCCCCCCAAACAGCCTGAAATCTCGATCGGCCGACCAGACCGGCACGAATCCCGAATTTCTCACTGTACCGACGAGAAGCACTATTCACCCCCAGAACAACCCGAAAGTAGTTTTTTTTCATTTTGTCAACGGAAAACCCTCGTACCGCCCCTAAAACGTTGCAAATAACCAATCTGCCCCCCAAACAGCCTGAAATCACGACCGGCCGTCCAGACCGGCACGAATCCCGAATTTCTCGCTGTTCCGACGAAAAGCACTATTCACCCCTGAACAACCAGAAAGTAGTTATTTTCCATTTTGTCAACGGAAAACCCTCGTACCGCCCCTAAAACGTTGCAAATAACCAATCTGCCCCCCAAACAGCCTGAAATCTCGATCGGCCGACCAGACCGGCACGAATCCCGAATTTCTCGCTGTACCGACGAGAAGCACTATTCACACCCTGAACAACCCGAAAAGTAGTTATTTTCCATTTTGTCAACGGAAAACCCTCGTACCGCCCCTAAAACGTTGCAAATAACCAATCTGCCCCCCAAACAGCCTGAAATCTCGATCGGCCGACCAGACCGGCACGAATCCCGAATTTCTCGCTGTACCGACGAGAAGCACTATTCACACCCTGAACAGCCCGAAAAGTAGTTATTTTCCATTTTGTCAACGGAAAACCCTCGTACCGCCCCTAAAACGTTGCAAATAACCAATCTGCCCCCCAAACAGCCTGAAATCTCGATCGGCCGACCAGACCGGCACGAATCCCGAATTTCTCGCTGTACCGACGAGAAGCACTATTCACACCCTGAACAACCCGAAAAGTAGTTATTTTCCATTTTGTCAACGGAAAACCCTCGTACCGCCCCTAAAACGTTGCATATAACCAACCTGCCCCCCAAACAGCCTGAAATCACGATTGGCCGTCCAGGCCGGCACGAATCCCGAATTTCTCGCTGTTCCGACGAAAAGCACCATTCACCCCTGAACAACCCGAAAGTAGTTATTTTCCCTTTTGTCAACGGAAAACCCTCGTACCACCGCTAAAACGTTGCAAATAACCAATCTGCCCCCCAAATAGCCTAAAATCACGATTGGCCGTCCAGACCGGCACGAATCCCGAATTTCTCGCTGTTCCGACGAAAAGCACTATTCACCCCTGAACAACCCGAAAGTAGTTATTTTCCATTTTGTCAACGGAAAACCCTCGTACCGCCCCAAAAACGTTGCAAATAACCAATCTGCCCCCCAAACAGCCTGAAATCTCGATCGGCCGACCAGTCCGGCGCGAATCCCGAATTTCTCACTGTACCGACGAGAAGCACTATTCACCCCCAGAACAACCCGAAAGTAGTTTTTTTTCATTTTGTCAACGGAAAACCCTCGTACCGCCCCTAAAACGTTGCAAATAACCAATCTGCCCCCCAAACAGCCTGAAATCACGACCGGCCGTCCAGACCGGCACGAATCCCGAATTTCTCGCTGTTCCGACGAAAAGCACTATTCACCCCTGAACAACCCGAAAGTAGTTATTTTCCATTTTTTCAACGGAAAACCCTCGTACCGCCCCTAAAACGTTGCAAATAACCAATTTGCCCCCCAAACAGCCAGAAATCCCGATCGGCCGTCCAGACCGGCACGAATCCCAAATTTCTCGCTGTACCGACGTGAAGCAGTATTCACCCCTGAACAACCCGAAAGTAGTTTTTTTCCATCATGTCAACGGAAAACCCTCGTACCGCCCCTAAAACGTTGCAAATGACCAATCTGCCCCCCAGACAGCCAGAAATCACGATCGGCTGTCCAGACCGGCACGAATCTCGAATTTCTCGCTGTTCCGACGAAAAGCACTATTCACCCCCTGAACAACCCGAAAAGTAGTTATTTTCCATTATGTCAACGGAAAACCCTCGTACCGCCCCTAAAACGTTGCAAATAACCAATCTGCCCCCCAGACAGCCTGAAATCCCGATCGGCCGTCCAGACCGGCACGAATCCCGAATTTCTCGCTGTACCGACGTGAAGCACTATTCACCCCCTGAACAACCCGAAAAGAAGTTATTTTCCATTTTGTCAACGGAAAACCCTCGTACCGTCCCTAAAACGTTGCAAATAACCAATCTGCCCCCCAAACAGCCTGAAATCACGTTCGGCCGTCCAGACCGGCACGAATCTCGAATTTCTCACTGTACCGACGAGAAGCACTATTCACCCCCTGAACAACCAGAAAGTAGTTATTTTCCATTTTGTCAACGGAAAACCATCGTACCGCCCCTAAAACGTTGCATATAACCAATCTGCCCCCCAAACAGCCTGAAATCTCGATCGGACGACCAGACCGGCACGAATCCCGAATTTCTCGCTGTACCGACGAGAAGCACTATTCACCCCCTGAACAACCCGAAAGTAGTTTTTTTTCATTTTGTCAACGGAAAACCCTCGTACCGCCCCTAAAACGTTGCAAATAACCAATCTGCCCCCCAAACAGCCTGAAATCTCGATCGGCCGACCAGACCGGCACGAATCCCGAATTTCTCGCTGTTCCGACGAGAAGCACTATTCACCCCCTGAACAACCCGAAAGTAGTTTTTTTCCATTTTTTCAACGGAAAACCCTCGTACCGCCCCAAAAACGTTGCAAATAACCAATCTGCCCCCCAAACAGCCAGAAATCACGATCGGCCGTCCAGACCGGCACGAATCCCGAATTTCTCGCTGTTCCGACGAAAAGCACTATTCACCCCTGAACAACCCGAAAGTAGTTATTTTCCATTTTTTCAACGGAAAACCCTCGTACCGCCCCTAAAACGTTGCAAATAACCAATTTGCCCCCCAAACAGCCAGAAATCCCGATCGGCCGTCCAGACCGGCACGAATCCCAAATTTCTCGCTGTTTCGACGTGAAGCAGTATTCACCCCCGAAAAACCCGAAAGTAGTTATTTTCCAACATGTCAATGGAAAACCCTCGTACCGTCCCTAAAACGTTGCAAATAACCAATCTGCCCCCCAGACAGCCTGAAATCACGTTCGGCCGTCCAGACCGGCACGAATCTCGAATTTCTCGCTGTTCCGACGAAGAGCACTATTCACCCCTGAACAACCCGAAAGTAGTTATTTTCCATTCTGTCAACGGAAAACCATCGTACCGCCCCTAAAACGTTGCAAATAACCAATCTGCCCCCCAAACAGCCTGAAATCTCGATCGGACGACCAGACCGGCACGAATCCCGAATTTCTCGCTGTACCGACGAGAAGCACTATTCACCACCTGAACAACCCGAAAAGTAGTTATTTTCCATTTTGTCAACGGAAAACCCTCGTACCGCCCCTAAAACGTTGCATATAACCAATCTGCCCCCCAAACAGCCTGAAATCTCGATCGGCCGACCAGACCGGCACGAATCCCGAATTTCTCGCTGTACCGACAAGAAGCACTATTCACCCCCTGAACAAACCGAAAGTAGTTTTTTTTCATTTTGTCAACGGAAAACCCTCGTACCGCCCCTAAAACGTTGCAAATAACCAATCTGCCCCCCAAACAGCCTGAAATCACGATCGGCCGTCCAGACCGGCACGAATCCCGAATTTCTCGCTGTACCGACGTGAAGCAGTATTCACCCCTGAACAACCCGAAAGTAGTTATTTTCCATCATGTCAACGGAAAACCCTCGTACCGTCCCTAAAACGTTGCAAATGACCAATCTGCCCCCCAGACAGCCTGAAATCCCGATCGGCTGTCCAGACCGGCACGAATCTCGAATTTCTCGCTGTTCCGACGAAAAGCACTATTCACCCCCTGAACAACCCGAAAAGTAGTTATTTTCCATTATGTCAACGGAAAACCCTCGTACCGCCCCTAAAACGTTGCAAATAACCAATTTGCCCCCCAGACAGCCTGAAATCACGATCGGCCGTCCAGACCGGCACGAATCCCGAATTTCTCGCTGTACCGACGAGAAGCACTATTCACCCCCTGAACAACCCGAAAAGAAGTTATTTTCCATTTTGTCAACGGAAAACCCTCGTACCGCCCCTAAAACGTTGCAAATAACCAATCTGCCCCCCAAACAGCCTGAAATCACGATCGGCCGTCCAGACCGGCACGAATCCCGAATTTCTCACTGTACCGACGAGAAGCACTATTCACCCCCTGAACAACCCGAAAGTAGTTTTTTTTCATTTTGTCAACGGAAAACCCTCGTACCGCCCCTAAAACGTTGCAAATAACCAATCTGCCCCCCAAACAGCCTGAAATCACGATCGGCCGTCCAGACCGGCACGAATCCCGAATTTCTCGCTGTTCCGAAGAAAAGCACTATTCACCCCTGAACAACCCGAAAGTAGTTATTTTCCATTTTGTCAACGGAAAACCCTCGTACCGCCCCTAAAACGTTGTAAATAACCAATTTGCCCCCCAAACAGCCAGAAATCCCGATCGGCCGTCCAGACCGGCACGAATCCCAAATTTCTCGCTGTTTCGACGAAAAGCATGGTTCACCCCTGAACAACCAGAAAGTAGTTATTTTCCATTTTGTCAACGGAAAACCCTCGTACCGCCCCTAAAACGTTGCAAATAACCAATCTGCCCCCCAAACAGCATGAAATCACGATTGGCCGTCCAGACCGGCACGAATCCCGAATTTCTCGCTGTACCGACGTGAAGCACTATTCACCCCTGAACAACCCGAAAGTAGTTATTTTCCATTATGTCAACGGAAAACCCTCGTACTGCCCCTAAAACGTTGCAAATAACCAATCTGCCCCCCAGACAGCCTGAAATAACGATCGGCCGTCCAGACCGGCACGAATCCCGAATTTCTCGCTGTTCCGACGAAAAGCACTATTCACCCCTGAACAACCCGAAAAGTAGTTATTTTCCATTTTGTCAACGGAAAACCCTCGTACTGCCCCTAAAACGTTGCATATAACCAATCTGCCCCCCAAACAACCTGAAATCACGATTGGCCGTCCAGACCGGCCCGAATCCCGAATTTCTCGCTGTTCCGACGAAAAGCACTATTCACCCTTGAACAACCCGAAAGTAGTTATTTTCCCTTTTGTCAACGGAAAACCCTCGTACCGCCCCTAAAACGTTGCATATAACCAACCTGCCCCCCAAACAGCCTGAAATCACGATTGGCCGTCCAGGCCGGCACGAATCCCAAATTTTTCGCTGTTCCGACGAAAAGCACTATTCACCCCTGAACAACCCGAAAGTAGTTATTTTCCCTTTTGTCAACGGAAAACCCTCGTACCACCCCTAAAACGTTGCATATAACCAATCTGCCCCCCAAACAGCCTGAAATCTCGATCGGCCGACCAGACCGGCACGAATCCCGAATTTCTCGCTGTACCGACAAGAAGCACTATTCACCCCCTGAACAAACCGAAAGTAGTTTTTTTTCATTTTGTCAACGGAAAACCCTCGTACCGCCCCTAAAACGTTGCAAATAACCAATCTGCCCCCCAAACAGCCTGAAATCACGATCGGCCGTCCAGACCGGCACGAATCCCGAATTTCTCGCTGTACCGACGTGAAGCAGTATTCACCCCTGAACAACCCGAAAGTAGTTATTTTCCATCATGTCAACGGAAAACCCTCGTACCGTCCCTAAAACGTTGCAAATGACCAATCTGCCCCCCAGACAGCCTGAAATCCCGATCGGCTGTCCAAACCGGCACGAATCTCGAATTTCTCGCTGTTCCGACGAAAAGCACTATTCACCCCCTGAACAACCCGAAAAGTAGTTATTTTCCATTATGTCAACGGAAAACCCTCGTACCGCCCCTAAAACGTTGCAAATAACCAATCTGCCCCCCAGACAGCCTGAAATCACGATCGGCCGTCCAGACCGGCACGAATCCCGAATTTCTCGCTGTACCGACGAGAAGCACTATTCACCCCCTGAACAACCCGAAAAGAAGTTATTTTCCATTTTGTCAACGGAAAACCCTCGTACCGCCCCTAAAACGTTGCAAATAACCAATCTGCCCCCCAAACAGCCTGAAATCACGATCGGCCGTCCAGACCGGCACGAATCCCGAATTTCTCGCTGTACCGACGTGAAGCAGTATTCACCCCTGAACAACCCGAAAGTAGTTATTTTCCATCATGTCAACGGAAAACCCTCGTACCGTCCCTAAAACGTTGCAAATGACCAATCTGCCCCCCAGACAGCCTGAAATCCCGATCGGCTGTCCAGACCGGCACGAATCTCGAATTTCTCGCTGTTCCGACGAAAAGCACTATTCACCCCCTGAACAACCCGAAAAGTAGTTATTTTCCATTATGTCAACGGAAAACCCTCGTACCGCCCCTAAAACGTTGCAAATAACCAATCTGCCCCCCAGACAGCCTGAAATCACGATCGGCCGTCCAGACCGGCACGAATCCCGAATTTCTCGCTGTACCGACGAGAAGCACTATTCACCCCCTGAACAACCCGAAAAGAAGTTATTTTCCATTTTGTCAACGGAAAACCCTCGTACCGCCCCTAAAACGTTGCAAATAACCAATCTGCCCCCCAAACAGCCTGAAATCACGATCGGCCGTCCAGACCGGCACGAATCCCGAATTTCTCGCTGTACCGACGTGAAGCAGTATTCACCCCTGAACAACCCGAAAGTAGTTATTTTCCATCATGTCAACGGAAAACCCTCGTACCGTCCCTAAAACGTTGCAAATGACCAATCTGCCCCCCAGACAGCCTGAAATCCCGATCGGCTGTCCAGACCGGCACGAATCTCGAATTTCTCGCTGTTCCGACGAAAAGCACTATTCACCCCCTGAACAACCCGAAAAGTAGTTATTTTCCATTATGTCAACGGAAAACCCTCGTACCGCCCCTAAAACGTTGCAAATAACCAATCTGCCCCCCAGACAGCCTGAAATCACGATCGGCCGTCCAGACCGGCACGAATCCCGAATTTCTCGCTGTACCGACGAGAAGCACTATTCACCCCCTGAACAACCCGAAAAGAAGTTATTTTCCATTTTGTCAACGGAAAACCCTCGTACCGCCCCTAAAACGTTGCAAATAACCAATCTGCCCCCCAAACAGCCTGAAATCACGATCGGCCGTCCAGACCGGCACGAATCCCGAATTTCTCACTGTACCGACGAGAAGCACTATTCACCCCCTGAACAACCCGAAAGTAGTTTTTTTTCATTTTGTCAACGGAAAACCCTCGTACCGCCCCTAAAACGTTGCAAATAACCAATCTGCCCCCCAAACAGCCTGAAATCACGATCGGCCGTCCAGACCGGCACGAATCCCGAATTTCTCGCTGTTCCGAAGAAAAGCACTATTCACCCCTGAACAACCCGAAAGTAGTTATTTTCCATTTTGTCAACGGAAAACCCTCGTACCGCCCCTAAAACGTTGTAAATAACCAATTTGCCCCCCAAACAGCCAGAAATCCCGATCGGCCGTCCAGACCGGCACGAATCCCAAATTTCTCGCTGTTTCGACGAAAAGCATGGTTCACCCCTGAACAACCAGAAAGTAGTTATTTTCCATTTTTGTCAACGGAAAACCCTCGTACCGCCCCTAAAACGTTGCAAATAACCAATCTGCCCCCCAAACAGCATGAAATCACGATTGGCCGTCCAGACCGGCACGAATCCCGAATTTCTCGCTGTACCGACGTGAAGCACTATTCACCCCTGAACAACCCGAAAGTAGTTATTTTCCATTATGTCAACGGAAAACCCTCGTACTGCCCCTAAAACGTTGCAAATAACCAATCTGCCCCCCAGACAGCCTGAAATCACGATCGGCCGTCCAGACCGGCACGAATCCCGAATTTCTCGCTGTTCCGACGAAAAGCACTATTCACCCCTGAACAACCCGAAAAGTAGTTATTTTCCATTTTGTCAACGGAAAACCCTCATACCGCCCCTAAAACGTTGCATATAACCAATCTGCCCCCCAAACAACCTGAAATCACGATTGGCCGTCCAGACCGGCCCGAATCCCGAATTTCTCGCTGTTCCGACGAAAAGCACTATTCACCCTTGAACAACCCGAAAGTAGTTATTTTCCCTTTTGTCAACGGAAAACCCTCGTACCGCCCCTAAAACGTTGCATATAACCAACCTGCCCCCCAAACAGCCTGAAATCACGATTGGCCGTCCAGGCCGGCACGAATCCCAAATTTTTCGCTGTTCCGACGAAAAGCACTATTCACCCCTGAACAACCCGAAAGTAGTTATTTTCCCTTTTGTCAACGGAAAACCCTCGTACCACCCCTAAAACGTTGCATATAACCAATCTGCCCCCCAAACAGCCTGAAATCTCGATCGGCCGACCAGACCGGCACGAATCCCGAATTTCTCGCTGTACCGACAAGAAGCACTATTCACCCCCTGAACAAACCGAAAGTAGTTTTTTTTCATTTTGTCAACGGAAAACCCTCGTACCGCCCCTAAAACGTTGCAAATAACCAATCTGCCCCCCAAACAGCCTGAAATCACGATCGGCCGTCCAGACCGGCACGAATCCCGAATTTCTCGCTGTACCGACGTGAAGCAGTATTCACCCCTGAACAACCCGAAAGTAGTTATTTTCCATCATGTCAACGGAAAACCCTCGTACCGTCCCTAAAACGTTGCAAATGACCAATCTGCCCCCCAGACAGCCTGAAATCCCGATCGACTGTCCAGACCGGCCCGAATCCCGAATTTCTCGCTGTTCCGACGAAAAGCACTATTCACCCTTGAACAACCCGAAAGTAGTTATTTTCCCTTTTGTCAACGGAAAACCCTCGTACCGCCCCTAAAACGTTGCATATAACCAACCTGCCCCCCAAACAGCCTGAAATCACGATTGGCCGTCCAGGCCGGCACGAATCCCAAATTTTTCGCTGTTCCGACGAAAAGCACTATTCACCCCTGAACAACCCGAAAGTAGTTATTTTCCCTTTTGTCAACGGAAAACCCTCGTACCACCCCTAAAACGTTGCATATAACCAATCTGCCCCCCAAACAGCCTGAAATCTCGATCGGCCGACCAGACCGGCACGAATCCCGAATTTCTCGCTGTACCGACAAGAAGCACTATTCACCCCCTGAACAAACCGAAAGTAGTTTTTTTTCATTTTGTCAACGGAAAACCCTCGTACCGCCCCTAAAACGTTGCAAATAACCAATCTGCCCCCCAAACAGCCTGAAATCACGATCGGCCGTCCAGACCGGCACGAATCCCGAATTTCTCGCTGTACCGACGTGAAGCAGTATTCACCCCTGAACAACCCGAAAGTAGTTATTTTCCATCATGTCAACGGAAAACCCTCGTACCGTCCCTAAAACGTTGCAAATGACCAATCTGCCCCCCAGACAGCCTGAAATCCCGATCGGCTGTCCAAACCGGCACGAATCTCGAATTTCTCGCTGTTCCGACGAAAAGCACTATTCACCCCCTGAACAACCCGAAAAGTAGTTATTTTCCATTATGTCAACGGAAAACCCTCGTACCGCCCCTAAAACGTTGCAAATAACCAATCTGCCCCCCAGACAGCCTGAAATCACGATCGGCCGTCCAGACCGGCACGAATCCCGAATTTCTCGCTGTACCGACGAGAAGCACTATTCACCCCCTGAACAACCCGAAAAGAAGTTATTTTCCATTTTGTCAACGGAAAACCCTCGTACCGCCCCTAAAACGTTGCAAATAACCAATCTGCCCCCCAAACAGCCTGAAATCACGATCGGCCGTCCAGACCGGCACGAATCCCGAATTTCTCGCTGTACCGACGTGAAGCAGTATTCACCCCTGAACAACCCGAAAGTAGTTATTTTCCATCATGTCAACGGAAAACCCTCGTACCGTCCCTAAAACGTTGCAAATGACCAATCTGCCCCCCAAACAGCCAGAAATCCCGATCGGCCGTCCAGACCGGCACGAATCCCAAATTTCTCGCTGTTTCGACGAAAAGCATGGTTCACCCCTGAACAACCAGAAAGTAGTTATTTTCCATTTTGTCAACGGAAAACCCTCGTACCGCCCCTAAAACGTTGCAAATAACCAATCTGCCCCCCAAACAGCATGAAATCACGATTGGCCGTCCAGACCGGCACGAATCCCGAATTTCTCGCTGTACCGACGTGAAGCACTATTCACCCCTGAACAACCCGAAAGTAGTTATTTTCCATTATGTCAACGGAAAACCCTCGTACTGCCCCTAAAACGTTGCAAATAACCAATCTGCCCCCCAGACAGCCTGAAATCACGATCGGCCGTCCAGACCGGCACGAATCCCGAATTTCTCGCTGTTCCGACGAAAAGCACTATTCACCCCTGAACAACCCGAAAAGTAGTTATTTTCCATTTTGTCAACGGAAAACCCTCGTACCGCCCCTAAAACGTTGCATATAACCAATCTGCCCCCCAAACAACCTGAAATCACGATTGGCCGTCCAGACCGGCCCGAATCCCGAATTTCTCGCTGTTCCGACGAAAAGCACTATTCACCCTTGAACAACCCGAAAGTAGTTATTTTCCCTTTTGTCAACGGAAAACCCTCGTACCGCCCCTAAAACGTTGCATATAACCAACCTGCCCCCCAAACAGCCTGAAATCACGATTGGCCGTCCAGGCCGGCACGAATCCCAAATTTTTCGCTGTTCCGACGAAAAGCACTATTCACCCCTGAACAACCCGAAAGTAGTTATTTTCCCTTTTGTCAACGGAAAACCCTCGTACCACCCCTAAAACGTTGCATATAACCAATCTGCCCCCCAAACAGCCTGAAATCTCGATCGGCCGACCAGACCGGCACGAATCCCGAATTTCTCGCTGTACCGACAAGAAGCACTATTCACCCCCTGAACAAACCGAAAGTAGTTTTTTTTCATTTTGTCAACGGAAAACCCTCGTACCGCCCCTAAAACGTTGCAAATAACCAATCTGCCCCCCAAACAGCCTGAAATCACGATCGGCCGTCCAGACCGGCACGAATCCCGAATTTCTCGCTGTACCGACGTGAAGCAGTATTCACCCCTGAACAACCCGAAAGTAGTTATTTTCCATCATGTCAACGGAAAACCCTCGTACCGTCCCTAAAACGTTGCAAATGACCAATCTGCCCCCCAGACAGCCTGAAATCCCGATCGACTGTCCAGACCGGCACGAATCTCGAATTTCTCGCTGTTCCGACGAAAAGCACTATTCACCCCCTGAACAACCCGAAAAGTAGTTATTTTCCATTATGTCAACGGAAAACCCTCGTACCGCCCCTAAAACGTTGCAAATAACCAATCTGCCCCCCAGACAGCCTGAAATCACGATCGGCCGTCCAGACCGGCACGAATCCCGAATTTCTCGCTGTACCGACGAGAAGCACTATTCACCCCCTGAACAACCCGAAAAGAAGTTATTTTCCATTTTGTCAACGGAAAACCCTCGTACCGCCCCTAAAACGTTGCAAATAACCAATCTGCCCCCCAAACAGCCTGAAATCACGATCGGCCGTCCAGACCGGCACGAATCCCGAATTTCTCACTGTACCGACGAGAAGCACTATTCACCCCCTGAACAACCCGAAAGTAGTTTTTTTTCATTTTGTCAACGGAAAACCCTCGTACCGCCCCTAAAACGTTGCAAATAACCAATCTGCCCCCCAAACAGCCTGAAATCACGATCGGCCGTCCAGACCGGCACGAATCCCGAATTTCTCGCTGTACCGACGTGAAGCAGTATTCACCCCTGAACAACCCGAAAGTAGTTATTTTCCATCATGTCAACGGAAAACCCTCGTACCGTCCCTAAAACGTTGCAAATGACCAATCTGCCCCCCAGACAGCCTGAAATCCCGATCGGCTGTCCAGACCGGCACGAATCTCGAATTTCTCGCTGTTCCGACGAAAAGCACTATTCACCCCCTGAACAACCCGAAAAGTAGTTATTTTCCATTATGTCAACGGAAAACCCTCGTACCGCCCCTAAAACGTTGCAAATAACCAATCTGCCCCCCAGACAGCCTGAAATCACGATCGGCCGACCAGACCGGCACGAATCCCGAATTTCTCGCTGTACCGACAAGAAGCACTATTCACCCCCTGAACAAACCGAAAGTAGTTTTTTTTCATTTTGTCAACGGAAAACCCTCGTACCGCCCCTAAAACGTTGCAAATAACCAATCTGCCCCCCAAACAGCCAGAAATCTCGATCGGCCGACCAGACCGGCATGAATCCCGAATTTCTCGCTGTACCGACGAGAAGCACTATTCACCCCCTGAACAACCCGAAAGTAGTTTTTTTTCATTTTGTCAACGGAAAACCCTCGTACCGCCCCTAAAACGTTGCAAATAACCAATCTGCCCCCCAGACAGCCTGAAATCACGTTCGGCCGTCCAGACCGGCACGAATCTCGAATTTCTCGCTGTTCCGACGAAAAGCACTATTCACCCCTGAACAACCCGAAAGTAGTTATTTTCCATTCTGTCAACGGAAAACCATCGTACCGCCCCTAAAACGTTGCAAATAACCAATCTGCCCCCCAAACAGCCTGAAATCTCGATCGGACGACCAGACCGGCACGAATCCCGAATTTCTCGCTGTACCGACGAGAAGCACTATTCACCCCCTGAACAACCCGAAAAGTAGTTATTTTCCATTTTGTCAACGGAAAACCCTCGTACCGCCCCTAAAACGTTGCATATAACCAATCTGCCCCCCAAACAGCCTGAAATCTCGATCGGCCGACCAGACCGGCACGAATCCCGAATTTCTCGCTGTACCGACAAGAAGCACTATTCACCCCCTGAACAAACCGAAAGTAGTTTTTTTTCATTTTGTCAACGGAAAACCCTCGTACCGCCCCTAAAACGTTGCAAATAACCAATCTGCCCCCCAAACAGCCTGAAATCACGATCGGCCGTCCAGACCGGCACGAATCCCAAATTTCTCGCTGTTTCGACGTGAAGCAGTATTCACCCCCGAAAAACCCGAAAGTAGTTATTTTCCAACATGTCAATGGAAAACCCTCGTACCGTCCCTAAAACGTTGCAAATAACCAATCTGCCCCCCAGACAGCCTGAAATCACGTTCGGCCGTCCAGACCGGCACGAATCTCGAATTTCTCGCTGTTCCGACGAAAAGCACTATTCACCCCTGAACAACCCGAAAGTAGTTATTTTCCATTCTGTCAACGGAAAACCATCGTACCGCCCCTAAAACGTTGCAAATAACCAATCTGCCCCCCAAACAGCCTGAAATCTCGATCGGACGACCAGACCGGCACGAATCCCGAATTTCTCGCTGTACCGACGAGAAGCACTATTCACCCCCTGAACAACCCGAAAAGTAGTTATTTTCCATTTTGTCAACGGAAAACCCTCGTACCGCCCCTAAAACGTTGCATATAACCAATCTGCCCCCCAAACAGCCTGAAATCTCGATCGGCCGACCAGACCGGCACGAATCCCGAATTTCTCGCTGTACCGACAAGAAGCACTATTCACCCCCTGAACAAACCGAAAGTAGTTTTTTTTCATTTTGTCAACGGAAAACCCTCGTACCGCCCCTAAAACGTTGCAAATAACCAATCTGCCCCCCAAACAGCCTGAAATCACGATCGGCCGTCCAGACCGGCACGAATCCCAAATTTCTCGCTGTTTCGACGTGAAGCAGTATTCACCCCCGAAAAACCCGAAAGTAGTTATTTTCCAACATGTCAATGGAAAACCCTCGTACCGTCCCTAAAACGTTGCAAATAACCAATCTGCCCCCCAGACAGCCTGAAATCACGTTCGGCCGTCCAGACCGGCACGAATCTCGAATTTCTCGCTGTTCCGACGAAAAGCACTATTCACCCCTGAACAACCCGAAAGTAGTTATTTTCCATTCTGTCAACGGAAAACCATCGTACCGCCCCTAAAACGTTGCAAATAACCAATCTGCCCCCCAAACAGCCTGAAATCTCGATCGGACGACCAGACCGGCACGAATCCCGAATTTCTCGCTGTACCGACGAGAAGCACTATTCACCCCCTGAACAACCCGAAAAGTAGTTATTTTCCATTTTGTCAACGGAAAACCCTCGTACCGCCCCTAAAACGTTGCATATAACCAATCTGCCCCCCAAACAGCCTGAAATCTCGATCGGCCGACCAGACCGGCACGAATCCCGAATTTCTCGCTGTACCGACAAGAAGCACTATTCACCCCCTGAACAAACCGAAAGTAGTTTTTTTTCATTTTGTCAACGGAAAACCCTCGTACCGCCCCTAAAACGTTGCAAATAACCAATCTGCCCCCCAAACAGCCTGAAATCACGATCGGCCGTCCAGACCGGCACGAATCCCAAATTTCTCGCTGTTTCGACGTGAAGCAGTATTCACCCCCGAAAAACCCGAAAGTAGTTATTTTCCAACATGTCAATGGAAAACCCTCGTACCGTCCCTAAAACGTTGCAAATAACCAATCTGCCCCCCAGACAGCCTGAAATCACGTTCGGCCGTCCAGACCGGCACGAATCTCGAATTTCTCGCTGTTCCGACGAAAAGCACTATTCACCCCTGAACAACCCGAAAGTAGTTATTTTCCATTCTGTCAACGGAAAACCATCGTACCGCCCCTAAAACGTTGCAAATAACCAATCTGCCCCCCAAACAGCCTGAAATCTCGATCGGACGACCAGACCGGCACGAATCCCGAATTTCTCGCTGTACCGACGAGAAGCACTATTCACCCCCTGAACAACCCGAAAAGTAGTTATTTTCCATTTTGTCAACGGAAAACCCTCGTACCGCCCCTAAAACGTTGCATATAACCAATCTGCCCCCCAAACAGCCTGAAATCTCGATCGGCCGACCAGACCGGCACGAATCCCGAATTTCTCGCTGTACCGACAAGAAGCACTATTCACCCCCTGAACAAACCGAAAGTAGTTTTTTTTCATTTTGTCAACGGAAAACCCTCGTACCGCCCCTAAAACGTTGCAAATAACCAATCTGCCCCCCAAACAGCCTGAAATCACGATCGGCCGTCCAGACCGGCACGAATCCCAAATTTCTCGCTGTTTCGACGTGAAGCAGTATTCACCCCCGAAAAACCCGAAAGTAGTTATTTTCCAACATGTCAATGGAAAACCCTCGTACCGTCCCTAAAACGTTGCAAATAACCAATCTGCCCCCCAGACAGCCTGAAATCACGTTCGGCCGTCCAGACCGGCACGAATCTCGAATTTCTCGCTGTTCCGACGAAAAGCACTATTCACCCCTGAACAACCCGAAAGTAGTTATTTTCCATTCTGTCAACGGAAAACCATCGTACCGCCCCTAAAACGTTGCAAATAACCAATCTGCCCCCCAAACAGCCTGAAATCTCGATCGGACGACCAGACCGGCACGAATCCCGAATTTCTCGCTGTACCGACGAGAAGCACTATTCACCCCCTGAACAACCCGAAAAGTAGTTATTTTCCATTTTGTCAACGGAAAACCCTCGTACCGCCCCTAAAACGTTGCATATAACCAATCTGCCCCCCAAACAGCCTGAAATCTCGATCGGCCGACCAGACCGGCATGAATCCCGAATTTCTCGCTGTACCGACGAGAAGCACTATTCACCCCCTGAACAAACCGAAAGTAGTTTTTTTTCATTTTGTCAACGGAAAACCCTCGTACCGCCCCTAAAACGTTGCAAATAACCAATCTGCCCCCCAAACAGCCTGAAATCACGATCGGCCGTCCAGACCGGCACGAATCCCAAATTTCTCGCTGTTTCGACGTGAAGCAGTATTCACCCCCGAAAAACCCGAAAGTAGTTATTTTCCAACATGTCAATGGAAAACCCTCGTACCGTCCCTAAAACGTTGCAAATAACCAATCTGCCCCCCAGACAGCCTGAAATCACGTTCGGCCGTCCAGACCGGCACGAATCTCGAATTTCTCGCTGTTCCGACGAAAAGCACTATTCACCACTGAACAACCCGAAAGTAGTTATTTTCCATTCTGTCAACGGAAAACCATCGTACCGCCCCTAAAACGTTGCAAATAACCAATCTGCCCCCCAAACAGCCTGAAATCTCGATCGGACGACCAGACCGGCACGAATCCCGAATTTCTCGCTGTACCGACGAGAAGCACTATTCACCCCCTGAACAACCCGAAAAGTAGTTATTTTCCATTTTGTCAACGGAAAACCCTCGTACCGCCCCTAAAACGTTGCATATAACCAATCTGCCCCCCAAACAGCCTGAAATCTCGATCGGCCGACCAGACCGGCATGAATCCCGAATTTCTCGCTGTACCGACGAGAAGCACTATTCACCCCCTGAACAAACCGAAAGTAGTTTTTTTTCATTTTGTCAACGGAAAACCCTCGTACCGCCCCTAAAACGTTGCAAATAACCAATCTGCCCCCCAAACAGCCTGAAATCACGATCGGCCGTCCAGACCGGCACGAATCCCGAATTTCTCGCTGTACCGACGTGAAGCAGTATTCACCCCTGAACAACCCGAAAGTAGTTATTTTCCATCATGTCAACGGAAAACCCTCGTACCGTCCCTAAAACGTTGCAAATGACCAATCTGCCCCCCAGACAGCCTGAAATCCCGATCGGCTGTCCAGACCGGCACGAATCTCGAATTTCTCGCTGTTCCGACGAAAAGCACTATTCACCCCCTGAACAACCCGAAAAGTAGTTATTTTCCATTATGTCAACAGAAAACCCTCGTACCGCCCCTAAAACGTTGCAAATAACCAATCTGCCCCCCAGACAGCCTGAAATCACGATCGGCCGTCCAGACCGGCACGAATCCCGAATTTCTCGCTGTACCGACGAGAAGCACTATTCACCCCCTGAACAACCCGAAAAGAAGTTATTTTCCATTTTGTCAACGGAAAACCCTCGTACCGCCCCTAAAACGTTGCAAATAACCAATCTGCCCCCCAGACAGCCTGAAATCACGATCGGCCGTCCAGACCGGCACGAATCCCGAATTCTCGCTGTACCGACGAGAAGCACTATTCACCCCCTGAACAACCCGAAAAGAAGTTATTTTCCATTTTGTCAACGGAAAACCCTCGTACCGCCCCTAAAACGTTGCAAATAACCAATCTGCCCCCCAAACAGCCTGAAATCACGATCGGCCGTCCAGACCGGCACGAATCCCGAATTTCTCGCTGTACCGACGTGAAGCAGTATTCACCCCTGAACAACCCGAAAGTAGTTATTTTCCATCATGTCAACGGAAAACCCTCGTACCGTCCCTAAAACGTTGCAAATGACCAATCTGCCCCCCAGACAGCCTGAAATCCCGATCGGCTGTCCAGACCGGCACGAATCTCGAATTTCTCGCTGTTCCGACGAAAAGCACTATTCACCCCCTGAACAACCCGAAAAGTAGTTATTTTCCATTATGTCAACGGAAAACCCTCGTACCGCCCCTAAAACGTTGCAAATAACCAATCTGCCCCCCAGACAGCCTGAAATCACGATCGGCCGTCCAGACCGGCACGAATCCCGAATTTCTCGCTGTACCGACGAGAAGCACTATTCACCCCCTGAACAACCCGAAAAGAAGTTATTTTCCATTTTGTCAACGGAAAACCCTCGTACCGCCCCTAAAACGTTGCAAATAACCAATCTGCCCCCCAAACAGCCTGAAATCACGATCGGCCGTCCAGACCGGCACGAATCCCGAATTTCTCGCTGTACCGACGTGAAGCAGTATTCACCCCTGAACAACCCGAAAGTAGTTATTTTCCAACATGTCAATGGAAAACCCTCGTACCGTCCCTAAAACGTTGCAAATAACCAATCTGCCCCCCAGACAGCCTGAAATCACGTTCGGCCGTCCAGACCGGCACGAATCTCGAATTTCTCGCTGTTCCGACGAAAAGCACTATTCACCCCTGAACAACCCGAAAGTAGTTATTTTCCATTCTGTCAACGGAAAACCATCGTACCGCCCCTAAAACGTTGCAAATAACCAATCTGCCCCCCAAACAGCCTGAAATCTCGATCGGACGACCAGACCGGCACGAATCCCGAATTTCTCGCTGTACCGACGAGAAGCACTATTCACCCCCTGAACAACCCGAAAAGTAGTTATTTTCCATTTTGTCAACGGAAAACCCTCGTACCGCCCCTAAAACGTTGCATATAACCAATCTGCCCCCCAAACAGCCTGAAATCTCGATCGGCCGACCAGACCGGCACGAATCCCGAATTTCTCGCTGTACCGACAAGAAGCACTATTCACCCCCTGAACAAACCGAAAGTAGTTTTTTTTCATTTTGTCAACGGAAAACCCTCGTACCGCCCCTAAAACGTTGCAAATAACCAATCTGCCCCCCAAACAGCCTGAAATCACGATCGGCCGTCCAGACCGGCACGAATCCCGAATTTCTCGCTGTACCGACGTGAAGCAGTATTCACCCCTGAACAACCCGAAAGTAGTTATTTTCCATCATGTCAACGGAAAACCCTCGTACCGTCCCTAAAACGTTGCAAATGACCAATCTGCCCCCCAGACAGCCTGAAATCCCGATCGGCTGTCCAGACCGGCACGAATCTCGAATTTCTCGCTGTTCCGACGAAAAGCACTATTCACCCCCTGAACAACCCGAAAAGTAGTTATTTTCCATTATGTCAACGGAAAACCCTCGTACCGCCCCTAAAACGTTGCAAATAACCAATCTGCCCCCCAGACAGCCTGAAATCACGATCGGCCGTCCAGACCGGCACGAATCCCGAATTTCTCGCTGTACCGACGAGAAGCACTATTCACCCCCTGAACAACCCGAAAAGAAGTTATTTTCCATTTTGTCAACGGAAAACCCTCGTACCGCCCCTAAAACGTTGCAAATAACCAATCTGCCCCCAAGACAGCCTGAAATCACGATCGGCCGTCCAGACCGGCACGAATCCCGAATTTCTCGCTGTACCGACGAGAAGCACTATTCACCCCCTGAACAACCCGAAAAGAAGTTATTTTCCATTTTGTCAACGGAAAACCCTCGTACCGCCCCTAAAACGTTGCAAATAACCAATCTGCCCCCCAAACAGCCTGAAATCACGATCGGCCGTCCAGACCGGCACGAATCCCGAATTTCTCGCTGTACCGACGTGAAGCAGTATTCACCCCTGAACAACCCGAAAGTAGTTATTTTCCATCATGTCAACGGAAAACCCTCGTACCGTCCCTAAAACGTTGCAAATGACCAATCTGCCCCCCAGACAGCCTGAAATCCCGATCGGCTGTCCAGACCGGCACGAATCTCGAATTTCTCGCTGTTCCGACGAAAAGCACTATTCACCCCCTGAACAACCCGAAAAGTAGTTATTTTCCATTATGTCAACGGAAAACCCTCGTACCGCCCCTAAAACGTTGCAAATAACCAATCTGCCCCCCAGACAGCCTGAAATCACGATCGGCCGTCCAGACCGGCACGAATCCCGAAATTCTCGCTGTTCCGACGAAAAGCACTATTCACCCCTGAACAACCCGAAAGTAGTTATTTTCCATTCTGTCAACGGAAAACCATCGTACCGCCCCTAAAACGTTGCAAATAACCAATCTGCCCCCCAGACAGCCAGAAATCACGATCGGCCGTCCAGACCGGCACGAATCCCGAATTTCTCGCTGTATCGACGAGAAGCACTATTCACCCCCTGAACAACCCGAAAGTAGTTTTTTTTCATTTTGTCAACGGAAAACCCTCGTACCGCCCCTAAAACGTTGCAAATAACCAATCTGCCCCCCAAACAGCCAGAAATCACGATCGGCCGTCCAGACCGGCACGAATCCCGAATTTCTCGCTGTACCGACAAGAAGCACTATTCACCCCCGAAAAACCCGAAAGTAGTTATTTTCCAACATGTCAATGGAAAACCCTCGTACCGTCCCTAAAACGTTGCAAATAACCAATCTGCCCCCCAGACAGCCTGAAATCACGTTCGGCCGTCCAGACCGGCACGAATCTCGAATTTCTCGCTGTTCCGACGAAAAGCACTATTCACCCCTGAACAACCCGAAAGTAGTTATTTTCCATTCTGTCAACGGAAAACCATCGTACCGCCCCTAAAATGTTGCAAATAACCAATCTGCCCCCCAAACAGCCTGAAATCTCGACCGGACGACCAGACCGGCACGAATCCCGAATTTCTCGCTGTACCGACGAGAAGCACTATTCACCCCCTGAACAACCCGAAAAGTAGTTATTTTCCATTTTGTCAACGGAAAACCCTCGTACCGCCCCTAAAACGTTGCATATAACCAATCTGCCCCCCAAACAGCCTGAAATCTCGATCGGCCGACCAGACCGGCACGAATCCCGAATTTCTCGCTGTACCGACAAGAAGCACTATTCACCCCCTGAACAAACCGAAAGTAGTTTTTTTTCATTTTGTCAACGGAAAACCCTCGTACCGCCCCTAAAACGTTGCAAATAACCAATCTGCCCCCCAAACAGCCTGAAATCACGATCGGCCGTCCAGACCGGCACGAATCCCAAATTTCTCGCTGTTTCGACGTGAAGCAGTATTCACCCCCGAAAAACCCGAAAGTAGTTATTTTCCAACATGTCAATGGAAAACCCTCGTACCGTCCCTAAAACGTTGCAAATAACCAATCTGCCCCCCAGACAGCCTGAAATCACGTTCGGCCGTCCAGACCGGCACGAATCTCGAATTTCTCGCTGTTCCGACGAAAAGCACTATTCACCCCTGAACAACCCGAAAGTAGTTATTTTCCATTCTGTCAACGGAAAACCATCGTACCGCCCCTAAAACGTTGCAAATAACCAATCTGCCCCCCAAACAGCCTGAAATCTCGATCGGACGACCAGACCGGCACGAATCCCGAATTTCTCGCTGTACCGACGAGAAGCACTATTCACCCCCTGAACAACCCGAAAAGTAGTTATTTTCCATTTTGTCAACGGAAAACCCTCGTACTGCCCCTAAAACGTTGCATATAACCAATCTGCCCCCCAAACAGCCTGAAATCTCGATCGGCCGACCAGACCGGCACGAATCCCGAATTTCTCGCTGTACCGACAAGAAGCACTATTCACCCCCTGAACAACCCGAAAGTAGTTTTTTTTCATTTTGTCAACGGAAAACCCTCGTACCGCCCCTAAAACGTTGCAAATAACCAATCTGCCCCCCAAACAGCCTGAAATCACGATCGGCCGTCCAGACCGGCACGAATCCTGAATTTCTCGCTGTACCGACGTGAAGCAGTATTCACCCCTGAACAACCCGAAAGTAGTTATTTTCCATCATGTCAACGGAAAACCCTCGTACCGTCCCTAAAACGTTGCAAATGACCAATCTGCCCCCCAGACAGCCTGAAATCCCGATCGGCTGTCCAGACCGGCACGAATCTCGAATTTCTCGCTGTTCCGACGAAAAGCACTATTCACCCCCTGAACAACCCGAAAAGTAGTTATTTTCCATTATGTCAACGGAAAACCCTCGTACCGCCCCTAAAACGTTGCAAATAACCAATCTGCCCCCCAGACAGCCTGAAATCACGATCGGCCGTCCAGACCGGCACGAATCCCGAATTTCTCGCTGTTCCGACGAGAAGCACTATTCACCCCTGAACAACCCGAAAGTAGTTATTTTCCATTCCGTCAACGGAAAACCATCGTACTGCCCCTAAAACGTTGCAAATAACCAATCTGCCCCCCAAACAGCCAGAAATCTCGATCGGCCGACCAGACCGGCATGAATCCCGAATTTCTCGCTGTACCGACGAGAAGCACTATTCACCCCCTGAACAACCCGAAAGTAGTTTTTTTTCATTTTGTCAACGGAAAACCCTCGTACCGCCCCAAAAACGTTGCAAATAACCAATCTGCCCCCCAAACAGCCAGAAATCACGATCGGCCGTCCAGACCGGCACGAATCCCGAATTTCTCGCTGTTCCGACGAAAAGCACTATTCACCCCTGAACAACCCGAAAGTAGTTATTTTCCATTTTTTCAACGGAAAACCCTCGTACCGCCCCTAAAACGTTGCAAATAACCAATTTGCCCCCCAAACAGCCAGAAATCCCGATCGGCCGTCCAGACCGGCACGAATCCCAAATTTCTCGCTGTTTCGACGTGAAGCAGTATTCACCCCCGAAAAACCCGAAAGTAGTTATTTTCCAACATGTCAATGGAAAACCCTCGTACCGTTCCTAAAACGTTGCAAATAACCAATCTGCCCCCCAGACAGCCTGAAATCACGTTCGGCCGTCCAGACCGGCACGAATCTCGAATTTCTCGCTGTACCGACGAAAAGCACTATTCACCCCTGAACAACCCGAAAGTAGTTATTTTCCATTCTGTCAACGGAAAACCATCGTACCGCCCCTAAAACGTTGCAAATAACCAATCTGCCCCCCAAACAGCCTGAAATCTCGATCGGACGACCAGACCGGCACGAATCCCGAATTTCTCGCTGTACCGACGAGAAGCACTATTCACCCCCTGAACAACCCGAAAAGTAGTTATTTTCCATTTTGTCAACGGAAAACCCTCGTACCGCCCCTAAAACGTTGCATATAACCAATCTGCCCCCCAAACAGCCTGAAATCTCGATCGGCCGACCAGACCGGCACGAATCCCGAATTTCTCGCTGTACCGACAAGAAGCACTATTCACCCCCTGAACAAACCGAAAGTAGTTTTTTTTCATTTTGTCAACGGAAAACCCTCGTACCGCCCCTAAAACGTTGCAAATAACCAATCTGCCCCCCAAACAGCCTGAAATCACGATCGGCCGTCCAGACCGGCACGAATCCCGAATTTCTCGCTGTACCGACGTGAAGCAGTATTCACCCCTGAACAACCCGAAAGTAGTTATTTTCCATCATGTCAACGGAAAACCCTCGTACCGTCCCTAAAACGTTGCAAATGACCAATCTGCCCCCCAGACAGCCTGAAATCCCGATCGGCTGTCCAGACCGGCACGAATCTCGAATTTCTCGCTGTTCCGACGAAAAGCACTATTCACCCCCTGAACAACCCGAAAAGTAGTTATTTTCCATTATGTCAACGGAAAACCCTCGTACCGCCCCTAAAACGTTGCAAATAACCAATCTGCCCCCCAGACAGCCTGAAATCACGATCGGCCGTCCAGACCGGCACGAATCCCGAATTTCTCGTTGTTCCGACGAAAAGCACTATTCACCCTTGAACAACCCGAAAGTAGTTATTTTCCCTTTTGTCAACGGAAAACCCTCGTACCACCGCTAAAACGTTGCAAATAACCAATCTGCCCCCCAAATAGCCTGAAATCACGACCGGCCGTCCAGACCGGCACGAATCCCGAATTTCTCGCTGTTTCGACGAAAAGCATGGTTCACCCCTGAACAACCAGAAAGTAGTTATTTTCCATTTTGTCAACGGAAAACCCTCGTACCGCCCCTAAAACGTTGCAAATAACCAATCTGCGCCCCAAACAGCCTGAAATCTCGATCGGCCGACCAGACCGGCACGAATCCCGAATTTCTCGCTGTACCGACTTGAAGCACTATTCACCCCTGAACAACCCGAAAGTAGTTATTTTCCATTATGTCAACGGAAAACCCTCGTACCGCCCCTAAAACGTTGCATATAACCAATCTGCCCCCCAGACAGCCTGAAATCACGATCGGCCGTCCAGACCGGCACGAATCCCGAATTTCTCGCTGTTCCGACGAAAAACACTATTCACCCCTGAACAACCCGAAAGTAGTTATTTTCCATTCTGTCAACGGAAAACGATCGTACCGCCCCGTAAACGTTGCAAATAACCAATCTGCCCCCCAAACAGCCAGAAATCTCGATCGGCCGACCAGACCGGCACGAATCCCGAATTTCTCACTGTACCGACGAAAGGCACTATTCACCCCCTGAACAACCCGAAAGTAGTTTTTTTTCATTTTGTCAACGGAAAACCCTCGTACCGCCCCTAAAACGTTGCATATAACCAACCTGCCCCCCAAACAGACTGAAATCACGATTGGCCGTCCAGACCGGCTCAAATCCCGAATTTCTCGCTGTTCCGACGAAAAGCACTATTCACCCCTGAACAACCCGAAAGTAGTTATTTTCCATTTTGTCAACGGAAAACCCTCGTACCGCCCCTAAAACGTTGCAAATAACCAATTTGCCCCCCAAACAGCCTGAAATCCCGATCGGCCGTCCAGACCGGCACAAATCCCGAATTTCTCGCTGTTTCGACGAAAAGCATGGTTCACCCCTGAACAACCAGAAAGTAGTTATTTTCCATTTTGTCAACGGAAAACCCTCGTACCGCCCCTAAAACATTGCAAATAACCAATCTGCCCCCCAAACAGCCAGAAATCTCGATCGGCCGACCAGACCGGCACGAATCCCGAATTTCTCGCTGTACCGACGAGAAGCACTATTCACCCCCTGAACAATCCGAAAAGTAGTTATTTTCCATTTTGTCAACGGAAAACCCTCGTACCGCCCCTAAAACGTTGCATATAACCAACCTGCCCCCCAAACAGCCTGAAATCACGATTGGCCGTCCAGACCGGCACGAATCCCGAATTTCTCGCTGTACCGACGAGAAGCACTATTCACCCCCTGAACAACCCGAAAGTAGTTTTTCTTCATTTTGTCAACGGAAAACCCTCGTACCGCCCCTAAAACGTTGCAAATAACCAATCTGCCCCTCAAACAGCCTGAAATCACGATCGGCCGACCAGACCGGCACGAATCCCGAATTTCTCACCGTACCGACGAGAAGCACTATTCACCCCCTGAACAACCCGAAAGTAGTTTTTTTTCATTTTGTCAACGGAAAACCCTCGTACCGCCCCTAAAACGTTGCAAATAACCAATCTGCCCCCCAAACAGCCTGAAATCACGTTCGGCCGTCCAGACCGGCACAAATCCCGAATTTCTCGCTGTTCCGACGAAAAGCACTATTCACCCCTGAACAACCCGAAAGTAGTTATTTTCCATTTTGTCAACGGAAAACCCTCGTACCGCCCCTAAAACATTGCAAATAACCAATCTGCCCCCCAAACAGCCAGAAATCTCGATCGGCCGACCAGACCGGCACGAATCCCGAATTTCTCGCTGTACCGACGAGAAGCACTATTCTCCCCCTGAACAATCCGAAAAGTAGTTATTTTCCATTTTGTCAACGGAAAACCCTCGTACCACCCCTAAAACGTTGCATATAACCAACCTGCCCCCCAAACAGCCTGAAATCACGATTGGCCGTCCAGACCGGCACGAATCCCGAATTTCTCGCTGTACCGACGAGAAGCACTATTCACCCCCTGAACAACCCGAAAGTAGTTTTTTTTCATTTTGTCAACGAAAAACCCTCGTACCGCCCCTAAAACGTTGCAAATAACCAATCTGCCCCCCAAACAGCCTGAAATCACGATCGGCCGACCAGACCGGCACGAATCCCGAATTTCTCACCGTACCGACGAGAAGCACTATTCACCCCCTGAACAATCCGAAAAGTAGTTATTTTCCATTTTGTCAACGGAAAACCCTCGTACCGCCCCTAAAACGTTGCAAATAACCAATCTGCCCCCCAAACAGCCTGAAATCACGTTCGGCCGTCCAGACCGGCACAAATCCCGAATTTCTCGCTGTTCCGACGAAAAGCACTATTCACCCCTGAACAACCCGAAAGTAGTTATTTTCCATTTTGTCAACGGAAAACCCTCGTACCGCCCCTAAAACGTTGCATATTACCAACCTGCCCCCCAAACAGCCTGAAATCCCGATCGGCCGTCCAGACCGGCACGAATCCCGAATTTCTCGCTATTTCGACGAAAAGCATGGTTCACCCCTGAACAACCAGAAAGTAGTTTTTTTTCATTTTGTCAACGGAAAACCCTCGTACCGCCCCTAAAACGTTGCAAATAACCAATCTGCCCCCCAAACAGCCTGAAATCACGATCAGCCGTCCTGACCGGCACGAATCCCGAATTTCTCGCTGTACCGACGTGAAGCACTATTCACCCCTGAACAACCCGAAAGTAGTTATTTTCCATTATGTCAACGGAAAACCCTCGTACCGCCCCTAAAACGTTGCAAATAACCAATCTGCCCCCCAGACAGCCTGAAATCACGATCGGCCGTCCAGACTGGCACGAATCCCGAATTTCTCGCTGTTCCGACGAAAAACACTATTCACCCCTGAACAACCCGAAAGTAGTTATTTTCCATTCTGTCAACGGAAAACGATCGTACCGCCCCGTAAACGTTGCAAATAACCAATCTGCCCCCCAAACAGCCAGAAATCTCGATCGGCCGACCAGACCGGCACGAATCCCGAATTTCTCGCTGTACCGACGAGAAGCACTATTCACCCCCTGAACAATCCGAAAAGTAGTTATTTTCCATTTTGTCAACGGAAAACCCTCGTACCGCCCCTAAAACGTTGCATATAACCAACCTGCCCCCCAAACAGCCTGAAATCACGATCGGCCGTCCAGACCGGCACGAATCCCGAATTTCTCGCTGTTCCGACGAAAAGCACTATTCACCCTTGAACAACCCGAAAGTAGTTATTTTCCCTTTTGTCAACGGAAAACCCTCGTACCACCGCTAAAACGTTGCAAATAACCAATCTGCCCCCCAAATAGCCTGAAATCACGACCGGCCGTCCAGACCGGCACGAATCCCGAATTTCTCGCTGTTTCGACGAAAAGCATGGTTCACCCCTGAACAACCAGAAAGTAGTTATTTTCCATTTTGTCAACGGAAAACCCTCGTACCGCCCCTAAAACGTTGCATATAACCAACCTGCCCCCCAAACAGCCTGAAATCACGATTGGCCGTCCAGACCGGCACGAATCCCGAATTTCTCGCTGTACCGACGAGAAGCACTATTCACCCCCTGAACAACCCGAAAGTAGTTTTTTTTCATTTTGTCAACGGAAAACCCTCGTACCGCCCCTAAAACGTTGCAAATAACCAATCTGCCCCCCAAACAGCCTGAAATCACGATCGGCCGACCAGACCGGCACGAATCCCGAATTTCTCACCGTACCGACGAGAAGCACTATTCACCCCCTGAACAACCCGAAAGTAGTTTTTTTTCATTTTGTCAACAGAAAACCCTCGTACCGCACCTAAAACGTTGCAAATAACCAATCTGCCCCCCAAACAGCCTGAAATCTCGATCGGCCGACCAGACCGGCACGAATCTCGAATTTCTCGCTGTACCCACGAGAAGCACTATTCACCCACTGAACAATCCGAAAAGTAGTTATTTTCCATTTTGTCAACGGAAAACCCTCGTACCGCCCCTAAAACGTTGCATATAACCAACCTGCCCCCCAAACAGCCTGAAATCACGATCGGCCGTCCAGACCGGCACGAATCCCGAATTTCTCGCTGTTCCGACGAAAAGCACTATTCACCCCCTGAACAACCCGAAAGTAGTTTTTTTTCATTTTGTCAACGGAAAACCCTCGTACCGCCCCTAAAACGTTGCAAATAACCAATCTGCCCCCCAAACAGCCTGAAATCACGATCGGCCGACCAGACCGGCACGAATCCCGAATTTCTCACCGTACCGACGAGAAGCACTATTCACCCCCTGAACAACCCGAAAGTAGTTTTTTTTCATTTTGTCAACGGAAAACCCTCGTACCGCACCTAAAACGTTGCAAATAACCAATCTGCCCCCCAAACAGCCTGAAATCTCGATCGGCCGACCAGACCGGCACGAATCCCGAATTTCTCGCTGTACCCACGAGAAGCACTATTCACCCACTGAACAATCCGAAAAGTAGTTATTTTCCCTTTTGTCAACGGAAAACCCTCGTACCGCCCCTAAAACGTTGCATATAACCAACCTGCCCCCCAAACAGCCTGAAATCACGATCGGCCGTCCAGACCGGCACGAATCCCGAATTTCTCGCTGTTCCGACGAAAAGCACTATTCACCCTTGAACAACCCGAAAGTAGTTATTTTCCCTTTTGTCAACGGAAAACCCTCGTACCACCGCTAAAACGTTGCAAATAACCAATCTGCCCCCCAAATAGCCTGAAATCACGACCGGCCGTTCAGACCGGCACGAATCCCGAATTTCTCGCTGTTTCGACGAAAAGCATGGTTCACCCCTGAACAACCTGAAAGTAGTTATTTTCCATTTTGTCAACGGAAAACCCTCGTACCGCCCCTAAAACGTTGCATATAACCAACCTGCCCCCCAAACAGCCTGAAATCACGATTGGCCGTCCAGACCGGCACGAATCCCGAATTTCTCGCTGTACCGACGAGAAGCACTATTCACCCCCTGAACAACCCGAAAGTAGTTTTTTTTCATTTTGTCAACGGAAAACCCTCGTACCGCCCCTAAAACGTTGCAAATAACCAATCTGCCCCCCAAACAGCCTGAAATCACGATCGGCCGACCAGACCGGCACGAATCCCGAATTTCTCACCGTACCGACGAGAAGCACTATTCACCCCCTGAACAACCCGAAAGTAGTTTTTTTTCATTTTGTCAACGGAAAACCCTCGTACCGCCCCTAAAACGTTGCAAATAACCAATCTGCCCCCCAAACAGCCTGAAATCACGATCGGCCGTCCAGACCGGCACAAATCCCGAATTTCTCGCTGTTCCGACGAAAAGCACTATTCACCCCCTGAACAACCCGAAAGTAGTTATTTTCCATTTTGTCAACGGAAAACCCTCGCACCGCCCCTAAAACGTTGCAAATAACCAATTTGCCCCCCAAACAGCCTGAAATCCCGATCGGCCGTCCAGACCGGCACGAATCCCGAATTTCTCGCTGTTTCGACGAAAAGCATGGTTCACCCCTGAACAACCAGAAAGTAGTTATTTTCCATTTTGTCAACGGAAAACCCTCGTACCGCCCCTAAAACATTGCAAATAACCAATCTGCCCCCCAAACAGCCAGAAATCTCGATCGGCCGACCAGACCGGCACGAATCCCGAATTTCTCGCTGTACCGACGAGAAGCACTATTCACCCCCTGAACAATCCGAAAAGTAGTTATTTTCCATTTTGTCAACGGAAAACCCTCGTACCGCCCCTAAAACGTTGCATATAACCAACCTGCCCCCCAAACAGCCTGAAATCACGATCGGCCGTCCAGACCGGCACGAATCCCGAATTTCTCGCTGTTCCGACGAAAAGCACTATTCACCCTTGAACAACCCGAAAGTAGTTATTTTCCCTTTTGTCAACGGAAAACCCTCGTACCACCGCTAAAACGTTGCAAATAACCAATCTGCCCCCCAAATAGCCAGAAATCACGACCGGCCGTTCAGACCGGCACGAATCCCGAATTTCTCGCTGTTTCGACGAAAAGCATGGTTCACCCCTGAACAACCTGAAAGTAGTTATTTGCCATTTTGTCAACGGAAAACCCTCGTACCGCCCCTAAAACGTTGCATATAACCAACCTGCCCCCCAAACAGCCTGAAATCACGATTGGCCGTCCAGACCGGCACGAATCCCGAATTTCTCGCTGTACCGACGAGAAGCACTATTCACCCCCTGAACAACCCGAAAGTAGTTTTTTTTCATTTTGTCAACGGAAAACCCTCGTACCGCCCCTAAAACGTTGCAAATAACCAATCTGCCCCCCAAACAGCCTGAAATCACGATCGGCCGACCAGACCGGCACGAATCCCGAATTTCTCACCGTACCGACGAGAAGCACTATTCACCCCCTGAACAACCCGAAAGTAGTTTTTTTTCATTTTGTCAACGGAAAACCCTCGTACCGCCCCTAAAACGTTGCAAATAACCAATCTGCCCCCCAAACAGCCTGAAATCACGATCGGCCGTCCAGACCGGCACAAATCCCGAATTTCTCGCTGTTCCGACGAAAAGCACTATTCACCCCCTGAACAACCCGAAAGTAGTTATTTTCCATTTTGTCAACGGAAAACCCTCGCACCGCCCCTAAAACGTTGCAAATAACCAATTTGCCCCCCAAACAGCCTGAAATCCCGATCGGCCGTCCAGACCGGCACGAATCCCGAATTTCTCGCTGTTTCGACGAAAAGCATGGTTCACCCCTGAACAACCAGAAAGTAGTTATTTTCCATTTTGTCAAAGGAAAACCCTCGTACCGCCCCTAAAACATTGCAAATAACCAATCTGCCCCCCAAACAGCCTGAAATCGCGATCGGCCGACCAGACCGGCACGAATCCCGAATTTCTCGCTGTACCGACGAGAAGCACTATTCACCCCCTGAACAATCCGAAAAGTAGTTATTTTCCATTTTGTCAACGGAAAACCCTCGTACCGCCCCTAAAACGTTGCATATAACCAACCTGCCCCCCAAACAGCCTGAAATCACGATCGGCCGTCCAGACCGGCACGAATCCCGAATTTCTCGCTGTTCCGACGAAAAGCACTATTCACCCTTGAACAACCCGAAAGTAGTTATTTTCCCTTTTGTCAACGGAAAACCCTCGTACCACCGCTAAAACGTTGCAAATAACCAATCTGCCCCCCAAATAGCCAGAAATCACGACCGGCCGTTCAGACCGGCACGAATCCCGAATTTCTCGCTGTTTCGACGAAAAGCATGGTTCACCCCTGAACAACCTGAAAGTAGTTATTTTCCATTTTGTCAACGGAAAACCCTCGTACCGCCCCTAAAACGTTGCATATAACCAACCTGCCCCCCAAACAGCCTGAAATCACGATTGGCCGTCCAGACCGGCACGAATCCCGAATTTCTCGCTGTACCGACGAGAAGCACTATTCACCCCCTGAACAACCCGAAAGTAGTTTTTTTTCATTTTGTCAACGGAAAACCCTCGTACCGCCCCTAAAACGTTGCAAATAACCAATCTGCCCCCCAAACAGCCTGAAATCACGATCGGCCGACCAGACCGGCACGAATCCCGAATTTCTCACCGTACCGACGAGAAGCACTATTCACCCCCTGAACAACCCGAAAGTAGTTTTTTTTCATTTTGTCAACGGAAAACCCTCGTACCGCCCCTAAAACGTTGCAAATAACCAATCTGCCCCCCAAACAGCCTGAAATCACGATCGGCCGTCCAGACCGGCACAAATCCCGAATTTCTCGCTGTTCCGACGAAAAGCACTATTCACCCCCTGAACAACCCGAAAGTAGTTATTTTCCATTTTGTCAACGGAAAACCCTCGTACCGCCCCTAAAACGTTGCAAATAACCAATTTGCCCCCCAAACAGCCTGAAATCCCGATCGGCCGTCCAGACCGGCACGAATCCCGAATTTCTCGCTGTTCCGATGAAAAGCACTATTCACCCCTGAACAACCCGAAAGTAGTTATTTTCCATTTTGTCAACGGAAAACCCTCGTACCGCCCCTAAAACGTTGCAAATAACCAATTTGCCCCCCAAACAGCCTGAAATCCCGATCGGCCGTCCAGACCGGCACGAATCCCGAATTTCTCGCTGTTTCGACGAAAAGCATGGTTCACCCCTGAACAACCAGAAAGTAGTTATTTTCCATTTTGTCAACGGAAAACCCTCGTACCGCCCCTAAAACATTGCAAATAACCAATCTGCCCCCCAAACAGCCAGAAATCTCGATCGGCCGACCAGACCGGCACGAATCCCGAATTTCTCGCTGTACCGACGAGAAGCACTATTCACCCCCTGAACAATCCGAAAAGTAGTTATTTTCCATTTTGTCAACGGAAAACCCTCGTACCGCCCCTAAAACGTTGCAAATAACCAATCTGCCCCCCAAACAGCCTGAAATCGCGATCGGCCGACCAGACCGGCACGAATCCCGAATTTCTCGCTGTACCGACGAGAAGCACTATTCACCCCCTGAACAATCCGAAAAGTAGTTATTTTCCATTTTGTCAACGGAAAACCCTCGTACCGCCCCTAAAACGTTGCATATAACCAACCTGCCCCCCAAACAGCCTGAAATCACGATCGGCCGTCCAGACCGGCACGAATCCCGAATTTCTCGCTGTTCCGACGAAAAGCACTATTCACCCTTGAACAACCCGAAAGTAGTTATTTTCCCTTTTGTCAACGGAAAACCCTCGTACCACCGCTAAAACGTTGCAAATAACCAATCTGCCCCCCAAATAGCCAGAAATCACGACCGGCCGTTCAGACCGGCACGAATCCCGAATTTCTCGCTGTTTCGACGAAAAGCATGGTTCACCCCTGAACAACCTGAAAGTAGTTATTTTCCATTTTGTCAACGGAAAACCCTCGTACCGCCCCTAAAACGTTGCATATAACCAACCTGCCCCCCAAACAGCCTGAAATCACGATTGGCCGTCCAGACCGGCACGAATCCCGAATTTCGCGCTGTACCGACGAGAAGCACTATTCACCCCCTGAACAACCCGAAAGTAGTTTTTTTTCATTTTGTCAACGGAAAACCCTCGTACCGCCCCTAAAACGTTGCAAATAACCAATCTGCCCCCCAAACAGCCTGAAATCACGATCGGCCGACCAGACCGGCACGAATCCCGAATTTCTCACCGTACCGACGAGAAGCACTATTCACCCCCTGAACAACCCGAAAGTAGTTTTTTTTCATTTTGTCAACGGAAAACCCTCGTACCGCCCCTAAAACGTTGCAAATAACCAATCTGCCCCCCAAACAGCCTGAAATCACGATCGGCCGTCCAGACCGGCACAAATCCCGAATTTCTCGCTGTTCCGACGAAAAGCACTATTCACCCCCTGAACAACCCGAAAGTAGTTATTTTCCATTTTGTCAACGGAAAACCCTCGTACCGCCCCTAAAACGTTGCAAATAACCAATTTGCCCCCCAAACAGCCTGAAATCCCGATCGGCCGTCCAGACCGGCACGAATCCCGAATTTCTCGCTGTTCCGATGAAAAGCACTATTCACCCCTGAACAACCCGAAAGTAGTTATTTTCCATTTTGTCAACGGAAAACCCTCGTACCGCCCCTAAAACGTTGCAAATAACCAATTTGCCCCCCAAACAGCCTGAAATCCCGATCGGCCGTCCAGACCGGCACGAATCCCGAATTTCTCGCTGTTTCGACGAAAAGCATGGTTCACCCCTGAACAACCAGAAAGTAGTTATTTTCCATTTTGTCAACGGAAAACCCTCGTACCGCCCCTAAAACATTGCAAATAACCAATCTGCCCCCCAAACAGCCAGAAATCTCGATCGGCCGACCAGACCGGCACGAATCCCGAATTTCTCGCTGTACCGACGAGAAGCACTATTCACCCCCTGAACAATCCGAAAAGTAGTTATTTTCCATTTTGTCAACGGAAAACCCTCGTACCGCCCCTAAAACGTTGCAAATAACCAATCTGCCCCCCAAACAGCCTGAAATCGCGATCGGCCGACCAGACCGGCACGAATCCCGAATTTCTCACTGTACCGACGAGAAGCACTATTCACCCCCTGAACAACCCGAAAGTAGTTTTTTTTCATTTTGTCAACGGAAAACCCTCGTACCGCCCCTAAAACGTTGCATATAACCAACCTGCCCCCCAAACAGCCTGAAATCACGATTGGCCGTCCAGACCGGCACGAATCCCGAATTTCTCGCTGTTTCGACGAAAAGCACTATTCACCCCTGAACAACCCGAAAGTAGTTATTTTCCATTTTGTCAACGGAAAACCCTCGTACCGCCCCTAAAACGTTGCAAATAACCAATTTGCCCCCCAAACAGCCTGAAATCGCGATCGGCCGACCAGACCGGCACGAATCCCGAATTTCTCACTGTACCGACGAGAAGCACTATTCACCCCCTGAACAACCCGAAAGTAGTTTTTTTTCATTTTGTCAACGGAAAACCCTCGTACCGCCCCTAAAACGTTGCATATAACCAACCTGCCCCCCAAACAGCCTGAAATCACGATTGGCCGTCCAGACCGGCACAAATCCCGAATTTCTCGCTGTTCCGACGAAAAGCACTATTCACCCCTGAACAACCCGAAAGTAGTTATTTTCCATTTTGTCAACGGAAAACCCTCGTACCGCCCCTAAAACGTTGCAAATAACCAATTTGCCCCCCAAACAGCCTGAAATCCCGATCGGCCGTCCAGACCGGCACGAATCCCGAATTTCTCGCTGTTTCGACGAAAAGCATGGTTCACCCCTGAACAACCAGAAAGTAGTTATTTTCCATTTTGTCAACGGAAAACCCTCGTACCGCCCCTAAAACATTGCAAATAACCAATCTGCCCCCCAAACAGCCAGAAATCTCGATCGGCCGACCAGACCGGCACGAATCCCGAATTTCTCGCTGTACCGACGAGAAGCACTATTCACCCCCTGAACAACCCGAAAGTAGTTTTTTTTCATTTTTTCAACGGAAAACCCTCGTACCGCCCCTAAAACGTTGCAAATAACCAATCTGCCCCCCAAACAGCCTGAAATCACGATCGGCCGACCAGACCGGCACGAATCCCGAATTTCTCACTGTACCGACGAGAAGCTCTATTCACCCCCTGAACAATCCGAAAAGTAGTTATTTTCCATTTTGTCAATGGAAAACCCTCGTACCGCCCCTAAAACGTTGCATATAACCAACCTGCCCCCCAAACAGCCTGAAATCACGATTGGCCGTCCAGACCGGCACGAATCCCGAATTTCTCGCTGTTTCGACGAAAAGCATGGTTCACCCCTGAACAACCCGAAAGTAGTTATTTTCCATTTTGTCAACGGAAAACCCTCTTACCGCCCCTAAAACGTTGCAAATAACCAATCTGCCCCCCAAACAGCCAGAAATCTCGATCGGCCGACCAGACCGGCACGAATCCCGAATTTCTCGCCGTACCGACGAGAAGCACTATTCACCCACTGAACAATCCGAAAAGTAGTTATTTTCCATTTTGTCAACGGAAAACCCTCGTACCGCCCCTAAAACGTTGCATATAACCAACCTGCCCCCCAAACAACCTGAAATCACGATCGGCCGTCCAGACCGGCACGAATCCCGAATTTCTCGCTGTTCCGACGAAAAGCACTATTCACCCCTGAACAACCCGAAAGTAGTTATTTTCCATTTTGTCAACGGAAAAGCCTCGTACCGCCCCTAAAACGTTGCAAATAACCAATTTGCCCCCCAAACAGCCTGAAATCCCGATCGGCCGTCCAGACCGGCACGAATCCCGAATTTCTCGCTGTTTCGACGAAAAGCATGGTTCACCCCTGAACAACCAGAAAGTAGTTATTTTCCATTTTGTCAACGGAAAACCCTCGTACCGCCCCTAAAACGTTGCAAATAACCAATCTGCCCCCCAAACAGCCAGAAATCTCGATCGGTCGACCAGACCGGCACGAATCCCGAATTTCTCGCTGTACCGACGAGAAGCACTATTCACCCCCTGAACAACCCGAAAAGTAGTTTTTTTCCATTATGTCAACGGAAAACCCTCGTACTGCCCCTAAAACGTTGCAAATAACCAATCTGCCCCCCAGACAGCTTGAAATCACGATCGGCCGTCCAGACCGGCACGAATCCCGAATTTCTCACTGTTCCGACGAAAAGCACTATTCACCCCTGAACAACCCGAAAGTAGTTATTTTCCATTCTGTCAACGGAAAACCATCGTACCGCCCCTTAAACGTTGCAAATAACCAATCTGCCCCCCAAGCAGCCAGAAATCTCGATCGGCCGACCAGACCGGCACGAATCCCGAATTTCTCGCTGTACCGACGAGAAGCACTATTCACCCCCTGAAGAATCCGAAAAGTAGTTTTTTTCCATTATGTCAACGGAAAACCCTCGTACTGCCCCTAAAACGTTGCAAATAACCAATCTGCCCCCCAGACAGCTTGAAATCACGATCGGCCGTCCAGACCGGCACGAATCCCGAATTTCTCACTGTTCCGACGAAAAGCACTATTCACCCCTGAACAACCCGAAAGTAGTTATTTTCCATTCTGTCAACGGAAAACCATCGTACCGCCCCTTAAACGTTGCAAATAACCAATCTGCCCCCCAAGCAGCCAGAAATCTCGATCGGCCGACCAGACCGGCACGAATCCCGAATTTCTCGCTGTACCGACGAGAAGCACTATTCACCCCCTGAAGAATCCGAAAAGTAGTTATTTTCCATTTTGTCAACGGAAAACCCTCGTACCGCCCCTAAAACGTTGCATATAACCAACCTGCCCCCCAAACAGCCTGAAATCACGATTGGCCGTCCAGACCGGCACGAATCCCGAATTTCTCGCTGTTCCGACGAAAAGCACTATTCACCCCTGAACAACTCGAAAGTAGTTATTTTCTCTTTTGTCAACGGAAAACCCTCGTACCACCGCTAAAACGTTGCAAATAACCAATCTGCCCCCCATATAGCCTGAAATCACGATTGGCTGTCCAGACCGGCACGAATCCCGAATTTCTCGCTGTACCGACGTGAAGCACTATTCACCCCTAAACAACCCGAAAGTAGTTATTTTCCATTTTGTCAACGGAAAACCCTCGTACCGCCCCTAAAACGTTGCAAATAACCAATCTGCCCCCCAAACAGCCAGAAATCTCGATCGGCCGACCAGACCGGCACGAATCCCGAATTTCTCACTGTACCGACGACAAGCACTATTCACCCACTGAACAATCCGAAAAGTAGTTATTTTCCATTTTGTCAACGGAAAACCCACGTACCGCCCCTAAAACATTGCATATAACCAACCTGCCCCCCCAACAGCCTGAAATCACGATCGGCCGTCCACACCGGCACGAATCCCGAATTTCTCGCTGTTCCGACGAAAAGCACTATTCACCCTTGAACAACCCGAAAGTAGTTATTTTCCCTTTTGTCAACGGAAAACCCTCGTACCACCGCTAAAACGTTGCAAATAACCAATCTGCCCCCCAAATAGCCTGAAATCACGACCGGCCGTCCAGACCGGCACGAATCCCGAATTTCTCGCTGTTCCGACGAAAAGCACTATTCACCCCTGAACAATCAAAAAGTAGTTATTTTCCATTTTGTCAACGGAAAACCCTCGTACCGCCCCTAAAACGTTGCAAATAACCAGTCTGCCCCCCAAACCGCCTGAAATCTCGATCGGCCGACCAGACCGGCACGAATCCCGAATTTCTCACTGTACCGACGAGAAGCACTATTCACCCCCTGAACAACCCGAAAAGTAGTTATTTTCCATTATGTCAACGGAAAACCCTCGTACTGCCCCTAAAACGTTGCAAATAACCAATCTGCCCCCCAGACAGCCTGAAATCACGATCGGCCGTCCAGACCGGCACGAATCCCGAATTTCTCGCTGTTCCGACGAAAAGCACTATTCACCCCTGAACAACCCGAAAGTAGTTATTTTCCATTCTGTCAACGGAAAACCATCGTACCGCCCCTTAAACGTTGCAAATAACCAATCTGCCCCCCAAACAGCCAGAAATCTCGATCGGCCGACCAGACCGGCACGAATCCCGAATTTCTCGCTGTACCGACGAGAAGCACTATTCACCCCCTGAACAATCCGAAAAAGTAGTTATTTTCCATTTTGTCAACGGAAAACCCTCGTACCGCCCCTAAAACGTTGCATATAACCAACCTGCCCCCCAAACAGCCTGAAATCACGATCGGCCGTCCAGACCGGCACGAACCCCGAATTTCTCGCTGTTTCGACGAAAAGCATGGTTCACCCCTGAACAACCAGAAAGAAGTTATTTTCCATTTTGTCAACGGAAAACCATCGTACCGCCCCTTAAACGTTGCAAATAACCAATCTGCCCCCCAAACAGCCTGAAATCACGATCGGCCGTCCAGACCGGCACAAATCCCGAATTTCTCGCTGTTCCGACGAAAAGTACTATTCACCCCTGAACAACCCGAAAGTAGTTATTTTCCATTCTGTCAACGGAAAACCATCGTACCGCCCCTTAAACGTTGCAAATAACCAATCTGCCCCCCAAACAGCCAGAAATCTCGATCGGCCGACCAGACCGGCACGAATCCCGAATTTCTCGCTGTACCGACGAGAAGCACTATTCACCCCCTGAACAATCCGAAAAAGTAGTTATTTTCCATTTTGTCAACGGAAAACCCTCGTACCGCCCCTAAAACGTTGCATATAACCAACCTGCCCCCCAAACAGCCTGAAATCACGATCGGCCGTCCAGACCGGCACGAATCCCGAATTTCTCACTGTACCGACGAGAAGCACTATTCACCCCCTGAACAATCCGAAAAAGTAGTTATTTTCCATTTTGTCAACGGAAAACCCTCGTACCGCCCCTAAAACGTTGCATATAACCAACCTGCCCCCCAAACAGCCTGAAATCACGATCGGCCGTCCAGACCGGCACGAACCCCGAATTTCTCGCTGTTTCGACGAAAAGCATGGTTCACCCCTGAACAACCAGAAAGAAGTTATTTTCCATTTTGTCAACGGAAAACCATCGTACCGCCCCTTAAACGTTGCAAATAACCAATCTGCCCCCCAAACAGCCTGAAATCACGATCGGCCGTCCAGACCGGCACAAATCCCGAATTTCTCGCTGTTCCGACGAAAAGCACTATTCACCCCTGAACAACCCGAAAGTAGTTATTTTCCATTCTGTCAACGGAAAACCATCGTACCGCCCCTTAAACGTTGCAAATAACCAATCTGCCCCCCAAACAGCCAGAAATCTCGATCGGCCGACCAGACCGGCACGAATCCCGAATTTCTCGCTGTACCGACGAGAAGCACTATTCACCCCCTGAACAATCCGAAAAAGTAGTTATTTTCCATTTTGTCAACGGAAAACCCTCGTACCGCCCCTAAAATGTTGCATATAACCAACCTGCCCCCCAAACAGCCTGAAATCACGATCGGCCGTCCAGACCGGCACGAATCCCGAATTTCTCGCTGTTCCGACGAAAAGCACTATTCACCCCTGAACAACCCGAAAGTAGTTATTTTCCATTTTGTCAACGGAAAACCCTCGTACCGCCCCTAAAACGTTGCAAATAACCAATTTGCCCCCCAAACAGCCTGAAATCCCGATCGGCCGTCCAGACCGGCACGAATCCCGAATTTCTCGCTGTTTCGACGAAAAGCATGGTTCACCCCTGAACAACCAGAAAGTAGTTATTTTCCATTTTGTCAACGGAAAACCATCGTACCGCCCCTTAAACGTTGCAAATAACCAATCTGCCCCCCAAACAGCCTGAAATCACGATCGGCCGTCCAGACCGGCACAAATCCCGAATTTCTCGCTGTTCCGACGAAAAGCACTATTCACCCCTGAACAACCCGAAAGTAGTTATTTTCCATTCTGTCAACGGAAAACCATCGTACCGCCCCTTAAACTTTGCAAATAACCAATCTGCCCCCCAAACAGCCAGAAATCTCGATCGGCCGACCAGACCGGCACGAATCCCGAATTTCTCGCTGTACCGACGTGAAGCACTATTCACCCCCTGAACAATCCGAAAAAGTAGTTATTTTCCATTTTGTCAACGGAAAACCCTCGTACCGCCCCTAAAACGTTGCATATAACCAACCTGCCCCCCAAACAGCCTGAAATCACGATCGGCCGTCCAGACCGGCACGAATCCCGAATTTCTCGCTGTTCCGACGAAAAGCACTATTCACCCCTGAACAACCCGAAAGTAGTTATTTTCCATTTTGTCAACGGAAAACCCTCGTACCGCCCCTAAAACGTTGCAAATAACCAATTTGCCCCCCAAACAGCCTGAAATCCCGATCGGCCGTCCAGACCGGCACGAATCCCGAATTTCTCGCTGTTTCGACGAAAAGCATGGTTCACCCCTGAACAACCAGAAAGTAGTTATTTTCCATTTTGTCAACGGAAAACCATCGTACCGCCCCTTAAACGTTGCAAATAACCAATCTGCCCCCCAAACAGCCTGAAATCACGATCGGCCGTCCAGACCGGCACAAATCCCGAATTTCTCGCTGTTCCGACGAAAAGCACTATTCACCCCTGAACAACCCGAAAGTAGTTATTTTCCATTCTGTCAACGGAAAACCATCGTACCGCCCCTTAAACTTTGCAAATAACCAATCTGCCCCCCAAACAGCCAGAAATCTCGATCGGCCGACCAGACCGGCACGAATCCCGAATTTCTCGCTGTACCGACGTGAAGCACTATTCACCCCCTGAACAATCCGAAAAAGTAGTTATTTTCCATTTTGTCAACGGAAAACCCTCGTACCGCCCCTAAAACGTTGCATATAACCAACCTGCCCCCCAAACAGCCTGAAATCACGATCGGCCGTCCAGACCGGCACGAATCCCGAATTTCTCGCTGTTCCGACGAAAAGCACTATTCACCCCTGAACAACCCGAAAGTAGTTATTTTCCATTTTGTCAACGGAAAACCCTCGTACCGCCCCTAAAACGTTGCAAATAACCAATTTGCCCCCCAAACAGCCTGAAATCCCGATCGGCCGTCCAGACCGGCACGAATCCCGAATTTCTCGCTGTTTCGACGAAAAGCATGGTTCACCCCTGAACAACCAGAAAGTAGTTATTTTCCATTTTGTCAACGGAAAACCATCGTACCGCCCCTTAAACGTTGCAAATAACCAATCTGCCCCCCAAACAGCCTGAAATCACGATCGGCCGTCCAGACCGGCACAAATCCCGAATTTCTCGCTGTTCCGACGAAAAGCACTATTCACCCCTGAACAACCCGAAAGTAGTTATTTTCCATTTTGTCAACGGAAAACCCTCGTACCGCCCCTAAAACGTTGCAAATAACCAATTTGCCCCCCAAACAGCCTGAAATCCCGATCGGCCGTCCAGACCGGCACGAATCCCGAATTTCTCGCTGTTTCGACGAAAAGCATGGTTCACCCCTGAACAACCAGAAAGTAGTTATTTTCCATTTTGTCAACAGAAAACCCTCGTACCACCGCTAAAACGTTGCAAATAACCAATCTGCCCCCCATATAGCCTGAAATCACGATTGGCTGTCCAGACCGGCACGAATCCCGAATTTCTCGCTGTACCGACGTGAAGCACTATTCACCCCTAAACAACCCGAAAGTAGTTATTTTCCATTTTGTCAACGGAAAACCCTCGTACCGCCCCTAAAACGTTGCAAATAACCAATTTGCCCCCCAAACAGCCTGAAATCCCGATCGGCCGTCCAGACCGGCACGAATCCCGAATTTCTCGCTGTTTCGACGAAAAGCATGGTTCACCCCTGAACAACCAGAAAGTAGTTATTTTCCATTTTGTCAACAGAAAACCCTCGTACCACCGCTAAAACGTTGCAAATAACCAATCTGTCCCCCATATAGCCTGAAATCACGATTGGCTGTCCAGACCGGCACGAATCCCGAATTTCTCGCTGTACCGACGTGAAGCACTATTCACCCCTAAACAACCCGAAAGTAGTTATTTTCCATTTTGTCAACGGAAAACCCTCGTACCGCCCCTAAAACGTTGCAAATAACCAATCTGCCCCCCAAACAGCCAGAAATCTCGATCGGCCGACCAGACCGGCACGAATCCCGAATTTCTCACTGTACCGACGAGAAGCACTATTCACCCACTGAACAATCCGAAAAGTAGTTATTTTCCATTTTGTCAACGGAAAACCCTCGTACCGCCCCTAAAACGTTGCAAATAACCAATTTGCCCCCCAAACAGCCTGAAATCCCGATCGGCCGTCCAGACCGGCACGAATCCCGAATTTCTCGCTGTTTCGACGAAAAGCATGGTTCACCCCTGAACAACCAGAAAGTAGTTATTTTCCATTTTGTCAACGGAAAACCATCGTACCGCCCCTTAAACGTTGCAAATAACCAATCTGCCCCCCAAACAGCCTGAAATCACGATCGGCCGTCCAGACCGGCACAAATCCCGAATTTCTCGCTGTTCCGACGAAAAGCACTATTCACCCCTGAACAACCCGAAAGTAGTTATTTTCCATTCTGTCAACGGAAAACCATCGTACCGCCCCTTAAACTTTGCAAATAACCAATCTGCCCCCCAAACAGCCAGAGATCTCGATCGGCCGACCAGACCGGCACGAATCCCGAATTTCTCGCTGTACCGACGTGAAGCACTATTCACCCCCTGAACAATCCGAAAAAGTAGTTATTTTCCATTTTGTCAACGGAAAACCCTCGTACCGCCCCTAAAACGTTGCATATAACCAACCTGCCCCCCAAACAGCCTGAAATCACGATCGGCCGTCCAGACCGGCACGAATCCCGAATTTCTCGCTGTTCCGACGAAAAGCACTATTCACCCCTGAACAACCCGAAAGTAGTTATTTTCCATTTTGTCAACGGAAAACCCTCGTACCGCCCCTAAAACGTTGCAAATAACCAATTTGCCCCCCAAACAGCCTGAAATCCCGATCGGCCGTCCAGACCGGCACGAATCCCGAATTTCTCGCTGTTTCGACGAAAAGCATGGTTCACCCCTGAACAACCAGAAAGTAGTTATTTTCCATTTTGTCAACGGAAAACCATCGTACCGCCCCTTAAACGTTGCAAATAACCAATCTGCCCCCCAAACAGCCTGAAATCACGATCGGCCGTCCAGACCGGCACAAATCCCGAATTTCTCGCTGTTCCGACGAAAAGCACTATTCACCCCTGAACAACCCGAAAGTAGTTATTTTCCATTTTGTCAACGGAAAACCCTCGTACCGCCCCTAAAACGTTGCAAATAACCAATTTGCCCCCCAAACAGCCTGAAATCCCGATCGGCCGTCCAGACCGGCACGAATCCCGAATTTCTCGCTGTTTCGACGAAAAGCATGGTTCACCCCTGAACAACCAGAAAGTAGTTATTTTCCATTTTGTCAACAGAAAACCCTCGTACCACCGCTAAAACGTTGCAAATAACCAATCTGCCCCCCATATAGCCTGAAATCACGATTGGCTGTCCAGACCGGCACGAATCCCGAATTTCTCGCTGTACCGACGTGAAGCACTATTCACCCCTAAACAACCCGAAAGTAGTTATTTTCCATTTTGTCAACGGAAAACCCTCGTACCGCCCCTAAAACGTTGCAAATAACCAATTTGCCCCCCAAACAGCCTGAAATCCCGATCGGCCGTCCAGACCGGCACGAATCCCGAATTTCTCGCTGTTTCGACGAAAAGCATGGTTCACCCCTGAACAACCAGAAAGTAGTTATTTTCCATTTTGTCAACAGAAAACCCTCGTACCACCGCTAAAACGTTGCAAATAACCAATCTGTCCCCCATATAGCCTGAAATCACGATTGGCTGTCCAGACCGGCACGAATCCCGAATTTCTCGCTGTACCGACGTGAAGCACTATTCACCCCTAAACAACCCGAAAGTAGTTATTTTCCATTTTGTCAACGGAAAACCCTCGTACCGCCCCTAAAACGTTGCAAATAACCAATCTGCCCCCCAAACAGCCAGAAATCTCGATCGGCCGACCAGACCGGCACGAATCCCGAATTTCTCACTGTACCGACGAGAAGCACTATTCACCCACTGAACAATCCGAAAAGTAGTTATTTTCCATTTTGTCAACGGAAAACCCTCGTACCGCCCCTAAAACGTTGCATATAACCAACCTGCCCCCCAAACAGCCTGAAATCACGATCGGCCGTCCAGACCGGCACGAATCCCGAATTTCTCGCTGTTCCGACGAAAAGCACTATTCACCCTTGAACAACCCGAAAGTAGTTATTTTCCCTTTTGTCAACGGAAAACCCTCGTACCACCGCTAAAACGTTGCAAATAACCAATCTGCCCCCCAAATAGCCTGAAATCACGACCGGCCGTCCAGACCGGCACGAATCCCGAATTTCTCGCTGTTCCGACGAAAAACACTATTCACCCCTGAACAACCAGAAAGTAGTTATTTTCCATTTTGCCAACGGAAAACCCTCGTACCGCCCCTAAAACGTTGCAAATAACCAGTCTGCCCCCCAAACCGCCTGAAATCTCGATCGGCCGACCAGACCGGCACGAATCCCGAATTTCTCGCTGTACCGACGAGAAGCCCTATTCACCCCCTGAACAACCCGAAAAGTAGTTATTTTCCATTATGTCAACGGAAAACCCTCGTACTGCCCCTAAAACGTTGCCAATAACCAATCTGACCCCCAGACAGCCTGAAATCACGATCGGCCGTCCAGACCGGCACGAATCCCGAATTTCTCGCTGTTCCGACGAAAAGCACTATTCACCCCTGAACAACCCGAAAGTAGTTATTTTCCATTCTGTCAACGGAAAACCATCGTACCGCCCCTTAAACGTTGCAAATAACCAATCTGCCCCCCAAACAGCCAGAAATCTCGATCGGCCGACCAGACCGGCACGAATCCCGAATTTCTCGCTGTACCGACGAGAAGCACTATTCACCCCCTGAACAATCCGAAAAAGTAGTTATTTTCCATTTTGTCAACGGAAAACCCTCGTACCGCCCCTAAAACGTTGCAAATAACCAATTTGCCCCCCAAACAGCCTGAAATCCCGATCGGCCGTCCAGACCGGCACGAATCCCGAATTTCTCGCTGTTTCGACGAAAAGCATGGTTCACCCCTGAACAACCCGAAAGTAGTTATTTTCCATTTTGTCAACGGAAAACCCTCGTACCACCGCTAAAACGTTGCAAATAACCAATCTGCCCCCCATATAGCCTGAAATCACGATTGGCTGTCCAGACCGGCACGAATCCCGAATTTCTCGCTGTACCGACGTGAAGCACTATTCACCCCTAAACCACCCGAAAGTAGTTATTTTCCATTTTGTCAACGGAAAACCCTCGTACCGCCCCAAAAACGTTGCAAATAACCAATCTGCCCCCCAAACAGCCAGAAATCTCGATCGGCCGACCAGACCGGCACGAATCCCGAATTTCTCACTGTACCGACGAGAAGCACTATTCACCCACTGAACAATCCGAAAAGTAGTTATTTTCCATTTTGTCAACGGAAAACCCTCGTACCACCGCTAAAACGTTGCAAATAACCAATCTGCCCCCCAAATAGCCTGAAATCACGACCGGCCGTCCAGACCGGCACGAATCCCGAATTTCTCGCTGTTCCGACGAAAAGCACTATTCACCCCTGAACAACCAGAAAGTAGTTATTTTCCATTTTGTCAACGGAAAACCCTCGTACCGCCCCTAAAACGTTGCAAATAACCAGTCTGCCCCCCAAACCGCCAGAAATCTCGATCGGCCGACCAGACCGGCACGAATCCCGAATTTCTCGCTGTTCCGACGAGAAGCACTATTCACCCCCTGAACAATCCGAAAAAGTAGTTATTTTCCATTTTGTCAACGGAAAACCCTCGTACCGCCCCTAAAACGTTGCATATAACCAACCTGCCCCCCAAACAGCCTGAAATCACGATCGGCCGTCCAGACCGGCACGAATCCCGAATTTCTCGCTGTTCCGACGAAAAGCACTATTCACCCCTGAACAACCCGAAAGTAGTTATTTTCCATTTTGTCAACGGAAAACCCTCGTACCGCCCCTAAAACGTTGCAAATAACCAATTTGCCCCCCAAACAGCCTGAAATCCCGATCGGCCGTCCAGACCGGCACGAATCCCGAATTTCTCGCTGTTTCGACGAAAAGCATGGTTCACCCCTGAACAACCAGAAAGTAGTTATTTTCCATTTTGTCAACGGAAAACCCTCGTACCGCCCCTAAAACGTTGCAAATAACCAATCTGCCCCCCAAACAGCCTGAAATCACGATCGGCCGTCCAGACTGGCACAAATCCCGAATTTCTCGCTGTTCCGACGAAAAGCACTATTCACCCCTGAACAACCCGAAAGTAGTTATTTTCCATTTTGTCAACGGAAAACCCTCGTACCGCCCCTAAAACGTTGCAAATAACCAACCTGCCCCCCAAACAGCCTGAAATCCCGATCGGCCGTCCAGACCGGCACGAATCCCGAATTTCTCGCTGTTCCGACGAAAAGCACTATTCACCCCTGAACAACCCGAAAGTAGTTATTTTCCATTTTGTCAACGGAAAACCCTCGTACCGCCCCTAAAACTTTGCAAATAACCAATCTGCCCCCCAAACAGCCAGAAATCTCGATCGGCCGACCAGACCGGCACGAATCCCGAATTTCTCGCTGTACCGACGAGAAGCACTATTCACCCACTGAACAATCCGAAAAGTAGTTATTTTCCATTTTGTCAACGGAAAACCCTCGTACCGCCCCTAAAACGTTGCATATAACCAACCTGCCCCCCAAACAGCCTGAAATCACGATCGGCCGTCCAGACCGGCACGAATCCCGAATTTCTCGCTGTTCCGACGAAAAGCACTATTCACCCTTGAACAACCCGAAAGTAGTTATTTTCCCTTTTGTCAACGGAAAACCCTCGTACCACCGCTAAAACGTTGCAAATAACCAATCTGCCCCCCAAATAGCCTGAAATCACGACCGGCCGTCAAGACCGGCACGAATCCCGAATTTCTCGCTGTTCCGACGAAAAGCACTATTCACCCCTGAACAACCAGAAAGTAGTTATTTTCCATTTTGTCAACGGTAAACCCTCGTACCGCCCCTAAAACGTTGCAAATAACCAATCTGCCCCCCAAACAGCCAGAAATCTCGATCGGTCGACCAGACCGGCACGAATCCCGAATTTCTCGCTGTACCGACGAGAAGCACTATTCACCCCCTGAACAACCCGAAAAGTAGTTTTTTTCCATTATGTCAACGGAAAACCCTCGTACTGCCCCTAAAACGTTGCAAATAACCAATCTGCCCCCCAGACAGCTTGAAATCACGATCGGCTGTCCAAACCGGCACGAATCCCGAATTTCTCGCTGTTCCGACGAAAAGCACTATTCACCCCTAAACAACCCGAAAGTAGTTATTTTCCATTCTGTCAACGGAAAACCATCGTACCGCCCCTTAAACGTTGCAAATAACCAATCTGCCCCCCAAACAGCCAGAAATCTCGATCGGCCGACCAGACCGGCAGGAATCCCGAATTTCTCGCTGTACCGACGAGAAGCACTATTCACCCCCTGAACAATCCGAAAAAGTAGTTATTTTCCATTTTGTCAACGGAAAACCCTCGTACCGCCCCTAAAACGTTGCATATAACCTACCTGCCCCCCAAACAGCCTGAAATCACGATTGGCCGTCCAGACCGGCACGAATCCCGAATTTCTCGCTGTTCCGACGAAAAGCACTATTCACCCTGAACAACCCGAAAGTAGTTATTTTCCCTTTTGTCAACGGAAAACCCTCGTACCACCGCTAAAACGTTGCAAATAACCAATCTGCCCCCCATATAGCCTGAAATCACGATTGGCCGTCCAGACCGGCACGAATCCTGAATTTCTCGCTGTACCGACGTGAAGCACTATTCACCCCTAAACAACCCGAAAGTAGTTATTTTCCATTTTGTCAACGGAAAACCCTCGTACCGCCCCTAAAACGTTGCAAATAACCAATCTGCCCCCCAAACAGACTGAAATCACGATCGGCCGTCCAGACCGGCCCGAATCCCGAATTTCTCGCTGTACCGACGTGAAGCACTATTCACCCCTGAACAACCCGAAAGTAGTTATTTTCCGTTTTGTCAACGGAAAACCCTCGTACCGCCCCAAAAACGTTGCAAATAACCAATCTGCCCCCCAAACAGCCTGAAATCCCGATCGGCCGTCCAGACCGGCACGAATCCCGAATTTCTCGCTGTTTCGACGAAAAGCATGGTTCACCCCTGAACAACCAGAAAGTAGTTATTTTCCATTTTGTCAACGGAAAACCCTCGTACCGCCCCTAAAACGTTGCAAATAACCAATCTGCCCCCCAAACAGCCTGAAATCACGATCGGCCGTCCAGACTGGCACAAATCCCGAATTTCTCGCTTTTCCGACGAAAAGCACTATTCACCCCTGAACAACCCGAAAGTAGTTATTTTCCATTTTGTCAACGGAAAACCCTCGTACCGCCCCTAAAACGTTGCAAATAACCAACCTGCCCCCCAAACAGCCTGAAATCCCGATCGGCCGTCCAGACCGGCACGAATCCCGAATTTCTCGCTGTTCCGACGAAAAGCACTATTCACCCTTGAACAACCCGAAAGTAGTTATTTTCCATTTTGTCAACGGAAAACCCTCGTACCGCCCCTAAAACTTTGCAAATAACCAATCTGCCCCCCAAACAACCAGAAATCTCGATCGGCCGACCAGACCGGCACGAATCCCGAATTTCTCGCTGTACCGACGAGAAGCACTATTCACCCACTGAACAATCCGAAAAGTAGTTATTTTCCATTTTGTCAACGGAAAACCCTCGTACCGCCCCTAAAACGTTGCATATAACCAACCTGCCCCCCAAACAGCCTGAAATCACGATCGGCCGTCCAGACCGGCACGAATCCCGAATTTCTCGCTGTTCCGACGAAAAGCACTATTCACCCTTGAACAACCCGAAAGTAGTTATTTTCCCTTTTGTCAACGGAAAACCCTCGTACCACCGCTAAAACGTTGCAAATAACCAATCTGCCCCCCAAATAGCCTGAAATCACGACCGGCCGTCAAGACCGGCACGAATCCCGAATTTCTCGCTGTTCCGACGAAAAGCACTATTCACCCCTGAACAACCAGAAAGTAGTTATTTTCCATTTTGTCAACGGTAAACCCTCGTACCGCCCCTAAAACGTTGCAAATAACCAATCTGCCCCCCAAACCGCCTGAAATCTCGATCGGCCGACCAGACCGGCACGAATCCCGAATATCTCGCTGTACCGACGAGAAGCACTATTCACCCCCTGAACAACCCGAAAAGTAGTTATTTTCCATTATGTCAACGGAAAACCCTCGTACTGCCCCTAAAACGTTGCAAATAACCAATCTGCCCCCCAGACAGCCTGAAATCACGATCGGCCGTCCAAACCGGCACGAATCCCGAATTTCTCGCTGTTCCGACGAAAAGCACTATTCACCCCTAAACAACCCGAAAGTAGTTATTTTCCATTCTGTCAACGGAAAACCATCGTACCGCCCCTTAAACGTTGCAAATAACCAATCTGCCCCCCAAACAGCCAGAAATCTCGATCGGCCGACCAGACCGGCAGGAATCCCGAATTTCTCGCTGTACCGACGAGAAGCACTATTCACCCCCTGAACAATCCGAAAAAGTAGTTATTTTCCATTTTGTCAACGGAAAACCCTCGTACCGCCCCTAAAACGTTGCATATAACCTACCTGCCCCCCAAACAGCCTGAAATCACGATTGGCCGTCCAGACCGGCACGAATCCCGAATTTCTCGCTGTTCCGACGAAAAGCACTATTCACCCTGAACAACCCGAAAGTAGTTATTTTCCCTTTTGTCAACGGAAAACCCTCGTACCACCGCTAAAACGTTGCAAATAACCAGTCTGCCCCCCAAACAGCCTGAAATCTCGATCGGCCGACCAGACCGGCACGAATCCCGAATTTCTCGCTGTACCGACGAGAAGCACTATTCACCCCCTGAACAACCCGAAAGGTAGTTATTTTCCATTTTGTCAACGGAAAACCCTCGTACCGCCCCTAAAACGTTGCATATAACCAATTTGCCCCCCAAACAGCCTGAAATCACGATTGGCCGTCCAGACTAGCACGAATCCCGAATTTCTCGCTGTTCCGACGAAAAGAACTATTCACCCTTGAACAACCCGAAAGTAGTTATTTTCCATTTTGCCAACGGAAAACCCTCGTACCACCGCTAAAACGTTGCAAATAACCAATCTGCCCCCCAAATAGCCTGAAATCACGATTGGCCGTCCAGACCGGCCCGAATCCCGAATTTCTCGCTGTACCGACGAGAAGCACTATTCACCCCCTGAACAACCCGAAAAGTAGTTATTTTCCATTTTGTCAACGGAAAACCCTCGTACCGCCCTTAAAACGTTGCATATAACCAATCTGCCCCCCAAACAGCCTGAAATCCCGATCGGCCGTCCAGACCGGCACGAATCCCGAATTTCTCGCTGTTCCGACGAAAAGCACTATTCACCCCTGAACAACCCGAAAGTAGTTATTTTCCATTTTGTCAACGGAAAACCCTCGTACCACCCCTAAAACGTTGCATATAACCAATCTGCCCCCCAAACAGCCTGAAATCACGATTGGCCGTCCAGACCGGCACGAATCCCGAATTTCTCGCTGTACCGACGTGAAGCACTATTCACCCCTGAACAACCCGAAAGTAGTTATTTTCCGTTTTGTCAACGGAAAACCCTCGTACCGCCCCAAAAACGTTGCAAATAACCAATCTGCCCCCCAAACAGCCTGAAATCCCGATCGGCCGTCCAGACCGGCACGAATCCCGAATTTCTCGCTGTTCCGACGAAAAGCACTATTCACCCCTGAACAACCCGAAAGTAGTTATTTTCCATTTTGTCAACGGAAAACCATCGTATCGCCCCAAAAACGTTGCAAATAACCAATCTGCCCCCTAAACTGCCTGAAATCCCGATCGGCCGTCCAGACCGGCACGAATCCCGAATTTCTCGCTGTACCGACGAGAAGCACTATTCACCCCTGAACAACCCGAAAGTAGTTATTTTCCATTTTGTCAACGGAAAACCATCGTACCGCCCCTAAAACGTTGCAAATAACCAATCTGCCCCCCAAACAGCCTGAAATCCCGATCGGCCGTCCAGACCGGCACGAATCCCGAATTTCTCGCTGTTCCGACGAAAAGCACTATTCAACCCTGAACAACCCGAAAGTAGTTATTTTCCGTTTTGTCAACGGAAAACCATCGTACCGCCCCAAAAACGTTGCAAATAACCAATCTGCCCCCCAAACAGCCTGAAATCTCGATCGGTCGACTAGACCGGCACGAATCCCGAATTTCTCGCTGTACCGACGAGAAGCACTATTCACCCCCTGAACAACCCGAAAAGTAGTTATTTTCCATTTTGTCAACGGAAAACCCTCGTACCGCCCCTAAAACGTTGCATATAACCAATCTGCCCCCCAAACAGACTGAAATCACGATTGGCCGTCCAGACCGGCACGAATCCCGAATTTCTCGCTGTACCGACGTGAAGCACTATTCACCCCTGAACAACCCGAAAGTAGTTATTTTCCGTTTTGTCAACGGAAAACCCTCGTACCGCCCCAAAAACGTTGCAAATAACCAATCTGCCCCCCAAACAGCCTGAAATCCCGATCGGCCGTCCAGACCGGCACGAATCCCGAATTTCTCGCTGTTCCGACGAAAAGCACTATTCACCCCTGAACAACCCGAAAGTAGTTATTTTCCATTTTGTCAACGGAAAACCATCGTACCGCCCCAAAAACGTTGCAAATAACCAATCTGCCCCCCAGACAGCCTGAAATCTCGATCGGTCGGCCAGACCGGCACGAATCCCGAATTTCTCGCTGTCCGACGAGAAGCACTATTCACCCCCTGAACAACCCGAAAAGTAGTTATTTTCCATTTTGTCAACGGAAAACCCTCGTACCGCCCCTAAAACTTTGCATATAACCAATCTGCCCCCCAAACAGCCTGAAATCACGATTGGCCGTCCAGACCGGCACGAATCCCGAATTTCTCGCTGTACCGACGTGAAGCACTATTCACCCCATAACAACCCGAAAGTAGTTATTTTCCGTTTTGTCAACGGAAAACCCTCGTACCGCCCCAAAAACGTTGCAAATAACCAATCTGCCCCCCAAACAGCCTGAAATCCAGATCGGCCGTCCAGACCGGCACGAATCCCGAATTTCTCGCTGTTCCGACGAAAAGCACTATTCACCCCTGAACAACCCGAAAGTAGTTATTTTCCATTTTGTCAACGGAAAACCATCGTACCGCCCCAAAAACGTTGCAAATAACCAATCTGCCCCCCAAACAGCCTGAAATCTCGATCGGTCGACCAGACCGGCACGAATCCCGAATTTCTCGCTGTACCGACGAGAAGCACTATTCACCCCCTGAACAACCCGAAAAGTAGTTATTTTCCATTTTGTCAACGGAAAACCCTCGTACCGCCCCTAAAACGTTGCATATAACCAATCTGCCCCCCAAACAGCCTGAAATCACGATTGGCCGTCCAGACCGGCACGAATCCCGAATTTCTCGCTGTACCGACGAGAAGCACTATTCGCCCCTGAACAACCCGAAAGTAGTTATTTTCCGTTTTGTCAACGGAAAACCCTCGTACCGCCCCAAAAACGTTGCAAATAACCAATCTGCCCCCCATATAGCCTGAAATCACGATTGGCCGTCCAGACCGGCACGAATCCCGAATTTCTCGCTGTACCGACGTGAAGCACTATTCACCCCTGAACAACCCGAAAGTAGTTATTTTCCATTCTGTCAACGGAAAACCATCGTACCGCCCCTTAAACGTTGCAAATAACCAATCTGCCCCCCAGACAGCCTGAAATCTCGATCGGTCGACCAGACCGGCACGAATCCCGAATTTCTCGCTGTACCGACGAGAAGCACTATTCACCCCCTGAACAACCCGAAAAGTAGTTATTTTCCATTTTGTCAACGGAAAACCCTCGTACCGCCCCTAAAACGTTGCATATAACCAATCTGCCCACCAAACAGCCTGAAATCACGATTGGCCGTCCAGACCGGCACGAATCCCGAATTTCTCGCTGTACCGACGAGAAGCACTATTCACCCCTGAACAACCCGAAAGTAGTTATTTTCCGTTTTGTCAACGGAAAACCCTCGTACCGCCCCAAAAACGTTGCAAATAACCAATCTGCCCCCCATATAGCCTGAAATCACGATTGGCCGTCCAGACCGGCACGAATCCCGAATTTCTCGCTGTACCGACGTGAAGCACTATTCACCCCTGAACAACCCGAAAGTAGTTATTTTCCATTCTGTCAACGGAAAACCATCGTACCGCCCCTTAAACGTTGCAAATAACCAATCTGCCCCCCAAACAGCCAGAAATCTCGATCGGCCGACCAGACCGGCACGAATCCCGAATTTCTCGCTGTACCGACGAGAAGCACTATTCACCCCCTGAACAATCCGAAAAAGTAGTTATTTTCCATTTTGTCAACGGAAAACCCTCGTACCGCCCCTAAAACGTTGCATATAACCAACCTGCCCCCCAAACAGCCTGAAATCACGATCGGCCGTCCAGACCGGCACGAATCTCGAATTTCTCGCTGTTCCGACGAAAAGCACTATTCACCCCTGAACAACCCGAAAGTAGTTATTTTCCATTTTGTCAACGGAAAACCATCGTACCGCCCCAAAAACGTTGCAAATAACCAATCTGCCCCCCAAACAGCCTGAAATCTCGATCGGTCGACCAGACCGGCACGAATCCCGAATTTCTCGCTGTACCGACGAGAAGCACTATTCACCCCCTGAACAACCCGAAAAGTAGTTATTTTCCATTTTGTCAATGGAAAACCCTCGTACCGCCCCTAAAACGTTGCATATAACCAATCTGCCCCCCAAACAGCCTGAAATCACGATTGGCCGTCCTGACCGGCACGAATCCCGAATTTCTCGCTGTACCGACGTGAAGCACTATTCACCCCTGAACAACCCGAAAGTAGTTATTTTCCGTTTTGTCAACGGAAAACCCACGTACCGCCCCTAAAACGTTGCAAATAACCTATCTGCCCCCCAAACAGCCTGAAATCACGATCGGCCGTCCAGACCGGCACGAATCCCGAATTTCTCGCTGTTCCGACAAAAAGCACTATTCACCCCTGAACAACCCGAAAGTAGTTATTTTCCATTTTGTCAACGGAAAACCCTCGTACCGCCGCTAAAACGTTGCAAATAACCAATCTGCTCCACAAACAGCCTGAAATCACGATCGGCCCTCCAGACCGGCACGAATCCCGAATTTCTCGCTGTTCCGACAAAAAGCACTATTCACCCCTGAACAACCCGAAAGTAGTTATTTTCCATTTTGTCAACGGAAAACCCTCGTACCGCCCATAAAACCTTGCAAATAACCAATCTGCCCCCCAAACAGCCTGAAATCACGATCGGCCCTCCAGACCGGCACGAATCCCAAATTTCTCGCTGTTCCGACGAAAAGCACTATTCACCCCTGAACAACCCGAAAGTAGTTATTTTCCATTTTGTCAACGGAAAACCCTCGTACCGCCCATAAAACTTTGCATATAACCAATCTGCCCCCCAAACAGCCTGAAATCACGATCGGCCCTCCAGACCGGCACGAATCCCGAATTTCTCGTTGTTCCGACGAAAAGCACTATTCACCCCTGAACAACCCGAAAGTAGTTATATTCCATTTTCTCAACGGAAAACCCCCGTACCGTCCCTAAAACGTTGCAAATAACCAATCTGCCCCCCGAACAGCCTGAAATCACGATTGGACGTCCAGACCGGCACGAATCCCAAATTTCTCGCTGTTTCGATGAAAAGCACTATTCACCCCTGAACAACCCGAAAGTAGTTATTTTTCATCTTGTCAGCGGAAAACTCCCATACCGCCGCTAAAACATTGCAAATAACCAATCTGCCCCATAAACAGCCTGAAATCACGATCGGCTGTCCAGACCGGCACGAATCCCGAATTTCCCGCTGTACCGACGAGAAGCACTATTCACCCCTGAACAACCCGAAAGTAGTTATTTTCCATTTTGTCAATGGAAAACCCTCATACCGCCCCTAAAACGTTGCAAATAACCAATCTGCCCCCCAAACAGCCTGAAATCACGATCGGCCGTCCAGACCGGCACGAATCCCGAATTTCTCGCTGTTCCGACAAAAAGCACTATTCACCCCTGAACAACCCGAAAGTAGTTATTTTCCATTTTGTCAACGGAAAACCCTCGTACCGCCCATAAAACGTTGCAAATAACCAATCTGCCCCCCAAACAGCCTGAAATCACGATCGGCCGTCCAGACCGGCACGAATCCCAAATTTCTCGCTGTTCCGACGAAAAGCACTATTCACCCCTGAACAACCCGAAAGTAGTTATTTTCCATTTTGTCAACGGAAAACCCTCGTACCGCCCATAAAACGTTGCATATAACCAATCTGCCCCCCAAACAGCCTGAAATCACGATCGGCCCTCCAGACCGGCACGAATCCCGAATTTCTCGCTGTTCCGACAAAAAGCACTATTCACCCCTGAACAACCCGAAAGTAGTTATTTTCCATTTTGTCAATGGAAAACCCTCATACCGCCCCTAAAACGTTGCAAATAACCAATCTGCCCCCCAAACAGCCTGAAATCACGATCGGCCGTCCAGACCGGCACGAATCCCGAATTTCTCGCTGTTCCGACAAAAAGCACTATTCACCCCTGAACAACCCGAAAGTAGTTATTTTCCATTTTGTCAACGGAAAACCCTCGTACCGCCCATAAAACGTTGCAAATAACCAATCTGCCCCCCAAACAGCCTGAAATCACGATCGGCCGTCCAGACCGGCACGAATCCCAAATTTCTCGCTGTTCCGACGAAAAGCACTATTCACCCCTGAACAACCCGAAAGTAGTTATTTTCCATTTTGTCAACGGAAAACCCTCGTACCGCCCATAAAACGTTGCATATAACCAATCTGCCCCCCAAACAGCCTGAAATCACGATCGGCCCTCCAGACCGGCACGAATCCCGAATTTCTCGTTGTTCCGACGAAAAGCACTATTCACCCCTGAACAACCCGAAAGTAGTTATATTCCATTTTCTCAACGGAAAACCCCCGTACCGTCCCTAAAACGTTGCAAATAACCAATCTGCCCCCCAAACAGCCTGAAATCACGATTGGACGTCCAGACCGGCACGAATCCCAAATTTCTCGCTGTTTCGACGAAAAGCACTATTCACCCCTGAACAACCCGAAAGTAGTTATTTTTCATCTTGTCAGCGGAAAACTCCCATACCGCTGCTAAAACATTGCAAATAACCAATCTGCCCCATAAACAGCCTGAAATCACGATCGGCTGTCCAGACCGGCACGAATCCCGAATTTCCCGCTGTACCGACGAGAAGCACTATTCACCCCTGAACAACCCGAAAGTAGTTATTTTCCATTTTGTCAATGGAAAACCCTCATACCGCCCCTAAAACGTTGCAAATAACCAATCTGCCCCCCAAACAGCCTGAAATCACGATCGGCCCTCCAGACCGGCACGAATCCCAAATTTCTCGCTGTTCCGACGAAAAGCACTATTCACCCCTGAACAACCCGAAAGTAGTTATTTTCCATTTTGTCAACGGAAAACCATCGTACCGCCCCAAAAACGTTGAAATAACCAATCTGCCCCCCAGACAGCCTGAAATCTCGATCGGTCGGCCAGACCGGCACGAATCCCGAATTTCTCGCTGTCCGACGAGAAGCACTATTCACCCCCTGAACAACCCGAAAAGTAGTTATTTTCCATTTTGTCAACGGAAAACCCTCGTACCGCCCCTAAAACTTTGCATATAACCAATCTGCCCCCCAAACAGCCTGAAATCACGATCGGCCCTCCAGACCGGCACGAATCCCGAATTTCTCGTTGTTCCGACGAAAAGCACTATTCACCCCTGAACAACCCGAAAGTAGTTATATTCCATTTTCTCAACGGAAAACCCCCGTACCGTCCCAAAAACGTTGCAAATAACCAATCTGCCCCCCAAACAGCCTGAAATCACGATTGGACGTCCAGACCGGCACGAATCCCAAATTTCTCGCTGTTTCGATGAAAAGCACTATTCACCCCTGAACAACCCGAAAGTAGTTATTTTTCATCTTGTCAGCGGAAAACTCCCATACCGCCGCTAAAACATTGCAAATAACCAATCTGCCCCATAAACAGCCTGAAATCACGATCGGCTGTCCAGACCGGCACGAATCCCGAATTTCCCGCTGTACCGACGAGAAGCACTATTCACCCCTGAACAACCCGAAAGTAGTTATTTTCCATTTTGTCAATGGAAAACCCTCATACCGCCCCTAAAACGTTGCAAATAACCAATCTGCCCCCCAAACAGCCTGAAATCACGATCGGCCGTCCAGACCGGCACGAATCCCGAATTTCTCGCTGTTCCGACAAAAAGCACTATTCACCCCTGAACTACCCGAAAGTAGTTATTTTCCATTTTGTCAACGGAAAACCCTCGTACCGCCCATAAAACGTTGCAAATAACCAATCTGCCCCCCAAACAGCCTGAAATCTCGATCGGTCGACCAGACCGGCACGAATCCCGAATTTCTCGCTGTTCCGACAAAAAGCACTATTCACCCCTGAACAACCCGAAAGTAGTTATTTTCCATTTTGTCAACGGAAAACCCTCGTACCGCCCATAAAACGTTGCAAATAACCAATCTGCCCCCCAAACAGCCTGAAATCACGATCGGCCGTCCAGACCGGCACGAATCCCAAATTTCTCGCTGTTCCGACGAAAAGCACTATTCACCCCTGAACAACCCGAAAGTAGTTATTTTCCATTTTGTCAACGGAAAACCCTCGTACCGCCCATAAAACGTTGCATATAACCAATCTGCCCCCCAAACAGCCTGAAATCACGATCGGCTGTCCAGACCGGCACGAATCCCGAATTTCCCGCTGTACCGACGAGAAGCACTATTCACCCCTGAACAACCCGAAAGTAGTTATTTTCCATTTTGTCAATGGAAAACCCTCATACCGCCCCTAAAACGTTGCAAATAACCAATCTGCCCCCCAAACAGCCTGAAATCACGATCGGCCGTCCAGACCGGCACGAATCCCGAATTTCTCGCTGTTCCGACGAAAAGCACTATTCACCCCTGAACAACCCGAAAGTAGTTATTTTCCATTTTGTCAACGGAAAACCCTCGTACCGCCCATAAAACGTTGCATATAACCAATCTGCCCCCCAAACAGCCTGAAATCACGATCGGCCCTCCAGACCGGCACGAATCCCGAATTTCTCGTTGTTCCGACGAAAAGCACTATTCACCCCTGAACAACCCGAAAGTAGTTATATTCCATTTTCTCAACGGAAAACCCCCGTACCGTCCCTAAAACGTTGCAAATAACCAATCTGCCCCCCAAACAGCCTGAAATCACGATTGGACGTCCAGACCGGCACGAATCCCAAATTTCTCGCTGTTTCGACGAAAAGCACTATTCACCCCTGAACAACCCGAAAGTAGTTATTTTTCATCTTGTCAGCGGAAAACTCCCATACCGCTGCTAAAACATTGCAAATAACCAATCTGCCCCATAAACAGCCTGAAATCACGATCGGCTGTCCAGACCGGCACGAATCCCGAATTTCCCGCTGTACCGACGAGAAGCACTATTCACCCCTGAACAACCCGAAAGTAGTTATTTTCCATTTTGTCAATGGAAAACCCTCATACCGCCCCTAAAACGTTGCAAATAACCAATCTGCCCCCCAAACAGCCTGAAATCACGATCGGCCCTCCAGACCGGCACGAATCCCAAATTTCTCGCTGTTCCGACGAAAAGCACTATTCACCCCTGAACAACCCGAAAGTAGTTATTTTCCATTTTGTCAACGGAAAACCATCGTACCGCCCCAAAAACGTTGCAAATAACCAATCTGCCCCCCAGACAGCCTGAAATCTCGATCGGTCGGCCAGACCGGCACGAATCCCGAATTTCTCGCTGTCCGACGAGAAGCACTATTCACCCCCTGAACAACCCGAAAAGTAGTTATTTTCCATTTTGTCAACGGAAAACCCTCGTACCGCCCCTAAAACTTTGCATATAACCAATCTGCCCCCCAAACAGCCTGAAATCACGATCGGCCCTCCAGACCGGCACGAATCCCGAATTTCTCGTTGTTCCGACGAAAAGCACTATTCACCCCTGAACAACCCGAAAGTAGTTATATTCCATTTTCTCAACGGAAAACCCCCGTACCGTCCCTAAAACGTTGCAAATAACCAATCTGCCCCCCAAACAGCCTGAAATCACGATTGGACGTCCAGACCGGCACGAATCCCAAATTTCTCGCTGTTTCGACGAAAAGCACTATTCACCCCTGAACAACCCGAAAGTAGTTATTTTTCATCTTGTCAGCGGAAAACTCCCATACCGCCGCTAAAACATTGCAAATAACCAATCTGCCCCATAAACAGCCTGAAATCACGATCGGCTGTCCAGACCGGCACGAATCCCGAATTTCCCGCTGTACCGACGAGAAGCACTATTCACCCCTGAACAACCCGAAAGTAGTTATTTTCCATTTTGTCAATGGAAAACCCTCATACCGCCCCTAAAACGTTGCAAATAACCAATCTGCCCCCCAAACAGCCTGAAATCACGATCGGCCGTCCAGACCGGCACGAATCCCGAATTTCTCGCTGTTCCGACAAAAAGCACTATTCACCCCTGAACAACCCGAAAGTAGTTATTTTCGATTTTGTCAACGGAAAACCCTCGTACCGCCCATAAAACGTTGCAAATAACCAATCTGCCCCCCAAACAGCCTGAAATCTCGATCGGTCGACCAGACCGGCACGAATCCCGAATTTCTCGCTGTACCGACGAGAAGCACTATTCACCCCCTGAACAACCCGAAAAGTAGTTATTTTCCATTTTGTCAACGGAAAACCCTCGTACCGCCCCTAAAACGTTGCATATAACCAATCTGCCCCCCAAACAGCCTGAAATCACGATTGGCCGTCCAGACCGGCACGAATCCCGAATTTCTCGCTGTACCGACGAGAAGCACTATTCACCCCTGAACAACCCGAAAGTAGTTATTTTCCGTTTTGTCAACGGAAAACCCTCGTACCGCCCCAAAAACGTTGCAAATAACCAATCTGCCCCCCATATAGCCTGAAATCACGATTGGCCGTCCAGACCGGCACGAATCCCGAATTTCTCGCTGTACCGACGTGAAGCACTATTCACCCCTGAACAACCCGAAAGTAGTTATTTTCCATTCTGTCAACGGAAAACCATCGTACCGCCCCTTAAACGTTGCAAATAACCAATCTGCCCCCCAGACAGCCTGAAATCTCGATCGGTCGACCAGACCGGCACGAATCCCGAATTTCTCGCTGTACCGACGAGAAGCACTATTCACCCCCTGAACAACCCGAAAAGTAGTTATTTTCCATTTTGTCAACGGAAAACCCTCGTACCGCCCCTAAAACGTTGCATATAACCAATCTGCCCCCCAAACAGCCTGAAATCACGATTGGCCGTCCAGACCGGCACGAATCCCGAATTTCTCGCTGTACCGACGAGAAGCACTATTCACCCCTGAACAACCCGAAAGTAGTTATTTTCCGTTTTGTCAACGGAAAACCCTCGTACCGCCCCAAAAACGTTGCAAATAACCAATCTGCCCCCCATATAGCCTGAAATCACGATTGGCCGTCCAGACCGGCACGAATCCCGAATTTCTCGCTGTACCGACGTGAAGCACTATTCACCCCTGAACAACCCGAAAGTAGTTATTTTCCATTCTGTCAACGGAAAACCATCGTACCGCCCCTTAAACGTTGCAAATAACCAATCTGCCCCCCAAACAGCCAGAAATCTCGATCGGCCGACCAGACCGGCACGAATCCCGAATTTCTCGCTGTACCGACGAGAAGCACTATTCACCCCCTCAACAATCCGAAAAAGTAGTTATTTTCCATTTTGTCAACGGAAAACCCTCGTACCGCCCCTAAAACGTTGCATATAACCAACCTGCCCCCCAAACAGCCTGAAATCACGATCGGCCGTCCAGACCGGCACGAATCTCGAATTTCTCGCTGTTCCGACGAAAAGAACTATTCACCCCTGAACAACCCGAAAGTAGTTATTTTCCATTTTGTCAACGGAAAACCATCGTACCGCCCCAAAAACGTTGCAAATAACCAATCTGCCCCCCAAACAGCCTGAAATCTCGATCGGTCGACCAGACCGGCACGAATCCCGAATTTCTCGCTGTACCGACGAGAAGCACTATTCACCCCCTGAACAACCCGAAAAGTAGTTATTTTCCATTTTGTCAACGGAAAACCCTCGTACCGCCCCTAAAACGTTGCATATAACCAATCTGCCCCCCAAACAGCCTGAAATCACGATTGGCCGTCCTGACCGGCACGAATCCCGAATTTCTCGCTGTACCGACGTGAAGCACTATTCACCCCTGAACAACCCGAAAGTAGTTATTTTCCGTTTTGTCAACGGAAAACCCACGTACCGCCCCTAAAACGTTGCAAATAACCTATCTGCCCCCCAAACAGCCTGAAATCACGATCGGCCGTCCAGACCGGCACGAATCCCGAATTTCTCGCTGTTCCGACAAAAAGCACTATTCACCCCTGAACAACCCGAAAGTAGTTATTTTCCATTTTGTCAACGGAAAACCCTCGTACCGCCGCTAAAACGTTGCAAATAACCAATCTGCTCCACAAACAGCCTGAAATCACGATCGGCCCTCCAGACCGGCACGAATCCCGAATTTCTCGCTGTTCCGACAAAAAGCACTATTCACCCCTGAACAACCCGAAAGTAGTTATTTTCCATTTTGTCAACGGAAAACCCTCGTACCGCCCATAAAACCTTGCAAATAACCAATCTGCCCCCCAAACAGCCTGAAATCACGATCGGCCCTCCAGACCGGCACGAATCCCAAATTTCTCGCTGTTCCGACGAAAAGCACTATTCACCCCTGAACAACCCGAAAGTAGTTATTTTCCATTTTGTCAACGGAAAACCCTCGTACCGCCCATAAAACTTTGCATATAACCAATCTGCCCCCCAAACAGCCTGAAATCACGATCGGCCCTCCAGACCGGCACGAATCCCGAATTTCTCGTTGTTCCGACGAAAAGCACTATTCACCCCTGAACAACCCGAAAGTAGTTATATTCCATTTTCTCAACGGAAAACCCCCGTACCGTCCCTAAAACGTTGCAAATAACCAATCTGCCCCCCAAACAGCCTGAAATCACGATTGGACGTCCAGACCGGCACGAATCCCAAATTTCTCGCTGTTTCGATGAAAAGCACTATTCACCCCTGAACAACCCGAAAGTAGTTATTTTTCATCTTGTCAGCGGAAAACTCCCATACCGCCGCTAAAACATTGCAAATAACCAATCTGCCCCATAAACAGCCTGAAATCACGATCGGCTGTCCAGACCGGCACGAATCCCGAATTTCCCGCTGTACCGACGAGAAGCACTATTCACCCCTGAACAACCCGAAAGTAGTTATTTTCCATTTTGTCAATGGAAAACCCTCATACCGCCCCTAAAACGTTGCAAATAACCAATCTGCCCCCCAAACAGCCTGAAATCACGATCGGCCGTCCAGACCGGCACGAATCCCGAATTTCTCGCTGTTCCGACAAAAAGCACTATTCACCCCTGAACAACCCGAAAGTAGTTATTTTCCATTTTGTCAACGGAAAACCCTCGTACCGCCCATAAAACGTTGCAAATAACCAATCTGCCCCCCAAACAGCCTGAAATCACGATCGGCCGTCCAGACCGGCACGAATCCCAAATTTCTCGCTGTTCCGACGAAAAGCACTATTCACCCCTGAACAACCCGAAAGTAGTTATTTTCCATTTTGTCAACGGAAAACCCTCGTACCGCCCATAAAACGTTGCATATAACCAATCTGCCCCCCAAACAGCCTGAAATCACGATCGGCCCTCCAGACCGGCACGAATCCCGAATTTCTCGTTGTTCCGACGAAAAGCACTATTCACCCCTGAACAACCCGAAAGTAGTTATATTCCATTTTCTCAACGGAAAACCCCCGTACCGTCCCTAAAACGTTGCAAATAACCAATCTGCCCCCCAAAGAGCCTGAAATCACGATTGGACGTCCAGACCGGCACGAATCCCAAATTTCTCGCTGTTTCGACGAAAAGCACTATTCACCCCTGAACAACCCGAAAGTAGTTATTTTTCATCTTGTCAGCGGAAAACTCCCATACCGCCGCTAAAACATTGCAAATAACCAATCTGCCCCATAAACAGCCTGAAATCACGATCGGCTGTCCAGACCGGCACGAATCCCGAATTTCCCGCTGTACCGACGAGAAGCACTATTCACCCCTGAACAACCCGAAAGTAGTTATTTTCCATTTTGTCAATGGAAAACCCTCATACCGCCCCTAAAACGTTGCAAATAACCAATCTGCCCCCCAAACAGCCTGAAATCACGATCGGCCCTCCAGACCGGCACGAATCCCAAATTTCTCGCTGTTCCGACGAAAAGCACTATTCACCCCTGAACAACCCGAAAGTAGTTATTTTCCATTTTGTCAACGGAAAACCATCGTACCGCCCCAAAAACGTTGCAAATAACCAATCTGCCCCCCAGACAGCCTGAAATCTCGATCGGTCGGCCAGACCGGCACGAATCCCGAATTTCTCGCTGTCCGACGAGAAGCACTATTCACCCCCTGAACAACCCGAAAAGTAGTTATTTTCCATTTTGTGAACGGAAAACCCTCGTACCGCCCCTAAAACTTTGCATATAACCAATCTGCCCCCCAAACAGCCTGAAATCACGATCGGCCCTCCAGACCGGCACGAATCCCGAATTTCTCGTTGTTCCGACGAAAAGCACTATTCACCCCTGAACAACCCGAAAGTAGTTATATTCCATTTTCTCAACGGAAAACCCCCGTACCGTCCCTAAAACGTTGCAAATAACCAATCTGCCCCCCAAACAGCCTGAAATCACGATTGGACGTCCAGACCGGCACGAATCCCAAATTTCTCGCTGTTTCGATGAAAAGCACTATTCACCCCTGAACAACCCGAAAGTAGTTATTTTTCATCTTGTCAGCGGAAAACTCCCATACCGCCGCTAAAACATTGCAAATAACCAATCTGCCCCATAAACAGCCTGAAATCACGATCGGCTGTCCAGACCGGCACGAATCCCGAATTTCCCGCTGTACCGACGAGAAGCACTATTCACCCCTGAACAACCCGAAAGTAGTTATTTTCCATTTTGTCAATGGAAAACCCTCATACCGCCCCTAAAACGTTGCAAATAACCAATCTGCCCCCCAAACAGCCTGAAATCACGATCGGCCGTCCAGACCGGCACGAATCCCGAATTTCTCGCTGTTCCGACAAAAAGCACTATTCACCCCTGAACAACCCGAAAGTAGTTATTTTCCATTTTGTCAACGGAAAACCCTCGTACCGCCCATAAAACGTTGCAAATAACCAATCTGCCCCCCAAACAGCCTGAAATCATGATCGGCCGTCCAGACCGGCACGAATCCCAAATTTCTCGCTGTTCCGACGAAAAGCACTATTCACCCCTGAACAACCCGAAAGTAGTTATTTTCCATTTTGTCAACGGAAAACCCTCGTACCGCCCATAAAACGTTGCAAATAACCAATCTGCCCCCCAAACAGCCTGAAATCACGATCGGCCGTCCAGACCGGCACGAATCCCAAATTTCTCGCTGTTCCGACGAAAAGCACTATTCACCCCTGAACAACCCGAAAGTAGTTATTTTCCATTTTGTCAACGGAAAACCCTCGTACCGCCCATAAAACGTTGCATATAACCAATCTGCCCCCCAAACAGCCTGAAATCACGATCGGCCCTCCAGACCGGCACGAATCCCGAATTTCTCGTTGTTCCGACGAAAAGCACTATTCACCCCTGAACAACCCGAAAGTAGTTATATTCCATTTTCTCAACGGAAAACCCCCGTACCGTCCCTAAAACGTTGCAAATAACCAATCTGCCCCCCAAAGAGCCTGAAATCACGATTGGACGTCCAGACCGGCACGAATCCCAAATTTCTCGCTGTTTCGACGAAAAGCACTATTCACCCCTGAACAACCCGAAAGTAGTTATTTTTCATCTTGTCAGCGGAAAACTCCCATACCGCCGCTAAAACATTGCAAATAACCAATCTGCCCCATAAACAGCCTGAAATCACGATCGGCTGTCCAGACCGGCACGAATCCCGAATTTCCCGCTGTACCGACGAGAAGCACTATTCACCCCTGAACAACCCGAAAGTAGTTATTTTCCATTTTGTCAATGGAAAACCCTCATACCGCCCCTAAAACGTTGCAAATAACCAATCTGCCCCCCAAACAGCCTGAAATCACGATCGGCCCTCCAGACCGGCACGAATCCCAAATTTCTCGCTGTTCCGACGAAAAGCACTATTCACCCCTGAACAACCCGAAAGTAGTTATTTTCCATTTTGTCAACGGAAAACCATCGTACCGCCCCAAAAACGTTGCAAATAACCAATCTGCCCCCCAGACAGCCTGAAATCTCGATCGGTCGGCCAGACCGGCACGAATCCCGAATTTCTCGCTGTCCGACGAGAAGCACTATTCACCCCCTGAACAACCCGAAAAGTAGTTATTTTCCATTTTGTGAACGGAAAACCCTCGTACCGCCCCTAAAACTTTGCATATAACCAATCTGCCCCCCAAACAGCCTGAAATCACGATCGGCCCTCCAGACCGGCACGAATCCCGAATTTCTCGTTGTTCCGACGAAAAGCACTATTCACCCCTGAACAACCCGAAAGTAGTTATATTCCATTTTCTCAACGGAAAACCCCCGTACCGTCCCTAAAACGTTGCAAATAACCAATCTGCCCCCCAAACAGCCTGAAATCACGATTGGACGTCCAGACCGGCACGAATCCCAAATTTCTCGCTGTTTCGATGAAAAGCACTATTCACCCCTGAACAACCCGAAAGTAGTTATTTTTCATCTTGTCAGCGGAAAACTCCCATACCGCCGCTAAAACATTGCAAATAACCAATCTGCCCCATAAACAGCCTGAAATCACGATCGGCTGTCCAGACCGGCACGAATCCCGAATTTCCCGCTGTACCGACGAGAAGCACTATTCACCCCTGAACAACCCGAAAGTAGTTATTTTCCATTTTGTCAATGGAAAACCCTCATACCGCCCCTAAAACGTTGCAAATAACCAATCTGCCCCCCAAACAGCCTGAAATCACGATCGGCCGTCCAGACCGGCACGAATCCCGAATTTCTCGCTGTTCCGACAAAAAGCACTATTCACCCCTGAACAACCCGAAAGTAGTTATTTTCCATTTTGTCAACGGAAAACCCTCGTACCGCCCATAAAACGTTGCAAATAACCAATCTGCCCCCCAAACAGCCTGAAATCATGATCGGCCGTCCAGACCGGCACGAATCCCAAATTTCTCGCTGTTCCGACGAAAAGCACTATTCACCCCTGAACAACCCGAAAGTAGTTATTTTCCATTTTGTCAACGGAAAACCCTCGTACCGCCCATAAAACGTTGCATATAACCAATCTGCCCCCCAAACAGCCTGAAATCACGATCGGCCCTCCAGACCGGCACGAATCCCGAATTTCTCGTTGTTCCGACGAAAAGCACTATTCACCCCTGAACAACCCGAAAGTAGTTATATTCCATTTTCTCAACGGAAAACCCCCGTACCGTCCCTAAAACGTTGCAAATAACCAATCTGCCCCCCAAACAGCCTGAAATCACGATTGGACGTCCAGACCGGCACGAATCCCAAATTTCTCGCTGTTTCGACGAAAAGCACTATTCACCCCTGAACAACCCGAAAGTAGTTATTTTTCATCTTGTCAGCGGAAAACTCCCATACCGCCGCTAAAACATTGCAAATAACCAATCTGCCCCATAAACAGCCTGAAATCACGATCGGCTGTCCAGACCGGCACGAATCCCGAATTTCCCGCTGTACCGACGAGAAGCACTATTCACCCCTGAACAACCCGAAAGTAGTTATTTTCCATTTTGTCAATGGAAAACCCTCATACCGCCCCTAAAACGTTGCAAATAACCAATCTGCCCCCCAAACAGCCTGAAATCACGATCGGCCGTCCAGACCGGCACGAATCCCGAATTTCTCGCTGTTCCGACGAAAAGCACTATTCACCCTAAACAACCCGAAAGCAGTTATTTTTCATTTTGTCAGTGGAAAACTCCCGTACCGCCGCTAAAACGTTGCAAATAACCAATCTGCCCCCCAAACAGCCTGAAATCACGATCGGCCGTCCAGACCGGCACGAATCCCGAATTTCTCGTTGTTCCGACGAAAAGCACTATTCACTCCTGAACAACCCGAAAGTAGTTATATTCCATTTTCTCAACGGAAAACCCTCGTACCGTCCCTAAAACGTTGCAAATAACCAATCTGCCCCCCAAACAGCCTGAAATCACGATCGGCCCTCCAGACCGGCACGAATCCCAAATTTCTCGCTGTTCCGACAAAAAGCACTATTCACCCCTGAACAACCCGAAAGTAGTTATTTTCCATTTTGTCAACGGAAAACCCTCGTACCGCCCATAAAACGTTGCAAATAACCAATCTGCCCCCCAAACAGCCTGAAATCACGATCGGCCCTCCAGACCGGCACGAATCCCAAATTTCTCGCTGTTCCGACAAAAAGCACTATTCACCCCTGAACAACCCGAAAGTAGTTATTTTCCATTTTGTCAACGGAAAACCCTCGTACCGCCGCTAAAACGTTGCAAATAACCAATCTGCTCCACAAACAGCCTGAAATCACGATCGGCCCTCCAGACCGGCACGAATCCCGAATTTCTCGCTGTTCCGACAAAAAGCACTATTCACCCCTGAACAACCCGAAAGTAGTTATTTTCCATTTTGTCAACGGAAAACCCTCGTACCGCCCAAAAAACGTTGCAAATAACCAATCTGCCCCCCAAACAGCCTGAAATCACGATTGGACGTCCAGACCGGCACGAATCCCAAATTTCTCGCTGTTCCGACGAAAAGCACTATTCACCCCTGAACAACCCGAAAGTAGTTATATTCCATTTTCTCAACGGAAAACCCCCGTACCGTCCCTAAAACGTTGCAAATAACCAATCTGCCCCCCAAACAGCCTGAAATCACGATCGGCCCTCCAGACCGGCACGAATCCCAAATTTCTCGCTGTTCCGACAAAAAGCACTATTCACCCCTGAACAACCCGAAAGTAGTTATTTTTCATCTTGTCAGCGGAAAACTCCCATACCGCCGCTAAAACATTGCAAATAACCAATCTGCCCCATAAACAGCCTGAAATCACGATCGGCTGTCCAGACCGGCACGAATCCCGAATTTCCCGCTGTACCGACGAGAAGCACTATTCACCCCTGAACAACCCGAAAGTAGTTATTTTCCATTTTGTCAATGGAAAACCCTCATACCGCCCCTAAAACGTTGCAAATAACCAATCTGCCCCCCAAACAGCCTGAAATCACGATCGGCCGTCCAGACCGGCACGAATCCCGAATTTCTCGCTGTTCCGACGAAAAGCACTATTCACCCTAAACAACCCGAAAGCAGTTATTTTTCATTTTGTCAGTGGAAAACTCCCGTACCGCCGCTAAAACGTTGCAAATAACCAATCTGCCCCCCAAACAGCCTGAAATCACGATCGGCCGTCCAGACCGGCACGAATCCCGAATTTCTCGTTGTTCCGACGAAAAGCACTATTCACTCCTGAACAACCCGAAAGTAGTTATATTCCATTTTCTCAACGGAAAACCCTCGTACCGTCCCTAAAACGTTGCAAATAACCAATCTGCCCCCCAAACAGCCTGAAATCACGATCGGCCCTCCAGACCGGCACGAATCCCAAATTTCTCGCTGTTCCGACAAAAAGCACTATTCACCCCTGAACAACCCGAAAGTAGTTATTTTCCATTTTGTCAACGGAAAACCCTCGTACCGCCCATAAAACGTTGCAAATAACCAATCTGCCCCCCAAACAGCCTGAAATCACGATCGGCCCTCCAGACCGGCACGAATCCCAAATTTCTCGCTGTTCCGACAAAAAGCACTATTCACCCCTGAACAACCCGAAAGTAGTTATTTTCCATTTTGTCAACGGAAAACCCTCGTACCGCCGCTAAAACGTTGCAAATAACCAATCTGCTCCACAAACAGCCTGAAATCACGATCGGCCCTCCAGACCGGCACGAATCCCGAATTTCTCGCTGTTCCGACAAAAAGCACTATTCACCCCTGAACAACCCGAAAGTAGTTATTTTCCATTTTGTCAACGGAAAACCCTCGTACCGCCCAAAAAACGTTGCAAATAACCAATCTGCCCCCCAAACAGCCTGAAATCACGATTGGACGTCCAGACCGGCACGAATCCCAAATTTCTCGCTGTTCCGACGAAAAGCACTATTCACCCCTGAACAACCCGAAAGTAGTTATTTTCCATTTTGTCAACGGAAAACCCTCGTACCGCCCAAAAAACGTTGCAAATAACCAATCTGCCCCCCAAACAGCCTGAAATCACGATCGGCCCTCCAGACCGGCACGAATCCCAAATTTCTCGCTGTTCCGACGAAAAGCACTATTCACCCCTGAACAACCCGAAAGTAGTTATTTTCCATTTTCTCAACGGAAAACCCCCGTACCGTCCCTAAAACGTTGCAAATAACCAATCTGCCCCCCAAACAGCCTGAAATCACGATTGGACGTCCAGACCGGCACGAATCCCAAATTTCTCGCTGTTTCGACGAAAAGCACTATTCACCCCTGAACATCCTGAAAGTAGTTATTTTTCATCTTGTCAGCAGAAAACTCCCATACCGCCGCTAAAACATTGCAAATAACCAATCTGCCCCATAAACAGCTTGAAATCACGATCGGCTGTCCAGACCGGCACGAATCCCGAATTTCCCGCTGTACCGACGAGAAGCACTATTCACCCCTGAACAACCCGAAAGTAGTTATTTTCCATTTTGTCAATGGAAAACCCTCATACCGCCCCTAAAACGTTGCAAATAACCAATCTGCCCCCCAAACAGCCTGAAATCACGATCGGCCGTCCTGACCGGCACGAATCCCGAATTTCTCGCTGTTCCGACGAAAAGCACTATTCACCCTGAACAACCCGAAAGTAGTTATTTTTCATTTTGTCAGCGGAAAACTCCCGTACCGCCGCTAAAACGTTGCAAATAACCAATCTGCCCCCCAAACAGCCTGAAATCACGATCGGCCGTCCAGACCGGCACGAATCCCGAATTTCTCGTTGTTCCGACGAAAAGCACTATTCACTCCTGAACAACCCGAAAGTAGTTATATTCCATTTTCTCAACGGAAAACCCTCGTACCGTCCCTAAAACGTTGCAAATAACCAATCTGCCCCCCAAACAGCCTGAAATCACGATTGGACGTCCAGACCGGCACGAATCCCAAATTTCTCGCTGTTTCGACGAAAAGCACTATTCACCCCTGAACAACTCGAAAGTAGTTATTTTTCATCTTGTCAGCGGAAAACTCCCATACCGCCGCTAAAACATTGCAAATAACCAATCTGCCCCATAAACAGCCTGAAATCACGATCGGCTGTCCAGACCGGCACGAATCCCGAATTTCCCGCTGTACCGACGAGAAGCACTATTCACCCCTGAACAACCCGAAAGTAGTTATTTTCCATTTTGTCAATGGAAAACCCTCATACCGCCCCTAAAACGTTGCAAATAACCAATCTGCCCCCCAAACAGCCTGAAATCACGATCGGCCGTCCAGACCGGCACGAATCCCGAATTTCTCGCTGTTCCGACAAAAAGCACTATTCACCCCTGAACAACCCGAAAGTAGTTATTTTCCATTTTGTCAACGGAAAACCCTCGTACCGCCCATAAAACGTTGCAAATAACCAATCTGCCCCCCAAACAGCCTGAAATCACGATCGGCCCTCCAGACCGGCACGAATCCCAAATTTCTCGCTGTTCCGACGAAAAGCACTATTCACCCCTGAACAACCCGAAAGTAGTTATTTTCCATTTTGTCAACGGAAAACCCTCGTACCGCCCATAAAACGTTGCATATAACCAATCTGCCCCCCAAACAGCCTGAAATCACGATCGGCCCTCCAGACCGGCACGAATCCCGAATTTCTCGTTGTTCCGACGAAAAGCACTATTCACCCCTGAACAACCCGAAAGTAGTTATATTCCATTTTCTCAACGGAAAACCCCCGTACCGTCCCTAAAACGTTGCAAATAACCAATCTGCCCCCCAAACAGCCTGAAATCACGATTGGACGTCCAGACCGGCACGAATCCCAAATTTCTCGCTGTTCCGACGAAAAGCACTATTCACCCCTGAACAACCCGAAAGTAGTTATTTTCCATTTTGTCAACGGAAAACCCTCGTACCGCCCATAAAACGTTGCATATAACCAATCTGCCCCCCAAACAGCCTGAAATCACGATCGGCCCTCCAGACCGGCACGAATCCCGAATTTCTCGTTGTTCCGACGAAAAGCACTATTCACCCCTGAACAACCCGAAAGTAGTTATATTCCATTTTCTCAACGGAAAACCCCCGTACCGTCCCTAAAACGTTGCAAATAACCAATCTGCCCCCCAAACAGCCTGAAATCACGATTGGACGTCCAGACCGGCACGAATCCCAAATTTCTCGCTGTTTCGACGAAAAGCACTATTCACCCCTGAACAACCCGAAAGTAGTTATTTTTCATCTTGTCAGCGGAAAACTCCCATACCGCCGCTAAAACATTGCAAATAACCAATCTGCCCCATAAACAGCCTGAAATCACGATCGGCTGTCCAGACCGGCACGAATCCCGAATTTCCCGCTGTACCGACGAGAAGCACTATTCACCCCTGAACAACCCGAAAGTAGTTATTTTCCATTTTGTCAATGGAAAACCCTCATACCGCCCCTAAAACGTTGCAAATAACCAATCTGACCCCAAACAGCCTGAAATCACGATCGGCCGTCCAGACCGGCACGAATCCCGAATTTCTCGCTGTTCCGACGAAAAGCACTATTCACCCTGAACAACCCGAAAGTAGTTATTTTTCATTTTGTCAGCGGAAAACTCCCGTACCGCCGCTAAAACGTTGCAAATAACCAATCTGCCCCCCAAACAGCCTGAAATCACGATCGGCCGTCCAGACCAGCACGAATCCCGAATTTCTCGTTGTTCCGACGAAAAGCACTATTCACTCCTGAACAACCCGAAAGTAGTTATATTCCATTTTCTCAACGGAAAACCCTCGTACCGTCCCTAAAACGTTGCAAATAACCAATCTGCCCCCCAAACAGCCTGAAATCACGATCGGCCCTCCAGACCGGCACGAATCCCAAATTTCTCGCTGTTCCGACAAAAAGCACTATTCACCCCTGAACAACCCGAAAGTAGTTATTTTCCATTTTGTCAACGGAAAACCCTCGTACCGCCCATAAAACGTTGCAAATAACCAATCTGCCCCCCAAACAGCCTGAAATCACGATCGGCCCTCCAGACCGGCACGAATCCCAAATTTCTCGCTGTTCCGACAAAAAGCACTATTCACCCCTGAACAACCCGAAAGTAGTTATTTTCCATTTTGTCAACGGAAAACCCTCGTACCGCCCATAAAACCTTGCAAATAACCAATCTGCCCCCCAAACAGCCTGAAATCACGATCGGCTCTCCAGACCGGCACGAATCCCGAATTTCTCGTTGTTCCGACGAAAAGCACTATTCACCCCTGAACAACCCGAAAGTAGTTATATTCCATTTTCTCAACGAAAAACCCTCGTACCGTCCCTAAAACGTTGCAAATAACCAATCTGCCCCCCAAACAGCCTGAAATCACGATCGGCCGTCCAGACCGGCACGAATCCCGAATTTCTCGCTGTTCCGACGAAAAGCACTATTCACCCCTGAACAACCCGAAAGTAGTTATTTTCCATTTTGTCAACGGAAAACCCTCGTACCGCCCATAAAACGTTGCAAATAACCAATCTGCCCCCCAAACAGCCTGAAATCACGATCGGCCCTCCAGACCGGCACGAATCCCGAATTTCTCGCTGTTCCAACAAAAAGCACTATTCACCCCTGAACAACCCGAAAGTAGTTATTTTCCATTTTGTCAATGGAAAACCCTCGTACCGCCCCTAAAACGTTGCAAATAACCAATCTGCCCCCCAAACAGCCTGAAATCACGATCGGCCCTCCAGACCGGCACGAATCCCAAATTGCCCGCTGTTCCGACAAAAAGCACTATTCACCCCTGAACAACCCGAAAGTAGTTATTTTCCATTTTGTCAACGGAAAACCCTCGTACCGCCCATAAAACGTTGCAAATAACCAATCTGCCCCCCAAACAGCCTGAAATCACGATCGGCCCTCCAGACCGGCACGAATCCCAAATTTCTCGCTGTTCCGACAAAAAGCACTATTCACCCCTGAACAACCCGAAAGTAGTTATTTTCCATTTTGTCAACGGAAAACCCTCGTACCGCCCATAAAACCTTGCAAATAACCAATCTGCCCCCCAAACAGCCTGAAATCACGATCGGCCGTCCAGACCGGCACGAATCCCGAATTTCTCGCTGTTCCGACGAAAAGCACTATTCACCCCTGAACAACCCGAAAGTAGTTATTTTCCATTTTGTCAATGGAAAACCCTCGTACCGCCCCTAAAACGTTGCAAATAACCAATCTGCCCCCCAAACAGCCTGAAATCACGATCGGCCCTCCAGACCGGCACGAATCCCGAATTTCTCGTTGTTCCGACGAAAAGCACTATTCACCCCTGAACAACCCGAAAGTAGTTATTTTCCATTTTGTCAATGGAAAACCCTCGTACCGCCCCTAAAACGTTGCAAATAACCAATCTGCCCCCCAAACAGCCTGAAATCACGATCGGCCCTCCAGACCGGCACGAATCCCAAATTTCTCGCTGTTCCGACAAAAAGCACTATTCACCCCTGAACAACCCGAAAGTAGTTATTTTCCATTTTGTCAACAGAAAACCCTCGTACCGCCCATAAAACGTTGCAAATAACCAATCTGCCCCCCAAACAGCCTGAAATCACGATCGGCCCTCCAGACCGGCACGAATCCCGAATTTCTCGCTGTTCCAACAAAAAGCACTATTCACCCCTGAACAACCCGAAAGTAGTTATTTTCCATTTTGTTAATGGAAAACCCTCGTACCGCCCCTAAAACGTTGCAAATAACCAATCTGCCCCCCAAACAGCCTGAAATCACGATCGGCCGTCCAGACCGGCACGAATCCCGAATTTCTCGCTGTTCCGACGAAAAGCACTATTCACCCCTGAACAACCCGAAAGTAGTTATTTTCCATTTTGTCAACGGAAAACCCTCGTACCGCCCATAAAACGTTGCAAATAACCAATCTGCCCCCCAAACAGCCTGAAATCACGATCGGCCCTCCAGACCGGCACGAATCCCGAATTTCTCGCTGTTCCAACAAAAAGCACTATTCACCCCTGAACAACCCGAAAGTAGTTATTTTCCATTTTGTCAATGGAAAACCCTCGTACCGCCCCTAAAACGTTGCAAATAACCAATCTGCCCCCCAAACAGCCTGAAATCACGATCGGCCCTCCAGACCGGCACGAATCCCAAATTGCCCGCTGTTCCGACAAAAAGCACTATTCACCCCTGAACAACCCGAAAGTAGTTATTTTCCATTTTGTCAACGGAAAACCCTCGTACCGCCCATAAAACGTTGCAAATAACCAATCTGCCCCCCAAACAGCCTGAAATCACGATCGGCCCTCCAGACCGGCACGAATCCCAAATTTCTCGCTGTTCCGACAAAAAGCACTATTCACCCCTGAACAACCCGAAAGTAGTTATTTTCCATTTTGTCAACGGAAAACCCTCGTACCGCCCATAAAACCTTGCAAATAACCAATCTGCCCCCCAAACAGCCTGAAATCACGATCGGCCGTCCAGACCGGCACGAATCCCGAATTTCTCGCTGTTCCGACGAAAAGCACTATTCACCCCTGAACAACCCGAAAGTAGTTATTTTCCATTTTGTCAATGGAAAACCCTCGTACCGCCCCTAAAACGTTGCAAATAACCAATCTGCCCCCCAAACAGCCTGAAATCACGATCGGCCCTCCAGACCGGCACGAATCCCGAATTTCTCGTTGTTCCGACGAAAAGCACTATTCACCCCTGAACAACCCGAAAGTAGTTATTTTCCATTTTGTCAATGGAAAACCCTCGTACCGCCCCTAAAACGTTGCAAATAACCAATCTGCCCCCCAAACAGCCTGAAATCACGATCGGCCCTCCAGACCGGCACGAATCCCAAATTTCTCGCTGTTCCGACAAAAAGCACTATTCACCCCTGAACAACCCGAAAGTAGTTATTTTCCATTTTGTCAACGGAAAACCCTCGTACCGCCCATAAAACGTTGCAAATAACCAATCTGCCCCCCAAACAGCCTGAAATCACGATCGGCCCTCCAGACCGGCACGAATCCCGAATTTCTCGCTGTTCCAACAAAAAGCACTATTCACCCCTGAACAACCCGAAAGTAGTTATTTTCCATTTTGTTAATGGAAAACCCTCGTACCGCCCCTAAAACGTTGCAAATAACCAATCTGCCCCCCAAACAGCCTGAAATCACGATCGGCCGTCCAGACCGGCACGAATCCCAAATTTCTCGCTGTTCCGACAAAAAGTACTATTCACCCCTGAACAACCCGAAAGTAGTTATTTTCCATTTTGTCAACGGAAAACCCTCGTACCGCCCATAAAACGTTGCAAATAACCAATCTGCCCCCCAAACAGCCTGAAATCACGATCGGCCCTCCAGACCGGCACGAATCCCAAATTTCTCGCTGTTCCGACAAAAAGCACTATTCACCCCTGAACAACCCGAAAGTAGTTATTTTCCATTTTGTCAACGGAAAACCCTCGTACCGCCCATAAAACCTTGCAAATAACCAATCTGCCCCCCAAACAGCCTGAAATCACGATCGGCTCTCCAGACCGGCACGAATCCCGAATTTCTCGTTGTTCCGACGAAAAGCACTATTCACCCCTGAACAACCCGAAAGTAGTTATATTCCATTTTCTCAACGAAAAACCCTCGTACCGTCCCTAAAACGTTGCAAATAACCAATCTGCCCCCCAAACAGCCTGAAATCACGATCGGCCGTCCAGACCGGCACGAATCCCGAATTTCTCGCTGTTCCGACGAAAAGCACTATTCACCCCTGAACAACCCGAAAGTAGTTATTTTCCATTTTGTCAACGGAAAACCCTCGTACCGCCCATAAAACGTTGCAAATAACCAATCTGCCCCCCAAACAGCCTGAAATCACGATCGGCCCTCCAGACCGGCACGAATCCCGAATTTCTCGCTGTTCCAACAAAAAGCACTATTCGCCCCTGAACAACCCGAAAGTAGTTATTTTCCATTTTGTCAATGGAAAACCCTCGTACCGCCCCTAAAACGTTGCAAATAACCAATCTGCCCCCCAAACAGCCTGAAATCACGATCGGCCCTCCAGACCGGCACGAATCCCAAATTGCCCGCTGTTCCGACAAAAAGCACTATTCACCCCTGAACAACCCGAAAGTAGTTATTTTCCATTTTGTCAACGGAAAACCCTCGTACCGCCCATAAAACGTTGCAAATAACCAATCTGCCCCCTAAACAGCCTGAAATCACGATCGGCCCTCCAGACCGGCACGAATCCCAAATTTCTCGCTGTTCCGACAAAAAGCACTATTCACCCCTGAACAACCCGAAAGTAGTTATTTTCCATTTTGTCAACGGAAAACCCTCGTACCGCCCATAAAACCTTGCAAATAACCAATCTGCCCCCCAAACAGCCTGAAATCACGATCGGCCGTCCAGACCGGCACGAATCCCGAATTTCTCGCTGTTCCGACGAAAAGCACTATTCACCCCTGAACAACCCGAAAGTAGTTATTTTCCATTTTGTCAACGGAAAACCCTCGTACCGCCCATAAAACGTTGCAAATAACCAATCTGCCCCCCAAACAGCCTGAAATCACGATCGGCCCTCCAGACCGGCACGAATCCCAAATTTCTCGCTGTTCCGACAAAAAGCACTATTCACCCCTGAACAACCCGAAAGTAGTTATTTTCCATTTTGTCAACGGAAAACCCTCGTACCGCCCATAAAACCTTGCAAATAACCAATCTGCCCCCCAAACAGCCTGAAATCACGATCGGCTCTCCAGACCGGCACGAATCCCGAATTTCTCGTTGTTCCGACGAAAAGCACTATTCACCCCTGAACAACCCGAAAGTAGTTATATTCCATTTTCTCAACGAAAAACCCTCGTACCGTCCCTAAAACGTTGCAAATAACCAATCTGCCCCCCAAACAGCCTGAAATCACGATCGGCCGTCCAGACCGGCACGAATCCCGAATTTCTCGCTGTTCCGACGAAAAGCACTATTCACCCCTGAACAACCCGAAAGTAGTTATTTTCCATTTTGTCAACGGAAAACCCTCGTACCGCCCATAAAACGTTGCAAATAACCAATCTGCCCCCCAAACAGCCTGAAATCACGATCGGCCCTCCAGACCGGCACGAATCCCGAATTTCTCGCTGTTCCAACAAAAAGCACTATTCGCCCCTGAACAACCCGAAAGTAGTTATTTTCCATTTTGTCAATGGAAAACCCTCGTACCGCCCCTAAAACGTTGCAAATAACCAATCTGCCCCCCAAACAGCCTGAAATCACGATCGGCCCTCCAGACCGGCACGAATCCCAAATTGCCCGCTGTTCCGACAAAAAGCACTATTCACCCCTGAACAACCCGAAAGTAGTTATTTTCCATTTTGTCAACGGAAAACCCTCGTACCGCCAATAAAACGTTGCAAATAACCAATCTGCCCCCCAAACAGCCTGAAATCACGATCGGCCCTCCAGACCGGCACGAATCCCAAATTTCTCGCTGTTCCGACAAAAAGCACTATTCACCCCTGAACAACCCGAAAGTAGTTATTTTCCATTTTGTCAACGGAAAACCCTCGTACCGCCCATAAAACCTTGCAAATAACCAATCTGCCCCCCAAACAGCCTGAAATCACGATCGGCCGTCCAGACCGGCACGAATCCCGAATTTCTCGCTGTTCCGACGAAAAGCACTATTCACCCCTGAACAACCCGAAAGTAGTTATTTTCCATTTTGTCAATGGAAAACCCTCGTACCGCCCCTAAAACGTTGCAAATAACCAATCTGCCCCCCAAACAGCCTGAAATCACGATCGGCCCTCCAGACCGGCACGAATCCCGAATTTCTCGTTGTTCCGACGAAAAGCACTATTCACCCCTGAACAACCCGAAAGTAGTTATTTTCCATTTTGTCAATGGAAAACCCTCGTACCGCCCCTAAAACGTTGCAAATAACCAATCTGCCCCCCAAACAGCCTGAAATCACGATCGGCCCTCCAGACCGGCACGAATCCCAAATTTCTCGCTGTTCCGACAAAAAGCACTATTCACCCCTGAACAACCCGAAAGTAGTTATTTTCCATTTTGTCAACGGAAAACCCTCGTACCGCCCATAAAACGTTGCAAATAACCAATCTGCCCCCCAAACAGCCTGAAATCACGATCGGCCCTCCAGACCGGCAAGAATCCCGAATTTCTCGCTGTTCCAACAAAAAGCACTATTCACCCCTGAACAACCCGAAAGTAGTTATTTTCCATTTTGTTAATGGAAAACCCTCGTACCGCCCCTAAAACGTTGCAAATAACCAATCTGCCCCCCAAACAGCCTGAAATCACGATCGGCCGTCCAGACCGGCACGAATCCCGAATTTCTCGCTGTTCCGACAAAAAGCACTATTCACCCCTGAACAACCCGAAAGTAGTTATTTTCCATTTTGTCAACGGAAAACCCTCGTACCGCCCATAAAACGTTGCAAATAACCAATCTGCCCCCCAAACAGCCTGAAATCACGATCGGCCCTCCAGACCGGCACGAATCCCAAATTTCTCGCTGTTCCGACAAAAAGCACTATTCACCCCTGAACAACCCGAAAGTAGTTATTTTCCATTTTGTCAACGGAAAACCCTCGTACCGCCCATAAAACCTTGCAAATAACCAATCTGCCCCCCAAACAGCCTGAAATCACGATCGGCCCTCCAGACCGGCACGAATCCCGAATTTCTCGCTGTTCCGACGAAAAGCACTATTCACCCCTGAACAACCCGAAAGTAGTTATTTTCCATTTTGTCAATGGAAAACCCTCGTACCACCCCTAAAACGTTGCAAATAACCAATCTGCCCCCCAAACAGCCTGAAATCACGATCGGCCGTCCAGACCGGCACGAATCCCGAATTTCTCGTTGTTCCGACGAAAAGCACTATTCACCCCTGAACAACCCGAAAGTAGTTATATTCCATTTTCTCAACGGAAAACCCTCGTACCGTCCCTAAAACGTTGCAAATAACCAATCTGCCCCCCAAACAGCCTGAAATCCCGATCGGCCCTCCAGACCGGCACGAATCCCGAATTTCTCGCTGTTCCGACGAAAAGCACTATTCACCCCTGAACAACCCGAAAGTAGTTATTTTCCATTTTGTCAACGGAAAACCCTCGTACCGCCCATAAAACCTTGCAAATAACCAATCTGCCCCCCAAACAGCCTGAAATCACGATCGGTCCTCCAGACCGGCACGAATCCCGAATTTCTCGCTGTTCCGACGAAAAGCACTATTCACCCCTGAACAACCCGAAAGTAGTTATTTTCCATTTTGTCAACGGAAAACCCTCGTACCGCCCATAAAACGTTGCAAATAACCAATCTGCCCCCCAAACAGCCTGAAATCACGATCGGCCCTCCAGACCGGCACGAATCCCGAATTTCTCGCTGTTCCAACAAAAAGCACTATTCGCCCCTGAACAACCCGAAAGTAGTTATTTTCCATTTTGTCAATGGAAAACCCTCGTACCGCCCCTAAAACGTTGCAAATAACCAATCTGCCCCCCAAACAGCCTGAAATCACGATCGGCCCTCCAGACCGGCACGAATCCCAAATTGCCCGCTGTTCCGACAAAAAGCACTATTCACCCCTGAACAACCCGAAAGTAGTTATTTTCCATTTTGTCAACGGAAAACCCTCGTACCGCCCATAAAACGTTGCAAATAACCAATCTGCCCCCCAAACAGCCTGAAATCACGATCGGCCCTCCAGACCGGCACGAATCCCAAATTTCTCGCTGTTCCGACAAAAAGCACTATTCACCCCTGAACAACCCGAAAGTAGTTATTTTCCATTTTGTCAACGGAAAACCCTCGTACCGCCCATAAAACCTTGCAAATAACCAATCTGCCCCCCAAACAGCCTGAAATCACGATCGGCCGTCCAGACCGGCACGAATCCCGAATTTCTCGCTGTTCCGACGAAAAGCACTATTCACCCCTGAACAACCCGAAAGTAGTTATTTTCCATTTTGTCAATGGAAAACCCTCGTACCGCCCCTAAAACGTTGCAAATAACCAATCTGCCCCCCAAACAGCCTGAAATCACGATCGGCCCTCCAGACCGGCACGAATCCCGAATTTCTCGTTGTTCCGACGAAAAGCACTATTCACCCCTGAACAACCCGAAAGTAGTTATTTTCCATTTTGTCAATGGAAAACCCTCGTACCGCCCCTAAAACGTTGCAAATAACCAATCTGCCCCCCAAACAGCCTGAAATCACGATCGGCCCTCCAGACCGGCACGAATCCCAAATTTCTCGCTGTTCCGACAAAAAGCACTATTCACCCCTGAACAACCCGAAAGTAGTTATTTTCCATTTTGTCAACGGAAAACCCTCGTACCGCCCATAAAACGTTGCAAATAACCAATCTGCCCCCCAAACAGCCTGAAATCACGATCGGCCCTCCAGACCGGCACGAATCCCGAATTTCTCGCTGTTCCAACAAAAAGCACTATTCACCCCTGAACAACCCGAAAGTAGTTATTTTCCATTTTGTTAATGGAAAACCCTCGTACCGCCCCTAAAACGTTGCAAATAACCAATCTGCCCCCCAAACAGCCTGAAATCACGATCGGCCGTCCAGACCGGCACGAATCCCGAATTTCTCGCTGTTCCGACAAAAAGCACTATTCACCCCTGAACAACCCGAAAGTAGTTATTTTCCATTTTGTCAACGGAAAACCCTCGTACCGCCCATAAAACGTTGCAAATAACCAATCTGCCCCCCAAACAGCCTGAAATCACGATCGGCCCTCCAGACCGGCACGAATCCCAAATTTCTCGCTGTTCCGACAAAAAGCACTATTCACCCCTGAACAACCCGAAAGTAGTTATTTTCCATTTTGTCAACGGAAAACCCTCGTACCGCCCATAAAACCTTGCAAATAACCAATCTGCCCCCCAAACAGCCTGAAATCACGATCGGCCCTCCAGACCGGCACGAATCCCGAATTTCTCGCTGTTCCGACGAAAAGCACTATTCACCCCTGAACAACCCGAAAGTAGTTATTTTCCATTTTGTCAATGGAAAACCCTCGTACCACCCCTAAAACGTTGCAAATAACCAATCTGCCCCCCAAACAGCCTGAAATCACGATCGGCCGTCCAGACCGGCACGAATCCCGAATTTCTCGTTGTTCCGACGAAAAGCACTATTCACCCCTGAACAACCCGAAAGTAGTTATATTCCATTTTCTCAACGGAAAACCCTCGTACCGTCCCTAAAACGTTGCAAATAACCAATCTGCCCCCCAAACAGCCTGAAATCCCGATCGGCCCTCCAGACCGGCACGAATCCCGAATTTCTCGCTGTTCCGACGAAAAGCACTATTCACCCCTGAACAACCCGAAAGTAGTTATTTTCCATTTTGTGAACGGAAAACCCTCGTACCGCCCATAAAACGTTGCAAATAACCAATCTGCCCCCCAAACAGCCTGAAATCACGATCGGCCCTCCAGACCGGCACGAATCCCGAATTTCTCGCTGTTCCGACGAAAAGCACTATTCACCCCTGAACAACCCGAAAGTAGTTATTTTCCATTTTGTCAATGGAAAACCCTCGTACCACCCCTAAAACGTTGCAAATAACCAATCTGCCCCCCAAACAGCCTGAAATCACGATCGGCCGTCCAGACCGGCACGAATCCCGAATTTCTCGTTGTTCCGACGAAAAGCACTATTCACCCCTGAACAACCCGAAAGTAGTTATATTCCATTTTCTCAACGGAAAACCCTCGTACCGTCCCTAAAACGTTGCAAATAACCAATCTGCCCCCCAAACAGCCTGAAATCCCGATCGGCCCTCCAGACCGGCACGAATCCCGAATTTCTCGCTGTTCCGACGAAAAGCACTATTCACCCCTGAACAACCCGAAAGTAGTTATTTTCCATTTTGTGAACGGAAAACCCTCGTACCGCCCATAAAACGTTGCAAATAACCAATCTGCCCCCCAAACAGCCTGAAATCACGATCGGTCCTCCAGACCGGCACGAATCCCGAATTTCTCGCTGTTCCGACGAAAAGCACTATTCACCCCTGAACAACCCGAAAGTAGTTATTTTCCATTTTGTCAATGGAAAACCCTCGTACCGCCCCTAAAACGTTGCAAATAACCAATCTGCCCCCCAAACAGCCTGAAATCACGATCGGCCCTCCAGACCGGCACGAATCCCGAATTTCTCGTTGTTCCGACGAAAAGCACTATTCACCCCTGAACAACCCGAAAGTAGTTATTTTCCATTTTGTCATTGGAAAACCCTCGTACCGCCCCTAAAACGTTGCAAATAACCAATCTGCCCCCCAAACAGCCTGAAATCACGATCGGCCCTCCAGACCGGCACGAATCCCAAATTTCTCGCTGTTCCGACAAAAAGCACTATTCACCCCTGAACAACCCGAAAGTAGTTATTTTCCATTTTGTCAACGGAAAACCATCGTACCGCCCATAAAACGTTGCAAATAACCAATCTGCCCCCCAAACAGCCTGAAATCACGATCGGCCCTCCAGACCGGCACGAATCCCGAATTTCTCGCTGTTCCAACAAAAAGCACTATTCGCCCCTGAACAACCCGAAAGTAGTTATTTTCCATTTTGTCAATGGAAAACCCTCGTACCGCCCCTAAAACGTTGCAAATAACCAATCTGCCCCCCAAACAGCCTGAAATCACGATCGGCCGTCCAGACCGGCACGAATCCCGAATTTCTCGCTGTTCCGACAAAAAGCACTATTCACCCCTGAACAACCCGAAAGTAGTTATTTTCCATTTTGTCAACGGAAAACCCTCGTACCGCCCATAAAACGTTGCAAATAACCAATCTGCCCCCCAAACAGCCTGAAATCACGATCGGCCCTCCAGACCGGCACGAATCCCAAATTTCTCGCTGTTCCGACAAAAAGCACTATTCACCCCTGAACAACCCGAAAGTAGTTATTTTCCATTTTGTCAACGGAAAACCCTCGTACCGCCCATAAAACCCTGCAAATAACCAATCTGCCCCCCAAACAGCCTGAAATCACGATCGGCCCTCCAGACCGGCACGAATCCCGAATTTCTCGCTGTTCCGACGAAAAGCACTATTCACCCCTGAACAACCCGAAAGTAGTTATTTTCCATTTTGTCAATGGAAAACCCTCGTACCGCCCCTAAAACGTTGCAAATAACCAATCTGCCCCCCAAACAGCCTGAAATCACGATCGGCCCTCCAGACCGGCACGAATCCCGAATTTCTCGTTGTTCCGACGAAAAGCACTATTCACCCCTGAACAACCCGAAAGTAGTTATTTTCCATTTTGTCAACGGAAAACCCTCGTACCGCCCATAAAACGTTGCAAATAACCAATCTGCCCCCCAAACAGCCTGAAATCACGTTCGGCCCTCCAGACCGGCACGAATCCCGAATTTCTCGCTGTTCCGACAAAAAGCACTATTCACCCCTGAACAACCCGAAAGTAGTTATTTTCCATTTTGTCAACGGAAAACCCTCTTACCGCCCATAAAACGTTGCAAATAACCAATCTGCCCCCCAAACAGCCTGAAATCACGATCGGCCCTCCAGACCGGCACGAATCCCGAATTTCTCGCTGTTCCGATGAAAAGCACTATTCACCCCTGAACAACCCGAAAGTAGTTATATTCCATTTTCTCAACGGAAAACCCTCGTACCGTCCCTAAAACGTTGCAAATAACCAATCTGCCCCCCAAACAGCCTGAAATCACGATCGGCCCTCCAGACCGGCACGAATCCCAAATTTCTCGCTGTTCCGACAAAAAGCACTATTCACCCCTGAACAACCCGAAAGTAGTTATTTTCCATTTTGTCAACGGAAAACCCTCGTACCGCCCATAAAACCTTGCAAATAACCAATCTGCCCCCCAAACAGCCTGAAATCACGATCGGCCCTCCAGACCGGCACGAATCCCGAATTTCTCGCTGTTCCGACGAAAAGCACTATTCACCCCTAAACAACCCGAAAGTAGTTATTTTCCATTTTGTCAATGGAAAACCCTCGTACCGCCCCTAAAACGTTGCAAATAACCAATCTGCCCCCCAAACAGCCTGAAATCACGATCGGCCCTCCAGACCGGCACGAATCCCGAATTTCTCGCTGTTCCGACGAAAAGCACTATTCACCCCTGAACAACCCGAAAGTAGTTATTTTCCATTTTGTCAATGGAAAACCCTCGTACCGCCCCTAAAACGTTGCAAATAACCAATCTGCCCCCCAAACAGCCTGAAATCACGATCGGCCCTCCAGACCGGCACGAATCCCAAATTTCTCGCTGTTCCGACAAAAAGCACTATTCACCCCTGAACAACCCGAAAGTAGTTATTTTCCATTTTGTCAACGGAAAACCCTCATACCGCCCATAAAACGTTGCAAATAACCAATCTGCCCCCCAAACAGCCTGAAATCACGTTCGGCCCTCCAGACCGGCACGAATCCCGAATTTCTCGCTGTTCCGACGAAAAGCACTATTCACCCCTGAACAACCCGAAAGTAGTTATTTTCCATTTTGTCAACGGAAAACCCTCTTACCGCCCATAAAACGTTGCAAATAACCAATCTGCCCCCCAAACAGCCTGAAATCACGATCGGCCCTCCAGACCGGCACGAATCCCGAATTTCTCGCTGTTCCGATGAAAAGCACTATTCACCCCTGAACAACCCGAAAGTAGTTATATTCCATTTTCTCAACGGAAAACCCTCGTACCGTCCCTAAAACGTTGCAAATAACCAATCTGCCCCCCAAACAGCCTGAAATCACGATCGGCCCTCCAGACCGGCACGAATCCCGAATTTCTCGCTGTTCCGACAAAAAGCACTATTCACCCCTGAACAACCCGAAAGTAGTTATTTTCCATTTTGTGAACGGAAAACCCTCGTACCGCCCCTAAAACGTTGCAAATAACCAATCTGCCCCCCAAACAGCCTGAAATCACGATCGGCCGTCCAGACCGGCACGAATCCCGAATTTCTCGCTGTTCCGACGAAAAGCACTATTCACCCCTGAACAACCCGAAAGTAGTTATTTTCCATTTTGTCAACGGAAAACCATCGTACCGCCCATAAAACGTTGCAAACAACCAATCTGCCCCCCAAACAGCCTGAAATCACGATCGGCCCTCCAGACCGGCACGAATCACGAATTTCTCGTTGTTCCGACGAAAAGCACTATTCACCCCTGAACAACCCGAAAGTAGTTATATTCCATTTTCTCAACGGAAAACCCTCGTACCGTCCCTAAAACGTTGCAAATAACCAATCTGCCCCCCAAACAGCCTGAAATCACGATCGGCCCTCCAGACCGGCACGAATCCCGAATTTCTCGCTGTTCCGACAAAAAGCACTATTCACCCCTGAACAACCCGAAAGTAGTTATTTTCCATTTTGTGAACGGAAAACCCTCGTACCGCCCCTAAAACGTTGCAAATAACCAATCTGCCCCCCAAACAGCCTGAAATCACGATCGGCCGTCCAGACCGGCACGAATCCCGAATTTCTCGCTGTTCCGACGAAAAGCACTATTCACCCCTGAACAACCCGAAAGTAGTTATTTTCCATTTTGTCAACGGAAAACCATCGTACCGCCCATAAAACGTTGCAAACAACCAATCTGCCCCCCTAACAGCCTGAAATCACGATCGGCCCTCCAGACCGGCACGAATCACGAATTTCTCGTTGTTCCGACGAAAAGCACTATTCACCCCTGAACAACCCGAAAGTAGTTATATTCCATTTTCTCAACGGAAAACCCTCGTACCGTCCCTAAAACGTTGCAAATAACCAATCTGCCCCCCAAACAGCCTGAAATCACGATCGGCCCTCCAGACCGGCACGAATCCCGAATTTCTCGCTGTTCCGACAAAAAGCACTATTCACCCCTGAACAACCCGAAAGTAGTTATTTTCCATTTTGTGAACGGAAAACCCTCGTACCGCCCCTAAAACGTTGCAAATAACCAATCTGCCCCCCAAACAGCCTGAAATCACGATCGGCCGTCCAGACCGGCACGAATCCCGAATTTCTCGCTGTTCCGACGAAAAGCACTATTCACCCCTGAACAACCCGAAAGTAGTTATTTTCCATTTTGTCAACGGAAAACCATCGTACCGCCCATAAAACGTTGCAAACAACCAATCTGCCCCCCAAACAGCCTGAAATCACGATCGGCCCTCCAGACCGGCACGAATCACGAATTTCTCGTTGTTCCGACGAAAAGCACTATTCACCCCTGAACAACCCGAAAGTAGTTATATTCCATTTTCTCAACGGAAAACCCTCGTAACGTCCCTAAAACGTTGCAAATAACCAATCTGCCCCCCAAACAGCCTGAAATCACGATCGGCCCTCCAGACCGGCACGAATCCCGAATTTCTTGCTGTTCCGACAAAAAGCACTATTCACCCCTGAACAACCCGAAAGTAGTTATTTTCCATTTTGTCAACGGAAAACCCTCGTACCGCCCCTAAAACGTTGCAAATAACCAATCTGCCCCCCAAACAGCCTGAAATCACGATCGGCCGTCCAGACCGGCACGAATCCCGAATTTCTCGCTGTTCCGACGAAAAGCACTATTCACCCCTGAACAACCCGAAAGTAGTTATTTTCCATTTTGTCAACGGAAAACCATCGTACCGCCCATAAAACGTTGCAAACAACCAATCTGCCCCCCAAACAGCCTGAAATCACGATCGGCCCTCTAGACCGGCACGAATCACGAATTTCTCGTTGTTCCGACGAAAAGCACTATTCACCCCTGAACAACCCGAAAGTAGTTATATTCCATTTTGTCAACGGAAAACCCTCGTAACGTCCCTAAAACGTTGCAAATAACCAATCTGCCCCCCAAACAGCCTGAAATCACGATCGGCCCTCCAGACCGGCACGAATCCCGAATTTCTCGCTGTTCCGACGAAAAGTACTATTCACCCCAGAACAACCCGAAAGTAGTTATATTCCATTTTGTCAATGGAAAACCCTCGTACCGTCCCTAAAACGTTGCAAATAACCAATCTGCCCCCCAAACAGCCTGAAATCACGATCGGCCCTCCGGACCGGCACCAATCCCAAATTTCTCGCTGTTCCGACAAAAAGCACTATTCACCCCTGAACAACCCGAAAGTAGTTATTTTCCATTTTGTCAACGGAAAACCCTCGTACCGCCCATAAAACGTTGCAAATAACCAATCTGCCCCCCAGACAGCCTGAAATCACGATCGGCCCTCCAGACCGGCACGAATCCCGAATTTCTCGCTGTTCCGACGAAAAGCACTATTCACCCCTGAACAACCCGAAAGTAATTATTTTCCATTTTGTCAATGGAAAACCCTCGTACCGCCCCTAAAACGTTGCAAATAACCAATCTGCCCCCCAAACAGCCTGAAATCACGATCGGCCCTCCAGACCGGCACGAATCCCAAATTTCTCGCTGTTCCGACAAAAAGCACTATTCACCCCTGAACAACCCGAAAGTAGTTATTTTCCATTTTGTCAATGGAAAACCCTCGTACCGCCCCTAAAACGTTGCAAATAACCAATCTGCCCCCCAAACAGCCTGAAATCACGATCGGCCCTCCAGACCGGCACGAATCCCAAATTTCTCGCTGTTCCGACAAAAAGCACTATTCACCCCTGAACAACCCGAAAGTAGTTATTTTCCATTTTGTCAACGGAAAACCCTCGTACCGCCCCTAAAACGTTGCAAATAACCAATCTGCCCCCCAAACAGCCTGAAATCACGATCGGCCGTCCAGACCGGCACGAATCCCGAATTTCTCGCTGTTCCGACGAAAAGCACTATTCACCCCTAAACAACCCGAAAGTAGTTATTTTCCATTTTGTCAATGGAAAACCCTCGTACCGCCCCTAAAACGTTGCAAATAACCAATCTGCCCCCCAAACAGCCTGAAATCACGATCGGCCCTCCAGACCGGCACGAATCCCGAATTTCTCGCTGTTCCGACGAAAAGCACTATTCACCCCTGAACAACCCGAAAGTAGTTATTTTCCATTTTGTCAATGGAAAACCCTCGTACCGCCCCTAAAACGTTGCAAATAACCAATCTGCCCCCCAAACAGCCTGAAATCACGATCGGCCCTCCAGACCGGCACGAATCCCAAATTTCTCGCTGTTCCGACAAAAAGCACTATTCACCCCTGAACAACCCGAAAGTAGTTATTTTCCATTTTGTCAACGGAAAACCCTCATACCGCCCATAAAACGTTGCAAATAACCAATCTGCCCCCCAAGCAGCCTGAAATCACGATCGGCCCTCCAGACCGGCACGAATCCCGAATTTCTCGCTGTTCCGATGAAAAGCACTATTCACCCCTGAACAACCCGAAAGTAGTTATATTCCATTTTCTCAACGGAAAACCCTCGTACCGTCCCTAAAACGTTGCAAATAACCAATCTGCCCCCCAAACAGCCTGAAATCACGATCGGCCGTCCAGACCGGCACGAATCCCGAATTTCTCGCTGTTCCGACAAAAAGCACTATTCACCCCTGAACAACCCGAAAGTAGTTATTTTCCATTTTGTCAACGGAAAACCCTCGTACCGCCCCTAAAACGTTGCAAATAACCAATCTGCCCCCCAAACAGCCTGAAATCACGATCGGCCCTCCAGACCGGCACGAATCCCAAATTTCTCGCTGTTCCGACAAAAAGCACTATTCACCCCTGAACAACCCGAAAGTAGTTATTTTCCATTTTGTCAACGGAAAACCCTCGTACCGCCCATAAAACCTTGCAAATAACCAATCTGCCCCCCAAACAGCCTGATATCACGATCGGCCCTCCAGACCGGCACGAATCCCGAATTTCTCGCTGTTCCGACGAAAAGCACTATTCACCCCTGAACAACCCGAAAGTAGTTATTTTCCATTTTGTCAATGGAAAACCCTCGTACCGCCCCTAAAACGTTGCAAATAACCAATCTGCCCCCCAAACAGCCTGAAATCACGATCGGCCGTCCAGACCGGCACGAATCCCGAATTTCTCGTTGTTCCGACGAAAAGCACTATTCACACCTGAACAACCCGAAAGTAGTTATATTCCATTTTCTCAACGGAAAACCCTCGTACCGTCCCTAAAACGTTGCAAATAACCAATCTGCCCCCCAAACAGCCTGAAAACACGATCGGCCCTCCAGACCGGCACGAATTCCAAATTTCTCGCTGTTCCGACAAAAAGCACTATTCACCCCTGAACAACCCGAAAGTAGTTATTTTCCATTTTGTCAACGGAAAACCCTCGTACCGCCCCTAAAACGTTGCAAATAACCAATCTGCCCCCCAAACAGCCTGAAATCACGATCGGCCGTCCAGACCGGCACGAATCCCGAATTTCTCGCTGTTCCGACGAAAAGCACTATTCACCCCTGAACAACCCGAAAGTAGTTATTTTCCATTTTGTCAACGGAAAACCATCGTACCGCCCATAAAACCTTGCAAATAACCAATCTGCCCCCCAAACAGCCTGAAATCACGATCGGCCGTCCAGACCGGCACGAATCCCGAATTTCTCGCTGTTCCGACAAAAAGCACTATTCACCCCTTAACAACCCGAAAGTAGTTATTTTCCATTTTGTCAACGGAAAACCATCGTACCACCCATAAAACGTTGCAAATAACCAATCTGCCCCCCAAACAGCCTGAAATCACGATCGGCCCTCCAGACCGGCACGAATCCCGAATTTCTCGTTGTTCCGACGAAAAGCACTATTCACCCCTGAACAACCCGAAAGTAGTTATATTCCATTTTCTCAACGGAAAACCCTCGTACCGTCCCTAAAACGTTGCAAATAACCATTCTGCCCCCCAAACAGCCTGAAATCACGATCGGCCCTCCAGACCGGCACGAATCCCAAATTTCTCGCTGTTCCGACAAAAAGCACTATTCACCCCAGAACAACCCGAAAGTAGTTATATTCCATTTTCTCAATGGAAAACCCTCGTACCGTCCCTAAAACGTTGCAAATAACCAATCTGCCCCCCAAACAGCCTGAAATCACGATCGGCCCTCCGGACCGGCACGAATCCCAAATTTCTCGCTGTTCCGACAAAAAGCACTATTCACCCCTGAACAACCCGAAAGTAGTTATTTTCCATTTTGTCAACGGAAAACCCTCGTACCGCCCATAAAACGTTGCAAATAACCAATCTGCCCCCCAGACAGCCTGAAATCACGATCGGCCCTCCAGACCGGCACGAATCCCGAATTTCTCGCTGTTCCGACGAAAAGCACTATTCACCCCTGAACAACCCGAGAGTAATTATTTTCCATTTTGTCAATGGAAAACCCTCGTACCGCCCCTAAAACGTTGCAAATAACCAATCTGCCCCCCAAACAGCCTGAAATCACGATCGGCCGTCCAGACCGGCACGAATCCCGAATTTCTCGTTGTTCCGACGAAAAGCACTATTCACACCTGAACAACCCGAAAGTAGTTATATTCCATTTTCTCAACGTTAAACCCTCGTACCGTCCCTAAAACGTTGCAAATAACCAATCTGCCCCCCAAACAGCCTGAAAACACGATCGGCCCTCCAGACCGTCACGAATTCCAAATTTCTCGCTGTTCCGACAAAAAGCACTATTCACCCCTGAACAACCCGAAAGTAGTTATTTTCCATTTTGTCAACGGAAAACCCTCGTACCGCCCATAAAACGTTGCAAATAACCAATCTGCCCCCCAAACAGCCTGAAATCAGGATCGGCCGTCCAGACCGGCACGAATCCCGAATTTCTCGCTGTTCCGACAAAAAGCACTATTCACCCCTGAACAACCCGAAAGTAGTTATTTTCCATTTTGTCAACGGAAAACCCTCGTACCGCCCATAAAACGTTGCAAATAACCAATCTGCCCCCCAAACAGCCTGAAATCACGATCGGCCCTCCAGACCGGCACGAATCCCAAATTTCTCGCTGTTCCGACAAAAAGCACTATTCACCCCTGAACAACCCGAAAGTAGTTATATTCCATTTTCTCAACGGAAAACCCTCGTACCGTCCCTAAAACGTTGCAAATAACCAATCTGCCCCCCAAACAGCCTGAAATCACGATCGGCCCTCCAGACCGGCACGAATCCCGAATTTCTCGCTGTTCCGACAAAAAGCACTATTCACCCCAGAACAACCCGAAAGTAGTTATATTCCATTTTCTCAACGGAAAACCCTCGTACCGTCCCTAAAACGTTGCAAATAACCAATCTGCCCCCCAAACAGCCTGAAATCACGATCGGCCCTCCGGACCGGCTCGAATCCCAAATTTCTCGCTGTTCCGACAAAAAGCACTATTCACCCCTGAACAACCCGAAAGTAGTTATTTTCCATTTTGTCAACGGAAAACCCTCGTACCGCCCATAAAACGTTGCAAATAACCAATCTGCCCCCCAGACAGCCTGAAATCACGATCGGCCCTCCAGACCGGCACGAATCCCGAATTTCTCGCTGTTCCGACGAAAAGCACTATTCACCCCTGAACAACCCGAAAGTAGTTATATTCCATTTTGTCAACGGAAAACCATCGTACCACCCCTAAAACGTTGCAAATAACCAATCTGCCCCCCAAACAGCCTGAAATCACGATCGGCCGTCCAGACCGGCACGAATCCCGAATTTCTCGCTGTTCCGACAAAAAGCACTATTCACCCCTGAACAACCCGAAAGTAGTTATTTTCCATTTTGTCAACGGAAAACCCTCGTACCGCCCATAAAACGTTGCAAATAACCAATCTGCCCCCCAAACAGCCTGAAATCACGATCGGCCCTCCAGACCGGCACGAATCCCAAATTTCTCGCTGTTCCGACAAAAAGCACTATTCACCCCTGAACAACCCGAAAGTAGTTATTTTCCATTTTGTCAACGGAAAACCCTCGTACCGCCCATAAAACGTTGCAAATAACCAATCTGCCCCCCAAACAGCCTGAAATCCCGATCGGCCGTCCAGACCGGCACGAATCCCGAATTTCTCGTTGTTCCGACGAAAAGCACTATTCACCCCTGAACAACCCGAAAGTAGTTATATTCCATTTTCTCAATGGAAAACCCTCGTACCGTCCCTAAAACGTTGCAAATAACCAATCTGCCCCCCAAACAGCCTGAAAACACGATCGGCCCTCCAGACCGGCACGAATCCCAAATTTCTCGCTGTTCCGACAAAAAGCACTATTCACCCCTGAACAACCCGAAAGTAGTTATTTTCCATTTTGTCAACGGAAAACCCTCGTACCGCCCATAAAACGTTGTAAATAACCAATCTGCCCCCCAGACAGCCTGAAATCACGATCGGCCCTCCAGACCGGCACGAATCCCAAATTTCTCGCTGTTCCGACGAAAAGCACTATTCACCCCTGAACAACCCGAAAGTAGTTATTTTCCATTTTGTCAATGGAAAACCTTCGTACCGCCCCTAAAACGTTGCAAATAACCAATCTGCCCCCCCAAACAGCCTGAAATCACGATCGGCCGTCCAGACCGGCACGAATCCCGAATTTCTCGCTGTTCCGACGAAAAGCACTATTCACCCCTTAACAACCCGAAAGTAGTTATATTCCATTTTGTCAACGGAAAACCATCGTACCACCCATAAAACGTTGCAAATAACCAATCTGCCCCCCAAACAGCCTGAAAACACGATCGGCCCTCCAGACCGGCACGAATCCCGAATTTCTCGTTGTTCCGACGAAAAGCACTATTCACCCCTGAACAACCCGAAAGTAGTTATTTTCCATTTTGTCAATGGAAAACCTTCGTACCGCCCCTAAAACGTTGCAAATAACCAATCTGCCCCCCCAAACAGCCTGAAATCACGATCGGCCCTCCGGACCGGCTCGAATCCCAAATTTCTCGCTGTTCCGACAAAAAGCACTATTCACCCCTGAACAACCCGAAAGTAGTTATTTTCCATTTTGTCAACGGAAAACCCTCGTACCGCCCATAAAACGTTGCAAATAACCAATCTGCCCCCCAGACAGCCTGAAATCACGATCGGCCCTCCAGACCGGCACGAATCCCGAATTTCTCGCTGTTCCGACGAAAAGCACTATTCACCCCTGAACAACCCGAAAGTAATTATTTTCCATTTTGTCAATGGAAAACCCTCGTACCGCCCCTAAAACGTTGCAAATAACCAATCTGCCCCCCAAACAGCCTGAAATCACGATCGGCCCTCCAGACCGGCACGAATCCCAAATTTCTCGCTGTTCCGACAAAAAGCACTATTCACCCCTGAACAACCCGAAAGTAGTTATTTTCCATTTTGTCAACGGAAAACCCTCGTACCGCCCATAAAACGTTGCAAATAACCAATCTGCCCCCCAAACAGCCTGAAATCACGATCGGCCCTCCAGACCGGCACGAATCCCGAATTTCTCGTTGTTCCGACAATAAGCACTATTCACCCCTGAACAACCCGAAAGTAGTTATTTTCCATTTTGTCAACGGAAAACCCTCGTACCGCCCATAAAACGTTGCAAATAACCAATCTGCCCCCCAAACAGCCTGAAATCACGATCGGCCGTCCAGACCGGCACGAATCCCGAATTTCTCGCTGTTCCGACAAAAAGCACTATTCACCCCTGAACAACCCGAAAGTAGTTATTTTCCATTTTGTCAACGGAAAACCCTCGTACCGCCCATAAAACGTTGCAAATAACCAATCTGCCCCCCAAACAGCCTGAAATCACGATCGGCCCTCCAGACCGGCACGAATCCCGAATTTCTCGTTGTTCCGACGAAAAGCACTATTCACCCCTGAACAACCCGAAAGTAGTTATATTCCATTTTCTCAACGGAAAACCCTCGTACCTTCCCTAAAACGTTGCAAATAACCAATCTGCCCCCCAAACAGCCTGAAATCACGATCGGCCCTCCAGACCGGCACGAATCCCGAATTTCTCGCTGTTCCGACGAAAAGCACTATTCACCCCTTAACAACCCGAAAGTAGTTATATTCCATTTTGTCAACGGAAAACCATCGTACCACCCATAAAACGTTGCAAATAACCAATCTGCCCCCCAAACAGCCTGAAAACACGATCGGCCCTCCAGACCGGCACGAATCCCGAATTTCTCGTTGTTCCGACAAAAAGCACTATTCACCCCTGAACAACCCGAAAGTAGTTATTTTCCATTTTGTCAACGGAAAACCCTCGTACCGCCCATAAAACGTTGCAAATAACCAATCTGCCCCCCAAACAGCCTGAAATCACGATCGGCCCTCCAGACCGGCACGAATCCCGAATTTCTCGTTGTTCCGACAATAAGCACTATTCACCCCTGAACAACCCGAAAGTAGTTATTTTCCATTTTGTCAACGGAAAACCCTCGTACCGCCCATAAAACGTTGCAAATAACCAATCTGCCCCCCAAACAGCCTGAAATCACGATCGGCCGTCCAGACCGGCACGAATCCCGAATTTCTCGCTGTTCCGACGAAAAGCACTATTCACCCCTGAACAACCCGAAAGTAGTTATTTTCCATTTTGTCAACGGAAAACCCTCGTACCGCCCATAAAACGTTGCAAATAACCAATCTGCCCCCCAGACAGCCTGAAATCACGATCGGCCCTCCAGACCGGCACGAATCCCGAATTTCTCGCTGTTCCGACGAAAAGCACTATTCACCCCTGAACAACCCGAAAGTAATTATTTTCCATTTTGTCAATGGAAAACCCTCGTACCGCCCCAAAAACGTTGCAAATAACCAATCTGCCCCCCAAACAGCCTGAAATCACGATCGCCCGTCCAGACCGGCACGAATCCTGAATTTCTCGCTGTTCCGACAAAAAGCACTATTCACCCCTGAACAACCCGAAAGTAGTTATTTTCCATTTTGTCAACGGAAAACCCTCGTACCGCCCATAAAACGTTGCAAATAACCAATCTGCCCCCCAAACATCCTGAAATCACGATCGGCCCTCCAGACCGGCACGAATCCCAAATTTCTCGCTGTTCCGACAATAAGCACTATTCACCCCTGAACAACCCGAAAGTAGTTATTTTCCATTTTGTCAACGGAAAACCCTCGTACCGCCCATAAAACGTTGCAAATAACCAATCTGCCCCCCAAACAGCCTGAAATCACGATCGGCCGTCCAGACCGGCACGAATCCCGAATTTCTCGTTGTTCCGACGAAAAGCACTATTCACCCCTGAACAACCCGAAAGTAGTTATTTTCCATTTTGTCAACGGAAAACCCTCCTACCGCCCCTAAAACGTTGCAAATAACCAATCTGCCCCCCAAACAGCCTGAAATCACGATCGGCCGTCCAGACCGGCACGAATCCCGAATTTCTCGTTGTTCCGACAAAAAGCACTATTCACCCCTTAACAACCTGAAAGTAGTTATTTTCCATTTTGTCAACGGAAAACCATCGTACCGCCCATAAAACGCTGCAGAAAACCAATCTGCCCCCCAAACAGCCTGAAATCACGATCGGCCCTCCAGACCGGCACGAATCCCGAATTTCTCGCTGTTCCGACGAAAAGCACTATTCACCCCTTAACAACCCGAAAGTAGTTATTTTCCATTTTGTCAACGGAAAACCATCGTACCGCCCATAAAACGTTGCAAATAACCAATCTGCCCCCGAAACAGCCTGAAATCACGATCGGCCCTCCAGACCGGCACGAATCCCGAATTTCTCGTTGTTCCGACGAAAAGCACTATTCACCCCTGAACAACCCGAAAGTAGTTATATTCCATTTTCTCAACGGAAAACCCTCGTACCGTCCCTAAAACGTTGCAAATAACCAATCTGCCCCCCAAACAGCCTGAAATCACGATCGGCCCTCCAGACCGGCACGAATCCCGAATTTCTCGCTGTTCCGACAAAAAGCACTATTCACCCCAGAACAACTCGAAAGTAGTTATATTCCATTTTCTCAACGGAAAACCCTCGTACCGTCCCTAAAACGTTGCAAATAACCAATCTGCCCCCCAAACAGCCTGAAATCACGATCGGCCCTCCGGACCGGCTCGAATCCCAAATTTCTCGCTGTTCCGACGAAAAGCACTATTCACCCCTGAACAACCCGAAAGTAGTTATTTTCCATTTTGTCAACGGAAAACCCTCGTACCGCCCATAAAACGTTGCAAATAACCAATCTGCCCCCCAGACAGCCTGAAATCACGATCGGCCCTCCAGACCGGCACGAATCCCGAATTTCTCGCGGTTCCGACGAAAAGCACTATTCACCCCTGAACAACCCGAAAGTAATTATTTTCCATTTTGTCAATGGAAAACCCTCGTACCGCCCCTAAAACGTTGCATATAACCAATCTGCCCCCCAAACAGCCTGAAATCACGATTGGCCGTCCAGACCGGCACGAATCCCGAATTTCTCGCTGTTCCGACAAAAAGCACTATTCACCCCTGAACAACCCGAAAGTAGTTATTTTCCATTTTGTCAACGGAAAACCCTCGTACCGCCCATAAAACGTTGCAAATAACCAATCTGCCCCCCAAACAGCCAGAAATCACGATCGGCCGTCGAGACCGGCACGACTCCCGAATTTCTCGTTGTTCCGACAAAAAGCACTATTCACCCCTGAACAACCCGAAAGTAGTTATTTTCCATTTTGTCAACGGAAAACCCTCGTACCGCCCATAAAACGTTGCAAATAACCAATCTGCCCCCCAAACAGCCTGAAATCACGATCGGCCCTCCAGACCGGCACGAATCCCAAATTTCTCGTTGTTCCGACGAAAAGCACTATTCACCCCTGAACAACCCGAAAGTAGTTATTTTCCATTTTGTCAACGGAAAACCCTCGTACCGCCCCTAAAACGTTGCAAATAACCAATCTGCCCCCCAAACAGCCTGAAATCACGATCGGCCCTCCAGACCGGCACGACTCCCGAATTTCTCGCTGTTCCGACAAAAAGCACTATTCACCCCAGAACAACCCGAAAGTAGTTATATTCCATTTTCTCAACGGAAAACCCTCGTACCGTCCCTAAAACGTTGCAAATAACCAATCTGCCCCCCAAACAGCCTGAAATCACGATCGGCCCTCCGGACCGGCTCGAATCCCAAATTTCTCGCTGTTCCGACAAAAAGCACTATTCACCCCTGAACAACCCGTAAGTAGTTATTTTCCATTTTGTCAACGGAAAACCCTCGTACCGCCCATAAAACGTTGCAAATAACCAATCTGCCCCCCAGACAGCCTGAAATCACGATCGGCCCTCCAGACCGGCACGAATCCCGAATTTCTCGCTGTTCCGACAAAAAGCACTATTCACCCCTGAACAACCCGAAAGTAATTATTTTCCATTTTGTCAATGGAAAACCCTCGTACCGCCCCTAAAACGTTGCAAATAACCAATCTGCCCCCCAAACAGCCTGAAATCACGATCGGCCCTCCAGACCGGCACGACTCCCGAATTTCTCGCGGTTCCGACGAAAAGCACTATTCACCCCTGAACAACCCGAAAGTAATTATTTTCCATTTTGTCAATGGAAAACCCTCGTACCGCCCCTAAAACGTTGCATATAACCAATCTGCCCCCCAAACAGCCTGAAATCACGATTGGCCGTCCAGACCGGCACGAATCCCGAATTTCTCGCTGTTCCGACAAAAAGCACTATTCACCCCTGAACAACCCGAAAGTAGTTATTTTCCATTTTGTCAACGGAAAACCCTCGTACCGCCCATAAAACGTTGCAAATAACCAATCTGCCCCCCAAACAGCCAGAAATCACGATCGGCCGTCGAGACCGGCACGACTCCCGAATTTCTCGTTGTTCCGACAAAAAGCACTATTCACCCCTGAACAACCCGAAAGTAGTTATTTTCCATTTTGTCAACGGAAAACCCTCGTACCGCCCATAAAACGTTGCAAATAACCAATCTGCCCCCCAAACAGCCTGAAATCACGATCGGCCCTCCAGACCGGCACGAATCCCAAATTTCTCGTTGTTCCGACGAAAAGCACTATTCACCCCTGAACAACCCGAAAGTAGTTATTTTCCATTTTGTCAACGGAAAACCCTCGTACCGCCCCTAAAACGTTGCAAATAACCAATCTGCCCCCCAAACAGCCTGAAATCACGATCGGCCCTCCAGACCGGCACGACTCCCGAATTTCTCGCTGTTCCGACAAAAAGCACTATTCACCCCAGAACAACCCGAAAGTAGTTATATTCCATTTTCTCAACGGAAAACCCTCGTACCGTCCCTAAAACGTTGCAAATAACCAATCTGCCCCCCAAACAGCCTGAAATCACGATCGGCCCTCCGGACCGGCTCGAATCCCAAATTTCTCGCTGTTCCGACAAAAAGCACTATTCACCCCTGAACAACCCGTAAGTAGTTATTTTCCATTTTGTCAACGGAAAACCCTCGTACCGCCCATAAAACGTTGCAAATAACCAATCTGCCCCCCAGACAGCCTGAAATCACGATCGGCCCTCCAGACCGGCACGAATCCCGAATTTCTCGCTGTTCCGACAAAAAGCACTATTCACCCCTGAACAACCCGAAAGTAATTATTTTCCATTTTGTCAATGGAAAACCCTCGTACCGCCCCTAAAACGTTGCAAATAACCAATCTGCCCCCCAAACAGCCTGAAATCACGATCGGCCGTCCAGACCGGCACGAATCCCGAATTTCTTGCTGTTCCGACAAAAAGCACTATTCACCCCTGAACAACCCGAAAGTAGTTATTTTCCATTTTGTCAACGGAAAACCCTCGTACCGCCCATAAAACGTTGCAAATAACCAATCTGCCCCCCAAACATCCTGAAATCACGATCGGGCCTCCAGACCGGCACGAATCCCAAATTTCTCGCTGTTCCGACAATAAGCACTATTCACCCCTGAACAACCCGAAAGTAGTTATTTTCCATTTTGTCAACGGAAAACCCTCGTACCGCCCATAAAACGTTGCAAATAACCAATCTGCCCCCCAAACAGCCTGAAATCACGATCGGCCGTCCAGACCGGCACGAATCCCGAATTTCTCGTTGTTCCGACGAAAAGCACTATTCACCCCTGAACAACCCGAAAGTAGTTATTTTCCATTTTGTCAACGGAAAACCCTCCTACCGCCCCTAAAACGTTGCAAATAACCAATCTGCCCCCCAAACAGCCTGAAATCACGATCGGCCGTCCAGACCGGCACGAATCCCGAATTTCTCGTTGTTCCGACAAAAAGCACTATTCACCCCTTAACAACCTGGAAGTAGTTATTTTCCATTTTGTCAACGGAAAACCATCGTACCGCCCATAAAACGTTGCAAAAAACCAATCTGCCCCCCAAACAGCCTGAAATCACGATCGGCCCTCCAGACCGGCACGAATCCCGAATTTCTCGCTGTTCCGACGAAAAGCACTATTCACCCCTGAACAGCCCGAAAGTAGTTATTTTCCATTTTGTCAACGGAAAACCCTCGTACCGCCCATAAAACGTTGCAAATAACCAATCTGCCCCCCAGACAGCCTGAAATCACGATCGGCCCTCCAGACCGGCACGAATCCCGAATTTCTCGCGGTTCCGACGAAAAGCACTATTCACCCCTGAACAACCCGAAAGTAATTATTTTCCATTTTGTCAATGGAAAACCCTCGTACCGCCCCTAAAACGTTGCATATAACCAATCTGCCCCCCAAACAGCCTGAAATCACGATTGGCCGTCCAGACCGGCACGAATCCCGAATTTCTCGCTGTTCCGACAAAAAGCACTATTCACCCCTGAACAACCCGAAAGTAGTTATTTTCCATTTTGTCAACGGAAAACCCTCGTACCGCCCATAAAACGTTGCAAATAACCAATCTGCCCCCCAAACAGCCTGAAATCACGATCGGCCGTCCAGACCGGCACGACTCCCGAATTTCTCGTTGTTCCGACAAAAAGCACTATTCACCCCTGAACAACCCGAAAGTAGTTATTTTCCATTTTGTCAACGGAAAACCCTCGTACTGCCCATAAAACGTTGCAAATAACCAATCTGCCCCCCAAACAGCCTGAAATCACGATCGGCCCTCCAGACCGGCATGAATCCCAAATTTCTCGTTGTTCCGACGAAAAGCACTATTCACCCCTGAACAACCCGAAAGTAGTTATTTTCCATTTTGTCAACGGAAAACCCTCGTACCGCCCCTAAAACGTTGCAAATAACCAATCTGCCCCCCAAACAGCCTGAAATCACGATCGGCCCTCCAGACCGGCACGAATCCCGAATTTCTCGCTGTTCCGACGAAAAGCACTATTCACCCCTGAACAACCCGAAAGTAGTTATATTCCATTTTCTCAACGGAAAACCCTCGTACCGTCCCGAAAACGTTGCAAATAACCAATCTGCCCCCCAAACAGCCTGAAATCACGATCGGCCCTCCAGACCGGCACGAATCCCAAATTTCTCGCTGTTCCGACAAAAAGCACTATTCACCCCTGAACAACCCGAAAGTAGTTATTTTCCATTTTGTCAACGGAAAACCCTCGTACCGCCCATAAAACGTTGCAAATAACCAATCTGCCCCCCAAACAGCCTGAAATCACGATCGGCCGTCCAGACCGGCACGAATCCCGAATTTCTCGTTGCTCCGACAAAAAGCACTATTCACCCCTGAACAACCCGAAAGTAGTTATTTTCCATTTTGTCAACGGAAAACCCTCGTACCGCCCCTAAAACGTTGCAAATAACCAATCTGCCCCCCAAACAGCCTGAAATCACGATCGGCCGTCCAGACCGGCACGAATCCCGAATTTCTCGCTGTTCCGACAAAAAGCACTATTCACCCCTGAACAACCCGAAAGTAGTTATTTTCCATTTTGTCAACGGAAAACCCTCGTACCGCCCATAAAACGTTGCAAATAACCAATCTGCCCCCCAAACAGCCTGAAATCACGATCGGCCGTCCAGACCGGCACGACTCCCGAATTTCTCGTTGTTCCGACAAAAAGCACTATTCACCCCTGAACAACCCGAAAGTAGTTATTTTCCATTTTGTCAACGGAAAACCCTCGTACTGCCCATAAAACGTTGCAAATAACCAATCTGCCCCCCAAACAGCCTGAAATCACGATCGGCCCTCCAGACCGGCATGAATCCCAAATTTCTCGTTGTTCCGACGAAAAGCACTATTCACCCCTGAACAACCCGAAAGTAGTTATTTTCCATTTTGTCAACGGAAAACCCTCGTACCGCCCCTAAAACGTTGCAAATAACCAATCTGCCCCCCAAACAGCCTGAAATCACGATCGGCCCTCCAGACCGGCACGAATCCCGAATTTCTCGCTGTTCCGACGAAAAGCACTATTCACCCCTGAACAACCCGAAAGTAGTTATATTCCATTTTCTCAACGGAAAACCCTCGTACCGTCCCGAAAACGTTGCAAATAACCAATCTGCCCCCCAAACAGCCTGAAATCACGATCGGCCCTCCAGACCGGCACGAATCCCAAATTTCTCGCTGTTCCGACAAAAAGCACTATTCACCCCTGAACAACCCGAAAGTAGTTATTTTCCATTTTGTCAACGGAAAACCCTCGTACCGCCCATAAAACGTTGCAAATAACCAATCTGCCCCCCAAACAGCCTGAAATCACGATCGGCCGTCCAGACCGGCACGAATCCCGAATTTCTCGTTGCTCCGACAAAAAGCACTATTCACCCCTGAACAACCCGAAAGTAGTTATTTTCCATTTTGTCAACGGAAAACCCTCGTACCGCCCCTAAAACGTTGCAAATAACCAATCTGCCCCCCAAACAGCCTGAAATCACGATCGGCCGTCCAGACCGGCACGAATCCCGAATTTCTCGCTGTTCCGACAAAAAGCACTATTCACCCCTGAACAACCCGAAAGTAGTTATTTTCCATTTTGTCAACGGAAAACCCTCGTACCGCCCATAAAACGTTGCAAATAACCAATCTGCCCCCCAAACAGCCTGAAATCACGATCGGCCCTCCAGACCGGCACGAATCCCGAATTTCTCGCTGTTCCGACAAAAAGCACTATTCACCCCTGAACAACCCGAAAGTAGTTATTTTCCATTTTGTCAACGGAAAACCCTCGTACTGCCCATAAAACGTTGCAAATAACCAATCTGCCCCCCAAACAGCCTGAAATCACGATCGGCCCTCCAGACCGGCATGAATCCCAAATTTCTCGTTGTTCCGACGAAAAGCACTATTCACCCCTGAACAACCCGAAAGTAGTTATTTTCCATTTTGTCAACGGAAAACCCTCGTACCGCCCCTAAAACGTTGCAAATAACCAATCTGCCCCCCAAACAGCCTGAAATCACGATCGGCCCTCCAGACCGGCACGAATCCCGAATTTCTCGCTGTTCCGACGAAAAGCACTATTCACCCCTGAACAACCCGAAAGTAGTTATATTCCATTTTCTCAACGGAAAACCCTCGTACCGTCCCGAAAACGTTGCAAATAACCAATCTGCCCCCCAAACAGCCTGAAATCACGATCGGCCCTCCAGACCGGCACGAATCCCAAATTTCTCGCTGTTCCGACAAAAAGCACTATTCACCCCTGAACAACCCGAAAGTAGTTATTTTCCATTTTGTCAACGGAAAACCCTCGTACCGCCCATAAAACGTTGCAAATAACCAATCTGCCCCCCAAACAGCCTGAAATCACGATCGGCCGTCCAGACCGGCACGAATCCCGAATTTCTCGTTGCTCCGACAAAAAGCACTATTCACCCCTGAACAACCCGAAAGTAGTTATTTTCCATTTTGTCAACGGAAAACCCTCGTACCGCCCCTAAAACGTTGCAAATAACCAATCTGCCCCCCAAACAGCCTGAAATCACGATCGGCCCTCCAGACCGGCACGAATCCCGAATTTCTCGCTGTTCCGACAAAAAGCACTATTCACCCCTGAACAACCCGAAAGTAATTATTTTCCATTTTGTCAATGGAAAACCCTCGTACCGCCCCTAAAACGTTGCAAATAACCAATCTGCCCCCCAAACAGCCTGAAATCACGATCGGCCCTCCAGACCGGCACGATTCCCGAATTTCTCGCTGTTCCGACAAAAAGCACTATTCACCCCTGAACAACCCGAAAGTAATTATTTTCCATTTTGTCAATGGAAAACCCTCGTACCGCCCCTAAAACGTTGCAAATAACCAATCTGCCCCCCAAACAGCCTGAAATCACGATCGGCCGTCCAGACCGGCACGAATCCCGAATTTCTTGCTGTTCCGACAAAAAGCACTATTCACCCCTGAACAACCCGAAAGTAGTTATTTTCCATTTTGTCAACGGAAAACCCTCGTACCGCCCATAACACGTTGCAAATAACCAATCTGCCCCCCAAACATCCTGAAATCACGATCGGGCCTCCAGACCGGCACGAATCCCAAATTTCTCGCTGTTCCGACAATAAGCACTATTCACCCCTGAACAACCCGAAAGTAGTTATTTTCCATTTTGTCAACGGAAAACCCTCGTACCGCCCATAAAACGTTGCAAATAACCAATCTGCCCCCCAAACAGCCTGAAATCACGATCGGCCGTCCAGACCGGCACGAATCCCGAATTTCTCGTTGTTCCGACGAAAAGCACTATTCACCCCTGAACAACCCGAAAGTAGTTATTTTCCATTTTGTCAACGGAAAACCCTCCTACCGCCCCTAAAACGTTGCAAATAACCAATCTGCCCCCCAAACAGCCTGAAATCACGATCGGCCGTCCAGACCGGCACGAATCCCGAATTTCTCGTTGTTCCGACAAAAAGCACTATTCACCCCTTAACAACCTGGAAGTAGTTATTTTCCATTTTGTCAACGGAAAACCATCGTACCGCCCATAAAACGTTGCAAAAAACCAATCTGCCCCCCAAACAGCCTGAAATCACGATCGGCCCTCCAGACCGGCACGAATCCCGAATTTCTCGCTGTTCCGACGAAAAGCACTATTCACCCCTGAACAGCCCGAAAGTAGTTATTTTCCATTTTGTCAACGGAAAACCCTCGTACCGCCCATAAAACGTTGCAAATAACCAATCTGCCCCCCAGACAGCCTGAAATCACGATCGGCCCTCCAGACCGGCACGAATCCCGAATTTCTCGCGGTTCCGACGAAAAGCACTATTCACCCCTGAACAACCCGAAAGTAATTATTTTCCATTTTGTCAATGGAAAACCCTCGTACCGCCCCTAAAACGTTGCATATAACCAATCTGCCCCCCAAACAGCATGAAATCACGATTGGCCGTCCAGACCAGCACGAATCCCGAATTTCTCGCTGTTCCGACAAAAAGCACTATTCACCCCTGAACAACCCGAAAGTAGTTATTTTCCATTTTGTCAACGGAAAACCCTCGTACCGCCCATAAAACGTTGCAAATAACCAATCTGCCCCCCAAACAGCCTGAAATCACGATCGGCCGTCCAGACCGGCACGACTCCCGAATTTCTCGTTGTTCCGACAAAAAGCACTATTCACCCCTGAACAACCCGAAAGTAGTTATTTTCCATTTTGTCAACGGAAAACCCTCGTACTGCCCATAAAACGTTGCAAATAACCAATCTGCCCCCCAAACAGCCTGAAATCACGATCGGCCCTCCAGACCGGCACGAATCCCAAATTTCTCGTTGTTCCGACGAAAAGCACTATTCACCCCTGAACAACCCGAAAGTAGTTATTTTCCATTTTGTCAACGGAAAACCCTCGTACCGCCCCTAAAACGTTGCAAATAACCAATCTGCCCCCCAAACAGCCTGAAATCACGATCGGCCCTCCAGACCGGCACGAATCCCGAATTTCTCGCTGTTCCGACGAAAAGCACTATTCACCCCTGAACAACCCGAAAGTAGTTATATTCCATTTTCTCAACGGAAAACCCTCGTACCGTCCCTAAAACGTTGCAAATAACCAATCTGCCCCCCAAACAGCCTGAAATCACGATCGGCCGTCCAGACCGGCACGAATCCCGAATTTCTCGCTGTTCCGACAAAAAGCACTATTCACCCCTTAACAACCCGAAAGTAGTTATTTTCTATTTTGTCAACGGAAAACCATCGTACCGCCCATAAAACGTTGCAAATAACCAATCTGCCTCCCAAACAGCCTGAAATCACGATCGGCCCTCCAGACCGGCACGAATCCAGAATTTCTCGCTGTTCCGACGAAAAGCACTATTCACCCCTGAACAACCCGAAAGTAGTTATTTTCCATTTTGTCAATGGAAAACCCTCGTACCGCCCCTAAAACGTTGCATATAACCAATCTGCCCCCCAAACAGCCAGAAATCACGATCGGCCCTCCAGACCGGCACGAATCCCAAATTTCTCGCTGTTGCGACAAAAAGCACTATTCACCCCTGAACAACCCGAAAGTAGTTATTTTCCATTTTGTCAACGGAAAACCCTCGTACCGCCCATAAAACGTTGCAAATAACAAATCTGCCCCCCAAACAGCCTGAAATCACGATCGGCCCTCCAGACCGGCACGAATCCCAAATTTCCCGCTGTTCCGACAAAAAGCACTATTCACCCCTGAACAATCCGAAAGTAGTTATTTTCCATTTTGTCAACGGAAAACCCTCGTACCGCCCATAAAACGTTGCAAATAAGCAATCTGCCCCCCAAACAGCCTGAAATCACGATCGGCCGTCCAGACCGGCACGACTCCCGAATTTCTCGTTGTTCCGACAAAAAGCACTATTCACCCCTGAACAACCCGAAAGTAGTTATTTTCCATTTTGTCAACGGAAAACCCTCGTACTGCCCATAAAACGTTGGAAATAACCAATCTGCCCCCCAAACAGCCTGAAATCACGATCGGCCCTCCAGACCGGCACGAATCCCGAATTTCTCGCTGTTCCGACGAAAAGCACTATTCACCCCTGAACAACCCGAAAGTAGTTATATTCCATTTTCTCAACGGAAAACCCTCGTACCGTCCCTAAAACGTTGCAAATAACCAATCTGCCCCCCAAACAGCCTGAAATCACGATCGGCCCTCCAGACCGGCACGAATCCCAAATTTCTCGCTGTTCCGACAAAAAGCACTATTCACCCCTGAACAACCCGAAAGTAGTTATTTTCCATTTTGTCAACGGAAAACCCTCGTACCGCCCATAAAACGTTGCAAATAACCAATCTGCCCCCCAAACAGCCTGAAATCACGATCGGCCGTCCAGACCGGCACGAATCCCGAATTTCTCGTTGTTCCGACAAAAAGCACTATTCACCCCTGAACAACCCGAAAGTAGTTATTTTCCATTTTGTCAACGGAAAACCCTCGTACCGCCCCTAAAACGTTGCAAATAACCAATCTGCCCCCCAAACAGCCTGAAATCACGATCGGCCCTCCAGACCGGCACGAATCCCGAATTTCTCGCTGTTCCGACGAAAAGCACTATTCACCCCTGAACAACCCGAAAGTAGTTATTTTCCATTTTGTCAACGGAAAACCCTCGTACCGCCCATAAAACGTTGCAAATAACCAATCTGCCCCCCAAACATCCTGAAATCACGATCGGGCCTCCAGACCGGCACGAATCCGAAATTTCTCGCTGTTCCGACAAAAAGCACTATTCACCCCTGAACAACCCGAAAGTAGTTATTTTCCATTTTGTCAACGGAAAACCCTCGTACCGCCCATAAAACGTTGCAAATAACCAATCTGCCCCCCAAACAGCCTGAAATCACGATCGGCCGTCCAGACCGGCACGAATCCCGAATTTCTCGTTGCTCCGACAAAAAGCACTATTCACCCCTGAACAACCCGAAAGTAGTTATTTTCCATTTTGTCAACGGAAAACCCTCGTACCGCCCCTAAAACGTTGCAAATAACCAATCTGCCCCCCAAACAGCCTGAAATCACGATCGGCCGTCCAGACCGGCACGAATCCCGAATTTCTCGCTGTTCCGACGAAAAGCACTATTCACCCCTGAACAACCCGAAAGTAGTTATTTTCCATTTTGTCAACGAAAAACCCTCGTACCGCCCATAAAACGTTGCAAATAACCAATCTGCCCCCCAAACAGCCTGAAATCACGATCGGCCGTCCAGACCGGCTCGAATCCCGAATTTCTCGCTGTTCCGACGAAAAACACTATTCACCCCTGAACAACCCGAAAGTAGTTATTTTCCATTTTGTCAACGGAAAACCCTCGTACCGCCCATAAAACGTTGCAAATAACCAATCTGCCCCCCAAACAGCCTGAAATCACGATCGGCCCTCCAGACCGGCACGAATCCCAAATTTCCCGCTGTTCCGACAAAAAGCACTATTTACCCCTGAACAACCCGAAAGTAGTTATTTTCCATTTTGTCAACGGAAAACCCTCGTACCGCCCATAAAACGTTGCAAATAACCAATCTGCCCCCCAAACAGCCTGAAATCACGATCGGCCCTCCAGACCGGCACGAATCCCAAATTTCTCGTTGTTCCGACGAAAAGCACTATTCACCCCTGAACAACCCGAAAGTAGTTATTTTCCATTTTGTCAACGGAAAACCCTCGTACCGCCCCTAAAACGTTGCAAATAACCAATCTGCCCCCCAAACAGCCTGAAATCACGATCGGCCCTCCAGACCGGCCCGAATCCCGAATTTCTCGCTGTTCCGACGAAAAGCACTATTCACCCCTGAACAACCCGAAAGTAGTTATTTTCCATTTTCTCAACGGAAAACCCTCGTACCGCCCATAAAACGTTGCAAATAACCAATCTGCCCCCCAAACAGCCTGAAATCACGATCGGCCCTCCAGACCGGCACGAATCCCAAATTTCTCGCTGTTCCGACAAAAAGCACTATTCACCCCTGAACAACCCGAAAGTAGTTATTTTCCATTTTGTCAACGGAAAACCCTCGTACCGCCCATAAAACGTTGCAAATAACCAATCTGCCCGCCAAACAGCCTGAAATCACGATCGGCCGTCCAGACCGGCTCGAATCCCGAATTTCTCGCTGTTCCGACGAAAAGCACTATTCACCCCTGAACAACCCGAAAGTAGTTATTTTCCATTTTGTCAAGGGAAAACCCTCGTACCGCCCCTAAAACGTTGCAAATAACCAATCTGCCCCCCAAACAGCCTGAAATCACGATCGGCCGTCCAGACCGGCACGAATCCCGAATTTCTCGCTGTTCCGACGAAAAGCACTATTCACCCCTGAATAACCCGAAAGTAGTTATTTTCCATTTTGTCAACGGAAAACCCTCGTACCGCCCCTAAAACGTTGCAAATAACCAATCTGCCCCCCAAACAGCCTGAAATCACGATCGGCCCTCCAGACCGGCACGAATCCCGAATTTCTCGCTGTTCCGACGAAAAGCACTATTCACCCCTGAACAACCCGAAAGTAGTTATTTTCCATTTTGTCAACGGAAAACCCTCGTACCGCCCCTAAAACGTTGCAAATAACCAATCTGCCCCCCAAACAGCCTGAAATCACGATCGGCCGTCCAGACCGGCTCGAATCCCGAATTTCTCGCTGTTCCGACGAAAAGCACTATTCACCCCTGAACAACCCGAAAGTAGTTTTTTTCCATTTTGTCAATGGAAAACCCTCGTACCGCCCATAAAACGTTGCAAATAACCAATCTGCCCCCCAAACAGCCTGAAATCACGATCGGCCCTCCAGACCGGCACGAATCCCAAATTTCTCGCTGTTCCGACAAAAAGCACTATTCACCCCTGAACAACCCGAAAGTAGTTATTTTCCATTTTGTCAACGGAAAACCCTCGTACCGCCCATAAAACGTTGCAAATAACCAATCTGCCCGCCAAACAGCCTGAAATCACGATCGGCCGTCCAGACCGGCTCGAATCCCGAATTTCTCGCTGTTCCGACGAAAAGCACTATTCACCCCTGAACAACCCGAAAGTAGTTATTTTCCATTTTGTCAATGGAAAACCCTCGTACCGCCCCTAAAACGTTGCAAATAACCAATCTGCCCCCCAAACAGCCTGAAATCACGATCGGCCGTCCAGACCGGCTCGAATCCCGAATTTCTCGCTGTTCCGACGAAAAGCACTATTCACCCCTGAACAACCCGAAAGTAGTTATTTTCCATTTTGTCAACGGAAAACCCTCGTACCGCCCCTAAAACGTTGCAAATAACCAATCTGCCCCCCAAACAGCCTGAAATCACGATCGGCCCTCCAGACCGGCACGAATCCCAAATTTCTCGTTGTTCCGACGAAAAGCACTATTCACCCCTGAACAACCCGAAAGTAGTTATTTTCCATTTTGTCAACGGAAAACCCTCGTACCGCCCCTAAAACGTTGCAAATAACCAATCTGCCCCCCAAACAGCCTGAAATCACGATCGGCCCTCCAGACCGGCCCGAATCCCGAATTTCTCGCTGTTCCGACGAAAAGCACTATTCACCCCTGAACAACCCGAAAGTAGTTATTTTCCATTTTCTCAACGGAAAACCCTCGTACCGCCCATAAAACGTTGCAAATAACCAATCTGCCCCCCAAACAGCCTGAAATCACGATCGGCCCTCCAGACCGGCACGAATCCCAAATTTCTCGCTGTTCCGACAAAAAGCACTATTCACCCCTGAACAACCCGAAAGTAGTTATTTTCCATTTTGTCAACGGAAAACCCTCGTACCGCCCATAAAACGTTGCAAATAACCAATCTGCCCGCCAAACAGCCTGAAATCACGATCGGCCGTCCAGACCGGCTCGAATCCCGAATTTCTCGCTGTTCCGACGAAAAGCACTATTCACCCCTGAACAACCCGAAAGTAGTTATTTTCCATTTTGTCAACGAAAAACCCTCGTACCGCCCATAAAACGTTGCAAATAACCAATCTGCCCCCCAAACAGCCTGAAATCACGATCGGCCGTCCAGACCGGCTCGAATCCCGAATTTCTCGCTGTTCCGACGAAAAGCACTATTCACCCCTGAACAACCCGAAAGTAGTTATATTCCATTTTCTCAACGGAAAACCCTCGTACCGTCCCTAAAACGTTGCAAATAACCAATCTGCCCCCCAAACAGCCTGAAATCACGATCGGCCCTCCAGACCGGCACGAATCCCAAATTTCTCGCTGTTCCGACAAAAAGCACTATTCACCCCTGAACAACCCGAAAGTAGTTATTTTCCATTTTGTCAACGGAAAACCCTCGTACCGCCCATAAAACGTTGCAAATAACCAATCTGCCCCCCAAACAGCCTGAAATCACGATCGGCCGTCCAGACCGGCACGACTCCCGAATTTCTCGTTGTTCCGACAAAAAGCACTATTCACCCCTGAACAACCCGAAAGTAGTTATTTTCCATTTTGTCAACGGAAAACCCTCGTACCGCCCCTAAAACGTTGCAAATAACCAATCTGCCCCCCAAACAGCCTGAAATCACGATCGGCCCTCCAGACCGGCACGAATCCCGAATTTCTCGCTGTTCCGACGAAAAGCACTATTCACCCCTGAACAACCCGAAAGTAGTTATTTTCCATTTTGTCAACGGAAAACCCTCGTACCGCCCATAAAACGTTGCAAATAACCAATCTGCCCCCCAAACATCCTGAAATCACGATCGGGCCTCCAGACCGGCACGAATCCGAAATTTCTCGCTGTTCCGACAAAAAGCACTATTCACCCCTGAACAACCCGAAAGTAGTTATTTTCCATTTTGTCAACGGAAAACCCTCGTACCGCCCATAAAACGTTGCAAATAACCAATCTGCCCCCCAAACAGCCTGAAATCACGATCGGCCGTCCAGACCGGCACGAATCCCGAATTTCTCGTTGCTCCGACAAAAAGCACTATTCACCCCTGAACAACCCGAAAGTAGTTATTTTCCATTTTGTCAACGGAAAACCCTCGTACCGCCCCTAAAACGTTGCAAATAACCAATCTGCCCCCCAAACAGCCTGAAATCACGATCGGCCGTCCAGACCGGCACGAATCCCGAATTTCTCGCTGTTCCGACGAAAAGCACTATTCACCCCTGAACAACCCGAAAGTAGTTATTTTCCATTTTGTCAACGAAAAACCCTCGTACCGCCCATAAAACGTTGCAAATAACCAATCTGCCCCCCAAACAGCCTGAAATCACGATCGGCCGTCCAGACCGGCTCGAATCCCGAATTTCTCGCTGTTCCGACGAAAAACACTATTCACCCCTGAACAACCCGAAAGTAGTTATTTTCCATTTTGTCAACGGAAAACCCTCGTACCGCCCATAAAACGTTGCAAATAACCAATCTGCCCCCCAAACAGCCTGAAATCACGATCGGCCCTCCAGACCGGCACGAATCCCAAATTTCCCGCTGTTCCGACAAAAAGCACTATTTACCCCTGAACAACCCGAAAGTAGTTATTTTCCATTTTGTCAACGGAAAACCCTCGTACCGCCCATAAAACGTTGCAAATAACCAATCTGCCCCCCAAACAGCCTGAAATCACGATCGGCCCTCCAGACCGGCACGAATCCCAAATTTCTCGTTGTTCCGACGAAAAGCACTATTCACCCCTGAACAACCCGAAAGTAGTTATTTTCCATTTTGTCAACGGAAAACCCTCGTACCGCCCCTAAAACGTTGCAAATAACCAATCTGCCCCCCAAACAGCCTGAAATCACGATCGGCCCTCCAGACCGGCCCGAATCCCGAATTTCTCGCTGTTCCGACGAAAAGCACTATTCACCCCTGAACAACCCGAAAGTAGTTATTTTCCATTTTCTCAACGGAAAACCCTCGTACCGCCCATAAAACGTTGCAAATAACCAATCTGCCCCCCAAACAGCCTGAAATCACGATCGGCCCTCCAGACCGGCACGAATCCCAAATTTCTCGCTGTTCCGACAAAAAGCACTATTCACCCCTGAACAACCCGAAAGTAGTTATTTTCCATTTTGTCAACGGAAAACCCTCGTACCGCCCATAAAACGTTGCAAATAACCAATCTGCCCGCCAAACAGCCTGAAATCACGATCGGCCGTCCAGACCGGCTCGAATCCCGAATTTCTCGCTGTTCCGACGAAAAGCACTATTCACCCCTGAACAACCCGAAAGTAGTTATTTTCCATTTTGTCAAGGGAAAACCCTCGTACCGCCCCTAAAACGTTGCAAATAACCAATCTGCCCCCCAAACAGCCTGAAATCACGATCGGCCGTCCAGACCGGCACGAATCCCGAATTTCTCGCTGTTCCGACGAAAAGCACTATTCACCCCTGAATAACCCGAAAGTAGTTATTTTCCATTTTGTCAACGGAAAACCCTCGTACCGCCCCTAAAACGTTGCAAATAACCAATCTGCCCCCCAAACAGCCTGAAATCACGATCGGCCCTCCAGACCGGCACGAATCCCGAATTTCTCGCTGTTCCGACGAAAAGCACTATTCACCCCTGAACAACCCGAAAGTAGTTATTTTCCATTTTGTCAACGGAAAACCCTCGTACCGCCCCTAAAACGTTGCAAATAACCAATCTGCCCCCCAAACAGCCTGAAATCACGATCGGCCGTCCAGACCGGCTCGAATCCCGAATTTCTCGCTGTTCCGACGAAAAGCACTATTCACCCCTGAACAACCCGAAAGTAGTTTTTTTCCATTTTGTCAATGGAAAACCCTCGTACCGCCCATAAAACGTTGCAAATAACCAATCTGCCCCCCAAACAGCCTGAAATCACGATCGGCCCTCCAGACCGGCACGAATCCCAAATTTCTCGCTGTTCCGACAAAAAGCACTATTCACCCCTGAACAACCCGAAAGTAGTTATTTTCCATTTTGTCAACGGAAAACCCTCGTACCGCCCATAAAACGTTGCAAATAACCAATCTGCCCGCCAAACAGCCTGAAATCACGATCGGCCGTCCAGACCGGCTCGAATCCCGAATTTCTCGCTGTTCCGACGAAAAGCACTATTCACCCCTGAACAACCCGAAAGTAGTTATTTTCCATTTTGTCAATGGAAAACCCTCGTACCGCCCCTAAAACGTTGCAAATAACCAATCTGCCCCCCAAACAGCCTGAAATCACGATCGGCCGTCCAGACCGGCTCGAATCCCGAATTTCTCGCTGTTCCGACGAAAAGCACTATTCACCCCTGAACAACCCGAAAGTAGTTATTTTCCATTTTGTCAACGGAAAACCCTCGTACCGCCCCTAAAACGTTGCAAATAACCAATCTGCCCCCCAAACAGCCTGAAATCACGATCGGCCCTCCAGACCGGCACGAATCCCAAATTTCTCGTTGTTCCGACGAAAAGCACTATTCACCCCTGAACAACCCGAAAGTAGTTATTTTCCATTTTGTCAACGGAAAACCCTCGTACCGCCCCTAAAACGTTGCAAATAACCAATCTGCCCCCCAAACAGCCTGAAATCACGATCGGCCCTCCAGACCGGCCCGAATCCCGAATTTCTCGCTGTTCCGACGAAAAGCACTATTCACCCCTGAACAACCCGAAAGTAGTTATTTTCCATTTTCTCAACGGAAAACCCTCGTACCGCCCATAAAACGTTGCAAATAACCAATCTGCCCCCCAAACAGCCTGAAATCACGATCGGCCCTCCAGACCGGCACGAATCCCAAATTTCTCGCTGTTCCGACAAAAAGCACTATTCACCCCTGAACAACCCGAAAGTAGTTATTTTCCATTTTGTCAACGGAAAACCCTCGTACCGCCCATAAAACGTTGCAAATAACCAATCTGCCCGCCAAACAGCCTGAAATCACGATCGGCCGTCCAGACCGGCTCGAATCCCGAATTTCTCGCTGTTCCGACGAAAAGCACTATTCACCCCTGAACAACCCGAAAGTAGTTATTTTCCATTTTGTCAATGGAAAACCCTCGTACCGCCCCTAAAACGTTGCAAATAACCAATCTGCCCCCCAAACAGCCTGAAATCACGATCGGCCGTCCAGACCGGCACGAATCCCGAATTTCTCGCTGTTCCGACGAAAAGCACTATTCACCCCTGAATAACCCGAAAGTAGTTATTTTCCATTTTGTCAACGGAAAACCCTCGTACCGCCCCTAAAACGTTGCAAATAACCAATCTGCCCCCCAAACAGCCTGAAATCACGATCGGCCCTCCAGACCGGCACGAATCCCGAATTTCTCGCTGTTCCGACAAAAAGCACTATTCACCCCTGAACAACCCGAAAGTAGTTATTTTCCATTTTGTCAACGGAAAACCCTCGTACCGCCCATAAAACGTTGCAAATAACCAATCTGCCCGCCAAACAGCCTGAAATCACGATCGGCCGTCCAGACCGGCTCGAATCCCGAATTTCTCGCTGTTCCGACGAAAAGCACTATTCACCCCTGAACAACCCGAAAGTAGTTATTTTCCATTTTGTCAATGGAAAACCCTCGTACCGCCCCTAAAACGTTGCAAATAACCAATCTGCCCCCCAAACAGCCTGAAATCACGATCGGCCGTCCAGACCGGCACGAATCCCGAATTTCTCGCTGTTCCGACGAAAAGCACTATTCACCCCTGAATAACCCGAAAGTAGTTATTTTCCATTTTGTCAACGGAAAACCCTCGTACCGCCCCTAAAACGTTGCAAATAACCAATCTGCCCCCCAAACAGCCTGAAATCACGATCGGCCCTCCAGACCGGCACGAATCCCGAATTTCTCGCTGTTCCGACAAAAAGCACTATTCACCCCTGAACAACCCGAAAGTAGTTATTTTCCATTTTGTCAACGGAAAACCCTCGTACCGCCCATAAAACGTTGCAAATAACCAATCTGCCCCCCAAACAGCCTGAAATCACGATCGGCCCTCCAGACCGGCACGAATCCCAAATTTCTCGCTGTTCCGACAAAAAGCACTATTCACCCCTGAACAACCCGAAAGTAGTTATTTTCCATTTTGTCAACGGAAAACCCTCGTACCGCCCATAAAACGTTGCAAATAACCAATCTGCCCCCAAAACAGCCTGAAATCACGATCGGCCGTCCAGACCGGCTCGAATCCCGAATTTCTCGCTGTTCCGACGAAAAGCACTATTCACCCCTGAACAACCCGAAAGTAGTTTTTTTCCATTTTGTCAACGGAAAACCCTCGTACCGCCCATAAAACGTTGCAAATAACCAATCTGCCCCCCAAACAGCCTGAAATCACGATCGGCCGTCCAGACCGGCTCGAATCCCGAATTTCTCGCTGTTCCGACGAAAAGCACTATTCACCCCTGAACAACCCGAAAGTAGTTATTTTCCATTTTGTCAATGGAAAACCCTCGTACCGCCCATAAAACGTTGCAAATAACCAATCTGCCCCCCAAACAGCCTGAAATCACGATCGGCCGTCCAGACCGGCACGAATCCCGAATTTCTCGCTGTTCCGACGAAAAGCACTATTCACCCCTGAATAACCCGAAAGTAGTTATTTTCCATTTTGTCAACGGAAAACCCTCGTACCGCCCCTAAAACGTTGCAAATAACCAATCTGCCCCCCAAACAGCCTGAAATCACGATCGGCCCTCCAGACCGGCACGAATCCCGAATTTCTCGCTGTTCCGACAAAAAGCACTATTCACCCCTGAACAACCCGAAAGTAGTTATTTTCCATTTTGTCAACGGAAAACCCTCGTACCGCCCCTAAAACGTTGCAAATAACCAATCTGCCCCCCAAACAGCCTGAAATCACGATCGGCCCTCCAGACCGGCACGAATCCCGAATTTCTCGCTGTTCCGACGAAAAGCACTATTCACCCCTGAACAACCCGAAAGTAGTTATTTTCCATTTTCTCAACGGAAAACCCTCGTACCGCCCATAAAACGTTGCAAATAACCAATCTGCCCCCCAAACAGCCTGAAATCACGATCGGCCCTCCAGACCGGCACGAATCCCAAATTTCTCGCTGTTCCGACAAAAAGCACTATTCACCCCTGAACAACCCGAAAGTAGTTATTTTCCATTTTGTCAACGGAAAACCCTCGTACCGCCCATAAAACGTTGCAAATAACCAATCTGCCCGCCAAACAGCCTGAAATCACGATCGGCCGTCCAGACCGGCTCGAATCCCGAATTTCTCGCTGTTCCGACGAAAAGCACTATTCACCCCTGAACAACCCGAAAGTAGTTATTTTCCATTTTGTCAATGGAAAACCCTCGTACCGCCCCTAAAACGTTGCAAATAACCAATCTGCCCCCCAAACAGCCTGAAATCACGATCGGCCCTCCAGACCGGCACGAATCCCGAATTTCTCGCTGTTCCGACGAAAAGCACTATTCACCCCTGAACAACCCGAAAGTAGTTATTTTCCATTTTGTCAACGGAAAACCCTCGTACCGCCCATAAAACGTTGCAAATAACCAATCTGCCCCCAAAACAGCCTGAAATCACGATCGGCCGTCCAGACCGGCTCGAATCCCGAATTTCTCGCTGTTCCGACGAAAAGCACTATTCACCCCTGAACAACCCGAAAGTAGTTTTTTTCCATTTTGTCAATGGAAAACCCTCGTACCGCCCATAAAACGTTGCAAATAACCAATCTGCCCCCCAAACAGCCTGAAATCACGATCGGCCCTCCAGACCGGCACGAATCCCGAATTTCTCGCTGTTCCGACGAAAAGCACTATTCACCCCTGAACAACCCGAAAGTAGTTATTTTCCATTTTGTCAACGGAAAACCCTCGTACCGTCCCTAAAACGTTGCAAATAACCAATCTGCCCCCCAAACAGCCTGAAATCACGATCGGCCGTCCAGACCGGCACGAATCCCGAATTTCTCGCTGTTCCGACGAAAAGCACTATTCACCCCTGAACAACCCGAAAGTAGTTATTTTCCATTTTGTCAATGGAAAACCCTCGTACCGCCCATAAAACGTTGCAAATAACCAATCTGCCCCCAAAACAGCCTGAAATCACGATCGGCCCTCCAGACCGGCACGAATCCCGAATTTCTCGCTGTTCCGACGAAAAGCACTATTCACCCCTGAACAACCCGAAAGTAGTTTTTTTCCATTTTGTCAACGGAAAACCCTCGTACCGCCCATAAAACGTTGCAAATAACCAATCTGCCCCCCAAACAGCCTGAAATCACGATCGGCCCTCCAGACCGGCACGAATCCCAAATTTCTCGCTGTTCCGACAAAAAGCACTATTCACCCCTGAACAACCCGAAAGTAGTTATTTTCCATTTTGTCAACGGAAAACCCTCGTACCGCCCATAAAACGTTGCAAATAACCAATCTGCCCCCCAAACAGCCTGAAATCACGATCGGCCGTCCAGACCGGCACGAATCCCAAATTTCTCGCTGTTCCGACGAAAAACACTATTCACCCCTGAACAACCCGAAAGTAGTTATTTTCCATTTTGTCAACGGAAAACCCTCGTACCGCCCATAAAACGTTGCAAATAACCAATCTGCCCCCCAAACAGCCTGAAATCACGATCGGCCGTCCAGACCGGCACGAATCCCGAATTTCTCGTTGTTCCGACGAAAAGCACTATTCACCCATGAACAACCCGAAAGTAGTTATTTTCCATTTTGTCAATGGAAAACCCTCGTACCGCCCCTAAAACGTTGCAAATAACCAATCTGCCCCCCAAACAGCCTGAAATCACGATCGGCCCTCCAGACCGGCACGAATCCCAAATTTCTCGCTGTTCCGACAAAAAGCACTATTCACCCCTGAACAACCCGAAAGTAGTTATTTTCCATTTTGTCAACGGAAAACCCTCGTACCGCCCATAAAACGTTGCAAATAACCAATCTGCCCCCCAAACAGCCTGAAATCACGATCGGCCCTCCAGACCGGCACGAATCCCAAATTTCTCGCTGTTCCGACAAAAAGCACTATTCACCCCTGAACAACCCGAAAGTAGTTATTTTCCATTTTGTCAACGGAAAACCCTCGTACCGCCCATAAAACGTTGCAAATAACCAATCTGCCCCCCAAACAGCCTGAAATCACGATCGGCCGTCCAGACCGGCTCGAATCCCGAATTTCTCGCTGTTCCGACGAAAAGCACTATTCACCCCTGAACAACCCGAAAGTAGTTATTTTCCATTTTGTCAATGGAAAACCCTCGTACCGCCCCTAAAACGTTGCAAATAACCAATCTGCCCCCCAAACAGCCTGAAATCACGATCGGCCCTCCAGACCGGCACGAATCCCGAATTTCTCGCTGTTCCGACAAAAAGCACTATTCACCCCTGAACAACCCGAAAGTAGTTATTTTCCAATTTGTCAACGGAAAACCCTCGTACCGCCCATAAAACGTTGCAAATAACCAATCTGCCCCCCAAACAGCCTGAAATCACGATCGGCCGTCCAGACCGGCTCGAATCCCGAATTTCTCGCTGTTCCGACGAAAAACACTATTCACCCCTGAACAACCCGAAAGTAGTTATTTTCCATTTTGTCAATGGAAAACCCTCGTACCGCCCCTAAAACGTTGCAAATAACCAATCTACCCCCCAAACAGCCTGAAATCACGATCGGCCGTCCAGACTGGCACGAATCCCGAATTTCTCGTTGTTCCGACGAAAAGCACTATTCACCCCTGAACAACCCGAAAGTAGTTATTTTCCATTTTGTCAATGGAAAACCCTCGTACCGCCCCTAAAACGTTGCAAATAACCAATCTGCCCCCCAAACAGCCTGAAATCACGATCGGCCCTCCAGACCGGCACGAATCCCAAATTTCTCGCTGTTCCGACAAAAAGCACTATTCACCCCTGAACAACCCGAAAGTAGTTATTTTCCATTTTGTCAACGGAAAACCCTCGTACCGCCCATAAAACGTTGCAAATAACCAATCTGCCCCCCAAACAGCCTGAAATCACGATCGGCCCTCCAGACCGGCACGAATCCCAAATTTCTCGCTGTTCCGACAAAAAGCACTATTCACCCCTGAACAACCCGAAAGTAGTTATTTTCCATTTTGTCAACGGAAAACCCTCGTACCGCCCATAAAACGTTGCAAATAACCAATCTGCCCCCCAAACAGCCTGAAATCACGATCGGCCGTCCAGACCGGCTCGAATCCCGAATTTCTCGCTGTTCCGACGAAAAGCACTATTCACCCCTGAACAACCCGAAAGTAGTTATTTTCCATTTTGTCAATGGAAAACCCTCGTACCGCCCCTAAAACGTTGCAAATAACCAATCTGCCCCCCAAACAGCCTGAAATCACGATCGGCCGTCCAGACCGGCACGAATCCCGAATTTCTCGCTGTTCCGACAAAAAGCACTATTCACCCCTGAACAACCCGAAAGTAGTTATTTTCCATTTTGTCAACGGAAAACCCTCGTACCGCCCATAAAACGTTGCAAATAACCAATCTGCCCCCCAAACAGCCTGAAATCACGATCGGCCGTCCAGACCGGCTCGAATCCCGAATTTCTCGCTGTTCCGACGAAAAACACTATTCACCCCTAAACAACCCGAAAGTAGTTATTTTCCATTTTGTCAATGGAAAACCCTCGTACCGCCCCTAGAACGTTGCAAATAACCAATCTGCCCCCCAAACAGCCTGAAATCACGATCGGCCCTCCAGACCGGCACGAATCCCGAATTTCTCGCTGTTCCGACAAAAAGCACTATTCACCCCTGAACAACCCGAAAGTAGTTATTTTCCATTTTGTCAACGGAAAACCCTCGTACCGCCCATAAAACGTTGCAAATAACCAATCTGCCCCCCAAACAGCCTGAAATCACGATCGGCCCTCCAGACCGGCACGAATCCCAAATTTCTCGCTGTTCCGACAAAAAGCACTATTCACCCCTGAACAACCCGAAAGTAGTTATTTTCCATTTTGTCAACGGAAAACCATCGTACCGCCCATAAAACGTTGCAAATAACCAATCTGCCCCCCAAACAGCCTGAAATCACGATCGGCCCTCCAGACCGGCACGAATCCCAAATTTCTCGCTGTTCCGACAAAAAGCACTATTCACCCCTGAACAACCCGAAAGTAGTTATTTTCCATTTTGTCAACGGAAAACCCTCGTACCGCCCATAAAACGTTGCAAATAACCAATCTGCCCCCCAAACAGCCTGAAATCACGATCGGCCCTCCAGACCGGCACGAATCCCAAATTTCTCGCTGTTCCGACAAAAAGCACTATTCACCCCTGAACAACCCGAAAGTAGTTATTTTCCATTTTGTCAACGGAAAACCCTCGTACCGCCCATAAAACGTTGCAAATAACCAATCTGCCCCCCAAACAGCCTGAAATCACGATCGGCCGTCCAGACCGGCTCGAATCCCGAATTTCTCGTTGTTCCGACGAAAAGCACTATTCACCCCTGAACAACCCGAAAGTAGTTATTTTCCATTTTGTCAATGGAAAACCCTCGTACCGCCCCTAAAACGTTGCAAATAACCAATCTGCCCCCCAAACAGCCTGAAATCACGATCGGCCCTCCAGACCGGCACGAATCCCGAATTTCTCGCTGTTCCGACAAAAAGCACTATTCACCCCTGAACAACCCGAAAGTAGTTATTTTCCATTTTGTCAACGGAAAACCCTCGTACCGCCCATAAAACGTTGCAAATAACCAATCTGCCCCCCAAACAGCCTGAAATCACGATCGGCCGTCCAGACCGGCTCGAATCCCGAATTTCTCGCTGTTCCGACGAAAAACACTATTCACCCCTGAACAACCCGAAAGTAGTTATTTTCCATTTTGTCAATGGAAAACCCTCGTACCGCCCCTAAAACGTTGCAAATAACCAATCTACCCCCCAAACAGCCTGAAATCACGATCGGCCGTCCAGACCGGCACGAATCCCGAATTTCTCGTTGTTCCGACGAAAAGCAATATTCACCCCTGAACAACCCGAAAGTAGTTATTTTCCATTTTGTCAATGGAAAACCCTCGTACCGCCCCTAAAACGTTGCAAATAACCAATCTGCCCCCCAAACAGCCTGAAATCACGATCGGCCGTCCAGACCGGCTCGAATCCCGAATTTCTCGCTGTTCCGACGAAAAGTACTATTCACCCCTAAACAACCCGAAAGTTGTTATTTTCCATTTTGTCAATGGAAAACCCTCGTACCGCCCCTAAAACGTTGCAAATAACCAATCTGCCCCCCAAACAGCCTGAAATCACGATCGGCCCTCCAGACCGGCACGAATCCCGAATTTCTCAATGTTCCGACAAAAAGCACTATTCACCCCTGAACAACCCGAAAGTAGTTATTTTCCATTTTGTCAACGGAAAACCCTCGTTCCGCCCATAAAACGTTGCAAATAACCAATCTGCCCCCCAAACAGCCTGAAATCACGATCGGCCCTCCAGACCGGCACGAATCCCAAATTTCTCGCTGTTCCGGCAAAAAGCACTATTCACCCCTGAACAACCCGAAAGTAGTTATTTTCCATTTTGTCAACGGAAAACCCTCGTACCGCCCATAAAACGTTGCAAATAACCAATCTGCCCCCCAAACAGCCTGAAATCACGATCGGCCCTCCAGACCGGCACGAATCCCGAATTTCTCGCTGTTCCGACAAAAAGCACTATTCACCCCTGAACAACCCGAAAGTAGTTATTTTCCATTTTGTCAACGGAAAACCCTCGTACCGCCCATAAAACGTTGCAAATAACCAATCTGCCCCCCAAACAGCCTGAAATCACGATCGGCCCTCCAGACCGGCACGAATCCCGAATTTCTCGCTGTTCCGACGAAAAGCACTATTCACCCCTGAACAACCCGAAAGTAGTTATTTTCCATTTTGTCAATGGAAAACCCTCGTACCGCCCCTAAAACGTTGCAAATAACCAATCTGCCCCCCAAACAGCCTGAAATCACGATCGGCCCTCCAGACCGGCACGAATCCCGAATTTCTCGCTGTTCCGACAAAAAGCACTATTCACCCCTGAACAACCCGAAAGTAGTTATTTTCCATTTTGTCAACGGAAAACCCTCGTACCGCCCATAAAACGTTGCAAATAAACAATCTGCCCCCCAAACAGCCTGAAATCACGATCGGCCCTCCAGACCGGCACGAATCCCGAATTTCTCGCTGTTCCGACGAAAAGCACTATTCACCCCTGAACAACCCGAAAGTAGTTATTTTCCATTTTGTCAATGGAAAACCCTCGTACCGCCCCTAAAACGTTGCAAATAACCAATCTGCCCCCCAAACAGCCTGAAATCACGATCGGCCCTCCAGACCGGCACGAATCCCAAATTTCTCGCTGTTCCGACGAAAAGCAATATTCACCCCTGAACAACCCGAAAGTAGTTATTTTCCATTTTGTCAACGGAAAACCCTCGTACCGCCCCTAAAACGTTGAAAATAACCAATCTGCCCCCCAAACAGCCTGAAATCACGATCGGCCCTCCAGACCGGCACGAATCCCAAATTTCTCGCTGTTCCGACAAAAAGCACTATTCACCCCTGAACAACCCGAAAGTAGTTATTTTCCATTTTGTCAACGGAAAACCCTCGTACCGCCCATAAAACGTTGCACATAACCAATCTGCCCCCCAAACAGCCTGAAATCACGATCGGCCCTCCAGACCGGCACGAATCCCGAATTTCTCGCTGTTCCGACAAAAAGCACTATTCACCCCTGAACAACCCGAAAGTAGTTATTTTCCATTTTGTCAACGGAAAACCCTCGTACCGCCCATAAAACGTTGCAAATAACCAATCTGCCCCCCAAACAGCCTGAAATCACGATCGGCCCTCCAGACCGGCACGAATCCCAAATTTCTCGCTGTTTCGACAAAAAGCACTATTCACCCCTGAACAACCCGAAAGTAGTTATTTTCCATTTTGTCAACGGAAAACCCTCGTACCGCCCATAAAACGTTGCAAATAACCAATCTGCCCCCCAAACAGCCTGAAATCACGATCGGCCGTCCAGACCGGCTCGAATCCCGAATTTCTCGCTGTTCCGACGAAAAGCACTATTCACCCCTGAACAACCCGAAAGTAGTTATTTTCCATTTTGTCAACGGAAAACCCTCGTACCGCCCCTAAAACGTTGCAAATAACCAATCTGCCCCCCGAACAGCCTGAAATCACGATCGGCCCTCCAGACCGGCACGAATCCCGAATTTCTCGCTGTTCCGACAAAAAGCACTATTCACCCCAGAACAACCCGAAAGTAGTTTTTTTCCATTTTGTCAACGGAAAACCCTCGTACCGCCCCTAAAACGTTGCAAATAACCAATCTGCCCCCCAAACAGCCTGAAATCACGATCGGCCCTCCAGACCGGCACGAATCCCGAATTTCTCGCTGTTCCGACGAAAAGCACTATTCACCCCTGAACAACCCGAAAGTAGTTATTTTCCATTTTGTCAACGGAAAACCCTCGTTCCGCCCATAAAACGTTGCAAATAACCAATCTGCCCCCCAAACAGCCTGAAATCACGATCGGCCCTCCAGACCGGCACGAATCCCGAATTTCTCGCTCTTCCGACGAAAAGCACTATTCACCCCTGAACAACCCGAAAGTAGTTATTTTCCATTTTGTCAACGGAAAACCCTCGTACCGCCCCTAAAACGTTGCAAATATCCAATCTGCCCCCCAAACAGCCTGAAATCACGATCGGCCGTCCAGACCGGCTCGAATCCCGAATTTCTCGCTGTTCCGACAAAAAGCACTATTCACCCCTGAACAACCCGAAAGTAGTTATTTTCCATTTTGTCAACGGAAAACCCTCGTACCGCCCCTAAAACGTTGCAAATAACCAATCTGCCCCCCGAACAGCCTGAAATCACGATCGGCCCTCCAGACCGGCACGAATCCCAAATTTCTCGCTGTTCCGACAAAAAGCACTATTCACCCCTGAACAACCCGAAAGTAGTTATTTTCCATTTTGTCAACGGAAAACCCTCGTACCGCCCATAAAACGTTGCACATAACCAATCTGCCCCCCAAACAGCCTGAAATCACGATCGGCCCTCCAGACCGGCACGAATCCCGAATTTCTCGCTGTTCCGACAAAAAGCACTATTCACCCCTGAACAACCCGAAAGTAGTTATTTTCCATTTTGTCAACGGAAAACCCTCGTACCGCCCATAAAACGTTGCAAATAACCAATCTGCCCCCCAAACAGCCTGAAATCACGATCGGCCCTCCAGACCGGCACGAATCCCAAATTTCTCGCTGTTTCGACAAAAAGCACTATTCACCCCTGAACAACCCGAAAGTAGTTATTTTCCATTTTATCAACGGAAAACCCTCGTACCGCCCATAAAACGTTGCAAATAACCAATCTGCCCCCCAAACAGCCTGAAATCACGATCGGCCGACCAGACCGGCTCGAATCCCGAATTTCTCGCTGTTCCGACGAAAAGCACTATTCACCCCTGAACAACCCGAAAGTAGTTATTTTCCATTTTGTCAACGGAAAACCCTCGTACCGCCCCTAAAACGTTGCAAATAACCAATCTGCCCCCCGAACAGCCTGAAATCACGATCGGCCCTCCAGACCGGCACGAATCCCGAATTTCTCGCTGTTCCGACAAAAAGCACTATTCACCCCAGAACAACCCGAAAGTAGTTATTTTCCATTTTGTCAACGGAAAACCCTCGTACCGCCCCTAAAACGTTGCAAATAACCAATCTGCCCCCCAAACAGCCTGAAATCACGATCGGCCCTCCAGACCGGCACGAATACCGAATTTCTCGCTGTTCCGACGAAAAGCACTATTCACCCCTGAACAACCCGAAAGTAGTTATTTTCCATTTTGTCAACGGAAAACCCTCGTACCGCCCATAAAACGTTGCACATAACCAATCTGCCCCCCAAACAGCCTGAAATCACGATCGGCCCTCCAGACCGGCACGAATCCCGAATTTCTCGCTGTTCTGGCGAAAAGCACTATTCACCCCTGAACAACCCGAAAGTAGTTATTTTCCATTTTGTCAATGGAAAACCCTCGTACCGCCCCTAAAACGTTGCAAATAACCAATCTGCCCCCCAAACAGCCTGAAATCACGATCGGCCCTCCAGACCGGCACGAATCCCAAATTTCTCGCTGTTCCGACGAAAAGCACTATTCACCCCTGAACAACCCGAAAGTAGTTATTTTCCATTTTGTCAACGGAAAACCCTCGTACCGCCCCTAAAACGTTGAAAATAACCAATCTGCCCCCCAAACAGCCTGAAATCACGATCGGCCCTCCAGACCGGCACGAATCCCAAATTTCTCACTGTTCCGACAAAAAGCACTATTCACCCCTGAACAACCCGAAAGTAGTTATTTTCCATTTTGTCAACGGAAAACCCTCGTACCGCCCATAAAACGTTGCACATAACCAATCTGCCCCCCAAACAGCCTGAAATCACGATCGGCCCTCCAGACCGGCTCGAATCCCGAATTTCTCGCTGTTCCGACGAAAAGCACTATTCACCCCTGAACAACCCGAAAGTAGTTATTTTCCATTTTGTCAACGGAAAACCCTCGTACCGCCCCTAAAACGTTGCAAATAACCAATCTGCCCCCCGAACAGCCTGAAATCACGATCGGCCCTCCAGACCGGCTCGAATCCCGAATTTCTCGCTGTTCCGACAAAAAGCACTATTCACCCCTGAACAACCCGAAAGTAGTTATTTTCCATTTTGTCAACGGAAAACCCTCGTACCGCCCCTAAAACGTTGCAAATAACCAATCTGCCCCCCGAACAGCCTGAAATCACGATCGGCCCTCCAGACCGGCACGAATCCCAAATTTCTCGCTGTTCCGACAAAAAGCACTATTCACCCCTGAACAACCCGAAAGTAGTTATTTTCCATTTTGTCAACGGAAAACCCTCGTACCGCCCATAAAACGTTGCACATAACCAATCTGCCCCCCAAACAGCCTGAAATCACGATCGGCCCTCCAGACCGGCACGAATCCCGAATTTCTCGCTGTTCCGACAAAAAGCACTATTCACCCCTGAACAACCCGAAAGTAGTTATTTTCCATTTTGTCAACGGAAAACCCTCGTACCGCCCATAAAACGTTGCAAATAACCAATCTGCCCCCCAAACAGCCTGAAATCACGATCGGCCCTCCAGACCGGCACGAATCCCAAATTTCTCGCTGTTTCGACAAAAAGCACTATTCACCCCTGAACAACCCGAAAGTAGTTATTTTCCATTTTATCAACGGAAAACCCTCGTACCGCCCATAAAACGTTGCAAATAACCAATCTGCCCCCCAAACAGCCTGAAATCACGATCGGCCGACCAGACCGGCTCGAATCCCGAATTTCTCGCTGTTCCGACGAAAAGCACTATTCACCCCTGAACAACCCGAAAGTAGTTATTTTCCATTTTGTCAACGGAAAACCCTCGTACCGCCCCTAAAACGTTGCAAATAACCAATCTGCCCCCCGAACAGCCTGAAATCACGATCGGCCCTCCAGACCGGCACGAATCCCGAATTTCTCGCTGTTCCGACAAAAAGCACTATTCACCCCAGAACAACCCGAAAGTAGTTATTTTCCATTTTGTCAACGGAAAACCCTCGTACCGCCCCTAAAACGTTGCAAATAACCAATCTGCCCCCCAAACAGCCTGAAATCACGATCGGCCCTCCAGACCGGCACGAATACCGAATTTCTCGCTGTTCCGACGAAAAGCACTATTCACCCCTGAACAACCCGAAAGTAGTTATTTTCCATTTTGTCAACGGAAAACCCTCGTACCGCCCATAAAACGTTGCACATAACCAATCTGCCCCCCAAACAGCCTGAAATCACGATCGGCCCTCCAGACCGGCACGAATCCCGAATTTCTCGCTGTTCTGGCGAAAAGCACTATTCACCCCTGAACAACCCGAAAGTAGTTATTTTCCATTTTGTCAATGGAAAACCCTCGTACCGCCCCTAAAACGTTGCAAATAACCAATCTGCCCCCCAAACAGCCTGAAATCACGATCGGCCCTCCAGACCGGCACGAATCCCAAATTTCTCGCTGTTCCGACGAAAAGCACTATTCACCCCTGAACAACCCGAAAGTAGTTATTTTCCATTTTGTCAACGGAAAACCCTCGTACCGCCCCTAAAACGTTGAAAATAACCAATCTGCCCCCCAAACAGCCTGAAATCACGATCGGCCCTCCAGACCGGCACGAATCCCAAATTTCTCACTGTTCCGACAAAAAGCACTATTCACCCCTGAACAACCCGAAAGTAGTTATTTTCCATTTTGTCAACGGAAAACCCTCGTACCGCCCATAAAACGTTGCACATAACCAATCTGCCCCCCAAACAGCCTGAAATCACGATCGGCCCTCCAGACCGGCTCGAATCCCGAATTTCTCGCTGTTCCGACGAAAAGCACTATTCACCCCTGAACAACCCGAAAGTAGTTATTTTCCATTTTGTCAACGGAAAACCCTCGTACCGCCCCTAAAACGTTGCAAATAACCAATCTGCCCCCCAAATAGCCTGAAATCACGATCGGCCCTCCAGACCGGCACGAATCCCGAATTTCTCGCTGTTCCGACGAAAAGCACTATTCACCCCTGAACAACCCGAAAGTAGTTATTTTCCATTTTGTCAACGGAAAACCCTCGTACCGCCCCTAAAACGTTGCAAATAACCAATCTGCCCCCCAAACAGCCTGAAATCACGATCGGCCCTCCAGACCGGCACGAATCCCGAATTTCTCGCTGTTCCGACGAAAAGCACTATTCACCCCTGAACAACCCGAAAGTAGTTATTTTCCATTTTGTCAACGGAAAACCCTCGTACCGCCCATAAAACGTTGCAAATAACCAATCTGCCCCCCAAACAGCCTGAAATCACGATCGGCCCTCCAGACCGGCACGAATCCCGAATTTCTCGCTGTTCCGACGAAAAGCACTATTCACCCCTGAACAACCCGAAAGTAGTTATTTTCCATTTTGTCAACGGAAAACCCTCGTACCGCCCATAAAACGTTGCAAATAACCAATCTGCCCCCCAAACAGCCTGAAATCACGATCGGCCCTCCAGACCGGCACGAATCCCGAATTTCTCGCTGTTCCGACGAAAAGCACTATTCACCCCTGAACAACCCGAAAGTAGTTATTTTCCATTTTGTCAATGGAAAACCCTCGTACCGCCCATAAAACGTTGCAAATAACCAATCTGCCCCCCAAACAGCCTGAAATCACGATCGGCCCTCCAGACCGGCACGAATCCCGAATTTCTCGCTGTTCCGACGAAAAGCACTATTCACCCCTGAACAACCCGAAAGTAGTTATTTTCCATTTTGTCAACGGAAAACCCTCGTACCGCCCCTAAAACGTTGCAAATAACCAATCTGCCCCCCAAACAGCCTGAAATCACGATCGGCCCTCCAGACCGGCACGAATCCCGAATTTCTCGCTGTTCCGACGAAAAGCACTATTCACCCCTGAACAACCCGAAAGTAGTTATTTTCCATTTTGTCAACGGAAAACCCTCGTACCGCCCCTAAAACGTTGCAAATAACCAATCTGCCCCCCAAATAGCCAGAAATCACGATCGGCCCTCCAGACCGGCACGAATCCCAAATTTCTCGCTGTTCCGACGAAAAGCACTATTCACCCCTGAACAACCCGAAAGTAGTTATTTTCCATTTTGTCAACGGAAAACCCTCGTACCGCCCCTAAAACGTTGCAAATAACCAATCTGCCCCCCAAACAGCCTGAAATCACGATCGGCCCTCCAGACCGGCACGAATCCCGAATTTCTCGCTGTTCCGACGAAAAGCACTATTCACCCCTGAACAACCTGAAAGTAGTTATTTTCCATTTTGTCAACGGAAAACCCTCGTACCGCCCCTAAAACGTTGCAAATAACCAATCTGCCCCCCAAACAGCCTGAAATCACGATCGGCCCTCCAGACCGGCACGAATCCCGAATTTCTCGCTGTTCCGACGAAAAGCACTATTCACCCCTGAACAACCCGAAAGTAGTTATTTTCCATTTTGTCAACGGAAAACCCTCGTTCCGCCCATAAAACGTTGCAAATAACCAATCTGCCCCCCAAACAGCCTGAAATCACGATCGGCCCTCCAGACCGGCACGAATCCCAAATTTCTCGCTGTTCCGACAAAAAGCACTATTCACCCCTGAACAACCCGAAAGTAGTTATTTTCCATTTTGTCAACGGAAAACCCTCGTACCACCCATAAAACGTTGCAAATAACCAATCTGCCCCCCAAACAGCCTGAAATCACGATCGGCCCTCCAGACCGGCACGAATCTCGAATTTCTCGCTGTTCCGACGAAAAGCACTATTCACCCCTGAACAACCCGAAAGTAGTTATTTTCCATTTTGTCAACGGAAAACCCTCGTTCCGCCCATAAAACGTTGCAAATAACCAATCTGCCCCCCAAACAGCCTGAAATCACGATCGGCCCTCCAGACCGGCACGAATCCCGAATATCTCGCTGTTCCGACAAAAAGCACTATTCACCCCTGAACAACCCGAAAGTAGTTATTTTCCATTTTGTCAACGGAAAACCCTCGTACCGCCCATAAAACGTTGCAAATAACCAATCTGCCCCCCAAACAGCCTGAAATCACGATCGGCCCTCCAGACCGGCACGAATCCCAAATTTCTCGCTGTTTCGACAAAAAGCACTATTCACCCCTGAACAACCCGAAAGTAGTTATTTTCCATTTTGTCAACGGAAAACCCTCGTACCGCCCATAAAACGTTGCAAATAACCAATCTGCCCCCCAAACAGCCTGAAATCACGATCGGCCGTCCAGACCGGCTCGAATCCCGAATTTCTCGCTGTTCCGACGAAAAGCACTATTCACCTCTGAACAACCCGAAAGTAGTTATTTTCCATTTTGTCAACGGAAAACCATCGTACCGCCCATAAAACGTTGCAAATAACCAATCTGCCCCCCAAACAGCCTGAAATCATGATCGGCCCTCCAGACCGGCACGAATCCAAAATTTCTCGCTGTTCCGACAAAAAGCACTATTCACCCCTGAACAACCCGAAAGTAGTTATTTTCCATTTTGTCAACGGAAAACCCTCGTACCGCCCATAAAACGTTGCAAATAACCAATCTGCCCCCCAAACAGCCTGAAATCACGATCGGCCCTCCAGACCGGCACGAATCCCGAATTTCTCGTTGTTCCGACGAAAAGCACTATTCACCCCTGAACAACCCGAAAGTAGTTATATTCCATTTTCTCAACAGAAAACCCTCGTACCGTTCCTAAAACGTTGCAAATAACCAATCTGCCCCCCAAACAGCCTGAAATCACGATTGGACGTCCAGACCGGCCCGAATCCCAAATTTCTCGCTGTTTCGACGAAAAGCACTATTCACCCCTGAACAACCCGAAAGTAGTTATTTTTCATCTTGTCAGCGGAAAACTCTCATACCGCCGCTAAAACGTTGCAAATAACCAATCTGCCCCATAAACAGCCTGAAATCACGATCGGCTGTCCAGACCGGCACGAATCCCGAATTTCCCGCTGTACCGACGAGAAGCACTATTCACCCCTGAACAACCCGAAAGTAGTTATTTTCCATTTTGTCAATGGAAAACCCTCATACCGCCCCTAAAACGTTGCAAATAACCAATCTGCCCCCCAAACAGCCTGAAATCACGATCGGCCCTCCAGACCGGCACGAATCCCGAATTTCTCGCTGTTCCGACGAAAAGCACTATTCACCCCTTAACAACCCGAAAGTAGTTATTTTCCATTTTGTCAATGGAAAACCCTCGTACCGCCCCTAAAACGTTGCAAATAACCAATCTGCCCCCCAAACAGCCTGAAATCACGATCGGCCCTCCAGACCGGCACGAATCCCGAATTTCTCGCTGTTCCGACAAAAGCACTATTCACCCCTGAACAACCCGAAGTAGTTATTTTCCATTCTGTCAACGGAAAACCCTCGTACTGCCCATAAAACGTTGCAAATAACCAATCTGCCCCCCAAACAGCCTGAAATCACGATCGGCCCTCCAGACCGGCACGAATCCCGAATTTCTCGCTGTTCCGACGAAAAGCACTATTCACCCCTGAACAACCCGAAAGTAGTTATTTTTCATCTTGTCAGCGGAAAACTCCCATACTGCCGCTAAACCGTTGCAAATAACCAATCTGCCCCATAAACAGCCTGAAATCACGATCGGCCCTCCAGACCGACACGAATCCCGAATTTCCCGCTGTACCGACGAGAAGCACTATTCACCCCTGAACAACCCGAAAGTAGTTATTTTCTATTTTGTCAATGGAAAACCCTCGTACCGCCCATAAAACGTTGCAAATAACCAATCTGCCCCCCAAACAGCCTGAAATCACGATCGGCCCTCCAGACCGGCACGAATCCCAAATTTCTCGCTGTTCCGACAAAAAGCACTATTCACCCCTGAACAACCCGAAAGTAGTTATTTTCCATTTTGTCAACGGAAAACCCTCGTACCGCCCATAAAACGTTGCAAATAACCAATCTGCCCCCCAAACAGCCTGAAATCACGATCGGCCCTCCAGACCGGCACGAATCCCGAATTTCTCGCTGTTCCGACGAAAAGCACTATTCACCCCTGAACAACCCGAAAGTAGTTATTTTCCATTTTGTCAACGGAAAACCCTCGTACCGCCCATAAAACGTTGCAAATAACCAATCTGCCCCCCAAACAGCCTGAAATCACGATCGGCCCTCCAGACCGGCACGAATCCCGAATTTCTCGCTGTTCCGACGAAAAGCACTATTCACCCCTGAACAACCCGAAAGTAGTTATTTTCCATTTTGTCAATGGAAAACCCTCGTACCGCCCATAAAACGTTGCAAATAACCAATCTGCCCCCCAAACAGCCTGAAATCACGATCGGCCCTCCAGACCGGCACGAATCCCGAATTTCTCGCTGTTCCGACGAAAAGCACTATTCACCCCTGAACAACCCGAAAGTAGTTATTTTCCATTTTGTCAACGGAAAACCCTCGTACCGCCCCTAAAACGTTGCAAATAACCAATCTGCCCCCCAAACAGCCTGAAATCACGATCGGCCCTCCAGACCGGCACGAATCCCGAATTTCTCGCTGTTCCGACGAAAAGCACTATTCACCCCTGAACAACCCGAAAGTAGTTATTTTCCATTTTGTCAACGGAAAACCCTCGTACCGCCCCTAAAACGTTGCAAATAACCAATCTGCCCCCCAAATAGCCAGAAATCACGATCGGCCCTCCAGACCGGCACGAATCCCAAATTTCTCGCTGTTCCGACGAAAAGCACTATTCACCCCTGAACAACCCGAAAGTAGTTATTTTCCATTTTGTCAACGGAAAACCCTCGTACCGCCCCTAAAACGTTGCAAATAACCAATCTGCCCCCCAAACAGCCTGAAATCACGATCGGCCCTCCAGACCGGCACGAATCCCGAATTTCTCGCTGTTCCGACGAAAAGCACTATTCACCCCTGAACAACCCGAAAGTAGTTATTTTCCATTTTGTCAACGGAAAACCCTCGTACCGCCCCTAAAACGTTGCAAATAACCAATCTGCCCCCCAAACAGCCTGAAATCACGATCGGCCCTCCAGACCGGCACGAATCCCGAATTTCTCGCTGTTCCGACGAAAAGCACTATTCACCCCTGAACAACCCGAAAGTAGTTATTTTCCATTTTGTCAACGGAAAACCCTCGTTCCGCCCATAAAACGTTGCAAATAACCAATCTGCCCCCCAAACAGCCTGAAATCACGATCGGCCCTCCAGACCGGCACGAATCCCAAATTTCTCGCTGTTCCGACAAAAAGCACTATTCACCCCTGAACAACCCGAAAGTAGTTATTTTCCATTTTGTCAACGGAAAACCCTCGTACCACCCATAAAACGTTGCAAATAACCAATCTGCCCCCCAAACAGCCTGAAATCACGATCGGCCCTCCAGACCGGCACGAATCCCGAATTTCTCGCTGTTCCGACGAAAAGCACTATTCACCCCTGAACAACCCGAAAGTAGTTATTTTCCATTTTGTCAACGGAAAACCCTCGTTCCGCCCATAAAACGTTGCAAATAACCAATCTGCCCCCCAAACAGCCTGAAATCACGATCGGCCCTCCAGACCGGCACGAATCCCGAATATCTCGCTGTTCCGACAAAAAGCACTATTCACCCCTGAACAACCCGAAAGTAGTTATTTTCCATTTTGTCAACGGAAAACCCTCGTACCGCCCATAAAACGTTGCAAATAACCAATCTGCCCCCCAAACAGCCTGAAATCACGATCGGCCCTCCAGACCGGCACGAATCCCAAATTTCTCGCTGTTTCGACAAAAAGCACTATTCACCCCTGAACAACCCGAAAGTAGTTATTTTCCATTTTGTCAACGGAAAACCCTCGTACCGCCCATAAAACGTTGCAAATAACCAATCTGCCCCCCAAACAGCCTGAAATCACGATCGGCCGTCCAGACCGGCTCGAATCCCGAATTTCTCGCTGTTCCGACGAAAAGCACTATTCACCTCTGAACAACCCGAAAGTAGTTATTTTCCATTTTGTCAACGGAAAACCATCGTACCGCCCATAAAACGTTGCAAATAACCAATCTGCCCCCCAAACAGCCTGAAATCACGATCGGCCCTCCAGACCGGCACGAATCCCGAATTTCTCGCTGTTCCGACAAAAAGCACTATTCACCCCTGAACAACCCGAAAGTAGTTATTTTCCATTTTGTCAACGGAAAACCCTCGTACCGCCCATAAAACGTTGCAAATAACCAATCTGCCCCCCATACAGCCTGAAATCATGATCGGCCCTCCAGACCGGCACGAATCCAAAATTTCTCGCTGTTCCGACAAAAAGCACTATTCACCCCTGAACAACCCGAAAGTAGTTATTTTCCATTTTGTCAACGGAAAACCCTCGTACCGCCCATAAAACGTTGCAAATAACCAATCTGCCCCCCAAACAGCCTGAAATCACGATCGGCCCTCCAGACCGGCACGAATCCCGAATTTCTCGTTGTTCCGACGAAAAGCACTATTCACCCCTGAACAACCCGAAAGTAGTTATATTCCATTTTCTCAACAGAAAACCCTCGTACCGTTCCTAAAACGTTGCAAATAACCAATCTGCCCCCCAAACAGCCTGAAATCACGATTGGACGTCCAGACCGGCCCGAATCCCAAATTTCTCGCTGTTTCGACGAAAAGCACTATTCACCCCTGAACAACCCGAAAGTAGTTATTTTTCATCTTGTCAGCGGAAAACTCTCATACCGCCGCTAAAACGTTGCAAATAACCAATCTGCCCCATAAACAGCCTGAAATCACGATCGGCTGTCCAGACCGGCACGAATCCCGAATTTCCCGCTGTACCGACGAGAAGCACTATTCACCCCTGAACAACCCGAAAGTAGTTATTTTCCATTTTGTCAATGGAAAACCCTCATACCGCCCCTAAAACGTTGCAAATAACCAATCTGCCCCCCAAACAGCCTGAAATCACGATCGGCCCTCCAGACCGGCACGAATCCCGAATTTCTCGCTGTTCCGACGAAAAGCACTATTCACCCCTTAACAACCCGAAAGTAGTTATTTTCCATTTTGTCAATGGAAAACCCTCGTACCGCCCCTAAAACGTTGCAAATAACCAATCTGCCCCCCAAACAGCCTGAAATCACGATCGGCCCTCCAGACCGGCACGAATCCCGAATTTCTCGCTGTTCCGACAAAAGCACTATTCACCCCTGAACAACCCGAAGTAGTTATTTTCCATTCTGTCAACGGAAAACCCTCGTACTGCCCATAAAACGTTGCAAATAACCAATCTGCCCCCCAAACAGCCTGAAATCACGATCGGCCCTCCAGACCGGCACGAATCCCGAATTTCTCGCTGTTCCGACGAAAAGCACTATTCACCCCTGAACAACCCGAAAGTAGTTATTTTTCATCTTGTCAGCGGAAAACTCCCATACTGCCGCTAAACCGTTGCAAATAACCAATCTGCCCCATAAACAGCCTGAAATCACGATCGGCCCTCCAGACCGACACGAATCCCGAATTTCCCGCTGTACCGACGAGAAGCACTATTCACCCCTGAACAACCCGAAAGTAGTTATTTTCTATTTTGTCAATGGAAAACCCTCGTACCGCCCATAAAACGTTGCAAATAACCAATCTGCCCCCCAAACAGCCTGAAATCACGATCGGCCCTCCAGACCGGCACGAATCCCAAATTTCTCGCTGTTCCGACAAAAAGCACTATTCACCCCTGAACAACCCGAAAGTAGTTATTTTCCATTTTGTCAACGGAAAACCCTCGTACCGCCCATAAAACGTTGCAAATAACCAATCTGCCCCCCAAACAGCCTGAAATCACGATCGGCCCTCCAGACCGGCACGAATCTCGAATTTCTCGCTGTTCCGACGAAAAGCACTATTCACCCCTGAACAACCCGAAAGTAGTTATTTTCCATTTTGTCAACGGAAAACCCTCGTTCCGCCCATAAAACGTTGCAAATAACCAATCTGCCCCCCAAACAGCCTGAAATCACGATCGGCCCTCCAGACCGGCACGAATCCCGAATATCTCGCTGTTCCGACAAAAAGCACTATTCACCCCTGAACAACCCGAAAGTAGTTATTTTCCATTTTGACAACGGAAAACCCTCGTACCGCCCATAAAACGTTGCAAATAACCAATCTGCCCCCCAAACAGCCTGAAATCACGATCGGCCCTCCAGACCGGCACGAATCCCAAATTTCTCGCTGTTTCGACAAAAAGCACTATTCACCCCTGAACAACCCGAAAGTAGTTATTTTCCATTTTGTCAACGGAAAACCCTCGTACCGCCCATAAAACGTTGTAAATAACCAATCTGCCCCCCAAACAGCCTGAAATCACGATCGGCCGTCCAGACCGGCTCGAATCCCGAATTTCTCGCTGTTCCGACGAAAAGCACTATTCACCCCTGAACAACCCGAAAGTAGTTATTTTCCATTTTGTCAACGGAAAACCATCGTACCGCCCATAAAACGTTGCAAATAACCAATCTGCCCCCCAAACAGCCTGAAATCACGATCGGCCCTCCAGACCGGCACGAATCCCGAATTTCTCGCTGTTCCGACAAAAAGCACTATTCACCCCTGAACAACCCGAAAGTAGTTATTTTCCATTTTGTCAACGGAAAACCCTCGTACCGCCCATAAAACGTTGCAAATAACCAATCTGCCCCCCAAACAGCCTGAAATCACGATCGGCCCTCCAGACCGGCACGAATCCCGAATTTCTCGCTGTTCCGACAAAAAGCACTATTCACCCCTGAACAACCCGAAGTAGTTATTTTCCATTCTGTCAACGGAAAACCCTGGTACCGCCCATAAAACGTTGCAAATAACCAATCTGCCCCCCAAACAGCCTGAAATCACGATCGGCCCTCCAGACCGGCACGAATCCCGAATTTCTCGCTGTTCCGACGAAAAGCACTATTCACCCCTTAACAACCCGAAAGTAGTTATTTTCCATTTTGTCAATGGAAAACCCTCGTACCGCCCCTAAAACGTTGCAAATAACCAATCTGCCCCCCAAACAGCCTGAAATCACGATCGGCCCTCCAGACCGGCACGAATCCCGAATTTCTCGCTGTTCCGACAAAAAGCACTATTCACCCCTGAACAACCCGAAGTAGTTATTTTCCATTCTGTCAACGGAAAACCCTCGTACCGCCCATAAAACGTTGCAAATAACCAATCTGCCCCCCAAACAGCCTGAAATCACGATCGGCCCTCCAGACCGGCACGAATCCCGAATTTCTCGCTGTTCCGACGAAAAGCACTATTCACCCCTGAACAACCCGAAAGTAGTTATTTTTCATCTTGTCAGCGGAAAACTCCCATACTGCCGCTAAAACGTTGCAAATAACCAATCTGCCCCATAAACAGCCTGAAATCACGATCGGCCCTCCAGACCGGCACGAATCCCGAATTTCCCGCTGTACCGACGAGAAGCACTATTCACCCCTGAACAACCCGAAAGTAGTTATTTTCTATTTTGTCAATGGAAAACCCTCGTACCGCCCATAAAACGTTGCAAATAACCAATCTGCCCCCCAAACAGCCTGAAATCACGATCGGCCCTCCAGACCGGCACGAATCCCGAATTTCTCGCTGTTCCGACGAAAAGCACTATTCACCCCTGAACAACCCGAAAGTAGTTATTTTCCATTTTGTCAATGGAAAACCCTCATACCGCCCCTAAAACGTTGCAAATAACCAATCTGCCCCCCAAACAGCCTGAAATCACGATCGGCGCTCCAGACCGGCACGAATCCCGAATTTCTCGCGTTTCCGACGAAAAGCACTATTCACCCATGAACAACCCGAAAGTAGTTATTTTCCATTTTGTCAATGGAAAACCCTCGTACCGCCCCTAAAACGTTGCAAATAACCAATCTGCCCCCCAAACAGCCTGAAATCACGATCGGCCCTCCAGACCGGCACGAATCCCGAATTTCTCGCTGTTCCGACAAAAAGCACTATTCACCCCTGAACAACCCGAAAGTAGTTATTTTCCATTTTGTCAATGGAAAACCCTCGTACCGTCCCTAAAACGTTGCAAATAACCAATTTGCCCCCCAAACAGCCTGAAATCACGATCGGCCGTCCAGACCGGCACGAATCCCGAATTTCTCGCTGTTCCGACAAAAAGCACTATTCACCCCTTAACAACCCGAAAGTAGTTATTTTCCATTTTGTCAACGGAAAACCCTCGTACCGCCCATAAAACGTTGCAAATAACCAATCTGCCCCCCAAACAGCCTGAAATCACAATCGGCCCTCCAGACCGGCACGAATCCCGAATTTCTCGCTGTTCCGACAAAAAACACTATTCACCCCTGAACAACCCGAAAGTAGTTATTTTCCATTTTGTCAACGGAAAACCCTCGTACCGCCCATAAAACGTTGCAAATAACCAATCTGCCCCCCAAACAGCCTGAAATCACGATCGGCCCTCCAGACCGGCACGAATCCCGAATTTCTCGCTGTTTCGACGAAAAGCACTATTCACCCCTGAACAACCCGAAAGTAATTATTTTTCATCTTGTCAGCGGAAAACTCCCATACCGCCGCTAAAACGTTGCAAATAACCAATCTGCCCCATAAACAGCCTGAAATCACGATCGGCCCTCCAGACCGGCACGAATCCCGAATTTCCCGCTGTACCGACGAGAAGCACTATTCACCCCTGAACAACCCGAAAGTAGTTATTTTCCATTTTGTCAATGGAAAACCCTCGTACCGCCCCTAAAACGTTGCAAATAACCAATCTGCCCCCCAAACAGCCTGAAATCACGATCGGCCCTCCAGACCGGCACGAATCCCGAATTTCTCGCTGTTCCGACGAAAAGCACTATTCACCCATGAACAACCCGAAAGTAGTTATTTTCCATTTTGTCAACGGAAAACCCTCGTACCGCCCATAAAACGTTGCAAATAACCAATCTGCCCCCCAAACAGCCTGAAATCACGATCGGCCCTCCAGACCGGCACGAATCCCAAATTTCTCGCTGTTCCGACAAAAAGCACTATTCACCCCTGAACAACCCGAAAGTAGTTATTTTCCATTCTGTCAACGGAAAACCCTCGTACCGCCCATAAAACGTTGCAAATAACCAATCTGCCCCCCAAACAGCCTGAAATCACGATCGGCCCTCCAGACCGGCACGAATCCCGAATTTCTCGCTGTTCCGACAAAAAGCACTATTCACCCCTGAACAACCCGAAAGTAGTTATTTTCCATTTTGTCAATGGAAAACCCTCGTACCGCCCCTAAAACATTGCAAATAACCAATTTGCCCCGCAAACAGCCTGAAATCACGATCGGCCGTCCAGACCGGCACGAATCCCGAATTTCTCGCTGTTCCGACAAAAAGCACTATTCACCCCTTAACAACCCGAAAGTAGTTATTTTCCATTTTGTCAACGGAAAACCCTCGTACCGCCCATAAAACGTTGCAAATAACCAATCTGCCCCACAAACAGCCTGAAATCACGATCGGCCGTCCAGACCGGCACGAATCCCGAATTTCTCGCTGTTCCGACGAAAAGCACTATTCACCCCTGAACAACCCGAAAGTAGTTATTTTTTATTTTGTCAGCGGAAAACCCTCGTACCGCCGCTAAAACGTTGCAAATAACCAATCTGCCCCATAAACAGCCTGAAACCACGATCGGCTGTCCAGACCGGCACGAATCCCGAATTTCTCGCTGTACCGACGAAAAGCACTATTCACCCCTGAACAACCCGAAAGTAGTTATATTCCATTTTCTCAACGGAAAACCCTCGTACCGTCCCTAAAACGTTGCAAATAACCAATCTGCCCCCCAAACAGCCTGAAATCACGATCGGCCGTCCAGACCGGCACGAATCCCGAATTTCTCGCTGTTCCGACGAAAAGCACTATTCACCCTGAACAACCCGAAAGTAGTTATTTTTCATTTTGTCAGCAGAAAACTCCCGTACCGCCGCTAAAACGTTGCAAATAACCAATCTGCCCCACAAACAGCCTGAAATCACGATCGGCCGTCCAGACCGGCACGAATCCCGAATTTCTCGCTGTTCCGACGAAAAGCACTATTCACCCTGAACAACCCGAAAGTAGTTATTTTCCATTTTGTCAGCAGAAAACTCCCGTACCGCCGCTAAAACGTTGCAAATAACCAATCTGCCCCACAAACAGCCTGAAATCACGATCGGCCGTCCAGACCGGCACGAATCCCGAATTTCTCGCTGTTCCGACGAAAAGCACTATTCACCCTGAACAACCCGAAAGTAGTTATTTTCCATTTTGTCAATGGAAAACCCTCGTACCGTCCCTTAAACGTTGCAAATAACCAATCTGCCCCACAAACAGCCTGAAATCACGATCGGCCCTCCAGACCGGCACGAATCCCGAATTTCTCGCTGTTCCGACAAAAAACACTATTCACCCCTGAACAACCCGAAAGTAGTTATTTTCCATTTTGTCAACGGAAAACCCTCGTACCGCCCATAAAACGTTGCAAATAACCAATCTGCCCCCCAAACAGCCTGAAATCACGATCGGCCCTCCAGACCGGCACGAATCCCGAATTTCTCGCTGTTCCGACAAAAAACACTATTCACCCCTGAACAACCCGAAAGTAGTTATTTTCCATTTTGTCAACGGAAAACCCTCGTACCGCCCATAAAACGTTGCAAATAACCAATCTGCCCCCCAAACAGCCTGAAATCACGATCGGCCCTCCAGACCGGCACGAATCCCGAATTTCTCGCTGTTTCGACGAAAAGCACTATTCACCCCTGAACAACCCGAAAGTAGTTATTTTTCATCTTGTCAGCGGAAAACTCCCGTACCGCCGCTAAAACGTTGCAAATAACCAATCTGCCCCATAAACAGCCTGAAATCACGATCGGCCCTCCAGACCGGCACGAATCCCGAATTTCCCGCTGTACCGACGAGAAGCACTATTCACCCCTGAACAACCCGAAAGTAGTTATTTTCCATTTTGCCAGCGGAAAACTCCCGTACCGCCGCTAAAACGTTGCAAATAACCAATCTGCCCCACAAACAGCCTGAAATCACGATCGGCTGTCCAGACCGGCACGAATCCCGAATTTCTCGCTGTTTCGACGAAAAGCACTATTCACCCCTGAACAACCCGAAAGTAGTTATTTTTTATTTTGTCAGCGGAAAACCCTCGTACCGCCGCTAAAACGTTGCAAATAACCAATCTGCCCCATAAACAGCCTGAAATCACGATCGGCTGTCCAGACCGGCACGAATCCCGAATTTCTCGCTGTACCGACGAAAAGCACTATTCACCCCTGAACAACCCGAAAGTAGTTATATTCCATTTTCTCAACGGAAAACCCTCGTACCGTCCCTAAAACGTTGCAAATAACCAATCTGCCCCCCAAACAGCCTGAAATCACGATCGGCCGTCCAGACCGGCACGAATCCCGAATTTCTCGCTGTTCCGACGAAAAGCACTATTCACCCTGAACAACCCGAAAGTAGTTATTTTTCATTTTGTCAGCAGAAAACTCCCGTACCGCCGCTAAAACGTTGCAAATAACCAATCTGCCCCACAAACAGCCTGAAATCACGATCGGCCGTCCAGACCGGCACGAATCCCGAATTTCTCGCTGTTCCGACGAAAAGCACTATTCACCCTGAACAACCCGAAAGTAGTTATTTTCCATTTTGTCAATGGAAAACCCTCGTACCGTCCCTAAAACGTTGCAAATAACCAATTTGGCCCCCAAACAGCCTGAAATCACGATCGGCCGTCCAGACCGGCACGAATCCCGAATTTCTCGCTGTTCCGACAAAAAACACTATTCACCCCTGAACAACCCGAAAGTAGTTATTTTCCATTTTGTCAACGGAAAACCCTCGTACCGCCCATAAAACGTTGCAAATAACCAATCTGCCCCCCAAACAGCCTGAAATCACGATCGGCCGTCCAGACCGGCACGAATCCCGAATTTCTCGCTGTTCCGACGAAAAGCACTATTCACCCTGAACAACCCGAAAGTAGTTATTTTCCATTTTGTCAATGGAAAACCCTCGTACCGTCCCTTAAACGTTGCAAATAACCAATCTGCCCCCCAAACAGCCTGAAATCACGATCGGCCCTCCAGACCGGCACGAATCCCGAATTTCTCGCTGTTCCGACAAAAAACACTATTCACCCCTGAACAACCCGAAAGTAGTTATTTTCCATTTTGTCAACGGAAAACCCTCGTACCGCCCATAAAACGTTGCAAATAACCAATCTGCCCCCCAAACAGCCTGAAATCACGATCGGCCCTCCAGACCGGCACGAATCCCGAATTTCTCGCTGTTCCGACAAAAAACACTATTCACCCCTGAACAACCCGAAAGTAGTTATTTTCCATTTTGTCAACGGAAAACCCTCGTACCGCCCATAAAACGTTGCAAATAACCAATCTGCCCCCCAAACAGCCTGAAATCACGATCGGCCCTCCAGACCGGCACGAATCCCGAATTTCTCGCTGTTTCGACGAAAAGCACTATTCACCCCTGAACAACCCGAAAGTAGTTATTTTTCATCTTGTCAGCGGAAAACTCCCGTACCGCCGCTAAAACGTTGCAAATAACCAATCTGCCCCATAAACAGCCTGAAATCACGATCGGCCCTCCAGACCGGCACGAATCCCGAATTTCCCGCTGTACCGACGAGAAGCACTATTCACCCCTGAACAACCCGAAAGTAGTTATTTTCCATTTTGCCAGCGGAAAACTCCCGTACCGCCGCTAAAACGTTGCAAATAACCAATCTGCCCCACAAACAGCCTGAAATCACGATCGGCTGTCCAGACCGGCACGAATCCCGAATTTCTCGCTGTTTCGACGAAAAGCACTATTCACCCCTGAACAACCCGAAAGTAGTTATTTTTTATTTTGTCAGCGGAAAACCCTCGTACCGCCGCTAAAACGTTGCAAATAACCAATCTGCCCCATAAACAGCCTGAAATCACGATCGGCTGTCCAGACCGGCACGAATCCCGAATTTCTCGCTGTACCGACGAAAAGCACTATTCACCCCTGAACAACCCGAAAGTAGTTATATTCCATTTTCTCAACGGAAAACCCTCGTACCGTCCCTAAAACGTTGCAAATAACCAATCTGCCCCCCAAACAGCCTGAAATCACGATCGGCCGTCCAGACCGGCACGAATCCCGAATTTCTCGCTGTTCCGACGAAAAGCACTATTCACCCTGAACAACCCGAAAGTAGTTATTTTTCATTTTGTCAGCAGAAAACTCCCGTACCGCCGCTAAAACGTTGCAAATAACCAATCTGCCCCACAAACAGCCTGAAATCACGATCGGCCGTCCAGACCGGCACGAATCCCGAATTTCTCGCTGTTCCGACGAAAAGCACTATTCACCCTGAACAACCCGAAAGTAGTTATTTTCCATTTTGTCAATGGAAAACCCTCGTACCGTCCCTAAAACGTTGCAAATAACCAATTTGGCCCCCAAACAGCCTGAAATCACGATCGGCCGTCCAGACCGGCACGAATCCCGAATTTCTCGCTGTTCCGACAAAAAACACTATTCACCCCTGAACAACCCGAAAGTAGTTATTTTCCATTTTGTCAACGGAAAACCCTCGTACCGCCCATAAAACGTTGCAAATAACCAATCTGCCCCCCAAACAGCCTGAAATCACGATCGGCCCTCCAGACCGGCACGAATCCCGAATTTCTCGCTGTTCCGACAAAAAACACTATTCACCCCTGAACAACCCGAAAGTAGTTATTTTCCATTTTGTCAACGGAAAACCCTCGTACCGCCCATAAAACGTTGCAAATAACCAATCTGCCCCCCAAACAGCCTGAAATCACGATCGGCCCTCCAGACCGGCACGAATCCCGAATTTCTCGCTGTTTCGACGAAAAGCACTATTCACCCCTGAACAACCCGAAAGTAGTTATTTTTCATCTTGTCAGCGGAAAACTCCCATACCGCCGCTAAAACGTTGCAAATAACCAATCTGCCCCATAAACAGCCTGAAATCACGATCGGCCCTCCAGACCGGCACGAATCCCGAATTTCCCGCTGTACCGACGAGAAGCACTATTCACCCCTGAACAACCCGAAAGTAGTTATTTTCCATTTTGTCAATGGAAAACCCTCGTACCGCCCCTAAAACGTTGCAAATAACCAATCTGCCCCCCAAACAGCCTGAAATCACGATCGGCCCTCCAGACCGGCACGAATCCCGAATTTCTCGCTGTTCCGACGAAAAGCACTATTCACCCATGAACAACCCGAAAGTAGTTATTTTCCATTTTGTCAACGGAAAACCCTCGTACCGCCCATAAAACGTTGCAAATAACCAATCTGCCCCCCAAACAGCCTGAAATCACGATCGGCCCTCCAGACCGGCACGAATCCCAAATTTCTCGCTGTTCCGACAAAAAGCACTATTCACCCCTGAACAACCCGAAAGTAGTTATTTTCCATTCTGTCAACGGAAAACCCTCGTACCGCCCATAAAACGTTGCAAATAACCAATCTGCCCCCCAAACAGCCTGAAATCACGATCGGCCCTCCAGACCGGCACGAATCCCGAATTTCTCGCTGTTCCGACAAAAAGCACTATTCACCCCTGAACAACCCGAAAGTAGTTATTTTCCATTTTGTCAATGGAAAACCCTCGTACCGCCCCTAAAACGTTGCAAATAACCAATTTGCCCCCCAAACAGCCTGAAATCACGATCGGCCGTCCAGACCGGCACGAATCCCGAATTTCTCGCTGTTCCGACAAAAAGCACTATTCACCCCTTAACAACCCGAAAGTAGTTATTTTCCATTTTGTCAACGGAAAACCCTCGTACCGCCCATAAAACGTTGCAAATAACCAATCTGCCCCACAAACAGCCTGAAATCACGATCGGCCGTCCAGACCGGCACGAATCCCGAATTTCTCGCTGTTCCGACGAAAAGCACTATTCACCCCTGAACAACCCAAAAGTAGTTATTTTTCATTTTGCCAGCGGAAAACTCCCGTACCGCCGCTAAAACGTTGCAAATAACCAATCTGCCCCACAAACAGCCTGAAATCACGATCGGCTGTCCAGACCGGCACGAATCCCGAATTTCTCGCTGTTTCGACGAAAAGCACTATTCACCCCTGAACAACCCGAAAGTAGTTATTTTTTATTTTGTCAGCGGAAAACCCTCGTACCGCCGCTAAAACGTTGCAAATAACCAATCTGCCCCATAAACAGCCTGAAATCACGATCGGCTGTCCAGACCGGCACGAATCCCGAATTTCTCGCTGTACCGACGAAAAGCACTATTCACCCCTGAACAACCCGAAAGTAGTTATATTCCATTTTCTCAACGGAAAACCCTCGTACCGTCCCTAAAACGTTGCAAATAACCAATCTGCCCCCCAAACAGCCTGAAATCACGATCGGCCGTCCAGACCGGCACGAATCCCGAATTTCTCGCTGTTCCGACGAAAAGCACTATTCACCCTGAACAACCCGAAAGTAGTTATTTTTCATTTTGTCAGCGGAAAACTCCCGTACCGCCGCTAAAACGTTGCAAATAACCAATCTGCCCCACAAACAGCCTGAAATCACGATCGGCCGTCCAGACCGGCACGAATCCCGAATTTCTCGCTGTTCCGACGAAAAGCACTATTCACCCCTGAACAACCCGAAAGTAGTTATTTTTCATTTTGTCAATGGAAAACCCTCGTACCGCCCCTAAAACGTTGCAAATAACCAATCTGCCCCCCAAACAGCCTGAAATCACGATCGGCCCTCCAGACCGGCACGAATCCCAAATTTCTCGCTGTTCCGACAAAAAGCACTATTCACCCCTGAACAACCCGAAAGTAGTTATTTTCCATTTTGTCAACGGAAAACCCTCGTACCGCCCATAAAACGTTGCAAATAACCAATCTGCACCCCAAACAGCCTGAAATCACGATCGGCCCTCCAGACCGGCACGAATCCCGAATTTCTCGCTGTTCCGACAAAAAGCTTTATTCACCCCTGAACAACCCGAAAGTAGTTATTTTCCATTTTGTCAACGGAAAACCCTCGTACCGCCCATAAAACGTTGCAAATAACCAATCTGCCCCCCAAACAGCCTGAAATCACGATCGGCCCTCCAGACCGGCACGAATCCCGAATTTCTCGCTGTTCCGACGAAAAGCACTATTCACCCCTGAACAACCCGACAGTAGTTATATTCCATTTTCTCAACGGAAAACCCTCGTACCGTCCCTAAAACGTTGCAAATAACCAATCTGCCCCCCAAACAGTCTGAAATCACGATCGGCCGTCCAGACCGGCACGAATCCCGAATTTCTCGCTGTTCCGACGAAAAGCACTATTCACCCTGAACAACCCGAAAGTAGTTATTTTTCATTTTGTCAGCGGAAAACTCCCGTACCGCCGCTAAAACGTTGCAAATAACCAATCTGCCCCACAAACAGCCTGAAATCACGATCGGCCGTCCAGACCGGCACGAATCCCGAATTTCTCGCTGTTCCGACGAAAAGCACTATTGACCCCTGAACAACCCAAAAGTAGTTATTTTTCATTTTGCCAGCGGAAAACTCCCGTACCGCCGCTAAAACGTTGCAAATAACCAATCTGCCCCACAAACAGCCTGAAATCACGATCGGCTGTCCAGACCGGCACGAATCCCGAATTTCTCGCTGTTTCGACGAAAAGCACTATTCACCCCTGAACAACCCGAAAGTAGTTATTTTTTATTTTGTCAGCGGAAAACCCTCGTACCGCCGCTAAAACGTTGCAAATAACCAATCTGCCCCATAAACAGCCTGAAATCACGATCGGCTGTCCAGACCGGCACGAATCCCGAATTTCTCGCTGTACCGACGAAAAGCACTATTCACCCCTGAACAACCCGAAAGTAGTTATATTCCATTTTCTCAACGGAAAACCCTCGTACCGTCCCTAAAACGTTGCAAATAACCAATCTGCCCCCCATACAGCCTGAAATCACGATCGGCCGTCCAGACCGGCACGAATCCCGAATTTCTCGCTGTTTCGACGAAAAGCACTATTCACCCCTGAACAACCCGAAAGTAGTTATTTTTTATTTTGTCAGCGGAAAACCCTCGTACCGCCGCTAAAACGTTGCAAATAACCAATCTGCCCCACAAACAGCCTGAAATCACGATCGGCCGTCCAGACCGGCACGAATCCCGAATTTCTCGCTGTTCCGACGAAAAGCACTATTGACCCCTGAACAACCCAAAAGTAGTTATTTTTCATTTTGCCAGCGGAAAACTCCCGTACCGCCGCTAAAACGTTGCAAATAACCAATCTGCCCCACAAACAGCCTGAAATCACGATCGGCTGTCCAGACCGGCACGAATCCCGAATTTCTCGTTGTTTCGACGAAAAGCACTATTCACCCCTGAACAACCCGAAAGTAGTTATTTTTTATTTTGTCAGCGGAAAACCCTCGTACCGCCGCTAAAACATTGCAAATAACTAATCTGCCCCATAAACAGCCTGAAATCACGATCGGCTGTCCAGACCGGCACGAATCCCGAATTTCTCGCTGTACCGACGAAAAGCACTATTCACCCCTGAACAACCCGAAAGTAGTTATATTCCATTTTCTCAACGGAAAACCCTCGTACCGTCCCTAAAACGTTGCAAATAACCAATCTGCCCCCAAACAGCCTGAAATCACGATCGGCCGTCCAGACCGGCACGAATCCCGAATTTCTCGCTGTTTCGACGAAAAGCACTATTCACCCCTGAACAACCCGAAAGTAGTTATTTTTTATTTTGTCAGCGGAAAACCCTCGTACCGCCGCTAAAACGTTGCAAATAACCAATCTGCCCCACAAACAGCCTGAAATCACGATCGGCCGTCCAGACCGGCACGAATCCCGAATTTCTCGCTGTTCCGACGAAAAGCACTATTGACCCCTGAACAACCCAAAAGTAGTTATTTTTCATTTTGCCAGCGGAAAACTCCCGTACCGCCGCTAAAACGTTGCAAATAACCAATCTGCCCCACAAACAGCCTGAAATCACGATCGGCTGTCCAGACCGGCACGAATCCCGAATTTCTCGCGGTTTCGACGAAAAGCACTATTCACCCCTGAACAACCCGAAAGTAGTTATTTTTTATTTTGTCAGCGGAAAACCCTCGTACCGCCGCTAAAACGTTGCAAATAACCAATCTGCCCCATAAACAGCCTGAAATCACGATCGGCTGTCCAGACCGGCACGAATCCCGAATTTCTCGCTGTACCGACGAAAAGCACTATTCACCCCTGAACAACCCGAAAGTAGTTATATTCCATTTTCTCAACGGAAAACCCTCGTACCGTCCCTAAAACGTTGCAAATAACCAATCTGCCCCCCAAACAGCCTGAAATCACGATCGGCCGTCCAGACCGGCACGAATCCCGAATTTCTCGCTGTTTCGACGAAAAGCACTATTCACCCCTGAACAACCCGAAAGTAGTTATTTTTTATTTTGTCAGCGGAAAACCCTCGTACCGCCGCTAAAACGTTGCAAATAACCAATCTGCCCCACAAACAGCCTGAAATCACGATCGGCCGTCCAGACCGGCACGAATCCCGAATTTCTCGCTGTTCCGACGAAAAGCACTATTGACCCCTGAACAACCCAAAAGTAGTTATTTTTCATTTTGCCAGCGGAAAACTCCCGTACCGCCGCTAAAACGTTGCAAATAACCAATCTGCCCCACAAACAGCCTGAAATCACGATCGGCTGTCCAGACCGGCACGAATCCCGAATTTCTCGCGGTTTCGACGAAAAGCACTATTCACCCCTGAACAACCCGAAAGTAGTTATTTTTTATTTTGTCAGCGGAAAACCCTCGTACCGCCGCTAAAACGTTGCAAATAACCAATCTGCCCCATAAACAGCCTGAAATCACGATCGGCTGTCCAGACCGGCACGAATCCCGAATTTCTCGCTGTACCGACGAAAAGCACTATTCACCCCTGAACAACCCGAAAGTAGTTATATTCCATTTTCTCAACGGAAAACCCTCGTACCGTCCCTAAAACGTTGCAAATAACCAATCTGCCCCCCAAACAGCCTGAAATCACGATCGGCCGTCCAGACCGGCACGAATCCCGAATTTCTCGCTGTTTCGACGAAAAGCACTATTCACCCCTGAACAACCCGAAAGTAGTTATTTTTTATTTTGTCAGCGGAAAACCCTCGTACCGCCGCTAAAACGTTGCAAATAACCAATCTGCCCCACAAACAGCCTGAAATCACGATCGGCCGTCCAGACCGGCACGAATCCCGAATTTCTCGCTGTTCCGACGAAAAGCACTATTGACCCCTGAACAACCCAAAAGTAGTTATTTTTCATTTTGCCAGCGGAAAACTCCCGTACCGCCGCTAAAACGTTGCAAATAACCAATCTGCCCCACAAACAGCCTGAAATCACGATCGGCTGTCCAGACCGGCACGAATCCCGAATTTCTCGCTGTTTCGACGAAAAGCACTATTCACCCCTGAACAACCCGAAAGTAGTTATTTTTTATTTTGTCAGCGGAAAACCCTCGTACCGCCGCTAAAACGTTGCAAATAACCAATCTGCCCCATAAACAGCCTGAAATCACGATCGGCTGTCCAGACCGGCACGAATCCCGAATTTCTCGCTGTACCGACGAAAAGCACTATTCACCCCTGAACAACCCGAAAGTAGTTATATTCCATTTTCTCAACGGAAAACCCTCGTACCGTCCCTAAAACGTTGCAAATAACCAATCTGCCCCCCAAACAGCCTGAAATCACGATCGGCCGTCCAGACCGGCACGAATCCCGAATTTCTCGCTGTTCCGACGAAAAGCACTATTCACCCTGAACAACCCGAAAGTAGTTATTTTTCATTTTGTCAGCGGAAAACTCCCGTACCGCCGCTAAAACGTTGCAAATAACCAATCTGCCCCACAAACAGCCTGAAATCACGATCGGCCGTCCAGACCGGCACGAATCCCGAATTTCTCGCTGTTCCGACGAAAAGCACTATTCACCCCTGAACAACCCGAAAGTAGTTATTTTTCATTTTGTCAGCGGAAAACCCCCGTACCGCCGCTAAAACGTTGCAAATAACCAATCTGCCCCACAAACAGCCTGAAATCACGATCGGCCATCCAGACCGGCACGAATCCCGAATTTCTCGCTGTTCCGACGAAAAGCACTATTCACCCCTGAACAACCCGAAAGTAGTTATTTTTCATTTTGTCAATGGAAAACCCTCGTACCGCCCCTAAAACGTTGCAAATAACCAATCTGCCCCCCAAACAGCCTGAAATCACGATCGGCCGTCCAGACCGGCACGAATCCCGAATTTCTCGCTGTTCCGACGAAAAGCACTATTCACCCTGAACAACCCGAAAGTAGTTATTTTTTATTTTGTCAGCGGAAAACCCTCGTACCGCCGCTAAAACGTTGCAAATAACCAATCTGCCCCATAAACAGCCTGAAATCACGATCGGCTGTTCAGACCGGCACGAATCCCGAATTTCTCGCTGTACCGACGAAAAGCACTATTCACCCCTGAACAACCCGAAAGTAGTTATATTCCATTTTCTCAACGGAAAACCCTCGTACCGTCCCTAAAACGTTGCAAATAACCAATCTGCCCCCCAAACAGCCTGAAATCACGATCGGCCGTCCAGACCGGCACGAATCCCGAATTTCTCGCTGTTCCGACGAAAAGCACTATTCACCCTGAACAACCCGAAAGTAGTTATTTTTCATTTTGTCAGCGGAAAACTCCCGTACCGCCGCTAAAACGTTGCAAATAACCAATCTGCCCCACAAACAGCCTGAAATCACGATCGGCCGTCCAGACCGGCACGAATCCCGAATTTCTCGCTGTTCCGACGAAAAGCACTATTCACCCCTGAACAACCCGAAAGTAGTTATATTCCATTTTCTCAACGGAAAACCCTCGTACCGTCCCTAAAACGTTGCAAATAACCAATCTGCCCCCCAAACAGCCTGAAATCCCGATTGGACGTCCAGACCGGCACGAATCCCGAATTTCTCGCTGTTCCGACAAAAAGCACTATTCACCCCTGAACAACCCGAAAGTAGTTATTTTCCATTTTGTCAACGGAAAACCCTCGTACCGCCCATAAAACGTTGCAAATAACCAATCTGCCCCCCAAACAGCCTGAAATCACGATCGGCCCTCCAGACCGGCACGAATCCCGAATTTCTCGCTGTTCCGACGAAAAGCACTATTCACCCCTGAACAACCCGAAAGTAGTTATTTTTCATTTTGCCAGCGGAAAACTCCCGTACCGCCGCTAAATCGTTGCAAATAACCAATCTGCCCCACAAACAGCCTGAAATCACGATCGGCCGTCCAGTCCGGCACGAATCCCGAATTTCTCGCTGTTCCGACGAAAAGCACTATTCACCTTGAACAACCCGAAAGTAGTTATTTTTCATTTTGCCAGCGGAAACTCCCGTACCGCCGCTAAAACGTTGCAAATAACCAATCTGCCCCATAAACAGCCTGAAATCACGATCGGCTGTCCAGACCGGCACGAATCCCGAATTTCTCGCTGTTCCGACAAAAAGCACTATTCACCCCTGAACAACCCGAAAGTAGTTATTTTCCATTTTGTCAACGGAAAACCCTCGTACCGCCGCTAAAACGTAGCAAATAACCAATCTGCCCCCCAAACAGCCTGAAATCACGATCGGCCGTCCAGACCGGCACGAATCCCGGATTTCTCGCTGTTCCGACGAAAAGCACTATTCACCCCTGAACAACCCGAAAGTAGTTATATTCCATTTTCACAACGGAAAACCCTCGTACCGTCCCTAAAACGTTGCAAATAACCAATCTGCCCCCCAAACAGCCTGAAATCACGATCGGCCGTCCAGACCGGCACGAATCCCGAATTTCTCGTTGTTCCGACGAAAAGCACTATTCACCCTGAACAACCCGAAAGTAGTTATTTTTCATTTTGTCAGCGGAAAACTCCCGTACCGCCGCTAAATCGTTGCAAATAACCAATCTGCCCCATAAACAGCCTGAAATCACGATCGGCTGTCCAGACCGGCACGAATCCCGAATTTCTCGCTGTTCCGACGAAAAGCACTATTCACCCCTGAACAACCCGAAAGTAGTTATATTCCATTTTCTCAACGGAAAACCCTCGTACCGCCCCTAAAACGTTGCAAATAACCAATCTGCCCCCCAAACAGCCTGAAATCACGATTGGACGCCCAGACCGGCACGAATCCCAAATTTCTCGCTGTTTCGACGAAAAGCACTATTCACCCCTGAACAACCCGAAAGTAGTTATTTTTCATTTTGTCAGCGGAAAACTCCCATACCGCCGCTAAAACGTTGCAAATAACCAATCTGCCCCACAAACAGCCTGAAATCACGATCGGCCGTCCAGACCGGCACGAATCCCGAATTTCTCGCTGTTCCGACGAAAAGCACTATTCACCCCTGAACAACCCGAAAGTAGTTATTTTTCATTTTGTCAAAGGAAAACCCTCGTACCGCCCCTAAAACGTTGCAAATAACCAATCTGCCCCCCAAACAGCCTGAAATCACGATCAGCCGTCCAGACCGGCACGAATCCCGAATTTCTCGCTGTTCCGACGAAAAGCACTATTCACCCTGAACAACCCGAAAGTAGTTATTTTTCATTTTGCCAGCGGAAACTCCCGTACCGCCGCTAAAACGTTGCAAATAACCAATCTGCCCCATAAACAGCCTGAAATCACGATCGGCTGTCCAGACCGGCACGAATCCCGAATTTCTCGCTGTTCCGACAAAAAGCACTATTCACCCCTGAACAACCCGAAAGTAGTTATTTTCCATTTTGTCAACGGAAAACCCTCGTACCGCCGCTAAAACGTAGCAAATAACCAATCTGCCCCCCAAACAGCCTGAAATCACGATCGGCCGTCCAGACCGGCACGAATCCCGGATTTCTCGCTGTTCCGACGAAAAGCACTATTCACCCCTGAACAACCCGAAAGTAGTTATATTCCATTTTCACAACGGAAAACCCTCGTACCGTCCCTAAAACGTTGCAAATAACCAATCTGCCCCCCAAACAGCCTGAAATCACGATCGGCCGTCCAGACCGGCACGAATCCCGAATTTCTCGTTGTTCCGACGAAAAGCACTATTCACCCTGAACAACCCGAAAGTAGTTATTTTTCATTTTGTCAGCGGAAAACTCCCGTACCGCCGCTAAATCGTTGCAAATAACCAATCTGCCCCACAAACAGCCTGAAATCACGATCGGCCGTCCAGTCCGGCACGAATCCCGAATTTCTCGCTGTTCCGACGAAAAGCACTATTCACCCCTGAACAACCCGAAAGTAGTTATATTCCATTTTCTCAACGGAAAACCCTCGTACCGTCCCTAAAACGTTGCAAATAACCAATCTGCCCCCCAAACAGCCTGAAATCACGATTGGACGTCCAGACCGGCACGAATCCCAAATTTCTCGCTGTTTTGACGAAAAGCACTATTCACCCCTGAACAACCCGAAAGTAGTTATTTTTCATTTTGTCAGCGGAAAACTCCCATACCGCCGCTAAAACGTTGCAAATAACCAATCTGCCCCACAAACAGCCTGAAATCACGATCGGCCCTCCAGACCGGCACGAATCCCGAATTTCTCGCTGTTCCGACGAAAAGCACTATTCACCCCTGAACAACCCGAAAGTAGTTATTTTCCATTTTGTCAACGGAAAACTCCCGTACCGCCGCTAAAACGTTGCAAATAACCAATCTGCCCCACAAACAGCCTGAAATCACGATCGGCCGTCCAGACCGGCACGAATCCCGAATTTCTCGTTGTTCCGACGAAAAGCACTATTCACCCCTGAACAACCCGAAAGTAGTTATATTCCATTTTCTCAACGGAAAACCCTCGTACCGTCCCTAAAACGTTGCAAATAACCAATCTGCCCCCCAAACAGCCTGAAATCCCGATTGGACGTCCAGACCGGCACGAATCCCGAATTTTTCGCTGTTCCGACAAAAAGCACTATTCACCCCTGAACAACCCGAAAGTAGTTATTTTCCATTTTGTCAACGGAAAACCCTCGTACCGCCCATAAAACGTTGCAAATAACCAATCTGCCCCCCAAACAGCCTGAAATCACGATCGGCCCTCCAGACCGGCACGAATCCCGAATTTCTCGCTGTTCCGACGAAAAGCACTATTCACCCCTGAACAACCCGAAAGTAGTTATTTTTCATTTTGCCAGCGGAAAACTCCCGTACCGCCGCTAAAACGTTGCAAATAACCAATCTGCCCCATAAACAGCCTGAAATCACGATCGGCTGTCCAGACCGGCACGAATCCCGAATTTCTCGCTGTTCCGACAAAAAGCACTATTCACCCCTGAACAACCCGAAAGTAGTTATTTTCCATTTTGTCAACGGAAAACCCTCGTACCGCCGCTAAAACGTTGCAAATAACCAATCTGCCCCCCAAACAGCCTGAAATCACGATCGGCCGTCCAGACCGGCACAAATCCCGGATTTCTCGCTGTTCCGACGAAAAGCACTATTCACCCCTGAACAACCCGAAAGTAGTTATATTCCATTTTCTCAACGGAAAACCCTCGTACCGTCTCTAAAACGTTGCAAATAACCAATCTGCCCCCCAAACAGCCTGAAATCACGATCGGCCGTCCAGACCGGCACGAATCCCGAATTTCTCGCTGTTCCGACGAAAAGCACTATTCACCCTGAACAACCCGAAAGTAGTTATTTTTCATTTTGTCAGCGGAAAACTCCCGTACCGCCGCTAAAACGTTGCAAATAACCAATCTGCCCCACAAACAGCCTGAAATCACGATCGGCCGTCCAGACCGGCACGAATCCCGAATTTCTCGCTGTTCCGACGAAAAGCACTATTCACCCCTGAACAACCCGAAAGTAGTTATATTCCATTTTCTCAACGGAAAACCCTCGTACCGTCCCTAAAACGTTGCAAATAACCAATCTGCCCCCCAAACAGCCTGAAATCCCGATTGGACGTCCAGACCGGCACGAATCCCGAATTTCTCGCTGTTCCGACAAAAAGCACTATTCACCCCTGAACAACCCGAAAGTAGTTATTTTCCCTTTTTGTCAGCGGAAAACTCCCGTACCGCCCATAAAACGTTGCAAATAACCAATCTGCCCCACAAACAGCCTGAAATCACGATCGGCCCTCCAGACCGGCACGAATCCCGAATTTCTCGCTGTTCCGACGAAAAGCACTATTCACCCCTGAACAACCCGAAAGTAGTTATTTTCCATTTTGTCAACGGAAAACTCCCGTACCGCCGCTAAAACGTTGCAAATAACCAATCTGCCCCCCAAACAGCCTGAAATCACGATTGGACGTCCAGACCGGCACGAATCCCAAATTTCTCGCTGTTCCAACAAAAAGCACTATTCACCCCTGAACAACCCGAAAGTAGTTATTTTCCATTTTGTCAACGGAAAACCCTCGTACCGCCCATAAAACGTTGCAAATAACCAATCTGCCCCCCAAACAGCCTGAAATCACGATCGGCCCTCCAGACCGGCACGAATCCCGAATTTCTCGCTGTTCCGACGAAAAGCACTATTCACCCCTGAACAACCCGAAAGTAGTTATTTTTCATTTTGCCAGCGGAAAACTCCCGTACCGCCGCTAAAACGTTGCAAATAACCAATCTGCCCCATAAACAGCCTAAAATCACGATCGGCTGTCCAGACCGGCACGAATCCCGAATTTCTCGCTGTTCCGACAAAAAGCACTATTCACCCCTGAACAACCCGAAAGTAGTTATTTTCCATTTTGCCAACGGAAAACCCTCGTACCGCCGCTAAAACGTTGCAAATAACCAATCTGCCCCCCAAACAGCCTGAAATCACGATCGGCCGTCCAGACCGGCACAAATCCCGGATTTCTCGCTGTTCCGACGAAAAGCACTATTCACCCCTGAACAACCCGAAAGTAGTTATATTCCATTTTCTCAACGGAAAACCCTCGTACCGTCTCTAAAACGTTGCAAATAACCAATCTGCCCCCCAAACAGCCTGAAATCACGATCGGCCGTCCAGACCGGCACGAATCCCGAATTTCTCGCTGTTCCGACGAAAAGCACTATTCACCCTGAACAACCCGAAAGTAGTTATTTTTCATTTTGTCAGCGGAAAACTCCCGTACCGCCGCTAAAACGTTGCAAATAACCAATCTGCCCCACAAACAGCCTGAAATCACGATCGGCCGTCCAGACCGGCACGAATCCCGAATTTCTCGCTGTTCCGACGAAAAGCACTATTCACCCCTGAACAACCCGAAAGTAGTTATTTTTCATTTTGCCAGCGGAAAACTCCCGTACCGCCGCTAAAACGTTGCAAATAACCAATCTGCCCCATAAACAGCCTAAAATCACGATCGGCTGTCCAGACCGGCACGAATCCCGAATTTCTCGCTGTTCCGACAAAAAGCACTATTCACCCCTGAACAACCCGAAAGTAGTTATTTTCCATTTTGCCAACGGAAAACCCTCGTACCGCCGCTAAAACGTTGCAAATAACCAATCTGCCCCCCAAACAGCCTGAAATCACGATCGGCCGTCCAGACCGGCACAAATCCCGGATTTCTCGCTGTTCCGACGAAAAGCACTATTCACCCCTGAACAACCCGAAAGTAGTTATATTCCATTTTCTCAACGGAAAACCCTCGTACCGTCTCTAAAACGTTGCAAATAACCAATCTGCCCCCCAAACAGCCTGAAATCACGATCGGCCGTCCAGACCGGCACGAATCCCGAATTTCTCGCTGTTCCGACGAAAAGCACTATTCACCCTGAACAACCCGAAAGTAGTTATTTTTCATTTTGTCAGCGGAAAACTCTCGTACCGCCGCTAAAACGTTGCAAATAACCAATCTGCCCCACAAACAGCCTGAAATCACGATCGGCCGTCCAGACCGGCACGAATCCCGAATTTCTCGCTGTTCCGACGAAAAGCACTATTCACCCCTGAACAACCCGAAAGTAGTTATATTCCATTTTCTCAACGGAAAACCCTCGTACCGTCCCTAAAACGTTGCAAATAACCAATCTGCCCCCCAAACAGCCTGAAATCACGATTGGACGTCCAGACCGGCACGAATCCCAAATTTCTCGCTGTTTCGGCGAAAAGCACTATTCACCCCTGAACAACCCGAAAGTAGTTATTTTTCATTTTGTCAGCGGAAAACTCCCATACCGCCGCTAAAACGTTGCAAATAACCAATCTGCCCCACAAACAGCCTGAAATCACGATCGGCCCTCCAGACCGGCACGAATCCCGAATTTCTCGCTGTTCCGACGAAAAGCACTATTCACCCCTGAACAACCCGAAAGTAGTTATTTTCCATTTTGTCAACGGAAAACTCCCGTACCGCCGCTAAAACGTTGCAAATAACCAATCTGCCCCACAAACAGCCTGAAATCACGATCGGCCGTCCAGACCGGCACGAATCCCGAATTTCTCGTTGTTCCGACGAAAAGCACTATTCACCCCTGAACAACCCGAAAGTAGTTATATTCCATTTTCTCAACGGAAAACCCTCGTACCGTCCCTAAAACGTTGCAAATAACCAATCTGCCCCCCAAACAGCCTGAAATCCCGATTGGACGTCCAGACCGGCACGAATCCCGAATTTCTCGCTGTTCCGACAAAAAGCACTATTCACCCCTGAACAACCCGAAAGTAGTTATTTTCCATTTTGTCAGCGGAAAACTCCCGTACCGCCCATAAAACGTTGCAAATAACCAATCTGCCCCACAAACAGCCTGAAATCACGATCGGCCCTCCAGACCGGCACGAATCCCGAATTTCTCGCTGTTCCGACGAAAAGCACTATTCACCCCTGAACAACCCGAAAGTAGTTATTTTCCATTTTGTCAACGGAAAACTCCCGTACCGCCGCTAAAACGTTGCAAATAACCAATCTGCCCCCCAAACAGCCTGAAATCACGATTGGACGTCCAGACCGGCACGAATCCCAAATTTCTCGCTGTTTCGACGAAAAGCACTATTCACCCCTGAACAACCCGAAAGTAGTTATTTTTCATTTTGTCAGCGGAAAACTCCCATACCGCCGCTAAAACGTTGCAAACAACCAATCTGCCCCACAAACAGCCTGAAATCACGATCGGCCCTCCAGACCGGCACGAATCCCGAATTTCTCGCTGTTCCGACAAAAAGCACTATTCACCCCTGAACAACCCGAAAGTAGTTATTTTCCATTTTGCCAACGGAAAACCCCCGTACCGCCGCTAAAACGTTGCAAATAACCAATCTGCCCCACAAACAGCCTGAAATCACGATCGGCCCTCCAGACCGGCACGAATCCCGAATTTCTCGTTGTTCCGACGAAAAGCACTATTCACCCCTGAACAACCCGAAAGTAGTTATATTCCATTTTCTCAACGGAAAACTCCCGTACCGCCGCTAAAACGTTGCAAATAACCAATCTGCCCCATAAACAGCCTGAAATCACGATCGGCTGTCCAGACCGGTACGAATCCCAAATTTCTCGCTGTTCCGACAAAAAGCACTATTCACCCCTGAACAACCCGAAAGTAGTTATTTTTCATTTTGTCAGCGGAAAACTCCCATACCGCCGCTAAAACGTTGCAAATAACCAATCTGCCCCACAAACAGCCTGAAATCACGATCGGCCCTCCAGACCGGCACGAATCCCGAATTTCTCGCTGTTCCGACGAAAAGCACTATTCACCCCTGAACAACCCGAAAGTAGTTATTTTCCATTTTGTCAACGGAAAACTCCCGTACCGCCGCTAAAACGTTGCAAATAACCAATCTGCCCCACAAACAGCCTGAAATCACGATCGGCCGTCCAGACCGGCACGAATCCCGAATTTCTCGTTGTTCCGACGAAAAGCACTATTCACCCCTGAACAACCCGAAAGTAGTTATATTCCATTTTCTCAACGGAAAACCCTCGTACCGTCCCTAAAACGTTGCAAATAACCAATCTGCCCCCCAAACAGCCTGAAATCCCGATTGGACGTCCAGACCGGCACGAATCCCGAATTTCTCGCTGTTCCGACAAAAAGCACTATTCACCCCTGAACAACCCGAAAGTAGTTATTTTCCATTTTGTCAGCGGAAAACTCCCGTACCGCCCATAAAACGTTGCAAATAACCAATCTGCCCCACAAACAGCCTGAAATCACGATCGGCCCTCCAGACCGGCACGAATCCCGAATTTCTCGCTGTTCCGACGAAAAGCACTATTCACCCCTGAACAACCCGAAAGTAGTTATTTTCCATTTTGTCAACGGAAAACTCCCGTACCGCCGCTAAAACGTTGCAAATAACCAATCTGCCCCCCAAACAGCCTGAAATCACGATTGGACGTCCAGACCGGCACGAATCCCAAATTTCTCGCTGTTTCGACGAAAAGCACTATTCACCCCTGAACAACCCGAAAGTAGTTATTTTTCATTTTGTCAGCGGAAAACTCCCATACCGCCGCTAAAACGTTGCAAATAACCAATCTGCCCCACAAACAGCCTGAAATCACGATCGGCCCTCCAGACCGGCACGAATCCCGAATTTCTCGCTGTTCCGACAAAAAGCACTATTCACCCCTGAACAACCCGAAAGTAGTTATTTTCCATTTTGTCAACGGAAAACCCCCGTACCGCCGCTAAAACGTTGCAAATAACCAATCTGCCCCACAAACAGCCTGAAATCACGATCGGCCCTCCAGACCGGCACGAATCCCGAATTTCTCGTTGTTCCGACGAAAAGCACTATTCACCCCTGAACAACCCGAAAGTAGTTATATTCCATTTTCTCAACGGAAAACTCCCGTACCGCCGCTAAAACGTTGCAAATAACCAATCTGCCCCATAAACAGCCTGAAATCACGATCGGCTGTCCAGACCGGTACGAATCCCAAATTTCTCGCTGTTCCGACAAAAAGCACTATTCACCCCTGAACAACCCGAAAGTAGTTATTTTTCATTTTGTCAGCGGAAAACTCCCATACCGCCGCTAAAACGTTGCAAATAACCAATCTGCCCCACAAACAGCCTGAAATCACGATCGGCCCTCCAGACCGGCACGAATCCCGAATTTCTCGCTGTTCCGACGAAAAGCACTATTCACCCCTGAACAACCCGAAAGTAGTTATTTTCCATTTTGTCAACGGAAAACTCCCGTACCGCCGCTAAAACGTTGCAAATAACCAATCTGCCCCACAAACAGCCTGAAATCACGATCGGCCGTCCAGACCGGCACGAATCCCGAATTTCTCGTTGTTCCGACGAAAAGCACTATTCACCCCTGAACAACCCGAAAGTAGTTATATTCCATTTTCTCAACGGAAAACCCTCGTACCGTCCCTAAAACGTTGCAAATAACCAATCTGCCCCCCAAACAGCCTGAAATCCCGATTGGACGTCCAGACCGGCACGAATCCCGAATTTCTCGCTGTTCCGACAAAAAGCACTATTCACCCCTGAACAACCCGAAAGTAGTTATTTTCCATTTTGTCAGCGGAAAACTCCCGTACCGCCCATAAAACGTTGCAAATAACCAATCTGCCCCACAAACAGCCTGAAATCACGATCGGCCCTCCAGACCGGCACGAATCCCGAATTTCTCGCTGTTCCGACGAAAAGCACTATTCACCCCTGAACAACCCGAAAGTAGTTATTTTCCATTTTGTCAACGGAAAACTCCCGTACCGCCGCTAAAACGTTGCAAATAACCAATCTGCCCCCCAAACAGCCTGAAATCACGATTGGACGTCCAGACCGGCACGAATCCCAAATTTCTCGCTGTTTCGACGAAAAGCACTATTCACCCCTGAACAACCCGAAAGTAGTTATTTTTCATTTTGTCAGCGGAAAACTCCCATACCGCCGCTAAAACGTTGCAAATAACCAATCTGCCCCCCAAACAGCCTGAAATCCCGATTGGACGTCCAGACCGGCACGAATCCCGAATTTCTCGCTGTTCCGACAAAAAGCACTATTCACCCCTGAACAACCCGAAAGTAGTTATTTTCCATTTTGTCAACGGAAAACCCTCGTACCGCCCATAAAACGTTGCAAATAACCAATCTGCCCCCCAAACAGCCTGAAATCACGATCGGCCCTCCAGACCGGCACGAATCCCGAATTTCTCGCTGTTCCGACGAAAAGCACTATTCACCCCTGAACAACCCGAAAGTAGTTATTTTTCATTTTGCCAGCGGAAAACTCCCGTACCGCCGCTAAAACGTTGCAAATAACCAATCTGCCCCATAAACAGCCTGAAATCACGATCGGCTGTCCAGACCGGCACGAATCCCGAATTTCTCGCTGTTCCGACAAAAAGCACTATTCACCCCTGAACAACCCGAAAGTAGTTATTTTTCATTTTGTCAGCGGAAAACTCCCATACCGCCGCTAAAACGTTGCAAATAACCAATCTGCCCCACAAACAGCCTGAAATCACGATCGGCCCTCCAGACCGGCACGAATCCCGAATTTCTCGCTGTTCCGACGAAAAGCACTATTCACCCCTGAACAACCCGAAAGTAGTTATTTTCCATTTTGTCAACGGAAAACTCCCGTACCGCCGCTAAAACGTTGCAAATAACCAATCTGCCCCACAAACAGCCTGAAATCACGATCGGCCGTCCAGACCGGCACGAATCCCGAATTTCTCGTTGTTTCGACGAAAAGCACTATTCACCCCTGAACAACCCGAAAGTAGTTATATTCCATTTTCTCAACGGAAAACCCTCGTACCGCCGCTAAAACGTTGCAAATAACCAATCTGCCCCCCAAACAGCCTGAAATCCCGATTGGACGTCCAGACCGGCACGAATCCCGAATTTCTCGCTGTTCCGACAAAAAGCACTATTCACCCCTGAACAACCCGAAAGTAGTTATTTTCCATTTTGTCAACGGAAAACCCTCGTACCGCCCATAAAACGTTGCAAATAACCAATCTGCCCCCCAAACAGCCTGAAATCACGATCGGCCCTCCAGACCGGCACGAATCCCGAATTTCTCGCTGTTCCGACGAAAAGCACTATTCACCCCTGAACAACCTGAAAGTAGTTATTTTTCATTTTGCCAGCGGAAAACTCCCGTACCGCCGCTAAAACGTTGCAAATAACCAATCTGCCCCATAAACAGCCTGAAATCACGATCGGCTGTCCAGACCGGCACGAATCCCGAATTTCTCGCTGTTCCGACAAAAAGCACTATTCACCCCTGAACAACCCGAAAGTAGTTATTTTTCATTTTGTCAGCGGAAAACTCCCATACCGCCGCTAAAACGTTGCAAATAACCAATCTGCCCCACAAACAGCCTGAAATCACGATCGGCCCTCCAGACCGGCATGAATCCCGAATTTCTCGCTGTTCCGACGAAAAGCACTATTCACCCCTGAACAACCCGAAAGTAGTTATTTTCCATTATGTCAACGGAAAACTCCCGTACCGCCGCTAAAACGTTGCAAATAACCAATCTGCCCCACAAACAGCCTGAAATCACGATCGGCCGTCCAGACCGGCACGAATCCCGAATTTCTCGTTGTTCCGACGAAAAGCACTATTCACCCCTGAACAACCCGAAAGTAGTTATATTCCATTTTCTCAACGGAAAACCCTCGTACCGCCGCTAAAACGTTGCAAATAACCAATCTGCCCCCCAAACAGCCTGAAATCCCGATTGGACGTCCAGACCGGCACGAATCCCGAATTTCTCGCTGTTCCGACAAAAAGCACTATTCACCCCTGAACAACCCGAAAGTAGTTATTTTCCATTTTGTCAGCGGAAAACTCCCGTACCGCCCATAAAACGTTGCAAATAACCAATCTGCCCCACAAACAGCCTGAAATCACGATCGGCCCTCCAGACCGGCACGAATCCCGAATTTCTCGCTGTTCCGACGAAAAGCACTATTCACCCCTGAACAACCCGAAAGTAGTTATTTTCCATTTTGTCAACGGAAAACTCCCGTACCGCCGCTAAAACGTTGCAAATAACCAATCTGCCCCCCAAACAGCCTGAAATCACGATTGGACGTCCAGACCGGCACGAATCCCAAATTTCTCGCTGTTTCGACGAAAAGCACTATTCACCCCTGAACAACCCGAAAGTAGTTATTTTTCATTTTGTCAGCGGAAAACTCCCATACCGCCGCTAAAACGTTGCAAATAACCAATCTGCCCCCCAAACAGCCTGAAATCCCGATTGGACGTCCAGACCGGCACGAATCCCGAATTTCTCGCTGTTCCGACAAAAAGCACTATTCACCCCTGAACAACCCGAAAGTAGTTATTTTCCATTTTGTCAACGGAAAACCCTCGTACCGCCCATAAAACGTTGCAAATAACCAATCTGCCCCCCAAACAGCCTGAAATCACGATCGGCCCTCCAGACCGGCACGAATCCCGAATTTCTCGCTGTTCCGACGAAAAGCACTATTCACCCCTGAACAACCCGAAAGTAGTTATTTTTCATTTTGCCAGCGGAAAACTCCCGTACCGCCGCTAAAACGTTGCAAATAACCAATCTGCCCCATAAACAGCCTGAAATCACGATCGGCTGTCCAGACCGGCACGAATCCCGAATTTCTCGCTGTTCCGACAAAAAGCACTATTCACCCCTGAACAACCCGAAAGTAGTTATTTTTCATTTTGTCAGCGGAAAACTCCCATACCGCCGCTAAAACGTTGCAAATAACCAATCTGCCCCACAAACAGCCTGAAATCACGATCGGCCCTCCAGACCGGCACGAATCCCGAATTTCTCGCTGTTCCGACGAAAAGCACTATTCACCCCTGAACAACCCGAAAGTAGTTATTTTCCATTTTGTCAACGGAAAACTCCCGTACCGCCGCTAAAACGTTGCAAATAACCAATCTGCCCCACAAACAGCCTGAAATCACGATCGGCCGTCCAGACCGGCACGAATCCCGAATTTCTCGTTGTTTCGACGAAAAGCACTATTCACCCCTGAACAACCCGAAAGTAGTTATATTCCATTTTCTCAACGGAAAACCCTCGTACCGCCGCTAAAACGTTGCAAATAACCAATCTGCCCCCCAAACAGCCTGAAATCCCGATTGGACGTCCAGACCGGCACGAATCCCGAATTTCTCGCTGTTCCGACAAAAAGCACTATTCACCCCTGAACAACCCGAAAGTAGTTATTTTCCATTTTGTCAACGGAAAACCCTCGTACCGCCCATAAAACGTTGCAAATAACCAATCTGCCCCCCAAACAGCCTGAAATCACGATCGGCCCTCCAGACCGGCACGAATCCCGAATTTCTCGCTGTTCCGACGAAAAGCACTATTCACCCCTGAACAACCCGAAAGTAGTTATTTTCCATTTTGTCAACGGAAAACCCTCGTACCGCCCATAAAACGTTGCAAATAACCAATCTGCCCCCCAAACAGCCTGAAATCACGATCGGCCCTCCAGACCGGCACGAATCCCGAATTTCTCGCTGTTCCGACGAAAAGCACTATTCACCCCTGAACAACCCGAAAGTAGTTATTTTTCATTTTGCCAGCGGAAAACTCCCGTACCGCCGCTAAAACGTTGCAAATAACCAATCTGCCCCATAAACAGCCTGAAATCACGATCGGCTGTCCAGACCGGCACGAATCCCGAATTTCTCGCTGTTCCGACAAAAAGCACTATTCACCCCTGAACAACCCGAAAGTAGTTATTTTTCATTTTGTCAGCGGAAAACTCCCATACCGCCGCTAAAACGTTGCAAATAACCAATCTGCCCCACAAACAGCCTGAAATCACGATCGGCCCTCCAGACCGGCACGAATCCCGAATTTCTCGCTGTTCCGACGAAAAGCACTATTCACCCCTGAACAACCCGAAAGTAGTTATTTTCCATTTTGTCAACGGAAAACTCCCGTACCGCCGCTAAAACGTTGCAAATAACCAATCTGCCCCACAAACAGCCTGAAATTACGATCGGCCGTCCAGACCGGCACGAATCCCGAATTTCTCGTTGTTCCGACGAAAAGCACTATTCACCCCTGAACAACCCGAAAGTAGTTATATTCCATTTTCTCAACGGAAAACCCTCGTACCGTCCCTAAAACGTTGCAAATAACCAATCTGCCCCCCAAACAGCCTGAAATCCCGATTGGACGTCCAGACCGGCACGAATCCCGAATTTCTCGCTGTTCCGACAAAAAGCACTATTCACCCCTGAACAACCCGAAAGTAGTTATTTTTCATTTTGTCAGCGGAAAACTCCCATACCGCCGCTAAAACGTTGCAAATAACCAATCTGCCCCACAAACAGCCTGAAATCACGATCGGCCCTCCAGACCGGCACGAATCCCGAATTTCTCGCTGTTCCGACGAAAAGCACTATTCACCCCTGAACAACCCGAAAGTAGTTATTTTCCATTTTGTCAACGGAAAACTCCCGTACCGCCGCTAAAACGTTGCAAATAACCAATCTGCCCCACAAACAGCCTGAAATTACGATCGGCCGTCCAGACCGGCACGAATCCCGAATTTCTCGTTGTTCCGACGAAAAGCACTATTCACCCCTGAACAACCCGAAAGTAGTTATATTCCATTTTCTCAACGGAAAACCCTCGTACCGTCCCTAAAACGTTGCAAATAACCAATCTGCCCCCCAAACAGCCTGAAATCCCGATTGGACGTCCAGACCGGCACGAATCCCGAATTTCTCGCTGTTCCGACAAAAAGCACTATTCACCCCTGAACAACCCGAAAGTAGTTATTTTCCATTTTGTCAGCGGAAAACTCCCGTACCGCCCATAAAACGTTGCAAATAACCAATCTGCCCCACAAACAGCCTGAAATCACGATCGGCCCTCCAGACCGGCACGAATCCCGAATTTCTCGCTGTTCCGACGAACAGCACTATTCACCCCTGAACAACCCGAAAGTAGTTATTTTCCATTTTGTCAACGGAAAACTCCCGTACCGCCGCTAAAACGTTGCAAATAACCAATCTGCCCCCCAAACAGCCTGAAATCACGATTGGACGTCCAGACCGGCACGAATCCCAAATTTCTCGCTGTTTCGACGAAAAGCACTATTCACCCCTGAACAACCCGAAAGTAGTTATTTTTCATTTTGTCAGCGGAAAACTCCCATACCGCCGCTAAAACGTTGCAAATAACCAATCTGCCCCCCAAACAGCCTGAAATCCCGATTGGACGTCCAGACCGGCACGAATCCCGAATTTCTCGCTGTTCCGACGAAAAGCACTATTCACCCCTGAACAACCCGAAAGTAGTTATTTTCCATTTTGTCAACGGAAAACCCTCGTACCGCCCATAAAACGTTGCAAATAACCAATCTGCCCCCCAAACAGCCTGAAATCACGATCGGCCCTCCAGACCGGCACGAATCCCGAATTTCTCGCTGTTCCGACGAAAAGCACTATTCACCCCTGAACAACCCGAAAGTAGTTATTTTTCATTTTGCCAGCGGAAAACTCCCGTACCGCCGCTAAAACGTTGCAAATAACCAATCTGCCCCCCAAACAGCCTGAAATCCCGATTGGACGTCCAGACCGGCACGAATCCCGAATTTCTCGCTGTTCCGACGAAAAGCACTATTCACCCCTGAACAACCCGAAAGTAGTTATTTTCCATTTTGTCAACGGAAAACCCTCGTACCGCCCATAAAACGTTGCAAATAACCAATCTGCCCCCCAAACAGCCTGAAATCACGATCGGCCCTCCAGACCGGCACGAATCCCGAATTTCTCGCTGTTCCGACGAAAAGCACTATTCACCCCTGAACAACCCGAAAGTAGTTATTTTTCATTTTGCCAGCGGAAAACTCCCGTACCGCCGCTAAAACGTTGCAAATAACCAATCTGCCCCCCAAACAGCCTGAAATCCCGATTGGACGTCCAGACCGGCACGAATCCCGAATTTCTCGCTGTTCCGACAAAAAGCACTATTCACCCCTGAACAACCCGAAAGTAGTTATTTTCCATTTTGTCAGCGGAAAACTCCCGTACCGCCCATAAAACGTTGCAAATAACCAATCTGCCCCACAAACAGCCTGAAATCACGATCGGCCCTCCAGACCGGCACGAATCCCGAATTTCTCGCTGTTCCGACGAAAAGCACTATTCACCCCTGAACAACCCGAAAGTAGTTATTTTCCATTTTGTCCACGGAAAACTCCCGTACCGCCGCTAAAACGTTGCAAATAACCAATCTGCCCCCCAAACAGCCTGAAATCACGATTGGACGTCCAGACCGGCACGAATCCCGAATTTCTCGCTGTTCCGACGAAAAGCACTATTCACCCCTGAACAACCCGAAAGTAGTTATTTTCCATTTTGTCAACGGAAAACCCTCGTACCGCCCATAAAACGTTGCAAATAACCAATCTGCCCCCCAAACAGCCTGAAATCACGATCGGCCCTCCAGACCGGCACGAATCCCGAATTTCTCGCTGTTCCGACGAAAAGCACTATTCACCCCTGAACAACCCGAAAGTAGTTATTTTTCATTTTGCCAGCGGAAAACTCCCGTACCGCCGCTAAAACGTTGCAAATAACCAATCTGCCCCCCAAACAGCCTGAAATCCCGATTGGACGTCCAGACCGGCACGAATCCCGAATTTCTCGCTGTTCCGACAAAAAGCACTATTCACCCCTGAACAACCCGAAAGTAGTTATTTTCCATTTTGTCAGCGGAAAACTCCCGTACCGCCCATAAAACGTTGCAAATAACCAATCTGCCCCACAAACAGCCTGAAATCACGATCGGCCCTCCAGACCGGCACGAATCCCGAATTTCTCGCTGTTCCGACGAAAAGCACTATTCACCCCTGAACAACCCGAAAGTAGTTATTTTCCATTTTGTCCACGGAAAACTCCCGTACCGCCGCTAAAACGTTGCAAATAACCAATCTGCCCCCCAAACAGCCTGAAATCACGATTGGTCGTCCAGACCGGCACGAATCCCAAATTTCTCGCTGTTTCGACGAAAAGCACTATTCACCCCTGAACAACCCGAAAGTAGTTATTTTTCATTTTGTCAGCGGAAAACTCCCATACCGCCGCTAAAACGTTGCAAATAACCAATCTGCCCCACAAACAGCCTGAAATCACGATCGGCCGTCCAGACCGGCACGAATCCCGAATTTCTCTCTGTTCCGACGAAAAGCACTATTCACCCCTGAACAACCCGAAAGTAGTTATATTCCATTTTCTCAACGGAAAACTCCCGTACCGCCGCTAAAACGTTGCAAACAACCAATCTGCCCCACAAACAGCCTGAAATCACGATCGGCCGTCCAGACCGGCACGAATCCCGAATTTCTCGCTGTTCCGACGAAAAGCACTATTCACCCCTGAACAACCCGAAAGTAGTTATTTTCCATTTTGTCAACGGAAAACCCTCGTACCGCCCATAAAACGTTGCAAATAACCAATCTGCCCCCCAAACAGCCTGAAATCCCGATTGGACGCCCAGACCGGCACGAATCCCGAATTTCTCGCTGTTCCGACAAAAAGCACTATTCACCCCTGAACAACCCGAAAGTAGTTATTTTCCATTTTGTCAACGGAAAACCCTCGTACCGCCCATAAAACGTTGCAAATAACCAATCTGCCCCCCAAACAGCCTGAAATCACGATCGGCCCTCCAGACCGGCACGAATCCCGAATTTCTCGCTGTTCCGACGAAAAGCACTATTCACCCCTGAACAACCCGAAAGTAGTTATTTTTCATTTTGCCAGCGGAAAACTCCCGTACCGCCGCTAAAACGTTGCAAATAACCAATCTGCCCCATAAACAGCCTGAAATCACGATCGGCTGTCCAGACCGGCACGAATCCCGAATTTCTCGCTGTTCCGACAAAAAGCACTATTCACCCCTGAACAACCCGAAAGTAGTTATTTTCCATTTTGTCAACGGAAAACCCTCGTACCGCTGCTAAAACGTTGCAAATAACCAATCTGCCCCCCAAACAGCCTGAAATCACGATCGGCCGTCCAGACCGGCACGAATCCCGAATTTCTCGCTGTTCCGACGAAAAGCACTATTCACCCCTGAACAACCCGAAAGTAGTTATATTCCATTTTCTCAACGGAAAACCCTCGTACCGTCCCTAAAACGTTGCAAATAACCAATCTGCCCCCCAAACAGCCTGAAATCACGATCGGCCGTCCAGACCGACACGAATCCCGAATTTCTCGCTGTTCCGACGAAAAGCACTATTCACCCTGAACAACCCGAAAGTAGTTATTTTTCATTTTGTCAGCGGAAAACTCCCGTACCGCCGCTAAAACGTTGCAAATAACCAATTTGCCCCCCAAACAGCCTGAAATCACGATCGGCCGTCCAGACCGGCACGAATCCCGAATTTCTCGCTGTTCCGACGAAAAGCACTATTCACCCCTGAACAACCCGAAAGTACTTATATTCCATTTTCTCAACGGAAAACCCTCGTACCGTCCCTAAAACGTTGCAAATAACCAATCTGCCCCCCAAACAGCCTGAAATCACGATTGGACGTCCAGACCGGCACGAATCCCAAATTTCTCGCTGTTTCGACGAAAAGCACTATTCACCCCTGAACAACCCGAAAGTAGTTATTTTTCATTTTGTCAGCGGAAAACTCCCATACCGCCGCTAAAACGTTGCAAATAACCAATCTGCCCCACAAACAGCCTGAAATCACGATCCGCCGTCCAGACCGGCACGAATCCCGAATTTCTCTCTGTTCCGGCGAAAAGCACTATTCACCCCTGAACAACCCGAAAGTAGTTATTTTCCATTTTGTCAACGGAAAACTCCCGTACCGCCGCTAAAACGTTGCAAATAACCAATCTGCCCCACAAACAGCCTGAAATCACGATCGGCCGTCCAGACTGGCACGAATCCCGAATTTCTCGTTGTTCCGACGAAAAGCACTATTCACCCCTGAACAACCCGAAAGTAGTTATATTCCATTTTATCAACGGAAAACCCTCGTACCGTCCCTAAAACGTTGCAAATAACCAATCTGCCCCCCAAACAGCCTGAAATCCCGATTGGACGTCCAGACCGGCACGAATCCCGAATTTCTCGCTGTTCCGACAAAAAGCACTATTCACCCCTGAACAACCCGAAAGTAGTTATTTTCCATTTTGTCAACGGAAAACCCTCGTACCGCCCATAAAACGTTGCAAATAACCAATCTGCCCCCCAAACAGCCTGAAATCACGATCGGCCCTCCAGACCGGCACGAATCCCGAATTTCTCGCTGTTCCGACGAAAAGCACTATTCACCCCTGAACAACCCGAAAGTAGTTATTTTTCATTTTGCCAGCGGAAAACTCCCGTACCGCCGCTAAAACGTTGCAAATAACCAATCTGCCCCATAAACAGCCTGAAATCACGATCGGCTGTCCAGACCGGCACGAATCCCGAATTTCTCGCTGTTCCGACAAAAAGCACTATTCACCCCTGAACAACCCGAAAGTAGTTATTTTCCATTTTGTCAACGGAAAACCCTCGTACCGCCGCTAAAACGTTGCAAATAACCAATCTGCCCCCCAAACAGCCTGAAATCACGATCGGCCGTCCAGACCGGCACAAATCCCGGATTTCTCGTTGTTCCGACGAAAAGCACTATTCACCCCTGAACAACCCGAAAGTAGTTATATTCCATTTTCTCAACGGAAAACCCTCGTACCGTCCCTAAAACGTTGCAAATAACCAATCTGCCCCCCAAACAGCCTGAAATCACGATCGGCCGTCCAGTCCGGCACGAATCCCGAATTTCTCGCTGTTCCGACGAAAAGCACTATTCACCCCTGAACAACCCGAAAGTAGTTATATTCCATTTTCTCAACGGAAAACCCTCGTACCGTCCCTAAAACGTTGCAAATAACCAATCTGCCCCCCAAACAGCCTGAAATCCCGATTGGACGTCCAGACCGGCACGAATCCCGAATTTCTCGCTGTTCCGACGAAAAGCACTATTCACCCCTGAACAACCCGAAAGTACTTATTTTCCATTTTGTCAACGGAAAACCCTCGTACCGCCCATAAAACGTTGCAAATAACCAATCTGCCCCCCAAACAGCCTGAAATCACGATCGGCCCTCCAGACCGGCACGAATCCCGAATTTCTCGCTGTTCCGACGAAAAGCACTATTCACCCCTGAACAACCCGAAAGTAGTTATTTTTCATTTTGCCAGCGGAAAACTCCCGTACCGCCGCTAAAACGTTGCAAATAACCAATCTGCCCCATAAACAGCCTGAAATCACGATCGGCTGTCCAGACCGGCACGAATCCCGAATTTCTCGCTGTTCCGACAAAAAGCACTATTCACCCCTGAACAACCCGAAAGTAGTTATTTTCCATTTTGTCAACGGAAAACCCTCGTACCGCCGCTAAAACGTTGCAAATAACCAATCTGCCCCCCAAACAGCCTGAAATCACGATCGGCCGTCCAGACCGGCACAAATCCCGGATTTCTCGCTGTTCCGACGAAAAGCACTATTCACCCCTGAACAACCCGAAAGTACTTATTTTCCATTTTGTCAACGGAAAACCCTCGTACCGTCCCTAAAACGTTGCAAATAACCAATCTGCCCCCCAAACAGCCTAAAATCCCGATTGGACGTCCAGACCGGCACGAATCCCGAATTTCTCGCTGTTCCGACGAAAAGCACTATTCACCCCTGAACAACCCGAAAGTACTTATTTTCCATTTTGTCAACGGAAAACCCTCGTACCGCCCATAAAACGTTGCAAATAACCAATCTGCCCCCCAAACAGCCTGAAATCACGATCGGCCCTCCAGGCCGGCACGAATCCCGAATTTCTCGCTGTTCCGACGAAAAGCAATATTCACCCCTGAACAACCCGAAAGTAGTTATTTTTCATTTTGCCAGCGGAAAACTCCCGTACCGCCGCTAAAACGTTGCAAATAACCAATCTGCCCCATAAACAGCCTGAAATCACGATCGGCTGTCCAGACCGGCACGAATCCCGAATTTCTCGCTGTTCCGGCAAAAAGCACTATTCACCCCTGAACAACCCGAAAGTAGTTATTTTCCATTTTGTCAACGGAAAACCCTCGTACCGCCGCAAAAACGTTGCAAATAACCAATCTGCCCCCCAAACAGCCTGAAATCACGATCGGCCGTCCAGACCGGCACAAATCCCGGATTTCTCGCTGTTCCGACGAAAAGCACTATTCACCCCTGAACAACCCGAAAGTAGTTATATTCCATTTTCTCAACGGAAAACCCTCGTACCGTCCCAAAAACGTTGCAAATAACCAATCTGCCCCCCAAACAGCCTGAAATCCCGATCGGCCGTCCAGACCGGCACGAATCCCGAATTTCTCGCTGTTCCGACGAAAAGCACTATTCACCCTGAACAACCCGAAAGTAGTTATTTTTCATTTTGTCAGCGGAAAACTCCCGTACCGCCGCTAAAACGTTGCAAATAACCAATCTGCCCCCCAAACAGCCTGAAATCACGATCGGCCGTCCTGACCGGCACGAATCCCGAATTTCTCGCTGTTCCGACGAAAAGCACTATTCACCCCTGAACAACCCGAAAGTACTTATATTCCATTTTCTCAACGGAAAACCCTCGTACCGTCCCTAAAACGTTGCAAATAACCAATCTGCCCCCCAAACAGCCTGAAATCACGATTGGACGTCCAGACCGGCACGAATCCCAAATTTCTCGCTGTTTCGACGAAAAGCACTATTCACCCCTGAACAACCCGAAAGTAGTTATTTTTCATTTTGTCAGCGGAAAACTCCCATACCGCCGCTAAAACGTTGCAAATAACCAATCTGCCCCACAAACAGCCTGAAATCACGATCCGCCGTCCAGACCGGCACGAATCCCGAATTTCTCTCTGTTCCGGCGAAAAGCACTATTCACCCCTGAACAACCCGAAAGTAGTTATTTTCCATTTTGTCAACGGAAAACTCCCGTACCGCCGCTAAAACGTTGCAAATAACCAATCTGCCCCACAAACAGCCTGAAATCACGATCGGCCGTCCAGACCGGCACGAATCCCGAATTTCTCGTTGTTCCGACGAAAAGCACTATTCACCCCTGAACAACCCGAAAGTAGTTATATTCCATTTTCTCAACGGAAAACCCTCGTACCGTCCCTAAAACGTTGCAAATAACCAATCTGCCCCCCAAACAGCCTGAAATCCCGATTGGACGTCCAGACCGGCACGAATCCCGAATTTCTCGCTGTTCCCACAAAAAGCACTATTCACCCCTGAACAACCCGAAAGTAGTTATTTTCCATTTTGTCAACGGAAAACCCTCGTACCGCCCATAAAACGTTGCAAATAACCAATCTGCCCCCCAAACAGCCTGAAATCACGATCGGCCCTCCAGACCGGCACGAATCCCGAATTTCTCGCTGTTCCGACGAAAAGCACTATTCACCCCTGAACAACCCGAAAGTAGTTATTTTTCATTTTGCCAGCGGAAAACTCCCGTACCGTCGCTAAAACGTTGCAAATAACCAATCTGCCCCATAAACAGCCTGAAATCCCGATCGGCTGTCCAGACCGGCACGAATCCCGAATTTCTCGCTGTTCCGACAAAAAGCACTATTCACCCCTGAACAACCCGAAAGTAGTTATTTTCCATTTTGTCAACGGAAAACCCTCGTACCGCCCATAAAACGTTGCAAATAACCAATCTGCCCCCCAAACAGCCTGAAATCACGATCGGCCGTCCAGACCGGCACAAATCCCGGATTTCTCGCTGTTCCGACGAAAAGCACTATTCACCCCTGAACAACCCGAAAGTAGTTATATTCCATTTTCTCAACGGAAAACCCTCGTACCGTCCCTAAAACGTTGCAAATAACCAATCTGCCCCCCAAACAGCCTGAAATCACGATCGGCCGTCCAGACCGGCACGAATCCCGAATTTCTCGCTGTTCCGACGAAAAGCACTATTCACCCCTGAACAACCCGAAAGTACTTATATTCCATTTTCTCAACGGAAAACCCTCGTACCGTCCCTAAAACGTTGCAAATAACCAATCTGCCCCCCAAACTGCCTGAAATCACGATTGGACGTCCAGACCGGCACGAATCCCAAATTTCTCGCTGTTTCGACGAAAAGCACTATTCACCCCTGAACAACCCGAAAGTAGTTATTTTTCATTTTGTCAGCGGAAAACTCCCATACCGCCGCTAAAACGTTGCAAATAACCAATCTGCCCCACAAACAGCCTGAAATCACGATCCGCCGTCCAGACCGGCACGAATCCCGAATTTCTCTCTGTTCCGGCGAAAAGCACTATTCACCCCTGAACAACCCGAAAGTAGTTATTTTCCATTTTGTCAACGGAAAACTCCCGTACCGCCGCTAAAACGTTGCAAATAACCAATCTGCCCCACAAACAGCCTGAAATCACGATCGGCCGTCCAGACCGGCACGAATCCCGAATTTCTCGTTGTTCCGACGAAAAGCACTATTCACCCCGGAACAACCCGAAAGTAGTTATATTCCATTTTCTCAACGGAAAACCCTCGTACCGTCCCTAAAACGTTGCAAATAACCAATCTGCCCCCCAAACAGCCTGAAATCCCGATTGGACGTCCAGACCGGCACGAATCCCGAATTTCTCGCTGTTCCCACAAAAAGCACTATTCACCCCTGAACAACCCGAAAGTAGTTATTTTCCATTTTGTCAACGGAAAACCCTCGTACCGCCCATAAAACGTTGCAAATAACCAATCTGCCCCCCAAACAGCCTGAAATCACGATCGGCCCTCCAGACCGGCACGAATCCCGAATTTCTCGCTGTTCCGACGAAAAGCACTATTCACCCCTGAACAACCCGAAAGTAGTTATTTTTCATTTTGCCAGCGGAAAACTCCCGTACCGCCGCTAAAACGTTGCAAATAACCAATCTGCCCCATAAACAGCCTGAAATCACGATCGGCTGTCCAGACCGGCACGAATCCCGAATTTCTCGCTGTTCCGACAAAAAGCACTATTCACCCCTGAACAACCCGAAAGTAGTTATTTTCCATTTTGTCAACGGAAAACCCTCGTACCGCCCATAAAACGTTGCAAATAACCAATCTGCCCCCCAAACAGCCTGAAATCACGATCGGCCGTCCAGACCGGCACAAATCCCGGATTTCTCGCTGTTCCGACGAAAAGCACTATTCACCCCTGAACAACCCGAAAGTAGTTATATTCCATTTTCTCAACGGAAAACCCTCGTACCGTCCCTAAAACGTTGCAAATAACCAATCTGCCCCCCAAACAGCCTGAAATCACGATCGGCCGTCCAGACCGGCACAAATCCCGGATTTCTTGCTGTTCCGACGAAAAGCACTATTCACCCCTGAACAACCCGAAAGTAGTTATATTCCATTTTCTCAACGGAAAACCCTCGTACCGTCCCTAAAACGTTGCAAATAACCAATCTGCCCCCCAAACAGCCTGAAATCACGATCGGCCGTCCAGACCGGCACGAATCCCGAATTTCTCGCTGTTCCGACGGAAAGCACTATTCACCCCTGAACAACCCGAAAGTAGTTATTTTTCATTTTGCCAGCGGAAAACTCCCGTACCGCCGCTAAAACGTTGCAAATAACCAATCTGCCCCACAAACAGCCTGAAATCACGATCCGCCGTCCAGACCGGCACGAATCCCGAATTTCTCTCTGTTCCGGCGAAAAGCACTATTCACCCCTGAACAACCCGAAAGTACTTATTTTCCATTTTGTCAACGGAAAACTCCCGTACCGCCGCTAAAACGTTGCAAATAACCAATCTGCCCCCCAAACAGCCTGAAATCACGATCGGCCGTCCAGACCGGCACGAATCCCGAATTTCTCGTTGTTCCGACGAAAAGCACTATTCACCCCTGAACAACCCGAAAGTAGTTATTTTTCATTTTGTCAGCGGAAAACTCCCATACCGCCGCTAAAACGTTGCAAATAACCAATCTGCCCCACAAACAGCCTGAAATCACGATCCGCCGTCCAGACCGGCACGAATCCCGAATTTCTCTCTGTTCCGGCGAAAAGCACTATTCACCCCTGAACAACCCGAAAGTAGTTATTTTCCATTTTGTCAACGGAAAACTCCCGTACCGCCGCTAAAACGTTGCAAATAACCAATCTGCCCCACAAACAGCCTGAAATCACGATCGGCCGTCCAGACCGGCACGAATCCCGAATTTCTCTCTGTTCCGACGAAAAGCACTATTCACCCCTGAACAACCCGAAAGTAGTTATTTTTCATTTTGCCAGCGGAAAACTCCCGTACCACCGCTAAAACGTTGCAAATAACCAATCTGCCCCATAAACAGCCTGAAATCCCGATCGGCTGTCCAGACCGGCACGAATCCCGAATTTCTCGCTGTTCCGACAAAAAGCACTATTCACCCCTGAACAACCCGAAAGTAGTTATATTCCATTTTCTCAACGGAAAACCCTCGTACCGTCCCTAAAACGTTGCAAATAACCAATCTGCCCCCCAAACAGCCTGAAATCCCGATTGGACGTCCAGACCGGCACGAATCCCGAATTTCTCGCTGTTCCCACAAAAAGCACTATTCACCCCTGAACAACCCGAAAGTAGTTATTTTCCATTTTGTCAACGGAAAACCCTCGTACCGCCCATAAAACGTTGCAAATAACCAATCTGCCCCCCAAACAGCCTGAAATCACGATCGGCCCTCCAGACCGGCACGAATCCCGAATTTCTCGCTGTTCCGACGAAAAGCACTATTCACCCCTGAACAACCCGAAAGTAGTTATTTTTCATTTTGCCAGCGGAAAACTCCCGTACCGCCGCTAAAATGTTGCAAATAACCAATCTGCCCCATAAACAGCCTGAAATCACGATCGGCTGTCCAGACCGGCACGAATCCCGAATTTCTCGCTGTTCCGACAAAAAGCACTATTCACCCCTGAACAACCCGAAAGTAGTTATTTTCCATTTTGTCAACGGAAAACCCTCGTACCGCCCATAAAACGTTTCAAATAACCAATCTGCCCCCCAAACAGCCTGAAATCACGATCGGCCGTCCAGACCGGCACAAATCCCGGATTTCTCGCTGTTCCGACGAAAAGCACTATTCACCCCTGAACAACCCGAAAGTAGTTATATTCCATTTTCTCAACGGAAAACCCTCGTACCGTCCCTAAAACGTTGCAAATAACCAATCTGCCCCCCAAACAGCCTGAAATCACGATCGGCCGTCCAGACCGGCACAAATCCCGGATTTCTTGCTGTTCCGACGAAAAGCACTATTCACCCCTGAACAACCCGAAAGTAGTTATATTCCATTTTCTCAACGGAAAACCCTCGTACCGTCCCTAAAACGTTGCAAATAACCAATCTGCCCCCCAAACAGCCTGAAATCACGATCGGCCGTCCAGACCGGCACGAATCCCGAATTTCTCGCTGTTCCGACGGAAAGCACTATTCACCCCTGAACAACCCGAAAGTAGTTATTTTTCATTTTGCCAGCGGAAAACTCCCGTACCGCCGCTAAAACGTTGCAAATAACCAATCTGCCCCACAAACAGCCTGAAATCACGATCCGCCGTCCAGACCGGCACGAATCCCGAATTTCTCTCTGTTCCGGCGAAAAGCACTATTCACCCCTGAACAACCCGAAAGTACTTATTTTCCATTTTGTCAACGGAAAACTCCCGTACCGCCGCTAAAACGTTGCAAATAACCAATCTGCCCCCCAAACAGCCTGAAATCACGATCGGCCGTCCAGACCGGCACGAATCCCGAATTTCTCGTTGTTCCGACGAAAAGCACTATTCACCCCTGAACAACCCGAAAGTAGTTATTTTTCATTTTGTCAGCGGAAAACTCCCATACCGCCGCTAAAACGTTGCAAATAACCAATCTGCCCCACAAACAGCCTGAAATCACGATCCGCCGTCCAGACCGGCACGAATCCCGAATTTCTCTCTGTTCCGGCGAAAAGCACTATTCACCCCTGAACAACCCGAAAGTAGTTATTTTCCATTTTGTCAACGGAAAACTCCCGTACCGCCGCTAAAACGTTGCAAATAACCAATCTGCCCCACAAACAGCCTGAAATCACGATCGGCCGTCCAGACCGGCACGAATCCCGAATTTCTCTCTGTTCCGACGAAAAGCACTATTCACCCCTGAACAACCCGAAAGTAGTTATTTTTCATTTTGCCAGCGGAAAACTCCCGTACCACCGCTAAAACGTTGCAAATAACCAATCTGCCCCATAAACAGCCTGAAATCCCGATCGGCTGTCCAGACCGGCACGAATCCCGAATTTCTCGCTGTTCCGACAAAAAGCACTATTCACCCCTGAACAACCCGAAAGTAGTTATATTCCATTTTCTCAATGGAAAACCCTCGTACCGTCCCTAAAACGTTGCAAATAACCAATCTGCCCCCCAAACAGCCTGAAATCACGATCGGCCGTCCAGACCGGCACGAATCCCGAATTTCTCGCTGTTCCGACGAAAAGCACTATTCACCCCTGAACAACCCGAAAGTACTTATATTCCATTTTCTCAACGGAAAACCCTCGTACCGTCCCTAAAACGTTGCAAATAACCAATCTGCCCCCCAAACAGCCTGAAATCACGATTGGACGTCCAGACCGGCACGAATCCCAAATTTCTCGCTGTTTCGACGAAAAGCACTATTCACCCCTGAACAACCCGAAAGTAGTTATTTTTCATTTTGTCAGCGGAAAACTCCCATACCGCCGCTAAAACGTTGCAAATAACCAATCTGCCCCACAAACAGCCTGAAATCACGATCCGCCGTCCAGACCGGCACGAATCCCGAATTTCTCTCTGTTCCGGCGAAAAGCACTATTCACCCCTGAACAACCCGAAAGTAGTTATTTTCCATTTTGTCAACGGAAAACTCCCGTACCGCCGCTAAAACGTTGCAAATAACCAATCTGCCCCACAAACAGCCTGAAATCACGATCGGCCGTCCAGACCGGCACGAATCCCGAATTTCTCGTTGTTCCGACGAAAAGCACTATTCACCCCTGAACAACCCGAAAGTAGTTATATTCCATTTTCTCAACGGAAAACCCTCGTACCGTCCCTAAAACGTTGCAAATAACCAATCTGCCCCCCAAACAGCCTGAAATCCCGATTGGACGTCCAGACCGGCACGAATCCCGAATTTCTCGCTGTTCCCACAAAAAGCACTATTCACCCCTGAACAACCCGAAAGTAGTTATTTTCCATTTTGTCAACGGAAAACCCTCGTACCGCCCATAAAACGTTGCAAATAACCAATCTGCCCCCCAAACAGCCTGAAATCACGATCGGCCCTCCAGACCGGCACGAATCCCGAATTTCTCGCTGTTCCGACGAAAAGCACTATTCACCCCTGAACAACCCGAAAGTAGTTATTTTTCATTTTGCCAGCGGAAAACTCCCGTACCGCCGCTAAAACGTTGCAAATAACCAATCTGCCCCATAAACAGCCTGAAATCACGATCGGCTGTCCAGACCGGCACGAATCCCGAATTTCTCGCTGTTCCGACAAAAAGCACTATTCACCCCTGAACAACCCGAAAGTAGTTATTTTCCATTTTGTCAACGGAAAACCCTCGTACCGCCCATAAAACGTTGCAAATAACCAATCTGCCCCCCAAACAGCCTGAAATCACGATCGGCCGTCCAGACCGGCACAAATCCCGGATTTCTCGCTGTTCCGACGAAAAGCACTATTCACCCCTGAACAACCCGAAAGTAGTTATATTCCATTTTCTCAACGGAAAACCCTCGTACCGTCCCTAAAACGTTGCAAATAACCAATCTGCCCCCCAAACAGCCTGAAATCACGATCGGCCGTCCAGACCGGCACGAATCCCGAATTTCTCGCTGTTCCGACGGAAAGCACTATTCACCCTGAACAACCCGAAAGTAGTTATTTTTCATTTTGTCAGCGGAAAACTCCCGTACCGCCGCTAAAACGTTGCAAATAACCAATCTGCCCCCCAAACAGCCTGAAATCACGATCGGCCGTCCTGACCGGCACGAATCCCGAATTTCTCGCTGTTCCGACGAAAAGCACTATTCACCCCTGAACAACCCGAAAGTAGTTATATTCCATTTTCTCAACGGAAAACCCTCGTACCGTCCCTAAAACGTTGCAAATAACCAATCTGCCCCCCAAACAGCCTGAAATCACGATCGGCCGTCCTGACCGGCACGAATCCCGAATTTCTCGCTGTTCCCACAAAAAGCACTATTCACCCCTGAACAACCCGAAAGTAGTTATTTTCCATTTTGTCAACGGAAAACCCTCGTACCGCCCATAAAACGTTGCAAATAACCAATCTGCCCCCCAAACAGCCTGAAATCACGATCGGCCCTCCAGACCGGCACGAATCCCGAATTTCTCGCTGTTCCGACGAAAAGCACTATTCACCCCTGAACAACCCGAAAGTAGTTATTTTTCATTTTGCCAGCGGAAAACTCCCGTACCGCCGCTAAAACGTTGCAAATAACCAATCTGCCCCATAAACAGCCTGAAATCACGATCGGCTGTCCAGACCGGCACGAATCCCGAATTTCTCGCTGTTCCGACAAAAAGCACTATTCACCCCTGAACAACCCGAAAGTAGTTATTTTCCATTTTGTCAACGGAAAACCCTCGTACCGCCCATAAAACGTTGCAAATAACCAATCTGCCCCCCAAACAGCCTGAAATCACGATCGGCCGTCCAGACCGGCACAAATCCCGGATTTCTCGCTGTTCCGACGAAAAGCACTATTCACCCCTGAACAACCCGAAAGTAGTTATATTCCATTTTCTCAACGGAAAACCCTCGTACCGTCCCTAAAACGTTGCAAATAACCAATCTGCCCCCCAAACAGCCTGAAATCACGATCGGCCGTCCAGACCGGCACGAATCCCGAATTTCTCGCTGTTCCGACGGAAAGCACTATTCACCCTGAACAACCCGAAAGTAGTTATTTTTCATTTTGTCAGCGGAAAACTCCCGTACCGCCGCTAAAACGTTGCAAATAACCAATCTGCCCCCCAAACAGCCTGAAATCACGATCGGCCGTCCTGACCGGCACGAATCCCGAATTTCTCGCTGTTCCGACGAAAAGCACTATTCACCCCTGAACAACCCGAAAGTACTTATATTCCATTTTCTCAACGGAAAACCCTCGTACCGTCCCTAAAACGTTGTAAATAACCAATCTGCCCCCCAAACAGCCTGAAATCACGATTGGACGTCCAGACCGGCACGAATCCCAAATTTCTCGCTGTTTCGACGAAAAGCACTATTCACCCCTGAACAACCCGAAAGTAGTTATTTTTCATTTTGTCAGCGGAAAACTCCCATACCGCCGCTAAAACGTTGCAAATAACCAATCTGCCCCACAAACAGCCTGAAATCACGATCCGCCGTCCAGACCGGCACGAATCCCGAATTTCTCTCTGTTCCGGCGAAAAGCACTATTCACCCCTGAACAACCCGAAAGTAGTTATTTTCCATTTTGTCAACGGAAAACTCCCGTACCGCCGCTAAAACGTTGCAAATAACCAATCTGCCCCACAAACAGCCTGAAATCACGATCGGCCGTCCAGACCGGCACGAATCCCGAATTTCTTGTTGTTCCGACGAAAAGCACTATTCACCCCTGAACAACCCGAAAGTAGTTATATTCCATTTTCTCAACGGAAAACCCTCGTACCGTCCCTAAAACGTTGCAAATAACCAATCTGCCCCCCAAACAGCCTGAAATCCCGATTGGACGTCCAGACCGGCACGAATCCCGAATTTCTCGCTGTTCCGACAAAAAGCACTATTCACCCCTGAACAACCCGAAAGTACTTATATTCCATTTTCTCAACGGAAAACCCTCGTACCGTCCCTAAAACGTTGCAAATAACCAATCTGCCCCCCAAACAGCCTGAAATCCCGATTGGACGTCCAGACCGGCACGAATCCCGAATTTCTCGCTGTTCCGACAAAAAGCACTATTCACCCCTGAACAACCCGAAAGTAGTTATTTTCCATTTTGTCAACAGAAAACCCTCGTACCGCCCATAAAACGTTGCAAATAACCAATCTGCCCCCCAAACAGCCTGAAATCACGATCGGCCGTCCAGACCGGCACGAATCCCGAATTTCTCGCTGTTCCGACGAAAAGCACTATTCACCCCTGAACAACCCGAAAGTACTTATATTCCATTTTCTCAACGGAAAACCCTCGTACCGTCCCTAAAACGTTGCAAATAACCAATCTGCCCCCCAAACAGCCTGAAATCACGATTGGACGTCCAGACCGGCACGAATCCCAAATTTCTCGCTGTTTCGACGAAAAGCACTATTCGCCCCTGAACAACCCGAAAGTAGTTATTTTCCATTTTCTCAACGGAAAACCCTCGTACCGTCCCTAAAACGTTGCAAATAACCAATCTGCCCCCCAAACAGCCTGAAATCACGATCGGCCCTCCAGACCGGCACGAATCCCGAATTTCTCGCTGTTCCGACGAAAAGCACTATTCACCCTGAACAACCCGAAAGTAGTTATTTTTCATTTTGTCAGCGGAAAACTCCCGTACCGCCGCTAAAACGTTGCAAATAACCAATCTGCCCCCCAAACAGCCTGAAATCACGATCGGCCGTCCTGACCGGCACGAATCCCGAATTTCTCGCTGTTCCGACGAAAAGCACTATTCTCCCCTGAACAACCCGAAAGTACTTATATTCCATTTTCTCAACGGAAAACCCTCGTACCGTCCCTAAAACGTTGCAAATAACCAATCTGCCCCCCAAACAGCCTGAAATCACGATCGGCCGTCCAGACCGGCACGAATCCCGAATTTCTCGCTGTTCCGACGGAAAGCACTATTCACCCCTGAACAACCCGAAAGTAGTTATTTTTCATTTTGCCAGCGGAAAACTCCCGTACCGCCGCTAAAACGTTGCAAATAACCAATCTGCCCCACAAACAGCCTGAAATCACGATCCGCCGTCCAGACCGGCACGAATCCCGAATTTCTCTCTGTTCCGGCGAAAAGCACTATTCACCCCTGAACAACCCGAAAGTACTTATTTTCCATTTTGTCAACGGAAAACTCCCGTACCGCCGCTAAAACGTTGCAAATAACCAATCTGCCCCCCAAACAGCCTGAAATCACGATCGGCCGTCCAGACCGGCACGAATCCCGAATTTCTCGTTGTTCCGACGAAAAGCACTATTCACCCCTGAACAACCCGAAAGTAGTTATTTTTCATTTTGTCAGCGGAAAACTCCCATACCGCCGCTAAAACGTTGCAAATAACCAATCTGCCCCACAAACAGCCTGAAATCACGATCCGCCGTCCAGACCGGCACGAATCCCGAATTTCTCTCTGTTCCGGCGAAAAGCACTATTCACCCCTGAACAACCCGAAAGTAGTTATTTTCCATTTTGTCAACGGAAAACTCCCGTACCGCCGCTAAAACGTTGCAAATAACCAATCTGCCCCACAAACAGCCTGAAATCCCGATCGGCCGTCCAGACCGGCACGAATCCCGAATTTCTCTCTGTTCCGACGAAAAGCACTATTCACCCCTGAACAACCCGAAAGTAGTTATTTTTCATTTTGCCAGCGGAAAACTCCCGTACCACCGCTAAAACGTTGCAAATAACCAATCTGCCCCATAAACAGCCTGAAATCCCGATCGGCTGTCCAGACCGGCACGAATCCCGAATTTCTCGCTGTTCCGACAAAAAGCACTATTCACCCCTGAACAACCCGAAAGTAGTTATATTCCATTTTCTCAACGGAAAACCCTCGTACCGTCCCTAAAACGTTGCAAATAACCAATCTGCCCCCCAAACAGCCTGAAATCCCGATTGGACGTCCAGACCGGCACGAATCCCGAATTTCTCGCTGTTCCCACAAAAAGCACTATTCACCCCTGAACAACCCGAAAGTAGTTATTTTCCATTTTGTCAACGGAAAACCCTCGTACCGCCCATAAAACGTTGCAAATAACCAATCTGCCCCCCAAACAGCCTGAAATCACGATCGGCCCTCCAGACCGGCACGAATCCCGAATTTCTCGCTGTTCCGACGAAAAGCACTATTCACCCCTGAACAACCCGAAAGTAGTTATTTTTCATTTTGCCAGCGGAAAACTCCCGTACCGCCGCTAAAATGTTGCAAATAACCAATCTGCCCCATAAACAGCCTGAAATCACGATCGGCTGTCCAGACCGGCACGAATCCCGAATTTCTCGCTGTTCCGACAAAAAGCACTATTCACCCCTGAACAACCCGAAAGTAGTTATTTTCCATTTTGTCAACGGAAAACCCTCGTACCGCCCATAAAACGTTGCAAATAACCAATCTGCCCCCCAAACAGCCTGAAATCACGATCGGCCGTCCAGACCGGCACAAATCCCGGATTTCTCGCTGTTCCGACGAAAAGCACTATTCACCCCTGAACAACCCGAAAGTAGTTATATTCCATTTTCTCAACGGAAAACCCTCGTACCGTCCCTAAAACGTTGCAAATAACCAATCTGCCCCCCAAACAGCCTGAAATCACGATCGGCCGTCCAGACCGGCACAAATCCCGGATTTCTTGCTGTTCCGACGAAAAGCACTATTCACCCCTGAACAACCCGAAAGTAGTTATATTCCATTTTCTCAACGGAAAACCCTCGTACCGTCCCTAAAACGTTGCAAATAACCAATCTGCCCCCCAAACAGCCTGAAATCACGATCGGCCGTCCAGACCGGCACGAATCCCGAATTTCTCGCTGTTCCGACGGAAAGCACTATTCACCCCTGAACAACCCGAAAGTAGTTATTTTTCATTTTGCCAGCGGAAAACTCCCGTACCGCCGCTAAAACGTTGCAAATAACCAATCTGCCCCACAAACAGCCTGAAATCACGATCCGCCGTCCAGACCGGCACGAATCCCGAATTTCTCTCTGTTCCGGCGAAAAGCACTATTCACCCCTGAACAACCCGAAAGTACTTATTTTCCATTTTGTCAACGGAAAACTCCCGTACCGCCGCTAAAACGTTGCAAATAACCAATCTGCCCCCCAAACAGCCTGAAATCACGATCGGCCGTCCAGACCGGCACGAATCCCGAATTTCTCGTTGTTCCGACGAAAAGCACTATTCACCCCTGAACAACCCGAAAGTAGTTATTTTTCATTTTGTCAGCGGAAAACTCCCATACCGCCGCTAAAACGTTGCAAATAACCAATCTGCCCCACAAACAGCCTGAAATCACGATCCGCCGTCCAGACCGGCACGAATCCCGAATTTCTCTCTGTTCCGGCGAAAAGCACTATTCACCCCTGAACAACCCGAAAGTAGTTATTTTCCATTTTGTCAACGGAAAACTCCCGTACCGCCGCTAAAACGTTGCAAATAACCAATCTGCCCCACAAACAGCCTGAAATCACGATCGGCCGTCCAGACCGGCACGAATCCCGAATTTCTCTCTGTTCCGACGAAAAGCACTATTCACCCCTGAACAACCCGAAAGTAGTTATTTTTCATTTTGCCAGCGGAAAACTCCCGTACCACCGCTAAAACGTTGCAAATAACCAATCTGCCCCATAAACAGCCTGAAATCCCGATCGGCTGTCCAGACCGGCACGAATCCCGAATTTCTCGCTGTTCCGACAAAAAGCACTATTCACCCCTGAACAACCCGAAAGTAGTTATATTCCATTTTCTCAACGGAAAACCCTCGTACCGTCCCTAAAACGTTGCAAATAACCAATCTGCCCCCCAAACAGCCTGAAATCACGATCGGCCGTCCAGACCGGCACGAATCCCGAATTTCTCGCTGTTCCGACGAAAAGCACTATTCACCCCTGAACAACCCGAAAGTACTTATATTCCATTTTCTCAACGGAAAACCCTCGTACCGTCCCTAAAACGTTGCAAATAACCAATCTGCCCCCCAAACAGCCTGAAATCACGATTGGACGTCCAGACCGGCACGAATCCCAAATTTCTCGCTGTTTCGACGAAAAGCACTATTCACCCCTGAACAACCCGAAAGTAGTTATTTTTCATTTTGTCAGCGGAAAACTCCCATACCGCCGCTAAAACGTTGCAAATAACCAATCTGCCCCACAAACAGCCTGAAATCACGATCCGCCGTCCAGACCGGCACGAATCCCGAATTTCTCTCTGTTCCGGCGAAAAGCACTATTCACCCCTGAACAACCCGAAAGTAGTTATTTTCCATTTTGTCAACGGAAAACTCCCGTACCGCCGCTAAAACGTTGCAAATAACCAATCTGCCCCACAAACAGCCTGAAATCACGATCGGCCGTCCAGACCGGCACGAATCCCGAATTTCTCGTTGTTCCGACGAAAAGCACTATTCACCCCTGAACAACCCGAAAGTAGTTATATTCCATTTTCTCAACGGAAAACCCTCGTACCGTCCCTAAAACGTTGCAAATAACCAATCTGCCCCCCAAACAGCCTGAAATCCCGATTGGACGTCCAGACCGGCACGAATCCCGAATTTCTCGCTGTTCCCACAAAAAGCACTATTCACCCCTGAACAACCCGAAAGTAGTTATTTTCCATTTTGTCAACGGAAAACCCTCGTACCGCCCATAAAACGTTGCAAATAACCAATCTGCCCCCCAAACAGCCTGAAATCACGATCGGCCCTCCAGACCGGCACGAATCCCGAATTTCTCGCTGTTCCGACGAAAAGCACTATTCACCCCTGAACAACCCGAAAGTAGTTATTTTTCATTTTGCCAGCGGAAAACTCCCGTACCGCCGCTAAAACGTTGCAAATAACCAATCTGCCCCATAAACAGCCTGAAATCACGATCGGCTGTCCAGACCGGCACGAATCCCGAATTTCTCGCTGTTCCGACAAAAAGCACTATTCACCCCTGAACAACCCGAAAGTAGTTATTTTCCATTTTGTCAACGGAAAACCCTCGTACCGCCCATAAAACGTTGCAAATAACCAATCTGCCCCCCAAACAGCCTGAAATCACGATCGGCCGTCCAGACCGGCACAAATCCCGGATTTCTCGCTGTTCCGACGAAAAGCACTATTCACCCCTGAACAACCCGAAAGTAGTTATATTCCATTTTCTCAACGGAAAACCCTCGTACCGTCCCTAAAACGTTGCAAATAACCAATCTGCCCCCCAAACAGCCTGAAATCACGATCGGCCGTCCAGACCGGCACGAATCCCGAATTTCTCGCTGTTCCGACGGAAAGCACTATTCACCCTGAACAACCCGAAAGTAGTTATTTTTCATTTTGTCAGCGGAAAACTCCCGTACCGCCGCTAAAACGTTGCAAATAACCAATCTGCCCCCCAAACAGCCTGAAATCACGATCGGCCGTCCTGACCGGCACGAATCCCGAATTTCTCGCTGTTCCGACGAAAAGCACTATTCACCCCTGAACAACCCGAAAGTAGTTATATTCCATTTTCTCAACGGAAAACCCTCGTACCGTCCCTAAAACGTTGCAAATAACCAATCTGCCCCCCAAACAGCCTGAAATCACGATCGGCCGTCCTGACCGGCACGAATCCCGAATTTCTCGCTGTTCCCACAAAAAGCACTATTCACCCCTGAACAACCCGAAAGTAGTTATTTTCCATTTTGTCAACGGAAAACCCTCGTACCGCCCATAAAACGTTGCAAATAACCAATCTGCCCCCCAAACAGCCTGAAATCACGATCGGCCCTCCAGACCGGCACGAATCCCGAATTTCTCGCTGTTCCGACGAAAAGCACTATTCACCCCTGAACAACCCGAAAGTAGTTATTTTTCATTTTGCCAGCGGAAAACTCCCGTACCGCCGCTAAAACGTTGCAAATAACCAATCTGCCCCATAAACAGCCTGAAATCACGATCGGCTGTCCAGACCGGCACGAATCCCGAATTTCTCGCTGTTCCGACAAAAAGCACTATTCACCCCTGAACAACCCGAAAGTAGTTATTTTCCATTTTGTCAACGGAAAACCCTCGTACCGCCCATAAAACGTTGCAAATAACCAATCTGCCCCCCAAACAGCCTGAAATCACGATCGGCCGTCCAGACCGGCACAAATCCCGGATTTCTCGCTGTTCCGACGAAAAGCACTATTCACCCCTGAACAACCCGAAAGTAGTTATATTCCATTTTCTCAACGGAAAACCCTCGTACCGTCCCTAAAACGTTGCAAATAACCAATCTGCCCCCCAAACAGCCTGAAATCACGATCGGCCGTCCAGACCGGCACGAATCCCGAATTTCTCGCTGTTCCGACGGAAAGCACTATTCACCCTGAACAACCCGAAAGTAGTTATTTTTCATTTTGTCAGCGGAAAACTCCCGTACCGCCGCTAAAACGTTGCAAATAACCAATCTGCCCCCCAAACAGCCTGAAATCACGATCGGCCGTCCTGACCGGCACGAATCCCGAATTTCTCGCTGTTCCGACGAAAAGCACTATTCACCCCTGAACAACCCGAAAGTACTTATATTCCATTTTCTCAACGGAAAACCCTCGTACCGTCCCTAAAACGTTGTAAATAACCAATCTGCCCCCCAAACAGCCTGAAATCACGATTGGACGTCCAGACCGGCACGAATCCCAAATTTCTCGCTGTTTCGACGAAAAGCACTATTCACCCCTGAACAACCCGAAAGTAGTTATTTTTCATTTTGTCAGCGGAAAACTCCCATACCGCCGCTAAAACGTTGCAAATAACCAATCTGCCCCACAAACAGCCTGAAATCACGATCCGCCGTCCAGACCGGCACGAATCCCGAATTTCTCTCTGTTCCGGCGAAAAGCACTATTCACCCCTGAACAACCCGAAAGTAGTTATTTTCCATTTTGTCAACGGAAAACTCCCGTACCGCCGCTAAAACGTTGCAAATAACCAATCTGCCCCACAAACAGCCTGAAATCACGATCGGCCGTCCAGACCGGCACGAATCCCGAATTTCTTGTTGTTCCGACGAAAAGCACTATTCACCCCTGAACAACCCGAAAGTAGTTATATTCCATTTTCTCAACGGAAAACCCTCGTACCGTCCCTAAAACGTTGCAAATAACCAATCTGCCCCCCAAACAGCCTGAAATCCCGATTGGACGTCCAGACCGGCACGAATCCCGAATTTCTCGCTGTTCCGACAAAAAGCACTATTCACCCCTGAACAACCCGAAAGTACTTATATTCCATTTTCTCAACGGAAAACCCTCGTACCGTCCCTAAAACGTTGCAAATAACCAATCTGCCCCCCAAACAGCCTGAAATCCCGATTGGACGTCCAGACCGGCACGAATCCCGAATTTCTCGCTGTTCCGACAAAAAGCACTATTCACCCCTGAACAACCCGAAAGTAGTTATTTTCCATTTTGTCAACAGAAAACCCTCGTACCGCCCATAAAACGTTGCAAATAACCAATCTGCCCCCCAAACAGCCTGAAATCACGATCGGCCGTCCAGACCGGCACGAATCCCGAATTTCTCGCTGTTCCGACGAAAAGCACTATTCACCCCTGAACAACCCGAAAGTACTTATATTCCATTTTCTCAACGGAAAACCCTCGTACCGTCCCTAAAACGTTGCAAATAACCAATCTGCCCCCCAAACAGCCTGAAATCACGATTGGACGTCCAGACCGGCACGAATCCCAAATTTCTCGCTGTTTCGACGAAAAGCACTATTCGCCCCTGAACAACCCGAAAGTAGTTATTTTCCATTTTCTCAACGGAAAACCCTCGTACCGTCCCTAAAACGTTGCAAATAACCAATCTGCCCCCCAAACAGCCTGAAATCACGATCGGCCCTCCAGACCGGCACGAATCCCGAATTTCTCGCTGTTCCGACGAAAAGCACTATTCACCCTGAACAACCCGAAAGTAGTTATTTTTCATTTTGTCAGCGGAAAACTCCCGTACCGCCGCTAAAACGTTGCAAATAACCAATCTGCCCCCCAAACAGCCTGAAATCACGATCGGCCGTCCTGACCGGCACGAATCCCGAATTTCTCGCTGTTCCGACGAAAAGCACTATTCTCCCCTGAACAACCCGAAAGTACTTATATTCCATTTTCTCAACGGAAAACCCTCGTACCGTCCCTAAAACGTTGCAAATAACCAATCTGCCCCCCAAACAGCCTGAAATCACGATTGGACGTCCAGACCGGCACGAATCCCAAATTTCTCGCTGTTTCGACGAAAAGCACTATTCACCCCTGAACAACCCGAAAGTAGTTATTTTTCATTTTGTCAGCGGAAAACTCCCATACCGCCGCTAAAACGTTGCAAATAACCAATCTGCCCCACAAACAGCCTGAAATCACGATCCGCCGTCCAGACCGGCACGAATCCCGAATTTCTCTCTGTTCCGGCGAAAAGCACTATTCACCCCTGAACAACCCGAAAGTAGTTATTTTCCATTTTGTCAACGGAAAACTCCCGTACCGCCGCTAAAACGTTGCAAATAACCAATCTGCCCCACAAACAGCCTGAAATCACGATCGGCCGTCCAGACCGGCACGAATCCCGAATTTCTCGTTGTTCCGACGAAAAGCACTATTCACCCCTGAACAACCCGAAAGTAGTTATATTCCATTTTCTCAACGGAAAACCCTCGTACCGTCCCTAAAACGTTGCAAATAACCAATCTGCCCCCCAAACAGCCTGAAATCCCGATTGGACGTCCAGACCGGCACGAATCCCGAATTTCTCGCTGTTCCGACAAAAAGCACTATTCACCCCTGAACAACCCGAAAGTAGTTATTTTCCATTTTGTCAACGGAAAACCCTCGTACCGCCCATAAAACGTTGCAAATAACCAATCTGCCCCCCAAACAGCCTGAAATCACGATCGGCCCTCCAGACCGGCACGAATCCCGAATTTCTCGCTGTTCCGACGAAAAGCACTATTCACCCCTGAACAACCCGAAAGTAGTTATTTTCCATTTTGTCAACGGAAAACTCCCGTACCGCCGCTAAAACGTTGCAAATAACCAATCTGCCCCCCAAACAGCCTGAAATCACGATCGGCCGTCCTGACCGGCACGAATCCCGAATTTCTCGCTGTTCCGACGAAAAGCACTATTCACCCCTGAACAACCCGAAAGTACTTATATTCCATTTTCTCAACGGAAAACCCTCGTACCGTCCCTAAAACGTTGTAAATAACCAATCTGCCCCCCAAACAGCCTGAAATCACGATTGGACGTCCAGACCGGCACGAATCCCAAATTTCTCGCTGTTTCGACGAAAAGCACTATTCACCCCTGAACAACCCGAAAGTAGTTATTTTTCATTTTGTCAGCGGAAAACTCCCATACCGCCGCTAAAACGTTGCAAATAACCAATCTGCCCCACAAACAGCCTGAAATCACGATCCGCCGTCCAGACCGGCACGAATCCCGAATTTCTCTCTGTTCCGGCGAAAAGCACTATTCACCCCTGAACAACCCGAAAGTAGTTATTTTCCATTTTGTCAACGGAAAACTCCCGTACCGCCGCTAAAACGTTGCAAATAACCAATCTGCCCCACAAACAGCCTGAAATCACGATCGGCCGTCCAGACCGGCACGAATCCCGAATTTCTTGTTGTTCCGACGAAAAGCACTATTCACCCCTGAACAACCCGAAAGTAGTTATATTCCATTTTCTCAACGGAAAACCCTCGTACCGTCCCTAAAACGTTGCAAATAACCAATCTGCCCCCTAAACAGCCTGAAATCCCGATTGGACGTCCAGACCGGCACGAATCCCGAATTTCTCGCTGTTCCGACAAAAAGCACTATTCTCCCCTGAACAACCCGAAAGTACTTATATTCCATTTTCTCAACGGAAAACCCTCGTACCGTCCCTAAAACGTTGCAAATAACCAATCTGCCCCCCAAACAGCCTGAAATCCCGATTGGACGTCCAGACCGGCACGAATCCCGAATTTCTCGCTGTTCCGACAAAAAGCACTATTCACCCCTGAACAACCCGAAAGTAGTTATTTTCCATTTTGTCAACAGAAAACCCTCGTACCGCCCATAAAACGTTGCAAATAACCAATCTGCCCCCCAAACAGCCTGAAATCACGATCGGCCGTCCAGACCGGCACGAATCCCGAATTTCTCGCTGTTCCGACGAAAAGCACTATTCACCCCTGAACAACCCGAAAGTACTTATATTCCATTTTCTCAACGGAAAACCCTCGTACCGTCCCTAAAACGTTGCAAATAACCAATCTGCCCCCCAAACAGCCTGAAATCACGATTGGACGTCCAGACCGGCACGAATCCCAAATTTCTCGCTGTTTCGACGAAAAGCACTATTCGCCCCTGAACAACCCGAAAGTAGTTATTTTCCATTTTCTCAACGGAAAACCCTCGTACCGTCCCTAAAACGTTGCAAATAACCAATCTGCCCCCCAAACAGCCTGAAATCACGATCGGCCCTCCAGACCGGCACGAATCCCGAATTTCTCGCTGTTTCGACGAAAAGCACTATTCACCCTGAACAACCCGAAAGTAGTTATTTTTCATTTTGTCAGCGGAAAACTCCCGTACCGCCGCTAAAACGTTGCAAATAACCAATCTGCCCCCCAAACAGCCTGAAATCACGATCGGCCGTCCTGACCGGCACGAATCCCGAATTTCTCGCTGTTCCGACGAAAAGCACTATTCACCCCTGAACAACCCGAAAGTACTTATATTCCATTTTCTCAACGGAAAACCCTCGTACCGTCCCTAAAACGTTGCAAATAACCAATCTGCCCCCCAAACAGCCTGAAATCACGATTGGACGTCCAGACCGGCACGAATCCCAAATTTCTCGCTGTTTCGACGAAAAGCACTATTCACCCCTGAACAACCCGAAAGTAGTTATTTTTCATTTTGTCAGCGGAAAACTCCCATACCGCCGCTAAAACGTTGCAAATAACCAATCTGCCCCACAAACAGCCTGAAATCACGATCCGCCGTCCAGACCGGCACGAATCCCGAATTTCTCTCTGTTCCGGCGAAAAGCACTATTCACCCCTGAACAACCCGAAAGTAGTTATTTTCCATTTTGTCAACGGAAAACTCCCGTACCGCCGCTAAAACGTTGCAAATAACCAATCTGCCCCACAAACAGCCTGAAATCACGATCGGCCGTCCAGACCGGCACGAATCCCGAATTTCTCGTTGTTCCGACGAAAAGCACTATTCACCCCTGAACAACCCGAAAGTAGTTATATTCCATTTTCTCAACGGAAAACCCTCGTACCGTCCCTAAAACGTTGCAAATAACCAATCTGCCCCCCAAACAGCCTGAAATCCCGATTGGACGTCCAGACCGGCACGAATCCCGAATTTCTCGCTGTTCCGACAAAAAGCACTATTCACCCCTGAACAACCCGAAAGTTGTTATTTTCCATTTTGTCAACGGAAAACCCTCGTACCGCCCATAAAACGTTGCAAATAACCAATCTGCCCCCCAAACAGCCTGAAATCACGATCGGCCCTCCAGACCGGCACGAATCCCGAATTTCTCGCTGTTCCGACGAAAAGCACTATTCACCCCTGAACAACCCGAAAGTAGTTATTCTTCATTTTGCCAGCGGAAAACTCCCGTACCACCGCTAAAACGTTGCAAATAACCAATCTGCCCCATAAACAGCCTGAAATCACGATCGGCTGTCCAGACCGGCACGAATCCCGAATTTCTCGCTGTTCCGACAAAAAGCACTATTCACCCCTGAACAACCCGAAAGTAGTTATTTTCCATTTTGTCAACGGAAAACCCTCGTACCGCCGCTAAAACGTTGCAAATAACCAATCTGCCCCCCAAACAGCCTGAAATCACGATCGGCCGTCCAGACCGGCACGAATCCCGGATTTCTCGCTGTTCCGACGAAAAGCACTATTCACCCCTGAACAACCCGAAAGTAGTTATATTCCATTTTCTCAACGGAAAACCCTCGTACCGTCCCTAAAACGTTGCAAATAACCAATCTGCCCCCCAAACAGCCTGAAATCACGATCGGCCGTCCAGACCGGCACGAATCCCGAATTTCTCGCTGTTCCGACAAAAAGCACTATTCACCCCTGAACAACCCGAAAGTAGTTATTTTCCATTTTGTCAACGGAAAACCCTCGTACCGCCGCTAAAACGTTGCAAATAACCAATCTGCCCCCCAAACAGCCTGAAATCACGATCGGCCGTCCAGACCGGCACAAATCCCGGATTTCTCGCTGTTCCGACGAAAAGCACTATTCACCCCTGAACAACCCGAAAGTAGTTATATTCCATTTTCTCAACGGAAAACCCTCGTACCGTCCCTAAAACGTTGCAAATAACCAATCTGCCCCACAAACAGCCTGAAATCACGATCCGCCGTCCAGACCGGCACGAATCCCGAATTTCTCTCTGTTCCGGCGAAAAGCACTATTCACCCCTGAACAACCCGAAAGTAGTTATTTTCCATTTTGTCAACGGAAAACTGCCGTACCGCCGCTAAAACGTTGCAAATAACCAATCTGCCCCACAAACAGCCTGAAATCACGATCGGCCGTCCAGACCGGCACGAATCCCGAATTTCTCGTTGTTCCGACGAAAAGCACTATTCACCCCTGAACAACCCGAAAGTAGTTATATTCCATTTTCTCAACGGAAAACCCTCGTACCGTCCCTAAAACGTTGCAAATAACCAATCTGCCCCCCAAACAGCCTGAAATCCCGATTGGACGTCCAGACCGGCACGAATCCCGAATTTCTCGCTGTTCCGACAAAAAGCACTATTCACCCCTGAACAACCCGAAAGTAGTTATTTTCCATTTTGTCAACGGAAAACCCTCGTACCGCCCATAAAACGTTGCAAATAACCAATCTGCCCCCCAAACAGCCTGAAATCACGATCGGCCCTCCAGACCGGCACGAATCCCGAATTTCTCGCTGTTCCGACGAAAAGCACTATTCACCCCTGAACAACCCGAAAGTAGTTATTTTTCATTTTGCCAGCGGAAAACTCCCGTACCGCCGCTAAAACGTTGCAAATAACCAATCTGCCCCATAAACAGCCTGAAATCAAGATCGGCTGTCCAGACCGGCACGAATCCCGAATTTCTCGCTCTTTCGACAAAAAGCACTATTCACCCCTGAACAACCCGAAAGTAGTTATTTTCCATTTTGTCAACGGAAAACCCTCGTACCGCCGCTAAAACGTTGCAAATAACCAATCTGCCCCCCAAACAGCCTGAAATCACGATCGGCCGTCCAGACCGGCACGAATCCCGGATTTCTCGCTGTTCCGACGAAAAGCACTATTCACCCCTGAACAACCCGAAAGTAGTTATATTCCATTTTCTCAACGGAAAACCCTCGTACCGTCCCTAAAACGTTGCAAATAACCAATCTGCCCCCCAAACAGCCTGAAATCACGATCGGCCGTCCAGACCGGCACGAATCCCGAATTTCTCGCTGTTCCGACGAAAAGCACTATTCATCCTGAACAACCCGAAAGTAGTTATTTTTACCTTTGTCAGCGGAAAACTCCCGTACCGCCGCTAAAACGTTGCAAATAACCAATCTGCCCCCCAAACAGCCTGAAATCACGATTGGACGTCCAGACCGGCACGAATCCCAAATTTCTCGCTGTTTCGACGAAAAGCACTATTCACCCCTGAACAACCTGAAAGTAGTTATTTTTCATTTTGTCAGCGGAAAACTCCCATACCGCCGCTAAAACGTTGCAAATAACCAATCTGCCCCACAAACAGCCTGAAATCACGATCCGCCGTCCAGACCGGCACGAATCCCGAATTTCTCTCTGTTCCGGCGAAAAGCACTATTCACCCCTGAACAACCCGAAAGTAGTTATTTTCCATTTTGTCAACGGAAAACTCCCGTACCGCCGCTAAAACGTTGCAAATAACCAATCTGCCCCACAAACAGCCTGAAATCACGATCGGCCGTCCAGACCGGCACGAATCCCGAATTTCTCGTTGTTCCGACGAAAAGCACTATTCACCCCTGAACAACCCGAAAGTAGTTATATTCCATTTTCTCAACGGAAAACCCTCGTACCGTCCCTAAAACGTTGCAAATAACCAATCTGCCCCCCAAACAGCCTGAAATCCCGATTGGACGTCCAGACCGGCACGAATCCCGAATTTCTCGCTGTTCCGACAAAAAGCACTATTCACCCCTGAACAACCCGAAAGTAGTTATTTTCCATTTTGTCAACGGAAAACCCTCGTACCGCCCATAAAACGTTGCAAATAACCAATCTGCCCCCCAAACAGCCTGAAATCACGATCGGCCCTCCAGACCGGCACGAATCCCGAATTTCTCGCTGTTCCGACGAAAAGCACTATTCACCCCTGAACAACCCGAAAGTAGTTATTTTTCATTTTGCCAGCGGAAAACTCCCGTACCGCCGCTAAAACGTTGCAAATAACCAATCTGCCCCATAAACAGCCTGAAATCAAGATCGGCTGTCCAGACCGGCACGAATCCCGAATTTCTCGCTCTTCCGACAAAAAGCACTATTCACCCCTGAACAACCCGAAAGTAGTTATTTTCCATTTTGTCAACGGAAAACCCTCGTACCGCCGCTAAAACGTTGCAAATAACCAATCTGCCCCCCAAACAGCCTGAAATCACGATCGGCCGTCCAGACCGGCACGAATCCCGGATTTCTCGCTGTTCCGACGAAAAGCACTATTCACCCCTGAACAACCCGAAAGTAGTTATATTCCATTTTCTCAACGGAAAACCCTCGTACCGTCCCTAAAACGTTGCAAATAACCAATCTGCCCCCCAAACAGCCTGAAATCACGATTGGACGTCCAGACCGGCACGAATCCCAAATTTCTCGCTGTTTCGACGAAAAGCACTATTCACCCCTGAACAACCCGAAAGTAGTTATTTTTCATTTTGTCAGCGGAAAACTCCCATACCGCCGCTAAAACGTTGCAAATAACCAATCTGCCCCACAAACAGCCTGAAATCACGATCCGCCGTCCAGACCGGCACGAATCCCGAATTTCTCTCTGTTCCGGCGAAAAGCACTATTCACCCCTGAACAACCCGAAAGTAGTTATTTTCCATTTTGTCAACGGAAAACTCCCGTACCGCCGCTAAAACGTTGCAAATAACCAATCTGCCCCACAAACAGCCTGAAATCACGATCGGCCGTCCAGACCGGCACGAATCCCGAATTTCTCGTTGTTCCGACGAAAAGCACTATTCACCCCTGAACAACCCGAAAGTAGTTATATTCCATTTTCTCAACGGAAAACCCTCGTACCGTCCCTAAAACGTTGCAAATAACCAATCTGCCCCCCAAACAGCCTGAAATCCCGATTGGACGTCCAGACCGGCACGAATCCCGAATTTCTCGCTGTTCCGACAAAAAGCACTATTCACCCCTGAACAACCCGAAAGTAGTTATTTTCCATTTTGTCAACGGAAAACCCTCGTACCGCCCATAAAACGTTGCAAATAACCAATCTGCCCCCCAAACAGCCTGAAATCACGATCGGCCCTCCAGACCGGCACGAATCCCGAATTTCTCGCTGTTCCGACGAAAAGCACTATTCACCCCTGAACAACCCGAAAGTAGTTATTTTTCATTTTGCCAGCGGAAAACTCCCGTACCGCCGCTAAAACGTTGCAAATAACCAATCTGCCCCATAAACAGCCTGAAATCAAGATCGGCTGTCCAGACCGGCACGAATCCCGAATTTCTCGCTCTTCCGACAAAAAGCACTATTCACCCCTGAACAACCCGAAAGTAGTTATTTTCCATTTTGTCAACGGAAAACCCTCGTACCGCCGCTAAAACGTTGCAAATAACCAATCTGCCCCCCAAACAGCCTGAAATCACGATCGGCCGTCCAGACCGGCACGAATCCCGGATTTCTCGCTGTTCCGACGAAAAGCACTATTCACCCCTGAACAACCCGAAAGTAGTTATATTCCATTTTCTCAACGGAAAACCCTCGTACCGTCCCTAAAACGTTGCAAATAACCAATCTGCCCCCCAAACAGCCTGAAATCACGATCGGCCGTCCAGACCGGCACGAATCCCGAATTTCTCGCTGTTCCGACGAAAAGCACTATTCACCCTGAACAACCCGAAAGTAGTTATTTTTCATTTTGTCAGCGGAAAACTCCCGTACCGCCGCTAAAACGTTGCAAATAACCAATCTGCCCCCCAAACAGCCTGAAATCACGATCGGCTGTCCAGACCGGCACGAATCCCGAATTTCTCGCTCTTCCGACAAAAAGCACTATTCACCCCTGAACAACCCGAAAGTAGTTATTTTCCATTTTGTCAACGGAAAACCCTCGTACCGCCGCTAAAACGTTGCAAATAACCAATCTGCCCCCCAAACAGCCTGAAATCACGATCGGCCGTCCAGACCGGCACGAATCCCGGATTTCTCGCTGTTCCGACGAAAAGCACTATTCACCCCTGAACAACCCGAAAGTAGTTATATTCCATTTTCTCAACGGAAAACCCTCGTACCGTCCCTAAAACGTTGCAAATAACCAATCTGCCCCCCAAACAGCCTGAAATCACGATCGGCCGTCCAGACCGGCACGAATCCCGAATTTCTCGCTGTTCCGACGAAAAGCACTATTCACCCCTGAACAACCCGAAAGTAGTTATTTTTCATTTTGTCAGCGGAAAACTCCCGTACCGCCGCTAAAACGTTGCAAATAACCAATCTGCCCCCCAAACAGCCTGAAATCACGATCGGCCGTCCAGACCGGCACGAATCCCGAATTTCTCGCTGTTCCGACGAAAAGCACTATTCACCCCTGAACAACCCGAAAGTACTTATATTCCATTTTCTCAACGGAAAACCCTCGTACCGTCCCTAAAACGTTGCAAATAACCAATCTGCCCCCCAAACAGCCTGAAATCACGATTGGACGTCCAGACCGGCACGAATCCCAAATTTCTCGCTGTTTCGACGAAAAGCACTATTCACCCCTGAACAACCCGAAAGTAGTTATTTTTCATTTTGTCAGCGGAAAACTCCAATACCGCCGCTAAAACGTTGCAAATAACCAATCTGCCCCACAAACAGCCTGAAATCACGATCCGCCGTCCAGACCGGCACGAATCCCGAATTTCTCTCTGTTCCGGCGAAAAGCACTATTCACCCCTGAACAACCCGAAAGTAGTTATTTTCCATTCTGTCAACGGAAAACTCCCGTACCGCCGCTAAAACGTTGCAAATAACCAATCTGCCCCACAAACAGCCTGAAATCACGATCGGCCGTCCAGACCGGCACGAATCCCGAATTTTTCGTTGTTCCGACGAAAAGCACTATTCACCCCTGAACAACCCAAAAGTAGTTATATTCCATTTTCTCAACGGAAAACCCTCGTACCGTCCCTAAAACGTTGCAAATAACCAATCTGCCCCCCAAACAGCCTGAAATCCCGATTGGACGTCCAGACCGGCACGAATCCCGAATTTCTCGCTGTTCCGACAAAAAGCACTATTCACCCCTGAACAACCCGAAAGTAGTTATTTTCCATTTTGTCAACGGAAAACCCTCGTACCGCCCATAAAACGTTGCAAATAACCAATCTGCCCCCCAAACAGCCTGAAATCACGATCGGCCCTCCAGACCGGCACGAATCCCGAATTTCTCGTTGTTCCGACGAAAAGCACTATTCACCCCTGAACAACCCGAAAGTAGTTATTTTTCATTTTGCCAGCGGAAAACTCCCGTACCGCCGCTAAAACGTTGCAAATAACCAATCTGCCCCATAAACAGCCTGAAATCACGATCGGCTGTCCAGACCGGCACGAATCCCGAATTTCTCGCTGTTCCGACAAAAAGCACTATTCACCCCTGAACAACCCGAAAGTAGTTATTTTCCATTTTGTCAACGGAAAACCCTCGTACCGCCGCTAAAACGTTGCAAATAACCAATCTGCCCCCCAAACAGCCTGAAATCACGATCGGCCGTCCAGACCGGCACGAATCCCGGATTTCTCGCTGTTCCGACGAAAAGCACTATTCACCCCTGAACAACCCGAAAGTAGTTATATTCCATTTTCTCAACGGAAAACCCTCGTACCGTCCCTAAAACGTTGCAAATAACCAATCTGCCCCCCAAACAGCCTGAAATCACGATCGGCCGTCCAGACCGGCACGAATCCCGAATTTCTCGCTGTTCCGACGAAAAGCACTATTCACCCTGAACAACCCGAAAGTAGTTATTTTTCATTTTGTCAGCGGAAAACTCCCGTACCGCCGCTAAAACGTTGCAAATAACCAATCTGCCCCACAAGCAGCCTAAAATCACGATCGGCCGTCCAGACCGGCACGAATCCCGAATTTCTCGCTGTTCCGACGAAAAGCACTATTCACCCCTGAACAACCCGAAAGTAGTTATATTCCATTTTCTCAACGGAAAACCCTCGTACCGTCCCTAAAACGTTGCAAATAACCAATCTGCCCCCCAAACAGCCTGAAATCACGATTGGACGTCCAGACCGGCACGAATCCCAAATTTCTCGCTGTTTCGACGAAAAGCACTATTCACCCCTGAACAACCCGAAAGTAGTTATTTTTCATTTTGTCAGCGGAAAACTCCCATACCGCCGCTAAAACGTTGCAAATAACCAATCTGCCCCACAAACAGCCTGAAATCACGATCGGCCCTCCAGACCGGCACGAATCCCGAATTTCTCGCTGTTCCGACGAAAAGCACTATTCACCCCTGAACAACCCGAAAGTAGTTATTTTCCGTTTTTTCAACGGAAAACTCCCGTACCGCCGCTAAAACGTTGCAAATAACCAATCTGCCCCACAAACAGCCTGAAATCACGATCGGCCGTCCAGACCGGCACGAATCCCGAATTTCTCGTTGTTCCGACGAAAAGCACTATTCACCCCTGAACAACCCGAAAGTAGTTATATTCCATTTTCTCAACGGAAAACCCTCGTACCGTCCCTAAAACGTTGCAAATAACCAATCTGCCCCCCAAACAGCCTGAAATCCCGATTGGACGTTCAGACCGGCACGAATCCCGAATTTCTCGCTGTTCCGACAAAAAGCACTATTCACCCCTGAACAACCCGAAAGTAGTTATTTTTCATTTTGTCAGCGGAAAACTCCCGTACCGCCGCTAAAACGTTGCAAATAACCAATCTGCCCCACAAACAGCCTGAAATCACGATCGGCCGTCCAGACCGGCACGAATCCCGAATTTCTCGCTGTTCCGGCGAAAAGCACTATTCACCCCTGAACAACCCGAAAGTAGTTATTTTCCATTTTGTCAACGGAAAACTCCCGTACCGCCGCTAAAACGTTGCAAATAACCAATCTGCCCCACAAACAGCCTGAAATCACGATCGGCCGTCCAGACCGGCACGAATCCCGAATTTCTCGTTGTTCCGACGAAAAGCACTATTCACCCCTGAACAAACCGAAAGTAGTTATATTCCATTTTCTCAACGGAAAACCCTCGTACCGTCCCTAAAACGTTGCAAATAACCAATCTGCCCCCCAAACAGCCTGAAATCCCGATTGGACGTCCAGACCGGCACGAATCCCGAATTTCTCGCTGTTCCGACAAAAAGCACTATTCACCCCTGAACAACCCGAAAGTAGTTATTTTTCATTTTGTCAGCGGAAAACTCCCGTACCGCCGCTAAAACGTTGCAAATAACCAATCTGCCCCACAAACAGCCTGAAATCACGATCGGCCGTCCAGACCGGCACGAATCCCGAATTTCTCGCTGTTCCGACGAAAAGCACTATTCACCCCTGAACAACCCGAAAGTAGTTATTTTTCATTTTGACAGCGGAAAACTCCCGTACCGCCGCTAAAACGTTGCAAATAACCAATCTGCCCCACAAACAGCCTGAAATCACGATCGGCCGTCCAGACCGGCACGAATCCCGAATTTCTTGCTGTTCCGACGAAAAGCACTATTCACCCCTCAACAACCCGAAAGTAGTTATTTTCCATTTTGTCAATGGAAAACCCTCGTACCGCCCCTAAAAAGTTGCAAATAACCAATCTGCCCCCCAAACAGCCTGAAATCACGATCGGCCGTCCAGACCGGCACAAATCCCGATTTTCTTGCTGTTCCGACGAAAAGCACTATTCACCCTGAACAACCCGAAAGTAGTTATTTTTCATTTTGTCAGCGGAAAACTCCCGTACCGCCGCTAAAACGTTGCAAATAACCAATCTGCCCCACAAACAGCCTGAAATCACGATCGGCCGTCCAGGCCGGCACGAATCCCGAATTTCTCGTTGTTCCGACGAAAAGCACTATTCACCCCTGAACAACCCGAAAGTAGTTATATTCCATTTTCTCAACGGAAAACCCTCGTACCGTCCCTAAAACGTTGCAAATAACCAATCTGCCCCCCAAACAGCCTGAAATCCCGATTGGACGTTCAGACCGGCACGAATCCCGAATTTCTCGCTGTTCCGACAAAAAGCACTATTCACCCCTGAACAACCCGAAAGTAGTTATTTTTCATTTTGTCAGCGGAAAACTCCCGTACCGCCGCTAAAACGTTGCAAATAACCAATCTGCCCCACAAACAGCCTGAAATCACGATCGGCCGTCCAGACCGGCACGAATCCCGAATTTCTCGCTGTTCCGACGAAAAGCACTATTCACCCCTGAACAACCCGAAAGTAGTTATTTTCCATTTTGTCAACGGAAAACTCCCGTACCGCCGCTAAAACGTTGCAAATAACCAATCTGCCCCACAAACAGCCTGAAATCACGATCGGCCGTCCAGACCGGCACGAATCCCGAATTTCTCGTTGTTCCGACGAAAAGCACTATTCACCCCTGAACAACCCGAAAGTAGTTATATTCCATTTTCTCAACGGAAAACCCTCGTACCGTCCCTAAAACGTTGTAAATAACCAATCTGCCCCCCAAACAGCCTGAAATCCCGATTGGACGTCCAGACCGGCACGAATCCCGAATTTCTCGTTGTTCCGACAAAAAGCACTATTCACCCCTGAACAACCCGAAAGTAGTTATATTCCATTTTCTCAACGGAAAACCCTCGTACCGTCCCTAAAACGTTGCAAATAACCAATCTGCCCCCCAAACAGCCTGAAATCCCGATTGGACGTTCAGACCGGCACGAATCCCGAATTTCTCGCTGTTCCGACAAAAAGCACTATTCACCCCTGAACAACCCGAAAGTAGTTATTTTTCATTTTGTCAGCGGAAAACTCCCGTACCGCCGCTAAAACGTTGCAAATAACCAATCTGCCCCACAAACAGCCTGAAATCACGATCGGCCGTCCAGACCGGCACGAATCCCGAATTTCTCGCTGTTCCGACGAAAAGCACTATTCACCCCTGAACAACCCGAAAGTAGTTATTTTCCATTTTGTCAATGGAAAACTCCCGTACCGCCGCTAAAACGTTGCAAATAACCAATCTGCCCCACAAACAGCCTGAAATCACGATCGGCCGTCCAGGCCGGCACGAATCCCGAATTTCTCGTTGTTCCGACGAAAAGCACTATTCACCCCTGAACAACCCGAAAGTAGTTATATTCCATTTTCTCAACGGAAAACCCTCGTACCGTCCCTAAAACGTTGCAAATAACCAATCTGCCCCCCAAACAGCCTGAAATCCCGATTGGACGTCCAGACCGGTACGAATCCCAAATTTCTCGCTGTTTCGACGAAAAGCACTATTCACCCCTGAACAACCCGAAAGTAGTTATTTTTTATTTTGTCAGCGGAAAACTCCCATACCGCTGCTAAAACGTTGCAAATAACCAATCTGCCCCATAAACAGCCTGAAATCACGATCGGCTGTCCAGACCGGCACGAATCCCGAATTTCTCGCTGTACCGACGAGAAGCACTATTCACCCCTGAATAACCCGAAAGTTGTTATTTTCCATTTTGTCAACGGAAAACCCTCGTACTGCCGCTAAAACATTGCAAATAACCAATCTGCCCCACAAACAGCCTGAAATCACGATCGGCCCTCCAGACCGGCACGAATCCCGAATTTCTCGCTGTTCCGACGAAAAGCACTATTCCCCCCTGAACAACCCGAAAGTAGTTATTTTCCATTTTGTCAACGGAAAACTCCCGTACCGCCGCTAAAATGTTGCAAATAACCAATCTGCCCCACAAACAGCTTGAAATCACGATCGGCCGTCCAGACCGGCACGAATCCCGAATTTCTCGTTGTTCCGACGAAAAGCACTATTCACCCCTGAACAACCCGAAAGTAGTTATATTCCATTTTCTCAACGGAAAACCCTCGTACCGTCCCTAAAACGTTGCAAATAACCAATCTGCCCCCCAAACAGCCTGAAATCCCGATTGGACGTCCAGACCGGCACGAATCCCGAATTTCTCGTTGTTCCGACAAAAAGCACTATTCACCCCTGAACAACCCGAAAGTAGTTATTTTTCATTTTGTCAGCGGAAAACTCCCGTACCGCCGCTAAAACGTTGCAAATAACCAATCTGCCCCACAAACAGCCTGAAATCACGATCGGCCGTCCAGACCGGCACGAATCCCGAATTTCTCGCTGTTCCGACGAAAAGCACTATTCACCCCTGAACAACCCGAAAGTAGTTATTTTCCATTTTGTCAATGGAAAACCCTCGTACCGCCCCTAAAACGTTGCAAATAACCAATCTGCCCCCCAAACAGCCTGAAATCACGATCGGCCGTCCAGACCGGCACAAATCCTGATTTTCTCGCTGTTCCGACGAAAAGCACTATTCACCCTGAACAACCCGAAAGTAGTTATTTTTCATTTTGTCAGCGGAAAACTCCCGTACCGCCGCTAAAACGTTGCAAATAACCAATCTGCCCCACAAACAGCCTGAAATCACGATCGGCCGTCCAGGCCGGCACGAATCCCGAATTTCTCGTTGTTCCGACGAAAAGCACTATTCACCCCTGAACAACCCGAAAGTAGTTATATTCCATTTTCTCAACGGAAAACCCTCGTACCGTCCCTAAAACGTTGCAAATAACCAATCTGCCCCCCAAACAGCCTGAAATCCCGATTGGACGTCCAGACCGGTACGAATCCCAAATTTCTCGCTGTTTCGACGAAAAGCACTATTCACCCCTGAACAACCCGAAAGTAGTTATTTTTTATTTTGTCAGCGGAAAACTCCCATACCGCTGCTAAAACGTTGCAAATAACCAATCTGCCCCATAAACAGCCTGAAATCACGATCGGCTGTCCAGACCGGCACGAATCCCGAATTTCTCGCTGTACCGACGAGAAGCACTATTCACCCCTGAATAACCCGAAAGTTGTTATTTTCCATTTTGTCAACGGAAAACCCTCGTACTGCCGCTAAAACATTGCAAATAACCAATCTGCCCCACAAACAGCCTGAAATCACGATCGGCCCTCCAGACCGGCACGAATCCCGAATTTCTCGCTGTTCCGACGAAAAGCACTATTCCCCCCTGAACAACCCGAAAGTAGTTATTTTCCATTTTGTCAACGGAAAACTCCCGTACCGCCGCTAAAATGTTGCAAATAACCAATCTGCCCCACAAACAGCTTGAAATCACGATCGGCCGTCCAGACCGGCACGAATCCCGAATTTCTCGTTGTTCCGACGAAAAGCACTATTCACCCCTGAACAACCCGAAAGTAGTTATATTCCATTTTCTCAACGGAAAACCCTCGTACCGTCCCTAAAACGTTGCAAATAACCAATCTGCCCCCCAAACAGCCTGAAATCCCGATTGGACGTCCAGACCGGCACGAATCCCGAATTTCTCGCTGTTCCGACAAAAAGCACTATTCACCCCTGAACAACCCGAAAGTAGTTATTTTTCATTTTGTCAGCGGAAAACTCCCGTACCGCCGCTAAAACGTTGCAAATAACCAATCTGCCCCACAAACAGCCTGAAATCACGATCGGCCGTCCAGACCGGCACGAATCCCGAATTTCTCGCTGTTCCGACGAAAAGCACTATTCATCCCTGAACAACCCGAAAGTAGTTATTTTCCATTTTGTCAATGGAAAACCCTCGTACCGCCCCTAAAACGTTGCAAATAACCAATCTGCCCCCCAAACAGCCTGAAATCACGATCGCCGTCCAGACCGGCACGAATCCCGAATTTCTCGCTGTTCCGACGAAAAGCACTATTCACCCTGAACAACCCGAAAGTAGTTATTTTTCATTTTGTCAGCGGAAAACTCCCGTACCGCCGCTAAAACGTTGCAAATAACCAATCTGCCCCACAAACAGCCTGAAATCACGATCGGCCGTCCAGACCGGCACGAATCCCGAATTTCTCGTTGTTCCGACGAAAAGCACTATTCACCCCTGAACAACCCGAAAGTAGTTATATTCCATTTTCTCAACGGAAAACCCTCGTACCGTCCCTAAAACGTTGCAAATAACCAATCTGCCCCCCAAACAGCCTGAAATCCCGATTGGACGTCCAGACCGGCACGAATCCCAAATTTCTCGCTGTTTCGACGAAAAGCACTATTCACCCCTGAACAACCCGAAAGTAGTTATTTTTCATTTTGTCAGCGGAAAACTCCCGTACCGCCGCTAAAACGTTGCATATAACCAATCTGCCCCACAAACAGCCTGAAATCACGATCGGCCGTCCAGACCGGCACGAATCCCGAATTTCTCGCTGTTCCGACAAAAAGCACTATTCACCCCTGAACAACCCGAAAGTAGTTATTTTTCATTTTGTCAGCGGAAAACTCCCGTACCGCCGCTAAAACGTTGCAAATAACCAATCTGCCCCACAAACAGCCTGAAATCACGATCGGCCGTCCAGACCGGCACGAATCCCGAATTTCTCGCTGTTCCGACGAAAAGCACTATTCACCCCTGAACAACCCGAAAGTAGTTATTTTCCATTTTGTCAACGGAAAACTCCCGTACCGCCGCTAAAACGTTGCAAATAACCAATCTGCCCCACAAACAGCCTGAAATCACGATCGGCCGTCCAGACCGGCACGAATCCCGAATTTCTCGTTGTTCCGACGAAAAGCACTATTCACCCCTGAACAACCCGAAAGTAGTTATATTCCATTTTCTCAACGGAAAACCCTCGTACCGTCCCTAAAACGTTGCAAATAACCAATCTGCCCCCCAAACAGCCTGAAATCCCGATTGGACGTCCAGACCGGCACGAATCCCGAATTTCTCGCTGTTCCGACAAAAAGCACTATTCACCCCTGAACAACCCGAAAGTAGTTATTTTTCATTTTGACAGCGGAAAACTCCCGTACCGCCGCTAAAACGTTGCAAATAACCAATCTGCCCCACAAACAGCCTGAAATCACGATCGGCCGTCCAGACCGGCACGAATCCCGAATTTCTCGCTGTTCCGACGAAAAGCACTATTCACCCCTGAACAACCCGAAAGTTGTTATTTTCCATTTTGTCAATGGAAAACCCTCGTACCGCCCCTAAAACGTTGCAAATAACCAATCTGCCCCCCAAACAGCCTGAAATCACGATCGGCCGTCCAGACCGGCACAAATCCTGATTTTCTCGCTGTTCCGACGAAAAGCACTATTCACCCTGAACAACCCGAAAGTAGTTATTTTTCATTTTGTCAGCGGAAAACTCCCGTACCGCCGCTAAAACGTTGCAAATAACCAATCTGCCCCACAAACAGCCTGAAATCACGATCGGCCGTCCAGGCCGGCACGAATCCCGAATTTCTCGTTGTTCCGACGAAAAGCACTATTCACCCCTGAACAACCCGAAAGTAGTTATATTCCATTTTCTCAACGGAAAACCCTCGTACCGTCCCTAAAACGTTGCAAATAACCAATCTGCCCCCCAAACAGCCTGAAATCCCGATTGGACGTCCAGACCGGTACGAATCCCAAATTTCTCGCTGTTTCGACGAAAAGCACTATTCACCCCTGAACAACCCGAAAGTAGTTATTTTTTATTTTGTCAGCGGAAAACTCCCATACCGCTGCTAAAACGTTGCAAATAACCAATCTGCCCCATAAACAGCCTGAAATCACGATCGGCTGTCCAGACCGGCACGAATCCCGAATTTCTCGCTGTACCGACGAGAAGCACTATTCACCCCTGAATAACCCGAAAGTTGTTATTTTCCATTTTGTCAACGGAAAACCCTCGTACTGCCGCTAAAACATTGCAAATAACCAATCTGCCCCACAAACAGCCTGAAATCACGATCGGCCCTCCAGACCGGCACGAATCCCGAATTTCTCGCTGTTCCGACGAAAAGCACTATTCCCCCCTGAACAACCCGAAAGTAGTTATTTTCCATTTTGTCAACGGAAAACTCCCGTACCGCCGCTAAAATGTTGCAAATAACCAATCTGCCCCACAAACAGCTTGAAATCACGATCGGCCGTCCAGACCGGCACGAATCCCGAATTTCTCGTTGTTCCGACGAAAAGCACTATTCACCCCTGAACAACCCGAAAGTAGTTATATTCCATTTTCTCAACGGAAAACCCTCGTACCGTCCCTAAAACGTTGCAAATAACCAATCTGCCCCCCAAACAGCCTGAAATCCCGATTGGACGTCCAGACCGGCACGAATCCCGAATTTCTCGCTGTTCCGACAAAAAGCACTATTCACCCCTGAACAACCCGAAAGTAGTTATTTTTCATTTTGTCAGCGGAAAACTCCCGTACCGCCGCTAAAACGTTGCAAATAACCAATCTGCCCCACAAACAGCCTGAAATCACGATCGGCCGTCCAGACCGGCACGAATCCCGAATTTCTCGCTGTTCCGACGAAAAGCACTATTCATCCCTGAACAACCCGAAAGTAGTTATTTTCCATTTTGTCAATGGAAAACCCTCGTACCGCCCCTAAAACGTTGCAAATAACCAATCTGCCCCCCAAACAGCCTGAAATCACGATCGCCGTCCAGACCGGCACGAATCCCGAATTTCTCGCTGTTCCGACGAAAAGCACTATTCACCCTGAACAACCCGAAAGTAGTTATTTTTCATTTTGTCAGCGGAAAACTCCCGTACCGCCGCTAAAACGTTGCAAATAACCAATCTGCCCCACAAACAGCCTGAAATCACGATCGGCCGTCCAGACCGGCACGAATCCCGAATTTCTCGTTGTTCCGACGAAAAGCACTATTCACCCCTGAACAACCCGAAAGTAGTTATATTCCATTTTCTCAACGGAAAACCCTCGTACCGTCCCTAAAACGTTGCAAATAACCAATCTGCCCCCCAAACAGCCTGAAATCCCGATTGGACGTCCAGACCGGCACGAATCCCAAATTTCTCGCTGTTTCGACGAAAAGCACTATTCACCCCTGAACAACCCGAAAGTAGTTATTTTTCATTTTGTCAGCGGAAAACTCCCGTACCGCCGCTAAAACGTTGCATATAACCAATCTGCCCCACAAACAGCCTGAAATCACGATCGGCCGTCCAGACCGGCACGAATCCCGAATTTCTCGCTGTTCCGACAAAAAGCACTATTCACCCCTGAACAACCCGAAAGTAGTTATTTTTCATTTTGTCAGCGGAAAACTCCCGTACCGCCGCTAAAACGTTGCAAATAACCAATCTGCCCCACAAACAGCCTGAAATCACGATCGGCCGTCCAGACCGGCACGAATCCCGAATTTCTCGCTGTTCCGACGAAAAGCACTATTCACCCCTGAACAACCCGAAAGTAGTTATTTTCCATTTTGTCAACGGAAAACTCCCGTACCGCCGCTAAAACGTTGCAAATAACCAATCTGCCCCACAAACAGCCTGAAATCACGATCGGCCGTCCAGACCGGCACGAATCCCGAATTTCTCGTTGTTCCGACGAAAAGCACTATTCACCCCTGAACAACCCGAAAGTAGTTATATTCCATTTTCTCAACGGAAAACCCTCGTACCGTCCCTAAAACGTTGCAAATAACCAATCTGCCCCCCAAACAGCCTGAAATCCCGATTGGACGTCCAGACCGGCACGAATCCCGAATTTCTCGCTGTTCCGACAAAAAGCACTATTCACCCCTGAACAACCCGAAAGTAGTTATTTTTCATTTTGACAGCGGAAAACTCCCGTACCGCCGCTAAAACGTTGCAAATAACCAATCTGCCCCACAAACAGCCTGAAATCACGATCGGCCGTCCAGACCGGCACGAATCCCGAATTTCTCGCTGTTCCGACGAAAAGCACTATTCACCCCTGAACAACCCGAAAGTTGTTATTTTCCATTTTGTCAATGGAAAACCCTCGTACCGCCCCTAAAACGTTGCAAATAACCAATCTGCCCCCCAAACAGCCTGAAATCACGATCGGCCGTCCAGACCGGCACAAATCCCGATTTTCTCGCTGTTCCGACGAAAAGCACTATTCACCCTGAACAACCCGAAAGTAGTTATTTTTCATTTTGTCAGCGGAAAACTCCCGTACCGCCGCTAAAACGTTGCAAATAACCAATCTGCCCCACAAACAGCCTGAAATCACGATCGGCCGTCCAGACCGGCACGAATCCCGAATTTCTCGCTGTTCCGACGAAAAGCACTATTCACCCCTGAACAACCCGAAAGTAGTTATTTTCCATTTTGTCAACGGAAAACTCCCGTACCGCCGCTAAAACGTTGCAAATAACCAATCTGCCCCACAAACAGCCTGAAATCACGATCGGCCGTCCAGACCGGCACGAATCCCGAATTTCTCGTTGTTCCGACGAAAAGCACTATTCACCCCTGAACAACCCGAAAGTAGTTATATTCCATTTTCTCAACGGAAAACCCTCGTACCGTCCCTAAAACGTTGCAAATAACCAATCTGCCCCCCAAACAGCCTGAAATCCCGATTGGACGTCCAGACCGGCACGAATCCCGAATTTCTCGCTGTTCCGACAAAAAGCACTATTCACCCCTGAACAACCCGAAAGTAGTTATTTTTCATTTTGACAGCGGAAAACTCCCGTACCGCCGCTAAAACGTTGCAAATAACCAATCTGCCCCACAAACAGCCTGAAATCACGATCGGCCGTCCAGACCGGCACGAATCCCGAATTTCTCGCTGTTCCGACGAAAAGCACTATTCACCCTGAACAACCCGAAAGTAGTTATTTTTCATTTTGCCAGCGGAAAACTCCCGTACCGCCGCTAAAACGTTGCAAATAACCAATCTGCCCCATAAACAGCCTGAAATCACGATCGGCTGTCCAGACCGGCACGAATCCCGAATTTCTCGCTGTTCCGACAAAAAGCACTATTCACCCCTGAACAACCCGAAAGTAGTTATTTTCCATTTTGTCAACGGAAAACCCTCGTACCGCCGCTAAAACGTTGCAAATAACCAATCTGCCCCCCAAACAGCCTGAAATCACGATCGGCCGTCCAGACCGGCACGAATCCCGGATTTCTCGCTGTTCCGACGAAAAGCACTATTCACCCCTGAACAACCCGAAAGTAGTTATATTCCATTTTCTCAACGGAAAACCCTCGTACCGTCCCTAAAACGTTGCAAATAACCAATCTGCCCCCCAAACAGCCTGAAATCACGATCGGCCGTCCAGACCGGCACGAATCCCGAATTTCTCGCTGTTCCGACGAAAAGCACTATTCACCCCTGAACAACCCGAAAGTAGTTATTTTTCATTTTGTCAATGGAAAACCCTCGTACCGCCCCTAAAACGTTGCAAATAACCAATCTGCCCCCCAAACAGCCTGAAATCACGATCGGCCGTCCAGACCGGCACGAATCCCGAATTTCTCGCTGTTCCGACGAAAAGCACTATTCACCCTGAACAACCCGAAAGTAGTTATTTTTCATTTTGCCAGCGGAAAGCTCCCGTACCGCCGCTAAAACGTTGCAAATAACCAATCTGCCCCATAAACAGCCTGAAATCATGATCGGCTGTCCAGACCGGCACGAATCCCGAATTTCTCGCTGTTCCGACAAAAAGCACTATTCACCCCTGAACAACCCGAAAGTAGTTATTTTCCATTTTGTCAACGGAAAACCCTCGTACCGCCGCTAAAACGTTGCAAATAACCAATCCGCCCCCCAAACAGCCTGAAATCACGATCGGCCGTCCAGACCGGCACGAATCCCGGATTTCTCGCTGTTCCGACGAAAAGCACTATTCACCCCTGAACAACCCGAAAGTAGTTATATTCCATTTTCTCAACGGAAAACCCTCGTACCGTCCCTAAAACGTTGCAAATAACCAATCTGCCCCACAAACAGCCTGAAATCACGATCGGCCGTCCAGACCGGCACGAATCCCGAATTTCTCGCTGTTCCGACGAAAAGCACTATTCATCCCTGAACAACCCGAAAGTAGTTATTTTCCATTTTGTCAATGGAAAACCCTCGTACCGCCCCTAAAACGTTGCAAATAACCAATCTGCCCCCCAAACAGCCTGAAATCACGATCGGCCGTCCAGACCGGCACGAATCCCGAATTTCTCGCTGTTCCGACGAAAAGCACTATTCACCCTGAACAACCCGAAAGTAGTTATTTTTCATTTTGTCAGCGGAAAACTCCCGTACCGCCGCTAAAACGTTGCAAATAACCAATCTGCCCCACAAACAGCCTGAAATCACGATCGGCCGTCCAGACCGGCACGAATCCCGAATTTCACGTTGTTCCGACGAAAAGCACTATTCCCCCCTGAACAACCCGAAAGTAGTTATATTCCATTTTCTCAACGGAAAACCCTCGTACCGTCCCTAAAACGTTGCAAATAACCAATCTGCCCCCTAAACAGCCTGAAATCCCGATTGGACGTCCAGACCGGCACGAATCCCAAATTTCTCGCTGTTTCGACGAAAAGCACTATTCACCCCTGAACAACCCGAAAGTAGTTATTTTTCATTTTGCCAGCGGAAAACTCCCGTACCGCCGCTAAAACCTTGCAAATAACCAATCTGCCCCATAAATAGCCTGAAATCACGATCGGCTGTCCAGACCGGCACGAATCCCGAATTTCTCGCTGTTCCGACAAAAAGCACTATTCACCCCTGAACAACCCGAAAGTAGTTATATTCCATTTTCTCAACGGAAAACCCTCGTACCGCCCATAAAACGTTGCAAATAACCAATCTGCCCCCCAAACAGCCTGAAATCACGATCGGCCCTCCAGACCGGCACGAATCCCGGATTTCTCGCTGTTCCGACGAAAAGCACTATTCACCCCTGAACAACCCGAAAGTAGTTATATTCCATTTTCTCAACGGAAAACCCTCGTACCGTCCCTAAAACGTTGCAAATAACCAATCTGCCCCCCAAACAGCCTGAAATCCCGATTGGACGTCCAGACCGGCACGAATCCCAAATTTCTCGCTGTTTCGACGAAAAGCACTATTCACCCCTGAACAACCCGAAAGTAGTTATTTTTCATTTTGCCAGCGGAAAACTCCCGTACCGCCGCTAAAACGTTGCAAATAACCAATCTGCCCCATAAACAGCCTGAAATCACGATCGGCTGTCCAGACCGGCACGAATCCCGAATTTCTCGCTGTTCCGACAAAAAGCACTATTCACCCCTGAACAACCCGAAAGTAGTTATATTCCATTTTCTCAACGGAAAACCCTCGTACCGCCCCTAAAACGTTGCAAATAACCAATCTGCCCCCCAAACAGCCTGAAATCACGATCGGCCCTCCAGACCGGCACGAATCCCGGATTTCTCGCTGTTCCGACGAAAAGCACTATTCACCCCTGAACAACCCGAAAGTAGTTATATTCCATTTTCTCAACGGAAAACCCTCGTACCGTCCCTAAAACGTTGCAAATAACCAATCTGCCCCCCAAACAGCCTGAAATCACGATCGGCCGTCCAGACCGGCACAAATCCCGAATTTCTCGCTGTTCCGACGAAAAGCACTATTCACCCTGAACAACCCGAAAGTAGTTATTTTTCATTTTGTCAGCGGAAAACTCCCGTACCGCCGCTAAAACGTTGCAAATAACCAATCTGCCCCACAAATAGCCTGAAATCACGATCGGCCGTCCAGACCGGCACGAATACCGGATTTCTCGCTGTTCCGACGAAAAGCACTATTCACCCCTGAACAACCCGAAAGTAGTTATTTTCCATTTTGTCAACGGAAAACCCTCGTACCGCCCATAAAACGTTGCAAATAACCAATCTGCCCCCCAAACAGCCTGAAATCACGATCGGCCCTCCAGACCGGCACGAATCCCGAATTTCTCGCTGTTCCGACGAAAAGCACTATTCACCCCTGAACAACCCGAAAGTAGTTATATTCCATTTTCTCAACGGAAAACCCTCGTACCGTCCCTAAAACGTTGCAAATAACCAATCTGTCCCCCAAACAGTCTGAAATCACGATCGGCCGTCCAGACCGGCACGAATCCCGAATTTCTCGCTGTTCCGACGAAAAGCACTATTCACCCCAGAACAACCCGAAAGTAGTTATATTCCATTTTCTCAACGGAAAACCCTCGTACCGTCCCTAAAACGTTGCAAATAACCAATCTGCCCCCCAAACAGTCTGAAATCACGATCGGCCGTCCAGACCGGCACGAATCCCGAATTTCTCGCTGTTCCGACGAAAAGCACTATTCACCCCTGAACAACCCGAAAGTAGTTATTTTTCATTTTGTCAATGGAAAACCCTCGTACTGCCCCTAAAACGTTGCAAATAACCAATCTGCCCCCCAAACAGCCTGAAATCACGATTGGACGTCCAGACCGGCACGAATCCCGAATTTCTCGCTGTTCCGACAAAAAGCACTATTCACCCCTGAACAGCCCGAAAGTAGTTATTTTTCATTTTGTCAGCGGAAAACTCCCGTACCGCCGCTAAAACGTTGCAAATAACCAATCTGCCCCACAAACAGCCTGAAATCACGATCGGCTGTCCAGACCGGCACGAATCCCGGATTTCTCGCTGTTCCGACGAAAAGCACTATTCACCCCTGAACAACCCGAAAGTAGTTATATTCCATTTTCTCAACGGAAAACCCTCGTACCGTCCCTAAAACGTTGCAAATAACCAATCTGCCCCCCAAACAGCCTGAAATCCCGATTGGACGTCCAGACCGGCACGAATCCCAAATTTCTCGCTGTTTCGACGAAAAGCACTATTCACCCCTGAACAACCCGAAAGTAGTTATTTTTCATTTTGCCAGCGGAAAACTCCCGTACCGCCGCTAAAACGTTGCAAATAACCAATCTGCCCCATAAACAGCCTGAAATCACGATCGGCTGTCCAGACCGGCACGAATCCCGAATTTCTCGCTGTTCCGACAAAAAGCACTATTCACCCCTGAACAACCCGAAAGTAGTTATATTCCATTTTCTCAACGGAAAACCCTCGTACCGCCCATAAAACGTTGCAAATAACCAATCTGCCCCCCAAACAGCCTGAAATCACGATCGGCCCTCCAGACCGGCACGAATCCCGGATTTCTCGCTGTTCCGACGAAAAGCACTATTCACCCCTGAACAACCCGAAAGTAGTTATATTCCATTTTCTCAACGGAAAACCCTCGTACCGTCCCTAAAACGTTGCAAATAACCAATCTGCCCCCCAAACAGCCTGAAATCACGATCGGCCGTCCAGACCGGCACAAATCCCGAATTTCTCGCTGTTCCGACGAAAAGCACTATTCACCCTGAACAACCCGAAAGTAGTTATTTTTCATTTTGTCAGCGGAAAACTCCCGTACCGCCGCTAAAACGTTGCAAATAACCAATCTGCCCCACAAATAGCCTGAAATCACGATCGGCCGTCCAGACCGGCACGAATACCGGATTTCTCGCTGTTCCGACGAAAAGCACTATTCACCCCTGAACAACCCGAAAGTAGTTATTTTCCATTTTGTCAACGGAAAACCCTCGTACCGCCCATAAAACGTTGCAAATAACCAATCTGCCCCCCAAACAGCCTGAAATCACGATCGGCCCTCCAGACCGGCACGAATCCCGAATTTCTCGCTGTTCCGACGAAAAGCACTATTCACCCCTGAACAACCCGAAAGTAGTTATATTCCATTTTCTCAACGGAAAACCCTCGTACCGTCCCTAAAACGTTGCAAATAACCAATCTGTCCCCCAAACAGTCTGAAATCACGATCGGCCGTCCAGACCGGCACGAATCCCGAATTTCTCGCTGTTCCGACGAAAAGCACTATTCACCCCAGAACAACCCGAAAGTAGTTATATTCCATTTTCTCAACGGAAAACCCTCGTACCGTCCCTAAAACGTTGCAAATAACCAATCTGCCCCCCAAACAGTCTGAAATCACGATCGGCCGTCCAGACCGGCACGAATCCCGAATTTCTCGCTGTTCCGACGAAAAGCACTATTCACCCCTGAACAACCCGAAAGTAGTTATTTTTCATTTTGTCAATGGAAAACCCTCGTACTGCCCCTAAAACGTTGCAAATAACCAATCTGCCCCCCAAACAGCCTGAAATCACGATTGGACGTCCAGACCGGCACGAATCCCGAATTTCTCGCTGTTCCGACAAAAAGCACTATTCACCCCTGAACAGCCCGAAAGTAGTTATTTTTCATTTTGTCAGCGGAAAACTCCCGTACCGCCGCTAAAACGTTGCAAATAACCAATCTGCCCCACAAACAGCCTGAAATCACGATCGGCTGTCCAGACCGGCACGAATCCCGAATTTCTCGTTGTTCCGACGAAAAGCACTATTCACCCCTGAACAACCCGAAAGTAGTTATATTCCATTTTATCAACGGAAAACCCTCGTACCGTCCCTAAAACGTTGCAAATAACCAATCAGCCCCCCAAACAGTCTGAAATCACGATCGGCCGTCCAGACCGGCACGAATCCCGAATTTCTCGCTGTTCCGACGAAAAGCACTATTCATCCCTGAACAACCCGAAAGTAGTTATTTTCCATTTTGTCAATGGAAAACCCTCGTACCGCCCCTAAAACGTTGCAAATAACCAATCTGCCCCCCAAACAGCCTGAAATCACGATCGGCCGTCCAGACCGGCACGAATCCCGAATTTCTCGCTGTTCCGACGAAAAGCACTATTCACCCTCAACAACCCGAAAGTAGTTATTTTTCATTTTGTCAGCGGAAAACTCCCGTACCGCCGCTAAAACGTTGCAAATAACCAATCTGCCCCACAAACAGCCTGAAATCACGATCGGCCGTCCAGACCGGCACGAATCCCGAATTTCTCGCTGTTCCGACGAAAAGCACTATTCACCCCAGAACAACCCGAAAGTAGTTATATTCCATTTTCTCAACGGAAAACCCTCGTACCGTCCCTAAAACGTTGCAAATAACCAATCTGCCCCCCAAACAGTCTGAAATCACGATCGGCCGTCCAGACCGGCACGAATCCCGAATTTCTCGCTGTTCCGACGAAAAGCACTATTCACCCCTGAACAACCCGAAAGTAGTTATTTTTCATTTTGTCAATGGAAAACCCTCGTACTGCCCCTAAAACGTTGCAAATAACCAATCTGCCCCCCAAACAGCCTGAAATCACGATTGGACGTCCAGACCGGCACGAATCCCGAATTTCTCGCTGTTCCGACAAAAAGCACTATTCACCCCTGAACAGCCCGAAAGTAGTTATTTTCCATTTTGTCAACGGAAAACTCCCGTACCGCCGCTAAAACGTTGCAAATAACCAATCTGCCCCACAAACAGCCTGAAATCACGATCGGCTGTCCAGACCGGCACGAATCCCGGATTTCTCGCTGTTCCGACGAAAAGCACTATTCACCCCTGAACAACCCGAAAGTAGTTATATTCCATTTTCTCAACGGAAAACCCTCGTACCGTCCCTAAAACGTTGCAAATAACCAATCTGCCCCCCAAACAGCCTGAAATCCCGATTGGACGTCCAGACCGGCACGAATCCCAAATTTCTCGCTGTTTCGACGAAAAGCACTATTCACCCCTGAACAACCCGAAAGTAGTTATTTTTCATTTTGCCAGCGGAAAACTCCCGTACCGCCGCTAAAACGTTGCAAATAACCAATCTGCCCCATAAACAGCCTGAAATCACGATCGGCTGTCCAGACCGGCACGAATCCCGAATTTCTCGCTGTTCCGACAAAAAGCACTATTCACCCCTGAACAACCCGAAAGTAGTTATATTCCATTTTCTCAACGGAAAACCCTCGTACCGCCCATAAAACGTTGCAAATAACCAATCTGCCCCCCAAACAGCCTGAAATCACGATCGGCCCTCCAGACCGGCACGAATCCCGGATTTCTCGCTGTTCCGACGAAAAGCACTATTCACCCCTGAACAACCCGAAAGTAGTTATATTCCATTTTCTCAACGGAAAACCCTCGTACCGTCCCTAAAACGTTGCAAATAACCAATCTGCCCCCCAAACAGCCTGAAATCACGATCGGCCGTCCAGACCGGCACAAATCCCGAATTTCTCGCTGTTCCGACGAAAAGCACTATTCACCCTGAACAACCCGAAAGTAGTTATTTTTCATTTTGTCAGCGGAAAACTCCCGTACCGCCGCTAAAACGTTGCAAATAACCAATCTGCCCCACAAATAGCCTGAAATCACGATCGGCCGTCCAGACCGGCACGAATACCGGATTTCTCGCTGTTCCGACGAAAAGCACTATTCACCCCTGAACAACCCGAAAGTAGTTATTTTCCATTTTGTCAACGGAAAACCCTCGTACCGCCCATAAAACGTTGCAAATAACCAATCTGCCCCCCAAACAGCCTGAAATCACGATCGGCCCTCCAGACCGGCACGAATCCCGAATTTCTCGCTGTTCCGACGAAAAGCACTATTCACCCCTGAACAACCCGAAAGTAGTTATATTCCATTTTCTCAACGGAAAACCCTCGTACCGTCCCTAAAACGTTGCAAATAACCAATCTGTCCCCCAAACAGTCTGAAATCACGATCGGCCGTCCAGACCGGCACGAATCCCGAATTTCTCGCTGTTCCGACGAAAAGCACTATTCACCCCAGAACAACCCGAAAGTAGTTATATTCCATTTTCTCAACGGAAAACCCTCGTACCGTCCCTAAAACGTTGCAAATAACCAATCTGCCCCCCAAACAGTCTGAAATCACGATCGGCCGTCCAGACCGGCACGAATCCCGAATTTCTCGCTGTTCCGACGAAAAGCACTATTCACCCCTGAACAACCCGAAAGTAGTTATTTTTCATTTTGTCAATGGAAAACCCTCGTACTGCCCCTAAAACGTTGCAAATAACCAATCTGCCCCCCAAACAGCCTGAAATCACGATTGGACGTCCAGACCGGCACGAATCCCGAATTTCTCGTTGTTCCGACAAAAAGCACTATTCACCCCTGAACAGCCCGAAAGTAGTTATTTTTCATTTTGTCAGCGGAAAACTCCCGTACCGCCGCTAAAACGTTGCAAATAACCAATCTGCCCCACAAACAGCCTGAAATCACGATCAGCTGTCCAGACCGGCACGAATCCCGAATTTCTCGTTGTTCCGACGAAAAGCACTATTCACCCCTGAACAACCCGAAAGTAGTTATATTCCATTTTATCAATGGAAAACCCTCGTACCGTCCCTAAAACGTTGCAAATAACCAATCAGCCCCCCAAACAGTCTGAAATCACGATCGGCCGTCCAGACCGGCACGAATCCCGAATTTCTCGCTGTTCCGACGAAAAGCACTATTCATCCCTGAACAACCCGAAAGTAGTTATTTTCCATTTTGTCAATGGAAAACCCTCGTACCGCCCCTAAAACGTTGCAAATAACCAATCTGCCCCCCAAACAGCCTGAAATCACGATCGGCCGTCCAGACCGGCACGAATCCCGAATTTCTCGCTGTTCCGACGAAAAGCACTATTCACCCTCAACAACCCGAAAGTAGTTATTTTTCATTTTGTCAGCGGAAAACTCCCGTACCGCCGCTAAAACGTTGCAAATAACCAATCTGCCCCACAAACAGCCTGAAATCACGATCGGCCGTCCAGACCGGCACGAATCCCGAATTTCTCGTTGTTCCGACGAAAAGCACTATTCACCCCTGAACAACCCGAAAGTAGTTATATTCCATTTTCTCAACGGAAAACCCTCGTACCGTCCCTAAAACGTTGCAAATAACCAATCTGCCCCCCAAACAGCCTGAAATCACGATCGGCCGTCCAGACCGGCACGAATCCCGAATTTCTCGCTGTTCCGACGAAAAGCACTATTCACCCTGAACAACCCGAAAGTAGTTATTTTTCATTTTGCCAGCGGAAAACTCCCGTACCGCCGCTAAAACGTTGCAAATAACCAATCTGCCCCATAAACAGCCTGAAATCACGATCGGCTGTCCAGACCGGCACGAATCCCGAATTTCTCGCTGTTCCGACAAAAAGCACTATTCACCCCTGAACAACCCGAAAGTAGTTATTTTCCGTTTTGTCAACGGAAAACCCTCGTACCGCCGCTAAAACGTTGCAAATAACCAATCTGCCCCCCAAACAGCCTGAAATCACGATCGGCCGTCCAGACCGGCACGAATCCCGGATTTCTCGCTGTTCCGACGAAAAGCACTATTCACCCCTGAACAACCCGAAAGTAGTTATATTCCATTTTCTCAACGGAAAACCCTCGTACCGTCCCTAAAACGTTGCAAATAACCAATCTGCCCCCCAAACAGCCTGAAATCACGATTGGACGTCCAGACCGGCACGAATCCAAAATTTCTCGCTGTTTCGACGAAAAGCACTATTCACCCCTGAACAACCCGAAAGTAGTTATTTTTCATTTTGTCAGCGGAAAACTCCCGTACCGCCGCTAAAACGTTGCAAATAACCAATCTGCCCCACAAACAGCCTGAAATCCCGATCGGCCGTCCAGACCGGCACGAATCCCGGATTTCTCGCTGTTCCGACGAAAAGCACTATTCACTCCTGAACAACCCGAAAGTAGTTATTTTCCATTTTGTCAACGGAAAACCCTCGTACCGCCCATAAAACGTTGCAAATAACCAATCTGCCCCCCAAACAGCCTGAAATCACGATCGGCCCTCCAGATCGGCACGAATCCCGAATTTCTCGCTGTTCCGACGAAAAGCACTATTCACCCCTGAACAACCCGAAAGTAGATATTTTTCATTTTGTCAGCGGAAAACTCCCGTACCGCCGCTAAAACGTTGCAAATAACCAATCTGCCCCACAAACAGCCTGAAATCACGATCGGCCGTCCAGACCGGCACGAATCCCGAATTTCTCGTTGTTCCGACGAAAAGCACTATTCACCCCTGAACAACCCGAAAGTAGTTATATTCCAATTTATCAATGGAAAACCCTCGTACCGTCCCTAAAACGTTGCAAATAACCAATCTGCCCCCCAAACAGCCTGAAATCACGATCGGCCGTCCAGACCGGCACGAATCCCGAATTTCTCGCTGTTCCGACGAAAAGCACTATTCACCCTGAACAACCCGAAAGTAGTTATTTTTCATTTTGCCAGCGGAAAACTCCCGTACCGCCGCTAAAACGTTGCAAATAACCAATCTGCCCCATAAACAGCCTGAAATCACGATCGGCTGTCCAGACCGGCACGAATCCCGAATTTCTCGCTGTTCCGACAAAAAGCACTATTCACCCCTGAACAACCCGAAAGTAGTTATTTTCCGTTTTGTCAACGGAAAACCCTCGTACCGCCGCTAAAACGTTGCAAATAACCAATCTGCCCCCCAAACAGCCTGAAATCACGATCGGCCGTCCAGACCGGCACGAATCCCGAATTTCTCGCTGTTCCGACGAAAAGCACTATTCACCCCTGAACAACCCGAAAGTAGTTATTTTTCATTTTGTCAATGGAAAACCCTCGTACCGCCCCTAAAACGTTGCAAATAACCAATCTGCCCCCCAAACAGCCTGAAATCACGATCGGCCATCCAGACCGGCACGAATCCCGAATTTCTCGCTGTTCCGACGAAAAGCACTATTCACCCTGAACAACCCGAAAGTAGTTATTTTTCATTTTGCCAGCGGAAAACTCCCGTACCGCCGCTAAAACGTTGCAAATAACCAATCTGCCCCATAAACAGCCTGAAATCATGATCGGCTGTCCAGACCGGCACGAATCCCGAATTTCTCGCTGTTCCGACAAAAAGCACTATTCACCCCTGAACAACTCGAAAGTAGTTCTTTTCCATTTTTTCAACGGAAAACCCTCGTACCGCCGCTAAAACGTTGCAAATAACCAATCTGCCCCCCAAACAGCCTGAAATCACGATCGGCCGTCCAGACCGTCACGAATCCCGGATTTCTCGCTGTTCCGACGAAAAGCACTATTCACCCCTGAACAACCCGAAAGTAGTTATTTTTCATTTTGTCAATGGAAAACCCTCGTACCGCCCATTAAACGTTGCAAATAACCAATCTGCCCCCCAAACAGCCTGAAATCACGATCGGCCCTCCAGACCGGCACGAATCCCGAATTTCTCGCTGTTCCGACGAAAAGCACTATTCAACCCTGAGCAACCCGAAAGTAGTTATATTCCATTTTCTCAACGGAAAACCCTCGTACCGTCCCTAAAACGTTGCAAATAACCAATCTGCCCCCCAAACAGTCTGAAATCACGATCGGCCGTCCAGACCGGCACGAATCCCGAATTTCTCGCTGTTCCGACGAAAAGCACTATTCACCCTGAGCAACCCGAAAGTAGTTATATTCCATTTTCTCAACGGAAAACCCTCGTACCGTCCCTAAAACGTTGCAAATAACCAATCTGCCCCCCAAACAGTCTGAAATCACGATCGGCCCTCCAGATCGGCACGAATCCCGAATTTCTCGCGGTTCCGACGAAAAGCACTATTCACCCCTGAACAACCCGAAAGTAGTTATTTTTCATTTTGCCAGCGGAAAACTCCCGTACCGCCGCTAAAACGTTGCAAATAACCAATCTGCCCCACAAACAGCCTGAAATCACGATCGGCCGTCCAGACCGGCACGAATCCCGAATTTCTCGTTGTTCCGACGAAAAGCACTATTCACCCCTGAACAACCCGAAAGTAGTTATATTCCAATTTATCAATGGAAAACCCTCGTACCGTCCCTAAAACGTTGCAAATAACCAATCTGCCCCCCAAACAGCCTGAAATCACGATCGGCCGTCCAGACCGGCACAAATCCCGAATTTCTCGCTGTTCCGACGAAAAGCACTATTCACCCTGAACAACCCGAAAGTAGTTATTTTTTATTTTGTCAGCGGAAAACTCCCGTACCGCCGCTAAAACGTTGCAAATAACCAATCTGCCCCACAAACAGCCTGAAATCACGATCGGCCCTCCAGACCGGCACGAATCCCGAATTTCTCGCTGTTCCGACGAAAAGCACTATTCACCCTGAACAACCCGAAAGTAGTTATTTTTCATTTTGTCAGCGGAAAACTCCCGTACCGCCGCTAAAACGTTGCAAATAACCAATCTGCCCCACAAACAGCCTGAAATCATGATCGGCCGTCCAGACCGGCACGAATCCCGAATTTCTCGCTGTTCCGACAAAAAGCACTATTCACCCCTGAACAACCCGAAAGTAGTTATTTTCCGTTTTGTCAACGGAAAACCCTCGTACCGCCGCTAAAACGTTGCAAATAACCAATCTGACCCCCAAACAGCCTGAAATCACGATCGGCCGTCCAGACCGGCACGAATCCCGGATTTCTCGCTGTTCCGACGAAAAGCACTATTCACCCCTGAACAACCCGAAAGTAGTTATATTCCATTTTCTCAACGGAAAACCCTCGTACCGTCCCTAAAACGTTGCAAATAACCAATCTGACCCCCAAACAGCCTGAAATCACGATCGGCCGTCCAGACCGGCACGAATCCCGAATTTCTCGCTGTTCCGACGAAAAGCACTATTCACCCTGAACAACCCGAAAGTAGTTATTTTTCATTTTGTCAGCGGAAAACTCCCGTACCGCCGCTAAAACGTTGCAAATAACCAATCTGCCCCACAAACAGCCTGAAATCACGATCGGCCGTCCAGACCGGCACGAATCCCGAATTTCTCGCTGTTCCGACGAAAAGCACTATTCACCCTGAACAACCCGAAAGTAGTTATTTTTCATTTTGTCAGCGGAAAACTCCCGTACCGCCGCTAAAACGTTGCAAATAACCAATCTGCCCCACAAACAGCCTGAAATCACGATCGGCCGTCCAGACCGGCACGAATCCCGAATTTCTCGCTGTTCCGACGAAAAGCACTATTCACCCTGAACAACCCGAAAGTAGTTATTTTTCATTTTGTCAGCGGAAAACTCCCGTACCGCCGCTAAAACGTTGCAAATAACCAATCTGCCCCACAAACAGCCTGAAATCATGATCGGCCGTCCAGACCGGCACGAATCCCGAATTTCTCGCTGTTCCGACAAAAAGCACTATTCACCCCTGAACAACCCGAAAGTAGTTATTTTCCGTTTTGTCAACGGAAAACCCTCGTACCGCCGCTAAAACGTTGCAAATAACCAATCTGACCCCCAAACAGCCTGAAATCACGATCGGCCGTCCAGACCGGCACGAATCCCGGATTTCTCGCTGTTCCGACGAAAAGCACTATTCACCCCTGAACAACCCGAAAGTAGTTATATTCCATTTTCTCAACGGAAAACCCTCGTACCGTCCCTAAAACGTTGCAAATAACCAATCTGACCCCCAAACAGCCTGAAATCACGATCGGCCGTCCAGACCGGCACGAATCCCGAATTTCTCGCTGTTCCGACGAAAAGCACTATTCGCCCTGAACAACCCGAAAGTAGTTATTTTTCATTTTGTCAGCGGAAAACTCCCGTACCGCCGCTAAAACGTTGCAAATAACCAATCTGCCCCACAAACAGCCTGAAATCACGATCGGCCGTCCAGACCGGCACGAATCCCGGATTTCTCGCTGTTCCGACGAAAAGCACTATTCACTCCTGAACAACCCGAAAGTAGTTATTTTCCATTTTGTCAACGGAAAACCCTCGTACCGCCCCTAAAACGTTGCAAATAACCAATCTGCCCCCCAAACAGCCTGAAATCACGATCGGCCCTCCAGATCGGCACGAATCCCGAATTTCTCGCTGTTCCGACGAAAAGCACTATTCACCCCTGAACAACCCGAAAGTAGTTATTTTTCATTTTGTCAGCGGAAAACTCCCGTACCGCCGCTAAAACGTTGCAAATAACCAATCTGCCCCACAAACAGCCTGAAATCACGATCGGCCGTCCAGACCGGCACGAATCCCGAATTTCTCGTTGTTCCGACGAAAAGCACTATTCACCCCTGAACAACCCGAAAGTAGTTATATTCCAATTTATCAATGGAAAACCCTCGTACCGTCCCTAAAACGTTGCAAATAACCAATCTGCCCCCCAAACAGTCTGAAATCACGATCGGCCGTCCAGACCGGCACGAATCCCGAATTTCTCGCTGTTCCGACGAAAAGCACTATTCACCCTGAACAACCCGAAAGTAGTTATTTTTTATTTTGTCAGCGGAAAACTCCCGTACCGCCGCTAAAACGTTGCAAATAACCAATCTGCCCCACAAACAGCCTGAAATCACGATCGGCCGTCCAGACCGGCACGAATCCCGAATTTCTCGCTGTTCCGACGAAAAGCACTATTCGCCCTGAACAACCCGAAAGTAGTTATTTTTCATTTTGTCAGCGGAAAACTCCCGTACCGCCGCTAAAACGTTGCAAATAACCAATCTGCCCCACAAACAGCCTGAAATCACGATCGGCCGTCCAGACCGGCACGAATCCCGGATTTCTCGCTGTTCCGACGAAAAGCACTATTCACTCCTGAACAACCCGAAAGTAGTTATTTTCCATTTTGTCAACGGAAAACCCTCGTACCGCCCCTAAAACGTTGCAAATAACCAATCTGCCCCCCAAACAGCCTGAAATCACGATCGGCCCTCCAGATCGGCACGAATCCCGAATTTCTCGCTGTTCCGACGAAAAGCACTATTCACCCCTGAACAACCCGAAAGTAGTTATTTTTCATTTTGTCAGCGGAAAACTCCCGTACCGCCGCTAAAACGTTGCAAATAACCAATCTGCCCCACAAACAGCCTGAAATCACGATCGGCCGTCCAGACCGGCACGAATCCCGAATTTCTCGTTGTTCCGACGAAAAGCACTATTCACCCCTGAACAACCCGAAAGTAGTTATATTCCAATTTATCAATGGAAAACCCTCGTACCGTCCCTAAAACGTTGCAAATAACCAATCTGCCCCCCAAACAGTCTGAAATCACGATCGGCCGTCCAGACCGGCACGAATCCCGAATTTCTCGCTGTTCCGACGAAAAGCACTATTCACCCTGAACAACCCGAAAGTAGTTATTTTTTATTTTGTCAGCGGAAAACTCCCGTACCGCCGCTAAAACGTTGCAAATAACCAATCTGCCCCACAAACAGCCTGAAATCACGATCGGCCGTCCAGACCGGCACGAATCCCGAATTTCTCGCTGTTCCGACGAAAAGCACTATTCGCCCTGAACAACCCGAAAGTAGTTATTTTTCATTTTGTCAGCGGAAAACTCCCGTACCGCCGCTAAAACGTTGCAAATAACCAATCTGCCCCACAAACAGCCTGAAATCACGATCGGCCGTCCAGACCGGCACGAATCCCGGATTTCTCGCTGTTCCGACGAAAAGCACTATTCACTCCTGAACAACCCGAAAGTAGTTATTTTCCATTTTGTCAACGGAAAACCCTCGTACCGCCCCTAAAACGTTGCAAATAACCAATCTGCCCCCCAAACAGCCTGAAATCACGATCGGCCCTCCAGATCGGCACGAATCCCGAATTTCTCGCTGTTCCGACGAAAAGCACTATTCACCCCTGAACAACCCGAAAGTAGTTATTTTTCATTTTGTCAGCGGAAAACTCCCGTACCGCCGCTAAAACGTTGCAAATAACCAATCTGCCCCACAAACAGCCTGAAATCACGATCGGCCGTCCAGACCGGCACGAATCCCGAATTTCTCGTTGTTCCGACGAAAAGCACTATTCACCCCTGAACAACCCGAAAGTAGTTATATTCCAATTTATCAATGGAAAACCCTCGTACCGTCCCTAAAACGTTGCAAATAACCAATCTGCCCCCCAAACAGTCTGAAATCACGATCGGCCGTCCAGACCGGCACGAATCCCGAATTTCTCGCTGTTCCGACGAAAAGCACTATTCACCCTGAACAACCCGAAAGTAGTTATTTTTTATTTTGTCAGCGGAAAACTCCCGTACCGCCGCTAAAACGTTGCAAATAACCAATCTGCCCCACAAACAGCCTGAAATCACGATCGGCCGTCCAGACCGGCACGAATCCCGAATTTCTCGCTGTTCCGACGAAAAGCACTATTCACCCTGAACAACCCGAAAGTAGTTATTTTTCATTTTGTCAGCGGAAAACTCCCGTACCGCCGCTAAAACGTTGCAAATAACCAATCTGCCCCACAAACAGCCTGAAATCACGATCGGCCGTCCAGACCGGCACGAATCCCGAATTTCTCGCTGTTCCGACGAAAAGCACTATTCACCCCTGAACAACCCGAAAGTAGTTATTTTTCATTTTGTCAATGGAAAACCCTCGTACCGCCCCTAAAACGTTGCAAATAACCAATCTGCCCCCCAAACAGCCTGAAATCACGATCGGCCATCCAGACCGGCACGAATCCCGAATTTCTCGCTGTTCCGACGAAAAGCACTATTCACCCTGAACAACCCGAAAGTAGTTATTTTTCATTTTGCCAGCGGAAAACTCCCGTACCGCCGCTAAAACGTTGCAAATAACCAATCTGCCCCATAAACAGCCTGAAATCATGATCGGCTGTCCAGACCGGCACGAATCCCGAATTTCTCGCTGTTCCGACAAAAAGCACTATTCACCCCTGAACAACCCGAAAGTAGTTATTTTCCATTTTTTCAACGGAAAACCCTCGTACCGCCGCTAAAACGTTGCAAATAACCAATCTGCCCCCCAAACAGCCTGAAATCACGATCGGCCGTCCAGACCGTCACGAATCCCGGATTTCTCGCTGTTCCGACGAAAAGCACTATTCACCCCTGAACAACCCGAAAGTAGTTATTTTTCATTTTGTCAATGGAAAACCCTCGTACCGCCCATTAAACGTTGCAAATAACCAATCTGCCCCCCAAACAGCCTGAAATCACGATCGGCCCTCCAGACCGGCACGAATCCCGAATTTCTCGCTGTTCCGACGAAAAGCACTATTCAACCCTGAGCAACCCGAAAGTAGTTATATTCCATTTTCTCAACGGAAAACCCTCGTACCGTCCCTAAAACGTTGCAAATAACCAATCTGCCCCCCAAACAGTCTGAAATCACGATCGGCCGTCCAGACCGGCACGAATCCCGAATTTCTCGCTGTTCCGTCGAAAAGCACTATTCACCCCTGAACAACCCGAATGTAGTTATTTTTCATTTTGTCAGTGGAAAACCCTCGTACTGCCCCTAAAACGTTGCAAATAACCAATCTGCCCCCCAAACAGCCTGAAATCACGATTGGACGTCCAGACCGGCACGAATCCCGAATTTCTCGCTGTTCCGACAAAAAGCACTATTCACCCATGAAAAACCCGAAAGTAGTTATTTTTCATTTTGTCAGCGGAAAACTCCCGTACCGCCGCTAAAACGTTGCAAATAACCAATCTGCCCCACAAACAGCCTGAAATCACGATCGGCCGTCCAGACCGGCACGAATCCCGAATTTCTCGCTGTTCCGACGAAAAGCACTATTCACCCCTGAACAACCCGAAAGTAGTTATTTTTCATTTTGTCAATGGAAAACCCTCGTACCGCCCCTAAAACGTTGCAAATAACCAATCTGCCCCCCAAACAGCCTGAAATCACGATCGGCCATCCAGACCGGCACGAATCCCGAATTTCTCGCTGTTCCGACGAAAAGCACTATTCACCCTGAACAACCCGAAAGTAGTTATTTTTCATTTTGCCAGCGGAAAACTCCCGTACCGCCGCTAAAACGTTGCAAATAACCAATCTGCCCCATAAACAGCCTGAAATCATGATCGGCTGTCCAGACCGGCACGAATCCCGAATTTCTCGCTGTTCCGACAAAAAGCACTATTCACCCCTGAACAACCCGAAGTAGTTATTTTCCATTTTTTCAACGGAAAACCCTCGTACCGCCGCTAAAACGTTGCAAATAACCAATCTGCCCCCCAAACAGCCTGAAATCACGATCGGCCGTCCAGACCGTCACGAATCCCGGATTTCTCGCTGTTCCGACGAAAAGCACTATTCACCCCTGAACAACCCGAAAGTAGTTATTTTTCATTTTGTCAATGGAAAACCCTCGTACCGCCCATTAAACGTTGCAAATAACCAATCTGCCCCCCAAACAGCCTGAAATCACGATCGGCCCTCCAGACCGGCACGAATCCCGAATTTCTCGCTGTTCCGACGAAAAGCACTATTCAACCCTGGGCAACCCGAAAGTAGTTATATTCCATTTTCTCAACGGAAAACCCTCGTACCGTCCCTAAAACGTTGCAAATTACCAATCTGCCCCCCAAACAGTCTGAAATCACGATCGGCCGTCCAGACCGGCACGAATCCCGAATTTCTCGCTGTTCCGACGAAAAGCACTATTCACCCCTGAACAACCCGAAAGTAGTTATTTTTCATTTTGTCAGTGGAAAACCCTCGTACTGCCCCTAAAACGTTGCAAATAACCAATCTGCCCCCCAAACAGCCTGAAATCACGATTGGACGTCCAGACCGGCACGAATCCCGAATTTCTCGCTGTTCCGACAAAAAGCACTATTCACCCATGAAAAACCCGAAAGTAGTTATTTTTCATTTTGTCAGCGGAAAACTCCCGTACCGCCGCTAAAACGTTGCAAATAACCAATCTGCCCCACAAACAGCCTGAAATCACGATCGGCCGTCCAGACCGGCACGAATCCTGAATTTCTCGTTGTTCCGACGAAAAGCACTATTCACCCCTGAACAACCCGAAAGTAGTTATATTCCATTTTATCCATGGAAAACCCTCGTACCGCCCCTAAAACGTTGCAAATAACCAATCTGCCCCCCAAACAGCCTGAAATCACGATCGGCCGTCCAGACCGGCACGAATCCCGAATTTCTCGCTGTTCCGACGAAAAGCACTATTCACCCCTGAACAACCCGAAAGTAGTTATATTCCATTTTCTCAACGGAAAACCCTCGTACCGTCCCTAAAACGTTGCAAATAACCAATCTGCCCCCTAAACAGCCTGAAATCCCGATTGGACGTCCAGACCGGCACGAATCCCAAATTTCTCGCTGTTTCGACGAAAAGCACTATTCACCCCTGAACAACCCGAAAGTAGTTATTTTTTATTTTGTCAGCGGAAAACTCCCGTACCGCCGCTAAAACGTTGCAAATAACCAATCTGCCCCATAAACAGCCTGAAATCACGATCGGCTGTCCAGTCCGACACGAATCCCGAATTTCTCGCTGTACCGACGAGAAGCACTATTCACCCCAGAATAACCCGAAAGTTGTTATTTTCCATTTTGTCAACAGAAAACCCTCGTACCGCCGCTAAAACATTGCAAATAACCAATCTGCCCCACAAACAGCCTGAAATCACGATCGGCCCTCCAGACCGGCACGAATCCCGAATTTCTCGCTGTTCCGACAAAAGCACTATTCACCCCTGAACAACCTGAAAGTAGTTGTTTTCCATTTTGTCAATGGAAAACCCTCATACCGCCCCTAAAACGTTGCAAATAACCAATCTGCCCCCCAAACAGCCTGAAATCACGATTGGACGTCCAGACCGGCACGAATCCCGAATTTCACGCTGTTCCGACAAAAAGCACTATTCACCTCTTAACAACCCGAAAGTAGTTATTTTCCATTTTGTCAACGGAAAACCCTCGTACCGCCCATAAAACGTTGCAAATAACCAATCTGCCCCCCAAACAGCATGAAATCACGATCGGCCCTCCAGACCGGCACGAATCCCGAATTTCTCGCTGTTCCGACGAAAAGCACTATTCACCCCTGAACAACCCGAAAGTAGTTATTTTTTATTTTGTCAGCGGAAAACTCCCGTACCGCCGCTAAAACGTTGCAAATAACCAATCTGCCCCATAAACAGCCTGAAATCACGATCGGCTGTCCAGACCGACACGAATCCCGAATTTCTCGCTGTACCGACGAGAAGCACTATTCACCCCTGAATAACCCGAAAGTTGTTATTTTCCATTTTGTCAACAGAAAACCCTCGTACCGCCGCTAAAACATTGCAAATAACCAATCTGCCCCACAAACAGCCTGAAATCACGATCGGCCCTCCAGACCGGCACGAATCCCGAATTTCTCGCTGTTCCGACAAAAAGCACTATTCACCCCTGAACAACCTGAAAGTAGTTGTTTTCCATTTTGTCAACGGAAAACCCTCGTACCGCCCATAAAACGATGCAAATAACCAATCTGCCCCCCAAACAGCCTGAAATCACGATCGGCCCTCCAGACCGGCACGAATCCCGAATTTCTCGCTGTTCCGACGAAAAGCACTATTCACCCCTGAACAACCCGAAAGTAGTTATATTCCATTTTCTCAACGGAAAACCCTCGTACCGTCCCTAAAACGTTGCAAATAACCAATCTGCCCCCCAAACAGTCTGAAATCACGATCGGCCGTCCAGACCGGCACGAATCCCGAATTTCTCGCTGTTCCGACGAAAAGCACTATTCACCCTGAACAACCCGAAAGTAGTTATTTTTCATTTTGTCAGCGGAAAACTCCCGTACCGCCGCTAAAACGTTGCAAATAACCAATCTGCCCCACAAACAGCCTCAAATCACGATCGGCCGTCCAGACCGGCACGAATCCCGAATTTCTCGCTGTTCCGACGAAAAGCACTATTCACCCCTGAACAACCCGAAAGTAGTTATATTCCATTTTCTCAACGGAAAACCCTCGTACCGTCCCTAAAACGTTGCAAATAACCAATCTGCCCCATAAACAGCCTGAAATCACGATCGGCTGTCCAGACCGGCACGAATCCCGAATTTCTCGCTGTTCCGACAAAAAGCACTATTCACCCCTGAACAACCCGAAAGTAGTTATTTTTCGTTCTGTCAATGGAAAACCCTCGTACCGCCCCTAAAATGTTGCAAATAACCAATCTGCCCCCCAAACAGCCTGAAATCACGATCGGCCGTCCAGACCGGCACGAATCCCGAATTTCTCGCTGTTCCGACGAAAAGCACTATTCACCCCTGAACAACCCGAAAGTAGTTATATTCCATTTTCTCAACGGAAAACCCTCGTACCGTCCCTAAAACGTTGCAAATAACCAATCTGCCCCATAAACAGCCTGAAATCACGATCGGCTGTCCAGACCGGCACGAATCCCGAATTTCTCGCTGTTCCGACACAAAGCACTATTCACCCCTGAACAACCCGAAAGTAGTTATTTTTCATTTTGTCAATGGAAAACCCTCGTACCGCCCCTAAAATGTTGCAAATAACCAATCTGCCCCCCAAACAGCCTGAAATCACGATCGGCCGTCCAGACCGGCACGAATCCCGGATTTCTCGCTGTTCCGACGAAAAGCACTATTCACCCCTGAACAACCCGAAAGTAGTTATATTCCATTTTCTCAACGGAAAACCCTCGTACCGTCCCTAAAACGTTGCAAATAACCAATCTGCCCCCCAAACAGCCTGAAATCACGATCGGCCGTCCAGACCGGCACGAATCCCGAATTTCTCGCTGTTCCGACGAAAAGCACTATTCACCCTGAACAACCCGAAAGTAGTTATTTTTCATTTTGCCAGCGGAAAACTCCCGTACCGCCGCTAAAACGTTGCAAATAACCAATCTGCCCCATAAACAGCCTGAAATCACGATCGGCTGTCCAGACCGGCACGAATCCCGAATTTCTCGCTGTCCCGACAAAAAGCACTATTCACCCCTGAACAACCCGAAAGTAGTTATTTTCCATTTTGTCAACGGAAAACCTTCGTACCGCCGCTAAAACGTTGCAAATAACCAATCTGCCCCCCAAACAGCCTGAAATCACGATCGGCCGTCCAGACCGGCACGAATCCCGGATTTCTCGCTGTTCCGACGAAAAGCACTATTCACCCCTGAACAACCCGAAAGTAGTTATATTCCATTTTCTCAATGGAAAACCCTCGTACCGTCCCTAAAACGTTGCAAATAACCAATCTGCCCCCCAAACAGCCTGAAATCACGATCGGCCGTCCAGACCGGCACGAATCCCGAATTTCTCGCTGTTCCGACGAAAAGCACTATTCACCCCTGAACAACCCGAAAGTAGTTATTTTTCATTTTGTCAATGGAAAACCCTCGTACCGCCCCTAAAACGTTGCAAATAACCAATCTGCCCCCCAAACAGCCTGAAATCACGATCGGCCGTCCAGACCGGCACGAATCCCGAATTTCTCGCTGTTCCGACGAAAAGCACTATTCACCCTGAACAACCCGAAAGTAGTTATTTTTCATTTTGCCAGCGGAAAACTCCCGTACCGCCGCTAAAACGTTGCAAATAACCAATCTGCCCCATAAACAGCCTGAAATCATGATCGGCTGTCCAGACCGGCACGAATCCCGAATTTCTCGCTGTTCCGACAAAAAGCACTATTCACCCCTGAACAACCCGAAAGTAGTTATTTTTCGTTCTGTCAATGGAAAACCCTCGTACCGCCCCTAAAATGTTGCAAATAACCAATCTGCCCCCCAAACAGCCTGAAATCACGATCGGCCGTCCAGACCGGCACGAATCCCGAATTTCTCGCTGTTCCGACGAAAAGCACTATTCACCCCTGAACAACCCGAAAGTAGTTATATTCCATTTTCTCAACGGAAAACCCTCGTACCGTCCCTAAAACGTTGCAAATAACCAATCTGCCCCATAAACAGCCTGAAATCACGATCGGCTGTCCAGACCGGCACGAATCCCGAATTTCTCGCTGTTCCGACACAAAGCACTATTCACCCCTGAACAACCCGAAAGTAGTTATTTTTCATTTTGTCAATGGAAAACCCTCGTACCGCCCCTAAAATGTTGCAAATAACCAATCTGCCCCCCAAACAGCCTGAAATCACGATCGGCCGTCCAGACCGGCACGAATCCCGGATTTCTCGCTGTTCCGACGAAAAGCACTATTCACCCCTGAACAACCCGAAAGTAGTTATATTCCATTTTCTCAACGGAAAACCCTCGTACCGTCCCTAAAACGTTGCAAATAACCAATCTGCCCCCCAAACAGCCTGAAATCACGATCGGCCGTCCAGACCGGCACGAATCCCGAATTTCTCGCTGTTCCGACGAAAAGCACTATTCACCCCTGAACAACCCGAAAGTAGTTATATTCCATTTTCTCAACGGAAAACCCTCGTACCGTCCCTAAAACGTTGCAAATAACCAATCTGCCCGCCAAACAGCCTGAAATCACGATCGGCCGTCCAGACCGGCACGAATCCCGAATTTCTCGCTGTTCCGACGAAAAGCACTATTCACCCTGAACAACCCGAAAGTAGTTATTTTTCATTTTGCCAGCGGAAAACTCCCGTACCGCCGCTAAAACGTTGCAAATAACCAATCTGCCCCATAAACAGCCTGAAATCACGATCGGCTGTCCAGACCGGCACGAATCCCGAATTTCTCGCTGTTCCGACAAAAAGCACTATTCACCCCTGAACAACCCGAAAGTAGTTATTTTCCATTTTGTCAACGGAAAACCCTCGTACCGCCGCTAAAACGTTGCAAATAACCAATCTGCCCCCCAAACAGCCTGAAATCACGATCGGCCGTCCAGACCGGCACGAATCCCGGATTTCTCGCTGTTCCGACGAAAAGCACTATTCACCCCTGAACAACCCGAAAGTAGTTATATTCCATTTTCTCAACGGAAAACCCTCGTACCGTCCCTAAAACGTTGCAAATAACCAATCTGCCCCCCAAACAGCCTGAAATCACGATCGGCCGTCCAGACCGGCACGAATCCCGAATTTCTCGCTGTTCCGACGAAAAGCACTATTCACCCCTGAACAACCCGAAAGTAGTTATTTTTCATTTTGTCAATGGAAAACCCTCGTACCGCCCCTAAAACGTTGCAAATAACCAATCTGCCCCCCAAACAGCCTGAAATCACGATCGGCCGTCCAGACCGGCACGAATCCCGAATTTCTCGCTGTTCCGACGAAAAGCACTATTCACCCTGAACAACCCGAAAGTAGTTATTTTTCATTTTGCCAGCGGAAAACTCCCGTACCGCCGCTAAAACGTTGCAAATAACCAATCTGCCCCATAAACAGCCTGAAATCATGATCGGCTGTCCAGACCGGAACGAATCCCGAATTTCTCGCTGTTCCGACAAAAAGCACTATTCACCCCTGAACAACCCGAAAGTAGTTATTTTCCATTTTGTCAACGGAAAACCCTCGTACCGCCGCTAAAACGTTGCAAATAACCAATCCGCCCCCCAAACAGCCTGAAATCACGATCGGCCGTCCAGACCGGCACGAATCCCGGATTTCTCGCTGTTCCGACGAAAAGCACTATTCACCCCTGAACAACCCGAAAGTAGTTATATTCCATTTTCTCAACGGAAAACCCTCGTACCGTCCCAAAAACGTTGCAAATAACCAATCTGCCCCACAAACAGCCTGAAATCACGATCGGCCGTCCAGACCGGCACGAATCCCGAATTTCTCGCTGTTCCGACGAAAAGCACTATTCACCCCTGAACAACCCGAAAGTAGTTATATTCCATTTTCTCAACGGAAAACCCTCGTACCGTCCCTAAAACGTTGCAAATAACCAATCTCCCCCCCAAACAGTCTGAAATCACGGTCGGCCGTCCAGACCGGCACGAATCCCGAATTTCTCGCTGTTCCGACGAAAAGCACTATTCACCCCTGAACAACCCGAAAGTAGTTATTTTTCATTTTGTCAGCGGAAAACTCCCGTACCGCCGCTAAAACGTTGCAAATAACCAATCTGCCCCACAAACAGCCTGAAATCACGATCAGCCGTCCGGACCGGCACGAATCCCGAATTTCTCGCTGTTCCGACGAAAAGCACTATTCACCCCTGAACAACCCGAAAGTAGTTATTTTTCATTTTGTCAATGGAAAACCCTCGTACCGCCCCTAAAATGTTGCAAATAACCAATCTGCCCCCCAAACAGCCTGAAATCACGATCGGCCGTCCAGACCGACACGAATCCCGAATTTCTCGCTGTTCCGACGAAAAGCACTATTCACCCTGAACAACCCGAAAGTAGTTATTTTTCATTTTGTCAATGGAAAACCCTCGTACCGCCCCTAAAACGTTGCAAATAACCAATCTGCCCCCCAAACAGCCTGAAATCACGATCGGCCGTCCAGACCGGCACGAATCCCGAATTTCTCGCTGTTCCGACGAAAAGCACTATTCACCCTGAACAACCCGAAAGTAGTTATTTTTCATTTTGCCAGCGGAAAACTCCCGTACCGCCGCTAAAACGTTGCAAATAACCAATCTGCCCCATAAACAGCCTGAAATCACGATCGGCTGTCCAGACCGGCACGAATCCCGAATTTCTCGCTGTTCCGACAAAAAGCACTATTCACCCCTGAACAACCCGAAAGTAGTTATTTTCCATTTTGTCAACGGAAAACCCTCGTACCGCCGCTAAAACGTTGCAAATAACCAATCTGCCCCCCAAACAGCCTGAAATCACGATCGGCCGCCCAGACCGGCACGAATCCCGGATTTCTCGCTGTTCCGACGAAAAGCACTATTCACCCCTGAACAACCCGAAAGTAGTTATATTCCATTTTCTCAACGGAAAACCCTCGTACCGTCCCTAAAACGTTGCAAATAACCAATCTGCTCCCCAAACAGCCTGAAATCACGATCGGCCGTCCAGACCGGCACGAATCCCGAATTTCTCGCTGTTCCGACGAAAAGCACTATTCACCCTGAACAACCCGAAAGTAGTTATTTTTCATTTTGCCAGCGGAAAACTCCCGTACCGCCGCTAAAACGTTGCAAATAACCAATCTGCCCCATAAACAGCCTGAAATCACGATCGGCTGTCCAGACCGGCACGAATCCCGAATTTCTCGCTGTTCCGACAAAAAGCACTATTCACCCCTGAACAACCCGAAAGTAGTTATTTTCCATTTTGTCAACGGAAAACCCTCGTACCGCCGCTAAAACGTTGCAAATAACCAATCTGCCCCCCAAACAGCCTGAAATCACGATCGGCCGCCCAGACCGGCACGAATCCCGGATTTCTCGCTGTTCCGACGAAAAGCACTATTCACCCCTGAACAACCCGAAAGTAGTTATATTCCATTTTCTCAACGGAAAACCCCCGTACCGCCGCTAAAACGTTGCAAATAACCAATCTGCCCCCCAAACAGCCTGAAATCACGATCGGCCGTCCAGACCGGCACAAATCCCGAATTTCTCGCTGTTCCGACGAAAAGCACTATTCACCCTGAACAACCCGAAAGTAGTTATTTTTCATTTTGTCAGCGGAAAACTCCCGTACCGCCGCTAAAACGTTGCAAATAACCAATCTGCCCCACAAACAGCCTGAAATCACGATCGGCCGTCCAGACCGGCACGAATCCCGAATTTCCCGCTGTTCCGACGAAAAGCACTATTCACCCCAGAACAACCCGAAAGTAGTTATATTCCATTTTCTCAACGGAAAACCCTCGTACCGTCCCTAAAACGTTGCAAATAACCAATCTGCCCCCCAAACAGCCTGAAATCACGATTGGACGTCCAGACCGGCACGAATCCCAAATTTCTCGCTGTTCCGACGAAAAGCACTATTCACCCCTGAACAACCCGAAAGTAGTTATTTTCCATTTTGTCAACGGAAAACCCTCGTACCGCCGCTAAAACGTTGCAAATAACCAATCTGCCCCCCAAACAGCCTGAAATCACGATCGGCCGTCCAGACCGGCACGAATCCCGTATTTCTCGCTGTTCCGACGAAAAGTACTATTCACCCCTGAACAACCCGAAAGTAGTTATATTCCATTTTGTCAACGGAAAACCCTCGTACCGTCCCTAAAACGTTGCAAATAACCAATCTGCCCCCCAAACAGCCTGAAATCACGATCGGCCGTCCAGACCGGCACGAATCCCGAATTTCTCGCTGTTCCGACGAAAAGCACTATTCACCCTGAACAACCCGAAAGTAGTTATTTTTCATTTTGTCAGCGGAAAACTCCCGTACCGCCGCTAAAACGTTGCAAATAACCAATCTGCCCCACAAACAGCCTGAAATCACGATCGGCCGTCTGGACCGGCACGAATCCCGAATTTCTCGTTGTTCCGACGAAAAGCACTATTCACCCCTGAACAACCCGAAAGTAGTTATATTCCATTTTCTCAACGGAAAACCCCCGTACCGCCGCTAAAACGTTGCAAATAACCAATCTGCCCCCCAAACAGCCTGAAATCACGATCGGCCGTCCAGACCGGCACAAATCCCGAATTTCTCGCTGTTCCGACGAAAAGCACTATTCACCCTGAACAACCCGAAAGTAGTTATTTTTCATTTTGTCAGCGGAAAACTCCCGTACCGCCGCTAAAACGTTGCAAATAACCAATCTGCCCCACAAATAGCCTGAAATCACGATCGGCCGTCCAGACCGGCACAAATCCCGAATTTCTCGCTGTTCCGACGAAAAGCACTATTCACCCTGAACAACCCGAAAGTAGTTATTTTTCATTTTGTCAGCGGAAAACTCCCGTACCGCCGCTAAAACGTTGCAAATAACCAATCTGCCCCACAAACAGCCTGAAATCACGATCGGCCGTCCAGACCGGCACGAATCCCGAATTTCCCGCTGTTCCGACGAAAAGCACTATTCACCCCAGAACAACCCGAAAGTAGTTATATTCCATTTTCTCAACGGAAAACCCTCGTACCGTCCCTAAAACGTTGCAAATAACCAATCTGCCCCCCAAACAGCCTGAAATCACGATTGGACGTCCAGACCGGCACGAATCCCAAATTTCTCGCTGTTCCGACGAAAAGCACTATTCACCCCTGAACAACCCGAAAGTAGTTATTTTCCATTTTGTCAACGGAAAACCCTCGTACCGCCGCTAAAACGTTGCAAATAACCAATCTGCCCCCCAAACAGCCTGAAATCACGATCGGCCGTCCAGACCGGCACGAATCCCGTATTTCTCGCTGTTCCGACGAAAAGTACTATTCACCCCTGAACAACCCGAAAGTAGTTATATTCCATTTTGTCAACGGAAAACCCTCGTACCGTCCCTAAAACGTTGCAAATAACCAATCTGCCCCCCAAACAGCCTGAAATCACGATCGGCCGTCCAGACCGGCACGAATCCCGAATTTCTCGCTGTTCCGACGAAAAGCACTATTCACCCTGAACAACCCGAAAGTAGTTATTTTTCATTTTGTCAGCGGAAAACTCCCGTACCGCCGCTAAAACATTGCAAATAACCAATCTGCCCCACAAACAGCCTGAAATCACGATCGGCCGTCTGGACCGGCACGAATCCCGAATTTCTCGTTGTTCCGACGAAAAGCACTATTCACCCCTGAACAACCCGAAAGTAGTTATATTCCATTTTCTCAACGGAAAACCCCCGTGCCGCCGCTAAAACGTTGCAAATAACCAATCTGCCCCCCAAACAGCCTGAAATCACGATCGGCCGTCCAGACCGGCACAAATCCCGAATTTCTCGCTGTTCCGACGAAAAGCACTATTCACCCTGAACAACCCGAAAGTAGTTATTTTTCATTTTGTCAGCGGAAAACTCCCGTACCGCCGCTAAAACGTTGCAAATAACCAATCTGCCCCACAAATAGCCTGAAATCACGATCGGCCGTCCAGACCGGCACGAATCCCGTATTTCTCGCTGTTCCGACGAAAAGTACTATTCACCCCTGAACAACCCGAAAGTAGTTATATTCCATTTTGTCAACGGAAAACCCTCGTACCGTCCCTAAAACGTTGCAAATAACCAATCTGCCCCCCAAACAGCCTGAAATCACGATCGGCCGTCCAGACCGGCACGAATCCCGAATTTCTCGCTGTTCCGACGAAAAGCACTATTCACCCTGAACAACCCGAAAGTAGTTATTTTTCATTTTGTCAGCGGAAAACTCCCGTACCGCCGCTAAAACGTTGCAAATAACCAATCTGCCCCACAAACAGCCTGAAATCACGATCGGCCGTCTGGACCGGCACGAATCCCGAATTTCTCGTTGTTCCGACGAAAAGCACTATTCACCCCTGAACAACCCGAAAGTAGTTATATTCCATTTTCTCAACGGAAAACCCCCGTACCGCCGCTAAAACGTTGCAAATAACCAATCTGCCCCCCAAACAGCCTGAAATCAAGATCGGCCGTCCAGACCGGCACAAATCCCGAATTTCTCGCTGTTCCGACGAAAAGCACTATTCACCCTGAACAACCCGAAAGTAGTTATTTTTCATTTTGTCAGCGGAAAACTCCCGTACCGCCGCTTAAACGTTGCAAATAACCAATCTGCCCCACAAATAGCCTGAAATCACGATCGGCCGTCCAGACCGGCACAAATCCCGAATTTCTCGCTGTTCCGACGAAAAGCACTATTCACCCTGAACAACCCGAAAGTAGTTATTTTTCATTTTGTCAGCGGAAAACTCCCGTACCGCCGCTAAAACGTTGCAAATAACCAATCTGCCCCACAAACAGCCTGAAATCACGATCGGCCGTCCAGACCGGCACGAATCCCGAATTTCCAGCTGTTCCGACGAAAAGCACTATTCACCCCAGAACAACCCGAAAGTAGTTATATTCCATTTTCTCAACGGAAAACCCTCGTACCGTCCCTAAAACGTTGCAAATAACCAATCTGCCCCCCAAACAGCCTGAAATCACGATTGGACGTCCAGACCGGCACGAATCCCAAATTTCTCGCTGTTCCGACGAAAAGCACTATTCACCCCTGAACAACCCGAAAGTAGTTATTTTCCATTTTGTCAACGGAAAACCCTCGTACCGCCGCTAAAACGTTGCAAATAACCAATCTGCCCCCCAAACAGCCTGAAATCACGATCGGCCGTCCAGACCGGCACGAATCCCGTATTTCTCGCTGTTCCGACGAAAAGTACTATTCACCCCTGAACAACCCGAAAGTAGTTATATTCCATTTTGTCAACGGAAAACCCTCGTACCGTCCCTAAAACGTTGCAAATAACCAATCTGCCCCCCAAACAGCCTGAAATCACGATCGGCCGTCCAGACCGGCACGAATCCCGAATTTCTCGCTGTTCCGACGAAAAGCACTATTCACCCTGAACAACCCGAAAGTAGTTATTTTTCATTTTGTCAGCGGAAAACTCCCGTACCGCCGCTAAAACGTTGCAAATAACCAATCTGCCCCACAAACAGCCTGAAATCACGATCGGCCGTCTGGACCGGCACGAATCCCGAATTTCTCGTTGTTCCGACGAAAAGCACTATTCACCCCTGAACAACCCGAAAGTAGTTATATTCCATTTTCTCAACGGAAAACCCCCGTACCGCCGCTAAAACGTTGCAAATAACCAATCTGCCCCCCAAACAGCCTGAAATCACGATCGGCCGTCCAGACCGGCACAAATCCCGAATTTCTCGCTGTTCCGACGAAAAGCACTATTCACCCTGAACAACCCGAAAGTAGTTATTTTTCATTTTGTCAGCGGAAAACTCCCGTACCGCCGCTAAAACGTTGCAAATAACCAATCTGCCCCACAAATAGCCTGAAATCACGATCGGCCGTCCAGACCGGCACGAATCCCGAATTTCCCGCTGTTCCGACGAAAAGCACTATTCACCCCAGAACAACCCGAAAGTAGTTATATTCCATTTTCTCAACGGAAAACCCTCGTACCGTCCCTAAAACGTTGCAAATAACCAATCTGCCCCCCAAACAGCCTGAAATCACGATTGGACGTCCAGACCGGCACGAATCCCAAATTTCTCGCTGTTCCGACGAAAAGCACTATTCACCCCTGAACAACCCGAAAGTAGTTATTTTCCATTTTGTCAACGGAAAACCCTCGTACCGCCGCTAAAACGTTGCAAATAACCAATCTGCCCCCCAAACAGCCTGAAATCACGATCGGCCGTCCAGACCGGCACGAATCCCGTATTTCTCGCTGTTCCGACGAAAAGTACTATTCACCCCTGAACAACCCGAAAGTAGTTATATTCCATTTTCTCAACGGAAAACCCTCGTACCGTCCCTAAAACGTTGCAAATAACCAATCTGCCCCCCAAACAGCCTGAAATCACGATCGGCCGTCCAGACCGGCACGAATCCCGAATTTCTCGCTGTTCCGACGAAAAGCACTATTCACCCTGAACAACCCGAAAGTAGTTATTTTTCATTTTGTCAGCGGAAAACTCCCGTACCGCCGCTAAAACGTTGCAAATAACCAATCTACCCCCCAAACAGCCTGAAATCACGATCGGCCGTCCAGACCGGCACGAATCCCGAATTTCTCGCTGTTCCGACAAAAAGCACTATTCACCCCTGAACAACCCGAAAGTAGTTATATTCCATTTTCTCAACGGAAAACCCTCGTACCGTCCCTAAAACGTTGCAAATAACCAATCTGCCCCCCAAACAGTCTGAAATCACGGTCGGCCGTCCAGACCGGCACGAATCCCGAATTTCTCGCTGTTCCGACGAAAAGCACTATTCACCCTGAACAACCCGAAAGTAGTTATTTTTCATTTTGTCAGCGGAAAACTCCCGTACCGCCGCTAAAACGTTGCAAATAACCAATCTGCCCCACAAACAGCCTGAAATCACGATCGGCCGTCTGGACCGGCACGAATCCCGAATTTCTCGCTGTTCCGACGAAAAGCACTATTCACCCCTGAGCAACCCGAAAGTAGTTATTTTTCATTTTGTCAATGGAAAACCCTCGTACCGCCCCTAAAACGTTGCAAATAACCAATCTGCCCCCCAAACAGCCTGAAATCACGATCGGCCGTCCAGACCGGCACGAATCCCGAATTTCTCGCTGTTCCGACGAAAAGCACTATTCACCCTGAACAACCCGAAAGTAGTTATTTTTCATTTTGTCAATGGAAAACCCTCGTACCGCCCCTAAAACGTTGCAAATAACCAATCTGCCCCCCAAACAGCCTGAAATCACGATCGGCCGTCCAGACCGGCACGAATCCCGAATTTCTCGCTGTTCCGACGAAAAGCACTATTCACCCTGAACAACCCGAAAGTAGTTATTTTTCATTTTGCCAGCGGAAAACTCCCGTACCGCCGCTAAAACGTTGCAAATAACCAATCTGCCCCACAAACAGCCTGAAATTACGATCGGCCGTCCAGACCGGCACGAATCCCGAATTTCTCGCTGTTCCGACAAAAAGCACTATTCACCCCTGAACAACCCGAAAGTAGTTATTTTTCATTTTGCCAGCGGAAAACTCCCGTACCGCCGCTAAAACGTTGCAAATAACCAATCTGCCCCACAAACAGCCTGAAATCACGATCGGCCGTCTGGACCGGCACGAATCCCGAATTTCTCGTTGTTCCGACGAAAAGCACTATTCACCCCTGAACAACCCGAAAGTAGTTATATTCCATTTTCTCAACGGAAAACCCCCGTACCGCCGCTAAAACGTTGCAAATAACCAATCTGCCCCCCAAACAGCCTGAAATCACGATCGGCCGTCCAGACCGGCACAAATCCCGAATTTCTCGCTGTTCCGACGAAAAGCACTATTCACCCTGAACAACCCGAAAGTAGTTATTTTTCATTTTGTCAGCGGAAAACTCCCGTACCGCCGCTAAAACGTTGCAAATAACCAATCTGCCCCACAAATAGCCTGAAATCACGATCGGCCGTCCAGACCGGCACGAATCCCGAATTTCCCGCTGTTCCGACGAAAAGCACTATTCACCCCAGAACAACCCGAAAGTAGTTATATTCCATTTTCTCAACGGAAAACCCTCGTACCGTCCCTAAAACGTTGCAAATAACCAATCTGCCCCCCAAACAGCCTGAAATCACGATTGGACGTCCAGACCGGCACGAATCCCAAATTTCTCGCTGTTCCGACGAAAAGCACTATTCACCCCTGAACAACCCGAAAGTAGTTATTTTCCATTTTGTCAACGGAAAACCCTCGTACCGCCGCTAAAACGTTGCAAATAACCAATCTGCCCCCCAAACAGCCTGAAATCACGATCGGCCGTCCAGACCGGCACGAATCCCGTATTTCTCGCTGTTCCGACGAAAAGTACTATTCACCCCTGAACAACCCGAAAGTAGTTATATTCCATTTTCTCAACGGAAAACCCTCGTACCGTCCCTAAAACGTTGCAAATAACCAATCTGCCCCCCAAACAGCCTGAAATCACGATCGGCCGTCCAGACCGGCACGAATCCCGAATTTCTCGCTGTTCCGACGAAAAGCACTATTCACCCTGAACAACCCGAAAGTAGTTATTTTTCATTTTGTCAGCGGAAAACTCCCGTACCGCCGCTAAAACGTTGCAAATAACCAATCTGCCCCACAAACAGCCTGAAATCACGATCGGCCGTCCAGACCGGCACGAATCCCGAATTTCTCGCTGTTCCGACGAAAAGCACTATTCACCCCTGAACAACCCGAAAGTAGTTATATTCCATTTTCTCAACGGAAAACCCTCGTACCGTCCCTAAAACGTTGCAAATAACCAATCTGCCCCCCAAACAGTCTGAAATCACGGTCGGCCGTCCAGACCGGCACGAATCCCGAATTTCTCGCTGTTCCGACGAAAAGCACTATTCACCCTGAACAACCCGAAAGTAGTTATTTTTCATTTTGTCAGCGGAAAACTCCCGTACCGCCGCTAAAACGTTGCAAATAACCAATCTGCCCCACAAATAGCCTGAAATCACGATCGGCCGTCCAGACCGGCACGAATCCCGAATTTCCCGCTGTTCCGACGAAAAGCACTATTCACCCCAGAACAACCCGAAAGTAGTTATATTCCATTTTCTCAACGGAAAACCCTCGTACCGTCCCTAAAACGTTGCAAATAACCAATCTGCCCCCCAAACAGCCTGAAATCACGATTGGACGTCCAGACCGGCACGAATCCCAAATTTCTCGCTGTTCCGACGAAAAGCACTATTCACCCCTGAACAACCCGAAAGTAGTTATTTTCCATTTTGTCAACAGAAAACCCTCGTACCGCCGCTAAAACGTTGCAAATAACCAATCTGCCCCCCAAACAGCCTGAAATCACGATCGGCCGTCCAGACCGGCACGAATCCCGTATTTCTCGCTGTTCCGACGAAAAGTACTATTCACCCCTGAACAACCCGAAAGTAGTTATATTCCATTTTCTCAACGGAAAACCCTCGTACCGTCCCTAAAACGTTGCAAATAACCAATCTGCCCCCCAAACAGCCTGAAATCACGATCGGCCGTCCAGACCGGCACGAATCCCGAATTTCTCGCTGTTCCGACGAAAAGCACTATTCACCCTGAACAACCCGAAAGTAGTTATTTTTCATTTTGTCAGCGGAAAACTCCCGTACCGCCGCTAAAACGTTGCAAATAACCAATCTGCCCCACAAACAGCCTGAAATCACGATCGGCCGTCCAGACCGGCACGAATCCCGAATTTCTCGCTGTTCCGACGAAAAGCACTATTCACCCCTGAACAACCCGAAAGTAGTTATATTCCATTTTCTCAACGGAAAACCCTCGTACCGTCCCTAAAACGTTGCAAATAACCAATCTGCCCCCCAAACAGTCTGAAATCACGGTCGGCCGTCCAGACCGGCACGAATCCCGAATTTCTCGCTGTTCCGACGAAAAGCACTATTCACCCTGAACAACCCGAAAGTAGTTATTTTTCATTTTGTCAGCGGAAAACTCCCGTACCGCCGCTAAAACGTTGCAAATAACCAATCTGCCCCACAAATAGCCTGAAATCACGATCGGCCGTCCAGACCGGCACGAATCCCGAATTTCCCGCTGTTCCGACGAAAAGCACTATTCACCCCAGAACAACCCGAAAGTAGTTATATTCCATTTTCTCAACGGAAAACCCTCGTACCGTCCCTAAAACGTTGCAAATAACCAATCTGCCCCCCAAACAGCCTGAAATCACGATTGGACGTCCAGACCGGCACGAATCCCAAATTTCTCGCTGTTCCGACGAAAAGCACTATTCACCCCTGAACAACCCGAAAGTAGTTATTTTCCATTTTGTCAACGGAAAACCCTCGTACCGCCGCTAAAACGTTGCAAATAACCAATCTGCCCCCCAAACAGCCTGAAATCACGATCGGCCGTCCAGACCGGCACGAATCCCGTATTTCTCGCTGTTCCGACGAAAAGTACTATTCACCCCTGAACAACCCGAAAGTAGTTATATTCCATTTTCTCAACGGAAAACCCTCGTACCGTCCCTAAAACGTTGCAAATAACCAATCTGCCCCCCAAACAGCCTGAAATCACGATCGGCCGTCCAGACCGGCACGAATCCCGAATTTCTCGCTGTTCCGACGAAAAGCACTATTCACCCTGAACAACCCGAAAGTAGTTATTTTTCATTTTGTCAGCGGAAAACTCCCGTACCGCCGCTAAAACGTTGCAAATAACCAATCTACCCCCCAAACAGCCTGAAATCACGATCGGCCGTCCAGACCGGCACGAATCCCGAATTTCTCGCTGTTCCGACAAAAAGCACTATTCACCCCTGAACAACCCGAAAGTAGTTATATTCCATTTTCTCAACGGAAAACCCTCGTACCGTCCCTAAAACGTTGCAAATAACCAATCTGCCCCCCAAACAGTCTGAAATCACGGTCGGCCGTCCAGACCGGCACGAATCCCGAATTTCTCGCTGTTCCGACGAAAAGCACTATTCACCCTGAACAACCCGAAAGTAGTTATTTTTCATTTTGTCAGCGGAAAACTCCCGTACCGCCGCTAAAACGTTGCAAATAACCAATCTGCCCCACAAACAGCCTGAAATCACGATCGGCCGTCTGGACCGGCACGAATCCCGAATTTCTCGCTGTTCCGACGAAAAGCACTATTCACCCCTGAGCAACCCGAAAGTAGTTATTTTTCATTTTGTCAATGGAAAACCCTCGTACCGCCCCTAAAACGTTGCAAATAACCACTCTGCCCCCCAAACAGCCTGAAATCACGATCGGCCGTCCAGACCGGCACGAATCCCGAATTTCTCGCTGTTCCGACGAAAAGCACTATTCACCCTGAACAACCCGAAAGTAGTTATTTTTCATTTTGTCAATGGAAAACCCTCGTACCGCCCCTAAAACGTTGCAAATAACCAATCTGCCCCCCAAACAGCCTGAAATCACGATCGGCCGTCCAGACCGGCACGAATCCCGAATTTCTCGCTGTTCCGACGAAAAGCACTATTCACCCTGAACAACCCGAAAGTAGTTATTTTTCATTTTGCCAGCGGAAAACTCCCGTACCGCCGCTAAAACGTTGCAAATAACCAATCTGCCCCACAAACAGCCTGAAATTACGATCGGCCGTCCAGACCGGCACGAATCCCGAATTTCTCGCTGTTCCGACAAAAAGCACTATTCACCCCTGAACAACCCGAAAGTAGTTATTTTTCATTTTGCCAGCGGAAAACTCCCGTACCGCCGCTAAAACGTTGCAAATAACCAATCTGCCCCACAAACAGCCTGAAATCACGATCGGCCGTCTGGACCGGCACGAATCCCGAATTTCTCGTTGTTCCGACGAAAAGCACTATTCACCCCTGAACAACCCGAAAGTAGTTATATTCCATTTTCTCAACGGAAAACCCCCGTACCGCCGCTAAAACGTTGCAAATAACCAATCTGCCCCCCAAACAGCCTGAAATCACGATCGGCCGTCCAGACCGGCACAAATCCCGAATTTCTCGCTGTTCCGACGAAAAGCACTATTCACCCTGAACAACCCGAAAGTAGTTATTTTTCATTTTGTCAGCGGAAAACTCCCGTACCGCCGCTAAAACGTTGCAAATAACCAATCTGCCCCACAAATAGCCTGAAATCACGATCGGCCGTCCAGACCGGCACGAATCCCGAATTTCCCGCTGTTCCGACGAAAAGCACTATTCACCCCAGAACAACCCGAAAGTAGTTATATTCCATTTTCTCAACGGAAAACCCTCGTACCGTCCCTAAAACGTTGCAAATAACCAATCTGCCCCCCAAACAGCCTGAAATCACGATTGGACGTCCAGACCGGCACGAATCCCAAATTTCTCGCTGTTCCGACGAAAAGCACTATTCACCCCTGAACAACCCGAAAGTAGTTATTTTCCATTTTGTCAACGGAAAACCCTCGTACCGCCGCTAAAACGTTGCAAATAACCAATCTGCCCCCCAAACAGCCTGAAATCACGATCGGCCGTCCAGACCGGCACGAATCCCGTATTTCTCGCTGTTCCGACGAAAAGTACTATTCACCCCTGAACAACCCGAAAGTAGTTATATTCCATTTTCTCAACGGAAAACCCTCGTACCGTCCCTAAAACGTTGCAAATAACCAATCTGCCCCCCAAACAGCCTGAAATCACGATCGGCCGTCCAGACCGGCACGAATCCCGAATTTCTCGCTGTTCCGACGAAAAGCACTATTCACCCTGAACAACCCGAAAGTAGTTATTTTTCATTTTGTCAGCGGAAAACTCCCGTACCGCCGCTAAAACGTTGCAAATAACCAATCTGCCCCACAAACAGCCTGAAATCACGATCGGCCGTCCAGACCGGCACGAATCCCGAATTTCTCGCTGTTCCGACGAAAAGCACTATTCACCCCTGAACAACCCGAAAGTAGTTATATTCCATTTTCTCAACGGAAAACCCTCGTACCGTCCGTAAAACGTTGCAAATAACCAATCTGCCCCCCAAACAGTCTGAAATCACGGTCGGCCGTCCAGACCGGCACGAATCCCGAATTTCTCGCTGTTCCGACGAAAAGCACTATTCACCCTGAACAACCCGAAAGTAGTTATTTTTCATTTTGTCAGCGGAAAACTCCCGTACCGCCGCTAAAACGTTGCAAATAACCAATCTGCCCCACAAACAGCATGAAATCACGATCGGCCGTCTGGACCGGCACGAATCCCGAATTTCTCGTTGTTCCGACGAAAAGCACTATTCACCCCTGAACAACCCGAAAGTAGTTATTTTTCATTTTGTCAATGGAAAACCCTCGTACCGCCCCTAAAACGTTGCAAATAACCAATCTGCCCCCCAAACAGCCTGAAATCACGATCGGCCGTCCAGACCGGCACGAATCCCGAATTTCTCGCTGTTCCGACGAAAAGCACTATTCACCCTAAACAACCCGAAAGTAGTTATTTTTCATTTTGTCAATGGAAAACCCTCGTACCGCCCCTAAAACGTTGCAAATAACCACTCTGCCCCCCAAACAGCCTGAAATCACGATCGGCCGTCCAGACCGGCACGAATCCCGAATTTCTCGCTGTTCCGACGAAAAGCACTATTCACCCTGAACAACCCGAAAGTAGTTATTTTTCATTTTGTCAATGGAAAACCCTCGTACCGCCCCTAAAACGTTGCAAATAACCAATCTGCCCCCCAAACAGCCTGAAATCACGATCGGCCGTCCAGACCGGCACGAATCCCGAATTTCTCGCTGTTCCGACGAAAAGCACTATTCACCCTGAACAACCCGAAAGTAGTTATTTTTCATTTTGCCAGCGGAAAACTCCCGTACCGCCGCTAAAACGTTGCAAATAACCAATCTGCCCCACAAACAGCCTGAAATTACGATCGGCCGTCCAGACCGGCACGAATCCCGAATTTCTCGCTGTTCCGACAAAAAGCACTATTCACCCCTGAACAACCCGAAAGTAGTTATTTTTCATTTTGCCAGCGGAAAACTCCCGTACCGCCGCTAAAACGTTGCGAATAACCAATCTGCCCCACAAACAGCCTGAAATCACGATCGGCCGTCTGGACCGGCACGAATCCCGAATTTCTCGTTGTTCCGACGAAAAGCACTATTCACCCCTGAACAACCCGAAAGTAGTTATATTCCATTTTCTCAACGGAAAACCCCCGTACCGCCGCTAAAACGTTGCAAATAACCAATCTGCCCCCCAAACAGCCTGAAATCACGATCGGCCGTCCAGACCGGCACAAATCCCGAATTTCTCGCTGTTCCGACGAAAAGCACTATTCACCCTGAACAACCCGAAAGTAGTTATTTTTCATTTTGTCAGCGGAAAACTCCCGTACCGCCGCTAAAACGTTGCAAATAACCAATCTGCCCCACAAATAGCCTGAAATCACGATCGGCCGTCCAGACCGGCACGAATCCCGAATTTCCCGCTGTTCCGACGAAAAGCACTATTCACCCCAGAACAACCCGAAAGTAGTTATATACCATTTTCTCAACGGAAAACCCTCGTACCGTCCCTAAAACGTTGCAAATAACCAATCTGCCCCCCAAACAGCCTGAAATCACGATTGGACGTCCAGACCGGCACGAATCCCAAATTTCTCGCTGTTCCGACGAAAAGCACTATTCACCCCTGAACAACCCGAAAGTAGTTATTTTCCATTTTGTCAACGGAAAACCCTCGTACCGCCGCTAAAACGTTGCAAATAACCAATCTGCCCCCCAAACAGCCTGAAATCACGATCGGCCGTCCAGACCGGCACGAATCCCGTATTTCTCGCTGTTCCGACGAAAAGTACTATTCACCCCTGAACAACCCGAAAGTAGTTATATTCCATTTTCTCAACGGAAAACCCTCGTACCGTCCCTAAAACGTTGCAAATAACCAATCTGCCCCCCAAACAGCCTGAAATCACGATCGGCCGTCCAGACCGGCACGAATCCCGAATTTCTCGCTGTTCCGACGAAAAGCACTATTCACCCTGAACAACCCGAAAGTAGTTATTTTTCATTTTGTCAGCGGAAAACTCCCGTACCGCCGCTAAAACGTTGCAAATAACCAATCTGCCCCACAAACAGCCTGAAATCACGATCGGCCGTCCAGACCGGCACGAATCCCGAATTTCTCGCTGTTCCGACGAAAAGCACTATTCACCCCTGAACAACCCGAAAGTAGTTATATTCCATTTTCTCAACGGAAAACCCTCGTACCGTCCCTAAAACGTTGCAAATAACCAATCTGCCCCCCAAACAGTCTGAAATCACGGTCGGCCGTCCAGACCGGCACGAATCCCGAATTTCTCGCTGTTCCGACGAAAAGCACTATTCACCCTGAACAACCCGAAAGTAGTTATTTTTCATTTTGTCAGCGGAAAACTCCCGTACCGCCGCTAAAACGTTGCAAATAACCAATCTGCCCCACAAACAGCATGAAATCACGATCGGCCGTCTGGACCGGCACGAATCCCGAATTTCTCGTTGTTCCGACGAAAAGCACTATTCACCCCTGAACAACCCGAAAGTAGTTATTTTTCATTTTGTCAATGGAAAACCCTCGTACCGCCCCTAAAACGTTGCAAATAACCAATCTGCCCCCCAAACAGCCTGAAATCACGATCGGCCGTCCAGACCGGCACGAATCCCGAATTTCTCGCTGTTCCGACGAAAAGCACTATTCACCCTAAACAACCCGAAAGTAGTTATTTTTCATTTTGTCAATGGAAAACCCTCGTACCGCCCCTAAAACGTTGCAAATAACCAATCTGCCCCCCAAACAGCCTGAAATCACGATCGGCCGTCCAGACCGGCACGAATCCCGAATTTCTCGCTGTTCCGACGAAAAGCACTATTCACCCTGAACAACCCGAAAGTAGTTATTTTTCATTTTGTCAATGGAAAACCCTCGTACCGCCCCTAAAACGTTGCAAATAACCAATCTGCCCCCCAAACAGCCTGAAATCACGATCGGCCGTCCAGACCGGCACGAATCCCGAATTTCTCGCTGTTCCGACGAAAAGCACTATTCACCCTGAACAACCCGAAAGTAGTTATTTTCATTTTGCCAGCGGAAAACTCCCGTACCGCCGCTAAAACGTTGCAAATAACCAATCTGCCCCACAAACAGCCTGAAATCACGATCGGCCGTCCAGACCGGCACGAATCCCGAATTTCTCGCTGTTCCGACAAAAAGCACTATTCACCCCTGAACAACCCGAAAGTAGTTATTTTTCATTTTGCCAGCGGAAAACTCCCGTACCGCCGCTAAAACGTTGCAAATAACCAATCTGCCCCATAAACAGCCTGAAATCACGATCGGCTGTCCAGACCGGCACGAATCCCGAATTTCTCGCTGTTCCGACAAAAAGCACTATTCACCCCTGAACAACCCGAAAGTAGTTATTTTCCATTTTGTCAACGGAAAACCCTCGTACCGCCGCTAAAACGTTGCAAATAACCAATCTGCCCCCCAAACAGCCTGAAATCACGATCGGCCGCCCAGACCGGCACGAATCCCGGATTTCTCGCTGTTCCGACGAAAAGCACTATTCACCCCTGAACAACCCGAAAGTAGTTATATTCCATTTTCTCAACGGAAAACCCCCGTACCGCCGCTAAAACGTTGCAAATAACCAATCTGCCCCCCAAACAGCCTGAAATCACGATCGGCCGTCCAGACCGGCACGAATCCCGAATTTCTCGCTGTTCCGACGAAAAGCACTATTCACCCTGAACAACCCGAAAGTAGTTATTTTTCATTTTGTCAGCGGAAAACTCCCGTACCGCCGCTAAAACGTTGCAAATAACCAATCTGCCCCACAAACAGCCTGAAATCACGATCGGCCGTCTGGACCGGCACGAATCCCGAATTTCTCGTTGTTCCGACGAAAAGCACTATTCACCCCTGAACAACCCGAAAGTAGTTATTTTTCATTTTGTCAATGGAAAACCCTCGTACCGCCCCTAAAACGTTGCAAATAACCAATCTGCCCCCCAAACAGCCTGAAATCACGATCGGCCGTCCAGACCGGCACGAATCCCGAATTTCTCGCTGTTCCGACGAAAAGCACTATTCACCCTAAACAACCCGAAAGTAGTTATTTTTCATTTTGTCAATGGAAAACCCTCGTACCGCCCCTAAAACGTTGCAAATAACCAATCTGCCCCCCAAACAGCCTGAAATCACGATCGGCCGTCCAGACCGGCACGAATCCCGAATTTCTCGCTGTTCCGACGAAAAGCACTATTCACCCTGAACAACCCGAAAGTAGTTATTTTTCATTTTGTCAATGGAAAACCCTCGTACCGCCCCTAAAACGTTGCAAATAACCAATCTGCCCCCCAAACAGCCTGAAATCACGATCGGCCGTCCAGACCGGCACGAATCCCGAATTTCTCGCTGTTCCGACGAAAAGCACTATTCACCCTGAACAACCCGAAAGTAGTTATTTTCATTTTGCCAGCGGAAAACTCCCGTACCGCCGCTAAAACGTTGCAAATAACCAATCTGCCCCACAAACAGCCTGAAATCACGATCGGCCGTCCAGACCGGCACGAATCCCGAATTTCTCGCTGTTCCGACAAAAAGCACTATTCACCCCTGAACAACCCGAAAGTAGTTATTTTTCATTTTGCCAGCGGAAAACTCCCGTACCGCCGCTAAAACGTTGCAAATAACCAATCTGCCCCATAAACAGCCTGAAATCACGATCGGCTGTCCAGACCGGCACGAATCCCGAATTTCTCGCTGTTCCGACAAAAAGCACTATTCACCCCTGAACAACCCGAAAGTAGTTATTTTCCATTTTGTCAACGGAAAACCCTCGTACCGCCGCTAAAACGTTGCAAATAACCAATCTGCCCCCCAAACAGCCTGAAATCACGATCGGCCGCCCAGACCGGCACGAATCCCGGATTTCTCGCTGTTCCGACGAAAAGCACTATTCACCCCTGAACAACCCGAAAGTAGTTATATTCCATTTTCTCAACGGAAAACCCCCGTACCGCCGCTAAAACGTTGCAAATAACCAATCTGCCCCCCAAACAGCCTGAAATCACGATCGGCCGTCCAGACCGGCACGAATCCCGAATTTCTCGCTGTTCCGACGAAAAGCACTATTCACCCTGAACAACCCGAAAGTAGTTATTTTTCATTTTGTCAGCGGAAAACTCCCGTACCGCCGCTAAAACGTTGCAAATAACCAATCTGCCCCACAAACAGCCTGAAATCACGATCGGCCGTCCAGACCGGCACGAATCCCGAATTTCTCGCTGTTCCGACGAAAAGCACTATTCACCCCTGAACAACCCGAAAGTAGTTATATTCCATTTTCTCAACGGAAAACCCTCGTACCGTCCCTAAAACGTTGCAAATAACCAATCTGCCCCCCAAACAGTCTGAAATCACGGTCGGCCGTCCAGACCGGCACGAATCCCGAATTTCTCGCTGTTCCGACGAAAAGCACTATTCACCCTGAACAACCCGAAAGTAGTTATTTTTCATTTTGTCAGCGGAAAACTCCCGTACCGCCGCTAAAACGTTGCAAATAACCAATCTGCCCCACAAACAGCATGAAATCACGATCGGCCGTCTGGACCGGCACGAATCCCGAATTTCTCGTTGTTCCGACGAAAAGCACTATTCACCCCTGAACAACCCGAAAGTAGTTATTTTTCATTTTGTCAATGGAAAACCCTCGTACCGCCCCTAAAACGTTGCAAATAACCAATCTGCCCCCCAAACAGCCTGAAATCACGATCGGCCGTCCAGACCGGCACGAATCCCGAATTTCTCGCTGTTCCGACGAAAAGCACTATTCACCCTAAACAACCCGAAAGTAGTTATTTTTCATTTTGTCAATGGAAAACCCTCGTACCGCCCCTAAAACGTTGCAAATAACCAATCTGCCCCCCAAACAGCCTGAAATCACGATCGGCCGTCCAGACCGGCACGAATCCCGAATTTCTCGCTGTTCCGACGAAAAGCACTATTCACCCTGAACAACCCGAAAGTAGTTATTTTTCATTTTGTCAATGGAAAACCCTCGTACCGCCCCTAAAACGTTGCAAATAACCAATCTGCCCCCCAAACAGCCTGAAATCACGATCGGCCGTCCAGACCGGCACGAATCCCGAATTTCTCGCTGTTCCGACGAAAAGCACTATTCACCCTGAACAACCCGAAAGTAGTTATTTTCATTTTGCCAGCGGAAAACTCCCGTACCGCCGCTAAAACGTTGCAAATAACCAATCTGCCCCACAAACAGCCTGAAATCACGATCGGCCGTCCAGACCGGCACGAATCCCGAATTTCTCGCTGTTCCGACAAAAAGCACTATTCACCCCTGAACAACCCGAAAGTAGTTATTTTTCATTTTGCCAGCGGAAAACTCCCGTACCGCCGCTAAAACGTTGCAAATAACCAATCTGCCCCATAAACAGCCTGAAATCACGATCGGCTGTCCAGACCGGCACGAATCCCGAATTTCTCGCTGTTCCGACAAAAAGCACTATTCACCCCTGAACAACCCGAAAGTAGTTATTTTCCATTTTGTCAACGGAAAACCCTCGTACCGCCGCTAAAACGTTGCAAATAACCAATCTGCCCCCCAAACAGCCTGAAATCACGATCGGCCGCCCAGACCGGCACGAATCCCGGATTTCTCGCTGTTCCGACGAAAAGCACTATTCACCCCTGAACAACCCGAAAGTAGTTATATTCCATTTTCTCAACGGAAAACCCCCGTACCGCCGCTAAAACGTTGCAAATAACCAATCTGCCCCCCAAACAGCCTGAAATCACGATCGGCCGTCCAGACCGGCACGAATCCCGAATTTCTCGCTGTTCCGACGAAAAGCACTATTCACCCTGAACAACCCGAAAGTAGTTATTTTTCATTTTGTCAGCGGAAAACTCCCGTACCGCCGCTAAAACGTTGCAAATAACCAATCTGCCCCACAAACAGCCTGAAATCACGATCGGCCGTCTGGACCGGCACGAATCCCGAATTTCTCGTTGTTCCGACGAAAAGCACTATTCACCCCTGAACAACCCGAAAGTAGTTATTTTTCATTTTGTCAATGGAAAACCCTCGTACCGCCCCTAAAACGTTGCAAATAACCAATCTGCCCCCCAAACAGCCTGAAATCACGATCGGCCGTCCAGACCGGCACGAATCCCGAATTTCTCGCTGTTCCGACGAAAAGCACTATTCACCCTAAACAACCCGAAAGTAGTTATTTTTCATTTTGTCAATGGAAAACCCTCGTACCGCCCCTAAAACGTTGCAAATAACCAATCTGCCCCCCAAACAGCCTGAAATCACGATCGGCCGTCCAGACCGGCACGAATCCCGAATTTCTCGCTGTTCCGACGAAAAGCACTATTCACCCTGAACAACCCGAAAGTAGTTATTTTTCATTTTGTCAATGGAAAACCCTCGTACCGCCCCTAAAACGTTGCAAATAACCAATCTGCCCCCCAAACAGCCTGAAATCACGATCGGCCGTCCAGACCGGCACGAATCCCGAATTTCTCGCTGTTCCGACGAAAAGCACTATTCACCCTGAACAACCCGAAAGTAGTTATTTTCATTTTGCCAGCGGAAAACTCCCGTACCGCCGCTAAAACGTTGCAAATAACCAATCTGCCCCACAAACAGCCTGAAATCACGATCGGCCGTCCAGACCGGCACGAATCCCGAATTTCTCGCTGTTCCGACAAAAAGCACTATTCACCCCTGAACAACCCGAAAGTAGTTATTTTTCATTTTGCCAGCGGAAAACTCCCGTACCGCCGCTAAAACGTTGCAAATAACCAATCTGCCCCATAAACAGCCTGAAATCACGATCGGCTGTCCAGACCGGCACGAATCCCGAATTTCTCGCTGTTCCGACAAAAAGCACTATTCACCCCTGAACAACCCGAAAGTAGTTATTTTCCATTTTGTCAACGGAAAACCCTCGTACCGCCGCTAAAACGTTGCAAATAACCAATCTGCCCCCCAAACAGCCTGAAATCACGATCGGCCGCCCAGACCGGCACGAATCCCGGATTTCTCGCTGTTCCGACGAAAAGCACTATTCACCCCTGAACAACCCGAAAGTAGTTATATTCCATTTTCTCAACGGAAAACCCCCGTACCGCCGCTAAAACGTTGCAAATAACCAATCTGCCCCCCAAACAGCCTGAAATCACGATCGGCCGTCCAGACCGGCACAAATCCCGAATTTCTCGCTGTTCCGACGAAAAGCACTATTCACCCTGAACAACCCGAAAGTAGTTATTTTTCATTTTGCCAGCGGAAAACTCCCGTACCGCCGCTAAAACGTTGCAAATAACCAATCTGCCCCATAAACAGCCTGAAATCACGATCGGCTGTCCAGACCGGCACGAATCCCGAATTTCTCGCTGTTCCGACAAAAAGCACTATTCACCCCTGAACAACCCGAAAGTAGTTATTTTCCATTTTGTCAACGGAAAACCCTCGTACCGCCGCTAAAACGTTGCAAATAACCAATCTGCCCCCCAAACAGCCTGAAATCACGATCGGCCGCCCAGACCGGCACGAATCCCGAATTTCTCGCTGTTCCGACGAAAAGCACTATTCACCCTGAACAACCCGAAAGTAGTTATTTTTCATTTTGTCAGCGGAAAACTCCCGTACCGCCGCTAAAACGTTGCAAATAACCAATCTGCCCCACAAACAGCCTGAAATCACGATCGGCCGTCTGGACCGGCACGAATCCCGAATTTCTCGTTGTTCCGACGAAAAGCACTATTCACCCCTGAACAACCCGAAAGTAGTTATTTTTCATTTTGTCAATGGAAAACCCTCGTACCGCCCCTAAAACGTTGCAAATAACCAATCTGCCCCCCAAACAGCCTGAAATCACGATCGGCCGTCCAGACCGGCACGAATCCCGAATTTCTCGCTGTTCCGACGAAAAGCACTATTCACCCTAAACAACCCGAAAGTAGTTATTTTTCATTTTGTCAATGGAAAACCCTCGTACCGCCCCTAAAACGTTGCAAATAACCAATCTGCCCCCCAAACAGCCTGAAATCACGATCGGCCGTCCAGACCGGCACGAATCCCGAATTTCTCGCTGTTCCGACGAAAAGCACTATTCACCCTGAACAACCCGAAAGTAGTTATTTTTCATTTTGTCAATGGAAAACCCTCGTACCGCCCCTAAAACGTTGCAAATAACCAATCTGCCCCCCAAACAGCCTGAAATCACGATCGGCCGTCCAGACCGGCACGAATCCCGAATTTCTCGCTGTTCCGACGAAAAGCACTATTCACCCTGAACAACCCGAAAGTAGTTATTTTCATTTTGCCAGCGGAAAACTCCCGTACCGCCGCTAAAACGTTGCAAATAACCAATCTGCCCCACAAACAGCCTGAAATCACGATCGGCCGTCCAGACCGGCACGAATCCCGAATTTCTCGCTGTTCCGACAAAAAGCACTATTCACCCCTGAACAACCCGAAAGTAGTTATTTTTCATTTTGCCAGCGGAAAACTCCCGTACCGCCGCTAAAACGTTGCAAATAACCAATCTGCCCCATAAACAGCCTGAAATCACGATCGGCTGTCCAGACCGGCACGAATCCCGAATTTCTCGCTGTTCCGACAAAAAGCACTATTCACCCCTGAACAACCCGAAAGTAGTTATTTTCCATTTTGTCAACGGAAAACCCTCGTACCGCCGCTAAAACGTTGCAAATAACCAATCTGCCCCCCAAACAGCCTGAAATCACGATCGGCCGCCCAGACCGGCACGAATCCCGGATTTCTCGCTGTTCCGACGAAAAGCACTATTCACCCCTGAACAACCCGAAAGTAGTTATATTCCATTTTCTCAACGGAAAACCCCCGTACCGCCGCTAAAACGTTGCAAATAACCAATCTGCCCCCCAAACAGCCTGAAATCACGATCGGCCGTCCAGACCGGCACAAATCCCGAATTTCTCGCTGTTCCGACGAAAAGCACTATTCACCCTGAACAACCCGAAAGTAGTTATTTTTCATTTTGTCAGCGGAAAACTCCCGTACCGCCGCTAAAACGTTGCAAATAACCAATCTGCCCCACAAATAGCCTGAAATCACGATCGGCCGTCCAGACCGGCACGAATCCCGAATTTCTCGCTGTTCCGACAAAAAGCACTATTCACCCCTGAACAACCCGAAAGTAGTTATTTTCCATTTTGTCAACAGAAAACCCTCGTACCGCCGCTAAAACGTTGCAAATAACCAATCTGCCCCCCAAACAGCCTGAAATCACGATCGGCCGCCCAGACCGGCACGAATCCCGGATTTCTCGCTGTTCCGACGAAAAGCACTATTCACCCCTGAACAACCCGAAAGTAGTTATATTCCATTTTCTCAACGGAAAACCCCCGTACCGCCGCTAAAACGTTGCAAATAACCAATCTGCCCCCCAAACAGCCTGAAATCACGATCGGCCGTCCAGACCGGCACAAATCCCGAATTTCTCGCTGTTCCGACGAAAAGCACTATTCACCCTGAACAACCCGAAAGTAGTTATTTTTCATTTTGTCAGCGGAAAACTCCCGTACCGCCGCTAAAACGTTGCAAATAACCAATCTGCCCCACAAATAGCCTGAAATCACGATCGGCCGTCCAGACCGGCACGAATCCCGAATTTCCCGCTGTTCCGACGAAAAGCACTATTCACCCCAGAACAACCCGAAAGTAGTTATATTCCATTTTCTCAACGGAAAACCCTCGTACCGTCCCTAAAACGTTGCAAATAACCAATCTGCCCCCCAAACAGCCTGAAATCACGATTGGACGTCCAGACCGGCACGAATCCCAAATTTCTCGCTGTTCCGACGAAAAGCACTATTCACCCCTGAACAACCCGAAAGTAGTTATTTTCCATTTTGTCAACGGAAAACCCTCGTACCGCCGCTAAAACGTTGCAAATAACCAATCTGCCCCCCAAACAGCCTGAAATCACGATCGGCCGTCCAGACCGGCACGAATCCCGTATTTCTCGCTGTTCCGACGAAAAGTACTATTCACCCCTGAACAACCCGAAAGTAGTTATATTCCATTTTCTCAACGGAAAACCCTCGTACCGTCCCTAAAACGTTGCAAATAACCAATCTGCCCCCCAAACAGCCTGAAATCACGATCGGCCGTCCAGACCGGCACGAATCCCGAATTTCTCGCTGTTCCGACGAAAAGCACTATTCACCCTGAACAACCCGAAAGTAGTTATTTTTCATTTTGTCAGCGGAAAACTCCCGTACCGCCGCTAAAACGTTGCAAATAACCAATCTGCCCCACAAACAGCCTGAAATCACGATCGGCCGTCCAGACCGGCACGAATCCCGAATTTCTCGCTGTTCCGACGAAAAGCACTATTCACCCCTGAACAACCCGAAAGTAGTTATATTCCATTTTCTCAACGGAAAACCCTCGTACCGTCCCTAAAACGTTGCAAATAACCAATCTGCCCCCCAAACAGCCTGAAATCACGATCGGCCGTCCAGACCGGCACGAATCCCGAATTTCTCGCTGTTCCGACGAAAAGCACTTTTCACCCTGAACAACCCGAAAGTAGTTATTTTTCATTTTGCCAGCGGAAAACTCCCGTACCGCCGCTAAAACGTTGCAAATAACCAATCTGCCCCATAAACAGCCTGAAATCACGATCGGCTGTCCAGACCGGCACGAATCCCGAATTTCTCGCTGTTCCGACAAAAAGCACTATTCACCCCTGAACAACCCGAAAGTAGTTATTTTCCATTTTGTCAACGGAAAACCCTCGTACCGCCCCTAAAACGTTGCAAATAACCAATCTGCCCCCCAAACAGCCTGAAATCACGATCGGCCGTCCAGACCGGCACGAATCCCGGATTTCTCGCTGTTCCGACGAAAAGCACTATTCACCCCTGAACAACCCGAAAGTAGTTATATTCCATTTTCTCAACGGAAAACCCTCGTACCGTCCCTAAAACGCTGCAAATAACCAATCTGCCCCCCGAACAGCCTGAAATCACGATCGGCCGTCCAGACCGGCACGAATCCCGAATTTCTCGTTGTTCCGACGAAAAGCACTATTCACCCTGAACAACCCGAAAGTAGTTATTTTTCATTTTGTCAGCGGAAAACTCCCGTACCGCCGCTAAAACGTTGCAAATAACCAATCTGCCCCACAAACAGCCTGAAATCACGATCGGCCGTCCAGACCGGCACGAACCCCGAATTTCTCGTTGTTCCGACGAAAAGCACTATTCACCCCTGAACAACCCGAAAGTAGTTATATTCCATTTTCTCAACGGAAAACCCTCGTACTGTCCCTAAAACGTTGCAAATAACCAATCTGCCCCCCAAACAGCCTGAAATCACGATCGGCCGTCCAGACCGGCACGAATCCCGAATTTCTCGCTGTTCCGACGAAAAGCACTTTTCACCCTAAACAACCCGAAAGTAGTTATTTTTCATTTTGCCAGCGGAAAACTCCCGTACCGCCGCTAAAACGTTGCAAATAACCAATCTGCCCCATAAACAGCCTGAAATCACGATCGGCTGTCCAGACCGGCACGAATCCCGAATTTCTCGCTGTTCCGACAAAAAGCACTATTCACCCCTGAACAACCCGAAAGTAGTTATTTTCCATTTTGTCAACGGAAAACCCTCGTACCGCCGCTAAAACGTTGCAAATAACCAATCTGCCCCCCAAACAGCCTGAAATCACGATCGGCCGTCCAGACCGGCACGAATCCCGGATTTCTCGCTGTTCCGACGAAAAGCACTATTCACCCCTGAACAACCCGAAAGTAGTTATATTCCATTTTCTCAACGGAAAACCCTCGTACCGTCCCTAAAACGCTGCAAATAACCAATCTGCCCCCCGAACAGCCTGAAATCACGATCGGCCGTCCAGACCGGCACGAATCCCGAATTTCTCGTTGTTCCGACGAAAAGCACTATTCACCCTGAACAACCCGAAAGTAGTTATTTTTCATTTTGTCAGCGGAAAACTCCCGTACCGCCGCTAAAACGTTGCAAATAACCAATCTGCCCCACAAACAGCCTGAAATCACGATCGGCCGTCCAGACCGGCACGAATCCCGAATTTCTCGCTGTTCCGACGAAAAGCACTATTCACCCCAGAACAACCCGAAAGTAGTTATATTCCATTTTCTCAACGGAAAACCCTCGTACCGTCCCTAAAACGTTGCAAATGACCAATCTGCCCCCCAAACAGCCTGAAATCACGATTGGACGTCCAGACCGGCACGAATCCCAAATTTCTCGCTGTTCCGACGAAAAGAACTATTCACCCCTGAACAACCCGAAAGTAGTTATTTTTCATTTTGTCAGCGGAAAACTCCCATACCGCCGCTAAAACGTTGCAAATAACCAATCTGCCCCCCAAACAGCCTGAAATCACGATCGGCCGTCCAGACCGGCACGAATCCCGAATTTCTCGCTGTTCCGACGAAAAGCACTATTCACCCTGAACAACCCGAAAGTAGTTATTTTTCATTTTGTCAGCGGAAAACTCCCGTACCGCCGCTAAAACGTTGCAAATAACCAATCTGCCCCACAAACAGCCTGAAATCACGATCGGCCGTCCAGACCGGCACGAATCCCGAATTTCTCGCTGTTCCGACGAAAAGCACTATTCACCCCAGAACAACCCGAAAGTAGTTATATTCCATTTTCTCAACGGAAAACCCTCGTACCGTCCCTAAAACGTTGCAAATAACCAATCTGCCCCCTAAACAGCCTGAAATCACGATTGGACGTCCAGACCGGCACGAATCCCAAATTTCTCGCTGTTCCGACGAAAAGCACTATTCACCCTTGAACAACCCGAAAGTAGTTATTTTTCATTTTGTCAGCGGAAAACTCCCATACCGCCGCAAAAACGTTGCAAATAACCAATCTGCCCCCCAAACAGCCTGAAATCACGATCGGCCGTCCAGACCGGCACGAATCCCGAATTTCTCGCTGTTCCGACGAAAAGAACTATTCACCCCTGAACAACCCGAAAGTAGTTATTTTTCATTTTGTCAGCGGAAAACTCCCATACCGCCGCTAAAACGTTGCAAATAACCAATCTGCCCCCCAAACAGCCTGAAATCACGATCGGCCGTCCAGACCGGCACGAATCCCGAATTTCTCGCTGTTCCGACGAAAAGCACTATTCACCCTGAACAACCCGAAAGTAGTTATTTTTCATTTTGTCAGCGGAAAACTCCCGTACCGCCGCTAAAACGTTGCAAATAACCAATCTGCCCCACAAACAGCCTGAAATCACGATCGGCCGTCCAGACCGGCACGAATCCCGAATTTCTCGCTGTTCCGACGAAAAGCACTATTCACCCCAGAACAACCCGAAAGTAGTTATATTCCATTTTCTCAACGGAAAACCCTCGTACCGTCCCTAAAACGTTGCAAATAACCAATCTGCCCCCTAAACAGCCTGAAATCACGATTGGACGTCCAGACCGGCACGAATCCCAAATTTCTCGCTGTTCCGACGAAAAGCACTATTCACCCTTGAACAACCCGAAAGTAGTTATTTTTCATTTTGTCAGCGGAAAACTCCCATACCGCCGCAAAAACGTTGCAAATAACCAATCTGCCCCCCAAACAGCCTGAAATCACGATCGGCCGTCCAGACCGGCACGAATCCCGAATTTCTCGCTGTTCCGACGAAAAGCACTATTCACCCTGAACAACCCGAAAGTAGTTATTTTTCATTTTGCCAGCGGAAAACTCCCGTACCGCCGCTAAAACGTTGCAAATAACCAATCTGCCCCATAAACAGCCTGAAATCACGATCGGCTGTCCAGACCGGCACGAATCCCGAATTTCTCGCTGTTCCGACAAAAAGCACTATTCACCCCTGAACAACCCGAAAGTAGTTATTTTCCATTTTGTCAACGGAAAACCCTCGTACCGCCGCTAAAACGTTGCAAATAACCAATCTGCCCCCCAAACAGCCTGAAATCACGATCGGCCGCCCAGACCGGCACGAATCCCGGATTTCTCGCTGTTCCGACGAAAAGCACTATTCACCCCTGAACAACCCGAAAGTAGTTATATTCCATTTTCTCAACGGAAAACACCCGTACCGCCGCTAAAACGTTGCAAATAACCAATCTGCCCCATAAACAGCCTGAAATCACGATCGGCTGTCCAGACCGGCACGAATCCCGAATTTCTAGCTGTTCCGACAAAAAGCACTATTCACCCCTGAACAACCCGAAAGTAGTTATTTTCCATTTTGTCAACGGAAAACCCTCGTACCGCCGCTAAAACGTTGCAAATAACCAATCTGCCCCCCAAACAGCCTGAAATCACGATCGGCCGTCCAGACCGGCACGAATCCCGAATTTCTCGCTGTTCCGACGAAAAGCACTATTCACCCCTGAACAACCCGAAAGTAGTTATATTCCATTTTCTCAACGGAAAACCCTCGTACCGTCTCTAAAACGTTGCAAATAACCAATCTGCCCCCCAAACAGTCTGAAATCACGGTCGGCCGTCCAGACCGGCTCGAATCCCGAATTTCTCGCTGTTCCGACGAAAAGCACTATTCACCCCTGAACAACCCGAAAGTAGTTATTTTTCATTTTGTCAGCGGAAAACTCCCGTACCGCCGCTAAAACGTTGCAAATAACCAATCTGCCCCATAAACAGCCTGAAATCACGATCGGCTGTCCAGACCGGCACGAATCCCGAATTTCTCGCTGTTCCGACAAAAAGCACTATTCACCCCTGAACAACCCGAAAGTAGTTATTTTCCATTTTCTCAACGGAAAACCCTCGTACCGCCGCTTAAACGTTGCAAATAACCAATCTGCCCCCCAAACAGCCTGAAATCACGATCGGCCGCCCAGACCGGCACGAATCCCGGATTTCTCGCTGTTCCGACGAAAAGCACTATTCACCCCTGAACAACCCGAAAGTAGTTATTTTCCATTTTGTCAACGGAAAACCGTCGTACCGCCGCTAAAACGTTGCAAATAACCAATCTGCCCCCCAAACAGCCTGAAATCACGATCGGCCGTCCAGACCGGCACGAATCCCGGATTTCTCGCTGTTCCGACGAAAAGCACTATTCACCCCTGAACAACCCGAAAGTAGTTAAATTCCATTTTCTCAACGGAAAACCCTCGTACCGTCCCTAAAACGCTGCAAATAACCAATCTGCCCCCCGAACAGCATGAAATCACGATCGGCCGTCCAGACCGGCACGAATCCCGAATTTCTCGTTGTTCCGACGAAAAGCACTATTCACCCTGAACAACCCGAAAGTAGTTATTTTTCATTTTGCCAGCGGAAAACTCCCGTACCGCCGCTAAAACGTTGCAAATAACCAATCTGCCCCATAAACAGCCTGAAATCACGATCGGCTGTCCAGACCGGCACGAATCCCGAATTTCTCGCTGTTCCGACAAAAAGCACTATTCACCCCTGAACAACCCGAAAGTAGTTATTTTCCATTTTGTCAACGGAAAACCCTCGTACCGCCGCTTAAACGTTGCAAATAACCAATCTGCCCCCCAAACAGCCTGAAATCACGATCGGCCGCCCAGACCGGCACGAATCCCGGATTTCTCGCTGTTCCGACGAAAAGCACTATTCACCCCTGAACAACCCGAAAGTAGTTATATTCCATTTTCTCAACGGAAAACCCCCGTACCGCCGCTAAAACGTTGCAAATAACCAATCTGCCCCATAAACAGCCTGAAATCACGATCGGCTGTCCAGACCGGCACGAATCCCGAATTTCTCGCTGTTCCGACAAAAAGCACTATTCACCCCTGAACAACCCGAAAGTAGTTATTTTCCATTTTGTCAACGGAAAACCCTCGTACCGCCGCTAAAACGTTGCAAATAACCAATCTGCCCCCCAAACAGCCTGAAATCACGATCGGCCGTCCAGACCGGCACGAATCCCGAATTTCTCGCTGTTCCGACGAAAAGCACTATTCACCCCAGAACAACCCGAAAGTAGTTATATTCCATTTTCTCAACGGAAAACCCTCGTACCGTCCCTAAAACGTTGCAAATAACCAATCTGCCCCCCAAACAGTCTGAAATCACGGTCGGCCGTCCAGACCGGCACGAATCCCGAATTTCTCGCTGTTCCGACGAAAAGCACTATTCACCCTGAACAACCCGAAAGTAGTTATTTTTCATTTTGTCAGCGGAAAACTCCCGTACCGCTGCTAAAACGTTGCAAATAACCAATCTGCCCCACAAACAGCCTGAAATCACGATCGGCCGTCTAGACCGGCACGAATCCCGAATTTCTCGCTGTTCCGACGAAAAGCACTATTCACCCCTGAACAACCCGAAAGTAGTTATTTTTCATTTTGTCAATGGAAAACCCTCGTACCGCCCCTAAAACGTTGCAAATAACCAATCTGCCCCCCAAACAGCCTGAAATCACGATCGGCCGTCCAGACCGGCACGAATCCCGAATTTCTCGCTGTTCCGACGAAAAGCACTATTCACCCCTGAACAACCCGAAAGTAGTTATATTCCATTTTCTCAACGGAAAACCCTCGTACCGTCCCTAAAACGTTGCAAATAACCAATCTGCCCCCCAAACAGTCTGAAATCACGGTCGGCCGTCCAGACCGGCACGAATCCCGAATTTCTCGCTGTTCCGACGAAAAGCACTATTCACCCTGAACAACCCGAAAGTAGTTATTTTTCATTTTGTCAGCGGAAAACTCCCGTACCGCCGCTAAAACGTTGCAAATAACCAATCTGCCCCACAAACAGCCTGAAATCACGATCGGCCGTCTGGACCGGCACGAATCCCGAATTTCTCGCTGTTCCGACGAAAAGCATTATTCACCCCTGAACAACCCGAAAGTAGTTATTTTTCATTGTCAATGGAAAACCCTCGTACCGCCCCTAAAACGTTGCAAATAACCAATCTGCCCCCCAAACAGCCTGAAATCACGATCGGCCGTCCAGACCGGCACGAATCCCGAATTTCTCGCTGTTCCGACGAAAAGCACTATTCACCCTGAACAACCCGAAAGTAGTTATTTTTCATTTTGTCAGCGGAAAACCCTCGTACCGCCCCTAAAACGTTGCAAATAACCAATCTGCCCCCCAAACAGCCTGAAATCACGATCGGCCGTCCAGACCGGCACGAATCCCGAATTTCTCGCTGTTCCGACGAAAAGCACTATTCACCCTGAACAACCCGAAAGTAGTTATTTTTCATTTTGCCAGCGGAAAACTCCCGTACCGCCGCTAAAACGTTGCAAATAACCAATCTGCCCCATAAACAGCCTGAAATCACGATCGGCTGTCCAGACCGGCACGAATCCCGAATTTCTCGCTGTTCCGACAAAAAGCACTTTACACCCCTGAACAACCCGAAAGTAGTTATTTTCCATTTTGTCAACGGAAAACCCTCGTACCGCCGCTAAAACGTTGCAAATAACCAATCTGCCCCCCAAACAGCCTGAAATCACGATCGGCCGCCCAGACCGGCACGAATCCCGGATTTCTCGCTGTTCCGACGAAAAGCACTATTCACCCCTGAACAACCCGAAAGTAGTTATATTCCATTTTCTCAACGGAAAACCCCCGTACCGCCGCTAAAACGTTGCAAATAACCAATCTGCCCCATAAACAGCCTGAAATCACGATCGGCTGTCCAGACCGGCACGATTCCCGAATTTCTCGCTGTTCCGACGAAAAGCACTATTCACCCTGAACAACCCGAAAGTAGTTATTTTTCATTTTGTCAGCGGAAAACTCCCGTACCGCTGCTAAAACGTTGCAAATAACCAATCTGCCCCACAAACAGCCTGAAATCACGATCGGCCGTCTGGACCGGCACGAATCCCGAATATCTCGCTGTTCCGACGAAAAGCACTATTCACCCCTGAACAACCCGAAAGTAGTTATTTTTCATTTTGTCAATGGAAAACCCTCGTACCGCCCCTAAAACGTTGCAAATAACCAATCTGCCCCCCAAACAGCCTGAAATCACGATCGGCCGTCCAGACCGGCACGAATCCCGAATTTCTCGCTGTTCCGACGAAAAGCACTATTCACCCTTGAACAACCCGAAAGTAGTTATATTCCATTTTCTCAACGGAAAACCCTCGTACCGTCCCTAAAACGTTGCAAATAACCAATCTGCCCCCCAAACAGTCTGAAATCACGGTCGGCCGTCCAGACCGGCACGAATCCCGAATTTCTCGCTGTTCCGACGAAAAGCACTATTCACCCTGAACAACCCGAAAGTAGTTATTTTTCATTTTGTCAGCGGAAAACTCCCGTACCGCCGCTAAAACGTTGCAAATAACCAATCTGCCCCACAAACAGCCTGAAATCACGATCGGCCGTCTGGACCGGCACGAATCCCGAATTTCTCGCTGTTCCGACGAAAAGCATTATTCACCCCTGAACAACCCGAAAGTAGTTATTTTTCATTTTGTGAATGGAAAACCCTCGTACCGCCCCTAAAACGTTGCAAATAACCAATCTGCCCCCCAAACAGCCTGAAATCACGATCGGCCGTCCAGACCGGCACGAATCCCGAATTTCTCGCTGTTCCGACGAAAAGCACTATTCACCCTGAACAACCCGAAAGTAGTTATTTTTCATTTTGTCAATGGAAAACCCTCGTACCGCCCTAAAACGTTGCAAATAACCAATCTGCCCCCCAAACAGCCTGAAATCACGATCGGCCGTCCAGACCGGCACGAATCCCGAATTTCTCGCTGTTCCGACGAAAAGCACTATTCACCCTGAACAACCCGAAAGTAGTTATTTTTCATTTTGCCAGCGGAAAACTCCCGTACCGCCGCTAAAACGTTGCAAATAACCAATCTGCCCCATAAACAGCCTGAAATCACGATCGGCTGTCCAGACCGGCACGAATCCCGAATTTCTCGCTGTTCCGACGAAAAGCACTATTCACCCTGAACAACCCGAAAGTAGTTATTTTTCATTTTGTCAATGGAAGACCCTCGTACCGCCCCTAAAACGTTGCAAATAACCAATCTGCCCCCCAAACAGCCTGAAATCCCGATCGGCCGTCCAGACCGGCACGAATCCCGAATTTCTCGTTGTTCCGACGAAAAGCACTATTCACCCTGAACAACCCGAAAGTAGTTATTTTTCATTTTGTCAGCGGAAAACTCCCGTACCGCCGCTAAAACGTTGCAAATAACCAATCTGCCCCACAAACAGCCTGAAATCACGATCGGCCGTCCAGACCGGCACGAATCCCGAATTTCTCGCTGTTCCGACGAAAAGCACTATTCACCCCAGAACAACCCGAAAGTAGTTATATTCCATTTTCTCAACGGAAAACCCTCGTACCGTCCCTAAAACGTTGCAAATAACCAATCTGCCCCCCAAACAGCCTGAAATCACGATTGGACGTCCACACCGGCACGAATCCCGGATTTCTCGCTGTTCCGACGAAAAGCACTATTCACCCCTGAACAACCCGAAAGTAGTTATTTTTCCTTTTGTCAGCGGAAAACTCCCATACCGCCGCTAAAACGTTGCAAATAACCAATCTGCCCCCCAAACAGCCTGAAATCACGATCGGCCGTCCAGACCGGCACGAATCCCGAATTTCTCGCTGTTCCGACGAAAAGCACTATTCACCCTGAACAACCCGAAAGTAGTTATTTTTCATTTTGTCAGCGGAAAACTCCCGTACCGCCGCTAAAACGTTGCAAATAACCAATCTGCCCCACAAACAGCCTGAAATCACGATCGGCCGTCCAGACCGGCACGAATCCCGAATTTCTCGCTGTTCCGACGAAAAGCACTATTCACCCCTGAACAACCCGAAAGTAGTTATATTCCATTTTCTCAACGGAAAACCCTCGTACCGTCCCTAAAACGTTGCAAATAACCAATCTGCCCCCCAAACAGCCTGAAATCACGATTGGACGTCCAGACCGGCACGAATCCCGGATTTCTCGCTGTTCCGACGAAAAGCACTATTCACCCCTGAACAACCCGAAAGTAGTTATTTTTCATTTTGTCAGCGGAAAACTCCCATACCGCCGCTAAAACGTTGCAAATAACCAATCTGCCCCCCAAACAGCCTGAAATCACGATCGGCCGTCCAGACCGGCACGAATCCCGAATTTCTCGCTGTTCCGACGAAAAGCACTATTCACCCTGAACAACCCGAAAGTAGTTATTTTTCATTTTGTCAACGGAAAACTCCCGTACCGCCGCTAAAACGTTGCAAATAACCAATCTGCCCCACAAACAGCCTGAAATCACGATCGGCCGTCCAGACCGGCACGAATCCCGAATTTCTCGCTGTTCCAACGAAAAGCACTATTCACCCCAGAACAACCCGAAAGTAGTTATATTCCATTTTCTCAACGGAAAACCCTCGTACCGTCCCTAAAACGTTGCAAATAACCAATCTACCCCCCAAACAGCCTGAAATCACGATTGGACGTCCAGACCGGCACGAATCCCGGATTTCTCGTTGTTCCGACGAAAAGCACTATTCACCCCTGAACAACCCGAAAGTAGTTATATTCCATTTTCTCAACGGAAAACCCTCGTACCGTCCCTAAAACGTTGCAAATAACCAATCTGCCCCCCAAACAGCCTGAAATCACGATCGGTCGTCCAGACCGGCACGAATCCCGAATTTCTCGCTGTTCCGACGAAAAGCACTATTCACCCTGAACAACCCGAAAGTAGTTATTTTTCATTTTGTCAGCGGAAAACTCCCGTACCGCCGCTAAAACGTTGCAAATAACCAATCTGCCCCACAAACAGCCTGAAATCACGATCGGCCGTCCAGACCGGCACGAATCCCGAATTTCTCGCTGTTCCGACGAAAAGCACTATTCACCCCAGAACAACCCGAAAGTAGTTATATTCCATTTTCTCAACGGAAAACCCTCGTACCGTCCCTAAAACGTTGCAAATAACCAATCTGCCCCCCAAACAGCCTGAAATCACGATTGGACGTCCAGACCGGCACGAATCCCGGATTTCTCGTTGTTCCGACGAAAAGCACTATTCACCCCTGAACAACCCGAAAGTAGTTATATTCCATTTTCTCAACGGAAAACCCTCGTACCGTCCCTAAAACGTTGCAAATAACCAATCTGCCCCCCAAACAGCCTGAAATCACGATCGGTCGTCCAGACCGACACGAATCCCGAATTTCTCGCTGTTCCGACGAAAAGCACTATTCACCCTGAACAACCCGAAAGTAGTTATTTTTCATTTTGTCAGCGGAAAACTCCCGTACCGCCGCTAAAACGTTGCAAATAACCAATCTGCCCCACAAACAGCCTGAAATCACGATCGGCCGTCCAGACCGGCACGAATCCCGAATTTCTCGCTGTTTCGACGAAAAGCACTATTCACCCTGAACAACCCGAAAGTAGTTATTTTTCATTTTGTCAGCGGAAAACTCCCGTACCGCCGCTAAAACGTTGCAAATAACCAATCTGCCCCACAAACAGCCTGAAATCACGATCGGCCGTCCAGACCGGCACGAATCCCGAATTTCTCGCTGTTCCGACGAAAAGCACTATTCACCCCAGAACAACCCGAAAGTAGTTTTATTCCATTTTCTCAACGGAAAACCCTCGTACCGTCCCTAAAACGTTGCAAATAACCAATCTGCCCCCCAAACAGCCTGAAATCACGATTGGACGTCCAGACCGGCACGAATCCCAAATTTCTCGCTGTTCCGACGAAAAGCACTATTCACCCCTGAACAACCCGAAAGTAGTTATATTCCATTTTCTCAACGGAAAACCCTCGTACCGTCCCTAAAACGTTGCAAATAACCAATCTGCCCCCCAAACAGCCTGAAATCACGATCGGCCGTCCAGACCGGCACGAATCCCGAATTTCTCGCTGTTCCGACGAAAAGCACTATTCACCCTGAACAACCCGAAAGTAGTTATTTTTCATTTTGTCAGCGGAAAACTCCCGTACCGCCGCTAAAACGTTGCAAATAACCAATCTGCCCCACAAACAGCCTGAAATCACGATCGGCCGTCCAGACCGGCACGAATCCCGAATTTCTCGCTGTTCCGACAAAAAGCACTATTCACCCCAGAACAACCCGAAAGTAGTTATATTCCATTTTCTCAACGGAAAACCCTCGTACCGTCCCTAAAACGTTGCAAATAACCAATCTGCCCCCCAAACAGCCTGAAATCACGATTGGACGTCCAGACCGGCACGAATCCCAAATTTCTCGCTGTTCCGACGAAAAGCACTATTCACCCCTGAACAACCCGAAAGTAGTTATTTTTCATTTTGTCAGCGGAAAACTCCCATACCGCCGCTAAAACGTTGCAAATAACCAATCTGCCCCCCAAACAGCCTGAAATCACGATCGGCCGTCCAGACCGGCACGAATCCCGAATTTCTCGCTGTTCCGACGAAAAGCACTATTCACCCTGAACAACCCGAAAGTAGTTATTTTTCATTTTGTCAGCGGAAAACTCCCGTACCGCCGCTAAAACGTTGCAAATAACCAATCTGCCCCACAAACAGCCTGAAATCACGATCGGCCGTCCAGACCGGCACGAATCCCGAATTTCTCGCTGTTCCGACGAAAAGCACTATTCACCCCAGAAAAACCCGAAAGTAGTTATATTCCATTTTCTCAACGGAAAACCCTCGTACCGTCCCTAAAACGTTGCAAATAACCAATCTGCCCCCCAAACAGCCTGAAATCTCGATTGGACGTCCAGACCGGCACGAATCCCGGATTTCTCGCTGTTCCGACGAAAAGCACTATTCACCCCTGAACAACCCGAAAGTAGTTATATTCCATTTTCTCAACGGAAAACCCTCGTACCGTCCCAAAAACGTTGCAAATAACCAATCTGCCCCCCAAACAGCCTGAAATCACGATCGGCCGTCCAGACCGGCACGAATCCCGAATTTCTCGCTGTTCCGACGAAAAGCACTATTCACCCTGAACAACCCGAAAGTAGTTATTTTTCATTTTGTCAGCGGAAAACTCCCGTACCGCCGCTAAAACGTTGCAAATAACCAATCTGCCCCACAAACAGCCTGAAATCACGATCGGCCGTCCAGACCGGCACGAATCCCGAATTTCTCGCTGTTCCGACGAAAAGCACTATTCACCCTGAACAACCCGAAAGTAGTTATTTTTCATTTTGTCAGCGGAAAACTCCCGTACCGCCGCTAAAACGTTGCAAATAACCAATCTGCCCCACAAACAGCCTGAAATCACGATCGGCCGTCCAGACCGGCACGAATCCCGAATTTCTCGCTGTTCCGACGAAAAGCACTATTCACCCCTGAACAACCCGAAAGTAGTTATTTTTCATTTTGTCAATGGAAAACCCTCGTACCGCCCCTAAAACGTTGCAAATAACCAATCTGCCCCCCAAACAGCCTGAAATCACGATCGGTCGTCCAGACCGGCACGAATCCCGAATTTCTCGCTGTTCCGACGAAAAGCACTATTCACCCCTGAACAACCCGAAAGTAGTTATATTCCATTTTCTCAACGGAAAACCCTCGTACCGTCCCAAAAACGTTGCAAATAACCAATCTGCCCCCCAAACAGCCTGAAATCACGATCGGCCGTCCAGACCGGCACGAATCCCGAATTTCTCGCTGTTCCGACGAAAAGCACTATTCACCCTGAACAACCCGAAAGTAGTTATTTTTCATTTTGTCAGCGGAAAACTCCCGTACCGCCGCTAAAACGTTGCAAATAACCAATCTGCCCCACAAACAGCCTGAAATCACGATCGGCCGTCCAGACCGGCACGAATCCCGAATTTCTCGCTGTTCCGACGAAAAGCACTATTCACCCTGAACAACCCGAAAGTAGTTATTTTTCATTTTGTCAGCGGAAAACTCCCGTACCGCCGCTAAAACGTTGCAAATAACCAATCTGCCCCACAAACAGCCTGAAATCACGATCGGCCGTCCAGACCGGCACGAATCCCGAATTTCTCGCTGTTCCGACGAAAAGCACTATTCACCCCTGAACAACCCGAAAGTAGTTATTTTTCATTTTGTCAATGGAAAACCCTCGTACCGCCCCTAAAACGTTGCAAATAACCAATCTGCCCCCCAAACAGCCTGAAATCACGATCGGCCGTCCAGACCGGCACGAATCCCGAATTTCTCGTTGTTCCGACGAAAAGCACTATTCACCCCTGAACAACCCGAAAGTAGTTATATTCCATTTTCTCAACGGAAAACCCTCGTACTGTCCCTAAAACGTTGCAAATAACCAATCTGCCCCCCAAACAGCCTGAAATCACGATCGGTCGTCCAGACCGGCACGAATCCCGAATTTCTCGCTGTTCCGACGAAAAGCACTATTCACCCTGAACAACCCGAAAGTAGTTATTTTTCATTTTGTCAGCGGAAAACTCCCGTACCGCCGCTAAAACGTTGCAAATAACCAATCTGCCCCACAAACAGCCTGAAATCACGATCGGCCGTCCAGACCGGCACGAATCCCGAATTTCTCGCTGTTTCGACGAAAAGCACTATTCACCCTGAACAACCCGAAAGTAGTTATTTTTCATTTTGTCAGCGGAAAACTCCCGTACCGCCGCTAAAACGTTGCAAATAACCAATCTGCCCCACAAACAGCCTGAAATCACGATCGGCCGTCCAGACCGGCACGAATCCCGAATTTCTCGCTGTTCCGACGAAAAGCACTATTCACCCCAGAACAACCCGAAAGTAGTTTTATTCCATTTTCTCAACGGAAAACCCTCGTACCGTCCCTAAAACGTTGCAAATAACCAATCTGCCCCACAAACAGCCTGAAATCACGATCGGCCGTCCAGACCGGCACGAATCCCGAATTTCTCGCTGTTCCGACAAAAAGCACTATTCACCCCAGAACAACCCGAAAGTAGTTATATTCCATTTTCTCAACGGAAAACCCTCGTACCGTCCCTAAAACGTTGCAAATAACCAATCTGCCCCCCAAACAGCCTGAAATCACGATTGGACGTCCAGACCGGCACGAATCCCAAATTTCTCGCTGTTCCGACGAAAAGCACTATTCACCCCTGAACAACCCGAAAGTAGTTATTTTTCATTTTGTCAGCGGAAAACTCCCATACCGCCGCTAAAACGTTGCAAATAACCAATCTGCCCCCCAAACAGCCTGAAATCACGATCGGCCGTCCAGACCGGCACGAATCCCGAATTTCTCGCTGTTCCGACGAAAAGCACTATTCACCCTGAACAACCCGAAAGTAGTTATTTTTCATTTTGTCAGCGGAAAACTCCCGTACCGCCGCTAAAACGTTGCAAATAACCAATCTGCCCCACAAACAGCCTGAAATCACGATCGGCCGTCAAGACCGGCACGAATCCCGAATTTCTCGCTGTTCCGACGAAAAGCACTATTCACCCCAGAAAAACCCGAAAGTAGTTATATTCCATTTTCTCAACGGAAAACCCTCGTACCGTCCCTAAAACGTTGCAAATAACCAATCTGCCCCCCAAACAGCCTGAAATCTCGATTGGACGTCCAGACCGGCACGAATCCCGGATTTCTCGCTGTTCCGACGAAAAGCACTATTCACCCCTGAACAACCCGAAAGTAGTTATATTCCATTTTCTCAACGGAAAACCCTCGTACCGTCCCAAAAACGTTGCAAATAACCAATCTGCCCCCCAAACAGCCTGAAATCACGATCGGCCGTCCAGACCGGCACGAATCCCGAATTTCTCGCTGTTCCGACGAAAAGCACTATTCACCCTGAACAACCCGAAAGTAGTTATTTTTCATTTTGTCAGCGGAAAACTCCCGTACCGCCGCTAAAACGTTGCAAATAACCAATCTGCCCCACAAACAGCCTGAAATCACGATCGGCCGTCCAGACCGGCACGAATCCCGAATTTCTCGCTGTTCCGACGAAAAGCACTATTCACCCCTGAACAACCCGAAAGTAGTTATTTTTCATTTTGTCAATGGAAAACCCTCGTACCGCCCCTAAAACGTTGCAAATAACCAATCTGCCCCCCAAACAGCCTGAAATCACGATCGGCCGTCCAGACCGGCACGAATCCCGAATTTCTCGTTGTTCCGACGAAAAGCACTATTCACCCCTGAACAACCCGAAAGTAGTTATATTCCATTTTCTCAACGGAAAACCCTCGTACTGTCCCTAAAACGTTGCAAATAACCAATCTGCCCCCCAAACAGCCTGAAATCACGATCGGTCGTCCAGACCGGCACGAATCCCGAATTTCTCGCTGTTCCGACGAAAAGCACTATTCACCCTGAACAACCCGAAAGTAGTTATTTTTCATTTTGTCAGCGGAAAACTCCCGTACCGCCGCTAAAACGTTGCAAATAACCAATCTGCCCCACAAACAGCCTGAAATCACGATCGGCCGTCCAGACCGGCACGAATCCCGAATTTCTCGCTGTTTCGACGAAAAGCACTATTCACCCTGAACAACCCGAAAGTAGTTATTTTTCATTTTGTCAGCGGAAAACTCCCGTACCGCCGCTAAAACGTTGCAAATAACCAATCTGCCCCACAAACAGCCTGAAATCACGATCGGCCGTCCAGACCGGCACGAATCCCGAATTTCTCGCTGTTCCGACGAAAAGCACTATTCACCCCAGAACAACCCGAAAGTAGTTTTATTCCATTTTCTCAACGGAAAACCCTCGTACCGTCCCTAAAACGTTGCAAATAACCAATCTGCCCCCCAAACAGCCTGAAATCACGATTGGACGTCCAGACCGGCACGAATCCCAAATTTCTCGCTGTTCCGACGAAAAGCACTATTCACCCCAGAAAAACCCGAAAGTAGTTATATTCCATTTTCTCAACGGAAAACCCTCGTACCGTCCCTAAAACGTTGCAAATAACCAATCTGCCCCCCAAACAGCCTGAAATCTCGATTGGACGTCCAGACCGGCACGAATCCCGGATTTCTCGCTGTTCCGACGAAAAGCACTATTCACCCCTGAACAACCCGAAAGTAGTTATATTCCATTTTCTCAACGGAAAACCCTCGTACCGTCCCAAAAACGTTGCAAATAACCAATCTGCCCCCCAAACAGCCTGAAATCACGATCGGCCGTCCAGACCGGCACGAATCCCGAATTTCTCGCTGTTCCGACGAAAAGCACTATTCACCCTGAACAACCCGAAAGTAGTTATTTTTCATTTTGTCAGCGGAAAACTCCCGTACCGCCGCTAAAACGTTGCAAATAACCAATCTGCCCCACAAACAGCCTGAAATCACGATCGGCCGTCCAGACCGGCACGAATCCCGAATTTCTCGCTGTTCCGACGAAAAGCACTATTCACCCCTGAACAACCCGAAAGTAGTTATTTTTCATTTTGTCAATGGAAAACCCTCGTACCGCCCCTAAAACGTTGCAAATAACCAATCTACCCCCCAAACAGCCTGAAATCACGATCGGCCGTCCAGACCGGCACGAATCCCGAATTTCTCGTTGTTCCGACGAAAAGCACTATTCACCCCTGAACAACCCGAAAGTAGTTATATTCCATTTTCTCAACGGAAAACCCTCGTACTGTCCCTAAAACGTTGCAAATAACCAATCTGCCCCCCAAACAGCCTGAAATCACGATCGGTCGTCCAGACCGGCACGAATCCCGAATTTCTCGCTGTTCCGACGAAAAGCACTATTCACCCTGAACAACCCGAAAGTAGTTATTTTTCATTTTGTCAGCGGAAAACTCCCGTACCGCCGCTAAAACGTTGCAAATAACCAATCTGCCCCACAAACAGCCTGAAATCACGATCGGCCGTCCAGACCGGCACGAATCCCGAATTTCTCGCTGTTTCGACGAAAAGCACTATTCACCCTGAACAACCCGAAAGTAGTTATTTTTCATTTTGTCAGCGGAAAACTCCCGTACCGCCGCTAAAACGTTGCAAATAACCAATCTGCCCCACAAACAGCCTGAAATCACGATCGGCCGTCCAGACCGGCACGAATCCCGAATTTCTCGCTGTTCCGACGAAAAGCACTATTCACCCCAGAACAACCCGAAAGTAGTTTTATTCCATTTTCTCAACGGAAAACCCTCGTACCGTCCCTAAAACGTTGCAAATAACCAATCTGCCCCCCAAACAGCCTGAAATCACGATTGGACGTCCAGACCGGCACGAATCCCAAATTTCTCGCTGTTCCGACGAAAAGCACTATTCACCCCAGAAAAACCCGAAAGTAGTTATATTCCATTTTCTCAACGGAAAACCCTCGTACCGTCCCTAAAACGTTGCAAATAACCAATCTGCCCCCCAAACAGCCTGAAATCTCGATTGGACGTCCAGACCGGCACGAATCCCGGATTTCTCGCTGTTCCGACGAAAAGCACTATTCACCCCTGAACAACCCGAAAGTAGTTATATTCCATTTTCTCAACGGAAAACCCTCGTACCGTCCCAAAAACGTTGCAAATAACCAATCTGCCCCCCAAACAGCCTGAAATCACGATCGGCCGTCCAGACCGGCACGAATCCCGAATTTCTCGCTGTTCCGACGAAAAGCACTATTCACCCTGAACAACCCGAAAGTAGTTATTTTTCATTTTGTCAGCGGAAAACTCCCGTACCGCCGCTAAAACGTTGCAAATAACCAATCTGCCCCACAAACAGCCTGAAATCACGATCGGCCGTCCAGACCGGCACGAATCCCGAATTTCTCGCTGTTCCGACGAAAAGCACTATTCACCCCTGAACAACCCGAAAGTAGTTATTTTTCATTTTGTCAATGGAAAACCCTCGTACCGCCCCTAAAACGTTGCAAATAACCAATCTACCCCCCAAACAGCCTGAAATCACGATCGGCCGTCCAGACCGGCACGAATCCCGAATTTCTCGTTGTTCCGACGAAAAGCACTATTCACCCCTGAACAACCCGAAAGTAGTTATATTCCATTTTCTCAACGGAAAACCCTCGTACTGTCCCTAAAACGTTGCAAATAACCAATCTGCCCCCCAAACAGCCTGAAATCACGATCGGTCGTCCAGACCGGCACGAATCCCGAATTTCTCGCTGTTCCGACGAAAAGCACTATTCACCCTGAACAACCCGAAAGTAGTTATTTTTCATTTTGTCAGCGGAAAACTCCCGTACCGCCGCTAAAACGTTGCAAATAACCAATCTGCCCCACAAACAGCCTGAAATCACGATCGGCCGTCCAGACCGGCACGAATCCCGAATTTCTCGCTGTTTCGACGAAAAGCACTATTCACCCTGAACAACCCGAAAGTAGTTATTTTTCATTTTGTCAGCGGAAAACTCCCGTACCGCCGCTAAAACGTTGCAAATAACCAATCTGCCCCACAAACAGCCTGAAATCACGATCGGCCGTCCAGACCGGCACGAATCCCGAATTTCTCGCTGTTCCGACGAAAAGCACTATTCACCCCAGAACAACCCGAAAGTAGTTTTATTCCATTTTCTCAACGGAAAACCCTCGTACCGTCCCTAAAACGTTGCAAATAACCAATCTGCCCCCCAAACAGCCTGAAATCACGATTGGACGTCCAGACCGGCACGAATCCCAAATTTCTCGCTGTTCCGACGAAAAGCACTATTCACCCCTGAACAACCCGAAAGTAGTTATATTCCATTTTCTCAACGGAAAACCCTCGTACCGTCCCTAAAACGTTGCAAATAACCAATCTGCCCCCCAAACAGCCTGAAATCACGATCGGCCGTCCAGACCGGCACGAATCCCGAATTTCTCGCTGTTCCGACGAAAAGCACTATTCACCCTGAACAACCCGAAAGTAGTTATTTTTCATTTTGTCAGCGGAAAACTCCCGTACCGCCGCTAAAACGTTGCAAATAACCAATCTGCCCCACAAACAGCCTGAAATCACGATCGGCCGTCCAGACCGGCACGAATCCCGAATTTCTCGCTGTTCCGACAAAAAGCACTATTCACCCCAGAACAACCCGAAAGTAGTTATATTCCATTTTCTCAACGGAAAACCCTCGTACCGTCCCTAAAACGTTGCAAATAACCAATCTGCCCCCCAAACAGCCTGAAATCACGATTGGACGTCCAGACCGGCACGAATCCCAAATTTCTCGCTGTTCCGACGAAAAGCACTATTCACCCCTGAACAACCCGAAAGTAGTTATTTTTCATTTTGTCAGCGGAAAACTCCCATACCGCCGCTAAAACGTTGCAAATAACCAATCTGCCCCCCAAACAGCCTGAAATCACGATCGGCCGTCCAGACCGGCACGAATCCCGAATTTCTTGCTGTTCCGACGAAAAGCACTATTCACCCTGAACAACCCGAAAGTAGTTATTTTTCATTTTGTCAGCGGAAAACTCCCGTACCGCCGCTAAAACGTTGCAAATAACCAATCTGCCCCACAAACAGCCTGAAATCACGATCGGCCGTCCAGACCGGCACGAATCCTGAATTTCTCGCTGTTCCGACGAAAAGCACTATTCACCCCAGAACAACCCGAAAGTAGTTATATTCCATTTTCTCAACGGAAAACCCTCGTACCGTCCCTAAAACGTTGCAAATAACCAATCTGCCCCCCAAACAGCCTGAAATCTCGATTGGACGTCCAGACCGGCACGAATCCCGGATTTCTCGCTGTTCCGACGAAAAGCACTATTCACCCCTGAACAACCCGAAAGTAGTTATATTCCATTTTCTCAACGGAAAACCCTCGTACCGTCCCAAAAACGTTGCAAATAACCAATCTGCCCCCCAAACAGCCTGAAATCACGATCGGCCGTCCAGACCGGCACGAATCCCGAATTTCTCGCTGTTCCGACGAAAAGCACTATTCACCCTGAACAACCCGAAAGTAGTTATTTTTCATTTTGTCAGCGGAAAACTCCCGTACCGCCGCTAAAACGTTGCAAATAACCAATCTGCCCCACAAACAGCCTGAAATCACGATCGGCCGTCCAGACCGGCACGAATCCCGAATTTCTCGCTGTTCCGACGAAAAGCACTATTCACCCCAGAACAACCCGAAAGTAGTTATATTCCATTTTCTCAACGGAAAACCCTCGTACCGTCCCTAAAACGTTGCAAATAACCAATCTGCCCCCCAAACAGCCTGAAATCACGATTGGACGTCCAGACCGGCACGAATCCCAAATTTCTCGCTGTTCCGACGAAAAGCACTATTCACCCTGAACAACCCGAAAGTAGTTATTTTTCATTTTGTCAGCGGAAAACTCCCGTACCGCCGCTAAAACGTTGCAAATAACCAATCTGCCCCACAAACAGCCTGAAATCACGATCGGCCGTCCAGACCGGCACGAATCCTGAATTTCTCGCTGTTCCGACGAAAAGCACTATTCACCCCAGAACAACCCGAAAGTAGTTATATTCCATTTTCTCAACGGAAAACCCTCGTACCGTCCCTAAAACGTTGCAAATAACCAATCTGCCCCCCAAACAGCCTGAAATCTCGATTGGACGTCCAGACCGGCACGAATCCCGGATTTCTCGCTGTTCCGACGAAAAGCACTATTCACCCCTGAACAACCCGAAAGTAGTTATATTCCATTTTCTCAACGGAAAACCCTCGTACCGTCCCAAAAACGTTGCAAATAACCAATCTGCCCCCCAAACAGCCTGAAATCACGATCGGCCGTCCAGACCGGCACGAATCCCGAATTTCTCGCTGTTCCGACGAAAAGCACTATTCACCCTGAACAACCCGAAAGTAGTTATTTTTCATTTTGTCAGCGGAAAACTCCCGTACCGCCGCTAAAACGTTGCAAATAACCAATCTGCCCCACAAACAGCCTGAAATCACGATCGGCCGTCCAGACCGGCACGAATCCCGAATTTCTCGCTGTTCCGACGAAAAGCACTATTCACCCCAGAACAACCCGAAAGTAGTTATATTCCATTTTCTCAACGGAAAACCCTCGTACCGTCCCTAAAACGTTGCAAATAACCAATCTGCCCCCCAAACAGCCTGAAATCACGATTGGACGTCCAGACCGGCACGAATCCCAAATTTCTCGCTGTTCCGACGAAAAGCACTATTCACCCCTGAACAACCCGAAAGTAGTTATTTTTCATTTTGTCAGCGGAAAACTCCCATACCGCCGCTAAAACGTTGCAAATAACCAATCTGCCCCACAAACAGCCTGAAATCACGATCGGCCGTCCAGACCGGCACGAATCCCGAATTTCTCGCTGTTCCGACGAAAAGCACTATTCACCCCAGAACAACCCGAAAGTAGTTATATTCCATTTTCTCAACGGAAAACCCTCGTACCGTCCCTAAAACGTTGCAAATAACCAATCTGCCCCCCAAACAGCCTGAAATCACGATTGGACGTCCAGACCGGCACGAATCCCAAATTTCTCGCTGTTCCGACGAAAAGCACTATTCACCCCTGAACAACCCGAAAGTAGTTATTTTTCATTTTGTCAGCGGAAAACTCCCATACCGCCGCTAAAACGTTGCAAATAACCAATCTGCCCTACAAACAGCCTGAAATCACGATCGGCCGTCCAGACCGGCACGAATCCCGAATTTCTCGCTGTTCCGACGAAAAGCACTATTCACCCTGAACAACCCGAAAGTAGTTATTTTTCATTTTGTCAATGGAAAACCCTCGTACCGCCCCTAAAACGTTGCAAATAACCAATCTGCCCCCCAAACAGCCTGAAATCACGATCGGCCGTCCAGACCGGCACGAATCCCGAATTTCTCGCTGTTCCGACGAAAAGCACTATTCACCCTGAACAACCCGAAAGTAGTTATTTTTCATTTTGCCAGCGGAAAACTCCCGTACCGCCGCTAAAACGTTGCAAATAACCAATCTGCCCCATAAACAGCCTGAAATCACGATCGGCTGTCCAGACCGGCACGAATCCCGAATTTCTCGCTGTTCCGACAAAAAGCACTATTCACCCCAGAACAACCCGAAAGTAGTTATTTTCCATTTTGTCAACGGAAAACCCTCGTACCGCCGCTAAAACGTTGCAAATAACCAATCTGCCCCCCAAACAGCCTGAAATCACGATCGGCCGTCCAGACCGGCACGAATCCCGGATTTCTCGCTGTTCCGACGAAAAGCACTATTCACCCCTGAACAACCCGAAAGTAGTTATATTCCATTTTCTGAACAGAAAACCCTCGTACCGTCCCTAAAACGTTGCAAATAACCAATCTGCCCCCCAAACAGCCTGAAATCACGATCGGCCGTCCAGACCGGCACGAATCCCGAATTTCTCGCTGTTCCGACGAAAAGCACTATTCACCCTGAACAACCCAAAAGTAGTTATTTTTCATTTTGTCAGCGGAAAACTCCCGTACCGCCGCTAAAACGTTGCAAATAACCAATCTGCCCCACAAACAGCCTGAAATCACGATCGGCCGTCCAGACCGGCACGAATCCCGAATTTCTCGCTGTTCCGACGAAAAGCACTATTCATCCCAGAACAACCCGAAAGTAGTTATATTCCATTTTCTCAACGGAAAACCCTCGTACCGTCCCTAAAACGTTGCAAATAACCAATCTGCCCCCCAAACCGCCTGAAATCACGATTGGACGTCCAGACCGGCACGAATCCCAAATTTCTCGCTGTTCCGATGAAAAGCACTATTCACCCCTGAACAACCCGAAAGTAGTTATTTTTCATTTTGTCAGCGGAAAACTCCCATACCGCCGCTAAAACGTTGCAAATAACCAATCTGCCCCACAAACAGCCTGAAATCACGATCGGCCGTCCAGACCGGCACGAATCCCGAATTTCTCGCTGTTCCGACGAAAAGCACTATTCACCCTGAACAACCCGAAAGTAGTTATTTTTCATTTTGTCAGCGGAAAACTCCCGTACCGCCGCTAAAACGTTGCAAATAACCAATCTGCCCCACAAACAGCCTGAAATCACGATCGGCCGTCCAGACCGGCACGAATCCCAAATTTCTCGCTGTTCCGACGAAAAGCACTATTCACCCCTGAACAACCCGAAAGTAGTTATTTTTCATTTTGTCAATGGAAAACCCTCGTACCGCCCCTAAAACGTTGCAAATAACCAATCTGCCCCCCAAACAGCCTGAAATCACGATCGGCCGTCCAGACCGGCACGAATCCCGAATTTCTCGCTGTTCCGACGAAAAGCACTATTCACCCCTGAACAACCCGAAAGTAGTTATTTTTCATTTTGTCAATGGAAAACCCTCGTACCGCCCCTAAAACGTTGCAAATAACCAATCTGCCCCCCAAACAGCCTGAAATCACGATCGGCCGTCCAGACCGGCACGAATCCCGAATTTCTCGCTGTTCCGACAAAAAGCACTATTCACCCCTGAACAACCCGAAAGTAGTTATTTTCCATTTTGTCAACGGAAAACCCTCGTACCGCCCATAAAACGTTGCAAATAACCAATCTGCCCCCCAAACAGCCTGAAATCACGATCGGCCGTCCAGACCGGCACGAATCCCGAATTTCTCGCTGTTCCGACGAAAAGCACTATTCACCCTGAACAACCCAAAAGTAGTTATTTTTCATTTTGTCAGCGGAAAACTCCCATACCGCCGCTAAAACGTTGCAAATAACCAATCTGCCCCACAAACAGCCTGAAATCACGATCGGCCGTCCAGACCGGCACGAATCCCGAATTTCTCGCTGTTCCGACGAAAAGCACTATTCACCCTGAACAACCCGAAAGTAGTTATTTTTCATTTTGTCAGCGGAAAACTCCCGTACCGCCGCTAAAACGTTGCAAATAACCAATCTGCCCCACAAACAGCCTGAAATCACGATCGGCCGTCCAGACCGGCACGAATCCCAAATTTCTCGCTGTTCCGACGAAAAGCACTATTCACCCCTGAACAACCCGAAAGTAGTTATTTTTCATTTTGTCAATGGAAAACCCTCGTACCGCCCCTAAAACGTTGCAAATAACCAATCTGCCCCCCAAACAGCCTGAAATCACGATCGGCCGTCCAGACCGGCACGAATCCCGAATTTCTCGCTGTTCCGACGAAAAGCACTATTCACCCCTGAACAACCCGAAAGTAGTTATTTTTCATTTTGTCAATGGAAAACCCTCGTACCGCCCCTAAAACGTTGCAAATAACCAATCTGCCCCCCAAACAGCCTGAAATCACGATCGGCCGTCCAGACCGGCACGAATCCCGAATTTCTCGCTGTTCCGACAAAAAGCACTATTCACCCCTGAACAACCCGAAAGTAGTTATTTTCCATTTTGTCAACGGAAAACCCTCGTACCGCCCATAAAACGTTGCAAATAACCAATCTGCCCCCCAAACAGCCTGAAATCACGATCGGCCGTCCAGACCGGCACGAATCCCGAATTTCTCGCTGTTCCGACAAAAAGCACTATTCACCCCAGAACAACCCGAAAGTAGTTATTTTCCATTTTGTCAACGGAAAACCCTCGTACCGCCGCTAAAACGTTGCAAATAACCAATCTGCCCCCCAAACAGCCTGAAATCACGATCGGCCGTCCAGACCGGCACGAATCCCGGATTTCTCGCTGTTCCGACGAAAAGCACTATTCACCCCTGAACAACCCGAAAGTAGTTATATTCCTTTTTCTCAACGGAAAACCCTCGTACCGTCCCTAAAACGTTGCAAATAACCAATCTGCCCCCCAAACAGCCTGAAATCACGATCGGCCGTCCAGACCGGCACGAATCCCGAATTTCTCGCTGTTCCGACGAAAAGCACTATTCACCCTGAACAACCCGAAAGTAGTTATTTTTCATTTTGTCAGCGGAAAACTCCCGTACCGCCGCTAAAACGTTGCAAATAACCAATCTGCCCCACAAACAGCCTGAAATCACGATCGGCCGTCCAGACCGGCACGAATCCCGAATTGCTCGCTGTTCCGACGAAAAGCACTATTCACCCCAGAACAACCCGAAAGTAGTTATATTCCATTTTCTCAACGGAAAACCCTCGTACCGTCCCTAAAACGTTGCAAATAACCAATCTGCCCCCCAAACCGCCTGAAATCACGATTGGACGTCCAGACCGGCACGAATCCCAAATTTCTCGCTGTTCCGGCGAAAAGCACTATTCACCCCTGAACAACCCGAAAGTAGTTATTTTTCATTTTGTCAGCGGAAAACTCCCATACCGCCGCTAAAACGTTGCAAATAACCAATCTGCCCCACAAACAGCCTGAAATCACGATCGGCCGTCCAGACCGGCACGAATCCCGAATTTCTCGCTGTTCCGACGAAAAGCACTATTCACCCTGAACAACCCGAAAGTAGTTATTTTTCATTTTGTCAGCGGAAAACTCCCGTACCGCCGCTAAAACGTTGCAAATAACCAATCTGCCCCACAAACAGCCTGAAATCACGATCGGCCGTCCAGACCGGCACGAATCCCAAATTTCTCGCTGTTCCGACGAAAAGCACTATTCACCCCTGAACAACCCGAAAGTAGTTATTTTTCATTTTGTCAATGGAAAACCCTCGTACCGCCCCTAAAACGTTGCAAATAACCAATCTGCCCCACAAACAGCCTGAAATCACGATCGGCCGTCCAGACCGGCACGAATCCCAAATTTCTCGCTGTTCCGACGAAAAGCACTATTCACCCCTGAACAACCCGAAAGTAGTTATTTTCCATTTTGTCAACGGAAAACCCTCGTACCGCCGCTAAAACGTTGCAAATAACCAATCTGCCCCCCAAACAGCCTGAAATCACGATCGGCCGTCCAGACCGGCACGAATCCCGGATTTCTCGCTGTTCCGACGAAAAGCACTATTCACCCCTGAACAACCCGAAAGTAGTTATATTCCTTTTTCTCAACGGAAAACCCTCGTACCGTCCCTAAAACGTTGCAAATAACCAATCTGCCCCCCAAACAGCCTGAAATCACGATCGGCCGTCCAGACCGGCACGAATCCCGAATTTCTCGCTGTTCCGACGAAAAGCACTATTCACCCTGAACAACCCGAAAGTAGTTATTTTTCATTTTGTCAGCGGAAAACTCCCGTACCGCCGCTAAAACGTTGCAAATAACCAATCTGCCCCACAAACAGCCTGAAATCACGATCGGCCGTCCAGACCGGCACGAATCCCGAATTTCTCGCTGTTCCGACGAAAAGCACTATTCACCCCAGAACAACCCGAAAGTAGTTATATTCCATTTTCTCAACGGAAAACCCTCGTACCGTCCCTAAAACGTTGCAAATAACCAATCTGCCCCCCAAACCGCCTGAAATCACGATTGGACGTCCAGACCGGCACGAATCCCAAATTTCTCGCTGTTCCGGCGAAAAGCACTATTCACCCCTGAACAACCCGAAAGTAGTTATTTTTCATTTTGTCAGCGGAAAACTCCCATACCGCCGCTAAAACGTTGCAAATAACCAATCTGCCCCACAAACAGCCTGAAATCACGATCGGCCGTCCAGACCGGCACGAATCCCGAATTTCTCGCTGTTCCGACAAAAAGCACTATTCACCCCTGAACAACCCGAAAGTAGTTATTTTTCATTTTGTCAATGGAAAACCCTCGTACCGCCCCAAAAACGTTGCAAATAACCAATCTGCCCCCCAAACAGCCTGAAATCACGATCGGCCGTCCAGACCGGCACGAATCCCGAATTTCTCGCTGTTCCGACGAAAAGCACTATTCACCCCTGAACAACCCGAAAGTAGTTATATTCCATTTTCTCAACGGAAAACCCTCGTACCGCCGCTAAAACGTTGCAAATAACCAATCTGCCCCACAAACAGCCTGAAATCACGATCGGCCGTCCAGACCGGCACGAATCCCGAATTTCTCGCTGTTCCGACGAAAAGCACTATTCACCCTGAACAACCCGAAAGTAGTTATTTTTCATTTTGTCAGCGGAAAACTCCCGTACCGCCGCTAAAACGTTGCAAATAACCAATCTGCCCCACAAACAGCCTGAAATCACGATCGGCCGTCCAGACCGGCACGAATCCCAAATTTCTCGCTGTTCCGACGAAAAGCACTATTCACCCCTGAACAACCCGAAAGTAGTTATTTTTCATTTTGTCAATGGAAAACCCTCGTACCGCCCCTAAAACGTTGCAAATAACCAATCTGCCCCCCAAACAGCCTGAAATCACGATCGGCCGTCCAGACCGGCACGAATCCCGAATTTCTCGCTGTTCCGACGAAAAGCACTATTCACCCCTGAACAACCCGAAAGTAGTTATTTTTCATTTTGTCAATGGAAAACCCTCGTACCGCCCCTAAAACGTTGCAAATAACCAATCTGCCCCCCAAACAGCCTGAAATCACGATCGGCCGTCCAGACCGGCACGAATCCCGGATTTCTCGCTGTTCCGACGAAAAGCACTATTCACCCCTGAACAACCCGAAAGTAGTTATATTCCATTTTCTCAACGGAAAACCCTCGTACCATCCCTAAAACGTTGCAAATAACCAATCTGCCCCCCAAACAGCCTGAAATCACGATCGGCCGTCCAGACCGGCACGAATCCCGAATTTCTCGCTGTTCCGACGAAAAGCACTATTCACCCTGAACAACCCGAAAGTAGTTATTTTTCATTTTGTCAGCGGAAAACTCCCGTACCGCCGCTAAAACGTTGCAAATAACCAATCTGCCCCACAAACAGCCTGAAATCACGATCGGCCGTCCAGACCGGCACGAATCCCGAATTTCTCGCTGTTCCGACGAAAAGCACTATTCACCCCAGAACAACCCGAAAGTAGTTATATTCCATTTTCTCAACGGAAAACCCTCGTACCGTCCCTAAAACGTTGCAAATAACCAATCTGCCCCCCAAACCGCCTGAAATCACGATTGGACGTCCAGACCGGCACGAATCCCAAATTTCTCGCTGTTCCGGCGAAAAGCACTATTCACCCCTGAACAACCCGAAAGTAGTTATTTTTCATTTTGTCAGCGGAAAACTCCCATACCGCCGCTAAAACGTTGCAAATAACCAATCTGCCCCACAAACAGCCTGAAATCACGATCGGCCGTCCAGACCGGCACGAATCCCGAATTTCTCGCTGTTCCGACGAAAAGCACTATTCACCCTGAACAACCCGAAAGTAGTTATTTTTCATTTTGTCAGCGGAAAACTCCCGTACCGCCGCTAAAACGTTGCAAATAACCAATCTGCCCCACAAACAGCCTGAAATCACGATCGGCCGTCCAGACCGGCACGAATCCCAAATTTCTCGCTGTTCCGACGAAAAGCACTATTCACCCCTGAACAACCCGAAAGTAGTTATTTTTCATTTTGTCAATGGAAAACCCTCGTACCGCCCCTAAAACGTTGCAAATAACCAATCTGCCCCACAAACAGCCTGAAATCACGATCGGCCGTCCAGACCGGCACGAATCCCGAATTTCTCGCTGTTCCGACGAAAAGCACTATTCACCCCTGAACAACCCGAAAGTAGTTATTTTCCATTTTCTCAACGGAAAACCCTCGTACCGCCGCTAAAACGTTGCAAATAACCAATCTGCCCCCCAAACAGCCTGAAATCACGATCGGCCGTCCAGACCGGCACGAATCCCGAATTTCTCGCTGTTCCGACGAAATGCACTATTCATCCTGAACAACCCGAAAGTAGTTATTTTTCATTTTGTCAGCGGAAAACTCCCGTACCGCCGCTAAAACGTTGCAAATAACCAATCTGCCCCCCAAACAGCCTGAAATCACGATCGGCCGTCCAGACCGGCACGAATCCCGAATTTCTCGCTGTTCCGGCGAAAAGCACTATTCACCCCTGAACAACCCGAAAGTAGTTATTTTTCATTTTGTCAATGGAAAACCCTCGTACCGCCCCTAAAACGTTGCAAATAACCAATCTGCCCCCCAAACAGCCTGAAATCACGATCGGCCGTCCAGACCGGCACGAATCCCGAATTTCTCGCTGTTCCGACGAAAAGCACTATTCACCCCTGAACAACCCGAAAGTAGTTATATTCCATTTTCTCAACGGAAAACCCTCGTACCGCCGCTAAAACGTTGCAAATAACCAATCTGCCCCACAAACAGCCTGAAATCACGATCGGCCGTCCAGACCGGCACGAATCCCGAATTTCTCGCTGTTCCGACGAAAAGCACTATTCACCCTGAACAACCCGAAAGTAGTTATTTTTCATTTTGTCAGCGGAAAACTCCCGTACCGCCGCTAAAACGTTGCAAATAACCAATCTGCCCCACAAACAGCCTGAAATCACGATCGGCCGTCCAGACCGGCACGAATCCCGAATTTCTCGCTGTTCCGACGAAAAGCACTATTCACCCCAGAACAACCCGAAAGTAGTTATATTCCATTTTCTCAACGGAAAACCCTCGTACCGTCCCTAAAACGTTGCAAATAACCAATCTGCCCCCCAAACCGCCTGAAATCACGATTGGACGTCCAGACCGGCACGAATCCCAAATTTCTCGCTGTTCCGGCGAAAAGCACTATTCACCCCTGAACAACCCGAAAGTAGTTATTTTTCATTTTGTCAGCGGAAAACTCCCATACCGCCGCTAAAACGTTGCAAATAACCAATCTGCCCCACAAACAGCCTGAAATCACGATCGGCCGTCCAGACCGGCACGAATCCCGAATTTCTCGCTGTTCCGACGAAAAGCACTATTCACCCTGAACAACCCGAAAGTAGTTATTTTTCATTTTGTCAGCGGAAAACTCCCGTACCGCCGCTAAAACGTTGCAAATAACCAATCTGCCCCACAAACAGCCTGAAATCACGATCGGCCGTCCAGACCGGCACGAATCCCAAATTTCTCGCTGTTCCGACGAAAAGCACTATTCACCCCTGAACAACCCGAAAGTAGTTATTTTTCATTTTGTCAATGGAAAACCCTCGTACCGCCCCTAAAACGTTGCAAATAACCAATCTGCCCCACAAACAGCCTGAAATCACGATCGGCCGTCCAGACCGGCACGAATCCCGAATTTCTCGCTGTTCCGACGAAAAGCACTATTCACCCCTGAACAACCCGAAAGTAGTTATTTTCCATTTTCTCAACGGAAAACCCTCGTACCGCCGCTAAAACGTTGCAAATAACCAATCTGCCCCCCAAACAGCCTGAAATCACGATCGGCCGTCCAGACCGGCACGAATCCCGAATTTCTCGCTGTTCCGACGAAATGCACTATTCATCCTGAACAACCCGAAAGTAGTTATTTTTCATTTTGTCAGCGGAAAACTCCCGTACCGCCGCTAAAACGTTGCAAATAACCAATCTGCCCCACAAACAGCCTGAAATCACGATCGGCCGTCCAGACCGGCACGAATCCCGAATTTCTCGCTGTTCCGGCGAAAAGCACTATTCACCCCTGAACAACCCGAAAGTAGTTATTTTTCATTTTGTCAATGGAAAACCCTCGTACCGCCCCTAAAACGTTGCAAATAACCAATCTGCCCCCCAAACAGCCTGAAATCACGATCGGCCGTCCAGACCGGCACGAATCCCGAATTTCTCGCTGTTCCGACGAAAAGCACTATTCACCCCTGAACAACCCGAAAGCAGTTATATTCCATTTTCTCAACGGAAAACCCTCGTACCGCCGCTAAAACGTTGCAAATAACCAATCTGCCCCACAAACAGCCTGAAATCACGATCGGCCGTCCAGGCCGGCACGAATCCCGAATTTCTCGCTGTTCCGACGAAAAGCACTATTCACCCTGAACAACCCGAAAGTAGTTATTTTTCATTTTGTCAGCGGAAAACTCCCGTACCGCCGCTAAAACGTTGCAAATAACCAATCTGCCCCACAAACAGCCTGAAATCACGATCGGCCGTCCAGACCGGCACGAATCCCGAATTTCTCGCTGTTCCGACGAAAAGCACTATTCACCCCTGAACAACCCGAAAGCAGTTATATTCCATTTTCTCAACGGAAAACCCTCGTACCGCCGCTAAAACGTTGCAAATAACCAATCTGCCCCACAAACAGCCTGAAATCACGATCGGCCGTCCAGGCCGGCACGAATCCCGAATTTCTCGCTGTTCCGACGAAAAGCACTATTCACCCTGAACAACCCGAAAGTAGTTATTTTTCATTTTGTCAGCGGAAAACTCCCGTACCGCCGCTAAAACGTTGCAAATAACCAATCTGCCCCACAAACAGCCTGAAATCACGATCGGCCGTCCAGACCGGCACGAATCCCAAATTTCTCGCTGTTCCGACGAAAAGCACTATTCACCCCTGAACAACCCGAAAGTAGTTATTTTTCATTTTGTCAATGGAAAACCCTCGTACCGCCCCTAAAACGTTGCAAATAACCAATCTGCCCCACAAACAGCCTGAAATCACGATCGGCCGTCCAGACCGGCACGAATCCCGAATTTCTCGCTGTTCCGACGAAAAGCACTATTCACCCCTGATCAACCCGAAAGTAGTTATTTTCCATTTTGTCAACGGAAAACCCTCGTACCGTCCCTAAAACGTTGCAAATAACCAATCTGCCCCCCAAACCGCCTGAAATCACGATTGGACGTCCAGACCGGCACGAATCCCAAATTTCTCGCTGTTCCGGCGAAAAGCACTATTCACCCCTGAACAACCCGAAAGTAGTTATTTTTCATTTTGTCAGCGGAAAACTCCCTTACCGCCGCTAAAACGTTGCAAATAACCAATCTGCCCCACAAACAGCCTGAAATCACGATCGGCCGTCCAGACCGGCACGAATCCCGAATTTCTCGCTGTTCCGACGAAAAGCACTATTCACCCTGAACAACCCGAAAGTAGTTATTTTTCATTTTGTCAGCGGAAAACTCCCGTACCGCCGCTAAAACGTTGCAAATAACCAATCTGCCCCACAAACAGCCTGAAATCACGATCGGCCGTCCAGACCGGCACGAATCCCAAATTTCTCGCTGTTCCGACGAAAAGCACTATTCACCCCTGAACAACCCGAAAGTAGTTATTTTTCATTTTGTCAATGGAAAACCCTCGTACCGCCCCTAAAACGTTGCAAATAACCAATCTGCCCCACAAACAGCCTGAAATCACGATCGGCCGTCCAGACCGGCACGAATCCCGAATTTCTCGCTGTTCCGACGAAAAGCACTATTCACCCCTGAACAACCCGAAAGTAGTTATTTTTCATTTTGTCAATGGAAAACCCTCGTACCGCCCCTAAAACGTTGCAAATAACCAATCTGCCCCCCAAACAGCCTGAAATCACGATCGGCCGTCCAGACCGGCACGAATCCCGAATTTCTCGCTGTTCCGACAAAAAGCACTATTCACCCCTGAACAACCCGAAAGTAGTTATTTTCCATTTTGTCAACGGAAAACCCTCGTACCGCCCATAAAACGTTGCAAATAACCAATCTGCCCCCCAAACAGCCTGAAATCACGATCGGCCGTCCAGACCGGCACGAATCCCGAATTTCTCGCTGTTCCGACAAAAAGCACTATTCACCCCAGAACAACCCGAAAGTAGTTATTTTCCATTTTGTCAACGGAAAACCCTCGTACCGCCGCTAAAACGTTGCAAATAACCAATCTGCCCCCCAAACAGCCTGAAATCACGATCGGCCGTCCAGACCGGCACGAATCCCGGATTTCTCGCTGTTCCGACGAAAAGCACTATTCACCCCTGAACAACCCGAAAGTAGTTATATTCCATTTTCTCAACGGAAAACCCTCGTACCGTCCCTAAAACGTTGTAAATAACCAATCTGCCCCCCAAACAGCCTGAAATCACGATCGGCCGTCCAGACCGGCACGAATCCCGAATTTCTCGCTGTTCCGACGAAAAGCACTATTCACCCTGAACAACCCGAAAGTAGTTACTTTTCATTTTGTCAGCGGAAAACTCCCGTACCGCCGCTAAAACGTTGCAAATAACCAATCTGCCCCACAAACAGCCTGAAATCACGATCGGCCGTCCAGACCGGCACGAATCCCAAATTTCTCGCTGTTCCGACGAAAAGCACTATTCACCCCTGAACAACCCGAAAGTAGTTATTTTTCATTTTGTCAATGGAAAACCCTCGTACCGCCCCTAAAACGTTGCAAATAACCAATCTGCCCCACAAACAGCCTGAAATCACGATCGGCCGTCCAGACCGGCACGAATCCCGAATTTCTCGCTGTTCCGACGAAAAGCACTATTCACCCCTGAACAACCCGAAAGTAGTTATTTTTCATTTTGTCAATGGAAAACCCTCGTACCGCCCCTAAAACGTTGCAAATAACCAATCTGCCCCCCAAACAGCCTGAAATCACGATCGGCCGTCCAGACCGGCACGAATCCCGAATTTCTCGCTGTTCCGACAAAAAGCACTATTCACCCCTGAACAACCCGAAAGTAGTTATTTTCCATTTTGTCAACGGAAAACCCTCGTACCGCCCATAAAACGTTGCAAATAACCAATCTGCCCCCCAAACAGCCTGAAATCACGATCGGCCGTCCAGACCGGCACGAATCCCGAATTTCTCGCTGTTCCGACAAAAAGCACTATTCACCCCAGAACAACCCGAAAGTAGTTATTTTCCATTTTGTCAACGGAAAACCCTCGTACCGCCGCTAAAACGTTGCAAATAACCAATCTGCCCCCCAAACAGCCTGAAATCACGATCGGCCGTCCAGACCGGCACGAATCCCGGATTTCTCGCTGTTCCGACGAAAAGCACTATTCACCCCTGAACAACCCGAAAGTAGTTATATTCCATTTTCTCAACGGAAAACCCTCGTACCGTCCCTAAAACGTTGTAAATAACCAATCTGCCCCCCAAACCGCCTGAAATCACGATTGGACGTCCAGACCGGCACGAATCCCAAATTTCTCGCTGTTCCGGCGAAAAGCACTATTCACCCCCGAACAACCCGAAAGTAGTTATTTTTCATTTTGTCAGCGGAAAACTCCCATACCGCCGCTAAAACGTTGCAAATAACCAATCTGCCCCACAAACAGCCTGAAATCACGATCGGCCGTCCAGACCGGCACGAATCCCGAATTTCTCGCTGTTCCGACGAAACGCACTATTCACCCTGAACAACCCGAAAGTAGTTATTTTTCATTTTGTCAGCGGAAAACTCCCGTACCGCCGCTAAAACGTTGCAAATAACCAATCTGCCCCACAAACAGCCTGAAATCACGATCGGCCGTCCAGACCGGCACGAATCCCGAATTTCTCGCTGTTCCGGCGAAAAGCACTATTCACCCCTGAACAACCCGAAAGTAGTTATTTTTCATTTTGTCAATGGAAAACCCTCGTACCGCCCCTAAAACGTTGCAAATAACCAATCTGCCCCCCAAACAGCCTGAAATCACGATCGGCCGTCCAGACCGGCACGAATCCCGAATTTCTCGCTGTTCCGACGAAAAGCACTATTCACCCCTGAACAACCCGAAAGTAGTTATATTCCATTTTCTCAACGGAAAACCCTCGTACCGCCGCTAAAACGTTGCAAATAACCAATCTGCCCCACAAACAGCCTGAAATCACGATCGGCCGTCCAGACCGGCACGAATCCCAAATTTCTCGCTGTTCCGACGAAAAGCACTATTCACCCCTGAACAACCCGAAAGTAGTTATTTTTCATTTTGTCAATGGAAAACCCTCGTACCGCCCCTAAAACGTTGCAAATAACCAATCTGCCCCACAAACAGCCTGAAATCACGATCGGCCGTCCAGACCGGCACGAATCCCGAATTTCTCGCTGTTCCGACGAAAAGCACTATTCACCCCTGAACAACCCGAAAGTAGTTATTTTTCATTTTGTCAATGGAAAACCCTCGTACCGCCCCTAAAACGTTGCAAATAACCAATCTGCCCCCCAAACAGCCTGAAATCACGATCGGCCGTCCAGACCGGCACGAATCCCGAATTTCTCGCTGTTCCGACAAAAAGCACTATTCACCCCTGAACAACCCGAAAGTAGTTATTTTCCATTTTGTCAACGGAAAACCCTCGTACCGCCCATAAAACGTTGCAAATAACCAATCTGCCCCCCAAACAGCCTGAAATCACGATCGGCCGTCCAGACCGGCACGAATCCCGAATTTCTCGCTGTTCCGACAAAAAGCACTATTCACCCCAGAACAACCCGAAAGTAGTTATTTTCCATTTTGTCAACGGAAAACCCTCGTACCGCCGCTAAAACGTTGCAAATAACCAATCTGCCCCCCAAACAGCCTGAAATCACGATCGGCCGTCCAGACCGGCACGAATCCCGGATTTCTCGCTGTTCCGACGAAAAGCACTATTCACCCCTGAACAACCCGAAAGTAGTTATATTCCATTTTCTCAACGGAAAACCCTCGTACCGTCCCTAAAACGTTGTAAATAACCAATCTGCCCCCCAAACCGCCTGAAATCACGATTGGACGTCCAGACCGGCACGAATCCCAAATTTCTCGCTGTTCCGGCGAAAAGCACTATTCACCCCCGAACAACCCGAAAGTAGTTATTTTTCATTTTGTCAGCGGAAAACTCCCATACCGCCGCTAAAACGTTGCAAATAACCAATCTGCCCCACAAACAGCCTGAAATCACGATCGGCCGTCCAGACCGGCACGAATCCCGAATTTCTCGCTGTTCCGACGAAACGCACTATTCACCCTGAACAACCCGAAAGTAGTTATTTTTCATTTTGTCAGCGGAAAACTCCCGTACCGCCGCTAAAACGTTGCAAATAACCAATCTGCCCCACAAACAGCCTGAAATCACGATCGGCCGTCCAGACCGGCACGAATCCCGAATTTCTCGCTGTTCCGGCGAAAAGCACTATTCACCCCTGAACAACCCGAAAGTAGTTATTTTTCATTTTGTCAATGGAAAACCCTCGTACCGCCCCTAAAACGTTGCAAATAACCAATCTGCCCCCCAAACAGCCTGAAATCACGATCGGCCGTCCAGACCGGCACGAATCCCGAATTTCTCGCTGTTCCGACGAAAAGCACTATTCACCCCTGAACAACCCGAAAGTAGTTATATTCCATTTTCTCAACGGAAAACCCTCGTACCGCCGCTAAAACGTTGCAAATAACCAATCTGCCCCACAAACAGCCTGAAATCACGATCGGCCGTCCAGACCGGCACGAATCCCGAATTTCTCGCTGTTCCGACGAAAAGCACTATTCACCCTGAACAACCCGAAAGTAGTTATTTTTCATTTTGTCAGCGGAAAACTCCCGTACCGCCGCTAAAACGTTGCAAATAACCAATCTGCCCCACAAACAGCCTGAAATCACGATCGGCCGTCCAGACCGGCACGAATCCCAAATTTCTCGCTGTTCCGACGAAAAGCACTATTCACCCCTGAACAACCCGAAAGTAGTTATTTTTCATTTTGTCAATGGAAAACCCTCGTACCGCCCCTAAAACGTTGCAAATAACCAATCTGCCCCCCAAACAGCCTGAAATCACGATCGGCCGTCCAGACCGGCACGAATCCCGAATTTCTCGCTGTTCCGACGAAAAGCACTATTCACCCCTGAACAACCCGAAAGTAGTTATTTTTCATTTTGTCAATGGAAAACCCTCGTACCGCCCCTAAAACGTTGCAAATAACCAATCTGCCCCCCAAACAGCCTGAAATCACGATCGGCCGTCCAGACCGGCACGAATCCCGAATTTCTCGCTGTTCCGACAAAAAGCACTATTCACCCCTGAACAACCCGAAAGTAGTTATTTTCCATTTTGTCAACGGAAAACCCTCGTACCGCCCATAAAACGTTGCAAATAACCAATCTGCCCCCCAAACAGCCTGAAATCACGATCGGCCGTCCAGACCGGCACGAATCCCGAATTTCTCGCTGTTCCGACGAAAAGCACTATTCACCCTGAACAACCCGAAAGTAGTTATTTTTCATTTTGTCAGCGGAAAACTCCCGTACCGCCGCTAAAACGTTGCAAATAACCAATCTGCCCCACAAACAGCCTGAAATCACGATCGGCCGTCCAGACCGGCACGAATCCCGAATTTCTCGCTGTTCCGACGAAAAGCACTATTCACCCCAGAACAACCCGAAAGTAGTTATATTCCATTTTCTCAACGGAAAACCATCGTACCGTCCCTAAAACGTTGCAAATAACCAATCTGCCCCCCAAACCGCCTGAAATCACGATTGGACGTCCAGACCGGCACGAATCCCAAATTTCTCGCTGTTCCGGCGAAAAGCACTATTCACCCCTGAACAACCCGAAAGTAGTTATTTTTCATTTTGTCAGCGGAAAACTCCCATACCGCCGCTAAAACGTTGCAAATAACCAATCTGCCCCACAAACAGCCTGAAATCACGATCGGCCGTCCAGACCGGCACGAATCCCGAATTTCTCGCTGTTCCGACGAAACGCACTATTCACCCTGAACAACCCGAAAGTAGTTATTTTTCATTTTGTCAGCGGAAAACTCCCGTACCGCCGCTAAAACGTTGCAAATAACCAATCTGCCCCACAAACAGCCTGAAATCACGATCGGCCGTCCAGACCGGCACGAATCCCGAATTTCTCGCTGTTCCGACGAAAAGCACTATTCACCCCTGAACAACCCGAAAGTAGTTATTTTTCATTTTGTCAATGGAAAACCCTCGTACCGCCCCTAAAACGTTGCAAATAACCAATCTGCCCCCCAAACAGCCTGAAATCACGATCGGCCGTCCAGACCGGCACGAATCCCGAATTTCTCGCTGTTCCGACGAAAAGCACTATTCACCCCTGAACAACCCGAAAGTAGTTATTTTTCATTTTGTCAATGGAAAACCCTCGTACCGCCCCTAAAACGTTGCAAATAACCAATCTGCCCCCCAAACAGCCTGAAATCACGATCGGCCGTCCAGACCGGCACGAATCCCGAATTTCTCGCTGTTCCGACGAAAAGCACTATTCACCCCTGAACAACCCGAAAGTAGTTATTTTTCATTTTGTCAATGGAAAACCCTCGTACCGCCCCTAAAACGTTGCAAATAACCAATCTGCCCCCCAAACAGCCTGAAATCACGATCGGCCGTCCAGACCGGCACGAATCCCGAATTTCTCGCTGTTCCGATAAAAAGCACTATTCACCCCTGAACAACCCGAAAGTAGTTATATTCCATTTTCTCAACGGAAAACCCTCGTACCGCCGCTAAAACGTTGCAAATAACCAATCTGCCCCACAAACAGCCTGAAATCACGATCGGCCGTCCAGACCGGCACGAATCCCGAATTTCTCGCTGTTCCGACGAAAAGCACTATTCACCCTGAACAACCCGAAAGTAGTTATTTTTCATTTTGTCAGCGGAAAACTCCCGTACCGCCGCTAAAACGTTGCAAATAACCAATCTGCCCCACAAACAGCCTGAAATCACGATCGGCCGTCCAGACCGGCACGAATCCCAAATTTCTCGCTGTTCCGACGAAAAGCACTATTCACCCCTGAACAACCCGAAAGTAGTTATTTTTCATTTTGTCAATGGAAAACCCTCGTACCGCCCCTAAAACGTTGCAAATAACCAATCTGCCCCCCAAACAGCCTGAAATCACGATCGGCCGTCCAGACCGGCACGAATCCCGAATTTCTCGCTGTTCCGACGAAAAGCACTATTCACCCCTGAACAACCCGAAAGTAGTTATTTTTCATTTTGTCAATGGAAAACCCTCGTACCGCCCCTAAAACGTTGCAAATAACCAATCTGCCCCCCAAACAGCCTGAAATCACGATCGGCCGTCCAGACCGGCACGAATCCCGAATTTCTCGCTGTTCCGACAAAAAGCACTATTCACCCCTGAACAACCCGAAAGTAGTTATTTTCCATTTTGTCAACGGAAAACCCTCGTACCGCCCATAAAACGTTGCAAATAACCAATCTGCCCCCCAAACAGCCTGAAATCACGATCGGCCGTCCAGACCGGCACGAATCCCGAATTTCTCGCTGTTCCGACGAAAAGCACTATTCACCCTGAACAACCCGAAAGTAGTTATTTTTCATTTTGTCAGCGGAAAACTCCCGTACCGCCGCTAAAACGTTGCAAATAACCAATCTGCCCCACAAACAGCCTGAAATCACGATCGGCCGTCCAGACCGGCACGAATCCCGAATTTCTCGCTGTTCCGACGAAAAGCACTATTCACCCCAGAACAACCCGAAAGTAGTTATATTCCATTTTCTCAACGGAAAACCATCGTACCGTCCCTAAAACGTTGCAAATAACCAATCTGCCCCCCAAACCGCCTGAAATCACGATTGGACGTCCAGACCGGCACGAATCCCAAATTTCTCGCTGTTCCGGCGAAAAGCACTATTCACCCCTGAACAACCCGAAAGTAGTTATTTTTCATTTTGTCAGCGGAAAACTCCCATACCGCCGCTAAAACGTTGCAAATAACCAATCTGCCCCACAAACAGCCTGAAATCACGATCGGCCGTCCAGACCGGCACGAATCCCGAATTTCTCGCTGTTCCGACGAAACGCACTATTCACCCTGAACAACCCGAAAGTAGTTATTTTTCATTTTGTCAGCGGAAAACTCCCGTACCGCCGCTAAAACGTTGCAAATAACCAATCTGCCCCACAAACAGCCTGAAATCACGATCGGCCGTCCAGACCGGCACGAATCCCGAATTTCTCGCTGTTCCGACGAAAAGCACTATTCACCCCTGAACAACCCGAAAGTAGTTATTTTTCATTTTGTCAATGGAAAACCCTCGTACCGCCCCTAAAACGTTGCAAATAACCAATCTGCCCCCCAAACAGCCTGAAATCACGATCGGCCGTCCAGACCGGCACGAATCCCGAATTTCTCGCTGTTCCGACGAAAAGCACTATTCACCCCTGAACAACCCGAAAGTAGTTATTTTTCATTTTGTCAATGGAAAACCCTCGTACCGCCCCTAAAACGTTGCAAATAACCAATCTGCCCCCCAAACAGCCTGAAATCACGATCGGCCGTCCAGACCGGCACGAATCCCGAATTTCTCGCTGTTCCGACGAAAAGCACTATTCACCCCTGAACAACCCGAAAGTAGTTATTTTTCATTTTGTCAATGGAAAACCCTCGTACCGCCCCTAAAACGTTGCAAATAACCAATCTGCCCCCCAAACAGCCTGAAATCACGATCGGCCGTCCAGACCGGCACGAATCCCGAATTTCTCGCTGTTCCGATAAAAAGCACTATTCACCCCTGAACAACCCGAAAGTAGTTATTTTCCATTTTGTCAACGGAAAACCCTCGTACCGCCCATAAAACGTTGCAAATAACCAATCTGCCCCCCAAACAGCCTGAAATCACGATCGGCCGTCCAGACCGGCACGAATCCCGAATTTCTCGCTGTTCCGACAAAAAGCACTATTCACCCCAGAACAACCCGAAAGTAGTTATTTTCCATTTTGTCAACGGAAAACCCTCGTACCGCCGCTAAAACGTTGCAAATAACCAATCTGCCCCCCAAACAGCCTGAAATCACGATCGGCCGTCCAGACCGGCACGAATCCCGGATTTCTCGCTGTTCCGACGAAAAGCACTATTCACCCCTGAACAACCCGAAAGTAGTTATATTCCATTTTCTCAACGGAAAACCCTCGTACCGCCGCTAAAACGTTGCAAATAACCAATCTGCCCCACAAACAGCCTGAAATCACGATCGGCCGTCCAGACCGGCACGAATCCCGAATTTCTCGCTGTTCCGACGAAAAGCACTATTCACCCTGAACAACCCGAAAGTAGTTATTTTTCATTTTGTCAGCGGAAAACTCCCGTACCGCCGCTAAAACGTTGCAAATAACCAATCTGCCCCACAAACAGCCTGAAATCACGATCGGCCGTCCAGACCGGCACGAATCCCGAATTTCTCGCTGTTCCGACGAAAAGCACTATTCACCCCTGAACAACCCGAAAGTAGTTATTTTTCATTTTGTCAATGGAAAACCCTCGTACCGCCCCTAAAACGTTGCAAATAACCAATCTGCCCCCCAAACAGCCTGAAATCACGATCGGCCGTCCAGACCGGCACGAATCCCGAATTTCTCGCTGTTCCGATAAAAAGCACTATTCACCCCTGAACAACCCGAAAGTAGTTATTTTCCATTTTGTCAACGGAAAACCCTCGTACCGCCCATAAAACGTTGCAAATAACCAATCTGCCCCCCAAACAGCCTGAAATCACGATCGGCCGTCCAGACCGGCACGAATCCCGAATTTCTCGCTGTTCCGACAAAAAGCACTATTCACCCCAGAACAACCCGAAAGTAGTTATTTTCCATTTTGTCAACGGAAAACCCTCGTACCGCCGCTAAAACGTTGCAAATAACCAATCTGCCCCCCAAACAGCCTGAAATCACGATCGGCCGTCCAGACCGGCACGAATCCCGGATTTCTCGCTGTTCCGACGAAAAGCACTATTCACCCCTGAACAACCCGAAAGTAGTTATATTCCATTTTCTCAACGGAAAACCCTCGTACCGCCGCTAAAACGTTGCAAATAACCAATCTGCCCCACAAACAGCCTGAAATCACGATCGGCCGTCCAGACCGGCACGAATCCCGAATTTCTCGCTGTTCCGACGAAAAGCACTATTCACCCTGAACAACCCGAAAGTAGTTATTTTTCATTTTGTCAGCGGAAAACTCCCGTACCGCCGCTAAAACGTTGCAAATAACCAATCTGCCCCACAAACAGCCTGAAATCACGATCGGCCGTCCAGACCGGCACGAATCCCAAATTTCTCGCTGTTCCGACGAAAAGCACTATTCACCCCTGAACAACCCGAAAGTAGTTATTTTTCATTTTGTCAATGGAAAACCCTCATAGCGCCCCTAAAACGTTGCAAATAACCAATCTGCCCCCCAAACAGCCTGAAATCACGATCGGCCGTCCAGACCGGCACGAATCCCGAATTTCTCGCTGTTCCGACGAAAAGCACTATTCACCCCTGAACAACCCGAAAGTAGTTATTTTTCATTTTGTCAATGGAAAACCCTCGTACCGCCCCTAAAACGTTGCAAATAACCAATCTGCCCCCCAAACAGCCTGAAATCACGATCGGCCGTCCAGACCGGCACGAATCCCGAATTTCTCGCTGTTCCGACAAAAAGCACTATTCACCCCTGAACAACCCGAAAGTAGTTATTTTCCATTTTGTCAACGGAAAACCCTCGTACCGCCCATAAAACGTTGCAAATAACCAATCTGCCCCCCAAACAGCCTGAAATCACGATCGGCCGTCCAGACCGGCACGAATCCCGAATTTCTCGCTGTTCCGACAAAAAGCACTATTCACCCCAGAACAACCCGAAAGTAGTTATTTTCCATTTTGTCAACGGAAAACCCTCGTACCGCCGCTAAAACGTTGCAAATAACCATTCTGCCCCCCAAACAGCCTGAAATCACGATCGGCCGTCCAGACCGGCACGAATCCCGGATTTCTCGCTGTTCCGACGAAAAGCACTATTCACCCCTGAACAACCCGAAAGTAGTTATATTCCATTTTCTCAACGGAAAACCCTCGTACCGTCCCTAAAACGTTGGAAATAACCAATCTGCCCCCCAAACAGCCTGAAATCACGATCGGCCGTCCAGACCGGCACGAATCCCGAATTTCTCGCTGTTCCGACGAAAAGCACTATTCACCCTGAACAACCCGAAAGTAGTTATTTTTCATTTTGTCAGCGGAAAACTCCCGTACCGCCGCTAAAACGTTGCAAATAACCAATCTGCCCCACAAACAGCCTGAAATCACGATCGGCCGTCCAGACCGGCACGAATCCCGAATTTCTCGCTGTTCCGACGAAAAGCACTATTCACCCCAGAACAACCCGAAAGTAGTTATATTCCATTTTCTCAACGGAAAACCCTCGTACCGTCCCTAAAACGTTGCAAATAACCAATCTGCCCCCCAAACCGCCTGAAATCACGATTGGACGTCCAGACCGGCACGAATCCCGAATTTCTCGCTGTTCCGACGAAAAGCACTATTCACCCTGAACAACCCGAAAGTAGTTATTTTTCATTTTGTCAGCGGAAAACTCCCGTACCGCCGCTAAAACGTTGCAAATAACCAATCTGCCCCACAAACAGCCTGAAATCACGATCGGCCGTCCAGACCGGCACGAATCCCGAATTTCTCGCTGTTCCGACGAAAAGCACTATTCACCCCTGAACAACCCGAAAGTAGTTATTTTTCATTTTGTCAGCGGAAAACTCCCGTACCGCCGCTAAAACGTTGCAAATAACCAATCTGCCCCACAAACAGCCTGAAATCACGATCGGCCGTCCAGACCGGCACGAATCCCGAATTTCTCGCTGTTCCGACGAAAAGCACTATTCACCCCTGAACAACCCGAAAGTAGTTATTTTTCATTTTGTCAATGGAAAACCCTCGTACCGCCCCTAAAACGTTGCAAATAACCAATCTGCCCCCCAAACAGCCTGAAATCACGATCGGCCGTCCAGACCGGCACGAATCCCGAATTTCTCGCTGTTCCGACGAAAAGCACTATTCACCCCTGAACAACCCGAAAGTAGTTATTTTTCATTTTGTCAATGGAAAACCCTCGTACCGCCCCTAAAACGTTGCAAATAACCAATCTGCCCCCCAAACAGCCTGAAATCACGATCGGCCGTCCAGACCGGCACGAATCCCGAATTTCTCGCTGTTCCGACAAAAAGCACTATTCACCCCTGAACAACCCGAAAGTAGTTATTTTCCATTTTGTCAACGGAAAACCCTCGTACCGCCCATAAAACGTTGCAAATAACCAATCTGCCCCCCAAACAGCCTGAAATCACGATCGGCCGTCCAGACCGGCACGAATCCCGAATTTCTCGCTGTTCCGACAAAAAGCACTATTCACCCCAGAACAACCCGAAAGTAGTTATTTTCCATTTTGTCAACGGAAAACCCTCGTACCGCCGCTAAAACGTTGCAAATAACCATTCTGCCCCCCAAACAGCCTGAAATCACGATCGGCCGTCCAGACCGGCACGAATCCCGGATTTCTCGCTGTTCCGACGAAAAGCACTATTCACCCCTGAACAACCCGAAAGTAGTTATATTCCATTTTCTCAACGGAAAACCCTCGTACCGTCCCTAAAACGTTGGAAATAACCAATCTGCCCCCCAAACAGCCTGAAATCACGATCGGCCGTCCAGACCGGCACGAATCCCGAATTTCTCGCTGTTCCGACGAAAAGCACTATTCACCCTGAACAACCCGAAAGTAGTTATTTTTCATTTTGTCAGCGGAAAACTCCCGTACCGCCGCTAAAACGTTGCAAATAACCAATCTGCCCCACAAACAGCCTGAAATCACGATCGGCCGTCCAGACCGGCACGAATCCCGAATTTCTCGCTGTTCCGACGAAAAGCACTATTCACCCCAGAACAACCCGAAAGTAGTTATATTCCATTTTCTCAACGGAAAACCCTCGTACCGTCCCTAAAACGTTGCAAATAACCAATCTGCCCCCCAAACCGCCTGAAATCACGATTGGACGTCCAGACCGGCACGAATCCCGAATTTCTCGCTGTTCCGACGAAAAGCACTATTCACCCTGAACAACCCGAAAGTAGTTATTTTTCATTTTGTCAGCGGAAAACTCCCGTACCGCCGCTAAAACGTTGCAAATAACCAATCTGCCCCCCAAACAGCCTGAAATCACGATCGGCCGTCCAGACCGGCACGAATCCCGAATTTCTCGCTGTTCCGACGAAAAGCACTATTCACCCCTGAACAACCCGAAAGTAGTTATTTTTCATTTTGTCAGCGGAAAACTCCCGTACCGCCGCTAAAACGTTGCAAATAACCAATCTGCCCCACAAACAGCCTGAAATCACGATCGGCCGTCCAGACCGGCACGAATCCCGAATTTCTCGCTGTTCCGACGAAAAGCACTATTCACCCCTGAACAACCCGAAAGTAGTTATTTTTCATTTTGTCAATGGAAAACCCTCGTACCGCCCCTAAAACGTTGCAAATAACCAATCTGCCCCCCAAACAGCCTGAAATCACGATCGGCCGTCCAGACCGGCACGAATCCCGAATTTCTCGCTGTTCCGACGAAAAGCACTATTCACCCCTGAACAACCCGAAAGTAGTTATTTTTCATTTTGTCAATGGAAAACCCTCGTACCGCCCCTAAAACGTTGCAAATAACCAATCTGCCCCCCAAACAGCCTGAAATCACGATCGGCCGTCCAGACCGGCACGAATCCCGAATTTCTCGCTGTTCCGACGAAAAGCACTATTCACCCCTGAACAACCCGAAAGTAGTTATTTTTCATTTTGTCAATGGAAAACCCTCGTACCGCCCCTAAAACGTTGCAAATAACCAATCTGCCCCCCAAACAGCCTGAAATCACGATCGGCCGTCCAGACCGGCACGAATCCCGAATTTCTCGCTGTTCCGATAAAAAGCACTATTCACCCCTGAACAACCCGAAAGTAGTTATTTTCCATTTTGTCAACGGAAAACCCTCGTACCGCCCATAAAACGTTGCAAATAACCAATCTGCCCCCCAAACAGCCTGAAATCACGATCGGCCGTCCAGACCGGCACGAATCCCGAATTTCTCGCTGTTCCGACAAAAAGCACTATTCACCCCAGAACAACCCGAAAGTAGTTATTTTCCATTTTGTCAACGGAAAACCCTCGTACCGCCGCTAAAACGTTGCAAATAACCAATCTGCCCCCCAAACAGCCTGAAATCACGATCGGCCGTCCAGACCGGCACGAATCCCGGATTTCTCGCTGTTCCGACGAAAAGCACTATTCACCCCTGAACAACCCGAAAGTAGTTATATTCCATTTTCTCAACGGAAAACCCTCGTACCGCCGCTAAAACGTTGCAAATAACCAATCTGCCCCACAAACAGCCTGAAATCACGATCGGCCGTCCAGACCGGCACGAATCCCGAATTTCTCGCTGTTCCGACGAAAAGCACTATTCACCCCTGAACAACCCGAAAGTAGTTATTTTTCATTTTGTCAATGGAAAACCCTCGTACCGCCCCTAAAACGTTGCAAATAACCAATCTGCCCCCCAAACAGCCTGAAATCACGATCGGCCGTCCAGACCGGCACGAATCCCGAATTTCTCGCTGTTCCGACGAAAAGCACTATTCACCCCTGAACAACCCGAAAGTAGTTATTTTTCATTTTGTCAATGGAAAACCCTCGTACCGCCCCTAAAACGTTGCAAATAACCAATCTGCCCCCCAAACAGCCTGAAATCACGATCGGCCGTCCAGACCGGCACGAATCCCGAATTTCTCGCTGTTCCGACAAAAAGCACTATTCACCCCTGAACAACCCGAAAGTAGTTATTTTCCATTTTGTCAACGGAAAACCCTCGTACCGCCCATAAAACGTTGCAAATAACCAATCTGCCCCCCAAACAGCCTGAAATCACGATCGGCCGTCCAGACCGGCACGAATCCCGAATTTCTCGCTGTTCCGACAAAAAGCACTATTCACCCCAGAACAACCCGAAAGTAGTTATTTTCCATTTTGTCAACGGAAAACCCTCGTACCGCCGCTAAAACGTTGCAAATAACCAATCTGCCCCCCAAACAGCCTGAAATCCCGATCGGCCGTCCAGACCGGCACGAATCCCGGATTTCTCGCTGTTCCGACGAAAAGCACTATTCACCCCTGAACAACCCGAAAGTAGTTATATTCCATTTTCTCAACGGAAAACCCTCGTACCGTCCCTAAAACGTTGCAAATAACCAATCTGCCCCCCAAACAGCCTGAAATCACGATCGGCCGTCCAGACCGGCACGAATCCCGAATTTCTCGCTGTTCCGACGAAAAGCACTATTCACCCTGAACAACCCGAAAGTAGTTATTTTTCATTTTGTCAGCGGAAAACTCCCGTACCGCCGCAAAAACGTTGCAAATAACCAATCTGCCCCACAAACAGCCTGAAATCACGATCGGCCGTCCAGACCGGCACGAATCCCGAATTTCTCGCTGTTCCGACGAAAAGCACTATTCACCCCAGAACAACCCGAAAGTAGTTATATTCCATTTTCTCAACGGAAAACCCTCGTACCGTCCCCAAAACGTTGCAAATAACCAATCTGCCCCCCAAACCGCCTGAAATCACGATTGGACGTCCAGACCGGCACGAATCCCAAATTTCTCGCTGTTCCGGCGAAAAGCACTATTCACCCCTGAACAACCCGAAAGTAGTTATTTTTCATTTTGTCAGCGGAAAACTCCCATACCGCCGCTAAAACGTTGCAAATAACCAATCTGCCCCCCAAACAGCCTGAAATCACGATCGGCCGTCCAGACCGGCACGAATCCCGAATTTCTCGCTGTTCCGACGAAAAGCACTATTCACCCCTGAACAACCCGAAAGTAGTTATTTTTCATTTTGTCAATGGAAAACCCTCGTACCGCCCCTAAAACGTTGCAAATAACCAATCTGCCCCCCAAACAGCCTGAAATCACGATCGGCCGTCCAGACCGGCACGAATCCCGAATTTCTCGCTGTTCCGACGAAAAGCACTATTCACCCTGAACAACCCGAAAGTAGTTATTTTTCATTTTGTCAGCGGAAAACTCCCGTACCGCCGCTAAAACGTTGCAAATAACCAATCTGCCCCACAAACAGCCTGAAATCACGATCGGCCGTCCAGACCGGCACGAATCCCGAATTTCTCGCTGTTCCGACGAAAAGCACTATTCACCCCAGAACAACCCGAAAGTAGTTATATTCCATTTTCTCAACGGAAAACCCTCGTACCGTCCCCAAAACGTTGCAAATAACCAATCTGCCCCCCAAACCGCCTGAAATCACGATTGGACGTCCAGACCGGCACGAATCCCAAATTTCTCGCTGTTCCGGCGAAAAGCACTATTCACCCCTGAACAACCCGAAAGTAGTTATTTTTCATTTTGTCAGCGGAAAACTCCCATACCGCCGCTAAAACGTTGCAAATAACCAATCTGCCCCCCAAACAGCCTGAAATCACGATCGGCCGTCCAGACCGGCACGAATCCCGAATTTCTCGCTGTTCCGACAAAAAGCACTATTCACCCCTGAACGGCCCGAAAGTAGTTATATTCCATTTTCTCAACGGAAAACCCTCGTACCGTCCCTAAAACGTTGCAAATAACCAATCTGCCCCCCAAATAGCCTGAAATCACGATCGGCCGTCCAGACCGGCACGAATCCCGAATTTCTCGCTGTTCCGACGAAAAGCACTATTCACCCCTGAACAACCCGAAAGTAGTTATTTTTCATTTTGTCAATGGAAAACCCTCGTACCGCCCCTAAAACGTTGCAAATAACCAATCTGCCCCCCAAACAGCCTGAAATCACGATCGGCCGTCCAGACCGGCACGAATCCCGAATTTCTCGCTGTTCCGACGAAAAGCACTATTCACCCCTGAACAACCCGAAAGTAGTTATTTTTCATTTTGTCAATGGAAAACCCTCGTACCGCCCCTAAAACGTTGCAAATAACCAATCTGCCCCCCAAACAGCCTGAAATCACGATCGGCCGTCCAGACCGGCACGAATCCCGAATTTCTCGCTGTTCCGACAAAAAGCACTATTCACCCCTGAACAACCCGAAAGTAGTTATTTTCCATTTTGTCAACGGAAAACCCTCGTACCGCCCATAAAACGTTGCAAATAACCAATCTGCCCCCCAAACAGCCTGAAATCACGATCGGCCGTCCAGACCGGCACGAATCCCGAATTTCTCGCTGTTCCGACAAAAAGCACTATTCACCCCAGAACAACCCGAAAGTAGTTATTTTCCATTTTGTCAACGGAAAACCCTCGTACCGCCGCTAAAACGTTGCAAATAACCAATCTGCCCCCCAAACAGCCTGAAATCCCGATCGGCCGTCCAGACCGGCACGAATCCCGGATTTCTCGCTGTTCCGACGAAAAGCACTATTCACCCCTGAACAACCCGAAAGTAGTTATATTCCATTTTCTCAACGGAAAACCCTCGTACCGTCCCTAAAACGTTGCAAATAACCAATCTGCCCCCCAAACAGCCTGAAATCACGATCGGCCGTCCAGACCGGCACGAATCCCGAATTTCTCGCTGTTCCGACGAAAAGCACTATTCACCCTGAACAACCCGAAAGTAGTTATTTTTCATTTTGTCAGCGGAAAACTCCCGTACCGCCGCTAAAACGTTGCAAATAACCAATCTGCCCCACAAACAGCCTGAAATCACGATCGGCCGTCCAGACCGGCACGAATCCCGAATTTCTCGCTGTTCCGACGAAAAGCACTATTCACCCCAGAACAACCCGAAAGTAGTTATATTCCATTTTCTCAACGGAAAACCCTCGTACCGTCCCTAAAACGTTGCAAATAACCAATCTGCCCCCCAAACCGCCTGAAATCACGATTGGACGTCCAGACCGGCACGAATCCCAAATTTCTCGCTGTTCCGGCGAAATGCACTATTCACCCCTGAACAACCCGAAAGTAGTTATTTTTCATTTTGTCAGCGGAAAACTCCCATACCGCCGCTAAAACGTTGCAAATAACCAATCTGCCCCCCAAACAGCCTGAAATCACGATCGGCCGTCCAGACCGGCACGAATCCTGAATTTCTCGCTGTTCCGACAAAAAGCACTATTCACCCCTGAACGGCCCGAAAGTAGTTATATTCCATTTTCTCAACGGAAAACCCTCGTACCGTCCCTAAAACGTTGCAAATAACCAATCTGCCCCCCAAACAGCCTGAAATCACGATCGGCCGTCCAGACCGGCACGAATCCCGAATTTCTCGCTGTTCCGACGAAAAGCACTATTCACCCCAGAACAACCCGAAAGTAGTTATATTCCATTTTCTCAACGGAAAACCCTCGTACCGTCCCTAAAACGTTGCAAATAACCAATCTGCCCCCCAAACAGCCTGAAATCACGATCGGCCGTCCAGACCGGCACGAATCCCGAATTTCTCGCTGTTCCGACGAAAAGCACTATTCACCCTGAACAACCCGAAAGTAGTTATTTTTCATTTTGTCAGCGGAAAACTCCCGTACCGCCGCTAAAACGTTGGAAATAACCAATCTGCCCCACAAACGGCCTGAAATCACGATCGGCCGTCCAGACCGGCACGAATCCCGAATTTCTCGCTGTTCCGACGAAAAGCACTATTCACCCCAGAACAACCCGAAAGTAGTTATATTCCATTTTCTCAACGGAAAACCCTCGTACCGTCCCTAAAACGTTGCAAATAACCAATCTGCCCCCCAAACCGCCTGAAATCACGATTGGACGTCCAGACCGGCACGAATCCCAAATTTCTCGCTGTTCCGGCGAAAAGCACTATTCACCCCTGAACAACCCGAAAGTAGTTATTTTTCATTTTGTCAGCGGAAAACTCCCATACCGCCACTAAAACGTTGCAAATAACCAATCTGCCCCACAAACAGCCTGAAATCACGATCGGCCGTCCAGACCGGCACGAATCCCGAATTTCTCGCTGTTCCGACGAAAAGCACTATTCACCCTGAACAACCCGAAAGTAGTTATTTTTCATTTTGTCAGCGGAAAACTCCCGTACCGCCGCTAAAACGTTGCAAATAACCAATCTGCCCCACAAACAGCCTGAAATCACGATCGGCCGTCCAGACCGGCACGAATCCCGAATTTCTCGCTGTTCCGACGAAAAGAACTATTCACCCCTGAACAACCCGAAAGTAGTTATTTTTCATTTTGTCAATGGAAAACCCTCGTACCGCCCCTAAAACGTTGCAAATAACCAATCTGCCCCCCAAACAGCCTGAAATCACGATCGGCCGTCCAGACCGGCACGAATCCCGAATTTCTCGCTGTTCCGACGAAAAGCACTATTCACCCCTGAACAACCCGAAAGTAGTTATTTTTCATTTTGTCAATGGAAAACCCTCGTACCGCCCCTAAAACATTGCAAATAACCAATCTGCCCCCCAAACAGCCTGAAATCACGATCGGCCGTCCAGACCGGCACGAATCCCGAATTTCTCGCTGTTCCGACGAAAAGCACTATTCACCCTGAACAACCCGAAAGTAGTTATTTTTCATTTTGCCAGCGGAAAACTCCCGTACCGCCGCTAAAACGTTGCAAATAACCAATCTGCCCCATAAACAGCCTGAAATCACGATCGGCAGTCCAGACCGGCACGAATCCTGAATTTCTCGCTGTTCCGACAAAAAGCACTATTCACCCCTGAACAACCCGAAAGTAGTTATTTTCCATTTTGTCAACGGAAAACCCTCGTACCGTCCCTAAAACGTTGCAAATAACCAATCTGCCCCCCAAACAGCCTGAAATCACGATCGGCCGTCCAGACCGGCACGAATCCCGAATTTCTCGCTGTTCCGACGAAAAGCACTATTCACCCCTGAACGGCCCGAAAGTAGTTATATTCCATTTTCTCAACGGAAAACCATCGTACCGTCCCTAAAACGTTGCAAATAACCAATCTGCCCCCCAAACAGCCTGAAATCACGATCGGCCGTCCAGACCGGCACGAATCCCGAATTTCTCGCTGTTCCGACGAAAAGCACTATTCACCCCAGAACAACCCGAAAGTAGTTATATTCCATTTTCTCAACGGAAAACCCTCGTACCGTCCCTAAAACGTTGCAAATAACCAATCTGCCCCCCAAACCGCCTGAAATCACGATTGGACGTCCAGACCGGCCCGAATCCCAAATTTCTCGCTGTTCCGACGAAAAGCACTATTCACCCCTGAACAACCCGAAAGTAGTTATTTTTCATTTTGTCAGCGGAAAACTCCCATACCGCCGCTAAAACGTTGCAAATAACCAATCTGCCCCACAAACAGCCTGAAATCACGATCGGCCGTCCAGACCGGCACGAATCCCGAATTTCTCGCTGTTCCGACGAAAAGCACTATTCACCCCAGAACAACCCGAAAGTAGTTATATTCCATTTTCTCAACGGAAAACCCTCGTACCGTCCCTAAAACGTTGCAAATAACCAATCTGCCCCCCAAACAGCCTGAAATCACGATTGGACGTCCAGACCGGCACGAATCCCAAATTTCTCGCTGTTCCGACGAAAAGCACTATTCACCCCTGAGCAACCCGAAAGTAGTTATTTTTCATTTTGTCAGCGGAAAACTCCCATACCGCCGCTAAAACGTTGCAAATAACCAATCTGCCCCACAAACAGCCAGAAATCACGATCGGCCGTCCAGACCGGCACGAATCCCGGATTTCTCGCTGTTCCGACGAAAAGCACTATTCACCCCTGAACAACCCGAAAGTAGTTATATTCCATTTTCTCAACGGAAAACCCTCGTATCGTCCCTAAAACGTTGCAAATAACCAATCTGCCCCCCAAACAGCCTGAAATCACGATCGGCCGTCCAGACCGGCACGAATCCCGAATTTCTCGCTGTTCCGACGAAAAGCACTATTCACCCCAGAACAACCCGAAAGTAGTTATATTCCATTTTCTCAACGGAAAACCCTCGTACCGTCCCTAAAACGTTGCAAATAACCAATCTGCCCCCCAAACAGCCTGAAATCACGATCGGCCGTCCAGACCGGCACGAATCCCGAATTTCTCGCTGTTCCGACGAAAAGCACTATTCACCCTGAACAACCCGAAAGTAGTTATTTTTCATTTTGTCAGCGGAAAACTCCCGTACCGCCGCTAAAACGTTGGGAATAACCAATCTGCCCCACAAACAGCCTGAAATCACGATCGGCCGTCCAGACCGGCACGAATCCCGAATTTCTCGCTGTTCCGACGAAAAGCACTATTCACCCCAGAACAACCCGAAAGTAGTTATATTCCATTTTCTCAACGGAAAACCCTCGTACCGTCCCTAAAACGTTGCAAATAACCAATCTGCCCCCCAAACCGCCTGAAATCACGATTGGACGTCCAGACCGGCACGAATCCCAAATTTCTCGCTGTTCCGGCGAAAAGCACTATTCACCCCTGAACAACCCGAAAGTAGTTATTTTTCATTTTGTCAGCGGAAAACTCCCATACCGCCACTAAAACGTTGCAAATAACCAATCTGCCCCACAAACAGCCTGAAATCACGATCGGCCGTCCAGACCGGCACGAATCCCGAATTTCTCGCTGTTCCGACGAAAAGCACTATTCACCCTGAACAACCCGAAAGTAGTTATTTTTCATTTTGTCAGCGGAAAACTCCCGTACCGCCGCTAAAACGTTGCAAATAACCAATCTGCCCCACAAACAGCCTGAAATCACGATCGGCCGTCCAGACCGGCACGAATCCCGAATTTCTCGCTGTTCCGACGAAAAGAACTATTCACCCCTGAACAACCCGAAAGTAGTTATTTTTCATTTTGTCAATGGAAAACCCTCGTACCGCCCCTAAAACGTTGCAAATAACCAATCTGCCCCCCAAACAGCCTGAAATCACGATCGGCCGTCCAGACCGGCACGAATCCCGAATTTCTCGCTGTTCCGACGAAAAGCACTATTCACCCCTGAACAACCCGAAAGTAGTTATTTTTCATTTTGTCAATGGAAAACCCTCGTACCGCCCCTAAAACGTTGCAAATAACCAATCTGCCCCCCAAACAGCCTGAAATCACGATCGGCCGTCCAGACCGGCACGAATCCCGAATTTCTCGCTGTTCCGACGAAAAGCACTATTCACCCTGAACAACCCGAAAGTAGTTATTTTTCATTTTGCCAGCGGAAAACTCCCGTACCGCCGCTAAAACGTTGCAAATAACCAATCTGCCCCATAAACAGCCTGAAATCACGATCGGCAGTCCAGACCGGCACGAATCCTGAATTTCTCGCTGTTCCGACAAAAAGCACTATTCACCCCTGAACAACCCGAAAGTAGTTATTTTCCATTTTGTCAACGGAAAACCCTCGTACCGTCCCTAAAACGTTGCAAATAACCAATCTGCCCCCCAAACAGCCTGAAATCACGATCGGCCGTCCAGACCGGCACGAATCCCGAATTTCTCGCTGTTCCGACGAAAAGCACTATTCACCCCTGAACGGCCCGAAAGTAGTTATATTCCATTTTCTCAACGGAAAACCATCGTACCGTCCCTAAAACGTTGCAAATAACCAATCTGCCCCCCAAACAGCCTGAAATCACGATCGGCCGTCCAGACCGGCACGAATCCCGAATTTCTCGCTGTTCCGACGAAAAGCACTATTCACCCCAGAACAACCCGAAAGTAGTTATATTCCATTTTCTCAACGGAAAACCCTCGTACCGTCCCTAAAACGTTGCAAATAACCAATCTGCCCCCCAAACCGCCTGAAATCACGATTGGACGTCCAGACCGGCCCGAATCCCAAATTTCTCGCTGTTCCGACGAAAAGCACTATTCACCCCTGAACAACCCGAAAGTAGTTATTTTTCATTTTGTCAGCGGAAAACTCCCATACCGCCGCTAAAACGTTGCAAATAACCAATCTGCCCCACAAACAGCCTGAAATCACGATCGGCCGTCCAGACCGGCACGAATCCCGAATTTCTCGCTGTTCCGACGAAAAGCACTATTCACCCCAGAACAACCCGAAAGTAGTTATATTCCATTTTCTCAACGGAAAACCCTCGTACCGTCCCTAAAACGTTGCAAATAACCAATCTGCCCCCCAAACAGCCTGAAATCACGATTGGACGTCCAGACCGGCACGAATCCCAAATTTCTCGCTGTTCCGACGAAAAGCACTATTCACCCCTGAACAACCCGAAAGTAGTTATATTCCATTTTCTCAACGGAAAACCCTCGTATCGTCCCTAAAACGTTGCAAATAACCAATCTGCCCCCCAAACAGCCTGAAATCACGATCGGCCGTCCAGACCGGCACGAATCCCGAATTTCTCGTTGTTCCGACGAAAAGCACTATTCACCCTGAACAAACCGAAAGTAGTTATTTTTCATTTTGTCAGCGGAAAACTCCCGTACCGTCCCTAAAACGTTGCAAATAACCAATCTGCCCCCCAAACAGCCTGAAATCACGATTGGACGTCCAGACCGGCACGAATCCCAAATTTCTCGCTGTTCCGACGAAAAGCACTATTCACCCCTGAACAACCCGAAAGTAGTTATTTTTCATTTTGTCAGCGGAAAACTCCCATACCGCCGCTAAAACGTTGCAAATAACCAATCTGCCCCACAAACAGCCTGAAATCACGATCGGCCGTCCAGACCAGCACGAATCCCGAATATCTCGCTGTTCCGACGAAAAGCACTATTCACCCTGAACAACTCGAAAGTAGTTATTTTTCATTTTGTCAGCGGAAAACTCCCGTACCGCCGCTAAAACGTTGCAAATAACCAATCTGCCCCACAAACAGCCTGAAATCACGATCGGCCGTCCAGACCGGCACGAATCCCGAATTTCTCGCTGTTCCGACGAAAAGCACTATTCACCCCTGAACAACCCGAAAGTTGTTATTTTACATTTTGTCAATGGAAAACCCTCGTACCGCCCCTAAAACGTTGCAAATAACCAATCTGCCCCCCAAACAGCCTGAAATCACGATCGGCCGTCCAGACCGGCACGAATCCCGAATTTCTCGCTGTTCCGACGAAAAGCACTATTCACCCCTGAACAACCCGAAAGTAGTTATTTTTCATTTTGTCAATGGAAAACCCTCGTACCGCCCCTAAAACGTTGCAAATAACCAATCTGCCCCCCAAACAGCCTGAAATCACGATCGGCCGTCCAGACCGGCACGAATCCCGAATTTCTCGCTGTTCCGACAAAAAGCACTATTCACCCCTGAACAACACGAAAGTAGTTATTTTCCATTTTGTCAACGGAAAACCCTCGTACCGCCCATAAAACGTTGCAAATAACCAATCTGCCCCCCAAACAGCCTGAAATCACGATCGGCCCTCCAGACCGGCACGAATCCCGAATTTCTCGCTGTTCCGACGAAAAGCACTATTCACCCCTGAACAACCCGAAAGTAGTTATATTCCATTTTCTCAACGGAAAACCCTCGTACCGTCCCTAAAACGTTGCAAATAACCAATCTGCCCCCCAAACAGTCTGAAATCACGATCGGCCGTCCAGACCGGCACGAATCCCGAATTTCTCGCTGTTCCGACAAAAAGCACTATTCACCCCAGAACAACCCGAAAGTAGTTATTTTTCATTTTGTCAATGGAAAACCCTCGTACCGCCCCTAAAACGGTGCAAATAACCAATCTGCCCCACAAACAGCCTGAAATCACGATCGGCCGTCCAGACCGGCACGAATCCCGAATTTCTCGCTGTTCCGACGAAAAGCACTATTCACCCCTGAACAACCCGAAAGTAGTTATTTTTCATTTTGTCAATGGAAAACCCTCGTACCGCCCCTAAAACGTTGCAAATAACCAATCTGCCCCCCAAACAGCCTGAAATCACGATCGGCCGTCCAGACCGGCACGAATCCCGAATTTCTCGCTGTTCCGACGAAAAGCACTATTCACCCCTGAACAACCCGAAAGTAGTTATTTTTCATTTTGTCAATGGAAAACCCTCGTACCGCCCTTAAAACGTTGCAAATAACCAATCTGCCCCCCAAACAGCCTGAAATCACGATCGGCCGTCCAGACCGGCACGAATCCCGAATTTCTCGCTGTTCCGACAAAAAGCACTATTCACCCCTGAACAACCCGAAAGTAGTTATTTTCCATTTTGTCAACGGAAAACCCTCGTACCGCCCATAAAACGTTGCAAATAACCAATCTGCCCCCCGGACAGCCTGAAATCACGATCGGCCCTCCAGACCGGCACGAATCCCGAATTTCTCGCTGTTCCGACAAAAAGCACTATTCACCCCTGAACGGCCCGAAAGTAGTTATATTCCATTTTCTCAACGGAAAACCATCGTACCGCCCCTAAAACGTTGCAAATAACCAATCTGCCCCCCAAACAGCCTGAAATCACGATCGGCCGTCCAGACCGGCACGAATCCCGAATTTCTCGCTGTTCCGACGAAAAGCACTATTCACCCCTGAACAACCCGAAAGTAGTTATTTTTCATTTTGTCAATGGAAAACCCTCGTACCGCCCCTAAAACGTTGCAAATAACCAATCTGCCCCCCAAACAGCCTGAAATCACGATCGGCCGTCCAGACCGGCACGAATCCCGAATTTCTCGCTGTTCCGACGAAAAGCACTATTCACCCCTGAACAACCCGAAAGTAGTTATTTTCCATTTTGTCAACGGAAAACCCTCGTACCGCCCATAAAACGTTGCAAATAACCAATCTGCCCCCCGGACAGCCTGAAATCACGATCGGCCCTCCAGACCGGCACGAATCCCGAATTTCTCGCTGTTCCGACGAAAAGCACTATTCACCCCTGAACAACCCGAAAGTAGTTATATTCCATTTTCTCAACGGAAAACCCTCGTACCGTCCCTAAAACGTTGCAAATAACCAATCTGCCCCCCAAACAGTCTGAAATCACGATCGGCCGTCCAGACCGGCACGAATCCCGAATTTCTCGCTGTTCCGACAAAAAGCACTATTCACCCCAGAACAACCCGAAAGTAGTTATTTTTCATTTTGTCAATGGAAAACCCGCGTACCGCCCCTAAAACGTTGCAAATAACCAATCTGCCCCACAAACAGCCTGAAATCACGATCGGCCGTCCAGACCGGCACGAATCCCGAATTTCTCGCTGTTCCGACAAAAAGCACTATTCACCCCTGAACAACCCGAAAGTAGTTATTTTCCATTTTGTCAACGGAAAACCCTCGTACCGCCCATAAAACGTTGCAAATAACCAATCTGCCCCCCGGACAGCCTGAAATCACGATCGGCCCTCCAGACCGGCACGAATCCCGAATTTCTCGCTGTTCCGACAAAAAGCACTATTCACCCCTGAACGGCCCGAAAGTAGTTATATTCCATTTTCTCAACGGAAAACCATCGTACCGCCCCTAAAACGTTGCAAATAACCAATCTGCCCCCCAAACAGCCTGAAATCACGATCGGCCGTCCAGACCGGCACGAATCCCGAATTTCTCGCTGTTCCGACGAAAAGCACTATTCACCCCTGAACAACCCGAAAGTAGTTATTTTTCATTTTGTCAATGGAAAACCCTCGTACCGCCCCTAAAACGTTGCAAATAACCAATCTGCCCCCCAAACAGCCTGAAATCACGATCGGCCGTCCAGACCGGCACGAATCCCGAATTTCTCGCTGTTCCGACGAAAAGCACTATTCACCCCTGAACAACCCGAAAGTAGTTATTTTCCATTTTGTCAACGGAAAACCCTCGTACCGCCCATAAAACGTTGCAAATAACCAATCTGCCCCCCGGACAGCCTGAAATCACGATCGGCCCTCCAGACCGGCACGAATCCCGAATTTCTCGCTGTTCCGACGAAAAGCACTATTCACCCCTGAACAACCCGAAAGTAGTTATTTTTCATTTTGTCAGCGGAAAACTCCCGTACCGCCGCTAAAACGTTGGGAATAACCAATCTGCCCCACAAACAGCCTGAAATCACGATCGGCCGTCCAGACCGGCACGAATCCCGAATTTCTCGCTGTTCCGACGAAAAGCACTATTCACCCCAGAACAACCCGAAAGTAGTTATATTCCATTTTGTCAATGGAAAACCCGCGTACCGCCCCTAAAACGTTGCAAATAACCAATCTGCCCCCCAAACCGCCTGAAATCACGATTGGACGTCCAGACCGGCACGAATCCCAAATTTCTCGCTGTTCCGGCGAAAAGCACTATTCACCCCTGAACAACCCGAAAGTAGTTATTTTTCATTTTGTCAGCGGAAAACTCCCATACCGCCACTAAAACGTTGCAAATAACCAATCTGCCCCACAAACAGCCTGAAATCACGATCGGCCGTCCAGACCGGCACGAATCCCGAATTTCTCGCTGTTCCGACGAAAAGCACTATTCACCCTGAACAACTCGAAAGTAGTTATTTTTCATTTTGTCAGCGGAAAACTCCCGTACCGCCGCTAAAACGTTGCAAATAACCAATCTGCCCCACAAACAGCCTGAAATCACGATCGGCCGTCCAGACCGGCACAAATCCCGAATTTCTCGCTGTTCCGACGAAAAGAACTATTCACCCCTGAACAACCCGAAAGTAGTTATTTTTCATTTTGTCAATGGAAAACCCTCGTACCGCCCCTAAAACGTTGCAAATAACCAATCTGCCCCCCAAACAGCCTGAAATCACGATCGGCCGTCCAGACCGGCACGAATCCCGAATTTCTCGCTGTTCCGACGAAAAGCACTATTCACCCCTGAACAACCCGAAAGTAGTTATTTTTCATTTTGTCAATGGAAAACCCTCGTACCGCCCCTAAAACGTTGCAAATAACCAATCTGCCCCCCAAACAGCCTGAAATCACGATCGGCCGTCCAGACCGGCACGAATCCCGAATTTCTCGCTGTTCCGACGAAAAGCACTATTCACCCTGAACAACCCGAAAGTAGTTATTTTTCATTTTGCCAGCGGAAAACTCCCGTACCGCCGCTAAAACGTTGCAAATAACCAATCTGCCCCATAAACAGCCTGAAATCACGATCGGCAGTCCAGACCGGCACGAATCCTGAATTTCTCGCTGTTCCGACAAAAAGCACTATTCACCCCTGAACAACCCGAAAGTAGTTATTTTCCATTTTGTCAACGGAAAACCCTCGTACCGTCCCTAAAACGTTGCAAATAACCAATCTGCCCCCCAAACAGCCTGAAATCACGATCGGCCGTCCAGACCGGCACGAATCCCGAATTTCTCGCTGTTCCGACGAAAAGCACTATTCACCCCTGAACGGCCCGAAAGTAGTTATATTCCATTTTCTCAACGGAAAACCATCGTACCGTCCCTAAAACGTTGCAAATAACCAATCTGCCCCCCAAACAGCCTGAAATCACGATCGGCCGTCCAGACCGGCACGAATCCCGAATTTCTCGCTGTTCCGACGAAAAGCACTATTCACCCCAGAACAACCCGAAAGTAGTTATATTCCATTTTCTCAACGGAAAACCCTCGTACCGTCCCTAAAACGTTGCAAATAACCAATCTGCCCCCCAAACCGCCTGAAATCACGATTGGACGTCCAGACCGGCCCGAATCCCAAATTTCTCGCTGTTCCGACGAAAAGCACTATTCACCCCTGAACAACCCGAAAGTAGTTATTTTTCATTTTGTCAGCGGAAAACTCCCATACCGCCGCTAAAACGTTGCAAATAACCAATCTGCCCCACAAACAGCCTGAAATCACGATCGGCCGTCCAGACCGGCACGAATCCCGAATTTCTCGCTGTTCCGACGAAAAGCACTATTCACCCCAGAACAACCCGAAAGTAGTTATATTCCATTTTCTCAACGGAAAACCCTCGTACCGTCCCTAAAACGTTGCAAATAACCAATCTGCCCCCCAAACAGCCTGAAATCACGATTGGACGTCCAGACCGGCACGAATCCCAAATTTCTCGTTGTTCCGACGAAAAGCACTATTCACCCCTGAACAACCCGAAAGTAGTTATTTTTCATTTTGTCAGCGGAAAACTCCCATACCGCCGCTAAAACGTTGCAAATAACCAATCTGCCCCACAAACAGCCAGAAATCACGATCGGCCGTCCAGACCGGCACGAATCCCGGATTTCTCGCTGTTCCGACGAAAAGCACTATTCACCCCTGAACAACCCGAAAGTAGTTATATTCCATTTTCTCAACGGAAAACCCTCGTATCGTCCCTAAAACGTTGCAAATAACCAATCTGCCCCCCAAACAGCCTGAAATCACGATCGGCCGTCCAGACCGGCACGAATCCCGAATTTCTCGTTGTTCCGACGAAAAGCACTATTCACCCTGAACAAACCGAAAGTAGTTATTTTTCATTTTGTCAGCGGAAAACTCCCGTACCGTCCCTAAAACGTTGCAAATAACCAATCTGCCCCCCAAACAGCCTGAAATCACGATTGGACGTCCAGACCGGCACGAATCCCAAATTTCTCGCTGTTCCGACGAAAAGCACTATTCACCCCTGAACAACCCGAAAGTAGTTATTTTTCATTTTGTCAGCGGAAAACTCCCATACCGCCGCTAAAACGTTGCAAATAACCAATCTGCCCCACAAACAGCCTGAAATCACGATCGGCCGTCCAGACCAGCACGAATCCCGAATATCTCGCTGTTCCGACGAAAAGCACTATTCACCCTGAACAACTCGAAAGTAGTTATTTTTCATTTTGTCAGCGGAAAACTCCCGTACCGCCGCTAAAACGTTGCAAATAACCAATCTGCCCCACAAACAGCCTGAAATCACGATCGGCCGTCCAGACCGGCACGAATCCCGAATTTCTCGCTGTTCCGACGAAAAGCACTATTCACCCCTGAACAACCCGAAAGTAGTTATTTTTCATTTTGTCAATGGAAAACCCTCGTACCGCCCCTAAAACGTTGCAAATAACCAATCTGCCCCCCAAACAGCCTGAAATCACGATCGGCCGTCCAGACCGGCACGAATCCCGAATTTCTCGCTGTTCCGACGAAAAGCACTATTCACCCCTGAACAACCCGAAAGTAGTTATTTTTCATTTTGTCAGCGGAAAACTCCCATACCGCCGCTAAAACGTTGCAAATAACCAATCTGCCCCACAAACAGCCTGAAATCACGATCGGCCGTCCAGACCAGCACGAATCCCGAATATCTCGCTGTTCCGACGAAAAGCACTATTCACCCTGAACAACTCGAAAGTAGTTATTTTCCATTTTGTCAACGGAAAACCCTCGTACCGCCCATAAAACGTTGCAAATAACCAATCTGCCCCCCAAACAGCCTGAAATCACGATCGGCCCTCCAGACCGGCACGAATCCCGAATTTCTCGCTGTTCCGACGAAAAGCACTATTCACCCCTGAACAACCCGAAAGTAGTTATATTCCATTTTCTCAACGGAAAACCCTCGTACCGTCCCTAAAACGTTGCAAATAACCAATCTGCCCCCCAAACAGTCTGAAATCACGATCGGCCGTCCAGACCGGCACGAATCCCGAATTTCTCGCTGTTCCGACAAAAAGCACTATTCACCCCAGAACAACCCGAAAGTAGTTATTTTTCATTTTGTCAATGGAAAACCCTCGTACCGCCCCTAAAACGGTGCAAATAACCAATCTGCCCCACAAACAGCCTGAAATCACGATCGGCCGTCCAGACCGGCACGAATCCCGAATTTCTCGCTGTTCCGACGAAAAGCACTATTCACCCCTGAACAACCCGAAAGTAGTTATTTTTCATTTTGTCAATGGAAAACCCTCGTACCGCCCCTAAAACGTTGCAAATAACCAATCTGCCCCCCAAACAGCCTGAAATCACGATCGGCCGTCCAGACCGGCACGAATCCCGAATTTCTCGCTGTTCCGACGAAAAGCACTATTCACCCCTGAACAACCCGAAAGTAGTTATTTTTCATTTTGTCAATGGAAAACCCTCGTACCGCCCCTAAAACGTTGCAAATAACCAATCTGCCCCCCAAACAGCCTGAAATCACGATCGGCCGTCCAGACCGGCACGAATCCCGGATTTCTCGCTGTTCCGACAAAAAGCACTATTCACCCCTGAACAACCCGAAAGTAGTTATTTTCCATTTTGTCAACGGAAAACCCTCGTACCGCCCATAAAACGTTGCAAATAACCAATCTGCCCCCCGGACAGCCTGAAATCACGATCGGCCCTCCAGACCGGCACGAATCCCGAATTTCTCGCTGTTCCGACAAAAAGCACTATTCACCCCTGAACGGCCCGAAAGTAGTTATATTCCATTTTCTCAACGGAAAACCATCGTACCGCCCCTAAAACGTTGCAAATAACCAATCTGCCCCCCAAACAGCCTGAAATCACGATCGGCCGTCCAGACCGGCACGAATCCCGAATTTCTCGCTGTTCCGACGAAAAGCACTATTCACCCCTGAACAACCCGAAAGTAGTTATTTTTCATTTTGTCAATGGAAAACCCTCGTACCGCCCCTAAAACGTTGCAAATAACCAATCTGCCCCCCAAACAGCCTGAAATCACGATCGGCCGTCCAGACCGGCACGAATCCCGAATTTCTCGCTGTTCCGACGAAAAGCACTATTCACCCCTGAACAACCCGAAAGTAGTTATTTTTCATTTTGTCAATGGAAAACCCTCGTACCGCCCCTAAAACGTTGCAAATAACCAATCTGCCCCCCAAACAGCCTGAAATCACGATCGGCCGTCCAGACCGGCACGAATCCCGAATTTCTCGCTGTTCCGACAAAAAGCACTATTCACCCCTGAACAACCCGAAAGTAGTTATTTTCCATTTTGTCAACGGAAAACCCTCGTACCGCCCATAAAACGTTGCAAATAACCAATCTGCCCCCCAAACAGCCTGAAATCACGATCGGCCCTCCAGACCGGCACGAATCCCGAATTTCTCGCTGTTCCGACGAAAAGCACTATTCACCCCTGAACAACCCGAAAGTAGTTATATTCCATTTTCTCAACGGAAAACCCTCGTACCGTCCCTAAAACGTTGCAAATAACCAATCTGCCCCCCAAACAGTCTGAAATCACGATCGGCCGTCCAGACCGGCACGAATCCCGAATTTCTCGCTGTTCCGACAAAAAGCACTATTCACCCCAGAACAACCCGAAAGTAGTTATTTTTCATTTTGTCAATGGAAAACCCGCGTACCGCCCCTAAAACGTTGCAAATAACCAATCTGCCCCACAAACAGCCTAAAATCACGATCGGCCGTCCAGACCGGCACGAATCCCGAATTTCTCGCTGTTCCGACGAAAAGCACTATTCACCCTGAACAACCCGAAAGTAGTTATTTTTCATTTTGCCAGCGGAAAACTCCCGTACCGCCGCCAAAACGTTGCAAATAACCAATCTGCCCCATAAACAGCCTGAAATCACGATCGGCTGTCCAGACCGGCACGAATCCCGAATTTCTCGCTGTTCCGACAAAAAGCACTATTCATCCCTGAACAACCCGAAAGTAGTTATTTTCCATTTTGTCAACGGAAAACCCTCGTACCGCCGCTAAAACGTTGCAAATAACCAATCTGCCCCCCAAACAGCCTGAAATCACGATCGGCCGTCCAGACCGGCACGAATCCCGGATTTCTCGCTGTTCCGACGAAAAGCACTATTCACCCCTGAACAACCCGAAAGTAGTTATATTCCATTTTCTCAACGGAAAACCCACGTACCGTCCCTAAAACGTTGCAAATAACCAATCTGCCCCCCAAACAGCCTGAAATCACGATCGGCCGTCCAGACCGGCACGAATCCCGAATTTCTCGCTGTTCCGACGAAAAGCACTATTCACCCTGAACAACCCGAAAGTAGTTATTTTTCATTTTGTCAGCGGAAAACTCCCGTACCGCCGCTAAAACGTTGCAAATAACCAATCTGCCCCCCAAACAGCCTGAAATCACGATCGGCCGTCCAGACCGGCACGAATCCCGAATTTCTCGCTGTTCCGACGAAAAGCACTATTCACCCCTGAACAACCCGAAAGTAGTTATTTTTCATTTTGTCAATGGACAACCCTCGTTCCGCCCCTAAAACGTTGCAAATAACCAATCTGCCCCCCAAACAGCCTGAAATCACGATCGGCCGTCCAGACCGGCACGAATCCCGAATTTCTCGCTGTTCCGACGAAAAGCACTATTCACCCCTGAACAACCCGAAAGTAGTTATTTTTCATTTTGTCAATGGAAAACCCTCGTACCGCCCCTAAAACGTTGCAAATAACCAATCTGCCCCCCAAACAGCCTGAAATCACGATCGGCCGTCCAGACCGGCACGAATCCCGAATTTCTCGCTGTTCCGACAAAAAGCACTATTCACCCCTGAACAACCCGAAAGTAGTTATTTTCCATTTTGTCAACGGAAAACCCTCGTACCGTCCCTAAAACGTTGCAAATAACCAATCTGCCCCCCAAACAGTCTGAAATCACGATCGGCCGTCCAGACCGGCACGAATCCCGAATTTCTCGCTGTTCCGACAAAAAGCACTATTCACCCCAGAACAACCCGAAAGTAGTTATTTTTCATTTTGTCAATGGAAAACCCGCGTACCGCCGCTAAAACGTTGCAAATAACCAATCTGCCCCACAAACAGCCTAAAATCACGATCGGCCGTCCAGACCGGCACGAATCCCGAATTTCTCGCTGTTCCGACGAAAAGCACTATTCACCCTGAACAACCCGAAAGTAGTTATTTTTCATTTTGCCAGCGGAAAACTCCCGTACCGCCGCCAAAACGTTGCAAATAACCAATCTGCCCCATAAACAGCCTGAAATCACGATCGGCTGTCCAGACCGGCACGAATCCCGAATTTCTCGCTGTTCCGACAAAAAGCACTATTCATCCCTGAACAACCCGAAAGTAGTTATTTTCCATTTTGTCAACGGAAAACCCTCGTACCGCCGCTAAAACGTTGCAAATAACCAATCTGCCCCCCAAACAGCCTGAAATCACGATCGGCCGTCCAGACCGGCACGAATCCCGGATTTCTCGCTGTTCCGACGAAAAGCACTATTCACCCCTGAACAACCCGAAAGTAGTTATATTCCATTTTCTCAACGGAAAACCCTCGTACCGTCCCTAAAACGTTGCAAATAACCAATCTGCCCCCCAAACAGCCTGAAATCACGATCGGCCGTCCAGACCGGCACGAATCCCGAATTTCTCGCTGTTCCGACGAAAAGCACTATTCACCCTGAACAACCCGAAAGTAGTTATTTTTCATTTTGTCAGCGGAAAACTCCCGTACCGCCGCTAAAACGTTGCAAATAACCAATCTGCCCCACAAACAGCCTGAAATCACGATCGGCCGTCCAGACCGGCACGAATCCCGAATTTCTCGCTGTTCCGACGAAAAGCACTATTCACCCCAGAACAACCCGAAAGTAGTTATATTCCATTTTCTCAACGGAAAACCCTCGTACCGTCCCTAAAACGTTGCAAATAACCAATCTGCCCCCCAAACAGCCTGAAATCACGATTGGACGTCCAGACCGGCACGAATCCCAAATTTCTCGCTGTTCCGACGAAAAGCACTATTCACCCATGAACAACCCGAAAGTAGTTATTTTTCATTTTGTCAGCGGAAAACTCCCATACCGCCGCTAAAACGTTGCAAATAACCAATCTGCCCCACAAACAGCCTGAAATCACGATCGGCCGTCCAGACTGGCACGAATCCCGAATTTCTCGCTGTTCCGACGAAAAGCACTATTCACCCTGAACAACCCGAAAGTAGTTATTTTTCATTTTGTCAGCGGAAAACTCCCGTACCGCCGCTAAAACGTTGCAAATAACCAATCTGCCCCACAAACAGCCTGAAATCACGATCGGCCGTCCAGACCGGCACGAATCCCGAATTTCTCGCTGTTCCGACGAAAAGCACTATTCACCCCTGAACAACCCGAAAGTAGTTATTTTTCATTTTGTCAATGGAAAACCCTCGTACCGCCCCTAAAACGTTGCAAATAACCAATCTGCCCCCCAAACAGCCTGAAATCACGATCGGCCGTCCAGACCGGCACGAATCCCGAATTTCTCGCTGTTCCGACGAAAAGCACTATTCATCCCTGAACAACCCGAAAGTAGTTATTTTTCATTTTGTTAATGGAAAACCCTCGTACCGCCCCTTAAACGTTGCAAATAACCAATCTGCCCCCCAAACAGCCTGAAATCACGATCGGCCGTCCAGACCGGCACGAATCCCGAATTTCTCGCAGTTCCGACGAAAAGCACTATTCACCCCTGAACAACCCGAAAGTAGTTATTTTTCATTTTGCCAGCGGAAAACTCCCGTACCGCCGCCAAAACGTTGCAAATAACCAATCTGCCCCATAAACAGCCTGAAATCACGATCGGCTGTCCAGACCGGCACGAATCCCGAATTTCTCGCTGTTCCGACAAAAAGCACTATTCATCCCTGAACAACCCGAAAGTAGTTATTTTCCATTTTGTCAACGGAAAACCCTCGTACCGCCGCTAAAACGTTGCAAATAACCAATCTGCCCCCCAAACAGCCTGAAATCACGATCGGCCGTCCAGACCGGCACGAATCCCGGATTCCTCGCTGTTCCGACGAAAAGCACTATTCACCCCTGAACAACCCGAAAGTAGTTATATTCCATTTTCTCAACGGAAAACCCTCGTACCGTCCCTAAAACGTTGCAAATAACCAATCTGCCCCCCAAACAGCCTGAAATCACGATCGGCCGTCCAGACCGGCACGAATCCCGAATTTCTCGCTGTTCCGACGAAAAGCACTATTCACCCTGAACAACTCGAAAGTAGTTATTTTTCATTTTGTCAGCGGAAAACTCCCGTACCGCCGCTAAAACGTTGCAAATAACCAATCTGCCCCACAAACAGCCTGAAATCACGATCGGCCGTCCAGACCGGCACGAACCCCGAATTTCTCGCTGTTCCGACGAAAAGCACTATTCACCCCTGAACAACCCGAAAGTAGTTATTTTCCATTTTGTCAACGGAAAACCCTCGTACCGTCCCTAAAACGTTGCAAATAACCAATCTGCCCCCCAAACAGCCTGAAATCACGATCGGCCGTCCAGACCGGCACGAATCCCGGATTTCTCGCTGTTCCGACGAAAAGCACTATTCATCCCTAAACAACCCGAAAGTAGTTATTTTTCATTTTGTTAATGGAAAACCCTCGTACCGCCCCTAAAACGTTGCAAATAACCAATCTGCCCCCCAAACAGCCTGAAATCACGATCGGCCGTCCAGACCGGCACGAATCCCGAATTTCTCGCTGTTCCGACGAAAAGCACTATTCACCCCAGAACAACCCGAAAGTAGTTATATTCCATTTTCTCAACGGAAAACCCTCGTACCGTCCCTAAAACGTTGCAAATAACCAATCTGCCCCCCAAACAGCCTGAAATCCCGATTGGACGTCCAGACCGGCACGAATCCCAAATTTCTCGCTGTTCCGACAAAAAGCACTATTCACCCCTGAACAACCCGAAAGTAGTTATTTTCCATTTTGTCAACGGAAAACCCTCGTACCGTCCCTAAAACGTTGCAAATAACCAATCTGCCCCCCAAACAGTCTGAAATCACGATCGGCCGTCCAGACCGGCACGAATCCCGAATTTCTCGCTGTTCCGACAAAAAGCACTATTCACCCCAGAACAACCCGAAAGTAGTTATTTTTCATTTTGTCAATGGAAAACCCGCGTACCGCCGCTAAAACGTTGCAAATAACCAATCTGCCCCACAAACAGCCTAAAATCACGATCGGCCGTCCAGACCGGCACGAATCCCGAATTTCTCGCTGTTCCGACGAAAAGCACTATTCACCCTGAACAACCCGAAAGTAGTTATTTTTCATTTTGCCAGCGGAAAACTCCCGTACCGCCGCCAAAACGTTGCAAATAACCAATCTGCCCCATAAACAGCCTGAAATCACGATCGGCTGTCCAGACCGGCACGAATCCCGAATTTCTCGCGGTTCCGACAAAAAGCACTATTCATCCCTGAACAACCCGAAAGTAGTTATTTTCCATTTTGTCAACGGAAAACCCTCGTACCGCCGCTAAAACGTTGCAAATAACCAATCTGCCCCCCAAACAGCCTGAAATCACGATCGGCCGTCCAGACCGGCACGAATCCCGGATTTCTCGCTGTTCCGACGAAAAGCACTATTCACCCCTGAACAACCCGAAAGTAGTTATATTCCATTTTCTCAACGGAAAACCCTCGTACCGTCCCTAAAACGTTGCAAATAACCAATCTGCCCCCCAAACAGCCTGAAATCACGATCGGCCGTCCAGACCGGCACGAATCCCGAATTTCTCGCTGTTCCGACGAAAAGCACTATTCACCCTGAACAACCCGAAAGTAGTTATTTTTCATTTTGTCAGCGGAAAACTCCCGTACCGCCGCTAAAACGTTGCAAATAACCAATCTGCCCCACAAACAGCCTGAAATCACGATCGGCCGTCCAGACCGGCACGAATCCCGAATTTCTCGCTGTTCCGACGAAAAGCACTATTCACCCCAGAACAACCCGAAAGTAGTTATATTCCATTTTCTCAACGGAAAACCCTCGTACCGTCCCTAAAACGTTGCAAATAACCAATCTGCCCCCCAAACAGCCTGAAATCACGATTGGACGTCCAGACCGGCACGAATCCCAAATTTCTCGCTGTTCCGACGAAAAGCACTATTCACCCATGAACAACCCGAAAGTAGTTATTTTTCATTTTGTCAGCGGAAAACTCCCATACCGCCGCTAAAACGTTGCAAATAACCAATCTGCCCCACAAACAGCCTGAAATCACGATCGGCCGTCCAGACTGGCACGAATCCCGAATTTCTCGCTGTTCCGACGAAAAGCACTATTCACCCTGAACAACCCGAAAGTAGTTATTTTTCATTTTGTCAGCGGAAAACTCCCGTACCGCCGCTAAAACGTTGCAAATAACCAATCTGCCCCACAAACAGCCTGAAATCACGATCGGCCGTCCAGACCGGCACGAATCCCGAATTTCTCGCTGTTCCGACGAAAAGCACTATTCACCCCTGAACAACCCGAAAGTAGTTATTTTTCATTTTGTCAATGGAAAACCCTCGTACCGCCCCTAAAACGTTGCAAATAACCAATCTGCCCCCCAAACAGCCTGAAATCACGATCGGCCGTCCAGACCGGCACGAATCCCGAATTTCTCGCTGTTCCGACGAAAAGCACTATTCATCCCTGAACAACCCGAAAGTAGTTATTTTTCATTTTGTTAATGGAAAACCCTCGTACCGCCCCTTAAACGTTGCAAATAACCAATCTGCCCCCCAAACAGCCTGAAATCACGATCGGCCGTCCAGACCGGCACGAATCCCGAATTTCTCGCAGTTCCGACGAAAAGCACTATTCACCCCTGAACAACCCGAAAGTAGTTATTTTTCATTTTGCCAGCGGAAAACTCCCGTACCGCCGCCAAAACGTTGCAAATAACCAATCTGCCCCATAAACAGCCTGAAATCACGATCGGCTGTCCAGACCGGCACGAATCCCGAATTTCTCGCTGTTCCGACAAAAAGCACTATTCATCCCTGAACAACCCGAAAGTAGTTATTTTCCATTTTGTCAACGGAAAACCCTCGTACCGCCGCTAAAACGTTGCAAATAACCAATCTGCCCCCCAAACAGCCTGAAATCACGATCGGCCGTCCAGACCGGCACGAATCCCGGATTCCTCGCTGTTCCGACGAAAAGCACTATTCACCCCTGAACAACCCGAAAGTAGTTATATTCCATTTTCTCAACGGAAAACCCTCGTACCGTCCCTAAAACGTTGCAAATAACCAATCTGCCCCCCAAACAGCCTGAAATCACGATCGGCCGTCCAGACCGGCACGAATCCCGAATTTCTCGCTGTTCCGACGAAAAGCACTATTCACCCTGAACAACTCGAAAGTAGTTATTTTTCATTTTGTCAGCGGAAAACTCCCGTACCGCCGCTAAAACGTTGCAAATAACCAATCTGCCCCACAAACAGCCTGAAATCACGATCGGCCGTCCAGACCGGCACGAACCCCGAATTTCTCGCTGTTCCGACGAAAAGCACTATTCACCCCTGAACAACCCGAAAGTAGTTATTTTCCATTTTGTCAACGGAAAACCCTCGTACCGTCCCTAAAACGTTGCAAATAACCAATCTGCCCCCCAAACAGCCTGAAATCACGATCGGCCGTCCAGACCGGCACGAATCCCGGATTTCTCGCTGTTCCGACGAAAAGCACTATTCATCCCTAAACAACCCGAAAGTAGTTATTTTTCATTTTGTTAATGGAAAACCCTCGTACCGCCCCTAAAACGTTGCAAATAACCAATCTGCCCCCCAAACAGCCTGAAATCACGATCGGCCGTCCAGACCGGCACGAATCCCGAATTTCTCGCTGTTCCGACGAAAAGCACTATTCACCCCAGAACAACCCGAAAGTAGTTATATTCCATTTTCTCAACGGAAAACCCTCGTACCGTCCCTAAAACGTTGCAAATAACCAATCTGCCCCCCAAACAGCCTGAAATCCCGATTGGACGTCCAGACCGGCACGAATCCCAAATTTCTCGCTGTTCCGACGAAAAGCACTATTCACCCATGAACAACCCGAAAGTAGTTATTTTTCATTTTGTCAGCGGAAAACTCCCATACCGCCGCTAAAATGTTGCAAATAACCAATCTGCCCCACAAACAGCCTGAAATCACGATCGGCCGTCCAGACCGGCACGAATCCCGAATTTCTCGCTGTTCCGACGAAAAGCACTATTCACCCTGAACAACCCGAAAGTAGTTATTTTTCATTTTGTCAGCGGAAAACTCCCGTACCGCCGCTAAAACGTTGCAAATAACCAATCTGCCCCACAAACAGCCTGAAATCACGATCGGCCGTCCAGACCGGCACGAATCCCGAATTTCTCGCTGTTCCGACAAAAAGCACTATTCATCCCTGAACAACCCGAAAGTAGTTATTTTCCATTTTGTCAACGGAAAACCCTCGTACCGCCGCTAAAACGTTGCAAATAACCAATCTGCCCCCCAAACAGCCTGAAATCACGATCGGCCGTCCAGACCGGCACGAATCCCGGATTTCTCGCTGTTCCGACGAAAAGCACTATTCACCCCTGAACAACCCGAAAGTAGTTATATTCCATTTTCTCAACGGAAAACCCACGTACCGTCCCTAAAATGTTGCAAATAACCAATCTGCCCCCCAAACAGCCTGAAATCACGATCGGCCGTCCAGACCGGCACGAATCCCGAATTTCTCGCTGTTCCGACGAAAAGCACTATTCACCCTGAACAACCCGAAAGTAGTTATTTTTCATTTTGTCAGCGGAAAACTCCCGTACCGCCGCTAAAACGTTGCAAATAACCAATCTGCCCCCCAAACAGCCTGAAATCACGATCGGCCGTCCAGACCGGCACGAATCCCGAATTTCTCGCTGTTCCGACGAAAAGCACTATTCACCCCTGAACAACCCGAAAGTAGTTATTTTTCATTTTGTCAATGGACAACCCTCGTTCCGCCCCTAAAACGTTGCAAATAACCAATCTGCCCCCCAAACAGCCTGAAATCACGATCGGCCGTCCAGACCGGCACGAATCCCGAATTTCTCGCTGTTCCGACGAAAAGCACTATTCACCCCTGAACAACCCGAAAGTAGTTATTTTTCATTTTGTCAATGGAAAACCCTCGTACCGCCCCTAAAACGTTGCAAATAACCAATCTGCCCCCCAAACAGCCTGAAATCACGATCGGCCGTCCAGACCGGCACGAATCCCGAATTTCTCGCTGTTCCGACAAAAAGCACTATTCACCCCTGAACAACCCGAAAGTAGTTATTTTCCATTTTGTCAACGGAAAACCCTCGTACCGCCCATAAAACGTTGCAAATAACCAATCTGCCCCCCAAACAGCCTGAAATCACGATCGGCCCTCCAGACCGGCACGAATCCCGAATTTCTCGCTGTTCCGACGACAAGCACTATTCACCCCTGAACAACCCGAAAGTAGTTATATTCCATTTTCTCAACGGAAAACCCTCGTACCGTCCCTAAAACGTTGCAAATAACCAATCTGCCCCCCAAACAGTCTGAAATCACGATCGGCCGTCCAGACCGGCACGAATCCCGAATTTCTCGCTGTTCCGACAAAAAGCACTATTCACCCCAGAACAACCCGAAAGTAGTTATTTTTCATTTTGTCAATGGAAAACCCGCGTACCGCCCCTAAAACGTTGCAAATAACCAATCTGCCCCACAAACAGCCTAAAATCACGATCGGCCGTCCAGACCGGCACGAATCCCGAATTTCTCGCTGTTCCGACGAAAAGCACTATTCACCCTGAACAACCCGAAAGTAGTTATTTTTCATTTTGCCAGCGGAAAACTCCCGTACCGCCGCCAAAACGTTGCAAATAACCAATCTGCCCCATAAACAGCCTGAAATCACGATCGGCTGTCCAGACCGGCACGAATCCCGAATTTCTCGCTGTTCCGACAAAAAGCACTATTCATCCCTGAACAACCCGAAAGTAGTTATTTTCCATTTTGTCAACGGAAAACCCTCGTACCGCCGCTAAAACGTTGCAAATAACCAATCTGCCCCCCAAACAGCCTGAAATCACGATCGGCCGTCCAGACCGGCACGAATCCCGGATTTCTCGCTGTTCCGACGAAAAGCACTATTCACCCCTGAACAACCCGAAAGTAGTTATATTCCATTTTCTCAACGGAAAACCCACGTACCGTCCCTAAAACGTTGCAAATAACCAATCTGCCCCCCAAACAGCCTGAAATCACGATCGGCCGTCCAGACCGGCACGAATCCCGAATTTCTCGCTGTTCCGACGAAAAGCACTATTCACCCTGAACAACCCGAAAGTAGTTATTTTTCATTTTGTCAGCGGAAAACTCCCGTACCGCCGCTAAAACGTTGCAAATAACCAATCTGCCCCCCAAACAGCCTGAAATCACGATCGGCCGTCCAGACCGGCACGAATCCCGAATTTCTCGCTGTTCCGACGAAAAGCACTATTCACCCCTGAACAACCCGAAAGTAGTTATTTTTCATTTTGTCAATGGACAACCCTCGTTCCGCCCCTAAAACGTTGCAAATAACCAATCTGCCCCCCAAACAGCCTGAAATCACGATCGGCCGTCCAGACCGGCACGAATCCCGAATTTCTCGCTGTTCCGACAAAAAGCACTATTCACCCCTGAACAACCCGAAAGTAGTTATTTTCCATTTTGTCAACGGAAAACCCTCGTACCGCCCATAAAACGTTGCAAATAACCAATCTGCCCCCCAAACAGCCTGAAATCACGATCGGCCCTCCAGACCGGCACGAATCCCGAATTTCTCGCTGTTCCGACGACAAGCACTATTCACCCCTGAACAACCCGAAAGTAGTTATATTCCATTTTCTCAACGGAAAACCCTCGTACCGTCCCTAAAACGTTGCAAATAACCAATCTGCCCCCCAAACAGTCTGAAATCACGATCGGCCGTCCAGACCGGCACGAATCCCGAATTTCTCGCTGTTCCGACAAAAAGCACTATTCACCCCAGAACAACCCGAAAGTAGTTATTTTTCATTTTGTCAATGGAAAACCCGCGTACCGCCCCTAAAACGTTGCAAATAACCAATCTGCCCCACAAACAGCCTAAAATCACGATCGGCCGTCCAGACCGGCACGAATCCCGAATTTCTCGCTGTTCCGACGAAAAGCACTATTCACCCTGAACAACCCGAAAGTAGTTATTTTTCATTTTGCCAGCGGAAAACTCCCGTACCGCCGCCAAAACGTTGCAAATAACCAATCTGCCCCATAAACAGCCTGAAATCACGATCGGCTGTCCAGACCGGCACGAATCCCGAATTTCTCGCTGTTCCGACAAAAAGCACTATTCATCCCTGAACAACCCGAAAGTAGTTATTTTCCATTTTGTCAACGGAAAACCCTCGTACCGCCGCTAAAACGTTGCAAATAACCAATCTGCCCCCCAAACAGCCTGAAATCACGATCGGCCGTCCAGACCGGCACGAATCCCGGATTTCTCGCTGTTCCGACGAAAAGCACTATTCACCCCTGAACAACCCGAAAGTAGTTATATTCCATTTTCTCAACGGAAAACCCACGTACCGTCCCTAAAACGTTGCAAATAACCAATCTGCCCCCCAAACAGCCTGAAATCACGATCGGCCGTCCAGACCGGCACGAATCCCGAATTTCTCGCTGTTCCGACGAAAAGCACTATTCACCCTGAACAACCCGAAAGTAGTTATTTTTCATTTTGTCAGCGGAAAACTCCCGTACCGCCGCTAAAACGTTGCAAATAACCAATCTGCCCCCCAAACAGCCTGAAATCACGATCGGCCGTCCAGACCGGCACGAATCCCGAATTTCTCGCTGTTCCGACGAAAAGCACTATTCACCCCTGAACAACCCGAAAGTAGTTATTTTTCATTTTGTCAATGGACAACCCTCGTTCCGCCCCTAAAACGTTGCAAATAACCAATCTGCCCCCCAAACAGCCTGAAATCACGATCGGCCGTCCAGACCGGCACGAATCCCGAATTTCTCGCTGTTCCGACGAAAAGCACTATTCACCCCTGAACAACCCGAAAGTAGTTATTTTTCATTTTGTCAATGGAAAACCCTCGTACCGCCCCTAAAACGTTGCAAATAACCAATCTGCCCCCCAAACAGCCTGAAATCACGATCGGCCGTCCAGACCGGCACGAATCCCGAATTTCTCGCTGTTCCGACAAAAAGCACTATTCACCCCTGAACAACCCGAAAGTAGTTATTTTCCATTTTGTCAACGGAAAACCCTCGTACCGTCCCTAAAACGTTGCAAATAACCAATCTGCCCCCCAAACAGTCTGAAATCACGATCGGCCGTCCAGACCGGCACGAATCCCGAATTTCTCGCTGTTCCGACAAAAAGCACTATTCACCCCAGAACAACCCGAAAGTAGTTATTTTTCATTTTGTCAATGGAAAACCCGCGTACCGCCCCTAAAACGTTGCAAATAACCAATCTGCCCCACAAACAGCCTAAAATCACGATCGGCCGTCCAGACCGGCACGAATCCCGAATTTCTCGCTGTTCCGACGAAAAGCACTATTCACCCTGAACAACCCGAAAGTAGTTATTTTTCATTTTGCCAGCGGAAAACTCCCGTACCGCCGCCAAAACGTTGCAAATAACCAATCTGCCCCATAAACAGCCTGAAATCACGATCGGCTGTCCAGACCGGCACGAATCCCGAATTTCTCGCTGTTCCGACAAAAAGCACTATTCATCCCTGAACAACCCGAAAGTAGTTATTTTCCATTTTGTCAACGGAAAACCCTCGTACCGCCGCTAAAACGTTGCAAATAACCAATCTGCCCCCCAAACAGCCTGAAATCACGATCGGCCGTCCAGACCGGCACGAATCCCGGATTTCTCGCTGTTCCGACGAAAAGCACTATTCACCCCTGAACAACCCGAAAGTAGTTATATTCCATTTTCTCAACGGAAAACCCTCGTACCGTCCCTAAAACGTTGCAAATAACCAATCTGCCCCCCAAACAGCCTGAAATCACGATCGGCCGTCCAGACCGGCACGAATCCCGAATTTCTCGCTGTTCCGACGAAAAGCACTATTCACCCTGAACAACCCGAAAGTAGTTATTTTTCATTTTGTCAGCGGAAAACTCCCGTACCGCCGCTAAAACGTTGCAAATAACCAATCTGCCCCACAAACAGCCTGAAATCACGATCGGCCGTCCAGACCGGCACGAATCCCGAATTTCTCGCTGTTCCGACGAAAAGCACTATTCACCCCAGAACAACCCGAAAGTAGTTATATTCCATTTTCTCAACGGAAAACCCTCGTACCGTCCCTAAAACGTTGCAAATAACCAATCTGCCCCCCAAACAGCCTGAAATCACGATTGGACGTCCAGACCGGCACGAATCCCAAATTTCTCGCTGTTCCGACGAAAAGCACTATTCACCCATGAACAACCCGAAAGTAGTTATTTTTCATTTTGTCAGCGGAAAACTCCCATACCGCCGCTAAAACGTTGCAAATAACCAATCTGCCCCACAAACAGCCTGAAATCACGATCGGCCGTCCAGACTGGCACGAATCCCGAATTTCTCGCTGTTCCGACGAAAAGCACTATTCACCCTGAACAACCCGAAAGTAGTTATTTTTCATTTTGTCAGCGGAAAACTCCCGTACCGCCGCTAAAACGTTGCAAATAACCAATCTGCCCCACAAACAGCCTGAAATCACGATCGGCCGTCCAGACCGGCACGAATCCCGAATTTCTCGCTGTTCCGACGAAAAGCACTATTCACCCCTGAACAACCCGAAAGTAGTTATTTTTCATTTTGTCAATGGAAAACCCTCGTACCGCCCCTAAAACGTTGCAAATAACCAATCTGCCCCCCAAACAGCCTGAAATCACGATCGGCCGTCCAGACCGGCACGAATCCCGAATTTCTCGCTGTTCCGACGAAAAGCACTATTCATCCCTAAACAACCCGAAAGTAGTTATTTTTCATTTTGTTAATGGAAAACCCTCGTACCGCCCCTTAAACGTTGCAAATAACCAATCTGCCCCCCAAACAGCCTGAAATCACGATCGGCCGTCCAGACCGGCACGAATCCCGAATTTCTCGCAGTTCCGACGAAAAGCACTATTCACCCCTGAACAACCCGAAAGTAGTTATTTTTCATTTTGCCAGCGGAAAACTCCCGTACCGCCGCCAAAACGTTGCAAATAACCAATCTGCCCCATAAACAGCCTGAAATCACGATCGGCTGTCCAGACCGGCACGAATCCCGAATTTCTCGCTGTTCCGACAAAAAGCACTATTCATCCCTGAACAACCCGAAAGTAGTTATTTTCCATTTTGACAACGGAAAACCCTCGTACCGCCGCTAAAACGTTGCAAATAACCAATCTGCCCCCCAAACAGCCTGAAATCACGATCGGCCGTCCAGACCGGCACGAATCCCGGATTTCTCGCTGTTCCGACGAAAAGCACTATTCACCCCTGAACAACCCGAAAGTAGTTATATTCCATTTTCTCAACGGAAAACCCTCGTACCGTCCCTAAAACGTTGCAAATAACCAATCTGCCCCCCAAACAGCCTGAAATCACGATCGGCCGTCCAGACCGGCACGAATCCCGAATTTCTCGCTGTTCCGACGAAAAGCACTATTCACCCTGAACAACTCGAAAGTAGTTATTTTTCATTTTGTCAGCGGAAAACTCCCGTACCGCCGCTAAAACGTTGCAAATAACCAATCTGCCCCACAAACAGCCTGAAATCACGATCGGCCGTCCAGACCGGCACGAACCCCGAATTTCTCGCTGTTCCGACGAAAAGCACTATTCACCCCTGAACAACCCGAAAGTAGTTATTTTCCATTTTGTCAACGGAAAACCCTCGTACCGTCCCTAAAACGTTGCAAATAACCAATCTGCCCCCCAAACAGCCTGAAATCACGATCGGCCGTCCAGACCGGCACGAATCCCGGATTTCTCGCTGTTCCGACGAAAAGCACTATTCATCCCTAAACAACCCGAAAGTAGTTATTTTTCATTTTGTTAATGGAAAACCCTCGTACCGCCCCTAAAACGTTGCAAATAACCAATCTGCCCCCCAAACAGCCTGAAATCACGATCGGCCGTCCAGACCGGCACGAATCCCGAATTTCTCGCTGTTCCGACGAAAAGCACTATTCACCCCAGAACAACCCGAAAGTAGTTATATTCCATTTTCTCAACGGAAAACCCTCGTACCGTCCCTAAAACGTTGCAAATAACCAATCTGCCCCCCAAACAGCCTGAAATCCCGATTGGACGTCCAGACCGGCACGAATCCCAAATTTCTCGCTGTTCCGACGAAAAGCACTATTCACCCATGAACAACCCGAAAGTAGTTATTTTTCATTTTGTCAGCGGAAAACTCCCATACCGCCGCTAAAATGTTGCAAATAACCAATCTGCCCCACAAACAGCCTGAAATCACGATCGGCCGTCCAGACCGGCACGAATCCCGAATTTCTCGCTGTTCCGACGAAAAGCACTATTCACCCTGAACAACCCGAAAGTAGTTATTTTTCATTTTGTTAATGGAAAACCCTCGTACCGCCCCTAAAACGTTGCAAATAACCAATCTGCCCCCCAAACAGCCTGAAATCACGATCGGCCGTCCAGACCGGCACGAATCCCGAATTTCTCGCTGTTCCGACGAAAAGCACTATTCACCCTGAACAACCCGAAAGTAGTTATTTTTCATTTTGCCAGCGGAAAACTCCCGTACCGCCGCTAAAACGTTGCAAATAACCAATCTGCCCCATAAACAGCCTGAAATCACGATCGGCTGTCCAGACCGGCACGAATCCCGAATTTCTCGCTGTTCCGACAAAAAGCACTATTCACCCCTGAACAACCCGAAAGTAGTTATTTTCCATTTTGTCAACGGAAAACCCTCGTACCGTCCCTAAAACGTTGCAAATAACCAATCTGCCCCCCAAACAGCCTGAAATCACGATCGGCCGTCCAGACCGGCACGAATCCCGGATTTCTCGCTGTTCCGACGAAAAGCACTATTCACCCCTGAACAACCCGAAAGTAGTTATATTCCATTTTCTCAACGGAAAACCCTCGTACCGTCCCTAAAACGTTGCAAATAACCAATCTGCCCCCCAAACAGCCTGAAATCACGATCGGCCGTCCAGACCGGCACGAATCCCGAATTTCTCGCTGTTCCGACGAAAAGCACTATTCACCCTGAACAACCCGAAAGTAGTTATTTTTCATTTTGTCAGCGGAAAACTCCCGTACCGCCGCTAAAACGTTGCAAATAACCAATCTGCCCCACAAACAGCCTGAAATCACGATCGGCCGTCCAGACCGGCACGAATCCCGAATTTCTCGCTGTTCCGACGAAAAGCACTATTCACCCTTGAACAACCCGAAAGTAGTTATTTTTCATTTTGTCAATGGAAAACCCTCGTACCGCCCCTAAAACGTTGCAAATAACCAATCTGCCCCCAAACAGCCTGAAATCACGATCGGCCGTCCAGACCGGCACGAATCCCGAATTTCTCGCTGTTCCGACGAAAAGCACTATTCATCCCTAAACAACCCGAAAGTAGTTATTTTTCATTTTGTCAATGGAAAACCCTCGTACCGCCCCTAAAACGTTGCAAATAACCAATCTGCCCCCCAGACAGCCTGAAATCACGATCGGCCGTCCAGACCGGCACGAATCCCGAATTTCTCGCTGTTCCGACGAAAAGCACTATTCACCCCTGAACAACCCGAAAGTAGTTATATTCCTTTTTCTCAACGGAAAACCCTCGTACCGTCCCTAAAACGTTGCAAATAACCAATCTGCCCCCCAAACAGCCTGAAATCACGATCGGCCGTCCAGACCGGCACGAATCCCGAATTTCTCGCTGTTCCGACGAAAAGCACTATTCACCCTGAACAACCCGAAAGTAGTTATTTTTCATTTTGTCAGCGGAAAACTCCCGTACCGCCGCTAAAACGTTGCAAATAACCAATCTGCCCCACAAACAGCCTGAAATCACGATCGGCCGTCCAGACCGGCACGAATCCCGAATTTCTCGCTGTTCCGACGAAAAGCACTATTCACCCCTGAACAACCCGAAAGTAGTTATATTCCATTTTCTCAACGGAAAACCCTCGTACCGTCCCTAAAACGTTGCAAATAACCAATCTGCCCCCCAAACAGCCTGAAATCACGATTGGACGTCCAGACCGGCACGAATCCCAAATTTCTCGCTGTTCCGACGAAAAGCACTATTCACCCCTGAACAACCCGAAAGTAGTTATTTTTCATTTTGTCAGCGGAAAACTCCCATACCGCCGCTAAAACGTTGCAAATAACCAATCTGCCCCACAAACAGCCTGAAATCACGATCGGCCGTCCAGACCGGCACGAATCCCGAATTTCTCGCTGTTCCGACGAAAAGCACTATTCACCCTGAACAACCCGAAAGTAGTTATTTTTCATTTTGTCAGCGGAAAACTCCCGTACCGCCGCTAAAACGTTGCAAATAACCAATCTGCCCCACAAACAGCCTGAAATCACGATCGGCCGTCCAGACCGGCACGAACCCCGAATTTCTCGCTGTTCCGACGAAAAGCACTATTCACCCCTGAACAACCCGAAAGTAGTTATTTTCCATTTTGTCAACGGAAAACCCTCGTACCGTCCCCAAAACGTTGCAAATAACCACTCTGCCCCCCAAACAGCCTGAAATCACGATCGGCCGTCCAGACCGGCACGAATCCCGGATTTCTCGTTGTTCCGACGAAAAGCACTATTCACCCCTTAACAACCCGAAAGTAGTTATATTCCATTTTCTCAACGGAAAACCCTCGTACCGTCCCTAAAACGTTGCAAATAACCAATCTGCCCCCCAAACAGCCTGAAATCACGATCGGCCGTCCAGACCGGCACGAATCCCGAATTTCTCGCTGTTCCGACGAAAAGCACTATTCACCCTGAACAACCCGAAAGTAGTTATTTTTCATTTTGCCAGCGGAAAACTCCCGTACCGCCGCTAAAACGTTGCAAATAACCAATCTGCCCCATAAACAGCCTGAAATCACGATCGGCTGTCCAGACCGGCACGAATCCCGAATTTCTCGCTGTTCCGACGAAAAGCACTATTCACCCCTGAACAACCCGAAAGTAGTTATTTTCCATTTTGTCAACGGAAAACCCTCGTACCGCCGCTAAAACGTTGCAAATAACCAATCTGCCCCCCAAACAGCCTGAAATCACGATCGGCCGTCCAGACCGGCACGAATCCCGGATTTCTCGCTGTTCCGACGAAAAGCACTATTCACCCCTGAACAACCCGAAAGTAGTTATATTCCTTTTTCTCAACGGAAAACCCTCGTACCGTCCCTAAAACGTTGCAAATAACCAATCTGCCCCCCAAACAGCCTGAAATCACGATCGGCCGTCCAGACCGGCACGAATCCCGAATTTCTCGCTGTTCCGACGAAAAGCACTATTCACCCTGAACAACCCGAAAGTAGTTATTTTTCATTTTGTCAGCGGAAAACTCCCGTACCGCCGCTAAAACGTTGCAAATAACCAATCTGCCCCACAAACAGCCTGAAATCACGATCGGCCGTCCAGACCGGCACGAATCCCGAATTTCTCGCTGTTCCGACGAAAAGCACTATTCACCCCTGAACAACCCGAAAGTAGTTATATTCCATTTTCTCAACGGAAAACCCTCGTACCGTCCCTAAAACGTTGCAAATAACCAATCTGCCCCCCAAACAGCCTGAAATCACGATTGGACGTCCAGACCGGCACGAATCCCAAATTTCTCGCTGTTCCGACGAAAAGCACTATTCACCCCTGAACAACCCGAAAGTAGTTATTTTTCATTTTGTCAGCGGAAAACTCCCATACCGCCGCTAAAACGTTGCAAATAACCAATCTGCCCCACAAACAGCCTGAAATCACGATCGGCCGTCCAGACCGGCACGAATCCCGAATTTCTCGCTGTTCCGACGAAAAGCACTATTCACCCTGAACAACCCGAAAGTAGTTATTTTTCATTTTGTCAGCGGAAAACTCCCGTACCGCCGCTAAAACGTTGCAAATAACCAATCTGCCCCACAAACAGCCTGAAATCACGATCGGCCGTCCAGACCGGCACGAACCCCGAATTTCTCGCTGTTCCGACGAAAAGCACTATTCACCCCTGAACAACCCGAAAGTAGTTATTCTCCATTTTGTCAACGGAAAACCCTCGTACCGTCCCCAAAACGTTGCAAATAACCACTCTGCCCCCCAAACAGCCTGAAATCACGATCGGCCGTCCAGACCGGCACGAATCCCGGATTTCTCGTTGTTCCGACGAAAAGCACTATTCACCCCTTAACAACCCGAAAGTAGTTATATTCCATTTTCTCAACGGAAAACCCTCGTACCGTCCCTAAAACGTTGCAAATAACCAATCTGCCCCCCAAACAGCCTGAAATCACGATCGGCCGTCCAGACCGGCACGAATCCCGAATTTCTCGCTGTTCCGACGAAAAGCACTATTCACCATGAACAACCCGAAAGTAGTTATTTTTCATTTTGTCAGCGGAAAACTCCCGTACCGCCGCTAAAACGTTGCAAATAACCAATCTGCCCCACAAACAGCCTGAAATCACGATCGGCCGTCCAGACCGGCACGAATCCCGAATTTCTCGCTGTTCCGACGAAAAGCACTGTTCACCCCAGAACAACCCGAACGTAGTTATTTTCCATTTTGTCATCGGAAAACCCTCGTACCGCCGCTAAAACGTTGCAAATAACCAATCTGCCCCCCAAACAGCCTGAAATCACGATCGGCCGTCCAGACCGGCACGAATCCCGGATTTCTCGCTGTTCCGACGAAAAGCACTATTCACCCCTGAACAACCCGAAAGTAGTTATATTCCTTTTTCTCAACGGAAAACCCTCGTACCGTCCGTAAAACGTTGCAAATAACCAATCTGCCCCCCAAACAGCCTGAAATCACGATCGGCCGTCCAGACCGGCACGAATCCCGAATTTCTCGCTGTTCCGACGAAAAGCACTATTCACCCTGAACAACCCGAAAGTAGTTATTTTTCATTTTGTCAGCGGAAAACTCCCGTACCGCCGCTAAAACGTTGCAAATAACCAATCTGCCCCACAAACAGCCTGAAATCACGATCGGCCGTCCAGACCGGCACGAATCCCGAATTTCTCGCTGTTCCGACGAAAAGCACTATTCACCCTGAACAACCCGAAAGTAGTTATTTTTCATTTTGCCAGCGGAAAACTCCCGTACCGCCGCTAAAACGTTGCAAATAACCAATCTGCCCCATAAACAGCCTGAAATCACGATCGGCTGTCCAGACCGGCACGAATCCCGAATTTCTCGCTGTTCCGACAAAAAGCACTATTCACCCCTGAACAACCCGAAAGTAGTTATTTTCCATTTTGTCAACGGAAAACCCTCGTACCGTCCCTAAAACGTTGCAAATAACCAATCTGCCCCCCAAACAGCCTGAAATCACGATCGGCCGTCCAGACCGGCACGAATCCCGGATTTCTCGCTGTTCCGACGAAAAGCACTATTCACCCCTGAACAACCCGAAAGTAGTTATATTCCATTTTCTCAACGGAAAACCCTCGTACCGTCCCTAAAACGTTGCAAATAACCAATCTGCCCCCCAAACAGCCTGAAATCACGATCGGCCGTCCAGACCGGCACGAATCCCGAATTTCTCGCTGTTCCGACGAAAAGCACTATTCACCCTGAACAACCCGAAAGTAGTTATTTTTCATTTTGTCAATGGAAAACCCTCGTACCGCCCCTAAAACGTTGCAAATAACCAATCTGCCCCCAAACAGCCTGAAATCACGATCGGCCGTCCAGACCGGCACGAATCCCGAATTTCTCGCTGTTCCGACGAAAAGCACTATTCATCCCTAAACAACCCGAAAGTAGTTATTTTCCATTTTGTCAATGGAAAACCCTCGTACCGCCCCTAAAACGTTGCAAATAACCAATCTGCCCCCCAGACAGCCTGAAATCACGATCGGCCGTCCAGACCGGCACGAATCCCGAATTTCTCGCTGTTCCGACGAAAAGCACTATTCACCCTGAACAACCCGAAAGTAGTTATTTTTCATTTTGCCAGCGGAAAACTCCCGTACCGCCGCTAAAACGTTGCAAATAACCAATCTGCCCCATAAACAGCCTGAAATCACGATCGGCTGTCCAGACCGGCACGAATCCCGAATTTCTCGCTGTTCCGACGAAAAGCACTATTCACCCCTGAACAACCCGAAAGTAGTTATTTTCCATTTTGTCAACGGAAAACCCTCGTACCGCCGCTAAAACGTTGCAAATAACCAATCTGCCCCCCAAACAGCCTGAAATCACGATCGGCCGTCCAGACCGGCACGAATCCCGGATTTCTCGTTGTTCCGACGAAAAGCACTATTCACCCCTGAACAACCCGAAAGTAGTTATATTCCTTTTTCTCAACGGAAAACCCTCGTACCGTCCCTAAAACGTTGCAAATAACCAATCTGCCCCCCAAACAGCCTGAAATCACGATCGGCCGTCCAGACCGGCACGAATCCCGAATTTCTCGCTGTTCCGACGAAAAGCACTATTCACCCTGAACAACCCGAAAGTAGTTATTTTTCATTTTGTCAGCGGAAAACTCCCGTACCGCCGCTAAAACGTTGCAAATAACCAATCTGCCCCACAAACAGCCTGAAATCACGATCGGCCGTCCAGACCGGCACGAATCCCGGATTTCTCGCTGTTCCGACGAAAAGCACTATTCACCCCTGAACAACCCGAAAGTAGTTATATTCCTTTTTCTCAACGGAAAACCCTCGTACCGTCCGTAAAACGTTGCAAATAACCAATCTGCCCCCCAAACAGCCTGAAATCACGATCGGCCGTCCAGACCGGCACGAATCCCGAATTTCTCGCTGTTCCGACGAAAAGCACTATTCACCCTGAACAACCCGAACGTAGTTATTTTCCATTTTGTCATCGGAAAACCCTCGTACCGCCGCTAAAACGTTGCAAATAACCAATCTGCCCCCCAAACAGCCTGAAATCACGATCGGCCGTCCAGACCGGCACGAATCCCGGATTTCTCGCTGTTCCGACGAAAAGCACTATTCACCCCTGAACAACCCGAAAGTAGTTATATTCCTTTTTCTCAACGGAAAACCCTCGTACCGTCCGTAAAACGTTGCAAATAACCAATCTGCCCCCCAAACAGCCTGAAATCACGATCGGCCGTCCAGACCGGCACGAATCCCGAATTTCTCGCTGTTCCGACGAAAAGCACTATTCACCCTGAACAACCCGAAAGTAGTTATTTTTCATTTTGTCAGCGGAAAACTCCCGTACCGCCGCTAAAACGTTGCAAATAACCAATCTGCCCCACAAACAGCCTGAAATCACGATCGGCCGTCCAGACCGGCACGAATCCCGAATTTCTCGCTGTTCCGACGAAAAGCACTATTCACCCTGAACAACCCGAAAGTAGTTATTTTTCATTTTGCCAGCGGAAAACTCCCGTACCGCCGCTAAAACGTTGCAAATAACCAATCTGCCCCATAAACAGCCTGAAATCACGATCGGCTGTCCAGACCGGCACGAATCCCGAATTTCTCGCTGTTCCGACAAAAAGCACTATTCACCCCTGAACAACCCGAAAGTAGTTATTTTCCATTTTGTCAACGGAAAACCCTCGTACCGTCCCTAAAACGTTGCAAATAACCAATCTGCCCCCCAAACAGCCTGAAATCACGATCGGCCGTCCAGACCGGCACGAATCCCGGATTTCTCGCTGTTCCGACGAAAAGCACTATTCACCCCTGAACAACCCGAAAGTAGTTATATTCCATTTTCTCAACGGAAAACCCTCGTACCGTCCCTAAAACGTTGCAAATAACCAATCTGCCCCCCAAACAGCCTGAAATCACGATCGGCCGTCCAGACCGGCACGAATCCCGAATTTCTCGCTGTTCCGACGAAAAGCACTATTCACCCTGAACAACCCGAAAGTAGTTATTTTTCATTTTGTCAATGGAAAACCCTCGTACCGCCCCTAAAACGTTGCAAATAACCAATCTGCCCCCAAACAGCCTGAAATCACGATCGGCCGTCCAGACCGGCACGAATCCCGAATTTCTCGCTGTTCCGACGAAAAGCACTATTCATCCCTAAACAACCCGAAAGTAGTTATTTTTCATTTTGTCAATGGAAAACCCTCGTACCGCCCCTAAAACGTTGCAAATAACCAATCTGCCCCCAAACAGCCTGAAATCACGATCGGCCGTCCAGACCGGCACGAATCCCGAATTTCTCGCTGTTCCGACGAAAAGCACTATTCACCCTGAACAACCCGAAAGTAGTTATTTTTCATTTTGTCAATGGAAAACCCTCGTACCGCCCCTAAAACGTTGCAAATAACCAATCTGCCCCCCAGACAGCCTGAAATCACGATCGGCCGTCCAGACCGGCACGAATCCCGAATTTCTCGCTGTTCCGACGAAAAGCACTATTCACCCTGAACAACCCGAAAGTAGTTATTTTTCATTTTGCCAGCGGAAAACTCCCGTACCGCCGCTAAAACGTTGCAAATAACCAATCTGCCCCATAAACAGCCTGAAATCACGATCGGCTGTCCAGACCGGCACGAATCCCGAATTTCTCGCTGTTCCGACGAAAAGCACTATTCACCCCTGAACAACCCGAAAGTAGTTATTTTCCATTTTGTCAACGGAAAACCCTCGTACCGCCGCTAAAACGTTGCAAATAACCAATCTGCCCCCCAAACAGCCTGAAATCACGATCGGCCGTCCAGACCGGCACGAATCCCGGATTTCTCGCTGTTCCGACGAAAAGCACTATTCACCCCTGAACAACCCGAAAGTAGTTATATTCCTTTTTCTCAACGGAAAACCCTCGTACCGTCCCTAAAACGTTGCAAATAACCAATCTGCCCCCCAAACAGCCTGAAATCACGATCGGCCGTCCAGACCGGCACGAATCCCGAATTTCTCGCTGTTCCGACGAAAAGCACTATTCACCCTGAACAACCCGAAAGTAGTTATTTTTCATTTTGTCAGCGGAAAACTCCCGTACCGCCGCTAAAACGTTGCAAATAACCAATCTGCCCCACAAACAGCCTGAAATCACGATCGGCCGTCCAGACCGGCACGAATCCCGGATTTCTCGCTGTTCCGACGAAAAGCACTATTCACCCCTGAACAACCCGAAAGTAGTTATATTCCTTTTTCTCAACGGAAAACCCTCGTACCGTCCGTAAAACGTTGCAAATAACCAATCTGCCCCCCAAACAGCCTGAAATCACGATCGGCCGTCCAGACCGGCACGAATCCCGAATTTCTCGCTGTTCCGACGAAAAGCACTATTCACCCTGAACAACCCGAACGTAGTTATTTTCCATTTTGTCATCGGAAAACCCTCGTACCGCCGCTAAAACGTTGCAAATAACCAATCTGCCCCCCAAACAGCCTGAAATCACGATCGGCCGTCCAGACCGGCACGAATCCCGGATTTCTCGCTGTTCCGACGAAAAGCACTATTCACCCCTGAACAACCCGAAAGTAGTTATATTCCTTTTTCTCAACGGAAAACCCTCGTACCGTCCGTAAAACGTTGCAAATAACCAATCTGCCCCCCAAACAGCCTGAAATCACGATCGGCCGTCCAGACCGGCACGAATCCCGAATTTCTCGCTGTTCCGACGAAAAGCACTATTCACCCTGAACAACCCGAAAGTAGTTATTTTTCATTTTGTCAGCGGAAAACTCCCGTACCGCCGCTAAAACGTTGCAAATAACCAATCTGCCCCACAAACAGCCTGAAATCACGATCGGCCGTCCAGACCGGCACGAATCCCGAATTTCTCGCTGTTCCGACGAAAAGCACTATTCACCCTGAACAACCCGAAAGTAGTTATTTTTCATTTTGCCAGCGGAAAACTCCCGTACCGCCGCTAAAACGTTGCAAATAACCAATCTGCCCCATAAACAGCCTGAAATCACGATCGGCTGTCCAGACCGGCACGAATCCCGAATTTCTCGCTGTTCCGACAAAAAGCACTATTCACCCCTGAACAACCCGAAAGTAGTTATTTTCCATTTTGTCAACGGAAAACCCTCGTACCGTCCCTAAAACGTTGCAAATAACCAATCTGCCCCCCAAACAGCCTGAAATCACGATCGGCCGTCCAGACCGGCACGAATCCCGGATTTCTCGCTGTTCCGACGAAAAGCACTATTCACCCCTGAACAACCCGAAAGTAGTTATATTCCTTTTTCTCAACGGAAAACCCTCGTACCGTCCCTAAAACGTTGCAAATAACCAATCTGCCCACCAAACAGCCTGAAATCACGATCGGCCGTCCAGACCGGCACGAATCCCGAATTTCTCGCTGTTCCGACGAAAAGCACTATTCACCCTGAACAACCCGAAAGTAGTTATTTTTCATTTTGTCAGCGGAAAACTCCCGTACCGCCGCTAAAACGTTGCAAATAACCAATCTGCCCCACAAACAGCCTGAAATCACGATCGGCCGTCCAGACCGGCACGAATCCCGAATTTCTCGCTGTTCCGACGAAAAGCACTATTCACCCCTGAACAACCCGAAAGTAGTTATATTCCATTTTCTCAACGGAAAACCCTCGTACCGTCCCTAAAACGTTGCAAATAACCAATCTGCCCCCCAAACAGCCTGAAGTCACGATCGGCCGTCCAGACCGGCACGAATCCCGAATTTCTCGCTGTTCCGACGAAAAGCACTATTCACCCTGAACAACCCGAAAGTAGTTATTTTTCATTTTGTCAGCGGAAAACTCCCGTACCGCCGCTAAAACGTTGCAAATAACCAATCTGCCCCACAAACAGCCTGAAATCACGATCGGCCGTCCAGACCGGCACGAACCCCGAATTTCTCGCTGTTCCGACGAAAAGCACTATTCACCCCTGAACAACCCGAAAGTAGTTATTTTCCATTTTGTCAACGGAAAACCCTCGTACCGTCCCTAAAACGTTGCAAATAACCAATCTGCCCCCCAAACAGCCTGAAATCACGATCGGCCGTCCAGACCGGCACGAATCCCGGATTTCTCGCTGTTCCGACGAAAAGCACTATTCACCCCTGAACAACCCGAAAGTAGTTATATTCCATTTTCTCAACGGAAAACCCTCGTACCGTCCCTAAAACGTTGCAAATAACCAATCTGCCCCCCAAACAGCCTGAAATCACGATCGGCCGTCCAGACCGGCACGAATCCCGGATTTCTCGCTGTTCCGACGAAAAGCACTATTCACCCTGAACAACCCGAAAGTAGTTATTTTTCATTTTGTCAGCGGAAAACTCCCGTACTGCCGCTAAAACGTTGCAAATAACCAATCTGCCCCACAAACAGCCTGAAATCACGATCGGCCGTCCAGACCGGCACGAATCCCGAATTTCTCGCTGTTCCGACGAAAAGCACTATTCACCCCAGAACAACCCGAAAGTAGTTATTTTCCATTTTGTCATCGGAAAACCCTCGTACCGCCGCTAAAACGTTGCAAATAACCAATCTGCCCCCCAAACAGCCTGAAATCACGATCGGCCGTCCAGACCGGCACGAATCCCGAATTTCTCGCTGTTCCGACAAAAAGCACTATTCACCCCTGAACAACCCGAAAGTAGTTATATTCCTTTTTCTCAACGGAAAACCCTCGTACCGTCCCTAAAACGTTGCAAATAACCAATCTGCCCCCCAAACAGCCTGAAATCACGATCGGCCGTCCAGACCGGCACGAATCCCGAATTTCTCGCTGTTCCGACGAAAAGCACTATTCACCCTGAACAACCCGAAAGTAGTTATTTTTCATTTTGTCAGCGGAAAACTCCCGTACTGCCGCTAAAACGTTGCAAATAACCAATCTGCCCCACAAACAGCCTGAAATCACGATCGGCCGTCCAGACCGGCACGAATCCCGAATTTCTCGCTGTTCCGACGAAAAGCATTATTCCCCCCAGAACAACCCGAAAGTAGTTATTTTCCATTTTGTCATCGGAAAACCCTCGTACCGCCGCTAAAACGTTGCAAATAACCAATCTGCCCCCCAAACAGCCTGAAATCACGATCGGCCGTCCAGACCGGCACGAATCCCGGATTTCTCGCTGTTCCGGCGAAAAGCACTATTCACCCCTGAACAACCCGAAAGTAGTTATTTTTCATTTTGTCAGCGGAAAACTCCCGTACTGCCGCTAAAACGTTGCAAATAACCAATCTGCCCCACAAACAGCCTGAAATCACGATCGGCCGTCCAGACCGGCACGAATCCCGAATTTCTCGCTGTTCCGACGAAAAGCACTATTCACCCCAGAACAACCCGAAAGTAGTTATTTTCCATTTTGTCATCGGAAAACCCTCGTACCGCCGCTAAAACGTTGCAAATAACCAATCTGCCCCCCAAACAGCCTGAAATCACGATCGGCCGTCCAGACCGGCACGAATCCCGGATTTCTCGCTGTTCCGACGAAAAGCACTATTCACCCCTGAACAACCCGAAAGTAGTTATATTCCTTTTTCTCAACGGAAAACCCTCGTACCGTCCCTAAAACGTTGCAAATAACCAATCTGCCCCCCAAACAGCCTGAAATCACGATCGGCCGTCCAGACCGGCAAGAATCCCGAATTTCTCGCTGTTCCGACGAAAAGCACTATTCACCCTGAACAACCCGAAAGTAGTTATTTTTCATTTTGTCAGCGGAAAACTCCCGTACCGCCGCTAAAACGTTGCAAATAACCAATCTGCCCCACAAACAGCCTGAAATCACGATCGGCCGTCCAGACCGGCACGAATCCCGAATTTCTCGCTGTTCCGACGAAAAGCACTATTCACCCCTGAACAACCCGAAAGTAGTTATATTCCATTTTCTCAACGGAAAACCCTCGTACCGTCCCTAAAACGTTGCAAATAACCAATCTGCCCCCCAAACAGCCTGAAATCACGATCGGCCGTCCAGACCGGCACGAATCCCGAATTTCTCGCTGTTCCGACGAAAAGCACTATTCACCCTGAACAACCCGAAAGTAGTTATTTTTCATTTTGTCAGCGGAAAACTCCCGTACCGCCGCTAAAACGTTGCAAATAACCAATCTGCCCCACAAACAGCCTGAAATCACGATCGGCCGTCCAGACCGGCACGAATCCCGAATTTCTCGCTGTTCCGACGAAAAGCACTATTCACCCTGAACAACCTGAAAGTAGTTATTTTTCATTTTGTCAGCGGAAAACTCCCGTACCGCCGCTAAAACGTTGCAAATAACCAATCTGCCCCACAAACAGCCTGAAATCACGATCGGCCGTCCAGACCGGCACGAACCCCGAATTTCTCGCTGTTCCGACGAAAAGCACTATTCACCCCTGAACAACCCGAAAGTAGTTATTTTCCATTTTGTCAACGGAAAACCCTCGTACCGTCCCTAAAACGTTGCAAATAACCAATCTGCCCCCCAAACAGCCTGAAATCACGATCGGCCGTCCAGACCGGCACGAATCCCGAATTTCTCGCTGTTCCGACGAAAAGCACTATTCACCCCTGAACAACCCGAAAGTAGTTATTTTCCATTTTGTCAACGGAAAACCCTCGTACCGTCCCTAAAACGTTGCAAATAACCAATCTGCCCCCCAAACAGCCTGAAATCACGATCGGCCGTCCAGACCGGCACGAATCCCGGATTTCTCGCTGTTCCGACGAAAAGCACTATTCACCCCTGAACAACCCGAAAGTAGTTATATTCCATTTTCTCAACGGAAAACCCTCGTACCGTCCCTAAAACGTTGCAAATAACCAATCTGCCCCCCAAACAGCCTGAAATCACGATCGGCCGTCCAGACCGGCACGAATCCCGAATTTCTCGCTGTTCAGACGAAAAGCACTATTCACCCTGAACAACCCGAAAGTAGTTATTTTTCATTTTGTCAGCGGAAAACTCCCGTACTGCCGCTAAAACGTTGCAAATAACCAATCTGCCCCACAAACAGCCTGAAATCACGATCGGCCGTCCAGACCGGCACGAATCCCGAATTTCTCGCTGTTCCGACGAAAAGCACTATTCACCCCAGAACAACCCGAAAGTAGTTATTTTCCATTTTGTCATCGGAAAACCCTCGTACCGCCGCTAAAACGTTGCAAATAACCAATCTGCCCCCCAAACAGCCTGAAATCACGATCGGCCGTCCAGACCGGCACGAATCCCGGATTTCTCGCTGTTCCGACGAAAAGCACTATTCACCCCTGAACAACCCGAAAGTAGTTATATTCCTTTTTCTCAACGGAAAACCCTCGTACCGTCCCTAAAACGTTGCAAATAACCAATCTGCCCCCCAAACAGCCTGAAATCACGATCGGCCGTCCAGACCGGCACGAATCCCGAATTTCTCGCTGTTCCGACGAAAAGCACTATTCACCCTGAACAACCCGAAAGTAGTTATTTTTCATTTTGTCAGCGGAAAACTCCCGTACTGCCGCTAAAACGTTGCAAATAACCAATCTGCCCCACAAACAGCCTGAAATCACGATCGGCCGTCCAGACCGGCACGAATCCCGAATTTCTCGCTGTTCCGACGAAAAGCACTATTCACCCCAGAACAACCCGAAAGTAGTTATTTTCCATTTTGTCATCGGAAAACCCTCGTACCGCCGCTAAAACGTTGCAAATAACCAATCTGCCCCCCAAACAGCCTGAAATCACGATCGGCCGTCCAGACCGGCACGAATCCCGGATTTCTCGCTGTTCCGACGAAAAGCACTATTCACCCCTGAACAACCCGAAAGTAGTTATATTCCTTTTTCTCAACGGAAAACCCTCGTACCGTCCCTAAAACGTTGCAAATAACCAATCTGCCCCCCAAACAGCCTGAAATCACGATCGGCCGTCCAGACCGGCAAGAATCCCGAATTTCTCGCTGTTCCGACGAAAAGCACTATTCACCCTGAACAACCCGAAAGTAGTTATTTTTCATTTTGTCAGCGGAAAACTCCCGTACCGCCGCTAAAACGTTGCAAATAACCAATCTGCCCCACAAACAGCCTGAAATCACGATCGGCCGTCCAGACCGGCACGAATCCCGAATTTCTCGCTGTTCCGACGAAAAGCACTATTCACCCCTGAACAACCCGAAAGTAGTAATATTCCATTTTCTCAACGGAAAACCCTCGTACCGTCCCTAAAACGTTGCAAATAACCAATCTGCCCCCCAAACAGCCTGAAATCACGATCGGCCGTCCAGACCGGCACAAATCCCGAATTTCTCGCTGTTCCGACGAAAAGCACTATTCACCCTGAACAACCCGAAAGTAGTTATTTTTCATTTTGTCAGCGGAAAACTCCCGTACCGCCGCTAAAACGTTGCAAATAACCAATCTGCCCCCCAAACAGCCTGAAATCACGATCGGCCGTCCAGACCGGCACGAATCCCGGATTTCTCGCTGTTCCGACGAAAAGCACTATTCACCCCTGAACAACCCGAAAGTAGTTATATTCCTTTTTCTCAACGGAAAACCCTCGTACCGTCCCTAAAACGTTGCAAATAACCAATCTGCCCCCCAAACAGCCTGAAATCACGATCGGCCGTCCAGACCGGCAAGAATCCCGAATTTCTCGCTGTTCCGACGAAAAGCACTATTCACCCTGAACAACCCGAAAGTAGTTATTTTTCATTTTGTCAGCGGAAAACTCCCGTACCGCCGCTAAAACGTTGCAAATAACCAATCTGCCCCACAAACAGCCTGAAATCACGATCGGCCGTCCAGACCGGCACGAATCCCGAATTTCTCGCTGTTCCGACGAAAAGCACTATTCACCCCTGAACAACCCGAAAGTAGTAATATTCCATTTTCTCAACGGAAAACCCTCGTACCGTCCCTAAAACGTTGCAAATAACCAATCTGCCCCCCAAACAGCCTGAAATCACGATCGGCCGTCCAGACCGGCACAAATCCCGAATTTCTCGCTGTTCCGACGAAAAGCACTATTCACCCTGAACAACCCGAAAGTAGTTATTTTTCATTTTGTCAGCGGAAAACTCCCGTACCGCCGCTAAAACGTTGCAAATAACCAATCTGCCCCCCAAACAGCCTGAAATCACGATCGGCCGTCCAGACCGGCACGAATCCCGGATTTCTCGCTGTTCCGACGAAAAGCACTATTCACCCCTGAACAACCCGAAAGTAGTTATATTCCATTTTCTCAACGGAAAACCCTCGTACCGTCCCTAAAACGTTGCAAATAACCAATCTGCCCCCCAAACAGCCTGAAATCACGATCGGCCGTCCAGACCGGCACGAATCCCGAATTTCTCGCTGTTCCGACGAAAAGCACTATTCACCCTGAACAACCCGAAAGTAGTTATTTTTCATTTTGTCAGCGGAAAACTCCCGTACTGCCGCTAAAACGTTGCAAATAACCAATCTGCCCCACAAACAGCCTGAAATCACGATCGGCCGTCCAGACCGGCACGAATCCCGAATTTCTCGCTGTTCCGACGAAAAGCACTATTCACCCCAGAACAACCCGAAAGTAGTTATTTTCCATTTTGTCATCGGAAAACCCTCGTACCGCCGCTAAAACGTTGCAAATAACCAATCTGCCCCCCAAACAGCCTGAAATCACGATCGGCCGTCCAGACCGGCACGAATCCCGGATTTCTCGCTGTTCCGACGAAAAGCACTATTCACCCCTGAACAACCCGAAAGTAGTTATATTCCTTTTTCTCAACGGAAAACCCTCGTACCGTCCCTAAAACGTTGCAAATAACCAATCTGCCCCCCAAACAGCCTGAAATCACGATCGGCCGTCCAGACCGGCAAGAATCCCGAATTTCTCGCTGTTCCGACGAAAAGCACTATTCACCCTGAACAACCCGAAAGTAGTTATTTTTCATTTTGTCAGCGGAAAACTCCCGTACCGCCGCTAAAACGTTGCAAATAACCAATCTGCCCCACAAACAGCCTGAAATCACGATCGGCCGTCCAGACCGGCACGAATCCCGAATTTCTCGCTGTTCCGACGAAAAGCACTATTCACCCCTGAACAACCCGAAAGTAGTTATATTCCATTTTCTCAACGGAAAACCCTCGTACCGTCCCTAAAACGTTGCAAATAACCAATCTGCCCCCCAAACAGCCTGAAATCACGATCGGCCGTCCAGACCGGCACAAATCCCGAATTTCTCGCTGTTCCGACGAAAAGCACTATTCACCCTGAACAACCCGAAAGTAGTTATTTTTCATTTTGTCAGCGGAAAACTCCCGTACCGCCGCTAAAACGTTGCAAATAACCAATCTGCCCCACAAACAGCCTGAAATCACGATCGGCCGTCCAGACCGGCACGAATCCCGAATTTCTCGCTGTTCCGACGAAAAGCACTATTCACCCTGAACAACCCGAAAGTAGTTATTTTTCATTTTGTCAGCGGAAAACTCCCGTACCGCCGCTAAAACGTTGCAAATAACCAATCTGCCCCACAAACAGCCTGAAATCACGATCGGCCGTCCAGACCGGCACGAACCCCGAATTTCTCGCTGTTCCGACGAAAAGCACTATTCACCCCTGAACAACCCGAAAGTAGTTATTTTCCATTTTGTCAACGGAAAACCCTCGTACCGTCCCTAAAACGTTGCAAATAACCAATCTGCCCCCCAAACAGCCTGAAATCACGATCGGCCGTCCAGACCGGCACGAATCCCGGATTTCTCGCTGTTCCGACGAAAAGCACTATTCACCCCTGAACAACCCGAAAGTAGTTATATTCCATTTTCTCAACGGAAAACCCTCGTACCGTCCCTAAAACGTTGCAAATAACCAATCTGGCCCCCAAACAGCCTGAAATCACGATCGGCCGTCCAGACCGGCACGAATCCCGAATTTCTCGCTGTTCCGACGAAAAGCACTATTCACCCTGAACAACCCGGAAGTAGTTATTTTTCATTTTGTCAGCGGAAAACTCCCGTACTGCCGCTAAAACGTTGCAAATAACCAATCTGCCCCACAAACAGCCTGAAATCACGATCGGCCGTCCAGACCGGCACGAATCCCGAATTTCTCGCTGTTCCGACGAAAAGCACTATTCACCCCTGAACAACCCGAAAGTAGTTATTTTCCATTTTGTCATCGGAAAACCCTCGTACCGCCGCTAAAACGTTGCAAATAACCAATCTGCCCCCCAAACAGCCTGAAATCACGATCGGCCGTCCAGACCGGCACGAATCCCGGATTTCTCGCTGTTCCGACGATAAGCACTATTCACCCCTGAACAACCCGAAAGTAGTTATATTCCTTTTTCTCAACGGAAAACCCTCGTACCGTCCCTAAAACGTTGCAAATAACCAATCTGCCCCCCAAACAGCCTGAAATCACGATCGGCCGTCCAGACCGGCACGAATCCCGAATTTCTCGCTGTTCCGACGAAAAGCACTATTCACCCTGAACAACCCGAAAGTAGTTATTTTTCATTTTGTCAGCGGAAAACTCCCGTACTGCCGCTAAAACGTTGCAAATAACCAATCTGCCCCACAAACAGCCTGAAATCACGATCGGCCGTCCAGACCGGCACGAATCCCGAATTTCTCGCTGTTCCGACGAAAAGCACTATTCACCCCAGAACAACCCGAAAGTAGTTATTTTCCATTTTGTCATCGGAAAACCCTCGTACCGCCGCTAAAACGTTGCAAATAACCAATCTGCCCCCCAAACAGCCTGAAATCACGATCGGCCGTCCAGACCGGCACGAATCCCGGATTTCTCGCTGTTCCGACGAAAAGCACTATTCACCCCTGAACAACCCGAAAGTAGTTATATTCCTTTTTCTCAACGGAAAACCCTCGTACCGTCCCTAAAACGTTGCAAATAACCAATCTGCCCCCCAAACAGCCTGAAATCACGATCGGCCGTCCAGACCGGCAAGAATCCCGAATTTCTCGCTGTTCCGACGAAAAGCACTATTCACCCTGAACAACCCGAAAGTAGTTATTTTTCATTTTGTCAGCGGAAAACTCCCGTACCGCCGCTAAAACGTTGCAAATAACCAATCTGCCCCACAAACAGCCTGAAATCACGATCGGCCGTCCAGACCGGCACGAATCCCGAATTTCTCGCTGTTCCGACGAAAAGCACTATTCACCCCTGAACAACCCGAAAGTAGTTATATTCCATTTTCTCAACGGAAAACCCTCGTACCGTCCCTAAAACGTTGCAAATAACCAATCTGCCCCCCAAACAGCCTGAAATCACGATCGGCCGTCCAGACCGGCACAAATCCCGAATTTCTCGCTGTTCCGACGAAAAGCACTATTCACCCTGAACAACCCGAAAGTAGTTATTTTTCATTTTGTCAGCGGAAAACTCCCGTACCGCCGCTAAAACGTTGCAAATAACCAATCTGCCCCACAAACAGCCTGAAATCACGATCGGCCGTCCAGACCGGCACGAATCCCGAATTTCTCGCTGTTCCGACGAAAAGCACTATTCACCCTGAACAACCCGAAAGTAGTTATTTTTCATTTTGTCAGCGGAAAACTCCCGTACCGCCGCTAAAACGTTGCAAATAACCAATCTGCCCCACAAACAGCCTGAAATCACGATCGGCCGTCCAGACCGGCACGAACCCCGAATTTCTCGCTGTTCCGACGAAAAGCACTATTCACCCCTGAACAACCCGAAAGTAGTTATTTTCCATTTTGTCAACGGAAAACCCTCGTACCGTCCCTAAAACGTTGCAAATAACCAATCTGCCCCCCAAACAGCCTGAAATCACGATCGGCCGTCCAGACCGGCACGAATCCCGGATTTCTCGCTGTTCCGACGAAAAGCACTATTCACCCCTGAACAACCCGAAAGTAGTTATATTCCATTTTCTCAACGGAAAACCCTCGTACCGTCCCTAAAACGTTGCAAATAACCAATCTGGCCCCCAAACAGCCTGAAATCACGATCGGCCGTCCAGACCGGCACGAATCCCGAATTTCTCGCTGTTCCGACGAAAAGCACTATTCACCCTGAACAACCCGGAAGTAGTTATTTTTCATTTTGTCAGCGGAAAACTCCCGTACTGCCGCTAAAACGTTGCAAATAACCAATCTGCCCCACAAACAGCCTGAAATCACGATCGGCCGTCCAGACCGGCACGAATCCCGAATTTCTCGCAGTTCCGACGAAAAGCACTATTCACCCCTGAACAACCCGAAAGTAGTTATTTTCCATTTTGTCATCGGAAAACCCTCGTACCGCCGCTAAAACGTTGCAAATAACCAATCTGCCCCCCAAACAGCCTGAAATCACGATCGGCCGTCCAGACCGGCACGAATCCCGGATTTCTCGCTGTTCCGACGATAAGCACTATTCACCCCTGAACAACCCGAAAGTAGTTATATTCCTTTTTCTCAACGGAAAACCCTCGTACCGTCCCTAAAACGTTGCAAATAACCAATCTGCCCCCCAAACAGCCTGAAATCACGATCGGCCGTCCAGACCGGCACGAATCCCGAATTTCTCGCTGTTCCGACGAAAAGCACTATTCACCCTGAACAACCCGAAAGTAGTTATTTTCCATTTTGTCAGCGGAAAACTCCCGTACTGCCGCTAAAACGTTGCAAATAACCAATCTGCCCCACAAACAGCCTGAAATCACGATCGGCCGTCCAGACCGGCACGAATCCCGAATTTCTCGCTGTTCCGACGAAAAGCACTATTCACCCCTGAACAACCCGAAAGTAGTTATATTCCATTTTCTCAACGGAAAACCCTCGTACCGTCCCTAAAACGTTGCAAATAACCAATCTGCCCCCCAAACAGCCTGAAATCACGATTGGACGTCCAGACCGGCACGAATCCCGAATTTCTCGCTGTTCCGACGAAAAGCACTATTCACCCTGAACAACCCGAAAGTAGTTATTTTCCATTTTGTCAGCGGAAAACTCCCATACCGCCGCTAAAACGTCGCAAATAACCAATCTGCCCCACAAACAGCCTGAAATCACGATCGGCCGTCCAGACCGGCACGAATCCCGAATTTCTCGCTGTTCCGACGAAAAGCACTATTCACCCTGAACAACCCGAAAGTAGTTATTTTTCATTTTGTCAGCGGAAAATTCCCATACCGCCGCTAAAACGTTGCAAATAACCAATCTGCCCCACAAACAGCCTGAAATCACGATCGGCCGTCCAGACCGGCACGAACCCCGAATTTCTCGCAGTTCCGACGAAAAGCACTATTCACCCCTGAACAACCCGAAAGTAGTTATTTTCCATTTTGTCAACGGAAAACCCTCGTACCGTCCCTAAAACGTTGCAAATAACCAATCTGCCCCCCAAACAGCCTGAAATCACGATCGGCCGTCCAGACCGGCACGAATCCCGGATTTCTCGCTGTTCCGACGAAAAGCACTATTCACCCCTGAACAACCCGAAAGTAGTTATATTCCATTTTCTCAACGAAAAACCCTCGTACCGTCCCTAAAACGTTGCAAATAACCAATCTGCCCCCCAAACAGCCTGAAATCACGATCGGCCGTCCAGACCGGCACGAATCCCGAATTTCTCGCTGTTCCGACGAAAAGCACTATTCACCCTGAACAACCCGAAAGTAGTTATTTTTCATTTTGTCAGCGGAAAACTCCCGTACCGCCGCTAAAACGTTGCAAATAACCAATCTGCCCCACAAACAGCCTGAAATCACGATCGGCCGTCCAGACCGGCACGAATCCCGAATTTCTCGCTGTTCCGACGAAAAGCACTATTCACCCCAGAACAACCCGAAAGTAGTTATTTTCCATTTTGTCATCGGAAAACCCTCGTACCGCCGCTAAAACGTTGCAAATAACCAATCTGCCCCCCAAACAGCCTGAAATCACGATCGGCCGTCCAGACCGGCACGAATCCCGGATTTCTCGCTGTTCCGACGAAAAGCACTATTCACCCCTGAACAACCCGAAAGTAGTTATATTCCTTTTTCTCAACGGAAAACCCTCGTACCGTCCCTAAAACGTTGCAAATAACCAATCTGCCCCCCAAACAGCCTGAAATCACGATCGGCCGTCCAGACCGGCACGAATCCCGAATTTCTCGCTGTTCCGACGAAAAGCACTATTCACCCTGAACAACCCGAAAGTAGTTATTTTTCATTTTGTCAGCGGAAAACTCCCGTACTGCCGCTAAAACGTTGCAAATAACCAATCTGCCCCACAAACAGCCTGAAATCACGATCGGCCGTCCAGACCGGCACGAATCCCGAATTTCTCGCTGTTCCGACGAAAAGCACTATTCACCCCAGAACAACCCGAAAGTAGTTATTTTCCATTTTGTCATCGGAAAACCCTCGTACCGCCGCTAAAACGTTGCAAATAACCAATCTGCCCCCCAAACAGCCTGAAATCACGATCGGCCGTCCAGACCGGCACGAATCCCGGATTTCTCGCTGTTCCGACGAAAAGCACTATTCACCCCCGAACAACCCGAAAGTAGTTATATTCCTTTTTCTCAACGGAAAACCCTCGTACCGTCCCTAAAACGTTGCAAATAACCAATCTGCCCCCCAAACAGCCTGAAATCACGATCGGCCGTCCAGACCGGCAAGAATCCCGAATTTCTCGCTGTTCCGACGAAAAGCACTATTCACCCTGAACAACCCGAAAGTAGTTATTTTTCATTTTGTCAGCGGAAAACTCCCGTACCGCCGCTAAAACGTTGCAAATAACCAATCTGCCCCACAAACAGCCTGAAATCACGATCGGCCGTCCAGACCGGCACGAATCCCGAATTTCTCGCTGTTCCGACGAAAAGCACTATTCACCCCAGAACAACCCGAAAGTAGTTATATTCCATTTTCTCAACGGAAAACCCTCGTACCGTCCCTAAAACGTTGCAAATAACCAATCTGCCCCCCAAACAGCCTGAAATCACGATTGGACGTCCAGACCGGCACGAATCCCGAATTTCTCGCTGTTCCGACGAAAAGCACTATTCACCCTGAACAACCCGAAAGTAGTTATTTTTCATTTTGTCAGCGGAAAACTCCCATACCGCCGCTAAAACGTTGCAAATAACCAATCTGCCCCACAAACAGCCTGAAATCACGATCGGCCGTCCAGACCGGCACGAATCCCGAATTTCTCGCTGTTCCGACGAAAAGCACTATTCACCCTGAACAACCCGAAAGTAGTTATTTTTCATTTTGTCAGCGGAAAACTCCCATACCGCCGCTAAAACGTTGCAAATAACCAATCTGCCCCACAAACAGCCTGAAATCACGATCGGCCGTCCAGACCGGCACGAACCCCGAATTTCTCGCTGTTCCGACGAAAAGCACTATTCACCCCTGAACAACCCGAAAGTAGTTATTTTCCATTTTGTCAACGGAAAACCCTCGTACCGTCCCTAAAACGTTGCAAATAACCAATCTGCCCCCCAAACAGCCTGAAATCACGATCGGCCGTCCAGACGGGCACGAATCCCGGATTTCTCGCTGTTCCGACGAAAAGCACTATTCACCCCTGAACAACCCGAAAGTAGTTATATTCCATTTTCTCAACGAAAAACCCTCGTACCGTCCCTAAAACGTTGCAAATAACCAATCTGCCCCCCAAACAGCCTGAAATCACGATCGGCCGTCCAGACCGGCACGAATCCCGAATTTCTCGCTGTTCCGACGAAAAGCACTATTCACCCCAGAACAACCCGAAAGTAGTTATTTTCCATTTTGTCATCGGAAAACCCTCGTACCGCCGCTAAAACGTTGCAAATAACCAATCTGCCCCCCAAACAGCCTGAAATCACGATCGGCCGTCCAGACCGGCACGAATCCCGGATTTCTCGCTGTTCCGACGAAAAGCACTATTCACCCCTGAACAACCCGAAAGTAGTTATATTCCTTTTTCTCAACGGAAAACCCTCGTACCGTCCCTAAAACGTTGCAAATAACCAATCTGCCCCCCAAACAGCCTGAAATCACGATCGGCCGTCCAGACCGGCACGAATCCCGAATTTCTCGCTGTTCCGACGAAAAGCACTATTCACCCTGAACAACCCGAAAGTAGTTATTTTTCATTTTGTCAGCGGAAAACTCCCGTACTGCCGCTAAAACGTTGCAAATAACCAATCTGCCCCACAAACAGCCTGAAATCACGATCGGCCGTCCAGACCGGCACGAATCCCGAATTTCTCGCTGTTCCGACGAAAAGCACTATTCACCCCAGAACAACCCGAAAGTAGTTATTTTCCATTTTGTCATCGGAAAACCCTCGTACCGCCGCTAAAACGTTGCAAATAACCAATCTGCCCCCCAAACAGCCTGAAATCACGATCGGCCGTCCAGACCGGCACGAATCCCGAATTTCTCGCTGTTCCGACGAAAAGCACTATTCACCCTGAACAACCCGAAAGTAGTTATTTTTCATTTTGTCAGCGGAAAACTCCCATACCGCCGCTAAAACGTTGCAAATAACCAATCTGCCCCACAAACAGCCTGAAATCACGATCGGCCGTCCAGACCGGCACGAACCCCGAATTTCTCGCTGTTCCGACGAAAAGCACTATTCACCCCTGAACAACCCGAAAGTAGTTATTTTCCATTTTGTCAACGGAAAACCCTCGTACCGTCCCTAAAACGTTGCAAATAACCAATCTGCCCCCCAAACAGCCTGAAATCACGATCGGCCGTCCAGACGGGCACGAATCCCGGATTTCTCGCTGTTCCGACGAAAAGCACTATTCACCCCTGAACAACCCGAAAGTAGTTATATTCCATTTTCTCAACGAAAAACCCTCGTACCGTCCCTAAAACGTTGCAAATAACCAATCTGCCCCCCAAACAGCCTGAAATCACGATCGGCCGTCCAGACCGGCACGAATCCCGAATTTCTCGCTGTTCCGACGAAAAGCACTATTCACCCCAGAACAACCCGAAAGTAGTTATTTTCCATTTTGTCATCGGAAAACCCTCGTACCGCCGCTAAAACGTTGCAAATAACCAATCTGCCCCCCAAACAGCCTGAAATCACGATCGGCCGTCCAGACCGGCACGAATCCCGGATTTCTCGCTGTTCCGACGAAAAGCACTATTCACCCCTGAATAACCCGAAAGTAGTTATATTCCTTTTTCTCAACGGAAAACCCTCGTACCGTCCCTAAAACGTTGCAAATAACCAATCTGCCCCCCAAACAGCCTGAAATCACGATCGGCCGTCCAGACCGGCACGAATCCCGAATTTCTCGCTGTTCCGACGAAAAGCACTATTCACCCTGAACAACCCGAAAGTAGTTATTTTTCATTTTGTCAGCGGAAAACTCCCGTACTGCCGCTAAAACGTTGCAAATAACCAATCTGCCCCACAAACAGCCTGAAATCACGATCGGCCGTCCAGACCGGCACGAATCCCGAATTTCTCGCTGTTCCGACGAAAAGCACTATTCACCCCAGAACAACCCGAAAGTAGTTATTTTCCATTTTGTCATCGGAAAACCCTCGTACCGCCGCTAAAACGTTGCAAATAACCAATCTGCCCCCCAAACAGCCTGAAATCACGATCGGCCGTCCAGACCGGCACGAATCCCGGATTTCTCGCTGTTCCGACGAAAAGCACTATTCACCCCCGAACAACCCGAAAGTAGTTATATTCCTTTTTCTCAACGAAAAACCCTCGTACCGTCCCTAAAACGTTGCAAATAACCAATCTGCCCCCCAAACAGCCTGAAATCACGATCGGCCGTCCAGACCGGCAAGAATCCCGAATTTCTCGCTGTTCCGACGAAAAGCACTATTCACCCTGAACAACCCGAAAGTAGTTATTTTTCATTTTGTCAGCGGAAAACTCCCGTACCGCCGCTAAAACGTTGCAAATAACCAATCTGCCCCACAAACAGCCTGAAATCACGATCGGCCGTCCAGACCGGCACGAATCCCGAATTTCTCGCTGTTCCGACGAAAAGCACTATTCACCCCAGAACAACCCGAAAGTAGTTATATTCCATTTTCTCAACGGAAAACCCTCGTACCGTCCCTAAAACGTTGCAAATAACCAATCTGCCCCCCAAACAGCCTGAAATCACGATTGGACGTCCAGACCGGCACGAATCCCGAATTTCTCGCTGTTCCGACGAAAAGCACTATTCACCCTGAACAACCCGAAAGTAGTTATTTTTCATTTTGTCAGCGGAAAACTCCCATACCGCCGCTAAAACGTTGCAAATAACCAATCTGCCCCACAAACAGCCTGAAATCACGATCGGCCGTCCAGACCGGCACGAATCCCGAATTTCTCGCTGTTCCGACGAAAAGCACTATTCACCCTGAACAACCCGAAAGTAGTTATTTTTCATTTTGTCAGCGGAAAACTCCCATACCGCCGCTAAAACGTTGCAAATAACCAATCTGCCCCACAAACAGCCTGAAATCACGATCGGCCGTCCAGACCGGCACGAACCCCGAATTTCTCGCTGTTCCGACGAAAAGCACTATTCACCCCTGAACAACCCGAAAGTAGTTATTTTCCATTTTGTCAACGGAAAACCCTCGTACCGTCCCTAAAACGTTGCAAATAACCAATCTGCCCCCCAAACAGCCTGAAATCACGATCGGCCGTCCAGACGGGCACGAATCCCGGATTTCTCGCTGTTCCGACGAAAAGCACTATTCACCCCTGAACAACCCGAAAGTAGTTATATTCCATTTTCTCAACGAAAAACCCTCGTACCGTCCCTAAAACGTTGCAAATAACCAATCTGCCCCCCAAACAGCCTGAAATCACGATCGGCCGTCCAGACCGGCACGAATCCCGAATTTCTCGCTGTTCCGACGAAAAGCACTATTCACCCTGAACAACCCGAAAGTAGTTATTTTTCATTTTGTCAGCGGAAAACTCCCGTACCGCCGCTAAAACGTTGCAAATAACCAATCTGCCCCACAAACAGCCTGAAATCACGATCGGCCGTCCAGACCGGCACGAATCCCGAATTTCTCGCTGTTCCGACGAAAAGCACTATTCACCCCAGAACAACCCGAAAGTAGTTATTTTCCATTTTGTCATCGGAAAACCCTCGTACCGCCGCTAAAACGTTGCAAATAACCAATCTGCCCCCCAAACAGCCTGAAATCACGATCGGCCGTCCAGACCAGCACGAATCCCGGATTTCTCGCTGTTCCGACGAAAAGCACTATTCACCCCTGAACAACCCGAAAGTAGTTATATTCCTTTTTCTCAACGGAAAACCCTCGTACCGTCCCTAAAACGTTGCAAATAACCAATCTGCCCCCCAAACAGCCTGAAATCACGATCGGCCGTCCAGACCGGCACGAATCCCGAATTTCTCGCTGTTCCGACGAAAAGCACTATTCCCCCTGAACAACCCGAAAGTAGTTATTTTTCATTTTGTCAGCGGAAAACTCCCGTACCGCCGCTAAAACGTTGCAAATAACCAATCTGCCCCCCAAACAGCCTGAAATCACGATCGGCCGTCCAGACCGGCACGAATCCCGAATTTCTCGCTGTTCCGACGAAAAGCACTATTCACCCTGAACAACCCGAAAGTAGTTATTTTTCATTTTGTCAGCGGAAAACTCCCGTACCGCCGCTAAAACGTTGCAAATAACCAATCTGCCCCCCAAACAGCCTGAAATCACGATTGGACGTCCAGACCGGCACGAATCCCAAATTTCTCGCTGTTCCGACGAAAAGCACTATTCACCCCTGAACAACCCGAAAGTAGTTATTTTTCATTTTGTCAGCGGAAAACTCCCATACCGCCGCTAAAACGTTGCAAATAACCAATCTGCCCCACAAACAGCCTGAAATCACGATCGGCCGTCCAGACCGGCACGAATCCCGAATTTCTCGCTGTTCCGACGAAAAGCACTATTCACCCTGAACAACCCGAAAGTAGTTATTTTTCATTTTGTCAGCGGAAAACTCCCGTACCGCCGCTAAAACGTTGCAAATAACCAATCTGCCCCACAAACAGCCTGAAATCACGATCGGCCGTCCAGACCGGCACGAACCCCGAATTTCTCGCTGTTCCGACGAAAAGCACTATTCACCCCTGAACAACCCGAAAGTAGTTATTTTCCATTTTGTCAACGGAAAACCCTCGTACCGTCCCTAAAACGTTGCAAATAACCAATCTGCCCCCCAAACAGCCTGAAATCACGATCGGCCGTCCAGACCGGCACGAATCCCGGATTTCTCGCTGTTCCGACGAAAAGCACTATTCACCCCTGAACAACCCGAAAGTAGTTATATTCCATTTTCTCAACGGAAAACCCTCGTACCGTCCCTAAAACGTTGCAAATAACCAATCTGCCCCCCAAACAGCCTGAAATCACGATCGGCCGTCCAGACCGGCACGAATCCCGAATTTCTCGCTGTTCCGACGAAAAGCACTATTCACCCTGAACAACCCGAAAGTAGTTATTTTTCATTTTGTCAGCGGAAAACTCCCGTACCGCCGCTAAAACGTTGCAAATAACCAATCTGCCCCCCAAACAGCCTGAAATCACGATCGGCCGTCCAGACCGGCACGAATCCCGGATTTCTCGCTGTTCCGACGAAAAGCACTATTCACCCCTGAACAACCCGAAAGTAGTTATATTCCTTTTTCTCAACGGAAAACCCTCGTACCGTCCCTAAAACGTTGCAAATAACCAATCTGCCCCCCAAACAGCCTGAAATCACGATCGGCCGTCCAGACCGGCACGAATCCCGAATTTCTCGCTGTTCCGACGAAAAGCACTATTCACCCTGAACAACCCGAAAGTAGTTATTTTTCATTTTGTCAGCGGAAAACTCCCGTACCGCCGCTAAAACGTTGCAAATAACCAATCTGCCCCCCAAACAGCCTGAAATCACGATCGGCCGTCCAGACCGGCACGAATCCCGAATTTCTCGCTGTTCCGACGAAAAGCACTATTCACCCTGAACAACCCGAAAGTAGTTATTTTTCATTTTGTCAGCGGAAAACTCCCGTACCGCCGCTAAAACGTTGCAAATAACCAATCTGCCCCCCAAACAGCCTGAAATCACGATTGGACGTCCAGACCGGCACGAATCCCAAATTTCTCGCTGTTCCGACGAAAAGCACTATTCACCCCTGAACAACCCGAAAGTAGTTATTTTTCATTTTGTCAGCGGAAAACTCCCATACCGCCGCTAAAACGTTGCAAATAACCAATCTGCCCCACAAACAGCCTGAAATCACGATCGGCCGTCCAGACCGGCACGAATCCCGAATTTCTCGCTGTTCCGACGAAAAGCACTATTCACCCTGAACAACCCGAAAGTAGTTATTTTTCATTTTGTCAGCGGAAAACTCCCGTACCGCCGCTAAAACGTTGCAAATAACCAATCTGCCCCACAAACAGCCTGAAATCACGATCGGCCGTCCAGACCGGCACGAATCCCGAATTTCTCGCTGTTCCGACGAAAAGCACTATTCACCCCAGAACAACCTGAAAGTAGTTATATTCCATTTTCTCAACGGAAAACCCTCGTACCGTCCCTAAAACGTTGCAAATAACCAATCTGCCCCCCAAACAGCCTGAAATCACGATTGGACGTCCAGACCGGCACGAATCCCAAATTTCTCGCTGTTCCGACGAAAAGCACTATTCACCCCTGAACAACCCGAAAGTAGTTATTTTTCATTTTGTCAGCGGAAAACTCCCATACCGCCGCTAAAACGTTGCAAATAACCAATCTGCCCCACAAACAGCCTGAAATCACGATCGGCCGTCCAGACCGGCACGAATCCCGAATTTCTCGCTGTTCCTACGAAAAGCACTATTCACCCTGAACAACCCGAAAGTAGTTATTTTTCATTTTGTCAGCGGAAAACTCCCGTACCGCCGCTAAAACGTTGCAAATAACCAATCTGCCCCACAAACAGCCTGAAATCACGATCGGCCGTCCAGACCGGCACGAATCCCGAATTTCTCGCTGTTCCGACGAAAAGCACTATTCACCCCTGAACAACCCGAAAGTAGTTATTTTTCATTTTGTCAATGGAAAACCCTCGTACCGCCCCTAAAACGTTGCAAATAACCAATCTGCCCCCCAAACAGCCTGAAATCACGATTGGACGTCCAGACCGGCACGAATCCCAAATTTCTCGCTGTTCCGACGAAAAGCACTATTCACCCCTGAACAACCCGAAAGTAGTTATTTTTCATTTTGTCAGCGGAAAACTCCCATACCGCCGCTAAAACGTTGCAAATAACCAATCTGCCCCACAAACAGCCTGAAATCACGATCGGCCGTCCAGACCGGCACGAATCCCGAATTTCTCGCTGTTCCGACGAAAAGCACTATTCACCCTGAACAACCCGAAAGTAGTTATTTTTCATTTTGTCAGCGGAAAACTCCCGTACCGCCGCTAAAACGTTGCAAATAACCAATCTGCCCCACAAACAGCCTGAAATCACGATCGGCCGTCCAGACCGGCACGAATCCCGAATTTCTCGCTGTTCCGACGAAAAGCACTATTCACCCCAGAACAACCTGAAAGTAGTTATATTCCATTTTCTCAACGGAAAACCCTCGTACCGTCCCTAAAACGTTGCAAATAACCAATCTGCCCCCCAAACAGCCTGAAATCACGATTGGACGTCCAGACCGGCACGAATCCCAAATTTCTCGCTGTTCCGACGAAAAGCACTATTCACCCCTGAACAACCCGAAAGTAGTTATTTTTCATTTTGTCAGCGGAAAACTCCCATACCGCCGCTAAAACGTTGCAAATAACCAATCTGCCCCACAAAGAGCCTGAAATCACGATCGGCCGTCCAGACCGGCACGAATCCCGAATTTCTCGCTGTTCCTACGAAAAGCACTATTCACCCTGAACAACCCGAAAGTAGTTATTTTTCATTTTGTCAGCGGAAAACTCCCGTACCGCCGCTAAAACGTTGCAAATAACCAATCTGCCCCACAAACAGCCTGAAATCACGATCGGCCGTCCAGACCGGCACGAATCCCGAATTTCTCGCTGTTCCGACGAAAAGCACTATTCACCCCTGAACAACCCGAAAGTAGTTATTTTTCATTTTGTCAATGGAAAACCCTCGTACCGCCCCTAAAACGTTGCAAATAACCAATCTGCCCCCCAAACAGCCTGAAATCACGATCGGCCGTCCAGACCGGCACGAACCCCGAATTTCTCGCTGTTCCGACGAAAAGCACTATTCACCCCTGAACAACCCGAAAGTAGTTATTTTTCATTTTGTCAATGGAAAACCCTCGTACCGCCCCTAAAACGTTGCAAATAACCAATCTGCCCCCCAAACAGCCTGAAATCACGATCGGCCGTCCAGACCGGCACGAATCCCGAATTTCTCGCTGTTCCGACGAAAAGCACTATTCACCCTGAACAACCCGAAAGTAGTTATTTTTCATTTTGCCAGCGGAAAACTCCCGTACCGCCGCTAAAACGTTGCAAATAACCAATCTGCCCCCCAAACAGCCTGAAATCACGATCGGCTGTCCAGACCGGCACGAATCCTGAATTTCTCGCTGTTCCGACAAAAAGCACTATTCACCCCTGAACAACCCGAAAGTAGTTATTTTCCATTTTGTCAACGGAAAACCCTCGTACCGTCCCTAAAACGTTGCAAATAACCAATCTGCCCCCCAAACAGCCTGAAATCACGATCGGCCGTCCAGACCGGCACGAATCCCGAATTTCTCGCTGTTCCGACGAAAAGCACTATTCACCCCTGAACAACCCGAAAGTAGTTATATTCCATTTTTTCAACGGAAAACCCTCGTACCGTCCCTAAAACGTTAAAAATAACCAATCTGCCCCCCAAACAGCCTGAAATCACGATCGGCCGTCCAGACCGGCACGAATCCCGAATTTCTCGCTGTTCCGACGAAAAGCACTATTCACCCTGAACAACCCGAAAGTAGTTATTTTTCATTTTGTCAGCGGAAAACTCCCGTACCGCCGCTAAAACGTTGCAAATAACCAATCTGCCCCACAAACAGCCTGAAATCACGATCGGCCGTCCAGACCGGCACGAATCCCGAATTTCTCGCTGTTCCGACGAAAAGCACTATTCACCCCTGAACAACCCGAAAGTAGTTATATTCCATTTACTCAACGGAAAACCCTCGTACCGTCCCTAAAACGTTGCAAATAACCAATCTGCCCCCCAAACAGCCTGAAATCACGATCGGCCGTCCAGACCGGCACGAATCCCAAATTTCTCGCTGTTCCGACGAAAAGCACTATTCACCCTGAACAACCCGAAAGTAGTTATTTTTCATTTTGTCAGCGGAAAACTCCCATACCGCCGCTAAAACGTTGCAAATAACCAATCTGCCCCATAAACAGCCAGAAATCACGATCGGCTGTCCAGACCGGCACGAATCCCGAATTTCTCGCTGTTCCGACGAAAAGCACTATTCACCCCTGAACAACCCGAAAGTAGTTATTTTCCATTTTGTCAACGGAAAACCCTCGTACCGTCCCTAAAACGTTGCAAATAACCAATCTGCCCCCCAAACAGCCTGAAATCACGATTGGCCGTCCAGACCGGCACGAATCCCGGATTTCTCGCTGTTCCGACGAAAAGCACTATTCACCCCTGAACAACCCGAAAGTAGTTATATTCCATTTTCTCAACGGAAAACCCTCGTACCGTCCCTAAAACGTTGCAAATAACCAATCTGCCCCCCAAACAGCTTGAAATCACGATCGGCCGTCCAGACCGGCACGAATCCCGAATTTCTCGCTGTTCCGACGAAAAGCACTATTCACCCTGAACAACCCGAAAGTAGTTATTTTTCATTTTGTCAGCGGAAAACTCCCGTACCGCCGCTAAAACGTTGCAAATAACCAATCTGCCCCACAAACAGCCTGAAATCACGATCGGCCGTCCAGACCGGCACGAATCCCGAATTTCACGCTGTTCCGACGAAAAGCACTATTCACCCCTGAACAACCTGAAAGTAGTTATTTTTCATTTTGCCAGCGGAAAACTCCCGTACCGCCGCTAAAACGTTGCAAATAACCAATCCGCCCCATAAACAGCCAGAAATCACGATCGGCTGTCCAGACCGGCACGAATCCCGAATTTCTCGCTGTTCCGACGAAAAGCACTATTCACCCCTGAACAACCCGAAAGTAGTTATTTTCCATTTTGTCAACGGAAAACCCTCGTACCGCCGCTAAAACGTTGCAAATAACCAATCTGCCCCCCAAACAGCCTGAAATCACGATCGGCCGTCCAGACCGGCACGAATCCCGGATTTCTCGCTGTTCCGACGAAAAGCACTATTCACCCCTGAACAACCCGAAAGTAGTTATATTCCATTTTCTCAACGGAAAACCCTCGTACCGTCCCTAAAACGTTGCAAATAACCAATCTGCCCCCCAAACAGCCTGAAATCACGATCGGCCGTCCAGACCGGCACGAATCCCGAATTTCTCGTTGTTCCGACGAAAAGCACTATTCACCCTGAACAACCCGAAAGTAGTTATTTTTCATTTTGTCAGCGGAAAACTCCCGTACCGCCGCTAAAACGTTGCAAATAACCAATCTGCCCCCCAAACAGCCTGAAATCACGATCGGCCGTCCAGACCGGCACGAATCCCGAATTTCTCGCTGTTCCGACGAAAAGCACTATTCACCCCTGAACAACCCGAAAGTAGTTATATTCCATTTTCTCAACGGAAAACCCTCGTACCGTCCCTAAAACGTTGCAAATAACCAATCTGCCCCCTAAACAGCCTGAAATCACGATTGGACGTCCAGACCGGCACGAATCCCAAATTTCTCGCAGTTCCGACGAAAAGCACTATTCACCCCTGAAAAACCCGAAAGTAGTTATATTCCATTTTCTCAGCGGAAAACCCTCGTACCGTCCCTAAAACGTTGCAAATAACCAATCTGCCCCCCAAACAGCCTGAAATCACGATCGGCCGTCCAGACCGGCACGAATCCCGAATTTCTCGCTGTTCCGACGAAAAGCACTATTCACCCTGAACAACCCGAAAGTAGTTATTTTTCATTTTGCCAGCGGAAAACTCCCGTACCGCCGCTAAAACGTTGCAAATAACCAATCTGCCCCACAAACAGCCTGAAATCACGATCGGCCGTCCAGACCGGCACGAATCCCGAATTTCACGCTGTTCCGACGAAAAGCACTATTCACCCCTGAACAACCTGAAAGTAGTTATTTTTCATTTTGCCAGCGGAAAACTCCCGTACCGCCGCTAAAACGTTGCAAATAACCAATCCGCCCCATAAACAGCCAGAAATCACGATCGGCTGTCCAGACCGGCACGAATCCCGAATTTCTCGCTGTTCCGACGAAAAGCACTATTCACCCCTGAACAACCCGAAAGTAGTTATTTTCCATTTTGTCAACGGAAAACCCTCGTACCGCCGCTAAAACGTTGCAAATAACCAATCTGCCCCCCAAACAGCCTGAAATCACGATCGGCCGTCCAGACCGGCACGAATCCCGGATTTCTCGCTGTTCCGACGAAAAGCACTATTCACCCCTGAACAACCCGAAAGTAGTTATATTCCATTTTCTCAACGGAAAACCCTCGTACCGTCCCTAAAACGTTGCAAATAACCAATCTGCCCCCCAAACAGCCTGAAATCACGATCGGCCGTCCAGACCGGCACGAATCCCGAATTTCTCGCTGTTCCGACGAAAAGCACTATTCACCCTGAATAACCCGAAAGTAGTTATTTTTCATTTTGTCAGCGGAAAACTCCCGTACCGCCGCTAAAACGTTGCAAATAACCAATCTGCCCCACAAACAGCCTGAAATCACGATCGGCCGTCCAGACCGGCACGAATCCCGAATTTCACGCTGTTCCGACGAAAAGCACTATTCACCCCTGAACAACCTGAAAGTAGTTATTTTTCATTTTGCCAGCGGAAAACTCCCGTACCGCCGCTAAAACGTTGCAAATAACCAATCCGCCCCATAAACAGCCAGAAATCACGATCGGCTGTCCAGACCGGCACGAATCCCGAATTTCTCGCTGTTCCGACGAAAAGCACTATTCACCCCTGAACAACCCGAAAGTAGTTATTTTCCATTTTGTCAACGGAAAACCCTCGTACCGCCGCTAAAACGTTGCAAATAACCAATCTGCCCCCCAAACAGCCTGAAATCACGATCGGCCGTCCAGACCGGCACGAATCCCGGATTTCTCGCTGTTCCGACGAAAAGCACTATTCACCCCTGAACAACCCGAAAGTAGTTATATTCCATTTTCTCAACGGAAAACCCTCGTACCGTCCCTAAAACGTTGCAAATAACCAATCTGCCCCCCAAACAGCCTGAAATCACGATCGGCCGTCCAGACCGGCACGAATCCCGAATTTCTCGCTGTTCCGACGAAAAGCACTATTCACCCTGAACAACCCGAAAGTAGTTATTTTTCATTTTGTCAGCGGAAAACTCCCGTACCGCCGCTAAAACGTTGCAAATAACCAATCTGCCCCCCAAACAGCCTGAAATCACGATCGGCCGTCCAGACCGGCACGAATCCCGAATTTCTCGCTGTTCCGACGAAAAGCACTATTCACCCCTGAACAACCCGAAAGTAGTTATATTCCATTTTCTCAACGGAAAACCCTCGTACCGTCCCTAAAACGTTGCAAATAACCAATCTGCCCCCTAAACAGCCTGAAATCACGATTGGACGTCCAGACCGGCACGAATCCCAAATTTCTCGCAGTTCCGACGAAAAGCACTATTCACCCCTGAACAACCCGAAAGTAGTTATATTCCATTTTCTCAGCGGAAAACCCTCGTACCGTCCCTAAAACGTTGCAAACAACCAATCTGCCCCCCAAACAGCCTGAAATCACGATCGGCCGTCCAGACCGGCACGAATCCCGAATTTCTCGCTGTTCCGACGAAAAGCACTATTCACCCTGAACAACCCGAAAGTAGTTATTTTTCATTTTGTCAGCGGAAAACTCCCGTACCGCCGCTAAAACGTTGCAAATAACCAATCTGCCCCACAAACAGCCTGAAATCACGATCGGCCGTCCAGACCGGCACGAATCCCGAATTTCACGCTGTTCCGACGAAAAGCACTATTCACCCCTGAACAACCTGAAAGTAGTTATTTTTCATTTTGCCAGCGGAAAACTCCCGTACCGCCGCTAAAACGTTGCAAATAACCAATCCGCCCCATAAACAGCCAGAAATCACGATCGGCTGTCCAGACCGGCACGAATCCCGAATTTCTCGCTGTTCCGACGAAAAGCACTATTCACCCCTGAACAACCCGAAAGTAGTTATTTTCCATTTTGTCAACGGAAAACCCTCGTACCGCCGCTAAAACGTTGCAAATAACCAATCTGCCCCCCAAACAGCCTGAAATCACGATCGGCCGTCCAGACCGGCACGAATCCCGGATTTCTCGCTGTTCCGACGAAAAGCACTATTCACCCCTGAACAACCCGAAAGTAGTTATATTCCATTTTCTCAACGGAAAACCCACGTACCGTCCCTAAAACGTTGCAAATAACCAATCTGCCCCCCAAACAGCCTGAAATCACGATCGGCCGTCCAGACCGGCACGAATCCCGAATTTCTCGCTGTTCCGACGAAAAGCACTATTCACCCTGAACAACCCGAAAGTAGTTATTTTTCATTTTGTCAGCGGAAAACTCCCGTACCGCCGCTAAAACGTTGCAAATAACCAATCTGCCCCCCAAACAGCCTGAAATCACGATCGGCCGTCCAGACCGGCACGAATCCCGAATTTCTCGCTGTTCCGACGAAAAGCACTATTCACCCCTGAACAACCCGAAAGTAGTTATATTCCATTTTCTCAACGGAAAACCCTCGTACCGTCCCTAAAACGTTGCAAATAACCAATCTGCCCCCTAAACAGCCTGAAATCACGATTGGACGTCCAGACCGGCACGAATCCCAAATTTCTCGCAGTTCCGACGAAAAGCACTATTCACCCCTGAACAACCCGAAAGTAGTTATATTCCATTTTCTCAGCGGAAAACCCTCGTACCGTCCCTAAAACGTTGCAAATAACCAATCTGCCCCCCAAACAGCCTGAAATCACGATCGGCCGTCCAGACCGGCACGAATCCTGAATTTCTCGCTGTTCCGACGAAAAGCACTATTCACCCTGAACAACCCGAAAGTAGTTATTTTTCATTTTGTCAGCGGAAAACTCCCGTACCGCCGCTAAAACGTTGCAAATAACCAATCTGCCCCACAAACAGCCTGAAATCACGATCGGCCGTCCAGACCGGCTCGAATCCCGAATTTCACGCTGTTCCGACGAAAAGCACTATTCACCCCTGAACAACCTGAAAGTAGTTATTTTTCATTTTGCCAGCGGAAAACTCCCGTACCGCCGCTAAAACGTTGCAAATAACCAATCCGCCCCATAAACAGCCAGAAATCACGATCGGCTGTCCAGACCGGCACGAATCCCGAATTTCTCGCTGTTCCGACGAAAAGCACTATTCACCCCTGAACAACCCGAAAGTAGTTATTTTCCATTTTGTCAACGGAAAACCCTCGTACCGCCGCTAAAACGTTGCAAATAACCAATCTGCCCCCCAAACAGCCTGAAATCACGATCGGCCGTCCAGACCGGCACGAATCCCGGATTTCTCGCTGTTCCGACGAAAAGCACTATTCACCCCTGAACAACCCGAAAGTAGTTATATTCCATTTTCTCAACGGAAAACCCTCGTACCGTCCCTAAAACGTTGCAAATAACCAATCTGCCCCCCAAACAGCCTGAAATCACGATCGGCCGTCCAGACCGGCACGAATCCCGAATTTCTCGCTGTTCCGACGAAAAGCACTATTCACCCTGAACAACCCGAAAGTAGTTATTTTTCATTTTGTCAGCGGAAAACTCCCGTACCGCCGCTAAAACGTTGCAAATAACCAATCTGCCCCACAAACAGCCTGAAATCACGATCGGCCGTCCAGACCGGCACGAATCCCGAATTTCTCGCTGTTCCGACGAAAAGCACTATTCACCCCTGAACAACCCGAAAGTAGTTATATTCCATTTTCTCAACGGAAAACCCTCGTACCGTCCCTAAAACGTTGCAAATAACCAATCTGCCCCCTAAACAGCCTGAAATCACGATTGGACGTCTAGACCGGCACGAATCCCAAATTTCTCGCAGTTCCGACGAAAAGCACTATTCACCCCTGAACAACCCGAAAGTAGTTATATTCCATTTTCTCAGCGGAAAACCCTCGTACCGTCCCTAAAACGTTGCAAATAACCAATCTGCCCCCCAAACAGCCTGAAATCACGATCGGCCGTCCAGACCGGCACGAATCCCGAATTTCTCGTTGTTCCGACGAAAAGCACTATTCACCCTGAACAACCCGAAAGTAGTTATTTTTCATTTTGTCAGCGGAAAACTCCCGTACCGCCGCTAAAACGTTGCAAATAACCAATCTGCCCCACAAACAGCCTGAAATCACGATCGGCCGTCCAGACCGGCACGAATCCCGAATTTCACGCTGTTCCGACGAAAAGCACTATTCACCCCTGAACAACGTGAAAGTAGTTATTTTTCATTTTGCCAGCGGAAAACTCCCGTACCGCCGCTAAAACGTTGCAAATAACCAATCCGCCCCATAAACAGCCAGAAATCACGATCGGCTGTCCAGACCGGCACGAATCCCGAATTTCTCGCTGTTCCGACGAAAAGCACTATTCACCCCTGAACAACCCGAAAGTAGTTATTTTCCATTTTGTCAACGGAAAACCCTCGTACCGCCGCTAAAACGTTGCAAATAACCAATCTGCCCCCTAAACAGCCTGAAATCACGATCGGCCGTCCAGACCGGCACGAATCCCAAATTTCTCGCTGTTCCGACGAAAAGCACTATTCACCCTGAACAACCCGAAAGTAGTTATTTTTCATTTTGTCAGCGGAAAACTCCCGTACCGCCGCTAAAACGTTGCAAATAACCAATCTGCCCCACAAACAGCCTGAAATCACGATCGGCCGTCCAGACCGGCACGAATCCCGAATTTCTCGCTGTTCCGACGAAAAGCACTATTCACCCCTGAACAACCCGAAAGTAGTTATATTCCATTTTCTCAACGGAAAACCCTCGTACCGTCCCTAAAACGTTGCAAATAACCAATCTGCCCCCTAAACAGCCTGAAATCACGATTGGACGTCTAGACCGGCACGAATCCCAAATTTCTCGCAGTTCCGACGAAAAGCACTATTCACCCCTGAACAACCCGAAAGTAGTTATATTCCATTTTCTCAGCGGAAAACCCTCGTACCGTCCCTAAAACGTTGCAAATAACCAATCTGCCCCCCAAACAGCCTGAAATCACGATCGGCCGTCCAGACCGGCACGAATCCCGAATTTCTCGTTGTTCCGACGAAAAGCACTATTCACCCTGAACAACCCGAAAGTAGTTATTTTTCATTTTGTCAGCGGAAAACTCCCGTACCGCCGCTAAAACGTTGCAAATAACCAATCTGCCCCACAAACAGCCTGAAATCACGATCGGCCGTCCAGACCGGCACGAATCCCGAATTTCACGCTGTTCCGACGAAAAGCACTATTCACCCCTGAACAACGTGAAAGTAGTTATTTTTCATTTTGCCAGCGGAAAACTCCCGTACCGCCGCTAAAACGTTGCAAATAACCAATCCGCCCCATAAACAGCCAGAAATCACGATCGGCTGTCCAGACCGGCACGAATCCCGAATTTCTCGCTGTTCCGACGAAAAGCACTATTCACCCCTGAACAACCCGAAAGTAGTTATTTTCCATTTTGTCAACGGAAAACCCTCGTACCGCCGCTAAAACGTTGCAAATAACCAATCTGCCCCCTAAACAGCCTGAAATCACGATCGGCCGTCCAGACCGGCACGAATCCCAAATTTCTCGCTGTTTCGACGAAAAGCACTATTCACCCCTGCACAACCCGAAAGTAGTTATTTTTCATTTTGTCAGCGGAAAACTCCCCTACCGCCGCTAAAACGTTGCAAATAACCAATCTGCCCCACAAACAGCCTGAAATCACGATCGGCCGTCCAGACCGGCACGAATCCCGGATTTCTCGCTGTTCCGACGAAAAGCACTATTCACCCCTGAACAACCCGAAAGTAGTTATATTCCATTTTCTCAACGGAAAACCCTCGTACCGCCCCTAAAACGTTGCAAATAACCAATCTGCCCCCCAAACAGCCTGAAATCACGATCGGCCGTCCAGACCGGCACGAATCCCGAATTTCTCGCTGTTCCGACGAAAAGCACTATTCACCCTGAACAACCCGAAAGTAGTTATTTTTCATTTTGTCAGCGGAAAACTCCCGTACCGCCGCTAAAACGTTGCAAATAACCAATCTGCCCCCCAAACAGCCTGAAATCACGATCGGCCGTCCAGACCGGCACGAATCCCGAATTTCTCGCTGTTCCGACGAAAAGCACTATTCACCCCTGAACAACCCGAAAGTAGTTATATTCCATTTTCTCAACGGAAAACCCTCGTACCGTCCCTAAAACGTTGTAAATAACCAATCTGCCCCCTAAACAGCCTGAAATCACGATTGGACGTCCAGACCGGCACGAATCCCAAATTTCTCGCTGTTTCGACGAAAAGCACTATTCACCCCTGAACAACCCGAAAGTAGTTATTTTTCATTTTGTCAGCGGAAAACTCCCATACCGCCGCTAAAACGTTGCAAATAACCAATCTGCCCCACAAACAGCCTGAAATCACGATCGGCCCTCCAGACCGGCACGAATCCCGAATTTCTCGCTGTTCCGACGAAAAGCACTATTCACCCTGAACAACCCGAAAGTAGTTATTTTTCATTTTGTCAGCGGAAAACTCCCGTACCGCCGCTAAAACGTTGCAAATAACCAATCTGCCCCCCAAACAGCCTGAAATCACGATCGGCCGTCCAGACCGGCACGAATCCCGAATTTCTCGCTGTTCCGACGAAAAGCACTATTCACCCCTGAACAACCCGAAAGTAGTTATATTCCATTTTCTCAACGGAAAACCCTCGTACCGTCCCTAAAACGTTGCAAATAACCAATCTGCCCCCTAAACAGCCTGAAATCACGATTGGACGTCCAGACCGGCACGAATCCCAAATTTCTCGCAGTTCCGACAAAAAGCACTATTCACCCCTGAACAACCCGAAAGTAGTTATATTCCATTTTCTCAGCGGAAAACCCTCGTACCGTCCCTAAAACGTTGCAAATAACCAATCTGCCCCCCAAACAGCCTGAAATCACGATCGGCCGTCCAGACCGGCACGAATCCCGAATTTCTCGCTGTTCCGACGAAAAGCACTATTCACCCTGAACAACCCGAAAGTAGTTATTTTTCATTTTGTCAGCGGAAAACTCCCGTACCGCCGCTAAAACGTTGCAAATAACCAATCTGCCCCACAAACAGCCTGAAATCACGATCGGCCGTCCAGACCGGCACGAATCCCGAATTTCACGCTGTTCCGACGAAAAGCACTATTCACCCCTGAACAACCTGAAAGTAGTTATTTTTCATTTTGCCAGCGGAAAACTCCCGTACCGCCGCTAAAACGTTGCAAATAACCAATCCGCCCCATAAACAGCCAGAAATCACGATCGGCTGTCCAGACCGGCACGAATCCCGAATTTCTCGCTGTTCCGACGAAAAGCACTATTCACCCCTGAACAACCCGAAAGTAGTTATTTTCCATTTTGTCAACGGAAAACCCTCGTACCGCCGCTAAAACGTTGCAAATAACCAATCTGCCCCCCAAACAGCCTGAAATCACGATCGGCCGTCCAGACCGGCACGAATCCCGGATTTCTCGCTGTTCCGACGAAAAGCACTATTCACCCCTGAACAACCCGAAAGTAGTTATATTCCATTTTCTCAACGGAAAACCCTCGTACCGTCCCTAAAACGTTGCAAATAACCAATCTGCCCCCCAAACAGCCTGAAATCACGATCGGCCGTCCAGACCGGCACGAATCCCGAATTTCTCGCTGTTCCGACGAAAAGCACTATTCACCCTGAACAACCCGAAAGTAGTTATTTTTCATTTTGTCAGCGGAAAACTCCCGTACCGCCGCTAAAACGTTGCAAATAACCAATCTGCCCCACAAACAGCCTGAAATCACGATCGGCCGTCCAGACCGGCACGAATCCCGAATTTCTCGCTGTTCCGACGAAAAGCACTATTCACCCCTGAACAACCCGAAAGTAGTTATTTTCCATTTTGTCAACGGAAAACTCCCGTACCGCCGCTAAAACGTTGCAAATAACCAATCTGCCCCACAAACAGCCTGAAATCACGATCGGCCGTCCAGACCGGCACGAATCCCGAATTTCTCGCTGTTCCGACGAAAAGCACTATTCACCCCTGAACAACCCGAAAGTAGTTATATTCCATTTTCTCAACGGAAAACCCTCGTACCGTCCCTAAAACGTTGCAAATAACCAATCTGCCCCCCAAACAGCCTGAAATCCCGATTGGACGTCCAGACCGGCACGAATCCCGAATTTCTCGCTGTTCCGACAAAAAGCACTATTCACCCCTGAACAACCCGAAAGTAGTTATTTTTCATTTTGTCAGCGGAAAACTCCCGTACCGCCGCTAAAACGTTGCAAATAACCAATCTGCCCCACAAACAGCCTGAAATCACGATCGGCCGTCCAGACCGGCACGAATCCCGAATTTCTCGCTGTTCCGACGAAAAGCACTATTCACCCCTGAACAACCCGAAAGTAGTTATTTTCCATTTTGTCAACGGAAAACTCCCGTACCGCCGCTAAAACGTTGCAAATAACCAATCTGCCCCACAAACAGCCTGAAATCACGATCGGCCGTCCAGACCGGCACGAATCCCGAATTTCTCGCTGTTCCGACGAAAAGCACTATTCACCCCTGAACAACCCGAAAGTAGTTATATTCCATTTTCTCAACGGAAAAACCTCGTACCGTCCCTAAAACGTTGCAAATAACCAATCTGCCCCCCAAACAGCCTGAAATCCCGATTGGACGTCCAGACCGGCACGAATCCCGAATTTCTCGCTGTTCCGACGAAAAGCACTATTCACCCCTGAACAACCCGAAAGTAGTTATTTTTCATTTTGTCAGCGGAAAACTCCCGTACCGCCGCTAAAACGTTGCAAATAACCAATCTGCCCCCCAAACAGCCTGAAATCACGATCGGCCGTCCAGACCGGCACGAATCCCGAATTTCTCGCTGTTCCGACGAAAAGCACTATTCACCCCTGAACAACCCGAAAGTAGTTATTTTCCATTTTGTCAACGGAAAACTCCCGTACCGCCGCTAAAACGTTGCAAATAACCAATCTGCCCCACAAACAGCCTGAAATCACGATCGGCCGTCCAGACCGGCACGAATCATGAATTTCTCGTTGTTCCGACGAAAAGCACTATTCACCCCTGAACAACCCGAAAGTAGTTATATTCCATTTTCTCAACGGAAAACCCTCGTACCGTCCCTAAAACGTTGCAAATAACCAATCTGCCCCCCAAACAGCCTGAAATCACGATCGGCCGTCCAGACCGGCACGAATCCCGAATTTCTCGCTGTTCCGACGAAAAGCACTATTCACCCCAGAACAACCCGAAAGTAGTTATTTTCCATTTTGTCAACGGAAAACTCCCGTACCGCCGCTAAAACGTTGCAAATAACCAATCTGCCCCACAAACAGCCTGAAATCACGATCGGCCGTCCAGACCGGCACGAATCATGAATTTCTCGTTGTTCCGACGAAAAGCACTATTCACCCCTGAACAACCCGAAAGTAGTTATATTCCATTTTCTCAACGGAAAACCCTCGTACCGTCCCTAAAACGTTGCAAATAACCAATCTGCCCCCCAAACAGCCTGAAATCACGATCGGCCGTCCAGACCGGCACGAATCCCGAATTTCTCGCTGTTCCGACGAAAAGCACTATTCACCCCTGAACAACCCGAAAGTAGTTATATTCCATTTTCTCAACGGAAAACCCTCGTACCGTCCCTAAAACGTTGCAAATAACCAATCTGCCCCCCAAACAGCCTGAAATCCCGATTGGACGTCCAGACCGGCACGAATCCCGAATTTCTCGCTGTTCCGACAAAAAGCACTATTCACCCCTGAACAACCCGAAAGTAGTTATTTTTCATTTTGTCAGCGGAAAACTCCCGTACCGCCGCTAAAACGTTGCAAATAACCAATCTGCCCCACAAACAGCCTGAAATCACGATCGGCCGTCCAGACCGGCACGAATCCCGAATTTCTCGCTGTTCCGACGAAAAGCACTATTCACCCCTGAACAACCCGAAAGTAGTTATTTTCCATTTTGTCAACGGAAAACTCCCGTACCGCCGCTAAAACGTTGCAAATAACCAATCTGCCCCACAAACAGCCTGAAATCACGATCGGCCGTCCAGACCGGCACGAATCCCGAATTTCTCGCTGTTCCGACGAAAAGCACTATTCACCCCTGAACAACCCGAAAGTAGTTATATTCCATTTTCTCAACGGAAAAACCTCGTACCGTCCCTAAAACGTTGCAAATAACCAATCTGCCCCCCAAACAGCCTGAAATCCCGATTGGACGTCCAGACCGGCACGAATCCCGAATTTCTCGCTGTTCCGACGAAAAGCACTATTCACCCCTGAACAACCCGAAAGTAGTTATTTTTCATTTTGTCAGCGGAAAACTCCCGTACCGCCGCTAAAACGTTGCAAATAACCAATCTGCCCCCCAAACAGCCTGAAATCACGATCGGCCGTCCAGACCGGCACGAATCCCGAATTTCTCGCTGTTCCGACGAAAAGCACTATTCACCCCTGAACAACCCGAAAGTAGTTATTTTCCATTTTGTCAACGGAAAACTCCCGTACCGCCGCTAAAACGTTGTAAATAACCAATCTGCCCCACAAACAGCCTGAAATCACGATCGGCCGTCCAGACCGGCACGAATCATGAATTTCTCGTTGTTCCGACGAAAAGCACTATTCACCCCTGAACAACCCGAAAGTAGTTATATTCCATTTTCTCAACGGAAAACCCTCGTACCGTCCCTAAAACGTTGCAAATAACCAATCTGCCCCCCAAACAGCCTGAAATCACGATCGGCCGTCCAGACCGGCACGAATCCCGAATTTCTCGCTGTTCCGACGAAAAGCACTATTCACCCCAGAACAACCCGAAAGTAGTTATTTTCCATTTTGTCAACGGAAAACTCCCGTACCGCCGCTAAAACGTTGCAAATAACCAATCTGCCCCACAAACAGCCTGAAATCACGATCGGCCGTCCAGACCGGCACGAATCATGAATTTCTCGTTGTTCCGACGAAAAGCACTATTCACCCCTGAACAACCCGAAAGTAGTTATATTCCATTTTCTCAACGGAAAACCCTCGTACCGTCCCTAAAACGTTGCAAATAACCAATCTGCCCCCCAAACAGCCTGAAATCACGATCGGCCGTCCAGACCGGCACGAATCCCGAATTTCTCGCTGTTCCGACGAAAAGCACTATTCACCCTGAACAACCCGAAAGTAGTTATTTTTCATTTTGTCAGCGGAAAACTCCCGTACCGCCGCTAAAACGTTGCAAATAACCAATCTGCCCCACAAACAGCCTGAAATCACGATCGGCCGTCCAGACCGGCACGAATCCCGAATTTCTCGCTGTTCCGACGAAAAGCACTATTCACCCTGAACAACCCGAAAGTAGTTATTTTTCATTTTGTCAGCGGAAAACTCCCGTACCGCCGCTAAAACGTTGCAAATTACCAATCTGCCCCACAAACAGCCTGAAATCACGATCGGCCGTCCAGACCGGCACGAATCCCGAATTTCTCGCTGTTCCGACGAAAAGCACTATTCACCCCTGAACAACCCGAAAGTAGTTATTTTCCATTTTGTCAACGGAAAACTCCCGTACCGCCGCTAAAACGTTGCAAATAACCAATCTGCCCCACAAACAGCCTGAAATCACGATCGGCCGTCCAGACCGGCACGAATCCCGAATTTCTCGCTGTTCCGACGAAAAGCACTATTCACCCCTGAACAACCCGAAAGTAGTTATATTCCATTTTCTCAACGGAAAACCCTCGTACCGTCCCTAAAACGTTGCAAATAACCAATCTGCCCCCCAAACAGCCTGAAATCCCGATTGGACGTCCAGACCGGCACGAATCCCGAATTTCTCGCTGTTCCGACAAAAAGCACTATTCACCCCTGAACAACCCGAAAGTAGTTATTTTTCATTTTGTCAGCGGAAAACTCCCGTACCGCCGCTAAAACGTTGCAAATAACCAATCTGCCCCACAAACAGCCTGAAATCACGATCGGCCGTCCAGACCGGCACGAATCCCGAATTTCTCGCTGTTCCGACGAAAAGCACTATTCACCCCTGAACAACCCGAAAGTAGTTATTTTCCATTTTGTCAACGGAAAACTCCCGTACCGCCGCTAAAACGTTGCAAATAACCAATCTGCCCCACAAACAGCCTGAAATCACGATCGGCCGTCCAGACCGGCACGAATCCCGAATTTCTCGCTGTTCCGACGAAAAGCACTATTCACCCCTGAACAACCCGAAAGTAGTTATTTTCCATTTTGTCAACGGAAAACTCCCGTACCGCCGCTAAAACGTTGCAAATAACCAATCTGCCCCACAAACAGCCTGAAATCACGATCGGCCGTCCAGACCGGCACGAATCCCGAATTTCTCGCTGTTCCGACGAAAAGCACTATTCACCCCTGAACAACCCGAAAGTAGTTATATTCCATTTTCTCAACGGAAAAACCTCGTACCGTCCCTAAAACGTTGCAAATAACCAATCTGCCCCCCAAACAGCCTGAAATCCCGATTGGACGTCCAGACCGGCACGAATCCCGAATTTCTCGCTGTTCCGACGAAAAGCACTATTCACCCCTGAACAACCCGAAAGTAGTTATTTTTCATTTTGTCAGCGGAAAACTCCCGTACCGCCGCTAAAACGTTGCAAATAACCAATCTGCCCCCCAAACAGCCTGAAATCACGATCGGCCGTCCAGACCGGCACGAATCCCGAATTTCTCGCTGTTCCGACGAAAAGCACTATTCACCCCTGAACAACCCGAAAGTAGTTATTTTCCATTTTGTCAACGGAAAACTCCCGTACCGCCGCTAAAACGTTGCAAATAACCAATCTGCCCCACAAACAGCCTGAAATCACGATCGGCCGTCCAGACCGGCACGAATCCCGAATTTCTCGCTGTTCCGACGAAAAGCACTATTCACCCCTGAACAACCCGAAAGTAGTTATATTCCATTTTCTCAACGGAAAAACCTCGTACCGTCCCTAAAACGTTGCAAATAACCAATCTGCCCCCCAAACAGCCTGAAATCCCGATTGGACGTCCAGACCGGCACGAATCCCGAATTTCTCGCTGTTCCGACGAAAAGCACTATTCACCCCTGAACAACCCGAAAGTAGTTATTTTTCATTTTGTCAGCGGAAAACTCCCGTACCGCCGCTAAAACGTTGCAAATAACCAATCTGCCCCCCAAACAGCCTGAAATCACGATCGGCCGTCCAGACCGGCACGAATCCCGAATTTCTCGCTGTTCCGACGAAAAGCACTATTCACCCCTGAACAACCCGAAAGTAGTTATTTTCCATTTTGTCAACGGAAAACTCCCGTACCGCCGCTAAAACGTTGCAAATAACCATTCTGCCCCACAAACAGCCTGAAATCACGATCGGCCGTCCAGACCGGCACGAATCATGAATTTCTCGTTGTTCCGACGAAAAGCACTATTCACCCCTGAACAACCCGAAAGTAGTTATATTCCATTTTCTCAACGGAAAACCCTCGTACCGTCCCTAAAACGTTGCAAATAACCAATCTGCCCCCCAAACAGCCTGAAATCACGATCGGCCGTCCAGACCGGCACGAATCCCGAATTTCTCGCTGTTCCGACGAAAAGCACTATTCACCCCAGAACAACCCGAAAGTAGTTATTTTCCATTTTGTCAACGGAAAACTCCCGTACCGCCGCTAAAACGTTGCAAATAACCAATCTGCCCCACAAACAGCCTGAAATCACGATCGGCCGTCCAGACCGGCACGAATCATGAATTTCTCGTTGTTCCGACGAAAAGCACTATTCACCCCTGAACAACCCGAAAGTAGTTATATTCCATTTTCTCAACGGAAAACCCTCGTACCGTCCCTAAAACGTTGCAAATAACCAATCTGCCCCCCAAACAGCCTGAAATCACGATCGGCCGTCTAGACCGGCACGAATCCCGAATTTCTCGCTGTTCCGACGAAAAGCACTATTCACCCTGAACAACCCGAAAGTAGTTATTTTTCATTTTGTCAGCGGAAAACTCCCGTACCGCCGCTAAAACGTTGCAAATAACCAATCTGCCCCACAAACAGCCTGAAATCACGATCGGCCGTCCAGACCGGCACGAATCCCGAATTTCTCGCTGTTCCGACGAAAAGCACTATTCACCCCTGAACAACCCGAAAGTAGTTATTTTCCATTTTGTCAACGGAAAACTCCCGTACCGCCGCTAAAACGTTGCAAATAACCAATCTGCCCCACAAACAGCCTGAAATCACGATCGGCCGTCCAGACCGGCACGAATCATGAATTTCTCGTTGTTCCGACGAAAACCACTATTCACCCCTGAACAACCCGAAAGTAGTTATATTCCATTTTCTCAACGGAAAACCCTCGTACCGTCCCTAAAACGTTGCAAATAACCAATCTGCCCCCCAAACAGCCTGAAATCACGATCGGCCGTCCAGACCGGCACGAATCCCGAATTTCTCGCTGTTCCGACGAAAAGCACTATTCACCCTGAACAACCCGAAAGTAGTTATTTTTCATTTTGTCAGCGGAAAACTCCCGTACCGCCGCTAAAACGTTGCAAATAACCAATCTGCCCCACAAACAGCCTGAAATCACGATCGGCCGTCCAGACCGGCACGAATCCCGAATTTCTCGCTGTTCCGACGAAAGCACTATTCACCCCTGAACAACCCGAAAGTAGTTATAATCCATTTACTCAACGGAAAACCCTCGTACCGTCCCTAAAACGTTGCAAATAACCAATCTGCCCCCCAAACAGCCTGAAATCACGATTGGACGTCCAGACCGGCACGAATCCCAAATTTCTCGCTGTTCCGACGAAAAGCACTATTCACCCTGAACAACCCGAAAGTAGTTATTTTTCATTTTGTCAGCGGAAAACTCCCGTACCGCCGCTAAAACGTTGCAAATAACCAATCTGCCCCACAAACAGCCTGAAATCACGATCGGCCGTCCAGACCGGCACGAATCCCGAATTTCTCGCTGTTCCGACGAAAAGCACTATTCACCCCTGAACAACCCGAAAGTAGTTATTTTCCATTTCGTCAACGGAAAACTCCCGTACCGCCGCTAAAACGTTGCAAATAACCAATCTGCCCCACAAACAGCCTGAAATCACGATCGGCCGTCCAGACCGGCACGAATCCCGAATTTCTCGCTGTTCCGACGAAAAGCACTATTCACCCCTGAACAACCCGAAAGTAGTTATATTCCATTTTCTCAACGGAAAACCCTCGTACCGTCCCTAAAACGTTGCAAATAACCAATCTGCCCCCCAAACAGCCTGAAATCACGATCGGCCGTCCAGACCGGCACGAATCCCGAATTTCTCGCTGTTCCGACGAAAAGCACTATTCACCCTGAACAACCCGAAAGTAGTTATTTTTCATTTTGTCAGCGGAAAACTCCCGTACCGCCGCTAAAACGTTGCAAATAACCAATCTGCCCCCCAAACAGCCTGAAATCACGATCGGCCGTCCAGACCGGCACGAATCCCGAATTTCTCGCTGTTCCGACGAAAAGCACTATTCACCCCAGAACAACCCGAAAGTAGTTATTTTCCATTTTGTCAACGGAAAACTCCCGTACCGCCGCTAAAACGTTGCAAATAACCAATCTGCCCCACAAACAGCCTGAAATCACGATCGGCCGTCCAGACCGGCACGAATCATGAATTTCTCGTTGTTCCGACGAAAAGCACTATTCACCCCTGAACAACCCGAAAGTAGTTATATTCCATTTTCTCAACGGAAAACCCTCGTACCGTCCCTAAAACGTTGCAAATAACCAATCTGCCCCCCAAACAGCCTGAAATCACGATCGGCCGTCCAGACCGGCACGAATCCCGAATTTCTCGCTGTTCCGACGAAAAGCACTATTCACCCTGAACAACCCGAAAGTAGTTATTTTTCATTTTGTCAGCGGAAAACTCCCGTACCGCCGCTAAAACGTTGCAAATAACCAATCTGCCCCACAAACAGCCTGAAATCACGATCGGCCGTCCAGACCGGCACGAATCCCGAATTTCTCGCTGTTCCGACGAAAAGCACTATTCACCCCTGAACAACCCGAAAGTAGTTATTTTCCATTTTGTCAACGGAAAACTCCCGTACCGCCGCTAAAACGTTGCAAATAACCAATCTGCCCCCCAAACAGCCTGAAATCACGATCGGCCGTCCAGACCGGCACGAATCATGAATTTCTCGTTGTTCCGACGAAAAGCACTATTCACCCCTGAACAACCCGAAAGTAGTTATATTCCATTTTCTCAACGGAAAACCCTCGTACCGTCCCTAAAACGTTGCAAATAACCAATCTGCCCCCCAAACAGCCTGAAATCACGATCGGCCGTCCAGACCGGCACGAATCCCGAATTTCTCGCTGTTCCGACGAAAAGCACTATTCACCCTGAACAACCCGAAAGTAGTTATTTTTCATTTTGTCAGCGGAAAACTCCCGTACCGCCGCTAAAACGTTGCAAATAACCAATCTGCCCCACAAACAGCCTGAAATCACGATCGGCCGTCCAGACCGGCACGAATCCCGAATTTCTCGCTGTTCCGACGAAAAGCACTATTCACCCCTGAACAACCCGAAAGTAGTTATAATCCATTTACTCAACGGAAAACCCTCGTACCGTCCCTAAAACGTTGCAAATAACCAATCTGCCCCCCAAACAGCCTGAAATCACGATTGGACGTCCAGACCGGCACGAATCCCAAATTTCTCGCTGTTCCGACGAAAAGCACTATTCACCCTGAACAACCCGAAAGTAGTTATTTTTCATTTTGTCAGCGGAAAACTCCCGTACCGCCGCTAAAACGTTGCAAATAACCAATCTGCCCCACAAACAGCCTGAAATCACGATCGGCCGTCCAGACCGGCACGAATCCCGAATTTCTCGCTGTTCCGACGAAAAGCACTATTCACCCCTGAACAACCCGAAAGTAGTTATTTTCCATTTCGTCAACGGAAAACTCCCGTACCGCCGCTAAAACGTTGCAAATAACCAATCTGCCCCACAAACAGCCTGAAATCACGATCGGCCGTCCAGACCGGCACGAATCCCGAATTTCTCGCTGTTCCGACGAAAACCACTATTCACCCCTGAACAACCCGAAAGTAGTTATATTCCATTTTCTCAACGGAAAACCCTCGTACCGTCCCTAAAACGTTGCAAATAACCAATCTGCCCCCCAAACAGCCTGAAATCCCGATTGGACGTCCAGACCGGCACGAATCCCGAATTTCTCGCTGTTCCGACAAAAAGCACTATTCACCCCTGAACAACCCGAAAGTAGTTATTTTTCATTTTGTCAGCGGAAAACTCCCGTACCGCCGCTAAAACGTTGCAAATAACCAATCTGCCCCACAAACAGCCTGAAATCACGATCGGCCGTCCAGACCGGCACGAATCCCGAATTTCTCGCTGTTCCGACGAAAAGCACTATTCACCCCTGAACAACCCGAAAGTAGTTATTTTCCATTTTGTCAACGGAAAACTCCCGTACCGCCGCTAAAACGTTGCAAATAACCAATCTGCCCCACAAACAGCCTGAAATCACGATCGGCCGTCCAGACCGGCACGAATCATGAATTTCTCGTTGTTCCGACGAAAAGCACTATTCACCCCTGAACAACCCGAAAGTAGTTATATTCCATTTTCTCAACGGAAAACCCTCGTACCGTCCCTAAAACGTTGCAAATAACCAATCTGCCCCCCAAACAGCCTGAAATCACGATCGGCCGTCCAGACCGGCACGAATCCCGAATTTCTCGCTGTTCCGACGAAAAGCACTATTCACCCCAGAACAACCCGAAAGTAGTTATTTTCCATTTTGTCAACGGAAAACTCCCGTACCGCCGCTAAAACGTTGCAAATAACCAATCTGCCCCACAAACAGCCTGAAATCACGATCGGCCGTCCAGACCGGCACGAATCCCGAATTTCTCGCTGTTCCGACGAAAAGCACTATTCACCCCTGAACGTCCCGAAAGTAGTTATTTTCCATTTTGTCAACGGAAAACTCCCGTACCGCCGCTAAAACGTTGCAAATAACCAATCTGCCCCACAAACAGCCTGAAATCACGATCGGCCGTCCAGACCGGCACGAATCATGAATTTCTCGTTGTTCCGACGAAAAGCACTATTCACCCCTGAACAACCCGAAAGTAGTTATATTCCATTTTCTCAACGGAAAACCCTCGTACCGTCCCTAAAACGTTGCAAATAACCAATCTGCCCCCCAAACAGCCTGAAATCACGATCGGCCGTCCAGACCGGCACGAATCCCGAATTTCTCGCTGTTCCGACGAAAAGCACTATTCACCCCAGAACAACCCGAAAGTAGTTATTTTCCATTTTGTCAACGGAAAAATCCCGTACCGTCCCTAAAACGTTGCAAATAACCAATCTGCCCCCCAAACAGCCTGAAATCACGATCGGCCGTCCAGACCGGCACGAATCCCGAATTTCTCGCTGTTCCGACGAAAAGCACTATTCACCCCTGAACAACCCGAAAGTAGTTATTTTTCATTTTGTCAGCGGAAAACTCCCGTACCGCCGCTAAAACGTTGCAAATAACCAATCTCCCCCACAAACAGCCTGAAATCACGATCGGCCGTCCAGACCGGCACGAATCCCGAATTTCTCGCTGTTCCGACGAAAAGCACTATTCACCCCTGAACAACCCGAAAGTAGTTATTTTCCATTTTGTCAACGGAAAACTCCCGTACCGCCGCTAAAACGTTGCAAATAACCAATCTGCCCCACAAACAGCCTGAAATCACGATCGGCCGTCCAGACCGGCACGAATCATGAATTTCTCGTTGTTCCGACGAAAAGCACTATTCACCCCTGAACAACCCGAAAGTAGTTATATTCCATTTTCTCAACGGAAAACCCTCGTACCGTCCCTAAAACGTTGCAAATAACCAATCTGCCCCCCAAACAGCCTGAAATCACGATCGGCCGTCCAGACCGGCACGAATCCCGAATTTCTCGCTGTTCCGACGAAAAGCACTATTCACCCCAGAACAACCCGAAAGTAGTTATTTTCCATTTTGTCAACGGAAAACTCCCGTACCGCCGCTAAAACGTTGCAAATAACCAATCTGCCCCACAAACAGCCTGAAATCACGATCGGCCGTCCAGACCGGCACGAATCATGAATTTCTCGTTGTTCCGACGAAAAGCACTATTCACCCCTGAACAACCCGAAAGTAGTTATATTCCATTTTCTCAACGGAAAACCCTCGTACCGTCCCTAAAACGTTGCAAATAACCAATCTGCCCCCCAAACAGCCTGAAATCACGATCGGCCGTCCAGACCGGCACGAATCCCGAATTTCTCGCTGTTCCGACGAAAAGCACTATTCACCCCTGAACAACCCGAAAGTAGTTATTTTCCATTTTGTCAACGGAAAACTCCCGTACCGCCGCTAAAACGTTGCAAATAACCAATCTGCCCCACAAACAGCCTGAAATCACGATCGGCCGTCCAGACCGGCACGAATCCCGAATTTCTCGCTGTTCCGACGAAAAGCACAATTCACCCCTGAACAACCCGAAAGTAGTTATTTTCCATTTTGTCAACGGAAAACTCCCGTACCGCCGCTAAAACGTTGCAAATAACCAATCTGCCCCACAAACAGCCTGAAATCACGATCGGCCGTCCAGACCGGCACGAATCATGAATTTCTCGTTGTTCCGACGAAAAGCACTATTCACCCCTGAACAACCCGAAAGTAGTTATATTCCATTTTCTCAACGGAAAACCCTCGTACCGTCCCTAAAACGTTGCAAATAACCAATCTGCCCCCCAAACAGCCTGAAATCACGATCGGCCGTCCAGACCGGCACGAATCCCGAATTTCTCGCTGTTCCGACGAAAAGCACTATTCACCCCTGAACAACCCGAAAGTAGTTATTTTCCATTTTGTCAACGGAAAACTCCCGTACCGCCGCTAAAACGTTGCAAATAACCAATCTGCCCCACAAACAGCCTGAAATCACGATCGGCCGTCCAGACCGGCACGAATCATGAACTTCTCGTTGTTCCGACGAAAAGCACTATTCACCCCTGAACAACCCGAAAGTAGTTATATTCCATTTTCTCAACGGAAAACCCTCGTACCGTCCCTAAAACGTTGCAAATAACCAATCTGCCCCCCAAACAGCCTGAAATCACGATCGGCCGTCCAGACCGGCACGAATCCCGAATTTCTCGCTGTTCCGACGAAAAGCACTATTCACCCCAGAACAACCCGAAAGTAGTTATTTTCCATTTTGTCAACGGAAAACTCCCGTACCGCCGCTAAAACGTTGCAAATAACCAATCTGCCCCACAAACAGCCTGAAATCACGATCGGCCGTCCAGACCGGCACGAATCATGAATTTCTCGTTGTTCCGACGAAAAGCACTATTCACCCCTGAACAACCCGAAAGTAGTTATATTCCATTTTCTCAACGGAAAACCCTCGTACCGTCCCTAAAACGTTGCAAATAACCAATCTGCCCCCCAAACAGCCTGAAATCACGATCGGCCGTCCAGACCGGCACGAATCCCGAATTTCTCGCTGTTCCGACGAAAAGCACTATTCACCCTGAACAACCCGAAAGTAGTTATTTTTCATTTTGTCAGCGGAAAACTCCCGTACCGCCGCTAAAACGTTGCAAATAACCAATCTGCCCCACAAACAGCCTGAAATCACGATCGGCCGTCCAGACCGGCACGAATCCCGAATTTCTCGCTGTTCCGACGAAAAGCACTATTCACCCCTGAACAACCCGAAAGTAGTTATAATCCATTTACTCAACGGAAAACCCTCGTACCGTCCCTAAAACGTTGCAAATAACCAATCTGCCCCCCAAACAGCCTGAAATCACGATTGGACGTCCAGACCGGCACGAATCCCAAATTTCTCGCTGTTCCGACGAAAAGCACTATTCACCCTGAACAACCCGAAAGTAGTTATTTTTCATTTTGTCAGCGGAAAACTCCCGTACCGCCGCTAAAACGTTGCAAATAACCAATCTGCCCCACAAACAGCCTGAAATCACGATCGGCCGTCCAGACCGGCACGAATCCCGAATTTCTCGCTGTTCCGACGAAAAGCACTATTCACCCCTGAACAACCCGAAAGTAGTTATTTTCCATTTCGTCAACGGAAAACTCCCGTACCGCCGCTAAAACGTTGCAAATAACCAATCTGCCCCACAAACAGCCTGAAATCACGATCGGCCGTCCAGACCGGCACGAATCCCGAATTTCTCGCTGTTCCGACGAAAAGCACTATTCACCCCTGAACAACCCGAAAGTAGTTATATTCCATTTTCTCAACGGAAAACCCTCGTACCGTCCCTAAAACGTTGCAAATAACCAATCTGCCCCCCAAACAGCCTGAAATCCCGATTGGACGTCCAGACCGGCACGAATCCCGAATTTCTCGCTGTTCCGACAAAAAGCACTATTCACCCCTGAACAACCCGAAAGTAGTTATTTTTCATTTTGTCAGCGGAAAACTCCCGTACCGCCGCTAAAACGTTGCAAATAACCAATCTCCCCCACAAACAGCCTGAAATCACGATCGGCCGTCCAGACCGGCACGAATCCCGAATTTCTCGCTGTTCCGACGAAAAGCACTATTCACCCCTGAACAACCCGAAAGTAGTTATTTTCCATTTTGTCAACGGAAAACTCCCGTACCGCCGCTAAAACGTTGCAAATAACCAATCTGCCCCACAAACAGCCTGAAATCACGATCGGCCGTCCAGACCGGCACGAATCATGAATTTCTCGTTGTTCCGACGAAAAGCACTATTCACCCCTGAACAACCCGAAAGTAGTTATATTCCATTTTCTCAACGGAAAACCCTCGTACCGTCCCTAAAACGTTGCAAATAACCAATCTGCCCCCCAAACAGCCTGAAATCACGATCGGCCGTCCAGACCGGCACGAATCCCGAATTTCTCGCTGTTCCGACGAAAAGCACTATTCACCCCAGAACAACCCGAAAGTAGTTATTTTCCATTTTGTCAACGGAAAACTCCCGTACCGCCGCTAAAACGTTGCAAATAACCAATCTGCCCCACAAACAGCCTGAAATCACGATCGGCCGTCCAGACCGGCACGAATCATGAATTTCTCGTTGTTCCGACGAAAAGCACTATTCACCCCTGAACAACCCGAAAGTAGTTATATTCCATTTTCTCAACGGAAAACCCTCGTACCGTCCCAAAAACGTTGCAAATAACCAATCTGCCCCCCAAACAGCCTGAAATCACGATCGGCCGTCCAGACCGGCACGAATCCCGAATTTCTCGCTGTTCCGACGAAAAGCACTATTCACCCCTGAACAACCCGAAAGTAGTTATTTTCCATTTTGTCAACGGAAAACTCCCGTACCGCCGCTAAAACGTTGCAAATAACCAATCTGCCCCACAAACAGCCTGAAATCACGATCGGCCGTCCAGACCGGCACGAATCCCGAATTTCTCGCTGTTCCGACGAAAAGCACTATTCACCCCTGAACAACCCGAAAGTAGTTATTTTCCATTTCGTCAACGGAAAACTCCCGTACCGCCGCTAAAACGTTGCAAATAACCAATCTGCCCCACAAACAGCCTGAAATCACGATCGGCCGTCCAGACCGGCACGAATCCCGAATTTCTCGCTGTTCCGACGAAAAGCACTATTCACCCCTGAACAACCCGAAAGTAGTTATATTCCATTTTCTCAACGGAAAACCCTCGTACCGTCCCTAAAACGTTGCAAATAACCAATCTGCCCCCCAAACAGCCTGAAATCCCGATTGGACGTCCAGACCGGCACGAATCCCGAATTTCTCGCTGTTCCGACAAAAAGCACTATTCACCCCTGAACAACCCGAAAGTAGTTATTTTTCATTTTGTCAGCGGAAAACTCCCGTACCGCCGCTAAAACGTTGCAAATAACCAATCTCCCCCACAAACAGCCTGAAATCACGATCGGCCGTCCAGACCGGCACGAATCCCGAATTTCTCGCTGTTCCGACGAAAAGCACTATTCACCCCTGAACAACCCGAAAGTAGTTATTTTCCATTTTGTCAACGGAAAACTCCCGTACCGCCGCTAAAACGTTGCAAATAACCAATCTGCCCCACAAACAGCCTGAAATCACGATCGGCCGTCCAGACCGGCACGAATCATGAATTTCTCGTTGTTCCGACGAAAAGCACTATTCACCCCTGAACAACCCGAAAGTAGTTATATTCCATTTTCTCAACGGAAAACCCTCGTACCGTCCCTAAAACGTTGCAAATAACCAATCTGCCCCCCAAACAGCCTGAAATCACGATCGGCCGTCCAGACCGGCACGAATCCCGAATTTCTCGCTGTTCCGACGAAAAGCACTATTCACCCCAGAACAACCCGAAAGTAGTTATTTTCCATTTTGTCAACGGAAAACTCCCGTACCGCCGCTAAAACGTTGCAAATAACCAATCTGCCCCACAAACAGCCTGAAATCACGATCGGCCGTCCAGACCGGCACGAATCATGAATTTCTCGTTGTTCCGACGAAAAGCACTATTCACCCCTGAACAACCCGAAAGTAGTTATATTCCATTTTCTCAACGGAAAACCCTCGTACCGTCCCTAAAACGTTGCAAATAACCAATCTGCCCCCCAAACAGCCTGAAATCACGATCGGCCGTCCAGACCGGCACGAATCCCGAATTTCTCGCTGTTCCGACGAAAAGCACTATTCACCCTGAACAACCCGAAAGTAGTTATTTTTCATTTTGTCAGCGGAAAACTCCCGTACCGCCGCTAAAACGTTGCAAATAACCAATCTGCCCCACAAACAGCCTGAAATCACGATCGGCCGTCCAGACCGGCACGAATCCCGAATTTCTCGCTGTTCCGACGAAAAGCACAATTCACCCCTGAACAACCCGAAAGTAGTTATTTTCCATTTTGTCAACGGAAAACTCCCGTACCGCCGCTAAAACGTTGCAAATAACCAATCTGCCCCACAAACAGCCTGAAATCACGATCGGCCGTCCAGACCGGCACGAATCATGAATTTCTCGTTGTTCCGACGAAAAGCACTATTCACCCCTGAACAACCCGAAAGTAGTTATATTCCATTTTCTCAACGGAAAACCCTCGTACCGTCCCTAAAACGTTGCAAATAACCAATCTGCCCCCCAAACAGCCTGAAATCACGATCGGCCGTCCAGACCGGCACGAATCCCGAATTTCTCGCTGTTCCGACGAAAAGCACTATTCACCCCTGAACAACCCGAAAGTAGTTATTTTCCATTTTGTCAACGGAAAACTCCCGTACCGCCGCTAAAACGTTGCAAATAACCAATCTGCCCCACAAACAGCCTGAAATCACGATCGGCCGTCCAGACCGGCACGAATCATGAATTTCTCGTTGTTCCGACGAAAAGCACTATTCACCCCTGAACAACCCGAAAGTAGTTATATTCCATTTTCTCAACGGAAAACCCTCGTACCGTCCCTAAAACGTTGCAAATAACCAATCTGCCCCCCAAACAGCCTGAAATCACGATCGGCCGTCCAGACCGGCACGAATCCCGAATTTCTCGCTGTTCCGACGAAAAGCACTATTCACCCTGAACAACCCGAAAGTAGTTATTTTTCATTTTGTCAGCGGAAAACTCCCGTACCGCCGCTAAAACGTTGCAAATAACCAATCTGCCCCACAAACAGCCTGAAATCACGATCGGCCGTCCAGACCGGCACGAATCCCGAATTTCTCGCTGTTCCGACGAAAAGCACAATTCACCCCTGAACAACCCGAAAGTAGTTATTTTCCATTTTGTCAACGGAAAACTCCCGTACCGCCGCTAAAACGTTGCAAATAACCAATCTGCCCCACAAACAGCCTGAAATCACGATCGGCCGTCCAGACCGGCACGAATCATGAATTTCTCGTTGTTCCGACGAAAAGCACTATTCACCCCTGAACAACCCGAAAGTAGTTATATTCCATTTTCTCAACGGAAAACCCTCGTACCGTCCCTAAAACGTTGCAAATAACCAATCTGCCCCCCAAACAGCCTGAAATCACGATCGGCCGTCCAGACCGGCACGAATCCCGAATTTCTCGCTGTTCCGACGAAAAGCACTATTCACCCCTGAACAACCCGAAAGTAGTTATTTTCCATTTTGTCAACGGAAAACTCCCGTACCGCCGCTAAAACGTTGCAAATAACCAATCTGCCCCACAAACAGCCTGAAATCACGATCGGCCGTCCAGACCGGCACGAATCCCGAATTTCTCGCTGTTCCGACGAAAAGCACTATTCACCCCTGAACAACCCGAAAGTAGTTATTTTCCATTTCGTCAACGGAAAACTCCCGTACCGCCGCTAAAACGTTGCAAATAACCAATCTGCCCCACAAACAGCCTGAAATCACGATCGGCCGTCCAGACCGGCACGAATCCCGAATTTCTCGCTGTTCCGACAAAAAGCACTATTCACCCCTGAACAACCCGAAAGTAGTTATATTCCATTTTCTCAACGGAAAACCCTCGTACCGTCCCTAAAACGTTGCAAATAACCAATCTGCCCCCCAAACAGCCTGAAATCCCGATTGGACGTCCAGACCGGCACGAATCCCGAATTTCTCGCTGTTCCGACAAAAAGCACTATTCACCCCTGAACAACCCGAAAGTAGTTATTTTTCATTTTGTCAGCGGAAAACTCCCGTACCGCCGCTAAAACGTTGCAAATAACCAATCTCCCCCACAAACAGCCTGAAATCACGATCGGCCGTCCAGACCGGCACGAATCCCGAATTTCTCGCTGTTCCGACGAAAAGCACTATTCACCCCTGAACAACCCGAAAGTAGTTATTTTCCATTTTGTCAACGGAAAACTCCCGTACCGCCGCTAAAACGTTGCAAATAACCAATCTGCCCCACAAACAGCCTGAAATCACGATCGGCCGTCCAGACCGGCACGAATCATGAATTTCTCGTTGTTCCGACGAAAAGCACTATTCACCCCTGAACAACCCGAAAGTAGTTATATTCCATTTTCTCAACGGAAAACCCTCGTACCGTCCCTAAAACGTTGCAAATAACCAATCTGCCCCCCAAACAGCCTGAAATCACGATCGGCCGTCCAGACCGGCACGAATCCCGAATTTCTCGCTGTTCCGACGAAAAGCACTATTCACCCCAGAACAACCCGAAAGTAGTTATTTTCCATTTTGTCAACGGAAAACTCCCGTACCGCCGCTAAAACGTTGCAAATAACCAATCTGCCCCACAAACAGCCTGAAATCACGATCGGCCGTCCAGACCGGCACGAATCATGAATTTCTCGTTGTTCCGACGAAAAGCACTATTCACCCCTGAACAACCCGAAAGTAGTTATATTCCATTTTCTCAACGGAAAACCCTCGTACCGTCCCTAAAACGTTGCAAATAACCAATCTGCCCCCCAAACAGCCTGAAATCACGATCGGCCGTCCAGACCGGCACGAATCCCGAATTTCTCGCTGTTCCGACGAAAAGCACTATTCACCCTGAACAACCCGAAAGTAGTTATTTTTCATTTTGTCAGCGGAAAACTCCCGTACCGCCGCTAAAACGTTGCAAATAACCAATCTGCCCCACAAACAGCCTGAAATCACGATCGGCCGTCCAGACCGGCACGAATCCCGAATTTCTCGCTGTTCCGACGAAAAGCACAATTCACCCCTGAACAACCCGAAAGTAGTTATTTTCCATTTTGTCAACGGAAAACTCCCGTACCGCCGCTAAAACGTTGCAAATAACCAATCTGCCCCACAAACAGCCTGAAATCACGATCGGCCGTCCAGACCGGCACGAATCATGAATTTCTCGTTGTTCCGACGAAAAGCACTATTCACCCCTGAACAACCCGAAAGTAGTTATATTCCATTTTCTCAACGGAAAACCCTCGTACCGTCCCTAAAACGTTGCAAATAACCAATCTGCCCCCCAAACAGCCTGAAATCACGATCGGCCGTCCAGACCGGCACGAATCCCGAATTTCTCGCTGTTCCGACGAAAAGCACTATTCACCCCTGAACAACCCGAAAGTAGTTATTTTCCATTTTGTCAACGGAAAACTCCCGTACCGCCGCTAAAACGTTGCAAATAACCAATCTGCCCCACAAACAGCCTGAAATCACGATCGGCCGTCCAGACCGGCACGAATCATGAATTTCTCGTTGTTCCGACGAAAAGCACTATTCACCCCTGAACAACCCGAAAGTAGTTATATTCCATTTTCTCAACGGAAAACCCTCGTACCGTCCCTAAAACGTTGCAAATAACCAATCTGCCCCCCAAACAGCCTGAAATCACGATCGGCCGTCCAGACCGGCACGAATCCCGAATTTCTCGCTGTTCCGACGAAAAGCACTATTCACCCTGAACAACCCGAAAGTAGTTATTTTTCATTTTGTCAGCGGAAAACTCCCGTACCGCCGCTAAAACGTTGCAAATAACCAATCTGCCCCACAAACAGCCTGAAATCACGATCGGCCGTCCAGACCGGCACGAATCCCGAATTTCTCGCTGTTCCGACGAAAAGCACAATTCACCCCTGAACAACCCGAAAGTAGTTATTTTCCATTTTGTCAACGGAAAACTCCCGTACCGCCGCTAAAACGTTGCAAATAACCAATCTGCCCCACAAACAGCCTGAAATCACGATCGGCCGTCCAGACCGGCACGAATCATGAATTTCTCGTTGTTCCGACGAAAAGCACTATTCACCCCTGAACAACCCGAAAGTAGTTATATTCCATTTTCTCAACGGAAAACCCTCGTACCGTCCCTAAAACGTTGCAAATAACCAATCTGCCCCCCAAACAGCCTGAAATCACGATCGGCCGTCCAGACCGGCACGAATCCCGAATTTCTCGCTGTTCCGACGAAAAGCACTATTCACCCCTGAACAACCCGAAAGTAGTTATTTTCCATTTTGTCAACGGAAAACTCCCGTACCGCCGCTAAAACGTTGCAAATAACCAATCTGCCCCACAAACAGCCTGAAATCACGATCGGCCGTCCAGACCGGCACGAATCATGAATTTCTCGTTGTTCCGACGAAAAGCACTATTCACCCCTGAACAACCCGAAAGTAGTTATATTCCATTTTCTCAACGGAAAACCCTCGTACCGTCCCTAAAACGTTGCAAATAACCAATCTGCCCCCCAAACAGCCTGAAATCACGATCGGCCGTCCAGACCGGCACGAATCCCGAATTTCTCGCTGTTCCGACGAAAAGCACTATTCACCCCAGAACAACCCGAAAGTAGTTATTTTCCATTTTGTCAACGGAAAACTCCCGTACCGCCGCTAAAACGTTGCAAATAACCAATCTGCCCCACAAACAGCCTGAAATCACGATCGGCCGTCCAGACCGGCACGAATCATGAATTTCTCGTTGTTCCGACGAAAAGCACTATTCACCCCTGAACAACCCGAAAGTAGTTATATTCCATTTTCTCAACGGAAAACCCTCGTACCGTCCCTAAAACGTTGCAAATAACCAATCTGCCCCCCAAACAGCCTGAAATCACGATCGGCCGTCCAGACCGGCACGAATCCCGAATTTCTCGCTGTTCCGACGAAAAGCACTATTCACCCTGAACAACCCGAAAGTAGTTATTTTTCATTTTGTCAGCGGAAAACTCCCGTACCGCCGCTAAAACGTTGCAAATAACCAATCTGCCCCACAAACAGCCTGAAATCACGATCGGCCGTCCAGACCGGCACGAATCCCGAATTTCTCGTTGTTCCGACGAAAAGCACTATTCACCCCTGAACAACCCGAAAGTAGTTATATTCCATTTTCTCAACGGAAAACCTTCGTACCGTCCCTAAAACGTTGCAAATAACCAATCTGCCCCCCAAACAGCCTGAAATCACGATCGGCCGTCCAGACCGGCACGAATCCCGAATTTCTCGCTGTTCCGACGAAAAGCACTATTCACCCTGAACAACCCGAAAGTAGTTATTTTTCATTTTGTCAGCGGAAAACTCCCGTACCGCCGCTAAAACGTTGCAAATAACCAATCTGCCCCACAAACAGCCTGAAATCACGATCGGCCGTCCAGACCGGCACGAATCCCGAATTTCTCGCTGTTCCGACGAAAAGCACAATTCACCCCTGAACAACCCGAAAGTAGTTATTTTCCATTTTGTCAACGGAAAACTCCCGTACCGCCGCTAAAACGTTGCAAATAACCAATCTGCCCCACAAACAGCCTGAAATCACGATCGGCCGTCCAGACCGGCACGAATCATGAATTTCTCGTTGTTCCGACGAAAAGCACTATTCACCCCTGAACAACCCGAAAGTAGTTATATTCCATTTTCTCAACGGAAAACCCTCGTACCGTCCCTAAAACGTTGCAAATAACCAATCTGCCCCCCAAACAGCCTGAAATCACGATCGGCCGTCCAGACCGGCACGAATCCCGAATTTCTCGCTGTTCCGACGAAAAGCACTATTCACCCCTGAACAACCCGAAAGTAGTTATTTTCCATTTTGTCAACGGAAAACTCCCGTACCGCCGCTAAAACGTTGCAAATAACCAATCTGCCCCACAAACAGCCTGAAATCACGATCGGCCGTCCAGACCGGCACGAATCATGAATTTCTCGTTGTTCCGACGAAAAGCACTATTCACCCCTGAACAACCCGAAAGTAGTTATATTCCATTTTCTCAACGGAAAACCCTCGTACCGTCCCTAAAACGTTGCAAATAACCAATCTGCCCCCCAAACAGCCTGAAATCACGATCGGCCGTCCAGACCGGCACGAATCCCGAATTTCTCGCTGTTCCGACGAAAAGCACTATTCACCCTGAACAACCCGAAAGTAGTTATTTTTCATTTTGTCAGCGGAAAACTCCCGTACCGCCGCTAAAACGTTGCAAATAACCAATCTGCCCCACAAACAGCCTGAAATCACGATCGGCCGTCCAGACCGGCACGAATCCCGAATTTCTCGCTGTTCCGACGAAAAGCACAATTCACCCCTGAACAACCCGAAAGTAGTTATTTTCCATTTTGTCAACGGAAAACTCCCGTACCGCCGCTAAAACGTTGCAAATAACCAATCTGCCCCACAAACAGCCTGAAATCACGATCGGCCGTCCAGACCGGCACGAATCATGAATTTCTCGTTGTTCCGACGAAAAGCACTATTCACCCCTGAACAACCCGAAAGTAGTTATATTCCATTTTCTCAACGGAAAACCCTCGTACCGTCCCTAAAACGTTGCAAATAACCAATCTGCCCCCCAAACAGCCTGAAATCACGATCGTTCGTCCAGACCGGCACGAATCCCGAATTTCTCGCTGTTCCGACGAAAAGCACTATTCACCCTGAACAACCCGAAAGTAGTTATTTTTCATTTTGTCAGCGGAAAACTCCCGTACCGCCGCTAAAACGTTGCAAATAACCAATCAGCCCCACAAACAGCCTGAAATCACGATCGGCCGTCCAGACCGGCACGAATCCCGAATTTCTCGCTGTTCCGACGAAAAGCACTATTCACCCCTGAACAACCCGAAAGTAGTTATAATCCATTTACTCAACGGAAAACCCTCGTACCGTCCCTAAAACGTTGCAAATAACCAATCTGCCCCCCAAACAGCCTGAAATCACGATTGGACGTCCAGACCGGCACGAATCCCAAATTTCTCGCTGTTCCGACGAAAAGCACTATTCACCCTGAACAACCCGAAAGTAGTTATTTTTCATTTTGTCAGCGGAAAACTCCCATACCGCCGCTAAAACGTTGCAAATAACCAATCTGCCCCACAAACAGCCTGAAATCACGATCGGCCGTCCAGACCGGCACGAATCCCGAATTTCTCGCTGTTCCGACGAAAAGCACTATTCACCCCTGAACAACCCGAAAGTAGTTATATTCCATTTTCTCAACGGAAAACCCTCGTACCGTCCCTAAAACGTTGCAAATAACCAATCTGCCCCCCAAACAGCCTGAAATCACGATCGGCCGTCCAGACCGGCACGAATCCCGAATTTCTCGCTGTTCCGACGAAAAGCACTATTCACCCCTGAACAACCCGAAAGTAGTTATTTTCCATTTTGTCAACGGAAAACTCCCGTACCGCCGCTAAAACGTTGCAAATAACCAATCTGCCCCACAAACAGCCTGAAATCACGATCGGCCGTCCAGACCGGCACGAATCATGAATTTCTCGTTGTTCCGACGAAAAGCACTATTCACCCCTGAACAACCCGAAAGTAGTTATATTCCATTTTCTCAACGGAAAACCCTCGTACCGTCCCTAAAACGTTGCAAATAACCAATCTGCCCCCCAAACAGCCTGAAATCACGATCGTTCGTCCAGACCGGCACGAATCCCGAATTTCTCGCTGTTCCGACGAAAAGCACTATTCACCCTGAACAACCCGAAAGTAGTTATTTTTCATTTTGTCAGCGGAAAACTCCCGTACCGCCGCTAAAACGTTGCAAATAACCAATCAGCCCCACAAACAGCCTGAAATCACGATCGGCCGTCCAGACCGGCACGAATCCCGAATTTCTCGCTGTTCCGACGAAAAGCACTATTCACCCCTGAACAACCCGAAAGTAGTTATAATCCATTTACTCAACGGAAAACCCTCGTACCGTCCCTAAAACGTTGCAAATAACCAATCTGCCCCCCAAACAGCCTGAAATCACGATTGGACGTCCAGACCGGCACGAATCCCAAATTTCTCGCTGTTCCGACGAAAAGCACTATTCACCCTGAACAACCCGAAAGTAGTTATTTTTCATTTTGTCAGCGGAAAACTCCCATACCGCCGCTAAAACGTTGCAAATAACCAATCTGCCCCACAAACAGCCTGAAATCACGATCGGCCGTCCAGACCGGCACGAATCCCGAATTTCTCGCTGTTCCGACGAAAAGCACTATTCACCCCTGAACAACCTGAAAGTAGTTATTTTTCATTTTGCCAGCGGAAAACTCCCATACCGCCGCTAAAACGTTGCAAATAACCAATCTGCCCCACAAACAGCCTGAAATCACGATCGGCCGTCCAGACCGGCACGAATCCCGAATTTCTCGCTGTTCCGACGAAAAGCACTATTCACCCCTGAACAACCTGAAAGTAGTTATTTTTCATTTTGCCAGCGGAAAACTCCCGTACCGCCGCAAAAACGTTGCAAATAACCAATCTGCCCCACAAACAGCCTGAAATCACGATCGGCCGTCCAGACCGGCACGAATCATGAATTTCTCGTTGTTCCGACGAAAAGCACTATTCACCCCTGAACAACCCGAAAGTAGTTATATTCCATTTTCCCAACGGAAAACCCTCGTACCGTCCCTAAAACGTTGCAAATAACCAATCTGCCCCCCAAACAGCCTGAAATCACGATCGGCCATCCAGACCGGCACGAATCCCGAATTTCTCGCTGTTCCGACGAAAAGCACTATTCACCCCTGAACAACCCGAAAGTAGTTATTTTCCATTTTGTCAACGGAAAACTCCCGTACCGCCGCTAAAACGTTGCAAATAACCAATCTGCCCCACAAACAGCCTGAAATCACGATCGGCCGTCCAGACCGGCACGAATCATGAATTTCTCGTTGTTCCGACGAAAAGCACTATTCACCCCTGAACAACCCGAAAGTAGTTATATTCCATTTTCTCAACGGAAAACCCTCGTACCGTCCCTAAAACGTTGCAAATAACCAATCTGCCCCCCAAACAGCCTGAAATCACGATCGGCCGTCCAGACCGGCACGAATCCCGAATTTCTCGCTGTTCCGACGAAAAGCACTATTCACCCCAGAACAACCCGAAAGTAGTTATTTTCCATTTTGTCAACGGAAAACTCCCGTACCGCCGCTAAAACGTTGCAAATAACCAATCAGCCCCACAAACAGCCTGAAATCACGATCGGCCGTCCAGACCGGCACGAATCCCGAATTTCTCGCTGTTCCGACGAAAAGCACTATTCACCCCTGAACAACCCGAAAGTAGTTATAATCCATTTACTCAACGGAAAACCCTCGTACCGTCCCTAAAACGTTGCAAATAACCAATCTGCCCCCCAAACAGCCTGAAATCACGATTGGACGTCCAGACCGGCACGAATCCCAAATTTCTCGCTGTTCCGACGAAAAGCACTATTCACCCTGAACAACCCGAAAGTAGTTATTTTTCATTTTGTCAGCGGAAAACTCCCATACCGCCGCTAAAACGTTGCAAATAACCAATCTGCCCCACAAACAGCCTGAAATCACGATCGGCCGTCCAGACCGGCACGAATCCCGAATTTCTCGCTGTTCCGACGAAAAGCACTATTCACCCCTGAACAACCCGAAAGTAGTTATATTCCATTTTCTCAACGGAAAACCCTCGTACCGTCCCTAAAACGTTGCAAATAACCAATCTGCCCCCCAAACAGCCTGAAATCACGATCGGCCGTCCAGACCGGCACGAATCCCGAATTTCTCGCTGTTCCGACGAAAAGCACTATTCACCCCTGAACAACCCGAAAGTAGTTATTTTCCATTTTGTCAACGGAAAACTCCCGTACCGCCGCTAAAACGTTGCAAATAACCAATCTGCCCCACAAACAGCCTGAAATCACGATCGGCCGTCCAGACCGGCACGAATCATGAATTTCTCGTTGTTCCGACGAAAAGCACTATTCACCCCTGAACAACCCGAAAGTAGTTATATTCCATTTTCTCAACGGAAAACCCTCGTACCGTCCCTAAAACGTTGCAAATAACCAATCTGCCCCCCAAACAGCCTGAAATCACGATCGTTCGTCCAGACCGGCACGAATCCCGAATTTCTCGCTGTTCCGACGAAAAGCACTATTCACCCTGAACAACCCGAAAGTAGTTATTTTTCATTTTGTCAGCGGAAAACTCCCGTACCGCCGCTAAAACGTTGCAAATAACCAATCAGCCCCACAAACAGCCTGAAATCACGATCGGCCGTCCAGACCGGCACGAATCCCGAATTTCTCGCTGTTCCGACGAAAAGCACTATTCACCCCTGAACAACCCGAAAGTAGTTATAATCCATTTACTCAACGGAAAACCCTCGTACCGTCCCTAAAACGTTGCAAATAACCAATCTGCCCCCCAAACAGCCTGAAATCACGATTGGACGTCCAGACCGGCACGAATCCCAAATTTCTCGCTGTTCCGACGAAAAGCACTATTCACCCTGAACAACCCGAAAGTAGTTATTTTTCATTTTGTCAGCGGAAAACTCCCATACCGCCGCTAAAACGTTGCAAATAACCAATCTGCCCCACAAACAGCCTGAAATCACGATCGGCCGTCCAGACCGGCACGAATCCCGAATTTCTCGCTGTTCCGACGAAAAGCACTATTCACCCCTGAACAACCTGAAAGTAGTTATTTTTCATTTTGCCAGCGGAAAACTCCCATACCGCCGCTAAAACGTTGCAAATAACCAATCTGCCCCACAAACAGCCTGAAATCACGATCGGCCGTCCAGACCGGCACGAATCCCGAATTTCTCGCTGTTCCGACGAAAAGCACTATTCACCCCTGAACAACCTGAAAGTAGTTATTTTTCATTTTGCCAGCGGAAAACTCCCGTACCGCCGCAAAAACGTTGCAAATAACCAATCTGCCCCACAAACAGCCTGAAATCACGATCGGCCGTCCAGACCGGCACGAATCATGAATTTCTCGTTGTTCCGACGAAAAGCACTATTCACCCCTGAACAACCCGAAAGTAGTTATATTCCATTTTCCCAACGGAAAACCCTCGTACCGTCCCTAAAACGTTGCAAATAACCAATCTGCCCCCCAAACAGCCTGAAATCACGATCGGCCATCCAGACCGGCACGAATCCCGAATTTCTCGCTGTTCCGACGAAAAGCACTATTCACCCCTGAACAACCCGAAAGTAGTTATTTTCCATTTTGTCAACGGAAAACTCCCGTACCGCCGCTAAAACGTTGCAAATAACCAATCTGCCCCACAAACAGCCTGAAATCACGATCGGCCGTCCAGACCGGCACGAATCATGAATTTCTCGTTGTTCCGACGAAAAGCACTATTCACCCCTGAACAACCCGAAAGTAGTTATATTCCATTTTCTCAACGGAAAACCCTCGTACCGTCCCTAAAACGTTGCAAATAACCAATCTGCCCCCCAAACAGCCTGAAATCACGATCGGCCGTCCAGACCGGCACGAATCCCGAATTTCTCGCTGTTCCGACGAAAAGCACTATTCACCCTGAACAACCCGAAAGTAGTTATTTTTCATTTTGTCAGCGGAAAACTCCCGTACCGCCGCTAAAACGTTGCAAATAACCAATCTGCCCCACAAACAGCCTGAAATCACGATCGGCCGTCCAGACCGGCACGAATCCCGAATTTCTCGCTGTTCCGACGAAAAGCACTATTCACCCCTGAACAACCCGAAAGTAGTTATAATCCATTTACTCAACGGAAAACCCTCGTACCGTCCCTAAAACGTTGCAAATAACCAATCTGCCCCCCAAACAGCCTGAAATCACGATTGGACGTCCAGACCGGCACGAATCCCAAATTTCTCGCTGTTCCGACGAAAAGCACTATTCACCCTGAACAACCCGAAAGTAGTTATTTTTCATTTTGCCAGCGGAAAACTCCCGTACCGCCGCTAAAACGTTGCAAATAACCAATCTGCCCCACAAACAGCCTGAAATCACGATCGGCCGTCCAGACCGGCACGAATCCCGAATTTCTCGCTGTTCCGACGAAAAGCACTATTCACCCCTGAACAACCCGAAAGTAGTTATTTTTCATTTTGTCAGCGGAAAACTCCCGTACCGCCGCTAAAACGTTGCAAATAACCAATCTGCCCCCCAAACAGCCTGAAATCACGATCGGCCGTCCAGACCGGCACGAATCCCGAATTTCTCGCTGTTCCGACGAAAAGCACTATTCACCCCTGAACAACCCGAAAGTAGTTATATTCCATTTTGTCAACGGAAAACTCCCGTACCGCCGCAAAAACGTTGCAAATAACCAATCTGCCCCACAAACAGCCTGAAATCACGATCGGCCGTCCAGACCGGCACGAATCCCGAATTTCTCGCTGTTCCGACGAAAAGCACTATTCACCCCTGAACAACCCGAAAGTAGTTATATTCCATTTTCTCAACGGAAAACCCTCGTACCGTCCCTAAAACGTTGCAAATAACCAATCTGCCCCACAAACAGCCTGAAATCACGATCGGCCGTCCAGACCGGCACGAATCCCGAATTTCTCGCTGTTCCGACGAAAAGCACTATTCACCCCTGAACAACCCGAAAGTAGTTATTTTTCATTTTGTCAGCGGAAAACTCCCGTACCGCCGCTAAAACGTTGCAAATAACCAATCTGCCCCCCAAACAGCCTGAAATCACGATCGGCCGTCCAGACCGGCACGAATCCCGAATTTCTCGCTGTTCCGACGAAAAGCACTATTCACCCCTGAACAACCCGAAAGTAGTTATATTCCATTTTGTCAACGGAAAACTCCCGTACCGCCGCTAAAACGTTGCAAATAACCAATCTGCCCCACAAACAGCCTGAAATCACGATCGGCCGTCCAGACCGGCACGAATCCCGAATTTCTCGCTGTTCCGACGAAAAGCACTATTCACCCCTGAACAACCCGAAAGTAGTTATATTCCATTTTCTCAACGGAAAACCCTCGTACCGTCCCTAAAACGTTGCAAATAACCAATCTGCCCCCCAAACAGCCTGAAATCCCGATTGGACGTCCAGACCGGCACGAATCCCGAATTTCTCGCTGTTCCGACAAAAAGCACTATTCACCCCTGAACAACCCGAAAGTAGTTATTTTTCATTTTGTCAGCGGAAAACTCCCGTACCGCCGCTAAAACGTTGCAAATAACCAATCTGCCCCACAAACAGCCTGAAATCACGATCGGCCGTCCAGACCGGCACGAATCCCGAATTTCTCGCTGTTCCGACGAAAAGCACTATTCACCCCTGAACAACCCGAAAGTAGTTATTTTCCATTTCGTCAACGGAAAACTCCCGTACCGCCGCTAAAACGTTGCAAATAACCAATCTGCCCCACAAACAGCCTGAAATCACGATCGGCCGTCCAGACCGGCACGAATCCCGAATTTCTCGCTGTTCCGACGAAAAGCACTATTCACCCCTGAACAACCCGAAAGTAGTTATATTCCATTTTCTCAACGGAAAACCCTCGTACCGTCCCTAAAACGTTGCAAATAACCAATCTGCCGCCCAAACAGCCTGAAATCCCGATTGGACGTCCAGACCGGCACGAATCCCGAATTTCTCGCTGTTCCGACAAAAAGCACTATTCACCCCTGAACAACCCGAAAGTAGTTATTTTTCATTTTGTCAGCGGAAAACTCCCGTACCGCCGCTAAAACTTTGCAAATAACCAATCTGCCCCACAAACAGCCTGAAATCACGATCGGCCGTCCAGACCGGCACGAATCCCGAATTTCTCGCTGTTCCGACGAAAAGCACTATTCACCCCTGAACAACCCGAAAGTAGTTATTTTTCATTTTGTCAGCGGAAAACTCCCGTACCGCCGCTAAAACGTTGCAAATAACCAATCTGCCCCCCAAACAGCCTGAAATCACGATCGGCCGTCCAGACCGGCACGAATCCCGAATTTCTCGCTGTTCCGACGAAAAGCACTATTCACCCCTGAACAACCCGAAAGTAGTTATATTCCATTTTGTCAACGGAAAACTCCCGTACCGCCGCTAAAACGTTGCAAATAACCAATCTGCCCCACAAACAGCCTGAAATCACGATCGGCCGTCCAGACCGGCACGAATCCCGAATTTCTCGCTGTTCCGACGAAAAGCACTATTCACCCCTGAACAACCCGAAAGTAGTTATATTCCATTTTCTCAACGGAAAACCCTCGTACCGTCCCTAAAACGTTGCAAATAACCAATCTGCCCCCCAAACAGCCTGAAATCCCGATTGGACGTCCAGACCGGCACGAATCCCGAATTTCTCGCTGTTCCGACAAAAAGCACTATTCACCCCTGAACAACCCGAAAGTAGTTATTTTTCATTTTGTCAGCGGAAAACTCCCGTACCGCCGCTAAAACGTTGCAAATAACCAATCTGCCCCACAAACAGCCTGAAATCACGATCGGCCGTCCAGACCGGCACGAATCCCGAATTTCTCGCTGTTCCGACGAAAAGCACTATTCACCCCTGAACAACCCGAAAGTAGTTATTTTCCATTTCGTCAACGGAAAACTCCCGTACCGCCGCTAAAACGTTGCAAATAACCAATCTGCCCCACAAACAGCCTGAAATCACGATCGGCCGTCCAGACCGGCACGAATCCCGAATTTCTCGCTGTTCCGACGAAAAGCACTATTCACCCCTGAACAACCCGAAAGTAGTTATATTCCATTTTCTCAACGGAAAACCCTCGTACCGTCCCTAAAACGTTGCAAATAACCAATCTGCCGCCCAAACAGCCTGAAATCCCGATTGGACGTCCAGACCGGCACGAATCCCGAATTTCTCGCTGTTCCGACAAAAAGCACTATTCACCCCTGAACAACCCGAAAGTAGTTATTTTTCATTTTGTCAGCGGAAAACTCCCGTACCGCCGCTAAAACGTTGCAAATAACCAATCTGCCCCACAAACAGCCTGAAATCACGATCGGCCGTCCAGACCGGCACGAATCCCGAATTTCTCGCTGTTCCGACGAAAAGCACTATTCACCCCTGAACAACCCGAAAGTAGTTATTTTCCATTTTGTCAACGGAAAACTCCCGTACCGCCGCTAAAACGTTGCAAATAACCAATCTGCCCCACAAACAGCCTGAAATCACGATCGGCCGTCCAGACCGGCACGAATCATGAATTTCTCGTTGTTCCGACGAAAAGCACTATTCACCCCTGAACAACCCGAAAGTAGTTATATTCCATTTTCTCAACGGAAAACCCTCGTACCGTCCCTAAAACGTTGCAAATAACCAATCTGCCCCCCAAACAGCCTGAAATCACGATCGGCCGTCCAGACCGGCACGAATCCCGAATTTCTCGCTGTTCCGACGAAAAGCACTATTCACCCCTGAACAACCCGAAAGTAGTTATTTTCCATTTTGTCAACGGAAAACTCCCGTACCGCCGCTAAAACGTTGCAAATAACCAATCTGCCCCACAAACAGCCTGAAATCACGATCGGCCGTCCAGACCGGCACGAATCATGAATTTCTCGTTGTTCCGACGAAAAGCACTATTCACCCCTGAACAACCCGAAAGTAGTTATATTCCATTTTCTCAACGGAAAACCCTCGTACCGTCCCTAAAACGTTGCAAATAACCAATCTGCCCCCCAAACAGCCTGAAATCACGATCGGCCGTCCAGACCGGCACGAATCCCGAATTTCTCGCTGTTCCGACGAAAAGCACTATTCACCCTGAACAACCCGAAAGTAGTTATTTTTCATTTTGTCAGCGGAAAACTCCCGTACCGCCGCTAAAACGTTGCAAATAACCAATCTGCCCCACAAACAGCCTGAAATCACGATCGGCCGTCCAGACCGGCACGAATCCCGAATTTCTCGCTGTTCCGACGAAAAGCACTATTCACCCCTGAACAACCCGAAAGTAGTTATATTCCATTTACTCAACGGAAAACCCTCGTACCGTCCCTAAAACGTTGCAAATAACCAATCTGCCCCCCAAACAGCCTGAAATCACGATTGGACGTCCAGACCGGCACGAATCCCAAATTTCTCGCTGTTCCGACGAAAAGCACTATTCACCCTGAACAACCCGAAAGTAGTTATTTTTCATTTTGTCAGCGGAAAACTCCCATACCGCCGCTAAAACGTTGCAAATAACCAATCTGCCCCACAAACAGCCTGAAATCACGATCGGCCGTCCAGACCGGCACGAATCCCGAATTTCTCGCTGTTCCGACGAAAAGCACTATTCACCCCTGAACAACCCGAAAGTAGTTATTTTCCATTTTGTCAACGGAAAACTCCCGTACCGCCGCTAAAACGTTGCAAATAACCAATCTGCCCCCCAAACAGCCTGAAATCACGATTGGACGTCCAGACCGGCACGAATCCCAAATTTCTCGCTGTTCCGACGAAAAGCACTATTCACCCTGAACAACCCGAAAGTAGTTATTTTTCATTTTGTCAGCGGAAAACTCCCATACCGCCGCTAAAACGTTGCAAATAACCAATCTGCCCCACAAACAGCCTGAAATCACGATCGGCCGTCCAGACCGGCACGAATCCCGAATTTCTCGCTGTTCCGACGAAAAGCACTATTCACCCCTGAACAACCTGAAAGTAGTTATTTTTCATTTTGCCAGCGGAAAACTCCCGTACCGCCGCTAAAACGTTGCAAATAACCAATCTGCCCCATAAACAGCCAGAAATCACGATCGGCTGTCCAGACCGGCACGAATCCCGAATTTCTCGCTGTTCCGACGAAAAGCACTATTCACCCCTGAACAACCCGAAAGTAGTTATTTTTCATTTTGTCAGCGGAAAACTCCCGTACCGCCGCTAAAACGTTGCAAATAACCAATCTGCCCCCCAAACAGCCTGAAATCACGATCGGCCGTCCAGACCGGCACGAATCCCGAATTTCTCGCTGTTCCGACGAAAAGCACTATTCACCCCTGAACAACCCGAAAGTAGTTATATTCCATTTTCTCAACGGAAAACCCTCGTACCGTCCCTAAAACGTTGCAAATAACCAATCTGCCCCCCAAACAGCCTGAAATCCCGATTGGACGTCCAGACCGGCACGAATCCCGAATTTCTCGCTGTTCCGACAAAAAGCACTATTCACCCCTGAACAACCCGAAAGTAGTTATTTTTCATTTTGTCAGCGGAAAACTCCCGTACCGCCGCTAAAACGTTGCAAATAACCAATCTGCCCCACAAACAGCCTGAAATCACGATCGGCCGTCCAGACCGGCACGAATCCCGAATTTCTCGCTGTTATGACGAAAAGCACTATTCACCCCTGAACAACCCGAAAGTAGTTATTTTCCATTTTGTCAACGGAAAACTCCCGTACCGCCGCTAAAACGTTGCAAATAACCAATCTGCCCCACAAACAGCCTGAAATCACGATCGGCCGTCCAGACCGGCACGAATCATGAATTTCTCGTTGTTCCGACGAAAAGCACTATTCACCCCTGAACAACCCGAAAGTAGTTATATTCCATTTTCTCAACGGAAAACCCTCGTACCGTCCCTAAAACGTTGCAAATAACCAATCTGCCCCCCAAACAGCCTGAAATCACGATCGGCCGTCCAGACCGGCACGAATCCCGAATTTCTCGCTGTTCCGACGAAAAGCACTATTCACCCTGAACAACCCGAAAGTAGTTATTTTTCATTTTGTCAGCGGAAAACTCCCGTACCGCCGCTAAAACGTTGCAAATAACCAATCTGCCCCACAAACAGCCTGAAATCACGATCGGCCGTCCAGACCGGCACGAATCCCGAATTTCTCGCTGTTCCGACGAAAAGCACTATTCACCCCTGAACAACCCGAAAGTAGTTATATTCCATTTACTCAACGGAAAACCCTCGTACCGTCCCTAAAACGTTGCAAATAACCAATCTGCCCCCCAAACAGCCTGAAATCACGATTGGACGTCCAGACCGGCACGAATCCCAAATTTCTCGCTGTTCCGACGAAAAGCACTATTCACCCTGAACAACCCGAAAGTAGTTATTTTTCATTTTGTCAGCGGAAAACTCCCATACCGCCGCTAAAACGTTGCAAATAACCAATCTGCCCCACAAACAGCCTGAAATCCCGATCGGCCGTCCAGACCGGCACGAATCCCGAATTTCTCGCTGTTCCGACGAAAAGCACTATTCACCCCTGAACAACCCGAAAGTAGTTATATTCCATTTTCTCAACGGAAAACCCTCGTACCGTCCCTAAAACGTTGCAAATAACCAATCTGCCCCCTAAACAGCCTGAAATCACGATTGGACGTCCAGACCGGCACGAATCCCAAATTTCTCGCTGTTTCGACGAAAAGCACTATTCACCCCTGAACAACCCGAAAGTAGTTATTTTTCATTTTGTCAGCGGAAAACTCCCATACCGCCGCTAAAACGTTGCAAATAACCAATCTGCCCCACAAACAGCCTGAAATCACGATCGGCCCTCCAGACCGGCACGAATCCCGAATTTCTCGCTGTTCCGACGAAAAGCACTATTCACCCCTGAACAACCCGAAAGTAGTTATTTTCCATTTTGTCAGCGGAAAACTCCCGTACCGCCGCTAAAACGTTGCAAATAACCAATCTGCCCCACAAACAGCCTGAAATCACGATCGGCCGTCCAGACCGGCACGAATCCCGAATTTCTCGTTGTTCCGACGAAAAGCACTATTCACCCCTGAACAACCCGAAAGTAGTTATATTCCATTTTCTCAACGGAAAACCCTCGTACCGTCCCAAAAACGTTGCAAATAACCAATCTGCTCCCCAAACAGCCTGAAATCCCGATTGGACGTCCAGACCGGCACGAATCCCGAATTTCTCGCTGTTCCGACAAAAAGCACTATTCACCCCTGAACAACCCGAAAGTAGTTATTTTTCATTTTGTCAGCGGAAAACTCCCGTACCGCCGCTAAAACGTTGCAAATAACCAATCTGCCCCACAAACAGCCTGAAATCACGATCGGCCGTCCAGACCGGCACGAATCCCGAATTTCTCGCTGTTCCGACGAAAAGCACTATTCACCCCTGAACAACCCGAAAGTAGTTATTTTCCATTTTGTCAACGGAAAACTCCCGTACCGCCGCTAAAACGTTGCAAATAACCAATCTGCCCCACAAACAGCCTGAAATCACGATCGGCCGTCCAGACCGGCACGAATCCCGAATTTCTCGCTGTTCCGACGAAAAGCACTATTCACCCCTGAACAACCCGAAAGTAGTTATATTCCATTTTCTCAACGGAAAACCCTCGTACCGTCCCTAAAACGTTGCAAATAACCAATCTGCCCCCCAAACAGCCTGAAATCCCGATGGGACGTCCAGACCGGCACGAATCCCGAATTTCTCGCTGTTCCGACAAAAAGCACTATTCACCCCAGAACAACCCGAAAGTAGTTATTTTTCATTTTGTCAGCGGAAAACTCCCGTACCGCCGCTAAAACGTTGCAAATAACCAATCTGCCCCACAAACAGCCTGAAATCACGATCGGCCGTCCAGACCGGCACGAATCCCGAATTTCTCGCTGTTCCGACGAAAAGCACTATTCACCCCTGAACAACCCGAAAGTAGTTATTTTCCATTTTGTCAACGGAAAACTCCCGTACCGCCGCTAAAACGTTGCAAATAACCAATCTGCCCCACAAACAGCCTGAAATCACGATCGGCCGTCCAGACCGGCACGAATCATGAATTTCTCGTTGTTCCGACGAAAAGCACTATTCACCCCTGAACAACCCGAAAGTAGTTATATTCCATTTTCTCAACGGAAAACCCTCGTACCGTCCCTAAAACGTTGCAAATAACCAATCTGCCCCCCAAACAGCCTGAAATCACGATCGGCCGTCCAGACCGGCACGAATCTCGAATTTCTCGCTGTTCCGACGAAAAGCACTATTCACCCTGAACAACCCGAAAGTAGTTATTTTTCATTTTGTCAGCGGAAAACTCCCGTACCGCCGCTAAAACGTTGCAAATAACCAATCTGCCCCACAAACAGCCTGAAATCACGATCGGCCGTCCAGACCGGCACGAATCCCGAATTTCTCGCTGTTCCGACGAAAAGCACTATTCACCCCTGAACAACCCGAAAGTTGTTATTTTCCATTTTGTCAACGGAAAACCCTCGTACCGCCGCTAAAACGTTGCAAATAACCAATCTGCCCCACAAACAGCCTGAAATCACGATCGGCCGTCCAGACCGGCACGAATCCCGAATTTCTCGCTGTTCCGACGAAAAGCACTATTCACCCCTGAACAACCCGAAAGTAGTTATATTCCATTTTCTCAACGGAAAACCCTCGTACCGTCCCTAAAACGTTGCAAATAACCAATCTGCCCCCCAAACAGCCTGAAATCCCGATTGGACGTCCAGACCGGCACGAATCCCGAATTTCTCGCTGTTCCGACAAAAAGCACTATTCACCCCTGAACAACCCGAAAGTAGTTATTTTTCATTTTGTCAGCGGAAAACTCCCGTACCGCCGCTAAAACGTTGCAAATAACCAATCTGCCCCACAAACAGCCTGAAATCACGATCGGCCGTCCAGACCGGCACGAATCCCGAATTTCTCGCTGTTCTGACGAAAAGCACTATTCACCCCTGAACAACCCGAAAGTAGTTATTTTCCATTTTGTCAACGGAAAACTCCCGTACCGCCGCTAAAACGTTGCAAATAACCAATCTGCCCCACAAACAGCCTGAAATCACGATCGGCCGTCCAGACCGGCACGAATCATGAATTTCTCGTTGTTCCGACGAAAAGCACTATTCACCCCTGAACAACCCGAAAGTAGTTATATTCCATTTTCTCAACGGAAAACCCTCGTACCGTCCCTAAAACGTTGCAAATAACCAATCTGCCCCCCAAACAGCCTGAAATCACGATCGGCTGTCCAGACCGGCACGAATCCCGAATTTCTCGCTGTTCCGACGAAAAGCACTATTCACCCTGAACAACCCGAAAGTAGTTATTTTTCATTTTGTCAGCGGAAAACTCCCGTACCGCCGCTAAAACGTTGCAAATAACCAATCTGCCCCACAAACAGCCTGAAATCACGAGCGGCCGTCCAGACCGGCACGAATCCCGAATTTCTCGCTGTTCCGACGAAAAGCACTATTCACCCCTGAACAACCCGAAAGTAGTTATATTCCATTTACTCAACGGAAAACCCTCGTACCGTCCCTAAAACGTTGCAAATAACCAATCTGCCCCCCAAACAGCCTGAAATCACGATTGGACGTCCAGACCGGCACGAATCCCAAATTTCTCGCTGTTCCGACGAAAAGCACTATTCACCCTGAACAACCCGAAAGTAGTTATTTTTCATTTTGTCAGCGGAAAACTCCCATACCGCCGCTAAAACGTTGCAAATAACCAATCTGCCCCACAAACAGCCTGAAATCACGATCGGCCGTCCAGACCGGCACGAATCCCGAATTTCTCGCTGTTCCGACGAAAAGCACTATTCACCCCTGAACAACCCGAAAGTAGTTATTTTCCATTTTGTCAGCGGAAAACTCCCGTACCGCCGCTAAAACGTTGCAAATAACCAATCTGCCCCACAAACAGCCTGAAATCACGATCGGCCGTCCAGACCGGCACGAATCCCGAATTTCTCGTTGTTCCGACGAAAAGCACTATTCACCCCTGAACAACCCGAAAGTAGTTATATTCCATTTTCTCAACGGAAAACCCTCGTACCGTCCCAAAAACGTTGCAAATAACCAATCTGCCCCCCAAACAGCCTGAAATCCCGATTGGACGTCCAGACCGGCACGAATCCCGAATTTCTCGCTGTTCCGACAAAAAGCACTATTCACCCCTGAACAACCCGAAAGTAGTTATTTTTCATTTTGTCAGCGGAAAACTCCCGTACCGCCGCTAAAACGTTGCAAATAACCAATCTGCCCCACAAACAGCCTGAAATCACGATCGGCCGTCCAGACCGGCACGAATCATGAATTTCTCGTTGTTCCGACGAAAAGCACTATTCACCCCTGAACAACCCGAAAGTAGTTATATTCCATTTTCTCAACGGAAAACCCTCGTACCGTCCCTAAAACGTTGCAAATAACCAATCTGCCCCCCAAACAGCCTGAAATCCCGATGGGACGTCCAGACCGGCACGAATCCCGAATTTCTCGCTGTTCCGACAAAAAGCACTATTCACCCCTGAACAACCCGAAAGTAGTTATTTTTCATTTTGTCAGCGGAAAACTCCCGTACCGCCGCTAAAACGTTGCAAATAACCAATCTGCCCCACAAACAGCCTGAAATCACGATCGGCCGTCCAGACCGGCTCGAATCCCGAATTTCTCGCTGTTCCGACGAAAAGCACTATTCACCCCTGAACAACCCGAAAGTAGTTATTTTCCATTTTGTCAGCGGAAAACTCCCGTACCGCCGCTAAAACGTTGCAAATAACCAATCTGCCCCACAAACAGCCTGAAATCACGATCGGCCGTCCAGACCGGCACGAATCCCGAATTTCTCGTTGTTCCGACGAAAAGCACTATTCACCCCTGAACAACCCGAAAGTAGTTATATTCCATTTTCTCAACGGAAAACCCTCGTACCGTCCCAAAAACGTTGCAAATAACCAATCTGCCCCCCAAACAGCCTGAAATCCCGATTGGACGTCCAGACCGGCACGAATCCCGAATTTCTCGCTGTTCCGACAAAAAGCACTATTCACCCCTGAACAACCCGAAAGTAGTTATTTTTCATTTTGTCAGCGGAAAACTCCCGTACCGCCGCTAAAACGTTGCAAATAACCAATCTGCCCCACAAACAGCCTGAAATCACGATCGGCCGTCCAGACCGGCACGAATCCCGAATTTCTCGCTGTTCCGACGAAAAGCACTATTCACCCCTGAACAACCCGAAAGTAGTTATTTTCCATTTTGTCAACGGAAAACTCCCGTACCGCCGCTAAAACGTTGCAAATAACCAATCTGCCCCACAAACAGCCTGAAATCACGATCGGCCGTCCAGACCGGCACGAATCCCGAATTTCTCGCTGTTCCGACGAAAAGCACTATTCACCCCTGAACAACCCGAAAGTAGTTATATTCCATTTTCTCAACGGAAAACCCTCGTACCGTCCCTAAAACGTTGCAAATAACCAATCTGCCCCCCAAACAGCCTGAAATCCCGATGGGACGTCCAGACCGGCACGAATCCCGAATTTCTCGCTGTTCCGACAAAAAGCACTATTCACCCCTGAACAACCCGAAAGTAGTTATTTTTCATTTTGTCAGCGGAAAACTCCCGTACCGCCGCTAAAACGTTGCAAATAACCAATCTGCCCCACAAACAGCCTGAAATCACGATCGGCCGTCCAGACCGGCACGAATCCCGAATTTCTCGCTGTTCCGACGAAAAGCACTATTCACCCCTGAACAACCCGAAAGTAGTTATTTTCCATTTTGTCAACGGAAAACTCCCGTACCGCCGCTAAAACGTTGCAAATAACCAATCTGCCCCACAAACAGCCTGAAATCACGATCGGCCGTCCAGACCGACACGAATCATGAATTTCTCGTTGTTCCGACGAAAAGCACTATTCACCCCTGAACAACCCGAAAGTAGTTATATTCCATTTTCTCAACGGAAAACCCTCGTACCGTCCCTAAAACGTTGCAAATAACCAATCTGCCCCCCAAACAGCCTGAAATCACGATCGGCCGTCCAGACCGGCACGAATCTCGAATTTCTCGCTGTTCCGACGAAAAGCACTATTCACCCTGAACAACCCGAAAGTAGTTATTTTTCATTTTGTCAGCGGAAAACTCCCGTACCGCCGCTAAAACGTTGCAAATAACCAATCTGCCCCACAAACAGCCTGAAATCACGATCGGCCGTCCAGACCGGCACGAATCCCGAATTTCTCGCTGTTCCGACGAAAAGCACTATTCACCCCTGAACAACCCGAAAGTTGTTATTTTCCATTTTGTCAACGGAAAACCCTCGTACCGCCGCTAAAACGTTGCAAATAACCAATCTGCCCCACAAACAGCCTGAAATCACGATCGGCCGTCCAGACCGGCACGAATCCCGAATTTCTCGCTGTTCCGACGAAAAGCACTATTCACCCCTGAACAACCCGAAAGTAGTTATATTCCATTTTCTCAACGGAAAACCCTCGTACCGTCCCTAAAACGTTGCAAATAACCAATCTGCCCCCCAAACAGGCTGAAATCCCGATTGGACGTCCAGACCGGCACGAATCCCGAATTTCTCGCTGTTCCGACAAAAAGCACTATTCACCCCTGAACAACCCGAAAGTAGTTATTTTTCATTTTGTCAGCGGAAAACTCCCGTACCGCCGCTAAAACGTTGCAAATAACCAATCTGCCCCACAAACAGCCTGAAATCACGATCGGCCGTCCAGACCGGCACGAATCCCGAATTTCTCGCTGTTCTGACGAAAAGCACTATTCACCCCTGAACAACCCGAAAGTAGTTATTTTCCATTTTGTCAACGGAAAACTCCCGTACCGCCGCTAAAACGTTGCAAATAACCAATCTGCCCCACAAACAGCCTGAAATCACGATCGGCCGTCCAGACCGGCACGAATCATGAATTTCTCGTTGTTCCGACGAAAAGCACTATTCACCCCTGAACAACCCGAAAGTAGTTATATTCCATTTTCTCAACGGAAAACCCTCGTACCGTCCCTAAAACGTTGCAAATAACCAATCTGCCCCCCAAACAGCCTGAAATCACGATCGGCCGTCCAGACCGGCACGAATCCCGAATTTCTCGCTGTTCCGACGAAAAGCACTATTCACCCTGAACAACCCGAAAGTAGTTATTTTTCATTTTGTCAGCGGAAAACTCCCGTACCGCCGCTAAAACGTTGCAAATAACCAATCTGCCCCACAAACAGCCTGAAATCACGATCGGCCGTCCAGACCGGCACGAATCCCGAATTTCTCGCTGTTCCGACGAAAAGCACTATTCACCCCTGAACAACCCGAAAGTAGTTATATTCCATTTTCTCAACGGAAAACCCTCGTACCGTCCCTAAAACGTTGCAAATAACCAATCTGCCCCCCAAACAGGCTGAAATCCCGATTGGACGTCCAGACCGGCACGAATCCCGAATTTCTCGCTGTTCCGACAAAAAGCACTATTCACCCCTGAACAACCCGAAATTAGTTATTTTTCATTTTGTCAGCGGAAAACTCCCGTACCGCCGCTAAAATGTTGCAAATAACCAATCTGCCCCACAAACAGCCTGAAATCACGATCGGCCGTCCAGACCGGCACGAATCCCGAATTTCTCGCTGTTCTGACGAAAAGCACTATTCACCCCTGAACAACCCGAAAGTAGTTATTTTCCATTTTGTCAACGGAAAACTCCCGTACCGCCGCTAAAACGTTGCAAATAACCAATCTGCCCCACAAACAGCCTGAAATCACGATCGGCCGTCCAGACCGGCACGAATCATGAATTTCTCGTTGTTCCGACGAAAAGCACTATTCACCCCTGAACAACCCGAAAGTAGTTATATTCCATTTTCTCAACGGAAAACCCTCGTACCGTCCCTAAAACGTTGCAAATAACCAATCTGCCCCCCAAACAGCCTGAAATCACGATCGGCCGTCCAGACCGGCACGAATCCCGAATTTCTCGCTGTTCCGACGAAAAGCACTATTCACCCTGAACAACCCGAAAGTAGTTATTTTTCATTTTGTCAGCGGAAAACTCCCGTACCGCCGCTAAAACGTTGCAAATAACCAATCTGCCCCACAAACAGCCTGAAATAACGATCGGCCGTCCAGACCGGCACGAATCCCGAATTTCTCGCTGTTCCGACGAAAAGCACTATTCACCCCTGAACAACCTGAAAGTAGTTATATTCCATTTACTCAACGGAAAACCCTCGTACCGTCCCTAAAACGTTGCAAATAACCAATCTGCCCCCCAAACAGCCTGAAATCCCGATTGGACGTCCAGACCGGCACGAATCCCGAATTTCTCGCTGTTCCGACAAAAAGCACTATTCACCCTGAACAACCCGAAAGTAGTTATTTTTCATTTTGTCAGCGGAAAACTCCCATACCGCCGCTAAAACGTTGCAAATAACCAATCTGCCCCACAAACAGCCTGAAATCACGATCGGCCGTCCAGACCGGCACGAATCCCGAATTTCTCGCTGTTCTGACGAAAAGCACTATTCACCCCTGAACAACCCGAAAGTAGTTATTTTCCATTTTGTCAACGGAAAACTCCCGTACCGCCGCTAAAACGTTGCAAATAACCAATCTGCCCCACAAACAGCCTGAAATCACGATCGGCCGTCCAGACCGGCACGAATCATGAATTTCTCGTTGTTCCGACGAAAAGCACTATTCACCCCTGAACAACCCGAAAGTAGTTATATTCCATTTTCTCAACGGAAAACCCTCGTACCGTCCCTAAAACGTTGCAAATAACCAATCTGCCCCCCAAACAGCCTGAAATCACGATCGGCCGTCCAGACCGGCACGAATCCCGAATTTCTCGCTGTTCCGACGAAAAGCACTATTCACCCTGAACAACCCGAAAGTAGTTATTTTTCATTTTGTCAGCGGAAAACTCCCGTACCGCCGCTAAAACGTTGCAAATAACCAATCTGCCCCACAAACAGCCTGAAATCACGATCGGCCGTCCAGACCGGCACGAATCCCGAATTTCTCGCTGTTCCGACGAAAAGCACTATTCACCCCTGAACAACCTGAAAGTAGTTATATTCCATTTACTCAACGGAAAACCCTCGTACCGTCCCTAAAACGTTGCAAATAACCAATCTGCCCCCCAAACAGCCTGAAATCCCGATTGGACGTCCAGACCGGCACGAATCCCGAATTTCTCGCTGTTCCGACAAAAAGCACTATTCACCCTGAACAACCCGAAAGTAGTTATTTTTCATTTTGTCAGCGGAAAACTCCCATACCGCCGCTAAAACGTTGCAAATAACCAATCTGCCCCACAAACAGCCTGAAATCACGATCGGCCGTCCAGACCGGCACGAATCCCGAATTTCTCGCTGTTCCGACGAAAAGCACTATTCACCCCTGAACAACATGAAAGTAGTTATTTTTCATTTTGCCAGCGGAAAACTCCCGTACCGCCGCTAAAACGTTGCAAATAACCAATCTGCCCCATAAACAGCCAGAAATCACGATCGGCTGTCCAGACCGGCACGAATCCCGAATTTCTCGCTGTTCCGACGAAAAGCACTATTCACCCCTGAACAACCCGAAAGTTGTTATTTTCCAATTTGTCAACGGAAAACCCTCGTACCGCCGCTAAAACGTTGCAAATAACCAATCTGCCCCCCAAACAGCCTGAAATCACGATCGGCCGTCCAGACCGGCACGAATCCCGGATTTCTCGCTGTTCCGACGAAAAGCACTATTCACCCCTGAACAACCCGAAAGTAGTTATATTCCATTTTCTCAACGGAAAACCCTCGTACCGTCCCTAAAACGTTGCAAATAACCAATCTGCCCCCCAAACAGCCTGAAATCACGATCGGCCGTCCAGACCGGCACGAATCCCGAATTTCTCGCTGTTCCGACGAAAAGCACTATTCACCCTCAACAACCCGAAAGTAGTTATTTTTCATTTTGTCAGCGGAAAACTCCCGTACCGCCGCTAAAACGTTGCAAATAGCCAATCTGCCCCACAAACAACCTGAAATCACGATCGGCCGTCCAGACCGGCACGAATCCCGAATTTCACGCTGTTCCGACGAAAAGCACTATTCACCCCTGAACAACCTGAAAGTAGTTATTTTTCATTTTGCCAGCGGAAAACTCCCGTACCGCCGCTAAAACGTTGCAAATAACCAATCCGCCCCATAAACAGCCAGAAATCACGATCGGCTGTCCAGACCGGCACGAATCCCGAATTTCTCGCTGTTCCGACGAAAAGCACTATTCACCCCTGAACAACCCGAAAGTAGTTATTTTCCATTTTGTCAACGGAAAACCCTCGTACCGCCGCTAAAACGTTGTAAATAACCAATCTGCCCCCCAAACAGCCTGAAATCACGATCGGCCGTCCAGACCGGCACGAATCCCGGATTTCTCGCTGTTCCGACGAAAAGCACTATTCACCCCTGAACAACCCGAAAGTAGTTATATTCCATTTTCTCAACGGAAAACCCTCGTACCGTCCCTAAAACGTTGTAAATAACCAATCTGCCCCCCAAACAGCCTGAAATCACGATCGGCCGTCCAGACCGGCACGAATCCCGAATTTCTCGCTGTTCCGACGAAAAGCACTATTCACCCTGAACAACCCGAAAGTAGTTATTTTTCATTTTGTCAGCGGAAAACTCCCGTACCGCCGCTAAAACGTTGCAAATAACCAATCTGCCCCCCAAACAGCCTGAAATCACGATCGGCCGTCCAGACCGGCACGAATCCCGAATTTCTCGCTGTTCCGACGAAAAGCACTATTCACCCCTGAACAACCCGAAAGTAGTTATATTCCATTTTCTCAACGGAAAACCCTCGTACCGTCCCAAAAACGTTGCAAATAACCAATCTGCCCCCCAAACAGCCTGAAATCACGATTGGACGTCCAGACCGGCACGAATCCCAAATTTCTCGTTGTTTCGACGAAAAGCACTATTCACCCCTGAACAACCCGAAAGTTGTTATTTTTCATTTTGTCAGCGGAAAACTCCCATACCGCCGCTAAAACGTTGCAAATAACCAATCTGCCCCACAAACAGCCTGAAATCACGATCAGCCGTCCAGACCGGCACGAATCCCGAATTTCTCGCTGTTCCGACGAAAAGCACTATTCACCCCTGAACAACCCGAAAGTAGTTATTTTCCATTTTGTCAACGGAAAACTCCCGTACCGCCGCTAAAACGTTGCAAATAACCAATCTGCCCCACAAACAGCCTGAAATCACGATCGGCCGTCCAGACCGGCACGAATCCCGAATTTCTCGTTGTTCCGACGAAAAGCACTATTCACCCCTGAACAACCCGAAAGTAGTTATATTCCATTTTCTCAACGGAAAACCCTCGTACCGTCCCTAAAACGTTGCAAATAACCAATCTGCCCCCCAAACAGCCTGAAATCCCGATTGGACGTCCAGACCGGCACGAATCCCGAATTTCTCGCTGTTCCGACAAAAAGCACTATTCACCCCTGAACAACCCGAAAGTAGTTATTTTTCATTTTGTCAGCGGAAAACTCCCGTACCGCCGCTAAAATGTTGCAAATAACCAATCTGCCCCACAAACAGCCTGAAATCACGATCGGCCGTCCAGACCGGCACGAATCCCGAATTTCTCGCTGTTCTGACGAAAAGCACTATTCACCCCTGAACAACCCGAAAGTAGTTATTTTCCATTTTGTCAACGGAAAACTCCCGTACCGCCGCTAAAACGTTGCAAATAACCAATCTGCCCCACAAACAGCCTGAAATCACGATCGGCCGTCCAGACCGGCACGAATCATGAATTTCTCGTTGTTCCGACGAAAAGCACTATTCACCCCTGAACAACCCGAAAGTAGTTATATTCCATTTTCTCAACGGAAAACCCTCGTACCGTCCCTAAAACGTTGCAAATAACCAATCTGCCCCCCAAACAGCCTGAAATCACGATCGGCCGTCCAGACCGGCACGAATCCTGAATTTCTCGCTGTTCCGACGAAAAGCACTATTCACCCTGAACAACCCGAAAGTAGTTATTTTTCATTTTGTCAGCGGAAAACTCCCGTACCGCCGCTAAAACGTTGCAAATAACCAATCTGCCCCACAAACAGCCTGAAATCACGATCGGCCGTCCAGACCGGCACGAATCCCGAATTTCTCGCTGTTCCGACGAAAAGCACTATTCACCCCTGAACAACCTGAAAGTAGTTATATTCCATTTACTCAACGGAAAACCCTCGTACCGTCCCTAAAACGTTGCAAATAACCAATCTGCCCCCCAAACAGCCTGAAATCCCGATTGGACGTCCAGACCGGCACGAATCCCGAATTTCTCGCTGTTCCGACAAAAAGCACTATTCACCCTGAACAACCCGAAAGTAGTTATTTTTCATTTTGTCAGCGGAAAACTCCCATACCGCCGCTAAAACGTTGCAAATAACCAATCTGCCCCACAAACAGCCTGAAATCACGATCGGCCGTCCAGACCGGCACGAATCCCGAATTTCTCGCTGTTCTGACGAAAAGCACTATTCACCCCTGAACAACCCGAAAGTAGTTATTTTCCATTTTGTCAACGGAAAACTCCCGTACCGCCGCTAAAACGTTGCAAATAACCAATCTGCCCCACAAACAGCCTGAAATCACGATCGGCCGTCCAGACCGGCACGAATCATGAATTTCTCGTTGTTCCGACGAAAAGCACTATTCACCCCTGAACAACCCGAAAGTAGTTATATTCCATTTTCTCAACGGAAAACCCTCGTACCGTCCCTAAAACGTTGCAAATAACCAATCTGCCCCCCAAACAGCCTGAAATCACGATCGGCCGTCCAGACCGGCACGAATCCCGAATTTCTCGCTGTTCCGACGAAAAGCACTATTCACCCTGAACAACCCGAAAGTAGTTATTTTTCATTTTGTCAGCGGAAAACTCCCGTACCGCCGCTAAAACGTTGCAAATAACCAATCTGCCCCACAAACAGCCTGAAATCACGATCGGCCGTCCAGACCGGCACGAATCCCGAATTTCTCGCTGTTCCGACGAAAAGCACTATTCACCCCTGAACAACCTGAAAGTAGTTATATTCCATTTACTCAACGGAAAACCCTCGTACCGTCCCTAAAACGTTGCAAATAACCAATCTGCCCCCCAAACAGCCTGAAATCCCGATTGGACGTCCAGACCGGCACGAATCCCGAATTTCTCGCTGTTCCGACAAAAAGCACTATTCACCCTGAACAACCCGAAAGTAGTTATTTTTCATTTTGTCAGCGGAAAACTCCCATACCGCCGCTAAAACGTTGCAAATAACCAATCTGCCCCACAAACAGCCTGAAATCACGATCGGCCGTCCAGACCGGCACGAATCCCGAATTTCTCGCTGTTCCGACGAAAAGCACTATTCACCCCTGAACAACATGAAAGTAGTTATTTTTCATTTTGCCAGCGGAAAACTCCCGTACCGCCGCTAAAACGTTGCAAATAACCAATCTGCCCCATAAACAGCCAGAAATCACGATCGGCTGTCCAGACCGGCACGAATCCCGAATTTCTCGCTGTTCCGACGAAAAGCACTATTCACCCCTGAACAACCCGAAAGTTGTTATTTTCCAATTTGTCAACGGAAAACCCTCGTACCGCCGCTAAAACGTTGCAAATAACCAATCTGCCCCCCAAACAGCCTGAAATCACGATCGGCCGTCCAGACCGGCACGAATCCCGGATTTCTCGCTGTTCCGACGAAAAGCACTATTCACCCCTGAACAACCCGAAAGTAGTTATATTCCATTTTCTCAACGGAAAACCCTCGTACCGTCCCTAAAACGTTGCAAATAACCAATCTGCCCCCCAAACAGCCTGAAATCACGATCGGCCGTCCAGACCGGCACGAATCCCGAATTTCTCGCTGTTCCGACGAAAAGCACTATTCACCCTCAACAACCCGAAAGTAGTTATTTTTCATTTTGTCAGCGGAAAACTCCCGTACCGCCGCTAAAACGTTGCAAATAGCCAATCTGCCCCACAAACAACCTGAAATCACGATCGGCCGTCCAGACCGGCACGAATCCCGAATTTCACGCTGTTCCGACGAAAAGCACTATTCACCCCTGAACAACCTGAAAGTAGTTATTTTTCATTTTGCCAGCGGAAAACTCCCGTACCGCCGCTAAAACGTTGCAAATAACCAATCCGCCCCATAAACAGCCAGAAATCACGATCGGCTGTCCAGACCGGCACGAATCCCGAATTTCTCGCTGTTCCGACGAAAAGCACTATTCACCCCTGAACAACCCGAAAGTAGTTATTTTCCATTTTGTCAACGGAAAACCCTCGTACCGCCGCTAAAACGTTGCAAATAACCAATCTGCCCCCCAAACAGCCTGAAATCACGATCGGCCGTCCAGACCGGCACGAATCCCGGATTTCTCGCTGTTCCGACGAAAAGCACTATTCACCCCTGAACAACCCGAAAGTAGTTATATTCCATTTTCTCAACGGAAAACCCTCGTACCGTCCCTAAAACGTTGTAAATAACCAATCTGCCCCCCAAACAGCCTGAAATCACGATCGGCCGTCCAGACCGGCACGAATCCCGAATTTCTCGCTGTTCCGACGAAAAGCACTATTCACCCTGAACAACCCGAAAGTAGTTATTTTTCATTTTGTCAGCGGAAAACTCCCGTACCGCCGCTAAAACGTTGCAAATAACCAATCTGCCCCCCAAACAGCCTGAAATCACGATCGGCCGTCCAGACCGGCACGAATCCCGAATTTCTCGCTGTTCCGACGAAAAGCACTATTCACCCCTGAACAACCCGAAAGTAGTTATATTCCATTTTCTCAACGGAAAACCCTCGTACCGTCCCAAAAACGTTGCAAATAACCAATCTGCCCCCCAAACAGCCTGAAATCACGATTGGACGTCCAGACCGGCACGAATCCCAAATTTCTCGTTGTTTCGACGAAAAGCACTATTCACCCCTGAACAACCCGAAAGTTGTTATTTTTCATTTTGTCAGCGGAAAACTCCCATACCGCCGCTAAAACGTTGCAAATAACCAATCTGCCCCACAAACAGCCTGAAATCACGATCAGCCGTCCAGACCGGCACGAATCCCGAATTTCTCGCTGTTCCGACGAAAAGCACTATTCACCCCTGAACAACCCGAAAGTAGTTATTTTCCATTTTGTCAACGGAAAACTCCCGTACCGCCGCTAAAACGTTGCAAATAACCAATCTGCCCCACAAACAGCCTGAAATCACGATCGGCCGTCCAGACCGGCACGAATCCCGAATTTCTCGTTGTTCCGACGAAAAGCACTATTCACCCCTGAACAACCCGAAAGTAGTTATATTCCATTTTCTCAACGGAAAACCCTCGTACCGTCCCTAAAACGTTGCAAATAACCAATCTGCCCCCCAAACAGCCTGAAATCCCGATTGGACGTCCAGACCGGCACGAATCCCGAATTTCTCGCTGTTCCGACAAAAAGCACTATTCACCCCTGAACAACCCGAAAGTAGTTATTTTTCATTTTGTCAGCGGAAAACTCCCGTACCGCCGCTAAAACGTTGCAAATAACCAATCTGGCCCACAAACAGCCTGAAATCACGATCGGCCGTCCAGACCGGCACGAATCCCGAATTTCTCGCTGTTCCGACGAAAAGCACTATTCACCCCTGAACAACCCGAAAGTAGTTATTTTCCATTTTGTCAACGGAAAACTCCCGTACCGCCGCTAAAACGTTGCAAATAACCAATCTGCCCCACAAACAGCCTGAAATCACGATCGGCCCTCCAGACCGGCACGAATCCCGAATTTCTCGTTGTTCCGACGAAAAGCACTATTCACCCCTGAACAACCCGAAAGTAGTTATATTCCATTTTCTCAACGGAAAACCCTCGTACCGTCCCTAAAACGTTGCAAATAACCAATCTGCCCCCCAAACAGCCTGAAATCCCGATTGGACGTCCAGACCGGCACGAATCCCGAATTTCTCGCTGTTCCGACAAAAAGCACTATTCACCCCTGAACAACCCGAAAGTAGTTATTTTTCATTTTGACAGCGGAAAACTCCCGTACCGCCGCTAAAACGTTGCAAATAACCAATCTGGCCCACAAACAGCCTGAAATCACGATCGGCCGTCCAGACCGGCACGAATCCCGAATTTCTCGCTGTTCCGACGAAAAGCACTATTCACCCCTGAACAACCTGAAAGTAGTTATTTTCCATTTTGTCAACGGAAAACTCCCGTACCGCCGCTAAAACGTTGCAAATAACCAATCTGCCCCACAAACAGCCTGAAATCACGATCGGCCCTCCAGACCGGCACGAATCATGAATTTCTCGCTGTTCCGACGAAAAGCACTATTCACCCCTGAACAACCCGAAAGTAGTTATTTTCCATTTTGTCGGCGGAAAACTCCCGTACCGCCGCTAAAACGTTGCAAATAACCAATCTGCCCCACAAACAGCCTGAAATCACGATCGGCCGTCCAGACCGGCACGAATCCCGAATTTCTCGTTGTTCCGACGAAAAGCACTATTCACCCCTGAACAACCCGAAAGTAGTTATATTCCATTTTCTCAACGGAAAACCCTCGTACCGTCCCTAAAACGTTGCAAATAACCAATCTGCCCCCCAAACAGCCTGAAATCCCGATTGGACGTCCAGACCGGCACGAATCCCGAATTTCTCGCTGTTCCGACAAAAAGCACTATTCACCCTGAACAACCCGAAAGTAGTTATTTTTCATTTTGTCAGCGGAAAACTCCCGTACCGCCGCTAAAACGTTGCAAATAACCAATCTGCCCCACAAACAGCCTGAAATCACGATCGGCCGTCCAGACCGGCACGAATCCCGAATTTCTCGCTGTTCCGACGAAAAGCACTATTCACCCCTGAACAACCCGAAAGTACTTATTTTCCATTTTGTCAACGGAAAACTCCCGTACCGCCGCTAAAACGTTGCAAATAACCAATCTGCCCCACAAACAGCCTGAAATCACGATCGGCCCTCCAGACCGGCACGAATCATGAATTTCTCGCTGTTCCGACGAAAAGCACTATTCACCCCTGAACAACCCGAAAGTAGTTATTTTCCATTTTGTCAACGGAAAACTCCCGTACCGCCGCTAAAACGTTGCAAATAACCAATCTGCCCCACAAACAGCCTGAAATCACGATCGGCCCTCCAGACCGGCACGAATCCCGAATTTCTCGTTGTTCCGACGAAAAGCACTATTCACCCCTGAACAACCCGAAAGTAGTTATATTCCATTTTCTCAACGGAAAACCCTCGTACCGTCCCTAAAACGTTGCAAATAACCAATCTGCCCCCCAAACAGCCTGAAATCCCGATTGGACGTCCAGACCGGCACGAATCCCGAATTTCTCGCTGTTCCGACAAAAAGCACTATTCACCCCTGAACAACCCGAAAGTAGTTATTTTTCATTTTGTCAGCGGAAAACTCCCGTACCGCCGCTAAAACGTTGCAAATAACCAATCTGGCCCACAAACAGCCTGAAATCACGATCGGCCGTCCAGACCGGCACGAATCCCGAATTTCTCGCTGTTCCGACGAAAAGCACTATTCACCCCTGAACAACCTGAAAGTAGTTATTTTCCATTTTGTCAACGGAAAACACCCGTACCGCCGCTAAAACGTTGCAAATAACCAATCTGCCCCACAAACAGCCTGAAATCACGATCGGCCCTCCAGACCGGCACGAATCATGAATTTCTCGCTGTTCCGACGAAAAGCACTATTCACCCCTGAACAACCCGAAAGTAGTTATTTTCCATTTTGTCGGCGGAAAACTCCCGTACCGCCGCTAAAACGTTGCAAATAACCAATCTGCCCCACAAACAGCCTGAAATCACGATCGGCCGTCCAGACCGGCACGAATCCCGAATTTCTCGTTGTTCCGACGAAAAGCACTATTCACCCCTGAACAACCCGAAAGTAGTTATATTCCATTTTCTCAACGGAAAACCCTCGTACCGTCCCTAAAACGTTGCAAATAACCAATCTGCCCCACAAACAGCCTGAAATCCCGATTGGACGTCCAGACCGGCACGAATCCCGAATTTCTCGCTGTTCCGACAAAAAGCACTATTCACCCTGAACAACCCGAAAGTAGTTATTTTTCATTTTGTCAGCGGAAAACTCCCGTACCGCCGCTAAAACGTTGCAAATAACCAATCTGCCCCACAAACAGCCTGAAATCACGATCGGCCGTCCAGACCGGCACGAATCCCGAATTTCTCGCTGTTCCGACGAAAAGCACTATTCACCCCTGAACAACCCGAAAGTACTTATTTTCCATTTTGTCAACGGAAAACTCCCGTACCGCCGCTAAAACGTTGCAAATAACCAATCTGCCCCACAAACAGCCTGAAATCACGATCGGCCGTCCAGACCGGCACGAATCATGAATTTCTCGTTGTTCCGACGAAAAGCACTATTCACCCCTGAACAACCCGAAAGTAGTTATATTCCATTTTCTCAACGGAAAACCCTCGTACCGTCCCTAAAACGTTGCAAATAACCAATCTGCCCCCCAAACAGCCTGAAATCCCGATTGGACGTCCAGACCGGCACGAATCCCAAATTTCTCGCTGTTCCGACAAAAAGCACTATTCACCCCTGAACAACCCGAAAGTAGTTATTTTTCATTTTGTCAGCGGAAAACTCCCGTACCGCCGCTAAAACGTTGCAAATAACCAATCTGCCCCACAAACAGCCTGAAATCACGATCAGCCGTCCAGACCGGCACGAATCCCGAATTTCTCGCTGTTCCGACGAAAAGCACTATTCACCCCTGAACAACCCGAAAGTAGTTATTTTCCATTTTGTCAACGGAAAACTCCCGTACCGCCGCTAAAACGTTGCAAATAACCAATCTGCCCCACAAACAGCCTGAAATCACGATCGGCCGTCCAGACCGGCACGAATCCCGAATTTCTCGTTGTTCCGACGAAAAGCACTATTCACCCCTGAACAACCCGAAAGTAGTTATATTCCATTTTCTCAACGGAAAACCCTCGTACCGTCCCTAAAACGTTGCAAATAACCAATCTGCCCCCCAAACAGCCTGAAATCCCGATTGGACGTCCAGACCGGCACGAATCCCGAATTTCTCGCTGTTCCGACAAAAAGCACTATTCACCCCTTAACAACCCGAAAGTAGTTATTTTTCATTTTGTCAGCGGAAAACTCCCGTACCGCCGCTAAAACGTTGCAAATAACCAATCTGCCCCACAAACAGCCTGAAATCACGATCGGCCGTCCAGACCGGCACGAATCCCGAATTTCTCGCTGTTCCGACGAAAAGCACTATTCACCCCTGAACAACCCGAAAGTAGTTATTTTCCTTTGTGCCAGCGGAAAACTCCCGTACCGCCGCTAAAACGTTGCAAATAACCAATCTGCCCCATAAACAGCCTAAAATCACGATCGGCTGTCCAGACCGGCACGAATCCCGAATTTCTCGCTGTTCCGACGAAAAGCACTATTCACCCCTGAACAACCCGAAAGTAGTTATTTTCCATTTTGTCAACAGAAAACCCTCGTACCGCCGCTAAAACGTTGCAAATAACCAATCTGCCCCCCAAACAGCCTGAAATCACGATCGGCCGTCCAGACCGGCACGAATCCCGGATTTCTCGCTGTTCCGACGAAAAGCACTATTCACCCCTGAACAACCCGAAAGTAGTTATATTCCATTTTCTCAACGGAAAACCCTCGTACCGCCCCTAAAACGTTGCAAATAACCAATCTGCCCCACAAACAGCCTGAAATCACGATCGGCCGTCCAGACCGGCACGAATCCCGAATTTCTCGCTGTTCCGACGAAAAGCACTATTCACCCCTGAACAACCCGAAAGTAGTTATATTCCATTTTCTCAACGGAAAACCCTCGTACCGTCCCTAAAACGTTGCAAATAACCAATCTGCCCCCCAAACAGCCTGAAATCCCGATTGGACGTCCAGACCGGCACGAATCCCGAATTTCTCGCTGTTCCGACAAAAAGCACTATTCACCCCTGAACAACCCGAAAGTAGTTATTTTTCATTTTGTCAGCGGAAAACTCCCGTACCGCCGCTAAAACGTTGCAAATAACCAATCTGCCCCACAAACAGCCTGAAATCACGATCAGCCGTCCAGACCGGCACGAATCCCGAATTTCTCGCTGTTCCGACGAAAAGCACTATTCACCCCTGAACAACCCGAAAGTAGTTATTTTCCATTTTGTCAACGGAAAACTCCCGTACCGCCGCTAAAACGTTGCAAATAACCAATCTGCCCCACAAACAGCCTGAAATCACGATCGGCCGTCCAGACCGGCACGAATCCCGAATTTCTCGTTGTTCCGACGAAAAGCACTATTCACCCCTGAACAACCCGAAAGTAGTTATATTCCATTTTCTCAACGGAAAACCCTCGTACCGTCCCTAAAACGTTGCAAATAACCAATCTGCCCCCCAAACAGCCTGAAATCCCGATTGGACGTCCAGACCGGCACGAATCCCGAATTTCTCGCTGTTCCGACAAAAAGCACTATTCACCCCTGAACAACCCGAAAGTAGTTATTTTTCATTTTGTCAGCGGAAAACTCCCGTACCGCCGCTAAAACGTTGCAAATAACCAATCTGCCCCACAAACAGCCTGAAATCACGATCGGCCGTCCAGACCGGCACGAATCCCGAATTTCTCGCTGTTCCGACGAAAAGCACTATTCACCCCTGAACAACCCGAAAGTAGTTATTTTCCATTTTGTCAACGGAAAACTCCCGTACCGCCGCTAAAACGTTGCAAATAACCAATCTGCCCCACAAACAGCCTGAAATCACGATCGGCCCTCCAGACCGGCACGAATCATGAATTTCTCGCTGTTCCGACGAAAAGCACTATTCACCCCTGAACAACCCGAAAGTAGTTATTTTCCATTTTGTCGGCGGAAAACTCCCGTACCGCCGCTAAAACGTTGCAAATAACCAATCTGCCCCACAAACAGCCTGAAATCACGATCGGCCGTCCAGACCGGCACGAATCCCGAATTTCTCGTTGTTCCGACGAAAAGCACTATTCACCCCTGAACAACCCGAAAGTAGTTATTTTCCATTTTGTCAACGGAAAACTCCCGTACTGCCGCTAAAACGTTGCAAATAACCAATCTGCCCCACAAACAGCCTGAAATCACGATCGGCCGTCCAGACCGGCACGAATCCCGAATTTCTCGTTGTTCCGACGAAAAGCACTATTCACCCCTGAACAACCCGAAAGTAGTTATATTCCATTTTCTCAACGGAAAACCCTCGTACCGTCCCTAAAACGTTGCAAATAACCAATCTGCCCCCCAAACAGCCTGAAATCCCGATTGGACGTCCAGACCGGCACGAATCCCGAATTTCTCGCTGTTCCGACAAAAAGCACTATTCACCCCTGAACAACCCGAAAGTAGTTATTTTTCATTTTGTCAGCGGAAAACTCCCGTACCGCCGCTAAAACGTTGCAAATAACTAATCTGCCCCACAAACAGCCTGATATCACGATCGGCCGTCCAGACCGGCACGAATCCCGAATTTCTCGCTGTTCCGACGAAAAGCACTATTCACCCCTGAACAACCCGAAAGTAGTTATTTTCCTTTGTGCCTGCGGAAAACTCCCGTACCGCCGCTAAAACGTTGCAAATAACCAATCTTCCCCATAAACAGCCTGAAATCACGATCGGCTGTCCAGACCGGCACGAATCCCGAATTTCTCGCTGTTCCGACGAAAAGCACTATTCACCCCTGAACAACCCGAAAGTAGTTATTTTCCATTTTGTCAACAGAAAACCCTCGTACCGCCGCTAAAACGTTGCAAATAACCAATCTGCCCCCCAAACAGCCTGAAATCACGATCGGCCGTCCAGACCGGCACGAATCCCGGATTTCTCGCTGTTCCGACGAAAAGCACTATTCACCCCTGAACAACCCGAAAGTAGTTATATTCCATTTTCTCAACGGAAAACCCTCGTACCGCCACTAAAACGTTGCAAATAACCAACCTGCCCCACAAACTGCCTGAAATCACGATCGGCCGTCCAGACCGGCACGAATCCCGAATTTCTCGCTGTTCCGACGAAAAGCACTATTCACCCCTGAACAACCCGAAAGTAGTTATATTCCATTTTCTCAACGGAAAACCCTCGTACCGTCCCTAAAACGTTGCAAATAACCAATCTGCCCCCCAAACAGCCTGAAATCCCGATTGGACGTCCAGACCGGCACGAATCCCAAATTTCTCGCTGTTCCGACGAAAAGCACTATTCACCCCTGAACAACCCGAAAGTAGTTATTTTTCATTTTGTCAGCGGAAAACTCCCATACCGTCGCTAAAACGTTGCAAATAACCAATCTGCCCCACAAACAGCCTGAAATCACGATCGGCCGTCCAGACCGGCACGAATCCCGAATTTCTCGCTGTTCCGACGAAAAGCACTATTCACCCCTGAACAACCTGAAAGTAGTTATTTTCCATTTTGCCAACGGAAAACTCCCGTACCGCCGCTAAAACGTTGCAAATAACCAATCTGCCCCACAAACAGCCTGAAATCACGATCGGCCGTCCAGACCGGCACGAATCCCGAATTTCTCGCTGTTCCGGCGAAAAGCACTATTCACCCCTGAACAACCCGAAAGTAGTTATATTCCATTTTCTCAACGGAAAACCCTCGTACCGTCCCTAAAACGTTGCAAATAACCAATCTGCCCCCCAAACAGCCTGAAATCCCGATTGGACGTCCAGACCGGCACGAATCCCAAATTTCTCGCTGTTCCGACGAAAAGCACTATTCACCCCTGAACAACCCGAAAGTAGTTATTTTTCATTTTGTCAGCGGAAAACTCCCGTACCGCCGCTAAAACGTTGCAAATAACTAATCTGCCCCACAAACAGCCTGATATCACGATCGGCCGTCCAGACCGGCACGAATCCCGAATTTCTCGCTGTTCCGACGAAAAGCACTATTCACCCCTGAACAACCCGAAAGTAGTTATTTTCCTTTGTGCCTGCGGAAAACTCCCGTACCGCCGCTAAAACGTTGCAAATAACCAATCTTCCCCATAAACAGCCTGAAATCACGATCGGCTGTCCAGACCGGCACGAATCCCGAATTTCTCGCTGTTCCGACGAAAAGCACTATTCACCCCTGAACAACCCGAAAGTAGTTATTTTCCATTTTGTCAACAGAAAACCCTCGTACCGCCGCTAAAACGTTGCAAATAACCAATCTGCCCCCCAAACAGCCTGAAATCACGATCGGCCGTCCAGACCGGCACGAATCCCGGATTTCTCGCTGTTCCGACGAAAAGCACTATTCACCCCTGAACAACCCGAAAGTAGTTATATTCCATTTTCTCAACGGAAAACCCTCGTACCGCCACTAAAACGTTGCAAATAACCAACCTGCCCCACAAACTGCCTGAAATCACGATCGGCCGTCCAGACCGGCACGAATCCCGAATTTCTCGCTGTTCCGACGAAAAGCACTATTCACCCCTGAACAACCCGAAAGTAGTTATATTCCATTTTCTCAACGGAAAACCCTCGTACCGTCCCTAAAACGTTGCAAATAACCAATCTGCCCCCCAAACAGCCTGAAATCCCGATTGGACGTCCAGACCGGCACGAATCCCAAATTTCTCGCTGTTCCGACGAAAAGCACTATTCACCCCTGAACAACCCGAAAGTAGTTATTTTTCATTTTGTCAGCGGAAAACTCCCATACCGTCGCTAAAACGTTGCAAATAACCAATCTGCCCCACAAACAGCCTGAAATCACGATCGGCCGTCCAGACCGGCACGAATCCCGAATTTCTCGCTGTTCCGACGAAAAGCACTATTCACCCCTGAACAACCTGAAAGTAGTTATTTTCCATTTTGCCAACGGAAAACTCCCGTACCGCCGCTAAAACGTTGCAAATAACCAATCTGCCCCACAAACAGCCTGAAATCACGATCGGCCGTCCAGACCGGCACGAATCCCGAATTTCTCGCTGTTCCGGCGAAAAGCACTATTCACCCCTGAACAACCCGAAAGTAGTTATATTCCATTTTCTCAACGGAAAACCCTCGTACCGTCCCTAAAACGTTGCAAATAACCAATCTGCCCCCCAAACAGCCTGAAATCCCGATTGGACGTCCAGACCGGCACGAATCCCGAATTTCTCGCTGTTCCGACAAAAAGCACTATTCACCCCTGAACAACCCGAAAGTAGTTATTTTCCATTTTGTCAACGGAAAACCCTCGTACCGCCCATAAAACGTTGCAAATAACCAATCTGCCCCCCAAACAGCCTGAAATCACGATCGGCCCTCCAGACCGGCACGAATCCCGAATTTCTCGCTGTTCCGACGAAAAGCACTATTCACCCTGAACAACCCGAAAGTAGTTATTTTCCATTTTGTCAACAGAAAACCCTCGTACCGCCGCTAAAACGTTGCAAATAACCAATCTGCCCCCCAAACAGCCTGAAATCACGATCGGCCGTCCAGACCGGCACGAATCCCGGATTTCTCGCTGTTCCGACGAAAAGCACTATTCACCCCTGAACAACCCGAAAGTAGTTATATTCCATTTTCTCAACGGAAAACCCTCGTACCGTCCCTAAAACGTTGCAAATAACCAATCTGCCCCCCAAACAGCCTGAAATCCCGATTGGACGTCCAGACCGGCACGAATCCCAAATTTCTCGCTGTTTCGACGAAAAGCACTATTCACCCCTGAACAACCCGAAAGTAGTTATTCTTCATTTTGTCAGCGGAAAACTCCCATACCGCCGCTAAAACGTTGCAAATAACCAATCTGCCCCACAAATAGCCTGAAATCACGATCGGCCGTCCAGCCGGCACGAATCCCGAATTTCTCGCTGTTCCGACGAAAAGCACTATTCACCCCTGAACAACCCGAAAGTAGTTATTTTCCATTTTGTCAACGGAAAACTCCCGTACCGCCGCTAAAACGTTGCAAATAACCAATCTGCCCCACAAACAGCCTGAAATCACGATCGGCCGTCCAGACCGGCACGAATCCCGAATTTCTCGTTGTTCCGACGAAAAGCACTATTCACCCCTGAACAACCCGAAAGTAGTTATATTCCATTTTCTCAACGGAAAACCCTCGTACCGCCCATAAAACGTTGCAAATAACCAATCTGCCCCCCAAACAGCCTGAAATCACGATCGGCCCTCCAGACCGGCACGAATCCCGAATTTCTCGCTGTTCCGACGAAAAGCACTATTCACCCTGAACAACCCGAAAGTAGTTATTTTCCATTTTGTCAACAGAAAACCCTCGTACCGCCGCTAAAACGTTGCAAATAACCAATCTGCCCCCCAAACAGCCTGAAATCACGATCGGCCGTCCAGACCGGCACGAATCCCGGATTTCTCGCTGTTCCGACGAAAAGCACTATTCACCCCTGAACAACCCGAAAGTAGTTATATTCCATTTTCTCAACGGAAAACCCTCGTACCGTCCCTAAAACGTTGCAAATAACCAATCTGCCCCCCAAACAGCCTGAAATCCCGATTGGACGTCCAGACCGGCACGAATCCCAAATTTCTCGCTGTTTCGACGAAAAGCACTATTCACCCCTGAACAACCCGAAAGTAGTTATTCTTCATTTTGTCAGCGGAAAACTCCCATACCGCCGCTAAAACGTTGCAAATAACCAATCTGCCCCACAAATAGCCTGAAATCACGATCGGCCGTCCAGACCGGCACGAATCCCGAATTTCTCGCTGTTCCGACGAAAAGTACTATTCACCCCTGAACAACCCGAAAGTAGTTATTTTCCATTTTGTCAACGGAAAACTCCCGTACCGCCGCTAAAACGTTGCAAATAACCAATCTGCCCCACAAACAGCCTGAAATCACGATCGGCCGTCCAGACCGGCACGAATCCCGAATTTCTCGTTGTTCCGACGAAAAGCACTATTCACCCCTGAACAACCCGAAAGTAGTTATATTCCATTTTCTCAACGGAAAACCCTCGTACCGTCCCTAAAACGTTGCAAATAACCAATCTGCCCCCCAAATAGCCTGAAATCCCGATTGGACGTCCAGACCGGCACGAATCCCGAATTTCTCGCTGTTCCGACAAAAAGCACTATTCACCCCTGAACAACCCGAAAGTAGTTATTTTCCATTTTCTCAACGGAAAACCCTCGTACCGCCCATAAAACGTTGCAAATAACCAATCTGCCCCCCAAACAGCTTGAAATCCCGATCGGCCCTCCAGACCGGCACGAATCCCGAATTTCTCGCTGTTCCGACAAAAAGCACTATTCACCCTGAACAACCCGAAAGTAGTTATTTTCCATTTTGTCAATGGAAAACCCTCGTACCGCCCATAAAACGTTGCAAATAACCAATCTGCCCCCCAAACAGCCTGAAATCACGATCGGCCGTCCAGACCGGCACGAATCCCGGATTTCTCGCTGTTCCGACGAAAAGCACTATTCACCCCTGAACAACCCGAAAGTAGTTATATTCCATTTTCTCAACGGAAAACCCTCGTACCGTCCCTAAAACGTTGCAAATAACCAATCTGCCCCCCAAACAGCCTGAAATCCCGATTGGACGTCCAGACCGGCACGAATCCCGAATTTCTCGCTGTTCCGACAAAAAGCACTATTCACCCTGAACAACCCGAAAGTAGTTATTTTTCATTTTGTCAGCGGAAAACTCCCGTACCGCCGCTAAAACGTTGCAAATAACCAATCTGCCCCACAAACAGCCTGAAATCACGATCGGCCGTCCAGACCGGCACGAATCCCGAATTTCTCGCTGTTCCGGCGAAAAGCACTATTCACCCCTGAACAACCCGAAAGTAGTTATATTCCATTTTCTCAACGGAAAACCCTCGTACCGTCCCTAAAACGTTGCAAATAACCAATCTGCCCCCCAAACAGCCAGAAATCACGATCGGCCGTCCAGACCGGCACGAATCCCGAATTTCTCGCTGTTCCGACGAAAAGCACTATTCACCCTGAACAACCCGAAAGTAGTTATTTTTCATTTTGTCAGCGGAAAACTCCCGTACCGCCGCTAAAACGTTGCAAATAACCAATCTGCCCCACAAACAGCCTGAAATCACGATCGGCCGTCCAGACCGGCACGAATCCCGAATTTCTCGCTGTTCCGACGAAAAGCACTATTCACCCCTGAACAACCCGAAAGTAGTTATATTCCATTTTCTCAACGGAAAACCCTCGTACCGTCCCTAAAACGTTGCAAATAACCAATCTGCCCCCCAAACAGCCTGAAATCCCGATTGGACGTCCAGACCGGCACGAATCCCAAATTTCTCGCTGTTTCGACGAAAAGCACTATTCACCCCTGAACAACCCGAAAGTAGTTATTCTTCATTTTGTCAGTGGAAAACTCCCATACCGCCGCTAAAACGTTGCAAATAACCAATCTGCCCCACAAATAGCCTGAAATCACGATCGGCCGTCCAGACCGGCACGAATCCCGAATTTCTCGCTGTTCCGACGAAAAGCACTATTCACCCCTGAACAACCCGAAAGTAGTTATTTTCCATTTTGTCAACGGAAAACTCCCGTACCGCTGCTAAAACGTTGCAAATAACCAATCTGCCCCACAAACAGCCTGAAATCACGATCGGCCCTCCAGACCGGCACGAATCCCGAATTTCTCGTTGTTCCGACGAAAAGCACTATTCACCCCTGAACAACCCGAAAGTAGTTATATTCCATTTTCTCAACGGAAAACCCTCGTACCGTCCCTAAAACGTTGCAAATAACCAATCTGCCCCCCAAACAGCCTGAAATCCCGATTGGACGTCCAGACCGGCACGAATCCCGAATTTCTCGCTGTTCCGACAAAAAGCACTATTCACCCCTGAACAACCCGAAAGTAGTTATTTTCCATTTTGTCAACGGAAAACCCTCGTACCGCCCATAAAACGTTGCAAATAACCAATCTGCCCCCCAAACAGCCTGAAATCACGATCGGCCCTCCAGACCGGCACGAATCCCGAATTTCTCGCTGTTCCGACAAAAAGCACTATTCACCCCTGAACAACCCGAAAGTAGTTATTTTCCATTTTGTCAATGGAAAACCCTCGTACCGCCCATAAAACGTTGCAAATAACCAATCTGCCCCCCAAACAGCCTGAAATCACGATCGGCCGTCCAGACCGGCACGAATCCCAAATTTCTCGCTGTTCCGACGAAAAGCACTATTCACCCCTGAACAACCCGAAAGTAGTTATTTTCCATTTTGTCAACGGAAAACCCTCGTACCGCCCATAAAACGTTGCAAATAACCAATCTGCCCCCCAGACAGCCTGAAATCACGATCGGCCCTCCAGACCGGCACGAATCCCGAATTTCTCGCTGTTCCGACAAAAAGCACTATTCACCCCTGAACAACCCGAAAGTAGTTATTTTTCATTTTGTCAGCGGAAAACTCCCGTACCGCCGCTAAAACGTTGCAAATAACCAATCTGCCCCACAAATAGCTTGAAATCACGATCGGCCGTCCAGACCGGCACGAATCCCGAATTTCTCGCTGTTCTGACGAAAAGCACTATTCACCCCTGAACAACCCGAAAGTAGTTATATTCCATTTTCTCAACGGAAAACCCTCGAACCGTCCCTAAAACGTTGCAAATAACCAATCTGCCCCCCAAACAGCCTGAAATCACGATCGGCCGTCCAGACCGGCACGAATCCCGGATTTCTCGCTGTTCCGACGAAAAGCACTATTCACCCCTGAACAACCCGAAAGTAGTTATTCTTCATTTTGTCAGCGGAAAACTCCCATACCGCCGCTAAAACGTTGCAAATAACCAATCTGCCCCACAAACAGCCTGAAATCACGATCGGCCCTCCAGACCGGCACGAATCCCGAATTTCTCGCTGTTCCGACGAAAAGCACTATTCACCCTGAACAACCCGAAAGTAGTTATTTTCCATTTTGTCAACAGAAAACCCTCGTACCGCCGCTAAAACGTTGCAAATAACCAATCTGCCCCCCAAACAGCCTGAAATCACGATCGGCCGTCCAGACCGGCACGAATCCCGGATTTCTCGCTGTTCCGACGAAAAGCACTATTCACCCCTGAACAACCCGAAAGTAGTTATATTCCATTTTCTCAACGGAAAACCCTCGTACCGTCCCTAAAACGTTGCAAATAACCAATCTGCCCCCCAAACAGCCTGAAATCCCGATTGGACGTCCAGACCGGCACGAATCCCAAATTTCTCGCTGTTTCGACGAAAAGCACTATTCACCCCTGAACAACCCGAAAGTAGTTATTCTTCATTTTGTCAGCGGAAAACTCCCATACCGCCGCTAAAACGTTGCAAATAACCAATCTGCCCCACAAATAGCCTGAAATCACGATCGGCCGTCCAGACCGGCACGAATCCCGAATTTCTCGCTGTTCCGACGAAAAGCACTATTCACCCCTGAACAACCCGAAAGTAGTTATTTTCCATTTTGTCAACGGAAAACTCCCGTACCGCCGCTAAAACGTTGCAAATAACCAATCTGCCCCACAAACAGCCTGAAATCACGATCGGCCGTCCAGACCGGCACGAATCCCGAATTTCTCGTTGTTCCGACGAAAAGCACTATTCACCCCTGAACAACCCGAAAGTAGTTATATTCCATTTTCTCAACGGAAAACCCTCGTACCGTCCCTAAAACGTTGCAAATAACCAATCTGCCCCCCAAATAGCCTGAAATCCCGATTGGACGTCCAGACCGGCACGAATCCCGAATTTCTCGCTGTTCCGACAAAAAGCACTATTCACCCCTGAACAACCCGAAAGTAGTTATTTTCCATTTTCTCAACGGAAAACCCTCGTACCGCCCATAAAACGTTGCAAATAACCAATCTGCCCCCCAAACAGCTTGAAATCACGATCGGCCCTCCAGACCGGCACGAATCCCGAATTTCTCGCTGTTCCGACAAAAAGCACTATTCACCCTGAACAACCCGAAAGTAGTTATTTTCCATTTTGTCAATGGAAAACCCTCGTACCGCCCATAAAACGTTGCAAATAACCAATCTGCCCCCCAAACAGCCTGAAATCACGATCGGCCGTCCAGACCGGCACGAATCCCGGATTTCTCGCTGTTCCGACGAAAAGCACTATTCACCCCTGAACAACCCGAAAGTAGTTATTTTCCATTTTGTCAACGGAAAACCCTCGTACCGTCCCTAAAACGTTGCAAATAACCAATCTGCCCCCCAAACAGCCTGAAATCCCGATTGGACGTCCAGACCGGCACGAATCCCGAATTTCTCGCTGTTCCGACAAAAAGCACTATTCACCCTGAACAACCCGAAAGTAGTTATTTTTCATTTTGTCAGCGGAAAACTCCCGTACCGCCGCTAAAACGTTGCAAATAACCAATCTGCCCCACAAACAGCCTGAAATCACGATCGGCCGTCCAGACCGGCACGAATCCCGAATTTCTCGCTGTTCCGACGAAAAGCACTATTCACCCCTGAACAACCCGAAAGTAGTTATATTCCATTTTCTCAACGGAAAACCCTCGTACCGTCCCTAAAACGTTGCAAATAACCAATCTGCCCCCCAAACAGCCTGAAATCACGATCGGCCGTCCAGACCGGCACGAATCCCGAATTTCTCGCTGTTCCGACGAAAAGCACTATTCACCCTGAACAACCCGAAAGTAGTTATTTTTCATTTTGTCAGCGGAAAACTCCCGTACCGCCGCTAAAACGTTGCAAATAACCAATCTGCCCCACAAACAGCCTGAAATCACGATCGGCCGTCCAGACCGGCACGAATCCCGAATTTCTCGCTGTTCCGACGAAAAGCACTATTCACCCCTGAACAACCCGAAAGTAGTTATATTCCATTTTCTCAACGGAAAACCCTCGTACCGTCCCTAAAACGTTGCAAATAACCAATCTGCCCCCCAAACAGCCTGAAATCCCGATTGGACATCCAGACCGGCACGAATCCCAAATTTCTCGCTGTTTCGACGAAAAGCACTATTCACCCCTGAACAACCCGAAAGTAGTTATTCTTCATTTTGTCAGTGGAAAACTCCCATACCGCCGCTAAAACGTTGCAAATAACCAATCTGCCCCACAAATAGCCTGAAATCACGATCGGCCGTCCAGACCGGCACGAATCCCGAATTTCTCGCTGTTCCGACGAAAAGCACTATTCACCCCTGAACAACCCGAAAGTAGTTATCTTCCATTTTGTCAACGGAAAACTCCCGTACCGCCGCTAAAACGTTGCAAATAACCAATCTGCCCCACAAACAGCCTGAAATCACGATCGGCCGTCCAGACCGGCACGAATCCCGAATTTCTCGTTGTTCCGACGAAAAGCACTATTCACCCCTGAACAACCCGAAAGTAGTTATATTCCATTTTCTCAACGGAAAACCCTCGTACCGTCCCTAAAACGTTGCAAATAACCAATCTGCCCCCCAAACAGCCTGAAATCCCGATTGGACGTCCAGACCGGCACGAATCCCGAATTTCTCGCTGTTCCGACAAAAAGCACTATTCACCCCTGAACAACCCGAAAGTAGTTATTTTCCATTTTGTCAACGGAAAACCCTCGTACCGCCCATAAAACGTTGCAAATAACCAATCTGCCCCCCAAACAGCCTGAAATCACGATTGGCCCTCCAAACCGGCACGAATCCCGAATTTCTCGCTGTTCCGACAAAAAGCACTATTCACCCCTGAACAACCCGAAAGTAGTTATTTTCCATTTTGTCAATGGAAAACCCTCGTACCGCCCATAAAACGTTGCAAATAACCAATCTGCCCCCCAAACAGCCTGAAATCACGATCGGCCGTCCAGACCGGCACGAATCCCAAATTTCTCGCTGTTCCGACGAAAAGCACTATTCACCCCTGAACAACCCGAAAGTAGTTATTTTCCATTTTGTCAACGGAAAACCCTCGTACCGCCCATAAAACGTTGCAAATAACCAATCTGCCCCCCAAACAGCCTGAAATCACGATCGGCCCTCCAGACCGGCACGAATCCCGAATTTCTCGCTGTTCCGACAAAAAGCACTATTCACCCCTGAACAACCCGAAAGTAGTTATTTTTCATTTTGTCAGCGGAAAACTCCCGTACCGCCGCTAAAACGTTGCAAATAACCAATCTGCCCCACAAATAGCTTGAAATCACGATCGGCCGTCCAGACCGGCACGAATCCCGAATTTCTCGCTGTTCTGACGAAAAGCACTATTCACCCCTGAACAACCCGAAAGTAGTTATATTCCATTTTCTCAACGGAAAACCCTCGAACCGTCCCTAAAACGTTGCAAATAACCAATCTGCCCCCCAAACAGCCTGAAATCACGATCGGCCGTCCAGACCGGCACGAATCCCGGATTTCTCGCTGTTCCGACGAAAAGCACTATTCACCCCTGAACAACCCGAAAGTAGTTATTCTTCATTTTGTCAGCGGAAAACTCCCATACCGCCGCTAAAACGTTGCAAATAACCAATCTGCCCCACAAACAGCCTGAAATCACGATCGGCCGTCCAGACCGGCACGAATCCCGAATTTCTCGCTGTTCCGACGAAAAGCACTATTCACCCCTGAACAACCCGAAAGTAGTTATTTTCCATTTTGTCAACGGAAAACCCTCGTACCGCCCCTAAAACGTTGCAAACAACCAATCTACCCCCAAACAGCCTGAAATCACGATTGGACGTCCAGACCGGCACGAATCCCAAATTTCTCGCTGTTTCGACGAAAAGCACTATTCACCCCTGAACAACCCGAAAGTAGTTATATTCCATTTTCTCAACGGAAAACCCTCGTACCGTCCCTAAAACGTTGCAAATAACCAATCTGCCCCCCAAACAGCCTGAAATCACGATTGGACGTCCAGACCGGCACGAATCCCAAATTTCTCGCTGTTTCGACGAAAAGCACTATTCACCCCTGAACAACCCGAAAGTAGTTATTTTTCATTTTGTCAGCGGAAAACTCCCATACCGCCGCTAAAACGTTGCAAATAACCAATCTGCCCCACAAACAGCCTGAAATCACGATCGGCCGTCCAGACCGGCACGAATCCCGGATTTCTCGCTGTTCCGACGAAAAGCACTATTCACCCCTGAACAACCCGAAAGTAGTTATATTCCATTTTCTCAACGGAAAACCCTCGTACCGTCCCTAAAACGTTACAAATAACCAATCTGCCCCCCAAACAGCCTGAAATCCCGATTGGACGTCCAGACCGGCATGAATCCCGAATTTCTCGCTGTTTCGACGAAAAGCACTATTCACCCCTGAACAACCCGAAAGTAGTTATTCTTCATTTTGTCAGCGGAAAACTCCCATACCGCCGCTAAAACGTTGCAAATAACCAATCTGCCCCACAAACAGCCTGAAATCACGATCGGCCGTCCAGACCGGCACGAATCCCGAATTTCTCGCTGTTCCGACGAAAAGCACTATTCACCCCTGAACAACCCGAAAGTAGTTATTTTCCATTTTGTCAACGGAAAACCCTCGTACCGCCCCTAAAACGTTGCAAACAACCAATCTACCCCCAAACAGCCTGAAATCACGATTGGACGTCCAGACCGGCACGAATCCCAAATTTCTCGCTGTTTCGACGAAAAGCACTATTCACCCCTGAACAACCCGAAAGTAGTTATATTCCATTTTCTCAACGGAAAACCCTCGTACCGTCCCTAAAACGTTGCAAATAACCAATCTGCCCCCCAAACAGCCTGAAATCACGATTGGACGTCCAGACCGGCACGAATCCCAAATTTCAAGCTGTTCCGACGAAAAGCACTATTCACCCCTGAACAACCCGAAAGTAGTTATTCTTCATTTTGTCAGCGGAAAACTCCCATACCGCCGCTAAAACGTTGCAAATAACCAATCTGCCCCACAAACAGCCTGAAATCACGATCGGCCGTCCAGACCGGCACGAATCCCGAATTTCTCGCTGTTCCGACGAAAAGCACTATTCACCCCTGAACAACCCGAAAGTAGTTATTTTCCATTTTGTCAACGGAAAACCCTCGTACCGCCCCTAAAACGTTGCAAACAACCAATCTACCCCCAAACAGCCTGAAATCACGATTGGACGTCCAGACCGGCACGAATCCCAAATTTCTCGCTGTTTCGACGAAAAGCACTATTCACCCCTGAACAACCCGAAAGTAGTTATATTCCTTTTTCTCAACGGAAAACCCTCGTACCGTCCCTAAAACGTTGCAAATAACCAATCTGCCCCCCAAACAGCCTGAAATCACGATTGGACGTCCAGACCGGCACGAATCCCAAATTTCTCGCTGTTTCGACGAAAAGCACTATTCACCCCTGAACAACCCGAAAGTAGTTATTTTTCATTTTGTCAGCGGAAAACTCCCATACCGCCGCTAAAACGTTGCAAATAACCAATCTGCCCCACAAACAGCCTGAAATCACGATCGGCCGTCCAGACCGGCACGAATCCCGGATTTCTCGCTGTTCCGACGAAAAGCACTATTCACCCCTGAACAACCCGAAAGTAGTTATATTCCATTTTCTCAACGGAAAACCCTCGTACCGTCCCTAAAACGTTGCAAATAACCAATCTGCCCCCCAAACAGCCTGAAATCACGATCGGCCGTCCAGACCGGCACGAATCCCGAATTTCTCGCTGTTCCGACGAAAAGCACTATTCACCCTGAACAACCCGAAAGTAGTTATTTTTCATTTTGTCAGCGGAAAACTCCCATACCGCCGCTAAAACGTTGCAAATAACCAATCTGCCCCACAAACAGCCTGAAATCACGATCGGCCGTCCAGACCGGCACGAATCCCGAATTTCTCGCTGTTCCGACGAAAAGCACTATTCACCCCTGAACAACCCGAAAGTAGTTATTTTCCATTTTGTCAACGGAAAACCCTCGTACCGCCCCTAAAACGTTGCAAACAACCAATCTACCCCCAAACAGCCTGAAATCACGATTGGACGTCCAGACCGGCACGAATCCCAAATTTCTCGCTGTTTCGACGAAAAGCACTATTCACCCCTGAACAACCCGAAAGTAGTTATATTCCATTTTCTCAACGGAAAACCCTCGTACCGTCCCTAAAACGTTGCAAATAACCAATCTGCCCCCCAAACAGCCTGAAATCACGATTGGACGTCCAGACCGGCACGAATCCCAAATTTCTCGCTGTTTCGACGAAAAGCACTATTCACCCCTGAACAACCCGAAAGTAGTTATTTTTCATTTTGTCAGCGGAAAACTCCCATACCGCCGCTAAAACGTTGCAAATAACCAATCTGCCCCACAAACAGCCTGAAATCACGATCGGCCGTCCAGACCGGCACGAATCCCGGATTTCTCGCTGTTCCGACGAAAAGCACTATTCACCCCTGAACAACCCGAAAGTAGTTATATTCCATTTTCTCAACGGAAAACCCTCGTACCGTCCCTAAAACGTTACAAATAACCAATCTGCCCCCCAAACAGCCTGAAATCCCGATTGGACGTCCAGACCGGCATGAATCCCGAATTTCTCGCTGTTTCGACGAAAAGCACTATTCACCCCTGAACAACCCGAAAGTAGTTATTCTTCATTTTGTCAGCGGAAAACTCCCATACCGCCGCTAAAACGTTGCAAATAACCAATCTGCCCCACAAACAGCCTGAAATCACGATCGGCCGTCCAGACCGGCACGAATCCCGAATTTCTCGCTGTTCCGACGAAAAGCACTATTCACCCCTGAACAACCCGAAAGTAGTTATTTTCCATTTTGTCAACGGAAAACCCTCGTACCGCCCCTAAAACGTTGCAAACAACCAATCTACCCCCAAACAGCCTGAAATCACGATTGGACGTCCAGACCGGCACGAATCCCAAATTTCTCGCTGTTTCGACGAAAAGCACTATTCACCCCTGAACAACCCGAAAGTAGTTATATTCCATTTTCTCAACGGAAAACCCTCGTACCGTCCCTAAAACGTTGCAAATAACCAATCTGCCCCCCAAACAGCCTGAAATCACGATTGGACGTCCAGACCGGCACGAATCCCAAATTTCAAGCTGTTCCGACGAAAAGCACTATTCACCCCTGAACAACCCGAAAGTAGTTATTCTTCATTTTGTCAGCGGAAAACTCCCATACCGCCGCTAAAACGTTGCAAATAACCAATCTGCCCCACAAACAGCCTGAAATCACGATCGGCCGTCCAGACCGGCACGAATCCCGAATTTCTCGCTGTTCCGACGAAAAGCACTATTCACCCCTGAACAACCCGAAAGTAGTTATTTTCCATTTTGTCAACGGAAAACCCTCGTACCGCCCCTAAAACGTTGCAAACAACCAATCTACCCCCAAACAGCCTGAAATCACGATTGGACGTCCAGACCGGCACGAATCCCAAATTTCTCGCTGTTTCGACGAAAAGCACTATTCACCCCTGAACAACCCGAAAGTAGTTATATTCCTTTTTCTCAACGGAAAACCCTCGTACCGTCCCTAAAACGTTGCAAATAACCAATCTGCCCCCCAAACAGCCTGAAATCACGATTGGACGTCCAGACCGGCACGAATCCCAAATTTCTCGCTGTTTCGACGAAAAGCACTATTCACCCCTGAACAACCCGAAAGTAGTTATTTTTCATTTTGTCAGCGGAAAACTCCCATACCGCCGCTAAAACGTTGCAAATAACCAATCTGCCCCACAAACAGCCTGAAATCACGATCGGCCGTCCAGACCGGCACGAATCCCGGATTTCTCGCTGTTCCGACGAAAAGCACTATTCACCCCTGAACAACCCGAAAGTAGTTATATTCCATTTTCTCAACGGAAAACCCTCGTACCGTCCCTAAAACGTTGCAAATAACCAATCTGCCCCCCAAACAGCCTGAAATCACGATCGGCCGTCCAGACCGGCACGAATCCCGAATTTCTCGCTGTTCCGACGAAAAGCACTATTCACCCTGAACAACCCGAAAGTAGTTATTTTTCATTTTGTCAGCGGAAAACTCCCGTACCGCCGCTAAAACATTGCAAATAACCAATCTGCCCCACAAATAGCCTGAAATCACGATCGGCCGTCCAGACCGGCACGAATCCCGGATTTCTCGCTGTTCCGACGAAAAGCACTATTCACCCCTGAACAACCCGAAAGTAGTTATATTCCATTTCCTCAACGGAAAACCCTCGTACCGTCCCTAAAACGTTGCAAATAACCAATCTGCCCCCCAAACAGCCTGAAATCACGATTGGACGTCCAGACCGGCACGAATCCCAAATTTCTCGCTATTTCGACGAAAAGCACTATTCACCCCTGAACAACCCGAAAGTAGTTATTCTTCATTTTGTCAGCGGAAAACTCCCATACCGCCGCTAAAACATTGCAAATAACCAATCTGCCCCACAAACAGCCTGAAATCACGATCGGCCGTCCAGACCGGCACGAATCCCGGATTTCTCGCTGTTCCGACGAAAAGCACTATTCACCCCTGAACAACCCGAAAGTAGTTATATTCCATTTTCTCAGCGGAAAACTCCCATACCGCCGCTAAAACGTTGCAAATAACCAATCTGCCCCACAAACAGCCTGAAATCACGATCGGCCGTCCAGACCGGCACGAATCCCAAATTTCTCGCTGTTTCGACGAAAAGCACTATTCACCTCTGAACAACCCGAAAGTAGTTATTCTTCATTTTGTCAGCGGAAAACTCCCATACCACCGCTAAAACGTTGCAAATAACCAATCTGCCCCACAAACAGCCTGAAATCACGATCGGCCGTCCAGACCGGCACGAATCCCAAATTTCTCGCTGTTTCGACGAAAAGCACTATTCACCCCTGAACAACCCGAAAGTAGTTATTCTTCATTTTGTCAGCGGAAAACTCCCATACCGCCGCTAAAACGTTGCAAATAACCAATCTGCCCCACAAACAGCCTGAAATCACGATCGGCCGTCCAGACCGGCACGAATCCCAAATTTCTCGCTGTTCCGACGAAAAGCACTATTCACCCCTGAACAACCCGAAAGTAGTTATTTTCCATTTTGTCAACGGAAAACCCTCGTACCGCCCCTAAAACGTTGCAAACAACCAATCTACCCCCAAACAGCCTGAAATCACGATTGGACGTCCAGACCGGCACGAATCCCAAATTTCTCGCTGTTTCGACGAAAAGCACTATTCACCCCTGAACAACCCGAAAGTAGTTATATTCCATTTTCTCAACGGAAAACCCTCGTACCGTCCCTAAAACGTTGCAAATAACCAATCTGCCCCCCAAACAGCCTGAAATCACGATTGGACGTCCAGACCGGCACGAATCCCAAATTTCTCGCTGTTTCGACGAAAAGCACTATTCACCCCTGAACAACCCGAAAGTAGTTATTTTTCATTTTGTCAGCGGAAAACTCCCATACCGCCGCTAAAACGTTGCAAATAACCAATCTGCCCCACAAACAGCCTGAAATCACGATCGGCCGTCCAGACCGGCACGAATCCCGGATTTCTCGCTGTTCCGACGAAAAGCACTATTCACCCCTGAACAACCCGAAAGTAGTTATATTCCATTTTCTCAACGGAAAACCCTCGTACCGTCCCTAAAACGTTGCAAATAACCAATCTGCCCCCCAAACAGCCAGAAATCACGATCGGCCGTCCAGACCGGCACGAATCCCGAATTTCTCGCTGTTCCGACGAAAAGCACTATTCACCCTGAACAACCCGAAAGTAGTTATTTTTCATTTTGTCAGCGGAAAACTCCCGTACCGCCGCTAAAACGTTGCAAATAACCAATCTGCCCCACAAATAGCCTGAAATCACGATCGGCCGTCCAGACCGGCACGAATCCCGGATTTCTCGCTGTTCCGACGAAAAGCACTATTCACCCCTGAACAACCCGAAAGTAGTTATATTCCATTTTCTCAACGGAAAACCCTCGTACCGTCCCTAAAACGTTGCAAATAACCAATCTGCCCCACAAACAGCCTGAAATCACGATCGGCCGTCCAGACCGGCACGAATCCCGGATTTCTCGCTGTTCCGACGAAAAGCACTATTCACCCCTGAACAACCCGAAAGTAGTTATATTCCATTTTCTCAACGGAAAACCCTCGTACCGTCCCTAAAACGTTGCAAATAACCAATCTGCCCCCCAAACAGCCAGAAATCACGATCGGCCGTCCAGACCGGCACGAATCCCGAATTTCTCGCTGTTCCGACGAAAAGCACTATTCACCCTGAACAACCCGAAAGTAGTTATTTTTCATTTTGTCAGCGGAAAACTCCCGTACCGCCGCTAAAACGTTGCAAATAACCAATCTGCCCCACAAATAGCCTGAAATCACGATCGGCCGTCCAGACCGGCACGAATCCCGGATTTCTCGCTGTTCCGACGAAAAGCACTATTCACCCCTGAACAACCCGAAAGTAGTTATATTCCATTTCCTCAACGGAAAACCCTCGTACCGTCCCTAAAACGTTGCAAATAACCAATCTGCCCCCCAAACAGCCTGAAATCACGATTGGACGTCCAGACCGGCACGAATCCCAAATTTCTCGCTATTTCGACGAAAAGCACTATTCACCCCTAAACAACCCGAAAGTAGTTATTCTTCATTTTGTCAGCGGAAAACTCCCATACCGCCGCTAAAACATTGCAAATAACCAATCTGCCCCACAAACAGCCTGAAATCACGATCGACCGTCCAGACCGGCACGAATCCCGGATTTCTCGCTGTTCCGACGAAAAGCACTATTCACCCCTGAACAACCCGAAAGTAGTTATATTCCATTTTCTCAGCGGAAAACTCCCATACCGCCGCTAAAACGTTGCAAATAACCAATCTGCCCCACAAACAGCCTGAAATCACGATCGGCCGTCCAGACCGGCACGAATCCAAAATTTCTCGCTGTTTCGACGAAAAGCACTATTCACCTCTGAACAACCCGAAAGTAGTTATTCTTCATTTTGTCAGCGGAAAACTCCCATACCGCCGCTAAAACGTTGCAAATAACCAATCTGCCCCACAAACAGCCTGAAATCACGATCGGCCGTCCAGACCGGCACGAATCCCAAATTTCTCGCTGTTTCGACGAAAAGCACTATTCACCCCTGAACAACCCGAAAGTAGTTATTCTTCATTTTGTCAGCGGAAAACTCCCATACCGCCGCTAAAACGTTGCAAATAACCAATCTGCCCCACAAACAGCCTGAAATCACGATCGGCCGTCCAGACCGGCACGAATCCCAAATTTCTCGCTGTTCCGACGAAAAGCACTATTCACCCCTGAACAACCCGAAAGTAGTTATTTTCCATTTTGTCAACGGAAAACCCTCGTACCGCCCCTAAAACGTTGCAAACAACCAATCTACCCCCAAACAGCCTGAAATCACGATTGGACGTCCAGACCGGCACGAATCCCAAATTTCTCGCTGTTTCGACGAAAAGCACTATTCACCCCTGAACAACCCGAAAGTAGTTATATTCCATTTTCTCAACGGAAAACCCTCGTACCGTCCCTAAAACGTTGCAAATAACCAATCTGCCCCCCAAACAGCCTGAAATCACGATTGGACGTCCAGACCGGCACGAATCCCAAATTTCTCGCTGTTTCGACGAAAAGCACTATTCACCCCTGAACAACCCGAAAGTAGTTATTTTTCATTTTGTCAGCGGAAAACTCCCATACCGCCGCTAAAACGTTGCAAATAACCAATCTGCCCCACAAACAGCCTGAAATCACGATCGGCCGTCCAGACCGGCACGAATCCCGGATTTCTCGCTGTTCCGACGAAAAGCACTATTCACCCCTGAACAACCCGAAAGTAGTTATATTCCATTTTCTCAACGGAAAACCCTCGTACCATCCCTAAAACGTTGCAAATAACCAATCTGCCCCACAAACAGCCAGAAATCACGATCGGCCGTCCAGACCGGCACGAATCCCGAATTTCTCGCTGTTCCGACGAAAAGCACTATTCACCCTGAACAACCCGAAAGTAGTTATTTTTCATTTTGTCAGCGGAAAACTCCCGTACCGCCGCTAAAACGTTGCAAATAACCAATCTGCCCCACAAATAGCCTGAAATCACGATCGGCCGTCCAGACCGGCACGAATCCCGGATTTCTCGCTGTTCCGACGAAAAGCACTATTCAGCCCTGAACAACCCGAAAGTAGTTATATTCCATTTTCTCAACGGAAAACCCTCGTACCGTCCCTAAAACGTTGCAAATAACCAATCTGCCCCCCAAACAGCCAGAAATCACGATCGGCCGTCCAGACCGGCACGAATCCCGAATTTCTCGCTGTTCCGACGAAAAGCACTATTCACCCTGAACAACCCGAAAGTAGTTATTTTTCATTTTGTCAGCGGAAAACTCCCGTACCGCCGCTAAAACGTTGCAAATAACCAATCTGCCCCACAAATAGCCTGAAATCACGATCGGCCGTCCAGACCGGCACGAATCCCGGATTTCTCGCTGTTCCGACGAAAAGCACTATTCACCCTGAACAACCCGAAAGTAGTTATTTTTCATTTTGTCAGCGGAAAACTCCCATACCGCCGCTAAAACGTTGCAAATAACCAATCTGCCCCACAAACAGCGTGAAATCACGATCGGCCGTCCAGACCGGCACGAATCCCGGATTTCTCGCTGTTCCGACGAAAAGCACTATTCACCCCTGAACAACCCGAAAGTAGTTATTCTTCATTTTGTCAGCGGAAAACTCCCATACCGCCGCTAAAACGTTGCAAATAACCAATCTGCCCCACAAACAGCCTGAAATCACGATCGGCCGTCCAGACCGGCACGAATCCCGAATTTCTCGCTGTTCCGACGAAAAGCACTATTCACCCCTGAACAACCCGAAAGTAGTTATTTTCCATTTTGTCAACGGAAAACCCTCGTACCGCCCCTAAAACGTTGCAAACAACCAATCCACCCCCAAACAGCCTGAAATCACGATTGGACGTCCAGACCGGCACGAATCCCAAATTTCTCGCTGTTTCGACGAAAAGCACTATTCACCCCTGAACAACCCGAAAGTAGTTATATTCCATTTTCTCAACGGAAAACCCTCGTACCGTCCCTAAAACGTTGCAAATAACCAATCTGCCCCCCAAACAGCCTGAAATCACGATTGGACGTCCAGACCGGCACGAATCCCAAATTTCTCGCTGTTTCGACGAAAAGCACTATTCACCCCTGAACAACCCGAAAGTAGTTATATTCCATTTTCTCAACGGAAAACCCTCGTACCGTCCCTAAAACGTTGCAAATAACCAATCTGCCCCCCAAACAGCCTGAAATCACGATTGGACGTCCAGACCGGCACGAATCCCAAATTTCTCGCTGTTTCGACGAAAAGCACTATTGACCCTTGAACAACCCGAAAGTAGTTATTTTTCATTTTGTCAGCGGAAAACTCCCATACCGCCGCTAAAACGTTGCAAATAACCAATCTGCCCCACAAACAGCCTGAAATCACGATCGGCCGTCCAGACCGGCACGAATCCCGGATTTCTCGCTGTTCCGACGAAAAGCACTATTCACCCCTGAACAACCCGAAAGTAGTTATATTCCATTTTCTCAACGGAAAACCCTCGTACCGTCCCTAAAACGTTGCAAATAACCAATCTGCCCCCCAAACAGCCTGAAATCACGATTGGACGTCCAGACCGGCATGAATCCCAAATTTCTCGCTGTTTCGACGAAAAGCACTATTCACCCCTGAACAACCCGAAAGTAGTTATTCTTCATTTTGTCAGCGGAAAACTCCCATACCGCCGCTAAAACGTTGCAAATAACCAATCTGCCCCACAAACAGCCTGAAATCACGATCGGCCGTCCAGACCGGCACGAATCCCGAATTTCTCGCTGTTCCGACGAAAAGCACTATTCACCCCTGAACAACCCGAAAGTAGTTATTTTCCATTTTGTCAACGGAAAACCCTCGTACCGCCCCTAAAACGTTGCAAACAACCAATCTACCCCCAAACAGCCTGAAATCACGATTGGACGTCCAGACCGGCACGAATCCCAAATTTCTCGCTGTTTCGACGAAATGCACTATTCACCCCTGAACAACCCGAAAGTAGTTATTTTCCATTTTCTCAACGGAAAACCCTCGTACCGTCCCTAAAACGTTGCAAATAACCAATCTGCCCCCCAAACAGCCTGAAATCACGATTGGACGTCCAGACCGGCACGAATCCCAAATTTCTCGCTGTTTCGACGAAAAGCACTATTCACCCCTGAACAACCCGAAAGTAGTTATTTTTCATTTTCTCAGCGGAAAACTCCCATACCGCCGCTAAAACGTTGCAAATAACCAATCTGCCCCACAAACAGCCTGAAATCACGATCGGCCGTCCAGACCGGCTCGAATCCCGGATTTCTCGCTGTTCCGACGAAAAGCACTATTCACCCCTGAACAACCCGAAAGTAGTTATTCTTCATTTTGTCAGCGGAAAACTACCATACCGCCGCTAAAACATTGCAAATAACCAATCTGCCCCACAAACAGCCTGAAATCACGATCGGCCGTCCAGACCGGCACGAATCCCGGATTTCTCGCTGTTCCGACGAAAAGCACTATTCACCCCTGAACAACCCGAAAGTAGTTATATTCCATTTTCTCAACGGAAAACCCTCGTACCGTCCCTAAAACGTTGCAAATAACCAATCTGCCCCCCAAACTGCCTGAAATCACGATTGGTCGTCCAGACCGGCACGAATCCCAAATTTCTCGCTGTTTCGACGAAAAGCACTATTCACCCCTGAACAACCCGAAAGTAGTTATTTTTCATTTTGTCAGCGGAAAACTCCCATACCGCCGCTAAAACGTTGCAAATAACCAATCTGCCCCACAAACAGCCTGAAATCACGATCGGCCGTCCAGACCGGCTCGAATCCCGGATTTCTCGCTGTTCCGACGAAAAGCACTATTCACCCCTGAACAACCCGAAAGTAGTTATTTTCCATTTTGTCAACGGAAAACCCTCGTACCGCCCCTAAAACGTTGCAAACAACCAATCTACCCCCAAACAGCCTGAAATCACGATTGGACGTCCAGACCGGCACGAGTCCCAAATTTCTCGCTGTTTCGACGAAAAGCACTATTCACCCCTGAACAACCCGAAAGTAGTTATATTCCATTTTCTCAACGGAAAACCCTCGTACCGTCCCTAAAACGTTGCAAATAACCAATCTGCCCCCCAAACAGCCTGAAATCACGATTGGACGTCCAGACCGGCACGAATCCCAAATTTCTCGCTGTTTCGACGAAAAGCACTATTCACCCCTGAACAACCCGAAAGTAGTTATTTTTCATTTTGTCAGCGGAAAACTCCCATACCGCCGCTAAAACGTTGCAAATAACCAATCTGCCCCACAAACAGCCTGAAATCACGATCGGCCGTCCAGACCGGCTCGAATCCCGGATTTCTCGCTGTTCCGACGAAAAGCACTATTCACCCCTGAACAACCCGAAAGTAGTTATTTTCCATTTTGTCAACGGAAAACCCTCGTACCGCCCCTAAAACGTTGCAAACAACCAATCTACCCCCAAACAGCCTGAAATCACGATTGGACGTCCAGACCGGCACGAGTCCCAAATTTCTCGCTGTTTCGACGAAAAGCACTATTCACCCCTGAACAACCCGAAAGTAGTTATATTCCATTTTCTCAACGGAAAACCCTCGTACCGTCCCTAAAACGTTGCAAATAACCAATCTGCCCCCCAAACAGCCTGAAATCACGATTGGACGTCCAGACCGGCACGAATCCCAAATTTCTCGCTGTTTCGACGAAAAGCACTATTCACCCCTGAACAACCCGAAAGTAGTTATTTTTCATTTTGTCAGCGGAAAACTCCCATACCGCCGCTAAAACGTTGCAAATAACCAATCTGCCCCACAAACAGCCTGAAATCATGATCGGCCGTCCAGACCGGCACGAATCCCGGATTTCTCGCTGTTCCGACGAAAAGCACTATTCACCCCTGAACAACCCGAAAGTAGTTATATTCCATTTTCTCAACGGAAAACCCTCGTACCGTCCCTAAAACGTTGCAAATAACCAATCTGCCCCCCAAACAGCCTGAAATCACGATCGGCCGTCCAGACCGGCACGAATCCCGGATTTCTCGCTGTTCCGACGAAAAGCACTATTCACCCCTGAACAACCCGAAAGTAGTTATTCTTCATTTTGTCAGCGGAAAACTCCCATACCGCCGCTAAAACATTGCAAATAACCAATCTGCCCCCCAAACAGCCTGAAATCACGATCGGCCGTCCAGACCGGCACGAATCCCGAATTTCTCGCTGTTCCGACGAAAAGCACTATTCACCCCTGAACAACCCGAAAGTAGTTATTTTCCATTTTGTCAACGGAAAACCCTCGTACCGCCCCTAAAACGTTGCAAACAACCAATCTACCCCCAAACAGCCTGAAATCACGATTGGACGTCCAGACCGGCACGAATCCCAAATTTCTCGCTGTTTCGACGAAAAGCACTATTCACCCCTGAACAACCCGAAAGTAGTTATATTCCATTTTCTCAACGGAAAACCCTCGTACCGTCCCTAAAACATTGCAAATAACCAATCTGCCCCCCAAACAGCCTGAAATCACGATTGGACGTCCAGACCGGCACGAATCCCAAATTTCTCGCTGTTTCGACGAAAAGCACTATTCACCCCTGAACAACCCGAAAGTAGTTATTTTTCATTTTGTCAGCGGAAAACTCCCATACCGCCGCTAAAACGTTGCAAATAACCAATCTGCCCCACAAACAGCCTGAAATCACGATCGGCCGTCCAGACCGGCACGAATCCTGGATTTCTCGCTGTTCCGACGAAAAGCACTATTCACCCCTGAACAACCCGAAAGTAGTTATATTCCATTTTCTCAACGGAAAACCCTCGTACCGTCCCTAAAACGTTGCAAATAACCAATCTGCCCCCCAAACAGCCTGAAATCACGATTGGACGTCCAGACCGGCACGAATCCCAAATTTCTCGCTGTTTCGACGAAAAGCACTATTCACCCCTGAACAACCCGAAAGTAGTTATTCTTCATTTTGTCAGCGGAAAACTCCCATACCGCCGCTAAAACGTTGCAAATAACCAATCTGCCCCACAAACAGCCTGAAATCACGATCGGCCGTCCAGACCGGCACGAGTCCCGGATTTCTCGCTGTTCCGACGAAAAGCACTATTCACCCCTGAACAACCCGAAAGTAGTTATTCTTCATTTTGTCAGCGGAAAACTCCCATACCGCCGCTAAAACGTTGCAAATAACCAATCTGCCCCACAAACAGCCTGAAATCACGATCGGCCGTCCAGACCGGCTCGAATCCCGGATTTCTCGCTGTTCCGACGAAAAGCACTATTCACCCCTGAACAACCCGAAAGTAGTTATTTTCCATTTTGTCAACGGAAAACCCTCGTACCGCCCCTAAAACGTTGCAAACAACCAATCTACCCCCAAACAGCCTGAAATCACGATTGGACGTCCAGACCGGCACGAGTCCCAAATTTCTCGCTGTTTCGACGAAAAGCACTATTCACCCCTGAACAACCCGAAAGTAGTTATATTCCATTTTCTCAACGGAAAACCCTCGTACCGTCCCTAAAACGTTGCAAATAACCAATCTGCCCCCCAAACAGCCTGAAATCACGATTGGACGTCCAGACCGGCACGAATCCCAAATTTCTCGCTGTTTCGACGAAAAGCACTATTCACCCCTGAACAACCCGAAAGTGGTTATTTTTCATTTTGTCAGCGGAAAACTCCCATACCGCCGCTAAAACGTTGCAAATAACCAATCTGCCCCACAAACAGCCTGAAATCACGATCGGCCGTCCAGACCGGCACGAATCCCGGATTTCTCGCTGTTCCGACGAAAAGCACTATTCACCCCTGAACAACCCGAAAGTAGTTATATTCCATTTTCTCAACGGAAAACCCTCGTACCGTCCCTAAAACGTTGCAAATAACCAATCTGCCCCCCAAACAGCCTGAAATCACGATTGGACGTCCAGACCGGCACGAATCCCAAATTTCTCGCTGTTTCGACGAAAAGCACTATTCACCCCTGAACAACCCGAAAGTAGTTATTCTTCATTTTGTCAGCGGAAAACTCCCATACCGCCGCTAAAACGTTGCAAATAACCAATCTGCCCCACAAACAGCCTGAAATCACGATCGGCCGTCCAGACCGGCACGAGTCCCGGATTTCTCGCTGTTCCGACGAAAAGCACTATTCACCCCTGAACAACCCGAAAGTAGTTATTCTTCATTTTGTCAGCGGAAAACTCCCATACCGCCGCTAAAACGTTGCAAATAACCAATCTGCCCCACAAACAGCCTGAAATCACGATCGGCCGTCCAGACCGGCACGAATCCCGAATTTCTCGCTGTTCCGACGAAAAGCACTATTCACCCCTGAACAACCCGAAAGTAGTTATTTTCCATTTTGCCAACGGAAAACCCTCGTACCGCCCCTAAAACGTTGCAAATAGCCAATCTGCCCCCCAAACAGCCTGAAATCACGATCGGCCGTCCAGACCGGCACGAATCCCGGATTTCTCGCTGTTCCGACGAAAAGCACTATTCACCCCTGAACAACCCGAAAGTAGTTATTCTTCATTTTGTCAGCGGAAAACTCCCATACCGCCGCTAAAACATTGCAAATAACCAATCTGCCCCACAAACAGCCTGAAATCACGATCGGCCGTCCAGACCGGCACGAATCCCGGATTTCTCGCTGTTCCGACGAAAAGCACTATTCACCCCTGAACAACCCGAAAGTAGTTATATTCCATTTTCTCAACGGAAAACCCTCGTACCGTCCCTAAAACGTTGCAAATAACCAATCTGCCCCCCAAACAGCCTGAAATCACGATTGGACGTCCAGACCGGCACGAATCCCAAATTTCTCGCTGTTTCGACGAAAAGCACTATTCACCCCTGAACAACCCGAAAGTAGTTATTCTTCATTTTGTCAGCGGAAAACTCCCATACCGCCGCTAAAACGTTGCAAATAACCAATCTGCCCCACAAACAGCCTGAAATCACGATCGGCCGTCCAGACCGGCACGAGTCCCGGATTTCTCGCTGTTCCGACGAAAAGCACTATTCACCCCTGAACAACCCGAAAGTAGTTATTCTTCATTTTGTCAGCGGAAAACTCCCATACCGCCGCTAAAACGTTGCAAATAACCAATCTGCCCCACAAACAGCCTGAAATCACGATCGGCCGTCCAGACCGGCACGAATCCCGAATTTCTCGCTGTTCCGACGAAAAGCACTATTCACCCCTGAACAACCCGAAAGTAGTTATTTTCCATTTTGCCAACGGAAAACCCTCGTACCGCCCCTAAAACGTTGCAAATAGCCAATCTGCCCCCCAAACAGCCTGAAATCACGATCGGCCGTCCAGACCGGCACGAATCCCGGATTTCTCGCTGTTCCGACGAAAAGCACTATTCACCCCTGAACAACCCGAAAGTAGTTATTCTTCATTTTGTCAGCGGAAAACTCCCATACCGCCGCTAAAACATTGCAAATAACCAATCTGCCCCACAAACAGCCTGAAATCACGATCGGCCGTCCAGACCGGCACGAATCCCAAATTTCTCGCTGTTTCGACGAAAAGCACTATTCACCCCTGAACAACCCGAAAGTAGTTATTTTCCATTTTCTCAACGGAAAACCCTCGTACCGTCCCTAAAACGTTGCAAATAACCAATCTGCCCCCCAAACAGCCTGAAATCACGATTGGACGTCCAGACCGGCACGAATCCCAAATTTCTCGCTGTTTCGACGAAAAGCACTATTCACCCCTGAACAACCCGAAAGTAGTTATTTTTCATTTTGTCGGCGGAAAACTCCCATACCGCCGCTAAAACGTTGCAAATAACCAATCTGCCCCACAAACAGCCTGAAATCACGATCGGCCGTCCAGACCGGCTCGAATCCCGGATTTCTCGCTGTTCCGACGAAAAGCACTATTCACCCCTGAACAACCCGAAAGTAGTTATTTTCCATTTTGTCAACGGAAAACCCTCGTACCGCCCCTAAAACGTTGCAAACAACCAATCTACCCCCAAACAGCCTGAAATCACGATTGGACGTCCAGACCGGCACGAGTCCCAAATTTCTCGCTGTTTCGACGAAAAGCACTATTCACCCCTGAATAACCCGAAAGTAGTTATATTCCATTTTGTCAACGGAAAACCCTCGTACCGTCCCTAAAACGTTGCAAATAACCAATCTGCCCCCCAAACTGCCTGAAATCACGATTGGACGTCCAGACCGGCACGAATCCCAAATTTCTCGCTGTTTCGACGAAAAGCACTATTCACCCCTGAACAACCCGAAAGTAGTTATTTTTCATTTTGTCAGCGGAAAACTCCCATACCGCCGCTAAAACGTTGCAAATAACCAATCTGCCCCACAAACAGCCTGAAATCACGATCGGCCGTCCAGACCGGCACGAATCCCGGATTTCTCGCTGTTCCGACGAAAAGCACTATTCACCCCTGAACAACCCGAAAGTAGTTATATTCCATTTTCTCAACGGAAAACCCTCGTACCGTCCCTAAAACGTTGCAAATAACCAATCTGCCCCCCAAACAGCCAGAAATCACGATCGGCCGTCCAGACCGGCACGAATCCCGAATTTCTCGCTGTTCCGACGAAAAGCACTATTCACCCTGAACAACCCGAAAGTAGTTATTTTTCATTTCGTCAGCGGAAAACTCCCGTACCGCCGCTAAAACGTTGCAAATAACCAATCTGCCCCACAAATAGCCTGAAATCACGATCGGCCGTCCAGACCGGCACGAATCCCGGATTTCTCGCTGTTCCGACGAAAAGCACTATTCACCCCTGAACAACCCGAAAGTAGTTATATTCCATTTTCTCAACGGAAAACCCTCGTACCGTCCCTAAAACGTTGCAAATAACCAATCTGCCCCCCAAACAGCCTGAAATCACGATTGGACGTCCAGACCGGCACGAATCCCAAATTTCTCGCTGTTTCGACGAAAAGCACTATTCACCCCTGAACAACCCGAAAGTAGTTATTCTTCATTTTGTCAGCGGAAAACTCCCATACCGCCGCTAAAACGTTGCAAATAACCAATCTGCCCCACAAACAGCCTGAAATCACGATCGGCCGTCCAGACCGGCACGAGTCCCGGATTTCTCGCTGTTCCGACGAAAAGCACTATTCACCCCTGAACAACCCGAAAGTAGTTATTCTTCATTTTGTCAGCGGAAAACTCCCATACCGCCGCTAAAACGTTGCAAATAACCAATCTGCCCCACAAACAGCCTGAAATCACGATCGGCCGTCCAGACCGGCACGAATCCCGAATTTCTCGCTGTTCCGACGAAAAGCACTATTCACCCCTGAACAACCCGAAAGTAGTTATTTTCCATTTTGCCAACGGAAAACCCTCGTACCGCCCCTAAAACGTTGCAAATAGCCAATCTGCCCCCCAAACAGCCTGAAATCACGATCGGCCGTCCAGACCGGCACGAATCCCGGATTTCTCGCTGTTCCGACGAAAAGCACTATTCACCCCTGAACAACCCGAAAGTAGTTATTCTTCATTTTGTCAGCGGAAAACTCCCATACCGCCGCTAAAACATTGCAAATAACCAATCTGCCCCACAAACAGCCTGAAATCACGATCGGCCGTCCAGACCGGCACGAATCCCGGATTTCTCGCTGTTCCGACGAAAAGCACTATTCACCCCTGAACAACCCGAAAGTAGTTATATTCCATTTTCTCAACGGAAAACCCTCGTACCGTCCCTAAAACGTTGCAAATAACCAATCTGCCCCCCAAACAGCCTGAAATCACGATTGGACGTCCAGACCGGCACGAATCCCAAATTTCTCGCTGTTTCGACGAAAAGCACTATTCACCCCTGAACAACCCGAAAGTAGTTATTCTTCATTTTGTCAGCGGAAAACTCCCATACCGCCGCTAAAACGTTGCAAATAACCAATCTGCCCCACAAACAGCCTGAAATCACGATCGGCCGTCCAGACCGGCACGAGTCCCGGATTTCTCGCTGTTCCGACGAAAAGCACTATTCACCCCTGAACAACCCGAAAGTAGTTATTCTTCATTTTGTCAGCGGAAAACTCCCATACCGCCGCTAAAACGTTGCAAATAACCAATCTGCCCCACAAACAGCCTGAAATCACGATCGGCCGTCCAGACCGGCACGAATCCCGAATTTCTCGCTGTTCCGACGAAAAGCACTATTCACCCCTGAACAACCCGAAAGTAGTTATTTTCCATTTTGCCAACGGAAAACCCTCGTACCGCCCCTAAAACGTTGCAAATAGCCAATCTGCCCCCCAAACAGCCTGAAATCACGATCGGCCGTCCAGACCGGCACGAATCCCGGATTTCTCGCTGTTCCGACGAAAAGCACTATTCACCCCTGAACAACCCGAAAGTAGTTATTCTTCATTTTGTCAGCGGAAAACTCCCATACCGCCGCTAAAACATTGCAAATAACCAATCTGCCCCACAAACAGCCTGAAATCACGATCGGCCGTCCAGACCGGCACGAATCCCAAATTTCTCGCTGTTTCGACGAAAAGCACTATTCACCCCTGAACAACCCGAAAGTAGTTATTTTCCATTTTCTCAACGGAAAACCCTCGTACCGTCCCTAAAACGTTGCAAATAACCAATCTGCCCCCCAAACAGCCTGAAATCACGATTGGACGTCCAGACCGGCACGAATCCCAAATTTCTCGCTGTTTCGACGAAAAGCACTATTCACCCCTGAACAACCCGAAAGTAGTTATTTTTCATTTTGTCGGCGGAAAACTCCCATACCGCCGCTAAAACGTTGCAAATAACCAATCTGCCCCACAAACAGCCTGAAATCACGATCGGCCGTCCAGACCGGCTCGAATCCCGGATTTCTCGCTGTTCCGACGAAAAGCACTATTCACCCCTGAACAACCCGAAAGTAGTTATTTTCCATTTTGTCAACGGAAAACCCTCGTACCGCCCCTAAAACGTTGCAAACAACCAATCTACCCCCAAACAGCCTGAAATCACGATTGGACGTCCAGACCGGCACGAGTCCCAAATTTCTCGCTGTTTCGACGAAAAGCACTATTCACCCCTGAATAACCCGAAAGTAGTTATATTCCATTTTGTCAACGGAAAACCCTCGTACCGTCCCTAAAACGTTGCAAATAACCAATCTGCCCCCCAAACTGCCTGAAATCACGATTGGACGTCCAGACCGGCACGAATCCCAAATTTCTCGCTGTTTCGACGAAAAGCACTATTCACCCCTGAACAACCCGAAAGTAGTTATTTTTCATTTTGTCAGCGGAAAACTCCCATACCGCCGCTAAAACGTTGCAAATAACCAATCTGCCCCACAAACAGCCTGAAATCACGATCGGCCGTCCAGACCGGCACGAATCCCGGATTTCTCGCTGTTCCGACGAAAAGCACTATTCACCCCTGAACAACCCGAAAGTAGTTATATTCCATTTTCTCAACGGAAAACCCTCGTACCGTCCCTAAAACGTTGCAAATAACCAATCTGCCCCCCAAACAGCCAGAAATCACGATCGGCCGTCCAGACCGGCACGAATCCCGAATTTCTCGCTGTTCCGACGAAAAGCACTATTCACCCTGAACAACCCGAAAGTAGTTATTTTTCATTTCGTCAGCGGAAAACTCCCGTACCGCCGCTAAAACGTTGCAAATAACCAATCTGCCCCACAAATAGCCTGAAATCACGATCGGCCGTCCAGACCGGCACGAATCCCGGATTTCTCGCTGTTCCGACGAAAAGCACTATTCACCCCTGAACAACCCGAAAGTAGTTATATTCCATTTTCTCAACGGAAAACCCTCGTACCGTCCCTAAAACGTTGCAAATAACCAATCTGCCCCCCAAACAGCCTGAAATCACGATTGGACGTCCAGACCGGCACGAATCCCAAATTTCTCGCTGTTTCGACGAAAAGCACTATTCACCCCTGAACAACCCGAAAGTAGTTATTCTTCATTTTGTCAGCGGAAAACTCCCATACCGCCGCTAAAACGTTGCAAATAACCAATCTGCCCCACAAACAGCCTGAAATCACGATCGGCCGTCCAGACCGGCACGAGTCCCGGATTTCTCGCTGTTCCGACGAAAAGCACTATTCACCCCTGAACAACCCGAAAGTAGTTATTCTTCATTTTGTCAGCGGAAAACTCCCATACCGCCGCTAAAACGTTGCAAATAACCAATCTGCCCCACAAACAGCCTGAAATCACGATCGGCCGTCCAGACCGGCACGAATCCCGAATTTCTCGCTGTTCCGACGAAAAGCACTATTCACCCCTGAACAACCCGAAAGTAGTTATTTTCCATTTTGCCAACGGAAAACCCTCGTACCGCCCCTAAAACGTTGCAAATAACCAATCTGCCCCCCAAACAGCCTGAAATCACGATCGGCCGTCCAGACCGGCACGAATCCCGGATTTCTCGCTGTTCCGACGAAAAGCACTATTCACCCCTGAACAACCCGAAAGTAGTTATTCTTCATTTTGTCAGCGGAAAACTCCCATACCGCCGCTAAAACATTGCAAATAACCAATCTGCCCCACAAACAGCCTGAAATCACGATCGGCCGTCCAGACCGGCACGAATCCCAAATTTCTCGCTGTTTCGACGAAAAGCACTATTCACCCCTGAACAACCCGAAAGTAGTTATTTTCCATTTTCTCAACGGAAAACCCTCGTACCGTCCCTAAAACGTTGCAAATAACCAATCTGCCCCCCAAACAGCCTGAAATCACGATTGGACGTCCAGACCGGCACGAATCCCAAATTTCTCGCTGTTTCGACGAAAAGCACTATTCACCCCTGAACAACCCGAAAGTAGTTATTCTTCATTTTGTCAGCGGAAAACTCCCATACCGCCGCTAAAACGTTGCAAATAACCAATCTGCCCCACAAACAGCCTGAAATCACGATCGGCCGTCCAGACCGGCACGAGTCCCGGATTTCTCGCTGTTCCGACGAAAAGCACTATTCACCCCTCAACAACCCGAAAGTAGTTATTCTTCATTTTGTCAGCGGAAAACTCCCATACCGCCGCTAAAACGTTGCAAATAACCAATCTGCCCCACAAACAGCCTGAAATCACGATCGGCCGTCCAGACCGGCACGAGTCCCGGATTTCTCGCTGTTCCGACGAAAAGCACTATTCACCCCTGAACAACCCGAAAGTAGTTATTCTTCATTTTGTCAGCGGAAAACTCCCATACCGCCGCTAAAACGTTGCAAATAACCAATCTGCCCCACAAACAGCCTGAAATCACGATCGGCCGTCCAGACCGGCACGAATCCCGAATTTCTCGCTGTTCCGACGAAAAGCACTATTCACCCCTGAACAACCCGAAAGTAGTTATTTTCCATTTTGCCAACGGAAAACCCTCGTACCGCCCCTAAAACGTTGCAAATAGCCAATCTGCCCCCCAAACAGCCTGAAATCACGATCGGCCGTCCAGACCGGCACGAATCCCGGATTTCTCGCTGTTCCGACGAAAAGCACTATTCACCCCTGAACAACCCGAAAGTAGTTATTCTTCATTTTGTCAGCGGAAAACTCCCATACCGCCGCTAAAACATTGCAAATAACCAATCTGCCCCACAAACAGCCTGAAATCACGATCGGCCGTCCAGACCGGCACGAATCCCAAATTTCTCGCTGTTTCGACGAAAAGCACTATTCACCCCTGAACAACCCGAAAGTAGTTATTTTCCATTTTCTCAACGGAAAACCCTCGTACCGTCCCTAAAACGTTGCAAATAACCAATCTGCCCCCCAAACAGCCTGAAATCACGATTGGACGTCCAGACCGGCACGAATCCCAAATTTCTCGCTGTTTCGACGAAAAGCACTATTCACCCCTGAACAACCCGAAAGTAGTTATTTTTCATTTTGTCAGCGGAAAACTCCCATACCGCCGCTAAAACGTTGCAAATAACCAATCTGCCCCACAAACAGCCTGAAATCACGATCGGCCGTCCAGACCGGCTCGAATCCCGGATTTCTCGCTGTTCCGACGAAAAGCACTATTCACCCCTGAACAACCCGAAAGTAGTTATTTTCCATTTTGTCAACGGAAAACCCTCGTACCGCCCCTAAAACGTTGCAAACAACCAATCTACCCCCAAACAGCCTGAAATCACGATTGGACGTCCAGACCGGCACGAGTCCCAAATTTCTCGCTGTTTCGACGAAAAGCACTATTCACCCCTGAATAACCCGAAAGTAGTTATATTCCATTTTGTCAACGGAAAACCCTCGTACCGTCCCTAAAACGTTGCAAATAACCAATCTGCCCCCCAAACAGCCTGAAATCACGATTGGACGTCCAGACCGGCACGAATCCCAAATTTCTCGCTGTTTCGACGAAAAGCACTATTCACCCCTGAACAACCCGAAAGTAGTTATTTTTCATTTTGTCAGCGGAAAACTCCCATACCGCCGCTAAAACGTTGCAAATAACCAATCTGCCCCACAAACAGCCTGAAATCACGATCGGCCGTCCAGACCGGCACGAATCCCGGATTTCTCGCTGTTCCGACGAAAAGCACTATTCACCCCTGAACAACCCGAAAGTAGTTATATTCCATTTTCTCAACGGAAAACCCTCGTACCGTCCCTAAAACGTTGCAAATAACCAATCTGCCCCCCAAACAGCCAGAAATCACGATCGGCCGTCCAGACCGGCACGAATCCCGAATTTCTCGCTGTTCCGACGAAAAGCACTATTCACCCTGAACAACCCGAAAGTAGTTATTTTTCATTTCGTCAGCGGAAAACTCCCGTACCGCCGCTAAAACGTTGCAAATAACCAATCTGCCCCACAAATAGCCTGAAATCACGATCGGCCGTCCAGACCGGCACGAATCCCGGATTTCTCGCTGTTCCGACGAAAAGCACTATTCACCCCTGAACAACCCGAAAGTAGTTATATTCCATTTTCTCAACGGAAAACCCTCGTACCGTCCCTAAAACGTTGCAAATAACCAATCTGCCCCCCAAACAGCCTGAAATCACGATTGGACGTCCAGACCGGCACGAATCCCAAATTTCTCGCTGTTTCGACGAAAAGCACTATTCACCCCTGAACAACCCGAAAGTAGTTATTCTTCATTTTGTCAGCGGAAAACTCCCATACCGCCGCTAAAACGTTGCAAATAACCAATCTGCCCCACAAACAGCCTGAAATCACGATCGGCCGTCCAGACCGGCACGAGTCCCGGATTTCTCGCTGTTCCGACGAAAAGCACTATTCACCCCTGAACAACCCGAAAGTAGTTATTCTTCATTTTGTCAGCGGAAAACTCCCATACCGCCGCTAAAACGTTGCAAATAACCAATCTGCCCCACAAACAGCCTGAAATCACGATCGGCCGTCCAGACCGGCACGAATCCCGAATTTCTCGCTGTTCCGACGAAAAGCACTATTCACCCCTGAACAACCCGAAAGTAGTTATTTTCCATTTTGCCAACGGAAAACCCTCGTACCGCCCCTAAAACGTTGCAAATAACCAATCTGCCCCCCAAACAGCCTGAAATCACGATCGGCCGTCCAGACCGGCACGAATCCCGGATTTCTCGCTGTTCCGACGAAAAGCACTATTCACCCCTGAACAACCCGAAAGTAGTTATTCTTCATTTTGTCAGCGGAAAACTCCCATACCGCCGCTAAAACATTGCAAATAACCAATCTGCCCCACAAACAGCCTGAAATCACGATCGGCCGTCCAGACCGGCACGAATCCCAAATTTCTCGCTGTTTCGACGAAAAGCACTATTCACCCCTGAACAACCCGAAAGTAGTTATTTTCCATTTTCTCAACGGAAAACCCTCGTACCGTCCCTAAAACGTTGCAAATAACCAATCTGCCCCCCAAACAGCCTGAAATCACGATTGGACGTCCAGACCGGCACGAATCCCAAATTTCTCGCTGTTTCGACGAAAAGCACTATTCACCCCTGAACAACCCGAAAGTAGTTATTTTTCATTTTGTCAGCGGAAAACTCCCATACCGCCGCTAAAACGTTGCAAATAACCAATCTGCCCCACAAACAGCCTGAAATCACGATCGGCCGTCCAGACCGGCTCGAATCCCGGATTTCTCGCTGTTCCGACGAAAAGCACTATTCACCCCTGAACAACCCGAAAGTAGTTATTTTCCATTTTCTCAACGGAAAACCCTCGTACCGTCCCTAAAACGTTGCAAATAACCAATCTGCCCCCCAAACAGCCTGAAATCACGATTGGACGTCCAGACCGGCACGAGTCCCAAATTTCTCGCTGTTTCGACGAAAAGCACTATTCACCCCTGAATAACCCGAAAGTAGTTATATTCCATTTTGTCAACGGAAAACCCTCGTACCGTCCCTAAAACGTTGCAAATAACCAATCTGCCCCCCAAACAGCCTGAAATCACGATTGGACGTCCAGACCGGCACGAATCCCAAATTTCTCGCTGTTTCGACGAAAAGCACTATTCACCCCTGAACAACCCGAAAGTAGTTATTTTTCATTTTGTCAGCGGAAAACTCCCATACCGCCGCTAAAACGTTGCAAATAACCAATCTGCCCCACAAACAGCCTGAAATCACGATCGGCCGTCCAGACCGGCACGAATCCCGGATTTCTCGCTGTTCCGACGAAAAGCACTATTCACCCCTGAACAACCCGAAAGTAGTTATATTCCATTTTCTCAACGGAAAACCCTCGTACCGTCCCTAAAACGTTGCAAATAACCAATCTGCCCCCCAAACAGCCAGAAATCACGATCGGCCGTCCAGACCGGCACGAATCCCGAATTTCTCGCTGTTCCGACGAAAAGCACTATTCACCCTGAACAACCCGAAAGTAGTTATTTTTCATTTCGTCAGCGGAAAACTCCCGTACCGCCGCTAAAACGTTGCAAATAACCAATCTGCCCCACAAATAGCCTGAAATCACGATCGGCCGTCCAGACCGGCACGAATCCCGGATTTCTCGCTGTTCCGACGAAAAGCACTATTCACCCCTGAACAACCCGAAAGTAGTTATATTCCATTTTCTCAACGGAAAACCCTCGTACCGTCCCTAAAACGTTGCAAATAACCAATCTGCCCCCCAAACAGCCTGAAATCACGATTGGACGTCCAGACCGGCACGAATCCCAAATTTCTCGCTGTTTCGACGAAAAGCACTATTCACCCCTGAACAACCCGAAAGTAGTTATTCTTCATTTTGTCAGCGGAAAACTCCCATACCGCCGCTAAAACGTTGCAAATAACCAATCTGCCCCACAAACAGCCTGAAATCACGATCGGCCGTCCAGACCGGCACGAGTCCCGGATTTCTCGCTGTTCCGACGAAAAGCACTATTCACCCCTGAACAACCCGAAAGTAGTTATTCTTCATTTTGTCAGCGGAAAACTCCCATACCGCCGCTAAAACGTTGCAAATAACCAATCTGCCCCACAAACAGCCTGAAATCACGATCGGCCGTCCAGACCGGCACGAATCCCGAATTTCTCGCTGTTCCGACGAAAAGCACTATTCACCCCTGAACAACCCGAAAGTAGTTATTTTCCATTTTGCCAACGGAAAACCCTCGTACCGCCCCTAAAACGTTGCAAATAACCAATCTGCCCCCCAAACAGCCTGAAATCACGATCGGCCGTCCAGACCGGCACGAATCCCGGATTTCTCGCTGTTCCGACGAAAAGCACTATTCACCCCTGAACAACCCGAAAGTAGTTATTCTTCATTTTGTCAGCGGAAAACTCCCATACCGCCGCTAAAACATTGCAAATAACCAATCTGCCCCACAAACAGCCTGAAATCACGATCGGCCGTCCAGACCGGCACGAATCCCAAATTTCTCGCTGTTTCGACGAAAAGCACTATTCACCCCTGAACAACCCGAAAGTAGTTATTTTCCATTTTCTCAACGGAAAACCCTCGTACCGTCCCTAAAACGTTGCAAATAACCAATCTGCCCCCCAAACAGCCTGAAATCACGATTGGACGTCCAGACCGGCACGAATCCCAAATTTCTCGCTGTTTCGACGAAAAGCACTATTCACCCCTGAACAACCCGAAAGTAGTTATTCTTCATTTTGTCAGCGGAAAACTCCCATACCGCCGCTAAAACGTTGCAAATAACCAATCTGCCCCACAAACAGCCTGAAATCACGATCGGCCGTCCAGACCGGCACGAGTCCCGGATTTCTCGCTGTTCCGACGAAAAGCACTATTCACCCCTGAACAACCCGAAAGTAGTTATTCTTCATTTTGTCAGCGGAAAACTCCCATACCGCCGCTAAAACGTTGCAAATAACCAATCTGCCCCACAAACAGCCTGAAATCACGATCGGCCGTCCAGACCGGCACGAATCCCGAATTTCTCGCTGTTCCGACGAAAAGCACTATTCACCCCTGAACAACCCGAAAGTAGTTATATTCCATTTTCTCAACGGAAAACCCTCGTACCGTCCCTAAAACGTTGCAAATAACCAATCTGCCCCACAAACAGCCTGAAATCACGATCGGCCGTCCAGTCCGGCTCGAATCCCGGATTTCTCGCTGTTCCGACGAAAAGCACTATTCACCCCTGAACAACCCGAAAGTAGTTATTTTCCATTTTGTCAACGGAAAACCCTCGTACCACCCCTAAAACGTTGCAAACAACCAATCTACCCCCAAACAGCCTGAAATCACGATCGGCCGTCCAGACCGGCACGAGTCCCGGATTTCTCGCTGTTCCGACGAAAAGCACTATTCACCCCTGAACAACCCGAAAGTAGTTATTCTTCATTTTGTCAGCGGAAAACTCCCATACCGCCGCTAAAACGTTGCAAATAACCAATCTGCCCCACAAACAGCCTGAAATCACGATCGGCCGTCCAGACCGGCACGAATCCCGAATTTCTCGCTGTTCCGACGAAAAGCACTATTCACCCCTGAACAACCCGAAAGTAGTTATATTCCATTTTCTCAACGGAAAACCCTCGTACCGTCCCTAAAACGTTGCAAATAACCAATCTGCCCCACAAACAGCCTGAAATCACGATCGGCCGTCCAGTCCGGCTCGAATCCCGGATTTCTCGCTGTTCCGACGAAAAGCACTATTCACCCCTGAACAACCCGAAAGTAGTTATTTTCCATTTTGTCAACGGAAAACCCTCGTACCACCCCTAAAACGTTGCAAACAACCAATCTACCCCCAAACAGCCTGAAATCACGATCGGCCGTCCAGACCGGCACGAGTCCCGGATTTCTCGCTGTTCCGACGAAAAGCACTATTCACCCCTGAACAACCCGAAAGTAGTTATTCTTCATTTTGTCAGCGGAAAACTCCCATACCGCCGCTAAAACGTTGCAAATAACCAATCTGCCCCACAAACAGCCTGAAATCACGATCGGCCGTCCAGACCGGCACGAATCCCGAATTTCTCGCTGTTCCGACGAAAAGCACTATTCACCCCTGAACAACCCGAAAGTAGTTATATTCCATTTTCTCAACGGAAAACCCTCGTACCGTCCCTAAAACGTTGCAAATAACCAATCTGCCCCACAAACAGCCTGAAATCACGATCGGCCGTCCAGTCCGGCTCGAATCCCGGATTTCTCGCTGTTCCGACGAAAAGCACTATTCACCCCTGAACAACCCGAAAGTAGTTATTTTCCATTTTGTCAACGGAAAACCCTCGTACCGCCCCTAAAACGTTGCAAACAACCAATCTACCCCCAAACAGCCTGAAATCACGATTGGACGTCCAGACCGGCACGAGTCCCAAATTTCTCGCTGTTTCGACGAAAAGCACTATTCACCCCTGAACAACCCGAAAGTAGTTATATTCCATTTTCTCAACGGAAAACCCTCGTACCGTCCCTAAAACGTTGCAAATAACCAATCTGCCCCCCAAACAGCCTGAAATCACGATTGGACGTCCAGACCGGCACGAATCCCAAATTTCTCGCTGTTTCGACGAAAAGCACTATTCACCCCTGAACAACCCGAAAGTAGTTATTTTTCATTTTGTCAGCGGAAAACTCCCATACCGCCGCTAAAACGTTGCAAATAACCAATCTGCCCCACAAACAGCCTGAAATCACGATCGGCCGTCCAGACCGGCACGAATCCCGAATTTCTCGCTGTTCCGACGAAAAGCACTATTCACCCCTGAACAACCCGAAAGTAGTTATTTTCCATTTTGCCAACGGAAAACCCTCGTACCGCCCCTAAAACGTTGCAAATAACCAATCTGCCCCCCAAACAGCCTGAAATCACGATCGGCCGTCCAGACCGGCACGAATCCCGGATTTCTCGCTGTTCCGACGAAAAGCACTATTCACCCCTGAACAACCCGAAAGTAGTTATTCTTCATTTTGTCAGCGGAAAACTCCCATACCGCCGCTAAAACATTGCAAATAACCAATCTGCCCCACAAACAGCCTGAAATCACGATCGGCCGTCCAGACCGGCACGAATCCCAAATTTCTCGCTGTTTCGACGAAAAGCACTATTCACCCCTGAACAACCCGAAAGTAGTTATTTTCCATTTTCTCAACGGAAAACCCTCGTACCGTCCCTAAAACGTTGCAAATAACCAATCTGCCCCCCAAACAGCCTGAAATCACGATTGGACGTCCAGACCGGCACGAATCCCAAATTTCTCGCTGTTTCGACGAAAAGCACTATTCACCCCTGAACAACCCGAAAGTAGTTATTTTTCATTTTGTCAGCGGAAAACTCCCATACCGCCGCTAAAACGTTGCAAATAACCAATCTGCCCCACAAACAGCCTGAAATCACGATCGGCCGTCCAGACCGGCTCGAATCCCGGATTTCTCGCTGTTCCGACGAAAAGCACTATTCACCCCTGAACAACCCGAAAGTAGTTATTTTCCATTTTGTCAACGGAAAACCCTCGTACCGCCCCTAAAACGTTGCAAACAACCAATCTACCCCCAAACAGCCTGAAATCACGATTGGACGTCCAGACCGGCACGAGTCCCAAATTTCTCGCTGTTTCGACGAAAAGCACTATTCACCCCTGAACAACCCGAAAGTAGTTATATTCCATTTTCTCAACGGAAAACCCTCGTACCGTCCCTAAAACGTTGCAAATAACCAATCTGCCCCCCAAACAGCCTGAAATCACGATTGGACGTCCAGACCGGCACGAATCCCAAATTTCTCGCTGTTTCGACGAAAAGCACTATTCACCCCTGAACAACCCGAAAGTAGTTATTTTTCATTTTGTCAGCGGAAAACTCCCGTACCGCCGCTAAAACGTTGCAAATAACCAATCTGCCCCACAAACAGCCTGAAATCATGATCGGCCGTCCAGACCGGCACGAATCCCGGATTTCTCGCTGTTCCGACGAAAAGCACTATTCACCCCTGAACAACCCGAAAGTAGTTATATTCCATTTTCTCAACGGAAAACCCTCGTACCGTCCCTAAAACGTTGCAAATAACCAATCTGCCCCCCAAACAGCCTGAAATCACGATCGGCCGTCCAGACCGGCACGAATCCCGGATTTCTCGCTGTTCCGACGAAAAGCACTATTCACCCCTGAACAACCCGAAAGTAGTTATTCTTCATTTTGTCAGCGGAAAACTCCCATACCGCCGCTAAAACATTGCAAATAACCAATCTGCCCCACAAACAGCCTGAAATCACGATCGGCCGTCCAGACCGGCACGAATCCCGAATTTCTCGCTGTTCCGACGAAAAGCACTATTCACCCCTGAACAACCCGAAAGTAGTTATTTTCCATTTTGTCAACGGAAAACCCTCGTACCGCCCCTAAAACGTTGCAAACAACCAATCTACCTCCAAACAGCCTGAAATCACGATTGGACGTCCAGACCGGCACGAATCCCAAATTTCTCGCTGTTTCGACGAAAAGCACTATTCACCCCTGAACAACCCGAAAGTAGTTATATTCCATTTTCTCAACGGAAAACCCTCGTACCGTCCCTAAAACGTTGCAAATAACCAATCTGCCCCCCAAACAGCCTGAAATCACGATTGGACGTCCAGACCGGCACGAATCCCAAATTTCTCGCTGTTTCGACGAAAAGCACTATTCACCCCTGAACAACCCGAAAGTAGTTATTTTTCATTTTGTCAGCGGAAAACTCCCATACCGCCGCTAAAACGTTGCAAATAACCAATCTGCCCCACAAACAGCCTGAAATCACGATCGGCCGTCCAGACCGGCACGAATCCCGGATTTCTCGCTGTTCCGACGAAAAGCACTATTCACCCCTGAACAACCCGAAAGTAGTTATATTCCATTTTCTCAACGGAAAACCCTCGTACCGTCCCTAAAACGTTGCAAATAACCAATCTGCCCCCCAAACAGCCTGAAATCCCGATTGGACGTCCAGACCGGCACGAATCCCAAATTTCTCGCTGTTTCGACGAAAAGCACTATTCACCCCTGAACAACCCGAAAGTAGTTATTCTTCATTTTGTCAGCGGAAAACTCCCATACCGCCGCTAAAACATTGCAAATAACCAATCTGCCCCACAAACAGCCTGAAATCACGATCGGCCGTCCAGACCGGCACGAATCCCAAATTTCTCGCTGTTCCGACGAAAAGCACTATTCACCCATGAACAACCCGAAAGTAGTTATTTTCCATTTTGTCAACGGAAAACCCTCGTACCGCCCCTAAAACGTTGCAAACAACCAATCTACCCCCAAACAGCCTGAAATCACGATTGGACGTCCAGACCGGCACGAATCCCAAATTTCTCGCTGTTTCGACGAAAAGCACTATTCACCCCTGAACAACCCGAAAGTAGTTATATTCCATTTTCTCAACGGAAAACCCTCGTACCGTCCCTAAAACGTTGCAAATAACCAATCTGCCCCCCAAACTACCTGAAATCACGATTGGACGTCCAGACCGGCACGAATCCCGGATTTCTCGCTGTTCCGACGAAAAGCACTATTCACCCCTGAACAACCCGAAAGTAGTTATATTCCATTTTCTCAACGGAAAATCCTCGTACCGTCCCTAAAACGTTGCAAATAACCAATCTGCCCCCCAAACAGCCTGAAATCACGATTGGACGTCCAGACCGGCACGAATCCCAAATTTCTCGCTGTTTCGACGAAAAGCACTATTCACCCCTGAACAACCCGAAAGTAGTTATTCTTCATTTTGTCAGCGGAAAACTCCCATACCGCCGCTAAAACGTTGCAAATAACCAATCTGCCCCACAAACAGCCTGAAATCACGATCGGCTGTCCAGACCGGCACGAATCCCGAATTTCTCGCTGTTCCGACGAAAAGCACTATTCACCCCTGAACAACCCGAAAGTAGTTATTTTCCATTTTGTCAACGGAAAACCCTCGTACCGCCCCTAAAACGTTGCAAACAACCAATCTACCCCCAAACAGCCTGAAATCACGATTGGACGTCCAGACCGGCACGAGTCCCAAATTTCTCGCTGTTTCGACGAAAAGCACTATTCACCCCTGAACAACCCGAAAGTAGTTATATTCCATTTTCTCAACGGAAAACCCTCGTACCGTCCCTAAAACGTTGCAAATAACCAATCTGCCCCCCAAACAGCCTGAAATCACGATTGGACGTCCAGACCGGCACGAATCCCAAATTTCTCGCTGTTTCGACGAAAAGCACTATTCACCCCTGAACAACCCGAAAGTAGTTATTTTTCATTTTGTCAGCGGAAAACTCCCATACCGCCGCTAAAACGTTGCAAATAACCAATCTGCCCCACAAACAGCCTGAAATCACGATCGGCCGTCCAGACCGGCACGAATCCCGGATTTCTCGCTGTTCCGACGAAAAGCACTATTCACCCCTGAACAACCCGAAAGTAGTTATATTCCATTTTCTCAACAGAAAACCCTCGTACCGTCCCTAAAACGTTGCAAATAACCAATCTGCCCCCCAAACAGCCTGAAATCACGATCGGCCGTCCAGACCGGCACGAATCCCGGATTTCTCGCTGTTCCGACGAAAAGCACTATTCACCCCTGAACAACCCGAAAGTAGTTATTCTTCATTTTGTCAGCGGAAAACTCCCATACCGCCGCTAAAACGTTGCAAATAACCAATCTGCCCCCCAAACAGCCTGAAATCACGATCGGCCGTCCAGACCGGCACGAATCCCGAATTTCTCGTTGTTCCGACGAAAAGCACTATTCACCCCTGAACAACCCGAAAGTAGTTGTTTTCCATTTTGTCAACGGAAAACCCTCGTACCGCCCCTAAAACGTTGCAAACAACCAATCTACCCCCAAACAGCCTGAAATCACGATTGGACGTCCAGACCGGCACGAGTCCCAAATTTCTCGCTGTTTCGACGAAAAGCACTATTCACCCCTGAACAACCCGAAAGTAGTTATATTCCATTTTCTCAACGGAAAACCCTCGTACCGTCCCTAAAACGTTGCAAATAACCAATCTGCCCCCCAAACAGCCTGAAATCACGATTGGACGTCCAGACCGGCACGAATCCCAAATTTCTCGCTGTTTCGACGAAAAGCACTATTCACCCCTGAACAACCCGAAAGTAGTTATTTTTCATTTTGTCAGCGGAAAACTCCCATACCGCCGCTAAAACGTTGCAAATAACCAATCTGCCCCACAAACAGCCTGAAATCACGATCGGCCGTCCAGACCGGCACGAATCCCGGATTTCTCGCTGTTCCGACGAAAAGCACTATTCACCCCTGAACAACCCGAAAGTAGTTATATTCCATTTTCTCAACGGAAAACCCTCGTACCGTCCCTAAAACGTTGCAAATAACCAATCTGCCCCCCAAACAGCCTGAAATCACGATCGGCCGTCCAGACCGGCACGAATCCCGGATTTCTCGCTGTTCCGACGAAAAGCACTATTCACCCCTGAACAACCCGAAAGTAGTTATATTCCATTTTCTCAACGGAAAACCCTCGTACCGTCCCTAAAACGTTGCAAATAACCAATCTGCCCCCCAAACAGCCTGAAATCACGATCGGCCGTCCAGACCGGCACGAATCCCGGATTTCTCGCTGTTCCGACGAAAAGCACTATTCACCCCTGAACAACCCGAAAGTAGTTATTCTTCATTTTGTCAGCGGAAAACTCCCATACCGCCGCTAAAACATTGTAAATAACCAATCTGCCCCACAAACAGCCTGAAATCACGATCGGCCGTCCAGACCGGCACGAATCCCAAATTTCTCGCTGTTTCGACGAAAAGCACTATTCACCCCTGAACAACCCGAAAGTAGTTATATTCCATTTTCTCAACGAAAAACCCTCGTACCGTCCCTAAAACGTTGCAAATAACCAATCTGCCCCCCAAACAGCCTGAAATCACGATTGGACGTCCAGACCGGCACGAATCCCAAATTTCTCGCTGTTTCGACGAAAAGCACTATTCACCCCTGAACAACCCGAAAGTAGTTATTTTTCATTTTGTCGGCGGAAAACTCCCATACCGCCGCTAAAACGTTGCAAATAACCAATCTGCCCCACAAACAGCCTGAAATCACGATCGGCCGTCCAGACCGGCACGAATCCCGGATTTCTCGCTGTTCCGACGAAAAGCACTATCCACCCCTGAACAACCCGAAAGTAGTTATTTTCCATTTTGTCAACGGAAAACCCTCGTACCGCCCCTAAAACGTTGCAAACAACCAATCTACCCCCAAACAGCCTGAAATCACGATTGGACGTCCAGACCGGCACGAATCCCAAATTTCTCGCTGTTTCGACGAAAAGCACTATTCACCCCTGAACAACCCGAAAGTAGTTATATTCCATTTTCTCAACGGAAAACCCTCGTACCGTCCCTAAAACGTTGCAAATAACCAATCTGCCCCCCAAACAGCCTGAAATCACGATTGGACGTCCAGACCGGCACGAATCCCAAATTTCTCGCTGTTTCGACGAAAAGCACTATTCACCCCTGAACAACCCGAAAGTAGTTATTTTTCATTTTGTCAGCGGAAAACTCCCATACCGCCGCTAAAACGTTGCAAATAACCAATCTGCCCCACAAACAGCCTGAAATCACGATCGGCCGTCCAGACCGGCACGAATCCCGGATTTCTCGCTGTTCCGACGAAAAGCACTATTCACCCCTGAACAACCCGAAAGTAGTTATATTCCATTTTCTCAACGGAAAACCCTCGTACCGTCCCTAAAACGTTGCAAATAACCAATCTGCCCCCCAAACAGCCTGAAATCACGATCGGCCGTCCAGACCGGCACGAATCCCGGATTTCTCGCTGTTCCGACGAAAAGCACTATTCACCCCTGAACAACCCGAAAGTAGTTATATTCCATTTTCTCAACGGAAAACCCTCGTACCGTCCCTAAAACGTTGCAAATAACCAATCTGCCCCCCAAACAGCCTGAAATCACGATCGGCCGTCCAGACCGGCACGAATCCCGGATTTCTCGCTGTTCCGACGAAAAGCACTATTCACCCCTGAACAACCCGAAAGTAGTTATTCTTCATTTTGTCAGCGGAAAACTCCCATACCGCCGCTAAAACATTGCAAATAACCAATCTGCCCCACAAACAGCCTGAAATCACGATCGGCCGTCCAGACCGGCACGAATCCCAAATTTCTCGCTGTTTCGACGAAAAGCACTATTCACCCATGAACAACCCGAAAGTAGTTATATTCCATTTTCTCAACGAAAAACCCTCGTACCGTCCCTAAAACGTTGCAAATAACCAATCTGCCCCCCAAACAGCCTGAAATCACGATTGGACGTCCAGACCGGCACGAATCCCAAATTTCTCGCTGTTTCGACGAAAAGCACTATTCACCCCTGAACAACCCGAAAGTAGTTATTTTTCATTTTGTCAGCGGAAAACTCCCATACCGCCGCTAAAACGTTGCAAATAACCAATCTGCCCCACAAACAGCCTGAAATCACGATCGGCCGTCCAGACCGGCACGAATCCCGGATTTCTCGCTGTTCCGACGAAAAGCACTATCCACCCCTGAACAACCCGAAAGTAGTTATTTTCCATTTTGTCAACGGAAAACCCTCGTACCGCCCCTAAAACGTTGCAAACAACCAATCTACCCCCAAACAGCCTGAAATCACGATTGGACGTCCAGACCGGCACGAATCCCAAATTTCTCGCTGTTTCGACGAAAAGCACTATTCACCCCTGAACAACCCGAAAGTAGTTATATTCCATTTTCTCAACGGAAAACCCTCGTACCGTCCCTAAAACGTTGCAAATAACCAATCTGCCCCCCAAACTGCCTGAAATCACGATTGGACGTCCAGACCGGCACGAATCCCAAATTTCTCGCTGTTTCGACGAAAAGCACTATTCACCCCTGAACAACCCGAAAGTAGTTATTTTTCATTTTGTCAGCGGAAAACTCCCATACCGCCGCTAAAACGTTGCAAATAACCAATCTGCCCCACAAACAGCCTGAAATCACGATCGGCCGTCCAGACCGGCTCGAATCCCGGATTTCTCGCTGTTCCGACGAAAAGCACTATTCACCCCTGAACAACCCGAAAGTAGTTATATTCCATTTTCTCAACGGAAAACCCTCGTACCGTCCCTAAAACGTTGCAAATAACCAATCTGCCCCCCAAACAGCCTGAAATCACGATTGGACGTCCAGACCGGCACGAATCCCAAATTTCTCGCTGTTTCGACGAAAAGCACTATCCACCCCTGAACAACCCGAAAGTAGTTATTTTCCATTTTGTCAACGGAAAACCCTCGTACCGCCCCTAAAACGTTGCAAACAACCAATCTACCCCCAAACAGCCTGAAATCACGATTGGACGTCCAGACCGGCACGAATCCCAAATTTCTCGCTGTTTCGACGAAAAGCACTATTCACCCCTGAACAACCCGAAAGTAGTTATATTCCATTTTCTCAACGGAAAACCCTCGTACCGTCCCTAAAACGTTGCAAATAACCAATCTGCCCCCCAAACAGCCTGAAATCACGATTGGACGTCCAGACCGGCACGAATCCCAAATTTCTCGCTGTTTCGACGAAAAGCACTATTCACCCCTGAACAACCCGAAAGTAGTTATTTTTCATTTTGTCAGCGGAAAACTCCCATACCGCCGCTAAAACGTTGCAAATAACCAATCTGCCCCACAAACAGCCTGAAATCACGATCGGCCGTCCAGACCGGCACGAATCCCGGATTTCTCGCTGTTCCGACGAAAAGCACTATTCACCCCTGAACAACCCGAAAGTAGTTATATTCCATTTTCTCAACGGAAAACCCTCGTACCGTCCCTAAAACGTTGCAAATAACCAATCTGCCCCCCAAACAGCCTGAAATCACGATCGGCCGTCCAGACCGGCACGAATCCCGGATTTCTCGCTGTTCCGACGAAAAGCACTATTCACCCCTGAACAACCCGAAAGTAGTTATATTCCATTTTCTCAACGGAAAACCCTCGTACCGTCCCTAAAACGTTGCAAATAACCAATCTGCCCCCCAAACAGCCTGAAATCACGATCGGCCGTCCAGACCGGCACGAATCCCGGATTTCTCGCTGTTCCGACGAAAAGCACTATTCACCCCTGAACAACCCGAAAGTAGTTATTCTTCATTTTGTCAGCGGAAAACTCCCATACCGCCGCTAAAACATTGCAAATAACCAATCTGCCCCACAAACAGCCTGAAATCACGATCGGCCGTCCAGACCGGCACGAATCCCAAATTTCTCGCTGTTTCGACGAAAAGCACTATTCACCCATGAACAACCCGAAAGTAGTTATATTCCATTTTCTCAACGAAAAACCCTCGTACCGTCCCTAAAACGTTGCAAATAACCAATCTGCCCCCCAAACAGCCTGAAATCACGATTGGACGTCCAGACCGGCACGAATCCCAAATTTCTCGCTGTTTCGACGAAAAGCACTATTCACCCCTGAACAACCCGAAAGTAGTTATTTTTCATTTTGTCAGCGGAAAACTCCCATACCGCCGCTAAAACGTTGCAAATAACCAATCTGCCCCACAAACAGCCTGAAATCACGATCGGCCGTCCAGACCGGCACGAATCCCGGATTTCTCGCTGTTCCGACGAAAAGCACTATCCACCCCTGAACAACCCGAAAGTAGTTATTTTCCATTTTGTCAACGGAAAACCCTCGTACCGCCCCTAAAACGTTGCAAACAACCAATCTACCCCCAAACAGCCTGAAATCACGATTGGACGTCCAGACCGGCACGAATCCCAAATTTCTCGCTGTTTCGACGAAAAGCACTATTCACCCCTGAACAACCCGAAAGTAGTTATATTCCATTTTCTCAACGGAAAACCCTCGTACCGTCCCTAAAACGTTGCAAATAACCAATCTGCCCCCCAAACTGCCTGAAATCACGATTGGACGTCCAGACCGGCACGAATCCCAAATTTCTCGCTGTTTCGACGAAAAGCACTATTCACCCCTGAACAACCCGAAAGTAGTTATTTTTCATTTTGTCAGCGGAAAACTCCCATACCGCCGCTAAAACGTTGCAAATAACCAATCTGCCCCACAAACAGCCTGAAATCACGATCGGCCGTCCAGACCGGCTCGAATCCCGGATTTCTCGCTGTTCCGACGAAAAGCACTATTCACCCCTGAACAACCCGAAAGTAGTTATATTCCATTTTCTCAACGGAAAACCCTCGTACCGTCCCTAAAACGTTGCAAATAACCAATCTGCCCCCCAAACAGCCTGAAATCACGATTGGACGTCCAGACCGGCACGAATCCCAAATTTCTCGCTGTTTCGACGAAAAGCACTATTCACCCCTGAACAACCCGAAAGTAGTTATTTTTCATTTTGTCAGCGGAAAACTCCCATACCGCCGCCAAAACGTTGCAAATAACCAATCTGCCCCCCAAACAGCCTGAAATCACGATCGGCCGTCCAGACCGGCACGAATCCCGGATTTCTCGCTGTTCCGACGAAAAGCACTATTCACCCCTGAACAACCCGAAAGTAGTTATATTCCATTTTCTCAACGGAAAACCCTCGTACCGTCCCTAAAACGTTGCAAATAACCAATCTGCCCCCCAAACAGCCTGAAATCACGATCGGCCGTCCAGACCGGCACGAATCCCGGATTTCTCGCTGTTCCGACGAAAAGCACTATTCACCCCTGAACAACCCGAAAGTAGTTATTCTTCATTTTGTCAGCGGAAAACTCCCATACCGCCGCTAAAACATTGCAAATAACCAATCTGCCCCACAAACAGCCTGAAATCACGATCGGCCGTCCAGACCGGCACGAATCCCGAATTTCTCGCTGTTCCGACGAAAAGCACTATTCACCCCTGAACAACCCGAAAGTAGTTATTTTCCATTTTGTCAACGGAAAACCCTCGTACCGCCCCTAAAACGTTGCAAACAACCAATCTACCCCCAAACAGCCTGAAATCACGATTGGACGTCCAGACCGGCACGAATCCCAAATTTCTCGCTGTTTCGACGAAAAGCACTATTCACCCCTGAACAACCCGAAAGTAGTTATATTCCATTTTCTCAACGGAAAACCCTCGTACCGTCCCTAAAACGTTGCAAATAACCAATCTGCCCCCCAAACAGCCTGAAATCACGATTGGACGTCCAGACCGGCACGAATCCCAAATTTCTCGCTGTTTCGACGAAAAGCACTATTCACCCCTGAACAACCCGAAAGTAGTTATATTCCATTTTCTCAACGGAAAACCCTCGTACCGTCCCTAAAACGTTGCAAATAACCAATCTGCCCCCCAAACAGCCTGAAATCACGATTGGACGTCCAGACCGGCACGAATCCCAAATTTCTCGCTGTTTCGACGAAAAGCACTATTCACCCCTGAACAACCCGAAAGTAGTTATTTTTCATTTTGTCAGCGGAAAACTCCCATACCGCCGCCAAAACGTTGCAAATAACCAATCTGCCCCCCAAACAGCCTGAAATCACGATCGGCCGTCCAGACCGGCACGAATCCCGGATTTCTCGCTGTTCCGACGAAAAGCACTATTCACCCCTGAACAACCCGAAAGTAGTTATATTCCATTTTCTCAACGGAAAACCCTCGTACCGTCCCTAAAACGTTGCAAATAACCAATCTGCCCCCCAAACAGCCTGAAATCACGATCGGCCGTCCAGACCGGCACGAATCCCGGATTTCTCGCTGTTCCGACGAAAAGCACTATTCACCCCTGAACAACCCGAAAGTAGTTATTCTTCATTTTGTCAGCGGAAAACTCCCATACCGCCGCTAAAACATTGCAAATAACCAATCTGCCCCACAAACAGCCTGAAATCACGATCGGCCGTCCAGACCGGCTCGAATCCCGGATTTCTCGCTGTTCCGACGAAAAGCACTATTCACCCCTGAACAACCCGAAAGTAGTTATATTCCATTTTCTCAACGGAAAACCCTCGTACCGTCCCTAAAACGTTGCAAATAACCAATCTGCCCCCCAAACAGCCTGAAATCACGATCGGCCGTCCAGACCGGCACGAATCCCGGATTTCTCGCTGTTCCGACGAAAAGCACTATTCACCCCTGAACAACCCGAAAGTAGTTATTCTTCATTTTGTCAGCGGAAAACTCCCATACCGCCGCTAAAACATTGCAAATAACCAATCTGCCCCACAAACAGCCTGAAATCACGATCGGCCGTCCAGACCGGCTCGAATCCCGGATTTCTCGCTGTTCCGACGAAAAGCACTATTCACCCCTGAACAACCCGAAAGTAGTTATTTTCCATTTTGTCAACGGAAAACCCTCGTACCGCCCCTAAAACGTTGCAAACTACCAATCTACCCCCAAACAGCCTGAAATCACGATTGGACGTCCAGACCGGCACGAATCCCAAATTTCTCGCTGTTTCGACGAAAAGCACTATTCACCCCTGAACAACCCGAAAGTAGTTATATTCCATTTTCTCAACGGAAAACCCTCGTACCGTCCCTAAAACGTTGCAAATAACCAATCTGCCCCCCAAACAGCCTGAAATCACGATTGGACGTCCAGACCGGCACGAATCCCAAATTTCTCGCTGTTTCGACGAAAAGCACTATTCACCCCTGAACAACCCGAAAGTAGTTATATTCCATTTTCTCAACGGAAAACCCTCGTACCGTCCCTAAAACGTTGCAAATAACCAATCTGCCCCCCAAACTGCCTGAAATCACGATTGGGCGTCCAGACCGGCACGAATCCCAAATTTCTCGCTGTTTCGACGAAAAGCACTATTCACCCCTGAACAACCCGAAAGTAGTTATTTTTCATTTTGTCAGCGGAAAACTCCCATACCGCCGCTAAAACGTTGCAAATAACCAATCTGCCCCACAAACAGCCTGAAATCACGATCGGCCGTCCAGACCGGCTCGAATCCCGGATTTCTCGCTGTTCCGACGAAAAGCACTATTCACCCCTGAACAACCCGAAAGTAGTTATATTCCATTTTCTCAACGGAAAACCCTCGTACCGTCCCTAAAACGTTGCAAATAACCAATCTGCCCCCCAAACAGCCTGAAATCACGATCGGCCGTCCAGACCGGCACGAATCCCGGATTTCTCGCTGTTCCGACGAAAAGCACTATTCACCCCTGAACAACTCGAAAGTAGTTATATTCCATTTTCTCAACGGAAAACCCTCGTACCGTCCCTAAAACGTTGCAAATAACCAATCTGCCCCCCAAACAGCCTGAAATCACGATTGGACGTCCAGACCGGCACGAATCCCAAATTTCTCGCAGTTTCGACGAAAAGCACTATTCACCCCTGAACAACCCGAAAGTAGTTATTCTTCATTTTGTCAGCGGAAAACTCCCATACCGCCGCTAAAACGTTGCAAATAACCAATCTGCCCCACAAACAGCCTGAAATCACGATCGGCCGTCCAGACCGGCACGAATCCCGGATTTCTCACTGTTCCGACGAAAAGCACTATTCTCCCCAAAACAACCCGAAAGTAGTTATATTCCATTTTCTCAACGGAAAACCCTCGTACCGTCCCTAAAACGTTGCAAATAACCAATCTGCCCCCCAAACAGCCAGAAATCACGATCGGCCGTCCAGACCGGCACGAATCCCGAATTTCTCGCTGTTTCGACGAAAAGCACTATTCACCCCTGAACAACCCGAAAGTAGTTATTCTTCATTTTGTCAGCGGAAAACTCCCATACCGCCGCTAAAACGTTGCAAATAACCAATCTGCCCCACAAACAGCCTGAAATCACGATCGGCCGTCCAGACCGGCCCGAATCCCGAATTTCTCGCTGTTCCGACGAAAAGCACTATTCACCCCTGAACAACCCGAAAGTAGTTATTTTCCATTTTGTCAACGGAAAACCCTCGTACCGCCCCTAAAACGTTGCAAACAACCAATCTACCCCCAAACAGCCTGAAATCACGATTGGACGTCCAGACCGGCACGAATCCCAAATTTCTCGCTGTTTCGACGAAAAGCACTATTCACCCCTGAACAACCCGAAAGTAGTTATTTTTCATTTTGTCAGCGGAAAACTCCCATACCGCCGCTAAAACGTTGCAAATAACCAATCTGCCCCACAAACAGCCTGAAATCACGATCGGCCGTCCAGACCGGCACGAATCCCGAATTTCTCGCTGTTCCGACGAAAAGCACTATTCACCCCTGAACAACCCGAAAGTAGTTATATTCCATTTTCTCAACGGAAAACCCTCGTACCGTCCCTAAAACGTTGCAAATAACCAATCTGCCCCCCAAACAGCCTGAAATCACGATTGGACGTCCAGACCGGCATGAATCCCAAATTTCTCGCTGTTTCGACGAAAAACACTATTCACCCCTGAACAACCCGAAAGTAGTTATTCTTCATTTTGTCAGCGGAAAACTCCCATACCGCCGCTAAAACGTTGCAAATAACCAATCTGCCCCACAAACAGCCTGAAATCACGATCGGCCGTCCAGACCGGCACGAATCCCGAATTTCTCGCTGTTCCGACGAAAAGCACTATTCACCCCTGAACAACCCGAAAGTAGTTATATTCCATTTTCTCAACGGAAAACCCTCGTACCGTCCCTAAAACGTTGCAAATAACCAATCTGCCCCCCAAACAGCCAGAAATCACGATCGGCCGTCCAGACCGGCACGAATCCCGAATTTCTCGCTGTTCCGACGAAAAGCACTATTCACCCTGAACAACCCGAAAGTAGTTATTTTTCATTTTGTCAGCGGAAAACTCCCGTACCGCCGCTAAAACGTTGCAAATAACCAATCTGCCCCACAAATAGCCTGAAATCACGATCGGCCGTCCAGACCGGCACGAATCCCGAATTTCTCGCTGTTCCGACGAAAAGCACTATTCACCCCTGAACAACCCGAAAGTAGTTATATTCCATTTTCTCAACGGAAAACCCTCGTACCGTCCCTAAAACGTTGCAAATAACCAATCTGCCCCCCAAACAGCCTGAAATCACGATTGGACGTCCAGACCGGCACGAATCCCAAATTTCTCGCTGTTTCGACGAAAAGCATTCACCCCTGAACAACCCGAAAGTAGTTATTCTTCATTTTGTCAGCGGAAAACTCCCATACCGCCGCTAAAACGTTGCAAATAACCAATCTGCCCCACAAACAGCCTGAAATCACGATCGGCCGTCCAGACCGGCACGAATCCCGAATTTCTCGCTGTTCCGACGAAAAGCACTATTCACCCCTGAACAACCCGAAAGTAGTTATTTTCCATTTTGTCAACGGAAAACTCCCGTACCGCCGCTAAAACGTTGCAAATAACCAATCTGCCCCACAAACAGCCTGAAATCACGATCGGCCGTCCAGACCGGCACGAATCCCGAATTTCTCGCTGTTCCGACGAAAAGCACTATTCACCCCTGAACAACCCGAAAGTAGTTATATTCCATTTTCTCAACGGAAAACCCTCGTACCGTCCCTAAAACGTTGCAAATAACCAATCTGCCCCCCAAACAGCCTGAAATCACGATCGGCCGTCCAGACCGGCACGAATCCCGGATTTCTCGCTGTTCCGACGAAAAGCACTATTCACCCCTGAACAACCCGAAAGTAGTTATATTCCATTTTCTCAACGGAAAACCCTCGTACCGTCCCTAAAACATTGCAAATAACCAATCTGCCCCCCAAACAGCCTGAAATCACGATTGGACGTCCAGACCGGCACGAATCCCAAATTTCTCGCTGTTTCGTCGAAAAGCACTATTCACCCCTGAACAACCCGAAAGTAGTTATTCTTCATTTTGTCAGCGAAAAACTCCCATACCGCCGCTAAAACGTTGCAAATAACCAATCTGCCCCACAAACAGCCTGAAATCACGATCGGCCGTCCAGACCGGCACGAATCCCGAATTTCTCGCTGTTCCGACGAAAAGCACTATTCACCCCTGAACAACCCGAAAGTAGTTATTTTCCATTTTGTCAACGGAAAACCCTCGTACCGCCCCTAAAACTTTGCAAACAACCAATCTACCCCCAAACAGCCTGAAATCACGATTGGACGTCCAGACCGGCACGAATCCCAAATTTCTCGCTGTTTCGACGAAAAGCACTATTCACCCCTGAACAACCCGAAAGTAGTTATTTTTCATTTTGTCAGCGGAAAACTCCCATACCGCCGCTAAAACGTTGCAAATAACCAATCTGCCCCACAAACAGCCTGAAATCACGATCGGTCGTCCAGACCGGCACGAATCCCGAATTTCTCGCTGTTCCGACGAGAAGCACTATTCACCCCTGAACAACCCGAAAGTAGTTATTTTCCATTTTGTCAACGGAAAACTCCCGTACCGCCGCTAAAACGTTGCAAATAACCAATCTGCCCCACAAACAGCCTGAAATCACGATCGGCCGTCCAGACCGGCACGAATCCCGAATTTCTCGCTGTTCCGACGAAAAGCACTATTCACCCCTGAACAACCCGAAAGTAGTTATTTTTCATTTTGTCAGCGGAAAACTCCCGTACCGCCGCTAAAATGTTGCAAATAACCAATCTGCCCCACAAATAGCCTGAAATCACGATCGGCCGTCCAGACCGGCACGAATCCCGAATTTCTCGCTGTTCCGACGAAAAGCACTATTCACCCCTGAACAACCCGAAAGTAGTTATATTCCATTTTCTCAACGGAAAACCCTCGTACCGTCCCTAAAACGTTGCAAATAACCAATCTGCCCCCCAAACAGCCTGAAATCACGATTGGACGTCCAGACCGGCACGAATCCCAAATTTCTCGCTGTTTCGACGAAAAGCACTATTCACCCCTGAACAACCCGAAAGTAGTTATTCTTCATTTTGTCAGCGGAAAACTCCCGTACCGCCGCTAAAACGTTGCAAATAACCAATCTGCCCCACAAATAGCTTGAAATCACGATCGGCCGTCCAGACCGGCACGAATCCCGAATTTCTCGCTGTTCTGACGAAAAGCACTATTCACCCCTGAACAACCCGAAAGTAGTTATATTCCATTTTCTCAACGGAAAACCCTCGAACCGTCCCTAAAACGTTGCAAATAACCAATCTGCCCCCCAAACAGCCTGAAATCACGATCGGCCGTCCAGACCGGCACGAATCCCGGATTTCTCGCTGTTCCGACGAAAAGCACTAATCACCCCTGAACAACCCGAAAGTAGTTATTCTTCATTTTGTCAGCGGAAAACTCCCATACCGCCGCTAAAACGTTGCAAATAACCAATCTGCCCCACAAACAGCCTGAAATCACGATCGGCCGTCCAGACTGGCACGAATCCCGAATTTCTCGCTGTTCCGACGAAAAGCACTATTCACCCCTGAACAACCCGAAAGTAGTTATTTTCCATTTTGTCAACGGAAAACCCTCGTTCCGCCCCTAAAACGTTGCAAACAACCAATCTACCCCCAAACAGCCTGAAATCACGATTGGACGTCCAGACCGGCACGAATCCCAAATTTCTCGCTGTTTCGACGAAAAGCACTATTCACCCCTGAACAACCCGAAAGTAGTTATTTTTCATTTTGTCTGCGGAAAACTCCCATACCGCCGCTAAAACGTTGCAAATAACCAATCTGCCCCACAAACAGCCTGAAATCACGATCGGCCGTCCAGACCGGCACGAATCCCGAATTTCTCGCTGTTCCGACGAAAAGCACTATTCACCCCTGAACAACCCGAAAGTAGTTATTTTCGATTTTGTCAACGGAAAACTCCCGTACCGCCGCTAAAACGTTGCAAATAACCAATCTGCCCCACAAACAGCCTGAAATCACGATCGGCCGTCCAGACCGGCACGAATCCCGAATTTCTCGCTGTTCCGACGAAAAGCACTATTCACCCCTGAACAACCCGAAAGTAGTTATTTTTCATTTTGTCAGCGGAAAACTCCCATACCGCCGCTAAAACGTTGCAAATAACTAATCTGGCCCACAAACAGCCTGAAATCACGATCGGCCGTCCAGACCGGCACGAATCCCGGATTTCTCGCTGTTCCGACGAAAAGCACTATTCACCCCTGAACAACCCGAAAGTAGTTATATTCCATTTTCTCAACGGAAAACCCTCGTACCGTCCCTAAAACGTTGCAAATAACCAATCTGCCCCCCAAACAGCCTGAAATCACGATCGGCCGTCCAGACCGGCACGAATCCCGGATTTCTCGCTGTTCCGACGAAAAGCACTATTCACCCCTGAACAACCCGAAAGTAGTTATTTTTCATTTTGTCAGCGGAAAACTCCCGTACCGCCGCTAAAACGTTGCAAATAACCAATCTGCCCCACAAATAGCCTGAAATCACGATCGGCCGTCCAGACCGGCACGAATCCCGAATTTCTCGCTGTTCCGACGAAAAGCACTATTCACCCCTGAACAACCCGAAAGTAGTTATATTCCATTTTCTCAACGGAAAACCCTCGTACCGTCCCTAAAACGTTGCAAATAACCAATCTGCCCCCCAAACAGCCTGAAATCACGATTGGACGTCCAGACCGGCACGAATCCCAAATTTCTCGCTGTTTCGACGAAAAGCAATATTCACCCCTGAACAACCCGAAAGTAGTTATTCTTCATTTTGTCAGCGGAAAACTCCCATACCGCCGCTAAAACGTTGCAAATAACCAATCTGCCCCACAAACAGCCTGAAATCACGATCGGCCGTCCAGACCGGCACGAATCCCGGATTTCTCGCTGTTCCGACGAAAAGCACTATTCACCCCTGAACAACCCGAAAGTAGTTATTTTTCATTTTGTCAGCGGAAAACTCCCATACCGCCGCTAAAACGTTGCAAATAACCAATCTGCCCCACAAACAGCCTGAAATCACGATCGGCCGTCCAGACCGGCACGAATCCCGAATTTCTCGCTGTTCCGACGAAAAGCACTATTCACCCCTGAACAACCCGAAAGTAGTTATTTTCGATTTTGTCAACGGAAAACTCCCGTACCGCCGCTAAAACGTTGCAAATAACCAATCTGCCCCACAAACAGCCTGAAATCACGATCGGCCGTCCAGACCGGCACGAATCCCGAATTTCTCGCTGTTCCGACGAAAAGCACTATTCACCCCTGAACAACCCGAAAGTAGTTATTTTTCATTTTGTCAGCGGAAAACTCCCATACCGCCGCTAAAACGTTGCAAATAACTAATCTGGCCCACAAACAGCCTGAAATCACGATCGGCCGTCCAGACCGGCACGAATCCCGGATTTCTCGCTGTTCCGACGAAAAGCACTATTCACCCCTGAACAACCCGAAAGTAGTTATATTCCATTTTCTCAACGGAAAACCCTCGTACCGTCCCTAAAACGTTGCAAATAACCAATCTGCCCCCCAAACAGCCTGAAATCACGATCGGCCGTCCAGACCGGCACGAATCCCGGATTTCTCGCTGTTCCGACGAAAAGCACTATTCACCCCTGAACAACCCGAAAGTAGTTATTTTTCATTTTGTCAGCGGAAAACTCCCGTACCGCCGCTAAAACGTTGCAAATAACCAATCTGCCCCACAAATAGCCTGAAATCACGATCGGCCGTCCAGACCGGCACGAATCCCGAATTTCTCGCTGTTCCGACGAAAAGCACTATTCACCCCTGAACAACCCGAAAGTAGTTATATTCCATTTTCTCAACGGAAAACCCTCGTACCGTCCCTAAAACGTTGCAAATAACCAATCTGCCCCCCAAACAGCCTGAAATCACGATTGGACGTCCAGACCGGCACGAATCCCAAATTTCTCGCTGTTTCGACGAAAAGCAATATTCACCCCTGAACAACCCGAAAGTAGTTATTCTTCATTTTGTCAGCGGAAAACTCCCATACCGCCGCTAAAACGTTGCAAATAACCAATCTGCCCCACAAACAGCCTGAAATCACGATCGGCCGTCCAGACCGGCACGAATCCCGGATTTCTCGCTGTTCCGACGAAAAGCACTATTCACCCCTGAACAACCCGAAAGTAGTTATTTTTCATTTTGTCAGCGGAAAACTCCCATACCGCCGCTAAAACGTTGCAAATAACCAATCTGGCCCACAAAAAGCCTGAAATCACGATCGGCCGTCCAGACCGGCACGAATCCCGGATTTCTCGCTGTTCCGACGAAAAGCACTATTCACCCCTGAACAACCCGAAAGTAGTTATATTCCATTTTCTCAACGGAAAACCCTCGTACCGTCCCTAAAACGTTGCAAATAACCAATCTGCCCCCCAAACAGCCTGAAATCACGATCGGCCGTCCAGACCGGCACGAATCCCGGATTTCTCGCTGTTCCGACGAAAAGCACTATTCACCCCTGAACAACCCGAAAGTAGTTATTTTTCATTTTGTCAGCGGAAAACTCCCGTACCGCCGCTAAAACGTTGCAAATAACCAATCTGCCCCACAAATAGCCTGAAATCACGATCGGCCGTCCAGACCGGCACGAATCCCGAATTTCTCGCTGTTCCGACGAAAAGCACTATTCACCCCTGAACAACCCGAAAGTAGTTATATTCCATTTTCTCAACGGAAAACCCTTGTACCGTGCCTAAAACGTTGCAAATAACCAATCTGCCCCCCAAACAGCCTGAAATCACGATTGGACGTCCAGACCGGCACGAATCCCAAATTTCTCGCTGTTTCGACGAAAAGCACTATTCACCCCTGAACAACCCGAAAGTAGTTATTCTTCATTTTGTCAGCGGAAAACTCCCATACCGCCGCTAAAACGTTGCAAATAACCAATCTGCCCCACAAACAGCCTGAAATCACGATCGTCCGTCCAGACCGGCACGAATCCCGGATTTCTCGCTGTTCCGACGAAAAGCACTATTCACCCCTGAACAACCCGAAAGTAGTTATTTTTCATTTTGTCAGCGGAAAACTCCCATACCGCCGCTAAAACGTTGCAAATAACCAATCTGGCCCACAAACAGCCTGAAATCACGATCGGCCGTCCAGACCGGCACGAATCCCGGATTTCTCGCTGTTCCGACGAAAAGCACTATTCACCCCTGAACAACCCGAAAGTAGTTATATTCCATTTTCTCAACGGAAAACCCTCGTACCGTCCCTAAAACGTTGCAAATAACCAATCTGCCCCCCAAACAGCCTGAAATCACGATCGGCCGTCCAGACCGGCACGAATCCCGGATTTCTCGCTGTTCCGACGAAAAGCACTATTCACCCCTGAACAACCCGAAAGTAGTTATTTTTCATTTTGTCAGCGGAAAACTCCCGTACCGCCGCTAAAACGTTGCAAATAACCAATCTGCCCCACAAATAGCCTGAAATCACGATCGGCCGTCCAGACCGGCACGAATCCCGAATTTCTCGCTGTTCCGACGAAAAGCACTATTCACCCCTGAACAACCCGAAAGTAGTTATATTCCATTTTCTCAACGGAAAACCCTTGTACCGTCCCTAAAACGTTGCAAATAACCAATCTGCCCCCCAAACAGCCTGAAATCACGATTGGACGTCCAGACCGGCACGAATCCCAAATTTCTCGCTGTTTCGACGAAAAGCACTATTCACCCCTGAACAACCCGAAAGTAGTTATTCTTCATTTTGTCAGCGGAAAACTCCCATACCGCCGCTAAAACGTTGCAAATAACCAATCTGCCCCACAAACAGCCTGAAATCACGATCGTCCGTCCAGACCGGCACGAATCCCGGATTTCTCGCTGTTCCGACGAAAAGCACTATTCACCCCTGAACAACCCGAAAGTAGTTATTTTTCATTTTGTCAGCGGAAAACTCCCATACCGCCGCTAAAACGTTGCAAATAACCAATCTGGCCCACAAACAGCCTGAAATCACGATCGGCCGTCCAGACCGGCACGAATCCCGGATTTCTCGCTGTTCCGACGAAAAGCACTATTCACCCCTGAACAACCCGAAAGTAGTTATATTCCATTTTCTCAACGGAAAACCCTCGTACCGTCCCTAAAACGTTGCAAATAACCAATCTGCCCCCCAAACAGCCTGAAATCACGATCGGCCGTCCAGACCGGCACGAATCCCGGATTTCTCGCTGTTCCGACGAAAAGCACTATTCACCCCTGAACAACCCGAAAGTAGTTATATTCCATTTTCTCAACGGAAAACCCTCGTACCGTCCCTAAAACGTTGCAAATAACCAATCTGCCCCCCAAACAGCCTGAAATCACGATTGGACGTCCAGACCGGCACGAATCCCAAATTTCTCGCTGTTTCGACGAAAAGCACTATTCACCCCTGAACAACCCGAAAGTAGTTATTTTTCATTTTGTCAGCGGAAAACTCCCGTACCGCCGCTAAAACGTTGCAAATAACCAATCTGCCCCACAAATAGCCTGAAATCACGATCGGCCGTCCAGACCGGCACGAATCCCGAATTTCTCGCTGTTCCGACGAAAAGCACTATTCACCCCTGAACAACCCGAAAGTAGTTATATTCCATTTTCTCAACGGAAAACCCTCGTACCGTCCCTAAAACGTTGCAAATAACCAATCTGCCCCCCAAACAGCCTGAAATCACGATCGGCCGTCCAGACCGGCACGAATCCCGGATTTCTCGCTGTTCCGACGAAAAGCACTATTCACCCCTGAACAACCCGAAAGTAGTTATTTTTCATTTTGTCAGCGGAAAACTCCCGTACCGCCGCTAAAACGTTGCAAATAACCAATCTGCCCCACAAATAGCCTGAAATCACGATCGGCCGTCCAGACCGGCACGAATCCCGAATTTCTCGCTGTTCCGACGAAAAGCACTATTCACCCCTGAACAACCCGAAAGTAGTTATATTCCATTTTCTCAACGGAAAACCCTTGTACCGTCCCTAAAACGTTGCAAATAACCAATCTGCCCCCCAAACAGCCTGAAATCACGATTGGACGTCCAGACCGGCACGAATCCCAAATTTCTCGCTGTTTCGACGAAAAGCACTATTCACCCCTGAACAACCCGAAAGTAGTTATTCTTCATTTTGTCAGCGGAAAACTCCCATACCGCCGCTAAAACGTTGCAAATAACCAATCTGCCCCACAAACAGCCTGAAATCACGATCGTCCGTCCAGACCGGCACGAATCCCGGATTTCTCGCTGTTCCGACGAAAAGCACTATTCACCCCTGAACAACCCGAAAGTAGTTATTTTTCATTTTGTCAGCGGAAAACTCCCATACCGCCGCTAAAACGTTGCAAATAACCAATCTGGCCCACAAACAGCCTGAAATCACGATCGGCCGTCCAGACCGGCACGAATCCCGGATTTCTCGCTGTTCCGACGAAAAGCACTATTCACCCCTGAACAACCCGAAAGTAGTTATATTCCATTTTCTCAACGGAAAACCCTCGTACCGTCCCTAAAACGTTGCAAATAACCAATCTGCCCCCCAAACAGCCTGAAATCACGATCGGCCGTCCAGACCGGCACGAATCCCGGATTTCTCGCTGTTCCGACGAAAAGCACTATTCACCCCTGAACAACCCGAAAGTAGTTATTTTTCATTTTGTCAGCGGAAAACTCCCATACCGCCGCTAAAACGTTGCAAATAACTAATCTGGCCCACAAACAGCCTGAAATCACGATCGGCCGTCCAGACCGGCACGAATCCCGGATTTCTCGCTGTTCCGACGAAAAGCACTATTCACCCCTGAACAACCCGAAAGTAGTTATATTCCATTTTCTCAACGGAAAACCCTCGTACCGTCCCTAAAACGTTGCAAATAACCAATCTGCCCCCCAAACAGCCTGAAATCACGATCGGCCGTCCAGACCGGCACGAATCCCGGATTTCTCGCTGTTCCGACGAAAAGCACTATTCACCCCTGAACAACCCGAAAGTAGTTATTTTTCATTTTGTCAGCGGAAAACTCCCGTACCGCCGCTAAAACGTTGCAAATAACCAATCTGCCCCACAAATAGCCTGAAATCACGATCGGCCGTCCAGACCGGCACGAATCCCGAATTTCTCGCTGTTCCGACGAAAAGCACTATTCACCCCTGAACAACCCGAAAGTAGTTATATTCCATTTTCTCAACGGAAAACCCTTGTACCGTCCCTAAAACGTTGCAAATAACCAATCTGCCCCCCAAACAGCCTGAAATCACGATTGGACGTCCAGACCGGCACGAATCCCAAATTTCTCGCTGTTTCGACGAAAAGCACTATTCACCCCTGAACAACCCGAAAGTAGTTATTCTTCATTTTGTCAGCGGAAAACTCCCATACCGCCGCTAAAACGTTGCAAATAACCAATCTGCCCCACAAACAGCCTGAAATCACGATCGTCCGTCCAGACCGGCACGAATCCCGGATTTCTCGCTGTTCCGACGAAAAGCACTATTCACCCCTGAACAACCCGAAAGTAGTTATTTTTCATTTTGTCAGCGGAAAACTCCCATACCGCCGCTAAAACGTTGCAAATAACCAATCTGGCCCACAAACAGCCTGAAATCACGATCGGCCGTCCAGACCGGCACGAATCCCGGATTTCTCGCTGTTCCGACGAAAAGCACTATTCACCCCTGAACAACCCGAAAGTAGTTATATTCCATTTTCTCAACGGAAAACCCTCGTACCGTCCCTAAAACGTTGCAAATAACCAATCTGCCCCCCAAACAGCCTGAAATCACGATCGGCCGTCCAGACCGGCACGAATCCCGGATTTCTCGCTGTTCCGACGAAAAGCACTATTCACCCCTGAACAACCCGAAAGTAGTTATTTTTCATTTTGTCAGCGGAAAACTCCCATACCGCCGCTAAAACGTTGCAAATAACTAATCTGGCCCACAAACAGCCTGAAATCACGATCGGCCGTCCAGACCGGCACGAATCCCGGATTTCTCGCTGTTCCGACGAAAAGCACTATTCACCCCTGAACAACCCGAAAGTAGTTATATTCCATTTTCTCAACGGAAAACCCTCGTACCGTCCCTAAAACGTTGCAAATAACCAATCTGCCCCCCAAACAGCCTGAAATCACGATCGGCCGTCCAGACCGGCACGAATCCCGGATTTCTCGCTGTTCCGACGAAAAGCACTATTCACCCCTGAACAACCCGAAAGTAGTTATTTTTCATTTTGTCAGCGGAAAACTCCCGTACCGCCGCTAAAACGTTGCAAATAACCAATCTGCCCCACAAATAGCCTGAAATCACGATCGGCCGTCCAGACCGGCACGAATCCCGAATTTCTCGCTGTTCCGACGAAAAGCACTATTCACCCCTGAACAACCCGAAAGTAGTTATATTCCATTTTCTCAACGGAAAACCCTTGTACCGTCCCTAAAACGTTGCAAATAACCAATCTGCCCCCCAAACAGCCTGAAATCACGATTGGACGTCCAGACCGGCACGAATCCCAAATTTCTCGCTGTTTCGACGAAAAGCACTATTCACCCCTGAACAACCCGAAAGTAGTTATTCTTCATTTTGTCAGCGGAAAACTCCCATACCGCCGCTAAAACGTTGCAAATAACCAATCTGCCCCACAAACAGCCTGAAATCACGATCGTCCGTCCAGACCGGCACGAATCCCGGATTTCTCGCTGTTCCGACGAAAAGCACTATTCACCCCTGAACAACCCGAAAGTAGTTATTTTTCATTTTGTCAGCGGAAAACTCCCATACCGCCGCTAAAACGTTGCAAATAACCAATCTGGCCCACAAACAGCCTGAAATCACGATCGGCCGTCCAGACCGGCACGAATCCCGGATTTCTCGCTGTTCCGACGAAAAGCACTATTCACCCCTGAACAACCCGAAAGTAGTTATATTCCATTTTCTCAACGGAAAACCCTCGTACCGTCCCTAAAACGTTGCAAATAACCAATCTGCCCCCCAAACAGCCTGAAATCACGATCGGCCGTCCAGACCGGCACGAATCCCGGATTTCTCGCTGTTCCGACGAAAAGCACTATTCACCCCTGAACAACCCGAAAGTAGTTATATTCCATTTTCTCAACGGAAAACCCTCGTACCGTCCCTAAAACGTTGCAAATAACCAATCTGCCCCCCAAACAGCCTGAAATCACGATTGGACGTCCAGACCGGCACGAATCCCAAATTTCTCGCTGTTTCGACGAAAAGCACTATTCACCCCTGAACAACCCGAAAGTAGTTATTTTTCATTTTGTCAGCGGAAAACTCCCGTACCGCCGCTAAAACGTTGCAAATAACCAATCTGCCCCACAAATAGCCTGAAATCACGATCGGCCGTCCAGACCGGCACGAATCCCGAATTTCTCGCTGTTCCGACGAAAAGCACTATTCACCCCTGAACAACCCGAAAGTAGTTATATTCCATTTTCTCAACGGAAAACCCTCGTACCGTCCCTAAAACGTTGCAAATAACCAATCTGCCCCCCAAACAGCCTGAAATCACGGTTGGACGTCCAGACCGGCACGAATCCCAAATTTCTCGCTGTTTCGACGAAAAGCACTATTCACCCCTGAACAACCCGAAAGTAGTTATTCTTCATTTTGTCAGCGGAAAACTCCCATACCGCCGCTAAAACGTTGCAAATAACCAATCTGCCCCCCAAACAGCCTGAAATCACGATCGGCCGTCCAGACCGGCACGAATCCCGAATTTCTCGCTGTTCCGACGAAAAGCACTATTCACCCCTGAACAACCCGAAAGTAGTTATATTCCATTTTCTCAACGGAAAACCCTCATACCGTCCCTAAAACGTTGCAAATAACCAATCTGCCCCCCAAACAGCCTGAAATCCCGATCGGCCGTCCAGACCGGCACGAATCCCGAATTTCTCGCTGTTCCGACGAAAAGCACTATTCACCCTGAACAACCCGAAAGTAGTTATTTTTCATTTTGTCAGCGGAAAACCCTCGTACCGCCCATAAAACGTTGCAAATAACCAATCTGCCCCCCAAACAGCCTGAAATCACGATCGGCCGTCCAGACCGGCACGAATCCCGAATTTCTCGCTGTTCCGACGAAAAGCACTACTCACCCTGAACAACCCGAAAGTAGTTATTTTTCATTTTGTCAGCGGAAAACTCCCGTACCGCCGCTAAAACGTTGCAAATAACCAATCTGCCCCACAAATAGCCTGAAATCACGATCGGCCGTCCAGACCGGCACGAATCCCGAATTTCTCGCTGTTCCGACGAAAAGCACTATTCACCCCTGAACAACCCGAAAGTAGTTATATTCCATTTTCTCAACGGAAAACCCTCGTACCGTCCCTAAAACGTTGCAAATAACCAATCTGCCCCCCAAACAGCCTGAAATCACGATCGGCCGTCCAGACCGGCACGAATCCCGGATTTCTCGCTGTTCCGACGAAAAGCACTATTCACCCCTGAACAACCCGAAAGTAGTTATATTCCATTTTCTCAACGGAAAACCCTCGTACCGTCCCTAAAACGTTGCAAATAACCAATCTGCCCCCCAAACAGCCTGAAATCATGATTGGACGTCCAGACCGGCACGAATCCCAAATTTCTCGCTGTTTCGACGAAAAGCATTCACCCCTGAACAACCCGAAAGTAGTTATTCTTCATTTTGTCAGCGGAAAACTCCCATACCGCCGCTAAAACGTTGCAAATAACCAATCTGCCCCACAAACAGCCTGAAATCACGATCGGCCGTCCAGACCGGCACGAATCCCGAATTTCTCGCTGTTCCGACGAAAAGCACTATTCACCCCTGAACAACCCGAAAGTAGTTATTTTCCATTTTGTCAACGGAAAACTCCCGTACCGCCGCTAAAACGTTGCAAATAACCAATCTGCCCCACAAACAGCCTGAAATCACGATCGGCCGTCCAGACCGGCACGAATCCCGAATTTCTCGCTGTTCCGACGAAAAGCACTATTCACCCCTGAACAACCCGAAAGTAGTTATATTCCATTTTCTCAACGGAAAACCCTCGTACCGTCCCTAAAACGTTGCAAATAACCAATCTGCCCCCCAAACAGCCTGAAATCACGATCGGCCGTCCAGACCGGCACGAATCCCGGATTTCTCGCTGTTCCGACGAAAAGCACTATTCACCCCTGAACAACCCGAAAGTAGTTATATTCCATTTTCTCAACGGAAAACCCTCGTACCGTCCCTAAAACGTTGCAAATAACCAATCTGCCCCCCAAACAGCCTGAAATCACGATTGGACGTCCAGACCGGCACGAATCCCAAATTTCTCGCTGTTTCGTCGAAAAGCACTATTCACCCCTGAACAACCCGAAAGTAGTTATTCTTCATTTTGTCAGCGAAAAACTCCCATACCGCCGCTAAAACGTTGCAAATAACCAATCTGCCCCACAAACAGCCTGAAATCACGATCGGCCGTCCAGACCGGCACGAATCCCGAATTTCTCGCTGTTCCGACGAAAAGCACTATTCACCCCTGAACAACCCGAAAGTAGTTATTTTCCATTTTGTCAACGGAAAACCCTCGTACCGCCCCTAAAACTTTGCAAACAACCAATCTACCCCCAAACAGCCTGAAATCACGATCGGACGTCCAGACCGGCACGAATCCCAAATTTCTCGCTGTTTCGACGAAAAGCACTATTCACCCCTGAACAACCCGAAAGTAGTTATTTTTCATTTTGTCAGCGGAAAACTCCCATACCGCCGCTAAAACGTTGCAAATAACCAATCTGCCCCACAAACAGCCTGAAATCACGATCGGCCGTCCAGACCGGCACGAATCCCGAATTTCTCGCTGTTCCGACGAGAAGCACTATTCACCCCTGAACAACCCGAAAGTAGTTATTTTCCATTTTGTCAACGGAAAACTCCCGTACCGCCGCTAAAACGTTGCAAATAACCAATCTGCCCCACAAACAGCCTGAAATCACGATCGGCCGTCCAGACCGGCACGAATCCCGAATTTCTCGCTGTTCCGACGAAAAGCACTATTCACCCCTGAACAACCCGAAAGTAGTTATTTTTCATTTTGTCAGCGGAAAACTCCCGTACCGCCGCTAAAATGTTGCAAATAACCAATCTGCCCCACAAATAGCCTGAAATCACGATCGGCCGTCCAGACCGGCACGAATCCCGAATTTCTCGCTGTTCCGACGAAAAGCACTATTCACCCCTGAACAACCCGAAAGTAGTTATATTCCATTTTCTCAACGGAAAACCCTCGTACCGTCCCTAAAACGTTGCAAATAACCAATCTGCCCCCCAAACAGCCTGAAATCACGATTGGACGTCCAGACCGGCACGAATCCCAAATTTCTCGCTGTTTCGACGAAAAGCACTATTAACCCCTGAACAACCCGAAAGTAGTTATTCTTCATTTTGTCAGCGGAAAACTCCCGTACCGCCGCTAAAACGTTGCAAATAACCAATCTGCCCCACAAATAGCTTGAAATCACGATCGGCCGTCCAGACCGGCACGAATCCCGAATTTCTCGCTGTTCTGACGAAAAGCACTATTCACCCCTGAACAACCCGAAAGTAGTTATATTCCATTTTCTCAACGGAAAACCCTCGAACCGTCCCTAAAACGTTGCAAATAACCAATCTGCCCCCCAAACAGCCTGAAATCACGATCGGCCGTCCAGACCGGCACGAATCCCGGATTTCTCGCTGTTCCGACGAAAAGCACTAATCACCCCTGAACAACCCGAAAGTAGTTATTCTTCATTTTGTCAGCGGAAAACTCCCATACCGCCGCTAAAACGTTGCAAATAACCAATCTGCCCCACAAACAGCCTGAAATCACGATCGGCCGTCCAGACCGGCACGAATCCCGAATTTCTCGCTGTTCCGACGAAAAGCACTATTCACCCCTGAACAACCCGAAAGTAGTTATTTTCCATTTTGTCAACGGAAAACCCTCGTTCCGCCCCTAAAACGTTGCAAACAACCAATCTACCCCCAAACAGCCTGAAATCACGATTGGACGTCCAGACCGGCACGAATCCCAAATTTCTCGCTGTTTCGACGAAAAGCACTATTCACCCCTGAACAACCCGAAAGTAGTTATTTTTCATTTTGTCAGCGGAAAACTCCCATACCGCCGCTAAAACGTTGCAAATAACCAATCTGCCCCACAAACAGCCTGAAATCACGATCGGCCGTCCAGACCGGCACGAATCCCGAATTTCTCGCTGTTCCGACGAAAAGCACTATTCACCCCTGAACAACCCGAAAGTAGTTATTTTCGATTTTGTCAACGGAAAACTCCCGTACCGCCGCTAAAACGTTGCAAATAACCAATCTGCCCCACAAACAGCCTGAAATCACGATCGGCCGTCCAGACCGGCACGAATCCCGAATTTCTCGCTGTTCCGACGAAAAGCACTATTCACCCCTGAACAACCCGAAAGTAGTTATTTTTCATTTTGTCAGCGGAAAACTCCCATACCGCCGCTAAAACGTTGCAAATAACCAATCTGGCCCACAAACAGCCTGAAATCACGATCGGCCGTCCAGACCGGCACGAATCCCGGATTTCTCGCTGTTCCGACGAAAAGCACTATTCACCCCTGAACAACCCGAAAGTAGTTATATTCCATTTTCTCAACGGAAAACCCTCGTACCGTCCCTAAAACGTTGCAAATAACCAATCTGCCCCCCAAACAGCCTGAAATCACGATCGGCCGTCCAGACCGGCACGAATCCCGGATTTCTCGCTGTTCCGACGAAAAGCACTATTCACCCCTGAACAACCCGAAAGTAGTTATTTTTCATTTTGTCAGCGGAAAACTCCCGTACCGCCGCTAAAACGTTGCAAATAACCAATCTGCCCCACAAATAGCCTGAAATCACGATCGGCCGTCCAGACCGGCACGAATCCCGAATTTCTCGCTGTTCCGACGAAAAGCACTATTCACCCCTGAACAACCCGAAAGTAGTTATATTCCATTTTCTCAACGGAAAACCCTTGTACCGTCCCTAAAACGTTGCAAATAACCAATCTGCCCCCCAAACAGCCTGAAATCACGATTGGACGTCCAGACCGGCACGAATCCCAAATTTCTCGCTGTTTCGACGAAAAGCACTATTCACCCCTGAACAACCCGAAAGTAGTTATTCTTCATTTTGTCAGCGGAAAACTCCCATACCGCCGCTAAAACGTTGCAAATAACCAATCTGCCCCACAAACAGCCTGAAATCACGATCGGCCGTCCAGACCGGCACGAATCCCGAATTTCTCGCTGTTCCGACGAAAAGCACTATTCACCCCTGAACAACCCGAAAGTAGTTATTTTCGATTTTGTCAACGGAAAACTCCCGTACCGCCGCTAAAACGTTGCAAATAACCAATCTGCCCCACAAACAGCCTGAAATCACGATCGGCCGTCCAGACCGGCACGAATCCCGAATTTCTCGCTGTTCCGACGAAAAGCACTATTCACCCCTGAACAACCCGAAAGTAGTTATTTTTCATTTTGTCAGCGGAAAACTCCCATACCGCCGCTAAAACGTTGCAAATAACCAATCTGGCCCACAAACAGCCTGAAATCACGATCGGCCGTCCAGACCGGCACGAATCCCGGATTTCTCGCTGTTCCGACGAAAAGCACTAATCACCCCTGAACAACCCGAAAGTAGTTATTCTTCATTTTGTCAGCGGAAAACTCCCATACCGCCGCTAAAACGTTGCAAATAACCAATCTGGCCCACAAACAGCCTGAAATCACGATCGGCCGTCCAGACCGGCACGAATCCCGGATTTCTCGCTGTTCCGACGAAAAGCACTATTCACCCCTGAACAACCCGAAAGTAGTTATTTTTCATTTTGTCAGCGGAAAACTCCCATACCGCCGCTAAAACGTTGCAAATAACCAATCTGGCCCACAAACAGCCTGAAATCACGATCGGCCGTCCAGACCGGCACGAATCCCGGATTTCTCGCTGTTCCGACGAAAAGCACTATTCACCCCTGAACAACCCGAAAGTAGTTATTTTCCATTTTGTCAACGGAAAACCCTCGTTCCGCCCCTAAAACGTTGCAAACAACCAATCTACCCCCAAACAGCCTGAAATCACGATTGGACGTCCAGACCGGCACGAATCCCAAATTTCTCGCTGTTTCGACGAAAAGCACTATTCACCCCTGAACAACCCGAAAGTAGTTATTTTTCATTTTGTCAGCGGAAAACTCCCATACCGCCGCTAAAACGTTGCAAATAACCAATCTGCCCCACAAACAGCCTGAAATCACGATCGGCCGTCCAGACCGGCACGAATCCCGAATTTCTCGCTGTTCCGACGAAAAGCACTATTCACCCCTGAACAACCCGAAAGTAGTTATTTTCGATTTTGTCAACGGAAAACTCCCGTACCGCCGCTAAAACGTTGCAAATAACCAATCTGCCCCACAAACAGCCTGAAATCACGATCGGCCGTCCAGACCGGCACGAATCCCGAATTTCTCGCTGTTCCGACGAAAAGCACTATTCACCCCTGAACAACCCGAAAGTAGTTATTTTTCATTTTGTCAGCGGAAAACTCCCATACCGCCGCTAAAACGTTGCAAATAACCAATCTGGCCCACAAACAGCCTGAAATCACGATCGGCCGTCCAGACCGGCACGAATCCCGGATTTCTCGCTGTTCCGACGAAAAGCACTATTCACCCCTGAACAACCCGAAAGTAGTTATATTCCATTTTCTCAACGGAAAACCCTCGTACCGTCCCTAAAACGTTGCAAATAACCAATCTGCCCCCCAAACAGCCTGAAATCACGATCGGCCGTCCAGACCGGCACGAATCCCGGATTTCTCGCTGTTCCGACGAAAAGCACTATTCACCCCTGAACAACCCGAAAGTAGTTATTTTTCATTTTGTCAGCGGAAAACTCCCGTACCGCCGCTAAAACGTTGCAAATAACCAATCTGCCCCACAAATAGCCTGAAATCACGATCGGCCGTCCAGACCGGCACGAATCCCGAATTTCTCGCTGTTCCGACGAAAAGCACTATTCACCCCTGAACAACCCGAAAGTAGTTATATTCCATTTTCTCAACGGAAAACCCTTGTACCGTCCCTAAAACGTTGCAAATAACCAATCTGCCCCCCAAACAGCCTGAAATCACGATTGGACGTCCAGACCGGCACGAATCCCAAATTTCTCGCTGTTTCGACGAAAAGCACTATTCACCCCTGAACAACCCGAAAGTAGTTATTCTTCATTTTGTCAGCGGAAAACTCCCATACCGCCGCTAAAACGTTGCAAATAACCAATCTGCCCCACAAACAGCCTGAAATCACGATCGGCCGTCCAGACCGGCACGAATCCCGAATTTCTCGCTGTTCCGACGAAAAGCACTATTCACCCCTGAACAACCCGAAAGTAGTTATTTTCGATTTTGTCAACGGAAAACTCCCGTACCGCCGCTAAAACGTTGCAAATAACCAATCTGCCCCACAAACAGCCTGAAATCACGATCGGCCGTCCAGACCGGCACGAATCCCGAATTTCTCGCTGTTCCGACGAAAAGCACTATTCACCCCTGAACAACCCGAAAGTAGTTATTTTTCATTTTGTCAGCGGAAAACTCCCATACCGCCGCTAAAACGTTGCAAATAACCAATCTGGCCCACAAACAGCCTGAAATCACGATCGGCCGTCCAGACCGGCACGAATCCCGGATTTCTCGCTGTTCCGACGAAAAGCACTATTCACCCCTGAACAACCCGAAAGTAGTTATATTCCATTTTCTCAACGGAAAACCCTCGTACCGTCCCTAAAACGTTGCAAATAACCAATCTGCCCCCCAAACAGCCTGAAATCACGATCGGCCGTCCAGACCGGCACGAATCCCGGATTTCTCGCTGTTCCGACGAAAAGCACTATTCACCCCTGAACAACCCGAAAGTAGTTATTTTTCATTTTGTCAGCGGAAAACTCCCGTACCGCCGCTAAAACGTTGCAAATAACCAATCTGCCCCACAAATAGCCTGAAATCACGATCGGCCGTCCAGACCGGCACGAATCCCGAATTTCTCGCTGTTCCGACGAAAAGCACTATTCACCCCTGAACAACCCGAAAGTAGTTATATTCCATTTTCTCAACGGAAAACCCTTGTACCGTCCCTAAAACGTTGCAAATAACCAATCTGCCCCCCAAACAGCCTGAAATCACGATTGGACGTCCAGACCGGCACGAATCCCAAATTTCTCGCTGTTTCGACGAAAAGCACTATTCACCCCTGAACAACCCGAAAGTAGTTATTCTTCATTTTGTCAGCGGAAAACTCCCATACCGCCGCTAAAACGTTGCAAATAACCAATCTGCCCCACAAACAGCCTGAAATCACGATCGGCCGTCCAGACCGGCACGAATCCCGGATTTCTCGCTGTTCCGACGAAAAGCACTATTCACCCCTGAACAACCCGAAAGTAGTTATTTTTCATTTTGTCAGCGGAAAACTCCCATACCGCCGCTAAAACGTTGCAAATAACCAATCTGGCCCACAAACAGCCTGAAATCACGATCGGCCGTCCAGACCGGCACGAATCCCGGATTTCTCGCTGTTCCGACGAAAAGCACTATTCACCCCTGAACAACCCGAAAGTAGTTATATTCCATTTTCTCAACGGAAAACCCTCGTACCGTCCCTAAAACGTTGCAAATAACCAATCTGCCCCCCAAACAGCCTGAAATCACGATCGGCCGTCCAGACCGGCACGAATCCCGGATTTCTCGCTGTTCCGACGAAAAGCACTATTCACCCCTGAACAACCCGAAAGTAGTTATTTTTCATTTTGTCAGCGGAAAACTCCCGTACCGCCGCTAAAACGTTGCAAATAACCAATCTGCCCCACAAATAGCCTGAAATCACGATCGGCCGTCCAGACCGGCACGAATCCCGAATTTCTCGCTTTTCCGACGAAAAGCACTATTCACCCCTGAACAACCCGAAAGTAGTTATATTCCATTTTCTCAACGGAAAACCCTCGTACCGTCCCTAAAACGTTGCAAATAACCAATCTGCCCCCCAAACAGCCTGAAATCACGGTTGGACGTCCAGACCGGCACGAATCCCAAATTTCTCGCTGTTTCGACGAAAAGCACTATTCACCCCTGAACAACCCGAAAGTAGATATTTTTCATTTTGTCAGCGGAAAACTCCCATACCGCCGCTAAAACGTTGCAAATAACCAATCTGCCCCACAAACAGCCTGAAATCACGATCGGCCGTCCAGACCGGCACGAATCCCGAATTTCTCGCTGTTCCGACAAAAAGCACTATTCACCCCTGAACAACCCGAAAGTAGTTATTTTCCATTTTGTCAACGGAAAACCCTCGTATCGCCCATAAAACGTTGCAAATAACCAATCTGCCCCCCAAACAGCCTGAAATCACGATCGGCCCTCCAGACCGGCACGAATCCCGAATTTCTCGCTGTTCCGACGAAAAGCACTATTCACCCCTGAACAACCCGAAAGTAGTTATATTCCATTTTCTCAACGGAAAACCCTCATACCGTCCCTAAAACGTTGCAAATAACCAATCTGCCCCCCAAACAGCCTGAAATCACGATCGGCCGTCCAGACCGGCACGAATCCCGAATTTCTCGCTGTTCCGACGAAAAGCACTATTCACCCTGAACAACCCGAAAGTAGTTATTTTTCATTTTGTCAGCGGAAAACTCCCGTACCGCCGCTAAAACGTTGCAAATAACCAATCTGCCCCACAAACAGCCTGAAATCACGATCGGCCGTCCAGACCGGCACGAATCCCGAATTTCTCGTTGTTCCGACGAAAAGCACTATTCGCCCCTGAACAACCCGAAAGTAGTTATATTCCATTTTCTCAACGGAAAACCCTCGTACCGTCCCTAAAACGTTGCAAATAACCAATCTGCCCCCCAAACAGCCTGAAATCCCGATTGGACGTCCAGACCGGCACGAATCCCGAATTTCTCGCTGTTCCGACAAAAAGCACTATTCACCCCTGAACAACCCGAAAGTAGTTATTTTCCATTTTGTCAACGGAAAACCCTCGTACCGCCCATAAAACGTTGCAAATAACCAATCTGCCCCCCAAACAGCCTGAAATCACGATCGGCCGTCCAGACCGGCACGAATCCCGAATTTCTCGCTGTTCCGACGAAAAGCACTACTCACCCTGAACAACCCGAAAGTAGTTATTTTTCATTTTGTCAGCGGAAAACTCCCGTACCGCCGCTAAAACGTTGCAAATAGCCAATCTGCCCCACAAATAGCCTGAAATCACGATCGGCCGTCCAGACCGGCACGAATCCCGAATTTCTCGCTGTTCCGACGAAAAGCACTATTCACCCCTGAACAACCCGAAAGTAGTTATATTCCATTTTCTCAACGGAAAACCCTCGTACCGTCCCTAAAACGTTGCAAATAACCAATCTGCCCCCCAAACAGCCTGAAATCACGATCGGCCGTCCAGACCGGCACGAATCCCGGATTTCTCGCTGTTCCGACGAAAAGCACTATTCACCCCTGAACAACCCGAAAGTAGTAATATTCCATTTTCTCAACGGAAAACCCTCGTACCGTCCCTTAAACGTTGCAAATAACCAATCTGCCCCCCAAACAGCCTGAAATCACGATCGGCCGTCCAGACCGGCACGAATCCCGGATTTCTCGCTGTTCCGACGAAAAGCACTATTCACCCCTGAACAACCCGAAAGTAGTTATATTCCATTTTCTCAACGGAAAACCCTCGTACCGTCCCTAAAACGTTGCAAATAACCAATCTGCCCCCCAAACAGCCTGAAATCACGATCGGCCGTCCAGACCGGCACGAATCCCGGATTTCTCGCTGTTCCGACGAAAAGCACTATTCACCCCTGAACAACCCGAAAGTAGTTATATTCCATTTTCTCAACGGAAAACCCTCGTACCGTCCCTAAAACGTTGCAAATAACCAATCTGCCCCCCAAACAGCCTGAAATCACGATTGGACGTCCAGACCGGCACGAATCCCAAATTTCTCGCTGTTTCGTCGAAAAGCACTATTCACCCCTGAACAACCCGAAAGTAGTTATTCTTCATTTTGTCAGCGGAAAACTCCCATACCGCCGCTAAAACGTTGCAAATAACCAATCTGCCCCACAAACAGCCTGAAATCACGATCGGCCGTCCAGACCGGCACGAATCCCGAATTTCTCGCTGTTCCGACGAAAAGCACTATTCACCCCTGAACAACCCGAAAGTAGTTATTTTCCATTTTGTCAACGAAAAACCCTCGTACCGCCCCTAAAACGTTGCAAACAACCAATCTACCCCCAAACAGCCTGAAATCACGATTGGACGTCCAGACCGGCACGAATCCCAAATTTCTCGCTGTTTCGACGAAAAGCACTATTCACCCCTGAACAACCCGAAAGTAGTTATTTTTCATTTTGTCAGCGGAAAACTCCCATACCGCCGCTAAAACGTTGCAAATAACCAATCTGCCCCACAAACAGCCTGAAATCACGATCGGCCGTCCAGACCGGCACGAATCCCGAATTTCTCGCTGTTCCGACGAAAAGCACTATTCACCCCTGAACAACCCGAAAGTAGTTATATTCCATTTTCTCAACGGAAAACCCTCGTACCGTCCCTAAAACGTTGCAAATAACCAATCTGCCCCCCAAACAGCCTGAAATCACGATCGGCCGTCCAGACCGGCACGAATCCCGGATTTCTCGCTGTTCCGACGAAAAGCACTATTCACCCCTGAACAACCCGAAAGTAGTTATATTCCATTTTCTCAACGGAAAACCCTCGTACCGTCCCTAAAACGTTGCAAATAACCAATCTGCCCCCCAAACAGCCTGAAATCACGATCGGCCGTCCAGACCGGCACGAATCCCGGATTTCTCGCTGTTCCGACGAAAAGCACTATTCACCCCTGAACAACCCGAAAGTAGTTATATTCCATTTTCTCAACGGAAAACCCTCGTACCGTCCCTAAAACGTTGCAAATAACCAATCTGCCCCCCAAACAGCCTGAAATCACGATTGGACGTCCAGACCGGCACGAATCCCAAATTTCTCGCTGTTTCGTCGAAAAGCACTATTCACCCCTGAACAACCCGAAAGTAGTTATTCTTCATTTTGTCAGCGGAAAACTCCCATACCGCCGCTAAAACGTTGCAAATAACCAATCTGCCCCACAAACAGCCTGAAATCACGATCGGCCGTCCAGACCGGCACGAATCCCGAATTTCTCGCTGTTCCGACGAAAAGCACTATTCACCCCTGAACAACCCGAAAGTAGTTATTTTCCATTTTGTCAACGAAAAACCCTCGTACCGCCCCTAAAACGTTGCAAACAACCAATCTACCCCCAAACAGCCTGAAATCACGATTGGACGTCCAGACCGGCACGAATCCCAAATTTCTCGCTGTTTCGTCGAAAAGCACTATTCACCCCTGAACAACCCGAAAGTAGTTATTCTTCATTTTGTCAGCGGAAAACTCCCATACCGCCGCTAAAACGTTGCAAATAACCAATCTGCCCCACAAACAGCCTGAAATCACGATCGGCCGTCCAGACCGGCACGAATCCCGAATTTCTCGCTGTTCCGACGAAAAGCACTATTCACCCCTGAACAACCCGAAAGTAGTTATTTTCCATTTTGTCAACGGAAAACCCTCGTACCGCCCCTAAAACGTTGCAAACAACCAATCTACCCCCAAACAGCCTGAAATCACGATTGGACGTCCAGACCGGCACGAATCCCAAATTTCTCGCTGTTTCGACGAAAAGCACTATTCACCCCTGAACAACCCGAAAGTAGTTATTTTTCATTTTGTCAGCGGAAAACTCCCATACCGCCGCTAAAACGTTGCAAATAACCAATCTGCCCCACAAACAGCCTGAAATCACGATCGGCCGTCCAGACCGGCACGAATCCCGGATTTCTCGCTGTTCCGACGAAAAGCACTATTCACCCCTGAACAACCCGAAAGTAGTTATATTCCATTTTCTCAACGGAAAACCCTCGTACCGTCCCTAAAACGTTGCAAATAACCAATCTGCCCCCCAAACAGCCTGAAATCACGATCGGCCGTCCAGACCGGCACGAATCCCGGATTTCTCGCTGTTCCGACGAAAAGCACTATTCACCCCTGAACAACCCGAAAGTAGTTATATTCCATTTTCTCAACGGAAAACCCTCGTACCGTCCCTAAAACGTTGCAAATAACCAATCTGCCCCCCAAACAGCCTGAAATCACGATCGGCCGTCCAGACCGGCACGAATCCCGGATTTCTCGCTGTTCCGACGAAAAGCACTATTCACCCCTGAACAACCCGAAAGTAGTTATATTCCATTTTCTCAACGGAAAACCCTCGTACCGTCCCTAAAACGTTTCAAATAACCAATCTGCCCCCCAAACAGCCTGAAATCACGATCGGCCGTCCAGACCGGCACGAATCCCGGATTTCTCGCTGTTCCGACGAAAAGCACTATTCACCCCTGAACAACCCGAAAGTAGTTATATTCCATTTTCTCAACGGAAAACCCTCGTACCGTCCCTAAAACGTTGCAAATAACCAATCTGCCCCACAAACAGCCTGAAATCACGATTGGACGTCCAGACCGGCACGAATCCCGAATTTCTCGCTGTTCCGACGAAAAGCACTATTCACCCCTGAACAACCCGAAAGTAGTTATTTTCCATTTTGTCAACGGAAAACTCCCGTACCGCCGCTAAAACGTTGCAAATAACCAATCTGCCCCACAAACAGCCTGAAATCACGATCGGCCGTCCAGACCGGCACGAATCCCGAATTTCTCGCTGTTCCGACGAAAAGCACTATTCACCCCTGAACAACCCGAAAGTAGTTATTTTCCATTTTGTCAACGGAAAACCCTCGTACCGCCCCTAAAACGTTGCAAACAACCAATCTACCCCCAAACAGCCTGAAATCACGATTGGACGTCCAGACCGGCACGAATCCCGAATTTCTCGCTGTTTCGACGAAAAGCACTATTCACCCCTGAACAACCCGAAAGTAGTTATTTTTCATTTTGTCAGCGGAAAACTCCCATACCGCCGCTAAAACGTTGCAAATAACCAATCTGCCCCACAAACAGCCTGAAATCACGATCGGCCGTCCAGACCGGCACGAATCCCGGATTTCTCGCTGTTCCGACGAAAAGCACTATTCACCCCTGAACAACCCGAAAGTAGTTATATTCCATTTTCTCAACGGAAAACCCTCGTACCGTCCCTAAAACGTTGCAAATAACCAATCTGCCCCCCAAACAGCCTGAAATCACGATCGGCCGTCCAGACCGGCACGAATCCCGGATTTCTCGCTGTTCCGACGAAAAGCACTATTCACCCCTGAACAACCCGAAAGTAGTTATATTCCATTTTCTCAACGGAAAACCCTCGTACCGTCCCTAAAACGTTGCAAATAACCAATCTGCCCCCCAAACAGCCTGAAATCACGATTGGACGTCCAGACCGGCACGAATCCCGAATTTCTCGCTGTTCCGACGAAAAGCACTATTCACCCCTGAACAACCCGAAAGTAGTTATTTTCCATTTTGTCAACGGAAAACTCCCGTACCGCCGCTAAAACGTTGCAAATAACCAATCTGCCCCACAAACAGCCTGAAATCACGATCGGCCGTCCAGACCGGCACGAATCCCGGATTTCTCGCTGTTCCGACGAAAAGCACTATTCACCCCTGAACAACCCGAAAGTAGTTATTTTCCATTTTGTCAACGGAAAACCCTCGTACCGCCCCTAAAACGTTGCAAACAACCAATCTACCCCCAAACAGCCTGAAATCACGATTGGACGTCCAGACCGGCACGAATCCCAAATTTCTCGCTGTTTCGACGAAAAGCACTATTCACCCCTGAACAACCCGAAAGTAGTTATATTCCATTTTCTCAACGGAAAACCCTCGTACCGTCCCTAAAACGTTGCAAATAACCAATCTGCCCCACAAACAGCCTGAAATCACGATCGGCCGTCCAGACCGGCACGAATCCCGGATTTCTCGCTGTTCCGACGAAAAGCACTATTCACCCCTGAACAACCCGAAAGTAGTTATTTTCCATTTTGTCAACGGAAAACCCTCGTACCGCCCCTAAAACGTTGCAAACAACCAATCTACCCCCAAACAGCCTGAAATCACGATTGGACGTCCAGACCGGCACGAATCCCAAATTTCTCGCTGTTTCGACGAAAAGCACTATTCACCCCTGAACAACCCGAAAGTAGTTATTTTTCATTTTGTCAGCGGAAAACTCCCATACCGCCGCTAAAACGTTGCAAATAACCAATCTGCCCCACAAACAGCCTGAAATCACGATCGGCCGTCCAGACCGGCACGAATCCCGGATTTCTCGCTGTTCCGACGAAAAGCACTATTCACCCCTGAACAACCCGAAAGTAGTTATTTTCCATTTTGTCAACGGAAAACTCCCGTACCGCCGCTAAAACGTTGCAAATAACCAATCTGCCCCACAAATAGCCCGAAATCACGATCGGCCGTCCAGACCGGCACGAATCCCGAATTTCTCGCTGTTCCGACGAAAAGCACTATTCACCCTGAACAACCCGAAAGTAGTTATTTTTCATTTTGTCAGCGGAAAACTCCCGTACCGCCGCTAAAACGTTGCAAATAACCAATCTGCCCCACAAATAGCCTGAAATCACGATCGGCCGTCCAGACCGGCACGAATCCCGAATTTCTCGCTGTTCCGACGAAAAGCACTATTCACCCCTGAACAACCCGAAAGTAGTTATATTCCATTTTCTCAACGGAAAACCCTCGTACCGTCCCTAAAACGTTGCAAATAACCAATCTGCCCCCCAAACAGCCTGAAATCACGATCGGCCGTCCAGACCGGCACGAATCCCGGATTTCTCGCTGTTCCGACGAAAAGCACTATTCACCCCTGAACAACCCGAAAGTAGTTATATTCCATTTTCTCAACGGAAAACCCTCGTACCGTCCCTAAAACGTTGCAAATAACCAATCTGCCCCCCAAACAGCCTGAAATCACGATTGGACGTCCAGACCGGCACGAATCCCGGATTTCTCGCTGTTCCGACGAAAAGCACTATTCACCCCTGAACAACCCGAAAGTAGTTATTTTCCATTTTGTCAACGGAAAACTCCCGTACCGCCGCTAAAACGTTGCAAATAACCAATCTGCCCCACAAACAGCCTGAAATCACGATCGGCCGTCCAGACCGGCACGAATCCCGAATTTCTCGCTGTTCCGACGAAAAGCACTATTCACCCCTGAACAACCCGAAAGTAGTTATTTTCCATTTTGTCAACGGAAAACCCTCGTACCGCCCCTAAAACGTTGCAAACAACCAATCTACCCCCAAACAGCCTGAAATCACGATTGGACGTCCAGACCGGCACGAATCCCAAATTTCTCGCTGTTTCGACGAAAAGCACTATTCACCCCTGAACAACCCGAAAGTAGTTATTTTTCATTTTGTCAGCGGAAAACTCCCATACCGCCGCTAAAACGTTGCAAATAACCAATCTGCCCCACAAACAGCCTGAAATCACGATCGGCCGTCCAGACCGGCACGAATCCCGAATTTCTCGCTGTTCCGACGAAAAGCACTATTCACCCCTGAACAACCCGAAAGTAGTTATTTTCCATTTTGTCAACGGAAAACTCCCGTACCGCCGCTAAAACGTTGCAAATAACCAATCTGCCCCACAAACAGCCTGAAATCACGATCGGCCGTCCAGACCGGCACGAATCCCGAATTTCTCGCTGTTCCGACGAAAAGCACTATTCACCCCTGAACAACCCGAAAGTAGTTATTTTCCATTTTGTCAACGGAAAACCCTCGTACCGCCCCTAAAACGTTGCAAACAACCAATCTACCCCCAAACAGCCTGAAATCACGATTGGACGTCCAGACCGGCACGAATCCCAAATTTCTCGCTGTTTCGACGAAAAGCACTATTCACCCCTGAACAACCCGAAAGTAGTTATTTTTCATTTTGTCAGCGGAAAACTCCCATACCGCCGCTAAAACGTTGCAAATAACCAATCTGCCCCACAAACAGCCTGAAATCACGATCGGCCGTCCAGACCGGCACGAATCCCGGATTTCTCGCTGTTCCGACGAAAAGCACTATTCACCCCTGAACAACCCGAAAGTAGTTATATTCCATTTTCTCAACGGAAAACCCTCGTACCGTCCCTAAAACGTTGCAAATAACCAATCTGCCCCCCAAACAGCCTGAAATCACGATCGGCCGTCCAGACCGGCACGAATCCCGGATTTCTCGCTGTTCCGACGAAAAGCACTATTCACCCCTGAACAACCCGAAAGTAGTTATATTCCATTTTCTCAACGGAAAACCCTCGTACCGTCCCTAAAACGTTGCAAATAACCAATCTGCCCCCCAAACAGCCTGAAATCACGATCGGCCGTCCAGACCGGCACGAATCCCGGATTTCTCGCTGTTCCGACGAAAAGCACTATTCACCCCTGAACAACCCGAAAGTAGTTATATTCCATTTTCTCAACGGAAAACCCTCGTACCGTCCCTAAAACGTTTCAAATAACCAATCTGCCCCCCAAACAGCCTGAAATCACGATCGGCCGTCCAGACCGGCACGAATCCCGGATTTCTCGCTGTTCCGACGAAAAGCACTATTCACCCCTGAACAACCCGAAAGTAGTTATATTCCATTTTCTCAACGGAAAACCCTCGTACCGTCCCTAAAACGTTGCAAATAACCAATCTGCCCCACAAACAGCCTGAAATCACGATTGGACGTCCAGACCGGCACGAATCCCGAATTTCTCGCTGTTCCGACGAAAAGCACTATTCACCCCTGAACAACCCGAAAGTAGTTATTTTCCATTTTGTCAACGGAAAACTCCCGTACCGCCGCTAAAACGTTGCAAATAACCAATCTGCCCCACAAACAGCCTGAAATCACGATCGGCCGTCCAGACCGGCACGAATCCCGAATTTCTCGCTGTTCCGACGAAAAGCACTATTCACCCCTGAACAACCCGAAAGTAGTTATTTTCCATTTTGTCAACGGAAAACCCTCGTACCGCCCCTAAAACGTTGCAAACAACCAATCTACCCCCAAACAGCCTGAAATCACGATTGGACGTCCAGACCGGCACGAATCCCGAATTTCTCGCTGTTTCGACGAAAAGCACTATTCACCCCTGAACAACCCGAAAGTAGTTATTCTTCATTTTGTCAGCGGAAAACTCCCATACCGCCGCTAAAACGTTGCAAATAACCAATCTGCCCCACAAACAGCCTGAAATCACGATCGGCCGTCCAGACCGGCACGAATCCCGGATTTCTCGCTGTTCCGACGAAAAGCACTATTCACCCCTGAACAACCCGAAAGTAGTTATATTCCATTTTCTCAACGGAAAACCCTCGTACCGTCCCTAAAACGTTGCAAATAACCAATCTGCCCCCCAAACAGCCTGAAATCACGATCGGCCGTCCAGACCGGCACGAATCCCGGATTTCTCGCTGTTCCGACGAAAAGCACTATTCACCCCTGAACAACCCGAAAGTAGTTATATTCCATTTTCTCAACGGAAAACCCTCGTACCGTCCCTAAAACGTTGCAAATAACCAATCTGCCCCCCAAACAGCCTGAAATCACGATTGGACGTCCAGACCGGCACGAATCCCGAATTTCTCGCTGTTCCGACGAAAAGCACTATTCACCCCTGAACAACCCGAAAGTAGTTATTTTCCATTTTGTCAACGGAAAACTCCCGTACCGCCGCTAAAACGTTGCAAATAACCAATCTGCCCCACAAACAGCCTGAAATCACGATCGGCCGTCCAGACCGGCACGAATCCCGAATTTTTCGCTGTTCCGACGAAAAGCACTATTCACCCCTGAACAACCCGAAAGTAGTTATTTTCCATTTTGTCAACGGAAAACCCTCGTACCGCCCCTAAAACGTTGCAAACAACCAATCTACCCCCAAACAGCCTGAAATAACGATTGGACGTCCAGACCGGCACGAATCCCAAATTTCTCGCTGTTTCGGCGAAAAGCACTATTCACCCCAGAACAACCCGAAAGTAGTTATTTTTCATTTTGTCAGCGGAAAACTCCCATACCGCCGCTAAAACGTTGCAAATAACCAATCTGCCCCACAAACAGCCTGAAATCACGATCGGCCGTCCAGACCGGCACGAATCCCGAATTTCTCGCTGTTCCGACGAAAAGCTCTATTCACCCCTGAACAACCCGAAAGTAGTTATTTTCCATTTTGTCAACGGAAAACTCCCGTACCGCCGCTAAAACGTTGCAAATAACCAATCTGCCCCACAAACAGCCTGAAATCACGATCGGCCGTCCAGACCGGCACGAATCCCGAATTTCTCGCTGTTCCGACGAAAAGCACTATTCACCCTTGAACAACCCGAAAGTAGTTATATTCCATTTTCTCAACGGAAAACCCTCGTACCGTCCCTAAAACGTTGCAAATAACCAATCTGCCCCCCAAACAGCCAGAAATCACGATCGGCCGTCCAGACCGGCACGAATCCCGAATTTCTCGTTGTTCCGATGAAAAGCACTATTCACACTGAACAACCCGAAAGTAGTTATTTTCCATTTTGTCAACGGAAAACTCCCGTACCGCCGCTAAAACGTTGCAAATAACCAATCTGCCCCACAAACAGCCTGAAATCACGATCGGCCGTCCAGACCGGGACGAATCCCGAATTTCTCGCTGTTCCGACGAAAAGCACTATTCACCCCTGAACAACCCGAAAGTAGTTATTTTCCATTTTGTCAACGGAAAACCCTCGTACCGCCCCTAAAACGTTGCAAACAACCAATCTACCCCCAAACAGCCAGAAATCACGATTGGACGTCCAGACCGGCACGAATCCCAAATTTCTCGCTGTTTCGACGAAAAGCACTATTCACCCCTGAACAACCCGAAAGTAGTTATTTTTCATTTTGTCAGCGGAAAACTCCCATACCGCCGCTAAAACGTTGCAAATAACCAATCTGCCCCACAAACAGCCTGAAATCACGATCGGCCGTCCAGACCGGGACGAATCCCGAATTTCTCGCTGTTCCGACGAAAAGCACTATTCACCCCTGAACAACCCGAAAGTAGTTATTTTCCATTTTGTCAACGGAAAACTCCCGTACCGCCGCTAAAATGTTGCAAATAACCAATCTGCCCCACAAACAGCCTGAAATCACGATCGGCCGTCCAGACCGGCACGAATCCCGAATTTCTCGCTGTTCCGACGAAAAGCACTATTCACCCTGAACAACCCGAAAGTAGTTATTTTTCATTTTGTCAGCGGAAAACTCCCGTACCGCCGCTAAAACGTTGCAAATAACCAATCTGCCCCACAAATAGCCCGAAATCACGATCGGCCGTCCAGACCGGCACGAATCCCGAATTTCTCGCTGTTCCGACGAGAAGCACTATTCACCCTGAACAACCCGAAAGTAGTTATTTTTCATTTTGTCAGCGGAAAACTCCCGTACCGCCGCTAAAACGTTGCAAATAACCAATCTGCCCCACAAATAGCCTGAAATCACGATCGGCCGTCCAGACCGGCACGAATCCCGAATTTCTCGCTATTCCGACGAAAAGCACTATTCACCCCTGAACAACCCGAAAGTAGTTATATTCCATTTTCTCAACGGAAAACCCTCGTACCGTCCCTAAAACGTTGCAAATAACCAATCTGCCCCCCAAACAGCCTGAAATCACGATTGGACGTCCAGATCGGCACGAATCCCGGATTTCTCGCTGTTTCGACGAAAAGCACTATTCACCCCTGAACAACCCGAAAGTAGTTATTTTTCATTTTGTCAGCGGAAAACTCCCATACCGCCGCTAAAACGTTGCAAATAACCAATCTGCCCCACAAACAGCCTGAAATCACGATCGGCCGTCCAGACCGGCACGAATCCCGGATTTCTCGCTGTTCCGACGAAAAGCACTATTCACCCCTGAACAACCCGAAAGTAGTTATATTCCATTTTCTCAACGGAAAACCCTCGTACCGTCCCTAAAACGTTGCAAATAACCAATTTGCCCCCCAAACAGCCTGAAATCACGATCGGCCGTCCAGACCGGCACGAATCCCGGATTTCTCGCTGTTCCGACGAAAAGCACTATTCACCCATGAACAACCCGAAAGTAGTTATATTCCATTTTCTCAACGGAAAACCCTCGTACCGTCCCTAAAACGTTGCAAATAACCAATCTGCCCCCCAAACAGCCTGAAATCACGATTGGACGTCCAGACCGGCACGAATCCCAAATTTCTCGCTGTTTCGTCGAAAAGCACTATTCACCCCTGAACAACCCGAAAGTAGTTATTCTTCATTTTGTCAGCGGAAAACTCCCATACCGCTGCTAAAACGATGCAAATAACCAATATGCCCCACAAACAGCCTGAAATCACGATCGGCCGTCCAGACCGGCACGAATCCCGAATTTCTCGCTGTTCCGACGAAAAGCACTATTCACCCCTGAACAACCCGAAAGTAGTTATTTTCCATTTTGTCAACGGAAAACCCTCGTACCGCCCCTAAAACGTTGCAAACAACCAATCTACCCCCAAACAGCCTGAAATCACGATTGGACGTCCAGACCGGCACGAATCCCAAATTTCTCGCTGTTTCGACGAAAAGCACTATTCACCCCTGAACAACCCGAAAGTAGTTATTTTTCATTTTGTCAGCGGAAAACTCCCATACCGCCGCTAAAACGTTGCAAATAACCAATCTGCCCCACAAACAGCCTGAAATCACGATCGGCCGTCCAGACCGGCACGAATCCCGGATTTCTCGCTGTTCCGACGAAAAGCACTATTCACCCTTGAACAACCCGAAAGTAGTTATATTCCATTTTCTCAACGGAAAACCCTCGTACCGTCCCTAAAACGTTGCAAATAACCAATCTGCCCCCCAAACAGCCAGAAATCACGATCGGCCGTCCAGACCGGCACGAATCCCGAATTTCTCGCTGTTCCGATGAAAAGCTCTATTCACACTGAACAACCCGAAAGTAGTTATTTTCCATTTTGTCAACGGAAAACTCCCGTACCGCCGCTAAAACGTTGCAAATAACCAATCTGCCCCACAAACAGCCTGAAATCACGATCGGCCGTCCAGACCGGGACGAATCCCGAATTTCTCGCTGTTCCGACGAAAAGCACTATTCACCCCTGAACAACCCGAAAGTAGTTATTTTCCATTTTGTCAACGGAAAACCCTCGTACCGCCCCTAAAACGTTGCAAACAACCAATCTACCCCCAAACAGCCTGAAATCACGATTGGACGTCCAGACCGGCACGAATCCCAAATTTCTCGCTGTTTCGACGAAAAGCACTATTCACCCCTGAACAACCCGAAAGTAGTTATTTTTCATTTTGTCAGCGGAAAACTCCCATACCGCCGCTAAAACGTTGCAAATAACCAATCTGCCCCACAAACAGCCTGAAATCACGATCGGCCGTCCAGACCGGCACGAATCCCGAATTTCTCGCTGTTCCGACGAAAAGCACTATTCACCCCTGAACAACCCGAAAATAGTTATTTTCCATTTTGTCAACGGAAAACTCCCGTACCGCCGCTAAAATGTTGCAAATAACCAATCTGCCCCACAAACAGCCTGAAATCACGATCGGCCGTCCAGACCGGCACGAATCCCGAATTTCTCGCTGTTCCGACGAAAAGCACTATTCACCCTGAACAACCCGAAAGTAGTTATTTTTCATTTTGTCAGCGGAAAACTCCCGTACCGCCGCTAAAACGTTGCAAATAACCAATCTGCCCCACAAATAGCCCGAAATCACGATCGGCCGTCCAGACCGGCACGAATCCCGAATTTCTCGCTGTTCCGACGAAAAGCACTATTCACCCTGAACAACCCGAAAGTAGTTATTTTTCATTTTGTCAGCGGAAAACTCCCGTACCGCCGCTAAAACGTTGCAAATAACCAATCTGCCCCACAAATAGCCTGAAATCACGATCGGCCGTCCAGACCGGCACGAATCCCGAATTTCTCGCTATTCCGACGAAAAGCACTATTCACCCCTGAACAACCCGAAAGTAGTTATATTCCATTTTCTCAACGGAAAACCCTCGTACCGTCCCTAAAACGTTGCAAATAACCAATCTGCCCCCCAAACAGCCTGAAATCACGATTGGACGTCCAGATCGGCACGAATCCCGGATTTCTCGCTGTTTCGACGAAAAGCACTATTCACCCCTGAACAACCCGAAAGTAGTTATTTTTCATTTTGTCAGCGGAAAACTCCCATACCGCCGCTAAAACGTTGCAAATAACCAATCTGCCCCACAAACAGCCTGAAATCACGATCGGCCGTCCAGACCGGCACGAATCCCGGATTTCCCGCTGTTCCGACGAAAAGCACTATTCACCCCTGAACAACCCGAAAGTAGTTATATTCCATTTTCTCAACGGAAAACCCTCGTACCGTCCCTAAAACGTTGCAAATAACCAATCTGCCCCCCAAACAGCCTGAAATCACGATCGGCCGTCCAGACCGGCACGAATCCCGGATTTCTCGCTGTTCCGACGAAAAGCACTATTCACCCATGAACAACCCGAAAGTAGTAATATTCCATTTTCTCAACGGAAAACCCTCGTACCGTCCCTAAAACGTTGCAAATAACCAATCTGCCCCCCAAACAGCCTGAAATCACGATTGGACGTCCAGACCGGCACGAATCCCAAATTTCTCGCTGTTTCGTCGAAAAGCACTATTCACCCCTGAACAACCCGAAAGTAGTTATTCTTCATTTTGTCAGCGGAAAACTCCCATACCGCTGCTAAAACGATGCAAATAACCAATCTGCCCCGCAAACAGCCTGAAATCACGATCGGCCGTCCAGACCGGCACGAATCCCGAATTTCTCGCTGTTCCGACGAAAAGCACTATTCACCCCTGAACAACCCGAAAGTAGTTATTTTCCATTTTGTCAACGGAAAACCCTCGTACCGCCCCTAAAACGTTGCAAACAACCAATCTACCCCCAAACAGCCTGAAATCACGATTGGACGTCCAGACCGGCACGAATCCCAAATTTCTCGCTGTTTCGACGAAAAGCACTATTCACCCCTGAACAACCCGAAAGTAGTTATTTTTCATTTTGTCAGCGGCAAACTCCCATACCGCCGCTAAAACGTTGCAAATAACCAATCTGCCCCACAAACAGCCTGAAATCACGATCGGCCGTCCAGACCGGCACGAATCCCGAATTTCTCGCTGTTCCGACGAAAAGCACTATTCACCCCTGAACAACCCGAAAGTAGTTATTTTCCATTTTGTCAACGGAAAACTCCCGTACCGCCGCTAAAACGTTGCAAATAACCAATCTGCCCCACAAACAGCCTGAAATCACGATTGGACGTCCAGACCGGCACGAATCCCGAATTTCTCGCTGTTCCGACGAAAAGCACTATTCACCCCTGAACAACCCGAAAGTAGTTATATTCCATTTTCTCAGCGGAAAACCCTCGTACCGCCCATAAAACGTTGCAAATAACCAATCTGCCCCCCAAACAGCCTGAAATCACGATCGGCCCTCCAGACCGGCACGAATCCCGAATTTCTCGCTATTCCGACAAAAAGCACTATTCACCCCTGAACAACCCGAAAGTAGTTATTTTCCATTTTGTCAACGGAAAACCCTCGTACCGCCCATAAAACGTTGCAAATAACCAATCTGCCCCCAAAACAGCCTGAAATCACGATCGGCCGTCCAGACCGGCACGAATCCCGGATTTCTCGCTGTTCCGACGAAAAGCACTATTCACCCTTGAACAACCCGAAAGTAGTTATATTCCATTTTCTCAACGGAAAACCCTCGTACCGTCCCTAAAACGTTGCAAATAACCAATCTGCCCCCCAAACAGCCAGAAATCACGATCGGCCGTCCAGACCGGCACGAATCCCGAATTTCTCGCTGTTCCGACGAAAAGCACTATTCACACTGAACAACCCGAAAGTAGTTATTTTTCATTTTGTCAGTGGAAAACTCCCGTACCGCCGCTAAAACGTTGCAAATAACCAATCTGCCCCACAAATAGCCTGAAATCACGATCGGCCGTCCAGACCGGCACGAATCCCGAATTTCTCGCTGTTCCGACGAAAAGCACTATTCACCCCTGAACAACCCGAAAGTAGTTATATTCCATTTTCTCAACGGAAAACCCTCGTACCGTCCCTAAAACGTTGCAAATAACCAATCTACCCCCCAAACAGCCTGAAATCACGATTGGACGTCCAGACCGGCACGAATCCCAAATTTCTCGCTGTTTCGACGAAAAGCACTATTCACCCCTGAACAACCCGAAAGTAGTTATTTTTCATTTTGTCAGCGGAAAACTCCCATACCGCCGCTAAAACGTTGCAAATAACCAATCTGCCCCACAAACAGCCTGAAATCACGATCGGCCGTCCAGACCGGCACGAATCCCGAATTTCTCGCTGTACCGACGAGAAGCACTATTCACCCCTGAATAACCCGAAAGTTGTTATTTTCCATTTTGTCAACGGAAAACCCTCGTACCGCCGCTATAACATTGCAAATAACCAATCTGCCCCACAAACAGCCTGAAATCACGATCGGCCCTCCAGACCGGCACGAATCCCGAATTTCTCGCTGTTCCGACAAAAAGCACTATTCACCCCTGAACAACCCGAAAGTAGTTATTTTCCATTTTGTCAATGGACAACCCTCATACCGCCCCAAAAACGTTGCAAATAAACAATCTGCCCCCCAAACAGCCTGAAATCACGAACGGCCGTCCAGACCGGCCCGAATCCCGAATTTCTCGTTGTTCCGACGAAAAGCACTATTCACCCTGAACAACCCGAAAGTAGTTATTTTTCATTTTTTCAGCGGAAAACTCCCGTACCGCCGCTAAAACGTTGCAAATAACCAATCTGCCCCATAAAGAGCCTGAAATCACGATCGGCCGTCCAGACCGGCACGAATCCCGAATTTCTCGCTGTTCCGACGAAAAGCACTATTCACCCTGAACAACCCGAAAGTAGTTATTTTCCATTTTGTCAATGGAAAACCCTCGTACCGCCCATAAAATGTTGCAAATAACCAATCTGCCCCCCAAACAGCCTGAAATCACGATCGGCCCTCCAGACCGGCACGAATCCCGAATTTCTTGCTGTTCCGACAAAAAGCACTATTCACCCCTGAACAACCCGAAAGTAGTTATTTTCCATTTTGTCAACGGAAAACCCTCGTACCGCCCATAAAACGTTGCAAATAACCAATCTGCCCCCCAAACAGCCTGAAATCACGATCGGCCGTCCAGACCGGCACGAATCCCGGATTTCTCGCTGTTCCGACGAAAAGCACTATTCACCCCTGAACAACCCGAAAGTAGTTATATTCCATTTTCTCAACGGAAAACCCTCGTACCGTCCCTAAAACGTTGCAAATAACCAATCTGCCCCCCAAACAGCCAGAAATCACGATCGGCCGTCCAGACCGGCACGAATCCCGAATTTCTCGCTGTTCCGACGAAAAGCACTATTCACCCTGAACAACCCGAAAGTAGTTATTTTTCATTTTGTCAGCGGAAAACTCCCGTACCGCCGCTAAAACGTTGCAAATAACCAATTTGCCCCACAAATAGCCTGAAATCACGATCGGCCGTCCAGACCGGCACGAATCCCGAATTTCTCGCTGTTCCGACGAAAAGCACTATTCACCCCTGAACAACCCGAAAGTAGTTATATTCCATTTTCTCAACAAAAAACCCTCGTACCGTCCCTAAAACGTTGCAAATAACCAATCTGCCCCCCAAACAGCCTGAAATCACGATCGGCTGTCCAGACCGGCACGAATCCCGAATTTCTCGCTGTTCCGACGAAAAGCACTATTCACCCTGAACAACCCGAAAGTAGTTATTTTTCATTTTGTCAGCGGAAAACTCCCGTACCGCCGCTAAAACGTTGCAAATAACCAATCTGCCCCCCAAACAGCCTGAAATCACGATTGGACGTCCAGACTGGCACGAATCCCAAATTTCTCGCTGTTTCGACGAAAAGCACTATTCACCCCTGAACAACCCGAAAGTAGTTATTTTCCATTTTGTCAACGGAAAACCCTCGTACCGCCCATAAAACGTTGCAAATAACCAATCTGCCCCCCAAACAGCCTGAAATCACGATCGGCCGTCCAGACCGGCACGAATCCCGGATTTCTCGCTGTTCCGACGAAAAGCACTATTCACCCCTGAACAACCCGAAAGTAGTTATATTCCATTTTCTCAACGGAAAACCCTCGTACCGTCCCTAAAACGTTGCAAATAACCAATCTGCCCCCCAAACAGCCAGAAATCACGATCGGCCGTCCAGACCGGCACGAATCCCGAATTTCTCGCTGTTCCGACGAAAAGCACTATTCACCCCTGAACAACCCGAAAGTAGTTATATTCCATTTTCTCAACAAAAAACCCTCGTACCGTCCCTAAAACGTTGCAAATAACCAATCTGCCCCCCAAACAGCCTGAAATCACGATCGGCTGTCCAGACCGGCACGAATCCCGAATTTCTCGCTGTTCCGACGAAAAGCACTATTCACCCTGAACAACCCGAAAGTAGTTATTTTTCATTTTGTCAGCGGAAAACTCCCGTACCGCCGCTAAAACGTTGCAAATAACCAATCTGCCCCCCAAACAGCCTGAAATCACGATTGGACGTCCAGACTGGCACGAATCCCAAATTTCTCGCTGTTTCGACGAAAAGCACTATTCACCCCTGAACAACCCGAAAGTAGTTATTTTCCATTTTGTCAACGGAAAACCCTCGTACCGCCCATAAAACGTTGCAAATAACCAATCTGCCCCCCAAACAGCCTGAAATCACGATCGGCCGTCCAGACCGGCACGAATCCCGGATTTCTCGCTGTTCCGACGAAAAGCACTATTCACCCCTGAACAACCCGAAAGTAGTTATATTCCATTTTCTCAACGGAAAACCCTCGTACCGTCCCTAAAACGTTGCAAATAACCAATCTGCCCCCCAAACAGCCAGAAATCACGATCGGCCGTCCAGACCGGCACGAATCCCGAATTTCTCGCTGTTCCGACGAAAAGCACTATTCACCCTGAACAACCCGAAAGTAGTTATTTTTCATTTTGTCAGCGGAAAACTCCCGTACCGCCGCTAAAACGTTGCAAATAACCAATTTGCCCCACAAATAGCCTGAAATCACGATCGGCCGTCCAGACCGGCACGAATCCCGAATTTCTCGCTGTTCCGACGAAAAGCACTATTCACCCCTGAACAACCCGAAAGTAGTTATATTCCATTTTCTCAACAAAAAACCCTCGTACCGTCCCTAAAACGTTGCAAATAACCAATCTGCCCCCCAAACAGCCTGAAATCACGATCGGCTGTCCAGACCGGCACGAATCCCGAATTTCTCGCTGTTCCGACGAAAAGCACTATTCACCCTGAACAACCCGAAAGTAGTTATTTTTCATTTTGTCAGCGGAAAACTCCTGTACCGCCGCTAAAACGTTGCAAATAACCAATCTGCCCCCCAAACAGCCTGAAATCACGATTGGACGTCCAGACTGGCACGAATCCCAAATTTCTCGCTGTTTCGACGAAAAGCACTATTCACCCCTGAACAACCCGAAAGTAGTTATTTTTCATTTTGTCAGCGGAAAACTCCCATACCGCCGCTAAAACGTTGCAAATAACCAATCTGCCCCACAAACAGCCTGAAATCACGATCGGCCCTCCAGACCGGCACGAATCCCGAATTTCTCGCTGTTACGACAAAAAGCACTATTCACCCCTGAACAACCCGAAAGTAGTTATTTTCCATTTTGTCAACGGAAAACCCTCGTACCGCCCATAAAACGTTGCAAATAACCAATCTGCCCCCCAAACAGCCTGAAATCACGATCGGCCGTCCAGACCGGCACGAATCCCGGATTTCTCGCTGTTCCGACGAAAAGCACTATTCACCCCTGAACAACCCGAAAGTAGTTATATTCCATTTTCTCAACGGAAAACCCTCGTACCGTCCCTAAAACGTTGCAAATAACCAATCTGCCCCCCAAACAGCCAGAAATCACGATCGGCCGTCCAGACCGGCACGAATCCCGAATTTCTCGCTGTTCCGATGAAAAGCACTATTCACCCTGAACAACCCGAAAGTAGTTATTTTTCATTTTGTCAGCGGAAAACTCCCGTACCGCCGCTAAAACGTTGCAAATAACCAATTTGCCCCACATATAGCCTGAAATCACGATCGGCCGTCCAGACCGGCACGAATCCCGAATTTCTCGCTGTTCCGACGAAAAGCACTATTCACCCCTGAACAACCCGAAAGTAGTTATATTCCATTTTCTCAACAGAAAACCCTCGTACCGTCCCTAAAACGTTGCAAATAACCAATCTGCCCCCCAAACAGCCAGAAATCACGATCGGCCGTCCAGACCGGCACGAATCCCGAATTTCTCGCTGTTCCGACGAAAAGCACTATTCACCCTGAACAACCCGAAAGTAGTTATTTTTCATTTTGTCAGCGGAAAACTCCCGTACCGCCGCTAAAATGTTGCAAATAACCAATTTGCCCCACATATAGCCTGAAATCACGATCGGCCGTCCAGACCGGCACGAATCCCGAATTTCTCGCTGTTCCGACGAAAAGCACTATTCACCCCTGAACAACCCGAAAGTAGTTATATTCCATTTTCTCAACAGAAAACCCTCGTACCGTCCCTAAAACGTTGCAAATAACCAATCTCCCCCCAAACAGCCTGAAATCACGATCGGCTGTCCAGATCGGCACGAATCCCGAATTTCTCGCTGTTCCGACGAAAAGCACTATTCACCCTGAACAACCCGAAAGTAGTTATTTTTCATTTTGTCAGCGGAAAACTCCCGTACCGCCGCTAAAACGTTGCAAATAACCAATCTGCCCCCCAAACAGCCTGAAATCACGATTGGACGTCCAGACTGGCACGAATCCCAAATTTCTCGTTGTTTCGACGAAAAGCACTATTCACCCCTGAACAACCCGAAAGTAGTTATTTTTCATTTTGTCAGCGGAAAACTCCCATACCGCCGCTAAAACGTTGCAAATAACCAATCTGCCCCACAAACAGCCTGAAATCACGATCGGCTGTCCAGACCGGCACGAATCCCGAATTTCTCGCTGTACCGACGAGAAGCACTATTCACCCCTGAATAACCCGAAAGTTGTTATTTTCCATTTTGTCAACGGAAAACCCTCGTACTGCCGCTAAAACGTTGCAAATAACCAATCTGCCCCCCAAACAGCCTGAAATCACGATTGGACGTCCAGACTGGCACGAATCCCAAATTTCTCGCTGTTTCGACGAAAAGCACTATTCACCCCTGAACAACCCGAAAGTAGTTATTTTTCATTTTGTCAGCGGAAAACTCCCATACCGCCGCTAAAACGTTGCAAATAACCAATCTGCCCCACAAACAGCCTGAAATCACGATCGGCCCTCCAGACCGGCACGAATCCCGAATTTCTCGCTGTACCGACGAGAAGCACTATTCACCCCTGAATAACCCGAAAGTTGTTATTTTCCATTTTGTCAACGGAAAACCCTCGTACCGCCGCTATAACATTGCAAATAACCAATCTGCCCCACAAACAGCCTGAAATCACGATCGGCCCTCCAGACCGGCACGAATCCCGGATTTCTCGCTGTTCCGACGAAAAGCACTATTCACCCCTGAACAACCCGAAAGTAGTTATATTCCATTTTCTCAACGGAAAACCCTCGTACCGTCCCTAAAACGTTGCAAATAACCAATCTGCCCCCCAAACAGCCAGAAATCACGATCGGCCGTCCAGACCGGCACGAATCCCGAATTTCTCGCTGTTCCGACGAAAAGCACTATTCACCCTGAACAACCCGAAAGTAGTTATTTTTCATTTTGTCAGCGGAAAACTCCCGTACCGCCGCTAAAACGTTGCAAATAACCAATTTGCCCCACATATAGCCTGAAATCACGATCGGCCGTCCAGACCGGCACGAATCCCGAATTTCTCGCTGTTCCGACGAAAAGCACTATTCACCCCTGAACAACCCGAAAGTAGTTATATTCCATTTTCTCAATAGAAAACCCTCGTACCGTCCCTAAAACGTTGCAAATAACCAATCTGCCCCCCAAACAGCCTGAAATCACGATCGGCTGTCCAGATCGGCACGAATCCCGAATTTCTCGCTGTTCCGACGAAAAGCACTATTCACCCTGAACAACCCGAAAGTAGTTATTTTTCATTTTGTCAGCGGAAAACTCTCGTACCGCCGCTAAAACGTTGCAAATAACCAATCTGCCCCCCAAACAGCCTGAAATCACGATTGGACGTCCAGACTGGCACGAATCCCAAATTTCTCGCTGTTTCGACGAAAAGCACTATTCACCCCTGAACAACCCGAAAGTAGTTATTTTTCATTTTGTCAGCGGAAAACTCCCATACCGCCGCTAAAACGTTGCAAATAACCAATCTGCCCCACAAACAGCCTGAAATCACGATCGGCTGTCCAGACCGGCACGAATCCCGAATTTCTCGTTGTACCGACGAGAAGCACTATTCACCCCTGAATAACCCGAAAGTTGTTATTTTCCATTTTGTCAACGGAAAACCCTCGTACTGCCGCTAAAACATTGCAAATAACCAATCTGCCCCACAAACAGCCTGAAATCACGATCGGCCCTCCAGACCGGCACGAATCCCGAATTTCTCGTTGTTCCGACAAAAATCACTATTCACCCCTGAACAACCCGAAAGTAGTTATATTCCATTTTCTCAACGGAAAACCCTCGTACCGCCCCTAAAACGTTGCAAATGACCATTTTGGCCCCCAAACAGCCAGAAATCACTATCGGCCGTCCAGACCGGCACGAATCCCGAATTTCTCGCTGTACCGACAGAAAGCACTATTCACCCCTGAACGGCCCGAAAGTAGTTATTTTCCATTTTCTCAACGGAAAACTGCCGTACCGCCCATAAAACGTTGCGAAAAACCAATCTACCCCCCAAACAGCCAGAAATCATGATCGGCCGTCCAGACCGGCACGAATCCCGAATTTCTTGCTATTCCGACAAAAAGTACTATTCACCCCTGAACGGCCCGAAAGTAGTTATTTTCCTTTTTGTCAACCAGAAACCGCCGTACCGCCCCTAAAACGTTGCATAAAACAAATCTGCCCCCCAAACAGCCCGAAATCACGATCGGCCGTCCAGACCGGCATGAATCCCGAATTTCTTGCTATTCCGACAGAAAGCACTGTTCTCCCTTGAACGGTCCGAAAGTAGTTATTTTCCATTCTGTCAACGGAAAACCGCAGTACCGCCCCTAAAACGTTGCAAATAACCATTTTGGCCCCCAGACAACCAGAAATCACGATCGGCCGTCCAGACCGGCACGAATCCCGAATTTCTCGCTGTACCGACAGAAAGCACTATTCACCCCTGAACGGCCCGAAAGTAGTTATTTTCCATTTTCTCAACGGAAAACTGCCGTACCGCCCCTAAAACGTTGCATATAACCAGTCTGCCCCCCAAACAGCCAGAAATCACGATCGGCCATCCAGACCGGCACAAATCCCGAATTTCTCGCTGTACCGACAAAAAGCACTATTCACCCCTGAACGGCCCGAAAGTAGTTATTTTCCATTTTGTCAACGGAAAACCGCCGTACCGCCCATAAAACGTTGTGTATAACCAATCAGCCCCCAGACTGCCAGAAATTACGATCGGCCGTCCAGACCGGCACGAATCCCGAATTTCTCGCTGTACCGACAGAAAGCACTATTCTCCCCTAAACGGCCCGAAAGTAGTTATTTTCCATTTTGTCAACGGAAAACCGCCGTACCGCCCATAAAACGTTGCGAAAAACCAATCTAGCCCCCAAACAGCCAGAAATCACGATCGGCCGTCCAGACCGGCACGAATCCCGAATTTCTTGCTATTCCGACAAAAAGCACTGTTCTCCCTGAACGGCCCGGAAGTAGTTATTTTCCATTTTGTCAACGGAAAACCGCCGTACCGCGCCTAAAACGTTGCATATAACCAATCTGCCCCCCAAACAGCCAGAAATCACGATCGGCCGTCCAGACCGGCATGAATCCCGAATTTCTTGCTATTCCGACAGAAAGCACTGTTCTCCCTTGAACGGTCCGAAAGTAGTTATTTTCCATTCTGTCAACGGAAAACCGCCGTACCGCCCATAAAACGTTGTGTATAACTAATCAGCCCCCCAGACTGCCAGAAATCAAGATCGGCCGTCCAGACCGGCACGAATCCCGAATTTCTCGCTGTACCGACAGAAAGCACTATTCACCCCTGAACGGCCCGAAAGTAGTTATTTTCCATTTTGCCAACGGAAAACCGCCGTACCGCCCATAAAATGTTGCGAAAAACCAATCTAGCCCCCAAACAGCCAGAAATCCTGATCGGCCGTCCAGACCGGCACGAATCCCGAATTTCTCGCTGTACCGACAGAAAGCACTATTCACCCCTGAACGGCTCGAAAGTAGTTATTTTCCATTTTCTCAACGGAAAACCGCCGTACCGCCCATAAAACGTTGCGAAAAACCAATCTGCCCCCCAAACAGCCAGAAATCGCGATCGGCCGTCCAGACCGGCACGAATCCCGAATTTCTTGCTATTCCGACAAAAAGCACTGTTCTCCCTGAACGACCCGGAAGTAGTTATTTTCCATTTATCAACGGAAAACCGCCGTACCGCCCCTAAAACGTTGCATATAACCAATCTGCCCCCCAAACAGCCAGAAATCACGATCGGCCGTCCAGACCGGCATGAATCCCGAATTTCTTGCTATTCCGACAGAAAGCACTGTTCTCCCTTGAACGGTCCGAAAGTAGTTATTTTCCATTCTGTCAACGGAAAACCGCAGTACCGCCCCTAAAACGTTGCAAATAACCATTTTGGCCCCCAGACAACCAGAAATCACGATCGGCCGTCCAGACCGGCACGAATCCCGAATTTCTCGCTGTACCGACAGAAAGCACTATTCACCCCTGAACGGCCCGAAAGTAGTTATTTTCCATTTTCTCAACGGAAAACTGCCGTACCGCCCCTAAAACGTTGCATATAACCAGTCTGCCCCCCAAACAGCCAGAAATCACGATCGGCCATCCAGACCGGCACAAATCCCGAATTTCTCGCTGTACCGACAAAAAGCACTATTCACCCCTTAACGGCCCGAAAGTAGTTATTTTCCATTTTGTCAACGGAAAACCGCCGTACCGCCCATAAAACGTTGTGTATAACCAATCAGCCCCCAGACTGCCAGAAATTACGATCGGCCGTCCAGACCGGCACGAATCCCGAATTTCTCGCTGTACCGACAGAAAGCACTATTCTCCCCTAAACGGCCCGAAAGTAGTTATTTTCCATTTTGTCAACGGAAAACCGCCGTACCGCCCATAAAACGTTGCGAAAAACCAATCTAGCCCCCAAACAGCCAGAAATCACGATCGGCCGTCCAGACCGGCACGAATCCCGAATTTCTTGCTATTCCGACAAAAAGCACTGTTCTCCCTGAACGGCCCGGAAGTAGTTATTTTCCATTTTGTCAACGGAAAACCGCCGTACCGCGCCTAAAACGTTGCATATAACCAATCTGCCCCCCAAACAGCCAGAAATCACGATCGGCCGTCCAGACCGGCATGAATCCCGAATTTCTTGCTATTCCGACAGAAAGCACTGTTCTCCCTTGAACGGTCCGAAAGTAGTTATTTTCCATTCTGTCAACGGAAAACCGCCGTACCGCCCATAAAACGTTGTGTATAACTAATCAGCCCCCCAGACTGCCAGAAATCAAGATCGGCCGTCCAGACCGGCACGAATCCCGAATTTCTCGCTGTACCGACAGAAAGCACTATTCACCCCTGAACGGCCCGAAAGTAGTTATTTTCCATTTTGCCAACGGAAAACCGCCGTACCGCCCATAAAATGTTGCGAAAAACCAATCTAGCCCCCAAACAGCCAGAAATCCTGATCGGCCGTCCAGACCGGCACGAATCCCGAATTTCTCGCTGTACCGACAGAAAGCACTATTCACCCCTGAACGGCTCGAAAGTAGTTATTTTCCATTTTCTCAACGGAAAACCGCCGTACCGCCCATAAAACGTTGCGAAAAACCAATCTGCCCCCCAAACAGCCAGAAATCGCGATCGGCCGTCCAGACCGGCACGAATCCCGAATTTCTTGCTATTCCGACAAAAAGCACTGTTCTCCCTGAACGACCCGGAAGTAGTTATTTTCCATTTATCAACGGAAAACCGCCGTACCGCCCCTAAAACGTTGCATATAACCAATCTGCCCCCCAAACAGCCAGAAATCACGATCGGCCGTCCAGACCGGCATGAATCCCGAATTTCTTGCTATTCCGACAGAAAGCACTGTTCTCCCTTGAACGGTCCGAAAGTAGTTATTTTCCATTCTGTCAACGGAAAACCGCAGTACCGCCCCTAAAACGTTGCAAATAACCATTTTGGCCCCCAGACAACCAGAAATCACGATCGGCCGTCCAGACCGGCACGAATCCCGAATTTCTCGCTGTACCGACAGAAAGCACTATTCACCCCTGAACGGCCCGAAAGTAGTTATTTTCCATTTTCTCAACGGAAAACTGCCGTACCGCCCCTAAAACGTTGCATATAACCAGTCTGCCCCCCAAACAGCCAGAAATCACGATCGGCCATCCAGACCGGCACAAATCCCGAATTTCTCGCTGTACCGACAAAAAGCACTATTCACCCCTGAACGGCCCGAAAGTAGTTATTTTCCATTTTGTCAACGGAAAACCGCCGTACCGCCCATAAAACGTTGTGTATAACCAATCAGCCCCCAGACTGCCAGAAATTACGATCGGCCGTCCAGACCGGCACGAATCCCGAATTTCTCGCTGTACCGACAGAAAGCACTATTCTCCCCTAAACGACCCGAAAGTAGTTATTTTCCATTTTGTCAACGGAAAACCGCCGTACCGCCCATAAAACGTTGCGAAAAACCAATCTAGCCCCCAAACAGCCAGAAATCACGATCGGCCGTCCAGACCGGCACGAATCCCGAATTTCTTGCTATTCCGACAAAAAGCACTGTTCTCCCTGAACGGCCCGGAAGTAGTTATTTTCCATTTTGTCAACGGAAAACCGCCGTACCGCGCCTAAAACGTTGCATATAACCAATCTGCCCCCCAAACAGCCAGAAATCACGATCGGCCGTCCAGACCGGCATGAATCCCGAATTTCTTGCTATTCCGACAGAAAGCACTGTTCTCCCTTGAACGGTCCGAAAGTAGTTATTTTCCATTCTGTCAACGGAAAACCGCCGTACCACCCATAAAACGTTGTGTATAACTAATCAGCCCCCCAGACTGCCAGAAATCAAGATCGGCCGTCCAGACCGGCACGAATCCCGAATTTCTCGCTGTACCGACAGAAAGCACTATTCACCCCTGAACGGCCCGAAAGTAGTTATTTTCCATTTTCTCAACGGAAAACCGCCGTACCGCCCATAAAACGTTGCGAAAAACCAATCTGCCCCCCAAACAGCCAGAAATCGCGATCGGCCGTCCAGACCGGCACGAATCCCGAATTTCTTGCTATTCCGACAAAAAGCACTGTTCTCCCTGAACGACCCGGAAGTAGTTATTTTCCATTTATCAACGGAAAACCGCCGTACCGCCCCTAAAACGTTGCATATAACCAATCTGCCCCCCAAACAGCCAGAAATCACGATCGGCCGTCCAGACCGGCTTGAATCCCGAATTTCTTGCTATTCCGACAGAAAGCACTGTTCTCCCTTGAACGGTCCGAAAGTAGTTATTTTCCATTCTGTCAACGGAAAACCGCAGTACCGCCCCTAAAACGTTGCAAATAACCATTTTGGCCCCCAGACAACCAGAAATCACGATCGGCCGTCCAGACCGGCACGAATCCCGAATTTCTCGCTGTACCGACAGAAAGCACTATTCACCCCTGAACGGCCCGAAAGTAGTTATTTTCCATTTTCTCAACGGAAAACTGCCGTACCGCCCCTAAAACGTTGCATATAACCAGTCTGCCCCCCAAACAGCCAGAAATCACGATCGGCCATCCAGACCGGCACAAATCCCGAATTTCTCGCTGTACCGACAAAAAGCACTATTCACCCCTGAACGGCCCGAAAGTAGTTATTTTCCATTTTGTCAACGGAAAACCGCCGTACCGCCCATAAAACGTTGTGTATAACCAATCAGCCCCCAGACTGCCAGAAATTACGATCGGCCGTCCAGACCGGCACGAATCCCGAATTTCTCGCTGTACCGACAGAAAGCACTATTCTCCCCTAAACGGCCCGAAAGTAGTTATTTTCCATTTTGTCAACGGAAAACCGCCGTACCGCCCATAAAACGTTGCGAAAAACCAATCTAGCCCCCAAACAGCCAGAAATCACGATCGGCCGTCCAGACCGGCACGAATCCCGAATTTCTTGCTATTCCGACAAAAAGCACTGTTCTCCCTGAACGGCCCGGAAGTAGTTATTTTCCATTTTGTCAACGGAAAACCGCCGTACCGCGCCTAAAACGTTGCATATAACCAATCTGCCCCCCAAACAGCCAGAAATCACGATCGGCCGTCCAGACCGGCATGAATCCCGAATTTCTTGCTATTCCGACAGAAAGCACTGTTCTCCCTTGAACGGTCCGAAAGTAGTTATTTTCCATTCTGTCAACGGAAAACCGCCGTACCGCCAATAAAACGTTGTGTATAACTAATCAGCCCCCCAGACTGCCAGAAATCACGATCGGCCGTCCAGACCGGCACGAATCCCGAATTTCTCGCTGTACCGACAGAAAGCACTATTCACCCCTGAACGGCCCGAAAGTAGTTATTTTCCATTTTGCCAACGGAAAACCGCCGTACCGCCCATAAAACGTTGCGAAAAACCAATCTAGCCCCCAAACAGCCAGAAATCATGATCGGCCGTCCAGACCGGCCCGAATCCCGAATTTCTTGCTATTCCGACGAAAAGCACTATTCACCCTGAACAACCCGAAAGTAGTTATTTTTCATTTTGTCAGCGGAAAACTCCCGTACCGCCGCTAAAACGTTGCAAATAACCAATTTGCCCCACATATAGCCTGAAATCACGATCGGCCGTCCAGACCGGCACGAATCCCGAATTTCTCGCTGTTCCGACGAAAAGCACTATTCACCCCTGAACAACCCGAAAGTAGTTATATTCCATTTTCTCAACAGAAAACCCTCGTACCGTCCCTAAAACGTTGCAAATAACCAATCTGCCCCCCAAACAGCCTGAAATCACGATCGGCTGTCCAGACCGGCACGAATCCCGAATTTCTCGCTGTTCCGACGAAAAGCACTATTCACCCTGAACAACCCGAAAGTAGTTATTTTTCATTTTGTCAGCGGAAAACTCCCGTACCGCCGCTAAAACGTTGCAAATAACCAATCTGCCCCCCAAACAGCCTGAAATCACGATTGGACGTCCAGACTGGCACGAATCCCAAATTTCTCGCTATTTCGACGAAAAGCACTATTCACCCCTGAACAACCCGAAAGTAGTTATTTTTCATTTTGTCAGCGGAAAACTCCCATACCGCCGCTAAAACGTTGCAAATAACCAATCTGCCCCACAAACAGCCTGAAATCACGATCGGCTGTCCAGACCGGCACGAATCCCGAATTTCTCGCTGTACCGACGAGAAGCACTATTCACCCCTGAATAACCCGAAAGTTGTTATTTTCCATTTTGTCAACGGAAAACCCTCGTACTGCCGCTAAAACATTGCAAATAACCAATCTGCCCCACAAACAGCCTGAAATCACGATCGGCCCTCCAGACCGGCACGAATCCCGAATTTCTCGTTGTTCCGACAAAAAGCACTATTCACCCCTGAACAACCCGAAAGTAGTTATATTCCATTTTCTCAACGGAAAACCCTCGTACCGCCCCTAAAACGTTGCAAATGACCATTTTGGCCCCCAAACAGCCAGAAATCACGATCGGCCGTCCAGACCGGCACGAATCCCGAATTTCTCGCTGTACCGACAGAAAGCACTATTCACCCCTGAACGGCCCGAAAGTAGTTATTTTCCATTTTCTCAACGGAAAACTGCCGTACCGCCCATAAAACGTTGCGAAAAACCAATCTACCCCCCAAACAGCCAGAAATCATGATCGGCCGTCCAGACCGGCACGAATCCCGAATTTCTTGCTATTCCGACAAAAAGTACAATTCACCCCTGAACGGCCCGAAAGTAGTTATTTTCCTTTTTGTCAACGAGAAACCGCCGTACCGCCCCTAAAACGTTGCATAAAACAAATCTGCCCCCCAAACAGCCCGAAATCACGATCGGCCGTCCAGACCGGCACGAATCCCGAATTTCTTGCTATTCCGACAAAAAGCACTATTCACCCCTGAACGGCCCGAAAGTAGTTATTTTCCATTTTGTCAACGAGAAACCGCCGTACCGCCCCTAAAACGTTGCATATAACCAATCTGCCCCCCAAACAGCCAGAAATCACGATCGGCCGTCCAGACTGGCACGAATCCCGAATTTCTCGCTGTACCGACAGAAAGCACTATTCACCCCTGAACGGCCCGAAAGTAGTTATTTTCCATTTTGCCAACGGAAAACCGCCGTACCGCCCATAAAACGTTGCGAAAAACCAATCTAGCCCCCAAACAGCCAGAAATCATGATCGGCCGTCCAGACCGGCACGAATCCCGAATTTCTTGCTATTCCGACAAAAAGCACTATTCACCCCTGAACGGCTCGAAAGTAGTTACTTTCCATTTTGTCAACGAGAAACCGCCGTACCGCCCCTAAAACGTTGCATATAACCAGTCTGCCCCCCAAACAGCCAGAAATCTCGATTGGCCATCCAGACCGGCACAAATCCTGAATTTCTCGCTGTACCGACAAAAAGCACTATTCACCCCTGAACGGCCCGAAAGTAGTTATTTTCCATTTTGTCAACAGAAAACCGCCGTACCGCCCATAAAACGTTGTGTATAACCAATCAGCCCCCCAGACTGCCAGAAATTACGATCGGCCGTCCAGACCGGCACGAATCCCGAATTTCTCGCTGTACCGACAGAAAGCACTATTCTCCCCTAAACGGCCCGAAAGTAGTTATTTTCCATTTTGTCAACGGAAAACCGCCGTACCGCCCATAAAAAGTTGCGAAAAACCAATCTAGCCCCCAAACAGCCAGAAATCACGATCGGCCGTCCAGACCGGCACGAATCCCGAATTTCTTGCTATTCCGACAAAAAGCACTGTTCTCCCTGAACGGCCCGGAAGTAGTTATTTTCCATTTTGTCAACGGAAAACCGCCGTACCGCCCCTAAAACGTTGCATATAACCAATCTGCCCCCCAAACAGCCAGAAATCACGATCGGCCGTCCAGACCGGCATGTATCCCGAATTTCTTGCTATTCCGACAGAAAGCACTGTTCTCCCTTGAACGGTCCGAAAGTAGTTATTTTCCATTCTGTCAACGGAAAACCGCCGTACCGCCCATAAAACGTTGTGTATAACTAATCAGCCCCCCAGACTGCCAGAAATCACGATCGGCCGTCCAGACCGGCACGAATCCCGAATTTCTCGCTGTACCGACAGAAAGCACTATTCACCCCTGAACGGCCCGAAAGTAGTTATTTTCCATTTTGCCAACGGAAAACCGCCGTACCGCCCATAAAACGTTGCGAAAAACCAATCTAGCCCCCAAACAGCCAGAAATCATGATCGGCCGTCCAGACCGGCACGAATCCCGAATTTCTCGCTGTACCGACAGAAAGCACTATTCACCCCTGAACGGCTCGAAAGTAGTTATTTTCCATTTTCTCAACGGAAAACCGCCGTACCGCCCATAAAACGTTGCGAAAAACCAATCTGCCCCCCAAACAGCCAGAAATCGCGATCGGCCGTCCAGACCGGCACGAATCCCGAATTTCTTGCTATTCCGACAAAAAGCACTGTTCTCCCTGAACGACCCGGAAGTAGTTATTTTCCATTTTGTCAACGGAAAATCGCCGTACCGCCCCTAAAACGTTGCAAATAACCATTCTGGCCCCCAAACACCCGGAAATCACGATCGGCCGTCCAGACCGGCACGAATCCCGAATTTCTCGCCGTACCGACAGAAAGCACTATTCACCCCTGAACGGCCCGAAAGTAGTTATTTTCGATTTTGTCAACGGAAAACCGCCGTACCGCCCATAAAACGTTGCAAAAAACCAATCTAGCCCCCGAACAGCCAGAAATCATGATCGGCCGTCCAGACCGGCACGAATCCTGAATTTCTTGCTATTCCGACAACAAGCACTATTCACCCCTGAACGGCCCGAAAGTAGTTATTTTCCATTTTGTCAACATAAAACCGTCGTACCGCCCATAAAACGTTGAGAAAAACCAATCTAGCCCCCAAACAGCCAGAAATCACGATCGGCCGTCCAAACCGGCACGAATCCCGAATTTCTTGCTATTCCGACAAAAAGCACTATTCACCCCTGAACGGCCCGAAAGTAGTTATTTTCCATTCTGTCAACGAGAAACCGCCGTACCGCCCCTAAAACGTTGCATATAACCAATCTGCCCCCCAAACAACCAGAAATCACGATCGGCCGTCCAGACCGGCATGAATCCCGAATTTCTTGCTATTCCGACAGAAAGCACAGTTGTCCCTTGAACGGTCCGAAAGTAGTTATTATCCATTCTGTCAACGGAAAACCGCAGTACCGCCCCTAAAACGTTGCAAATAACCAATCTGGCCCCCAAACAGCCAGAAATCACGATCGGCCGTCCAGACCGGCACGAATCCCGAATTTCTCGCTGTACCGACAGAAAGCACTATTCACCCCTGAACGGCCCGAAAGTAGTTATTTTCCATTCTGTCAACGGAAAACCGCCGTACCGCCCCTAAAACGTTGCGAAAAACCAATCTAGCCCCCAAACAGCCAGAAATCATGATCGGCCGTCCAGACCGGCCCGAATCCCGAATTTCTTGCTATTCCGACAAAAAGCACTATTCACCCCTGAACGGCTCGAAAGTAGTTATTTTCCATTTTGTCAACGAGAAACCGCCGTACCGCCCCTAAAACGTTGCATATAACCAGTCTGCCCCCCGAACAGCCAGAAATCACGATCGGCCGTCCAGACCGGCACAAATCCCGAATTTCTCGCTGTACCGACAAAAAGCACTATTCACCCCTGAACGGCCCGAAAGTAGTTATTTTCCATTTTGTCAACGGAAAACCGCCGTACCGCCCATAAAACGTTGTGTATAACTAATCAGCCCCCCAGACTGCCAGAAATTACGATCGGCCGTCCAGACCGGCACGAATCCCGAATTTCTCGCTGTACCGACAAAAAGCACTCATCACCCCTGAACGGCCCGAAAGTAGTTATTTTCCATTTTGTCAACGGAAAATCGCCGTACCGCCCCTAAAACGTTGCAAATAACCATTCTGGCCCCCAAACACCCGGAAATCACGATCGGCCGTCCAGACCGGCACGAATCCCGAATTTCTCGCTGTACCGACAGAAAGCACTATTCACCCCTGAACGGCCCGAAAGTAGTTATTTTCCATTTTGTCAACGGAAAACCGCCATACTGCCCCTAAAACGTTGCATATAACCAATCAGCTCCCCAGACAGCCAGAAATCACGATCTGCCGTCCAGACTGGCACGAATCCCGAATTTCTCGCTGTACCGACAAAAAGCACTATTCACCCCTGAACGGCCCGAAAGTAGTTATTATCCATTTTGTCAACGGAAAACCGCCGTACCGCCCATAAAATGTTGCGAAAAACCAATCTAGCCCCCAAACAGCCAGAAATCACGATCGGCCGTCCAGACCGGCACGAATCCCGAATTTCTTGCTATTCCGATAAAAAGCACTATTCACCCCTGAACGGCCCGAAAGTAGTTATTTTCCATTTTGTCAACGGGAAACCGCCGTACCGCCCCTAAAACGTTGCATATAACCAATCTGCCCCCCAAACAGCCAGAAATCACGATCGGCCGTCCAGACCGGCATGAATCCCGAATTTCTCGCTATTCCGACAGAAAGCACAATTGTCCCTTGAACGGTCCGAAAGTAGTTATTTTCCATTCTGTCAACGGAAAACCGCAGTACCGCCCCTAAAACGTTGCAAATAACCAATCTGGCCCCCAAACAGCCAGAAATCACGATCGGCCGTCCAGACCGGCACGAATCCTGAATTTCTCGCTGTACCGACAAAAAGCACTGATCACCCCTGAACGGCCCGAAAGTAGTTATTTTCCATTTTGTCAACGGAAAACCGCCGTACAGCCCCTAAAACGTTGCATATAACCAATCAGCCCCCCAGACTGCCAGAAATCACGATCGGCTGTCCAAACCGGCACGAATCCTGAATTTCTCGCTGTTCCGACAAAAAGCACTGATCACCCCTGAACGGCCCGAAAGTAGTTATTTTCCCTTTTGTCAACGGAAAACCGCCGTACCGCCCCTAAAACGTTGCATATAACCAATCAGCCCCCCAGACTGCCAGAAATCACGATCGGCCGTCCAAACCGGCACGAATCCCGAATTTCTTGCTGTATCAACAGAAAGCACTATTCACCCCTGAACGGCCCGAATGTAGTTATTTTCCATTTTGTCAACGGAAAACCGCCGTACCGCCCTTAAAACGTTGCATATAACCAACCAGCCCCCCAGACTGCCAGAAATCACGATCGGCCGTCCAGACCGGCACGAATCCTGAATTTCTCGCTGTACCGACAAAAAGCACTGATCACCCCTGAACGGCCCGAAAGTAGTTATTTTCCATTTTGTCAACGGAAAACCGCCGTACAGCCCCTAAAACGTTGCATATAACCAATCAGCCCCCCAGACTGCCAGAAATCACGATCGGCTGTCCAAACCGGCACGAATCCCGAATTTCTCGCTGTTCCGACAAAAAGCACTGATCACCCCTGAACGGCCCGAAAGTAGTTATTTTCCCTTTTGTCAACGGAAAACCGCCGTACCGCCCCTAAAACGTTGCATATAACCAATCAGCCCCCCAGACTGCCAGAAATCACGATCGGCCGTCCAAACCGGCACGAATCCCGAATTTCTTGCTGTATCAACAGAAAGCACTATTCACCCCTGAACGGTCCGAAAGTAGTTATTTTCCATTCTGTCAACGGAAAACCGCAGTACCGCCCCTAAAACGTTGCAAATAACCAATCTGGCCCCCAAACAGCCAGAAATCACGATCGGCCGTCCAGACCGGCACGAATCCTGAATTTCTCGCTGTACCGACAAAAAGCACTGATCACCCCTGAACGGCCCGAAAGTAGTTATTTTCCATTTTGTCAACGGAAAACCGCCGTACAGCCCCTAAAACGTTGCATATAACCAATCAGCCCCCCAGACTGCCAGAAATCACGATCGGCTGTCCAAACCGGCACGAATCCCGAATTTCTCGCTGTTCCGACAAAAAGCACTGATCACCCCTGAACGGCCCGAAAGTAGTTATTTTCCCTTTTGTCAACGGAAAACCGCCGTACCGCCCCTAAAACGTTGCATATAACCAATCAGCCCCCCAGACTGCCAGAAATCACGATCGGCCGTCCAAACCGGCACGAATCCCGAATTTCTTGCTGTATCAACAGAAAGCACTATTCACCCCTGAACGGCCCGAATGTAGTTATTTTCCATTTTGTCAACGGAAAACCGCCGTACCGCCCTTAAAACGTTGCATATAACCAACCAGCCCCCCAGACTGCCAGAAATCACGATCGGCCGTCCAGACCGGCACGAATCCTGAATTTCTCGCTGTACCGACAAAAAGCACTGATCACCCCTGAACGGCCCGAAAGTAGTTATTTTCCATTTTGTCAACGGAAAACCGCCGTACAGCCCCTAAAACGTTGCATATAACCAATCAGCCCCCCAGACTGCCAGAAATCACGATCGGCTGTCCAAACCGGCACGAATCCCGAATTTCTCGCTGTTCCGACAAAAAGCACTGATCACCCCTGAACGGCCCGAAAGTAGTTATTTTCCCTTTTGTCAACGGAAAACCGCCGTACCGCCCCTAAAACGTTGCATATAACCAATCAGCCCCCCAGACTGCCAGAAATCACGATCGGCCGTCCAAACCGGCACGAATCCCGAATTTCTTGCTGTATCAACAGAAAGCACTATTCACCCCTGAACGGTCCGAAAGTAGTTATTTTCCATTCTGTCAACGGAAAACCGCAGTACCGCCCCTAAAACGTTGCAAATAACCAATCTGGCCCCCAAACAGCCAGAAATCACGATCGGCCGTCCAGACCGGCACGAATCCTGAATTTCTCGCTGTACCGACAAAAAGCACTGATCACCCCTGAACGGCCCGAAAGTAGTTATTTTCCATTTTGTCAACGGAAAACCGCCGTACAGCCCCTAAAACGTTGCATATAACCAATCAGCCCCCCAGACTGCCAGAAATCACGATCGGCTGTCCAAACCGGCACGAATCCCGAATTTCTCGCTGTTCCGACAAAAAGCACTGATCACCCCTGAACGGCCCGAAAGTAGTTATTTTCCCTTTTGTCAACGGAAAACCGCCGTACCGCCCCTAAAACGTTGCATATAACCAATCAGCCCCCCAGACTGCCAGAAATCACGATCGGCCGTCCAAACCGGCACGAATCCCGAATTTCTTGCTGTATCAACAGAAAGCACTATTCACCCCTGAACGGCCCGAATGTAGTTATTTTCCATTTTGTCAACGGAAAACCGCCGTACCGCCCTTAAAACGTTGCATATAACCAACCAGCCCCCCAGACTGCCAGAAATCACGATCGGCCGTCCAGACCGGCACGAATCCTGAATTTCTCGCTGTACCGACAAAAAGCACTATTCACCCCTGAACGGCCCGAACGTAGTTATTTTCCATTTTGTCAACGGAAAACCGCCAAACCGCCCCTAAAACATTGCATATAAACCAATCAGCCCCCCAGACTGCCAGAAATCACGATCGGCCGTCCAGACCGGCACGAATCCCGAATTTCTCGCTGTACCGACAAAAAGCTCTATTCACCCCTGAACGGCCCGAAAGTAGTTATTTTCCATTTTGTCAACGGAAAACCGCCGTACCGCGCATAAAACGTTGTGTACAACTAATCAGCCCCCCAGACTGCCAGAAATTACGATCGGCCGTCCAGACTGGCACGAATCCCGAATTTCTCGCTGTACCGACAAAAAGCACTGATCACCCCTGAACGGCCCGAAAGTAGTTATTTTCCATTTTGTCAACGAGAAACCGCCGTACCGCCCCTAAAACATTGCATATAACGAATCTGCCCCCCAAACAGCCAGAAATCACGATCGGCCGTCCAGACCGGCATGAATCCCGAATTTCTTGCTATTCCGACAGAAAGCACTGTTGTCCCTTGAACGGTCCGAAAGTAGTTATTTTCCATTCTGTCAACGGAAAACCGCAGTACCGCCCCTAAAACGTTGCAAATAACCAATCTGGCCCCCAAACAGCCAGAAATCACGATCGGCCGTCCAGACCGGCACGAATCCCGAATTTCTCGCTGTACCGACAGAAAGCACTATTCACCCCTGAACGGCCCGAAAGTAGTTATTTTCCATTTTGTCAACGGAAAACCGCCATACTGCCCCTAAAACGTTGCATATAACCAATCAGCTCCCCAGACAGCCAGAAATCACGATCTGCCGTCCAGACTGGCACGAATCCCGAATTTCTCGCTGTACCGACAAAAAGCACTATTCACCCCTGAACGGCCCGAAAGTAGTTATTATCCATTTTGTCAACGGAAAACCGCCGTACCGCCCATAAAATGTTGCGAAAAACCAATCTAGCCCCCAAACAGCCAGAAATCACGATCGGCCGTCCAGACCGGCACGAATCCCGAATTTCTTGCTATTCCGATAAAAAGCACTATTCACCCCTGAACGGCCCGAAAGTAGTTATTTTCCATTTTGTCAACGGGAAACCGCCGTACCGCCCCTAAAACGTTGCATATAACCAATCTGCCCCCCAAACAGCCAGAAATCACGATCGGCCGTCCAGACCGGCATGAATCCCGAATTTCTTGCTATTCCGACAGAAAGCACAGTTGTCCCTTGAACGGTCCGAAAGTAGTTATTTTCCATTCTGTCAACGGAAAACCGCAGTACCGCCCCTAAAACGTTGCAAATAACCAATCTGGCCCCCAAACAGCCAGAAATCACGATCGGCCGTCCAGACCGGCACGAATCCCGAATTTCTCGCTGTACCGACAAAAAGCACTATTCACCCCTGAACGGCCCGAAAGTATTTATTTTCCATTTTGTCAACGGAAAACCGCCGTACCGCCCTTAAAACGTTGCATATAACCAATCAGCCCCCCAGACTACCAGAAATCACGATCGGCCGTCCAGACCGGCACGAATCCTGAATTTCTCGCTGTACCGACAAAAAGCACTATTCACCCCTGAACGGCCCGAAAGTAGTTATTATCCATTTTGTCAACGGAAAACCGCCGTACCGCCCATAAAATGTTGCGAAAAACCAATCTAGCCCCCAAACAGCCAGAAATCACGATCGGCCGTCCAGACCGGCACGAATCCCGAATTTCTTGCTATTCCGATAAAAAGCACTATTCACCCCTGAACGGCCCGAAAGTAGTTATTTTCCATTTTGTCAACGGGAAACCGCCGTACCGCCCCTAAAACGTTGCATATAACCAATCTGCCCCCCAAACAGCCAGAAATCACGATCGGCCGTCCAGACCGGCTTGAATCCCGAATTTCTTGCTATTCCGACAGAAAGCACAGTTGTCCCTTGAACGGTCCGAAAGTAGTTATTTTCCATTCTGTCAACGGAAAACCGCAGTACCGCCCCTAAAACGTTGCAAATAACCAATCTGGCCCCCAAACAGCCAGAAATCACGATCGGCCGTCCAGACCGGCACGAATCCCGAATTTCTCGCTGTACCGACAAAAAGCACTATTCACCTCTGAACGGCCCGAAAGTATTTATTTTCCATTTTGTCAACGGAAAACCACCGTACCGCCCTTAAAACGTTGCATATAACCAATCAGCCCCCCAGACTACCAGAAATCACGATCGGCCGTCCAGACCGGCACGAATCCTGAATTTCTCGCTGTACCGACAAAAAGCACTGATCACCCCTGAACGGCCCGAAAGTAGTTATTTTCCATTTTGTCAACGGAAAACCGCCGTACAGCCCCTAAAACGTTGCATATAACCAATCAGCCCCCCAGACTGCCAGAAATCACGATCGGCTGTCCAAACCGGCACGAATCCCGAATTTCTCGCTGTTCCGACAAAAAGCACTGATCACCCCTGAACGGCCCGAAAGTAGTTATTTTCCCTTTTGTCAACGGAAAACCGCCGTACCGCCCCTAAAACGTTGCATATAACCAATCAGCCCCCCAGACTGCCAGAAATCACGATCGGCCGTCCAAACCGGCACGAATCCCGAATTTCTTGCTGTATCAACAGAAAGCACTATTCACCCCTGAACGGCCCGAATGTAGTTATTTTCCATTTTGTCAACGGAAAACCGCCGTACCGCCCTTGAAACGTTGCATATAACCAACCAGCCCCCCAGACTGCCAGAAATCACGATCGGCCGTCCAGACCGGCACGAATCCTGAATTTCTCGCCGTACCGACAAAAAGCACTATTCACCCCTGAACAGCCCGAACGTAGTTATTTTCCATTTTGTCAACGGAAAACCGCCATACCGCCCCTAAAACATTGCATATAACCAATCAGCCCCCCAGACTGCCAGAAATGACGATCGGCCGTCCAGACCGGCACGAATCCCGAATTTCTCGCTGTACCGACAGAAAGCACTATTCACCCCTGAACGGCCTGAAAGTAGTTATTTTCCATTCTGTCAACGGAAAACCGCATTACCGCCCCTAAAACGTTGCAAATAACCAATCTGGCCCCCAAACAGCCAGAAATCACGATCGGCCGTCCAGACCGGCACGAATCCCGAATTTCTCGCTGTACCGACAGAAAGCACTATTCACCCCTGAACGGCCCGAAAGTAGTTATTTTCCATTTTGTCAACGGAAAACCGCCGTACCGCCCATAAAACGTTGCGAAAAACCTATCTAGCCCCCAAACAGCCAGAAATCACGATCGGCCGTCCAGACCGGCACAAATCCCGAATTTCTCGCTGTACCGACAAAAAGCACTATTCACCCCTGAACGGCCCGAAAGTAGTTATTTTCCATTTTGTCAACGGAAAACCGCCGTACCGCCCATAAAACGTTGTGTATAACTAATCAGCCCCCCAGACTGCCAGAAATTACGATCGGCCGTCCAGACCGGCACGAATCCCGAATTTCTCGCTGTACCGACAAAAAGCACTCATCACCCCTGAACGGCCCGAAAGTAGTTATTTTCCATTTTGTCAACGGAAAATCGCCGTACCGCCCCTAAAACGTTGCAAATAACCATTCTGGCCCCCAAACACCCGGAAATCACGATCGGCCGTCCAGACCGGCACGAATCCCGAATTTCTCGCTGTACCGACAGAAAGCACTATTCACCCCTGAACGGCCCGAAAGTAGTTATTTTCCATTTTGTCAACGGAAAACCGCCGTACCGCCCATAAAACGTTGTGTATAACTAATCAGCCCCCCAGACTGCCAGAAATTACGATCGGCCGTCCAGACCGGCACGAATCCCGAATTTCTCGCTGTACCGACAAAAAGCACTCATCACCCCTGAACGGCCCGAAAGTAGTTATTTTCCATTTTGTCAACGGAAAATCGCCGTACCGCCCCTAAAACGTTGCAAATAACCATTCTGGCCCCCAAACACCCGGAAATCACGATCGGCCGTCCAGACCGGCACGAATCCCGAATTTCTCGCTGTACCGACAGAAAGCACTATTCACCCCTGAACGGCCCGAAAGTAGTTATTTTCCATTTTGTCAACGGAAAACCACCATACTGCCCCTAAAACGTTGCATATAACCAATCAGCTCCCCAGACAGCCAGAAATCACGATCTGCCGTCCAGACTGGCACGAATCCCGAATTTCTCGCTGTACCGACAAAAAGCACTATTCACCCCTGAACGGCCCGAAAGTAGTTATTTTCCCTTTTGTCAACGGAAAACCGCCGTACCGCCCATAAAACGTTGCGAAAAACCAATCTAGCCCCCAAACAGCCAGAAATCACGATCGGCCGTCCAGACCGGCACGAATCCCGAAATTCTTGCTATTCCGATAAAAAGCACTATTCACCCCTGAACGGCCCGAAAGTAGTTATTTTCCATTTTGTCCACGGGAAACCGCCGTACCGCCCATAAAACGTTGCATATAACCAATCTGCCCCCCAAACAGCCAGAAATCACGATCGGCCGTCCAGACCGGCATGAATCCCGAATTTCTTGCTATTCCGACAGAAAGCACTGTTGTCCCTTGAACGGTCCGAAAGTAGTTATTTTCCATTCTGTCAACGGAAAACCGCAGTACCGCCCCTAAAACGTTGCAAATAACCAATCTGGCCCCCAAACAGCCAGAAATCACGATCGGCCGTCCAGACCGGCACGAATCCCGAATTTCTCGCTGTACCGACAGAAAGCACTATTCACCCCTGAACGGCCCGAAAGTAGTTATTTTCCATTTTGTCAACGGAAAACCGCCATACTGCCCCTAAAACGTTGCATATAACCAATCAGCTCCCCAGACAGCCAGAAATCACGATCTGCCGTCCAGATTGGCACGAATCCCGAATTTCTCGCTGTACCGACAAAAAGCACTATTCACCCCTGAACGGCCCGAAAGTAGTTATTTTCCATTTTGTCAACGGAAAACCGCCGTACCGCCCATAAAACGTTGCGAAAAACCATTCTAGCCCCCAAACAGCCAGAAATCCCGATCGGCCGTCCAGACCGGCACGAATCCCGAATTCTTGCTATTCCGATAAAAAGCACTATTCACCCCTGAACGGCCCGAAAGTAGTTATTTTCCATTTTGTCAACGAGAAACCGCCGTACCGCCCCTAAAACGTTGCATATAACCAATCTGCCCCCCAAACAGCCAGAAATCACGATCGGCCGTCCAGACCGGCATGAATCCCGAATTTCTTGCTATTCCGACAGAAAGCACAGTTGTCCCTTGAACGGTCCGAAAGTAGTTATTTTCCATTCTGTCAACGGAAAACCGCAGTACCGCCCCTAAAACGTTGCAAATAACCAATCTGGCCCCCAAACAGCCAGAAATCACGATCGGCCGTCCAGACCGGCACGAATCCCGAATTTCTCGCTGTACCGACAGAAAGCACTATTCACCCCTGAACGGCCCGAAAGTAGTTATTTTCCATTTTGTCAACGGAAAACCGCCATACTGCCCCTAAAACGTTGCATATAACCAATCAGCTCCCCAGACAGCCAGAAATCACGATCTGCCGTCCAGATTGGCACGAATCCCGAATTTCTCGCTGTACCGACAAAAAGCACTATTCACCCCTGAACGGCCCGAAAGTAGTTATTTTCCATTTTGTCAACGGAAAACCGCCGAACCGCCCATAAAACGTTGCGAAAAACCAATCTAGCCCCCAAACAGCCAGAAATCACGATCGGCCGTCCAGACCGGCACGAATCCCGAATTCTTGCTATTCCGATAAAAAGCACTATTCACCCCTGAACGGCCCGAAAGTAGTTATTTTCCATTTTGTCAACGAGAAACCGCCGTACCGCCCCTAAAACGTTGCATATAACCAATCTGCCCCCCAAACAGCCAGAAATCACGATCGGCCGTCCAGACCGGCATGAATCCCGAATTTCTTGCTATTCCGACAGAAAGCACAGTTGTCCCTTGAACGGTCCGAAAGTAGTTATTTTCCATTCTGTCAACGGAAAACCACAGTACCGCCCCAAAAACGTTGCAAATAACCATTCTGGCCCCCAAACAGCCAGAAATCACGATCGGCCGTCCAGACCGGCACGAATCCCGAATTTCTCGCTGTACCGACAGAAAGCACTATTCACCCCTGAACGGCCCGAAAGTAGTTATTTTCCATTTTGTCAACGGAAAACCGCCATACTGCCCCTAAAACGTTGCATATAACCAATCAGCTCCCCAGACAGCCAGAAATCACGATCTGCCGTCCAGATTGGCACGAATCCCGAATTTCTCGCTGTACCGACAAAAAGCACTATTCACCCCTGAACGGCCCGAAAGTAGTTATTTTCCATTTTGTCAACGGAAAACCGCCGTACCGCCCATAAAACGTTGCGAAAAACCAATCTAGCCCCCAAACAGCCAGAAATCACGATCGGCCGTCCAGACCGGCACGAATCCCGAATTCTTGCTATTCCGATAAAAAGCACTATTCACCCCTGAACGGCCCGAAAGTAGTTATTTTCCATTTTGTCAACGAGAAACCGCCGTACCGCCCCTAAAACGTTGCATATAACCAATCTGCCCCCCAAACAGCCAGAAATCACGATCGGCCGTCCAGACCGGCATGAATCCCGAATTTCTTGCTATTTCGACAGAAAGCACAGTTGTCCCTTGAACGGTCCGAAAGTAGTTATTTTCCATTCTGTCAACGGAAAACCGCCGTACAGCCCCTAAAACGTTGCATATAACCAATCAGCCCCCCAGACTGCCAGAAATCACGATCGGCTGTCCAAACCGGCACGAATCCCGAATTGCTCGCTGTACCGACAAAAAGCACTGATCACCCCTGAACGGCCCGAAAGTAGTTATTTTCCATTTTGTCAACGGATAACCGCCGTACTGCCCCTAAAACGTTGCATATAACCAATCAGCCCCCCAGACTGCCAGAAATCACGATCGGCCGTCCAAACCGGCACGAATCCCGAATTTCTTGCTGTATCAACAGAAAGCACTATTCACCCCTGAACGGCCCGAAAGTAGTTATTTTCCATTTTGTCAACGGAAAACCGCCGTACCGCCCTTAAAACGTTGCATATAACCAACCAGCCCCCCAGACTGCCAGAAATCACGATCGGCCGTCCAGACCGGCACGAATCCTGAATTTCTCGCTGTACCGACAAAAAGCACTATTCACCACTGAACGGCCCGAACGTAGTTATTTTCAATTTTGTCAACGGAAAACCGCCATACCGCCCCTAAAACATTGCATATAACCAATCAGCCCCCCAGACTGCCAGAAATCACGATCGGCCGCCCAGACCGGCACGAACCCGAATTTCTCGCTGTACCGACAGAAAGCACTATTCACCCCTGAACGGCCCGAACGTAGTTATTTTCCATTTTGTCAACGGAAAACCGCCGTACAGCCCCTAAAACGTTGCATATAACCAATCAGCCCCCCAGACTGCCAGAAATCACGATCGGCTGTCCAAACCGGCACGAATCCCGAATTGCTCGCTGTACCGACAAAAAGCACTATTCACCCCTGAACGGCCCGAATGTAGTTATTTTCCATTTTGTCAATGGAAAACCGCCGTACCGCCCTTAAAACGTTGCATATAACCAACCAGCCCCCAGACTGCCAGAAATCACGATCGGCCGTCCAGACCGGCACGAATCCTGAATTTCTCGTTGTACCGACAAAAAGCACTATTCACCCCTGAACGGCCCGAACGTAGTTATTTTCCATTTTGTCAACGGAAAACCGCCATACCGCCCCTAAAACATTGCATATAACCAACCAGCCCCCCAGACTGCCAGAAATCACGATCGGCCGTCCAGACCGGCACGAATCCTGAATTTCTCGCTGTACCGACAAAAAGCACTATTCACCACTGAACGGCCCGAACGTAGTTATTTTCAATTTTGTCAACGGAAAACCGCCATACCGCCCCTAAAACATTGCATATAACCAATCAGCCCCCCAGACTGCCAGAAATCACGATCGGCCGCCCAGACCGGCACGAACCCGAATTTCTCGCTGTACCGACAGAAAGCACTATTCACCCCTGAACGGCCTGAAAGTAGTTATTTTCCATTTTGTCAACGGAAAACCGCCGTACCGCCCCAAAAACGTTGCATATAACCAATCAGCCGCCCAGACTGCCAGAAATCACGATCGGCTGTCCAAACCGGCACGAATCCCGAATTTCTCGCTGTACCGACAAAAAGCACTGATCACCCCTGAACGGCCCGAAAGTAGTTATTTTCCATTTTATCAACGGAAAACCGCCGTACCGCCCTTAAAACGTTGCATATAACCAGCCAGCCCCCCAGACAGCCAGAAATCACGATCGGCCGTCCAGACCGGCACGAACCCGAATTTCTCGCTGTACCGACAGAAAGCACTATTCACCCCTGAACGGCCTGAAAGTAGTTATTTTCCATTTTGTCAACGGAAAACCGCCGTACCGCCCCTAAAACATTGCATATAACCAATCAGCCCCCCAGACTGCCAGAAATCACGATCGGCCGTCCAAACCGGCACGAATCCCGAATTTCTTGCTGTATCAACAGAAAGCACTATTCACCCCTAAACGGCCCGAATGTAGTTATTTTCCATTTTGTCATCGGAAAACCGCCGTACCGCCCTTAAAACGTTGCATATAACCAACCAGCCCCCCAGACTGCCAGAAATCACGATCGGCCGTCCAGACCGGCACGAACCCGAATTTCTCGCTGTACCGACAGAAAGCACTATTCACCCCTGAACGGCCTGAAAGTAGTTATTTTCCATTTTGTCAACGGAAAACCGCCGTACCGCCCCTAAAACGTTGCATATAACCAATCAGCCCCCCAGACTGCCAGAAATCACGATCGGCTGTCCAAACCGGCACGAATCCCGAATTTCTCGCTGTACCGACAAAAAGCACTATTCACCCCTGAACGGCCCGAAAGTAGTTATTTTCCATTTTGTCAACGGAAAACCGCCGTACCGCCCTTAAAACGTTGCATATAACCAATCAGCACCCCAGACTGCCAGAAATCACGATCGGCCGTCCAGACCGGCACGAATCCCGAATTTCTCGCTGTATCAACAGAAAGCACTATTCACCCCTGAACGGCCCGAATGTAGTTATTTTCCATTTTGTCAACGGAAAACTGCCGTACCGCCCTTAAAACGTTGCATATAACCAACCGGCCCCCCAGACTGCCAGAAATCACGATCGGCCGTCCAGACCGGCACGAATCCTGAATTTCTCGCTCTACCGACAAAAAGCACTATTCACCCCTGAACGGCCCGAACGTAGTTATTTTCCATTTTGTCAACGGAAAACCGCCATACCGCCCCTAAAACATTGCATATAACCAATCAGCCCCCCAGACTGCCAGAAATCACGATCGGCCGTCCAGACCGGCACGAACCCGAATTTCTCGCTGTACCGACAGAAAGCACTATTCACCCCTGAACGGCCTGAAAGTAGTTATTTTCCATTTTGTCAACGGAAAACCGCCGTACCGCCCCTAAAACGTTGCATATAACAAATCAGCCCCCCAGACTGCCAGAAATCACGATCGGCTGTCCAAACCGGCACGAATCCCGAATTTCTCGCTGTACCGACAAAAAGCACTATTCACCCCTGAACGGCCCGAAAGTAGTTATTTTCCATTTTGTCAACGGAAAACCGCCGTACCGCCCTTAAAACGTTGCATATAACCAATCAGCACCCCAGACTGCCAGAAATCACGATCGGCCGTCCAGACCGGCACGAATCCCGAATTTCTCGCTGTATCAACAGAAAGCACTATTCACCCCTGAACGGCCCGAATGTAGTTATTTTCCATTTTGTCAACGGAAAACCGCCGTACCGCCCTTAAAACGCTGCATATAACCAACCAGCCCCCCAGACTGCCAGAAATCACGATCGGCCGTCCAGACCGGCACGAATCCCGAATTTCTCGCTGTACCGACAGAAAGCACCATTCACCCCTGAACGGCCCGAAAGTAGTTATTTTCCATTTTGTCAACGGAAAACCGCCGTACCGCCCTTAAAACGTTGCATATAACCAACCAGCCCCCCAGACTGCCAGAAATCACGATCGGCCGTCCAGACCGGCACGAATCCCGAATTCTTGCTATTTCGATAAAAAGCACTATTCACCCCTGAACGGCCCTAAAGTAGTTATTTTCCATTTTGTCAACGAGAAACCGCCGTACCGCCCCTAAAACGTTGCATATAACCAATCTGCCCCCCAAACAGCCAGAAATCATGATCGGCCATCCAGACCGGCATGAATCCCGAATTTCTTGCTATTCCGACAAAAAGCACAGTTGTCCCTTGAACGGTCCGAAAGTAGTTATTTTCCATTCTGTCAACGGAAAACCGTAGTACCGCCCCTAAAACGTTGCAAATAACCAATCTGGCCCCCAAACAGCCAGAAATCACGATCGGCTGTCCAGACCGGCACGAATCCCGAATTTCTCGCTGTACCGACAAAAAGCACTATTCACCCCTGAACGGCCCGAAAGTATTTATTTTCCATTTTGTCAACGGAAAACCGCCGTACCGCCCTTAAAACGTTGCATATAACCAATCAGCCCCCCAGACTACCAGAAATCACGATCGGCCGTCCAGACCGGCACGAATCCTGAATTTCTCGCTGTACCGACAAAAAGCACTGATCACCCCTGAACGGCCCGAAAGTAGTTATTTTCCATTTTGTCAACGGAAAACCGCCGTACAGCCCCTAAAACGTTGCATATAACCAATCAGCCCCCCAGACTGCCAGAAATCACGATCGGCTGTCCAAACCGGCACGAATCCCGAATTTCTCGCTGTACCGACAAAAAGCACTGATCACCCCTGAACGGCCCGAAAGTAGTTATTTTCCCTTTTGTCAACGGAAAACCGCCATACCGCCCCTAAAACGTTGCATATAACCAATCAGCCCCCCAGACTGCCAGAAATCACGATCGGCCGTCCAAACCGGCACGAATCCCGAATTTCTTGCTGTATCAACAGAAAGCACTATTCACCCCTGAACGGCCCGAATGTAGTTATTTTCCATTTTGTCAACGGAAAACCGCCGTACCGCCCTTAAAACGTTGCATATAACCAACCAGCCCCCCAGACTGCCAGAAATCACGATCGGCCGTCCAGACCGGCACGAACCCGAATTTCTCGCTGTACCGACAGAAAGCACTATTCACCCCTGAACGGCCTGAAAGTAGTTATTTTCCATTTTGTCAACGGAAAACCGCCGTACCGCCCCTAAAACGTTGCATATAACCAATCAGCCCCCCAGACTGCCAGAAATCACGATCGGCTGTCCAAACCGGCACGAATCCCGAATTTCTCGCTGTACCGACAAAAAGCACTATTCACCCCTGAACGGCCCGAAAGTAGTTATTTTCCATTTTGTCAACGGAAAACCGCCGTACCGCCCTTAAAACGTTGCATATAACCAATCAGCACCCCAGACTGCCAGAAATCACGATCGGCCGTCCAGACCGGCACGAATCCCGAATTTCTCGCTGTATCAACAGAAAGCACTATTCACCCCTGAACGGCCCGAATGTAGTTATTTTCCATTTTGTCAACGGAAAACCGCCGTACCGCCCTTAAAACGTTGCATATAACCAACCGGCCCCCCAGACTGCCAGAAATCACGATCGGCCGTCCAGACCGGCACGAATCCTGAATTTCTCGCTCTACCGACAAAAAGCACTATTCACCCCTGAACGGCCCGAACGTAGTTATTTTCCATTTTGTCAACGGAAAACCGCCATACCGCCCCTAAAACATTGCATATAACCAATCAGCCCCCCAGACTGCCAGAAATCACGATCGGCCGCCCAGACCGGCACGAACCCGAATTTCTCGCTGTACCGACAGAAAGCACTATTCACCCCTGAACGGCCTGAAAGTAGTTATTTTCCATTTTGTCAACGGAAAACCGCCGTACCGCCCCTAAAACGTTGCATATAACCAATCAGCCCCCCAGACTGCCAGAAATCACGATCGGCTGTCCAAACCGGCACGAATCCCGAATTTCTCGCTCTATCGACAAAAAGCACTGATCACCCCTGAACGGCCCGAAAGTAGTTATTTTCCATTTTATCAACGGAAAACCGCCGTACCGCCCTTAAAACGTTGCATATAACCAACCAGCCCCCCAGACAGCCAGAAATCACGATCGGCCGTCCAGACCGGCACGAATCCTGAATTTCTCGCTGTACCGACAAAAATCACTATTCACCCCTGAACGGCCCGAACGTAGTTATTTTCCATTTTGTCAACGGAAAACCACCGTACCGCCCCTAAAACGTTGCAAATAACCATTCTGGCCCTCAATCAGCCAGAACTCACGATCGGCCGTCCAGACCGGCACGAATCCCGAATTTCTCGCTGCACCGACAAAAAGTACTATTCACCCCTGAACGGCCCGAATGTAGTTATTTTCCATTTTGTCAACGGAAAACCGCCGTACCGCCCTTAAAACGTTGCATATAACCAACCAGCCCCCCAGACTGCCAGAAATCACGATCGGCCGTCCAGACCGGCACGAATCCTGAATTTCTCGCTGTACCGACAAAAAGCACTATTCACCCCTGAACGGCCCGAACGTAGTTATTTTCCATTTTGTCAACGGAAAACCACCGTACCGCCCCTAAAACGTTGCAAATAACCATTCTGGCCCTCAATCAGCCAGAACTCACGATCGGCCGTCCAGACCGGCACGAATCCCGAATTTCTCGCTGTACCGACAAAAAGCACTATTCACCCCTGAACGGCCCGAAAGTAGTTATTTTCCATTTTGTCAACGGAAAACCGCCGTACCGCCCTTAAAACGTTGCATATAACCAATCAGCACCCCAGACTGCCAGAAATCACGATCGGCCGTCCAGACCGGCACGAACCCGAATTTCTCGCTGTACCGACAGAAAGCACTATTCACCCCTGAACGGCCTGAAAGTAGTTATTTTCCATTTTGTCAACGGAAAACTGCCGTACCGCCCCTAAAACGTTGCATATAACCAATCAGCCCCCCAGACTGCCAGAAATCACGATCGGCTGTCCAAACCGGCACGAATCCCGAATTTCTCGCTGTACCGACAAAAAGCACTATTCACCCCTGAACGGCCCGAAAGTAGTTATTTTCCATTTTGTCAACGGAAAACCGCCGTACCGCCCTTAAAACGTTGCATATAACCAATCAGCACCCCAGACTGCCAGAAATCACGATCGGCCGTCCAGACCGGCACGAATCCCGAATTTCTCGCTGTATCAACAGAAAGCACTATTCACCCCTGAACGGCCCGAATGTAGTTATTTTCCATTTTGTCAACGGAAAACCGCCGTACCGCCCTTAAAACGCTGCATATAACCAACCAGCCCCCCAGACTGCCAGAAATCACGATCGGCCGTCCAGACCGGCACGAATCCCGAATTTCTCGCTGTATCAACAGAAAGCACTATTCACCCCTGAACGGCCCGAATGTAGTTATTTTCCATTTTGTCAACGGAAAACCGCCGTACCGCCCTTAAAACGCAGCATATAACCAACCAGCCCCCCAGACTGCCAGAAATCACGATCGGCCGTCCAGACCGGCACGAATCCCGAATTTCTCGCTGTACCGACAGAAAGCACCATTCACCCCTGAACGGCCCGAAAGTAGTTATTTTCCATTTTGTCAACGAAAAACCACCGTACCGCCCCTAAAACGTTGCAAATAACCATAATGGCCCCCAATCAGCCAGAACTCACGATCGGCCGTCCAGACCGGCACGAATCCCGAATTTCTCGCTGTACCGACAGAAAGCACCATTCACCCCTGAACGGCCCGAAAGTAGTTATTTTCCATTTTGTCAACGGAAAACCACCGTACCGCCCCTAAAACGATGCAAATAACCATTCTGGCCCTCAATCAGCCAGAACTCACGATCGGCCGTCCAGACCAGCACGAATCCCGAATTTCTCGCTGCACCGACAAAAAGCACTATTCACCCCTGAACGGCCCGAAAGTAGTTATTTTCCATTTTGAAAACGGAAAACCGCTGTACCGCCCCTAAAACGTTGCAAATAACCATAATGGCCCCCAATCAGCCAGAACTCACGATCGGCCGTCCAGACCGGCACGAATCCCGAATTTCTCGCTGTACCGGCAAAAAGCACTATTCACCCCTGAACGGCCCGAAAGTAGTTATTTTCCATTTTGTCAACGGAAAACCGCCGTACCGCCCCTAAAATGTTGCATATAGCCAATCAGCCCCCCAGACTGCCAGAAATCACGATCGGCCGTCCAGACCGGCACGAAACCCGAATTTCTAGCTGTACCGACAAAAAGCACTGATCACCCCTGAACGGCCCGAAAGTAGTTATTTTCCATTTTGTCAACGGAAAGCCGCCGTACCGCCCCTAAAACGTTGCATATAACCAATCAGTCCCCCAGACTGCCAGAAATCACGATCGGCCGTCCAGACCGGCACGAATCCTGAATTTCTCGCTGTACCGACAAAAAGCACTATTCACCCCTGAACGGCCCGAACGTAGTTATTTTCCATTTTGTCAACGGAAAACCGCCATACCGCCCCTAAAACATTGCATATAACCAATCAGCCCCCCAGAATGCCAGAAATCACGATCGGTCGTCCAGACCGGCACGAATCCCGAATTTCTCGCTGTACCGACAGAAAGCACCATTCACCCCTGAACGGCCCGAAAGTAGTTATTTTCCATTTTGTCAATGGAAAACCACCGTACCGCCCCTAAAACGTTGCAAATAACCATTCTGGCCCTCAATCAGCCAGAACTCACGATCGGCCGTCCAGACCGGCACGAATCCCGAATTTCTCGCTGCACCGACAAAAAGCACTATTCACCCCTGAACGGCCCGAAAGTAGTTATTTTCCATTTTGAAAACGGAAAACCGCCGTACCGCCCCAAAAACGTTGCAAATAACCATAATGGCCCCCAATCAGCCAGAACTCACGATCGGCCGTCCAGACCGGCACGAATCCCGAATTTCTCGCTGTACCGACAAAAAGCACTATTCACCCCTGAACGGCCCGAAAGTAGTTATTTTCCATTTTGTCAACGGAAAACCGCCGTACCGCCCCTAAAACGTTGCATATAACCAATCAGCCCCCCAGACTGCCAGAAATCACGATCGGCTGTCCAACCCGGCACGAATCCCGAATTTCTCGCTGTACCGACAAAAAGCACTATTCACCCCTGAACGGCCCGAAAGTAGTTATTTTCCATTTTGTCAACGGAAAACCGCCGTACCGCCCTTAAAACGTTGCATATAACCAATCAGCACCCCAGACTGCCAGAAATCACGATCGGCCGTCCAGACCGGCACGAATCCCGAATTTCTCGCTGTATCAACAGAAAGCACTATTCACCCCTGAACGGCCCGAATGTAGTTATTTTCCATTTTGTCAACGGAAAACCGCCGTACCGCCCTTAAAACGCAGCATATAACCAACCAGCCCCCCAGACTGCCAGAAATCACGATCGGCCGTCCAGACCGGCACGAATCCCGAATTTCTCGCTGTACCGACAGAAAGCACCATTCACCCCTGAACGGCCCGAAAGTAGTTATTTTCCATTTTGTCAACGAAAAACCACCGTACCGCCCCTAAAACGTTGCAAATAACCATAATGGCCCCCAATCAGCCAGAACTCACGATCGGCCGTCCAGACCGGCACGAATCCCGAATTTCTCGCTGTACCGACAGAAAGCACCATTCACCCCTGAACGGCCCGAAAGTAGTTATTTTCCATTTTGTCAACGGAAAACCACTGTACCGCCCCTAAAACGTTGCAAATAACCATTCTGGCCCTCAATCAGCCAGAACTCACGATCGGCCGTCCAGACCAGCACGAATCCCGAATTTCTCGCTGCACCGACAAAAAGCACTATTCACCCCTGAACGGCCCGAAAGTAGTTATTTTCCATTTTGAAAACGGAAAACCGCCGTACCGCCCCTAAAACGTTGCAAATAACCATAATGGCCCCCAATCAGCAAGAACTCACGATCGGCCGTCCAGACCGGCACGAATCCCGAATTTCTCGCTGTACCGACAAAAAGCACTATTCACCCCTGAACGGCCCGAAAGTAGTTATTTTCCATTTTGTCAACGGAAAACCGCCGTACCGCCCCTAAAATGTTGCATATAGCCAATCAGCCCCCCAGACTGCCAGAAATCACGATCGGCCGTCCAGACCGGCACGAAACCCGAATTTCTAGCTGTACCGACAAAAAGCACTGATCACCCCTGAACGGCCCGAAAGTAGTTATTTTCCATTTTGTCAACGGAAAGCCGCCGTACCGCCCCTAAAACGTTGCATATAACCAATCAGTCCCCCAGACTGCCAGAAATCACGATCGGCCGTCCAGACCGGCACGAATCCTGAATTTCTCGCTGTACCGACAAAAAGCACTATTCACCCCTGAACGGCCCGAACGTAGTTATTTTCCATTTTGTCAACGGAAAACCGCCATACCGCCCCTAAAACATTGCATATAACCAATCAGCCCCCCAGAATGCCAGAAATCACGATCGGTCGTCCAGACCGGCACGAATCCCGAATTTCTCGCTGTACCGACAGAAAGCACCATTCACCCCTGAACGGCCCGAAAGTAGTTATTTTCCATTTTGTCAACGGAAAACCACCGTACCGCCCCTAAAACGTTGCAAATAACCATTCTGGCCCTCAATCAGCCAGAACTCACGATCGGCCGTCCAGACCGGCACGAATCCCGAATTTCTCGCTGCACCGACAAAAAGCACTATTCACCCCTGAACGGCCCGAAAGTAGTTATTTTCCATTTTGAAAACGGAAAACCGCCGTACCGCCCCAAAAACGTTGCAAATAACCATAATGGCCCCCAATCAGCCAGAACTCACGATCGGCCGTCCAGACCGGCACGAATCCCGAATTTCTCGCTGTACCGACAAAAAGCACTATTCACCCCTGAACGGCCCGAACGTAGTTATTTTCCATTTTGTCAACGGAAAACCGCCATACCGCCCCTAAAACATTGCATATAACCAATCAGCCCCCCAGAATGCCAGAAATCACGATCGGTCGTCCAGACCGGCACGAATCCCGAATTTCTCGCTGTACCGACAGAAAGCACCATTCACCCCTGAACGGCCCGAAAGTAGTTATTTTCCATTTTGTCAACGGAAAACCACCGTACCGCCCCTAAAACGTTGCAAATAACCATTCTGGCCCTCAATCAGCCAGAACTCACGATCGGCCGTCCAGACCGGCACGAATCCCGAATTTCTCGCTGCAACGACAAAAAGCACTATTCACCCCTGAACGACCCGAAAGTAGTTATTTTCCATTTTGAAAACGGAAAACCGCCGTACCGCCCCAAAAACGTTGCAAATAACCATAATGGCCCCCAATCAGCCAGAACTCACGATCGGCCGTCCAGACCGGCACGAATCCCGAATTTCTCGCTGTACCGACAAAAAGCACTATTCACCCCTGAACGGCCCGAAAGTAGTTATTTTCCATTTTGTCAACGGAAAACCGCCGTACCGCCCTTAAAACGCTGCATATAACCAACCAGCCCCCCAGACTGCCAGAAATCACGATCGGCCGTCCAGACCGGCACGAATCCCGAATTTCTCGCTGTACCGACAGAAAGCACCATTCACCTCTGAACGGCCCGAAAGTAGTTATTTTCCATTTTGTCAACGGAAAACCACCGTACCGCCCCTAAAACGTTGCAAATAACCATAATGGCCCCCAATCAGCCAGAACTCACGATCGGCCGTCCAGACCGGCACGAATCCCGAATTTCTCGCTGTACCGACAAAAAGCACTATTCACCCCTGAACGGCCCGAAAGTAGTTATTTTCCATTTTGTCAACGGAAAACCGCCGTACCGCCCTTAAAACGCTGCATATAACCAACCAGCCCCCCAGACTGCCAGAAATCACGATCGGCCGTCCAGACCGGCACGAATCCTGAATTTCTCGCTGTACCGACAAAAAGCACTATTCACCCCTGAACGGCCCGAACGTAGTTATTTTCCATTTTGTCAACGGAAAACCGCCATACCGCCCCTAAAACATTGCATATAACCAATCAGCCCCCCAGAATGCCAGAAATCACGATCGGTCGTCCAGACCGGCACGAATCCCGAATTTCTCGCTGTACCGACAGAAAGCACCATTCACCCCTGAACGGCCCGAAAGTAGTTATTTTCCATTTTGTCAACGGAAAACCACCGTACCGCCCCTAAAACGTTGCAAATAACCATTCTGGCCCTCAATCAGCCAGAACTCACGATCGGCCGTCCAGACCGGCACGAATCCCGAATTTCTCGCTGCACCGACAAAAAGCACTATTCACCCCTGAACGGCCCGAAAGTAGTTATTTTCCATTTTGAAAACGGAAAACCGCCGTACCGCCCCAAAAACGTTGCAAATAACCATAATGGCCCCCAATCAGCCAGAACTCACGATCGGCCGTCCAGACCGGCACGAATCCCGAATTTCTCGCTGTACCGACAAAAAGCACTATTCACCCCTGAACGGCCCGAAAGTAGTTATTTTCCATTTTGTCAACGGAAAACCGCCGTACCGCCCCTAAAACGTTGCATATAACCAATCAGCCCCCCAGACTGCCAGAAATCACGATCGGCTGTCCAACCCGGCACGAATCCCGAATTTCTCGTTGTACCGACAAAAAGCACTATTCACCCCTGAACGGCCCGAAAGTAGTTATTTTCCATTTTGTCAACAGAAAACCGCCGTACCGCCCTTAAAACGTTGCATATAACCAATCAGCACCCCAGACTGCCAGAAATCACGATCGGCCGTCCAGACCGGCACGAATCCCGAATTTCTCGCTGTATCAACAGAAAGCACTATTCACCCCTGAACGGCCCGAATGTAGTTATTTTCCATTTTGTCAACGGAAAACTGCCGTACCGCCCTTAAAACGCAGCATATAACCAACCAGCCCCCCAGACTGCCAGAAATCACGATCGGCCGTCCAGACCGGCACGAATCCCGAATTTCTCGCTGTACCGACAGAAAGCACCATTCACCCCTGAACGGCCCGAAAGTAGTTATTTTCCATTTTGTCAACGAAAAACCACCGTACCGCCCCTAAAACGTTGCAAATAACCATAATGGCCCCCAATCAGCCAGAACTCACGATCGGCCGTCCAGACCGGCACGAATCCCGAATTTCTCGCTGTACCGACAGAAAGCACCATTCACCCCTGAACGGCCCGAAAGTAGTTATTTTCCATTTTGTCAACGGAAAACCACCGTACCGCCCCTAAAACGTTGCAAATAACCATTCTGGCCCTCAATCAGCCAGAACTCACGATCGGCCGTCCAGACCGGCACGAATCCCGAATTTCTCGCTGCACCGACAAAAAGCACTATTCACCCCTGAACGGCCCGAAAGTAGTTATTTTCCATTTTGAAAACGGAAAACCGCCGTACCGCCCCAAAAACGTTGCAAATAACCATAATGGCCCCCAATCAGCCAGAACTCACGATCGGCCGTCCAGACCGGCACGAATCCCGAATTTCTCGCTGTACCGACAAAAAGCACTATTCACCCCTGAACGGCCCGAACGTAGTTATTTTCCATTTTGTCAACGGAAAACCGCCATACCGCCCCTAAAACATTGCATATAACCAATCAGCCCCCCAGAATGCCAGAAATCACGATCGGTCGTCCAGACCGGCACGAATCCCGAATTTCTCGCTGTACCGACAGAAAGCACCATTCACCCCTGAACGGCCCGAAAGTAGTTATTTTCCATTTTGTCAACGGAAAACCACCGTACCGCCCCTAAAACGTTGCAAATAACCATTCTGGCCCTCAATCAGCCAGAACTCACGATCGGCCGTCCAGACCGGCACGAATCCCGAATTTCTCGCTGCAACGACAAAAAGCACTATTCACCCCTGAACGACCCGAAAGTAGTTATTTTCCATTTTGAAAACGGAAAACCGCCGTACCGCCCCAAAAACGTTGCAAATAACCATAATGGCCCCCAATCAGCCAGAACTCACGATCGGCCGTCCAGACCGGCACGAATCCCGAATTTCTCGCTGTACCGACAAAAAGCACTATTCACCCCTGAACGGCCCGAAAGTAGTTATTTTCCATTTTGTCAACGGAAAACCGCCGTACCGCCCTTAAAACGCTGCATATAACCAACCAGCCCCCCAGACTGCCAGAAATCACGATCGGCCGTCCAGACCGGCACGAATCCCGAATTTCTCGCTGTATCGACAGAAAGCACCATTCACCTCTGAACGGCCCGAAAGTAGTTATTTTCCATTTTGTCAACGGAAAACCACCGTACCGCCCCTAAAACGTTGCAAATAACCATAATGGCCCCCAATCAGCCAGAACTCACGATCGGCCGTCCAGACCGGCACGAATCCCGAATTTCTCGCTGTACCGACAAAAAGCACTATTCACCCCTGAACGGCCCGAAAGTAGTTATTTTCCATTTTGTCAACGGAAAACCGCCGTACCGCCCTTAAAACGCTGCATATAACCAACCAGCCCCCCAGACTGCCAGAAATCACGATCGGCCGTCCAGACCGGCACGAATCCTGAATTTCTCGCTGTACCGACAAAAAGCACTATTCACCCCTGAACGGCCCGAACGTAGTTATTTTCCATTTTGTCAACGGAAAACCGCCATACCGCCCCTAAAACATTGCATATAACCAATCAGCCCCCCAGAATGCCAGAAATCACGATCGGTCGTCCAGACCGGCACGAATCCCGAATTTCTCGCTGTACCGACAGAAAGCACCATTCACCCCTGAACGGCCCGAAAGTAGTTATTTTCCATTTTGTCAACGGAAAACCACCGTACCGCCCCTAAAACGTTGCAAATAACCATTCTGGCCCTCAATCAGCCAGAACTCACGATCGGCCGTCCAGACCGGCACGAATCCCGAATTTCTCGCTGCACCGACAAAAAGCACTATTCACCCCTGAACGGCCCGAAAGTAGTTATTTTCCATTTTGAAAACGGAAAACCGCCGTACCGCCCCAAAAACGTTGCAAATAACCATAATGGCCCCCAATCAGCCAGAACTCACGATCGGCCGTCCAGACCGGCACGAATCCCGAATTTCTCGCTGTACCGACAAAAAGCACTATTCACCCCTGAACGGCCCGAAAGTAGTTATTTTCCATTTTGTCAACGGAAAACCGCCGTACCGCCCCTAAAACGTTGCATATAACCAATCAGCCCCCCAGACTGCCAGAAATCACGATCGGCTGTCCAACCCGGCACGAATCCCGAATTTCTCGTTGTACCGACAAAAAGCACTATTCACCCCTGAACGGCCCGAAAGTAGTTATTTTCCATTTTGTCAACAGAAAACCGCCGTACCGCCCTTAAAACGCTGCATATAACCAACCAGCCCCCCAGACTGCCAGAAATCACGATCGGCCGTCCAGACCGGCACGAATCCCGAATTTCTCGCTGTACCGACAGAAAGCACCATTCACCTCTGAACGGCCCGAAAGTAGTTATTTTCCATTTTGTCAACGGAAAACCACCGTACCGCCCCTAAAACGTTGCAAATAACCATAATGGCCCCCAATCAGCCAGAACTCACGATCGGCCGTCCAGACCGGCTCGAATCCCGAATTTCTCGCTGTACCGACAAAAAGCACTATTCACCCCTGAACGGCCCGAAAGTAGTTATTTTCCATTTTGTCAACGGAAAACCGCCGTACCGCCCTTAAAACGCTGCATATAACCAACCAGCCCCCAGACTGCCAGAAATCACGATCGGCCGTCCAGACCGGCACGAATCCTGAATTTCTCGCTGTACCGACAAAAAGCACTATTCACCCCTGAACGGCCCGAACGTAGTTATTTTCCATTTTGTCAACGGAAAACCGCCATACCGCCCCTAAAACATTGCATATAACCAATCAGCCCCCCAGAATGCCAGAAATCACGATCGGTCGTCCAGACCGGCACGAATCCCGAATTTCTCGCTGTACCGACAGAAAGCACCATTCACCCCTGAACGGCCCGAAAGTAGTTATTTTCCATTTTGTCAACGGAAAACCACCGTACCGCCCCTAAAACGTTGCAAATAACCATTCTGGCCCTCAATCAGCCAGAACTCACGATCGGCCGTCCAGACCGGCACGAATCCCGAATTTCTCGCTGCACCGACAAAAAGCACTATTCACCCCTGAACGGCCCGAAAGTAGTTATTTTCCATTTTGAAAACGGAAAACCGCCGTACCGCCCCAAAAACGTTGCAAATAACCATAATGGCCCCCAATCAGCCAGAACTCACGATCGGCCGTCCAGACCGGCACGAATCCCGAATTTCTCGCTGTACCGACAAAAAGCACTATTCACCCCTGAACGGCCCGAAAGTAGTTATTTTCCATTTTGTCAACGGAAAACCGCCGTACCGCCCCTAAAACGTTGCATATAACCAATCAGCCCCCCAGACTGCCAGAAATCACGATCGGCTGTCCAACCCGGCACGAATCCCGAATTTCTCGTTGTACCGACAAAAAGCACTATTCACCCCTGAACGGCCCGAAAGTAGTTATTTTCCATTTTGTCAACAGAAAACCGCCGTACCGCCCTTAAAACGTTGCATATAACCAATCAGCACCCCAGACTGCCAGAAATCACGATCGGCCGTCCAGACCGGCACGAATCCCGAATTTCTCGCTGTATCAACAGAAAGCACTATTCACCCCTGAACGGCCCGAATGTAGTTATTTTCCATTTTGTCAACGGAAAACTGCCGTACCGCCCTTAAAACGCAGCATATAACCAACCAGCCCCCCAGACTGCCAGAAATCACGATCGGCCGTCCAGACCGGCACGAATCCCGAATTTCTCGCTGTACCGACAGAAAGCACCATTCACCCCTGAACGGCCCGAAAGTAGTTATTTTCCATTTTGTCAACGAAAAACCACCGTACCGCCCCTAAAACGTTGCAAATAACCATAATGGCCCCCAATCAGCCAGAACTCACGATCGGCCGTCCAGACCGGCACGAATCCCGAATTTCTCGCTGTACCGACAGAAAGCACCATTCACCCCTGAACGGCCCGAAAGTAGTTATTTTCCATTTTGTCAACGGAAAACCACCGTACCGCCCCTAAAACGTTGCAAATAACCATTCTGGCCCTCAATCAGCCAGAACTCACGATCGGCCGTCCAGACCAGCACGAATCCCGAATTTCTCGCTGCACCGACAAAAAGCACTATTCACCCCTGAACGGCCCGAAAGTAGTTATTTTCAATTTTGAAAACGGAAAACCGCCGTACCGCCCCTAAAACGTTGCAAATAACCATAATGGCCCCCAATCAGCCAGAACTCACGATCGGCCGTCCAGACCGGCACGAATCCCGAATTTCTCGCTGTACCGACAAAAAGCACTATTCACCCCTGAACGGCCCGAAAGTAGTTATTTTCCATTTTGTCAACGGAAAACCGCCGTACCGCCCCTAAAATGTTGCATATAGCCAATCAGCCCCCCAGACTGCCAGAAATCACGATCGGCCGTCCAGACCGGCACGAAACCCGAATTTCTAGCTGTACCGACAAAAAGCACTGATCACCCCTGAACGGCCCGAAAGTAGTTATTTTCCATTTTGTCAACGGAAAGCCGCCGTACCGCCCCTAAAACGTTGCATATAACCAATCAGTCCCCCAGACTGCCAGAAATCACGATCGGCCGTCCAGACCGGCACGAATCCCGAATTTCTCGCTGCACCGACAAAAAGCACTATTTACCCCTGAACGGCCCGAAAGTAGTTATTTTCCATTTTGAAAACGGAAAACCGCCGTACCGCCCCAAAAACGTTGCAAATAACCATAATGGCCCCCAATCAGCCAGAACTCACGATCGGCCGTCCAGACCGGCACGAATCCCGAATTTCTCGCTGTACCGACAAAAAGCACTATTCACCCCTGAACGGCCCGAAAGTAGTTATTTTCCATTTTGTCAACGGAAAACCGCCGTACCGCCCCTAAAACGTTGCATATAACCAATCAGCCCCCCAGACTGCCAGAAATCACGATCGGCTGTCCAACTCGGCACGAATCCCGAATTTCTCGCTGTACCGACAAAAAGCACTATTCACCCCTGAACGGCCCGAAAGTAGTTATTTTCCATTTTGTCAACGGAAAACCGCCGTACCGCCCTTAAAACGTTGCATATAACCAATCAGCACCCCAGACTGCCAGAAATCACGATCGGCCGTCCAGACCGGCACGAATCCCGAATTTCTCGCTGTATCAACAGAAAGCACTATTCACCCCTGAACGGCCCGAATGTAGTTATTTTCCATTTTGTCAATGGAAAACCGCCGTACCGCCCTTAAAACGCAGCATATAACCAACCAGCCCCCCAGACTGCCAGAAATCACGATCGGCCGTCCAGACCGGCACGAATCCCGAATTTCTCGCTGCACCGACAGAAAGCACCATTCACCCCTGAACGGCCCGAAAGTAGTTATTTTCCATTTTGTCAACGAAAAACCACCGTACCGCCCCTAAAACGTTGCAAATAACCATAATGGCCCCCAATCAGCCAGAACTCACGATCGGCCGTCCAGACCGGCACGAATCCCGAATTTCTCGCTGTACCGACAGAAAGCACCATTCACCCCTGAACGGCCCGAAAGTAGTTATTTTCCATTTTGTCAACGGAAAACCACCGTACCGCCCCTAAAACGTTGCAAATAACCATTCTGGCCCTCAATCAGCCAGAACTCACGATCGGCCGTCCAGACCAGCACGAATCCCGAATTTCTCGCTGCACCGACAAAAAGCACTATTCACCCCTGAACGGCCCGAAAGTAGTTATTTTCCATTTTGAAAACGGAAAACCGCCGTACCGCCCCTAAAACGTTGCAAATAACCATAATGGCCCCCAATCAGCCAGAACTCACGATCGGCCGTCCAGACCGGCACAAATCCCGAATTTCTCGCTGTACCGACAAAAAGCACTATTCACCCCTGAACGGCCCGAAAGTAGTTATTTTCCATTTTGTCAACGGAAAACCGCCGTACCGCCCCTAAAATGTTGCATATAGCCAATCAGCCCCCCAGACTGCCAGAAATCACGATCGGCCGTCCAGACCGGCACGAAACCCGAATTTCTAGCTGTACCGACAAAAAGCACTGATCACCCCTGAACGGCCCGAAAGTAGTTATTTTCCATTTTGTCAACGGAAAGCCGCCGTACCGCCCCTAAAACGTTGCATATAACCAATCAGTCCCCCAGACTGCCAGAAATCACGATCGGCCGTCCAGACCGGCACGAATCCTGAATTTCTCGCTGTACCGACAAAAAGCACTATTCACCCCTGAACGGCCCGAACGTAGTTATTTTCCATTTTGTCAACGGAAAACCGCCATACCGCCCCTAAAACATTGCATATAACCAATCAGCCCCCCAGAATGCCAGAAATCACGATCGGTCGTCCAGACCGGCACGAATCCTGAATTTCTCGCTGTACCGACAGAAAGCACCATTCACCCCTGAACGGCCCGAAAGTAGTTATTTTCCATTTTGTCAACGGAAAACCACCGTACCGCCCCTAAAACGTTGCAAATAACCATTCTGGCCCTCAATCAGCCAGAACTCACGATCGGCCGTCCAGACCGGCACGAATCCCGAATTTCTCGCTGCACCGACAAAAAGCACTATTCACCCCTGAACGGCCCGAAAGTAGTTATTTTCCATTTTGAAAACGGAAAACCGCCGTACCGCCCCAAAAACGTTGCAAATAACCATAATGGCCCCCAATCAGCCAGAACTCACGATCGGCCGTCCAGACCGGCACGAATCCCGAATTTCTCGCTGTACCGACAAAAAGCACTATTCACCCCTGAACGGCCCGAAAGTAGTTATTTTCCATTTTGTCAACGGAAAACCGCCGTACCGCCCCTAAAACGTTGCATATAACCAATCAGCCCCCCAGACTGCCAGAAATCACGATCGGCTGTCCAACCCGGCACGAATCCCGAATTTCTCGTTGTACCGACAAAAAGCACTATTCACCCCTGAACGGCCCGAAAGTAGTTATTTTCCATTTTGTCAACAGAAAACCGCCGTACCGCCCTTAAAACGTTGCATATAACCAATCAGCACCCCAGACTGCCAGAAATCACGATCGGCCGTCCAGACCGGCACGAATCCCGAATTTCTCGCTGTACCGACAGAAAGCACCATTCACCCCTGAACGGCCCGAAAGTAGTTATTTTCCATTTTGTCAACGGAAAACCGCCGTACCGCCCTTAAAACGCAGCATATAACCAACCAGCCCCCCAGACTGCCAGAAATCACGATCGGCCGTCCAGACCGGCACGAATCCCGAATTTCTCGCTGTACCGACAGAAAGCACCATTCACCCCTGAACGGCCCGAAAGTAGTTATTTTCCATTTTGTCAACGGAAAACCACCGTACCGCCCCTAAAACGTTGCAAATAACCATTCTGGCCCTCAATCAGCCAGAACTCACGATCGGCCGTCCAGACCAGCACGAATCCCGAATTTCTCGCTGCACCGACAAAAAGCACTATTCACCCCTGAACGGCCCGAAAGTAGTTATTTTCCATTTTGAAAACGGAAAACCGCCGTACCGCCCCTAAAACGTTGCAAATAACCATAATGGCCCCCAATCAGCCAGAACTCACGATCGGCCGTCCAGACCGGCACGAATCCCGAATTTCTCGCTGTACCGACAAAAAGCACTATTCACCCCTGAACGGCCCGAAAGTAGTTATTTTCCATTTTGTCAACGGAAAACCGCCGTACCGCCCCTAAAATGTTGCTTATAGCCAATCAGCCCCCCAGACTGCCAGAAATCACGATCGGCCGTCCAGACCGGCACGAAACCCGAATTTCTAGCTGTACCGACAAAAAGCACTGATCACCCCTGAACGGCCCGAAAGTAGTTATTTTCCATTTTGTCAACGGAAAGCCGCCGTACCGCCCCTAAAACGTTGCATATAACCAATCAGTCCCCCAGACTGCCAGAAATCACGATCGGCCGTCCAGACCGGCACGAATCCCGAATTTCTCGCTGCACCGACAAAAAGCACTATTCACCCCTGAACGGCCCGAAAGTAGTTATTTTCCATTTTGAAAACGGAAAACCGCCGTACCGCCCCAAAAACGTTGCAAATAACCATAATGGCCCCCAATCAGCCAGAACTCACGATCGGCCGTCCAGACCGGCACGAATCCCGAATTTCTCGCTGTACCGACAAAAAGCACTATTCACCCCTGAACGGCCCGAAAGTAGTTATTTTCCATTTTGTCAACGGAAAACCGCCGTACCGCCCCTAAAACGTTGCATATAACCAATCAGCCCCCCAGACTGCCAGAAATCACGATCGGCTGTCCAACCCGGCACGAATCCCGAATTTCTCGCTGTACCGACAAAAAGCACTATTCACCCCTGAACGGCCCGAAAGTAGTTATTTTCCATTTTGTCAACGGAAAACCGCCGTACCGCCCTTAAAACGTTGCATATAACCAATCAGCACCCCAGACTGCCAGAAATCACGATCGGCCGTCCAGACCGGCACGAATCCCGAATTTCTCGCTGTATCAACAGAAAGCACTATTCACCCCTGAACGGCCCGAATGTAGTTATTTTCCATTTTGTCAATGGAAAACCGCCGTACCACCCTTAAAACGCAGCATATAACCAACCAGCCCCCCAGACTGCCAGAAATCACGATCGGCCGTCCAGACCGGCACGAATCCCGAATTTCTCGCTGTACCGACAGAAAGCACCATTCACCCCTGAACGGCCCGAAAGTAGTTATTTTCCATTTTGTCAACGAAAAACCACCGTACCGCCCCTAAAACGTTGCAAATAACCATAATGGCCCCCAATCAGCCAGAACTCACGATCGGCCGTCCAGACCGGCACGAATCCCGAATTTCTCGCTGTACCGACAGAAAGCACCATTCACCCCTGAACGGCCCGAAAGTAGTTATTTTCCATTTTGTCAACGGAAAACCACCGTACCGCCCCTAAAACGTTGCAAATAACCATTCTGGCCCTCAATCAGCCAGAACTCACGATCGGCCGTCCAGACCAGCACGAATCCCGAATTTCTCGCTGCACCGACAAAAAGCACTATTCACCCCTGAACGGCCCGAAAGTAGTTATTTTCCATTTTGAAAACGGAAAACCGCCGTACCGCCCCTAAAACGTTGCAAATAACCATAATGGCCCCCAATCAGCCAGAACTCACGATCGGCCGTCCAGACCGGCACGAATCCCGAATTTCTCGCTGTACCGACAAAAAGCACTATTCACCCCTGAACGGCCCGAAAGTAGTTATTTTCCATTTTGTCAACGGAAAACCGCCGTACCGCCCCTAAAATGTTGCATATAGCCAATCAGCCCCCCAGACTGCCAGAAATCACGATCGGCCGTCCAGACCGGCACGAAACCCGAATTTCTAGCTGTACCGACAAAAAGCACTGATCACCCCTGAACGACCCGAAAGTAGTTATTTTCCATTTTGTCAACGGAAAGCCGCCGTACCGCCCCTAAAACGTTGCATATAACCAATCAGTCCCCCAGACTGCCAGAAATCACGATCGGCCGTCCAGACCGGCACGAATCCTGAATTTCTCGCTGTACCGACAAAAAGCACTATTCACCCCTGAACGGCCCGAACGTAGTTATTTTCCATTTTGTCAACGGAAAACCGCCATACCGCCCCTAAAACATTGCATATAACCAATCAGCCCCCCAGAATGCCAGAAATCACGATCGGTCATCCAGACCGGCACGAATCCCGAATTTCTCGCTGTACCGACAGAAAGCACCATTCACCCCTGAACGGCCCGAAAGTAGTTATTTTCCATTTTGTCAACGGAAAACCACCGTACCGCCCCTAAAACGTTGCAAATAACCATTCTGGCCCTCAATCAGCCAGAACTCACGATCGGCCGTCCAGACCGGCACGAATCCCGAATTTCTCGCTGCACCGACAAAAAGCACTATTCACCCCTGAACGACCCGAAAGTAGTTATTTTCCATTTTGAAAACGGAAAACCGCCGTACCGCCCCAAAAACGTTGCAAATAACCATAATGGCCCCCAATCAGCCAGAACTCACGATCGGCCGTCCAGACCGGCACGAATCCCGAATTTCTCGCTGTACCGACAAAAAGCACTATTCACCCCTGAACGGCCCGAAAGTAGTTATTTTCCATTTTGTCAACGGAAAACCGCCGTACCGCCCTTAAAACGCTGCATATAACCAACCAGCCCCCCAGACTGCCAGAAATCACGATCGGCCGTCCAGACCGGCACGAATCCCGAATTTCTCGCTGTACCGACAGAAAGCACCATTCACCTCTGAACGGCCCGAAAGTAGTTATTTTCCATTTTGTCAACGGAAAACCACCGTACCGCCCCTAAAACGTTGCAAATAACCATAATGGCCCCCAATCAGCCAGAACTCACGATCGGCCGTCCAGACCGGCACGAATCCCGAATTTCTCGCTGCACCGACAAAAAGCACTATTCACCCCTGAACGGCCCGAAAGTAGTTATTTTCCATTTTGTCAACGGAAAACCGCCGTACCGCCCTTAAAACGCTGCATATAACCAACCAGCCCCCCAGACTGCCAGAAATCACGATCGGCCGTCCAGACCGGCACGAATCCTGAATTTCTCGCTGTACCGACAAAAAGCACTATTCACCCCTGAACGGCCCGAACGTAGTTATTTTCCATTTTGTCAACGGAAAACCGCCATACCGCCCCTAAAACATTGCATATAACCAATCAGCCCCCCAGAGTGCCAGAAATCACGATCGGTCGTCCAGACCGGCACGAATCCCGAATTTCTCGCTGTACCGACAGAAAGCACCATTCACCCCTGAACGGCCCGAAAGTAGTTATTTTCCATTTTGTCAACGGAAAACCACCGTACCGCCCCTAAAACGTTGCAAATAACCATTCTGGCCCTCAATCAGCCAGAACTCACGATCGGCCGTCCAGACCGGCACGAATCCCGAATTTCTCGCTGCACCGACAAAAAGCACTATTCACCCCTGAACGGCCCGAAAGTAGTTTTTTTCCATTTTGAAAACGGAAAACCGCCGTACCGCCCCAAAAACGTTGCAAATAACCATAATGGCCCCCAATCAGCCAGAACTCACGATCGGCCGTCCAGACCGGCACGAATCCCGAATTTCTCGCTGTACCGACAAAAAGCACTATTCACCCCTGAACGGCCCGAAAGTAGTTATTTTCCATTTTGTCAACGGAAAACCGCCGTACCGCCCCTAAAACGTTGCATATAACCAATCAGCCCCCCAGACTGCCAGAAATCACGATCGGCTGTCCAACCCGGCACGAATCCCGAATTTCTCGTTGTACCGACAAAAAGCACTATTCACCCCTGAACGGCCCGAAAGTAGTTATTTTCCATTTTGTCAACAGAAAACCGCCGTACCGCCCTTAAAACGTTGCATATAACCAATCAGCACCCCAGACTGCCAGAAATCACGATCGGCCGTCCAGACCGGCACGAATCCCGAATTTCTCGCTGTATCAACAGAAAGCACTATTCACCCCTGAACGGCCCGAATGTAGTTATTTTCCATTTTATCAACGGAAAACCGCCGTACCGCCCCTAAAACGTTGCAAATAACCATAATGGCCCCCAATCAGCCAGAACTCACGATCGGCCGTCCAGACCGGCACGAATCCCGAATTTCTCGCTGTACCGACAGAAAGCACCATTCACCCCTGAACGGCCCGAAAGTAGTTATTTTCCATTTTGTCAACGGAAAACCACCGTACCGCCCCTAAAACGTTGCAAATAACCATTCTGGCCCTCAATCAGCCAGAACTCACGATCGGCCGTCCAGACCAGCACGAATCCCGAATTTCTCGCTGCACCGACAAAAAGCACTATTCACCCCTGAACGGCCCGAAAGTAGTTATTTTCCATTTTGAAAACGGAAAACCGCCGTACCGCCCCTAAAACGTTGCAAATAACCATAATGGCCCCCAATCAGCCAGAACTCACGATCGGCCGTCCAGACCGGCACGAATCCCGAATTTCTCGCTGTACCGACAAAAAGCACTATTCACCCCTGAACGGCCCGAAAGTAGTTATTTTCCATTTTGTCAACGGAAAACCGCCGTACCGCCCCTAAAACGTTGCATATAACCAATCAGCCCCCCAGACTGCCAGAAATCACGATCGGCTGTCCAACCCGGCACGAATCCCGAATTTCTCGTTGTACCGACAAAAAGCACTATTCACCCCTGAACGGCCCGAAAGTAGTTATTTTCCATTTTGTCAACAGAAAACCGCCGTACCGCCCTTAAAACGTTGCATATAACCAATCAGCACCCCAGACTGCCAGAAATCACGATCGGCCGTCCAGACCGGCACGAATCCCGAATTTCTCGCTGTATCAACAGAAAGCACTATTCACCCCTGAACGGCCCGAATGTAGTTATTTTCCATTTTGTCAACGGAAAACCGCCGTACCGCCCTTAAAACGCAGCATATAACCAACCAGCCCCCCAGACTGCCAGAAATCACGATCGGCCGTCCAGACCGGCACGAATCCCGAATTTCTCGCTGTACCGACAGAAAGCACCATTCACCCCTGAACGGCCCGAAAGTAGTTATTTTCCATTTTGTCAACGAAAAACCACCGTACCGCCCCTAAAACGTTGCAAATAACCATAATGGCCCCCAATCAGCCAGAACTCACGATCGGCCGTCCAGACCGGCACGAATCCCGAATTTCTCGCTGTACCGACAGAAAGCACCATTCACCCCTGAACGGCCCGAAAGTAGTTATTTTCCATTTTGTCAACGGAAAACCACCGTACCGCCCCTAAAACGTTGCAAATAACCATTCTGGCCCTCAATCAGCCAGAACTCACGATCGGCCGTCCAGACCAGCACGAATCCCGAATTTCTCGCTGCACCGACAAAAAGCACTATTCACCCCTGAACGGCCCGAAAGTAGTTATTTTCCATTTTGAAAACGGAAAACCGCCGTACCGCCCCTAAAACGTTGCAAATAACCATAATGGCCCCCAATCAGCCAGAACTCACGATCGGCCGTCCAGACCGGCACGAATCCCGAATTTCTCGCTGTACCGACAAAAAGCACTATTCACCCCTGAACGGCCCGAAAGTAGTTATTTTCCATTTTGTCAACGGAAAACCGCCGTACCGCCCCTAAAATGTTGCATATAGCCAATCAGCCCCCCAGACTGCCAGAAATCACGATCGGCCGTCCAGACCGGCACGAAACCCGAATTTCTAGCTGTACCGACAAAAAGCACTGATCACCCCTGAACGGCCCGAAAGTAGTTATTTTCCATTTTGTCAACGGAAAGCCGCCGTACCGCCCCTAAAACGTTGCATATAACCAATCAGTCCCCCAGACTGCCAGAAATCACGATCGGCCGTCCAGACCGGCACGAATCCTGAATTTCTCGTTGTACCGACAAAAAGCACTATTCACCCCTGAACGGCCCGAACGTAGTTATTTTCCATTTTGTCAACGGAAAACCGCCATACCGCCCCTAAAACATTGCATATAACCAATCAGCCCCCCAGAATGCCAGAAATCACGATCGGTCGTCCAGACCGGCACGAATCCCGAATTTCTCGCTGTACCGACAGAAAGCACCATTCACCCCTGAACGGCCCGAAAGTAGTTATTTTCCATTTTGTCAACGGAAAACCACCGTACCGCCCCTAAAACGTTGCAAATAACCATTCTGGCCCTCAATCAGCCAGAACTCACGATCGGCCGTCCAGACCGGCACGAATCCCGAATTTCTCGCAGCACCGACAAAAAGCACTATTCACCCCTGAACGGCCCGAAAGTAGTTATTTTCCATTTTGTCAACGGAAAACCGCCGTACCGCCCCTAAAATGTTGCATATAGCCAATCAGCCCCCCAGACTGCCAGAAATCACGATCGGCCGTCCAGACCGGCACGAAACCCGAATTTCTAGCTGTACCGACAAAAAGCACTGATCACCCCTGAACGGCCCGAAAGTAGTTATTTTCCATTTTGTCAACGGAAAGCCGCCGTACCGCCCCTAAAACGTTGCATATAACCAATCAGTCCCCCAGACTGCCAGAAATCACGATCGGCCGTCCAAACCGGCACGAATCCCGAATTTCTTGCTGTATCAACAGAAAGCACTATTCACCCCTGAACGGCCCGAATGTAGTTATTTTCCATTTTGTCAACGGAAAACCGCCGTACCGCGCTTTAAACGCTGCATATAACCAGCCAGCCCCCCAGACTGCCAGAAATCACGATCGGCCGTCCAGACCGGCACGAATCCTGAATTTCCCGCTGTACCGACAAAAAGCACTATTCACCCCTGAACGGCCCGAACGTAGTTATTTTCCATTTTGTCAACGGAAAACCGCCATACCGCCCCTAAAACATTGCATATAACCAATCAGCCCCCCAGACTGCCAGAAATCACGATCGGCCGTCCAGACCGGCACGAATCCCGAATTTCTCGCTGTACTGACAGAAAGCACTAGTCACCCCTGAACGGCCCGAAAGTAGTTATTTTCCATTTTGTCAACGGAAAACCGCCGTACCGCCCATAAAACGTTGCATATAACCAATCAGCCCCCCAGACTGCCAGAAATCACGATCGGCCGTCCAAACCGGCACGAATCCCGAATTTCTTGCTGTATCAACAGAAAGCACTATTCACCCCTGAACGGCCCGAATGTAGTTATTTTCCATTTTGTCAACGGAAAACCGCCATACCGCCCTTAAAACGCTGCATATAACCAACCAGCCCCCCAGACTGCCAGAAATCACGATCGGCCTTCCAGACCGGCACGAATCCTGAATTTCTCGCTGTACCGACAAAAAGCACTATTCACCCCTGAACGGCCCGAACGTAGTTATTTTCCATTTTGAAAACGGAAAACCACCGTACCGCCCCTAAAACGTTGCAAATAACCATAATGGCCCCCAATCAGACAGAACTCACGATCGGCCGTCCAGACCGGCACGAATCCCGAATTTCTCGCTGTACCGACAGAAAGCACCATTCACCCCTGAACGGCCCGAAAGTAGTTATTTTCAATTTTGTCAACGGAAAACCACCGTACCGCCCCTAAAACGTTGCAGATAACCATTATGGCCCTCAATCAGCCAGAACTCACGATCGGCCGTCCAGACCAGCACGAATCCCGAATTTCTCGCTGCACCGACAAAAAGCACTATTCACCCCTGAACGGCCCGAAAGTAGTTATTTTCCATTTTGTCAACGGAAAACCGCCGTACCGCCCCTAAAACGTTGCATATAACCAATCAGCCCCCCAGACTGCAAGAAATCACGATCGGCTGTCCAAACCGGCACGAATCCCGAATTTCTCGCTGTACCGACAAAAAGCACTATTCACCCCTGAACGGCCCGAAAGTAGTTATTTTCCATTTTGTCAACGGAAAACCGCCGTACCGCCCTTAAAACGTTGCATATAACCAATCAGCACCCCAGACTGCCAGAAATCACGATCGGCCGTCCAGACCGGCCCGAATCCCGAATTTCTCGCTGTATCAACAGAAAGCACTATTCACCCCTGAACGGCCCGAATGTAGTTATTTTCCATTTTGTCAACGGAAAACCACCATACCGCCCTTAAAACGCTGCATATAACCAACCAGCCCCCCAGACTGCCAGAAATCACGATCGGCCGTCCAGACCGGCACGAATCCCGAATTTCTCGCTGTACCGACAGAAAGCACCATTCACCCCTGAACGGCCCGAAAGTAGTTATTTTCCATTTTGTCAACGGAAAACCACCGTACCGCCCCTAAAACGTTGCAAATAACCATTCAGGCCCTCAATCAGCCAGAACCCCCGATCGGCCGTCCAGACCAGCACGAATCCCGAATTTCTCGCTGTACCGACAAAAAGCACTATTCACCCCTGAACGGCCCAAAAGTAGTTATTTTCCATTTTGTCAACGGAAAACCACCGTACCGCCCCGAAAACGTTGCAAATAACCATAATGGCCCCCAATCAGCCAGAACTCACGATCGGCCGTCCAGACCGGCACGAATCCCGAATTTCTCGCTGTACCGACAGAAAGCACCATTCACCCCTGAACGGCCCGAAAGTAGTTATTTTCCATTTTGTCAACGGAAAACCGCCGTACCGCCCCTAAAACGTTGCATATAACCAATCAGCCCCCCAGACTGCAAGAAATCACGATCGGCTGTCCAGACCGGCACGAATCCCGAATTTCTCGCTGTACCGACAAAAAGCACTATTCACCCCTGAACGGCCCGAAAGTAGTTATTTTCCATTTTGTCAACGGAAAACCGCCGTACCGCCCCTAAAACGTTGCATATAACCAATCAGCCCCCCAGACTGCCAGAAATCACGATCGGCTGTCCAAACCGGCACGAATCCCGAATTTCTCGCTGTACCGACAAAAAGCACTATTCACCCCTGAACGGCCCGAAAGTAGTTATTTTCCATTTTGTCAACGGAAAACTGCCGTACCGCCCTTAAAACGTTGCATATAACCAATCAGCACCCCAGACTGCCAGAAATCACGATCGGCCGTCCAGACCGGCACGAATCCCGAATTTCTCGCTGTATCAACACAAAGCACTATTCACCCCTGAACGGCCCGAATGTAGTTATTTTCCATTTTGTCAACGGAAAACCGCCGTACCGCCCTTAAAACGCTGCATATAACCAACCAGCCCCCCAGACTGCCAGAAATCACGATCGGCCGTCCAGACCGGCACGAATCCTGAATTTCTCGCTGTACCGACAGAAAGCACCATTCACCCCTGAACGGCCCGAAAGTAGTTATTTTCCATTTTGTCAACGGAAAACCACCGTACCGCCCCTAAAACGTTGCAAATAACCATAATGGCCCCCAATCAGCCAGAACTCACGATCGGCCGTCCAGACCGGCACGAATCCCGAATTTCTCGCTGTACCGACAGAAAGCACCATTCACCCCTGAACGGCCCGAAAGTAGTTATTTTCCATTTTGTCAACGGAAAACCACCGTACCGCCCCTAAAACGTTGCAAATAACCATTCTGGCCCTCAATCAGCCAGAACTCACGATCGGCCGTCCAGACCAGCACGAATCCCGAATTTCTCGCTGCTCCGACAAAAAGCACTATTCACCCCTGAACGGCCCGAAAGTAGTTATTTTCCATTTTGTCAACGGAAAACCGCCGTACCGCCCCTAAAACGTTGCATATAACCAATCAGCCCCCCAGACTGCAAGAAATCACGATCGGCTGTCCAGACCGGCACGAATCCCGAATTTCCCGTTGTACCGACAAAAAGCACTATTCACCCCTGAACGGCCCGAAAGTAGTTATTTTCCATTTTGTCAACGGAAAACCGCCGTACCGCCCTTAAAACGTTGCATATAACCAATCAGCACCCCAGACTGCCAGAAATCACGATCGGCCGTCCAGACCGGCACGAATCCCGAATTTCTCGCTGTATCAACACAAAGCACTATTCACCCCTGAACGGCCCGAATGTAGTTATTTTCCATTTTGTCAACGGAAAACCGCCGTACCGCCCTTAAAACGCTGCATATAACCAACCAGCCCCCCAGACTGCCAGAAATCACGATCGGCCGTCCAGACCGGCACGAATCCCGAATTTCTCGCTGTACCGACAGAAAGCACCATTCACCCCTGAACGGCCCGAAAGTAGTTATTTTCCATTTTGTCAACGGAAAACCACCGTACCGCCCCTAAAACGTTGCAAATAACCATTCTGGCCCTCAATCAGCCAGAACTCACGATCGGCCGCCCAGGCCAGCACGAATCCCGAATTTCTCGCTGCACCGGCAAAAAGCACTATTCACCCCTGAACGGCCCGAAAGTCGTTATTTTCCATTTTGAAAACGGAAAACCGCCGTACCGCCCCCAAAACGTTGCAAATAACCATTCTGGCCCTCAGTCAGCCAGAACTCACGATCGGCCGTCCAGACCGGCACGAATCCCGAATTTCTCGCTGCACCGACAAAAAGCACTATTCACCCCTGAACGGCCCGAAAGTAGTTATTTTCCATTTTGAAAACGGAAAACCGCCGTACCGCCCCTAAAACGTTGCAAATAACCATAATGGCCCCCAATCAGCCAGAACTCACGATCGGCCGTCCAGACCGGCACGAATCCCGAATTTCTCGCTACACCGACAAAAAGCACTATTCACCCCTGAACGGCCCGAAAGTAGTTATTTCCATTTTGAAAATGGAAAACCGCCGTACCGCCCCTAAAACGTTGCAAATAACCATAATGGCCCCCAATTAGCCAGAACTCACGTTCGGCCGTCCAGACCGGCACGAATCCCGTATTTCTCGCTGTACCGACAGAAAGCACTATTCACCCCTGAACGGCCCGAAAGTAGTTATTTTCCATTTTGTCAACGGAAAACCGCCGTACCGCCCTTAAAACGTTGCATATAACCAATCAGCACCCCAGACTGCCAGAAATCACGATCGGCCGTCCAGACCGGCACGAAACCCGAATTTCTAGTTGTACCGACAAAAAGCACTGATCACCCCTGAACGGCCCGAAAGTAGTTATTTTCCATTTTGTCAACGGAAAGCCACCGTACCGCCCCTAAAACGTTGCATATAACCAATCAGCCCCCCAGACTGCCAGAAATCACGATCGGTCGTCCAAACCGGCACGAATCCCGAATTTCTTGCTGTATCAACAGAAAGCACTATTCACCCCTGAATGGCCCGAATGTAGTTATTTTCCATTTTGTCAACGGAAAACCGCCATACCGCGCTTAAAACGCTGCATATAACCAACCAGCCCCCCAGACTGCCAGAAATCACGATCGGCCGTCCAGACCGGCACGAATCCCGAATTTCTCGCTGTACCGACAGAAAGCACTAGTCACCCCTGAACGGCCCGAAAGTAGTTATTTTCCATTTTGTCAACGGAAAACCGCCGTACCGCCCATAAAACGTTGCATATAACCAACCAGCCCCCCAGACTGCCAGAAATCACGATCGGCTGTCCAAACCGGCACGAATCCCGAATTTCTCGCTGTACCGACAAAAAGCACTATTCACCCCTGAACGGCCCGAAAGTAGTTATTTTCCATTTTGTCAACGGAAAACCGCCGTACCGCCCTTAAAACGTTGCATATAACCAATCAGCACCCCAGACTGCCAGAAATCACGATCGGCCGTCCAGACCGGCACGAATCCCGAATTTCTCGCTGTATCAACAGAAAGCACTATTCACCCCTGAACGGCCCGAATGTAGTTATTTTCCATTTTGTCAACGGAAAACCGCCGTACCGCCCTTAAAACGCTGCATATAACCAACCAGCCCCCCAGACTGCCAGAAATCACGATCGGCCGTCCAGACCGGCACGAATCCTGAATTTCTCGCTGTACCGACAGAAAGCACCATTCACCCCTGAACGGCCCGAAAGTAGTTATTTTCCATTTTGTCAACGGAAAACCACCGTACCGCCCCTAAAACGTTGCAAATAACCATAATGGCCCCCAATCAGCCAGAACTCACGATCGGCCGTCCAGACCGGCACGAATCCCGAATTTCTCGCTGTACCAACAGAAAGCACCATTCACCCCTGAACGGCCCGAAAGTAGTTATTTTCAATTTTGTCAACGGAAAACCACCGTACCGCCCCTAAAACGTTGCAAATAACCATTCTGGCCCTCAATCAGCCAGAACTCACGATCGGCCGTCCAGACCGGCACGAATCCCGAATTTCTCGCTGCACCGACAAAAAGCACTATTCACCCCTGAACGGCCCGAAAGTAGTTATTTTCCATTTTGTCAACGGAAAACCGCCGTACCGCCCCTAAAACGTTGCATATAACCAATCAGCCGCCCAGACTGCAAGAAATCACGATCGGCTGTCCAACCCGGCACGAATCCCGAATTTCTCGCTGTACCGACAAAAAGCACTATTCACCCCTGAACGGCCCGAAAGTAGTTATTTTCCATTTTGTCAACGGAAAACCGCCGTACCGCCCTTAAAACGTTGCATATAACCAATCAGCACCCCAGACTGCCAGAAATCACGATCGGCCGTCCAGACCGGCACGAATCCCGAATTTCTCGCTGTATCAACAGAAAGCACTATTCACCCCTGAACGGCCCGAATGTAGTTATTTTCCATTTTGTCAACGGAAAACCGCCGTACCGCCCTTAAAACGCAGCATATAACCAACCAGCCCCCCAGACTGCCAGAAATCACTATCGGCCGTCCAGACCGGCACGAATCCCGAATTTCTCGCTGTACCGACAGAAAGCACCATTCACCCCTGAACGGCCCGAAAGTAGTTATTTTCCATTTTGTCAACGGAAAACCACCGTACCGCCCCTAAAAAGTTGCAAAAAACCATAATGGCCCCCAATCAGCCAGAACTCACGATCGGCCGTTCAGACCGGCACGAATCCCGAATTTCTCGCTGTACCGACAGAAAGCACCATTCACCCCTGAACGGCCCGAAAGTAGTTATTTTCCATTTTGTCAACGGAAAACCACCGTACCGCCCCTAAAACGTTGCAAATAACCATTCTGGCCCTCAATCAGCCAGAACTCACGATCGGCCGCCCAGGCCAGCACGAATCCCGAATTTCTCGCTGCACCGAAAAAAAGCACTATTCACCCCTGAACGGCCCGAAAGTAGTTATTTTCCATTTTGAAAACGGAAAACCGCCGTACCGCCCCCAAAACGTTGCAAATAACCATTCTGGCCCTCAGTCAGCCAGAACTCACGATCGGCCGTCCAGACCGGCACGAATCCCGAATTTCTCGCTGCACCGACAAAAAGCACTATTCACCCCTGAACGGCCCGAAAGTAGTTATTTTCCATTTTGAAAACGGAAAACCGCCGTACCGCCCCTAAAACGTTGCAAATAACCATAATGGCCCCCAATCAGCCAGAACTCACGATCGGCCGTCCAGACCGGCACGAATCCCGAATTTCTCGCTGCACCGACAAAAAGCACTATTCACCCCTGAACGGCCCGAAAGTAGTTATTTCCATTTTGAAAATGGAAAACCGCCGTACCGCCCCTAAAACGTTGCAAATAACCATAATGGCCCCCAATTAGCCAGAACTCACGATCGGCCGTCCAGACCGGCACGAATCCCGTATTTCTCGCTGTACCGACAGAAAGCACTATTCACCCCTGAACGGCCCGAAAGTAGTTATTTTCCATTTTGTCAACGGAAAACCGCCGTACCGCCCTTAAAACGTTGCATATAACCAATCAGCACCCCAGACTGCCAGAAATCACGATCGGCCGTCCAGACCGGCACGAAACCCGAATTTCTAGTTGTACCGACAAAAAGCACTAATCACCCCTGAACGGCCCGAAAGTAGTTATTTTCCATTTTGTCAACGGAAAGCCACCGTACCGCCCCTAAAACGTTGCATATAACCAATCAGCCCCCCAAACTGCCAGAAATCACGATCGGCCGTCCAGACCGGCACGAATCCCGAATTTCTCGCTGTACCGACAGAAAGCACCATTCACCCCTGAACGGCCCGAAAGTAGTTATTTTCCATTTTGTCAACGGAAAACCACCGTACCGCCCCTAAAAAGTTGCAAATAACCATAATGGCCCCCAATCAGCCAGAACTCACGATCGGCCGTTCAGACCGGCACGAATCCCGAATTTCTCGCTGTACCGACAGAAAGCACCATTCACCCCTGAACGGCCCGAAAGTAGTTATTTTCCATTTTGTCAACGGAAAACCACCGTACCGCCCCTAAAACGTTGCAAATAACCATTCTGGCCCTCAATCAGCCAGAACTCACGATCGGCCGCCCAGGCCAGCACGAATCCCGAATTTCTCGCTGCACCGACAAAAAGCACTATTCACCCCTGAACGGCCCGAAAGTAGTTATTTTCCATTTTGAAAACGGAAAACCGCCGTACCGCCCCCAAAACGTTGCAAATAACCATTCTGGCCCTCAGTCAGCCAGAACTCACGATCGGCCGTCCAGACCGGCACGAATCCCGAATTTCTCGCTGCACCGACAAAAAGCACTATTCACCCCTGAACGGCCCGAAAGTAGTTATTTTCCATTTTGAAAACGGAAAACCGCCGTACCGCCCCTAAAACGTTGCAAATAACCATAATGGCCCCCAATCAGCCAGAACTCACGATCGGCCGTCCAGACCGGCACGAATCCCGAATTTCTCGCTGCACCGACAAAAAGCACTATTCACCCCTGAACGGCCCGAAAGTAGTTATTTCCATTTTGAAAATGGAAAACCGCCGTACCGCCCCTAAAACGTTGCAAATAACCATAATGGCCCCCAATTAGCCAGAACTCACGATCGGCCGTCCAGACCGGCACGAATCCCGTATTTCTCGCTGTACCGACAGAAAGCACTATTCACCCCTGAACGGCCCGAAAGTAGTTATTTTCCATTTTGTCAACGGAAAACCGCCGTACCGCCCTTAAAACGTTGCATATAACCAATCAGCACCCCAGACTGCCAGAAATCACGATCGGCCGTCCAGACCGGCACGAAACCCGAATTTCTAGTTGTACCGACAAAAAGCACTGATCACCCCTGAACGGCCCGAAAGTAGTTATTTTCCATTTTGTCAACGGAAAGCCACCGTACCGCCCCTAAAACGTTGCATATAACCAATCAGCCCCCCAGACTGCCAGAAATCACGATCGGTCGTCCAAACCGGCACGAATCCCGAATTTCTTGCTGTATCAACAGAAAGCACTATTCTCCCCTGAATGGCCCGAATGTAGTTATTTTCCATTTTGTCAACGGAAAACCGCCGTACCGCGCTTAAAACGCTGCATATAACCAACCAGCCCCCCAGACTGCCAGAAATCACGATCGGCCGTCCAGACCGGCACGAATCCTGAATTTCTCGCTGTATCAACACAAAGCACTATTCACCCCTGAACGGCCCGAATGTAGTTATTTTCCATTTTGTCAACGGAAAACCGCCGTACCGCCCTTAAAACGCTGCATATAACCAACCAGCCCCCCAGACTGCCAGAAATCACGATCGGCCGTCCAGACCGGCACGAATCCTGAATTTCTCGCTGTACCGACAGAAAGCACCATTCACCCCTGAACGGCCCGAAAGTAGTTATTTTCCATTTTGTCAACGGAAAACCACCGTACCGCCCCTAAAACGTTGCAAATAACCATAATGGCCCCCAATCAGCCAGAACTCACGATCGGCCGTCCAGACCGGCACGAATCCCGAATTTCTCGCTGTACCGACAGAAAGCACCATTCACCCCTGAACGGCCCGAAAGTAGTTATTTTCAATTTTGTCAACGGAAAACCACCGTACCGCCCCTAAAACGTTGCAAATAACCATTCTGGCCCTCAATCAGCCAGAACTCACGATCGGCCGTCCAGACCGGCACGAATCCCGAATTTCTCGCTGCACCGACAAAAAGCACTATTCACCCCTGAACGGCCCGAAAGTAGTTATTTTCCATTTTGTCAACGGAAAACCGCCGTACCGCCCCTAAAACGTTGCATATAACCAATCAGCCGCCCAGACTGCAAGAAATCACGATCGGCTGTCCAACCCGGCACGAATCCCGAATTTCTCGCTGTACCGACAAAAAGCACTATTCACCCCTGAACGGCCCGAAAGTAGTTATTTTCCATTTTGTCAACGGAAAACCGCCGTACCGCCCTTAAAACGTTGCATATAACCAATCAGCACCCCAGACTGCCAGAAATCACGATCGGCCGTCCAGACCGGCACGAATCCCGAATTTCTCGCTGTATCAACAGAAAGCACTATTCACCCCTGAACGGCCCGAATGTAGTTATTTTCCATTTTGTCAACGGAAAACCGCCGTACCGCCCTTAAAACGCAGCATATAACCAACCAGCCCCCCAGACTGCCAGAAATCACGATCGGCCGTCCAGACCGGCACGAATCCCGAATTTCTCGCTGTACCGACAGAAAGCACCATTCACCCCTGAACGGCCCGAAAGTAGTTATTTTCCATTTTGTCAACGGAAAACCACCGTACCGCCCCTAAAAAGTTGCAAATAACCATAATGGCCCCCAATCAGCCAGAACTCACGATCGGCCGTTCAGACCGGCACGAATCCCGAATTTCTCGCTGTACCGACAGAAAGCACCATTCACCCCTGAACGGCCCGAAAGTAGTTATTTTCCATTTTGTCAACGGAAAACCACCGTACCGCCCCTAAAACGTTGCAAATAACCATTCTGGCCCTCAATCAGCCAGAACTCACGATCGGCCGCCCAGGCCAGCACGAATCCCGAATTTCTCGCTGCACCGACAAAAAGCACTATTCACCCCTGAACGGCCCGAAAGTAGTTATTTTCCATTTTGAAAACGGAAAACCGCCGTACCGCCCCCAAAACGTTGCAAATAACCATTCTGGCCCTCAGTCAGCCAGAACTCACGATCGGCCGTCCAGACCGGCACGAATCCCGAATTTCTCGCTGCACCGACAAAAAGCACTATTCACCCCTGAACGGCCCGAAAGTAGTTATTTTCCATTTTGAAAACGGAAAACCGCCGTACCGCCCCTAAAACATTGCAAATAACCATAATGGCCCCCAATCAGCCAGAACTCACGATCGGCCGTCCAGACCGGCACGAATCCCGAATTTCTCGCTGCACCGACAAAAAGCACTATTCACCCCTGAACGGCCCGAAAGTAGTTATTTCCATTTTGAAAATGGAAAACCGCCGTACCGCCCCTAAAACGTTGCAAATAACCATAATGGCCCGCAATTAGCCAGAACTCACGATCGGCCGTCCAGACCGGCACGAATCCCGTATTTCTCGCTGTACCGACAGAAAGCACTATTCACCCCTGAACGGCCCGAAAGTAGTTATTTTCCATTTTGTCAACGGAAAACCGCCGTACCGCCCTTAAAACGTTGCATATAACCAATCAGCACCCCAGACTGCCAGAAATCACGATCGGCCGTCCAGACCGGCACGAAACCCGAATTTCTAGTTGTACCGACAAAAAGCACTGATCACCCCTGAACGGCCCGAAAGTAGTTATTTTCCATTTTGTCAACGGAAAGCCACCGTACCGCCCCTAAAACGTTGCATATAACCAATCAGCCCCCCAGACTGCCAGAAATCACGATCGGTCGTCCAAACCGGCACGAATCCCGAATTTCTTGCTGTATCAACAGAAAGCACTATTCACCCCTGAATGGCCCGAATGTAGTTATTTTCCATTTTGTCAACGGAAAACCGCCGTACCGCGCTTAAAACGCTGCATATAACCAACCAGCCCCCCAGACTGCCAGAAATCACGATCGGCCGTCCAGACCGGCACGAATCCCGAATTTCTCGCTGTACCGACAGAAAGCACTAGTCACCCCTGAACGGCCCGAAAGTAGTTATTTTCCATTTTGTCAACGGAAAACCGCCGTACCGCCCATAAAACGTTGCATATAACCAATCAGCCCCCCAGACTGCCTGAAATCACGATCGGCCGTCCAAACCGGCACGAATCCTGAATTTCTTGCTGTATCAACTGAAAGCACTATTCACCCCTGAACGGCCCGAATGTAGTTATTTTCCATTTTGTCAACGGAAAACCGCCGTACCGCCCTTAAAACGCTGCATATAACCAACCAGCCCCCCAGACTGCCAGAAATCACGATCGGCCTTCCAGACCGGCACGAATCCTGAATTTCTCGCTGTACCGACAAAAAGCACTATTCACCCCTGCACGGCCCGAACGTAGTTATTTTCAATTTTGTCAACGGAAAACTGCCATACCGCCCCTAAAACATTGCATATAACCAATCAGCCCCCCAGAATGCCAGAAATCACGATCGGTCGTCCAGACCGGCACGAATCCCGAATTTCTCGCTGTACCGACAGAAAGCACTATTCACCCCTTAACGGCCCGAAAGTAGTTATTTTCAATTTTGTCAACGGAAAACCACCGTACCGCCCCTAAAACGTTGCAAATAACCATTCTGGCCCTCAATCAGCCAGAACTCACGATCGGCCGTCCAGACCGGCACGAATCCCGAATTTCTCGCTGCACCGACAAAAAGCACTATTCACCCCTGAACGGCCCGAAAGTAGTTATTTCCATTTTGAAAATGGAAAACCGCCGTACCGCCCCTAAAACGTTGCAAATAACCATAATGGCCCCCAATTAGCCAGAACTCACGATCGGCCGTCCAGACCGGCACGAATCCCGTATTTCTCGCTGTACCGACAGAAAGCACTATTCACCCCTGAACGGCCCGAAAGTAGTTATTTTCCATTTTGTCAACGGAAAACCGCCGTACCGCCCCTAAAACGTTGCGAATAACCAATCTGGCCCCCAAACAGCCAGAAATCACGATCGGCCGTCCAGACCGGCACGAATCCCGAATTTCTCGCTGTACCGACAGAAAGCACTATTCACCCCTGAACGGCCCGAAAGTAGTTATTTTCCATTTTGTCAACGGAAAACCGCCGTACCGCCCTTAAAACGTTGCACATAACCAATCAGCTCCCCAGACTGCCAGAAATCACGATCGGCCGTCCAGACCGGCACGAATCCCGAATTTCTCGCTGTACCGACAAAAAGCACTGATCACCCTTGAACGGCCCGAAAGTAGTTATTTTCCATTTTGTCAACGGAAAACCGCCGTTCCGCCCTTAAAACTTTGCATATAACCAATCGGCCCCCCATACTACCAGAAATCACGATCGGCCGTCCAGACCGGCACGAATCCTGAATTTCTCGCTGTACCGACAAAAAGCACTATTCACCCCTGAACGGCCCGAACGTAGTTATTTTCCATTTTGTCAACGGAAAACCGCCGTTCCGCCCCTAAAACGTTGCATATAGCCAATCAGCCCCCCAGACTGCCAGAAATCACGATCTGCCGTCCAGACCGGCACGAATCCCGAATTTCCCGCTGTACCGACAAAAAGCACTATACACCCCAGAACGGCCCGAAAGTAGTTATTTTCCATTTTGTCAACGGAAAACCGCCGTACCGCCCATAAAACGTTGCATATAACCAATCAGCACCCCAGACTGCCAGAAATCACGATCGGCCGTCCAGACCGGCACGAATCCCGAATTTCTCGCTGTACCGACAGAAAGCACTATTCACCCCTGAACGGCCCGAAAGTAGTTATTTTCCATTTTGTCAACGGAAAACCGCCGTACCGCCCTTAAAACGTTGCATATAACCAATCAGCACCCCAGACTGCCAGAAATCACGTTCGGCCGTCCAGACCGGCACGAATCCCGAATTTCTCGCTGTACCGACAAAAAGCACTGATCACCCCTAAACAGCCCGAAAGTAGTTATTTTCCATTTTGTCAACGGAAAACCGCCGTACCGCCCTTAAAACTTTGCATATAACCAATCGGCCCCCCATACTACCAGAAATCACGATCGGCCGTCCAGACCGGCACGAATCCTGAATTTCTCGCTGTACCGACAAAAAGCACTATTCACCCCTGAACGGCCCGAACGTAGTTATTTTCCATTTTGTCAACGGAAAACCGCCGTTCCGCCCCTAAAACGTTGCATATAGCCAATCAGCCCCCCAGACTGCCAGAAATCACGATCTGCCGTCCAGACCGGCACGAATCCCGAATTTCTCGCTGTACCGACAAAAAGCACTATACACCCCAGAACGGCCCGAAAGTAGTTATTTTCCATTTTGTCAACGGAAAACCGCCGTACCGCCCATAAAACGTTGCGAAAAACCAATCTAGCCCCCAAACAGCCAGAAATCACGATCGGCCGTCCAGACCGGCACGAATCCCGAATTTCTTGCTATTCCGATAAAAAGCACTATTCAGCCCTGAACGGCCCGAAAGTAGTTATTTTCCATTTTGTCAACGAGAAACTGCCGTGCCGCCCCTAAAACGTTGCATATAACCAATCTGCCCCCCAAACAGCCAGAAATACCGATCGGCCGTCCAGACCGGCATGAGTCCCGAATTTCTTGCTATTCCGACAGAAAGCGCAATTCTCCCTTGAACGGTCCGAAAGTAGTTATTTTCCATTCTGTCAACGGAAAACCGCCGTACCGCCCATAAAACGTTGCAAATAACCAATCTGGCCCCCAAACAGCCAGAAATCACGATCGGCCGTCCAGACCGGCACGAATCCCGAATTTCTCGCTGTACCGACAGAAAGCACTATTCACCCCTGAACGGCCCGAAAGTAGTTATTTTCCATTTTGCCAACGGAAAACCGCCGTACCGCCCATAAAACGTTGCATATAACCAATCAGCCCCCCAGACTGCCTGAAATCACGATCGGCCGTCCAAACCGGCACGAATCCTGAATTTCTTGCTGTATCAACTGAAAGCACTATTCACCCCTGAACGGCCCGAATGTAGTTATTTTCCATTTTGTCAACGGAAAACCGCCGTACCGCCCTTAAAACGCTGCATATAACCAACCAGCCCCCCAAACTGCCAGAAATCACGATCGGCCTTCCAGACCGGCACGAATCCTGAATTTCTCGCTGTACCGACAAAAAGCACTATTCACCCCTGAACGGCCCGAACGTAGTTATTTTCCATTTTGTCAACGGAAAACCGCCGTACCGCCCTTAAAACGTTGCATATAACCAATCAGCACCCCAGACTGCCAGAAATCACGATCGGCCGTCCAGACCGGCACGAATCCCGAATTTCTCGCTGTACCGACAAAAAGCACTGATCACCCCTAAGCGGCCCGAAAGTAGTTATTTTCCATTTTGTCAACGGAAAACCGCCGTTCCGCCCTTAAAACTTTGCATATAACCAATCGGCCCCCCAGACTACCAGAAATCACGATCGGCCGTCCAGACCGGCACGAATCCTGAATTTCTCGCTGTACCGACAAAAAGCACTATTCACCCCTGAACGGCCCGAACGTAGTTATTTTCCATTTTGTCAACGGAAAACCGCCATACCGCCCCTAAAACATTGCATATAACCAATCAGCCCCCCAGACTGCCAGAAATCAAGATCGGCCGTCCAGACCGGCACGAATCCCGAATTTCTCGCTGTACCGACAGAAAGCACTATTCACCCCTGAACGGCCCGAAAGTAGTTATTTTCCATTTTGTCAACGGGAAACCGCCGTACCGCCCTTAAAACGTTGCATATAACCAATCAGCACCCCAGACTGCCAGAAATCACGTTCGGCCGTCCAGACCGGCACGAATCCCGAATTTCTCGCTGTACCGACAAAAAGCACTGATCACCCCTAAACGGCCCGAAAGTAGTTATTTTCCATTTTGTCAACGGAAAACCGCCGTACCGCCCTTAAAACTTTGCATATAACCAATCGGCCCCCCATACTACCAGAAATCACGATCGGCCGTCCAGACCGGCACGAATCCTGAATTTCTCGCTGTACCGACAAAAAGCACTATTCACCCCTGAACGGCCCGAACGTAGTTATTTTCCATTTTGTCAACGGAAAACCGCCGTTCCGCCCCTAAAACGTTGCATATAGCCAATCAGCCCCGCAGACTGCCAGAAATCACGATCTGCCGTCCAGACCGGCACGAATCCCGAATTTCTCGCTGTACCGACAAAAAGCACTATACACCCCAGAACGGCCCGAAAGTAGTTATTTTCCATTTTGTCAACGGAAAACCGCCGTACCGCCCATAAAACGTTGCGAAAAACCAATCTAGCCCCCAAACAGCTAGAAATCACGATCGGCCGTCCAGACCGGCACGAATCCCGAATTTCTTGCTATTCCGATAAAAAGCACTATTCAGCCCTGAACGGCCCGAAAGTAGTTATTTTCCATTTTGTCAACGAGAAACCGCCGTACCACCCCTAAAACGTTGCATATAACCAATCTGCCCCCCAAACAGCCAGAAATACCGATCGGCCGTCCAGACCGGCACGAATCCCGAATTTCTCGCTGTACCGACAGAAAGCACTATTCACCCCTGAACGGCCCGAAAGTAGTTATTTTCCATTTTGTCAACGGAGAACCGCCGTACCGCCCTTAAAACGTTGCATATAACCAATCAGCACCCCAGACTGCCAGAAATCACGATCGGCCGTCCAGACCGGCACGAATCCCGAATTTCTCGCTGTTCCGACAGAAAGCACTGATCACCCTTGAACGGTCCGAAAGTAGTTATTTTCCATTTTGTCAACGGAAAACCGCCGTACCGCCCTTAAAACTTTGCAAATAACCAATCGGCCCCCCAGACTGCCAGAAATCACGATCGGCCGTCCAGACCGGCACGAATCCCGAATTTCTTGCTGTTCCGACAGAAAGCACAATTCTCCCATGAACGGTCCGAAAGTAGTTATTTTCCATTCTGTCAACGGAAAACCGCCGTACCGCCCATAAAACGTTGCATATAACCAATCAGCCCCCCAAACAGCCAGAAATCACGATCGGCCGTCCAGACCGGCACGAATCCCGAATTTCTCGCTGTACCGACAGAAAGCACTATTCACCCCTGAACGGCCCGAAAGTAGTTATTTTCCATTTTGTCAACGGAAAACCGCCGTACCGCCCTTAAAACGTTGCATATAACCAATCAGCACCCCAGACTGCCAGAAATCACGATCGGCCGTCCAGACCGGCACGAATCCCGAATTTCTCGCTGTTCCGACAAAAAGCACTGATCACCCTTGAACGGCCCGAAAGTAGTTATTTTCCATTTTGTCAACGGAAAACCGCCGTACCGCCCTTAAAACTTTGCATATAACCAATCGGCCCCCCAGACTGCCAGAAATCACGATCGGCCGTCCAGACCGGCACGAATCCTGAATTTCTCGCTGTACCGACAAAAAGCACTATTCACCCCTGAACGGCCCGAACGTAGTTATTTTCCATTTTGTCAACGGAGAACCGCCATACCGCCCCTAAAACATTGCATATAACCAATCAGCCCCCCAGACTGCCAGAAATCAAGATCGGCCGTCCAGACCGGCACGAATCCCGAATTTCTCGCTGTACCGACAGAAAGCACTATTCAGCCCTGAACGGCCCGAAAGTAGTTATTTTCCATTTTGTCAACGGAAAACCGCCGTACCGCCCATAAAACGTTGCAAATAACCAATCTGGCCCCAAAACTGCCAGAAATCACGATCGGCCGTCCAGACCGGCATGAATCCCGAATTTCTCGCTGTACCGACAGAAAGCACTATTCACCCCTGAACGGCCCGAAAGTAGTTATTTTCCATTTTGTCAACGAGAAACCGCCGTACCGCCCCTAAAACGTTGCATATAACCAATCTGCCCCCCAAACAGCCAGAAATACCGATCGGCCGTCCAGACCGGCATGAGTCCCGAATTTCTTGCTATTCCGACAGAAAGCACAATTCTCCCTTGAACGGTCCGAAAGTAGTTATTTTCCATTCTGTCATCGGAAAACCGCCGTACCGCCCATAAAACGTTGTGAAAAACCAATCTAGCCCCCAAACAGCCAGAAATCATGATCGGCCGTCCAGACCGGCACGAATCCCGAATTTCTTGCTGTTCCGACAGAAAGCACAATTCTCCCATGAACGGTCCGAAAGTAGTTATTTTCCATTCTGTCAACGGAAAACCGCCGTACCGCCCATAAAACGTTGCAAATAACCAATCTGGCCCCCAAACAGCCAGAAATCACGATCGGCCGTCCAGACCGGCACGAATCCTGAATTTCTCGCTGTACCGACAGAAAGCACTATTCACCCCTGAACGGCCCGAAAGTAGTTATTTTCCATTTTGTCAACGGAAAACCGCCGTACCGCCCTTAAAACGTTGCATATAACCAATCAGCACCCCAGACTGCCAGAAATCACGATCGGCCGTCCAGACCGGCACGAATCCCGAATTTCTCGCTGTTCCGACAAAAAGCACTATACACCCCAGAACGGCCCGAAAGTAGTTATTTTCCATTTTGTCAACGGAAAACCGCCGTACCGCCCATAAAACGTTGCGAAAAACCAATCTTGCCCCCAAACAGCCAGAAATCACGATCGGCCGTCCAGACCGGCACGAATCCCGAATTTCTTGCTATTCAGATAAAAAGCACTATTCAGCCCTGAACGGCCTGAAAGTAGTTATTTTCCATTTTGTCAACGAGAAACCGCCGTACCGCCCCTAAAACGTTGCATATAACCAATCTGCCCCCCAAACAGCCAGAAATACCGATCGGCCGTCCAGACCGGCATGAGTCCCGAATTTCTTGCTATTCCGACAGAAAGCACAATTCTCCCTTGAACGGTCCGAAAGTAGTTATTTTCCATTCTGTCAACGGAAAACCGCCGTACCGCCCATAAAACGTTGCAAATAACCAATCTGGCCCCAAAACTGCCAGAAATCACGATCGGCCGTCCAGACCGGCATGAATCCCGAATTTCTCGCTGTACCGACAGAAAGCACTATTCACCCCTGAACGGCCCGAAAGTAGTTATTTTCCATTTTGTCAACGAGAAACCGCCGTACCGCCCCTAAAACGTTGCATATAACCAATCTGCCCCCCAAACAGCCAGAAATACCGATCGGCCGTCCAGACCGGCATGAGTCCCGAATTTCTTGCTATTCCGACAGAAAGCACAATTCTCCCTTGAACGGTCCGAAAGTAGTTATTTTCCATTCTGTCATCGGAAAACCGCCGTACCGCCCATAAAACGTTGTGAAAAACCAATCTAGCCCCCAAACAGCCAGAAATCATGATCGGCCGTCCAGACCGGCACGAATCCCGAATTTCTTGCTGTTCCGACAGAAAGCACAATTCTCCCATGAACGGTCCGAAAGTAGTTATTTTCCATTCTGTCAACGGAAAACCGCCGTACCGCCCATAAAACGTTGCAAATAACCAATCTGGCCCCCAAACAGCCAGAAATCACGATCGGCCGTCCAGACCGGCACGAATCCCGAATTTCTCGCTGTACCGACAGAAAGCACTATTCACCCCTGAACGGCCCGAAAGTAGTTATTTTCCATTTTGTCAACGAAAAACCGCCGTACCGACCTTAAAACGTTGCATATAACCAATCAGCACCCCAGACTGCCAGAAATCACGATCGGCCGTCCAGACCGGCACGAATCCCGAATTTCTCGCTGTTCCGACAAAAAGCACTGATCACCCTTGAACGGCCCGAAAGTAGTTATTTTCCATTTTGTCAACGGAAAACCGCCGTACCGCCCTTAAAACTTTGCATATAACCAATCGGCCCACCAGACTGCCAGAAATCACGATCGGCCGTCCAGACCGGCACGAATCCTGAATTTCTCGCTGTACCGACAAAAAGCACTATTCACCCCTGAACGGCCCGAACGTAGTTATTTTCCATTTTGTCAACGGAGAACCGCCATACCGCCCCTAAAACATTGCATATAACCAATCAGCCCCCCAGACTGCCAGAAATCAAGATCGGCCGTCCAGACCGGCACGAATCCCGAATTTCTCGCTGTACCGACAGAAAGCACTATTCACCCCTGAACGGCCCGAAAGTAGTTATTTTCCATTTTGTCAACGGAAAACCGCCGTACCGCCCTTAAAACTTTGCATATAACCAATCAGCACCCCAGACTGCCAGAAATCACGATCGGCCGTCCAGACCGGCACGAATCCCGAATTTCTTGCTATTCCGATAAAAAGCACTATTCAGCCCTGAACGGCCCGAAAGTAGTTATTTTCCATTTTGTCAACGAGAAACCGCCGTACCGCCCCTAAAACGTTGCATATAACCAATCTGCCCCCCAAACAGCCAGAAATACCGATCTGCCGTCCAGACCGGCATGAGTCCCGAATTTCTTGCTATTCCGACAGAAAGCACAATTCTCCCTTGAACAGTCCGAAAGTAGTCATTTTCCATTCTGTCAACGGAAAACCGCCGTACCGCCCATAAAACGTTGCAAATAACCAATCTGGCCCCCAAACAGCCAGAAATCACGATCGGCCGTCCAGACCGGCACGAATCCCGAATTTCTTGCTGTACCGACAGAAAGCACTATTCACCCCTGAACGGCCCGAAAGTAGTTATTTTCCATTTTGTCAACGGAAAACCGCCGTACCGCCCCTAAAACGTTGCGAAAAACCAATCTGCCCCCCAAACAGCCAGAAATCATGATCGGCCGTCCAGACCGGCATGAGTCCCGAATTTCTTGCTATTCCGACAAATAGCACTATTCACCCCTGAACGGCTCGAAAGTAGTTATTTTCCATTTTGTCAACGAGAAACCGCCGTACCGCCCCAAAAACGTTGCAAATAACCAATCTGGCCCCAAAACTGCCAGAAATCACGATCGGCCGCCCAGACCGGCACGAATCCCGAATTTCTCGCTGTACCGACAGAAAGCACTATTCACCCCTAAACGGCCCGAAAGTAGTTATTTTCCATTTTGTCAACGGAAAACCGCCGTACCGCCCTTAAAACGTTGCATATAACCAATCAGCACCCCAGACTGCCAGAAATCACGATCGGCCGTCCAGACCGGCACGAATCCCGAATTTCTCGCTGTTCCGACAGAAAGCACTGATCACCCTTGAATGGTCCGAAAGTAGTTATTTTCCATTTTGTCAACGGAAAACCGCCGTACCGCCCTTAAAACTTTGCAAATAAACAATCGGCCCCCCAGACTGCCAGAAATCACGATCGGCCGTCCAGACCGGCACGAATCCCGAATTTCTTGCTGTTCCGACAGAAAGCACAATTCTCCCATGAACGGTCCGAAAGTAGTTATTTTCCATTCTGTCAACGGAAAACCGCCGTACCGCCCATAAAACGTTGCATATAACCAATCAGCCCCCCAAACAGCCAGAAATCACGATCGGCCGTCCAGACCGGCACGAATCCCGAATTTCTCGCTGTACCGACAGAAAGCACTATTCACCCCTGAACGGCCCGAAAGTAGTTATTTTCCATTTTGTCAACGGAAAACCGCCGTACCGCCCTTAAAACGTTGCATATAACCAATCAGCACCCCAGACTGCCAGAAATCACGATCGGCCGTCCAGACCGGCACGAATCCCGAATTTCTCGCTGTTCCGACAAAAAGCACTATACACCCCAGAACGGCCCGAAAGTAGTTATTTTCCATTTTGTCAACGGAAAACCGCCGTACCGCCCATAAAACGTTGCGAAAAACCAATCTTGCCCCCAAACAGCCAGAAATCACGATCGGCCGTCCAGACCGGCACGAATCCCGAATTTCTTGCTATTCAGATAAAAAGCACTATTCAGCCCTGAACGGCCTGAAAGTAGTTATTTTCCATTTTGTCAACGAGAAACCGCCGTACCGCCCCTAAAACGTTGCATATAACCAATCTGCCCCCCAAACAGCCAGAAATACCGATCGGCCGTCCAGACCGGCATGAGTCCCGAATTTCTTGCTATTCCGACAGAAAGCACAATTCTCCCTTGAACGGTCCGAAAGTAGTTATTTTCCATTCTGTCAACGGAAAACCGCCGTACCGCCCATAAAACGTTGCAAATAACCAATCTGGCCCCAAAACTGCCAGAAATCACGATCGGCCGTCCAGACCGGCATGAATCCCGAATTTCTCGCTGTACCGACAGAAAGCACTATTCACCCCTGAACGGCCCGAAAGTAGTTATTTTCCATTTTGTCAACGAGAAACCGCCGTACCGCCCCTAAAACGTTGCATATAACCAATCTGCCCCCCAAACAGCCAGAAATACCGATCGGCCGTCCAGACCGGCATGAGTCCCGAATTTCTTGCTATTCCGACAGAAAGCACAATTCTCCCTTGAACGGTCCGAAAGTAGTTATTTTCCATTCTGTCATCGGAAAACCGCCGTACCGCCCATAAAACGTTGTGAAAAACCAATCTAGCCCCCAAACAGCCAGAAATCATGATCGGCCGTCCAGACCGGCACGAATCCCGAATTTCTTGCTGTTCCGACAGAAAGCACAATTCTCCCATGAACGGTCCGAAAGTAGTTATTTTCCATTCTGTCAACGGAAAACCGCCGTACCGCCCATAAAACGTTGCAAATAACCAATCTGGCCCCCAAACAGCCAGAAATCACGATCGGCCGTCCAGACCGGCACGAATCCCGAATTTCTCGCTGTACCGACAGAAAGCACTATTCACCCCTGAACGGCCCGAAAGTAGTTATTTTCCATTTTGTCAACGGAAAACCGCCGTACCGCCCTTAAAACGTTGCATATAACCAATCAGCACCCCAGACTGCCAGAAATCACGATCGGCCGTCCAGACCGGCACGAATCCCGAATTTCTCGCTGTTCCGACAAAAAGCACTATACACCCCAGAACGGCCCGAAAGTAGTTATTTTCCATTTTGTCAACGGAAAACCGCCGTACCGCCCATAAAACGTTGCGAAAAACCAATCTTGCCCCCAAACAGCCAGAAATCACGATCGGCCGTCCAGACCGGCACGAATCCCGAATTTCTTGCTATTCAGATAAAAAGCACTATTCAGCCCTGAACGGCCTGAAAGTAGTTATTTTCCATTTTGTCAACGAGAAACCGCCGTACCGCCCCTAAAACGTTGCATATAACCAATCTGCCCCCCAAACAGCCAGAAATACCGATCGGCCGTCCAGACCGGCATGAGTCCCGAATTTCTTGCTATTCCGACAGAAAGCACAATTCTCCCTTGAACGGTCCGAAAGTAGTTATTTTCCATTCTGTCAACGGAAAACCGCCGTACCGCCCATAAAACGTTGCAAATAACCAATCTGGCCCCAAAACTGCCAGAAATCACGATCGGCCGTCCAGACCGGCATGAATCCCGAATTTCTCGCTGTACCGACAGAAAGCACTATTCACCCCTGAACGGCCCGAAAGTAGTTATTTTCCATTTTGTCAACGAGAAACCGCCGTACCGCCCCTAAAACGTTGCATATAACCAATCTGCCCCCCAAACAGCCAGAAATACCGATCAGCCGTCCAGACCGGCATGAGTCCCGAATTTCTTGCTATTCCGACAGAAAGCACAATTCTCCCTTGAACGGTCCGAAAGTAGTTATTTTCCATTCTGTCATCGGAAAACCGCCGTACCGCCCATAAAACGTTGTGAAAAACCAATCTAGCCCCCAAACAGCCAGAAATCATGATCGGCCGTCCAGACCGGCACGAATCCCGAATTTCTTGCTGTTCCGACAGAAAGCACAATTCTCCCATGAACGGTCCGAAAGTAGTTATTTTCCATTCTGTCAACGGAAAACCGCCGTACCGCCCATAAAACGTTGCAAATAACCAATCTGGCCCCCAAACAGCCAGAAATCACGATCGGCCGTCCAGACCGGCACGAATCCCGAATTTCTCGCTGTACCGACAGAAAGCACTATTCACCCCTGAACGGCCCGAAAGTAGTTATTTTCCATTTTGTCAACGGAAAACCGCCGTACCGCCCTTAAAACGTTGCATATAACCAATCAGCACCCCAGACTGCCAGAAATCACGATCGGCCGTCCAGACCGGCACGAATCCCGAATTTCTCGCTGTTCCGACAAAAAGCACTGATCACCCTTGAACGGCCCGAAAGTAGTTATTTTCCATTTTGTCAACGGAAAACCGCCGTACCGCCCTTAAAACTTTGCATATAACCAATCGGCCCCCCAGACTGCCAGAAATCACGATCGGCCGTCCAGACCAGCACGAATCCCGAATTTCTCGCTGTACCGACAAAAAGCACTATTCACCCCTGAACGGCCCGAACGTAGTTATTTTCCATTTTGTCAACGGAGAACCGCCATACCGCCCCTAAAACATTGCATATAACCAATCAGCCCCCCAGACTGCCAGAAATCAAGATCGGCCGTCCAGACCGGCACGAATCCCGAATTTCTCGCTGTACCGACAGAAAGCACTATTCACCCCTGAACGGCCCGAAAGTAGTTATTTTCCATTTTGTCAACGGAAAACCGCCGTACCGCCCTTAAAACGTTGCATATAACCAATCAGCACCCCAGACTGCCAGAAATCACGATCGGCCGTCCAGACCGGCACGAATCCCGAATTTCTCGCTGTACCGACAAAAAGCACTGATCACCCCTAAACGGCCCGAAAGTAGTTATTTTCCATTTTGTCAACGGAAAACCGCCGTACCGCCCTTAAAACTTTGCATATAACCAATCGGCCCCCCATACTACCAGAAATCACGATCGGCCGTCCAGACCGGCACGAATCCTGAATTTCTCGCTGTACCGACAAAAAGCACTATTCACCCCTGAACGGCCCGAACGTAGTTATTTTCCATTTTGTCAACGGAAAACCGCCGTTCCGCCCCTAAAACGTTGCATATAGCCAATCAGCCCCCCAGACTGCCAGAAATCACGATCTGCCGTCCAGACCGGCACGAATCCCGAATTTCTCGCTGTACCGACAAAAAGCACTATACACCCCAGAACGGCCCGAAAGTAGTTATTTTCCATTTTGTCAACGGAAAACCGCCGTACCGCCCATAAAACGTTGCGAAATACCAATCTAGCCCCCAAACAGCCAGAAATCACGATCGGCCGTCCAGACCGGCACGAATCCCGAATTTCTTGCTATTCCGATAAAAAGCACTATTCAGCCCTGAACGGCCCGAAAGTAGTTATTTTCCATTTTGTCAACGAGAAACCGCCGTACCGCCCCTAAAACGTTGCATATAACCAATCTGCCCCCCAAACAGCCAGAAATACCGATCGGCCGTCCAGACCGGCATGAGTCCCGAATTTCTTGCTATTCCGACAGAAAGCACAATTCTCCCTTGAACGGTCCGAAAGTAGTTATTTTCCATTCTGTCAACGGAAAACCGCCGTACCGCCCATAAAACGTTGCAAATAACCAATCTGGCCCCCAAACAGCCAGAAATCACGATCGGCCGTCCAGACCGGCACGAATCCCGAATTTCTCGCTGTACCGACAGAAAGCACTATTCACCCCTGAACGGCCCGAAAGTAGTTATTTTCCATTTTGCCAACGGAAAACCGCCGTACCGCCCATAAAACGTTGCATATAACCAATCAGCCCCCCAGACTACCTGAAATCACGATCGGCCGTCCAAACCGGCACGAATCCTGAATTTCTTGCTGTATCAACTGAAAGCACTATTCACCCCTGAACGGCCCGAATGTAGTTATTTTCCATTTTGTCAACGGAAAACCGCCGTACTGCCCTTAAAACGCTACATATAACCAACCAGCCCCCCAGACTGCCAGAAATCACGATCGGCCTTCTAGACCGGCACGAATCCTGAATTTCTCGCTGTACCGACAAAAAGCACTATTCACCCCTGAACGGCCCGAACGTAGTTATTTTCCATTTTGTCAACGGAAAACCGCCATACCGCCCCTAAAACATTGCATATAACCAATCAGCCCCCCAGACTGCCAGAAATCACGATCGGCCGTCCAGACCGGCACGAATCCCGAATTTCTCGCTGTACCGACAGAAAGCACTATTCACCCCTGAACGGCCCGAAAGTAGTTATTTTCAATTTTGTCAACGGAAAACCACCGTACCGCCCCTAAAACGTTGCAAATAACCATTCTGGCCCTCAATCAGCCAGAACTCACGATCGGCCGTCCAGACCGGCACGAATCCCGAATTTCTCGCTGCACCGACAAAAAGCACTATTCACCCCTGAACGGCCCGAAAGTAGTTATTTCCATTTTGAAAATGGAAAACCGCCGTACCGCCCCTAAAACGTTGCAAATAACAATAATGGCCCCCAATTAGCCAGAACTCACGATCGGCCGTCCAGACCGGCACGAATCCCGTATTTCTCGCTGTACCGACAGAAAGCACTATTCACCCCTGAACGGCCCGAAAGTAGTTATTTTCCATTTTGTCAACGGAAAACCGCCGTACCGCCCCTAAAACGTTGCGAATAACCAATCTGGCCCCCAAACAGCCAGAAATCACGATCGGCCGTCCAGACCGGCACGAATCCCGAATTTCTCGCTGTACCGACAGAAAGCACTATTCACCCCTGAACGGCCCGAAAGTAGTTATTTTCCATTTTGTCAACGGAAAACCGCCGTACCGCCCTTAAAACGTTGCATATAACCAATCAGCACCCCAGACTGCCAGAAATCACGATCGGCCGTCCAGACCGGCACGAATCCCGAATTTCTCGCTGTACCGACAAAAAGCACTGATCACCCCTAAACGGCCCGAAAGTAGTTATTTTCCATTTTGTCAACGGAAAACCGCCGTACCGCCCTTAAAACTTTGCATATAACCAATCGGCCCCCCATACTACCAGAAATCACGATCGGCCGTCCAGACCGGCACGAATCCTGAATTTCTCGCTGTACCGACAAAAAGCACTATTCACCCCTGAACGGCCCGAACGTAGTTATTTTCCATTTTGTCAACGGAAAACCGCCGTTCCGCCCCTAAAACGTTGCATATAGCCAATCAGCCCCCCAGACTGCCAGAAATCACGATCTGCCGTCCAGACCGGCACGAATCCCGAATTTCTCGCTGTACCGACAAAAAGCACTATACACCCCAGAACGGCCCGAAAGTAGTTATTTTCCATTTTGTCAACGGAAAACCGCCGTACCGCCCATAAAATGTTGCGAAATACCAATCTAGCCCCCAAACAGCCAGAAATCACGATCGGCCGTCCAGACCGGCACGAATCCCGAATTTCTTGCTATTCCGATAAAAAGCACTATTCAGCCCTGAACGGCCCGAAAGTAGTTATTTTCCATTTTGTCAACGAGAAACCGCCGTACCGCCCCTAAAACGTTGCATATAACCAATCTGCCCCCCAAACAGCCAGAAATACCGATCGGCCGTCCAGACCGGCATGAGTCCCGAATTTCTTGCTATTCCGACAGAAAGCACAATTCTCCCTTGAACGGTCCGAAAGTAGTTATTTTCCATTCTGTCAACGGAAAACCGCCGTACCGCCCATAAAACGTTGCAAATAACCAATCTGGCCCCCAAACAGCCAGAAATCACGATCGGCCGTCCAGACCGGCACGAATCCCGAATTTCTCGCTGTACCGACAGAAAGCACTATTCACCCCTGAACGGCCCGAAAGTAGTTATTTTCCATTTTGCCAACGGAAAACCGCCGTACCGCCCATAAAACGTTGCATATAACCAATCAGCCCCCCAGACTACCTGAAATCACGATCGGCCGTCCAAACCGGCACGAATCCTGAATTTCTTGCTGTATCAACTGAAAGCACTATTCACCCCTGAACGGCCCGAATGTAGTTATTTTCCATTTTGTCAACGGAAAACCGCCGTACTGCCCTTAAAACGCTACATATAACCAACCAGCCCCCCAGACTGCCAGAAATCACGATCGGCCTTCTAGACCGGCACGAATCCTGAATTTCTCGCTGTACCGACAAAAAGCACTATTCACCCCTGAACGGCCCGAACGTAGTTATTTTCCATTTTGTCAACGGAAAACCGCCATACCGCCCCTAAAACATTGCATATAACCAATCAGCCCCCCAGACTGCCAGAAATCACGATCGGCCGTCCAGACCGGCACGAATCCCGAATTTCTCGCTGTACCGACAGAAAGCACTATTCACCCCTGAACGGCCCGAAAGTAGTTATTTTCAATTTTGTCAACGGAAAACCACCGTACCGCCCCTAAAACGTTGCAAATAACCATTCTGGCCCTCAATCAGCCAGAACTCACGATCGGCCGTCCAGACCGGCACGAATCCCGAATTTCTCGCTGCACCGACAAAAAGCACTATTCACCCCTGAACGGCCCGAAAGTAGTTATTTCCATTTTGAAAATGGAAAACCGCCGTACCGCCCCTAAAACGTTGCAAATAACAATAATGGCCCCCAATTAGCCAGAACTCACGATCGGCCGTCCAGACCGGCACGAATCCCGTATTTCTCGCTGTACCGACAGAAAGCACTATTCACCCCTGAACGACCCGAAAGTAGTTATTTTCCCTTTTGTCAACGGAAAACCGCCGTACCGCCCCTAAAACGTTGCGAATAACCAATCTGGCCCCCAAACAGCCAGAAATCACGATCGGCCGTCCAGACCGGCACGAATCCCGAATTTCTCGCTGTACCGACAGAAAGCACTATTCACCCCTGAACGGCCCGAAAGTAGTTATTTTCCATTTTGTCAACGGAAAACCGCCGTACCGCCCTTAAAACGTTGCATATAACCAATCAGCACCCCAGACTGCCAGAAATCACGATCGGCCGTCCAGACCGGCACGAATCCCGAATTTCTCGCTGTACCGACAAAAAGCACTGATCACCCTTGAACGGCCCGAAAGTAGTTATTTTCCATTTTGTCAACGGAAAACCGCCGTACCGCCCTTAAAACTTTGCATATAACCAATCGGCCCCCCAGACTGCCAGAAATCACGATCGGCCGTCCAGACCGGCACGAATCTTGAATTTCTCGCTGTACCGACAAAAAGCACTATTCACCCCTGAACGGCCCGAACGTAGTTATTTTCCATTTTGTCAACGGAGAACCGCCATACCGCCCCTAAAACATTGCATATAATCAATCAGCCCCCCAGACTGCCTGAAATCAAGATCAGCCGTCCAGACCGGCACGAATCCCGAATTTCTCGCTGTACCGACAGAAAGCACTATTCACCCCTGAACGGCCCGAAAGTAGTTATTTTCCATTTTGTCAACGGAAAACCGCCGTACCGCCCTTAAAACTTTGCATATAACCAATCGGCCCCCCATACTACCAGAAATCACGATCTGCCGTCCAGACCGGCACGAATCCCGAATTTCTCGCTGTACCGACAAAAAGCACTATACACCCCAGAACGGCCCGAACGTAGTTATTTTCCATTTTGTCAACGGAAAACCGCCGTTCCGCCCCTAAAACGTTGCATATAGCCAATCAGCCCCCCAGACTGCCAGAAATCACGATCTGCCGTCCAGACCGGCACGAATCCCGAATTTCTCGCTGTACCGACAAAAAGCACTATACACCCCAGAACGGCCCGAAAGTAGTTATTTTCCATTTTGTCAACGGAAAACCGCCGTACCGCCCATAAAACGTTGCGAAAAACCAATCTTGCCCCCAAACAGCCAGAAATCACGATCGGCCGTCCAGACCGGCACGAATCCCGAATTTCTTGCTATTCAGATAAAAAGCACTATTCAGCCCTGAACGGCCTGAAAGTAGTTATTCTCCATTTTGTCAACGAGAAACCGCCGTACCGCCCCTAAAACGTTGCATATAACCAATCTGCCCCCCAAACAGCCAGAAATACCGATCGGCCGTCCAGACCGGCATGAGTCCCGAATTTCTTGCTATTCCGACAGAAAGCACAATTCTCCCTTGAACGGTCCGAAAGTAGTTATTTTCCATTCTGTCAACGGAAAACCGCCGTACCGCCCATAAAACGTTGCAAATAACCAATCTGGCCCCAAAATTGCCAGAAATCACGATCGGCCGTCCAGACCGGCATGAATCCCGAATTTCTCGCTGTACCGACAGAAAGCACTATTCACCCCTGAACGGCCCGAAAGTAGTTATTTTCCATTTTGTCAACGAGAAACCGCCGTACCGCCCCTAAAACGTTGCAAATAACCAATCTGGCCCCCAAACAGCCAGAAATCACGATCGGCCGTCCAGACCGGCATGAATCCCGAATTTCTCGCTGTACCGACAGAAAGCACTATACACCCCAGAACGGCCCGAAAGTAGTTATTTTCCATTTTGTCAACGGAAAACCGCCGTACCGCCCATAAAACGTTGCGAAATTCCAATCTAGCCCCCAAACAGCCAGAAATCACGATCGGCCGTCCAGACCGGCACGAATCCCGAATTTCTTGCTATTCCGATAAAAAGCACTATTCAGCCCTGAACGGCCCGAAAGTAGTTATTTTCCATTTTGTCAACGAGAAACCGCCGTACCGCCCCTAAAACGTTGCATATACCAATCTGCCCCCCAAACAGCCAGAAATACCGATCGGCCGTCCAGACCGGCATGAGTCCCGAATTTCTTGCTATTCCGACAGAAAGCACAATTCTCCCTTGAACGGTCCGAAAGTAGTTATTTTCCATTCTGTCAACGGAAAACCGCTGTACCGCCGATAAAACGTTGCAAATAACCAATCTGGCCCCCAAACAGCCAGAAATCACGATCGGCCGTCCAGACCGGCACGAATCCCGAATTTCTCGCTGTACCGACAGAAAGCACTATTCACCCCTGAACGGCCCGAAAGTAGTTATTTTCCATTTTGCCAACGGAAAACCGCCGTACCGCCCATAAAACGTTGCATATAACCAATCAGCCCCCCAGACTACCTGAAATCACGATCGGCCGTCCAAACCGGCACGAATCCTGAATTTCTTGCTGTATCAACTGAAAGCACTATTCACCCCTGAACGGCCCGAATGTAGTTATTTTCCATTTTGTCAACGGAAAACCGCCGTACCGCCCTTAAAACGCTGCATATAACCAACCAGCCCCCCAGACTGCCAGAAATCACGATCGGCCTTCCAGACCGGCACGAATCCTGAATTTCTCGCTGTACCGACAAAAAGCACTATTCACCCCTGAACGGCCCGAACGTAGTTATTTTCCATTTTGTCAACGGAAAACCGCCATACCGCCCCTAAAACATTGCATATAACCAATCAGCCCCCCAGACTGCCAGAAATCACGATCGGCCGTCCAGACCGGCACGAATCCCGAATTTCTCGCTGTACCGACAGAAAGCACTATTCACCCTGAACGGCCCGAAAGTAGTTATTTTCAATTTTGTCAACGGAAAACCACCGTACCGCCCCTAAAACGTTGCAAATAACCATTCTGGCCCTCAATCAGCCAGAACTCACGATCGGCCGTCCAGACCGGCACGAATCCCGAATTTCTCGCTGCACCGACAAAAAACACTATTCACCCCTGAACGGCCTGAAAGTAGTTATTTCCATTTTGAAAATGGAAAACCGCCGTACCGCCCCTAAAACGTTGCAAATAACAATAATGGCCCCCAATTAGCCAGAACTCACGATCGGCCGTCCAGACCGGCACGAATCCCGTATTTCTCGCTGTACCGACAGAAAGCACTATTCACCCCTGAACGGCCCGAAAGTAGTTATTTTCCATTTTGTCAACGGAAAACCGCCGTACCGCCCCTAAAACGTTGCGAATAACCAATCTGGCCCCCAAACAGCCAGAAATCACGATCGGCCGTCCAGACCGGCACGAATCCCGAATTTCTCGCTGTACCGACAGAAAGCACTATTCACCCCTGAACGGCCCGAAAGTAGTTATTTACCATTTTGTCAACGGAAAACCGCCGTACCGCCCTTAAAATGTTGCATATAACCAATCAGCACCCCAGACTGCCAGAAATCACGATCGGCCGTCCAGACCGGCACGAATCCCGAATTTCTCGCTGTACCGACAAAAAGCACTGATCACCCTTGAACGGCCCGAAAGTAGTTATTTTCCATTATGTCAACGGAAAACCGCCGTACCGCCCTTAAAACTTTGCATATAACCAATCGGCCCCCCAGACTGCCAGAAATCACGATCGGCCGTCCAGACCGGCACGAATCCTGAATTTCTCGCTGTACCGACAAAAAGCACTATTCACCCCTGAACGGCCCGAACGTAGTTATTTTCCATTTTGTCAACGGAGAACCGCCATACCGCCCCTAAAACATTGCATATAATCAATCAGCCCCCCAGACTGCCTGAAATCAAGATCGGCCGTCCAGACCGGCACGAATCCCGAATTTCTCGCTGTACCGACAGAAAGCACTATTCACCCCTGAACGGCCCGAAAGTAGTTATTTTCCATTTTGTCAACGGAAAACCGCCGTACCGCCCTTAAAACTTTGCATATAACCAATCGGCCCCCCATACTACCAGAAATCACGATCTGCCGTCCAGACCGGCACGAATCCCGAATTTCTCGCTGTACCGACAAAAAGCACTATACACCCCAGAACGGCCCGAACGTAGTTATTTTCCATTTTGTCAACGGAAAACCGCCGTTCCGCCCCTAAAACGTTGCATATAGCCAATCAGCCCCCCAGACTGCCAGAAATCACGATCTGCCGTCCAGACCGGCACGAATCCCGAATTTCTCGCTGTACCGACAAAAAGCACTATTCACCCCTGAATGGCCCGAACGTAGTTATTTTCCATTTTGTCAACGGAAAACCGCCATACCGCCCCTAAAACATTGCATATAACCAATCAGCCCCCCAGACTGCCAGAAATCACGATCGGCCGTCCAGACCGGCACGAATCCCGAATTTCTCGCTGTACCGACAGAAAGCACTATTCACCCCTGAACGGCCCGAAAGTAGTTATTTTCAATTTTGTCAACGGAAAACCACCGTACCGCCACTAAAACGCTGCAAATAACCAATCTGACCCTCAAACAGCCAGAAATCCCGACTGGCCGCCCAGACCGGCACGAATCCCGAATTACTCGCTGCACCGACAAAAAGCACTATTCACCCCTGAACGGCCCGAAAGTAGTTATTTTCCATTTTGTCAACGGAATACCGCCGTACCGCCCCGAAAACGTTGCAAACAACCACTCTAGCCCTCAAACAGTTTGAAATCACGACTGGCCGTCCAGACCGGCACGAATCCCGAATTTCTCGCTGTACCGACAAAAAGCACTATTCACCCCTGGACAGCCCGAAAGTAGTTATTTTCCATTTTGTAAACGGAAAACCGCCGTACCGCCCCGAAAACGTTGCAAATAACCATTCTAGCCCTCAAACAGCCAGAAAGCACGATCGGCCGTCCAGACCGGCACGAATCCTGAATTTCTCGCTGCACTGACAAAAAGCACTATTCACCCCTGAACGGCCCGAAAGTAGTTATTTTCCATTTGGTCAACGGAAAACCACCGTACAGCCCCGAAAACGTTGCAAATAACCAATCTGCCCCATAAACAGCCAGAAATCACGACTGGCCGTCCAGACCGGCTCGAATCCCGAATTACTCGCTGCACCGACAAAAAGCACTATTCACCCCTGAACGGCCCGAAAGTAGTTATTTTCCTTTTTGTCAACGGAAGACCGCCGCACCGCGACTAAAACGTTGCAAATAACCAATCTGCCCCTCAAACAGCCAGAAATCCCGGCTGGCCGTCCAGACCGGCACGAATCCCGAATTTCTCGCTGCACCGACAAAAAGCACTATTCACCCCTGAACGGCCCGAAAGTAGTTATTTTCCATTTTGTCAACGGAATACCGCCGTACCGCCCCGAAAACGTTGCAAATAACCATTCTAGCCCTCAAACAGTTTGAAATCACGATCGGCCGTCCAGACCGGCACGAATCCCGAATTTCTCGCTGCACCGACAAAAAGCACTATTCACCCCTGGACAGCCCGAAAGTAGTTATTTTCTATTTCGTAAACGGAAAACCGCCGTACCGCCCCGAAAACGTTGCAAATAACCATTCTAGCCCTCAAACAGCCAGAAATCACGACTGGCCGTCCAGACCGGCACGAATCCTGAATTTCTCGCTGTACCGACAAAAAGCACTATTCACCCCTGGACAGCCCGAAAGTAGTTATTTTCCATTTTGTCAACGGAAAACCGCCGTACCGCCCCGAAAACGTTGCAAATAACCATTCTAGCCCTCAAACAGTTAGAAATCTCGATCGGCCGTCCAGACCGGCACGAATCCCGAATTTCTCGCTGCACCGACAAAAAGCACTATTCACCCCTGAACGGCCCAAAAGTAGTTATTTTCCATTTTGTCAACGGAAAACCGCCGTATCGCCCCAAAAACGTTGTAAATAACCAATCTGCCCCTCAAACAGCCAGAAATCACGACTGGCCGTCCAGACCGGCACGAATCCCGAATTTCTCGCTGTACCGACAAAAAGCACTATTCACCCCTGGACAGCCCGAAAGTAGTTATTTTCCATTTTGTCAACGGAAAACCGCCGTACCGCCCCGAAAACGTTGGAAATAACCATTCTAGCCCTCAAACAGTTAGAAATCACGATCGGCCGTCCAGACCGGAACGAATCCCGAATTTCTCGCTGCACCGACAAAAAGCGCTATTCACCCCTGAACGGCCCGAAAGTAGTTATTTCCATTTTGTCAACGGAAGACCGCCGTACCGCCACTAAAACGTTGCAAATAACCAATCTGCCCCTCAAACAGCCAGAAATCCTGACTGGCCGTCCAGACCGGAACGAATCCTGAATTTCTCGCTGCACCGACAAAAAGCACTATTCACCCCTGAACGGCCCGAAAGTAGTTATTTTCCATTTTGTCAACGGAAGACCGCCGTACCGCCCCGAAAACGTTGCAAATAACCATTCTAGCCCTCAAACAGTTAGAAATCACGATCGGCCGTCCAGACCGGCACGAATCCCGAATTTCTCGTTGCACCGACAAAAAGCACTATTCACCCCTGAGCGGCCCGAAAGTAGTTATTTTCCATTTTGTCAACGGAAGACCGCCGTACCGCCACTAAAACGTTGCAAATAACCAATCTGCCCCTCAAACAGCCAGAAATCCCGACTGGCCGTCCAGACCGGCACGAATCCCGAATTTCTCGTTGCACCGACAAAAAGCACTATTCTCCCCTGAACGGCCCAAAAGTAGTTATTTTCCATTTTGTCAACGGAAAACCGCCGTACCGCCCCAAAAACGTTGTAAATAACCAATCTGCCCCTCAAACAGCCAGAAATCACGACTGGCCGTCCAGACCGGCACGAATCCTGAATTTCTCGCTGTACCGACAAAAAGCACTATTCACCCCTGGACAGCCCGAAAGTAGTTATTTTCCATTTTGTCAACGGAAGACCGCCGTACCGCCACTAAAACGTTGCAAATAACCAATCTGCCCCTCAAACAGCCAGAAATCACGACTGGCCGTCCAGACCGGCACGAGTCCCGAATTTCTCGCTGCACCGACAAAAAGCACTATTCACCCCTGAACGGCCCGAAAGTAGTTATTTTCCATTTTGTCAACGGAAAACCGCCGTACCGCCCCGAAAACGTTGCAAATAACCATTCTAGCCCTCAAACAGTTAGAAATCACGATCGGCCGTCCAGACCGGAACGAATCCCGAATTTCTCGCTGCACCGACAAAAAGCGCTATTCACCCCTGAACGGCCCGAAAGTAGCTATTTCCATTTTGTCAACGGAAGACCGCCGTACTGCCACTAAAACGTTGCAAATAACCATTCTAGCCCTCAAACAGTTAGAAATCACGATCGGCCGTCCAGACCGGCACGAATCCCGAATTTCTCGTTGCACCGACAAAAAGCACTATTCACCCCTGAACGGCCCGAAAGTAGTTATTTTCCATTTTGTCAACGGAAAACCGCCGTACCGCCCCAAAAACGTTGTAAATAACCAATCTGCCCCTCAAACAGCCAGAAATCACGACTGGCCGTCCAGACCGGCACGAATCCCGAATTTCTCGCTGTACCGACAAAAAGCACTATTCACCCCTGGACAGCCCGAAAGTAGTTATTTTCCATTTTGTCAACGGAAAACCGCCGTACCGCCCCGAAAACGTTGCAAATAACCATTCTAGCCCTCAAACAGTTAGAAATCACGATCGGCCGTCCAGACCGGAACGAATCCCGAATTTCTCGTTGCGCCGACAAAAAGCACTATTCAGCCCTGAACGGCACGAAAGTAGTTATTTTCCATTTTGTCAACGGAAGACCGCCGTACCGCCACTAAAACGTTGCAAATAACCAATCTGCCCCTCAAACAGCCAGAAATCACGACTGGCCGTCCAGACCGGCACGAGTCCCGAATTTCTCGCTGTACCGACAAAAAGCACTATTCACCCCTGGACAGCCCGAAAGTAGTTATTTTCCATTTTGTCAACGGAAAACCGCCGTACCGCCCCGAAAACGTTGCACATAACCATTCTAGCCCTCAAACAGTTAGAAATCACGATCGGCCGTCCAGACCGGAACGAATCCTGAATTTCTCGCTGCACCGACAAAAAGCGCTATTCACCCCTGAACGGCCCGAAAGTAGTTATTTCCATTTTGTCAACGGAAGACCGCCGTACTGGCACTAAAACGTTGCAAATAACCATTCTAGCCCTCAAACAGTTAGAAATCACGATCGGCCGTCCAGACCGGCACGAATCCCGAATTTCTCGTTGCACCGACAAAAAGCACTATTCACCCCTGAACGGCCCGAAAGTAGTTATTTTCCATTTTGTCAACGGAAGACCGCCGTACCGCCACTAAAACGTTGCAAATAACCAATCTGCCCCTCAAACAGCCAGAAATCACGACTGGCCGTCCAGACCGGCACGAATCCTGAATTTCTCGCTGCACCCACAAAAAGCACTATTCACCCCTGAACGGCCCGAAAGTAGTTATTTTCCATTTTGTCAACGGAAGACCGCCGTACCGCCACTAAAACGTTGCAAATAACCAATCTGCCCCTCAAACAGCCAGAAATCACGACTGGCCGTCCAGACCGGCACGAGTCCCGAATTTCTCGCTGCACCGACAAAAAGCACTATTCACCCCTGAACGGCCCGAAAGTAGTTATTTTCCATTTTGTCAACGGAATACCGCCGTACCGCCCCGAAAACGTTGCAAATAACCATTCTAGCCCTCAAACAGTTAGAAATCACGATCGGCCGTCCAGACCGGCACGAATCCCGAATTTCTCGTTGCACCGACAAAAAGCACTATTCACCCCTGAACGGCCCGAAAGTAGTTATTTTCCATTTTGTCAACGGAAGACCGCCGTACCGCCACTAAAACGTTGCAAATAACCAATCTGCCCCTCAAACAGCCAGAAATCACGACTGGCCGTCCAGACCGGCACGAATCCTGAATTTCTCGCTGCACCGACAAAAAGTACTATTCACCCCTGAACGGCCCGAAAGTAGTTATTTTCCATTTTGTCAACGGAAGACCGCCGTACCGCCACTAAAACGTTGCAAATAACCAATCTGCCCCTCAAACAGCCAGAAATCACGACTGGCCGTCCAGACCGGCACGAATCCTGAATTTCTCGCTGCACCGACAAAAAGCACTATTCACCCCTGAACGGCCCGAAAGTAGTTATTTCCATTTTGTCAACGGAAGACCGCCGTACCGCCCCGAAAACGTTGCAAATAACCATTCTAGCCCTCAAACAGTTAGAAATCACGATCGGCCGTCCAGACCGGCACGAATCCCGAATTTCTCGTTGCACCGACAAAAAGCACTATTCACCCCTGAACGGCCCGAAAGTAGTTATTTTCCATTTTGTCAACGGAAGACCGCCGTACCGCCACTAAAACGTTGCAAATAACCAATCTGCCCCTCAAACAGCCAGAAATCACGACTGGCCGTCCAGACCGGCACGAATCCTGAATTTCTCGCTGCACCGACAAAAAGCACTATTCACCCCTGAACGGCCCGAAAGTAGTTATTTTCCATTTTGTCAACGGAAGACCGCCGTACCGCCACTAAAACGTTGCAAATAACCAATCTGCCCCTCAAACAGCCAGAAATCACGACTGGCCGTCCAGACCGGCACGAATCCTGAATTTCTCGCTGCACCGACAAAAAGCACTATTCACCCCTGAACGGCCCGAAAGTAGTTATTTTCCATTTTGTCAACGGAAGACCGCCGTACCGCCACTAAAACGTTGCAAATAACCAATCTGCCCCTCAAACAGCCAGAAATCACGACTGGCCGTCCAGACCGGCACGAGTCCCGAATTTCTCGCTGCACCGACAAAAAGCACTATTCACCCCTGAACGGCCCGAAAGTAGTTATTTTCCATTTTGTCAACGGAATACCGCCGTACCGCCCCGAAAACGTTGCAAATAACCATTCTAGCCCTCAAACAGTTAGAAATCACGATCGGCCGTCCAGACCGGCACGAATCCCGAATTTCTCGCTGCACCGACAAAAAGCACTATTCACCCCTGAACGGCCCAAAAGTAGTTATTTTCCATTTTGTCATCGGAAAACCGCCGTACCGCCCCAAAAACGTTGTAAATAACCAATCTGCCCCTCAAACAGCCAGAAATCACGACTGGCCGTCCAGACCGGCACGAATCCCGAATTTCTCGCTGTACCGACAAAAAGCACTATTCACCCCTGGACAGCCCGAAAGTAGTTATTTTCCATTTTGTCAACGGAAAACCGCCGTACCGCCCCGAAAACGTTGCAAATAACCATTCTAGCCCTCAAACAGTTAGAAATCACGATCGGCCGTCCAGACCGGAACGAATCCCGAATTTCTCGCTGCACCGACAAAAAGCGCTATTCACCCCTGAACGGCCCGAAAGTAGTTATTTCCATTTTGTCAACGGAAGACCGCCGTACCGCCACTAAAACGTTGCAAATAACCAATCTACCCCTCAAACAGCCAGAAATCACGACTGGCCGTCCAGACCGGCACGAATCCTGAATTTCTCGCTGCACCGACAAAAAGCACTATTCACCCCTGAACGGCCCGAAAGTAGTTATTTTCCATTTTGTCAACGGAAGACCGCCGTACCGCCCCGAAAACGTTGCAAATAACCATTCTAGCCCTCAAACAGTTAGAAATCACGATCGGCCGTCCAGACCGGCACGAATCCCGAATTTCTCGCTGCACCGACAAAAAGCACTATTCACCCCTGAACGGCCCGAAAGTAGTTATTTTCCATTTTGTCAACGGAAGACCGCCGTACCGCCACTAAAACGTTGCAAATAACCAATCTGCCCCTCAAACAGCCAGAAATCACGACTGGCCGTCCAGACCGGCACGAATCCTGAATTTCTCGCTGCACCGACAAAAAGCACTATTCACCCCTGAACGGCCCGAAAGTAGTTATTTCCATTTTGTCAACGGAAGACCGCCGTACCGCCCCGAAAACGTTGCAAATAACCATTCTAGCCCTCAAACAGTTAGAAATCACGATCGGCCGTCCAGACCGGCACGAATCCTGAATTTCTCGCTGCACCGACAAAAAGCACTATTCACCCCTGAACGGCCCGAAAGTAGTTATTTTCCATTTTGTCAACGGAAGACCGCCGTACCGCCCCGAAAACGTTGCAAATAACCATTCTAGCCCTCAAACAGCCAGAAATCACGACTGGCCGTCCAGACCGGCACGAATCCTGAATTTCTCGCTGCACCGACAAAAAGCACTATTCACCCCTGAACGGCCCGAAAGTAGTTATTTCCATTTTGTCAACGGAAGACCGCCGTACCGCCCCGAAAACGTTGCAAATAACCATTCTAGCCCTCAAACAGCCAGAAATCACGACTGGCCGTCCAGACCGGCACGAATCCTGAATTTCTCGCTGCACCGACAAAAAGCACTATTCACCCCTGAACGGCCCGAAAGTAGTTATTTTCCATTTTGTCAACGGAAGACCGCCGTACCGCCACTAAAACGTTGCAAATAACCAATCTGCCCCTCAAACAGCCAGAAATCACGACTGGCCGTCCAGACCGGCACGAGTCCCGAATTTCTCGCTGCACCGGCAAAAAGCACTATTCACCCCTGAACGGCCCGAAAGTAGTTATTTTCCATTTTGTCAACGGAATACCGCCGTACCGCCCCGAAAACGTTGCAAATAACCATTCTAGCCCTCAAACAGTTAGAAATCACGATCGGCCGTCCAGACCGGCACGAATCCCGAATTTCTCGCTGCACCGACAAAAAGCACTATTCACCCCTGAACGGCCCAAAAGTAGTTATTTTCCATTTTGTCAACGGAAAACCGCCGTACCGCCCCAAAAACGTTGTAAATAACCAATCTGCCCCTCAAACAGCCAGAAATCACGACTGGCCGTCCAGACCGGCACGAATCCCGAATTTCTCGCTGTACCGACAAAAAGCACTATTCACCCCTGGACAGCCCGAAAGTAGTTATTTTCCATTTTGTCAACGGAAAACCGCCGTACCGCCCCGAAAACGTTGCAAATAACCATTCTAGCCCTCAAACAGTTAGAAATCACGATCGGCCGTCCAGACCGGAACGAATCCCGAATTTCTCGCTGCACCGACAAAAAGCGCTATTCACCCCTGAACGGCCCGAAAGTAGTTATTTCCATTTTGTCAACGGAAGACCGCCGTACCGCCACTAAAACGTTGCAAATAACCAATCTACCCCTCAAACAGCCAGAAATCACGACTGGCCGTCCAGACCGGCACGAATCCTGAATTTCTCGCTGCACCGGCAAAAAGCACTATTCACCCCTGAACGGCCCGAAAGTAGTTATTTTCCATTTTGTCAACGGAAGACCGCCGTACCGCCCCGAAAACGTTGCAAATAACCATTCTAGCCCTCAAACAGTTAGAAATCACGATCGGCCGTCCAGACCGGCACGAATCCCGAATTTCTCGCTGCACCGACAAAAAGCACTATTCACCCCTGAACGGCCCGAAAGTAGTTATTTTCCATTTTGTCAACGGAAGACCGCCGTACCGCCACTAAAACGTTGCAAATAACCAATCTGCCCCTCAAACAGCCAGAAATCACGACTGGCCGTCCAGACCGGCACGAATCCTGAATTTCTCGCTGCACCGACAAAAAGCACTATTCACCCCTGAACGGCCCGAAAATAGTTATTTCCATTTTGTCAACGGAAGACCGCCGTACCGCCCCGAAAACGTTGCAAATAACCATTCTAGCCCTCAAACAGTTAGAAATCACGATCGGCCGTCCAGACCGGCACGAATCCTGAATTTCTCGCTGCACCGACAAAAAGCACTATTCACCCCTGAACGGCCCGAAAGTAGTTATTTTCCATTTTGTCAACGGAAGACCGCCGTACCGCCCCGAAAACGTTGCAAATAACCATTCTAGCCCTCAAACAGCCAGAAATCACGACTGGCCGTCCAGACCGGCACGAATCCTGAATTTCTCGCTGCACCGACAAAAAGCACTATTCACCCCTGAACGGCCCGAAAGTAGTTATTTTCCATTTTGTCAACGGAAGACCGCCGTACCGCCACTAAAACGTTGCAAATAACCAATCTGCCCCTCAAACAGCCAGAAATCACGACTGGCCGTCCAGACCGGCACGAGTCCCGAATTTCTCGCTGCACCGACAAAAAGCACTATTCACCCCTGAACGGCCCGAAAGTAGTTATTTTCCATTTTGTCAACGGAATACCGCCGTACCGCCCCGAAAACGTTGCAAATAACCATTCTAGCCCTCAAACAGTTAGAAATCACGATCGGCCGTCCAGACCGGCACGAATCCCGAATTTCTCGCTGCACCGACAAAAAGCACTATTCACCCCTGAACGGCCCAAAAGTAGTTATTTTCCATTTTGTCAACGGAAAACCGCCGTACCGCCCCAAAAACGTTGTAAATAACCAATCTGCCCCTCAAACAGCCAGAAATCACGACTGGCCGTCCAGACCGGCACGAATCCTGAATTTCTCGCTGTACCGACAAAAAGCACTATTCACCCCTGGACAGCCCGAAAGTAGTTATTTTCCATTTTGTCAACGGAAAACCGCCGTACCGCCCCGAAAACGTTGCAAATAACCATTCTAGCCCTCAAACAGTTAGAAATCACGATCGGCCGTCCAGACCGGAACGAATCCCGAATTTCTCGCTGCACCGACAAAAAGCGCTATTCACCCCTGAACGGCCCGAAAGTAGTTATTTCCATTTTGTCAACGGAAGACCGCCGTACCGCCACTAAAACGTTGCAAATAACCAATCTACCCCTCAAACAGCCAGAAATCACGACTGGCCGTCCAGACCGGCACGAATCCTGAATTTCTCGCTGCACCGACAAAAAGCACTATTCACCCCTGAACGGCCCGAAAGTAGTTATTTTCCATTTTGTCAACGGAAGACCGCCGTACCGCCCCGAAAACGTTGCAAATAACCATTCTAGCCCTCAAACAGTTAGAAATCACGATCGGCCGTCCAGACCGGCACGAATCCCGAATTTCTCGCTGCACCGACAAAAAGCACTATTCACCCCTGAACGGCCCGAAAGTAGTTATTTTCCATTTTGTCAACGGAAGACCGCCGTACCGCCACTAAAACGTTGCAAATAACCAATCTGCCCCTCAAACAGCCAGAAATCACGACTGGCCGTCCAGACCGGCACGAATCCTGAATTTCTCGCTGCACCGACAAAAAGCACTATTCACCCCTGAACGGCCCGAAAGTAGTTATTTCCATTTTGTCAACGGAAGACCGCCGTACCGCCCCGAAAACGTTGCAAATAACCATTCTAGCCCTCAAACAGTTAGAAATCACGATCGGCCGTCCAGACCGGCACGAATCCTGAATTTCTCGCTGCACCGACAAAAAGCACTATTCACCCCTGAACGGCCCGAAAGTAGTTATTTTCCATTTTGTCAACGGAAGACCGCCGTACCGCCCCGAAAACGTTGCAAATAACCATTCTAGCCCTCAAACAGCCAGAAATCACGACTGGCCGTCCAGACCGGCACGAATCCTGAATTTCTCGCTGCACCGACAAAAAGCACTATTCACCCCTGAACGGCCCGAAAGTAGTTATTTTCCATTTTGTCAACGGAAGACCGCCGTACCGCCACTAAAACGTTGCAAATAACCAATCTGCCCCTCAAACAGCCAGAAATCACGACTGGCCGTCCAGACCGGCACGAGTCCCGAATTTCTCGCTGCACCGACAAAAAGCACTATTCACCCCTGAACGGCCCAAAAGTAGTTATTTTCCATTTTGTCAACGGAAAACCGCCGTACCGCCCCAAAAACGTTGTAAATAACCAATCTGCCCCTCAAACAGCCAGAAATCACGACTGGCCGTCCAGACCGGCACGAATCCCGAATTTCTCGTTGTACCGACAAAAAGCACTATTCACCCCTGGACAGCCCGAAAGTAGTTATTTTCCATTTTGTCAACGGAAAACCGCCGTACCGCCCCGAAAACGTTGCAAATAACCATTCTAGCCCTCAAACAGCCAGAAATCACGACTGGCCGTCCAGACCGGCACGAATCCTGAATTTCTCGCTGCACCGACAAAAAGCACTATTCACCCCTGAACGGCCCGAAAGTAGTTATTTTCCATTTTGTCAACGGAAGACCGCCGTACCGCCACTAAAACGTTGCAAATAACCAATCTGCCCCTCAAACAGCCAGAAATCACGACTGGCCGTCCAGACCGGCACGAGTCCCGAATTTCTCGCTGCACCGACAAAAAGCACTATTCACCCCTGAACGGCCCGAAAGTAGTTATTTTCCATTTTGTCAACGGAATACCGCCGTACCGCCCCGAAAACGTTGCAAATAACCATTCTAGCCCTCAAACAGTTAGAAATCACGATCGGCCGTCCAGACCGGCACGAATCCCGAATTTCTCGCTGCACCGACAAAAAGCACTATTCACCCCTGAACGGCCCAAAAGTAGTTATTTTCCATTTTGTCAACGGAAAACCGCCGTACCGCCCCAAAAACGTTGTAAATAACCAATCTGCCCCTCAAACAGCCAGAAATCACGACTGGCCGTCCAGACCGGCACGAATCCCGAATTTCTCGTTGTACCGACAAAAAGCACTATTCACCCCTGGACAGCCCGAAAGTAGTTATTTTCCATTTTGTCAACGGAAAACCGCCGTACCGCCCCGAAAACGTTGCAAATAACCATTCTAGCCCTCAAACAGTTAGAAATCACGATCGGCCGTCCAGACCGGAACGAATCCCGAATTTCTCGCTGCACCGACAAAAAGCGCTATTCACCCCTGAACGGCCCGAAAGTAGTTATTTCCATTTTGTCAACGGAAGACCGCCGTACCGCCACTAAAACGTTGCAAATAACCAATCTACCCCTCAAACAGCCAGAAATCACGACTGGCCGTCCAGACCGGCACGAATCCCGAATTTCTCGTTGCACCGACAAAAAGCACTATTCACCCCTGAACGGCCCGAAAGTAGTTATTTTCCATTTTGTCAACGGAAGACCGCCGTACCGCCACTAAAACGTTGCAAATAACCAATCTGCCCCTCAAACAGCCAGAAATCACGACTGGCCGTCCAGACCGGCACGAATCCTGAATTTCTCGCTGCACCGACAAAAAGCACTATTCACCCCTGAACGGCCCGAAAGTAGTTATTTTCCATTTTGTCAACGGAAGACCGCCGTACCGCCACTAAAACGTTGCAAATAACCAATCTGCCCCTCAAACAGCCAGAAATCACGACTGGCCGTCCAGACCGGCACGAGTCCCGAATTTCTCGCTGCACCGACAAAAAGCACTATTCACCCCTGAACGGCCCAAAAGTAGTTATTTTCCATTTTGTCAACGGAAAACCGCCGTACCGCCCCAAAAACGTTGTAAATAACCAATCTGCCCCTCAAACAGCCAGAAATCACGACTGGCCGTCCAGACCGGCACGAATCCCGAATTTCTCGTTGTACCGACAAAAAGCACTATTCACCCCTGGACAGCCCGAAAGTAGTTATTTTCCATTTTGTCAACGGAAAACCGCCGTACCGCCCCGAAAACGTTGCAAATAACCATTCTAGCCCTCAAACAGCCAGAAATCACGACTGGCCGTCCAGACCGGCACGAATCCTGAATTTCTCGCTGCACCGACAAAAAGCACTATTCACCCCTGAACGGCCCGAAAGTAGTTATTTTCCATTTTGTCAACGGAAGACCGCCGTACCGCCACTAAAACGTTGCAAATAACCAATCTGCCCCTCAAACAGCCAGAAATCACGACTGGCCGTCCAGACCGGCACGAGTCCCGAATTTCTCGCTGCACCGACAAAAAGCACTATTCACCCCTGAACGGCCCGAAAGTAGTTATTTTCCATTTTGTCAACGGAATACCGCCGTACCGCCCCGAAAACGTTGCAAATAACCATTCTAGCCCTCAAACAGTTAGAAATCACGATCGGCCGTCCAGACCGGCACGAATCCCGAATTTCTCGCTGCACCGACAAAAAGCACTATTCACCCCTGAACGGCCCAAAAGTAGTTATTTTCCATTTTGTCAACGGAAAACCGCCGTACCGCCCCAAAAACGTTGTAAATAACCAATCTGCCCCTCAAACAGCCAGAAATCACGACTGGCCGTCCAGACCGGCACGAATCCCGAATTTCTCGTTGTACCGACAAAAAGCACTATTCACCCCTGGACAGCCCGAAAGTAGTTATTTTCCATTTTGTCAACGGAAAACCGCCGTACCGCCCCGAAAACGTTGCAAATAACCATTCTAGCCCTCAAACAGTTAGAAATCACGATCGGCCGTCCAGACCGGAACGAATCCCGAATTTCTCGCTGCACCGACAAAAAGCGCTATTCACCCCTGAACGGCCCGAAAGTAGTTATTTCCATTTTGTCAACGGAAGACCGCCGTACCGCCACTAAAACGTTGCAAATAACCAATCTTCCCCTCAAACAGCCAGAAATCACGACTGGCCGTCCAGACCGGCACGAATCCCGAATTTCTCGTTGCACCGACAAAAAGCACTATTCACCCCTGAACGGCCCGAAAGTAGTTATTTTCCATTTTGTCAACGGAAGACCGCCATACCGCCACTAAAACGTTGCAAATAACCAATCTGCCCCTCAAACAGCCAGAAATCACGACTGGCCGTCCAGACCGGCACGAATCCTGAATTTCTCGCTGCACCGACAAAAAGCACTATTCACCCCTGAACGGCCCGAAAGTAGTTATTTTCCATTTTGTCAACGGAAGACCGCCGTACCGCCACTAAAACGTTGCAAATAACCAATCTGCCCCTCAAACAGCCAGAAATCACGACTGGCCGTCCAGACCGGCACGAGTCCCGAATTTCTCGCTGCACCGACAAAAAGCACTATTCACCCCTGAACGGCCCGAAAGTAGTTATTTTCCATTTTGTCAACGGAATACCGCCGTACCGCCCCGAAAACGTTGCAAATAACCATTCTAGCCCTCAAACAGTTAGAAATCACGATCGGCCGTCCAGACCGGCACGAATCCCGAATTTCTCGCTGCACCGACAAAAAGCACTATTCACCCCTGAACGGCCCAAAAGTAGTTATTTTCCATTTTGTCAACGGAAAACCGCCGTACCGCCCCAAAAACGTTGTAAATAACCAATCTGCCCCTCAAACAGCCAGAAATCACGACTGGCCGTCCAGACCGGCACGAATCCCGAATTTCTCGCTGTACCGACAAAAAGCACTATTCACCCCTGGACAGCCCGAAAGTAGTTATTTTCCATTTTGTCAACGGAAAACAGCCGTAGCAAATAACCATTCTAGCCCTCAAACAGTTAGAAATCACGATCGGCCGTCCAGACCGGAACGAATCCCGAATTTCTCGCTGCACCGACAAAAAGCGCTATTCACCCCTGAACGACCCGAAAGTAGTTATTTCCATTTTGTCAACGGAAGACCGCCGTACTGCCACTAAAACGTTGCAAATAACCAATCTGCCCCTCAAACAGCCAGAAATCACGACTGGCCGTCCAGACCGGCACGAATCCCGAATTTCTCGCTGCACCGACCAAAAGCACTATTCACCCCTGGACAAACCGAAAGTAGTTATTTTCCATTTTGTCAACGGAATACCGCCGTACCGCCCCGAAAACGTTGCAAATAACCATTCTAGCCCTCAAACAGTTAGAAATCACGATCGGCCGTCCAGACCGGCACGAATCCCGAAGTGCTCGTTGCACCGACAAAAAGCACTATTCACCCCTGAACGGCCCGAAAGTAGTTATTTTCCATTTTGTCAACGGAAGACCGCCGTACCGCCACTAAAACGTTGCAAATAACCAATCTGCCCCTCAAACAGCCAGAAATCCCGACTGGCCGTCCAGACCGGCACGAATCCTGAATTTCTCGCTGCACCGACAAAAAGCACTATTCACCCCTGCACGGCCCGAAAGTAGTATTTTCCATTTTGTCAACGGAAGACCGCCGTACCGCCCCGAAAACGTTGCAAATAACCATTCTAGCCCTCAAACAGTTAGAAATCACGATCGGCCGTCCAGACCGGAACGAATCCCGAATTTCTCGCTGCACCGACAAAAAGCGCTATTCACCCCTGAACGGCCCGAAAGTAGTTATTTCCATTTTGTCAACGGAAGACCGCCGTACTGCCACTAAAACGTTGCAAATAACCAATCTGCCCCTCAAACAGCCAGAAATCACGACTGGCCGTCCAGACCGGCACGAATCCCAAGTTTCTCGCTGCACCGAGAAAAAGCACTATTCACCCCTGAACGGCCCGAAAGTAGTTATTTTCCATTTTGTCAACGGAATACCGCCGTACCGCCCCGAAAACGTTGCAAATAACCAATCTGCCACTCAAACAGCCAGAAATCACGACTGGCCGTCCAGACCGGCACGAATCCCGAATTTCTCGCTATACCGACAAAAAGCACTATTCACCCCTGGACAGCCCGAAAGTAGTTATTTTCCATTTTGTCAACGGAAGACCGCCGTACCGCCACTAAAACGTTGCAAATAACCAATCTGCCCCTCAAACAGCCAGAAATCCCGACTGGCCGTCCAGACCAGCACGAATCCTGAATTTCTCGCTGCACCGACAAAAAGCACTATTCACCCCTGAACGGCCCGAAAGTAGTTATTTTCCATTTTGTCAACGGAAGACCGCCGTACCGCGACTAAAACGTTGCAAATAACCAATCTGCCCCTCAAACAGCCAGAAATCGCGACTGGCCGTCCAGACCGGCACGAGTCCCGAATTTCTCGCTGCACCGACAAAAAGCACTATTCACCCCTGAACGGCCCGAAAGTAGTTATTTTCCATTTTGTCAACGGAATACCGCCGTACCGCCCCGAAAACGTTGCAAATAACCATTCTAGCCCTCAAACAGTTAGAAATCACGATCGGCCGTCCAGACCGGCACGAATCCCGAATTTCTCGCTGCACCGACAAAAAGCACTATTCACCCCTGAACGGCCCAAAAGTAGTTATATTCCATTTTGTCAACGGAAGACCGCCGTACCGCCACTAAAACGTTGCAAATAACCAATCTGCCCCTCAAACAGCCAGAAATCCCGACTGGCCGTCCAGACCGGCACGAGTCCCGAATTTCTCGCTGCACCGACAAAAAGCACTATTCACCCCTGAACGGCCCGAAAGTAGTTATTTTCCATTTTGCCAACGGAATACCACCGTACCGCCCCGAAAACGTTGCAAATAACCATTCTAGCCCTCAAACAGTTAGAAATCACGATCGGCCGTCCAGACCGGAACGAATCCCGAATTTCTCGCTGCACCGACAAAAAGCGCTATTCACCCCTGAACGGCCCGAAAGTAGTTATTTCCATTTTGTCAACGGAAGACCGCCGTACTGCCACTCAAACGTTGCAAATAACCAATCTGCCCCTCAAACAGCCAGAAATCACGACTAGCCGTCCAGACCGGCACGAATCCCGAATTTCTCGCGGTACCGACCAAAAGCACTATTCCCCCCTGGACAAACCGAAAGTAGTTATTTTCCATTTTGTCAACGGAATACCGCCGTACCGCCCCGAAAACGTTGCAAATAACCATTCTAGCCCTCAAACAGTTAGAAATCACGATCGGCCGTCCAGACCGGCACGAATCCCGAATTTCTCGCTGCACCGACAAAAAGCACTATTCACCCCTGAACGGCCCGAAAGTAGTTATTTTCCATTTTGTCAACGGAATACCGCCGTACCGCCCCGAAAACGTTGCAAATAACCATTCTAGCCCTCAAACAGTTAGAAATCACGATCGGCCGTCCAGACCGGCACGAATCCCGAATTTCTCGCTGCACCGACAAAAAGCACTATTCACCCCTGAACGGCCCAAAAGTAGTTATATTCCATTTTGTCAACGGAAGACCGCCGTACCGCCACTAAAACGTTGCAAATAACCAATCTGCCCCTCAAACAGCCAGAAATCCCGACTGGCCGTCCAGACCGGCACGAGTCCCGAATTTCTCGCTGCACCGACAAAAAGCACTATTCACCCCTGAACGGCCCGAAAGTAGTTATTTTCCATTTTCCCAACGGAATACCACCGTACCGCCCCGAAAACGTTGCAAATAACCATTCTAGCCCTCAAACAGTTAGAAATCACGATCGGCCGTCCAGACCGGAACGAATCCCGAATTTCTCGCTGCACCGACAAAAAGCGCTATTCACCCCTGAACGGCCCGAAAGTAGTTATTTCCATTTTGTCAACGGAAGACCGCCGTACTGCCACTCAAACGTTGCAAATAACCAATCTGCCCCTCAAACAGCCAGAAATCACGACTAGCCGTCCAGACCGGCACGAATCCCGAATTTCTCGCGGTACCGACCAAATGCACTATTCCCCCCTGGACAAACCGAAAGTAGTTATTTTCCATTTTGTCAACGGAATACCGCCGTACCGCCCCGAAAACGTTGCAAATAACCATTCTAGCCCTCAAACAGTTAGAAATCACGATCGGCCGTCCAGACCGGCACGAATCCCGAATTGCTCGTTGCACCGACAAAAAGCACTATTCACCCCTGAACGGCCCGAAAGTAGTTATTTTCCATTTTGTCAACGGAAGACCGCCGTACCGCCACTAAAACGTTGCAAATAACCAATCTGCCCCTCAAACAGCCAGAAATCCAAACTGGCCGTCCAGACCGGCACGAATCCCGAATTTCTCGCTGCACCGACAAAAAGCACTATTCACCCCTGAACGGCCCAAAAGTAGTTATTTTCCATTTTGTCAACGGAAAACCGCCGTACCGCCCCAAAAACGTTGTAAATAACCAATCTGCCCCTCAAACAGCCAGAAATCACGACTGGCCGTCCAGACCGGCACGAATCCCGAATTTCTCGCTGTACCGACAAAAAGCACTATTCACCCCTAGACAGCCCGAAAGTAGTTATTTTCCATTTTGTCAACGGAAAAATGCCGTACCGCCCCGAAAACGTTGCAAATAACCATTCTAGCCCTCAAACAGTTAGAAATCACGATCGGCCGTCCAGACCGGAACGAATCCCGAATTTCTCGCTGCACCGACAAAAAGCGCTATTCACCCCTGAACGGCCCGAAAGTAGTTATTTCTATTTTGTCAACGGAAGACCGCCGTACTGCCACTAAAACGTTGCAAATAACCAATCTGCCCCTCAAACAGCCAGAAATCACGACTGGCCGTCCAGACCGGCACGAATCCCGAATTTCTCGCGGTACCGACCAAAAGCACTATTCACCCCTGGACAAACCGAAAGTAGTTATTTTCCATTTTGTCAACGGAATACCGCCGTACCGCCACTAAAACGTTGCAAATAACCAATCTGCCCCTCAAACAGCCAGAAATCCCGACTGGCCGTCCAGACCGGCACGAATCCTGAATTTCTCGCTGCACCGACAAAAAGCACTATTCACCCCTGAACGGCCCGAAAGTAGTTATTTTCCATTTTGTCAACGGAAGACCGCCGTACCGCCACTAAAACGTTGCAAATAACCAATCTGCCCCTCAAACAGCCAGAAATCACGACTGGCCGTCCAGACCGGCACGAGTCCCGAATTTCTCGCTGCACCGACAAAAAGCACTATTCACCCCTGAACGGCCCAAACGTAGTTATTTTCCATTTTGTCAACGGAAAACCGCCGTACCGCTACTAAAACGTTTCAAATAACCAATCTGCCCCTCAAACAGCCAGAAATCCCGACTGGCCGTCCAGACCGGCACGAGTCCCGAATTTCTCGCTGCACCGACAAAAAGCACTATTCACCCCTGAACGGCCCAAACGTAGTTATTTTCCATTTTGTCAACGGAAAACCGCCGTACCGCTACTAAAACGTTTCAAATAACCAATCTGCCCCTCAAACAGCCAGAAATCCCGACTGGCCGTCCAGACCGGCACGAATCCTGAATTTCTCGCTGCACCGACAAAAAGCACTATTCACCCCTGAACGGCCCGAAAGTAGTTATTTTCCATTTTGTCAACGGAAGACCGCCGTACCGCCACTAAAACGTTGCAAATAACCAATCTGCCCCTCAAACAGCCAGAAATCACGACTGGCCGTCCAGACCGGCACGAGTCCCGAATTTCTCGCTGCACCGACAAAAAGCACTATTCACCCCTGAACGGCCCAAACGTAGTTATTTTCCATTTTGTCAACGGAAAACCGCCGTACCGCTACTAAAACGTTTCAAATAACCAATCTGCCCCCCAAACAGCCAGAAATCCCGACTGGCCGTCCAGACCGGCACGAATCCCGAATTTCTCGCTGCACCGACAAAAAAGCACTATTCTCCCCTGAACGGCCCGAAAGTAGTTTTTTTCCATTTTGTCAACGGAATACCGCCGTACCGCCCCGAAAATGTTGCAAATAACCAATCTGCCCCTCAAACAGCCAGAAATCTCGACTGGCCGTCCAGACCGGCACGAATCCCAAATTTCTCGCTGTACCGACAAAAAGCACTATTCACCCCTGGACAGCCCGAAAGTAGTTATTTTCCATTTTGTCAACGGAATACCGCCGTACCGCCCCGAAAACGTTGCAAATAACCATTCTAGCCCACAAACAGTTAGAAATCACGATCGGCCGTCCAGACCGGCACGAATCCTGAATTTCTCGCTGCACCGACAAAAAGCACTATTCACCCCTGAACGGCCCGAAAGTAGTTATTTTCCATTTTGTCAACGGAAAACCGCCGTACCGCCCCGAAAACGTTGCAAATAACCAATCTGCCCGTCAAACAGCCAGAAATCACGACTGGCCGTCCAGACCGGCACGAATCCCGAATTTCTCGCTGTATCGACAAAAAGCACTATACACCCCTGGACAGCCCGAAAGTAGTTGTTTTCCCTTTTGTCAACGGAAAACCGCCGTACCGCCCCGAAAACGTTGCAAATAACCAATCTGCCCCTCAAACAGTTAGAAATCACGATCGGCCGTCCAGACCGGCACGAATCCCGAATTTCTCGCTGCACCGACAAAAAGCACTATTCGCCCCTGAACGGCCCGAAAGTAGTTATTTTCCATTTTGTCAACGGAAGACCGCCGTACCGCCACTAAAACGTTGTAAATAACCAATCTGCCCGTCAAACAGCCAGAAATCACGACTGGCCGTCCAGACCGGCACGAATCCCGAATTTCTCGCTGTACCGACAAAAAGCACTATTCACCCCTGGACAGCCCGAAAGTAGTTATTTTCCACTTGGTCAACGGAATACCGCCGTACCGCCCCGAAAACGTTGCAAATAACCATTGTAGCCCTCAAACAGTTAGAAATCACGATCGGCCGTCCAGACCGGCACGAATCCCGAATTTCTCGCTGCACCGACAAAAAGCACTATTCACCCCTGAACGGCCCGAAAGTAGTTATTTTCCATTTTGTCAACGGAAAACCGCCGTACCGCCCCAAAAACGTTGTAAATAACCAATCTGCCCCTCAAACAGCCAGAAATCACGACTGGCCGTCCAGACCGGCACGAATCCCGAATTTCTCGCTGTACCGACAAAAAGCACTATTCACCCCTGGACAGCCCGAAAGTAGTTACTTTCCATTTTGTCAACGGAAGACCGCCGTACCGCCCCGAAAACGTTGCAAATAACCAATCTGCCCCTCAAACAGTTAGAAATCACGATCGGCCGTCCAGACCGGCACGAATCCCGAATTTCTCGCTGCACCGACAAAAAGCACTATTCGCCCCTGAACGGCCCGAAAGTAGTTATTTTCCATTTTGTCAACGGAAGACCGCCGTACCGCCACTAAAACGTTGTAAATAACCAATCTGCCCGTCAAACAGCCAGAAATCACGACTGGCCGTCCAGACCGGCACGAATCCCGAATTTCTCGCTGTACCGACAAAAAGCACTATTCACCCCTGGACAGCCCGAAAGTAGTTATTTTCCACTTGGTCAACGGAATACCGCCGTACCGCCCCGAAAACGTTGCAAATAACCATTGTAGCCCTCAAACAGTTAGAAATCACGATCGGCCGTCCAGACCGGCACGAATCCCGAATTTCTCGCTGCACCGACAAAAAGCACTATTCACCCCTGAACGGCCCGAAAGTAGTTATTTTCCATTTTGTCAACGGAAAACCGCCGTACCGCCCCAAAAACGTTGTAAATAACCAATCTGCCCCTCAAACAGCCAGAAATCACGACTGGCCGTCCAGACCGGCACGAATCCCGAATTTCTCGCTGTACCGACAAAAAGCACTATTCACCCCTGGACAGCCCGAAAGTAGTTACTTTCCATTTTGTCAACGGAAGACCGCCGTACCGCCACTAAAACGTTGCAAATAACCATTCTAGCCCTCAAACAGTTAGAAATCACGATCGGCCGTCCAGACCGGCACGAATCCCGAATTTCTCGTTGCACCGACAAAAAGCACTATTCACCCCTGAACGGCCCGAAAGTAGTTATTTTCCATTTTGTCAACGGAAGACCGCCGTACCGCCATTAAAACGTTGCAAATAACCAATCTGCCCCTCAAACAGCCAGAAATCACGACTGGCCGTCCAGACCGGCACGAGTCCAGAATTTCTCGCTGCACCGACAAAAAGCACTATTCACCCCTGAACGGCCCAAACGTAGTTATTTTCCATTTTGTCAACGGAAAACCGCCGTACCGCTACTAAAACGTTTCAAATAACCAATCTGCCCCTCAAACAGCCAGAAATCCCGACTGGCCGTCCAGACCGGCACGAATCCCGAATTTCTCGCTGCACCGACAAAAAAGCACTATTCTCCCCTGAACGGCCCGAAAGTAGTTTTTTTCCATTTTGTCAATGGAATACCGCCGTACCGCCCCGAAAACGTTGCAATTAACCAATCTGCCCCTCAAACAGCCAGAAATCTCGACTGGCCGTCCAGACCGGCACGAATCCCAAATTTCTCGCTGTACCGACAAAAAGCACTATTCACCCCTGGACAGCCCGAAAGTAGTTATTTTCCATTTTGTCAACGGAATACCGCCGTACCGCCCCGAAAACGTTGCAAATAACCATTCTAGCCCACAAACAGTTAGAAATCACGATCGGCCGTCCAGACCGGCACGAATCCTGAATTTCTCGCTGCACCGACAAAAAGCACTATTCACCCCTGAACGGCCCGAAAGTAGTTATTTTCCATTTTGTCAACGGAAAACCGCCGTACCGCCCCGAAAACGTTGCAAATAACCAATCTGCCCGTCAAACAGCCAGAAATCACGACTGGCCGTCCAGACCGGCACGAATCCCGAATTTCTCGCTATATCGACAAAAAGCACTATACACCCCTGGACAGCCCGAAAGTAGTTGTTTTCCCTTTTGTCAACGGAAAACCGCCGTACCGCCCCGAAAACGTTGCAAATAACCATTCTAGCCCTCAAACAGTTAGAAATCACGATCGGCCGTCCAGACCGGCACGAATCCCGAATTTCTCGCTGCACCGACAAAAAGCACTATTCGCCCCTGAACGGCCCGAAAGTAGTTATTTTCCATTTTGTCAACGGAAGACCGCCGTACCGCCACTAAAACGTTGTAAATAACCAATCTGCCCGTCAAACAGCCAGAAATCACGACTGGCCGTCCAGACCGGCACGAATCCCAAGTTTCTCGCTGCACCGACAAAAAGCACTATTCACCCCTGAACGGCCCGAAAGTAGTTATTTTCCATTTTGTCAACGGAATACCGCCGTACCGCCCCGAAAACGTTGCAAATAACCATTGTAGCCCTCAAACAGTTAGAAATCACAATCGGCCATCCAGACCAGCACGAATCCCGAATTTCTCGCTGCACCGACAAAAAGCACTATTCACCCCTGAACGGCCCGAAAGTAGTTATTTTCCATTTTGTCAACGGAATACCGCCGTACCGCCACTAAAACGTTGCAAATAACCAATCTGCCCCTCAAACAGCCAGAAATCACGACTGGCCGTCCAGACCGGCACGAATCCCAAGTTTCTCGCTGCACCGACAAAAAGCACTATTCACCCCTGAACGGCCCGAAAGTAGTTATTTTCCATTTTGTCAACGGAATACCGCCGTACCGCCCCGAAAACGTTGCAAATAACCAATCTGCCACTCAAACAGCCAGAAATCACGACTGGCCGTCCAGACCGGCACGAATCCCGAATTTCTCGCTGTACCGACAAAAAGCACTATTCACCCCTGGACAGCCCGAAAGTAGTTATTTTCCATTTTGCCAACGGAATACCGCCGTACCGCCCCGAAAACGTTGCAAATAACCATTCTAGCCCTCAAACAGTTAGAAATCACGATCGGCCGTCCAGACCGGAACGAATCCCGAATTTCTCGCTGCACCGACAAAAAGCGCTATTCACCCCTGAACGGCCCGAAAGTAGTTATTTCCATTTTGTCAACGGAAGACCGCCGTACTGCCACTAAAACGTTGCAAATAACCAATCTGCCCCTCAAACAGCCAGAAATCACGACTGGCCGTCCAGACCGGCACGAATCCCGAATTTCTCGCGGTACCGACCAAAAGCACTATTCACCCCTGGACAAACCGAAAGTAGTTATTTTCCATTTTGTCAACGGAATACCGCCGTACCGCCCCGAAAACGTTGCAAATAACCATTCTAGCCCTCAAACAGTTAGAAATCACGATCGGCCGTCCAGACCGGCACGAATCCCGAATTGCTCGTTGCACCGACAAAAAGCACTATTCACCCCTGAACGGCCCGAAAGTAGTTATTTTCCATTTTGTCAACGGAAGACCGCCGTACCGCCACTAAAACGTTGCAAATAACCAATCTGCCCCTCAAACAGCCAGAAATCCCGACTGGCCGTCCAGACCGGCACGAATCCTGAATTTCTCGCTGCACCGACAAAAAGCACTATTCACCCCTGAACGGCCCGAAAGTAGTTATTTTCCATTTTGTCAACGGAAGACCGCCGTACCGCCACTAAAACGTTGCAAATAACCAATCTGCCCCTCAAACAGCCAGAAATCACGACTGGCCGTCCAGACCGGCACGAGTCCCGAATTTCTCGCTGCACCGACAAAAAGCACTATTCACCCCTGAACGGCCCAAACGTAGTTATTTTCCATTTTGTCAACGGAAAACCGCCGTACCGCTACTAAAACGTTTCAAATAACCAATCTGCCCCTCAAACAGCCAGAAATCCCGACTGGCCGTCCAGACCGGCACGAATCCCGAATTTCTCGCTGCACCGACCAAAAAGCACTATTCTCCCCTGAACGGCCCGAAAGTAGTTTTTTTCCATTTTGTCAACGGAATACCGCCGTACCGCCCCGAAAACGTTGCAAATAACCAATCTGCCCCTCAAACAGCCAGAAATCTTGACTGGCCGTCCAGACCGGCACGAATCCCAAATTTCTCGCTGTACCGACAAAAAGCACTATTCACCCATGAACAGCCCGAAAGTAGTTATTTTCCATTTTGTCAACGGAATACCGCCGTACCGCCCCGAAAACGTTGCAAATAACCATTCTAGCCCACAAACAGTTAGAAATCACGATCGGCCGTCCAGACCGGCACGAATCCTGAATTTCTCGCTGCACCGACAAAAAGCACTATTCACCCCTGAACGGCCCGAAAGTAGTTATTTTCCATTTTGTCAACGGAAAACCGCCGTACCGCCCCGAAAACGTTGCAAATAACCAATCTGCCCGTCAAACAGCCAGAAATCACGACTGGCCGTCCAGACCGGCACGAATCCCGAATTTCTCGCTGTATCGACAAAAAGCACTATACACCCCTGGACAGCCCGAAAGTAGTTGTTTTCCCTTTTGTCAACGGAAAACCGCCGTACCGACCCGAAAACGTTGTAAATAACCATTCTAGCCCGCAAACAGTTAGAAATCACGATCGGCCGTCCAGACCGGCACGAATCCCGAGTTTCTCGCTGCACCGACAAAAAGCACTATTCGCCCCTGAACGGCCCGAAAGTAGACCGCCGTACCGCCCCGAAAACGTTGCAAATAACCAATCTGCCACTCAAACAGCCAGAAATCACGACTGGCCGTCCAGACCGGCACGAATCCCGAATTTCTCGCTGTACCGACAAAAAGCACTATTCACCCCTGGACAGCCCGAAAGTAGTTATTTTCCATTTTGCCAACGGAATACCGCCGTACCGCCCCGAAAACGTTGCAAATAACCATTCTAGCCCTCAAACAGTTAGAAATCACGATCGGCCGTCCAGACCGGCACGAATCCTGAATTTCTCGCTGCACCGACAAAAAGCACTATTCACCCCTGAACGGCCCGAAAGTAGTTATTTTCCATTTTGTCAACGGAAAACCGCCGTACCGCCCCGAAAACGTTGCAAATAACCAATCTGCCCCTCAAACAGCCAGAAATCACGACTGGCCGTCCAGACTGGCACGAATCCCGAATTTTTCGCTGTATCGACAAAAAGCACTATACACCCCTGGACAGCCCGAAAGTAGTTGTTTTCCCTTTTGTCAACGGAAAACCGCCGTACCGACCCGAAAACGTTGTAAATAACCATTCTAGCCCGCAAACAGTTAGAAATCACGATCGGCCGTCCAGACCGGCACGAATCCCGAGTTTCTCGCTGCACCGACAAAAAGCACTATTCGCCCCTGAACGGCCCGAAAGTAGACCGCCGTACCGCCCCGAAAACGTTGCAAATAACCAATCTGCCACTCAAACAGCCAGAAATCACGACTGGCCGTCCAGACCGGCACGAATCCCGAATTTCTCGCTGTACCGACAAAAAGCACTATTCACCCCTGAACGGCCCAAACGTAGTTATTTTCCATTTTGTCAACGGAAAACCGCCGTACCGCTACTAAAACGTTTCAAATAACCAATCTGCCCCTCAAACAGCCAGAAATCCCGGCTGGCCGTCCAGACCGGCACGAATCCCGAATTTCTCGCTGCACCGACCAAAAAGCACTATTCTCCCCTGAACGGCCCGAAAGTAGTTTTTTTCCATTTTGTCAACGGAATACCGCCGTACCGCCCCGAAAACGTTGCAAATAACCAATCTGCCCCTCAAACAGCCAGAAATCTTGACTGGCCGTCCAGACCGGCACGAATCCCAAATTTCTCGCTGTACCGACAAAAAGCACTATTCACCCATGGACAGCCCGAAAGTAGTTATTTTCCATTTTGTCAACGGAAAACCGCCGTACCGCCCCGAAAACGTTGCAAATAACCATTCTAGCCCTCAAATAGTTAGAAATCACGATCGGCCGTCCAGACCGGCACGAATCCCGAATTTCTCGCTGCACCGACAAAAAGCACTATTCGCCCCTGAACGGCCCGAAAGTAGTTATTTTCCATTTTGTCAACGGAAGACCGCCGTACCGCCACTAAAACGTTGTAGATAACCAATCTGCCCCTCAAACAGCCAAAAATCACGACTGGCCGTCCAGACCGGCACGAATCCCGAATTTCTCGCTGTACCGACAAAAAGCACTATTCACCCCTGGACAGCCCGAAAGTAGTTATTTTCCACTTTGTCAACGGAATACCGCCGTACCGCCCCGAAAACGTTGCAAATAACCATTCTAGCCCTCAAACAGTTAGAAATCACAATCGGCCGTCCAGACCAGCACGAATCCCGAATTTCTCGCTGCACCGACAAAAAGCACTATTCACCCCTGAACGGCCCGAAAGTAGTTATTTTCCATTTTGTCAACGGAATGCCACCGTACCGCCACTAAAACGTTGCAAATAACTAATCTGCCCCTCAAACAGCCAGAAATCTCGACTGGCCGTCCAGACCGGCACGAATCCCAAATTTCTCGCTGCACCGACAAAAAGCACTATTCACCCCTGAACGGCCCGAAAGTAGTTATTTTCCATTTTGTCAACGGAATACCGCCGTACCGCCCCGAAAACGTTGCAAATAACCAATCTGCCCGTCAAACAGCCAGAAATCACGACTGGCCGTCCAGACCGGCACGAATCCCGAATTTCTCGCTGTATCGACAAAAAGCACTATACACCCCTGGACAGCCCGAAAGTAGTTGTTTTCCCTTTTGTCAACGGAAAACCGCCGTACCGACCCGAAAACGTTGTAAATAACCATTCTAGCCCGCAAACAGTTAGAAATCACGATCGGCCGTCCAGACCGGCACGAATCCCGAGTTTCTCGCTGCACCGACAAAAAGCACTATTCGCCCCTGAACGGCCCGAAAGTAGACCGCCGTACCGCCCCGAAAACGTTGCAAATAACCAATCTGCCACTCAAACAGCCAGAAATCACGACTGGCCGTCCAGACCGGCACGAATCCCGAATTTCTCGCTGTACCGACAAAAAGCACTATTCACCCCTGGACAGCCCGAAAGTAGTTATTTTCCATTTTGCCAACGGAATACCGCCGTACCGCCCCGAAAACGTTGCAAATAACCATTCTAGCCCTCAAACAGTTAGAAATCACGATCGGCCGTCCAGACCGGCACGAATCCTGAATTTCTCGCTGCACCGACAAAAAGCACTATTCACCCCTGAACGGCCCGAAAGTAGTTATTTTCCATTTTGTCAACGGAAAACCGCCGTACCGCCCCGAAAACGTTGCAAATAACCAATCTGCCCCTCAAACAGCCAGAAATCACGACTGGCCGTCCAGACTGGTACGAATCCCGAATTTTTCGCTGTATCGACAAAAAGCACTATTCACCCCTGGACAGCCTGAAAGTAGTTGTTTTCCATTTTGTCAACGGAAAACCGCCGTACCGCCCCGAAAACGTTGCAAATAACCATTCTAGCCCTCAAATAGTTAGAAATCACGATCGGCCGTCCAGACCGGCACGAATCCCGAATTTCTCGCTGCACCGACAAAAAGCACTATTCGCCCCTGAACGGCCCGAAAGTAGTTATTTTCCATTTTGTCAACGGAAGACCGCCGTACCGCCACTAAAACGTTGTAGATAACCAATCTGCCCCTCAAACAGCCAAAAATCACGACTGGCCGTCCAGACCGGCACGAATCCCGAATTTCTCGCTGTACCGACAAAAAGCACTATTCACCCCTGGACAGCCCGAAAGTAGTTATTTTCCATTTTGCCAACGGAATACCGCCGTACCGCCCCGAAAACGTTGTAAATAACCATTCTAGCCCTCAAACAGTTAGAAATCACGATCGGCCGTCCAGACCGGCACGAATCCTGAATTTCTCGCTGCACCGACAAAAAGCACTATTCACCCCTGAACGGCCCGAAAGTAGTTATTTTCCATTTTGTCAACGGAAAACCGCCGTACCGCCCCGAAAACGTTGCAAATAACCAATCTGCCCCTCAAACAGCCAGAAATCACGACTGGCCGTCCAGACTGGTACGAATCCCGAATTTTTCGCTGTATCGACAAAAAGCACTATTCACCCCTGGACAGCCTGAAAGTAGTTGTTTTCCATTTTGTCAACGGAAAACCGCCGTACCGCCCCGAAAACGTTGCAAATAACCATTCTAGCCCTCAAATAGTTAGAAATCACGATCGGCCGTCCAGACCGGCACGAATCCCGAATTTCTCGCTGCACCGACAAAAAGCACTATTCGCCCCTGAACGGCCCGAAAGTAGTTATTTTCCATTTTGTCAACGGAAGACCGCCGTACCGCCACTAAAACGTTGTAGATAACCAATCTGCCCCTCAAACAGCCAAAAATCACGACTGGCCGTCCAGACCGGCACGAATCCCGAATTTCTCGCTGTACCGACAAAAAGCACTATTCACCCCTGGACAGCCCGAAAGTAGTTATTTTCCACTTTGTCAACGGAATACCGCCGTACCGCCCCGAAAACGTTGCAAATAACCATTCTAGCCCTCAAACAGTTAGAAATCACAATCGGCCGTCCAGACCAGCACGAATCCCGAATTTCTCGCTGCACCGACAAAAAGCACTATTCACCCCTGAACGGCCCGAAAGTAGTTATTTTCCATTTTGTCAACGGAATGCCGCCGTACCGCCACTAAAACGTTGCAAATAACCAATCTGCCCCTCAAACAGCCAGAAATCTCGACTGGCCGTCCAGACCGGCACGAATCCCAAATTTCTCGCTGCACCGACAAAAAGCACTATTCACCCCTGAACGGCCCGAAAGTAGTTATTTTCCATTTTGTCAACGGAATACCGCCGTATCGCCCCGAAAACGTTGCAAATAACCAATCTGCCACTCAAACAGCCAGAAATCACGACTGGCCGTCCAGACCGGCACGAATCCCAAATTTCTCGCTGTACCGACAAAAAGCACTATTCACCCCTGGACAGCCCGAAAGTAGTTATTTTCCATTTTGTCAACGGAAGACCGCCGAACCGCCACTAAAACGTTGCAAATAACCAATCTGCCCCTCAAACAGCCAGAAATCACGACTGGCCGTCCGGACCGGTCCGAATCCCAAATTTCTCGCTGTACCGACAAAAAGCACTATTCACCCCTGGACAGCCCGAAAGTAGTTATTTTCCATTTTTTCAACGGAATACCGCCGTACCGCCCCGAAAACGTTGCAAATAACCATTCTAGCCCTCAAACAGTTAGAAATCACAATCGGCCGTCCAAACCGGCACGAATCCCGAAATTCTCGCTGCACCGACAAAAACCACTATTCGCCCCTGAACGGCCCGAAAGTAGTTATTTTCCATTTTGTAAACGGAAAACCGCCGTACCGCCACTAAAACGTTGCAAATAACCAATCTGCCCCTCAAGCAGCCAGAAATCACGATCGGCCGTCCAGACCGGCACGAATCCCGAATTTCTCGCTGTACCGACTGAAAGCACTATTCACCCCTGGACAGCCCGAAAGTAGTTATTTTCCATTCTGTAAACGGAAAACCGCCGTACCGCCCCGAAAACGTTGCAAATAACCATTCTAGCCCTCAAACAGCCAGAAATCAAGATCGGCCGTCCAGACCGGCACGAATCCCGAATTTCTCGCTGCACCGACAAAAAGCACTATTCACCCCTGAACGGCCCGAAAGTAGTTATTTTCCATTTTGTCAACGGAAGACCGCCGTACCGCCCCTAAAACGTTGCAAATAACCAATCTGCCCCGCAAACAGCCAGAAATCACGATCGGCCGTCCAGACCGGCACGAATCCCGAATTTCTCGCTGCACCGACAAAAAGCACTATTCACCCCTGAACGGCCCGAAAGTAGTTATTTTCCATTTTGTCAACGGAAAACCGCCGTACCGCCCCGAAAACGTTGCAAATAACCAATCTGCCCCTCAAACAGCTAGAAATCCCGACTGGCCGTCCAGACCGGCACGAATCCCGAATTTCTCGCTGTACCGACAAAAAGCACTATTCACCCCTGAACGGCCCGAAAGTAGTTATTTTCCATTTTGTCAACGGAAGACCGCCGTACCACCACTAAAACGTTGCAAATAACCAATCTGCCCCTCAAACAGCCAGAAATCACGACTGGCCGTCCAGACCGGCACGAATCCCGAATTTCTCGCTATACCGACAGAAAGCACTATTCACCCCTGGACAGCCCGAAAGTAGTTATTTTCCATTCTGTAAACGGAAAACCGCCGTACCGCCCCGAAAACGTTGCAAATAACCATTCTAGCCCTCAAACAGCCAGAAATCACGATTGGCCGTCCAGACCGGCACGAATCCCGAATTTCTCGCTGCACCGACAAAAAGCACTATTCACCCTGAACGGCCCGAAAGTAGTTATTTTCCATTTTGTCAACGGAAGACCGCCGTACCGCCCCTAAAACGTTGAAAATAACCAATCTGCCCCTCAAACAGCCAGAAATCACGATCGGCCGTCCAGACCGGCACGAATCCCGAATTTCTCGCTGCACCGACAAAAAACACTATTCACCCTTGAACGGCCCGAAAGTAGTTATTTTCCATTTTGTCAACGGAAAACCGCCGTACCGCCCCGAAAACGTTGCAAATAACCAATCTGCCCCTCAAACAGTTAGAAATCACGATCGGCCGTCCAGACCGGCACGATCCCGAATTTCTCGCTGCTCCGACAAAAAGCACTATTCACCCCTGAACGGCCCGAAAGTAGTTATTTTCCATTTTGTCAACGGAAGACCGCCGTACCGCCCCTAAAACGTTGCAAATAACCAATCTGCCCCTCAAACAGCCAGAAATCACGATCGGCCGTCCAGACCGGCACGAATCCCAAATTTCTCGCTGCACCGACAAAAAGCACTATTCACCCCTGAACGGCCCGAAAGTAGTTATTTTCAATTTTGTCAACGGAAAACCGCCGTACCGCCCCGAAAACGTTGCAAATAACCAATCTGCCCCTCAAACAGCTAGAAATCCCGACTGGCCGTCCAGACCGGCACGAATCCCGAATTTCTCGCTGTACCGACAAAAAGCACTACTCACCCCTGAACGGCCCGAAAGTAGTTATTTTCCATTTTGTCAACGGAAGACCGCCGTACCGCCACTAAAACGTTGCAAATAACCAATCTGCCCCTCAAACAGCCAGAAATCACGACTGGCCGTCCAGACCGGCACGAATCCCGAATTTCTCGCTGTACCGACAGAAAGCACTATTCACCCCTGGACAGCCCGAAAGTAGTTATTTTCCATTCTGTAAACGGAAAACCGCCGTACCGCCCCGAAAACGTTGCAAATAACCATTCTAGCCCTCAAACAGCCAGAAATCACGATCGGCCGTCCAGACCGGCACGAATCCCGAATTTCTCGCTGCACCGACAAAAAGCACTATTCACCCCTGAACGGCCCGAAAGTAGTTATTTTCCATTTTGTCAACGGAAGACCGCCGTACCGCCCCTAAAACGTTGCAAATAACCAATCTGCCCCTCAAACAGCCAGAAATCACGATCGGCCGTCCAGACCGGCACGAATCCCGAATTTCTCGCTGCACCGACAAAAAGCACTATTCACCCTTGAACGGCCCGAAAGTAGTTATTTTCCATTTTGTCAACGGAAAACCGCCGTACCGCCCCAAAAACGTTGCAAATAACCAATCTGCCCCTCAAACAGCTAGAAATCCCGACTGGCCGTCCAGACCGGCACGAATCCCGAATTTCTCGCTGTACCGACAAAAAGCACTATTCACCCCTGAACGGCCCGAAAGTAGTTATTTTCCAGTTTGTCAACGGAAGACCGCCGTACCGCCACTAAAACGTTGCAAATAACCAATCTGCCCCTCAAACAGCCAGAAATCACGACTGGCCGTCCAGATCGGCACGAATCCCGAATTTCTCGCTGTACCGACAGAAAGCACTATTCACCCCTGGACAGCCCGAAAGTAGTTATTTTCCATTCTGTAAACGGAAAACCGCCGTACCGCCCCGAAAACATTGCAAATAACCATTCTAGCCCTCAAACAGCCAGAAATCACGATCGGCCGTCCAGACCGGCACGAATCCCGAATTTCTCGTTGCACCGACAAAAAGCACTATTCACCCCTGAACGGCCCGAAAGTAGTTATTTTCCATTTTGTCAACGGAAAACCGCCGTACCGCCCCGAAAACGTTGCAAATGACCAATCTGCCCCTCAAACAGCTAGAAATCCCGACTGGCCGTCCAGACCGGCACGAATCCCGAATTTCTCGCTGTACCGACAAAAAGCACAATTCACCCCTGAACGGCCCGAAAGTAGTTATTTTCCATTTTGTCAACGGAAGACCGCCGTACCGCCACTAAAACGTTGCAAATAACCAATCTGCCCCTCAAACAGCCAGAAATCACGACTGGCCGTCCAGACCGGCACGAATCCCGAATTTCTCGCTGTACCGACAGAAAGCACTATTCACCCCTGGACAGCCCGAAAGTAGTTATTTTCCATTCTGTAAACGGAAAACCGCCGTACCGCCCCGAAAACGTTGCAAATAACCATTCTAGCCCTCAAACAGCCAGAAATCACGATCGGCCGTCCAGACCGGCACGAATCCCGAATTTCTCGCTGTACCGACAAAAAGCACTATTCACCCCTGAACGGCCCGAAAGTAGTTATTTTCCATTTTGTCAACGGAAGACCGCCGTACCGCCACTAAAACGTTGCAAATAACCAATCTGCCCCTCAAACAGCCAGAAATCACGACTGGCCGTCCAGACCGGCACGAATCCCGAATTTCTCGCTGTACCGACTGAAAGCACTATTCACCCCTGGACAGCCCGAAAGTAGTTATTTTCCATTCTGTAAACGGAAAACCGCCGTACCGCCCCGAAAACGTTGCAAATAACCATTCTAGCCCTCAAACAGCCAGAAATCACGATCGGCCGTCCAGACCGGCACGAATCCTGAATTTCTCGCTGCACCGACAAAAAGCACTATTCACCCCTGAACGGCCCGAAAGTAGTTATTTTCCATTTTGTCAACGGAAGACCGCCGAACCGCCACTAAAACGTTGCAAATAACCAATCTGCCCCTCAAACAGCCAGAAATCACGACTGGCCGTCCGGACCGGCCCGAATCCCAAATTTCTCGCTGTACCGACAAAAAGCACTATTCACCCCTGGACAGCCCGAAAGTAGTTATTTTCCATTTTTTCAACGGAATACCGCCGTACCGCCCCGAAAACGTTGCAAATAACCATTCTAGCCCTCAAACAGTTAGAAATCACGATCGGCCGCCCAAACCGGCACGAATCCCGAATTTCTCGCTGCACCGACAAAAAGCACTATTCGCCCCTGAACGGCCCGAAAGTAGTTATTTTCCATTTTGTCAACGGAAAACCGCCGTACCGCCCCAAAAACGTTGCAAATAACCAATCTGCCCCTCAAACAGCTAGAAATCCCGACTGGCCGTCCAGACCGGCACGAATCCCGAATTTCTCGCTGTACCGACAAAAAGCTCTATTCACCCCTGAACGGCCCGAAAGTAGTTATTTTCCATTTTGTCAACGGAAGACCGCCGTACCGCCACTAAAACGTTGCAAATAACCAATCTGCCCCTCAAACAGCCAGAAATCACGACTGGCCGTCCAGACCGGCACGAATCCCGAATTTCTCGCTGTACCGACAGAAAGCACTATTCACCCCTGGACAGCCCGAAAGTAGTTATTTTCCATTCTGTAAACGGAAAACCGCCGTACCGCCCCGAAAACATTGCAAATAACCATTCTAGCCCTCAAACAGCCAGAAATCACGATCGGCCGTCCAGACCGGCACGAATCCCGAATTTCTCGCTGCACCGACAAAAAGCACTATTCACCCCTGAACGGCCCGAAAGTAGTTATTTTCCATTTTGTCAACGAAAAACCGCCGTACCGCCCCGAAAACGTTGCAAATGACCAATCTGCCCCTCAAACAGCTAGAAATCCCGACTGGCCGTCCAGACCGGCACGAATCCCGAATTTCTCGCTGTACCGACAAAAAGCACAATTCACCCCTGAACGGCCCGGAAGTAGTTATTTTCCATTTTGTCAACGGAAGACCGCCGTACCGCCACTAAAACGTTGCAAATAACCAATCTGCCCCTCAAACAGCCAGAAATCACGACTGGCCGTCCAGACCGGCACGAATCCCGAATTTCTCGCTGTACCGACAGAAAGCACTATTCACCCCTGGACAGCCCGAAAGTAGTTATTTTCCATTCTGTAAACGGAAAACCGCCGTACCGCCCCGAAAACGTTGCAAATAACCATTCTAGCCCTCAAACAGCCAGAAATCACGATCGGCCGTCCAGACCGGCACGAATCCCGAATTTCTCGCTGCACCGACAAAAAGCACTATTCACCCCTGAACGGCCCGAAAGTAGTTATTTTCCATTTTGTCAACGGAAGACCGCCGAACCGCCACTAAAACGTTGCAAATAACCAATCTGCCCCTCAAACAGCCAGAAATCACGACTGGCCGTCCGGACCGGCCCGAATCCCAAATTTCTCGCTGTACCGACAAAAAGCACTATTCACCCCTGGACAGCCCGAAAGTAGTTATTTTCCATTTTTTCAACAGAATACCGCCGTACCGCCCCGAAAACGTTGCAAATAACCATTCTAGCCCTCAAACAGTTAGAAATCACGATCGGCCGTCCAAACCGGCACGAATCCCGAATTTCTCGCTGCACCGACAAAAAGCACTATTCGCCCCTGAACGGCCCGAAAGTAGTTATTTTCCATTTTGTAAACGGAAGACCGCCGTACCGCCACTAAAACGTTGCAAATAACCAATCAGCCCCTCAAGCAGCCAGAAATCACGATCGGCCGTCCAGACCGGCACGAATCCCGAATTTCTCGCTGTTCCGACTGAAAGCACTATTCACCCCTGGACAGCCCGAAAGTAGTTATTTTCCATTATGTAAACGGAAAACCGCCGTACCGCCCCGAAAACGTTGCAAATAACCATTCTAGCCCTCAAACAGCCAGAAATCACGATCGGCCGTCCAGACTGGCACGAATCCCGAATTTCTCGCTGCACCGACAAAAAGCACTATTCACCCCTGAACGGCCCGAAAGTAGTTATTTTCCATTTTGTCAACGGAAAACCGCCGTACCGCCCCAAAAACGTTGCAAATAACCAATCTGCCCCTCAAACAGCTAGAAATCACGACTGGCCGTCCAGACCGGCACGAATCCCGAATTTCTCGCTGTACCGACAAAAAGCACTATTCACCCCTGAACGGCCCGAAAGTAGTTATTTTCCATTTTGTCAACGGAAGACCGCCGTACCGCCACTAAAACGTTGCAAATAACCAATCTGCCCCTCAAACAGCCAGAAATCACGACTGGCCGTCCAGACCGGCACGAATCCTGAATTTCTCGCTGTACCGACAGAAAGCACTATTCACCCCTGGACAGCCCGAAAGTAGTTATTTTCCATTCTGTAAACGGAAAACCGCCGTACCGCCCCGAAAACATTGCAAATAACCATTCTAGCCCTCAAACAGCCAGAAATCACGATCGGCCGTCCAGACCGGCACGAATCCCGAATTTCTCGCTGCACCGACAAAAAGCACTATTCACCCCTGAACGGCCCGAAAGTAGTTATTTTCCATTTTGTCAACGGAAGACCGCCGTACCGCCACTAAAACGTTGCAAATAACCAATCTGCCCCTCAAACAGCCAGAAATCACGACTGGCCGTCCAGACCGGCACGAATCCCGAATTTCTCGCTGTACCGACAGAAAGCACTATTCACCCCTGGACAGCCCGAAAGTAGTTATTTTCCATTATGTAAACGGAAAACCGCCGTACCGCCCCGAAAACGTTGCAAATAACCATTCCAGCCCTCAAACAGCCAGAAATCACGATCGGCCGTCCAGACCGGCACGAATCCCGAATTTCTCGCTGTACCGACAAAAAGCACTATTCACCCCTGAACGGCCCGAAAGTAGTTATTTTCCATTTTGTCAACGGAAGACCGCCGTACCGCCACTAAAACGTTGCAAATAACCAATCTGCCCCTCAAACAGCCAGAAATCACGACTGGCCGTCCAGACCGGCACGAATCCCGAATTTCTCGCTGTACCGACAGAAAGCACTATTCACCCCTGGACAGCCCGAAAGTAGTTATTTTCCATTCTGTAAACGGAAAACCGCCGTACCGCCCCGAAAACGTTGCAAATAACCATTCTAGCCCTCAAACAGCCAGAAATCACGATCGGCCGTCCAGACCGGCACGAATCCCGAATTTCTCGCTGCACCGACAAAAAGCACTATTCACCCCTGAACGGCCCGAAAGTAGTTATTTTCCATTTTGTCAACGGAAGACCGCCGTACCGCCCCTAAAACGTTGCAAATGACCAATCTGCCCCTCAAACAGCCAGAAATCCCGATCGGCCGTCCAGACCGGCACGAATCCCGAATTTCTCGCTGCACCGACAAAAAGCACTATTCACCCCTGAACGGCCCGAAAGTAGTTATTTTCCATTTTGTCAACGGAAAACCGCCGTACCGCCCCGAAAACGTTGCAAATGACCAATCTGCCCCTCAAACAGCTAGAAATCCCGACTGGCCGTCCAGACCGGCACGAATCCCGAATTTCTCGCTGTACCGACAAAAAGCACAATTCACCCCTGGACAGCCCGAAAGTAGTTATTTTCCATTTTGCCAACGGAAAACCGCCGTACCGCCCCTAAAACGTTGCAAATAACCAATCTGCCCCTCAAACAGCCAGAAATCACGATCGGCCGTCCAGACCGGCACGAATCCCGAATTTCTCGCTGTACCGACCGAAAGCACTATTCACCCCTGAACGGCCCGAAAGTAGTTATTTTCCTTTCTGTAAACGGAAAACCGCCGAACCGCCCCGAAAACGTTGCAAATAACCATTCTAGCCCTCAAACAGCCAGAAATCACGACTGGCCGTCCGGACCGGCCCGAATCCCAAATTTCTCGCTGTACCGACAAAAAGCACTATTCACCCCTGAACGGCCCGAAAGTAGTTATTTTCCATTTTGTCAACGGAAGACCGCCGTACCGCCCCGAAAACGTTGCAAATAACCATTCTAGCCCTCAAACAGTTAGAAATCACGATCGGCCGTCCAAACCGACACGAATCCCGAATTTCTCGCTGCACCGACAAAAAGCACTATTCGCCCCTGAACGGCCCGAAAGTAGTTATTTTCCATTTTGTAAACGGAAGACCGCCGTACCGCCACTAAAACGTTGCAAATAACCAATCTGCCCCTCAAGCAGCCAGAAATCACGATCGGCCGTCCAGACCGGCACGAATCCCGAATTTCTCGCTGTTCCGACTGAAAGCACTATTCACCCCTGGACAGCCCGAAAGTAGTTATTTTCCATTATGTAAACGGAAAACCGCCGTACCGCCCCGAAAACGTTGCAAATAACCATTCTAGCCCTCAAACAGCCAGAAATCACGATCGGCCGTCCAGACCGGCACGAATCCCGAATTTCTCGCTGCACCGACAAAAAGCACTATTCACCCCTGAACGGCCCGAAAGTAGTTATTTTCCATTTTGTCAACGGAAGACCGCCGTACCGCCCCTAAAACGTTGCAAATAACCAATCTGCCCCTCAAACAGCCAGAAATCACGATCGGCCGTCCAGACCGGCACGAATCCCGAATTTCTCGCTGCACCGACAAAAAGCACTATTCACCCCTGAACGGCCCGAAAGTAGTTATTTTCCATTTTGTCAACAGAAAACCGCCGTACCGCCCCGAAAACGTTGCAAATAACCAATCTGCCCCTCAAACAGCTAGAAATCCCGACTGGCCGTCCAGACCGGCACGAATCCCGAATTTCTCGCTGTACCGACAAAAAGCACAATTCACCCCTGAACGGCCCGAAAGTAGTTATTTTCCATTTTGTCAACGGAAGACCGCCGAACCGCCACTAAAACGTTGCAAATAACCAATCTGCCCCTCAAACAGCCAGAAATCACGACTGGCCGTCCGGACCGGCCCGAATCCCAAATTTCTCGCTGTACCGACAAAAAGCACTATTCACCCTGGACAGCCCGAAAGTAGTTATTTTCCATTTTTTCAACGGAATACCGCCGTACCGCCCCGAAAACGTTGCAAATAACCATTCTAGCCCTCAAACAGTTAGAAATCACGATCGGCCGTCCAGACCGGCACGAATCCCGAATTTCTCGCTGCACCGACAAAAAGCACTATTCTCCCCTGGACAGCCCGAAAGTAGTTATTTTCCTTTCTGTAAACGGAAAACCGCCGTACCGCCCCGAAAACGTCGCAAATAACCATTCTAGCCCTCAAACAGCCAGAAATCACGATCGGCCGTCCAGACCGGCACGAATCCCGAATTTCTCGCTGTACCGACAAAAAGCACTATTCACCCCTGAACGGCCCGAAAGTAGTTATTTTCCATTTTGTCAACGGAAGACCGCCGTACCGCCACTAAAACGTTGCAAATAACCAATCTGCCCCTCAAACAGCCAGAAATCACGACTGGCCGTCCAGACCGGCACGAATCCCGAATTTCTCGCTGTACCGACAGAAAGCACTATTCACCCTTGGACAGCCCGAAAGTAGTTATTTTCCATTCTGTAAACGGAAAACCGCCGTACCGCCCCGAAAACGTTGCAAATAACCATTCTAGCCCTCAAACAGCCAGAAATCACGATCGGCCGTCCAGACCGGCACGAATCCCGAATTTCTCGCTGCACCGACAAAAAGCACTATTCACCCCTGAACGGCCCGAAAGTAGTTATTTTCCATTTTGTCAACGGAAGACCGCCGAACCGCCACTAAAACGTTGCAAATAACCAATCTGCCCCTCAAACAGCCAGAAATCACGACTGGCCGTCCGGACCGGCCCGAATCCCAAATTTCTCGCTATACCGACAAAAAGCACTATTCACCCCTGGACAGCCCGAAAGTAGTTATTTTCCATTTTTTCAACGGAATACCGCCGTACCGCCCCGAAAACGTTGCAAATAACCATTCTAGCCCTCAAACAGTTAGAAATCACAATCGGCCGTCCAAACCGGCACGAATCCCGAATTTCTCGCTGCACCGACAAAAAGCACTATTCGCCCCTGAACGGCCCGAAAGTAGTTATTTTCCATTTTGTAAACGGAAAACCGCCGTACCACCACTAAAACGTTGCAAATAACCAATCTGCCCCTCAAGCAGCCAGAAATCACGATCGGCCGTACAGACCGGCACGAATCCCGAATTTCTCGCTGTACCGACTGAAAGCACTATTCACCCTTGGACAGCCCGAAAGTAGTTATTTTCCATTATGTAAACGGAAAACCGCCGTACCGCCCCGAAAACGTTGCAAATAACCATTCTAGCCCTCAAACAGCCAGAAATCACGATCGGCCGTCCAGACCGGCACGAATCCCGAATTTCTCGCTGCCCCGACAAAAAGCACTATTCACCCCTGAACGGCCCGAAAGTAGTTATTTTCCATTTTGTCAACGGAAGACCGCCGTACCGCCCCGAAAACGTTGCAAATAACCAATCTGCCCCTCAAACAGCCAGAAATCACGATCGGCCGTCCAGACCGGCACGAATCCCGAATTTCTCGCTGCACCGACAAAAAGCACTATTCACCCCTGAACGGCCCGAAAGTAGTTATTTTCCATTTTGTCAACGGAAAACCGCCGTACCGCCACTGAAACGTTGCAAATAACCAATCTGCCCCTCAAACAGCCAGAAATCCCGACTGGCCGTCCAGACCGGCACGATCCCGAATTTCTCGCTGCACCGACAAAAAGCACAATTCACCCCTGAACGGCCCGAAAGTAGTTATTTTCCATTTTGTCAACGGAAGACCGCCGTACCGCCACTAAAACGTTGCAAATAACCAATCTGCCCCTCAAACAGCCAGAAATCACGACTGGCCGTCCAGACCGGCACGAATCCCGAATTTCTCGCTGTACCGACAGAAAGCACTATTCACCCCTGGACAGCCCGAAAGTAGTTATTTTCCATTCTGTAAACGGAAAACCGCCGTACCGCCCCGAAAACGTTGCAAATAACCATTCTAGCCCTCAAACAGCCAGAAATCACGATCGGCCGTCCAGACCGGCACGAATCCCGAATTTCTCGCTGCACCGACAAAAAGCACTATTCACCCCTGAACGGCCCGAAAGTAGTTATTTTCCATTTTGTCAACGGAAGACCGCCGTACCGCCCCTAAAACGTTGCAAATAGCCAATCTGCCCCTCAAACAGCCAGAAATCACGATCGGCCGTCCAGACCGGCACGAATCCCGAATTTCTCGCTGCACCGACAAAAAGCACTATTCACCCCCTGAACGGCCCGAAAGTAGTTATTTTCCATTTTGTCAACGGAAAACCGCCGTACCGCCCCGAAAACGTTGCATATAACCAATCTGCCCCTCAAACAGTTAGAAATCACGATCGGCCGTCCAGACCGGCACGAATCCCGAATTTCTCGCTGCACCGACAAAAAGCACTATTCACCCCTGAACGGCCCGAAAGTAGTTATTTTCCATTTTGTCAACGGAATACCGCCGTACCGCCACTAAAACGTTGCAAATAACCAATCTGCCCCTCAAACGGCCAGAAATCACGACTGGCCGTCCAGACCGGCACGAATCCCAAATTTCTTGCTGCACCGACAAAAAGAACTATTCACCCCTGAACGGCCCGAAAGTAGTTATTTTCCATTTTGTCAACGGAATACCGCCGTACCGCCCCGAAAACGTTGCAAATAACCAATCTGCCACTCAAACAGCCAGAAATCACGACTGGCCGTCCGGACCGGCCCGAATCCCAAATTTCTCGCTGTACCGACAAAAAGCACTATTCACCCCTGGACAGCCCGAAAGTAGTTATTTTCCATTTTTTCAACGGAATACCGCCGTACCGCCCCGAAAACGTTGCAAATAACCATTCTAGCCCTCAAACTGTTAGAAATCACGATCGGCCGTCCAGACCGGCACGATCCCGAATTTCTCGCTGCACCGACAAAAAGCACTATTCACCCCTGAACGGCCCGAAAGTAGTTATTTTCCATTTTGTCAACGGAAGACCGCCGTACCGCCACTAAAACGTTGCAAATAACCAATCTGCCCCTCAAACAGCCAGAAATCACGACTGGCCGTCCGGACCGGCCCGAATCCCAAATTTCTCGCTGTACCGACAAAAAGCACTATTCACCCTGGACAGCCCGAAAGTAGTTATTTTCCATTTTTTCAACGGAATACCGCCGTACCGCCCCGAAAACGTTGCAAATAACCATTCTAGCCCTCAAACAGTTAGAAATCACGATCGGCCGTCCAGACCGGCACGAATCCCGAATTTCTCGCTGCACCGACAAAAAGCACTATTCTCCCCTGGACAGCCCGAAAGTAGTTATTTTCCTTTCTGTAAACGGAAAACCGCCGTACCGCCCCGAAAACGTCGCAAATAACCATTCTAGCCCTCAAACAGCCAGAAATCACGATCGGCCGTCCAGACCGGCACGAATCCCGAATTTCTCGCTGTACCGACAAAAAGCACTATTCACCCCTGAACGGCCCGAAAGTAGTTATTTTCCATTTTGTCAACGGAAGACCGCCGTACCGCCACTAAAACGTTGCAAATAACCAATCTGCCCCTCAAACAGCCAGAAATCACGACTGGCCGTCCAGACCGGCACGAATCCCGAATTTCTCGCTGTACCGACAGAAAGCACTATTCACCCTTGGACAGCCCGAAAGTAGTTATTTTCCATTCTGTAAACGGAAAACCGCCGTACCGCCCCGAAAACGTTGCAAATAACCATTCTAGCCCTCAAACAGCCAGAAATCACGATCGGCCGTCCAGACCGGCACGAATCCCGAATTTCTCGCTGCACCGACAAAAAGCACTATTCACCCCTGAACGGCCCGAAAGTAGTTATTTTCCATTTTGTCAACGGAAGACCGCCGAACCGCCACTAAAACGTTGCAAATAACCAATCTGCCCCTCAAACAGCCAGAAATCACGACTGGCCGTCCGGACCGGCCCGAATCCCAAATTTCTCGCTATACCGACAAAAAGCACTATTCACCCCTGGACAGCCCGAAAGTAGTTATTTTCCATTTTTTCAACGGAATACCGCCGTACCGCCCCGAAAACGTTGCAAATAACCATTCTAGCCCTCAAACAGTTAGAAATCACAATCGGCCGTCCAAACCGGCACGAATCCCGAATTTCTCGCTGCACCGACAAAAAGCACTATTCGCCCCTGAACGGCCCGAAAGTAGTTATTTTCCATTTTGTAAACGGAAAACCGCCGTACCACCACTAAAACGTTGCAAATAACCAATCTGCCCCTCAAGCAGCCAGAAATCACGATCGGCCGTACAGACCGGCACGAATCCCGAATTTCTCGCTGTACCGACTGAAAGCACTATTCACCCTTGGACAGCCCGAAAGTAGTTATTTTCCATTATGTAAACGGAAAACCGCCGTACCGCCCCGAAAACGTTGCAAATAACCATTCTAGCCCTCAAACAGCCAGAAATCACGATCGGCCGTCCAGACCGGCACGAATCCCGAATTTCTCGCTGCCCCGACAAAAAGCACTATTCACCCCTGAACGGCCCGAAAGTAGTTATTTTCCATTTTGTCAACGGAAGACCGCCGTACCGCCCCGAAAACGTTGCAAATAACCAATCTGCCCCTCAAACAGCCAGAAATCACGATCGGCCGTCCAGACCGGCACGAATCCCGAATTTCTCGCTGCACCGACAAAAAGCACTATTCACCCCTGAACGGCCCGAAAGTAGTTATTTTCCATTTTGTCAACGGAAAACCGCCGTACCGCCACTGAAACGTTGCAAATAACCAATCTGCCCCTCAAACAGCCAGAAATCCCGACTGGCCGTCCAGACCGGCACGATCCCGAATTTCTCGCTGCACCGACAAAAAGCACAATTCACCCCTGAACGGCCCGAAAGTAGTTATTTTCCATTTTGTCAACGGAAGACCGCCGTACCGCCACTAAAACGTTGCAAATAACCAATCTGCCCCTCAAACAGCCAGAAATCACGACTGGCCGTCCAGACCGGCACGAATCCCGAATTTCTCGCTGTACCGACAGAAAGCACTATTCACCCCTGGACAGCCCGAAAGTAGTTATTTTCCATTCTGTAAACGGAAAACCGCCGTACCGCCCCGAAAACGTTGCAAATAACCATTCTAGCCCTCAAACAGCCAGAAATCACGATCGGCCGTCCAGACCGGCACGAATCCCGAATTTCTCGCTGCACCGACAAAAAGCACTATTCACCCCTGAACGGCCCGAAAGTAGTTATTTTCCATTTTGTCAACGGAAGACCGCCGTACCGCCCCTAAAACGTTGCAAATAGCCAATCTGCCCCTCAAACAGCCAGAAATCACGATCGGCCGTCCAGACCGGCACGAATCCCGAATTTCTCGCTGCACCGACAAAAAGCACTATTCACCCCCTGAACGGCCCGAAAGTAGTTATTTTCCATTTTGTCAACGGAAAACCGCCGTACCGCCCCGAAAACGTTGCATATAACCAATCTGCCCCTCAAACAGTTAGAAATCACGATCGGCCGTCCAGACCGGCACGAATCCCGAATTTCTCGCTGCACCGACAAAAAGCACTGTTCACCCCTGAACGGCCCGAAAGTAGTTATTTTCCATTTTGTCAACGGAATACCGCCGTACCGCCACTAAAACGTTGCAAATAACCAATCTGCCCCTCAAACGGCCAGAAATCACGACTGGCCGTCCAGACCGGCACGAATCCCAAATTTCTTGCTGCACCGACAAAAAGAACTATTCACCCCTGAACGGCCCGAAAGTAGTTATTTTCCATTTTGTCAACGGAATACCGCCGTACCGCCCCGAAAACGTTGCAAATAACCAATCTGCCACTCAAACAGCCAGAAATCACGACTGGCCGTCCGGACCGGCCCGAATCCCAAATTTCTCGCTGTACCGACAAAAAGCACTATTCACCCCTGGACAGCCCGAAAGTAGTTATTTTCCATTTTTTCAACGGAATACCGCCGTACCGCCCCGAAAACGTTGCAAATAACCATTCTAGCCCTCAAACTGTTAGAAATCACGATCGGCCGTCCAGACCGGCACGATCCCGAATTTCTCGCTGCACCGACAAAAAGCACTATTCACCCCTGAACGGCCCGAAAGTAGTTATTTTCCATTTTGTCAACGGAAGACCGCCGTACCGCCACTAAAACGTTGCAAATAACCAATCTGCCCCTCAAACAGCCAGAAATCACGACTGGCCGTCCAGACCGGCACGAATCCCGAATTTCTCGCTGTACCGACAGAAAGCACTATTCACCCCTGGACAGCCCGAAAGTAGTTATTTTCCATTCTGTAAACGGAAAACCGCCGTACCGCCCCGAAAACGTTGCAAATAACCATTCTAGCCCTCAAACAGCCAGAAATCACGATCGGCCGTCCAGACCGGCACGAATCCCGAATTTCTCGCTGTACCGACAAAAAGCACTATTCACCCCTGAACGGCCCGAAAGTAGTTATTTTCCATTTTGTCAACGGAAGACCGCCGTACCGCCACTAAAACGTTGCAAATAACCAATCTGCCCCTCAAACAGCCAGAAATCACAACTGGCTGTCCAGACCGGCACGAATCCCGAATTTCTCGCTGTACCGACAGAAAGCACTATTCACCCCTGGACAGCCCGAAAGTAGTTATTTTCCATTCTGTAAACGGAAAACCGCCGTACCGCCCCGAAAACGTTGCAAATAACCATTCTAGCCCTCAAACAGCCAGAAATCACGATCGGCCGTCCAGACCGGCACGAATCCCGAATTTCTCGCTGCACCGACAAAAAGCACTATTCACCCCTGAACGGCCCGAAAGTAGTTATTTTCCATTTTGTCAACGGAAGACCGCCGAACCGCCACTAAAACGTTGCAAATAACCAATCTGCCCCTCAAACAGCCAGAAATCACGACTGGCCGTCCGGACCGGCCCGAATCCCAAATTTCTCGCTGTACCGACAAAAAGCACTATTCACCCCTGGACAGCCCGAAAGTAGTTATTTTCCATTTTTTCAACGGAATACCGCCGTACCGCCCCGAAAACGTTGCAAATAACCATTCTAGCCCTCAAACAGTTAGAAATCACAATCGGCCGTCCAAACCGGCACGAATCCCGAATTTCTCGCTGCACCGACAAAAAGCACTATTCGCCCCTGAACGGCCCGAAAGTAGTTATTTTCCATTTTGTAAACGGAAAACCGCCGTACCGCCACTAAAACGTTGCAAATAACCAATCTGCCCCTCAAGCAGCCAGAAATCACGATCGGCCGTCCAGACCGGCACGAATCCCGAATTTCTCGCTGTACCGACTGAAAGCACTATTCACCCCTGGACAGCCCGAAAGTAGTTATTTTCCATTTTGTCAACGGAAGACCGCCGTACCGCCACTAAAACGTTGCAAATAACCAATCTGCCCCTCAAACAGCCAGAAATCACGACTGGCCGTCCAGACCGGCACGAATCCCGAATTTCTCGCTGTACCGACAGAAAGCACTATTCACCCCTGGACAGCCCGAAAGTAGTTATTTTCCATTCTGTAAACGGAAAACCGCCGTACCGCCCCGAAAACGTTGCAAATAACCATTCTAGCCCTCAAACAGCCAGAAATCACGACTGGCCGTCCGGACCGGCCCGAATCCCAAATTTCTCGCTGTACCGACAAAAAGCACTATTCACCCCTGGACAGCCCGAAAGTAGTTATTTTCCATTTTGTCAACGGAATACCGCCGTACCGCCCCAAAAACGTTGCAAATAACCATTCTAGCCATCAAACAGTTAGAAATCACAATCGGCCGTCCAAACCGGCACGAATCCCGAATTTCTCGCTGTACCGACAAAAAGCACTATTCACCCCTGGACGGCCCGAAAGTAGTTATTTTCCATTTTGTAAACGGAAAACCGCCGTACCGCCCCGAAAACGTTGCAAATAACCATTCTAGCCCTCAAACTGTTAGAAATCACGATCGGCCGTCCAGACCGGCACGATCCCTAATTTCTCGCTGCTCCGACAAAAAGCACTATTCACCCCTGAACGGCCCGAAAGTAGTTATTTTCCATTTTGTCAACGGAAGACCGCCGTACCGCCACTAAAACGTTGCAAATAACCAATCTGCCCCTCAAACAGCCAGAAATCACGACTGGCCGTCCAGACCGGCACGAATCCCGAATTTCTCGCTGTACCGACAGAAAGCACTATTCACCCCTGGACAGCCCGAAAGTAGTTATTTTCCATTATGTAAACGGAAAACCGCCGTACCGCCCCGAAAACGTTGCAAATAACCATTCTAGCCCTCAAACAGCCAGAAATCACGATCGGCCGTCCAGACCGGCACGAATCCCGAATTTCTCGCTGCACCGACAAAAAGCACTATTCACCCCTGAACGGCCCGAAAGTAGTTATTTTCCATTTTGTCAACGGAAGACCGCCGAACCGCCACTAAAACGTTGCAAATAACCAATCTGCCCCTCAAACAGCCAGAAATCACGATCGGCCGTCCAGACCGGCACGAATCCCGAATTTCTCGCTGCACCGACAAAAAGCACTATTCTCCCCTGAACGGCCCGAAAGTAGTTATTTTCCATTTTGTCAACGGAAAACCGCCGTACCGCCCCGAAAACGTTGCAAATAACCAATCTGCCCCTCAAACAGCCAGAAATCACGACTGGCCGTCCAGACCGGCACGAATCCCGAATTTCTCGCTGTACCGACAGAAAGCACTATTCACCCCTGGACAGCCCGAAAGTAGTTATTTTCCATTCTGTAAACGGAAAACCGCCGTACCGCCCCGAAAACGTTGCAAATAACCATTCTAGCCCTCAAACAGCCAGAAATCACGATCGGCCGTCCAGACCGGCACGAATCCCGAATTTCTCGCTGCACCGACAAAAAGCACTATTCACCCCTGAACGGCCCGAAAGTAGTTATTTTCCATTTTGTCAACGGAAGACCGCCGAACCGCCACTAAAACGTTGCAAATAACCAATCTGCCCCTCAAACAGCCAGAAATCATGATCGGACGTCCAGACCGGCACGAATCCCGAATTTCTCGCGGCACCGACAAAAAGCACTATTCTCCCCTGAACGGCCCGAAAGTAGTTATTTTCCATTTTGTCAACGGAAAACCGCCGTACCGCCCCGAAAACGTTGCAAATAACCAATCTGCCCCTCAAACAGTTAGAAATCACGATCGGCCGTCCAGACCGGCACGAATCCCGAATTTCTCGCTGCACCGACAAAAAGCACTATTCACCCCTGAACGGCCCGAAAGTAGTTATTTTCCATTTTGTCAACGGAATACCGCCGTACCGCCACTAAAACGTTGCAAATAACCAATCTGCCCCTCAAACAGCCAGAAATCATGACTGGCCGTCCAGACCGGCACGAATCCCAAATTTCTTGCTGCACCGACAAAAAGCACTATTCACCCCTGAACGGCCCGAAAGTAGTTATTTTCCATTTTGTCAACGGAATACCGCCGTACCGCCCCGAAAACGTTGCAAATAACCAATCTGCCACTCATACAGCCAGAAATCACGACTGGCCGTCCAGACCGGCACGAGTCCCAAATTTCTCGCTGTACTGACAAAAAGCACTATTCACCCCTGGACAGCCCGAAAGTAGTTATTTTCCATTTTGTAAACGGAAAACCGCCGTACCGCCCCGAAAACGTTGCAAATGACCATTCTAGCCCTCAAACAGTTAGAAATCACGATCGGCCGTCCAGACCGGCACGAATCCCGAATTTCTCGCTGCACCGACAAAAAGCACTATTCACCCCTGAACGGCCCGAAAGTAGTTATTTTCCATTTTGTCAACGGAAGACCGCCGTACCGCCACTAAAACGTTGCAAATAACCAATCTGCCCCTCAAACAGCCAGAAATCACGACTGGCCGTCCAGACCGGCCCGAATCCCAAATTTCTCGCTGTACCGACAAAAAGCACTATTCACCCCTGGACAGCCCGAAAGTAGTTATTTTCCATTGTGTCAACGGAATACCGCCGTACCGCCCCGAAAACGTTGCAAATAACCATTCTAGCCCTCAAACAGTTAGAAATCACAATCGGCCGTCCAAACCGGCCCGAATCCCGAATTTCTCGCTGCACCGACAAAAAGCACTATTCGCCCCTGAACGGCCCGAAAGTAGTTATTTTCCATTTTGTAAACGGAAAACCGCCGTACCGCCACTAAAACGTTGCAAATAACCAATCTACCCCTCAAACAGCCAGAAATCACGATCGGCCGTCCAGGCCGGCACGAATCCCGAATTTCTCGCTGTACCGACAGAAAGCACTATTCACCCCTGGACAGCCCGAAAGTAGTTATTTTCCATTCTGTAAACGGAAAACCGCCGTACCGCCCCGAAAACGATGCAAATAACCATTCTAGCCCTCAAACAGCCAGAAATCACGATCGGCCGTCCAGACCGGCACGAATCCCGAATTTCTCGCTGCACCGACAAAAAGCACTATTCACCCCTGAACGGCCCGAAAGTAGTTATTTTCCATTTTGTCAACGGAAGACCGCCGTACCGCCACTTAAACGTTGCAAATAACCAATCTGCCCCTCAAACAGCCAGAAATCACGATCGGCCGTCCAGACCGGCACGAATCCTGAATTTCTCGCTGCACCGACAAAAAGCACTATTCACCCCTGAACGGCCCGAAAGTAGTTATTTTCCATTTTGTCAACGGAAAACCGCCGTACCGCCCCGAAAACGTTGCAAATAACCAATCTGCCCCTCAAACAATTAGAAATCACGATCGGCCGTCCAGACCGGCACGAATCCCGAATTTCTCGCTGTACCGACAAAAAGCACTATTCACCCCTGGACAGCCCGAAAGTAGTTATTTTCCATTTTGTCAACGGAATACCGCCGTACCGCCCCGAAAACGTTGCAAATAACCATTCTAGCCCTCAAACAGTTAGAAATCACGATCGGCCGTCCAGACCGGCACGAATCCCGAATTTCTCGCTGCACCGACAAAAAGCACTATTCACCCCTGAACGGCCCGAAAGTAGTTATTTTCCATTTTGTCAACGGAATACCGCCGTACCGCCCCGAAAACGTTGCAAATAACCAATCTGCCACTCAAACAGCCAGAAATCACGACTGGCCGTCCAGACCGGCACGAATCCCGAATTTCTCGCTGTACCGACAAAAAGCACTATTCACCCCTGGACAGCCCGAAAGTAGTTATTTTCCATTTTGTAAACGGAAAACCGCCGTACCGCCCCGAAAACGTTGCAAATAACCATTCTAGCCCTCAAACAGTTAGAAATCACGATCGGCCGTCCAGACCGGCACGAATCCCGAATTTCTCGCTGCACCGACAAAAAGCACTATTCACCCCTAAACGGCCCGAAAGTAGTTATTTTCCATTTTGTCAACGGAAGACCGTCGTACCGCCACTAAAACGTTGCAAATAACCAATCTGCCCCTCAAACAGCCAGAAATCACGACTGGCCGTCCGGACCGGCCCGAATCCCAAATTTCTCGCTGTACCGACAAAAAGCACTATTCACCCCTGGACAGCCCGAAAGTAGTTATTTTCCATTTTGTCAACGGAATACCGCCGTACCGCCCCAAAAACGTTGCAAATAACCATTCTAGCCATCAAACAGTTAGAAATCACAATCGGCCGTCCAAACCGGCACGAATCCCGAATTTCTCGCTGTACCGACAAAAAGCACTATTCACCCCTGGACAGCCCGAAAGTAGTTATTTTCCATTTTGTAAACGGAAAACCGCCGTACCGCCCCGAAAACGTTGCAAATAACCATTCTAGCCCTCAAACTGTTAGAAATCACGATCGGCCGTCCAGACCGGCACGATCCCGAATTTCTCGCTGCTCCGACAAAAAGCACTATTCACCCCTGAACGGCCCGAAAGTAGTTATTTTCCATTTTGTCAACGGAAGACCGCCGTACCGCCACTAAAACGTTGCAAATAACCAATCTGCCCCTCAAACAGCCAGAAATCACGACTGGCCGTCCAGACCGGCACGAATCCCGAATTTCTCGCTGTACCGACAGAAAGCACTATTCACCCCTGGACAGCCCGAAAGTAGTTATTTTCCATTATGTAAACGGAAAACCGCCGTACCGCCCCGAAAACGTTGCAAATAACCATTCTAGCCCTCAAACAGCCAGAAATCACGATCGGCCGTCCAGACCGGCACGAATCCCGAATTTCTCGCTGCACCGACAAAAAGCACTATTCACCCCTGAACGGCCCGAAAGTAGTTATTTTCCATTTTGTCAACGGAAGACCGCCGAACCGCCACTAAAACGTTGCAAATAACCAATCTGCCCCTCAAACGGCCAGAAATCACGATCGGCCGTCCAGACCGGCACGAATCCCGAATTTCTCGCTGCACCGACAAAAAGCACTATTCTCCCCTGAACGGCCCGAAAGTAGTTATTTTCCATTTTGTCAACGGAAAACCGCCGTACCGCCCCGAAAACGTTGCAAATAACCAATCTGCCCCTCAAACAGCCAGAAATCACGACTGGCCGTCCAGACCGGCACGAATCCCGAATTTCTCGCTGTACCGACAGAAAGCACTATTCACCCCTGGACAGCCCGAAAGTAGTTATTTTCCATTCTGTAAACGGAAAACCGCCGTACCGCCCCGAAAACGTTGCAAATAACCATTCTAGCCCTCAAACAGCCAGAAATCACGATCGGCCGTCCAGACCGGCACGAATCCCGAATTTCTCGCTGCACCGACAAAAAGCACTATTCACCCCTGAACGGCCCGAAAGTAGTTATTTTCCATTTTGTCAACGGAAGACCGCCGAACCGCCACTAAAACGTTGCAAATAACCAATCTGCCCCTCAAACAGCCAGAAATCATGATCGGCCGTCCAGACCGGCACGAATCCCGAATTTCTCGCGGCACCGACAAAAAGCACTATTCTCCCCTGAACGGCCCGAAAGTAGTTATTTTCCATTTTGTCAACGGAAAACCGCCGTACCGCCCCGAAAACGTTGCAAATAACCAATCTGCCCCTCAAACAGTTAGAAATCACGATCGGCCGTCCAGACCGGCACGAATCCCAAATTTCTCGCTGTACCGACAAAAAGCACTATTCACCCCTGGACAGCCCGAAAGTAGTTATTTTCCATTTTGTCAACGGAATACCGCCGTACCGCCCCGAAAACGTTGCAAATAACCATTCTAGCCCTCAAACAGTTAGAAATCACAATCGGCCGTCCAGACCGGCACGAATCCCGAATTTCTCGCTGTACCGACAAAAAGCACTATTCACCCCTGGACAGCCCGAAAGTAGTTATTTTCCATTTTGTCAACGGAATACCGCCGTACCGCCCCGAAAACGTTGCAAATAACCATTCTAGCCCTCAAACAGTTAGAAATCACGATCGGCCGTCCAGACCGGCACGAATCCCGAATTTCTCGCTGCACCGACAAAAAGCACTATTCACCCCTGAACGGCCCGAAAGTAGTTATTTTCCATTTTGTCAACGGAATACCGCCGTACCGCCCCGAAAACGTTGCAAATAACCAATCTGCCACTCAAACAGCCAGAAATCACGACTGGCCGTCCAGACCGGTACGAATCCCGAATTTCTCGCTGTACCGACAAAAAGCACTATTCACCCCTGGACAGCCCGAAAGTAGTTATTTTCCATTTTGTAAACGGAAAACCGCCGTACCGCCCCGAAAACGTTGCAAATAACCATTCTAGCCCTCAAACAGTTAGAAATCACGATCGGCCGTCCAGACCGGCACGAATCCCGAATTTCTCGCTGCACCGACAAAAAGCACTATTCACCCCTGAACGGCCCGAAAGTAGTTATTTTCCATTTTGTCAACGGAAGACCGTCGTACCGCCACTAAAACGTTGCAAATAACCAATCTGCCCCTCAAACAGCCAGAAATCACGACTGGCCGTCCGGACCGGCCCGAATCCCAAATTTCTCGCTGTACCGACAAAAAGCACTATTCACCCCTGGACAGCCCGAAAGTAGTTATTTTCCATTTTGTCAACGGAATACCGCCGTACCGCCCCAAAAACGTTGCAAATAACCATTCTAGCCATCAAACAGTTAGAAATCACAATCGGCCGTCCAAACCGGCACGAATCCCGAATTTCTCGCTGTACCGACAAAAAGCACTATTCACCCCTGGACAGCCCGAAAGTAGTTATTTTCCATTTTGTAAACGGAAAACCGCCGTACCGCCCCGAAAACGTTGCAAATAACCATTCTAGCCCTCAAACTGTTAGAAATCACGATCGGCCGTCCAGACCGGCACGATCCCGAATTTCTCGCTGCTCCGACAAAAAGCACTATTCACCCCTGAACGGCCCGAAAGTAGTTATTTTCCATTTTGTCAACGGAAGACCGCCGTACCGCCACTAAAACGTTGCAAATAACCAATCTGCCCCTCAAACAGCCAGAAATCACGACTGGCCGTCCAGACCGGCACGAATCCCGAATTTCTCGCTGTACCGACAGAAAGCACTATTCACCCCTGGACAGCCCGAAAGTAGTTATTTTCCATTATGTAAACGGAAAACCGCCGTACCGCCCCGAAAACGTTGCAAATAACCATTCTAGCCCTCAAACAGCCAGAAATCACGATCGGCCGTCCAGACCGGCACGAATCCCGAATTTCTCGCTGCACCGACAAAAAGCACTATTCACCCCTGAACGGCCCGAAAGTAGTTATTTTCCATTTTGTCAACGGAAGACCGCCGAACCGCCACTAAAACGTTGCAAATAACCAATCTGCCCCTCAAACGGCCAGAAATCACGATCGGCCGTCCAGACCGGCACGAATCCCGAATTTCTCGCTGCACCGACAAAAAGCACTATTCTCCCCTGAACGGCCCGAAAGTAGTTATTTTCCATTTTGTCAACGGAAAACCGCCGTACCGCCCCGAAAACGTTGCAAATAACCAATCTGCCCCTCAAACAGCCAGAAATCACGACTGGCCGTCCAGACCGGCACGAATCCCGAATTTCTCGCTGTACCGACAGAAAGCACTATTCACCCCTGGACAGCCCGAAAGTAGTTATTTTCCATTCTGTAAACGGAAAACCGCCGTACCGCCCCGAAAACGTTGCAAATAACCATTCTAGCCCTCAAACAGCCAGAAATCACGATCGGCCGTCCAGACCGGCACGAATCCCGAATTTCTCGCTGCACCGACAAAAAGCACTATTCACCCCTGAACGGCCCGAAAGTAGTTATTTTCCATTTTGTCAACGGAAGACCGCCGAACCGCCACTAAAACGTTGCAAATAACCAATCTGCCCCTCAAACAGCCAGAAATCACGATCGGCCGTCCAGACCGGCACGAATCCCGAATTTCTCGCGGCACCGACAAAAAGCACTATTCTCCCCTGAACGGCCCGAAAGTAGTTATTTTCCATTTTGTCAACGGAAAACCGCCGTACCGCCCCGAAAACGTTGCAAATAACCAATCTGCCCCTCAAACAGTTAGAAATCACGATCGGCCGTCCAGACCGGCACGAATCCCGAATTTCTTGCTGCACCGACAAAAAGCACTATTCACCCCTGAACGACCCGAAAGTAGTTATTTTCCATTTTGTCAACGGAATACCGCCGTACCGCCACTAAAACGTTGCAAATAACCAATCTGCCCCTCAAACAGCCAGAAATCACGACTGGCCGTCCAGACCGGCACGAATCCCAAATTTCTTGCTGCACCGACAAAAAGCACTATTCACCCCTGAACGGCCCGAAAGTAGTTATTTTCCATTTTGTCAACGGAATACCGCCGTACCGCCCCGAAAACGTTGCAAATAACCAATCTGCCACTCATACAGCCAGAAATCACGACTGGCCGTCCAGACCGGCACGAGTCCCAAATTTCTCGCTGTACCGGCAAAAAGCACTATTCACCCCTGGACAGCCCGAAAGTAGTTATTTTCCATTTTGTAAACGGAAAACCGCCGTACCGCCCCGAAAACGTTGCAAATAACCATTCTAGCCCTCAAACAGTTAGAAATCACGATCGGCCGTCCAGACCGGCACGAATCCCGAATTTCTCGCTGCACCGACAAAAAGCACTATTCACCCCTGAACGGCCCGAAAGTAGTTATTTTCCATTTTGTCAACGGAAGACCGTCGTACCGCCACTAAAACGTTGCAAATAACCAATCTGCCCCTCAAACAGCCAGAAATCACGACTGGCCGTCCGGACCGGCCCGAATCCCAAATTTCTCGCTGTACCGGCAAAAAGCACTATTCACCCCTGGACAGCCCGAAAGTAGTTATTTTCCATTTTGTCAACGGAATACCGCCGTACCGCCCCAAAAACGTTGCAAATAACCATTCTAGCCATCAAACAGTTAGAAATCACAATCGGCCGTCCAAACCGGCACGAATCCCGAATTTCTCGCTGTACCGACAAAAAGCACTATTCACCCCTGGACAGCCCGAAAGTAGTTATTTTCCATTTTGTAAACGGAAAACCGCCGTACCGCCCCGAAAACGTTGCAAATAACCATTCTAGCCCTCAAACTGTTAGAAATCACGATCGGCCGTCCAGACCGGCACGATCCCGAATTTCTCGCTGCTCCGACAAAAAGCACTATTCACCCCTGAACGGCCCGAAAGTAGTTATTTTCCATTTTGTCAACGGAAGACCGCCGTACCGCCACTAAAACGTTGCAAATAACCAATCTGCCCCTCAAACAGCCAGAAATCACGACTGGCCGTCCAGACCGGCACGAATCCCGAATTTCTCGCTGTACCGACAGAAAGCATTATTCACCCCTGGACAGCCCGAAAGTAGTTATTTTCCATTATGTAAACGGAAAACCGCCGTACCGCCCCGAAAACGTTGCAAATAACCATTCTAGCCCTCAAACAGCCAGAAATCACGATCGGCCGTCCAGACCGGCACGAATCCCGAATTTCTCGCTGCACCGACAAAAAGCACTATTCACCCCTGAACGGCCCGAAAGTAGTTATTTTCCATTTTGTCAACGGAAGACCGCCGAACCGCCACTAAAACGTTGCAAATAACCAATCTGCCCCTCAAACGGCCAGAAATCACGATCGGCCGTCCAGACCGGCACGAATCCCGAATTTCTCGCTGCACCGACAAAAAGCACTATTCTCCCCTGAACGGCCCGAAAGTAGTTATTTTCCATTTTGTCAACGGAAAACCGCCGTACCGCCCCGAAAACGTTGCAAATAACCAATCTGCCCCTCAAACAGCCAGAAATCACGACTGGCCGTCCAGACCGGCACGAATCCCGAATTTCTCGCTGTACCGACAGAAAGCACTATTCACCCCTGGACAGCCCGAAAGTAGTTATTTTCCATTCTGTAAACGGAAAACCGCCGTACCGCCCCGAAAACGTTGCAAATAACCATTCTAGCCCTCAAACAGCCAGAAATCACGATCGGCCGTCCAGACCGGCACGAATCCCGAATTTCTCGCTGCACCGACAAAAAGCACTATTCACCCCTGAACGGCCCGAAAGTAGTTATTTTCCATTTTGTCAACGGAAGACCGCCGAACCGCCACTAAAACGTTGCAAATAACCAATCTGCCCCTCAAACAGCCAGAAATCACGATCGGCCGTCCAGACCGGCACGAATCCCGAATTTCTCGCGGCACCGACAAAAAGCACTATTCTCCCCTGAACGGCCCGAAAGTAGTTATTTTCCATTTTGTCAACGGAAAACCGCCGTACCGCCCCGAAAACGTTGCAAATAACCAATCTGCCCCTCAAACAGTTAGAAATCACGATCGGCCGTCCAGACCGGCACGAATCCCGAATTTCTTGCTGCACCGACAAAAAGCACTATTCACCCCTGAACGGCCCGAAAGTAGTTATTTTCCATTTTGTCAACGGAATACCGCCGTACCGCCACTAAAACGTTGCAAATAACCAATCTGCCCCTCAAACAGCCAGAAATCACGACTGGCCGTCCAGACCGGCACGAATCCCAAATTTCTTGCTGCACCGACAAAAAGCACTATTCACCCCTGAACGGCCCGAAAGTAGTTATTTTCCATTTTGTCAACGGAATACCGCCGTACCGCCCCGAAAACGTTGCAAATAACCAATCTGCCACTCATACAGCCAGAAATCACGACTGGCCGTCCAGACCGGCACGAGTCCCAAATTTCTCGCTGTACCGACAAAAAGCACTATTCACCCCTGGACAGCCCGAAAGTAGTTATTTTCCATTTTGTGAACGGAAAACCGCCGTACCGCCCCGAAAACGTTGCAAATAACCATTCTAGCCCTCAAACAGTTAGAAATCACGATCGGCCGTCCAGACCGGCACGAATCTCGAATTTCTCGCTGCACCGACAAAAAGCACTATTCACCCCTGAACGGCCCGAAAGTAGTTATTTTCCATTTTGTCAACGGAAGACCGCCGTACCGCCACTAAAACGTTGCAAATAACAAATCTGCCCCTCAAACAGCCAGAAATCACGACTGGCCGTCCAGACCGGCCCGAATCCCAAATTTCTCGCTGTACCGACAAAAAGCACTATTCACCCCTGGACAGCCCGAAAGTAGTTATTTTCCATTTTGTCAACGGAATACCGCCGTACCGCCCCGAAAACGTTGCAAATAACCATTCTAGCCCTCAAACAGTTAGAAATCACAATCGGCCGTCCAAACCGGCCCGAATCCCGAATTTCTCGCTGCACCGACAAAAAGCACTATTCGCCCCTGAACGGCCCGAAAGTAGTTATTTTCCATTTTGTAAACGGAAAACCGCCGTACCGCCACTAAAACGTTGCAAATAACCAATCTACCCCTCAAACAGCCAGAAATCACGATCGGCCGTCCAGACCGGCACGAATCCCGAATTTCTCGCTGTACCGACAGAAAGCACTATTCACCCCTGGACAGCCCGAAAGTAGTTATTTTCCATTCTGTAAACGGAAAACCGCCGTACCGCCCCGAAAACGATGCAAATAACCATTCTAGCCCTCAAACAGCCAGAAATCACGATCGGCCGTCCAGACCGGCACGAATCCCGAATTTCTCGCTGCACCGACAAAAAGCACTATTCACCCCTGAACGGCCCGAAAGTAGTTATTTTCCATTTTGTCAACGGAAGACCGCCGTACCGCCACTAAAACGTTGCAAATAACCAATCTGCCCCTCAAACAGCCAGAAATCACGATCGGCCGTCCAGACCGGCACGAATCCTGAATTTCTCGCTGCACCGACAAAAAGCACTATTCACCCCTGAACGGCCCGAAAGTAGTTATTTTCCATTTTGTCAACGGAAAACCGCCGTACCGCCCCGAAAACGTTGCAAATAACCAATCTGCCCCTCAAACAGTTAGAAATCACGATCGGCCGTCCAGACCGGCACGAATCCCGAATTTCTCGCTGCACCGACAAAAAGCACTATTCACCCTGAACGGCCCGAAAGTAGTTATTTTCCATTTTGTCAACGGAATACCGCCGTACCGCCACTAAAACGTTGCAAATAACCAATCTGCCCCTCAAACGGCCAGAAATCACGACTGGCCGTCCGGACCGGCACGAATCCCAAATTTCTTGCTGCACCGACAAAAAGCACTATTCACCCCTGAACGGCCCGAAAGTAGTTATTTTCCATTTTGTAAACGGAAAACCGCCGTACCGCCCCGAAAACGTTGCAAATAACCATTCTAGCCCTCAAACAGTTAGAAATCACGATCGGCCATCCAGACCGGCACGAATCCCGAATTTCTCGCTGCACCGACAAAAAGCACTATTCACCCCTGAACGGCCCGAAAGTAGTTATTTTCCATTTTGTCAACGGAAGACCGCCATACCGCCACTAAAACGTTGCAAATAACCATTCTAGCCCTCAAACAGTTAGAAATCACGATCGGCCGTCCAGACCGGCACGAATCCCGAATTTCTCGCTGCACCGACAAAAAGCACTATTCACCCCTGAACGGCCCGAAAGTAGTTATTTTCCATTTTGTCAACGGAAGACCGTCGTACCGCCACTAAAACGTTGCAAATAACCAATCTGCCCCTCAAACAGCCAGAAATCACGACTGGCCGTCCGGACCGGCCCGAATCCCAAATTTCTCGCTGTACCGACAAAAAGCACTATTCACCCCTGGACAGCCCGAAAGTAGTTATTTTCCATTTTGTCAACGGAATACCGCCGTACCGCCACTAAAACGTTGCAAATAACCAATCTGCCCCTCAAACAGCCAGAAATCACGACTGGCCGTCCAGACCGGCACGAATCCCAAATTTCTTGCTGCACCGACAAAAAGCACTATTCACCCCTGAACGGCCCGAAAGTAGTTATTTTCCATTTTGTCAACGGAATACCGCCGTACCGCCCCGAAAACGTTGCAAATAACCAATCTGCCACTCATACAGCCAGAAATCACGACTGGCCGTCCAGACCGGCACGAGTCCCAAATTTCTCGCTGTACCGACAAAAAGCACTATTCACCCCTGGACAGCCCGAAAGTAGTTATTTTCCATTTTGTAAACGGAAAACCGCCGTACCGCCCCGAAAACGTTGCAAATAACCATTCTAGCCCTCAAACAGTTAGAAATCACGATCGGCCGTCCAGACCGGCACGAATCCCGAATTTCTCGCTGCACCGACAAAAAGCACTATTCACCCCTGAACGGCCCGAAAGTAGTTATTTTCCATTTTGTCAACGGAAGACCGTCGTACCGCCACTAAAACGTTGCAAATAACCAATCTGCCCCTCAAACAGCCAGAAATCACGACTGGCCGTCCGGACCGGCCCGAATCCCAAATTTCTCGCTGTACCGACAAAAAGCACTATTCACCCCTGGACAGCCCGAAAGTAGTTATTTTCCATTTTGTCAACGGAATACCGCCGTACCGCCCCAAAAACGTTGCAAATAACCATTCTAGCCATCAAACAGTTAGAAATCACAATCGGCCGTCCAAACCGGCACGAATCCCGAATTTCTCGCTGTACCGACAAAAAGCACTATTCACCCCTGGACAGCCCGAAAGTAGTTATTTTCCATTTTGTAAACGGAAAACCGCCGTACCGCCCCGAAAACGTTGCAAATAACCATTCTAGCCCTCAAACTGTTAGAAATCACGATCGGCCGTCCAGACCGGCACGATCCCGAATTTCTCGCTGCTCCGACAAAAAGCACTATTCACCCCTGAACGGCCCGAAAGTAGTTATTTTCCATTTTGTCAACGGAAGACCGCCGTACCGCCACTAAAACGTTGCAAATAACCAATCTGCCCCTCAAACAGCCAGAAATCACGACTGGCCGTCCAGACCGGCACGAATCCCGAATTTCTCGCTGTACCGACAGAAAGCACTATTCACCCCTGGACAGCCCGAAAGTAGTTATTTTCCATTATGTAAACGGAAAACCGCCGTACCGCCCCGAAAACGTTGCAAATAACCATTCTAGCCCTCAAACAGCCAGAAATCACGATCGGCCGTCCAGACCGGCACGAATCCCGAATTTCTCGCTGCACCGACAAAAAGCACTATTCACCCCTGAACGGCCCGAAAGTAGTTATTTTCCATTTTGTCAACGGAAGACCGCCGAACCGCCACTAAAACGTTGCAAATAACCAATCTGCCCCTCAAACGGCCAGAAATCACGATCGGCCGTCCAGACCGGCACGAATCCCGAATTTCTCGCTGCACCGACAAAAAGCACTATTCTCCCCTGAACGGCCCGAAAGTAGTTATTTTCCATTTTGTCAACGGAAAACCGCCGTACCGCCCCGAAAACGTTGCAAATAACCAATCTGCCCCTCAAACAGCCAGAAATCACGACTGGCCGTCCAGACCGGCACGAATCCCGAATTTCTCGCTATACCGACAGAAAGCACTATTCACCCCTGGACAGCCCGAAAGTAGTTATTTTCCATTCTGCAAACGGAAAACCGCCGTACCGCCCCGAAAACGTTGCAAATAACCATTCTAGCCCTCAAACAGCCAGAAATCACGATCGGCCGTCCAGACCGGCACGAATCCCGAATTTCTCGCTGCACCGACAAAAAGCACTATTCACCCCTGAACGGCCCGAAAGTAGTTATTTTCCATTTTGTCAACGGAAGACCGCCGAACCGCCACTAAAACGTTGCAAATAACCAATCTGCCCCTCAAACAGCCAGAAATCACGATCGGCCGTCCAGACCGGCACGAATCCCGAATTTCTCGCGGCACCGACAAAAAGCACTATTCTCCCCTGAACGGCCCGAAAGTAGTTATTTTCCATTTTGTCAACGGAAAACCGCCGTACCGCCCCGAAAACGTTGCAAATAACCAATCTGCCCCTCAAACAGTTAGAAATCACGATCGGCCGTCCAGACCGGCACGAATCCCGAATTTCTTGCTGCACCGACAAAAAGCACTATTCACCCCTGAACGGCCCGAAAGTAGTTATTTTCCATTTTGTCAACGGAATACCGCCGTACCGCCACTAAAACGTTGCAAATAACCAATCTGCCCCTCAAACAGCCAGAAATCACGACTGGCCGTCCAGACCGGCACGAATCCCAAATTTCTTGCTGCACCGACAAAAAGCACTATTCACCCCTGAACGGCCCGAAAGTAGTTATTTTCCATTTTGTCAACGGAATACCGCCGTACCGCCCCGAAAACGTTGCAAATAACCAATCTGCCACTCATACAGCCAGAAATCACGACTGGCCGTCCAGACCGGCACGAGTCCCAAATTTCTCGCTGTACCGACAAAAAGCACTATTCACCCCTGGACAGCCCGAAAGTAGTTATTTTCCATTTTGTAAACGGAAAACCGCCGTACCGCCCCGAAAACGTTGCAAATAACCATTCTAGCCCTCAAACAGTTAGAAATCACGATCGGCCGTCCAGACCGGCACGAATCTCGAATTTCTCGCTGCACCGACAAAAAGCACTATTCACCCCTGAACGGCCCGAAAGTAGTTACTTTCCATTTTGTCAACGGAAGACCGCCGTACCGCCACTAAAACGTTGCAAATAACAAATCTGCCCCTCAAACAGCCAGAAATCACGACTGGCCGTCCAGACCGGCCCGAATCCCAAATTTCTCGCTGTACCGACAAAAAGCACTATTCACCCCTGGACAGCCCGAAAGTAGTTATTTTCCATTTTGTCAACGGAATACCGCCGTACCGCCCCGAAAACGTTGCAAATAACCATTCTAGCCCTCAAACAGTTAGAAATCACAATCGGCCGTCCAAACCGGCCCGAATCCCGAATTTCTCGCTGCACCGACAAAAAGCACTATTCGCCCCTGAACGGCCCGAAAGTAGTTATTTTCCATTTTGTAAACGGAAAACCGCCGTACCGCCACTAAAACGTTGCAAATAACCAATCTACCCCTCAAACAGCCAGAAATCACGATCGGCCGTCCAGACCGGCACGAATCCCGAATTTCTCGCTGTACCGACAGAAAGCACTATTCACCCCTGGACAGCCCGAAAGTAGTTATTTTCCATTCTGTAAACGGAAAACCGCCGTACCGCCCCGAAAACGATGCAAATAACCATTCCAGCCCTCAAACAGCCAGAAATCACGATCGGCCGTCCAGACCGGCACAAATCCCGAATTTCTCGCTGCACCGACAAAAAGCACTATTCACCCCTGAACGGCCCGAAAGTAGTTATTTTCCATTTTGTCAACGGAAGGCCGCCGTACCGCCACTAAAACGTTGCAAATAACCAATCTGCCCCTCAAACAGCCAGAAATCACGATCGGCCGTCCAGACCGGCACGAATCCTGAATTTCTCGCTGCACCGACAAAAAGCACTATTCACCCCTGAACGGCCCGAAAGTAGTTATTTTCCATTTTGTCAACGGAAAACCGCCGTACCGCCCCGAAAACGTTGCAAATAACCAATCTGCCCCTCAAACAGTTAGAAATCACGATCGGCCGTCCAGACCGGCACGAATCCCGAATTTCTCGCTGCACCGACAAAAAGCACTATTCACCCTGAACGGCCCGAAAGTAGTTATTTTCCATTTTGTCAACGGAATACCGCCGTACCGCCACTAAAACGTTGCAAATAACCAATCTGCCCCTCAAACGGCCAGAAATCACGACTGGCCGTCCGGACCGGCACGAATCCCAAATTTCTTGCTGCACCGACAAAAAGCACTATTCGCCCCTGAACGGCCCGAAAGTAGTTATTTTCCATTTTGTCAACGGAATACCGCCGTACCGCCCCAAAAACGTTGCAAATAACCATTCTAGCCATCAAACAGTTAGAAATCACAATCGGCCGTCCAAACCGGCACGAATCCCGAATTTCTCGCTGTACCGACAAAAAGCACTATTCACCCCTGGACAGCCCGAAAGTAGTTATTTTCCATTTTGTAAACGGAAAACCGCCGTACCGCCCCGAAAACGTTGCAAATAACCATTGTAGCCCTCAAACTGTTAGAAATCACGATCGGCCGTCCAGACCGGCACGATCCCGAATTTCTCGCTGCTCCGACAAAAAGCACTATTCACCCCTGAACGGCCCGAAAGTAGTTATTTTCCATTTTGTCAACGGAAGACCGCCGTACCGCCACTAAAACGTTGCAAATAACCAATCTGCCCCTCAAACAGCCAGAAATCACGACTGGCCGTCCAGACCGGCACGAATCCCGAATTTCTCGCTGTACCGACAGAAAGCACTATTCACCCCTGGACAGCCCGAAAGTAGTTATTTTCCATTATGTAAACGGAAAACCGCCGTACCGCCCCGAAAACGTTGCAAATAACCATTCTAGCCCTCAAACAGCCAGAAATCACGATCGGCCGTCCAGACCGGCACGAATCCCGAATTTCTCGCTGCACCGACAAAAAGCACTATTCACCCCTGAACGGCCCGAAAGTAGTTATTTTCCATTTTGTCAACGGAAGACCGCCGAACCGCCACTAAAACGTTGCAAATAACCAATCTGCCCCTCAAACGGCCAGAAATCACGATCGGCCGTCCAGACCGGCACGAATCCCGAATTTCTCGCTGCACCGACAAAAAGCACTATTCTCCCCTGAACGGCCCGAAAGTAGTTATTTTCCATTTTGTCAACGGAAAACCGCCGTACCGCCCCGAAAACGTTGCAAATAACCAATCTGCCCCTCAAACAGCCAGAAATCACGACTGGCCGTCCAGACCGGCACGAATCCCGAATTTCTCGCTATACCGACAGAAAGCACTATTCACCCCTGGACAGCCCGAAAGTAGTTATTTTCCATTCTGCAAACGGAAAACCGCCGTACCGCCCCGAAAACGTTGCAAATAACCATTCTAGCCCTCAAACAGCCAGAAATCACGATCGGCCGTCCAGACCGGCACGAATCCCGAATTTCTCGCTGCACCGACAAAAAGCACTATTCACCCCTGAACGGCCCGAAAGTAGTTATTTTCCATTTTGTCAACGGAAGACCGCCGAACCGCCACTAAAACGTTGCAAATAACCAATCTGCCCCTCAAACAGCCAGAAATCACGATCGGCCGTCCAGACCGGCACGAATCCCGAATTTCTCGCGGCACCGACAAAAAGCACTATTCTCCCCTGAACGGCCCGAAAGTAGTTATTTTCCATTTTGTCAACGGAAAACCGCCGTACCGCCCCGAAAACGTTGCAAATAACCAATCTGCCCCTCAAACAGTTAGAAATCACGATCGGCCGTCCAGACCGGCACGAATCCCGAATTTCTTGCTGCACCGACAAAAAGCACTATTCACCCCTGAACGGCCCGAAAGTAGTTATTTTCCATTTTGTCAACGGAATACCGCCGTACCGCCACTAAAACGTTGCAAATAACCAATCTGCCCCTCAAACAGCCAGAAATCACGACTGGCCGTCCAGACCGGCACGAATCCCAAATTTCTTGCTGCACCGACAAAAAGCACTATTCACCCCTGAACGGCCCGAAAGTAGTTATTTTCCATTTTGTCAACGGAATACCGCCGTACCGCCCCGAAAACGTTGCAAATAACCAATCTGCCACTCATACAGCCAGAAATCACGACTGGCCGTCCAGACCGGCACGAGTCCCAAATTTCTCGCTGTACCGACAAAAAGCACTATTCACCCCTGGACAGCCCGAAAGTAGTTATTTTCCATTTTGTAAACGGAAAACCGCCGTACCGCCCCGAAAACGTTGCAAATAACCATTCTAGCCCTCAAACAGTTAGAAATCACGATCGGCCGTCCAGACCGGCACGAATCTCGAATTTCTCGCTGCACCGACAAAAAGCACTATTCACCCCTGAACGGCCCGAAAGTAGTTACTTTCCATTTTGTCAACGGAAGACCGCCGTACCGCCACTAAAACGTTGCAAATAACAAATCTGCCCCTCAAACAGCCAGAAATCACGACTGGCCGTCCAGACCGGCCCGAATCCCAAATTTCTCGCTGTACCGACAAAAAGCACTATTCACCCCTGGACAGCCCGAAAGTAGTTATTTTCCATTTTGTCAACGGAATACCGCCGTACCGCCCCGAAAACGTTGCAAATAACCATTCTAGCCCTCAAACAGTTAGAAATCACAATCGGCCGTCCAAACCGGCCCGAATCCCGAATTTCTCGCTGCACCGACAAAAAGCACTATTCGCCCCTGAACGGCCCGAAAGTAGTTATTTTCCATTTTGTAAACGGAAAACCGCCGTACCGCCACTAAAACGTTGCAAATAACCAATCTACCCCTCAAACAGCCAGAAATCACGATCGGCCGTCCAGACCGGCACGAATCCCGAATTTCTCGCTGTACCGACAGAAAGCACTATTCACCCCTGGACAGCCCAAAAGTAGTTATTTTCCATTCTGTAAACGGAAAACCGCCGTACCGCCCCGAAAACGATGCAAATAACCATTCCAGCCCTCAAACAGCCAGAAATCACGATCGGCCGTCCAGACCGGCACAAATCCCGAATTTCTCGCTGCACCGACAAAAAGCACTATTCACCCCTGAACGGCCCGAAAGTAGTTATTTTCCATTTTGTCAACGGAAGGCCGCCGTACCGCCACTAAAACGTTGCAAATAACCAATCTGCCCCTCAAACAGCCAGAAATCACGATCGGCCGTCCAGACCGGCACGAATCCTGAATTTCTCGCTGCACCGACAAAAAGCACTATTCACCCCTGAACGGCCCGAAAGTAGTTATTTTCCATTTTGTCAACGGAAAACCGCCGTACCGCCCCGAAAACGTTGCAAATAACCAATCTGCCCCTCAAACAGTTAGAAATCACGATCGGCCGTCCAGACCGGCACGAATCCCGAATTTCTCGCTGCACCGACAAAAAGCACTATTCACCCTGAACGGCCCGAAAGTAGTTATTTTCCATTTTGTCAACGGAATACCGCCGTACCGCCACTAAAACGTTGCAAATAACCAATCTGCCCCTCAAACGGCCAGAAATCACGACTGGCCGTCCGGACCGGCACGAATCCCAAATTTCTTGCTGCACCGACAAAAAGCACTATTCGCCCCTGAACGGCCCGAAAGTAGTTATTTTCCATTTTGTAAACGGAAAACCGCTGTACCGCCCCGAAAACGTTGCAAATAACCATTCTAGCCCTCAAACAGTTAGAAATCACGATCGGCCATCCAGACCGGCACGAATCCCGAATTTCTCGCTGCACCGACAAAAAGCACTATTCACCCCTGAACGGCCCGAAAGTAGTTATTTTCCATTTTGTCAACGGAAGACCGCCATACCGCCACTAAAACGTTGCAAATAACCATTCTAGCCCTCAAACAGTTAGAAATCACGATCGGCCGTCCAGACCGGCACGAATCCCGAATTTCTCGCTGCACTGACAAAAAGCACTATTCACCCCTGAACGGCCCGAAAGTAGTTATTTTCCATTTTGTCAACGGAAGACCGTCGTACCGCCACTAAAACGTTGCAAATAACCAATCTGCCCCTCAAACAGCCAGAAATCACGACTGGCCGTCCGGACCGGCCCGAATCCCAAATTTCTCGCTGTACCGACAAAAAGCACTATTCACCCCTGGACAGCCCGAAAGTAGTTATTTTCCATTTTGTCAACGGAATACCGCCGTACCGCCCCGAAAACGTTGCAAATAACCATTCTAGCCCTCAAACAGTTAGAAATCACAATCGGCCGTCCAAACCGGCCCGAATCCCGAATTTCTCGCTGCACCGACAAAAAGCACTATTCGTCCCTGAACGGCCCGAAAGTAGTTATTTTCCATTTGGTAAACGGAAAACCGCCGTACCGCCACTAAAACGTTGCAAATAACCAATCTACCCCTCAAACAGCCAGAAATCACGATCGGCCGTCCAGACCGTCACGAATCCCGAATTTCTCGCTGTACCGACAGAAAGCACTATTCACCCCTGGACAGCCCGAAAGTAGTTATTTTCCATTCTGTAAACGGAAAACCGCCATACCGCCCCGAAAACGATGCAAATAACCATTCTAGCCCTCAAACAGCCAGAAATCACGATCGGCCGTCCAGACCGGCACGAATCCCGAATTTCTCGCTGCACCGACAAAAAGCACTATTCACCCCTGAACGGCCCGAAAGTAGTTATTTTCCATTTTGTCAACGGAAGACCGCCGTACCGCCACTAAAACGTTGCAAATAACCAATCTGCCCCTCAAACAGCCAGAAATCACGATCGGCCGTCCAGACCGGCACGAATCCTGAATTTCTCGCTGCACCGACAAAAAGCACTATTCACCCCTGAACGGCCCGAAAGTAGTTATTTTCCATTTTGTCAACGGAAAACCGCCGTACCGCCCCGAAAACGTTGCAAATAACCAATCTGCCCCTCAAACAGTTAGAAATCACGATCGGCCGTCCAGACCGGCACGAATCCCGAATTTCTCGCTGCACCGACAAAAAGCACTATTCACCCTGAACGGCCCGAAAGTAGTTATTTTCCATTTTGTCAACGGAATACCGCCGTACCGCCACTAAAACGTTGCAAATAACCAATCTGCCCCTCAAACAGCCAGAAATCACGACTGGCCGTCCAGACCGGCACGAATCCCAAATTTCTTGCTGCACCGACAAAAAGCACTATTCACCCCTGAACGGCCCGAAAGTAGTTATTTTCCATTTTGTCAACGGAATACCGCCGTACCGCCCCGAAAACGTTGCAAATAACCAATCTGCCACTCAAACAGCCAGAAATCACGACTGGCCGTCCAGACCGGCACGAATCCCGAATTTCTCGCTGTACCGACAAAAAGCACTATTCACCCCTGGACAGCCCGAAAGTAGTTATTTTCCATTTTGTAAACGGAAAACCGCCGTACCGCCCCGAAAACGTTGCAAATAACCATTCTAGCCCTCAAACAGTTAGAAATCACGATCGGCCGTCCAGACCGGCACGAATCCCGAATTTCTCGCTGCACCGACAAAAAGCACTATTCACCCCTGAACGGCCCGAACGTAGTTATTTTCCATTTTGTCAACGGAAGACCGTCGTACCGCCACTAAAACGTTGCAAATAACCAATCTGCCCCTCAAACAGCCAGAAATCACGACTGGCCGTCCGGACCGGCCCGAATCCCAAATTTCTCGCTGTACCGACAAAAAGCACTATTCACCCCTGGACAGCCCGAAAGTAGTTATTTTCCATTTTGTCAACGGAATACCGCCGTACCGCCCCGAAAACGTTGCAAATAACCATTCTAGCCCTCAAACAGTTAGAAATCACAATCGGCCGTCCAAACCGGCCCGAATCCCGAATTTCTCGCTGCACCGACAAAAAGCACTATTCGCCCCTGAACGGCCCGAAAGTAGTTATTTTCCATTTGGTAAACGGAAAACCGCCGTACCGCCACTAAAACGTTGCAAATAACCAATCTACCCCTCAAACAGCCAGAAATCACGATCGGCCGTCCAGACCGGCACGAATCCCGAATTTCTCGCTGTACCGACAGAAAGCACTATTCACCCCTGGACAGCCCGAAAGTAGTTATTTTCCATTCTGTAAACGGAAAACCGCCGTACCGCCCCGAAAACGATGCAAATAACCATTCTAGCCCTCAAACAGCCAGAAATCACGATCGGCCGTCCAGACCGGCACGAATCCCGAATTTCTCGCTGCACCGACAAAAAGCACTATTCACCCCTGAACGGCCCGAAAGTAGTTATTTTCCATTTTGTCAACGGAAGACCGCCGTACCGCCACTAAAACGTTGCAAATAACCAATCTGCCCCTCAAACAGCCAGAAATCACGATCGGCCGTCCAGACCGGCACGAATCCTGAATTTCTCGCTGCACCGACAAAAAGCACTATTCACCCCTGAACGGCCCGAAAGTAGTTATTTTCCATTTTGTCAACGGAAAACCGCCGTACCGCCCCGAAAACGTTGCAAATAACCAATCTGCCCCTCAAACAGTTAGAAATCACGATCGGCCGTCCAGACCGGCACGAATCCCGAATTTCTCGCTGCACCGACAAAAAGCACTATTCACCCTGAACGGCCCGAAAGTAGTTATTTTCCATTTTGTCAACGGAATACCGCCGTACCGCCACTAAAACGTTGCAAATAACCAATCTGCCCCTCAAACGGCCAGAAATCACGACTGGCCGTCCGGACCGGCACGAATCCCAAATTTCTTGCTGCACCGACAAAAAGCACTATTCACCCCTGAACGGCCCGAAAGTAGTTATTTTCCATTTTGTCAACGGAATACCGCCGTACCGCCCCGAAAACGTTGCAAATAACCAATCTGCCACTCAAACAGCCAGAAATCACGACTGGCCGTCCAGACCGGCACGAATCCCGAATTTCTCGCTGTACCGACAAAAAGCACTATTCACCCCTGGACAGCCCGAAAGTAGTTATTTTCCATTTTGTAAACGGAAAACCGCCGTACCGCCCCGAAAACGTTGCAAATAACCATTCTAGCCCTCAAACAGTTAGAAATCACGATCGGCCGTCCAGACCGGCACGAATCCCGAATTTCTCGCTGCACCGACAAAAAGCACTATTCACCCCTGAACGGCCCGAAAGTAGTTATTTTCCATTTTGTCAACCGAAGACCGTCGTACCGCCACTAAAACGTTGCAAATAACAATCTGCCCCTCAAACAGCCAGAAATCACGACTGGCCGTCCGGACCGGCCCGAATCCCAAATTTCTCGCTGTACCGACAAAAAGCACTATTCACCCCTGGACAGCCCGAAAGTAGTTATTTTCCATTTTGTCAACGGAATACCGCCGTACCGCCCCGAAAACGTTGCAAATAACCATTCTAGCCCTCAAACAGTTAGAAATCACAATCGGCCGTCCAAACCGGCCCGAATCCCGAATTTCTCGCTGCACCGACAAAAAGCACTATTCGTCCCTGAACGGCCCGAAAGTAGTTATTTTCCATTTGGTAAACGGAAAACCGCCGTACCGCCACTAAAACGTTGCAAATAACCAATCTACCCCTCAAACAGCCAGAAATCACGATCGGCCGTCCAGACCGTCACGAATCCCGAATTTCTCGCTGTACCGACAGAAAGCACTATTCACCCCTGGACAGCCCGAAAGTAGTTATTTTCCATTTTGTAAACGGAAAACCGCCATACCGCCCCGAAAACGATGCAAATAACCATTCTAGCCCTCAAACAGCCAGAAATCACGATCGGCCGTCCAGACCGGCACGAATCCCGAATTTCTCGCTGCACCGACAAAAAGCACTATTCACCCCTGAACGGCCCGAAAGTAGTTATTTTCCATTTTGTCAACGGAAGACCGCCGTACCGCCACTAAAACGTTGCAAATAACCAATCTGCCCCTCAAACAGCCAGAAATCACGATCGGCCGTCCAGACCGGCACGAATCCTGAATTTCTCGCTGCACCGACAAAAAGCACTATTCACCCCTGAACGGCCCGAAAGTAGTTATTTTCCATTTTGTCAACGGAAAACCGCCGTACCGCCCCGAAAACGTTGCAAATAACCAATCTGCCCCTCAAACAGTTAGAAATCACGATCGGCCGTCCAGACCGGCACGAATCCCGAATTTCTCGCTGCACCGACAAAAAGCACTATTCACCCTGAACGGCCCGAAAGTAGTTATTTTCCATTTTGTCAACGGAATACCGCCGTACCGCCACTAAAACGTTGCAAATAACCAATCTGCCCCTCAAACGGCCAGAAATCACGACTGGCCGTCCGGACCGGCACGAATCCCAAATTTCTTGCTGCACCGACAAAAAGCACTATTCACCCCTGAACGGCCCGAAAGTAGTTATTTTCCATTTTGTCAACGGAGTACCGCCGTACCGCCCCGAAAACGTTGCAAATAACCAATCTGCCACTCAAACAGCCAGAAATCACGACTGGCCGTCCAGACCGGCACGAAACCCAAATTTCTCGCTGTACCGACAAAAAGCACTATTCACCCCTGGACAGCCCGAAAGTAGTTATTTTCCATTTTGTAAACGGAAAACCGCCGTACCGCCCCGAAAACGTTGCAAATAACCATTCTAGCCCTCAAACAGTTAGAAATCACGATCGGCCATCCAGACCGGCACGAATCCCGAATTTCTCGCTGCACCGACAAAAAGCACTATTCACCCCTGAACGGCCCGAAAGTAGTTATTTTCCATTTTGTCAACGGAAGACCGCCGTACCGCCACTAAAACGTTGCAAATAACCAATCTGCCCCTCAAACAGTTAGAAATCACGATCGACCGTCCAGACCGGCACGAATCCCGAATTTCTCGCTGCACCGACAAAAAGCACTATTCACCCCTGAACGGCCCGAAAGTAGTTATTTTCCATTTTGTCAACGGAATACCACCGTACCGCCACTAAAACGTTGCAAATAACCAATCTGCCCCTCAAACAGCCAGAAATCACGACTGGCCGTCCAGACCGGCAAGAATCCCAAATTTCTTGATGCACCGACAAAAAGAACTATTCACCCCTGAACGGCCCGAAAGTAGTTATTTTCCATTTTGTCAACGGAATACCGCCGTACCGCCACTAAAACGTTGCAAATAACCAATCTGCCCCTCAAACAGCCAGAAATCACGACTGGCCGTCCAGACCGGCACGAATCCCAAATTTCTTGCTGCACCGACAAAAAGAACTATTCACCCCTGAACGGCCCGAAAGTAGTTATTTCCCATTTTGTCAACGGAATACCGCCGTACCGCCCTGAAAACGTTGCAAATGACCAATCTGCCACTCAAACAGCCAGAAATCACGACTGGCCGTCCAGACCGGCACGAATCCCGAATTTCACGCTGTACCGACAAAAAGCACTATTCACCCCTGGACAGCTCGAAAGTAGTTATTTTCCATTTTGTTAACGGAAAACCGCCGTACCGCCCCGAAAACGTTGCAAATAACCATTCTAGCCCTCAAACAGTTAGAAATCACGATCGGCCGTCCAGACCGGCACGAATCCCGAATTTCTCGCTGCACCGACAAAAAGCACTATTCACCCCTGAACGGCCCGAAAGTAGTTATTTTCCATTTTGTCAACGGAAGACCGTCGTACCGCCACTAAAACGTTGCAAATAACCAATCTGCCCCTCAAACAGCCAGAAATCACGACTGGCCGTCCGGACCGGCCCGAATCCCAAATTTCTCGCTGTACCGACAAAAAGCACTATTCACCCCTGGACAGCCCGAAAGTAGTTATTTTCCATTTTGTCAACGGAATACCGCCGTACCGCCCCGAAAACGTTGCAAATAACCATTCTAGCCCTCAAACAGTTAGAAATCACAATCGGCCGTCCAAACCGGCCCGAATCCCGAATTTCTCGCTGCACCGACAAAAAGCACTATTCGCCCCTGAACGGCCCGAAAGTAGTTATTTTCCATTTTGTAAACGGAAAACCGCCGTACCGCCACTAAAACGTTGCAAATAACCAATCTACCCCTCAAACAGCCAGAAATCACGATCGGCCGTCCAGACCGGCACGAATCCCGAATTTCTCGCTGTACCGACAGAAAGCACTATTCACCCCTGGACAGCCCGAAAGTAGTTATTTTCCATTCTGTAAACGGAAAACCGCCATACCGCCCCGAAAACGATGCAAATAACCATTCTAGCCCTCAAACAGCCAGAAATCACGATCGGCCGTCCAGACCGGCACGAATCCCGAATTTCTCGCTGCACCGACAAAAAGCACTATTCACCCCTGAACGGCCCGAAAGTAGTTATTTTCCATTTAGTCAACGGAAGACCGCCGTACCGCCACTAAAACGTTGCAAATAACCAATCTGCCCCTCAAACAGCCAGAAATCACGATCGGCCGTCCAGACCGGCACGAATCCTGAATTTCTCGCTGCACCGACAAAAAGCACTATTCACCCCTGAACGGCCCGAAAGTAGTTATTTTCCATTTTGTCAACGGAAAACCGCCGTACCGCCCCGAAAACGTTGCAAATAACCAATCTGCCCCTCAAACAGTTAGAAATCACGATCGGCCGTCCAGACCGGCACGAATCCCGAATTTCTCGCTGCACCGACAAAAAGCACTATTCACCCTGAACGGCCCGAAAGTAGTTATTTTCCATTTTGTCAACGGAATACCGCCGTACCGCCACTAAAACGTTGCAAATAACCAATCTGCCCCTCAAACGGCCAGAAATCACGACTGGCCGTCCGGACCGGCACGAATCCCAAATTTCTTGCTGCACCGACAAAAAGCACTATTCACCCCTGAACGGCCCGAAAGTAGTTATTTTCCATTTTGTCAACGGAATACCGCCGTACCGCCCCGAAAACGTTGCAAATAACCAATCTGCCACTCAAACAGCCAGAAATCACGACTGGCCGTCCAGACCGGCCCGAAACCCAAATTTCTCGCTGTACCGACAAAAAGCACTATTCACCCCTGGACAGCCCGAAAGTAGTTATTTTCCATTTTGTAAACGGAAAACCGCCGTACCGCCCCGAAAACGTTGCAAATAACCATTCTAGCCCTCAAACAGTTAGAAATCACGATCGGCCATCCAGACCGGCACGAATCCCGAATTTCTCGCTGCACCGACAAAAAGCACTATTCACCCCTGAACGGCCCGAGAGTAGTTATTTTCCATTTTGTCAACGGAAGACCGCCGTACCGCCACTAAAACGTTGCAAATAACCAATCTGCCCCTCAAACAGTTAGAAATCACGATCGACCGTCCAGACCGGCACGAATCCCGAATTTCTCGCTGCACCGACAAAAAGCACTATTCACCCCTGAACGGCCCGAAAGTAGTTATTTTCCATTTTGTCAACGGAATACCGCCGTACCGCCACTAAAACGTTGCAAATAACCAATCTGCCCCTCAAACAGCCAGAAATCACGACTGGCCGTCCAGACCGGCACGAATCCCAAATTTCTTGCTGCACCGACAAAAAGAACTATTCACCCCTGAACGGCCCGAAAGTAGTTATTTTCCATTTTGTCAACGGAATACCGCCGTACCGCCCCGAAAACGTTGCAAATAACCAATCTGCCACTCAAACAGCCAGAAATCACGACTGGCCGTCCAGACCGGCACGAATCCCGAATTTCTCGCTGTACCGACAAAAAGCACTATTCACCCCTGGACAGCCCGAAAGTAGTTATTTTCCATTTTGTAAACGGAAAACCGCCGTACCGCCCCGAAAACGTTGCAAATAACCATTCTAGCCCTCAAACAGTTAGAAATCACGATCGGCCGTCCAGACCGGCACGAATCCCGAATTTCTCGCTGCACCGACAAAAAGCACTATTCACCCCTGAACGGCCCGAAAGTAGTTATTTTCCATTTTGTCAACGGAAGACCGTCGTACCGCCACTAAAACGTTGCAAATAACCAATCTGCCCCTCAAACAGCCAGAAATCACGACTGGCCGTCCGGACCGGCCCGATTCCCAAATTTCTCGCTGTACCGACAAAAAGCACTATTCACCCCATGACAGCCCGAAAGTAGTTATTTTCCATTTTGTCAACGGAATACCGCCGTACCGCCCCGAAAACGTTGCAAATAACCATTCTAGCCATCAAACAGTTAGAAATCACAATCGGCCATCCAAACCGGCACGAATCCCGAATTTCTCGCTGTACCGACAAAAAGCACTATTCACCCCTGGACAGCCCGAAAGTAGTTATTTTCCATTTTGTAAACGGAAAACCGCCGTACCGCCCCGAAAACGTTGCAAATAACCATTCTAGCCCTCAAACTGTTAGAAATCACGATCGGCCGTCCAGACCGGCACGATCCCGAATTTCTCGCTGCACCGACAAAAAGCACTATTCACCCCTGAACGGCCCGAAAGTAGTTATTTTCCATTTTGTCAACGGAAGACCGCCGTACCGCCACTAAAACGTTGCAAATAACCAATCTGCCCCTCAAACAGCCAGAAATCCCGACTGGCCGTCCAGACCGGCACGAATCCCGAATTTCTCGCCGACAGAAAGCACTATTCACCCCTGGACAGCCCGAAAGTAGTTATTTTCCATTCTGTAAACGGAAAACCGCCGTACCGCCCCGAAAACGTTGCAAATAACCATTCTAGCCATCAAACACTTAGAAATCACAATCGGCCGTCCAAACCGGCACGAATCCCGAATTTCTCGCTGTACCGACAAAAAGCACTATTCACCCCTGGACAGCCCGAAAGTAGTTATTTTCCGTTTTGTAAACGGAAAACCGCCGTACCGCCCCGAAAACGTTGCAAATAACCATTCTAGCCCTCAAACAGCCAGAAATCACGATCGGCCGTCCAGACCGGCACGAATCCCGAATTTCTCGCTGCACCGACAAAAAGAACTATTCACCCCTGAACGGCCCGAAAGTAGTTATTTTCCATTTTGTCAACGGAATACCGCCGTACCGCCCCGAAAACGTTGCAAATAAACAATCTGCCACTCAAACAGCCAGAAATCACGACTGGCCGTCCAGACCGGCACGAATCCCGAATTTCTCGCTGTACCGACAAAAAGCACTATTCACCCCTGGACAGCCCGAAAGTAGTTGTTTTCCATTTTGTAAACGGAAAACCGCCGTACCGCCCCGAAAACGTTGCAAATAACCATTCTAGCCCTCAAACAGTTAGAAATCACGATCGGCCGTCCAGACCGGCACGAATCCCGAATTTCTCGCTGCACCGACAAAAAGCACTATTCACCCCTGAACGGCCCGAAAGTAGTTATTTTCCATTTTGTCAACGGAAGACCGTCGTACCGCCACTAAAACGTTGCAAATAACCAATCTGCCCCTCAAACAGCCAGAAATCACGACTGGCCGTCCGAACCGGCCCGAATCCCAAATTTCTCGCTGTACCGACAAAAAGCACTATTCACCCCATGACAGCCCGAAAGTAGTTATTTTCCATTTTGTCAACGGAATACCGCCGTACCGCCCCGAAAACGTTGCAAATAACCATTCTAGCCATCAAACAGTTAGAAATCACAATCGGCCGTCCAAACCGGCACGAATCCCGAATTTCTCGCTGTACCGACAAAAAGCACTATTCACCCCTGGACAGCCCGAAAGTAGTTATTTTCCATTTTGTAAACGGAAAACCGCCGTACCGCCCCGAAAACGTTGCAAATAACCATTCTAGCCCTCAAACTGTTAGAAATCACGATCGGCCGTCCAGACCGGCACGATCCCGAATTTCTCGCTGCACCGACAAAAAGCACTATTCACCCCTGAACGGCCCGAAAGTTGTTATTTTCCATTTTGTCAACGGAAGACCGCCGTACCGCCACTAAAACGTTGCAAATAACCAATCTGCCCCTCAACCAGCCAGAAATCACGACTGGCCGTCCAGACCGGCACGAATCCCGAATTTCTCGCTGTACCGACAGAAAGCACTGTTCACCCCTGGACAGCCCGAAAGTAGTTATTTTCCATTCTGTAAACGGAAAACTGCCGTACCGCCCCGAAAACGTTGCAAATAACCATTCTAGCCCTCAAAGAGTTAGAAATCACGATCGGCCGTCCAGACCGGCACGAATCCCGAATTTCTCGCTGCACCGACAAAAAGCACTATTCACCCCTGAACGGCCCGAAAGTAGTTATTTTCCATTTTGTCAACGGATGACCGTCGTACCGCCACTAAAACGTTGCAAATAACCAATCTGCCCCTCAAACAGCCAGAAATCACGACTGGCCGTCTGGACCGGCCCGAATCCCAAATTTCTCGCTGTACCGACAAAAAGCACTATTCACCCCTGGACAGCCCGAAAGTAGTTATTTTCCATTTTGTCAACGGAATACCGCCGTACTGCCCCGAAAACGTTGCAAATAACCATTCTAGCCATCAAACAGTTAGAAATCACAATCGGCCGTCCAAACCGGCACGAATCCCGAATTTCTCGCTGTACCGACAAAAAGCACTATTCACCCCTGGACAGCCCGAAAGTAGTTATTTTCCATTTTGTAAACGGAAAACCGCCGTACCGCCCCGAAAACGTTGCAAATAACCATTCTAGCCCTCAAACTGTTAGAAATCACGATCGGCCGTCCAGACCGGCACGATCCCGAATTTCTCGCTGCACCGACAAAAAGCACTATTCACCCCTGAACGGCCCGAAAGTAGTTATTTTCCATTTTGTCAACGGAAGACCGCCGAACCGCCACTAAAACGTTGCAAATAACCAATCTGCCCCTCAAACAGCCAGAAATCACGACTGGCCGTCCAGACCGGCACGAATCCCGAATTTCTCGCTGTACCGACAGAAAGCACTGTTCACCCCTGGACAGCCCGAAAGTAGTTATTTTCCATTCTGTAAACGGAAAACTGCCGTACCGCCCCGAAAACGTTGCAAATAACCATTCTAGCCCTCAAAGAGTTAGAAATCACGATCGGCCGTCCAGACCGGCACGATCCCGAATTTCTCGCTGCACCGACAAAAAGCACTATTCACCCCTGAACGGCCCGAAAGTAGTTATTTTCCATTTTGTCAACGGAAGACCGCCGAACCGCCACTAAAACGTTGCAAATAACCAATCTGCCCCTCAAACAGCCAGAAATCACGACTGGCCGTCCAGACCGGCACGAATCCCAAATTTCTTGCTGCACCGACAAAAAGAACTATTCACCCCTGAACGGCCCGAAAGTAGTTATTTTCCATTTTGTCAACGGAATACCGCCGTACCGCCCCGAAAACGTTGCAAATAACCAATCTGCCACTCAAACAGCCAGAAATCACGACTGGCCGTCCAGACCGGCACGAATCCCGAATTTCTCGCTGTACCGACAAAAAGCACTATTCACCCCTGGACAGCCCGAAAGTAGTTATTTTCCATTTTGTAAACGGAAAACCGCCGTACCGCCCCGAAAACGTTGCAAATAACCATTCTAGCCCTCAAACAGTTAGAAATCACGATCGGCCGTCCAGACCGGCACGAATCCCGAATTTCTCGCTGCACCGACAAAAAGCACTATTCACCCCTGAACGGCCCGAAAGTAGTTATTTTCCATTTTGTCAACGGAAGACCGTCGTACCGCCACTAAAACGTTGCAAATAACCAATCTGCCCCTCAAACAGCCAGAAATCACGACTGGCCGTCCGGACCGGCCCGATTCCCAAATTTCTCGCTGTACCGACAAAAAGCACTATTCACCCCATGACAGCCCGAAAGTAGTTATTTTCCATTTTGTCAACGGAATACCGCCGTACCGCCCCGAAAACGTTGCAAATAACCATTCTAGCCATCAAACAGTTAGAAATCACAATCGGCCGTCCAAACCGGCACGAATCCCGAATTTCTCGCTGTACCGACAAAAAGCACTATTCACCCCTGGACAGCCCGAAAGTAGTTATTTTCCATTTTGTAAACGGAAAACCGCCGTACCGCCCCGAAAACGTTGCAAATAACCATTCTAGCCCTCAAACTGTTAGAAATCACGATCGGCCGTCCAGACCGGCACGATCCCGAATTTCTCGCTGCACCGACAAAAAGCACTATTCACCCCTGAACGGCCCGAAAGTAGTTATTTTCCATTTTGTCAACGGAAGACCGCCGTACCGCCACTAAAACGTTGCAAATAACCAATCTGCCCCTCAAACAGCCAGAAATCCCGACTGGCCGTCCAGACCGGCACGAATCCCGAATTTCTCGCCGACAGAAAGCACTATTCACCCCTGGACAGCCCGAAAGTAGTTATTTTCCATTCTGTAAACGGAAAACCGCCGTACCGCCCCGAAAACGTTGCAAATAACCATTCTAGCCATCAAACAGTTAGAAATCACAATCGGCCGTCCAAACCGGCACGAATCCCGAATTTCTCGCTGTACCGACAAAAAGCACTATTCACCCCTGGACAGCCCGAAAGTAGTTATTTTCCGTTTTGTAAACGGAAAACCGCCGTACCGCCCCGAAAACGTTGCAAATAACCATTCTAGCCCTCAAACAGCCAGAAATCACGATCGGCCGTCCAGACCGGCACGAATCCCGAATTTCTCGCTGCACCGACAAAAAGAACTATTCACCCCTGAACGGCCCGAAAGTAGTTATTTTCCATTTTGTCAACGGAATACCGCCGTACCGCCCCGAAAACGTTGCAAATAAACAATCTGCCACTCAAACAGCCAGAAATCACGACTGGCCGTCCAGACCGGCACGAATCCCGAATTTCTCGCTGTACCGACAAAAAGCACTATTCACCCCTGGACAGCCCGAAAGTAGTTGTTTTCCATTTTGTAAACGGAAAACCGCCGTACCGCCCCGAAAACGTTGCAAATAACCATTCTAGCCCTCAAACAGTTAGAAATCACGATCGGCCGTCCAGACCGGCACGAATCCCGAATTTCTCGCTGCACCGACAAAAAGCACTATTCACCCCTGAACGGCCCGAAAGTAGTTATTTTCCATTTTGTCAACGGAAGACCGTCGTACCGCCACTAAAACGTTGCAAATAACCAATCTGCCCCTCAAACAGCCAGAAATCACGACTGGCCGTCCGAACCGGCCCGAATCCCAAATTTCTCGCTGTACCGACAAAAAGCACTATTCACCCCATGACAGCCCGAAAGTAGTTATTTTCCATTTTGTCAACGGAATACCGCCGTACCGCCCCGAAAACGTTGCAAATAACCATTCTAGCCCTCAAACTGTTAGAAATCACGATCGGCCGTCCAGACCGGCACGATCCCGAATTTCTCGCTGCACCGACAAAAAGCACTATTCACCCCTGAACGGCCCGAAAGTAGTTATTTTCCATTTTGTCAACGGAAGACCGCCGTACCGCCACTAAAACGTTGCAAATAACCAATCTGCCCCTCAAACAGCCAGAAATCCCGACTGGCCGTCCAGACCGGCACGAATCCCGAATTTCTCGCCGACAGAAAGCACTATTCACCCCTGGACAGCCCGAAAGTAGTTATTTTCCATTCTGTAAACGGAAAACCGCCGTACCGCCCCGAAAACGTTGCAAATAACCATTCTAGCCATCAAACACTTAGAAATCACAATCGGCCGTCCAAACCGGCACGAATCCCGAATTTCTCGCTGTACCGACAAAAAGCACTATTCACCCCTGGACAGCCCGAAAGTAGTTATTTTCCGTTTTGTAAACGGAAAACCGCCGTACCGCCCCGAAAACGTTGCAAATAACCATTCTAGCCCTCAAACAGCCAGAAATCACGATCGGCCGTCCAGACCGGCACGAATCCCGAATTTCTCGCTGCACCGACAAAAAGAACTATTCACCCCTGAACGGCCCGAAAGTAGTTATTTTCCATTTTGTCAACGGAATACCGCCGTACCGCCCCGAAAACGTTGCAAATAAACAATCTGCCACTCAAACAGCCAGAAATCACGACTGGCCGTCCAGACCGGCACGAATCCCGAATTTCTCGCTGTACCGACAAAAAGCACTATTCACCCCTGGACAGCCCGAAAGTAGTTGTTTTCCATTTTGTAAACGGAAAACCGCCGTACCGCCCCGAAAACGTTGCAAATAACCATTCTAGCCCTCAAACAGTTAGAAATCACGATCGGCCGTCCAGACCGGCACGAATCCCGAATTTCTCGCTGCACCGACAAAAAGCACTATTCACCCCTGAACGGCCCGAAAGTAGTTATTTTCCATTTTGTCAACGGAAGACCGTCGTACCGCCACTAAAACGTTGCAAATAACCAATCTGCCCCTCAAACAGCCAGAAATCACGACTGGCCGTCCGAACCGGCCCGAATCCCAAATTTCTCGCTGTACCGACAAAAAGCACTATTCACCCCATGACAGCCCGAAAGTAGTTATTTTCCATTTTGTCAACGGAATACCGCCGTACCGCCCCGAAAACGTTGCAAATAACCATTCTAGCCATCAAACAGTTAGAAATCACAATCGGCCGTCCAAACCGGCACGAATCCCGAATTTCTCGCTGTACCGACAAAAAGCACTATTCACCCCTGGACAGCCCGAAAGTAGTTATTTTCCATTTTGTAAACGGAAAACCGCCGTACCGCCCCGAAAACGTTGCAAATAACCATTCTAGCCCTCAAACTGTTAGAAATCACGATCGGCCGTCCAGACCGGCACGATCCCGAATTTCTCGCTGCACCGACAAAAAGCACTATTCACCCCTGAACGGCCCGAAAGTAGTTATTTTCCATTTTGTCAACGGATGACCGTCGTACCGCCACTAAAACGTTGCAAATAACCAATCTGCCCCTCAAACAGCCAGAAATCACGACTGGCCGTCTGGACCGGCCCGAATCCCAAATTTCTCGCTGTACCGACAAAAAGCACTATTCACCCCTGGACAGCCCGAAAGTAGTTATTTTCCATTTTGTCAACGGAATACCGCCGTACTGCCCCGAAAACGTTGCAAATAACCATTCTAGCCATCAAACAGTTAGAAATCACAATCGGCCGTCCAAACCGGCACGAATCCCGAATTTCTCGCTGTACCGACAAAAAGCACTATTCACCCCTGGACAGCCCGAAAGTAGTTATTTTCCATTTTGTAAACGGAAAACCGCCGTACCGCCCCGAAAACGTTGCAAATAACCATTCTAGCCCTCAAACTGTTAGAAATCACGATCGGCCGTCCAGACCGGCACGATCCCGAATTTCTCGCTGCACCGACAAAAAGCACTATTCACCCCTGAACGGCCCGAAAGTAGTTATTTTCCATTTTGTCAACGGAAGACCGCCGAACCGCCACTAAAACGTTGCAAATAACCAATCTGCCCCTCAAACAGCCAGAAATCACGACTGGCCGTCCAGACCGGCACGAATCCCGAATTTCTCGCTGTACCGACAGAAAGCACTGTTCACCCCTGGACAGCCCGAAAGTAGTTATTTTCCATTCTGTAAACGGAAAACTGCCGTACCGCCCCGAAAACGTTGCAAATAACCATTCTAGCCCTCAAAGAGTTAGAAATCACGATCGGCCGTCCAGACCGGCACGATCCCGAATTTCTCGCTGCACCGACAAAAAGCACTATTCACCCCTGAACGGCCCGAAAGTAGTTATTTTCCATTTTGTCAACGGAAGACCGCCGAACCGCCACTAAAACGTTGCAAATAACCAATCTGCCCCTCAAACAGCCAGAAATCACGACTGGCCGTCCAGACCGGCACGAATCCCAAATTTCTTGCTGCACCGACAAAAAGAACTATTCACCCCTGAACGGCCCGAAAGTAGTTATTTTCCATTTTGTCAACGGAATACCGCCGTACCGCCCCGAAAACGTTGCAAATAACCAATCTGCCACTCAAACAGCCAGAAATCACGACTGGCCGTCCAGACCGGCACGAATCCCGAATTTCTCGCTGTACCGACAAAAAGCACTATTCACCCCTGGACAGCCCGAAAGTAGTTATTTTCCATTTTGTAAACGGAAAACCGCCGTACCGCCCCGAAAACGTTGCAAATAACCATTCTAGCCCTCAAACAGTTAGAAATCACGATCGGCCGTCCAGACCGGCACGAATCCCGAATTTCTCGCTGCACCGACAAAAAGCACTATTCACCCCTGAACGGCCCGAAAGTAGTTATTTTCCATTTTGTCAACGGAAGACCGTCGTACCGCCACTAAAACGTTGCAAATAACCAATCTGCCCCTCAAACAGCCAGAAATCACGACTGGCCGTCCGGACCGGCCCGATTCCCAAATTTCTCGCTGTACCGACAAAAAGCACTATTCACCCCATGACAGCCCGAAAGTAGTTATTTTCCATTTTGTCAACGGAATACCGCCGTACCGCCCCGAAAACGTTGCAAATAACCATTCTAGCCATCAAACAGTTAGAAATCACAATCGGCCCTCCAAACCGGCACGAATCCCGAATTTCTCGCTGTACCGACAAAAAGCACTATTCACCCCTGGACAGCCCGAAAGTAGTTATTTTCCATTTTGTAAACGGAAAACCGCCGTACCGCCCCGAAAACGTTGCAAATAACCATTCTAGCCCTCAAACTGTTAGAAATCACGATCGGCCGTCCAGACCGGCACGATCCCGAATTTCTCGCTGCACCGACAAAAAGCACTATTCACCCCTGAACGGCCCGAAAGTAGTTATTTTCCATTTTGTCAACGGAAGACCGCCGTACCGCCACTAAAACGTTGCAAATAACCAATCTGCCCCTCAAACAGCCAGAAATCCCGACTGGCCGTCCAGACCGGCACGAATCCCGAATTTCTCGCCGACAGAAAGCACTATTCACCCCTGGACAGCCCGAAAGTAGTTATTTTCCATTCTGTAAACGGAAAACCGCCGTACCGCCCCGAAAACGTTGCAAATAACCATTCTAGCCATCAAACAGTTAGAAATCACAATCGGCCGTCCAAACCGGCACGAATCCCGAATTTCTCGCTGTACCGACAAAAAGCACTATTCACCCCTGGACAGCCCGAAAGTAGTTATTTTCCGTTTTGTAAACGGAAAACCGCCGTACCGCCCCGAAAACGTTGCAAATAACCATTCTAGCCCTCAAACAGCCAGAAATCACGATCGGCCGTCCAGACCGGCACGAATCCCGAATTTCTCGCTGCACCGACAAAAAGAACTATTCACCCCTGAACGGCCCGAAAGTAGTTATTTTCCATTTTGTCAACGGAATACCGCCGTACCGCCCCGAAAACGTTGCAAATAAACAATCTGCCACTCAAACAGCCAGAAATCACGACTGGCCGTCCAGACCGGCACGAATCCCGAATTTCTCGCTGTACCGACAAAAAGCACTATTCACCCCTGGACAGCCCGAAAGTAGTTGTTTTCCATTTTGTAAACGGAAAACCGCCGTACCGCCCCGAAAACGTTGCAAATAACCATTCTAGCCCTCAAACAGTTAGAAATCACGATCGGCCGTCCAGACCGGCACGAATCCCGAATTTCTCGCTGCACCGACAAAAAGCACTATTCACCCCTGAACGGCCCGAAAGTAGTTATTTTCCATTTTGTCAACGGAAGACCGTCGTACCGCCACTAAAACGTTGCAAATAACCAATCTGCCCCTCAAACAGCCAGAAATCACGACTGGCCGTCCGAACCGGCCCGAATCCCAAATTTCTCGCTGTACCGACAAAAAGCACTATTCACCCCATGACAGCCCGAAAGTAGTTATTTTCCATTTTGTCAACGGAATACCGCCGTACCGCCCCGAAAACGTTGCAAATAACCATTCTAGCCATCAAACAGTTAGAAATCACAATCGGCCGTCCAAACCGGCACGAATCCCGAATTTCTCGCTGTACCGACAAAAAGCACTATTCACCCCTGGACAGCCCGAAAGTAGTTATTTTCCATTTTGTAAACGGAAAACCGCCGTACCGCCCCGAAAACGTTGCAAATAACCATTCTAGCCCTCAAACTGTTAGAAATCACGATCGGCCGTCCAGACCGGCACGATCCCGAATTTCTCGCTGCACCGACAAAAAGCACTATTCACCCCTGAACGGCCCGAAAGTTGTTATTTTCCATTTTGTCAACGGAAGACCGCCGTACCGCCACTAAAACGTTGCAAATAACCAATCTGCCCCTCAACCAGCCAGAAATCACGACTGGCCGTCCAGACCGGCACGAATCCCGAATTTCTCGCTGTACCGACAGAAAGCACTGTTCACCCCTGGACAGCCCGAAAGTAGTTATTTTCCATTCTGTAAACGGAAAACTGCCGTACCGCCCCGAAAACGTTGCAAATAACCATTCTAGCCCTCAAAGAGTTAGAAATCACGATCGGCCGTCCAGACCGGCACGAATCCCGAATTTCTCGCTGCACCGACAAAAAGCACTATTCACCCCTGAACGGCCCGAAAGTAGTTATTTTCCATTTTGTCAACGGATGACCGTCGTACCGCCACTAAAACGTTGCAAATAACCAATCTGCCCCTCAAACAGCCAGAAATCACGACTGGCCGTCTGGACCGGCCCGAATCCCAAATTTCTCGCTGTACCGACAAAAAGCACTATTCACCCCTGGACAGCCCGAAAGTAGTTATTTTCCATTTTGTCAACGGAATACCGCCGTACTGCCCCGAAAACGTTGCAAATAACCATTCTAGCCATCAAACAGTTAGAAATCACAATCGGCCGTCCAAACCGGCACGAATCCCGAATTTCTCGCTGTACCGACAAAAAGCACTATTCACCCCTGGACAGCCCGAAAGTAGTTATTTTCCATTTTGTAAACGGAAAACCGCCGTACCGCCCCGAAAACGTTGCAAATAACCATTCTAGCCCTCAAACTGTTAGAAATCACGATCGGCCGTCCAGACCGGCACGATCCCGAATTTCTCGCTGCACCGACAAAAAGCACTATTCACCCCTGAACGGCCCGAAAGTAGTTATTTTCCATTTCGTCAACGGAAGACCGCCGAACCGCCACTAAAACGTTGCAAATAACCAATCTGCCCCTCAAACAGCCAGAAATCACGACTGGCCGTCCAGACCGGCACGAATCCCGAATTTCTCGCTGTACCGACAGAAAGCACTGTTCACCCCTGGACAGCCCGAAAGTAGTTATTTTCCATTCTGTAAACGGAAAACTGCCGTACCGCCCCGAAAACGTTGCAAATAACCATTCTAGCCCTCAAAGAGTTAGAAATCACGATCGGCCGTCCAGACCGGCACGATCCCGAATTTCTCGCTGCACCGACAAAAAGCACTATTCACCCCTGAACGGCCCGAAAGTAGTTATTTTCCATTTTGTCAACGGAAGACCGCCGAACCGCCACTAAAACGTTGCAAATAACCAATCTGCCCCTCAAACAGCCAGAAATCACGACTGGCCGTCCAGACCGGCACGAATCCCGAATTTCTCGCTGTACCGACAGAAAGCACTATTCACCCCTGGACAGCCCGAAAGTAGTTATTTTCCATTCTGTAAACGGAAAACCGCCGTACCGCCCCGAAAACGTTGCAAATAACCATTCTAGCCCTCAAACAGCCAGAAATCACGATCGGCCGTCCAGACCGGCACGATCCCGAATTTCTCGCTGCACCGACAAAAAGCACTATTCACCCCTGAACGGCCCGAAAGTAGTTATTTTCCATTTTGTCAACGGAAGACCGCCGAACCGCCACTAAAACGTTGCAAATAACCAATCTGCCCCTCAAACAGCCAGAAATCACGACTGGCCGTCCGGACCGGCCCGAATCCCAAATTTCTCGCTGTACCGACAAAAAGCACTATTCACCCCATGACAGCCCGAAAGTAGTTATTTTCCATTTTGTCAACGGAATACCGCCGTACCGCCCCGAAAACGTTGCAAATAACCATTCTAGCCATCAAACAGTTAGAAATCACAATCGGCCGTCCAAACCGGCCCGAATCCCGAATTTCTCGCTGTACCGACAGAAAGCACTATTCACCCCTGGACAGCCCGAAAGTAGTTATTTTCCATTCTGTAAACGGAAAACCGCCGTACCGCCCCGAAAACGTTGCAAATAACCATTCTAGCCCTCAAAGAGTTAGAAATCACGATCGGCCGTCCAGACCGGCACGAATCCCGAATTTCTCGCTGCACCGACAAAAAGCACTATTCACCCCTGAACGGCCCGAAAGTAGTTATTTTCCATTTTGTCAACGGAAGACCGTCGTACCGCCACTAAAACGTTGCAAATAACCAATCTGCCCCTCAAACAGCCAGAAATCACGACTGGCCGTCCGGACCGGCCCGAATCCCAAATTTCTCGCTGTACCGACAAAAAGCACTATTCACCCCTGGACAGCCCGAAAGTAGTTATTTTCCATTTTGTCAACGGAATACCGCCGTACCGCCCCGAAAACGTTGCAAATAACCATTCTAGCCATCAAACAGTTAGAAATCACAATCGGCCGTCCAAACCGGCACGAATCCCGAATTTCTCGCTGTACCGACAAAAAGCACTATTCACCCCTGGACAGCCCGAAAGTAGTTATTTTCCATTTTGTAAACGGAAAACCGCCGTACCGCCCCGAAAACGTTGCAAATAACCATTCTAGCCCTCAAACTGTTAGAAATCACGATCGGCCGTCCAGACCGGCACGAATCCCGAATTTCTCGCTGCACCGACAAAAAGCACTATTCACCCCTGAACGGCCCGAAAGTAGTTATTTTCCATTTTGTCAACGGAAGACCGCCGAACCGCCACTAAAACGTTGCAAATAACCAATCTGCCCCTCAAACAGCCAGAAATCACGACTGGCCGTCCAGACCGGCACGAATCCCGAATTTCTCGCTGTACCGACAGAAAGCACTATTCACCCCTGGACAGCCCGAAAGTAGTTATTTTCCATTCTGTAAACGGAAAACCGCCGTACCGCCCCGAAAACGTTGCAAATAACCATTCTAGCCCTCAAACAGCCAGAAATCACGATCGGCCGTCCAGACCGGCACGAATCCCGAATTTCTCGCTGCACCGACAAAAAGCACTATTCACCCCTGAACGGCCCGAAAGTAGTTATTTTCCATTTTGTCAACGGAAGACCGCCGAACCGCCACTAAAACGTTGCAAATAACCAATCTGCCCCTCAAACAGCCAGAAATCACGACTGGCCGTCCGGACCGGCCCGAATCCCAAATTTCTCGCTGTACCGACAAAAAGCACTATTCACCCCATGACAGCCCGAAAGTAGTTATTTTCCATTTTGTCAACGGAATACCGCCGTACCGCCCCGAAAACGTTGCAAATAACCATTCTAGCCATCAAACAGTTAGAAATCACAATCGGCCGTCCAAACCGGCCCGAATCCCGAATTTCTCGCTGTACCGACAGAAAGCACTATTCACCCCTGGACAGCCCGAAAGTAGTTATTTTCCATTCTGTAAACGGAAAACCGCCGTACCGCCCCGAAAACGTTGCAAATAACCATTCTAGCCCTCAAAGAGTTAGAAATCACGATCGGCCGTCCAGACCGGCACGAATCCTGAATTTCTCGCTGCACCGACAAAAAGCACTATTCACCCCTTAACGGCCCGAAAGTAGTTATTTTCCATTTTGTCAACGGAAGACCGTCGTACCGCCACTAAAACGTTGCAAATAACCAATCTGCCCCTCAAACAGCCAGAAATCACGACTGGCCGTCCGGACCGGCCCGAATCCCAAATTTCTCGCTGTACCGACAAAAAGCACTATTCACCCCTGGACAGCCCGAAAGTAGTTATTTTCCATTTTGTCAACGGAATACCGCCGTACCGCCCCGAAAACGTTGCAAATAACCATTCTAGCCATCAAACAGTTAGAAATCACAATCGGCCGTCCAAACCGGCACGAATCCCGAATTTCTCGCTGTACCGACAAAAAGCACTATTCACCCCTGGACAGCCCGAAAGTAGTTATTTTCCATTTTGTAAACGGAAAACCGCCGTACCGCCCCGAAAACGTTGCAAATAACCATTCTAGCCCTCAGACTGTTAGAAATCACGATCGGCCGTCCAGACCGGCACGAATCCCGAATTTCTCGCTGCACCGACAAAAAGCACTATTCACCCCTGAACGGCCCGAAAGTAGTTATTTTCCATTTTGTCAACGGAAGACCGCCGAACCGCCACTAAAACGTTGCAAATAACCAATCTGCCCCTCAAACAGCCAGAAATCACGACTGGCCGTCCAGACCGGCACGAATCCCGAATTTCTCGCTGTACCGACAGAAAGCACTATTCACCCCTGGACAGCCCGAAAGTAGTTATTTTCCATTCTGTAAACGGAAAACCGCCGTACCGCCCCGAAAACGTTGCAAATAACCATTCTAGCCCTCAAACAGCCAGAAATCACGATCGGCCGTCCAGACCGGCACGAATCCCGAATTTCTCGCTGCACCGACAAAAAGCACTATTCACCCCTGAACGGCCCGAAAGTAGTTATTTTCCATTTTGTCAACGGAAGACCGCCGAACCGCCACTAAAACGTTGCAAATAACCAATCTGCCCCTCAAACAGCCAGAAATCACGATCGGCCGTCCAGACCGGCACGAATCCCGAATTTCTCGCTGCACCGACAAAAAGCACTATTCTCCCCTGAACGGCCCGAAAGTAGTTATTTTCCATTTTGTCAACGGAAAACCGCCGTACCGCCCCGAAAACGTTGCAAATAACCAATCTGCCCCTCAAACAGTTAGAAATCACGATCGGCCGTCCAGACCGGCACGAATCCCGAATTTCTCGCTGCACCGACAAAAAGCACTATTCACCCCTGAACGGCCCGAAAGTAGTTATTTTCCATTTTGTCAACGAAATACCGCCGTACCGCCCCGAAAACGTTGCAAATAACCATTCTAGCCCTCAAACAGTTAGAAATCACAATCGGCCGTCCAAACCGGCCCGAATCCCGAATTTCTCGCTGCACCGACAAAAAGCACTATTCGCCCCTGAACGGCCCGAAAGTAGTTATTTTCCGTTTTGTAAACGGAAAACCGCCGTACCGCCACTAAAACGTTGCAAATAACCAATCTACCCCTCAAACAGCCAGAAATCACGATCGGCCGTCCAGACCGGCACGAATCCCGAATTTCTCGCTGTACCGACAGAAAGCACTATTCACCCCTGGACAGCCCGAAAGTAGTTATTTTCCATTCTGTAAACGGAAAACCGCCGTACCGCCCCGAAAACGATGCAAATAACCATTCTAGCCCTCAAACAGCCAGAAATCACGATCGGCCGTCCAGACCGGCACGAATCCCGAATTTCTCGCTGCACCGACAAAAAGCACTATTCACCCCTGAACGGCCCGAAAGTAGTTATTTTCCATTTTGTCAACGGAAGACCGCCGTACCGCCACTAAAACGTTGCAAATAACCAATCTGCCCCTCAAACAGCCAGAAATCTTGATCGGCCGTCCAGACCGGCACGAATCCTGAATTTCTCGCTGCACCGACAAAAAGCACTATTCCCCCCTGAACGGCCCGAAAGTAGTTATTTTCCATTTTGTCAACGGAATACCGCCGTACCGCCACTAAAACGTTGCAAATAACTAATCTGCCCCTCAAACAGCCAGAAATCACGACTGGCCGTCCGGACCGGCCCGAATCCCAAATTTCTCGCTGTACCGACAAAAAGTACTATTCACCCCTGGACAGCCCGAAAGTAGTTATTTTCCATTTTGTCAACGGAATACCGCCGTACCGCCCCGAAAACGTTGCAAATAACCATTCTAGCCCTCAAACAGTTAGAAATCACAATCGGCCGTCCAAACCGGCCCGAATCCCGAATTTCTCGCTATAACGACAAAAAGCACTATTCACCCCTGGACAGCCCGAAAGTAGTTATTTTCCGTTATGTAAACGGAAAACCGCCGTACCGCCCCGAAAACGTTGCAAATAACCATTCTAGCCCTCAAACAGCCAGAAATCACGATCGGCCGTCCAGACCGGCACGAATCCCGAATTTCTCGCTGCACCGACAAAAAGCACTATTCACCCCTGAACGACCCGAAAGTAGTTATTTTCCATTTTGTCAACGGAAGACCACCGTACCGCCACTAAAACGTTGCAAATAACCAATCTGCCCCTCAAACAGCCAGAAATCACGACTGGCCGTCCGGACCGGCCCGAATCCCAAATTTCTCGCTGTACCGACAAAAAGCACTATTCACCCCTGGACAGCCCGAAAGTAGTTATTTTCCATTTTGTCAACGGAATACCGCCGTACCGCCCCGAAAACGTTGCAAATAACCATTCTAGCCCTCAAACAGTTAGAAATCACGATCGGCCGTCCAGACCGGCACGAATCCCGAATTTCTCGCTGCACCGACAAAAAGCACTATTCGCCCCTGAACGGCCCGAAAGTAGTTATTTTCCATTTTGTAAACGGAAAACCGCCGTACCGCCACTAAAACGTTGCAAATAACCAATCTGCCCCTCAAACAGCCAGAAATCACGATCGGCCGTCCAGACCGGCACGAATCCCGAATTTCTCGCTGTACCGACAGAAAGAACTATTCACCCCTGGACAGCCCGAAAGTAGTTATTTTCCATTATGTAAACGGAAAACCGCCGTACCGCCCCGAAAACGTTGCAAATAACCATTCTAGCCCTCAAACAGTTAGAAATCATGATCGGCCGTCCAGACCGGCACGAATCCCGAATTTCTCGCTGCACCGACAAAAAGCACTATTCGCCCCTGAACGGCCCGAAAGTAGTTATTTTCCATTTTGTAAACGGAAAACCGCCGTACCGCCACTAAAACGTTGCAAATAACCAATCTGCCCCTCAAACAGCCAGAAATCACGACTGGCCGTCCGGACCGGCCCGAATCCCGAATTTCTCGCTGTACCGACAAAAAGCACTATTCACCTTTGGACAGCCCGAAAGTAGTTATTTTCCATTATGTAAACGGAAAACCGCCGTACTGCCCCGAAAACGTTGCAAATAACCATTCTAGCCCTCAAACAGTTAGAAATCACGATCGGCCGTCCAGACCGGCACGAATCCCGAATTTCTCGCTGCACCGACAAAAAGCACTATTCGCCCCTGAACGGCCCGAAAGTAGTTATTTTCCATTTTGTAAACGGAAAACCGCCGTACCGCCACTAAAACGTTGCAAATAACCAATCTGCCCCTCAAACAGCCAGAAATCACGATCGGCCGTCCAGACCGGCACGAATCCCGAATTTCTCGCTGTACCGACAGAAAGCACTATTCACCCCTGGACAGCCCGAAAGTAGTTATTTTCCATTATGTAAACGGAAAACCGCCGTACTGCCCCAAAAACGTTGCAAATAACCATTCTAGCCCTCAAACGGCCAGAAATCACGACTGGCCGTCCAGACCGGCACGAATCCCGAATTTCTCGCTGCACCGACAAAAAGCACTATTCACCCCTGAACGGCCCGAAAGTAGTTATTTTCCATTTTGTCAACGGAAGACCGCCGTACCGCCACTAAATCGTTGCAAATAACCAATCTGCCCCTCAAACAGCCTGAAATCACGACTGGCCGTCCGGACCGGCCCGAATCCCAAATTTCTCGCTGTACCGACAAAAAGCACTATTCACCCCTGGACAGCCCGAAAGTAGTTATTTTCCATTTTGTCAACGGAATACCGCCGTACCGCCCCGAAAACGTTGCAAATAACCATTCTAGCCCTCAAACAGTTAGAAATCACAATCGGCCGTCCAGACCGGCCCGAATCCCGAATTTCTCGCTGTACCGACAAAAAGCACTATTCACCCCTGGACAGCCCGAAAGTAGTTATTTTCCGTTTTGTAAACGGAAAACCGCCGCACCGCCTCGAAAACGTTGCAAATAACCATTCTAGCCCTCAAACAGCCAGAAATCACGATCGGCCGTCCAGACCGGCACGAATCCCGAATTTCTCGCTGCACCGACAAAAAGCACTATTCACCCCTGAACGGCCCGAAAGTAGTTATTTTCCATTTTGTCAACGGAAAACCGCCGTACCGCCACTAAAACGTTGCAAATAACCAATCTGCCCCTCAAACAGCCAGAAATCACGACTGGCCGTCCGGACCGGCCCGAATCCCAAATTTCTCGCTGTACCGACAAAAAGCACTATTCACCCCTGGACAGCCCGAAAGTAGTTATTTTCCATTTTGTCAACGGAATACCGCCGTACCGCCCCGAAAACGTTGCAAATAACCATTCTAGCCCTCAAACAGTTAGAAATCACAATCGGCCGTCCAGCCCGGCACGAATCCCGAATTTCTCGCTGCACCGACAAAAAGCACTATTCGCCCCTGAACGGCCCGAAAGTAGTTATTTTCCATTTTGTCAACGGAATACCGCCGTACCGCCACTAAAACGTTGCAAATAACAAATCTGCCCCTCAAACAGCCAGAAATCACGATCGGCCGTCCAGACCGGCACGAATCCCGAATTTCTCGCTGTACCGACAGAAAGCACTATTCACCCCTGGACAGCCCGAAAGTAGTTATTTTCCATTTTGTAAACGGAAAACCGCCGTACTGCCCCGAAAACGTTGCAAATAACCATTCTAGCCCTCAAACAGTTAGAAATCACGATCGGCCGTCCAGACCGGCACGAATCCCGAATTTCTCGCGGCACCGACAAAAAGCACTATTCACCTCTGAACGGCCCGAAAGTAGTTATTTTCCATTTTGTCAACGGAATACCGCCGTACCGCCACTAAAACGTTGCAAATAACCAATCTGCCCCTCAAACAGCCAGAAATCGCGATCGGCCGTCCAGACCGGCACGAATCCCGAATTTCTCGCTGCACCGACAAAAAGCACTATTCACCCCTGAACGGCCCGAAAGTAGTTATTTTCCATTTTGTCAACGGAAGACTGCCGTACCGCCACTAAATCGTTGTAAATAACCAATCTGCCCCTCAAATAGCCAGAAATCACGACTGGCCGTCCGGACCGGCCCGAATCCCAAATTTCTCGCTGTACCGACAAAAAGCACTATTCACCCCTGGACAGCCCGAAAGTAGTTATTTTCCATTTTGTCAACGGAATACCGCCGTACCGCCCCGAAAACGTTGCAAATAACCATTCTAGCCCTCAAACAGTTAGAAATCACAATCGGCCGTCCAAACCGGCCCGAATCCCGAATTTCTCGCTGTACCGACAAACAGCACTATTCACCCCTGGACAGCCCGAAAGTAGTTATTTTCCGTTTTGTAAACGGAAAACCGCCGTACCGCCCCGAAAACGTTGCAAATAACCATTCTAGCCCTCAAACAGCCAGAAATCACGATCGGCCGTCCAGACCGGCACGAATCCCGAATTTCTCGCTGCACCGACAAAAAGCACTATTCACCCCTGAACGGCCCGAAAGTAGTTATTTTCCATTTTGTCAACGGAAGACCGCCGTACCGCCACTAAAACGTTGCAAATAACCAATCTGCCCCTCAAACAGCCAGAAATCACGACTGGCCGTCCGGACCGGCCCGAATCCCAAATTTCTCGCTGTACCGACAAAAAGCACTATTCACCCCTGGACAGCCCGAAAGTAGTTATTTTCCATTTTGTCAACGGAATACCGCCGTACTGCCCCGAAAACGTTGCAAATAACCATTCTAGCCCTCAAACAGTTAGAAATCACGATCGGCCGTCCAGACCGGCACGAATCCCGAATTTCTCGCTGCACCGACAAAAAGCACTATTCACCCCTGAACGGCCCGAAAGTAGTTATTTTCCATTTTGTCAACGGAAGACCGCCGTACCGCCACTAAAACGTTGCAAATAACCAATCTGCCCCTCAAACAGCCAGAAATCACGATCGGCCGTCCAGACCAGCACGAATCCTGAATTTCTCGCTGCACCGACAAAAAGCACTATTCACCCCTGAACGGCCCGAAAGTAGTTATTTTCCATTTTGTCAACGGAAAACCGCCGTACCGCCCCGAAAACGTTGCAAATAACCAATCTGCCCCTCAAACAGTTAGAAATCACGACTGGCCGTCCGGACCGGCCCGAATCCCAAATTTCTCGCTGTACCGACAAAAAGCACTATTCACCCCTGGACGGCCCGAAAGTAGTTATTTTCCATTTTGTCAACGGAAGACCGCCGTTCCGCCACTAAATCGTTGCAAATAACCAATCTGCCCCTCAAACAGCCAGAAATCACGACTGGCCGTCCGGACCGGCCCGAATCCCAAATTTCTCGCTGTACCGATAAAAAGCACTATTCACCCCTGGACAGCCCGAAAGTAGTTATTTTCCATTTTGTAAACGGAAAACCGCCGTACCGCCCCGAAAACGTTGCAAATAACCATTCTAGCCCTCAAACAGCCAGAAATCACGATCGGCCGTCCAGACCGGCACGAATCCCGAATTTCTCGCTGCACCGACAAAAAGCACTATCCACCCCTGAACGGCCCGAAAGTAGTTATTTTCCATTTTGTCAACGGAAGACCGCCGTACCGCCACTAAAACGTTGCAAATAACCAATCTGCCCCTCAAACAGCCAGAAATCACGACTGGCCGTCCGGACCGGCCCGAATCCCAAATTTCTCGCTGTACCGACAAAAAGCACTATTCACCCCTGGACAGCCCGAAAGTTGTTATTTTCGATTTTGTAAACGGAAAACCGCCGTACTGCCCCGAAAACGTTGCAAATAACCATTCTAGCCCTCAAACAGTTAGAAATCACGATCGGCCGTCCAGACCGGCACGAATCCCGAATTTCTCGCGGCACCGACAAAAAGCACTATTCACCTCTGAACGGCCCGAAAGTAGTTATTTTCCATTTTGTCAACGGAATACCGCCGTACCGCCACTAAAACGTTGCAAATAACCAATCTGCCCCTCAAACAGCCAGAAATCGCGATCGGCCGTCCAGACCGGCACGAATCCCGAATTTCTCGCTGCACCGACAAAAAGCACTATTCACCCCTGAACGGCCCGAATGTAGTTATTTTCCATTTTGTCAACGGAAGACTGCCGTACCGCCCCTAAATCGTTGTAAATAACCAATCTGCCCCTCAAATAGCCAGAAATCACGACTGGCCGTCCGGACCGGCCCGAATCCCAAATTTCTCGCTGTACCGACAAAAAGCACTATTCACCCCTGGACAGCCCGAAAGTAGTTATTTTCCATTTTGTCAACGGAATACCGCCGTACCGCCCCGAAAACGTTGCAAATAACCATTCTAGCCCTCAAACAGTTAGAAATCACAATCGGCCGTCCAAACCGGCCCGAATCCCGAATTTCTCGCTGTACCGACAAAAAGCACTATTCACCCCTGGACAGCCCGAAAGTAGTTATTTTCCGTTTTGTAAACGGAAAACCGCCGTACCGCCCCGAAAACGTTGCAAATAACCATTCTAGCCCTCAAACAGCCAGAAATCACGATCGGCCGTCCAGACCGGCACGAATCCCGAATTTCTCGCTGCACCGACAAAAAGCACTATTCACCCCTGAACGGCCCGAAAGTAGTTATTTTCCATTTTGTCAACGGAAGACCGGCGTACCGCCACTAAAACGTTGCAAATAACCAATCTGCCCCTCAAACAGCCAGAAATCACGACTGGCCGTCCGGACCGGCCCGAATCCCAAATTTCTCGCTGTACCGACAAAAAGCACTATTCACCCCTGGACAGCCCGAAAGTAGTTATTTTCCATTTTGTCAACGGAATACCGCCGTACTGCCCCGAAAACGTTGCAAATAACCATTCTAGCCCTCAAACAGTTAGAAATCACGATCGGCCGTCCAGACCGGCACGAATCCCGAATTTCTCGCTGCACCGACAAAAAGCACTATTCACCCCTGAACGGCCCGAAAGTAGTTATTTTCCATTTTGTCAACGGAAGACCGCCGTACCGCCACTAAAACGTTGCAAATAACCAATCTGCCCCTCAAACAGCCAGAAATCACGATCGGCCGTCCAGACCAGCACGAATCCTGAATTTCTCGCTGCACCGACAAAAAGCACTATTCACCCCTGAACGGCCCGAAAGTAGTTATTTTCCATTTTGTCAACGGAAAACCGCCGTACCGCCCCGAAAACGTTGCAAATAACCAATCTGCCCCTCAAACAGTTAGAAATCACGACTGGCCGTCCGGACCGGCCCGAATCCCAAATTTCTCGCTGTACCGACAAAAAGCACTATTCACCCCTGGACGGCCCGAAAGTAGTTATTTTCCATTTTGTCAACGGAAGACCGTCGTACCGCCACTAAATCGTTGCAAATAACCAATCTGCCCCTCAAACAGCTAGAAATCACGACTGGCCGTCCGGACCGGCCCGAATCCCAAATTTCTCGCTGTACCGATAAAAAGCACTATTCACCCCTGGACAGCCCGAAAGTAGTTATTTTCCATTTTGTAAACGGAAAACCGCCGTACCGCCCCGAAAACGTTGCAAATAACCATTCTAGCCCTCAAACAGCCAGAAATCACGATCGGCCGTCCAGACCGGCACGAATCCCGAATTTCTCGCTGCACCGACAAAAAGCACTATTCACCCCTGAACGGCCCGAAAGTAGTTATTTTCCATTTTGTCAACGGAAGACCGCTGTACCGCCACTAAAACGTTGCAAATAACCAATCTGCCCCTCAAACAGCCAGAAATCACGACTGGCCGTCCGGACCGGCCCGAATCCCAAATTTCTCGCTGTACCGACAAAAAGCACTATTCACCCCTGGACAGCCCGAAAGTAGTTATTTTCCATTTTGTCAACGGAAAACCGCCGTACCGCCCCGAAAACGTTGCAAATAACCATTCTAGCCCTCAAACAGTTAGAAATCACGATCGGCCGTCCAGACCCGGCACGAATCCCGAATTTCTCGCTGCACCGACAAAAAGCACTATTCACCCCTGAACGGCCCGAAAGTAGTTATTTTCCATTTTGTCAACGGAAGACCGCCGTACCGCCACTAAAACGTTGCAAATAACCAATCTGCCCCTCAAACAGCCAGAAATCACGATCGGCCGTCCAGACCGGCACGAATCCTGAATTTCTCGCTGCACCGACAAAAAGCACTATTCACCCCTGAACGGCCCGAAAGTAGTTATTTTCCATTTTGTCAACGGAAAACCGCCGTACCGCCCCGAAAACGTTGCAAATAACCAATCTGCCCCTCAAACAGTTAGAAATCACGACTGGCCGTCCAGACCGGCACGAATCCCGAATTTCTCGCTGTACCGACAAAAAGCACTATTCACCCTTGGACAGCCAGAAAGTAGTTATTTTCCATTTTGTCAACGGAAAACCGCCGTACCGCCCCGAAAACGTTGCAAATAACCATTCTAGCCCTCAAACAGTTAGAAATCACGACTGGCCGTCCAGACCGGCACGAATCCCGAATTTCTCGCTGCACCGACAAAAAGCACTATTCGCCCCTGAACGGCCCGAAAGTAGTTATTTTCCATTTTGTCAACGGATTACCGCCGTACCGCCACTAAAACGTTGCAAATAACCAATCTGCCCCTCAAACAGCCAGAAATCACGACTGGCCGTCCAGACCGGCACGAATCCCAAATTTCTTGCTCCACCGACAGAAAGCACTATTCACCCCTGAACGGCACGAAAGTAGTTATTTCCCATTTTGTCAACGGAATACCGCCGTACCGCCCCGAAAACGTTGCAAATAACCATTCTAGCCCTCAAACAGTTAGAAATCACGATCGGCCGTCCAGACCGGCACGAATCCCGAATTTCTTGCTGCACCGACAAAAAGCACTATTCACCCCTGAACGGCCCGAAAGTAGTTATTTTCCATTTTGTAAGCGGAAAACCGCCGTACCGCCACTAAAACGTTGCAAATAACCAATCTGCCCCTCAAACAGCCAGAAATCACGATCGGCCGTCCAGACCGGCACGAATCCCGAATTTCTCGCTGTACCGACAAAAAGCACTATTCACCCCTGGACAGCCCGAAAGTAGTTATTTTCCATTTTGTAAACGGAAAACCGCCGTACCGCCCCGAAAACGTTGCAAATAACCATTCTAGCCCTCAAACAGCCAGAAATCACGATCGGCCGTCCAGACCGGCACGAATCCCGAATTTCTCGCTGCACCGACAAGAAGCACTATTCACCCCTGGACAGCCCGAAAGTAGTTATTTTCCATTTTGTCAACGGAAGACCGCCGTACCGCCACTAAAACGTTGCAAATAACCAATCTGCCCCTCAAACAGCCAGAAATCACGATCGGCCGTCCAGACCGGCACGAATCCCGAATTTCTCGCTGCACCGACAGAAAGCACTATTCACCCCTGGACAGCCCGAAAGTAGTTATTTTCCATTCTGTAAACGGAAAACCGCCGAACCGCCCCGAAAACGTTGCAAATAACCATTCTAGCCCTCAAACAGCTAGAAATCACGACTGGCCGTCCAGACCGGCACGAATCCCGAATTTCTCGCTGCACCGACAAAAAGCACTATTCGCCCCTGAACGGCTCGAAAGTAGTTATTTTCCATTTTGTAAACGGAAAACCGCCGTACCGCCACTAAAACGTTGCAAATAACCAATCTGCCCCTCAAACAGCCAGAAATCACGATCGGCCGTCCAGACTGGCACGAATCCCGAATTTCTCGCTGTACCGACAGAAAGCACTATTCACCCCTGGACAGCCCGAAAGTAGTTATTTTCCATTTTGTAAACGGAAAACCGCCGTACTGCCCCGAAAACGTTGCAAATAACCATTCTAGCCCTCAAACAGCCAGAAATCACGGTCGGCCGTCCAAACCGGCACGAATCCCGAATTTCTCGCTGCACCGACAAAAAGCACTATTCGCCCCTGAACGGCCCGAAAGTAGTTATTTTCCATTTTGTAAACGGAAAACCGCCGTACCGCCACTAAAACGTTGCAAATAACCAATCTGCCCCTCAAACAGCCAGAAATCACGATCGGCCGTCCAGACCGGCACGAATCCCGAATTTCTCGCTGTACCGACAGAAAGCACTATTCACCCCTGGGCAGCCCGAAAGTAGTTATTTTCCATTATGTAAACGGAAAACCGCCGTACCGCCCCGAAAACGTTGCAAATAACCATTCTAGCCCTCAAACAGTTAGAAATCACGATCGGCCGTCCAGACCGGCACGAATCCCGAATTTCTCGCTGCACCGACAAAAAGCACTATTCACCCCTGAACGGCCCGAAAGTAGTTATTTTCCATTTTGTCAACGGAAGACCGCCGTACCGCCACTAAAACGTTGCAAATAACCAATCTGCCCCTCAAACAGCCAGAAATCACGATCGGCCGTCCAGACCGGCACGAATCCTGAATTTCTCGCTGCACCGACAAAAAGCACTATTCACCCCTGAACGGCCCGAAAGTAGTTATTTTCCATTTTGTCAACGGAAAACCGCCGTACCGCCCCGAAAACGTTGCAAATAACCAATCTGCCCCTCAAACAGTTAGAAATCACGACTGGCCGTCCAGACCGGCACGAATCCCGAATTTCTCGCTGTACCGACAAAAAGCACTATTCACCCTTGGACAGCCAGAAAGTAGTTATTTTCCATTTTGTCAACGGAAAACCGCCGTACCGCCCCGAAAACGTTGCAAATAACCATTCTAGCCCTCAAACAGTTAGAAATCACGACTGGCCGTCCAGACCGGCACGAATCCCGAATTTCTCGCTGCACCGACAAAAAGCACTATTCGCCCCTGAACGGCCCGAAAGTAGTTATTTTCCATTTTGTCAACGGATTACCGCCGTACCGCCACTAAAACGTTGCAAATAACCAATCTGCCCCTCAAACAGCCAGAAATCACGACTGGCCGTCCAGACCGGCACGAATCCCAAATTTCTTGCTCCACCGACAGAAAGCACTATTCACCCCTGAACGGCACGAAAGTAGTTATTTCCCATTTTGTCAACGGAATACCGCCGTACCGCCCCGAAAACGTTGCAAATAACCATTCTAGCCCTCAAACAGTTAGAAATCACGATCGGCCGTCCAGACCGGCACGAATCCCGAATTTCTTGCTGCACCGACAAAAAGCACTATTCACCCCTGAACGGCCCGAAAGTAGTTATTTTCCATTTTGTAAGCGGAAAACCGCCGTACCGCCACTAAAACGTTGCAAATAACCAATCTGCCCCTCAAACAGCCAGAAATCACGATCGGCCGTCCAGACCGGCACGAATCCCGAATTTCTCGCTGTACCGACAAAAAGCACTATTCACCCCTGGACAGCCCGAAAGTAGTTATTTTCCATTTTGTAAACGGAAAACCGCCGTACCGCCCCGAAAACGTTGCAAATAACCATTCTAGCCCTCAAACAGCCAGAAATCACGATCGGCCGTCCAGACCGGCACGAATCCCGAATTTCTCGCTGCACCGACAAGAAGCACTATTCACCCCTGGACAGCCCGAAAGTAGTTATTTTCCATTTTGTCAACGGAAGACCGCCGTACCGCCACTAAAACGTTGCAAATAACCAATCTGCCCCTCAAACAGCCAGAAATCACGATCGGCCGTCCAGACCGGCACGAATCCCGAATTTCTCGCTGCACCGACAGAAAGCACTATTCACCCCTGGACAGCCCGAAAGTAGTTATTTTCCATTCTGTAAACGGAAAACCGCCGAACCGCCCCGAAAACGTTGCAAATAACCATTCTAGCCCTCAAACAGCTAGAAATCACGACTGGCCGTCCAGACCGGCACGAATCCCGAATTTCTCGCTGCACCGACAAAAAGCACTATTCGCCCCTGAACGGCTCGAAAGTAGTTATTTTCCATTTTGTAAACGGAAAACCGCCGTACCGCCACTAAAACGTTGCAAATAACCAATCTGCCCCTCAAACAGCCAGAAATCACGATCGGCCGTCCAGACTGGCACGAATCCCGAATTTCTCGCTGTACCGACAGAAAGCACTATTCACCCCTGGACAGCCCGAAAGTAGTTATTTTCCATTTTGTAAACGGAAAACCGCCGTACTGCCCCGAAAACGTTGCAAATAACCATTCTAGCCCTCAAACAGCCAGAAATCACGGTCGGCCGTCCAAACCGGCACGAATCCCGAATTTCTCGCTGCACCGACAAAAAGCACTATTCGCCCCTGAACGGCCCGAAAGTAGTTATTTTCCATTTTGTAAACGGAAAACCGCCGTACCGCCACTAAAACGTTGCAAATAACCAATCTGCCCCTCAAACAGCCAGAAATCACGATCGGCCGTCCAGACCGGCACGAATCCCGAATTTCTCGCTGTACCGACAGAAAGCACTATTCACCCCTGGGCAGCCCGAAAGTAGTTATTTTCCATTATGTAAACGGAAAACCGCCGTACCGCCCCGAAAACGTTGCAAATAACCATTCTAGCCCTCAAACAGTTAGAAATCACGATCGGCCGTCCAGACCGGCACGAATCCCGAATTTCTCGCTGCACCGACAAAAAGCACTATTCACCCCTGAACGGCCCGAAAGTAGTTATTTTCCATTTTGTCAACGGAAGACCGCCGTACCGCCACTAAAACGTTGCAAATAACCAATCTGCCCCTCAAACAGCCAGAAATCACGATCGGCCGTCCAGACCGGCACGAATCCTGAATTTCTCGCTGCACCGACAAAAAGCACTATTCACCCCTGAACGGCCCGAAAGTAGTTATTTTCCATTTTGTCAACGGAAAACCGCCGTACCGCCCCGAAAACGTTGCAAATAACCAATCTGCCCCGCAAACAGTTAGAAATCACGACTGGCCGTCCAGACCGGCACGAATCCCGAATTTCTCGCTGTACCGACAAAAAGCACTATTCACCCTTGGACAGCCAGAAAGTAGTTATTTTCCATTTTGTCAACGGAAAACCGCCGTACCGCCCCGAAAACGTTGCAAATAACCATTCTAGCCCTCAAACAGTTAGAAATCACGACTGGCCGTCCAGACCGGCACGAATCCCGAATTTCTCGCTGCACCGACAAAAAGCACTATTCGCCCCTGAACGGCCCGAAAGTAGTTATTTTCCATTTTGTCAACGGATTACCGCCGTACCGCCACTAAAACGTTGCAAATAACCAATCTGCCCCTCAAACAGCCAGAAATCACGACTGGCCGTCCAGACCGGCACGAATCCCAAATTTCTTGCTCCACCGACAGAAAGCACTATTCACCCCTGAACGGCACGAAAGTAGTTATTTCCCATTTTGTCAACGGAATACCGCCGTACCGCCCCGAAAACGTTGCAAATAACCATTCTAGCCCTCAAACAGTTAGAAATCACGATCGGCCGTCCAGACCGGCACGAATCCCGAATTTCTTGCTGCACCGACAAAAAGCACTATTCACCCCTGAACGGCCCGAAAGTAGTTATTTTCCATTTTGTAAGCGGAAAACCGCCGTACCGCCACTAAAACGTTGCAAATAACCAATCTGCCCCTCAAACAGCCAGAAATCACGATCGGCCGTCCAGACCGGCACGAATCCCGAATTTCTCGCTGTACCGACAAAAAGCACTATTCACCCCTGGACAGCCCGAAAGTAGTTATTTTCCATTTTGTAAACGGAAAACCGCCGTACCGCCCCGAAAACGTTGCAAATAACCATTCTAGCCCTCAAACAGCCAGAAATCACGATCGGCCGTCCAGACCGGCACGAATCCCGAATTTCTCGCTGCACCGACAAGAAGCACTATTCACCCCTGGACAGCCCGAAAGTAGTTATTTTCCATTTTGTCAACGGAAGACCGCCGTACCGCCACTAAAACGTTGCAAATAACCAATCTGCCCCTCAAACAGCCAGAAATCACGATCGGCCGTCCAGACCGGCACGAATCCCGAATTTCTCGCTGCACCGACAGAAAGCACTATTCACCCCTGGACAGCCCGAAAGTAGTTATTTTCCATTCTGTAAACGGAAAACCGCCGAACCGCCCCGAAAACGTTGCAAATAACCATTCTAGCCCTCAAACAGCTAGAAATCACGACTGGCCGTCCAGACCGGCACGAATCCCGAATTTCTCGCTGCACCGACAAAAAGCACTATTCGCCCCTGAACGGCTCGAAAGTAGTTATTTTCCATTTTGTAAACGGAAAACCGCCGTACCGCCACTAAAACGTTGCAAATAACCAATCTGCCCCTCAAACAGCCAGAAATCACGATCGGCCGTCCAGACTGGCACGAATCCCGAATTTCTCGCTGTACCGACAGAAAGCACTATTCACCCCTGGACAGCCCGAAAGTAGTTATTTTCCATTTTGTAAACGGAAAACCGCCGTACTGCCCCGAAAACGTTGCAAATAACCATTCTAGCCCTCAAACAGCCAGAAATCACGATCGGCCGTCCAAACCGGCACGAATCCCGAATTTCTCGCTGCACCGACAAAAAGCACTATTCGCCCCTGAACGGCCCGAAAGTAGTTATTTTCCATTTTGTAAACGGAAAACCGCCGTACCGCCACTAAAACGTTGCAAATAACCAATCTGCCCCTCAAACAGCCAGAAATCACGATCGGCCGTCCAGACCGGCACGAATCCCGAATTTCTCGCTGTACCGACAGAAAGCACTATTCACCCCTGGGCAGCCCGAAAGTAGTTATTTTCCATTATGTAAACGGAAAACCGCCGTACCGCCCCGAAAACGTTGCAAATAACCATTCTAGCCCTCAAACAGTTAGAAATCACGATCGGCCGTCCAGACCGGCACGAATCCCGAATTTCTCGCTGCACCGACAAAAAGCACTATTCACCCCTGAACGGCCCGAAAGTAGTTATTTTCCATTTTGTCAACGGAAGACCGCCGTACCGCCACTAAAACGTTGCAAATAACCAATCTGCCCCTCAAACAGCCAGAAATCACGATCGGCCGTCCAGACCGGCACGAATCCTGAATTTCTCGCTGCACCGACAAAAAGCACTATTCACCCCTGAACGGCCCGAAAGTAGTTATTTTCCATTTTGTCAACGGAAAACCGCCGTACCGCCCCGAAAACGTTGCAAATAACCAATCTGCCCCTCAAACAGTTAGAAATCACGACTGGCCGTCCAGACCGGCACGAATCCTGAATTTCTCGCTGTACCGACAAAAAGCACTATTCACCCTTGGACAGCCCGAAAGTAGTTATTTTCCATTTTGTCAACGGAAAACCGCCGTACCGCCCAGAAAACGTTGCAAATAACCTTTCTAGCCCTCAAACAGTTAGAAATCACGATCGGCCGTCCAGACCGGCACGAATCCCGAATTTCTCGCGGCACCGACAAAAAGCACTATTCACCCCTGAACGGCCCGAAAGTAGTTATTTTCCATTTTGTCAACGGAATACCGCCGTACCGCCACTAAAACGTTGCAAATAACCAATCTGCCCCTCAAACAGCCAGAAATCACGACTGGCCGTCCAGACCGGCACGAATCCCAAATTTCTTGCTGCACCGACAAAAAGCACTATTCACCCCTGAACGGCACGAAAGTAGTTATTTCCCATTTTGTAAACGGAATACCGCCGTACCGCCCCGAAAACGTTGCAAATAACCATTCTAGCCCTCAAACAGTTAGAAATCACGATCGGCCGTCCAGACCGGCACGAATCCCGAATTTCTCGCTGCACCGACAAAAAGCACTATTCACCCCTGAACGGCCCGAAAGTAGTTATTTTCCATTTTGTAAGCGGAAAACCGCCGTACCGCCACTAAAACGTTGCAAATAACCAATCTGCCCCTCAAACAGCCAGAAATCACGATCGGCCGTCCAGATCGGCACGAATCCCGAATTTCTCGCTGTACCGACAGAAAGCACTATTCACCCCTGGACAGCCCGAAAGTAGTTATTTTCCATTTTGTAAACGGAAAACCGCCGTACCGCCCCGAAAACGTTGCAAATAACCATTCTAGCCCTCAAACAGCCAGAAATCACGATCGGCCGTCCAGACCGGCACGAATCCCGAATTTCTCGCTGCACCGACAAAAAGCACTATTCGCCCCTGAACGGCTCGAAAGTAGTTATTTTCCATTTTGTAAACGGAAAACCGCCGTACCGCCACTAAAACGTTGCAAATAACCAATCTGCCCCTCAAACAGCCAGAAATCACGATCGGCCGTCCAGACCGGCACGAATCCCGAATTTCTCGCTGTACCGACAGAAAGCACTATTCACCCCTGGACAGCCCGAAAGTAGTTATTTTCCATTATGTAAACGGAAAACCGCCGTACCACCCCGAAAACGTTGCAAATAACCATTCTAGCCCTCAAACAGTTAGAAATCACGATCGGCCGTCCAGACCGGCACGAATCCCGAATTTCTCGCGGCACCGACAAAAAGCACTATTCACCCCTGAACGGCCCGAAAGTAGTTATTTTCCATTTTGTCAACGGAATACCGCCGTACCGCCACTAAAACGTTGCAAATAACCAATCTGCCCCTCAAACAGCCAGAAATCACGATCGGCCGTCCAGACCGGCACGAATCCTGAATTTCTCGCTGCACCGACAAAAAGCACTATTCACCCCTGAACGGCCCGAAAGTAGTTATTTTCCATTTTGTCAACGGAAAACCGCCGTACCGCCCCGAAAACGTTGCAAATAACCAATCTGCCCCTCAAACAGCCAGAAATCACGATCGGCCGTCCAGATCGGCACGAATCCCGAATTTCTCGCTGTACCGACAGAAAGCACTATTCACCCCTGGACAGCCCGAAAGTAGTTATTTTCCATTTTGTAAACGGAAAACCGCCGTACCGCCCCGAAAACGTTGCAAATAACCATTCTAGCCCTCAAACAGCCAGAAATCACGATCGGCCGTCCAGACCGGCACGAATCCCGAATTTCTCGCTGCACCGACAAAAAGCACTATTCGCCCCTGAACGGCTCGAAAGTAGTTATTTTCCATTTTGTAAACGGAAAACCGCCGTACCGCCACTAAAACGTTGCAAATAACCAATCTGCCCCTCAAACAGCCAGAAATCACGATCGGCCGTCCAGACCGGCACGAATCCCGAATTTCTCGCTGTACCGACAGAAAGCACTATTCACCCCTGGACAGCCCGAAAGTAGTTATTTTCCATTATGTAAACGGAAAACCGCCGTACCACCCCGAAAACGTTGCAAATAACCATTCTAGCCCTCAAACAGTTAGAAATCACGATCGGCCGTCCAGACCGGCACGAATCCCGAATTTCTCGCGGCACCGACAAAAAGCACTATTCACCCCTGAACGGCCCGAAAGTAGTTATTTTCCATTTTGTCAACGGAATACCGCCGTACCGCCACTAAAACGTTGCAAATAACCAATCTGCCCCTCAAACAGCCAGAAATCACGATCGGCCGTCCAGACCGGCACGAATCCTGAATTTCTCGCTGCACCGACAAAAAGCACTATTCACCCCTGAACGGCCCGAAAGTAGTTATTTTCCATTTTGTCAACGGAAAACCGCCGTACCGCCCCGAAAACGTTGCAAATAACCAATCTGCCCCTCAAACAGTTAGAAATCACGACTGGCCGTCCAGACCGGCACGAATCCCGAATTTCTCGCTGTACCGACAAAAAGCACTATTCACCCTTGGACAGCCCGAAAGTAGTTATTTTCCATTTTGTCAACGGAAAACCGCCGTACCGCCCTGAAAACGTTGCAAATAACCATTCTAGCCCTCAAACAGTTAGAAATCACAATCGGCCGTCCAAACCGGCACGAATCCCGAATTTCTCGCGGCACCGACAAAAAGCACTATTCACCCCTGAACGGCCCGAAAGTAGTTATTTTCCATTTTGTCAACGGAATACCGCCGTACCGCCACTAAAACGTTGCAAATAACCAATCTGCCCCTCAAACAGCCAGAAATCACGATCGGCCGTCCAGACCGGCACGAATCCTGAATTTCTCGCTGCACCGACAAAAAGCACTATTCACCCCTGAACGGCCCGAAAGTAGTTATTTTCCATTTTGTCAACGGAAAACCGCCGTACCGCCCCGAAAACGTTGCAAATAACCAATCTGCCCCTCAAACAGTTAGAAATCACGACTGGCCGTCCAGACCGGCACGAATCCCGAATTTCTCGCTGTACCGACAAAAAGCACTATTCACCCTTGGACAGCCCGAAAGTAGTTATTTTCCATTTTGTCAACGGAAAACCGCCGTACCGCCCTGAAAACGTTGCAAATAACCATTCTAGCCCTCAAACAGTTAGAAATCACAATCGGCCGTCCAAACCGGCACGAATCCCGAATTTCTCGCGGCACCGACAAAAAGCTTTATTCACCCCTGAACGGCCCGAAAGTAGTTATTTTCCATTTTGTCAACGGAATACCGCCGTACTGCCACTAAAACGTTGCAAATAACCAATCTGCCCCTCAAACAGCCAGAAATCACGACTGGCCGTCCAGACCGGCACGAATCCCAAATTTCTTGCTGCACCGACAAAAAGCACTATTCATCCCTGAACGGCACGAAAGTAGTTATTTCCCATTTTGTCAACGGAATACCGCCGTACCGCCCCGAAAACGTTGCAAATAACCATTCTAGCCCTCAAACAGTTAGAAATCACGATCGGCCGTCCAGACCGGCACGAATCCCGAATTTCTCGCTGCACCGACAAAAAGCACTATTCACCCCTGAACGGCCCGAAAGTAGTTATTTTCCATTTTGTAAGCGGAAAACCGCCGTACCGCCACTAAAACGTTGCAAATAACCAATCTGCCCCTCAAACAGCCAGAAATCACGATCGGCCGTCCAGACCGGAACGAATCCCGAATTTCTCGCTGTACCGACAGAAAGCACTATTCACCCCTGGACAGCCCGAAAGTAGTTATTTTCCATTCTGTAAACGGAAAACCGCCGTACCGCCCCGAAAACGTTGCAAATAACCATTCTAGCCCTCAAACAGCCAGAAATCACGATCGGCCGTCCAGACCGGCACGAATCCCGAATTTCTCGCTGCACCGACAAAAAGCACTATTCACCCCTGAACGGCCCGAAAGTAGTTATTTTCCATTTTGTCAACGGAAGACCGTCGTACCGCCACTAAAACGTTGCAAATAACCAATCTGCCCCTCAAACAGCCAGAAATCACGACTGGCCGTCCGGACCGGCCCGAATCCCAAATTTCTCGCTGTACCGACAAAAAGCACTATTCACCCCTGGACAGCCCGAAAGTAGTTATTTTCCATTTTGTCAATGGAATACCGCCGTACCGCCCCGAAAACGTTGCAAATAACCATTCTAGCCCTCAAACAGTTAGAAATCACAATCGGCCGTCCAAACCGGCACGAATCCCGAATTTCTCGCTGCACCGACAAAAAGCACTATTCGCCCCTGAACGGCCCGAAAGTAGTTATTTTCCATTTTGTAAACGGAAAACCGCCGTACCGCCACTAAAACGTTGCAAATAACCAATCTGCCCCTCAAACAGCCAGAAATCACGATCGGCCGTCCAGGCCGGCACGAATCCCGAATTTCTCGCTGTACCGACAGAAAGCACTATTCACCCCTGGACAGCCCGAAAGTAGTTATTTTCCATTCTGTAAACGGAAAACCGCCGTACCGCCCCGAAAACGTTGCAAATAACCATTCTAGCCCTCAAACAGCCAGAAATCACGATCGGCCGTCCAGACCGACACGAATCCCGAATTTCTCGCTGCACCGACAAAAAGCACTATTCACCCCTGAACGGCCCGAAAGTAGTTATTTTCCATTTTGTCAACGGAAGACCGCCGTACCGCCACTAAAACGTTGCAAATAACCAATCTGCCCCTCAAACAGCCAGAAATCACGACTGGCCGTCCGGACCGGCCCGAATCCCAAATTTCTCACTGTACCGACAAAAAGCACTATTCACCCCTGGACAGCCCGAAAGTAGTTATTTTCCATTTTGTCAACGGAATACCGCCGTACCGCCCCGAAAACGTTGCAAATAACCATTCTAGCCCTCAAACAGTTAGAAATCACAATCGGCCGTCCAAACCGGCACGAATCCGGAATTTCTCGCTGCACCGACAAAAAGCACTATTCGCCCCTGAACGGCCCGAAAGTAGTTATTTTCCATTTTGTAAACGGAAAACCGCCGTACCGCCACTAAAACGTTGCAAATAACCAATCTGCCCCTCAAACAGCCAGAAATCACGATCGGCCGTCCATACCGGCACGAATCCTGAATTTCTCGCTGTACCGACAGAAAGCACTATTCACCCCTGGACAGCCCGAAAGTAGTTATTTTCCATTCTGTAAACGGAAAACCGCCGTACCGCCCCGAAAACGTTGCAAATAACCATTCTAGCCCTCAAACAGCCAGAAATCACGATCGGCCGTCCAGACCGGCACGAATCCCGAATTTCTCGCTGCACCGACAAAAAGCACTATTCACCCCTGAACGGCCCGAAAGTAGTTATTTTCCATTTTGTCAACGGAAGACCGCCGTACCGCCACTAAAACGTTGCAAATAACCAATCTGCCCCTCAAACAGCCAGAAATCACGATCGGCCGTCCAGACCGGCACGAATCCCGAATTTCTCGCCGCACCGACAAAAAGCACTATTCACCCCTGAACGGCCCGAAAGTAGTTATTTTCCATTTTGTCAACGGAAAACCGCCGTACCGCCCCGAAAACGTTGCAAATAACCAATCTGCCCCTCATACAGTTAGAAATCCCGATCGGCCGTCCAAACCGGCACGAATCCTGAATTTCTCGCTGCACCGACAAAAAGCACTATTCGCCCCTGAACGGCCCGAAATTAGTTATTTTCCATTTTGTAAACGGAAAACCGCCGTACCGCCACTAAAACGTTGCAAATAACCAATCTGCCCCTCAAACAGCCAGAAATCACGATCGGCCGTCCAGACCGGCACGAATCCCGAATTTCTCGCTGCACCGACAGAAAGCACTATTCACCCCTGGACAGCCCGAAAGTAGTTATTTTCCATTTTGTAAACGGAAAACCGCCGTACCGCCACTAAAACGTTGCAAATAACCAATCTGCCCCTCAAACAGCCAGAAATCACGATCGGCCGTCCAGACCGGCACGAATCCCGAATTTCTCGCTGTACCGACAGAAAGCACTATTCACCCCTGGACAGCCCGAAAGTAGTTATTTTCCATTCTGTAAACGGAAAACCGCCGTACCGCCCCGAAAACGTTGCAAATAACCATTCTAGCCCTCAAACAGCCAGAAATCACGATCGGCCGTCCAGACCGGCACGAATCCCGAATTTCTCGCTGCACCGACAAAAAGCACTATTCACCCCTGAACGGCCCGAAAGTAGTTATTTTCCATTTTGTCAACGGAAGACCGCCGTACCGCCACTAAAACGTTGCAAATAACCAATCTGCCCCTCAAACAGCCAGAAATCACGACTGGCCGTCCGGACCGGCCCGAATCCCAAATTTCTCGCTGTACCGACAAAAAGCACTATTCACCCCTGGACAGCCCGAAAGTAGTTATTTTCCATTTTGTCAACGGAATACCGCCGTACCGCCCCGAAAACGTTGCAAATAACCATTCTAGCCCTCAAACAGTTAGAAATCACAATCGGCCGTCCAAACCGGCACGAATCCCGAATTTCTCGCTGCACCGACAAAAAGCACTATTCGCCCCTGAACGGCCCGAAAGTAGTTATTTTCCATTTTGTAAACGGAAAACCGCCGTACCGCCACTAAAACGTTGCAAATAACCAATCTGCCCCTCAAACAGCCAGAAATCACGATCGGCCGTCCAGACCGGCACGAATCCCGAATTTCTCGCTGTACCGACAGAAAGCACTATTCACCCCTGGACAGCCCGAAAGTAGTTATTTTCCATTCTGTAAACGGAAAACCGCCGTACCGCCCCGAAAACGTTGCAAATAACCATTCTAGCCCTCAAACAGCCAGAAATCACGATCGGCCGTCCAGACCGGCACGAATCCCGAATTTCTCGCTGCACCGACAAAAAGCACTATTCACCCCTGAACGGCCCGAAAGTAGTTATTTTCCATTTTGTAAACGGAAAACCGCCGTACCGCCACTAAAACGTTGCAAATAACCAATCTGCCCCTCAAACAGCCAGAAATCACGATCGGCCGTCCGGACCGGCCCGAATCCCAAATTTCTCGCTGTACCGACAAAAAGCACTATTCACCCCTGGACAGCCCGAAAGTAGTTATTTTCCATTTTGTCAACGGAAAACCGCCGTACCACCCCGAAAACGTTGCAAATAACCATTCTAGCCCTCAAACAGTTAGAAATCACAATCGGCCGTCCAGACCGGCACGAATCCCGAATTTCTCGCTGCACCGACAAAAAGCACTATTCACCCCTGAACGGCCCGAAAGTAGTTATTTTCCATTTTGTCAACGGAAAACCGCCGTACCGCCACTAAAACGTTGCAAATAACCAATCTGCCCCTCAAACAGCCAGAAATCACGATCGGCCGTCCAGACCGGCACGAATCCTGAATTTCTCGCTGTACCGACAGAAAGCACTATTCACCCCTGAACGGCCCGAAAGTAGTTATTTTCCATTTTGTCAACGGAAAACCGCCGTACCGCCCCGAAAACGTTGCAAATAACCAATCTGCCCCTCAAACAGTTAGAAATCACGACTGGCCGTCCAGACCGGCACGAATCCCGAATTTCTCGCTGTACCGACAAAAAGCACTATTCACCCTTGGACAGCCCGAAAGTAGTTATTTTCCATTTTGTCAACGGAAAACCGCCGTACCGCCCTGAAAACGTTGCAAATAACCATTCTAGCCCTCAAACAGTTAGAAATCACAATCGGCCGTCCAAACCGGCACGAATCCCGAATTTCTCGCGGCACCGACAAAAAGCACTATTCACCCCTGAACGGCCCGAAAGTAGTTATTTTCCATTTTGTCAACGGAATACCGCCGTACCGCCACTAAAACGTTGCAAATAACCAATCTGCCCCTCAAACAGCCAGAAATCACGATCGGCCGTCCAGACCGGCACGAATCCTGAATTTCTCGCTGCACCGACAAAAAGCACTATTCACCCCTGAACGGCCCGAAAGTAGTTATTTTCCATTTTGTCAACGGAAAACCGCCGTACCGCCCCGAAAACGTTGCAAATAACCAATCTGCCCCTCAAACAGTTAGAAATCACGACTGGCCGTCCAGACCGGCACGAATCCCGAATTTCTCGCTGTACCGACAAAAAGCACTATTCACCCTGGACAGCCCGAAAGTAGTTATTTTCCATTCTGTAAACGGAAAACCGCCGTACCGCCCCGAAAACGTTGCAAATAACCATTCTAGCCCTCAAACAGCCAGAAATCACGATCGGCCGTCCAGACCGGCACGAATCCCGAATTTCTCGCTGCACCGACAAAAAGCACTATTCACCCCTGAACGGCCCGAAAGTAGTTATTTTCCATTTTGTCAACGGAAGACCGCCGTACCGCCACTAAAACGTTGCAAATAACCAATCTACCCCTCAAACAGCCAGAAATCACGATCGGCCGTCCAGACCGGCACGAATCCCGAATTTCTCGCTGCACCGACAAAAAGCACTATTCACCCCTGAACGGCCCGAAAGTAGTTATTTTCCATTTTGTCAACGGAAAACCGCCGTACCGCCCCGAAAACGTTGCAAATAACCAATCTGCCCCTCAAACAGTTAGAAATCACGATCGGCCGTCCAAACCGGCACGAATCCTGAATTTCTCGCTGCACCGACAAAAAGCACTATTCGCCCCTGAACGGCCCGAAATTAGTTATTTTCCATTTTGTAAACGGAAAACCGCCGTACCGCCACTAAAACGTTGCAAATAACCAATCTGCCCCTCAAACAGCCAGAAATCACGATCGGCCGTCCAGACCGGCACGAATCCCGAATTTCTCGCAGCACCGACAGAAAGCACTATTCACCCCTGGACAGCCCGAAAGTAGTTATTTTCCATTCTGTGAACGGAAAACCGCCGTACCGCCCCGAAAAGGTTGCAAATAACCATTCTAGCCCTCAAACAGCCAGAAATCACGACTGGCCGTCCAGACCGGCACGAATCCCGAATTTCTCGCTGCACCGACAAAAAGCACTATTCGCCCCTGAACGGCCCGAAAGTAGTTATTTTCCATTTTGTAAACGGAAAACCGCCGTACCGCCACTAAAACGTTGCAAATAACCAATCTGCCCCTCAAACAGCCAGAAATCACGATCGGCCGTCCAGAGCGGCACGAATCCCGAATTTCTCGCTGTACCGACAGAAAGCACTATTCACCCCTGGACAGCCCGAAAGTAGTTATTTTCCATTCTGTAAACGGAAAACCGCCGTACCGGCCCGAAAACGTTGCAAATAACCATTCTAGCCCTCAAACAGCCAGGAATCACGATCGGCCGTCCAGACCGGCACGAATCCCGAATTTCTCGCTGCACCGACAAAAAGCACTATTCACCCCTGAACGGCCCGAAAGTAGTTATTTTCCATTTTGTCAACGGAAGACCGCCGTACCGCCCCTAAAACGTTGCAAATAACCAATCTGCCCCTCAAACAGCCAGAAATCACGACTGGCCGTCCGGACCGGCCCGAATCCCAAATTTCTCGCTGTACCGACAAAAAGCACTATTCAACCCTGGACAACCCGAAAGTAGTTATTTTCCATTTTGTCAACGGAATACCGCCGTACCGCCCCGAAAACGTTGCAAATAACCATTCTAGCCCTCAAACAGTTAGAAATCACAATCGGCCGTCCAAACCGGCACGAATCCTGAATTTCTCGCTGCACCGACAAAAAGCACTATTCACCCCTGAACGGCCCGAAAGTAGTTATTTTCCATTTTGTCAACGGAAGACCGCCGTACCGCCACTAAAACGTTGCAAATAACCAATCTACCCCTCAAACAGCCAGAAATCACGATCGGCCGTCCAGACCGGCACGAATCCCGAATTTCTCGCTGCACCGACAAAAAGCACTATTCACCCCTGAACGGCCCGAAAGTAGTTATTTTCCATTTTGTCAACGGAAAACCGCCGTACCGCCCCGAAAACGTTGCAAATAACCAATCTGCCCCTCAAACAGTTAGAAATCACGATCGGCCGTCCAAACCGGCACGAATCCTGAATTTCTCGCTGCACCGACAAAAAGCACTATTCGCCCCTGAACGGCCCGAAATTAGTTATTTTCCATTTTGTAAACGGAAAACCGCCGTACCGCCACTAAAACGTTGCAAATAACCAATCTGCCCCTCAAACAGCCAGAAATCACGATCGGCCGTCCAGACCGGCACGAATCCCGAATTTCTCGCAGCACCGACAGAAAGCACTATTCACCCCTGGACAGCCCGAAAGTAGTTATTTTCCATTCTGTGAACGGAAAACCGCCGTACCGCCCCGAAAAGGTTGCAAATAACCATTCTAGCCCTCAAACAGCCAGAAATCACGACTGGCCGTCCAGACCGGCACGAATCCCGAATTTCTCGCTGCACCGACAAAAAGCACTATTCGCCCCTGAACGGCCCGAAAGTAGTTATTTTCCATTTTGTAAACGGAAAACCGCCGTACCGCCACTAAAACGTTGCAAATAACCAATCTGCCCCTCAAACAGCCAGAAATCACGATCGGCCGTCCAGAGCGGCACGAATCCCGAATTTCTCGCTGTACCGACAGAAAGCACTATTCACCCCTGGACAGCCCGAAAGTAGTTATTTTCCATTCTGTAAACGGAAAACCGCCGTACCGGCCCGAAAACGTTGCAAATAACCATTCTAGCCCTCAAACAGCCAGGAATCACGATCGGCCGTCCAGACCGGCACGAATCCCGAATTTCTCGCTGCACCGACAAAAAGCACTATTCACCCCTGAACGGCCCGAAAGTAGTTATTTTCCATTTTGTCAACGGAAGACCGCCGTACCGCCCCTAAAACGTTGCAAATAACCAATCTGCCCCTCAAACAGCCAGAAATCACGACTGGCCGTCCGGACCGGCCCGAATCCCAAATTTCTCGCTGTACCGACAAAAAGCACTATTCAACCCTGGACAACCCGAAAGTAGTTATTTTCCATTTTGTCAACGGAATACCGCCGTACCGCCCCGAAAACGTTGCAAATAACCATTCTAGCCCTCAAACAGTTAGAAATCACAATCGGCCGTCCAAACCGGCACGAATCCTGAATTTCTCGCTGCACCGACAAAAAGCACTATTCGCCCCTGAACGGCCCGAAAGTAGTTATTTTCCATTTTGTAAACGGAAAACCGCCGTACCGCCACTAAAACGTTGCAAATAACCAATCTTCCCCTCAAACAGCCAGAAATCACGATCGGCCGTCCATACCGGCACGAATCCCGAATTTCTCGCTGTACCGACAGAAAGCACTATTCACCCCTGGACAGCCCGAAAGTAGTTATTTTCCATTCTGTAAACGGAAAACCGCCGTACCGCCCCGAAAACGTTGCAAATAACCATTCTAGCCCTCAAACAGCCAGAAATCACGATCGGCCGTCCAGACCGGCACGAATCCCGAATTTCTCGCTGCACCGACAAAAAGCACTATTCACCCCTGAACGGCCCGAAAGTAGTTATTTTCCATTTTGTCAACGGAAGACCGCCGTACCGCCACTAAAACGTTGCAAATAACCAATCTGCCCCTCAAACAGCCAGAAATCACGATCGGCCGTCCAGACCGGCACGAATCCCGAATTTCTCGCTGCACCGACAAAAAGCACTATTCACCCCTGAACGGCCCGAAAGTAGTTATTTTCCATTTTGTCAACGGAAAACCGCCGTACCGCCCCGAAAACGTTGCAAATAACCAATCTGCCCCTCAAACAGTTAGAAATCACGATCGGCCGTCCAAACCGGCACGAATCCTGAATTTCTCGCTGCACCGACAAAAAGCACTATTCGCCCCTGAACGGCCCGAAAGTAGTTATTTTCCATTTTGTAAACGGAAAACCGCCGTACCGCCACTAAAACGTTGCAAATAACCAATCTTCCCCTCAAACAGCCAGAAATCACGATCGGCCGTCCATACCGGCACGAATCCCGAATTTCTCGCTGTACCGACAGAAAGCACTATTCACCCCTGGACAGCCCGAAAGTAGTTATTTTCCATTCTGTAAACGGAAAACCGCCGTACCGCCCCGAAAACGTTGCAAATAACCATTCTAGCCCTCAAACAGCCAGAAATCACGATCGGCCGTCCAGACCGGCACGAATCCCGAATTTCTCGCTGCACCGACAAAAAGCACTATTCACCCCTGAACGGCCCGAAAGTAGTTATTTTCCATTTTGTCAACGGAAGACCGCCGTACCGCCACTAAAACGTTGCAAATAACCAATCTGCCCCTCAAACAGCCAGAAATCACGATCGGCCGTCCAGACCGGCACGAATCCCGAATTTCTCGCTGCACCGACAAAAAGCACTATTCACCCCTGAACGGCCCGAAAGTAGTTATTTTCCATTTTGTCAACGGAAAACCGCCGTACCGCCCCGAAAACGTTGCAAATAACCAATCTGCCCCTCAAACAGTTAGAAATCACGATCGGCCGTCCAAACCGGCACGAATCCTGAATTTCTCGCTGCACCGACAAAAAGCACTATTCGCCCCTGAACGGCCCGAAATTAGTTATTTTCCATTTTGTAAACGGAAAACCGCCGTACCGCCACTAAAACGTTGCAAATAACCAATCTGCCCCTCAAACAGCCAGAAATCACGATCGGCCGTCCAGACCGGCACGAATCCCGAATTTCTCGCTGCACCGACAGAAAGCACTATTCACCCCTGGACAGCCCGAAAGTAGTTATTTTCCATTTTGTCAACGGAATACCGCCGTACCGCCCCGAAAAGGTTGCAAATAACCATTCTAGCCCTCAAACAGCCAGAAATCACGACTGGCCGTCCAGACCGGCACGAATCCCGAATTTCTCGCTGCACCGACAAAAAGCACTATTTGCCCCTGAACGGCCCGAAAGTAGTTATTTTCCATTTTGTAAACAGAAAACCGCCGTACCGCCACTAAAACGTTGCAAATAACCAATCTGCCCCTCAAACAGCCAGAAATCACGATCGGCCGTCCATACCGGCACGAATCCCGAATTTCTCGCCGTACCGACAGAAAGCACTATTCACCCCTGGACAGCCCGAAAGTAGTTATTTTCCATTCTGTAAACGGAAAACCGCCGTACCGCCCCGAAAACGTTGCAAATAACCATTCTAGCCCTCAAACAGCCAGAAATCACGATCGGCCGTCCAGACCGGCACGAATCCCGAATTTCTCGCTGCACCGACAAAAAGCACTATTCACCCCTGAACGGCCCGAAAGTAGTTATTTTCCATTTTGTCAACGGAAGACCGCCGTACCGCCACTAAAACGTTGCAAATAACCAATCTGCCCCTCAAACAGCCAGAAATCACGATCGGCCGTCCAGACCGGCACGAATCCCGAATTTCTCGCTGCACCGACAAAAAGCACTATTCACCCCTGAACGGCCCGAAAGTAGTTATTTTCCATTTTGCCAACGGAAAACCGCCGTACCGCCCCGAAAACGTTGCAAATAACCAATCTGCCCCTCAAACAGTTAGAAATCACGATCGGCCGTCCAAACCGGCACGAATCCTGAATTTCTCGCTGCACCGACAAAAAGCACTATTCGCCCCTGAACGGCCCGAAATTAGTTATTTTCCATTTTGTAAACGAAAAACCGCCGTACCGCCACTAAAACGTTGCAAATAACCAATCTGCCCCTCAAACAGCCGGAAATCACGATCGGCCGTCCAGACCGGCACGAATCCCGAATTTCTCGCTGCACCGACAGAAAGCACTATTCACCCCTAGACAGCCCGAAAGTAGTTATTTTCCATTCTGTGAACGGAAAACCGCCGTACCGCCCCGAAAAGGTTGCAAATAACCATTCTAGCCCTCAAACAGCTAGAAATCACGACTGGCTGTCCAGACCGGCACGAATCCCGAATTTCTCGCTGCACCGACAAAAAGCACTATTCGCCCCTGAACGGCCCGAAAGTAGTTATTTTCCATTTTGTAAACGGAAAACCGCCGTACCGCCACTAAAACGTTGCAAATAACCAATCTGCCCCTCAAACAGCCAGAAATCACGAACGGCCGTCCAGACCGGCACGAATCCCGAATTTCTCGCTGTACCGACAGAAAGCACTATTCACCCCTGGACAGCCCGAAAGTAGTTATTTTCCATTCTGTAAACGGAAAACCGCCGTACCGCCCTGAAAACGTTGCAAATAACCATTCTAGCCCTGAAACAGCCAGAAATCACGATCAGCCGTCCAGACCGGCACGAATCCCGAATTTCTCGCTACACCGACAAAAAGCACTATTCACCCCTAAACGGCCCGAAAGTAGTTATTTTCCATTTTGTCAACGGAATACCGCCGTACCGCCCCGAAAACGTTGCAAATAACCATTCTAGCCCTCAAACAGTTAGAAATCACAATCGGCCGTCCAAACCGGCCCGAATCCCGAATTTCTCGCTGTACCGACAGAAAGCACTATTCACCCCTGGACAGCCCGAAAGTAGTTATTTTCCATTCTGTAAACGGAAAACCGCCGTTCCGCCCCGAAAACGTTGCAAATAACCATTCTAGCCCTCAAACAGCCAGAAATCACGATCGGCCGTCCAGACCGGCACGAATCCCGAATTTCTCGCTGCACCGACAAAAAGCACTATTCACCCCTGAACGGCCCGAAAGTAGTTATTTTCCATTTTGTCAACGGAAGACCGCCGTACCGCCACTAAAACGTTGCAAATAACCAATCTGCCCCTCAAACAGCCAGAAATCACGATCGGCCGTCCAGACCGGCACGAATCCTGAATTTCTCACTGCACCGACAAAAAGCACTATTCACCCCTGAACGGCCCGAAAGTAGTTATTTTCCATTTTGTCAACGGAAAACCGCCGTTCCGCCCCGAAAACGTTGCAAATAACCAATCTGCCCCTCAAACAGTTAGAAATCACAATCGGCCGTCCAAACCGGCACGAATCCCGAATTTCTCGCTGCACCGACAAAAAGCACTATTCGCCCCTGAACGGCCCGAAAGAAGTTATTTTCCATTTTGTAAACGGAAAACCGCCGGACCGCCACTAAAACGTTGCAAATAACCATTCTAGCCCTCAAACAGCCAGAAATCACGATCGGCCGTCCAGACCGGCACGAATCCCGAATTTCTCGCTGCACCGACAAAAAGTACTATTCACCCCTGAACGGCCCGAAAGTAGTTATTTTCCATTTTGTCAACGGAAGACCGCCGTACCGCCGCTAAAACGTTGCAAATAACCAATCTGCCCCTCAAACAGCCAGAAATCACGATCGGCCGTCCAGACCGGCACGAATCCTGAATTTCTCGCTGCACCGACAAAAAGCACTATTCACCCCTGAACGGCCCGAAAGTAGTTATTTTCCATTTTGTCAACGGAAAACCGCCGTACCGCCCCGAAAACGTTGCAAATAACCAATCTGCCCCTCAAACAGTTAGAAATCACAATCGGCCGTCCAAACCGGCACGAATCCCGAATTTCTCGCTGCACCGACAAAAAGCACTATTCGCCCCTGAACGGCCCGAAAGTAGTTATTTTCCATTTTGTAAACGGAAAACCGCCGTACCGCCACTAAAACGTTGCAAATAACCAATCTGCCCCTCAAACGGCCAGAAATCACGACTGGCCGTCCAGACCGGCACGAATCCCAAATTTCTTGCTGCACCGACAAAAAGCACTATTCACCCCTGGACAGCCCGAAAGTAGTTATTTTCCATTTTGTAAACGGAAAACCGCCGTACCGCCCCGAAAACGTTGCAAATAACCATTCTAGCCCTCAAACAGTTAGAAATCACGATCGGCCGTCCAGACCGGCACGAATCCCGAATTTCTCGCTGCACCGACAAAAAGCACTATTCACCCCTGAACGGCCCGAAAGTAGTTATTTTCCATTTTGCCAACGGACGACCGCCGTACCGCCACTAAAACGTTGCAAATAACCAATCTGCCCCTCAAACAGCCAGAAATCACGACTGGCCGTCCGGACCGGCCCGAATCCCAAATTTCTCGCTGTACCGACAAAAAGCACTATTCACCCATGGACAGCCCGAAAGTAGTTATTTTCCATTTTGTCAACGGAATACCGCCGTACCGCCCCGAAAAGGTTGCAAATAACCATTCTAGCCCTCAAACAGTTAGAAATCACAATCGGCCGTCCAAACCGGCACGAATCCCGAATTTCTCGCTGCACCGACAAAAAGCACTATTCGCCCCTGAACGGCCCGAAAGTAGTTATTTTCCATTTTGTAAACGGAAAACCGCCGTACCGCCACTAAAACGTTGCAAATAACCAATCTGCCCCTCAAACAGCCAGAAATCACGATCGGCCGTCCAGACCGGCACGAATCCCGAATTTCTCGCTGTACCGACAGAAAGCACTATTCACCCCTGGACAGCCCGAAAGTAGTTATTTTCCATTCTGTAAACGGAAAACCGCCGTACCGCCCCGAAAACATTGCAAATAACCATTCTAGCCCACAAACAGCCAGAAATCACGATCGGCCGTCCAGATCGGCACGAATCCCGAATTTCTCGCTGCACCGACAAAAAGCACTATTCACCCCTGAACGGCCCGAAAGTAGTTATTTTCCATTTTGTCAACGGAAGACCGCCGTACCGCCACTAAAACGTTGCAAATAACCAATCTGCCCCTCAAACAGCCAGAAATCACGATCGGCCGTCCAGACCGGCACGAATCCCGAATTTCTCGCTGTACCGACAGAAAGCACTATTCACCCCTGGACAGCCCGAAAGTAGTTATTTTCCATTCTGTAAACGGAAAACCGTCGTACCGCCCCGAAAACGTTGCAAATAACCATTGTAGCCCTCAAACAGCCAGAAATCACGATCGGCCGTCCAGACCGGCACGAATCCCGAATTTCTCGCTGCACCGACAAAAAGCACTATTCACCCCTGAACGGCCCGAAAGTAGTTATTTTCCATTTTGTCAACGGAAGACCGCCGTACCGCCACTAAAACGTTGCAAACAACCAATCTGCCCCTCAAATAGCCAGAAATCACGATCGGCCGTCCAGACCGGCACGAATCCCAAATTTCTTGCTGCTCCGACAAAAAGCACTATTCACCCCTGAACGGCCCGAAAGTAGTTATTTTCCATTTTGTCAACGGAATACTGCCGTACCGCCCCGAAAACGTTGCAAATAACCATTCTAGCCCTCAAACAGTTAGAAATCACGATCGGCCGTCCAGACCGGCACGAATCCCGAATTTCTCGCTGCACCGACAAAAAGCACTATTCACCCCTGAACGGCCCGAAAGTAGTTATTTTCCATTTTGTCAACGGAAGACCGCCGTACCGCCACTAAAACGTTGCAAATAACCAATCTGCCCCTCAAACAGCCAGAAATCACGACTGGCCGTCCGGACCGGCCCGAATCCCAAATTTCTCGCTGTACCGACAAAAAGCACTATTCACCCATGGACAGCCCGAAAGTAGTTATTTTCCATTTTGTCAACGGAATACCGCCGTACCGCCCCGAAAACGTTGCAAATAACCATTCTAGCCCTCAGACAGTTAGAAATCACAATCGGCCGTCCAAACCGGCACGAATCCCGAATTTCTCGCTGCACCGACAAAAAGCACTATTCGCCCCTGAACGGCCCGAAAGTAGTTATTTTCCATTTTGTAAACGGAAAACCGCCGTACCGCCACTAAAACGTTGCAAATAACCAATCTGCCCCTCAAACAGCCAGAAATCACGATCGGCCGTCCAGACCGGCACGAATCCCGAATTTCTCGCTGTACCGACAGAAAGCACTATTCACCCCTGGACAGCCCGAAAGTAGTTATTTTCCATTCTGTAAACGGAAAACCGCCGTACCGCCCCGAAAACATTGCAAATAACCATTCTAGCCCTCAAACAGCCAGAAATCACGATCGGCCGTCCAGACCGGCACGAATCCCGAATTTCTCGCTGCACCGACAAAAAGCACTATTCACCCCTGAACGGCCCGAAAGTAGTTATTTTCCATTTTGTCAACGGAAGACCGCCGTACCGCCACTAAAACGTTGCAAATAACCAATCTGCCCCTCAAACAGCCAGAAATCACGATCGGCCGTCCAGACCGGCACGAATCCTGAATTTCTCGCTGCACCGACAAAAAGCACTATTCACCCCTGAACGGCCCGAAAGTAGTTATTTTCCATTTTGTCAACGGAAAACCGCCGTACCGCCCCGAAAACGTTGCAAATAACCAATCTGCCCCTCAAACAGCTAGAAATCACGACTGGCCGTGCAGACCGGCACGAATCCCGAATTTCTCGCTGTACCGACAAAAAGCACTAATCACCCTTGGACAGCCCGAAAGTAGTTATTTTCCATTTTGTCAACGGAAAACCGCCGTACCGCCCCGAAAACGTTGCAAATAACCATTCTAGCCCTCAAACAGTTAGAAATCACGATCGGCCGTCCAGACCGGCACGAATCCCGAATTTCTCGCAGCATCGACAAAAAGCACTATTCAACCCTGAACGGCCCGAAAGTAGTTATTTTCCATTTTGTCAACGGAAGACCGCCGTACCGCCACTAAAACATTGCAAATAACCAATCTGCCCCTCAAACAGCCAGAAATCCCGACTGGCCGTCAAGACCGGCACGAATCCCGAATTTCTCGCTGCACCGACAAAAAGCACTATTCACCCCTGAACGGCCCGAAAGTAGTTATTTTCCATTTTGTCAACGGAAGACCGCCGTACCGCCACTAAAACGTTGCAAATAACCAATCTGCCCCTCAAACAGCCAGAAATCACGATCGGCCGTCCAGACCGGCACGAATCCTGAATTTCTCGCTGCACCGACAAAAAGCACTATTCACCCCTGAACGGCCCGAAAGTAGTTATTTTCCATTTTGTCAACGGAAAACCGCCGTACCGCCCCGAAAACGTTGCAAATAACCAATCTGCCCCTCAAACAGCTAGAAATCACGACTGGCCGTGCAGACCGGCACGAATCCCGAATTTCTCGCTGTACCGACAAAAAGCACTAATCACCCTTGGACAGCCCGAAAGTAGTTATTTTCCATTTTGTCAACGGAAAACCGCCGTACCGCCCCGAAAACGTTGCAAATAACCATTCTAGCCCTCAAACAGTTAGAAATCACGATCGGCCGTCCAGACCGGCACGAATCCCGAATTTCTCGCAGCATCGACAAAAAGCACTATTCAACCCTGAACGGCCCGAAAGTAGTTATTTTCCATTTTGTCAACGGAAGACCGCCGTACCGCCACTAAAACATTGCAAATAACCAATCTGCCCCTCAAACAGCCAGAAATCACGACTGGCCGTCAAGACCGGCACGAATCCCGAATTTCTCGTTGTACCGACAAAAAACACTATTCACCCCTGGACAGCCCGAAAGTAGTTATTTTCCATTTTGTCAACGGAAAACCGCCGTACCGCCCCGAAAACGTTGCAAATAACCAATCTGCCCCTCAAACAGTTAGAAATCACGATCGGCCGTCCAGACCAGCACGAATCCCGAATTTCTCGCTGCACCGACATAAAGCACTATTCACCCCTGAACGGCCCGAAAGTAGTTATTTTCCATTTTGTCAACGGAATACCGCCGTACCGCCACTAAAACGTTGCAAATAACCAATCTGCCCCTCAAACGGCCAGAAATCACGACTGGCCGTCCAGACCGGCACGAATCCCAAATTTCTTGCTGCTCCGACAAAAAGCACTATTCACCCCTGAACGGCCCGAAAGTAGTTATTTTCCATTTTGTCAACGGAATACTGCCGTACCGCCCCGAAAACGTTGCAAATAACCAATCCGCCACTCAAACAGCCAGAAATCACGACTGGCCGTCCAGACCGGCACGAATCCCAAATTTCTCGCTGTACCGACAAAAAGCACTATTCACCCCTGGACAGCCCGAAAGTAGTTATTTTCCATTTTGTAAACGGAAAACCGCCGTACCGCCCCGAAAACGTTGCAAATAACCATTCTAGCCCTCAAACAGTTAGAAATCACGATCGGCCGTCCAGACCGGCACGAATCCCGAATTTCTCGCTGCACCGACAAAAAGCACTATTCACCCCTGAACAGCCCGAAAGTAGTTATTTTCCATTTTGTCAACGGAAGACCGCCGTACCGCCACTAAAACGTTGCAAATAACCAATCTGCCCCTCAAACAGCCAGAAATCACGACTGGCCGTCTGGACCGGCCCGAATCCCAAATTTCTCGCTGTACCGACAAAAAGCACTATTCACCCATGGACAGCCCGAAAGTAGTTATTTTCCATTTTGTCAACGGAATATCGCCGTACCGCCCCGAAAACGTTGCAAATAACCATTCTAGCCCTCAAACAGTTAGAAATCACAATCGGCCGTCCAAACCGGCACGAATCCCGAATTTCTCGCTGCACCGACAAAAAGCACTATTCGCCCCTGAACGGCCCGAAAGTAGTTATTTTCCATTTTGTAAACGGAAAACAGCCGTACCGCCACTAAAACGTTGCAAATAACCAATCTGCCCCTCAAACAGCCAGAAATCACGATCGGCCGTCCAGACCGGCACGAATCCCGAATTTCTCGCTGTACCGACAGAAAGCACTATTCACCCCTGGACAGCCTGAAAGTAGTTATTTTCCATTCTGTAAACGGAAAACCGCCGTACCGCCCCGAAAACGTTGCAAATAACCATTCTAGCCCTCAAACAGCCAGAAATCACGATCGGCCGTCCAGACCGGCACGAATCCCGAATTTCTCGCCGCACCGACAAAAAGCACTATTCACCCCTGAACGGCCCGAAAGTAGTTATTTTCCATTTTGTCAACGGAAGACCGCCGTACCGCCACTAAAACGTTGCAAATAACCAATCTGCCCCTCAAACAGCCAGAAATCACGATCGGCCGTCCAGACCGGCACGAATCCTGAATTTCTCGCTGCACCGACAAAAAGCACTATTCACCCCAGAACGGCCCGAAAGTAGTTATTTTCCATTTTGTCAACGGAAAACCGCCGTACCGCCCCGAAAACGTTGCAAATAACCAATCTGCCCCTCAAACAGCTAGAAATCACGACTGGCCGTCCAGACCGGCACGAATCCCGAATTTCTCGCTGTACCGACAAAAAGCACTATTCACCCTTGGACAGCCCGAAAGTAGTTATTTTCCATTTTGTCAACGGAAAACCGCCGTACCACCCCGAAAACGTTGCAAATAACCATTCTAGCCCTCAAACAGTTAGAAATCACGATCGGCCGTCCAGACCGGCACGAATCCCGAATTTCTCGCAGCATCGACAAAAAGCACTATTCACCCCTGAACGGCCCGAAAGTAGTTATTTTCCATTTTGTCAACGGAATACCGCCGTACCACCACTAAAACGTTGCAAATAACCAATCTGCCCCTCAAACAGCCAGAAATCACAACTGGCCATCCAGACCGGCACGAATCCCAAATTTCTCGTTGTACCGACAAAAAGCACTATTCACCCCTGGACAGCCCGAAAGTAGTTATTTTCCATTCTGTAAACGGAAAACCGCCGTACCGCTCCGAAAACGTTGCAAATAACCATTCTAGCCCTCAAACAGCCAGAAATCACGATCGGCCGTCCAGACCGGCACGAATCCCGAATTTCTCGCTGCACCGACAAAAAGCACTATTCACCCCTGAACGGCCCGAAAGTAGTTATTTTCCATTTTGCTAACGGAAGACCGCCGTACCGCCACTAAAACGTTGCAAATAACCAATCTGCCCCTCAAACAGCCAGAAATCACGATCGGCCGTCCAGACCAGCACGAATCCAGAATTTCTCGCTGTACCGACAAAAAGCACTATTCACCCATGGACAGCCCGAAAGTAGTTATTTTCCATTTTGTAAACGGAAAACCGCCGTACCGCTCCGAAAACGTTGCAAATAACCATTCTAGCCCTCAAACAGCCAGAAATCACGATCGGCCGTCCAGACCGGCACGAATCCCGAATTTCTCGCTGCACCGACAAAAAGCACTATTCACCCCTGAACGGCCCGAAAGTAGTTATTTTCCATTTTGCTAACGGAAGACCGCCGTACCGCCACTAAAACGTTGCAAATAACCAATCTGCCCCTCAAACAGCCAGAAATCACGATCGGCCGTCCAGACCAGCACGAATCCAGAATTTCTCGCTGTACCGACAAAAAGCACTATTCACCCATGGACAGCCCGAAAGTAGTTATTTTCCATTTTGTCAACGGAATATCGCCGTACCGCCCCGAAAACGTTGCAAATAACCATTCTAGCCCTCAAACAGTTAGAAATCACAATCGGCCGTCCAAACCGGCACGAATCCCGAATTTCTCGCTGCACCGACAAAAAGCACTATTCGCCCCTGAACGGCCCGAAAGTAGTTATTTTCCATTTTGTAAACGGAAAACAGCCGTACCGCCACTAAAACGTTGCAAATAACCAATCTGCCCCTCAAACAGCCAGAAATCACGATCGGCCGTCCAGACCGGCACGAATCCCGAATTTCTCGCTGTACCGACAGAAAGCACTATTCACCCCTGGACAGCCCGAAAGTAGTTATTTTCCATTCTGTAAACGGAAAACCGCCGTACCGCCCCGAAAACGTTGCAAATAACCATTCTAGCCCTCAAACAGCCAGAAATCACGATCGGCCGCCCAGACCGGCACGAATCCCGAATTTCTCGCTGCACCGACAAAAAGCACTATTCACCCCTGAACGGCCCGAAAGTAGTTATTTTCCATTTTGTCAACGGAAGACCGCCGTACCGCCACTAAAACGTTGCAAATAACCAATCTGCCCCTCAAACAGCCAGAAATCACGATCGGCCGTCCAGACCGGCACGAATCCTGAATTTCTCGCAGCACCGACAAAAAGCACTATTCACCCCTGAACGGCCCGAAAGTAGTTATTTTCCATTTTGTCAACGGAAAACCGCCGTACCGCCCCGAAAACGTTGCAAATAACCAATCTGCCCCTCAAACAGCTAGAAATCACGACTGGCCGTCCAGACCGGCACGAAGCCCGAATTTCTCGCTGTACTGACAAAAAGCACTATTCACCCTTGGACAGCCCGAAAGTAGTTATTTTCCATTTTGTCAACGGAAACCGCTGTACCGCCCCGAAAACGTTGCAAATAACCATTCTAGCCCTCAAACAGTTAGAAATCCCGATCGGCCGTCCAGACCGGCACGAATCCCGAATTTCTCGCTGCACCGACAAAAAGCACTATTCACCCCTGAACGGCCCGAAAGTAGTTATTTTCCATTTTGTCAACGGAAGACCGCCGTACCACCACTAAAACGTTGCAAATAACCAATCTGCCCCTCAAACAGCCAGAAATCACGACTGGCCATCCAGACCGGCACGAATCCCGAATTTCTCGTTGTACCGACAAAAAGCACTATTCACTCCTGGACAGCCCGAAAGTAGTTATTTTCCATTCTGTAAACGGAAAACCGCCGTACCGCCCCGAAAACGTTGCAAATAACCATTCTAGCCCTCAAACAGCCAGAAATCCCGATCGGCCGTCCAGACCGGCACGAATCCCGAATTTCTCGCTGCACCGACAAAAAGCACTATTCACCCCTGAACGGCCCGAAAGTAGTTATTTTCCATTTTGCTAACGGAAGACCGCCGTACCACCACTAAAACGTTGCAAATAACCAATCTGCCCCTCAAACAGCCAGAAATCACGACTGGCCAGCCAGATCGGCACGAATCCCGAATTTCTCGTTGTACCGACAAAAAGCACTATTCACTCCTGGACAGCCCGAAAGTAGTTATTTTCCATTCTGTAAACGGAAAACCGCCGTACCGCCCCGAAAACGTTGCAAATAACCATTCTAGCCCTCAAACAGCCAGAAATCCCGATCGGCCGTCCAGACCGGCACGAATCCCGAATTTCTCGCTGCACCGACAAAAAGCACTATTCACCCCTGAACGGCCCGAAAGTAGTTATTTTCCATTTTGCTAACGGAAGACCGCCGTACTGCCACTAAAACGTTGCAAATAACCAGTCTGCCCCTCAAACAGCCAGAAATCACGACTGGCCGTCCAGACCGGCACGAATCCAGAATTTCTCGCTGCACCGACAAAAAGCACTATTCACCCCTGAACGGCCCGAAAGTAATTATTTTCCATTTTGTCAACGGAATACCGCCGTACCGCCCCGAAAACGTTGCAAATAACCAATCTGCCACTCAAACAGCTAGAAATCACGACTGGCCGCCCAGACCGGCACGAATCCCGAATTTCTCGCTGTACCGACAAAAAGCACTATTCACCCCTGGACAGCCCGAAAGTAGTTATTTTCCATTTTGTCAACGGAAAACCACCGTACCGCCCCGAAAACGTTGCAAATAACCAATCTAGCCCTCATACAGTTAGAAATCACGATCGGCCGTCCAGACCGGCACGAATCCCGAATTTCTCGCTGCACCGACAAAAAGCACTATTCACCCCTGAACCGCCCGAAAGTAGTTATTTTCCATTTTGTCAACGGAAGACCGCCGTACCGCCACTAAAACGTTGCAAATAACCAATCTGCCCCTCAAACAGCCAGAAATCACGACTGGCCGTCCAGACCGGCACGAATCCCGAATTTCTCGCTGTACCGACAAAAAGCACTATTCACCCCTGGACAGCCCGAAAGTAGTTATTTTCCATTTTGTCAACGGAATACCGCCGTACCGCCCCGAAAACGATGCAAATAACCATTCTTGCCCTCAAACAGTTAGAAATCACGATCGACCGTCCAGACCGGCACGAATCCCGAATTTCTCGCTGCACCGACAAAAAGCACTATTCACCCCTGAACGGCCCGAAAGTAGTTATTTTCCATTTTGTCAACGGAAGACCGCCGTACCGCCCCGAAAACGTTGCAAATAACCAATCTGCCCCTCAAACAGCCAGAAATCGCGACTGGCCGTCCTGACCGGCCCGAATCCCAAATTTCTCGCTGTACGGACAAAAAGCACTATTCACCCCTGGACAGCCCGAAAAGTAGTTATTTTCCATTTTGTCAACGGAATACCGCCGTACCGCCCCGAAAACGTTGCAAATAACCATTCTAGCCCTCAAACAGTTAGAAATCACGATCGGCCGTCCTGACCGGCACGAATCCCGAATTTCTCGCTGCACCGACAAAAAGCACTATTCACCCCTGAACGGCCTGAAAGTAGTTATTTTCCATTTTGTCAACGGAAGACCGCCGTACCGCCACTAAAACGTTGCAAATAACCAATCTGCCCCTCAAACAGCCAGAAATCACGATCGGCCGTCCCGACCGGCACGAATCCAGAATTTCTCGCTGCACCGACAAAAAGCACTATTCACCCCTGAACGGCCCGAAAGTAGTTATTTTCCATTTTGTCAACGGAATACCGCCGTACCGCCCCGAAAACGTTGCAAATAACCAATCTGCCCCTCAAACAGCCAGAAATCACGACTGGCCGCCCAGACCGGCACGAATCCCAAATTTCTCGCTGTACCGACAAAAAGCACTAATCACCCTTGGACAGCCCGAAAGTAGTTATTTTCCCTTTTGTTAACGGAAAACCGCCGTACCGCCCCGAAAACGTTGCAAATAACCATTCTAGCCCTCAAACAGTTAGAAATCACGATCGGCCGTCCAGACCGACACGAATCCCGAATTTCTCGCTGCACCGACAAAAAGCACTATTCACCCCTGAACGGCCCGAAAGTAGTTATTTTCCATTTTGTCAACGGAAGACCGCCGTACCGCCCCGAAAACGTTGCAAATAACCATTCTAGCCCTCAAACAGTTAGAAATCACGACTGGCCGTCCAGACCGGCACGAATCCCGAATTTCTCGCTACACCGACAAAAAGCACTATTCACCCCTGAACGGCCCGAAAGTAGTTATTTTCCATTTTGTCAACGGAAGACCGCCGTACCGCCCCGAAAACGTTGCAAATAACCAATCTGCCCCTCAAACAGTTAGAAATCACGATCGGCCGTCCAGACCGGCACGAATCCCGAATTTCTCGCTGTACCGACAAAAAGCACTATTCACCCCTGGACAGCCCGAAAGTAGTTATTTTCCATTTTGTCAACGGATGACCGCCGTACCGCCACTAAAACGTTGCAAATAACCAATCTGCCCCTCAAACAGCCAGAAATCACGACTGGCCGTGCAGACCGGCACGAATCCCGAATTTCTCGTTGTATCGACAAAAAGCACTATTCACCCCTGGACAGCCCGAAAGTAGTTATTTTCCATTTTGTCAACGGAAAACCGCCGTACCGCCCCGTAAACGTTACAAATAACCATTCTGCCAGTCAAACAGTTAGAAATCACGACTGGCCGCCCAGACCGGCCCGAATCCCAAATTTCTCGCTGTACCGACAAAAAGCACTATTCACCCCTAGACAGCCCGAAAGTAGTTATTTTCCATTTTGTCAACGGAAAACCGCCGTACCGCCCCGAAAACGTTGCAAATAACCAATCTGCCCCTCAAACAGTTAGAAATCACGATCGGCCGTCCAGACCGGCACGAATCCCGAATTTCTCGCTGTACCGACAAAAAGCACTATTCACCCCTGAACGGCCCGAAAGTAGTTATTTTCCATTTTGTCAACGGATGACCGCCGTACCGCCGCTAAAACGTTGCAAATAACCAATCTGCCCCTCAAACAGCCAGAAATCACGATCGGCCGCCCAGACCGGCACGAATCCCGAATTTCTCGCTGCACCGACAAAAAGCACTATTCACCCCTGGACAGCCCGAAAGTAGTTATTTTCCATTTTGTCAACGGAAAACCGCCGTACCGCCCCGAAAACGTTGCAAATAACCAATCTGCCCCTCAAACAGCTAGAAATCACGACTGGCCGTCCAGACCGGCACGAATCCCGAATTTCTCGCTGTACCGACAAAAAGCGCTATTCACCCTTGGACAGCCCGAAAGTAGTTATTTTCCATTTTGTCAACGGAAAACCGCCGTACCGCCCCGAAAACATTGCAAATAACCATTCTAGCCCTCAAACAGTTAGAAATCACGATCGGCCGTCCAGACCGGCACGAATCCCGAATTTCTCGCTGCACCGACATAAAGCACTATTCACCCCTGAACGGCTCGAAAGTAGTTATTTTCCATTTTGTCAACGGAAAACCGCCGTACCGCCCCGAAAACGTTGCAAATAACCAATCTGCCACTCAAACAGCCAGAAATCACGACTGGCCGCCCAGACCGGCACGAATCCCAAATTTCTCGCTGTACCGACAAGAAGCACTATTCACCCCTGGACAGCCCGAAAGTAGTTATTTTCCCTTTTGTAAACGGAAAACCGCCGTACCGCCCTGAAAACGTTGCAAATAACCATTCTAGCCCTCAAACAGTTAGAAATCACGATCGGCCGTCCAGACCGGCATGAATACCGAATTTCTCGCTGCACCGACAAAAAGCACTATTCACCCCTGAACGGCCCGAAAGAAGTTATTTTCCATTTTGTCAACGGATGACCGCCGTACCGCCACTAAAACGTTGCAAATAACCAACCTGCCCCTCAAACAGCCAGAAATCACGACTGGCCGTCCAGACCGGCACGAATCCCGAATTTCTCGTTGTACCGACAAAACGCACTATTCACCCCTGGACAGCCCGAAAGTAGTTATTTTCCATTTTGTCAACGGAATACCGCCGTACCGCCCCGAAAACGTTGCAAATAACCATTCTAGCCCTCAAACAGTTAGAAATCACGATCGGCCGTCCAGACCGGCACGAATCCCGAATTTCTCGCTGCACCGACATAAAGCACTATTCACCCCTGAACGGCCCGAAAGTAGTTATTTTCCATTTTGTCAACGGAATACCGCCGTACCGCCACTAAAACGTTGCAAATAACCAATCTGCCCCTCAAACATCCAGAAATCACGACTGGCCGTCCAGACCGGCACGAATCCCAAATTTCTCGCTGCACCGACAAAAAGCACTATTCACCCCTGAACGGCCCGAAAGTAGTTATTTTCCATTTTGTCAACGGAATACCGCCGTACTGCCCCGAAAACGTTGCAAATAACCAATCTGCCACTCAAACAGCCAGAAATCACGACTGGCCGCCCAGACCGGCACGAATCCCAAATTTCTCGCTGTTCCGACAAAAAGCACTATTCACCCCTGGACAGCCCGAAAGTAGTTATTTTCCATTTTGTCAACGGAATACCGCCGTACCGCCCCGAAAACGTTGCAAATAACCATTCTAGCCCTCAAACAGTTAGAAATCACGATCGGCCGTCCAGACCGGCACGAATCCTGAATTTCTCGCTGCTCCGACAAAAAGCACTATTCACCCCTGGACGGCCCGAAAGTAGTTATTTTCCATTTTGTCAAAGGAAGACCGCCGTACCGCCCCGAAAACGTTGCAAATAACCAATCTGCCCCTCAAACAACCAGAAATCCCGACTGGCCGTCCAGACCGGCACGAATCCCAAATTTCTCGCTGTACCGACAAAAAGCACTATTCACCCCTGGACAGCCCGAAAGTAGTTATTTTCCATTTCGTCAACGGAATACCGCCGTACCGCCCCGAAAACGTTGCAAATAACCAATCTGCCCATCAAACAGCCAGAAATCACGATCGGCCGTCCAGACCGGCACGAATCCCGAATTTCTCGCTGTACCGACAGAAAGCACTATTCACCCCTGGACAGCCCGAAAGTAGTTATTTTCCATTCTGTAACCGGAAAACCGCCGTACCGCCCCGAAAACGTTGCAAATAACCATTCTAGCCCTCAAACAGCCAGAAATCACGATCGGCCGTCCAGACCGGCACGAATCCCGAATTTCTCGCTGCACCGACATAAAGCACTATTCACCCCTGAACGGCCCGAAAGTAGTTATTTTCCATTTTGTCAACGGAAGACCGCCGTACCGCCACTAAAACGTTGCAAATAACCAATCTGCCCCTCAAACAGCCAGAAATCACGACTGGCCGTGCAGACCGGCACGAATCCTGAATTTCTCGTTGTACCGACAAAAAGCACTATTCACCCCTGAACGGCCCGAAAGTAGTTATTTTCCATTTTGTCAACGGAAAACCGCCGTACCGCCCCGAAAACGTTGTAAATAACCATTCTAGCCCTCAAACAGTTAGAAATCACGATCGACCGTCCAGACCGGCACGAATCCCGAATTTCTCGCTGCACCGACAAAAAACACTATTCACCCCTGAACGGCCCGAAAGTAGTTATTTTCCATTTTGTCAACGGAAGACCGTCGTACCGCCCCTAAAACGTTGCAAATAACCAATCTGCCCCTCAAACAGCCAGATATCCCGACTGGCCGTCCAGACCGGCACGAATCCCGAATTTCTCGTTGTACCGACAAAAAGCACTATTCACCCCTAGACAGCCCGAAAGTAGTTATTTTCCATTTTGTCAACGGAATATCGCCGTACCGCCCCGAAAACGTTGCAAATAACCATTCTAGCCCTCAAACAGTTAGAAATCACGATCGACCGTCCAGACCGGCACGAATCCCGAATTTCTCGCTGCACCGACAAAAAGCACTATTCACCCCTGAACGGCCCGAAAGTAGTTATTTTCCATTTTGTCAACGGAAGACCGCCGTACCGCCCCGAAAACGTTGCAAATAACCAATCTGCCCCTCAAACAGCCAGATATCCCGACTGGCCGTCCAGACCGGCACGAATCCCAAATTTCTCGCTGTACCGACAAAAAGCACTATTCACCCCTGGACAGCCCGAAAGTAGTTATTTTCCATTTTGTCAACGGAATACCGCCGTACCGCCCCGAAAACGTTGCAAATAACCATTCTAGCCCTCAAACAGTTAGAAATCACGACTGGCCGTCCAGACCGGCACGAATCCCGAATTTCTCGCTACACCGACAAAAAGCACTATTCACCCCTGAACGGCCCGAAAGTAGTTATTTTCCATTTTGTCAACGGAAGACCGCCGTACCGCCCCGAAAACGTTGCAAATAACCAATCTGCCCCTCAAACAGTTAGAAATCACGATCGGCCGTCCAGACCGGCACGAATCCCGAATTTCTCGCTGTACCGACAAAAAGCACTATTCACCCCTGGACAGCCCGAAAGTAGTTATTTTCCATTTTGTCAACGGATGACCGCCGTACCGCCACTAAAACGTTGCAAATAACCAATCTGCCCATCAAACAGCCGGAAATCACGATCGGCCGTCCAGACCGGCACGAATCCCGAATTTCTCGCTGTACCGACAGAAAGCACTATTCACCCCTGGACAGCCCGAAAGTAGTTATTTTCCATTCTGTAACCGGAAAACCGCCGTACCGCCCCGAAAACGTTGCAAATAACCATTTTAGCCCTCAAACAGCCAGAAATCACGATCGGCCGTCCAGACCGGCACGAATCCCGAATTTCTCGCTGCACCGACATAAAGCACTATTCACCCCTGAACGGCCCGAAAGTAGTTATTTTCCATTTTGTCAACGGAAGACCGCCGTACCGCCACTAAAACGTTGCAAATAACCAATCTGCCCCTCAAACAGCCAGAAATCACGACTGGCCGTGCAGACCGGCACGAATCCTGAATTTCTCGTTGTACCGACAAAAAGCACTATTCACCCCTGAACGGCCCGAAAGTAGTTATTTTCCATTTTGTCAACGGAAAACCGCCGTACCGCCCCGAAAACGTTGCAAATAACCATTCTAGCCCTCAAACAGTTAGAAATCACGATCGACCGTCCAGACCGGCACGAATCCCGAATTTCTCGCTGCACCGACAAAAAACACTATTCACCCCTGAACGGCCCGAAAGTAGTTATTTTCCATTTTGTCAACGGAAGACCGTCGTACCGCCCCTAAAACGTTGCAAATAACCAATCTGCCCCTCAAACAGCCAGATATCCCGACTGGCCGTCCAGACCGGCACGAATCCCGAATTTCTCGTTGTACCGACAAAAAGCACTATTCACCCCTGGACAGCCCGAAAGTAGTTATTTTCCATTTTGTCAACAGAATATCGCCGTACCGCCCCGAAAACGTTGCAAATAACCATTCTAGCCCTCAAACAGTTAGAAATCACGATCGACCGTCCAGACCGGCACGAATCCCGAATTTCTCGCTGCACCGACAAAAAGCACTATTCACCCCTGAACGGCCCGAAAGTAGTTATTTTCCATTTTGTCAACGAAAGACCGCCGTACCGCCCCGAAAACGTTGCAAATAACCAATCTGCCCCTCAAACAGCCAGATATCCCGACTGGCCGTCCAGACCGGCACGAATCCCAAATTTCTCGCTGTACCGACAAAAAGCACTATTCACCCCTGGACAGCCCGAAAGTAGTTATTTTCCATTTTGTCAACGGAATACCGCCGTACCGCCCCGAAAACGTTGCAAATAACCATTCTAGCCCTCAAACAGTTAGAAATCACGACTGGCCGTCCAGACCGGCACGAATCCCGAATTTCTCGCTACACCGACAAAAAGCACTATTCACCCCTGAACGGCCCGAAAGTAGTTATTTTCCATTTTGTCAACGGAAGACCGCCGTACCGCCCCGAAAACGTTGCAAATAACCAATCTGCCCCTCAAACAGTTAGAAATCACGATCGGCCGTCCAGACCGGCACGAATCCCGAATTTCTCGCTGTACCGACAAAAAGCACTATTCACCCCTGGACAGCCCGAAAGTAGTTATTTTCCATTTTGTCAACGGATGACCGCCGTACCGCCACTAAAACGTTGCAAATAACCAATCTGCCCATCAAACAGCCGGAAATCACGATCGGCCGTCCAGACCGGCACGAATCCCGAATTTCTCGCTGTACCGACAGAAAGCACTATTCACCCCTGGACAGCCCGAAAGTAGTTATTTTCCATTCTGTAACCGGAAAACCGCCGTACCGCCCCGAAAACGTTGCAAATAACCATTTTAGCCCTCAAACAGCCAGAAATCACGATCGGCCGTCCAGACCGGCACGAATCCCGAATTTCTCGCTGCACCGACATAAAGCACTATTCACCCCTGAACGGCCCGAAAGTAGTTATTTTCCATTTTGTCAACGGAAGACCGCCGTACCGCCACTAAAACGTTGCAAATAACCAATCTGCCCCTCAAACAGCCAGAAATCACGACTGGCCGTGCAGACCGGCACGAATCCTGAATTTCTCGTTGTACCGACAAAAAGCACTATTCACCCCTGAACGGCCCGAAAGTAGTTATTTTCCATTTTGTCAACGGAAAACCGCCGTACCGCCCCGAAAACGTTGCAAATAACCATTCTAGCCCTCAAACAGTTAGAAATCACGATCGACCGTCCAGACCGGCACGAATCCCGAATTTCTCGCTGCACCGACAAAAAACACTATTCACCCCTGAACGGCCCGAAAGTAGTTATTTTCCATTTTGTCAACGGAAGACCGTCGTACCGCCCCTAAAACGTTGCAAATAACCAATCTGCCCCTCAAACAGCCAGATATCCCGACTGGCCGTCCAGACCGGCACGAATCCCGAATTTCTCGTTGTACCGACAAAAAGCACTATTCACCCCTGGACAGCCCGAAAGTAGTTATTTTCCATTTTGTCAACAGAATATCGCCGTACCGCCCCGAAAACGTTGCAAATAACCATTCTAGCCCTCAAACAGTTAGAAATCACGATCGACCGTCCAGACCGGCACGAATCCCGAATTTCTCGCTGCACCGACAAAAAGCACTATTCACCCCTGAACGGCCCGAAAGTAGTTATTTTCCATTTTGTCAACGAAAGACCGCCGTACCGCCCCGAAAACGTTGCAAATAACCAATCTGCCCCTCAAACAGCCAGATATCCCGACTGGCCGTCCAGACCGGCACGAATCCCAAATTTCTCGCTGTACCGACAAAAAGCACTATTCACCCCTGGACAGCCCGAAAGTAGTTATTTTCCATTTTGTCAACGGAATACCGCCGTACCGCCCCGAAAACGTTGCAAATAACCATTCTAGCCCTCAAACAGTTAGAAATCACGACTGGCCGTCCAGACCGGCACGAATCCCGAATTTCTCGCTACACCGACAAAAAGCACTATTCACCCCTGAACGGCCCGAAAGTAGTTATTTTCCATTTTGTCAACGGAAGACCGCCGTACCGCCCCGAAAACGTTGCAAATAACCAATCTGCCCCTCAAACAGTTAGAAATCACGATCGGCCGTCCAGACCGGCACGAATCCCGAATTTCTCGCTGTACCGACAAAAAGCACTATTCACCCCTGGACAGCCCGAAAGTAGTTATTTTCCATTTTGTCAACGGATGACCGCCGTACCGCCCCGAAAACGTTGCAAATAACCAATCTGCCCCTCAAACAGCCAGAAATCCCGACTGGCCGTCCAGACCGGCACGAATCCCAAATTTTTTGCTGTACCGACAAAAAGCACTATTCACCCCTGGACGGCCCGAAAGTAGTTATTTTCCATTTTGTCAACGGAATACCGCCGTACCGCCCCGAAAACGTTGCAAATAACCAATCTGCCCCTCAAACAGCCAGAAATCCCGACTGGCCGTCCAGACCGGCACGAATCCCAATTTTCTTGCTGTACCGACAAAAAGCACTATTCACCCCTGGACAGCCCGTAAGTAGTTATTTTCATTTTTGTCAACGGAATACCGCCGTACCGCCCCGAAAACGTTGCAAATAACCAATCTGCCCCTCAAACAGCCAGAAATCCCGACTGGCCGTCCAGACCGGCACGAATCCCAAATTTCTCGCTGTACCGACAAAAAGCACTATTCACCCCTGGACAGCCCGAAAGTAGTTATTTTCCATTCTGTAAACGGAAAACCGCCGTACCGCCCCGAAAACGTTGCAAATAACCATTCTAGCCCTCAAACAGCCAGAAATCACGATCGGCCGTCCAGACCGGCACGAATCCCGAATTTCTCGCTGCACCGACAAAAAGCACTATTCACCCCTGAACGGCCCGAAAGTAGTTATTTTCCATTTTGTCAACGGAAGACCGCCGTACCGCCACTAAAACGTTGCAAATAACCAATCTACCCCTCAAACAGCCAGAAATCACGATCGGCCGTTCAGACCGGCACGAATCCTGAATTTCTCGCTGCACCGACAAAAAGCACTATTTACCCCTGAACGGCCCGAAAGTAGTTATTTTCCATTTTGTCAACGGAAAACCGCCGTACCGCCCCGAAAACGTTGCAAATAACCATTCTAGCCCTCAAACAGTTAGAAATCACGATCGGCCGTCCAGACCGGCCCGAATCCCGAATTTCTCGCTGCATCGACAAAAAGCACTATTCACCCCTGAACGGCCCGAAAGTAGTTATTTTCCATTTTGTCAACGGAAGACCGCCGTACCGCCACTAAAACGTTGCAAATAACCAATCTACCCCTCAAACAGCCAGAAATCACGATCGGCCGTTCAGACCGGCACGAATCCTGAATTTCTCGCTGCACCGACAAAAAGCACTATTTACCCCTGAACGGCCCGAAAGTAGTTATTTTCCATTTTGTCAACGGAAAACCGCCGTACCGCCCCGAAAACGTTGCAAATAACCATTCTAGCCCTCAAACAGTTAGAAATCACGATCGGCCGTCCAGACCGGCCCGAATCCCGAATTTCTCGCTGCATCGACAAAAAGCACTATTCACCCCTGAACGGCCCGAAAGTAGTTATTTTCCATTTTGTCAACGGAAGACCGCCGTACCGCCACTAAAACGTTGCAAATAACCAATCTGCCCCTCAAACAGCCAGAAATCACGACTGGCCGTCCAGACCGGCACGAATCCCGAATTTCTCGCTGTACCGACAAAAAGCACTATTCACCCCTAGACAGCCCGAAAGTAGTTATTTTCCATTTTGTCAACGGAATACCGCCGTACCGCCCCGAAAACGTTGCAAATAACCATTCTAGCCCTCAAACAGTTAGAAATCACGATCGACCGTCCAGACCGGCCCGAATCCCGAATTTCTCGCTGCACCGACAAAAAGCACTATTCACCCCTGAACGGCCCGAAAGTAGTTATTTTCCATTTTGTCAACGGAAGACCGCCGTACCGCCCCGAAAACGTTGCAAATAACCAATCTGCCCCTCAAACAGCCAGATATCCCGACTGGCCGTCCAGACCGGCACGAATCCCAAATTTCTCGCTGTACCGACAAAAAGCACTATTCACCCCTGGACAGCCCGAAAGTAGTTATTTTCTATTTTGTCAACGGAAGACCGCCGTACCGCCCCGAAAACGTTGCAAATAACCATTCTAGCCCTCAAACAGTTAGAAATCACGATCGACCGTCCAGACCAGCACGAATCCCGAATTTCTCGCTGCACCGACAAAAAGCACAATTCACCCCTGGACAGCCCGAAAGTAGTTATTTTCCATTTTGTCAACGGAATACCGCCGTACCGCCCCGAAAACGTTGCAAATAACCATTCTAGCCCTCAAACAGTTAGAAATCACGATCGACCGTCCAGACCGGCACGAATCCCAAATTTCTCGCTGTACCGACAAAAAGCACTATTCACCCCTGGACAGACCGAAAGTAGTTATTTTCTATTTTGTCAACGGAATACTGCCGTACCGCCCTGAAAACGTTGCAAATAACCATTCTAGCCCTCAAACAGTTAGAAATCACGATCGACCGTCCAGACCGGCACGAATCCCAAATTTCTCGCTACTCCGACAAAAAGCACTATTCACCCCTGGACAGCCCGAAAGTAGTTATTTTCCATTTTGTCAACGGATGACCGCCGTACCGCCCCGAAAACGTTGCAAATAACCATTCTAGCCCTCAAACAGTTAGAAATCACGACTGACCGTCCAGACCGGCACGAATCCCGAATTTCTCGCTGCACCGACAAAAAGCACAATTCACCCCTGAACGGCCCGAAAGTAGTTATTTTCCATTTTGTCAACGGAAGACCGCCGTACCGCCAAGAAAACGTTGCAAATAACCAATCTGCCCCTCAAACAGCCAGATATCCCGACTGGCCGTCCAGACCGGCACGAATCCCAAATTTCTCGCTGTACCGACAAAAAGCACTATTCACCCCTGGACAGCCCGAAAGTAGTTATTTTCTATTTTGTCAACGGAATACCGCCGTACCGCCCCGAAAACGTTGCAAATAACCATTCTAGCCCTCAAACAGTTAGAAATCACGATCGACCGTCCAGACGGGCACGAATCCCGAATTTCTCGCTGCTCCGACAAAAAGCACTATTCACCCCTGAACGGCCCGAAAGTAGTTATTTTCCATTTTGTCAACGGATGACCGCCGTACCGCCACTAAAACGTTGCAAATAACCAATCTGCCCCTCAAACAGCCCGAAATCACGATCGACCGTCCAGACCGGCACGAATCCCGAATTTCTCGCTGCACCGACAAAAAGCACTATTCACCCCTGGACGGCCCGAAAGTAGTTATTTTCTATTTTGTCAACGGAATACCGCCGTACCGCCCCGAAAACGTTGCAAATAACCATTCTAGCCCTTAAACAGTTAGAAATCCCGATCGACCGTCCAGACCGGCACGAATCCCGAATTTCTCGCTGCTCCGACAAAAAGCACTATTCACCCCTGAACGGCCCGAAAGTAGTTATTTTCCATTTTGTCAACGGAAGACCGCCGTACCGCCCCGAAAACGTTGCAAATAACCAATCTGCCCCTCAAACAGCCAGAAATTCCGACTGGCCGTCCAGACCGGCACGAATCCCAAATTTCTTGCTGTACCGACAAAAAGCACTATTCACCCCTGAACGGCCCGAAAGTAGTTATTTTCCATTTTGTCAACGGAAGACCGCCGTACCGCCCCGAAAACGTTGCAAATAACCAATCTGCCCCTCAAACAGCCAGAAATCCCGACTGGCCGTCCAGACCGGCACGAATCCCAAATTTCTTGCTGTACCGACAAAAAGCACTATTCACCCCTGGACGGCCCGAAAGTAGTTATTTTCCATTTTGTCAACGGAATACCGCCGTACCGCCCCGAAAACGTTGCAAATAGCCAATCTGCCCCTCAAACAGCCAGAAATCCCGACTGGCCGTCCAGACCGGCACGAATCCCAAATTTCTCGCTGTACCGACAAAAAGCACTATTCACCCCTGGACAGCCCGAAAGTAGTTATTTTCCATTCTGTAAACGGAAAACCGCCGTACCGCCCCGAAAACGTTGCAAATAACCATTCTAGCCCTCAAACAGCCAGAAATCACGATCGGCCGTCCAGACCGGCACGAATCCCGAATTTCTCGCTGCACCGACAAAAAGCACTATTCACCCCTGAACGGCCCGAAAGTAGTTATTTTCCATTTTGTCAACGGAAGACCGCCGTACCGCCACTAAAACGTTGCAAATAACCAATCTGCCCCTCAAACAGCCAGAAATCACGACTGGCCGTCCAGACCGGCACGAATCCCGAATTTCTCGTTGTACCGACAAAAAGCACTATTCACCCCTGGACAGCCCGAAAGTAGTTATTTTCCATTTTGTCAACGGAATACCGCCGTACCGCCCCGAAAACGTTGCAAATAACCATTCTAGCCCTCAAACAGTTAGAAATCACGATCGACCGTCCAGACCGGCACGAATCCCGAATTTCTCGCTGCACCGACAAAAAGCACTATTCACCCCTGAACGGCCCGAAAGTAGTTATTTTCTATTTTGTCAACGGAATACCGCCGTACCGCCCCGAAAACGTTGCAAATAACCATTCTAGCCCTCAAACAGTTAGAATTCACGATCGACCGTCCAGACCGGCACGAATCCCGAATTTCTCGCTGCTCCGACAAAAAGCACTATTCATCCCTGAACGGCCCGAAAGTAGTTATTTTCCATTTTGTCAACGGAAGACCGCCGTACCGCCCCGAAAACGTTGCAAATAATCAATCTGCCCCTCAAACAGCCAGAAATCCCGACTGGCCGTCCAGACCGGCACGAATCCCAAATTTCTTGCTGTACCGACAAAAAGCACTATTCACCCCTGAACGGCCCGAAAGTAGTTATTTTCCATTTTGTCAACGGAAGACCGCCGTACCGCCCCGAAAACGTTGCAAATAACCATTCTAGCCCTCAAACAGTTAGAAATCACGATCGACCGTCCAGACCGGCACGAATCCCGAATTTCTCGCTGCACCGACAAAAAGCACTATTCACCCCTGAACGGCCCGAAAGTAGTTATTTTCCATTTTGTCAACGGAAGACCGCCGTACCGCCACTAAAACGTTGCAAATAACCAATCTGCCCCTCAAACAGCCAGAAATCACGACTGGCCGTCCAGACCGGCACGAATCCCGAATTTCTCGCTGTACCGACAAAAAGCACTATTCACCCCTGGACAGCCCGAAAGTAGTTATTTTCCATTTTGTCAACGGAATACCGCCGTACCGCCCCGAAAACGTTGCAAATAACCATTCTAGCCCTCAAACAGTTAGAAATCACGATCGACCGTCCAGACCGGCACGAATCCCGAATTTCTCGCTGCACCGACAAAAAGCACTATTCACCCCTGAACGGCCCGAAAGTAGCTATTTTCCATTTTGTCAACGGAAGACCGCCGTACCGCCCCGAAAACGTTGCAAATAACCAATCTGCCCCTCAAACAGCCAGATATCCCGACTGGCCGTCCAGACCGGCACGAATCCCAAATTTCTCGCTGTACCGACAAAAAGCACTATTCACCCCTGGACAGCCCGAAAGTAGTTATTTTCTATTTTGTCAACGGAATACCGCCGTACCGCCCCGAAAACGTTGCAAATAACCATTCTAGCCCTCAAACAGTTAGAAATCACGATCGACCGTCCAGACCGGCACGAATCCCGAATTTCTCGCTGCACCGACAAAAAGCACTATTCACCCCTGAACGGCCCGAAAGTAGTTATTTTCCATTTTGTCAACGGAAGACCGCCGTACCGCCCCGAAAACGTTGCAAATAACCAATCTGCCCCTCAAACAGCCAGATATCCCGACTGGCCGTCCAGACCGGCACGAATCCCAAATTTCTCGCTGTACCGACAAAAAGCACTATTCACCCCTGGACAGCCCGAAAGTAGTTATTTTCTATTTTGTCAACGGAATACCGCCGTACCGCCCCGAAAACGTTGCAAATAACCATTCTAGCCCTCAAACAGTTAGAAATCACGATCGACCGTCCAGACCGGCACGAATCCCGAATTTCTCGCTGCTCCGACAAAAAGCACTATTCACCCCTGAACGGCCCGAAAGTAGTTATTTTCCATTTTGTCAACGGAAGACCGCCGTACCGCCCCGAAAACGTTGCAAATAACCAATCTGCCCCTCAAACAGCTAGAAATCACGACTGGCCGTCCAGACCGGCACGAATCCCGAATTTCTCGCTGCATCGACAAAAAGCACTATTCACCCCTGAACGGCCCGAAAGTAGTTATTTTCCATTCTGTCAACGGAAGACCGCCGTACCGCCACTAAAACGTTCCAAATAACCAATCTGCCCCTCAAACAGCCAGAAATCACGACTGGCCGTCCAGACCGGCACGAATCCTGAATTTCTCGCTGTACCGACAAAAAGCACTATTAACCCCTGGACAGCCCGAAAGTAGTTATTTTCCATTTTGTCAACGGAATACCGCCGTACCGCCCCGAAAACGTTGCAAATAACCATTCTAGCCCGAGAACAGTTAGAAATCACGATCGACCGTCCAGACCGGCACGAATCCCGAATTTCTCGCTGCACCGACAAAATGCACTATTCACCGCTGAACGGCCCGAAAGTAGTTATTTTCCATTTTGTCAACGGAACACCGCCGTACCGCCCCGAAAACGTTGCAAATAACCAATCTGCCCCTCAAACAGCCAGAAATCACGACTGGCCGTCCAGACCGGCACGAATCCCGAATTTCTCGCTGTACCGACAAAAAGCACTATTAACCCCTGGACAGCCCGAAAGTAGTTATTTTCCATTTTGTCAACGGAATACCGCCGTACCGCCCCGAAAACGTTGCAAATAACCATTCTAGCCCTCAAACAGTTAGAAATCACGATCGACCGTCCAGACCGGCACGAATCCCGAATTTCTCGCTGCATCGACAAAAAGCACTATTCACCCCTGAACGGCCCGAAAGTAGTTATTTTCCATTTTGTCAACGGAAGACCGCCGTACCGCCACTAAAACGTTGCAAATAACCAATCTGCCCCTCAAACAGCCAGAAATCACGACTGGCCGTCCAGACTGGCACGAATCCCGAATTTCTCGTTGTACCGACAAAAAGCACTATTCACCCCTAGACAGCCCGAAAGTAGTTATTTTCCATTTTGTCAACGGAATACCGCCGTACCGCCCCGAAAACGTTGCAAATAACCATTCTAGCCCTCAAACAGTTAGAAATCACGATCGACCGTCCAGACCGGCACGAATCCCGAATTTCTCGCTGCACCGACAAAAAGCACTATTCACCCCTGAACGGCCCGAAAGTAGTTATTTTCCATTTTGTCAACGGAAGACCGCCGTACCGCCCCGAAAACGTTGCAAATAACCAATCTGCCCCTCAAACAGCCAGAAATCCCGACTGGCCGTCCAGACCGGCACGAATCCCAAATTTCTCGCTGTACCGACAAAAAGCACTATTCACCCCTGGACAGCCCGAAAGTAGTTATTTTCCATTTTGTCAACGGAAGACCGCCGTACCGCCCCGAAAACGTTGCAAATAACCATTCTAGCCCTCAAACAGTTAGAAATCACGATCGACCGTCCAGACCGGCACGAATCCCGAATTTCTCGCTGCACCGACAAAAAGCACTATTCACCCCTGAACGGCCCGAAAGTAGTTATTTTCCATTTTGTCAACGGAAGACCGCCGTACCGCCCCGAAAACGTTGCAAATAACCAATCTGCCCCTCAAACAGCCAGATATCCCGACTGGCCGTCCAGACCGGCACGAATCCCAAATTTCTCGCTGTACCGACAAAAAGCACTATTCACCCCTGGACAGCCCGAAAGTAGTTATTTTCTATTTTGTCAACGGAATACCGCCGTACCGCCCCGAAAACGTTGCAAATAACCATTCTAGCCCTCAAACAGTTAGAAATCACGATCGACCATCCAGACCGGCACGAATCCCGAATTTCTCGCTGCTCCGACAAAAAGCACTATTCACCCCTGAACGGCCCGAAAGTAGTTATTTTCCATTTTGTCAACGGAAGACCGCCGTACCGCCCCGAAAACGTTGCAAATAACCAATCTGCCCCTCAAACAGCCCGAAATCCCGACTGGCCGTCCAGACCGGCACGAATCCCAAATTTCTCGCTGTTCCGACAAAAAGCACTATTCACCCCTGGACAGCCCGAAAGTAGTTATTTTCCATTTTGTCAACGGAAGACCGCCGTACCGCCCCGAAAACGTTGCAAATAACCAATCTGCCCCTAAAACAGCCAGAAATCCCGACTGGCCGTCCAGACCGGCACGAATCCTGAATTTCTCGCTGTACCGACAAAAAGCACTATTCACCCCTGGACAGCCCGAAAGTAGTTATTTTCGATTTTGTCAACGGAATACCGCCGTACCGCCCCGAACACGTTGCAAATAACCAATCTGCCCCTCAAACAGCCAGAAATCCCGACTGGCCGTCCAGACCGGCACGAATCCCAAATTTCTCGCTGTACCGACAAAAAGCACTATTCACCCCTGGACAGCCCGAAAGTAGTTATTTTCCATTTTGTCAACGGAAGACCGCCGTACCGCCCCGAAAACGTTGCAAATAACCAATCTGCCCCTCAAACAGCCAGAAATCACGACTGGCCGTCCAGACCGGCACGAATCCCGAATTTCTCGCTGTACCGACAAAAAGCACTATTAACCCCTGGACAGCCCGAAAGTAGTTATTTTCCATTTTGTCAACGGAATACCGCCGTACCGCCCCGAAAACGTTGCAAATAACCATTCTAGCCCTCAAACAGTTAGAAATCACGATCGACCGTCCAGACCGGCACGAATCCCGAATTTCTCGCTGCATCGACAAAAAGCACTATTCACCCCTGAACGGCCCGAAAGTAGTTATTTTCCATTTTGTCAACGGAAGACCGCCGTACCGCCACTAAAACGTTGCAAATAACCAATCTGCCCCTCAAACAGCCAGAAATCACGACTGGCCGTCCAGACTGGCACGAATCCCGAATTTCTCGTTGTACCGACAAAAAGCACTATTCACCCCTAGACAGCCCGAAAGTAGTTATTTTCCATTTTGTCAACGGAATACCGCCGTACCGCCCCGAAAACGTTGCAAATAACCATTCTAGCCCTCAAACAGTTAGAAATCACGATCGACCGTCCAGACCGGCACGAATCCCGAATTTCTCGCTGCACCGACAAAAAGCACTATTCACCCCTGAACGGCCCGAAAGTAGTTATTTTCCATTTTGTCAACGGAAGACCGCCGTACCGCCCCGAAAACGTTGCAAATAACCAATCTGCCCCTCAAACAGCCAGATATCCCGACTGGCCGTCCAGACCGGCACGAATCCCAAATTTCTCGCTGTACCGACAAAAAGCACTATTCACCCCTGGACAGCCCGAAAGTAGTTATTTTCCATTTTGTCAACGGAATACCGCCGTACCGCCCCGAAAACGTTGCAAATAACCATTCTAGCCCTCAAACAGTTAGAAATCACGATCGACCATCCAGACCGGCACGAATCCCGAATTTCTCGCTGCTCCGACAAAAAGCACTATTCACCCCTGAACGGCCCGAAAGTAGTTATTTTCCATTTTGTCAACGGAAGACCGCCGTACCGCCCCGAAAACGTTGCAAATAACCAATCTGCCCCTCAAACAGCCCGAAATCCCGACTGGCCGTCCAGACCGGCACGAATCCCAAATTTCTCGCTGTTCCGACAAAAAGCACTATTCACCCCTGGACAGCCCGAAAGTAGTTATTTTCCATTTTGTCAACGGAAGACCGCCGTACCGCCCCGAAAACGTTGCAAATAACCAATCTGCCCCTCAAACAGCCAGAAATCCCGACTGGCCGTCCAGACCGGCACGAATCCTGAATTTCTCGCTGTACCGACAAAAAGCACTATTCACCCCTGGACAGCCCGAAAGTAGTTATTTTCCATTTTGTCAACGGAATACCGCCGTACCGCCCCGAAAACGTTGCAAATAACCAATCTGCCCCTCAAACAGCCAGAAATCCCGACTGGCCGTCCAGACCGGCACGAATCCCAAATTTCTCGCTGTACCGACAAAAAGCACTATTCACCCCTGGACAGCCCGAAAGTAGTTATTTTCCATTTTGTCAACGGAAGACCGCCGTACCGCCCCGAAAACGTTGCAAATAACCAATCTGCCCCTCAAACAGCCAGAAATCACGACTGGCCGTCCAGATCGGCACGAATCCCGAATTTCTCGTTGTACCGACAAAAAGCACTATTCACCCCTGGACAGCCCGAAAGTAGTTATTTTCCATTTTGTCAACGGAATACCGCCGTACCGCCCCGAAAACGTTGCAAATAACCATTCTAGCCCTCAAAAAGTTAGAAATCACGAACGACCGTCCAGACCGGCACGAATCCCGAATTTCTCGCTGCACCGACAAAAAGCACTATTCACCCCTGAACGGCCCGAAAGTAGTTATTTTCCATTTTGTCAACGGAAGACCGCCGTACCGCCCCGAAAATGTTGCAAATAACCAATCTGCCCCTCAAACAGCCAGAAATCCCGACTGGCCGTCCAGACCGGCACGAATCCCGAATTTCTCGCTGTACCGACAGAAAGCACTATTCACCCCTGGACAGCCCGAAAGTAGTTATTTTCCATTTTGTCAACGGAATCCCGCCGTACCGCCCCGAAAACGTTGCAAATAACCAATCTGCCCCTCAAACAGCCAGAAATCCCGACTGGCCGTCCAGACCGGCACGAATCACAAATTTCTCGCTGTACCGACAAAAAGCACTATTCACCCGTGGACAGCCCGAAAGTAGTTATTTTCCATTCTGTAAACGGAAAACCGTCGTACCGCCTCGAAAACGTTGCAAATAACCATTCTAGCCCTCAAACAGCCAGAAATCACGATCGGCCGTCCAGACCGGCACGAATCCCGAATTTCTCGCTGCACCGACAAAAAGCACTAATCACCCCTGAACGGCCCGAAAGTAGTTATTTTCCATTTTGTCAACGGAAGACCGCCGTACCGCGACTAAAACGTTGCAAATAACCAATCTGCCCCTCAAACAGCCAGAAATCACGATCGGCCATCCAGACCGGCACGAATCCTGAATTTCTCGCTGCACCGACAAAAAGCACTATTTACCCCTGAACGGCCCGAAAGTAGTTATTTTCCATTTTGTCAACGGAAAACCGCCGTACCGCCCCGAAAACGTTGCAAATAACCAATCTGCCCCTCAAACAGCTTGAAATCACGACTGGCCGTCCAGACTGGCACGAATCCCGAATTTCTCGCTGTACCGACAAAAAGCACTATTCACCCATGGACAGCCCGAAAGTAGTTATTTTCCATTTTGTCAACGGAATACCGCCGTACCGCCCCGAAAACGTTGCAAATAACCATTCTAGCCCTCAAACAGTTAGAAATCACGATCGACCGTCCAGACCGGCACGAATCCCGAATTTCTCGCTGCACCGACAAAAAGCACTATTCACCCCTGAACGGCCCGAAAGTAGTTATTTTCCATTTTGTCAACGGAAGACCGCCGTACCGCCCCGAAAATGTTGCAAATAACCAATCTGCCCCTCAAACAGCCAGAAATCCCGACTGGCCGTCCAGACCGGCACGAATCCCGAATTTCTCGCTGTACCGACAAAAACCACTATTCACCCCTGGACAGCCCGAAAGTAGTTATTTTCCATTTTGTCAACGGAATCCCGCCGTACCGCCCCGAAAACGTTGCAAATAACCAATCTGCCCCTCAAACAGCCAGAAATCACGATCGGCCGTCCAGACCGGCACGAATCCCGAATTTCTCGCTGCACCGACAAAAAGCACTAATCACCCCTGAACGGCCCGAAAGTAGTTATTTTCCATTTTGTCAACGGAAGACCGCCGTACCGCCACTAAAGCGTTGCAAATAACCAATCTGCCCCTCAAACAGCCAGAAATCACGATCGGCCGTCCAGACCGGCACGAATCCTGAATTTCTCGCTGCACCGACAAAAAGCACTATTCACCCCTGAACGGCCCGAAAGTAGTTATTTTCCATTTTGTCAACGGAAAACCGCCGTACCGCCCCGAAAACGTTGCAAATGACCAATCTGCCCCTCAAACAGCTAGAAATCACGACTGGCCGTCCAGACCGGCACGAATCCCGAATTTCTCGCTGTACCGACAAAAAGCACTATTCACCCTTGGACAGCCCGAAAGTAGTTATTTTCCATTTTGTCAACGGAAAACCGCCGTACCGCCCCGAAAACGTTGCAAATAACCATTCTAGCCCTCAAACAGTTAGAAATCACGATCGACCGTCCAGACCGGCACGAATCCCGAATTTCTCGCTGCACCGACAAAAAGCACTATTCACCCCTGAACGGCCCGAAAGTAGTTATTTTCCATTTTGTCAACGGAAGACCGCCGTACCGCCCCGAAAATGTTGCAAATAACCAATCTGCCCCTCAAACAGCCAGAAATCCCGACTGGCCGTCCAGACCGGCACGAATCCCAAATTTCTCGCTGTACCGACAAAAACCACTATTCACCCCTGGACAGCCCGAAAGTAGTTATTTTCCATTTTGTCAACGGAATCCCGCCGTACCGCCCCGAAAACGTTGCAAATAACCAATCTGCCCCTCAAACAGCCAGAAATCACGATCGGCCGTCCAGACCGGCACGAATCCCGAATTTCTCGCTGTACCGACAGAAAGCACTATTCACCCCTGGACAGCTCGAAAGTAGTTATTTTCCATTCTGTAAACGGAAAACCGCCGTACCGCCCCGAAAACGTTGCAAACAACCATTCTAGCCCTCAAACAGCCAGAAATCACGATCGGCCGTCCAGACCGGCACGAATCCCGAATTTCTCGCTGCACCGACAAAAAGCACTAATCACCCCTGAACGGCCCGAAAGTAGTTATTTTCCATTTTGTCAACGGAAGACCGCCGTACCGCCACTAAAGCGTTGCAAATAACCAATCTGCCCCTCAAACAGCCAGAAATCACGATCGGCCGTCCAGACCGGCACGAATCCTGAATTTCTCGCTGCACCGACAAAAAGCACTATTCACCCCTGAACGGCCCGAAAGTAGTTATTTTCCATTTTGTCAACGGAAAACCGCCGTACCGCCCCGAAAACGTTGCAAATGACCAATCTGCCCCTCAAACAGCTAGAAATCACGACTGGCCGTCCAGACCGGCACGAATCCCGAATTTCTCGCTGTACCGACAAAAAGCACTATTCACCCTTGGACAGCCCGAAAGTAGTTATTTTCCATTTTGTCAACGGAAAACCGCCGTACCGCCCCGAAAACGTTGCAAATAACCATTCTAGCCCTCAAACAGTTAGAAATCACGATCGGCCGTCCAGACTGGCACGAATCCCGAATTTCTCGCTGCATCGACAAAAAGCACTATTCACCCCTGAACGGCCCGAAAGTAGTTATTTTCCATTTTGTCAACGGAAGACCGCCGTACCGCCACTAAAACGTTGCAAATAACCAATCTGCCCCTCAAACAGCCAGAAATCACGACTGGCCGTCCAGACCGGCACGAATCCCGAATTTCTCGTTGTACCGACATAAAGCACTATTCACCCCTGGACAGCCCGAAAGTAGTTATTTTCCATTTTGTCAACGGAATACCGCCGTATCGCCCCGAAAACGTTGCAAATAACCATTCTAGCCCGAGAACAGTTAGAAATCACGATCGACCGTCCAGACCGGCACGAATCCCGAATTTCTCGCTGCACCGACAAAAAGCACTATTCACCCCTGAACGGCCCGAAAGTAGTTATTTTCCATTTTGTCAACGGAAGACCGCCGTACCGCCCCGAAAATGTTGCAAATAACCAATCTGCCCCTCAAACAGCCAGATATCCCGACTGGCCGTCCAGACCGGCACGAATCCCAAATTTCTCGCTGTACCGACAAAAAGCACTATTCACCCCTGGACAGCCCGAAAGTAGTTATTTTCCATTTTGTCAACGGAATACCGCCGTACCGCCCCGAACACGTTGCAAATAACCAATCTGCCCCTCAAACAGCCAGAAATCACGATCGGCCGTCCAGACCGGCACGAATCCCGAATTTCTCGCTGTACCGACAGGAAGCACTATTCACCCCTGGACAGCCCGAAAGTAGTTATTTTCCATTCTGTAAACGGAAAACCGCCGTACTGCCCCGAAAACGTTGCAAACAACCATTCTTGCCCTCAAACAGCCAGAAATCACGATCGGCCGTCCAGACCGGCACGAATCCCGAATTTCTCGCTGCACCGACAAAAAGCACTATTCACCCCTGAACGGCCCGAAAGTAGTTATTTTCCATTTTGTCAACGGAAGACCGCCGTACCGCCACTAAAACGTTGCAAATAACCATTCTAGCCCTCAAACAGCCAGAAATCACGATCGGCCGTCCAGACCGGCACGAATCCCGAATTTCTCGCTGCATCGACAAAAAGCACTATTCACCCCTGAACGGCCCGAAAGTAGTTATTTTCCATTTTGTCAACGGAAGACCGCCGTACCGCCACTAAAACGTTGCAAATAACCAATCTGCCCCTCAAACAGCCAGAAATCACGACTGGCCGTCCAGACCGGCACGAATCCCGAATTTCTCGTTGTACCGACAAAAAGCACTATTCACCCCTGGACAGCCCGAAAGTAGTTATTTTCCATTTTGTCAACGGAATACCGCCGTACCGCCCCGAAAACGTTGCAAATAACCATTCTAGCCCCCAAACAGTTAGAAATCACGATCGGCCGTCCAGACCGGCACGAATCCCGAATTTCTCGCTGCATCGACAAAAAGCACTATTCACCCCTGAACGGCCCGAAAGTAGTTATTTTCCATTTTGTCAACGGAAAACCGCCGTACCGCCCCGAAAACGTTGCAAATAACCAATCTGCCCCTCAAACAGCTAGAAATCACGACTGGCCGTCCAGACCGGCACGAATCCCGAATTTCTCGCTGTACCGACAAAAAGCACTATTCACCCTTGGACAGCCCGAAAGTAGTTATTTTCCATTTTGTCAACGGAAAACCGCCGTACCGCCCTGAAAACGTTGCAAATAACCATTCTAGCCCTCAAACAGTTAGAAATCACGATCGGCCGTCCAGACCGGCACGAATCCCGAATTTCTCGCTGCATCGACAAAAAGCACTATTCACCCCTGAACGGCCCGAAAGTAGTTATTTTCCATTTTGTCAACGGAAGACCGCCGTACCGCCACTAAAACGTTGCAAATAACCAATCTGCCCCTCAAACAGCCAGAAATCACGACTGGCCGTCCAGACCGGCACGAATCCCGAATTTCTCGTTGTACCGACAAAAAGCACTATTCACCCATGGACAGCCCGAAAGTAGTTATTTTCCATTTTGTCAACGGAATACCGCCGTACCGCCCCGAAAACGTTGCAAATAACCATTCTAGCCCTCAAACAGTTAGAAATCACGATCGACCGTCCAGACCGGCACGAATCCCGAATTTCTCGCTGCACCGACAAAAAGCACTATTCACCCCTGAACGGCCCGAAAGTAGTTATTTTCCATTTTGTCAACGGAAGACCGCCGTACCGCCCCGAAAATGTTGCAAATAACCAATCTGCCCCTCAAACAGCCAGAAATCCCGACTGGCCGTCCAGACCGGCACGAATCCCAAATTTCTCGCTGTACCGACAAAAACCACTATTCACCCCTGGACAGCCCGAAAGTAGTTATTTTCCATTTTGTCAACGGAATCCCGCCGTACCGCCCCGAAAACGTTGCAAATAACCAATCTGCCCCTCAAACAGCCAGAAATCACGATCGGCCGTCCAGACCGGCACGAATCCCGAATTTCTCGCTGTACCGACAGAAAGCACTATTCACCCCTGGACAGCTCGAAAGTAGTTATTTTCCATTCTGTAAACGGAAAACCGCCGTACCGCCCCGAAAACGTTGCAAACAACCATTCTAGCCCTCAAACAGCCAGAAATCACGATCGGCCGTCCAGACCGGCACGAATCCCGAATTTCTCGCTGCACCGACAAAAAGCACTAATCACCCCTGAACGGCCCGAAAGTAGTTATTTTCCATTTTGTCAACGGAAGACCGCCGTACCGCCACTAAAGCGTTGCAAATAACCAATCTGCCCCTCAAACAGCCAGAAATCACGATCGGCCGTCCAGACCGGCACGAATCCTGAATTTCTCGCTGCACCGACAAAAAGCACTATTCACCCCTGAACGGCCCGAAAGTAGTTATTTTCCATTTTGTCAACGGAAAACCGCCGTACCGCCCCGAAAACGTTGCAAATGACCAATCTGCCCCTCAAACAGCTAGAAATCACGACTGGCCGTCCAGACCGGCACGAATCCCGAATTTCTCGCTGTACCGACAAAAAGCACTATTCACCCTTGGACAGCCCGAAAGTAGTTATTTTCCATTTTGTCAACGGAAAACCGCCGTACCGCCCCGAAAACGTTGCAAATAACCATTCTAGCCCTCAAACAGTTAGAAATCACGATCGGCCGTCCAGACTGGCACGAATCCCGAATTTCTCGCTGCATCGACAAAAAGCACTATTCACCCCTGAACGGCCCGAAAGTAGTTATTTTCCATTTTGTCAACGGAAGACCGCCGTACCGCCACTAAAACGTTGCAAATAACCAATCTGCCCCTCAAACAGCCAGAAATCACGACTGGCCGTCCAGACCGGCACGAATCCCGAATTTCTCGTTGTACCGACATAAAGCACTATTCACCCCTGGACAGCCCGAAAGTAGTTATTTTCCATTTTGTCAACGGAATACCGCCGTACCGCCCCGAAAACGTTGCAAATAACCATTCTAGCCCGAGAACAGTTAGAAATCACGATCGACCGTCCAGACCGGCACGAATCCCGAATTTCTCGCTGCACCGACAAAAAGCACTATTCACCCCTGAACGGCCCGAAAGTAGTTATTTTCCATTTTGTCAACGGAAGACCGCCGTACCGCCCCGAAAATGTTGCAAATAACCAATCTGCCCCTCAAACAGCCAGATATCCCGACTGGCCGTCCAGACCGGCACGAATCCCAAATTTCTCGCTGTACCGACAAAAAGCACTATTCACCCCTGGACAGCCCGAAAGTAGTTATTTTCCATTTTGTCAACGGAATACCGCCGTACCGCCCCGAACACGTTGCAAATAACCAATCTGCCCCTCAAACAGCCAGAAATCACGATCGGCCGTCCAGACCGGCACGAATCCCGAATTTCTCGCTGTACCGACAGAAAGCACTATTCACCCCTGGACAGCCCGAAAGTAGTTATTTTCCATTCTGTAAACGGAAAACCGCCGTACTGCCCCGAAAACGTTGCAAACAACCATTCTTGCCCTCAAACAGCCAGAAATCACGATCGGCCGTCCAGACCGGCACGAATCCCGAATTTCTCGCTGCACCGACAAAAAGCACTATTCACCCCTGAACGGCCCGAAAGTAGTTATTTTCCATTTTGTCAACGGAAGACCGCCGTACCGCCACTAAAACGTTGCAAATAACCATTCTAGCCCTCAAACAGCCAGAAATCACGATCGGCCGTCCAGACCGGCACGAATCCCGAATTTCTCGCTGCATCGACAAAAAGCACTATTCACCCCTGAACGGCCCGAAGGTAGTTATTTTCCATTTTGTCAACGGAAGACCGCCGTACCGCCACTAAAACGTTGCAAATAACCAATCTGCCCCTCAAACAGCCAGAAATCACGACTGGCCGTCCAGACCGGCACGAATCCCGAATTTCTCGTTGTACCGACAAAAAGCACTATTCACCCCTGGACAGCCCGAAAGTAGTTATTTTCCATTTTGTCAACGGAATACCGCCGTACCGCCCCGAAAACGTTGCAAATAACCATTCTAGCCCCCAAACAGTTAGAAATCACGATCGGCCGTCCAGACCGGCACGAATCCCGAATTTCTCGCTGCATCGACAAAAAGCACTATTCACCCCTGAACGGCCCGAAAGTAGTTATTTTCCATTTTGTCAACGGAAAACCGCTGTACCGCCCCGAAAACGTTGCAAATAACCAATCTGCCCCTCAAACAGCTAGAAATCACGACTGGCCGTCCAGACCGGCACGAATCCCGAATTTCTCGCTGTACCGACAAAAAGCACTATTCACCCTTGGACAGCCCGAAAGTAGTTATTTTCCATTTTGTCAACGGAAAACCGTCGTACCGCCCTGAAAACCTTGCAAATAACCATTCTAGCCCTCAAACAGTTAGAAATCACGATCGGCCGTCCAGACCGGCACGAATCCCGAATTTCTCGCTGCATCGACAAAAAGCACTATTCACCCCTGAACGGCCCGAAAGTAGTTATTTTCCTTTTTGTCAACGGAAGACCGCCGTACCGCCACTAAAACGTTGCAAATAACCAATCTGCCCCTCAAACAGCCAGAAATCACGACTGGCCGTCCAGACCGGCACAAATCCCGAATTTCTCGCTGTACCGACAGAAAGCACTATTCACCCCTGGACAGCCCGAAAGTAGTTATTTTCCATTCTGTAAACGGAAAACCGCCGTACCGCCTCGAAAACGTTGCAAATAACCATTCTAGCCCTCAAACAGCCAGAAATCACGATCGGCCGTCCAGACCGGCACGAATCCCGAATTTCTCGCTGTACCGACAGAAAGCACTATTCACCCCTGGACAGCCCGAAAGTAGTTATTTTCCATTCTGTAAACGGAAAACCGCCGTACTGCCCCGAAAACGTTGCAAACAACCATTCTAGCCCTCAAACAGCCAGAAATCACGATCGGCCGTCCAGACCGGCACGAATCCCGAATTTCTCGCTGCACCGACAAAAAGCACTATTCACCCCTGAAAGGCCCGAAAGTAGTTATTTTCCATTTTGTCAACGGAAGACCGCCGTACCGCCACTAAAGCGTTGCAAATAACCAATCTGCCCCTCAAACAGCCAGAAATCACGATCGGCCGTCCAGACCGGCACGAATCCTGAATTTCTCGCTGCACCGACAAAAAGCACTATTCACCCCTGAACGGCCCGAAAGTAGTTATTTTCCATTTTGTCAACGGAATACCGCCGTACCGCCCCGAAAACGTTGCAAATAACCATTCTAGCCCCCAAACAGTTAGAAATCACGATCGGCCGTCCAGACCGGCACGAATCCCGAATTTCTCGCTGCATCGACAAAAAGCACTATTCACCCCTGAACGGCCCGAAAGTAGTTATTTTCCATTTTGTCAACGGAAAACCGCTGTACCGCCACTAAAACGTTGCAAATAACCAATCTGCCCCTCAAACAGCCAGAAATCCCGACTGGCCGTCCAGACCGGCACGAATCCCAAATTTCTCGCTGTACCGACAAAAACCACTATTCACCCCTGGACAGCCCGAAAGTAGTTATTTTCCATTTTGTCAACGGAATCCCGCCGTACCGCCCCGAAAACGTTGCAAATAACCAATCTGCCCCTCAAACAGCCAGAAATCACGATCGGCCGTCCAGACCGGCACGAATCCCGAATTTCTCGCTGTACCGACAGAAAGCACTATTCACCCCTGGACAGCTCGAAAGTAGTTATTTTCCATTCTGTAAACGGAAAACCGCCGTACCGCCCCGAAAACGTTGCAAACAACCATTCTAGCCCTCAAACAGCCAGAAATCACGATCGGCCGTCCAGACCGGCACGAATCCCGAATTTCTCGCTGCACCGACAAAAAGCACTAATCACCCCTGAACGGCCCGAAAGTAGTTATTTTCCATTTTGTCAACGGAAGACCGCCGTACCGCCACTAAAGCGTTGCAAATAACCAATCTGCCCCTCAAACAGCCAGAAATCACGATCGGCCGTCCAGACCGGCACGAATCCTGAATTTCTCGCTGCACCGACAAAAAGCACTATTCACCCCTGAACGGCCCGAAAGTAGTTATTTTCCATTTTGTCAACGGAAAACCGCCGTACCGCCCCGAAAACGTTGCAAATGACCAATCTGCCCCTCAAACAGCTAGAAATCACGACTGGCCGTCCAGACCGGCACGAATCCCGAATTTCTCGCTGTACCGACAAAAAGCACTATTCACCCTTGGACAGCCCGAAAGTAGTTATTTTCCATTTTGTCAACGGAAAACCGCCGTACCGCCCCGAAAACGTTGCAAATAACCATTCTAGCCCTCAAACAGTTAGAAATCACGATCGGCCGTCCAGACTGGCACGAATCCCGAATTTCTCGCTGCATCGACAAAAAGCACTATTCACCCCTGAACGGCCCGAAAGTAGTTATTTTCCATTTTGTCAACGGAAGACCGCCGTACCGCCACTAAAACGTTGCAAATAACCAATCTGCCCCTCAAACAGCCAGAAATCACGACTGGCCGTCCAGACCGGCACGAATCCCGAATTTCTCGTTGTACCGACATAAAGCACTATTCACCCCTGGACAGCCCGAAAGTAGTTATTTTCCATTTTGTCAACGGAATACCGCCGTACCGCCCCGAAAACGTTGCAAATAACCATTCTAGCCCGAGAACAGTTAGAAATCACGATCGACCGTCCAGACCGGCACGAATCCCGAATTTCTCGCTGCACCGACAAAAAGCACTATTCACCCCTGAACGGCCCGAAAGTAGTTATTTTCCATTTTGTCAACGGAAGACCGCCGTACCGCCCCGAAAATGTTGCAAATAACCAATCTGCCCCTCAAACAGCCAGATATCCCGACTGGCCGTCCAGACCGGCACGAATCCCAAATTTCTCGCTGTACCGACAAAAAGCACTATTCACCCCTGGACAGCCCGAAAGTAGTTATTTTCCATTTTGTCAACGGAATACCGCCGTACCGCCCCGAACACGTTGCAAATAACCAATCTGCCCCTCAAACAGCCAGAAATCACGATCGGCCGTCCAGACCGGCACGAATCCCGAATTTCTCGCTGTACCGACAGAAAGCACTATTCACCCCTGGACAGCCCGAAAGTAGTTATTTTCCATTCTATAAACGGAAAACCGCCGTACTGCCCCGAAAACGTTGCAAACAACCATTCTTGCCCTCAAACAGCCAGAAATCACGATCGGCCGTCCAGACCGGCACGAATCCCGAATTTCTCGCTGCACCGACAAAAAGCACTATTCACCCCTGAACGGCCCGAAAGTAGTTATTTTCCATTTTGTCAACGGAAGACCGCCGTACCGCCACTAAAACGTTGCAAATAACCATTCTAGCCCTCAAACAGCCAGAAATCACGATCGGCCGTCCAGACCGGCACGAATCCCGAATTTCTCGCTGCATCGACAAAAAGCACTATTCACCCCTGAACGGCCCGAAGGTAGTTATTTTCCATTTTGTCAACGGAAGACCGCCGTACCGCCACTAAAACGTTGCAAATAACCAATCTGCCCCTCAAACAGCCAGAAATCACGACTGGCCGTCCAGACCGGCACGAATCCCGAATTTCTCGTTGTACCGACAAAAAGCACTATTCACCCCTGGACAGCCCGAAAGTAGTTATTTTCCATTTTGTCAACGGAATACCGCCGTACCGCCCCGAAAACGTTGCAAATAACCATTCTAGCCCCCAAACAGTTAGAAATCACGATCGGCCGTCCAGACCGGCACGAATCCCGAATTTCTCGCTGCATCGACAAAAAGCACTATTCACCCCTGAACGGCCCGAAAGTAGTTATTTTCCATTTTGTCAACGGAAAACCGCTGTACCGCCCCGAAAACGTTGCAAATAACCAATCTGCCCCTCAAACAGCTAGAAATCACGACTGGCCGTCCAGACCGGCACGAATCCCGAATTTCTCGCTGTACCGACAAAAAGCACTATTCACCCTTGGACAGCCCGAAAGTAGTTATTTTCCATTTTGTCAACGGAAAACCGTCGTACCGCCCTGAAAACCTTGCAAATAACCATTCTAGCCCTCAAACAGTTAGAAATCACGATCGGCCGTCCAGACCGGCACGAATCCCGAATTTCTCGCTGCATCGACAAAAAGCACTATTCACCCCTGAACGGCCCGAAAGTAGTTATTTTCCTTTTTGTCAACGGAAGACCGCCGTACCGCCACTAAAACGTTGCAAATAACCAATCTGCCCCTCAAACAGCCAGAAATCACGACTGGCCGTCCAGACCGGCACAAATCCCGAATTTCTCGCTGTACCGACAGAAAGCACTATTCACCCCTGGACAGCCCGAAAGTAGTTATTTTCCATTCTGTAAACGGAAAACCGCCGTACCGCCTCGAAAACGTTGCAAATAACCATTCTAGCCCTCAAACAGCCAGAAATCACGATCGGCCGTCCAGACCGGCACGAATCCCGAATTTCTCGCTGTACCGACAGAAAGCACTATTCACCCCTGGACAGCCCGAAAGTAGTTATTTTCCATTCTGTAAACGGAAAACCGCCGTACTGCCCCGAAAACGTTGCAAACAACCATTCTAGCCCTCAAACAGCCAGAAATCACGATCGGCCGTCCAGACCGGCACGAATCCCGAATTTCTCGCTGCACCGACAAAAAGCACTATTCACCCCTGAAAGGCCCGAAAGTAGTTATTTTCCATTTTGTCAACGGAAGACCGCCGTACCGCCACTAAAGCGTTGCAAATAACCAATCTGCCCCTCAAACAGCCAGAAATCACGATCGGCCGTCCAGACCGGCACGAATCCTGAATTTCTCGCTGCACCGACAAAAAGCACTATTCACCCCTGAACGGCCCGAAAGTAGTTATTTTCCATTTTGTCAACGGAAAACCGCCGTACCGCCCCGAAAACGTTGCAAATAACCAATCTGCCCCTCAAACAGCTAGAAATCACGACTGGCCGTCCAGACCGGCACGAATCCCGAATTTCTCGCTGTACCGACAAAAAGCACTATTCACCCTTGGACAGCCCGAAAGTAGTTATTTTCCATTTTGTCAACGGAAAACCGCCGTACCGCCCCGAAAACGTTGCAAATAACCAATCTGCCCTTCAAACAGCCAGAAATCACGATCGGCCGTCCAGACCGGCACGAATCCTGAATTTCTCGCTGCACCGACAAAAAGCACTATTCACCCCTGAACGGCCCGAAAGTAGTTATTTTCCATTTTGTCAACGGAAAACCGCCGTACCGCCCCGAAAACGTTGCAAATAACCAATCTGCCCCTCAAACAGCTAGAAATCACGACTGGCCGTCCAGACCGGCACGAATCCCGAATTTCTCGCTGTACCGACAAAAAGCACTATTCACCCATGGACAGCCCGAAAGTAGTTATTTTCCATTTTGTCAACGGAATACCGCCGTACCGCCCCGAAAACGTTGCAAATAACCATTCTAGCCCTCAAACAGTTAGAAATCACGATCGGCCGTCCAGACTGGCACGAATCCCGAATTTCTCGCTGCATCGACAAAAAGCACTATTCACCCCTGGACAGCCCGAAAGTAGTTATTTTCCATTTTGTCAACGGAATCCCGCCGTACCGCCCCGAAAACGTTGCAAATAACCAATCTGCCCCTCAAACAGCCAGAAATCACGATCGGCCGTCCAGACCGGCACGAATCCCGAATTTCTCGCTGTACCGACAGAAAGCACTATTCACCCCTGGACAGCCCGAAAGTAGTTATTTTCCATTCTGTAAACGGAAAACCGCCGTACTGCCCCGAAAACGTTGCAAACAACCATTCTTGCCCTCAAACAGCCAGAAATCACGATCGGCCGTCCAGACCGGCACGAATCCCGAATTTCTCGCTGCACCGACAAAAAGCACTATTCACCCCTGAACGGCCCGAAAGTAGTTATTTTCCATTTTGTCAACGGAAGACCGCCGTACCGCCACTAAAACGTTGCAAATAACCATTCTAGCCCTCAAACAGCCAGAAATCACGATCGGCCGTCCAGACCGGCACGAATCCCGAATTTCTCGCTGCATCGACAAAAAGCACTATTCACCCCTGAACGGCCCGAAGGTAGTTATTTTCCATTTTGTCAACGGAAGACCGCCGTACCGCCACTAAAACGTTGCAAATAACCAATCTACCCCTCAAACAGCCAGAAATCACGACTGGCCGTCCAGACCGGCACGAATCCCGAATTTCTCGTTGTACCGACAAAAAGCACTATTCACCCCTGGACAGCCCGAAAGTAGTTATTTTCCATTTTGTCAACGGAATACCGCCGTACCGCCCCGAAAACGTTGCAAATAACCATTCTAGCCCCCAAACAGTTAGAAATCACGATCGGCCGTCCAGACCGGCACGAATCCCGAATTTCTCGCTGCATCGACAAAAAGCACTATTCACCCCTGAACGGCCCGAAAGTAGTTATTTTCCATTTTGTCAACGGAAAACCGCTGTACCGCCCCGAAAACGTTGCAAATAACCAATCTGCCCCTCAAACAGCTAGAAATCACGACTGGCCGTCCAGACCGGCACGAATCCCGAATTTCTCGCTGTACCGACAAAAAGCACTATTCACCCTTGGACAGCCCGAAAGTAGTTATTTTCCATTTTGTCAACGGAAAACCGTCGTACTGCCCTGAAAACCTTGCAAATAACCATTCTAGCCCTCAAACAGTTAGAAATCACGATCGGCCGTCCAGACCGGCACGAATCCCGAATTTCTCGCTGCATCGACAAAAAGCACTATTCACCCCTGAACGGCCCGAAAGTAGTTATTTTCCTTTTTGTCAACGGAAGACCGCCGTACCGCCACTAAAACGTTGCAAATAACCAATCTGCCCCTCAAACAGCCAGAAATCACGACTGGCCGTCCAGACCGGCACAAATCCCGAATTTCTCGCTGTACCGACAGAAAGCACTATTCACCCCTGGACAGCCCGAAAGTAGTTATTTTCCATTCTGTAAACGGAAAACCGCCGTACCGCCTCGAAAACGTTGCAAATAACCATTCTAGCCCTCAAACAGCCAGAAATCACGATCGGCCGTCCAGACCGGCACGAATCCCGAATTTCTCGCTGTACCGACAGAAAGCACTATTCACCCCTGGACAGCCCGAAAGTAGTTATTTTCCATTCTGTAAACGGAAAACCGCCGTACTGCCCCGAAAACGTTGCAAACAACCATTCTAGCCCTCAAACAGCCAGAAATCACGATCGGCCGTCCAGACCGGCACGAATCCCGAATTTCTCGCTGCACCGACAAAAAGCACTATTCACCCCTGAAAGGCCCGAAAGTAGTTATTTTCCATTTTGTCAACGGAAGACCGCCGTACCGCCACTAAAGCGTTGCAAATAACCAATCTGCCCCTCAAACAGCCAGAAATCACGATCGGCCGTCCAGACCGGCACGAATCCTGAATTTCTCGCTGCACCGACAAAAAGCACTATTCACCCCTGAACGGCCCGAAAGTAGTTATTTTCCATTTTGTCAACGGAAAACCGCCGTACCGCCCCGAAAACGTTGCAAATAACCAATCTGCCCCTCAAACAGCTAGAAATCACGACTGGCCGTCCAGACCGGCACGAATCCCGAATTTCTCGCTGTACCGACAAAAAGCACTATTCACCCTTGGACAGCCCGAAAGTAGTTATTTTCCATTTTGTCAACGGAAAACCGCCGTACCGCCCCGAAAACGTTGCAAATAACCAATCTGCCCTTCAAACAGCCAGAAATCACGATCGGCCGTCCAGACCGGCACGAATCCTGAATTTCTCGCTGCACCGACAAAAAGCACTATTCACCCCTGAACGGCCCGAAAGTAGTTATTTTCCATTTTGTCAACGGAAAACCGCCGTACCGCCCCGAAAACGTTGCAAATAACCAATCTGCCCCTCAAACAGCTAGAAATCACGACTGGCCGTCCAGACCGGCACGAATCCCGAATTTCTCGCTGTACCGACAAAAAGCACTATTCACCCATGGACAGCCCGAAAGTAGTTATTTTCCATTTTGTCAACGGAATACCGCCGTACCGCCCCGAAAACGTTGCAAATAACCATTCTAGCCCTCAAACAGTTAGAAATCACGATCGGCCGTCCAGACTGGCACGAATCCCGAATTTCTCGCTGCATCGACAAAAAGCACTATTCACCCCTGGACAGCCCGAAAGTAGTTATTTTCCATTTTGTCAACGGAATCCCGCCGTACCGCCCCGAAAACGTTGCAAATAACCAATCTGCCCCTCAAACAGCCAGAAATCACGATCGGCCGTCCAGACCGGCACGAATCCCGAATTTCTCGCTGTACCGACAGAAAGCACTATTCACCCCTGGACAGCCCGAAAGTAGTTATTTTCCATTCTGTAAACGGAAAACCGCCGTACCGCCCCGAAAACGTTGCAAACAACCATTCTAGCCCTCAAACAGCCAGAAATCACGATCGGCCGTCCAGACCGGCACGAATCCTGAATTTCTCGCTGCACCGACAAAAAGCACTATTCACCCCTGAACGGCCCGAAAGTAGTTATTTTCCATTTTGTCAACGGAAGACCCCCGTACCGCCACTAAAACGTTGCAAATAACCAATCTGCCCCTCAAACAGCCAGAAATCACGATCGGCCGTCCAGACCGGCACGAATCCTGAATTTCTCGCTGCACCGACAAAAAGCACTATTCACCCCTGAACGGCCCGAAAGTAGTTATTTTCCATTTTGTCAACGGAAAACCGCCGTACCGCCCCGAAAACGTTGCAAATAACCAATCTGCCCCTCAAACAGCTAGAAATCACGACTGGCCATCCAGACCGGCACGAATCCCGAATTTCTCGCTGTACCGACAGAAAGCACTATTCACCCTTGGACAGCCCGAAAGTAGTTATTTTCCATTTTGTCAACGGAAAACCGCCGTACCGCCCCGAAAACGTTGCAAATAACCATTCTAGCCCTCAAACAGTTAGAAATCACGATCGGCCGTCCAGACCGGCACGAATCCCGAATTTCTCGCTGCATCGACAAAAAGCACTATTCACCCCTGGACAGCCCGAAAGTAGTTATTTTCCATTTTGTCAACGGAATCCCGCCGTACCGCCCCGAAAACGTTGCAAATAACCAATCTGCCCCTCAAACAGCCAGAAATCACGATCGGCCGTCCAGACCGGCACGAATCCCGAATTTCTCGCTGTACCGACAGAAAGCACTATTCACCCCTGGACAGCCCGAAAGTAGTTATTTTCCATTCTGTAAACGGAAAACCGCCGTACCGCCCCGAAAACGTTGCAAACAACCATTCTAGCCCTCAAACAGCCAGAAATCACGATCGGCCGTCCAGACCGGCACGAATCCCGAATTTCTCGCTGCACCGACAAAAAGCACTATTCACCCCTGAACGGCCCGAAAGTAGTTATTTTCCATTTTGTCAACGGAAGACCCCCGTACCGCCACTAAAACGTTGCAAATAACCAATCTGCCCCTCAAACAGCCAGAAATCACGATCGGCCGTCCAGACCGGCACGAATCCTGAATTTCTCGCTGCACCGACAAAAAGCACTATTCACCCCTGAACGGCCCGAAAGTAGTTATTTTCCATTTTGTCAACGGAAGACCGCCGTACCGCCCCGAAAACGTTGCAAATAACCAATCTGCCCCTCAAACAGCTAGAAATCACGACTGGCCATCCAGACCGGCACGAATCCCGAATTTCTCGCTGTACCGACAGAAAGCACTATTCACCCTTGGACAGCCCGAAAGTAGTTATTTTCCATTTTGTCAACGGAAAACCGCCGTACCGCCCCGAAAACGTTGCAAATAACCATTCTAGCCCTCAAACAGTTAGAAATCACGATCGGCCGTCCAGACCGGCCCGAATCCCGAATTTCTCGCTGCATCGACAAAAAGCACTATTCACCCCTGGACAGCCCGAAAGTAGTTATTTTCCATTTTGTCAACGGAATCCCGCCGTACCGCCCCGAAAACGTTGCAAATAACCAATCTGCCCCTCAAACAGCCAGAAATCACGATCGGCCGTCCAGACCGGCACGAATCCCGAATTTCTCGCTGTACCGACAGAAAGCACTATTCACCCCTGGACTGCCCGAAAGTAGTTATTTTCCATTCTGTAAACGGAAAACCGCCGTACCGCCCCGAAAACGTTGCAAACAACCATTTTAGCCCACAAACAGCCAGAAATCACGATCGGCCGTCCAGACCGGCACGAATCCCGAATTTCTCGCTGCACCGACAAAAAGCACTATTCACCCCTGAACGGCCCGAAAGTAGTTATTTTCCATTTTGTCAACGGAAGACCCCCGTACCGCCACTAAAACGTTGCAAATAACCAATCTGCCCCTCAAACAGCCAGAAATCACGATCGGCCGTCCAGACCGGCACGAATCCTGAATTTCTCGCTGCACCGACAAAAAGCACTATTCACCCCTGAACGGCCCGAAAGTAGTTATTTTCCATTTTGTCAACGGAAAACCGCCGTACCGCCCCGAAAACGTTGCAAATAACCAATCTGCCCCTCAAACAGCTAGAAATCACGACTGGCCGTCCAGACCGGCACGAATCCCGAATTTCTCGCTGTACCGACAAAAAGCACTATTCACCCATGGACAGCCCGAAAGTAGTTATTTTCCATTTTGTCAACGGAATACCGCCGTACCGCCCCGAAAACGTTGCAAATAACCATTCTAGCCCTCAAACAGTTAGAAATCACGATCGGCCGTCCAGACCGGCACGAATCCCGAATTTCTCGCTGCATCGACAAAAAGCACTATTCACCCCTGGACAGCCCGAAAGTAGTTATTTTCCATTTTGTCAACGGAATCCCGCCGTACCGCCCCGAAAACGTTGCAAATAACCAATCTGCCCCTCAAACAGCCAGAAATCACGATCGGCCGTCCAGACCGGCACGAATCCCGAATTTCTCGTTGTACCGACAGAAAGCACTATTCACCCCTGGACAGCCCGAAAGTAGTTATTTTCCATTCTGTAAACGGAAAACCGCCGTACCGCCCCGAAAACGTTGCAAACAACCATTCTAGCCCTCAAACAGCCAGAAATCACGATCGGCCGTCCAGACCGGCACGAATCCCGAATTTCTCGCTGCACCGACAAAAAGCACTATTCACCCCTGAACGGCCCGAAAGTAGTTATTTTCCATTTTGTCAACGGAAGACCCCCGTACCGCCACTAAAACGTTGCAAATAACCAATCTGCCCCTCAAACAGCCAGAAATCACGATCGGCCGTCCAGACCGGCACGAATCCTGAATTTCTCGCTGCACCGACAAAAAGCACTATTCACCCCTGAACGGCCCGAAAGTAGTTATTTTCCATTTTGTCAACGGAAAACCGCCGTACCGCCCCGAAAACGTTGCAAATAACCAATCTGCCCCTCAAACAGCTAGAAATCACGACTGGCCGTCCAGACCGGCACGAATCCCGAATTTCTCGCTGTACCGACAAAAAGCACTATTCACCCATGGACAGCCCGAAAGTAGTTATTTTCCATTCTGTAAACGGAAAACCGCCGTACCGCCCCGAAAACGTTGCAAACAACCATTCTAGCCCACAAACAGCCAGAAATCACGATCGGCCGTCCAGACCGGCACGAATCCCGAATTTCTCGCTGCACCGACAAAAAGCACTATTCACCCCTGAACGGCCCGAAAGTAGTTATTTTCCATTTTGTCAACGGAAGACCCCCGTACCGCCACTAAAACGTTGCAAATAACCAATCTGCCCCTCAAACAGCCAGAAATCACGATCGGCCGTCCAGACCGGCACGAATCCTGAATTTCTCGCTGCACCGACAAAAAGCACTATTCACCCCTGAACGGCCCGAAAGTAGTTATTTTCCATTTTGTCAACGGAAAACCGCCGTACCGCCCCGAAAACGTTGCAAATAACCAATCTGCCCCTCAAACAGCTAGAAATCACGACTGGCCGTCCAGACCGGCACGAATCCCGAATTTCTCGCTGCACCGACAAAAAGCACTATTCACCCATGGACAGCCCGAAAGTAGTTATTTTCCATTTTGTCAACGGAATACCGCCGTACCGCCCCGAAAACGTTGCAAATAACCATTCTAGCCCTCAAACAGTTAGAAATCACGATCGGCCGTCCAGACCGGCACGAATCCCGAATTTCTCGCTGCATCGACAAAAAGCACTATTCACCCCTGGACAGCCCGAAAGTAGTTATTTTCCATTTTGTCAACGGAATCCCGCCGTACCGCCCCGAAAACGTTGCAAATAACCAATCTGCCCCTCAAACAGCCAGAAATCACGATCGGCCGTCCAGACCGGCACGAATCCCGAATTTCTCGCTGTACCGACAGAAAGCACTATTCACCCCTGGACAGCCCGAAAGTAGTTATTTTCCATTCTGTAAACGGAAAACCGCCGTACCGCCCCGAAAACGTTGCAAACAACCATTCTAGCCCTCAAACAGCCAGAAATCACGATCGGCCGTCCAGACCGGCACGAATCCCGAATTTCTCGCTGCACCGACAAAAAGCACTATTCACCCCTGAACGGCCCGAAAGTAGTTATTTTCCATTTTGTCAACGGAAGACCCCCGTACCGCCACTAAAACGTTGCAAATAACCAATCTGCCCCTCAAACAGCCAGAAATCACGTTCGGCCGTCCAGACCGGCACGAATCCTGAATTTCTCGCTGCACCGACAAAAAGCACTATTCACCCCTGAACGGCCCGAAAGTAGTTATTTTCCATTTTGTCAACGGAAAACCGCCGTACCGCCCCGAAAACGTTGCAAATAACCAATCTGCCCCTCAAACAGCTAGAAATCACGACTGGCCATCCAGACCGGCACGAATCCCGAATTTCTCGCTGTACCGACAGAAAGCACTATTCACCCTTGGACAGCCCGAAAGTAGTTATTTTCCATTTTGTCAACGGAAAACCGCCGTACCGCCCCGAAAACGTTGCAAATAACCATTCTAGCCCTCAAACAGTTAGAAATCACGATCGGCCGTCCAGACCGGCACGAATCCCGAATTTCTCGCTGCATCGACAAAAAGCACTATTCACCCCTGGACAGCCCGAAAGTAGTTATTTTCCATTTTGTCAACGGAATCCCGCCGTACCGCCCCGAAAACGTTGCAAATAACCAATCTGCCCCTCAAACAGCCAGAAATCACGATCGGCCGTCCAGACCGGCACGAATCCCGAATTTCTCGCTGTACCGACAGAAAGCACTATTCACCCCTGGACAGCCCGAAAGTAGTTATTTTCCATTCTGTAAACGGAAAACCGCCGTACCGCCCCGAAAACGTTGCAAACAACCATTCTAGCCCACAAACAGCCAGAAATCACGATCGGCCGTCCAGACCGGCACGAATCCCGAATTTCTCGCTGCACCGACAAAAAGCACTATTCACCCCTGAACGGCCCGAAAGTAGTTATTTTCCATTTTGTCAACGGAAGACCCCCGTACCGCCACTAAAACGTTGCAAATAACCAATCTGCCCCTCAAACAGCCAGAAATCACGATCGGCCGTCCAGACCGGCACGAATCCTGAATTTCTCGCTGCACCGACAAAAAGCACTATTCACCCCTGAACGGCCCGAAAGTAGTTATTTTCCATTTTGTCAACGGAAAACCGCCGTACCGCCCCGAAAACGTTGCAAATAACCAATCTGCCCCTCAAACAGCTAGAAATCACGACTGGCCGTCCAGACCGGCACGAATCCCGAATTTCTCGCTGCACCGACAAAAAGCACTATTCACCCATGGACAGCCCGAAAGTAGTTATTTTCCATTTTGTCAACGGAATACCGCCGTACCGCCCCGAAAACGTTGCAAATAACCATTCTAGCCCTCAAACAGTTAGAAATCACGATCGGCCGTCCAGACCGGCACGAATCCCGAATTTCTCGCTGCATCGACAAAAAGCACTATTCACCCCTGGACAGCCCGAAAGTAGTTATTTTCCATTTTGTCAACGGAATCCCGCCGTACCGCCCCGAAAACGTTGCAAATAACCAATCTGCCCCTCAAACAGCCAGAAATCACGATCGGCCGTCCAGACCGGCACGAATCCCGAATTTCTCGCTGTACCGACAGAAAGCACTATTCACCCCTGGACAGCCCGAAAGTAGTTATTTTCCATTCTGTAAACGGAAAACCGTCGTACCGCCCCGAAAACGTTGCAAACAACCATTCTAGCCCACAAACAGCCAGAAATCACGATCGGCCGTCCAGACCGGCACGAATCCCGAATTTCTCGCTGCACCGACAAAAAGCACTATTCACCCCTGAACGGCCCGAAAGTAGTTATTTTCCATTTTGTCAACGGAAGACCCCCGTACCGCCACTAAAACGTTGCAAATAACCAATCTGCCCCTCAAACAGCCAGAAATCACGATCGGCCGTCCAGACCGGCACGAATCCTGAATTTCTCGCTGCACCGACAAAAAGCACTATTCACCCCTGAACGGCCCGAAAGTAGTTATTTTCCATTTTGTCAACGGAAAACCGCCGTACCGCCCCGAAAACGTTGCAAATAACCAATCTGCCCCTCAAACAGCTAGAAATCACGACTGGCCGTCCAGACCGGCACGAATCCCGAATTTCTCGCTGCACCGACAAAAAGCACTATTCACCCATGGACAGCCCAAAAGTAGTTATTTTCCATTTTGTCAACGGAATACCGCCGTACCGCCCCGAAAACGTTGCAAATAACCATTCTAGCCCTCAAACAGTTAGAAATCACGATCGGCCGTCCAGACCGGCACGAATCCCGAATTTCTCGCTGCATCGACAAAAAGCACTATTCACCCCTGGACAGCCCGAAAGTAGTTATTTTCCATTTTGTCAACGGAATCCCGCCGTACCGCCCCGAAAACGTTGCAAATAACCAATCTGCCCCTCAAACAGCCAGAAATCACGATCGGCCGTCCAGACCGGCACGAATCCCGAATTTCTCGCTGTACCGACAGAAAGCACTATTCACCCCTGGACAGCCCGAAAGTAGTTATTTTCCATTCTGTAAACGGAAAACCGCCGTACCGCCCCGAAAACGTTGCAAACAACCATTCTAGCCCTCAAACAGCCAGAAATCACGATCGGCCGTCCAGACCGGCACGAATCCCGAATTTCTCGCTGCACCGACAAAAAGCACTATTCACCCCTGAACGGCCCGAAAGTAGTTATTTTCCATTTTGTCAACGGAAGATCCCCGTACCGCCACTAAAACGTTGCAAATAACCAATCTGCCCCTCAAACAGCCAGAAATCACGATCGGCCGTCCAGACCGGCACGAATCCTGAATTTCTCGCTGCACCGACAAAAAGCACTATTCACCCCTGAACGGCCCGAAAGTAGTTATTTTCCATTTTGTCAACGGAAAACCGCCGTACCGCCCCGAAAACGTTGCAAATAACCAATCTGCCCCTCAAACAGCTAGAAATCACGACTGGCCATCCAGACCGGCACGAATCCCGAATTTCTCGCTGTACCGACAGAAAGCACTATTCACCCTTGGACAGCCCGAAAGTAGTTATTTTCCATTTTGTCAACGGAAAACCGCCGTACCGCCCCGAAAACGTTGCAAATAACCATTCTAGCCCTCAAACAGTTAGAAATCACGATCGGCCGTCCAGACCGGCACGAATCCCGAATTTCTCGCTGCATCGACAAAAAGCACTATTCACCCCTGGACAGCCCGAAAGTAGTTATTTTCCATTTTGTCAACGGAATCCCGCCGTACCGCCCCGAAAACGTTGCAAATAACCAATCTGCCCCTCAAACAGCCAGAAATCACGATCGGCCGTCCAGACCGGCACGAATCCCGAATTTCTCGCTGTACCGACAGAAAGCACTATTCACCCCTGGACAGCCCGAAAGTAGTTATTTTCCATTCTGTAAACGGAAAACCGCCGTACCGCCCCGAAAACGTTGCAAACAACCATTCTAGCCCACAAACAGCCAGAAATCACGATCGGCCGTCCAGACCGGCACGAATCCCGAATTTCTCGCTGCACCGACAAAAAGCACTAATCACCCCTGAACGGCCCGAAAGTAGTTATTTTCCATTTTGTCAACGGAAGACCCCCGTACCGCCACTAAAACGTTGCAAATAACCAATCTGCCCCTCAAACAGCCAGAAATCACGATCGGCCGTCCAGACCGGCACGAATCCTGAATTTCTCGCTGCACCGACAAAAAGCACTATTCACCCCTGAACGGCCCGAAAGTAGTTATTTTCCATTTTGTCAACGGAAAACCGCCGTACCGCCCCGAAAACGTTGCAAATAACCAATCTGCCCCTCAAACAGCTAGAAATCACGACTGGCCGTCCAGACCGGCACGAATCCCGAATTTCTCGCTGTACCGACAAAAAGCACTATTCACCCATGGACAGCCCGAAAGTAGTTATTTTCCATTTTGTCAACGGAATACCGCCGTACCGCCCCGAAAACGTTGCAAATAACCATTCTAGCCCTCAAACAGTTAGAAATCACGATCGGCCGTCCAGACCGGCACGAATCCCGAATTTCTCGCTGCATCGACAAAAAGCACTATTCACCACTGGACAGCCCGAAAGTAGTTATTTTCCATTTTGTCAACGGAATCCCGCCGTACCGCCCCGAAAACGTTGCAAATAACCAATCTGCCCCTCAAACAGCCAGAAATCACGATCGGCCGTCCAGACCGGCACGAATCCCGAATTTCTCGCTGTACCGACAGAAAGCACTATTCACCCCTGGACAGCCCGAAAGTAGTTATTTTCCATTCTGTAAACGGAAAACCGCCGTACCGCCCCGAAAACGTTGCAAACAACCATTCTAGCCCACAAACAGCCAGAAATCACGATCGGCCGTCCAGACCGGCACGAATCCCGAATTTCTCGCTGCACCGACAAAAAGCACTATTCACCCCTGAACGGCCCGAAAGTAGTTATTTTCCATTTTGTCAACGGAAGACCCCCGTACCGCCACTAAAACGTTGCAAATAACCAATCTGCCCCTCAAACAGCCAGAAATCACGATCGGCCGTCCAGACCGGCACGAATCCTGAATTTCTCGCTGCACCGACAAAAAGCACTATTCACCCCTGAACGGCCCGAAAGTAGTTATTTTCCATTTTGTCAACGGAAAACCGCCGTACCGCCCCGAAAACGTTGCAAATAACCAATCTGCCCCTCAAACAGCTAGAAATCACGACTGGCCGTCCAGACCGGCACGAATCCCGAATTTCTCGCTGTACCGACAAAAAGCACTATTCACCCATGGACAGCCCGAAAGTAGTTATTTTCCATTCTGTAAACGGAAAACCGCCGTACCGCCCCGAAAACGTTGCAAACAACCATTCTAGCCCACAAACAGCCAGAAATCACGATCGGCCGTCCAGACCGGCACGAATCCCGAATTTCTCGCTGCACCGACAAAAAGCACTATTCACCCCTGAACGGCCCGAAAGTAGTTATTTTCCATTTTGTCAACGGAAGACCCCCGTACCGCCACTAAAACGTTGCAAATAACCAATCTGCCCCTCAAACAGCCAGAAATCACGATCGGCCGTCCAGACCGGCACGAATCCTGAATTTCTCGCTGCACCGACAAAAAGCACTATTCACCCCTGAACGGCCCGAAAGTAGTTATTTTCCATTTTGTCAACGGAAAACCGCCGTACCGCCCCGAAAACGTTGCAAATAACCAATCTGCCCCTCAAACAGCTAGAAATCACGACTGGCCGTCCAGACCGGCACGAATCCCGAATTTCTCGCTGCACCGACAAAAAGCACTATTCACCCATGGACAGCCCGAAAGTAGTTATTTTCCATTTTGTCAACGGAATACCGCCGTACCGCCCCGAAAACGTTGCAAATAACCATTCTAGCCCTCAAACAGTTAGAAATCACGATCGGCCGTCCAGACCGGCACGAATCCCGAATTTCTCGCTGCATCGACAAAAAGCACTATTCACCCCTGGACAGCCCGAAAGTAGTTATTTTCCATTTTGTCAACGGAATCCCGCCGTACCGCCCCGAAAACGTTGCAAATAACCAATCTGCCCCTCAAACAGCCAGAAATCACGATCGGCCGTCCAGACCGGCACGAATCCCGAATTTCTCGCTGTACCGACAGAAAGCACTATTCACCCCTGGACAGCCCGAAAGTAGTTATTTTCCATCCTGTAAACGGAAAACCGCCGTACCGCCCCGAAAACGTTGCAAACAACCATTCTAGCCCTCAAACAGCCAGAAATCACGATCGGCCGTCCAGACCGGCACGAATCCCGAATTTCTCGCTGCACCGACAAAAAGCACTATTCACCCCTGAACGGCCCGAAAGTAGTTATTTTCCATTTTGTCAACGGAAGACCCCCGTACCGCCACTAAAACGTTGCAAATAACCAATCTGCCCCTCAAACAGCCAGAAATCACGATCGGCCGTCCAGACCGGCACGAATCCTGAATTTCTCGCTGCACCGACAAAAAGCACTATTCACCCCTGAACGGCCCGAAAGTAGTTATTTTCCATTTTGTCAACGGAAAACCGCCGTACCGCCCCGAAAACGTTGCAAATAACCAATCTGCCCCTCAAACAGCTAGAAATCACGACTGGCCATCCAGACCGGCACGAATCCCGAATTTCTCGCTGTACCGACAGAAAGCACTATTCACCCTTGGACAGCCCGAAAGTAGTTATTTTCCATTTTGTCAACGGAAAACCGCCGTACCGCCCCGAAAACGTTGCAAATAACCATTCTAGCCCTCAAACAGTTAGAAATCACGATCGGCCGTCCAGACCGGCACGAATCCCGAATTTCTCGCTGCATCGACAAAAAGCACTATTCACCCCTGGACAGCCCGAAAGTAGTTATTTTCCATTTTGTCAACGGAATCCCGCCGTACCGCCCCGAAAACGTTGCAAATAACCAATCTGCCCCTCAAACAGCCAGAAATCACGATCGGCCGTCCAGACCGGCACGAATCCCGAATTTCTCGCTGTACCGACAGAAAGCACTATTCACCCCTGGACAGCCCGAAAGTAGTTATTTTCCATTCTGTAAACGGAAAACCGCCGTACCGCCCCGAAAACGTTGCAAACAACCATTCTAGCCCACAAACAGCCAGAAATCACGATCGGCCGTCCAGACCGGCACGAATCCCGAATTTCTCGCTGCACCGACAAAAAGCACTATTCACCCCTGAACGGCCCGAAAGTAGTTATTTTCCATTTTGTCAACGGAAGACCCCCGTACCGCCACTAAAACGTTGCAAATAACCAATCTGCCCCTCAAACAGCCAGAAATCACGATCGGCCGTCCAGACCGGCACGAATCCTGAATTTCTCGCTGCACCGACAAAAAGCACTATTCACCCCTGAACGGCCCGAAAGTAGTTATTTTCCATTTTGTCAACGGAAAACCGCCGTACCGCCCCGAAAACGTTGCAAATAACCAATCTGCCCCTCAAACAGCTAGAAATCACGACTGGCCGTCCAGACCGGCACGAATCCCGAATTTCTCGCTGTACCGACAAAAAGCACTATTCACCCATGGACAGCCCGAAAGTAGTTATTTTCCATTCTGTAAACGGAAAACCGCCGTACCGCCCCGAAAACGTTGCAAACAACCATTCTAGCCCACAAACAGCCAGAAATCACGATCGGCCGTCCAGACCGGCACGAATCCCGAATTTCTCGCTGCACCGACAAAAAGCACTATTCACCCCTGAACGGCCCGAAAGTAGTTATTTTCCATTTTGTCAACGGAAGACCCCCGTACCGCCACTAAAACGTTGCAAATAACCAATCTGCCCCTCAAACAGCCAGAAATCACGATCGGCCGTCCAGACCGGCACGAATCCTGAATTTCTCGCTGCACCGACAAAAAGCACTATTCACCCCTGAACGGCCCGAAAGTAGTTATTTTCCATTTTGTCAACGGAAAACCGCCGTACCGCCCCGAAAACGTTGCAAATAACCAATCTGCCCCTCAAACAGCTAGAAATCACGACTGGCCGTCCAGACCGGCACGAATCCCGAATTTCTCGCTGCACCGACAAAAAGCACTATTCACCCATGGACAGCCCGAAAGTAGTTATTTTCCATTTTGTCAACGGAATACCGCCGTACCGCCCCGAAAACGTTGCAAATAACCATTCTAGCCCTCAAACAGTTAGAAATCACGATCGGCCGTCCAGACCGGCACGAATCCCGAATTTCTCGCTGCATCGACAAAAAGCACTATTCACCCCTGGACAGCCCGAAAGTAGTTATTTTCCATTTTGTCAACGGAATCCCGCCGTACCGCCCCGAAAACGTTGCAAATAACCAATCTGCCCCTCAAACAGCCAGAAATCACGATCGGCCGTCCAGACCGGCACGAATCCCGAATTTCTCGCTGTACCGACAGAAAGCACTATTCACCCCTGGACAGCCCGAAAGTAGTTATTTTCCATCCTGTAAACGGAAAACCGCCGTACCGCCCCGAAAACGTTGCAAACAACCATTCTAGCCCTCAAACAGCCAGAAATCACGATCGGCCGTCCAGACCGGCACGAATCCCGAATTTCTCGCTGCACCGACAAAAAGCACTATTCACCCCTGAACGGCCCGAAAGTAGTTATTTTCCATTTTGTCAACGGAAGACCCCCGTACCGCCACTAAAACGTTGCAAATAACCAATCTGCCCCTCAAACAGCCAGAAATCACGATCGGCCGTCCAGACCGGCACGAATCCTGAATTTCTCGCTGCACCGACAAAAAGCACTATTCACCCCTGAACGGCCCGAAAGTAGTTATTTTCCATTTTGTCAACGGAAAACCGCCGTACCGCCCCGAAAACGTTGCAAATAACCAATCTGCCCCTCAAACAGCTAGAAATCACGACTGGCCATCCAGACCGGCACGAATCCCGAATTTCTCGCTGTACCGACAGAAAGCACTATTCACCCTTGGACAGCCCGAAAGTAGTTATTTTCCATTTTGTCAACGGAAAACCGCCGTACCGCCCCGAAAACGTTGCAAATAACCATTCTAGCCCTCAAACAGTTAGAAATCACGATCGGCCGTCCAGACCGGCACGAATCCCGAATTTCTCGCTGCATCGACAAAAAGCACTATTCACCCCTGGACAGCCCGAAAGTAGTTATTTTCCATTTTGTCAACGGAATCCCGCCGTACCGCCCCGAAAACGTTGCAAATAACCAATCTGCCCCTCAAACAGCCAGAAATCACGATCGGCCGTCCAGACCGGCACGAATCCCGAATTTCTCGCTGTACCGACAGAAAGCACTATTCACCCCTGGACTGCCCGAAAGTAGTTATTTTCCATTCTGTAAACGGAAAACCGCCGTACCGCCCCGAAAACGTTGCAAACAACCATTCTAGCCCTCAAACAGCCAGAAATCCCGATCGGCCGTCCAGACCGGCACGAATCCCGAATTTCTCGCTGCACCGACAAAAAGCACTATTCACCCCTGAACGGCCCGAAAGTAGTTATTTTCCATTTTGTCAACGGAAGACCCCCGTACCGCCACTAAAACGTTGCAAATAACCAATCTGCCCCTCAAACAGCCAGAAATCACGATCGGCCGTCCAGACCGGCACGAATCCTGAATTTCTCGCTGCACCGACAAAAAGCACTATTCACCCCTGAATGGCCCGAAAGTAGTTATTTTCCATTTTGTCAACGGAAAACCGCCGTACCGCCCCGAAAACGTTGCAAATAACCAATCTGCCCCTCAAACAGCTAGAAATCACGACTGGCCATCCAGACCGGCACGAATCCCGAATTTCTCGTTGTACCGACAAAAAGCACTATTCACCCTTGGACAGCCCGAAAGTAGTTATTTTCCATTTTGTCAACGGAATACCGCCGTACCGCCCCGAAAACGTTGCAAATAACCATTCTAGCCCTCAACCAGTTAGAAATCACGATCGGCCGTCCAGACCGGCACGAATCCCGAATTTCTCGCTGCACCGACAAAAAGCACTATTCACCCCTGAACGGCCCGAAAGAAGTTATTTTCCATTTTGTCAACGGAAGACCGCCGTACCGCAACTAAAACGTTGCAAATAACCATTCTAGCCCTCAAACAGCCAGAAATCACGATCGGCCGTCCAGACCGGCACGAATCCCGAATTTCTCGCTGCATCGACAAAAAGCACTATTCACCCCTGAACGGCCCGAAAGTAGTTATTTTCCATTTTGTCAACGGAAGACCGCCGTACCGCCACTAAAACGTTGCAAATAACCAATCTGCCCCTCAAACAGCCAGAAATCACGACTGGCCGTCCAGACCGGCACGAATCCCGAATTTCTCGTTGTACCGACAAAAAGCACTATTCACCCCTGGACAGCCCGAAAGTAGTTATTTTCCATTTTGTCAACGGAATACCGCCGTACCGCCCCGAAAACGTTGCAAATAACCATTCTAGCCCTCAAACAGTTAGAAATCACGATCGGCCGTCCAGACCGGCACGAATCCCGAATTTCTCGCTGCATCGACAAAAAGCACTATTCACCCCTGAACGGCCCGAAAGTAGTTATTTTCCATTTTGTCAATGGAAGACCGCCGTACCGCCACTAAAACGTTGCAAATAACCAATCTGCCCCTCAAACAGCCAGAAATCACGATCGGCCGTCCAGACCGGCACGAATCCCGAATTTCTCGCTGTACCGACAGAAAGCACTATTCACCCCTGGACAGCCCGAAAGTAGTTATTTTCCATTCTGTAAACGGAAAACCGCCGTACCGCCTCGAAAACGTTGCAAATAACCATTCTAGCCCTCAAACAGCCAGAAATCACGATCGGCCGTCCAGACCGGCACGAATCCCGAATTTCTCGCTGCACCGACAAAAAGCACTAATCACCCCTGAACGGCCCGAAAGTAGTTATTTTCCATTTTGTCAACGGAAGACCGCCGTACCGCCACTAAAACGTTGCAAATAACCAATCTGCCCCTCAAACAGCCAGAAATCACGATCGGCCGTCCAGACCGGCACGAATCCTGAATTTCTCGCTACACCGACAAAAAGCACTATTCACCCCTGAACGGCCCGAAAGTAGTTATTTTCCATTTTGTCAACGGAAAACCGCCGTACCGCCCCGAAAACGTTGCAAATAACCAACCTGCCCCTCAAACAGCTAGAAATCACGACTGGCCGTCCAGACCGGCACGAATCCCGAATTTCTCACTGTACCGACAAAAAGCACTATTCACCCATGGACAGCCCGAAAGTAGTTATTTTCCATTTTGTCAACGGAATACCGCCGTACCGCCCCGAAAACGTTGCAAATAACCATTCTAGCCCTCAAACAGTTAGAAATCACGATCGGCCGTCCAGACCGGCACGAATCCCGAATTTCTCGCTGCATCGACAAAAAGCACTATTCACCCCTGAACGGCCCGAAAGTAGTTATTTTCCATTTTGTCAACGGAAGACCGCCGTACCGCCACTAAAACGTTGCAAATAACCAATCTGCCCCTCAAACAGCCAGAAATCACGATCGGCCGTCCAGACCGGCACGAATCCCGAATTTCTTGCTGTACCGACAGAAAGCACTATTCACCCCTGGACAGCCCGAAAGTAGGTATTTTCCATTCTGTAAACGGAAAACCGCCGTACCGCCTCGAAAACGTTGCAAATAACCATTCTAGCCCTCAAACAGCCAGAAATCACGATCGGCCGTCCAGACTGGCACGAATCCCGAATTTCTCGCTGCACCGACAAAAAGCACAAATCACCCCTGAACGGCCCGAAAGTAGTTATTTTCCATTTTGTCAACTGAAGACCGTCGTACCGCCACTAAAACGTTGCAAATAACCAATCTGTCCTTCAAACAGCCAGAAATCACGATCGGCCGTCCAGACCGGCACGAATCCTGAATTTCTCGCTGCACCGACAAAAAGCACTATTCACCCCTGAACGGCCCGAAAGTAGTTATTTTCCATTTTGTCAACGGGAAACCGCCGTACCGCCCCGAAAACGTTGCAAATAACCAATCTGCCCCTCAAACAGCTAGAAATCACGACTGGCCGTCCAGACCGGCACGAATCCCGAATTTCTCGCTGTACCGACGAAAAGCACTATTCACCCATGGACAGCCCGAAAGTAGTTATTTTCCATTTTGTCAACGGAATACCGCCGTACCGCCCCGAAAACGTTGCAAATAACCATTCTAGCCCTCAAACAGTTAGAAATCACGATCGACCGTCCAGACCGGCACGAATCCCGAATTTCTCGCTGCACCGACAAAAAGCACTATTCACCCCTGAACGGCCCGAAAGTAGTTATTTTCCATTTTGTCAACGGAAGACCGCCGTACCGCCCCGAAAATGTTGCAAATAACCAATCTGCCCCTCAAACAGCCAGAAATCCCGACTGGCCGTCCAGACCGGCACGAATCCCAAATTTCTCGCTGTACCGACGAAAAGCACTATTCACCCCTGGACAGCCCGAAAGTAGTTATTTTCCATTTTGTCAACGGAAAACCGCCGTACCGCCCCGAAAACGTTGCAAATAACCATTCCAGCCCTCAAACAGTTAGAAATCACGATCGGCCGTCCAGACCGGCACGAATCCCGAATTTCTCGCTGCATCGACAAAAAGCACTATTCACCCCTGGACAGCCCGAAAGTAGTTATTTTCCATTTTGTCAACGGAATCCCGCCGTACCGCCCCGAAAACGTTGCAAATAACCAATCTGCCCCTCAAACAGCCAGAAATCACGATCGGCCGTCCAGACCGGCACGAATCCCGAATTTCTCGCTGTACCGACAGAAAGCACTATTCACCCCTGGACAGCCTGAAAGTAGTTATTTTCCATTCTGTAAACGGAAAACCGCCGTACCGCCCCGAAAACGTTGCAAACAACCATTCTAGCCCTCAAACAGCCAGAAATCACGATCGGCCGTCCAGACCGGCACGAATCCCGAATTTCTCGCTGCACCGACAAAAAGCACTATTCACCCCTGAACGGCCCGAAAGTAGTTATTTTCCATTTTGTCAACGGAAGACCCCCGTACCGCCACTAAAACGTTGCAAATAACCAATCTGCCCCTCAAACAGCCAGAAATCACGATCGGCCGTCCAGACCGGCACGAATCCTGAATTTCTCGCTGCACCGACAAAAAGCACTATTCACCCCTGAACGGCCCGAAAGTAGTTATTTTCCATTTTGTCAATGGAAGACCGCCGTACCGCCCCGAAAACGTTGCAAATAACCAATCTAGCCCTCAAACAGCTAGAAATCACGACTGGCCATCCAGACTGGCACGAATCCTGAATTTCTCGCTGCATCGACAAAAAGCACTATTCACCCTTGGACAGCCCGAAAGTAGTTATTTTCCATTTTGTCAACGGAAAACCGCCGTACCGCCACTAAAACGTTGCAAATAACCAATCTGCCCCTCAAACAGCCAGAAATCACGACTGGCCGTCCAGACCGGCACGAATCCCGAATTTCTCGCTGCACCGACAAAAAGCACTATTCACCCCTGAACGGCCCGAAAGTAGTCATTTTCCATTTTGTCAACGGAAGACCGCCGTACCGCCCCGAAAACGTTGCAAATAACCATTCTAGCCCTCAAACAGTTAGAAATCACGATCGGCCGTCCAGACCGGCACGAATCCCGAATTTCTCGCTGCATCGACAAAAAGCACTATTCACCCCTGAACGGCCCGAAAGTAGTTATTTTCCATTTTGTCAACGGAAGACCGCCGTACCGCCACTAAAACGTTGCAAATAACCAATCTGCCCCTCAAACAGCCAGAAATCACGACTGGCCGTCCAGACCGGCACGAATCCCGAATTTCTCGTTGTACCGACAAAAAGCACTATTCACCCCTGGACAGCCCGAAAGTAGTTATTTTCCATTCTGTAAACGGAAAACCGCCGTACCGCCTCGAAAACGTTGCAAATAACCATTCTAGCCCTCAAACAGCCAGAAATCACGATCGGCCGTCCAGACCGGCACGAATCCCGAATTTCTCGCTGCATCGACAAAAAGCACTATTCACCCCTGAACGGCCCGAAAGTTGTTATTTTCCATTTTGTCAACGGAAGACCGCCGTACCGCCACTAAAACGTTGCAAATAACCAATCTGCCCCTCAAACAGCCAGAAATCACGACTGGCCGTCCAGACCGGCACGAATCCCGAATTTCTCGTTGTACCGACAAAAAGCACTATTCACCCCTGGACAGCCCGAAAGTAGTTATTTTCCATTTTGTCAACGGAATACCGCCGTACCGCCCCGAAAACGTTGCAAATAACCATTCTAGCCCTCAAACAGTTAGAAATCACGATCGGCCGTCCAGACCGGCACGAATCCCGAATTTCTCGCTGCATCGACAAAAAGCACTATTCACCCCTGAACGGTCCGAATGTAGTTATTTTCCATTTTGTCAACGGAAGACCGCCGTACCGCCACTAAAACGTTGCAAATAACCAATCTGCCCCTCAAACAGCCAGAAATCACGATCGGCCGTCCAGACCGGCACGAATCCCGAATTTCTCGCTGTACCGACAGAAAGCACTATTCACCCCTGGACAGCCCGAAAGTAGTTATTTTCCATTCTGTAAACGGAAAACCGCCGTACCGCCTCGAAAACGTTGCAAATAACCATTCTAGCCCTCAAACAGCCAGAAATCACGATCGGCCGTCCAGACCGGCACGAATCCCGAATTTCTCGCTGCACCGACAAAAAGCACTAATCACCCCTGAACGGCCCGAAAGTAGTTATTTTCCATTTTGTCAACGGAAGACCGCCGTACCGCCCCGAAAACGTTGCAAATAACCATTCTAGCCCTCAAACAGTTAGAAATCACGATCGGCCGTCCAGACCGGCACGAATCCTGAATTTCTCGCTGCATCGACAAAAAGCACTATTCACCCCTGAACGGCCCGAAAGTAGTTATTTTCCATTTTGTCAACGGAAAACCGCCGTACCGCCCCGAAAACGTTGCAAATAACCAATCTAGCCCTCAAACAGCTAGAAATCACGATCGGCCGTCCAGACCGGCACGAATCCCGAATTTCTCGCTGTACCGACAAAAAGCACTAGTCACCCATGGACAGCCCGAAAGTAGTTATTTTCCATTTTGTCAACGGAATACCGCCGTACAGCCCCGAAAACGTTGCAAATAACCATTCTAGCCCTCAAACAGTTAGAAATCACGATCGACCGTCCAGACCAGCACGAATCCCGAATTTCTCGCTGCACCGACAAAAAGCACTATTCACCCCTGAACGGCCCGAAAGTAGTTATTTTCCATTTTGTCAACGGAAGACAGCCGTACCGCCACTAAAATGTTGCAAATAACCAATCTGCCCCTCATACAGCCAGAAATCCCGACTGGCCGTCCAGACCGGCACGAATCCTGAATTTCTCGCTGTACCGACAAAAAGCACTATTCACCCCTGGACAGCCCGAAAGTAGTTATTTTCCATTTTGTCAACGGAATCCCGCCGTACCGCCCCGAAAACGTTGCAAATAACCAATCTGCCCCTCAAACAGCTAGAAATCACGACTGGCCGTCCATACCGGCACGAATCCCGAATTTCTCGCTGTACCGACAGAAAGCACTATTCACCCATGGACAGCCCGAAAGTAGTTATTTTCCATTTTGTCAACGGAAAACCGCCGTACCGCCCCGAAAACGTTGCAAATAACCATTCCAGCCCTCAAACAGTTAGAAATCACGATCGGCCGTCCAGACCGGCACGAATCCCGAATTTCTCGCTGCATCGACAAAAAGCACTATTCACCCCTGTACAGCCCGAAAGTAGTTATTTTCCATTTTGTCAACGGAATCCCGCCGTACCGCCCCGAAAACGTTGCAAATAACCAATCTGCCCCTCAAACAGCCAGAAATCACGATCGGCCGTCCAGACCGGCACGAATCCTAAATTTCTCGCGGCACCGACAAAAAGCACTATTCACCCCTGAACGGCCCGAAAGTAGTTATTTTCCATTTTGTCAACGGAAAACCGCCGTACCGCCCCGAAAACGTTGCAAATAACCAATCTGCCCCTCAAACAGCTAAAAATCACGACTGGCCATCCAGACCGGCACGAATCCCGAATTTCTCGCTGTACCGACAAAAAGCACTATTCACCCTTGGACAGCCCGAAAGTAGTTATTTTCCATTTTGTCAACGGAAAACCGCCGTACCGCCCCGAAAACGTTGCAAATAACCATTCTAGCCCTCAAACAGTTAGAAATCACGATCGGCCGTCCAGACCGGCACGAATCCCGAATTTCTCGCTGCACCGACAAAAAGCACTATTCACCCCTGAACGGCCCGAAAGTAGTTATTTTCCATTTTGTCAACGGAAGACCGCCGTACCGCCACTAAAACGTTGCAAATAACCATTCTAGCCCTCAAACAGCCAGAAATCACGATCGGCCGTCCAGACCGGCACGAATCCCGAATTTCTCGCTGCATCGACAAAAAGCACTATTCACCCCTGAACGGCCCGAAAGTAGTTATTTTCCATTTTGTCAACGGAAGACCCCCGTACCGCCACTAAAACGTTGCAAATAACCATTCTAGCCCTCAAACAGTTAGAAATCACGATCGGCCGTCCAGACCGGCACGAATCCCGAATTTCTCGCAGTACCGACAGAAAGCACTATTCACCCCTGGACAGCCCGAAAGTAGTTATTTTCCATTCTGTAAACGGAAAACCGCCGTACCGCCTCGAAAACGTTGCAAATAACCATTCTAGCCCTCAAACAGCCAGAAATCACGATCGGCCGTCCAGACCGGCACGAATCCCGAATTTCTCGCTGCACCGACAAAAAGCACTAATCACCCCTGAACGGCCCGAAAGTAGTTATTTTCCATTTTGTCAACGGAAGACCGCCGTACCGCCACTAAAACGTTGCAAATAACCAATCTGCCCCTCAAACAGCCAGAAATCACGATCGGCCGTCCAGACCGGCACGAATCCTGAATTTCTCGCTGCACCGACAAAAAGCACTATTCACCCCTGAACGGCCCGAAAGTAGTTATTTTCCATTTTGTCAACGGAAAACCGCCGTACCGCCCCGAAAACGTTGCAAATAACCAATCTGCCCCTCAAACAGCTAGAAATCACGACTGGCCGTCCAGACCGGCACGAATCCCGAATTTCTCGCTGTACCGACAAAAAGCACTATTCACCCATGGACAGCCCGAAAGTAGTTATTTTCCATTTTGTCAACGGAATACCGCCGTACCGCCCCGAAAACGTTGCAAATAACCATTCTAGCCCTCAAACAGTTAGAAATCACGATCGGCCGTCCAGACCGGCCCGAATCCCGAATTTCTCGCTGCATCGACAAAAAGCACTATTCACCCCTGAACGGCCCGAAAGTAGTTATTTTCCATTTTGTCAACGGAAGACCGCCGTACCGCCACTAAAACGTTGCAAATAACCAATCTGCCCCTCAAACAGCCAGAAATCACGATCGGCCGTCCAGACCGGCACGAATCCCGAATTTCTCGCTGTACCGACAGAAAGCACTATTCACCCCTGGACAGCCCGAAAGTAGTTATTTTCCATTCTGTAAACGGAAAACCGCCGTACCGCCTCGAAAACGTTGCAAATAACCATTCTAGCCCTCAAATAGCCAGAAATCACGATCGGCCGTCCAGACCGGCACGAATCCCGAATTTCTCGCTGCACCGACAAAAAGCACTAATCACCCCTGAACGGCCCGAAAGTAGTTATTTTCCTTTTTGTCAACGGAAGACCGCCGTACCGCCACTAAAACGTTGCAAATAACCAATCTGCCCCTCAAACAGCCAGAAATCACGATCGGCCGTCCAGACCGGCACGAATCCTGAATTTCTCGCTGCACCGACAAAAAGCACTATTCACCCCTGAACGGCCCGAAAGTAGTTATTTTCCATTTTGTCAACGGAAAACCGCCGTACCGCCTCGAAAACGTTGCAAATAACCAATCTGCCCCTCAAACAGCTAGAAATCACGACTGGCCGTCCAGACCGGCACGAATCCCGAATTTCTCGCTGTACCGACAAAAACCACTATTCACCCATGGACAGCCCGAAAGTAGTTATTTTCCATTTTGTCAACGGAATACCGCCGTACCGCCCCGAAAACGTTGCAAATAACCATTCTAGCCCTCAAACAGTTAGAAATCACGATCGGCCGTCCAGACCGGCCCGAATCCCGAATTTCTCGCTGCATCGACAAAAAGCACTATTCACCCCTGAACGGCCCGAAAGTAGTTATTTTCCATTTTGTCAACGGAAGACCGCCGTACCGCCACTAAAACGTTGCAAATAACCAATCTGCCCCTCAAACAGCCAGAAATCACGATCGGCCGTCCAGACCGGCACGAATCCCGAATTTCTCGCTGTACCGACAGAAAGCACTATTCACCCCTGGACAGCCCGAAAGTAGTTATTTTCCCTTCTGTAAACGGAAAACCGCCGTACCGCCTCGAAAACGTTGCAAATAACCATTCTAGCCCTCAAATAGCCAGAAATCACGATCGGCCGTCCAGACCGGCACGAATCCTGAATTTCTCGCTGCACCGACAAAAAGCACTATTCACCCCTGAACGGCCCGAAAGTAGTTATTTTCCATTTTGACAACGGAAGACCGCCGTACCGCCACTAAAACGTTGCAAATAACCAATCTGCCCCTCAAACAGCCAGAAATCACGACTGGCCGTCCAGACCGGCACGAATCCCGAATTTCTCGTTGTACCGACAAAAAGCACTATTCACCCCTGGACAGCCCGAAAGTAGTTATTTTCCATTTTGTCAACGGAATACCGCCGTACCGCCCCGAAAACGTTGCAAATAACCATTCTAGCCCTCAAACAGTTAGAAACCACGATCGGCCGTCCAGACCGGCACGAATCCCGAATTTCTCGCTGCATCGACAAAAAGCACTATTCACCCCTGAACGGCCCGAAAGTAGTTATTTTCCATTTTGTCAACGGAAGACCGCCGTACCGCCCCGAAAATGTTGCAAATAACCAATCTGCCCCTCAAACAGCTAGAAATCACGACTGGCCGTCCAGACCGGCACGAATCCCGAATTTCTCGCTGTACCGACAGAAAGCACTATTCACCCCTGGACAGCCCGAAAGTAGTTATTTTCCATTCTGTAAACGGAAAACCGCCGTACCGCCTTGAAAACGTTGCAAATAACCATTCTAGCCCTCAAATAGCCAGAAATCACGATCGGCCGTCCAGACCGGCACGAATCCCGAATTTCTCGCTGCACCGACAAAAAGCACTAATCACCCCTGAACGGCCCGAAAGTAGTTATTTTCCATTTTGTCAACGGAAGACCCCCGTACCGCCACTAAAACGTTGCAAATAACCAATCTGCCCCTCAAACAGCCAGAAATCACGATCGGCCGTCCAGACCGGCACGAATCCTGAATTTCTCGCTGCACCGACAAAAAGCACTATTCACCCCTGAACGGCCCGAAAGTAGTTATTTTCCTTTTTGTCAACGGAAGACCGCCGTACCGCCACTAAAACGTTGCAAATAACCAATCTGCCCCTCAAACAGCCAGAAATCACGATCGGCCGTCCAGACCGGCTCGAATCCTGAATTTCTCGCTGCACCGACAAAAAGCACTATTCACCCCTGAACGGCCCGAAAGTAGTTATTTTCCATTTTGTCAACGGAAAACCGCCGTACCGCCCCGAAAACGTTGCAAATAACCAATCTGCCCCTCAAACAGCTAGAAATCACGACTGGCCGTCCAGACCGGCACGAATCCCGAATTTCTCGCTGTACCGACAAAAACCACTATTCACCCATGGACAGCCCGAAAGTAGTTATTTTCCATTTTGTCAACGGAATACCGCCGTACCGCCCCGAAAACGTTGCAAATAACCATTCTAGCCCTCAAACAGTTAGAAATCACGATCGACCGTCCAGACCGGCACGAATCCCGAATTTCTCGCTGCACCGACAAAAAGCACTATTCACCCCTGAACGGCCCGAAAGTAGTTATTTTCCATTTTGTCAACGGAAGACCGCCGTACCGCCCCGAAAACGTTGCAAATAACCAATCTGCCCCTCAAACAGCTAGAAATCACGACTGGCCATCCAGACCGGCACGAATCCCGAATTTCTCGCTGTACCGACAAAAAGCACTATTCACCCTTGGACAGCCCGAAAGTAGTTATTTTCCATTTTGTCAACGGAAAACCGCCGTACCGCCCCGAAAACGTTGCAAATAACCATTCTAGCCCTCAAACAGCCAGAAATCACGATCGGCCGTCCAGACCGGCACGAATCCCGAATTTCTCGCTGCATCGACAAAAAGCACTATTCACCCCTGAACGGCCCGAAAGTAGTTATTTTCCATTTTGTCAACGGAAGACCGCCGTACCGCCACTAAAACGTTGCAAATAACCAATCTGCCCCTCAAACAGCCAGAAATCACGACTGGCCGTCCAGACCGGCACGAATCCCGAATTTCTCGTTGTACCGACAAAAAGCACTATTCACCCCTGGACAGCCCGAAAGTAGTTATTTTCCATTTTGTCAACGGAATACCGCCGTACCGCCCCGAAAACGTTGCAAATAACCATTCTAGCCCTCAAACAGTTAGAAACCACGATCGGCCGTCCAGACCGGCACGAATCCCGAATTTCTCGCTGCATCGACAAAAAGCACTATTCACCCCTGAACGGCCCGAAAGTAGTTATTTTCCATTTTGTCAACGGAAGACCGCCGTACCGCCACTAAAACGTTGCAAATAACCAATCTGCCCCTCAAACAGCCAGAAATCACGACTGGCCGTCCAGACCGGCACGAATCCCGAATTTCTCGTTGTACCGACAAAAAGCACTATTCACCCCTGGACAGCCCGAAAGTAGTTATTTTCCATTTTGTCAACGGAATACCGCCGTACCGCCCCGAAAACGTTGCAAATAACCATTCTAGCCCTCAAACAGTTAGAAATCACGATCGGCCGTCCAGACCGGCACGAATCCCGAATTTCTCGCTGCATCGACAAAAAGCACTATTCACCCCTGAACGGCCCGAAAGTAGTTATTTTCCATTTTGTCAACGGAAGACCGCCGTACCGCCACTAAAACGTTGCAAATAACCAATCTGCCCCTCAAACAGCCAGAAATCACGATCGGCCATCCAGACCGGCACGAATCCCGAATTTCTCGCTGTACCGACAGAAAGCACTATTCACCCCTGGACAGCCCGAAAGTAGTTATTTTCCATTCTGTAAACGGAAAACCGCCGTACCGCCTCGAAAACGTTGCAAATAACCATTCTAGCCCTCAAACAGCCAGAAATCACGATCGGCCGTCCAGACCGGCACGAATCCCGAATTTCTCGCTGCATCGACAAAAAGCACTATTCACCCCTGAACGGCCCGAAAGTAGTTATTTTCCATTTTGACAACGGAAGACCGCCGTACCGCCACTAAAACGTTGCAAATAACCAATCTGCCCCTCAAACAGCCAGAAATCACGACTGGCCGTCCAGACCGGCACGAATCCCGAATTTCTCGTTGTACCGACAAAAAGCACTATTCACCCCTGGACAGCCCGAAAGTAGTTATTTTCCATTTTGTCAACGGAATACCGCCGTACCGCCCCGAAAACGTTGCAAATAACCATTCTAGCCCTCAAACAGTTAGAAACCACGATCGGCCGTCCAGACCGGCACGAATCCCGAATTTCTCGCTGCATCGACAAAAAGCACTATTCACCCCTGAACGGCCCGAAAGTAGTTATTTTCCATTTTGTCAACGGAAGACCGCCGTACCGCCCCGAAAATGTTGCAAATAACCAATCTGCCCCTCAAACAGCCAGAAATCCCGGCTGGCCGTCCAGACCGGCACAAATCCCAAATTTCTCGCTGTACCGACAAAAAGCACTATTCACCCCTGGACAGCCCGAAAGTAGTTATTTTCCATTTTGTCAACGGAATTCCGCCGTACCGCCCCGAAAACGTTGCAAATAACCAATCTGCCCCTCAAACAGCCAGAAATCACGATCGGCCGTCCAGACCGGCACGAATCCCGAATTTCTCGCTGTACCGACAGAAAGCACTATTCACCCCTGGACAGCCTGAAAGTAGTTATTTTCCATTCTGTAAACGGAAAACCGCCGTACCGCCCCGAAAACGTTGCAAACAACCATTCTAGCCCTCAAACAGCCAGAAATCACGATCGGCCGTCCAGACCGGCACGAATCCCGAATTTCTCGCTGCATCGACAAAAAGCACTATTCACCCCTGAACGGCCCGAATGTAGTTATTTTCCATTTTGTCAACGGAAGACCGCCGTAACGCCACTAAAACGTTGCAAATAACCAATCTGCCCCTCAAACAGCCAGAAATCACGATCGGCCGTCCAGACCGGCACGAATCCCGAATTTCTCGCTGTACCAACAGAAAGCACTATTCACCCCTGGACAGCCCGAAAGTAGTTATTTTCCATTCTGTAAACGGAAAACCGCCGTACCGCCTCGAAAACGTTGCAAATAACCATTCTAGCCCTCAAACAGCCAGAAATCACGATCGGCCGTCCAGACCGGCACGAATCCCGAATTTCTCGCTGCATCGACAAAAAGCACTATTCACCCCTGAACGGCCCGAAAGTAGTTATTTTCCATTTTGTCAACGGAAGACCGCCGTACCGCCACTAAAACGTTGCAAATAACCAATCTGCCCCTCAAACAGCCAGAAATCACGACTGGCCGTCCAGACCGGCACGAATCCCGAATTTCTCGTTGTACCGACAAAAAGCACTATTCACCCCTGGACAGCCCGAAAGTAGTTATTTTCCATTTTGTCAACGGAATACCGCCGTACCGCCCCGAAAACGTTGCAAATAACCATTCTAGCCCTCAAACAGTTAGAAACCACGATCGGCCGTCCAGACCGGCACGAATCCCGAATTTCTCGCTGCATCGACAAAAAGCACTATTCACCCCTGAACGGCCCGAATGTAGTTATTTTCCATTTTGTCAACGGAAGACCGCCGTACTGCCACTAAAACGTTGCAAATAACCAATCTGCCCCTCAAACAGCCAGAAATCACGATCGGCCGTCCAGACCGGCACGAATCCCGAATTTCTCGCTGTACCGACAGAAAGCACTATTCACCCCTGGACAGCCCGAAAGTAGTTATTTTCCATTCTGTAAACGGAAAACCGCCGTACCGCCTCGAAAACGTTGCAAATAACCATTCTAGCCCTCAAACAGCCAGAAATCACGATCGGCCGTCCAGACCGGCACGAATCCCGAATTTCTCGCTGCACCGACAAAAAGCACTAATCACCCCTGAACGACCCGAAAGTAGTTATTTTCCATTTTGTCAACGGAAGACCGCCGTACCGCCACTAAAACGTTGCAAATAACCAATCTGCCCCTCAAACAGCCAGAAATCACGATCGGCCGTCCAGACCGGCACGAATCCTGAATTTCTCGTTGCACCGACAAAAAGCACTATTCACCCCTGAACGGCCCGAAAGTAGTTATTTTCCATTTTGTCAACGGAAAACCGCCGTACTGCCCCGAAAACGTTGCAAATAACCAATCTGCCCCTCAAACAGCTAGAAATCACGACTGGCCGTCCAGACCGGCACGAATCCCGAATTTCTCGCTGTACCGACAAAAAGCACTATTCACCCATGGACAGCCCGAAAGTAGTTATTTTCCATTTTGTCAACGGAATACCGCCGTACCGCCCCGAAAACGTTGCAAATAACCATTCTAGCCCTCAAACAGTTAGAAATCACGATCGACCGTCCAGACCGGCACGAATCCCGAATTTCTCGCTGCACCGACAAAAAGCACTATTCACCCCTGAACGGCCCGAAAGTAGTTATTTTCCATTTTGTCAACGGAGGACCGCCGTACCGCCCCGAAAATGTTGCAAATAACCAATCTGCCCCTCAAACAGCCAGAAATCCCGACTGGCCGTCCAGACCGGCACGAATCCCAAATTTCTCGCTGTACCGACAAAAAGCACTATTCACCCCTGGACAGCCCGAAAGTAGTTATTTTCCATTTTGTCAACGGAATCCCGCCGTACCGCCCCGAAAACGTTGCAAATAACCAATCTGCCCCTCAAACAGCCAGAAATCACGATCGGCCGTCCAGACCGGCACGAATCCCGAATTTCTCGCTATACCGACAGAAAGCACTATTCACCCCTGGACAGCCCGAAAGTAGTTAGTTTCCATTCTGTAAACGGAAAACTGCCGTACCGCCCCGAAAACGTTGCAAACAACCATTCTAGCCCTCAAACAGCCAGAAATCACGATCGGCCGTCCAGACCGGCACGAATCCCGAATTTCTCGCTGCCCCGACAAAAAGCACTATTCACCCCTGAACGGCCCGAAAGTAGTTATTTTCCATTTTGTCAACGGAAGACCGCCGTACCGCCACTAAAACGTTGCAAATAACCAATCTGCCCCTCAAACAGCCAGAAATCACGATCGGCCGTCCAGACCGGCACGAATCCTGAATTTCTCGCTGCACCGACAAAAAGCACTATTCACCCCTGAAAGGCCCGAAAGTAGTTATTTTCCATTTTGTAAACGGAATACCGCCGTACCGCCCCGAAAACGTTGCAAATAACCAATCTGCCCCTCAAACAGCTAGAAATCCCGACTGGCCATCCAGACCGGCACGAATCCCGAATTTCTCGCTGTACCGACAAAAAGCACTATTCACCCTTGGACAGCCCGAAAGTAGTTATTTTCCATTTTGTCAACGGAAAACCGCCGTACCGCCCCGAAAACGTTGCAAATAACCATTCTAGCCCTCAAACAGTTAGAAATCACGATCGGCCGTCCAGACCGGCACGAATCCCGAATTTCTCGCTGCATCGACAAAAAGCACTATTCACCCCTGAACGGCCCGAAAGTAGTTATTTTCCATTTTCTCAACGGAAGACCGCCGTACCGCCACTAAAACGTTGCAAATAACCAATCTGCCCGTCAAACAGCCAGAAATCACGACTGGCCGTCCAGACCGGCACGAATCCCGAATTTCTCGTTGTACCGACAAAAAGCACTATTCACCCCTGGACAGCCCGAAAGTAGTTATTTTCCATTTTGTCAACGGAATACCGCCGTACCGCCCCGAAAACGTTGCAAATAACCATTCTAGCCCTCAAACAGTTAGAAATCACGATCGACCGTCCAGACCGGCACGAATCCCGAATTTCTCGCTGCACCGACAAAAAGCACTATTCACCCCTAAACGGCCCGAAAGTAGTTATTTTCCATTTTGTCAACGGAAGACCGCCGTACCGCCACTAAAACGTTGCAAATAACCAATCTGCCCGTCAAACAGCCAGAAATCACGACTGGCCGTCCAGACCGGCACGAATCCCGAATTTCTCGTTGTACCGACAAAAAGCACTATTCACCCCTGGACAGCCCGAAAGTAGTTATTTTCCATTTTGTCAACGGAATACCGCCGTACCGCCCCGAAAACGTTGCAAATAACCATTCTAGCCCTCAAACAGTTAGAAATCACGATCGACCGTCCAGACCGGCACGAATCCCGAATTTCTCGCTGCACCGACAAAAAGCACTATTCACCCCTAAACGGCCCGAAAGTAGTTATTTTCCATTTTGTCAACGGAACACCGCCGTACCGCCCCGAAAATGTTGCAAATAACCAATCTGCCCCTCAAACAGCCAGAAATCCCGACTGGCCGTCCAGACCGGCACGAATCCCAAATTTCTCGCTGTACCGACAAAAAGCACTATTCACCCCTGGACAGCCCGAAAGTAGTTATTTTCCATTTTGTCAACGGAATACCGCCGTACCGCCCCGAAAACATTGCAAATAACCAATCTGCCCCTCAAACAGCCAGAAATCACGATCGGCCGTCCAGACCGGCACGAATCCCGAATTTCTCGCTGTACCGACAGAAAGCACTATTCACCCCTGGACAGCCCAAAAGTAGTTATTTTCCATTCTGTGAACGGAAAACTGCCGTACCGCCCCGAAAACGTTGCAAATAACCATTCTAGCCCTCAAACAGCCAGAAATCACGATCGGCCGTCCAGACCGGCACGAATCCCGAATTTCTCGCTGCATCGACAAAAAGCACTATTCACCCCTGAACGGCCCGAAAGTAGTTATTTTCCATTTTGTCAACGGAAGACCGCCGTACCGCCACTAAAACGTTGCAAATAACCAATCTGCCCCTCAAACAGCCAGAAATCACGACTGGCCGTCCAGACCGGCACGAATCCCGAATTTCTCGTTGTACCGACAAAAAGCACTATTCACCCCTGGACAGCCCGAAAGTAGTTATTTTCCATTTTGTCAACGGAATACCGCCGTACCGCCCCGAAAACGTTGCAAATAACCATTCTAGCCCTCAAACAGTTAGAAACCACGATCGGCCGTCCAGACCGGCACGAATCCCGAATTTCTCGCTGCATCGACAAAAAGCACTATTCACCCCTGAACGGCCCGAATGTAGTTATTTTCCATTTTGTCAACGGAAGACCGCCGTACTGCCACTAAAACGTTGCAAATAACCAATCTGCCCCTCAAACAGCCAGAAATCACGATCGGCCGTCCAGACCGGCACGAATCCCGAATTTCTCGCTGTACCGACAGAAAGCACTATTCACCCCTGGACAGCCCGAAAGTAGTTATTTTCCATTCTGTAAACGGAAAACCGCCGTACCGCCTCGAAAACGTTGCAAATAACCATTCTAGCCCTCAAACAGCCAGAAATCACGATCGGCCGTCCAGACCGGCACGAATCCCGAATTTCTCGCTGCACCGACAAAAAGCACTAATCACCCCTGAACGACCCGAAAGTAGTTATTTTCCATTTTGTCAACGGAAGACCGCCGTACCGCCACTAAAACGTTGCAAATAACCAATCTGCCCCTCAAACAGCCAGAAATCACGATCGGCCGTCCAGACCGGCACGAATCCTGAATTTCTCGTTGCACCGACAAAAAGCACTATTCACCCCTGAACGGCCCGAAAGTAGTTATTTTCCATTTTGTCAACGGAAAACCGCCGTACTGCCCCGAAAACGTTGCAAATAACCAATCTGCCCCTCAAACAGCTAGAAATCACGACTGGCCGTCCAGACCGGCACGAATCCCGAATTTCTCGCTGTACCGACAAAAAGCACTATTCACCCATGGACAGCCCGAAAGTAGTTATTTTCCATTTTGTCAACGGAATACCGCCGTACCGCCCCGAAAACGTTGCAAATAACCATTCTAGCCCTCAAACAGTTAGAAATCACGATCGACCGTCCAGACCGGCACGAATCCCGAATTTCTCGCTGCACCGACAAAAAGCACTATTCACCCCTGAACGGCCCGAAAGTAGTTATTTTCCATTTTGTCAACGGAGGACCGCCGTACCGCCCCGAAAATGTTGCAAATAACCAATCTGCCCCTCAAACAGCCAGAAATCCCGACTGGCCGTCCAGACCGGCACGAATCCCAAATTTCTCGCTGTACCGACAAAAAGCACTATTCACCCCTGGACAGCCCGAAAGTAGTTATTTTCCATTTTGTCAACGGAATCCCGCCGTACCGCCCCGAAAACGTTGCAAATAACCAATCTGCCCCTCAAACAGCCAGAAATCACGATCGGCCGTCCAGACCGGCACGAATCCCGAATTTCTCGCTATACCGACAGAAAGCACTATTCACCCCTGGACAGCCCGAAAGTAGTTAGTTTCCATTCTGTAAACGGAAAACTGCCGTACCGCCCCGAAAACGTTGCAAACAACCATTCTAGCCCTCAAACAGCCAGAAATCACGATCGGCCGTCCAGACCGGCACGAATCCCGAATTTCTCGCTGCCCCGACAAAAAGCACTATTCACCCCTGAACGGCCCGAAAGTAGTTATTTTCCATTTTGTCAACGGAAGACCGCCGTACCGCCACTAAAACGTTGCAAATAACCAATCTGCCCCTCAAACAGCCAGAAATCACGATCGGCCGTCCAGACCGGCACGAATCCTGAATTTCTCGCTGCACCGACAAAAAGCACTATTCACCCCTGAAAGGCCCGAAAGTAGTTATTTTCCATTTTGTAAACGGAATACCGCCGTACCGCCCCGAAAACGTTGCAAATAACCAATCTGCCCCTCAAACAGCTAGAAATCCCGACTGGCCATCCAGACCGGCACGAATCCCGAATTTCTCGCTGTACCGACAAAAAGCACTATTCACCCTTGGACAGCCCGAAAGTAGTTATTTTCCATTTTGTCAACGGAAAACCGCCGTACCGCCCCGAAAACGTTGCAAATAACCATTCTAGCCCTCAAACAGTTAGAAATCACGATCGGCCGTCCAGACCGGCACGAATCCCGAATTTCTCGCTGCATCGACAAAAAGCACTATTCACCCCTGAACGGCCCGAAAGTAGTTATTTTCCATTTTCTCAACGGAAGACCGCCGTACCGCCACTAAAACGTTGCAAATAACCAATCTGCCCGTCAAACAGCCAGAAATCACGACTGGCCGTCCAGACCGGCACGAATCCCGAATTTCTCGTTGTACCGACAAAAAGCACTATTCACCCCTGGACAGCCCGAAAGTAGTTATTTTCCATTTTGTCAACGGAATACCGCCGTACCGCCCCGAAAACGTTGCAAATAACCATTCTAGCCCTCAAACAGTTAGAAATCACGATCGACCGTCCAGACCGGCACGAATCCCGAATTTCTCGCTGCACCGACAAAAAGCACTATTCACCCCTAAACGGCCCGAAAGTAGTTATTTTCCATTTTGTCAACGGAAGACCGCCGTACCGCCACTAAAACGTTGCAAATAACCAATCTGCCCGTCAAACAGCCAGAAATCACGACTGGCCGTCCAGACCGGCACGAATCCCGAATTTCTCGTTGTACCGACAAAAAGCACTATTCACCCCTGGACAGCCCGAAAGTAGTTATTTTCCATTTTGTCAACGGAATACCGCCGTACCGCCCCGAAAACGTTGCAAATAACCATTCTAGCCCTCAAACAGTTAGAAATCACGATCGACCGTCCAGACCGGCACGAATCCCGAATTTCTCGCTGCACCGACAAAAAGCACTATTCACCCCTAAACGGCCCGAAAGTAGTTATTTTCCATTTTGTCAACGGAACACCGCCGTACCGCCCCGAAAATGTTGCAAATAACCAATCTGCCCCTCAAACAGCCAGAAATCCCGACTGGCCGTCCAGACCGGCACGAATCCCAAATTTCTCGCTGTACCGACAAAAAGCACTATTCACCCCTGGACAGCCCGAAAGTAGTTATTTTCCATTTTGTCAACGGAATACCGCCGTACCGCCCCGAAAACATTGCAAATAACCAATCTGCCCCTCAAACAGCCAGAAATCACGATCGGCCGTCCAGACCGGCACGAATCCCGAATTTCTCGCTGTACCGACAGAAAGCACTATTCACCCCTGGACAGCCCAAAAGTAGTTATTTTCCATTCTGTAAACGGAAAACTGCCGTACCGCCCCGAAAACGTTGCAAATAACCATTCTAGCCCTCAAACAGCCAGAAATCACGATCGGCCGTCCAGACCGGCACGAATCCCGAATTTCTCGCTGCATCGACAAAAAGCACTATTCACCCCTGAACGGCCCGAAAGTAGTTATTTTCCATTTTGTCAACGGAAGACCGCCGTACCGCCACTAAAACGTTGCAAATAACCAATCTGCCCCTCAAACAGCCAGAAATCACGACTGGCCGTCCAGACCGGCACGAATCCCGAATTTCTCGTTGTACCGACAAAAAGCACTATTCACCCCTGGACAGCCCGAAAGTAGTTATTTTCCATTTTGTCAACGGAATACCGCCGTACCGCCCCGAAAACGTTGCAAATAACCATTCTAGCCCTCAAACAGTTAGAAACCACGATCGGCCGTCCAGACCGGCACGAATCCCGAATTTCTTGCTGCATCGACAAAAAGCACTATTCACCCCTGAACGGCCCGAATGTAGTTATTTTCCATTTTGTCAACGGAAGACCGCCGTACTGCCACTAAAACGTTGCAAATAACCAATCTGCCCCTCAAACAGCCAGAAATCACGATCGGCCGTCCAGACCGGCACGAATCCCGAATTTCTCGCTGTACCGACAGAAAGCACTATTCACCCCTGGACAGCCCGAAAGTAGTTATTTTCCATTCTGTAAACGGAAAACCGCCGTACCGCCTCGAAAACGTTGCAAATAACCATTCTAGCCCTCAAACAGCCAGAAATCACGATCGGCCGTCCAGACCGGCACGAATCCCGAATTTCTCGCTGCACCGACAAAAAGCACTATTCACCCCTGAACGGCCCGAAAGTAGTTATTTTCCATTTTGTCAACGGAAGACCGCCGTACCGCCACTAAAACGTTGCAAATAACCAATCTGCCCCTCAAACAGCCAGAAATCACGATCGGCCGTCCAGACCGGCACGAATCCTGAATTTCTCGTTGCACCGACAAAAAGCACTATTCACCCCTGAACGGCCCGAAAGTAGTTATTTTCCATTTTGTCAACGGAAAACCGCCGTACTGCCCCGAAAACGTTGCAAATAACCAATCTGCCCCTCAAACAGCTAGAAATCACGACTGGCCGTCCAGACCGGCACGAATCCCGAATTTCTCGCTGTACCGACAAAAAGCACTATTCACCCATGGACAGCCCGAAAGTAGTTATTTTCCATTTTGTCAACGGAATACCGCCGTACCGCCCCGAAAACGTTGCAAATAACCATTCTAGCCCTCAAACAGTTAGAAACCACGATCGGCCGTCCAGACCGGCACGAATCCCGAATTTCTCGCTGCATCGACAAAAAGCACTATTCACCCCTGAACGGCCCGAATGTAGTTATTTTCCATTTTGTCAACGGAAGACCGCCGTACTGCCACTAAAACGTTGCAAATAACCAATCTGCCCCTCAAACAGCCAGAAATCACGATCGGCCGTCCAGACCGGCACGAATCCCGAATTTCTCGCTGTACCGACAGAAAGCACTATTCACCCCTGGACAGCCCGAAAGTAGTTATTTTCCATTCTGTAAACGGAAAACCGCCGTACCGCCTCGAAAACGTTGCAAATAACCATTCTAGCCCTCAAACAGCCAGAAATCACGATCGGCCGTCCAGACCGGCACGAATCCCGAATTTCTCGCTGCACCGACAAAAAGCACTAATCACCCCTGAACGACCCGAAAGTAGTTATTTTCCATTTTGTCAACGGAAGACCGCCGTACCGCCACTAAAACGTTGCAAATAACCAATCTGCCCCTCAAACAGCCAGAAATCACGATCGGCCGTCCAGACCGGCACGAATCCTGAATTTCTCGTTGCACCGACAAAAAGCACTATTCACCCCTGAACGGCCCGAAAGTAGTTATTTTCCATTTTGTCAACGGAAAACCGCCGTACTGCCCCGAAAACGTTGCAAATAACCAATCTGCCCCTCAAACAGCTAGAAATCACGACTGGCCGTCCAGACCGGCACGAATCCCGAATTTCTCGCTGTACCGACAAAAAGCACTATTCACCCATGGACAGCCCGAAAGTAGTTATTTTCCATTTTGTCAACGGAATACCGCCGTACCGCCCCGAAAACGTTGCAAATAACCATTCTAGCCCTCAAACAGTTAGAAATCACGATCGACCGTCCAGACCGGCACGAATCCCGAATTTCTCGCTGCACCGACAAAAAGCACTATTCACCCCTGAACGGCCCGAAAGTAGTTATTTTCCATTTTGTCAACGGAGGACCGCCGTACCGCCCCGAAAATGTTGCAAATAACCAATCTGCCCCTCAAACAGCCAGAAATCCCGACTGGCCGTCCAGACCGGCACGAATCCCAAATTTCTCGCTGTACCGACAAAAAGCACTATTCACCCCTGGACAGCCCGAAAGTAGTTATTTTCCATTTTGTCAACGGAATCCCGCCGTACCGCCCCGAAAACGTTGCAAATAACCAATCTGCCCCTCAAACAGCCAGAAATCACGATCGGCCGTCCAGACCGGCACGAATCCCGAATTTCTCGCTATACCGACAGAAAGCACTATTCACCCCTGGACAGCCCGAAAGTAGTTAGTTTCCATTCTGTAAACGGAAAACTGCCGTACCGCCCCGAAAACGTTGCAAACAACCATTCTAGCCCTCAAACAGCCAGAAATCACGATCGGCCGTCCAGACCGGCACGAATCCCGAATTTCTCGCTGCCCCGACAAAAAGCACTATTCACCCCTGAACGGCCCGAAAGTAGTTATTTTCCATTTTGTCAACGGAAGACCGCCGTACCGCCACTAAAACGTTGCAAATAACCAATCTGCCCCTCAAACAGCCAGAAATCACGATCGGCCGTCCAGACCGGCACGAATCCTGAATTTCTCGCTGCACCGACAAAAAGCACTATTCACCCCTGAAAGGCCCGAAAGTAGTTATTTTCCATTTTGTAAACGGAATACCGCCGTACCGCCCCGAAAACGTTGCAAATAACCAATCTGCCCCTCAAACAGCTAGAAATCCCGACTGGCCATCCAGACCGGCACGAATCCCGAATTTCTCGCTGTACCGACAAAAAGCACTATTCACCCTTGGACAGCCCGAAAGTAGTTATTTTCCATTTTGTCAACGGAAAACCGCCGTACCGCCCCGAAAACGTTGCAAATAACCATTCTTGCCCTCAAACAGTTAGAAATCACGATCGGCCGTCCAGACCGGCACGAATCCCGAATTTCTCGCTGCATCGACAAAAAGCACTATTCACCCCTGAACGGCCCGAAAGTAGTTATTTTCCATTTTGTCAACGGAAGACCGCCGTACCGCCACTAAAACGTTGCAAATAACCAATCTGCCCCTCAAACAGCCAGAAATCACGACTGGCCGTCCAGACCGGCACGAATCCCGAATTTCTCGTTGTACCGACAAAAAGCACTATTCACCCCTGGACAGCCCGAAAGTAGTTATTTTCCATTTTGTCAACGGAATACCGCCGTACCGCCCCGAAAACGTTGCAAATAACCATTCTAGCCCTCAAACAGTTAGAAATCACGATCGACCGTCCAGACCGGCACGAATCCCGAATTTCTCGCTGCACCGACAAAAAGCACTATTCACCCCTAAACGGCCCGAAAGTAGTTATTTTCCATTTTGTCAACGGAATACCGCCGTACCGCCCCGAAAACGTTGCAAATAACCATTCTAGCCCTCAAACAGTTAGAAATCACGATCGACCGTCCAGACCGGCACGAATCCCGAATTTCTCGCTGCACCGACAAAAAGCACTATTCACCCCTGAACGGCCCGAAAGTAGTTATTTTCCATTTTGTCAACGGAAGACCGCCGTACCGCCCCGAAAATGTTGCAAATAACCAATCTGCCCCTCAAACAGCCAGAAATCCCGACTGGCCGTCCAGACCGGCACGAATCCCAAATTTCTCGCTGTACCGACAAAAAGCACTATTCACCCCTGGACAGCCCGAAAGTAGTTATTTTCCATTTTGTCAACGGAATCCCGCCGTACCGCCCCGAAAACGTTGCAAATAACCAATCTGCCCCTCAAACAGCCAGAAATCACGATCGGCCGTCCAGACCGGCACGAATCCCGAATTTCTCGCTATACCGACAGAAAGCACTATTCACCCCTGGACAGCCCGAAAGTAGTTATTTTCCATTCTGTAAACGGAAAACTGCCGTACCGCCCCGAAAACGTTGCAAACAACCATTCTAGCCCTCAAACAGCCAGAAATCACGATCGGCCGTCCAGACCGGCACGAATCCTGAATTTCTCGCTGCACCGACAAAAAGCACTATTCACCCCTGAACGGCCCGAAAGTAGTTATTTTCCATTTTGTCAACGGAAGACCGCCGTACCGCCACTAAAACGTTGCAAATAACCAATCTGCCCCTCAAACAGCCAGAAATCACGACTGGCCGTCCAGACCGGCACGAATCCCGAATTTCTCGTTGTACCGACAAAAAGCACTATTCACCCCTGGACAGCCCGAAAGTAGTTATTTTCCATTTTGTCAACGGAATACCGCCGTACCGCCCCGAAAACGTTGCAAATAACCATTCTAGCCCTCAAACAGTTAGAAATCACGATCGACCGTCCAGACCGGCACGAATCCCGAATTTCTCGCTGCACCGACAAAAAGCACTATTCACCCCTGAACGGCCCGAAAGTAGTTATTTTCCATTTTGTCAACGGAAGACCGCCGTACCGCCCCGAAAATGTTGCAAATAACCAATCTGCCCCTCAAACAGCCAGAAATCCCGACTGGCCGTCCAGACCGGCACGAATCCCAAATTTCTCGCTGTACCGACAAAAAGCACTATTCACCCCTGGACAGCCCGAAAGTAGTTATTTTCCATTTTGTCAACGGAAGACCGCCGTACCGCCACTAAAACGTTGCAAATAACCAATCTGCCCCTCAAACAGCCAGAAATCACGATCGGCCGTCCAGACCGGCACGAATCCCGAATTTCTCGCTGTACCGACAGAAAGCACTATTCACCCCTGGACAGCCCGAAAGTAGTTATTTTCCATTTTGTCAACGGAATACCGCCGTACCGCCCCGAAAACGTTGCAAATAACCATTCTAGCCCTCAAACAGCCAGAAATCACGATCGGCCGTCCAGATCGGCACGAATCCCGAATTTCTCGCTGCACCGACAAAAAGCACTATTCACCCCTGAACGGCCCGAAAGTAGTTATTTTCCATTTTGTCAACGGAAGACCGCCGTACCGCCACTAAAACGTTGCAAATAACCAATCTGCCCCTCAAACAGCCAGAAATCACGATCGGCCGTCCAGACCGGCACGAATCCCGAATTTCTCGCTGCACCGACAAAAAGCACTATTCACCCCTGAACGGCCCGAAAGTAGTTATTTTCCATTTTGTCAACGGAAAACCGCCGTACCGCCCCGAAAACGTTGCAAATAACCAATCTGCCCCTCAAACAGCTAGAAATCACGACTGGCCGTCCAGACCGGCACGAATCCCGAATTTCTCGCTGTACCGACAAAAAGCACTATTCACCCCAGGACAGCCCGAAAGTAGTTATTTTCCATTTTGTCAACGGAATACCGCCGTACCGCCCCGAAAACGTTGCAAATAACCATTCTAGCCCTCAAACAGTTAGAAATCACGATCGACCGTCCAGACCGGCACGAATCCCGAATTTCTCGCTGCACCGACAAAAAGCACTATTCACCCCTGAACGGCCCGAAAGTAGTTATTTTCCATTTTGTCAACGGAAGACCGCCGTACCGCCCCGAAAATGTTGCAAATAACCAATCTGCCCCTCAAACAGCCAGAAATCCCGACTGGCCGTCCAGACCGGCTCGAATCCCAAATTTCTCGCTGTACCGACAAAAAGCACTATTCACCCCTGGACAGCCCGAAAGTAGTTATTTTCCATTTTGTCAACGGAATCTCGCCGTACCGCCCCGAAAACGTTGCAAATAACCAATCTGCCCCTCAAACAGCCAGAAATCACGATCGGCCGTCCAGACCGGCACGAATCCCGAATTTCTCGCTATACCGACAGAAAGCACTATTCACCCCTGGACAGCCCGAAAGTAGTTATTTTCCATTCTGTAAACGGAAAACTGCCGTACCGCCCCGAAAACGTTGCAAACAACCATTCTAGCCCTCAAACAGCCAGAAATCACGATCGGCCGTCCAGACCGGCACGAATCCCGAATTTCTCGCTGCCCCGACAAAAAGCACTATTCACCCCTGAACGGCCCGAAAGTAGTTATTTTCCATTTTGTCAACGGAAGACCGCCGTACCGCCACTAAAACGTTGCAAATAACCAATCTGCCCCTCAAACAGCCAGAAATCACGATCGGCCGTCCAGACCGGCACGAATCCTGAATTTCTCGCTGCACCGACAAAAAGCACTATTCACCCCTGAACGGCCCGAAAGTAGTTATTTTCCATTTTGTAAACGGAATACCGCCGTACCGCCCCGAAAACGTTGCAAATAACCAATCTGCCCCTCAAACAGCTAGAAATCCCGACTGGCCATCCAGACCGGCACGAATCCCGAATTTCTCGCTGTACCGACAAAAAGCACTATTCACCCTTGGACAGCCCGAAAGTAGTTATTTTCCATTTTGTCAACGGAAAACCACCGTACCGCCCCGAAAACGTTGCAAATAACCATTCTAGCCCTCAAACAGTTAGAAATCACGATCGGCCGTCCAGACCGGCACGAATCCCGAATATCTCGCTGCATCGACAAAAAGCACTATTCACCCCTGAACGGCCCGAAAGTAGTTATTTTCCATTTTGTCAACGGAAGACCGCCGTACCGCCACTAAAACGTTGCAAATAACCAATCTGCCCCTCAAACAGCCAGAAATCACGACTGGCCGTCCAGACCGGCACGAATCCCGAATTTCTCGTTGTACCGACAAAAAGCACTATTCACCCCTGGACAGCCCGAAAGTAGTTATTTTCCATTTTGTCAACGGAATACCGCCGTACCGCCCCGAAAACGTTGCAAATAACCATTCTAGCCCTCAAACAGTTAGAAATCACGATCGACCGTCCAGACCGGCACGAATCCCGAATTTCTCGCTGCACCGGCAAAAAGCACTATTCACCCCTGAACGGCCCGAAAGTAGTTATTTTCCATTTTGTCAACGGAACACCGCCGTACCGCCCCGAAAATGTTGCAAATAACCAATCTGCCCCTCAAACAGCCAGAAATCCCGACTGGCCGTCCAGACCGGCACGAATCCCAAATTTCTCGCTGTACCGACAAAAAGCACTATTCACCCCTGGACAGCCCGAAAGTAGTTATTTTCCATTTTGTCAACGGAATACCGCCGTACCGCCCCGAAAACGTTGCAAATAACCAATCTGCCCCTCAAACAGCCAGAAATCACGATCGGCCGTCCAGACCGGCACGAATCCCGAATTTCTCGCTGTACCGACAGAAAGCACTATTCACCCTTGGACAGCCCAAAAGTAGTTATTTTCCATTCTGTGAACGGAAAACTGCCGTACCGCCCCGAAAACGTTGCAAATAACCATTCTAGCCCTCAAACAGCCAGAAATCACGATCGGCCGTCCAGACCGGCACGAATCACGAATTTCTCGCTGCACCGACAAGAAGCACTATTCACCCCTGAACGGCCCGAAAGTAGTTATTTTCCATTTTGTCAATGGAAGACCGCCGTACCGCCCCGAAAATGTTGCAAATAACCAATCTGCCCCTCAAACAGCCAGAAATCCCGACTGGCCGTCCAGACCGGCACGAATCCCGAATTTCTCGCTGTACCGACAGAAAGCACTATTCACCCCTGGACAGCCCGAAAGTAGTTATTTTCCATTCTGTAAACGGAAAACCGCCGTACCGCCCCGAAAACGTTGCAAATAACCATTCTAGCCCTCAAACAGCCAGAAATCACGATCGGCCGTCCAGACCGGCACGAATCCCGAATTTCTCGCTGCACCGACAAAAAGCACTATTCACCCCTGAACGGCCCGAAAGTAGTTATTTTCCATTTTGTCAACGGAAGACCGCCGTACCGCCACTAAAACGTTGCAAATAACCAATTTGCCCCTCAAACAGCCAGAAATCACGATCGGCCGTCCAGACCGGCACGAATCCTGAATTTCTCGCTGCACCGACAAAAAGCACTATTCACCCCTGAACGGCCCGAAAGTAGTTATTTTCCATTTTGTCAACGGAAAACCGCCGTACCGCCCCGAAAACGTTGCAAATAACCAATCTGCCCCTCAAACAGCTAGAAATCACGACTGGCCGTCCAGACCGGCACGAATCCCGAATTTCTCGCTGTACCGACAAAAAGCACTATTCACCCTTGGACAGCCCGAAAGTAGTTATTTTCCATTTTGTCAACGGAATACCGCCGTACCGCCCCGAAAACGTTGCAAATAACCATTCTAGCCCTCAAACAGTTAGAAATCACGATCGACCGTCCAGACCGGCACGAATCCCGAATTTCTCGCTGCACCGACAAAAAGCACTATTCACCCCTGAACGGCCCGAAAGTAGTTATTTTCCATTTTGTCAACGGAAGACCGCCGTACCGCCCCGAAAATGTTGCAAATAACCAATCTGCCCCTCAAACAGCCAGAAATCTCGACTGGCCGTCCAGACCGGCACGAATCCCAAATTTCTCGCTGTACCGACAAAAAGCACTATTCACCCCTGGACAGCCCGAAAGTAGTTATTTTCCATTTTGTCAACGGAATCCCGCCGTACCGCCCCGAAAACGTTGCAAATAACCAATCTGCCCCTCAAACAGCCAGAAATCACGATCGGCCGTCCAGACCGGCACGAATCCCGAATTTCTCGCTATACCGACAGAAAGCACTATTCACCCCTGGACAGCCCGAAAGTAGTTATTTTCCATTCTGTAAAAGGAAAACTACCGTACCGCCCCGAAAACGTTGCAAACAACCATTCTAGCCCTCAAACAGCCAGAAATCACGATCGGCCGTCCAGACCGGCACGAATCCCGAATTTCTCGCTGCACCGACAAAAAGCACTATTCACCCCTGAACGGCCCGAAAGTAGTTATTTTCCATTTTGTCAACGGAAGACCGCCGTACCGCCACTAAAACGTTGCAAATAACCAATCTGCCCCTCAAACAGCCAGAAATCACGACTGGCCGTCCAGACCGGCACGAATCCCGAATTTCTCGTTGTACCGACAAAAAGCACTATTCACCCCTGGACAGCCCGAAAGTAGTTATTTTCCATTTTGTCAACGGAATACCGCCGTACCGCCCCGAAAACGTTGCAAATAACCATTCTAGCCCTCAAACAGTTAGAAATCACGATCGACCGTCCAGACCGGCACGAATCCCGAATTTCTCGCTGCACCGGCAAAAAGCACTATTCACCCCTGAACGGCCCGAAAGTAGTTATTTTCCATTTTGTCAACGGAACACCGCCGTACCGCCCCGAAAATGTTGCAAATAACCAATCTGCCCCTCAAACAGCCAGAAATCCCGACTGGCCGTCCAGACCGGCACGAATCCCAAATTTCTCGCTGTACCGACAAAAAGCACTATTCACCCCTGGACAGCCCGAAAGTAGTTATTTTCCATTTTGTCAACGGAATACCGCCGTACCGCCCCGAAAACGTTGCAAATAACCAATCTGCCCCTCAAACAGCCAGAAATCACGATCGGCCGTCCAGACCGGCACGAATCCCGAATTTCTCGCTGTACCGACAGAAAGCACTATTCACCCTTGGACAGCCCAAAAGTAGTTATTTTCCATTCTGTGAACGGAAAACTGCCGTACCGCCCCGAAAACGTTGCAAATAACCATTCTAGCCCTCAAACAGCCAGAAATCACGATCGGCCGTCCAGACCGGCACGAATCACGAATTTCTCGCTGCACCGACAAGAAGCACTATTCACCCCTGAACGGCCCGAAAGTAGTTATTTTCCATTTTGTCAATGGAAGACCGCCGTACCGCCCCGAAAATGTTGCAAATAACCAATCTGCCCCTCAAACAGCCAGAAATCCCGACTGGCCGTCCAGACCGGCACGAATCCCGAATTTCTCGCTGTACCGACAGAAAGCACTATTCACCCCTGGACAGCCCGAAAGTAGTTATTTTCCATTCTGTAAACGGAAAACCGCCGTACCGCCCCGAAAACGTTGCAAATAACCATTCTAGCCCTCAAACAGCCAGAAATCACGATCGGCCGTCCAGACCGGCACGAATCCCGAATTTCTCGCTGCACCGACAAAAAGCACTATTCACCCCTGAACGGCCCGAAAGTAGTTATTTTCCATTTTGTCAACGGAAGACCGCCGTACCGCCACTAAAACGTTGCAAATAACCAATTTGCCCCTCAAACAGCCAGAAATCACGATCGGCCGTCCAGACCGGCACGAATCCTGAATTTCTCGCTGCACCGACAAAAAGCACTATTCACCCCTGAACGGCCCGAAAGTAGTTATTTTCCATTTTGTCAACGGAAAACCGCCGTACCGCCCCGAAAACGTTGCAAATAACCAATCTGCCCCTCAAACAGCTAGAAATCACGACTGGCCGTCCAGACCGGCACGAATCCCGAATTTCTCGCTGTACCGACAAAAAGCACTATTCACCCTTGGACAGCCCGAAAGTAGTTATTTTCCATTTTGTCAACGGAATACCGCCGTACCGCCCCGAAAACGTTGCAAATAACCATTCTAGCCCTCAAACAGTTAGAAATCACGATCGACCGTCCAGACCGGCACGAATCCCGAATTTCTCGCTGCACCGACAAAAAGCACTATTCACCCCTGAACGGCCCGAAAGTAGTTATTTTCCATTTTGTCAACGGAAGACCGCCGTACCGCCCCGAAAATGTTGCAAATAACCAATCTGCCCCTCAAACAGCCAGAAATCCCGACTGGCCGTCCAGACCGGCACGAATCCCAAATTTCTCGCTGTACCGACAAAAAGCACTATTCACCCCTGGACAGCCCGAAAGTAGTTATTTTCCATTTTGTCAACGGAATCCCGCCGTACCGCCCCGAAAACGTTGCAAATAACCAATCTGCCCCTCAAACAGCCAGAAATCACGATCGGCCGTCCAGACCGGCACGAATCCCGAATTTCTCGCTATACCGACAGAAAGCACTATTCACCCCTGGACAGCCCGAAAGTAGTTATTTTCCATTCTGTAAAAGGAAAACTACCGTACCGCCCCGAAAACGTTGCAAACAACCATTCTAGCCCTCAAACAGCCAGAAATCACGATCGGCCGTCCAGACCGGCACGAATCCCGAATTTCTCGTTGTACCGACAAAAAGCACTATTCACCCCTGGACAGCCCGAAAGTAGTTATTTTCCATTTTGTCAACGGAATACCGCCGTACCGCCCCGAAAACGTTGCAAATAACCATTCTAGCCCTCAAACAGTTAGAAATCACGATCGACCGTCCAGACCGGCACGAATCCCGAATTTCTCGCTGCACCGACAAAAAGCACTATTCACCCCTGAACGGCCCGAAAGTAGTTATTTTCCATTTTGTCAACGGAAGATCGCCGTACCGCCCCGAAAATGTTGCAAATAACCAATCTGCCCCTCAAACAGCCAGAAATCCCGACTGGCCGTCCAGACCGGCACGAATCCCAAATTTCTCGCTGTACCGACAAAAAGCACTATTCACCCCTGGACAGCCCGAAAGTAGTTATTTTCCATTTTGTCAACGGAAGACCGCCGTACCGCCACTAAAACGTTGCAAATAACCAATCTGCCCCTCAAACAGCCAGAAATCACGATCGGCCGTCCAGACCGGCACGAATCCCGAATTTCTCGCTGTACCGACAGAAAGCACTATTCACCCCTGGACAGGCCGAAAGTAGTTATTTTCCATTTTGTCAACGGAATACCGCCGTACCGCCCCGAAAACGTTGCAAATAACCATTCTAGCCCTCAAACAGCCAGAAATCACGATCGGCCGTCCAGATCGGCACGAATCCCGAATTTCTCGCTGCACCGACAAAAAGCACTATTCACCCCTGAACGGCCCGAAAGTAGTTATTTTCCATTTTGTCAACGGAAGACCACCGTACCGCCACTAAAACGTTGCAAATAACCAATCTGCCCCTCAAACAGCCAGAAATCACGATCGGCCGTCCAGACCGGCACGAATCCTGAATTTCTCGCTGCACCGACAAAAAGCACTATTCACCCCTGAACGGCCCGAAAGTAGTTATTTTCCATTTTGTCAACGGAAAACCGCCGTACCGCCCCGAAAACGTTGCAAATAACCAATCTGCCCCTCAAACAGCTAGAAATCACGACTGGCCGTCCAGACCGGCACGAATCCCGAATTTCTCGCTGTACCGACAAAAAGCACTATTCACCCTTGGACAGCCCGAAAGTAGTTATTTTCCATTTTGTCAACGGAATACCGCCGTACCGCCCCGAAAACGTTGCAAATAACCATTCTAGCCCTCAAACAGTTAGAAATCACGATCGACCGTCCAGACCGGCACGAATCCCGAATTTCTCGCTGCACCGACAAAAAGCACTATTCACCCCTGAACGGCCCGAAAGTAGTTATTTTCCATTTTGTCAACGGAAGACCGCCGTACCGCCCCGAAAATGTTGCAAATAACCAATCTGCCCCTCAAACAGCCAGAAATCCCGACTGGCCGTCCAGACCGGCACGAATCCCAAATTTCTCGCTGTACCGACAAAAAGCACTATTCACCCCTGGACAGCCCGAAAGTAGTTATTTTCCATTTTGTCAACGGAATCCCGCCGTACCGCCCCGAAAACGTTGCAAATAATCAATCTGCCCCTCAAACAGCCAGAAATCACGATCGGCCGTCCAGACCGGCACGAATCCCGAATTTCTCGCTGCACCGACAAAAAGCACTATTCACCCCTGAACGGCCCGAAAGTAGTTATTTTCCATTTTGTCAACGGAAGACCGCCGTACCGCCACTAAAACGTTGCAAATAACCAATCTGCCCCTCAAACAGCCAGAAATCACGACTGGCCGTCCAGACCGGCACGAATCCCGAATTTCTCGTTGTACCGACAAAAAGCACTATTCACCCCTGGACAGCCCGAAAGTAGTTATTTTCCATTTTGTCAACGGAATACCGCCGTACCGCCCCGAAAACGTTGCAAATAACCATTCTAGCCCTCAAACAGTTAGAAATCACGATCGACCGTCCAGACCGGCACGAATCCCGAATTTCTCGCTGCACCAACAAAAAGCACTATTCACCCCTGAACGGCCCGAAAGTAGTTATTTTCCATTTTGTCAACGGAATCCCGCCGTACCGCCCCGAAAACGTTGCAAATAACCAATCTGCCCCTCAAACAGCCAGAAATCACGATCGGCCGTCCAGACCGGCACGAATCCCGAATTTCTCGCTATACCGACAGAAAGCACTATTCACCCCTGGACAGCCCGAAAGTAGTTATTTTCCATTTTGTAAACGGAAAACTGCCGTACCGCCCCGAAAACGTTGCAAACAACCATTCTAGCCCTCAAACAGCCAGAAATCACGATCGGCCGTCCAGACCGGCACGAATCCCGAATTTCTCGCTGCACCGACAAAAAGCACTATTCACCCCTGGACGGCCCGAAAGTAGTTATTTTCCATTTTGTCAACGGAATCCCGCCGTACCGCCCCGAAAACGTTGCAAATAACCAATCTGCCCCTCAAACAGCCAGAAATCACGATCGGCCGTCCAGACCGGCACGAATCCCGAATTTCTCGCTATACCGACAGAAAGCACTATTCACCCCTGGACAGCCCGAAAGTAGTTATTTTCCATTTTGTAAACGGAAAACTGCCGTACCGCCCCGAAAACGTTGCAAACAACCATTCTAGCCCTCAAACAGCCAGAAATCACGATCGGCCGTCCAGACCGGCACGAATCCCGAATTTCTCGCTGCACCGACAAAAAGCACTATTCACCCCTGAACGGCCCGAAAGTAGTTATTTTCCATTTTGTCAACGGAAGACCGCCGTACCACCACTAAAACGTTGCAAATAACCAATCTGCCCCTCAAACAGCCAGAAATCACGACTGGCCGTCCAGACCGGCACGAATCCCGAATTTCTCGTTGTACCGACAAAAAGCACTATTCACCCCTGGACAGCCCGAAAGTAGTTATTTTCCATTTTGTCAACGGAATACCGCCGTACCGCCCCAAAAACGTTGCAAATAACCATTCTAGCCCTCAAACAGTTAGAAATCACGATCGACCGTCCAGACCGGCACGAATCCCGAATTTCTCGCTGCACCGACAAAAAGCACTATTCACCCCTGAACGGCCCGAAAGTAGTTATTTTCCATTTTGTCAACGGAAGACCGCCGTACCGCCCCGAAAATGTTGCAAATAACCAATCTGCCCCTCAAACAGCCAGAAATCCCGACTGGCCGTCCAGACCGGCACGAATCCCAAATTTCTCGCTGTACCGACAAAAGCACTATTCACCCCTGGACAGCCCGAAAGTAGTTATTTTCCATTTTGTCAACGGAAGACCGCCGTACCGCCACTGAAACGTTGCAAATAACCAATCTGCCCCTCAAACAGCCAGAAATCACGATCGGCCGTCCAGACCGGCACGAATCCCGAATTTCTCGCTGTACCGACAGAAAGCACTATTCACCCCTGGACGGCCCGAAAGTAGTTATTTTCCATTTTGTCAACGGAATCCCACCGTACCGCCCCGAAAACGTTGCAAATAACCAATCTGCCCCTCAAACAGCCAGAAATCACGATCGGCCGTCCAGACCGGCACGAATCCCGAATTTCTCGCTATACCGACAGAAAGCACTATTCACCCCTGGACAGCCCGAAAGTAGTTATTTTCCATTCTGTAAACGGAAAACTGCCGTACCGCCCCGAAAACGTTGCAAACAACCATTCTAGCCCTCAAACAGCCAGAAATCACGATCGGCCGTCCAGACCGGCACGAATCCCGAATTTCTCGCTGCACCGACAAAAAGCACTATTCACCCCTGAACGGCCCGAAAGTAGTTATTTTCCATTTTGTCAACGGAAGACCGCCGTACCGCCACTAAAACGTTGCAAATAACCAATCTGCCCTTCAAACAGCCAGAAATCACGACTGGCCGTCCAGACCGGCACGAATCCCGAATTTCTCGTTGTACCGACAAAAAGCACTATTCACCCCTGGACAGCCCGAAAGTAGTTATTTTCCATTTTGTCAACGGAATACCGCCGTACCGCCCCGAAAACGTTGCAAATAACCATTCTAGCCCTCAAACAGTTAGAAATCACGATCGACCGTCCAGACCGGCACGAATCCCGAATTTCTCGCTGCACCGACAAAAAGCACTATTCACCCCTGAACGGCCCGAAAGTAGTTATTTTCCATTTTGTCAACGGAAGACCGCCGTACCGCCCCGAAAATGTTGCAAATAACCAATCTGCCCCTCAAACAGCCAGAAATCCCGACTGGCCGTCCAGACCGGCACGAATCCCAAATTTCTCGCTGTACCGACAAAAAGCACTATTCACCCCTGGACAGCCCGAAAGTAGTTATTTTCCATTTTGTCAACGGAAGACCGCCGTACCGCCACTAAAACGTTGCAAATAACCAATCTGCCCCTCAAACAGCCAGAAATCACGATCGGCCGTCCAGACCGGCACGAATCCCGAATTTCTCGCTGTACCGACAGAAAGCACTATTCACCCCTGGACAGCCCGAAAGTAGTTATTTTCCATTTTGTCAACGGAAGACCGCCGTACCGCCACTAAAACGTTGCAAATAACCACTCTGCCCCTCAAACAGCCAGAAATCACGACTGGCCGTCCAGACCGGCACGAATCCCGAATTTCTCGTTGTACCGACAAAAAGCACTATTCACCCCTGGACAGCCCGAAAGTAGTTATTTTCCATTTTGTCAACGGAATACCGCCGTACCGCCCCGAAAACGTTGCAAATAACCATTCTAGCCCTCAAACAGTTAGAAATCACGATCGACCGTCCAGACCGGCACGAATCCCGAATTTCTCGCTGCACCAACAAAAAGCACTATTCACCCCTGAACGGCCCGAAAGTAGTTATTTTCCATTTTGTCAACGGAAGACCGCCGTACCGCCCCGAAAATGTTGCAAATAACCAATCTGCCCCTCAAACAGCCAGAAATCCCGACTGGCCGTCCAGACCGGCACGAATCCCAAATTTCTCGCTGTACCGACAAAAAGCACTATTCACCCCTGGACAGCCCGAAAGTAGTTATTTTCCATTTTGTCAACGGAAGACCGCCGTACCGCCACTAAAACGTTGCAAATAACCAATCTGCCCCTCAAACAGCCAGAAATCACGATCGGCCGTCCAGACCGGCACGAATCCCGAATTTCTCGCTGTACCGACAGAAAGCACTATTCACCCCTGGACGGCCCGAAAGTAGTTATTTTCCATTTTGTCAACGGAATCCCGCCGTACCGCCCCGAAAACGTTGCAAATAACCAATCTGCCCCTCAAACAGCCAGAAATCACGATCGGCCGTCCAGACCGGCACGAATCCCGAATTTCTCGCTATACCGACAGAAAGCACTATTCACCCCTAGACAGCCCGAAAGTAGTTATTTTCCATTTTGTAAACGGAAAACTGCCGTACCGCCCCGAAAACGTTGCAAACAACCATTCTAGCCCTCAAACAGCCAGAAATCACGATCGGCCGTCCAGACCGGCACGAATCCCGAATTTCTCGCTGCACCGACAAAAAGCACTATTCACCCCTGAACGGCCCGAAAGTAGTTATTTTCCATTTTGTCAACGGAAGACCGCCGTACCACCACTAAAACGTTGCAAATAACCAATCTGCCCCTCAAACAGCCAGAAATCACGACTGGCCGTCCAGACCGGCCCGAATCCCGAATTTCTCGTTGTACCGACAAAAAGCACTATTCACCCCTGGACAGCCCGAAAGTAGTTATTTTCCATTTTGTCAACGGAATACCGCCGTACCGCCCCAAAAACGTTGCAAATAACCATTCTAGCCCTCAAACAGTTAGAAATCACGATCGACCGTCCAGACCGGCACGAATCCCGAATTTCTCGCTGCACCGACAAAAAGCACTATTCACCCCTGAACGGCCCGAAAGTAGTTATTTTCCATTTTGTCAACGGAACACCGCCGTACCGCCCCGAAAATGTTGCAAATAACCAATCTGCCCCTCAAACAGCCAGAAATCCCGACTGGCCGTCCAGACCGGCACGAATCCCAAATTTCTCGCTGTACCGACAAAAAGCACTATTCACCCCTGGACAGCCCGAAAGTAGTTATTTTCCATTTTGTCAACGGAAGACCGCCGTACCGCCACTAAAACGTTGCAAATAACCAATCTGCCCCTCAAACAGCCAGAAATCACGATCGGCCGTCCAGACCGGCACGAATCCCGAATTTCTCGCTGTACCGACAGAAAGCACTATTCACCCCTGGACGGCCCGAAAGTAGTTATTTTCCATTTTGTCAACGGAATCCCGCCGTACCGCCCCGAAAACGTTGCAAATAACCAATCTGCCCCTCAAACAGCCAGAAATCACGATCGGCCGTCCAGACCGGCACGAATCCCGAATTTCTCGCTATACCGACAGAAAGCACTATTCACCCCTGGACAGCCCGAAAGTAGTTATTTTCCACTCTGTAAACGGAAAACTGCCGTACCGCCCCGAAAACGTTGCAAACAACCATTCTAGCCCTCAAACAGCCAGAAATCACGATCGGCCGTCCAGACCGGCACGAATCCCGAATTTCTCGCTGCACCGACAAAAAGCACTATTCACCCCTGAACGGCCCGAAAGTAGTTATTTTCCATTTTGTCAACGGAAGACCGCCGTACCGCCACTAAAACGTTGCAAATAACCAATCTGCCCTTCAAACAGCCAGAAATCACGACTGGCCGTCCAGACCGGCACGAATCCCGAATTTCTCGTTGTACCGACAAAAAGCACTATTCACCCCTGGACAGCCCGAAAGTAGTTATTTTCCATTTTGTCAACGGAATACCGCCGTTCCGCCCCGAAAACGTTGCAAATAACCATTCTAGCCCTCAAACAGTTAGAAATCACGATCGACCGTCCAGACCGGCACGAATCCCGAATTTCTCGCTGCACCGACAAAAAGCACTATTCACCCCTGAACGGCCCGAAAGTAGTTATTTTCCATTTTGTCAACGGAAGACCGCCGTACCGCCCCGAAAATGTTGCAAATAACCAATCTGCCCCTCAAACAGCCAGAAATCCCGACTGGCCGTCCAGACCGGCACGAATCCCAAATTTCTCGCTGTACCGACAAAAAGCACTATTCACCCCTGGACAGCCCGAAAGTAGTTATTTTCCATTTTGTCAACGGAAGACCGCCGTACCGCCACTAAAACGTTGCAAATAACCAATCTGCCCCTCAAACAGCCAGAAATCACGATCGGCCGTCCAGACCGGCACGAATCCCGAATTTCTCGCTGTACCGACAGAAAGCACTATTCACCCCTGGACAGCCCGAAAGTAGTTATTTTCCATTTTGTCAACGGAATACCGCCGTACCGCCCCGAAAACGTTGCAAATAACCATTCTAGCCCTCAAACAGCCAGAAATCACGATCGGCCGTCCAGATCGGCACGAATCCCGAATTTCTCGCTGCACCGACAAAAAGCACTATTCACCCCTGAACGGCCCGAAAGTAGTTATTTTCCATTTTGTCAACGGAAGACCGCCGTACCGCCACTAAAACGTTGCAAATAACCAATCTGCCCCTCAAACAGCCAGAAATCACGATCGGCCGTCCAGACCGGCACGAATCCTGAATTTCTCGCTGCACCGACAAAAAGCACTATTCACCCCTGAACGGCCCGAAAGTAGTTATTTTCCATTTTGTCAACGGAAAACCGCCGTACCGCCCCGAAAACGTTGCAAATAACCAATCTGCCCCTCAAACAGCCAGAAATCACGATCGGCCGTCCAGACCGGCACGAATCCCGAATTTCTCGCGGTACCGACAGAAAGCACTATTCACCCCTGGACAGCCCAAAAGTAGTTATTTTCCGTTCTGTAAACGGAAAACCGCCGTACCGCCCCGAAAACGTTGCAAAAAACCATTCTAGCCCTCAAACAGCCAGAAATCACGATCGGCCGTCCAGATCGGCACGAATCCTGAATTTCTCGCTGCACCGACAAAAAGCACTATTCACCCCTGAACGGCCCGAAAGTAGTTATTTTCCATTTTGTCAATGGAAAACCGCCGTACCGCCCCGAAAACGTTGCAAATAACCAATCTGCCCCTCAAACAGCTAGAAATCACGACTGGCCGTCCAGACCGGCACGAATCCCGAATTTCTCGCTGTACCGACAAAAAGCACTATTCACCCTTGGACAGCCCGAAAGTAGTTATTTTCCATTTTGTCAACGGAAGACCGCCGTACCGCCACTAAAACGTTGCAAATAACCAATCTGCCACTCAAACAGCCAGAAATCACGACTGGCCGTCCAGACCGGCACGAATCCCGAATTTCTCGTTGTACCGACAAAAAGCACTATTCACCCCTGGACAGCCCGAAAGTAGTTATTTTCCATTTTGTCAACGGAATACCGCCGTACCGCCCCGAAAACGTTGCAAATAACCATTCTAGCCCTCAAACAGTTAGAAATCACGATCGACCGTCCAGACCGGCACGAATCCCGAATTTCTCGCTGCACAGACCGGCACTATTCACCCCTGAACGGCCCGAAAGTAGTTATTTTCCATTTTGTCAACGGAAGACCGCCGTACCGCCCCGAAAATGTTGCAAATAACCAATCTGCCCCTCAAACAGCCAGAAATCCCGACTGGCCGTCCAGACCGGCACGAATCCCAAATTTCTCGCTGTACCGACAAAAAGCACTATTCACCCCTGGACAGCCCGAAAGTAGTTATTTTCCATTTTGTCAACGGAATACCGCCGTACCGCCCCGAAAACGTTGCAAATAACCAATCTGCCCCTCAAACAGCCAGAAATCACGACTGGCCGTCCAGACCGGCACGAATCCCGAATTTCTCGTTGTACCGACAAAAAGCACTATTCACCCCTGGACAGCCCGAAAGTAGTTATTTTCCATTTTGTCAACGGAATACCGCCGTACCGCCCCGAAAACGTTGCAAATAACCATTCTAGCCCTCAAACAGTTAGAAATCACGATCGACCGTCCAGACCGGCACGAATCCCGAATTTCTCGCTGCACCGACAAAAAGCACTATTCACCCCTGAACAGCCCGAAAGTAGTTATTTTCCATTTTGTCAACGGAAGACCGCCGTACCGCCCCGAAAATGTTGCAAATAACCAATCTGCCCCTCAAACAGCCAGAAATCCCGACTGGCCGTCCAGACCGGCACGAATCCCAAATTTCTCGCTGTACCGACAAAAAGCACTATTCACCCCTGGACAGCCCGAAAGTAGTTATTTTCCATTTTGTCAACGGAAGACCGCCGTACCGCCACTAAAACGTTGCAAATAACCAATCTGCCCCTCAAACAGCCAGAAATCACGATCGGCCGTCCAGACCGGCACGAATCCCGAATTTCTCGCTGTACCAACAGAAAGCACTATTCACCCCTGGACAGCCCGAAAGTAGTTATTTTCCATTTTGTCAACGGAATACCGCCGTACCGCCCCGAAAACGTTGCAAATAACCATTCTAGCCCTCAAACAGCCAGAAATCACGATCGGCCGTCCAGATCGGCACGAATCCCGAATTTCTCGCTGCACCGACAAAAAGCACTATTCACCCCTGAACGGCCCAAAAGTAGTTATTTTCCTTTTTGTCAACGGAAGACCGCCGTACCGCCAATAAAACGTTGCAAATAACCAATCTGCCCCTCAAACAGCCAGAAATCACGATCGGCCGTCCAGACCGGCACGAATCCCGAATTTCTCGCTGTACCGACAAAAAGCACTATTCACCCTTGGACAGCCCGAAAGTAGTTATTTTCCATTTTGTCAACGGAAGACCGCCGTACCGCCACTAAAACGTTGCAAATAACCAATCTGCCACTCAAACAGCCAGAAATCACGACTGGCCGTCCAGACCGGCACGAATCCCGAATTTCTCGTTGTACCGACAAAAAGCACTATTCACCCCTGGACAGCCCGAAAGTAGTTATTTTCCATTTTGTCAACGGAATACCGCCGTACCGCCCCGAAAACGTTGCAAATAACCATTCTAGCCCTCAAACAGTTAGAAATCACGATCGACCGTCCAGACCGGCACGAATCCCGAATTTCTCGCTGCACAGACCGGCACTATTCACCCCTGAACGGCCCGAAAGTAGTTATTTTCCATTTTGTCAATGGAAGACCGCCGTACCGCCCCGAAAATGTTGCAAATAACCAATCTGCCCGTCAAACAGCCAGAAATCCCGACTGGCCGTCCAGACCGGCACGAATCCCAAATTTCTCGCTGTACCGACAAAAAGCACTATTCACCCCTGGACAGCCCGAAAGTAGTTATTTTCCATTTTGTCAACGGAATACCGCCGTACCGCCCCGAAAACGTTGCAAATAACCAATCTGCCCCTCAAACAGCCAGAAATCACGACTGGCCGTCCAGACCGGCACGAATCCCGAATTTCTCGTTGTACCGACAAGAAGCACTATTCACCCCTGGACAGCCTGAAAGTAGTTATTTTCCATTTTGTCAACGGAATACCGCCGTACCGCCCCGAAAACGTTGCAAATAACCATTCTAGCCCTCAAACAGTTAGAAATCACGATCGACCGTCCAGACCGGCACGAATCCCGAATTTCTCGCTGCACCGACAAAAAGCACTATTCACCCCTGAACGGCCCGAAAGTAGTTATTTTCCATTTTGTCAACGGAAAACCGCCGTACCGCCCCGAAAACGTTGCAAATAACCAATCTGCCCCTCAAACAGCTAGAAATCACGACTGGCCGTCCAGACCAGCACGAATCCCGAATTTCTCGCTGTACCGACAAAAAGCACTATTCACCCTTGGACAGCCCGAAAGTAGTTATTTTCCATTTTGTCAATGGAAGACCGCCGTACCGCCACTAAAACGTTGCAAATAACCAATCTGCCACTCAAACAGCCAGAAATCACGACTGGCCGTCCAGACCGGCACGAATCCCGAATTTCTCGTTGTACCGACAAAAAGCACTATTCACCCCTGGACAGCCCGAAAGTAGTTATTTTCCATTTTGTCAACGGAATACCGCCGTACCGCCCCGAAAACGTTGCAAATAACCATTCTAGCCCTCAAACAGTTAGAAATCACGATCGACCGTCCAGACCGGCACGAATCCCGAATTTCTCGCTGCACAGACCGGCACTATTCACCCCTGAACGGCCCGAAAGTAGTTATTTTCCATTTTGTCAACGGAAGACCGCCGTACCGCCCCGAAAATGTTGCAAATAACCAATCTGCCCCTCAAACAGCCAGAAATCCCGACTGGCCGTCCAGACCGGCACGAATCCCAAATTTCTCGCTGTACCGACAAAAAGCACTATTCACCCCTGGACAGCCCGAAAGTAGTTATTTTCCATTTTGTCAACGGAATACCGCCGTACCGCCCCGAAAACGTTGCAAATAACCAATCTGCCCCTCAAACAGCCAGAAATCACGATCGGCCGTCCAGACCGGCACGAATCCCGAATTTCTCGCTGTACCGACAGAAAGCACTATTCACCCCTGGACAGCCCAAAAGTAGTTATTTTCCATTCTGTAAACGGAAAACCGCCGTACCGCCCCGAAAACGTTGCAAATAACCATTCTAGCCCTCAAACAGCCAGAAATCACGATCGGCCGTCCAGATCGGCCCGAATCCCGAATTTCTCGCTGCACCGACAAAAAGCACTATTCACCCCTGAACGGCCCGAAAGTAGTTATTTTCCATTTTGTCAACGGAAAACCGCCGTACCGCCACTAAAACGTTGCAAATAACCAATCTGCCCCTCAAACAGCCAGAAATCACGATCGGCCGTCCAGACCGGCACGAATCCTGAATTTCTCGCTGCACCGACAAAAAGCACTATTCACCCCTGAACGGCCCGAAAGTAGTTATTTTCCATTTTGTCAACGGAAAACCGCCGTACCGCCCCGAAAACGTTGCAAATAACCAATCTGCCCCTCAAACAGCTAGAAATCACGACTGGCCGTCCAGACCGGCACGAATCCCGAATTTCTCGCTGTACCGACAAAAAGCACTATTCACCCTTGGACAGCCCGAAAGTAGTTATTTTCCATTTTGTCAACGGAAGACCGCCGTACCGCCACTAGAACGTTGCAAATAACCAATCTGCCCCTCAAACAGCCAGAAATCACGACTGGCCGTCCAGACCGGCACGAATCCCGAATTTCTCGCTGTACCGACAAAAAGCACTATTCACCCCTGGACGGCGCGAAAGTAGTTTTTTTCCATTTTGTCAACGGAAGACCGCCGTACCGCCACTAAAACGTTGCAAATAACCAATCTGCCCCTCAAACAGCCAGAAATCACGACTGGCCGTCCAGACCGGCACGAATCCCGAATTTCTCGTTGTACCGACAAAAGCACTATTCACCCCTGGACAGCCCGAAAGTAGTTATTTTCCATTTTGTCAACGAAATACCGCCGTACCGCACCGAAAAAGTTGCAAATAACCATTCTAGCCCTCAAACAGTTAGAAATCACGATCGACCGTCCAGACCGGCACGAATCCCGAATTTCTCGCTGCACCGACAAAAAGCACTATTCACCCCTGAACGGCCCGAAAGTAGTTATTTTCCATATTGTCAACGGAAGACCGCCGTACCGCCCCGAAAACGTTGCAAATAACCAATCTGCCCCTCAAATAGCCAGAAATCCCGACTGGCCGTCCAGACCGGCACGAATCCCAAATTTCTCGCTGTACCGACAAAAAGCACTATTCACCCCTGGACAGCCCGAAAGTAGTTATTTTCCATTTTGTCAACGGAATACCGCCGTACCGCCCCGAAAACGTTGCAAATAACCAATCTGCCCCTCAAACAGCCAGAAATCACGATCGGCCGTCCAGACCGGCACGAATCCCGAATTTCTCGCTGCACCGACAAAAAGCACTATTCACCCCTGAACGGCCCGAAAGTAGTTATTTTCCATTTTGTCAACGGAAGACCGCCGTACCGCCCCGAAAACGTAGCAAATAACCATTCTAGCCCTCAAACAGCTAGAAATCACGATCGGCCGTCCAGACCGGCACGAATCCCGAATTTCTAGCTGCATCGACAAAAAGCACTATTCACCCCTGAACGGCGCGAAAGTAGTTATTTTCCATTTTGTCAACGGAAGACCGCCGTACCGCCACTAAAACGTTGCAAATAACCAATCTGCCCCTCAAACAGCCAGAAATCACGACTGGCCGTCCTGACCGGCACGAATCCCGAATTTCTCGTTGTACCGACAAAAAGTACTATTCACCCCTGGACAGCCCGAAAGTAGTTATTTTCCATTTTGTCAACGAAATACCGCCGTACCGCACCGAAAAAGTTGCAAATAACCATTCTAGCCCTCAAACAGTTAGAAATCACGATCGACCGTCCAGACCGGCACGAATCCCGAATTTCTCGCTGCTCCGACAAAAAGCACTATTCACCCCTGAACGGCCCGAAAGTAGTTATTTTCCATTTTGTCAACGGAAGACCGCCGTACCGCCCCGAAAACGTTGTAAATACCCAATCTGCCCCTCAAACAGCCAGAAATCCCGACTGGCCGTCCAGACCGGCACGAATCCCAAATTTCTCGCTGTACCGACAAAAAGCACTATTCACCCCAGGACAGCCCGAAAGTAGTTATTTTCCATTTTGTCAACGGAATACCGCCGTACCGCCACTAAAACGTTGCAAATAACCAATCTGCCCCTCAAACAGCCAGAAATCACGATCGGCCGTCCAGACCGGCACGAATCCCGAATTTCTCGCTGTACCGACAGAAAGCACTATTCACCCCTGGACAGCCCGAAAGTAGTTATTTTCCATTCTGTAAACGGAAAACTGCCGTACCGCCCCGAAAACGTTGCAAATAACCATTCTAGCCCTCAAACAGCCAGAAATCACGATCGGCCGTCCAGACCGGCACGAATCCCGAATTTCTCGCTGCATCGACAAAAAGCACTATTCACCCCTGAACGGCGCGAAAGTAGTTATTTTCCATTTTGTCAACGGAAGACCGCCGTACCGCCACTAAAACGTTGCAAATAACCAATCTGCCCCTCAAACAGCCAGAAATCCCGACTGGCCGTCCAGACCGGCACGAATCCCGAATTTCTCGCTGTACCGACAAAAAGCACTATTCACCCCTGGACAGCCCGAAAGTAGTTATTTTCCATTTTGTCAACGGAAGACCGCCGTACCGCCACTAAAACGTTGCAAATAACCAATCTGCCCCTCAAACAGCTAGAAATCACGACTGGCCGTCCAGACCGGCACGAATCCCGAATTTCTCGCTGTACCGACAAAAAGCACTATTCACCCTTGGACAGCCCGAAAGTAGTTATTTTCCATTTTGTCAACGAAATACCGCCGTACCGCACCGAAAACGTTGCAAATAACCATTCTAGCCCTCAAACAGCTGGAAATCACGATCGGCCGTCCAGACCGGCACGAATCCCGAATTTCTCGCTGCACCGACAAAAAGCACTCTTCACCCTGAACGGCGCGAAAGTAGTTATTTTCCATTTTGTCAACGGAAGACCGCCGTACCGCCCCGAAAACGTTGCAAATAACCAATCTGCCCCTCAAACAGCCAGAAATCCCAACTGGCCGTCCAGACCGGTACGAATCCCGAATTTCTCGCTGTACCGACAAAAAGCACTATTCACCCCTGGACAGCCCGAAAGTAGTTATTTTCCATTTTGTCAACGGAATACCGCCGTACAGCCCCGAAAACGTTGCAAATAACCATTCTAGCCCTCAAACAGTTAGAAATCACGATCGACCGTCCAGACCGGCACGAATCCCGAATTTCTCGTTGTACCGACAGAAAGCACTATTCACCCCTGGACAGCCCGAAAGTAGTTATTTTCCATTCTGTAAACGGAAAACCGCCGTACCACCCCGAAAACGTTGCAAATAACCATTCTAGCCCTCAAACAGCCAGAAATCACGATCGGCCGTCCAGACTGGCACGAATCCCGAATTTCTCGCTGCACCGACAAAAAGCACTATTCACCCCTGAACGGCCTGAAAGTAGTTATTTTCCATTTTGTCAACGGAAGACCGCCGTACCGCCACTAAAACGTTGCAAATAACCAATCTGCCCCTCAAACAGCCAGAAATCACGATCGGCCGTCCAGACCGGCACGAATCCTGAATTTCTCGCTGCACCGACAAAAAGCACTATTCACCCCTGAACGGCCCGAAAGTAGTTATTTTCCATTTTGTCAACGGAAAACAGCCGTACCGCCCCAAAAACGTTGCAAATAACCAATCTGCCCCTCAAACAGCTAGAAATCACGACTGGCCGTCCAGACCGGCACGAATCCCGAATTTCTCGCTGTACCGACAAAAAGCACTATTCACCCTTGGACAGCCCGAAAGTAGTTATTTTCCATTTTGTCAACGGAAAACCGCCGTACCGCCACGAAAACGTTGCAAATAACCATTCTAGCCCTCAAACAGTTAGAAATCACGATCGGCCGTCCAGACCGGCACGAATCCCGAATTTCTCGCTGCATCGACAAAAAGCACTATTCACCCCTGAACGGCCCGAAAGTAGTTATTTTCCATTTTGTCAACGGAAGACCGCCGTACCGCCACTAAAACGTTGCAAATAACCAATCTGCCCCTCAAACAGCCAGAAATCACGACTGGCCGTCCAGACCGGCACGAATCCCGAATTTCTCGTTGTACCGACAAAAAGCACTATTCACCCCTGAACGGCCCGAAAGTAGTTATTTTCCATTTTGTCAACGGAAGACCGCCGTACCGCCACTAAAACGTTGCAAATAACCAATCTGCCCCTCAAACAGCCAAAAATCACGATCGGCCGTCCAGACCGGCACGAATCCTGAATTTCTCGCTGCACCGACAAAAAGCACTATTCACCCCTGAACGGCCCGAAAGTAGTGATTTTCCATTTTGTCAACGGAAAACCGCCGTACCGCCCCGAAAACGTTGCAAATAACCAATCTGCCCCTCAAACAGCTAGAAATCACGACTGGCCGTCCAGACCGGCACGAATCCCGAATTTCTCGCTGTACCGACAAAAAGCACTATTCACCCCTGGACAGCCCGAAAGTAGTTATTTTCCATTCTGTAAACGGAAAACCGCCGTACCGCCCCGAGAACGTTGCAAATAGCCATTCTAGCCCTCAAACAGCCAGAAATCACGATCGGCCGTCCAGACCGGCACGAATCCCGAATTTCTCGCTGCACCGACAAAAAGCACTATTCACCCCTGAACGGCCCGAAAGTAGTTATTTTCCATTTTGTCAACGGAAGACCGCCGTACCGCCACTAAAACGTTGCAAATAACCAATCTGCCCCTCAAACAGCCAGAAATCACGATCGGCCGTCCAGACCGGCACGAATCCCGAATTTCTCGCTGCACCGACAAAAAGCACTATTCACCCCTGAACGGCCCGAAAGTAGTTATTTCCCATTTTGTCAACGGAAGACCGCCGTACCGCCACTAAAACGTTGCAAATAACCAATCTGCCCCTCAAACAGCCAGAAATCACGACTGGCCGTCCAGACCGGCACGAATCCCGAATTTCTCGCTGTACCGACAAAAAGCACTATTCACCCTTGGACAGCCCGAAAGTAGTTATTTTCCATTTTGTCAACGGAAAACCGCCGTACCGCCACGAAAACGTTGCAAATAACCATTCTAGCCCTCAAACAGTTAGAAATCACGATCGGCCGTCCAGACCGGCACGAATCCCGAATTTCTCGCTGCATCGACAAAAAGCACTCTTCACCCCTGAACGGCGCGAAAGTAGTTATTTTCCATTTTGTCAACGGAAGACCGCCGTACCGCCACTAAAACGTTGCAAATAACCAATCTGCCCCTCAAACAGCCAGAAATCACGACTGGCCGTCCAGACCGGCACGAATCCCGAATTTCTCGTTGTACCGACAAAAAGCACTATTCACCCCTGAACGGCCCGAAAGTAGTTATTTTCCATTTTGTCAACGAAAGACCGCCGTACCGCCACTAAAACGTTGCAAATAACCAATCTGCCCCTCAAACAGCCAGAAATCACGATCGGCCGTCCAGACCGGCACGAATCCTGAATTTCTCGCTGCACCGACAAAAAGCACTATTCACCCCTGAACGGCCCGAAAGTAGTGATTTTCCATTTTGTCAACGGAAAACCGCCGTACCGCCACGAAAACGTTGCAAATAACCAATCTGCCCCTCAAACAGCCAGAAATCACGATCGGCCGTCCAGACCGGCACGAATCCTGAATTTCTCGCTGCACCGACAAAAAGCACTATTCACCCCTGAACGGCGCGAAAGTAGTTATTTTCCATTTTGTCAACGGAAGACCGCCGTACCGCAACAAAAACGTTGCAAATAACCAGTCTGCCCCTCAAACGGCCAGAAATCACGACTGGCCGTCCAGACCGGCACGAATCCCGAATTTCTCGTTGTACCGACAAAAAGCACTATTCACCCCTGAACGGCCCGAAAGTAGTTATTTTCCATTTTGTCAACGGAAGACCGCCGTACCGCCACTAAAACGTTGCAAATAACCATTCTGCCCCTCAAACAGCCAGAAATCACGACTGGCCGTCCAGACCGGCACGAATCCCGAATTTCTCGTTGTACCGACAAAAAGCACTATTCACCCCTGAACGGCCCGAAAGTAGTTATTTTCCATTTTGTCAACGGAAGACCGCCGTACCGCCACTAAAACGTTGCAAATAACCAATCTGCCCCTCAAACAGCCAGAAATCACGACTGGCCGTCCAGACCGGCACGAATCCCGAATTTCTCGCTGCATCGACAAAAAGCACTCTTCACCCCTGAACGGCGCGAAAGTAGTTATTTTCCATTTTGTCAACGGAAGACCGCCGTACCGCCACTAAAACGTTGCAAATAACCAATCTGCCCCTCAAACAGCCAGAAATCACGACTGGCCGTCCAGACCGGCACGAATCCCGAATTTCTCGTTGTACCGACAAAAAGCACTATTCACCCCTGAACGGCCCGAAAGTAGTTATTTTCCATTTTGTCAACGAAAGACCGCCGTACCGCCACTAAAACGTTGCAAATAACCAATCTGCCCCTCAAACAGCCAGAAATCACGATCGGCCGTCCAGACCGGCACGAATCCTGAATTTCTCGCTGCACCGACAAAAAGCACTATTCACCCCTGAACGGCCCGAAAGTAGTGATTTTCCATTTTGTCAACGGAAAACCGCCGTACCGCCACGAAAACGTTGCAAATAACCAATCTGCCCCTCAAACAGCCAGAAATCACGATCGGCCGTCCAGACCGGCACGAATCCTGAATTTCTCGCTGCACCGACAAAAAGCACTATTCACCCCTGAACGGCGCGAAAGTAGTTATTTTCCATTTTGTCAACGGAAGACCGCCGTACCGCAACAAAAACGTTGCAAATAACCAGTCTGCCCCTCAAACGGCCAGAAATCACGACTGGCCGTCCAGACCGGCACGAATCCCGAATTTCTCGTTGTACCGACAAAAAGCACTATTCACCCCTGAACGGCCCGAAAGTAGTTATTTTCCATTTTGTCAACGGAAGACCGCCGTACCGCCACTAAAACGTTGCAAATAACCATTCTGCCCCTCAAACAGCCAGAAATCACGATCGGCCGTCCAGACCGGCACGAATCCTGAATTTCTCGCTGCACCGACAAAAAGCACTATTCACCCCTGAACGGCCCGAAAGTAGTGATTTTCCATTTTGTCAACGGAAAACCGCCGTACCGCCCCGAAAACGTTGCAAATAACCAATCTGCCCCTCAAACAGCTAGAAATCACGACTGGCCGTCCAGACCGGCACGAATCCCGAATTTCTCGCTGTACCGACAAAAAGCACTATTCACCCTTGGACAGCCCGAAAGTAGTTATTTTCCATTTTGTCAACGGAAAACCGCCGTACCGCCCCGAAAATGTTGCAAATAACCATTCTAGCCCTCAAACAGTTAGAAATCACGATCGGCCGTCCAGACCGGCACGAATCCCGAATTTCTCGCTGCATCGACAAAAAGCACTATTCACCCCTGAACGGCCCGAAAGTAGTTATTTTCCATTTTGTCAACGGAAGACCGCCGTACCGCCACTAAAACGTTGCAAATAACCAATCTGCCCCTCAAACAGCCAGAAATCACGACTGGCCGTCCAGACCGGCACGAATCCCGAATTTCTCGTTGTACCGACAAAAAGCACTATTCACCCCTGAACGGCCCGAAAGTAGTTATTTTCCATTTTGTCAACGGAAGACCGCCGTACCGCCACTAAAACGTTGCAAATAACCAATCTGCCCCTCAAACAGCCAGAAATCACGATCGGCCGTCCAGACCGGCACGAATCCTGAATTTCTCGCTGCACCGACAAAAAGCACTATTCACCCCTGAACGGCCCGAAAGTAGTGATTTTCCATTTTGTCAACGGAAAACCGCCGTACCGCCCCGAAAACGTTGCAAATAACCAATCTGCCCCTCAAACAGCTAGAAATCACGACTGGCCGTCCAGACCGGCACGAATCCCGAATTTCTCGCTGTACCGACAAAAAGCACTATTCACCCCTGGACAGCCCGAAAGTAGTTATTTTCCATTCTGTAAACGGAAAACCGCCGTACCGCCCCGAAAACGTTGCAAATAACCATTCTAGCCCTCAAACAGCCAGAAATCACGATCGGCCGTCCAGACCGGCACGAATCCCGAATTTCTCGCTGCACCGACAAAAAGCACTATTCACCCCTGAACGGCCCGAAAGTAGTTATTTTCCATTTTGTCAACGGAAGACCGCCGTACCGCCACTAAAACGTTGCAAATAACCAATCTGCCCCTCAAACAGCCAGAAATCACGATCGGCCGTCCAGACCGGCACGAATCCCGAATTTCTCGCTGCACCGACAAAAAGCACTATTCACCCCTGAACGGCCCGAAAGTAGTTATTTCCCATTTTGTCAACGGAAGACCGCCGTACCGCCACTAAAACGTTGCAAATAACCAATCTGCCCCTCAAACAGCCAGAAATCACGACTGGCCGTCCAGACCGGCACGAATCCCGAATTTCTCGCTGTACCGACAAAAAGCACTATTCACCCTTGGACAGCCCGAAAGTAGTTATTTTCCATTTTGTCAACGGAAAACCGCCGTACCGCCCCGGAAACGTTGCAAATAACCATTCTAGCCCTCAAACAGTTAGAAATCACGATCGGCCGTCCAGACCGGCACGAATCCCGAATTTCTCGCTGCATCGGCAAAAAGCACTATTCACCCCTGAACGGCCCGAAAGTAGTTATTTTCCATTTTGTCAACGGAAGACCGCCGTACCGCCACTAAAACGTTGCAAATAACCAATCTGCCCCTCAAACAGCCAGAAATCACGACTGGCCGTCCAGACCGGCACGAATCCCGAATTTCTCGTTGTACCGACAAAAAGCACTATTCACCCCTGAACGGCCCGAAAGTAGTTATTTTCCATTTTGTCAACGGAAGACCGCCGTACCGCCACTAAAACGTTGCAAATAACCAATCTGCCCCTCAAACAGCCAGAAATCACGATCGGCCGTCCAGACCGGCACGAATCCTGAATTTCTCGCTGCACCGACAAAAAGCACTATTCACCCCTGAACGGCCCGAAAGTAGTGATTTTCCATTTTGTCAACGGAAAACCGCCGTACCGCCCCGAAAACGTTGCAAATAACCAATCTGCCCCTCAAACAGCTAGAAATCACGACTGGCCGTCCAGACCGGCACGAATCCCGAATTTCTCGCTGTACCGACAAAAAGCACTATTCACCCCTGGACAGCCCGAAAGTAGTTATTTTCCATTCTGTAAACGGAAAACCGCCGTACCGCCCCGAAAACGTTGCAAATAACCATTCTAGCCCTCAAACAGCCAGAAATCACGATCGGCCGTCCAGACCGGCACGAATCCCGAATTTCTCGCTGCACCGACAAAAAGCACTATTCACCCCTGAACGGCCCGAAAGTAGTTATTTTCCATTTTGTCAACGGAAGACCGCCGTACCGCCACTAAAACGTTGCAAATAACCAATCTGCCCCTCAAACAGCCAGAAATCACGATCGGCCGTCCAGACCGGCACGAATCCCGAATTTCTCGCTGCACCGACAAAAAGCACTATTCACCCCTGAACGGCCCGAAAGTAGTTATTTCCCATTTTGTCAACGGAAGACCGCCGTACCGCCACTAAAACGTTGCAAATAACCAATCTGCCCCTCAAACAGCCAGAAATCACGACTGGCCGTCCAGACCGGCACGAATCCCGAATTTCTCGCTGTACCGACAAAAAGCACTATTCACCCTTGGACAGCCCGAAAGTAGTTATTTTCCATTTTGTCAACGGAAAACCGCCGTACCGCCCCGGAAACGTTGCAAATAACCATTCTAGCCCTCAAACAGTTAGAAATCACGATCGGCCGTCCAGACCGGCACGAATCCCGAATTTCTCGCTGCATCGGCAAAAAGCACTATTCACCCCTGAACGGCCCGAAAGTAGTTATTTTCCATTTTGTCAACGGAAGACCGCCGTACCGCCACTAAAACGTTGCAAATAACCAATCTGCCCCTCAAACAGCCAGAAATCACGACTGGCCGTCCAGACCGGCACGAATCCCGAATTTCTCGTTGTACCGACAAAAAGCACTATTCACCCCTGAACGGCCCGAAAGTAGTTATTTTCCATTTTGTCAACGGAAGACCGCCGTACCGCCACTAAAACGTTGCAAATAACCAATCTGCCCCTCAAACAGCCAGAAATCACGATCGGCCGTCCAGACCGGCACGAATCCTGAATTTCTCGCTGCACCGACAAAAAGCACTATTCACCCCTGAACGGCCCGAAAGTAGTGATTTTCCATTTTGTCAACGGAAAACCGCCGTACCGCCCCGAAAACGTTGCAAATAACCAATCTGCCCCTCAAACAGCTAGAAATCACGACTGGCCGTCCAGACCGGCACGAATCCCGAATTTCTCGCTGTACCGACAAAAAGCACTATTCACCCCTGGACAGCCCGAAAGTAGTTATTTTCCATTCTGTAAACGGAAAACCGCCGTACCGCCCCGAAAACGTTGCAAATAACCATTCTAGCCCTCAAACAGCCAGAAATCACGATCGGCCGTCCAGACCGGCACGAATCCCGAATTTCTCGCTGCACCGACAAAAAGCACTATTCACCCCTGAACGGCCCGAAAGTAGTTATTTTCCATTTTGTCAACGGAAGACCGCCGTACCGCCACTAAAACGTTGCAAATAACCAATCTGCCCCTCAAACAGCCAGAAATCACGATCGGCCGTCCAGACCGGCACGAATCCCGAATTTCTCGCTGCACCGACAAAAAGCACTATTCACCCCTGAACGGCCCGAAAGTAGTTATTTCCCATTTTGTCAACGGAAGACCGCCGTACCGCCACTAAAACGTTGCAAATAACCAATCTGCCCCTCAAACAGCCAGAAATCACGACTGGCCGTCCAGACCGGCACGAATCCCGAATTTCTCGCTGTACCGACAAAAAGCACTATTCACCCTTGGACAGCCCGAAAGTAGTTATTTTCCATTTTGTCAACGGAAAACCGCCGTACCGCCCCGGAAACGTTGCAAATAACCATTCTAGCCCTCAAACAGTTAGAAATCACGATCGGCCGTCCAGACCGGCACGAATCCCGAATTTCTCGCTGCATCGGCAAAAAGCACTATTCACCCCTGAACGGCCCGAAAGTAGTTATTTTCCATTTTGTCAACGGAAGACCGCCGTACCGCCACTAAAACGTTGCAAATAACCAATCTGCCCCTCAAACAGCCAGAAATCACGACTGGCCGTCCAGACCGGCACGAATCCCGAATTTCTCGTTGTACCGACAAAAAGCACTATTCACCCCTGAACGGCCCGAAAGTAGTTATTTTCCATTTTGTCAACGGAAGACCGCCGTACCGCCACTAAAACGTTGCAAATAACCAATCTGCCCCTCAAACAGCCAGAAATCACGATCGGCCGTCCAGACCGGCACGAATCCTGAATTTCTCGCTGCACCGACAAAAAGCACTATTCACCCCTGAACGGCCCGAAAGTAGTGATTTTCCATTTTGTCAACGGAAAACCGCCGTACCGCCCCGAAAACGTTGCAAATAACCAATCTGCCCCTCAAACAGCTAGAAATCACGACTGGCCGTCCAGACCGGCACGAATCCCGAATTTCTCGCTGTACCGACAAAAAGCACTATTCACCCCTGGACAGCCCGAAAGTAGTTATTTTCCATTCTGTAAACGGAAAACCGCCGTACCGCCCCGAAAACGTTGCAAATAACCATTCTAGCCCTCAAACAGCCAGAAATCACGATCGGCCGTCCAGACCGGCACGAATCCCGAATTTCTCGCTGCACCGACAAAAAGCACTATTCACCCCTGAACGGCCCGAAAGTAGTTATTTTCCATTTTGTCAACGGAAGACCGCCGTACCGCCACTAAAACGTTGCAAATAACCAATCTGCCCCTCAAACAGCCAGAAATCACGATCGGCCGTCCAGACCGGCACGAATCCCGAATTTCTCGCTGCACCGACAAAAAGCACTATTCACCCCTGAACGGCCCGAAAGTAGTTATTTCCCATTTTGTCAACGGAAGACCGCCGTACCGCCACTAAAACGTTGCAAATAACCAATCTGCCCCTCAAACAGCCAGAAATCACGACTGGCCGTCCAGACCGGCACGAATCCCGAATTTCTCGCTGTACCGACAAAAAGCACTATTCACCCTTGGACAGCCCGAAAGTAGTTATTTTCCATTTTGTCAACGGAAAACCGCCGTACCGCCCCGAAAATGTTGCAAATAACCATTCTAGCCCTCAAACAGTTAGAAATCACGATCGGCCGTCCAGACCGGCACGAATCCCGAATTTCTCGCTGCATCGACAAAAAGCACTATTCACCCCTGAACGGCCCGAAAGTAGTTATTTTCCATTTTGTCAACGGAAGACCGCCGTACCGCCACTAAAACGTTGCAAATAACCAATCTGCCCCTCAAACAGCCAGAAATCACGACTGGCCGTCCAGACCGGCACGAATCCCGAATTTCTCGTTGTACCGACAAAAAGCACTATTCACCCCTGAACGGCCCGAAAGTAGTTATTTTCCATTTTGTCAACGGAAGACCGCCGTACCGCCACTGAAACGTTGCAAATAACCAATCTGCCCCTCAAACAGCCAGAAATCACGATCGGCCGTCCAGACCGGCACGAATCCTGAATTTCTCGCTGCACCGACAAAAAGCACTATTCACCCCTGAACGGCCCGAAAGTAGTGATTTTCCATTTTGTCAACGGAAAACCGCCGTACCGCCCCGAAAACGTTGCAAATAACCAATCTGCCCCTCAAACAGCTAGAAATCACGACTGGCCGTCCAGACCGGCACGAATCCCGAATTTCTCGCTGCACCGACAAAAAGCACTATTCACCCCTGGACAGCCCGAAAGTAGTTATTTTCCATTCTGTAAACGGAAAACCGCCGTACCGCCCCGAAAACGTTGCAAATAACCATTCTAGCCCTCAAACAGCCAGAAATCACGATCGGCCGTCCAGACCGGCACGAATCCCGAATTTCTCGCTGCACCGACAAAAAGCACTATTCACCCCTGAACGGCCCGAAAGTAGTTATTTTCCATTTTGTCAACGGAAGACCGCCGTACCGCCACTAAAACGTTGCAAATAACCAATCTGCCCCTCAAACAGCCAGAAATCACGATCGGCCGTCCAGACCGGCACGAATCCCGAATTTCTCGCTGCACCGACAAAAAGCACTATTCACCCCTGAACGGCCCGAAAGTAGTTATTTCCCATTTTGTCAACGGAAGACCGCCGTACCGCCACTAAAACGTTGCAAATAACCAATCTGCCCCTCAAACAGCCAGAAATCACGACTGGCCGTCCAGACCGGCACGAATCCCGAATTTCTCGCTGTACCGACAAAAAGCACTATTCACCCTTGGACAGCCCGAAAGTAGTTATTTTCCATTTTGTCAACGGAAAACCGCCGTACCGCCACGAAAACGTTGCAAATAACCATTCTAGCCCTCAAACAGTTAGAAATCACGATCGGCCGTCTAGACCGGCACGAATCCCGAATTTCTCGCTGCATCGACAAAAAGCACTCTTCACCCCTGAACGGCGCGAAAGTAGTTATTTTCCATTTTGTCAACGGAAGACCGCCGTACCGCCACTAAAACGTTGCAAATAACCAATCTGCCCCTCAAACAGCCAGAAATCACGACTGGCCGTCCAGACCGGCACGAATCCCGAATTTCTCGTTGTACCGACAAAAAGCACTATTCACCCCTGAACGGCCCGAAAGTAGTTATTTTCCATTTTGTCAACGGAAGACCGCCGTACCGCCACTGAAACGTTGCAAATAACCAATCTGCCCCTCAAACAGCCAGAAATCACGATCGGCCGTCCAGACCGGCACGAATCCTGAATTTCTCGCTGCACCGACAAAAAGCACTATTCACCCCTGAACGGCCCGAAAGTAGTGATTTTCCATTTTGCCAACGGAAAACCGCCGTACCGCCACTAAAACGTTGCAAATAACCAATCTGCCCCTCAAACAGCCAGAAATCACGATCGGCCGTCCAGACCGGCACGAATCCTGAATTTCTCGCTGCACCGACAAAAAGCACTATTCACCCCTGAACGGCCCGAAAGTAGTTATTTTCCATTTTGTCAACGGAAGACCGCCGTACCGCCACAAAAACGTTGCAAATAACCAATCTGCCCCTCAAACAGCCAGAAATCACGACTGGCCGTCCAGACCGGCACGAATCCCGAATTTCTCGTTGTACCGACAAAAAGCACTATTCACCCCTGAACGGCCCGAAAGTAGTTATTTTCCATTTTGTCAACGGAAGACCGCCGTACCGCCACTAAAACGTTGCAAATAACCAATCTGCCCCTCAAACAGCCAGAAATCACGATCGGCCGTCCAGACCGGCACGAATCCTGAATTTCTCGCTGCACCGACAAAAAGCACTATTCACCCCTGAACGGCCCGAAAGTAGTGATTTTCCATTTTGTCAACGGAAAACCGCCGTACCGCCCCGAAAACGTTGCAAATAACCAATCTGCCCCTCAAACAGCTAGAAATCACGACTGGCCGTCCAGACCGGCACGAATCCCGAATTTCTCGCTGTACCGACAAAAAGCACTATTCACCCCTGGACAGCCCGAAAGTAGTTATTTTCCATTCTGTAAACGGAAAACCGCCGTACCGCCCCGAAAACGTTGCAAATAACCATTCTAGCCCTCAAACAGCCAGAAATCACGATCGGCCGTCCAGACCGGCATGAATCCCGAATTTCTCGCTGCACCGACAAAAAGCACTATTCACCCCTGAACGGCCCGAAAGTAGTTATTTTCCATTTTGTCAACGGAAGACCGCCGTACCGCCACTAAAACGTTGCAAATAACCAATCTGCCCCTCAAACAGCCAGAAATCACGATCGGCCGTCCAGACCGGCACGAATCCCGAATTTCTCGCTGCACCGACAAAAAGCACTATTCACCCCTGAACGGCCCGAAAGTAGTTATTTCCCATTTTGTCAACGGAAGACCGCCGTACCGCCACTAAAACGTTGCAAATAACCAATCTGCCCCTCAAACAGCCAGAAATCACGACTGGCCGTCCAGACCGGCACGAATCCCGAATTTCTCGCTGTACCGACAAAAAGCACTATTCACCCTTGGACAGCCCGAAAGTAGTTATTTTCCATTTTGTCAACGGAAAACCGCCGTACCGCCACGAAAACGTTGCAAATAACCATTCTAGCCCTCAAACAGTTAGAAATCACGATCGGCCGTCTAGACCGGCACGAATCCCGAATTTCTCGCTGCATCGACAAAAAGCACTCTTCACCCCTGAACGGCGCGAAAGTAGTTATTTTCCATTTTGTCAACGGAAGACCGCCGTACCGCCACTAAAACGTTGCAAATAACCAATCTGCCCCTCAAACAGCCAGAAATCACGACTGGCCGTCCAGACCGGCACGAATCCCGAATTTCTCGTTGTACCGACAAAAAGCACTATTCACCCCTGAACGGCCCGAAAGTAGTTATTTTCCATTTTGTCAACGGAAGACCGCCGTACCGCCACTGAAACGTTGCAAATAACCAATCTGCCCCTCAAACAGCCAGAAATCACGATCGGCCGTCCAGACCGGCACGAATCCTGAATTTCTCGCTGCACCGACAAAAAGCACTATTCACCCCTCAACGGCCCGAAAGTAGTGATTTTCCATTTTGCCAACGGAAAACCGCCGTACCGCCACTAAAACGTTGCAAATAACCAATCTGCCCCTCAAACAGCCAGAAATCACGATCGGCCGTCCAGACCGGCACGAATCCTGAATTTCTCGCTGCACCGACAAAAAGCACTATTCACCCCTGAACGGCCCGAAAGTAGTTATTTTCCATTTTGTCAACGGAAGACCGCCGTACCGCCACAAAAACGTTGCAAATAACCAATCTGCCCCTCAAACAGCCAGAAATCACGACTGGCCGTCCAGACCGGCACGAATCCCGAATTTCTCGTTGTACCGACAAAAAGCACTATTCACCCCTGAACGGCCCGAAAGTAGTTATTTTCCATTTTGTCAACGGAAGACCGCCGTACCGCCACTAAAACGTTGCAAATAACCAATCTGCCCCTCAAACAGCCAGAAATCACGATCGGCCGTCCAGACCGGCACGAATCCTGAATTTCTCGCTGCACCGACAAAAAGCACTATTCACCCCTGAACGGCCCGAAAGTAGTGATTTTCCATTTTGTCAACGGAAAACCGCCGTACCGCCCCGAAAACGTTGCAAATAACCAATCTGCCCCTCAAACAGCTAGAAATCACGACTGGCCGTCCAGACCGGCACGAATCCCGAATTTCTCGCTGTACCGACAAAAAGCACTATTCACCCCTGGACAGCCCGAAAGTAGTTATTTTCCATTCTGTAAACGGAAATACCGCCGTACCGCACCGAAAACGTTGCAAATAACCATTCTAGCCCTCAAACAGCCAGAAATCACGATCGGCCGTCCAGACCGGCACGAATCCCGAATTTCTCGCTGCACCGACAAAAAGCACTATTCACCCCTGAACGGCCCGAAAGTAGTGATTTTCCATTTTGTCAACGGAAAACAGCCGTACCGCCCCGAAAACGTTGCAAATAACCAATCTGCCCCTCAAACAGCTAGAAATCACGACTGGCCGTCCAGACCGGCACGAATCCCGAATTTCTCGCTGTACCGACAAAAAGCACTATTCACCCTTGGACAGCCCGAAAGTAGTTATTTTCCATTTTGTCAACGGAAAACCGCCGTACCGCCCCGAAAACGTTGCAAATAACCATTCTAGCCCTCAAACAGTTAGAAATCACGATCGGCCGTCCAGACCGGCACGAATCCCGAATTTCTCGCTGCATCGACAAAAAGCACTATTCACCCCTGAACGGCGCGAAAGTAGTTATTTTCCATTTTGTCAACGGAAGACCGCCGTACCGCCACTAAAACGTTGCAAATAACCAATCTGCCCCTCAAACAGCCAGAAATCACGACTGGCCGTCCAGACCGGCACGAATCCTGAATTTCTCGTTGTACCGACAAAACGTACTATTCACCCCTGGACAGCCCGAAAGTAGTTATTTTCCATTTTGTCAACGAAATCCCGCCGTACCGCACCGAAAAAGTTGCAAATAACCATTCTAGCTTTCAAACAGTTAGAAATCACGATCGACCGTCCAGACCGGCACGAATCCCGAATTTCTCGCTGCACCGACAAAAAGCACTATTCACCCCTGAACGGCCCGAAAGTAGTTATTTTCCATTTTGTCAACGGAAGACCGCCGTACCGCCCCGAAAACGTTACAAATAACCAATCTGCCCCTCAAACAGCCAGAAATCCCAACTGGCCGTCCAGACCGGCACGAATCCCGAATTTCTCGCTGCACCGACAAAAAGCACTATTCACCCCTGGACAGCCCGAAAGTTGTTATTTTCCATTTTGTCAACGGAATACCGCCGTACCGCCCCGAAAACGTTGCAAATAACCATTCTAGCCCTCAAACAGTTAGAAATCACGATCGGCCGTCCAGACCGGCACGAATCCCGAATTTCTCGCTGCATCGACAAAAAGCACTATTCACCCCTGAACGGCGCGAAAGTAGTTATTTTCCATTTTGTCAACGGAAGACCGCCGTACCGCCACTAAAACGTTGCAAATAACCAATCTGCCCCTCAAACAGCCAGAAATCACGATCGGCCGTCCAGACCGGCACGAATCCTGAATTTCTCGCTGCACCGACAAAAAGCACTATTCACCCCTGAACGGCCCGAAAGTAGTGATTTTCCATTTTGCCAACGGAAAACCGCCGTACCGCCACTAAAACGTTGCAAATAACCAATCTGCCCCTCAAACAGCCAGAAATCACGATCGGCCGTCCAGACCGGCACGAATCCTGAATTTCTCGCTGCACCGACAAAAAGCACTATTCACCCCTGAACGGCCCGAAAGTAGTGATTTTCCATTTTGTCAACGGAAAACCGCCGTACCGCCCCGAAAACGTTGCAAATAACCAATCTGCCCCTCAAACAGCTAGAAATCACGACTGGCCGTCCAGACCGGCACGAATCCCGAATTTCTCGCTGTACCGACAAAAAGCACTATTCACCCCTGGACAGCCCGAAAGTAGTTATTTTCCATTCTGTAAACGGAAATACCGCCGTACCGCACCGAAAACGTTGCAAATAACCATTCTAGCCCTCAAACAGCCAGAAATCACGATCGGCCGTCCAGACCGGCACGAATCCCGAATTTCTCGCTGCACCGACAAAAAGCACTATTCACCCCTGAACGGCCCGAAAGTAGTTATTTTCCATTTTGTCAACGGAAGACCGCCGTACCGCCACTAAAACGTTGCAAATAACCAATCTGCCCCTCAAACAGCCAGAAATCACGACTGGCCGTCCAGACCGGCACGAATCCCGAATTTCTCGCTGTACCGACAAAAAGCACTATTCACCCTTGGACAGCCCGAAAGTAGTTATTTTCCATTTTGTCAACGGAAAACCGCCGTACCGCCACGAAAACGTTGCAAATAACCATTCTAGCCCTCAAACAGTTAGAAATCACGATCGGCCGTCCAGACCGGCACGAATCCCGAATTTCTCGCTGCATCGACAAAAAGCACTCTTCACCCCTGAACGGCGCGAAAGTAGTTATTTTCCATTTTGTCAACGGAAGACCGCCGTACCGCCACTAAAACGTTGCAAATAACCAATCTGCCCCTCAAACAGCCAGAAATCACGACTGGCCGTCCAGACCGGCACGAATCCCGAATTTCTCGTTGTACCGACAAAAAGCACTATTCACCCCTGAACGGCCCGAAAGTAGTTATTTTCCATTTTGTCAACGGAAGACCGCCGTACCGCCACTAAAACGTTGCAAATAACCAATCTGCCCCTCAAACAGCCAGAAATCACGATCGGCCGTCCAGACCGGCACGAATCCTGAATTTCTCGCTGCACCGACAAAAAGCACTATTCACCCCTGAACGGCCCGAAAGTAGTGATTTTCCAATTTGCCAACGGAAAACCGCCGTACCGCCACTAAAACGTTGCAAATAACCAAACTGCCCCTCAAACAGCCAGAAATCACGATCGGCCGTCCAGACCGGCACGAATCCTGAATTTCTCGCTGCACCGACAAAAAGCACTATTCACCCCTGAACGGCCCGAAAGTAGTTATTTTCCATTTTGTCAACGGAAGACCGCCGTACCGCCACAAAAACGTTGCAAATAACCAATCTGCCCCTCAAACAGCCAGAAATCCCAACTGGCCGTCCAGACCGGCACGAATCCCGAATTTCTCGTTGTACCGACAAAAAGCACTATTCACCCCTGGACGGCCCGAAAGTAGTTATTTTCCATTTTGTCAACGGAAGACCGCCGTACCGCCACTAAAACGTTGCAAATAACCAATCTGCCCCTCAAACAGCCAGAAATCACGATCGGCCGTCCAGACCGGCACGAATCCTGAATTTCTCGCTGCACCGACAAAAAGCACTATTCACCCCTGAACGGCCCGAAAGTAGTGATTTTCCATTTTGTCAACGGAAAACAGCCGTACCGCCCCGAAAACGTTGCAAATAACCAATCTGCCCCTCAAACAGCTAGAAATCACGACTGGCCGTCCAGACCGGCACGAATCCCGAATTTCTCGCTGTACCGACAAAAAGCACTATTCACCCTTGGACAGCCCGAAAGTAGTTATTTTCCATTTTGTCAACGGAAAACCGCCGTACCGCCCCGAAAACGTTGCAAATAACCATTCTAGCCCTCAAACAGTTAGAAATCACGATCGGCCGTCCAGACCGGCACGAATCCCGAATTTCTCGCTGCATCGACAAAAAGCACTATTCACCCCTGAACGGCGCGAAAGTAGTTATTTTCCATTTTGTCAACGGAAGACCGCCGTACCGCCACTAAAACGTTGCAAATAACCAATCTGCCCCTCAAACAGCCAGAAATCACGACTGGCCGTCCAGACCGGCACGAATCCTGAATTTCTCGTTGTACCGACAAAACGTACTATTCACCCCTGGACAGCCCGAAAGTAGTTATTTTCCATTTTGTCAACGAAATCCCGCCGTACCGCACCGAAAAAGTTGCAAATAACCATTCTAGCTTTCAAACAGTTAGAAATCACGATCGACCGTCCAGACCGGCACGAATCCCGAATTTCTCGCTGCACCGACAAAAAGCACTATTCACCCCTGAACGGCCCGAAAGTAGTTATTTTCCATTTTGTCAACGGAAGACCGCCGTACCGCCCCGAAAACGTTACAAATAACCAATCTGCCCCTCAAACAGCCAGAAATCCCAACTGGCCGTCCAGACCGGCACGAATCCCAAATTTCTCGCTGCACCGACAAAAAGCACTATTCACCCCTGGACAGCCCGAAAGTTGTTATTTTCCATTTTGTCAACGGAATACCGCCGTACCGCCCCGAAAACGTTGCAAATAACCATTCTAGCCCTCAAACAGCCAGAAATCACGACAGGCCGTCCAGACCGGCACGAATCCCGAATTTCTCGTTGTACCGAAAAAAGCACTATTCACCCCTGAACGGCCCGAAAGTAGTTATTTTCCATTTTGTCAACGGAAGACCGCCGTACCGCCACTAAAACGTTGCAAATAACCAATCTGCCCCTCAAACAGCCAGAAATCACGATCGGCCGTCCAGACCGACACGAATCCAGAATTTCTCGCTGCACCGACAAAAAGCACTATTCACCCCTGAACGGCCCGAAAGTAGTTATTTTCCATTTTGTCAACGGAAGACCGCCGTACCGCCACTAAAACGTTGCAAATAACCAATCTGCCCCTCAAACAGCCAGAAATCACGATCGGCCGTCCAGACCGGCACGAATCCTGAATTTCTCGCTGCACCGACAAAAAGCACTATTCACCCCTGAACGGCCCGAAAGTAGTGATTTTCCATTTTGTCAACGGAAAACAGCCGTACCGCCCCGAAAATGTTGCAAATAACCAATCTGCCCCTCAAACAGCTAGAAATCACGACTGGCCGTCCAGACCGGCACGAATCCCGAATTTCTCGCTGTACCGACAAAAAGCACTATTCACCCTTGGACAGCCCGAAAGTAGTTATTTTCCATTTTGTCAACGGAAAACCGCCGTACCGCCCCGAAAACGTTGCAAATAACCATTCTAGCCCTCAAACAGTTAGAAATCACGATCGGCCGTCCAGACCGGCACGAATCCCGAATTTCTCGCTGCATCGACAAAAAGCACTATTCACCCCTGAACGGCGCGAAAGTAGTTATTTTCCATTTTGTCAACGGAAGACCGCCGTACCGCCACTAAAACGTTGCAAATAACCAATCTGCCCCTCAAACAGCCAGAAATCACGACTGGCCGTCCAGACCGGCACGAATCCTGAATTTCTCGTTGTACCGACAAAACGTACTATTCACCCCTGGACAGCCCGAAAGTAGTTATTTTCCATTTTGTCAACGAAATACCGCCGTACCGCACCGAAAAAGTTGCAAATAACCATTCTAGCTTTCAAACAGTTAGAAATCACGATCGACCGTCCAGACCGGCACGAATCCCGAATTTCTCGCTGCACCGACAAAAAGCACTATTCACCCCTGAACGGCCCGAAAGTAGTTATTTTCCATTTTGTCAACGGAAGACCGCCGTACCGCCCCGAAAACGTTGCAAATAACCAATCTGCCCCTCAAACAGCCAGAAATCCCAACTGGCCGTCCAGACCGGCACGAATCCCAAATTTCTCGCTGTACCGACAAAAAGCACTATTCACCCCTGGACAGCCCGAAAGTTGTTATTTTCCATTTTGTCAACGGAATACCGCCGTACCGCCCCGAAAACGTTGCAAATAACCATTCTAGCCCTCAAACAGCCAGAAATCACGACAGGCCGTCCAGACCGGCACGAATCCCGAATTTCTCGTTGTACCGAAAAAAGCACTATTCACCCCTGAACGGCCCGAAAGTAGTTATTTTCCATTTTGTCAACGGAAGACCGCCGTACCGCCACTAAAACGTTGCAAATAACCAATCTGCCCCTCAAACAGCCAGAAATCACGATCGGCCGTCCAGACCGGCACGAATCCTGAATTTCTCGCTGCACCGACAAAAAGCACTATTCACCCCTGAACGGCCCGAAAGTAGTGATTTTCCATTTTGTCAACGGAAAACCGCCGTACCGCCACTAAAACGTTGCAAATAACCAATCTGCCCCTCAAACAGCCAGAAATCACGATCGGCCGTCCAGACCGGCACGAATCCTGAATTTCTCGCTGCACCGACAAAAAGCACTATTCACCCCTGAACGGCCCGAAAGTAGTGATTTTCCATTTTGTCAACGGAAAACAGCCGTACCGCCCCGAAAACGTTGCAAATAACCAATCTGCCCCTCAAACAGCTAGAAATCACGACTGGCCGTCCAGACCGGCACGAATCCCGAATTTCTCGCTGTACCGACAAAAAGCACTATTCACCCTTGGACAGCCCGAAAGTAGTTATTTTCCATTTTGTCAACGGAAAACCGCCGTACCGCCCCGAAAACGTTGCAAATAACCATTCTAGCCCTCAAACAGTTAGAAATCACGATCGGCCGTCCAGACCGGCACGAATCCCGAATTTCTCGTTGTACCGACAAAAAGCACTATTCACCCCTGAACGGCCCGAAAGTAGTTATTTTCCATTTTGTCAACGGAAGACCGCCGTACCGCCACTAAAACGTTGCAAATAACCAATCTGCCCCTCAAACAGCCAGAAATCACGATCGGCCGTCCAGACCGGCACGAATCCTGAATTTCTCGCTGCACCGACAAAAAGCACTATTCACCCCTGAACGGCCCGAAAGTAGTGATTTTCCATTTTGTCAACGGAAAACCGCCGTACCGCCCCGAAAACGTTGCAAATAACCAATCTGCCCCTCAAACAGCTAGAAATCACGACTGGCCGTCCAGACCGGCACGAATCCCGAATTTCTCGCTGTACCGACAAAAAGCACTATTCACCCTTGGACAGCCCGAAAGTAGTTATTTTCCATTTTGTCAACGGAAAACCGCCGTACCGCCCCGAAAACGTTGCAAATAACCATTCTAGCCCTCAAACAGTTAGAAATCACGATCGGCCATCCAGACCGGCACGAATCCCGAATTTCTCGCTGCATCGACAAAAAGCACTATTCACCCCTGAACGGCGCGAAAGTAGTTATTTTCCATTTTGTCAACGGAAGACCGCCGTACCGCCACTAAAACGTTGCAAATAACCAATCTGCCCCTCAAACAGCTAGAAATCACGACTGGCCGTCCAGACCGGCACGAATCCCGAATTTCTCGCTGTACCGACAAAAAGCACTATTCACCCTTGGACAGCCCGAAAGTAGTTATTTTCCATTTTGTCAACGGAAAACCGCCGTACCGCCACTAAAACGTTGCAAATAACCAATCTGCCCCTCAAACAGCCAGAAATCACGATCGGCTGTCCAGACCGGCACGAATCCTGAATTTCTCGCTGCACCGACAAAAAGCACTATTCACCCCTGAACGGCCCGAAAGTAGTTATTTTCCATTTTGTCAACGGAAGACCGCCGTACTGCCACAAAAACGTTGCAAATAACCAATCTGCCCCTCAAACAGCCAGAAATCCCAACTGGCCGTCCAGACCGGCACGAATCCCGAATTTCTCGTTGTACCGACAAAAAGCACTATTCACCCCTGAACGGCCCGAAAGTAGTTATTTTCCATTTTGTCAACGGAAGACCGCCGTACCGCCACTAAAACGTTGCAAATAACCAATCTGCCCCTCAAACAGCCAGAAATCACGATCGGCCGTCCAGACCGGCACGAATCCTGAATTTCTCGCTGCACCGACAGAAAGCACTATTCACCCCTGAACGGCCCGAAAGTAGTGATTTTCCATTTTGTCAACGGAAAACCGCCGTACCGCCCCGAAAACGTTGCAAATAACCAATCTGCCCCTCAAACAGCTAGAAATCACGACTGGCCGTCCAGACCGGCACGAATCCCGAATTTCTCGCTGTACCGACAAAAAGCACTATTCACCCTTGGACAGCCCGAAAGTAGTTATTTTCCATTTTGTCAACGGAAAACCGCCGTACCGCCCCGAAAACGTTGCAAATAACCATTCTAGCCCTCAAACAGTTAGAAATCACGATCGGCCATCCAGACCGGCACGAATCCCGAATTTCTCGCTGCATCGACAAAAAGCACTATTCACCCCTGAACGGCGCGAAAGTAGTTATTTTCCATTTTGTCAACGGAAGACCGCCGTACCGCCACTAAAACGTTGCAAATAACCAATCTGCCCCTCAAACAGCCAGAAATCACGACTGGCCGTCCAGACCGGCACGAATCCCGAATTTCTCGTTGTACCGACAAAAAGTACTATTCACCCCTGGACAGCCCGAAAGTAGTTATTTTCCATTTTGTCAACGAAATACCGCCGTATCACACCGAAAAAGTTGCAAATAACCATTCTAGCTTTCAAACAGTTAGAAATCACGATCGACCGTCCAGACCGGCACGAATCCCGAATTTCTCGCTGCACCGACAAAAAGCACTATTCACCCCTGAACGGCCCGAAAGTAGTTATTTTCCATTTTGTCAACGGAAGACCGCCGTACCGCCCCGAAAACGTTGCAAATAACCAATCTGCCCCTCAAACAGCCAGAAATCCCAACTGGCCGTCCAGACCGGCACGAATCCCAAATTTCTCGCTGTACCGACAAAAAGCACTATTCACCCCAGGACAGCCCGAAAGTAGTTATTTTCCATTTTGTCAACGGAATACCGCCGTACCGCCCCGAAAACGTTGCAAATAACCATTCTAGCCCTCAAACAGTTAGAAATCACGATCGACCGTCCAGACCGGCACGAATCCCGAATTTCTCGTTGTACCGACAGAAAGCACTATTCACCCCTGGACAGCTCGAAAGTAGTTATTTTCCATTCTGTAAACGGAAAACCGCCGTACCGCCCCGAAAACGTTGCAAATAACCATTCTAGCCCTCAAACAGCCAGAAATCACGATCGGCCGTCCAGACCGGCACGAATCCCGAATTTCTCGCTGCACCGACAAAAAGCACTATTCACCCCTGAACGGCCCGAAAGTTGTTATTTTCCATTATGTCAACGGAAGACCGCCGTACCGCCCCGAAAACGTTGCAAATAACCAATCTGCCCCTCAAACAGCCAGAAATCCCAACTGGCCGTCCAGACCGGCACGAATCCCGAATTTCTCGCTGCACCGACAAAAAGCACTATTCACCCCTGGACAGCCCGAAAGTAGTTATTTTCCATTTTGTCAACGGAATACCGCCGTACCGCCCCGAAAACGTTGCAAATAACCATTCTAGCCCTCAAACAGTTAGAAATCACGATCGACCGTCCAGACCGGCACGAATCCCGAATTTCTCGTTGTACCGACAGAAAGCACTATTCACCCCTGGACAGCCCGAAAGTAGTTATTTTCCATTCTGTAAACGGAAAACCGCCGTACCGCCCCGAAAACGTTGCAAATAACCATTCTAGCCCTCAAACAGCCAGAAATCACGATCGGCCGTCCAGACCGGCACGAATCCCGAATTTCTCGCTGCACCGACAAAAAGCACTATTCACCCCTGGACAGCCCGAAAGTAGTTATTTTCCATTTTGTCAACGAAATACCGCCGTACCGCACCGAAAAAGTTGCAAATAACCATTCTAGCCCTCAAACAGTTAGAAATCACGATCGACCGTCCAGACCGGCACGAATCCCGAATTTCTCGCTGCACCGACAAAAAGCACTATTCACCCCTGAACGGCCCGAAAGTAGTTATTTTCCATATTGTCAACGGAAGACCGCCGTACCGCCCCGAAAACGTTGCAAATAACCAATCTGCCCCTCAAACAGCCAGAAATCCTGACTGGCCGTCCAGACCGGCACGAATCCCAAATTTCTCGCTGTACCGACAAAAAGCACTATTCACCCCTGGACAGCCCGAAAGTAGTTTTTTTCCATTTTTTCAACGGAATACCGCCGTACCGCCCCGAAAACGTTGCAAATAACCATTCTAGCCCTCAAACAGTTAGAAATCACGATCGACCGTCCAGACCGGCACGAATCCCGAATTTCTCGCTGCATCGACAAAAAGCACTATTCACCCCTGAACGGCGCGAAAGTAGTTATTTTCCATTTTGTCAACGGAAGACCGCCGTACCGCCACTAAAACGTTGCAAATAACCAATCTGCCCCTCAAACAGCCAGAAATCACGATCGGCCGTCCAGACCGGCACGAATCCTGAATTTCTCGCTGCACCGACAAAAAGCACTATTCACCCCTGAACGGCCCGAAAGTAGTTATTTTCCATTTTGTCAACGGAATACCGCCGTACCGCCCCGAAAACGTTGCAAATAACCATTCTAGCCCTCAAACAGTTAGAAATCACGATCGACCGTCCAGACCGGCACGAATCCCGAATTTCTCGTTGTACCGACAGAAAGCACGATTCACCCCTGGACAGCCCGAAAGTAGTTATTTTCCATTCTGTAAACGGAAAACCGCCGTACCGCCCCGAAAACGTTGCAAATAACCATTCTAGCCCTCAAACAGCCAGAAATCACGATCGGCCGTCCAGACCGGCACGAATCCCGAATTTCTCGCTGCACCGACAAAAAGCACTATTCACCCCTGAACGGCCCGAAAGTAGTTATTTTCCATTTTGTCAACGGAAGACCGCCGTACCGCCCCGAAAACGTTGCAAATAACCAATCTGCCCCTCAAACAGCCAGAAATCCCAACTGGCCGTCCAGACCGGCACGAATCCCGAATTTCTCGCTGCACCGACAAAAAGCACTATTCACCCCTGAACGGCCCGAAAGTAGTTATTTTCCATTTTGTCAACGGAAGACCGCCGTACCGCCACTAAAACGTTGCAAATAACCAATCTGCCCCTCAAACAGCCAGAAATCACGATCGGCCGTCCAGACCGGCACGAATCCTGAATTTCTCGCTGCACCGACAAAAAGCACTATTCACCCCTGAACGGCCCGAAAGTAGTTATTTTCCATTTTGTCAACGGAAAACCGCCGTACCGCCCCAAAAACGTTGCAAATAACCAATCTGCCCCTCAAACAGCTAGAAATCACGACTGGCCGTCCAGACCGGCACGAATCCCGAATTTCTCGCTGTACCGACAAAAAGCACTATTCACCCTTGGACAGCCCGAAAGTAGTTATTTTCCATTCTGTAAACGGAAAACCGCCGTACCGCCCCGAAAACGTTGCAAATAACCATTCTAGCCCTCAAACAGCCAGAAATCACGATCGGCCGTCCAGACCGGCACGAATCCCGAATTTCTCGCTGCACCGACAAAAAGCACTATTCACCCCTGAACGGCCCGAAAGTAGTTATTTTCCATTTTGTCAACGGAAGACCGCCGTACCGCCCCGAAAACGTTGCAAATAACCAATCTGCCCCTCAAACAGCCAGAAATCCCAACTGGCCGTCCAGACCGGCACGAATCCCGAATTTCTCGCTGCACCGACAAAAAGCACTATTCACCCCTGAACGGCCCGAAAGTAGTTATTTTCCATTTTGTCAACGGAAGACCGCCGTACCGCCACTAAAACGTTGCAAATAACCAATCTGCCCCTCAAACAGCCAGAAATCACGATCGGCCGTCCAGACCGGCACGAATCCTGAATTTCTCGCTGCACCGACAAAAAGCACTATTCACCCCTGAACGGCCCGAAAGTAGTTATTTTCCATTTTGTCAACGGAAAACCGCCGTACCGCCCCAAAAACGTTGCAAATAACCAATCTGCCCCTCAAACAGCTAGAAATCACGACTGGCCGTCCAGACCGGCACGAATCCCGAATTTCTCGCTGTACCGACAAAAAGCACTATTCACCCTTGGACAGCCCGAAAGTAGTTATTTTCCATTCTGTAAACGGAAAACCGCCGTACCGCCCCGAAAACGTTGCAAATAACCATTCTAGCCCTCAAACAGCCAGAAATCACGATCGGCCGTCCAGACCGGCACGAATCCCGAATTTCTCGCTGCACCGACAAAAAGCACTATTCACCCCTGAACGGCCCGAAAGTAGTTATTTTCCATTTTGTCAACGGAAGACCGCCGTACCGCCCCGAAAACGTTGCAAATAACCAATCTGCCCCTCAAACAGCCAGAAATCCCAACTGGCCGTCCAGACCGGCACGAATCCCGAATTTCTCGCTGCACCGACAAAAAGCACTATTCACCCCTGAACGGCCCGAAAGTAGTTATTTTCCATTTTGTCAACGGAAGACCGCCGTACCGCCACTAAAACGTTGCAAATAACCAATCTGCCCCTCAAACAGCCAGAAATCACGATCGGCCGTCCAGACCGGCACGAATCCTGAATTTCTCGCTGCACCGACAAAAAGCACTATTCACCCCTGAACGGCCCGAAAGTAGTTATTTTCCATTTTGTCAACGGAAAACCGCCGTACCGCCCCAAAAACGTTGCAAATAACCAATCCGCCCCTCAAACAGCTAGAAATCACGACTGGCCGTCCAGACCGGCACGAATCCCGAATTTCTCGCTGTACCGACAAAAAGCACTATTCACCCTTGGACAGCCCGAAAGTAGTTATTTTCCATTTTGTCAACGGAAAACCGCCGTACCGCCCCGAAAACGTTGCAAATAACCATTCTAGCCCTCAAACAGTTAGAAATCACGATCGGCCGTCCAGACCGGCACGAATCCCGAATTTCTCGCTGCATCGACAAAAAGCACTATTCACCCCTGAACGGCCCGAAAGTAGTTATTTTCCATTTTGTCAACGGAAGACCGCCGTACCGCCACTAAAACGTTGCAAATAACCAATCTGCCCCTCAAACAGCCAGAAATCACGACTGGCCGTCCAGACCGGCACGAATACCGAATTTATCGTTGTACCGACAAAAAGCACTATTCACCCCTGAACGGCCTGAAAGTAGTTATTTTCCATTTTGTCAACGGAAGACCGCCGTACCGCCACTAAAACGTTGCAAATAACCAATCTGCCCCTCAAACAGCCAGAAATCACGATCGGCCGTCCAGACCGGCACGAATCCTGAATTTCTCGCTGCACCGACAAAAAGCACTATTCACCCCTGAACGGCCCGAAAGTAGTGATTTTCCATTTTGTCAACGGAAAACCGCCGTACCGCCCCGAAAACGTTGCAAATAACCAATCTGCCCCTCAAACAGCTAGAAATCACGACTGGCCGCCCAGACCGGCACGAATCCCGAATTTCTCGCTGTACCGACAAAAAGCACTATTCACCCCTGGACAGCCCGAAAGTAGTTATTTTCCATTCTGTAAACGGAAAACCGCCGTACCGCCCCGAAAACGTTGCAAATAACCATTCTAGCCCTCAAACAGCCAGAAATCACGATCGGCCGTCCAGACCGGCACGAATCCCGAATTTCTCGCTGCACCGACAAAAAGCACTATTCACCCCTGAACGGCCCGAAAGTAGTTATTTTCCATTTTGTCAACGGAAGACCGCCGTACCGCCACTAAAACGTTGCGAATAACCAATCTGCCCCTCAAATAGCCAGAAATCACGATCGGCTGTCCAGACCGGCACGAATCCTGAATTTCTCGCTGCACCGACAAAAAGCACTATTCACCCCTGAACGGCCCGAAAGTAGTTATTTTCCATTTTGTCAACGGAAGACCGCCGTACCGCCACTAAAACGTTGCAAATAACCAATCTGCCCCTCAAACAGCCAGAAATCACGACTGGCCGTCCAGACCGGCACGAATCCCGAATTTCTCGTTGTACCGACAAAAAGCACTATTCACCCCTGAACGGCCCGAAAGTAGTTATTTTCCATTTTGTCAACGGAAGACCGCCGTACCGCCACTAAAACGTTGCAAATAACCAATCTGCCCCTCAAACAGCCAGAAATCACGATCGGCCGTCCAGACCGGCACGAATCCTGAATTTCTCGCTGCACCGACAAAAAGCACTATTCACCCCTGAACGGCCCGAAAGTAGTGATTTTCCATTTTGTCAACGGAAAACCGCCGTACCGCCCCGAAAACGTTGCAAATAACCAATCTGCCCCTCAAACAGCTAGAAATCACGACTGGCCGTCCAGACCGGCACGAATCCCGAATTTCTCGCTGTACCGACAAAAAGCACTATTCACCCTTGGACAGCCCGAAAGTAGTTATTTTCCATTTTGTCAACGGAAAACCGCCGTACCGCCTCGAAAACGTTGCAAATAACCATTCTAGCCCTCAAACAGTTAGAAATCACGATCGGCCGTCCAGACCGGCACGAATCCCGAATTTCTCGCTGCATCGACAAAAAGCACTATTCACCCCTGAACGGCGCGAAAGTAGTTATTTTCCATTTTGTCAACGGAAGACCGCCGTACCGCCACTAAAACGTTGCAAATAACCAATCTGCCCCTCAAACAGCCAGAAATCACGACTGGCCGTCCAGACCGGCACGAATCCCGAATTTCTCGGTGTACCGACAAAAAGCACTATTCACCCCTGAACGGCCCGAAAGTAGTTATTTTCCATTTTGTCAACGGAAGACCGCCGTACCGCCACTAAAACGTTGCAAATAACCAATCTGCCCCTCAAACAGCCAGAAATCACGATCGGCCGTCCAGACCGGCACGAATCCTGTATTTCTCGCTGCACCGACAAAAAGCACTATTCACCCCTGAACGGCCCGAAAGTAGTGATTTTCCATTTTGTCAACGGAAAACCGCCGTACCGCCCCGAAAACGTTGCAAATAACCAATCTGCCCCTCAAACAGCTAGAAATCCCGACTGGCCGTCCAGACCGGCACGAATCCCGAATTTCTCGCTGTACCGACAAAAAGCACTATTCACCCTTGGACAGCCCGAAAGTAGTTATTTTCCATTTTGTCAACGGAAAACCGCCGTACCGCCCCGAAAACGTTGCAAATAACCATTCTAGCCCTCAAACAGTTAGAAATCACGATCGGCCGTCCAGACCGGCACGAATCCCGAATTTCTCGCTGCATCGACAAAAAGCACTATTCACCCCTGAACGGCGCGAAAGTAGTTATTTTCCATTTTGTCAACGGAAGACCGCCGTACCGCCACTAAAACGTTGCAAATAACCAATCTGCCCCTCAAACAGCCAGAAATCACGACTGGCCGTCCAGACTGGCACGAATCCCGAATTTCTCTTTGTACCGACAAAAAGCACTATTCACCCCTGAACGGCCCGAAAGTAGTTATTTTCCATTTTGTCAACGGAAGACCGCCGTACCGCCACTAAAACGTTGCAAATAACCAATCTGCCCCTCAAACAGCCAGAAATCACGATCGGCCGTCCAGACCGGCACGAATCCTGAATTTCTCGCTGCACCGACAAAAAGCACTATTCACCCCTGAACGGCCCGAAAGTAGTGATTTTCCATTTTGTCAACGGAAAACCGCCGTACCGCCCCGAAAACGTTGCAAATAACCAATCTGCCCCTCAAACAGCTAGAAATCCCGACTGGCAGTCCAGACCGGCACGAATCCCGAATTTCTCGCTGTACCGACAAAAAGCACTATTCACCCTTGGACAGCCCGAAAGTAGTTATTTTCCATTTTGTCAACGGAAAATCGCCGTACCGCTCCGAAAACGTTGCAAATAACCATTCTAGCCCTCAAACAGTTAGAAATCACGATCGGCCGTCCAGACCGGCACGAATCCCGAATTTCTCGCTGCATCGACAAAAAGCACTATTCACCCCTGAACGGCGCGAAAGTAGTTATTTTCCATTTTGTCAACGGAAGACCGCCGTACCGCCACTAAAACGTTGCAAATAACCAATCTGCCCCTCAAACAGCCAGAAATCACGACTGGCCGTCCAGACCGGCACGAATCCCGAATTTCTCGTTGTACCGACAAAAAGCACTATTCACCCCTGAACGGCCCGAAAGTAGTTATTTTCCATTTTGTCAACGGAAGACCGCCGTACCGCCACTAAAACGTTGCAAATAACCAATCTGCCCCTCAAACAGCCAGAAATCACGATCGGCCGTCCAGACCGGCACGAATCCTGTATTTCTCGCTGCACCGACAAAAAGCACTATTCACCCTTGGACAGCCCGAAAGTAGTTATTTTCCATTTTGTCAACGGAAAACCGCCGTACCGCCCCGAAAACGTTGCAAATAACCATTCTAGCCCTCAAACAGTTAGAAATCACGATCGGCCGTCCAGACCGGCACGAATCCCGAATTTCTCGCTGCATCGACAAAAAGCACTATTCACCCCTGAACGGCGCGAAAGTAGTTATTTTCCATTTTGTCAACGGAAGACCGCCGTACCGCCACTAAAACGTTGCAAATAACCAATCTGCCCCTCAAACAGCCAGAAATCACGACTGGCCGTCCAGACCGGCACGAATCCCGAATTTCTCGTTGTACCGACAAAAAGCACTATTCACCCCTGAACGGCCCGAAAGTAGTTATTTTCCATTTTGTCAACGGAAGACCGCCGTACCGCCACTAAAACGTTGCAAATAACCAATCTGCCCCTCAAACAGCCAGAAATCACGATCGGCCGTCCAGACCGGCACGAATCCTGAATTTCTCGCTGCACCGACAAAAAGCACTATTCACCCCTGAACGGCCCGAAAGTAGTGATTTTCCATTTTGTCAACGGAAAACCGCCGTACCGCCCCGAAAACGTTGCAAATAACCAATCTGCCCCTCAAACAGCTAGAAATCCCGACTGGCCGTCCAGACCGGCACGAATCCCGAATTTCTCGCTGTACCGACAAAAAGCACTATTCACCCTTGGACAGCCCGAAAGTAGTTATTTTCCATTTTGTCAACGGAAAACCGCCGTACCGCCCCGAAAACGTTGCAAATAACCATTCTAGCCCTCAAACAGTTAGAAATCACGATCGGCCGTCCAGACCGGCACGAATCCCGAATTTCTCGCTGCATCGACAAAAAGCACTATTCACCCCTGAACGGCGCGAAAGTAGTTATTTTCCATTTTGTCAACGGAAGACCGCCGTACCGCCACTAAAACGTTGCAAATAACCAATCTGCCCCTCAAACAGCCAGAAATCACGACAGGCCGTCCAGACCGGCACGAATCCCGAATTTCTCGTTGTACCGACAAAAAGCACTATTCACCCCTGGACAGCCCGAAAGTAGTTATTTTCCATTTTGTCAACGAAATACCGCCGTACCGCACCGAAAAAGTTGCAAATAACCATTCTAGCCCTCAAACAGTTAGAAATCACGATCGACCGTCCAGACCGGCACGAATCCCGAATTTCTCGCTGCACCGACATAAAGCACTATTCACCCCTGAACGGCCCGAAAGTAGTTATTTTCCATATTGTCAACGGAAGACCGCCGTACCGCCCCGAAAACGTTGCAAATAACCAATCTGCCCCTCAAACAGCCAGAAATCCTGACTGGCCGTCCAGACCGGCACGAATCCCAAATTTCTCGCTGTACCGACAAAAAGCACTATTCACCCCTGGACAGCCCGAAAGTAGTTTTTTTCCATTTTTTCAACGGAATACCGCCGTACCGCCCCGAAAACGTTGCAAATAACCATTCTAGCCCTCAAACAGTTAGAAATCATGATCGACCGTCCAGACCGGCACGAATCCCGAATTTCTCGCTGCATCGACAAAAAGCACTATTCACCCCTGAACGGCGCGAAAGTAGTTATTTTCCATTTTGTCAACGGAAGACCGCCGTACCGCCACTAAAACGTTGCAAATAACCAATCTGCCCCTCAAACAGCCAGAAATCACGACTGGCCGTCCAGACCGGCACGAATCCCGAATTTCTCGTTGTACCGACAAAAAGCACTATTCACCCCTGAACGGCCCGAAAGTAGTTATTTTCCATTTTGTCAACGGAAGACCGCCGTACCGCCACTAAAACGTTGCAAATAACCATTCTAGCCCTCAAACAGTTAGAAATCACGATCGGCCGTCCAGACCGGCACGAATCCCGAATTTCTCGCTGCATCGACAAAAAGCACTATTCACCCCTGAACGGCGCGAAAGTAGTTATTTTCCATTTTGTCAACGGAAGACCGCCGTACCGCCACTAAAACGTTGCAAATAACCAATCTGCCCCTCAAACAGCCAGAAATCACGACTGGCCGTCCAGACCGGCACGAATCCCGAATTTCTCGTTGTACCGACAAAAAGCACTATTCACCCCTGAACGGCCCGAAAGTAGTTATTTTCCATTTTGTCAACGGAAGACCGCCGTACCGCCACTAAAACGTTGCAAATAACCAATCTGCCCCTCAAACAGCCAGAAATCACGATCGGCCGTCCAGACCGGCACGAATCCTGAATTTCTCGCTGCACCGACAAAAAGCACTATTCACCCCTGAACGGCCCGAAAGTAGTGATTTTCCATTTTGTCAACGGAAAACCGCCGTACCGCCCCGAAAACGTTGCAAATAACCAATCTGCCCCTCAAACAGCTAGAAATCCCGACTGGCCGTCCAGACCGGCACGAATCCCGAATTTCTCGCTGTACCGACAAAAAGCACTATTCACCCTTGGACAGCCCGAAAGTAGTTATTTTCCATTTTGTCAACGGAAAACCGCCGTACCGCCCCGAAAACGTTGCAAATAACCATTCTAGCCCTCAAACAGTTAGAAATCACGATCGGCCGTCCAGACCGGCACGAATCCCGAATTTCTCGCTGCATCGACAAAAAGCACTATTCACCCCTGAACGGCGCGAAAGTAGTTATTTTCCATTTTGTCAACGGAAGACCGCCGTACCGCCACTAAAACGTTGCAAATAACCAATCTGCCCCTCAAACAGCCAGAAATCACGACTGGCCGTCCAGACCGGCACGAATCCCGAATTTCTCGTTGTACCGACAAAAAGCACTATTCACCCCTGAACGGCCCGAAAGTAGTTATTTTCCATTTTGTCAACGGAAGACCGCCGTACCGCCACTAAAACGTTGCAAATAACCAATCTGCCCCTCAAACAGCCAGAAATCACGATCGGCCGTCCAGACCGGCACGAATCCTGAATTTCTCGCTGCACCGACAAAAAGCACTATTCACCCCTGAACGGCCCGAAAGTAGTGATTTTCCATTTTGTCAACGGAAAACCGCCGTACCGCCCCGAAAACGTTGCAAATAACCAATCTGCCCCTCAAACAGCTAGAAATCCCGACTGGCCGTCCAGACCGGCACGAATCCCGAATTTCTCGCTGTACCGACAAAAAGCACTATTCACCCTTGGACAGCCCGAAAGTAGTTATTTTCCATTTTGTCAACGGAAAACCGCCGTACCGCCCCGAAAACGTTGCAAATAACCATTCTAGCCCTCAAACAGTTAGAAATCACGATCGGCCGTCCAGACCGGCACGAATCCCGAATTTCTCGCTGCATCGACAAAAAGCACTATTCACCCCTGAACGGCGCGAAAGTAGTTATTTTCCATTTTGTCAACGGAAGACCGCCGTACCGCCACTAAAACGTTGCAAATAACCAATCTGCCCCTCAAACAGCCAGAAATCACGACAGGCCGTCCAGACCGGCACGAATCCCGAATTTCTCGTTGTACCGACAAAAAGCACTATTCACCCCTGGACAGCCCGAAAGTAGTTATTTTCCATTTTGTCAACGAAATACCGCCGTACCGCACCGAAAAAGTTGCAAATAACCATTCTAGCCCTCAAACAGTTAGAAATCACGATCGACCGTCCAGACCGGCACGAATCCCGAATTTCTCGCTGCACCGACATAAAGCACTATTCACCCCTGAACGGCCCGAAAGTAGTTATTTTCCATATTGTCAACGGAAGACCGCCGTACCGCCCCGAAAACGTTGCAAATAACCAATCTGCCCCTCAAACAGCCAGAAATCCTGACTGGCCGTCCAGACCGGCACGAATCCCAAATTTCTCGCTGTACCGACAAAAAGCACTATTCACCCCTGGACAGCCCGAAAGTAGTTTTTTTCCATTTTTTCAACGGAATACCGCCGTACCGCCCCGAAAACGTTGCAAATAACCATTCTAGCCCTCAAACAGTTAGAAATCATGATCGACCGTCCAGACCGGCACGAATCCCGAATTTCTCGCTGCATCGACAAAAAGCACTATTCACCCCTGAACGGCGCGAAAGTAGTTATTTTCCATTTTGTCAACGGAAGACCGCCGTACCGCCACTAAAACGTTGCAAATAACCAATCTGCCCCTCAAACAGCCAGAAATCACGACTGGCCGTCCAGACCGGCACGAATCCCGAATTTCTCGTTGTACCGACAAAAAGCACTATTCACCCCTGAACGGCCCGAAAGTAGTTATTTTCCATTTTGTCAACGGAAGACCGCCGTACCGCCACTAAAACGTTGCAAATAACCATTCTAGCCCTCAAACAGTTAGAAATCACGATCGGCCGTCCAGACCGGCACGAATCCCGAATTTCTCGCTGCATCGACAAAAAGCACTATTCACCCCTGAACGGCGCGAAAGTAGTTATTTTCCATTTTGTCAACGGAAGACCGCCGTACCGCCACTAAAACGTTGCAAATAACCAATCTGCCCCTCAAACAGCCAGAAATCACGACTGGCCGTCCAGACCGGCACGAATCCCGAATTTCTCGTTGTACCGACAAAAAGCACTATTCACCCCTGAACGGCCCGAAAGTAGTTATTTTCCATTTTGTCAACGGAAGACCGCCGTACCGCCACTAAAACGTTGCAAATAACCAATCTGCCCCTCAAACAGCCAGAAATCACGATCGGCCGTCCAGACCGGCACGAATCCTGAATTTCTCGCTGCACCGACAAAAAGCACTATTCACCCCTGAACGGCCCGAAAGTAGTGATTTTCCATTTTGTCAACGGAAAACCGCCGTACCGCCCCGAAAACGTTGCAAATAACCAATCTGCCCCTCAAACAGCTAGAAATCCCGACTGGCCGTCCAGACCGGCACGAATCCCGAATTTCTCGCTGTACCGACAAAAAGCACTATTCACCCTTGGACAGCCCGAAAGTAGTTATTTTCCATTTTGTCAACGGAAAACCGCCGTACCGCCCCGAAAACGTTGCAAATAACCATTCTAGCCCTCAAACAGTTAGAAATCACGATCGGCCGTCCAGACCGGCACGAATCCCGAATTTCTCGCTGCATCGACAAAAAGCACTATTCACCCCTGAACGGCGCGAAAGTAGTTATTTTCCATTTTGTCAACGGAAGACCGCCGTACCGCCACTAAAACGTTGCAAATAACCAATCTGCCCCTCAAACAGCCAGAAATCACGACTGGCCGTCCAGACCGGCACGAATCCCGAATTTCTCGTTGTACCGACAAAAAGCACTATTCACCCCTGAACGGCCCGAAAGTAGTTATTTTCCATTTTGTCAACGGAAGACCGCCGTACCGCCACTAAAACGTTGCAAATAACCAATCTGCCCCTCAAACAGCCAGAAATCACGATCGGCCGTCCAGACCGGCACGAATCCTGAATTTCTCGCTGCACCGACAAAAAGCACTATTCACCCCTGAACGGCCCGAAAGTAGTGATTTTCCATTTTGTCAACGGAAAACCGCCGTACCGCCCCGAAAACGTTGCAAATAACCAATCTGCCCCTCAAACAGCTAGAAATCCCGACTGGCCGTCCAGACCGGCACGAATCCCGAATTTCTCGCTGTACCGACAAAAAGCACTATTCACCCTTGGACAGCCCGAAAGTAGTTATTTTCCATTTTGTCAACGGAAAACCGCCGTACCGCCCCGAAAACGTTGCAAATAACCATTCTAGCCCTCAAACAGTTAGAAATCACGATCGGCCGTCCAGACCGGCACGAATCCCGAATTTCTCGCTGCATCGACAAAAAGCACTATTCACCCCTGAACGGCGCGAAAGTAGTTATTTTCCATTTTGTCAACGGAAGACCGCCGTACCGCCACTAAAACGTTGCAAATAACCAATCTGCCCCTCAAACAGCCAGAAATCACGACAGGCCGTCCAGACCGGCACGAATCCCGAATTTCTCGTTGTACCGACAAAAAGCACTATTCACCCCTGGACAGCCCGAAAGTAGTTATTTTCCATTTTGTCAACGAAATACCGCCGTACCGCACCGAAAAAGTTGCAAATAACCATTCTAGCCCTCAAACAGTTAGAAATCACGATCGACCGTCCAGACCGGCACGAATCCCGAATTTCTCGCTGCACCGACAAAAAGCACTATTCACCCCTGAACGGCCCGAAAGTAGTTATTTTCCATATTGTCAACGGAAGACCGCCGTACCGCCCCGAAAACGTTGCAAATAACCAATCTGCCCCTCAAACAGCCAGAAATCCTGACTGGCCGTCCAGACCGGCACGAATCCCAAATTTCTCGCTGTACCGACAAAAAGCACTATTCACCCCTGGACAGCCCGAAAGTAGTTTTTTTCCATTTTTTCAACGGAATACCGCCGTACCGCCCCGAAAACGTTGCAAATAACCATTCTAGCCCTCAAACAGTTAGAAATCACGATCGACCGTCCAGACCGGCACGAATCCCGAATTTCTCGCTGCATCGACAAAAAGCACTATTCACCCCTGAACGGCGCGAAAGTAGTTATTTTCCATTTTGTCAACGGAAGACCGCCGTACCGCCACTAAAACGTTGCAAATAACCAATCTGCCCCTCAAACAGCCAGAAATCACGACTGGCCGTCCAGACCGGCACGAATCCCGAATTTCTCGTTGTACCGACAAAAAGCACTATTCACCCCTGAACGGCCCGAAAGTAGTTATTTTCCATTTTGTCAACGGAAGACCGCCGTACCGCCACTAAAACGTTGCAAATAACTAATCTGCCCCTCAAACAGCCAGAAATCACGATCGGCCGTCCAGACCGGCACGAATCCTGAATTTCTCGCTGCACCGACAAAAAGCACTATTCACCCCTGAACGGCCCGAAAGTAGTTATTTTCCATTTTGTCAACGGAAAACCGCCGTACCGCCCCGAAAACGTTGCAAATAACCATTCTAGCCCTCAAACAGTTAGAAATCACGATCGGCCGTCCAGACCGGCACGAATCCCGAATTTCTCGCTGCATCGACAAAAAGCACTATTCACCCCTGAACGGCGCGAAAGTAGTTATTTTCCATTTTGTCAACGGAAGACCGCCGTACCGCCACTAAAACGTTGCAAATAACCAATCTGCCCCTCAAACAGCCAGAAATCACGACTGGCCGTCCAGACCGGCACGAATCCCGAATTTCTCGTTGTACCGACAAAAAGCACTATTCACCCCTGAACGGCCCGAAAGTAGTTATTTTCCATTTTGTCAACGGAAGACCGCCGTACCGCCACTAAAACGTTGCAAATAACCAATCTGCCCCTCAAACAGCCAGAAATCACGATCGGCCGTCCAGACCGGCACGAATCCTGAATTTCTCGCTGCACCGACAAAAAGCACTATTCACCCCTGAACGGCCCGAAAGTAGTGATTTTCCATTTTGTCATCGGAAAACCGCCGTACCGCCCCGAAAACGTTGCAAATAACCAATCTGCCCCTCAAACAGCTAGAAATCACGACTGGCCGTCCAGACCGGCACGAATCCCGAATTTCTCGCTGTACCGACAAAAAGCACTATTCACCCTTGGACAGCCCGAAAGTAGTTATTTTCCATTTTGTCAACGGAAAACCGCCGTACCGCCACGAAAACGTTGCAAATACCCATTCTAGCCCTCAAACAGTTAGAAATCACGATCGGCCGTCCAGACCGGCACGAATCCCGAATTTCTCGCTGCATCGAAAAAAGCACTATTCACCCCTGAACGGCGCGAAAGTAGTTATTTTCCATTTTGTCAACGGAAGACCGCCGTGCCGCCACTAAAACGTTGCAAATAACCAATCTGCCCCTCAAACAGCCAGAAATCACGACTGGCCGTCCAGACCGGCACGAATCCCGAATTTCTCGTTGTACCGACAAAAAGCACTATTCACCCCTGGACAGCCCGAAAGTAGTTATTTTCCATTTTGTCAACGAAATACCGCCGTACCGCACCGAAAAAGTTGCAAATAACCATTCTAGCCCTCAAACAGTTAGAAATCACGATCGACCGTCCAGACCGGCACGAATCCCGAATTTCTCGCTGCTCCGACAAAAAGCACTATTCACCCCTGAACGGCCCGAAAGTAGTTATTTTCCATATTGTCAACGGAAGACCGCCGTACCGCCCCGAAAACGTTGCAAATAACCAATCTGCCCCTCAAACAGCCAGAAATCCTGACTGGCCGTCCAGACCGGCACGAATCCCAAATTTCTCGCTGTACCGACAAAAAGCACTATTCACCCCTGGACAGCCCGAAAGTAGTTTTTTTCCATTTTTTCAACGGAATACCGCCGTACCGCCCCGAAAACGTTGCAAATAACCATTCTAGCCCTCAAACAGTTAGAAATCACGATCGACCGTCCAGACCGGCACGAATCCCGAATTTCTCGCTGCATCGACAAAAAGCACTATTCACCCCTGAACGGCGCGAAAGTAGTTATTTTCCATTTTGTCAACGGAAGACCGCCGTACCGCCACTAAAACGTTGCAAATAACCAATCTGCCCCTCAAACAGCCAGAAATCACAACTGGCCGTCCAGACCGGCACGAATCCCGAATTTCTCGTTGTACCGACAAAAAGCACTATTCACCCCTGAACGGCCCGAAAGTAGTTATTTTCCATTTTGTCAACGGAAGACCGCCGTACCGCCACTAAAACGTTGCAAATAACCAATCTGCCCCTCAAACAGCCAGAAATCACGATCGGCCGTCCAGACCGGCACGAATCCTGAATTTCTCGCTGCACCGACAAAAAGCACTATTCTCCCCTGAACGGCCCGAAAGTAGTTATTTTCCATTTTGTCAACGGAAGACTGCCGTACCGCCACTAAAACGTTGCAAATAACCAATCTGCCCCTCAAACAGCCAGAAATCACGATCGGCCGTCCAGACCGGCACGAATCTTGTATTTCTCGCTGCACCGACAAAAAGCACTATTCACCCCTGAACGGCCCGAAAGTAGTGATTTTCCATTTTGTCAACGGAAAACCGCCGTACCGCCCCGAAAACGTTGCAAATAACCAATCTGCCCCTCAAACAGCTAGAAATCCCGACTGGCCGTCCAGACCGGCACGAATCCCGAATTTCTCGCTGTACCGACAAAAAGCACTATTCACCCTTGGACAGCCCGAAAGTAGTTATTTTCCATTTTGTCAACGGAAAACCGCCGTACCGCCCCGAAAACGTTGCAAATAACCATTCTAGCCCTCAAACAGTTAGAAATCACGATCGGCCGTCCAGACCGGCACGAATCCCGAATTTCTCGCTGCATCGACAAAAAGCACTATTCACCCCTGAACGGCCCGAAAGTAGTTATTTTCCATATTGTCAACGGAAGACCGCCGTACCGCCCCGAAAACGTTGCAAATAACCAATCTGCCCCTCAAACAGCCAGAAATCCTGACTGGCCGTCCAGACCGGCACGAATCCCAAATTTCTCGCTGTACCGACAAAAAGCACTATTCACCCCTGGACAGCCCGAAAGTAGTTTTTTTCCATTTTTTCAACGGAATACCGCCGTACCGCCCCGAAAACGTTGCAAATAACCATTCTAGCCCTCAAACAGTTAGAAATCACGATCGACCGTCCAGACCGGCACGAATCCCGAATTTCTCGCTGCATCGACAAAAAGCACTATTCACCCCTGAACGGCGCGAAAGTAGTTATTTTCCATTTTGTCAACGGAAGACCGCCGTACCGCCACTAAAACGTTGCAAATAACCAATCTGCCCCTCAAACAGCCAGAAATCACAACTGGCCGTCCAGACCGGCACGAATCCCGAATTTCTCGTTGTACCGACAAAAAGCACTATTCACCCCTGAACGGCCCGAAAGTAGTTATTTTCCATTTTGTCAACGGAAGACCGCCGTACCGCCACTAAAACGTTGCAAATAACCAATCTGCCCCTCAAACAGCCAGAAATCACGATCGGCCGTCCAGACCGGCACGAATCCTGAATTTCTCGCTGCACCGACAAAAAGCACTATTCTCCCCTGAACGGCCCGAAAGTAGTTATTTTCCATTTTGTCAACGGAAGACTGCCGTACCGCCACTAAAACGTTGCAAATAACCAATCTGCCCCTCAAACAGCCAGAAATCACGATCGGCCGTCCAGACCGGCACGAATCTTGTATTTCTCGCTGCACCGACAAAAAGCACTATTCACCCCTGAACGGCCCGAAAGTAGTGATTTTCCATTTTGTCAACGGAAAACCGCCGTACCGCCCCGAAAACGTTGCAAATAACCAATCTGCCCCTCAAACAGCTAGAAATCCCGACTGGCCGTCCAGACCGGCACGAATCCCGAATTTCTCGCTGTACCGACAAAAAGCACTATTCACCCTTGGACAGCCCGAAAGTAGTTATTTTCCATTTTGTCAACGGAAAACCGCCGTACCGCCCCGAAAACGTTGCAAATAACCATTCTAGCCCTCAAACAGTTAGAAATCACGATCGGCCGTCCAGACCGGCACGAATCCCGAATTTCTCGCTGCATCGACAAAAAGCACTATTCACCCCTGAACGGCGCGAAAGTAGTTATTTTCCATTTTGTCAACGGAAGACCGCCGTACCGCCACTAAAACGTTGCAAATAACCAATCTGCCCCTCAAACAGCCAGAAATCACGACTGGCCGTCCAGACCGGCACGAATCCCGAATTTCTCGTTGTACCGACAAAAAGCACTATTCACCCCTGAACGGCCCGAAAGTAGTTATTTTCCATTTTGTCAACGGAAGACCGCCGTACCGCCACTAAAACGTTGCAAATAACCAATCTGCCCCTCAAACAGCCAGAAATCACGATCGGCCGTCCAGACCGGCACGAATCCTGAATTTCTCGCTGCACCGACAAAAAGCACTATTCACCCCTGAACGGCCCGAAAGTAGTGATTTTCCATTTTGTCAACGGAAAACCGCCGTACCGCCCCGAAAACGTTGCAAATAACCAATCTGCCCCTCAAACAGCTAGAAATCACGACTGGCCGTCCAGACCGGCACGAATCCCGAATTTCTCGCTGTACCGACAAAAAGCACTATTCACCCTTGGACAGCCCGAAAGTAGTTATTTTCCATTTTGTCAACGGAAAACCGCCGTACCGCCACGAAAACGTTGCAAATAACCATTCTAGCCCTCAAACAGTTAGAAATCACGATCGGCCGTCCAGACCGGCACGAATCCCGAATTTCTCGCTGCATCGACAAAAAGCACTATTCACCCCTGAACGGCGCGAAAGTAGTTATTTTCCATTTTGTCAACGGAAGACCGCCGTACCGCCACTAAAACGTTGCAAATAACCAATCTGCCCCTCAAACAGCCAGAAATCACAACTGGCCGTCCAGACCGGCACGAATCCCGAATTTCTCGTTGTACCGACAAAAAGCACTATTCACCCCTGAACGGCCCGAAAGTAGTTATTTTCCATTTTGTCAACGGAAGACCGCCGTACCGCCACTAAAACGTTGCAAATAACCAATCTGCCCCTCAAACAGCCAGAAATCACGATCGGCCGTCCAGACCGGCACGAATCCTGAATTTCTCGCTGCACCGACAAAAAGCACTATTCTCCCCTGAACGGCCCGAAAGTAGTTATTTTCCATTTTGTCAACGGAAGACTGCCGTACCGCCACTAAAACGTTGCAAATAACCAATCTGCCCCTCAAACAGCCAGAAATCACGATCGGCCGTCCAGACCGGCACGAATCTTGTATTTCTCGCTGCACCGACAAAAAGCACTATTCACCCCTGAACGGCCCGAAAGTAGTGATTTTCCATTTTGTCAACGGAAAACCGCCGTACCGCCCCGAAAACGTTGCAAATAACCAATCTGCCCCTCAAACAGCTAGAAATCCCGACTGGCCGTCCAGACCGGCACGAATCCCGAATTTCTCGCTGTACCGACAAAAAGCACTATTCACCCTTGGACAGCCCGAAAGTAGTTATTTTCCATTTTGTCAACGGAAAACCGCCGTACCGCCCCGAAAACGTTGCAAATAACCATTCTAGCCCTCAAACAGTTAGAAATCACGATCGGCCGTCCAGACCGGCACGAATCCCGAATTTCTCGCTGCATCGACAAAAAGCACTATTCACCCCTGAACGGCGCGAAAGTAGTTATTTTCCATTTTGTCAACGGAAGACCGCCGTACCGCCACTAAAACGTTGCAAATAACCAATCTGCCCCTCAAACAGCCAGAAATCACGACTGGCCGTCCAGACCGGCACGAATCCCGAATTTCTCGTTGTACCGACAAAAAGCACTATTCACCCCTGAACGGCCCGAAAGTAGTTATTTTCCATTTTGTCAACGGAAGACCGCCGTACCGCCACTAAAACGTTGCAAATAACCAATCTGCCCCTCAAACAGCCAGAAATCACGATCGGCCGTCCAGACCGGCACGAATCCTGAATTTCTCGCTGCACCGACAAAAAGCACTATTCACCCCTGAACGGCCCGAAAGTAGTGATTTTCCATTTTGTCAACGGAAAACCGCCGTACCGCCCCGAAAACGTTGCAAATAACCAATCTGCCCCTCAAACAGCTAGAAATCACGACTGGCCGTCCAGACCGGCACGAATCCCGAATTTCTCGCTGTACCGACAAAAAGCACTATTCACCCTTGGACAGCCCGAAAGTAGTTATTTTCCATTTTGTCAACGGAAAACCGCCGTACCGCCACGAAAACGTTGCAAATAACCATTCTAGCCCTCAAACAGTTAGAAATCACGATCGGCCGTCCAGACCGGCACGAATCCCGAATTTCTCGCTGCATCGACAAAAAGCACTATTCACCCCTGAACGGCGCGAAAGTAGTTATTTTCCATTTTGTCAACGGAAGACCGCCGTGCCGCCACTAAAACGTTGCAAATAACCAATCTGCCCCTCAAACAGCCAGAAATCACGACTGGCCGTCCAGACCGGCACGAATCCCGAATTTCTCGTTGTACCGACAAAAAGCACTATTCACCCCTGGACAGCCCGAAAGTAGTTATTTTCCATTTTGTCAACGAAATACCGCCGTACCGCACCGAAAAAGTTGCAAATAACCATTCCAGCCCTCAAACAGTTAGAAATCACGATCGACCGTCCAGACCGGCACGAATCCCGAATTTCTCGCTGCTCCGACAAAAAGCACTATTCACCCCTGAACGGCCTGAAAGTAGTTATTTTCCATATTGTCAACGGAAGACCGCCGTACCGCCCCGAAAACGTTGCAAATAACCAATCTGCCCCTCAAACAGCCAGAAATCCTGACTGGCCGTCCAGACCGGCACGAATCCCAAATTTCTCGCTGTACCGACAAAAAGCACTATTCACCCCTGGACAGCCCGAAAGTAGTTTTTTTCCATTTTTTCAACGGAATACCGCCGTACCGCCCCGAAAACGTTGCAAATAACCATTCTAGCCCTCAAACAGTTAGAAATCACGATCGACCGTCCAGACCGGCACGAATCCCGAATTTCTCGCTGCATCGACAAAAAGCACTATTCACCCCTGAACGGCGCGAAAGTAGTTATTTTCCATTTTGTCAACGGAAGACCGCCGTACCGCCACTAAAACGTTGCAAATAACCAATCTGCCCCTCAAACAGCCAGAAATCACAACTGGCCGTCCAGACCGGCACGAATCCCGAATTTCTCGTTGTACCGACAAAAAGCACTATTCACCCCTGAACGGCCCGAAAGTAGTTATTTTCCATTTTGTCAACGGAAGACCGCCGTACCGCCACTAAAACGTTGCAAATAACCAATCTGCCCCTCAAACAGCCAGAAATCACGATCGGCCGTCCAGACCGGCACGAATCCTGAATTTCTCGCTGCACCGACAAAAAGCACTATTCTCCCCTGAACGGCCCGAAAGTAGTTATTTTCCATTTTGTCAACGGAAGACTGCCGTACCGCCACTAAAACGTTGCAAATAACCAATCTGCCCCTCAAACAGCCAGAAATCACGATCGGCCGTCCAGACCGGCACAAATCTTGTATTTCTCGCTGCACCGACAAAAAGCACTATTCACCCCTGAACGGCCCGAAAGTAGTGATTTTCCATTTTGTCAACGGAAAACCGCCGTACCGCCCCGAAAACGTTGCAAATAACCAATCTGCCCCTCAAACAGCTAGAAATCCCGACTGGCCGTCCAGACCGGCACGAATCCCGAATTTCTCGCTGTACCGACAAAAAGCACTATTCACCCTTGGACAGCCCGAAAGTAGTTATTTTCCATTTTGTCAACGGAAAACCGCCGTACCGCCCCGAAAACGTTGCAAATAACCATTCTAGCCCTCAAACAGTTAGAAATCACGATCGGCCGTCCAGACCGGCACGAATCCCGAATTTCTCGCTGCATCGACAAAAAGCACTATTCACCCCTGAACGGCGCGAAAGTAGTTATTTTCCATTTTGTCAACGGAAGACCGCCGTACCGCCACTAAAACGTTGCAAATAACCAATCTGCCCCTCAAACAGCCAGAAATCACGACTGGCCGTCCAGACCGGCACGAATCCCGAATTTCTCGTTGTACCGACAAAAAGCACTATTCACCCCTGAACGGCCCGAAAGTAGTTATTTTCCATTTTGTCAACGGAAGACCGCCGTACCGCCACTAAATTGTTGCAAATAACCAATCTGCCCCTCAAACAGCCAGAAATCACGATCGGCCGTCCAGACCGGCACGAATCCTGAATTTCTCGCTGCACCGACAAAAAGCACTATTCACCCCTGAACGGCCCGAAAGTAGTGATTTTCCATTTTGTCAACGGAAAACCGCCGTACCGCCCCGAAAACGTTGCAAATAACCAATCTGCCCCTCAAACAGCTAGAAATCACGACTGGCCGTCCAGACCGGCACGAATCCCGAATTTCTCGCTGTACCGACAAAAAGCACTATTCACCCTTGGACAGCCCGAAAGTAGTTATTTTCCATTTTGTCAACGGAAAACCGCCGTACCGCCACGAAAACGTTGCAAATAACCATTCTAGCCCTCAAACAGTTAGAAATCACGATCGGCCGTCCAGACCGGCACGAATCCCGAATTTCTCGCTGCATCGACAAAAAGCACTATTCACCCCTGAACGGCGCGAAAGTAGTTATTTTCCATTTTGTCAACGGAAGACCGCCGTGCCGCCACTAAAACGTTGCAAATAACCAATCTGCCCCTCAAACAGCCAGAAATCACGACTGGCCGTCCAGACCGGCACGAATCCCGAATTTCTCGTTGTACCGACAAAAAGCACTATTCACCCCTGGACAGCCCGAAAGTAGTTATTTTCCATTTTGTCAACGAAATACCGCCGTACCGCACCGAAAAAGTTGCAAATAACCATTCCAGCCCTCAAACAGTTAGAAATCACGATCGACCGTCCAGACCGGCACGAATCCCGAATTTCTCGCTGCTCCGACAAAAAGCACTATTCACCCCTGAACGGCCTGAAAGTAGTTATTTTCCATATTGTCAACGGAAGACCGCCGTACCGCCCCGAAAACGTTGCAAATAACCAATCTGCCCCTCAAACAGCCAGAAATCCTGACTGGCCGTCCAGACCGGCACGAATCCCAAATTTCTCGCTGTACCGACAAAAAGCACTATTCACCCCTGGACAGCCCGAAAGTAGTTTTTTTCCATTTTTTCAACGGAATACCGCCGTACCGCCCCGAAAACGTTGCAAATAACCATTCTAGCCCTCAAACAGTTAGAAATCACGATCGACCGTCCAGACCGGCACGAATCCCGAATTTCTCGCTGCATCGACAAAAAGCACTATTCACCCCTGAACGGCGCGAAAGTAGTTATTTTCCATTTTGTCAACGGAAGACCGCCGTACCGCCACTAAAACGTTGCAAATAACCAATCTGCCCCTCAAACAGCCAGAAATCACAACTGGCCGTCCAGACCGGCACGAATCCCGAATTTCTCGTTGTACCGACAAAAAGCACTATTCACCCCTGAACGGCCCGAAAGTAGTTATTTTCCATTTTGTCAACGGAAGACCGCCGTACCGCCACTAAAACGTTGCAAATAACCAATCTGCCCCTCAAACAGCCAGAAATCACGATCGGCCGTCCAGACCGGCACGAATCCTGAATTTCTCGCTGCACCGACAAAAAGCACTATTCTCCCCTGAACGGCCCGAAAGTAGTTATTTTCCATTTTGTCAACGGAAGACTGCCGTACCGCCACTAAAACGTTGCAAATAACCAATCTGCCCCTCAAACAGCCAGAAATCACGATCGGCCGTCCAGACCGGCACAAATCTTGTATTTCTCGCTGCACCGACAAAAAGCACTATTCACCCCTGAACGGCCCGAAAGTAGTGATTTTCCATTTTGTCAACGGAAAACCGCCGTACCGCCCCGAAAACGTTGCAAATAACCAATCTGCCCCTCAAACAGCTAGAAATCCCGACTGGCCGTCCAGACCGGCACGAATCCCGAATTTCTCGCTGTACCGACAAAAAGCACTATTCACCCTTGGACAGCCCGAAAGTAGTTATTTTCCATTTTGTCAACGGAAAACCGCCGTACCGCCCCGAAAACGTTGCAAATAACCATTCTAGCCCTCAAACAGTTAGAAATCACGATCGGCCGTCCAGACCGGCACGAATCCCGAATTTCTCGCTGCATCGACAAAAAGCACTATTCACCCCTGAACGGCGCGAAAGTAGTTATTTTCCATTTTGTCAACGGAAGACCGCCGTACCGCCACTAAAACGTTGCAAATAACCAATCTGCCCCTCAAACAGCCAGAAATCACGACTGGCCGTCCAGACCGGCACGAATCCCGAATTTCTCGTTGTACCGACAAAAAGCACTATTCACCCCTGAACGGCCCGAAAGTAGTTATTTTCCATTTTGTCAACGGAAGACCGCCGTACCGCCACTAAATTGTTGCAAATAACCAATCTGCCCCTCAAACAGCCAGAAATCACGATCGGCCGTCCAGACCGGCACGAATCCTGAATTTCTCGCTGCACCGACAAAAAGCACTATTCACCCCTGAACGGCCCGAAAGTAGTGATTTTCCATTTTGTCAACGGAAAACCGCCGTACCGCCCCGAAAACGTTGCAAATAACCAATCTGCCCCTCAAACAGCTAGAAATCACGACTGGCCGTCCAGACCGGCACGAATCCCGAATTTCTCGCTGTACCGACAAAAAGCACTATTCACCCTTGGACAGCCCGAAAGTAGTTATTTTCCATTTTGTCAACGGAAAACCGCCGTACCGCCACGAAAACGTTGCAAATAACCATTCTAGCCCTCAAACAGTTAGAAATCACGATCGGCCGTCCAGACCGGCACGAATCCCGAATTTCTCGCTGCATCGACAAAAAGCACTATTCACCCCTGAACGGCGCGAAAGTAGTTATTTTCCATTTTGTCAACGGAAGACCGCCGTGCCGCCACTAAAACGTTGCAAATAACCAATCTGCCCCTCAAACAGCCAGAAATCACGACTGGCCGTCCAGACCGGCACGAATCCCGAATTTCTCGTTGTACCGACAAAAAGCACTATTCACCCCTGGACAGCCCGAAAGTAGTTATTTTCCATTTTGTCAACGAAATACCGCCGTACCGCACCGAAAAAGTTGCAAATAACCATTCCAGCCCTCAAACAGTTAGAAATCACGATCGACCGTCCAGACCGGCACGAATCCCGAATTTCTCGCTGCTCCGACAAAAAGCACTATTCACCCCTGAACGGCCCGAAAGTAGTTATTTTCCATATTGTCAACGGAAGACCGCCGTACCGCCCCGAAAACGTTGCAAATAACCAATCTGCCCCTCAAACAGCCAGAAATCCTGACTGGCCGTCCAGACCGGCACGAATCCCAAATTTCTCGCTGTACCGACAAAAAGCACTATTCACCCCTAGACAGCCCGAAAGTAGTTTTTTTCCATTTTTTCAACGGAATACCGCCGTACCGCCCCGAAAACGTTGCAAATAACCATTCTAGCCCTCAAACAGTTAGAAATCACGATCGACCGTCCAGACCGGCACGAATCCCGAATTTCTCGCTGCATCGACAAAAAGCACTATTCACCCCTGAACGGCGCGAAAGTAGTTATTTTCCATTTTGTCAACGGAAGACCGCCGTACCGCCACTAAAACGTTGCAAATAACCATTCTAGCCCTCAAACAGTTAGAAATCACGATCGGCCGTCCAGACCGGCACGAATCCCGAATTTCTCGCTGCATCGACAAAAAGCACTATTCACCCCTGAACGGCGCGAAAGTAGTTATTTTCCATTTTGTCAACGGAAGACCGCCGTGCCGCCACTAAAACGTTGCAAATAACCAATCTGCCCCTCAAACAGCCAGAAATCACGACTGGCCGTCCAGACCGGCACGAATCCCGAATTTCTCGTTGTACCGACAAAAAGCACTATTCACCCCTGGACAGCCCGAAAGTAGTTATTTTCCATTTTGTCAACGAAATACCGCCGTACCGCACCGAAAAAGTTGCAAATAACCATTCTAGCCCTCAAACAGTTAGAAATCACGATCGACCGTCCAGACCGGCACGAATCCCGAATTTCTCGCTGCACCGACAAAAAGCACTATTCACCCCTGAACGGCCCGAAAGTAGTTATTTTCCATATTGTCAACGGAAGACCGCCGTACCACCCCGAAAACGTTGCAAATAACCAATCTGCCCCTCAAACAGCCAGAAATCCTGACTGGCCGTCCAGACCGGCACGAATCCCAAATTTCTCGCTGTACCGACAAAAAGCACTATTCACCCCTGGACAGCCCGAAAGTAGTTTTTTTCCATTTTTTCAACGGAATACCGCCGTACCGCCCCGAAAACGTTGCAAATAACCATTCTAGCCCTCAAACAGTTAGAAATCACGATCGACCGTCCAGACCGGCACGAATCCCGAATTTCTCGCTGCATCGACAAAAAGCACTATTCACCCCTGAACGGCGCGAAAGTAGTTATTTTCCATTTTGTCAACGGAAGACCGCCGTACCGCCACTAAAACGTTGCAAATAACCAATCTGCCCCTCAAACAGCCAGAAATCACGACTGGCCGTCCAGACCGGCACGAATCCCGAATTTCTCGTTGTACCGACAAAAAGCACTATTCACCCCTGAACGGCCCGAAAGTAGTTATTTTCCATTTTGTCAACGGAAGACCGCCGTACCGCCACTAAAACGTTGCAAATAACCAATCTGCCCCTCAAACAGCCAGAAATCACGATCGGCCGTCCAGACCGGCACGAATCCTGAATTTCTCGCTGCACCGACAAAAAGCACTATTCACCCCGTGAACGGCCCGAAAGTAGTGATTTTCCATTTTGTCAACGGAAAACCGCCGTACCGCCCCGAAAACGTTGCAAATAACCAATCTGCCCCTCAAACAGCTAGAAATCACGACTGGCCGTCCAGACCGGCACGAATCCCGAATTTCTCGCTGTACCGACAAAAAGCACTATTCACCCTTGGACAGCCCGAAAGTAGTTATTTTCCATTTTGTCAACGGAAAACCGCCGTACCGCCCCGAAAACGTTGCAAATAACCATTCTAGCCCTCAAACAGTTAGAAATCACGATCGGCCGTCCAGACCGGCACGAATCCCGAATTTCTCGCTGCATCGACAAAAAGCACTATTCACCCCTGAACGGCGCGAAAGTAGTTATTTTCCATTTTGTCAATGGAAGACCGCCGTACCGCCACTAAAACGATGCAAATAACCAATCTGCCCCTCAAACAGCCAGAAATCACGACTGGCCGTCCAGACCGGCACGAATCCCGAATTTCTCGTTGTACCGACAAAAAGCACTATTCACCCCTGGACAGCCCGAAAGTAGTTATTTTCCATTTTGTCAACGAAATACCGCCGTACCGCACCGAAAAAGTTGCAAATAACCATTCTAGCCCTCAAACAGTTAGAAATCACGATCGACCGTCCAGACCGGCACGAATCCCGAATTTCTCGCTGCACCGACAAAAAGCACTATTCACCCCTGAACGGCCCGAAAGTAGTTATTTTCCATATTGTCAACGGAAGACCGCCGCACCGCCCCGAAAACGTTGCAAATAACCAATCTGCCCCTCAAACAGCCAGAAATCACGACTGGCCGTCCAGACCGGCACGAATCCCGAATTTCTCGTTGTACCGACAAAAAGCACTATTCACCCCTGAACGGCCCGAAAGTAGTTATTTTCCATTTTGTCAACGGAAGACCGCCGTACCGCCACTAAAACGTTGCAAATAACCAATCTGCCCCTCAAACAGCCAGAAATCACGATCGGCCGTCCAGACCGGCATGAATCCCGAATTTCTCGCTGCACCGACAAAAAGCACTATTCACCCCTGAACGGCCCGAAAGTAGTTATTTTCCATATTGTCAACGGAAGACCGCCGTACCACCCCGAAAACGTTGCAAATAACCAATCTGCCCCTCAAACAGCCAGAAATCCTGACTGGCCGTCCAGACCGGCACGAATCCCAAATTTCTCGCTGTACCGACAAAAAGCACTATTCACCCCTGGACAGCCCGAAAGTAGTTTTTTTCCATTTTTTCAACGGAATACCGCCGTACCGCCCCGAAAACGTTGCAAATAACCATTCTAGCCCTCAAACAGTTAGAAATCACGATCGACCGTCCAGACCGGCACGAATCCCGAATTTCTCGCTGCATCGACAAAAAGCACTATTCACCCCTGAACGGCGCGAAAGTAGTTATTTTCCATTTTGTCAACGGAAGACCGCCGTACCGCCACTAAAACGTTGCAAATAACCAATCTGCCCCTCAAACAGCCAGAAATCACGACTGGCCGTCCAGACCGGCACGAATCCCGAATTTCTCGTTGTACCGACAAAAAGCACTATTCACCCCTGAACGGCCCGAAAGTAGTTATTTTCCATTTTGTCAACGGAAGACCGCCGTACCGCCACTAAAACGTTGCAAATAACCAATCTGCCCCTCAAACAGCCAGAAATCACGATCGGCCGTCCAGACCGGCCCGAATCCTGAATTTCTCGCTGCACCGACAAAAAGCACTATTCACCCCGTGAACGGCCCGAAAGTAGTGATTTTCCATTTTGTCAACGGAAAACCGCCGTACCGCCCCGAAAACGTTGCAAATAACCAATCTGCCCCTCAAACAGCTAGAAATCACGACTGGCCGTCCAGACCGGCACGAATCCCGAATTTCTCGCTGTACCGACAAAAAGCACTATTCACCCTTGGACAGCCCGAAAGTAGTTATTTTCCATTTTGTCAACGGAAAACCGCCGTACCGCCCCGAAAACGTTGCAAATAACCATTCTAGCCCTCAAACAGTTAGAAATCACGATCGGCCGTCCAGACCGGCACGAATCCCGAATTTCTCGCTGCATCGACAAAAAGCACTATTCACCCCTGAACGGCGCGAAAGTAGTTATTTTCCATTTTGTCAATGGAAGACCGCCGTACCGCCACTAAAACGATGCAAATAACCAATCTGCCCCTCAAACAGCCAGAAATCACGACTGGCCGTCCAGACCGGCACGAATCCCGAATTTCTCGTTGTACCGACAAAAAGCACTATTCACCCCTGGACAGCCCGAAAGTAGTTATTTTCCATTTTGTCAACGAAATACCGCCGTACCGCACCGAAAAAGTTGCAAATAACCATTCTAGCCCTCAAACAGTTAGAAATCACGATCGACCGTCCAGACCGGCACGAATCCCGAATTTCTCGCTGCACCGACAAAAAGCACTATTCACCCCTGAACGGCCCGAAAGTAGTTATTTTCCATATTGTCAACGGAAGACCGCCGTACCGCCCCGAAAACGTTGCAAATAACCAATCTGCCCCTCAAACAGCCAGAAATCACGACTGGCCGTCCAGACCGGCACGAATCCCGAATTTCTCGTTGTACCGACAAAAAGCACTATTCACCCCTGAACGGCCCGAAAGTAGTTATTTTCCATTTTGTCAACGGAAGACCGCCGTACCGCCACTAAAACGTTGCAAATAACCAATCTGCCCCTCAAACAGCCAGAAATCACGATCGGCCGTCCAGACCGGCACGAATCCTGTATTTCTCGCTGCACCGACAAAAAGCACTATTCACCCCTGAACGGCCCGAAAGTAGTGATTTTCCATTTTGTCAACGGAAAACCGCCGTACCGCCCCGAAAACGTTGCAAATACCCAATCTGCCCCTCAAACAGCTAGAAATCCCGACTGGCCGTCCAGACCGGCACGAATCCCGAATTTCTCGCTGTACCGACAAAAAGCACTATTCACCCTTGGACAGCCCGAAAGTAGTTATTTTCCATTTTGTCAACGGAATACCGCCGTACCGCCCCGAAAACGTTGCAAATAACCATTCTAGCCCTCAAACAGTTAGAAATCACGATCGGCCGTCCAGACCGGCACGAATCCCGAATTTCTCGCTGCATCGACAAAAAGCACTATTCACCCCTGAACGGCGCGAAAGTAGTTATTTTCCATTTTGTCAACGGAAGACCGCCGTACCGCCACTAAAACGTTGCAAATAACCAATCTGCCCCTCAAACAGCCAGAAATCACGACTGGCCGTCCAGACCGGCACGAATCCCGAATTTCTCGTTGTACCGACAAAAAGCACTATTCACCCCTGAACGGCCCGAAAGTAGTTATTTTCCATTTTGTCAACGGAAGACCGCCGTACCGCACCGAAAAAGTTGCAAATAACCAATCTGCCCCTCAAACAGCCAGAAATCACGATCGGCCGTCCAGACCGGCACGAATCCTGAATTTCTCGCTGCTCTGACAAAAAGCACTATTCACCCCTGAACGGCCCGAAAGTAGTGATTTTCCATTTTGTCAACGGAAAACCGCCGTACCGCCCCGAAAACGTTGCAAATAACCAATCTGCCCCTCAAACAGCCAGAAATCCCGACTGGCCGTCCAGACCGGCACGAATCCCGAATTTCTCGCTGTACCGACAAAAAGCACTATTCACCCTTGGACAGCCCGAAAGTAGTTATTTTCCATTTTGTCAACGGAATACCGCCGTACCGCCCCGAAAACGTTGCAAATAACCAATCTGCCCCTCAAACAGCCAGAAATCACGATCGGCCGTCCAGACCGGCACGAATCCCGAATTTCTCGCTGTACCGACAGAAAGCACTATTCACCCCTGGACAGCCCGAAAGTAGTTATTTTCCATTCTGTAAACGGAAAACCACCGTACCGCCCCGAAAACGTTGCAAATAACCATTCTAGCCCTCAAACAGCCAGAAATCACGATCGGCCGTCCAGACCGGCACGAATCCCGAATTTCTCGCTGCACCGACAAAAAGCACTATTCTCCCCTGAACGGCCCGAAAGTAGTTATTTTCCATTTTGTCAACGGAAGACCGCCGTACCGCCCCGAAAACGTTGCAAATAACCAATCTGCCCCTCAAACAGCCAGAAATCCCGACTGGCCGTCCAGACCGGCACGAATCCCAAATTTCTCGCTGTACCGACAAAAAGCACTATTCACCCCCGGACAGCCCGAAAGTAGTTATTTTCCATTTTGTCAACGGAATACCGCCGTACCGCCCCGAAAACATTGCAAATAACCATTCTAGCCCTCAAACAGTTAGAAATCACGATCGACCGTCCAGACCGGCACGAATCCCGAATTTCTCGCTGCACCGACAAAAAGCACTATTCACCCCTGAACGGCCCGAAAGTAGTTATTTTCCATATTGTCAACGGAAGACCGCCGTACCGCCCCGAAAAAGTTGCAAATAACCAATCTGCCCCTCAAACAGCCAGAAATCACGATCGGCCGTCCAGACCGGCACGAATCCTGAATTTCTCGCTGCTCCGACAAAAAGCACTATTCACCCCTGAACGGCCCGAAAGTAGTGATTTTCCATTTTGTCAACGGAAAACCGCCGTACCGCCCCGAAAACGTTGCAAATAACCAATCTGCCCCTCAAACAACCAGAAATCCCGACTGGCCGTCCAGACCGGCACGAATCCCGAATTTCTCGCTGTACCGACAAAAAGCACTATTCACCCTTGGACAGCCCGAAAGTAGTTATTTTCCATTTTGTCAACGGAATACCGCCGTACCGCCCCGAAAACGTTGCAAATAACCAATCTGCCCCTCAAACAGCCAGAAATCACGATCGGCCGTCCAGACCGGCACGAATCCCGAATTTCTCGCTGTACCGACAGAAAGCACTATTCACCCCTGGACAGCCCGAAAGTAGTTATTTTCCATTCTGTAAACGGAAAACCGCCGTACCGCCCCGAAAACGTTGCAAATAACCATTCTAGCCCTCAAACAGCCAGAAATCACGATCGGCCGTCCAGACCGGCACGAATCCCGAATTTCTCGCTGCACCGACAAAAAGCACTATTCACCCCTGAACGGCCCGAAAGTAGTTATTTTCCATTTTGTCAACGGAAGACCGCCGTACCGCCCCGAAAACGTTGCAAATAACCAATCTGCCCCTCAAACAGCCAGAAATCCCGACTGGCCGTCCAGACCGGCACGAATCCCAAATTTCTCGCTGTACCGACAAAAAGCACTATTCACCCCCGGACAGCCCGAAAGTAGTTATTTTCCATTTTGTCAACGGAATACCGCCGTACCGCCCCGAAAACGTTGCAAATAACCATTCTAGCCCTCAAACAGTTAGAAATCACGATCGACCGTCCAGACCGGCACGAATCCCGAATTTCTCGCTGCACCGACAAAAAGCACTATTCACCCCTGAACGGCCCGAAAGTAGTTATTTTCCATATTGTCAACGGAAGACCGCCGTACCGCCCCGAAAACGTTGCAAATAACCAATCTGGCCCTCAAACAGCCAGAAATCCCGACTGGCCGTCCAGACCGGCACGAATCCCAAATTTCTCGCTGTACCGACAAAAAGCACTATTCACCCCTGAACGCCCCGAAAGTAGTTATTTTCCATTTTTTCAACGGAATACCGCCGTACCGCCCCGAAAACGTTGCAAATAACCATTCTAGCCCTCAAACAGTTAGAAATCACGATCGACCGTCCAGACCGGCACGAATCCCGAATTTCTCGCTGCTCCGACAAAAAGCACTATTCACCCCTGAACGGCCCGAAAGTAGTTATTTTCCATTTTGTCAACGGAAAACCGCCGTACCGCCCCGAAAACGTTGCAAATACCCAATCTGCCCCTCAAACAGCCAGAAATCCCGACTGGCCGTCCAGACCGGCACGAATCCCAAATTTCTCGCTGTACCGACAAAAAGCACTATTCACCCCTGGACAGCCCGAAAGTAGTTATTTTCCATTTTGTCAACGGAATACCGCCGTACCGCCCCGAAAACGTTGCAAATAACCAATCTGCCCTCAAACAGCCAGAAATCACGATCGGCCGTCCAGACCGGCACGAATCCCGAATTTCTCGCTGTACCGACAGAAAGCACTATTCACCCCTGGACAGCCCGAAAGTAGTTATTTTCCATTCTGTAAACGGAAAACCGCCGTACCTCCCCGAAAACGTTGCAACTAACCATTCTAGCCCTCAAACAGTTAGAAATCACGATCGGCCGTCCAGACCGGCACGAATCCCGAATTTCTCGCTGCTCCGACAAAAAGTACTATTCACCCCTGAACGGCCCGAAAGTAGTTATTTTCCATTTTGTCAACGGAAGACCGCCGTACCGCCCCGAAAACGTTGCAAATACCCAATCTGCCCCTCAAACAGCCAGAAATCCCGACTGGCCGTCCTGACAGGCACGAATCCCAAATTTCTCGCTGTACCGACAAAAAGCACTATTCACCCCTGGACAGCCCGAAAGTAGTTATTTTCCATTTTGTCAACGGAATACCGCCGTACCGCCCCGAAAACGTTGCAAATAACCAATCTGCCCCACAAACAGCCAGAAATCACGATCGGCCGTCCAGACCGGCACGAATCCCGAATTTCTCGCTGTACCGACAGAAAGCACTATTCACCCCTGGACAGCCCGAAAGTAGTTATTTTCCATTCTGTAAACGGAAAACCGCCGTACCGCCCCGAAAACGTTGCAAATAACCATTCTAGCCCTCAAACAGCCAGAAATCACGATCGGCCGTCCAGACCGGCACGAATCCCGAATTTCTCGATGCACCGACAAAAAGCACTATTCACCCCTGAACGGCCCGAAAGTAGTTATTTTCCATTTTGTCAACGGAAGACCGCCGTACCGCCCCGAAAACGTTGCAAATAACCAATCTGCCCCTCAAACAGCCAGAAATCACGATCGACCGTCCAGACCGGCACGAATCCCGAATTTCTCGCTGCACCGACAAAAAGCACTATTCACCCCTGAACGGCCCGAAAGTAGTTATTTTCCATATTGTCAACGGAAGACCGCCGTACCGCACCGAAAACGTTGCAAATAACCAATCTGCCCCTCAAACAGCCAGAAATCACAACTGGCCGTCCAGACCGGCACGAATCCCAAATTTCTCGCTGTACCGACAAAAAGCACTATTCACCCCTGGACAGCCCGAAAGTAGTTATTTTCCATTTTGTCAACGGAATACCGCCGTACCGCCCCGAAAACGTTGCAAATAACCAATCTGCCCCTCAAACAGCCAGAAATCACAACTGGCCGTCCAGACCGGCACGAATCCCAAATTTCTCGCTGTACCGACAAAAAGCACTATTCACCCCTGGACAGCCCGAAAGTAGTTATTTTCCATTTTGTCAACGGAATACCGCCGTACCGCCCCGAAAATGTTGCAAATAACCAATCTGCCCCTCAAACAGCCAGAAATCCCGATCGACCGTCCAGACCGGCACGAATCCCAAATTTCTCGCTGTACCGACAAAAAGCACTATTCACCCCTGGACAGCCCGAAAGTAGTTATTTTCCATTCTGTAAACGGAAAACCGCCGTACCGCCCCGAAAACGTTGCAAATAACCAATCTGCCCCTCAAACAGCCAGAAATCACGATCGGCCGTCCAGACCGGCACGAATCCTGAATTTCTCGCTGCACCGACAGAAAGCACTATTCACCCCTGGACGGCCCGAAAGTAGTTATTTTCCATTCTGTAAACGGAAGACCGCCGTACCACCCCGAAAACGTTGCAAATAACCATTCTAGCCCTCAAACAGCCAGAAATCACGATCGGCCGTCCAGACCGGCACGAATCCTGAATTTCTCGCTGCACCGACAAAAAGCACTATTCACCCCTGAACGGCCCGAAAGTAGTTATTTTCCATTTTGTCAACGGAAGACCGCCGTACCGCCCCAAAAACGTTGCAAATAACCAATCTGCCCCTCAAACAGCCAGAAATCACGATCGGCCGTCCAGACCGGCACGAATCCTGAATTTCTCGCTGCACCGACAAAAAGCACTATTCACCCCTGAACGGCCCGAAAGTAGTTATTTTCCATTTTGTCAACGGAAGACCGCCGTACCGCCCCGAAAACGTTGCAAATAACCAATCTGCCCCTCAAACAGCCAGAAATCACGATCGACCGTCCAGACCGGCACGAATCCCGAATTTCTCGCTGCACCGACAAAAAGCACTATTCACCCCTGAACGGCCCGAAAGTAGTTATTTTCCATATTGTCAACGGAAGACCGCCGTACCGCCCCGAAAACGTTGCAAATAACCAATCTGCCCCTCAAACAGCCAGAAATCACGATCGACCGTCCAGACCGGCACGAATCCCGAATTTCTCGCTGCTCCGACAAAAAGCACTATTCACCCCTGAACGGCCCGAAAGTAGTTATTTTCCATTTTGTCAACGGAAAACCGCCGTACCGCCCCGAAAACGTTGCAAATACCCAATCTGCCCCTCAAACAGCCAGAAATCCCGACTGGCCGTCCAGAACGGCACGAATCCCAAATTTCTCGCTGTACCGACAAAAAGCACTATTCACCCCTGGACAGCCCGAAAGTAGTTATTTTCCATTTTGTCAACGGAATACCGCCGTACCGCCCCGAAAACGTTGCAAATAACCAATCTGCCCCTCAAACAGCCAGAAATCACGATCGGCCGTCCAGACCGGCACGAATCCCGAATTTCTCGCTGTACCGACAGAAAGCACTATTCACCCCTGGACAGCCCGAAAGTAGTTATTTTCCATTCTGTAAACGGAAAACCGCCGTACCTCCCCGAAAACGTTGCAAATAACCATTCTAGCCCTCAGACAGTTAGAAATCACGATCGGCCGTCCAGACCGGCACGAATCCCGAATTTCTCGCTGCTCCGACAAAAAGCACTATTCACCCCTGAACGGCCCGAAAGTAGTTATTTTCCATTTTGTCAACGGAAGACCGCCGTACCGCCCCGAAAACGTTGCAAATACCCAATCTGCCCCTCAAACAGCCAGAAATCCCGACTGGCCGTCCTGACAGGCACGAATCCCAAATTTCTCGCTGTACCGACAAAAAGCACTATTCACCCCTGGACAGCCCGAAAGTAGTTATTTTCCATTTTGTCAACGGAATACCGCCGTACCGCCCCGAAAACGTTGCAAATAACCAATTTGCCCCACAAACAGCCAGAAATCACGATCGGCCGTCCAGACCGGCACGAATCCCGAATTTCTCGCTGTACCGACAGAAAGCACTATTCACCCCTGGACAGCCCGAAAGTAGTTATTTTCCATTCTGTAAACGGAAAACCGCCGTACCGCCCCGAAAACGTTGCAAATAACCATTCTAGCCCTCAAACAGCCAGAAATCACGATCGGCCGTCCAGACCGGCACGAATCCCGAATTTCTCGATGCACCGACAAAAAGCACTATTCACCCCTGAACGGCCCGAAAGTAGTTATTTTCCATTTTGTCAACGGAAGACCGCCGTACCGCCCCGAAAACGTTGCAAATAACCAATCTGCCCCTCAAACAGCCAGAAATCACGATCGACCGTCCAGACCGGCACGAATCCCGAATTTCTCGCTGCACCGACAAAAAGCACTATTCACCCCTGAACGGCCCGAAAGTAGTTATTTTCCATATTGTCAACGGAAGACCGCCGTACCGCCCCGAAAACGTTGCAAATAACCAATCTGCCCCTCAAACAGCCAGAAATCCCGACTGGCCGTCCAGACCGGCACGAATCCCAAATTTCTCGCTGTACCGACAAAAAGCACTATTCACCCCTGAACGGCCCGAAAGTAGTTATTTTCCATTTTGTCAACGGAAGACCGCCGTACCGCCCCGAAAACGTTGCAAATAACCAATCTGCCCCTCAAACAGCCAGAAATCACAACTGGCCGTCCAGACCGGCACGAATCCCAAATTTCTCGCTGTACCGACAAAAAGCACTATTCACCCCTGGACAGCCCGAAAGTAGTTATTTTCCATTTTGTCAACGGAATACCGCCGTACCGCCCCGAAAATGTTGCAAATAACCAATCTGCCCCTCAAACAGCCAGAAATCCCGATCGACCGTCCAGACCGGCACGAATCCCAAATTTCTCGCTGTACCGACAAAAAGCACTATTCACCCCTGGACAGCCCGAAAGTAGTTATTTTCCATTCTGTAAACGGAAAACCGCCGTACCGCCCCGAAAACGTTGCAAATAACCAATCTGCCCCTCAAACAGCCAGAAATCACGATCGGCCGTCCAGACCGGCACGAATCCCGAATTTCTCGCTGCACCGACAGAAAGCACTATTCACCCCTGGACGGCCCGAAAGTAGTTATTTTCCATTCTGTAAACGGAAGACCGCCGTACCACCCCGAAAACGTTGCAAATAACCATTCTAGCCCTCAAACAGCCAGAAATCACGATCGGCCGTCCAGACCGGCACGAATCCTGAATTTCTCGCTGCACCGACAAAAAGCACTATTCACCCCTGAACGGCCCGAAAGTAGTTATTTTCCATTTTGTCAACGGAAGACCGCCGTACCGCCCCAAAAACGTTGCAAATAACCAATCTGCCCCTCAAACAGCCAGAAATCACGATCGGCCGTCCAGACCGGCACGAATCCTGAATTTCTCGCTGCACCGACAAAAAACACTATTCACCCCTGAACGGCCCGAAAGTAGTTATTTTCCATTTTGTCAACGGAAGACCGCCGTACCGCCCCGAAAACGTTGCAAATAACCAATCTGCCCCTCAAACAGCCAGAAATCACGATCGGCCGTCCAGACCGGCACGAATCCCGAATTTCTCGCTGCACCGACAGAAAGCACTATTCACCCCTGGACGGCCCGAAAGTAGTTATTTTCCATTCTGTAAACGGAAGACCGCCGTACCACCCCGAAAACGTTGCAAATAACCATTCTAGCCCTCAAACAGCCAGAAATCACGATCGGCCGTCCAGACCGGCACGAATCCTGAATTTCTCGCTGCACCGACAAAAAGCACTATTCACCCCTGAACGGCCCGAAAGTAGTTATTTTCCATTTTGTCAACGGAAGACCGCCGTACCGCCCCAAAAACGTTGCAAATAACCAATCTGCCCCTCAAACAGCCAGAAATCACGATCGGCCGTCCAGACCGGCACGAATCCTGAATTTCTCGCTGCACCGACAAAAAACACTATTCACCCCTGAACGGCCCGAAAGTAGTTATTTTCCATTTTGTCAACGGAAGACCGCCGTACCGCCCCGAAAACGTTGCAAATAACCAATCTGCCCCTCAAACAGCCAGAAATCACGATCGACCGTCCAGACCGGCACGAATCCCGAATTTCTCGCTGCACCGACAAAAAGCACTATTCACCCCTGAACGGCCCGAAAGTAGTTATTTTCCATATTGTCAACGGAAGACCGCCGTACCGCCCCGAAAACGTTGCAAATAACCAATCTGCCCCTCAAACAGCCAGAAATCACGATCGACCGTCCAGACCGGCACGAATCCCGAATTTCTCGCTGCACCGACAAAAAGCACTATTCACCCCTGAACGGCCCGAAAGTAGTTATTTTCCATATTGTCAACGGAAGACCGCCGTACCGCCCCGAAAACGTTGCAAATAACCAATCTGCCCCTCAAACAGCCAGAAATCCCGACTGGCCGTCCAGACCGGCACGAATCCCAAATTTCTCGCTGTACCGACAAAAAGCACTATTCACCCCTGAACGGCCCGAAAGTAGTTATTTTCCATTTTGTCAACGGAAGACCGCCGTACCGCCCCGAAAACGTTGCAAATAACCAATCTGCCCCTCAAACAGCCAGAAATCACAACTGGCCGTCCAGACCGGCACGAATCCCAAATTTCTCGCTGTACCGACAAAAAGCACTATTCACCCCTGGACAGCCCGAAAGTAGTTATTTTCCATTTTGTCAACGGAATACCGCCGTACCGCCCCGAAAATGTTGCAAATAACCAATCTGCCCCTCAAACAGCCAGAAATCCCGATCGACCGTCCAGACCGGCACGAATCCCAAATTTCTCGCTGTACCGACAAAAAGCACTATTCACCCCTGGACAGCCCGAAAGTAGTTATTTTCCATTCTGTAAACGGAAAACCGCCGTACCGCCCCGAAAACGTTGCAAATAACCAATCTGCCCCTCAAACAGCCAGAAATCACGATCGGCCGTCCAGACCGGCACGAATCCCGAATTTCTCGCTGCACCGACAGAAAGCACTATTCACCCCTGGACGGCCCGAAAGTAGTTATTTTCCATTCTGTAAACGGAAGACCGCCGTACCACCCCGAAAACGTTGCAAATAACCATTCTAGCCCTCAAACAGCCAGAAATCACGATCGGCCGTCCAGACCGGCACGAATCCTGAATTTCTCGCTGCACCGACAAAAAGCACTATTCACCCCTGAACGGCCCGAAAGTAGTTATTTTCCATTTTGTCAACGGAAGACCGCCGTACCGCCCCAAAAACGTTGCAAATAACCAATCTGCCCCTCAAACAGCCAGAAATCACGATCGGCCGTCCAGACCGGCACGAATCCTGAATTTCTCGCTGCACCGACAAAAAACACTATTCACCCCTGAACGGCCCGAAAGTAGTTATTTTCCATTTTGTCAACGGAAGACCGCCGTACCGCCCCGAAAACGTTGCAAATAACCAATCTGCCCCTCAAACAGCCAGAAATCACGATCGACCGTCCAGACCGGCACGAATCCCGAATTTCTCGCTGCACCGACAAAAAGCACTATTCACCCCTGAACGGCCCGAAAGTAGTTATTTTCCATATTGTCAACGGAAGACCGCCGTACCGCCCCGAAAACGTTGCAAATAACCAATCTGCCCCTCAAACAGCCAGAAATCACGATCGACCGTCCAGACCGGCACGAATCCCGAATTTCTCGCTGCTCCGACAAAAAGCACTATTCACCCCTGAACGGCCCGAAAGTAGTTATTTTCAATTTTGTCAACGGAAAACCGCCGTACCGCCCCGAAAACGTTGCAAATACCCAATCTGCCCCTCAAACAGCCAGAAATCCCGACTGGCCGTCCAGACCGGCACGAATCCCAAATTTCTCGCTGTACCGACAAAAAGCACTATTCACCCCTGGACAGCCCGAAAGTAGTTATTTTCCATTTTGTCAACGGAATACCGCCGTACCGCCCCGAAAACGTTGCAAATAACCAATCTGCCCCTCAAACAGCCAGAAATCACGATCGGCCGTCCAGACCGGCACGAATCCCGAATTTCTCGCTGTACCGACAGAAAGCACTATTCACCCCTGGACAGCCCGAAAGTAGTTATTTTCCATTCTGTAAACGGAAAACCGCCGTACCTCCCCGAAAACGTTGCAAATAACCATTCTAGCCCTCAAACAGTTAGAAATCACGATCGGCCGTCCAGACCGGCACGAATCCCGAATTTCTCGCTGCTCCGACAAAAAGCACTATTCACCCCTGAACGGCCCGAAAGTAGTTATTTTCCATTTTGTCAACGGAAGACCGCCGTACCGCCCCGAAAACGTTGCAAATACCCAATCTGCCCCTCAAACAGCCAGAAATCCCGACTGGCCGTCCAGACAGGCACGAATCCCAAATTTCTCGCTGTACCGACAAAAAGCACTATTCACCCCTGGACAGCCCGAAAGTAGTTATTTTCCATTTTGTCAACGGAATACCGCCGTACCGCCCCGAAAACGTTGCAAATAACCAATCTGCCCCACAAACAGCCAGAAATCACGATCGGCCGTCCAGACCGGCACGAATCCCGAATTTCTCGCTGTACCGACAGAAAGCACTATTCACCCCTGGACAGCCCGAAAGTAGTTATTTTCCATTCTGTAAACGGAAAACCGCCGTACCGCCCCGAAAACGTTGCAAATAACCATTCTAGCCCTCAAACAGCCAGAAATCACGATCGGCCGTCCAGACCGGCACGAATCCCGAATTTCTCGATGCACCGACAAAAAGCACTATTCACCCCTGAACGGCCCGAAAGTAGTTATTTTCCATTTTGTCAACGGAAGACCGCCGTACCGCCCCGAAAACGTTGCAAATAACCAATCTGCCCCTCAAACAGCCAGAAATCACGATCGACCGTCCAGACCGGCACGAATCCCGAATTTCTCGCTGCACCGACAAAAAGCACTATTCACCCCTGAACGGCCCGAAAGTAGTTATTTTCCATATTGTCAACGGAAGACCGCCGTACCGCCCCGAAAACGTTGCAAATAACCAATCTGCCCCTCAAACAGCCAGAAATCCCGACTGGCCGTCCAGACCGGCACGAATCCCAAATTTCTCGCTGTACCGACAAAAAGCACTATTCACCCCTGAACGGCCCGAAAGTAGTTATTTTCCATTTTGTCAACGGAAGACCGCTGTACCGCCCCGAAAACGTTGCAAATAACCAATCTGCCCCTCAAACAGCCAGAAATCACAACTGGCCGTCCAGACCGGCACGAATCCCAAATTTCTCGCTGTACCGACAAAAAGCACTATTCACCCCTGGACAGCCCGAAAGTAGTTATTTTCCATTTTGTCAACGGAATACCGCCGTACCGCCCCGAAAATGTTGCAAATAACCAATCTGCCCCTCAAACAGCCAGAAATCCCGATCGACCGTCCAGACCGGCACGAATCCCAAATTTCTCGCTGTACCGACAAAAAGCACTATTCACCCCTGGACAGCCCGAAAGTAGTTATTTTCCATTCTGTAAACGGAAAACCGCCGTACCGCCCCGAAAACGTTGCAAATAATCAATCTGCCCCTCAAACAGCCAGAAATCACGATCGGCCGTCCAGACCGGCACGAATCCCGAATTTCTCGCTGCACCGACAGAAAGCACTATTCACCCCTGGACGGCCCGAAAGTAGTTATTTTCCATTCTGTAAACGGAAGACCGCCGTACCACCCCGAAAACGTTGCAAATAACCATTCTAGCCCTCAAACAGCCAGAAATCACGATCGGCCGTCCAGACCGGCACGAATCCCAAATTTCTCGCTGTACCGACAAAAAGCACTATTCACCCCTGAACGGCCCGAAAGTAGTTATTTTCCATTTTGTCAACGGAAGACCGCTGTACCGCCCCGAAAACGTTGCAAATAACCAATCTGCCCCTCAAACAGCCAGAAATCACAACTGGCCGTCCAGACCGGCACGAATCCCAAATTTCTCGCTGTACCGACAAAAAGCACTATTCACCCCTGGACAGCCCGAAAGTAGTTATTTTCCATTTTGTCAACGGAATACCGCCGTACCGCCCCGAAAATGTTGCAAATAACCAATCTGCCCCTCAAACAGCCAGAAATCCCGATCGACCGTCCAGACCGGCACGAATCCCAAATTTCTCGCTGTACCGACAAAAAGCACTATTCACCCCTGGACAGCCCGAAAGTAGTTATTTTCCATTCTGTAAACGGAAAACCGCCGTACCGCCCCGAAAACGTTGCAAATAATCAATCTGCCCCTCAAACAGCCAGAAATCACGATCGGCCGTCCAGACCGGCACGAATCCCGAATTTCTCGCTGCACCGACAGAAAGCACTATTCACCCCTGGACGGCCCGAAAGTAGTTATTTTCCATTCTGTAAACGGAAGACCGCCGTACCACCCCGAAAACGTTGCAAATAACCATTCTAGCCCTCAAACAGCCAGAAATCACGATCGGCCGTCCAGACCGGCACGAATCCTGAATTTCTCGCTGCACCGACAAAAAGCACTATTCACCCCTGAACGGCCCGAAAGTAGTTATTTTCCATTTTGTCAACGGAAGACCGCCGTACCGCCCCGAAAACGTTGCAAATAACCAATCTGCCCCTCAAACAGCCAGAAATCACAACTGGCCGTCCAGACCGGCACGAATCCCAAATTTCTCGCTGTACCGACAAAAAGCACTATTCACCCCTGGACAGCCCGAAAGTAGTTATTTTCCATTTTGTCAACGGAATACCGCCGTACCGCCCCGAAAATGTTGCAAATAACCAATCTGCCCCTCAAACAGCCAGAAATCCCGATCGACCGTCCAGACCGGCACGAATCCCAAATTTCTCGCTGTACCGACAAAAAGCACTATTCACCCCTGGACAGCCCGAAAGTAGTTATTTTCCATTCTGTAAACGGAAAACCGCCGTACCGCCCCGAAAACGTTGCAAATAACCAATCTGCCCCTCAAACAGCCAGAAATCACGATCGGCCGTCCAGACCGGCACGAATCCCGAATTTCTCGCTGCACCGACAGAAAGCACTATTCACCCCTGGACGGCCCGAAAGTAGTTATTTTCCATTCTGTAAACGGAAGACCGCCGTACCACCCCGAAAACGTTGCAAATAACCATTCTAGCCCTCAAACAGCCAGAAATCACGATCGGCCGTCCAGACCGGCACGAATCCTGAATTTCTCGCTGCACCGACAAAAAGCACTATTCACCCCTGAACGGCCCGAAAGTAGTTATTTTCCATTTTGTCAACGGAAGACCGCCGTACCGCCCCAAAAACGATGCAAATAACCAATCTGCCCCTCAAACAGCCAGAAATCACGATCGGCCGTCCAGACCGGCACGAATCCTGAATTTCTCGCTGCACCGACAAAAAGCACTATTCACCCCTGAACGGCCCGAAAGTAGTTATTTTCCATTTTTTCAACGGAAAACCGCCGTACCGCCCCGAAAACGTTGCAAATAACCACTCTGCCCCTCAAAAAGCCAGAAATCACGACTGGCCGTCCAGACCGGCACGAATCCTGAATTTCTCGCTGTACCGACAAAAAACACTATTCACCCTTGGACAGCCCGAAAGTAGTTATTTTCCATTTTGTCAACGGAAAACCGCCGTACCGCCCCGAAAACGTTGCAAATAACCATTCTAGCCCTCAAACAGTTAGAAATCACGATCGGCCGTCCAGACCGGCACGAATCCCGAATTTCTCGCTGCTCCGACAAAAAGCACTCTTCACCCCTGAACGGCGCGAAAGTAGTTATTTTCCATTTTGTCAACGGAAGACCGCCGTACCGCCCCGAAAACGATGCAAATACCCAATCTGCCCCTCAAACAGCCAGAAATCCCGACTGGCCGTCCAGACCGACACGAATCCCAAATTTCTCGCTGTACCGACAAAAAGCACTATTCACCCCTGGACAGCCCGAAAGTAGTTATTTTCCATTTTGTCAACGGAATACCGCCGTACCGCCCCGAAAACGTTGCAAATAACCAATCTGCCCCTCAAACAGCCAGAAATCACGATCGGCCGTCCAGACCGGCACGAATCCCGAATTTCTCGCTGTACCGACAGAAAGCACTATTCACCCCTGGACACCCCGAAAGTAGTTATTTTCCATTCTGTAAACGGAAAACCGCCGTACCGCCCCGAAAACGTTGCAAATAACCATTCTAGCCCTCAAACAGCCAGAAATCACGATCGGCCGTCCAGACCGGCACGAATCCCGAATTTCTCGCTGCACCGACAAAAAGCACTATTCACCCCTGGACAGCCCGAAAGTAGTTATTTTCCATTTTGTCAACAGAAAACCGCCGTACCGCCCCGAAAACGTTGCAAATAACCATTCTAGCCCTCAAACAGATAGAAATCACGATCGGCCGTCCAGACCGGCACGAATCCCGAATTTCTCGCAGCATCGACAAAAAGCACTATTCACCCCTGAACGGCGCGATAGTAGTTATTTTCCATTTTGTCAACGGAAGACCGCCGTACCGCCCCGAAAACGTTGCAAATAACCAATCTGCCCCTCAAACAGCCAGAAATCCCGACTGGCCGTCCAGACAGGCACGAATCCCAAATTTCTCGCTGTACCGACAAAAAGCACTATTCACCCCTGGACAGCCCGAAAGTAGTTATTTTCCATTTTGTCAACGGAATACCGCCGTACCGCCCCGAAAACGTTGCAAATAACCATTCTAGCCCTCAAACAGTTAGAAATCACGATCGACCGTCCAGACCGGCACGAATCCCGAATTTCTCGCTGCACCGACAAAAAGCACTATTCACCCCTGAACGGCCCGAAAGTAGTTATTTTCCATATTGTCAACGGAAGACCGCCGTACCGCCCCGAAAACGTTGCAAATAACCAATCTGCCCCTCAAACAGCCAGAAATCCCGACTGGCCGTCCAGACCGGCACGAATCCCAAATTTCTCGCTGTACCGACAAAAAGCACTATTCACCCCTGAACGGCCCGAAAGTAGTTATTTTCCATTTTGTCAACGGAAGACCGCCGTACCGCCCCGAAAACGTTGCAAATAACCAATCTGCCCCTCAAACAGCCAGAAATCACAACTGGCCGTCCAGACCGGCACGAATCCCAATTTTCTCGCTGTACCGACAAAAAGCACTATTCACCCCTGGACAGCCCGAAAGTAGTTATTTTCCATTTTGTCAACGGAATACCGCCGTACCGCCCCGAAAATGTTGCAAATAACCAATCTGCCCCTCAAACAGCCAGAAATCCCGATCGACCGTCCAGACCGGCACGAATCCCAAATTTCTCGCTGTACCGACAAAAAGCACTATTCACCCCTGGACAGCCCGAAAGTAGTTATTTTCCATTTTGTCAACGGAATACCGCCGTACCGCCCCGAAAACGTTGCAAATAACCATTCTAGCCCTCAAACAGTTAGAAATCACGATCGACCGTCCAGACCGGCACGAATCCCGAATTTCTCGCTGCACCGACAAAAAGCACTATTCACCCCTGAACGGCCCGAAAGTAGTTATTTTCCATATTGTCAACGGAAGACCGCCGTACCGCCCCGAAAACGTTGCAAATAACCAATCTGCCCCTCAAACAGCCAGAAATCCCGACTGGCCGTCCAGACCGGCACGAATCCCAAATTTCTCGCTGTACCGACAAAAAGCACTATTCACCCCTGAACGGCCCGAAAGTAGTTATTTTCCATTTTGTCAACGGAAGACCGCCGTACCGCCCCGAAAACGTTGCAAATAACCAATCTGCCCCTCAAACAGCCAGAAATCACAACTGGCCGTCCAGACCGGCACGAATCCCAATTTTCTCGCTGTACCGACAAAAAGCACTATTCACCCCTGGACAGCCCGAAAGTAGTTATTTTCCATTTTGTCAACGGAATACCGCCGTACCGCCCCGAAAATGTTGCAAATAACCAATCTGCCCCTCAAACAGCCAGAAATCCCGATCGACCGTCCAGACCGGCACGAATCCCAAATTTCTCGCTGTACCGACAAAAAGCACTATTCACCCCTGGACAGCCCGAAAGTAGTTATTTTCCATTCTGTAAACGGAAAACCGCCGTACCGCCCCGAAAACGTTGCAAATAACCAATCTGCCCCTCAAACAGCCAGAAATCACGATCGGCCGTCCAGACCGGCACGAATCCCGAATTTCTCGCTGCACCGACAGAAAGCACTATTCACCCCTGGACGGCCCGAAAGTAGTTATTTTCCATTCTGTAAACGGAAGACCGCCGTACCACCCCGAAAACGTTGCAAATAACCATTCTAGCCCTCAAACAGCCAGAAATCACGATCGGCCGTCCAGACCGGCACGAATCCTGAATTTCTCGCTGCACCGACAAAAAGCACTATTCACCCCTGAACGGCCCGAAAGTAGTTATTTTCCATTTTGTCAACGGAAGACCGCCGTACCGCCCCAAAAACGTTGCAAATAACCAATCTGCCCCTCAAACAGCCAGAAATCACGATCGGCCGTCCAGACCGGCACGAATCCTGAATTTCTCGCTGCACCGACAAAAAGCACTATTCACCCCTGAACGGCCCGAAAGTAGTTATTTTCCATTTTTTCAACGGAAAACCGCCGTACCGCCCCGAAAACGTTGCAAATAACCAATCTGCCCCTCAAAAAGCCAGAAATCACGACTGGCCGTCCAGACCGGCACGAATCCTGAATTTCTCGCTGTACCGACAAAAAACACTATTCACCCTTGGACAGCCCGAAAGTAGTTATTTTCCATTTTGTCAACGGAAAACCGCCGTACCGCCCCGAAAACGTTGCAAATAACCATTCTAGCCCTCAAACAGTTAGAAATCACGATCGGCCGTCCAGACCGGCACGAATCCCGAATTTCTCGCTGCTCCGACAAAAAGCACTATTCACCCCTGAACGGCCCGAAAGTAGTTATTTTCCATTTTGTCAACAGAAGACCGCCGTACCGCCCCGAAAACGTTGCAAATACCCAATCTGCCCCTCAAACAGCCAGAAATCCCGACTGGCCGTCCAGACCGGCACGAATCCCAAATTTCTCGCTGTACCGACAAAAAGCACTATTCACCCCTGGACAGCCCGAAAGTAGTTATTTTCCATTTTGTCAACGGAATACCGCCGTACCGCCCCGAAAACGTTGCAAATAACCAATCTGCCCCTCAAACAGCCAGAAATCACGATCGGCCGTCCAGACCGGCACGAATCCCGAATTTCTCGCTGTACCGACAGAAAGCACTATTCACCCCTCGACACCCCGAAAGTAGTTATTTTCCATTCTGTAAACGGAAAACCGCCGTACCGCCCCGAAAACGTTGCAAATAACCATTCTAGCCCTCAGACAGCCAGAAATCACGATCGGCCGTCCAGACCGGCACGAATCCCGAATTTCTCGCTGCACCGACAAAAAGCACTATTCACCCCTGGACAGCCCGAAAGTAGTTATTTTCCATTTTGTCAACGGAAAACCGCCGTACCGCCCTGAAAACGTTGCAAATAACCAATCTGCCCCTCAAACAGCTAGAAATCACGACTGGCCGTCCAGACCGGCACGAATCCCGAATTTCTCGCTGTACCGACAAAAAGCACTATTCACCCTTGGACAGCCCGAAAGTAGTTATTTTCCATTTTGTCAACGGAAAACCGCTGTACCGCCCCGAAAACGTTGCAAATAACCATTCTAGCCCTCAAACAGTTAGAAATCACGATCGGCCGTCCAGACCGGCACGAATCCCGAATTTCTCGCAGCATCGACAAAAAGTACTATTCACCCCTGAACGGCGCGAAAGTAGTTATTTTCCATTTTGTCAACGGAAGACCGCCGTACTGCCACTAAAACGTTGCAAATAACCAATCTGCCCCTCAAACAGCCAGAAATCACGACTGGCCGTCCAGACCGGCCCGAATCCTGAATTTCTCGTTGTACCGACAAAAAGTACTATTCACCCCTGGACAGCCCGAAAGTAGTTATTTTCCATTTTGTCAACGCATTACCGCCGTGCCGCACCGAAAAAGTTGCAAATAACCATTCTAGCCCTCAAACAGCCAGAAATCACGATCGGCCGTCCAGACCGGCACGAATCCTGAATTTCTCGCTGCACCGACAAAAAGCACTATTCACCCCTGAACGGCCCGAAAGTAGTTATTTTCCATTTTGTCAACGGAAGACCGCCGTACCGCCCCGAAAACGTTGCAAATAACCAATCTGCCCCTCAAACAGCCAGAAATCCCGACTGGCCGTCCAGACAGGCACGAATCCCAAATTTCTCGCTGTACCGACAAAAAGCACTATTCACCCCTGGACAGCCCGAAAGTAGTTATTTTCCATTTTGTCAACGGAATACCGCCGTACCGCCCCGAAAACGTTGCAAATAACCATTCTAGCCCTCAAACAGTTAGAAATCACGATCGACCGTCCAGACCGGCACGAATCCCGAATTTCTCGCTGCACCGACAAAAAGCACTATTCACCCCTGAACGGCCCGAAAGTAGTTATTTTCCATATTGTCAACGGAAGACCGCCGTACCGCCCCGAAAACGTTGCAAATAACCAATCTGCCCCTCAAACAGCCAGAAATCCCGACTGGCCGTCCAGACCGGCACGAATCCCAAATTTCTCGCTGTACCGACAAAAAGCACTATTCACCCCTGAACGGCCCGAAAGTAGTTATTTTCCATTTTGTCAACGGAAGACCGCCGTACCGCCCCGAAAACGTTGCAAATAACCAATCTGCCCCTCAAACAGCCAGAAATCACAACTGGCCGTCCAGACCGGCACGAATCCCAAATTTCTCGCTGTACCGACAAAAAGCACTATTCACCCCTGGACAGCCCGAAAGTAGTTATTTTCCATTTTGTCAACGGAATACCGCCGTACCGCCCCGAAAATGTTGCAAATAACCAATCTGCCCCTCAAACAGCCAGAAATCCCGATCGACCGTCCAGACCGGCACGAATCCCAAATTTCTCGCTGTACCGACAAAAAGCACTATTCACCCCTGGACAGCCCGAAAGTAGTTATTTTCCATTCTGTAAACGGAATACCGCCGTACCGCCCCGAAAACGTTGCAAATAACCAATCTGCCCCTCAAACAGCCAGAAATCACGATCGGCCGTCCAGACCGGCACGAATCCCGAATTTCTCGCTGCACCGACAGAAAGCACTATTCACCCCTGGACGGCCCGAAAGTAGTTATTTTCCATTCTGTAAACGGAAGACCGCCGTACCACCCCGAAAACGTTGCAAATAACCATTCTAGCCCTCAAACAGCCAGAAATCACGATCGGCCGTCCAGACCGGCACGAATCCTGAATTTCTCGCTGCACCGACAAAAAGCACTATTCACCCCTGAACGGCCCGAAAGTAGTTATTTTCCATTTTGTCAACGGAAGACCGCCGTACCGCCCCAAAAACGTTGCAAATAACCAATCTGCCCCTCAAACAGCCAGAAATCACGATCGGCCGTCCAGACCGGCACGAATCCTGAATTTCTCGCTGCACCGACAAAAAGCACTATTCACCCCTGAACGGCCCGAAAGTAGTTATTTTCCATTTTTTCAACGGAAAACCGCCGTACCGCCCCGAAAACGTTGCAAATAACCAATCTGCCCCTCAAAAAGCCAGAAATCACGACTGGCCGTCCAGACCGGCACGAATCCTGAATTTCTCGCTGTACCGACAAAAAACACTATTCACCCTTGGACAGCCCGAAAGTAGTTATTTTCCATTTTGTCAACGGAAAACCGCCGTACCGCCCCGAAAACGTTGCAAATAACCATTCTAGCCCTCAAACAGTTAGAAATCACGATCGGCCGTCCAGACCGGCACGAATCCCGAATTTCTCGCTGCTCCGACAAAAAGCACTATTCACCCCTGAACGGCCCGAAAGTAGTTATTTTCCATTTTGTCAACGGAAGACCGCCGTACCGCCCCGAAAACGTTGCAAATACCCAATCTGCCCCTCAAACAGCCAGAAATCCCGACTGGCCGTCCAGACCGGCACGAATCCCAAATTTCTCGCTGTACCGACAAAAAGCACTATTCACCCCTGGACAGCCCGAAAGTAGTTATTTTCCATTTTGTCAACGGAATACCGCCGTACCGCCCCGAAAACGTTGCAAATAACCAATCTGCCCCTCAAACAGCCAGAAATCACGATCGGCCGTCCAGACCGGCACGAATCCCGAATTTCTCGCTGTACCGACAGAAAGCACTATTCACCCCTGGACACCCCGAAAGTAGTTATTTTCCATTCTGTAAACGGAAAACCGCCGTACCGCCCCGAAAACGTTGCAAATAACCATTCTAGCCCTCAAACAGCCAGAAATCACGAACGGCCGTCCAGACCGGCACGAATCCCGAATTTCTCGCTGCACCGACAAAAAGCACTATTCACCCCTGGACAGCCCGAAAGTAGTTATTTTCCATTTTGTCAACAGAAAACCGCCGTACCGCCCCGAAAACGTTGCAAATAACCATTCTAGCCCTCAAACAGTTAGAAATCACGATCGGCCGTCCAGACCGGCACGAATCCCGAATTTCTCGCAGCATCGACAAAAAGCACTATTCACCCCTGAACGGCGCGAAAGTAGTTATTTTCCATTTTGTCAACGGAAGACCGCCGTACTGCCACTAAAACGTTGCAGATAACCAATCTGCCCCTCAAACAGCCAGAAATCACGACTGGCCGTCCAGACCGGCCCGAATCCTGAATTTCTCGTTGTACCGACAAAAAGTACTATTCACCCCTGGACAGCCCGAAAGTAGTTATTTTCCATTTTGTCAACGCATTACCGCCGTGCCGCACCGAAAAAGTTGCAAATAACAATTCTAGCCCTCAAACAGTTAGAAATCACGATCGACCGTCCAGACCGGCACGAATCCCGAATTTCTCGCTGCACCGACAAAAAGCACTATTCACCCCTGAACGGCCCGAAAGTAGTTATTTTCCATTTTGTCAACGGAAGACCGCCGTACCGCCCCGAAAACGTTGCAAATAACCATTCTAGCCCTCAAACAGTTAGAAATCACGATCGACCGTCCAGACCGGCACGAATCCCGAATTTCTCGCTGCTCCGACAAAAAGCACTATTCACCCCTGAACGGCCCGAAAGTAGTTATTTTCCATTTTGTCAACGGAAGACCGCCGTACCGCCCCGAAAACGTTGCAAATAACCAATCTGCCCCTCAAACAGCCAGAAATCCCGACTGGCCGTCCAGACCGGCACGAATCCCAAATTTCTCGCTGTACCGACAAAAAGCACTATTCCCCCCTGAACGGCCCGAAAGTAGTTATTTTCCATTTTTTCAACGGAATACCGCCGTACCGCCCCGAAAACGTTGCAAATAACCATTCTAGCCCTCAAACAGTTAGAAATCACGATCGACCGTCCAGACCGGCACGAATCCCGAATTTCTCGCTGCTCCGACAAAAAGCACTATTCACCCCTGAACGGCCCGAAAGTAGTTATTTTCCATTTTGTCAACGGAAGACCGCCGTACCGCCCCGAAAACGTTGCAAATACCCAATCTGCCCCTCAAACAGCCAGAAATCCCGACTGGCCGTCCAGACCGGCACGAATCCCAAATTTCTCGCTGTACCGACAAAAAGCACTATTCACCCCTGGACAGCCCGAAAGTAGTTATTTTCCATTTTGTCAACGGAATACCGCCGTACCGCCCCGAAAACGTTGCAAATAACCAATCTGCCCCTCAAACAGCCAGAAATCACGATCGGCCGTCCAGACCGGCACGAATCCCGAATTTCTCGCTGTACCGACAGAAAGCACTATTCACCCCTGGACAGCCCGAAAGTAGTTATTTTCCATTCTGTAAACGGAAAACCGCCGTACCGCCCCGAAAACGTTGCAAATAACCATTCTAGCCCTCAAACAGCCAGAAATCACGATCGGCCGTCCAGACCGGCACGAATCCCGAATTTCTCGCTGCACCGACAAAAAGCACTATTCACCCCTGGACAGCCCGAAAGTAGTTATTTTCCATTTTGTCAACGGAAAACCGCCGTACCGCCCCGAAAACGTTGCAAATAACCATTCTAGCCCTCAAACAGTTAGAAATCACGATCGGCCGTCCAGACCGGCACGAATCCCGAATTTCTCGCAGCATCGACAAAAAGCACTATTCGCCCCTGAACGGCGCGAAAGTAGTTATTTTCCATTTTGTCAACGGAAGACCGCCGTACTGCCACTAAAACGTTGCAAATAACCAATCTGCCCCTCAAACAGCCAGAAATCACGACTGGCCGTCCAGACCGGCCCGAATCCTGAATTTCTCGTTGTACCGACAAAAAGTACTATTCACCCCTGGACAGCCCGAAAGTAGTTATTTTCCATTTTGTCAACGCATTACCGCCGTGCCGCACCGAAAAAGTTGCAAATAACAATTCTAGCCCTCAAACAGTTAGAAATCACGATCGACCGTCCAGACCGGCACGAATCCCGAATTTCTCGCTGCACCGACAAAAAGCACTATTCACCCCTGAACGGCCCGAAAGTAGTTATTTTCCATTTTGTCAACGGAAGACCGCCGTACCGCCCCGAAAACGTTGCAAATAACCAATCTGCCCCTCAAACAGCCAGAAATCACAACTGGCCGTCCAGACCGGCACGAATCCCAAATTTCTCGCTGTACCGACAAAAAGCACTATTCACCCCTGGACAGCTCGAAAGTAGTTATTTTCCATTTTGTCAACGGAATACCGCCGTACCGCCCCGAAAATGTTGCAAATAACCAATCTGCCCCTCAAACAGCCAGAAATCCCGATCGACCGTCCAGACCGGCACGAATCCCAAATTTCTCGCTGTACCGACAAAAAGCACTATTCACCCCTGGACAGCCCGAAAGTAGTTATTTTCCATTCTGTAAACGGAAAACCGCCGTACCGCCCCGAAAACGTTGCAAATAACCAATCTGCCCCTCAAACAGCCAGAAATCACGATCGGCCGTCCAGACCGGCACGAATCCCGAATTTCTCGCTGCACCGACAGAAAGCACTATTCACCCCTGGACGGCCCGAAAGTAGTTATTTTCCATTCTGTAAACGGAAGACCGCCGTACCACCCCGAAAACGTTGCAAATAACCATTCTAGCCCTCAAACAGCCAGAAATCACGATCGGCCGTCCAGACCGGCACGAATCCTGAATTTCTCGCTGCACCGACAAAAAGCACTATTCACCCCTGAACGGCCCGAAAGTAGTTATTTTCCATTTTGTCAACGGAAGACCGCCGTACCGCCCCAAAAACGTTGCAAATAACCAATCTGCCCCTCAAACAGCCAGAAATCCCGACTGGCCGTCCAGACCGGCACGAATCCCAAATTTCTCGCTGTACCGACAAAAAGCACTATTCACCCCTGAACGGCCCGAAAGTAGTTATTTTCCATTTTTTCAACGGAATACCGCCGTACCGCCCCGAAAACGTTGCAAATAACCATTCTAGCCCTCAAACAGTTAGAAATCACGATCGACCGTCCAGACCGGCACGAATCCCGAATTTCTCGCTGCTCCGACAAAAAGCACTATTCACCCCTGAACGGCCCGAAAGTAGTTATTTTCCATTTTGTCAACGGAAGACCGCCGTACCGCCCCGAAAACGTTGCAAATACCCAATCTGCCCCTCAAACAGCCAGAAATCCCGACTGGCCGTCCAGACCGGCACGAATCCCAAATTTCTCGCTGTACCGACAAAAAGCACTATTCACCCCTGGACAGCCCGAAAGTAGTTATTTTCCATTTTGTCAACGGAATACCGCCGTACCGCCCCGAAAACGTTGCAAATAACCAATCTGCCCCTCAAACAGCCAGAAATCACGATCGGCCGTCCAGACCGGCACGAATCCCGAATTTCTCGCTGTACCGACAGAAAGCACTATTCACCCCTGGACACCCCGAAAGTAGTTATTTTCCATTCTGTAAACGGAAAACCGCCGTACCGCCCCGAAAACGTTGCAAATAACCATTCTAGCCCTCAAACAGCCAGAAATCACGATCGGCCGTCCAGACCGGCACGAATCCCGAATTTCTCGCTGCACCGACAAAAAGCACTATTCACCCCTGGACAGCCCGAAAGTAGTTATTTTCCATTTTGTCAACGGAAAACCGCCGTACCGCCCCGAAAACGTTGCAAATAACCATTCTAGCCCTCAAACAGTTAGAAATCACGATCGGCCGTCCAGACCGGCACGAATCCCGAATTTCTCGCAGCATCGACAAAAAGCACTATTCACCCCTGAACGGCGCGAAAGTAGTTATTTTCCATTTTGTCAACGGAAGACCGCCGTACTGCCACTAAAACGTTGCAAATAACCAATCTGCCCCTCAAACAGCCAGAAATCACGACTGGCCGTCCAGACCGGCCCGAATCCTGAATTTCTCGTTGTACCGACAAAAAGTACTATTCACCCCTGGACAGCCCGAAAGTAGTTATTTTCCATTTTGTCAACGCATTACCGCCGTGCCGCACCGAAAAAGTTGCAAATAACAATTCTAGCCCTCAAACAGTTAGAAATCACGATCGACCGTCCAGACCGGCACGAATCCCGAATTTCTCGCTGCACCGACAAAAAGCACTATTCACCCCTGAACGGCCCGAAAGTAGTTATTTTCCATTTTGTCAACGGAAGACCGCCGTACCGCCCCGAAAACGTTGCAAACAACCAATCTGCCCCTCAAACAGCCAGAAATCACAACTGGCCGTCCAGACCGGCACGAATCCCAAATTTCTCGCTGTACCGACAAAAAGCACTATTCACCCCTGGACAGCCCGAAAGTAGTTATTTTCCATTTTGTCAACGGAATACCGCCGTACCGCCCCGAAAATGTTGCAAATAACCAATCTGCCCCTCAAACAGCCAGAAATCCCGATCGACCGTCCAGACCGGCACGAATCCCAAATTTCTCGCTGTACCGACAAAAAGCACTATTCACCCCTGGACAGCCCGAAAGTAGTTATTTTCCATTCTGTAAACGGAAAACCGCCGTACCGCCCCGAAAACGTTGCAAATAACCAATCTGCCCCTCAAACAGCCAGAAATCACGATCGGCCGTCCAGACCGGCACGAATCCCGAATTACTCGCTGCACCGACAGAAAGCACTATTCACCCCTGGACGGCCCGAAAGTAGTTATTTTCCATTCTGTAAACGGAAGACCGCCGTACCACCCCGAAAACGTTGCAAATAACCATTCTAGCCCTCAAACAGCCAGAAATCACGATCGGCCGTCCAGACCGGCACGAATCCTGAATTTCTCGCTGCACCGACAAAAAGCACTATTCACCCCTGAACGGCCCGAAAGTAGTTATTTTCCATTTTGTCAACGGAAGACCGCCGTACCGCCCCAAAAACGTTGCAAATAACCAATCTGCCCCTCAAACAGCCAGAAATCACGATCGGCCGTCCAGACCGGCACGAATCCTGAATTTCTCGCTGCACCGACAAAAAGCACTATTCACCCCTGAACGGCCCGAAAGTAGTTATTTTCCATTTTTTCAACGGAAAACCGCCGTACCGCCCCGAAAACGTTGCAAATAACCAATCTGCCCCTCAAAAAGCCAGAAATCACGACTGGCCGTCCAGACCGGCACGAATCCTGAATTTCTCGCTGTACCGACAAAAAACACTATTCACCCTTGGACAGCCCGAAAGTAGTTATTTTCCATTTTGTCAACGGAAAACCGCCGTACCGCCCCGAAAACGTTGCAAATAACCATTCTAGCCCTCAAACAGTTAGAAATCACGATCGGCCGTCCAGACCGGCACGAATCCCGAATTTCTCGCTGCTCCGACAAAAAGCACTATTCACCCCTGAACGGCCCGAAAGTAGTTATTTTCCATTTTGTCAACGGAAGACCGCCGTACCGCCCCGAAAACGTTGCAAATACCCAATCTGCCCCTCAAACAGCCAGAAATCCCGACTGGCCGTCCAGACCGGCACGAATCCCAAATTTCTCGCTGTACCGACAAAAAGCACTATTCACCCCTGGACAGCCCGAAAGTAGTTATTTTCCATTTTGTCAACGGAATACCGCCGTACCGCCCCGAAAACGTTGCAAATAACCAATCTGCCCCTCAAACAGCCAGAAATCACGATCGGCCGTCCAGACCGGCACGAATCCCGAATTTCTCGCTGTACCGACAGAAAGCACTATTCACCCCTGGACACCCCGAAAGTAGTTATTTTCCATTCTGTAAACGGAAAACCGCCGTACCGCCCCGAAAACGTTGCAAATAACCATTCTAGCCCTCAAACAGCCAGAAATCACGATCGGCCGTCCAGACCGGCACGAATCCCGAATTTCTCGCTGCACCGACAAAAAGCACTATTCACCCCTGAACGGCCCGAAAGTAGTTATTTTCCATTTTGTCAACGGAAGACCGCCGTACCGCCCCGAAAACGTTGCAAATAACCAATCTGCCCCTCAAACAGCCAGAAATCCCGACTGGCCGTCCAGACCGGCACGAATCCCAAATTTCTCGCTGTACCGACAAAAAGCACTATTCACCCCTGGACAGCCCGAAAGTAGTTATTTTCCATTTTGTCAACGGAATACCGCCGTACCGCCCCGAAAACGTTGCAAATAACCATTCTAGCCCTCAAACAGTTAGAAATCACGATCGACCGTCCAGACCGGCACGAATCCCGAATTTCTCGCTGCACCGACAAAAAGCACTATTCACCCCTGGACGGCCCGAAAGTAGTTATTTTCCATTCTGTAAACGGAAGACCGCCGTACCACCCCGAAAACGTTGCAAATAACCATTCTGGCCCTCAAACAGCCAGAAATCACGATCGGCCGTCCAGACCGGCACGAATCCTGAATTTCTCGCTGCACCGACAAAAAGCACTATTCACCCCTGAACGGCCCGAAAGTAGTTATTTTCCATTTTGTCAACGGAAGACCGCCGTACCGCCCCAAAAACGTTGCAAATAACCAATCTGCCCCTCAAACAGCCAGAAATCACGATCGGCCGTCCAGACCGGCACGAATCCTGAATTTCTCGCTGCACCGACAAAAAGCACTATTCACCCCTGAACGGCCCGAAAGTAGTTATTTTCCATTTTTTCAACGGAAAACCGCCGTACCGCCCCGAAAACGTTGCAAATAACCAATCTGCCCCTCAAAAAGCCAGAAATCACGACTGGCCGTCCAGACCGGCACGAATCCTGAATTTCTCGCTGTACCGACAAAAAACACTATTCACCCTTGGACAGCCCGAAAGTAGTTATTTTCCATTTTGTCAACGGAAAACCGCCGTACCGCCCCGAAAACGTTGCAAATAACCATTCTAGCCCTCAAACAGTTAGAAATCACGATCGGCCGTCCAGACCGGCACGAATCCCGAATTTCTCGCTGCTCCGACAAAAAGCACTATTCACCCCTGAACGGCCCGAAAGTAGTTATTTTCCATTTTGTCAACGGAAGACCGCCGTACCGCCCCGAAAACGTTGCAAATACCCAATCTGCCCCTCAAACAGCCAGAAATCCCGACTGGCCGTCCAGACCGGCACGAATCCCAAATTTCTCGCTGTACCGACAAAAAGCACTATTCACCCCTGGACAGCCCGAAAGTAGTTATTTTCCATTTTGTCAACGGAATACCGCCGTACCGCCCCGAAAACGTTGCAAATAACCATTCTAGCCCTCAAACAGCCAGAAATCACGATCGGCCGTCCAGACCGGCACGAATCCCGAATTTCTCGCTGCACCGACAAAAAGCACTATTCACCCCTGAACGGCCCGAAAGTAGTTATTTTCCATTTTGTCAACGGAAGACCGCCGTACCGCCCCGAAAACGTTGCAAATAACCAATCTGCCCCTCAAACAGCCAGAAATCCCGACTGGCCGTCCAGACCGGCACGAATCCCAAATTTCTCGCTGTACCGACAAAAAGCACTATTCACCCCTGGACAGCCCGAAAGTAGTTATTTTCCATTTTGTCAACGGAATACCGCCGTACCGCCCCGAAAACGTTGCAAATAACCATTCTAGCCCTCAAACAGTTAGAAATCACGATCGACCGTCCAGACCGGCACGAATCCCGAATTTCTCGCTGCACCGACAAAAAGCACTATTCACCCCTGGACGGCCCGAAAGTAGTTATTTTCCATTCTGTAAACGGAAGACCGCCGTACCACCCCGAAAACGTTGCAAATAACCATTCTAGCCCTCAAACAGCCAGAAATCACGATCGGCCGTCCAGACCGGCACGAATCCTGAATTTCTCGCTGCACCGACAAAAAGCACTATTCACCCCTGAACGGCCCGAAAGTAGTTATTTTCCATTTTGTCAACGGAAGACCGCCGTACCGCCCCAAAAACGTTGCAAATAACCAATCTGCCCCTCAAACAGCCAGAAATCACGATCGGCCGTCCAGACCGGCACGAATCCTGAATTTCTCGCTGCACCGACAAAAAGCACTATTCACCCCTGAACGGCCCGAAAGTAGTTATTTTCCATTTTTTCAACGGAAAACCGCCGTACCGCCCCGAAAACGTTGCAAATAACCAATCTGCCCCTCAAAAAGCCAGAAATCACGACTGGCCGTCCAGACCGGCACGAATCCTGAATTTCTCGCTGTACCGACAAAAAACACTATTCACCCTTGGACAGCCCGAAAGTAGTTATTTTCCATTTTGTCAACGGAAAACCGCCGTACCGCCCCGAAAACGTTGCAAATAACCATTCTAGCCCTCAAACAGTTAGAAATCACGATCGGCCGTCCAGACCGGCACGAATCCCGAATTTCTCGCTGCTCCGACAAAAAGCACTATTCACCCCTGAACGGCCCGAAAGTAGTTATTTTCTATTTTGTCAACGGAAGACCGCCGTACCGCCCCGAAAACGTTGCAAATACCCAATCTGCCCCTCAAACAGCCAGTAATCCCGACTGGCCGTCCAGACCGGCACGAATCCCAAATTTCTCGCTGTACCGACAAAAAGCACTATTCACCCCTGGACAGCCCGAAAGTAGTTATTTTCCATTTTGTCAACGGAATACCGCCGTACCGCCCCGAAAACGTTGCAAATAACCAATCTGCCCCTCAAACAGCCAGAAATCACGATCGGCCGTCCAGACCGGCACGAATCCCGAATTTCTCGCTGTACCGACAGAAAGCACTATTCACCCCTGGACACCCCGAAAGTAGTTATTTTCCATTCTGTAAACGGAAAACCGCCGTACCGCCCCGAAAACGTTGCAAATAACCATTCTAGCCCTCAAACAGTTAGAAATCACGATCGGCCGTCCAGACCGGCACGAATCCCGAATTTCTCGCTGCTCCGACAAAAAGCACTATTCACCCCTGAACGGCCCGAAAGTAGTTATTTTCCATTTTGTCAACGGAAGACCGCCGTACCGCCCCGAAAACGTTGCAAATACCCAATCTGCCCCTCAAACAGCCAGAAATCCCGACTGGCCGTCCAGACCGGCACGAATCCCAAATTTCTCGCTGTACCGACAAAAAGCACTATTCACCCCTGGACAGCCCGAAAGTAGTTATTTTCCATTTTGTCAACGGAATACCGCCGTACCGCCCCGAAAACGTTGCAAATAACCAATCTGCCCCTCAAACAGCCAGAAATCACGATCGGCCGTCCAGACCGGCACGAATCCCGAATTTCTCGCTGTACCGACAGAAAGCACTATTCACCCCTGGACACCCCGAAAGTAGTTATTTTCCATTCTGTAAACGGAAAACCGCCGTACCGCCCCGAAAACGTTGCAAATAACCATTCTAGCCCTCAAACAGCCAGAAATCACGATCGGCCGTCCAGACCGGCACGAATCCCGAATTTCTCGCTGCACCGACAAAAAGCACTATTCACCCCTGAACGGCCCGAAAGTAGTTATTTTCCATTTTGTCAACGGAAGACCGCCGTACCGCCCGAAAAACGTTGCAAATAACCAATCTGCCCCTCAAACAGCCAGAAATCACGATCGGCCGTCCAGACCGGCACGAATCCTGAATTTCTCGCTGCACCGACAAAAAGCACTATTCACCCCTGAACGGCCCGAAAGTAGTTATTTTCCATTTTTTCAACGGAAAACCGCCGTACCGCCCCGAAAACGTTGCAAATAACCAATCTGCCCCTCAAAAAGCCAGAAATCACGACTGGCCGTCCAGACCGGCACGAATCCTGAATTTCTCGCTGTACCGACAAAAAACACTATTCACCCTTGGACAGCCCGAAAGTAGTTATTTTCCGTTTTGTCAACGGAAAACCGCCGTACCGCCCCGAAAACGTTGCAAATAACCATTCTAGCCCTCAAACAGTTAGAAATCACGATCGGCCGTCCAGACCGGCACGAATCCCGAATTTCTCGCTGCTCCGACAAAAAGCACTATTCACCCCTGAACGGCCCGAAAGTAGTTATTTTCCATTTTGTCAACGGAAGACCGCCGTACCGCCCCGAAAACGTTGCAAATACCCAATCTGCCCCTCAAACAGCCAGAAATCCCGACTGGCCGTCCAGACCGGCACGAATCCCAAATTTCTCGCTGTACCGACAAAAAGCACTATTCACCCCTGGACAGCCCGAAAGTAGTTATTTTCCATTTTGTCAACGGAATACCGCCGTACCGCCTCGAAAACGTTGCAAATAACCAATCTGCCCCTCAAACAGCCAGAAATCACGATCGGCCGTCCAGATCGGCACGAATCCCGAATTTCTCGCTGTACCGACAGAAAGCACTATTCACCCCTGGACACCCCGAAAGTAGTTATTTTCCATTCTGTAAACGGAAAACCGCCGTACCGCCCCGAAAACGTTGCAAATAACCAATCTGCCCCTCAAACAGCCAGAAATCACGATCGGCCGTCCAGACCGGCACGAATCCCGAATTTCTCGCTGCACCGACAGAAAGCACTATTCACCCCTGGACGGCCCGAAAGTAGTTATTTTCCATTCTGTAAACGGAAGACCGCCGTACCACCCCGAAAACGTTGCAAATAACCATTCTAGCCCTCAAACAGCCAGAAATCACGATCGGCCGTCCAGACCGGCACGAATCCTGAATTTCTCGCTGCACCGACAAAAAGCACTATTCACCCCTGAACGGCCCGAAAGTAGTTATTTTCCATTTTGTCAACGGAAGACCGCCGTACCGCCCCAAAAACGTTGCAAATAACCAATCTGCCCCTCAAACAGCCAGAAATCACGATCGGCCGTCCAGACCGGCACGAATCCTGAATTTCTCGCTGCACCGACAAAAAGCACTATTCACCCCTGAACGGCCCGAAAGTAGTTATTTTCCATTTTGTCAACGGAAGACCGCCGTACCGCCACTAAAACGTTGCAAATAACCAATCTGCCCCTCAAACAGCCAGAAATCACGATCGGCCGTCCAGACCGGCACGAATCCTGAATTTCTCGCTGCACCGACAAAAAGCACTATTCACCCCTGAACGGCCCGAAAGTAGTTATTTTCCATTTTGTCAACGGAAAACCGCCGTACCGCCCCGAAAACGTTGCAAATAACCATTCTAGCCCTCAAACAGTTAGAAATCACGATCGGCCGTCCAGACCGGCACGAATCCCGAATTTCTCGCTGCACCGACAAAAAGCACTATTCACCCCTGGACAGCCCGAAAGTAGTTATTTTCCATTTTGTCAACGGAAGACCGCCGTACCGCCACTAAAACGTTGCAAATAACCAATCTGCCCCTCAAACAGCCAGAAATCACGATCGGCCGTCCAGACCGGCACGAATCCCAAATTTCTCGCTGTACCGACAAAAAGCACTATTCACCCCTGGACAGCCCGAAAGTAGTTATTTTCCATTTTGTCAACGGAATACCGCCGTACCGCCCCGAAAACGTTGCAAATAACCAATCTGCCCCTCAAACAGCCAGAAATCACGATCGGCCGTCCAGACCGGCACGAATCCCGAATTTCTCGCTGTACCGACAGAAAGCACTATTCACCCCTGGACACCCCGAAAGTAGTTATTTTCCATTCTGTAAACGGAAAACCGCCGTACCGCCCCGAAAACGTTGCAAATAACCATTCTAGCCCTCAAACAGCCAGAAATCACGATCGGCCGTCCAGACCGGCACGAATCCCGAATTTCTCGCTGCACCGACAAAAAGCACTATTCACCCCTGAACGGCCCGAAAGTAGTTATTTTCCATTTTGTCAACGGAAGACCGCCGTACCGCCCCAAAAACGTTGCAAATAACCAATCTGCCCCTCAAACAGCCAGAAATCACGATCGGCCGTCCAGACCGGCACGAATCCTGAATTTCTCGCTGCACCGACAAAAAGCACTATTCACCCCTGAACGGCCCGAAAGTAGTTATTTTCCATTTTTTCAACGGAAAACCGCCGTACCGCCCCGAAAACGTTGCAAATAACCAATCTGCCCCTCAAAAAGCCAGAAATCACGACTGGCCGTCCAGACCGGCACGAATCCTGAATTTCTCGCTGTACCGACAAAAAACACTATTCACCCTTGGACAGCCCGAAAGTAGTTATTTTCCGTTTTGTCAACGGAAAACCGCCGTACCGCCCCGAAAACGTTGCAAATAACCATTCTAGCCCTCAAACAGTTAGAAATCACGATCGGCCGTCCAGACCGGCACGAATCCCGAATTTCTCGCTGCTCCGACAAAAAGCACTATTCACCCCTGAACGGCCCGAAAGTAGTTATTTTCCATTTTGTCAACGGAAGACCGCCGTACCGCCCCGAAAACGTTGCAAATACCCAATCTGCCCCTCAAACAGCCAGAAATCCCGACTGGCCGTCCAGACCGGCACGAATCCCAAATTTCTCGCTGTACCGACAAAAAGCACTATTCACCCCTGGACAGCCCGAAAGTAGTTATTTTCCATTTTGTCAACGGAATACCGCCGTACCGCCCCGAAAACGTTGCAAATAACCAATCTGCCCCTCAAACAGCCAGAAATCACGATCGGCCGTCCAGACCGGCACGAATCCCGAATTTCTCGCTGTACCGACAGAAAGCACTATTCACCCCTGGACACCCCGAAAGTAGTTATTTTCCATTCTGTAAACGGAAAACCGCCGTACCGCCCCGAAAACGTTGCAAATAACCATTCTAGCCCTCAAACAGCCAGAAATCACGATCGGCCGTCCAGACCGGCACGAATCCCGAATTTCTCGCTGCACCGACAAAAAGCACTATTCACCCCTGAACGGCCCGAAAGTAGTTATTTTCCATTTTGTCAACGGAAGACCGCCGTACCGCCCGAAAAACGTTGCAAATAACCAATCTGCCCCTCAAACAGCCAGAAATCACGATCGGCCGTCCAGACCGGCACGAATCCTGAATTTCTCGCTGCACCGACAAAAAGCACTATTCACCCCTGAACGGCCCGAAAGTAGTTATTTTCCATTTTTTCAACGGAAAACCGCCGTACCGCCCCGAAAACGTTGCAAATAACCAATCTGCCCCTCAAAAAGCCAGAAATCACGACTGGCCGTCCAGACCGGCACGAATCCTGAATTTCTCGCTGTACCGACAAAAAACACTATTCACCCTTGGACAGCCCGAAAGTAGTTATTTTCCGTTTTGTCAACGGAAAACCGCCGTACCGCCCCGAAAACGTTGCAAATAACCATTCTAGCCCTCAAACAGTTAGAAATCACGATCGGCCGTCCAGACCGGCACGAATCCCGAATTTCTCGCTGCTCCGACAAAAAGCACTATTCACCCCTGAACGGCCCGAAAGTAGTTATTTTCCATTTTGTCAACGGAAGACCGCCGTACCGCCCCGAAAACGTTGCAAATACCCAATCTGCCCCTCAAACAGCCAGAAATCCCGACTGGCCGTCCAGACCGGCACGAATCCCAAATTTCTCGCTGTACCGACAAAAAGCACTATTCACCCCTGGACAGCCCGAAAGTAGTTATTTTCCATTTTGTCAACGGAATACCGCCGTACCGCCCCGAAAACGTTGCAAATAACCAATCTGCCCCTCAAACAGCCAGAAATCACGATCGGCCGTCCAGACCGGCACGAATCCCGAATTTCTCGCTGTACCGACAGAAAGCACTATTCACCCCTGGACACCCCGAAAGTAGTTATTTTCCATTCTGTAAACGGAAAACCGCCGTACCGCCCCGAAAACGTTGCAAATAACCATTCTAGCCCTCAAACAGCCAGAAATCACGATCGGCCGTCCAGACCGGCACGAATCCCGAATTTCTCGCTGCACCGACAAAAAGCACTATTCACCCCTGAACGGCCCGAAAGTAGTTATTTTCCATTTTGTCAACGGAAGACCGCCGTACCGCCCGAAAAACGTTGCAAATAACCAATCTGCCCCTCAAACAGCCAGAAATCACGATCGGCCGTCCAGACCGGCACGAATCCTGAATTTCTCGCTGCACCGACAAAAAGCACTATTCACCCCTGAACGGCCCGAAAGTAGTTATTTTCCATTTTTTCAACGGAAAACCGCCGTACCGCCCCGAAAACGTTGCAAATAACCAATCTGCCCCTCAAAAAGCCAGAAATCACGACTGGCCGTCCAGACCGGCACGAATCCTGAATTTCTCGCTGTACCGACAAAAAACACTATTCACCCTTGGACAGCCCGAAAGTAGTTATTTTCCGTTTTGTCAACGGAAAACCGCCGTACCGCCCCGAAAACGTTGCAAATAACCATTCTAGCCCTCAAACAGTTAGAAATCACGATCGGCCGTCCAGACCGGCACGAATCCCGAATTTCTCGCTGCTCCGACAAAAAGCACTATTCACCCCTGAACGGCCCGAAAGTAGTTATTTTCCATTTTGTCAACGGAAGACCGCCGTACCGCCCCGAAAACGTTGCAAATACCCAATCTGCCCCTCAAACAGCCAGAAATCCCGACTGGCCGTCCAGACCGGCACGAATCCCAAATTTCTCGCTGTACCGACAAAAAGCACTATTCACCCCTGGACAGCCCGAAAGTAGTTATTTTCCATTTTGTCAACGGAATACCGCCGTACCGCCTCGAAAACGTTGCAAATAACCAATCTGCCCCTCAAACAGCCAGAAATCACGATCGGCCGTCCAGACCGGCACGAATCCCGAATTTCTCGCTGTACCGACAGAAAGCACTATTCACCCCTGGACACCCCGAAAGTAGTTATTTTCCATTCTGTAAACGGAAAACCGCCGTACCGCCCCGAAAACGTTGCAAATAACCAATCTGCCCCTCAAACAGCCAGAAATCACGATCGGCCGTCCAGACCGGCACGAATCCCGAATTTCTCGCTGCACCGACAGAAAGCACTATTCACCCCTGGACGGCCCGAAAGTAGTTATTTTCCATTCTGTAAACGGAAGACCGCCGTACCACCCCGAAAACGTTGCAAATAACCATTCTAGCCCTCAAACAGCCAGAAATCACGATCGGCCGTCCAGACCGGCACGAATCCTGAATTTCTCGCTGCACCGACAAAAAGCACTATTCACCCCTGAACGGCCCGAAAGTAGTTATTTTCCATTTTGTCAACGGAAGACCGCCGTACCGCCCCAAAAACGTTGCAAATAACCAATCTGCCCCTCAAACAGCCAGAAATCACGATCGGCCGTCCAGACCGGCACGAATCCTGAATTTCTCGCTGCACCGACAAAAAGCACTATTCACCCCTGAACGGCCCGAAAGTAGTTATTTTCCATTTTGTCAACGGAAGACCGCCGTACCGCCACTAAAACGTTGCAAATAACCAATCTGCCCCTCAAACAGCCAGAAATCACGATCGGCCGTCCAGACCGGCACGAATCCTGAATTTCTCGCTGCACCGACAAAAAGCACTATTCACCCCTGAACGGCCCGAAAGTAGTTATTTTCCATTTTGTCAACGGAAAACCGCCGTACCGCCCCGAAAACGTTGCAAATAACCATTCTAGCCCTCAAACAGTTAGAAATCACGATCGGCCGTCCAGACCGGCACGAATCCCGAATTTCTCGCTGCACCGACAAAAAGCACTATTCACCCCTGGACAGCCCGAAAGTAGTTATTTTCCATTTTGTCAACGGAAGACCGCCGTACCGCCACTAAAACGTTGCAAATAACCAATCTGCCCCTCAAACAGCCAGAAATCACGATCGGCCGTCCAGACCGGCACGAATCCCAAATTTCTCGCTGTACCGACAAAAAGCACTATTCACCCCTGGACAGCCCGAAAGTAGTTATTTTCCATTTTGTCAACGGAATACCGCCGTACCGCCCCGAAAACGTTGCAAATAACCAATCTGCCCCTCAAACAGCCAGAAATCACGATCGGCCGTCCAGACCGGCACGAATCCCGAATTTCTCGCTGTACCGACAGAAAGCACTATTCACCCCTGGACACCCCGAAAGTAGTTATTTTCCATTCTGTAAACGGAAAACCGCCGTACCGCCCCGAAAACGTTGCAAATAACCATTCTAGCCCTCAAACAGCCAGAAATCACGATCGGCCGTCCAGACCGGCACGAATCCCGAATTTCTCGCTGCACCGACAAAAAGCACTATTCACCCCTGAACGGCCCGAAAGTAGTTATTTTCCATTTTGTCAACGGAAGACCGCCGTACCGCCCCAAAAACGTTGCAAATAACCAATCTGCCCCTCAAACAGCCAGAAATCACGATCGGCCGTCCAGACCGGCACGAATCCTGAATTTCTCGCTGCACCGACAAAAAGCACTATTCACCCCTGAACGGCCCGAAAGTAGTTATTTTCCATTTTGTCAACGGAAGACCGCCGTACCGCCACTAAAACGTTGCAAATAACCAATCTGCCCCTCAAACAGCCAGAAATCACGATCGGCCGTCCAGACCGGCACGAATCCTGAATTTCTCGCTGCACCGACAAAAAGCACTATTCACCCCTGAACGGCCCGAAAGTAGTTATTTTCCATTTTGTCAACGGAAAACCGCCGTACCGCCCCGAAAACGTTGCAAATAACCATTCTAGCCCTCAAACAGTTAGAAATCACGATCGGCCGTCCAGACCGGCACGAATCCCGAATTTCTCGCTGCACCGACAAAAAGCACTATTCACCCCTGGACAGCCCGAAAGTAGTTATTTTCCATTTTGTCAACGGAAGACCGCCGTACCGCCACTAAAACGTTGCAAATAACCAATCTGCCCCTCAAACAGCCAGAAATCACGATCGGCCGTCCAGACCGGCACGAATCCCAAATTTCTCGCTGTACCGACAAAAAGCACTATTCACCCCTGGACAGCCCGAAAGTAGTTATTTTCCATTTTGTCAACGGAATACCGCCGTACCGCCCCGAAAACGTTGCAAATAACCAATCTGCCCCTCAAACAGCCAGAAATCACGATCGGCCGTCCAGACCGGCACGAATCCCGAATTTCTCGCTGTACCGACAGAAAGCACTATTCACCCCTGGACACCCCGAAAGTAGTTATTTTCCATTCTGTAAACGGAAAACCGCCGTACCGCCCCGAAAACGTTGCAAATAACCATTCTAGCCCTCAAACAGCCAGAAATCACGATCGGCCGTCCAGACCGGCACGAATCCCGAATTTCTCGCTGCACCGACAAAAAGCACTATTCACCCCTGAACGGCCCGAAAGTAGTTATTTTCCATTTTGTCAACGGAAGACCGCCGTACCGCCCGAAAAACGTTGCAAATAACCAATCTGCCCCTCAAACAGCCAGAAATCACGATCGGCCGTCCAGACCGGCACGAATCCTGAATTTCTCGCTGCACCGACAAAAAGCACTATTCACCCCTGAACGGCCCGAAAGTAGTTATTTTCCATTTTTTCAACGGAAAACCGCCGTACCGCCCCGAAAACGTTGCAAATAACCAATCTGCCCCTCAAAAAGCCAGAAATCACGACTGGCCGTCCAGACCGGCACGAATCCTGAATTTCTCGCTGTACCGACAAAAAACACTATTCACCCTTGGACAGCCCGAAAGTAGTTATTTTCCGTTTTGTCAACGGAAAACCGCCGTACCGCCCCGAAAACGTTGCAAATAACCATTCTAGCCCTCAAACAGTTAGAAATCACGATCGGCCGTCCAGACCGGCACGAATCCCGAATTTCTCGCTGCTCCGACAAAAAGCACTATTCACCCCTGAACGGCCCGAAAGTAGTTATTTTCCATTTTGTCAACGGAAGACCGCCGTACCGCCCCGAAAACGTTGCAAATACCCAATCTGCCCCTCAAACAGCCAGAAATCCCGACTGGCCGTCCAGACCGGCACGAATCCCAAATTTCTCGCTGTACCGACAAAAAGCACTATTCACCCCTGGACAGCCCGAAAGTAGTTATTTTCCATTTTGTCAACGGAATACCGCCGTACCGCCCCGAAAACGTTGCAAATAACCAATCTGCCCCTCAAACAGCCAGAAATCACGATCGGCCGTCCAGACCGGCACGAATCCCGAATTTCTCGCTGCACCGACAGAAAGCACTATTCACCCCTGGACGGCCCGAAAGTAGTTATTTTCCATTCTGTAAACGGAAGACCGCCGTACCACCCCGAAAACGTTGCAAATAACCATTCTAGCCCTCAAACAGCCAGAAATCACGATCGGCCGTCCAGACCGGCACGAATCCTGAATTTCTCGCTGCACCGACAAAAAGCACTATTCACCCCTGAACGGCCCGAAAGTAGTTATTTTCCATTTTGTCAACGGAAGACCGCCGTACCGCCCCAAAAACGTTGCAAATAACCAATCTGCCCCTCAAACAGCCAGAAATCACGATCGGCCGTCCAGACCGGCACGAATCCTGAATTTCTCGCTGCACCGACAAAAAGCACTATTCACCCCTGAACGGCCCGAAAGTAGTTATTTTCCATTTTGTCAACGGAAGACCGCCGTACCGCCACTAAAACGTTGCAAATAACCAATCTGCCCCTCAAACAGCCAGAAATCACGATCGGCCGTCCAGACCGGCACGAATCCCGAATTTCTCGCTGCACCGACAAAAAGCACTATTCACCCCTGAACGGCCCGAAAGTAGTTATTTTCCATTTTGTCAACGGAAAACCGCCGTACCGCCCCGAAAACGTTGCAAATAACCATTCTAGCCCTCAAACAGTTAGAAATCACGATCGGCCGTCCAGACCGGCACGAATCCCGAATTTCTCGCTGCACCGACAAAAAGCACTATTCACCCCTGGACAGCCCGAAAGTAGTTATTTTCCATTTTGTCAACGGAAGACCGCCGTACCGCCACTAAAACGTTGCAAATAACCAATCTGCCCCTCAAACAGCCAGAAATCACGATCGGCCGTCCAGACCGGCACGAATCCTGAATTTCTCGCTGCACCGACAAAAAGCACTATTCACCCCTGAACGGCCCGAAAGTAGTTATTTTCCATTTTGTCAACGGAAAACCGCCGTACCGCCCCGAAAACGTTGCAAATAACCATTCTAGCCCTCAAACAGTTAGAAATCACGATCGGCCGTCCAGACCGGCACGAATCCCGAATTTCTCGCTGCACCGACAAAAAGCACTATTCACCCCTGGACAGCCCGAAAGTAGTTATTTTCCATTTTGTCAACGGAAGACCGCCGTACCGCCACTAAAACGTTGCAAATAACCAATCTGCCCCTCAAACAGCCAGAAATCCCGACTGGCCGTCCAGACCGGCACGAATCCCAAATTTCTCGCTGTACCGACAAAAAGCACTATTCACCCCTGAACGGCCCGAAAGTAGTTATTTTCCATTTTTTCAACGGAATACCGCCGTACCGCCCCGAAAACGTTGCAAATAACCATTCTAGCCCTCAAACAGTTAGAAATCACGATCGACCGTCCAGACCGCCACAAATCCCGAATTTCTCGCTGCTCCGACAAAAAGCACTATTCACCCCTGAACGGCCCGAAAGTAGTTATTTTCCATTTTGTCAACGGAAGACCGCCGTACCGCCCCGAAAACGTTGCAAATACCCAATCTGCCCCTCAAACAGCCAGAAATCCCGACTGGCCGTCCAGACCGGCACGAATCCCAAATTTCTCGCTGTACCGACAAAAAGCACTATTCACCCCTGGACAGCCCGAAAGTAGTTATTTTCCATTTTCTCAACGGAATACCGCCGTACCGCCCCGAAAACGTTGCAAATAACCAATCTGCCCCTCAAACAGCCAGAAATCACGATCGGCCGTCCAGACCGGCACGAATCCCGAATTTCTCGCTGTACCGACAGAAAGCACTATTCACCCCTGGACACCCCGAAAGTAGTTATTTTCCATTCTGTAAACGGAAAACCGCCGTACCGCCCCGAAAACGTTGCAAATAACCATTCTAGCCCTCAAACAGCCAGAAATCACGATCGGCCGTCCAGACCGGCACGAATCCCGAATTTCTCGCTGCACCGACAGAAAGCACTATTCACCCCTGGACGGCCCGAAAGTAGTTATTTTCCATTCTGTAAACGGAAGACCGCCGTACCACCCCGAAAACGTTGCAAATAACCATTCTAGCCCTCAAACAGCCAGAAATCACGATCGGCCGTCCAGACCGGCACGAATCCTGAATTTCTCGCTGCACCGACAAAAAGCACTATTCACCCCTGAACGGCCCGAAAGTAGTTATTTTCCATTTTGTCAACGGAAGACCGCCGTACCGCCCCAAAAACGTTGCAAATAACCAATCTGCCCCTCAAACAGCCAGAAATCACGATCGGCCGTCCAGACCGGCACGAATCCTGAATTTCTCGCTGCACCGACAAAAAGCACTATTCACCCCTGAACGGCCCGAAAGTAGTTATTTTCCATTTTTTCAACGGAAAACCGCCGTACCGCCCCGAAAACGTTGCAAATAACCAATCTGCCCCTCAAAAAGCCAGAAATCACGACTGGCCGTCCAGACCGGCACGAATCCTGATTTTCTCGCTGTACCGACAAAAAACACTATTCACCCTTGGACAGCCCGAAAGTAGTTATTTTCCATTTTGTCAACGGAAAACCGCCGTACCGCCCCGAAAACGTTGCAAATAACCATTCTAGCCCTCAAACAGTTAGAAATCACGATCGGCCGTCCAGATCGGCACGAATCCCGAATTTCTCGCTGCTCCGGCAAAAAGCACTATTCACCCCTGAACGGCCCGAAAGTAGTTATTTTCCATTTTGTCAACGGAAGGCCGCCGTACCGCCCCGAAAACGTTGCAAATACCCAATCTGCCCCTCAAACAGCCAGAAATCCCGACTGGCCGTCCAGACCGGCACGAATCCCAAATTTCTCGCTGTACCGACAAAAAGCACTATTCACCCCTGGACAGCCCGAAAGTAGTTATTTTCCATTTTGTCAACGGAATACCGCCGTACCGCCCCGAAAACGTTGCAAATAACCAATCTGCCCCTCAAACAGCCAGAAATCACGATCGGCCGTCCAGACCGGCACGAATCCCGAATTTCTCGCTGTACCGACAGAAAGCACTATTCACCCCTGGACACCCCGAAAGTAGTTATTTTCCATTCTGTAAACGGAAAACCGCCGTACCGCCCCGAAAACGTTGCAAATAACCATTCTAGCCCTCAAACAGCCAGAAATCACGAACGGCCGTCCAGACCGGCACGAATCCCGAATTTCTCGCTGCACCGACAAAAAGCACTATTCACCCCTGGACAGCCCGAAAGTAGTTATTTTCCATTTTGTCAACGGAAGACCGTCGTACCGCCCCGAAAACGTTGCAAATAACCAATCTGCCCCTCAAACAGCCAGAAATCCCGACTGGCCGTCCAGACCGGCACGAATCCCAAATTTCTCGCTGTACCGACAAAAAGCACTATTCACCCCTGGACAGCCCGAAAGTAGTTATTTTCCATTTTGTCAACGGAATACCGCCGTACCGCCCCGAAAACGTTGCAAATAACCATTCTAGCCCTCAAACAGTTAGAAATCACGATCGACCGTCCAGACCGGCACGAATCCCGAATTTCTCGCTGCACCGACAAAAAGCACTATTCACCCCTGGACGGCCCGAAAGTAGTTATTTTCCATTTTGTCAACGGAAGACCGCCGTACCGCCACTAAAACGTTGCAAATAACCAATCTGCCCCTCAAACAGCCAGAAATCACGATCGGCCGTCCAGACCGGCACGAATCCTGAATTTCTCGCTGCACCGACAAAAAGCACTATTCACCCCTGAACGGCCCGAAAGTAGTTATTTTCCATTTTGTCAACGGAAAACCGCCGTACTGCCCCGAAAACGTTGCAAATAACCAATCTGCCCCTCAAACAGCTAGAAATCACGACTGGCCGTCCAGACCGGCACGAATCCCGAATTTCTCGCTGTACCGACAAAAAGCACTATTCACCCTTGGACAGCCCGAAAGTAGTTATTTTCCATTTTGTCAACAGAAAACCGCCGTACCGCCCCGAAAACGTTGCAAATAACCATTCTAGCCCTCAAACAGTTAGAAATCACGATCGGCCGTCCAGACCGGCACGAATCCCGAATTTCTCGCTGCATCGACAAAAAGCACTATTCACCCCTGAACGGCGCGAAAGTAGTTATTTTCTATTTTGTCAACGGAAGACCGCCGTACCGCCCCGAAAACGTTGCAAATAACCAATCTGCCCCTCAAACAGCCAGAAATCCCGACTGGCCGTCCAGACCGGCACGAATCCCAAATTTCTCGCTGTACCGACAAAAAGCACTATTCACCCCTGGACAGCCCGAAAGTAGTTATTTTCCATTTTGTCAACGGAATACCGCCGTACCGCCCCGAAAACGTTGCAAATAACCATTCTAGCCCTCAAACAGTTAGAAATCACGATCGACCGTCCAGACCGGCACGAATCCCGAATTTCTCGCTGCACCGACAAAAAGCACTATTCACCCCTGGACGGCCCGAAAGTAGTTATTTTCCATTTTGTCAACGGAAGACCGCCGTACCGCCCCGAAAACGTTGCAAATACCCAATCTGCCCCTCAAACAGCCAGAAATCCCGACTGGCCGTCCAGACCGGCACGAATCCCAAATTTCTCGCTGTACCGACAAAAAGCACTATTCACCCCTGGACAGCCCGAAAGTAGTTATTTTCCATTTTGTCAACGGAATACCGCCGTACCGCCCCGAAAACGTTGCAAATAACCAATCTGCCCCTCAAACAGCCAGAAATCACGATCGGCCGTCCAGACCGGCACGAATCCCGAATTTCTCGCTGTACCGACAGAAAGCACTATTTACCCCTGGACACCCCGAAAGTAGTTATTTTCCATTCTGTAAACGGAAAACCGCCGTACCGCCCCGAAAACGTTGCAAATAACCATTCTAGCCCTCAAACAGTTAGAAATCACGAACGGCCGTCCAGACCGGCACGAATCCCGAATTTCTCGCTGCACCGACAAAAAGCACTATTCACCCCTGGACAGCCCGAAAGTAGTTATTTTCCATTTTGTCAACGGAAGACCGCCGTACCGCCCCGAAAACGTTGCAAATAACCAATCTGCCCCTCAAACAGCCAGAAATCCCGACTGGCCGTCCAGACCGGCACGAATCCCAAATTTCTCGCTGTACCGACAAAAAGCACTATTCACCCCTGGACAGCCCGAAAGTAGTTATTTTCCATTTTGTCAACGGAATACCGCCGTACCGCCCCGAAAACGTTGCAAATAACCATTCTAGCCCTCAAACAGTTAGAAATCACGATCGACCGTCCAGACCGGCACGAATCCCGAATTTCTCGCTGCACCGACAAAAAGCACTATTCACCCCTGGACGGCCCGAAAGTAGTTATTTTCCATTTTGTCAACGGAAGACCGCCGTACCGCCACTAAAACGTTGCAAATAACCAATCTGCCCCTCAAACAGCCAGAAATCACGATCGGCCGTCCAGACCGGCACGAATCCTGAATTTCTCGCTGCACCGACAAAAAGCACTATTCACCCCTGAACGGCCCGAAAGTAGTTATTTTCCATTTTGTCAACGGAAAACCGCCGTACCGCCCCGAAAACGTTGCAAATAACCAATCTGCCCCTCAAACAGCTAGAAATCACGACTGGCCGTCCAGACCGGCACGAATCCCGAATTTCTCGCTGTACCGACAAAAAGCACTATTCACCCTTGGACAGCCCGAAAGTAGTTATTTTCCATTTTGTCAACCGAAAACCGCCGTACCGCCCCGAAAACGTTGCAAATAACCATTCTAGCCCTCAAACAGTTAGAAATCACGATCGGCCGTCCAGACCGGCACGAATCCCGAATTTCTCGCTGCATCGACAAAAAGCACTATTCACCCCTGAACGGCGCGAAAGTAGTTATTTTCTATTTTGTCAACGGAAGACCGCCGTACCGCCCCGAAAACGTTGCAAATAACCAATCTGCCCCTCAAACAGCCAGAAATCCCGACTGGCCGTCCAGACCGGCACGAATCCCAAATTTCTCGCTGTACCGACAAAAAGCACTATTCACCCCTGGACAGCCCGAAAGTAGTTATTTTCCATTTTGTCAACGGAATACCGCCGTACCGCCCCGAAAACGTTGCAAATAACCATTCTAGCCCTCAAACAGTTAGAAATCACGATCGACCGTCCAGACCGGCACGAATCCCGAATTTCTCGCTGCACCGACAAAAAGCACTATTCACCCCTGGACGGCCCGAAAGTAGTTATTTTCCATTTTGTCAACGGAAGACCGCCGTACCGCCCCGAAAACGTTGCAAATACCCAATCTGCCCCTCAAACAGCCAGAAATCCCGACTGGCCGTCCAGACCGGCACGAATCCCAAATTTCTCGCTGTACCGACAAAAAGCACTATTCACCCCTGGACAGCCCGAAAGTAGTTATTTTCCATTTTGTCAACGGAATACCGCCGTACCGCCCCGAAAACGTTGCAAATAACCAATCTGCCCCTCAAACAGCCAGAAATCACGATCGGCCGTCCAGACCGGCACGAATCCCGAATTTCTCGCTGTACCGACAGAAAGCACTATTCACCCCTGGACACCCCGAAAGTAGTTATTTTCCATTCTGTAAACGGAAAACCGCCGTACCGCCCCGAAAACGTTGCAAATAACCATTCTAGCCCTCTAACAGCCAGAAATCACGAACGGCCGTCCAGACCGGCACGAATCCCGAATTTCTCGCTGCACCGACAAAAAGCACTATTCACCCCTGGACGGCCCGAAAGTAGTTATTTTCCATTTTGTCAACGGAAGACCGCCGTACCGCCACTAAAACGTTGCAAATAACCAATCTGCCCCTCAAACAGCCAGAAATCACGATCGGCCGTCCAGACCGGCACGAATCCTGAATTTCTCGCTGCACCGACAAAAAGCACTATTCACCCCTGAACGGCCCGAAAGTAGTTATTTTCCATTTTGTCAACGGAAAACCGCCGTACCGCCCCGAAAACGTTGCAAATAACCAATCTGCCCCTCAAACAGCTAGAAATCACGACTGGCCGTCCAGACCGGCACGAATCCCGAATTTCTCGCTGTACCGACAAAAAGCACTATTCACCCTTGGACAGCCCGAAAGTAGTTATTTTCCATTTTGTCAACCGAAAACCGCCGTACCGCCCCGAAAACGTTGCAAATAACCATTCTAGCCCTCAAACAGTTAGAAATCACGATCGGCCGTCCAGACCGGCACGAATCCCGAATTTCTCGCTGCATCGACAAAAAGCACTATTCACCCCTGAACGGCGCGAAAGTAGTTATTTTCTATTTTGTCAACGGAAGACCGCCGTACCGCCCCGAAAACGTTGCAAATAACCAATCTGCCCCTCAAACAGCCAGAAATCCCGACTGGCCGTCCAGACCGGCACGAATCCCAAATTTCTCGCTGTACCGACAAAAAGCACTATTCACCCCTGGACAGCCCGAAAGTAGTTATTTTCCATTTTGTCAACGGAATACCGCCGTACCGCCCCGAAAACGTTGCAAATAACCATTCTAGCCCTCAAACAGTTAGAAATCACGATCGACCGTCCAGACCGGCACGAATCCCGAATTTCTCGCTGCACCGACAAAAAGCACTATTCACCCCTGGACGGCCCGAAAGTAGTTATTTTCCATTTTGTCAACGGAAGACCGCCGTACCGCCCCGAAAACGTTGCAAATACCCAATCTGCCCCTCAAACAGCCAGAAATCCCGACTGGCCGTCCAGACCGGCACGAATCCCAAATTTCTCGCTGTACCGACAAAAAGCACTATTCACCCCTGGACAGCCCGAAAGTAGTTATTTTCCATTTTGTCAACGGAATACCGCCGTACCGCCCCGAAAACGTTGCAAATAACCAATCTGCCCCTCAAACAGCCAGAAATCACGATCGGCCGTCCAGACCGGCACGAATCCCGAATTTCTCGCTGTACCGACAGAAAGCACTATTCACCCCTGGACACCCCGAAAGTAGTTATTTTCCATTCTGTAAACGGAAAACCGCCGTACCGCCCCGAAAACGTTGCAAATAACCATTCTAGCCCTCTAACAGCCAGAAATCACGAACGGCCGTCCAGACCGGCACGAATCCCGAATTTCTCGCTGCACCGACAAAAAGCACTATTCACCCCTGGACAGCCCGAAAGTAGTTATTTTCCATTTTGTCAACGGAAGACCGCCGTACCGCCCCGAAAACGTTGCAAATAACCAATCTGCCCCTCAAACAGCCAGAAATCCCGACTGGCCGTCCAGACCGGCACGAATCCCAAATTTCTCGCTGTACCGACAAAAAGCACTATTCACCCCTGGACAGCCCGAAAGTAGTTATTTTCCATTTTGTCAACGGAATACCGCCGTACCGCCCCGAAAACGTTGCAAATAACCAATCTGCCCCTCAAACAGCCAGAAATCACGATCGGCCGTCCAGACCGGCACGAATCCCGAATTTCTCGCTGTACCGACAGAAAGCACTATTCACCCCTGGACACCCCGAAAGTAGTTATTTTCCATTCTGTAAACGGAAAACCGCCGTACCGCCCCGAAAACGTTGCAAATAACCATTCTAGCCCTCTAACAGCCAGAAATCACGAACGGCCGTCCAGACCGGCACGAATCCCGAATTTCTCGCTGCACCGACAAAAAGCACTATTCACCCCTGGACAGCCCGAAAGTAGTTATTTTCCATTTTGTCAACGGAAGACCGCCGTACCGCCCCGAAAACGTTGCAAATAACCAATCTGCCCCTCAAACAGCCAGAAATCCCGACTGGCCGTCCAGACCGGCACGAATCCCAAATTTCTCGCTGTACCGACAAAAAGCACTATTCACCCCTGGACAGCCCGAAAGTAGTTATTTTCCATTTTGTCAACGGAATACCGCCGTACCGCCCCGAAAACGTTGCAAATAACCATTCTAGCCCTCAAACAGTTAGAAATCACGATCGACCGTCCAGACCGGCACGAATCCCGAATTTCTCGCTGCACCGACAAAAAGCACTATTCACCCCTGGACGGCCCGAAAGTAGTTATTTTCCATTTTGTCAACGGAAGACCGCCGTACCGCCACTAAAACGTTGCAAATAACCAATCTGCCCCTCAAACAGCCAGAAATCACGATCGGCCGTCCAGACCGGCACGAATCCTGAATTTCTCGCTGCACCGACAAAAAGCACTATTCACCCCTGAACGGCCCGAAAGTAGTTATTTTCCATTTTGTCAACGGAAAACCGCCGTACCGCCCCGAAAACGTTGCAAATAACCAATCTGCCCCTCAAACAGCTAGAAATCACGACTGGCCGTCCAGACCGGCACGAATCCCGAATTTCTCGCTGTACCGACAAAAAGCACTATTCACCCTTGGACAGCCCGAAAGTAGTTATTTTCCATTTTGTCAACAGAAAACCGCCGTACCGCCCCGAAAACGTTGCAAATAACCATTCTAGCCCTCAAACAGTTAGAAATCACGATCGGCCGTCCAGACCGGCACGAATCCCGAATTTCTCGCTGCATCGACAAAAAGCACTATTCACCCCTGAACGGCGCGAAAGTAGTTATTTTCCATTTTGTCAACGGAAGACCGCCGTACCGCCCCAAAACGTTGCAAATAACCAATCTGCCCCTCAAACAGCCAGAAATCCCGACTGGCCGTCCAGACCGGCACGAATCCCAAATTTCTCGCTGTACCGACAAAAAGCACTATTCACCCCTGGACAGCCCGAAAGTAGTTATTTTCCATTTTGTCAACGGAATACCGCCGTACCGCCCCGAAAACGTTGCAAATAACCAATCTGCCCCTCAAACAGCCAGAAATCACGATCGGCCGTCCAGACCGGCACGAATCCCGAATTTCTCGCTGTACCGACAGAAAGCACTATTCACCCCTGGACAGCCCGAAAGTAGTTATTTTCCATTCTGTAAACGGAAAACCGCCGTACCGCCCCGAAAACGTTGCAAATAACCATTCTAGCCCTCAAACAGCCAGAAATCACGATCGGCCATCCAGACCGGCACGAATCCCGAATTTCTCGCTGCACCGACAAAAAGCACTATTCACCCCTGAACGGCCCGAAAGTAGTTATTTTCCATTTTGTCAACGGAAGACCGCCGTACCGCCCCGAAAACGTTGCAAATAACCAATCTGCCCCTCAAACAGCCAGAAATCCCGACTGGCCGTCCAGACCGGCACGAATCCCAAATTTCTCGCTGTACCGACAAAAAGCACTATTCACCCCTGGACAGCCCGAAAGTAGTTATTTTCCATTTTGTCAACGGAATACCGCCGTACCGCCCCGAAAACGTTGCAAATAACCATTCTAGCCCTCAAACAGTTAGAAATCACGATCGACCGTCCAGACCGGCACGAATCCCGAATTTCTCGCTGCACCGACAAAAAGCACTATTCACCCCTGGACGGCCCGAAAGTAGTTATTTTCCATTTTGTCAACGGAAGACCGCCGGACCGCCACTAAAACTTTGCAAATAACCAATCTGCCCCTCAAACAGCCAGAAATCACGATCGGCCGTCCAGACCGGCACGAATCCTGAATTTCTCGCTGCACCGACAAAAAGCACTATTCACCCCTGAACGGCCCGAAAGTAGTTATTTTCCATTTTGTCAACGGAAAACCGCCGTACCGCCCTGAAAACGTTGCAAATAACCAATCTGCCCCTCAAACAGCTAGAAATCACGACTGGCCGTCCAGACCGGCACGAATCCCGAATTTCTCGCTGTACCGACAAAAAGCACTATTCACCCTTGGACAGCCCGAAAGTAGTTATTTTCCATTTTGTCAACGGAAAACCGCTGTACCGCCCCGAAAACGTTGCAAATAACCATTCTAGCCCTCAAACAGTTAGAAATCACGATCGGCCGTCCAGACCGGCACGAATCCCGAATTTCTCGCTGCATCGACAAAAAGCACTATTCACCCCTGAACGGCGCGAAAGTAGTTATTTTCCATTTTGTCAACGGAAGACCGCCGTACCGCCACTAAAACGTTGCAAATAACCAATCTGCCCCTCAAACAGCCAGAAATCACGACTGGCCGTCCAGACCGGCACGAATCCCGAATTTCTCGTTGTACCGACAAAAAGTACTATTCACCCCTGGACAGCCCGAAAGTAGTTATTTTCCATTTTGTCAACGAAATACCGCCGTGCCGCACCGAAAAAGTTGCAAATAACCATTCTAGCCCTCAAACAGTTAGAAATCACGATCGACCGTCCAGACCGGCACGAATCCCGAATTTCTCGCTGCTCCGACAAAAAGCACTATTCACCCCTGAACGGCCCGAAAGTAGTTATTTTCCATTTTGTCAACGGAAGACCGCCGTACCGCCCCGAAAACGTTGCAAATACCCAATCTGCCCCTCAAACAGCCAGAAATCCCGACTGGCCGTCCAGACCGGCACGAATCCCAAATTTCTCGCTGTACCGACAAAAAGCACTATTCACCCCTGGACAGCCCGAAAGTAGTTATTTTCCATTTTGTCAACGGAATACCGCCGTACCGCCCCGAAAACGTTGCAAATAACCAATCTGCCCCTCAAACAGCCAGAAATCACGATCGGCCGTCCAGACCGGCACGAATCCCGAATTTCTCGCTGTACCGACAGAAAGCACTATTCACCCCTGGACACCCCGAAAGTAGTTATTTTCCATTCTGTAAACGGAAAACCGCCGTACCGCCCCGAAAACGTTGCAAATAACCATTCTAGCCCTCAAACAGCCAGAAATCACGATCGGCCGTCCAGACAGGCACGAATCCCGAATTTCTCGCTGCACCGACAAAAAGCACTATTCACCCGCTGAACGGCCCGAAAGTAGTTATTTTCCATTTTGTCAACGGAAGACCGCCGTACCGCCCCGAAAACGTTGCAAATAACCAATCTGCCCCTCAAACAGCCAGAAATCCCGACTGGCCGTCCAGACCGGCACGAATCCCAAATTTCTCGCTGTACCGACAAAAAGCACTATTCACCCCTGGACAGCCCGAAAGTAGTTATTTTCCATTTTGTCAACGGAATACCGCCGTACCGCCCCGAAAACGTTGCAAATAACCATTCTAGCCCTCAAACAGTTAGAAATCACGATCGACCGTCCAGACCGGCACGAATCCCGAATTTCTCGCTGCACCGACAAAAAGCACTATTCACCCCTGGACGGCCCGAAAGTAGTTATTTTCCATTTTGTCAACGGAAGACCGCCGGACCGCCACTAAAACTTTGCAAATAACCAATCTGCCCCTCAAACAGCCAGAAATCACGATCGGCCGTCCAGACCGGCACGAATCCTGAATTTCTCGCTGCACCGACAAAAAGCACTATTCACCCCTGAACGGCCCGAAAGTAGTTATTTTCCATTTTGTCAACGGAAAACCGCCGTACCGCCCTGAAAACGTTGCAAATAACCAATCTGCCCCTCAAACAGCTAGAAATCACGACTGGCCGTCCAGACCGGCACGAATCCCGAATTTCTCGCTGTACCGACAAAAAGCACTATTCACCCTTGGACAGCCCGAAAGTAGTTATTTTCCATATTGTCAACGGAAAACCGCTGTACCGCCCCGAAAACGTTGCAAATAACCATTCTAGCCCTCAAACAGTTAGAAATCACGATCGGCCGTCCAGACCGGCACGAATCCCGAATTTCTCGCTGCATCGACAAAAAGCACTATTCACCCCTGAACGGCGCGAAAGTAGTTATTTTCCATTTTGTCAACGGAAGACCGCCGTACCGCCACTAAAACGTTGCAAATAACCAATCTGCCCCTCAAACAGCCAGAAATCACGACTGGCCGTCCAGACCGGCACGAATCCCGAATTTCTCGTTGTACCGACAAAAAGTACTATTCACCCCTGGACAGCCCGAAAGTAGTTATTTTCCATTTTGTCAACGAAATACCGCCGTGCCGCACCGAAAAAGTTGCAAATAACCATTCTAGCCCTCAAACAGTTAGAAATCATGATCGACCGTCCAGACTGGCACGAATCCCGAATTTCTCGCTGCTCCGACAAAAAGCACTATTCACCCCTGAACGGCCCGAAAGTAGTTATTTTCCATTTTGTCAACGGAAGACCGCCGTACCGCCCCGAAAACGTTGCAAATACCCAATCTGCCCCTCAAACAGCCAGAAATCCCGACTGGCCGTCCAGACCGGCACGAATCCCAAATTTCTCGCTGTACCGACAAAAAGCACTATTCACCCCTGGACAGCCCGAAAGTAGTTATTTTCCATTTTGTCAACGGAATACCGCCGTACCGCCCCGAAAACGTTGCAAATAACCAATCTGCCCCTCAAACAGCCAGAAATCACGATCGGCCGTCCAGACCGGCACGAATCCCGAATTTCTCGCTGTACCGACAGAAAGCACTATTCACCCCTGGACACCCCGAAAGTAGTTATTTTCCATTCTGTAAACGGAAAACCGCCGTACCGCCCCGAAAACGTTGCAAATAACCATTCTAGCCCTCAAACAGCCAGAAATCACGATCGGCCGTCCAGACCGGCACGAATCCCGAATTTCTCGCTGCACCGACAAAAAGCACTATTCACCCCTGAACGGCCCGAAAGTAGTTATTTTCCATTTTGTCAACGGAAGACCGCCGTACCGCCTCGAAAACGTTGCAAATAACCAATCTGCCCCTCAAACAGCCAGAAATCCCGACTGGCCGTCCAGACCGGCACGAATCCCAAATTTCTCGCTGTACCGACAAAAAGCACTATTCACCCCTGGACAGCCCGAAAGTAGTTATTTTCCATTTTGTCAACGGAATACCGCCGTACCGCCCCGAAAACATTGCAAATAACCATTCTAGCCCTCAAACAGTTAGAAATCACGATCGACCGTCCAGACCGGCACGAATCCCGAATTTCTCGCTGCACCGACAAAAAGCACTATTCACCCCTGGACGGCCCGAAAGTAGTTATTTTCCATTTTGTCAACGGAAGACCGCCGGACCGCCACTAAAACTTTGCAAATAACCAATCTGCCCCTCAAACAGCCAGAAATCACGATCGGCCGTCCAGACCGGCACGAATCCTGAATTTCTCGCTGCACCGACAAAAAGCACTATTCACCCCTGAACGGCCCGAAAGTAGTTATTTTCCATTTTGTCAACGGAAAACCGCCGTACCGCCCTGAAAACGTTGCAAATAACCAATCTGCCCCTCAAACAGCTAGAAATCACGACTGGCCGTCCAGACCGGCACGAATCCCGAATTTCTCGCTGTACCGACAAAAAGCACTATTCACCCTTGGACAGCCCGAAAGTAGTTATTTTCCATTTTGTCAACGGAAAACCGCTGTACCGCCCCGAAAACGTTGCAAATAACCATTCTAGCCCTCAAACAGTTAGAAATCACGATCGGCCGTCCAGACCGGCACGAATCCCGAATTTCTCGCTGCATCGACAAAAAGCACTATTCACCCCTGAACGGCGCGAAAGTAGTTATTTTCCATTTTGTCAACGGAAGACCGCCGTACCGCCACTAAAACGTTGCAAATAACCAATCTGCCCCTCAAACAGCCAGAAATCACGACTGGCCGTCCAGACCGGCACGAATCCCGAATTTCTCGTTGTACCGACAAAAAGTACTATTCACCCCTGGACAGCCCGAAAGTAGTTATTTTCCATTTTGTCAACGAAATACCGCCGTGCCGCACCGAAAAAGTTGCAAATAACCATTCTAGCCCTCAAACAGTTAGAAATCACGATCGACCGTCCAGACCGGCACGAATCCCGAATTTCTCGCTGCTCCGACAAAAAGCACTATTCACCCCTGAACGGCCCGAAAGTAGTTATTTTCCATTTTGTCAACGGAAGACCGCCGTACCGCCCCGAAGACGTTGCAAATACCCAATCTGCCCCTCAAACAGCCAGAAATCCCGACTGGCCGTCCAGACCGGCACGAATCCCAAATTTCTCGCTGTACCGACAAAAAGCACTATTCACCCCTGGACAGCCCGAAAGTAGTTATTTTCCATTTTGTCAACGGAATACCGCCGTACCGCCCCGAAAACGTTGCAAATAACCATTCTAGCCCTCAAACAGTTAGAAATCACGATCGACCGTCCAGACCGGCACGAATCCCGAATTTCTCGCTGCACCGACAAAAAGCACTATTCACCCCTGGACGGCCCGAAAGTAGTTATTTTCCATTTTGTCAACGGAAGACCGCCGGACCGCCACTAAAACTTTGCAAATAACCAATCTGCCCCTCAAACAGCCAGAAATCACGATCGGCCGTCCAGACCGGCACGAATCCTGAATTTCTCGCTGCACCGACAAAAAGCACTATTCACCCCTGAACGGCCCGAAAGTAGTTATTTTCCATTTTGTCAACGGAAAACCGCCGTACCGCCCCGAAAACGTTGCAAATAACCATTCTAGCCCTCAAACAGTTAGAAATCACGATCGGCTGTCCAGACCGGCACGAATCCCGAATTTCTCGCTGCACCGACAAAAAGCACTATTCACCCCTGGACAGCCCGAAAGTAGTTATTTTCCATTTTGTCAACGGAAGACCGCCGTACCGCCACTAAAACGTTGCAAATAACCAATCTGCCCCTCAAACAGCCAGAAATCACGACTGACCGTCCAGACCGGCACGAATCCCGAATTTCTCGCTGCACCGACAAAAAGCACTATTCACCCCTGGACGGCCCGAAAGTAGTTATTTTCCATTTTGTCAACGGAAGACCGCCGTACCGCCCCGAAAATGTTGCAAATAACCAATCTGCCCCTCAAACAGTTAGAAATCCCGACTGGCCGTCCAGACCGGCACGAATCCCAAATTTCTCGCTGCACCGACAAAAAGCACTACTCACCCCTGGACGGCCCGAAAGTAGTTATTTTCCATTTTGTCAACGGAAGACCGCCGTACCGCCACTAAAACGTTGCAAATAACCAATCTGCCCCTCAAACAGTTAGAAATCACGATCGACCGTCCAGACCGGCACGAATCCCGAATTTCTCGCTGCACCGACAAAAAGCACTATTCACCCCTGAACGGCCCGAAAGTAGTTATTTTCCATTTTGTCAACGGAAGACCGCCGTACCGCCCCAAAAACGTTGCAAATAACCAATCTGCCCATCAAACAGCCAGAAATCACGATCGGCCGTCCAGACCGGCACGAATCCCGAATTTCTCGCTGTACCGACAGAAAGCACTATTCACCCCTGGACACCCCGAAAGTAGTTATTTTCTATTTTGTCAACGGAATACCGCCGTACCGCCCCGAAAACGTTGCAAATAACCATTCTAGCCCTCAAACAGTTAGAAATCACGATCGACCGTCCAGACCGGCACGAATCCCGAATTTCTCGCTGCACCGACAAAAAGCACTATTCACCCCTGGACGGCCCGAAAGTAGTTATTTTCCATTTTGTCAACGGAAGACCGCCGGACCGCCACTAAAACGTTGCAAATAACCAATCTGCCCCTCAAACAGCCAGAAATCACGATCGGCCGTCCAGACCGGCACGAACCCTGAATTTCTCGCTGCACTGACAAAAAGCACTATTCACCCCTGAACGGCCCGAAAGTAGTTATTTTCCATTTTGTCAACGGAAAACCGCCGTACCGCCCCGAAAACGTTGCAAATAACCATTCTAGCCCTCAAACAATTAGAAATCACGATCGGCCGTCCAGACCGGCACGAATCCCGAATTTCTCGCTGCACCGACAAAAAGCACTATTCACCCCTGGACAGCCCGAAAGTAGTTATTTTCCATTTTGTCAACGGAAGACCGCCGTACCGCCACTAAAACGTTGCAAATAACCAATCTGCCCCTCAAACAGCCAGAAATCACGACTGACCGTCCAGACCGGCACGAATCCCGAATTTCTCGCTGCACCGACAAAAAGCACTATTCACCCCTGGACGGCCCGAAAGTAGTTATTTTCCATTTTGTCAACGGAAGACCGCCGTACCGCCCCGAAAATGTTGCAAATAACCAATCTGCCCCTCAAACAGTTAGAAATCCCGACTGGCCGTCCAGACCGGCACGAATCCCAAATTTCTCGCTGCACCGACAAAAAGCACTACTCACCCCTGAACGGCCCGAAAGTAGTTATTTTCCATTTTGTCAACGGAAGACCGCCGTACCGCCACTAAAACGTTGCAAATAACCAATCTGCCCCTCAAACAGTTAGAAATCATGATCGACCGTCCAGACCGGCACGAATCCCGAATTTCTCGCTGCACCGACAAAAAGCACTATTCACCCCTGAACGGCCCGAAAGTAGTTATTTTCCATTTTGTCAACGGAAGACCGCCGTACCGCCCCAAAAACGTTGCAAATAACCAATCTGCCCCTCAAACAGCCAGAAATCACGATCGGCCGTTCAGACCGGCACGAATCCTGAATTTCTCGCTGCACCGACAAAAAGCACTATTCACCCCTGAACGGCCCGAAAGTAGTTATTTTCCATTTTTTCAACGGAAAACCGCCGTACCGCCCCGAAAACGTTGCAAATAACCAATCTGCCCCTCAAAAAGCCAGAAATCACGACTGGCCGTCCAGACCGGCACGAATCCTGAATTTCTCGCTGTACCGACAAAAAACACTATTCACCCTTGGACAGCCCGAAAGTAGTTATTTTCCATTTTGTCAACGGAAAACCGCCGTACCGCCCCGAAAACGTTGCAAATAACCATTCTAGCCCTCAAACAGTTAGAAATCACGATCGGCCGTCCAGACCGGCACGAATCCCGAATTTCTCGCTGCTCCGACAAAAAGCACTATTCACCCCTGAACGGCCCGAAAGTAGTTATTTTCCATTTTGTCAACGGAAGACCGCCGTACCGCCCCGAAAACGTTGCAAATACCCAATCTGCCCCTCAAACAGCCAGAAATCCCGACTGGCCGTCCAGACCGGCACGAATCCCAAATTTCTCGCTGTACCGACAAAAAGCACTATTCACCCCTGGACAGCCCGAAAGTAGTTATTTTTCATTTTGTCAACGGAATACCGCCGTACCGCCCCGAAAACGTTGCAATTAACCAATCTGCCCCTCAAACAGCCAGAAATCACGATCGGCCGTCCAGACCGGCACGAATCCCAAATTTCTCGCTGTACCGACAGAAAGCACTATTCACCCCTGGACACCCCGAAAGTAGTTATTTTCCATTCTGTAAACGGAAAACCGCCGTACCGCCCCGAAAACGTTGCAAATAACCATTCTAGCCCTCAAACAGCCAGAAATCACGATCGGCCGTCCAGACCGGCACGAATCCCGAATTTCTCGCTGCACCGACAAAAAGCACTATTCACCCCTGAACGGCCCGAAAGTAGTTATTTTCCATTTTGTCAACGGAAGACCGCCGTACCGCCCCAAAACGTTGCAAATAACCAATCTGCCCCTCAAACAGCCAGAAATCCCGACTGGCCGTCCAGACCGGCACGAATCCCAAATTTCTCGCTGTACCGACAAAAAGCACTATTCACCCCTGGACAGCCCGAAAGTAGTTATTTTCCATTTTGTCAACGGAATACCGCCGTACCGCCCCGAAAACGTTGCAAATAACCATTCTAGCCCTCAAACAGTTAGAAATCACGATCGACCGTCCAGACCGGCACGAATCCCGAATTTCTCGCTGCACCGACAAAAAGCACTATTCACCCCTGGACGGCCCGAAAGTAGTTATTTTCCATTTTGTCAACGGAAGACCGCCGGACCGCCACTAAAACGTTGCAAATAACCAATCTGCCCCTCAAACAGCCAGAAATCACGATCGGCCGTCCAGACCGGCACGAATCCTGAATTTCTCGCTGCACCGACAAAAAGCACTATTCACCCCTGAACGGCCTGAAAGTAGTTATTTTCCATTTTGTCAACGGAAAACCGCCGTACCGCCCCGAAAACGTTGCAAATAACCATTCTAGCCCTCAAACAGTTAGAAATCACGATCGGCCGTCCAGACCGGCACGAATCCCGAATTTCTCGCTGCACCGACAAAAAGCACTATTCACCCCTGGACAGCCCGAAAGTAGGTATTTTCTATTTTGTCAACGGAATACCGCCGTACCGCCACTAAAACGTTGCAAATAACCAATCTGCCCCTCAAACAGCCAGAAATCACGACTGACCGTCCAGACCGGCACGAATCCCGAATTTCTCGCTGCACCGACAAAAAGCACTATTCACCCCTGGACGGCCCGAAAGTAGTTATTTTCCATTTTGTCAACGGAAGACCGCCGTACCGCCCCGAAAATGTTGCAAATAACCAATCTGCCCCTCAAACAGTTAGAAATCCCGACTGGCCGTCCAGACCGGCACGAATCCCAAATTTCTCGCTGCACCGACAAAAAGCACTACTCACCCCTGAACGGCCCGAAAGTAGTTATTTTCCATTTTGTCAACGGAAGACCGCCGTACCGCCACTTAAACGTTGCAAATAACCAATCTGCCCCTCAAACAGTTAGAAATCACGATCGACCGTCCAGACCGGCACGAATCCCGAATTTCTCGCTGCACCGACAAAAAGCACTATTCACCCCTGAACGGCCCGAAAGTAGTTATTTTCCATTTTGTCAACGGAAGACCGCCGTACCGCCCCAAAAACGTTGCAAATAACCAATCTGCCCCTCAAACAGCCAGAAATCACGATCGGCCGTCCAGACTGGCACGAATCCTGAATTTCTCGCTGCACCGACAAAAAGCACTATTCACCCCTGAACGGCCCGAAAGTAGTTATTTTCCATTTTTTCAACGGAAAACCGCCGTACCGCCCCGAAAACGTTGCAAATAACCAATCTGCCCCTCAAACAGCTAGAAATCACAACTGGCCGTCCAGACCGGCACGAATCCCGAATTTCTCGCTGTACCGACAAAAAGCACTATTCACCCTTGGACAGCCCGAAAGTAGTTATTTTCCATTTTGTCAACGGAAAACCGCCGTACCGCCCCAAAAACTTTGCAAATAACCAATCTGCCCCTCAAACAGCCAGAAATCACGATCGGCCGTCCAGACCGGCACGAATCCTGAATTTCTCGCTGCACCGACAAAAAGCACTATTCACCCCTGAACGGCCCGAAAGTAGTTATTTTCCATTTTGTCAACGGAAGACCGCCGTACCGCCACTAAAACGTTGCAAATAACCAATCTGCCCCTCAAACAGCCAGAAATCACGACTGGCCGTCCAGACCGGCACGAATCCCGAATTTCTCGTTGTACCGACAAAAAGTACTATTCACCCCTGGACAGCCCGAAAGTAGTTATTTTCCATTTTGTCAACGAAATACCGCCGTGCCGCACCGAAAAAGTTGCAAATAACCATTCTAGCCCTCAAACAGTTAGAAATCACGATCGACCGTCCAGACCGGCTCGAATCCCGAATTTCTCGCTGCACCGACAAAAAGCACTATTCACCCCTGAACGGCCCGAAAGTAGTTATTTTCCATTTTGTCAACGGAAGACCGCCGTACCGCCCCGAAAACGTTGCAAATAACCAATCTGCCCCTCAAACAGCCAGAAATCACAACTGGCCGTCCAGACCGGCACGAATCCCAAATTTCTCGCTGTACCGACAAAAAGCACTATTCACCCCTGGACAGCCCGAAAGTAGTTATTTTCCATTTTGTCAACGGAATACCGCCGTACCGCCCCGAAAATGTTGCAAATAACCAATCTGCCCCTCAAACAGCCAGAAATCCCGATCGACCGTCCAGACCGGCACGAATCCCAAATTTCTCGCTGTACCGACAAAAAGCACTATTCACCCCTGGACAGCCCGAAAGTAGTTATTTTCCATTCTGTAAACGGAAAACCGCCGTACCGCCCCGAAAACGTTGCAAATAACCAATCTGCCCCTCAAACAGCCAGAAATCACGATCGGCCGTCCAGACCGGCACGAATCCCGAATTTCTCGCTGCCCCGACAGAAAGCACTATTCACCCCTGGACGGCCCGAAAGTAGTTATTTTCCATTCTGTAAACGGAAGACCGCCGTACCGCCCCGAAAACGTTGCAAATAACCATTCTAGCCCTCAAACAGCCGGAAATCACGATCGGCCGTCCAGACCGGCACGAATCCTGAATTTCTCGCTGCACCGACAAAAAGCACTATTCACCCCTGAACGGCCCGAAAGTAGTTATTTTCCATTTTGTCAACGGAAGACCGCCGTACCGCCCCGAAAACGTTGCAAATAACCAATCTGCCCCTCAAACAGCCAGAAATCACGATCGGCCGTCCAGACCGGCACGAATCCCGAATTTCTCGCTGTACCGACAGAAAGCACTATTCACCCCTGGACAGCCCGAAAGTAGTTATTTTCCATTCTGTAAATGGAAAACCGCCGTACTGCCCCGAAAACGTTGCGAATAACCATTCTAGCCCTCAAACAGCCAGAAATCACAACTGGCCGTCCAGACCGGCACGAATCCCAAATTTCTCGCTGTACCGACAAAAAGCACTATTCACCCCTGGACAGCCCGAAAGTAGTTATTTTCCATTTTGTCAACGGAATACCGCCGTACCGCCCCGAAAATGTTGCAAATAACCAATCTGCCCCTCAAACAGCCAGAAATCCCGATCGACCGTCCAGACCGGCACGAATCCCAAATTTCTCGCTGTATCGACAAAAAGCACTATTCACCCCTGGACAGCCCGAAAGTAGTTATTTTCCATTCTGTAAACGGAAAACCGCCGTACCGCCCCGAAAACGTTGCAAATAACCAATCTGCCCCTCAAACAGCCAGAAATCACGATCGGCCGTCCAGACCGGCACGAATCCCGAATTTCTCGCTGCCCCGACAGAAAGCACTATTCACCCCTGGACGGCCCGAAAGTAGTTATTTTCCATTCTGTAAACGGAAGACCGCCGTACCGCCCCGAAAACGTTGCAAATAACCATTCTAGCCCTCAAACAGCCAGAAATCACGATCGGCCGTCCAGACCGGCACGAATCCTGAATTTCTCGCTGCACCGACAAAAAGCACTATTCACCCCTGAACGGCCCGAAAGTAGTTATTTTCCATTTTGTCAACGGAAGACCGCCGTACCGCCCCAAAAACGTTGCAAATAACCAATCTGCCCCTCAAACAGCCAGAAATCACGATCGGCCGTCCAGACCGGCACGAATCCCGAATTTCTCGCTGTACCGACAGAAAGCACTATTCACCCTGGACAGCCCGAAAGTAGTTATTTTCCATTCTGTAAATGGAAAACCGCCGTACTGCCCCGAAAACGTTGCGAATAACCATTCTAGCCCTCAAACAGCCAGAAATCACAACTGGCCGTCCAGACCGGCACGAATCCCAAATTTCTCGCTGTACCGACAAAAAGCACTATTCACCCCTGGACAGCCCGAAAGTAGTTATTTTCCATTTTGTCAACGGAATACCGCCGTACCGCCCCGAAAATGTTGCAAATAACCAATCTGCCCCTCAAACAGCCAGAAATCCCGATCGACCGTCCAGACCGGCACGAATCCCAAATTTCTCGCTGTACCGACAAAAAGCACTATTCACCCCTGGACAGCCCGAAAGTAGTTATTTTCCATTCTGTAAACGGAAAACCGCCGTACCGCCCCGAAAACGTTGCAAATAACCAATCTGCCCCTCAAACAGCCAGAAATCACGATCGGCCGTCCAGACCGGCACGAATCCCGAATTTCTCGCTGTACCGACAGAAAGCACTATTCACCCCTGGACAGCCCGAAAGTAGTTATTTTCCATTCTGTAAATGGAAAACCGCCGTACTGCCCCGAAAACGTTGCGAATAACCATTCTAGCCCTCAAACAGCCAGAAATCACGATCGGCCGTCCAGACCGGCACGAATCCCGAATTTATCGCTGCACCGACAAAAAGCACTACTCACCCCTGAACGGCCCGAAAGTAGTTATTTTCCATTTTGTCAACGGAAGACCGCCGTACCGCCACTAAAACGTTGCAAATAACCAATCTGCCCCTCAAACAGCCAGAAATCACGATCGGCCGTCCAGACCGGCACGAATCCTGAATTTCTCGCTGCACCGACAAAAAGCACTATTCACCCCTGAACGGCCCGAAAGTAGTTATTTTCCATTTTGTCAACGGAAGACCGCCGTACCGCCCCAAAAACGTTGCAAATAACCAATCTGCCCCTCAAACAGCCAGAAATCACGATCGGCCGTCCAGACCGGCACGAATCCCGAATTTCTCGCTGTACCGACAGAAAGCACTATTCACCCCTGGACAGCCCGAAAGTAGTTATTTTCCATTCTGTAAATGGAAAACCGCCGTACTGCCCCGAAAACGTTGCGAATAACCATTCTAGCCCTCAAACAGCCAGAAATCACAACTGGCCGTCCAGACCGGCACGAATCCCAAATTTCTCGCTGCACCGAAAAAAAGCACTATTCACCCCTGGACAGCCCGAAAGTAGTTATTTTCCATTTTGTCAACGGAATACCGCCGTACCGCCCCGAAAATGTTGCAAATAACCAATCTGCCCCTCAAACAGCCAGAAATCCCGATCGACCGTCCAGACCGGCACGAATCCCAAATTTCTCGCTGTACCGACAAAAAGCACTATTCACCCCTGGACAGCCCGAAAGTAGTTATTTTCCATTCTGTAAACGGAAGACCGCCGTACCGCCCCGAAAACGTTGCAAATAACCAATCTGCCCCTCAAACAGTTAGAAATCCCGACTGGCCGTCCAGACCGGCACGAATCCCGAATTTCTCGCTGTACCGACAGAAAGCACTATTCACCCCTGGACAGCCCGAAAGTAGTTATTTTCCATTCTGTAAATGGAAAACCGCCGTACTGCCCCGAAAACGTTGCGAATAACCATTCTAGCCCTCAAATAGCCAGAAATCACGATCGGCCGTCCAGACCGGCACGAATCCTGAATTTCTCGCTGCACCGACAAAATGCACTACTCACCCCTGAACGGCCCGAAAGTAGTTATTTTCCATTTTGTCAACGGAAAACCGCCGTACCGCCCCGAAAACGTTGCAAATAACCAATCTGCCCCTCAAAAAGCCAGAAATCACGACTGGCCGTCCAGACCGGCACGAATACCGAATTTCTCGCTGTACCGACAAAAAACACTATTCACCCTTGGACAGCCCGAAAGTAGTTATTTTCCATTTTGTCAACGGAAAACCGCCGTACCGCCCCGAAAACGTTGCAAATAACCATTCTAGCCCTCAAACAGTTAGAAATCACGATCGGCCGTCCAGACCGGCACGAATCCCGAATTTCTCGCTGCACCGACAAAAAGCACTATTCACCCCTGGACAGCCCGAAAGTAGTTATTTTCCATTTTGTCAACGGAAGACCGCCGTACCGCCACTAAAACGTTGCAAATAACCATTCTAGCCCTCAAACTGCCAGAAATCACGATCGGCCGTCCAGACCGGCACGAATCCCGAGTTTCTCGCTGTACCGACAAAAAGCACTATTCACCCCTGAACGGCCCGAAAGTAGTTATTTTCCATTTTGTCAACGGAAAACCGCCGTACCGCCCCGAAAACGTTGCAAATAACCAATCTGCCCCTCAAAAAGCCAGAAATCACGACTGGCCGTCCAGACCGGCACGAATACCGAATTTCTCGCTGTACCGACAAAAAACACTATTCACCCTTGGACAGCCCGAAAGTAGTTATTTTCCTTTTTGTCAACGGAAAACCGCCGTACCGCCCCGAAAACGTTGCAAATAACCATTCTAGCCCTCAAACAGTTAGAAATCACGATCGGCCGTCCAGACCGGCACGAATCCCGAATTTCTCGCTGCACCGAAAAAAAGCACTATTCACCCCTGGACAGCCCGAAAGTAGTTATTTTCCATTTTGTCAACGGAAGACCGCCGTACCGCCCCGAAAATGTTGCAAATAACCAATCTGCCCCTCAAACAGTTAGAAATCCCGACTGGCCGTCCAGACCGGCACGAATCCCAAATTTCTCGCTGTACCGACAGAAAGCACTATTCACCCCTGGACAGCCCGAAAGTAGTTATTTTCCATTTTGTCAACGGAAGACCGCCGTACCGCCACTAAAACGCTGCAAATAACCAATCTGCCCCTCAAACAGCCAGAAATCACGACTGGCCGTCCAGACCGGCACGAATCCCGAATTTCTCGCTGCACCGAAAAAAAGCACTATTCACCCCTGGACAGCCCGAAAGTAGTTATTTTCCATTTTGTCAACGGAAGACCGCCGTACCGCCACTAAAACGTTGCAAATAACCAATCTGCCCCTCAAACAGCCAGAAATCACGACTGACCGTCCAGACCGGCACGAATCCCGAATTTCTCGCTGCACCGACAAAAAGCACTATTCACCCCTGGACGGCCCGAAAGTAGTTATTTTCCATTTTGTCAACGGAAGACCGCCGTACCGCCCCGAAAATGTTGCAAATAACCAATCTGCCCCTCAAACAGTTAGAAATCCCGACTGGCCGTCCAGACCGGCACGAATCCCAAATTTCTCGCTGTACCGACCGAAAGCACTATTCACCCCTGGACAGCCCGAAAGTAGTTATTTTCCATTTTGTCAACGGAAGACCGCCGTACCGCCACTAAAACGCTGCAAATAACCAATCTGCCCCTCAAACAGCCAGAAATCACGATCGGCCGTCCAGACCGGCACGAATCCTGAATTTCTCGCTGCACCGACAAAAAGCACTATTCACCCCTGAACGGCCCGAAAGTAGTTATTTTCCATTTTGTCAACGGAAAACCGCCGTACCGCCCCGAAAACGTTGCAAATAACCAATCTGCCCCTCAAAAAGCCAGAAATCACGACTGGCCGTCCAGACCGGCACGAATACCGAATTTCTCGCTGTACCGACAAAAAACACTATTCACCCTTGGACAGCCCGAAAGTAGTTATTTTCCATTTTGTCAACGGAAAACCGCCGTACCGCCCCGAAAACGTTGCAAATAACCATTCTAGCCCTCAAACAGTTAGAAATCACGATCGGCCGTCCAGACCGGCACGAATCCCGAATTTCTCGCTGCACCGAAAAAAAGCACTATTCACCCCTGGACAGCCCGAAAGTAGTTATTTTCCATTTTGTCAACGGAAGACCGCCGTACCGCCACTAAAACGTTGCAAATAACCATTCTAGCCCTCAAACTGCCAGAAATCACGATCGGCCGTCCAGACCGGCACGAATCCCGAGTTTCTCGCTGTACCGACAAAAAGCACTATTCACCCCTGAACGGCCCGAAAGTAGTTATTTTCCATTTTGTCAACGGAAAACCGCCGTACCGCCCCGAAAACGTTGCAAATAACCAATCTGCCCCTCAAAAAGCCAGAAATCACGACTGGCCGTCCAGACCGGCACGAATACCGAATTTCTCGCTGTACCGACAAAAAACACTATTCACCCTTGGACAGCCCGAAAGTAGTTATTTTCCTTTTTGTCAACGGAAAACCGCCGTACCGCCCCGAAAACGTTGCAAATAACCATTCTAGCCCTCAAACAGTCAGAAATCACGATCGGCCGTCCAGACCGGCACGAATCCCGAATTTCTCGCTGCACCGAAAAAAAGCACTATTCACCCCTGGACAGCCCGAAAGTAGTTATTTTCCATTTTGTCAACGGAAGACCGCCGTACCGCCCCGAAAATGTTGCAAATAACCAATCTGCCCCTCAAACAGTTAGAAATCCCGACTGGCCGTCCAGACCGGCACGAATCCCAAATTTCTCGCTGTACCGACAGAAAGCACTATTCACCCCTGGACAGCCCGAAAGTAGTTATTTTCCATTTTGTCAACGGAAGACCGCCGTACCGCCACTAAAACGCTGCAAATAACCAATCTGCCCCTCAAACAGCCAGAAATCACGACTGGCCGTCCAGACCGGCACGAATCCCGAATTTCTCGCTGCACCGAAAAAAAGCACTATTCACCCCTGGACAGCCCGAAAGTAGTTATTTTCCATTTTGTCAACGGAAGACCGCCGTACCGCCACTAAAACGTTGCAAATAACCAATCTGCCCCTCAAACAGCCAGAAATCACGACTGACCGTCCAGACCGGCACGAATCCCGAATTTCTCGCTGCACCGACAAAAAGCACTATTCACCCCTGGACGGCCCGAAAGTAGTTATTTTCCATTTTGTCAACGGAAGACCGCCGTACCGCCACTAAAACGTTGCAAATAACCATTCTAGCCCTCAAACTGCCAGAAATCACGATCGGCCGTCCAGACCGGCACGAATACCGAATTTCTCGCTGTACCGACAAAAAACACTATTCACCCTTGGACAGCCCGAAAGTAGTTATTTTCCTTTTTGTCAACGGAAAACCGCCGTACCGCCCCGAAAACGTTGCAAATAACCATTCTAGCCCTCAAACAGTTAGAAATCACGATCGGCCGTCCAGACCGGCACGAATCCCGAATTTCTCGCTGCACCGAAAAAAAGCACTATTCACCCCTGGACAGCCCGAAAGTAGTTATTTTCCATTTTGTCAACGGAAGACCGCCGTACCGCCACTAAAACGTTGCAAATAACCAATCTGCCCCTCAAACAGCCAGAAATCACGACTGACCGTCCAGACCGGCACGAATCCCGAATTTCTCGCTGCACCGACAAAAAGCACTATTCACCCCTGGACGGCCCGAAAGTAGTTATTTTCCATTTTGTCAACGGAAGACCGCCGTGCCGCCCCGAAAATGTTGCAAATAACCAATCTGCCCCTCAAACAGTTAGAAATCCCGACTGGCCGTCCAGACCGGCACGAATCCCAAATTTCTCGCTGTACCGACAGAAAGCACTATTCACCCCTGGACAGCCCGAAAGTAGTTATTTTCCATTCTGTAAACGGAAAACCGTCGTACCGCCCCGAAAACGTTACAAATAACCATTCTAGCCCTCAAACAGTTAGAAATCACGATCGGCCGTCCAGACCGGCACGAATCCTGAATTTCTCGCTGCACCGACAAAAAGCACTATTCACCCCTGAACGGCCCGGAAGTAGTTATTTTCCATTTTGTCAACGGAAAACCGCCGTACCGCCCCGAAAACGTTGCAAATAACCAATCTGCCCCTCAAAAAGCCAGAAATCACGACTGGCCGTCCAGACCGGCACGAATACCGAATTTCTCGCTGTACCGACAAAAAACACTATTCACCCTTGGACAGCCCGAAAGTAGTTATTTTCCATTTTGTCAACGGAAAACCGCCGTACCGCCCCGAAAACGTTGCAAATAACCAATCTGCCCCTCAAAAAGCCAGAAATCACGACTGGCCGTCCAGACCGGCACGAATACCGAATTTCTCGCTGTACCGACAAAAAACACTATTCACCCTTGGACAGCCCGAAAGTAGTTATTTTCCATTTTGTCAACGGAAAACCGCCGTACCGCCCCGAAAACGTTGTAAATAACCATTCTAGCCCTCAAACAGTTAGAAATCACGATCGGCCGTCCAGACCGGCACGAATCCCGAATTTCTCGCTGCTCCGGCAAAAAGCACTATTCACCCCTGGACAGCCCGAAAGTAGTTATTTTCCATTTTGTCAACGGAAGACCGCCGTACCGCCACTAAAACGTTGCAAATAACCAATTTGCCCCTCAAACAGCCAGAAATCACGACTGACCGTCCAGACCGGCACGAATCCCGAATTTCTCGCTGCACCGACAAAAAGCACTATTCACCCCTGGACGGCCCGAAAGTAGTTATTTTCCATTTTGTCAACGGAAGACCGCCGTACCGCCCCGAAAATGTTGGAAATAACCAATCTGCCCCTCAAACAGTTAGAAATCCCGACTGGCCGTCCAGACCGGCACGAATCCCAAATTTCTCGCTGCACCGACAAAAAGCACTATTCACCCCTGGACGGCCCGAAAGTAGTTATTTTCCATTTTGTCAACGGAAGACCGCCGTACCGCCCCGAAAATGTTGCAAATAACCAATCTGCCCCTCAAACAGTTAGAAATCCCGACTGGCCGTCCAGACCGGCACGAATCCCAAATTTCTCGCTGCACCGACAAAAAGCACTATTCACCCCTGGACGGCCCGAAAGTAGTTATTTTCCATTTTGTCAACGGAAGACCGCCGTACCGCCCCGAAAATGTTGCAAATAACCAATCTGCCCCTCAAACAGTTAGAAATCCCGACTGGCCGTCCAGACCGGCACGAATCCCAAATTTCTCGCTGTACCGACAAAAAGCACTATTCACCCCTGGACAGCCCGAAAGTAGTTATTTTCCATTTTGTCAACGGAATACCGCCGTACCGCCACTAAAACGTTGCAAATAACCAATCTGCCCCTCAAACTGCCAGAAATCACGATCGGCCGTCCAGACCGGCACGAATCCCGAATTTCTCGCTGTACCGACAAAAAGCACTATTCACCCCTGAACGGCCCGAAAGTAGTTATTTTCCATTTTGTCAACGGAAGACCGCCGTACCGCCACTAAAACGTTGCAAATAACCAATCTGCCCCTCAAACAGCCAGAAATCACGACTGGCCGTCCAGACCGGCACGAATCCCGAATTTCTCGTTGTACCGACAAAAAGTACTATTCACCCCTAGACAGCCCGAAAGTAGTTATTTTCCATTTTGTCAACGGAATACCGCCGTACCGCCCCGAAAACGTTGCAAATAACCATTCTAGCCCTCAAACAGTTAGAAATCACGATCGACCGTCCAGACCGGCACGAATCCCGAATTTCTCGCTGCACCGACAAAAAGCACTATTCACCCCTGAACGGCCCGAAAGTAGTTATTTTCCATTTTGTCAACGGAAGACCGCCGTACCGCCCCGAAAATGTTGCAAATAACCAATCTGCCCCTCAAACAGCCAGAAATCCCGACTGGCCGTCCAGACCGGCACGAATCCCAAATTTCTCGCTGTGCCGACAAAAAGCACTATTGACCCCTGGACGGCCCGAAAGTAGTTATTTCCCATTTTGTCAACGGAATACCGCCGTACCGCCCCGAAAACGTTGCAAATAACCAATCTGCCCCTCAAAAAGCCAGAAATCACGGCTGGCCGTCCAGACCGGCACGAATACCGAGTTTCTCGCTGTACCGACAAAAAACACTATTCACCCTTGGACAGCCCGAAAGTAGTTATTTTCCATTTTGTCAACGGAAAACCGCCGTACCGCCCCGAAAACGTTGCAAATAACCATTCTAGCCCTCAAACAGTTAGAAATCACGATCGGCCGTCCAGACCGGCACGAATCCCGAATTTCTCGCTGCACCGACAAAAAGCACTATTCACCCCTGGACAGCCCGAAAGTAGTTATTTTCCATTTTGTCAACGGAAAACCGCCGTACCGCCCCGAAAACGTTGCAAATAACCAATCTGCCCCTCAAACAGCCAGAAATCCCGACTGGCCGTCCAGACCGGCACGAATCCCGAATTTCTCGCTGTACCGACAAAAAGCACTATTCACCCCTGGACGGCCCGAATGTAGTTATTTTCCATTTTGTCAACGGAAGACCGCCGTACCGCCCCGAAAATGTTGCAAATAACCAATCTGCCCCTCAAACAGTTAGAAATCCCGACTGGCCGTCCAGACCGGCACGAATCCCAAATTTCTCGCTGTACCGACAGAAAGCACTATTCACCCTTGGACAGCCCGAAAGTAGTTATTTTCCATTCTGTAAACGGAAAACCGTCGTACCGCCCCGAAAACGTTACAAATAACCATTCTAGCCCTCAAACAGCCAGAAATCACGATCGGCCGTCCAGACCGGCACGAATCCCGAATTTCTCGCTGCACCGACAAAAAGCACTATTCACCCCTGAACGGCCCGAAAGTAGTTATTTTCCATTTTGTCAACGGAAGACCGCCGTACCGCCACTAAAACGTTGCAAATAACCAATCTGCCCCTCAAACAGCCAGAAATCACGATCGGCCGTCCAGACCGGCACGAATCCTGAATTTCTCGCTGCACCGACAAAAAGCACTATTCATCCCTGAACGGCCCGAAAGTAGTTATTTTCCATTTTGTCAACGGAAAACCGCCGTACCGCCCCGAAAACGTTGCAAATAACCAATCTGCCCCTCAAAAAGCTAGAAATCACGACTGGCCGTCCAGACCGGCACGAATCCCGAATTTCTCGCTGCACCGACAAAAAGCACTATTCACCCCTGGACAGCCCGAAAGTAGTTATTTTCCATTTTGTCAACGGAAAACCGCCGTACCGCCCCGAAAACGTTGCAAATAACCAATCTGCCCCTCAAACAGCCAGAAATCCCGACTGGCCGTCCAGACCGGCACGAATCCCGAATTTCTCGCTGTACCGACAAAAAGCACTATTCACCCCTGGACGGCCCGAAAGTAGTTATTTTCCATTTTGTCAACGGAAGACCGCCGTACCGCCCCGAAAATGTTGCAAATAACCAATCTGCCCCTCAAACAGTTAGAAATCCCGACTGGCCGTCCAGACCGGCACGAATCCCAAATTTCTCGCTGTACCGGCAGAAAGCACTATTCACCCCTGGACAGCCCGAAAGTAGTTATTTTCCATTCTGTAAACGGAAAACCGTCGTACCGCCCCGAAAACGTTACAAATAACCATTCTAGCCCTCAAACAGCCAGAAATCACGATCGGCCGTCCAGACCGGCACGAATCCCGAATTTCTCGCTGCACCGACGAAAAGCACTATTCACCCCTGAACGGCCCGAAAGTAGTTATTTTCCATTTTGTCAACGGAAGACCGCCGTACCGCCACTAAAACGTTGCAAATAACCAATCTGCCCCTCAAACAGCCAGAAATCACGATCGGCCGTCCAGACCGGCACGAATCCTGAATTTCTCGCTGCACCGACAAAAAGCACTATTCATCCCTGAACGGCCCGAAAGTAGTTATTTTCCATTTTGTCAACGGAAAACCGCCGTACCGCCCCGAAAACGTTGCAAATAACCAATCTGCCCCTCAAAAAGCTAGAAATCACGACTGGCCGTCCAGACCGGCACGAATCCCGAATTTCTCGCTGTACCGACAAAAAGCACTATTCACCCTTGGAAAGCCCGAAATTAGTTATTTTCCATTTTGTCAACGGAAAACCGCCGTACCGCCCCGAAAACGTTGCAAATAACCATTCTAGCCCTCAAACAGTTAGAAATCACGATCGGCCGTCCAGACCGGCACGAATCCCGAATTTCTCGCTGCATCATCAAAAAGCACTATTCACCCCTGAACGGCCCGAAAGTAGTTATTTTCCATTTTGTCAACGGAAGACCGCCGTACCGCCACTAAAACGTTGCAAATAACCAATCTGCCCCTCAAACAGTTAGAAATCACGATCGGCCGTCCAGACCGGCACGAATCCCGAATTTCTCGCTGCACCGACAAAAAGCACTATTCACCCCTGAACGGCCCGAAAGTAGTTATTTTCCATTTTGTCAACGGAAAACCGTCGTACCGCCCCGAAAACGTTACAAATAACCATTCTAGCCCTCAAACAGCCAGAAATCACGATCGGCCGTCCAGACCGGCACGAATCCCGAATTTCTCGCTGCACCGACGAAAAGCACTATTCACCCCTGAACGGCCCGAAAGTAGTTATTTTCCATTTTGTCAACGGAAGACCGCCGTACCGCCACTAAAACGTTGCAAATAACCAATCTGCCCCTCAAACAGCCAGAAATCACGATCGGCCGTCCAGACCGGCACGAATCCTGAATTTCTCGCTGCACCGACAAAAAGCACTATTCATCCCTGAACGGCCCGAAAGTAGTTATTTTCCATTTTGTCAACGGAAAACCGCCGTACCGCCCCGAAAACGTTGCAAATAACCAATCTGCCCCTCAAAAAGCTAGAAATCACGACTGGCCGTCCAGACCGGCACGAATCCCGAATTTCTCGCTGTACCGACAAAAAGCACTATTCACCCTTGGAAAGCCCGAAATTAGTTATTTTCCATTTTGTCAACGGAAAACCGCCGTACCGCCCCGAAAACGTTGCAAATAACCATTCTAGCCCTCAAACAGTTAGAAATCACGATCGGCCGTCCAGACCGGCACGAATCCCGAATTTCTCGCTGCATCATCAAAAAGCACTATTCACCCCTGAACGGCCCGAAAGTAGTTATTTTCCATTTTGTCAACGGAAGACCGCCGTACCGCCACTAAAACGTTGCAAATAACCAATCTGCCCCTCAAACAGTTAGAAATCACGATCGGCCGTCCAGACCGGCACGAATCCCGAATTTCTCGCTGCACCGACAAAAAGCACTATTCACCCCTGAACGGCCCGAAAGTAGTTATTTTCCATTTTGTCAACGGAAGACCGCCGTACCGCCACTAAAACGTTGCAAATAACCAATCTGCCCCTCAAACAGCCAGAAATCACGATCGGCCGTCCAGACCGGCACGAATCCTGAATTTCTCGCTGCACCGACAAAAAGCACTATTCATCCCTGAACGGCCCGAAAGTAGTTATTTTCCATTTTGTCAACGGAAGACCGCTGTACCGCCCCGAAAACGTTGCAAATAACCAATCTGCCCCTCAAACAGCCAGAAATCCCGACTGGCCGTCCAGACCGGCACGAATCCCAAATTTCACGCTGTACCGACAAAAAGCACTATTCACCCCTGGACAGCCCGAAAGTAGTTATTTTCCATTTTGTCAACGGAATACCGCCGTACCGCCCCGAAAACGTTGCAAAAAACCATTCTAGCCCTCAAACAGTTAGAATTCACGGTCGACCGTCCAGACCGGCACATATCCCGAATTTCTCGCTGCTCCGACAAAAAGCACTATTCACCCCTGAACGGCCCGAAAGAAGTTATTTTCCATTTTGTCAACGGAAGACCGTCGTACCGCCCCGAAAACGTTGCAAATAACCAATCTGCCCCTCAAACAGCCAAAAATCCCGACTGGCCGTCCAGACCGGCACGAATCCCAAATTTCTCGCTGTACCGACAAAAAGCACTATTCACCCCTGGACAGCCCGAAAGCAGTTATTTTCCATTTTGTCAACGGAATACCGCCGTACCGCCCCGAAAACGTTGCAAAAAACCATTCTAGCCCTCAAACAGTTAGAATTCACGGTCGACCGTCCAGACCGGCACGAATCCCGAATTTCTCGCTGCACCGACAAAAAGCACTATTCACCCCTGAACGGCCCGAAAGTAGTTATTTTCCATTTTGTCAACGGAAGACCGCCGTACCGCCACTAAAACGTTGCAAATAACCAATCTGCCCCTCAAACAGCCAGAAATCACGATCGGCCGTCCAGACCGGCACGAATCCTGAATTTCTCGCTGCACCGACAAAAAGCACTATTCATCCCTGAACGGCCCGAAAGTAGTTATTTTCCATTTTGTCAACGGAAAACCGCCGTACCGCCCCGAAAACGTTGCAAATAACCAATCTGCCCCTCAAAAAGCCAGAAATCACGACTGGCCGTCCAGACCGGCACGAATCCCGAATTTCTCGCTGTACCGACAAAAAGCACTATTCACCCTTGGAAAGCCCGAAAGTAGTTATTTTCCATTTTGTCAACGGAAAACCGCCGTACCGCCCCGAAAACGTTGCAAATAACCATTCTAGCCCTCAAACAGTTAGAAATCACGATCGGCCGTCCAGACCGGCACGAATCCCGAATTTCTCGCTGCATCGACAAAAAGCACTATTCACCCCTGAACGGCCCGAAAGTAGTTATTTTCCATTTTGTCAACGGAAGACCGCCGTACCGCCACTAAAACGTTGCAGATAACCAATCTGCCCCTCAAACAGTTAGAAATCACGATCGGCCGTCCAGACCGGCACGAATCCCGAATTTCTCGCTGCACCGACAAAAAGCACTATTCACCCCTGAACGGCCCGAAAGTAGTTATTTTCCATTTTGTCAACGGAAGACCGCCGTACCGCCACTAAAACGTTGCAAATAACCAATCTGCCCCTCAAACAGCCAGAAATCACGATCGGCCGTCCATACCGGCACGAATCCTGAATTTCTCGCTGCACCGACAAAAAGCACTATTCATCCCTGAACGGCCCGAAAGTAGTTATTTTCCATTTTGTCAACGGAAGACCGCCGTACCGCCCCGAAAACGTTGCAAATAACCAATCTGCCCCTCAAACAGCCAGAAATCCCGACTGGCCGTCCAGACCGGCACGAATCCCAAATTTCTCGCTGTACCGACAAAAAGCACTATTCACCCTTGGACAGCCCGAAAGTAGTTATTTTCCATTTTGTCAACGGAATACCGCCGTACCGCCCCGAAAACGTTGCAAAAAACCATTCTAGCCCTCAAACAGTTAGAATTCACAGTCGACCGTCCAGACCGGCACGAATCCCGAATTTCTCGCTGCTCCGACAAAAAGCACTATTCACCCCTGAACGGCCCGAAAGAAGTTATTTTCCATTTTGTCAACGGAAGACCGCCGTACCGCCCCGAAAACGTTGCAAATAACCATTCTAGCCCTCAAACAGTTAGAATTCACGGTCGACCGTCCAGACCGGCACGAATCCCGAATTTCTCGCTGCACCGACAAAAAGCACTATTCACCCCTGAACGGCCCGAAAGTAGTTATTTTCCATTTTGTCAACGGAAGACCGCCGTACCGCCCCGAAAACGTTGCAAATAACCAATCTGCCCCTCAAACAGTTAGAAATCCCAACTGGCCGTCCAGACCGGCACGAATCCCAAATTTCTCGCTGTACCGACAAAAAGCCCTATTCACCCCTGGACAGCCCGAAAGTAGTTATTTTCCATTTTGTCAACGGAATACCGCCGTACCGCCCCGAAAACGTTGCAAATAACCATTCTAGCCCTCAAACAGTTAGAAATCACGATCGACCGTCCAGACCGGCACGAATCCCGAATTTCTCGCTGCTCCGACAAAAAGCACTATTCACCCCTGAACGGCCCGAAAGTAGTTATTTTCCATTTTGTCAACGGAAGACCGCCGTACCGCCCCGAAAACGTTGCAAATAACCAATCTGCCCCTCAAACAGCCAGAAATCCCGACTGGCCGTCCAGACCGGCACGAATCCCGAATTTCTCGCTATACCGACAAAAAGCACTATTCACCCCTGGACGGCCCGAAAGTAGTTATTTTCCATTTTGTCAACGGAAGACCGCCGTACCGCCCCGAAAATGTTGCAAATAACCAATCTGCCCCTCAAACAGTTAGAAATCCCGACTGGCCGTCCAGACCGGCACGAATCCCAAATTTCTCGCTGTACCGACAGAAAGCACTATTCACCCCTGGACAGCCCGAAAGTAGTTATTTTCCATTCTGTAAACGGAAAACCGTCGTATCGCCCCGAAAACGTTGCAAATAACCATTCTAGCCCTCAAACAGCCAGAAATCACGATCGGCCGTCCAGACCGGCACGAATCCCGAATTTCTCGCTGCACCGACAAAAAACACTTTTCACCCCTGAACGGCCCGAAAGTAGTTATTTTCCATTTTGTCAACGGAAGACCGCCGTACCGCCCCGAAAACGTTGCAAATAACCAATCTGCCCCTCAAACAGCCAGAAATCCCGACAGGCCGTCCAGACCGGCACGAATCCCAAATTTCTCGCTGTACCGACAAAAAGCACTATTCACCCTTGGACAGCCTGAAAGTAGTTATTTTCCATTTTGTCAACGGAATACCGCCGTACCGCCCCGAAAACGTTGCAAAAAACCATTCTAGCCCTCAAACAGTTAGAATTCACGGTCGACCGTCCAGACCGGCACGAATCCTGAATTTCTCGCTGCTCCGACAAAAAGCACTATTCACCCCTGAACGGCCCGAAAGAAGTTATTTTCCATTTTGTCAACGGAAGACCGCCGTACCGCCCCGAAAACGTTGCAAATAACCAATCTGCCCCTCAAACAGCCAAAAATCCCGACTGGCCGTCCAGACCGGCACGAATCCCAAATTTCTCGCTGTACCGACAAAAAGCACTATTCACCCCTGGACAGCCCGAAAGTAGTTATTTTCCATTTTGTCAACGGAATACCGCCGTACCGCCCCGAAAACGTTGCAAATAACCAATCTGCCCCTCAAACAATTAGAAATCCCGACTGGCCGTCCAGACCGGCACGAATCCCAAATTTCTCGCTGTACCGACAAAAAGCACTATTCACCCCTGGACAGCCCGAAAGTAGTTATTTTCCATTTTGTCAACGGAATACCGCCGTACCGCCCCGAAAACGTTGCAAATAACCATTCTAGCCCTCAAACAGTTAGAAATCACGATCGACCGTCCAGACCGGCACGAATCCCGAATTTCTCGCTGCTCCGACAAAAAGCACTATTCACCCCTGAACGGCCCGAAAGTAGTTATTTTCCATTTTGTCAACGGAAGACCGCCGTACCGCCCCGAAAACGTTGCAAATAACCAATCTGCCCCTCAAACAGCCAGAAATCCCGACTGGCCGTCCAGACCGGCACGAATCCCGAATTTCTCGCTGTACCGACAAAAAGCACTATTCACCCCTGGACGGCCCGAAAGTAGTTATTTTCCATTTTGTCAACGGAAGACCGCCGTACCGCCCCGAAAATGTTGCAAATAACCAATCTGCCCCTCAAACAGTTAGAAATCCCGACTGGCCGTCCAGACCGGCACGAATCCCAAATTTCTCGCTGTACCGACAGAAAGCACTATTCACCCCTGGACAGCCCGAAAGTAGTTATTTTCCATTCTGTAAACGGAAAACCGTCGTATCGCCCCGAAAACGTTGCAAATAACCATTCTAGCCCTCAAACAGCCAGAAATCACGATCGGCCGTCCAGACCGGCACGAATCCCTAATTTCTCGCTGCAACGACAAAAAGCACTATTCACCCCTGAACGGCCCGAAAGTAGTTATTTTCCAGTTTGTCATCGGAAGACCGCCGTACCGCCACTAAAACGTTGCAAATAACCAATCTGCCCCTCAAACAGCCAGAAATCACGACTGGCCGTCCAGACCGGCACGAATCCCGAATTTCTCGCTGTACCGACAAAAAGCACTATTCACCCCTGAACGGCCCGAAAGTAGTTATTTTCCATTTTGTCAACGGAAGACCTCCGTGCCGCCCCGAAAACGTTGCAAATAACCATTCTAGCCCTCAAACAGCCAGAAATCACGAACGGCCGTCGAGACCGGCGCGAATCCCGAATTTCTCGCTGTACCGACAGAAAGCACTATTCACCCCTGGACAGCCCGAAAGTAGTTATTTTCCATTCTGTAAACGGAAAACCGCCGTACCGCCCCGAAAACGTTGCAAATAACCATTCTAGCCCTCAAACAGCTAGAAATCACGATCGGCCGTCCAGACCGGCACGAATCCCGAATTTCTCGCTGCACCGACAAAAAGCACTATTCACCCTTGGACGGCCCGAAAGTAGTTATTTTCCATTTTGTCAATGGAAAACCGCCGTACCGCCCCGAAAACGTTGCAAATAACCATTCTTGCCCTCAAACAGCTAGAAATCACGATCGGCCGTCCAGACCGGCACGAATCCCGAATTTCTCGCTGCACCGACAAAAAGCACTATTCACCCTTGGACGGCCCGAAAGTAGTTATTTTCCATTTTGTCAACGGAAGACCGCCGTACCGCCCCGAAAACGTTGCAAATAACCAATCTGCCCCTCAAACTGCCAGAAATCCCGACTGGCCGTCCAGACCGGCACGAATCCTGAATTTCTCGCTGTACCGACAAAAAGCACTATTCACCCCTGGACAGCCCGAAAGTAGTTATTTTCCATTTTGTCAACGGACGACCGCCGTACCGCCCCGAAAACGTTGCAAATAACCAATCTGCCCCTCAAACAGCCAGAAATCACGATCGGCCGTCCAGACCGGCACGAATCCCGAATTTCTCGCTGTACCGACAGAAAGCACTATTCACCCCTGGACAGCCCGAAAGTAGTTATTTTCCATTCTGTAAACGGAAAACCGCCGTACCGCCCCGAAAACGTTGCAAATAACCAATCTGCCCCTCAAACAGCCAGAAATCCCGACTGGCCGTCCAGACCGGCACGAATCCTGAATTTCTCGCTGTACCGACAAAAAGCACTATTCACCCCTGGACAGCCCGAAAGTAGTTATTTTCCGTTTTGTCAACGGAAGACCGCCGTACCGCCCCGAAAACGTTGCAAATAACCAATCTGCCCCTCAAACAGCCAGAAATCACGATCGGCCGTCCAGACCGGCACGAATCCCGAATTTCTCGCTGTACCGACAGAAAGCACTATTCACCCCTGGACAGACCGAAAGTAGTTATTTTCCATTCTGTAAACGGAAAAACGCCGTACCGCCCCGAAAACGTTGCAAATAACCATTCTAGCCCTCAAACAGCCAGAAATCACGATCGGCCGTCCAGACCGGCACGAATCCCGAATTTCTCGCTGCACCGACAAAAAGCACTATTCACCCTTGGACGGCCAGAAAGTAGTAATTTCCCATTTTGTCAACGGTAAACCGCCGTACCGCCCCGAAAACGTTGCAAATAACCATTCTAGCCCTCAAACAGTTAGAAATCACGATCGGCCGTCCAGACCGGCACGAATCCCGAATTTCTCGCTGCACCGACAAAAAGCACTATTCACCCTTGGACGGCCCGAAAGTAGTTATTTTCCATTTTGTCAACGGAATACCGCCGTACCGCCCCGAAAACGTTGCAAATAACCAATCTGCCCCTCAAACAGCCAGAAATCACGATCGGCCGTCCAGACCGGCACGAATCCCGAATTTCTCGCTGTACCGACAGAAAGCACTATTCACCCCTGGACAGCCCGAAAGTAGTTATTTTCCATTCTGTAAACGGAAAACCGCCGTACCGCCCCGAAAACGTTGCAAATAACCATTCTAGCCCTCAAACAGCCAGAAATCACGATCGGCCGTCCAGACCGGCACGAATCCCGAATTTCTCGCTGCACCGACAAAAAGCACTATTCACCCTTGGACGGCCCGAAAGTAGTTATTTTCCATTTTGTCAACGGAAGACCGCCGTACCGCCCCGAAAACGTTGCAAATAACCATTCTAGCCCTCAAACAGTTAGAAATCATGATCGGCCGTCCAGACCGGCACGAATCCCTAATTTCTCGCTGCAACGACAAAAAGCACTATTCACCCCTGAACGGCCCGAAAGTAGTTATTTTCCATTTTGTCAACGGAAGACCGCCGTACCGCCACTAAAACATTGCAAATAACCAATCTGCCCCTCAAACAGCCAGAAATCACGACTGGCCGTCCAGACCGGCACGAATCCCGAATTTCTCGCTGTACCGACAAAAAGCACTATTCACCCCTGAACGGCCCGAAAGTAGTTATTTTCCATTTTGTCAACGGAAGACTGCCGTGCCGCCCCGAAAACGTTGCAAATAACCATTCTAGCCCTCAAACAGCCAGAAATCACGAACGGCCGTCCAGACCGGCACGAATCCCGAATTTCTCGCTGTACCGACAGAAAGCACTATTCTCCCCTGGACAGCCCGAAAGTAGTTATTTTCCATTATGTAAACGGAAAACCGCCGTACCGCCCCGAAAACGTTGCAAATAACCATTCTAGCCCTCAAGCAGCCAGAAATCACGATCGGCCGTCCAGACCGGCACGAATCCCGAATTTCTCGCTGCACCGACAAAAAGCACTATTCACCCCTGGACAGCCCGAAAGTAGTTATTTTCCATTTTGTCAACGGAATACCGCCGTACCGCCCCCGAAAACGTTGCAAATAACCAATCTGCCCCTCAAACAGCCAGAAATCACGATCGGCCGTCCAGACCGGCACGAATCCCGAATTTCTCGCTGCTCCGACAAAAAACACTATTCACCCCTGGACGGCCCGAAAGTAGTTATTTTCCATTTTGTCAACGGAAGACCGCCGTACCGCCCCGAAAACGTTGCAAATAACCAATCAGCCCCTCAAACAGCCAGAAATCTCGACTGGCCGTCCAGACCGGCACGAATCCCGAATTTCTCGCTGTACTGACAGAAAGCACTATTCACCCCTGGACAGCCCGAAAGTAGTTATTTTCCATTCTGTAAACGGAAAACCGCCGTACCGCCCCGAAAACGTTGCAAATAACCATTCTAGCCCTCAAACAGCCAGAAATCACGATCGGCCGTCCAGACTGGCACGAATCCCGAATTTCTCGCTGCACCGACAAAAAGCACTATTCACCCTTGGACGGCCTGAAAGTAGTTATTTTCCATTTTGTCAACGGAAAAACGCCGTACCGCCCCGAAAACGTTGCAAATAACCATTCTAGCCCTCAAACAGTTAGAAATCACGATCGGCCGTCCAGACCGGCACGAATCCCGAATTTCTCGCTGCACCGACAAAAAGCACTATTCACCCTTGGACGGCCCGAAAGTAGTTATTTTCCATTTTGTCAACGGAAAACCGCCGTACCGCCCCGAAAACGTTGCAAATACCCATTCTAGCCCTCAAACAGTTAGAAATCATGATCGGCCGTCCAGACCGGCACGAATCCCGAATTTCTCGCTGCACCGACAAAAAGCACTATTCACCCCTGAACGGCCCGAAAGTAGTTATTTTCCATTTTGTCAATGGAAGACCGCCGTACCGCCACTAAAACGTTGCAAATAACCAATCTGCTCCTCAAACAGCCAGAAATCACGACTGGCCGTCCAGACCGGCACGAATCCCGAATTTCTCACTGTACCGACAAAAAGCACTATTCACCCCTGGACAGCCCGAAAGTAGTTATTTTCCATTTTGTCAACGGAAGACCGCCGTACCGCCCCGAAAACGTTGCAAATAACCAATCTGCCCCTCAAACAGCCAGAAATCACGATCGGCCGTCCAGACCGGCACGAATCCCGAATTTCTCGCTGTACCGACAGAAAGCACTATTCACCCCTGGACCGCCCGAAAGTAGTTATTTTCCATTCTGTAAACGGAAAACCGCCGTACCGCCCCGAAAACGTTGCAAATAACCATTCTAGCCCTCAAACAGTTAGAAATCACGATCGGCCGTCCAGACCGGCACGAATCCCTAATTTCTCGCTGCAACGACAAAAAGCACTATTCACCCCTGAACGGCCCGAAAGTAGTTATTTTCCATTTTGTCAACGGAAGACCGCCGTACCGCCACTAAAACGTTGCAAATAACCAATCTGCCCCTCAAACAGCCAGAAATCACGACTGGCCGTCCAGACCGGCACGAATCCCGAATTTCTCGCTGTACCGACAAAAAGCACTATTCACCCCTGAACGGCCCGAAAGTAGTTATTTTCCATTTAGTCAACGGAAGACCGCCGTGCCGCCCCGAAAACGTTGCAAATAACCATTCTAGCCCTCAAACAGCCAGAAATCACGATCGGCCGTCCATACCGGCACGAATCCCGAATTTCTCGCTGCACCGACAAAAAGCACTATTCACCCTTGGACGGCCCGAAAGTAGTTATTTTCCATTTTGTCAACGGAAAACCGCCGTACCGCCCCGAAAACGTTGCAAATAACCATTCTAGCCCTCAAACAGTTAGAAATCACGATCGGCCGTCCAGACCGGCACGAATCCCGAATTTCTCGCTGCACCGACAAAAAGCACTATTCACCCCTGAACGGCCCGAAAGTAGTTATTTTCCATTTTGTCAACGGAAGACCGCCGTACCGCCACTAAAACGTTGCAAATAACCAATCTGCTCCTCAAACAGCCAGAAATCACGACTGGCCGTCCAGACCGGCACGAATCCCGAATTTCTCGCTGTACCGACAGAAAGCACTATTCACCCCTGGACAGCCCGAAAGTAGTTATTTTCCATTTTGTCAACGGAATACCGCCGTACCGCCCCGAAAACGTTGCAAATAACCAATCTCCCCCTCAAACAGCCAGAAATCACGATCGGCCGTCCAGACCGGCACGAATCCCGAATTTCTCGCTGTACCGACAGAAAGCACTATTCACCCCTGGACAGCCCGAAAGTAGTTATTTTCCATTCTGTAAACGGAAAACCGCCGTACCGCCCCGAAAACGTTGCAAATAACCATTCTAGCCCTCAAACAGCCAGAAATCACGATCGGCCGTCCAGACCGGCACGAATCCCGAAATTCTCGCTGCACCGACAAAAAGCACTATTCACCCTTGGACGGCCCGAAAGTAGTTATTTTCCATTTTGTCAACGGAAGACCGCCGTACCGCCCCGAAAACGTTGCAAATAACCATTCTAGCCCTCAAACAGTTAGAAATCACGATCGGCCGTCCAGACCGGCACGAATCCCTAATTTCTCGCTGCAACGACAAAAAGCACTATTCACCCCTGAACGGCCCGAAAGTAGTTATTTTCCATTTTGTCATCGGAAGACCGCCGTACCGCCACTAAAACGTTGCAAATAACCAATCTGCCCCTCAAACAGCCAGAAATCACGACTGGCCGTCCAGACCGGCACGAATCCCGAATTTCTCGCTGTACCGACAGAAAGCACTATTCACCCCTGGACAGCCCGAAAGTAGTTATTTTCCATTTTGTCAACGGAATACCGCCGTACCGCCCCGAAAACGTTGCAAATAACCAATCTGCCCCTCAAACAGCCAGAAATCACGATCGGCCGTCCAGACCGGCACGAATCCCGAATTTCTCGCTGTACCGACAGAAAGCACTATTCACCCTTGGACCGCCCGAAAGTAGTTATTTTCCATTCTGTAAACGGAAAACCGCCGTACCGCCCCGAAAACGTTGCAAATAACCATTCTAGCCCTCAAACAGTTAGAAATCACGATCGGCCGTCCAGACCGGCACGAATCCCTAATTTCTCGCTGCAACGACAAAAAGCACTATTCACCCCTGAACGGCCCGAAAGTAGTTATTTTCCATTTTGCCAACGGAAGACCGCCGTACCGCCACTAAAACGTTGCAAATAACCAATCTGCCCCTCAAACAGCCAGAAATCACGACTGGCCGTCCAGACCGGCACGAATCCCGAATTTCTCGCTGTACCGACAAAAAGCACTATTCACCCCTGAACGGCCCGAAAGTAGTTATTTTCCATTTAGTCAACGGAAGACCGCCGTGCCGCCCCGAAAATGTTGCAAATAACCATTCTAGCCCTCAAACAGCCAGAAATCACGATCGGCCGTCCATACCGGCACGAATCCCGAATTTCTCGCTGCACCGACAAAAAGCACTATTCACCCTTGGACGGCCCGAAAGTAGTTATTTTCCATTTTGTCAACGGAAAACCGCCGTACCGCCCCGAAAACGTTGCAAATAACCATTCTAGCCCTCAAACAGTTAGAAATCACGATCGGCCGTCCAGACCGGCACGAATCCCGAATTTCTCGCTGCACCGACAAAAAGCACTATTCACCCCTGAACGGCCCGAAAGTAGTTATTTTCCATTTTGTCAACGGAAGACCGCCGTACCGCCACTAAAACGTTGCAAATAACCAATCTGCTCCTCAAACAGCCAGAAATCACGACTGGCCGTCCAGACCGGCACGAATCCCGAATTTCTCGCTGTACCGACAGAAAGCACTATTCACCCCTGGACAGCCCGAAAGTAGTTATTTTCCATTTTGTCAACGGAATACCGCCGTACCGCCCCGAAAACGTTGCAAATAACCAATCTGCCCCTCAAACAGCCAGAAATCACGATCGGCCGTCCAGACCGGCACGAATCCCGAATTTCTCGCTGTACCGACAGAAAGCACTATTCACCCCTGGACAGCCCGAAAGTAGTTATTTTCCATTCTGTAAACGAAAAACCGCCGTACCGCCCCGAAAACGTTGCAAATAACCATTCTAGCCCTCAAACAGCCAGAAATCACGATCGGCCGTCCAGACCGGCACGAATCCCGAAATTCTCGCTGCACCGACAAAAAGCACTATTCACCCTTGGACGGCCCGAAAGTAGTTATTTTCCATTTTGTCAACGGAAGACCGCCGTACCGCCCCGAAAACGTTGCAAATAACCATTCTAGCCCTCAAACAGTTAGAAATCACGATCGGCCGTCCAGACCGGCACGAATCCCTAATTTCTCGCTGCAACGACAAAAAGCACTATTCACCCCTGAACGGCCCGAAAGTAGTTATTTTCCATTTTGTCATCGGAAGACCGCCGTACCGCCACTAAAACGTTGCAAATAACCAATCTGCCCCTCAAACAGCCAGAAATCACGACTGGCCGTCCAGACCGGCACGAATCCCGAATTTCTCGCTGTACCGACAGAAAGCACTATTCACCCCTGGACAGCCCGAAAGTAGTTATTTTCCATTTTGTCAACGGAATACCGCCGTACCGCCCCGAAAACGTTGCAAATAACCAATCTGCCCCTCAAACAGCCAGAAATCACGATCGGCCGTCCAGACCGGCACGAATCCCGAATTTCTCGCTGTACCGACAGAAAGCACTATTCACCCCTGGACCGCCCGAAAGTAGTTATTTTCCATTCTGTAAACGGAAAACCGCCGTACCGCCCCGAAAACGTTGCAAATAACCATTCTAGCCCTCAAACAGTTAGAAATCACGATCGGCCGTCCAGACCGGCACGAATCCCTAATTTCTCGCTGCAACGACAAAAAGCACTATTCACCCCTGAACGGCCCGAAAGTAGTTATTTTCCATTTTGTCAACGGAAGACCGCCGTACCGCCACTAAAACGTTGCAAATAACCAATCTGCCCCTCAAACAGCCAGAAATCACGACTGGCCGTCCAGACCGGCACGAATCCCGAATTTCTCGCTGTACCGACAAAAAGCACTATTCACCCCTGAACGGCCCGAAAGTAGTTATTTTCCATTTAGTCAACGGAAGACCGCCGTGCCGCCCCGAAAACGTTGCAAATAACCATTCTAGCCCTCAAACAGCCAGAAATCACGATCGGCCGTCCATACCGGCACGAATCCCGAATTTCTCGCTGCACCGACAAAAAGCACTATTCACCCTTGGACGGCCCGAAAGTAGTTATTTTCCATTTTGTCAACGGAAAACCGCCGTACCGCCCCGAAAACGTTGCAAATAACCATTCTAGCCCTCAAACAGTTAGAAATCACGATCGGCCGTCCAGACCGGCACGAATCCCGAATTTCTCGCTGCACCGACAAAAAGCACTATTCACCCCTGAACGGCCCGAAAGTAGTTATTTTCCATTTTGTCAATGGAAGACCGCCGTACCGCCACTAAAACGTTGCAAATAACCAATCTGCTCCTCAAACAGCCAGAAATCACGACTGGCCGTCCAGACCGGCACGAATCCCGAATTTCTCGCTGTACCGACAGAAAGCACTATTCACCCCTGGACAGCCCGAAAGTAGTTATTTTCCATTTTGTCAACGGAATACCGCCGTACCGCCCCGAAAACGTTGCAAATAACCAATCTGCCCCTCAAACAGCCAGAAATCACGATCGGCCGTCCAGACCGGCACGAATCCCGAATTTCTCGCTGTACCGACAGAAAGCACTATTCACCCCTGGACAGCCCGAAAGTAGTTATTTTCCATTCTGTAAACGGAAAACCGCCGTACCGCCCCGAAAACGTTGCAAATAACCATTCTAGCCCTCAAACAGCCAGAAATCACGATCGGCCGTCCAGACCGGCACGAATCCCGAAATTCTCGCTGCACCGACAAAAAGCACTATTCACCCTTGGACGGCCCGAAAGTAGTTATTTTCCATTTTGTCAACGGAAGACCGCCGTACCGCCCCGAAAACGTTGCAAATAACCATTCTAGCCCTCAAACAGTTAGAAATCACGATCGGCCGTCCAGACCGGCACGAATCCCTAATTTCTCGCTGCAACGACAAAAAGCACTATTCACCCCTGAACGGCCCGAAAGTAGTTATTTTCCATTTTGTCATCGGAAGACCGCCGTACCGCCACTAAAACGTTGCAAATAACCAATCTGCCCCTCAAACAGCCAGAAATCACGACTGGCCGTCCAGACCGGCACGAATCCCGAATTTCTCGCTGTACCGACAGAAAGCACTATTCACCCCTGGACAGCCCGAAAGTAGTTATTTTCCATTTTGTCAACGGAATACCGCCGTACCGCCCCGAAAACGTTGCAAATAACCAATCTGCCCCTCAAACAGCCAGAAATCACGATCGGCCGTCCAGACCGGCACGAATCCCGAATTTCTCGCTGTACCGACAGAAAGCACTATTCACCCCTGGACAGCCCGAAAGTAGTTATTTTCCATTCTGTAAACGGAAAACCGCCGTACCGCCCCGAAAACGTTGCAAATAACCATTCTAGCCCTCAAACAGCCAGAAATCACGATCGGCCGTCCAGACCGGCACGAATCCCGAAATTCTCGCTGCACCGACAAAAAGCACTATTCACCCTTGGACGGCCCGAAAGTAGTTATTTTCCATTTTGTCAACGGAAGACCGCCGTACCGCCCCGAAAACGTTGCAAATAACCATTCTAGCCCTCAAACAGTTAGAAATCACGATCGGCCGTCCAGACCGGCACGAATCCCTAATTTCTCGCTGCAACGACAAAAAGCACTATTCACCCCTGAACGGCCCGAAAGTAGTTATTTTCCATTTTGTCATCGGAAGACCGCCGTACCGCCACTAAAACGTTGCAAATAACCAATCTGCCCCTCAAACAGCCAGAAATCACGACTGGCCGTCCAGACCGGCACGAATCCCGAATTTCTCGCTGTACCGACAAAAAGCACTATTCACCCCTGAACGGCCCGAAAGTAGTTATTTTCCATTTTGTCAACGGAAGACCTCCGTGCCGCCCCGAAAACGTTGCAAATAACCATTCTAGCCCTCAAACAGCCAGAAATCACGAACGGCCGTCCAGACCGGCGCGAATCCCGAATTTCTCGCTGTACCGACAGAAAGCACTATTCACCCCTGGACAGCCCGAAAGTAGTTATTTTCCATTCTGTAAACGGAAAACCGCCGTACCGCCCCGAAAACGTTGCAAATAACCATTCTAGCCCTCAAACAGCTAGAAATCACGATCGGCCGTCCAGACCGGCACGAATCCCGAATTTCTCGCTGCACCGACAAAAAGCACTATTCACCCTTGGACGGCCCGAAAGTAGTTATTTTCCATTTTGTCAATGGAAAACCGCCGTACCGCCCCGAAAACGTTGCAAATAACCATTCTTGCCCTCAAACAGCTAGAAATCACGATCGGCCGTCCAGACCGGCACGAATCCCGAATTTCTCGCTGCACCGACAAAAAGCACTATTCACCCTTGGACGGCCCGAAAGTAGTTATTTTCCATTTTGTCAACGGAAGACCGCCGTACCGCCACTAAAACGTTGCAAATAACCAATCTGCCCCTCAAACAGCCAGAAATCACGACTGGCCGTCCAGACCGGCACGAATCCCGAATTTCTCGCTGTACCGACAAAAAGCACTATTCACCCCTGAACGGCCCGAAAGTAGTTATTTTCCATTTTGTCAACGGAAGACCGCCGTGCCGCCCCGAAAACGTTGCAAATAACCATTCTAGCCCTCAAATAGCCAGAAATCACGAACGGCCGTCCAGACCGGCACGAATCCCGAATTTCTCGCTGTACCGACAGAAAGCACTATTCACCCCTGGACAGCCCGAAAGTAGTTATTTTCCATTCTGTAAACGGAAAACCACCGTACCGCCCCGAAAACGTTGCAAATAACCATTCTAGCCCTCAAACAGCCAGAAATCACGATCGGCCGTCCAGACCGGCACGAATCCCGAATTTCTCGCTGCACCGACAAAAAGCACTATTCACCCTTGGACGGCCCGAAAGTAGTTATTTTCCATTCTGTAAACGGAAAACCACCGTACCGCCCCGAAAACGTTGCAAATAACCATTCTAGCCCTCAAACAGCCAGAAATCACGATCGGCCGTCCAGACCGGCACGAATCCCTAATTTCTCGCTGCAACGACAAAAAGCACTATTCACCCCTGAACGGCCCGAAAGTAGTTATTTTCCATTTTGTCATCGGAAGACCGCCGTACCGCCACTAAAACGTTGCAAATAACCAATCTGCCCCTCAAACAGCCAGAAATCACGACTGGCCGTCCAGACCGGCACGAATCCCGAATTTCTCGCTGTACCGACAGAAAGCACTATTCACCCCTGGACAGCCCGAAAGTAGTTATTTTCCATTTTGTCAACGGAATACCGCCGTACCGCCCCGAAAACGTTGCAAATAACCAATCTGCCCCTCAAACAGCCAGAAATCACGATCGGCCGTCCAGACCGGCACGAATCCCGAATTTCTCGCTGTACCGACAGAAAGCACTATTCACCCCTGGACAGCCCGAAAGTAGTTATTTTCCATTCTGTAAACGGAAAACCGCCGTACCGCCCCGAAAACGTTGCAAATAACCATTCTAGCCCTCAAACAGCCAGAAATCACGATCGGCCGTCCAGACCGGCACGAATCCCGAATTTCTCGCTGCACCGACAAAAAGCACTATTCACCCTTGGACGGCCCGAAAGTAGTTATTTTCCATTTTGTCAACGGAAAACCGCCGTACCGCCCCGAAAACGTTGCAAATAACCATTCTAGCCCTCAAACAGTTAGAAATCACGATCGACCGTCCAGACCGGCACGAATCCCGAATTTCTCGCTGCTCCGACAAAAAGCACTATTCACCCCTGGACGGCCCGAAAGTAGTTATTTTCCATTTTGTCAACGGAAGACCGCCGTACCGCCCCGAAAACGTTGCAAATAACCAATCTGCCCCTCAAACAGCCAGAAATCCCGACTGGCCGTCCAGACCGGCACGAATCCCGAATTTCTCCCTGTACCGACAAAAAGCACTATTCACCCCTAGACAGCCCGAAAGTAGTTATTTTCCATTTTGTCAACGGAAGACCGCCGTACCGCCCCGAAAACGTAGCAAATAACCAATCTGCCCCTCAAACAGCCAGAAATCACGATCGGCCGTCCAGACCGGCGCGAATCCCGAATTTCTCGCTGTACCGACAGAAAGCACTATTCGCCCCTGGACAGCCCGAAAGTAGTTATTTTCCATTCTGTAAACGGAAAACCGCCGTACCGCCCCGAAAACGTTGCAAATAACCATTCTAGCCCTCAAACAGCCAGAAATCACGATCGGCCGTCCAGACCGGCACGAATCCCGAATTTCTCGCTGCACCGACAAAAAGCACTATTCACCCTTGGACGGCCCGAAAGTAGTTATTTTCCATTTTGTCAACGGAAAACCGCCGTACCGCCCCGAAAACGTTGCAAATAACCATTCTAGCCCTCAAACAGTTAGAAATCACGATCGACCGTCCAGACCGGCACGAATCCCGAATTTCTCGCTGCTCCGACAAAAAGCACTATTCACCCCTGGACGGCCCGAAAGTAGTTATTTTCCATTTTGTCAACGGAAGACCGCCGTACCGCCCCGAAAACGTTGCAAATAACCAATCTGCCCCTCAAACAGCCAGAAATCCCGACTGGCCGTCCAGACCGGCACGAATCCCGAATTTCTCCCTGTACCGACAAAAAGCACTATTCACCCCTAGACAGCCCGAAAGTAGTTATTTTCCATTTTGTCAACGGAAGACCGCCGTACCGCCCCGAAAACGTAGCAAATAACCAATCTGCCCCTCAAACAGCCAGAAATCACGATCGGCCGTCCAGACCGGCGCGAATCCCGAATTTCTCGCTGTACCGACAGAAAGCACTATTCACCCCTGGACAGCCCGAAAGTAGTTATTTTCCATTCTGTAAACGGAAAACCGCCGTACCGCCCCGAAAACGTTGCAAATAACCATTCTAGCCCTCAAACAGCCAGAAATCACGATCGGCCGTCCAGACCGGCACGAATCCCGAATTTCTCGCTGCACCGACAAAAAGCACTATTCACCCTTGGACGGCCCGAAAGTAGTTATTTTCCATTTTGTCAACGGAAAACCGCCGTACCGCCCCGAAAACGTTGCAAATAACCATTCTAGCCCTCAAACAGTTAGAAATCACGATCGACCGTCCAGACCGGCACGAATCCCGAATTTCTCGCTGCTCCGACAAAAAGCACTATTCACCCCTGGACGGCCCGAAAGTAGTTATTTTCCATTTTGTCAACGGAAGACCGCCGTACCGCCCCGAAAACGTTGCAAATAACCAATCTGCCCCTCAAACAGCCAGAAATCCCGACTGGCCGTCCAGACCGGCACGAATCCCGAATTTCTCCCTGTACCGACAAAAAGCACTATTCACCCCTAGACAGCCCGAAAGTAGTTATTTTCCATTTTGTCAACGGAAGACCGCCGTACCGCCCCGAAAACGTAGCAAATAACCAATCTGCCCCTCAAACAGCCAGAAATCACGATCGGCCGTCCAGACCGGCGCGAATCCCGAATTTCTCGCTGTACCGACAGAAAGCACTATTCGCCCCTGGACAGCCCGAAAGTAGTTATTTTCCATTCTGTAAACGGAAAACCGCCGTACCGCCCCGAAAACGTTGCAAATAACCATTCTAGCCCTCAAACAGCCAGAAATCACGATCGGCCGTCCAGACCGGCACGAATCCCGAATTTCTCGCTGCTCCGACAAAAAGCACTATTCACCCCTGGACGGCCCGAAAGTAGTTATTTTCCATTTTGTCAACGGAAGACCGCCGTACCGCCCCGAAAACGTTGCAAATAACCAATCTGCCCCTCAAACAGCCAGAAATCCCGACTGGCCGTCCAGACCGGCACGAATCCCGAATTTCTCCCTGTACCGACAAAAAGCACTATTCACCCCTAGACAGCCCGAAAGTAGTTATTTTCCATTTTGTCAACGGAAGACCGCCGTACCGCCCCGAAAACGTAGCAAATAACCAATCTGCCCCTCAAACAGCCAGAAATCACGATCGGCCGTCCAGACCGGCGCGAATCCCGAATTTCTCGCTGTACCGACAGAAAGCACTATTCACCCCTGGACAGCCCGAAAGTAGTTATTTTCCATTCTGTAAACGGAAAACCGCCGTACCGCCCCGAAAACGTTGCAAATAACCATTCTAGCCCTCAAACAGCCAGAAATCACGATCGGCCGTCCAGACCGGCACGAATCCCGAATTTCTCGCTGCACCGACAAAAAGCACTATTCACCCTTGGACGGCCCGAAAGTAGTTATTTTCCATTTTGTCAACGGAAAACCGCCGTACCGCCCCGAAAACGTTGCAAATAACCATTCTAGCCCTCAAACAGTTAGAAATCACGATCGACCGTCCAGACCGGCACGAATCCCGAATTTCTCGCTGCTCCGACAAAAAGCACTATTCACCCCTGGACGGCCCGAAAGTAGTTATTTTCCATTTTGTCAACGGAAGACCGCCGTACCGCCCCGAAAACGTTGCAAATAACCAATCTGCCCCTCAAACAGCCAGAAATCCCGACTGGCCGTCCAGACCGGCACGAATCCCGAATTTCTCCCTGTACCGACAAAAAGCACTATTCACCCCTAGACAGCCCGAAAGTAGTTATTTTCCATTTTGTCAACGGAAGACCGCCGTACCGCCCCGAAAACGTAGCAAATAACCAATCTGCCCCTCAAACAGCCAGAAATCACGATCGGCCGTCCAGACCGGCGCGAATCCCGAATTTCTCGCTGTACCGACAGAAAGCACTATTCGCCCCTGGACAGCCCGAAAGTAGTTATTTTCCATTCTGTAAACGGAAAACCGCCGTACCGCCCCGAAAACGTTGCAAATAACCATTCTAGCCCTCAAACAGCCAGAAATCACGATCGGCCGTCCAGACCGGCACGAATCCCGAATTTCTCGCTGCACCGACAAAAAGCACTATTCACCCCTGGACGGCCCGAAAGTAGTTATTTTCCATTTTGTCAACGGAAGACCGCCGTACCGCCCCGAAAACGTTGCAAATAACCATTCTAGCCCTCAAACAGTTAGAAATCACGATCGACCGTCCAGACCGGCACGAATCCCGAATTTCTCGCTGCTCCGACAAAAAGCACTATTCACCCCTGGACGGCCCGAAAGTAGTTATTTTCCATTTTGTCAACGGAAGACAGCTGTACCGCCCCGAAAACGTTGCAAATAACCAATCTGCCCCTCAAACAGCCAGAAATCCCGACTGGCCGTCCAGACCGGCACGAATCCCGAATTTCTCGCTGTACCGACAAAAAGCACTATTCACCCCTGGACAGCCCGAAAGTAGTTATTTTCCATTTTGTCAACGGAAGACCGCCGTACCGCCCCGAAAACGTTGCAAATAACCAATCTGCCCCTCAAACAGCCTGAAATCACGATCGGCCGTCCAGACCGGCACGATTCCCGAATTTCTCGCTGTACCGACAGAAAGCACTATTCACCCCTGGACAGCCCGAAAGTAGTTATTTTCCATTCTGTAAACGGAAAACCGCCGTACCGCCCCGAAAACGTTGCAAATAACCATTCTAGCCCTCAAACAGCCAGAAATCACGATCGGCCGTCCAGACCGGCACGAATCCCGAATTTCTCGCTGCACCGACAAAAAGCACTATTCACCCCTGAACGGCCCGAAAGTAGTTATTTTCCATTTTGTCAACGGAAGACCGCCGTACCGCCCCGAAAACGTTGCAAATAACCAATCTGCCCCTCAAACAGCCAGAAATCACGATCGGCCGTCCAGACCGGCACGAATCCCGAATTTCTCGCTGTACCGACAGAAAGCACTATTCACCCCTGGACAGCCCGAAAGTAGTTATTTTCCATTCTGTAAACGGAAAACCGCCGTACCGCCCCGAAAACGTTGCAAATAACCATTCTAGCCCTCAAACAGCCAGAAATCACGATCGGCCGTCCAGACCGGCACGAATCCCGAATTTCTCGCTGCACCGACAAAAAGCACTATTCACCCTTGGACGGCCCGAAAGTAGTTATTTTCCATTTTGTCAACGGAAGACCGCCGTACCGCCCCGAAAACGTTGCAAATAACCATTCTAGCCCTCAAACAGTTAGAAATCACGATCGACCGTCCAGACCGGCACGAATCCCGAATTTCTCGCTGCTCCGACAAAAAGCACTATTCACCCCTGGACGGCCCGAAAGTAGTTATTTTCCATTTTGTCAACGGAAGACCGCCGTACCGCCCCGAAAACGTTGCAAATAACCAATCTGCCCCTCAAACAGCCAGAAATCCCGACTGGCCGTCCAGACCGGCACGAATCCCGAATTTCTCCCTGTACCGACAAAAAGCACTATTCACCCCTGAACGGCCCGAAAGTAGTTATTTTCCATTTTGTCAACGGAAGACCGCCGTACCGCCCCGAAAACGTTGCAAATAACCATTCTAGCCCTCAAACAGTTAGAAATCACGATCGACCGTCCAGACCGGCACGAATCCCAAATTTCTCGCTGCTCCGACAAAAAGCACTATTCACCCCTTGACGGCCCGAAAGTAGTTATTTTCCATTTTGTCAACGGAAGACCGCCGTACCGCCCCGAAAACGTTGCAAATAACCAATCTGCCCCTCAAACAGCCAGAAATCCCGACTGGCCGTCCAGACCGGCACGAATCCCGAATTTCTCGCTGTACCGACAAAAAGCACTATTCACCCCTGGACAGCCCGAAAGTAGTTATTTTCCATTTTGTCAACGGAAGACCGCCGTACCGCCCCGAAAACGTTGCAAATAACCAATCTGCCCCTCAAACAGCCAGAAATCACGATCGGCCGTCCAGACCGGCACGAATCCCGAATTTCTCGCTGTACCGACAGAAAGCACTATTCACCCCTGGACAGCCCGAAAGTAGTTATTTTCCATTCTGTAAACGGAAAACCGCCGTACCGCCCCGAAAACGTTGCAAATAACCATTCTAGCCCTCAAACAGCCAGAAATCACGATCGGCCGTCCAGACCGGCACGAATCCCGAATTTCTCGCTGCACCGACAAAAAGCACTATTCACCCTTGGACGGCCCGAAAGTAGTTATTTTCCATTTTGTCAACGGAAGACCGCCGTACCGCCCCGAAAACGTTGCAAATAACCATTCTAGCCCTCAAACAGTTAGAAATCACGATCGACCGTCCAGACCGGCACGAATCCCGAATTTCTCGCTGCTCCGACAAAAAGCACTATTCACCCCTGGACGGCCCGAAAGTAGTTATTTTCCATTTTGTCAACGGAAGACCGCCGTACCGCCCCGAAAACGTTGCAAATAACCAATCTGCCCCTCAAACAGCCAGAAATCCCGACTGGCCGTCCAGACCGGCACGAATCCCGAATTTCTCCCTGTACCGACAAAAAGCACTATTCACCCCTGAACGGCCCGAAAGTAGTTATTTTCCATTTTGTCAACGGAAGACCGCCGTACCGCCCCGAAAACGTTGCAAATAACCATTCTAGCCCTCAAACAGTTAGAAATCACGATCGACCGTCCAGACCGGCACGAATCCCAAATTTCTCGCTGCTCCGACAAAAAGCACTATTCACCCCTTGACGGCCCGAAAGTAGTTATTTTCCATTTTGTCAACGGAAGACCGCCGTACCGCCCCGAAAACGTTGCAAATAACCAATCTGCCCCTCAAACAGCCAGAAATCCCGACTGGCCGTCCAGACCGGCACGAATCCCGAATTTCTCCCTGTACCGACAAAATGCACTATTCACCCCTGGACAGCCCGAAAGTAGTTATTTTCCATTTTGTCAACGGAAGACCGCCGTACCGCCCCGAAAACGTTGCAAATAACCAATCTGCCCCTCAAACAGCCAGAAATCACGATCGGCCGTCCAGACCGGCACGAATCCCGAATTTCTCGCTGTACCGACAGAAAGCACTATTCACCCCTGGACAGCCCGAAAGTAGTTATTTTCCATTCTGTAAACGGAAAACCGCCGTACCGCCCCGAAAACGTTGCAAATAACCATTCTAGCCCTCAAACAGCCAGAAATCACGATCGGCCGTCCAGACCGGCACGAATCCCGAATTTCTCGCTGCACCGACGAAAAGCACTATTCACCCTTGGACGGCCCGAAAGTAGTTATTTTCCATTTTGTCAACAGAAAACCGCCGTACCGCCCCGAAAACGTTGCAAATAACCATTCTAGCCCTTAAACAGTTAGAAATCACGATCGGCCGTCCAGACCGGCACGAATCCCGAATTTCTCGCTGCACCGACAAAAAGCACTATTCACCCTTGGACGGCCCGAAAGTAGTTATTTTCCATTTTGTCAACGGAAAACCGCCGTACCGCCCCGAAAACGTTGCAAATAACCATTCTAGCCCTCAAACAGTTAGAAATCACGATCGGCCGTCCAGACCGGCACGAATCCCAAATTTCTCGCTGTACCGACAGAAAGCACTATTCACCCCTGGACAGCCCGAAAGTAGTTATTTTCCATTCTGTAAACGGAAAACCGCCGTACCGCCCCGAAAACGTTGCAAATAACCATTCTAGCCCTCAAACAGCCAGAAATCACGATCGGCCGTCCAGACCGGCACGAATCCCGAATTTCTCGCTGCACCGACAAAAAGCACTATTCACCCTTGGACGGCCCGAAAGTAGTTATTTTCCATTTTGTCAACAGAAAACCGCCGTACCGCCCCGAAAACGTTGCAAATAACCATTCTAGCCCTTAAACAGTTAGAAATCACGATCGGCCGTCCAGACCGGCACGAATCCCGAATTTCTCGCTGCTCCGACAAAAAGCACTATTCACCCCTGGACGGCCCGAAAGTAGTTATTTTCCATTTTGTCAACGGAAGACCGCCGTACCGCCCCGAAAACGTTGCAAATAACCAATCTGCCCCTCAAACAGCCAGAAATCCCGACTGGCCGTCCAGACCGGCACGAATCCCGAATTTCTCCCTGTACCGACAAAAAGCACTATTCACCCCTGAACGGCCCGAAAGTAGTTATTTTCCATTTTGTCAACGGAAGACCGCCGTACCGCCCCGACAACGTTGCAAATAACCATTCTAGCCCTCAAACAGTTAGAAATCACGATCGACCGTCCAGACCGGCACGAATCCCGAATTTCTCGCTGCTCCGACAAAAAGCACTATTCACCCCTTGACGGCCCGAAAGTAGTTATTTTCCATTTTGTCAACGGAAGACCGCCGTACCGCCCCGAAAACGTAGCAAATAACCAATCTGCCCCTCAAACAGCCAGAAATCCCGACTGGCCGTCCAGACCGGCACGAATCCCGAATTTCTCGCTGTACCGACAAAAAGCACTATTCACCCCTGGACAGCCCGAAAGTAGTTATTTTCCATTTTGTCAACGGAAGACCGCCGTACCGCCCCGAAAACGTTGCAAATAACCATTCTAGCCCTCAAACAGCCAGAAATCACGATCGGCCGTCCAGACCGGCACGAATCCCGAATTTCTCGCTGCTCCGACAAAAAGCACTATTCACCCCTTGACGGCCCGAAAGTAGTTATTTTCCATTTTGTCAACGGAAGACCGCCGTACCGCCCCGAAAACGTTGCAAATAACCAATCTGCCCCTCAAACAGCCAGAAATCCCGATCGGCCGTCCAGACCGGCACGAATCCCGAATTTCTCGCTGTACCGACAAAAAGCACTATTCACCCCTGGACAGCCCGAAAGTAGTTATTTTCCATTTTGTCAACGGAAGACCGCCGTACCGCCCCGAAAACGTTGCAAATAACCAATCTGCCCCTCAAACAGCCAGAAATCACGATCGGCCGTCCAGACCGGCACGAATCCCGAATTTCTCGCTGTACCGACAGAAAGCACTATTCACCCCTGGACAGCCCAAAAGTAGTTATTTTCCATTCTGTAAACGGAAAACCGCCGTACCGCCCCGAAAACGTTGCAAATAACCATTCTAGCCCTCAAACAGCCAGAAATCACGATCGGCCGTCCAGACCGGCACGAATCCCGAATTTCTCGCTGCACCGACAAAAAGCACTATTCACCCCTGGACGGTCCGAAAGTAGTTATTTTCCATTTTGTCAACGGAAAACCGCCGTACCGCCCCGAAAACGTTGCAAATAACCATTCTAGCCCTCAAACAGTTAGAAATCACGATCGGCCGTCCAGACCGGCACGAATCCCGAATTTCTCCCTGTACCGACAAAAAGCACTATTCACCCTTGGACGGCCCGAAAGTAGTTATTTTCCATTTTGTCAACGGAAAACCGCCGTACCGCCCCGAAAACGTTGCAAATAACCATTCTAGCCCTCAAACAGTTAGAAATCACGATCGACCGTCCAGACCGGCACGAATCCCGAATTTCTCGCTGCTCCGACAAAAAGCACTATTCACCCCTGGACGGCCCGAAAGTAGTTATTTTCCATTTTGTCAACGGAAGACCGCCGTACCGCCCCGAAAACGTTGCAAATAACCAATCTGCCCCTCAAACAGCCAGAAATCCCGACTGGCCGTCCAGACCGGCACGAATCCCGAATTTCTCCCTGTACCGACAAAAAGCACTATTCACCCCTGAACGGCCCGAAAGTAGTTATTTTCCATTTTGTCAACGGAAAACCGCCGTACCGCCCCGACAACGTTGCAAATAACCATTCTAGCCCTCAAACAGTTAGAAATCACGATCGGCCGTCCAGACCGGCACGAATCCCGAATTTCTCGCTGCTCCGACAAAAAGCACTATTCACCCCTGGACGGCCCGAAAGTAGTTATTTTCCATTTTGTCAACGGAAGACCGCCGTACCGCCCCGAAAACGTTGCAAATAACCAATCTGCCCCTCAAACAGCCAGAAATCCCGACTGGCCGTCCAGACCGGCACGAATCCCGAATTTCTCGCTGTACCGACAAAAAGCACTATTCACCCCTGGACAGCCCGAAAGTAGTTATTTTCCATTTTGTCAACGGAAGACCGCCGTACCGCCCCGAAAACGTAGCAAATAACCAATCTAGCCCTCAAACAGTTAGAAATCACGATCGACCGTCCAGACCGGCACGAATCCCGAATTTCTCGCTGCTCCGACAAAAAGCACTATTCACCCCTTGACGGCCCGAAAGTAGTTATTTTCCATTTTGTCAACGGAAGACCGCCGTACCGCCCCGAAAACGTTGCAAATAACCAATCTGCCCCTCAAACAGCCAGAAATCCCGACTGGCCGTCCAGACCGGCACGAATCCCGAATTTCTCGCTGTACCGACAAAAAGCACTATTCACCCCTGGACAGCCCGAAAGTAGTTATTTTCCATTTTGTCAACGGAAGACCGCCGTACCGCCCCGAAAACGTTGCAAATAACCATTCTAGCCCTCAAACAGCCAGAAATCACGATCGGCCGTCCAGACCGGCACGAATCCCGAATTTCTCGCTGCTCCGACAAAAAGCACTATTCACCCCTTGACGGCCCGAAAGTAGTTATTTTCCATTTTGTCAACGGAAGACCGCCGTACCGCCCCGAAAACGTTGCAAATAACCAATCTGCCCCTCAAACAGCCAGAAATCCCGATCGGCCGTCCAGACCGGCACGAATCCCGAATTTCTCGCTGTACCGACAAAAAGCACTATTCACCCCTGGACAGCCCGAAAGTAGTTATTTTCCATTTTGTCAACGGAAGACCGCCGTACCGCCCCGAAAACGTTGCAAATAACCAATCTGCCCCTCAAACAGCCAGAAATCACGATCGGCCGTCCAGACCGGCACGAATCCCGAATTTCTCGCTGTACCGACAGAAAGCACTATTCACCCCTGGACAGCCCAAAAGTAGTTATTTTCCATTCTGTAAACGGAAAACCGCCGTACCGCCCCGAAAACGTTGCAAATAACCATTCTAGCCCTCAAACAGCCAGAAATCACGATCGGCCGTCCAGACCGGCACGAATCCCGAATTTATCGCTGCACCGACAAAAAGCACTATTCACCCCTGGACGGCCCGAAAGTAGTTATTTTCCATTTTGTCAACGGAAAACCGCCGTACCGCCCCGAAAACGTTGCAAATAACCATTCTAGCCCTCAAACAGTTAGAAATCACGATCGGCCGTCCAGACCGGCACGAATCCCGAATTTCTCCCTGTACCGACAAAAAGCACTATTCACCCTTGGACGGCCCGAAAGTAGTTATTTTCCATTTTGTCAACGGAAAACCGCCGTACCGCCCCGAAAACGTTGCAAATAACCATTCTAGCCCTCAAACAGTTAGAAATCACGATCGACCGTCCAGACCGGCACGAATCCCGAATTTCTCGCTGCTCCGACAAAAAGCACTATTCACCCCTGGACGGCCCGAAAGTAGTTATTTTCCATTTTGTCAACGGAAGACCGCCGTACCGCCCCGAAAACGTTGCAAATAACCAATCTGCCCCTCAAACAGCCAGAAATCCCGACTGGCCGTCCAGACCGGCACGAATCCCGAATTTCTCCCTGTACCGACAAAAAGCACTATTCACCCCTGAACGGCCCGAAAGTAGTTATTTTCCATTTTGTCAACGGAAAACCGCCGTACCGCCCCGACAACGTTGCAAATAACCATTCTAGCCCTCAAACAGTTAGAAATCACGATCGGCCGTCCAGACCGGCACGAATCCCGAATTTCTCGCTGCTCCGACAAAAAGCACTATTCACCCCTGGACGGCCCGAAAGTAGTTATTTTCCATTTTGTCAACGGAAGACCGCCGTACCGCCCCGAAAACGTTGCAAATAACCAATCTGCCCCTCAAACAGCCAGAAATCCCGACTGGCCGTCCAGACCGGCACGAATCCCGAATTTCTCGCTGTACCGACAAAAAGCACTATTCACCCCTGGACAGCCCGAAAGTAGTTATTTTCCATTTTGTCAACGGAAGACCGCCGTACCGCCCCGAAAACGTTGCAAATAACCAATCTGCCCCTCAAACAGCCAGAAATCACGATCGGCCGTCCAGACCGGCACGAATCCCGAATTTCTCGCTGTACCGACAGAAAGCACTATTCGCCCCTGGACAGCCCGAAAGTAGTTATTTTCCATTCTGTAAACGGAAAACCGCCGTACCGCCCCGAAAACGTTGCAAATAACCATTCTAGCCCTCAAACAGCCAGAAATCACGATCGGCCGTCCAGACCGGCACGAATCCCGAATTTCTCGCTGCACCGACAAAAAGCACTATTCACCCCTGGACGGCCCGAAAGTAGTTATTTTCCATTTTGTCAACGGAAAACCGCCGTACCGCCCCGAAAACGTTGCAAATAACCATTCTAGCCCTCAAACAGTTAGAAATCACGATCGGCCGTCCAGACCGGCACGAATCCCGAATTTCTCCCTGTACCGACAAAAAGCACTATTCACCCTTGGACGGCCCGAAAGTAGTTATTTTCCATTTTGTCAACGGAAAACCGCCGTACCGCCCCGAAAACGTTGCAAATAACCATTCTAGCCCTCAAACAGTTAGAAATCACGATCGACCGTCCAGACCGGCACGAATCCCGAATTTCTCGCTGCTCCGACAAAAAGCACTATTCACCCCTGGACGGCCCGAAAGTAGTTATTTTCCATTTTGTCAACGGAAGACCGCCGTACCGCCCCGAAAACGTTGCAAATAACCAATCTGCCCCTCAAACAGCCAGAAATCCCGACTGGCCGTCCAGACCGGCACGAATCCCGAATTTCTCCCTGTACCGACAAAAAGCACTATTCACCCCTGAACGGCCCGAAAGTAGTTATTTTCCATTTTGTCAACGGAAAACCGCCGTACCGCCCCGACAACGTTGCAAATAACCATTCTAGCCCTCAAACAGTTAGAAATCACGATCGGCCGTCCAGACCGGCACGAATCCCGAATTTCTCGCTGCTCCGACAAAAAGCACTATTCACCCCTGGACGGCCCGAAAGTAGTTATTTTCCATTTTGTCAACGGAAGACCGCCGTACCGCCCCGAAAACGTTGCAAATAACCAATCTGCCCCTCAAACAGCCAGAAATCCCGACTGGCCGTCCAGACCGGCACGAATCCCGAATTTCTCGCTGTACCGACAAAAAGCACTATTCACCCCTGGACAGCCCGAAAGTAGTTATTTTCCATTTTGTCAACGGAAGACCGCCGTACCGCCCCGAAAACGTTGCAAATAACCAATCTGCCCCTCAAACAGCCAGAAATCACGATCGGCCGTCCAGACCGGCACGAATCCCGAATTTCTCGCTGTACCGACAGAAAGCACTATTCGCCCCTGGACAGCCCGAAAGTAGTTATTTTCCATTCTGTAAACGGAAAACCGCCGTACCGCCCCGAAAACGTTGCAAATAACCATTCTAGCCCTCAAACAGCCAGAAATCACGATCGGCCGTCCAGACCGGCACGAATCCCGAATTTCTCGCTGCACCGACAAAAAGCACTATTCACCCTTGGACGGCCCGAAAGTAGTTATTTTCCATTTTGTCAACGGAAAACCGCCGTACCGCCCCGAAAACGTTGCAAATAACCATTCTAGCCCTCAAACAGTTAGAAATCACGATCGGCCGTCCAGACCGGCACGAATCCCGAATTTCTCGCTGCACCGACAAAAAGCACTATTCACCCTTGGACGGCCCGAAAGTAGTTATTTTCCATTTTGTCAACGGAAAACCGCCGTACCGCCCCGAAAACGTTGCAAATAACCATTCTAGCCCTCAAACAGTTAGAAATCACGATCGGCCGTCCAGACCGGCACGAATCCCGAATTTCTCGCTGTACCGACAAAAAGCACTATTCACCCCTGGACAGCCCGAAAGTAGTTATTTTCCATTTTGTCAACGGAAGACCGCCGTACCGCCCCGAAAACGTTGCAAATAACCAATCTGCCCCTCAAACAGCCAGAAATCACGACTGGCCGTCCAGACCGGCACGAATCCCGAATTTCTCGCTGTACCGACAGAAAGCACTATTCACCCCTGGACAGCCCGAAAGTAGTTATTTTCCATTCTGTAAACGGAAAACCGCCGTACCGCCCCGAAAACGTTGCAAATAACCATTCTAGCCCTCAAACAGCCAGAAATCACGATCGGCCGTCCAGACCAGCACGAATCCCGAATTTCTCGCTGCACCGACAAAAAGCACTATTCACCCTTGGACGGCCCGAAAGTAGTTATTTTCCATTTTGTCAACGGAAAACCGCCGTACCGCCCCGAAAACGTTGCAAATAACCATTCTAGCCCTCAAACAGTTAGAAATCACGATCGGCCGTCCAGACCGGCACGAATCCCGAATTTCTCGCTGCACCGACAAAAAGCACTATTCACCCTTGGACGGCCCGAAAGTAGTTATTTTCCATTTTGTCAACGGAAAACCGCCGTACCGCCCCGAAAACGTTGCAAATAACCATTCTAGCCCTCAAACAGTTAGAAATCACGATCGGCCGTCCAGACCGGCACGAATCCCGAATTTCTCGCTGTACCGACAAAAAGCACTATTCACCCCTGGACAGCCCGAAAGTAGTTATTTTCCATTTTGTCAACGGAAGACCGCCGTACCGCCCCGAAAACGTTGCAAATAACCAATCTGCCCCTCAAACAGCCAGAAATCACGATCGGCCGTCCAGACCGGCAGGAATCCCGAATTTCTCGCTGTACCGACAGAAAGCACTATTCACCCCTGGACAGCCCGAAAGTAGTTATTTTCCATTCTGTAAACGGAAAACCGCCGTACCGCCCCGAAAACGTTGCAAATAACCATTCTAGCCCTCAAACAGCCAGAAATCACGATCGGCCGTCCAGACCGGCACGAATCCCGAATTTCTCGCTGCACCGACAGAAAGCACTATTCACCCTTGGACGGCCCGAAAGTAGTTATTTTCCATTTTGTCAACGGAAGACCGCCGTACCGCCCCGAAAACGTTGCAAATAACCATTCTAGCCCTCAAACAGTTAGAAATCACGATCGACCGTCCAGACCGGCACGAATCCCGAATTTCTCGCTGCTCCGACAAAAAGCACTATTCACCCCTTGACGGCCCGAAAGTAGTTATTTTCCATTTTGTCAACGGAAGACCGCCGTACCGCCCCGAAAACATTGCAAATAACCAATCTGCCCCTCAAACAGCCAGAAATCCCGACTGGCCGTCCAGACCGGCACGAATCCCGAATTTCTCGCTGTACCGACAAAAAGCACTATTCACCCCCGAACGGCCCGAAAGTAGTTATTTTCCATTTTGTCAACGGAAGACCGCCGTACCGCCCCGAAAACGTTGCAAATAACCAATCTGCCCCTCAAACAGCCAGAAATCACGATCGGCCGTCCAGACCGGCACGAATCCCGAATTTCTCGCTGTACCGACAGAAAGCACTATTCACCCCTGGACAGCCCGAAAGTAGTTATTTTCCATTCTGTAAACGGAAAACCGCCGTACCGCCCCGAAAACGTTGCAAATAACCATTCTAGCCCTCAAACAGCCAGAAATCACGATCGGCCGTCCAGACCGGCACGAATCCCGAATTTCTCGCTGCACCGACAAAAAGCACTATTCACCCTTGGACGGCCCGAAAGTAGTTATTTTCCATTTTGTCAACGGAAAACCGCCGTACCGCCCCGAAAACGTTGCAAATAACCATTCTAGCCCTCAAACAGTTAGAAATCACGATCGGCCGTCCAGACCGGCACGAATCCCGAATTTCTCGCTGCACCGACAAAAAGCACTATTCACCCTTGGACGGCCCGAAAGTAGTTATTTTCCATTTTGTCAACGGAAAACCGCCGTACCGCCCCGAAAACGTTGCAAATAACCATTCTAGCCCTCAAACAGTTAGAAATCACGATCGGCCGTCCAGACCGGCACGAATCCCGAATTTCTCGCTGTACCGACAAAAAGCACTATTCACCCCTGGACAGCCCGAAAGTAGTTATTTTCCATTTTGTCAACGGAAGACCGCCGTACCGCCCCGAAAACGTTGCAAATAACCAATCTGCCCCTCAAACAGCCAGAAATCACGATCGGCCGTCCAGACCGGCACGAATCCCGAATTTCTCGCTGTACCGACAGAAAGCACTATTCACCCCTGGACAGCCCGAAAGTAGTTATTTTCCATTCTGTAAACGGAAAACCGCCGTACCGCCCCGAAAACGTTGCAAATAACCATTCTAGCCCTCAAACAGCCAGAAATCACGATCGGCCGTCCAGACCGGCACGAATCCCGAATTTCTCGCTGCACCGACAGAAAGCACTATTCACCCTTGGACGGCCCGAAAGTAGTTATTTTCCATTTTGTCAACGGAAGACCGCCGTACCGCCCCGAAAACGTTGCAAATAACCATTCTAGCCCTCAAACAGTTAGAAATCACGATCGACCATCCAGACCGGCACGAATCCCGAATTTCTCGCTGCTCCGACAAAAAGCACTATTCACCCCTTGACGGCCCGAAAGTAGTTATTTTCCATTTTGTCAACGGAAGACCGCCGTACCGCCCCGAAAACATTGCAAATAACCAATCTGCCCCTCAAACAGCCAGAAATCCCGACTGGCCGTCCAGACCGGCACGAATCCCGAATTTCTCGCTGTACCGACAAAAAGCACTATTCACCCCCGAACGGCCCGAAAGTAGTTATTTTCCATTTTGTCAACGGAAGACCGCCGTACCGCCCCGAAAACGTTGCAAATAACCAATCTGCCCCTCAAACAGCCAGAAATCACGATCGGCCGTCCAGACCGGCACGAATCCCGAATTTCTCGCTGTACCGACAGAAAGCACTATTCACCCCTGGACAGCCCGAAAGTAGTTATTTTCCATTCTGTAAACGGAAAACCGCCGTACCGCCCCGAAAACGTTGCAAATAACCATTCTAGCCCTCAAACAGCCAGAAATCACGATCGGCCGTCCAGACCGGCACGAATCCCGAATTTCTCGCTGCACCGACAAAAAGCACTATTCACCCTTGGACGGCCCGAAAGTAGTTATTTTCCATTTTGTCAACGGAAAACCGCCGTACCGCCCCGAAAACGTTGCAAATAACCATTCTAGCCCTCAAACAGTTAGAAATCACGATCGGCCGTCCAGACCGGCACGAATCCCGAATTTCTCGCTGCACCGACAAAAAGCACTATTCACCCTTGGACGGCCCGAAAGTAGTTATTTTCCATTTTGTCAACGGAAAACCGCCGTACCGCCCCGAAAACGTTGCAAATAACCATTCTAGCCCTCAAACAGTTAGAAATCACGATCGGCCGTCCAGACCGGCACGAATCCCGAATTTCTCGCTGTACCGACAAAAAGCACTATTCACCCCTGGACAGCCCGAAAGTAGTTATTTTCCATTTTGTCAACGGAAGACCGCCGTACCGCCCCGAAAACGTTGCAAATAACCAATCTGCCCCTCAAACAGCCAGAAATCACGATCGGCCGTCCAGACCGGCACGAATCCCGAATTTCTCGCTGTACCGACAGAAAGCACTATTCACCCCTGGACAGCCCGAAAGTAGTTATTTTCCATTCTGTAAACGGAAAACCGCCGTACCGCCCCGAAAACGTTGCAAATAACCATTCTAGCCCTCAAACAGCCAGAAATCACGATCGGCCGTCCAGACCGGCACGAATCCCGAATTTCTCGCTGCACCGACAAAAAGCACTATTCACCCTTGGACGGCCCGAAAGTAGTTATTTTCCATTTTGTCAACGGAAAACCGCCGTACCGCCCCGAAAACGTTGCAAATAACCATTCTAGCCCTCAAACAGTTAGAAATCACGATCGGCCGTCCAGACCGGCACGAATCCCGAATTTCTCGCTGCACCGACAAAAAGCACTATTCACCCTTGGACGGCCCGAAAGTAGTTATTTTCCATTTTGTCAACGGAAAACCGCCGTACCGCCCCGAAAACGTTGCAAATAACCATTCTAGCCCTCAAACAGTTAGAAATCACGATCGGCCGTCCAGACCGGCACGAATCCCGAATTTCTCGCTGTACCGACAAAAAGCACTATTCACCCCTGGACAGCCCGAAAGTAGTTATTTTCCATTTTGTCAACGGAAGACCGCCGTACCGCCCCGAAAACGTTGCAAATAACCAATCTGCCCCTCAAACAGCCAGAAATCACGATCGGCCGTCCAGACCGGCACGAATCCCGAATTTCTCGCTGTACCGACAGAAAGCACTATTCACCCCTGGACAGCCCGAAAGTAGTTATTTTCCATTCTGTAAACGGAAAACCGCCGTACCGCCCCGAAAACGTTGCAAATAACCATTCTAGCCCTCAAACAGCCAGAAATCACGATCGGCCGTCCAGACCGGCACGAATCCCGAATTTCTCGCTGCACCGACAAAAAGCACTATTCACCCTTGGACGGCCCGAAAGTAGTTATTTTCCATTTTGTCAACGGAAGACCGCCGTACCGCCCCGAAAACGTTGCAAATAACCATTCTAGCCCTCAAACAGTTAGAAATCACGATCGGCCGTCCAGACCGGCACGAATCCCGAATTTCTCGCTGCTCCGACAAAAAGCACTATTCACCCCTTTACGGCCCGAAAGTAGTTATTTTCCATTTTGTCAACGGAAGACCGCCGTACCGCCCCGAAAACATTGCAAATAACCAATCTGCCCCTCAAACAGCCAGAAATCCCGACTGGCCGTCCAGACCGGCACGAATCCCGAATTTCTCGCTGTACCGACAAAAAGCACTATTCACCCCTGAACGGCCCGAAAGTAGTTATTTTCCATTTTGTCAACGGAAAACCGCCGTACCGCCCCGAAAACGTTGCAAATAACCATTCTAGCCCTCAAACAGCCAGAAATCACGATCGGCCGTCCAGACCGGCACGAATCCCGAATTTCTCGCTGCACCGACAAAAAGCACTATTCACCCTTGGACGGCCCGAAAGTAGTTATTTTCCATTTTGTCAACGGAAAACCGCCGTACCGCCCCGAAAACGTTGCAAATAACCATTCTAGCCCTCAAACAGTTAGAAATCACGATCGGCCGTCCAGACCGGCACGAATCCCGAATTTCTCGCTGCACCGACAAAAAGCACTATTCACCCTTGGACGGCCCGAAAGTAGTTATTTTCCATTTTGTCAACGGAAAACCGCCGTACCGCCCCGAAAACGTTGCAAATAACCATTCTAGCCCTCAAACAGTTAGAAATCACGATCGGCCGTCCAGACCGGCACGAATCCCGAATTTCTCGCTGTACCGACAAAAAGCACTATTCACCCCTGGACAGCCCGAAAGTAGTTATTTTCCATTTTGTCAACGGAAGACCGCCGTACCGCCCCGAAAACGTTGCAAATAACCAATCTGCCCCTCAAACAGCCAGAAATCACGATCGGCCGTCCAGACCGGCACGAATCCCGAATTTCTCGCTGTACCGACAGAAAGCACTATTCACCCCTGGACAGCCCGAAAGTAGTTATTTTCCATTCTGTAAACGGAAAACCGCCGTACCGCCCCGAAAACGTTGCAAATAACCATTCTAGCCCTCAAACAGCCAGAAATCACGATCGGCCGTCCAGACCGGCACGAATCCCGAATTTCTCGCTGCACCGACAAAAAGCACTATTCACCCTTGGACGGCCCGAAAGTAGTTATTTTCCATTTTGTCAACGGAAGACCGCCGTACCGCCCCGAAAACGTTGCAAATAACCATTCTAGCCCTCAAACAGTTAGAAATCACGATCGGCCGTCCAGACCGGCACGAATCCCGAATTTCTCGCTGCACCGACAAAAAGCACTATTCACCCTTGGACGGCCCGAAAGTAGTTATTTTCCATTTTGTCAACGGAAGACCGCCGTACCGCCCCGAAAACGTTGCAAATAACCATTCTAGCCCTCAAACAGTTAGAAATCACGATCGGCCGTCCAGACCGGCACGAATCCCGAATTTCTCGCTGCTCCGACAAAAAGCACTATTCACCCCTTTACGGCCCGAAAGTAGTTATTTTCCATTTTGTCAACGGAAGACCGCCGTACCGCCCCGAAAACATTGCAAATAACCAATCTGCCCCTCAAACAGCCAGAAATCCCGACTGGCCGTCCAGACCGGCACGAATCCCGAATTTCTCGCTGTACCGACAAAAAGCACTATTCACCCCTGAACGGCCCGAAAGTAGTTATTTTCCATTTTGTCAACGGAAAACCGCCGTACCGCCCCGAAAACGTTGCAAATAACCATTCTAGCCCTCAAACAGTTAGAAATCACGATCGGCCGTCCAGACCGGCACGAATCCCGAATTTCTCGCTGCTCCGACAAAAAGCACTATTTACCCCTGGACGGCCCGAATGTAGTTATTTTCCATTTTGTCAACGGAAAACCGCCGTACCGCCCCGAAAACGTTGCAAATAACCATTCTAGCCCTCAAACAGTTAGAAATCACGATCGGCCGTCCAGACCGGCACGAATCCCGAATTTCTCGCTGCACCGACAAAAAGCACTATTCACCCTTGGACGGCCCGAAAGTAGTTATTTTCCATTTTGTCAACGGAAAACCGCCGTACCGCCCCGAAAACGTTGCAAATAACCATTCTAGCCCTCAAACAGTTAGAAATCACGATCGGCCGTCCAGACCGGCACGAATCCCGAATTTCTCGCTGTACCGACAAAAAGCACTATTCACCCCTGGACGGCCCGAAAGTAGTTATTTTCCATTTTGTCAACGGAAGACCGCCGTACAGCCCCGAAAACGTTGCAAATAACCAATCTGCCCCTCAAACAGCCAGAAATCACGATCGGCCGTCCAGACCGGCACGAATCCCGAATTTCTCGCTGTACCGACAGAAAGCACTATTCACCCCTGGACAGCCCGAAAGTAGTTATTTTCCATTCTGTAAACGGAAAACCGCCGTACCGCCCCGAAAACGTTGCAAATAACCATTCTAGCCCTCAAACAGCCAGAAATCACGATCGGCCGTCCAGACCGGCACGAATCCCGAATTTCTCGCTGCACCGACAAAAAGCACTATTCACCCTTGGACGGCCCGAAAGTAGTTATTTTCCATTTGGTCAACGGAAGACCGCCGTACCGCCCCGAAAACGTTGCAAATAACCATTCTAGCCCTCAAACAGTTAGAAATCACGATCGACCGTCCAGACCGGCACGAATCCCGAATTTCTCGCTGCTCCGACAAAAAGCACTATTCACCCCTTTACGGCCCGAAAGTAGTTATTTTCCATTTTGTCAACGGAAGACCGCCGTACCGCCCCGAAAACATTGCAAATAACCAATCTGCCCCTCAAACAGCCAGAAATCCCGACTGGCCGTCCAGACCGGCACGAATCCCGAATTTCTCGCTGTACCGACAAAAAGCACTATTCACCCCTGAACGGCCCGAAAGTAGTTATTTTCCATTTTGTCAACGGAAAACCGCCGTACCGCCCCGAAAACGTTGCAAATAACCATTCTAGCCCTCAAACAGTTAGAAATCACGATCGGCCGTCCAGACCGGCACGAATCCCGAATTTCTCGCTGCTCCGACAAAAAGCACTATTCACCCCTGGACGGCCCGAAAGTAGTTATTTTCCATTTTGTCAACGGAAGACCGCCGTACCGCCCCGAAAACGTTGCAAATAACCAATCTGCCCCTCAAACAGCCAGAAATCCCGACTGGCCGTCCAGACCGGCACGAATCCCGAATTTCTCGCTGTACCGACAAAAAGCACTATTCACCCCTGGACAGCCCGAAAGTAGTTATTTTCCATTTTGTCAACGGAAGACCGCCGTACCGCCCCGAAAACGTTGCAAATAACCAATCTGCCCCTTAAACAGCCAGAAATCACGATCGGCCGTCCAGACCGGCACGAATCCCGAATTTCTCGCTGTACCGACAGAAAGCACTATTCACCCCTGGACAGCCCGAAAGTAGTTATTTTCCATTCTGTAAACGGAAAACCGCCGTACCGCACCGAAAACGTTGCAAATAACCATTCTAGCCCTCAAACAGCCAGAAATCACGATCGGCCGTCCAGACCGGCACGAATCCCGAATTTCTCGCTGCACCGACAAAAAGCACTATTCACCCTTGGACGGCCCGAAAGTAGTTATTTTCCATTTTGTCAACGGAAAACCGCCGTACCGCCCCGAAAACGTTGCAAATAACCATTCTAGCCCTCAAACAGTTAGAAATCACGATCGGCCGTCCAGACCGGCACGAATCCCGAATTTCTCGCTGCTCCGACAAAAAGCACTATTTACCCCTGAACGGCCCGAATGTAGTTATTTTCCATTTTGTCAACGGAAAACCGCCGTACCGCCCCGAAAACGTTGCAAATAACCATTCTAGCCCTCAAACAGTTAGAAATCACGATCGGCCGTCCAGACCGGCACGAATCCCGAATTTCTCGCTGCACCGACAAAAAGCACTATTCACCCTTGGACGGCCCGAAAGTAGTTATTTTCCATTTTGTCAACGGAAAACCGCCGTACCGCCCCGAAAACGTTGCAAATAACCATTCTAGCCCTCAAACAGTTAGAAATCACGATCGGCCGTCCAGACCGGCACGAATCCCGAATTTCTCGCTGTACCGACAAAAAGCACTATTCACCCCTGGACGGCCCGAAAGTAGTTATTTTCCATTTTGTCAACGGAAGACCGCCGTACAGCCCCGAAAACGTTGCAAATAACCAATCTGCCCCTCAAACAGCCAGAAATCACGATCGGCCGTCCAGACCGGCACGAATCCCGAATTTCTCGCTGTACCGACAGAAAGCACTATTCACCCCTGGACAGCCCGAAAGTAGTTATTTTCCATTCTGTAAACGGAAAACCGCCGTACCGCCCCGAAAACGTTGCAAATAACCATTCTAGCCCTCAAACAGCCAGAAATCACGATCGGCCGTCCAGACCGGCACGAATCCCGAATTTCTCGCTGCACCGACAAAAAGCACTATTCACCCTTGGACGGCCCGAAAGTAGTTATTTTCCATTTTGTCAACGGAAGACCGCCGTACCGCCCCGAAAACGTTGCAAATAACCATTCTAGCCCTCAAACAGTTAGAAATCACGATCGACCGTCCAGACCGGCACGAATCCCGAATTTCTCGCTGCTCCGACAAAAAGCACTATTCACCCCTTTACGGCCCGAAAGTAGTTATTTTCCATTTTGTCAACGGAAGACCGCCGTACCGCCCCGAAAACATTGCAAATAACCAATCTGCCCCTCAAACAGCCAGAAATCCCGACTGGCCGTCCAGACCGGCACGAATCCCGAATTTCTCGCTGTACCGACAAAAAGCACTATTCACCCCTGAACGGCCCGAAAGTAGTTATTTTCCATTTTGTCAACGGAAAACCGCCGTACCGCCCCGAAAACGTTGCAAATAACCATTCTAGCCCTCAAACAGTTAGAAATCACGATCGGCCGTCCAGACCGGCACGAATCCCGAATTTCTCGCTGCTCCGACAAAAAGCACTATTCACCCCTGGACGGCCCGAAAGTAGTTATTTTCCATTTTGTCAACGGAAGACCGCCGTACCGCCCCGAAAACGTTGCAAATAACCAATCTGCCCCTCAAACAGCCAGAAATCCCGACTGGCCGTCCAGACCGGCACGAATCCCGAATTTCTCGCTGTACCGACAAAAAGCACTATTCACCCCTGGACAGCCCGAAAGTAGTTATTTTCCATTTTGTCAACGGAAGACCGCCGTACCGCCCCGAAAACGTTGCAAATAACCAATCTGCCCCTTAAACAGCCAGAAATCACGATCGGCCGTCCAGACCGGCACGAATCCCGAATTTCTCGCTGTATCGACAGAAAGCACTATTCACCCCTGGACAGCCCGAAAGTAGTTATTTTCCATTCTGTAAACGGAAAACCGCCGTACCGCACCGAAAACGTTGCAAATAACCATTCTAGCCCTCAAACAGCCAGAAATCACGATCGGCCGTCCAGACCGGCACGAATCCCGAATTTCTCGCTGCACCGACAAAAAGCACTATTCACCCTTGGACGGCCCGAAAGTAGTTATTTTCCATTTTGTCAACGGAAAACCGCCGTACCGCCCCGAAAACGTTGCAAATAACCATTCTAGCCCTCAAACAGTTAGAAATCACGATCGGCCGTCCAGACCGGCACGAATCCCGAATTTCTCGCTGTACCGACAAAAAGCACTATTCACCCCTGGACAGCCCGAAAGTAGTTATTTTCCATTTTGTCAACGGAAGACCGCCGTACCGCCCCGAAAACGTTGCAAATAACCAATCTGCCCCTCAAACAGCCAGAAATCACGATCGGCCGTCCAGACCGGCACGAATCCCGAATTTCTCGCTGTACCGACAGAAAGCACTATTCACCCCTGGACAGCCCGAAAGTAGTTATTTTCCATTCTGTAAACGGAAAACCGCCGTACCGCCCCGAAAACGTTGCAAATAACCATTCTAGCCCTCAAACAGCCAGAAATCACGATCGGCCGTCCAGACCGGCACGAATCCCGAATTTCTCGCTGCACCGACAAAAAGCACTATTCACCCTTGGACGGCCCGAAAGTAGTTATTTTCCATTTTGTCAACGGAAAACCGCCGTACCGCCCCGAAAACGTTGCAAATAACCATTCTAGCCCTCAAACAGTTAGAAATCACGATCGGCCGTCCAGACCGGCACGAATCCCGAATTTCTCGCTGCACCGACAAAAAGCACTATTCACCCTTGGACGGCCCGAAAGTAGTTATTTTCCATTTTGTCAACGGAAGACCGCCGTACCGCCCCGAAAACGTTGCAAATAACCATTCTAGCCCTCAAACAGTTAGAAATCACGATCGGCCGTCCAGACCGGCACGAATCCCGAATTTCTCGCTGCTCCGACAAAAAGCACTATTCACCCCTGGACGGCCCGAAAGTAGTTATTTTCCATTTTGTCAACGGAAGACCGCCGTACCGCCCCGAAAACGTTGCAAATAACCAATCTGCCCCTCAAACAGCCAGAAATCCCGACTGGCCGTCCAGACCGGCACGAATCCCGAATTTCTCCCTGTACCGACAAAAAGCACTATTCACCCCTGAACGGCCCGAAAGTAGTTATTTTCCATTTTGTCAACGGAAGACCGCCGTACCGCCCCGAAAACGTTGCAAATAACCATTCTAGCCCTCAAACAGTTAGAAATCACGATCGACCGTCCAGACCGGCACGAATCCCGAATTTCTCGCTGCTCCGACAAAAAGCACTATTCACCCCTTGACGGCCCGAAAGTAGTTATTTTCCATTTTGTCAACGGAAGACCGCCGTACCGCCCCGAAAACGTTGCAAATAACCAATCTGCCCCTCAAACAGCCAGAAATCCCGACTGGCCGTCCAGACCGGCACGAATCCCGAATTTCTCGCTGTACCGACAAAAAGCACTATTCACCCCTGGACAGCCCGAAAGTAGTTATTTTCCATTTTGTCAACGGAAGACCGCCGTACCGCCCCGAAAACGTTGCAAATAACCAATCTGCCCCTCAAACAGCCAGAAATCACGATCGGCCGTCCAGACTGGCACGAATCCCGAATTTCTCGCTGTACCGACAGAAAGCACTATTCACCCCTGGACAGCCCGAAAGTAGTTATTTTCCATTCTGTAAACGGAAAACCGCCGTACCGCCCCGAAAACGTTGCAAATAACCATTCTAGCCCTCAAACAGCCAGAAATCACGATCGGCCGTCCAGACCGGCACGAATCCCGAATTTCTCGCTGCACCGACAAAAAGCACTATTCACCCTTGGACGGCCCGAAAGTAGTTATTTTCCATTTTGTCAACGGAAAACCGCCGTACCGGCCCGAAAACGTTGCAAATAACCATTCTAGCCCTCAAACAGTTAGAAATCACGATCGGCCGTCCAGACCGGCACGAATCCCGAATTTCTCGCTGCACCGACAAAAAGCACTATTCACCCTTGGACGGCCCGAAAGTAGTTATTTTCCATTCTGTAAACGGAAAACCGCCGTACCGCCCCGAAAACGTTGCAAATAACCATTCTAGCCCTCAAACAGTTAGAAATCCCGATCGGCCGTCCAGACCGGCACGAATCCCGAATTCTCGCTGCTCCGAGAAAAAGCACTATTCACCCCTGGACGGCCCGAAAGTAGTTATTTTCCATTTTGTCAACGGAAGACCGCCGTACCGCCCCGAAAACGTTGCAAATAACCAATCTGCCCCTCAAACAGCCAGAAATCACGACTGGCCGTCCAGACCGGCACGAATCCCGAATTTCTCGCTGTACAGACAAAAAGCACTATTCACCCCTGAACGGCCCGAAAGTAGTTATTTTCCATTTTGTCAACGGAAGACCGCCGTACCGCCCCGAAAACGTTGCAAATAACCATTCTAGCCCTCAAAGAGTTAGAAATCACGATCGACCGTCCAGACCGGCACGAATCCCGAATTTCTCGCTGCTCCGACAAAAAGCACTATTCACCCCTGGACGCCCCGAAAGTAGTTATTTTCTATTTTGTCAACGGAAGACCGCCGTACCGCCCCGAAAACGTTGCAAATAACCAATCTGCCCCTCAAACAGCCAGAAATCACGACTGGCCGTCCAGACCGGCACGAATCCCGAATTTCTCCCTGTACCGACAAAAAGCACTATTCACCCCTGAACGGCCCGAAAGTAGTTATTTTCCATTTTGTCAACGGAAGACCGCCGTACCGCCCCGAAAACGTTGCAAATAACCATTCTAGCCCTCAAACAGTTAGAAATCACGATCGACCGTCCAGACCGGCACGAATCCCGAATTTCTCGCCGCTCCGACAAAAAGCACTATTCACCCCTGGACGGCCCGAAAGTAGTTATTTTCCATTTTGTCAACGGAAGACCGCCGTACCGCCCCGAAAACGTTGCAAATAACCAATCTGCCCCTCAAACAGCCAGAAATCTCGACTGGCCGTCCAGACCGGCACGAATCCCGAATTTCTCGCTGTACCGACAAAAAGCACTATTCACCCCTGGACAGCCCGAAAGTAGTTATTTTCCATTTTGTCAACGGAAGACCGCCGTACCGCCCCGAAAACGTTGCAAATAACCATTCTAGCCCTCAAACAGTTAGAAATCACGATCGGCCGTCCAGACCGGCACGAATCCCGAATTTCTCGCTGCTCCGACAAAAAGCACTATTCACCCCTGGACGCCCCGAAAGTAGTTATTTTCTATTTTGTCAACGGAAGACCGCCGTACCGCCCCGAAAACGTTGCAAATAACCAATCTGCCCCTCAAACAGCCAGAAATCACGACTGGCCGTCCAGACCGGCACGAATCCCGAATTTCTCCCTGTACCGACAAAAAGCACTATTCACCCCTGAACGGCCCGAAAGTAGTTATTTTCCATTTTGTCAACGGAAGACCGCCGTACCGCCCCGAAAACGTTGCAAATAACCATTCTAGCCCTCAAACAGTTAGAAATCACGATCGACCGTCCAGACCGGCACGAATCCCGAATTTCTCGCCGCTCCGACAAAAAGCACTATTCACCCCTGGACGGCCCGAAAGTAGTTATTTTCCATTTTGTCAACGGAAGACCGCCGTACCGCCCCGAAAACGTTGCAAATAACCAATCTGCCCCTCAAACAGCCAGAAATCTCGACTGGCCGTCCAGACCGGCACGAATCCCGAATTTCTCGCTGTACCGACAAAAAGCACTATTCACCCCTGGACAGCCCGAAAGTAGTTATTTTCCATTTTGTCAACGGAAGACCGCCGTACCGCCCCGAAAACGTTGCAAATAACCATTCTAGCCCTCAAACAGTTAGAAATCACGATCGGCCGTCCAGACCGGCACGAATCCCGAATTTCTCGCTGCACCGACAAAAAGCACTATTCACCCTTGGACGGCCCGAAAGTAGTTATTTTGCATTTTGTCAACGGAAAACCGCTGTACCGCCCCGAAAACGTTGCAAATAACCATTCTAGCCCTCAAACAGTTAGAAATCACGATCGGCCGTCCAGACCGGCACGAATCCCGAATTTCTCGCTGCACCGACAAAAAGCACTATTCACCCTTGGACGGCCCGAAAGTAGTTATTTTCCATTTTGTCAACGGAAAACCGCCGTACCGCCCCGAAAACGTTGCAAATAACCATTCTAGCCCTCAAACAGTTAGAAATCACGATCGGCCGTCCAGACCGGCACGAATCCCGAATTTCTCGCTGCACCGACAAAAAGCACTATTCACCCTTGGACGGCCCGAAAGTAGTTATTTTCCATTTTATCAACGGAAAACCACCGTACCGCCCCGAAAACGTTGCAAATAACCATTCTAGCCCTCAAACAGTTAGAAATCACGATCGGCCGTCCAGACCGGCACGAATCCCGAATTTCTCGCTGCTCCGACAAAAAGCACTATTCACCCCTGGACGGCCCGAAAGTAGTTATTTTCCATTTTGTCAACGGAAGACCGCCGTACCGCCCCGAAAACGTCGCAAATAACCAATCTGCCCCTCAAACAGCCAGAAATCACGACTGGCCGTCCAGACCGGCACGAATCCCGAATTTCTCGCTGTACCGACAAAAAGCACTATTCACCCCTGAACGGCCCGAAAGTAGTTATTTTTCATTTTGTCAACGGAAGACCGCCGTACCGCCCCGAAAACGTAGCAAATAACCAATCTGCCCCTCAAACAGCCAGAAATCACGATCGGCCGTCCAGACCGGCACGAATCCCGAATTTCTCGCTGTACCGACAGAAAGCACTATTCACCCCTGGACAGCCCGAAAGTAGTTATTTTCCATTCTGTAAACGGAAAACCGCCGTACCGCCCCGAAAACGTTGCAAATAACCATTCTAGCCCTCAAACAGCCAGAAATCACGATCGGCCGTCCAGACCGGCACGAATCCCGAATTTCTCGCTGCACCGACAAAAAGCACTATTCACCCTTGGACGGCCCGAAAGTAGTTATTTTCCATTTTGTCAACGGAAAACCGCCGTATCGCCCCGAAAACGTTGCAAATAACCATTCTAGCCCTCAAACAGTTAGAAATCACGATCGGCCGTCCAGACCGGCACGAATCCCGAATTTCTCGCTGCTCCGACAAAAAGCACTATTCACCCCTGGACGGCCCGAAAGTAGTTATTTTCCATTTTGTCAACGGAAGACCGCCGTACCGCCCCGAAAACGTCGCAAATAACCAATCTGCCCCTCAAACAGCCAGAAATCACGACTGGCCGTCCAGACCGGCACGAATCCCGAATTTCTCGCTGTACCGACAAAAAGCACTATTCACCCCTGAACGGCCCGAAAGTAGTTATTTTTCATTTTGTCAACGGAAGACCGCCGTACCGCCCCGAAAACGTAGCAAATAACCAATCTGCCCCTCAAACAGCCAGAAATCACGATCGGCCGTCCAGACCGGCACGAATCCCGAATTTCTCGCTGTACCGACAGAAAGCACTATTCACCCCTGGACAGCCCGAAAGTAGTTATTTTCCATTCTGTAAACGGAAAACCGCCGTACCGCCCCGAAAACGTTGCAAATAACCATTCTAGCCCTCAAACAGCCAGAAATCACGATCGGACGTCCAGACCGGCACGAATCCCGAATTTCTCGCTGCACCGACAAAAAGCACTATTCACCCTTGGACGGCCCGAAAGTAGTTATTTTCCATTTTGTCAACGGAAAACCGCCGTATCGCCCCGAAAACGTTGCAAATAACCATTCTAGCCCTCAAACAGTTAGAAATCACGATCGGCCGTCCAGACCGGCACGAATCGCGAATTTCTCGCTGCACCGACAAAAAGCACTATTCACCCCTGAACGGCCCGAAAGTAGTTATTTTCCATTTTGTCAACGGAAGACCGCCGTACCGCCCCGAAAACGTTGCAAATAACCATTCTAGCCCTCAAACAGCCAGAAATCACGATCGGCCGTCCAGACCGGCACGAATCCCGAATTTCTCGCTGCACCGACAAAAAGCACTATTCACCCTTGGACGGCCCGAAAGTAGTTATTTTCCATTTTGTCAACGGAAAACCGCCGTACCGCCCCGAAAACGTTGCAAATAACCATTCTAGCCCTCAAACAGTTAGAAATCACGATCGGCCGTCCAGACCGGCACGAATCCCGAATTTCTCGCTGCACCGACAAAAAGCACTATTCACCCTTGGACGGCCCGAAAGTAGTTATTTTCCATTTTGTCAACGGAAAACCGCCGTACCGCCCCGAAAACGTTGCAAATAACCATTCTAGCCCTCAAACAGTTAGAAATCACGATCGGCCGTCCAGACCGGCACGAATCCCGAATTTCTCGCTGTACCGACAAAAAGCACTATTCACCCCTGGACGGCCCGAAAGTAGTTATTTTCCATTTTGTCAACGGAAGACCGCCGTACCGCCCCGAAAACGTTGCAAATAACCAATCTGCCCCTCAAACAGCCAGAAATCACGATCGGCCGTCCAGACCGGCACGAATCCCGAATTTCTCGCTGCACCGACAAAAAGCACTATTCACCCTTGGACGGCCCGAAAGTAGTTATTTTCCATTTTGTCAACGGAAAACCGCCGTACCGCCCCGAAAACGTTGCAAATAACCATTCTAGCCCTCAAAGAGTTAGAAATCACGATCGGCCGTCCAGACCGGCACGAATCCCGAATTTCTCGCTGCTCCGACAAAAAGCACTATTCACCCCTGGACGGCCCGAAAGTAGTTATTTTCCATTTTGTCAACGGAAGACCGCCGTACCGCCCCGAAAACGTTGTAAATAACCAATCTGCCCCTCAAACAGCCAGAAATCCCGACTGGCCGTCCAGACCGGCACGAATCCCGAATTTCTCGCTGTACCGACAAAAAGCACTATTCACCCCTGGACAGCCCGAAAGTAGTTATTTTCCATTTTGTCAACGGAAGACCGCCGTACCGCCTCGAAAACGTTGCAAATAAACCAATCTGCCCCTCAAACAGCCAGAAATCACGATCGGCCGTCCAGACCGGCACGAATCCCGAATTTCTCGCTGTACCGACAGAAAGCACTATTCACCCCTGGACGGCCCGAAAGTAGTTATTTTCCATTTTGTAAACGGAAAACCGCCGTACCGCCCCGAAAACGTTGCAAATAACCATTCTAGCCCTCAAACAGCCAGAAATCACGATCGGCCGTCCAGACCGGCACGAATCCCGAATTTCTCGCTGCACCGACAAAAAGCACTATTCACCCTTGGACGGCCCGAAAGTAGTTATTTTCCATTTTGTCAACGGAAAACCGCCGTACCGCCCCGAAAACGTTGCAAATAACCATTCTAGCCCTCAAAGAGTTAGAAATCACGATCGACCGTCCAGACCGGCACGAATCCCGAATTTCTCGCTGTACCGACAAAAAGCACTATTCACCCCTGGACGGCCCGAAAGTAGTTATTTTCCATTTTGTCAACGGAAGACCGCCGTACCGCCCCGAAAACGTTGCAAATAACCATTCTAGCCCTCAAACAGCCAGAAATCACGATCGGCCGTCCAGACCGGCACGAATCCCGAATTTCTCGCTGCACCGACAAAAAGCACTATTCACCCTTGGACGGCCCGAAAGTAGTTATTTTCCATTTTGTCAACGGAAAACCGCCGTACCGCCCCGAAAACGTTGCAAATAACCATTCTAGCCCTCAAACAGTTAGAAATCACGATCGGCCGTCCAGACCGGCACGAATCCCGAATTTCTCGCTGCACCGACAAAAAGCACTATTCACCCTTGGACGGCCCGAAAGTAGTTATTTTCCATTTTGTCAACGGAAAACCGCCGTACCGCCCCGAAAACGTTGCAAATAACCATTCTAGCCCTCAAACAGTTAGAAATCACGATCGGCCGTCCAGACCGGCACGAATCCCGAATTTCTCGCTGTACCGACAAAAAGCACTATTCACCCCTGGACGGCCCGAAAGTAGTTATTTTCCATTTTGTCAACGGAAGACCGCCGTACCGCCCCGAAAACGTTGCAAATAACCAATCTGCCCCTCAAACAGCCAGAAATCACGATCGGCCGTCCAGACCGGCACGAATCCCGAATTTCTCGCTGCACCGACAAAAAGCACTATTCACCCTTGGACGGCCCGAAAGTAGTTATTTTCCATTTTGTCAACGGAAAACCGCCGTACCGCCCCGAAAACGTTGCAAATAACCATTCTAGCCCTCAAAGAGTTAGAAATCACGATCGGCCGTCCAGACCGGCACGAATCCCGAATTTCTCGCTGCTCCGACAAAAAGCACTATTCACCCCTGGACGGCCCGAAAGTAGTTATTTTCCATTTTGTCAACGGAAGACCGCCGTACCGCCCCGAAAACGTTGTAAATAACCAATCTGCCCCTCAAACAGCCAGAAATCCCGACTGGCCGTCCAGACCGGCACGAATCCCGAATTTCTCGCTGTACCGACAAAAAGCACTATTCACCCCTGGACAGCCCGAAAGTAGTTATTTTCCATTTTGTCAACGGAAGACCGCCGTACCGCCTCGAAAACGTTGCAAATAAACCAATCTGCCCCTCAAACAGCCAGAAATCACGATCGGCCGTCCAGACCGGCACGAATCCCGAATTTCTCGCTGTACCGACAGAAAGCACTATTCACCCCTGGACGGCCCGAAAGTAGTTATTTTCCATTTTGTAAACGGAAAACCGCCGTACCGCCCCGAAAACGTTGCAAATAACCATTCTAGCCCTCAAACAGCCAGAAATCACGATCGGCCGTCCAGACCGGCACGAATCCCGAATTTCTCGCTGCACCGACAAAAAGCACTATTCACCCTTGGACGGCCCGAAAGTAGTTATTTTCCATTTTGTCAACGGAAAACCGCCGTACCGCCCCGAAAACGTTGCAAATAACCATTCTAGCCCTCAAAGAGTTAGAAATCACGATCGACCGTCCAGACCGGCACGAATCCCGAATTTCTCGCTGTACCGACAAAAAGCACTATTCACCCCTGGACGGCCCGAAAGTAGTTATTTTCCATTTTGTCAACGGAAGACCGCCGTACCGCCCCGAAAACGTTGTAAATAACCAATCTGCCCCTCAAACAGCCAGAAATCCCGACTGGCCGTCCAGACCGGCACGAATCCCGAATTTCTCGCTGTACCGACAAAAAGCACTATTCACCCCCTGAACGGCCCGAAAGTAGTTATTTTTCATTTTGTCAACGGAAGACCGCCGTACCGCCCCGAAAACGTTGCAAATAACCAATCTGCCCCTCAAACAGCCAGAAATCACGATCGGCCGTCCAGACCGGCACGAATCACGAATTTCTCGCTGTACCGACAGAAAGCACTATTCACCCCTGGACAGCCCGAAAGTAGTTATTTTCCATTCTGTCAACGGAAGACCGCCGTACCGCCCCGAAAACGTCGCAAATAACCAATCTGCCCCTCAAACAGCCAGAAATCACGACTGGCCGTCCAGACCGGCACGAATCCCGAATTTCTCGCTGTACCGACAAAAAGCACTATTCACCCCTGAACGGCCCGAAAGTAGTTATTTTTCATTTTGTCAACGGAAGACCGCCGTACCGCCCCGAAAACGTAGCAAATAACCAATCTGCCCCTCAAACAGCCAGAAATCACGATCGGCCGTCCAGACCGGCACGAATCCCGAATTTCTCGCTGTACCGACAGAAAGCACTATTCACCCCTGGACAGCCCGAAAGTAGTTATTTTCCATTCTGTAAACGGAAAACCGCCGTACCGCCCCGAAAACGTTGCAAATAACCATTCTAGCCCTCAAACAGCCAGAAATCACGATCGGACGTCCAGACCGGCACGAATCCCGAATTTCTCGCTGCACCGACAAAAAGCACTATTCACCCTTGGACGGCCCGAAAGTAGTTATTTTCCATTTTGTCAACGGAAAACCGCCGTATCGCCCCGAAAACGTTGCAAATAACCATTCTAGCCCTCAAACAGTTAGAAATCACGATCGGCCGTCCAGACCGGCACGAATCGCGAATTTCTCGCTGCACCGACAAAAAGCACTATTCACCCCTGAACGGCCCGAAAGTAGTTATTTTCCATTTTGTCAACGGAAGACCGCCGTACCGCCCCGAAAACGTTGCAAATAACCATTCTAGCCCTCAAACAGCCAGAAATCACGATCGGCCGTCCAGACCGGCACGAATCCCGAATTTCTCGCTGCACCGACAAAAAGCACTATTCACCCTTGGACGGCCCGAAAGTAGTTATTTTCCATTTTGTCAACGGAAAACCGCCGTACCGCCCCGAAAACGTTGCAAATAACCATTCTAGCCCTCAAACAGTTAGAAATCACGATCGGCCGTCCAGACCGGCACGAATCCCGAATTTCTCGCTGCACCGACAAAAAGCACTATTCACCCTTGGACGGCCCGAAAGTAGTTATTTTCCATTTTGTCAACGGAAAACCGCCGTACCGCCCCGAAAACGTTGCAAATAACCATTCTAGCCCTCAAACAGTTAGAAATCACGATCGGCCGTCCAGACCGGCACGAATCCCGAATTTCTCGCTGTACCGACAAAAAGCACTATTCACCCCTGGACGGCCCGAAAGTAGTTATTTTCCATTTTGTCAACGGAAGACCGCCGTACCGCCCCGAAAACGTTGCAAATAACCAATCTGCCCCTCAAACAGCCAGAAATCACGATCGGCCGTCCAGACCGGCACGAATCCCGAATTTCTCGCTGTACCGACAGAAAGCACTATTCACCCCTGGACAGCCCGAAAGTAGTTATTTTCCATTCTGTAAACGGAAAACCGCCGTGCCGCCCCGAAAACGTTGCAAATAACCATTCTAGCCCTCAAACAGCCAGAAATCACGATCGGCCGTCCAGACCGGCACGAATCCCGAATTTCTCGCTGCACCGACAAAAAGCACTATTCACCCTTGGACGGCCCGAAAGTAGTTATTTTCCATTTTGTCAACGGAAGACCGCCGTACCGCCCCGAAAACGTTGCAAATAACCATTCTAGCCCTCAAACAGCCAGAAATCACGATCGGCCGTCCAGACCGGCACGAATCCCGAATTTCTCGCTGCACCGAAATAAACACTATTCACCCTTGGACGGCCCGAAAGTAGTTATTTTCCATTTTGTCAACGGAAAACCGCCGTATCGCCCCGAAAACGTTGCAAATAACCATTCTAGCCCTCAAACAGTTAGAAATCACGATCGGCCGTCCAGACCGGCACGAATCGCGAATTTCTCGCTGCACCGACAAAAAGCACTATTCACCCCTGAACGGCCCGAAAGTAGTTATTTTCCATTTTGTCAACGGAAGACCGCCGTACCGCCCCGAAAACGTTGCAAATAACCATTCTAGCCCTCAAACAGCCAGAAATCACGATCGGCCGTCCAGACCGGCACGAATCCCGAATTTCTCGCTGCACCGACAAAAAGCACTATTCACCCTTGGACGGCCCGAAAGTAGTTATTTTCCATTTTGTCAACGGAAAACCGCCGTACCGCCCCGAAAACGTTGCAAATAACCATTCTAGCCCTCAAACAGTTAGAAATCACGATCGGCCGTCCAGACCGGCACGAATCCCGAATTTCTCGCTGTACCGACAAAAAGCACTATTCACCCCTGGACGGCCCGAAAGTAGTTATTTTCCATTTTGTCAACGGAAGACCGCCGTACCGCCCCGAAAACGTTGCAAATAACCAATCTGCCCCTCAAACAGCCAGAAATCACGATCGGCCGTCCAGACCGGCACGAATCCCGAATTTCTCGCTGTACCGACAGAAAGCACTATTCACCCCTGGACAGCCCGAAAGTAGTTATTTTCCATTCTGTAAACGGAAAACCGCCGTACCGCCCCGAAAACGTTGCAAATAACCATTCTAGCCCTCAAACAGCCAGAAATCACGATCGGCCGTCCAGACCGGCACGAATCCCGAATTTCTCGCTGCACCGACAAAAAGCACTATTCACCCTTGGACGGCCCGAAAGTAGTTATTTTCCATTTTGTCAACGGAAGACCGCCGTACCGCCCCGAAAACGTTGCAAATAACCATTCTAGCCCTCAAACAGTTAGAAATCACGATCGGCCGTCCAGACCGGCACGAATCCCGAATTTCTCGCTGTACCGACAAAAAGCACTATTCACCCCTGGACGGCCCGAAAGTAGTTATTTTCCATTTTGTCAACGGAAGACCGCCGTACCGCCCCGAAAACGTTGCAAATAACCAATCTGCCCCTCAAACAGCCAGAAATCACGATCGGCCGTCCAGACCGGCACGAATCCCGAATTTCTCGCTGTACCGACAGAAAGCACTATTCACCCCTGGACAGCCCGAAAGTAGTTATTTTCCATTCTGTAAACGGAAAACCGCCGTACCGCCCCGAAAACGTTGCAAATAACCATTCTAGCCCTCAAACAGCCAGAAATCACGATCGGCCGTCCAGACCGGCACGAATCCCGAATTTCTCGCTGCACCGACAAAAAGCACTATTCACCCTTGGACGGCCCGAAAGTAGTTATTTTCCATTTTGTCAACGGAAGACCGCCGTACCGCCCCGAAAACGTTGCAAATAACCATTCTAGCCCTCAAACAGCCAGAAATCACGATCGGCCGTCCAGACCGGCACGAATCCCGAATTTCTCGCTGCACCGACAAAAAGCACTATTCACCCTTGGACGGCCCGAAAGTAGTTATTTTCCATTTTGTCAACGGAAAACCGCCGTATCGCCCCGAAAACGTTGCAAATAACCATTCTAGCCCTCAAACAGTTAGAAATCACGATCGGCCGTCCAGACCGGCACGAATCCCGAATTTCTCGCTGCTCCGACAAAAAGCACTATTCACCCCTGGACGGCCCGAAAGTAGTTATTTTCCATTTTGTCAACGGAAGACCGCCGTACCGCCCCGAAAACGTCGCAAATAACCAATCTGCCCCTCAAACAGCCAGAAATCACGACTGGCCGTCCAGACCGGCACGAATCCCGAATTTCTCGCTGTACCGACAAAAAGCACTATTCACCCCTGAACGGCCCGAAAGTAGTTATTTTTCATTTTGTCAACGGAAGACCGCCGTACCGCCCCGAAAACGTAGCAAATAACCAATCTGCCCCTCAAACAGCCAGAAATCACGATCGGCCGTCCAGACCGGCACGAATCCCGAATTTCTCGCTGTACCGACAGAAAGCACTATTCACCCCTGGACAGCCCGAAAGTAGTTATTTTCCATTCTGTAAACGGAAAACCGCCGTACCGCCCCGAAAACGTTGCAAATAACCATTCTAGCCCTCAAACAGCCAGAAATCACGATCGGACGTCCAGACCGGCACGAATCCCGAATTTCTCGCTGCACCGACAAAAAGCACTATTCACCCTTGGACGGCCCGAAAGTAGTTATTTTCCATTTTGTCAACGGAAAACCGCCGTATCGCCCCGAAAACGTTGCAAATAACCATTCTAGCCCTCAAACAGTTAGAAATCACGATCGGCCGTCCAGACCGGCACGAATCGCGAATTTCTCGCTGCACCGACAAAAAGCACTATTCACCCCTGAACGGCCCGAAAGTAGTTATTTTCCATTTTGTCAACGGAAGACCGCCGTACCGCCCCGAAAACGTTGCAAATAACCATTCTAGCCCTCAAACAGCCAGAAATCACGATCGGCCGTCCAGACCGGCACGAATCCCGAATTTCTCGCTGCACCGACAAAAAGCACTATTCACCCTTGGACGGCCCGAAAGTAGTTATTTTCCATTTTGTCAACGGAAAACCGCCGTACCGCCCCGAAAACGTTGCAAATAACCATTCTAGCCCTCAAACAGTTAGAAATCACGATCGGCCGTCCAGACCGGCACGAATCCCGAATTTCTCGCTGTACCGACAAAAAGCACTATTCACCCCTGGACGGCCCGAAAGTAGTTATTTTCCATTTTGTCAACGGAAGACCGCCGTACCGCCCCGAAAACGTTGCAAATAACCAATCTGCCCCTCAAACAGCCAGAAATCACGATCGGCCGTCCAGACCGGCACGAATCCCGAATTTCTCGCTGTACCGACAGAAAGCACTATTCACCCCTGGACAGCCCGAAAGTAGTTATTTTCCATTCTGTAAACGGAAAACCGCCGTACCGCCCCGAAAACGTTGCAAATAACCATTCTAGCCCTCAAACAGCCAGAAATCACGATCGGCCGTCCAGACCGGCACGAATCCCGAATTTCTCGCTGCACCGACAAAAAGCACTATTCACCCTTGGACGGCCCGAAAGTAGTTATTTTCCATTTTGTCAACGGAAGACCGCCGTACCGCCCCGAAAACGTTGCAAATAACCATTCTAGCCCTCAAACAGTTAGAAATCACGATCGGCCGTCCAGACCGGCACGAATCCCGAATTTCTCGCTGTACCGACAAAAAGCACTATTCACCCCTGGACGGCCCGAAAGTAGTTATTTTCCATTTTGTCAACGGAAGACCGCCGTACCGCCCCGAAAACGTTGCAAATAACCAATCTGCCCCTCAAACAGCCAGAAATCACGATCGGCCGTCCAGACCGGCACGAATCCCGAATTTCTCGCTGTACCGACAGAAAGCACTATTCACCCCTGGACAGCCCGAAAGTAGTTATTTTCCATTCTGTAAACGGAAAACCGCCGTACCGCCCCGAAAACGTTGCAAATAACCATTCTAGCCCTCAAACAGCCAGAAATCACGATCGGCCGTCCAGACCGGCACGAATCCCGAATTTCTCGCTGCACCGACAAAAAGCACTATTCACCCTTGGACGGCCCGAAAGTAGTTATTTTCCATTTTGTCAACGGAAGACCGCCGTACCGCCCCGAAAACGTTGCAAATAACCATTCTAGCCCTCAAACAGCCAGAAATCACGATCGGCCGTCCAGACCGGCACGAATCCCGAATTTCTCGCTGCACCGACAAAAAGCACTATTCACCCTTGGACGGCCCGAAAGTAGTTATTTTCCATTTTGTCAACGGAAAACCGCCGTATCGCCCCGAAAACGTTGCAAATAACCATTCTAGCCCTCAAACAGTTAGAAATCACGATCGGCCGTCCAGACCGGCACGAATCCCGAATTTCTCGCTGCTCCGACAAAAAGCACTATTCACCCCTGGACGGCCCGAAAGTAGTTATTTTCCATTTTGTCAACGGAAGACCGCCGTACCGCCCCGAAAACGTCGCAAATAACCAATCTGCCCCTCAAACAGCCAGAAATCACGACTGGCCGTCCAGACCGGCACGAATCCCGAATTTCTCGCTGTACCGACAAAAAGCACTATTCACCCCTGAACGGCCCGAAAGTAGTTATTTTTCATTTTGTCAACGGAAGACCGCCGTACCGCCCCGAAAACGTAGCAAATAACCAATCTGCCCCTCAAACAGCCAGAAATCACGATCGGCCGTCCAGACCGGCACGAATCCCGAATTTCTCGCTGTACCGACAGAAAGCACTATTCACCCCTGGACAGCCCGAAAGTAGTTATTTTCCATTCTGTAAACGGAAAACCGCCGTACCGCCCCGAAAACGTTGCAAATAACCATTCTAGCCCTCAAACAGCCAGAAATCACGATCGGACGTCCAGACCGGCACGAATCCCGAATTTCTCGCTGCACCGACAAAAAGCACTATTCACCCTTGGACGGCCCGAAAGTAGTTATTTTCCATTTTGTCAACGGAAAACCGCCGTATCGCCCCGAAAACGTTGCAAATAACCATTCTAGCCCTCAAACAGTTAGAAATCACGATCGGCCGTCCAGACCGGCACGAATCGCGAATTTCTCGCTGCACCGACAAAAAGCACTATTCACCCCTGAACGGCCCGAAAGTAGTTATTTTCCATTTTGTCAACGGAAGACCGCCGTACCGCCCCGAAAACGTTGCAAATAACCATTCTAGCCCTCAAACAGCCAGAAATCACGATCGGCCGTCCAGACCGGCACGAATCCCGAATTTCTCGCTGCACCGACAAAAAGCACTATTCACCCTTGGACGGCCCGAAAGTAGTTATTTTCCATTTTGTCAACGGAAAACCGCCGTACCGCCCCGAAAACGTTGCAAATAACCATTCTAGCCCTCAAACAGTTAGAAATCACGATCGGCCGTCCAGACCGGCACGAATCCCGAATTTCTCGCTGTACCGACAAAAAGCACTATTCACCCCTGGACGGCCCGAAAGTAGTTATTTTCCATTTTGTCAACGGAAGACCGCCGTACCGCCCCGAAAACGTTGCAAATAACCAATCTGCCCCTCAAACAGCCAGAAATCACGATCGGCCGTCCAGACCGGCACGAATCCCGAATTTCTCGCTGCACCGACAAAAAGCACTATTCACCCTTGGACGGCCCGAAAGTAGTTATTTTCCATTTTGTCAACGGAAAACCGCCGTACCGCCCCGAAAACGTTGCAAATAACCATTCTAGCCCTCAAAGAGTTAGAAATCACGATCGGCCGTCCAGACCGGCACGAATCCCGAATTTCTCGCTGCTCCGACAAAAAGCACTATTCACCCCTGGACGGCCCGAAAGTAGTTATTTTCCATTTTGTCAACGGAAGACCGCCGTACCGCCCCGAAAACGTTGTAAATAACCAATCTGCCCCTCAAACAGCCAGAAATCCCGACTGGCCGTCCAGACCGGCACGAATCCCGAATTTCTCGCTGTACCGACAAAAAGCACTATTCACCCCTGGACAGCCCGAAAGTAGTTATTTTCCATTTTGTCAACGGAAGACCGCCGTACCGCCTCGAAAACGTTGCAAATAAACCAATCTGCCCCTCAAACAGCCAGAAATCACGATCGGCCGTCCAGACCGGCACGAATCCCGAATTTCTCGCTGTACCGACAGAAAGCACTATTCACCCCTGGACGGCCCGAAAGTAGTTATTTTCCATTTTGTAAACGGAAAACCGCCGTACCGCCCCGAAAACGTTGCAAATAACCATTCTAGCCCTCAAACAGCCAGAAATCACGATCGGCCGTCCAGACCGGCACGAATCCCGAATTTCTCGCTGCACCGACAAAAAGCACTATTCACCCTTGGACGGCCCGAAAGTAGTTATTTTCCATTTTGTCAACGGAAAACCGCCGTACCGCCCCGAAAACGTTGCAAATAACCATTCTAGCCCTCAAAGAGTTAGAAATCACGATCGACCGTCCAGACCGGCACGAATCCCGAATTTCTCGCTGTACCGACAAAAAGCACTATTCACCCCTGGACGGCCCGAAAGTAGTTATTTTCCATTTTGTCAACGGAAGACCGCCGTACCGCCCCGAAAACGTTGTAAATAACCAATCTGCCCCTCAAACAGCCAGAAATCCCGACTGGCCGTCCAGACCGGCACGAATCCCGAATTTCTCGCTGTACCGACAAAAAGCACTATTCACCCCCTGAACGGCCCGAAAGTAGTTATTTTTCATTTTGTCAACGGAAGACCGCCGTACCGCCCCGAAAACGTTGCAAATAACCAATCTGCCCCTCAAACAGCCAGAAATCACGATCGGCCGTCCAGACCGGCACGAATCCCGAATTTCTCGCTGTACCGACAGAAAGCACTATTCACCCCTGGACAGCCCGAAAGTAGTTATTTTCCATTCTGTCAACGGAAGACCGCCGTACCGCCCCGAAAACGTCGCAAATAACCAATCTGCCCCTCAAACAGCCAGAAATCACGACTGGCCGTCCAGACCGGCACGAATCCCGAATTTCTCGCTGTACCGACAAAAAGCACTATTCACCCCTGAACGGCCCGAAAGTAGTTATTTTTCATTTTGTCAACGGAAGACCGCCGTACCGCCCCGAAAACGTAGCAAATAACCAATCTGCCCCTCAAACAGCCAGAAATCACGATCGGCCGTCCAGACCGGCACGAATCCCGAATTTCTCGCTGTACCGACAGAAAGCACTATTCACCCCTGGACAGCCCGAAAGTAGTTATTTTCCATTCTGTAAACGGAAAACCGCCGTACCGCCCCGAAAACGTTGCAAATAACCATTCTAGCCCTCAAACAGCCAGAAATCACGATCGGACGTCCAGACCGGCACGAATCCCGAATTTCTCGCTGCACCGACAAAAAGCACTATTCTCCCTTGGACGGCCCGAAAGTAGTTATTTTCCATTTTGTCAACGGAAAACCGCCGTATCGCCCCGAAAACGTTGCAAATAACCATTCTAGCCCTCAAACAGTTAGAAATCACGATCGGCCGTCCAGACCGGCACGAATCGCGAATTTCTCGCTGCACCGACAAAAAGCACTATTCACCCCTGAACGGTCCGAAAGTAGTTATTTTCCATTTTGTCAACGGAAGACCGCCGTACCGCCCCGAAAACGTTGCAAATAACCATTCTAGCCCTCAAACAGCCAGAAATCACGATCGGCCGTCCAGACCGGCACGAATCCCGAATTTCTCGCTGCACCGACAAAAAGCACTATTCACCCTTGGACGGCCCGAAAGTAGTTATTTTCCATTTTGTCAACGGAAAACCGCCGTACCGCCCCGAAAACGTTGCAAATAACCATTCTAGCCCTCAAACAGTTCGAAATCACGATCGGCCGTCCAGACCGGCACGAATCCCGAATTTCTCGCTGCACCGACAAAAAGCACTATTCACCCTTGGACGGCCCGAAAGTAGTTATTTTCCATTTTGTCAACGGAAAACCGCCGTACCGCCCCGAAAACGTTGCAAATAACCATTCTAGCCCTCAAACAGTTAGAAATCACGATCGGCCGTCCAGACCGGCACGAATCCCGAATTTCTCGCTGTACCGACAAAAAGCACTATTCACCCCTGGACGGCCCGAAAGTAGTTATTTTCCATTTTGTCAACGGAAGACCGCCGTACCGCCCCGAAAACGTTGCAAATAACCAATCTGCCCCTCAAACAGCCAGAAATCACGATCGGCCGTCCAGACCGGCACGAATCCCGAATTTCTCGCTGTACCGACAGAAAGCACTATTCACCCCTGGACAGCCCGAAAGTAGTTATTTTCCATTCTGTAAACGGAAAACCGCCGTGCCGCCCCGAAAACGTTGCAAATAACCATTCTAGCCCTCAAACAGCCAGAAATCACGATCGGCCGTCCAGACCGGCACGAATCCCGAATTTCTCGCTGCACCGACAAAAAGCACTATTCACCCTTGGACGGCCCGAAAGTAGTTATTTTCCATTTTGTCAACGGAAGACCGCCGTACCGCCCCGAAAACGTTGCAAATAACCATTCTAGCCCTCAAACAGTTAGAAATCACGATCGGCCGTCCAGACCGGCACGAATCCCGAATTTCTCGCTGTACCGACAAAAAGCACTATTCACCCCTGGACGGCCCGAAAGTAGTTATTTTCCATTTTGTCAACGGAAGACCGCCGTACCGCCCCGAAAACGTTGCAAATAACCAATCTGCCCTTCAAACAGCCAGAAATCACGATCGGCCGTCCAGACCGGCACGAATCCCGAATTTCTCGCTGTACCGACAGAAAGCACTATTCACCCCTGGACAGCCCGAAAGTAGTTATTTTCCATTCTGTAAACGGAAAACCGCCGTACCGCCCCGAAAACGTTGCAAATAACCATTCTAGCCCTCAAACAGCCAGAAATCACGATCGGCCGTCCAGACCGGCACGAATCCCGAATTTCTCGCTGCACCGACAAAAAGCACTATTCACCCTTGGACGGCCCGAAAGTAGTTATTTTCCATTTTGTCAACGGAAGACCGCCGTACCGCCCCGAAAACGTTGCAAATAACCATTCTAGCCCTCAAACAGCCAGAAATCACGATCGGCCGTCCAGACCGGCACGAATCCCGAATTTCTCGCTGCACCGACAAAAAGCACTATTCACCCTTGGACGGCCCGAAAGTAGTTATTTTCCATTTTGTCAACGGAAAACCGCCGTATCGCCCCGAAAACGTTGCAAATAACCATTCTAGCCCTCAAACAGTTAGAAATCACGATCGGCCGTCCAGACCGGCACGAATCCCGAATTTCTCGCTGCTCCGACAAAAAGCACTATTCACCCCTGGACGGCCCGAAAGTAGTTATTTTCCATTTTGTCAACGGAAGACCGCCGTACCGCCCCGAAAACGTCGCAAATAACCAATCTGCCCCTCAAACAGCCAGAAATCACGACTGGCCGTCCAGACCGGCACGAATCCCGAATTTCTCGCTGTACCGACAAAAAGCACTATTCACCCCTGAACGGCCCGAAAGTAGTTATTTTTCATTTTGTCAACGGAAGACCGCCGTACCGCCCCGAAAACGTAGCAAATAACCAATCTGCCCCTCAAACAGCCAGAAATCACGATCGGCCGTCCAGACCGGCACGAATCCCGAATTTCTCGTTGTACCGACAGAAAGCACTATTCACCCCTGGACAGCCCGAAAGTAGTTATTTTCCATTCTGTAAACGGAAAACCGCCGTACCGCCCCGAAAACGTTGCAAATAACCATTCTAGCCCTCAAACAGCCAGAAATCACGATCGGACGTCCAGACCGGCACGAATCCCGAATTTCTCGCTGCACCGACAAAAAGCACTATTCACCCTTGGACGGCCCGAAAGTAGTTATTTTCCATTTTGTCAACGGAAAACCGCCGTATCGCCCCGAAAACGTTGCAAATAACCATTCTAGCCCTCAAACAGTTAGAAATCACGATCGGCCGTCCAGACCGGCACGAATCGCGAATTTCTCGCTGCACCGACAAAAAGCACTATTCACCCCTGAACGGCCCGAAAGTAGTTATTTTCCATTTTGTCAACGGAAGACCGCCGTACCGCCACTAAAACGTTGCAAATAACCAATCTGCCCCTCAAACAGCCAGAAATCACGACTGGCCGTCCAGACCGGCACGAATCCCGAATTTCTCGCTGTACCGACAAAAAGCACTATTCACCCCTGAACGGCCCGAAAGTATTTATTTTCCATTTTGTCAACGGAAGACCGCCGTACCGCCCCGAAAACGTTGCAAATAACCATTCTAGCCCTCAAACAGTTAGAAATCACGATCGACCGTCCAGACCGGCACGAATCCCGAATTTCTCGCTGCTCCGACAAAAAGCACTATTCACCCCTGGACGGCCCGAAAGTAGTTATTTTCCATTTTGTCGACGGAAAACCGCCGTATCGCCCCGAAAACGTTGCAAATAACCATTCTAGCCCTCAAACAGTTAGAAATCACGATCGGCCGTCCAGACCGGCACGAATCGCGAATTTCTCGCTGCACCGACAAAAAGCACTATTCACCCCTGAACGGCCCGAAAGTAGTTATTTTCCATTTTGTCAACGGAAGACCGCCGTACCGCCACTAAAACGTTGCAAATAACCAATCTGCCCCTCAAACAGCCAGAAATCACGACTGGCCGTCCAGACCGGCACGAATCCCGAATTTCTCGCTGTACCGACAAAAAGCACTATTCACCCCTGAACGGCCCGAAAGTAGTTATTTTCCATTTTGTCAACGGAAAACCGCCGTACCGCCCCGAAAACGTTGCAAATAACCATTCTAGCCCTCAAACAGTTAGAAATCACGATCGACCGTCCAGACCGGCACGAATCCCGAATTTCTCGCTGCTCCGACAAAAAGCACTATTCACCCCTGGACGGCCCGAAAGTAGTTATTTTCCATTTTGTCAACGGAAGACCGCCGTACCGCCCCGAAAACGTTGCAAATAACCAATCTGCCCCTCAAACAGCCAGAAATCCCGACTGGCCGTCCAAACCGGCACGAATCCCGAATTTCTCCCTGTACCGACAAAAAGCACTATTCACCCCTGGACAGCCCGAAAGTAGTTATTTTCCATTTTGTCAACGGAAGACCGCCGTACCGCCCCGAAAACGTAGCAAATAACCAATCTGCCCCTCAAACAGCCAGAAATCACGATCGGCCGTCCAGACCGGCACGAATCCCGAATTTCTCGCTGTACCGACAGAAAGCACTATTCACCCCTGGACAGCCCGAAAGTAGTTATTTTCCATTCTGTAAACGGAAAACCGCCGTACCGCCCCGAAAACGTTGCAAATAACCATTCTAGCCCTCAAACAGCCAGAAATCACGATCGGCCGTCCAGACCGGCACGAATCCCGAATTTCTCGCTGCACCGACAAAAAGCACTATTCACCCTTGGACGGCCCGAAAGTAGTTATTTTCCATTTTGTCAACGGAAAACCGCCGTATCGCCCCGAAAACGTTGCAAATAACCATTCTAGCCCTCAAACAGTTAGAAATCACGATCGGCCGTCCAGACCGGCACGAATCGCGAATTTCTCGCTGCACCGACAAAAAGCACTATTCACCCCTGAACGGCCCGAAAGTAGTTATTTTCCATTTTGTCAACGGAAGACCGCCGTACCGCCACTAAAACGTTGCAAATAACCAATCTGCCCCTCAAACAGCCAGAAATCACGACTGGCCGTCCAGACCGGCACGAATCCCGAATTTCTCGCTGTACCGACAAAAAGCACTATTCACCCCTGAACGCCCCGAAAGTATTTATTTTCCATTTTGTCAACGGAAGACCGCCGTACCGCCCCGAAAACGTTGCAAATAACCATTCTAGCCCTCAAACAGTTAGAAATCACGATCGACCGTCCAGACCGGCACGAATCCCGAATTTCTCGCTGCTCCGACAAAAAGCACTATTCACCCCTGGACGGCCCGAAAGTAGTTATTTTCCATTTTGTCGACGGAAAACCGCCGTATCGCCCCGAAAACGTTGCAAATAACCATTCTAGCCCTCAAACAGTTAGAAATCACGATCGGCCGTCCAGACCGGCACGAATCGCGAATTTCTCGCTGCACCGACAAAAAGCACTATTCACCCCTGAACGGCCCGAAAGTAGTTATTTTCCATTTTGTCAACGGAAGACCGCCGTACCGCCACTAAAACGTTGCAAATAACCAATCTGCCCCTCAAACAGCCAGAAATCACGACTGGCCGTCCAGACCGGCACGAATCCCGAATTTCTCGCTGTACCGACAAAAAGCACTACTCACCCCTGAACGGCCCGAAAGTAGTTATTTTCCATTTTGTCAACGGAAAACCGCCGTACCGCCCCGAAAACGTTGCAAATAACCATTCTAGCCCTCAAACAGTTAGAAATCACGATCGACCGTCCAGACCGGCACGAATCCCGAATTTCTCGCTGCTCCGACAAAAAGCACTATTCACCCCTGGACGGCCCGAAAGTAGTTATTTTCCATTTTGTCAACGGAAGACCGCCGTACCGCCCCGAAAACGTTGCAAATAACCAATCTGCCCCTCAAACAGCCAGAAATCCCGACTGGCCGTCCAAACCGGCACGAATCCCGAATTTCTCCCTGTACCGACAAAAAGCACTATTCACCCCTGGACAGCCCGAAAGTAGTTATTTTCCATTTTGTCAACGGAAGACCGCCGTACCGCCCCGAAAACGTAGCAAATAACCAATCTGCCCCTCAAACAGCCAGAAATCACGATCGGCCGTCCAGACCGGCACGAATCCCGAATTTCTCGCTGTACCGACAGAAAGCACTATTCACCCCTGGACAGCCCGAAAGTAGTTATTTTCCATTCTGTAAACGGAAAACCGCCGTACCGCCCCGAAAACGTTGCAAATAACCATTCTAGCCCTCAAACAGCCAGAAATCACGATCGGCCGTCCAGACCGGCACGAATCCCGAATTTCTCGCTGCACCGACAAAAAGCACTATTCACCCTTGGACGGCCCGAAAGTAGTTATTTTCCATTTTGTCAACGGAAAACCGCCGTACCGCCCCGAAAACGTTGCAAATAACCATTCTAGCCCTCAAAGAGTTAGAAATCACGATCGGCCGTCCAGACCGGCACGAATCCCGAATTTCTCGCTGCTCCGACAAAAAGCACTATTCACCCCTGGACGGCCCGAAAGTAGTTATTTTCCATTTTGTCAACGGAAGACCGCCGTACCGCCCCGAAAACGTTGTAAATAACCAATCTGCCCCTCAAACAGCCAGAAATCCCGACTGGCCGTCCAGACCGGCACGAATCCCGAATTTCTCGCTGTACCGACAAAAAGCACTATTCACCCCTGGACAGCCCGAAAGTAGTTATTTTCCATTTTGTCAACGGAAGACCGCCGTACCGCCCCGAAAACGTTGCAAATAAACCAATCTGCCCCTCAAACAGCCAGAAATCACGATCGGCCGTCCAGACCGGCACGAATCCCGAATTTCTCGCTGTACTGACAGAAAGCACTATTCACCCCTGGACGGCCCGAAAGTAGTTATTTTCCATTTTGTAAACGGAAAACCGCCGTACCGCCCCGAAAACGTTGCAAATAACCATTCTAGCCCTCAAACAGCCAGAAATCACGATCGGCCGTCCAGACCGGCACGAATCCCGAATTTCTCGCTGCACCGACAAAAAGCACTATTCACCCTTGGACGGCCCGAAAGTAGTTATTTTCCATTTTGTCAACGGAAAACCGCCGTACCGCCCCGAAAACGTTGCAAATAACCATTCTAGCCCTCAAAGAGTTAGAAATCACGATCGACCGTCCAGACCGGCACGAATCCCGAATTTCTCGCTGTACCGACAAAAAGCACTATTCACCCCTGGACGGCCCGAAAGTAGTTATTTTCCATTTTGTCAACGGAAGACCGCCGTACCGCCCCGAAAACGTTGTAAATAACCAATCTGCCCCTCAAACAGCCAGAAATCCCGACTGGCCGTCCAGACCGGCACGAATCCCGAATTTCTCGCTGTACCGACAAAAAGCACTATTCACCCCTGGACAGCCCGAAAGTAGTTATTTTCCATTTTGTCAACGGAAGACCGCCGTACCGCCCCGAAAACGTTGCAAATAAACCAATCTGCCCCTCAAACAGCCAGAAATCACGATCGGCCGTCCAGACCGGCACGAATCCCGAATTTCTCGCTGTACCGACAGAAAGCACTATTCACCCCTGGACGGCCCGAAAGTAGTTATTTTCCATTTTGTAAACGGAAAACCGCCGTACCGCCCCGAAAACGTTGCAAATAACCATTCTAGCCCTCAAACAGCCAGAAATCACGATCGGCCGTCCAGACCGGCACGAATCCCGAATTTCTCGCTGCACCGACAAAAAGCACTATTCACCCTTGGACGGCCCGAAAGTAGTTATTTTCCATTTTGTCAACGGAAAACCGCCGTACCGCCCCGAAAACGTTGCAAATAACCATTCTAGCCCTCAAACAGTTAGAAATCACGATCGGCCGTCCAGACCGGCACGAATCCCGAATTTCTCGCTGCACCGACAAAAAGCACTATTCACCCCTGAACGGCCCGAAAGTAGTTATTTTCCATTTTGTCAACGGAAGACCGCCGTACCGCCACTAAAACGTTGCAAATAACCAATCTGCCCCTCAAACAGCCAGAAATCACGACTGGCCGTCCAGACCGGCACGAATCCCGAATTTCTCGCTGTACCGACAAAAAGCACTATTCACCCCTGAACGGCCCGAAAGTAGTTATTTTCCATTTTGTCAACGGAAGACCGCCGTACCGCCCCGAAAACGTTGCAAATAACCATTCTAGCCCTCAAACAGTTAGAAATCACGATCGACCGTCCAGACCGGCACGAATCCCGAATTTCTCGCTGCTCCGACAAAAAGCACTATTCACCCCTGGACGGCCCGAAAGTAGTTATTTTCCATTTTGTCAACGGAAGACCGCCGTACCGCCCCGAAAACGTTGCAAATAACCAATCTGCCCCTCAAACAGCCAGAAATCCCGACTGGCCGTCCAGACCGGCACGAATCCCGAATTTCTCCCTGTACCGACAAAAAGCACTATTCACCCCTGGACAGCCCGAAAGTAGTTATTTTCCATTTTGTCAACGGAAGACCGCCGTACCGCCCCGAAAACGTTGCAAATAACCAATCTGCCCCTCAAACAGCCAGAAATCCCGACTGGCCGTCCAGACCGGCACGAATCCCGAATTTCTCCCTGTACCGACAGAAAGCACTATTCACCCCTGGACAGCCCGAAAGTAGTTATTTTCCATTCTGTAAACGGAAAACCGCCGTACCGCCCCGAAAACGTTGCAAATAACCATTCTAGCCCTCAAACAGCCAGAAATCACGATCGGCCGTCCAGACCGGCACGAATCCCGAATTTCTCGCTGCACCGACAAAAAGCACTATTCACCCTTGGACGGCCCGAAAGTAGTTATTTTCCATTTTGTCAACGGAAGACCGCCGTACCGCCCCGAAAACGTTGCAAATAACCATTCTAGCCCTCAAACAGCCAGAAATCACGATCGGCCGTCCAGACCGGCACGAATCCCGAATTTCTCGCTGCACCGACAAAAAGCACTATTCACCCTTGGACGGCCCGAAAGTAGTTATTTTCCATTTTGTCAACGGAAAACCGCCGTACCGCCCCGAAAACGTTGCAAATAACCATTCTAGCCCTCAAAGAGTTAGAAATCACGATCGGCCGTCCAGACCGGCACGAATCCCGAATTTCTCGCTGCTCCGACAAAAAGCACTATTCACCCCTGGACGGCCCGAAAGTAGTTATTTTCCATTTTGTCAACGGAAGACCGCCGTACCGCCCCGAAAACGTTGTAAATAACCAATCTGCCCCTCAAACAGCCAGAAATCCCGACTGGCCGTCCAGACCGGCACGAATCCCGAATTTCTCGCTGTACCGACAAAAAGCACTATTCACCCCTGGACAGCCCGAAAGTAGTTATTTTCCATTTTGTCAACGGAAGACCGCCGTACCGCCCCGAAAACGTTGCAAATAAACCAATCTGCCCCTCAAACAGCCAGAAATCACGATCGGCCGTCCAGACCGGCACGAATCCCGAATTTCTCGCTGTACCGACAGAAAGCACTATTCACCCCTGGACGGCCCGAAAGTAGTTATTTTCCATTTTGTAAACGGAAAACCGCCGTACCGCCCCGAAAACGTTGCAAATAACCATTCTAGCCCTCAAACAGCCAGAAATCACGATCGGCCGTCCAGACCGGCACGAATCCCGAATTTCTCGCTGCACCGACAAAAAGCACTATTCACCCTTGGACGGCCCGAAAGTAGTTATTTTCCATTTTGTCAACGGAAAACCGCCGTACCGCCCCGAAAACGTTGCAAATAACCATTCTAGCCCTCAAAGAGTTAGAAATCACGATCGACCGTCCAGACCGGCACGAATCCCGAATTTCTCGCTGTACCGACAAAAAGCACTATTCACCCCTGGACGGCCCGAAAGTAGTTATTTTCCATTTTGTCAACGGAAGACCGCCGTACCGCCCCGAAAACGTTGTAAATAACCAATCTGCCCCTCAAACAGCCAGAAATCCCGACTGGCCGTCCAGACCGGCACGAATCCCGAATTTCTCGCTGTACCGACAAAAAGCACTATTCACCCCTGGACAGCCCGAAAGTAGTTATTTTCCATTTTGTCAACGGAAGACCGCCGTACCGCCCCGAAAACGTTGCAAATAAACCAATCTGCCCCTCAAACAGCCAGAAATCACGATCGGCCGTCCAGACCGGCACGAATCCCGAATTTCTCGCTGTACCGACAGAAAGCACTATTCACCCCTGGACGGCCCGAAAGTAGTTATTTTCCATTTTGTAAACGGAAAACCGCCGTACCGCCCCGAAAACGTTGCAAATAACCATTCTAGCCCTCAAACAGCCAGAAATCACGATCGGCCGTCCAGACCGGCACGAATCCCGAATTTCTCGCTGCACCGACAAAAAGCACTATTCACCCTTGGACGGCCCGAAAGTAGTTATTTTCCATTTTGTCAACGGAAAACCGCCGTACCGCCCCGAAAACGTTGCAAATAACCATTCTAGCCCTCAAACAGTTAGAAATCACGATCGGCCGTCCAGACCGGCACGAATCCCGAATTTCTCGCTGCACCGACAAAAAGCACTATTCACCCCTGAACGGCCCGAAAGTAGTTATTTTCCATTTTGTCAACGGAAGACCGCCGTACCGCCACTAAAACGTTGCAAATAACCAATCTGCCCCTCAAACAGCCAGAAATCACGACTGGCCGTCCAGACCGGCACGAATCCCGAATTTCTCGCTGTACCGACAAAAAGCACTATTCACCCCTGAACGGCCCGAAAGTAGTTATTTTCCATTTTGTCAACGGAAGACCGCCGTACCGCCCCGAAAACGTTGCAAATAACCATTCTAGCCCTCAAACAGTTAGAAATCACGATCGACCGTCCAGACCGGCACGAATCCCGAATTTCTCGCTGCTCCGACAAAAAGCACTATTCACCCCTGGACGGCCCGAAAGTAGTTATTTTCCATTTTGTCAACGGAAGACCGCCGTACCGCCCCGAAAACGTTGCAAATAACCAATCTGCCCCTCAAACAGCCAGAAATCCCGACTGGCCGTCCAGACCGGCACGAATCCCGAATTTCTCCCTGTACCGACAAAAAGCACTATTCACCCCTGGACAGCCCGAAAGTAGTTATTTTCCATTTTGTCAACGGAAGACCGCCGTACCGCCCCGAAAACGTTGCAAATAACCAATCTGCCCCTCAAACAGCCAGAAATCCCGACTGGCCGTCCAGACCGGCACGAATCCCGAATTTCTCCCTGTACCGACAGAAAGCACTATTCACCCCTGGACAGCCCGAAAGTAGTTATTTTCCATTCTGTAAACGGAAAACCGCCGTACCGCCCCGAAAACGTTGCAAATAACCATTCTAGCCCTCAAACAGCCAGAAATCACGATCGGCCGTCCAGACCGGCACGAATCCCGAATTTCTCGCTGCACCGACAAAAAGCACTATTCACCCTTGGACGGCCCGAAAGTAGTTATTTTCCATTTTGTCAACGGAAGACCGCCGTACCGCCCCGAAAACGTTGCAAATAACCATTCTAGCCCTCAAACAGCCAGAAATCACGATCGGCCGTCCAGACCGGCACGATTCCCGAATTTCTCGCTGCACCGACAAAAAGCACTATTCACCCTTGGACGGCCCGAAAGTAGTTATTTTCCATTTTGTCAACGGAAAACCGCCGTATCGCCCCGAAAACGTTGCAAATAACCATTCTAGCCCTCAAACAGTTAGAAATCACGATCGGCCGTCCAGACCGGCACGAATCCCGAATTTCTCGCTGCTCCGACAAAAAGCACTATTCACCCCTGGACGGCCCGAAAGTAGTTATTTTCCATTTTGTCAACGGAAGACCGCCGTACCGCCCCGAAAACGTCGCAAATAACCAATCTGCCCCTCAAACAGCCAGAAATCACGACTGGCCGTCCAGACCGGCACGAATCCCGAATTTCTCGCTGTACCGACAAAAAGCACTATTCACCCCTGAACGGCCCGAAAGTAGTTATTTTTCATTTTGTCAACGGAAGACCGCCGTACCGCCCCGAAAACGTAGCAAATAACCAATCTGCCCCTCAAACAGCCAGAAATCACGATCGGCCGTCCAGACCGGCACGAATCCCGAATTTCTCGCTGTACCGACAGAAAGCACTATTCACCCCTGGACAGCCCGAAAGTAGTTATTTTCCATTCTGTAAACGGAAAACCGCCGTACCGCCCCGAAAACGTTGCAAATAACCATTCTAGCCCTCAAACAGCCAGAAATCACGATCGGACGTCCAGACCGGCACGAATCCCGAATTTCTCGCTGCACCGACAAAAAGCACTATTCACCCTTGGACGGCCCGAAAGTAGTTATTTTCCATTTTGTCAACGGAAAACCGCCGTATCGCCCCGAAAACGTTGCAAATAACCATTCTAGCCCTCAAACAGTTAGAAATCACGATCGGCCGTCCAGACCGGCACGAATCGCGAATTTCTCGCTGCACCGACAAAAAGCACTATTCACCCCTGAACGGCCCGAAAGTAGTTATTTTCCATTTTGTCAACGGAAGACCGCCGTACCGCCACTAAAACGTTGCAAATAACCAATCTGCCCCTCAAACAGCCAGAAATCACGACTGGCCGTCCAGACCGGCACGAATCCCGAATTTCTCGCTGTACCGACAAAAAGCACTATTCACCCCTGAACGGCCCGAAAGTATTTATTTTCCATTTTGTCAACGGAAGACCGCCGTACCGCCCCGAAAACGTTGCAAATAACCATTCTAGCCCTCAAACAGTTAGAAATCACGATCGACCGTCCAGACCGGCACGAATCCCGAATTTCTCGCTGCTCCGACAAAAAGCACTATTCACCCCTGGACGGCCCGAAAGTAGTTATTTTCCATTTTGTCGACGGAAAACCGCCGTATCGCCCCGAAAACGTTGCAAATAACCATTCTAGCCCTCAAACAGTTAGAAATCACGATCGGCCGTCCAGACCGGCACGAATCCCGAATTTCTCGCTGTACCGACAAAAAGCACTATTCACCCCTGAACGGCCCGAAAGTAGTTATTTTTCATTTTGTCAACGGAAGACCGCCGTACCGCCCCGAAAACGTAGCAAATAACCAATCTGCCCCTCAAACAGCCAGAAATCACGATCGGCCGTCCAGACCGGCACGAATCCCGAATTTCTCGCTGTACCGACAGAAAGCACTATTCACCCCTGGACAGCCCGAAAGTAGTTATTTTCCATTCTGTAAACGGAAAACCGCCGTACCGCCCCGAAAACGTTGCAAATAACCATTCTAGCCCTCAAACAGCCAGAAATCACGATCGGACGTCCAGACCGGCACGAATCCCGAATTTCTCGCTGCACCGACAAAAAGCACTATTCACCCTTGGACGGCCCGAAAGTAGTTATTTTCCATTTTGTCAACGGAAAACCGCCGTATCGCCCCGAAAACGTTGCAAATAACCATTCTAGCCCTCAAACAGTTAGAAATCACGATCGGCCGTCCAGACCGGCACGAATCGCGAATTTCTCGCTGCACCGACAAAAAGCACTATTCACCCCTGAACGGCCCGAAAGTAGTTATTTTCCATTTTGTCAACGGAAGACCGCCGTACCGCCACTAAAACGTTGCAAATAACCAATCTGCCCCTCAAACAGCCAGAAATCACGACTGGCCGTCCAGACCGGCACGAATCCCGAATTTCTCGCTGTACCGACAAAAAGCACTATTCACCCCTGAACGGCCCGAAAGTATTTATTTTCCATTTTGTCAACGGAAGACCGCCGTACCGCCCCGAAAACGTTGCAAATAACCATTCTAGCCCTCAAACAGTTAGAAATCACGATCGACCGTCCAGACCGGCACGAATCCCGAATTTCTCGCTGCTCCGACAAAAAGCACTATTCACCCCTGGACGGCCCGAAAGTAGTTATTTTCCATTTTGTCGACGGAAAACCGCCGTATCGCCCCGAAAACGTTGCAAATAACCATTCTAGCCCTCAAACAGTTAGAAATCACGATCGGCCGTCCAGACCGGCACGAATCGCGAATTTCTCGCTGCACCGACAAAAAGCACTATTCACCCCTGAACGGCCCGAAAGTAGTTATTTTCCATTTTGTCAACGGAAGACCGCCGTACCGCCACTAAAACGTTGCAAATAACCAATCTGCCCCTCAAACAGCCAGAAATCACGACTGGCCGTCCAGACCGGCACGAATCCCGAATTTCTCGCTGTACCGACAAAAAGCACTATTCACCCCTGAACGGCCCGAAAGTAGTTATTTTCCATTTTGTCAACGGAAAACCGCCGTACCGCCCCGAAAACGTTGCAAATAACCATTCTAGCCCTCAAACAGTTAGAAATCACGATCGACCGTCCAGACTGGCACGAATCCCGAATTTCTCGCTGCTCCGACAAAAAGCACTATTCACCCCTGGACGGCCCGAAAGTAGTTATTTTCCATTTTGTCAACGGAAGACCGCCGTACCGCCCCGAAAACGTTGCAAATAACCAATCTGCCCCTCAAACAACCAGAAATCCCGACTGGCCGTCCAAACCGGCACGAATCCCGAATTTCTCCCTGTACCGACAAAAAGCACTATTCACCCCTGGACAGCCCGAAAGTAGTTATTTTCCATTTTGTCAACGGAAGACCGCCGTACCGCCCCGAAAACGTAGCAAATAACCAATCTGCCCCTCAAACAGCCAGAAATCACGATCGGCCGTCCAGACCGGCACGAATCCCGAATTTCTCGCTGTACCGACAGAAAGCACTATTCACCCCTGGACAGCCCGAAAGTAGTTATTTTCCATTCTGTAAACGGAAAACCGCCGTACCGCCCCGAAAACGTTGCAAATAACCATTCTAGCCCTCAAACAGCCAGAAATCACGATCGGCCGTCCAGACCGGCACGAATCCCGAATTTCTCGCTGCACCGACAAAAAGCACTATTCACCCTTGGACGGCCCGAAAGTAGTTATTTTCCATTTTGTCAACGGAAAACCGCCGTACCGCCCCGAAAACGTTGCAAATAACCATTCTAGCCCTCAAAGAGTTAGAAATCACGATCGGCCGTCCAGACCGGCACGAATCCCGAATTTCTCGCTGCTCCGACAAAAAGCACTATTCACCCCTGGACGGCCCGAAAGTAGTTATTTTCCATTTTGTCAACGGAAGACCGCCGTACCGCCCCGAAAACGTTGTAAATAACCAATCTGCCCCTCAAACAGCCAGAAATCCCGACTGGCCGTCCAGACCGGCACGAATCCCGAATTTCTCGCTGTACCGACAAAAAGCACTATTCACCCCTGGACAGCCCGAAAGTAGTTATTTTCCATTTTGTCAACGGAAGACCGCCGTACCGCCCCGAAAACGTTGCAAATAAACCAATCTGCCCCTCAAACAGCCAGAAATCACGATCGGCCGTCCAGACCGGCACGAATCCCGAATTTCTCGCTGTACCGACAGAAAGCACTATTCACCCCTGGACGGCCCGAAAGTAGTTATTTTCCATTTTGTAAACGGAAAACCGCCGTACCGCCCCGAAAACGTTGCAAATAACCATTCTAGCCCTCAAACAGCCAGAAATCACGATCGGCCGTCCAGACCGGCACGAATCCCGAATTTCTCGCTGCACCGACAAAAAGCACTATTCACCCTTGGACGGCCCGAAAGTAGTTATTTTCCATTTTGTCAACGGAAAACCGCCGTACCGCCCCGAAAACGTTGCAAATAACCATTCTAGCCCTCAAAGAGTTAGAAATCACGATCGACCGTCCAGACCGGCACGAATCCCGAATTTCTCGCTGTACCGACAAAAAGCACTATTCACCCCTGGACGGCCCGAAAGTAGTTATTTTCCATTTTGTCAACGGAAGACCGCCGTACCGCCCCGAAAACGTTGTAAATAACCAATCTGCCCCTCAAACAGCCAGAAATCCCGACTGGCCGTCCAGACCGGCACGAATCCCGAATTTCTCGCTGTACCGACAAAAAGCACTATTCACCCCTGGACAGCCCGAAAGTAGTTATTTTCCATTTTGTCAACGGAAGACCGCCGTACCGCCCCGAAAACGTTGCAAATAAACCAATCTGCCCCTCAAACAGCCAGAAATCACGATCGGCCGTCCAGACCGGCACGAATCCCGAATTTCTCGCTGCACCGACAAAAAGCACTATTCACCCTTGGACGGCCCGAAAGTAGTTATTTTCCATTTTGTCAACGGAAAACCGCCGTACCGCCCCGAAAACGTTGCAAATAACCATTCTAGCCCTCAAACAGCCAGAAATCACGATCGGCCGTCCAGACCGGCACGAATCCCGAATTTCTCGCTGCACCGACAAAAAGCACTATTCACCCTTGGACGGCCCGAAAGTAGTTATTTTCCATTTTGTCAACGGAAAACCGCCGTACCGCCCCGAAAACGTTGCAAATAACCATTCTAGCCCTCAAAGAGTTAGAAATCACGATCGGCCGTCCAGACCGGCACGAATCCCGAATTTCTCGCTGCTCCGACAAAAAGCACTATTCACCCCTGGACGGCCCGAAAGTAGTTATTTTCCATTTTGTCAACGGAAGACCGCCGTACCGCCCCGAAAACGTTGTAAATAACCAATCTGCCCCTCAAACAGCCAGAAATCCCGACTGGCCGTCCAGACCGGCACGAATCCCGAATTTCTCGCTGTACCGACAAAAAGCACTATTCACCCCTGGACAGCCCGAAAGTAGTTATTTTCCATTTTGTCAACGGAAGACCGCCGTACCGCCCCGAAAACGTTGCAAATAAACCAATCTGCCCCTCAAACAGCCAGAAATCACGATCGGCCGTCCAGACCGGCACGAATCCCGAATTTCTCGCTGTACCGACAGAAAGCACTATTCACCCCTGGACGGCCCGAAAGTAGTTATTTTCCATTTTGTAAACGGAAAACCGCCGTACCGCCCCGAAAACGTTGCAAATAACCATTCTAGCCCTCAAACAGCCAGAAATCACGATCGGCCGTCCAGACCGGCACGAATCCCGAATTTCTCGCTGCACCGACAAAAAGCACTATTCACCCTTGGACGGCCCGAAAGTAGTTATTTTCCATTTTGTCAACGGAAAACCGCCGTACCGCCCCGAAAACGTTGCAAATAACCATTCTAGCCCTCAAAGAGTTAGAAATCACGATCGACCGTCCAGACCGGCACGAATCCCGAATTTCTCGCTGTACCGACAAAAAGCACTATTCACCCCTGGACGGCCCGAAAGTAGTTATTTTCCATTTTGTCAACGGAAGACCGCCGTACCGCCCCGAAAACGTTGTAAATAACCAATCTGCCCCTCAAACAGCCAGAAATCCCGACTGGCCGTCCAGACCGGCACGAATCCCGAATTTCTCGCTGTACCGACAAAAAGCACTATTCACCCCTGGACAGCCCGAAAGTAGTTATTTTCCATTTTGTCAACGGAAGACCGCCGTACCGCCCCGAAAACGTTGCAAATAAACCAATCTGCCCCTCAAACAGCCAGAAATCACGATCGGCCGTCCAGACCGGCACGAATCCCGAATTTCTCGCTGTACCGACAGAAAGCACTATTCACCCCTGGACGGCCCGAAAGTAGTTATTTTCCATTTTGTAAACGGAAAACCGCCGTACCGCCCCGAAAACGTTGCAAATAACCATTCTAGCCCTCAAACAGCCAGAAATCACGATCGGCCGTCCAGACCGGCACGAATCCCGAATTTCTCGCTGCACCGACAAAAAGCACTATTCACCCTTGGACGGCCCGAAAGTAGTTATTTTCCATTTTGTCAACGGAAAACCGCCGTACCGCCCCGAAAACGTTGCAAATAACCATTCTAGCCCTCAAACAGTTAGAAATCACGATCGGCCGTCCAGACCGGCACGAATCCCGAATTTCTCGCTGCACCGACAAAAAGCACTATTCACCCCTGAACGGCCCGAAAGTAGTTATTTTCCATTTTGTCAACGGAAGACCGCCGTACCGCCACTAAAACGTTGCAAATAACCAATCTGCCCCTCAAACAGCCAGAAATCACGACTGGCCGTCCAGACCGGCACGAATCCCGAATTTCTCGCTGTACCGACAAAAAGCACTATTCACCCCTGAACGGCCCGAAAGTAGTTATTTTCCATTTTGTCAACGGAAGACCGCCGTACCGCCCCGAAAACGTTGCAAATAACCATTCTAGCCCTCAAACAGTTAGAAATCACGATCGACCGTCCAGACCGGCACGAATCCCGAATTTCTCGCTGCTCCGACAAAAAGCACTATTCACCCCTGGACGGCCCGAAAGTAGTTATTTTCCATTTTGTCAACGGAAGACCGCCGTACCGCCCCGAAAACGTTGCAAATAACCAATCTGCCCCTCAAACAGCCAGAAATCCCGACTGGCCGTCCAGACCGGCACGAATCCCGAATTTCTCCCTGTACCGACAAAAAGCACTATTCACCCCTGGACAGCCCGAAAGTAGTTATTTTCCATTTTGTCAACGGAAGACCGCCGTACCGCCCCGAAAACGTTGCAAATAACCAATCTGCCCCTCAAACAGCCAGAAATCCCGACTGGCCGTCCAGACCGGCACGAATCCCGAATTTCTCCCTGTACCGACAGAAAGCACTATTCACCCCTGGACGGCCCGAAAGTAGTTATTTTCCATTTTGTAAACGGAAAACCGCCGTACCGCCCCGAAAACGTTGCAAATAACCATTCTAGCCCTCAAACAGCCAGAAATCACGATCGGCCGTCCAGACCGGCACGAATCCCGAATTTCTCGCTGCACCGACAAAAAGCACTATTCACCCTTGGACGGCCCGAAAGTAGTTATTTTCCATTTTGTCAACGGAAAACCGCCGTACCGCCCCGAAAACGTTGCAAATAACCATTCTAGCCCTCAAACAGTTAGAAATCACGATCGGCCGTCCAGACCGGCACGAATCCCGAATTTCTCGCTGCACCGACAAAAAGCACTATTCACCCCTGAACGGCCCGAAAGTAGTTATTTTCCATTTTGTCAACGGAAGACCGCCGTACCGCCACTAAAACGTTGCAAATAACCAATCTGCCCCTCAAACAGCCAGAAATCACGACTGGCCGTCCAGACCGGCACGAATCCCGAATTTCTCGCTGTACCGACAAAAAGCACTATTCACCCCTGAACGGCCCGAAAGTAGTTATTTTCCATTTTGTCAACGGAAGACCGCCGTACCGCCCCGAAAACGTTGCAAATAACCATTCTAGCCCTCAAACAGTTAGAAATCACGATCGACCGTCCAGACCGGCACGAATCCCGAATTTCTCGCTGCTCCGACAAAAAGCACTATTCACCCCTGGACGGCCCGAAAGTAGTTATTTTCCATTTTGTCAACGGAAGACCGCCGTACCGCCCCGAAAACGTTGCAAATAACCAATCTGCCCCTCAAACAGCCAGAAATCCCGACTGGCCGTCCAGACCGGCACGAATCCCGAATTTCTCCCTGTACCGACAAAAAGCACTATTCACCCCTGGACAGCCCGAAAGTAGTTATTTTCCATTTTGTCAACGGAAGACCGCCGTACCGCCCCGAAAACGTAGCAAATAACCAATCTGCCCCTCAAACAGCCAGAAATCACGATCGGCCGTCCAGACCGGCACGAATCCCGAATTTCTCGCTGTACCGACAGAAAGCACTATTCACCCCTGGACGGCCCGAAAGTAGTTATTTTCCATTCTGTAAACGGAAAACCGCCGTACCGCCCCGAAAACGTTGCAAATAACCATTCTAGCCCTCAAACAGCCAGAAATCACGATCGGCCGTCCAGACCGGCACGAATCCCGAATTTCTCGCTGCACCGACAAAAAGCACTATTCACCCTTGGACGGCCCGAAAGTAGTTATTTTCCATTTTGTCAACGGAAAACCGCCGTACCGCCCCGAAAACGTTGCAAATAACCATTCTAGCCCTCAAAGAGTTAGAAATCACGATCGACCGTCCAGACCGGCACGAATCCCGAATTTCTCGCTGCTCCGACAAAAAGCACTATTCACCCCTGGACGGCCCGAAAGTAGTTATTTTCCATTTTGTCAACGGAAGACCGCCGTACCGCCCCGAAAACGTTGTAAATAACCAATCTGCCCCTCAAACAGCCAGAAATCCCGACTGGCCGTCCAGACCGGCACGAATCCCGAATTTCTCGCTGTACCGACAAAAAGCACTATTCACCCCTGGACAGCCCGAAAGTAGTTATTTTCCATTTTGTCAACGGAAGACCGCCGTACCGCCCCGAAAACGTTGCAAATAAACCAATCTGCCCCTCAAACAGCCAGAAATCACGATCGGCCGTCCAGACCGGCACGAATCCCGAATTTCTCGCTGTACCGACAGAAAGCACTATTCACCCCTGGACGGCCCGAAAGTAGTTATTTTCCATTTTGTAAACGGAAAACCGCCGTACCGCCCCGAAAACGTTGCAAATAACCATTCTAGCCCTCAAACAGCCAGAAATCACGATCGGCCGTCCAGACCGGCACGAATCCCGAATTTCTCGCTGCACCGACAAAAAGCACTATTCACCCTTGGACGGCCCGAAAGTAGTTATTTTCCATTTTGTCAACGGAAAACCGCCGTACCGCCCCGAAAACGTTGCAAATAACCATTCTAGCCCTCAAACAGTTAGAAATCACGATCGGCCGTCCAGACCGGCACGAATCCCGAATTTCTCGCTGCACCGACAAAAAGCACTATTCACCCCTGAACGGCCCGAAAGTAGTTATTTTCCATTTTGTCAACGGAAGACCGCCGTACCGCCACTAAAACGTTGCAAATAACCAATCTGCCCCTCAAACAGCCAGAAATCACGACTGGCCGTCCAGACCGGCACGAATCCCGAATTTCTCGCTGTACCGACAAAAAGCACTATTCACCCCTGAACGGCCCGAAAGTAGTTATTTTCCATTTTGTCAACGGAAGACCGCCGTACCGCCCCGAAAACGTTGCAAATAACCATTCTAGCCCTCAAACAGTTAGAAATCACGATCGACCGTCCAGACCGGCACGAATCCCGAATTTCTCGCTGCTCCGACAAAAAGCACTATTCACCCCTGGACGGCCCGAAAGTAGTTATTTTCCATTTTGTCAACGGAAGACCGCCGTACCGCCCCGAAAACGTTGCAAATAACCAATCTGCCCCTCAAACAGCCAGAAATCCCGACTGGCCGTCCAGACCGGCACGAATCCCGAATTTCTCCCTGTACCGACAAAAAGCACTATTCACCCCTGGACAGCCCGAAAGTAGTTATTTTCCATTTTGTCAACGGAAGACCGCCGTACCGCCCCGAAAACGTAGCAAATAACCAATCTGCCCCTCAAACAGCCAGAAATCACGATCGGCCGTCCAGACCGGCACGAATCCCGAATTTCTCGCTGTACCGACAGAAAGCACTATTCACCCCTGGACGGCCCGAAAGTAGTTATTTTCCATTCTGTAAACGGAAAACCGCCGTACCGCCCCGAAAACGTTGCAAATAACCATTCTAGCCCTCAAACAGCCAGAAATCACGATCGGCCGTCCAGACCGGCACGAATCCCGAATTTCTCGCTGCACCGACAAAAAGCACTATTCACCCTTGGACGGCCCGAAAGTAGTTATTTTCCATTTTGTCAACGGAAAACCGCCGTACCGCCCCGAAAACGTTGCAAATAACCATTCTAGCCCTCAAAGAGTTAGAAATCACGATCGACCGTCCAGACCGGCACGAATCCCGAATTTCTCGCTGCTCCGACAAAAAGCACTATTCACCCCTGGACGGCCCGAAAGTAGTTATTTTCCATTTTGTCAACGGAAGACCGCCGTACCGCCCCGAAAACGTTGTAAATAACCAATCTGCCCCTCAAACAGCCAGAAATCCCGACTGGCCGTCCAGACCGGCACGAATCCCGAATTTCTCGCTGTACCGACAAAAAGCACTATTCACCCCTGGACAGCCCGAAAGTAGTTATTTTCCATTTTGTCAACGGAAGACCGCCGTACCGCCCCGAAAACGTTGCAAATAAACCAATCTGCCCCTCAAACAGCCAGAAATCACGATCGGCCGTCCAGACCGGCACGAATCCCGAATTTCTCGCTGTACCGACAGAAAGCACTATTCACCCCTGGACGGCCCGAAAGTAGTTATTTTCCATTTTGTAAACGGAAAACCGCCGTACCGCCCCGAAAACGTTGCAAATAACCATTCTAGCCCTCAAACAGCCAGAAATCACGATCGGCCGTCCAGACCGGCACGAATCCCGAATTTCTCGCTGCACCGACAAAAAGCACTATTCACCCTTGGACGGCCCGAAAGTAGTTATTTTCCATTTTGTCAACGGAAAACCGCCGTACCGCCCCGAAAACGTTGCAAATAACCATTCTAGCCCTCAAACAGTTAGAAATCACGATCGGCCGTCCAGACCGGCACGAATCCCGAATTTCTCGCTGCACCGACAAAAAGCACTATTCACCCCTGAACGGCCCGAAAGTAGTTATTTTCCATTTTGTCAACGGAAGACCGCCGTACCGCCACTAAAACGTTGCAAATAACCAATCTGCCCCTCAAACAGCCAGAAATCACGACTGGCCGTCCAGACCGGCACGAATCCCGAATTTCTCGCTGTACCGACAAAAAGCACTATTCACCCCTGAACGGCCCGAAAGTAGTTATTTTCCATTTTGTCAACGGAAGACCGCCGTACCGCCCCGAAAACGTTGCAAATAACCATTCTAGCCCTCAAACAGTTAGAAATCACGATCGACCGTCCAGACCGGCACGAATCCCGAATTTCTCGCTGCTCCGACAAAAAGCACTATTCACCCCTGGACGGCCCGAAAGTAGTTATTTTCCATTTTGTCAACGGAAGACCGCCGTACCGCCCCGAAAACGTTGCAAATAACCAATCTGCCCCTCAAACAGCCAGAAATCCCGACTGGCTGTCCAGACCGGCACGAATCCCGAATTTCTCCCTGTACCGACAAAAAGCACTATTCACCCCTGGACAGCCCGAAAGTAGTTATTTTCCATTTTGTCAACGGAAGACCGCCGTACCGCCCCGAAAACGTAGCAAATAACCAATCTGCCCCTCAAACAGCCAGAAATCACGATCGGCCGTCCAGACCGGCACGAATCCCGAATTTCTCGCTGTACCGACAGAAAGCACTATTCACCCCTGGACAGCCCGAAAGTAGTTATTTTCCATTCTGTAAACGGAAAACCGTCGTACCGCCCCGAAAACGTTGCAAATAACCATTCTAGCCCTCAAACAGCCAAAAATCACGATCGGCCGTCCAGACCGGCACGAATCCCGAATTTCTCGCTGCACCGACAAAAAGCACTATTCACCCTTGGACGGCCCGAAAGTAGTTATTTTCCATTTTGTCAACGGAAAACCGCCGTATCGCCCCGAAAACGTTGCAAATAACCATTCTAGCCCTCAAACAGTTAGAAATCACGATCGACCGTCCAGACCGGCACGAATCCCGAATTTCTCGCTGCTCCGACAAAAAGCACTATTCACCCCTGGACGGCCCGAAAGTAGTTATTTTCCATTTTGTCAACGGAAGACCGCCGTACCGCCCCGAAAACGTTGCAAATAACCAATCTGCCCCTCAAACAGCCAGAAATCCCGACTGGCCGTCCAGACCGGCACGAATCCCGAATTTCTCCCTGTACCGACAAAAAGCACTATTCACCCCTAGACAGCCCGAAAGTAGTTATTTTCCATTTTGTCAACGGAAGACCGCCGTACCGCCCCGAAAACGTAGCAAATAACCAATCTGCCCCTCAAACAGCCAGAAATCACGATCGGCCGTCCAGACCGGCACGAATCCCGAATTTCTCGCTGTACCGACAGAAAGCACTATTCACCCCTGGACAGCCCGAAAGTAGTTATTTTCCATTCTGTAAACGGAAAACCGCCGTACCGCCCCGAAAACGTTGCAAATAACCATTCTAGCCCTCAAACAGCCAGAAATCACGATCGGCCGTCCAGACCGGCACGAATCCCGAATTTCTCGCTGCACCGACAAAAAGCACTATTCACCCTTGGACGGCCCGAAAGTAGTTATTTTCCATTTTGTCAACGGAAAACCGCCGTACCGCCCCGAAAACGTTGCAAATAACCATTCTAGCCCTCAAAGAGTTAGAAATCACGATCGACCGTCCAGACCGGCACGAATCCCGAATTTCTCGCTGCTCCGACAAAAAGCACTATTCACCCCTGGACGGCCCGAAAGTAGTTATTTTCCATTTTGTCAACGGAAGACCGCCGTACCGCCCCGAAAACGTTGTAAATAACCAATCTGCCCCTCAAACAGCCAGAAATCCCGACTGGCCGCCCAGACCGGCACGAATCCCGAATTTCTCGCTGTACCGACAAAAAGCACTATTCACCCCTGGACAGCCCGAAAGTAGTTATTTTCCATTTTGTCAACGGAAGACCGCCGTACCGCCCCGAAAACGTTGCAAATAAACCAATCTGCCCCTCAAACAGCCAGAAATCACGATCGGCCGTCCAGACCGGCACGAATCCCGAATTTCTCGCTGTACCGACAGAAAGCACTATTCACCCCTGGATAGCCCGAAAGTAGTTATTTTCCATTCTGTAAACGGAAAACCGCCGTACCGCCCCGAAAACGTTGCAAATAACCATTCTAGCCCTCAAACAGCCAGAAATCACGATCGGCCGTCCAGACCGGCACGAATCCCGAATTTCTCGCTGCACCGACAAAAAGCACTATTCACCCTTGGACGGCCCGAAAGTAGTTATTTTCCATTTTGTCAACGGAAAACCGCCGTACCGCCCCGAAAACGTTGCAAATAACCATTCTAGCCCTCAAACAGTTAGAAATCACGATCGGCCGTCCAGACCGGCACGAATCCCGAATTTCTCGCTGCACCGACAAAAAGCACTATTCACCCCTGAACGGCCCGAAAGTAGTTATTTTCCATTTTGTCAACGGAAGACCGCCGTACCGCCACTAAAACGTTGCAAATAACCAATCTGCCCCTCAAACAGCCAGAAATCACGACTGGCCGTCCAGACCGGCACGAATCCCGAATTTCTCGCTGTACCGACAAAAAGCACTATTCACCCCTGAACGGCCCGAAAGTAGTTATTTTCCATTTTGTCAACGGAAGACCGCCGTACCGCCCCGAAAACGTTGCAAATAACCATTCTAGCCCTCAAACAGTTAGAAATCACGATCGACCGTCCAGACCGGCACGAATCCCGAATTTCTCGCTGCTCCGACAAAAAGCACTATTCACACCTGGACGGCCCGAAAGTAGTTATTTTCCGTTTTGTCAACGGAAGACCGCCGTACCGCCCCGAAAACGTTGCATATAACCAATCTGCCCCTCAAACAGCCAGAAATCCCGACTGGCCGTCCAGACCGGCACGAATCCCGAATTTCTCCCTGTACCGACAAAAAGCACTATTCACCCCTGGACAGCCCGAAAGTAGTTATTTTCCATTTTGTCAACGGAAGACCGCCGTACCGCCCCGAAAACGTAGCAAATAACCAATCTGCCCCTCAAACAGCCAGAAATCACGATCGGCCGTCCAGACCGGCACGAATCCCGAATTTCTCGCTGTACCGACAGAAAGCACTATTCACCCCTGGACAGCCCGAAAGTAGTTATTTTCCATTCTGTAAACGGAAAACCGCCGTACCGCCCCGAAAACGTTGCAAATAACCATTCTAGCCCTCAAACAGCCAGAAATCACGATCGGCCGTCCAGACCGGCACGAATCCCGAATTTCTCGCTGCACCGACAAAAAGCACTATTCACCCTTGGACGGCCCGAAAGTAGTTATTTTCCATTTTGTCAACGGAAAACCGCCGTACCGCCCCGAAAACGTTGCAAATAACCATTCTAGCCCTCAAACAGTTAGAAATCACGATCGACCGTCCAGACCGGCACGAATCCCGAATTTCTCGCTGCTCCGACAAAAAGCACTATTCGCCCCTGGACGGCCCGAAAGTAGTTATTTTCCATTTTGTCAACGGAAGACCGCCGTACCGCCCCGAAAACGTTGCAAATAACCAATCTGCCCCTCAAACAGCCAGAAATCCCGACTGGCCGTCCAGACCGGCACGAATCCCGAATTTCTCCCTGTACCGACAAAAAGCACTATTCTCCCCTGAACGGCCCGAAAGTAGTTATTTTCCATTTTGTCAACGGAAAACCGCCGTACCGCCCCGAAAACGTTGCAAATAACCATTCTAGCCCTCAAACAGTTAGAAATCACGATCGACCGTCCAGACCGGCACGAATCCCGAATTTCTCGCTGCTCCGACAAAAAGCACTATTCACCCCTGGACGGCCCGAAAGTAGTTATTTTCCATTTTGTCAACGGAAGACCGCCGTACCGCGCCGAAAACGTTGCAAACAACCAATCTGCCCCTCAAACAGCCAGAAATCCCGACTGGCCGTCCAGACCGGCACGAATCCCGAATTTCTCGCTGTACCGACAAAAAGCACTATTCACCCCTGGACAGCCCGAAAGTAGTTATTTTCCATTTTGTCAACGGAAGACCGCCGTACCGCCCCGAAAACGTTGCAAATAACCAATTTGCCCCTCAAACAGCCAGAAATCACGATCGGCCGTCCAGACCGGCACGAATCCCGAATTTCTCGCTGTACCGACAAAAAGCACTATTCACCCCTGGACAGCCCGAAAGTAGTTATTTTCCATTCTATAAACGGAAAACCGCCGTACCGCCCCGAAAACGTTGCAAATAACCATTCTAGCCCTCAAACAGCCAGAAATCACGATCGGCCGTCCAGACCGGCACGAATCCCGAATTTCTCGCTGCACCGACAAAAAGCACTATTCACCCTTGCACGGCCCGAAAGTAGTTATTTTCCATTTTGTCAACGGAAAACCGCCGTACCGCCCCGAAAACGTTGCAAATAACCATTCTAGCCCTCAAACAGTTAGAAATCACGATCGGCCGTCCAGACCGGCACGAATCCCGAATTTCTCGCTGCACCGACAAAAAGCACTATTCACCCCTGAACGGCCCGAAAGTAGTTATTTTCCATTTTGTCAACGGAAGACCGCCGTACCGCCACTAAAACGTTGCAAATAACCAATCTGCCCCTCAAACAGCCAGAAATCACGACTGGCCGTCCAGACCGGCACGAATCCCGAATTTCTCGCTGTACCGACAAAAAGCACTATTCACCCCTGAACGGCCCGGAAGTAGTTATTTTCCATTTTGTCAACGGAAGACCGCCGTACCGCCCCGAAAACGTTGCAAATAACCATTCTAGCCCTCAAACAGTTAGAAATCACGATCGACCGTCCAGACCGGCACGAATCCTGAATTTCTCGCTGCTCCGTCAAAAAGCACTATTCACCCCTGGACGGCCCGAAAGTAGTTATTTTCCATTTTGTCAACGGAAGACCGCCGTACCGCCCCGAAAACGTTGCAAATAACCAATCTGCCCCTCAAACAGCCAGAAATCCCGACTGGCCGTCCAGACCGGCACGAATCCCGAATTTCTCGCTGCACCGACAAAAAGCACTATTCACCCTTGGACGGCCCGAAAGTAGTTATTTTCCATTTTGTCAACGGAAAACCGCCGTACCGCCCCGAAAACGTTGCAAATAACCATTCTAGCCCTCAAACAGTTAGAAATCACGATCGACCGTCCAGACCGGCACGAATCCCGAATTTCTCGCTGCTCCGACAAAAAGCACTATTCGCCCCTGGACGGCCCGAAAGTAGTTATTTTCCATTTTGTCAACGGAAGACCGCCGTACCGCCCCGAAAACGTTGCAAATAACCAATCTGCCCCTCAAACAGCCAGAAATCCCGACTGGCCGTCCAGACCGGCACGAATCCCGAATTTCTCCCTGTACCGACAAAAAGCACTATTCTCCCCTGAACGGCCCGAAAGTAGTTATTTTCCATTTTGTCAACGGAAAACCGCCGTACCGCCCCGAAAACGTTGCAAATAACCATTCTAGCCCTCAAACAGTTAGAAATCACGATCGACCGTCCAGACCGGCACGAATCCCGAATTTCTCGCTGCTCCGACAAAAAGCACTATTCACCCCTGGACGGCCCGAAAGTAGTTATTTTCCATTTTGTCAACGGAAGACCGCCGTACCGCGCCGAAAACGTTGCAAACAACCAATCTGCCCCTCAAACAGCCAGAAATCCCGACTGGCCGTCCAGACCGGCACGAATCCCGAATTTCTCGCTGTACCGACAAAAAGCACTATTCACCCATGGACAGCCCGAAAGTAGTTATTTTCCATTTTGTCAACGGAAGACCGCCGTACCGCCCCGAAAACGTTGCAAATAACCAATTTGCCCCTCAAACAGCCAGAAATCACGATCGGCCGTCCAGACCGGCACGAATCCCGAATTTCTCGCTGTACCGACAAAAAGCACTATTCACCCCTGGACAGCCCGAAAGTAGTTATTTTCCATTCTATAAACGGAAAACCGCCGTACCGCCCCGAAAACGTTGCAAATAACCATTCTAGCCCTCAAACAGCCAGAAATCACGATCGGCCGTCCAGACCGGCACGAATCCCGAATTTCTCGCTGCACCGACAAAAAGCACTATTCACCCTTGCACGGCCCGAAAGTAGTTATTTTCCATTTTGTCAACGGAAAACCGCCGTACCGCCCCGAAAACGTTGCAAATAACCATTCTAGCCCTCAAACAGTTAGAAATCACGATCGGCCGTCCAGACCGGCACGAATCCCGAATTTCTCGCTGCACCGACAAAAAGCACTATTCACCCCTGAACGGCCCGAAAGTAGTTATTTTCCATTTTGTCAACGGAAGACCGCCGTACCGCCACTAAAACGTTGCAAATAACCAATCTGCCCCTCAAACAGCCAGAAATCACGACTGGCCGTCCAGACCGGCACGAATCCCGAATTTCTCGCTGTACCGACAAAAAGCACTATTCACCCCTGAACGGCCCGGAAGTAGTTATTTTCCATTTTGTCAACGGAAGACCGCCGTACCGCCCCGAAAACGTTGCAAATAACCATTCTAGCCCTCAAACAGTTAGAAATCACGATCGACCGTCCAGACCGGCACGAATCCTGAATTTCTCGCTGCTCCGTCAAAAAGCACTATTCACCCCTGGACGGCCCGAAAGTAGTTATTTTCCATTTTGTCAACGGAAGACCGCCGTACCGCCCCGAAAACGTTGCAAATAACCAATCTGCCCCTCAAACAGCCAGAAATCCCGACTGGCCGTCCAGACCGGCACGAATCCCGAATTTCTCCCTGTACCGACAAAAAGCACTATTCACCCCTGGACAGCCCGAAAGTAGTTATTTTCCATTCTGTCAACGGAAGACCGCCGTACCGCCCCGAAAACGTAGCAAATAACCATTCTAGCCCTCAAACAGCCAGAAATCACGATCGGCCGTCCAGACCGGCACGAATCCCGAATTTCTCGCTGCACCGACAAAAAGCACTATTCACCCCTGGACGGCCCGAAAGTAGTTATTTTCCATTTTGTCAACGGAAAACCGCCGTACCGCCCCGAAAACGTTGCAAATAACCATTCTAGCCCTCAAACAGTTAGAAATCACGATCGGCCGTCCAGACCGGCACGAATCCCGAATTTCTCGCTGCACCGACAAAAAGCACTATTCACCCCTGAACGGCCCGAAAGTAGTTATTTTCCATTTTGTCAACGGAAGACCGCCGTACCGCCACTAAAACGTTGCAAATAACCATTCTAGCCCTCAAACAGCCAGAAATCACGACTGGCCGTCCAGACCGGCACGAATCCCGAATTTCTCGCTGTACCGACAAAAAGCACTATTCACCCCTGAACGGCCCGGAAGTAGTTATTTTCCATTTTGTCAACGGAAGACCGCCGTACCGCCCCGAAAACGTTGCAAATAACCATTCTAGCCCTCAAACAGTTAGAAATCACGATCGACCGTCCAGACCGGCACGAATCCCGAATTTCTCGCTGCTCCGACAAAAAGCACTATTCACCCCTGGACGGCCCGAAAGTAGTTATTTTCCATTTTGTCAACGGAAGACCGCCGTACCGCCCCGAAAACGTTGCAAATAACCAATCTGCCCCTCAAACAGCCAGAAATCCCGACTGGCCGTCCAGACCGGCACGAATCCCGAATTTCTCCCTGTACCGACAAAAAGCACTATTCACCCCTGGACAGCCCGAAAGTAGTTATTTTCCATTCTGTCAACGGAAGACCGCCGTACCGCCCCGAAAACGTAGCAAATAACCATTCTAGCCCTCAAACAGCCAGAAATCACGATCGGCCGTCCAGACCGGCACGAATCCCGAATTTCTCGCTGCACCGACAAAAAGCACTATTCACCCCTGGACGGCCCGAAAGTAGTTATTTTCCATTTTGTCAACGGAAAACCGCCGTACCGCCCCGAAAACGTTGCAAATAACCATTCTAGCCCTCAAACAGTTAGAAATCACGATCGGCCGTCCAGACCGGCACGAATCCCGAATTTCTCGCTGCACCGACAAAAAGCACTATTCACCCCTGAACGGCCCGAAAGTAGTTATTTTCCATTTTGTCAACGGAAGACCGCCGTACCGCCACTAAAACGTTGCAAATAACCATTCTAGCCCTCAAACAGCCAGAAATCACGACTGGCCGTCCAGACCGGCACGAATCCCGAATTTCTCGCTGTACCGACAAAAAGCACTATTCACCCCTGAACGGCCCGGAAGTAGTTATTTTCCATTTTGTCAACGGAAGACCGCCGTACCGCCCCGAAAACGTTGCAAATAACCATTCTAGCCCTCAAACAGTTAGAAATCACGATCGACCGTCCAGACCGGCACGAATCCCGAATTTCTCGCTGCTCCGACAAAAAGCACTATTCACCCCTGGACGGCCCGAAAGTAGTTATTTTCCATTTTGTCAACGGAAGACCGCCGTACCGCCCCGAAAACGTTGCAAATAACCAATCTGCCCCTCAAACAGCCAGAAATCCCGACTGGCCGTCCAGACCGGCACGAATCCCGAATTTCTCCCTGTACCGACAAAAAGCACTATTCACCCCTGGACAGCCCGAAAGTAGTTATTTTCCATTTTGTCAACGGAAGACCGCCGTACCGCCCCGAAAACGTAGCAAATAACCAATCTGCCCCTCAAACAGCCAGAAATCACGATCGGCCGTCCAGACCGGCACGAATCCCGAATTTCTCGCTGTACCGACAGAAAGCACTATTCACCCCTGGACAGCCCGAAAGTAGTTATTTTCCATTCTGTCAACGGAAGACCGCCGTACCGCCCCGAAAACGTAGCAAATAACCATTCTAGCCCTCAAACAGTTAGAAATCACGATCAGCCGTCCAGTCCGGCACGAATCCCGAATTTCTCGCTGCACCGACAAAAAGCACTATTCACCCCTGGACGGCCCGAAAGTAGTTATTTTCCATTTTGTCAACGGAAAACCGCCGTACCGCCCCGAAAACGTTGCAAATAACCATTCTAGCCCTCAAACAGTTAGAAATCACGATCGGCCGTCCAGACCGGCACGAATCCCGAATTTCTCGCTGCATCGACAAAAAGCACTATTCACCCCTGAACGGCCCGAAAGTAGTTATTTTCCATTTTGTCAACGGAAGACCGCCGTACCGCCACTAAAACGTTGCAAATAACCAATCTGCCCCTCAAACAGCCAGAAATCACGACTGGCCGTCCAGACCGGCACGAATCCCGAATTTCTCGTTGTACCGACAAAAAGCACTATTCACCCTGGACAGCCCGAAAGTAGTTATTTTCCATTTTGTCAACGGAATACCGCCGTACCGCCCCGAAAACGTTGCAAATAACCATTCTAGCCCTCAAACAGTTAGAAATCACGATCGGCCGTCCAGACCGGCACGAATCCCGAATTTTTCGCTGCTCCGACAAAAAGCACTATTCACCCCTGGACGGCCCGAAAGTAGTTATTTTCCATTTTGTCAACGGAAGACCGCCGTACCGCCCCGAAAACGTTGCAAATAACCAATCTGCCCCTCAAACAGCCAGAAATCACGATCGGCCGTCCAGACCGGCACGAATCCCGAATTTCTCGCTGTACCGACAGAAAGCACTATTCACCCCTGGACAGCCCGAAAGTAGTTATTTTCCATTCTGTAAACGGAAAACCGCCGTACCGCCCCGAAAACGTTGCAAATAACCATTCTAGCCCTCAAACAGCCAGAAATCACGATCGGCCGTCTAGACCGGCACGAATTCCGAATTTCTCGCTGCACCGACAAAAAGCACTATTCACCCTTGGACGGCCCGAAAGTAGTTATTTTCCATTTTGTCAACGAAAAACCGCCGTACCGCCCCGAAAACGTTGCAAATAACCATTCTAGCCCTCAAACAGTTAGAAATCACGATCGGCCGTCCAGACCGGCACGAATCCCGAATTTCTCGCTGCACCGACAAAAAGCACTATTCACCCCTGAACGGCCCGAAAGTAGTTATTTTCCATTTTGTCAACGGAAGACCGCCGTACCGCCACTAAAACGTTGCAAATAACCAATCTGCCCCTCAAACAGCCAGAAATCACGACTGGCCGTCCAGACCGGCACGAATCCCGAATTTCTCCCTGTACCGACAAAAAGCACTATTCACCCCTGAACGGCCCGAAAGTAGTTATTTTCCATTTTGTCAACGGAAGACCGCCGTACCGCCCCGAAAACGTTGCAAATAACCATTCTAGCCCTCAAACAGTTAGAAATCACGATCGACCGTCCAGACCGGCACGAATCCCGAATTTCTCGCTGCTCCGACAAAAAGCACTATTCACCCCTGGACGGCCCGAAAGTAGTTATTTTCCATTTTGTCAACGGAAGACCGCCGTACCGCCCCGAAAACGTTGCAAATAACCAATCTGCCCCTCAAACAGCCAGAAATCCCGACTGGCCGTCCAGACCGGCACGAATCCCGAATTTCTCCCTGTACCGACAAAAAGCACTATTCACCCCTGGACAGCCCGAAAGTAGTTATTTTCCATTTTGTCAACGGAAGACCGCCGTACCGCCCCGAAAACGTAGCAAATAACCAATCTGCCCCTCAAACAGCCAGAAATCACGATCGGCCGTCCAGACTGGCACGAATCCCGAATTTCTCGCTGTACCGACAGAAAGCACTATTCACCCCTGGACAGCCCGAAAGTAGTTATTTTCCATTCTGTCAACGGAAGACCGCCGTACCGCCCCGAAAACGTAGCAAATAACCATTCTAGCCCTCAAACAGCCAGAAATCACGATCGGCCGTCCAGACCGGCACGAATCCCAAATTTCTCGCTGCACCGACAAAAAGCACTATTCACCCCTGGACGGCCCGAAAGTAGTTATTTTCCATTTTGTCAACGGAAAACCGCCGTACCGCCCCGAAAACGTTGCAAATAACCATTCTAGCCCTCAAACAGTTAGAAATCACGATCGGCCGTCCAGACCGGCACGAATCCCGAATTTCTCGCTGCATCGACAAAAAGCACTATTCACCCCTGAACGGCCCGAAAGTAGTTATTTTCCATTTTGTCAACGGAAGACCGCCGTACCGCCACTAAAACGTTGCAAATAACCAATCTGCCCCTCAAACAGCCAGAAATCACGACTGGCCGTCCAGACCGGCACGAATCCCGAATTTCTCGCTGTACCGACAGAAAGCACTATTCACCCCTGGACAGCCCGAAAGTAGTTATTTTCCATTCTGTAAACGGAAAACCGCCGTACCGCCCCGAAAACGTTGCAAATAACCATTCTAGCCCTCAAACAGCCAGAAATCACGATCGGCCGTCTAGACCGGCACGAATTCCGAATTTCTCGCTGCACCGACAAAAAGCACTATTCACCCTTGGACGGCCCGAAAGTAGTTATTTTCCATTTTGTCAACGAAAAACCGCCGTACCGCCCCGAAAACGTTGCAAATAACCATTCTAGCCCTCAAACAGTTAGAAATCACGATCGGCCGTCCAGACCGGCACGAATCCCGAATTTCTCGCTGCACCGACAAAAAGCACTATTCTTCCCTGAACGGCCCGAAAGTAGTTATTTTCCATTTTGTCAACGGAAGACCGCCGTACCGCCACTAAAACGTTGCAAATAACCAATCTGCCCCTCAAACAGCCAGAAATCACGACTGGCCGTCCAGACTGGCACGAATCCCGAATTTCTCGCTGTACCGACTAAAAGCACTATTCACCCCTGAACGGCCCGAAAGTAGTTATTTTCCATTTTGTCAACGGAAGACCGCCGTACCGCCCCGAAAACGTTGCAAATAACCATTCTAGCCCTCAAACAGTTAGAAATCACGATCGACCGTCCAGACCGGCACGAATCCCGAATTTCTCGCTGCTCCGACAAAAAGCACTATTCACCCATGGACGGCCCGAAAGTAGTTATTTTCCATTTTGTCAACGGAAGACCGCCGTACCGCCCCGAAAACGTTGCAAATAACCAATCTGCCCCTCAAACAGCCAGAAATCCCGACTGGCCGTCCAGACCGGCACGAATCCCGAATTTCTCCCTGTACCGACAAAAAGCACTATTCACCCCTGGACAGCCCGAAAGTAGTTATTTTCCATTTTGTCAACGGAAGACCGCCGTACCGCCCCGAAAACGTAGCAAATAACCAATCTGCCCCTCAAACAGCCAGAAATCACGATCGGCCGTCCAGACCGGCACGAATCCCGAATTTCTCGCTGTACCGACAGAAAGCACTATTCACCCCTGGACAGCCCGAAAGTAGTTATTTTCCATTCTGTCAACGGAAGACCGCCGTACCGCCCCGAAAACGTAGCAAATAACCATTCTAGCCCTCAAACAGCCAGAAATCACGATCGGCCGTCCAGACCGGCACGAATCCCGAATTTCTCGCTGCACCGACAAAAAGCACTATTCACCCCTGGACGGCCCGAAAGTAGTTATTTTCCATTTTGTCAACGGAAAACCGCCGTACCGCCCCGAAAACGTTGCAAATAACCATTCTAGCCCTCAAACAGTTAGAAATCACGATCGGCCGTCCAGACCGGCACGAATCCCGAATTTCTCGCTGCATCGACAAAAAGCACTATTCACCCCTGAACGGCCCGAAAGTAGTTATTTTCCATTTTGTCAACGGAAGACCGCCGTACCGCCACTAAAACGTTGCAAATAACCAATCTGCCCCTCAAACAGCCAGAAATCACGACTGGCCGTCCAGACCGGCACGAATCCCGAATTTCTCGTTGTACCGACTAAAAGCACTATTCACCCTGGACAGCCCGAAAGTAGTTATTTTCCATTTTGTCAACGGAATACCGCCGTACCGCCCCGAAAACGTTGCAAATAACCATTCTAGCCCTCAAGCAGTTAGAAATCACGATCGGCCGTCCAGACCGGCACGAATCCCGAATTTCTCGCTGCACCGACAAAAAGCACTATTCACCCTTGGACGGCCCGAAAGTAGTTATTTTCCTTTTTGTCAACGGAAAACCGCCGTACCGCCCCGAAAACGTTGCAAATAACCATTCTGGCCCTCAAACAGTTAGAAATCACGATCGACCGTCCAGACCGGCACGAATCCCGAATTTCTCGCTGCTCCGACAAAAAGCACTATTCACCCCTGGACGGCCCGAAAGTAGTTATTTTCCATTTTGTCAACGGAAGACCGCCGTACCGCCCCGAAAACGTTGCAAATAACCATTCTAGCCCTCAAACAGTTAGAAATCACGATCGGCCGTCCAGACCGGCACGAATCCCGAATTTCTCGCTGCTCCGACAAAAAGCACTATTCACCCCTGGACGGCCCGAAAGTAGTTATTTTCCATTTTGTCAACGGAAGACAGCCGTACCGCCCCGAAAACGTTGCAAATAACCAATCTGCCCCTCAAACAGCCAGAAATCCCGACTGGCCGTCCAGACCGGCACGAATCCCGAATTTCTCCCTGTACCGACAAAAAGTACTATTCACCCCTGAACGGCCCGAAAGTAGTTATTTTCCATTCTGTAAACGGAAAACCGCCGTACCGCCCCGAAAACGTTGCAAATAACCATTCTAGCCCTCAAACAGCTAGAAATCACGATCGGCCGTCTAGACCGGCACGAATCCCGAATTTCTCGCTGCACCGACAAAAAGCACTATTCACCCTTGGACGGCCCGAAAGTAGTTATTTTCCATTTTGTCAACGAAAAACCGCCGTACCGCCCCGAAAACGTTGCAAATAACCATTCTAGCCCTCAAACAGTTAGAAATCACGATCGGCCGTCCAGACCGGCACGAATCCCGAATTTCTCGCTGCACCGACAAAAAGCACTATTCACCCCTGAACGGCCCGAAAGTAGTTATTTTCCATTTTGTCAACGGAAGACCGCCGTACCGCCACTAAAACGTTGCAAATAACCAATCTGCCCCTCAAACAGCCAGAAATCACGACTGGCCGTCCAGACCGGCACGAATCCCGAATTTCTCGCTGTACCGACTAAAAGCACTATTCACCCCTGAACGGCCCGAAAGTAGTTATTTTCCATTTTGTCAACGGAAGACCGCCGTACCGCCCCGAAAACGTTGCAAATAACCATTCTAGCCCTCAAACAGTTAGAAATCACGATCGACCGTCCAGACCGGCACGAATCCCGAATTTCTCGCCGCTCCGACAAAAAGCACTATTCACCCCTGGACGGCCCGAAAGTAGTTATTTTCCATTTTGTCAACGGAAGACCGCCGTACCGCCCCGAAAACGTTGCAAATAACCAATCTGCCCCTCAAACAGCCAGAAATCCCGACTGGCCGTCCAGACCGGCACGAATCCCGAATTTCTCGCTGTACCGACAAAAAGCACTATTCACCCCTGGACAGCCCGAAAGTAGTTATTTTCCATTCTGTCAACGGAAGACCGCCGTACCGCCCCGAAAACGTAGCAAATAACCATTCTAGCCCTCAAACAGCCAGAAATCACGATCGGCCGTCCAGACCGGCACGAATCCCGAATTTCTCGCTGCACCGACAAAAAGCACTATTCACCCCTGGACGGCCCGAAAGTAGTTATTTTCCATTTTGTCAACGGAAAACCGCCGTACTGCCCCGAAAACGTTGCAAATAACCATTCTAGCCCTCAAACAGTTAGAAATCACGATCGGCCGTCCAGACCGGCACGAATCCCGAATTTCTCGCTGCACCGACAAAAAGCACTATTCACCCCTGAACGGCCCGAAAGTAGTTATTTTCCATTTTGTCAACGGAAGACCGCCGTACCGCCACTAAAACGTTGCAAATAACCATTCTAGCCCTCAAACAGCCAGAAATCACGACTGGCCGTCCAGACCGGCACGAATCCCGAATTTCTCGCTGCTCCGACAAAAAGCACTATTCACCCCTGAACGGCCCGAAAGTAGTTATTTTCCATTTTGTCAACGGAAGACCGCCGTACCGCCCCGAAAACGTTGCAAATAACCATTTTGCCCCTCATACAGCCAAAAATCCCGACTGGACGTCCAGACCGGCACGAATCCCAAATTTCTCGTTGTACCGACAAAAAGCACTATTCACCCCTGGACGGCCCGAAAGTAGTTATTTTCCACTTTGTCAACGGAAGACCGCCGTACCGCCCCGAAAACGTTGCAAATAACCATTCTAGCCCTCAAACAGTTAGAAATCACGATCGACCGTCCAGACCGGCACGAATCCCGAATTTCTCGCTGCTCCGACAAAAAGTACTTTTCACCCCTGGACGGCCCGAAAGTAGTTATTTTCCATTTTGTCAACGGAAGACCGCCGTACCGCCCCGAAAACGTTGCAAATAACCATTCTAGCCCTCAAACAGTTAGAAATCACGATCGGCCGTCCAGACCGGCACGAATCCCGAATTTCTCGCTGCACCGACAAAAAGCACTATTCACCCCTGAATGGCCCGAAAGTAGTTATTTTCCATTTTGTCAACGGAAGACCGCCGTACCGCCACTAAAACGTTGCAAATAACCAATCTGCCCCTCAAACAGCCAGAAATCACGACTGGCCGTCCAGACCGGCACGAATCCCGAATTTCTCGCTGCACCGACAAAAAGCACTATTCACCCCTGAACGGCCCGAAAGTAGTTATTTTCCATTTTGTCAACGGAAGACCGCCGTACCGCCCCAAAAACGTTGCAAATAACCATTCTAGCCCTCAAACAGTTAGAAATCACGATCGACCGTCCAGACCGGCACGAATCCCGAATTTCTCACTGCTCCGACAAAAAGCACTATTCACCCCTGGACGGCCCGAAAGTAGTTATTTTCCATTTTGTCAACGGAAGACCGCCGTACCGCCCCGAAAACGTTGCAAATAACCAATCTACCCCTCAAACAGCCAGAAATCACGATCGGCCGTCCAGACCGGCACGAATCCCGAATTTCTCGCTGTACCGACAGAAAGCACTATTCACCCCTGGACAGCCCGAAAGTAGTTATTTTCCATTCTGAAAACGGAAAACCGCCGTACCGCCCCGAAAACGTTGCAAATAACCATTCTAGCCCTCAAACAGCCAGAAATCACGATCGGCCGTCTAGACCGGCACGAATCCCGAATTTCTCGCTGCACCGACAAAAAGCACTATTCACCCTTGGACGGCCCGAAAGTAGTTATTTTCCTTTTTGTCAACGGAAAACCGCCGTACCGCCCCGAAAACGTTGCAAATAACCATTCTGGCCCTCAAACAGTTAGAAATCACGATCGACCGTCCAGACCGGCACGAATCCCGAATTTCTCGCTGCTCCGACAAAAAGCACTATTCACCCTGGACGGCCCGAAAGTAGTTATTTTCCATTTTGTCAACGGAAGACCGCCGTACCGCCCCGAAAACGTTGCAAATAACCATTCTAGCCCTCAAACAGTTAGAAATCACGATCGACCGTCCAGACCGGCACGAATCCCGAATTTCTCGCTGGTCCGACAAAAAGCACTATTCACCCCTGGACGGCCCGAAAGTAGTTATTTTCCATTTTGTCAACGGAAGACAGCCGTACCGCCCCGAAAACGTTGCAAATAACCAATCTGCCCCTCAAACAGCCAGAAATCCCGACTGGCCGTCCAGACCGGCACGAATCCCGAATTTCTCCCTGTACCGACAAAAAGCACTATTCACCCCTGAACGGCCCGAAAGTAGTTATTTTCCATTCTGTAAACGGAAAACCGCCGTACCGCCCCGAAAACGTTGCAAATAACCATTCTAGCCCTCAAACAGCCAGAAATCACGATCGGGCGTCTAGACCGGCACGAATCCCGAATTTCTCGCTGCACCGACAAAAAGCACTATTCACCCTTGGACGGCCCGAAAGTAGTTATTTTCCATTTTGTCAACGAAAAACCGCCGTACCGCCCCGAAAACGTTGCAAATAACCATTCTAGCCCTCAAACAGTTAGAAATCACGATCGGCCGTCCAGACCGGCACGAATCCCGAATTTCTCGCTGCACCGACAAAAAGCACTATTCACCCCTGAACGGCCCGAAAGTAGTTATTTTCCATTTTGTCAACGGAAGACCGCCGTACCGCCACTAAAACGTTGCAAATAACCAATCTGCCCCTCAAACAGCCAGAAATCACGACTGGCCGTCCAGACCGGCACGAATCCCGAATTTCTCGCTGTACCGACTAAAAGCACTATTCACCCCTGAACGGCCCGAAAGTAGTTATTTTCCATTTTGTCAACGGATGACCGCCGTACCGCCCCGAAAACGTTGCAAATAACCATTCTAGCCCTCAAACAGTTAGAAATCACGATCGACCGTCCAGACCGGCACGAATCCCGAATTTCTCGCCGCTCCGACAAAAAGCACTATTCACCCCTGGACGGCCCGAAAGTAGTTATTTTCCATTTTGTCAACGGAAGACCGCCGTACCGCCCCGAAAACGTTGCAAATAACCAATCTGCCCCTCAAACAGCCAGAAATCCCGACTGGCCGTCCAGACCGGCACGAATCCCGAATTTCTCGCTGTACCGACAAAAAGCACTATTCACCCCTGGACAGCCCGAAAGTAGTTATTTTCCATTCTGTCAACGGAAGACCGCCGTACCGCCCCGAAAACGTAGCAAATAACCATTCTAGCCCTCAAACAGCCAGAAATCACGATCGGCCGTCCAGACCGGCACGAATCCCGAATTTCTCGCTGCACCGACAAAAAGCACTATTCACCCCTGGACGGCCCTAAAATAGTTATTTTCCATTTTGTCAACGGAAAACCGCCGTACTGCCCCGAAAACGTTGCAAATAACCATTCTAGCCCTCAAACAGTTAGAAATCACGATCGGCCGTCCAGACCGGCACGAATCCCGAATTTCTCGCTGCACCGACAAAAAGCACTATTCACCCCTGAACGGCCCGAAAGTAGTTATTTTCCATTTTGTCAACGGAAGACCGCCGTACCGCCACTAAAACGTTGCAAATAACCATTCTAGCCCTCAAACAGCCAGAAATCACGACTGGCCGTCCAGACCGGCACGAATCCCGAATTTCTCGCTGCTCCGACAAAAAGCACTATTCACCCCTGAACGGCCCGAAAGTAGTTATTTTCCATTTTGTCAACGGAAGACCGCCGTACCGCCCCGAAAACGTTGCAAATAACCATTTTGCCCCTCATACAGCCAAAAATCCCGACTGGACGTCCAGACCGGCACGAATCCCAAATTTCTCGTTGTACCGACAAAAAGCACTATTCACCCCTGGACGGCCCGAAAGTAGTTATTTTCCACTTTGTCAACGGAAGACCGCCGTACCGCCCCGAAAACGTTGCAAATAACCATTCTAGCCCTCAAACAGTTAGAAATCACGATCGACCGTCCAGACCGGCACGAATCCCGAATTTCTCGCTGCTCCGACAAAAAGTACTTTTCACCCCTGGACGGCCCGAAAGTAGTTATTTTCCATTTTGTCAACGGAAGACCGCCGTACCGCCCCGAAAACGTTGCAAATAACCATTCTAGCCCTCAAACAGTTAGAAATCACGATCGGCCGTCCAGACCGGCACGAATCCCGAATTTCTCGCTGCACCGACAAAAAGCACTATTCACCCCTGAATGGCCCGAAAGTAGTTATTTTCCATTTTGTCAACGGAAGACCGCCGTACCGCCACTAAAACGTTGCAAATAACCAATCTGCCCCTCAAACAGCCAGAAATCACGACTGGCCGTCCAGACCGGCACGAATCCCGAATTTCTCGCTGCACCGACAAAAAGCACTATTCACCCCTGAACGGCCCGAAAGTAGTTATTTTCCATTTTGTCAACGGAAGACCGCCGTACCGCCCCAAAAACGTTGCAAATAACCATTCTAGCCCTCAAACAGTTAGAAATCACGATCGACCGTCCAGACCGGCACGAATCCCGAATTTCTCACTGCTCCGACAAAAAGCACTATTCACCCCTGGACGGCCCGAAAGTAGTTATTTTCCATTTTGTCAACGGAAGACCGCCGTACCGCCCCGAAAACGTTGCAAATAACCAATCTGCCCCTCAAACAGCCAGAAATCACGATCGGCCGTCCAGACCGGCACGAATCCCGAATTTCTCGCTGTACCGACAGAAAGCACTATTCACCCCTGGACAGCCCGAAAGTAGTTATTTTCCATTCTGAAAACGGAAAACCGCCGTACCGCCCCGAAAACGTTGCAAATAACCATTCTAGCCCTCAAACAGCCAGAAATCACGATCGGCCGTCCAGACCGGCACGAATCCCGAATTTCTCGCTGCACCGACAAAAAGCACTATTCACCCTTGGACGGCCCGAAAGTAGTTATTTTCCATTTTGTCAACGAAAAACCGCCGTACCGCCCCGAAAACGTTGCAAATAACCATTCTAGCCCTCAAACAGTTAGAAATCACGATCGGCCGTCCAGACCGGCACGAATCGCGAATTTCTCGCTGCACCGACAAAAAGCACTATTCACCCCTGAACGGCCCGTAAGTAGTTATTTTCCATTTTGTCAACGGAAGACCGCCGTACCGCCACTAAAACGTTGCAAATAACCATTCTAGCCCTCAAACAGTTAGAAATCACGACCGGCCGTCCAGACCGGCACGAATCCCGAATTTCTCGCTGCACCGACAAAAAGCACTATTCACCCCTGAACGGCCTGAAAGTAGTTATTTTCCATTTTGTCAACGGAAGACCGCCGTACCGCCACTAAAACGTTGCAAATAACCAATCTGCCCCTCAAACAGCCAGAAATCACGACTAGACGTCCAGACCGGCACGAATCCCAAATTTCTCGTTGTACCGACAAAAAGCACTATTCACCCCTGGACAGCCCGAAAGTAGTTATTTTCCATTTTGTCAACGGAAGACCGCCGTACCGCCCCGAAAACGTTGCAAATAACCATTCTAGCCATCAAACAGTTAGAAATCACGATCGACCGTCCAGACCGGCACGAATCCCGAATTTCTCGCAGCTCCGACAAAAAGCACTATTCACCCCTGGACGGCCCGAAAGTAGTTATTTTCCATTTTGTCAACGGAAGACCGCCGTACCGCCCCGAAAACGATGCAAATAACCATTCTAGCCCTCAAACAGTTAGAAATCACGATCGACCGTCCAGACCGGCACGAATCCCAAATTTCTCGTTGTACCGACAGAAAGCACTATTCACCCCTGGACGGCCCGAAAGTAGTTATTTTCCATTTTGTCAACGGAAGACCGCCGTACCGCCCCGAAAACGTTGCAAATAACCAATCTGCCCCTCAAATAGTTAGAAATCACGATCGACCGTCCAGACCGGCACGAATCCCGAATTTCTCGCTGCTCCGACAAAAAGCACTATTCACCCCTGGACGGCCCGAAAGTAGTTATTTTCCATTTTGTCAACGGAAGACCGCCGTACCGCCCCGAAAACGTTGCAAATAACCAATCTGCCCCTCAAACAGCCAGAAATCCCGACTGGCCGTCCAGACCGGCACGAATCCCGAATTTCTCGCTGTACCGACAGAAAGCACTATTCACCCCTGGACAGCCCGAAAGTAGTTATTTTCCATTCTGTAAACGGAAAACCGCCGTACCGCCCCGAAAACGTTGCAAATAACCATTCTAGCCCTCAAACAGCCAGAAATCACGATCGGCCGTCCAGACCGGCACGAATCCCGAATTTCTCGCTACACCGACAAAAAGCACTATTCACCCTTGGACGGCCCGAAAGTAGTTATTTTCCATTTTGTCAACGAAAAACCGCCGTATCGCCCCGAAAACGTTGCAAATAACCATTCTAGCCCTCAAACAGTTAGAAATCACGATCGGCCGTCCAGACCGGCACGAATCGCGAATTTCTCGCTGCACCGACAAAAAGCACTATTCACCCCTGAACGGCCCGTAAGTAGTTATTTTCCATTTTGTCAACGGAAGACCGCCGTACCGCCACTAAAACGTTGCAAATAACCAGTCTAGCCCTCAAACAGCCAGAAATCACGACTGGCCGTCCAGACCGGCACGAATCCCGAATTTCTCGCTGCTCCGACAAAAAGCACTATTCACCCCTGAACGGCCCGAAAGTAGTTATTTTCCATTTTGTCAACGGAAGACCGCCGTACCGCCCCGAAAACGTTGCAAATAACCATTTTGCCCCTCATACAGCAAAAAATCCCGACTGGACGTCCAGACCGGCACGAATCCCAAATTTCTCGTTGTACCGACAAAAAGCACTATTCACCCCTGGACGGCCCGAAAGTAGTTATTTTCCATTTTGTCAACGGAAGACCGCCGTACCGCCCCGAAAACGTTGCAAATAACCATTCTAGCCCTCAAACAGTTAGAAATCACGATCGACCGTCCAGACCGGCACGAATCCCGAATTTCTCGCTGCTCCGACAAAAAGCACTATTCACCCCTGGACGGCCCGAAAGTAGTTATTTTCCATTTTGTCAACGGAAGACCGCCGTACCGCCCCGAAAACGATGCAAATAACCATTCTAGCCCTCAAACAGTTAGAAATCACGATCGACCGTCCAGACCGGCACGAATCCCAAATTTCTCGTTGTACCGACAGAAAGCACTATTCACCCCTGGACGGCCCGAAAGTAGTTATTTTCCATTTTGTCAACGGAAGACCGCCGTACCGCCCCGAAAACGTTGCAAATAACCAATCTGCCCCTCAAATAGTTAGAAATCACGATCGACCGTCCAGACCGGCACGAATCCCGAATTTCTCGCTGCTCCGACAAAAAGCACTATTCACCCCTGGACGGCCCGAAAGTAGTTATTTTCCATTTTGTCAACGGAAGACCGCCGTACCGCCCCGAAAACGTTGCAAATAACCAATCTGCCCCTCAAACAGCCAGAAATCCCGACTGGCCGTCCAGACCGGCACGAATCGCGAATTTCTCGCTGCACCGACAAAAAGCACTATTCACCCCTGGACAGCCCGAAAGTAGTTATTTTCCATTTTGTCAACGGAAGACCGCCGTACCGCCACTAAAACGTTGCAAATAACCATTCTAGCCCTCAAACAGCCAGAAATCACGACTGGCCGTCCAGACCGGCACGAATCCCGAATTTCTCGCTGCTCAGACAAAAAGCACTATTCACCCCTGAACGGCCCGAAAGTAGTTATTTTCCATTTTGTCAACGGAAGACCGCCGTACCGCCCCGAAAACGTTGCAAATAACCATTTTGCCCCTCATACAGCAAAAAATCCCGACTGGACGTCCAGACCGGCACGAATCCCAAATTTCTCGTTGTACCGACAAAAAGCACTATTCACCCCTGGACAGCCCGAAAGTAGTTATTTTCCATTTTGTCAACGGAAGACCGCCGTACCGCCCCGAAAACGTTGCAAATAACCATTCTAGCCCTCAAACAGTTAGAAATCACGATCGACCGTCCAGACCGGCACGAATCCCGAATTTCTCGCAGCTCCGACAAAAAGCACTATTCACCCCTAGACGGCCCGAAAGTAGTTATTTTCCATTTTGTCAACGGAAGACCGCCGTACCGCCCCGAAAACGTTGCAAATAACCATTCTAGCCCTCAAACAGTTAGAAATCACGATCGACCGTCCAGACCGGCACGAATCCCAAATTTCTCGTTGTACCGACAAAAAGCACTATTCACCCCTGGACGGCCCGAAAGTAGTTATTTTCCATTTTGTCAACGGAAGACCGCCGTACCGCCCCGAAAACGTTGCAAATAACCAATCTGCCCCTCAAACAGTTAGAAATCACGATCGACCGTCCAGATCGGCACGAATCCCGAATTTCTCGCTGCTCCGACAAAAAGCACTATTCACCCCTGGACGGCCCGAAAGTAGTTATTTTCCATTTTGTCAACGGAAGACCGCCGTACCGCCCCGAAAACGTTGCAAATAACCAATCTGCCCCTCAAACAGCCAGAAATCCCGACTGGCCGTCCAGACCGGCACGAATCCCGAATTTCTCGCTGTACCGACAAAAAGCACTATTCACCCCTGAACGGCCCGAAAGTAGTTATTTTCCATTTTGTCAACGGAAGACCGCCGTACCGCCCCGAAAACGTTGCAAATAACCAATCTGCCCCTCAAATAGTTAGAAATCACGATCGACCGTCCAGACCGGCACGAATCCCGAATTTCTCGCTGCTCCGACAAAAAGCACTATTCACCCCTGGACGGCCCGAAAGTAGTTATTTTCCATTTTGTCAACGGAAGACCGCCGTACCGCCCCGAAAACGTTGCAAATAACCAATCTGCCCCTCAAACAGCCAGAAATCCCGACTGGCCGTCCAGACCGGCACGAATCGCGAATTTCTCGCTGCACCGACAAAAAGCACTATTCACCCCTGGACAGCCCGAAAGTAGTTATTTTCCATTTTGTCAACGGAAGACCGCCGTACCGCCACTAAAACGTTGCAAATAACCATTCTAGCCCTCAAACAGCCAGAAATCACGACTGGCCGTCCAGACCGGCACGAATCCCGAATTTCTCGCTGCACAGACAAAAAGCACTATTCACCCCTGAACGGCCCGAAAGTAGTTATTTTCCATTTTGTCAACGGAAGACCGCCGTACCGCCCCGAAAACGTTGCAAATAACCATTTTGCCCCTCATACAGCAAAAAATCCCGACTGGACGTCCAGACCGGCACGAATCCCAAATTTCTCGTTGTACCGACAAAAAGCACTATTCACCCCTGGACAGCCCGAAAGTAGTTATTTTCCATTTTGTCAACGGAAGACCGCCGTACCGCCCCGAAAACGTTGCAAATAACCATTCTAGCCCTCAAACAGTTAGAAATCACGATCGACCGTCCAGACCGGCACGAATCCCGAATTTCTCGCAGCTCCGACAAAAAGCACTATTCACCCCTAGACGGCCCGAAAGTAGTTATTTTCCATTTTGTCAACGGAAGACCGCCGTACCGCCCCGAAAACGTTGCAAATAACCATTCTAGCCCTCAAACAGTTAGAAATCACGATCGACCGTCCAGACCGGCACGAATCCCAAATTTCTCGTTGTACCGACAAAAAGCACTATTCACCCCTGGACGGCCCGAAAGTAGTTATTTTCCATTTTGTCAACGGAAGACCGCCGTACCGCCCCGAAAACGTTGCAAATAACCAATCTGCCCCTCAAACAGTTAGAAATCACGATCGACCGTCCAGATCGGCACGAATCCCGAATTTCTCGCTGCTCCGACAAAAAGCACTATTCACCCCTGGACGGCCCGAAAGTAGTTATTTTCCATTTTGTCAACGGAAGACCGCCGTACCGCCCCGAAAACGTTGCAAATAACCAATCTGCCCCTCAAACAGCCAGAAATCCCGACTGGCCGTCCAGACCGGCACGAATCCCGAATTTCTCGCTGTACCGACAAAAAGCACTATTCACCCCTGAACGGCCCGAAAGTAGTTATTTTCCATTTTGTCAACGGAAGACCGCCGTACCGCCCCGAAAACGTTGCAAATAACCAATCTGCCCCTCAAATAGTTAGAAATCACGATCGACCGTCCAGACCGGCACGAATCCCGAATTTCTCGCTGCTCCGACAAAAAGCACTATTCACCCCTGGACGGCCCGAAAGTAGTTATTTTCCATTTTGTCAACGGAAGACCGCCGTACCGCCCCGAAAACGTTGCAAATAACCAATCTGCCCCTCAAACAGCCAGAAATCCCGACTGGCCGTCCAGACCGGCACGAATCGCGAATTTCTCGCTGCACCGACAAAAAGCACTATTCACCCCTGGACAGCCCGAAAGTAGTTATTTTCCATTTTGTCAACGGAAGACCGCCGTACCGCCACTAAAACGTTGCAAATAACCATTCTAGCCCTCAAACAGCCAGAAATCACGACTGGCCGTCCAGACCGGCACGAATCCCGAATTTCTCGCTGCACAGACAAAAAGCACTATTCACCCCTGAACGGCCCGAAAGTAGTTATTTTCCATTTTGTCAACGGAAGACCGCCGTACCGCCCCGAAAACGTTGCAAATAACCATTTTGCCCCTCATACAGCAAAAAATCCCGACTGGACGTCCAGACCGGCACGAATCCCAAATTTCTCGTTGTACCGACAAAAAGCACTATTCACCCCTGGACAGCCCGAAAGTAGTTATTTTCCATTTTGTCAACGGAAGACCGCCGTACCGCCCCGAAAACGTTGCAAATAACCATTCTAGCCCTCAAACAGTTAGAAATCACGATCGACCGTCCAGACCGGCACGAATCCCGAATTTCTCGCAGCTCCGACAAAAAGCACTATTCACCCCTAGACGGCCCGAAAGTAGTTATTTTCCATTTTGTCAACGGAAGACCGCCGTACCGCCCCGAAAACGTTGCAAATAACCATTCTAGCCCTCAAACAGTTAGAAATCACGATCGACCGTCCAGACCGGCACGAATCCCAAATTTCTCGTTGTACCGACAAAAAGCACTATTCACCCCTGGACGGCCCGAAAGTAGTTATTTTCCATTTTGTCAACGGAAGACCGCCGTACCGCCCCGAAAACGTTGCAAATAACCAATCTGCCCCTCAAACAGTTAGAAATCACGATCGACCGTCCAGATCGGCACGAATCCCGAATTTCTCGCTGCTCCGACAAAAAGCACTATTCACCCCTGGACGGCCCGAAAGTAGTTATTTTCCATTTTGTCAACGGAAGACCGCCGTACCGCCCCGAAAACGTTGCAAATAACCAATCTGCCCCTCAAACAGCCAGAAATCCCGACTGGCCGTCCAGACCGGCACGAATCCCGAATTTCTCGCTGTACCGACAAAAAGCACTATTCACCCCTGAACGGCCCGAAAGTAGTTATTTTCCATTTTGTCAACGGAAGACCGCCGTACCGCCCCGAAAACGTTGCAAATAACCATTCTAGCCCTCAAACAGTTAGAAATCACGATCGACCGTCCAGACCGGCACGAATCCCGAATTTCTCGCTGCTCCGACAAAAAGCACTATTCACCCCTGGACGGCCCGAAAGTAGTTATTTTCCATTTTGTCAACGGAAGACCGCCGTACCGCCCCGAAAACGTTGCAAATAACCAATCTGCCCCTCAAACAGCCAGAAATCCCGACTGGCCGTCCAGACCGGCACGAATCCCGAATTTCTCGCTGTACCAACAAAAAGCACTATTCACCCCTGGACAGCCCGAAAGTAGTTATTTTCCATTCTGTCAACGGAAGACCGCCGTACCGCCTCGAAAACGTAGCAAATAACCATTCTAGCCCTCAAACAGCCAGAAATCACGATCGGCCGTCCAGACCGGCACGAATCCCGAATTCTCGCTGCTCCGACAAAAAGCACTATTCACCCCTGGACGGCCCGAAAGTAGTCATTTTCCATTTTGTCAACGGAAGACCGCCGTACCGCCCCGAAAACGTTGCAAATAACCAATCTGCCCCTCAAACAGCCAGAAATCCCGACTGGCCGTCCAGACCGGCACGAATCCCGAATTTCTCGCTGTACCGACAAAAAGCACTATTCACCCCTGGACAGCCCGAAAGTAGTTATTTTCCATTCTGTCAACGGAAGACCGCCGTACCGCCCCGAAAACGTAGCAAATAACCATTCTAGCCCTCAAACAGCCAGAAATCACGATCGGCCGTCCAGACCGGCACGAATCCCGAATTTCTCGCTGCTCCGACAAAAAGCACTATTCACCCCTGGACGGCCCGAAAGTAGTTATTTTCCATTTTGTCAACGGAAAACCGCCGTACCGCCCCGAAAACGTTGCAAATAACCATTCTAGCCCTCAAAAGTTAGAAATCACGATCGGCCGTCCAGACCGGCACGAATCCCGAACTTCTCGCTGCACCGACAAAAAGCACTATTCACCCCTGGACGGCCCGAAAGTAGTTATTTTCCATTTTGTCAACGGAAAACCGCCGTACCGCCCCGAAAACGTTGCAAATAACCATTCTAGCCCTCAAACAGTTAGAAATCACGATCGGCCGTCCAGACCGGCACGAATCCCGAATTTCTCGCTGCACCGACAAAAAGCACTATTCACCCCTGAACGGCCCGAAAGTAGTTATTTTCCATTTTGTCAACGGAAGACCGCCGTACCGCCACTAAAACGTTGCAAATAACCATTCTAGCCCTCAAACAGCCAGAAATCACAACTGGCCGTCCAGACCGGCTCGAATCCCGAATTTCTCGCTGCACCGACAAAAAGCACTATTCACCCCTGAACGGCCCGAAAGTAGTTATTTTCCATTTTGTCAACGGAAGACCGCCGTACCGCCACTAAAACGTTGCAAATAACCAATCTGCCCCTCATACAGCCAGAAATCACGACTGGCCGTCCAGACCGGCACGAATCTCGAATTTCTCGCTGTACCGACAAAAAGCACTATTCACCCCTGAACGGCCCGAAAGTAGTTATTTTCCATTTTGTCAACGGAAGACCGCCGTACCGCCCCGAAAACGTTGCAAATAACCATTCTAGCCCTCAAACAGTTAGAAATCACGATCGACCGTCCAGACTGGCACGAATCTCGAATTTCTCGCTGCTCCGACAAAAAGCACTATTCACCCCTGGACGGCCCGAAAGTAGTTATTTTCCATTTTGTCAACGGAAGACCGCCGTACCGCCCCGAAAACGTTGCAAATAACCAATCTGCCCCTCAAACAGCCAGAAATCCCGACTGGCCGTCCAGACTGGCACGAATCCCGAATTTCTCGCTGTACCGACAAAAAGCACTATTCACCCCTGGACAGCCCGAAAGTAGTTATTTTCCATTCTGTCAACGGAAGACCGCCGTACCGCCCCGAAAACGTAGCAAATAACCATTCTAGCCCTCAAACAGCCAGAAATCACGATCGGCCGTCCAGACCGGCACGAATCCCGAATTTCTCGCTGCACCGACAAAAAGCACTATTCACCCCTGGACGGCCCGAAAGTAGTTATTTTCCATTTTGTCAACGGAAAACCGCCGTACCGCCCCGAAAACGTTGCAAATAACCATTCTAGCCCTCAAACAGTTAGAAATCACGATCGGCCGTCCAGACCGGCACGAATCCCGAATTTCTCGCTGCACCGACAAAAAGCACTATTCACCCCTGAACGGCCCGAAAGTAGTTATTTTCCATTTTGTCAACGGAAGACCGCCGTACCGCCACTAAAACGTTGCAAATAACCATTCTAGCCCTCAAACAGCCAGAAATCACAACTGGCCGTCCAGACCGGCACGAATCCCGAATTTCTCGCTGCTCCGACAAAAAGCACTATTCACCCCTGAACGGCCCGAAAGTAGTTATTTTCCATTTTGTCAACGGAAAACCGCCGTACCGCCCCGAAAACGTTGCAAATAACCATTCTAGCCCTCAAAAGTTAGAAATCACGATCGGCCGTCCAGACCGGCACGAATCCCGAATTTCTCGCTGCACCGACAAAAAGCACTATTCACCCCTGGACGGCCCGAAAGTAGTTATTTTCCATTTTGTCAACGAAAAACCGCCGTACCGCCCCGAAAACGTTGCAAATAACCATTCTAGCCCTCAAACAGTTAGAAATCACGATCGACCGTCCAGACCGGCACGAATCCCGAATTTCTCGCTGCTCCGACAAAAAGCACTATTCACCCCTGGACGGCCCGAAAGTAGTTATTTTCCATTTTGTCAACGGAAGACCGCCGTACCGCCCCGAAAACGTTGCAAATAACCAATCTGCCCCTCAAACAGCCAGAAATCCCGACTGGCCGTCCAGACTGGCACGAATCCCGAATTTCTCGCTGTACCGACAAAAAGCACTATTCACCCCTGGACAGCCCGAAAGTAGTTATTTTCCATTCTGTCAACGGAAGACCGCCGTACCGCCCCGAAAACGTAGCAAATAACCATTCTAGCCCTCAAACAGCCAGAAATCACGATCGGCCGTCCAGACCGGCACGAATCCCGAATTTCTCGCTGCACCGACAAAAAGCACTATTCACCCCTGGACGGCCCGAAAGTAGTTATTTTCCATTTTGTCAACGGAAAACCGCCGTACCGCCCCGAAAACGTTGCAAATAACCATTCTAGCCCTCAAACAGTTAGAAATCACGATCGGCCGTCCAGACCGGCACGAATCCCGAATTTCTCGCTGCACCGACAAAAAGCACTATTCACCCCTGAACGGCCCGAAAGTAGTTATTTTCCATTTTGTCAACGGAAGACCGCCGTACCGCCACTAAAACGTTGCAAATAACCATTCTAGCCCTCAAACAGCCAGAAATCACAACTGGCCGTCCAGACCGGCACGAATCCCGAATTTCTCGCTGCTCCGACAAAAAGCACTATTCACCCCTGAACGGCCCGAAAGTAGTTATTTTCCATTTTGTCAACGGAAAACCGCCGTACCGCCCCGAAAACGTTGCAAATAACCATTCTAGCCCTCAAAAGTTAGAAATCACGATCGGCCGTCCAGACCGGCACGAATCCCGAATTTCTCGCTGCACCGACAAAAAGCACTATTCACCCCTGGACGGCCCGAAAGTAGTTATTTTCCATTTTGTCAACGAAAAACCGCCGTACCGCCCCGAAAACGTTGCAAATAACCATTCTAGCCCTCAAACAGTTAGAAATCACGATCGACCGTCCAGACCGGCACGAATCCCGAATTTCTCGCTGCTCCGACAAAAAGCACTATTCACCCCTGGACGGCCCGAAAGTAGTTATTTTCCATTTTGTCAACGAAAGACCGCCGTACCGCCCCGAAAACGTTGCAAATAACCAATCTGCCCCTCAAACAGCCAGAAATCCCGACTGGCCGTCCAGACCAGCACGAATCCCGAATTTCTCGCTGTACCGACAAAAAGCACTATTCACCCCTGGACAGCCCGAAAGTAGTTATTTTCCATTCTGTCAACGGAAGACCGCCGTACCGCCCCGAAAACGTAGCAAATAACCATTCTAGCCCTCAAACAGCCAGAAATCACGATCGGCCGTCCAGACCGGCACGAATCCCGAATTTCTCGCTGCACCGACAAAAAGCACTATTCACCCCTGGACGGCCCGAAAGTAGTTATTTTCCATTTTGTCAACGGAAGACCGCCGTACCGCCACTAAAACGTTGCAAATAACCATTCTAGCCCTCAAACAGCCAGAAATCACGACTGGCCGTCCAGACCGGCACGAATCCCGAATTTCTCGCTCCTCCGACAAAAAGCACTATTCACCCCTGAACGGCCCGAAAGTTGTTATTTTCCATTTTGTCAACGGAAGACCGCCGTACCGCCCCGAAAACGTTGCAAATAACCATTTTGCCCCTCATACAGCCAAAAATCCCGACTTGACGTCCAGACCGGCACGAATCCCAAATTTCTCGCTGTACCGACAAAAAGCACTATTCGCCCCTGGACAGCCCGAAAATAGTTATTTTCCATTTTGTCAACGGAAGACCGCCGTACCGCCCCGAAAACGTTGCAAATAACCATTCTAGCCCTCAAACAGTTAGAAATCACGATCGACCGTCCAGACCGGCACGAATCCCGAATTTCTCGCTGCTCCGACAAAAAGCACTATTCACCCCTGGACGGCCCGAAAGAAGTTATTTTCCATTTTGTCAACGGAAGACCGTCGTACCGCCCCGAAAACGTTGCAAATAACCAATCTGCCCCTCAAACAGCCAGAAATCCCGACTGGCCGTCCAGACCGGCACGAATCCCGAATTTCTCGCTGTACCGACAAAAAGCACTATTCACCCCTGGACGGCCCGAAAGTAGTTATTTTCCATTTTGTCAACGAAAAACCGCCGTACCGCCCCGAAAACGTTGCAAATAACCATTCTAGCCCTCAAACAGTTAGAAATCACGATCGGCCGTCCAGACCGGCACGAATCCCGAATTTCTCGCTGCACCGACAAAAAGCACTATTCACCCCTGGACGGCCCGAAAGTAGTTATTTTCCATTTTGTCAACGGAAGACCGCCGTACCGCCACTAAAACGTTGCAAATAACCAATCTGCCCCTCAAACAGCCAGAAATCACGACTGGCCGTCCAGACCGGCACGAATCCCGAATTTCTCGCTGTACCGACAAAAAGCACTATTCTCCCCTGAACGGCCCGAAAGTAGTTATTTTCCATTTTGTCAACGGAAGACCGCCGTACCGCCCCGAAAACGTTGCAAATAACCATTCTAGCCCTCAAACAGTTAGAAATCACGATCGACCGTCCAGACCGGCACGAATCCCGAATTTCTCGCCGCTCCGACAAAAAGCACTATTCACCCCTGGACGGCCCGAAAGTAGTTATTTTCCATTTTGTCAACGGAAGACCGCCGTACCGCCCCGAAAACGTTGCAAATAACCAATCTGCCCCTCAAACAGCCAGAAATCACGACTGGCCGTCCAGACCGGCACGAATCCCGAATTTCTCGCTGTACCGACAAAAAGCACTATTCACCCCTGGACAGCCCGAAAGTAGTTATTTTCCATTCTGTCAACGGAAGACCGCCGTACCGCCCCGAAAACGTAGCAAATAACCATTCTAGCCCTCAAACAGCCAGAAATCACGATCGGCCGTCCAGACCGGCACGAATCCCGAATTTCTCGCTGCACCGACAAAAAGCACTATTCACCCCTGGACGGCCCGAAAGTAGTTATTTTCCATTTTGTCAACGGAAAACCGCCGTACCGCCCCGAAAACGTTGCAAATAACCATTCTAGCCCTCAAACAGTTAGAAATCACGATCGGCCGTCCAGACCGGCACGAATCCCGAATTTCTCGCTGCACCGACAAAAAGCACTATTCACCCCTGAACGGCCCGAAAGTAGTTATTTTCCATTTTGTCAACGGAAGACCGCCGTACCGCCACTAAAACGTTGCAAATAACCATTCTAGCCCTCAAACAGCCAGAAATCACGACTGGCCGTCCAGACCGGCACGAATCCCGAATTTCTCGCTCCTCCGACAAAAAGCACTATTCACCCCTGAACGGCCCGAAAGTAGTTATTTTCCATTTTGTCAACGGAAGACCGCCGTACCGCCCCGAAAACGTTGCAAATAACCATTTTGCCCCTCATACAGCCAAAAATCCCGACTTGACGTCCAGACCGGCACGAATCCCAAATTTCTCGCTGTACCGACAAAAAGCACTATTCACCCCTGGACAGCCCGAAAATAGTTATTTTCCATTTTGTCAACGGAAGACCGCCGTACCGCCCCGAAAACGTTGCAAATAACCATTCTAGCCCTCAAACAGTTAGAAATCACGATCGACCGTCCAGACCGGCACGAATCCCGAATTTCTCGCTGCTCCGACAAAAAGCACTATTCACCCCTGGACGGCCCGAAAGTAGTTATTTTCCATTTTGTCAACGGAAGACCGCCGTACCGCCCCGAAAACGTTGCAAATAACCAATCTGCCCCTCAAACAGCCAGAAATCCCGACTGGCCGTCCAGACCGGCACGAATCCCGAATTTCTCGCTGTACCGACAAAAAGCACTATTCACCCCTGGACGGCCCGAAAGTAGTTATTTTCCATTTTGTCAACGAAAAACCGCCGTACCGCCCCGAAAACGTTGCAAATAACCATTCTAGCCCTCAAACAGTTAGAAATCACGATCGGCCGTCCAGACCGGCACGAATCCCGAATTTCTCGCTGCACCGACAAAAAGCACTATTCACCCCTGGACGGCCCGAAAGTAGTTATTTTCCATTTTGTCAACGGAAGACCGCCGTACCGCCACTAAAACGTTGCAAATAACCAATCTGCCCCTCAAACAGCCAGAAATCACGACTGGCCGTCCAGACCGGCACGAATCCCGAATTTCTCGCTGTACCGACAAAAAGCACTATTCTCCCCTGAACGGCCCGAAAGTAGTTATTTTCCATTTTGTCAACGGAAGACCGCCGTACCGCCCCGAAAACGTTGCAAATAACCATTCTAGCCCTCAAACAGTTAGAAATCACGATCGACCGTCCAGACCGGCACGAATCCCGAATTTCTCGCCGCTCCGACAAAAAGCACTATTCACCCCTGGACGGCCCGAAAGTAGTTATTTTCCATTTTGTCAACGGAAGACCGCCGTACCGCCCCGAAAACGTTGCAAATAACCAATCTGCCCCTCAAACAGCCAGAAATCACGACTGGCCGTCCAGACCGGCACGAATCCCGAATTTCTCGCTGTACCGACAAAAAGCACTATTCACCCCTGGACAGCCCGAAAGTAGTTATTTTCCATTCTGTCAACGGAAGACCGCCGTACCGCCCCGAAAACGTAGCAAATAACCATTCTAGCCCTCAAACAGCCAGAAATCACGATCGGCCGTCCAGACCGGCACGAATCCCGAATTTCTCGCTGCACCGACAAAAAGCACTATTCACCCCTGGACGGCCCGAAAGTAGTTATTTTCCATTTTGTCAACGGAAAACCGCCGTACCGCCCCGAAAACGTTGCAAATAACCATTCTAGCCCTCAAACAGTTAGAAATCACGATCGGCCGTCCAGACCGGCACGAATCCCGAATTTCTCGCTGCACCGACAAAAAGCACTATTCACCCCTGAACGGCCCGAAAGTAGTTATTTTCCATTTTGTCAACGGAAGACCGCCGTACCGCCACTAAAACGTTGCAAATAACCATTCTAGCCCTCAAACAGCCAGAAATCACGACTGGCCGTCCAGACCGGCACGAATCCCGAATTTCTCGCTCCTCCGACAAAAAGCACTATTCACCCCTGAACGGCCCGAAAGTAGTTATTTTCCATTTTGTCAACGGAAGACCGCCGTACCGCCCCGAAAACGTTGCAAATAACCATTTTGCCCCTCATACAGCCAAAAATCCCGACTTGACGTCCAGACCGGCACGAATCCCAAATTTCTCGCTGTACCGACAAAAAGCACTATTCACCCCTGGACAGCCCGAAAATAGTTATTTTCCATTTTGTCAACGGAAGACCGCCGTACCGCCCCGAAAACGTTGCAAATAACCATTCTAGCCCTCAAACAGTTAGAAATCACGATCGACCGTCCAGACCGGCACGAATCCCGAATTTCTCGCTGCTCCGACAAAAAGCACTATTCACCCCTGGACGGCCCGAAAGTAGTTATTTTCCATTTTGTCAACGGAAGACCGCCGTACCGCCCCGAAAACGTTGCAAATAACCAATCTGCCCCTCAAACAGCCAGAAATCCCGACTGGCCGTCCAGACCGGCACGAATCCCGAATTTCTCGCTGTACCGACAAAAAGCACTATTCACCCCTGGACGGCCCGAAAGTAGTTATTTTCCATTTTGTCAACGAAAAACCGCCGTACCGCCCCGAAAACGTTGCAAATAACCATTCTAGCCCTCAAACAGTTAGAAATCACGATCGGCCGTCCAGACCGGCACGAATCCCGAATTTCTCGCTGCACCGACAAAAAACACTATTCACCCCTGGACGGCCCGAAAGTAGTTATTTTCCATTTTGTCAACGGAAGACCGCCGTACCGCCACTAAAACGTTGCAAATAACCAATCTGCCCCTCAAACAGCCAGAAATCCCGACTGGCCGTCCAGACCGGCACGAATCCCGAATTTCTCGCTGTACCGACAAAAAGCACTATTCACCCCTGAACGGCCCGAAAGTAGTTATTTTCCATTTTGTCAACGGAAGACCGCCGTACCGCCCCGAAAACGTTGCAAATAACCATTCTAGCCCTCAAACAGTTAGAAATCACGATCGACCGTCCAGACCGGCACGAATCCCGAATTTCTCGCTGCTCCGACAAAAAGCACTATTCACCCCTGGACGGCCCGAAAGTAGTTATTTTCCATTTTGTCAACGGAAGACCGCCGTACCGCCCCGAAAACGTTGCAAATAACCAATCTGCCCCTCAAACAGCCAGAAATCCCGACTGGCCGTCCAGACTGGCACGAATCCCGAATTTCTCGCTGTACCGACAAAAAGCACTATTCACCCCTGGACAGCCCGAAAGTAGTTATTTTCCATTCTGTCAACGGAAGACCGCCGTACCGCCCCGAAAACGTAGCAAATAACCATTCTAGCCCTCAAACAGCCAGAAATCACGATCGGCCGTCCAGACCGGCACGAATCCCGAATTTCTCGCTGCACCGACAAAAAGCACTATTCACCCCTGGACGGCCCGAAAGTAGTTATTTTCCATTTTGTCAACGGAAAACCGCCGTACCGCCCCGAAAACGTTGCAAATAACCATTCTAGCCCTCAAACAGTTAGAAATCACGATCGGCCGTCCAGACCGGCACGAATCCCGAATTTCTCGCTGCACCGACAAAAAGCACTATTCACCCCTGAACGGCCCGAAAGTAGTTATTTTCCATTTTGTCAATGGAAGACCGCCGTACCGCCACTAAAACGTTGCAAATAACCATTCTAGCCCTCAAACAGCCAGAAATCACGATCGGCCGTCCAGACCGGCACGAATCCCGAATTTCTCGCTGCACCGACAAAAAGCACTATTCACCCCTGGACGGCCCGAAAGTAGTTATTTTCCATTTTGTCAACGGAAAACCGCCGTACCGCCCCGAAAACGTTGCAAATAACCATTCTAGCCCTCAAACAGTTAGAAATCACGATCGGCCGTCCAGACCGGCACGAATCCCGAATTTCTCGCTGCACCGACAAAAAGCACTATTCACCCCTGAACGGCCCGAAAGTAGTTATTTTCCATTTTGTCAACGGAAGACCGCCGTACCGCCACTAAAACGTTGCAAATAACCATTCTAGCCCTCAAACAGCCAGAAATCACGACTGGCCGTCCAGACCGGCACGAATCCCGAATTTCTCGCTGTACCGACAAAAAGCACTATTCACCCCTGGACAGCCCGAAAGTAGTTATTTTCCATTCTGTCAACGGAAGACCGCCGTACCGCCCCGAAAACGTTGCAAATAACCATTCTAGCCCTCAAACAGCCAGAAATCACGATCGGCCGTCCAGACCGGCACGAATCCCGAATTTCTCGCTGCACCGACAAAAAGCACTATTCACCCCTGGACGGCCCGAAAGTAGTTATTTTCCATTTTGTCAACGGAAAACCGCCGTACCGCCCCGAAAACGTTGCAAATAACCAATCTGCCCCTCAAACAGCCAGAAATCCCGACTGGCCGTCCAGACCGGCACGAATCCCGAATTTCTCGCTGTACCGACAAAAAGCACTATTCACCCCTGGACAGCCCGAAAGTAGTTATTTTCCATTCTGTCAACGGAAGACCGCCGTACCGCCCCGAAAACGTAGCAAATAACCATTCTAGCCCTCAAACAGCCAGAAATCACGATCGGCCGTCCAGACCGGCACGAATCCCGAATTTCTCGCTGCACCGACAAAAAGCACTATTCACCCCTGGACGGCCCGAAAGTAGTTATTTTCCATTTTGTCAACGGAAAACCGCCGTACCGCCCCGAAAACGTTGCAAATAACCATTCTAGCCCTCAAACAGTTAGAAATCACGATCGGCCGTCCAGACCGGCACGAATCCCGAATTTCTCGCTGCACCGACAAAAAGCACTATTCACCCCTGAACGGCCCGAAAGTAGTTATTTTCCATTTTGTCAACGGAAGACCGCCGTACCGCCACTAAAACGTTGCAAATAACCATTCTAGCCCTCAAACAGCCAGAAATCACGACTGGCCGTCCAGACCGGCACGAATCCCGAATTTCTCGCTGTACCGACAAAAAGCACTATTCACCCCTGGACAGCCCGAAAGTAGTTATTTTCCATTCTGTCAACGGAAGACCGCCGTACCGCCCCGAAAACGTTGCAAATAACCATTCTAGCCCTCAAACAGCCAGAAATCACGATCGGCCGTCCAGACCGGCACGAATCCCGAATTTCTCGCTGCACCGACAAAAAGCACTATTCACCCCTGGACGGCCCGAAAGTAGTTATTTTCCATTTTGTCAACGGAAAACCGCCGTACCGCCCCGAAAACGTTGCAAATAACCAATCTGCCCCTCAAACAGCCAGAAATCCCGACTGGCCGTCCAGACCGGCACGAATCCCGAATTTCTCGCTGTACCGACAAAAAGCACTATTCACCCCTGGACAGCCCGAAAGTAGTTATTTTCCATTTTGTCAACGGAAGACCGCCGTACCGCCACTAAAACGTTGCAAATAACCATTCTAGCCCTCAAACAGCCAAAAATCACGACTGGCCGTCCAGACCGGCACGAATCCCGAATTTCTCGCTGTACCGACAAAAAGCACTATTCACCCCTGGACAGCCCGAAAGTAGTTATTTTCCATTCTGTCAACGGAAGACCGCCGTACCGCCCCGAAAACGTTGCAAATAACCATTCTAGCCCTCAAACAGCCAGAAATCACGATCGGCCGTCCAGACCAGCACGAATCCCGAATTTCTCGCTGCACCGACAAAAAGCACTATTCACCCCTGGACGGCCCGAAAGTAGTTATTTTCCATTTTGTCAACGGAAAACCGCCGTACCGCCCCGAAAACGTTGCAAATAACCATTCTAGCCCTCAAAAGTTAGAAATCACGATCGGCCGTCCAGACCGGCACGAATCCCGAATTTCTCGCTGCACCGACAAAAAGCACTATTCACCCCTGGACGGCCCGAAAGTAGTTATTTTCCATTTTGTCAACGAAAAACCGCCGTACCGCCCCGAAAACGTTGCAAATAACCATTCTAGCCCTCAAACAGTTAGAAATCACGATCGACCGTCCAGACCGGCACGAATCCCGAATTTCTCGCTGCTCCGACAAAAAGCACTATTCACCCCTGGACGGCCCGAAAGTAGTTATTTTCCATTTTGTCAACGGAAGACCGCCGTACCGCCCCGAAAATGTTGCAAATAACCAATCTGCCCCTCAAACAGCCAGAAATCCCGACTGGCCGTCCAGACCGGCACGAATCCCGAATTTCTCGCTGTACCGACAAAAAGCACTATTCACCCCTGGACAGCCCGAAAGTAGTTATTTTCCATTCTGTCAACGGAAGACCGCCGTACCGCCCCGAAAACGTAGCAAATAACCATTCTAGCCCTCAAACAGCCAGAAATCACGATCGGCCGTCCAGACCGGCACGAATCCCGAATTTCTCGCTGCACCGACAAAAAGCACTATTCACCCCTGGACGGCCCGAAAGTAGTCATTTTCCATTTTGTCAACGGAAAACCGCCGTACCGCCCCGAAAACGTTGCAAATAACCATTCTAGCCCTCAAACAGTTAGAAATCACGATCGGCCGTCCAGACCGGCACGAATCCCGAATTTCTCGCTGCACCGACAAAAAGCACTATTCACCCCTGAACGGCCCGAAAGTAGTTATTTTCCATTTTGTCAACGGAAGACCGCCGTACCGCCACTAAAACGTTGCAAATAACCATTCTAGCCCTCAAACAGCCAGAAATCACGACTGGCCGTCCAGACCGGCACGAATCCCGAATTTCTCGCTGCTCCGACAAAAAGCACTATTCACCCCTGAACGGCCCGAAAGTAGTTATTTTCCATTTTGTCAACGGAAGACCGCCGTACCGCCCCGAAAACGTTGCAAATAACCATTTTGCCCCTCATACAGCCAAAAATCCCGACTGGACGTCCAGACCGGCACGAATCCCAAATTTCTCGCTGTACCGACAAAAAGCACTATTCACCCCTGGACAGCCCGAAAGTAGTTATTTTCCATTTTGTCAACGGAAGACCGCCGTACCGCCCCGAAAACGTTGCAAATAACCATTCTAGCCCTCAAACAGTTAGAAATCACGATCGACCGTCCAGACCGGCACGAATCCCGAATTTCTCGCTGCTCCGACAAAAAGCACTATTCACCCCTTGACGGCCCGAAAGTAGTTATTTTCCATTTTGTCAACGGAAGACCGCCGTACCGCCCCGAAAACGTTGCAAATAACCAATCTGCCCCTCAAACAGCCGGAAATCACGATCGGCCGTCCAGACCGGCACGAATCCCGAATTTCTCGCTGTACCGACAAAAAGCACTATTCACCCCTGGACGGCCCGAAAGTAGTTATTTTCCATTTTGTCAACGAAAAACCGCCGTACCGCCCCGAAAACGTTGCAAATAACCATTCTAGCCCTCAAACAGTTAGAAATCACGATCGGCCGTCCAGACCGGCACGAATCCCGAATTTCTCGCTGCACCGACAAAAAGCACTATTCGCCCCTGAACGGCCCGAAAGTAGTTATTTTCCATTTTGTCAACGGAAGACCGCCGTACCGCCACTAAAACGTTGCAAATAACCAATCTGCCCCTCAAACAGCCAGAAATCACGACTGGCCGTCCAGACCGGCACGAATCCCGAATTTCTCGCTGTACCGACAAAAAGCACTATTCACCCCTGAACGGCCCGAAAGTAGTTATTTTCCATTTTGTCAACGGAAGACCGCCGTACCGCCCCGAAAACGTTGCAAATAACCATTCTAGCCCTCAAACAGTTAGAAATCACGATCGACCGTCCAGACCGGCACGAATCCCGAATTTCTCGCTGCTCCGACAAAAAGCACTATTCACCCCTGGACGGCCCGAAAGTAGTTATTTTCCATTTTGTCAACGGAAGACCGCCGTACCGCCCCGAAAACGTTGCAAATAACCAATCTGCCCCTCAAACAGCCAGTAATCCCGACTGGCCGTCCAGACTGGCACGAATCCCGAATTTCTCGCTGTACCGACAAAAAGCACTATTCACCCCTGGACAGCCCGAAAGTAGTTATTTTCCATTCTGTCAACGGAAGACCGCCGTACCGCCCCGAAAACGTAGCAAATAACCATTCTAGCCCTCAAACAGCCAGAAATCACGATCGGCCGTCCAGACCGGCACGAATCCCGAATTTCTCGCTGCACCGACAAAAAGCACTATTCACCCCTGGACGGCCCGAAAGTAGTTATTTTCCATTTTGTCAACGGAAAACCGCCGTACCGCCCCGAAAACGTTGCAAATAACCATTCTAGCCCTCAAACAGTTAGAAATCACGATCGGCCGTCCAGACCGGCACGAATCCCGAATTTCTCGCTGCACCGACAAAAAGCACTATTCACCCCTGAACGGCCCGAAAGTAGTTATTTTCCATTTTGTCAACGGAAGACCGCCGTACCGCCACTAAAACGTTGCAAATAACCATTCTAGCCCTCAAACAGCCAGAAATCACGACTGGCCGTCCAGACCGGCACGAATCCCGAATTTCCCGCTGCTCCGACAAAAAGCACTATTCACCCCTGAACGGCCCGAAAGTAGTTATTTTCCATTTTGTCAACGGAAGACCGCCGTACCGCCCCGAAAACGTTGCAAATAACCATTTTGCCCCTCATACAGCCAAAAATCCCGACTGGACGTCCAGACCGGCACGAATCCCAAATTTCTCGTTGTACCGACAAAAAGCACTATTCACCCCTGGACAGCCCGAAAGTTGTTATTTTCCATTTTGTCAACGGAAGACCGTCGTACCGCCCCGAAAACGTTGCAAATAACCATTCTAGCCCTCAAACAGTTAGAAATCACGATCGACCGTCGAGACCGGCACGAATCCCGAATTTGTCGCTGCTCCGACAAAAAGCACTATTCACCCCTGGACGGCCCGAAAGTAGTTATTTTCCATTTTGTCAACGGAAGACCGCCGTACCGCCCCGAAAACGTTGCAAATAACCAATCTGCCCCTCAAACAGCCAGAAATCCCGACTGGCCGTCCAGACTGGCACGAATCCCGAATTTCTCGCTGTACCGACAAAAAGCACTATTCACCCCTGGACAGCCCGAAAGTAGTTATTTTCCATTCTGTCAACGGAAGACCGCCGTACCGCCCCGAAAACGTAGCAAATAACCATTCTAGCCCTCAAACAGCCAGAAATCACGACTGGCCGTCCAGACCGGCACGAATCCCGAATTTCTCGCTGCACCGACAAAAAGCACTATTCACCCCTGAACGGCCCGAAAGTAGTTATTTTCCATTTTGTCAACGGAAGACCGCCGTACCGCCACTAAAACGTTGCAAATAACCAATCTGCCCCTCAAACAGCCAGAAATCACGACTGGCCGTCCAGACCGGCACGAATCCCGAATTTCTCGCTGTACCGACAAAAAGCACTATTCACCCCTGAACGGCCCGAAAGTAGTTATTTTCCATTTTGTCAACGGAAGACCGCCGTACCGCCCCGAAAACGTTGCAAATAACCATTCTACCCTCGAACAGTTAGAAATCACGATCGGCCGTCCAGACCGGCACGAATCCCGAATTTCTCGCTGCACCGACAAAAAGCACTATTCACCCCTGGACGGCCCGAAAGTAGTTATTTTCCATTTTGTCAACGGAAAACCGCCGTACCGCCCCGAAAACGTTGCAAATAACCATTCTAGCCCTCAAAAGTTAGAAATCACGATCGGCCGTCCAGACCGGCACGAATCCCGAATTTCTCGCTGCACCGACAAAAAGCACTATTCGCCCCTGGACGGCCCGAAAGTAGTTATTTTCCATTTTGTCAACGAAAAACCGCCGTACCGCCCCGAAAACGTTGCAAATAACCATTCTAGCCCTCAAACAGTTAGAAATCACGATCGACCGTCCAGACCGGCACGAATCCCGAATTTCTCGCTGCTCCGACAAAAAGCACTATTCACCCCTGGACGGCCCGAAAGTAGTTATTTTCCATTTTGTCAACGGAAGACCGCCGTACCGCCCCGAAAACGTTGCAAATAACCATTCTAGCCCTCAAACAGTTAGAAATCACGATCGACCGTCCAGACCGGCACGAATCCCGAATTTCTCGCTGCTCCGACAAAAAGCACTATTCACCCCTGGACGGCCCGAAAGTAGTTATTTTCCATTTTGTCAACGGAAGACCGCCGTACCGCCCCGAAAACGTTGCAAATAACCAATCTGCCCCTCAAACAGCCAGAAATCCCGACTGGCCGTCCAGACTGGCACGAATCCCGAATTTCTCGCTGTACCGACAAAAAGCACTATTCACCCCTGGACAGCCCGAAAGTAGTTATTTTCCATTCTGTCAACGGAAGACCGCCGTACCGCCCCGAAAACGTAGCAAATAACCATTCTAGCCCTCAAACAGCCAGAAATCACGACTGGCCGTCCAGACCGGCACGAATCCCGAATTTCTCGCTGCACCGACAAAAAGCACTATTCACCCCTGAACGGCCCGAAAGTAGTTATTTTCCATTTTGTCAACGGAAGACCGCCGTACCGCCACTAAAACGTTGCAAATAACCAATCTGCCCCTCAAACAGCCAGAAATCACGACTGGCCGTCCAGACCGGCACGAATCCCGAATTTCTCGCTGTACCGACAAAAAGCACTATTCACCCCTGAACGGCCCGAAAGTAGTTATTTTCCATTTTGTCAACGGAAGACCGCCGTACCGCCCCGAAAACGTTGCAAATAACCATTCTACCCTCAAACAGTTAGAAATCACGATCGGCCGTCCAGACCGGCACGAATCCTGAATTTCTCGCTGCACCGACAAAAAGCACTATTCACCCCTGGACGGCCCGAAAGTAGTTATTTTCCATTTTGTCAACGGAAAACCGCCGTACCGCCCCGAAAACGTTGCAAATAACCATTCTAGCCCTCAAAAGTTAGAAATCACGATCGGCCGTCCAGACCGGCACGAATCCCGAATTTCTCGCTGCACCGACAAAAAGCACTATTCACCCCTGGACGGCCCGAAAGTAGTTATTTTCCATTTTGTCAACGGAAGACCGCCGTACCGCCACTAAAACGTTGCAAATAACCAATCTGCCCCTCAAACAGCCAGAAATCACGACTGGCCGTCCAGACCGGCACGAATCCCGAATTTCTCGCTGTACCGACAAAAAGCACTATTCACCCCTGAACGGCCCGAAAGTAGTTATTTTCCATTTTGTCAACGGAAGACCGCCGTACCGCCCCGAAAACGTTGCAAATAACCATTCTACCCTCGAACAGTTAGAAATCACGATCGGCCGTCCAGACCGGCACGAATCCCGAATTTCTCGCTGCACCGACAAAAAGCACTATTCACCCCTGGACGGCCCGAAAGTAGTTATTTTCCATTTTGTCAACGGAAAACCGCCGTACCGCCCCGAAAACGTTGCAAATAACCATTCTAGCCCTCAAAAGTTAGAAATCACGATCGGCCGTCCAGACCGGCACGAATCCCGAATTTCTCGCTGCACCGACAAAAAGCACTATTCGCCCCTGGACGGCCCGAAAGTAGTTATTTTCCATTTTGTCAACGAAAAACCGCCGTACCGCCCCGAAAACATTGCAAATAACCATTCTAGCCCTCAAACAGTTAGAAATCACGATCGACCGTCCAGACCGGCACGAATCCCGAATTTCTCGCTGCTCCGACAAAAAGCACTATTCACCCCTGGACGGCCCGAAAGTAGTTATTTTCCATTTTGTCAACGGAAGACCGCCGTACCGCCCCGAAAACGTTGCAAATAACCATTCTAGCCCTCAAACAGTTAGAAATCACGATCGACCGTCGAGACCGGCACGAATCCCGAATTTCTCGCTGCTCCGACAAAAAGCACTATTCACCCCTGGACGGCCCGAAAGTAGTTATTTTCCATTTTGTCAACGGAAGACCGCCGTACCGCCCCGAAAACGTTGCAAATAACCAATCTGCCCCTCAAACAGCCAGAAATCCCGACTGGCCGTCCAGACTGGCACGAATCCCGAATTTCTCGCTGTACCGACAAAAAGCACTATTCACCCCTGGACAGCCCGAAAGTAGTTATTTTCCATTCTGTCAACGGAAGACCGCCGTACCGCCCCGAAAACGTAGCAAATAACCATTCTAGCCCTCAAACAGCCAGAAATCACGACTGGCCGTCCAGACCGGCACGAATCCCGAATTTCTCGCTGCACCGACAAAAAGCACTATTCACCCCTGAACGGCCCGAAAGTAGTTATTTTCCATTTTGTCAACGGAAGACCGCCGTACCGCCACTAAAACGTTGCAAATAACCAATCTGCCCCTCAAACAGCCAGAAATCACGACTGGCCGTCCAGACCGGCACGAATCCCGAATTTCTCGCTGTACCGACAAAAAGCACTATTCACCCCTGAACGGCCCGAAAGTAGTTATTTTCCATTTTGTCAACGGAAGACCGCCGTACCGCCCCGAAAACGTTGCAAATAACCATTCTACCCTCAAACAGTTAGAAATCACGATCGGCCGTCCAGACCGGCACGAATCCCGAATTTCTCGCTGCACCGACAAAAAGCACTATTCACCCCTGGACGGCCCGAAAGTAGTTATTTTCCATTTTGTCAACGGAAAACCGCCGTACCGCCCCGAAAACGTTGCAAATAACCATTCTAGCCCTCAAAAGTTAGAAATCACGATCGGCCGTCCAGACCGGCACGAATCCCGAATTTCTCGCTGCACCGACAAAAAGCACTATTCACCCCTGGACGGCCCGAAAGTAGTTATTTTCCATTTTGTCAACGAAAAACCGCCGTACCGCCCCGAAAACGTAGCAAATAACCATTCTAGCCCTCAAACAGCCAGAAATCACGATCGGCCGTCCAAACCGGCACGAATCCCGAATTTCTCGCTGCACCGACAAAAAGCACTATTCACCCCTGGACGGCCCGAAAGTAGTTATTTTCCATTTTGTCAACGGAAAACCGCCGTACCGCCCCGAAAACGTTGCAAATAACCATTCTAGCCCTCAAACAGTTAGAAATCCCGACTGGCCGTCCAGACCGGCACGAATCCCGAATTTCTCGCTGCACCGACAAAAAGCACTATTCACCCCTGAACGGCCCGAAAGTAGTTATTTTCCATTTTGTCAACGGAAGACCGCCGTACCGCCACTAAAACGTTGCAAATAACCATTCTAGCCCTCAAACAGCCAGAAATCACGACTGGCCGTCCAGACCGGCACGAATCCCGAATTTCTCGCTGCTCCGACAAAAAGCACTATTCACCCCTGAACGGCCCGAAAGTAGTTATTTTCCATTTTGTCAACGGAAGACCGCCGTACCGCCCCGAAAACGTTGCAAATAACCATTTTGCCCCTCATACAGCCAAAAATCCCGACTGGACGTCCAGACCGGCACGAATCCCAAATTTCTCGCTGTACCGACAAAAAGCACTATTCACCCCTGGACAGCCCGAAAGTAGTTATTTTCCATTTTGTCAACGGAAGACCGCCGTACCGCCCCGAAAACGTTGCAAATAACCATTCTAGCCCTCAAACAGTTAGAAATCACGATCGACCGTCCAGACCGGCACGAATCCCGAATTTCTCGCTGCTCCGACAAAAAGCACTATTCACCCCTTGACGGCCCGAAAGTAGTTATTTTCCATTTTGTCAACGGAAGACCGCCGTACCGCCCCGAAAACGTTGCAAATAACCAATCTGCCCCTCAAACAGCCAGAAATCACGATCGGCCGTCCAGACCGGCACGAATCCCGAATTTCTCGCTGTACCGACAAAAAGCACTATTCACCCCTGGACGGCCCGAAAGTAGTTATTTTCCATTTTGTCAACGAAAAACCGCCGTACCGCCCCGAAAACGTTGCAAATAACCATTCTAGCCCTCAAACAGTTAGAAATCACGATCGGCCGTCCAGACCGGCACGAATCCCGAATTTCTCGCTGCACCGACAAAAAGCACTATTCACCCCTGAACGGCCCGAAAGTAGTTATTTTCCATTTTGTCAACGGAAGACCGCCGTACCGCCACTAAAACGTTGCAAATAACCAATCTGCCCCTCAAACAGCCAGAAATCACGACTGGCCGTCCAGACCGGCACGAATCCCGAATTTCTCGCTGTACCGACAAAAAGCACTATTCACCCCTGAACGGCCCGAAAGTAGTTATTTTCCATTTTGTCAACGGAAGACCGCCGTACCGCCCCGAAAACGTTGCAAATAACCATTCTACCCTCAAACAGTTAGAAATCACGATCGACCGTCCAGACCGGCACGAATCCCGAATTTCTCGCTGCTCCGACAAAAAGCACTATTCACCCTTGGACGGCCCGAAAGTAGTTATTTTCCATTTTGTCAACGGAAAACCGCCGTACCGCCCCGAAAACGTTGCAAATAACCATTCTAGCCCTCAAACAGTTAGAAATCACGATCGGCCGTCCAGACCGGCACGAATCCCGAATTTCTCGCTGTACCGGCAGAAAGCACTATTCACCCCTGGACAGCCCGAAAGTAGTTATTTTCCATTCTGTAAACGGAAAACCGCCGTACCGCCCCGAAAACGTTGCAAATAACCATTCTAGCCCTCAAACAGCCAGAAATCACGACTGGCCGTCCAGACCGGCACGAATCCCGAATTTCTCGCTGCACCGACAAAAAGCACTATTCACCCCTGAACGGCCCGAAAGTAGTTATTTTCCATTTTGTCAACGGAAGACCGCCGTACCGCCACTAAAACGTTGCAAATAACCAATCTGCCCCTCAAACAGCCAGAAATCACGACTGGCCGTCCAGACCGGCACGAATCCCGAATTTCTCGCTGTACCGACAAAAAGCACTATTCACCCCTGAACGGCCCGAAAGTAGTTATTTTCCATTTTGTCAACGGAAGACCGCCGTACCGCCCCGAAAACGTTGCAAATAACCATTCTACCCTCAAACAGTTAGAAATCACGATCGGCCGTCCAGACCGGCACGAATCCCGAATTTCTCGCTGCACCGACAAAAAGCACTATTCACCCCTGGACGGCCCGAAAGTAGTTATTTTCCATTTTGTCAACGGAAAACTGCCGTACCGCCCCGAAAACGTTGCAAATAACCATTCTAGCCCTCAAAAGTTAGAAATCACGATCGGCCGTCCAGACCGGCACGAATCCCGAATTTCTCGCTGCACCGACAAAAAGCACTATTCACCCCTGGACGGCCCGAAAGTAGTTATTTTCCATTTTGTCAACGAAAAACCGCCGTACCGCCCCGAAAACGTAGCAAATAACCATTCTAGCCCTCAAACAGCCAGAAATCACGATCGGCCGTCCAAACCGGCACGAATCCCGAATTTCTCGCTGCACCGACAAAAAGCACTATTCACCCCTGGACGGCCCGAAAGTAGTTATTTTCCATTTTGTCAACGGAAAACCGCCGTACCGCCCCGAAAACGTTGCAAATAACCATTCTAGCCCTCAAACAGTTAGAAATCCCGACTGGCCGTCCAGACCGGCACGAATCCCGAATTTCTCGCTGCACCGACAAAAAGCACTATTCACCCCTGAACGGCCCGAAAGTAGTTATTTTCCATTTTGTCAACGGAAGACCGCCGTACCGCCACTAAAACGTTGCAAATAACCATTCTAGCCCTCAAACAGCCAGAAATCACGACTGGCCGTCCAGACCGGCACGAATCCCGAATTTCTCGCTGCTCCGACAAAAAGCACTATTCACCCCTGAACGGCCCGAAAGTAGTTATTTTCCATTTTGTCAACGGAAGACCGCCGTACCGCCCCGAAAACGTTGCAAATAACCATTTTGCCCCTCATACAGCCAAAAATCCCGACTGGACGTCCAGACCGGCACGAATCCCAAATTTCTCGCTGTACCGACAAAAAGCACTATTCACCCCTGGACAGCCCGAAAGTAGTTATTTTCCATTTTGTCAACGGAAGACCGCCGTACCGCCCCGAAAACGTTGCAAATAACCATTCTAGCCCTCAAACAGTTAGAAATCACGATCGACCGTCCAGACCGGCACGAATCCCGAATTTCTCGCTGCTCCGACAAAAAGCACTATTCACCCCTTGACGGCCCGAAAGTAGTTATTTTCCATTTTGTCAACGGAAGACCGCCGTACCGCCCCGAAAACGTTGCAAATAACCAATCTGCCCCTCAAACAGCCAGAAATCACGATCGGCCGTCCAGACCGGCACGAATCCCGAATTTCTCGCTGTACCGACAAAAAGCACTATTCACCCCTGGACGGCCCGAAAGTAGTTATTTTCCATTTTGTCAACGAAAAACCGCCGTACCGCCCCGAAAACGTTGCAAATAACCATTCTAGCCCTCAAACAGTTAGAAATCACGATCGGCCGTCCAGACCGGCACGAATCCCGAATTTCTCGCTGCACCGACAAAAAGCACTATTCACCCCTGAACGGCCCGAAAGTAGTTATTTTCCATTTTGTCAACGGAAGACCGCCGTACCGCCACTAAAACGTTGCAAATAACCAATCTGCCCCTCAAACAGCCAGAAATCACGACTGGCCGTCCAGACCGGCACGAATCCCGAATTTCTCGCTGTACCGACAAAAAGCACTATTCACCCCTGAACGGCCCGAAAGTAGTTATTTTCCATTTTGTCAACGGAAGACCGCCGTACCGCCCCGAAAACGTTGCAAATAACCATTCTACCCTCAAACAGTTAGAAATCACGATCGACCGTCCAGACCGGCACGAATCCCGAATTTCTCGCTGCTCCGACAAAAAGCACTATTCACCCTTGGACGGCCCGAAAGTAGTTATTTTCCATTTTGTCAACGGAAAACCGCCGTACCGCCCCGAAAACGTTGCAAATAACCATTCTAGCCCTCAAACAGTTAGAAATCACGATCGGCCGTCCAGACCGGCACGAATCCCGAATTTCTCGCTGTACCGGCAGAAAGCACTATTCACCCCTGGACAGCCCGAAAGTAGTTATTTTCCATTCTGTAAACGGAAAACCGCCGTACCGCCCCGAAAACGTAGCAAATAACCATTCTAGCCCTCAAACAGCCAGAAATCACGATCGGCCGTCCAAACCGGCACGAATCCCGAATTTCTCGCTGCACCGACAAAAAGCACTATTCACCCCTGGACGGCCCGAAAGTAGTTATTTTCCATTTTGTCAACGGAAAACCGCCGTACCGCCCCGAAAACGTTGCAAATAACCATTCTAGCCCTCAAACAGTTAGAAATCCCGACTGGCCGTCCAGACCGGCACGAATCCCGAATTTCTCGCTGCACCGACAAAAAGCACTATTCACCCCTGAACGGCCCGAAAGTAGTTATTTTCCATTTTGTCAACGGAAGACCGCCGTACCGCCACTAAAACGTTGCAAATAACCATTCTAGCCCTCAAACAGCCAGAAATCACGACTGGCCGTCCAGACCGGCACGAATCCCGAATTTCTCGCTGCTCCGACAAAAAGCACTATTCACCCCTGAACGGCCCGAAAGTAGTTATTTTCCATTTTGTCAACGGAAGACCGCCGTACCGCCCCGAAAACGTTGCAAATAACCATTTTGCCCCTCATACAGCCAAAAATCCCGACTGGACGTCCAGACCGGCACGAATCCCAAATTTCTCGCTGTACCGACAAAAAGCACTATTCACCCCTGGACAGCCCGAAAGTAGTTATTTTCCATTTTGTCAACGGAAGACCGCCGTACCGCCCCGAAAACGTTGCAAATAACCATTCTAGCCCTCAAACAGTTAGAAATCACGATCGACCGTCCAGACCGGCACGAATCCCGAATTTCTCGCTGCTCCGACAAAAAGCACTATTCACCCCTTGACGGCCCGAAAGTAGTTATTTTCCATTTTGTCAACGGAAGACCGCCGTACCGCCCCGAAAACGTTGCAAATAACCAATCTGCCCCTCAAACAGCCAGAAATCACGATCGGCCGTCCAGACCGGCACGAATCCCGAATTTCTCGCTGTACCGACAAAAAGCACTATTCACCCCTGGACGGCCCGAAAGTAGTTATTTTCCATTTTGTCAACGAAAAACCGCCGTACCGCCCCGAAAACGTTGCAAATAACCATTCTAGCCCTCAAACAGTTAGAAATCACGATCGGCCGTCCAGACCGGCACGAATCCCGAATTTCTCGCTGCACCGACAAAAAGCACTATTCACCCCTGAACGGCCCGAAAGTAGTTATTTTCCATTTTGTCAACGGAAGACCGCCGTACCGCCACTAAAACGTTGCAAATAACCAATCTGCCCCTCAAACAGCCAGAAATCACGACTGGCCGTCCAGACCGGCACGAATCCCGAATTTCTCGCTGTACCGACAAAAAGCACTATTCACCCCTGAACGGCCCGAAAGTAGTTATTTTCCATTTTGTCAACGGAAGACCGCCGTACCGCCCCGAAAACGTTGCAAATAACCATTCTACCCTCAAACAGTTAGAAATCACGATCGACCGTCCAGACCGGCACGAATCCCGAATTTCTCGCTGCTCCGACAAAAAGCACTATTCACCCTTGGACGGCCCGAAAGTAGTTATTTTCCATTTTGTCAACGGAAAACCGCCGTACCGCCCCGAAAACGTTGCAAATAACCATTCTAGCCCTCAAACAGTTAGAAATCACGATCGGCCGTCCAGACCGGCACGAATCCCGAATTTCTCGCTGTACCGGCAGAAAGCACTATTCACCCCTGGACAGCCCGAAAGTAGTTATTTTCCATTCTGTAAACGGAAAACCGCCGTACCGCCCCGAAAACGTTGCAAATAACCATTCTAGCCCTCAAACAGCCAGAAATCACGATCGGCCGTCCAGACCGGCACGAATCCCGAATTTCTCGCTGCACCGACAAAAAGCACTATTCACCCCTGAACGGCCCGAAAGTAGTTATTTTCCATTTTGTCAACGGAAGACCGCTGTACCGCCACTAAAACGTTGCAAATAACCAATCTGCCCCTCAAACAGCCAGAAATCACGACTGGCCGTCCAGACCGGCACGAATCCCGAATTTCTCGCTGTACCGACAAAAAGCACTATTCACCCCTGAACGGCCCGAAAGTAGTTATTTTCCATTTTGTCAACGGAAGACCGCCGTACCGCCCCGAAAACGTTGCAAATAACCATTCTAGCCCTCAAACAGTTAGAAATCACGATCGACCGTCCAGACCGGCACGAATCCCGAATTTCTCGCTGCTCCGACAAAAAGCACTATTCACCCCTGGACGGCCCGAAAGTAGTTATTTTCCATTTTGTCAACGGAAGACCGCCGTACCGCCCCGAAAACGTTGCAAATAACCAATCTGCCCCTCAAACAGCCAGAAATCCCGACTGGCCGTCCAGACCGGCACGAATCCCGAATTTCTCCCTGTACCGACAAAAAGCACTATTCACCCCTGGACAGCCCGAAAGTAGTTTTTTTCCATTCTGTCAACGGAAGACCGCCGTACCGCCCCGAAAACGTAGCAAATAACCATTCTAGCCCTCAAACAGCCAGAAATCACGATCGGCCGTCCAGACCGGCACGAATCCCAAATTTCTCACTGCACCGACAAAAAGCACTATTCACCCCTGGACGGCCCGAAAGTAGTTATTTTCCATTTTGTCAACGGAAAACCGCCGTACCGCCCCGAAAACGTTGCAAATAACCATTCTAGCCCTCAAACAGTTAGAAATCACGATCGGCCGTCCAGACCGGCACGAATCCCGAATTTCTCGCTGCACCGACAAAAAGCACTATTCACCCCTGAACGGCCCGAAAGTAGTTATTTTCCATTTTGTCAACGGAAGACCGCCGTACCGCCACTAAAACGTTGCAAATAACCATTCTAGCCCTCAAACAGCCAGAAATCCCGACTGGCCGTCCAGACCGGCACGAATCCCGAATTTCTCCCTGTACCGACAAAAAGCACTATTCACCCCTGGACAGCCCGAAAGTAGTTTTTTTCCATTCTGTCAACGGAAGACCGCCGTACCGCCCCGAAAACGTAGCAAATAACCATTCTAGCCCTCAAACAGCCAGAAATCACGATCGGCCGTCCAGATCGGCACGAATCCCGAATTTCTCACTGCACCGACAAAAAGCACTATTCACCCCTGGACGGCCCGAAAGTAGTTATTTTCCATTTTGTCAACGGAAAACCGCCGTACCGCCCCGAAAACGTTGCAAATAACCATTCTAGCCCTCAAACAGTTAGAAATCACGATCGGCCGTCCAGACCGGCACGAATCCCGAATTTCTCGCTGCACCGACAAAAAGCACTATTCACCCCTGAACGGCCCGAAAGTAGTTATTTTCCATTTTGTCAACGGAAGACCGCCGTACCGCCACTAAAACGTTGCAAATAACCATTCTAGCCCTCAAACAGCCAGAAATCACGACTGGCCGTCCAGACCGGCACGAATCCCGAATTTCTCGCTGCTCCGACAAAAAGCACTATTCACCCCTGAACGGCCTGAAAGTAGTTATTTTCCATTTTGTCAACGGAAGACCGCCGTACCGCCCCGAAAACGTTGCAAATAACCATTTTGCCCCTCATACAGCCAAAAATCCCGACTGGACGTCCAGACCGGCACGAATCCCAAATTTCTCGCTGTACCGACAAAAAGCACTATTCACCCCTGGACAGCCCGAAAGTAGTTATTTTCCATTTTGTCAACGGAATACCGCCGTACCGCCCCGAAAACGTTGCAAATAACCAATCTGCCCCTCAAACAGCCAGAAATCACGATCGACCGTCCAGACCGGCACGAATCCCGAATTTCTCGCTGCTCCGACAAAAAGCACTATTCACCCCTGGACGGCCCGAAAGTAGTTATTTTCCATTTTGTCAACGGAAGACCGCCGTACCGCCCCGAAAACGTTGCAAATAACCAATCTGCCCCTCAAACAGCCAGAAATCCCGACTGGCCGTCCAGACCGGCACGAATCCCGAATTTCTCGCTGTACCGACAAAAAGCACTATTCACCCCTGGAGAGCCCGAAAGTAGTTATTTTCCATTTTGTCAACGGAAGACCGCCGTACCGCCCCGAAAACGTTGCAAATAACCAATCTGCCCCTCAAACAGCCAGAAATCACGATCGGTCGTCCAGACCGGCACGAATCCCAAATTTCTCGCTGTACCGACAGAAAGCACTATTCACCCCTGGACAGCCCGAAAGTAGTTATTTTCCATTCTGTAAACGGAAAACCGCCGTACCGCCCCGAAAACGTTGCAAATAACCATTCTAGCCCTCAAATAGCCAGAAATCACGATCGGCCGTCCAGACCGGCCCGAATCCCGAATTTCTCGCTGTACCGACAGAAAGCACTATTCACCCCTGGACAGCTCGAAAGTAGTTATTTTCCATTCTGTAAACGGAAAACCGCCGTACCGCCCCGAAAACGTTGCAAATAACCATTCTAGCCCTCAAACAGCCAGAAATCACGATCGGCCGTCCAGACCGGCCCGAATCCCGAATTTCTCGCTGCACCGACAAAAAGCACTATTCACCCTTGGACGGCCCGAAAGTAGTTATTTTCCATTTTGTCAACGGAAAACCGCCGTACCGCCCCGAAAACGTTGCAAATAACCATTCTAGCCCTCAAACAGTTAGAAATCACGATCGGCCGTCCAGACCGGCACGAATCCCGAATTTCTCGCTGTACCGGCAGAAAGCACTATTCACCCCTGGACAGCCCGAAAGTAGTTATTTTCCATTCTGTAAACGGAAAACCGCCGTACCGCCCCGAAAACGTTGCAAATAACCATTCTAGCCCTCAAACAGCCAGAAATCACGATCGGCCGTCCAGACCGGCACGAATCCCGAATTTCTCGCTGCACCGACAAAAAGCACTATTCACCCCTGAACGGCCCGAAAGTAGTTATTTTCCATTTTGTCAACGGAAGACCGCTGTACCGCCACTAAAACGTTGCAAATAACCAATCTGCCCCTCAAACAGCCAGAAATCACGACTGGCCGTCCAGACCGGCACGAATCCCGAATTTCTCGCTGTACCGACAAAAAGCACTATTCACCCCTGAACGGCCCGAAAGTAGTTATTTTCCATTTTGCCAACGGAAGACCGCCGTACCGCCCCGAAAACATTGCAAATAACCATTCTAGCCCTCAAACAGTTAGAAATCACGATCGACCGTCCAGACCGGCACGAATCCCGAATTTCTCGCTGCTCCGACAAAAAGCACTATTCACCCCTGGACGGCCCGAAAGTAGTTATTTTGCATTTTGTCAACGGAAGACCGCCGTACCGCCCCGAAAACGTTGCAAATAACCAATCTGCCCCTCAAACAGCCAGAAATCCCGACTGGCCGTCCAGACCGGCACGAATCCCGAATTTCTCCCTGTACCGACAAAAAGCACTATTCACCCCTGGACAGCCCGAAAGTAGTTTTTTTCCATTCTGTCAACGGAAGACCGCCGTACCGCCCCGAAAACGTAGCAAATAACGATTCTAGCCCTCAAACAGCCAGAAATCACGATCGGCCGTCCAGACCGGCCCGAATCCCGAATTTCTCGCTGCACCGACAAAAAGCACTATTCACCCTTGGACGGCCCGAAAGTAGTTATTTTCCATTTTGTCAACGGAAAACCGCCGTACCGCCCCGAAAACGTTGCAAATAACCATTCTAGCCCTCAAACAGTTAGAAATCACGATCGGCCGTCCAGACCGGCACGAATCCCGAATTTCTCGCTGTACCGGCAGAAAGCACTATTCACCCCTGGACAGCCCGAAAGTAGTTATTTTCCATTCTGTAAACGGAAAACCGCCGTACCGCCCCGAAAACGTTGCAAATAACCATTCTAGCCCTCAAACAGCCAGAAATCACGATCGGCCGTCCAGACCGGCACGAATCCCGAATTTCTCGCTGCACCGACAAAAAGCACTATTCACCCCTGAACGGCCCGAAAGTAGTTATTTTCCATTTTGTCAACGGAAGACCGCTGTACCGCCACTAAAACGTTGCAAATAACCAATCTGCCCCTCAAACAGCCAGAAATCACGACTGGCCGTCCAGACCGGCACGAATCCCGAATTTCTCGCTGTACCGACAAAAAGCACTATTCACCCCTGAACGGCCCGAAAGTAGTTATTTTCCATTTTGCCAACGGAAGACCGCCGTACCGCCCCGAAAACATTGCAAATAACCATTCTAGCCCTCAAACAGTTAGAAATCACGATCGACCGTCCAGACCGGCACGAATCCCGAATTTCTCGCTGCTCCGACAAAAAGCACTATTCACCCCTGGACGGCCCGAAAGTAGTTATTTTGCATTTTGTCAACGGAAGACCGCCGTACCGCCCCGAAAACGTTGCAAATAACCAATCTGCCCCTCAAACAGCCAGAAATCCCGACTGGCCGTCCAGACCGGCACGAATCCCGAATTTCTCCCTGTACCGACAAAAAGCACTATTCACCCCTGGACAGCCCGAAAGTAGTTTTTTTCCATTCTGTCAACGGAAGACCGCCGTACCGCCCCGAAAACGTAGCAAATAACGATTCTAGCCCTCAAACAGCCAGAAATCACGATCGGCCGTCCAGACCGGCACGAATCCCGAATTTCTCGCTGCACCGACAAAAAGCACTATTCACCCCTGGACGGCCCGAAAGTAGTTATTTTCCATTTTGTCAACGGAAAACCGCCGTACCGCCCCGAAAACGTTGCAAATAACCATTCTAGCCCTCAAACAGTTAGAAATCACGATCGGCCGTCCAGACCGGCACGAATCCCGAATTTCTCGCTGCACCGACAAAAAGCACTATTCACCCCTGAACGGCCCGAAAGTAGTTATTTTCCATTTTGTCAACGGAAGACCGCCGTACTGCCACTAAAACGTTGCAAATAACCATTCTAGCCCTCAAACAGCCAGAAATCACGACTGGCCGTCCAGACCGGCACGAATCCCGAATTTCTCGCTGCTCCGACAAAAAGCACTATTCACCCCTGAACGGCCCGAAAGTAGTTATTTTCCATTTTGTCAACGGAAGACCGCCGTACCGCCCCGAAAACGTTGCAAATAACCATTTTGCCCCTCATACAGCCAAAAATCCCGACTGGACGTCCAGACCGGCACGAATCCCAAATTTCTCGCTGTACCGACAAAAAGCACTATTCACCCCTGGACAGCCCGAAAGTAGTTATTTTCCATTTTGTCAACGGAATACCGCCGTACCGCCCCGAAAACGTTGCAAATAACCAATCTGCCCCTCAAACAGCCAGAAATCACGATCGACCGTCCAGACCGGCACGAATCCCGAATTTCTCGCTGCTCCGACAAAAAGCACTATTCACCCCTAGACGGCCCGAAAGTAGTTATTTTCCATTTTGTCAACGGAAGACCGCCGTACCGCCCCGAAAACGTTGCAAATAACCAATCTGCCCCTCAAACAGCCAGAAATCCCGACTGGCCGTCCAGACCGGCACGAATCCCGAATTTCTCGCTGTACCGACAAAAAGCACTATTCACCCCTGGATAGCCCGAAAGTAGTTATTTTCCATTTTGTCAACGGAAGACCGCCGTACCGCCCCGAAAACGTTGCAAATAACCAATCTGCCCCTCAAACAGCCAGAAATCCCGATCGGTCGTCCAGACCGGCACGAATCCCAAATTTCTCGCTGTACCGACAGAAAGCACTATTCACCCCTGGACAGCCCGAAAGTAGTTATTTTCCATTCTGTAAACGGAAAACCGCCGTACCGCCCCGAAAACGTTGCAAATAACCATTCTAGCCCTCAAACAGCCAGAAATCACGATCGGCCGTCCAGACCGGCCCGAATCCCGAATTTCTCGCTGTACCGACAGAAAGCACTATTCACCCCTGGACAGCTCGAAAGTAGTTATTTTCCATTCTGTAAACGGAAAACCGCCGTACCGCCCCGAAAACGTTGCAAATAACCATTCTAGCCCTCAAACAGCCAGAAATCCCGACTGGCCGTCCAGACCGGCCCGAATCCCGAATTTCTCGCTGCACCGACAAAAAGCACTATTCACCCTTGGACGGCCCGAAAGTAGTTATTTTCCATTTTGTCAACGGAAAACCGCCGTACCGCCCCGAAAACGTTGCAAATAACCATTCTAGCCCTCAAACAGTTAGAAATCACGATCGACCGTCCAGACCGGCACGAATCCCGAATTTCTCGCTGTACCGGCAGAAAGCACTATTCACCCCTGGACAGCCCGAAAGTAGTTATTTTCCATTCTGTAAACGGAAGACCGCCGTACCGCCCCGAAAACGTTGCAAATAACCAATCTGCCCCTCAAACAGCCAGAAATCACGATCGGCCGTCCAGACCGGCACGAATCCCGAATTTCTTGTTGTACCGACAGAAAGCACTATTCACCCCTGAACGGCCCGAAAGTAGTTATTTTCCATTCTGTAAACGAAAAACCGCCGTACCGCCCCGAAAACGTTGCAAATAACCATTCTAGCCCTCAAACAGCCAGAAATCACGATCGGCCGTCCAGACCGACACGAATCCCGAATTTCTCGCTGCACCGACAAAAAGCACTATTCACCCCTGGATGGCCCGAAAGTAGTTATTTTCCATTTTGTCAACGGAAAACCGCCGTACCGCCCCAAAAACGTTGCAAATAACCATTCTAGCCCTCAAACAGTTAGAAATCACGATCGGCCGTCCAGACCGGCACGAATCCCGAATTTCTCGCTGCACCGACAAAAAGCACTATTCACCCCTGAACGGCCCGAAAGTAGTTATTTTCCATTTTGTCAACGGAAGACCGCCGTACCGCCACTAAAACGTTGCAAATAACCATTCTAGCCCTCAAACAGCCAGAAATCACGACTGGCCGTCTAGACCGGCACGAATCCCGAATTTCTCGCTGCTCCGACAAAAAGCACTATTCACCCCTGAACGGCCCGAAAGTAGTTATTTTCCATTTTGTCAACGGAAGACCGCCGTACCGCCCCGAAAACGTTGCAAATAACCATTTTGCCCCTCATACAGCCAAAAATCCCGACTGGACGTCCAGACCGGCACGAATCCCAAATTTCTCGCTGTACCGACAAAAAGCACTATTCACCCCTGGACAGCCCGAAAGTAGTTATTTTCCATTTTGTCAACGGAATACCGCCGTACCGCCCCGAAAACGTTGCAAATAACCAATCTGCCCCTCAAACAGCCAGAAATCACGATCGACCGTCCAGACCGGCACGAATCCCGAATTTCTCGCTGCTCCGACAAAAAGCACTATTCACCCCTGGACGGCCCGAAAGTAGTTATTTTCCATTTTGTCAACGGAAGACCGCCGTACCGCCCCGAAAACGTTGCAAATAACCAATCTGCCCCTCAAACAGCCAGAAATCCCGACTGGCCGTCCAAACCGGCACGAATCCCGAATTTCTCGCTGCTCCGACAAAAAGCACTATTCACCCCTGGACGGCCCGAAAGTAGTTATTTTCCATTTTGTCAACGGAAGACCGCCGTGCCGCCCCGAAAACGTTGCAAATAACCAATCTGCCCCTCAAACAGCCAGAAATCCCGACTGGCCGTCCAGACCGGCACGAATCCCGAATTTCTCCCTGTACCGACAAAAAGCACTATTCACCCCTGGACGGCCCGAAAGTAGTTATTTTCCATTTTGTCAACGGAAAACCGCCGTACCGCCCCGAAAACGTTGCAAATAACCATTCTAGCCCTCAAACAGTTAGAAATCACGATCGGCCGTCCAGACCGGCACGAATCCCGAATTTCTCGCTGCTCCGACAAAAAGCACTATTCACCCCTGAACGGCCCGAAAGTAGTTATTTTCCATTTTGTCAACGGAAGACCGCCGTACCGCCCCGAAAACGTTGCAAATAACCATTTTGCCCCTCATACAGCCAAAAATCCCGACTGGACGTCCAGACCGGCACGAATCCCAAATTTCTCGCTGTACCGACAAAAAGCACTATTCACCCCTGGACAGCCCGAAAGTAGTTATTTTCCATTTTGTCAACGGAATACCGCCGTACCGCCCCGAAAACGTTGCAAATAACCAATCTGCCCCTCAAACAGCCAGAAATCACGATCGACCGTCCAGACCGGCACGAATCCCGAATTTCTCGCTGCTCCGACAAAAAGCACTATTCACCCCTAGACGGCCCGAAAGTAGTTATTTTCCATTTTGTCAACGGAAGACCGCCGTACCGCCCCGAAAACGTTGCAAATAACCAATCTGCCCCTCAAACAGCCAGAAATCCCGACTGGCCGTCCAGACCGGCACGAATCCCGAATTTCTCGCTGTACCGACAAAAAGCACTATTCACCCCTGAACGGCCCGAAAGTAGTTATTTTCCATTTTGTCAACGGAAGACCGCCGTACCGCCCCGAAAACGTTGCAAATAACCAATCTGCCCCTCAAACAGCCAGAAATCCCGATCGGTCGTCCAGACCGGCACGAATCCCAAATTTCTCGCTGTACCGACAGAAAGCACTATTCACCCCTGGACAGCCCGAAAGTAGTTATTTTCCATTCTGTAAACGGAAAACCGCCGTACCGCCCCGAAAACGTTGCAAATAACCATTCTAGCCCTCAAACAGCCAGAAATCACGATCGGCCGTCCAGACCGGCCCGAATCCCGAATTTCTCGCTGTACCGACAGAAAGCACTATTCACCCCTGGACAGCTCGAAAGTAGTTATTTTCCATTCTGTAAACGGAAAACCGCCGTACCGCCCCGAAAACGTTGCAAATAACCATTCTAGCCCTCAAACAGCCAGAAATCCCGACTGGCCGTCCAGACCGGCCCGAATCCCGAATTTCTCGCTGCACCGACAAAAAGCACTATTCACCCTTGGACGGCCCGAAAGTAGTTATTTTCCATTTTGTCAACGGAAAACCGCCGTACCGCCCCGAAAACGTTGCAAATAACCATTCTAGCCCTCAAACAGTTAGAAATCACGATCGACCGTCCAGACCGGCACGAATCCCGAATTTCTCGCTGTACCGGCAGAAAGCACTATTCACCCCTGGACAGCCCGAAAGTAGTTATTTTCCATTCTGTAAACGGAAGACCGCCGTACCGCCCCGAAAACGTTGCAAATAACCAATCTGCCCCTCAAACAGCCAGAAATCACGATCGGCCGTCCAGACCGGCACGAATCCCGAATTTCTTGCTGTACCGACAGAAAGCACTATTCACCCCTGAACGGCCCGAAAGTAGTTATTTTCCATTCTGTAAACGAAAAACCGCCGTACCGCCCCGAAAACGTTGCAAATAACCATTCTAGCCCTCAAACAGCCAGAATTCACGATCGGCCGTCCAGACCGACACGAATCCCGAATTTCTCGCTGCACCGACAAAAAGCACTATTCACCCCTGGATGGCCCGAAAGTAGTTATTTTCCATTTTGTCAACGGAAAACCGCCGTACCGCCCCAAAAACGTTGCAAATAACCATTCTAGCCCTCAAACAGTTAGAAATCACGATCGGCCGTCCAGACCGGCACGAATCCCGAATTTCTCGCTGCACCGACAAAAAGCACTATTCACCCCTGAACGGCCCGAAAGTAGTTATTTTCCGTTTTGTCAACGGAAGACCGCCGTACCGCCACTAAAACGTTGCAAATAACCATTCTAGCCCTCAAACAGCCAGAAATCACGACTGGCCGTCTAGACCGGCACGAATCCCGAATTTCTCGCTGCTCCGACAAAAAGCACTATTCACCCCTGAACGGCCCGAAAGTAGTTATTTTCCATTTTGTCAACGGAAGACCGCCGTACCGCCCCGAAAACGTTGCAAATAACCATTTTGCCCCTCATACAGCCAAAAATCCCGACTGGACGTCCAGACCGGCACGAATCCCAAATTTCTCGCTGTACCGACAAAAAGCACTATTCACCCCTGGACAGCCCGAAAGTAGTTATTTTCCATTTTGTCAACGGAATACCGCCGTACCGCCCCGAAAACGTTGCAAATAACCAATCTGCCCCTCAAACAGCCAGAAATCACGATCGACCGTCCAGACCGGCACGAATCCCGAATTTCTCGCTGCTCCGACAAAAAGCACTATTCACCCCTGGACGGCCCGAAAGTAGTTATTTTCCATTTTGTCAACGGAAGACCGCCGTACCGCCCCGAAAACGTTGCAAATAACCAATCTGCCCCTCAAACAGCCAGAAATCCCGACTGGCCGTCCAAACCGGCACGAATCCCGAATTTCTCGCTGCTCCGACAAAAAGCACTATTCACCCCTGGACGGCCCGAAAGTAGTTATTTTCCATTTTGTCAACGGAAGACCGCCGTACCGCCCCGAAAACGTTGCAAATAACCAATCTGCCCCTCAAACAGCCAGAAATCCCGACTGGCCGTCCAGACCGGCACGAATCCCGAATTTCTCCCTGTACCGACAAAAAGCACTATTCACCCCTGGACGGCCCGAAAGTAGTTATTTTCCATTTTGTCAACGGAAAACCGCCGTACCGCCCCGAAAACGTTGCAAATAACCATTCTAGCCCTCAAACAGTTAGAAATCACGATCGGCCGTCCAGACCGGCACGAATCCCGAATTTCTCGCTGCACCGACAAAAAGCACTATTCACCCCTGAACGGCCCGAAAGTAGTTATTTTCCATTTTGTCAACGGAAGACCGCCGTACCGCCACTAAAACGTTGCAAATAACCATTCTAGCCCTCAAACAGCCAGAAATCACGACTGGCCGTCTAGACCGGCACGAATCCCGAATTTCTCGCTGCTCCGACAAAAAGCACTATTCACCCCTGAACGGCCCGAAAGTAGTTATTTTCCATTTTGTCAACGGAAGACCGCCGTACCGCCCCGAAAACGTTGCAAATAACCATTTTGCCCCTCATACAGCCAAAAATCCCGACTGGACGTCCAGACCGGCACGAATCCCAAATTTCTCGCTGTACCGACAAAAAGCACTATTCACCCCTGGACAGCCCGAAAGTAGTTATTTTCCATTTTGTCAACGGAATACCGCCGTACCGCCCCGAAAACGTTGCAAATAACCAATCTGCCCCTCAAACAGCCAGAAATCACGATCGACCGTCCAGACCGGCACGAATCCCGAATTTCTCGCTGCTCCGACAAAAAGCACTATTCACCCCTGAACGGCCCGAAAGTAGTTATTTTCCATTTTGTCAACGGAAGACCGCCGTACCGCCCCGAAAACGTTGCAAATAACCATTTTGCCCCTCATACAGCCAAAAATCCCGACTGGACGTCCAGACCGGCACGAATCCCAAATTTCTCGCTGTACCGACAAAAAGCACTATTCACCCCTGGACATCCCGAAAGTAGTTATTTTCCATTTTGTCAACGGAATACCGCCGTACCGCCCCGAAAACGTTGCAAATAACCAATCTGCCCCTCAAACAGCCAGAAATCACGATCGACCGTCCAGACCGGCACGAATCCCGAATTTCTCGCTGCTCCGACAAAAAGCACTATTCACCCCTGGACGGCCCGAAAGTAGTTATTTTCCATTTTGTCAACGGAAGACCGCCGTACCGCCCCGAAAACGTTGCAAATAACCAATCTGCCCCTCAAACAGCCAGAAATCCCGACTGGCCGTCCAAACCGGCACGAATCCCGAATTTCTCGCTGCTCCGACAAAAAGCACTATTCACCCCTGGACGGCCCGAAAGTAGTTATTTTCCATTTTGTCAACGGAAGACCGCCGTACCGCCCCGAAAACGTTGCAAATAACCAATCTGCCCCTCAAACAGCCAGAAATCCCGACTGGCCGTCCAGACCGGCACGAATCCCGAATTTCTCCCTGTACCGACAAAAAGCACTATTCACCCCTGGACGGCCCGAAAGTAGTTATTTTCCATTTTGTCAACGGAAAACCGCCGTACCGCCCCAAAAACGTTGCAAATAACCATTCTAGCCCTCAAACAGTTAGAAATCACGATCGGCCGTCCAGACCGGCACGAATCCCGAATTTCTCGCTGCACCGACAAAAAGCACTATTCACCCCTGAACGGCCCGAAAGTAGTTATTTTCCATTTTGTCAACGGAAGACCGCCGTACCGCCACTAAAACGTTGCAAATAACCATTCTAGCCCTCAAACAGCCAGAAATCACGACTGGCCGTCTAGACCGGCACGAATCCCGAATTTCTCGCTGCTCCGACAAAAAGCACTATTCACCCCTGAACGGCCCGAAAGTAGTTATTTTCCATTTTGTCAACGGAAGACCGCCGTACCGCCCCGAAAACGTTGCAAATAACCATTTTGCCCCTCATACAGCCAAAAATTCCGACTGGACGTCCAGACCGGCACGAATCCCAAATTTCTCGCTGTACCGACAAAAAGCACTATTCACCCCTGGACAGCCCGAAAGTAGTTATTTTCCATTTTGTCAACGGAATACCGCCGTACCGCCCCGAAAACGTTGCAAATAACCAATCTGCCCCTCAAACAGCCAGAAATCACGATCGACCGTCCAGACCGGCACGAATCCCGAATTTCTCGCTGCTCCGACAAAAAGCACTATTCACCCCTGGACGGCCCGAAAGTAGTTATTTTCCATTTTGTCAACGGAAGACCGCCGTACCGCCCCGAAAACGTTGCAAATAACCAATCTGCCCCTCAAACAGCCAGAAATCCCGACTGGCCGTCCAAACCGGCACGAATCCCGAATTTCTCGCTGCTCCGACAAAAAGCACTATTCACCCCTGGACGGCCCGAAAGTAGTTATTTTCCATTTTGTCAACGGAAGACCGCCGTACCGCCCCGAAAACGTTGCAAATAACCAATCTGCCCCTCAAACAGCCAGAAATCCCGACTGGCCGTCCAGACCGGCACGAATCCCGAATTTCTCCCTGTACCGACAAAAAGCACTATTCACCCCTGGACAGCCCGAAAGTAGTTATTTTCCATTTTGTCAACGGAAAACCGCCGTACCGCCCCGAAAACGTTGCAAATAACCATTCTAGCCCTCAAACAGTTAGAAATCACGATCGGCCGTCCAGACCGGCACGAATCCCGAATTTCTCGCTGCACCGACAAAAAGCACTATTCACCCCTGAACGGCCCGAAAGTAGTTATTTTCCATTTTGTCAACGGAAGACCGCCGTACCGCCACTAAAACGTTGCAAATAACCATTCTAGCCCTCAAACAGCCAGAAATCACGACTGGCCGTCCAGACCGGCACGAATCCCGAATTTCTCGCTGCTCCGACAAAAAGCACTATTCACCCCTAAACGGCCCGAAAGTAGTTATTTTCCATTTTGTCAACGGAAGACCGCCGTACCGCCCCGAAAACGTTGCAAATAACCATTTTGCCCCTCATACAGCCAAAAATCCCGACTGGACGTCCAGACCGGCACGAATCCCAAATTTCTCGCTGTACCGACAAAAAGCACTATTCACCCCTGGACAGCCCGAAAGTAGTTATTTTCCATTTTGTCAACGGAAAACCGCCGTACCGCCCCGAAAACGTTGCAAATAGCCATTCTAGCCCTCAAACAGTTAGAAATCACGATCGGCCGTCCAGACCGGCACGAATCCCGAATTTCTCGCCGTACCGGCAGAAAGCACTATTCACCCCTGGACAGCCCGAAAGTAGTTATTTTCCATTCTGTAAACGGAAAACCGCCGTACCGCCCCGAAAACGTTGCAAATAACCATTCTAGCCCTCAAACAGCCAGAAATCACGATCGGCCGTCCAGACCGGCACGAATCCCGAATTTATCGCTGCATCGACAAAAAGCACTATTCACCCCTGAACGGCCCGAAAGTAGTTATTTTCCATTTTGTCAACGGAATACCGCCGTACCGCCCCGAAAACGTTGCAAATAACCAATCTGCCCCTCAAACAGCCAGAAATCACGATCGGCCGTCCAGACCGGCACGAATCCCGAATTTCTCGCTGCACCGACAAAAAGCACTATTCACCCTTGGACGGCCTGAAAGTAGTTATTTTCCATTTTGTCAACGGAAAACCGCCGTACCGCCCCGAAAACGTTGCAAATAACCATTCTAGCCCTCAAACAGTTAGAAATCACGATCGGCCGTCCAGACCGGCACGAATCCCGAATTTCTCGCTGTACCGACAAAAAGCACTATTCACCCCTGAACGGCCCGAAAGTAGTTATTTTCCATTTTGTCAACGGAAGACCGCCGTACCGCCCCGAAAACGTTGCAAATAACCATTCTAGCCCTCAAACAGTTAGAAATCACGATCGACCGTCCAGACCGGCACGAATCCCGAATTTCTCGCTGCTCCGACAAAAAGCACTATTCACCCCTGGACGGCCCGAAAGTAGTTATTTTCCATTTTGTCAACGGAAGACCGCCGTACCGCCCCGAAAACGTTGCAAATAACCAATCTGCCCCTCAAACAGCCAGAAATCCCGACTGGCCGTCCAGACCGGCACGAATCCCGAATTTCTCCCTGTACCGACAAAAAGCACTATTCACCCCTGGACAGCCCGAAAGTAGTTATTTTCCATTCTGTCAACGGAAGACCGCCGTACCGCCCCGAAAACGTAGCAAATAACCATTCTAGCCCTCAAACAGCCAGAAATCACGATCGGCCGTCCAGACCGGCACGAATCCCGAATTTCTCGCTGCACCGACAAAAAGCACTATTCACCCCTGGACGGCCCGAAAGTAGTTATTTTCCATTTTGTCAACGGAAAACCACCGTACCGCCCCGAAAACGTTGCAAATAACCATTCAAGCCCTCAAACAGTTAGAAATCACGATCGGCCGTCCAGACCGGCACGAATCCCGAATTTCTCGCTGCACCGACAAAAAGCACTATTCACCCCTGAACGGCCCGAAAGTAGTTATTTTCCATTTTGTCAACGGAAGACCGCCGTACCGCCACTAAAACGTTGCAAATAACCATTCTAGCCCTCAAACAGCCAGAAATCACGACTGGCCGTCTAGACCGGCACGAATCCCGAATTTCTCGCTGCTCCGACAAAAAGCACTATTCACCCCTGAACGGCCCGAAAGTAGTTATTTTCCATTTTGTCAACGGAAGACCGCCGTACCGCCCCGAAAACGTTGCAAATAACCATTTTGCCCCTCATACAGCCAAAAATCCCGGCTGGACGTCCAGACCGGCACGAATCCCAAATTTCTCGCTGTACCGACAAAAAGCACTATTCACCCCTGGACAGCCCGAAAGTAGTTATTTTCCATTTTGTCAACGGAATACCGCCGTACCGCCCCGAAAACGTTGCAAATAACCAATCTGCCCCTCAAACAGCCAGAAATCACGATCGACCGTCCAGACCGGCACGAATCCCGAATTTCTCGCTGCTCCGACAAAAAGCACTATTCACCCCTGGACGGCCCGAAAGTAGTTATTTTCCATTTTGTCAACGGAAGACCGCCGTACCGCCCCGAAAACGTTGCAAATAACCAATCTGCCCCTCAAACAGCCAGAAATCCCGACTGGCCGTCCAAACCGGCACGAATCCCGAATTTCTCGCTGTACCGACAAAAAGCACTATTCACCCCTGGACAGCCCGAAAGTAGTTATTTTCCATTTTGTCAACGGAAGACCGCCGTACCGCCCCGAAAACGTTGCAAATAACCAATCTGCCCCTCAAACAGCCAGAAATCCCGATCGGCCGTCCAGACCGGCACGAATCCCAAATTTCTCGCTGCACCGACAGAAAGCACTATTCACCCCTGGACAGCCCGAAAGTAGTTATTTTCCATTCTGTAAACGGAAAACCGCCGTACCGCCCCGAAAACGTTGCAAATAACCATTCTAGCCCTCAAACAGCCAGAAATCACGATCGGCCGTCCAGACCGGCCCGAATCCCGAATTTCTCGCTGCACCGACAAAAAGCACTATTTACCCTTGGACGGCCCGAAAGTAGTTATTTTCCATTTTGTCAACGGAAAACCGCCGTACCGCCCCGAAAACGTTGCAAATAACCATTCTAGCCCTCAAACAGCCAGAAATCACGACTGGCCGTCTAGACCGGCACGAATCCCGAATTTCTCGCTGCTCCGACAAAAAGCACTATTCACCCCTGGACGGCCCGAAAGTAGTTATTTTCCATTTTGTCAACGGAAGACCGCCGTACCGCCCCGAAAACGTTGCAAATAACCAATCTGCCCCTCAAACAGCCAGAAATCCCGACTGGCCGTCCAGACCGGCACGAATCCCGAATTTCTCCCTGTACCGACAAAAAGCACTATTCACCCCTGGACGGCCCGAAAGTAGTTATTTTCCATTTTGTCAACGGAAAACCGCCGTACCGCCCCGAAAACGTTGCAAATAACCATTCTAGCCCTCAAACAGTTAGAAATCACGATCGGCCGTCCAGACCGGCACGAATCCCGAATTTCTCGCTGCACCGACAAAAAGCACTATTCACCCCTGAACGGCCCGAAAGTAGTTATTTTCCATTTTGTCAACGGAAGACCGCCGTACCGCCACTAAAACGTTGCAAATAACCATTCTAGCCCTCAAACAGCCAGAAATCACGACTGGCCGTCCAGACCGGCACGAATCCCGAATTTCTCGCTGCTCCGACAAAAAGCACTATTCACCCCTAAACGGCCCGAAAGTAGTTATTTTCCATTTTGTCAACGGAAGACCGCCGTACCGCCCCGAAAACGTTGCAAATAACCATTTTGCCCCTCATACAGCCAAAAATCCCGACAGGACGTCCAGACCGGCACGAATCCCAAATTTCTCGCTGTACCGACAAAAAGCACTATTCACCCCTGGACAGCCCGAAAGTAGTTATTTTCCATTTTGTCAACGGAAAACCGCCGTACCGCCCCGAAAACGTTGCAAATAGCCATTCTAGCCCTCAAACAGTTAGAAATCACGATCGGCCGTCCAGACCGACACGAATCCTGAATTTCTCGCCGTACCGGCAGAAAGCACTATTCACCCCTGGACAGCCCGAAAGTAGTTATTTTCCATTCTGTAAACGGAAAACCGCCGTACCGCCCCGAAAACGTTGCAAATAACCATTCTAGCCCTCAAACAGCCAGAAATCACGATCGGCCGTCCAGACCGGCACGAATCCCGAATTTATCGCTGCATCGACAAAAAGCACTATTCACCCCTGAACGGCCCGAAAGTAGTTATTTTCCATTTTGTCAACGGAGGACCGCCGTACCGCCACTAAAACGTTGCAAATAACCAATCTGCCCCTCAAACAGCCAGAAATCACGACTGGCCGTCCAGACCGGCACGAATCCCGAATTTATCGTTGTACCGACAAAAAGCACTATTCACCCTGGACAGCCCGAAAGTAGTTATTTTCCATTTTGTCAACGGAATACCGCCGTACCGCCCCGAAAACGTTGCAAATAACCATTCTAGCCCTCAAACAGTTAGAAATCACGATCGACCGTCCAGACCGGCACGAATCCCGAATTTCTCGCTGCACCGACAAAAAGCACTATTCACCCCTGAACGGCCCGAAAGTAGTTATTTTCCATTTTGTCAACGGAAAACCGCCGTACCGCCTCGAAAACGTTGCAAATAACCATTCTAGCCCTCAAACAGTTAGAAATCACGATCGACCGTCCAGACCGACACGAATCCCGAATTTCTCGCTGCTCCGACAAAAAGCACTATTCACCCCTGGACGGCCCGAAAGTAGTTATTTTCCATTTTGTCAACGGAAGACCGCCGTACCGCCCCGAAAACGTTGCAAATAACCAATCTGCCCCTCAAACAGCCAGAAATCCCGACTGGCCATCCAGACCGGCACGAATCCCAAATTTCTCGCTGTACCGACAAAAAGCACTATTCACCCCTGGACAGCCCGAAAGTAGTTATTTTCCTTTTTGTCAACGGAATACCGCCGTACCTCCCCGAAAACGTTGCAAATAACCAATCTGCCCCTCAAACAGCCAGAAATCACGATCGACCGTCCAGACCGGCACGAATCCCGAATTTCTCGCTGCTCCGACAAAAAGCACTATTCACCCCTGGACGGCCCGAAAGTAGTTATTTTCCATTTTGTCAACGGAAAACCGCCGTACCGCCCCGAAAACGTTGCAAATAACCATTCTAGCCCTCGAACAGTTAGAAATCACGATCGGCCGTCCAGACCGGCACGAATCCCGAATTTCTCGCTGCACCGACAAAAAGCACTATTCACCCCTGAACGGCCCGAAAGTAGTTATTTTCCATTTTGTCAACGGAAGACCGCCGTACCGCCACTAAAACGTTGCAAATAACCATTCTAGCCCTCAAACAGCCAGAAATCACGACTGGCCGTCCAGACCGGCACGAATCCCGAATTTCTCGCTGCTCCGACAAAAAGCACTATTCACCCCTGAACGGCCCGAAAGTGGTTATTTTCCATTTTGTCAACGGAAGACCGCCGTACCGCCCCGAAAACGTTGCAAATAACCATTTTGCCCCTCATACAGCCAAAAATCCCGACTGGACGTCCAGACCGGCACGAATCCCAAATTTCTCGCTGTACCGACAAAAAGCACTATTCACCCCTGGACAGCCCGAAAGTAGTTATTTTCCATTTTGTCAACGGAATAGCGCCGTACCGCCCCGAAAACGTTGCAAATAACCAATCTGCCCCTCAAACAGCCAGAAATCACGATCGACCGTCCAAACCGGCACGAATCCCGAATTTCTCGCTGCCCCGACAAAAAGCACTATTCACCCCTGGACGGCCCGAAAGTAGTTATTTTCCATTTTGTCAACGGAAGACCGCCGTACCGCCCCGAAAACGTTGCAAATAACCAATCTGCCCCTCAAACAGCCAGAAATCCCGACTGGCCGTCCAGACCGGCACGAATCCCGAATTTCTCGCTGTACCGACAAAAAGCACTATTCACCCCTGGACAGCCCGAAAGTAGTTATTTTCCATTTTGTCAACGGAAGACCGCCGTACCGCCCCGAAAACGTTGCAAATAACCAATCTGCCCCTCAAACAGCCAGAAATCCCGATCGGCCGTCCAGACCGGCACGAATCCCAAATTTCTCGCTGCACCGACAGAAAGCACTATTCACCCCTGGACAGCCCGAAAGTAGTTATTTTCCATTCTGTAAACGGAAAACCGCCGTACCGCCCCGAAAACGTTGCAAATAACCATTCTAGCCCTCAAACAGTTAGAAATCACGATCGACCGTCCAGACCGGCACGAATCCCGAATTTCTCGCTGCTCCTACAAAAAGCACTATTCACCCCTGGACGGCCCGAAAGTAGTTATTTTCCATTTTGTCAACGGAAGACCGCCGTACCGCCCCGAAAACGTTGCAAATAACCAATCTGCCCCTCAAACAGCCAGAAATCCCGACTGGCCGTCCAGACCGGCACGAATCCCGAATTTCTCCCTGTACCGACAAAAAGCACTATTCACCCCTGGACGGCCCGAAAGTAGTTATTTTCCATTTTGTCAACGGAAAACCGCCGTACCGCCCCGAAAACGTTGCAAATAACCATTCTAGCCCTCAAACAGTTAGAAATCACGATCGGCCGTCCAGACCGGCACGAATCCCGAATTTCTCGCTGCACCGACAAAAAGCACTATTCACCCCTGAACGGCCCGAAAGTAGTTATTTTCCATTTTGTCAACGGAAGACCGCCGTACCGCCACTAAAACGTTGCAAATAACCATTCTAGCCCTCAAACAGCCAGAAATCACGACTGGCCGTCCAGACCGGCACGAATCCCGAATTTCTCGCTGCTCCGACAAAAAGCACTATTCACCCCTGAACGGCCCGAAAGTGGTTATTTTCCATTTTGTCAACGGAAGACCGCCGTACCGCCCCGAAAACGTTGCAAATAACCATTTTGCCCCTCATACAGCCAAAAATCCCGACTGGACGTCCAGACCGGCACGAATCCCAAATTTCTCGCTGCACCGACAAAAAGCACTATTCACCCCTGAACGGCCCGAAAGTAGTTATTTTCCATTTTGTCAACGGAAGACCGCCGTACCGCCACTAAAACGTTGCAAATAACCATTCTAGCCCTCAAACAGCCAGAAATCACGACTGGCCGTCCAGACCGGCACGAATCCCGAATTTCTCGCTGCTCCGACAAAAAGCACTATTCACCCCTGAACGGCCCGAAAGTGGTTATTTTCCATTTTGTCAACGGAAGACCGCCGTACCGCCCCGAAAACGTTGCAAATAACCATTTTGCCCCTCATACAGCCAAAAATCCCGACTGGACGTCCAGACCGGCACGAATCCCAAATTTCTCGCTGTACCGACAAAAAGCACTATTCACCCCTGGACAGCCCGAAAGTAGTTATTTTCCATTTTGTCAACGGAATACCGCCGTACCGCCCCGAAAACGTTGCAAATAACCAATCTGCCCCTCAAACAGCCAGAAATCACGATCGACCGTCCAAACCGGCACGAATCCCGAATTTCTCGCTGCCCCGACAAAAAGCACTATTCACCCCTGGACGGCCCGAAAGTAGTTATTTTCCATTTTGTCAACGGAAGACCGCCGTACCGCCCCGAAAACGTTGCAAATAACCAATCTGCCCCTCAAACAGCCAGAAATCCCGACTGGCCGTCCAGACCGGCACGAATCCCGAATTTCTCGCTGTACCGACAAAAAGCACTATTCACCCCTGGACAGCCCGAAAGTAGTTATTTTCCATTTTGTCAACGGAAGACCGCCGTACCGCCCCGAAAACGTTGCAAATAACCAATCTGCCCCTCAAACAGCCAGAAATCCCGATCGGCCGTCCAGACCGGCACGAATCCCAAATTTCTCGCTGCACCGACAGAAAGCACTATTCACCCCTGGACAGCCCGAAAGTAGTTATTTTCCATTCTGTAAACGGAAAACCGCCGTACCGCCCCGAAAACGTTGCAAATAACCATTCTAGCCCTCAAACAGTTAGAAATCACGATCGACCGTCCAGACCGGCACGAATCCCGAATTTCTCGCTGCTCCTACAAAAAGCACTATTCACCCCTGGACGGCCCGAAAGTAGTTATTTTCCATTTTGTCAACGGAAGACCGCCGTACCGCCCCGAAAACGTTGCAAATAACCAATCTGCCCCTCAAACAGCCAGAAATCCCGACTGGCCGTCCAGACCGGCACGAATCCCGAATTTCTCCCTGTACCGACAAAAAGCACTATTCACCCCTGGACGGCCCGAAAGTAGTTATTTTCCATTTTGTCAACGGAAAACCGCCGTACCGCCCCGAAAACGTTGCAAATAACCATTCTAGCCCTCAAACAGTTAGAAATCACGATCGGCCGTCCAGACCGGCACGAATCCCGAATTTCTCGCTGCACCGACAAAAAGCACTATTCACCCCTGAACGGCCCGAAAGTAGTTATTTTCCATTTTGTCAACGGAAGACCGCCGTACCGCCACTAAAACGTTGCAAATAACCATTCTAGCCCTCAAACAGCCAGAAATCACGACTGGCCGTCCAGACCGGCACGAATCCCGAATTTCTCGCTGCTCCGACAAAAAGCACTATTCACCCCTAAACGGCCCGAAAGTAGTTATTTTCCATTTTGTCAACGGAAGACCGCCGTACCGCCCCGAAAACGTTGCAAATAACCATTTTGCCCCTCATACAGCCAAAAATCCCGACTGGACGTCCAGACCGGCACGAATCCCAAATTTCTCGCTGTACCGACAAAAAGCACTATTCACCCCTGGACAGCCCGAAAGTAGTTATTTTCCATTTTGTCAACGGAAAACCGCCGTACCGCCCCGAAAACGTTGCAAATAGCCATTCTAGCCCTCAAACAGTTAGAAATCACGATCGGCCGTCCAGACCGGCACGAATCCCGAATTTCTCGCCGTACCGGCAGAAAGCACTATTCACCCCTGGACAGCCCGAAAGTAGTTATTTTCCATTCTGTAAACGGAAAACCGCCGTACCGCCCCGAAAACGTTGCAAATAACCATTCTAGCCCTCAAACAGCCAGAAATCACGATCGGCCGTCCAGACCGGCACGAATCCCGAATTTCTCGCTGCTCCGACAAAAAGCACTATTCACCCCTGGACGGCCCGAAAGTAGTTATTTTCCATTTTGTCAACGGAAAACCGCCGTACCGCCCCGAAAACGTTGCAAATAACCATTCTAGCCCTCGAACAGTTAGAAATCACGATCGGCCGTCCAGACCGGCACGAATCCCGAATTTCTCGCTGCACCGACAAAAAGCACTATTCACCCCTGAACGGCCCGAAAGTAGTTATTTTCCATTTTGTCAACGGAAGACCGCCGTACCGCCACTAAAACGTTGCAAATAACCATTCTAGCCCTCAAACAGCCAGAAATCACGACTGGCCGTCCAGACCGGCACGAATCCCGAATTTCTCGCTGCTCCGACAAAAAGCACTATTCACCCCTGAACGGCCCGAAAGTGGTTATTTTCCATTTTGTCAACGGAAGACCGCCGTACCGCCCCGAAAACGTTGCAAATAACCATTTTGCCCCTCATACAGCCAAAAATCCCGACTGGACGTCCAGACCGGCACGAATCCCAAATTTCTCGCTGTACCGACAAAAAGCACTATTCACCCCTGGACAGCCCGAAAGTAGTTATTTTCCATTTTGTCAACGGAATACCGCCGTACCGCCCCGAAAACGTTGCAAATAACCAATCTGCCCCTCAAACAGCCAGAAATCACGATCGACCGTCCAAACCGGCACGAATCCCGAATTTCTCGCTGCCCCGACAAAAAGCACTATTCACCCCTGGACGGCCCGAAAGTAGTTATTTTCCATTTTGTCAACGGAAGACCGCCGTACCGCCCCGAAAACGTTGCAAATAACCAATCTGCCCCTCAAACAGCCAGAAATCCCGACTGGCCGTCCAGACCGGCACGAATCCCGAATTTCTCGCTGTACCGACAAAAAGCACTATTCACCCCTGGACAGCCCGAAAGTAGTTATTTTCCATTTTGTCAACGGAAGACCGCCGTACCGCCCCGAAAACGTTGCAAATAACCAATCTGCCCCTCAAACAGCCAGAAATCCCGATCGGCCGTCCAGACCGGCACGAATCCCAAATATCTCGCTGCACCGACAGAAAGCACTATTCACCCCTGGACAGCCCGAAAGTAGTTATTTTCCATTCTGTAAACGGAAAACCGCCGTACCGCCCCGAAAACGTTGCAAATAACCATTCTAGCCCTCAAACAGTTAGAAATCACGATCGGCCGTCCAGACCGGCACGAATCCCGAATTTCTCGCTGCTCCTACGAAAAGCACTATTCACCCCTGGACGGCCCGAAAGTAGTTATTTTCCATTTTGTCAACGGAAGACCGCCGTACCGCCCCGAAAACGTTGCAAATAACCAATCTGCCCCTCAAACAGCCAGAAATCCCGACTGGCCGTCCAGACCGGCACGAATCCCGAATTTCTCCCTGTACCGACAAAAAGCACTATTCACCCCTGGACGGCCCGAAAGTAGTTATTTTCCATTTTGTCAACGGAAAACCGCCGTACCGCCCCGAAAACGTTGCAAATAACCATTCTAGCCCTCAAAGAGTTAGAAATCACGATCGGCCGTCCAGACCGGCACGAATCCCGAATTTCTCGCTGCACCGACAAAAAGCACTATTCACCCCTGAACGGCCCGAAAGTAGTTATTTTCCATTTTGTCAACGGAAGACCGCCTTACCGCCACTAAAACGTTGCAAATAACCATTCTAGCCCTCAAACAGCCAGAAATCACGACTGGCCGTCCAGACCGGCACGAATCCCGAATTTCTCGCTGCTCCGACAAAAAGCACTATTCACCCCTGAACGGCCCGAAAGTGGTTATTTTCCATTTTGTCAACGGAAGACCGCCGTACCGCCCCGAAAACGTTGCAAATAACCATTTTGCCCCTCATACAGCCAAAAATCCCGACTGGACGTCCAGACTGGCACGAATCCCAAATTTCTCGCTGCACCGACAAAAAGCACTATTCACCCCTGAACGGCCCGAAAGTAGTTATTTTCCATTTTGTCAACGGAAGACCGCCGTACCGCCACTAAAACGTTGCAAATAACCATTCTAGCCCTCAAACAGCCAGAAATCACGACTGGCCGTCCAGACCGGCACGAATCCCGAATTTCTCGCTGCTCCGACAAAAAGCACTATTCACCCCTGAACGGCCCGAAAGTGGTTATTTTCCATTTTGTCAACGGAAGACCGCCGTACCGCCCCGAAAACGTTGCAAATAACCATTTTGCCCCTCATACAGCCAAAAATCCCGACTGGACGTCCAGACCGGCACGAATCCCAAATTTCTCGCTGTACCGACAAAAAGCACTATTCACCCCTGGACAGCCCGAAAGTAGTTATTTTCCATTTTGTCAACGGAATACCGCCGTACCGCCCCGAAAACGTTGCAAATAACCAATCTGCCCCTCAAACAGCCAGAAATCACGATCGACCGTCCAAACCGGCACGAATCCCGAATTTCTCGCTGCCCCGACAAAAAGCACTATTCACCCCTGGACGGCCCGAAAGTAGTTATTTTCCATTTTGTCAACGGAAGACCGCCGTACCGCCCCGAAAACGTTGCAAATAACCAATCTGCCCCTCAAACAGCCAGAAATCCCGACTGGCCGTCCAGACCGGCACGAATCCCGAATTTCTCGCTGTACCGACAAAAAGCACTATTCACCCTGGACAGCCCGAAAGTAGTTATTTTCCATTTTGTCAACGGAAGACCGCCGTACCGCCCCGAAAACGTTGCAAATAACCAATCTGCCCCTCAAACAGCCAGAAATCCCGATCGGCCGTCCAGACCGGCACGAATCCCAAATTTCTCGCTGCACCGACAGAAAGCACTATTCACCCCTGGACAGCCCGAAAGTAGTTATTTTCCATTCTGTAAACGGAAAACCGCCGTACCGCCCCGAAAACGTTGCAAATAACCATTCTAGCCCTCAAACAGTTAGAAATCACGATCGACCGTCCAGACCGGCACGAATCCCGAATTTCTCGCTGCTCCTACAAAAAGCACTATTCACCCCTGGACGGCCCGAAAGTAGTTATTTTCCATTTTGTCAACGGAAGACCGCCGTACCGCCCCGAAAACGTTGCAAATAACCAATCTGCCCCTCAAACAGCCAGAAATCCCGACTGGCCGTCCAGACCGGCACGAATCCCGAATTTCTCCCTGTACCGACAAAAAGCACTATTCACCCCTGGACGGCCCGAAAGTAGTTATTTTCCATTTTGTCAACGGAAAACCGCCGTACCGCCCCGAAAACGTTGCAAATAACCATTCTAGCCCTCAAACAGTTAGAAATCACGATCGGCCGTCCAGACCGGCACGAATCCCGAATTTCTCGCTGCACCGACAAAAAGCACTATTCACCCCTGAACGGCCCGAAAGTAGTTATTTTCCATTTTGTCAACGGAAGACCGCCGTACCGCCACTAAAACGTTGCAAATAACCATTCTAGCCCTCAAACAGCCAGAAATCACGACTGGCCGTCCAGACCGGCACGAATCCCGAATTTCTCGCTGCTCCGACAAAAAGCACTATTCACCCCTAAACGGCCCGAAAGTAGTTATTTTCCATTTTGTCAACGGAAGACCGCCGTACCGCCCCGAAAACGTTGCAAATAACCATTTTGCCCCTCATACAGCCAAAAATCCCGACTGGACGTCCAGACCGGCACGAATCCCAAATTTCTCGCTGTACCGACAAAAAGCACTATTCACCCCTGGACAGCCCGAAAGTAGTTATTTTCCATTTTGTCAACGGAAAACCGCCGTACCGCCCCGAAAACGTTGCAAATAGCCATTCTAGCCCTCAAACAGTTAGAAATCACGATCGGCCGTCCAGACCGGCACGAATCCCGAATTTCTCGCCGTACCGGCAGAAAGCACTATTCACCCCTGGACAGCCCGAAAGTAGTTATTTTCCATTCTGTCAACGGAATACCGCCGTACCGCCCCGAAAACGTTGCAAATAACCATTCTAGCCCTCAAACAGCCAGAAATCACGATCGGCCGTCCAGACCGGCACGAATCCCGAATTTCTCGCTGCATCGACAAAAAGCACTATTCACCCCTGAACGGCCCGAAAGTAGTTATTTTCCATTTTGTCAACGGAGGACCGCCGTACCGCCACTAAAACGTTGCAAATAACCAATCTGCCCCTCAAACAGCCAGAAATCCCGACTGGCCGTCCAGACCGGCACGAATCCCAAATTTCTCGCTGTACCGACAAAAAGCACTATTCACCCCTGGACAGCCCGAAAGTAGTTATTTTCCATTTTGTCAACGGAATACCGCCGTACCGCCCCGAAAACGTTGCAAATAACCAATCTGCCCCTCAAACAGCCAGAAATCACGATCGACCGTCCAGACCGGCACGAATCCCGAATTTCTCGCTGCTCCGACAAAAAGCACTATTCACCCCTGGACGGCCCGAAAGTAGTTATTTTCCATTTTGTCAACGGAAAACCGCCGTACCGCCCCGAAAACGTTGCAAATAACCATTCTAGCCCTCGAACAGTTAGAAATCACGATCGGCCGTCCAGACCGGCACGAATCCCGAATTTCTCGCTGCACCGACAAAAAGCACTATTCACCCCTGAACGGCCCGAAAGTAGTTATTTTCCATTTTGTCAACGGAAGACCGCCGTACCGCCACTAAAACGTTACAAATAACCATTCTAGCCCTCAAACAGCCAGAAATCACGACTGGCCGTCCAGACCGGCACGAATCCCGAATTTCTCGCTGCTCCGACAAAAAGCACTATTCACCCCTGAACGGCCCGAAAGTAGTTATTTTCCATTTTGTCAACGGAAGACCGCCGTACCGCCCCGAAAACGTTGCAAATAACCATTTTGCCCCTCATACAGCCAAAAATCCCGACTGGACGTCCAGACCGGCACGAATCCCAAATTTCTCGCTGTACCGACAAAAAGCACTATTCACCCCTGGACAGCCCGAAAGTAGTTATTTTCCATTTTGTCAACGGAATACCGCCGTACCGCCCCGAAAACGTTGCAAATAACCAATCTGCCCCTCAAACAGCCAGAAATCACGATCGACCGTCCAAACCGGCACGAATCCCGAATTTCTCGCTGCTCCGACAAAAAGCACTATTCACCCCTGGACGGCCCGAAAGTAGTTATTTTCCATTTTGTCAACGGAAGACCGCCGTACCGCCCCGAAAACGTTGCAAATAACCAATCTGCCCCTCAAACAGCCAGAAATCCCGACTGGCCGTCCAGACCGGCACGAATCCCGAATTTCTCGCTGTACCGACAAAAAGCACTATTCACCCCTGGACAGCCCGAAAGTAGTTATTTTCCATTTTGTCAACGGAAGACCGCCGTACCGCCCCGAAAACGTTGCAAATAACCAATCTGCCCCTCAAACAGCCAGAAATCCCGATCGGCCGTCCAGACCGGCACGAATCCCAAATTTCTCGCTGCACCGACAGAAAGCACTATTCACCCCTGGACAGCCCGAAAGTAGTTATTTTCCATTCTGTAAACGGAAAACCGCCGTACCGCCCCGAAAACGTTGCAAATAACCATTCTAGCCCTCAAACAGTTAGAAATCACGATCGACCGTCCAGACCGGCACGAATCCCGAATTTCTCGCTGCTCCGACAAAAAGCACTATTCACCCCTGGACGGCCCGAAAGTAGTTATTTTCCATTTTGTCAACGGAAGACCGCCGTACCGCCCCGAAAACGTTGCAAATAACCAATCTGCCCCTCAAACAGCCAGAAATCCCGACTGGCCGTCCAGACCGGCACGAATCCCGAATTTCTCCCTGTACCGACAAAAAGCACTATTCACCCCTGGACGGCCCGAAAGTAGTTATTTTCCATTTTGTCAACGGAAAACCGCCGTACCGCCCCGAAAACGTTGCAAATAACCATTCTAGCCCTCAAACAGTTAGAAATCACGATCGGCCGTCCAGACCGGCACGAATCCCGAATTTCTCGCTGCACCGACAAAAAGCACTATTCACCCCTGAACGGCCCGAAAGTAGTTATTTTCCATTTTGTCAACGGAAGACCGCCGTACCGCCACTAAAACGTTGCAAATAACCATTCTAGTCCTCAAACAGCCAGAAATCACGACTGGCCGTCCAGACCGGCACGAATCCCGAATTTCTCGCTGCTCCGACAAAAAGCACTATTCACCCCTAAACGGCCCGAAAGTAGTTATTTTCCATTTTGTCAACGGAAGACCGCCGTACCGCCCCGAAAACGTTGCAAATAACCATTTTGCCCCTCATACAGCCAAAAATCCCGACTGGACGTCCAGACCGGCACGAATCCCAAAATTCTCGCTGTACCGACAAAAAGCACTATTCACCCCTGGACAGCCCGAAAGTAGTTATTTTCCATTTTGTCAACGGAAAACCGCCGTACCGCCCCGAAAACGTTGCAAATAGCCATTCTAGCCCTCAAACAGTTAGAAATCACGATCGGCCGTCCAGACCGGCACGAATCCCGAATTTCTCGCCGTACCGGCAGAAAGCACTATTCACCCCTGGACAGCCCGAAAGTAGTTATTTTCCATTCTGTAAACGGAAAACCGCCGTACCGCCCCGAAAACGTTGCAAATAACCATTCTAGCCCTCAAACAGCCAGAAATCACGATCGGCCGTCCAGACCGGCACGAATCCCGAATTTCTCGCTGCATCGACAAAAAGCACTATTCACCCCTGAACGGCCCGAAAGTAGTTATTTTCCATTTTGTCAACGGAGGACCGCCGTACCGCCACTAAAACGTTGCAAATAACCAATCTGCCCCTCAAACAGCCAGAAATCACGACTGGCCGTCCAGACCGGCACGAATCCCGAATTTCTCGTTGTACCGACAAAAAGCACTATTCACCCTGGACAGCCCGAAAGTAGTTATTTTCCATTTTGTCAACGGAATACCGCCGTACCGCCCCGAAAACGTTGCAAATAACCATTCCAGCCCTCAAACAGTTAGAAATCACGATCGACCGTCCAGACCGGCACGAATCCCGAATTTCTCGCTGCACCGACAAAAAGCACTATTCACCCCTGAACGGCCCGAAAGTAGTTATTTTCCATTTTGTCAACGGAAAACCGCCGTACCGCCCCGAAAACGTTGCAAATAACCATTCTAGCCCTCAAACAGTTAGAAATCACGATCGACCGTCCAGACCGGCACGAATCCCGAATTTCTCGCTGCTCCGACAAAAAGCACTATTCACCCCTGGACGGCCCGAAAGTAGTTATTTTCCATTTTGTCAACGGAAGACCGCCGTACCGCCCCGAAAACGTTGCAAATAACCAATCTGCCCCTCAAACAGCCAGAAATCCCGACTGGCCGTCCAGACCGGCACGAATCCCGAATTTCTCCCTGTACCGACAAAAAGCACTATTCACCCCTGGACGGCCCGAAAGTAGTTATTTTCCATTTTGTCAACGGAAAACCGCCGTACCGCCCCGAAAACGTTGCAAATAACCAATCTGCCCCTCAAACAGCCAGAAATCCCGATCGGCCGTCCAGACCGGCACGAATCCCAAATTTCTCGCTGCACCGACAGAAAGCACTATTCACCCCTGGACAGCCCGAAAGTAGTTATTTTCCATTCTGTAAACGGAAAACCGCCGTACCGCCCCGAAAACGTTGCAAATAACCATTCTAGCCCTCAAACAGTTAGAAATCACGATCGACCGTCCAGACCGGCACGAATCCCGAATTTCTCGCTGCTCCGACAAAAAGCACTATTCACCCCTGGACGGCCCGAAAGTAGTTATTTTCCATTTTGTCAACGGAGGACCGCCGTACCGCCACTAAAACGTTGCAAATAACCAATCTGCCCCTCAAACAGCCAGAAATCACGACTGGCCGTCCAGACCGGCACGAATCCCGAATTTCTCGCTGCTCCGACAAAAAGCACTATTCACCCCTGAACGGCCCGAAAGTAGTTATTTTCCATTTTGTCAACGGAAGACCGCCGTACCGCCCCGAAAACGTTGCAAATAACCATTTTGCCCCTCATACAGCCAAAAATCCCGACTGGACGTCCAGACCGGCACGAATCCCAGATTTCTCGCTGTACCGACAAAAAGCACTATTCACCCCTGGACAGCCCGAAAGTAGTTATTTTCCATTTTGTCAACGGAATACCGCCGTACCGCCCCGAAAACGTTGCAAATAACCAATCTGCCCCTCAAACAGCCAGAAATCACGATCGACCGTCCAGACCGGCACGAATCCCGAATTTCTCGCTGCTCCGACAAAAAGCACTATTCACCCCTGGACGGCCCGAAAGTAGTTATTTTCCATTTTGTCAACGGAAGACCGCCGTACCGCCCCGAAAACGTTGCAAATAACCAATCTGCCCCTCAAACAGCCAGAAATCCCGATCGGCCGTCCAGACCGGCACGAATCCCAAATTTCTCGCTGCACCGACAGAAAGCACTATTCACCCCTGGACAGCCCGAAAGTAGTTATTTTCCATTCTGTAAACGGAAAACCGCCGTACCGCCCCGAAAACGTTGCAAATAACCATTCTAGCCCTCAAACAGTTAGAAATCACGATCGACCGTCCAGACCGGCACGAATCCCGAATTTCTCGCTGCTCCGACAAAAAGCACTATTCACCCCTGGACGGCCCGAAAGTAGTTATTTTCCATTTTGTCAACGGAAGACCGCCGTACCGCCCCGAAAACGTTGCAAATAACCAATCTGCCCCTCAAACAGCCAGAAATCCCGACTGGCCGTCCAGACCGGCACGAATCCCGAATTTCTCCCTGTACCGACAAAAAGCACTATTCACCCCTGGACGGCCCGAAAGTAGTTATTTTCCATTTTGTCAACGGAAAACCGCCGTACCGCCCCGAAAACGTTGCAAATAACCATTCTAGCCCTCAAACAGTTAGAAATCACGATCGGCCGTCCAGACCGGCACGAATCCCGAATTTCTCGCTGCACCGACAAAAAGCACTATTCACCCCTGAACGGCCCGAAAGTAGTTATTTTCCATTTTGTCAACGGAAGACCGCCGTACCGCCACTAAAACGTTGCAAATAACCATTCTAGCCCTCAAACAGCCAGAAATCACGACTGGCCGTCCAGACCGGCACGAATCCCGAATTTCTCGCTGCTCCGACAAAAAGCACTATTCACCCCTAAACGGCCCGAAAGTAGTTATTTTCCATTTTGTCAACGGAAGACCGCCGTACCGCCCCGAAAACGTTGCAAATAACCATTTTGCCCCTCATACAGCCAAAAATCCCGACTGGACGTCCAGACCGGCACGAATCCCAAATTTCTCGCTGTACCGACAAAAACCACTATTCACCCCTGGACAGCCCGAAAGTAGTTATTTTCCATTTTGTCAACGGAAAACCGCCGTACCGCCCCGAAAACGTTGCAAATAGCCATTCTAGCCCTCAAACAGTTAGAAATCACGATCGGCCGTCCAGACCGGCACGAATCCCGAATTTCTCGCCGTACCGGCAGAAAGCACTATTCACCCCTGGACAGCCCGAAAGTAGTTATTTTCCATTCTGTAAACGGAAAACCGCCGTACCGCCCCGAAAACGTTGCAAATAACCATTCTAGCCCTCAAACAGCCAAAAATCACGATCGGCCGTCCAGACCGGCACGAATCCCGAATTTCTCGCTGCATCGACAAAAAGCACTATTCACCCCTGAACGGCCCGAAAGTAGTTATTTTCCATTTTGTCAACGGAGGACCGCCGTACCGCCACTAAAACGTTGCAAATAACCAATCTGCCCCTCAAACAGCCAGAAATCACGACTGGCCGTCCAGACCGGCACGAATCCCGAATTTCTCGTTGTACCGACAAAAAGCACTATTCACCCTGGACAGCCCGAAAGTAGTTATTTTCCATTTTGTCAACGGAATACCGCCGTACCGCCCCGAAAACGTTGCAAATAACCATTCTAGCCCTCAAACAGTTAGAAATCACGATCGACCGTCCAGACCGGCACGAATCCCGAATTTCTCGCTGCACCGACAAAAAGCACTATTCACCCCTGAACGGCCCGAAAGTAGTTATTTTCCATTTTGTCAACGGAAAACCGCCGTACCGCCCCGAAAACGTTGCAAATAACCATTCTAGCCCTCAAACAGTTAGAAATCACGATCGACCGTCCAGACCGGCACGAATCCCGAATTTCTCGCTGCTCCGACAAAAAGCACTATTCACCCCTGGACGGCCCGAAAGTAGTTATTTTCCATTTTGTCAACGGAAGACCGCCGTACCGCCCCGAAAACGTTGCAAATAACCAATCTGCCCCTCAAACAGCCAGAAATCCCGACTGGCCGTCCAGACCGGCACGAATCCCGAATTTCTCCCTGTACCGACAAAAAGCACTATTCACCCCTGGACGGCCCGAAAGTAGTTATTTTCCATTTTGTCAACGGAAAACCGCCGTACCGCCCCGAAAACGTTGCAAATAACCAATCTGCCCCTCAAACAGCCAGAAATCCCGATCGGCCGTCCAGACCGGCACGAATCCCAAATTTCTCGCTGCACCGATAGAAAGCACTATTCACCCCTAGACAGCCCGAAAGTAGTTATTTTCCATTCTGTAAACGGAAAACCGCCGTACCGCCCCGAAAACGTTGCAAATAACCATTCTAGCCCTCAAACAGTTAGAAATCACGATCGACCGTCCAGACCGGCACGAATCCCGAATTTCTCGCTGATCCGACAAAAAGCACTATTCACCCCTGGACGGCCCGAAAGTAGTTATTTTCCATTTTGTCAACGGAAGACCGCCGTACCGCCCCGAAAACGTTGCAAATAACCAATCTGCCCCTCAAACAGCCAGAAATCACGATCGACCGTCCAGGCCGGCACGAATCCCGAATTTCTCGCTGCACCGACAAAAAGCACTATTCACCCCTGAACGGCCCGAAAGTAGTTATTTTCCATTTTGTCAACGGAAAACCGCCGTACCGCCCCGAAAACGTTGCAAATAACCATTCTAGCCCTCAAACAGTTAGAAATCACGATCGACCGTCCAGACCGGCACGAATCCCGAATTTCTCGCTGCTCCGACAAAAAGCACTATTCACCCCTGGACGGCCCGAAAGTAGTTATTTTCCATTTTGTCAACGGAAGACCGCCGTACCGCCCCGAAAACGTTGCAAATAACCAATCTGCCCCTCAAACAGCCAGAAATACCGACTGGCCGTCCAGACCGGCACGAATCCCGAATTTCTCCCTGTACCGACAAAAAGCACTATTCACCCCTGGACGGCCCGAAAGTAGTTATTTTCCATTTTGTCAACGGAAAACCGCCGTACCGCCCCGAAAACGTTGCAAATAACCATTCTAGCCCTCGAACAGTTAGAAATCACGATCGGCCGTCCAGACCGGCACGAATCCCGAATTTCTCGCTGCACCGACAAAAAGCACTATTCACCCCTGAACGGCCCGAAAGTAGTTATTTTCCATTTTGTCAACGGAAGACCGCCGTACCGCCACTAAAACGTTGCAAATAACCATTCTAGCCCTCAAACAGCCAGAAATCACGACTGGCCGTCCAGACCGGCACGAATCCCGAATTTCTCGCTGCTCCGACAAAAAGCACTATTCACCCCTGAACGGCCCGAAAGTAGTTATTTTCCATTTTGACAACGGAAGACCGCCGTACCGCCCCGAAAACGTTGCAAATAACCATTTTGCCCCTCATACAGCCAAAAATCCCGACTGGACGTCCAGACCGGCACGAATCCCAAATTTCTCGCTGTATCGACAAAAAGCACTATTCACCCCTGGACAGCCCGAAAGTAGTTATTTTCCATTTTGTCAACGGAAAACCGCCGTACCGCCCCGAAAACGTTGCAAATAGCCATTCTAGCCCTCAAACAGTTAGAAATCACGATCGGCCGTCCAGACCGGCACGAATCCCGAATTTCTCGCCGTACCGGCAGAAAGCACTATTCACCCCTGGACAGCCCGAAAGTAGTTATTTTCCATTCTGTAAACGGAAAACCGCCGTACCGCCCCGAAAACGTTGCAAATAACCATTCTAGCCCTCAAACAGCCAGAAATCACGATCAGCCGTCCAGACCGGCACGAATCCCGAATTTCTCGCAGCATCGACAAAAAGCACTATTCACCCCTGAACGGCCCGAAAGTAGTTATTTTCCATTTTGTCAACGGAAGACCGCCGTACCGCCACTAAAACGTTGCAAATAACCAATCTGCCCCTCAAACAGCCAGAAATCACGACTGGCCGTCCAGACTGGCACGAATCCCGAATTTCTCGTTGTACCGACAAAAAGCACTATTCACCCTGGACAGCCCGAAAGTAGTTATTTTCCATTTTGTCAACGAAATACCGCCGTACCGCCCCGAAAACGTTGCAAATAACCATTCTAGCCCTCAAACAGTTAGAAATCACGATCGACCGTCCAGACCGGCACGAATCCCGAATTTCTCGCTGCACCGACAAAAAGCACTATTCACCCCTGAACGGCCCGAAAGAAGTTATTTTCCATTTTGTCAACGGAAGACCGTCGTACCGCCCCGAAAACGTTGCAAATAACCAATCTGCCCCTCAAACAGCCAGAAATCCCGATCGGCCGTCCAGACCGGCACGAATCCCGAATTTCTCGCTGTACCGGCAGAAAGCACTATTCACCCCTGGACAGCCCGAAAGTAGTTATTTTCCATTCTGTAAACGGAAAACCGCCGTACCGCCCCGAAAACGTTGCAAATAACCATTCTAGCCCTCAAACAGCCAGAAATCACGATCGGCCGTCCAGACCGGCACGAATCCCGAATTTCTCGCTGCACCGACAAAAAGCACTATTCACTCTTGGACGGCCCGAAAGTAGTTATTTTCCATTTTGTCAACGGAAAACTGCCGTACCGCCCCGAAAACGTTGCAAATAACCATTCTAGCCCTCAAACAGTTAGAAATCACGATCGGCCGTCCAGACCGGCACGAATCCCGAATTTCTCGCTGCACCGACAAAAAGCACTATTCACCCCTGAACGGCCCGAAAGTAGTTATTTTCCATTTTGTCAACGGAAGACCGTCGTACCGCCCCGAAAACGTTGCAAATAACCAATCTGCCCCTCAAACAGCCAGAAATCCCGATCGGCCGTCCAGACCGGCACGAATCCCGAATTTCTCGCTGTACCGACAAAAAGCACTATTCACCCCTGGACAGCCCGAAAGTAGTTATTTTCCATTTTGTCAACGGAAGACCGCCGTACCGCCCCGAAAACGTTGCAAATAACCAATCTGCCCCTCAAACAGCCAGAAATCACGATCGACCGTCCAGACCGGCACGAATCCCAAATTTCTCGCTGTACCGACAAAAAGCACTATTCACCCCTGGACAGCCCGAAAGTAGTTATTTTCCATTTTGTCAACGGAATACCGCCGTACCGCCCCGAAAACGTTGCAAATAACCAATCTGCCCCTCAGACAGCCAGAAATCACGATCGACCGTCCAGACCGGCACGAATCCCGAATTTCTCGCTGCACCGACAAAAAGCACTATTCACCCTTGGGCGCCCCGAAAGTAGTTATTTTCCATTTTGTCAACGGAAGACCGCCGTACCGCCCCGAAAACGTTGCAAATAACCAATCTGCCCCTCAAACAGCCAGAAATCCTGACTGGCCGTCCAGACCGGCACGAATCCCGAATTTCTCCCTGTACCGACAAAAAGCACTATTCACCCCTGAACGGCCCGAAAGTAGTTATTTTCCATTTTGCCAACGGAAGACCGCCGTACCGCCCCGAAAACGTTGCAAATAACCATTCTAGCCCTCAAACAGTTAGAAATCACGATCGACCGTCCAGACCGGCACGAATCCCGAATTTCTCGCTGCTCCGACAAAAAGCACTATTCACCCCTGGACGGCCCGAAAGTAGTTATTTTCCATTTTGTCAACGGAAGACCGCCGTACCGCCCCGAAAACGTTGCAAATAACCAATCTGCCCCTCAAACAGCCAGAAATCACGATCGGCCGTCCAGACCGGCACGAATCCCGAATTTCTCGCTGTACCGACAGAAAGCACTATTCACCCCTGGACAGCCCGAAAGTAGTTATTTTCCATTCTGTAAACGGAAAACCGCCGTACCGCCCCGAAAACGTTGCAAATAACCATTCTAGCCCTCAAACAGCCAGAAATCACGATCGGCCGTCCAGACCGGCACGAATCCCGAATTTCTCGCTGCACCGACAAAAAGCACTATTCACCCTTGGACGACCCGAAAGTAGTTATTTTCCATTTTGTCAACGGAAAACCGCCGTACCGCCCCGAAAACGTTGCAAATAACCATTCTAGCCCTCAAACAGTTAGAAATCACGATCGGCCGTCCAGACCGGCACGAATCCCGAATTTCTCGCTGCACCGACAAAAAGCACTATTCACCCCTGAACGGCCCGAAAGTAGTTATTTTCCATTTTGTCAACGGAAGACCGCCGTACCGCCACTAAAACGTTGCAAATAACCATTCTAGCCCTCAAACAGCCAGAAATCACGACTGGCCGTCCAGACCGGCACGAATCCCGAATTTCTCGCTGCTCCGACAAAAAGCACTATTCACCCCTGAACGGCCCGAAAGTAGTTATTTTCCATTTTGTCAACGGAAGACCGCCGTACCGCCCCGAAAACGTTGCAAATAACCATTTTGCCCCTCATACAGCCAAAAATCCCGACTGGTCGTCCAGACCGGCACGAATCTCAAATTTCTCGCTGTACCGACAAAAAGCACTATTCACCCCTGGACAGCCCGAAAGTAGTTATTTTCCATTTTGTCAACGGAATACCGCCATACCGCCCCGAAAACGTTGCAAATAACCAATCTGCCCCTCAAACAGCCAGAAATCACGATCGACCGTCCAGACCGGCACGAATCCCGAATTTCTCGCTGCTCCGACAAAAAGCACTATTCACCCCTGGACGGCCCGAAAGTAGTTATTTTCCATTTTGTCAACGGAAGACCGCCGTACCGCCCCGAAAACGTTGCAAATAACCAATCTGCCCCTCAAACAGCCAGAAATCCCGACTGGCCGTCCAGACCGGCACGAATCCCGAATTTCTCGCTGTACCGACAAAAAGCACTATTCGCCCCTGGACAGCCCGAAAGTAGTTATTTTCCATTTTGTCAACGGAAGACCGCCGTACCGCCCCGAAAACGTTGCAAATAACCAATCTGCCCCTCAAACAGCCAGAAATCCCGATCGGCCGTCCAGACCGGCAGGAATCCCAAATTTCTCGCTGCACCGACAGAAAGCACTATTCACCCCTGGACAGCCCGAAAGTAGTTATTTTCCATTCTGTAAACGGAAAACCGCCGTACCGCCCCGAAAACGTTGCAAATAACCATTCTAGCCCTCAAACAGCCAGAAATCACGATCGGCCGTCCAGACCGGCCCGAATCCCGAATTTCTCGCTGCACCGACAAAAAGCACTATTCACCCTTGGACGGCCCGAAAGTAGTTATTTTCCATTTTGTCAACGGAAAACCGCCGTACCGCCCCGAAAACGTTGCAAATAACCATTCTAGCCCTCAAACAGTTAGAAATCACGATCGACCGTCCAGACCGGCACGAATCCCGAATTTCTCGCTGCTCCGACAAAAAGCACTATTCACCCCTGGACGGCCCGAAAGTAGTTATTTTCCATTTTGTCAACGGAAAACCGCCGCACCGCCCCGAAAACGTTGCAAATAACCAATCTGCCCCTCAAACAGCCAGAAATCCTGACTGGCCGTCCAGACCGGCACGAATCCCGAATTTCTCCCTGCACCGACAAAAAGCACTATTCACCCCTGGACGGCCCGAAAGTAGTTATTTTCCATTTTGTCAACGGAAAACCGCCGTACCGCCCCGAAAACGTTGCAAATAACCATTCTAGCCCTCAAACAGTTAGAAATCACGATCGGCCGTCCAGACCGGCTCGAATCCCGAATTTCTCGCTGCACCGACAAAAAGCACTATTCACCCCTGAACGGCCCGAAAGTAGTTATTTTCCATTTTGTCAACGGAAGACCGCCGTACCGCCACTAAAACGTTGCAAATAACCATTCTAGCCCTCAAACAGCCAGAAATCACAACTGGCCGTCCAGACCGGCACGAATCCCGAATTTCTCGCTGCTCCGTCAAAAAGCACTATTCACCCCTGAACGGCCCGAAAGTAGTTATTTTCCATTTTGTCAACGGAAGACCGCCGTACCGCCCCGAAAACGTTGCAAATAACCATTTTGCCCCTCATACAGCCAAAAATCCCGACTGGTCGTCCAGACCGGCACGAATCTCAAATTTCTCGCTGTACCGACAAAAAGCACTATTCACCCCTGGACAGCCCGAAAGTAGTTATTTTCCATTTTGTCAACGGAATACCGCCATACCGCCCCGAAAACGTTGCAAATAACCAATCTGCCCCTCAAACAGCCAGAAATCACGATCGACCGTCCAGACCGGCACGAATCCCGAATTTCTCGCTGCTCCGACAAAAAGCACTATTCACCCCTGGACGGCCCGAAAGTAGTTATTTTCCATTTTGTCAACGGAAGACCGCCGTACCGCCCCGAAAACGTTGCAAATAACCAATCTGCCCCTCAAACAGCCAGAAATCCCGACTGGCCGTCCAGACCGGCACGAATCCCGAATTTCTCGCTGTACCGACAAAAAGCACTATTCGCCCCTGGACAGCCCGAAAGTAGTTATTTTCCATTTTGTCAACGGAAGACCGCCGTACCGCCCCGAAAACGTTGCAAATAACCAATCTGCCCCTCAAACAGCCAGAAATCCCGATCGGCCGTCCAGACCGGCAGGAATCCCAAATTTCTCGCTGCACCGACAGAAAGCACTATTCACCCCTGGACAGCCCGAAAGTAGTTATTTTCCATTCTGTAAACGGAAAACCGCCGTACCGCCCCGAAAACGTTGCAAATAACCATTCTAGCCCTCAAACAGCCAGAAATCACGATCGGCCGTCCAGACCGGCCCGAATCCCGAATTTCTCGCTGCACCGACAAAAAGCACTATTCACCCTTGGACGGCCCGAAAGTAGTTATTTTCCATTTTGTCAACGGAAAACCGCCGTACCGCCCCGAAAACGTTGCAAATAACCATTCTAGCCCTCAAACAGTTAGAAATCACGATCGACCGTCCAGACCGGCACGAATCCCGAATTTCTCGCTGCTCCGACAAAAAGCACTATTCACCCCTGGACGGCCCGAAAGTAGTTATTTTCCATTTTGTCAACGGAAAACCGCCGCACCGCCCCGAAAACGTTGCAAATAACCAATCTGCCCCTCAAACAGCCAGAAATCCCGACTGGCCGTCCAGACCGGCACGAATCCCGAATTTCTCCCTGTACCGACAAAAAGCACTATTCACCCCTGGACGGCCCGAAAGTAGTTATTTTCCATTTTGTCAACGGAAAACCGCCGTACCGCCCCGAAAACGTTGCAAATAACCATTCTAGCCCTCAAACAGTTAGAAATCACGATCGGCCGTCCAGACCGGCTCGAATCCCGAATTTCTCGCTGCACCGACAAAAAGCACTATTCACCCCTGAACGGCCCGAAAGTAGTTATTTTCCATTTTGTCAACGGAAGACCGCCGTACCGCCACTAAAACGTTGCAAATAACCATTCTAGCCCTCAAACAGCCAGAAATCACAACTGGCCGTCCAGACCGGCACGAATCCCGAATTTCTCGCTGCTCCGACAAAAAGCACTATTCACCCCTGAACGGCCCGAAAGTAGTTATTTTCCATTTTGTCAACGGAAGACCGCCGTACCGCCCCGAAAACGTTGCAAATAACCATTTTGCCCCTCATACAGCCAAAAATCCCGACTGGACGTCCAGACCGGCACGAATCCCAAATTTCTCGCTGTACCGACAAAAAGCACTATTCACCCCTGGACAGCCCGAAAGTAGTTATTTTCCATTTTGTCAACGGAATACCGCCATACCGCCCCGAAAACGTTGCAAATAACCAATCTGCCCCTCAAACAGCCAGAAATCACGATCGACCGTCCAGACCGGCACAAATCCCGAATTTCTTGCTGCTCCGACAAAAAGCACTATTCACCCCTGGACGGCCCGAAAGTAGTTATTTTCCATTTTGTCAACGGAAGACCGCCGTACCGCCCCGAAAACGTTGCAAATAACCAATCTGCCCCTCAAACAGCCAGAAATCCCGACTGGCCGTCCAGACCGGCACGAATCCCGAATTTCTCGCTGTACCGACAAAAAGCACTATTCACCCCTGGACAGCCCGAAAGTAGTTATTTTCCATTTTGTCAGCGGAAGACCGCCGTACCGCCCCGAAAACGTTGCAAATAACCAATCTGCCCCTCAAACAGCCAGAAATCCCGATCGGCCGTCCAGACCGGCACGAATCCCAAATTTCTCGCTGCACCGACAGAAAGCACTATTCACCCCTGGACAGCCCGAAAGTAGTTATTTTCCATTCTGTAAACGGAAAACCGCCGTACCGCCCCGAAAACGTTGCAAATAACCATTCTAGCCCTCAAACAGCCAGAAATCACGATCGGCCGTCCAGACCGGCCCGAATCCCGAATTTCTCGCTGCACCGACAAAAAGCACTATTCACCCTTGGACGGCCCGAAAGTAGTTATTTTCCATTTTGTCAACGGAAAACCGCCGTACCGCCCCGAAAACGTTGCAAATAACCATTCTAGCCCTCAAACAGTTAGAAATCACGATCGACCGTCCAGACCGGCACGAATCCCGAATTTCTCGCTGCTCCGACAAAAAGCACTATTCACCCCTGGACGGCCCGAAAGTAGTTATTTTCCATTTTGTCAACGGAAAACCGCCGTACCGCCCCGAAAACGTTGCAAATAACCAATCTGCCCCTCAAACAGCCAGAAATCCCGACTGGCCGTCCAGACCGGCACGAATCCCGAATTTCTCGCTGTACCGACAAAAAGCACTATTCACCCCTGGACGGCCCGAAAGTAGTTATTTTCCATTTTGTCAACGGAAAACCGCCGTACCGCCCCGAAAACGTTGCAAATAACCATTCTAGCCCTCAAACAGTTAGAAATCACGATCGGCCGTCCAGACCGGCTCGAATCCCGAATTTCTCGCTGCACCGACAAAAAGCACTATTCACCCCTGAACGGCCCGAAAGTAGTTATTTTCCATTTTGTCAACGGAAGACCGCCGTACCGCCACTAAAACGTTGCAAATAACCATTCTAGCCCTCAAACAGCCAGAAATCACAACTGGCCGTCCAGACCGGCACGAATCCCGAATTTCTCGCTGCTCCGACAAAAAGCACTATTCACCCCTGAACGGCCCGAAAGTAGTTATTTTCCATTTTGTCAACGGAAGACCGCCGTACCGCCCCGAAAACGTTGCAAATAACCATTTTGCCCCTCATACAGCCAAAAATCCCGACTGGACGTCCAGACCGGCACGAATCCCAAATTTCTCGCTGTACCGACAAAAAGCACTATTCACCCCTGGACAGCCCGAAAGTAGTTATTTTCCATTTTGTCAACGGAAAACCGCCGTACCGCCCCGAAAACGTTGCAAATAGCCATTCTAGCCCTCAAACAGTTAGAAATCACGATCGGCCGTCCAGACCGGCACGAATCCCGAATTTCTCGCCGTACCGGCAGAAAGCACTATTCACCCCTGGACAGCCCGAAAGTAGTTATTTTCCATTCTGTAAACGAAAAACCGCCGTACCGCCCCGAAAACGTTGCAAATAACCATTCTAGCCCTCAAACAGCCAGAAATCACGATCGACCGTCCAGACCGGCACGAATCCCGAATTTCTCGCTGCTCCGACAAAAAGCACTATTCACCCCTGAACGGCCCGAAAGTAGTTATTTTCCATTTTGTCAACGGAAGACCGCCGTACCGCCCCGAAAACGTTGCAAATAACCAATCTACCCCTCAAACAGCCAGAAATCCCGACTGGCCGTCCAGACCGGCACGAATCCCGAATTTCTCCCTGTACCGACAAAAAGCACTATTCACCCCTGGACAGCCCGAAAGTAGTTATTTTCCATTTTGTCAACGGAATACCGCCGTACCGCCCCGAAAACGTTGCAAATAACCATTCTAGCCCTCAAACAGCCAGAAATCACGATCGACCGTCCAGACCGGCACGAATCCCGAATTTCTCGCTGCTCCGACAAAAAGCACTATTCACCCCTGAACGGCCCGAAAGTAGTTATTTTCCATTTTGTCAACGGAAGACCGCCGTACCGCCCCGAAAACGTTGCAAATAACCAATCTGCCCCTCAAACAGCCAGAAATCCCGACTGGCCGTCCAGACCGGCACGAATCCCGAATTTCTCGCTGTACCGACAAAAAGCACTATTCACCCCTGGACAGCCCGAAAGTAGTTATTTTCCATTTTGTCAACGGAATACCGCCGTACCGCCCCGAAAACGTTGCAAATAACCATTCTAGCCCTCAAACAGCCAGAAATCACGATCGGCCGTCCAGACCGGCCCGAATCCCGAATTTCTCGCTGCACCGACAAAAAGCACTATTCACCCCTGAACGGCCCGAAAGTAGTTATTTTCCATTTTGTCAACGGAAGACCGCCGTACCGCCCCGAAAACGTTGCAAATAACCAATCTGCCCCTCAAACAGCCAGAAATCCCGATCGGCCGTCCAGACCGGCACGAATCCCGAATTTCTCGCTGTACCGACAGAAAGCACTATTCACCCCTGGACAGCCCGAAAGTAGTTATTTTCCATTCTGTAAACGGAAAACCGCCGTACCGCCCCGAAAACGTTGCAAATAACCATTCTAGCCCTCAAACAGCCAGAAATCACGATCGGCCGTCCAGACCGGCCCGAATCCCGAATTTCTCGCTGCACCGACAAAAAGCACTATTCACCCTTGGACGGCCCGAAAGTAGTTATTTTCCATTTTGTCAACGGAAAACCGCCGTACCGCCCCGAAAACGTTGCAAATAACCATTCTAGCCCTCAAACAGCCAGAAATCACGATCGGCCGTCCAGACCGGCACGAATCCCGAATTTCTCGCTGCACCGACAAAAAGCACTATTCACCCTTGGACGGCCCGAAAGTAGTTATTTTCCATTTTGTCAACGGAAAACCGCCGTACCGCCCCGAAAACGTTGCAAATAACCATTCTAGCCCTCAAACAGTTAGAAATCACGATCGGCCGTCCAGACCGGCACGAATCCCGAATTTCTCGCTGCATCGACAAAAAGCACTATTCACCCCTGAACGGCCCGAAAGTAGTTATTTTCCATTTTGTCAACGGAAGACCGCCGTACCGCCCCGAAAACGTTGCAAATAACCAATCTGCCCCTCAAACAGCCAGAAATCCCGACTGGCCGTCCAGACCGGCACGAATCCCGAATTTCTCGCTGTACCGACAAAAAGCACTATTCACCCCTGGACAGCCCGAAAGTAGTTATTTTCCATTTTGTCAACGGAATACCGCCGTACCGCCCCGAAAACGTTGCAAATAACCATTCTAGCCCTCAAACAGCCAGAAATCACGATCGGCCGTCCAGACCGGCACGAATCCCGAATTTCTCGCTGCACCGACAAAAAGCACTATTCACCCCTGAACGGCCCGAAAGTAGTTATTTTCCATTTTGTCAACGGAAGACCGCCGTACCGCCCCGAAAACGTTGCAAATAACCAATCTGCCCCTCAAACAGCCAGAAATCCCGATCGGCCGTCCAGACCGGCACGAATCCCGAATTTCTCGCTGTACCGACAGAAAGCACTATTCACCCCTGGACAGCCCGAAAGTAGTTATTTTCCATTCTGTAAACGGAAAACCGCCGTACCGCCCCGAAAACGTTGCAAATAACCATTCTAGCCCTCAAACAGCCAGAAATCACGATCGGCCGTCCAGACCGGCCCGAATCCCGAATTTCTCGCTGCACCGACAAAAAGCACTATTCACCCTTGGACGGCCCGAAAGTAGTTATTTTCCATTTTGTCAACGGAAAACCGCCGTACCGCCCCGAAAACGTTGCAAATAACCATTCTAGCCCTCAAACAGCCAGAAATCACGATCGGCCGTCCAGACCGGCACGAATCCCGAATTTCTCGCTGCACCGACAAAAAGCACTATTCACCCTTGGACGGCCCGAAAGTAGTTATTTTCCATTTTGTCAACGGAAAACCGCCGTACCGCCCCGAAAACGTTGCAAATAACCATTCTAGCCCTCAAACAGTTAGAAATCACGATCGGCCGTCCAGACCGGCACGAATCCCGAATTTCTCACTGCATCGACAAAAAGCACTATTCACCCCTGAACGGCCCGAAAGTAGTTATTTTCCATTTTGTCAACGGAAGACCGCCGTACCGCCACTAAAACGTTGCAAATAACCAATCTGCCCCTCAAACAGCCAGAAATCACGACTGGCCGTCCAGACCGGCACGAATCCCGAATTTCTTGTTGTACCGACAAAAAGCACTATTCACCCCTGGACAGCCCGAAAGTAGTTATTTTCCATTTTGTCAACGGAATACCGCCGTACCGCCCCGAAAACGTTGCAAATAACCATTCTAGCCCTCAAACAGTTAGAAATCACGATCGGCCGTCCAGACCGGCACGAATCCCGAATTTCTCGCTGCACCGACAAAAAGCACTATTCACCCCTGAACGGCCCGAAAGTAGTTATTTTCCATTTTGTCAACGGAAGACCGCCGTACCGCCCCGAAAACGTTGCAAATAACCAATCTGCCCCTCAAACAGCCAGAAATCCCGATCGGCCGTCCAGACCGGCACGAATCCCGAATTTCTCGCTGTACCGACAGAAAGCACTATTCACCCCTGGACAGCCCGAAAGTAGTTATTTTCCATTCTGTAAACGGAAAACCGCCGTACCGCCCCGAAAACGTTGCAAATAACCATTCTAGCCCTCAAACAGCCAGAAATCACGATCGGCCGTCCAGACCGGCCCGAATCCCGAATTTCTCGCTGCACCGACAAAAAGCACTATTCACCCTTGGACGGCCCGAAAGTAGTTATTTTCCATTTTGTCAACGGAAAACCGCCGTACCGCCCCGAAAACGTTGCAAATAACCATTCTAGCCCTCAAACAGCCAGAAATCACGATCGGCCGTCCAGACCGGCACGAATCCCGAATTTCTCGCTGCACCGACAAAAAGCACTATTCACCCTTGGACGGCCCGAAAGTAGTTATTTTCCATTTTGTCAACGGAAAACCGCCGTACCGCCCCGAAAACGTTGCAAATAACCATTCTAGCCCTCAAACAGTTAGAAATCACGATCGGCCGTCCAGACCGGCACGAATCCCGAATTTCTCACTGCATCGACAAAAAGCACTATTCACCCCTGAACGGCCCGAAAGTAGTTATTTTCCATTTTGTCAACGGAAGACCGCCGTACCGCCACTAAAACGTTGCAAATAACCAATCTGCCCCTCAAACAGCCAGAAATCACGACTGGCCGTCCAGACCGGCACGAATCCTGAATTTCTTGTTGTACCGACAAAAAGCACTATTCACCCCTGGACAGCCCGAAAGTAGTTATTTTCCATTTTGTCAACGGAATACCGCCGTACCGCCCCGAAAACGTTGCAAATAACCATTCTAGCCCTCAAACAGTTAGAAATCACGATCGGCCGTCCAGACCGGCACGAATCCCGAATTTCTCGCTGCACCGACAAAAAGCACTATTCACCCCTGAACGGCCCGAAAGTAGTTATTTTCCATTTTGTCAACGGAAGACCGCCGTACCGCCCCGAAAACGTTGCAAATAACCAATCTGCCCCTCAAACAGCCAGAAATCCCGATCGGCCGTCCAGACCGGCACGAATCCCAAATTTCTCGCTGCACCGACAGAAAGCACTATTCACCCCTGGACAGCCCGAAAGTAGTTATTTTCCATTCTGTAAACGGAAAACCGCCGTACCGCCCCGAAAACGTTGCAAATAACCATTCTAGCCCTCAAACAGCCAGAAATCACGATCGGCCGTCCAGACCGGCCCGAATCCCGAATTTCTCGCTGCACCGACAAAAAGCACTATTCACCCTTGGACGGCCCGAAAGTAGTTATTTTCCATTTTGTCAACGGAAAACCGCCGTACCGCCCCGAAAACGTTGCAAATAACCATTCTAGCCCTCAAACAGTTAGAAATCACGATCGACCGTCCAGACCGGCACGAATCCCGAATTTCTCGCTGCTCCGACAAAAAGCACTATTCACCCCTGGACGGCCCGAAAGTAGTTATTTTCCATTTTGTCAACGGAAAACCGCCGTACCGCCCCGAAAACGTTGCAAATAACCAATCTGCCCCTCAAACAGCTAGAAATCCCGACTGGCCGTCCAGACCGGCACGAATCCCGAATTTCTCGCTGTACCGACAAAAAGCACTATTCACCCCTGGACGGCCCGAAAGTAGTTATTTTCCATTTTGTCAACGGAAAACCGCCGTACCGCCCCGAAAACGTTGCAAATAACCATTCTAGCCCTCAAACAGTTAGAAATCACGATCGGCCGTCCAGACCGGCTCGAATCCCGAATTTCTCGCTGCACCGACAAAAAGCACTATTCACCCCTGAACGGCCCGAAAGTAGTTATTTTCCATTTTGTCAACGGAAGACCGCCGTACCGCCACTAAAACGTTGCAAATAACCATTCTAGCCCTCAAACAGCCAGAAATCACAACTGGCCGTCCAGACCGGCACGAATCCCGAATTTCTCGCTGCTCCGACAAAAAGCACTATTCACCCCTGAACGGCCCGAAAGTAGTTATTTTCCATTTTGTCAACGGAAGACCGCCGTACCGCCCCGAAAACGTTGCAAATAACCATTTTGCCCCTCATACAGCCAAAAATCCCGACTGGACGTCCAGACCGGCACGAATCCCAAATTTCTCGCTGTACCGACAAAAAGCACTATTCACCCCTGGACAGCCCGAAAGTAGTTATTTTCCATTTTGTCCACGGAAAACCGCCGTACCGCCCCGAAAACGTTGCAAATAGCCATTCTAGCCCTCAAACAGTTAGAAATCACGATCGGCCGTCCAGACCGGCACGAATCCCGAATTTCTCGCCGTACCGGCAGAAAGCACTATTCACCCCTGGACAGCCCGAAAGTAGTTATTTTCCATTCTGTAAACGGAAAACCGCCGTACCGCCCCGAAAACGTTGCAAATAACCATTCTAGCCCTCAAACAGCCAGAAATCACGATCGACCGTCCAGACCGGCACGAATCCCGAATTTCTCGCTGCTCCGACAAAAAGCACTATTCACCCCTGAACGGCCCGAAAGTAGTTATTTTCCATTTTGTCAACGGAAGACCGCCGTACCGCCCCGAAAACGTTGCAAATAACCAATCTGCCCCTCAAACAGCCAGAAATCCCGACTGGCCGTCCAGACCGGCACGAATCCCGAATTTCTCCCTGTACCGACAAAAAGCACTATTCACCCCTGGACAGCCCGAAAGTAGTTATTTTCCATTTTGTCAACGGAATACCGCCGTACCGCCCCGAAAACGTTGCAAATAACCATTCTAGCCCTCAAACAGCCAGAAATCACGATCGACCGTCCAGACCGGCACGAATCCCGAATTTCTCGCTGCTCCGACAAAAAGCACTATTCACCCCTGAACGGCCCGAAAGTAGTTATTTTCCATTTTGTCAACGGAAGACCGCCGTACCGCCCCGAAAACGTTGCAAATAACCAATCTGCCCCTCAAACAGCCAGAAATCCCGACTGGCCGTCCAGACCGGCACGAATCCCGAATTTCTCGCTGTACCGACAAAAAGCACTATTCACCCCTGGACAGCCCGAAAGTAGTTATTTTCCATTTTGTCAACGGAATACCGCCGTACCGCCCCGAAAACGTTGCAAATAACCATTCTAGCCCTCAAACAGCCAGAAATCACGATCGGCCGTCCAGACCGGCACGAATCCCGAATTTCTCGCTGCACCGACAAAAAGCACTATTCACCCCTGAACGGCCCGAAAGTAGTTATTTTCCATTTTGTCAACGGAAGACCGCCGTACCGCCCCGAAAACGTTGCAAATAACCAATCTGCCCCTCAAACAGCCAGAAATCCCGATCGGCCGTCCAGACCGGCACGAATCCCGAATTTCTCGCTGTACCGACAGAAAGCACTATTTACCCCTGGACAGCCCGAAAGTAGTTATTTTCCATTCTGTAAACGGAAAACCGCCGTACCGCCCCGAAAACGTTGCAAATAACCATTCTAGCCCTCAAACTGCCAGAAATCACGATCGGCCGTCCAGACCGGCCTGAATCCCGAATTTCTCGCTGCACCGACAAAAAGCACTATTCACCCTTGGACGGCCCGAAAGTAGTTATTTTCCATTTTGTCAACGGAAAACCGCCGTACCGCCCCGAAAACGTTGCAAATAACCATTCTAGCCCTCAAACAGCCAGAAATCACGATCGGCCGTCCAGACCGGCACGAATCCCGAATTTCTCGCTGCACCGACAAAAAGCACTATTCACCCTTGGACGGCCCGAAAGTAGTTATTTTCCATTTTGTCAACGGAAAACCGCCGTACCGCCCCGAAAACGTTGCAAATAACCATTCTAGCCCTCAAACAGTTAGAAATCACGATCGGCCGTCCAGACCGGCACGAATCCCGAATTTCTCGCTGCATCGACAAAAAGCACTATTCACCCCTGAACGGCCCGAAAGTAGTTATTTTCCATTTTGTCAACGGAAGACCGCCGTACCGCCCCGAAAACGTTGCAAATAACCAATCTGCCCCTCAAACAGCCAGAAATCCCGACTGGCCGTCCAGACCGGCACGAATCCCGAATTTCTCGCTGTACCGACAAAAAGCACTATTCACCCCTGGACAGCCCGAAAGTAGTTATTTTCCATTTTGTCAACGGAATACCGCCGTACCGCCCCGAAAACGTTGCAAATAACCATTCTAGCCCTCAAACAGCCAGAAATCACGATCGGCCGTCCAGACCGGCACGAATCCCGAATTTCTCGCTGCACCGACAAAAAGCACTATTCACCCCTGAACGGCCCGAAAGTAGTTATTTTCCATTTTGTCAACGGAAGACCGCCGTACCGCCCCGAAAACGTTGCAAATAACCAATCTGCCCCTCAAACAGCCAGAAATCCCGATCGGCCGTCCAGACCGGCACGAATCCCGAATTTCTCGCTGCATCGACAAAAAGCACTATTCACCCCTGAACGGCCCGAAAGTAGTTATTTTCCATTTTGTCAACGGAAGACCGCCGTACCGCCACTAAAACGTTGCAAATAACCAATCTGCCCCTCAAACAGCCAGAAATCACGACTGGCCGTCCAGACCGGCACGAATCCCGAATTTCTTGTTGTACCGACAAAAAGCACTATTCACCCCTGGACAGCCCGAAAGTAGTTATTTTCCATTTTGTCAACGGAATACCGCCGTACCGCCCCGAAAACGTTGCAAATAACCATTCTAGCCCTCAAACAGTTAGAAATCACGATCGGCCGTCCAGACCGGCACGAATCCCGAATTTCTCGCTGCACCGACAAAAAGCACTATTCACCCCTGAACGGCCCGAAAGTAGTTATTTTCCATTTTGTCAACGGAAGACCGCCGTACCGCCCCGAAAACGTTGCAAATAACCAATCTGCCCCTCAAACAGCCAGAAATCCCGATCGGCCGTCCAGACCGGCACGAATCCCGAATTTCTCGCTGTACCGACAGAAAGCACTATTCACCCCTGGACAGCCCGAAAGTAGTTATTTTCCATTCTGTAAACGGAAAACCGCCGTACCGCCCCGAAAACGTTGCAAATAACCATTCTAGCCCTCAAACAGCCAGAAATCACGATCGGCCGTCCAGACCGGCCCGAATCCCGAATTTCTCGCTGCACCGACAAAAAGCACTATTCACCCTTGGACGGCCCGAAAGTAGTTATTTTCCATTTTGTCAACGGAAAACCGCCGTACCGCCCCGAAAACGTTGCAAATAACCATTCTAGCCCTCAAACAGCCAGAAATCACGATCGGCCGTCCAGACCGGCACGAATCCCGAATTTCTCGCTGCACCGACAAAAAGCACTATTCACCCTTGGACGGCCCGAAAGTAGTTATTTTCCATTTTGTCAACGGAAAACCGCCGTACCGCCCCGAAAACGTTGCAAATAACCATTCTAGCCCTCAAACAGTTAGAAATCACGATCGGCCGTCCAGACCGGCACGAATCCCGAATTTCTCACTGCATCGACAAAAAGCACTATTCACCCCTGAACGGCCCGAAAGTAGTTATTTTCCATTTTGTCAACGGAAGACCGCCGTACCGCCACTAAAACGTTGCAAATAACCAATCTGCCCCTCAAACAGCCAGAAATCACGACTGGCCGTCCAGACCGGCACGAATCCCGAATTTCTTGTTGTACCGACAAAAAGCACTATTCACCCCTGGACAGCCCGAAAGTAGTTATTTTCCATTTTGTCAACGGAATACCGCCGTACCGCCCCGAAAACGTTGCAAATAACCATTCTAGCCCTCAAACAGTTAGAAATCACGATCGGCCGTCCAGACCGGCACGAATCCCGAATTTCTCGCTGCACCGACAAAAAGCACTATTCACCCCTGAACGGCCCGAAAGTAGTTATTTTCCATTTTGTCAACGGAAGACCGCCGTACCGCCCCGAAAACGTTGCAAATAACCAATCTGCCCCTCAAACAGCCAGAAATCCCGACTGGCCGTCCAGACCGGCACGAATCCCGAATTTCTCGCTGTACCGACAAAAAGCACTATTCACCCCTGGACAGCCCGAAAGTAGTTATTTTCCATTTTGTCAACGGAATACCGCCGTACCGCCCCGAAAACGTTGCAAATAACCATTCTAGCCCTCAAACAGCCAGAAATCACGATCGACCGTCCAGACCGGCACGAATCCCGAATTTCTCGCTGCTCCGACAAAAAGCACTATTCACCCCTGAACGGCCCGAAAGTAGTTATTTTCCATTTTGTCAACGGAAGACCGCCGTACCGCCCCGAAAACGTTGCAAATAACCAATCTGCCCCTCAAACAGCCAGAAATCCCGACTGGCCGTCCAGACCGGCACGAATCCCGAATTTCTCGCTGTACCGACAAAAAGCACTATTCACCCCTGGACAGCCCGAAAGTAGTTATTTTCCATTTTGTCAACGGAATACCGCCGTACCGCCCCGAAAACGTTGCAAATAACCATTCTAGCCCTCAAACAGCCAGAAATCACGATCGACCGTCCAGACCGGCACGAATCCCGAATTTCTCGCTGCTCCGACAAAAAGCACTATTCACCCCTGAACGGCCCGAAAGTAGTTATTTTCCATTCTGTAAACGGAATACCGCCGTACCGCCCCGAAAACGTTGCAAATAACCATTCAAGCCCTCAAACAGTTAGAAATCACGATCGGCCGTCCAGACCGGCACGAATCCCGAATTTTTCGCTGTACCGACAGAAAGCACTATTCACCCCTGGACAGCCCGAAAGTAGTTATTTTCCATTCTGTAAACGGAAAACCGCCGTACCGCCCCGAAAACGTTGCAAATAACCTTTCTAGCCCTCATACAGCCAGAAATCACGATTGGCCGTCCAGACCGGCACGAATCCCGAATTTCTCGCTGCACCGACAAAAAGCACTATTCACCCTTGGACGGCCCGAAAGTAGTTATTTTCCATTTTGTCAACGGAAAACCGCCGTACCGCCCCGAAAACGTTGCAAATAACCATTCAAGCCCTCAAACAGCCAGAAATCACGATCGACCGTCCAGACCGGCACGAATCCCGAATTTCTCGCTGCTCCGACAAAAAGCACTATTCACCCCTGAACGGCCCGAAAGTAGTTATTTTCCATTTTGTCAACGGAAGACCGCCGTACCGCCCCGAAAACGTTGCAAATAACCAATCTGCCCCTCAAACAGCCAGAAATCCCGACTGGCCGTCCAGACCGGCACGAATCCGGAATTTCTCGCTGTACCGACAAAAAGCACTATTCACCCCTGGACAGCCCGAAAGTAGTTATTTTCCATTTTGTCAACGGAATACCGTCGTACCGCCCCGAAAACGTTGCAAATAACCATTCTAGCCCTCAAACAGCCAGAAATCACGATCGGCCGTCCAGACCGGCACGAATCCCGAATTTCTCGCTGCTCCGACAAAAAGCACTATTCACCCCTGGACGGCCCGAAAGTAGTTATTTTCCATTTTGTCAACGGAAGACCGCCGTACCGCCCCGAAAACGTTGCAAATAACCAATCTGCCCCTCAAACAGCCAGAAATCCCGATCGGCCGTCCAGATCGGCACGAATCCCAAATTTCTCGCTGTACCGACAGAAAGCACTATTCACCCCTGGACAGCCCGAAAGTAGTTATTTTCCATTCTGTAAACGGAAAACCGCCGTACCGCCCCGAAAATGTTGCAAATAACCAATCTGCCCCTCAAACAGCCAGAAATCACGATCGACCGTCCAGACCGGCACGAATCCCGAATTTCTCGCTGCTCCGACAAAAAGCACTATTCACCCCTCGACGGCCCGAAAGTAGTTATTTTCCATTTTGTCAACGGAAAACCGCCGTACCGCCCCGAAAACGTTGCAAATAACCAATCTGCCCCTCAAACAGCCAGAAATCCCGACTGGCCGTCCAGACCGGCACGAATCCCAAATTTCTCGCTGTACCGACAAAAAGCACTATTCACCCCTGGACAGCCCGAAAGTAGTTATTTTCCATTTTGTCAACGGAATACCGCCGTACCGCCCCGAAAACGTTGCAAATAACCATTCTAGCCCTCAAACAGTTAGAAATCACGATCGGCCGTCCAGACCGGCACGAATCCCGAATTTCTCGCTGCTCCGACAAAAAGCACTATTCTCCCCTGAACGGCCCGAAAGTAGTTATTTTCCATTTTGTCAACGGAAGACCGCCGTACCGCCCCGAAAACGTTGCAAATAACCAATCTGCCCCTCAAACAGCCAGAAATCCCGATCGGCCGTCCAGATCGGCACGAATCCCAAATTTCTCGCTGTACCGACAGAAAGCACTATTCACCCCTGGACAGCCCGAAAGTAGTTATTTTCCATTCTGTAAACGGAAAACCGCCGTACCGCCCCGAAAATGTTGCAAATTACCAATCTGCCCCTCAAACAGCCAGAAATCACGATCGACCGTCCAGACTGGCACGAATCCCGAATTTCTCGCTGCTCCGACAAAAAGCACTATTCACCCCTCGACGGCCCGAAAGTAGTTATTTTCCATTTTGTCAACGGAAAACCGCCGTACCGCCCCGAAAACGTTGCAAATAACCAATCTGCCCCTCAAACAGCCAGAAATCCCGACTGGCCGTCCAGACCGGCACGAATCCCAAATTTCTCGCTGTACCGACAAAAAGCACTATTCACCCCTGAACAGCCCGAAAGTAGTTATTTTCCATTTTGTCAACGGAATACCGCCGTACCGCCCCGAAAACGTTGCAAATAACCATTCTAGCCCTCAAACAGTTAGAAATCACGATCGGCCGTCCAGACCGGCACGAATCCCGAATTTCTCGCTGCTCCGACAAAAAGCACTATTCTCCCCTTAACGGCCCGAAAGTAGTTATTTTCCATTTTGTCAACGGAAGACCGCCGTACCGCCCCGAAAACGTTGCAAATAACCAATCTGCCCCTCAAACAGCCAGAAATCCCGATCGGCCGTCCAGACCGGCACGAATCCCGAATTTCTCGCTGTACCGACAGAAAGCACTATTCACCCCTGGACAGCCCGAAAGTAGTTATTTTCCATTTTGTCAACGGAATACCGCCGTACCGCCCCGAAAACGTTGCAAATAACCATTCTAGCCCTCAAACAGCCAGAAATCACGATTGGCCGTCCAGACCGGCCCGAATCCCGAATTTCTCGCTGCACCGACAAAAAGCACTATTCACCCTTGGACGGCCCGAAAGTAGTTATTTTCCATTTTGTCAACGGAAAACCGCCGTACCGCCTCGAAAACGTTGCAAATAACCATTCAAGCCCTCAAACAGTTAGAAATCACGATCGGCCGTCCAGACCGGCACGAATCCCGAATTTCTCGCTGCTCCGACAAAAAGCACTATTCACCCCTGAACGGCCCGAAAGTAGTTATTTTCCATTTTGTCAACGGAAGACCGCCGTACCGCCCCGAAAACGTTGCAAATAACCATTCAAGCCCTCAAACAGTTAGAAATCACGATCGGCCGTCCAGACCGGCACGAATCCCGAATTTCTCGCTGCTCCGACAAAAAGCACTATTCACCCCTGAACGGCCCGAAAGTAGTTATTTTCCATTTTGTCAACGGAAGACCGCCGTACCGCCCCGAAAACGTTGCAAATAACCAATCTGCCCCTCAAACAGCCAGAAATCCCGACTGGCCGTCCAGACCGGCACGAATCCCAAATTTCTCGCTGTACCGACAAAAAGCACTATTCACCCCTGGACAGCCCGAAAGTAGTTATTTTCCATTTTGTCAACGGAATACCGCCGTACCGCCCCGAAAACGTTGCAAATAACCATTCTAGCCCTTAAACAGTTAGAAATCACGATCGGCCGTCCAGACCGGCACGAATCCCGAATTTCTCGCTGCTTCGACAAAAAGCACTATTCACCCCTGAACGGCCCGAAAGTAGTTATTTTCCATTCTGTAAACGGAATACCGCCGTACCGCCCCGAAAACGTTGCAAATAACCATTCAAGCCCTCAAACAGTTAGAAATCACGATCGGCCGTCCAGACCGGCACGAATCCCGAATTTCTCGCTGCTCTGACAAAAAGCACTATTCACCCCGGGACGGCCCGAAAGTAGTTATTTTCCATTTTGTCAACGGAAGACCGCCGTACCGCCACTAAAACGTTGCAAATAACCAATCTGCCCCTCAAACAGCCAGAAATCCCGACTGGCCGTCCAGACCGGCACGAATCCCAAATTTCTCGTTGTACCGACAAAAAGCACTATTCACCGCTGGACAGCCCGAAAGTAGTTATTTTCCATTTTGTCAACGGAATACCGCCGTACCGCCCCGAAAACGTTGCAAATAACCATTCTAGCCCTCAAACAGTTAGAAATCACGATCGGCCGTCCAGACCGGCACGAATCCCGAATTTCTCGCTGCTCTGACAAAAAACACTATTCACCCCTGGACGGCCCGAAAGTAGTTATTTTCCATTTTGTCAACGGAAGACCGCCGTACCGCCCCGAAAACGTTGCAAATAACCAATCTGCCCCTCAAACAGCCAGAAATCCCGACTGGCCGTCCAGACCGGCACGAATCCCAAATTTCTCGCTGTACCGACAAAAAGCACTATTCACCCCTGGACAGCCCGAAAGTAGTTATTTTCCATTTTGTCAACGGAATACCGCCGTGCCGCCCCGAAAACGTTGCAAATAACCATTCTAGCCCTTAAACAGTTAGAAATCACGATCGGCCGTCCAGACCGGCACGAATCCCGAATTTCTCGCTGCTCCGACAAAAAGCACTATTCACCCCTGGACGGCCCGAAAGTAGTTATTTTCCATTTTGTCAACGGAAGACCGCCGTACCGCCCCGAAAACGTTGCAAATAACCAATCTGCCCCTCAAACAGCCAGAAATCCCGATCGGCCGTCCAGATCGGCACGAATCCCGAATTTCTCGCTGTACCGACAAAAAGCACTATTCACCCCTGGACAGCCCGAAAGTAGTTATTTTCCATTCTGTAAACGGAAAACCGCCGTACCGCCCCGAAAATGTTGCAAATAACCATCCTAGCCCTCAAACAGCCAGAAATCACGATTGGCCGTCCAGACCGGCACGAATCCCGAATTTCACGCTGCACCGACAAAAAGCACTATTCACCCTTGGACGGCCCGAAAGTAGTTATTTTCCATTTTGTCAACGGAAAACCGCCGTACCGCCCCGAAAACGTTGCAAATAACCATTCTAGCCCTCAAACAGTTAGAAATCATGATCGGCCGTCCAGACCGGCACGAATCCCGAATTTCTCGCTGCTCCGACAAAAAGCACTATTCACCCTTGGACGGCCCGAAAGTAGTTATTTTCCATTTTGTCAACGGAAGACCGCCGTACCGCCCCGAAAACGATGCAAATAACCAATCTGCCCCTCAAACAGCCAGAAATCACGATCGGCCGTCCAGACCGGCACGAATCCCAAATTTCTCGCTGCACCGACAAAAAGCACTATTCACCCTTGGACGGCCCGAAAGTAGTTATTTTCCATTTTGTCAACGGAAAACCGCCGTACCGCCCCGAAAACGTTGCAAATAACCATTCTAGCCCTCAAACAGTTAGAAATCACGATCGGCCGTCCAGACCGGCAAGAATCCCGAATTTCTCGCTGCTCCGACAAAAAGCACTATTCACCCCTGAACGGCCCGAAAGTAGTTATTTTCCATTTTGTCAACGGAAGACCGCCGTACCGCCCCGAAAACGTTGCAAATAACCAATCTGCCCCTCAAACAGCCAGAAATCCCGACTGGCCGTCCAGACCGGCACGAATCCCGAATTTCTCGCTGTACCGACAAAAAGCTCTATTCACCCCTGGACAGCCCGAAAGTAGTTATTTTCCATTTTGTCAACGGAATACCGCCGTACCGCCCCGAAAACGTTGCAAATAACCAATCTGCCCCTCAAACAGCCAGAAATCACGATCGACCGTCCAGACCGGCACGAATCCCGAATTTCTCGCTGCTCCGACAAAAAGCACTATTCACCCCTGGACGGCCCGAAAGTAGTTATTTTCCATTTTGTCAACGGAAAACCGCCGTACCGCCCCGAAAACGTTGCAAATAACCAATCTGCCCCTCAAACAGCCAGAAATCCTGACTGGCCGTCCAGACCGGCACGAATCCCAAATTTCTCGTTGTACCGACAAAAAGTACTATTCACCCCTGGACAGCCCGAAAGTAGTTATTTTCCATTTTGTCAACGGAATACCGCCGTACCGCCCCGAAAACGTTGCAAATAACCATTCTAGCCCTCAAACAGTTAGAAATCACGATCGGCCGTCCAGACCGGCACGAATCCCGAATTTCTCGCTGCTCTGACAAAAAGCACTATTCACCCCTGGACGGCCCGAAAGTAGTTATTTTCCATTTTGTCAACGGAAGACCGCCGTACCGCCCCGAAAACGTTGCAAATAACCAATCTGCCCCTCAAACAGCCAGAAATCCCGACTGGCCGTCCAGACCGGCACGAATCCCAAATTTCTCGCTGTACCGACAAAAAGCACTATTCACCCCTGGACAGCCCGAAAGTAGTTATTTTCCATTTTGTCAACGGAATACCGCCGTACCGCCCCGAAAACGTTGCAAATAACCATTCTAGCCCTTAAACAGTTAGAAATCACGATCGGCCGTCCAGACCGGCACGAATCCCGAATTTCTCGCTGCTCCGACAAAAAGCACTATTCACCCCTGGACGGCCCGAAAGTAGTTATTTTCCATTTTGTCAACGGAAGACCGCCGTACCGCCCCGAAAACGTTGCAAATAACCAATCTTCCCCTCAAACAGCCAGAAATCCCGACTGGCCGTCCAGACCGGCACGAATCCCAAATTTCTCGCTGTACCGACAAAAAGCACTATTCACCCCTGGACAGCCCGAAAGTAGTTATTTTCCATTTTGTCAACGGAATACCGCCGTACCGCCCCGAAAACGTTGCAAATAACCATTCTAGCCCTTAAACAGTTAGAAATCACGATCGGCCGTCCAGACCGGCACGAATCCCGAATTTCTCGCTGCTCCGACAAAAAGCACTATTCTCCACTGAACAGCCCGAAACTAGTTATTTTCCATTTTGTCAACGGAAGACCGCCGTACCGCCCCGAAAACGTTGCAAATAACCAATCTGCCCCTCAAACAGCCAGAAATCCCGATCGGCCGTCCAGATCGGCACGAATCCCGAATTTCTCGCTGTACCGACAGAAAGCACTATTCACCCCTGGACAGCCCGAAAGTAGTTATTTTCCATTCTGTAAACGGAAAACCGCCGTACCGCCCCGAAAATGTTGCAAATAACCATTCTAGCCCTCAAACAGCCAGAAATCACGATTGGCCGCCCAGACCGGCACGAATCCCGAATTTCTCGCTGCACCGACAAAAAGCACTATTCACCCTTGGACGGCCCGAAAGTAGTTATTTTCCATTTTGTCAACGGAAAACCGCCGTACCGCCCCGAAAACGTTGCAAATAACCATTCTAGCCCTCAAACAGTTAGAAATCACGATCGGCCGTCCAGACCGGCACGAATCCCGAATTTCTCGCTGCTCCGACAAAAAGCACTATTCACCCCTGAACGGCCCGAAAGTAGTTATTTTCCATTTTGTCAACGGAAGACCGCCGTACCGCCCCGAAAACGTTGCAAATAACCAATCTGCCCCTCAAACAGCCAGAAATCCCGACTGGCCGTCCAGACCGGCACGAATCCCAAATTTCTCGCTGTACCGACAAAAAGCACTATTCACCCCTGGACAGCCCGAAAGTAGTTATTTTCCATTTTGTCAACGGAATACCGCCGTACCGCCCCGAAAACGTTGCAAATAACCATTCTAGCCCTTAAACAGCCAGAAATCACGATCGACCGTCCAGACTGGCACGAATCCCGAATTTCTCGCTGCTCCGACAAAAAGCACTATTCACCCCTGGACGGCCGAAAGTAGTTATTTTCCATTTTGTCAACGGAAAACCGCCGTACCGCCCCGAAAACGTTGCAAATAACCAATCTGCCCCTCAAACAGCCAGAAATCCCGACTGGCCGTCCATACCGGCACGAATCCCAAATTTCTCGTTGTACCGACAAAAAGCACTATTCACCCCTGGACAGCCCGAAAGTAGTTATTTTCCATTTTGTCAACGGAATACCGCCGTACCGCCCCGAAAACGTTGCAAATAACCAATCTGCCCCTCAAACAGCCAGAAATCCCGATCGGCCGTCCAGACCGGCACGAATCCCGAATTTCTCGCTGTACCGACAGAAAGCACTATTCACCCCTGGACAGCCCGAAAGTAGTTATTTTCCATTCTGTAAACGGAAAACCGCCGTACCGCCCCGAAAACGTTGCAAATAACCATTCTAGCCCTCAAACAGCCAGAAATCACGATCGGCCGTCCAGACCGGCCCGAATCCCGAATTTCTCGCTGCACCGACAAAAAGCACTATTCACCCTTGGACGGCCCGAAAGTAGTTATTTTCCATTTTGTCAACGGAAAACCGCCGTACCGCCCCGAAAACGTTGCAAATAACCATTCTAGCCCTCAAACAGCCAGAAATCACGATCGGCCGTCCAGACCGGCACGAATCCCGAATTTCTCGCTGCACCGACAAAAAGCACTATTCACCCTTGGACGGCCCGAAAGTAGTTATTTTCCATTTTGTCAACGGAAAACCGCCGTACCGCCCCGAAAACGTTGCAAATAACCATTCTAGCCCTCAAACAGTTAGAAATCACGATCGGCCGTCCAGACCGGCACGAATCCCGAATTTCTCGCTGCATCTACAAAAAGCACTATTCACCCCTGAACGGCCCGAAAGTAGTTATTTTCCATTTTGTCAACGGAAGACCGCCGTACCGCCCCGAAAACGTTGCAAATAACCAATCTGCCCCTCAAACAGCCAGAAATCCCGACTGGCCGTCCAGACCGGCACGAATCCCGAATTTCTCGCTGTACCGACAAAAAGCACTATTCACCCCTGGACAGCCCGAAAGTAGTTATTTTCCATTTTGTCAACGGAATACCGCCGTACCGCCCCGAAAACGTTGCAAATAACCATTCTAGCCCTCAAACAGCCAGAAATCACGATCGGCCGTCCAGACCGGCACGAATCCCGAATTTCTCGCTGCACCGACAAAAAGCACTATTCACCCCTGAACGGCCCGAAAGTAGTTATTTTCCATTTTGTCAACGGAAGACCGCCGTACCGCCCCGAAAACGTTGCAAATAACCAATCTGCCCCTCAAACAGCCAGAAATCCCGATCGGCCGTCCAGACCGGCACGAATCCCGAATTTCTCGCTGTACCGACAGAAAGCACTATTCACCCCTGGACAGCCCGAAAGTAGTTATTTTCCATTCTGTAAACGGAAAACCGCCGTACCGCCCCGAAAACGTTGCAAATAACCATTCTAGCCCTCAAACAGCCAGAAATCACGATCGGCCGTCCAGACCGGCCCGAATCCCGAATTTCTCGCTGCACCGACAAAAAGCACTATTCACCCTTGGACGGCCCGAAAGTAGTTATTTTCCATTTTGTCAACGGAAAACCGCCGTACCGCCCCGAAAACGTTGCAAATAACCATTCTAGCCCTCAAACAGCCAGAAATCACGATCGGCCGTCCAGACCGGCACGAATCCCGAATTTCTCGCTGCACCGACAAAAAGCACTATTCACCCTTGGACGGCCCGAAAGTAGTTATTTTCCATTTTGTCAACGGAAAACCGCCGTACCGCCCCGAAAACGTTGCAAATAACCATTCTAGCCCTCAAACAGTTAGAAATCACGATCGGCCGTCCAGACCGGCACGAATCCCGAATTTCTCGCTGCATCGACAAAAAGCACTATTCACCCCTGAACGGCCCGAAAGTAGTTATTTTCCATTTTGTCAACGGAAGACCGCCGTACCGCCACTAAAACGTTGCAAATAACCAATCTGCCCCTCAAACAGCCAGAAATCACGACTGGCCGTCCAGACCGGCACGAATCCCGAATTTCTTGTTGTACCGACAAAAAGCACTATTCACCCCTGGACAGCCCGAAAGTAGTTATTTTCCATTTTGTCAACGGAATACCGCCGTACCGCCCCGAAAACGTTGCAAATAACCATTCTAGCCCTCAAACAGTTAGAAATCACGATCGGCCGTCCAGACCGGCACGAATCCCGAATTTCTCGCTGCACCGACAAAAAGCACTATTCACCCCTGAACGGCCCGAAAGTAGTTATTTTCCATTTTGTCAACGGAAGACCGCCGTACCGCCCCGAAAACGTTGCAAATAACCAATCTGCCCCTCAAACAGCCAGAAATCCCGACTGGCCGTCCAGACCGGCACGAATCCCGAATTTCTCGCTGTACCGACAAAAAGCACTATTCACCCCTGGACAGCCCGAAAGTAGTTATTTTCCATTTTGTCAACGGAATACCGCCGTACCGCCCCGAAAACGTTGCAAATAACCATTCTAGCCCTCAAACAGCCAGAAATCACGATCGACCGTCCAGACCGGCACGAATCCCGAATTTCTCGCTGCTCCGACAAAAAGCACTATTCACCCCTGAACGGCCCGAAAGTAGTTATTTTCCATTTTGTCAACGGAAGACCGCCGTACCGCCCCGAAAACGTTGCAAATAACCAATCTGCCCCTCAAACAGCCAGAAATCCCGACTGGCCGTCCAGACCGGCACGAATCCCGAATTTCTCGCTGTACCGAAAAAAAGCACTATTCACCCCTGGACAGCCCGAAAGTAGTTATTTTCCATTTTGTCAACGGAATACTGCCGTACCGCCCCGAAAACGTTGCAAATAACCATTCTAGCCCTCAAACAGCCAGAAATCACGATCGACCGTCCAGACCGGCACGAATCCCGAATTTCTCGCTGCTCCGACAAAAAGCACTATTCACCCCTGAACGGCCCGAAAGTAGTTATTTTCCATTTTGTCAACGGAAGACCGCCGTACCGCCCCGAAAACGTTGCAAATAACCAATCTGCCCCTCAAACAGCCAGAAATCCCGACTGGCCGTCCAGACCGGCACGAATCTCGAATTTCTCGCTGTACCGACAAAAAGCACTATTCACCCCTGGACAGCCCGAAAGTAGTTATTTTCCATTTTGTCAACGGAATACCGCCGTACCGCCCCGAAAACGTTGCAAATAACCATTCTAGCCCTCAAACAGCCAGAAATCACGATCGACCGTCCAGACCGGCACGAATCCCGAATTTCTCGCTGCTCCGACAAAAAGCACTATTCACCCTTGAACGGCCCGAAAGTAGTTATTTTCCATTCTGTAAACGGAATACCGCCGTACCGCCCCGAAAACGTTGCAAATAACCATTCAAGCCCTCAAACAGTTAGAAATCACGATCGGCCGTCCAGACCGGCACGAATCCCGAATTTTTCGCTGTACCGACAGAAAGCACTATTCACCCCTGGACAGCCCGAAAGTAGTTATTTTCCATTCTGTAAACGGAAAACCGCCGTACCGCCCCGAAAACGTTGCAAATAACCTTTCTAGCCCTCAAACAGCCAGAAATCACGATTGGCCGTCCAGACCGGCACGAATCCCGAATTTCTCGCTGCACCGACAAAAAGCACTATTCACCCCTGAACGGCCCGAAAGTAGTTATTTTCCATTTTGTCAACGGAAGACCGCCGTACCGCCCCGAAAACGTTGCAAATAACCAATCTGCCCCTCAAACAGCCAGAAATCCCGATCGGCCGTCCAGACCGGCACGAATCCCGAATTTCTCGCTGTACCGACAGAAAGCACTATTCACCCCTGGACAGCCCGAAAGTAGTTATTTTCCATTCTGTAAACGGAAAACCGCCGTACCGCCCCGAAAACGTTGCAAATAACCATTCTAGCCCTCAAACAGCCAGAAATCACGATCGGCCGTCCAGACCGGCCCGAATCCCGAATTTCTCGCTGCACCGACAAAAAGCACTATTCACCCTTGGACGGCCCGAAAGTAGTTATTTTCCATTTTGTCAACGGAAAACCACCGTACCGCCCCGAAAACGTTGCAAATAACCATTCTAGCCCTCAAACAGTTAGAAATCACGATCGGCCGTCCAGACCGGCACGAATCCCGAATTTCTCGCTGCACCGACAAAAAGCACTATTCACCCCTGAACGGCCCGAAAGTAGTTATTTTCCATTTTGTCAACGGAAGACCGCCGTACCGCCCCGAAAACGTTGCAAATAACCAATCTGCCCCTCAAACAGCCAGAAATCCCGACTGGCCGTCCAGACCGGCACGAATCCCGAATTTCTCGCTGTACCGACAAAAAGCACTATTCACCCCTGGACAGCCCGAAAGTAGTTATTTTCCATTTTGTCAACGGAATACCGCCGTACCGCCCCGAAAACGTTGCAAATAACCATTCTAGCCCTCAAACAGCCAGAAATCACGATCGACCGTCCAGACCGGCACGAATCCCGAATTTCTCGCTGCTCCGACAAAAAGCACTATTCACCCCTGAACGGCCCGAAAGTAGTTATTTTCCATTTTGTCAACGGAAGACCGCCGTACCGCCCCGAAAACGTTGCAAATAACCAATCTGCCCCTCAAACAGCCAGAAATCCCGACTGGCCGTCCAGACCGGCACGAATCCCGAATTTCTCGCTGTACCGAAAAAAAGCACTATTCACCCCTGGACAGCCCGAAAGTAGTTATTTTCCATTTTGTCAACGGAATACTGCCGTACCGCCCCGAAAACGTTGCAAATAACCATTCTAGCCCTCAAACAGCCAGAAATCACGATCGACCGTCCAGACCGGCACGAATCCCGAATTTCTCGCTGCTCCGACAAAAAGCACTATTCACCCCTGAACGGCCCGAAAGTAGTTATTTTCCATTTTGTCAACGGAAGACCGCCGTACCGCCCCGAAAACGTTGCAAATAACCAATCTGCCCCTCAAACAGCCAGAAATCCCGACTGGCCGTCCAGACCGGCACGAATCCCGAATTTCTCGCTGTACCGACAAAAAGCACTATTCACCCCTGGACAGCCCGAAAGTAGTTATTTTCCATTTTGTCAACGGAATACCGCCGTACCGCCCCGAAAACGTTGCAAATAACCATTCTAGCCCTCAAACAGCCAGAAATCACGATCGACCGTCCAGACCGGCACGAATCCCGAATTTCTCGCTGCTCCGACAAAAAGCACTATTCACCCCTGAACGGCCCGAAAGTAGTTATTTTCCATTTTGTCAACGGAAGACCGCCGTACCGCCCCGAAAACGTTGCAAATAACCAATCTGCCCCTCAAACAGCCAGAAATCCCGACTGGCCGTCCAGACCGGCACGAATCCCGAATTTCTCGCTGTACCGACAAAAAGCACTATTCACCCCTGGACAGCCCGAAAGTAGTTATTTTCCATTTTGTCAACGGAATACCGCCGTACCGCCCCGAAAACGTTGCAAATAACCATTCTAGCCCTCAAACAGCCAGAAATCACGATCGACCGTCCAGACCGGCACGAATCCCGAATTTCTCGCTGCTCCGACAAAAAGCACTATTCACCCTTGAACGGCCCGAAAGTAGTTATTTTCCATTCTGTAAACGGAATACCGCCGTACCGCCCCGAAAACGTTGCAAATAACCATTCAAGCCCTCAAACAGTTAGAAATCACGATCGGCCGTCCAGACCGGCACGAATCCCGAATTTTTCGCTGTACCGACAGAAAGCACTATTCACCCCTGGACGGCCCGAAAGTAGTTATTTTCCATTTTGTCAACGGAAAACCACCGTACCGCCCCGAAAACGTTGCAAATAACCATTCTAGCCCTCAAACAGTTAGAAATCACGATCGGCCGTCCAGACCGGCACGAATCCCGAATTTCTCGCTGCACCGACAAAAAGCACTATTCACCCCTGAACGGCCCGAAAGTAGTTATTTTCCATTTTGTCAACGGAAGACCGCCGTACCGCCCCGAAAACGTTGCAAATAACCAATCTGCCCCTCAAACAGCCAGAAATCCCGACTGGCCGTCCAGACCGGCACGAATCCCGAATTTCTCGCTGTACCGACAAAAAGCACTATTCACCCCTGGACAGCCCGAAAGTAGTTATTTTCCATTTTGTCAACGGAATACCGCCGTACCGCCCCGAAAACGTTGCAAATAACCATTCTAGCCCTCAAACAGCCAGAAATCACGATCGACCGTCCAGACCGGCACGAATCCCGAATTTCTCGCTGCTCCGACAAAAAGCACTATTCACCCCTGAACGGCCCGAAAGTAGTTATTTTCCATTTTGTCAACGGAAGACCGCCGTACCGCCCCGAAAACGTTGCAAATAACCAATCTGCCCCTCAAACAGCCAGAAATCCCGACTGGCCGTCCAGACCGGCACGAATCCCGAATTTCTCGCTGTACCGAAAAAAAGCACTATTCACCCCTGGACAGCCCGAAAGTAGTTATTTTCCATTTTGTCAACGGAATACTGCCGTACCGCCCCGAAAACGTTGCAAATAACCATTCTAGCCCTCAAACAGCCAGAAATCACGATCGACCGTCCAGACCGGCACGAATCCCGAATTTCTCGCTGCTCCGACAAAAAGCACTATTCACCCCTGAACGGCCCGAAAGTAGTTATTTTCCATTTTGTCAACGGAAGACCGCCGTACCGCCCCGAAAACGTTGCAAATAACCAATCTGCCCCTCAAACAGCCAGAAATCCCGACTGGCCGTCCAGACCGGCACGAATCCCGAATTTCTCGCTGTACCGACAAAAAGCACTATTCACCCCTGGACAGCCCGAAAGTAGTTATTTTCCATTTTGTCAACGGAATACCGCCGTACCGCCCCGAAAACGTTGCAAATAACCATTCTAGCCCTCAAACAGCCAGAAATCACGATCGACCGTCCAGACCGGCACGAATCCCGAATTTCTCGCTGCTCCGACAAAAAGCACTATTCACCCCTGAACGGCCCGAAAGTAGTTATTTTCCATTTTGTCAACGGAAGACCGCCGTACCGCCCCGAAAACGTTGCAAATAACCAATCTGCCCCTCAAACAGCCAGAAATCCCGACTGGCCGTCCAGACCGGCACGAATCCCGAATTTCTCGCTGTACCGACAAAAAGCACTATTCACCCCTGGACAGCCCGAAAGTAGTTATTTTCCATTTTGTCAACGGAATACCGCCGTACCGCCCCGAAAACGTTGCAAATAACCATTCTAGCCCTCAAACAGCCAGAAATCACGATCGACCGTCCAGACCGGCACGAATCCCGAATTTCTCGCTGCTCCGACAAAAAGCACTATTCACCCTTGAACGGCCCGAAAGTAGTTATTTTCCATTCTGTAAACGGAATACCGCCGTACCGCCCCGAAAACGTTGCAAATAACCATTCAAGCCCTCAAACAGTTAGAAATCACGATCGGCCGTCCAGACCGGCACGAATCCCGAATTTTTCGCTGTACCGACAGAAAGCACTATTCACCCCTGGACAGCCCGAAAGTAGTTATTTTCCATTCTGTAAACGGAAAACCGCCGTACCGCCCCGAAAACGTTGCAAATAACCTTTCTAGCCCTCAAACAGCCAGAAATCACGATTGGCCGTCCAGACCGGCACGAATCCCGAATTTCTCGCTGCACCGACAAAAAGCACTATTCACCCCTGAACGGCCCGAAAGTAGTGATTTTCCATTTTGTCAACGGAAGACCGCCGTACCGCCCCGAAAACGTTGCAAATAACCAATCTGCCCCTCAAACAGCCAGAAATCCCGATCGGCCGTCCAGACCGGCACGAATCCCGAATTTCTCGCTGTACCGACAGAAAGCACTATTCACCCCTGGACAGCCCGAAAGTAGTTATTTTCCATTCTGTAAACGGAAAACCGCCGTACCGCCCCGAAAACGTTGCAAATAACCATTCTAGCCCTCAAACAGCCAGAAATCACGATCGGCCGTCCAGACCGGCCCGAATCCCGAATTTCTCGCTGCACCGACAAAAAGCACTATTCACCCTTGGACGGCCCGAAAGTAGTTATTTTCCATTTTGTCAACGGAAAACCGCCGTACCGCCCCGAAAACGTTGCAAATAACCATTCTAGCCCTCAAACAGTTAGAAATCACGATCGGCCGTCCAGACCGGCACGAATCCCGAATTTCTCGCTGCACCGACAAAAAGCACTATTCACCCCTGAACGGCCCGAAAGTAGTTATTTTCCATTTTGTCAACGGAAGACCGCCGTACCGCCCCGAAAACGTTGCAAATAACCAATCTGCCCCTCAAACAGCCAGAAATCCCGACTGGCCGTCCAGACCGGCACGAATCCCGAATTTCTCGCTGTACCGACAAAAAGCACTATTCACCCCTGGACAGCCCGAAAGTAGTTATTTTCCATTTTGTCAACGGAATACCGCCGTACCGCCCCGAAAACGTTGCAAATAACCATTCTAGCCCTCAAACAGCCAGAAATCACGATCGACCGTCCAGACCGGCACGAATCCCGAATTTCTCGCTGCTCCGACAAAAAGCACTATTCACCCCTGAACGGCCCGAAAGTAGTTATTTTCCATTTTGTCAACGGAAGACCGCCGTACCGCCCCGAAAACGTTGCAAATAACCAATCTGCCCCTCAAACAGCCAGAAATCCCGACTGGCCGTCCAGACCGGCACGAATCCCGAATTTCTCGCTGTACCGAAAAAAAGCACTATTCACCCCTGGACAGCCCGAAAGTAGTTATTTTCCATTTTGTCAACGGAATACTGCCGTACCGCCCCGAAAACGTTGCAAATAACCATTCTAGCCCTCAAACAGCCAGAAATCACGATCGACCGTCCAGACCGGCACGAATCCCGAATTTCTCGCTGCTCCGACAAAAAGCACTATTCACCCCTGAACGGCCCGAAAGTAGTTATTTTCCATTTTGTCAACGGAAGACCGCCGTACCGCCCCGAAAACGTTGCAAATAACCAATCTGCCCCTCAAACAGCCAGAAATCCCGACTGGCCGTCCAGACCGGCACGAATCCCGAATTTCTCGCTGCACCGACAAAAAGCACTATTCACCCCTGGACAGCCCGAAAGTAGTTATTTTCCATTTTGTCAACGGAATACCGCCGTACCGCCCCGAAAACGTTGCAAATAACCATTCTAGCCCTCAAACAGCCAGAAATCACGATCGACCGTCCAGACCGGCACGAATCCCGAATTTCTCGCTGCTCCGACAAAAAGCACTATTCACCCCTGAACGGCCCGAAAGTAGTTATTTTCCATTTTGTCAACGGAAGACCGCCGTACCGCCCCGAAAACGTTGCAAATAACCAATCTGCCCCTCAAACAGCCAGAAATCCCGACTGGCCGTCCAGACCGGCACGAATCCCGAATTTCTCGCTGTACCGACAAAAAGCACTATTCACCCCTGGACAGCCCGAAAGTAGTTATTTTCCATTTTGTCAACGGAATACCGCCGTACCGCCCCGAAAACGTTGCAAATAACCATTCTAGCCCTCAAACAGCCAGAAATCACGATCGACCGTCCAGACCGGCACGAATCCCGAATTTCTCGCTGCTCCGACAAAAAGCACTATTCACCCTTGAACGGCCCGAAAGTAGTTATTTTCCATTCTGTAAACGGAATACCGCCGTACCGCCCCGAAAACGTTGCAAATAACCATTCAAGCCCTCAAACAGTTAGAAATCACGATCGGCCGTCCAGACCGGCACGAATCCCGAATTTTTCGCTGTACCGACAGAAAGCACTATTCACCCCTGGACAGCCCGAAAGTAGTTATTTTCCATTCTGTAAACGGAAAACCGCCGTACCGCCCCGAAAACGTTGCAAATAACCTTTCTAGCCCTCAAACAGCCAGAAATCACGATTGGCCGTCCAGACCGGCACGAATCCCGAATTTCTCGCTGCACCGACAAAAAGCACTATTCACCCCTGAACGGCCCGAAAGTAGTTATTTTCCATTTTGTCAACGGAAGACCGCCGTACCGCCCCGAAAACGTTGCAAATAACCAATCTGCCCCTCAAACAGCCAGAAATCCCGATCGGCCGTCCAGACCGGCACGAATCCCGAATTTCTCGCTGTACCGACAGAAAGCACTATTCACCCCTGGACAGCCCGAAAGTAGTTATTTTCCATTCTGTAAACGGAAAACCGCCGTACCGCCCCGAAAACGTTGCAAATAACCATTCTAGCCCTCAAACAGCCAGAAATCACGATCGGCCGTCCAGACCGGCCCGAATCCCGAATTTCTCGCTGCACCGACAAAAAGCACTATTCACCCTTGGACGGCCCGAAAGTAGTTATTTTCCATTTTGTCAACGGAAAACCGCCGTACCGCCCCGAAAACGTTGCAAATAACCATTCTAGCCCTCAAACAGTTAGAAATCACGATCGGCCGTCCAGACCGGCACGAATCCCGAATTTCTCGCTGCACCGACAAAAAGCACTATTCACCCCTGAACGGCCCGAAAGTAGTTATTTTCCATTTTGTCAACGGAAGACCGCCGTACCGCCCCGAAAACGTTGCAAATAACCAATCTGCCCCTCAAACAGCCAGAAATCCCGACTGGCCGTCCAGACCGGCACGAATCCCGAATTTCTCGCTGTACCGACAAAAAGCACTATTCACCCCTGGACAGCCCGAAAGTAGTTATTTTCCATTTTGTCAACGGAATACCGCCGTACCGCCCCGAAAACGTTGCAAATAACCATTCTAGCCCTCAAACAGCCAGAAATCACGATCGACCGTCCAGACCGGCACGAATCCCGAATTTCTCGCTGCTCCGACAAAAAGCACTATTCACCCCTGAACGGCCCGAAAGTAGTTATTTTCCATTTTGTCAACGGAAGACCGCCGTACCGCCCCGAAAACGTTGCAAATAACCAATCTGCCCCTCAAACAGCCAGAAATCCCGACTGGCCGTCCAGACCGGCACGAATCCCGAATTTCTCGCTGTACCGACAAAAAGCACTATTCACCCCTGGACAGCCCGAAAGTAGTTATTTTCCATTTTGTCAACGGAATACCGCCGTACCGCCCCGAAAACGTTGCAAATAACCATTCTAGCCCTCAAACAGCCAGAAATCACGATCGACCGTCCAGACCGGCACGAATCCCGAATTTCTCGCTGCTCCGACAAAAAGCACTATTCACCCCTGAACGGCCCGAAAGTAGTTATTTTCCATTCTGTAAACGGAATACCGCCGTACCGCCCCGAAAACGTTGCAAATAACCATTCAAGCCCTCAAACAGTTAGAAATCACGATCGGCCGTCCAGACCGGCACGAATCCCGAATTTTTCGCTGTACCGACAGAAAGCACTATTCACCCCTGGACAGCCCGAAAGTAGTTATTTTCCATTCTGTAAACGGAAAACCGCCGTACCGCCCCGAAAACGTTGCAAATAACCATTCTAGCCCTCAAACAGCCAGAAATCACGATCGACCGTCCAGACCGGCACGAATCCCGAATTTCTCGCTGCTCCGACAAAAAGCACTATTCACCCCTGAACGGCCCGAAAGTAGTTATTTTCCATTCTGTAAACGGAATACCGCCGTACCGCCCCGAAAACGTTGCAAATAACCATTCAAGCCCTCAAACAGTTAGAAATCACGATCGGCCGTCCAGACCGGCACGAATCCCGAATTTTTCGCTGTACCGACAGAAAGCACTATTCACCCCTGGACAGCCCGAAAGTAGTTATTTTCCATTCTGTAAACGGAAAACCGCCGTACCGCCCCGAAAACGTTGCAAATAACCTTTCTAGCCCTCAAACAGCCAGAAATCACGATTGGCCGTCCAGACCGGCACGAATCCCGAATTTCTCGCTGCACCGACAAAAAGCACTATTCACCCTTGGACGGCCCGAAAGTAGTTATTTTCCATTTTGTCAACGGAAAACCGCTGTACCGCCCCGAAAACGTTGCAAATAACCATTCAAGCCCTCAAACAGCCAGAAATCACGATCGACCGTCCAGACCGGCACGAATCCCGAATTTCTCGCTGCTCCGACAAAAAGCACTATTCACCCCTGAACGGCCCGAAAGTAGTTATTTTCCATTTTGTCAACGGAAGACCGCCGTACCGCCCCGAAAACGTTGCAAATAACCAATCTGCCCCTCAAACAGCCAGAAATCCCGACTGGCCGTCCAGACCGGCACGAATCCCGAATTTCTCGCTGTACCGACAAAAAGCACTATTCACCCCTGGACAGCCCGAAAGTAGTTATTTTCCATTTTGTCAACGGAATACCGTCGTACCGCCCCGAAAACGTTGCAAATAACCATTCTAGCCCTCAAACAGCCAGAAATCACGATCGGCCGTCCAGACCGGCACGAATCCCGAATTTCTCGCTGCTCCGACAAAAAGCACTATTCACCCCTGGACGGCCCGAAAGTAGTTATTTTCCATTTTGTCAACGGAAGACCGCCGTACCGCCCCGAAAACGTTGCAAATAACCAATCTGCCCCTCAAACAGCCAGAAATCCCGATCGGCCGTCCAGATCGGCACGAATCCCAAATTTCTCGCTGTACCGACAGAAAGCACTATTCACCCCTGGACAGCCCGAAAGTAGTTATTTTCCATTCTGTAAACGGAAAACCGCCGTACCGCCCCGAAAATGTTGCAAATAACCAATCTGCCCCTCAAACAGCCAGAAATCACGATCGACCGTCCAGACCGGCACGAATCCCGAATTTCTCGCTGCTCCGACAAAAAGCACTATTCACCCCTCGACGGCCCGAAAGTAGTTATTTTCCATTTTGTCAACGGAAAACCGCCGTACCGCCCCGAAAACGTTGCAAATAACCAATCTGCCCCTCAAACAGCCAGAAATCCCGACTGGCCGTCCAGACCGGCACGAATCCCAAATTTCTCGCTGTACCGACAAAAAGCACTATTCACCCCTAGACAGCCCGAAAGTAGTTATTTTCCATTTTGTCAACGGAATACCGCCGTACCGCCCCGAAAACGTTGCAAATAACCATTCTAGCCCTCAAACAGTTAGAAATCACGATCGGCCGTCCAGACCGGCACGAATCCCGAATTTCTCGCTGCTCCGACAAAAAGCACTATTCTCCCCTGAACGGCCCGAAAGTAGTTATTTTCCATTTTGTCAACGGAAGACCGCCGTACCGCCCCGAAAACGTTGCAAATAACCAATCTGCCCCTCAAACAGCCAGAAATCCCGATCGGCCGTCCAGATCGGCACGAATCCCAAATTTCTCGCTGTACCGACAGAAAGCACTATTCACCCCTCGACAGCCCGAAAGTAGTTATTTTCCATTCTGTAAATGGAAAACCGCCGTACCGCCCCGAAAATGTTGCAAATTACCAATCTGCCCCTCAAACAGCCAGAAATCACGATCGACCGTCCAGACTGGCACGAATCCCGAATTTCTCGCTGCTCCGACAAAAAGCACTATTCACCCCTCGACGGCCCGAAAGTAGTTATTTTCCATTTTGTCAACGGAAAACCGCCGTACCGCCCCGAAAACGTTGCAAATAACCAATCTGCCCCTCAAACAGCCAGAAATCCCGACTGGCCGTCCAGACCGGCACGAATCCCAAATTTCTCGCTGTACCGACAAAAAGCACTATTCACCCCTGAACAGCCCGAAAGTAGTTATTTTCCATTTTGTCAACGGAATACCGCCGTACCGCCCCGAAAACGTTGCAAATAACCATTCTAGCCCTCAAACAGTTAGAAATCACGATCGGCCGTCCAGACCGGCACGAATCCCGAATTTCTCGCTGCTCCGACAAAAAGCACTATTCTCCCCTGAACGGCCCGAAAGTAGTTATTTTCCATTTTGTCAACGGAAGACCGCCGTACCGCCCCGAAAACGTTGCAAATAACCAATCTGCCCCTCAAACAGCCAGAAATCCCGATCGGCCGTCCAGACCGGCACGAATCCCGAATTTCTCGCTGTACCGACAGAAAGCACTATTCGCCCCTGGACAGCCCGAAAGTAGTTATTTTCCATTTTGTCAACGGAATACCGCCGTACCGCCCCGAAAACGTTGCAAATAACAATTCTAGCCCTCAAACAGCCAGAAATCACGATTGGCCGTCCAGACCGGCCCGAATCCCGAATTTCTCGCTGCACCGACAAAAAGCACTATTCACCCTTGGACGGCCCGAAAGTAGTTATTTTCCATTTTGTCAACGGAAAACCGCCGTACCGCCTCGAAAACGTTGCAAATAACCATTCAAGCCCTCAAACAGTTAGAAATCACGATCGGCCGTCCAGACCGGCACGAATCCCGAATTTCTCGCTGCTCCGACAAAAAGCACTATTCACCCCTGAACGGCCCGAAAGTAGTTATTTTCCATTTTGTCAACGGAAGACCGCCGTACCGCCCCGAAAACGTTGCAAATAACCATTCTAGCCCTCAAACAGTTAGAAATCATGATCGGCCGTCCAGACCGGCACGAATCCCGAATTTCTCGCTGCTCCAACAAAAAGCACTATTCTCCCCTGAACGGCCCGAAAGTAGTTATTTTCCATTTTGTCAACGGAAGACCGCCGTACCGCCCCGAAAACGTTGCAAATAACCAATCTGCCCCTCAAACAGCCAGAAATCCCGATCGGCCGTCCTGACCGGCACGAATCCCGAATTTCTCGCTGTACCGACAGAAAGCACTATTCACCCCTGGACAGCCCGAAAGTAGTTATTTTCCATTCTGTAAACGGAAAACCGCCGTACCGCCCCGAAAACGTTGCAAATAACCATTCTAGCCCTCAAACAGCCAGAAATCACGATTGGCCGTCCAGACCGGCACGAATCCCGAATTTCTCGCTGCACCGACAAAAAGCACTATTCACCCTTGGACGGCCCGAAAGTAGTTATTTTCCATTTTGTCAACGGAATACCGCCGTACCGCCTCGAAAACGTTGCAAATAACCATTCAAGCCCTCAAACAGTTAGAAATCACGATCGGCCGTCCAGACCGGCACGAATCCCGAATTTCTCGCTGCTCCGACAAAAAGCACTATTCACCCCTGAACGGCCCGAAAGTAGTTATTTTCCATTTTGTCAACGGAAGACCGCCGTACCGCCCCGAAAACGTTGCAAATAACCAATCTGCCCCTCAAACAGCCAGAAATCCCGACTGGCCGTCCAGACCGGCACGAATCCCAAATTTCTCGCTGTACCGACAAAAAGCACTATTCACCCCTGGACAGCCCGAAAGTAGTTATTTTCCATTTTGTCAACGGAATACCGCCGTACCGCCCCGAAAACGTTGCAAATAACCATTCTAGCCCTTAAACAGTTAGAAATCACGATCGGCCGTCCAGACCGGCACGAATCCCGAATTTCTCGCTGCTCCGACAAAAAGCACTATTCACCCCTGGACAGCCCGAAAGTAGTTATTTTCCATTCTGTAAACGGAAAACCGCCGTACCGCCCCGAAAACGTTGCAAATAACCTTTCTAGCCCTCAAACAGCCAGAAATCACGATTGGCCGTCCAGACCGGCACGAATCCCGAATTTCTCGCTGCACCGACAAAAAGCACTATTCACCCTTGGACGGCCCGAAAGTAGTTATTTTCCATTTTGTCAACGGAAAACCGCCGTACCGCCCCGAAAACGTTGCAAATAACCATTCAAGCCCTCAAACAGTTAGAAATCACGATCGGCCGTCCAGACCGGCACGAATCCCGAATTTCTCACTGCTCCGACAAAAAGCACTATTCACCCCTGAACGGCCCGAAAGTAGTTATTTTCCATTTTGTCAACGGAAGACCGCCGTACCGCCCCGAAAACGTTGCAAATAACCAATCTGCCCCTCAAACAGCCAGAAATCCCGACTGGCCGTCCAGACCGGCACGAATCCCAAATTTCTCGTTGTACCGACAAAAAGCACTATTCACCGCTGGACAGCCCGAAAGTAGTTATTTTCCATTTTGTCAACGGAATACCGCCGTACCGCCCCGAAAACGTTGCAAATAACCATTCTAGCCCTCAAACAGTTAGAAATCACGATCGGCCGTCCAGACCGGCACGAATCCCGAATTTCTCGCTGCTCCGACAAAAAGCACTATTCACCCCTGGACGGCCCGAAAGTAGTTATTTTCCATTTTGTCAACGGAAGACCGCCGTACCGCCCCGAAAACGTTGCAAATAACCAATCTGCCCCTCAAACAGCCAGAAATCCCGATCGGCCGTCCAGATCGGCACGAATCCCGAATTTCTCGCTGTACCGACAGAAAGCACTATTCACCCCTGGACAGCCCGAAAGTAGTTATTTTCCATTCTGTAAACGGAAAACCGCCGTACCGCCCCGAAAATGTTGCAAATAACCATCCTAGCCCTCAAACAGCCAGAAATCACGATTGGCCGTCCAGACCGGCACGAATCCCGAATTTCACGCTGCACCGACAAAAAGCACTATTCACCCTTGGACGGCCCGAAAGTAGTTATTTTCCATTTTGTCAACGGAAAACCGCCGTACCGCCCCGAAAACGTTGCAAATAACCATTCTAGCCCTCAAACAGTTAGAAATCATGATCGGCCGTCCAGACCGGCACGAATCCCGAATTTCTCGCTGCTCCGACAAAAAGCACTATTCACCCTTGGACGGCCCGAAAGTAGTTATTTTCCATTTTGTCAACGGAAGACCGCCGTACCGCCCCGAAAACGATGCAAATAACCAATCTGCCCCTCAAACAGCCAGAAATCACGATCGGCCGTCCAGACCGGCACGAATCCCAAATTTCTCGCTGCACCGACAAAAAGCACTATTCACCCTTGGACGGCCCGAAAGTAGTTATTTTCCATTTTGTCAACGGAAAACCGCCGTACCGCCCCGAAAACGTTGCAAATAACCATTCTAGCCCTCAAACAGTTAGAAATCACGATCGGCCGTCCAGACCGGCAAGAATCCCGAATTTCTCGCTGCTCCGACAAAAAGCACTATTCACCCCTGAACGGCCCGAAAGTAGTTATTTTCCATTTTGTCAACGGAAGACCGCCGTACCGCCCCGAAAACGTTGCAAATAACCAATCTGCCCCTCAAACAGCCAGAAATCCCGACTGGCCGTCCAGACCGGCACGAATCCCAAATTTTTCGCTGTACCGACAAAAAGCACTATTCACCCCTGGACAGCCCGAAAGTAGTTATTTTCCATTTTGTCAACGGAATACCGCCGTACCGCCCCGAAAACGTTGCAAATAACCAATCTGCCCCTCAAACAGCCAGAAATCACGATCGACCGTCCAGACCGGCACGAATCCCGAATTTCTCGCTGCTCCGAAAAAAAGCACTATTCACCCCTGGACGGCCCGAAAGTAGTTATTTTCCATTTTGTCAACAGAAAACCGCCGTACCGCCCCGAAAACGTTGCAAATAACCAATCTGCCCCTCAAACAGCCAGAAATCCTGACTGGCCGTCCAGACCGGCACGAATCCCAAATTTCTCGTTGTACCGACAAAAAGTACTATTCACCCCTGGACAGCCCGAAAGTAGTTATTTTCCATTTTGTCAACGGAATACCGCCGTACCGCCCCGAAAACGTTGCAAATAACCATTCTAGCCCTCAAACAGTTAGAAATCACGATCGGCCGTCCAGACCGGCACGAATCCCGAATTTCTCGCTGCTCTGACAAAAAGCACTATTCACCCTGGACGGCCCGAAAGTAGTTATTTTCCATTTTGTCAACGGAAGACCGCCGTACCGCCACTAAAACGTTGCAAATAACCAATCTGCCCCTCAAACAGCCAGAAATCCCGACTGGCCGTCCAGACCGGCACGAATCCCAAATTTCTCGTTGTACCGACAAAAAGCACTATTCACCGCTGGACAGCCCGAAAGTAGTTATTTTCCATTTTGTCAACGGAATACCGCCGTACCGCCCCGAAAACGTTGCAAATAACCATTCTAGTCCTCAAACAGTTAGAAATCACGATCGGCCGTCCAGACCGGCACGAATCCCGAATTTCTCGCTGCTCTGACAAAAAGCACTATTCACCCCTGGACGGCCCGAAAGTAGTTATTTTCCATTTTGTCAACGGAAGACCGCCGTACCGCCCCGAAAACGTTGCAAATAACCAATCTGCCCCTCAAACAGCCAGAAATCCCGACTGGCCGTCCAGACCGGCACGAATCCCAAATTTCTCGCTGTACCGACAAAAAGCACTATTCACCCCTGGACAGCCCGAAAGTAGTTATTTTCCATTTTGTCAACGGAATACCGCCGTACCGCCCCGAAAACGTTGCAAATAACCATTCTAGCCCTTAAACAGTTAGAAATCACGATCGGCCGTCCAGACCGGCACGAATCCCGAATTTCTCGCTGCTCCGACAAAAAGCACTATTCTCCACTGAACGGCCCGAAACTAGTTATTTTCCATTTTGTCAACGGAAGACCGCCGTACCGCCCCGAAAACGTTGCAAATAACCAATCTGCCCCTCAAACAGCCAGAAATCCCGATCGGCCGTCCAGATCGGCACGAATCCCGAATTTCTCGCTGTACCGACAGAAAGCACTATTCACCCCTGGACAGCCCGAAAGTAGTTATTTTCCATTCTGTAAACGGAAAACCGCCGTACCGCCCCGAAAATGTTGCAAATAACCATTCTAGCCCTCAAACAGCCAGAAATCACGATTGGCCGCCCAGACCGGCACGAATCCCGAATTTCTCGCTGCACCGACAAAAAGCACTATTCACCCTTGGACGGCCCGAAAGTAGTTATTTTCCATTTTGTCAACGGAAAACCGCCGTACCGCCCCGAAAACGTTGCAAATAACCATTCTAGCCCTCAAACAGTTAGAAATCACGATCGGCCGTCCAGACCGGCACGAATCCCGAATTTCTCGCTGCTCCGACAAAAAGCACTATTCACCCCTGAACGGCCCGAAAGTAGTTATTTTCCATTTTGTCAACGGAAGACCGCCGTACCGCCCCGAAAACGTTGCAAATAACCAATCTGCCCCTCAAACAGCTAGAAATCCCGACTGGCCGTCCAGACCGGCACGAATCCCAAATTTCTCGCTGTACCGACAAAAAGCACTATTCACCCCTGGACAGCCCGAAAGTAGTTATTTTCCATTTTGTCAACGGAATACCGCCGTACCGCCCCAAAAACGTTGCAAATAACCAATCTGCCCCTCAAACAGCCAGAAATCACGATCGACCGTCCAGACTGGCACGAATCCCGAATTTCTCGCTGCTCCGACAAAAAGCACTATTCACCCCTGGACGGCCGAAAGTAGTTATTTTCCATTTTGTCAACGGAAAACCGCCGTACCGCCCCGAAAACGTTGCAAATAACCAATCTGCCCCTCAAACAGCCAGAAATCCCGACTGGCCGTCCATACCGGCACGAATCCCAAATTTCTCGTTGTATCGACAAAAAGCACTATTCACCCCTGGACAGCCCGAAAGTAGTTATTTTCCATTTTGTCAACGGAATACCGCCGTACCGCCCCGAAAACGTTGCAAATAACCATTCTAGCCCTCAAACAGTTAGAAATCACGATCGGCCGTCCAGACCGGCACGAATCCCGAATTTCTCGCTGCTCTGGCAAAAAGCACTATCCACCCCTGGACGGCCCGAAAGTAGTTATTTTCCATTTTGTCAACGGAAGACCGCCGTACCGCCACTAAAACGTTGCAAATAACCAATCTGCCCCTCAAACAGCCAGAAATCACGACTGGCCGTCCAGACCGGCACGAATCCCGAATTTCTCGCTGTACCGACAAAAAGCACTATTCACCCCTGGACAGCCCGAAAGTAGTTATTTTCCATTTTGTCAACGGAATACCGCCGTACCGCCCCGAAAACGTTGCAAATAACCATTCTAGCCCTCAAACAGCCAGAAATCACGATCGACCGTCCAGACCGGCACGAATCCCGAATTTCTCGCTGCTCCGACAAAAAGCACTATTCACCCCTGGACGGCCCGAAAGTAGTTATTTTCCATTTTGTCAACGGAAAACCGCCGTACCGCCCCGAAAACGTTGCAAATAACCAATCTGCCCCTCAAACAGCCAGAAATCCCGACTGGCCGTCCAGACCGGCACGAATCCCAAATTTCTCGCTGTACCGACAAAAAGCACTATTCACCCCTGGACAGCCCGAAAGTAGTTATTTTCCATTTCGTCAACGGAATACCGCCGTACCGCCCCGAAAACGTTGCAAATAACCATTCTAGCCCTCAAACAGTTAGAAATCACGATCGGCAGTCCAGACCGGCACGAATCCCGAATTTCTCGCTGCTCCGACAAAAAGCACTATTCTCCCCTGAACGGCCCGAAAGTAGTTATTTTCCATTTTGTCAACGGAAGACCGCCGTACCGCCCCGAAAACGTTGCAAATAACCAATCTGCCCCTCAAACAGCCAGAAATCCCGATCGGCCGTCAAGACCGGCACGAATCCCGAATTTCTCGCTGTACCGACAGAAAGCACTATTCACCCCTGGACAGCCCGAAAGTAGTTATTTTCCATTCTGTAAACGGAAAACCGCCGTACCGCCCCGAAAACGTTGCAAATAACCATTCTAGCCCTCAAACAGCCAGAAATCACGATCGGCCGTCCAGACCGGCACGAATCCCGAATTTCTCGCTGCACCGACAAAATGCACTATTCACCCTTGGACGGCCCGAAAGTAGTTATTTTCCATTTTGTCAACGGAAAACCGCCGTACCGCCCCGAAAACGTTGCAAATAACCATTCTAGCCCTCAAACAGTTAGAAATCACGATCGGCCGTCCAGACTGGCACGAATCCCGAATTTCTCGCTGCTCCGACAAAAAGAACTATTCACCCCTGAACGGCCCGAAAGTAGTTATTTTCCATTTTGTCAACGGAAGACCGCCGTACCGCCCCGAAAACGTTGCAAATAACCATTCTAGCCCTCAAACAGTTAGAAATCACGATCGGCCGTCCAGACCGGCACGAATCCCGAATTTCTCGCTGCACCGACAAAAAGCACTATTCACCCTTGGACGGCCCGAAAGTAGTTATTTTCCATTTTGTCAACGGAAAACCGCCGTACCGCCCCGAAAACGTTGCAAATAACCATTCTAGCCCTCAAACAGTTAGAAATCACGATCGGCCGTCCAGACCGGCACGAATCCCGAATTTCTCGCTGTACCGACAAAAAGCACTATTCACCCCTGAACGGCCCGAAAGTAGTTATTTTCCATTTTGTCAACGGAAGACCGCCGTACCGCCCCGAAAACGTTGCAAATAACCATTCTAGCCCTCAAACAGCCAGAAATCACGATCGGCCGTCCAGACCGGCACGAATCCCGAATTTCTCGCTGCACCGACAAAAAGCACTATTCACCCTTGGACGGCCCGAAAGTAGTTATTTTCCATTTTGTCAACGGAAAACCGCCGTACCGCCCCGAAAACGTTGCAAATAACCATTCTAGCCCTCAAACAGTTAGAAATCACGATCGGCCGTCCAGACCGGCACGAATCCCGAATTTCTCGCTGCTCCGACAAAAAGCACTATTCACCCCTGAACGGCCCGAAAGTAGTTATTTTCCATTTTGTCAACGGAAGACCGCCGTACCGCCCCGAAAACGTTGCAAATAACCATTCTAGCCCTCAAACAGCCAGAAATCACGATTGGCCGTCCAGACCGGCACGAATCCCGAATTTCTCGCTGTACCGACAGAAAGCACTATTCACCCTTGGACGGCCCGAAAGTAGTTATTTTCCATTTTGTCAACGGAAAACCGCCGTACCGCCTCGAAAACGTTGCAAATAACCATTCAAGCCCTCAAACAGTTAGAAATCACGATCGGCCGTCCAGACCGGCACGAATCCCGAATTTCTCGCTGCTCCGACAAAAAGCACTATTCACCCCTGAACGGCCCGAAAGTAGTTATTTTCCATTTTGTCAACGGAAGACCGCCGTACCGCCCCGAAAACGTTGCAAATAACCAATCTGCCCCTCAAACAGCCAGAAATCCCGACTGGCCGTCCAGACCGGCACGAATCCCAAATTTCTCGCTGTACCGACAAAAAGCACTATTCACCCCTGGGCAGCCCGAAAGTAGTTATTTTCCATTTTGTCAACGGAATACCGCCGTACCGCCCCGAAAACGTTGCAAATAACCATTCTAGCCCTCAAACAGTTAGAAATCACGATCGGCCGTCCAGACCGGCACGAATCCCGAATTTCTCGCTGCTCCGACAAAAAGCACTATTCACCCCTGAACGGCCCGAAAGTAGTTATTTTCCATTTTGTCAACGGAAGACCGCCGTACCGCCCCGAAAACGTTGCAAATAACCATTCTAGCCCTCAAACAGCCAGAAATCACGATTGGCCGTCCAGACCGGCACGAATCCCGAATTTCTCGCTGTACCGACAGAAAGCACTATTCACCCTTGGACGGCCCGAAAGTAGTTATTTTCCATTTTGTCAACGGAAAACCGCCGTACCGCCTCGAAAACGTTGCAAATAACCATTCAAGCCCTCAAACAGTTAGAAATCACGATCGGCCGTCCAGACCGGCACGAATCCCGAATTTCTCGCTGCTCCGACAAAAAGCACTATTCACCCCTGAACGGCCCGAAAGTAGTTATTTTCCATTTTGTCAACGGAAGACCGCCGTACCGCCCCGAAAACGTTGCAAATAACCAATCTGCCCCTCAAACAGCCAGAAATCCCGACTGGCCGTCCAGACCGGCACGAATCCCAAATTTCTCGCTGTACCGACAAAAAGCACTATTCACCCCTGGGCAGCCCGAAAGTAGTTATTTTCCATTTTGTCAACGGAATACCGCCGTACCGCCCCGAAAACGTTGCAAATAACCATTCTAGCCCTTAAACAGTTAGAAATCACGATCAGCCGTCCAGACCGGCACGAATCCCGAATTTCTCGCTGCTCCGACAAAAAGCACTATTCTCCCCTAAACGGCCCGAAAGTAGTTATTTTCCATTTTGTCAACGGAAGACCGCCGTACCGCCCCGAAAACGTTGCAAATAACCATTCTAGCCCTTAAACAGTTAGAAATCACGATCGGCCGTCCAGACCGGCACGAATCCCGAATTTCTCGCTGCTCCGACAAAAAGCACTATTCTCCCCTGAACGGCCCGAAAGTAGTTATTTTCCATTTTGTCAACGGAAGACCGCCGTACCGCCCCGAAAACGTTGCAAATAACCAATCTGCCCCTCAAACAGCCAGAAATCCCGATCGGCCGTCCAGATCGGCACGAATCCCGAATTTCTCGCTGTCCCGACAGAAAGCACTATTCACCCCTGGACAGCCCGAAAGTAGTTATTTTCCATTTTGTAAACGGAAAACCGCCGTACCGCCCCGAAAATGTTGCAAATAACCATTCTAGCCCTCAAACAGCCAGAAATCACGATTGGCCGTCCAGACCGGCACGAATCCCGAATTTCTCGCTGCACCGACAAAAAGCACTATTCACCCTTGGACGGCCCGAAAGTAGTTATTTTCCATTTTGTCAACGGAAAACCGCCGTATCGCCCCGAAAACGTTGCAAATAACCATTCTAGCCCTCAAACAGTTAGAAATCACGATCGGCCGTCCAGACCGGCACGAATCCCGAATTTCTCGCTGCTCCGACAAAAAGCACTATTCACCCCTGAACGGCCCGAAAGTAGTTATTTTCCATTTTGTCAACGGAAGACCGCCGTACCGCCCCGAAAACGTTGCAAATAACCAATCTGCCCCTCAAACAGCCAGAAATCCCGACTGGCCGTCCAGACCGGCACGAATCCCAAATTTCTCGCTGTACCGACAAAAAGCACTATTCACCCCTGGACAGCCCGAAAGTAGTTATTTTCCATTTTGTCAACGGAATACCGCCGTACCGCCCCGAAAACGTTGCAAATAACCATTCTAGCCCTTAAACAGTTAGAAATCACGATCGGCCGTCCAGACCGGCACGAATCCCGAATTTCTCGCTGCTCCGACAAAAAGCACTATTCTCCCCTGAACGGCCCGAAAGTAGTTATTTTCCATTCTGTAAACGGAAAACCGCCGTACCGCCCCGAAAACGTTGCAAATAACCAATCTGCCCCTCAAACAGCCAGAAATCCCGACTGGCCGTCCAGAACGGCACGAATCCCAAATTTCCCGCTGTACCGACAAAAAGCACTATTCACCCCTGGACAGCCCGAAAGTAGTTATTTTCCATTTTGTCAACGGAAAACCGCCGTATCGCCCCGAAAACGTTGCAAATAACCATTCTAGCCCTCAAACAGTTAGAAATCCCGATCGGCCGTCCAGACCGGCACGAATCCCGAATTTCTCGCTGCTCCGACAAAAAGAACTATTCACCCCTGAACGGCCCGAAAGTAGTTATTTTCCATTCTGTCAACGGAAGACCGCCGTACCGCCCCGAAAACGTTGCAAATAACCATTCTAGCCCTCAAACAGTTAGAAATCATGATCGGCCGTCCAGACCGGCACGAATCCCGAATTTCTCGCAGCTCCGACAAAAAGCACTATTCACCCTTGGACGGCCCGAAAGTAGTTATTTTCCATTCTGTCAACGGAATACCGCCGTACCGCCCCGAAAACGTTGCAAATAACCATTCTAGCCCTCAAACAGCCAGAAATCACGATCGGCCGTCCAGACCGGCACGAATCCCGAATTTCTCGCTGCTCCGACAAAAAGCACTATTCACCCCTGAACGGCCCGAAAGTAGTTATTTTCCATTTTGTCAACGGAAGACCGCCGTACCGCCCCGAAAACGTTGCAAATAACCAATCTGCCCCTCAAACAGCCAGAAATCCCGACTGGCCGTCCAGACCGGCACGAATCCCAAATTTCTCGCTGTACCGACAAAAAGCACTATTCACCCCTGGACAGCCCGAAAGTAGTTATTTTCCATTTTGTCAACGGAATACCGCCGTACCGCCCCGAAAACGTTGCAAATAACCATTCTAGCCCTTAAACAGTTAGAAATCACGATCGGCCGTCCAGACCGGCACGAATCCCGAATTTCTCGCTGCTCCGACAAAAAGCACTATTCTCCCCTGAACGGCCCGAAAGTAGTTATTTTCCATTCTGTAAACGGAAAACCGCCGTACCGCCCCGAAAACGTTGCAAATAAACAATCTGCCCCTCAAACAGCCAGAAATCCCGACTGGCCGTCCAGAACGGCACGAATCCCAAATTTCCCGCTGTACCGACAAAAAGCACTATTCACCCCTGGACAGCCCGAAAGTAGTTATTTTCCATTTTGTCAACGGAAAACCGCCGTATCGCCCCGAAAACGTTGCAAATAACCATTCTAGCCCTCAAACAGTTAGAAATCCCGATCGGCCGTCCAGACCGGCACGAATCCCGAATTTCTCGCTGCTCCGACAAAAAGAACTATTCACCCCTGAACGGCCCGAAAGTAGTTATTTTCCATTCTGTCAACGGAAGACCGCCGTACCGCCCCGAAAACGTTGCAAATAACCATTCTAGCCCTCAAACAGTTAGAAATCATGATCGGCCGTCCAGACCGGCACGAATCCCGAATTTCTCGCAGCTCCGACAAAAAGCACTATTCACCCTTGGACGGCCCGAAAGTAGTTATTTTCCATTCTGTCAACGGAATACCGCCGTACCGCCCCGAAAACGTTGCAAATAACCATTCTAGCCCTCAAACAGCCAGAAATCCCGATCGACCGTCCAGACCGGCACGAATCCTGAATTTCTCGCTGCTCCGACAAAAAGCACTATTCACCCCTGGACGGCCCGAAAGTAGTTATTTTCCATTTTGTCAACGGAATACCGCCATACCGCCCCGAAAACGTTGCAAATAACCAATCTGCCCCTCAAACAGCCAGAAATCACGACTGGCCGTCCAGAACGGCACGAATCCCAAATTTTCCGCTGTACCGACAGAAAGCACTATTCACCCCTGGACAGCCCGAAAGTAGTTATTTTCCATTCTGTAAACGGAAAACCACCGTACCGCCCCGAAAACGTTGCAAATAACCAATCTGCCCCTCAAACAGCCAGAAATCCCGACTGGCCGTCCAGAACGGCACGAATCCCAAATTTCCCGCTGTACCGACAAAAAGCACTATTCACCCCTAGACAGCCCGAAAGTAGTTATTTTCCATTTTGTCAACGGAATACCGCCGTACCGCCCCGAAAACATTGCAAATAACCATTCTAGCCCTCAAATAGTTAGAAATCACGATCGGCCGTCCAGACCGGCACGAATCCCGAATTTCTCGCTGCACCGACATAAAGCACTATTCACCCCTGAACGGCCCGAAAGTAGTTATTTTCCATTTTGTCAACGGAAGACCGCCGTACCGCCCCGAAAACGTTGCAAATAACCAATCTGCCCCTCAAACAGCCAGAAATCCCGATCGGCCGTCCAGACCGGCACGAATCCCGAATTTCTCGCTGTACCGACAAAAAGCACTATTCACCCCTGAACAGCCCGAAAGTAGTTATTTTCCATTCTGTAAACGGAAAACCGCCGTACCGCCCCGAAAACGTTGCAAATAACCATTCTAGCCCTCAAACAGCCAGAAATCACGATCGGCCGTCCAGACCGGCACGAATCCCGAAGTTCTCGCTGCACCGACAAAAAGCACTATTCACCCTTGGACGGCCCGAAAGTAGTTATTTTCCATTTTGTCAACGGAAAACCGCCGTATCGCCCCGAAAACGTTGCAAATAACCATTCTAGCCCTCAAACAGTTAGAAATCCCGATCGGCCGTCCAGACCGGCACGAATCCCGAATTTCTCGCTGCTCCGACAAAAAGAACTATTCACCCCTGAACGGCCCGAAAGTAGTTATTTTCCATTCTGTCAACGGAAGACCGCCGTACCGCCCCGAAAACGTTGCAAATAACCATTCTAGCCCTCAAACAGTTAGAAATCACGATCGGCCGTCCAGACCGGCACGAATCCCGAATTTCTCGCTGCTCCGACAAAAAGCACTATTCACCCTTGGACAGCCCGAAAGTAGTTATTTTCCATTTTGTCAACGGAAGACCGCCGTACCGCCCCGAAAACGTTGCAAATAACCAATCTGCCCCTCAAACAGCCAGAAATCACGATCGGCCGTCCAGACCGGCACGAATCCCGAATTTCTCGCTGTACCGACAGAAAGCACTATTCACCCCTGAACGGCCCGAAAGTAGTTATTTTCCATTCTGTAAACGGAAGACCGCCGTACCGCCACTAAAACGTTGCAAATAACCATTCTAGCCCTCAAACAGCCAGAAATCACGATCGGCCGTCCAGACCGGCACGAATCCCGAATTTCTCGTTGTACCGACAAAAAGCACTATTCACCCTTGGACGGCCCGAAAGTAGTTATTTTCCATTCTGTCAACGGAATACCGCCGTACCGCCCCGAAAACGTTGCAAATAACCATTCTAGCCCTCAAACAGCCAGAAATCCCGATCGACCGTCCAGACCGGCACGAATCCCGAATTTCTCGCTGCTCCGACAAAAAGCACTATTCACCCCTGGACAGCCCGAAAGTAGTTATTTTCCATTCTGTAAACGGAAAACCGCCGTACCGCCCCGAAAACGTTGCAAATAACCAATCTGCCCCTCAAACAGCCAGAAATCCCGACTGGCCGTCCAGAACGGCACGAATCCCAAATTTCCCGCTGTACCGACAAAAAGCACTATTCACCCCTGGACAGCCCGAAAGTAGTTATTTTCCATTTTGTCAACGGAAAACCGCCGTATCGCCCCGAAAACGTTGCAAATAACCATTCTAGCCCTCAAACAGTTAGAAATCCCGATCGGCCGTCCAGACCGGCACGAATCCCGAATTTCTCGCTGCTCCGACAAAAAGAACTATTCACCCCTGAACGGCCCGAAAGTAGTTATTTTCCATTCTGTCAACGGAAGACCGCCGTACCGCCCCGAAAACGTTGCAAATAACCATTCTAGCCCTCAAACAGTTAGAAATCATGATCGGCCGTCCAGACCGGCACGAATCCCGAATTTCTCGCTGCTCCGACAAAAAGCACTATTCACCCTTGGACGGCCCGAAAGTAGTTATTTTCCATTCTGTCAACGGAATACCGCCGTACCGCCCCGAAAACGTTGCAAATAACCATTCTAGCCCTCAAACAGCCAGAAATCCCGATCGACCGTCCAGACCGGCACGAATCCTGAATTTCTCGCTGCTCCGACAAAAAGCACTATTCACCCCTGGACGGCCCGAAAGTAGTTATTTTCCATTTTGTCAACGGAATACCGCCATACCGCCCCGAAAACGTTGCAAATAACCAATCTGCCCCTCAAACAGCCAGAAATCACGACTGGCCGTCCAGAACGGCACGAATCCCAAATTTTCCGCTGTACCGACAGAAAGCACTATTCACCCCTGGACAGCCCGAAAGTAGTTATTTTCCATTCTGTAAACGGAAAACCACCGTACCGCCCCGAAAACGTTGCAAATAACCAATCTGCCCCTCAAACAGCCAGAAATCCCGACTGGCCGTCCAGAACGGCACGAATCCCAAATTTCCCGCTGTACCGACAAAAAGCACTATTCACCCCTGGACAGCCCGAAAGTAGTTATTTTCCATTTTGTCAACGGAATACCGCCGTACCGCCCCGAAAACATTGCAAATAACCATTCTAGCCCTCAAATAGTTAGAAATCACGATCGGCCGTCCAGACCGGCACGAATCCCGAATTTCTCGCTGCACCGACATAAAGCACTATTCACCCCTGAACGGCCCGAAAGTAGTTATTTTCCATTATGTCAACGGAAGACCGCCGTACCGCCCCGAAAACGTTGCAAATAACCAATCTGCCCCTCAAACAGCCAGAAATCCCGATCGGCCGTCCAGACCGGCACGAATCCCGAATTTCTCGCTGTACCGACAGAAAGCACTATTCACCCCTGAACAGCCCGAAAGTAGTTATTTTCCATTCTGTAAACGGAAAACCGCCGTACCGCCCCGAAAACGTTGCAAATAACCATTCTAGCCCTCAAACAGCCAGAAATCACGATCGGCCGTCCAGACCGGCACGAATCCCGAAGTTCTCGCTGCACCGACAAAAAGCACTATTCACCCTTGGACGGCCCGAAAGTAGTTATTTTCCATTTTGTCAACGGAAAACCGCCGTATCGCCCCGAAAACGTTGCAAATAACCATTCTAGCCCTCAAACAGTTAGAAATCCCGATCGGCCGTCCAGACCGGCACGAATCCCGAATTTCTCGCTGCTCCGACAAAAAGAACTATTCACCCCTGAACGGCCCGAAAGTAGTTATTTTCCATTCTGTCAACGGAAGACCGCCGTACCGCCCCGAAAACGTTGCAAATAACCATTCTAGCCCTCAAACAGTTAGAAATCACGATCGGCCGTCCAGACCGGCACGAATCCCGAATTTCTCGCTGCTCCGACAAAAAGCACTATTCACCCTTGGACGGCCCGAAAGTAGTTATTTTCCATTTTGTCAACGGAAGACCGCCGTACCGCCCCGAAAACGTTGCAAATAACCAATCTGCCCCTCAAACAGCCAGAAATCACGATCGGCCGTCCAGACCGGCACGAATCCCGAATTTCTCGCTGTACCGACAGAAAGCACTATTCACCCCTGAACGGCCCGAAAGTAGTTATTTTCCATTCTGTAAACGGAAGACCGCCGTACCGCCACTAAAACGTTGCAAATAACCATTCTAGCCCTCAAACAGCCAGAAATCACGATCGGCCGTCCAGACCGGCACGAATCCCGAATTTCTCGTTGTACCGACAAAAAGCACTATTCACCCTTGGCCGGCCCGAAAGTAGTTATTTTCCATTCTGTCAACGGAATACCGCCGTACCGCCCTGAAAACGTTGCAAATAACCATTCTAGCCCTCAAACAGCCAGAAATCCCGATCGACCGTCCAGACCGGCACGAATCCCGAATTTCTCGCTGCTCCGACAAAAAGCACTATTCACCCCTGGACAGCCCGAAAGTAGTTATTTTCCATTTTGTCAACGGAAAACCGCCGTATCGCCCCGAAAACGTTGCAAATAACCATTCTAGCCCTCAAACAGTTAGAAATCCCGATCGGCCGTCCAGACCGGCACGAATCCCGAATTTCTCGCTGCTCCGACAAAAAGAACTATTCACCCCTGAACGGCCCGAAAGTAGTTATTTTCCATTCTGTCAACGGAAGACCGCCGTACCGCCCCGAAAACGTTGCAAATAACCATTCTAGCCCTCAAACAGTTAGAAATCATGATCGGCCGTCCAGACCGGCACGAATCCCGAATTTCTCGCTGCTCCGACAAAAAGCACTATTCACCCTTGGACGGCCCGAAAGTAGTTATTTTCCATTCTGTCAACGGAATACCGCCGTACCGCCCCGAAAACGTTGCAAATAACCATTCTAGCCCTCAAACAGCCAGAAATCCCGATCGACCGTCCAGACCGGCACGAATCCTGAATTTCTCGCTGCTCCGACAAAAAGCACTATTCACCCCTGGACGGCCCGAAAGTAGTTATTTTCCATTTTGTCAACGGAATACCGCCGTACCGCCCCGAAAACGTTGCAAATAACCAATCTGCCCCTCAAACAGCCAGAAATCCCGATCGGCCGTCCAGACCGGCACGAATCCCGAATTTCTCGCTGTACCGACAGAAAGCACTATTCACCCCTGAACAGCCCGAAAGTAGTTATTTTCCATTCTGTAAACGGAAAACCGCCGTACCGCCCCGAAAACGTTGCAAATAACCATTCTAGCCCTCAAACAGCCAGAAATCACGATCGGCCGTCCAGACCGGCACGAATCCCGAAGTTCTCGCTGCACCGACAAAAAGCACTATTCACCCTTGGACGGCCCGAAAGTAGTTATTTTCCATTTTGTCAACGGAAAACCGCCGTATCGCCCCGAAAACGTTGCAAATAACCATTCTAGCCCTCAAACAGTTAGAAATCCCGATCGGCCGTCCAGACCGGCACGAATCCCGAATTTCTCGCTGCTCCGACAAAAAGAACTATTCACCCCTGAACGGCCCGAAAGTAGTTATTTTCCATTCTGTCAACGGAAGACCGCCGTACCGCCCCGAAAACGTTGCAAATAACCATTCTAGCCCTCAAACAGTTAGAAATCACGATCGGCCGTCCAGACCGGCACGAATCCCGAATTTCTCGCTGCTCCGACAAAAAGCACTATTCACCCTTGGACGGCCCGAAAGTAGTTATTTTCCATTTTGTCAACGGAAGACCGCCGTACCGCCCCGAAAACGTTGCAAATAACCAATCTGCCCCTCAAACAGCCAGAAATCACGATCGGCCGTCCAGACCGGCACGAATCCCGAATTTCTCGCTGTACCGACAGAAAGCACTATTCACCCCTGAACGGCCCGAAAGTAGTTATTTTCCATTCTGTAAACGGAAGACCGCCGTACCGCCACTAAAACGTTGCAAATAACCATTCTAGCCCTCAAACAGCCAGAAATCACGATCGGCCGTCCAGACCGGCACGAATCCCGAATTTCTCGTTGTACCGACAAAAAGCACTATTCACCCTTGGACGGCCCGAAAGTAGTTATTTTCCATTCTGTCAACGGAATACCGCCGTACCGCCCTGAAAACGTTGCAAATAACCATTCTAGCCCTCAAACAGCCAGAAATCCCGATCGACCGTCCAGACCGGCACGAATCCCGAATTTCTCGCTGCTCCGACAAAAAGCACTATTCACCCCTGGACAGCCCGAAAGTAGTTATTTTCCATTTTGTCAACGGAAAACCGCCGTATCGCCCCGAAAACGTTGCAAATAACCATTCTAGCCCTCAAACAGTTAGAAATCCCGATCGGCCGTCCAGACCGGCACGAATCCCGAATTTCTCGCTGCTCCGACAAAAAGAACTATTCACCCCTGAACGGCCCGAAAGTAGTTATTTTCCATTCTGTCAACGGAAGACCGCCGTACCGCCCCGAAAACGTTGCAAATAACCATTCTAGCCCTCAAACAGTTAGAAATCATGATCGGCCGTCCAGACCGGCACGAATCCCGAATTTCTCGCTGCTCCGACAAAAAGCACTATTCACCCTTGGACGGCCCGAAAGTAGTTATTTTCCATTCTGTCAACGGAATACCGCCGTACCGCCCCGAAAACGTTGCAAATAACCATTCTAGCCCTCAAACAGCCAGAAATCCCGATCGACCGTCCAGACCGGCACGAATCCTGAATTTCTCGCTGCTCCGACAAAAAGCACTATTCACCCCTGGACGGCCCGAAAGTAGTTATTTTCCATTTTGTCAACGGAATACCGCCGTACCGCCCCGAAAACGTTGCAAATAACCAATCTGCCCCTCAAACAGCCAGAAATCACGACTGGCCGTCCAGAACGGCACGAATCCCAAATTTTCCGCTGTACCGACAGAAAGCACTATTCACCCCTGGACAGCCCGAAAGTAGTTATTTTCCATTCTGTAAACGGAAAACCACCGTACCGCCCCGAAAACGTTGCAAATAACCAATCTGCCCCTCAAACAGCCAGAAATCCCGACTGGCCGTCCAGAACGGCACGAATCCCAAATTTCCCGCTGTACCGACAAAAAGCACTATTCACCCCTGGACAGCCCGAAAGTAGTTATTTTCCATTTTGTCAACGGAATACCGCCGTACCGCCCCGAAAACATTGCAAATAACCATTCTAGCCCTCAAATAGTTAGAAATCACGATCGGCCGTCCAGACCGGCACGAATCCCGAATTTCTCGCTGCACCGACATAAAGCACTATTCCCCCCTGAACGGCCCGAAAGTAGTTATTTTCCATTATGTCAACGGAAGACCGCCGTACCGCCCCGAAAACGTTGCAAATAACCAATCTGCCCCTCAAACAGCCAGAAATCCCGATCGGCCGTCCAGACCGGCACGAATCCCGAATTTCTCGCTGTACCGACAGAAAGCACTATTCACCCCTGAACAGCCCGAAAGTAGTTATTTTCCATTCTGTAAACGGAAAACCGCCGTACCGCCCCGAAAACGTTGCAAATAACCATTCTAGCCCTCAAACAGCCAGAAATCACGATCGGCCGTCCAGACCGGCACGAATCCCGAAGTTCTCGCTGCACCGACAAAAAGCACTATTCACCCTTGGACGGCCCGAAAGTAGTTATTTTCCATTTTGTCAACGGAAAACCGCCGTATCGCCCCGAAAACGTTGCAAATAACCATTCTAGCCCTCAAACAGTTAGAAATCCCGATCGGCCGTCCAGACCGGCACGAATCCCGAATTTCTCGCTGCTCCGACAAAAAGAACTATTCACCCCTGAACGGCCCGAAAGTAGTTATTTTCCATTCTGTCAACGGAAGACCGCCGTACCGCCCCGAAAACGTTGCAAATAACCATTCTAGCCCTCAAACAGTTAGAAATCACGATCGGCCGTCCAGACTGGCACGAATCCCGAATTTCTCGCTGCTCCGACAAAAAGCACTATTCACCCTTGGACGGCCCGAAAGTAGTTATTTTCCATTTTGTCAACGGAAGACCGCCGTACCGCCCCGAAAACGTTGCAAATAACCAATCTGCCCCTCAAACAGCCAGAAATCACGATCGGCCGTCCAGACCGGCACGAATCCCGAATTTCTCGCTGTACCGACAGAAAGCACTATTCACCCCTGAACGGCCCGAAAGTAGTTATTTTCCATTCTGTAAACGGAAGACCGCCGTACCGCCACTAAAACGTTGCAAATAACCATTCTAGCCCTCAAACAGCCAGAAATCACGATCGGCCGTCCAGACCGGCACGAATCCCGAATTTCTCGTTGTACCGACAAAAAGCACTATTCACCCTTGGACGGCCCGAAAGTAGTTATTTTCCATTCTGTCAACGGAATACCGCCGTACCGCCCTGAAAACGTTGCAAATAACCATTCTAGCCCTCAAACAGCCAGAAATCCCGATCGACCGTCCAGACCGGCACGAATCCCGAATTTCTCGCTGCTCCGACAAAAAGCACTATTCACCCCTGGACAGCCCGAAAGTAGTTATTTTCCATTCTGTAAACGGAAAACCGCCGTACCGCCCCGAAAACGTTGCAAATAACCAATCTGCCCCTCAAACAGCCAGAAATCCCGACTGGCCGTCCAGAACGGCACGAATCCCAAATTTCCCGCTGTACCGACAAAAAGCACTATTCACCCCTGGACAGCCCGAAAGTAGTTATTTTCCATTTTGTCAACGGAATACCGCCGTACCGCCCCGAAAACATTGCAAATAACCATTCTAGCCCTCAAATAGTTAGAAATCACGATCGGCCGTCCAGACCGGCACGAATCCCGAATTTCTCGCTGCACCGACATAAAGCACTATTCCCCCCTGAACGGCCCGAAAGTAGTTATTTTCCATTATGTCAACGGAAGACCGCCGTACCGCCCCGAAAACGTTGCAAATAACCAATCTGCCCCTCAAACAGCCAGAAATCCCGATCGGCCGTCCAGACCGGCACGAATCCCGAATTTCTCGCTGTACCGACAGAAAGCACTATTCACCCCTGAACAGCCCGAAAGTAGTTATTTTCCATTCTGTAAACGGAAAACCGCCGTACCGCCCCGAAAACGTTGCAAATAACCATTCTAGCCCTCAAACAGCCAGAAATCACGATCGGCCGTCCAGACCGGCACGAATCCCGAAGTTCTCGCTGCACCGACAAAAAGCACTATTCACCCTTGGACGGCCCGAAAGTAGTTATTTTCCATTTTGTCAACGGAAAACCGCCGTATCGCCCCGAAAACGTTGCAAATAACCATTCTAGCCCTCAAACAGTTAGAAATCCCGATCGGCCGTCCAGACCGGCACGAATCCCGAATTTCTCGCTGCTCCGACAAAAAGAACTATTCACCCCTGAACGGCCCGAAAGTAGTTATTTTCCATTCTGTCAACGGAAGACCGCCGTACCGCCCCGAAAACGTTGCAAATAACCATTCTAGCCCTCAAACAGTTAGAAATCACGATCGGCCGTCCAGACTGGCACGAATCCCGAATTTCTCGCTGCTCCGACAAAAAGCACTATTCACCCTTGGACGGCCCGAAAGTAGTTATTTTCCATTTTGTCAACGGAAGACCGCCGTACCGCCCCGAAAACGTTGCAAATAACCAATCTGCCCCTCAAACAGCCAGAAATCACGATCGGCCGTCCAGACCGGCACGAATCCCGAATTTCTCGCTGTACCGACAGAAAGCACTATTCACCCCTGAACGGCCCGAAAGTAGTTATTTTCCATTCTGTAAACGGAAGACCGCCGTACCGCCACTAAAACGTTGCAAATAACCATTCTAGCCCTCAAACAGCCAGAAATCACGATCGGCCGTCCAGACCGGCACGAATCCCGAATTTCTCGTTGTACCGACAAAAAGCACTATTCACCCTTGGACGGCCCGAAAGTAGTTATTTTCCATTCTGTCAACGGAATACCGCCGTACCGCCCTGAAAACGTTGCAAATAACCATTCTAGCCCTCAAACAGCCAGAAATCCCGATCGACCGTCCAGACCGGCACGAATCCCGAATTTCTCGCTGCTCCGACAAAAAGCACTATTCACCCCTGGACAGCCCGAAAGTAGTTATTTTCCATTCTGTAAACGGAAAACCGCCGTACCGCCCCGAAAACGTTGCAAATAACCAATCTGCCCCTCAAACAGCCAGAAATCCCGACTGGCCGTCCAGAACGGCACGAATCCCAAATTTCCCGCTGTACCGACAAAAAGCACTATTCACCCCTGGACAGCCCGAAAGTAGTTATTTTCCATTTTGTCAACGGAAAACCGCCGTATCGCCCCGAAAACGTTGCAAATAACCATTCTAGCCCTCAAACAGTTAGAAATCCCGATCGGCCGTCCAGACCGGCACGAATCCCGAATTTCTCGCTGCTCCGACAAAAAGAACTATTCACCCCTGAACGGCCCGAAAGTAGTTATTTTCCATTCTGTCAACGGAAGACCGCCGTACCGCCCCGAAAACGTTGCAAATAACCATTCTAGCCCTCAAACAGTTAGAAATCCCGATCGGCCGTCCAGACCGGCACGAATCCCGAATTTCTCGCTGCTCCGACAAAAAGAACTATTCACCCCTGAACGGCCCGAAAGTAGTTATTTTCCATTCTGTCAACGGAATACCGCCGTACCGCCCCGAAAACGTTGCAAATAACCATTCTAGCCCTCAAACAGTTAGAAATCATGATCGGCCGTCCAGACCGGCACGAATCCCGAATTTCTCGCTGCTCCGACAAAAAGCACTATTCACCCCTGGACGGCCCGAAAGTAGTTATTTTCCATTCTGTCAACGGAATACCGCCGTACCGCCCCGAAAACGTTGCAAATAACCAATCTGCCCCTCAAACAGCCAGAAATCACGATCGGCCGTCCAGACCGGCACGAATCCCGAATTTCTCGCTGTACCGACAGAAAGCACTATTCACCCCTGAACGGCCCGAAAGTAGTTATTTTCCATTCTGTAAACGGAAGACCGCCGTACCGCCACTAAAACGTTGCAAATAACCATTCTAGCCCTCAAACAGCCAGAAATCACGATCGGCCGTCCAGACCGGCACGAATCCCGAATTTCTCGTTGTACCGACAAAAAGCACTATTCACCCTTGGACGGCCCGAAAGTAGTTATTTTCCATTCTGTCAACGGAATACCGCCGTACCGCCCTGAAAACGTTGCAAATAACCATTCTAGCCCTCAAACAGCCAGAAATCCCGATCGACCGTCCAGACCGGCACGAATCCCGAATTTCTCGCTGCTCCGACAAAAAGCACTATTCACCCCTGGACAGCCCGAAAGTAGTTATTTTCCATTCTGTAAACGGAAAACCGCCGTACCGCCCCGAAAACGTTGCAAATAACCAATCTGCCCCTCAAACAGCCAGAAATCCCGACTGGCCGTCCAGAACGGCACGAATCCCAAATTTCCCGCTGTACCGACAAAAAGCACTATTCACCCCTGGACAGCCCGAAAGTAGTTATTTTCCATTTTGTCAACGGAAAACCGCCGTATCGCCCTGAAAACGTCGCAAATAACCATTCTAGCCCTCAAACAGTTAGAAATCCCGATCGGCCGTCCAGACCGGCACGAATCCCGAATTTCTCGCTGCTCCGACAAAAAGAACTATTCACCCCTGAACGGCCCGAAAGTAGTTATTTTCCATTCTGTCAACGGAAGACCGCCGTACCGCCCCGAAAACGTTGCAAATAACCATTCTAGCCCTCAAACAGTTAGAAATCCCGATCGGCCGTCCAGACCGGCACGAATCCCGAATTTCTCGCTGCTCCGACAAAAAGAACTATTCACCCCTGAACGGCCCGAAAGTAGTTATTTTCCATTCTGTCAACGGAAGACCGCCGTACCGCCCCGAAAACGTTGCAAATAACCATTCTAGCCCTCAAACAGTTAGAAATCATGATCGGCCGTCCAGACCGGCACGAATCCCGAATTTCTCGCTGCTCCGACAAAAAGCACTATTCACCCTTGGACGGCCCGAAAGTAGTTATTTTCCATTCTGTCAACGGAATACCGCCGTACCGCCCCGAAAACGTTGCAAATAACCATTCTAGCCCTCAAACAGCCAGAAATCCCGATCGACCGTCCAGACCGGCACGAATCCTGAATTTCTCGCTGCTCCGACAAAAAGCACTATTCACCCCTGGACGGCCCGAAAGTAGTTATTTTCCATTTTGTCAACGGAATACCGCCGTACCGCCCCGAAAACGTTGCAAATAACCAATCTGCCCCTCAAACAGCCAGAAATCACGACTGGCCGTCCAGAACGGCACGAATCCCAAATTTTCCGCTGTACCGACAGAAAGCACTATTCACCCCTGGACAGCCCGAAAGTAGTTATTTTCCATTCTGTAAACGGAAAACCACCGTACCGCCCCGAAAACGTTGCAAATAACCAATCTGCCCCTCAAACAGCCAGAAATCCCGACTGGCCGTCCAGAACGGCACGAATCCCAAATTTCCCGCTGTACCGACAAAAAGCACTATTCACCCCTGGACAGCCCGAAAGTAGTTATTTTCCATTTTGTCAACGGAATACCGCCGTACCGCCCCGAAAACATTGCAAATAACCATTCTAGCCCTCAAATAGTTAGAAATCACGATCGGCCGTCCAGACCGGCACGAATCCCGAATTTCTCGCTGCACCGACATAAAGCACTATTCACCCCTGAACGGCCCGAAAGTAGTTATTTTCCATTATGTCAACGGAAGACCGCCGTACCGCCCCGAAAACGTTGCAAATAACCAATCTGCCCCTCAAACAGCCAGAAATCCCGATCGGCCGTCCAGACCGGCACGAATCCCGAATTTCTCGCTGTACCGACAGAAAGCACTATTCACCCCTGAACAGCCCGAAAGTAGTTATTTTCCATTCTGTAAACGGAAAACCGCCGTACCGCCCCGAAAACGTTGCAAATAACCATTCTAGCCCTCAAACAGCCAGAAATCACGATCGGCCGTCCAGACCGGCACGAATCCCGAAGTTCTCGCTGCACCGACAAAAAGCACTATTCACCCTTGGACGGCCCGAAAGTAGTTATTTTCCATTTTGTCAACGGAAAACCGCCGTATCGCCCCGAAAACGTTGCAAATAACCATTCTAGCCCTCAAACAGTTAGAAATCCCGATCGGCCGTCCAGACCGGCACGAATCCCGAATTTCTCACTGCTCCGACAAAAAGAACTATTCACCCCTGAACGGCCCGAAAGTAGTTATTTTCCATTCTGTCAACGGAAGACCGCCGTACCGCCCCGAAAACGTTGCAAATAACCATTCTAGCCCTCAAACAGTTAGAAATCACGATCGGCCGTCCAGACCGGCACGAATCCCGAATTTCTCGCTGCTCCGACAAAAAGCACTATTCACCCTTGGACGGCCCGAAAGTAGTTATTTTCCATTTTGTCAACGGAAGACCGCCGTACCGCCCCGAAAACGTTGCAAATAACCAATCTGCCCCTCAAACAGCCAGAAATCACGATCGGCCGTCCAGACCGGCACGAATCCCGAATTTCTCGCTGTACCGACAGAAAGCACTATTCACCCCTGAACGGCCCGAAAGTAGTTATTTTCCATTCTGTAAACGGAAGACCGCCGTACCGCCACTAAAACGTTGCAAATAACCATTCTAGCCCTCAAACAGCCAGAAATCACGATCGGCCGTCCAGACCGGCACGAATCCCGAATTTCTCGTTGTACCGACAAAAAGCACTATTCACCCTTGGACGGCCCGAAAGTAGTTATTTTCCATTCTGTCAACGGAATACCGCCGTACCGCCCTGAAAACGTTGCAAATAACCATTCTAGCCCTCAAACAGCCAGAAATCCCGATCGACCGTCCAGACCGGCACGAATCCCGAATTTCTCGCTGCTCCGACAAAAAGCACTATTCACCCCTGGACAGCCCGAAAGTAGTTATTTTCCATTCTGTAAACGGAAAACCGCCGTACCGCCCCGAAAACGTTGCAAATAACCAATCTGCCCCTCAAACAGCCAGAAATCCCGACTGGCCGTCCAGAACGGCACGAATCCCAAATTTCCCGCTGTACCGACAAAAAGCACTATTCACCCCTGGACAGCCCGAAAGTAGTTATTTTCCATTTTGTCAACGGAAAACCGCCGTATCGCCCCGAAAACGTTGCAAATAACCATTCTAGCCCTCAAACAGTTAGAAATCCCGATCGGCCGTCCAGACCGGCACGAATCCCGAATTTCTCGCTGCTCCGACAAAAAGAACTATTCACCCCTGAACGGCCCGAAAGTAGTTATTTTCCATTCTGTCAACGGAAGACCGCCGTACCGCCCCGAAAACGTTGCAAATAACCATTCTAGCCCTCAAACAGTTAGAAATCATGATCGGCCGTCCAGACCGGCACGAATCCCGAATTTCTCGCTGCTCCGACAAAAAGCACTATTCACCCTTGGACGGCCCGAAAGTAGTTATTTTCCATTTTGTCAACGGAAGACCGCCGTACCGCCCCGAAAACGATGCAAATAACCAATCTGCCCCTCAAACAGCCAGAAATCACGATCGGCCGTCCAGACCGGCACGAATCCCGAATTTCTCGCTGCACCGACAAAAAGCACTATTCACCCTTGGACGGCCCGAAAGTAGTTATTTTCCATTTTGTCAACGGAAAACCGCCGTATCGCCCCGAAAACGTTGCAAATAACCATTCTAGCCCTCAAACAGTTAGAAATCCCGATCAGCCGTCCAGACCGGCACGAATCCCGAATTTCTCGCTGCTCCGACAAAAAGAACTATTCACCCCTGAACGGCCCGAAAGTAGTTATTTTCCATTCTGTCAACGGAAGACCGCCGTACCGCCCCGAAAACGTTGCAAATAACCATTCTAGCCCTCAAACAGTTAGAAATCACGATCGGCCGTCCAGACCGGCACGAATCCCGAATTTCTCGCTGCTCCGACAAAAAGCACTATTCACCCTTGGACGGCCCGAAAGTAGTTATTTTCCATTTTGTCAACGGAAGACCGCCGTACCGCCCCGAAAACGTTGCAAATAACCAATCTGCCCCTCAAACAGCCAGAAATCACGATCGGCCGTCCAGACCGGCACGAATCCCGAATTTCTCGCTGTACCGACAGAAAGCACTATTCACCCTTGGACAGCCCGAAAGTAGTTATTTTCCATTCTGTAAACGGAAAACCGCCGTATCGCCCCGAAAACGTTGCAAATAACCATTCTAGCCCTCAAACAGTTAGAAATCACGATCGGCCGTCCAGACCGGCACGAATCCCGAATTTCTCGCTGCACCGACAAAAAGCACTATTCACCCCTAAACGGCCCGAAAGTAGTTATTTTCCATTTTGTCAACGGAAGACCGCCGTACCGCCCCGGAAACGTTGCAAATAACCATTCTGCCCCTCAAACAGCCAGAAATCACGACTGGCCGTCCAGACCGGCACGAATCCCGAATTTCTCGCAGTACCGACAAAAAGCACTATTCACCCCTGGACAGCCCGAAAGTAGTTGTTTTCCATTTTGTCAACGGAATACCGCCGTACCGCCCCGAAAACGTTGCAAATAACCATTCTAGCCCTCAAACAGTTAGAAATCACGATCGGCCGTCCAAACCGGCACGAATCTCGAATTTCTCGCTGCACCGACAAAAAGCAATATTCACCCCTGAACGCCCCGAAAGTAGTTATTTTCCATTTTGTCAACGGAAGACCGCCGTACCGCCACTTAAACGTTGCAAATAACCAATCTGCCCCTCAAACAGCCAGAAATCACGACTGGCCGTCCAGACCGGCACGAATCCCGAATTTCTCGCTGTACCGACAAAAAGCACTATTCACCCCTGGACGGCCCGAAAGTAGTTGTTTTCCATTTTGTCAACGGAAGACCGCCGTACCGCCCCGAAAACGTTGCAAATAACCATTCTAGCCCTCAAACAGTTAGAAATCACGATCGGCCGTCCAGACCGGCACGAATCTCGAATTTCTCGCTGCACCGACAAAAAGCAATATTCACCCCTGAACGCCCCGAAAGTAGTTATTTTCCATTTTGTCAACGGAAGACCGCCGTACCGCCACTAAAACGTTGCAAATAACCAATCTGCCCCTCAAATAGTTAGAAATCACGACTGGCCGTCCAGACCGGCACGAATCCCAAATTTCTCGCTGTACCGACAAAAAGCACTATTCACCCCTGGACAGCCCGAAAGTAGTTATTTTCCATTTTGTCAACGGAATACCGCCGTACCGCCCCGAAAACGTTGCAAATAACCATTCTAGCCCTCAAACAGTTAGAAATCACGATCGGCCGTCCAGGCCGGCACGAATCCCGAATTTCTCGCTGTACCGACAAAAAGCACTATTCACCCCTGGACGGCCCGAAAGTAGTTATTTTCCCTTTTGTAAACGGAATACCGCCGTACCGCCCCGAAAACGTTGCAAATAACCATTCTAGCCCTCAAACAGTTAGAAATCACGACTGGCCGTCCAGACCGGCACGAATCCCAAATTTCTCGCTGTACCGACAAAAAGCACTATTCACCCCTGGACAGCCCGAAAGTAGTTATTTTCCATTTTGTCAACGGAATACCGCCGTACCGCCCCGAAAACGTTGCAAATAACCATTCTAGCCCTCAAACAGTTAGAAATCACGATCGGCCGTCCAGACTGGCACGAATCCCGAATTTCTCGCTGCACCGACATAAAGCACTATTCACCCCTGAACGGCCCGAAAGTAGTTATTTTCCATTTTGTCAACGGAATACCGCCGTACCGCCACTAAAACGTTGCAAATAACCAATCTGCCCCTCAAACAGCCCGAAATCACGACTGGCCGTCCAGACCGGCACGAATCCCAAATTTCTCGCTGTACCGACAAAAAGCACTATTCACCCCTGGACAGCCCGAAAGTAGTTATTTTCCCTTTTGTAAACGGAAAACCGCCGTACTGCCCCGAAAACGTTGCAAATAACCATTCTAGCCCTCAAACAGTTAGAAATCACGATCGGCCGTCCAGACCGGCACGAATCCCGAATTTCTCGCTGCACCGACAAAAAGCACTATTCACCCCTGAACGGCCCGAAAGTAGTTATTTTCCATTTTGTCAACGGAAGACCGCCGTACCGCCCCGAAAACGTTGCAAATAACCAATCTGCCCCTCAAACAGCCAGAAATCACGATCGGCCGTCCAGACCGGCACGAATCCCGAATTTCTCGCTGTACCGACAGAAAGCACTATTCACCCTTGGACAGCCCGAAAGTAGTTATTTTCCATTCTGTAAACGGAAAACCGCCGTATCGCCCCGAAAACGTTGCAAATAACCATTCTAGCCCTCAAACAGTTAGAAATCACGATCGGCCGTCCAGACCGGCACGAATCCCGAATTTCTCGCTGCACCGACAAAAAGCACTATTCACCCCTGAACGGCCTGAAAGTAGTTATTTTCCATTTTGTCAACGGAAGACCGCCGTACCGCCACTAAAACGTTGCAAATAACCAATTTGCCCCTCAAATAGCCAGAAATCCCGACTAGCCGTCCAGACCGGCACGAATCCCAAATTTCTCGCTGTACCGACAAAAAGCACTATTCACCCCTGGACAGCCCGAAAGTAGTTATTTTCCATTTTGTCAACGGAATACCGCCGTACCGCCCCAAAAACGTTGCAAATAACCAATCTGCCACTCAAACAGCCAGAAATCACGACTGGCCGTCCAGACCGGCACGAATCCCAAATTTCTCGCTGTACCGACAAAAAGCACTATTCACCCCTGGACAGCCCGAAAGTAGTTATTTTCCATTTTGTCAACGGAATACCGCCGTACCGCCACTAAAACGTTGCAAATAACCAATCTGCCCCTCAAACAGCCAGAAATCACGACTGGCCGTCCAGACCGGCACGAATCCCAAATTTCTCGCTGTTCCGACAAAAAGCACTATTCACCCCTGGACAGCCCGAAAGTAGTTATTTTCCCTTTTGTAAACGGAAAACCGCCGTACCGCCCCGAAAACGTTGCAAACAACCATTCTAGCCCTCAAACAGTTAGAAATCACGATCGGCCGTCCAGACCGGCACGAATCCCGAATTTCTCGCTGCACCGACAAAAAGCACTATTCACCCCTGAACGGCCCGAAAGTAGTTATTTTCCATTTTGTCAACGGAAGACCGCCGTACCGCCCCGAAAACGTTGCAAATAACCAATCCGCCCCTCAAACAGCCAGAAATCACGACTGGCCGTCCAGACCGGCACGAATCCCGAATTTCTCGCTGCACCGACAAAAAGCACTATTCACCCCTAAACGGCCCGAAAGTAGTTATTTTCCATTTTGTCAACGGAAGACCGCCGTACCGCCCCGGAAACGTTGCAAATAACCAATCTGCCCCTCAAACAGCCAGAAATCACGACTGGCCGTCCAGACCGGCACGAATCCCGAATTTCTCGCAGTACCGACAAAAAGCACTATTCACCCCTGGACAGCCCGAAAGTAGTTGTTTTCCATTTTGTCAACGGAATACCGCCGTACCGCCCCGAAAACGTTGCAAATAACCATTCTAGCCCTCAAACAGTTAGAAATCACGATCGGCCGTCCAGACCGGCACGAATCTCGAATTTCTCGCTGCACCGACAAAAAGCAATATTCACCCCTGAACGCCCCGAAAGTAGTTATTTTCCATTCTGTCAACGGAAGACCGCCGTACCGCCACTAAAACGTTGCAAATAACCAATCTGCCCCTCAAACAGCCAGAAATCACGACTGGCCGTCCAGACCGGCACAAATCCCAAATTTCTCGCTGTACCGACAAAAAGCACTATTCACCCCTGGACAGCCCGAAAGTAGTTGTTTTCCATTTTGTCAACGGAATACCGCCGTACCGCCCCGAAAACGTTGCAAATAACCATTCTAGCCCTCAAACAGTTAGAAATCACGATCGGCCGTCCAGACCGGCACGAATCTCGAATTTCTCGCTGCACCGACAAAAAGCAATATTCACCCCTGAACGCCCCGAAAGTAGTTATTTTCCATTTTGTCAACGGAAGACCGCCGCACCGCCACTAAAACGTTGCAAATAACCAATCTGCCCCTCAAACAGTTAGAAATCACGACTGGCCGTCCAGACCGGCACGAATCCCAAATTTCTCGCTGTACCGACAAAAAGCACTATTCACCCCTGGACAGCCCGAAAGTAGTTATTTTCCATTTTGTCAACGGAATACCGCCGTACCGCCCCGAAAACGTTGCAAATAACCATTCTAGCCCTCAAACAGTTAGAAATCACGATCGGCCGTCCAGACCGGCACGAATCCCAAATTTCTCGCTGTACCGACAAAAAGCACTATTCACCCCTGGACAGCCCGAAAGTAGTTATTTTCCCTTTTGTAAACGGAATACCGCCGTACCGCCCCGAAAACGTTGCAAATAACCATTCTAGCCCTCAAACAGTTAGAAATCACGACTGGCCGTCCAGACCGGCACGAATCCCAAATTTCTCGCTGTACCGACAAAAAGCACTATTCACCCCTAGACAGCCCGAAAGTAGTTATTTTCCATTTTGTCAACGGAATACCGCCGTACCGCCCCGAAAACGTTGCAAATAACCATTCTAGCCCTCAAACAGTTAGAAATCACGATCGGCCGTCCAGACCGGCACGAATCCCGAATTTCTCGCTGCACTGACATAAAGCACTATTCACCCCTGAACGGCCCGAAAGTAGTTATTTTCCATTTTGTCAACGGAATACCGCCGTACCGCCACTAAAACGTTGCAAATAACCAATCTGCCCCTCAAACTGCCAGAAATCACGACTGGCCGTCCAGACCGGCACGAATCCCGAATTTCTCGCTGCACCGACAAAAAGCACTATTCACCCCTGAACGGCCCGAAAGTAGTTATTTTCCATTTTGTCAACGGAAGACCGCCGTACCGCCACGAAAACGTTGCAAATAACCAATTTGCCCCTCAAACAGCCAGAAATCCCGACTAGCCGTCCAGACCGGCACGAATCCCAAATTTCTCGCTGTACCGACAAAAAGCACTATTCACCCCTGGACAGCCCGAAAGTAGTTATTTTCCATTTTGTCAACGGAATACCGCCGTACCGCCCCAAAAACGTTGCAAATAACCAATCTGCCACTCAAACAGCCAGAAATCACGACTGGCCGTCCAGACCGGCACGAATCCCAAATTTCTCGCTGTACCGACAAAAAGCACTATTCACCCCTGGACAGCCCGAAAGTAGTTATTTTCCATTTTGTCAACGGAATACCGCCGTACCGCCACTAAAACGTTGCAAATAACCAATCTGCCCCTCAAACAGCCAGAAATCACGACTGGCCGTCCAGACCGGCACGAATCCCAAATTTCTCGCTGCACCGACAAAAAGCACTATTCACCCCTGGACAGCCCGAAAGTAGTTATTTTCCCTTTTGTAAACGGAAAACCGCCGTACCGCCCCGAAAACGTTGCAAATAACCATTCTAGCCCTCAAACAGTTAGGAATCACGATCGGCCGTCCAGACTGGCACGAATCCCGAATTTCTCGCTGCACCGACAAAAAGCACTATTCACCCCTGAACGGCCTGAAAGTAGTTATTTTCCATTTTGTCAACGGAAGACCGCCGTACCGCCACGAAAACGTTGCAAATAACCAATTTGCCCCTCAAACAGCCAGAAATCCCGACTAGCCGTCCAGACCGGCACGAATCCCAAATTTCTCGCTGTACCGACAAAAAGCACTATTCACCCCTGGACAGCCCGAAAGTAGTTATTTTCCATTTTGTCAACGGAATACCGCCGTACCGCCCCAGAAACGTTGCAAATAACCAATCTGCCACTCAAACAGCCAGAAATCACGACTGGCCGTCCAGACCGGCACGAATCCCAAATTTCTCGCTGTACCGACAAAAAGCACTATTCACCCCTGGACAGCCCGAAAGTAGTTATTTTCCATTTTGTCAACGGAATACCGCCGTACCGCCACTAAAACGTTGCAAATAACCAATCTGCCCCTCAAACAGCCAGAAATCACGACTGGCCGTCCAGACCGGCACGAATCCCAAATTTCTCGCTGCACCGACAAAAAGCACTATTCACCCCTGGACAGCCCGAAAGTAGTTATTTTCCCTTTTGTAAACGGAAAACCGCCGTACCGCCCCGAAAACGTTGCAAATAACCATTCTAGCCCTCAAACAGTTAGAAATCACGATCGGCCGTCCAGACCGGCACGAATCCCGAATTTCTCGCTGCACCGACAAAAAGCACTATTCACCCCTGAACGGCCCGAAAGTAGTTATTTTCCATTTTGTCAACGGAAGACCGCCGTACCGCCCCGAAAACGTTGCAAATAACCATTCTAGCCCTCAAACAGTTAGAAATCACGATCGGCCGTCCAGACCGGCACGAATCCCGAATTTCTCGCTGCACCGACAAAAAGCACTATTCACCCCTGAACGGCCCGAAAGTAGTTATTTTCCATTTTGTCAACGGAAGACCGCCGTACCGCCCCGAAAACGTTGCAAATAACCAATCTGCCCCTCAAACAGCCAGAAATCACGACTGGCCGTCCAGACCGGCACGAATCCCGAATTTCTCGCAGTACCGACAAAAAGCACTATTCACCCCTGGACAGCCCGAAAGTAGTTGTTTTCCATTTTGTCAACGGAAGACCGCCGTACCGCCCCGAAAACGTTGCAAATAACCATTCTAGCCCTCAAACAGTTAGAAATCACGATCGGCCGTCCAGACCGGCACGAATCCTGAATTTCTCGCTGCACCGACATAAAGCACTATTCACCCCTGAACGGCCCGAAAGTAGTTATTTTCCATTTTGTCAACGGAATACCGCCGTACCGCCACTAAAACGTTGCAAATAACCACTCTGCCCCTCAAACAGCCAGAAATCACGACTGGCCGTCCAGACCGGCACGAATCCCAAATTTCTCGCTGCACCGACAAAAAGCACTATTCACCCCTGAACGGCCCGAAAGTAGTTATTTTCCATTTTGTCAACGGAATACCGCCGTACCGCCCCAAAAACGTTGCAAATAACCAATCTGCCACTCAAACAGCCAGAAATCACGACTGGCCGTCCAGACCGGCACGAATCCCAAATTTCTCGCTGTACCGACAAAAAGCACTATTCACCCCTGGACAGCCCGAAAGTAGTTATTTTCCCTTTTGTAAACGGAAAACCGCCGTACCGCCCCGAAAACGTTGCAAATAACCATTCTAGCCCTCAAACAGTTAGAAATCACGATCGGCCGTCCAGACCGGCACGAATCCCGAATTTCTCGCTGCACCGACATAAAGCACTATTCACCCCTGGACAGCCCAAAAGTAGTTATTTTCCATTTTGTCAACGGAATACCGCCGTACCGCCCCGAAAACGTTGCAAATAACCATTCTAGCCCTCAAACAGTTAGAAATCACGATCGTCCGTCCAGACCGGCACGAATCCCGAATTTCTCGCTGCACCGACATAAAGCACTATTCACCCCTGAACGGCCCGAAAGTAGTTATTTTCCATTTTGACAACGGAATACCGCCGTACCGCCACTAAAACGTTGCAAATAACCAATCTGCCCCTCAAACAGCCAGAAATCACGACTGGCCGTCCAGACCGACACGAATCCCAAATTTCTCGCTGCACCGACAAAAAGCACTATTCACCCCTGAACGGCCCAAAAGTAGTTATTTTCCATTTTGTCAACGGAATACCGCCGTACCGCCCCGAAAACGTTGCAAATAACCAATCTGCCACTCAAACAGCCAGAAATCACGACTGGCTGTCCAGACCGGCACGAATCCCAAATTTCTCGCTGTACCGACAAAAAGCACTATTCACCCTTAGACAGCCCGAAAGTAGTTATTTTCCCTTTTGTAAACGGAAAACCGCCGTACCGCCCCGAAAACGTTGCAAATAACCATTCTAGCCCTCAAACAGTTAGAAATCACGATCGGCCGTCCAGACCGGCACGAATCCCGAATTTCTCGCTGCACCGACAAAAAGCACTATTCACCCCTGAACGGCCCGAAAGTAGTTATTTTCCATTTTGTCAACGGAAGACCGCCGTACCGCCCCGAAAACGTTGCAAATAACCAATCTGCCCCTCAAACAGCCAGAAATCACGACTGGCCGTCCAGACCGGCACGAATCCCGAATTTCTCGCTGTACCGACAAAAAGCACTATTCACCCCTGGACAGCCCGAAAGTAGTTGTTTTCCATTTTGTAAACGGAAAACCGCCGTACCGCCCCGAAAACGTTGCAAATAACCAATCTGCCCCTCAAACAGCCAGAAATCACGACTGGCCGTCCACACCGGCACGAATCCCGAATTTCTCGCTGTACCGACAAAAAGCACTATTCACCCCTGGACAGCCCGAAAGTAGTTATTTTCCATTTTGTCAACGGAATACCGCCGTACCGCCCTGAAAACGTTGCAAATAACCATTCTAGCCCTCAAACAGTTAGAAATCACAATCGGCCGTCCAAACCGGCACGAATCCCGAATTTCTCGCTGCACCGACAAAAAGCACTATTCGCCCCTGAATGGCCCGAATGTAGTTATTTTCCATTTTGTAAATGGAAAACCGCCGTACCGCCACTAAAACGTTGCAAATAACCAATCTGCCCCTCAAACAGCCAGAAATCACGCTCGGCCGACCAGACCGGCACGAATCCCGAATTTCTCGCTGTACCGACAGAAAGCACTATTCACCCCTGGACAGCCCGAAAGTAGTTATTTTCCATTTTGTAAACGGAAAACCGCCGTACCGCCCCGAAAACGTTGCAAATAACCAATCTGCCCCTCAAACTGCCAGAAATCACGATCGGCCGTCCAGACCGGCACGAATCCCGAATTTCTTGCTGCACCGAAAAAAAGCAATATTCACACCTGAACGGCCCGAAAGTAGTTATTTTCCATTTTGTCAACGGAAGACCGCCGTACCGCCCCGAAAACGTTGCAAATAACCAATCTGCCCCTCAAACAGCCAGAAATCACGACTGGCCGTCCAGACCGGCACGAATCCCAAATTTCTCGCTGCACCGACAAAAAGCACTATTCACCCCTGAACGGCCCGAAAGTAGTTATTTTCCATTTTGTCAACGGAATACCGCCGTACCGCCCCAAAAACGTTGCAAATAACCAATCTGCCACTCAAACAGCCAGAAATCACGACTGGCCGTCCAGACCGGCACGAATCCTAAATTTCTCGCTGTACCGACAAAAAGCACTATTCACCCCTGGACAGCCCGAAAGTAGTTATTTTCCCTTTTGTAAACGGAAAACCGCCGTACCGCCCCGAAAACGTTGCAAATAACCATTCTAGCCCTCAAACAGTTAGAAATCACGATCGGCCGTCCAGACCGGCACGAATCCCGAATTTCTCGCTGCACCGACAAAAAGCACTATTCGCCCCTGAATGGCCCGAATGTAGTTATTTTCCATTTTGTAAACGGAAAACCGCCGTACCGCCACTAAAACGTTGCAAATAACCAATCTGCCCCTCAAACAGCCAGAAATCACGCTCGGCCGACCAGACCGGCACGAATCCCGAATTTCTCGCTGTACCGACAGAAAGCACTATTCACCCCTGGACAGCCCGAAAGTAGTTATTTTCCATTTTGTAAACGGAAAACCGCCGTACCGCCCCGAAAACGTTACAAATAACCAATCTGCCCCTCAAACTGCCAGAAATCACGATCGGCCGTCCAGACCGGCACGAATCCCGAATTTCTTGCTGCTCCGACAAAAAGCACTATTCACCCCTGAACGGCCCGAAAGTAGTTATTTTCCATTTTGTCAACGGAAGACCGCCGTACCGCCCCGAAAACGTTGCAAATAACCAATCTGCCCCTCAAACAGCCAGAAATCACGACTGGCCGTCCAGACCGGCACGAATCCCAAATTTCTCGCAGCACCGACAAAAAGCACTATTCACCCCTGAACGGCCCGAAAGTAGTTATTTTCCATTTTGTCAACGGAATACCGCCGTACCGCCCCAAAAACGTTGCAAATAACCAATCTGCCACTCAAACAGCCAGAAATCACGACTGGCCGTCCAGACCGGCACGAATCCCAAATTTCTCGCTGTACCGACAAAAAGCACTATTCACCCCTGGACAGCCCGAAAGTAGTTATTTTCCCTTTTGTAAACGGAAAACCGCCGTACCGCCCCGAAAACGTTGCAAATAACCATTCTAGCCCTCAAACAGTTAGAAATCACGATCGGCCGTCCAGACCGGCACGAATCCCGAATTTCTCGCTGCACCGACAAAAAGCACTATTCACCCCTGAACGGCCCGAAAGTAGTTATTTTCCATTATGTCAACGGAAGACCGCCGTACCGCCCCGAAAACGTTGCAAATAACCAATCTGCCCCTCAAACAGCCAGAAATCACGACTGGCCGTCCAGACCGGCACGAATCCCGAATTTCTCGCTGTACCGACAAAAAGCACTATTCACCCCTGGACAGCCCGAAAGTAGTTGTTTTCCATTTTGTCAACGGAAAACCGCCGTACCGCCCCGAAAACGTTGCAAATAACCATTCTAGCCCTCAAACAGTTAGAAATCACGATCGGCCGTCCAGACCGGCACGAATCCCGAATTTCTCGCTGCACCGACATAAAGCACTATTCACCCCTGGACAGCCCAAAAGTAGTTATTTTCCATTTTGTCAACGGAATACCGCCGTACCGCCCCGAAAACGTTGCAAATAACCATTCTAGCCCTCAAACAGTTAGAAATCACGATCGTCCGTCCAGACCGGCACGAATCCCGAATTTCTCGCTGCACCGACATAAAGCACTATTCACCCCTGAACGGCCCGAAAGTAGTTATTTTCCATTTTGACAACGGAATACCGCCGTACCGCCACTAAAACGTTGCAAATAACCAATCTGCCCCTCAAACAGCCAGAAATCACGACTGGCCGTCCAGACCGACACGAATCCCAAATTTCTCGCTGCACCGACAAAAAGCACTATTCACCCCTGAACGGCCCAAAAGTAGTTATTTTCCATTTTGTCAACGGAATACCGCCGTACCGCCCCGAAAACGTTGCAAATAACCAATCTGCCACTCAAACAGCCAGAAATCACGACTGGCTGTCCTGACCGGCACGAATCCCAAATTTCTCGCTGTACCGACAAAAAGCACTATTCACCCCTAGACAGCCCGAAAGTAGTTATTTTCCCTTTTGTAAACGGAAAACCGCCGTACCGCCCCGAAAACGTTGCAAATAACCATTCTAGCCCTCAAACAGTTAGAAATCACGATCGGCCGTCCAGACCGGCACGAATCCCGAATTTCTCGCTGCACCGACAAAAAGCACTATTCACCCCTGAACGGCCCGAAAGTAGTTATTTTCCATTTTGTCAACGGAAGACCGCCGTACCGCCCCGAAAACGTTGCAAATAACCAATCTGCCCCTCAAACAGCCAGAAATCACGACTGGCCGTCCAGACCGGCACGAATCCCGAATTTCTCGCTGTACCGACAAAAAGCACTATTCACCCCTGGACAGCCCGAAAGTAGTTGTTTTCCATTTTGTAAACGGAAAACCGCCGTACCGCCCCGAAGACGTTGCAAATAACCAATCTGCCCCTCAAACAGCCAGAAATCACGACTGGCCGTCCACACCGGCACGAATCCCGAATTTCTCGCTGTACCGACAAAAAGCACTATTCACCCCTGGACAGCCCGAAAGTAGTTATTTTCCATTTTGTCAACGGAATACCGCCGTACCGCCCTGAAAACGTTGCAAATAACCATTCTAGCCCTCAAACAGTTAGAAATCACAATCGGCCGTCCAAACCGGCACGAATCCCGAATTTCTCGCTGCACCGACAAAAAGCACTATTCGCCCCTGAATGGCCCGAATGTAGTTATTTTCCATTTTGTAAACGGAAAACCGCCGTACCGCCACTAAAACGTTGCAAATAACCAATCTGCCCCTCAAACAGCCAGAAATCACGATCGGCCGACCAGACCGGCACGAATCCCGAATTTCTCGCTGTACCGACAGAAAGCACTATTCACCCCTGGACAGCCCGAAAGTAGTTATTTTCCATTTTGTAAACGGAAAACCGCCGTACCGCCCCGAAAACGTTGCAAATAACCAATCTGCCCCTCAAACTGCCAGAAATCACGATCGGCCGTCCAGACCGGCACGAATCCCGAATTTCTCGCTGCACCGACAAAAAGCACTATTCACCCCTGAACGGCCCGAAAGTAGTTATTTTCCATTTTGTCAACGGAAAACCGCCGAACCGCCCCGAAAACGTTGCAAATAACCATTCTAGCCCTCAAACACTAAGAAATCACGATCGGCCGTCCAGACCGGCACGAATCCCGAATTTATCGCGGCACCGACAAAAAGCACTATTCACCCCTGGACAGCCCGAAAGTAGTTATTTTCCATTTTGTCAACGGAATACCGCCGTACCGCCCCGAAAACGTTGCAAATAACCATTCTTGCCCTCAAACAGTTAGAAATCACGATCGGCCGTCCAGACCGGCACGAATCCCGAATTTATCGCTGCACCGACAAAAAGCACTATTCACACCTGGACAGCCCGAAAGTAGTTATTTTCCATTTTGTCAACAGAATACCGCCGTACCGCCCCGAAAACGTTGCAAATAACCATTCTAGCCCTCAAACAGTTAGAAATCACGATCGGCCGTCCAGACCGGCACGAATCCCGAATTTCTCGCTGCACCGACAAAAAGCACTATTCACCCCTGAACGGCCCGAAAGTAGTTATTTTCCATTTTGTAAACGGAAAACCGCCGTACCGCCACTAAAACGTTGCAAATAACCAATCTGCCCCTCAAACAGCCAGAAATCACGATCGGCCGTCCAGACCGGCACGAATCCCGAATTTCTCGCAGTACCGACAGATAGCACTATTCACCCCTGGACAGCCCGAAAGTAGTTATTTTCCAATTTGTCAATGGAAAACTGCCGTACCGCCCCGAAAACGTTGCAAATAACCATTCTAGCCCTCAAACAGTTAGAAATCACGATCGGCCGTTCAGACCGGCACGAATCCCGAATTTCTCGCTGCACCGACAAAAAGCACTATTCACCACTGAACGGCCCGAAAGTAGTTATTTTCCATTTTGCCAACGGAAAACCGCCGTACCGCCCCGAAAACGTTGCAAATAACCATTCTAGCCCTCAAACAGTTAGAAATCACGATCGGCCGTCCAGACCGGCACGAATCCCGAATTTCTCGCTGCACCGACAAAAAGCACTATTCACCCCTGAACGGCCCGAAAGTAGTTATTTTCCATTTTGTCAACGGAAAACCGTCGTACCGCCACTAAAACGTTGCAAACAACCAATCTGCCCCTCAGACAGCCAGAAATCACGACTGGCCGTCCAGACCGGCACGAATCCCGAATTTCTCGCTGTACCGACAAAAAGCACTATTCACCCCTGGACAGCCGGAAAGTAGTTATTTTCCATTTTGTCAACGGAATACCGCCGTACCGCCCCAAAAACGTTGCAAATAACCATTCTAGCCCTCAAACAGTTAGAAATCACGATCGGCCGTCCAGACCGGCACGAATCCCGAATTTATCGCGGCACCGACAAAAAGCACTATTCACCCCTGTACAGCCCGAAAGTAGTTATTTTCCTTTTTGTCAACAGAATACCGCCGTACCGCCCCGAAAACGTTGCAAATAACCATTCTAGCCCTCAAACAGTTTGAAATCACGATCGGCCGTCCAGACCAGCCCGAATCCCGAATTTCTCGCTGCACCGACAAAAAGCACTATTCACACCTGAACGGCCCGAAAGTAGTTATTTTCCATTTTGTAAACGGAAAACCGCCGTACCGCCACTAAAACGTTGCAAATAACCAATCTGCCCCTCAAACATCCAGAAATCACGATCGGCCGTCCAGACCGGCACGAATCCCGAATTTCTCGCCGTACCGACAGATAGCACTATTCACCCCTGGACAGCCCGAAAGTAGTTATTTTCCAATTTGTCAACGGAAAACTGCCGTACCGCCCCGAAAACGTTGCAAATAACCATTCTATCCCTCAAACAGCCAGAAATCACGATCGGCCGTCCAGACCGGCACGAATCCCGAATTTCTCGCTGCACCGACAAAAAGCACTATTCACCACTGAACGGACCGAAAGTAGTTATTTTCCATTTTGTCAACGGAAAACCGCCGTACCGCCCCGAAAACGTTGCAAATAACCATTCTAGCCCTCAAACAGTTAGAAATCACGATCGGCCGTCCAGACCGGCACGAATCCCGAATTTCTCGCTGCACCGACAAAAAGCACTATTCACCCCTGAACGGCCCGAAAGTAGTTATTTTCCATTTTGTCAACGGAAAACCGTCGTACCGCCACTAAAACGTTGCAAATAACCAATCTGCCCCTCAAACAGCCAGAAATCACGACTGGCCGTCCAGACCGGCATGAATCCCGAATTTCTCGTTGTACCGACAAAAAGCACTATTCACCCCTGGACAGCCGGAAAGTAGTTATTTTCCATTTTGTCAACGGAATACCGCCTTACCGCCCCGAAAACGTTGCAAATAACCATTCTAGCCCTCAAACAGTTAGAAATCACGATCGGCCGTCCAGACCGGCACGAATCCCGAATTTCTCGCTGCACCGACAAAAAGCACTATTCACCCCTGAACGGCCCGAAAGTAGTTATTTTCCATTTTGTCAACGGAAAACCGTCGTACCGCCACTAAAACGTTGCAAATAACCAATCTGCCCCTCAAACAGCCAGAAATCACGACTGGCCGTCCAGACCGGCACGAATCCCGAATTTCTCGCTGTACCGACAAAAAGCACTATTCACCCCTGGACAGCCGGAAAGTAGTTATTTTCCATTTTGTCAACGGAATACCGCCGTACCGCCCCAAAAACGTTGCAAATAACCATTCTAGCCCTCAAACAGTTAGAAATCACGATCGGCCGTCCAGACCGGCACGAATCCCGAATTTATCGCGGCACCGACAAAAAGCACTATTCACCCCTGTACAGCCCGAAAGTAGTTATTTTCCTTTTTGTCAACAGAATACCGCCGTACCGCCCCGAAAACGTTGCAAATAACCATTCTAGCCCTCAAACAGTTTGAAATCCCGATCGGCCGTCCAGACCAGCCCGAATCCCGAATTTCTCGCTGCACCGACAAAAAGCACTATTCACACCTGAACGGCCCGAAAGTAGTTATTTTCAATTTTGTAAACGGAAAACCGCCATACCGCCACTAAAACGTTGCAAATATCCAATCTGCCCCTCAAACAGCCAGAAATCACGATCGGCCGTCCAGACCGGCACGAACCCCGAATTTCTCGCTGTACCGACAGATAGCACTATTCACCCCTGGACAGCCCGAAAGTAGTTATTTTCCAATTTGTCAACGGAAAACTGCCGTACCGCCCCGAAAACGTTGCAAATAACCATTCTAGCCCTCAAACAGTTAGAAATCACGATCGGCCGTCCAGACCGGCACGAATCCCGAATTTCTCGCTGCTCCGACAAAAAGCACTATTCACCCCTGAACGGCCCGAAAGTAGTTATTTTCCATTTTGTCAACGGAAAACCGTCGTACCGCCACTAAAACGTTGCAAATAACCAATCTGCCCCACAAACAGCCAGAAATCACGACTGGCCGTCCAGACCGGCATGAATCCCAAATTTCTCGTTGTACCGACAAAAAGCACTATTCACCCCTGGACAGCCGGAAAGTAGTTATTTTCCATTTTGTCAACGGAATACCGCCTTACCGCCCCGAAAACGTTGCAAATAACCATTCTAGCCCTCAAACAGTTAGAAATCACGATCGGCCGTCCAGACCGGCACGAATCCCGAATTTATCGCGGCACCGACAAAAAGCACTATTCACCCCTGGACAGCCCGAAAGCAGTTATTTTCCATTTTGTCAACAGAATACCGTCGTACCGCCCCGAAAACGTTGCAAATAACCATTCTAGCCCTCAAACAGTTAGAAATCACGATCGGCCGTCCAGACCGGCACGAATCCCGAATTTCTCGCTGCACCGACAAAAAGCACTATTCACCACTGAACGGCCCGAAAGTAGTTATTTTCCATTTTGTCAACGGAAAACCGCCGTACCGCGCCGAAAACGTTGCAAATAACCGTTCTAGCCCTCAAACAGTTAGAAATCACGATCGGCCGTCCAGACCGGCACGAATCCCGAATTTCTCGCTGCACCGACAAAAAGCACTATTCACCCCTGAACGGCCCGAAAGTAGTTATTTTCCATTTTGTCAACGGAAAACCGTCGTACCGCCACTAAAACGTTGCAAATAACCAATCTGCCCCTCAAACAGCCAGAAATCACGACTGGCCGTCCAGACCGGCATGAATCCCGAATTTCTCGCTGTACCGACAAAAAGCACTATTCACCCCTGGACAGCCGGAAAGTAGTTATTTTCCATTTTGTCAACGGAATACCGCCTTACCGCCCCGAAAACGTTGCAAATAACCATTCTAGCCCTCGAACAGTTAGAAATCACGATCGGCCGTCCAGACCGGCGCGAATCCCGAATTTATCGCGGCACCGACAAAAAGCACTATTCACCCCTGGACAGCCCGAAAGTAGTTATTTTCCATTTTGTCAACAGAATACTGCCGTACCGCCCCGAAAACGTTGCAAATAACCATTCTAGCCCTCAAACAGTTAGAAATCACGATCGGCCGTCCAGACCAGCACGAATCCCGAATTTCTCGCTGCACCGACCAAAAGCACTATTCACACCTGAACGGCCCGAAAGTAGTTATTTTCCATTTTGTAAACGGAAAACCGCCGTACCGCCACTAAAACGTTGCAAATAAACAATCTGCCCCTCAAACAGCCAGAAATCACGATCGGCCGTCCAGACCGTCACGAATCCCGAATTTCTCGCTGTACCGACAGATAGCACTATTCACCCCTAGACAGCCCGAAAGTAGTTATTTTCCAATTTGTCAACGGAAAACTGCCGTACCGCCCCGAAAACGTTGCAAATGACCATTCTAGCCCTCAAACAGCCAGAAATCACGATCGGCCGTCCAGACCGGCACGAATCCCGAATTTCTCGCTGCACCGACAAAAAGCACTATTCACCACTGAACGGCCCGAAAGTAGTTATTTTCCATTTTGTCAACGGAAAACCGCCGTACCGCCCCGAAAACATTGCGAATAACCATTCTAGCCCTCAAACAGTTAGAAATCACGATCGGCCGTCCAGACCGGCACGAATCCCGAATTTCTCGCTGCACCGACAAAAAGCACTATTCACCCCTGAACGACCCGAAAGTAGTTATTTTCCATTTTGTCAACGGAAAACCGTCGTACCGCCACTAAAACGTTGCAAATAACCAATCTGCCCCTCAAACAGCCAGAAATCACGACTGGCCGTCCAGACCGGCATTAATCCCGAATTTCTCGTTGTACCGACAAAAAGCACTATTCACCCCTGGACAGCCGGAAAGTAGTTATTTTCCATTTTGTCAACGGAAAACCGCCGTACCGCGCCGAAAACGTTGCAAATAACAGTTCTAGCCCTCAAACAGTCAGAAATCACGATCGGCCGTCCAGACCGGCACGAATCCCGAATTTCTCGCTGCACCGTCAAAAAGCACTATTCACCCCTGAACGGCCCGAAAGTAGTTATTTTCCATTTTGTCAACGGAAAACCGTCGTACCGCCACTAAAACGTTGCAAATAACCAATCTGCCCCTCAAACAGCCAGAAATCACGACTGGCCGTCCAGACCGGCATGAATCCCGAATTTCTCGCTGTACCGACAAAAAGCACTATTCACCCCTGGACAGCCGGAAAGTAGTTATTTTCCATTTTGTCAACGGAATACCGCCTTACCGCCCCGAAAACGGTGCAAATAACCATTCTAGCCCTCGAACAGTTAGAAATCACGATCGGCCGTCCAGACCGGCACGAATCCCGAATTTATCGTGGCACCGACAAAAAGCACTATTCACCCCTGGACAGCCCGAAAGTAGTTATTTTCCATTTTGTCAACAGAATACCGCCGTACCGCCCCGAAAACGTTGCAAATAACCATTCTAGCCCTCAAACAGTTAGAAATCACGATCGGCCGTCCAGACCAGCACGAATCCCGAATTTCTCGCTGCACCGACCAAAAGCACTATTCACACCTGAACGGCCCGAAAGTAGTTATTTTCCATTTTGTAAACGGAAAACCGCCGTACCGCCACTAAAACGTTGCAAATAAACAATCTGCCCCTCAAACAGCCAGAAATCACGATCGGCCGTCCAGACCGTCACGAATCCCGAATTTCTCGCTGTACCGACAGATAGCACTATTCACCCCTAGACAGCCCGAAAGTAGTTATTTTCCAATTTGTCAACGGAAAACTGCCGTACCGCCCCGAAAACGTTGCAAATGACCATTCTAGCCCTCAAACAGCCAGAAATCACGATCGGCCGTCCAGACCGGCACGAATCCCGAATTTCTCGCTGCACCGACAAAAAGCACTATTCACCACTGAACGGCCCGAAAGTAGTTATTTTCCATTTTGTCAACGGAAAACCGCCGTACCGCCCCGAAAACATTGCAAATAACCATTCTAGCCCTCAAACAGTTAGAAATCACGATCGGCCGTCCAGACCGGCACGAATCCCGAATTTCTCGCTGCACCGACAAAAAGCACTATTCACCCCTGAACGGCCCGAAAGTAGTTATTTTCCATTTTGTCAACGGAAAACCGTCGTACCGCCACTAAAACGTTGCAAATAACCAATCTGCCCCTCAAACAGCCAGAAATCACGACTGGCCGTCCAGACCGGCACGAATCCCGAATTTCTCGCTGTACCGACAAAAAGCACTATTCACCCCTGGACAGCCGGAAAGTAGTTATTTTCCATTTTGTCAACGGAATACCGCCGTACCGCCCCGAAAACGTTGCAAATAACCATTCTAGCCCTCAAACAGTTAGAAATCACGATCGGCCGTCCAGACCGGCACGAATCCCGAATTTCTCGCTGCACCGACAAAAAGCACTATTCACCCCTGAACGGCCCGAAAGTAGTTATTTTCCATTTTGTCAACGGAAAACCGTCGTACCGCCACTAAAACGTTGCAAATAACCAATCTGCCCCTCAAACAGCCAGAAATCACGGCTGGCCGTCCAGACCGGCATGAATCCCGAATTTCTCGCTGTACCGACAAAAAGCACTATTCACCCCTGGACAGCCGGAAAGTAGTTATTTTCCATTTTGTCAACGGAAAACCGTCGTACCGCCACTAAAACGTTGCAAATAACCAATCTGCCCCTCAAACAGCCAGAAATCACGGCTGGCCGTCCAGACCGGCACGAATCCCGAATTTCTCGCTGCACCGACAAAAAGCACTATTCACCCCTGAACGGCCCGAAAGTAGTTATTTTCCATTTTGTCAACGGAAAACCGTCGTACCGCCACTAAAACGTTGCAAATAACCAATCTGCCCCTCAAACAGCCAGAAATCACGGCTGGCCGTCCAGACCGGCATGAATCCCGAATTTCTCGCTGTACCGACAAAAAGCACTATTCACCCCTGGACAGCCGGAAAGTAGTTATTTTCCATTTTGTCAACGGAATACCGCCTTACCGCCCCGAAAACGTTGCAAATAACCATTCTAGCCCTCAAACATTTAGAAATCACGATCGGCCGTCCAGACCGGCACGAATCCCGAATTTATCGCGGCACCGACAAAAAGCACTATTCACCCCTAGACAGCCCGAAAGTAGTTATTTTCCATTTTGTCAACAGAATACCGCCGTACCGCCCCGAAAACATTGCAAATAACCATTCTAGCCCTCAAACAGCCAGAAATCACGATCGGCCGTCCAGGCCGGCACGAATCCCGAATTTCTCGCTGCACCGACAAAAAGCACTATTCACCACTGAACGGCCCGAAAGTAGTTATTTTCCATTTTGTCAACGGAAAACCGCCGTACCGCCCCGAAAACGTTGCAAATAACCATTCTAGCCCTCAAACAGTTAGAAATCACGATCGGCCGTCCAGACCGGCACGAATCCCGAATTTCTCGCGGCACCGACAAAAAGCACTATTCACCCCTGAACGGCCTGAAAGTAGTTATTTTCCATTTTGTCAACGGAATACCGTCGTACCGCCACTAAAACGTTGCAAATAACCAATCTGCCCCTCAAACAGCCAGAAATCACGACTGGCCGTCCAGACCGGCATGAATCCCGAATTTCTCGCTGTACCGACAAAAAGCACTATTCGCCCCTGGACAGCCGGAAAGTAGTTATTTTCCATTTTGTCAACGGAATACCGCCGTACCGCCCCGAAAACGTTGCAAATAACCATTCTAGCCCTCAAACAGTTAGAAATCACGATCGGCCGTCCAGACCGGCACGAATCCCGAATTTCTCGCTGCACCGACAAAAAGCACTATTCACCCCTGAACGGCCTGAAAGTAGTTATTTTCCAGTTTGTCAACGGAATACCGTCGTACCGCCACTAAAACGTTGCAAATAACCAATCTGCCCCTCAAACAGCCAGAAATCACGACTGGCCGTCCAGACCGGCATGAATCCCGAATTTCTCGCTGTACCGACAAAAAGCACTATTCACCCCTGGACAGCCGGAAAGTAGTTATTTTCCATTTTGTCAACGGAATACCGCCGTACCGCCCCGAAAACGTTGCAAATAACCATTCTAGCCCTCAAACAGTTAGAAATCACGATCGGCCGTCCAGACCGGCACGAATCCCGAATTTCTCGCTGCACCGACAAAAAGCACTATTCACCCCTGAACGGCCCGAAAGTAGTTATTTTCCATTTTGTCAACGGAATACCGTCGTACCGCCACTAAAACGTTGCAAATAACCAATCTGCCCCTCAAACAGCCAGAAATCACGACTGGCCGTCCAGACCGGCACGAATCCCGAATTTCTCGCTGCACCGACAAAAAGCACTATTCACCCCTGGACAGCCGGAAAGTAGTTATTTTCCATTTTGTCAACGGAATACCGCCGTACCGCCCCGAAAACGTTGCAAATAACCATTCTAGCCCTCAAACAGTTAGAAATCATGATCGGCCGTCCAGACCGGCACGAATCCCGAATTTCTCGCTGCACCGACAAAAAGCACTATTCACCCCTGAACGGCCCGAAAGTAGTTATTTTCCATTTTGTCAACGGAAAACCGTCGTACCGCCACTAAAACGTTGCAAATAACCAATCTGCCCCACAAACAGCCAGAAATCACGGCTGGCCGTCCAGACCGGCATGAATCCCGAATTTCTCGCTGTACCGACAAAAAGCACTATTCACCCCTGGACAGCCGGAAAGTAGTTATTTTCCATTTTGTCAACGGAAAACCGTCGTACCGCCACTAAAACGTTGCAAATAACCAATCTGCCCCTCAAACAGCCAGAAATCACGGCTGGCCGTCCAGACCGGCACGAATCCCGAATTTCTCGCTGCACCGACAAAAAGCACTATTCACCCCTGAACGGCCCGAAAGTAGTTATTTTCCATTTTGTCAACGGAAAACCGTCGTACCGCCCCGAAAACATTGCAAATAACCATTCTAGCCCTCAAACAGTTAGAAATCACGATCGGCCGTCCAGACCGGCACGAATCCTGAATTTCTCGCTGCACCGACAAAAAGCACTATTCACCCTTGAACAGCCCGAAAGTAGTTATTTTCCATTTTGTCAACGGAAAACCGTCGTACCGCCCCTAAAACGTTGCAAATAACCAATCTGCCCCTCAAACAGCCAGAAATCACGACTGGCCGCCCAGACTGGCACGAATCCCGAATTTCACGCTGTACCGACAAAAAGCACTATTCACCCTTGGACTGCCGGAAAGTAGTTATTTTCCATTTTGCCAACGGAATACCGCCGTACCGCCCCAAAAACGTTGCAAATAACCAATCTGCCCCTCAAACAGCCAGAAATCACGACTGGCCGTCCAGACCGGCACGAATCCCGAATTTCTCGCTGCACCGACAAAAAGCACTATTCACCACTGAACGGCCCGAAAGTAGTTGTTTTCCATTTTGTCAACGGAAAACCGCCGTACCGCCCCGAAAACGTTGCAAATAACCATTCTAGCCCTCAAACAGTTAGAAATCACGATCGGCCGTCCAGACCGGCACGAATCCCGAATTTCTCGCTGCACCGACAAAAAGCACTATTCACCCCTGAACGGCCCGAAAGTAGTTATTTTCCATTTTGTCAACGGAAAACCGTCGTACCGCCACTAAAACGTTGCAAATAACCAATCTGCCCCTCAAACAGCCAGAAATCACGACTGGCCGTCCAGACCGGCATGAATCCCGAATTTCTCGCTGTACCGACAAATAGCACTATTCACCCCTGGACAGCCGGAAAGTAGTTATTTTCCATTTTGTCAACGGAATACCGCCGTACCGCCCCGAAAACGTTGCAAATAACCATTCTAGCCCTCAAACAGTTAGAAATCACGATCGGCCGTCCAGACCGGCACGAATCCCGAATTTCTCGCTGCACCGACCAAAAGCACTATTCACACCTGAACGGCCCGAAAGTAGTTATTTTCCATTTTGTAAACGGAAAACCGCCGTACCGCCACTAAAACGTTGCAAATAAACAATCTGCCCCACAAACAGCCAGAAATCACGATCGGCCGTCCAGACCGGCACGAATCCCGAATTTCTCGCTGTACCGACAGATAGCACTATTCACCCCTGGACAGCCCGAAAGTAGTTATTTTCCAATTTGTCAACGGAAAACTGCCGTACCGCCACTAAAACGTTGCAAATAACCAATCTGCCCCTCAAACAGCCAGAAATCACGGCTGGCCGTCCAGACCGGCACGAATCCCGAATTTCTCGCTGCACCGACAAAAAGCATTATTCACCCCTGAACGGCCCGAAAGTAGTTATTTTCCATTTTGTCAACGGAAAACCGTCGTACCGCCACTAAAACGTTGCAAATAACCAATCTGCCCCTCAAACAGCCAGAAATCACGGCTGGCCGTCCAGACCGGCATGAATCCCGAATTTCTCGCTGTACCGACAAAAAGCACTATTCACCCCTGGACAGCCGGAAAGTAGTTATTTTCCATTTTGTCAACGGAATACCGCCGTACCGCCCCGAAAACGTTGCAAATAACCATTCTAGCCCTCAAACATTTAGAAATCACGATCGGCCGTCCAGACCGGCACGAATCCCGAATTTATCGCGGCACCGACAAAAAGCACTATTCACCCCTAGACAGCCCGAAAGTAGTTATTTTCCATTTTGTCAACAGAATACCGCCGTACCGCCCCGAAAACATTGCAAATAACCATTCTAGCCCTCAAACAGCCAGAAATCACGATCGGCCGTCCAGACCGGCACGAATCCCGAATTTCTCGCTGCACCGACAAAAAGCACTATTCACCACTGAACGGCCCGAAAGTAGTTATTTTCCATTTTGTCAACGGAAAACCGCCGTACCGCCCCGAAAACGTTGCAAATAACCATTCTAGCCCTCAAACAGTTAGAAATCACGATCGGCCGTCCAGACCGGCACGAATCCCGAATTTCTCGCTGCACCGACAAAAAGCACTATTCACCCCTGAACGGCCTGAAAGTAGTTATTTTCCATTTTGTCAACGGAATACCGTCGTACCGCCACTAAAACGTTGCAAATAACCAATCTGCCCCTCAAACAGCCAGAAATCACGACTGGCCGTCCAGACCGGCATGAATCCCGAATTTCTCGCTGTACCGACAAAAAGCACTATTCACCCCTGGACAGCCGGAAAGTAGTTATTTTCCATTTTGTCAACGGAATACCGCCGTACCGCCCCGAAAACGTTGCAAATAACCATTCTAGCCCTCAAACAGTTAGAAATCACGATCGGCCGTCCAGACCGGCACGAATCCCGAATTTCTCGCTGCACCGACAAAAAGCACTATTCACCCCTGAACGGCCCGAAAGTAGTTATTTTCCATTTTGTCAACGGAATACCGTCGTACCGCCACTAAAACGTTGCAAATAACCAATCTGCCCCTCAAACAGCCAGAAATCACGACTGGCCGTCCAGACCGGCACGAATCCCGAATTTCTCGCTGTACCGACAAAAAGCACTATTCACCCCTGGACAGCCGGAAAGTAGTTATTTTCCATTTTGCCAACGGAATACCGCCGTACCGCCCCGAAAACGTTGCAAATAACCAATCTGCCCCTCAAACAGCCAGAAATCACGACTGGCCGTCCAGACCGGCACGAATCCCGAATTTCTCGCAGCACCGACAAAAAGCACTATTCACCACTGAACGGCCCGAAAGTAGTTGTTTTCCATTTTGTCAACGGAAAACCGCCGTACCGCCCCGAAAACGTTGCAACTAACCATTCTAGCCCTCAAACAGTTAGAAATCACGATCGGCCGTCCAGACCGGCACGAATCCCGAATTTCTCGCTGCACCGACAAAAAGCACTATTCACCCCTGAACGGCCCGAAAGTAGTTATTTTCCATTTTGTCAACGGAAAACCGTCGTACCGCCACTAAAACGTTGCAAATAACCAATCTGCCCCTCAAACAGCCAGAAATCACGACTGGCCGTCCAGACCGGCATGAATCCCGAATTTCTCGCTGTACCGACAAAAAGCACTATTCACCCCTGGACAGCCCGAAAGTAGTTATTTTCCATTTTGTCAACGGAATACCGCCGTACCGCCCCGAAAACGTTGCAAATAACCATTCTAGCCCTCAAACAGTTAGAAATCACGATCGGCCGTCCAGACCGGCACGAATCCCGAATTTCTCGCTGCACCGACCAAAAGCACTATTCACACCTGAACGGCCCGAAAGTAGTTATTTTCCATTTTGTAAACGGAAAACCGCCGTACCGCCACTAAAACGTTGCAAATAAACAATCTGCCCCTCAAACAGCCAGAAATCACGATCGGCCGTCCAGACCGGCACGAATCCCGAATTTCTCGCTGTACCGACAGATAGCACTATTCACCCCTGGACAGCCCGAAAGTAGTTATTTTCCAATTTGTCAACGGAAAACTGCCGTACCGTCCCGAAAACGTTGCAAATGACCATTCTAGCCCTCAAACTGCCAGAAATCACGATCGGCCGTCCAGACCGGCACGAATCCCGAATTTCTCGCTGCACCGACAAAAAGCACTATTCACCACTGAACGGCCCGAAAGTAGTTATTTTCCATTTTGTCAACGGAAAACCGCCGTACCGCCCCGAAAACATTGCAAATAACCATTCTAGCCCTCAAACAGTTAGAAATCACGATCGGCCGTCCAGACCGGCACGAATCCTGAATTTCTCGCTGCACCGACAAAAAGCACTATTCACCCTTGAACAGCCCGAAAGTAGTTATTTTCCATTTTGTCAACGGAAAACCGTCGTACCGCCCCTAAAACGTTGCAAATAACCAATCTGCCCCTCAAACAGCCAGAAATCACGACTGGCCGCCCAGACTGGCACGAATCCCGAATTTCACGCTGTACCGACAAAAAGCACTATTCACCCCTGGACTGCCGGAAAGTAGTTATTTTCCATTTTGCCAACGGAATACCGCCGTACCGCCCCGAAAACGTTGCAAATAACCAATCTGCCCCTCAAACAGCCAGAAATCACGACTGGCCGTCCAGACCGGCACGAATCCCGAATTTCTCGCTGCACCGACAAAAAGCACTATTCACCACTGAACGGCCCGAAAGTAGTTGTTTTCCATTTTGTCAACGGAAAACCGCCGTACCGCCCCGAAAACGTTGCAAATAACCATTCTAGCCCTCAAACAGTTAGAAATCACGATCGGCCTTCCAGACCGGCACGAATCCCGAATTTCTCGCTGCACCGACAAAAAGCACTATTCACCCCTGAACGGCCCGAAAGTAGTTATTTTCCATTTTGTCAACGGAAAACCGTCGTACCGCCACTAAAACGTTGCAAATAACCAATCTGCCCCTCAAACAGCCAGAAATCACGACTGGCCGTCCAGACCGGCATGAATCCCGAATTTCTCGCTGTACCGACAAATAGCACTATTCACCCCTGGACAGCCGGAAAGTAGTTATTTTCCATTTTGTCAACGGAATACCGCCGTACCGCCCCGAAAACGTTGCAAATAACCATTCTAGCCCTCAAACAGTTAGAAATCACGATCGGCCGTCCAGACCGGCACGAATCCCGAATTTCTCGCTGCACCGACCAAAAGCACTATTCACACCTGAACGGCCCGAAAGTAGTTATTTTCCATTTTGTAAACGGAAAACCGCCGTACCGCCACTAAAACGTTGCAAATAAACAATCTGCCCCTCAAACAGCCAGAAATCACGATCGGCCGTCCAGACCGGCACGAATCCCGAATTTCTCGCTGTACCGACAGATAGCACTATTCACCCCTGGACAGCCCGAAAGTAGTTATTTTCCAATTTGTCAACGGAAAACTGCCGTACCGCCACTAAAACGTTGCAAATAACCAATCTGCCCCTCAAACAGCCAGAAATCACGGCTGGCCGTCCAGACCGGCACGAATCCCGAATTTCTCGCTGCACCGACAAAAAGCACTATTCACCCCTGAACGGCCCGAAAGTAGTTATTTTCCATTTTGTCAACGGAAAACCGTCGTACCGCCACTAAAACGTTGCAAATAACCAATCTGCCCCTCAAACAGCCAGAAATCACGGCTGGCCGTCCAGACCGGCATGAATCCCGAATTTCTCGCTGTACCGACAAAAAGCACTATTCACCCCTGGACAGCCGGAAAGTAGTTATTTTCCATTTTGTCAACGGAATACCGCCTTACCGCCCCGAAAACGTTGCAAATAACCATTCTAGCCCTCAAACATTTAGAAATCACGATCGGCCGTCCAGACCGGCACGAATCCCGAATTTATCGCGGCACCGACAAAAAGCACTATTCACCCCTAGACAGCCCGAAAGTAGTTATTTTCCATTTTGTCAACAGAATACCGCCGTACCGCCCCGAAAACATTGCAAATAACCATTCTAGCCCTCAAACAGCCAGAAATCACGATCGGCCGTCTAGACCGGCACGAATCCCGAATTTCTCGCTGCACCGACAAAAAGCACTATTCACCACTGAACGGCCCGAAAGTAGTTATTTTCCATTTTGTCAACGGAAAACCGCCGTACCGCCCCGAAAACGTTGCAAATAACCATTCTAGCCCTCAAACAGTTAGAAATCACGATCGGCCGTCCAGACCGGCACGAATCCCGAATTTCTCGCTGCACCGACAAAAAGCACTATTCACCCCTGAACGGCCTGAAAGTAGTTATTTTCCATTTTGTCAACGGAATACCGTCGTACCGCCACTAAAACGTTGCAAATAACCAATCTGCCCCTCAAACAGCCAGAAATCACGACTGGCCGTCCAGACCGGCATGAATCCCGAATTTCTCGCTGTACCGACAAAAAGCACTATTCACCCCTGGACAGCCGGAAAGTAGTTATTTTCCATTTTGTCAACGGAATACCGCCGTGCCGCCCCGAAAACGTTGCAAATAACCATTCTAGCCCTCAAACAGTTAGAAATCACGATCGGCCGTCCAGACCGGCACGAATCCCGAATTTCTCGCTGCACCGACAAAAAGCACTATTCACCCCTGAACGGCCCGAAAGTAGTTATTTTCCATTTTGTCAACGGAATACCGTCGTACCGCCACTAAAACGTTGCAAATAACCAATCTGCCCCTCAAACAGCCAGAAATCACGACTGGCCGTCCAGACCGGCACGAATCCCGAATTTCTCGCTGTATCGGCAAAAAGCACTATTCACCCCTGGACAGCCGGAAAGTAGTTATTTTCCATTTTGCCAACGGAATACCGCCGTACCGCCCCGAAAACGTTGCAAATAACCAATCTGCCCCTCAAACAGCCAGAAATCACGACTGGCCGTCCAGACCGGCACGAATCCCGAATTTCTCGCTGCACCGACAAAAAGCACTATTCACCACTGAACGGCCCGAAAGTAGTTGTTTTCCATTTTGTCAACGGAAAACCGCCGTACCGCCCCGAAAACGTTGCAAATAACCATTCTAGCCCTCAAACAGTTAGAAATCACGATCGGCCGTCCAGACCGGCACGAATCCCGAATTTCTCGCTGCACCGACAAAAAGCACTATTCACCCCTGAACGGCCCGAAAGTAGTTATTTTCCATTTTGTCAACGAAATACCGTCGTACCGCCACTAAAACGTTGCAAATAACCAATCTGCCCCTCAAACAGCCAGAAATCACGACTGGCCGTCCAGACCGGCACGAATCCCGAATTTCTCGCTGTATCGGCAAAAAGCACTATTCACCCCTGGACAGCCGGAAAGTAGTTATTTTCCATTTTGCCAACGGAATACCGCCGTACCGCCCCGAAAACGTTGCAAATAACCAATCTGCCCCTCAAACAGCCAGAAATCACGACTGGCCGTCCAGACCGGCACGAATCCCGAATTTCTCGCTGCACCGACAAAAAGCACTATTCACCACTGAACGGCCCGAAAGTAGTTGTTTTCCATTTTGTCAACGGAAAACCGCCGTACCGCCCCGAAAACGTTGCAAATAACCATTCTAGCCCTCAAACAGTTAGAAATCACGATCGGCCGTCCAGACCGGCACGAATCCCGAATTTCTCGCTGCACCGACAAAAAGCACTATTCACCCCTGAACGGCCCGAAAGTAGTTATTTTCCATTTTGTCAACGGAAAACCGTCGTACCGCCACTAAAACGTTGCAAATAACCAATCTGCCCCTCAAACAGCCAGAAATCACGACTGGCCGTCCAGACCGGCATGAATCCCGAATTTCTCGCTGTACCGACAAAAAGCACTATTCACCCCTGGACAGCCGGAAAGTAGTTATTTTCCATTTTGTCAACGGAATACCGCCGTACCGCCCCGAAAACGTTGCAAATAACCATTCTAGCCCTCAAACAGTTAGAAATCACGATCGGCCGTCCAGACCGGCACGAATCCCGAATTTATCGCGGCACCGACAAAAAGCACTATTCACCCCTGGACAGCCCGAAAGTAGTTATTTTCCTTTTTGTCAACAGAATACCGCCGTACCGCCCCGAAAACGTTGCAAATAACCATTCTAGCCCTCAAACAGTTAGAAATCACGATCGGCCGTCCAGACCGGCACGAATCCCGAATTTCTCGCTGCACCGACAAAAAGCACTATTCACCACTGAACGGCCCGAAAGTAGATATTTTCCATTTTGTCAACGGAAAACCGCCGTACCGCCCCGAAAACGTTGCAAATAACCATTCTAGCCCTCAAACAGCCAGAAATCACGATCGGCCGTCCAGACCGGCACGAATCCCGAATTTCTCGCTGCACCGACAAAAAGCACTATTCACCCCTGAACGGCCCGAAAGTAGTTATTTTCCATTTTGTCAACGGAAAACCGTCGTACCGCCCCTAAAACGTTGCAAATAACCAATCTGCCCCTCAAACAGCCAGAAATCACGACTGGCCGTCCAGACTGGCACGAATCCCGAATTTCTCGCTGTACCGACAAAAAGCACTATTCACCCCTGGACAGCCGGAAAGTAGTTATTTTCCATTTTGTCAACGGAATACCGCCGTACCGCCCCGAAAACGTTGCAAATAACCATTCTAGCCCTCAAACAGTTAGAAATCACGATCGGCCGTCCAGACCGGCACGAATCCCGAATTTATCGCGGCACCGACAAAAAGCACTATTCACCCCTGGACAGCCCGAAAGTAGTTATTTTCCTTTTTGTCAACAGAATACCGCCGTACCGCCCCGAAAACGTTGCAAATAACCATTCTAGCCCTCAAACAGTTAGAAATCACGATCGGCCGTCCAGACCGGCACGAATCCCGAATTTCTCGCTGCACCGACAAAAAGCACTATTCACCCCTGAACGGCCCGAAAGTAGTTATTTTCCATTTTGTCAACGGAAAACCGTCGTACCGCCACTAAAACGTTGCAAATAACCAATCTGCCCCTCAAACAGCCAGAAATCATGACTGGCCGTCCAGACCGGCACGAATCCCGAATTTCTCGCTGTACCGACAAAAAGCACTATTCACCCCTGGACAGCCGGAAAGTAGTTATTTTCCATTTTGTCAACGGAATACCGCCGTACCGCCCCGAAAACGTTGCAAATAACCATTCTAGCCCTCAAACAGTTAGAAATCACGATCGGCCGTCCAGACCGGCACGAATCCCGAATTTATCGCGGCACCGACAAAAAGCACTATTCACCCCTGGACAGCCCGAAAGTAGTTATTTTCCTTTTTGTCAACAGAATACCGCCGTACCGCCCCGAAAACGTTGCAAATAACCATTCTAGCCCTCAAACAGTTAGAAATCACGATCGGCCGTCCAGACCGGCACGAATCCCGAATTTCTCGCTGCACCGACAAAAAGCACTATTCACCACTGAACGGCCCGAAAGTAGATATTTTCCATTTTGTCAACGGAAAACCGCCGTACCGCCCCGAAAACGTTGCAAATAACCATTCTAGCCCTCAAACAGTTAGAAATCACGATCGGCCGTCCAGACCGGCACGAATCCCGAATTTCTCGCTGCACCGACAAAAAGCACTATTCACCCCTGAACGGCCCGAAAGTAGTTATTTTCCATTTTGTCAACGGAAAACCGTCGTACCGCCCCTAAAACGTTGCAAATAACCAATCTGCCCCTCAAACAGCCAGAAATCACGACTGGCCGTCCAGACTGGCACGAATCCCGAATTTCTCGCTGTACCGACAAAAAGCACTATTCACCCCTGGACAGCCGGAAAGTAGTTATTTTCCATTTTTTCAACGGAATACCGCCGTACCGCCCCGAAAACGTTGCAAATAACCATTCTAGCCCTCAAACAGTTAGAAATCACGATCGGCCGTCCAGACCGGCACGAATCCCGAATTTATCGCGGCACCGACAAAAAGCACTATTCACCCCTGGACAGCCCGAAAGTAGTTATTTTCCTTTTTGTCAACAGAATACCGCCGTACCGCCCCGAAAACGTTGCAAATAACCATTCTAGCCCTCAAACAGTTAGAAATCACGATCGGCCGTCCAGACCGGCACGAATCCTGAATTTCTCGCTGCACCGACAAAAAGCACTATTCACCCCTGAACGGCCCGAAAGTAGTTATTTTCCATTTTGTCAACGGAAAACCGTCGTACCGCCACTAAAACGTTGCAAATAACCAATCTGCCCCTCAAACAGCCAGAAATCACGACTGGCCGTCCAGACCGGCACGAATCCCGAATTTCTCGCTGTACCGACAAAAAGCACTATTCACCCCTGGACCGCCGGAAAGTAGTTATTTTCCATTTTGCCAACGGAATACCGCCGTACCGCCCCGAAAACGTTGCAAATAACCAATCTGCCCCTCAAACAGCCAAAAATCACGACTGGCCGTCCAGACCGGCACGAATCCCGAATTTCTCGCTGTTCCGACAAAAAGCACTATTCACCCCTGGACAGCCGGAAAGTAGTTATTTTCCATTTTGTCAACGGAATACCGCCGTACCGCCCCGAAAACGTTGCAAATAACCATTCTAGCCCTCAAACAGTTAGAAATCACGATCGGCCGTCCAGACCGGCGCGAATCCCGAATTTATCGCGGCACCGACAAAAAGCACTATTCACCCCTGGACAGCCGGAAAGTAGTTATTTTCCTTTTTGTCAACAGAATACCGCCGTACCGCCCCGAAAACGTTGCAAATAACCATTCTAGCCCTCAAACAGTTAGAAATCACGATCGGCCGTCCAGACCGGCACGAATCCTGAATTTCTCGCTGCACCGACAAAAAGCACTATTCACCCCTGAACGGCCCGAAAGTAGTTATTTTCCATTTTGTCAACGGAAAACCGTCGTACCGCCACTAAAACGTTGCAAATAACCAATCTGCCCCTCAAACAGCCAGAAATCACGACTGGCCGTCCAGACCGGCACGAATCCCGAATTTCTCGCTGTACCGACAAAAAGCACTATTCACCCCTGGACCGCCGGAAAGTAGTTATTTTCCATTTTGCCAACGGAATACCGCCGTACCGCCCCGAAAACGTTGCAAATAACCATTCTAGCCCTCAAACAGTTAGAAATCACGATCGGCCGTCCAGACCGGCGCGAATCCCGAATTTATCGCGGCACCGACAAAAAGCACTATTCACCCCTGGACAGCCGGAAAGTAGTTATTTTCCTTTTTGTCAACAGAATACCGCCGTACCGCCCCGAAAACGTTGCAAATAACCATTCTAGCCCTCAAACAGTTAGAAATCACGATCGGCCGTCCAGACCGGCACGAATCCTGAATTTCTCGCTGCACCGACAAAAAGCACTATTCACCCCTGAACGGCCCGAAAGTAGTTATTTTCCATTTTGTCAACGGAAAACCGTCGTACCGCCACTAAAACGTTGCAAATAACCAATCTGCCCCTCAAACAGCCAGAAATCACGACTGGCCGTCCAGACCGGCACGAATCCCGAATTTCTCGCTGTACCGACAAAAAGCACTATTCACCCCTGGACCGCCGGAAAGTAGTTATTTTCCATTTTGCCAACGGAATACCGCCGTACCGCCCCGAAAACGTTGCAAATAACCAATCTGCCCCTCAAACAGCCAGAAATCACGACTGGCCGTCCAGACCGGCACGAATCCCGAATTTCTCGCTGTTCCGACAAAAAGCACTATTCACCCCTGGACAGCCGGAAAGTAGTTATTTTCCATTTTGTCAACGGAATACCGTCGTACCGCCCCGAAAACGTTGCAAATAACCATTCTAGCCCTCAAACAGTTAGAAATCACGATCGGCCGTCCAGACCGGCGCGAATCCCAAATTTATCGCGGCACCGACAAAAAGCACTATTCACCCCTGGACAGCCGGAAAGTAGTTATTTTCCTTTTTGTCAACAGAATACCGCCGTACCGCCCCGAAAACGTTGCAAATAACCATTCTAGCCCTCAAACAGTTAGAAATCACGATCGGCCGTCCAGACCGGCACGAATCCCGAATTTCTCGCTGCACCGACAAAAAGCACTATTCACCCCTGAACGGCCCGAAAGTAGTTATTTTCCATTTTGTCAACGGAAAACCGTCGTACCGCCACTAAAACGTTGCAAATAACCAATCTGCCCCTCAAACAGCCAGAAATCATGACTGGCCGTCCAGACCGGCACGAATCCCGAATTTCTCGCTGTACCGACAAAAAGCACTATTCACCCCTGGACAGCCGGAAAGTAGTTATTTTCCATTTTGTCAACGGAATACCGCCGTACCGCCCCGAAAACGTTGCAAATAACCATTCTAGCCCTCAAACAGTTAGAAATCACGATCGGCCGTCCAGACCGGCACGAATCCCGAATTTATCGCGGCACCGACAAAAAGCACTATTCACCCCTGGACAGCCCGAAAGTAGTTATTTTCCTTTTTGTCAACAGAATACCGCCGTACCGCCCCGAAAACGTTGCAAATAACCATTCTAGCCCTCAAACAGTTAGAAATCACGATCGGCCGTCCAGACCGGCACGAATCCCGAATTTATCGCTGCACCGACAAAAAGCACTATTCACCACTGAACGGCCCGAAAGTAGATATTTTCCATTTTGTCAACGGAAAACCGCCGTACCGCCCCGAAAACGTTGCAAATAACCATTCTAGCCCTCAAACAGTTAGAAATCACGATCGGCCGTCCAGACCGGCACGAATCCCGAATTTCTCGCTGCACCGACAAAAAGCACTATTCACCCCTGAACGGCCCGAAAGTAGTTATTTTCCATTTTGTCAACGGAAAATCGTCGTACCGCCCCTAAAACGTTGCAAATAACCAATCTGCCCCTCAAACAGCCAGAAATCACGACTGGCCGTCCAGACTGGCACGAATCCCGAATTTCTCGCTGTACCGACAAAAAGCACTATTCACCCCTGGACAGCCGGAAAGTAGTTATTTTCCATTTTGTCAACGGAATACCGCCGTACCGCCCCGAAAACGTTGCAAATAACCATTCTAGCCCTCAAACAGTTAGAAATCACGATCGGCCGTCCAGACCGGCACGAATCCCGAATTTATCGCGGCACCGACAAAAAGCACTATTCACCCCTGGACAGCCCGAAAGTAGTTATTTTCCTTTTTGTCAACAGAATACCGCCGTACCGCCCCGAAAACGTTGCAAATAACCATTCTAGCCCTCAAACAGTTAGAAATCACGATCGGCCGTCCAGACCGGCACGAATCCCGAATTTCTCGCTGCACCGACAAAAAGCACTATTCACCCCTGAACGGCCCGAAAGTAGTTATTTTCCATTTTGTCAACGGAAAACCGTCGTACCGCCACTAAAACGTTGCAAATAACCAATCTGCCCCTCAAACAGCCAGAAATCACGACTGGCCGTCCAGACCGGCACGAATCCCGAATTTCTCGCTGTACCGACAAAAAGCACTATTCACCCCTGGACCGCCGGAAAGTAGTTATTTTCCATTTTGCCAACGGAATACCGCCGTACCGCCCCGAAAACGTTGCAAATAACCAATCTGCCCCTCAAACAGCCAGAAATCACGACTGGCCGTCCAGACCGGCACGAATCCCGAATTTCTCGCTGTTCCGACAAAAAGCACTATTCACCCCTGGACAGCCGGAAAGTAGTTATTTTCCATTTTGTCAACGGAATACCGTCGTACCGCCCCGAAAACGTTGCAAATAACCATTCTAGCCCTCAAACAGTTAGAAATCACGATCGGCCGTCCAGACCGGCGCGAATCCCAAATTTATCGCGGCACCGACAAAAAGCACTATTCACCCCTGGACAGCCGGAAAGTAGTTATTTTCCTTTTTGTCAACAGAATACCGCCGTACCGCCCCGAAAACGTTGCAAATAACCATTCTAGCCCTCAAACAGTTAGAAATCACGATCGGCCGTCCAGACCGGCACGAATCCCGAATTTCTCGCTGCACCGACAAAAAGCACTATTCACCCCTGAACGGCCCGAAAGTAGTTATTTTCCATTTTGTCAACGGAAAACCGTCGTACCGCCACTAAAACGTTGCAAATAACCAATCTGCCCCTCAAACAGCCAGAAATCATGACTGGCCGTCCAGACCGGCACGAATCCCGAATTTCTCGCTGTACCGACAAAAAGCACTATTCACCCCTGGACAGCCGGAAAGTAGTTATTTTCCATTTTGTCAACGGAATACCGCCGTACCGCCCCGAAAACGTTGCAAATAACCATTCTAGCCCTCAAACAGTTAGAAATCACGATCGGCCGTCCAGACCGGCACGAATCCCGAATTTATCGCGGCACCGACAAAAAGCACTATTCACCCCTGGACAGCCCGAAAGTAGTTATTTTCCTTTTTGTCAACAGAATACCGCCGTACCGCCCCGAAAACGTTGCAAATAACCATTCTAGCCCTCAAACAGTTAGAAATCACGATCGGCCGTCCAGACCGGCACGAATCCCGAATTTATCGCTGCACCGACAAAAAGCACTATTCACCACTGAACGGCCCGAAAGTAGATATTTTCCATTTTGTCAACGGAAAACCGCCGTACCGCCCCGAAAACGTTGCAAATAACCATTCTAGCCCTCAAACAGTTAGAAATCACGATCGGCCGTCCAGACCGGCACGAATCCCGAATTTCTCGCTGCACCGACAAAAAGCACTATTCACCCCTGAACGGCCCGAAAGTAGTTATTTTCCATTTTGTCAACGGAAAATCGTCGTACCGCCCCTAAAACGTTGCAAATAACCAATCTGCCCCTCAAACAGCCAGAAATCACGACTGGCCGTCCAGACTGGCACGAATCCCGAATTTCTCGCTGTACCGACAAAAAGCACTATTCACCCCTGGACAGCCGGAAAGTAGTTATTTTCCATTTTGTCAACGGAATACCGCCGTACCGCCCCGAAAACGTTGCAAATAACCATTCTAGCCCTCAAACAGTTAGAAATCACGATCGGCCGTCCAGACCGGCACGAATCCCGAATTTATCGCGGCACCGACAAAAAGCACTATTCACCCCTGGACAGCCCGAAAGTAGTTATTTTCCTTTTTGTCAACAGAATACCGCCGTACCGCCCCGAAAACGTTGCAAATAACCATTCTAGCCCTCAAACAGTTAGAAATCACGATCGGCCGTCCAGACCGGCACGAATCCCGAATTTCTCGCTGCACCGACAAAAAGCACTATTCACCCCTGAACGGCCCGAAAGTAGTTATTTTCCATTTTGTCAACGGAAAACCGTCGTACCGCCACTAAAACGTTGCAAATAACCAATCTGCCCCTCAAACAGCCAGAAATCACGACTGGCCGTCCAGACCGGCACGAATCCCGAATTTCTCGCTGTACCGACAAAAAGCACTATTCACCCCTGGACCGCCGGAAAGTAGTTATTTTCCATTTTGCCAACGGAATACCGCCGTACCGCCCCGAAAACGTTGCAAATAACCAATCTGCCCCTCAAACAGCCAGAAATCACGACTGGCCGTCCAGACCGGCACGAATCCCGAATTTCTCGCTGTACCGACAAAAAGCACTATTCACCCCTGGACCGCCGGAAAGTAGTTATTTTCCATTTTGCCAACGGAATACCGCCGTACCGCCCCGAAAACGTTGCAAATAACCAATCTGCCCCTCAAACAGCCAGAAATCACGACTGGCCGTCCAGACCGGCACGAATCCCGAATTTCTCGCTGTACCGACAAAAAGCACTATTCACCCCTGGACAGCCGGAAAGTAGTTATTTTCCATTTTGTCAACGGAATACCGCCGTACCGCCCCGAAAACGTTGCAAATAACCATTCTAGCCCTCAAACAGTTAGAAATCACGATCGGCCGTCCAGACCGGCGCGAATCCCGAATTTATCGCGGCACCGACAAAAAGCACTATTCACCCCTGGACAGCCGGAAAGTAGTTATTTTCCTTTTTGTCAACAGAATACCGCCGTACCGCCCCGAAAACGTTGCAAATAACCATTCTAGCCCTCAAACAGTTAGAAATCACGATCGGCCGTCCAGACCGGCACGAATCCCGAATTTCTCGCTGCACCGACAAAAAGCACTATTCACCCCTGAACGGCCCGAAAGTAGTTATTTTCCATTTTGTCAACGGAAAACCGTCGTACCGCCACTAAAACGTTGCAAATAACCAATCTGCCCCTCAAACAGCCAGAAATCACGACTGGCCGTCCAGACCGGCACGAATCCCGAATTTCTCGCTGTACCGACAAAAAGCACTATTCACCCCTGGACAGCCGGAAAGTAGTTATTTTCCATTTTGCCGACGGAATACCGCCGTACCGCCCCGAAAACGTTGCAAATAACCAATCTGCCCCTCAAACAGCCAGAAATCACGACTGGCCGTCCAGACCGGCACGAATCCCGAATTTCTCGCCGTACCGACAAAAAGCACTATTCACCCCTGGACAGCCGGAAAGTAGTTATTTTCCATTTTGTCAACGGAATACCGCCGTACCGCCCCGAAAACGTTGCAAATAACCATTCTAGCCCTCAAACAGTTAGAAATCACGATCGGCCGTCCAGACCGGCACGAATCCCGAATTTATCGCGGCACCGACAAAAAGCACTATTCACCCCTGGACAGCCCGAAAGTAGTTATTTTCCTTTTTGTCAACAGAATACCGCCGTACCGCCCCGAAAACGTTGCAAATAACCATTCTAGCCCTCAAACAGTTAGAAATCACGATCGGCCGTCCAGACCGGCACGAATCCCGAATTTCTCGCTGCACCGACAAAAAGCACTATTCACCCCTGAACGGCCCGAAAGTAGTTATTTTCCATTTTGTCAACGGAAAACCGTCGTACCGCCACTAAAACGTTGCAAATAACCAATCTGCCCCTCAAACAGCCAGAAATCACGACTGGCCGTCCAGACCGGCACGAATCCCGAATTTCTCGCTGTACCGACAAAAAGCACTATTCACCCCTGGACAGCCGGAAAGTAGTTATTTTCCATTTTGTCAACGGAATACCGCCGTACCGCCCCGAAAACGTTGCAAATAACCATTCTAGCCCTCAAACAGTTAGAAATCACGATCGGCCGTCCAGACCGGCACGAATCCCGAATTTATCGCGGCACCGACAAAAAGCACTATTCACCCCTGGACAGCCCGAAAGTAGTTATTTTCCTTTTTGTCAACAGAATACCGCCGTACCGCCCCGAAAACGTTGCAAATAACCATTCTAGCCCTCAAACAGTTAGAAATCACGATCGGCCGTCCAGACCGGCACGAATCCCGAATTTCTCGCTGCACCGACAAAAAGCACTATTCACTACTGAACGGCCCGAAAGTAGATATTTTCCATTTTGTCAACGGAAAACCGCCGTACCGCCCCGAAAACGTTGCAAATAACCATTCTAGCCCTCAAACAGTTAGAAATCACGATCGGCCGTCCAGACCGGCACGAATCCCGAATTTCTCGCTGCACCGACAAAAAGCACTATTCACCCCTGAACGGCCCGAAAGTAGTTATTTTCCATTTTGTCAACGGAAAACCGTCGTACCGCCCCTAAAACGTTGCAAATAACCAATCTGCCCCTCAAACAGCCAGAAATCACGACTGGCCGTCCAGACTGGCACGAATCCCGAATTTCTCGCTGTACCGACAAAAAGCACTATTCACCCCTGGACAGCCGGAAAGTAGTTATTTTCCATTTTGTCAACGGAATACCGCCGTACCGCCCCGAAAACGTTGCAAATAACCATTCTAGCCCTCAAACAGTTAGAAATCACGATCGGCCGTCCAGACCGGCACGAATCCCGAATTTATCGCGGCACCGACAAAAAGCACTATTCACCCCTGGACAGCCCGAAAGTAGTTATTTTCCTTTTTGTCAACAGAATACCGCCGTACCGCCCCGAAAACGTTGCAAATAACCATTCTAGCCCTCAAACAGTTAGAAATCACGATCGGCCGTCCAGACCGGCACGAATCCCGAATTTCTCGCTGCACCGACAAAAAGCACTATTCACCCCTGAACGGCCCGAAAGTAGTTATTTTCCATTTTGTCAACGGAAAACCGTCGTACCGCCACTAAAACGTTGCAAATAACCAATCTGCCCCTCAAACAGCCAGAAATCACGACTGGCCGTCCAGACCGGCACGAATCCCGAATTTCTCGCTGTACCGACAAAAAGCACTATTCACCCCTGGACCGCCGGAAAGTAGTTATTTTCCATTTTGCCAACGGAATACCGCCGTACCGCCCCGAAAACGTTGCAAATAACCAATCTGCCCCTCAAACAGCCAGAAATCACGACTGGCCGTCCAGACCGGCACGAATCCCGAATTTCTCGCTGTACCGACAAAAAGCACTATTCACCCCTGGACAGCCGGAAAGTAGTTATTTTCCATTTTGTCAACGGAATACCGCCGTACCGCCCCGAAAACGTTGCAAATAACCATTCTAGCCCTCAAACAGTTAGAAATCACGATCGGCCGTCCAGACCGGCACGAATCCCGAATTTCTCGCTGCACCGACAAAAAGCACTATTCACCCCTGAACGGCCTGAAAGTAGTTATTTTCCATTTTGTCAACGGAATACCGTCGTACCGCCACTAAAACGTTGCAAATAACCAATCTGCCCTCAAACAGCCAGAAATCACGACTGGCCGTCCAGACCGGCATGAATCCCGAATTTCTCGCTGTACCGACAAAAAGCACTATTCACCCCTGGACAGCCGGAAAGTAGTTATTTTCCATTTTGTCAACGGAATACCGCCGTACCGCCCCGAAAACGTTGCAAATAACCATTCTAGCCCTCAAACAGTTAGAAATCACGATCGGCCGTCCAGACCGGCACGAATCCCGAATTTATCGCGGCACCGACAAAAAGCACTATTCACCCCTGGACAGCCCGAAAGTAGTTATTTTCCTTTTTGTCAACAGAATACCGCCGTACCGCCCCGAAAACGTTGCAAATAACCATTCTAGCCCTCAAACAGTTAGAAATCACGATCGGCCGTCCAGACCGGCACGAATCCCGAATTTCTCGCTGCACCGACGAAAAGCACTATTCACCCCTGAACGGCCCGAAAGTAGTTATTTTCCATTTTGTCAACGGAAAACCGTCGTACCGCCACTAAAACGTTGCAAATAACCAATCTGCCCCTCAAACAGCCAGAAATCACGACTGGCCGTCCAGACCGGCACGAATCCCGAATTTCTCGCTGTACCGACAAAAAGCACTATTCACCCCTGGACAGCCGGAAAGTAGTTATTTTCCATTTTGTCAACGGAATACCGCCGTACCGCCCCGAAAACGTTGCAAATAACCATTCTAGCCCTCAAACAGTTAGAAATCACGATCGGCCGTCCAGACCGGCACGAATCCCGAATTTATCGCGGCACCGACAAAAAGCACTATTCACCCCTGGACAGCCCGAAAGTAGTTAATTTCCTTTTTGTCAACAGAATACCGCCGTACCGCCCCGAAAACGTTGCAAATAACCATTCTAGCCCTCAAACAGTTAGAAATCACGATCGGCCGTCCAGACCGGCACGAATCCCGAATTTCTCGCTGCACCGACAAAAAGCACTATTCACTACTGAACGGCCCGAAAGTAGATATTTTCCATTTTGTCAACGGAAAACCGCCGTACCGCCCCGAAAACGTTGCAAATAACCATTCTAGCCCTCAAACAGTTAGAAATCACGATCGGCCGTCCAGACCGGCACGAATCCCGAATTTCTCGCTGCACCGACAAAAAGCACTATTCACCCCTGAACGGCCCGAAAGTAGTTATTTTCCATTTTGTCAACGGAAAACCGTCGTACCGCCCCTAAAACGTTGCAAATAACCAATCTGCCCCTCAAACAGCCAGAAATCACGACTGGCCGTCCAGACTGGCACGAATCCCGAATTTCTCGCTGTACCGACAAAAAGCACTATTCACCCCTGGACAGCCGGAAAGTAGTTATTTTCCATTTTGTCAACGGAATACCGCCGTACCGCCCCGAAAACGTTGCAAATAACCATTCTAGCCCTCAAACAGTTAGAAATCACGATCGGCCGTCCAGACCGGCACGAATCCCGAATTTATCGCGGCACCGACAAAAAGCACTATTCACCCCTGGACAGCCCGAAAGTAGTTATTTTCCTTTTTGTCAACAGAATACCGCCGTACCGCCCCGAAAACGTTGCAAATAACCATTCTAGCCCTCAAACAGTTAGAAATCACGATCGGCCGTCCAGACCGGCACGAATCCCGAATTTCTCGCTGCACCGACAAAAAGCACTATTCACCCCTGAACGGCCCGAAAGTAGTTATTTTCCATTTTGTCAACGGAAAACCGTCGTACCGCCACTAAAACGTTGCAAATAACCAATCTGCCCCTCAAACAGCCAGAAATCACGACTGGCCGTCCAGACCAGCACGAATCCCGAATTTCTCGCTGTACCGACAAAAAGCACTATTCACCCCTGGACCGCCGGAAAGTAGTTATTTTCCATTTTGCCAACGGAATACCGCCGTACCGCCCCGAAAACGTTGCAAATAACCAATCTGCCCCTCAAACAGCCAGAAATCACGACTGGCCGTCCAGACCGGCACGAATCCCGAATTTCTCGCTGTACCGACAAAAAGCACTATTCACCCCTGGACAGCCGGAAAGTAGTTATTTTCCATTTTGTCAACGGAATACCGCCGTACCGCCCCGAAAACGTTGCAAATAACCATTCTAGCCCTCAAACAGTTAGAAATCACGATCGGCCGTCCAGACCGGCGCGAATCCCGAATTTATCGCGGCACCGACAAAAAGCACTATTCACCCCTGGACAGCCCGAAAGTAGTTATTTTCCTTTTTGTCAACAGAATACCGCCGTACCGCCCCGAAAACGTTGCAAATAACCATTCTAGCCCTCAAACAGTTAGAAATCACGATCGGCCGTCCAGACCGGCACGAATCCTGAATTTCTCGCTGCACCGACAAAAAGCACTATTCACCCCTGAACGGCCCGAAAGTAGTTATTTTCCATTTTGTCAACGGAAAACCGTCGTACCGCCACTAAAACGTTGCAAATAACCAATCTGCCCCTCAAACAGCCAGAAATCACGACTGGCCGTCCAGACCGGCACGAATCCCGAATTTCTCGCTGTACCGACAAAAAGCACTATTCACCCCTGGACAGCCCGAAAGTAGTTATTTTCCTTTTTGTCAACAGAATACCGCCGTACCGCCCCGAAAACGTTGCAAATAACCATTCTAGCGCTCAAACAGTTAGAAATCACGATCGGCCGTCCAGACCGGCACGAATCCCGAATTTCTCGTTGCACCGACAAAAAGCACTATTCACCCCTGAACGGCCCGAAAGTAGTTATTTTCCATTTTGTCAACGGAAAACCGTCGTACCGCCACTAAAACGTTGCAAATAACCAATCTGCCCCTCAAACAGCCAGAAATCACGACTGGCCGTCCAGACCGGCACGAATCCCGAATTTCTCGCTGTACCGACAAAAAGCACTATTCACCCCTGGACAGCCGGAAAGTAGTTATTTTCCATTTTGCCAACGGAATACCGCCGTACCGCCCCGAAAACGTTGCAAATAACCAATCTGCCCCTCAAACAGCCAGAAATCACGACTGGCCGTCCAGACCGGCACGAATCCCGAATTTCTCGCCGTACCGACAAAAAGCACTATTCACCCCTGGACAGCCGGAAAGTAGTTATTTTCCATTTTGTCAACGGAATACCGCCGTACCGCCCCGAAAACGTTGCAAATAACCATTCTAGCCCTCAAACAGTTAGAAATCACGATCGGCCGTCCAGACCGGCACGAATCCCGAATTTATCGTGGCACCGACAAAAAGCACTATTCACCCCTGGACAGCCCGAAAGTAGTTATTTTCCTTTTTGTCAACAGAATACCGCCGTACCGCCCCGAAAACGTTGCAAATAACCATTCTAGCCCTCAAACAGTTAGAAATCACGATCGGCCGTCCAGACCGGCACGAATCCCGAATTTCTCGCTGCACCGACAAAAAGCACTATTCACCCCTGAACGGCCCGAAAGTAGTTATTTTCCATTTTGTCAACGGAAAACCGTCGTACCGCCACTAAAACGTTGCAAATAACCAATCTGCCCCTCAAACAGCCAGAAATCACGACTGGCCGTCCAGACCGGCACGAATCCCGAATTTCTCGCTGTACCGACAAAAAGCACTATTCACCCCTGGACAGCCGGAAAGTAGTTATTTTCCATTTTGTCAACGGAATACCGCCGTACCGCCCCGAAAACGTTGCAAATAACCATTCTAGCCCTCAAACAGTTAGAAATCACGATCGGCCGTCCAGACCGGCACGAATCCCGAATTTATCGCGGCACCGACAAAAAGCACTATTCACCCCTGGACAGCCCGAAAGTAGTTATTTTCCTTTTTGTCAACAGAATACCGCCGTACCGCCCCGAAAACGTTGCAAATAACCATTCTAGCCCTCAAACAGTTAGAAATCACGATCGGCCGTCCAGACCGGCACGAATCCCGAATTTCTCGCTGCACCGACAAAAAGCACTATTCACCACTGAACGGCCCGAAAGTAGATATTTTCCATTTTGTCAACGGAAAACCGCCGTACCGCCCCGAAAACGTTGCAAATAACCATTCTAGCCCTCAAACAGTTAGAAATCACGATCGGCCGTCCAGACCGGCACGAATCCCGAATTTCTCGCTGCACCGACAAAAAGCACTATTCACCCCTGAACGGCCCGAAAGAAGTTATTTTCCATTTTGTCAACGGAAAACCGTCGTACCGCCCCTAAAACGTTGCAAATAACCAATCTGCCCCTCAAACAGCCAGAAATCACGACTGGCCGTCCAGACTGGCACGAATCCCGAATTTCTCGCTGTACCGACAAAAAGCACTATTCACCCCTGGACAGCCGGAAAGTAGTTATTTTCCATTTTGTCAACGGAATACCGCCGTACCGCCCCGAAAACGTTGCAAATAACCATTCTAGCCCTCAAACAGTTAGAAATCACGATCGGCCGTCCAGACCGGCACGAATCCCGAATTTATCGCGGCACCGACAAAAAGCACTATTCACCCCTGGACAGCCCGAAAGTAGTTATTTTCCTTTTTGTCAACAGAATACCACCGTACCGCCCCAAAAACGTTGCAAATAACCATTCTAGCCCTCAAACAGTTAGAAATCACGATCGGCCGTCCAGACCGGCACGAATCCCGAATTTCTCGCTGCACCGACAAAAAGCACTATTCACCCCTGAACGGCCCGAAAGTAGTTATTTTCCATTTTGTCAACGGAAAACCGTCGTACCGCCACTAAAACGTTGCAAATAACCAATCTGCCCCTCAAACAGCCAGAAATCACGACTGGCCGTCCAGACCGGCACGAATCCCGAATTTCTCGCTGTACCGACAAAAAGCACTATTCACCCCTGGACAGCCGGAAAGTAGTTATTTTCCATTTTGTCAACGGAATACCGCCGTACCGCCCCGAAAACGTTGCAAATAACCATTCTAGCCCTCAAACAGTTAGAAATCACGATCGGCCGTCCAGACCGGCACGAATCCCGAATTTATCGCGGCACCGACAAAAAGCACTATTCACCCCTGGACAGCCCGAAAGTAGTTATTTTCCTTTTTGTCAACAGAATACCGCCGTACCGCCCCGAAAACGTTGCAAATAACCATTCTAGCCCTCAAACAGTTAGAAATCACGATCGGCCGTCCAGACCGGCACGAATCCCGAATTTCTCGCTGCACCGACAAAAAGCACTATTCACTACTGAACGGCCCGAAAGTAGATATTTTCCATTTTGTCAACGGAAAACCGCCGTACCGCCCCGAAAACGTTGCAAATAACCATTCTAGCCCTCAAACAGTTAGAAATCACGATCGGCCGTCCAGACCGGCACGAATCCCGAATTTCTCGCTGCACCGACAAAAAGCACTATTCACCCCTGAACGGCCCGAAAGAAGTTATTTTCCATTTTGTCAACGGAAAACCGTCGTACCGCCCCTAAAACGTTGCAAATAACCAATCTGCCCCTCAAACAGCCAGAAATCACGACTGGCCGTCCAGACTGGCACGAATCCCGAATTTCTCGCTGTACCGACAAAAAGCACTATTCACCCCTGGACAGCCGGAAAGTAGTTATTTTCCATTTTGTCAACGGAATACCGCCGTACCGCCCCGAAAACGTTGCAAATAACCATTCTAGCCCTCAAACAGTTAGAAATCACGATCGGCCGTCCAGACCGGCACGAATCCCGAATTTATCGCGGCACCGACAAAAAGCACTATTCACCCCTGGACAGCCCGAAAGTAGTTATTTTCCTTTTTGTCAACAGAATACCGCCGTACCGCCCCGAAAACGTTGCAAATAACCATTCTAGCCCTCAAACAGTTAGAAATCACGATCGGCCGTCCAGACCGGCACGAATCCCGAATTTCTCGCTGCACCGACAAAAAGCACTATTCACCCCTGAACGGCCCGAAAGTAGTTATTTTCCATTTTGTCAACGGAAAACCGTCGTACCGCCACTAAAACGTTGCAAATAACCAATCTGCCCCTCAAACAGCCAGAAATCACGACTGGCCGTCCAGACCGGCACGAATCCCGAATTTCTCGCCGTACCGACAAAAAGCACTATTCACCCCTGGACAGCCGGAAAGTAGTTATTTTCCATTTTGTCAACGGAATACCGCCGTACCGCCCCGAAAACGTTGCAAATAACCATTCTAGCCCTCAAACAGTTAGAAATCACGATCGGCCGTCCAGACCGGCACGAATCCCGAATTTATCGCGGCACCGACAAAAAGCACTATTCACCCCTGGACAGCCCGAAAGTAGTTATTTTCCTTTTTGTCAACAGAATACCGCCGTACCGCCCCGAAAACGTTGCAAATAACCATTCTAGCCCTCAAACAGTTAGAAATCACGATCGGCCGTCCAGACCGGCACGAATCCCGAATTTCTCGCTGCACCGACAAAAAGCACTATTCACCCCTGAACGGCCCGAAAGTAGTTATTTTCCATTTTGTCAACGGAAAACCGTCGTACCGCCACTAAAACGTTGCAAATAACCAATCTGCCCCTCAAACAGCCAGAAATCACGACTGGCCGTCCAGACCGGCACGAATCCCGAATTTCTCGCTGTACCGACAAAAAGCACTATTCACCCCTGGACAGCCGGAAAGTAGTTATTTTCCATTTTGTCAACGGAATACCGCCGTACCGCCCCGAAAACGTTGCAAATAACCATTCTAGCCCTCAAACAGTTAGAAATCACGATCGGCCGTCCAGACCGGCACGAATCCCGAATTTATCGCGGCACCGACAAAAAGCACTATTCACCCCTGGACAGCCCGAAAGTAGTTATTTTCCTTTTTGTCAACAGAATACCGCCGTACCGCCCCGAAAACGTTGCAAATAACCATTCTAGCCCTCAAACAGTTAGAAATCACGATCGGCCGTCCAGACCGGCACGAATCCCGAATTTCTCGCTGCACCGACAAAAAGCACTATTCACTACTGAACGGCCCGAAAGTAGATATTTTCCATTTTGTCAACGGAAAACCGCCGTACCTCCCCGAAAACGTTGCAAATAACCATTCTAGCCCTCAAACAGTTAGAAATCACGATCGGCCGTCCAGACCGGCACGAATCCCGAATTTCTCGCTGCACCGACAAAAAGCACTATTCACCCCTGAACGGCCCGAAAGAAGTTATTTTCCATTTTGTCAACGGAAAACCGTCGTACCGCCCCTAAAACGTTGCAAATAACCAATCTGCCCCTCAAACAGCCAGAAATCACGACTGGCCGTCCAGACTGGCACGAATCCCGAATTTCTCGCTGTACCGACAAAAAGCACTATTCACCCCTGGACAGCCGGAAAGTAGTTATTTTCCATTTTGTCAACGGAATACCGCCGTACCGCCCCGAAAACGTTGCAAATAACCATTCTAGCCCTCAAACAGTTAGAAATCACGATCGGCCGTCCAGACCGGCACGAATCCCGAATTTATCGCGGCACCGACAAAAAGCACTATTCACCCCTGGACAGCCCGAAAGTAGTTATTTTCCTTTTTGTCAACAGAATACCGCCGTACCGCCCCGAAAACGTTGCAAATAACCATTCTAGCCCTCAAACAGTTAGAAATCACGATCGGCCGTCCAGACCGGCACGAATCCCGAATTTCTCGCTGCACCGACAAAAAGCACTATTCACCCCTGAACGGCCCGAAAGTAGTTATTTTCCATTTTGTCAACGGAAAACCGTCGTACCGCCACTAAAACGTTGCAAATAACCAATCTGCCCCTCAAACAGCCAGAAATCACGACTGGCCGTCCAGACCGGCACGAATCCCGAATTTCTCGCTGTACCGACAAAAAGCACTATTCACCCCTGGACAGCCGGAAAGTAGTTATTTTCCATTTTGTCAACGGAATACCGCCGTACCGCCCCGAAAACGTTGCAAATAACCATTCTAGCCCTCAAACAGTTAGAAATCACGATCGGCCGTCCAGACCGGCACGAATCCCGAATTTATCGCGGCACCGACAAAAAGCACTATTCACCCCTGGACAGCCCGAAAGTAGTTATTTTCCTTTTTGTCAACAGAATACCGCCGTACCGCCCCGAAAACGTTGCAAATAACCATTCTAGCCCTCAAACAGTTAGAAATCACGATCGGCCGTCCAGACCGGCACGAATCCCGAATTTCTCGCTGCACCGACAAAAAGCACTATCCACTACTGAACGGCCCGAAAGTAGATATTTTCCATTTTGTCAACGGAAAACCGCCGTACCGCCCCGAAAACGTTGCAAATAACCATTCTAGCCCTCAAACAGTTAGAAATCACGATCGGCCGTCCAGACCGGCACGAATCCCGAATTTCTCGCTGCACCGACAAAAAGCACTATTCACCCCTGAACGGCCCGAAAGAAGTTATTTTCCATTTTGTCAACGGAAAACCGTCGTACCGCCCCTAAAACGTTGCAAATAACCAATCTGCCCCTCAAACAGCCAGAAATCACGACTGGCCGTCCAGACTGGCACGAATCCCGAATTTCTCGCTGTACCGACAAAAAGCACTATTCACCCCTGGACAGCCGGAAAGTAGTTATTTTCCATTGTGTCAACGGAATACCGCCGTACCGCCCCGAAAACGTTGCAAATAACCATTCTAGCCCTCAAACAGTTAGAAATCACGATCGGCCGTCCAGACCGGCACGAATCCCGAATTTATCGCGGCACCGACAAAAAGCACTATTCACCCCTGGACAGCCCGAAAGTAGTTATTTTCCTTTTTGTCAACAGAATACCGCCGTACCGCCCCGAAAACGTTGCAAATAACCATTCTAGCCCTCAAACAGTTAGAAATCACGATCGGCCGTCCAGACCGGCACGAATCCCGAATTTCTCGCTGCACCGACAAAAAGCACTATTCACCCCTGAACGGCCCGAAAGTAGTTATTTTCCATTTTGTCAACGGAAAACCGTCGTACCGCCACTAAAACGTTGCAAATAACCAATCTGCCCCTCAAACAGCCAGAAATCACGACTGGCCGTCCAGACCGGCACGAATCCCGAATTTCTCGCCGTACCGACAAAAAGCACTATTCACCCCTGGACAGCCGGAAAGTAGTTATTTTCCATTTTGTCAACGGAATACCGCCGTACCGCCCCGAAAACGTTGCAAATAACCATTCTAGCCCTCAAACAGTTAGAAATCACGATCGGCCGTCCAGACCGGCACGAATCCCGAATTTATCGCGGCACCGACAAAAAGCACTATTCACCCCTGGACAGCCCGAAAGTAGTTATTTTCCTTTTTGTCAACAGAATACCGCCGTACCGCCCCGAAAACGTTGCAAATAACCATTCTAGCCCTCAAACAGTTAGAAATCACGATCGGCCGTCCAGACCGGCACGAATCCCGAATTTCTCGCTGCACCGACAAAAAGCACTATTCACCCCTGAACGGCCCGAAAGTAGTTATTTTCCATTTTGTCAACGGAAAACCGTCGTACCGCCACTAAAACGTTGCAAATAACCAATCTGCCCCTCAAACAGCCAGAAATCACGACTGGCCGTCCAGACCGGCACGAATCCCGAATTTCTCGCTGTACCGACAAAAAGCACTATTCACCCCTGGACAGCCGGAAAGTAGTTATTTTCCATTTTGTCAACGGAATACCGCCGTACCGCCCCGAAAACGTTGCAAATAACCATTCTAGCCCTCAAACAGTTAGAAATCACGATCGGCCGTCCAGACCGGCACGAATCCCGAATTTATCGCGGCACCGACAAAAAGCACTATTCACCCCTGGACAGCCCGAAAGTAGTTAATTTCCTTTTTGTCAACAGAATACCGCCGTACCGCCCCGAAAACGTTGCAAATAACCATTCTAGCCCTCAAACAGTTAGAAATCACGATCGGCCGTCCAGACCGGCACGAATCCCGAATTTCTCGCTGCACCGACAAAAAGCACTATTCACTACTGAACGGCCCGAAAGTAGATATTTTCCATTTTGTCAACGGAAAACCGCCGTACCGCCCCGAAAACGTTGCAAATAACCATTCTAGCCCTCAAACAGTTAGAAATCACGATCGGCCGTCCAGACCGGCACGAATCCCGAATTTCTCGCTGCACCGACAAAAAGCACTATTCACCCCTGAACGGCCCGAAAGAAGTTATTTTCCATTTTGTCAACGGAAAACCGTCGTACCGCCCCTAAAACGTTGCAAATAACCAATCTGCCCCTCAAACAGCCAGAAATCACGACTGGCCGTCCAGACTGGCACGAATCCCGAATTTCTCGCTGTACCGACAAAAAGCACTATTCACCCCTGGACAGCCGGAAAGTAGTTATTTTCCATTTTGTCAACGGAATACCGCCGTACCGCCCCGAAAACGTTGCAAATAACCATTCTAGCCCTCAAACAGTTAGAAATCACGATCGGCCGTCCAGACCGGCACGAATCCCGAATTTATCGCGGCACCGACAAAAAGCACTATTCACCCCTGGACAGCCCGAAAGTAGTTATTTTCCTTTTTGTCAACAGAATACCGCCGTACCGCCCCGAAAACGTTGCAAATAACCATTCTAGCCCTCAAACAGTTAGAAATCACGATCGGCCGTCCAGACCGGCACGAATCCCGAATTTCTCGCTGCACCGACAAAAAGCACTATTCACCCCTGAACGGCCCGAAAGTAGTTATTTTCCATTTTGTCAACGGAAAACCGTCGTACCGCCACTAAAACGTTGCAAATAACCAATCTGCCCCTCAAACAGCCAGAAATCACGACTGGCCGTCCAGACCGGCACGAATCCCGAATTTCTCGCTGTACCGACAAAAAGCACTATTCACCCCTGGACAGCCGGAAAGTAGTTATTTTCCATTTTGTCAACGGAATACCGCCGTACCGCCCCGAAAACGTTGCAAATAACCATTCTAGCCCTCAAACAGATAGAAATCCCGATCGGCCGTCCAGACCGGCACGAATCCCGAATTTATCGCGGCACCGACAAAAAGCACTATTCACCCCTGGACAGCCCGAAAGTAGTTATTTTCCTTTTTGTCAACAGAATACCGCCGTACCGCCCCGAAAACGTTGCAAATAACCATTCTAGCCCTCAAACAGTTAGAAATCACGATCGGCCGTCCAGACCGGCACGAATCCCGAATTTCTCGCTGCACCGACAAAAAGCACTATTCACCCCTGAACGGCCCGAAAGTAGTTATTTTCCATTTTGTCAACGGAAAACCGTCGTACCGCCACTAAAACGTTGCAAATAACCAATCTGCCCCTCAAACAGCCAGAAATCACGACTGGCCGTCCAGACCGGCACGAATCCCGAATTTCTCGCTGTACCGACAAAAAGCACTATTCACCTCTGGACCGCCGGAAAGTAGTTATTTTCCATTTTGCCAACGGAATACCGCCGTACCGCCCCGAAAACGTTGCAAATAACCAATCTGCCCCTCAAACAGCCAGAAATCACGACTGGCCGTCCAGACCGGCACGAATCCCGAATTTCTCGCTGTACCGACAAAGAGCACTATTCACCCCTGGACAGCCGGAAAGTAGTTATTTTCCATTTTGTCAACGGAATACCGCCGTACCGCCCCGAAAACGTTGCAAATAACCATTCTAGCCCTCAAACAGTTAGAAATCACGATCGGCCGTCCAGACCGGCACGAATCCCGAATTTCTCGCTGCACCGACAAAAAGCACTATTCACCCCCGAACGGCCCGAAAGTAGTTATTTTCCATTTTGTCAACGGAAAACCGTCGTACCGCCCCTAAAACATTGCAAATAACCAATCTGCCCCTCAAACAGCCAGAAATCACGACTGGCCGTCCAGACTGGCACGAATCCCGAATTTCTCGCTGTACCGACAAAAGCACTATTCACCCCTGGACAGCCGGAAAGTAGTTATTTTCCATTTTGTCAACGGAATACCGCCGTACCGCCCCGAAAACGTTGCAAATAACCATTCTAGCCCTCAAACAGTTAGAAATCACGATCGGCCGTCCAGACCGGCACGAATCCCGAATTTATCGCGGCACCGACAAAAAGCACTATTCACCCCTGGACAGCCCGAAAGTAGTTATTTTCCTTTTTGTCAACAGAATACCACCGTACCGCCCCGAAAACGTTGCAAATAACCATTCTAGCCCTCAAACAGTTAGAAATCACGATCGGCCGTCCAGACCGGCACGAATCCCGAATTTCTCGCTGCACCGACAAAAAGCACTATTCACCCCTGAACGGCCCGAAAGTAGTTATTTTCCATTTTGTCAACGGAAAACCGTCGTACCGCCACTAAAACGTTGCAAATAACCAATCTGCCCCTCAAACAGCCAGAAATCACGACTGGCCGTCCAGACCGGCACGAATCCCGAATTTCTCGCTGTACCGACAAAAAGCACTATTCACCCCTGGACCGCCGGAAAGTAGTTATTTTCCATTTTGCCAACGGAATACCGCCGTACCGCCCCGAAAACGTTGCAAATAACCAATCTGCCCCTCAAACAGCCAGAAATCACGACTGGCCGTCCAGACCGGCACGAATCCCGAATTTCTCGCTGTACCGACAAAAAGCACTATTCACCCCTGGACAGCCGGAAAGTAGTTATTTTCCATTTTGTCAACGGAATACCGCCGTACCGCCCTGAAAACGTTGCAAATAACCATTCTAGCCCTCAAACAGTTAGAAATCACGATCGGCCGTCCAGACCGGCGCGAATCCCGAATTTATCGCGGCACCGACAAAAAGCACTATTCACCCCTGGACAGCCCGAAAGTAGTTATTTTCCTTTTTGTCAACAGAATACCACCGTACCGCCCCGAAAACGTTGCAAATAACCATTCTAGCCCTCAAACAGTTAGAAATCACGATCGGCCGTCCAGACCGGCACGAATCCCGAATTTCTCGCTGCACCGACAAAAAGCACTATTCACCCCTGAACGGCCCGAAAGTAGTTATTTTCCATTTTGTCAACGGAAAACCGTCGTACCGCCACTAAAACGTTGCAAATAACCAATCTGCCCCTCAAACAGCCAGAAATCACGACTGGCCGTCCAGACCGGCACGAATCCCGAATTTCTCGCTGTACCGACAAAAAGCACTATTCACCCCTGGACCGCCGGAAAGTAGTTATTTTCCATTTTGCCAACGGAATACCGCCGTACCGCCCCGAAAACGTTGCAAATAACCAATCTGCCCCTCAAACAGCCAGAAATCACGACTGGCCGTCCAGACCGGCACGAATCCCGAATTTCTCGCTGTACCGACAAAAAGCACTATTCACCCCTGGACAGCCGGAAAGTAGTTATTTTCCATTTTGTCAACGGAATACCGCCGTACCGCCCTGAAAACGTTGCAAATAACCATTCTAGCCCTCAAACAGTTAGAAATCACGATCGGCCGTCCAGACCGGCGCGAATCCCGAATTTATCGCGGCACCGACAAAAAGCACTATTCACCCCTGGACAGCCCGAAAGTAGTTATTTTCCTTTTTGTCAACAGAATACCACCGTACCGCCCCGAAAACGTTGCAAATAACCATTCTAGCCCTCAAACAGTTAGAAATCACGATCGGCCGTCCAGACCGGCACGAATCCCGAATTTCTCGCTGCACCGACAAAAAGCACTATTCACCCCTGAACGGCCCGAAAGTAGTTATTTTCCATTTTGTCAACGGAAAACCGTCGTACCGCCACTAAAACGTTGCAAATAACCAATCTGCCCCTCAAACAGCCAGAAATCACGACTGGCCGTCCAGACCGGCACGAATCCCGAATTTCTCGCTGTACCGACAAAAAGCACTATTCACCCCTGGACCGCCGGAAAGTAGTTATTTTCCATTTTGCCAACGGAATACCGCCGTACCGCCCCGAAAACGTTGCAAATAACCAATCTGCCCCTCAAACAGCCAGAAATCACGACTGGCCGTCCAGACCGGCACGAATCCCGAATTTCTCGCTGTACCGACAAAAAGCACTATTCACCCCTGGACAGCCGGAAAGTAGTTATTTTCCATTTTGTCAACGGAATACCGCCGTACCGCCCTGAAAACGTTGCAAATAACCATTCTAGCCCTCAAACAGTTAGAAATCACGATCGGCCGTCCAGACCGGCGCGAATCCCGAATTTATCGCGGCACCGACAAAAAGCACTATTCACCCCTGGACAGCCCGAAAGTAGTTATTTTCCTTTTTGTCAACAGAATACCGCCGTACCGCCCCGAAAACGTTGCAAATAACCATTCTAGCCCTCAAACAGTTAGAAATCACGATCGGCTGTCCAGACCGGCACGAATCCCGAATTTCTCGCTGCACCGACAAAAAGCACTATTCACCCCTGAACGGCCCGAAAGTAGTTATTTTCCATTTTGTCAACGGAAAACCGTCGTACCGCCACTAAAACGTTGCAAATAACCAATCTGCCCCTCAAACAGCCAGAAATCACGACTGGCCGTCCAGACCGGCACGAATCCCGAATTTCTCGCTGTACCGACAAAAAGCACTATTCACCCCTGGACAGCCGGAAAGTAGTTATTTTCCATTTTGCCAACGGAATACCGCCGTACCGCCCCGAAAACGTTGCAAATAACCATTCTAGCCCTCAAACAGTTAGAAATCACGATCGGCCGTCCAGACCGGCACGAATCCCGAATTTCTCGCTGCACCGACAAAAAGCACTATTCACTACTGAACGGCCCGAAAGTAGATATTTTCCATTTTGTCAACGGAAAACCGCCGTACCGCCCCGAAAACGTTGCAAATAACCATTCTAGCCCTCAAACAGTTAGAAATCACGATCGGCCGTCCAGACCGGCACGAATCCCGAATTTCTCGCTGCACCGACAAAAAGCACTATTCACCCCTGAACGGCCCGAAAGAAGTTATTTTCCATTTTGTCAACGGAAAACCGTCGTACCGCCCCTAAAACGTTGCAAATAACCAATCTGCCCCTCAAACAGCCAGAAATCACGACTGGCCGTCCAGACTGGCACGAATCCCGAATTTCTCGCTGTACCGACAAAAAGCACTATTCACCCCTGGACAGCCGGAAAGTAGTTATTTTCCATTGTGTCAACGGAATACCGCCGTACCGCCCCGAAAACGTTGCAAATAACCATTCTAGCCCTCAAACAGTTAGAAATCACGATCGGCCGTCCAGACCGGCACGAATCCCGAATTTATCGCGGCACCGACAAAAAGCACTATTCACCCCTGGACAGCCCGAAAGTAGTTATTTTCCTTTTTGTCAACAGAATACCGCCGTACCGCCCCGAAAACGTTGCAAATAACCATTCTAGCCCTCAAACAGTTAGAAATCACGATCGGCCGTCCAGACCGGCACGAATCCCGAATTTCTCGCTGCACCGACAAAAAGCACTATTCACCCCTGAACGGCCCGAAAGTAGTTATTTTCCATTTTGTCAACGGAAAACCGTCGTACCGCCACTAAAACGTTGCAAATAACCAATCTGCCCCTCAAACAGCCAGAAATCACGACTGGCCGTCCAGACCGGCACGAATCCCGAATTTCTCGCTGTACCGACAAAAAGCACTATTCACCTCTGGACCGCCGGAAAGTAGTTATTTTCCATTTTGCCAACGGAATACCGCCGTACCGCCCCGAAAACGTTGCAAATAACCAATCTGCCCCTCAAACAGCCAGAAATCACGACTGGCCGTCCAGACCGGCACGAATCCCGAATTTCTCGCTGTACCGACAAAGAGCACTATTCACCCCTGGACAGCCGGAAAGTAGTTATTTTCCATTTTGTCAACGGAATACCGCCGTACCGCCCCGAAAACGTTGCAAATAACCATTCTAGCCCTCAAACAGTTAGAAATCACGATCGGCCGTCCAGACCGGCACGAATCCCGAATTTCTCGCTGCACCGACAAAAAGCACTATTCACCCCCGAACGGCCCGAAAGTAGTTATTTTCCATTTTGTCAACGGAAAACCGTCGTACCGCCCCTAAAACATTGCAAATAACCAATCTGCCCCTCAAACAGCCAGAAATCACGACTGGCCGTCCAGACTGGCACGAATCCCGAATTTCTCGCTGTACCGACAAAAGCACTATTCACCCCTGGACAGCCGGAAAGTAGTTATTTTCCATTTTGTCAACGGAATACCGCCGTACCGCCCCGAAAACGTTGCAAATAACCATTCTAGCCCTCAAACAGTTAGAAATCACGATCGGCCGTCCAGACCGGCACGAATCCCGAATTTATCGCGGCACCGACAAAAAGCACTATTCACCCCTGGACAGCCCGAAAGTAGTTATTTTCCTTTTTGTCAACAGAATACCACCGTACCGCCCCGAAAACGTTGCAAATAACCATTCTAGCCCTCAAACAGTTAGAAATCACGATCGGCCGTCCAGACCGGCACGAATCCCGAATTTCTCGCTGCACCGACAAAAAGCACTATTCACCCCTGAACGGCCCGAAAGTAGTTATTTTCCATTTTGTCAACGGAAAACCGTCGTACCGCCACTAAAACGTTGCAAATAACCAATCTGCCCCTCAAACAGCCAGAAATCACGACTGGCCGTCCAGACCGGCACGAATCCCGAATTTCTCGCTGTACCGACAAAAAGCACTATTCACCCCTGGACCGCCGGAAAGTAGTTATTTTCCATTTTGCCAACGGAATACCGCCGTACCGCCCCGAAAACGTTGCAAATAACCAATCTGCCCCTCAAACAGCCAGAAATCACGACTGGCCGTCCAGACCGGCACGAATCCCGAATTTCTCGCTGTACCGACAAAAAGCACTATTCACCCCTGGACAGCCGGAAAGTAGTTATTTTCCATTTTGTCAACGGAATACCGCCGTACCGCCCTGAAAACGTTGCAAATAACCATTCTAGCCCTCAAACAGTTAGAAATCACGATCGGCCGTCCAGACCGGCGCGAATCCCGAATTTATCGCGGCACCGACAAAAAGCACTATTCACCCCTGGACAGCCCGAAAGTAGTTATTTTCCTTTTTGTCAACAGAATACCACCGTACCGCCCCGAAAACGTTGCAAATAACCATTCTAGCCCTCAAACAGTTAGAAATCACGATCGGCCGTCCAGACCGGCACGAATCCCGAATTTCTCGCTGCACCGACAAAAAGCACTATTCACCCCTGAACGGCCCGAAAGTAGTTATTTTCCATTTTGTCAACGGAAAACCGTCGTACCGCCACTAAAACGTTGCAAATAACCAATCTGCCCCTCAAACAGCCAGAAATCACGACTGGCCGTCCAGACCGGCACGAATCCCGAATTTCTCGCTGTACCGACAAAAAGCACTATTCACCCCTGGACCGCCGGAAAGTAGTTATTTTCCATTTTGCCAACGGAATACCGCCGTACCGCCCCGAAAACGTTGCAAATAACCAATCTGCCCCTCAAACAGCCAGAAATCACGACTGGCCGTCCAGACCGGCACGAATCCCGAATTTCTCGCTGTACCGACAAAAAGCACTATTCACCCCTGGACAGCCGGAAAGTAGTTATTTTCCATTTTGTCAACGGAATACCGCCGTACCGCCCTGAAAACGTTGCAAATAACCATTCTAGCCCTCAAACAGTTAGAAATCACGATCGGCCGTCCAGACCGGCGCGAATCCCGAATTTATCGCGGCACCGACAAAAAGCACTATTCACCCCTGGACAGCCCGAAAGTAGTTATTTTCCTTTTTGTCAACAGAATACCACCGTACCGCCCCGAAAACGTTGCAAATAACCATTCTAGCCCTCAAACAGTTAGAAATCACGATCGGCCGTCCAGACCGGCACGAATCCCGAATTTCTCGCTGCACCGACAAAAAGCACTATTCACCCCTGAACGGCCCGAAAGTAGTTATTTTCCATTTTGTCAACGGAAAACCGTCGTACCGCCACTAAAACGTTGCAAATAACCAATCTGCCCCTCAAACAGCCAGAAATCACGACTGGCCGTCCAGACCGGCACGAATCCCGAATTTCTCGCTGTACCGACAAAAAGCACTATTCACCCCTGGACCGCCGGAAAGTAGTTATTTTCCATTTTGCCAACGGAATACCGCCGTACCGCCCCGAAAACGTTGCAAATAACCAATCTGCCCCTCAAACAGCCAGAAATCACGACTGGCCGTCCAGACCGGCACGAATCCCGAATTTCTCGCTGTACCGACAAAAAGCACTATTCACCCCTGGACAGCCGGAAAGTAGTTATTTTCCATTTTGTCAACGGAATACCGCCGTACCGCCCTGAAAACGTTGCAAATAACCATTCTAGCCCTCAAACAGTTAGAAATCACGATCGGCCGTCCAGACCGGCGCGAATCCCGAATTTATCGCGGCACCGACAAAAAGCACTATTCACCCCTGGACAGCCCGAAAGTAGTTATTTTCCTTTTTGTCAACAGAATACCGCCGTACCGCCCCGAAAACGTTGCAAATAACCATTCTAGCCCTCAAACAGTTAGAAATCACGATCGGCTGTCCAGACCGGCACGAATCCCGAATTTCTCGCTGCACCGACAAAAAGCACTATTCACCCCTGAACGGCCCGAAAGTAGTTATTTTCCATTTTGTCAACGGAAAACCGTCGTACCGCCACTAAAACGTTGCAAATAACCAATCTGCCCCTCAAACAGCCAGAAATCACGACTGGCCGTCCAGACCGGCACGAATCCCGAATTTCTCGCTGTACCGACAAAAAGCACTATTCACCCCTGGACAGCCGGAAAGTAGTTATTTTCCATTTTGCCAACGGAATACCGCCGTACCGCCCCGAAAACGTTGCAAATAACCAATCTGCCCCTTAAACAGCCAGAAATCACGACTGGCCGTCCAGACCGGCACGAATCCCGAATTTCTCGCCGTACCGACAAAAAGCACTATTCACCCCTGGACAGCCGGAAAGTAGTTATTTTCCATTTTGTCAACGGAATACCGCCGTACCGCCCCGAAAACGTTGCAAATAACCATTCTAGCCCTCAAACAGTTAGAAATCACGATCGGCCGTCCAGACCGGCACGAATCCCGAATTTATCGCGGCACCGACAAAAAGCACTATTCACCCCTGGACAGCCCGAAAGTAGTTATTTTCCTTTTTGTCAACAGAATACCGCCGTACCGCCCCGAAAACGTTGCAAATAACCATTCTAGCCCTCAAACAGTTAGAAATCACGATCGGCCGTCCAGACCGGCACGAATCCCGAATTTCTCGCTGCACCGACAAAAAGCACTATTCACCCCTGAACGGCCCGAAAGTAGTTATTTTCCATTTTGTCAACGGAAAACCGTCGTACCGCCACTAAAACGTTGCAAATAACCAATCTGCCCCTCAAACAGCCAGAAATCACGACTGGCCGTCCAGACCGGCACGAATCCCGAATTTCTCGCTGTACCGACAAAAAGCACTATTCACCCCTGGACAGCCGGAAAGTAGTTATTTTCCATTTTGTCAACGGAATACCGCCGTACCGCCCCGAAAACGTTGCAAATAACCATTCTAGCCCTCAAACAGTTAGAAATCACGATCGGCCGTCCAGACCGGCACGAATCCCGAATTTCTCGCTGCACCGACAAAAAGCACTATTCACCCCTGAACGGCCCGAAAGTAGATATTTTCCATTTTGTCAACGGAAAACCGCCGTACCGCCCCGAAAACGTTGCAAATAACCATTCTAGCCCTCAAACAGTTAGAAATCACGATCGGCCGTCCAGACCGGCACGAATCCCGAATTTCTCGCTGCACCGACAAAAAGCACTATTCACCCCTGAACGGCCCGAAAGTAGTTATTTTCCATTTTGTCAACGGAAAACCGTCGTACCGCCCCTAAAACGTTGCAAATAACCAATCTGCCCCTCAAACAGCCAGAAATCACGACTGGCCGTCCAGACCGGCACGAATCCCGAATTTCTCGCTGTACCGACAAAAAGCACTATTCACCCCTGGACAGCCGGAAAGTAGTTATTTTCCATTTTGTCAACGGAATACCGCCGTACCGCCCCGAAAACGTTGCAAATAACCATTCTAGCCCTCAAACAGTTAGAAATCACGATCGGCCGTCCAGACCGGCACGAATCCCGAATTTATCGCGGCACCGACAAAAAGCACTATTCACCCCTGGACAGCCCGAAAGTAGTTATTTTCCTTTTTGTCAACAGAATACCGCCGTACCGCCCCGAAAACGTTGCAAATAACCATTCTAGCCCTCAAACAGTTAGAAATCACGATCGGCCGTCCAGACCGGCACGAATCCCGAATTTCTCGCTGCACCGACAAAAAGCACTATTCACCCCTGAACGGCCCGAAAGTAGTTATTTTCCATTTTGTCAACGGAAAACCGTCGTACCGCCACTAAAACGTTGCAAATAACCAATCTGCCCCTCAAACAGCCAGAAATCACGACTGGCCGTCCAGACCGGCACGAATCCCGAATTTCTCGCTGTACCGACAAAAAGCACTATTCACCCCTGGACAGCCGGAAAGTAGTTATTTTCCATTTTGTCAACGGAATACCGCCGTACCGCCCCGAAAACGTTGCAAATAACCATTCTAGCCCTCAAACAGTTAGAAATCACGATCGGCCGTCCAGACCGGCACGAATCCCGAATTTATCGCGGCAGCGACAAAAAGCACTATTCACCCCTGGACAGCCCGAAAGTAGTTATTTTCCTTTTTGTCAACAGAATACCGCCGTACCGCCCCGAAAACGTTGCAAATAACCATTCTAGCCCTCAAACAGTTAGAAATCACGATCGGCCGTCCAGACCGGCACGAATCCCGAATTTCTCGCTGCACCGACAAAAAGCACTATTCACTACTGAACGGCCCGAAAGTAGATATTTTCCATTTTGTCAACGGAAAACCGCCGTACCGCCCCGAAAACGTTGCAAATAACCATTCTAGCCCTCAAACAGTTAGAAATCACGATCGGCCGTCCAGACCGGCACGAATCCCGAATTTCTCGCTGCACCGACAAAAAGCACTATTCACCCCTGAACGGCCCGAAAGTAGTTATTTTCCATTTTGTCAACGGAAAACCGTCGTACCGCCCCTAAAACGTTGCAAATAACCAATCTGCCCCTCAAACAGCCAGAAATCACGACTGGCCGTCCAGACCGGCACGAATCCCGAATTTCTCGCTGTACCGACAAAAAGCACTATTCACCCCTGGACAGCCGGAAAGTAGTTATTTTCCATTTTGTCAACGGAATACCGCCGTACCGCCCCGAAAACGTTGCAAATAACCATTCTAGCCCTCAAACAGTTAGAAATCACGATCGGCCGTCCAGACCGGCACGAATCCCGAATTTATCGCGGCACCGACAAAAAGCACTATTCACCCCTGGACAGCCCGAAAGTAGTTATTTTCCTTTTTGTCAACAGAATACCGCCGTACCGCCCCGAAAATGTTGCAAATAACCATTCTAGCCCTCAAACAGTTAGAAATCACGATCGGCCGTCCAGACCGGCACGAATCCCGAATTTCTCGCTGCACCGACAAAAAGCACTATTCACCCCTGAACGGCCCGAAAGTAGTTATTTTCCATTTTGTCAACGGAAAACCGTCGTACCGCCACTAAAACGTTGCAAATAACCAATCTGCCCCTCAAACAGCCAGAAATCACGACTGGCCGTCCAGACCGGCACGAATCCCGAATTTCTCGCTGTACCGACAAAAAGCACTATTCACCCCTGGACAGCCGGAAAGTAGTTATTTTCCATTTTGTCAACGGAATACCGCCGTACCGCCCCGAAAACGTTGCAAATAACCATTCTAGCCCTCAAACAGTTAGAAATCACGATCGGCCGTCCAGACCGGCACGAATCCCGAATTTATCGCGGCAGCGACAAAAAGCACTATTCACCCCTGGACAGCCCGAAAGTAGTTATTTTCCTTTTTGTCAACAGAATACCGCCGTACCGCCCCGAAAACGTTGCAAATAACCATTCTAGCCCTCAAACAGTTAGAAATCACGATCGGCCGTCCAGACCGGCACGAATCCCGAATTTCTCGCTGCACCGACAAAAAGCACTATTCACTACTGAACGGCCCGAAAGTAGATATTTTCCATTTTGTCAACGGAAAACCGCCGTACCGCCCCGAAAACGTTGCAAATAACCATTCTAGCCCTCAAACAGTTAGAAATCACGATCGGCCGTCCAGACCGGCACGAATCCCGAATTTCTCGCTGCACCGACAAAAAGCACTATTCACCCCTGAACGGCCCGAAAGTAGTTATTTTCCATTTTGTCAACGGAAAACCGTCGTACCGCCCCTAAAACGTTGCAAATAACCAATCTGCCCCTCAAACAGCCAGAAATCACGACTGGCCGTCCAGACCGGCACGAATCCCGAATTTCTCGCTGTACCGACAAAAAGCACTATTCACCCCTGAACGGCCCGAAAGTAGATATTTTCCATTTTGTCAACGGAAAACCGCCGTACCGCCCCGAAAACGTTGCAAATAACCATTCTAGCCCTCAAACAGTTAGAAATCACGATCGGCCGTCCAGACCGGCACGAATCCCGAATTTATCGCGGCACCGACAAAAAGCACTATTCGCCCCTGGACAGCCCGAAAGTAGTTATTTTCCTTTTTGTCAACAGAATACCGCCGTACCGCCCCGAAAACGTTGCAAATAACCATTCTAGCCCTCAAACAGTTAGAAATCACGATCGGCCGTCCAGACCGGCACGAATCCCGAATTTCTCGCTGCACCGACAAAAAGCACTATTCACCCCTGAACGGCCCGAAAGTAGTTATTTTCCATTTTGTCAACGGAAAACCGTCGTACCGCCACTAAAACGTTGCAAATAACCAATCTGCCCCTCAAACAGCCAGAAATCACGACTGGCCGTCCAGACCGGCACGAATCCCGAATTTCTCGCTGTACCGACAAAAAGCACTATTCACCCCTGGACAGCCGGAAAGTAGTTATTTTCCATTTTGTCAACGGAATACCGCCGTACCGCCCCGAAAACGTTGCAAATAACCATTCTAGCCCTCAAACAGTTAGAAATCACGATCGGCCGTCCAGACCGGCACGAATCCCGAATTTATCGCGGCACCGACAAAAAGCACTATTCACCCCTGGACAGCCCGAAAGTAGTTATTTTCCTTTTTGTCAACAGAATACCGCCGTACCGCCCCGAAAACGTTGCAAATAACCATTCTAGCCCTCAAACAGTTAGAAATCACGATCGGCCGTCCAGACCGGCACGAATCCCGAATTTATCGCGGCACCGACAAAAAGCACTATTCGCCCCTGGACAGCCCGAAAGTAGTTATTTTCCTTTTTGTCAACAGAATACCGCCGTACCGCCCCGAAAACGTTGCAAATAATCATTCTAGCCCTCAAACAGTTAGAAATCACGATCGGCCGTCCAGACCGGCACGAATCCCGAATTTCTCGCTGCACCGACAAAAAGCACTATTCACCCCTGAACGGCCCGAAAGTAGTTATTTTCCATTTTGTCAACGGAAAACCGTCGTACCGCCACTAAAACGTTGCAAATAACCAATCTGCCCCTCAAACAGCCAGAAATCACGACTGGCCGTCCAGACCGGCACGAATCCCGAATTTCTCGCTGTACCGACAAAAAGCACTATTCACCCCTGGACAGCCGGAAAGTAGTTATTTTCCATTTTGTCAACGGAATACCGCCGTACCGCCCCGAAAACGTTGCAAATAACCATTCTAGCCCTCAAACAGTTAGAAATCACGATCGGCCGTCCAGACCGGCACGAATCCCGAATTTATCGCGGCACCGACAAAAAGCACTATTCACCCCTGGACAGCCCGAAAGTAGTTATTTTCCTTTTTGTCAACAGAATACCGCCGTACCGCCCCGAAAACGTTGCAAATAACCATTCTAGCCCTCAAACAGTTAGAAATCACGATCGGCCGTCCAGACCGGCACGAATCCCGAATTTCTCGCTGCACCGACAAAAAGCACTATTCACCACTGAACGGCCCGAAAGTAGATATTTTCCATTTTGTCAACGGAAAACCGCCGTACCGCCCCGAAAACGTTGCAAATAACCATTCTAGCCCTCAAACAGTTAGAAATCACGATCGGCCGTCCAGACCGGCACGAATCCCGAATTTCTCGCTGCACCGACAAAAAGCACTATTCACCCCTGAACGGCCCGAAAGTAGTTATTTTCCATTTTGTCAACGGAAAACCGTCGTACCGCCCCTAAAACGTTGCAAATAACCAATCTGCCCCTCAAACAGCCAGAAATCACGACTGGCCGTCCAGACTGGCACGAATCCCGAATTTCTCGCTGTACCGACAAAAAGCACTATTCACCCCTGGTCAGCCGGAAAGTAGTTATTTTCCATTTTGTCAACGGAATACCGCCGTACCGCCCCGAAAACGTTGCAAATAACCATTCTAGCCCTCAAACAGTTAGAAATCACGATCGGCCGTCCAGACCGGCACGAATCCCGAATTTCTCGCTGCACCGACAAAAAGCACTATTCACCACTGAACGGCCCGAAAGTAGTTATTTTCCATTTTGTCAACGGAAAACCGCCGTACCGCCCCGAAAACGTTGCAAATAACCATTCTAGCCCTCAAACAGTTAGAAATCACGATCGGCCGTCCAGACCGGCACGAATCCCGAATTTCTCGCTGCACCGACAAAAAGCACTATTCACCCCTGAACGGCCCGAAAGTAGTTATTTTCCATTTTGTCAACGGAAAACCGTCGTACCGCCACTAAAACGTTGCAAATAACCAATCTGCCCCTCAAACAGCCAGAAATCATGACTGGCCGTCCAGACCGGCACGAATCCCGAATTTCTCGCTGCCCCGACAAAAAGCACTATTCACCCCTGAACGGCCCGAAAGTAGTTATTCTCCATTTATTCAACGGAAAACCGCCGTACCGCCCCGAAAACGTTGCAAATAACCCTTCTAGCCCTCAAACAGCCAGAAATCACGATCGGCCGTCCAGACCGGCACGAATCCCGAATTTCTCGCTGCACCGACAAAAAGCACTATTCACCCCTGAACGGCCCGAAAGGAGATATTTTCCATTTTGTCAACGGAAAACCGCCGTACCGCCACTGAAACGTTGCAAATAACCAATCTGCCCCTCAAACAGCCAGAAATCACGATCGGCCGTCCAGACCGGCACGAATCCCGAATTTCTCGCTGCACCGACAAAAAGCACTATTCACCCCTGGACAGCCCGAAAGTAGTTATTTTCCATTTTGTCAACGGAAAACCGCCGTACCGCCCCGAAATCGTTGCAAATAACCATTCTAGCCCTCAAACAGTTAGAAATCACGATCGGCCGTCCAGACCGGCACGAATCCCGAATTTCTCGCTGCACCGACAAAAAGCACTATTCACCCCTGGACAGCCCGAAAGTAGTTATCTTCCATTTTGTCAACGGAATACCGCCGTACCGCCCCTAAAACGTTGCAAATAACCATTCTAGCCCTCAAACAGTTAGAAATCACGATCGGCCGTCCAGACCGGCACGAATCCCGAATTTATCGCGGCACCGACAAAAAGCACTATTCACCCCTGGACAGCCCGAAAGTAGTTATTTTCCTTTTTGTCAACAGAATACCGCCGTACCGCCCCGAAAACGTTGCAAATAACCATTCTAGCCCTCAAACAGTTAGAAATCACGATCGGCCGACCAGACCGGCACGAATCCGGAATTTCTCGCTGCACCGACAAAAAGCACTATTCACCCCTGAACGGCCCGAAAGTAGTTATTTTCCATTTTGTCAACGGAATACCGCCGTACCGCCCCGAAAACGTTGCAAATAACCATTCTAGCCCTCAAACAGCCAGAAATCCCGATCGGCCGTCCAGACCGGCACGAATCCCGAATTTTTTCGCTGCACCGACAAAAAGCACTATTCACCCCTGAACGGCCCGAAAGTAGTTATTTTCCATTTTGTCAACGGAAAACCGCCGTACCACCCCGAAAACGTTGCAAATAACCATTCTAGCCCTCAAACAGTTACAAATCACGATCGGCCGTCCGGACCGGCACGAATCCCGAATTTCTCGCTGCCTAGACAAAAAGCACTATTCACCCCTGAACGGCCCGAAAGTAGTTATTTTCCATTTTGTCAACGGAAAACCGCCGTACCGCCCCGAAAACGTTGCAAATAACCATTCTTGCCCTCAAACAGTTAGAAATCACGATCGGCCGTCCAGACCGGCACGAATCCCGAATTTCTCGCTGCACCGACAAAAAGCACTATTCACCCCTGAACGGCCCGAAAGTAGTTATTTTCCGTTTATTCAACGGAAAACTGCCGTACTGCCACTAAAACGTTGCAAATAACCAATCTGCCCTTCAAACGGCCAGAAATCACGACTGGCCGTCCAGACCGGCACGAATCCCGAATTTCTCGCTGTACCGACAAAAAGTACTATTCCCCCCTGGACAGCCCGAAAGTAGTTATTTTCCATTTTGTCAACGTAAAACCGCCGTACCGCCACTAAAACGTTGCAAATAACCAATCTGCCCCTCAAACAGCCAGAAATCACGACTGGCCGTCCAGACCGGCACGAATCCCGAATTTCTCGCTATACCGACAAAAAGCACTATTCACCCCTGGACAGCCCGAAAGTAGTTATTTTCCATATTGTCAACAGAAAACCGCCGTACCGCCACTAAAACGTTGCAAATAACCAATCTGCCCCACAAACAGCCAGAAATCACGACTGGCCGTCCAGACCGGCACGAATCCCGAATTTCTCGCTGCACCGACAAAAAGCACTATTCACCCATGAACGGCCCGAAAGTAGTTATTTTCCATTTTGTCAACGGATAACCGCCGTACCGCCACTAAAACGTTGCAAATAACCAATCTGCCCCAAAAACAGCCCGAAATCACGACTGGCCGACCAGACCGGCACGAATCCGGAATTTCTCGCTGCACCGACAAAAAGCACTATTCACCCCTGAACGGCCCGAAAGTAGTTATTTTCCATTTTGTCAACGGAATACCGCCGTACCGCCCCGAAAACGTTGCAAATAACCATTCTAGCCCTCAAACAGCCAGAAATCCCGATCGGCCGTCCAGACCGGCACGAATCCCGAATTTTTTCGCTGCACCGACAAAAAGCACTATTCACCCCTGAACGGCCCGAAAGTAGTTATTTTCCATTTTGTCAACGGAAAACCACCGTACCACCCCGAAAACGTTGCAAATAACCATTCTAGCCCTCAAACAGTTACAAATCACGATCGGCCGTCCAGACCGGCACGAATCCCGAATTTCTCGCTGCCCAGACAAAAAGCACTATTCACCCCTGAACGGCCCGAAAGTAGTTATTTTCCGTTTATTCAACGGAAAACTGCCGTACCACCCCGAAAACGTTGCAAACAACCATTCTAGCCCTCAAACAGCCAGAAATCACGATCGGCCGTCCAGACCGGCACGAATCCTGAATTTCTCGCTGCACCGACAAAAAGCACTATTCACCCCTGAACGGCCCGAAAGTAGTTATTTTCCATTTTGTCAACGGAAAACCGCCGTACCGCCACCAAAACATTGCAAATAACCAATCTGCCCCTCAAACAGCCAGAAATCACGATCGGCCGTCCAGACCGGCACGAATCCCGAATTTCTCGCTATACCGACAAAAAGCACTATTCACCCCTGAACGGCCCGAAAGTAGTTATTTTCCCTTTTGTCAACGGAATACCGCCGTACCGCCTCGAAAACGTTGCAAATAACCATTCTAGCCCTCAAACAGCCAGAAATCCCGATCGGCCGTCCAGACCGGCACGAATCCCGAATTTTTTCGCTGCACCGACAAAAAGCACTATTCACCCCTGAACGGCCCGAAAGTAGTTATTTTCCATTTTGTCAACGGAAAACCGCCGTACCACCCCGAAAACGTTGCAAATAACCATTCTAGCCCTCAAACAGTTACAAATCACGATCGGCCGTCCAGACCGGCCCGAATCCCGAATTTCTCGCTGCCCCGACAAAAAGCACTATTCACCCCTGAACGGCCCGAAAGTAGTTATTTTCCGTTTATTCAACGGAAAACTGCCGTACCGCCCCGAAAACGTTGCAAATAACCATTCTAGCCCTCAAACAGCCAGAAATCACGATCGGCCGTCCAGACCGGCACGAATCCCGAATTTTTCGCTGCACCGACAAAAAGCACTATTCACCCCTGAACGGCCCGAAAGTAGTTATTTTCCATTTTGTCAACGGAAAACCGCCGTACCACCCCGAAAACGTTGCAAATAACCATTCTAGCCCTCAAACAGTTACAAATCACGATCGGCCGTCCAGATCGGCACGAATCCCGAATTTCTCGCTGCCCAGACAAAAAGCACTATTCACCCCTGAACGGCCCGAAAGTAGTTATTTTCCATTTTGTCAACGGAAAACCGCCGTACCGCCCCGAAAACGTTGCAAATAACCATTCTTGCCCTCAAACAGTTAGAAATCACGATCGGCCGTCCAGACCGGCACGAATCCCGAATTTCTCGCTGCACCGACAAAAAGCACTATTCACCCCTGAACGGCCCGAAAGTAGTTATTTTCCATTTTGTCAACGGAAAACCGCCGTACTGCCACTAAAACGTTGCAAATAACAAATCTGCCCTTCAAACGGCCAGAAATCACGACTGGCCGTCCAGACCGGCACGAATCCCGAATTTCTCGCTGTACCGACAAAAAGCACTGTTTACCCCTTGGACAGCCCGAAAGTAGTTATTTTCCATTTTGTCAACGGAAAACCGCCGTACCGCCACTAAAACGTTGCAAATAACGAATCTGCCCCTCAAACAGCCAGAAATTACGACTGGCCGTCCAGACCGGCACGAATCCGGAATTTCTCGCTGCACCGACAAAAAACACTATTCACCCCTGAACGGCCCGAAAGTAGTTATTTTCCATTTTGTCAACGGAAAACCGCCGTACCGCCACTAAAACGTTGCAAATAACCAATCTGCCCCTCAAACAGCCAGAAATCACGACTGGCCGTCCAGACCGGCACGAATCCCGAATTTCTCGCTGTACCGACAAAAAGTACTATTCACCCCTGGACAGCCCGAAAGTAGTTATTTTCCATTTTGTCAACGTAAAACCGCCGTACCGCCACTAAAACGTTGCAAATAACCAATCTGCCCCTCAAACAGCCAGAAATCACGACTGGCCGTCCAGACCGGCACGAATCCCGAATTTCTCGCTATACCGACAAAAAGCACTATTCACCCCTGGACAGCCCGAAAGTAGTTATTTTCCATATTGTCAACAGAAAACCGCCGTACCGCCACTAAAACGTTGCAAATAACCATTCTAGCCCTCAAACAGTTAGAAATCACGATCGGCCGTCCAGACCGGCACGAATCCCGAATTTCTCGCTGCACCGACAAAAAGCACTATTCACCCCTGGACGGCCCGAAAGTAGTTATCTTCCATTTTGCCAACGGAATACCGCCGTACCGCCCCGAAAACGTTGCAAATAACCATTCTAGCCCTCAAACAGTTAGAAATCACGATCGGCCGTCCAGACCGGCACGAATCCCGAATTTCTCGCTGCACCGACAAAAAGCACTATTCACCCCTAGACAGCCCGAAAGTAGTTATTTTCCATTTTGTCAATGGAATACCGCCGTACCGCCCCGAAAACGTTGCAAATAACCATTCTAGCCCTCAAACAGCCAGAAATCCCGATCGGCCGTCCAGACCGGCACGAATCCCGAATTTTTTCGCTGCACCGACAAAAAGCACTATTCACCCCTGAACGGCCCGAAAGTAGTTATTTTCCATTTTGTCAACGGAAAACCGCCGTACCACCCCGAAAACGTTGCAAATAACCATTCTAGCCCTCAAACAGTTACAAATCACGATCGGCCGTCCAGACCGGCCCGAATCCCGAATTTCTCGCTGCCCCGACAAAAAGCACTATTCACCCCTGAACGGCCCGAAAGTAGTTATTTTCCGTTTATTCAACGGAAAACTGCCGTACCGCCCCGAAAACGTTGCAAATAACCATTCTAGCCCTCAAACAGCCAGAAATCACGATCGGCCGTCCAGACCGGCACGAATCCCGAATTTTTCGCTGCACCGACAAAAAGCACTATTCACCCCTGAACGGCCCGAAAGTAGTTATTTTCCATTTTGTCAACGGAAAACCGCCGTACCACCCCGAAAACGTTGCAAATAACCATTCTAGCCCTCAAACAGTTACAAATCACGATCGGCCGTCCAGACCGGCACGAATCCCGAATTTCTCGCTGCCCAGACAAAAAGCACTATTCACCCCTGAACGGCCCGAAAGTAGTTATTTTCCATTTTGTCAACGGAAAACCGCCGTACCGCCCCGAAAACGTTGCAAATAACCATTCTTGCCCTCAAACAGTTAGAAATCACGATCGGCCGTCCAGACCGGCACGAATCCCGAATTTCTCGCTGCACCGACAAAAAGCACTATTCACCCCTGAACGGCCCGAAAGTAGTTATTTTCCATTTTGTCAACGGAAAACCGCCGTACTGCCACTAAAACGTTGCAAATAACAAATCTGCCCTTCAAACGGCCAGAAATCACGACTGGCCGTCCAGACCGGCACGAATCCCGAATTTCTCGCTGTACCGACAAAAAGCACTGTTTACCCCTTGGACAGCCCGAAAGTAGTTATTTTCCATTTTGTCAACGGAAAACCGCCGTACCGCCACTAAAACGTTGCAAATAACCAATCTGCCCCTCAAACAGCCAGAAATTACGACTGGCCGTCCAGACCGGCACGAATCCGGAATTTCTCGCTGCACCGACAAAAAACACTATTCACCCCTGAACGGCCCGAAAGTAGTTATTTTCCATTTTGTCAACGGAAAACCGCCGTACCGCCACTAAAACGTTGCAAATAACCAATCTGCCCCTCAAACAGCCAGAAATCACGACTGGCCGTCCAGACCGGCACGAATCCCGAATTTCTCGCTGTACCGACAAAAAGTACTATTCACCCCTGGACAGCCCGAAAGTAGTTATTTTCCATTTTGTCAACGTAAAACCGCCGTACCGCCACTAAAACGTTGCAAATAACCAATCTGCCCCTCAAACAGCCAGAAATCACGACTGGCCGTCCAGACCGGCACGAATCCCGAATTTCTCGCTATACCGACAAAAAGCACTATTCACCCCTGGACAGCCCGAAAGTAGTTATTTTCCATATTGTCAACAGAAAACCGCCGTACCGCCACTAAAACGTTGCAAATAACCAATCTGCCCCACAAACAGCCAGAAATCACGACTGGCCGTCCAGACCGGCACGAATCCCGAATTTCTCGCTGCACCGACAAAAAGCACTATTCACCCATGAACGGCCCGAAAGTAGTTATTTTCCATTTTGTCAACGGATAACCGCCGTACCGCCACTAAAACGTTGCAAATAACCAATCTGCCCCAAAAACAGCCCGAAATCACGACTGGCCGACCAGACCGGCACGAATCCGGAATTTCTCGCTGCACCGACAAAAAGCACTATTCACCCCTGAACGGCCCGAAAGTAGTTATTTTCCATTTTGTCAACGGAATACCGCCGTACCGCCCCGAAAACGTTGCAAATAACCATTCTAGCCCTCAAACAGCCAGAAATCCCGATCGGCCGTCCAGACCGGCACGAATCCCGAATTTTTTCGCTGCACCGACAAAAAGCACTATTCACCCCTGAACGGCCCGAAAGTAGTTATTTTCCATTTTGTCAACGGAAAACCGCCGTACCACCCCGAAAACGTTGCAAATAACCATTCTAGCCCTCAAACAGTTACAAATCACGATCGGCCGTCCAGACCGGCACGAATCCCGAATTTCTCGCTGCCCAGACAAAAAGCACTATTCACCCCTGAACGGCCCGAAAGTAGTTATTTTCCGTTTATTCAACGGAAAACTGCCGTACCACCCCGAAAACGTTGCAAACAACCATTCTAGCCCTCAAACAGCCAGAAATCACGATCGGCCGTCCAGACCGGCACGAATCCTGAATTTCTCGCTGCACCGACAAAAAGCACTATTCACCCCTGAACGGCCCGAAAGTAGTTATTTTCCATTTTGTCATCGGAAAACCGCCGTACCACCCCGAAAACGTTGCAAATAACCATTCTAGCCCTCAAACAGTTACAAATCACGATCGGCCGTCCAGACCGGCACGAATCCCGAATTTCTCGCTGCCCAGACAAAAAGCACTATTCACCCCTGAACGGCCCGAAAGTAGTTATTTTCCATTTTGTCAACGGAAAACCGCCGTACCGCCCCGAAAACGTTGCAAATAACCATTCTTGCCCTCAAACAGTTAGAAATCACGATCGGCCGTCCAGACCGGCACGAATCCCGAATTTCTCGCTGCACCGACAAAAAGCACTATTCACCCCTGAACGGCCCGAAAGTAGTTATTTTCCATTTTGTCAACGGAAAACCGCCGTACTGCCACTAAAACGTTGCAAATAACAAATCTGCCCTTCAAACGGCCAGAAATCACGACTGGCCGTCCAGACCGGCACGAATCCCGAATTTCTCGCTGTACCGACAAAAAGCACTGTTTACCCCTTGGACAGCCCGAAAGTAGTTATTTTCCATTTTGTCAACGGAAAACCGCCGTACCGCCACTAAAACGTTGCAAATAACCAATCTGCCCCTCAAACAGCCAGAAATTACGACTGGCCGTCCAGACCGGCACGAATCCGGAATTTCTCGCTGCACCGACAAAAAACACTATTCACCCCTGAACGGCCCGAAAGTAGTTATTTTCCATTTTGTCAACGGAAAACCGCCGTACCGCCACTAAAACGTTGCAAATAACCAATCTGCCCCTCAAACAGCCAGAAATCACGACTGGCCGTCCAGACCGGCACGAATCCCGAATTTCTCGCTATACCGACAAAAAGCACTATTCACCCCTGGACAGCCCGAAAGTAGTTATTTTCCATATTGTCAACAGAAAACCGCCGTACCGCCACTAAAACGTTGCAAATAACCAATCTGCCCCACAAACAGCCAGAAATCACGACTGGCCGTCCAGACCGGCACGAATCCCGAATTTCTCGCTGCACCGACAAAAAGCACTATTCACCCATGAACGGCCCGAAAGTAGTTATTTTCCATTTTGTCAACGGATAACCGCCGTACCGCCACTAAAACGTTGCAAATAACCAATCTGCCCCAAAAACAGCCCGAAATCACGACTGGCCGACCAGACCGGCACGAATCCGGAATTTCTCGCTGCACCGACAAAAAGCACTATTCACCCCTGAACGGCCCGAAAGTAGTTATTTTCCATTTTGTCAACGGAATACCGCCGTACCGCCCCGAAAACGTTGCAAATAACCATTCTAGCCCTCAAACAGCCAGAAATCCCGATCGGCCGTCCAGACCGGCACGAATCCCGAATTTTTTCGCTGCACCGACAAAAAGCACTATTCACCCCTGAACGGCCCGAAAGTAGTTATTTTCCATTTTGTCAACGGAAAACCGCCGTACCACCCCGAAAACGTTGCAAATAACCATTCTAGCCCTCAAACAGTTACAAATCACGATCGGCCGTCCAGACCGGCACGAATCCCGAATTTCTCGCTGCCCAGACAAAAAGCACTATTCACCCCTGAACGGCCCGAAAGTAGTTATTTTCCGTTTATTCAACGGAAAACTGCCGTACCACCCCGAAAACGTTGCAAACAACCATTCTAGCCCTCAAACAGCCAGAAATCACGATCGGCCGTCCAGACCGGCACGAATCCTGAATTTCTCGCTGCACCGACAAAAAGCACTATTCACCCCTGAACGGCCCGAAAGTAGTTATTTTCCATTTTGTCAACGGAAAACCGCCGTACCGCCACTATAACGTTGCAAATAACCAATCTGCCCCTCAAACAGCCAGAAATCACGATCGGCCGTCCAGACCGGCTCGAATCCCGAATTTCTCGCTGCACCGACAAAAAGCACTATTCACCCCTGGACAGCCCGAAAGTAGTTATTTTCCATTATGTCAACGGAAAACCGCCGTACCGCCCCGAAAACGTTGCAAATAACCATTCTAGCCCTCAAACAGTTAGAAATCACGATCGGCCGTCCAGACCGGCACGAATCCTGAATTTCTCGCTGCACCGACAAAAAGCACTATTCACCCCTGAACGGCCCGAAAGTAGTTATTTTCCATTTTGTCAACGGAAAACCGCCGTACCGCCACCAAAACGTTGCAAATAACCAATCTGCCCCTCAAACAGCCAGAAATCACGATCGGCCGTCCAGACCGGCACGAATCCCGAATTTCTCGCTATACCGACAAAAAGCACTATTCACCCCTGAACGGCCCGAAAGTAGTTATTTTCCATTTTGCCAACGGAATACCGCCGTACCGCCTCGAAAACGTTGCAAATAACCATTCTAGCCCTCAAACAGCCAGAGATCCCGATCGGCCGTCCAGACCGGCACGAATCCCGAATTTTTTCGCTGCACCGACAAAAAGCACTATTCACCCCTGAACGGCCCGAAAGTAGTTATTTTCCATTTTGTCAACGGAAAACCGCCGTACCACCCCGAAAACGTTGCAAATAACCATTCTAGCCCTCAAACAGTTACAAATCACGATCGGCCGTCCAGACCGGCACGAATCCCGAATTTCTCGCTGCCCCGACAAAAAGCACTATTCACCCCTGAACGGCCCGAAAGTAGTTATTTTCCGTTTATTCAACGGAAAACTGCCGTACCGCCCCGAAAACGTTGCAAATAACCATTCTGGCCTTCAAACAGCCAGAAATCACGATCGGCCGTCCAGACCGGCACGAATCCCGAATTTCTCGCTGCACCGACAAAAAGCACTATTCACCCCTGAACGGCCCGAAAGTAGTTATTTTCCATTTTGTCAACGGAAAACCGCCGTACTGCCACTAAAACGTTGCAAATAACAAATCTGCCCTTCAAACGGCCAGAAATCACGACTGGCCGTCCAGACCGGCACGAATCCCGAATTTCTCGCTGTACCGACAAAAAGCACTATTTACCCCTTGGACAGCCCGAAAGTAGTTATTTTCCATTTTGTCAACGGAAAACCGCCGTACCGCCACTAAAACGTTGCAAATAACCAATCTGCCCCTCAAACAGCCAGAAATTACGACTGGCCGTCCAGACCGGCACGAATCCGGAATTTCTCGCTGCACCGACAAAAAACACTATTCACCCCTGAACGGCCCGAAAGTAGTTATTTTCCATTTTGTCAACGGAAAACCGCCGTACCGCCACTAAAACGTTGCAAATAACCAATCTGCCCCTCAAACAGCCAGAAATCACGACTGGCCGTCCAGACCGGCACGAATCCCGAATTTCTCGCTGTACCGACAAAAAGTACTATTCACCCCTAGACAGCCCGAAAGTAGTTATTTTCCATTTTGTCAACGTAAAACCGCCGTACCGCCACTAAAACGTTGCAAATAACCAATCTGCCCCTCAAACAGCCAGAAATCACGACTGGCCGTCCAGACCGGCACGAATCCCGAATTTCTCGCTATACCGACAAAAAGCACTATTCACCCCTGGACAGCCCGAAAGTAGTTATTTTCCATATTGTCAACAGAAAACCGCCGTACCGCCACTAAAACGTTGCAAATAACCAATCTGCCCCACAAACAGCCAGAAATCACGACTGGCCGTCCAGACCGGCACGAATCCCGAATTTCTCGCTGCACCGACAAAAAGCACTATTCACCCATGAACGGCCCGAAAGTAGTTATTTTCCATTTTGTCAACGGAAAACCGCCGTACCGCCACTAAAACGTTGCAAATAACAAATCTGCCCCTCAAACGGCCAGAAATCACGACTGGCCGTCCAGACCGGCACGAATCCCGAATTTCTCGCTGTACCGACAAAAAGCACTATTTACCCCTTGGACAGCCCGAATGTAGTTATTTTCCATTTTGTCAACGGAAAACCGCCGTACCGCCACTAAAACGTTGCAAATAACCAATCTGCCCCTCAAACAGTTAGAAATCACGATCGGCCGTCCAGACCGGCACGAATCCCGAATTTCTCGCTGCACCGACAAAAAACACTATTCACCCCTGAACGACCCGAAAGTAGTTATTTTCCATTTTGTCAACGGAAAACCGCCGTACCGCCACTAAAACGTTGCAAATAACCAATCTGCCCCTCAAACAGCCAGAAATCACGACTGGCCGTCCAGACCGGCACGAATCCCGAATTTCTCGCTGTACCGACAAAAAGTACTATTCACCCCTGGACAGCCCGAAAGTAGTTATTTTCCATTTTGTCAACGTAAAACCGCCGTACCGCCACTAAAACGTTGCAAATAACCAATCTGCCCCTCAAACAGCCAGAAATCACGACTGGCCGTCCAGACCGGCACGAATCCCGAATTTCTCGCTATACCGACAAAAAGCACTATTCACCCCTGAACGGCCCGAAAGTAGTTATTTTCCATATTGTCAACAGAAAACCGCCGTACCGCCACTAAAACGTTGCAAATAACCAATCTGCCCCACAAACAGCCAGAAATCACGACTGGCCGTCCAGACCGGCACGAATCCCGAATTTCTCGCTGCACCGACAAAAAGCACTATTCACCCATGAACGGCCCGAAAGTAGTTATTTTCCATTTTGTCAACGGATAACCGCCGTACCGCCACTAAAACGTTGCAAATAACCAATCTGCCCCAAAAACAGCCCGAAATCACGACTGGCCGACCAGACCGGCACGAATCCGGAATTTCTCGCTGCACCGACAAAAAGCACTATTCACCCCTGAACGGCCCGAAAGTAGTTATTTTCCATTTTGTCAACGGAATACCGCCGTACCGCCCCGAAAACGTTGCAAATAACCATTCTAGCCCTCAAACAGCCAGAAATCCCGATCGGCCGTCCAGACCGGCACGAATCCCGAATTTTTTCGCTGCACCGACAAAAAGCACTATTCACCCCTGAACGGCCCGAAAGTAGTTATTTTCCATTTTGTCAACGGAAAACCGCCGTACCACCCCGAAAACGTTGCAAATAACCATTCTAGCCCTCAAACAGTTACAAATCACGATCGGCCGTCCAGACCGGCACGAATCCCGAATTTCTCGCTGCCCAGACAAAAAGCACTATTCACCCCTGAACGGCCCGAAAGTAGTTATTTTCCGTTTATTCAACGGAAAACTGCCGTACCACCCCGAAAACGTTGCAAACAACCATTCTAGCCCTCAAACAGCCAGAAATCACGATCGGCCGTCCAGACCGGCACGAATCCCGAATTTCTCGCTGCACCGACAAAAAGCACTATTCACCCCTGAACGGCCCGAAAGTAGTTATTTTCCATTTTGTCAACGGAAAACCGCCGTACCGCCACCAAAACGTTGCAAATAACCAATCTGCCCCTCAAACAGCCAGAAATCACGATCGGCCGTCCAGACCGGCACGAATCCCGAATTTCTCGCTATACCGACAAAAAGCACTATTCACCCCTAAACGGCCCGAAAGTAGTTATTTTCCATTTTGTCAACGGAATACCGCCGTACCGCCTCGAAAACGTTGCAAATAACCATTCTAGCCCTCAAACAGCCAGAAATCCCGATCGGCCGTCCAGACCGGCACGAATCCCGAATTTTTTCGCTGCACCGACAAAAAGCACTATTCACCCCTGAACGGCCCGAAAGTAGTTATTTTCCATTTTGTCAACGGAAAACCGCCGTACCACCCCGAAAACGTTGCAAATAACCATTCTAGCCCTCAAACAGTTACAAATCACGATCGTCCGTCCAGACCGGCACGAATCCCGAATTTCTCGCTGCACCGACAAAAAGCACTATTCACCCCTGAACGGCCCGAAAGTAGTTATTTTCCATTTTGCCAACGGAAAACCGCCGTACTGCCACTAAAACGTTGCAAATAACCAATCTGCCCTTCAAACGGCCAGAAATCACGACTGGCCGTCCAGACCGGCACGAATCCCGAATTTCTCGCTGTACCGACAAAAAGTACTATTCACCCCTGGACAGCCCGAAAGTAGTTATTTTCCATTTTGTCAACGTAAAACCGCCGTACCGCCACTAAAACGTTGCAAATAACCAATCTGCCCCTCAAACAGCCAGAAATCACGACTGGCCGTCCAGACCGGCACGAATCCCGAATTTCTCGCTATACCGACAAAAAGCACTATTCACCCCTGGACAGCCCGAAAGTAGTTATTTTCCATATTGTCAACAGAAAACCGCCGTACCGCCACTAAAACGTTGCAAATAACCAATCTGCCCCACAAACAGCCAGAAATCACGACTGGCCGTCCAGACCGGCACGAATCCCGAATTTCTCGCTGCACCGACAAAAAGCACTATTCACCCATGAACGGCCCGAAAGTAGTTATTTTCCATTTTGTCAACGGATAACCGCCGTACCGCCACTAAAACGTTGCAAATAACCAATCTGCCCCAAAAACAGCCCGAAATCACGACTGGCCGACCAGACCGGCACGAATCCGGAATTTCTCGCTGCACCGACAAAAAGCACTATTCACCCCTGAACGGCCCGAAAGTAGTTATTTTCCATTTTGTCAACGGAATACCGCCGTACCGCCCCGAAAACGTTGCAAATAACCATTCTAGCCCTCAAACAGCCAGAAATCCCGATCGTCCGTCCAGACCGGCACGAATCCCGAATTTCTCGCTGCCCAGACAAAAAGCACTATTCACCCCTGAACGGCCCGAAAGTAGTTATTTTCCATTTTGTCAACGGAAAACCGCCGTACCGCCCCGAAAACGTTGCAAATAACCATTCTTGCCCTCAAACAGTTAGAAATCACGATCGGCCGTCCAGACCGGCACGAATCCCGAATTTCTCGCTGCACCGACAAAAAGCACTATTCACCCCTGAACGGCCCGAAAGTAGTTATTTTCCATTTTGCCAACGGAAAACCGCCGTACTGCCACTAAAACGTTGCAAATAACCAATCTGCCCTTCAAACGGCCAGAAATCACGACTGGCCGTCCAGACCGGCACGAATCCCGAATTTCTCGCTGTACCGACAAAAAGTACTATTCACCCCTGGACAGCCCGAAAGTAGTTATTTTCCATTTTGTCAACGTAAAACCGCCGTACCGCCACTAAAACGTTGCAAATAACCAATCTGCCCCTCAAACAGCCAGAAATCACGACTGGCCGTCCAGACCGGCACGAATCCCGAATTTCTCGCTATACCGACAAAAAGCACTATTCACCCCTGGACAGCCCGAAAGTAGTTATTTTCCATATTGTCAACAGAAAACCGCCGTACCGCCACTAAAACGTTGCAAATAACCAATCTGCCCCACAAACAGCCAGAAATCACGACTGGCCGTCCAGACCGGCACGAATCCCGAATTTCTCGCTGCACCGACAAAAAGCACTATTCACCCATGAACGGCCCGAAAGTAGTTATTTTCCATTTTGTCAACGGATAACCGCCGTACCGCCACTAAAACGTTGCAAATAACCAATCTGCCCCAAAAACAGCCCGAAATCACGACTGGCCGACCAGACCGGCACGAATCCGGAATTTCTCGCTGCACCGACAAAAAGCACTATTCACCCCTGAACGGCCCGAAAGTAGTTATTTTCCATTTTGTCAACGGAATACCGCCGTACCGCCCCGAAAACGTTGCAAATAACCATTCTAGCCCTCAAACAGCCAGAAATCCCGATCGTCCGTCCAGACCGGCACGAATCCCGAATTTCTCGCTGCCCAGACAAAAAGCACTATTCACCCCTGAACGGCCCGAAAGTAGTTATTTTCCATTTTGTCAACGGAAAACCGCCGTACCGCCCCGAAAACGTTGCAAATAACCATTCTTGCCCTCAAACAGTTAGAAATCACGATCGGCCGTCCAGACCGGCACGAATCCCGAATTTCTCGCTATACCGACAAAAAGCACTATTCACCCCTGGACAGCCCGAAAGTAGTTATTTTCCATATTGTCAACAGAAAACCGCCGTACCGCCACTAAAACGTTGCAAATAACCAATCTGCCCCACAAACAGCCAGAAATCACGACTGGCCGTCCAGACCGGCACGAATCCCGAATTTCTCGCTGCACCGACAAAAAGCACTATTCACCCATGAACGGCCCGAAAGTAGTTATTTTCCATTTTGTCAACGGATAACCGCCGTACCGCCACTAAAACGTTGCAAATAACCAATCTGCCCCAAAAACAGCCCGAAATCACGACTGGCCGACCAGACCGGCACGAATCCGGAATTTCTCGCTGCACCGACAAAAAGCACTATTCACCCCTGAACGGCCCGAAAGTAGTTATTTTCCATTTTGTCAACGGAATACCGCCGTACCGCCCCGAAAATGTTGCAAATAACCATTCTAGCCCTCAAACAGCCAGAAATCCCGATCGTCCGTCCAGACCGGCACGAATCCCGAATTTCTCGCTGCCCAGACAAAAAGCACTATTCACCCCTGAACGGCCCGAAAGTAGTTATTTTCCATTTTGTCAACGGAAAACCGCCGTACCGCCCCGAAAACGTTGCAAATAACCATTCTTGCCCTCAAACAGTTAGAAATCACGATCGGCCGTCCAGACCGGCACGAATCCCGAATTTCTCGCTGCACCGACAAAAAGCACTATTCACCCCTGAACGGCCCGAAAGTAGTTATTTTCCATTTTGCCAACGGAAAACCGCCGTACTGCCACTAAAACGTTGCAAATAACCAATCTGCCCTTCAAACGGCCAGAAATCACGACTGGCCGTCCAGACCGGCACGAATCCCGAATTTCTCGCTGTACCGACAAAAAGTACTATTCACCCCTGGACAGCCCGAAAGTAGTTATTTTCCATTTTGTCAACGTAAAACCGCCGTACCGCCACTAAAACGTTGCAAATAACCAATCTGCCCCTCAAACAGCCAGAAATCACGACTGGCCGTCCAGACCGGCACGAATCCCGAATTTCTCGCTATACCGACAAAAAGCACTATTCACCCCTGGACAGCCCGAAAGTAGTTATTTTCCATATTGTCAACGGAATACCGCCGTACCGCCCCGAAAACGTTGCAAATAACCATTCTAGCCCTCAAACAGCCAGAAATCCCGATCGTCCGTCCAGACCGGCACGAATCCCGAATTTCTCGCTGCCCAGACAAAAAGCACTATTCACCCCTGAACGGCCCGAAAGTAGTTATTTTCCATTTTGTCAACGGAAAACCGCCGTACCGCCCCGAAAACGTTGCAAATAACCATTCTTGCCCTCAAACAGTTAGAAATCACGATCGGCCGTCCAGACCGGCACGAATCCCGAATTTCTCGCTGCACCGACAAAAAGCACTATTCACCCCTGAACGGCCCGAAAGTAGTTATTTTCCATTTTGCCAACGGAAAACCGCCGTACTGCCACTAAAACGTTGCAAATAACCAATCTGCCCTTCAAACGGCCAGAAATCACGACTGGCCGTCCAGACCGGCACGAATCCCGAATTTCTCGCTGTACCGACAAAAAGTACTATTCACCCCTGGACAGCCCGAAAGTAGTTATTTTCCATTTTGTCAACGTAAAACCGCCGTACCGCCACTAAAACGTTGCAAATAACCAATCTGCCCCTCAAACAGCCAGAAATCACGACTGGCCGTCCAGACCGGCACGAATCCCGAATTTCTCGCTATACCGACAAAAAGCACTATTCACCCCTGGACAGCCCGAAAGTAGTTATTTTCCATATTGTCAACAGAAAACCGCCGTACCGCCACTAAAACGTTGCAAATAACCAATCTGCCCCACAAACAGCCAGAAATCACGACTGGCCGTCCAGACCGGCACGAATCCCGAATTTCTCGCTGCACCGACAAAAAGCACTATTCACCCATGAACGGCCCGAAAGTAGTTATTTTCCATTTTGTCAACGGATAACCGCCGTACCGCCACTAAAACGTTGCAAATAACCAATCTGCCCCAAAAACAGCCCGAAATCACGACTGGCCGACCAGACCGGCACGAATCCGGAATTTCTCGCTGCACCGACAAAAAGCACTATTCACCCCTGAACGGCCCGAAAGTAGTTATTTTCCATTTTGTCAACGGAATACCGCCGTACCGCCCCGAAAACGTTGCAAATAACCATTCTAGCCCTCAAACAGCCAGAAATCCCGATCGGCCGTCCAGACCGGCACGAATCCCGAATTTTTTCGCTGCACCGACAAAAAGCACTATTCACCCCTGAACGGCCCGAAAATAGTTATTTTCCATTTTGTCAACGGAAAACCGCCGTACCACCCCGAAAACGTTGCAAATAACCATTCTAGCCCTCAAACAGTTACAAATCACGATCGGCCGTCCAGACCGGCACGAATCCCGAATTTCTCGCTGCCCAGACAAAAAGCACTATTCACCCCTGAACGGCCCGAAAGTAGTTATTTTCCGTTTATTCAACGGAAAACTGCCGTACCACCCCGAAAACGTTGCAAACAACCATTCTAGCCCTCAAACAGCCAGAAATCACGATCGGCTGTCCAGACCGGCACGAATCCCGAATTTCTCGCTGCACCGACAAAAAGCACTATTCACCCCTGAACGACCCGAAAGTAGTTATTTTCCATTTTGTCAACGGAAAACCGCCGTACCGCCACCAAAACGTTGCAAATAACCAATATGCCCCTCAAACAGCCAGAAATCACGATCGGCCGTCCAGACTGGCACGAATCCCGAATTTCTCGCTATACCGACAAAAAGCACTATTCACCCCTGAACGGCCCGAAAGTAGTTATTTTCCATTTTGTCAACGGAATACCGCCGTACCGCCTCGAAAACGTTGCAAATAACCATTCTAGCCCTCAAACAGCCAGAAATCCCAATCGGCCGTCCAGACCGGCACGAATCCTGAATTTTTTCGCTGCACCGACAAAAAGCACTATTCACCCCTGAACGGCCCGAAAGTAGTTATTTTCCATTTTGCCAACGGAAAACCGCCGTACCACCCCGAAAACGTTGCAAATAACCATTCTAGCCCTCAAACAGTTACAAATCACGATCGGCCGTCCAGACCGGCACGAATCCCGAATTTCTCGCTGCCCCGACAAAAAGCACTATTCACCCCTGAACGGCCCGAAAGTAGTTATTTTCCGTTTATTCAACGGAAAACTGCCGTACCGCCCCGAAAACGTTGCAAATAACCATTCTAGCCCTCAAACAGCCAGAAATCACGATCGGCCGTCCAGACCGGCACGAATCCCGAATTTCTCGCTGCACCGACAAAAAGCACTATTCACCCCTGAACGGCCCGAAAGTAGTTATTTTCCATTTTGTCAACGGAAAATCGCCGTACCGCCACTAAAACGTTGCAAATAACCAATCTGCCCCTCAAACAGCCAGAAATCACGATCGGCCGTCCAGACCGGCTCGAATCCCGAATTTCTCGCTGCACCGACAAAAAGCACTATTCACCCATGAACGGCCCGAAAGTAGTTATTTTCCATTTTGTCAACGGATAACCGCCGTACCGCCACTAAAACGTTGCAAATAACCAATCTGCCCCAAAAACAGCCCGAAATCACGACTGGCCGACCAGACCGGCACGAATCCGGAATTTCTCGCTGCACCGACAAAAAGCACTATTCACCCCTGAACGGCCCGAAAGTAGTTATTTTCCATTTTGTCAACGGAATACCGCCGTACCGCCCCGAAAACGTTGCAAATAACCATTCTAGCCCTCAAACAGCCAGAAATCCCGATCGTCCGTCCAGACCGGCACGAATCCCGAATTTCTCGCTGCCCAGACAAAAAGCACTATTCACCCCTGAACGGCCCGAAAGTAGTTATTTTCCATTTTGTCAACGGAAAACCGCCGTACCGCCCCGAAAACGTTGCAAATAACCATTCTTGCCCTCAAACAGTTAGAAATCACGATCGGCCGTCCAGACCGGCACGAATCCCGAATTTCTCGCTGCACCGACAAAAAGCACTATTCACCCCTGAACGGCCCGAAAGTAGTTATTTTCCATATTGTCAACAGAAAACCGCCGTACCGCCACTAAAACGTTGCAAATAACCAATCTGCCCCACAAACAGCCAGAAATCACGACTGGCCGTCCAGACCGGCACGAATCCCGAATTTCTCGCTGCACCGACAAAAAGCACTATTCACCCATGAACGGCCCGAAAGTAGTTATTTTCCATTTTGTCAACGGATAACCGCCGTACCGCCACTAAAACGTTGCAAATAACCAATCTGCCCCAAAAACAGCCCGAAATCACGACTGGCCGACCAGACCGGCACGAATCCGGAATTTCTCGCTGCACCGACAAAAAGCACTATTCACCCCTGAACGGCCCGAAAGTAGTTATTTTCCATTTTGTCAACGGAATACCGCCGTACCGCCCCGAAAATGTTGCAAATAACCATTCTAGCCCTCAAACAGCCAGAAATCCCGATCGTCCGTCCAGACCGGCACGAATCCCGAATTTCTCGCTGCCCAGACAAAAAGCACTATTCACCCCTGAACGGCCCGAAAGTAGTTATTTTCCATTTTGTCAACGGAAAACCGCCGTACCGCCCCGAAAACGTTGCAAATAACCATTCTTGCCCTCAAACAGTTAGAAATCACGATCGGCCGTCCAGACCGGCACGAATCCCGAATTTCTCGCTGCACCGACAAAAAGCACTATTCACCCCTGAACGGCCCGAAAGTAGTTATTTTCCATTTTGCCAACGGAAAACCGCCGTACTGCCACTAAAACGTTGCAAATAACCAATCTGCCCTTCAAACGGCCAGAAATCACGACTGGCCGTCCAGACCGGCACGAATCCCGAATTTCTCGCTGCACCGACAAAAAGCACTATTCACCCATGAACGGCCCGAAAGTAGTTATTTTCCATTTTGTCAACGGATAACCGCCGTACCGCCACTAAAACGTTGCAAATAACCAATCTGCCCCAAAAACAGCCCGAAATCACGACTGGCCGACCAGACCGGCACGAATCCGGAATTTCTCGCTGCACCGACAAAAAGCACTATTCACCCCTGAACGGCCCGAAAGTAGTTATTTTCCATTTTGTCAACGGAATACCGCCGTACCGCCCCGAAAACGTTGCAAATAACCATTCTAGCCCTCAAACAGCCAGAAATCCCGATCGTCCGTCCAGACCGGCACGAATCCCGAATTTCTCGCTGCCCAGACAAAAAGCACTATTCACCCCTGAACGGCCCGAAAGTAGTTATTTTCCATTTTGTCAACGGAAAACCGCCGTACCGCCCCGAAAACGTTGCAAATAACCATTCTTGCCCTCAAACAGTTAGAAATCACGATCGGCCGTCCAGACCGGCACGAATCCCGAATTTCTCGCTGCACCGACAAAAAGCACTATTCACCCCTGAACGGCCCGAAAGTAGTTATTTTCCATTTTGTCAACGGAAAACCGCCGTACCGCCACCAAAACGTTGCAAATAACCAATATGCCCCTCAAACAGCCAGAAATCACGATCGGCCGTCCAGACTGGCACGAATCCCGAATTTCTCGCTATACCGACAAAAAGCACTATTCACCCCTGAACGGCCCGAAAGTAGTTATTTTCCATTTTGTCAACGGAATACCGCCGTACCGCCTCGAAAACGTTGCAAATAACCATTCTAGCCCTCAAACAGCCAGAAATCCCAATCGGCCGTCCAGACCGGCACGAATCCTGAATTTTTTCGCTGCACCGACAAAAAGCACTATTCACCCCTGAACGGCCCGAAAGTAGTTATTTTCCATTTTGTCAACGGAAAACCGCCGTACCACCCCGAAAACGTTGCAAATAACCATTCTAGCCCTCAAACAGTTACAAATCACGATCGGCCGTCCAGACCGGCACGAATCCCGAATTTCTCGCTGCCCCGACAAAAAGCACTATTCACCCCTGAACGGCCCGAAAGTAGTTATTTTCCGTTTATTCAACGGAAAACTGCCGTACCGCCCCGAAAACGTTGCAAATAACCATTCTAGCCCTCAAACAGCCAGAAATCACGATCGGCCGTCCAGACCGGCACGAATCCCGAATTTCTCGCTGCACCGACAAAAAGCACTATTCACCCCTGAACGGCCCGAAAGTAGTTATTTTCCATTTTGTCAACGGAAAATCGCCGTACCGCCACTAAAACGTTGCAAATAACCAATCTGCCCCTCAAACAGCCAGAAATCACGATCGGCCGTCCAGACCGGCTCGAATCCCGAATTTCTCGCTGCACCGACAAAAAGCACTATTCACCCCTGGACAGCCCGAAAGTAGTTATTTTCCATTTTGTCAACGGAAAACTGCCGTACCGCCCCGAAAACGTTGCAAATAACCATTCTAGCCCTCAAACAGCCAGAAATCACGATCGGCCGTCCAGACCGGCACGAATCCCGAATTTCTCGCTGCACCGACAAAAAGCACTATTCACCCCTGAACGGCCCGAAAGTAGTTATTTTCCATTTTGTCAACGGAAAATCGCCGTACCACCACTAAAACGTTGCAAATAACCAATCTGCCCCTCAAACAGCCAGAAATCACGATCGGCCGTCCAGACCGGCTCGAATCCCGAATTTCTCGCTGCACCGACAAAAAGCACTATTCACCCCTGGACAGCCCGAAAGTAGTTATTTTCCATTTTGTCAACGGAAAACCGCCGTACCGCCCCGAAAACGTTGCAAATAACCATTCTAGCCCTCAAACAGTTAGAAATCACGATCGGCCGTCCAGACCGGCACGAATCCCGAATTTCTCGCTGCACCGACAAAAAGCACTATTCACCCCTGAACGGCCCGAAAGTAGTTATTTTCCATTTTGTCAACGGAAAACCGCCGTACTGCCACTAAAACGTTGCAAATAACCAATCTGCCCTTCAAACGGCCAGAAATCACGACTGGCCGTCCAGACCGGCACGAATCCCGAATTTCTCGCTGTACCGACAAAAAGCACTATTTACCCCCTGGACAGCCCGAAAGTAGTTATTTTCCATTTTGTCAACGGAAAACCGCCGTACCGCCACTAAAACGTTGCAAATAACCAATCTGCCCCTCAAACAGCCAGAAATTACGACTGGCCGTCCAGACCGGCACGAATCCGGAATTTCTCGCTGCACCGACAAAAAACACTATTCACCCCTGAACGGCCCGAAAGTAGTTATTTTCCATTTTGTCAACGGAAAACCGCCGTACCGCCACTAAAACGTTGCAAATAACCAATCTGCCCCTCAAACAGCCAGAAATCACGACTGGCCGTCCAGACCGGCACGAATCCCGAATTTCTCGCTGTACCGACAAAAAGTACTATTCACCCCTGGACAGCCCGAAAGTAGTTATTTTCCATTTTGTCAACGTAAAACCGCCGTACCGCCACTAAAACGTTGCAAATAACCAATCTGCCCCTCAAACAGCCAGAAATCACGACTGGCCGTCCAGACCGGCACGAATCCCGAATTTCTCGCTATACCGACAAAAAGCACTATTCACCCCTGGACAGCCCGAAAGTAGTTATTTTCCATATTGTCAACAGAAAACCGCCGTACCGCCACTAAAACGTTGCAAATAACCAATCTGCCCCACAAACAGCCAGAAATCACGACTGGCCGTCCAGACCGGCACGAATCCCGAATTTCTCGCTGCCCCGACAAAAAGCACTATTCACCCATGAACGGCCCGAAAGTAGTTATTTTCCATTTTCTCAACGGATAACCGCCGTACCGCCACTAAAACGTTGCAAATAACCAATCTGCCCCAAAAACAGCCCGAAATCACGACTGGCCGACCAGACCGGCACGAATCCGGAATTTCTCGCTGCACCGACAAAAAGCACTATTCACCCCCGAACGGCCCGAAAGTAGTTATTTTCCATTTTGTCAACGGAATACCGCCGTACCGCCCCGAAAACGTTGCAAATAACCATTCTAGCCCTCAAACAGCCAGAAATCCCGATCGGCCGTCCAGACCGGCACGAATCCCGAATTTTTTCGCTGCACCGACAAAAAGCACTATTCACCCCTGAACGCCCCGAAAGTAGTTATTTTCCATTTTGTCAACGGAAAACCGCCGTACCACCCCGAAAACGTTGCAAATAACCATTCTAGCCCTCAAACAGTTACAAATCACGATCGGCCGTCCAGACCGGCACGAATCCCGAATTTCTCGCTGCCCAGACAAAAAGCACTATTCACCCCTGAACGGCCCGAAAGTAGTTATTTTCCGTTTATTCAACGGAAAACTGCCGTACCGCCCCGAAAACGTTGCAAACAACCATTCTAGCCCTCAAACAGCCAGAAATCACGATCGGCCGTCCAGACCGGCACGAATCCCGAATTTCTCGCTGCACCGACAAAAAGCACTATTCACCCCTGAACGGCCCGAAAGTAGTTATTTTCCATTTTGTCAACGGAAAACCGCCGTACCGCCACCAAAACGTTGCAAATAACCAATCTGCCCCTCAAACAGCCAGAAATCACGATCGGCCGTCCAGACCGGCACGAATCCCGAATTTCTCGCTATACCGACAAAAAGCACTATTCACCCCTGAACGGCCCGAAAGTAGTTATTTTCCATTTTGTCAACGGAATACCGCCGTACCGCCTCGAAAACGTTGCAAATAACCATTCTAGCCCTCAAACAGCCAGAAATCCCGATCGGCCGTTCAGACCGGCACGAATCCCGAATTTTTTCGCTGCACCGACAAAAAGCACTATTCACCCCTGAACGGCCCGAAAGTAGTTATTTTCCATTTTGTCAACGGAAAACCGCCGTACCACCCCGAAAACGTTGCAAATAACCATTCTAGCCCTCAAACAGTTACAAATCACGATCGGCCGTCCAGACCGGCACGAATCCCGAATTTCTCGCTGCCCCGACAAAAAGCACTATTCACCCCTGAACGGCCCGAAAGTAGTTATTTTCCGTTTATTCAACGGAAAACTGCCGTACCGCCCCGAAAACGTTGCAAATAACCATTCTAGCCCTCAAACAGCCAGAAATCACGATCGGCCGTCCAGACCGGCACGAATCCCGAATTTCTCGCTGCACCGACAAAAAGCACTATTCACCCCTGAACGGCCCGAAAGTAGTTATTTTCCATTTTGTCAACGGAAAACTGCCGTACCGCCACTAAAACGTTGCAAATAACCAATCTGTCCCTCAAACAGCCAGAAATCACGATCGGCCGTCCAGACCGGCTCGAATCCCGAATTTCTCGCTGCACCGACAAAAAGCACTATTCCCCCCTGGACAGCCCGAAAGTAGTTATTTTCCATTTTGTCAACGGAAAACCGCCGTACCGCCCCGAAAACGTTGCAAATAACCATTCTAGCCCTCAAACAGTTAGAAATCACGATCGGCCGTCCAGACCGGCACGAATCCCGAATTTCTCGCTGCACCGACAAAAAGCACTATTCACCCCTGAACGGCCCGAAAGTAGTTATTTTCCATTTTGTCAACGGAAGACCGCCGTACCGCCCCGAAAACGTTGCAAATAACCAATCTGCCCCTCAAACAGCCAGAAATCACGATCGGCCGTCCAGACCGGCACGAATCCCGAATTTCTCGCTGCACCGACAAAAAGCACTATTCACCCCTGGACAGCCCGAAAGTAGTTATTTTCCATTTTGTCAACGGAAGACCGCCGTACCGCCACTAAAACGTTGCAAATAACCAATCTGCCCCTCAAACAGCCTGAAATCACGACTGGCCGTCCAGACCGGCACGAATCCCGAATTTCTCGCTGTACCGACAAAAAGTACTATTCACCCCTGGACAGCCCGAAAGTAGTTATTTTCCATTTTGTCAACGTAAAACCGCCGTACCGCCACTAAAACGTTGCAAATAACCAATCTGCCCCTCAAACAGCCAGAAATCACGACTGGCCGTCCAGACCGGCACGAATCCCGAATTTCTCGCTATACCGACAAAAAGCACTATTCACCCCTGGACAGCCCGAAAGTAGTTATTTTCCATATTGTCAACAGAAAACCGCCGTACCGCCACTAAAACGTTGCAAATAACCAATCTGCCCCACAAACAGCCAGAAATCACGACTGGCCGTCCAGACCGGTACGAATCCCGAATTTCTCGCTGCACCGACAAAAAGCACTATTCACCCATGAACGGCCCGAAAGTAGTTATTTTCCATTTTGTCAACGGATAACCGCCGTACCGCCACTAAAACGTTGCAAATAACCAATCTGCCCCAAAAACAGCCCGAAATCACGACTGGCCGACCAGACCGGCACGAATCCGGAATTTCTCGCTGCACCGACAAAAAGCACTATTCACACCTGAACGGCCTGAAAGTAGTTATTTTCCATTTTGTAAACGGAAAACCGCCGTACCGCCACTAAAACGTTGCAAATAACCAATCTGCCCCTCAAACAGCCAGAAATCACGATCGGCCGTCCAGACCGGCACGAATCCCGAATTTCTCGCTGTACCGACAGATAGCACTATTCACCCCTGGACAGCCCGAAAGTAGTTATTTTCCAATTTGTGAACGGAAAACTGCCGTACCGCCCCGAAAACGTTGCAAATAACCATTCTAGCCCTCATACAGCCAGAAATCACGATCGGCCGTCCAGACCGGCACGAATCCCGAATTTCTCGCTGCCCAGACAAAAAGCACTATTCACCCCTGAACGGCCCGAAAGTAGTTATTTTCCATTTTGTCAACGGAAAACCGCCGAACCGCCCCGAAAACGTTGCAAATAACCATTCTAGCCCTCAAACAGTTAGAAATCCCGATCGGCCGTCCAGACCGGCACGAATCCCGAATTTCTCGCTGCACCGACAAAAAGCACTATTCACCCCTGAACGGCCCGAAAGTAGTTATTTTCCATTTTGTCAACGGAAAACCGTCGTACCGCCACTAAAACGTTGCAAATAACCAATCTGCCCCTCAAACAGCCAGAAATCACGACTGGCCGTCCAGACCGGCACGAATCCCGAATTTCTCGCTGTACCGACAGATAGCACTATTCACCCCTGGACAGCCCGAAAGTAGTTATTTTCCAATTTGTCAACGGAAAACTGCCGTACCGCCCCGAAAACGTTGCAAATAACCATTCTAGCCCTCAAACAGCCAGAAATCACGATCGGCCGTCCAGACAGGCACGAATCCCGAATTTCTCGCTGCACCGACAAAAAGCACTATTCACCACTGAACGGCCCGAAAGTAGTTATTTTCCATTTTGTCAACGGAAAACCGCCGTACCACCCCGAAAACGTTGCAAATAACCATTCTAGCCCTCAAACAGCCAGAAATCACGATCGGCCGTCCAGACAGGCACGAATCCCGAATTTCTCGCTGCCCAGACAAAAAGCACTATTCACCCCTGAACGGCCCGAAAGTAGTTATTTTCCATTTTGTCAACGGAAAACCGCCGAACCGCCCCGAAAACGTTGCAAATAACCATTCTAGCCCTCAAACAGTTAGAAATCCCGATCGGCCGTCCAGACCGGCACGAATCCCGAATTTCTCGCTGCACCGACAAAAAGCACTATTCACCCCTGAACGGCCCGAAAGTAGTTATTTTCCATTTTGTCAACGGAAAACCGTCGTACCGCCACTAAAACGTTGCAAATAACCAATCTGCCCCTCAAACAGCCAGAAATCACGACTGGCCGTCCAGACCGGCACGAATCCCGAATTTCTCGCTGTACCGACAGATAGCACTATTCACCCCTGGACAGCCCGAAAGTAGTTATTTTCCAATTTGTCAACGGAAAACTGCCGTACCGCCCCGAAAACGTTGCAAATAACCATTCTAGCCCTCAAACAGCCAGAAATCACGATCGGCCGTCCAGACAGGCACGAATCCCGAATTTCTCGCTGCACCGACAAAAAGCACTATTCACCACTGAACGGCCCGAAAGTAGTTATTTTCCATTTTGTCAACGGAAAACCGCCGTACCACCCCGAAAACGTTGCAAATAACCATTCTAGCCCTCAAACAGTTACAAATCACGATCGGCCGTCCAGACCGGCACGAATCCCGAATTTCTCGCTGCCCCGACAAAAAGCACTATTCACCCCTGAACGGCCCGAAAGTAGTTATTTTCCGTTTATTCAACGGAAAACTGCCGTACCGCCCCGAAAACGTTGCAAATAACCATTCTAGCCCTCAAACAGCCAGAAATCACGATCGGCCGTCCAGACCGGCACGAATCCCGAATTTCTCGCTGCACCGACAAAAAGCACTATTCACCCCTGAACGGCCCGAAAGTAGTTATTTTCCATTTTGTCAACGGAAAACCGCCGTACCGCCACTAAAACGTTGCAAATAACCAATCTGCCCCTCAAACAGCCAGAAATCACGATCGGCCGTCCAGACCGGCTCGAATCCCGAATTTCTCGCTGCACCGACAAAAAGCACTATTCACCTCTGGACAGCCCGAAAGTAGTTATTTTCCATTTTGTCAACGGAAAACCGCCGTACCGCCCCGAAAACGTTGCAAATAACCATTCTAGCCCTCAAACAGTTAGAAATCACGATCGGCCGTCCAGACCGGCACGAATCCCGAATTTCTCGCTGCACCGACAAAAAGCACTATTCACCCCTGAACGGCCCGAAAGTAGTTATTTTCCATTTTGTCAACGGAAAACCGCCGTACTGCCACTAAAACGTTGCAAATAACCAATCTGCCCTTCAAACGGCCAGAAATCACGACTGGCCGTCCAGACCGGCACGAATCCCGAATTTCTCGCTGTACCGACAAAAAGCACTATTTACCCCCTGGACAGCCCGAAAGTAGTTATTTTCCATTTTGTCAACGGAAAACCGCCGTACCGCCACTAAAACGTTGCAAATAACCAATCTGCCCCTCAAACAGCCAGAAATCACGACTGGCCGTCCAGACCGGCACGAATCCCGAATTTCTCGCTGTACCGACAAAAAGTACTATTCACCCCTGGACAGCCCGAAAGTAGTTATTTTCCATTTTGTCAACGTAAAACCGCCGTACCGCCACTAAAACGTTGCAAATAACCAATCTGCCCCTCAAACAGCCAGAAATCACGACTGGCCGTCCAGACCGGCACGAATCCCGAATTTCTCGCTATACCGACAAAAAGCACTATTCACCCCTGGACAGCCCGAAAGTAGTTATTTTCCATATTGTCAACAGAAAACCGCCGTACCGCCACTAAAACGTTGCAAATAACCATTCTAGCCCTCAAACAGTTAGAAATCACGATCGGCCGTCCAGACCGGCACGAATCCCGAATTTCTCGCTGCACCGACAAAAAGCACTATTCACCCCTGGACGGCCCGAAAGTAGTTATCTTCCATTTTGCCAACGGAATACCGCCGTACCGCCCCGAAAACGTTGCAAATAACCATTCTAGCCCTCAAACAGTTAGAAATCACGATCGGCCGTCCAGACCGGCACGAATCCCGAATTTCTCGCTGCACCGACAAAAAGCACTATTCACCCCTAGACAGCCCGAAAGTAGTTATTTTCCATTTTGTCAATGGAATACCGCCGTACCGCCCCGAAAACGTTGCAAATAACCATTCTAGCCCTCAAACAGCCAGAAATCACGATCGGCCGTCCTGACCGGCACGAATCCCAAATTTTTTAGCTGCACCGAGAAAAAGCACTATTCACCCCTGAACGGCCCGAAAGTAGTTATTTTCCATTTTGTCAACGGAAAACCGCCGTACCGCCCCGAAAACGTTGCAAATAACCATTCTAGCCCTCAAACAGTTACAAATCACGATCGGCCGTCCAGACCGGCACGAATCCCGAATTTCTCGCTGCCCCGACAAAAAGCACTATTCACCCCTGAACGGCCCGAAAGTAGTTATTTTCCATTTTGTCAACGGAAAACCGCCGTACCGCCCCGAAAACGTTGCAAATAACCCTTCTAGCCCTCAAACAGCCAGAAATCACGATCGGCCGTCCAGACCGGCACGAATCCCGAATTTCTCGCTGCACCGACAAAAAGCACAATTCACCCCTGAACGGCCCGAAAGTAGTTATTTTCCATTTTGTCAACGGAAAACCGCCGTACCGCCCCGAAAACGTTGCAAATAACCATTCTAGCCCTCAAATAGTTAGAAATCACGATCGGCCGTCCAGACCGGCACGAATCCCGAATTTCTCGCTGCACCGACAAAAAGCACTATTCACCCCTGAACGGCCCGAAAGTAGTTATTTTCCATTTTGTCAACGGAAAACCGTCGTACCGCCACTAAAACGTTGCAAATAACCAATCTGCCCCTCAAACAGCCAGAAATCTCGACTGGCCGTCCAGACCGGCACGAATCCCGAATTTCTCGCTGTACCGACAGATAGACTATTCACCCCTGGACAGCCCGAAAGTAGTTATTTTCCATTTTGTCAACGGAAAACCGCCGTACCGCCCCGAAAACGTTGCAAATAACCATTCTAGCCCTCAAACAGTTACAAATCACGATCGGCCGTCCAGACCGGCACGAATCCCGAATTTCTCGCTGCCCCGACAAAAAGCACTATTCACCCCTGAACGGCCCGAAAGTAGTTATTTTCCATTTATTCAACGGAAAACCGCCGTACCGCCCCGAAAACGTTGCAAATAACCCTTCTAGCCCTCAAACAGCCAGAAATCACGATCGGCCGTCCAGACCGGCACGAATCCCGAATTTCTCGCTGCACCGACAAAAAGCACTATTCACCCCTGAACGGCCCGAAAGTAGTTATTTTCCATTTTGTCAACGGAAAACCGCCGTACCGCCACTGAAACGTTGCAAATAACCAATCTGCCCCTCAAACAGCCAGAAATCACGACTGGCCGTCCAGACCGGCACGAATCCGGAATTTCTCGCTGCCCCGACCAAAAGCACTATTCACCCCTGAACGGCCCGAAAGTAGTTATTTTCCATTTATTCAACGGAAAACCGCCGTACCGCCCCGAAAACGTTGCAAATAACCCTTCTAGCCCTCAAACAGCCAGAAATCACGATCGGCCGTCCAGACCGGCACGAATCCCGAATTTCTCGCTGCACCGACAAAAAGCACTATTCACCTCTGAACGGCCCGAAAGTAGTTATTTTCCATTTTGTCAACGGAAAACCGCCGTACCGCCACTGAAACGTTGCAAATAACCATTTTAGCCCTCAAACAGTTAGAAATCACGATCGGCCGTCCAGACCGGCACGAATCCCGAATTTCTCGCTGCCCAGACAAAAAGCACTATTCACCCCTGAACGGCCCGAAAGTAGTTATTTTCCGTTTATTCAACGGAAAACTGCCGTACCGCCCCGAAAACGTTGCAAACAACCATTCTAGCCCTCAAACAGCCAGAAATCACGATCGGCCGTCCAGACCGGCACGAATCCCGAATTTCTCGCTGCACCGACAAAAAGCACTATTCACCCCTGAACGGCCCGAAAGTAGTTATTTTCCATTTTGTCAACGGAAAACCGCCGTACCGCCACCAAAACGTTGCAAATTACCAATCTGCCCCTCAAACAGCCAGAAATCACGATCGGCCGTCCAGACCGGCACGAATCCCGAATTTCTCGCTGCACCGACAAAAAGCACTATTCACCCTTAGACAGCCCGAAAGTAGTTATTTTCCATTTTGTCAATGGAATACCGCCGTACCGCCCCGAAAACGTTGCAAATGACCATTCTAGCCCTCAAACAGCCAGAAATCACGATCGGCCGTCCTGACCGGCACGAATCCCAAATTTTTTAGCTGCACCGAGAAAAAGCACTATTCACCCCTGAACGGCCCGAAAGTAGTTATTTTCCATTTTGTCAACGGAAAACCGCCGTACCGCCCCGAAAACGTTGCAAATAACCATTCTAGCCCTCAAACAGTTACAAATCACGATCGGCCGTCCAGACCGGCACGAATCCCGAATTTCTCGCTGCCCCGACAAAAAGCACTATTCACCCCTGAACGGCCCGAAAGTAGTTATTTTCCATTTATTCAACGGAAAACCGCCGTACCGCCCCGAAAACGTTGCAAATAACCCTTCTAGCCCTCAAACAGCCAGAAATCACGATCGGCCGTCCAGACCGGCACGAATCCCGAATTTCTCGCTGCACCGACAAAAAGCACTATTCACCCCTGAACGGCCCGAAAGTAGTTATTTTCCATTTTGTCAACGGAAAACCGCCGTACCGCCACTGAAACGTTGCAAATAACCAATCTGCCCCTCAAACAGCCAGAAATCACGATCGGCCGTCCAGACCGGCACGAATCCCGAATTTCTCGCTGCACCGACAAAAAGCACTATTCACCCCTGAACGGCCCGAAAGTAGTTATTTTCCATTTTGTCAACGGAAAACCGCCGTACCACCCCGAAAACGTTGCAAATAACCATTCTAGCCCTCAAACAGTTACAAATCACGATCGGCCGTCCAGACCGGCACGAATCCCGAATTTCTCGCTGCCCAGACAAAAAGCACTATTCACCCCTGAACGGCCCGAAAGTAGTTATTTTCCGTTTATTCAACGGAAAACTGCCGTACCGCCCCGAAAACGTTGCAAACAACCATTCTAGCCCTCAAACAGCCAGAAATCGCGATCGGCCGTCCAGACCGGCACGAATCCCGAATTTCTCGCTGCACCGACAAAAAGCACTATTCACCCCTGAACGGCCCGAAAGTAGTTATTTTCCATTTTGTCAACGGAAAACCGCCGTACTGCCACTAAAACGTTGCAAATAACCAATCTGCCCTTCAAACGGCCAGAAATCACGACTGGCCGTCCAGACCGGCACGAATCCCGAATTTCTCGCTGTACCGACAAAAAGCACTATTTACCCCCTGGACAGCCCGAAAGTAGTTATTTTCCATTTTGTCAACGGAAAACCGCCGTACCGCCACTAAAACGTTGCAAATAACCAATCTGCCCCTCAAACAGCCAGAAATTACGACTGGCCGTCCAGACCGGCACGAATCCGGAATTTCTCGCTGCACCGACAAAAAACACTATTCACCCCTGAACGGCCCGAAAGTAGTTATTTTCCATTTTGTCAACGGAAAACCGCCGTACCGCCACTAAAACGTTGCAAATAACAAATCTGCCCCTCAAACAGCCAGAAATCACGACTGGCCGTCCAGACCGGCACGAATCCTGAATTTCTCGCTGTACCGACAAAAAGTACTATTCACCCCTGGACAGCCCGAAAGTAGTTATTTTCCATTATGTCAACGTAAAACCGCCGTACCGCCACTAAAACGTTGCAAATAACCAATCTGCCCCTCAAACAGCCAGAAATCACGACTGGCCGTCCAGACCGGCACGAATCCCGAATTTCTCGCTATACCGACAAAAAGCACTATTCACCCCTGGACAGCCCGAAAGTAGTTATTTTCCATATTGTCAACAGAAAACCGCCGTACCGCCACTAAAACGTTGCAAATAACCAATCTGCCCCACAAACAGCCAGAAATCACGACTGGCCGTCCAGACCGGCACGAATCCCGAATTTCTCGCTGCACCGACAAAAAGCACTATTCACCCATGAACGGCCCGAAAGTAGTTATTTTCCATTTTGTCAACGGATAACCGCCGTACCGCCACTAAAACGTTGCAAATAACCAATCTGCCCCAAAAACAGCCCGAAATCACGACTGGCCGACCAGACCGGCACGAATCCGGAATTTCTCGCTGCACCGACAAAAAGCACTATTCACCCCTGAACGGCCCGAAAGTAGTTATTTTCCATTTTGTCAACGGAATACCGCCGTACCGCCCCGAAAACGTTGCAAATAACCATTCTAGCCCTCAAACAGCCAGAAATCCCGATCGGCCGTCCAGACCGGCACGAATCCCGAATTTTTTCGCTGCACCGACAAAAAGCACTATTCACCCCTGAACGGCCCGAAAGTAGTTATTTTCCATTTTGTCAACGGAAAACCGCCGTACCACCCCGAAAACGTTGCAAATAACCATTCTAGCCCTCAAACAGTTACAAATCACGATCGGCCGTCCAGACCGGCACGAATCCCGAATTTCTCGCTGCCCAGACAAAAAGCACTATTCACCCCTGAACGGCCCGAAAGTAGTTATTTTCCGTTTATTCAACGGAAAACTGCCGTACCGCCCCGAAAACGTTGCAAACAACCATTCTAGCCCTCAAACAGCCAGAAATCACGATCGGCCGTCCAGACCGGCACGAATCCCGAATTTCTCGCTGCACCGACAAAAAGCACTATTCACCCCTGAACGGCCCGAAAGTAGTTATTTTCCATTTTGTCAACGGAAAACCGCCGTACCGCCACCAAAACGTTGCAAATAACAAATCTGCCCCTCAAACAGCCAGAAATCACGATCGGCCGTCCAGACCGGCACGAATCCCGAATTTCTCGTTATACCGACAAAAAGCACTATTCACCCCTGAACGGCCCGAAAGTAGTTATTTTCCATTTTGTCAACGGAAAACCGCCGTACCGCCACTAAAACGTTGCAAATAACCAATCTGCCCCTCAAACAGCCAGAAATCACGATCGGCCGTCCAGACCGGCTCGAATCCCGAATTTCTCGCTGCACCGACAAAAAGCACTATTCACCCCTGGACAGCCCGAAAGTAGTTATTTTCCATTTTGTTAACGGAAAACCGCCGTACCGCCCCGAAAACGTTGCAAATAACCATTCTAGCCCTCAAACAGTTAGAAATCACGATCGGCCGTCCAGACCGGCACGAATCCCGAATTTCTCGCTGCACCGACAAAAAGCACTATTCACCCCTGAACGGCCCGAAAGTAGTTATTTTCCATTTTGTCAACGGAAAACCGCCGTACTGCCACTAAAACGTTGCAAATAACCAATCTGCCCTTCAAACGGCCAGAAATCACGACTAGCCGTCCAGACCGGCACGAATCCCGAATTTCTCGCTGTACCGACAAAAAGCACTATTTACCCCCTGGACAGCCCGAAAGTAGTTATTTTCCATTTTGTCAACGGAAAACCGCCGTACCGCCACTAAAACGTTGCAAATAACCAATCTGCCCCTCAAACAGCCAGAAATTACGACTGGCCGTCCAGACCGGCACGAATCCGGAATTTCTCGCTGCACCGACAAAAAACACTATTCACCCCTGAACGGCCCGAAAGTAGTTATTTTCCATTTTGTCAACGGAAAACCGCCGTACCGCCACTAAAACGTTGCAAATAACCAATCTGCCCCTCAAACAGCCAGAAATAACGACTGGCCGTCCAGACCGGCACGAATCCCGAATTTCTCGCTGTACCGACAAAAAGCACTATTCACCCCTGGACAGCCGGAAAGTAGTTATTTTCCATTTTGTCAACGGAATACCGCCGTACCGCCCCGAAAACGTTGCAAATAACCATTCTAGCCCTCATACAGCCAGAAATCACGATCGGCCGTCCAGGCCGGCACGAATCCCGAATTTCTCGCTGCACCGACAAAAAGCACTATTCACCCCTGAACGGCCCGAAAGTAGTTATTTTCCATTTTGTCAACGGAAAACCGCCGTACCGCCCCGAAAACGTTGCAAATAACCATTCTAGCCCTCAAACAGTTAGAAATCACGATCGGCCGTCCAGACCGGCACGAATCCCGACTTTCTCGCTGCACCGACAAAAAGCACTATTCACACCTGAACGGCCTGAAAGTAGTTATTTTCCATTTTGTAAACGGAAAACCGCCGTACCGCCACTAAAACGTTGCAAATAACCAATCTGCCCCTCAAACAGCCAGAAATCACGATCGGCCGTCCAGACCGGCACGAATCCCGAATTTCTCGCTGTACCGACAGATGGCACTATTCACCCCTGGACAGCCCGAAAGTAGTTATTTTCCAATTTGTCAACGGAAAACTGCCGTACCGCCCCGAAAACGTTGCAAATAACCATTCTAGCCCTCATACAGCCAGAAATCACGATCGGCCGTCCAGACTGGGACGAATCCCGAATTTCTCGCTGCACCGACAAAAAGCACTATTCACCACTGAACGGCCCGAAAGTAGTTATTTTCCATTTTGTCAACGAAAAACTGCCGTACCGCCCCGAAAACGTTGCAAATAACCATTCTAGCCCTCAAACAGTTAGAAATCACGATCGGCCGTCCAGACCGGCACGAATCCCGAATTTCTCGCTGCACCGACAAAAAGCACTATTCACCCCTGAACGGCCCGAAAGTAGTTATTTTCCATTTTGTCAACGGAAAACCGTAGTACCGCCACTAAAACGTTGCAAATAACCAATCTGCCCCTCAAACAGCCAGAAATCACGACTGGCCGTCCAGACCGGCACGAATCCCGAATTTCTCGCTGTACCGACAGATAGCACTATTCACCCCTAGACAGCCCGAAAGTAGTTATTTTCCAATTTGTCAACGGAAAACTGCTGTACCGCCCCGAAAACGTTTCCAATAACCATTCTAGCCCTCAAACAGCCAGAAATCACGATCGGCCGTCCAGACCGGCACGAATCCCGAATTTCTCGCTGCACCGACAAAAAGCACTATTCACCACTTAACGGCCCGAAAGTAGTTATTTTCCATTTTGTCAACGGAAAACCGCCGTACCGCCCCGAAAACGTTGCAAATAACCATTCTAGCCCTCAAACAGTTAGAAATCACGATCGGCCGTCCAGACTGGCACGAATCCCGAATTTCTCGCTGCACCGACAAAAAGCACTATTCACCCCTGAACGGCCCGAAAGTAGTTATTTTCCATTTTGTCAACGGAAAACCGTCGTACCGCCACTAAAACGTTGCAAATAACCAATCTGCCCCTCAAACAGCCAGAAATCACGACCGGCCGTCCAGACCGGCACGAATCCCGAATTTCTTGCTGCCCCGACAAAAAGCACTATTCACCCCTGAACGGCCCGAAAGTAGTTATTTTCCATTTATTCAACGGAAAACCGCCGTACCGCCCCGAAAACGTTGCAAATAACCCTTCTAGCCCTCAAACAGCCAGAAATCACGATCGGCCGTCCAGACCGGCACGAATCCCGACTTTCTCGCTGCACCGACAAAAAGCACTATTCACCCCTGAACGGCCCGAAAGTAGTTATTTTCCATTTTGTCCACGGAAAACCGCCGTACCACCCCGAAAACGTTGCAAATAACCATTCCAGCCCTCAAACAGTTACAAATCACGATCGGCCGTCCAGACCGGCACGAATCCCGAATTTCTCGCTGCCCCGACAAAAAGCACTATTCACCCCTGAACGGCCCGAAAGTAGTTATTTTCCGTTTATTCAACGGAAAACTGCCGTACCGCCCCGAAAACGTTGCAAATAACCATTCTAGCCCTCAAACAGCCAGAAATCACGATCGGCCGTCCAGACCGGCACGAATCCCGAATTTCTCGCTGCACCGACAAAAAGCACTATTCACCCCTGAACGGCCCGAAAGTAGTTATTTTCCATTTTGTCAACGGAAAACCGCCGTACCGCCACTAAAACGTTGCAAATAACCAATCTGCCCCTCAAACAGCCAGAAATCACGATCGGCCGTCCAGACCGGCTCGAATCCCGAATTTCTCGCTGCACCGACAAAAAGCACTATTCACCCCTGGACAGCCCGAAAGTAGTTATTTTCCATTTTGTCAACGGAAAACCGCCGTACCGCCCCGAAAACGTTGCAAATAACCATTCTAGCCCTCAAACAGTTAGAAATCACGATCGGCCGTCCAGACCGGCACGAATCCCGAATTTCTCGCTGCACCGACAAAAAGCACTATTCACCCCTGAACGGCCCGAAAGTAGTTATTTTCCATTTTGTCAACGGAAAACCGCCGTACTGCCACTAAAACGTTGCAAATAACCAATCTGCCCTTCAAACGGCCAGAAATCACGACTGGCCATCCAGACCGGCACGAATCCCGAATTTCTCGCTGTACCGACAAAAAGCACTATTTACCCCCTGGACAGCCCGAAAGTAGTTATTTTCCATTTTGTCAACGGAAAACCGCCGTACCGCCACTAAAACGTTGCAAATAACCAATCTGCCCCTCAAACAGCCAGAAATTACGACTGGCCGTCCAGACCGGCACGAATCCGGAATTTCTCGCTGCACCGACAAAAAACACTATTCACCCCTGAACGGCCCGAAAGTAGTTATTTTCCATTTTGTCAACGGAAAACCGCCGTACCGCCACTAAAACGTTGCAAATAACCAATCTGCCCCTCAAACAGCCAGAAATAACGACTGGCCGTCCAGACCGGCACGAATCCCGAATTTCTCGCTGTACCGACAAAAAGCACTATTCACCCCTGGACAGCCGGAAAGTAGTTATTTTCCATTTTGTCAACGGAATACCGCCGTACCGCCCCGAAAACGTTGCAAATAACCATTCTAGCCCTCAAACAGTTAGAAATCACGATCGGCCGTCCAGACCGGCACGAATCCCGAATTTCTCGCTGCACCGACAAAAAGCACTATTCACCCCTGAACGGCCCGAAAGTAGTTATTTTCCATTTTGTCAACGGAAAACCGTAGTACCGCCACTAAAACGTTGCAAATAACCAATCTGCCCCTCAAACAGCCAGAAATCACGACTGGCCGTCCAGACCGGCACGAATCCCGAATTTCTCGCTGTACCGACAGATGGCACTATTCACCCCTGGACAGCCCGAAAGTAGTTATTTTCCAATTTGTCAACGGAAAACTGCCGTACCGCCCCGAAAACGTTGCAAATAACCATTCTAGCCCTCATACAGCCAGAAATCACGATCGGCCGTCCAGACTGGGACGAATCCCGAATTTCTCGCTGCACCGACAAAAAGCACTATTCACCCCTGAACGGCCCGAAAGTAGTTATTTTCCATTTTGTCAACGGAAAACCGCCGTACCGCCACTAAAACGTTGCAAATAACCAATCTGCCCCGCAAACAGCCAGAAATCACGATCGGCCGTCCAGACCGGCACGAATTCCGAATTTCTCGCTGCACCGACAAAAAGCACTATTCACCCATGAACGGCCCGAAAGTAGTTATTTTCCATTCTGTCAACGGAAAACTGCCGTACCGCCACTAAAACGTTGCAAATAACCAATCTGCCCCTCAAACAGCCAGAAATCACGACTGGCCGTCCAGACCGGCACGAATCCCGAATTTCTCGCTGTACCGACAGATAGCACTATTCACCCCTGGACAGCCCGAAAGTAGTTATTTTCCAATTTGTCAACGGAAAACTGCTGTACCGCCCCGAAAACGTTGCAAATAACCATTCTAGCCCTCAAACAGCCAGAAATCACGATCGGCCGTCCAGACCGGCACGAATCCCGAATTTCTCGCTGCACCGACAAAAAGCACTATTCACCACTGAACGGCCCGAAAGTAGTTATTTTCCATTTTGTCAACGGAAAACCGCCGTACCGCCCCGAAAACGTTGCAAATAACCATTCTAGCCCTCAAACAGTTAGAAATCACGATCGGCCGTCCAGACCGGCACGAATCCCGAATTTCTCGCTGCCCCGACAAAAAGCACTATTCACCCCTGAACGGCCCGGAAGTAGTTATTTTCCATTTTGTCAACGGAAAACCGTCGTACCGCCACTAAAACGTTGCAAATAACCAATCTGCCCCTCAAACAGCCAGAAATCACGACTGGCCGTCCAGACCGGCACGAATCCCGAATTTCTCGCTGCCCCGACAAAAAGCACTATTCACCCCTGAACGGCCCGAAAGTAGTTATTTTCCATTTATTCAACGGAAAACCGCCGTACCGCCCCGAAAACGTTGCAAATAACCCTTCTAGCCCTCAAACCGCCAGAAATCACGATCGGCCGTCCAGACCGGCACGAATCCCGAATTTCTCGCTGCACCGACAAAAAGCACTATTCACCACTGAACGGCCCGAAAGTAGTTATTTTCCATTTTGTCAACGGAAAACCGCCGTACCGCCCCGAAAACGTTGCAAATAACCATTCTAGCCCTCAAACAGTTAGAAATCACGATCGGCCGTCCAGACCGGCACGAATCCCGAATTTCTCGCTGCCCCGACAAAAAGCACTATTCACCCCTGAACGGCCCGGAAGTAGTTATTTTCCATTTTGTCAACGGAAAACCGTCGTACCGCCACTGAAACGTTGCAAATAACCAATCTGCCCCTCAAACAGCCAGAAATCACGACTGGCCGTCCAGACCGGCACGAATCCCGAATTTCTCGCTGCCCCGACAAAAAGCACTATTCACCCCTGAACGGCCCGAAAGTAGTTATTTTCCATTTATTCAACGGAAAACCGCCGTACCGCCCCGAAAACGTTGCAAATAACCCTTCTAGCCCTCAAACCGCCAGAAATCACGATCGGCCGTCCAGACCGGCACGAATCCCGAATTTCTCGCTGCACCGACAAAAAGCACTATTCACCCCTGAACGGCCCGAAAGTAGTTATTTTCCATTTTGTCAACGGAAAACCGCCGTACCGCCACTGAAACGTTGCAAATAACCAATCTGCCCCTCAAACAGCCAGAAATCACGATCGGCCGTCCAGACCGGCACGAATCCCGAATTTCTCGCTGCACCGACAAAAAGCACTATTCACCCCTGGACAGCCCGAAAGTAGTTATTTTCCATTTTGTCAACGGAAAACCGCCGTACCGCCCCGAAAACGTTGCAAATAACCATTCTAGCCCTCAAACAGTTAGAAATCACGATCGGCCGTCCAGACCGGCACGAGTCCCGAATTTCTCGCTGCACCGACAAAAAGCACTATTCACCCCTGAACGGCCCGAAAGTAGTTATTTTCCATTTTGTCAACGAAAAACCGCCGTACCGCCACTAAAACGTTGCAACTAACCAATCTGCCCCTCAAACAGCCAGAAATCACGACTGGCCGTCCAGACCGGCACGAATCCCGAATTTCTCGCTGCCCCGACAAAAAGCACTATTCACCCCTGAACGGCCCGAAAGTAGTTATTTTCCATTTTGTCAACGGAAAACCGTAGTACCGCCACTAAAACGTTGCAAATAACCAATCTGCCCCTCAAACAGCCAGAAATCACGACTGGCCGTCCAGACCGGCACGAATCCCGAATTTCTCGCTGTACCGACAGATAGCACTATTCACCCCTAGACAGCCCGAAAGTAGTTATTTTCCAATTTGTCAACGGAAAACTGCTGTACCGCCCCGAAAACGTTTCCAATAACCATTCTGGCCCTCAAACAGCCAGAAATCACGATCGGCCGTCCAGACCGGCACGAATCCCGAATTTCTCGCTGCACCGACAAAAAGCACTATTCACCACTTAACGGCCCGAAAGTAGTTATTTTCCATTTTGTCAACGGAAAACCGCCGTACCGCCCCGAAAACGTTGCAAATAACCATTCTAGCCCTCAAACAGTTAGAAATCACGATCGGCCGTCCAGACCGGCACGAATCCCGAATTTCTCGCTGCACCGACAAAAAGCACTATTCACCCCTGAACGGCCCGAAAGTAGTTATTTTCCATTTTGTCAACGGAAAACCGTCGTACCGCCACTAAAACGTTGCAAATAACCAATCTGCCCCTCAAACAGCCAGAAATCACGACTGGCCGTCCAGACCGGCACGAATCCCGAATTTCTCGCTGTACCGACAGATAGCACTATTCACCCCTGGACAGCCCGAAAGTAGTTATTTTCCAATTTGTCAACGGAAAACTGCTGTACCGCCCCGAAAACGTTGCAAATAACCATTCTAGCCCTCAAACAGCCAGAAATCACGATCGGCCGTCCAGACCGGCACGAATCCCGAATTTCTCGCTGCCCCGACAAAAAGCACTATTCACCCCTGAACGGCCCGAAAGTAGTTATTTTCCATTTATTCAACGGAAAACCGCCGTACCGCTCCGAAAACGTTGCAAATAACCCTTCTAGCCCTCAAACCGCCAGAAATCACGATCGGCCGTCCAGACCGGCACGAATCCCGAATTTCTCGCTGTACCGACAGATAGCACTATTCACCCCTAGACAGCCCGAAAGTAGTTATTTTCCAATTTGTCAACGGAAAACTGCTGTACCGCCCCGAAAACGTTTCCAATAACCATTCTGGCCCTCAAACAGCCAGAAATCACGATCGGCCGTCCAGACCGGCACGAATCCCGAATTTCTCGCTGCACCGACAAAAAGCACTATTCACCACTTAACGGCCCGAAAGTAGTTATTTTCCATTTTGTCAACGGAAAACCGCCGTACCGCCCCGAAAACGTTGCAAATAACCATTCTAGCCCTCAAACAGTTAGAAATCACGATCGGCCGTCCAGACCGGCACGAATCCCGAATTTCTCGCTGCACCGACAAAAAGCACTATTCACCCCTGAACGGCCCGAAAGTAGTTATTTTCCATTTTGTCAACGGAAAACCGTCGTACCGCCACTAAAACGTTGCAAATAACCAATCTGCCCCTCAAACAGCCAGAAATCACGACTGGCCGTCCAGACCGGCACGAATCCCGAATTTCTCGCTGTACCGACAGATAGCACTATTCACCCCTGGACAGCCCGAAAGTAGTTATTTTCCAATTTGTCAACGGAAAACTGCTGTACCGCCCCGAAAACGTTGCAAATAACCATTCTAGCCCTCAAACAGCCAGAAATCACGATCGGCCGTCCAGACCGGCACGAATCCCGAATTTCTCGCTGCCCCGACAAAAAGCACTATTCACCCCTGAACGGCCCGAAAGTAGTTATTTTCCATTTATTCAACGGAAAACCGCCGTACCGCTCCGAAAACGTTGCAAATAACCCTTCTAGCCCTCAAACCGCCAGAAATCACGATCGGCCGTCCAGACCGGCACGAATCCCGAATTTCTCGCTGCACCGACAAAAAGCACTATTCACCACTGAACGGCCCGAAAGTAGTTATTTTCCATTTTGTCAACGGAAAACCGCCGTACCGCCCCGAAAACGTTGCAAATAACCATTCTAGCCCTCAAACAGTTAGAAATCACGATCGGCCGTCCAGACCGGCACGAATCCCGAATTTCTCGCTGCCCCGACAAAAAGCACTATTCACCCCTGAACGGCCCGGAAGTAGTTATTTTCCATTTTGTCAACGGAAAACCGTCGTACCGCCACTAAAACGTTGCAAATAACCAATCTGCCCCTCAAACAGCCAGAAATCACGACTGGCCGTCCAGACCGGCACGAATCCCGAATTTCTCGCTGCCCCGACAAAAAGCACTATTCACCCCTGAACGGCCCGAAAGTAGTTATTTTCCATTTATTCAACGGAAAACCGCCGTACCGCCCCGAAAACGTTGCAAATAACCCTTCTAGCCCTCAAACCGCCAGAAATCACGATCGGCCGTCCAGACCGGCACGAATCCCGAATTTCTCGCTGCACCGACAAAAAGCACTATTCACCACTGAACGGCCCGAAAGTAGTTATTTTCCATTTTGTCAACGGAAAACCGCCGTACCGCCCCGAAAACGTTGCAAATAACCATTCTAGCCCTCAAACAGTTAGAAATCACGATCGGCCGTCCAGACCGGCACGAATCCCGAATTTCTCGCTGCCCCGACAAAAAGCACTATTCACCCCTGAACGGCCCGGAAGTAGTTATTTTCCATTTTGTCAACGGAAAACCGTCGTACCGCCACTGAAACGTTGCAAATAACCAATCTGCCCCTCAAACAGCCAGAAATCACGACTGGCCGTCCAGACCGGCACGAATCCCGAATTTCTCGCTGCCCCGACAAAAAGCACTATTCACCCCTGAACGGCCCGAAAGTAGTTATTTTCCATTTATTCAACGGAAAACCGCCGTACCGCCCCGAAAACGTTGCAAATAACCCTTCTAGCCCTCAAACCGCCAGAAATCACGATCGGCCGTCCAGACCGGCACGAATCCCGAATTTCTCGCTGCACCGACAAAAAGCACTATTCACCACTGAACGGCCCGAAAGTAGTTATTTTCCATTTTGTCAACGGAAAACCGCCGTACCGCCCCGAAAACGTTGCAAATAACCATTCTAGCCCTCAAACAGTTAGAAATCACGATCGGCCGTCCAGACCGGCACGAATCCCGAATTTCTCGCTGCCCCGACAAAAAGCACTATTCACCCCTGAACGGCCCGGAAGTAGTTATTTTCCATTTTGTCAACGGAAAACCGTCGTACCGCCACTGAAACGTTGCAAATAACCAATCTGCCCCTCAAACAGCCAGAAATCACGACTGGCCGTCCAGACCGGCACGAATCCCGAATTTCTCGCTGCCCCGACAAAAAGCACTATTCACCCCTGAACGGCCCGAAAGTAGTTATTTTCCATTTATTCAACGGAAAACCGCCGTACCGCCCCGAAAACGTTGCAAATAACCCTTCTAGCCCTCAAACCGCCAGAAATCACGATCGGCCGTCCAGACCGGCACGAATCCCGAATTTCTCGCTGCACCGACAAAAAGCACTATTCACCCCTGAACGGCCCGAAAGTAGTTATTTTCCATTTTGTCAACGGAAAACCGCCGTACCGCCACTGAAACGTTGCAAATAACCAATCTGCCCCTCAAACAGCCAGAAATCACGATCGGCCGTCCAGACCGGCACGAATCCCGAATTTCTCGCTGCACCGACAAAAAGCACTATTCACCCCTGGACAGCCCGAAAGTAGTTATTTTCCATTTTGTCAACGGAAAACCGCCGTACCGCCCCGAAAACGTTGCAAATAACCATTCTAGCCCTCAAACAGTTAGAAATCACGATCGGCCGTCCAGACCGGCACGAGTCCCGAATTTCTCGCTGCACCGACAAAAAGCACTATTCACCCCTGAACGGCCCGAAAGTAGTTATTTTCCATTTTGTCAACGAAAAACCGCCGTACCGCCACTAAAACGTTGCAAATAACCAATCTGCCCCTCAAACAGCCAGAAATCACGACTGGCCGTCCAGACCGGCACGAATCCCGAATTTCTCGCTATACCGACAAGAAGCACTATTCACCCCTGGACAGCCCGAAAGTAGTTATTTTCCATTTTGTCAACGGAAAACCGCCGTACCGCCACTAAAACGTTGCAAATAACCAATCTGCACCTCAAACAGCCAGAAATTACGACTGGCCGTCCAGACCGGCACGAATCCGGAATTTCTCGCTGCACCGACAAAAAACACTATTCACCCCTGAACGGCCCGAAAGTAGTTATTTTCCATTTTGTCAACGGAAAACCGCCGTACCGCCACTAAAACGTTGCAAATAACCAATCTGCCCCTCAAACAGCCAGAAATCACGACTGGCCGTCCAGACCGGCACGAATCCCGAATTTCTCGCTGTACCGACAAAAAGCACTATTCACCCCTGGACAGCCGGAAAGTAGTTATTTTCCATTTTGTCAACGGAATACCGCCGTACCGCCCCGAAAACGTTGCAAATAACCATTCTAGCCCTCATACAGCCAGAAATCACGATCGGCCGTCCAGGCCGGCACGAATCCCGAATTTCTCGCTGCACCGACAAAAAGCACTATTCACCACTGAACGGCCCGAAAGTAGTTATTTTCCATTTTGTCAACGGAAAACCGCCGTACCGCCCCGAAAACGTTGCAAATAACCATTCTAGCCCTCAAACAGTTAGAAATCACGATCGGCCGTCCAGACCGGCACGAATCCCGACTTTCTCGCTGCACCGACAAAAAGCACTATTCACACCTGAACGGCCTGAAAGTAGTTATTTTCCATTTTGTAAACGGAAAACCGCCGTACCGCCACTAAAACGTTTCAAATAACCAATCTGCCCCTCAAACAGCCAGAAATCACGATCGGCCATCCAGACCGGCACGAATCCCGAATTTCTCGCTGTACCGACAGATAGCACTATTCACCCCTGGACAGCCCGAAAGTAGTTATTTTCCAATTTGTCAACGGAAAACTGCCGTACCGCCCCGAAAACGTTGCAAATAACCATTCTAGCCCTCATACAGCCAGAAATCACGATCGGCCGTCCAGACCGGCACGAATCCCGAATTTCTCGCTGCACCGACAAAAAGCACTATTCACCACTGAACGGCCCGAAAGTAGTTATTTTCCATTTTGTCAACGAAAAACCGCCGTACCGCCCCGAGAACGTTGCAAATAACCATTCTAGCCCTCAAACAGTTAGAAATCACGATCGGCCGTCCAGACCGGCATGAATCCCGAATTTCTCGCTGCACCGACAAAAAGCACTATTCACCCCTGAACGGCCCGAAAGTAGTTATTTTCCATTTTGTCAACGGAAAACCGTAGTACCGCCACTAAAACGTTGTAAATAACCAATCTGCCCCTCAAACAGCCAGAAATCACGACTGGCCGTCCAGACCGACACGAATCCTGAATTTCTCGCTGTACCGACAGATAACACTATTCACCCCTTGACAGCCCGAAAGTAGTTATTTTCCAATTTGTCAACGGAAAACTGCTGTACCGGTCCGAAAACGTTGCAAATAACCATTCTAGCCCTCAAACAGCCAGAAATCACGATCGGCCGTCCAGACCGGCACGAATCCCGAATTTCTCGCTGCACCGACAAAAAGCACTATTCACCACTGAACGGCTCGAAAGTAGTTATTTTCCATTTTGTCAACGGAAAACCGCCGTACCGCCCCGAAAACGTTGCAAATAACCATTCTAGCCCTCAAACAGTTAGAAATCACGATCGGCCGTCCAGACCGGCACGAATCCCGAATTTCTCGCTGCACCGACAAAAAGCACTATTCACCCCTGAACGGCCCGAAAGTAGTTATTTTCCATTTTGTCAACGGAAAACCGTCGTACCGCCCCGAAAACGTTGCAAATAACCAATCTGCCCCTCAAACAGCCAGAAATCACGACTGGCCGTCCAGACCGGCACGAATCCCGAATTTCTCGCTGCCCCGACAAAAAGCACTATTCACCCCTGAACGGCCCGAAAGTAGTTATTTTCCATTTATTCAACGGAAAACCGCCGTACCGCCCCGAAAACGTTGCAAATAACCCTTCTAGCCCTCAAACAGCCAGAAATCACGATCGGCCGTCCAGACCGGCACGAATCCCGAATTTCTCGCTGCACCGACAAAAAGCACTATTCACCCCTGAACGGCCCGAAAGTAGTTATTTTCCATTTTGTCAACGGAAAACCGTCGTACCGCCCCGAAAACGTTGCAAATAACCAATCTGCCCCTCAAACAGCCAGAAATCACGACTGGCCGTCCAGACCGGCACGAATCCCGAATTTCTCGCTGCCCCGACAAAAAGCACTATTCACCCCTGAACGGCCCGAAAGTAGTTATTTTCCATTTATTCAACGGAAAACCGCCGTACCGCCCCGAAAACGTTGCAAATAACCCTTCTAGCCCTCAAACAGCCAGAAATCACGATCGGCCGTCCAGACCGGCACGATTCCCGAATTTCTCGCTGCACCGACAAAAAGCACTATTCACCCCTGAACGGCACGAAAGTAGTTATTTTCCATTTTGTCAACGGAAAACCGACGTACCGCCACTGAAACGTTGCAAATAACCAATCTGCCCCTCAAACAGCCAGAAATCACGATCGGCCGTCCCGACCGGCACGAATCCCGAATTTCTCGCTGCACCGACAAAAAGCACTATTCACCCCTGGACAGCCCGAAAGTAGTTATTTTCCATTTTGTCAACGGAAAACCGCCGTACCGCCCCGAAAACGTTGCAAATAACCATTCTAGCCCTCAAACAGTTAGAAATCACGATCGGCCGTCCAGACCGGCACGAGTCCCGAATTTCTCGCTGCACCGACAAAAAGCACTATTCACCCCTGAACGGCCCGAAAGTAGTTATTTTCCATTTTGTCAACGGAAAACCGCCGTACCGCCACTAAAACGTTGCAAATAACCAATCTGCCCCTCAAACAGCCAGAAATCACGACTGGCCGTCCAGACCGGCACGAATCCCGAATTTCTCGCTATACCGACAAGAAGCACTATTCACCCCTGGACAGCCCGAAAGTAGTTATTTTCCATATTGTCAACAGAAAACCGCCGTACCGCCACTAAAACGTTGCAAATAACCAATCTGCCCCACAAACAGCCAGAAATCACGACTGGCCGTCCAGACCGGCACGAATCCCGAATTTCTCGCTGCACCGACAAAAAGCACTATTCATCCATGAACGGCCCGAAAGTAGTTATTTTCCATTTTGTCAACGGATAACCGCCGTACCGCCACTAAAACGTTGCAAATAACCAATCTGCCCCAAAAACAGCCAGAAATCACGACTGGCCGACCAGACCGGCACGAATCCGGAATTTCTCGCTGCACCGACAAAAAGCACTATTCACCCCTGAACGGCCCGAAAGTAGTTATTTTCCATTTTGTCAACGGAATACCGCCGTACCGTCCCGAAAACGTTGCAAATAACCATTCTAGCCCTCAAACAGCCAGAAATCCCGATCGGCCGTCCAGACCGGCACGAATCCCGAATTTTTTCGCTGCACCGGCAAAAAGCACTATTCACCCCTGAACGGCCCGAAAGTAGTTATTTTCCATTTTGTCAACGGAAAACCGCCGTACCACCCCGAAAACGTTGCAAATAACCATTCTAGCCCTCAAACAGTTACAAATCACGATCGGCCGTCCAGACCGGCACGAATCCCGAATTTCTCGCTGCCCCGACAAAAAGCACTATTCACCCCTGAACGGCCCGAAAGTAGTTATTTTCCGTTTATTCAACGGAAAACTGCCGTACCGCCCCGAAAACGTTGCAAACAACCATTCTAGCCCTCAAACAGCCAGAAATCACGATCGGCCGTCCAGACCGGCACGAATCCCGAATTTCTCGCTGCACCGACAAAAAGCACTATTCACCCCCGAACGGCCCGAAAGTAGTTATTTTCCATTTTGTCAACGGAAAACCGCCGTACCGCCACCAAAACGTTGCAAATAACCAATCTGCCCCTCAAACAGCCAGAAATCACGATCGGCCGTCCAGACCGGCACGAATCCCGAATTTCTCGCTATACCGACAAAAAGCACTATTCACCCCTGAACGGCCCGAAAGTAGTTATTTTCCATTTTGTCAACGGAAAACCGCCGTACCACCCCGAAAACGTTGCAAATAACCATTCTAGCCCTCAAACAGTTACAAATCACGATCGGCCGTTCAGACCGGCACGAATCCCGAATTTTTCGCTGCCCCGACAAAAAGCACTATTCACCCCTGAACGGCCCGAAAGTAGTTATTTTCCGTTTATTCAACGGAAAACTGCCGTACCGCCCCGAAAACGTTGCAAATAACCATTCTAGCCCTCAAACAGCCAGAAATCACGATCGGCCGTCCAGACCGGCACGAATCCCGAATTTCTCGCTGCACCGACAAAAAGCACTATTCACCCCTGAACGGCCCGAAAGTAGTTATTTTCCATTTTGTCAACGGAAAACCGCCGTACCGCCACTATAACGTTGCAAATAACCAATCTGCCCCTCAAACAGCCAGAAATCACGATCGGCCGTCCAGACCGGCTCGAATCCCGAATTTCTCGCTGCACCGACAAAAAGCACTATTCACCCTTGGACAGCCCGAAAGTAGTTATTTTCCATTTTGTCAACGGAAAACCGCCGTACCGCCCCGAAAACGTTGCAAATAACCATTCTAGCCCTCAAACAGTTAGAAATCACGATCGGCCGTCCAGACCGGCACGAGTCCCGAATTTCTCGCTGCACCGACAAAAAGCACTATTCACCCCTGAACGGCCCGAAAGTAGTTATTTTCCATTTTGTCAACGGAAAACCGCCGTACCGCCACTAAAACGTTGCAAATAACCAATCTGCCCCTCAAACAGCCAGAAATCACGACTGGCCGTCCAGACCGGCACGAATCCCGAATTTCTCGCTATACCGACAAGAAGCACTATTCACCCCTGGACAGCCCGAAAGTAGTTATTTTCCATATTGTCAACAGAAAACCGCCGTACCGCCACTAAAACGTTGCAAATAACCAATCTGCCCCACAAACAGCCAGAAATCACGACTGGCCGTCCAGACCGGCACGAATCCCGAATTTCTCGCTGCACCGACAAAAAGCACTATTCATCCATGAACGGCCCGAAAGTAGTTATTTTCCATTTTGTCAACGGATAACCGCCGTACCGCCACTAAAACGTTGCAAATAACCAATCTGCCCCAAAAACAGCCAGAAATCACGACTGGCCGACCAGACCGGCACGAATCCGGAATTTCTCGCTGCACCGACAAAAAGCACTATTCACCCCTGAACGGCCCGAAAGTAGTTATTTTCCATTTTGTCAACGGAATACCGCCGTACCGTCCCGAAAACGTTGCAAATAACCATTCTAGCCCTCAAACAGCCAGAAATCCCGATCGGCCGTCCAGACCGGCACGAATCCCGAATTTTTTCGCTGCACCGGCAAAAAGCACTATTCACCCCTGAACGGCCCGAAAGTAGTTATTTTCCATTTTGTCAACGGAAAACCGCCGTACCACCCCGAAAACGTTGCAAATAACCATTCTAGCCCTCAAACAGTTACAAATCACGATCGGCCGTCCAGACCGGCACGAATCCCGAATTTCTCGCTGCCCCGACAAAAAGCACTATTCACCCCTGAACGGCCCGAAAGTAGTTATTTTCCGTTTATTCAACGGAAAACTGCCGTACCGCCCCGAAAACGTTGCAAACAACCATTCTAGCCCTCAAACAGCCAGAAATCACGATCGGCCGTCCAGACCGGCACGAATCCCGAATTTCTCGCTGCACCGACAAAAAGCACTATTCACCCCCGAACGGCCCGAAAGTAGTTATTTTCCATTTTGTCAACGGAAAACCGCCGTACCGCCACCAAAACGTTGCAAATAACCAATCTGCCCCTCAAACAGCCAGAAATCACGATCGGCCGTCCAGACCGGCACGAATCCCGAATTTCTCGCTATACCGACAAAAAGCACTATTCACCCCTGAACGGCCCGAAAGTAGTTATTTTCCATTTTGTCAACGGAAAACCGCCGTACCACCCCGAAAACGTTGCAAATAACCATTCTAGCCCTCAAACAGTTACAAATCACGATCGGCCGTTCAGACCGGCACGAATCCCGAATTTTTCGCTGCCCCGACAAAAAGCACTATTCACCCCTGAACGGCCCGAAAGTAGTTATTTTCCGTTTATTCAACGGAAAACTGCCGTACCGCCCCGAAAACGTTGCAAATAACCATTCTAGCCCTCAAACAGCCAGAAATCACGATCGGCCGTCCAGACCGGCACGAATCCCGAATTTCTCGCTGCACCGACAAAAAGCACTATTCACCCCTGAACGGCCCGAAAGTAGTTATTTTCCATTTTGTCAACGGAAAACCGCCGTACCGCCACTATAACGTTGCAAATAACCAATCTGCCCCTCAAACAGCCAGAAATCACGATCGGCCGTCCAGACCGGCTCGAATCCCGAATTTCTCGCTGCACCGACAAAAAGCACTATTCACCCCTGGACAGCCCGAAAGTAGTTATTTTCCATTATGTCAACGGAAAACCGCCGTACCGCCCCGAAAACGTTGCAAATAACCATTCTAGCCCTCAAACAGTTAGAAATCACGATCGGCCGTCCAGACCGGCACGAATCCCGAATTTCTCGCTATACCGACAAAAAGCACTATTCACCCCTGGACAGCCCGAAAGTAGTTATTTTCCATATTGTCAACGGAAAACCGCCGTACCGCCACTAAAACGTTGCAAATAACCAATCTGCCCCACAAACAGCCAGAAATCACGACTGGCCGTCCAGACCGGCACGAATCCCGAATTTCTCGCTGCACCAACAAAAAGCACTATTCACCCATGAACGGCCCGAAAGTAGTTATTTTCCATTTTGCCAACGGATAACCGCTGTACCGCCACTAAAACGTTGCAAATAACCAATCTGCCCCAAAAACAGCCAGAAATCACGACTGGCCGACCAGACCGGCACGAATCCGGAATTTCTCGCTGCACCGACAAAAAGCACTATTCACCCCTGAACGGCCCGAAAGTAGTTATTTTCCATTTTGTCAACGGAATACCGCCGTACCGCCCCAAAAACGTTGCAAATAACCATTCTAGCCCTCAAACAGCCAGAAATCCCGATCGGCCGTCCAGACCGGCACGAATCCCGAATTTTTTCGCTGCACCGACAAAAAGCACTATTCACCCCTGAACGGCCCGAAAGTAGTTATTTTCCATTTTGTCAACGGAAAACCGCCGTACCACCCCGAAAACGTTGCAAATAACCATTCTAGCCCTCAAACAGTTACAAATCACGATCGGCCGTTCAGACCGGCACGAATCCCGAATTTTTCGCTGCCCCGACAAAAAGCACTATTCACCCCTGAACGGCCCGAAAGTAGTTATTTTCCGTTTATTCAACGGAAAACTGCCGTACCGCCCCGAAAACGTTGCAAATAACCATTCTAGCCCTCAAACAGCCAGAAATCACGATCGGCCGTCCAGACCGGCACGAATCCCGAATTTCTCGCTGCACCGACAAAAAGCACTATTCACCCCTGAACGGCCCGAAAGTAGTTATTTTCCATTTTGTCAACGGAAAACCGCCGTACCGCCACTATAACGTTGCAAATAACCAATCTGCCCCTCAAACAGCCAGAAATCACGATCGGCCGTCCAGACCGGCTCGAATCCCGAATTTCTCGCTGCACCGACAAAAAGCACTATTCACCCCTGGACAGCCCGAAAGTAGTTATTTTCCATTATGTCAACGGAAAACCGCCGTACCGCCCCGAAAACGTTGCAAATAACCATTCTAGCCCTCAAACAGTTAGAAATCACGATCGGCCGTCCAGACCGGCACGAATCCCGAATTTCTCGCTGCACCGACAAAAAGCACTATTCACCCCTGAACGGCCCGAAAGTAGTTATTTTCCATTTTGCCAACGGATAACCGCTGTACCGCCACTAAAATGTTGCAAATAACCAATCTGCCCCAAAAACAGCCAGAAATCACGACTGGCCGACCAGACCGGCACGAATCTGGAATTTCTCGCTGCACCGACAAAAAGCACTATTCACCCCTGAACGGCCCGAAAGTAGTTATTTTCCATTTTGTCAACGGAATACCGCCGTACCGCCCCGAAAACGTTGCAAATAACCATTCTAGCCCTCAAACAGCCAGAAATCCCGATCGGCCGTCCAGACCGGCACGAATCCCGAATTTTTTCGCTGCACCGACAAAAAGCACTATTCACCCTTGAACGGCCCGAAAGTAGTTATTTTCCATTTTGTCAACGGAAAACCGCCGTACCACCCCGAAAACGTTGCAAATAACCATTCTAGCCCTCAAACAGTTACAAATCACGATCGGCCGTTCAGACCGGCACGAATCCCGAATTTTTCGCTGCCCCGACAAAAAGCACTATTCACCCCTGAACGGCCCGAAAGTAGTTATTTTCCGTTTATTCAACGGAAAACTGCCGTACCGCCCCGAAAACGTTGCAAATAACCATTCTAGCCCTCAAACAGCCAGAAATCACGATCGGCCGTCCAGACCGGCACGAATCCCGAATTTCTCGCTGCACCGACAAAAAAACACTATTCACCCCTGAACGGCCCGAAAGTAGTTATTTTCCATTTTGTCAACGGAAAACCGCCGTACCGCCACTATAACGTTGCAAATAACCAATCTGCCCCAAAAACAGCCAGAAATCACGACTGGCCGACCAGACCGGCACGAATCCGGAATTTCTCGCTGCACCGACAAAAAGCACTATTCACCCCTGAACGGCCCGAAAGTAGTTATTTTCCATTTTGTCAACGGAATACCGCCGTACCGCCCCGAAAACGTTGCAAATAACCATTCTAGCCCTCAAACAGCCAGAAATCCCGATCGGCCGTCCAGACCGGCACGAATCCCGAATTTTTTCGCTGCACCGACAAAAAGCACTATTCACCCTTGAACGGCCCGAAAGTAGTTATTTTCCATTTTGTCAACGGAAAACCGCCGTACCACCCCGAAAACGTTGCAAATAACCATTCTAGCCCTCAAACAGTTACAAATCACGATCGGCCGTTCAGACCGGCACGAATCCCGAATTTTTCGCTGCCCCGACAAAAAGCACTATTCACCCCTGAACGGCCCGAAAGTAGTTATTTTCCGTTTATTCAACGGAAAACTGCCGTACCGCCCCGAAAACGTTGCAAATAACCATTCTAGCCCTCAAACAGCCAGAAATCACGATCGGCCGTCCAGACCGGCACGAATCCCGAATTTCTCGCTGCACCGACAAAAAAACACTATTCACCCCTGAACGGCCCGAAAGTAGTTATTTTCCATTTTGTCAACGGAAAACCGCCGTACCGCCACTATAACGTTGCAAATAACCAATCTGCCCCTCAAACAGCCAGAAATCACGATTGGCCGTCCAGACCGGCTCGAATCCCGAATTTCTCGCTGCACCGACCAAAAGCACTATTCACCCCTGGACAGCCCGAAAGTAGTTATTTTCCATTATGTCAACGGAAAACCGCCGTACCGCCCCGAAAACGTTGCAAATAACCATTCTAGCCCTCAAACAGTTAGAAATCACGATCGGCCGTCCAGACCGGCACGAATCCCGAATTTCTCGCTGCACCGACAAAAAGCACTATTCACCCCTGAATGGCCCGAAAGTAGTTATTTTCCATTTTGCCAACGGATAACCGCTGTACCGCCACTAAAACGTTGCAAATAACCAATCTGCCCCAAAAACAGCCAGAAATCACGACTGGCCGACCAGACCGGCACGAATCTGGAATTTCTCGCTGCACCGACAAAAAGCACTATTCACCCCTGAACGGCCCGAAAGTAGTTATTTTCCATTTTGTCAACGGAATACCGCCGTACCGCCCCGAAAACGTTGCAAATAACCATTCTAGCCCTCAAACAGCCAGAAATCCCGATCGGCCGTCCAGACCGGCAAGAATCCCGAATTTTTTCGCTGCACCGACAAAAAGCACTATTCACCCCTGAACGGCCCGAAAGTAGTTATTTTCCATTTTGTCAACGGAAAACCGCCGTACCACCCCGAAAACGTTGCGAATAACCATTCTAGCCCTCAAACAGTTACAAATCACGATCGGCCGTTCAGACCGGCACGAATCCCGAATTTTTCGCTGCCCCGACAAAAAGCACTATTCACCCCTGAACGGCCCGAAAGTAGTTATTTTCCGTTTATTCAACGGAAAACTGCCGTACCGCCCCGAAAACGTTGCAAATAACCATTCTAGCCCTCAAACAGCCAGAAATCACGATCGGCCGTCCAGACCGGCACGAATCCCGAATTTCTCGCTGCACCGACAAAAAGCACTATTCACCCCTGAACGGCCCGAAAGTAGTTATTTTCCATTTTGTCAACGGAAAACCGCCGTACCGCCACTATAACGTTGCAAATAACCAATCTGCCCCTCAAACAGCCAGAAATCACGATCGGCCGTCCAGACCGGCTCGAATCCCGAATTTCTCGCTGCACCGACAAAAAGCACTATTCACCCCTGGACAGCCCGAAAGTAGTTATTTTCCATTATGTCAACGGAAAACCGCCGTACCGCCCCGAAAACGTTGCAAATAACCATTCTAGCCCTCAAACAGTTAGAAATCACGATCGGCCGTCCAGACCGGCACGAATCCCGAATTTCTCGCTGCACCGACAAAAAGCACTATTCACCCCTGAACGGCCCGAAAGTAGTTATTTTCCATTTTGTCAACGGAAAACCGCCGTACTGCCACTAAAACGTTGCAAATAACCAATCTGCCCTTCAAACGGCCAGAAATCACGACTGGCCGTCCAGACCGGCACGAATCCCGAATTTCTCGCTGTACCGACAAAAAGCACTATTTACCCCCTGGACAGCCCGAAAGTAGTTATTTTCCATTTTGTCAACGGAAAACCGCCGTACCGCCACTAAAACGTTGCAAATAGCCAATCTGCCCCTCAAACAGCCAAAAATTACGACTGGCCGTCCAGACCGGCACGAATCCGGAATTTCTCGCTGCACCGACAAAAAACACTATTCACCCCTGAACGGCCCGAAAGTAGTTATTTTCCATTTTGTCAACGGAAAACCGCCGTACTGCCACTAAAACGTTGCAAATAACCAATCTGCCCCTCAAACAGCCAGAAATCACGACTGGCCGTCCAGACCGGCACGAATCCCGAATTTCTCGCTGTACCAACAAAAAGCACTATTCACCCCTGGACAGCCCGAAAGTAGTTATTTTCCATTTTGTCAACGGAATACCGCCGTACCGCCCCGAAAACGTTGCAAATAACCATTCTAGCCCTCAAACAGTTAGAAATCACGATCGGCCGTCCAGACCGTCACGAATCCCGAATTTCTCGCTGCACCGACAAAAAGCACTACTCACCCCAAGACAGCCCGAAAGTAGTTATTTTCCATTTTGTCAATGGAATACCGCCGTACCGCCCCGAAAACGTTGCAAATAACCATTCTAGCCCTCAAGCAGCCAGAAATCACGATCGGCCGTCCTGACCGGCGCGAATCCCGAATTTTTTCGCTGCACCGACAAAAAGCACTATTCACCCCTAAACGGCCCGATAGTAGTTATTTTCCATTTTGTCAACGGAAAACCGCCGTACCACCCCGAAAACGTTGCAAATAACCATTCTAGCCCTCAAACACTTACAAATCACGATCGGCCGTCCAGACCGGCACGAATCCTGAATTTCTCGCTGCCCCGACAAAAAGCACTATTCACCCCTGAACGGCCCGAAAGTAGTTATTTTCCGTTTATTCAACGGAAAACCGCCGTACCGCCCCGAAAACGTTGCAAATAACCATTCTAGCCCTCAAACAGCCAGAAATCACGATCAGCCGTCCAGACCGGCACGAATCCCGAATTTCTCGCTGCACCGACAAAAAGCACTATTCACCCCTGAACGGCCCGAAAGTAGTTATTTTCCATTTTGTCAACGGAAAACCGCCGTACCGCCACTAAAACGTTGCAAATAACCAATCTGCCCCTCAAACAGCCAGAAATCACGATCGGCCGTCCTGACCGGCACGAATCCCGAATTTCTCGCTGCACCGACAAAAAGCACTATTCACCCCTGGACAGCCCGAAAGTAGTTATTTTCCATTTTGTCAACGGAAAACCGCCGTACCGCCCCGAAAACGTTGCAAATAACCATTCTAGCCCTCAAACAGTTAGAAATCACGATCGGCCGTCCAGACCGGCACGAATCCCGAATTTCTCGCTGCACCGACAAAAAGCACTATTCACCCCTGAACGGCCCGAAAGTAGTTATTTTCCATTTTGTCAACGGAAAACCGCCGTACCGCCACTAAAACGTTGCAAATAACCAATCTGCCCCACAAACAGCCAGAAATCACGACTGGCCGTCAAGACCGGCACGAATCCCGAATTTCTCGCTGTACCGACTAAAAGCACTATTTACCCCTGGACAGCCCGAAAGTAGTTATTTTCCATTTTGTCAACGGAAAACCGCCGTACCGCCACTAAAACGTTGCAAATAACCAATCTGCCCCTCAAACAGCCAGAAATCACGACTGGCCGTCCAGACCGGCACGAACCCGGAATTTCTCGCTGCACCGACAAAAAACACTATTCACCCCTGAACGGCCCGAAAGTAGTTACTTTCCATTTTGTCAACGGAAAACCACCGTATCGCCACTAAAACGTTGCAAATAACAAATCAGCCCCTCAAACAGCCAGAAATCACGACTGGCCGTCCAGACCGGCACGAATCCCAAATTTCTCGCTGTACCGACTAAAAGCACTATTTACCCCTGGACAGCCCGAAAGTAGTTATTTTCCATTTTGTCAACGGAAAACCGCCGTACCGCCACTAAAACGTTGCAAATAACCAATCTGCCCCTCAAACAGCCAGAAATCACGACTGGCCGTCCAGACCGGCACGAACCCGGAATTTCTCGCTGCACCGACAAAAAACACTATTCACCCCTGAACGGCCCGAAAGTAGTTACTTTCCATTTTGTCAACGGAAAACCACCGTATCGCCACTAAAACGTTGCAAATAACAAATCAGCCCCTCAAACAGCCAGAAATCACGACTGGCCGTCCAGACCGGCACGAATCCCGAATTTCTCGCTGTACCGACAAAAAGCACTATTCACCCCTGGACAGCCCGAAAGTAGTTATTTTCCATTTTGTCAACGGAATACCGCCGTACCGCCCCGAAAGCGTTGCAAATAACCATTCTAGCCCTCAAACAGTTAGAAATCACGATCGGCCGTCCAGACCGGCACGAATCCGGAATTTCTCGCTGCACCGACAAAATGCACTATTCACCCGTAGACAGCCCGAAAGTAGTTATTTTCCATTTTGTCAACGGAATACCGCCGTACTGCCCCGAAAACGTTGCAAATAACCATTCTAGCCCTCAAACAGTTAGAAATCACGATCGGCCGACCAGACTGGCCCGAATCTCGAATTTCTCGCTGCCCCGACAAAAAGCACTATTCACCCCTGAACGGCCCGAAAGTAGTTATTTTCCATTTATTCAACGGAAAACTGCCGTACCGCCCCGAAAACGTTGCAAATAACCATTCTAGCCCTCAAACAGCCAGAAATCCCGATCTGCCGTCCAGACCGGCACGAATCCCGAATTTCTCGCTGCACCGACAAAAAGCACTATTCACCCCTAAACGGCCCGAAAGTAGTTATTTTCCATTTTGTCAACGGAAAACTGCCGTACCGCCACTAAAACGTTGCAAATAACCAATCTGCCCCACAAACAGACAGAAATCACGATCGACCGTCCAGACCGGCACGAACCCGAATTTCTCGCTGCACCGACAAAATGCACTATTCACCCCTGGACTGCCCGAAAGTAGTTATTTTCCATTTTGTCAACGGAAAACCGCCGTACCACCCCAAAAACGTTGCAAATAACCATTCTAGCCCTCAAACAGTTACAAATCACGATCGGCTGTCCAGACCGGCACGAATCCCGAATTTCTCGCTGCCCCGACAAAAAGCACTATTCACCCCTGAACGGCCCGAAAGTAGTTATTTTCCGTTTATTCAACGGAAAACTGTCGTACCGCCCCGAAAACGTTGCAAATAACCATTCTAGCCCTCAAACAGCCAGAAAACCCGATCTGCCGTCCAGACCGGCACGAATCCCGAATTTCTCGCTGCACCGACAAAAAGCACTATTCCCCCCTGAACGGCCCGAAAGTAGTTATTTTCCATTTTGTCAACGGAAAACTGCCGTACCGCCACTAAAACGTTGCAAATAACCAATCTGCCCCTCAAACAGACAGAAATCACGATCGACCGTCCAGACCGGCACGAACCCGAATTTCTCGCTGCACCGACAAAATGCACTATTCACCCCTGGACAGCCCGAAAGTAGTTATTTTCCATTTTGTCAACGGAAAACCGTCGTACCACCCCAAAAACGTTGCAAATAACCATTCTAGCCCTCAAACAGTTACAAATCACGATCGGCTGTCCAGACCGGCACGAATCCCGAATTTCTCGCTGCCCCGACAAAAAGCACTATTCACCCCTGAACGGCCCGAAAGTAGTTATTTTCCGTTTATTCAACGGAAAACTGTCGTACCGCCCCGAAAACGTTGCAAATAACCATTCTAGCCCTCAAACAGCCAGAAAACCCGATCTGCCGTCCAGACCGGCACGAATCCCGAATTTCTCGCTGCACCGACAAAAAGCACTATTCCCCCCTGAACGGCCCGAAAGTAGTTATTTTCCATTTTGTCAACGGAAAACTGCCGTACCGCCACTAAAACGTTGCAAATAACCAATCTGCCCCTCAAACAGACAGAAATCACGATCGACCGTCCAGACCGGCACGAACCCGAATTTCTCGCTGCACCGACAAAATGCACTATTCACCCCTGGACAGCCCGAAAGTAGTTATTTTCCATTTTGTCAACGGAAAACCGTCGTACCACCCCAAAAACGTTGCAAATAACCATTCTAGCCCTTAAACAGTTACAAATCACGATCGGCCGTCCAGACCGGCACGAATCCCGAATTTCTCGCTGCCCCGACAAAAAGCACTATTCACCCCTGAACGGCCCGAAAGTAGTTATTTTCCGTTTATTCAACGGAAAACTGTCGTACCGCCCCGAAAACGTTGCAAATAACCATTCTAGCCCTCAAACAGCCAGAAATCCCGATCTGCCGTCCAGACCGGCACGAATCCCGAATTTCTCGCTGCACCGACAAAAAGCACTATTCCCCCCTGAATGGCCCGAAAGTAGTTATTTTCCATTTTGTCAACGGAAAACTGCCGTACCGCCACTAAAACGTTGCAAATAACCAATCTGCCCCTCAAACAGACAGAAATCACGATCGACCGTCCAGACCGGCACGAACCCGAATTTCTCGCTGCACCGACAAAATGCAGTATTCACCCCTGGACAGCCCGAAAGTAGTTATTTTCCATTTTGTCAACGGAAAACCGCCGTACCGCACCGAAAACGTTGCAAATAACCATTCTAGCCCTCAAACAGTTAGAAATCACGATCGGCCGTCCAGACCGGCACGAATCCCGAATTTCTCGCTGCACCGACAAAAAGCACTATTCACCCCTGAACGGCCCGAAAGTAGTTATTTTCCATTTTGTCAACGGAAAACCGCCGTACTGCCACTAAAACGTTGCAAATAACCAATCTGCCCTTCAAACGGCCAGAAATCACGACTGGCCGTCCAGACCGGCACGAATCCCGAATTTCTCGCTGTACCGACAAAAAGCACTATTTACCCCCTGGACAGCCCGAAAGTAGTTATTTTCCATTTTGTCAACGGAAAACCGCCGTACCGCCACTAAAACGTTGCAAATAACCAATCTGCCCCTCAAACAGCCAGAAATTACGACTGGCCGTCCAGACCGGCACGAATCCGGAATTTCTCGCTGCACCGACAAAAAACACTATTCACCCCTGAACGGCCCGAAAGTAGTTATTTTCCATTTTGTCAACGGAAAACCGCCGTACCGCCACTAAAACGTTGCAAATAACCAATCTGCCCCTCAAACAGCCAGAAATCACGACTGGCCGTCCAGACCGGCACGAATCCCGAATTTCTCGCTGTACCGACAAAAAGCACTATTCACCCCTGGACAGCCCGAAAGTAGTTATTTTCCATTTTGTCAACGGAATACCGCCGTACCGCCCCGAAAACGTTGCAAATAACCATTCTAGCCCTCAAACAGTTAGAAATCACGATCGGCCGTCCAGACCGTCACGAATCCCGAATTTCTCGCTGCACCGACAAAAAGCACTACTCACCCCAAGACAGCCCGAAAGTAGTTATTTTCCATTTTGTCAATGGAATACCGCCGTACCGCCCCGAAAACGTTGCAAATAACCATTCTAGCCCTCAAGCATCCAGAAGTCACGATCGGCCGTCCTGACCGGCACGAATCCCGAATTTTTTCGCTGCACCGACAAAAAGCACTATTCACCCCTAAACGGCCCGAAAGTAGTTATTTTCCATTTTGTCAACGGAAAACCGCCGTACCACCCCGAAAACGTTGCAAATAACCATTCTAGCCCTCAAACAGTTACAAATCACGATCGGCCGTCCAGACCGGCACGAATCCCGAATTTCTCGCTGCACCGACAAAAAGCACTATTCACCCCTGGACAGCCCGAAAGTAGTTATTTTCCATTTTGTCAACGGAAAACCGCCGTACCGCCCCGAAAACGTTGCAAATAACCATTCTTGCCCTCAAACAGTTAGAAATCACGATCGGCCGTCCAGACCGGCACGAATCCCGAATTTCTCGCTGCACCGACAAAAAGCACTATTCACCCTTGAACGGCCTGAAAGTAGTTATTTTCCATTTTGTCAACGGAAAACCGCCGTACCGCCACTAAAACGTTGCAAATAACCAATCTGCCCCACAAACAGCCAGAAATCACGACTGGCCGTCCAGACCGGCACGAATCCCGAATTTCTCGCTGTACCGACTAAAAGCACTATTTACCCCTGGACAGCCCGAAAGTAGTTATTTTCCATTTTGTCAACGGAAAACCGCCGTACCGCCACTAAAACGTTGCAAATAACCAATCTGCCCCTCAAACAGCCAGAAATCACGACTGGCCGTCCAGACCGGCACGAACCCGGAATTTCTCGCTGCACCGACAAAAAACACTATTCACCCCTGAACGGCCCGAAAGTAGTTACTTTCCATTTTGTCAACGGAAAACCACCGTATCGCCACTAAAACGTTGCAAATAACAAATCAGCCCCTCAAACAGCCAGAAATCACGACTAGCCGTCCAGACCGGCACGAATCCCGAATTTCTCGCTGTACCGACAAAAAGCACTATTCACCCCTGGACAGCCCGAAAGTAGTTATTTTCCATTTTGTCAACGGAATACCGCCGTACCGCCCCGAAAGCGTTGCAAATAACCATTCTAGCCCTCAAACAGTTACAAATCACGATCGGCCGTCCAGACCGGCACGAATCCGGAATTTCTCGCTGCACCGACAAAATGCACTATTCACCCCTAGACAGCCCGAAAGTAGTTATTTTCCATTTTGTCAACGGAATACCGCCGTACTGCCCCGAAAACGTTGCAAATAACCATTCTAGCCCTCAAACAGTTAGAAATCACGATCGGCCGACCAGACCGGCCCGAATCTCGAATTTCTCGCTGCCCCGACAAAAAGCACTATTCACCCCTGAACGGCCCGAAAGTAGTTATTTTCCATTTATTCAACGGAAAACTGCCGTACCGCCCCGAAAACGTTGCAAATAACCATTCTAGCCCTCAAACAGCCAGAAATCCCGATCTGCCGTCCAGACCGGCACGAATCCCGAATTTCTCGCTGCACCGACAAAAAGCACTATTCACCCCTAAACGGCCCGAAAGTAGTTATTTTCCATTTTGTCAACGGAAAACTGCCGTACCGCCACTAAAACGTTGCAAATAACCAATCTGCCCCACAAACAGACAGAAATCACGATCGACCGTCCAGACCGGCACGAACCCGAATTTCTCGCTGCACCGACAAAATGCACTATTCACCCCTGGACTGCCCGAAAGTAGTTATTTTCCATTTTGTCAACGGAAAACCGTCGTACCACCCCAAAAACGTTGCAAATAACCATTCTAGCCCTCAAACAGTTACAAATCACGATCGGCCGTCCAGACCGGCACGAATCCCGAATTTCTCGCTGCCCCGACAAAAAGCACTATTCACCCCTGAACGGCCCGAAAGTAGTTATTTTCCATTTTGTCAACGGAATACCGCCGTACTGCCCCGAAAACGTTGCAAATAACCATTCTAGCCCTCAAACAGTTAGAAATCACGATCGGCCGACCAGACCGGCCCGAATCTCGAATTTCTCGCTGCCCCGACAAAAAGCACTATTCACCCCTGAACGGCCCGAAAGTAGTTATTTTCCATTTATTCAACGGAAAACTGCCGTACCGCCCCGAAAACGTTGCAAATAACCATTCTAGCCCTCAAACAGCCAGAAATCCCGATCTGCCGTCCAGACCGGCACGAATCCCGAATTTCTCGCTGCACCGACAAAAAGCACTATTCCCCCCTGAACGGCCCGAAAGTAGTTATTTTCCATTTTGTCAACGGAAAACTGCCGTACCGCCACTAAAACGTTGCAAGTAACCAATCTGCCCCTCAAACAGACAGAAATCACGATCGACCGTCCAGACCGGCACGAACCCGAATTACTCGCTGCACCGACAAAATGCACTATTCACCCCTGGACAGCCCGAAAGTAGTTATTTTCCATTTTGTCAACGGAAAACCGCCGTACCGCACCGAAAACGTTGCAAATAACCATTCTAGCCCTCAAACAGTTAGAAATCACGATCGGCCGTCCAGACCGGCACGAATCCCGAATTTCTCGCTGCACCGACAAAAAGAACTATTCACCCCTCAACGGCCCGAAAGTAATTATTTTCCATTTTGTCAACGGAAAACCGCCGTACTGCCACTAAAACGTTGCAAATAACCAATCTGCCCCTCAAACGGCCAGAAATCACGACTGTCCGTCCAGACCGGCACGAATCCCGAATTTCTCGCTGTACCGACAAAAAGCACTATTCACCCCTGGACAGCACGAAAGTAGTTATTTTCCATTTTGTCATCGAAAAACCGCCGTACCGCCACTAAAACGTTGCAAATAACCAATTTGCCCCACAAACAGACAGAAATCACGATCGACCATCCAGACCGGCACGAACCCGAATTTCTCGCTGCACCGACAAAATGCACTATTCACCCCTGGACTGCCCGAAAGTAGTTATTTTCCATTTTGTCAACGGAAAACCGCCGTACCACCCCAAAAACGTTGCAAATAACCATTCTAGCCCTCAAACAGTTACAAATCACGATCGGCCGTCCAGACCGGCACGAATCCCGAATTTCTCGCTGCCCCGACAAAAAGCACTATTCACCCCTGAACGGCCCGAAAGTAGTTATTTTCCGTTTATTCAACGGAAAACTGCCGTACCGCCCCGAAAACGTTGCAAATAACCATTCTAGCCCTCAAACAGCCAGAAATCCCGATCTGCCGTCCAGACCGGCACGAATCCCGAATTTCTCGCTGCACCGACAAAAAGCACTATTCCCCCCTGAACGGCCCGAAAGTAGTTATTTTCCATTTTGTCAACGGAAAACTGCCGTACCGCCACTAAAACGTTGCAAATAACCAATCTGCCCCTCAAACAGACAGAAATCACGATCGACCGTCCAGACCGGCACGAACCCGAATTTCTCGCTGCACCGACAAAATGCACTATTCACCCCTGGACAGCCCGAAAGTAGTTATTTTCCATTTTGTCAACGGAAAACCGCCGTACCGCACCGAAAACGTTGCAAATAACCATTCTAGCCCTCAAACAGTTAGAAATCACGATCGGCCGTCCAGACCGGCACGAATCCCAAATTTCTCGCTGCACCGACAAAAAGAACTATTCACCCCTCAACGGCCCGAAAGTAATTATTTTCCATTTTGTCAACGGAAAACTGCCGTACTGCCACTAAAACGTTGCAAATAACCAATCTGCCCCTCAAACGGCCAGAAATCACGACTGTCCGTCCAGACCGGCACGAATCCCGAATTTCTCGCTGTACCGACAAAAAGCACTATTCACCCCTGGACAGCCCGAAAGTAGTTATTTTCCATTTTGTCATCGAAAAACCGCCGTACCGCCACTAAAACGTTGCAAATAACCAATCTGCCCCTCAAACAGTTAGAAATCACGACTGGCCGTCCAGACCGGCACGAACCCGAATTTCTCGCTGCACCGACAAAATGCACTATTCACCCCTGGACAGCCCGAAAGTAGTTATTTTCCATTTTGTCAACGGAAAACCGCCGTACCGCACCGAAAACGTTGCAAATAACCATTCTAGCCCTCAAACAGTTAGAAATCACGATCGGCCGTCCAGACCGGCACGAATCCCAAATTTCTCGCTGCACCGACAAAAAGAACTATTCACCCCTCAACGGCCCGAAAGTAATTATTTTCCATTTTGTCAACGGAAAACTGCCGTACTGCCACTAAAACGTTGCAAATAACCAATCTGCCCCTCAAACGGCCAGAAATCACGACTGTCCGTCCAGACCGGCACGAATCCCGAATTTCTCGCTGTACCGACAAAAAGCACTATTCACCCCTGGACAGCCCGAAAGTAGTTATTTTCCATTTTGTCATCGAAAAACCGCCGTACCGCCACTAAAACGTTGCAAATAACCAATCTGCCCCTCAAACAGTTAGAAATCACGACTGGCCGTCCAGACCGGCACGAATCCCGAATTTCTCGCTGTACCGACAAAAAGCACTATTCACCCCTGGACAGCCCGAAAGTAGTTATCTTCCATTTTGTCAACAGAATACCGCCGTACCGCCCCGAAAACGTTGCAAATAACCATTCTAGCCCTCAAACAGTTAGAAATCACGATCGGCCGTCCAGACCGGTACGAATCCCGAATTTCTCGCTGCACCGACAAAAAGCACTATTCACCCCTAGACAGCCCGAAAGTAGTTATTTTCCATTTTGTCAATGGAATACCGCCGTACCGCCCCGAAAATGTTGCAAATAACCATTCTAGCCCTCAAACAGCCAGAAATCACGATCGGCCGTCCTGACCGGCACGAATCCCAAATTTTTTAGCTGCACCGACAAAAAGCACTATTCACCCCTGAACGGCCCGAAAGTAGTTATTTTCCATTTTGTCAACGGAAAACCACCGTACCGCCCCGAAAACGTTGCAAATAACCATTCTAGCCCTCAAACAGTTAGAAATCACGATCGGCCGTCCAGACCGGCACGAATCCCGAATTTCTCGCTGCCCCGACAAAAAGCACTATTCACCCCTGAACGGCCCGAAAGTAGTTATTTTCCATTTATTCAACGGAAAACCGCCGTACCGCCCCGAAAACGTTGCAAATAACCATTCTAGCCCTCAAACAGCCAGAAATCACGATCAGCCGTCCAGACCGGCACGAATCCCGAATTTCTCGCTGCACCGACAAAAAGCACTATTCACCCCTGAACGGCCCGAAAGTAGTTATTTTCCCTTTTGTCAACGGAAAACCGCCGTACCGCCACTAAAACGTTGCAAATAACCAATCGGCCCCTCAAACAGCCAGATATCACGATCGGCCGTCCAGACCGGCACGAATCCCGAATTTCTCGCTGTACCGACAAAAAGCACTATTCACCCCTGGACAGCCCGAAAGTAGTTATTTTCCATTTTGTCAACGGAAAACCGCCGTATCGCCCCGAAAACGTTGCAAATAACCATTCTAGCCCTCAAACAGTCAGAAATCACGATCGGCCGTCCAGACCGGCACGAATCCCGAATTTCTCGCTGCACCGACAAAAAGCACTATTCATCCCTCAACGGCCTGAAAGTAGTTATTTTCCATTTTGTCAACGGAAAACCGCCGTACTGCCACTAAAACGTTGCAAATAACCAATCTGCCCCTCAAACGGCCAGAAATCACGACTGTCCGTCCAGACCGGCACGAATCTCGAATTTCTCGCTGTACCGACAAAAAGCACTATTCACCCCTGGACAGCCCGAAAGTAGTTATTTTCCATTTTGTCAACGGAAAACCGCCGTACCGCCACTAAAACGTTGCAAATAACCAATCTGCCCCTCAAACAGTTAGAAATCACGACTGGCCGTCCAGACCGGCACGAATCCCGAATTTCTTGCTGTACCGACAAAAAGCACTATTCACCCCTGGACAGCCCGAAAGTAGTTATTTTCCATTTTGTCAACGGAAAACCGCCGTACCGCCACTAAAACGTTGCAAATAACCAATCGGCCCCTCAAACAGCCAGATATCACGATCGGCCATCCAGACCGGCACGAATCCCGAATTTCTCGCTGCACCGACAAAAAGCACTATTCACCCCTGGACAGCCCGAAAGTAGTTATTTTCCATTTTGTCAACGGAAAACCGCCGTATCGCCCCGAAAACGTTGCAAATAACCATTCTAGCCCTCAAACAGTCAGAAATCACGATCGGCCGTCCAGACCGGCACGAATCCCGAATTTCTCGCTGCACCGACAAAAAGCACTATTCACCCCTCAACGGCCTGAAAGTAGTTATTTTCCATTTTGTCAACGGAAAACCGCCGTACTGCCACTAAAACGTTGCAAATAACCAATCTGCCCCTCAAACGGCCAGAAATCACGACTGTCCGTCCAGACCGGCACGAATCTCGAATTTCTCGCTGTACCGACAAAAAGCACTATTCACCCCTGGACAGCCCGAAAGTAGTTATTTTCCATTTTGTCAACGGAAAACCGCCGTACCGCCACTAAAACGTTGCAAATAACCAATCTGCCCCTCAAACAGTTAGAAATCACGACTGGCCGTCCAGACCGGCACGAATCCCGAATTTCTTGCTGTACCGACAAAAAGCACTATTCACCCCTGGACAGCCCGAAAGTAGTTATTTTCCATTTTGTCAACGGAAAACCGCCGTACCGCCACTAAAACGTTGCAAATAACCAATCGGCCCCTCAAACAGCCAGATATCACGATCGGCCGTCCAGACCGGCACGAATCCCGAATTTCTCGCTGCACCGACAAAAAGCACTATTCACCCCTGGACAGCCCGAAAGTAGTTATTTTCCATTTTGTCAACGGAAAACCGCCGTATCGCCCCGAAAACGTTGCAAATAACCATTCTAGCCCTCAAACAGTCAGAAATCACGATCGGCCGTCCAGACCGGCACGAATCCCGAATTTCTCGCTGCACCGACAAAAAGCACTATTCACCCCTCAACGGCCTGAAAGTAGTTATTTTCCATTTTGTCAACGGAAAACCGCCGTACTGCCACTAAAACGTTGCAAATAACCAATCTGCCCCTCAAACGGCCAGAAATCACGACTGTCCGTCCAGACCGGCACGAATCTCGAATTTCTCGCTGTACCGACAAAAAGCACTATTCACCCCTGGACAGCCCGAAAGTAGTTATTTTCCATTTTGTCAACGGAAAACCGCCGTACCGCCACTAAAACGTTGCAAATAACCAATCTGCCCCTCAAACAGTTAGAAATCACGACTGGCCGTCCAGACCGGCACGAATCCCGAATTTCTTGCTGTACCGACAAAAAGCACTATTCACCCCTGGACAGCCCGAAAGTAGTTATTTTCCATTTTGTCAACGGAAAACCGCCGTACCGCCACTAAAACGTTGCAAATAACCAATCGGCCCCTCAAACAGCCAGATATCACGATCGGCCGTCCAGACCGGCACGAATCCCGAATTTCTCGCTGCACCGACAAAAAGCACTATTCACCCCTGGACAGCCCGAAAGTAGTTATTTTCCATTTTGTCAACGGAAAACCGCCGTATCGCCCCGAAAACGTTGCAAATAACCATTCTAGCCCTCAAACAGTCAGAAATCACGATCGGCCGTCCAGACCGGCACGAATCCCGAATTTCTCGCTGCACCAACAAAATGCACTATTCACCCCTCAACGGCCTGAAAGTAGTTATTTTCCATTTTGTCAACGGAAAACCGCCGTACTGCCACTAAAACGTTGCAAATAACCAATCTGCCCCTCAAACGGCCAGAAATCACGACTGTCCGTCCAGACCGGCACGAATCTCGAATTTCTCGCTGTACCGACAAAAAGCACTATTCACCCCTGGACAGCCCGAAAGTAGTTATTTTCCATTTTGTCAACGGAAAACCGCCGTACCGCCACTAAAACGTTGCAAATAACCAATCTGCCCCTCAAACAGTTAGAAATCACGACTGGCCGTCCAGACCGGCACGAATCCCGAATTTCTTGCTGTACCGACAAAAAGCACTATTCACCCCTGGACAGCCCGAAAGTAGTTATTTTCCATTTTGTCAACGGAATACCGCCGTACCGCCCCGAAAACGTTGCAAATAACCATTCTAGCCCACAAACAGTTAGAAATCACGATCGGCCGTCCAGACCGGCACGAATCCCGAATTTCTCGCTGCACCGACAAAAAGCACTATTCACCCCTAGACAGCCCGAAAGTAGTTATTTTCCATTTTGTCAACGGAATACCGCCGTACCGCCCCGAAAACGTTGCAAATAACCATTCTAGCCCTCAAACAGCCAAAAATCACGATCGGCCGTCCTGACCGGCACGAATCCCGAATTTTTTCGCTGCACCGACAAAAAGCACTATTCGCCCCTGAACGGCCCGAAAGTAGTTATTAACCATTTTGTCAACGGAAAACCGCCGTACCGCCCCGAAAACGTTGCAAATAACCATTCTAGCCCTCAAACAGTTAGAAATCACGATCGGCCGTCCAGACCGGCACGAATCCCGAATTTCTCGCTGCTCCGACAAAAAGCACTATTCACCCCTGAACGGCCCGAAAGTAGTTATTTTCCATTTATTCAACGGAAAACCGCCGTACCGCCCCGAAAACGTTGCAAATAACCATTCTAGCCCTCAAACAGCCAGAAATCACGATCGGCCGTCCAGACCGGCAGGAATCCCGAATTTCTCGCTGCACCGACAAAAAGCACTATTCACCCCTCAACGGCCCGAAAGTAGTTATTTTCCCTTTTGTCAACAGAAAACCGCCGTACCGCCACTAAAACGTTGCAAATAACCAATCTGTCCCTCAAACGGCCAGAAATCACGACTGTCCGTCCAGACCGGCACGAATCCCGAATTTCTCGCCGTACCGACTAAAAGCACTATTCACCCCTGGACAGCCCGAAAGTAGTTATTTTCCATTTTGTCATCGAAAAACCGCCGAACCGCCACTAAAACGTTGCAAATAACCAATCTGCCCCTCAAACAGTTAGAAATCACGACTGGTCGTCCAGACCGGCACGAATCCCGAATTTCTCGCTGTACCGACAAAAAGCACTATTCACCCCTGGACAGCCCGAAAGTAGTTATCTTCCATTTTGTCAACGGAATACCGCCGTACCGCCCCGAAAACGTTGCAAATAACCATTCTAGCCCTCAAACAGTTAGAAATCACGATCGGCCGTCCAGACCGGCACGAATCCCGAATTTCTCGCTGCACCGACAAAAAGCACTATTCACCCCTAGACAGCCCGAAAGTAGTTATTTTCCATTTTGTCAATGGAATACCGCCGTACCGCCCCGAAAACGTTGCAAATAACCATTCTAGCCCTCAAACAGCCAGAAATCACGATCGGCCGTCCTGACCGGCACGAATCCCAAATTTTTTCGCTGCACCGACAAAAAGCTCTATTCACCCCTGAACGGCCCGAAAGTAGTTATTTTCCATTTTGTCAACGGAAAACCGCCGTACCGCCCCGAAAACATTGCAAATAACCATTCTAGCCCTCAAACAGTTAGAAATCACGATCGGCCGTCCAGACCGGCACGAATCCCGAATTTCTCGCTGCCCCGACAAAAAGCACTATTCACCCCTAGACAGCCTGAAAGTAGTTATTTTCCATTTTGTCAACGGAATACCGCCGTACCGCCCCGAAAACGTTGCAAATAACCATTCTAGCCCTCAAACAGCCAGAAATCACGATCGGCCGTCCAGACCGGCACGAATCCCGAATTTCTCGCTGCACCGACAAAAAGCACTATTCACCCCTGAACGGCCCGAAAGTAGTTATTTTCCCTTTTGTCAACGGAAAACCGCCGTACCGCCACTAAAACGTTGCAAATAACCAATCGGCCCCTCACACAGCCAGAAATCACGATCGGCCGTCCAGACCGGCACGAATCCCGAATTTCTCGCTGCACCGACAAAAAGCACTATTCACCCCTGGACAGCCCGAAAGTAGTTATTTTCCATTTTGTCAACGGAAAACCGCCGTATCGCCCCGAAAACGTTGCAAATAACCATTCTAGCCGTCAAACAGTCAGAAATCACGATCGGGCGTCCAGACCGGCACGAATCCCGAATTTCTCGCTGCACCGACAAAAAGCACTATTCACCCCTCAACGGCCTGAAAGTAGTTATTTTCCATTTTGTCAACGGAAAACCGCCGTACTGCCACTAAAACGTTGCAAATAACCAATCTGCCCCTCAAACGGCCAGAAATCACGACTGTCCGTCCAGACCGGCACGAATCCCGAATTTCTCGCTGTACCGACAAAAAGCACTATTCACCCCTGGACAGCCCGAAAGTAGTTATTTTCCATTTTGTCAACGGAAAACCGCCGTACCGCCACTAAAACGTTGCAAATAACCAATCTGCCCCTCAAACAGTTAGAAATCACGACTGGCCGTCCAGACCGGCACGAATCCCGAATTTCTCGCTATACCGACAAAAAGCACTATTCACCCCTGGACAGCCCGAAAGTAGTTATTTTCCATTTTGCCAACGGAATACCGCCGTACCGCCCCGAAAACGTTGCAAATAACCATTCTAGCCCTCAAACAGCCAAAAATCACGATCGGCCGTCCTGACCGGCACGAATCCCGAATTTTTTCGCAGCACCGACAAAAAGCACTATTCACCCCTGAACGGCCCGAAAGTAGTTATTAACCATTTTGTCAACGGAAAACCGCCGTACCGCCCCGAAAACGTTGCAAATAACCATTCTAGCCCTCAAACAGTTAGAAATCACGATCGGCCGTCCAGACCGGCACGAATCCCGAATTTCTCGCTGCCCCAACAAAAAGCACTATTCACCCCTTAACGGCCCGAAAGTAGTTATTTTCCATTTATTCAACGGAAAACCGCCGTACCGCCCCGAAAACGTTGCAAATAACCATTCTAGCCCTCAAACAGCCAGAAATCACGATCGGCCGTCCAGACCGGCAGGAATCCCGAATTTCTCGCTGCACCGACAAAAAGCACTATTCACCCCTGAACGGCCCGAAAGTAGTTATTTTCCATTTTGTCAACGGAAAACCGCCGTACTGCCACTAAAACGTTGCAAATAACCAATCTGCCCCGCAAACGGCCAGAAATCACTACTGGCCGTCCAGACCGGCACGAATCCCGAATTTCTCGCTGCACCGACAAAAAACACTATTCACCCCTGGACAGCCCGAAAGTTGTTATTTTCCATTTTGTCAACGGAAAACCGCCGTACCGCCCCGAAAACGTTGCAAATAACCATTCTAGCCCTCAAACAGTTAGAAATCATGATCGGCCGTCCAGACCGGCACGAATCCCGAATTTCTCGCTGCACCGGCAAAAAGCACTATTCACCCCTCAACGGCCCGAAAGTAGTTATTTTCCATTTTGTCAACGGAAAACCGCCGTACCGCCACTAAAACGTTGCAAATAACCAATCTGCCCCTCTAACGGCCAGAAATCACGACTGGCCGTGCAGACCGGCACGAATCCCGAATTTGTCGCTGTACCGACAAAAAGCACTATTCACCCCTGGACAGCCCGAAAGTAGTTATTTTCCATTTTGTCAACGGAAAACCGCCGTACCGCCCCGAAAACGTTGCAAATAACCATTCTAGCCCTCAAACAGTTAGAAATCACGATCGGCCGTCCAGACCGGCACGAATCCCGAATTTCTCGCTGCACCGACAAAAAGCACCATTCACCCCTGCACGGCCCGAAAGTAGTTATTTTCCATTTTGTCAACAGAAAACCGCCGTACTGCCACTAAAACGTTGCAAATAACCAATCTGCCCCTCAAACGGCCAGAAATCACGACTGGCCGTCCAGACCGGCACGAATCCCGAATTTCTCGCTGTACCGACAAAAAGCACTATTCACCCCTGGACAGCCCGAAAGTAGTTATTTTCCATTTTGTCAACGGAAAACCGCCGTACCGCCCCGAAAACGTTGCAAATAACCGTTCTAGCCCTCAAACAGTTAGAAATCACGATCGGCCGTCCAGACCGGCACGAATCCCGAATTTCTCGCGGCACCGACAAAAAGCACTATTCTCCCCTGAACGGCCCGAAAGTAGTTATTTTCCATTTTGTCAACGGAAAACCGCCGTACTGCCACTAAAACGTTGCAAATAACCAATTTGCCCCTTAAACAGCTAGAACTCACGATCGGCCGTCCAGACCGGCACGAATCCCGAATTTCTCGCTACACCGACAAAAAGCACTATTCACCCCTGCACGGCCCGAAAGTAGTTATTTTCCATTTTGTCAACGGAAAACCGCCGTACTGCCACTAAAACGTTGCAAATAACCAATTTGCCCCTTAAACAGCCAGAACTCACGATCGGCCGTCCAGACCGGCACGAATCCCGAATTTCTCGCTGCACCGACAAAAAGCACTATTCACCCCTGCACGGCCCGAAAGTAGTTATTTTCCATTTTGTCAACGGAAAACCGCCGTACTGCCACTAAAACGTTGCAAATAACCAATCTGCCCCTCAAACGGCCAGAAATCACGACTGTCCGTCCAGACCGGCACGAATCCCGAATTTCTCGCTGTACCGACAAAAAGCACTATTCACCCCTGGACAGCCCGAAAGTAGTTATTTTCCATTTTGTCAACGGAAAACCGCCGTACCGCCACTAAAACGTTGCAAATAACCAATCTGCCCCTCAAACAGTTAGAAATCACGACTGGCCGTCCAGACCGGCACGAATCCCGAATTTCTCGCTATACCGACAAAAAGCACTATTCACCCCTGGACAGCCCGAAAGTAGTTATTTTCCATTTTGTCAACGGAATACCGCCGTACCGCCCCGAAAACGTTGCAAATAACCATTCTAGCCCTCAAACAGCCAAAAATCACGATCGGCCGTCCTGACCGGCACGAATCCCGAATTTTTTCGCAGCACCGACAAAAAGCACTATTCACCCCTGAACGGCCCGAAAGTAGTTATTAACCATTTTGTCAACGGAAAACCGCCGTACCGCCCCGAAAACGTTGCAAATAACCATTCTAGCCCTCAAACAGTTAGAAATCACGATCGGCCGTCCAGACCGGCACGAATCCCGAATTTCTCGCTGCCCCGACAAAAAGCACTATTCACCCCTTAACGGCCCGAAAGTAGTTATTTTCCATTTATTCAACGGAAAACCGCCGTACCGCCCCGAAAACGTTGCAAATAACCATTCTAGCCCTCAAACAGCCAGAAATCACGATCGGCCGTCCAGACCGGCAGGAATCCCGAATTTCTCGCTGCACCGACAAAAAGCACTATTCACCCCTGAACGGCCCGAAAGTAGTTATTTTCCATTTTGTCAACGGAAAACCGCCGTACTGCCACTAAAACGTTGCAAATAACCAATCTGCCCCGCAAACGGCCAGAAATCACTACTGGCCGTCCAGACCGGCACGAATCCCGAATTTCTCGCTGCACCGACAAAAAACACTATTCACCCCTGGACAGCCCGAAAGTTGTTATTTTCCATTTTGTCAACGGAAAACCGCCGTACCGCCCCGAAAACGTTGCAAATAACCATTCTAGCCCTCAAACAGTTAGAAATCATGATCGGCCGTCCAGACCGGCACGAATCCCGAATTTCTCGCTGCACCGGCAAAAAGCACTATTCACCCCTCAACGGCCCGAAAGTAGTTATTTTCCATTTTGTCAACGGAAAACCGCCGTACCGCCACTAAAACGTTGCAAATAACCAATCTGCCCCTCTAACGGCCAGAAATCACGACTGGCCGTGCAGACCGGCACGAATCCCGAATTTGTCGCTGTACCGACAAAAAGCACTATTCACCCCTGGACAGCCCGAAAGTAGTTATTTTCCATTTTGTCAACGGAAAACCGCCGTACCGCCCCGAAAACGTTGCAAATAACCATTCTAGCCCTCAAACAGTTAGAAATCACGATCGGCCGTCCAGACCGGCACGAATCCCGAATTTCTCGCTGCACCGACAAAAAGCACCATTCACCCCTGCACGGCCCGAAAGTAGTTATTTTCCATTTTGTCAACAGAAAACCGCCGTACTGCCACTAAAACGTTGCAAATAACCAATCTGCCCCTCAAACGGCCAGAAATCACGACTGGCCGTCCAGACCGGCACGAATCCCGAATTTCTCGCTGTACCGACAAAAAGCACTATTCACCCCTGGACAGCCCGAAAGTAGTTATTTTCCATTTTGTCAACGGAAAACCGCCGTACCGCCCCGAAAACGTTGCAAATAACCGTTCTAGCCCTCAAACAGTTAGAAATCACGATCGGCCGTCCAGACCGGCACGAATCCCGAATTTCTCGCGGCACCGACAAAAAGCACTATTCTCCCCTGAACGGCCCGAAAGTAGTTATTTTCCATTTTGTCAACGGAAAACCGCCGTACTGCCACTAAAACGTTGCAAATAACCAATTTGCCCCTTAAACAGCTAGAACTCACGATCGGCCGTCCAGACCGGCACGAATCCCGAATTTCTCGCTACACCGACAAAAAGCACTATTCACCCCTGCACGGCCCGAAAGTAGTTATTTTCCATTTTGTCAACGGAAAACCGCCGTACTGCCACTAAAACGTTGCAAATAACCAATTTGCCCCTTAAACAGCCAGAACTCACGATCGGCCGTCCAGACCGGCACGAATCCCGAATTTCTCGCTGCACCGACAAAAAGCACTATTCACCCCTGCACGGCCCGAAAGTAGTTATTTTCCATTTTGTCAACGGAAAACCGCCGTACTGCCACTAAAACGTTGCAAATAACCAATCTGCCCCTCAAACGGCCAGAAATCACGACTGGCCGTCCAGACCGGCACGAATCCCGAATTTCTCGCTGTTCCGACAAAAAGCACTATTCACCCCTGGACAGCCCGAAAGTAGTTATTTTCCATTTTGTCAACGGAAAACCGCCGTACCGCCCCGAAAACGTTGCAAATATCCATTCTAGCCCTCAAACAGCCGGAAATCACGATCGGCCGTCCAGACCGGCATGAATCCCGAATTTCTCGCTGCACCGACAAAAAGCACTATTCACCCCTGAACGACCCGAAAGTAGTTATTTTCCATTTTGTCAACGGAAAACCGCCGTACCGCCACTAAAACGTTGCAAATAACCATTCTAGCCCTCAAACAGTTAGAAATCACGATCGGCCGTCCAACCCGGCACGAATCCCGAATTTCTCGCTGCACCGACAAAAAGCACTATTCTCCCCTGAACGGCCCGAAAGTAGTTATTTTCCATTTTGTCAACGGAAAACCGCCGTACTGCCACTAAAACGTTGCAAATAACCAATTTGCCCCTTAAACAGCCAGAACTCACGATCGGCCGTCCAGACCGGCACGAATCCCGAATTTCTCGCTGCACCGACAAAAAGCACTATTCACCCCTGAACGGCCTGAAAGTAGTTATTTTCCATTTTGTCAACGGAAAACCGCTGTACCGCCACTAAAACGTTGCAAATAACCAATCTGCCCCGTAAACAGCAAGAAATCACGATCGGCCGTCCAGACCGGCACGAATCCTGAATTTCTCGCTGCACCGACAAAAAGCACTATTCACCCCTGGACGGCTTGAAAGTAGTTATTTTCCATTTTGTCAACGGAAAACCGCCGTACCGCCCCGAAAACTTTGCAAATAACCATTCAAGCCCTCAAACAGTTAGAAATCACGATCGGCCGTCCAGACCGGCATGAATCCCGAATTTCTCGCTGCACCGACCAAAAGCACTATTCACCACTGAACGGCCCGAAAGTAGTTATTTTCCATTTTGTCAACGGAAAACCGCCGTACCGCCACTAAAACGTTGCAAATAACCATTCTTGCCCTCAAACAGCCAGAAATCACGATCGGCCGTCCAGACCGGCATGAATCCCGAATTTCTCGCTGCACCGACAAAAAGCACTATTCACCCCTGAACGGCCAGAAAGTAGTTATTTTCCATTTTGTCAACGGAAAACCGCCGTACCACCACTAAAACGTTGCAAAAAACCATTCTAGCCCTCAAACAGTTAGAAATCACGATCGGCCGTCCAGACCGGCACGAATTCCGAATTTCTCGCTGCACCGACAAAAAGCACTATTCACCCATGAACGGCCCGAAAGTAGTTATTTTCCATTCTGTCAACGGGAAACTGCCGTACCGCCACTAAAACGTTGCAAATAACCAATCTGCCCCTCAAACAGCCAGAAATGACGACTGGCCGTCCAGACCGGCCCAAATCCCGAATTTTTCGCTGCACCGACAAAAAGCACTATTCACCCCTGAACGGCCCGAAAGTAGTTATTTTCCATTTTGTCAACGGAAAACCGCCGTACCGCCCCGAAAACGTTGCAAATAACCATTTTAGCCCTTAGACAGTTAGAAATCACGATCGACCGTCCAGACCGGCACGAATCCTGAATTTCTCGCTGCACCGACAAAAAGCACTATTCACCCCTGAAAGGCCTGAAAGTAGTTTTTTTCCATTTTGTCAACAGAAAACCGCCGTACTGCCACTAAAACGTTGCGAATAACCAATTTGCCCCTCAAACAGCCAGAAATCACGATTGGCCGTCCAGACCGGCACGAATCCCGAATTTCTCGCTGCACCGACAAAAAGCACTATTCACCCCTGAACGGCCCGAAAGTAGTTATTTTCCATTTTGTCAACGGAAAACTGCCGTACCGCCTCTAAAACGTTGCAAATAACCAATCGGCCCCGCAAACAGCCAGAAATCACGATCGGCCGTCCAGACCGGCACGAATCCCGAATTTCTCGCTGCACCGACAAAAAGCACTATTCTCCCCTGAACGGCCCGAAAGTAGTTTTTTTCCATTTTGTCAACGGAAAACCGCCGTACTGCCACTAAAACGTTGCAAATAACCAATTTGCCTCTCAAACAGCCAGAAATCACGATCGGCCGTCCAGACCGGCACGCATCCCGAATTTCTCGCTGCACCGACAAAAAGCACTATTCACCCCTGAACGGCCCGAAAGTAGTTATTTTCCATTTTGTCAACGGAAAACCGCCGTACCGCCCCGAAAACGTTGCAAATAACCATTTTAGCCCTTAGACAGTTAGAAATCACGATCGACCGTCCAGACCGGCACGAATCTCGAATTTCTCGCTGCACCGACAAAAAGCACTATTCACCCCTGAACGGCCCGAAAGTAGTTATTTTCCATTTTGTCAACGGCAAACCGCCGTACCGCCTCTAAAACGTTGCAAATAACCAATCTGCCCCGCAAACAGCCAGAAATCACGATCGGCCGTCCAGACCGGCACGAATTCCGAATTTCTCGCTGCACCGACAAAAAGCACTATTCACCCATGAACGGCCCGAAAGTAGTTATTTTCCATTCTGTCAACGGAAAACTGCCGTACCGCCACTAAAACGTTGCAAATAACCAATCTGCCCCTCAAACAGCCAGAAATGACGACTGGCCGTCCAGACCGACACAAATCCCGAATTTCTCGCTGTACCGACAAAAAGCACTATTCACCCCTAGACGGCCCGAAAGTAGTTATTTTCCATTTTGTCAACGGAAAACCGCCGTACCGCCCCGAAAACGTTGCAAATAACCGTTCTAGCCCTCAAACAGTTAGAAATCACGATCGGCCGTCCAGACCGGCACGAATCCCGAATTTCTCGCTGCACCGACAAAAAGCACTATTCACCCCTGGACAGCCCGAAAGTCGTTATTTTCCATTTTGTCAACGGAAAACCGCCGTACCGCCCCGAAAACGTTGCAAATAACCATTCTTGCCCTCAAACAGCCAGAAATCACGATCGGCCGTCCAGACCGGCATGAATCCCGAATTTCTCGCTGCACCGACAAAAAGCACTATTCACCCCTGAACGGCCAGAAAGTAGTTATTTTCCATTTTGTCAACGGAAAACCGCCGTACCACCACTAAAACGTTGCAAAAAACCATTCTAGCCCTCAAACAGTTAGAAATCACGATCGGCCGTCCAGACCGGCACGAATCCCGAATTTCTCGCTGCACCGACAAAAAGCACTATTCTCCCCTGAACGGCCCGAATGTAGTTTTTTTCCATTTTGTCAACAGAAAACCGCCGTACTGCCACTAAAACGTTGCAAATAACCAATTTGCCCCTCAAACAGCCAGAAATCACGATCGGCCGTCCAGACTGGCACGCATCCCGAATTTCTCGCTGCACCGACCAAAAGCACTATTCACCCCTGAACGGCCCGAAAGTAGTTATTTTCCATTTTGTCAACGGAAAACCGCCGTACCGCCCCGAAAACGTTGCAAATAACCATTTTAGCCCTTAGACAGTTAGAAATCACGATCGACCGTCCAGACCGGCACGAATCCTGAATTTCTCGCTGCACCGACAAAAAGCACTATTCACCCCTGAAAGGCCTGAAAGTAGTTTTTTTCCATTTTGTCAACAGAAAATCGCCGTACTGCCACTAAAACGTTGCAAATAACCAATTTGCCCCTCAAACAGCCAGAAATCACGATCGGCCGTCCAGACCGGCACGAATCCCGAATTTCTCGCTGCACCGACAAAAAGCACTATTCACCCCTGAACGGCCCGAAAGTAGTTATTTTCCATTTTGTCAACGGAAAACCGCCGTACCGCCCCGAAAACGTTGCAAATAACCGTTCTAGCCCTCAAACAGTCAGAAATCACGATCGGCCGTCCAGACCGGCACGAATCCCGAATTTCTCGCTGCACCGACAAAAAGCACTATTCACCCCTGGACAGCCCGAAAGTCGTTATTTTCCATTTTGTCAACGGAAAACCGCCGTACCGCCCCGAAAACGTTGCAAATAACCATTCTTGCCCTCAAACAGCCAGAAATCACGATCGGCCGTCCAGACCGGCATGAATCCCGAATTTCTCGCTGCACCGACAAAAAGCACTATTCACCCCTGAACGGCCCGAAAGTAGTTATTTTCCATTTTGTCAACGGAAAACCGCCGTACCACCACTAAAACGTTGCAAAAAACCATTCTAGCCCTCAAACAGTTAGAAATCACGATCGGCCGTCCAGACCGGCACGAATCCCGAATTTCTCGCTGCACCGACAAAAAGCACTATTCTCCCCTGAACGGCCCGAATGTAGTTTTTTTCCATTTTGTCAACGGAAAACCGCCGTACTGCCACTAAAACGTTGCAAATAACCAATTTGCCCCTCAAACAGCCAGAAATCACGATCGGCCGTCCAGACTGGCACGCATCCCGAATTTCTCGCTGCACCGACCAAAAGCACTATTCACCCCTGAACGGCCCGAAAGTAGTTATTTTCCATTTTGTCAACGGAAAACCGCCGTACCGCCCCGAAAACGTTGCAAATAACCATTTTAGCCCTTAGACAGTTAGAAATCACGATCGACCGTCCAGACCGGCACGAATCCTGAATTTCTCGCTGCACCGACAAAAAGCACTATTCACCCCTGAAAGGCCTGAAAGTAGTTTTTTTCCATTTTGTCAACAGAAAATCGCCGTACTGCCACTAAAACGTTGCAAATAACCAATTTGCCCCTCAAACAGCCAGAAATCACGATCGGCCGTCCAGACCGGCACGAATCCCGAATTTCTCGCTGCACCGACAAAAAGCACTATTCACCCCTGAACGGCCCGAAAGTAGTTATTTTCCATTTTGTCAACGGAAAACCGCCGTACCGCCCCGAAAACGTTGCAAATAACCGTTCTAGCCCTCAAACAGTCAGAAATCACGATCGGCCGTCCAGACCGGCACGAATCCCGAATTTCTCGCTGCACCGACAAAAAGCACTATTCACCCCTGGACAGCCCGAAAGTCGTTATTTTCCATTTTGTCAACGGAAAACCGCCGTACCGCCCCGAAAACGTTGCAAATAACCATTCTTGCCCTCAAACAGCCAGAAATCACGATCGGCCGTCCAGACCGGCATGAATCCCGAATTTCTCGCTGCACCGACAAAAAGCACTATTCACCCCTGAACGGCCCGAAAGTAGTTATTTTCCATTTTGTCAACGGCAAACCGCCGTACCGCCTCTAAAACGTTGCAAATAACCAATCTGCCCCGCAAACAGCCAGAAATCACGATCGGCCGTCCAGACCGGCACGAATCCCGAATTTCTCGCTGCACCGACAAAAAGCACTATTCACCCCTGGACAGCCCGAAAGTCGTTATTTTCCATTTTGTCAACGGAAAATCGCCGTACCGCCCCGAAAACGTTGCAAATAACCATTCTTGCCCTCAAACAGCCAGAAATCACGATCGGCCGTCCAGACCGGCATGAATCCCGAATTTCTTGCTGCACCGACAAAAAGCACTATTCACCCCTGAACGGCCAGAAAGTAGTTATTTTCCATTTTGTCAACGGAAAACCGCCGTACCACCACTAAAACGTTGCAAAAAACCATTCAAGCCCTCAAACAGTTAGAAATCACGATCGGCCGTCCAGACCGGCACGAATCCCGAATTTCTCGCTGCACCGACAAAAAGCACTATTCTCCCCTGAACGGCCCGAATGTAGTTTTTTTCCATTTTGTCAACGGAAAACCGCCGTACTGCCACTAAAACGTTGCAAATAACCAATTTGCCCCTCAAACAGCCAGAAATCACGATCGGCCGTCCAGACCGGCACGCATCCCGAATTTCTCGCTGCACCGACCAAAAGCACTATTCACCCCTGAACGGCCCGAAAGTAGTTATTTTCCATTTTGTCAACGGAAAACCGCCGTACCGCCCCGAAAACGTTGCAAATAACCATTTTAGCCCTTAGACAGTTAGAAATCACGATCGACCGTCCAGACCGGCACGAATCCTGAATTTCTCGCTGCACCGACAAAAAGCACTATTCACCCCTGAAAGGCCTGAAAGTAGTTTTTTTCCATTTTGTCAACAGAAAATCGCCGTACTGCCACTAAAACGTTGCAAATAACCAATTTGCCCCTCAAACAGCCAGAAATCACGATCGGCCGTCCAGACCGGCACGAATCCCGAATTTCTCGCTGCACCGACAAAAAGCACTATTCACCCCTGAACGGCCCGAAAGTAGTTATTTTCCATTTTGTCAACGGAAAACCGCCGTACCGCCCCGAAAACGTTGCAAATAACCGTTCTAGCCCTCAAACAGTCAGAAATCACGATCGGCCGTCCAGACCGGCACGAATCCCGAATTTCTCGCTGCACCGACAAAAAGCACTATTCACCCCTGGACAGCCCGAAAGTCGTTATTTTCCATTTTGTCAACGGAAAACCGCCGTACCGCCCCGAAAACGTTGCAAATAACCATTCTTGCCCTCAAACAGCCAGAAATCACGATCGGCCGTCCAGACCGGCATGAATCCCGAATTTCTCGCTGCACCGACAAAAAGCACTATTCACCCCTGAACGGCCCGAAAGTAGTTATTTTCCATTTTGTCAACGGCAAACCGCCGTACCGCCTCTAAAACGTTGCAAATAACCAATCTGCCCCGCAAACAGCCAGAAATCACGATCGGCCGTCCAGACCGGCACGAATTCCGAATTTCTCGCTGCACCGACAAAAAGCACTATTCACCCATGAACGGCCCGAAAGTAGTTATTTTCCATTTTGTCAACGGAAAACTGCCGTACCGCCTCTAAAACGTTGCAAATAACCAATTTGCCCCTCAAACAGCCAGAAATCACGATCGGCCGTCCAGACCGGCACGAATCCCGAATTTCTCGCTGCATCGACAAAAAGCACTATTCACCCCTGAACGGCCCGAAAGTAGTTATTTTCCATTTTGTCAACGGAAAACCACCGTACCGCCCCGAAAACGTTGCAAATAACCATTTTAGCCCTTAGACAGTTAGAAATCACGATCGACCGTCCAGACCAGCACGAATCCTGAATTTCTCGCTGCACCGACAAAAAGCACTGTTCACCCCTGAAAGGCCCGAAAGTAGTTTTTTTCCATTTTGTCAACAGAAAACCGCCGTACTGCCACTAAAACGTTGCAAATAACCAATTTGCCCCTCAAACAGCCAGAAATCACGATCGGCCGTCCAGACCGGCACGAATCCCGAATTTCTCGCTGCACCGACAAAAAGCACTATTCACCCCTGAACGGCCCGAAAGTAGTTATTTTCCATTTTGTCAACGGAAAACCGCCGTACCGCCTCTAAAACGTTGCAAATAACCAATCTGCCCCGCAAACAGCCAGAAATCACGATCGGCCGTCCAGACCGGCACGAATCCCGAATTTCTCGCTGCACCGACAAAAAGCACTATTCTCCCCTGAACGGCCCGAAAGTAGTTTTTTTCCATTTTGTCAACGGAAAATCGCCGTACTGCCACTAAAACGTTGCAAATAACCAATTTGCCCCTCAAACAGCCAGAAATCACGATCGGCCGTCCAGACCGGCACGAATCCCGAATTTCTCGCTGCACCGACAAAAAGCACTATTCACCCCTGAACGGCCCGAAAGTAGTTATTTTCCATTTTGTCAACGGCAAACCGCCGTACCGCCTCTAAAACGTTGCAAATAACCAATCTGCCCCTCAAACAGCCAGAAATGACGACTGGCCGTCCAGACCGGCACAAATCCCGAATTTCTCGCTGTACCGGCAAAAAGCACTATTCACCCCTAGACGGCCCGAAAGTAGTTATTTTCCATTTTGTCAACGGAAAACCGCCGTACCGCCCCGAAAACGTTGCAAATAACCATTCTTGCCCTCAAACAGCCAGAAATCACGATCGGCCGTCCAGACCGGCATGAATCCCGAATTTCTCGCTGCACCGACAAAAAGCACTATTCACCCCTGAACGGCCCGAAAGTAGTTATTTTCCATTTTGTCAACGGCAAACCGCCGTACCGCCTCTAAAACGTTGCAAATAACCAATCTGCCCCGCAAACAGCCAGAAATCACGATCGGCCGTCCAGACCGGCACGAATCCCGAATTTCTCGCTGCACCGACAAAAAGCACTATTCACCCCTGGACAGCCCGAAAGTCGTTATTTTCCATTTTGTCAACGGAAAACCGCCGTACCGCCCCGAAAACGTTGCAAATAACCATTCTTGCCCTCAAACAGCCAGAAATCACGATCGGCCGTCCAGACCGGCATGAATCCCGAATTTCTTGCTGCACCGACAAAAAGCACTATTCACCCCTGAACGGCCAGAAAGTAGTTATTTTCCATTTTGTCAACGGAAAACCGCCGTACCACCACTAAAACGTTGCAAAAAACCATACAAGCCCTCAAACAGTTAGAAATCACGATCGGCCGTCCAGACCGGCACGAATCCCGAATTTCTCGCTGCACCGACAAAAAGCACTATTCTCCCCTGAACGGCCCGAATGTAGTTTTTTTCCATTTTGTCAACGGAAAACCGCCGTACTGCCACTAAAACGTTGCAAATAACCAATTTGCCCCTCAAACAGCCAGAAATCACGATCGGCCGTCCAGACCGGCACGCATCCCGAATTTCTCGCTGCACCGACCAAAAGCACTATTCACCCCTGAACGGCCCGAAAGTAGTTATTTTCCATTTTGTCAACGGAAAACCGCCGTACCGCTCCGAAAACGTTGCAAATAACCATTTTAGCCCTTAGACAGTTAGAAATCACGATCGACCGTCCAGACCGGCACGAATCCTGAATTTCTCGCTGCACCGACAAAAAGCACTATTCACCCCTGAAAGGCCTGAAAGTAGTTTTTTTCCATTTTGTCAACAGAAAATCGCCGTACTGCCACTAAAACGTTGCAAATAACCAATTTGCCCCTCAAACAGCCAGAAATCACGATCGGCCGTCCAGACCGGCACGAATCCCGAATTTCTCGCTGCACCGACAAAAAGCACTATTCACCCCTGAACGGCCCGAAAGTAGTTATTTTCCATTTTGTCAACGGAAAACCGCCGTACCGCCCCGAAAACGTTGCAAATAACCGTTCTAGCCCTCAAACAGTCAGAAATCACGATCGGCCGTCCAGACCGGCACGAATCCCGAATTTCTCGCTGCACCGACAAAAAGCACTATTCACCCCTGGACAGCCCGAAAGTCGTTATTCTCCATTTTGTCAACGGAAAACCGCCGTACCGCCCCGAAAACGTTGCAAATAACCATTCTTGCCCTCAAACAGCCAGAAATCACGATCGGCCGTCCAGACCGGCATGAATCCCGAATTTCTCGCTGCACCGACAAAAAGCACTATTCACCCCTGAACGGCCCGAAAGTAGTTATTTTCCATTTTGTCAACGGAAAACCGCCGTACCGCCTCTAAAACGTTGCAAATAACCAATCTGCCCCGCAAACAGCCAGAAATCACGATCGGCCGTCCAGACCGGCACGAATTCCGAATTTCTCGCTGCACCGACAAAAAGCACTATTCTCCCCTGAACGGCCCGAAAGTAGTTTTTTTCCATTTTGTCAACGGAAAACTGCCGTACCGCCTCTAAAACGTTGCAAATAACCAATTTGCCCCTCAAACAGCCAGAAATCACGATCGGCCGTCCAGACCGGCACGAATCCCGAATTTCTCGCTGCACCGACAAAAAGCACTATTCACCCCTGAACGGCCCGAAAGTAGTTATTTTCCATTTTGTCAACGGAAAACCGCCGTACCGCCCCTAAAACGTTGCAAATAACCATTCTGCCCCACAAACAGCCAGAAATCACGATCGGCCGTCCAGACCGGCACGCATCCCGAATTTCTCGCTGCACCGACAAAAAGCACTATTCACCCCTGAACGGCCCGAAAGTAGTTATTTTCCATTTTGTCAACGGAAAACCGCCGTACCGCCCCGAAAACGTTGCAAATATCCATTTTAGCCCTTAGACAGTTAGAAATCACGATCGACCGTCCAGACCAGCACGAATCCTGAATTTCTCGCTGCACCGACAAAAAGCACTATTCACCCCTGAAAGGCCCGAAAGTAGTTTTTTTCCATTTTGTCAACAGAAAACCGCCGTACTGCCACTAAAACGTTGCAAATAACCAATTTGCCCCTCAAACAGCCAGAAATCACGATCGGCCGTCCAGACCGGCACGAATCCCGAATTTCTCGCTGCACCGACAAAAAGCACTATTCACCCCTGAACGGCCCGAAAGTAGTTATTTTCCATTTTGTCAACGGAAAACCGCCGTACCGCCTCTAAAACGTTGCAAATAACCAATCTGCCCCGCAAACAGCCAGAAATCACGATCGGCCGTCCAGACCGGCACGAATCCCGAATTTCTCGCTGCACCGACAAAAAGCACTATTCTCCCCTGAACGGCCCGAAAGTAGTTTTTTTCCATTTTGTCAACGGAAAATCGCCGTACTGCCACTAAAACGTTGCAAATAACCAATTTGCCCCTCAAACAGCCAGAAATCACGATCGGCCGTCCAGACCGGCACGAATCCCGAATTTCTCGCTGCACCGACAAAAAGCACTATTCACCCCTGAACGGCCCGAAAGTAGTTATTTTCCATTTTGTCAACGGCAAACCGCCGTACCGCCTCTAAAACGTTGCAAATAACCAATCTGCCCCGCAAACAGCCAGAAATCACGATCGGCCGTCCAGACCGGCACGAATTCCGAATTTCTCGCTGCACCGACAAAAAGCACTATTCACCCATGAACGGCCCGAAAGTAGTTATTTTCCATTTTGTCAACGGAAAACTGCCGTACCGCCACTAAAACGTTGCAAATAACCAATCTGCCCCTCAAACAGCCAGAAATGACGACTGGCCGTCCAGACCGGCACAAATCCCGAATTTCTCGCTGTACCGGCAAAAAGCACTATTCACCCCTAGACGGCCCGAAAGTAGTTATTTTCCATTTTGTCAACGGAAAACCGCCGTACCGCCCCGAAAACGTTGCAAATAACCGTTCTAGCCCTCAAACAGTCAGAAATCACGACCGGCCGTCCAGACCGGCACGAATCCCGAATTTCTCGCTGCACCGACAAAAAGCACTATTCACCCCTGGACAGCCCGAAAGTCGTTATTTTCCATTTTGTCAACGGAAAACCGCCGTACCGCCCCGAAAACGTTGCAAATAACCATTCTTGCCCTCAAACAGCCAGAAATCACGATCGGCCGTCCAGACCGGCATGAATCCCGAATTTCTCGCTGCACCGACAAAAAGCACTATTCACCCCTGAACGCCCAGAAAGTAGTTATTTTCCATTTTGTCAACGGAAAACCGCCGTACCACCACTAAAACGTTGCAAAAAACCATTCTAGCCCTCAAACAGTTAGAAATCACGATCGGCCGTCCAGACCGGCACGAATCCCGAATTTCTCGCTGCACCGACAAAAAGCACTATTCTCCCCTGAACGGCCCGAAAGTAGTTTTTTTCCATTTTGTCAACGGAAAACCGCCGTACTGCCACTAAAACGTTGCAAATAACCAATTTGCCCCTCAAACAGCCAGAAATCACGATCGGCCGTCCAGACCGGCACGAATCCCGAATTTCTCGCTGCACCGACAAAAAGCACTATTCACCCCTGAACGGCCCGAAAGTAGTTATTTTCCATTTTGTCAACGGAGAACCGCCGTACCGCCCCTAAAACGTTGCAAATAACCATTCTGCCCCACAAACAGCCAGAAATCACGATCGGCCGTCCAGACTGGCACGCATCCCGAATTTCTCGCTGCACCGACAAAAAGCACTATTCTCCCCTGAACGGCCCGAAAGTAGTTTTTTTCCATTTTGTCAACGGAAAACCGCCGTACTGCCACTAAAACGTTGCAAATAACCAATTTGCCCCTCAAACAGCCAGAAATCACGATCGGCCGTCCAGACCGGCACGAATCCCGAATTTCTCGCTGCACCGACAAAAAGCACTATTCACCCCTGAACGGCCCGAAAGTAGTTATTTTCCATTTTGTCAACGGAAAACCGCCGTACCGCCCCTAAAACGTTGCAAATAACCATTCTGCCCCACAAACAGCCAGAAATCACGATCGGCCGTCCAGACCGGCACGCATCCCGAATTTCTCGCTGCACCGACAAAAAGCACTATTCACCCCTGAACGGCCCGAAAGTAGTTATTTTCCATTTTGTCAACGGAAAACCGCCGTACCGCCCCGAAAACGTTGCAAATAACCATTTTAGCCCTTAGACAGTTAGAAATCACGATCGACCGTCCAGACCAGCACGAATCCTAAATTTCTCGCTGCACCGACAAAAAGCACTATTCACCCCTGAAAGGCCCGAAAGTAGTTTTTTTCCATTTTGTCAACAGAAAACCGCCGTACTGCCACTAAAACGTTGCAAATAACCAATTTGCCCCTCAAACAGCCAGAAATCACGATCGGCCGTCCAGACCGGCACGAATCCCGAATTTCTCGCTGCACCGACAAAAAGCACTATTCACCCCTTAACGGCCCGAAAGTAGTTATTTTCCATTTTGTCAACGGAAAACCGCCGTACCGCCTCTAAAACGTTGCAAATAACCAATCTGCCCCGCAAACAGCCAGAAATCACGATCGGCCGTCCAGACCGGCACGAATCCCGAATTTCTCGCTGCACCGACAAAAAGCACTATTCTCCCCTGAACGGCCCGAAAGTAGTTTTTTTCCATTTTGTCAACGGAAAATCGCCGTACTGCCACTAAAACGTTGCAAATAACCAATTTGCCCCTCAAACAGCCAGAAATCACGATCGGCCGTCCAGACCGGCACGAATTCCGAATTTCTCGCTGCACCGACAAAAAGCACTATTCACCCATGAACGGCCCGAAAGTAGTTATTTTCCATTTTGTCAACGGAAAACTGCCGTACCGCCACTAAAACGTTGCAAATAACCAATCTGCCCCTCAAACAGCCAGAAATGACGACTGGCCGTCCAGACCGGCACAAATCCCGAATTTCTCGCTGTACCGGCAAAAAGCACTATTCACCCCTAGACGCCCCGAAAGTAGTTATTTTCCATTTTGTCAACGGAAAACCGCCGTACCGCCCCGAAAACGTTGCAAATAACCGTTCTAGCCCTCACACAGTCAGAAATCACGACCGGCCGTCCAGACCGGCACGAATCCCGAATTTCTCGCTGCACCGACAAAAAGCACTATTCACCCCTGGACAGCCCGAAAGTCGTTATTTTCCATTTTGTCAACGGAAAACCGCCGTACCGCCCCGAAAACGTTGCAAATAACCATTCTTGCCCTCAAACAGCCAGAAATCACGATCGGCCGTCCAGACCGGCATGAATCCCGAATTTCTCGCTGCACCGACAAAAAGCACTATTCACCCCTGAACGGCCAGAAAGTAGTTATTTTCCATTTTGTCAACGGAAAACCGCCGTACCACCACTAAAACGTTGCAAAAAACCATTCTAGCCCTCAAACAGTTAGAAATCACGATCGGCCGTCCAGACCGGCACGAATCCCGAATTTCTCGCTGCACCGACAAAAAGCACTATTCTCCCCTGAACGGCCCGAAAGTAGTTTTTTTCCATTTTGTCAACGGAAAACCGCCGTACTGCCACTAAAACGTTGCAAATAACCAATTTGCCCCTCAAACAGCCAGAAATCACGATCGGCCGTCCAGACCGGCACGAATCCCGAATTTCTCGCTGCACCGACAAAAAGCACTATTCACCCCTGAACGGCCCGAAAGTAGTTATTTTCCATTTTGTCAACGGAAAACCGCCGTACCGCCCCTAAAACGTTGCAAATAACCATTCTGCCCCACAAACAGCCAGAAATCACGATCGGCCGTCCAGACCGGCACGCATCCCGAATTTCTCGCTGCACCGACAAAAAGCACTATTCACCCCTGAACGGCCCGAAAGTAGTTATTTTCCATTTTGTCAACGGAAAACCGCCGTACCGCCCCGAAAACGTTGCAAATAACCATTTTAGCCCTTAGACAGTTAGAAATCACGATCGACCGTCCAGACCAGCACGAATCCTAAATTTCTCGCTGCACCGACAAAAAGCACTATTCACCCCTGAAAGGTCCGAAAGTAGTTTTTTTCCATTTTGTCAACAGAAAACCGCCGTACTGCCACTAAAACGTTGCAAATAACCAATTTGCCCCTCAAACAGCCAGAAATCACGATCGGCCGTCCAGACCGGCACGAATCCCGAATTTCTCGCTGCACCGACAAAAAGCACTATTCACCCCTTAACGGCCCGAAAGTAGTTATTTTCCATTTTGTCAACGGAAAACCGCCGTACCGCCTCTAAAACGTTGCAAATAACCAATCTGCCCCGCAAACAGCCAGAAATCACGATCGGCCGTCCAGACCGGCACGAATCCCGAATTTCTCGCTGCACCGACAAAAAGCACTATTCTCCCCTGAACGGCCCGAAAGTAGTTTTTTTCCATTTTGTCAACGGAAAATCGCCGTACTGCCACTAAAACGTTGCAAATAACCAATTTGCCCCTCAAACAGCCAGAAATCACGATCGGCCGTCCAGACCGGCACGAATCCCGAATTTCTCGCTGCACCGACAAAAAGCACTATTCACCCCTGAACGGCCCGAAAGTAGTTATTTTCCATTTTGTCAACGGCAAACCGCCGTACCGCCTCTAAAACGTTGCAAATAACCAATCTGCCCCGCAAACAGCCAGAAATCACGATCGGCCGACCAGACCGGCACGAATTCCGAATTTCTCGCTGCACCGACAAAAAGCACTATTCACCCATGAACGGCCCGAAAGTAGTTATTTTCCATTTTGTCAACGGAAAACTGCCGTACCGCCACTAAAACGTTGCAAATAACCAATCTGCCCCTCAAACAGCCAGAAATGACGACTGGCCGTCCAGACCGGCACAAATCCCGAATTTCTCGCTGTACCGGCAAAAAGCACTATTCACCCCTAGACGGCCCGAAAGTAGTTATTTTCCATTTTGTCAACGGAAAACCGCCGTACCGCCCCGAAAACGTTGCAAATAACCGTTCTAGCCCTCAAACAGTCAGAAATCACGATCGGCCGTCCAGACCGGCACGAATCCCGAATTTCTCGCTGCACCGACAAAAAGCACTATTCACCCCTGGACAGCCCGAAAGTCGTTATTTTCCATTTTGTCAACGGAAAACCGCCGTACCGCCCCGAAAACGTTGCAAATAACCATTCTTGCCCTCAAACAGCCAGAAATCACGATCGGCCGTCCAGACCGGCATGAATCCCGAATTTCTCGCTGCACCGACAAAAAGCACTATTCACCCCTGAACGGCCAGAAAGTAGTTATTTTCCATTTTGTCAACGGAAAACCGCCGTACCACCACTAAAACGTTGCAAAAAACCATTCTAGCCCTCAAACAGTTAGAAATCACGATCGGCCGTCCAGACCGGCACGAATCCCGAATTTCTCGCTGCACCGACAAAATGCACTATTCTCCCCTGAACGGCCCGAAAGTAGTTTTTTTCCATTTTGTCAACGGAAAACCGCCGTACTGCCACTAAAACGTTGCAAATAACCAATTTGCCCCTCAAACAGCCAGAAATCACGATCGGCCGTCCAGACCGGCACGAATCCCGAATTTCTCGCTGCACCGACAAAAAGCACTATTCACCCCTGAACGGCCCGAAAGTAGTTATTTTCCATTTTGTCAACGGAAAACCGCCGTACTGCCCCTAAAACGTTGCAAATAACCATTCTGCCCCACAAACAGCCAGAAATCACGATCGGCCGTCCAGACCGGCACGCATCCCGAATTTCTCGTTGCACCGACAAAAAGCACTATTCACCCCTGAACGGCCCGAAAGTAGTTATTTTCCATTTTGTCAACGGAAAACCGCCGTACCACCCCGAAAACGTTGCAAATAACCATTTTAGCCCTTAGACAGTTAGAAATCACGATCGACCGTCCAGACCAGCACGAATCCTGAATTTCTCGCTGCACCGACAAAAAGCACTATTCACCCCTGAAAGGCCCGAAAGTAGTTTTTTTCCATTTTGTCAACAGAAAACCGCCGTACTGCCACTAAAACGTTGCAAATAACCAATTTGCCCCTCAAACAGCCAGAAATCACGATCGGCCGTCCAGACCGGCACGAATCCCGAATTTCTCGCTGCACCGACAAAAAGCACTATTCACCCCTTAACGGCCCGAAAGTAGTTATTTTCCATTTTGTCAACGGAAAACCGCCGTACCGCCTCTAAAACGTTGCAAATAACCAATCTGCCCCGCAAACAGCCAGAAATCACGATCGGCCGTCCAGACCGGCACGAATCCCGAATTTCTCGCTGCACCGACAAAAAGCACTATTCTCCCCTGAACGGCCCGAAAGTAGTTTTTTTCCATTTTGTCAACGGAAAATCGCCGTACTGCCACTAAAACGTTGCAAATAACCAATTTGCCCCTCAAACAGCCAGAAATCACGATCGGCCTTCCAGACCGGCACGAATCCCGAATTTCTCGCTGCACCGACAAAAAGCACTATTCACCCCTGAACGGCCCGAAAGTAGTTATTTTCCATTTTGTCAACGGAAAACCGCCGTACCGCCTCTAAAACGTTGCAAATAACCAATCTGCCCCGCAAACAGCCAGAAATCACGGTCGGCCGTCCAGACCGGCACGAATCCTGAATTTCTCGCTGCACCGACAAAAAGCACTATTCACCCCTGAACGGCCCGAAAGTAGTTATTTTCCATTTTGTCAACGGAAAACCGCCGTACCGCCCCGAAAACGTTGCAAATAACCGTTCTAGCCCTCAAACAGTTAGAAATCACGATCGGCCGTCCAGACCGGCACGAATCCCGAATTTCTCGCTGCACCGACAAAAAGCACTATTCACCTCTGGACAGCCCGAAAGTAGTTATTTTCCATTTTGTCAACGGAAAACCGCCGTACCGCCCCTAAAACGTTGCAAATAACCATTCTGCCCCACAAACAGCCAGAAATCACGATCGGCCGTCCAGACCGGCACGAATCCCGAATTTCTCGCTGCACCGACAAAAAGCACTATTCACCCCTGAACGGCCCGAAAGTAGTTATTTTCCCTTTTGTCAACGGAAAACTACCGTACCGCCTCTAAAACGTTGCAAATAACCAATCTGCCCCGCAAACAGCCAGAAATCACGATCGGCCGTCCAGACCGGCACGAATCCCGAATTTCTCGCTGCACCGACAAAAAGCACTATTCTCCCCTGAACGGCCCGAAAGTAGTTTTTTTCCATTTTGTCAACGGAAAACCGCCGTACCGCCCCGAAAACGTTGCAAATAACCATTTTAGCCCTTAGACAGTTAGAAATCACGATCGACCGTCCAGACCAGCACGAATCCTGAATTTCTCGCTGCACCGACAAAAAGCACTATTCACCCCTGAAAGGCCCGAAAGTAGTTTTTTTCCATTTTGTCAACAGAAAACCGCCGTACTGCCACTAAAACGTTGCAAATAACCAATTTGCCCCTCAAACAGCCAGAAATCACGATCGGCCGTCCAGACCGGCACGAATCCCGAATTTCTCGCTGCACCGACAAAAAGCACTATTCACCCCTTAACGGCCCGAAAGTAGTTATTTTCCCTTTTGTCAACGGAAAACCGCCGTACCGCCTCTAAAACGTTGCAAATAACCAATCTGCCCCGCAAACAGCCAGAAATCACGATCGGCCGTCCAGACCGGCACGAATCCCGAATTTCTCGCTGCACCGACAAAAAGCACTATTCACCCCTAAACGGCCCGAAAGTAGTTATTTTCCATTTTGTCAACGGAAAACCGCCGTACCGCCACTAAAACGTTGCAAATAACCATTCTGCCCCACAAACAGCCAGAAATCACGATCGGCCGTCCAGACCGGCACGAATCCCGAATTTCTCGCTGCTCCGACAAAAAGCACTATTCACCCCTGAACGGCCCGAAAGTAGTTATTTTCCCTTTTGTCAACGGAAAACTACCGTACCGCCTCTAAAACGTTGCAAATAACCAATCTGCCCCGCAAACAGCCAGAAATCACGATCGGCCGTCCAGACCGGCACGAATCCCGAATTTCTCGCTGCACCGACAAAAAGCACTATTCTCCCCTGAACGGCCCGAAAGTAGTTTTTTTCCATTCTGTCAACGGAAAATCGCCGTACCGCCCCGAAAACGTTGCAAATAACCATTCTAGCCCACAAACAGTTAGAAATCACGATCGGCCGTCCAGACCAGCACGAATCCCGAATTTCTCGCTGCACCGACAAAAAGCACTATTCACCCCTAAACGGCCCGAAAGTAGTTATTTTCCATTTTGTCAACGGAAAACCGCCGTACCGCCACTAAAACGTTGCAAATAACCATTCTGCCCCACAAACAGCCAGAAATCACGATCGGCCGTCCAGACCGGCACGAATCCCGAATTTCTCGCTGCTCCGACAAAAAGCACTATTCACCCCTGAACGGCCCGAAAGTAGTTATTTTCCCTTTTGTCAACGGAAAACTACCGTACCGCCTCTAAAACGTTGCAAATAACCAATCTGCCCCGCAAACAGCCAGAAATCACGATCGGCCGTCCAGACCGGCACGAATCCCGAATTTCTCGCTGCACCGACAAAAAGCACTATTCTCCCCTGAACGGCCCGAAAGTAGTTTTTTTCCATTCTGTCAACGGAAAATCGCCGTACCGCCCCGAAAACGTTGCAAATAACCATTCTAGCCCACAAACAGTTAGAAATCACGATCGGCCGTCCAGACCAGCACGAATCCCGAATTTCTCGCTGCACCGACAAAAAGCACTATTCACCCCTGAACGGCCCGAAAGTAGTTATTTTCCATTTTGTCAACGGAAAACCGCCGTACCGCCTCTAAAACGTTGCAAATAACCAATCTGCCCCGCAAACAGCCAGAAATCACGATCGGCCGTCCAGACCGGCACGAATTTCGAATTTCTCGCTGCACCGACAAAAAGCACTATTCACCCATGAACGGCCCGAAAGTAGTTATTTTCCATTTTGTCAACGGAAAACTGCCGTACCGCCACTAAAACGTTGCAAATAACCAATCTGCCCCTCAAACAGCCAGAAATGACGACTGGCCGTCCAGACCGGCACAAATCCCGAATTTCTCGCTGTACCGACAAAAAGCACTATTCACCCCTAGACGGCCCGAAAGTAGTTATTTTCCATTTTGTCAACGGAAAACCGCCGTACCGCCCCGAAAACGTTGCAAATAACCGTTCTAGCCCTCAAACAGTTAGAAACCACGATCGGCCGTCCAGACCGGCACGAATCCCGAATTTCACGCTGCACCGACAAAAAGCACTATTCACCCCTGAACGGCCCGAAAGTAGTTATTTTCCATTTTGTCAACGGAAAACCGCCGTACCGCCCCGAAAACGTTGCAAATAACCATTCTTGCCCTCAAACAGCCAGAAATCACGATCGGCCGTCCAGACCGGCATGAATCCCGAATTTCTCGCTGCACCGACAAAAAGCACTATTCACCCCTGAACGGCCAGAAAGTAGTTATTTTCCATTTTGTCAACGGAAAACCGCCGTACCGCCCCTAAAACGTTGCAAATAACCATTCTGCCCCACAAACAGCCAGAAATCACGATCGGCCGTCCAGACCGGCACGCATCCCGAATTTCTCGCTGCACCGACAAAAAGCAGTATTCACCCCTGAACGGCCCGAAAGTAGTTATTTTCCATTTTGTCAACGGAAAACCGCCGTACCGCCTCTAAAACGTTGCAAATAACCAATCTGCTCCGCAAACAGCCAGAAATCACGATCGGCCGTCCAGACCGGCACGAATTCCGAATTTCTCGCTGCACCGACAAAAAGCACTATTCACCCATGAACGGCCCGAAAGTAGTTATTTTCCATTTTGTCAACGGAAAACTGCCGTACCGCCACTAAAACGTTGCAAATAACCATTCTGCCCCTCAAACAGCCAGAAATGACGACTGGCCGTCCAGACCGGCACAAATCCCGAATTTCTCGCTGTACCGACAAAAAGCACTATTCACCCCTAGACGGCCCGAATGTAGTTATTTTCCATTTTGTCAACGGAAAACCGCCGTTCCGCCCCGAAAACGTTGCAAATAACCGTTCTAGCCCTCAAACAGTTAGAAATCACGATCGGCCGTCCAGACCGGCACGAATCCCGAATTTCTCGCTGCACCGACAAAAAGCACTATTCACCCCTGGACAGCCCGAAAGTCGTTATTTTCCATTTTGTCAACGGAAAACCGCCGTACCGCCCCGAAAACGTTGCAAATAACCATTCTTGCCCTCAAACAGCCAGAAATCACGATCGGCCGTCCAGACCGGCAGGAATCCCGAATTTCTCGCTGCACCAACAAAAAGCACTATTCACCCCTGAACGGCCAGAAAGTAGTTATTTTCCATTTTGTCAACGGAAAACCGCCGTACCCCCACTAAAACGTTGCAAAAAGCCATTCAAGCCCTCAAACAGTTAGAAATCACGATCGGCCGTCCAGATCGGCACGAATCCCGAATTTCTCGCTGCACCGACAAAAAGCACTATTCTCCCCTGAACGGCCCGAAAGTAGTTTTTTTCCATTTTGTCAACGGAAAACCGCCGTACTGCCACTAAAACGTTGCAAATAACCAATTTGCCCCTCAAACAGCCAGAAATCACGATCGGCCGTCCAGACCGGCACGAATCCCGAATTTCTCGCTGCACCGACCAAAAGCACTATTCACCCCTGAACGGCCCGAAAGTAGTTATTTTCCATTTTGTCAACGGAAAACCGCCGTACCGCCCCTAAAACGTTGCAAATAACCATTCTGCCCCAGAAACAGCCAGAAATCACGATCGGCCGTCCAGACCGGCACGCATCCTGAATTTCTCGCTGCACCGACAAAAAGCACTATTCACCCCTGAACGGCCCGAAAGTAGTTATTTTCCATTTTGTCAACGGAAAACCGCCGTACCGCCCCGAAAACGTTGCAAATAACCATTCTAGCCCTCAAACAGTTAGAAATCACGATCGGCCGTCCAGACCGGCACGAATCCCGAATTTCACGCTGCACCGACAAAAAGCACTATTCACCCCTGAACGGCCCGAAAGTAGTTATTTTCCATTTCGTCAACGGAAAACCGCCGTACCGCCACTAAAACGTTGCAAATAACCAATCTGCCCCGCAAACAGCCAGAAATCCCGATCGGCCGTCCAGACCGGCACGAATCCCGAATTTCTCGCTGCACCGACAAAAAGCACTATTCACCCCTGAACGGCCCGAAAGTAGTTATTTTCCTTTTTGTCAACGGAAAACCGCCGTACCACCCCGAAAACGTTGCAAATAACCATTCTAGCCCTCAAACAGTTACAAATCACGATCGGCCGTCCAGAACGGCACGAATCCCGAATTTCTCGCTGCACCGACAAAAAGCACTATTCACCCCTGAACGGCCCGAAAGTAGTTATTTTCCATTTTGTCAACGGAAAGCCGCCGTACCGCCACTAAAACGTTGCAAATAACCATTCTGCCCCTCAAACAGCCAGAAATCACGACTGGCCGTCCAGACCGGCACGAATCCCGAATTTCTCGCTGTACCGACAAAAAGCACTAATCACCCCTGGACAGCTCGAAAGTAGTAATTTTCCATTTTGTCAACGGAAAACCGCCGTACTGCCCCGAAAGCGTTGCAAATAACCATTCTAGCCCTCAAACAGTTAGAAATCACGATCGGCCGTCCAGACCGGCACGAATCCCGAATTTCTCGCTGCACCGACAAAAAGAACTATTCACCCCTGAACGGCCCGAAAGTAGTTATTTTCCATTTCGTCAACGGAAAACCGCCGTACCGCCACAAAAACGTTGCAAATAACCAATCTGCCCCGCAAACAGCCAGAAATCCCGATCGGCCGTCCAGACCGGCACGAATCCTGAATTTCTCGCTGCTCCGACAAAAAGCACTATTCACCCCTGAACGGCCCGAAAGTAGTTATTTTCCATTTCGTCAACGGAAAACCGCCGTACCGCCACTAAAACGTTGCAAATAACCAATCTGCCCCGCAAACAGCCAGAAATCCCGATCGGCCGTCCAGACCGGCACGAATCCCGAATTTCTCGCTGCACCGACAAAAAGCACTATTCACCCCTGAACGGCCCGAAAGTAGTTATTTTCCTTTTTGTCAACGGAAAACCGCCGTACCACCCTGAAAACGTTGCAAATAACCATTCTAGCCCTCAAACAGTTACAAATCACGATCGGCCGTCCAGAACGGCACGAATCCCGAATTTCTCGCTGCACCGACAAAAAGCACTATTCACCCCTGAACGGCCCGAAAGTAGTTATTTTCCATTTTGTCAACGGAAAGCCGCCGTACCGCCACTAAAACGTTGCAAATAACCATTCTGCCCCTCAAACAGCCAGAAATCACGACTGGCCGTCCAGACCGGCACGAATCCCGAATTTCTCGCTGTACCGACAAAAAGCACTAATCACCCCTGGACAGCCCGAAAGTAGTAATTTTCCATTTTGTCAACGGAAAACCGCCGTACCGCCCCGAAAGCGTTGCAAATAACCATTCTAGCCCTCAAACAGTTAGAAATCACGATCGGCCGTCCAGACCGGCACGAATCCCGAATTTCTCGCTGCACCGACAAAAAGCACAATTCACCCCTGAACGGCCCGAAAGTAGTTATTTTCCATTTTGTCAACGGAAAACCGCCGTACCGCCACTAAAACGTTGCAAATAACCATTCTGCCACACAAACAGCCAGAAATCACGATCGGCCGTCCAGACCGGCACGAATCCCGAATTTCTCGCTGTACCGACAAAAAGCACTAATCACCCCTGGACAGCCCGAAAGTAGTAATTTTCCATTTTGTCAACGGAAAACCGCCGTACCGCCACTAAAACGTTGCAAATAACCAATCTGCCCCGCAAACAGCCAGAAATCCCGATCGGCCGTCCAGACCGGCACGAATCCTGAATTTCTCGCTGCACCGACAAAAAGCACTATTCACCCCTGAACGGCCCGAAAGTAGTTATTTTCCTTTTTGTCAACGGAAAACCGCCGTACCACCCCGAAAACGTTGCAAATAACCATTCTAGCCCTCAAACAGTTACAAATCACGATCGGCCGTCCAGAACGGCAAGAATCCCGAATTTCTCGCTGCACCGACAAAAAGCACTATTCACCCCTGAACGGCCCGAAAGTAGTTATTTTCCATTTTGTCAACGGAAAGCCGCCGTACCGCCACTAAAACGTTGCAAATAACCATTCTGCCCCTCAAACAGCCAGAAATCACGACTGGCCGTCCAGACCGGCACGAATCCCGAATTTCTCGCTGTACCGACAAAAAGCACTAATCACCCCTGGACAGCCCGAAAGTAGTAATTTTCCATTTTGTCAACGGAAAACCGCCGTACCGCCCCGAAAGCGTTGCAAATAACCATTCTAGCCCTCAAACAGTTAGAAATCACGATCGGCCGTCCAGACCGGCACGAATCCCGAATTTCTCGCTGCACCGACAAAAAGAACTATTCACCCCTGAACGGCCCGAAAGTAGTTATTTTCCATTTCGTCAACGGAAAACCGCCGTACCGCCACTAAAACGTTGCAAATAACCAATCTGCCCCGCAAACAGCCAGAAATCCCGATCGGCCGTCCAGACCGGCACGAATCCTGAATTTCTCGCTGCTCCGACAAAAAGCACTATTCACCCCTGAACGGCCCGAAAGTAGTTATTTTCCTTTTTGCCAACGGAAAACCGCCGTACCACCCCGAAAACGTTGCAAATAACCATTCTAGCCCTCAAACAGTTACAAATCATGATCGGCCGTCCAGAACGGCACGAATCCCGAATTTCTCGCTGCACCGACAAAAAGCACTATTCACCCCTGAACGGCCCGAAAGTAGTTATTTTCCATTTTGTCAACGGAAAGCCGCCGTACCGCCACTAAAACGTTGCAAATAACCATTCTGCCCCTCAAACAGCCAGAAATCACGACTGGCCGTCCAGACCGACACGAATCCCGAATTTCTCGCTGTACCGACAAAAAGCACTAATCACCCCTGGACAGCCCGAAAGTAGTAATTTTCCATTTTGTCAACGGAAAACCGCCGTACCGCCCCGAAAGCGTTGCAAATAACCATTCTAGCCCTCAAACAGTTAGAAATCACGATCGGCCGTCCAGACCGGCACGAATCCCGAATTTCTCGCTGCACCGACAAAAAGCACTATTCACCCCTGAACGGCCCGAAAGTAGTTATTTTCCATTTTGTCAACGGAAAACCGCCGTACCGCCCCGAAAACGTTGCAAATAACCATTTTAGCCCTTAGACAGTTAGAAATCACGATCGACCGTCCAGACCGGCACGAATCCTTAATTTCTCGCTGCACCGACAAAAAGCACTATTCACCCCTGAAAGGCCCGAAAGTAGTTTTTTTCCATTTTGTCAACAGAAAACCGCCGTACTGCCACTAAAACGTTGCAAATAACCAATTTGCCCCTCAAACAGCCAGAAATCACGATCGGCCGTGCAGACCGGCACGAATCCAGAATTTCTCGCTGCACCGACAAAAAGCACTATTCACCCCTGAACGGCCCGAAAGTAGTTATTTTCCTTTTTGTCAACGGAAAACCGCCGTACCGCCCCGAAAACGTTGCAAATAACCATTCAAGCCCTCAAACAGTTAGAAATCACGATCGGCCGTCCAGACCGGCACGAATCCCGAATTTCTCGCTGCACCGACAAAAAGCACTATTCACCCCTGAACGGCCCGAAAGTAGTTATTTTCCATTTTGTCAACGGAAAACCGCCGTACCGCCCCTGAAACGTTGCAAATAACCATTCTAGCCCTCAAACAGTTAGAAATCACGATCGGCCGTCCAGACCGGCACGAATCCCGAATTTCTCGCTGCACCGACAAAAAGCACTATTCACCCCTGAACGGCCCGAAAGTAGTTATTTTCCATTTTGTCAACGGAAAACCGCCGTACCGCCACTAAAACGTTGCAAATAACCAATCTGCCCCTCAAACAGCCAGAAATCACGATCGGCCGTGCAGACCGGCACGAATCCCGAATTTCTCGCTGCACCGACAAAAAGCACTAATCCCCCCAGAACGGCACGAAAGTAGTTATTTTCCATTTTGTCAACGGAAAACCGCCGCACCGCCACTAAAACGTTGCAAATAACCAATCTGCCCCGCAAACAGCCAGAAATCACGATCGGCCGTCCAGACCGGCACGAATCCCGAATTTCTCGCAGCACCGACAAAAAGCACTATTCACCCCTGAACGGCCCGAAAGTAGTTATTTTCCATTTTGTCAACGGAAAACCGCCGTACCGCCCCTAAAACGTTGCAAATAACCATTCTGCCCCACAAACAGCCAGAAATCACGATCGGCCGTCCAGACCGGCACGCATCCCGAATTTCTCGCTGCACCGACAAAAAGCACTATTCACCCCTGAACGGCCCGAAAGTAGTTATTTTCATTATTGTCAACGGAAAACCACCGTACCGCCCCGAAAACGTTGCTAATAACCATTCAAGCCCTCAAACAATTAGAAATCACGATCGGCCGTCCACACCGGCACGAATCCCGAATTTCTCGCTGCACCGACAAAAAGCACTATTCACCCCTGAACGGCCCGAAAGTAGTTATTTTCCATTTCGTCAACGGAAAACCGTTGTACCGCCACTAAAACGTTGCAAATAACCAATCTGCCCCGCAAACAGCCAGAAATCCCGAACGGCCGTCCAGACCGGCACGAATCCTGAATTTCTCGCTGCACCGACAAAAAGCACTATTCACCCGTGAACGGCCCGAAAGTAGTTATTTTCCTTTTTGTCAACGGAAAACCGACGAACCGCCCCGAAAACGTTGCAAACAACCATTCAAGCCCTCAAATAGTTAGAAATCACGATCGGCCGTCCAGACCGGCACGAATCCCGAATTTCTCGCTGCACCGACAAAAAGCACTATTCACCCCTGAACGGCCCGAAAGTAGTTATTTTCCATTTTGTCAACGGAAAACCGCCGTACCGCCCCTGAAACGTTGCAAATAACCAATCTGCCCCTCAAACAGCCAGAAATCACGATCGGCCGTGCAGACCGGCATGAATCCCGAATTTCTCGCTGCACCGACAAAAAGCACTATTCACCCCTGAACGGCCCGAAAGTAGTTATTTTCCATTTTGTCAACGGAAAACCGCCGTACCGCCACTAAAACGTTGCAAATAACCAATCTGCCCCTCAAACAGCCAGAAATCACGATCGGCCGTGCAGACCGGCACGAATCCCGAATTTCTCGCTGCACCGACAAAAAGCACTAATCCCCCCAGAACGGCACGAAAGTAGTTATTTTCCATTTTGTCAACGGAAAACCGCCGCACCGCCACTAAAACGTTGCAAATAACCAATCTGCCCCGCAAACAGCCAGAAATCACGATCGGCCGTCCAGACCGGCACGAATCCCGAATTTCTCGCAGCACCGACAAAAAGCACTATTCACCCCTGAACGGCCCGAAAGTAGTTATTTTCCATTTTGTCAACGGAAAACCGCCGTACCGCCCCTAAAACGTTGCAAATAACCATTCTGCCCCACAAACAGCCAGAAATCACGATCGGCCGTCCAGACCGGCACGCATCCCGAATTTCTCGCTGCACCGACAAAAAGCACTATTCACCCCTGAACGGCCCGAAAGTAGTTATTTTCATTATTGTCAACGGAAAACCACCGTACCGCCCCGAAAACGTTGCTAATAACCATTCAAGCCCTCAAACAATTAGAAATCACGATCGGCCGTCCACACCGGCACGAATCCCGAATTTCTCGCTGCACCGACAAAAAGCACTATTCACCCCTGAACGGCCCGAAAGTAGTTATTTTCCATTTCGTCAACGGAAAACCGTTGTACCGCCACTAAAACGTTGCAAATAACCAATCTGCCCCGCAAACAGCCAGAAATCCCGAACGGCCGTCCAGACCGGCACGAATCCTGAATTTCTCGCTGCACCGACAAAAAGCACTATTCACCCGTGAACGGCCCGAAAGTAGTTATTTTCCTTTTTGTCAACGGAAAACCGACGAACCGCCCCGAAAACGTTGCAAACAACCATTCAAGCCCTCAAATAGTTAGAAATCACGATCGGCCGTCCAGACCGGCACGAATCCCGAATTTCTCGCTGCACCGACAAAAAGCACTATTCACCCCTGAACGGCCCGAAAGTAGTTATTTTCCATTTTGTCAACGGAAAACCGCCGTACCGCCCCTGAAACGTTGCAAATAACCAATCTGCCCCTCAAACAGCCAGAAATCACGATCGGCCGTGCAGACCGGCATGAATCTCGAATTTCTCGCTGCACCGACAAAAAGCACTATTCACCCCAGAACGACCCGAAAGTAGTTATTTTCCATTTTGTCAACGGAAAACCGCCGTACCGCCACTAAAACGTTGCAAATAACCAATCTGCCCCGCAAACAGCCAGAAATCCCGATCGGCCGTCCAGACCGGCACGAATCCTGAATTTCTCGCTGTACCGACAAAAAGCACGAATCACCCCTGGACAGCCCGAAAGTAGTAATTTTCCATTTTGTCAACGGAAAACCGCCGTACCGCCCCGAAAGCGTTGCAAATAACCATTCTAGCCCTCAAACAGTTAGAAATCACGATCGGCCGTCCAGACCGGCACGAATCCCGAATTTCTCGCTGCACCGACAAAAAGCACTATTCACCCCTGAACGGCCCGAAAGTAGTTATTTTCCATTTTGTCAACGGAAAACCGCCGTACCGCCACTAAAACGTTGCAAATAACCAATCTGCCCCTCAAACAGCCAGAAATCACGATCGGCCGTGCAGACCGGCACGAATCCCGAATTTCTCGCTGCACCGACAAAAAGCACTAATCCCCCCAGAACGGCACGAAAGTAGTTATTTTCCATTTTGTCAACGGAAAACCGCCGCACCGCCACTAAAACGTTGCAAATAACCAATCTGCCCCGCAAACAGCCAGAAATCACGATCGGCCGTCCAGACCGGCACGAATCCCGAATTTCTCGCAGCACCGACAAAAAGCACTATTCACCCCTGAACGGCCCGAAAGTAGTTATTTTCCATTTTGTCAACGGAAAACCGCCGTACCGCCCCTAAAACGTTGCAAATAACCATTCTGCCCCACAAACAGCCAGAAATCACGATCGGCCGTCCAGACCGGCACGCATCCCGAATTTCTCGCTGCACCGACAAAAAGCACTATTCACCCCTGAACGGCCCGAAAGTAGTTATTTTCATTTTTGTCAACGGAAAACCACCGTACCGCCCCGAAAACGTTGCTAATAACCATTCAAGCCCTCAAACAATTAGAAATCACGATCGGCCGTCCACACCGGCACGAATCCCGAATTTCTCGCTGCACCGACAAAAAGCACTATTCACCCCTGAACGGCCCGAAAGTAGTTATTTTCCATTTCGTCAACGGAAAACCGTCGTACCGCCACTAAAACGTTGCAAATAACCAATCTGCCCCGCAAACAGCCAGAAATCCCGAACGGCCGTCCAGACCGGCACGAATCCTGAATTTCTCGCTGCACCGACAAAAAGCACTATTCACCCGTGAACGGCCCGAAAGTAGTTATTTTCCTTTTTGTCAACGGAAAACTGACGAACCGCCCCGAAAACGTTGCAAACAACCATTCAAGCCCTCAAATAGTTAGAAATCACGATCGGCTGTCCAGACCGGCACGAATCCCGAATTTCTCGCTGCTCCGACAAAAAGCACTATTCACCCCTGAACGGCCCGAAAGTAGTTATTTTCCATTTTGTCAACGGAAAACCGCCGTACCGCCACTAAAACGTTGCAAATAACCAATCTGCCCCTCAAACAGCCTGAAATCACGATCGGCCGTGCAGACCGGCACGAATCCCGAATTTCTCGCTGCACCGACAAAAAGCACTAATCCCCCCAGAACGGCACGAAAGTAGTTATTTTCCATTTTGTCAACGGAAAACCGCCGCACCGCCACTAAAACGTTGCAAATAACCAATCTGCCCCTCAAACGGCCAGAAATCACGACTGGCCGTCCAGACCGGCACGAATCCCGAATTTCTCGCTGCACCGACAAAAAGCACTATTCACCCCTGGACAGCCCGAAAGTAGTTATTTTCCATTTTGTCAACGGAAAACCGCCGTACCACCCCGAAAACGTTGCAAATAACCGTTCTAGCCCTCAAACAGTTAGAAATCACGATCGGCCGTCCAGACCGGCACGAATTCCGAATTTCTCGCTGCACCGACATAAAGCACTATTCACCCATGAACGGCCCGAAAGTAGTTATTTTCCATTTTGTCAACGGAAAACTGCCGTACCGCCACTAAAACGTTGCAAATAACCAATCTGCCCCTCAAACAGCCAGAAATCACGACTGGCCGTCCAGACCGGCACGAATCCCGAATTTCTCGCTGTACCGACAAAAAGCGCTATTTAACCCTGGACGGCCCGAAAGTAGTTATTTTCCATTTTGTCAACGGAAAACCGCCGTACCGCCCCGAAAACGTTGCAAATAACCGTTCTAGCCCTCAAGCAGTTAGAAATCACGATCGGCCGTCCAGACCGGCACGAATCCCGAATTTCTCGCTGCACCGACAAAAAGCATTATTCACCCCTGAAAGGCCCGAAAGTAGTTTTTTTCCATTTTGTCAACAGAAAACCGCCGTACTGCCACTAAAACGTTGCAAATAACCAATCTGCCCCTCAAACGGCCAGAAATCACGACTGGCCGTCCAGACCGGCACGAATCCCGAATTTCTCGCTGCACCGACAAAAAGCACTATTCACCCCTGGACAGCCCGAAAGTAGTTATTTTCCATTTTGTCAACGGAAAACCGCCGTACCGCCCCGAAAACGTTGCAAATAACCATTCTTGCCCACAAACAGCCAGAAATCACGATCGGCCGTCCAGACCGGCATGAATCCCGAATTTCTCGCAGCACCGACAAAAAGCACTATTCACCCCTGAACGGCCAGAAAGTAGTTATTTTCCATTTTGTCAACGGAAAACCGCCGTACCACCACTAAAACGTTGCAAAAAACCATTCTAGCCCTCAAACAGTTAGAAATCACGATCGGCCGTCCAGACCGGCACGAATCCCGAATTTCTCGCTGCACCGACAAAAAGCACTATTCTCCCCTGAACGGCCCGAAAGTAGTTTTTTTCCATTTTGTCAACGGAAAACCGTCGTACTGCCACTAAAACGTTGCAAATAACCAATTTGCCCCTCAAATAGCCAGAAATCACGATCGGCCGTCCAGACCGGCACAAATCCCGAATTTCTCGCTGCACCGACAAAAAGCACTACTCACCCCTGAACGGCCCGAAAGTAGTTATTTTCCATTTTGTCAACGGAAAACCGTCGTACCGCCTCTAAAACGTTGCAAATAACCAATCTGCCCCGCAAACAGCCAGAAATCACGATCGGCCGTCCAGACCGGCACGAATCCCGAATTTCTCGCAGCACCGACAAAAAGCACTATTCACCCCTGAACGGCCCGAAAGTAGTTATTTTCCATTTTGTCAACGGAAAACCGCCGTACCGCCCCTAAAACGTTGCAAATAACCATTCTGCCCCACAAACAGCCAGAAATCACGATCGGCCGTCCAGACCGGCACGCATCCCGAATTTCTCGCTGCACCGACAAAAAGCACTATTCACCCCTGAACGGCCCGAAAGTAGTTATTTTCATTTTTGTCAACGGAAAACCACCGTACCGCCCCGAAAACGTTGCTAATAACCATTCAAGCCCTCAAACAATTAGAAATCACGATCGGCCGTCCACACCGGCACGAATCCCGAATTTCTCGCTGCACCGACAAAAAGCACTATTCACCCCTGAACGGCCCGAAAGTAGTTATTTTCCATTTCGTCAACGGAAAACCGTCGTACCGCCACTAAAACGTTGCAAATAACCAATCTGCCCCGCAAACAGCCAGAAATCCCGAACGGCCGTCCAGACCGGCACGAATCCTGAATTTCTCGCTGCACCGACAAAAAGCACTATTCACCCGTGAACGGCCCGAAAGTAGTAATTTTCCTTTTTGTCAACGGAAAACCGACGAACCGCCCCGAAAACGTTGCAAACAACCATTCAAGCCCTCAAATAGTTAGAAATCACGATCGGCCGTCCAGACCGGCACGAATCCCGAATTTCTCGCTGCTCCGACAAAAAGCACTATTCACCCCTGAACGGCCCGAAAGTAGTTATTTTCCATTTTGTCAACGGAAAACCGCCGTACCGCCACTAAAACGTTGCAAATAACCAATCTGCCCCTCAAACAGCCTGAAATCACGATCGGCCGTGCAGACCGGCACGAATCCCGAATTTCTCGCTGCACCGACAAAAAGCACTAATCCCCCCAGAACGGCACGAAAGTAGTTATTTTCCATTTTGTCAACGGAAAACCGCCGCACCGCCACTAAAACGTTGCAAATAACCAATCTGCCCCTCAAACGGCCAGAAATCACGACTGGCCGTCCAGACCGGCACGAATCCCGAATTTCTCGCTGCACCGACAAAAAGCACTATTCACCCCTGGACAGCCCGAAAGTAGTTATTTTCCATTTTGTCAACGGAAAACCGCCGTACCACCCCGAAAACGTTGCAAATAACCGTTCTAGCCCTCAAACAGTTAGAAATCACGATCGGCCGTCCAGACCGGCACGAATTCCGAATTTCTCGCTGCACCGACATAAAGCACTATTCACCCATGAACGGCCCGAAAGTAGTTATTTTCCATTTTGTCAACGGAAAACTGCCGTACCGCCACTAAAACGTTGCAAATAACCAATCTGCCCCTCAAACAGCCAGAAATCACGACTGGCCGTCCAGACCGGCACGAATCCCGAATTTCTCGCTGTACCGACAAAAAGCGCTATTTAACCCTGGACGGCCCGAAAGTAGTTATTTTCCATTTTGTCAACGGAAAACCGCCGTACCGCCCCGAAAACGTTGCAAATAACCGTTCTAGCCCTCAAGCAGTTAGAAATCACGATCGGCCGTCCAGACCGGCACGAATCCCGAATTTCTCGCTGCACCGACAAAAAGCATTATTCACCCCTGAAAGGCCCGAAAGTAGTTTTTTTCCATTTTGTCAACAGAAAACCGCCGTACTGCCACTAAAACGTTGCAAATAACCAATCTGCCCCTCAAACGGCCAGAAATCACGACTGGCCGTCCAGACCGGCACGAATCCCGAATTTCTCGCTGCACCGACAAAAAGCACTATTCACCCCTGGACAGCCCGAAAGTAGTTATTTTCCATTTTGTCAACGGAAAACCGCCGTACCGCCCCGAAAACGTTGCAAATAACCATTCTTGCCCACAAACAGCCAGAAATCACGATCGGCCGTCCAGACCGGCATGAATCCCGAATTTCTCGCAGCACCGACAAAAAGCACTATTCACCCCTGAACGGCCAGAAAGTAGTTATTTTCCATTTTGTCAACGGAAAACCGCCGTACCACCACTAAAACGTTGCAAAAAACCATTCTAGCCCTCAAACAGTTAGAAATCACGATCGGCCGTCCAGACCGGCACGAATCCCGAATTTCTCGCTGCACCGACAAAAAGCACTATTCTCCCCTGAACGGCCCAAAAGTAGTTTTTTTCCATTTTGTCAACGGAAAACCGTCGTACTGCCACTAAAACGTTGCAAATAACCAATTTGCCCCTCAAACAGCCAGAAATCACGATCGGCCGTCCAGACCGACACAAATCCCGAATTTCTCGCTGCACCGACAAAAAGCACTACTCACCCCTGAACGGCCCGAAAGTAGTTATTTTCCATTTTGTCAACGGAAAACCGTCGTACCGCCTCTAAAACGTTGCAAATAACCAATCTGCCCCGCAAACAGCCAGAAATCACGATCGGCCGTCCAGACCGGCACGAATCCCGAATTTCTCGCTGCACCGACAAAAAGCACTATTCACTCCTGAACGGCCCGAAAGTAGTTATTTTCCATTTTGTCAACGGAAAACCGCCGTACCGCCTCTAAAACGTTGCAAATAACCAATCTGCCCCGCAAACAGCCAGAAATCACGATCGGCCGTCCAGACCGGCACGAATCCCGAATTTCTCGCTGCACCGACAAAAAGCACTATTCACCCCTGGACGGCCCGAAATTAGTTATTTTCCATTTTGTCAACGAAAAACCGCCGTACCGCCCCGAAAACGTTGCAAATAACCATTCTAGCCCTCAAACAGCCAGAAATCACGATCGGCCGTCCAGACCGGCACGAATCCCGAATTTCTCGCTGCACCGACAAAAAGCACTATTCACCCCTGGACAGCCCGAAAGTAGTTATTTTCCATTTTGTCAACGGAAAACCGCCGTACCACCCCGAAAACGTTGCAAATAACCGTTCTAGCCCTCAAACAGTTAGAAATCACGATCGGCCGTCCAGACCGGCATGAATCCCGAATTTCTCGCAGCACCGACAAAAAGCACTATTCACCCCTGAACGGCCAGAAAGTAGTTATTTTCCATTTTGTCAACGGAAAACCGCCGTACCACCACTAAAACGTTGCAAAAAACCATTCTAGCCCTCAAACAGTTAGAAATCACGATCGGCCGTCCAGACCGGCACGAATCCCGAATTTCTCGCTGCACCGACAAAAAGCACTATTCTCCCCTGAACGGCCCGAAAGTAGTTTTTTTCCATTTTGTCAACGGAAAACCGTCGTACTGCCACTAAAACGTTGCAAATAACCAATTTGCCCCTCAAACAGCCAGAAATCACGATCGGCCGTCCAGACCGACACAAATCCCGAATTTCTCGCTGCACCGACAAAAAGCACTACTCACCCCTGAACGGCCCGAAAGTAGTTATTTTCCATTTTGTCAACGGAAAACCGTCGTACCGCCTCTAAAACGTTGCAAATAACCAATCTGCCCCGCAAACAGCCAGAAATCACGATCGGCCGTCCAGACCGGCACGAATCCCGAATTTCTCGCTGCACCGACAAAAAGCACTATTCACTCCTGAACGGCCCGAAAGTAGTTATTTTCCATTTTGTCAACGGAAAACCGCCGTACCGCCTCTAAAACGTTGCAAATAACCAATCTGCCCCGCAAACAGCCAGAAATCACGATCGGCCGTCCAGACCGGCACGAATCCCGAATTTCTCGCTGCACCGACAAAAAGCACTATTCACCCCTGGACGGCCCGAAATTAGTTATTTTCCATTTTGTCAACGAAAAACCGCCGTACCGCCCCGAAAACGTTGCAAATAACCATTCTAGCCCTCAAACAGCCAGAAATCACGATCGGCCGTCCAGACCGGCACGAATCCCGAATTTCTCGCTGCACCGACAAAAAGCACTATTCACCCCTGGACAGCCCGAAAGTAGTTATTTTCCATTTTGTCAACGGAAAACCGCCGTACCACCCCGAAAACGTTGCAAATAACCGTTCTAGCCCTCAAACAGTTAGAAATCACGATCGGCCGTCCAGACCGGCACGAATCCCGAATTTCTCGCTGCACCGACAAAAAGCACTATTCACCCATGAACGGCCCGAAAGTAGTTATTTTCCATTTTGTCAACGGAAAACTGCCGTACCGCCACTAAAACGTTGCAAATAACCAATCTGCCCCTCAAATAGCCAGAAATCACGACTGGCCGACCAGACCGGCACGAATCCCGAATTTCTCGCTGTACCGACAAAAAGCGCTATTTAACCCTGGACGGCCCGAAAGTAGTTATTTTCCATTTTGTCAACGGAAAACCGCCGTACCGCCCCGAAAACGTTGCAAATAACCGTTCTAGCCCTCAAGCAGTTAGAAATCACGATCGGCCGTCCAGACCGGCACGAATCCCGAATTTCTCGCTGCACCGACAAAAAGCATTATTCACCCCTGAAAGGCCCGAAAGTAGTTTTTTTCCATTTTGTCAACAGAAAACCGCCGTACTGCCACTAAAACGTTGCAAATAACCAATCTGCCCCTCAAACGGCCAGAAATCACGACTGGCCGTCCAGACCGGCACGAATCCCGAATTTCTCGCTGCACCGACAAAAAGCACTATTCACCCCTGGACAGCCCGAAAGTAGTTATTTTCCATTTTGTCAACGGAAAACCGCCGTACCGCCCCGAAAACGTTGCAAATAACCATTCTTGCCCACAAACAGCCAGAAATCACGATCGGCCGTCCAGACCGGCATGAATCCCGAATTTCTCGCAGCACCGACAAAAAGCACTATTCACCCCTGAACGGCCAGAAAGTAGTTATTTTCCATTTTGTCAACGGAAAACCGCCGTACCACCACTAAAACGTTGCAAAAAACCATTCTAGCCCTCAAACAGTTAGAAATCACGATCGGCCGTCCAGACCGGCACGAATCCCGAATTTCTCGCTGCACCGACAAAAAGCACTATTCTCCCCTGAACGGCCCGAAAGTAGTTTTTTTCCATTTTGTCAACGGAAAACCGTCGTACTGCCACTAAAACGTTGCAAATAACCAATTTGCCCCTCAAATAGCCAGAAATCACGATCAGCCGTCCAGACCGGCACAAATCCCGAATTTCTCGCTGCACCGACAAAAAGCACTACTCACCCCTGAACGGCCCGAAAGTAGTTATTTTCCATTTTGTCAACGGAAAACCGTCGTACCGCCTCTAAAACGTTGCAAATAACCAATCTGCCCCGCAAACAGCCAGAAATCACGATCGGCCGTCCAGACCGGCACGAATCCCGAATTTCTCGCAGCACCGACAAAAAGCACTATTCACCCCTGAACGGCCCGAAAGTAGTTATTTTCCATTTTGTCAACGGAAAACCGCCGTACCGCCCCTAAAACGTTGCAAATAACCATTCTGCCCCACAAACAGCCAGAAATCACGATCGGCCGTCCAGACCGGCACGCATCCCGAATTTCTCGCTGCACCGACAAAAAGCACTATTCACCCCTGAACGGCCCGAAAGTAGTTATTTTCATTTTTGTCAACGGAAAACCACCGTACCGCCCCGAAAACGTTGCTAATAACCATTCAAGCCCTCAAACAATTAGAAATCACGATCGGCCGTCCACACCGGCACGAATCCCGAATTTCTCGCTGCACCGACAAAAAGCACTATTCACCCCTGAACGGCCCGAAAGTAGTTATTTTCCATTTCGTCAACGGAAAACCGTCGTACCGCCACTAAAACGTTGCAAATAACCAATCTGCCCCGCAAACAGCCAGAAATCCCGAACGGCCGTCCAGACCGGCACGAATCCTGAATTTCTCGCTGCACCGACAAAAAGCACTATTCACCCGTGAACGGCCCGAAAGTAGTTATTTTCCTTTTTGTCAACGGAAAACCGACGAACCGCCCCGAAAACGTTGCAAACAACCATTCAAGCCCTCAAATAGTTAGAAATCACGATCGGCCGTCCAGACCGGCACGAATCCCGAATTTCTCGCTGCTCCGACAAAAAGCACTATTCACCCCTGAACGGCCCGAAAGTAGTTATTTTCCATTTTGTCAACGGAAAACCGCCGTACCGCCACTAAAACGTTGCAAATAACCAATCTGCCCCTCAAACAGCCTGAAATCACGATCGGCCGTGCAGACCGGCACGAATCCCGAATTTCTCGCTGCACCGACAAAAAGCACTAATCCCCCCAGAACGGCACGAAAGTAGTTATTTTCCATTTTGTCAACGGAAAACCGCCGCACCGCCACTAAAACGTTGCAAATAACCAATCTGCCCCTCAAACGGCCAGAAATCACGACTGGCCGTCCAGACCGGCACGAATCCCGAATTTCTCGCTGCACCGACAAAAAGCACTATTCACCCCTGGACAGCCCGAAAGTAGTTATTTTCCATTTTGTCAACGGAAAACCGCCGTACCACCCCGAAAACGTTGCAAATAACCGTTCTAGCCCTCAAACAGTTAGAAATCACGATCGGCCGTCCAGACCGGCACGAATTCCGAATTTCTCGCTGCACCGACATAAAGCACTATTCACCCATGAACGGCCCGAAAGTAGTTATTTTCCATTTTGTCAACGGAAAACTGCCGTACCGCCACTAAAACGTTGCAAATAACCAATCTGCCCCTCAAACAGCCAGAAATCACGACTGGCCGTCCAGACCGGCACGAATCCCGAATTTCTCGCTGTACCGACAAAAAGCGCTATTTAACCCTGGACGGCCCGAAAGTAGTTATTTTCCATTTTGTCAACGGAAAACCGCCGTACCGCCCCGAAAACGTTGCAAATAACCGTTCTAGCCCTCAAGCAGTTAGAAATCACGATCGGCCGTCCAGACCGGCACGAATCCCGAATTTCTCGCTGCACCGACAAAAAGCATTATTCACCCCTGAAAGGCCCGAAAGTAGTTTTTTTCCATTTTGTCAACAGAAAACCGCCGTACTGCCACTAAAACGTTGCAAATAACCAATCTGCCCCTCAAACGGCCAGAAATCACGACTGGCCGTCCAGACCGGCACGAATCCCGAATTTCTCGCTGCACCGACAAAAAGCACTATTCACCCCTCGACAGCCCGAAAGTAGTTATTTTCCATTTTGTCAACGGAAAACCGCCGTACCGCCCCGAAAACGTTGCAAATAACCATTCTTGCCCACAAACAGCCAGAAATCACGATCGGCCGTCCAGACCGGCATGAATCCCGAATTTCTCGCAGCACCGACAAAAAGCACTATTCACCCCTGAACGGCCAGAAAGTAGTTATTTTCCATTTTGTCAACGGAAAACCGCCGTACCACCACTAAAACGTTGCAAAAAACCATTCTAGCCCTCAAACAGTTAGAAATCACGATCGGCCGTCCAGACCGGCACGAATCCCGAATTTCTCGCTGCACCGACAAAAAGCACTATTCTCCCCTGAACGGCCCGAAAGTAGTTTTTTTCCATTTTGTCAACGGAAAACCGTCGTACTGCCACTAAAACGTTGCAAATAACCAATTTGCCCCTCAAACAGCCAGAAATCACGATCGGCCGTCCAGACCGACACAAATCCCGAATTTCTCGCTGCACCGACAAAAAGCACTACTCACCCCTGAACGGCCCGAAAGTAGTTATTTTCCATTTTGTCAACGGAAAACCGTCGTACCGCCTCTAAAACGTTGCAAATAACCAATCTGCCCCGCAAACAGCCAGAAATCACGATCGGCCGTCCAGACCGGCACGAATCCCGAATTTCTCGCTGCACCGACAAAAAGCACTATTCACTCCTGAACGGCCCGAAAGTAGTTATTTTCCATTTTGTCAACGGAAAACCGCCGTACCGCCTCTAAAACGTTGCAAATAACCAATCTGCCCCGCAAACAGCCAGAAATCACGATCGGCCGTCCAGACCGGCACGAATCCCGAATTTCTCGCTGCACCGACAAAAAGCACTATTCACCCCTGGACGGCCCGAAATTAGTTATTTTCCATTTTGTCAACGAAAAACCGCCGTACCGCCCCGAAAACGTTGCAAATAACCATTCTAGCCCTCAAACAGTTAGAAATCACGATCGGCCGCCCAGACCGGCACGAATCCCGAATTTCTCGCTGCACCGACAAAAAGCACTATTCACCCATGAACGGCCCGAAAGTAGTTATTTTCCATTTTGTCAACGGAAAACTGCCGTACCGCCACTAAAACGTTGCAAATAACCAATCTGCCCCTCAAACAGCCAGAAATCACGACTGGCCGTCCAGACCGGCACGAATCCCGAATTTCTCGCTGTACCGACAAAAAGCACTATTCACCCCTGGACAGCCCGAAAGTAGTTATTTTCCATTTTGTCAACGGAAAACCGCCGTACCGCCCCGAAAACGTTGCAAATAACCATTCTAGCCCTCAAACAGCCAGAAATCACGATCGGCCGTCCAGACCGGCACGAATCCCGAATTTCTCGCTGCACCGACAAAAAGCACTATTCACCCCTGAACGGCCCGAAAGTAGTTATTTTCCATTTTGTCAACGGAAAACCGCCGTACCGCCACTAAAACGTTGCAAATAACCATTCTGCCCCTCAAACAGCCAGAAATCACGACTGGCCGTCCAGACCGGCACGAATCCCGAATTTCTCGCTGTACCGTCAAAAAGCACTATTCACCCCTGGACGGCCCGAAATTAGTTATTTTCCATTTTGTCAACGGAAAACCGCCGTACCGCCCCGAAAACGTTGCAAATAACCATTCTAGCCCTCAAATAGTTAGAAATCACGATCGGCCGCCCAGACCGGCACGAATCCCGAATTTCTCGCTGCACCGACAAAAAGCACTATTCACCCCTGAACGGCCCGAAAGTAGTTATTTTCCATTTTGTCAACGGAAAACCGCCGTACCGCCACTAAAACGTTGCAAATAACCAATCTGCCCCGCAAACAGCCAGAAATCACGATCGGCCGTCCAGACCGGCACGAATCCTGAATTTCTCGCTGCACCGACAAAAAGCACTATTCACTCCTGAACGGCCCGAAAGTAGTTATTTTCCATTTTGTCAACGGAAAACCGCAGTACCGCCCCGAAAACGTTGCAAATAACCATTCTAGCCCTCAAACAGTTAGAAATCACGATCGGCCGTCCAGACCGGCACGAATCCTGAATTTCTCGCTGCACCGACAAAAAGCACTATTCACCCATGAACGGCCCGAAAGTAGTTATTTTCCATTTTGTCAACGGAAAACTGCCGTACCGCCACTAAAACGTTGCAAATAACCAATCTGCCCCTCAAACAGCCAGAAATCACGACTGGCCGTCCAGACCGGCACGAATCCCGAATTTCTCGCTGTACCGACAAAAAGCACTATTCACCCCTGGACAGCCCGAAAGTAGTTATTTTCCATTTTGTCAACGGAAAACCGCCGTACCGCCCCGAAAACGTTGCAAATAACCATTCTAGCCCGCAAACAGTTACAAATCACGATCGGCCGTCCAGACCGGCACGAATCCCGAATTCCTCGCTGCACCGACAAAAAGCACTATTCACCCCTGAACGGCCCGAAAGTAGTTATTTTCCATTTTGTCAACGGAAAACCGCCGTACCGCCACTAAAACGTTGCAAATAACCATTCTGCCACACAAACAGCCAGAAATCACGATCGGCCGTCCAGACCGGCACGCATCCCGAATTTCTCGCTGCACCGACAAAAAGCACTATTCACCCCTGAACGGCCCGAAAGTAGTTATTTTCCATTTTGTCAACGGAAAACCGCCGTACCGCCCCGAAAACGTTGCAAATAACCATTTTAGCCCTTAAACAGTTAGAAATCACGATCGACCGTCCAGACCGGCACGAATCCTGAATTTCTCGCTGCACCGACAAAAAGCACTATTCATCCCTGAACGGCCCGAAAGTAGTTATTTTCCATTTTGTCAACGGAAAACCGCCGTACTGCCATTAAAACATTGCAAATAACCAATCTGCCCCTCAAACAGCCAGAAATCACGACTGGCCATCCAGACCGGCACGAATCCCGAATTTCTCGCTGTACCGTCAAAAAGCACTATTCACCCCTGGACAGCCCGAAAGTAGTTATTTTCCATTTTGTCAACGGAAAACCGCCGTACCGCCCCGAAAACGTTGCAAATAACCATTCTAGCCCGCAAACAGTTACAAATCACGATCGGCCGTCCAGACCGGCACGAATCCCGAATTCCTCGCTGCACCGACAAAAAGCACTATTCACCCCTGAACGGCCCGAAAGTAGTTATTTTCCATTTTGTCAACGGAAAACCGCCGTACCGCCACTAAAACGTTGCAAATAACCATTCTGCCACACAAACAGCCAGAAATCACGATCGGCCGTCCAGACCGGCACGCATCCCGAATTTCTCGCTGCACCGACAAAAAGCACTATTCACCCCTGAACGGCCCGAAAGTAGTTATTTTCCATTTTGTCAACGGAAAACCGCCGTACCGCCCCGAAAACGTTGCAAATAACCATTTTAGCCCTTAAACAGTTAGAAATCACGATCGACCGTCCAGACCGGCACGAATCCTGAATTTCTCGCTGCACCGACAAAAAGCACTATTCATCCCTGAACGCCCCGAAAGTAGTTATTTTCCATTTTGTCAACGGAAAACCGCCGTACTGCCATTAAAACATTGCAAATAACCAATCTGCCCCTCAAACAGCCAGAAATCACGACTGGCCGTCCAGACCGGCACGAATCCCGAATTTCTCGCTGTACCGTCAAAAAGCACTATTCACCCCTGGACGGCCCGAAATTAGTTATTTTCCATTTTGTCAACGGAAAACCGCCGTACCGCCCCGAAAACGTTGCAAATAACCATTCTAGCCCTCAAATAGTTAGAAATCACGATCGGCCGCCCAGACCGGCACGAATCCCGAATTTCTCGCTGCACCGACAAAAAGCACTATTCACCCCTGAACGGCCCGAAAGTAGTTATTTTCCATTTTGTCAACGGAAAACCGCCGTACCGCCACTAAAACGTTGCAAATAACCAATCTGCCCCGCAAACAGCCAGAAATCACGATCGGCCGTCCAGACCGGCACGAATCCTGAATTTCTCGCTGCACCGACAAAAAGCACTATTCCCTCCTGAACGGCCCGAAAGTAGTTATTTTCCATTTTGTCAACGGAAAACCGCAGTACCGCCCCGAAAACGTTGCAAATAACCATTCTAGCCCTCAAACAGTTAGAAATCACGATCGGCCGCCCAGACCGGCACGAATCCCGAATTTCTCGCTGCACCGACAAAAAGCACTATTCACCCCTGAACGGCCCGAAAGTAGTTATTTTCCATTTTGTCAACGGAAAACCGCCGTACCGCCACTAAAACGTTGCAAATAACCAATCTGCCCCGCAAACAGCCAGAAATCACGATCGGCCGTCCAGACCGGCACGAATCCTGAATTTCTCGCTGCACCGACAAAAAGCACTATTCCCTCCTGAACGGCCCGAAAGTAGTTATTTTCCATTTTGTCAACGGAAAACCGCAGTACCGCCCCGAAAACGTTGCAAATAACCATTCTAGCCCTCAAACAGTTAGAAATCACGATCGGCCGTCCAGACCGGCACGAATCCTGAATTTCTCGCTGCACCGACAAAAAGCACTATTCACCCATGAACGGCCCGAAAGTAGTTATTTTCCATTTTGTCAACGGAAAACTGCCGTACCGCCACTAAAACGTTGCAAATAACCAATCTGCCCCTCAAACAGCCAGAAATCACGACTGGCCGTCCAGACCGGCACGAATCCCGAATTTCTCGCTGTACCGACAAAAAGCACTATTCACCCCTGGACAGCCCGAAAGTAGTTATTTTCCATTTTGTCAACGGAAAACCGCCGTACCGCCCCGAAAACGTTGCAAATAACCATTCTAGCCCGCAAACAGTTACAAATCACGATCGGCCGTCCAGACTGGCACGAATCCCGAATTCCTCGCTGCACCGACAAAAAGCACTATTCACCCATGAACGGCCCGAAAGTAGTTATTTTCAGTTTTGTCAACGGAAAACTGTCGTGCCGCCACTAAAACGTTGCAAATAACCAATCTGCCCCTCAAACAGCCAGAAATCACGACTGGCCGTCCAGACCGGCACGAATCCCGAATTTCTCGCTGTACCGACAAAAAGCACTATTCACCCCTGGACAGCCCGAAAGTAGTTATTTTCCATTTTGTCAACGGAAAACCGCCGTACCGCCCCGAAAACGTTGCAAATAACCATTCTAGCCCTCAAACAGCCAGAAATCACGATCGGCCGTCCAGACCGGCACGCATCCCGAATTTCTCGCTGCACCGACAAAAAGCACTATTCACCCCTGAACGGCCCGAAAGTAGTTATTTTCCATTTTGTCAACGGAAAACCGCCGTACCGCCCCGAAAACGTTGCAAATAACCATTTTAGCCCTTAAACAGTTAGAAATCGCGATCGACCGTCCAGACCGGCACGAATCCTGAATTTCTCGCTGCACCGACAAAAAGCACTATTCATCCCTGAACGGCCCGAAAGTAGTTATTTTCCATTTTGTCAACGGAAAACCGCCGTACTGCCATTAAAACATTGCAAATAACCAATCTGCCCCTCAAACAGCCAGAAATCACGACTGGCCGTCCAGACCGGCACGAATCCCGAATTTCTCGCTGTACCGTCAAAAAGCACTATTCACCCCTGGACGGCCCGAAATTAGTTATTTTCCATTTTGTGAACGGAAAACCGCCGTACCGCCCCGAAAACGTTGCAAATAACCATTCTACCCCTCAAATAGTTAGAAATCACGATCGGCCGCCCAGACCGGCACGAATCCCGAATTTCTCGCTGCACCGACAAAAAGCACTATTCACCCATGAACGGCCCGAAAGTAGTTATTTTCCATTTTGTCAACGGAAAACTGCCGTACCGCCACTAAAACGTTGCAAATAACCAATCTGCCCCTCAAACAGCCAGAAATCACGACTGGCCGTCCAGACCGGCACGAATCCCTAATTTCTCGCTGTACCGACAAAAAGCACTATTCACCCCTGGACAGCCCGAAAGTAGTTATTTTCCATTTTGTCAACGGAAAACCGCCGTACCGCCCCGAAAACGTTGCAAATAACCATTCTAGCCCTCAAACAGCCAGAAATCACGATCGGCCGTCCAGACCGGCACGAATCCCGAATTTCTCGCTGCACCGACAAAAAGCACTATTCACCCCTGAACGGCCCGAAAGTAGTTATTTTCCATTTTGTCAACGGAAAACCGCCGTACCGCCACTAAAATGTTGCAAATAACCATTCTGCCCCTCAAACAGCCAGAAATCACGACTGGCTGTCCAGACCGGCACGAATCCCGAATTTCTCGCTGTACCGACAAAAAGCACTATTCACCCCTGGACAGCCCGAAAGTAGTAATTTTCCATTTTTTCAACGGAAAACCGCCGTACCGCCCCGAAAGCGTTGCAAATACCCATTCTAGCCCTCAAACAGTTAGAAATCACGATCGGCCGTCCAGACCGGCACGAATCCCGAATTTCCCGCTGCACCGACAAAAAGCACTATTCACCCCTGAACGGCCCGAAAGTAGTTATTTTCCATTTTGTCAACGGAAAACCGCCGTACCGCCACTAAAACGTTGCAAATAACCATTCTGCCACACAAACAGCCAGAAATCACGATCGGCCGTCCAGACCGGCACGCATCCCGAATTTCTCGCTGCACCGACAAAAAGCACTATTCACCCCTGAACGGCCCGAAAGTAGTTATTTTCCATTTTGTCAACGGAAAACCGCCGTACCGCCCCGAAAACGTTGCAAATAACCATTTTAGCCCTTAAACAGTTAGAAATCACGATCGACCGTCCAGACCGGCACGAATCCTGAATTTCTCGCTGCACCGACAAAAAGCACTATTCACCCCTGAACGGCCCGAAAGTAGTTATTTTCCATTTTGTCAACGGAAAACCGCCGTACCGCCACTAAAACGTTGCAAATAACCAATCTGCCCCGCAAACAGCCAGAAATCACGATCGGCCGTCCAGACCGGCACGAATCCTGAATTTCTCGCTGCACCGACAAAAAGCACTATTCACTCCTGAACGGCCCGATAGTAGTTTTTTTCCATTTTGTCAACGGAAAACCGCAGTACCGCCCCGAAAACGTTGCAAATAACCATTCTAGCCCTCAAACAGTTAGAAATCACGATCGGCCGTCCAGACCGGCACGAATCCTGAATTTCTCGCTGCACCGACAAAAAGCACTATTCACCCATGAACGGCCCGAAAGTAGTTATTTTCCATTTTGTCAACGGAAAACTGCCGTACCGCCACTAAAACGTTGCAAATAACCAATCTGCCCCTCAAACAGCCAGAAATCACGACTGGCCGTCCAGACCGGCACGAATCCCGAATTTCTCGCTGTACCGACAAAAAGCACTATTCACCCCTGGACAGCCCGAAAGTAGTTATTTTCCATTTTGTCAACGGAAAACCGCCGTACCGCCCCGAAAACGTTGCAAATAACCATTCTTGCCCGCAAACAGTTACAAATCACGATCGGCCGTCCAGACCGGCACGAATCCCGAATTTCTCGCTGCACCGACAAAAAGCACTATTCACCCCTGAACGGCCCGAAAGTAGTTATTTTCCATTTTGTCAACGGAAAACCGCCGTACCGCCACTAAAACGTTGCAAATAACCAATCTGCCCCTCAAACAGCCAGAAATAACGACTGGCCGTCCAGACCGGCACGAATCCCGAATTTCTCGCTGTACCGTCAAAAAGCACTATTCACCCCTGGACGGCCCGAAATTAGTTATTTTCCATTTTGTCAACGGAAAACCGCCGTACCGCCCCGAAAACGATGCAAATAACCATTCTAGCCCTCAAATAGTTAGAAATCACGATCGGCCGCCCAGACCGGCACGAATCCCGAATTTCTCGCTGCACCGACAAAAAGCACTATTCACCCCTGAACGGCCCGAAAGTAGTTATTTTCCATTTTGTCAACGGAAAACCGCCGTACCGCCACTAAAACGTTGCAAATAACCAATTTGCCCCGCAAACAGCCAGAAATCACGATCGGCCGTCCAGACCGGCACGAATCCTGAATTTCTCGCTGCACCGACAAAAAGCACTATTCACTCCTGAACGGCCCGAAAGTAGTTATTTTCCATTTTGTCAACGGAAAACCGCAGTACCGCCCCGAAAACGTTGCAAATAACCATTCTAGCCCTCAAACAGTTAGAAATCATGATCGGCCGTCCAGACCGGCACGAATCCTGAATTTCTCGCTGCACCGACGAAAAGCACTATTCACCCATGAACGGCCCGAAAGTAGTTATTTTCCATTTTGTCCACGGAAAACTGCCGTACCGCCACTAAAACGTTGCAAATAACCAATCTGCCCCTCAAACAGCCAGAAATCACGACTGGCCGTCCAGACCAGCACGAATCCCGAATTTCTCGCTGTACCGACAAAAAGCACTATTCACCCCTGGACAGCCCGAAAGTAGTTATTTTCCATTTTGTCAACGGAAAACCACCGTACCGCCCCGAAAACGTTGCAAATAACCATTCTAGCCCGCAAACAGTTACAAATCACGATCGGCCGTCCAGACCGGCACGAATCCCGAATTCCTCGCTGCACCGACAAAAAGCACTATTCACCCCTGAACGGCCCGAAAGTAGTTATTTTCCATTTTGTCAACGGAAAACCGCCGTACCGCCCCGAAAACGTTGCAAATAACCATTCTAGCCCTCAAACAGTTAGAAATCATGATCGGCCGTCCAGACCGGCACGAATCCTGAATTTCTCGCTGCACCGACGAAAAGCACTATTCACCCATGAACGGCCCGAAAGTAGTTATTTTCCATTTTGTCCACGGAAAACTGCCGTACCGCCACTAAAACGTTGCAAATAACCAATCTGCCCCTCAAACAGCCAGAAATCACGACTGGCCGTCCAGACCAGCACGAATCCCGAATTTCTCGCTGTACCGACAAAAAGCACTATTCACCCCTGGACAGCCCGAAAGTAGTTATTTTCCATTTTGTCAACGGAAAACCACCGTACCGCCCCGAAAACGTTGCAAATAACCATTCTAGCCCGCAAACAGTTACAAATCACGATCGGCCGTCCAGACCGGCACGAATCCCGAATTCCTCGCTGCACCGACAAAAAGCACTATTCACCCCTGAACGGCCCGAAAGTAGTTATTTTCCATTTTGTCAACGGAAAACCGCCGTACCGCCCCGAAAACGTTGCAAATAACCATTCTACCCCTCAAATAGTTAGAAATCACGATCGGCCGCCCAGACCGGCACGAATCCCGAATTTCTCGCTGCACCGACAAAAAGCACTATTCACCCATGAACGGCCCGAAAGTAGTTATTTTCCATTTTGTCAACGGAAAACTGCCGTACCGCCACTAAAACGTTGCAAATAACCAATCTGCCCCTCAAACAGCCAGAAATCACGACTGGCCGTCCAGACCGGCACGAATCCCTAATTTCTCGCTGTACCGACAAAAAGCACTATTCACCCCTGGACAGCCCGAAAGTAGTTATTTTCCATTTTGTCAACGGAAAACCGCCGTACCGCCCCGAAAACGTTGCAAATAACCATTCTAGCCCTCAAACAGCCAGAAATCACGATCGGCCGTCCAGACCGGCACGAATCCCGAATTTCTCGCTGCACCGACAAAAAGCACTATTCACCCCTGAACGGCCCGAAAGTAGTTATTTTCCATTTTGTCAACGGAAAACCGCCGTACCGCCACTAAAATGTTGCAAATAACCATTCTGCCCCTCAAACAGCCAGAAATCACGACTGGCTGTCCAGACCGGCACGAATCCCGAATTTCTCGCTGTACCGACAAAAAGCACTATTCACCCCTGGACAGCCCGAAAGTAGTAATTTTCCATTTTTTCAACGGAAAACCGCCGTACCGCCCCGAAAGCGTTGCAAATACCCATTCTAGCCCTCAAACAGTTAGAAATCACGATCGGCCGTCCAGACCGGCACGAATCCCGAATTTCCCGCTGCACCGACAAAAAGCACTATTCACCCCTGAACGGCCCGAAAGTAGTTATTTTCCATTTTGTCAACGGAAAACCGCCGTACCGCCACTAAAACGTTGCAAATAACCATTCTGCCACACAAACAGCCAGAAATCACGATCGGCCGTCCAGACCGGCACGCATCCCGAATTTCTCGCTGCACCGACAAAAAGCACTATTCACCCCTGAACGGCCCGAAAGTAGTTATTTTCCATTTTGTCAACGGAAAACCGCCGTACCGCCCCGAAAACGTTGCAAATAACCATTTTAGCCCTTAAACAGTTAGAAATCACGATCGACCGTCCAGACCGGCACGAATCCTGAATTTCTCGCTGCACCGACAAAAAGCACTATTCACCCCTGAACGGCCCGAAAGTAGTTATTTTCCATTTTGTCAACGGAAAACCGCCGTACCGCCACTAAAACGTTGCAAATAACCAATCTGCCCCGCAAACAGCCAGAAATCACGATCGGCCGTCCAGACCGGCACGAATCCTGAATTTCTCGCTGCACCGACAAAAAGCACTATTCACTCCTGAACGGCCCGATAGTAGTTTTTTTCCATTTTGTCAACGGAAAACCGCAGTACCGCCCCGAAAACGTTGCAAATAACCATTCTAGCCCTCAAACAGTTAGAAATCACGATCGGCCGTCCAGACCGGCACGAATCCTGAATTTCTCGCTGCACCGACAAAAAGCACTATTCACCCATGAACGGCCCGAAAGTAGTTATTTTCCATTTTGTCAACGGAAAACTGCCGTACCGCCACTAAAACGTTGCAAATAACCAATCTGCCCCTCAAACAGCCAGAAATCACGACTGGCCGTCCAGACCGGCACGAATCCCGAATTTCTCGCTGTACCGACAAAAAGCACTATTCACCCCTGGACAGCCCGAAAGTAGTTATTTTCCATTTTGTCAACGGAAAACCGCCGTACCGCCCCGAAAACGTTGCAAATAACCATTCTTGCCCGCAAACAGTTACAAATCACGATCGGCCGTCCAGACCGGCACGAATCCCGAATTTCTCGCTGCACCGACAAAAAGCACTATTCACCCCTGAACGGCCCGAAAGTAGTTATTTTCCATTTTGTCAACGGAAAACCGCCGTACCGCCACTAAAACGTTGCAAATAACCAATCTGCCCCTCAAACAGCCAGAAATAACGACTGGCCGTCCAGACCGGCACGAATCCCGAATTTCTCGCTGTACCGTCAAAAAGCACTATTCACCCCTGGACGGCCCGAAATTAGTTATTTTCCATTTTGTCAACGGAAAACCGCCGTACCGCCCCGAAAACGATGCAAATAACCATTCTAGCCCTCAAATAGTTTGAAATCACGATCGGCCGCCCAGACCGGCACGAATCCCGAATTTCTCGCTGCACCGACAAAAAGCACTATTCACCCCTGAACGGCCCGAAAGTAGTTATTTTCCATTTTGTCAACGGAAAACCGCCGTACCGCCACTAAAACGTTGCAAATAACCAATTTGCCCCGCAAACAGCCAGAAATCACGATCGGCCGTCCAGACCGGCACGAATCCTGAATTTCTCGCTGCACCGACAAAAAGCACTATTCACTCCTGAACGGCCCGAAAGTAGTTATTTTCCATTTTGTCAACGGAAAACCGCAGTACCGCCCCGAAAACGTTGCAAATAACCATTCTAGCCCTCAAACAGTTAGAAATCATGATCGGCCGTCCAGACCGGCACGAATCCTGAATTTCTCGCTGCACCGACGAAAAGCACTATTCACCCATGAACGGCCCGAAAGTAGTTATTTTCCATTTTGTCCACGGAAAACTGCCGTACCGCCACTAAAACGTTGCAAATAACCAATCTGCCCCTCAAACAGCCAGAAATCACGACTGGCCGTCCAGACCAGCACGAATCCCGAATTTCTCGCTGTACCGACAAAAAGCACTATTCACCCCTGGACAGCCCGAAAGTAGTTATTTTCCATTTTGTCAACGGAAAACCACCGTACCGCCCCGAAAACGTTGCAAATAACCATTCTAGCCCGCAAACAGTTACAAATCACGATCGGCCGTCCAGACCGGCACGAATCCCGAATTCCTCGCTGCACCGACAAAAAGCACTATTCACCCCTGAACGGCCCGAAAGTAGTTATTTTCCATTTTGTCAACGGAAAACCGCCGTACCGCCACTAAAACGTTGCAAATAACCATTCTGCCCCCCAAACAGCCAGAAATCACGATCGGCCGTCCAGACCGGCACGCATCCCGAATTTCTCGCTGCACCGACAAAAAGCACTATTCACCCCTGAACGGCCCGAAAGTAGTTATTTTCCATTTTGTCAACGGAAAACCGCCGTACCGCCCCGAAAACGTTGCAAATAACCATTTTAGCCCTTAAACAGTTAGAAATCACGATCGGCCGTCCAGACCGGCACGAATCCCGAATTTCCCGCTGCACCGACAAAAAGCACTATTCACCCCTGAACGGCCCGAAAGTAGTTATTTTCCATTTTGTCAACGGAAAACCGCCGTACCGCCACTAAAACGTTGCAAATAACCATTCTGCCACACAAACAGCCAGAAATCACGATCGGCCGTCCAGACCGGCACGCATCCCGAATTTCTCGCTGCACCGACAAAAAGCACTATTCACCCCTGAACGGCCCGAAAGTAGTTATTTTCCATTTTGTCAACGGAAAACCGCCGTACCGCCCCGAAAACGTTGCAAATAACCATTTTAGCCCTTAAACAGTTAGAAATCACGATCGGCCGTCCAGACCGGCACGAATCCCGAATTTCCCGCTGCACCGACAAAAAGCACTATTCACCCCTGAACGGCCCGAAAGTAGTTATTTTCCATTTTGTCAACGGAAAACCGCCGTACCGCCACTAAAACGTTGCAAATAACCATTCTGCCACACAAACAGCCAGAAATCACGATCGGCCGTCCAGACCGGCACGCATCCCGAATTTCTCGCTGCACCGACAAAAAGCACTATTCACCCCTGAACGGCCCGAAAGTAGTTATTTTCCATTTTGTCAACGGAAAACCGCCGTACCGCCCCGAAAACGTTGCAAATAACCATTTTAGCCCTTAAACAGTTAGAAATCACGATCGACCGTCCAGACCGGCACGAATCCTGAATTTCTCGCTGCACCGACAAAAAGCACTATTCACCCCTGAACGGCCCGAAAGTAGTTATTTTCCATTTTGTCAACGGAAAACCGCCGTACCGCCACTAAAACGTTGCAAATAACCAATCTGCCCCGCAAACAGCCAGAAATCACGATCGGCCGTCCAGACCGGCACGAATCCTGAATTTCTCGCTGCACCGACAAAAAGCACTATTCACTCCTGAACGGCCCGATAGTAGTTTTTTTCCATTTTGTCAACGGAAAACCGCAGTACCGCCCCGAAAACGTTGCAAATAACCATTCTAGCCCTCAAACAGTTAGAAATCACGATCGGCCGTCCAGACCGGCACGAATCCTGAATTTCTCGCTGCACCGACAAAAAGCACTATTCACCCATGAACGGCCCGAAAGTAGTTATTTTCCATTTTGTCAACGGAAAACTGCCGTACCGCCACTAAAACGTTGCAAATAACCAATCTGCCCCTCAAACAGCCAGAAATCACGACTGGCCGTCCAGACCGGCACGAATCCCGAATTTCTCGCTGTACCGACAAAAAGCACTATTCACCCCTGGACAGCCCGAAAGTAGTTATTTTCCATTTTGTCAACGGAAAACCGCCGTACCGCCCCGAAAACGTTGCAAATAACCATTCTTGCCCGCAAACAGTTACAAATCACGATCGGCCGTCCAGACCGGCACGAATCCCGAATTTCTCGCTGCACCGACAAAAAGCACTATTCACCCCTGAACGGCCCGAAAGTAGTTATTTTCCATTTTGTCAACGGAAAACCGCCGTACCGCCACTAAAACGTTGCAAATAACCAATCTGCCCCTCAAACAGCCAGAAATAACGACTGGCCGTCCAGACCGGCACGAATCCCGAATTTCTCGCTGTACCGTCAAAAAGCACTATTCACCCCTGGACGGCCCGAAATTAGTTATTTTCCATTTTGTCAACGGAAAACCGCCGTACCGCCCCGAAAACGATGCAAATAACCATTCTAGCCCTCAAATAGTTAGAAATCACGATCGGCCGCCCAGACCGGCACGAATCCCGAATTTCTCGCTGCACCGACAAAAAGCACTATTCACCCCTGAACGGCCCGAAAGTAGTTATTTTCCATTTTGTCAACGGAAAACCGCCGTACCGCCACTAAAACGTTGCAAATAACCAATTTGCCCCGCAAACAGCCAGAAATCACGATCGGCCGTCCAGACCGGCACGAATCCTGAATTTCTCGCTGCACCGACAAAAAGCACTATTCACTCCTGAACGGCCCGAAAGTAGTTATTTTCCATTTTGTCAACGGAAAACCGCAGTACCGCCCCGAAAACGTTGCAAATAACCATTCTAGCCCTCAAACAGTTAGAAATCATGATCGGCCGTCCAGACCGGCACGAATCCTGAATTTCTCGCTGCACCGACGAAAAGCACTATTCACCCATGAACGGCCCGAAAGTAGTTATTTTCCATTTTGTCCACGGAAAACTGCCGTACCGCCACTAAAACGTTGCAAATAACCAATCTGCCCCTCAAACAGCCAGAAATCACGACTGGCCGTCCAGACCAGCACGAATCCCGAATTTCTCGCTGTACCGACAAAAAGCACTATTCACCCCTGGACAGCCCGAAAGTAGTTATTTTCCATTTTGTCAACGGAAAACCACCGTACCGCCCCGAAAACGTTGCAAATAACCATTCTAGCCCGCAAACAGTTACAAATCACGATCGGCCGTCCAGACCGGCACGAATCCCGAATTCCTCGCTGCACCGACAAAAAGCACTATTCACCCCTGAACGGCCCGAAAGTAGTTATTTTCCATTTTGTCAACGGAAAACCGCCGTACCGCCACTAAAACGTTGCAAATAACCATTCTGCCCCCCAAACAGCCAGAAATCACGATCGGCCGTCCAGACCGGCACGCATCCCGAATTTCTCGCTGCACCGACAAAAAGCACTATTCACCCCTGAACGGCCCGAAAGTAGTTATTTTCCATTTTGTCAACGGAAAACCGCCGTACCGCCCCGAAAACGTTGCAAATAACCATTTTAGCCCTTAAACAGTTAGAAATCACGATCGGCCGTCCAGACCGGCACGAATCCTGAATTTCTCGCTGCACCGACAAAAAGCACTATTCACCCCTGGACGGACCGAAAGTAGTTATTTTCCATTTTGTCAACGGAAAACCGTCGTACCGCCACTAAAACGTTGCAAATAACCAATCTGCCCCTCAAACAGCCAGAAATCACGACTGGCCGTCCAGACCGGCACGAATCCCGAATTTCTCGCTGTACCGACAAAAACCACTATTCACCCCTGGACAGCCCGAAAGTAGTTATTTTCCATTTTGTCAACGGAAAACCGCCGTACCGCCACTAAAACGTTGCAAATAACCATTCTAGCCCTCAAACAGTTAGAAATCACGATCGGCCGTCTAGACCGGCACGAATCCCGAATTTCTCGCTGCACCGACAAAAAGCACTATTCACCCCTGGACGGCCCGAAAGTAGTTATTTTCCATTTTGTCAACGAAAAACCGCCGTACCGCCACTAAAACGTTGCAAATAACCAATCTGCCCCGCAAACAGCCAGAAATCACGATCGGCCGTCCAGACCGGCACGCATCCCGAATTTCTCGCTGCACCGACAAAAAGCACTATTCATCCCTGAACGGCCCGAAAGTAGTTATTTTCCATTTTGTCAACGGAAAACCGCCGTACTGCCATTAAAACGTTGCAAATAACCAATCTGCCCCTCAGACAGCCAGAAATCACGACTGGCCGTCCAGACCGGCACGAATCCCGAATTTCTCGCTGTACCGTCAAAAAGCACTATTCACCCCTGGACGGCCCGAAATTAGTTATTTTCCATTTTGTCAACGGAAAACCGCCGTACCGCCCCGAAAATGTTGCAAATAACCATTCTAGCCCTCAAATAGTTAGAAATCACGATCGGCCGCCCAGACCGGCACGAATCCCGAATTTCTCGCTGCACCGACAAAAAGCACTATTCATCCCTGAACGGCCCGAAAGTAGTTATTTTCCATTTTGTCAACGGAAAACCGCCGTACTGCCATTAAAACGTTGCAAATAACCAATCTGCCCCTCAAACAGCCAGAAATCACGACTGGCCGTCCAGACCGGCACGAATCCCGAATTTCTCGCTGTACCGTCAAAAAGCACTATTCACCCCTGGACGGCCCGAAATTAGTTATTTTCCATTTTGTCAACGGAAAACCGCCGTACCGCCCCGAAAACGATGCAAATAATCATTCTAGCGCTCAAATAGTTAGAAATCACGATCGGCCGTCCAGACCGGCACGAATCCCGAATTTCTCGCTGCACCGACAAAAAGCACTATTCACCCATGAACGGCCCGAAAGTAGTTATTTTCCATTTTGTCAACGGAAAACTGCCGTACCGCCACTAAAACGTTGCAAATAACCAATCTGCCCCTCAAACAGCCAGAAATCACGACTGGCCGTCCAGACCGGCACGAATCCCGAATTTCTCGCTGTACCGACAAAAAGCACTATTCACCCCTGGACAGCCCGAAAGTAGTTATTTTCCATTTTGTCAACGGAAAACCGCCGTACCGCCCCGAAAACGTTGCAAATAACCATTCTAGCCCGCAAACAGTTACAAATCACGATCGGCCGTCCAGACCGGCACGAATCCCGAATTTCTCGCTGCACCGACAAAAAGCACTATTCACCCCTGAACGGCCCGAAAGTAGTTATTTTCCATTTTGTCAACGGAAAACCGCCGTACCGCCACTAAAACGTTGCAAATAACCATTCTGCCCCCCAAACAGCCAGAAATCACGATCGGCCGTCCAGACCGGCACGCATCCCGAATTTCTCGCTGCACCGACAAAAAGCACTATTCACCCCTGAACGGCCCGAAAGTAGTTATTTTCCATTTTGTCAACGGAAAAACCGCCGTACCGCCCCGAAAACGTTGCAAATAACCATTTTAGCCCTTAAACAGTTAGAAATCACGGTCGGCCGTCCAAACCGGCACGAATCCTGAATTTCTCGCTGCACCGACAAAAAGCACTATTCACCCCTGAACGGACCGAAAGTAGTTATTTTCCATTTTGTCAACGGAAAACCGCCGTACCGCCACTAAAACGTTGCAAATAACCAATCTGCCCCTCAAACAGCCAGAAATCACGACTGGCCGTCCACACCGGCACGAATCCTGAATTTCTCGCTGCACCGACAAAAAGCACTATTCACTCCTGAACGGCCCGAAAGTAGTTATTTTCCATTTTGTCAACGGAAAACCGCCGTACCGCCACTAAAACGTTGCAAATAACCATTCTAGCCCTCAAACAGTTAGAAATCACGATCGGCCGTCCAGACCGGCACGAATCCTGAATTTCTCGCTGCACCGACAAAAAGCACTATTCACCCATGAACGGCCCGAAAGTAGTTATTTTCCATTTTGTCCACGGAAAACTGCCGTACCGCCACTAAAACGTTGCAAATAACCAATCTGCCCCTCAAACAGCCAGAAATCACGACTGGCCGTCCAGACCAGCACGAATCCCAAATTTCTCGCTGTACCGACAAAAAGCACTATTCACCCCTGGACAGCCCGAAAGTAGTTATTTTCCATTTTGTCAACGGAAAACCGCCGTACCGCCACTAAAACGTTGCAAATAACCATTCTAGCCCTCAAACAGTTAGAAATCACGATCGGCCGTCCAGACCGGCACGAATCCCGAATTTCTCGCTGCACCGACAAAAAGCACTATTCACCCCTGGACGGCCCGAAAGTAGTTATTTTCCATTTTGTCAACGGAAAACCGCCGTACCGCCACTAAAACGTTGCAAAAAACCATTCTGCCCCCCAAACAGCCAGAAATCACGATCCGCCGTCCAGACCGGCACGAATCCTGAATTTCTCGCTGCACCGACAAAAAGCACTATTCATCCCTGAACGGCCCGAAAGTAGTTATTTTCCATTTTGTCAACGGAAAACCGCCGTACTGCCATTAAAACGTTGCAAATACCCATTCTAGCCCTCAAACAGTTAGAAATCACGATCGGCCGTCCAGACCGGCACGAATCCCGAATTTCTCGCTGCACCGACAAAAAGCACTATTCACCCCTGAACGGCCCGAAAGTAGTTATTTTCCATTTTGTCAACGGAAAACCGCCGTACCGCCACTAAAACGTTGCAAATAACCATTCTGCCACACAAACAGCCAGAAATCACGATCGGCCGTCCAGACCGGCACGCATCCCGAATTTCTCGCTGCACCGACAAAAAGCACTATTCACCCCTGAACGGCCCGAAAGTAGTTATTTTCCATTTTGTCAACGGAAAACCGCCGTACCGCCCCGAAAACGTTTCAAATAACCATTTTAGCCCTTAAACAGTTAGAAATCACGATCGGCCGTCCAGACCGGCACGAATCCCGAATTTCTCGCTGCACCGACAAAAAGCACTATTCACCCCTGAACGGCCCGAAAGTAGTTATTTTCCATTATGTCAACGGAAAACCGCCGTACCGCCACTAAAACGTTGCAAATAACCATTCTGCCCCCCAAACAGCCAGAAATCACGATCGGCCGTCCAGACCGGCACGCATCCCGAATTTCTCGCTGCACCGACAAAAAGCACTATTCACCCCTGAACGGCCCGAAAGTAGTTATTTTCCATTTTGTCAACGGAAAACCGCCGTACCGCCCCGAAAACGTTGCAAATAACCATTTTAGCCCTTAAACAGTTAGAAATCACGATCGGCCGTCCAGACCGGCACGAATCCTGAATTTCTCGCTGCACCGACAAAAAGCACTATTCACCCCTGAACGGACCGAAAGTAGTTATTTTCCATTTTGTCAACGGAAAACCGCCGTACCGCCACTAAAACGTTGCAAATAACCAATCTGCCCCTCAAACAGCCAGAAATCACGACTGGCCGTCCAGACCGGCACGAATCCCGAATTTCTCGCTGTACCGACAAAAACCACTATTCACCCCTGGACAGCCCGAAAGTAGTTATTTTCCATTTTGTCAACGGAAAACCGCCGTACCGCCACTAAAACGTTGCAAATAACCATTCTAGCCCTCAAACAGTTAGAAATCACGATCGGCCGTCCAGACCGGCACGAATCCCGAATTTCTCGCTGCACCGACAAAAAGCACTATTCACCCCTGGACGGCCCGAAAGTAGTTATTTTCCATTTTGTCAACGGAAAACCGCCGTACCGCCACTAAAACGTTGCAAATAACCATTCTGCCCCCCAAACAGCCAGAAATCACGATCGACCGTCCAGACCGGCACGAATCCTGAATTTCTCGCTGCACCGACAAAAAGCACTATTCACCCCTGAACGGCCCGAAAGTAGTTATTTTCCATTTTGTCAACGGAAAACCGCCGTACTGCCACTAAAACGTTGCAAATAACCAATCTGCCCCTCAAACAGCCAGAAATCACGACTGGCCGTCCAGACCGGCACGAATCCCGAATTTCTCGCTGTACCGTCAAAAAGCACTATTCACCCCTGGACGGCCCGAAATTAGTTATTTTCCATTCTGTCAACGGAAAACCGCCGTACCGCCCCGAAAACGTTGCAAATAACCATTCTAGCCCTCAAACAGTTAGAAATCACGATCGGCCGCCCAGACCGGCACGAATCCCGAATTTCTCGCTGCACCGACAAAAAGCACTATTCACCCATGAACGGCCCGAAAGTAGTTATTTTCCATTTTGTCAACGGAAAACTGCCGTACCGCCACTAAAACGTTGCAAATAACCAATCTGCCCCTCAAACAGCCAGAAATCACGACTGGCCGTCCAGACCGGCACGAATCCCGAATTTCTCGCTGTACCGACAAAAAGCACTATTCACCCCTGGACAGCCCGAAAGTAGTTATTTTCCATTTTGTCAACGGAAAACCGCCGTACCGCCCCGAAAACGTTGCAAATAACCATTCTAGCCCTCAAACAGCCAGAAATCACGATCAGCCGTCCAGACCGGCACGAATCCCGAATTTCTCGCTGCACCGACAAAAAGCACTATTCACCCCTGAACGGCCCGAAAGTAGTTATTTTCCATTTTGTCAACGGAAAACCGCCGTACCGCCACTAAAACGTTGCAAATAACCATTCTGCCCCTCAAACAGCCAGAAATCACGACTGGCCGTCCAGACCGGCACGAATCCCGAATTTCTCGCTGTGCCGACAAAAAGCACTATTCACCCCTGGACAGCCCGAAAGTAGTAATTTTCCATTTTTTCAACGGAAAACCGCCGTACCGCCCCGAAAGCGTTGCAAATACCCATTCTAGCCCTCAAACAGTTAGAAATCACGATCGGCCGTCCAGACCGGCACGAATCCTGAATTTCTCGCTGCACCGACAAAAAGCACTATTCACCCCTGAACGGACCGAAAGTAGTTATTTTCCATTTTGTCAACGGAAAACCGCCGTACCGCCACTAAAACGTTGCAAATAACCAATCTGCCCCTCAAACAGCCAGAAATCACGACTGGCCGTCCAGACCGGCACGAATCCCGAATTTCTCGCTGTACCGACAAAAACCACTATTCACCCCTGGACAGCCCGAAAGTAGTTATTTTCCATTTTGTCAACGGAAAACCGCCGTACCGCCACTAAAACGTTGCAAATAACCATTCTAGCCCTCAAACAGTTAGAAATCACGATCGGCCGTCCAGACCGGCACGAATCCCGAATTTCTCGCTGCACCGACAAAAAGCACTATTCACCCCTGGACGGCCCGAAAGTAGTTATTTTCCATTTTGTCAACGGAAAACCGCCGTACCGCCACTAAAACGTTGCAAATAACCATTCTGCCCCCCAAACAGCCAGAAATCACGATCGACCGTCCAGACCGGCACGAATCCTGAATTTCTCGCTGCACCGACAAAAAGCACTATTCACCCCTGAACGGCCCGAAAGTAGTTATTTTCCATTTTGTCAACGGAAAACCGCCGTACTGCCACTAAAACGTTGCAAATAACCAATCTGCCCCTCAAACAGCCAGAAATCACGACTGGCCGTCCAGACCGGCACGAATCCCGAATTTCTCGCTGTACCGTCAAAAAGCACTATTCACCCCTGGACGGCCCGAAATTAGTTATTTTCCATTCTGTCAACGGAAAACCGCCGTACCGCCCCGAAAACGTTGCAAATAACCATTCTAGCCCTCAAACAGTTAGAAATCACGATCGGCCGCCCAGACCGGCACGAATCCCGAATTTCTCGCTGCACCGACAAAAAGCACTATTCACCCATGAACGGCCCGAAAGTAGTTATTTTCCATTTTGTCAACGGAAAACTGCCGTACCGCCACTAAAACGTTGCAAATAACCAATCTGCCCCTCAAACAGCCAGAAATCACGACTGGCCGTCCAGACCGGCACGAATCCCGAATTTCTCGCTGTACCGACAAAAAGCACTATTCACCCCTGGACAGCCCGAAAGTAGTTATTTTCCATTTTGTCAACGGAAAACCGCCGTACCGCCCCGAAAACGTTGCAAATAACCATTCTAGCCCTCAAACAGCCAGAAATCACGATCAGCCGTCCAGACCGGCACGAATCCCGAATTTCTCGCTGCACCGACAAAAAGCACTATTCACCCCTGAACGGCCCGAAAGTAGTTATTTTCCATTTTGTCAACGGAAAACCGCCGTACCGCCACTAAAACGTTGCAAATAACCATTCTGCCCCTCAAACAGCCAGAAATCACGACTGGCCGTCCAGACCGGCACGAATCCCGAATTTCTCGCTGTGCCGACAAAAAGCACTATTCACCCCTGGACAGCCCGAAAGTAGTAATTTTCCATTTTTTCAACGGAAAACCGCCGTACCGCCCCGAAAGCGTTGCAAATACCCATTCTAGCCCTCAAACAGTTAGAAATCACGATCGGCCGTCCAGACCGGCACGAATCCCGAATTTCTCGCTGCACCGACAAAAAGCACTATTCACCCCTGAACGGCCCGAAAGTAGTTATTTTCCATTTTGTCAACGGAAAACCGCCGTACCGCCCCGAAAACGTTTCAAATAACCATTTTAGCCCTTAAACAGTTAGAAATCACGATCGACCGTCCAGACCGGCACGAATCCTGAATTTCTCGCTGCACCGACAAAAAGCACTATTCATCCCTGAACGGCCCGAAAGTAGTTATTTTCCATTTTGTCAACGGAAAACCGCCGTACTGCCATTAAAACGTTGCAAATAACCAATCTGCCCCTCAAACAGCCAGAAATCACGACTGGCCGTCCAGACCGACACGAATCCCGAATTTCTCGCTGTACCGTCAAAAAGCACTATTCACCCCTGGACGGCCCGAAATTAGTTATTTTCCATTTTGTCAACGGAAAACCGCCGTACCGCCCCGAAAACGTTGCAAATAACCATTCTAGCCCTCAAATAGTTAGAAATCACGATCGGCCGCCCAGACCGGCACGAATCCCGAATTTCTCGCTGCACCGACAAAAAGCACTATTCACCCCTGAACGGCCCGAAAGTAGTTATTTTCCATTTTGTCAACGGAAAACTGCCGTACCGCCACTAAAACGTTGCAAATAACCATTCTGCCACACAAACAGCCAGAAATCACGATCGGCCGTCCAGACCGGCACGCATCCCGAATTTCTCGCTGCACCGACAAAAAGCACTATTCACCCCTGAACGGCCCGAAAGTAGTTATTTTCCATTTTGTCAACGGAAAACCGCCGTACCGCCCCGAAAACGTTGCAAATAACCATTCTAGCCCTCAAATAGTTAGAAATCACGATCGGCCGCCCAGACCGGCACGAATCCCGAATTTCTCGCTGCACCGACAAAAAGCACTAATCACCCCTGAACGGCCCGAAAGTAGTTATTTTCCATTTTGTCAACGGAAAACCGCCGTACTGCCACTAAAACGTTGCAAATAACCAATCAGCCCCTCAAACAGCCAGAAATCACGACTGGCCGTCCAGACCGGCACGAATCCCGAATTTCTCGCTGTACCGTCAAAAAGCACTATTCACCCCTGGACGGCCCGAAATTAGTTATTTTCCATTCTGTCAACGGAAAACCGCCGTACCGCCCCGAAAACGTTGCAAATAACCATTCTGCCCCTCAAACAGCCAGAAATCACGACTGGCCGTCCAGACCGGCACGAATCCCGAATTTCTCGCTGTACCGACAAAAAGCACTATTCACCCCTGGACAGCCCGAAAGTAGTAATTTTCCATTTTTTCAACGGAAAACCGCCGTACCGCCCCGAAAGCGTTGCAAATACCCATTCTAGCCCTCAAACAGTTAGAAATCCCGATCGGCCGCCCAGACCGGCACGAATCCCGAATTTCTCGCTGCACCGACAAAAAGCACTATTCACCCATGAACGGCCCGAAAGTAGTTATTTTCCATTTTGTCAACGGAAAACTGCCGTACCGCCACTAAAACGTTGCAAATAACCAATCTGCCCCTCAAACAGCCAGAAATCACGACTGGCCGTCCAGACCGGCACGAATCCCGAATTTCTCGCTGTACCGACAAAAAGCACTATTCACCCCTGGACAGCCCGAAAGTAGTTATTTTCCATTTTGTCAACAGAAAACCGCCGTACCGCCCCGAAAACGTTGCAAATAACCATTCTAGCCCTCAAACAGCCAGAAATCACGATCGGCCGCCCAGACCGGCACGAATCCCGAATTTCTCGCTGCACCGGCAAAAAGCACTATTCACCCCTGAACGGCCCGAAAGTAGTTATTTTCCATTTTGTCGACGGAAAACCGCCGTACCGCCACTAAGACGTTGCAAATAACCATTCTGCCCCTCAAACAGCCAGAAATCACGACTGGCCGTCCAGACCGGCACGAATCCCGAATTTCTCGCTGTACCGACAAAAAGCACTATTCACCCCTGGACAGCCCGAAAGTAGTAATTTTCCATTTTTTCAACGGAAAACCGCCGTACCGCCCCGAAAGCGTTGCAAATACCCATTCTAGCCCTCAAACAGTTAGAAATCACGATCAGCCGTCCAGACCGGCACGAATCCCGAATTTCTCGCTGCACCGACAAAAAGCACTATTCACCCCTGAACGGCCCGAAAGTAGTAATTTTCCATTTTTTCAACGGAAAACCGCCGTACCGCCCCGAAAGCGTTGCAAATACCCATTCTAGCCCTCAAACAGTTAGAAATCACGATCGACCGTCCAGACCGGCACGAATCCCGAATTTCTCGCTGCACCGACAAAAAGCACTATTCACCCCTGAACGGCCCGAAAGTAGTTATTTTCCATTTTGTCAACGGAAAACCGCCGTACCGCCACTAAAACGTTGCAAATAACCATTCTGCCACACAAACAGCCAGAAATCACGATCGGCCGTCCAGACCGGCACGCATCCCGAATTTCTCGCTGCACCGACAAAAAGCACTATTCACCCCTGAACGGCCCGAAAGTAGTTATTTTCCATTTTGTCAACGGAAAACCGCCGTACCGCCCCGAAAACGTTGCAAATAACCATTTTAGCCCTTAAACAGTTAGAAATCACGATCGACCGTCCAGACCGGCACGAATCCTGAATTTCTCGCTGCACCGACAAAAAGCACTATTCATCCCTGAACGGCCCGAAAGTAGTTATTTTCCATTTTGTCGACGGAAAACCGCCGTACTGCCATTAAAACGTTGCAAATAACCAATCTGCCCCTCAAACAGCCAGAAATCACGACTGGCCGTCCAGACCGGCACGAATCCCGAATTTCTCGCTGTACCGTCAAAAAGCACTATTCACCCCTGGACGGCCCGAAATTAGTTATTTTCCATTTTGTCAACGGAAAACCGCCGTACCGCCCCGAAAACGTTGCAAATAACCATTCTAGCCCTCAAATAGTTAGAAATCACGATCGGCCGCCCAGACCGGCACGAATCCCGAATTTCTCGCTGCACCGACAAAAAGCACTATTCACCCCTGAACGGCCCGAAAGTAGTTATTTTCCATTTTGTCAACGGAAAACCGCCGTACCGCCACTAAAACGTTGCAAATAACCATTCTGCCACACAAACAGCCAGAAATCACGATCGGCCGTCCAGACCGGCACGCATCCCGAATTTCTCGCTGCACCGACAAAAAGCACTATTCACCCCTGAACGGCCCGAAAGTAGTTATTTTCCATTTTGTCAACGGAAAACCGCCGTACCGCCCCGAAAACGTTGCAAATAACCATTTTAGCCCTTAAACAGTTAGAAATCACGATCGACCGTCCAGACCGGCACGATTCCTGAATTTCTCGCTGCACCGACAAAAAGCACTATTCATCCCTGAACGGCCCGAAAGTAGTTATTTTCCATTTTGTCAACGGAAAACCGCCGTACTGCCATTAAAACGTTGCAAATAACCAATCTGCCCCTCAAACAGCCAGAAATCACGACTGGCCGTCCAGACCGGCACGAATCCCGAATTTCTCGCTGTACCGTCAAAAAGCACTATTCACCCCTGGACGGCCCGAAATTAGTTATTTTCCATTTTGTCAACGGAAAACCGCCGTACCGCCCCGAAAACGTTGCAAATAACCATTCTAGCCCTCAAACAGTTAGAAATCACGATCGGCCGCCCAGACCGGCACGAATCCCGAATTTCTCGCTGCACCGACAAAAAGCACTATTCACCCCTGAACGGCCCGAAAGTAGTTATTTTCCATTTTGTCAACGGAAAACCGCCGTACCGCCACTAAAACGTTGCAAATAACCATTCTGCCACACAAACAGCCAGAAATCACGATCGGCCGTCCAGACCGGCACGCATCCCGAATTTCTCGCTGCACCGACAAAAAGCACTATTCACCCCTGAACGGCCCGAAAGTAGTTATTTTCCATTTTGTCAACGGAAAACCGCCGTACCGCCCCGAAAACGTTGCAAATAACCATTTTAGCCCTTAAACAGTTAGAAATCACGATCGACCGTCCAGACCGGCACGAATCCTGAATTTCTCGCTGCACCGACAAAAAGCACTATTCATCCCTGAACAGCCCGAAAGTAGTTATTTTCCATTTTGTCAACGGAAAACCGCCGTACTGCCATTAAAACGTTGCAAATAACCAATCTGCCCCTCAAACAGCCAGAAATCACGACTGGCCGTCCAGACCGGCTCGAATCCCGAATTTCTCGCTGTACCGTCAAAAAGCACTATTCACCCCTGGACGGCCCGAAATTAGTTATTTTCCATTTTGTCAACGGAAAACTGCCGTACCGCCCCGAAAACGTTGCAAATAACCATTCTAGCCCTCAAATAGTTAGAAATCACGATCGGCCGCCCAGACCGGCACGAATCCCGAATTTCTCGCTGCACCGACAAAAAGCACTATTCACCCCTGAACGGCCCGAAAGTAGTTATTTTCCATTTTGTCAACGGAAAACCGCCGTACCGCCACTAAAACGTTGCAAATAACCATTCTGCCACACAAACAGCCAGAAATCACGATCGGCCGTCCAGACCGGCACGCATCCCGAATTTCTCGCTGCACCGACAAAAAACACTATTCACCCCTGAACGGCCCGAAAGTAGTTATTTTCCATTTTGTCAACGGAAAACCGCCGTACCGCCCCGAAAACGTTGCAAATAACCATTTTAGCCCTTAAACAGTTAGAAATCACGATCGACCGTCCAGACCGGCACGAATCCTGAATTTCTCGCTGCACCGACAAAAAGCACTATTCATCCCTGAACAGCCCGAAAGTAGTTATTTTCCATTTTGTCAACGGAAAACCGCCGTACTGCCATTAAAACGTTGCAAATAACCAATCTGCCCCTCAAACAGCCAGAAATCACGACTGGCTGTCCAGACCGGCACGAATCCCGAATTTCTCGCTGTACCGTCAAAAAGCACTATTCACGCCTGGACGGCCCGAAATTAGTTATTTTCCATTTTGTCAACGGAAAACTGCCGTACCGCCTCGAAAACGTTGCAAATAACCATTCTAGCCCTCAAATAGTTAGAAATCACGATCGGCCGCCCAGACCGGCACGAATCCCGAATTTCTCGCTGCACCGACAAAAAGCACTATTCACCCATGAACGGCCCGAAAGTAGTTATTTTCCATTTTGTCAACGGAAAACCGCCGTACTGCCATTAAAACGTTGCAAATAACCAATCTGCCCCTCAAACAGCCAGAAATCACGACTGGCTGTCCAGACCGGCACGAATCCCGAATTTCTCGCTGTACCGTCAAAAAGCACTATTCACGCCTGGACGGCCCGAAATTAGTTATTTTCCATTTTGTCAACGGAAAACTGCCGTACCGCCTCGAAAACGTTGCAAATAACCCTTCTAGCCCTCAAATAGTTAGAAATCACGATCGGCCGCCCAGACCGGCACGAATCCCGAATTTCTCGCTGCACCGACAAAAAGCACTATTCACCCATGAACGGCCCGAAAGTAGTTATTTTCCATTTTGTCAACGGAAAACTGCCGTACCGCCACTAAAACGTTGCAACTAACCAATCTGCCCCTCAAACAGCCAGAAATCACGACTGGCCGTCCAGACCGGCACGAATCCCGAATTTCTCGCTGTACCGAAAAAAAGCACTATTCACCCCTGGACAGCCCGAAAGTAGTTATTTTCCATTTTGTCAACGGAAAACCGCCGTACCGCCCCGAAAACGTTGCAAATAACCATTCTAGCCCTCAAACAGCCAGAAATCACGATCGGCCGTCCAGACCGGCACGAATCCCGAATTTCTCGCTGCACCGACAAAAAGCACTATTCACCCCTGAACGGCCCGAAAGTAGTTATTTTCCATTTTGTCAACGGAAAACCGCCGTACCGCCACTAAAACGTTGCAAATAACCATTATGCCCCTCAAACAGCCAGAAATCACGATCGGCCGTCCAGACCGGCACGAATCCTGAATTTCTCGCTGCACCGACAAAAAGCACTATTCACTCCTGAACGGCCCGAAAGTAGTTATTTTCCATTTTGTCAACGGAAAACCGCAGTACCGCCCCGAAAACGTTGCAAATAACCATTCTAGCCCTCAAACAGTTAGAAATCACGATCGGCCGTCCAGACCGGTACGAATCCTGAATTTCTCGCTGCACCGACAAAAAGCACTATTCACCCATGAACGGCCCGAAAGTAGTTATTTTCCATTTTGTCAACGGAAAACTGCCGTACCGCCACTAAAACGTTGCAAATAACCAATCTGCCCCTCAAACAGCCAGAAATCACGACTGGCCGTCCAGACCGGCACGAATCCCGAATTTCTCGCTGTACCGACAAAAAGCACTATTCATCCCTGGACAGCCCGAAAGTAGTTATTTTCCATTTTGTCAACGGAAAACCGCCGTACCGCCCCGAAAACGTTGCAAATAACCATTCTAGCCCGCAAACAGTTACAAATCACGATCGGCCGTCCAGACCGGCACGAATCCCGAATTTCTCGCTGCACCGACAAAAAGCACTATTCACCCCTGAACGGCCCGAAAGTAGTTATTTTCCATTTTGTCAACGGAAAACCGCCGTACCGCCACTAAAACGTTGCAAATAACCATTCTGCCCACAAACAGCCAGAAATCACGATCGGCCGTCCAGACCGGCACGCATCCCGAATTTCTCGCTGCACCGACAAAAAGCACTATTCACTCCTGAACGGCCCGAAAGTAGTTATTTTCCATTTTGTCAACGGAAAACCGCAGTACCGCCCCGAAAACGTTGCAAATAACCATTCTAGCCCTCAAACAGTTAGAAATCACGATCGGCCGTCCAGACCGGTACGAATCCTGAATTTCTCGCTGCACCGACAAAAAGCACTATTCACCCATGAACGGCCCGAAAGTAGTTATTTTCCATTTTGTCAACGGAAAACTGCCGTACCGCCACTAAAACGTTGCAAATAACCAATCTGCCCCTCAAACAGCCAGAAATCACGACTGGCCGTCCAGACCGGCACGAATCCCGAATTTCTCGCTGTACCGACAAAAAGCACTATTCATCCCTGGACAGCCCGAAAGTAGTTATTTTCCATTTTGTCAACGGAAAACCGCCGTACCGCCCCGAAAACGTTGCAAATAACCATTCTAGCCCGCAAACAGTTACAAATCACGATCGGCCGTCCAGACCGGCACGAATCCCGAATTTCTCGCTGCACCGACAAAAAGCACTATTCACCCCTGAACGGCCCGAAAGTAGTTATTTTCCATTTTGTCAACGGAAAACCGCCGTACCGCCACTAAAACGTTGCAAATAACCATTCTGCCCACAAACAGCCAGAAATCACGATCGGCCGTCCAGACCGGCACGCATCCCGAATTTCTCGCTGCACCGACAAAAAGCACTATTCACCCCTGAACGGCCCGAAAGTAGTTATTTTCCATTTTGTCAACGGAAAACCGCCGTACCGCCCCGAAAACGTTGCAAATAACCATTCTAGCCCTCAAACAGCCAGAAATCACGATCGGCCGTCCAGACCGGCACGAATCCCGAATTTCTCGCTGCACCGACAAAAAGCACTATTCACCCCTGAACGGCCCGAAAGTAGTTATTTTCCATTTTGTCAACGGAAAACCGCCGTACCGCCACTAAAACGTTGCAAATAACCATTCTGCCCCTCAAACAGCCAGAAATCACGACTGGCCGTCCAGACCGGCACGAATCCCGAATTTCTCGCTGTACCGACAAAAAGCACTATTCACCCCTGGACAGCCCGAAAGTAGTAATTTTCCATTTTTTCAACGGAAAACCGCCGTACCGCCCCGAAAGCGTTGCAAATACCCATTCTAGCCCTCAAACAGTTAGAAATCACGATCGGCCGTCCAGACCGGCACGAATCCCGAATTTCTCGCCGCACCGACAAAAAGCACTATTCACCCCTGAACGGCCCGAAAGTAGTTATTTTCCATTTTGTCGACGGAAAACCGCCGTACTGCCATTAAAACGTTGCAAATAACCAATCTGCCCCTCAAACAGCCAGAAATCACGACTGGCCGTCCAGACCGGCACGAATCCCGAATTTCTCGCTGTACCGTCAAAAAGCACTATTCACCCCTGGACGGCCCGAAATTAGTTATTTTCCATTTTGTCAACGGAAAACCGCCGTACCGCCCCGAAAACGTTGCAAATAACCATTCTAGCCCTCAAAGAGTTAGAAATCACGATCGGCCGCCCAGACCGGCACGAATCCCGAATTTCTCGCTGCACCGACAAAAAGCACTATTCACCCCTGAACGGCCCGAAAGTAGTTATTTTCCATTTTGTCAACGGAAAACCGCCGTACCGCCACTAAAACGTTGCAAATAACCATTCTGCCACACAAACAGCCAGAAATCACGATCGGCCGTCCAGACCGGCACGCATTCCGAATTTCTCGCTGCACCGACAAAAAGCACTATTCATCCCTGAACGGCCCGAAAGTAGTTATTTTCCATTTTGTCAACGGAAAACCGCCGTACCGCCCCGAAAACGTTGCAAATAACCATTTTAGCCCTTAAACAGTTAGAAATCACGATCGGCCGTCCAGACCGGCACGAATCCTGAATTTCTCGCTGCACCGACAAAAAGCACTATTCACCCCTGAACGGCCCGAAAGTAGTTATTTTCCATTTTGTCAACGGAAAACCGCCGTACCGCCACTAAAACGTTGCAAATAACCAATCTGCCCCGCAAACAGCCAGAAATCACGATCGGCCGTCCAGACCGGCACGAATCCTGAATTTCTCGCTGCACCGACAAAAAGCACTATTCACTCCTGAACGGCCCGAAAGTAGTTATTTTCCATTTTGTCAACGGAAAACCGCAGTACCGCCCCGAAAACGTTGCAAATAACCATTCTAGCCCTCAAACAGTTAGAAATCACGATCGGCCGTCCAGACCGGCACGAATCCTGAATTTCTCGCTGCACCGACAAAAAGCACTATTCACCCATGAACGGCCCGAAAGTAGTTATTTTCCATTTTGTCAACGGAAAACCGCCGTACTGCCATTAAAACGTTGCAAATAACCAATCTGCCCCTCAAACAGCCAGAAATCACGACTGGCCGTCCAGACCGGCATGAATCCCGAATTTCTCGCTGTACCGTCAAAAAGCACTATTCACCCCTGGACGGCCCGAAATTAGTTATTTTCCATTTTGTCAACGGAAAACCGCCGTACCGCCCCGAAAACGTTGCAAATAACCATTCTAGCCCTCAAATAGTTAGAAATCACGATCGGCCGCCCAGACCGGCACGAATCCCGAATTTCTCGCTGCACCGACAAAAAGCACTATTCACCCCTGAACGGCCCGAAAGTAGTTATTTTCCATTTTGTCAACGGAAAACCGCCGTACCGCCACTAAAACGTTGCAAATAACCAATCTGCCCCGCAAACAGCCAGAAATCACGATCGGCCGTCCAGACCGGCACGAATCCTGAATTTCTCGCTGCACCGACAAAAAGCACTATTCACTCCTGAACGGCCCGAAAGTAGTTATTTTCCATTTTGTCAACGGAAAACCGCAGTACCGCCCCGAAAACGTTGCAAATAACCATTCTAGCCCTCAAACAGTTAGAAATCACGATCGGCCGTCCAGACCGGCACGAATCCTGAATTTCTCGCTGCACCGACAAAAAGCACTATTCACCCATGAACGGCCCGAAAGTAGTTATTTTCCATTTTGTCAACGGAAAACTGCCGTACCGCCACTAAAATGTTGCAAATAACCAATCTGCCCCTCAAACAGCCAGAAATCACGACTGGCCGTCCAGACCGGCACGAATCCCGAATTTCTCGCTGTACCGACAAAAAGCACTATTCATCCCTGTACAGCCCGAAAGTAGTTATTTTCCATTTTGTCAACGGAAAACCGCCGTACCGCCCCGAAAACGTTGCGAATAACCATTCTAGCCCGCAAACAGTTACAAATCACGATCGGCCGTCCAGACCGGCACGAATCCCGAATTTCTCGCTGCACCGACAAAAAGCACTATTCACCCCAGAACGGCCCGAAAGTAGTTATTTTTCATTTTGTCAACGGAAAACCGCCGTACCGCCACTAAAACGTTGCAAATAACCATTCTGCCCACAAACAGCCAGAAATCACGATCGGCCGTCCAGACCGGCACGCATCCCGAATTTCTCGCTGCTCCGACAAAAAGCACTATTCACCCCTGAACGGCCCGAAAGTAGTTATTTTCCATTTTGTCAACGGAAAACCGCCGTACCGCCCCGAAAACGTTGCAAATAACCATTCTAGCCCTCAAACAGCCAGAAATCACGATCGGCCGTCCAGACCGGCACGAATCCCGAATTTCTCGCTGCACCGACAAAAAGCACTATTCACCCCTGAACGGCCCGAAAGTAGTTATTTTCCATTTTGTCAACGGAAAACCGCCGTACCGCCACTAAAACGTTGCAAATAACCATTCTGCCCCTCAAACAGCCAGAAATCACGACTGGCCGTCCAGACCGGCACGAATCCCGAATTTCTCGCTGTACCGACAAAAAGCACTATTCACCCCTGGACAGCCCGAAAGTAGTAATTTTCCATTTTTTCAACGGAAAACCGCCGTACCGCCCCGAAAGCGTTGCAAATACCCATTCTAGCCCTCAAACAGTTAGAAATCACGATCGGCCGTCCAGACCGGCACGAATCCCGAATTTCTCGCCGCACCGACAAAAAGCACTATTCACCCCTGAACGGCCCGAAAGTAGTTATTTTCCATTTTGTCGACGGAAAACCGCCGTACTGCCATTAAAACGTTGCAAATAACCAATCTGCCCCTCAAACAGCCAGAAATCACGACTGGCCGTCCAGACCGGCACGAATCCCGAATTTCTCGCTGTACCGTCAAAAAGCACTATTCACCCCTGGACGGCCCGAAATTAGTTATTTTCCATTTTGTCAACGGAAAACCGCCGTACCGCCCCGAAAACGTTGCAAATAACCATTCTAGCCCTCAAAGAGTTAGAAATCACGATCGGCCGCCCAGACCGGCACGAATCCCGAATTTCTCGCTGCACCGACAAAAAGCACTATTCACCCCTGAACGGCCCGAAAGTAGTTATTTTCCATTTTGTCAACGGAAAACCGCCGTACCGCCACTAAAACGTTGCAAATAACCATTCTGCCACACAAACAGCCAGAAATCACGATCGGCCGTCCAGACCGGCACGCATCCCGAATTTCTCGCTGCACCGACAAAAAGCACTATTCATCACTGAACGGCCCGAAAGTAGTTATTTTCCATTTTGTCAACGGAAAACCGCCGTACCGCCCCGAAAACGTTGCAAATAACCATTTTAACCCTTAAACAGTTAGAAATCACGATCGGCCGTCCAGACCGGCACGAATCCTGAATTTCTCGCTGCACCGACAAAAAGCACTATTCACCCCTGAACGGCCCGAAAGTAGTTATTTTCCATTTTGTCAACGGAAAACCGCCGTACCGCCACTAAAACGTTGCAAATAACCAATCTGCCCCGCAAACAGCCAGAAATCACGATCGGCCGTCCAGACCGGCACGAATCCTGAATTTCTCGCTGCACCGACAAAAAGCACTATTCACTCCTGAACGGCCCGAAAGTAGTTATTTTCCATTTTGTCAACGGAAAACCGCAGTACCGCCCCGAAAACGTTGCAAATAACCATTCTAGCCCTCAAACAGTTAGAAATCACGATCGGCCGTCCAGACCGGCACGAATCCTGAATTTCTCGCTGCACCGACAAAAAGCACTATTCACCCATGAACGGCCCGAAAGTAGTTATTTTCCATTTTGTCAACGGAAAACCGCCGTACTGCCATTAAAACGTTGCAAATAACCAATCTGCCCCTCAAACAGCCAGAAATCACGACTGGCCGTCCAGACCGGCACGAATCCCGAATTTCTCGCTGTACCGTCAAAAAGCACTATTCACCCCGGGACGGCCCGAAATTAGTTATTTTCCATTTTGTCAACGGAAAACCGCCGTACCGCCCCGAAAACGTTGCAAATAACCATTCTAGCCCTCAAATAGTTAGAAATCACGATCGGCCGTCCAGACCGGCACGAATCCTGAATTTCTCGCTGCACCGACAAAAAGCACTATTCACCCCTGAACGGCCCGAAAGTAGTTATTTTCCATTTTGTCAACGGAAAACCGCCGTACCGCCACTAAAACGTTGCAAATAACCAATCTGCCCCGCAAACAGCCAGAAATCACGATCGGCCGTCCAGACCGGCACGAATCCTGAATTTCTCGCTGCACCGACAAAAAGCACTATTCACTCCTGAACGGCCCGAAAGTAGTTATTTTCCATTTTGTCAACGGAAAACCGCAGTACCGCCCCGAAAACGTTGCAAATAACCATTCTAGCCCTCAAACAGTTAGAAATCACGATCGGCCGTCCAGACCGGCACGAATCCTGAATTTCTCGCTGCACCGACAAAAAGCACTATTCACCCATGAACGGCCCGAAAGTAGTTATTTTCCATTTTGTCAACGGAAAACTGCCGTACCGCCACTAAAACGTTGCAAATAACCAATCTGCCCCTCAAACAGCCAGAAATCACGACTGGCCGTCCAGACCGGCACGAATCCCGAATTTCTCGCTGTACCGACAAAAAGCACTATTCACCCCTGGACAGCCTGAAAGTAGTTATTTTCCATTTTGTCAACGGAAAACCGCCGTACCGCCCCGAAAACGTTGCAAATAACCATTCTAGCCCGCAAACAGTTAGAAATCACGATCGGCCGTCCAGACCGGCACGAATCCTGAATTTCTCGCTGCACCGACAAAAAGCACTATTCACCCCTGAACGGCCCGAAAGTAGTTATTTTCCATTTTGTCAACGGAAAACCGCCGTACCGCCACTAAAACGTTGCAAATAACCATTCTGCCCCCCAAACAGCCAGAAATCACGATCGGCCGTCCAGACCGGCACGCATCCCGAATTTCTCGCTGCACCGACAAAAAGCACTATTCATCCCTGAACGGCCCGAAAGTAGTTATTTTCCATTTTGTCGACGGAAAACCGCCGTACTGCCATTAAAACGTTGCAAATAACCAATCTGCCCCTCAAACAGCCAGAAATCACGACTGGCCGTCCAGACCGGCACGAATCCCGAATTTCTCGCTGTACCGACAAAAAGCACTATTCACCCCTGGACAGCCCGAAAGTAGTTATTTTCCATTTTGTCAACGGAAAACCGCCGTACCGCCCCGAAAACGTTGCAAATAACCATTCTAGCCCGCAAACAGTTACAAATCACGATCGGCCGTCCAGACCGGCACGAATCCCGAATTTCTCGCTGCACCGACAAAAAGCACTATTCACCCCTGAACGGCCCGAAAGTAGTTATTTTCCATTTTGTCAACGGAAAACCGCCGTACCGCCACTAAAACGTTGCAAATCACCATTCTGCCCCCCAAACAGCCAGAAATCACGATCGGCCGTCCAGACCGGCACGCATCCCGAATTTCTCGCTGCACCGACAAAAAGCACTATTCACCCCTGAACGGCCCGAAAGTAGTTATTTTCCATTTTGTCAACGGAAAACCGCCGTACCGCCCCGAAAACGTTGCAAATAACCATTTTAGCCCTTAAACAGTTAGAAATCACGATCGGCCGTCCAGACCGGCACGAATCCTGAATTTCTCGCTGCACCGACAAAAAGCACTATTCATCCCTGAACGGCCCGAAAGTAGTTATTTTCCATTTTGTCAACGGAAAACCGCCGTACTGCCATTAAAACGTTGCAAATAACCAATCTGCCCCTCAAACAGCCAGAAATCACGACTGGCCGTCCAGACCGGCACGAATCCCGAATTTCTCGCTGTACCGTCAAAAAGCACTATTCACCCCTGGACGGCCCGAAATTAGTTATTTTCCATTTTGTCAACGGAAAACCGCCGTACCGCCCCGAAAACGTTGCAAATAACCATTCTAGCCCTCAAATAGTTAGAAATCACGATCGGCCGCCCAGACCGGCACGAATCCCGAATTTCTCGCTGCGCCGACAAAAAGCACTATTCACCCCTGAACGGCCCGAAAGTAGTTATTTTCCATTTTGTCAACGGAAAACCGCCGTACCGCCACTAAAACGTTGCAAATAACCAATCTGCCCCGCAAACAGCCAGAAATCACGATCGGCCGTCCAGACCGGCACGAATCCTGAATTTCTCGCTGCACCGACAAAAAGCACTATTCACTCCTGAACGGCCCGAAAGTAGTTATTTTCCATTTTGTCAACGGAAAACCGCAGTACCGCCCCGAAAACGTTGCAAATAACCATACTGGCCCTCAAACAGTTAGAAATCACGATCGGCCGTCCAGACCGGCACGAATCCTGAATTTCTCGCTGCACCGACAAAAAGCACTATTCACCCATGAACGGCCCGAAAGTAGTTATTTTCCATTTTGTCAACGGAAAACTGCCGTACCGCCACTAAAACGTTGCAAATAACCAATCTGCCCCTCAAACAGCCAGAAATCACGACTGGCCGTCCAGACCGGCACGATTCCCGAATTTCTCGCTGTACCGACAAAAAGCACTATTCACCCCTGGACAGCCCGAAAGTAGTTATTTTCCATTTTGTCAACGGAAAACCGCCGTACCGCCCCGAAAACGTTGCAAATAACCATTCTAGCCCGCAAACAGTTACAAATCACGATCGGCCGTCCAGACCGGCACGAATCCCGAATTTCTCGCTGCACCGACAAAAAGCACTATTCACCCCTGAACGGCCCGAAAGTAGTTATTTTCCATTTTGTCAACGGAACACCGCCGTACCGCCACTAAAACGTTGCAAATAACCATTCTGCCCCCCAAACAGCCAGAAATCACGATCGGCCGTCCAGACCGGCACGCATCCCGAATTTCTCGCTGCACCGACAAAAAGCACTATTCACCCCTGAACGGCCCGAAAGTAGTTATTTTCCATTTTGTCAACGGAAAACCGCCGTACCGCCCCGAAAACGTTGCAAATAACCATTTTAGCCCTTAAACAGTTAGAAATCACGATCGGCCGTCCAGACCGGCACGAATCCTGAATTTCTCGCTGCACCGACAAAAAGCACTATTCATCCCTGAACGGCCCGAAAGTAGTTATTTTCCATTTTGTCGACGGAAAACCGCCGTACTGCCATTAAAACGTTGCAAATAACCAATCTGCCCCTCAAACAGCCAGAAATCACGACTGGCCGTCCAGACCGGCACGAATCCCGAATTTCTCGCTGTACCGACAAAAAGCACTATTCACCCCTGGACAGCCCGAAAGTAGTTATTTTCCATTTTGTCAACGGAAAACCGCCGTACCGCCCCGAAAACGTTGCAAATAACCATTCTAGCCCGCAAACAGTTACAAATCACGATCGGCCGTCCAGACCGGCACGAATCCCGAATTTCTCGCTGCACCGACAAAAAGCACTATTCACCCCTGAACGGCCCGAAAGTAGTTATTTTCCATTTTGTCAACGGAAAACCGCCGTACCGCCACTAAAACGTTGCAAATAACCATTCTGCCCCCCAAACAGCCAGAAATCACGATCGGCCGTCCAGACCGGCACGCATCCCGAATTTCTCGCTGCACCGACAAAAAGCACTATTCACCCCTGAACGGCCCGAAAGTAGTTATTTTCCATTTTGTCAACGGAAAACCGCCGTACCGCCCCGAAAACGTTGCAAATAACCATTTTAGCCCTTAAACAGTTAGAAATCACGATCGGCCGTCCAGACCGGCACGAATCCTGAATTTCTCGCTGCACCGACAAAAAGCACTATTCATCCCTGAACGGCCCGAAAGTAGTTATTTTCCATTTTGTCGACGGAAAACCGCCGTACTGCCATTAAAACGTTGCAAATAACCAATCTGCCCCTCAAACAGCCAGAAATCACGACTGGCCGTCCAGACCGGCACGAATCCCGAATTTCTCGCTGTACCGACAAAAAGCACTATTCACCCCTGGACAGCCCGAAAGTAGTTATTTTCCATTTTGTCAACGGAAAACCGCCGTACCGCCCCGAAAACGTTGCAAATAACCATTCTAGCCCGCAAACAGTTACAAATCACGATCGGCCGTCCAGACCGGCACGAATCCCGAATTTCTCGCTGCACCGACAAAAAGCACTATTCACCCCTGAACGGCCCGAAAGTAGTTATTTTCCATTTTGTCAACGGAAAACCGCCGTACCGCCACTAAAACGTTGCAAATAACCATTCTGCCCCCCAAACAGCCAGAAATCACGATCGGCCGTCCAGACCGGCACGCATCCCGAATTTCTCGCTGCACCGACAAAAAGCACTATTCACCCCTGAACGGCCCGAAAGTAGTTATTTTCCATTTTGTCAACGGAAAACCGCCGTACCGCCCCGAAAACGTTGCAAATAACCATTTTAGCCCTTAAACAGTTAGAAATCACGATCGGCCGTCCAGACCGGCACGAATCCTGAATTTCTCGCTGCACCGACAAAAAGCACTATTCATCCCTGAACGGCCCAAAAGTAGTTATTTTCCATTTTGTCGACGGAAAACCGCCGTACTGCCATTAAAACGTTGCAAATAACCAATCTGCCCCTCAAACAGCCAGAAATCACGACTGGCCGTCCAGACCGGCACGAATCCCGAATTTCTCGCTGTACCGTCAAAAAGCACTATTCACCCCTGGACGGCCCAAAATTAGTTATTTTCCATTTTGTCAACGGAAAACCGCCGTACCGCCCCGAAAACGTTGCAAATAACCATTCTAGCCCGCAAACAGTTACAAATCACGATCGGCCGTCCAGACCGGCACGAATCCCGAATTTCTCGCTGCACCGACAAAAAGCACTATTCACCCCTGAACGGCCCGAAAGTAGTTATTTTCCATTTTGTCAACGGAACACCGCCGTACCGCCACTAAAACGTTGCAAATAACCATTCTGCCCCCCAAACAGCCAGAAATCACGATCGGCCGTCCAGACCGGCACGCATCCCGAATTTCTCGCTGCACCGACAAAAAGCACTATTCACCCCTGAACGGCCCGAAAGTAGTTATTTTCCATTTTGTCAACGGAAAACCGCCGTACCGCCACTAAAACGTTGCAAATAACCAATCTGCCCCGCAAACAGCCAGAAATCACGATCGGCCGTCCAGACCGGCACGAATCCTGAATTTCTCGCTGCACCGACAAAAAGCACTATTCACTCCTGAACGGCCCGAAAGTAGTTATTTTCCATTTTGTCAACGGAAAACCGCAGTACCGCCCCGAAAACGTTGCAAATAACCATACTGGCCCTCAAACAGTTAGAAATCACGATCGGCCGTCCAGACCGGCACGAATCCTGAATTTCTCGCTGCACCGACAAAAAGCACTATTCACCCATGAACGGCCCGAAAGTAGTTATTTTCCATTTTGTCAACGGAAAACTGCCGTACCGCCACTAAAACGTTGCAAATAACCAATCTGCCCCTCAAACAGCCAGAAATCACGACTGGCCGTCCAGACCGGCACGATTCCCGAATTTCTCGCTGTACCGACAAAAAGCACTATTCACCCCTGGACAGCCCGAAAGTAGTTATTTTCCATTTTGTCAACGGAAAACCGCCGTACCGCCCCGAAAACGTTGCAAATAACCATTCTAGCCCGCAAACAGTTACAAATCACGATCGGCCGTCCAGACCGGCACGAATCCCGAATTTCTCGCTGCACCGACAAAAAGCACTATTCACCCCTGAACGGCCCGAAAGTAGTTATTTTCCATTTTGTCAACGGAACACCGCCGTACCGCCACTAAAACGTTGCAAATAACCATTCTGCCCCCCAAACAGCCAGAAATCACGATCGGCCGTCCAGACCGGCACGCATCCCGAATTTCTCGCTGCACCGACAAAAAGCACTATTCACCCCTGAACGGCCCGAAAGTAGTTATTTTCCATTTTGTCAACGGAAAACCGCCGTACCGCCACTAAAACGTTGCAAATAACCAATCTGCCCCGCAAACAGCCAGAAATCACGATCGGCCGTCCAGACCGGCACGAATCCCGAATTTCTCGCTGTACCGTCAAAAAGCACTATTCACCCCTGGACGGCCCGAAATTAGTTATTTTCCATTTTGTCAACGGAAAACCGCCGTACCGCCCCGAAAACGTTGCAAATAACCATTCTAGCCCTCAAATAGTTAGAAATCACGATCGGCCGCCCAGACCGGCACGAATCCCGAATTTCTCGCTGCACCGACAAAAAGCACTATTCACCCCTGAACGGCCCGAAAGTAGTTATTTTCCATTTTGTCAACGGAAAACCGCCGTACCGCCACTAAAACGTTGCAAATAACCAATCTGCCCCGCAAACAGCCAGAAATCACGATCGGCCGTCCAGACCGGCACGAATCCTGAATTTCTCGCTGCACCGACAAAAAGCACTATTCACTCCTGAACGGCCCGAAAGTAGTTATTTTCCATTTTGTCAACGGAAAACCGCAGTACCGCCCCGAAAACGTTGCAAATAACCATACTGGCCCTCAAACAGTTAGAAATCACGATCGGCCGTCCAGACCGGCACGAATCCTGAATTTCTCGCTGCACCGACAAAAAGCACTATTCACCCATGAACGGCCCGAAAGTAGTTATTTTCCATTTTGTCAACGGAAAACTGCCGTACCGCCACTAAAACGTTGCAAATAACCAATCTGCCCCTCAAACAGCCAGAAATCACGACTGGCCGTCCAGACCGGCACGAATCCCGAATTTCTCACTGTACCGTCAAAAAGCACTATTCACCCCTGGACGGCCCGAAATTAGTTATTTTCCATTTTGTCAACGGAAAACCGCCGTACCGCCCCGAAAACGTTGCAAATAACCATTCTAGCCCTCAAATAGTTAGAAATCACGATCGGCCGCCCAGACCGGCACGAATCCCGAATTTCTCGCTGCACCGACAAAAAGCACTATTCACCCCTGAACGGCCCGAAAGTAGTTATTTTCTATTTTGTCAACGGAAAACCGCCGTACCGCCACTAAAACGTTGCAAATAACCATTCTGCCACACAAACAGCCAGAAATCACGATCGGCCGTCCAGACCGGCACGCATCCCGAATTTCTCGCTGCACCGACAAAAAGCACTATTCACCCCTGAACGGCCTGAAAGTAGTTATTTTCCATTTTGTCAACGGAAAACCGTCGTACCGCCCCGAAAACGTTGCAAATAACCATTCTAGCCCTCAAACAGTTAGAAATCACGATCGGCCGTCCAGACCGGCACGAATCCCGAATTTCTCGCTGCACCGACAAAAAGCACTATTCACCCCTGAACTGCCCGAAAGTAGTTATTTTCCATTTTGTGAACGGAAAACCGCCGTACCGCCACTAAAACGTTGCAAATAACCATTCTGCCCCCCAAACAGCCAGAAATCACGATCGGCCGTCCAGACCGGCACGCATCCCGAATTTCTCGCTGCACCGACAAAAAGTACTATTCACCCCTGAACGGCCCGAAAGTAGTTATTTTCCATTTTGTCAACGGAAAACCGCCGTACCGCCCCGAAAACGTTGCAAATAACCATTTTAGCCCTTAAACAGTTAGAAATCACGATCGACCGTCCAGACCGGCACGAATCCTGAATTTCTCGCCGCACCGACAAAAAGCACTATTCACCCCTCAACGGCCCGAAAGTAGTTATTTTCCATTTTGTCAACGGAAAACCGCCGTACCGCCACTAAAACGTTGCAAATAACCAATCTGCCCCTCAAACAGCCAGAAATCACGACTGGCCGTCCAGACCGGCACGAATCCCGAATTTCTCGCTGTACCGTCAAAAAGCACTATTCACCCCTGGACGGCCCGAAATTAGTTATTTTCCATTTTGTCAACGGAAAACCGCCGTACCGCCCCGAAAACGTTGCAAATAACCATTCTAGCCCTCAAACAGTTAGAAATCACGATCGGCCGCCCAGACCGGCACGAATCCCGAATTTCTCGCTGCACCGACAAAAAGCACTATTCACCCATGAACGGCCCGAAAGTAGTTATTTTCCATTTTGTCAACGGAAAACTGCCGTACCGCCACTAAAACGTTGCAAATAACCAATCTGCCCCTCAAACAGCCAGAAATCACGATCGGCCGTCCAGACCGGCACGAATCCCGAATTTCTCGCTGCACCGACAAAAAGCACTATTCACCCCTGAACGGCCCGAAAGTAGTTATTTTCCATTTTGTCAACGGAAAACCGCCGTACCGCCACTAAAACGTTGCAAATATCCATTCTGCCCCTCAAACAGCCAGAAATCACGACAGGCCGTCCAGACCGGCACGAATCCCGAATTTCTCGCTGTACCGACAAAAAGCACTATTCACCCCTGGACAGCCCGAAAGTAGTAATTTTCCATTTTTTCAACGGAAAACCGCCGTACCGCCCCGAAAGCGTTGCAAATACCCATTCTAGCCCTCAAACAGTTAGAAATCACGATCGGCCGTCCAGACCGGCACGAATCCCGAATTTCTCGCTGCACCGACAAAAAGCACTATTCACCCCTGAACGGCCCGAAAGTAGTTATTTTCCATTTTGTCAACGGAAAACCGCCGTACCGCCACTAAAACGTTGCAAATAACCATTCTGCCACACAAACAGCCAGAAATCACGATCGGCCGTCCAGACCGGCACGCATCCCGAATTTCTCGCTGCACCGACAAAAAGCACTATTCACCCCTGAACGGCCCGAAAGTAGTTATTTTCCATTTTGTCAACGGAAAACCGCCGTACCGCCCCGAAAACGTTGCAAATAACCATTTTAGCCCTTAAACAGTTAGAAATCACGATCGACCGTCCAGACCGGCACGAATCCTGAATTTCTCGCTGCACCGACAAAAAGCACTATTCATCCCTGAACGGCCCGAAAGTAGTTATTTTCCATTTTGTCGACGGAAAACCGCCGTACTGCCATTAAAACGTTGCAAATAACCAATCTGCCCCTCAAACAGCCAGAAATCACGACTGGCCGTCCAGACCGGCACGAATCCCGAATTTCTCGCTGTACCGTCAAAAAGCACTATTCACCCCTGGACGGCCCGAAATTAGTTATTTTCCATTTTGTCAACGGAAAACCGCCGTACCGCCCCGAAAACGTTGCAAATAACCATTCTAGCCCTCAAATAGTTAGAAATCACGATCGGCCGCCCAGACCGGCACGAATCCCGAATTTCTCGCTGCACCGACAAAAAGCACTATTCACCCCTGAACGGCCCGAAAGTAGTTATTTTCCATTTTGTCAACGGAAAACCGCCGTACCGCCACTAAAACGTTGCAAATAACCATTCTGCCACACAAACAGCCAGAAATCACGATCGGCCGTCCAGACCGGCACGCATCCCGAATTTCTCGCTGCACCGACAAAAAGCACTGTTCACCCCTGAACGGCCCGAAAGTAGTTATTTTCCATTTTGTCAACGGAAAACCGCCGTACCGCCCCGAAAACGTTGCAAATAACCATTTTAGCCCTTAAACAGTTAGAAATCACGATCGACCGTCCAGACCGGCACGAATCCTGAATTTCTCGCTGCACCGACAAAAAGCACAATTCATCCCTGAACGGCCCGAAAGTAGTTATTTTCCATTTTGCCAACGGAAAACCGCCGTACTGCCATTAAAACGTTGCAAATAACCAATCTGCCCCTCAAACAGCCAGAAATCACGACTGGCCGTCCAGACCGGCACGAATCCCGAATTTCTCGCTGTACCGTCAAAAAGCACTATTCACCCCTGGACGGCCCGAAATTAGTTATTTTCCATTTTGTCAACGGAAAACCGCCGTACCGCCCCGAAAACGTTGCAAATAACCATTCTAGCCCTCAAACAGTTAGAAATCACGATCGGCCGCCCAGACCGGCACGAATCCCGAATTTCTCGCTGCACCGACAAAAAGCACTATTCACCCCTGAACGGACCGAAAGTAGTTATTTTCCATTTTGTCAACGGAAAACCGCCGTACCGCCACTAAAACGTTGCAAATAACCAATCTGCCCCGCAAACAGCCAGAAATCACGATCGGCCGTCCAGACCGGCACGAATCCCGAATTTCTCGCTGCACCGACAAAAAGCACTATTCACTCCTGAACGGCCCGAAAGTAGTTATTTTCCATTTTGTCAACGGAAAACCGCAGTACTGCCCCGAAAACGTTGTAAATAACCATTCTAGCCCTCAAACAGTTAGAAATCACGATCGGCCGTCCAGACCGGCACGAATCCTGAACTTCTCGCTGCACCGACAAAAAGCACTATTCACCCATGAACGGCCCGAAAGTAGTTATTTTCCATTTTGTCAACGGAAAACTGCCGTACCGCCACTAAAACGTTGCAAATAACCAATCTGCCCCTAAAACTGCCAGAAATCACGACTGGCCGTCCAGACCGGCACGAATCCCGAATTTCTCGCTGTACCGACAAAAAGCACTATTCACCCCTGGACAGCCCGAAAGTAGTTATTTTCCATTTTGTCAACGGAAAACCGCCGTACCGCCACTAAAACGTTGCAAATAACCATTCTGCCCCTCAAACAGCCAGAAATCACGACTGGCCGTCCAGACCGGCACGAATCCCGAATTTCTCGCTGTACCGACAAAAAGCACTATTCACCCCTGGACAGCCCGAAAGTAGTAATTTTCCATTTTTTCAACGGAAAACCGCCGTACCGCCCCGAAAGCGTTGCAAATTCCCATTCTAGCCCTCAAACAGTTAGAAATCACGATCGGCCGTCCAGACCGGCACGAATCCCGAATTTCTCGCTGCACCGACAAAAAGCACTATTCACCCCTGAACGGCCCGAAAGTAGTTATTTTCCATTTTGTCAACGGAAAACCGCCGTACCGCCACTAAAACGTTGTAAATAACCATTCTAGCCCTCAAACAGTTAGAAATCACGATCGGCCGTCCAGACCGGCACGAATCCTGAACTTCTCGCTGTACCGACAAAAAGCACTATTCACCCCTGGACAGCCCGAAAGTAGTTATTTTCCATTTTGTCAACGGAAAACCGCCGTACCGCCACTAAAACGTTGCAAATAACCATTCTAGCCCTCAAACAGTTAGAAATCACGATCGGCCGTCCAGACCGGCACGAATCCCGAATTTCTCGCTGCACCGACAAAAAGCACTATTCACCCCTGAACGGCCCGAAAGTAGTTATTTTCCATTTTGTCAACGGAAAACCGCCGTACCGCCACTAAAACGTTGCAAATAACCATTCTGCCCCCCAAACAGCCAGAAATCACGATCGGCCGTCCAGACCGGCACGCATCCCGAATTTCTCGCTGCACCGACAAAAAGCACTATTCACCCCTGAACGGCCCGAAAGTAGTTATTTTCCATTTTGTCAACGGAAAACCGCCGTACCGCCCCAAAAACGTTGCAAATAACCATTTTAGCCCTTAAACAGTTAGAAATCACGATCGACCGTCCAGACCGGCACGAATTCTGAATTTCTCGCTGCACCGACAAAAAGCACTATTCACCCCTGAACGGCCCGAAAGTAGTTATTTTCCATTTTGTCAACGGAAAACCGCCGTACTGCCACTAAAACGTTGCAAATAACCAATCTGCCCCTCAAACAGCCAGAAATCACGACTGGCCGTCCAGACCGGCACGAATCCCGAATTTCTCGCTGTTCCGTCAAAAAGCACTATTCACCCCTGGACGGCCCGAAATTAGTTATTTTCCATTTTGTCAACGGAAAACCGCCGTACCGCCCCGAAAACGTTGCAAATAACCATTCTAGCCCTCAAACAGTTAGAAATCACGATCGGCCGCCCAGACCGGCACGAATCCCGAATTTCTCGCTGCACCGACAAAAAGCACTATTCACCCATGAACGGCCCGAAAGTAGTTATTTTCCATTTTGTCAACGGAAAACTGCCTTACCGCCACTAAAACGTTGCAAATAACCAATCTGCCCCTCAAACAGCCAGAAATCACGATCGACCGTCCAGACCGGCACGAATCCCGAATTTCTCGCTGCACCGACAAAAAGCACTATTCACTCCTGAACGGCCCGAAAGTAGTTATTTTCCATTTTGTCAACGGAAAACCGCCGTACCGCCCCGAAAACGTTGCAAATAACCATTCTAGCCCTCAAACAGCCAGAAATCACGATCGGCCGTCCAGACCGGCACGAATCCCGAATTTCTCGCTCCACCGACAAAAAGCACTATTCACCCCTGAACGGCCCGAAAGTAGTTATTTTCCATTTTGTCAACGGAAAACCGCCGTACCGCCACTAAAACGTTGCAAATAACCATTCTGCCCCTCAAACAGCCAGAAATCACGACTGGCCGTCCAGACCGGCACGAATCCCGAATTTCTCGCTGTACCGACAAAAAGCACTATTCACCCCTGGACAGCCCGAAAGTAGTTATTTTCCATTTTTTCAACGGAAAACTGCCATACCGCCCCGAAAGCGTTGCAAATACCCATTCTAGCCCTCAAACAGTTAGAAATCACGATCGTCCGTCCAGACCGGCACGAATCCCGAATTTCTCGCTGCACCGACAAAAAGCACTATTCACCCCTGAACGGCCCGAAAGTAGTTATTTTCCATTTTGTCAACGGAAAACCACCGTACCGCCACTAAAACGTTGCAAATAACCATTCTGCCCCACAAACAGCCAGAAATCACGATCGGCCGTCCAGACCGGCACGCATCCCGAATTTCTCGCTGCACCGACAAAAAGCACTATTCACCCCTGAACGGCCCGAAAGTAGTTATTTTCCATTTTGTCAACGGAAAACCGCCGTACCGCCCCGAAAACGTTGCAAATAACCATTTTAGCCCTTAAACAGTTAGAAATCACGATCGACCGTCCAGACCGGCACGAATCCTGAATTTCTCGCTGCACCGACAAAAAGCACTATTCATCCCTGAACGGCCCGAAAGTAGTTATTTTCCATTTTGTCAACGGAAAACCGCCGTACTGCCATTAAAACGTTGCAAATATCCAATCTGCCCCTCAAACAGCCAGAAATCACGACTGGCCGTCTAGACCGGCACGAATCCCGAATTTCTCGCTGTACCGTCAAAAAGCACTATTCACCCCTGGACGGCCCGAAATTAGTTATTTTCCATTTTGTCAACGGAAAACCGCCGTACCGCCCCGAAAACGTTGCAAATAACCATTCTAGCCCTCAAACAGTTAGAAATCACGATCGGCCGCCCAGACCGGCACGAATCCCGAATTTCTCGCTGCACCGACAAAAAGCACTATTCACCCCTGAACGGACCGAAAGTAGTAATTTTCCATTTTGTCAACGGAAAACCGCCGTACCGCCACTAAAACGTTGCAGATAACCAATCTGCCCCGCAAACAGCCAGAAATCACGATCGGCCGTCCAGACCGGCACGAATCCCGAATTTCTCGCTGCACCGACAAAAAGCACTATTCACTCCTGAACGGCCCGAAAGTAGTTATTTTCCATTTTGTCAACGGAAAACCGCAGTACCGCCCCGAAAACGTTGCAAATAACCATTCTAGCCCTCAAACAGTTAGAAATCACGATCGGCCGTCCAGACCGGCACGAATCCTGAATTTCTCGCTGCACCGACAAAAAGCACTATTCACCCATGAACGGCCCGAAAGTAGTTATTTTCCATTTTGTCAACGGAAAACTGCCGTACCGCCACTAAAACGTTGCAAATAACCAATCTGCCCCTCAAACAGCCAGAAATCACGACTGGCCGTCCAGACCGGCACGAATCCCGAATTTCTCGCTGTACCGACAAAAAGCACTATTCACCCCTGGACAACCCGAAAGTAGTGATTTTCCATTTTGTCAACGGAAAACCGCCGTACCGCCATTAAAACGTTGCAAATAACCATTCTGCCCCTCAAACAGCCAGAAATCACGACTGGCCGTCCAGACCGGCACGAATCCCGAATTTCTCGCAGTACCGACAAAAAGCACTATTCACCCCTGGACAGCCCGAAAGTAGTTATTTTCCATTTTTTCAACGGAAAACCGCCATGCCGCCCCGAAAGCGTTGCAAATACCCATTCTAGCCCTCAAACAGTTAGAAATCACGATCGGCCGTCCAGACCGGCACGAATCCCGAATTTCTCGCTGCACCGACAAAAAGCACTATTCACCCCTGAACGGCCCGAAAGTAGTTATTTTCCATTTTGTCATCGGAAAACCGCCGTACCGCCACTAAAACGTTGCAAATAACCATTCTGCCCCACAAACAGCCAGAAATCACGATCGGCCGTCCAGACCGGCACGCATCCCGAATTTCTCGCTGCACCGACAAAAAGCACTATTCACCCCTGAACGGCCCGAAAGTAGTTATTTTCCATTTTGTCAACGGAAAACCGCCGCACCGCCCCGAAAACGTTGCAAATAACCATTTTAGCCCTTAAACAGTTAGAAATCACGATCGACCGTCCAGACCGGCACGAATCCTGAATTTCTCGCTGCACCGACAAAAAGCACTATTCATCCCTGAACGGCCCGAAAGTAGTTATTTTCCGTTTTGTCAACGGAAAACCCCCTTACTGCCATTAAAACGTTGCAAATAACCAATCTGCCCCTCAAACAGCCAGAAATCACGACTGGCCGTCCAGACCGGCATGAATCCCGAATTTCTCGCTGTACCGTCAAAAAGCACTATTCACCCCTAGACGGCCCGAAATTAGTTATTTTCCATTTTGTCAACGGAAAACCGCCGTACCGCCCCGAAAACATTGCAAATAACCATTCTAGCCCTCAAACAGTTAGAAATCACGATCGGCCGCCCAGACCGGCACGAATCCCGAATTTCTCGCTGCACCGACAAAAAGCACTATTCACCCCTGAACGGACCGAAAGTAGTTATTTTCCATTTTGTCAACGGAAAACCGCCGTACCGCCACTAAAACGTTGCAAATAACCAATCTGCCCCTCAAACAGCCAGAAATCACGACTGGCCGTCCAGACCGGCACGAATCCCGAATTTCTCGCTGTACCGACAAAAAGCACTATTCACCCCTGGACAACCCGAAAGTAGTGATTTTCCATTTTGTCAACGGAAAACCGCCGTACCGCCATTAAAACGTTGCAAATAACCATTCTGCCCCTCAAACAGCCAGAAATCACGACTGGCCGTCCAGACCGGCACGAATCCCGAATTTCTCGCAGTACCGACAAAAAGCACTATTCACCCCTGGACAGCCCGAAAGTAGTTATTTTCCATTTTTTCAACGGAAAACCGCCATACCGCCCCGAAAGCGTTGCAAATACCCATTCTAGCCCTCAAACAGTTAGAAATCACGATCGGCCGTCCAGACCGGCACGAATCCCGAATTTCTCGCTGCACCGACAAAAAGCACTATTCACCCCTGAACGGCCCGAAAGTAGTTATTTTCCATTTTGTCATCGGAAAACCGCCGTACCGCCACTAAAACGTTGCAAATAACCATTCTGCCCCACAAACAGCCAGAAATCACGATCGGCCGTCCAGACCGGCACGCATCCCGAATTTCTCGCTGCACCGACAAAAAGCACTATTCACCCCTGAACGGCCCGAAAGTAGTTATTTTCCATTTTGTCAACGGAAAACCGCCGCACCGCCCCGAAAACGTTGTAAATAACCATTTTAGCCCTTAAACAGTTAGAAATCACGATCGACCGTCCAGACCGGCACGAATCCTGAATTTCTCGCTGCACCGACAAAAAGCACTATTCATCCCTGAACGGCCCGAAAGTAGTTATTTTCCGTTTTGTCAACGGAAAACCCCCTTACTGCCATTAAAACGTTGCAAATAACCAATCTGCCCCTCAAACAGCCAGAAATCACGACTGGCCGTCCAGACCGGCATGAATCCCGAATTTCTCGCTGTACCGTCAAAAAGCACTATTCACCCCTGGACGGCCCGAAATTAGTTATTTTCCATTTTGTCAACGGAAAACCGCCGTACCGCCCCGAAAACATTGCAAATAACCATTCTAGCCCTCAAACAGTTAGAAATCACGATCGGCCGCCCAGACCGGCACGAATCCCGAATTTCTCGCTGCACCAAGAAAAAGCACTATTCAACCCTGAACGGACCGAAAGTAGTTATTTTCCATTTTGTCAACGGAAAACCGCCGTACCGCCACTAAAACGTTGCAAATAACCAATCTGCCCCGCAAACAGCCAGAAATCACGATCGGCCGCCCAGACCGGCACGAATCCTGAATTTCTCGCTGCACCGACAAAAAGCACTATTCACCCATGAACGGCCCGAAAGTAGTTATTTTCCATTATGTCAACGGAAAACTGCCGTAGCGCCACTAAAACGTTGCAAATAACCAATCTGCCCCTCAAACAGCCAGAAATCACGACTGGCCGTCCATACCGGCACGAATCCCGAATTTCTCGCTGTACCGACAAAAAGCACTATTCACCCCTGGACAGCCCGAAAGTAGTTATTTTCCATTTTGTCAACGGAAAACCGCCGTACCGCCCCGAAAACGTTGCAAATAACCATTCTAGCCCGCAAACAGTTACAAATCACGATCGGCCGTCCAGACCGGCACGAATCCCGAATTTCTCGCTGCACCGACAAAAAGCACTATTCACACCTGAACGGCCCGAAAGTAGTTATTTTCCATTTTGTCAACGGAAAACCGCCGTACCGCCCCTAAAACGTTGCAAATAACCATTCTGCCCCCAAACAGCCAGAAATCACGATCGGCCGTCCAGACCGGCACGCATCCCGAATTTCTCTCTGCACCGACAAAAAGCACTATTCACCCCTGAACGGCTCGAAAGTAGTTATTTTCCATTTTGTCAACGGAAAACCGCAGTACCGCCCCGAAAACGTTGCAAATAACCATTCTAGCCCTCAAACAGTTAGAAATCACGATCGGCCGTCCAGACCGGCACGAATCCTGAATTTCTCGCTGCACCGACAAAAAGCACTATTCACCCATGAACGGCCCGAAAGTAGTTATTTTCCATTTTGTCAACGGAAAACCGCCGTACCGCCACTAAAACGTTGCAAATAACCAATCTGCCCCTCAAACAGCCAGAAATCACGACTGGCCGTCCAGACCGGCACGAATCCCGAATTTCTCGCTGTACCGACAAAAAGCACTATTCACCCCTGGACAGCCCGAAAGTAGTTATTTTCCATTTTGTCAACGGAAAACCGCCGTACCGCCACTAAAACGTTGCAAATAACCATTCTGCCCCCCAAACAGCCAGAAATCCCGATCGGCCGTCCAGACCGGCACACATCCCGAATTTCTCTCTGCACCGACAAAAAGCACTATTCACCCCTGAACGGCCCGAAAGTAGTTATTTTCCATTTTGTCAACGGAAAACCGCCGTACCGCCCCGAAAACGTTGCAAATAACCATTTTAGCCCTTAAACAGTTAGAAATCACTATCGGCCGTCCAGACTGGCACACATCCCGAATTTCTCTCTGCACCGACAAAAAGCACTATTCACCCCTGAACGGCCCGAAAGTAGTTATTTTCCATTTTGTCAACGGAAAACCGCCGTACCGGCCCGAAAACGTTGCAAATAACCATTTTAGCCCTTAAACAGTTAGAAATCACTATCGGCCGTCCAGACCGGCACGAATCCTGAATTTCTCGCTGCACCGACAAAAAGCACTATTCACCCCTGAACGGACCGAAAGTAGTTATTTTCCATTTTGTCAACGGAAAACCGCCGTACCGCCACTAAAACGTTGCAAATAACCAATCTGCCCCTCAAACAGCCAGAAATCACGACTGGCCGTCCAGACCGGCACGAATCCCGAATTTCTCGCTATACCGACAAAAAGCACTATTCACCCCCGGACAGCCCGAAAGTAGTTATTTTCCATTTTGTCAACGGAAAACCGCCGTACCGCCACTAAAACGTTGCAAATAACCATTCTAGCCCTCAAACAGTTAGAAATCACGATCGGCCGTCCAGACCGGCACGAATCCCGAATTTCTCGCTGCACCGACAAAAAGCACTATTCACCCATGAACGGCCCGAAAGTAGTTATTTTCCATTTTGTCAACGGAAAACCGCCGTACCGCCACTAAAACGTTGCAAATAACCAATCTGCCCCTCAAACAGCCAGAAATCACGACTGGCCGTCCAGACCGGCACGAATCCCGAATTTCTCGCTGTACCGACAAAAAGCACTATTCACCCCTGGACAGCCCGAAAGTAGTTATTTTCCATTTTGTCAACGGAAAACCGCCGTACCGCCACTAAAACGTTGCAAATAACCATTCTGCCCCCCAAACAGCCAGAAATCCCGATCGGCCGTCCAGACCGGCACACATCCCGAATTTCTCTCTGCACCGACAAAAAGCACTATTCACCCCTGAACGGCCCGAAAGTAGTTATTTTCCATTTTGTCAACGGAAAACCGCCGTACCGCCCCGAAAACGTTGCAAATAACCATTTTAGCCCTTAAACAGTTAGAAATCACTATCGGCCGTCCAGACCGGCACACATCCCGAATTTCTCTCTGCACCGACAAAAAGCACTATTCACCCCTGAACGGCCCGAAAGTAGTTATTTTCCATTTTGTCAACGGAAAACCGCCGTACCGGCCCGAAAACGTTGCAAATAACCATTTTAGCCCTTAAACAGTTAGAAATCACTATCGGCCGTCCAGACCGGCACGAATCCTGAATTTCTCGCTGCACCGACAAAAAGCACTATTCACCCCTGAACGGACCGAAAGTAGTTATTTTCCATTTTGTCAACGGAAAACCGCCGTACCGCCACTAAAACGTTGCAAATAACCAATCTGCCCCTCAAACAGCCAGAAATCACGACTGGCCGTCCAGACCGGCACGAATCCCGAATTTCTCGCTATACCGACAAAAAGCACTATTCACCCCCGGACAGCCCGAAAGTAGTTATTTTCCATTTTGTCAACGGAAAACCGCCGTACCGCCACTAAAACGTTGCAAATAACCATTCTAGCCCTCAAACAGTTAGAAATCACGATCGGCCATCCAGACCGGCACGAATCCCGAATTTCTCGCTGCACCGACAAAAAGCACTATTCACCCCTGAACGGCCCGAAAGTAGTTATTTTCCATTTTGTCAACGGAAAACCGCCGTACCGCCACTAAAACGTTGCAAATAACCATTCTGCCCCCCAAACAGCCAGAAATCACGATCGGCCGTCCAGACCGGCACGCATCCCGAATTTCTCGCTGCACCGACAAAAAGCACTATTCACCCCTGAACGGCCCGAAAGTAGTTATTTTCCATTTTGTCAACGGAAAACCGCCGTACCGCCCCAAAAACGTTGCAAATAACCATTTTAGCCCTTAAACAGTTAGAAATCACGATCGACCGTCCAGACCGGCACGAATCCCGAATTTCTCGCTGCACCGACAAAAAGCACTATTCACACCTGAACGGCCCGAAAGTAGTTATTTTCCATTTTGTCAACGGAAAACCGCCGTACCGCCACTAAAACGTTGCAAATAACCATTCTGCCCCCCAAACAGCCAGAAATCACGATCGGCCGTCCAGACCGGCACGCATCCCGAATTTCTCTCTGCACCGACAAAAAGCACTATTCACCCCTGAACGGCTCGAAAGTAGTTATTTTCCATTTTGTCAACGGAAAACCGCAGTACCGCCCCGAAAACGTTGCAAATAACCATTCTAGCCCTCAAACAGTTAGAAATCACGATCGGCCGTCCAGACCGGCACGAATCCTGAATTTCTCGCTGCACCGACAAAAAGCACTATTCACCCATGAACGGCCCGAAAGTAGTTATTTTCCATTTTGTCAACGGAAAACTGCCGTACCGCCACTAAAACGTTGCAAATAACCAATCTGCCCCTCAAACTGCCAGAAATCACGACTGGCCGTCGAGACCGGCACGAATCCCGAATTTCTCGCTGTACCGACAAAAAGCACTATTCACCCCTGGACAGCCCGAAAGTAGTTATTTTCCATTTTGTCAACGGAAAACCGCCGTACCGCCACTAAAACGTTGCAAATAACCATTCTGCCCCCCAAACAGCCAGAAATCACGATCGGCCGTCCTGACCGGCACGCATCCCGAATTTCTCGCTGCACCGACAAAAAGCACTATTCACCCCTGAACGGCCCGAAAGTAGTTATTTTCCATTTTGTCAACGGAAAACCGCCGTACCGCCCCGAAAACGTTGCAAATAACCATTTTAGCCCTTAAACAGTTAGAAATCACGATCGGCTGTCCAGACCGGCACGAATCCTGAATTTCTCGCTGCACCGACAAAAAGCACTATTCACCCCTGAACGGACCGAAAGTAGTTATTTTCCATTTTGTCAACGGAAAACCGTCGTACCGCCACTAAAACGTTGCAAATAACCAATCTGCCCCTCAAACAGCCAGAAATCACGACTGGCCGTCCAGACCGGCACGAATCCCGAATTTCTCGCTGTACCGTCAAAAAGCACTATTCACCCCTGGATGGCCCGAAATTAGTTATTTTCCATTTTGTCAACGGAAAACCGCCGTACCGCCCCGAAAACGTTGCAAATAACCATTCTAGCCCTCAAACAGTTAGAAATCACGATCGGCCGCCCAGACCGGCACGAATCCCGAATTTCTCGCTGCACCGACAAAAAGCACTATTCACCCATGAACGGACCGAAAGTAGTTATTTTCCATTTTGTCAACGGAAAACCGCCGTACCGCCACTAAAACGTTGCAAATAACCATTCTGCCCCCCAAACAGCCAGAAATCACGATCGGCCGTCCTGACCGGCACGCATCCCGAATTTCTCGCTGCACCGACAAAAAGCACTATTCACCCCTGAACGGCCCGAAAGTAGTTATTTTCCATTTTGTCAACGGAAAACCGCCGTACCGCCCCAAAAACGTTGCAAATAACCATTTTAGCCCTTAAACAGTTAGAAATCACGATCGACCGTCCAGACCGGCACGAATCCTGAATTTCTCGCTGCACCGACAAAAAGCACTATTCACACCTGAACGGCCCGAAAGTAGTTATTTTCCATTTTGTCAACGGAAAACCGCCGTACCGCCACTAAAACGTTGCAAATAACCATTCTGCCCCCCAAACAGCCAGAAATCACGATCGGCCGTCCAGACCGGCACGCATCCCGAATTTCTCTCTGCACCGACAAAAAGCACTATTCACCCCTGGATGGCCCGAAATTAGTTATTTTCCATTTTGTCAACGGAAAACTGCCGTACCGCCCCGAAAACGTTGCAAATAACCATTCTAGCCCTCAAACAGTTAGAAATCACGATCGGCCGCCCAGACCGGCACGAATCCCGAATTTCTCGCTGCACCGACAAAAAGCACTATTCACCCCTGAACGGCCCGAAAGTAGTTATTTTCCATTTTGTCAACGGAAAACCGCCGTACCGCCACTAAAACGTTGCAAATAACCATTCTGCCCCCCAAACAGCCAGAAATCACGATCGGCCGTCCAGACCGGCACGCATCCCGAATTTCTCGCTGCACCGACAAAAAGCACTATTCACCCCTGAACGGCCCGAACGTAGTTATTTTACATTTTGTCAACGGAAAACCGCCGTACCGCCCCGAAAACGTTGCAAATAACCATTTTGGCCCTTAAACAGTTAGAAATCACTATCGGCCGTCCAGACCGGCACGAATCCTGAATTTCTCGCTGCACCGACAAAAAGCACTATTCACCCCTGAACGGACCGAAAGTAGTTATTTTCCATTTTGTCAACGGAAAACCGCCGTACCGCCACTAAAACGTTGCAAATAACCAATCTGCCCCTCAAACAGCCAGAAATCACGACTGGCCGTCCAGACCGGCACGAATCCCGAATTTCTCGCTGTACCGACAAAAAGCACTATTCACCCCCGGACAGCCCGAAAGTAGTTATTTTCCATTTTGTCAACGGAAAACCGCCGTACCGCCACTAAAACGTTGCAAATAACCATTCTAGCCCTCAAACAGTTAGAAATCACGATCGGCCGTCCAGACCGGCACGAATCCCGAATTTCTCGCTGCACCGACAAAAAGCACTATTCACCCCTGAACGGCCCGAAAGTAGTTATTTTCCATTTTGTCAACGGAAAACCGCCGTACCGCCACTAAAACGTTGCAAATAACCATTCTGCCCCCCAAACAGCCAGAAATCACGATCGGCCGTCCAGACCGGCACGCATCCCGAATTTCTCGCTGCACCGACAAAAAGCACTATTCACCCCTGAACGGCCCGAAAGTAGTTATTTTCCATTTTGTCAACGGAAAACCGCCGTACCGCCCCAAAAACGTTGCAAATAACCATTTTAGCCCTTAAACAGTTAGAAATCACGATCGACCGTCCAGACCGGCACGAATCCTGAATTTCTCGCTGCACCGACAAAAAGCACTATTCACACCTGAACGGCCCGAAAGTAGTTATTTTCCATTTTGTCAACGGAAAACCGCCGTACCGCCACTAAAACGTTGCAAATAACCATTCTGCCCCCCAAACAGCCAGAAATCACGATCGGCCGTCCAGACCGGCACGCATCCCGAATTTCTCTCTGCACCGACAAAAAGCACTATTCACCCCTGAACGGCTCGAAAGTAGTTATTTTCCATTTTGTCAACGGAAAACCGCAGTACCGCCCCGAAAACGTTGCAAATAACCATTCTAGCCCTCAAACAGTTAGAAATCACGATCGGCCGTCCAGACCGGCACGAATCCTGAATTTCTCGCTGCACCGACAAAAAGCACTATTCACCCATGAACGGCCCGAAAGTAGTTATTTTCCATTTTGTCAACGGAAAACTGCCGTACCGCCACTAAAACGTTGCAAATAACCAATCTGCCCCTCAAACTGCCAGAAATCACGACTGGCCGTCGAGACCGGCACGAATCCCGAATTTCTCGCTGTTCCGACAAAAAGCACTATTCACCCCTGGACAGCCCGAAAGTAGTTATTTTCCATTTTGTCAACGGAAAACCGCCGTACCGCCACTAAAACGTTGCAAATAACCATTCTGCCCCCCAAACAGCCAGAAATCACGATCGGCCGTCCTGACCGGCACGCATCCCGAATTTCTCGCTGCACTGACAAAAAGCACTATTCACCCCTGAACGGCCCGAAAGTAGTTATTTTCCATTTTGTCAACGGAAAACCGCCGTACCGCCCCGAAAACGTTGCAAATAACCATTTTAGCCCTTAAACAGTTAGAAATCACGATCGGCCGTCCAGACCGGCACGAATCCTGAATTTCTCGCTGCACCGACAAAAAGCACTATTCACCCCTGAACGGACCGAAAGTAGTTATTTTCCATTTTGTCAACGGAAAACCGTCGTACCGCCACTAAAACGTTGCAAATAACCAATCTGCCCCTCAAACAGCCAGAAATCACGACTGGCCGTCGAGACCGGCACGAATCCCGAATTTCTCGCTGTTCCGACAAAAAGCACTATTCACCCCTGGACAGCCCGAAAGTAGTTATTTTCCATTTTGTCAACGGAAAACCGCCGTACCGCCACTAAAACGTTGCAAATAACCATTCTGCCCCCCAAACAGCCAGAAATCACGATCGGCCGTCCTGACCGGCACGCATCCCGAATTTCTCGCTGCACTGACAAAAAGCACTATTCACCCCTGAACGGCCCGAAAGTAGTTATTTTCCATTTTGTCAACGGAAAACCGCCGTACCGCCCCGAAAACGTTGCAAATAACCATTTTAGCCCTTAAACAGTTAGAAATCACGATCGGCCGTCCAGACCGGCACGAATCCTGAATTTCTCGCTGCACCGACAAAAAGCACTATTCACCCCTGAACGGACCGAAAGTAGTTATTTTCCATTTTGTCAACGGAAAACCGTCGTACCGCCACTAAAACGTTGCAAATAACCAATCTGCCCCTCAAACAGCCAGAAATCACGACTGGCCGTCCAGACCGGCACGAATCCCGAATTTCTCGCTGTACCGTCAAAAAGCACTATTCACCCCTGGATGGCCCGAAATTAGTTATTTTCCATTTTGTCAACGGAAAACCGCCGTACCGCCCCGAAAACGTTGCAAATAACCATTCTAGCCCTCAAACAGTTAGAAATCACGATCGGCCGCCCAGACCGGCACGAATCCCGAATTTCTCGCTGCACCGACAAAAAGCACTATTCACCCATGAACGGACCGAAAGTAGTTATTTTCCATTTTGTCAACGGAAAACCGCCGTACCGCCACTAAAACGTTGCAAATAACCATTCTGCCCCCCAAACAGCCAGAAATCACGATCGGCCGTCCTGACCGGCACGCATCCCGAATTTCTCGCTGCACCGACAAAAAGCACTATTCACCCCTGAACGGCCCGAAAGTAGTTATTTTCCATTTTGTCAACGGAAAACCGCCGTACCGCCCCGAAAACGTTGCAAATAACCATTTTAGCCCTTAAACAGTTAGAAATCACGATCGACCGTCCAGACCGGCACGAATCCTGAATTTCTCGCTGCACCGACAAAAAGCACTATTCACCCCTGAACGGACCGAAAGTAGTTATTTTCCATTTTGTCAACGGAAAACCGTCGTACCGCCACTAAAACGTTGCAAATAACCAATCTGCCCCTCAAACAGCCAGAAATCACGACTGGCCGTCCAGACCGGCACGAATCCCGAATTTCTCGCTGTACCGTCAAAAAGCACTATTCACCCCTGGATGGCCCGAAATTAGTTATTTTCCATTTTGTCAACGGAAAACCGCCGTACCGCCCCGAAAACGTTGCAAATAACCATTCTAGCCCTCAAACAGTTAGAAATCACGATCGGCCGCCCAGACCGGCACGAATCCCGAATTTCTCGCTGCACCGACAAAAAGCACTATTCACCCCTGAACGGCCCGAAAGTAGTTATTTTCCATTTTGTGAACGGAAAACCGCCGTACCGCCACTAAAACGTTGCAAATAACCATTTTGCCCCCCAAACAGCCAGAAATCACGATCGGCCGTCCAGACCGGCACGCATCCCGAATTTCTCGCTGCACCGACAAAAAGCACTATTCACCCCTGAACGGCCCGAAAGTAGTTATTTTCCATTTTGTCAACGGAAAACCGCCGTACCGCCCCGAAAACGTTGCAAATAACCATTTTAGCCCTTAAACAGTTAGAAATCACTATCGGCCGTCCAGACCGGCACGAATCCTGAATTTCTCGTTGCACCGACAAAAAGCACTATTCACCCCTGAACGGACCGAAAGTAGTTATTTTCCATTTTGTCAACGGAAAACCGCCGTACCGCCACTAAAACGTTGCAAATAACCAATCTGCCCCTCAAACAGCCAGAAATCACGACTGGCCGTCCAGACCGGCACGAATCCCGAATTTCTCGCTGTACCGACAAAAAGCACTATTCACCCCTGGACAGCCCGAAAGTAGTTATTTTCCATTTTGTCAACGGAAAACCGCCGTACCGCCACTAAAACGTTGCAAATAACCATTCTAGCCCTCAAACAGTTAGAAATCACGATCGGCCGTCCAGACCGGCACGAATCCCGAATTTCTCGCTGCACCGACAAAAAGCACTATTCACCCCTGAACGGCCTGAAAGTAGTTATTTTCCATTTTGTCAACGGAAAACCGCCGTACCGCCACTAAAACGTTGCAGATAACCATTCTGCCCCCCAAACAGCCAGAAATCACGATCGGCCGTCCAGACCGGCACGCATCCCGAATTTCTCGCTGCACCGACAAAAAGCACTATTCACCCCTGAACGGCCCGAAAGTAGTTATTTTCCATTTTGTCAACGGAAAACCGCCGTACCGCCCCGAAAACGTTGCAAATAACCATTTTAGCCCTTAAACAGTTAGAAATCACTATCGGCCGTCCAGACCGGCACGAATCCTGAATTTCTCGTTGCACCGACAAAAAGCACTATTCACCCCTGAACGGACCGAAAGTAGTTATTTTCCATTTTGTCAACGGAAAACCGCCGTACCGCCACTAAAACGTTGCAAATAACCAATCTGCCCCTCAAACAGCCAGAAATCACGACTGGCCGTCCAGACCGGCACGAATCCCGAATTTCTCGCTGTACCGACAAAAAGCACTATTCACCCCTGGACAGCCCGAAAGTAGTTATTTTCCATTTTGTCAACGGAAAACCGCCGTACCGCCACTAAAACGTTGCAAATAACCATTCTAGCCCTCAAACAGTTAGAAATCACGATCGGCCGTCCAGACCGGCACGAATCCCGAATTTCTCGCTGCACCGACAAAAAGCACTATTCACCCCTGAACGGCCTGAAAGTAGTTATTTTCCATTTTGTCAACGGAAAACCGCCGTACCGCCACTAAAACGTTGCAGATAACCATTCTGCCCCCCAAACAGCCAGAAATCACGATCGGCCGTCCAGACCGGCACGCATCCCGAATTTCTCGCTGCACCGACAAAAAGCACTATTCACCCCTGAACGGCCCGAAAGTAGTTATTTTCCATTTTGTCAACGGAAAACCGCCGTACCGCCCCGAAAACGTTGCAAATAACCATTTTAGCCCTTAAACAGTTAGAAATCACTATCGGCCGTCCAGACCGGCACGAATCCTGAATTTCTCGTTGCACCGACAAAAAGCACTATTCACCCCTGAACGGACCGAAAGTAGTTATTTTCCATTTTGTCAACGGAAAACCGCCGTACCGCCACTAAAACGTTGCAAATAACCAATCTGCCCCTCAAACAGCCAGAAATCACGACTGGCCGTCCAGACCGGCACGAATCCCGAATTTCTCGCTGTACCGACAAAAAGCACTATTCACCCCTGGACAGCCCGAAAGTAGTTATTTTCCATTTTGTCAACGGAAAACCGCCGTACCGCCACTAAAACGTTGCAAATAACCATTCTAGCCCTCAAACAGTTAGAAATCACGATCGGCCGTCCAGACCGGCACGAATCCCGAATTTCTCGCTGCACCGACAAAAAGCACTATTCACCCCTGAACGGCCTGAAAGTAGTTATTTTCCATTTTGTCAACGGAAAACCGCCGTACCGCCACTAAAACGTTGCAGATAACCATTCTGCCCCCCAAACAGCCAGAAATCACGATCGGCCGTCCAGACCGGCACGCATCCCGAATTTCTCGCTGCACCGACAAAAAGCACTATTCACCCCTGAACGGCCCGAAAGTAGTTATTTTCCATTTTGTCAACGGAAAACCGCCGTACCGCCCCAAAAACGTTGCAAATAACCATTTTAGCCCTTAAACAGTTAGAAATCACGATCGACCGTCCAGACCGGCACGAATCCTGAATTTCTCGCTGCACCGACAAAAAGCACTATTCACACCTGAACGGCCCGAAAGTAGTTATTTTCCATTTTGTCAACGGAAAACCGCCGTACCGCCACTAAAACGTTGCAAATAACCATTCTGCCCCCCAAACAGCCAGAAATCACGATCGGCCGTCCAGACCGGCACGCATCCCGAATTTCTCTCTGCACCGACAAAAAGCACTATTCACCCCTGAACGGCTCGAAAGTAGTTATTTTCCATTTTGTCAACGGAAAACCGCAGTACCGCCCCGAAAACGTTGCAAATAACCATTCTAGCCCTCAAACAGTTAGAAATCACGATCGGCCGTCCAGACCGGCACGAATCCTGAATTTCTCGCTGCACCGACAAAAAGCACTATTCACCCATGAACGGCCCGAAAGTAGTTATTTTCCATTTTGTCAACGGAAAACTGCCGTACCGCCACTAAAACGTTGCAAATAACCAATCTGCCCCTCAAACAGCCAGAAATCACGACTGGCCGTCCAGACCGGCACGAATCCCGAATTTCTCGCTGTACCGACAAAAAGCACTATTCACCCCTGGACAGCCCGAAAGTAGTTATTTTCCATTTTGTCAACGGAAAACCGCCGTACCGCCACTAAAACGTTGCAAATAACCATTCTGCCCCCCAAACAGCCAGAAATCACGATCGGCCGTCCTGACCGGCACGCATCCCGAATTTCTCGCTGCACCGACAAAAAGCACTATTCACCCCTGAACGGCCCGAAAGTAGTTATTTTCCATTTTGTCAACGGAAAACCGCCGTACCGCCCCGAAAACGTTGCAAATAACCATTTTAGCCCTTAAACAGTTAGAAATCACGATCGGCCGTCCAGGCTGGCACGAATCCTGAATTTCTCGCTGCACCGACAAAAAGCACTATTCACCCCTGAACGGACCGAAAGTAGTTATTTTCCATTTTGTCAACGGAAAACCGCCGTACCGCCACTAAAACGTTGCAAATAACCAATCTGCCCCTCAAACAGCCAGAAATCACGACTGGCCGTCCAGACCGGCACGAATCCCGAATTTCTCGCTGTACCGTCAAAAAGCACTATTCACCCCTGGATGGCCCGAAATTAGTTATTTTCCTTTTTGTCAACGGAAAACCGCCGTACCGCCCCGAAAACGTTGCAAATAACCATTCTAGCCCTCAAACAGTTAGAAATCACGATCGGCCGCCCAGACCGGCACGAATCCCGAATTTCTCGCTGCACCGACAAAAAGCACTATTCACCCCTGAACGGCCCGAAAGTAGTTATTTTCCATTTTGTCAACGGAAAACCGCCGTACCGCCACTAAAACGTTGCAAATAACCATTCTGCCCCCCAAACAGCCAGAAATCACGATCGGCCGTCCAGACCGGCACGCATCCCGAATTTCTCGCTGCACCGACAAAAAGCACTATTCACCCCTGAACGGCCCGAAAGTAGTTATTTTCCATTTTGTCAACGGAAAACCGCCGTACCGCCCCGAAAACGTTGCAAATAACCATTTTAGCCCTTAAACAGTTAGAAATCACTATCGGCCGTCCAGACCGGCACGAATCCTGAATTTCTCGCTGCACCGACAAAAAGCACTATTCACCCCTGAACGGACCGAAAGTAGTTATTTTCCATTTTGTCAACGGAAAACCGCCGTACCGCCACTAAAACGTTGCAAATAACCAATCTGCCCCTCAAACAGCCAGAAATCACGACTGGCCGTCCAGACCGGCACGAATCCCGAATTTCTCGCTGTACCGACAAAAAGCACTATTCACCCCCGGACAGCCCGAAAGTAGTTATTTTCCATTTTGTCAACGGAAAACCGCCGTACCGCCACTAAAACGTTGCAAATAACCATTCTAGCCCTCAAACAGTTAGAAATCACAATCGGCCGTCCAGACCGGCACGAATCCCGAATTTCTCGCTGCACCGACAAAAAGCACTATTCACCCCTGAACGGCTCGAAAGTAGTTATTTTCCATTTTGTCAACGGAAAACCGACGTACCGCCACTAAAACGTTGCAAATAACCATTCTGCTCCCCAAACAGCCAGAAATCACGATCGGCCGTCCAGACCGGCACGCATCCCGAATTTCTCGCTGCACCGACAAAAAGCACTATTCACCCCTGAACGGCCCGAAAGTAGTTATTTTCCATTTTGTCAACGGAAAACCGCCGTACCGCCCCAAAAACGTTGCAAATAACCATTTTAGCCCTTAAACAGTTAGAAATCACGATCGACCGTCCAGACCGGCACGAATCCTGAATTTCTCGCTGCACCGACAAAAAGCACTATTCACACCTGAACGGCCCGAAAGTAGTTATTTTCCATTTTGTCAACGGAAAACCGCCGTACCGCCACTAAAACGTTGCAAATAACCATTCTGCCCCCCAAACAGCCAGAAATCACGATCGGCCGTCCAGACCGGCACGCATCCCGAATTTCTCTCTGCACCGACAAAAAGCACTATTCACCCCTGAACGGCTCGAAAGTAGTTATTTTCCATTTTGTCAACGGAAAACCGCAGTACCGCCCCGAAAACGTTGCAAATAACCATTCTAGCCCTCAAACAGTTAGAAATCACGATCGGCCGTCCAGACCGGCACGAATCCTGAATTTCTCGCTGCACCGACAAAAAGCACTATTCACCCATGAACGGCCCGAAAGTAGTTATTTTCCATTTTGTCAACGGAAAACTGCCGTACCGCCACTAAAACGTTGCAAATAACCAATCTGCCCCTCAAACTGCCAGAAATCACGACTGGCCGTCGAGACCGGCACGAATCCCGAATTTCTCGCTGTACCGACAAAAAGCACTATTCACCCCTGGACAGCCCGAAAGTAGTTATTTTCCATTTTGTCAACGGAAAACCGCCGTACCGCCACTAAAACGTTGCAAATAACCATTCTGCCCCCCAAACAGCCAGAAATCACGATCGGCCGTCCTGACCGGCACGCATCCCGAATTTCTCGCTGCACCGACAAAAAGCACTATTCACCCCTGAACGGCCCGAAAGTAGTTATTTTCCATTTTGTCAACGGAAAACCGCCGTACCGCCCCGAAAACGTTGCAAATAACCATTTTAGCCCTTAAACAGTTAGAAATCACGATCGGGCGTCCAGACCGGCACGAATCCTGAATTTCTCGCTGCACCGACAAAAAGCACTATTCACCCCTGAACGGACCGAAAGTAGTTATTTTCCATTTTGTCAACGGAAAACCGCCGTACCGCCACTAAAACGTTGCAAATAACCAATCTGCCCCTCAAACAGCCAGAAATCACGACTGGCCGTCCAGACCGGCACGAATCCCGAATTTCTCGCTGTACCGTCAAAAAGCACTATTCACCCCTGGATGGCCCGAAATTAGTTATTTTCCTTTTTGTCAACGGAAAACCGCCGTACCGCCCCGAAAACGTTGCAAATAACCATTCTAGCCCTCAAACAGTTAGAAATCACGATCGGCCGCCCAGACCGGCACGAATCCCGAATTTCTCGCTGCACCGACAAAAAGCACTATTCACCCCTGAACGGCCCGAAAGTAGTTATTTTCCATTTTGTCAACGGAAAACCGCCGTACCGCCACTAAAACGTTGCAAATAACCATTCTGCCCCCCAAACAGCCAGAAATCACGATCGGCCGTCCAGACCGGCACGCATCCCGAATTTCTCGCTGCACCGACAAAAAGCACTATTCACCCCTGAACGGCCCGAAAGTAGTTATTTTCCATTTTGTCAACGGAAAACCGCCGTACCGCCCCGAAAACGTTGCAAATAACCATTTTAGCCCTTAAACAGTTAGAAATCACTATCGGCCGTCCAGACCGGCACGAATCCTGAATTTCTCGCTGCACCGACAAAAAGCACTATTCACCCCTGAACGGACCGAAAGTAGTTATTTTCCATTTTGTCAACGGAAAACCGCCGTACCGCCACTAAAACGTTGCAAATAACCAATCTGCCCCTCAAACAGCCAGAAATCACGACTGGCCGTCCAGACCGGCACGAATCCCGAATTTCTCGCTGTACCGACAAAAAGCACTATTCACCCCCGGACAGCCCGAAAGTAGTTATTTTCCATTTTGTCAACGGAAAACCGCCGTACCGCCACTATAACGTTGCAAATAACCATTCTAGCCCTCAAACAGTTAGAAATCACGATCGGCCGTCCAGACCGGCACGAATCCCGAATTTCTCGCTGCACCGACAAAAAGCACTATTCACCCCTGAACGGCCCGAAAGTAGTTATTTTCCATTTTGTCAACGGAAAACCGCCGTACCGCCACTAAAACGTTGCAAATAACCATTCTGCCCCCCAAACAGCCAGAAATCACGATCGGCCGTCCAGACCGGCACGCATCCCGAATTTCTCGCTGCACCGACAAAAAGCACTATTCACCCCTGAACGGCCCGAAAGTAGTTATTTTCCATTTTGTCAACGGAAAACCGCCGTACCGCCCCAAAAACGTTGCAAATAACCATTTTAGCCCTTAAACAGTTAGAAATCACGATCGACCGTCCAGACCGGCACGAATCCTGAATTTCTCGCTGCACCGACAAAAAGCACTATTCACACCTGAACGGCCCGAAAGTAGTTATTTTCCATTTTGTCAACGGAAAACCGCCGTACCGCCACTAAAACGTTGCAAATAACCATTCTGCCCCCCAAACAGCCAGAAATCACGATCGGCCGTCCAGACCGGCACGCATCCCGAATTTCTCGCTGCACCGACAAAAAGCACTATTCACCCCTGAACGGCCCGAAAGTAGTTATTTTCCATTTTGTCAACGGAAAACCGCCGTACCGCCCCGAAAACGTTGCAAATAACCATTTTAGCCCTTAAACAGTTAGAAATCACTATCGGCCGTCCAGACCGGCACGAATCCTGAATTTCTCGCTGCACCGACAAAAAGCACTATTCACCCCTGAACGGACCGAAAGTAGTTATTTTCCATTTTGTCAACGGAAAACCGCCGTACCGCCACTAAAACGTTGCAAATAACCAATCTGCCCCTCAAACAGCCAGAAATCACGACTGGCCGTCCAGACCGGCACGAATCCCGAATTTCTCGCTGTACCGACAAAAAGCACTATTCACCCCCGGACAGCCCGAAAGTAGTTATTTTCCATTTTGTCAACGGAAAACCGCCGTACCGCCACTAAAACGTTGCAAATAACCATTCTAGCCCTCAAACAGTTAGAAATCACAATCGGCCGTCCAGACCGGCACGAATCCCGAATTTCTCGCTGCACCGACAAAAAGCACTATTCACCCCTGAACGGCTCGAAAGTAGTTATTTTCCATTTTGTCAACGGAAAACCGACGTACCGCCACTAAAACGTTGCAAATAACCATTCTGCTCCCCAAACAGCCAGAAATCACGATCGGCCGTCCAGACCGGCACGCATCCCGAATTTCTCGCTGCACCGACAAAAAGCACTATTCACCCCTGAACGGCCCGAAAGTAGTTATTTTCCATTTTGTCAACGGAAAACCGCCGTACCGCCCCAAAAACGTTGCAAATAACCATTTTAGCCCTTAAACAGTTAGAAATCACGATCGACCGTCCAGACCGGCACGAATCCTGAATTTCTCGCTGCACCGACAAAAAGCACTATTCACACCTGAACGGCCCGAAAGTAGTTATTTTCCATTTTGTCAACGGAAAACCGCCGTACCGCCACTAAAACGTTGCAAATAACCATTCTGCCCCCCAAACAGCCAGAAATCACGATCGGCCGTCCAGACCGGCACGCATCCCGAATTTCTCTCTGCACCGACAAAAAGCACTATTCACCCCTGAACGGCTCGAAAGTAGTTATTTTCCATTTTGTCAACGGAAAACCGCAGTACCGCCCCGAAAACGTTGCAAATAACCATTCTAGCCCTCAAACAGTTAGAAATCACGATCGGCCGTCCAGACCGGCACGAATCCTGAATTTCTCGCTGCACCGACAAAAAGCACTATTCACCCATGAACGGCCCGAAAGTAGTTATTTTCCATTTTGTCAACGGAAAACTGCCGTACCGCCACTAAAACGTTGCAAATAACCAATCTGCCCCTCAAACTGCCAGAAATCACGACTGGCCGTCGAGACCGGCACGAATCCCGAATTTCTCGCTGCACCGACAAAAAGCACTATTCACCCCTGAACGGCTCGAAAGTAGTTATTTTCCATTTTGTCAACGGAAAACCGCCGTACCGCCACTAAAACGTTGCAAATAACCAATCTGCCCCTCAAACAGCCAGAAATCACGACTGGCCGTCCAGACCGGCACGAATCCCGAATTTCTCGCTGTACCGTCAAAAAGCACTATTCACCCCTGGATGGCCCGAAATTAGTTATTTTCCTTTTTGTCAACGGAAAACCGCCGTACCGCCCCGAAAACGTTGCAAATAACCATTCTAGCCCTCAAACAGTTAGAAATCACGATCGGCCGCCCAGACCGGCACGAATCCCGAATTTCTCGCTGCACCGACAAAAAGCACTATTCACCCCTGAACGGCCCGAAAGTAGTTATTTTCCATTTTGTCAACGGAAAACCGCCGTACCGCCACTAAAACGTTGCAAATAACCATTCTGCCCCCCAAACAGCCAGAAATCACGATCGGCCGTCCAGACCGGCACGCATCCCGAATTTCTCGCTGCACCGACAAAAAGCACTATTCACCCCTGAACGGCCCGAAAGTAGTTATTTTCCATTTTGTCAACGGAAAACCGCCGTACCGCCCCGAAAACGTTGCAAATAACCATTTTAGCCCTTAAACAGTTAGAAATCACTATCGGCCGTCCAGACCGGCACGAATCCTGAATTTCTCGCTGCACCGACAAAAAGCACTATTCACCCCTGAACGGACCGAAAGTAGTTATTTTCCATTTTGTCAACGGAAAACCGCCGTACCGCCACTAAAACGTTGCAAATAACCAATCTGCCCCTCAAACAGCCAGAAATCACGACTGGCCGTCCAGACCGGCACGAATCCCGAATTTCTCGCTGTACCGACAAAAAGCACTATTCACCCCCGGACAGCCCGAAAGTAGTTATTTTCCATTTTGTCAACGGAAAACCGCCGTACCGCCACTATAACGTTGCAAATAACCATTCTAGCCCTCAAACAGTTAGAAATCACGATCGGCCGTCCAGACCGGCACGAATCCCGAATTTCTCGCTGCACCGACAAAAAGCACTATTCACCCCTGAACGGCCCGAAAGTAGTTATTTTCCATTTTGTCAACGGAAAACCGCCGTACCGCCACTAAAACGTTGCAAATAACCATTCTGCCCCCCAAACAGCCAGAAATCACGATCGGCCGTCCAGACCGGCACGCATCCCGAATTTCTCGCTGCACCGACAAAAAGCACTATTCACCCCTGAACGGCCCGAAAGTAGTTATTTTCCATTTTGTCAACGGAAAACCGCCGTACCGCCCCAAAAACGTTGCAAATAACCATTTTAGCCCTTAAACAGTTAGAAATCACGATCGACCGTCCAGACCGGCACGAATCCTGAATTTCTCGCTGCACCGACAAAAAGCACTATTCACACCTGAACGGCCCGAAAGTAGTTATTTTCCATTTTGTCAACGGAAAACCGCCGTACCGCCACTAAAACGTTGCAAATAACCATTCTGCCCCCCAAACAGCCAGAAATCACGATCGGCCGTCCAGACCGGCACGCATCCCGAATTTCTCGCTGCACCGACAAAAAGCACTATTCACCCCTGAACGGCCCGAAAGTAGTTATTTTCCATTTTGTCAACGGAAAACCGCCGTACCGCCCCGAAAACGTTGCAAATAACCATTTTAGCCCTTAAACAGTTAGAAATCACTATCGGCCGTCCAGACCGGCACGAATCCTGAATTTCTCGCTGCACCGACAAAAAGCACTATTCACCCCTGAACGGACCGAAAGTAGTTATTTTCCATTTTGTCAACGGAAAACCGCCGTACCGCCACTAAAACGTTGCAAATAACCAATCTGCCCCTCAAACAGCCAGAAATCACGACTGGCCGTCCAGACCGGCACGAATCCCGAATTTCTCGCTGTACCGACAAAAAGCACTATTCACCCCCGGACAGCCCGAAAGTAGTTATTTTCCATTTTGTCAACGGAAAACCGCCGTACCGCCACTAAAACGTTGCAAATAACCATTCTAGCCCTCAAACAGTTAGAAATCACAATCGGCCGTCCAGACCGGCACGAATCCCGAATTTCTCGCTGCACCGACAAAAAGCACTATTCACCCCTGAACGGCTCGAAAGTAGTTATTTTCCATTTTGTCAACGGAAAACCGACGTACCGCCACTAAAACGTTGCAAATAACCATTCTGCTCCCCAAACAGCCAGAAATCACGATCGGCCGTCCAGACCGGCACGCATCCCGAATTTCTCGCTGCACCGACAAAAAGCACTATTCACCCCTGAACGGCCCGAAAGTAGTTATTTTCCATTTTGTCAACGGAAAACCGCCGTACCGCCCCAAAAACGTTGCAAATAACCATTTTAGCCCTTAAACAGTTAGAAATCACGATCGACCGTCCAGACCGGCACGAATCCTGAATTTCTCGCTGCACCGACAAAAAGCACTATTCACACCTGAACGGCCCGAAAGTAGTTATTTTCCATTTTGTCAACGGAAAACCGCCGTACCGCCACTAAAACGTTGCAAATAACCATTCTGCCCCCCAAACAGCCAGAAATCACGATCGGCCGTCCAGACCGGCACGCATCCCGAATTTCTCTCTGCACCGACAAAAAGCACTATTCACCCCTGAACGGCTCGAAAGTAGTTATTTTCCATTTTGTCAACGGAAAACCGCAGTACCGCCCCGAAAACGTTGCAAATAACCATTCTAGCCCTCAAACAGTTAGAAATCACGATCGGCCGTCCAGACCGGCACGAATCCTGAATTTCTCGCTGCACCGACAAAAAGCACTATTCACCCATGAACGGCCCGAAAGTAGTTATTTTCCATTTTGTCAACGGAAAACTGCCGTACCGCCACTAAAACGTTGCAAATAACCAATCTGCCCCTCAAACTGCCAGAAATCACGACTGGCCGTCGAGACCGGCACGAATCCCGAATTTCTCGCTGTACCGACAAAAAGCACTATTCACCCCTGGACAGCCCGAAAGTAGTTATTTTCCATTTTGTCAACGGAAAACCGCCGTACCGCCACTAAAACGTTGCAAATAACCAATCTGCCCCTCAAACAGCCAGAAATCACGACTGGCCGTCCAGACCGGCACGAATCCCGAATTTCTCGCTGTACCGACAAAAAGCACTATTCACCCCCGGACAGCCCGAAAGTAGTTATTTTCCATTTTGTCAACGGAAAACCGCCGTACCGCCACTATAACGTTGCAAATAACCATTCTAGCCCTCAAACAGTTAGAAATCACGATCGGCCGTCCAGACCGGCACGAATCCCGAATTTCTCGCTGCACCGACAAAAAGCACTATTCACCCCTGAACGGCCCGAAAGTAGTTATTTTCCATTTTGTCAACGGAAAACCGCCGTACCGCCACTAAAACGTTGCAAATAACCATTCTGCCCCCCAAACAGCCAGAAATCACGATCGGCCGTCCAGACCGGCACGCATCCCGAATTTCTCGCTGCACCGACAAAAAGCACTATTCACCCCTGAACGGCCCGAAAGTAGTTATTTTCCATTTTGTCAACGGAAAACCGCCGTACCGCCCCAAAAACGTTGCAAATAACCATTTTAGCCCTTAAACAGTTAGAAATCACGATCGACCGTCCAGACCGGCACGAATCCTGAATTTCTCGCTGCACCGACAAAAAGCACTATTCACACCTGAACGGCCCGAAAGTAGTTATTTTCCATTTTGTCAACGGAAAACCGCCGTACCGCCACTAAAACGTTGCAAATAACCATTCTGCCCCCCAAACAGCCAGAAATCACGATCGGCCGTCCAGACCGGCACGCATCCCGAATTTCTCGCTGCACCGACAAAAAGCACTATTCACCCCTGAACGGCCCGAAAGTAGTTATTTTCCATTTTGTCAACGGAAAACCGCCGTACCGCCCCGAAAACGTTGCAAATAACCATTTTAGCCCTTAAACAGTTAGAAATCACTATCGGCCGTCCAGACCGGCACGAATCCTGAATTTCTCGCTGCACCGACAAAAAGCACTATTCACCCCTGAACGGACCGAAAGTAGTTATTTTCCATTTTGTCAACGGAAAACCGCCGTACCGCCACTAAAACGTTGCAAATAACCAATCTGCCCCTCAAACAGCCAGAAATCACGACTGGCCGTCCAGACCGGCACGAATCCCGAATTTCTCGCTGTACCGACAAAAAGCACTATTCACCCCCGGACAGCCCGAAAGTAGTTATTTTCCATTTTGTCAACGGAAAACCGCCGTACCGCCACTAAAACGTTGCAAATAACCATTCTAGCCCTCAAACAGTTAGAAATCACAATCGGCCGTCCAGACCGGCACGAATCCCGAATTTCTCGCTGCACCGACAAAAAGCACTATTCACCCCTGAACGGCTCGAAAGTAGTTATTTTCCATTTTGTCAACGGAAAACCGACGTACCGCCACTAAAACGTTGCAAATAACCATTCTGCTCCCCAAACAGCCAGAAATCACGATCGGCCGTCCAGACCGGCACGCATCCCGAATTTCTCGCTGCACCGACAAAAAGCACTATTCACCCCTGAACGGCCCGAAAGTAGTTATTTTCCATTTTGTCAACGGAAAACCGCCGTACCGCCCCAAAAACGTTGCAAATAACCATTTTAGCCCTTAAACAGTTAGAAATCACGATCGACCGTCCAGACCGGCACGAATCCTGAATTTCTCGCTGCACCGACAAAAAGCACTATTCACACCTGAACGGCCCGAAAGTAGTTATTTTCCATTTTGTCAACGGAAAACCGCCGTACCGCCACTAAAACGTTGCAAATAACCATTCTGCCCCCCAAACAGCCAGAAATCACGATCGGCCGTCCAGACCGGCACGCATCCCGAATTTCTCTCTGCACCGACAAAAAGCACTATTCACCCCTGAACGGCTCGAAAGTAGTTATTTTCCATTTTGTCAACGGAAAACCGCAGTACCGCCCCGAAAACGTTGCAAATAACCATTCTAGCCCTCAAACAGTTAGAAATCACGATCGGCCGTCCAGACCGGCACGAATCCTGAATTTCTCGCTGCACCGACAAAAAGCACTATTCACCCATGAACGGCCCGAAAGTAGTTATTTTCCATTTTGTCAACGGAAAACTGCCGTACCGCCACTAAAACGTTGCAAATAACCAATCTGCCCCTCAAACTGCCAGAAATCACGACTGGCCGTCGAGACCGGCACGAATCCCGAATTTCTCGCTGTACCGACAAAAAGCACTATTCACCCCTGGACAGCCCGAAAGTAGTTATTTTCCATTTTGTCAACGGAAAACCGCCGTACCGCCACTAAAACGTTGCAAATAACCATTCTGCCCCCCAAACAGCCAGAAATCACGATCGGCCGTCCAGACCGGCACGCATCCCGAATTTCTCTCTGCACCGACAAAAAGCACTATTCACCCCTGAACGGCTCGAAAGTAGTTATTTTCCATTTTGTCAACGGAAAACCGCAGTACCGCCCCGAAAACGTTGCAAATAACCATTCTAGCCCTCAAACAGTTAGAAATCACGATCGGCCGTCCAGACCGGCACGAATCCTGAATTTCTCGCTGCACCGACAAAAAGCACTATTCACCCATGAACGGCCCGAAAGTAGTTATTTTCCATTTTGTCAACGGAAAACTGCCGTACCGCCACTAAAACGTTGCAAATAACCAATCTGCCCCTCAAACTGCCAGAAATCACGACTGGCCGTCGAGACCGGCACGAATCCCGAATTTCTCGCTGTACCGACAAAAAGCACTATTCACCCCTGGACAGCCCGAAAGTAGTTATTTTCCATTTTGTCAACGGAAAACCGCCGTACCGCCACTAAAACGTTGCAAATAACCATTCTGCCCCCCAAACAGCCAGAAATCACGATCGGCCGTCCTGACCGGCACGCATCCCGAATTTCTCGCTGCACCGACAAAAAGCACTATTCACCCCTGAACGGCCCGAAAGTAGTTATTTTCCATTTTGTCAACGGAAAACCGCCGTACCGCCCCGAAAACGTTGCAAATAACCATTTTAGCCCTTAAACAGTTAGAAATCACGATCGGGCGTCCAGACCGGCACGAATCCTGAATTTCTCGCTGCACCGACAAAAAGCACTATTCACCCCTGAACGGACCGAAAGTAGTTATTTTCCATTTTGTCAACGGAAAACCGCCGTACCGCCACTAAAACGTTGCAAATAACCAATCTGCCCCTCAAACAGCCAGAAATCACGACTGGCCGTCCAGACCGGCACGAATCCCGAATTTCTCGCTGTACCGTCAAAAAGCACTATTCACCCCTGGATGGCCCGAAATTAGTTATTTTCCTTTTTGTCAACGGAAAACCGCCGTACCGCCCCGAAAACGTTGCAAATAACCATTCTAGCCCTCAAACAGTTAGAAATCACGATCGGCCGCCCAGACCGGCACGAATCCCGAATTTCTCGCTGCACCGACAAAAAGCACTATTCACCCCTGAACGGCCCGAAAGTAGTTATTTTCCATTTTGTCAACGGAAAACCGCCGTACCGCCACTAAAACGTTGCAAATAACCATTCTGCCCCCCAAACAGCCAGAAATCACGATCGGCCGTCCTGACCGGCACGCATCCCGAATTTCTCGCTGCACCGACAAAAAGCACTATTCACCCCTGAACGGCCCGAAAGTAGTTATTTTCCATTTTGTCAACGGAAAACCGCCGTACCGCCCCGAAAACGTTGCAAATAACCATTTTAGCCCTTAAACAGTTAGAAATCACGATCGGGCGTCCAGACCGGCACGAATCCTGAATTTCTCGCTGCACCGACAAAAAGCACTATTCACCCCTGAACGGACCGAAAGTAGTTATTTTCCATTTTGTCAACGGAAAACCGCCGTACCGCCACTAAAACGTTGCAAATAACCAATCTGCCCCTCAAACAGCCAGAAATCACGACTGGCCGTCCAGACCGGCACGAATCCCGAATTTCTCGCTGTACCGTCAAAAAGCACTATTCACCCCTGGATGGCCCGAAATTAGTTATTTTCCTTTTTGTCAACGGAAAACCGCCGTACCGCCCCGAAAACGTTGCAAATAACCATTCTAGCCCTCAAACAGTTAGAAATCACGATCGGCCGCCCAGACCGGCACGAATCCCGAATTTCTCGCTGCACCGACAAAAAGCACTATTCACCCCTGAACGGCCCGAAAGTAGTTATTTTCCATTTTGTCAACGGAAAACCGCCGTACCGCCACTAAAACGTTGCAAATAACCATTCTGCCCCCCAAACAGCCAGAAATCACGATCGGCCGTCCAGACCGGCACGCATCCCGAATTTCTCGCTGCACCGACAAAAAGCACTATTCACCCCTGAACGGCCCGAAAGTAGTTATTTTCCATTTTGTCAACGGAAAACCGCCGTACCGCCCCGAAAACGTTGCAAATAACCATTTTAGCCCTTAAACAGTTAGAAATCACTATCGGCCGTCCAGACCGGCACGAATCCTGAATTTCTCGCTGCACCGACAAAAAGCACTATTCACCCCTGAACGGACCGAAAGTAGTTATTTTCCATTTTGTCAACGGAAAACCGCCGTACCGCCACTAAAACGTTGCAAATAACCAATCTGCCCCTCAAACAGCCAGAAATCACGACTGGCCGTCCAGACCGGCACGAATCCCGAATTTCTCGCTGTACCGACAAAAAGCACTATTCACCCCCGGACAGCCCGAAAGTAGTTATTTTCCATTTTGTCAACGGAAAACCGCCGTACCGCCACTATAACGTTGCAAATAACCATTCTAGCCCTCAAACAGTTAGAAATCACGATCGGCCGTCCAGACCGGCACGAATCCCGAATTTCTCGCTGCACCGACAAAAAGCACTATTCACCCCTGAACGGCCCGAAAGTAGTTATTTTCCATTTTGTCAACGGAAAACCGCCGTACCGCCACTAAAACGTTGCAAATAACCATTCTGCCCCCCAAACAGCCAGAAATCACGATCGGCCGTCCAGACCGGCACGCATCCCGAATTTCTCGCTGCACCGACAAAAAGCACTATTCACCCCTGAACGGCCCGAAAGTAGTTATTTTCCATTTTGTCAACGGAAAACCGCCGTACCGCCCCAAAAACGTTGCAAATAACCATTTTAGCCCTTAAACAGTTAGAAATCACGATCGACCGTCCAGACCGGCACGAATCCTGAATTTCTCGCTGCACCGACAAAAAGCACTATTCACACCTGAACGGCCCGAAAGTAGTTATTTTCCATTTTGTCAACGGAAAACCGCCGTACCGCCACTAAAACGTTGCAAATAACCATTCTGCCCCCCAAACAGCCAGAAATCACGATCGGCCGTCCAGACCGGCACGCATCCCGAATTTCTCTCTGCACCGACAAAAAGCACTATTCACCCCTGAACGGCTCGAAAGTAGTTATTTTCCATTTTGTCAACGGAAAACCGCAGTACCGCCCCGAAAACGTTGCAAATAACCATTCTAGCCCTCAAACAGTTAGAAATCACGATCGGCCGTCCAGACCGGCACGAATCCTGAATTTCTCGCTGCACCGACAAAAAGCACTATTCACCCATGAACGGCCCGAAAGTAGTTATTTTCCATTTTGTCAACGGAAAACTGCCGTACCGCCACTAAAACGTTGCAAATAACCAATCTGCCCCTCAAACTGCCAGAAATCACGACTGGCCGTCGAGACCGGCACGAATCCCGAATTTCTCGCTGTACCGACAAAAAGCACTATTCACCCCTGGACAGCCCGAAAGTAGTTATTTTCCATTTTGTCAACGGAAAACCGCCGTACCGCCACTAAAACGTTGCAAATAACCATTCTGCCCCCCAAACAGCCAGAAATCACGATCGGCCGTCCTGACCGGCACGCATCCCGAATTTCTCGCTGCACCGACAAAAAGCACTATTCACCCCTGAACGGCCCGAAAGTAGTTATTTTCCATTTTGTCAACGGAAAACCGCCGTACCGCCCCGAAAACGTTGCAAATAACCATTTTAGCCCTTAAACAGTTAGAAATCACGATCGGCCGTCCAGACCGGCACGAATCCTGAATTTCTCGCTGCACCGACAAAAAGCACTATTCACCCCTGAACGGACCGAAAGTAGTTATTTTCCATTTTGTCAACGGAAAACCGCCGTACCGCCACTAAAACGTTGCAAATAACCAATCTGCCCCTCAAACAGCCAGAAATCACGACTGGCCGTCCAGACCGGCACGAATCCCGAATTTCTCGCTGTACCGTCAAAAAGCACTATTCACCCCTGGATGGCCCGAAATTAATTATTTTCCATTTTGTCAACGGAAAACTGCCGTACCGCCCCGAAAACGTTGCAAATAACCATTCTAGCCCTCAAACAGTTAGAAATCACGATCGGCCGCCCAGACCGGCACGAATCCCGAATTTCTCGCTGCACCGACAAAAAGCACTATTCACCCCTGAACGGCCCGAAAGTAGTTATTTTCCATTTTGTCAACGGAAAACCGCCGTACCGCTACTAAAACGTTGCAAATAACCATTCTGCCCCCCAAACAGCCAGAAATCACGATCGGCCGTCCAGACCGGCACGCATCCCGAATTTCTCGCTGCACCGACAAAAAGCACTATTCACCCCTGAACGGCCCGAAAGTAGTTATTTTCCATTTTGTGAACGGAAAACCGCCGTACCGCCCCGAAAACGTTGCAAATAACCATTTTAGCCCATAAACAGTTAGAAATCACGATCGGCCGTCCAGACCGGCACGCATCCCGAATTTCTCGCTGCACCGACAAAAAGCACTATTCACCCCTGAACGGCCCGAAAGTAGTTATTTTCCATTTTGTCAACGGAAAACCGCCGTACCGCCCCGAAAACGTTGCAAATAACCATTTTAGCCCTTAAACAGTTAGAAATCACGATCGACCGTCCAGACCGGCACGAATCCTGAATTTCTCGCTGCACCGACAAAAAGCACTATTCACCCCTGAACGGCCCGAAAGTAGTTATTTTCCATTTTGTCAACGGAAAACCGCCGTACTGCCACTAAAACGTTGCAAATAACCAATCTGCCCCTCAAACAGCCAGAAATCACGACTGGCCGTCCAGACCGGCACGAATCCCGAATTTCTCGCTGTACCGTCAAAAAGCACTATTCACCCCTGGACGGCCCGAAATTAGTTATTTTCCATTTTGTCAACGGAAAACCGCCGTACCGCCCCGAAAACGTTGCAAATAACCATTCTAGCCCTCAAACAGTTAGAAATCACGATCGGCCGCCCAGACCGGCACGAATCCCGAATTTCTCGCTGCACCGACAAAAAGCACTATTCACCCCTGAACGGCCCGAAAGTAGTTATTTTCCATTTTGTCAACGGAAAACCGCCGTACTGCCACTAAAACGTTGCAAATAACCAATCTGCCCCGCAAACAGCCAGAAATCACGATCGGCCGTCCAGACCGGCACGAATCCTGAATTTTTCGCTGCACCGACAAAAAGCACTATTCACTCCTGAACGGCCCGAAAGTAGTTATTTTCCATTTTGTCAACGGAAAACCACAGTACCGCCCCGAAAACGTTGCAAATAACCATTCTAGCCCTCAAACAGTTAGAAATCACGATCGGCCGTCCAGACCGGCACGAATCCTGAATTTCTCGCTGCACCGACAAAAAGCACTATTCACCCATGAACGGCCCGAAAGTAGTTATTTTCCATTTTGTCAACGGAAAACCGCCGTACCGCCCCGAAAACGTTGCAAATAACCATTCTAGCCCGCAAACAGTTAGAAATCACGATCGGCCGTCCAGACCGGCACGAATCCCGAATTTCTCGCTGCACCGACAAAAAGCACTATTCACCCCTGAACGGCCCGAAAGTATTTATTTTCCATTTTGTCAACGGAAAACCGCCGTACCGCCACTAAAACGTTGCAAATAACCATTCTGCCCCCCAAACAGCCAGAAATCACGATCGGCCGTCCTGACCGGCTCGCATCCCGAATTTCTCGCTGCACCGACAAAAAGCACTATTCACCCCTGAACGGCCCGAAAGTAGTTATTTTCCATTTTGTCAACGGAAAACCGCCGTACCGCCCCGAAAACGTTGCAAATAACCATTCTAGCCCGCAAACAGTTACAAATCACGATCGGCCGTCCAGACCGGCACGAATCCCGAATTTCTCGCTGCACCGACAAAAAGCACTATTCACCCCTGAACGGCCCGAAAGTATTTATTTTCCATTTTGTCAACGGAAAACCGCCGTACCGCCACTAAAACGTTTCAAATAACCATTCTACCCCCCAAACAGCCAGAAATCACGATCGGCCGTCCAGACCGGCACGCATCCCGAATTTCTCGCTACACCGACAAAAAGCACTATTCACCCCTGAACGGCCCGAAAGTTGTTATTTTCCATTTTGTCAACGGAAAACCGCCGTACCGCCCCGAAAACGTTGCAAATAACCATTTTAGCCCTTAAACAGTTAGAAATCACGATCGGCCGTCCAGACCGGCACGAATCCTGAATTTCTCGCTGCACCGACAAAAAGCACTATTCACCCCTGAACGGCCCGAAAGTAGTTATTTTCCATTTTGTCATCGGAAAACCGCCGTACCGCCACTAAAACGTTGCAAATAACCAATCTGCCCCGCAAACAGCCAGAAATCACGATCGGCCGTCCAGACCGGCACGCATCCCGAATTTCTCGCTGCTCCGACAAAAAGCACTATTCACCCCTGAACGGCCCGAAAGTAGTTATTTTCCATTTTGTCAACGGAAAACCGCCGTACCGCCCCGAAAACGTTGCAAATAACCATTCTAGCCCTCAAACAGTTAGAAATCACGATCGGCTGTCCAGACCGGCACGAATCCCGAATTTCTCGCTGCACCGACAAATAGCACTATTCACCCATGAACGGCCCGAAAGTAGTTATTTTCCATTTTGTCAACGTAAAACTGCCGTACCGCCACTAAAACGTTGCAAATAACCAATCTGCCCCTCAAACAGCCAGAAATCACGACTGGCCGTCCAGACCGGCACGAATCCCGAATTTCTCGCTGTACCGACAAAAACCACTATTCACCCCAGGACAGCCCGAAAGTAGTTATTTTCCATTTTTTCAACGGAGAACCGCCGTACCGCCCCGAAAACGTTGCAAATAACCATTCTAGCCCTCAAACAGTTTGAAATCACGATCGGCCGTCCAGACCGGCACGAATCTCGAATTTCTCGCTGCACCGACAAAAAGCACTATTCACCCCTGAACGGCCCGAAAGTAGTTATTTTCCATTTTGTCAACGGAAAACCGCCGTACCGCCACTAAAACGTTGCAAATAACCATTCTGCCCCCCAAACAGCCAGAAATCACGATCGGCCGTCCAGACCGGCACGCATCCCGAATTTCTCGCTGCACCGACAAAAAGCACTATTCACCCCTGAACGGCCCGAAAGTAGTTATTTTCCATTTTGTCAACGGAAAACCGCCGTACCGCCCCGAAAACGTTGCAAATAACCATTTTAGCCCTTAAACAGTTAGAAATCACGATCGGCCGTCCAGACCGTCACGAATCCTGAATTTCTCGCTGCACCGACAAAAAGCACTATTCACCCCTGAACGGCCCGAAAGTAGTTATTTTCCATTTTCTCAACGGAAAACCGCCGTACCGCCACTAAAACGTTGCAAATAACCAATCTGCCCCTCAAACAGCCAGAAATCACGACTGGCCGACCAGACCGGCACGAATCACGAATTTCTCGCTGTACCGACAAAAAGCACTATTCACCACTGGACAGCCCGAAAGTAGTTATTTTCCATTTTGTCAACGGAAAACCGCCGTACCGCCCCGAAAACGTTGCAAATAACCATTCTAGCCCTCAAACAGTTAGAAATCACGATCGGCCGTCCAGACCGGCACGAATCCCGAATTTCTCGCTGCACCGACAAAAAGCACTATTCACCCATGAACGGCCCGAAAGTAGTTATTTTCCATTTTCTCAACGGAAAACCGCCATACCGCCCCGAAAACGTTGCAAATAACCATTCTAGCCCGCAAACAGTTAGAAATCACGATCGGCCGTCCAGACCGGCACGAATCCCGAATTTCTCGCTGCACCGACAAAAAGCACTATTCACCCCTGAACGGCCCGAAAGTATTTATTTTCCATTTTGTCAACGGAAAACCGCCGTACCGCCACTAAAACGTTGCAAATAACCATTCTGCCCCCCAAACAGCCAGAAATCACGATCGGCCGTCCTGACCGGCACGCATCCCGAATTTCTCGCTGCACCGACAAAAAGCACTATTCACCCCTGAACGGCCCGAAAGTAGTTATTTTCCATTTTGTCAACGGAAAACCGCCGTACCGCCCCGAAAACGTTGCAAATAACCATTCTAGCCCGCAAACAGTTACAAATCACGATCGGCCGTCCAGACCGGCACGAATCCCGAATTTCTCGCTGCACCGACAAAAAGCACTATTCACCCCTGAACGGCCCGAAAGTATTTATTTTCCATTTTGTCAACGGAAAACCGCCGTACCGCCACTAAAACGTTGCAAATAACCATTCTGCCCCCCAAACAGCCAGAAATCACGATCGGCCGCCCAGACCGGCACGCATCCCGAATTTCACGCTACACCGACAAAAAGCACTATTCACCCCCTGAAAGGCCCGAAAGTAGTTATTTTCCATTTTGTCAACGGAAAACCGCCGTACCGCCCCGAAAAACGTTGCAAATAACCATTTTAGCCCTTAAACAGTTAGAAATCACGAACGGCCGTCCAGACCGGCACGCATCCCGAATTTCTCGCTGCTCCGATAAAAAGCACTATTCACCCCTGAACGGCCCGAAAGTAGTTATTTTCCATTTTCTCAACGGAAAACCGCCGTACCGCCACTAAAACGCTGCAAATAACCAATCTGCCCCTCAAACAGCCAGAAATCACGACTGGCCGACCAGACCGGCACGAATCACGAATTTCTCGCTGTACCGACAAAAAGCACTATTCACCACTGGACAGCCCGAAAGTAGTTATTTTCCATTTTGTCAACGGAAAACCGCCGTACCGCCCCGAAAACGTTGCAAATAACCATTCTAGCCCTCAAACAGTTAGAAATCACGATCGGCCGTCCAGACCGGCACGAATCCCGAATTTCTCGCTGCACCGACAAAAAGCACTATTCACCCATGAACGGCCCGAAAGTAGTTATTTTCCATTTTGTCAACGGAAAACCGCCGTACCGCCCCGAAAACGTTGCAAATAACCATTCTAGCCCGCAAACAGTTAGAAATCACGATCGGCCGTCCAGACCGGCACGAATCCCGAATTTCTCGCTGCACCGACAAAAAGCACTATTCACCCTTGAACGGCCCGAAAGTATTTATTTTCCATTTTGTCAACGGAAAACCGCCGTACCGCCACTAAAACGTTGCAAATAACCATTCTGCCCCCCAAACAGCCAGAAATCACGATCGGCCGTCCTGACCGGCACGCATCCCGAATTTCTCGCTGCACCGACAAAAAGCACTATTCACCCCTGAACGGCCCGAAAGTAGTTATTTTCCATTTTGTCAACAGAAAACCGCCGTACCGCCCCGAAAACGTTGCAAATAACCATTCTAGCCCGCAAACAGTTACAAATCACGATCGGCCGTCCAGACCGGCACGAATCCCGAATTTCTCGCTGCACCGACAAAAAGCACTATTCACCCCTGAACGGCCCGAAAGTAGTTATTTTCCATTTTGTCAACGGAAAACCGCCGTACCGCCCCGAAAACGTTGCAAATAACCATTTTAGCCCTTAAACAGTTAGAAATCACGATCGGCCGTCCAGACCGTCACGAATCCTGAATTTCTCGCTGCACCGACAAAAAGCACTATTCACCCCTGAACGGCCCGAAAGTAGTTATTTTCCATTTTCTCAACGGAAAACCGCCGTACCGCCACTAAAACGTTGCAAATAACCAATCTGCCCCTCAAACAGCCAGAAATCACGACTGGCCGACCAGACCGGCACGAATCACGAATTTCTCGCTGTACCGACAAAAAGCACTATTCACCACTGGACAGCCCGAAAGTAGTTATTTTCCATTTTGTCAACGGAAAACCGCCGTACCGCCCCGAAAACGTTGCAAATAACCATTCTAGCCCTCAAACAGTTAGAAATCACGATCGGCCGTCCAGACCGGCACGAATCCCGAATTTCTCGCTGCACCGACAAAAAGCACTATTCACCCATGAACGGCCCGAAAGTAGTTATTTTCCATTTTCTCAACGGAAAACCGCCATACCGCCCCGAAAACGTTGCAAATAACCATTCTAGCCCGCAAACAGTTAGAAATCACGATCGGCCGTCCAGACCGGCACGAATCCCGAATTTCTCGCTGCACCGACAAAAAGCACTATTCACCCCTGAACGGCCCGAAAGTATTTATTTTCCATTTTGTCAACGGAAAACCGCCGTACCGCCACTAAAACGTTGCAAATAACCATTCTGCCCCCCAAACAGCCAGAAATCACGATCGGCCGTCCTGACCGGCACGCATCCCGAATTTCTCGCTGCACCGACAAAAAGCACTATTCACCCCTGAACGGCCCGAAAGTAGTTATTTTCCATTTTGTCAACGGAAAACCGCCGTACCGCCCCGAAAACGTTGCAAATAACCATTCTAGCCCGCAAACAGTTACAAATCACGATCGGCCGTCCAGACCGGCACGAATCCCGAATTTCTCGCTGCACCGACAAAAAGCACTATTCACCCCTGAACGGCCCGAAAGTATTTATTTTCCATTTTGTCAACGGAAAACCGCCGTACCGCCACTAAAACGTTGCAAATAACCATTCTGCCCCCCAAACAGCCAGAAATCACGATCGGCCGCCCAGACCGGCACGCATCCCGAATTTCACGCTACACCGACAAAAAGCACTATTCACCCCCTGAAAGGCCCGAAAGTAGTTATTTTCCATTTTGTCAACGGAAAACCGCCGTACCGCCCCGAAAAACGTTGCAAATAACCATTTTAGCCCTTAAACAGTTAGAAATCACGAACGGCCGTCCAGACCGGCACGCATCCCGAATTTCTCGCTGCTCCGATAAAAAGCACTATTCACCCCTGAACGGCCCGAAAGTAGTTATTTTCCATTTTCTCAACGGAAAACCGCCGTACCGCCACTAAAACGCTGCAAATAACCAATCTGCCCCTCAAACAGCCAGAAATCACGACTGGCCGACCAGACCGGCACGAATCACGAATTTCTCGCTGTACCGACAAAAAGCACTATTCACCACTGGACAGCCCGAAAGTAGTTATTTTCCATTTTGTCAACGGAAAACCGCCGTACCGCCCCGAAAACGTTGCAAATAACCATTCTAGCCCTCAAACAGTTAGAAATCACGATCGGCCGTCCAGACCGGCACGAATCCCGAATTTCTCGCTGCACCGACAAAAAGCACTATTCACCCATGAACGGCCCGAAAGTAGTTATTTTCCATTTTGTCAACGGAAAACCGCCGTACCGCCCCGAAAACGTTGCAAATAACCATTCTAGCCCGCAAACAGTTAGAAATCACGATCGGCCGTCCAGACCGGCACGAATCCCGAATTTCTCGCTGCACCGACAAAAAGCACTATTCACCCTTGAACGGCCCGAAAGTATTTATTTTCCATTTTGTCAACGGAAAACCGCCGTACCGCCACTAAAACGTTGCAAATAACCATTCTGCCCCCCAAACAGCCAGAAATCACGATCGGCCGTCCTGACCGGCACGCATCCCGAATTTCTCGCTGCACCGACAAAAAGCACTATTCACCCCTGAACGGCCCGAAAGTAGTTATTTTCCATTTTGTCAACAGAAAACCGCCGTACCGCCCCGAAAACGTTGCAAATAACCATTCTAGCCCGCAAACAGTTACAAATCACGATCGGCCGTCCAGACCGGCACGAATCCCGAATTTCTCGCTGCACCGACAAAAAGCACTATTCACCCCTGAACGGCCCGAAAGTATTTATTTTCCATTTTGTCAACGGAAAACCGCCGTACCGCCACTAAAACGTTGCAAATAACCATTCTGCCCCCCAAACAGCCAGAAATCACGATCGGCCGCCCAGACCGGCACGCATCCCGAATTTCTCGCTACACCGACAAAAAGCACTATTCACCCCTGAAAGGCCCGAAAGTAGTTATTTTCCATTTTGTCAACGGAAAACCGCCGTACCGCCCCGAAAAACGTTGCAAATAACCATTTTAGCCCTTAAACAGTTAGAAATCACGATCGGCCGTCCAGACCGGCACGAATCCTGAATTTCTCGCTGCACCGACAAAAAGCACTATTCACCCCTGAACGGCCCGAAAGTATTTATTTTCCATTTTGTCAACGGAAAACCGCCGTACCGCCCCGAAAACGTTGCAAATAACCATTCTAGCCCTCAAACAGTTAGAAATCACGATCGGCCGTCCAGACCGGCACGAATCCCGAATTTCTCGCTGCACCGACAAAAAGCACTATTCACCCATGAACGGCCCGAAAGTAGTTATTTTCCATTTTGTCAACGGAAAACCGCCGTACCGCCCCGAAAACGTTGCAAATAACCATTCTAGCCCGCAAACAGTTAGAAATCACGATCGGCCGTCCAGACCGGCACGAATCCCGAATTTCTCGCTGCACCGACAAAAAGCACTATTCACCCCTGTACGGCCCGAAAGTATTTATTTTCCATTTTGTCAACGGAAAACCGCCGTACCGCCACTAAAACGTTGCAAATAACCATTCTGCCCCCCAAACAGCCAGAAATCACGATCGGCCGTCCTGACCGGCACGCATCCCGAATTTCTCGCTGCACCGACAAAAAGCACTATTCACCCCTGAACGGCCCGAAAGTAGTTATTTTCCATTTTGTCAACAGAAAACCGCCGTACCGCCCCGAAAACGTTGCAAATAACCATTCTAGCCCGCAAACAGTTACAAATCACGATCGGCCGTCCAGACCGGCACGAATCCCGAATTTCTCGCTGCACCGACAAAAAGCACTATTCACCCCTGAACGGCCCGAAAGTATTTATTTTCCATTTTGTCAACGGAAAACCGCCGTACCGCCACTAAAACGTTGCAAATAACCATTCTGCCCCCCAAACAGCCAGAAATCACGATCGGCCGCCCAGACCGGCACGCATCCCGAATTTCTCGCTACACCGACAAAAAGCACTATTCACCCCTGAAAGGCCCGAAAGTAGTTATTTTCCATTTTGTCAACGGAAAACCGCCGTACCGCCCCGAAAAACGTTGCAAATAACCATTTTAGCCCTTAAACAGTTAGAAATCACGATCGGCCGTCCAGACCGGCACGAATCCTGAATTTCTCGCTGCACCGACAAAAAGCACTATTCACCCCTGAACGGCCCGAAAGTATTTATTTTCCATTTTGTCAACGGAGAACCGCCGTACCGCCCCGAAAACGTTGCAAATAACCATTCTAGCCCTCAAACAGTTTGAAATCACGATCGGCCGTCCAGACCGGCACGAATCTCGAATTTCTCGCTGCACCGACAAAAAGCACTATTCACCCCTAAACGGCCCGAAAGTAGTTATTTTCCATTTTGTCAACGGAAAACCGCCGTACCGCCACTAAAACGTTGCAAATAACCATTCTGCCCCCCAAACAGCCAGAAATCACAATCGGCCGTCCAGACCGGCACGCATCCCGAATTTCTCGCTGCACCGACAAAAAGCACTATTCACCCCTGAACGGCCCGAAAGTAGTTATTTTCCATTTTGTCAACGGAAAACCGCCGTACCGCCCCGAAAACGTTGCAAATAACCATTTTAGCCCTTAAACAGTTAGAAATCACGATCGGCCGTCCAGACCGGCACGAATCCTGAATTTCTCGCTGCACCGACAAAAAGCACTATTCACCCCTGAACGGCCCGAAAGTAGTTATTTTCCATTTTCTCAACGGAAAACCGCCGTACCGCCACTAAAACGTTGCAAATAACCAATCTGCCCCTCAAACAGCCAGAAATCACGACTGGCCGACCAGACCGGCACGAATCACGAATTTCTCGCTGTACCGACAAAAAGCACTATTCACCACTGGACAGCCCGAAAGTAGTTATTTTCCATTTTGTCAACGGAAAACCGCCGTACCGCCCCGAAAACGTTGCAAATAACCATTCTAGCCCTCAAACTGTTAGAAATCACGATCGGCCGTCCAGACCGGCACGAATCCCGAATTTCTCGCTGCACCGACAAAAAGCACTATTCACCCATGAACGGCCCGAAAGTAGTTATTTTCCATTTTGTCAACGGAAAACCGCCGTACCGCCCCGAAAACGTTGCAAATAACCATTCTAGCCCGCAAACAGTTAGAAATCACGATCGGCCGTCCAGACCGGCACGAATCCCGAATTTCTCGCTGCACCGACAAAAAGCACTATTCACCCCTGAACGGCCCGAAAGTATTTATTTTCCATTTTGTCAACGGAAAACCGCCGTACCGCCACTAAAACGTTGCAAATAACCATTCTGCCCCCCAAACAGCCAGAAATCACGATCGGCCGCCCAGACCGGCACGCATCCCGAATTTCTCGCTACACCGACAAAAAGCACTATTCACCCCTGAAAGGCCCGAAAGTAGTTATTTTCCATTTTGTCAACGGAAAACCGCCGTACCGCCCCGAAAAACGTTGCAAATAACCATTTTAGCCCTTAAACAGTTAGAAATCACGATCGGCCGTCCAGACCGGCACGAATCCTGAATTTCTCGCTGCACCGACAAAAAGCACTATTCACCCCTGAACGGCCCGAAAGTATTTATTTTCCATTTTGTCAACGGAAAACCGCCGTACCGCCCCGAAAACGTTGCAAATAACCATTCTAGCCCTCAAACAGTTAGAAATCACGATCGGCTGTCCAGACCGGCACGAATCCCGAATTTCTCGCTGCACCGACAAAAAGCACTATTCACCCATGAACGGCCCGAAAGTAGTTATTTTCCATTTTGTCAACGTAAAACTGCCGTACCGCCACTAAAACGTTGCAAATAACCATTCTGCCCCCCAAACAGCCAGAAATCACGATCGGCCGTCCTGACCGGCACGCATCCCGAATTTCTCGCTGCACCGACAAAAAGCACTATTCACCCCTGAACGGCCCGAAAGTAGTTATTTTCCATTTTGTCAACGGAAAACCGCCGTACCGCCCCGAAAACGTTGCAAATAACCATTCTAGCCCGCAAACAGTTACAAATCACGATCGGCCGTCCAGACCGGCACGAATCCCGAATTTCTCGCTGCACCGACAAAAAGCACTATTCACCCCTGAACGGCCCGAAAGTATTTATTTTCCATTTTGTCAACGGAAAACCGCCGTACCGCCACTAAAACGTTGCAAATAACCATTCTGCCCCCCAAACAGCCAGAAATCACGATCGGCCGCCCAGACCGGCACGCATCCCGAATTTCTCGCTACACCGACAAAAAGCACTATTCACCCCTGAAAGGCCCGAAAGTAGTTATTTTCCATTTTGTCAACGGAAAACCGCCGTACCGCCCCGAAAAACGTTGCAAATAACCATTTTAGCCCTTAAACAGTTAGAAATCACGATCGGCCGTCCAGACCGGCACGAATCCTGAATTTCTCGCTGCACCGACAAAAAGCACTATTCACCCCTGAACGGCCCGAAAGTATTTATTTTCCATTTTGTCAACGGAAAACCGCCGTACCGCCCCGAAAACGTTGCAAATAACCATTCTAGCCCTCAAACAGTTAGAAATCACGATCGGCTGTCCAGACCGGCACGAATCCCGAATTTCTCGCTGCACCGACAAAAAGCACTATTCACCCATGAACGGCCCGAAAGTAGTTATTTTCCATTTTGTCAACGTAAAACTGCCGTACCGCCACTAAAACGTTGCAAATAACCAATCTGCCCCTCAAACAGCCAGAAATCACGACTGGCCGTCCAGACCGGCACGAATCCTGAATTTCTCGCTGTACCGACAAAAACCACTATTCACCCCAGGACAGCCCGAAAGTAGTTATTTTCCATTTTTTCAACGGAGAACCGCCGTACCGCCCCGAAAACGTTGCAAATAACCATTCTAGCCCTCAAACAGTTTGAAATCACGATCGGCCGTCCAGACCGGCACGAATCTCGAATTTCTCGCTGCACCGACAAAAAGCACTATTCACCCCTGAACGGCCCGAAAGTAGTTATTTTCCATTTTGTCAACGGAAAACCGCCGTACCGCCACTAAAACGTTGCAAATAACCATTCTGCCCCCCAAACAGCCAGAAATCACGATCGGCCGTCCAGACCGGCACGCATCCCGAATTTCTCGCTGCACCGACAAAAAGCACTATTCACCCCTGAACGGCCCGAAAGTAGTTATTTTCCATTTTGTCAACGGAAAACCGCCGTACCGCCCCGAAAACGTTGCAAATAACCATTTTAGCCCTTAAACAGTTAGAAATCACGATCGGCCGTCCAGACCGGCACGAATCCTGAATTTCTCGCTGCACCGACAAAAAGCACTATTCACCCCTGAACGGCCCGAAAGTAGTTATTTTCCATTTTCTCAACGGAAAACCGCCGTACCGCCACTAAAACGTTGCAAATAACCAATCTGCCCCTCAAACAGCCAGAAATCACGACTGGCCGACCAGACCGGCACGAATCACGAATTTCTCGCTGTACCGACAAAAAGCACTATTCACCACTGGACAGCCCGAAAGTAGTTATTTTCCATTTTGTCAACGGAAAACCGCCGTACCGCCCCGAAAACGTTGCAAATAACCATTCTAGCCCTCAAACTGTTAGAAATCACGATCGGCCGTCCAGACCGGCACGAATCCCGAATTTCTCGCTGCACCGACAAAAAGCACTATTCACCCATGAACGGCCCGAAAGTAGTTATTTTCCATTTTGTCAACGGAAAACCGCCGTACCGCCCCGAAAACGTTGCAAATAACCATTCTAGCCCGCAAACAGTTAGAAATCACGATCGGCCGTCCAGACCGGCACGAATCCCGAATTTCTCGCTGCACCGACAAAAAGCACTATTCACCCCTGAACGGCCCGAAAGTATTTATTTTCCATTTTGTCAACGGAAAACCGCCGTACCGCCACTAAAACGTTGCAAATAACCATTCTGCCCCCCAAACAGCCAGAAATCACGATCGGCCGCCCAGACCGGCACGCATCCCGAATTTCTCGCTACACCGACAAAAAGCACTATTCACCCCTGAAAGGCCCGAAAGTAGTTATTTTCCATTTTGTCAACGGAAAACCGCCGTACCGCCCCGAAAAACGTTGCAAATAACCATTTTAGCCCTTAAACAGTTAGAAATCACGATCGGCCGTCCAGACCGGCACGAATCCCGAATTTCTCGCTGCACCGACAAAAAGCACTATTCACCCCTGAACGGCCCGAAAGTATTTATTTTCCATTTTGTCAACGGAAAACCGCCGTACCGCCACTAAAACGTTGCAAATAACCATTCTAGCCCTCAAACAGTTAGAAATCACGATCGGCTGTCCAGACCGGCACGAATCCCGAATTTCTCGCTGCACCGACAAAAAGCACTATTCACCCATGAACGGCCCGAAAGTAGTTATTTTCCATTTTGTCAACGTAAAACTGCCGTACCGCCACTAAAACGTTGCAAATAACCATTCTGCCCCCCAAACAGCCAGAAATCACGATCGGCCGTCCTGACCGGCACGCATCCCGAATTTCTCGCTGCACCGACAAAAAGCACTATTCACCTCTGAACGGCCCGAAAGTAGTTATTTTCCATTTTGTCAACGGAAAACCGCCGTACCGCCCCGAAAACGTTGCAAATAACCATTCTAGCCCGCAAACAGTTACAAATCACGATCGGCCGTCCAGACCGGCACGAATCCCGAATTTCTCGCTGCACCGACAAAAAGCACTATTCACCCCTGAACGGCCCGAAAGTATTTATTTTCCATTTTGTCAACGGAAAACCGCCGTACCGCCACTAAAACGTTGCAAATAACCATTCTGCCCCCCAAACAGCCAGAAATCACGATCGGCCGCCCAGACCGGCACGCATCCCGAATTTCTCGCTACACCGACAAAAAGCACTATTCACCCCTGAAAGGCCCGAAAGTAGTTATTTTCCATTTTGTCAACGGAAAACCGCCGTACCGCCCCGAAAAACGTTGCAAATAACCATTTTAGCCCTTAAACAGTTAGAAATCACGATCGGCCGTCCAGACCGGCACGAATCCTGAATTTCTCGCTGCACCGACAAAAAGCACTATTCACCCCTGAACGGCCCGAAAGTATTTATTTTCCATTTTGTCAACGGAAAACCGCCGTACCGCCCCGAAAACGTTGCAAATAACCATTCTAGCCCTCAAACAGTTAGAAATCACGATCGGCTGTCCAGACCGGCACGAATCCCGAATTTCTCGCTGCACCGACAAAAAGCACTATTCACCCATGAACGGCCCGAAAGTAGTTATTTTCCATTTTGTCAACGTAAAACTGCCGTACCGCCACTAAAACGTTGCAAATAACCAATCTGCCCCTCAAACAGCCAGAAATCACGACTGGCCGTCCAGACCGGCACGAATCCTGAATTTCTCGCTGTACCGACAAAAACCACTATTCACCCCAGGACAGCCCGAAAGTAGTTATTTTCCATTTTTTCAACGGAGAACCGCCGTACCGCCCCGAAAACGTTGCAAATAACCATTCTAGCCCTCAAACAGTTTGAAATCACGATCGGCCGTCCAGACCGGCACGAATCTCGAATTTCTCGCTGCACCGACAAAAAGCACTATTCACCCCTGAACGGCCCGAAAGTAGTTATTTTCCATTTTGTCAACGGAAAACCGCCGTACCGCCACTAAAACGTTGCAAATAACCATTCTGCCCCCCAAACAGCCAGAAATCACGATCGGCCGTCCAGACCGGCACGCATCCCGAATTTCTCGCTGCACCGACAAAAAGCACTATTCACCCCTGAACGGCCCGAAAGTAGTTATTTTCCATTTTGTCAACGGAAAACCGCCGTACCGCCCCGAAAACGTTGCAAATAACCATTTTAGCCCTTAAACAGTTAGAAATCACGATCGGCCGTCCAGACCGGCACGAATCCTGAATTTCTCGCTGCACCGACAAAAAGCACTATTCACCCCTGAACGGCCCGAAAGTAGTTATTTTCCATTTTCTCAACGGAAAACCGCCGTACCGCCAATAAAACGTTGCAAATAACCAATCTGCCCCTCAAACAGCCAGAAATCACGACTGGCCGACCAGACCGGCACGAATCACGAATTTCTCGCTGTACCGACAAAAAGCACTATTCACCACTGGACAGCCCGAAAGTAGTTATTTTCCATTTTGTCAACGGAAAACCGCCGTACCGCCCCGAAAACGTTGCAAATAACCATTCTAGCCCTCAAACTGTTAGAAATCACGATCGGCCGTCCAGACCGGCACGAATCCCGAATTTCTCGCTGCACCGACAAAAAGCACTATTCACCCATGAACGGCCCGAAAGTAGTTATTTTCCATTTTGTCAACGGAAAACCGCCGTACCGCCCCGAAAACGTTGCAAATAACCATTCTAGCCCGCAAACAGTTAGAAATCACGATCGGCCGTCCAGACCGGCACGAATCCCGAATTTCTCGCTGCACCGACAAAAAGCACTATTCACCCCTGAACGGCCCGAAAGTATTTATTTTCCATTTTGTCAACGGAAAACCGCCGTACCGCCACTAAAACGTTGCAAATAACCATTCTGCCCCCCAAACAGCCAGAAATCACTATCGGCCGTCCTGACCGGCACGCATCCCGAATTTCTCGCTGCACCGACAAAAAGCACTATTCACCCCTGAACGGCCCGAAAGTAGTTATTTTCCATTTTGTCAACGGAAAACCGCCGTACCGCCCCGAAAACGTTGCAAATAACCATTCTAGCCCGCAAACAGTTACAAATCACGATCGGCCGTCCAGACCGGCACGAATCCCGAATTTCTCGCTGCACCGACAAAAAGCACTATTCACCCCTGAACGGCCCGAAAGTATTTATTTTCCATTTTGTCAACGGAAAACCGCCGTACCGCCACTAAAACGTTGCAAATAACCATTCTGCCCCCCAAACAGCCAGAAATCACGATCGGCCGCCCAGACCGGCACGCATCCCGAATTTCTCGCTACACCGACAAAAAGCACTATTCACCCCTGAACGGCCCGAAAGTAGTTATTTTCCATTTTGTCAACGGAAAACCGCCGTACCGCCCCGAAAAACGTTGCAAATAACCATTTTAGCCCTTAAACAGTTAGAAATCACGATCGGCCGTCCAGACCGGCACGAATCCTGAATTTCTCGCTGCACCGACAAAAAGCACTATTCACCCCTGAACGGCCCGAAAGTAGTTATTTTCCATTTTGTCAACGGAAAACCGCCGTACCGCCACTAAAACGTTGCAAATAACCAATCTGCCCCGCAAACAGCCAGAAATCACGATCGGCCGTCCAGACCGGCACGCATCCCGAATTTCTCGCTGCTCCGACAACAAGCACTATTCACCCCTGAACGGCCCGAAAGTAGTTACTTTCCATTTTGTCAACGGAAAACCGCCGTACCGCCCCGAAAACGTTGCAAATAACCATTCTAGCCCTCAAACAGTTAGAAATCACGATCGGCCGTCCAGACCGGCACGAATCCCGAATTTCTCGCTGCACCGACAAAAAGCACTATTCACCCATGAACGGCCCGAAAGTAGTTATTTTCCATTTTGTCAACGTAAAACTGCCGTACCGCCACTAAAACGTTGCAAATAACCAATCTGCCCCTCAAACAGCCAGAAATCACGACTGGCCGTCCAGACCGGCACGAATCCCGAATTTCTCGCTGTACCGACAAAAACCACTATTCACCCCAGGACAGCCCGAAAGTAGTTATTTTCCATTTTTTCAACGGAGAACCGCCGTACCGCCCCGAAAACGTTGCAAATAACCATTCTAGCCCTCAAACAGTTTGAAATCACGATCGGCCGTCCAAACCGGCACGAATCCCGAATTTCTCGCTGCACCGACAAAAAGCACTATTCACCCCTGAACGGCCCGAAAGTAGTTATTTTCCATTTTGTCAACGGAAAACCGACGTACCGCCACTAAAACGTTGCAAATAACCATTCTGCCCCCCAAACAGCCAGAAATCACGATCGGCCGTCCAGACCGGCACGCATCCCGAATTTCTCGCTGCACCGACAAAAAGCACTATTCACCCCTGAACGGCCCGAAAGTAGTTATTTTCCATTTTGTCAACGGAAAACCGCCGTACCGCCCCGAAAACGTTGCAAATAACCATTTTAGCCCTTAAACAGTTAGAAATCACGATCGGCCGTCCAGACCGGCACGAATCCTGAATTTCTCGCTGCACCGACAAAAAGCACTATTCACCCCTGAACGGCCCGAAAGTAGTTATTTTCCATTTTGTCAACGGAAAACCGCCGTACCGCCACTAAAACGTTGCAAATAACCAATCTGCCCCTCAAACAGCCAGAAATCACGACTGGCCGTCCAGACCGGCACGAATCCCGAATTTCTCGCTGCACCGACAAAAAGCACTATTCACCCCTGGACAGCCCGAAAGTAGTTATTTTCCATTTTGTCAACGGAAAACCGCCGTACCGCCCCGAAAACATTGCAAATAACCATTCTAGCCCTCAAACAGTTAGAAATCACGATCGACTGTCCAGACCGGCACGCATCCCGAATTTCTCGCTACACCGACAAAAAGCACTATTCATCCCTGAACGGCCCGAAAGTAGTTATTTTCCATTTTGTCAACGGAAAACCGCCGTACCGCCCCGAAAACGTTGCAAATAACCATTTTAGCCCTTAAACAGTTAGAAATCACGATCGGCCGTCCAGATCGGCACGAATCCTGAATTTCTCGCTGCACCGACAAAAAGCACTATTCACCCCTGAACGGCCCGAAAGTAGTTATTTTCCATTTTGTCAACGGAAAACCGCCGTACCGCCACTAAAACGTTGCAAATAACCAATCTGCCCCGCAAACAGCCAGAAATCACGATCGGCCGTCCAGACCGGCACGCATCCCGAATTTCTCGCTGCTCCGACAAAAAGCACTATTCACCCCTGAACGGCCCGAAAGTAGTTACTTTCCATTTTGTCAACGGAAAACCGCCGTACCGCCCCGAAAACGTTGCAAATAACCATTCTAGCCCTCAAACAATTAGAAATCACGATCGGCCGTCCAGACCGGCACGAATCCCGAATTTCTCGCTGCACCGACAAAAAGCACTATTCACCCATGAACGGCCCGAAAGTAGTTATTTTCCATTTTGTCAACGTAAAACTGCCGTACCGCCACTAAAACGTTGCAAATAACCAATCTGCCCCTCAAACAGCCAGAAATCACGACTGGCCGTCCAGACCGGCACGAATCCCGAATTTCTCGCTGTACCGACAAAAACCACTATTCACCCCAGGGCAGCCCGAAAGTAGTTATTTTCCATTTTTTCAACGGAGAACCGCCGTACCGCCCCGAAAACGTTGCAAATAACCATTCTAGCCCTCAAACAGTTTGAAATCACGATCGGCCGTCCAGACCGGCACGAATCCCGAATTTCTCGCTGCACCGACAAAAAGCACTATTCACCCCTGAACGGCCCGAAAGTAGTTATTTTCCATTTTGTCAACGGAAAACCGCCGTACCGCCACTAAAACGTTGCAAATAACCATTCTGCCCCCCAAACAGCCAGAAATCACGATCGGCCGTCCAGACCGGCACGCATCCCGAATTTCTCGCTGCACCGACAAAAAGCACTATTCACCCCTGAACGGCCCGAAAGTAGTTATTTTCCATTTTGTCAACGGAAAACCGCCGTACCGCCCCGAAAACGTTGCAAATAACCATTTTAGCCCTTAAACAGTTAGAAATCACGATCGGCCGTCCAGACCGGCACGAATCCTGAATTTCTCGCTGCACCGACAAAAAGCACTATTCACCCCTGAACGGCCCGAAAGTATTTATTTTCCATTTTGTCAACGGAAAACCGCCGTACCGCCACTAAAACGTTGCAAATAACCATTCTGCCCCCCAAACAGCCAGAAATCACTATCGGCCGTCCTGACCGGCACGCATCCCGAATTTCTCGCTGCACCGACAAAAAGCACTATTCACCCCTGAACGGCCCGAAAGTAGTTATTTTCCATTTTGTCAACGGAAAACCGCCGTACCGCCCCGAAAACGTTGCAAATAACCATTCTAGCCCGCAAACAGTTACAAATCACGATCGGCCGTCCAGACCGGCACGAATCCCGAATTTCTCGCTGCACCGACAAAAAGCACTATTCACCCCTGAACGGCCCGAAAGTATTTATTTTCCATTTTGTCAACGGAAAACCGCCGTACCGCCACTAAAACGTTGCAAATAACCATTCTGCCCCCCAAACAGCCAGAAATCACGATCGGCCGCCCAGACTGGCACGCATCCCGAATTTCTCGCTACACCGACAAAAAGCACTATTCACCCCTGAACGGCCCGAAAGTAGTTATTTTCCATTTTGTCAACGGAAAACCGCCGTACCGCCCCGAAAAACGTTGCAAATAACCATTTTAGCCCTTAAACAGTTAGAAATCACGATCGGCCGTCCAGACCGGCACGAATCCTGAATTTCTCGCTGCACCGACAAAAAGCACTATTCACCCCTGAACGGCCCGAAAGTAGTTATTTTCCATTTTGTCAACGGAAAACCGCCGTACCGCCACTAAAACGTTGCAAATAACCAATCTGCCCCGCAAACAGCCAGAAATCACGATCGGCCGTCCAGACCGGCACGCATCCCGAATTTCTCGCTGCTCCGACAAAAAGCACTATTCACCCCTGAACGGCCCGAAAGTAGTTACTTTCCATTTTGTCAACGGAAAACCGCCGTACCGCCCCGAAAACGTTGCAAATAACCATTCTAGCCCTCAAACAGTTAGAAATCACGATCGGCCGTCCAGACCGGCACGAATCCTGAATTTCTCGCTGCACCGACAAAAAGCACTATTCACCCATGAACGGCCCGAAAGTAGTTATTTTCCATTTTGTCAACGTAAAACTGCCGTACCGCCACTAAAACGTTGCAAATAACCAATCTGCCCCTCAAACAGCCAGAAATCACGACTGGCCGTCCAGACCGGCACGAATCCCGAATTTCTCGCTGTACCGACAAAAACCACTATTCACCCCAGGACAGCCCGAAAGTAGTTATTTTCCATTTTTTCAACGGAGAACCGCCGTACCGCCCCGAAAACGTTGCAAATAACCATTCTAGCCCTCAAACAGTTTGAAATCACGATCGGCCGTCCAGACCGGCACGAATCCCGAATTTCTCGCTGCACCGACAAAAAGCACTATTCACCCCTGAACGGCCCGAAAGTAGTTATTTTCCATTTTGTCAACGGAAAACCGCCGTACCGCCACTAAAACATTGCAAATAACCATTCTGCCCCCCAAACAGCCAGAAATCACGATCGGCCGTCCAGACCGGCACGCATCCCGAATTTCTCGCTGCACCGACAAAAAGCACTATTCACCCCTGAACGGCCCGAAAGTAGTTATTTTCCATTTTGTCAACGGAAAACCGCCGTACCGCCCCGAAAACGTTGCAAATAACCATTTTAGCCCTTAAACAGTTAGAAATCACGATCGGCCGTCCAGACCGGCACGAATCCTGAATTTCTCGCTGCACCGACAAAAAGCACTATTCACCCCTGAACGGCCCGAAAGTTGTTATTTTCCATTTTCTCAACGGAAAACCGCCGTACCGCCACTAAAACGTTGCAAATAACCAATCTGCCCCTCAAACAGCCAGAAATCACGACTGGCCGTCCAGACCGGCACGAATCACGAATTTCTCGCTGTACCGACAAAAAGCACTATTCACCACTGGACAACCCGAAAGTAGTTATTTTCCATTTTGTCAACGGAAAACCGCCGTACCGCCCCGAAAACGTTGCAAATAACCATTCTAGCCCTCAAACAGTTAGAAATCACGATCGGCCGTCCAGACCGGCACGAATCCCGAATTTCTCGCTGCACCGACAAAAAGCACTATTCACCCCAGAACGGCCCGAAAGTAGTTATTTTCCATTTTGTCAACGGAAAACCGCCGTACCGCCCCGAAAACGTTGCAAATAACCATTCTAGCCCTCAAACAGTTAGAAATCACGATCGGCCGTCCAGATCGGCACGAATCCCGAATTTCTCGCTGCACCGACAAAAAGCACTATTGACCCATGAACGGCCCGAAAGTAGTTATTTTCCATTTTGTCAACGGAAAACCGCCGTACCGCCACTAAAACGTTGCAAATAACCAATCTGCCCCTCAAACAGCCAGAAATCACGACTGGCCGTCCAGACCGGCACGAATCCCGAATTTCTCGCTGGACCGACAAAAAGCACTATTCACCCCTGAACGACCCGAAAGTAGTTATTTTCCATTTTGTCAACGGAAAACCGCCGTACCGCCACTAAAACGTTGCAAATAACCATTCTGCCCCCCAAACAGCCAGAAATCACGATCGGCCGTCCAGACCGGCACGCATCCCGAATTTCTCGCTGCACCGACAAAAAGCACTATTCACCCCTGAACGGCCCGAAAGTAGTTATTTTCCATTTTGTCAACGGAAAACCGCCGTACCGCCCCGAAAACGTTGCAAATAACCATTTTAGCCCTTAAACAGTTAGAAATCACGATCGGCCGTCCAGACCGGCACGAATCCTGAATTTCTCGCTGCACCGACAAAAAGCACTATTCACCCCTGAACGGCCCGAAAGTAGTTATTTTCCATTTTGTCAACGGAAAACCGCCGTACCGCCACTAAAACGTTGCAAATAACCAATCTGCCCCTCAAACAGCCAGAAATCACGACTGGCCGTCCAGACCGGCACGAATCCCGAATTTCTCGCTGCACCGACAAAAAGCACTATTCACCCCTGGACAGCCCGAAAGTAGTTATTTTCCATTTTGTCAACGGAAAACCGCCGTACCGCCCCGAAAACATTGCAAATAACCATTCTAGCCCTCAAACAGTTAGAAATCACGATCGACTGTCCAGACCGGCACGCATCCCGAATTTCTCGCTACACCGACAAAAAGCACTATTCATCCCTGAACGGCCCGAAAGTAGTTATTTTCCATTTTGTCAACGGAAAACCGCCGTACCGCCCCGAAAACGTTGCAAATAACCATTTTAGCCCTTAAACAGTTAGAAATCACGATCGGCCGTCCAGATCGGCACGAATCCTGAATTTCTCGCTGCACCGACAAAAAGCACTATTCACCCCTGAACGGCCCGAAAGTAGTTATTTTCCATTTTGTCAACGGAAAACCGCCGTACCGCCACTAAAACGTTGCAAATAACCAATCTGCCCCGCAAACAGCCAGAAATCACGATCGGCCGTCCAGACCGGCACGCATCCCGAATTTCTCGCTGCTCCGACAAAAAGCACTATTCACCCCTGAACGGCCCGAAAGTAGTTACTTTCCATTTTGTCAACGGAAAACCGCCGTACCGCCCCGAAAACGTTGCAAATAACCATTCTAGCCCTCATACAGTTAGAAATCACGATCGGCCGTCCAGACCGGCACGAATCCCGAATTTCTCGCTGCACCGACAAAAAGCACTATTCACCCATGAACGGCCCGAAAGTAGTTATTTTCCATTTTGTCAACGTAAAACTGCCGTACCGCCACTAAAACGTTGCAAATAACCAATCTGCCCCTCAAACAGCCAGAAATCACGACTGGCCGTCCAGACCGGCACGAATCCCGAATTTCTCGCTGTACCGACAAAAACCACTATTCACCCCAGGGCAGCCCGAAAGTAGTTATTTTCCATTTTTTCAACGGAGAACCGCCGTACCGCCCCGAAAACGTTGCAAATAACCATTCTAGCCCTCAAACAGTTTGAAATCACGATCGGCCGTCCAGACCGGCACGAATCCCGAATTTCTCGCTGCACCGACAAAAAGCACTATTCACCCATGAACGGCCCGAAAGTAGTTATTTTCCATTTTGTCAACGTAAAACTGCCGTACCGCCACTAAAACGTTGCAAATAACCAATCTGCCCCTCAAACAGCCAGAAATCACGACTGGCCGTCCAGACCGGCACGAATCCCGAATTTCTCGCTGTACCGACAAAAACCACTATTCACCCCAGGGCAGCCCGAAAGTAGTTATTTTCCATTTTTTCAACGGAGAACCGCCGTACCGCCCCGAAAACGTTGCAAATAACCATTCTAGCCCTCAAACAGTTTGAAATCACGATCGGCCGTCCAGACCGGCACGAATCCCGAATTTCTCGCTGCACCGACAAAAAGCACTATTCACCCCTGAACGGCCCGAAAGTAGTTATTTTCCATTTTGTCAACGGAAAACCGCCGTACCGCCACTAAAACGTTGCAAATAACCATTCTGCCCCCCAAACAGCCAGAAATCACGATCGGCCGTCCAGACCGGCACGCATCCCGAATTTCTCGCTGCACCGACAAAAAGCACTATTCACCCCTGAACGGCCCGAAAGTAGTTATTTTCCATTTTGTCAACGGAAAACCGCCGTACCGCCCCGAAAACGTTGCAAATAACCATTTTAGCCCTTAAACAGTTAGAAATCACGATCGGCCGTCCAGACCAGCACGAATCCTGAATTTCTCGCTGCACCGACAAAAAGCACTATTCACCCCTGAACGGCCCGAAAGTAGTTATTTTCCATTTTCTCAACGGAAAACCGCCGTACCGCCACTAAAACGTTGCAAATAACCAATCTGCCCCTCAAACAGCCAGAAATCACGACTGGCCGTCCAGACCGGCACGAATCACGAATTTCTCGCTGTACCGACAAAAAGCACTATTCACCACTGGACAGCCCGAAAGTAGTTATTTTCCATTTTGTCAACGGAAAACCGCCGTACCGCCCCGAAAACGTTGCAAATAACCATTCTAGCCCACAAACAGTTAGAAATCACGATCGGCCGTCCAGATCGGCACGAATCCCGAATTTCTCGCTGCACCGACAAAAAGCACTATTGACCCATGAACGGCCCGAAAGTAGTTATTTTCCATTTTGTCAACGGAAAACCGCCGTACCGCCACTAAAACGTTGCAAATAACCAATCTGCCCCTCAAACAGCCAGAAATCACGACTGGCCGTCCAGACCGGCACGAATCCCGAATTTCTCGCTGGACCGACAAAAAGCACTATTCACCCCTGAACGACCCGAAAGTAGTTATTTTCCATTTTGTCAACGGAAAACCGCCGTACCGCCACTAAAACGTTGCAAATAACCATTCTGCCCCCCAAACAGCCAGAAATCACGATCGGCCGTCCAGACCGGCACGCATCCCGAATTTCTCGCTGCACCGACAAAAAGCACTATTCACCCCTGAACGGCCCGAAAGTAGTTATTTTCCATTTTGTCAACGGAAAACCGCCGTACCGCCCCGAAAACGTTGCAAATAACCATTTTAGCCCTTAAACAGTTAGAAATCACGATCGGCCGTCCAGACCGGCACGAATCCTGAATTTCTCGCTGCACCGACAAAAAGCACTATTCACCCCTGAACGGCCCGAAAGTAGTTATTTTCCATTTTGTCAACGGAAAACCGCCGTACCGCCACTAAAACGTTGCAAATAACCAATCTGCCCCTCAAACAGCCAGAAATCACGACTGGCCGTCCAGACCGGCACGAATCCCGAATTTCTCGCTGCACCGACAAAAAGCACTATTCACCCCTGGACAGCCCGAAAGTAGTTATTTTCCATTTTGTCAACGGAAAACCGCCGTACCGCCCCGAAAACATTGCAAATAACCATTCTAGCCCTCAAACAGTTAGAAATCACGATCGACTGTCCAGACCGGCACGCATCCCGAATTTCTCGCTACACCGACAAAAAGCACTATTCATCCCTGAACGGCCCGAAAGTAGTTATTTTCCATTTTGTCAACGGAAAACCGCCGTACCGCCCCGAAAACGTTGCAAATAACCATTTTAGCCCTTAAACAGTTAGAAATCACGATCGGCCGTCCAGATCGGCACGAATCCTGAATTTCTCGCTGCACCGACAAAAAGCACTATTCACCCCTGAACGGCCCGAAAGTAGTTATTTTCCATTTTGTCAACGGAAAACCGCCGTACCGCCACTAAAACGTTGCAAATAACCAATCTGCCCCGCAAACAGCCAGAAATCACGATCGGCCGTCCAGACCGGCACGCATCCCGAATTTCTCGCTGCTCCGACAAAAAGCACTATTCACCCCTGAACGGCCCGAAAGTAGTTACTTTCCATTTTGTCAACGGAAAACCGCCGTACCGCCCCGAAAACGTTGCAAATAACCATTCTAGCCCTCATACAGTTAGAAATCACGATCGGCCGTCCAGACCGGCACGAATCCCGAATTTCTCGCTGCACTGACAAAAAGCACTATTCACCCATGAACGGCCCGAAAGTAGTTATTTTCCATTTTGTCAACGTAAAACTGCCGTACCGCCACTAAAACGTTGCAAATAACCAATCTGCCCCTCAAACAGCCAGAAATCACGACTGGCCGTCCAGACCGGCACGAATCCCGAATTTCTCGCTGTACCGACAAAAACCACTATTCACCCCAGGGCAGCCCGAAAGTAGTTATTTTCCATTTTTTCAACGGAGAACCGCCGTACCGCCCCGAAAACGTTGCAAATAACCATTCTAGCCCTCAAACAGTTTGAAATCACGATCGGCCGTCCAGACCGGCACGAATCCCGAATTTCTCGCTGCACCGACAAAAAGCACTATTCACCCCTGAACGGCCCGAAAGTAGTTATTTTCCATTTTGTCAACGGAAAACCGCCGTACCGCCACTAAAACGTTGCAAATAACCATTCTGCCCCCCAAACAGCCAGAAATCACGATCGGCCGTCCAGACCGGCACGCATCCCGAATTTCTCGCTGCACCGACAAAAAGCACTATTCACCCCTGAACGGCCCGAAAGTAGTTATTTTCCATTTTGTCAACGGAAAACCGCCGTACCGCCCCGAAAACGTTGCAAATAACCATTTTAGCCCTTAAACAGTTAGAAATCACGATCGGCCGTCCAGACCAGCACGAATCCTGAATTTCTCGCTGCACCGACAAAAAGCACTATTCACCCCTGAACGGCCCGAAAGTAGTTATTTTCCATTTTCTCAACAGAAAACCGCCGTACCGCCACTAAAACGTTGCAAATAACCAATCTGCCCCTCAAACAGCCAGAAATCACGACTGGCCGTCCAGACCGGCACGAATCACGAATTTCTCGCTGTACCGACAAAAAGCACTATTCACCACTGGACAGCCCGAAAGTAGTTATTTTCCATTTTGTCAACGGAAAACCGCCGTACCGCCCCAAAAACGTTGCAAATAACCATTCTAGCCCTCAAACAGTTAGAAATCACGATCGGCCGTCCAGACCGGCACGAATCCCGAATTTCTCGCTGCACCGACAAAAAGCACTATTCACCCCAGAACGGCCCGAAAGTAGTTATTTTCCATTTTGTCAACGGAAAACCGCCGTACCGCCCCGAAAACGTTGCAAATAACCATTCTAGCCCACAAACAGTTAGAAATCACGATCGGCCGTCCAGATCGGCACGAATCCCGAATTTCTCGCTGCACCGACAAAAAGCACTATTGACCCATGAACGGCCCGAAAGTAGTTATTTTCCATTTTGTCAACGGAAAACCGCCGTACCGCCACTAAAACGTTGCAAATAACCAATCTGCCCCTCAAACAGCCAGAAATCACGACTGGCCGTCCAGACCGGCACGAATCCCGAATTTCTCGCTGGACCGAGAAAAAGCACTATTCACCCCTGAACGACCCGAAAGTAGTTATTTTCCATTTTGTCAACGGAAAACCGCCGTACCGCCACTAAAACGTTGCAAATAACCATTCTGCCCCCCAAACAGCCAGAAATCACGATCGGCCGTCCAGACCGGCACGCATCCCGAATTTCTCGCTGCACCGACAAAAAGCACTATTCACCCCTGAACGGCCCGAAAGTAGTTATTTTCCATTTTGTCAACGGAAAACCGCCGTACCGCCCCGAAAACGTTGCAAATAACCATTTTAGCCCTTAAACAGTTAGAAATCACGATCGGCCGTCCAGACCGGCACGAATCCTGAATTTCTCGCTGCACCGACAAAAAGCACTATTCACCCCTGAACGGCCCGAAAGTAGTTATTTTCCATTTTGTCAATGGAAAACCGCCGTACCGCCACTAAAACGTTGCAAATAACCAATCTGCCCCTCAAACAGCCAGAAATCACGACTGGCCGTCCAGACCGGCACGAATCCCGAATTTCTCGCTGCACCGACAAAAAGCACTATTCACCCCTGGACAGCCCGAAAGTAGTTATTTTCCATTTTGTCAACGGAAAACCGCCGTACCGCCCCGAAAACATTGCAAATAACCATTCTAGCCCTCAAACAGTTAGAAATCACGATCGACTGTCCAGACCGGCACGCATCCCGAATTTCTCGCTACACCGACAAAAAGCACTATTCACCCCTGAACGGCCCGAAAGTAGTTATTTTCCATTTTGTCAACGGAAAACCGCCGTACCGCCCCGAAAACGTTGCAAATAACCATTTTAGCCCTTAAACAGTTAGAAATCACGATCGGCCGTCCAGATCGGCACGAATCCTGAATTTCTCGCTGCACCGACAAAAAGCACTATTCACCCCTGAACGGCCCGAAAGTAGTTATTTTCCATTTTGTCAACGGAAAACCGCCGTACCGCCACAAAAACGTTGCAAATAACCAATCTGCCCCGCAAACAGCCAGAAATCACGATCGGCCGTCCAGACCGGCACGCATCCCGAATTTCTCGCTGCACCGACAAAAAGCACTATTCACCCCTGAACGGCCCGAAAGTAGTTATTTTCCATTTTGTCAACATTAAACCGCCGTACCGCCACTAAAACGTTGCAAATAACCAATCTGCCCCTCAAACAGCCAGAAATCACGACTGGCCGTCCAGACCGGCACGAATCATGAATTTCTCGCTGTACCGACAAAAAGCACTATTCACCCCTGGACAGCCCGAAAGTAGTTATTTTCCATTTTGTCAACGGAAAACCGCCGTTCCCCCACTAAAACGTTGCAAATAACCAATTTGCCCCGCAAACAGCCAGAAATCACGATCGGCCGTCCAGACCGGCACGCATCCCGAATTTTTCGCTGCTCCGACAAAAAGCACTATTCACCCCTGAACGGCCCGAAAGTAGTTATTTTCCATTTTGTCAACGGAAAACCGCCGTACTGCCACTAAAACGTTGCAAATAACCAATCTGCCCCTCAAACAGCCAGAAATCACGATCGGCCATCCAGACCGGCACGAATCCCGAATTTCTCGCTGCACCGACAAAAAGCACTATTCACCCCTGAACGGCCCGAAAGTAGTTATTTTCCATTTTGTCAACGGAAAACCGCCGTACCGCCACTAAAACGTTGCAAATAACCAATTTGCCCCGCAAACAGCCAGAAATCACGATCGGCCGTCCAGACTGGCACGCATCCCGAATTTCTCGCTGCTCCGACAAAAAGCACTATTCACCCCTGAACGGCCCGAAAGTAGTTATTTTCCATTTTGTCAACGGAAAACCGCCGTACTGCCACTAAAACGTTGCAAATAACCAATCTGCCCCTCAAACAGCCAGAAATCACGACTGGCCGTCCAGACCGGCTCGTATCCCGAATTTCTCGCTGTACCGACAAAAACCACTATTCACCCCTGGACAGCCCGAAAGTAGTTATTTTCCATTTTTTCAACGGAAAACCGCCGTACCGCCCCGAAAACGTTGCAAATAACCATTCTAGCCCTCAAACAGTTTGAAATCACGATCGGCCGTCCAGACCGGCACGAATTCCGAATTTCTCGCTGCACCGACAAAAAGCACTATTCACCCCTGAACGGCCCGAAAGTAGTTATTTTCCATTTTGTCAACGGAAAACCGCCGTACCGCCACTAAAACGTTGCAAATAACCATTCTGCCCCTCAAACAGCCAGAAATCACGACTGGCCGTCCAGACCGGCACGAATCCCGAATATCTCGCTGTACCGACAAAAAGCACTATTCACCCCTGGACACCCCGAAAGTAGTAATTTTCCATTTTGTCAACGGAAAACCGCCGTACCGCCCCGAAAACGTTGCAAATAACCATTCTAGACGTCAAACAGTTAGAAATCACGATCGGCCGTCCAGACCGGCACGAATCCTGAATTTCTCGCTGCACCGAGAAAAAGCACTATTCACCCCTGAACGGCCCGAAAGTAGTTATTTTCCATTTTGTCAACGGAAAACCGCCGTACCGCCACTAAAACGTTGCAAATAACCATTTTAGCCCTTAAACAGTTAGAAATCACGATCGGCCGTCCAGACCGGCACGAATCCTGAATTTCTCGCTGCACCGACAAAAAGCACTATTCACCCCTGAACGGCCCGAAAGTAGTTATTTTCCATTTTGTCAACGGAAAACCGCCGTACCGCCACTAAAACGTTGCAAATAACCATTCTGCCCCTCAAACAGCCAGAAATCACGACTGGCCGTCCAGACCGGCACGAATCCCGAATATCTCGCTGTACCGACAAAAAGCACTATTCACCCCTGGACACCCCGAAAGTAGTAATTTTCCATTTTGTCAACGGAAAACCGCCGTACCGCCCCGAAAACGTTGCAAATAACCATTCTAGACGTCAAACAGTTAGAAATCACGATCGGCCGTCCAGACCGGCACGAATCCTGAATTTCTCGCTGCACCGAGAAAAAGCACTATTCACCCCTGAACGGCCCGAAAGTAGTTATTTTCCATTTTGTCAACGGAAAACCGCCGTACCGCCACTAAAACGTTGCAAATAACCAATCTGCCCCTCAAACAGCCAGAAATCACGATCGGCCATCCAGACCGGCACGAATCCCGAATTTCTCGCTGCACCGACAAAAAGCACTATTCACCCCTGAACGGCCCGAAAGTAGTTATTTTCCATTTTGTCAACGGATAACCGCCGTACCGCCACTAAAACGTTGCAAATAACCATTCTGCCCCCCAAACAGCCAGAAATCACGATCGGCCGTCCAGACCGGCACGCATCCCGAATTTCTCGCTGCACCGACAAAAGCACTATTCACCCCTGAACGGCCCGAAAGTAGTTATTTTCCATTTTGTCAACGGAAAACCGCCGTACCGCCCCGAAAACGTTGCAAATAACCATTTTAGCCCTTAAACAGTTAGAAATCACGATCGGCCGTCCAGACCGGCACGAATCCTGAATTTCTCGCTGCACCGACAAAAAGCACTATTCACCCCTGAACGGCCCGAAAGTAGTTATTTTCCATTTTGTCAACGGAAAACCGCCGTACCTCCACTAAAACGTTGCAAATAACCAATCTGCCCCTCAAACAGCCAGAAATCACGACTGGCCGTCTAGACCGGCACGAATCACGAATTTCTCGCTGTACCGACAAAAAGCACTATTCACCCCTGGACAGCCCGAAAGTAGTTATTTTCCATTTTGTCAACGGAAAACCGCCGTACCGCCACTAAAACGTTGCAAATAACCATTCTAGCCCTCAAACAGTTAGAAATCACGATCGGCCGTCCAGACCGGCACGAATCCCGAATTTCACGCTGCACCGACAAAAAGCACTATTCACCCCTGAACGGCCCGAAAGTAGTTATTTTCCATTTTGTCAACGGAAAACCGCCGTACTGCCACTAAAACGTTGCAAATAACCAATCTGCCCCTCAAACAGCCAGAAATCACGATCGGCCGCCCAGACCGGCACGAATCCCGAATTTCTCGCTGCACCGACAAAAAGCACTATTCACCCCTGAACGACCCGAAAGTAGTTATTTTCCATTTTGTCAACGGAAAACCGCAGTACCGCCACTAAAACGTTGCAAATAACCATTCTGCCCCCCAAACAGCCAGAAATCACGATCGGCCGTCCAGACCGGCACGCATCCCGAATTTCTCGCTGCACCGACAAAAAGCACTATTCACCCCTGAACGGCCCGAAAGTAGTTATTTTCCATTTTGTCAACGGAAAACCGCCGTACCGCCCCGAAAACGTTGCAAATAACCATTTTAGCCCATAAACAGTTAGAAATCACGATCGACCGTCCAGACCGGCACGAATCCTGAAATTCTCGCTGCACCGACAAAAAGCACTATTCACCCCTGAACGGCCCGAAAGTAGTTATTTTCCATTTTGTCAACGGAAAACCGCCGTACCGCCACTAAAACGTTGCAAATAACCAATCTGCCCCGCAAACAGCCAGAAATCACGATCGGCCGTCCAGACCGGCACGCATCCCGAATTTCTCGCTGCTCCGACAAAAAGCACTATTCACCCCTGAACGGCCCGAAAGTAGTTATTTTCCATTTTGTCAACGGAAAACCGCCGTACCGCCCCGAAAACGTTGCAAATAACCATTTTAGCCCTTAAACAGTTAGAAATCACGATCGGCCGTCCAGACCGGCACGAATCCTGAATTTCTCGCTGCATTGACAAAAAGCACTATTCACCCCTGAACGGCCCGAAAGTAGTTATTTTCCATTTTGTCAACGGAAAACCGCCGTACCGCCACTAAAACGTTGCAAATAACCATTCTAGCCCTCAAACAGTTAGAAATCACGATCGGCCGTCCAGACCGGCACGAATCCTGAATTTCTCGCTGCACCGACAAAAAGCACTATTCACCCCTGAACGGCCCGAAAGTAGTTATTTTCCATTTTGTCAACGGAAAACCGCCGTACCGCCACTAAAACGTTGCAAATAACCAATCTGCCACTCAAACAGCCAGAAATCACGACTGGCCGTCCAGACCGGCACGAATCATGAATTTCTCGCTGTACCGACAAAAAGCACTATTCACCCCTGGACAGCCCGAAAGTAGTTATTTTCCATTTTGTCAACGGAAAACCGCCGTTCCCCCACTAAAACGTTGCAAATAACCAATTTGCCCCGCAAACAGCCAGAAATCACGATCGGCCGTCCAGACCGGCACGCATCCCGAATTTCTCGCTGCTCCGACAAAAAGCACTATTCACCCCTGAACGGCCCGAAAGTAGTTATTTTCCATTTTGTCAACGGAAAACCGCCGTACTGCCACTAAAACGTTGCAAATAACCAATCTGCCCCTCAAACAGCCAGAAATCACGATCGGCCATCCAGACCGGCACGAATCCCGAATTTCTCGCTGCACCGACAAAAAGCACTATTCACCCCTGAACGGCCCGAAAGTAGTTATTTTCCATTTTGTCAACGGAAAACCGCCGTACCGCCACTAAAACGTTGCAAATAACCAATTTGCCCCGCAAACAGCCAGAAATCACGATCGGCCGTCCAGACCGGCACGCATCCCGAATTTCTCGCTGCTCCGGCAAAAAGCACTATTCACCCCTGAACGGCCCGAAAGTAGTTATTTTCCATTTTGTCAACGAAAAACCGCCGTACTGCCACTAAAACGTTGCAAATAACCAATCTGCCCCTCAAACAGCCAGAAATCACGACTGGCCGTCCAGACCGGCTCGTATCCCGAATTTCTCGCTGCACCGACAAAAAGCACTATTCACCCCTGAACGGCCCGAAAGTAGTTATTTTCCATTTTGTCAACGGAAAACCGCCGTACCGCCACTAAAACGTTGCAAATAACCATTCTGCCCCTCAAACAGCCAGAAATCACGACTGGTCGTCCAGACCGGCACGAATCCCGAATATCTCGCTGTACCGACAAAAAGCACTATTCACCCCTGGACACCCCGAAAGTAGTAATTTTCCATTTTGTCAACGGAAAACCGCCGTACCGCCCCGAAAACGTTGCAAATAACCATTCTAGACGTCAAACAGTTAGAAATCACGATCGGCCGTCCAGACCGGCACGAATCCTGAATTTCTCGCTGCACCGACAAAAAGCACTATTCACCCCTGAACGGCCCGAAAGTAGTTATTTTCCATTTTGTCAACGGAAAACCGCCGTACCGCCACTAAAACGTTGCAAATAACCAATCTGCCCCTCAAACAGCCAGAAATCACGACTGGCCGTCCAGACCGGCACGAATCACGAATTTCTCGCTGTACCGACAAAAAGCACTATTCACCCCTGGACAGCCCGAATGTAGTTATTTTCCATTTTGTCAACAGAAAACCGCCGTACCGCCACTAAAACGTTGCAAATAACCATTCTAGCCCTCAAGCAGTTAGAAATCACGATCGGCCGTCCAGACCGGCACGAATCCCGAATTTCTCGCTGCACCGACAAAAAGCACTATTCACCCCTGAACGGCCCGAAAGTAGTTATTTTCCATTTTGTCAACGGAAAACCGCCGTACTGCCACTAAAACGTTGCAAATAACCAATCTGCCCCTCAAACAGCCAGAAATCACGATCGGCCATCCAGACCGGCACGCATCCCGAATTTCTCGCTGCTCCGACAAAAAGCACTATTCACCCCTGAACGGCCCGAAAGTAGTTATTTTCCATTTTGTCAACGGAAAACCGCCGTACCGCCCCGAAAACGTTGCAAATAACCATTCTAGACGTCAAACAGTTAGAAATCACGATCGGCCGTCCAGACCGGCACGAATCCCGAATTTCTCGCTGCACCGACAAAAAGCACTATTCCCCCCTGAACGGCCCGAAAGTAGTTATTTTCCATTTTGTCAACGGAAAACCGCTGTACCGCCACTAAAACGTTGCAAATAACTATTCTGCCCCACAAACAGCCAGAAATCACGATCGGCCGTCCAGACCGGCACGCATCCCGAATTTCTCGCTGCACCGACAAAAAGCACTATTCACCCCTGAACGGCCCGAAAGTAGTTATTTTCCATTTTGTCAACGGAAAACCGCCGTACCGCCCCGAAAACGTTGCAAATAACCATTTTAGCCCTTAAACAGTTAGAAATCACGATCGACCGTCCAGACCGGCACGAATCCTGAATTTCTCGCTGCACCGACAAAAAGCACTATTCACCCCTGAACGGCCCGAAAGTAGTTATTTTCCATTTTGTCAACGGAAAACCGCCGTACTGCCACTAAAACGTTGCAAATAACCAATCTGCCCCTCAAACAGCCAGATTTCACGATCGGCCGTCCAGACCGGCACGCATCCCGAATTTCTCGCTGTACCGACAAAAAGCACTATTCACCCCTGGACAGCCCGAAAGTAGTTATTTTCCATTTTGTCAACGGAAAACCGCCGTACGGCCACTAAAACGTTGCAAATAACCATTCTGCCCCTCAAACAGCCAGAAATCACGACTGGCCGTCCAGACCGGCACGAATCCCGAATTTCCCGCTGTACCGACAAAAAGCACTATTCACCCTTGGACACCACGAAAGTAGTAATTTTCCATTTTGTCAACGGAAAACCGCCGTACCGCCCCGAAAACGTTGCAAATAACCATTCTAGACGTCAAACAGTTAGAAATCACGATCGGCCGTCCAGACCGGCACGAATCCTAAATTTCTCGCTGCACCGACAAAAAGCACTATTCACCCATGAACGGCCCGAAAGTAGTTATTTTCCATTTTGTCAACGGAAAACCGCCGTACCGCCCCGAAAACGTTGCAAATAACCATTCTAGACGTCAAACAGTTAGAAATCACGATCGGCCGTCCAGACCGGCACGAATCCTGAATTTCTCGCTGCACCGACAAAAAGCACTATTCACCCCTGAACGGCCCGAAAGTAGTTATTTTCCATTTTGTCAACGTAAAACTGCCGTACCGCCACTAAAACGTTGCAAATAACTATTCTGCCCCACAAACAGCCAGATTTCACGATCGGCCGTCCAGACCGGCACGAATCCCGAATTTCTCGCTGCACCGACAAAAAGCACTATTCACCCCTGAACGGCCCGAAAGTTGTTATTTTCCATTTTGTCAACGGAAAACCGCCGTACTGCCACTAAAACGTTGCAAATAACCAATCTGCCCCTCAAACAGCCAGAAATCACGATCGGCCATCCAGACCGGCACGAATCCCGAATTTCTCGCTGCACCGACAAAAAGCACTATTCACCCCTGAACGGCCCGAAAGTAGTTATTTTCCATTTTGTCAACGGAAAACCGCTGTACCGCCACTAAAACGTTGCAAATAACTATTCTGCCCCACAAACAGCCAGATTTCACGATCGGCCGTCCAGACCGGCACGCATCCCGAATTTCTCGCTGTACCGACAAAAAGCACTATTCACCCCTGGACAGCCCGAAAGTAGTAATTTTCCATTTTGTCAACGGAAAACCGCCGTACCGCAACGAAAACATTGCAAATAACCATTCTAGCCCTCAAACAGTTAGAAATCACGATCGACTGTCCAGACCGGCACGCATCCCGAATTTCTCGCTACACCGACAAAAAGCACTATTCACCCCTGAACGGCCCGAAAGTAGTTATTTTCCATTTTGTCAACGGAAAACCGCCGTACCGCCCCGAAAACGTTGCAAATAACCATTTTAGCCCATAAACAGTTAGAAATCACGATCGACCGTCCAGACCGGCACGAATCCTGAATTTCTCGCTGCACCGACAAAAAGCACTATTCACCCCTGAACGGCCCGAAAGTAGTTATTTTCCATTTTGTCAACGGAAAACCGCCGTACCGCCACTAAAACGTTGCAAATAACCAATCTGCCCCGCAAACAGCCAGAAATCACGATCGGCCGTCCAGACCGGCACGCATCCCGAATTTCTCGCTGCTCCGACAAAAAGCACTATTCACCCCTGAACGGCCCGAAAGTAGTTATTTTCCATTTTGTCAACGGAAAACCGCCGTACCGCCCCGAAAACGTTGCAAATAACCATTTTAGCCCTTAAACAGTTAGAAATCACGATCGGCCGTCCAGACCGGCACGAATCCTGAATTTCTCGCTGCATTGACAAAAAGCACTATTCACCCCTGAACGGCCCGAAAGTAGTTATTTTCCATTTTGTCAACGGAAAACCGCCGTACCGCCACTAAAACGTTGCAAATAACCAATCTGCCCCTCAAACAGCCAGAAATCACGACTGGCCGTCCAGACCGGCACGAATCCCGAATTTCTCGCTGCACCGACAAAAAGCACTATTCACCCCTGGACAGCCCGAAAGTAGTTATTTTCCATTTTGTCAACGGAAAACCGCCGTACCGCCCCGAAAACATTGCAAATAACCATTCTAGCCCTCAAATAGTTAGAAATCACGATCGACTGTCCAGACCGGCACGCATCCCGAATTTCTCGCTACACCGACAAAAAGCACTATTCACCCCTGAACGGCCCGAAAGTAGTTATTTTCCATTTTGTCAACGGAAAACCGCCGTACCGCCCCGAAAACGTTGCAAATAACCATTTTAGCCCATAAACAGTTAGAAATCACGATCGACCGTCCAGACCGGCACGAATCCCGAATTTCTCGCTGCACCGACAAAAAGCACTATTCACCCCTGAACGGCCCGAAAGTAGTTATTTTCCATTTTGTCAACGGAAAACCGCCGTACCGCCACTAAAACGTTGCAAATAACCAATCTGCCCCGCAAACAGCCAGAAATCACGATCGGCCGTCCAGACCGGCACGCATCCCGAATTTCTCGCTGCTCCGACAAAAAGCACTATTCACCCCTGAACGGCCCGAAAGTAGTTATTTTCCATTTTGTCAACGGAAAACCGCCGTACCGCCCCGAAAACGTTGCAAATAACCATTTTAGCCCTTAAACAGTTAGAAATCACGATCGGCCGTCCAGACCGGCACGAATCCTGAATTTCTCGCTGCACCGACAAAAAGCACTATTCACCCCTGAACGGCCCGAAAGTAGTTATTTTCCATTTTGTCAACGGAAAACCGCCGTACCGCCACTAAAACGTTGCAAATAACCAATTTGCCCCGCAAACAGCCAGAAATCACGATCGGCCGTCCAGACCGGCACGCATCCCGAATTTCTCGCTGCTCCGGCAAAAAGCACTATTCACCCCTGAACGGCCCGAAAGTAGTTATTTTCCATTTTGTCAACGAAAAACCGCCGTACTGCCACTAAAACGTTGCAAATAACCAATCTGCCCCTCAAACAGCCAGAAATCACGACTGGCCGTCCAGACCGGCTCGTATCCCGAATTTCTCGCTGTACCGACAAAAACCACTATTCACCCCTGGACAGCCCGAAAGTAGTTATTTTCCATTTTTTCAACGGAAAACCGCCGTACCGCCCCGAAAACGTTGCAAATAACCATTCTAGCCCTCAAACAGTTTGAAATCACGATCGGCCGTCCAGACCGGCACGAATTCCGAATTTCTCGCTGCACCGACAAAAAGCACTATTCACCCCTGAACGGCCCGAAAGTAGTTATTTTCCATTTTGTCAACGGAAAACTGCCGTACCGCCACTAAAGCGTTGCAAATAACCATTCTGCCCCTCAAACAGCCAGAAATCACGACTGGCCGTCCAGACCGGCACGAATCCCGAATATCTCGCTGTACCGACAAAAAGCACTATTCACCCCTGGACACCCCGAAAGTAGTAATTTTCCATTTTGTCAACGGAAAACCGCCGTACCGCCCCGAAAACGTTGCAAATAACCATTCTAGACGTCAAACAGTTAGAAATCACGATCGGCCGTCCAGACCGGCACGAATCCCAAATTTCTCGCTTCACCGACAAAAAGCACTATTCACCCCTGAACGGCCCGAAAGTAGTTATTTTCCATTCTGTCAACGGAAAACCGCTGTACCGCCACTAAAACGTTGCAAATAACTATTCTGCCCCACAAACAGCCAGAAATCACGATCGGCCGTCCAGACCGGCACGCATCTCGAATTTCTCGCTGCACCGACAAAAAGCACTATTCACCCCTGAACGGCCCGAAAGTAGTTATTTTCCATTTTGTCAACGGAAAACCGCCGTACCGCCCCGAAAACGTTGCAAATAACCATTTTAGCCCTTAAACAGTTAGAAATCACGATCGACCGTCCAGACCGGCACGAATCCTGAATTTCTCGCTGCACCGACAAAAAGCACTATTCACCCCTGAACGGCCCGAAAGTAGTTATTTTCCATTTTGTCAACGGAAAACCGCCGTACTGCCACTAAAACGTTGCAAATAACCAATCTGCCCCTCAAACAGCCAGATTTCACGATCGGCCGTCCAGACCGGCACGCATCCCGAATTTCTCGCTGTACCGACAAAAAGCACTATTCACCCCTGGACAGCCCGAAAGTAGTTATTTTCCATTTTGTCAACGGAAAACCGCCGTACGGCCACTAAAACGTTGCAAATAACCATTCTGCCCCTCAAACAGCCAGAAATCACGACTGGCCGTCCAGACCGGCACGAATCCCGAATTTCTCGCTGTACCGACAAAAAGCACTATTCACCCTTGGACACCACGAAAGTAGTAATTTTCCATTTTGTCAACGGAAAACCGCCGTACCGCCCCGAAAACGTTGCAAATAACCATTCTAGACGTCAAACAGTTAGAAATCACGATCGGCCGTCCAGACCGGCACGAATCCTAAATTTCTCGCTGCACCGACAAAAAGCACTATTCACCCATGAACGGCCCGAAAGTAGTTATTTTCCATTTTGTCAACGGAAAACCGCCGTACCGCCCCGAAAACGTTGCAAATAACCATTCTAGACGTCAAACAGTTAGAAATCACGATCGGCCGTCCAGACCGGCACGAATCCTGAATTTCTCGCTGCACCGACAAAAAGCACTATTCACCCCTGAACGGCCCGAAAGTAGTTATTTTCCATTTTGTCAACGTAAAACTGCCGTACCGCCACTAAAACGTTGCAAATAACTATTCTGCCCCACAAACAGCCAGATTTCACGATCGGCCGTCCAGACCGGCACGAATCCCGAATTTCTCGCTGCACCGACAAAAAGCACTATTCACCCCTGAACGGCCCGAAAGTTGTTATTTTCCATTTTGTCAACGGAAAACCGCCGTACTGCCACTAAAACGTTGCAAATAACCAATCTGCCCCTCAAACAGCCAGAAATCACGATCGGCCATCCAGACCGGCACGAATCCCGAATTTCTCGCTGCACCGACAAAAAGCACTATTCACCCCTGAACGGCCCGAAAGTAGTTATTTTCCATTTTGTCAACGGAAAACCGCTGTACCGCCACTAAAACGTTGCAAATAACTATTCTGCCCCACAAACAGCCAGATTTCACGATCGGCCGTCCAGACCGGCACGCATCCCGAATTTCTCGCTGTACCGACAAAAAGCACTATTCACCCCTGGACAGCCCGAAAGTAGTAATTTTCCAATTTGTCAACGGAAAACCGCCGTACCGCCCCGAAAGCGTTGTAAATAACCATTCTGGCCCTCAAACAGTTAGAAATCACGATCGGCCGTCCAGACCGGCACGAATCCCGAATTTCTCGCTGCACCGACAAAAAGCACTATTCACCCCTGAACGGCCCGAAAGTAGTTATTTTCCATTTTGTCAACGGAAAACCGCCGTACCGCCACTAAAATGTTGCAAATAACCATTCTGCCCCACAAACAGCCAGAAATCACGATCGGCCGTCCAGACCGGAACGCATCCCGAATTTCTCGCTGCACCGACAAAAAGCACTATTCACCCCTGAACGGCCCGAAAGTAGTTATTTTCCATTTTGTCAACGGAAAACCGCCGTACCGCCCCGAAAACGTTGCAAATAACCATTTTAGCCCTTAAACAGTTAGAAATCACGATCGACCGTCCAGACCGGCACGAATCCTGAATTTCTCGCTGCACCGACAAAAAGCACTATTCACCCCTGAACGGCCCGAAAGTAGTTATTTTCCATTTTGTCAACGGAAAACCGCCGTACTGCCACTAAAACGTTGCAAATAACCAATCTGCCCCTCAAACAGCCAGAAATCACGACTGGCCGTCCAGACCGGCACGAATCCCGAATTTCTCGCTGTACCGACAAAAAGCACTATTCACCCCTGGACGGCCCGAAATTAGTTATTTTCCATTTTGTCAACGGAAAACCGCCGTACCGCCCCGAAAACGTTGCAAATAACCATTCTAGCCCTCAAACAGTTAGAAATCAGGTCGGCCGCCCAGACCGGCACGAATCCCGAATTTCTCGCTGCACCGACAAAAAGCACTATTCACCCCTGAACGGCCCGAAAGTAGTTATTTTCCATTTTGTCAACGGAAAACCGCCGTACCGCCACTAAAACGTTGCAAATAACCAATCTGCCCCGCAAACAGCCAGAAATCATGATCGGCCGTCCAGACCGGCACGAATCCTGAATTTCTCGCTGCACCGACAAAAAGCACTATTCACTCCTGAACGGCCCAAAAGTAGTTATTTTCCATTTTGTCAACGGAAAACCGCCGTACCGCCCCGAAAACGTTGCAAATAACCATTGTAGCCCTTAAACAGTTAGAAATCACGATCGGCCGTCCAGACCGGCACGAATCCTGAATTTCTCGCTGCACCGACAAAAAGCACTATTCACCCCTGAACGGCCCGAAAGTAGTTATTTTCCATTTTATCAACGTAAAATTGCCGTACCGCCACTAAAACGTTGTAAATAACCAATCTGCCCCTCAAACAGCCAGAAATCACGATCGGCCATCCAGACCGGCACGAATCCCGAATTTCTCGCAGCACCGACAAAAAGCACTATTCACCCCTGAACGGCCCGAAAGTAGTTATTTTCCATTTTGTCAACGGAAAACCGCCGTACCGCCACTGAAACGTTGCAAATAACCAATCTGCCCCGCAAACAGCCAGAAATCACGATCGGCCGTCCAGACCGGCACGCATCCCGAATTTCTCGCTGCACCGACAAAAAGCACTAATCACCCCTGAACGGCCCGAAAGTAGTTATTTTCCATTTTGTCAACGGAAAACCGCCGTACTGCCACTAAAACGTTGCAAATAACCAATCTGCCCCGCAAACAGCCAGAAATCACGATCGGCCATCCAGACCGGCACGAATCCCGAATTTCTCGCTGCACCGACAAAAAGCACTATTCACCCCTGAACGGCCCGAAAGTAGTTATTTTCCATTTTGTCAACGGAAAACCGCCGTACCGCCACTAAAACGTTGCAAATAACCAATCTGCCCCGCAAACAGCCAGAAATCACGATCGGCCGTCCAGACCGGCACGCATCCCGAATTTCTCGCTGCACCGACAAAAAGCACTATTCACCCCTGAACGGCCCGAAAGTAGTTATTTTCCATTTTGTCAACGGAAAACCGCCGTACCGCCCCGAAAACGTTGCAAATAACCATTTTAGCCCTTAAACAGTTAGAAATCACGATCGACCGTCCAGACCGGCACGAATCCTGAATTTCTCGCTGCACCGACAAAAAGCACTATTCTCCCCTGAACGGCCCGAAAGTAGTTATTTTCCATTTTGTCAACGTAAAACTGCCGTACCGCCACTAAAACGTTGCAAATAACCAATCTGCCCCTCAAACAGCCAGAAATCACGACTGGCCGTCCAGACCGGCACGAATCCCGAATTTCCCGCTGTACCGACAAAAACCACTATTCACCCCTGGACAGCCCGAAAGTAGTTATTTTCCATTTTTTCAACGGAAAACCGCCGTACCGCCCCGAAAACGTTGCAAATAACCATTCTAGACGTCAAACAGTTAGAAATCACGATCGGCCGTCCAGACCGGCACGAATCCTGAATTTCTCGCTGCACCGACAAAAAGCACTATTCACCCCTGAACGGCCCGAAAGTAGTTATTTTCCATTTTGTCAACGGAAAGCCGCCGTACCGCCACTAAAACGTTGCAAATAACCAATCTGCCCCTCAAACAGCCAGAAATCACGATCGGCCATCCAGACCGGCACGAATCTCGAATTTCTCGCTGCACCGACAAAAAGCACTATTCACCCCTGAACGGCCCGAAAGTAGTTATTTTCCATTTTGTCAACGGAAAACCGCCGTACCGCCACTAAAACGTTGCAAATAACCAATCTGCCCCTCAAACAGCCAGAAATCACGACTGGCCGTCCAGACCGGCACGAATCACGAATTTCTCGCTGTACCGACAAAAAGCACTATTCACCCCTAGGCAGCCCGAAAGTAGTTATTTTCCATTTTGTCAACGGAAAACCGCCGTACCGCCACTAAAACGTTGCAAATAACCATTCTAGCCCTCAAGCAGTTAGAAATCACGATCGGCCGTCCAGACCGGCACGAATCCCGAATTTCTCGCTGCACCGACAAAAAGCACTATTCACCCCTGAACGGCCCGAAAGTAGTTATTTTCCATTTTGTCAACGGAAAACCGCCGTACTGCCACTAAAACGTTGCAAATAACCAATCTGCCCCTCAAACAGCCAGAAATCACGATCGGCCATCCAGACCGGCACGCATCCCGAATTTCTCGCTGCTCCGACAAAAAGCACTATTCACCCCTGAACGGCCCGAAAGTAGTTATTTTCCATTTTGTCAACGGAAAACCGCCGTACCGCCCCGAAAACGTTGCAAATAACCATTCTAGACGTCAAACAGTTAGAAATCACGATCGGCCGTCCAGACCGGCACGAATCCCAAATTTCTCGCTTCACCGACAAAAAGCACTATTCACCCCTGAACGGCCCGAAAGTAGTTATTTTCCATTCTGTCAACGGAAAACCGCTGTACCGCCACTAAAACGTTGCAAATAACTATTCTGCCCCACAAACAGCCAGAAATCACGATCGGCCGTCCAGACCGGCACGCATCCCGAATTTCTCGCTGCACCGACAAAAAGCACTATTCACCCCTGAACGGCCCGAAAGTAGTTATTTTCCATTTTGTCAACGGAAAACCGCCGTACCGCCCCGAAAACGTTGCAAATAACCATTTTAGCCCTTAAACAGTTAGAAATCACGATCGACCGTCCAGACCGGCACGAATCCTGAATTTCTCGCTGCACCGACAAAAAGCACTATTCACCCCTGAACGGCCCGAAAGTAGTTATTTTCCATTTTGTCAACGGAAAACCGCCGTACTGCCACTAAAACGTTGCAAATAACCAATCTGCCCCTCAAACAGCCAGATTTCACGATCGGCCGTCCAGACCGGCACGCATCCCGAATTTCTCGCTGTACCGACAAAAAGCACTATTCACCCCTGGACAGCCCGAAAGTAGTTATTTTCCATTTTGTCAACGGAAAACCGCCGTACGGCCACTAAAACGTTGCAAATAACCATTCTGCCCCTCAAACAGCCAGAAATCACGACTGGCCGTCCAGACCGGCACGAATCCCGAATTTCTCGCTGTACCGACAAAAAGCACTATTCACCCTTGGACACCACGAAAGTAGTAATTTTCCATTTTGTCAACGGAAAACCGCCGTACCGCCCCGAAAACGTTGCAAATAACCAATCTGCCCCGCAAACAGCCAGAAATCACGATCGGCCATCCAGACCGGCACGAATCCCGAATTTCTCGCTGCACCGACAAAAAGCACTATTCACCCCTGAACGGCCCGAAAGTAGTTATTTTCCATTTTGTCAACGGAAAACCGCCGTACCGCCACTAAAACGTTGCAAATAACCAATCTGCCCCGCAAACAGCCAGAAATCACGATCGGCCGTCCAGACCGGCACGCATCCCGAATTTCTCGCTGCACCGACAAAAAGCACTATTCACCCCTGAACGGCCCGAAAGTAGTTATTTTCCATTTTGTCAACGGAAAACCGCCGTACCGCCCCGAAAACGTTGCAAATAACCATTTTAGCCCTTAAACAGTTAGAAATCACGATCGACCGTCCAGACCGGCACGAATCCTGAATTTCTCGCTGCACCGACAAAAAGCACTATTCACCCCTGAACGGCCCGAAAGTAGTTATTTTCCATTTTGTCAACGTAAAACTGCCGTACCGCCACTAAAACGTTGCAAATAACCAATCTGCCCCTCAAACAGCCAGAAATCACGACTGGCCGTCCAGACCGGCACGAATCCCGAATTTCCCGCTGTACCGACAAAAACCACTATTCACCCCTGGACAGCCCGAAAGTAGTTATTTTCCATTTTTTCAACGGAAAACCGCCGTACCGCCCCGAAAACGTTGCAAATAACCATTCTAGACGTCAAACAGTTAGAAATCACGATCGGCCGTCCAGACCGGCACGAATCCTGAATTTCTCGCTGCACCGACAAAAAGCACTATTCACCCCTGAACGGCCCGAAAGTAGTTATTTTCCATTTTGTCAACGGAAAACCGCCGTACCGCCACTAAAACGTTGCAAATAACCAATCTGCCCCTCAAACAGCCAGAAATCACGATCGGCCATCCAGACCGGCACGAATCTCGAATTTCTCGCTGCACCGACAAAAAGCACTATTCACCCCTGAACGGCCCGAAAGTAGTTATTTTCCATTTTGTCAACGGAAAACCGCCGTACCGCCACTAAAACGTTGCAAATAACCAATCTGCCCCTCAAACAGCCAGAAATCACGACTGGCCGTCCAGACCGGCACGAATCACGAATTTCTCGCTGTACCGACAAAAAGCACTATTCACCCCTGGGCAGCCCGAAAGTAGTTATTTTCCATTTTGTCAACGGAAAACCGCCGTACCGCCACTAAAACGTTGCAAATAACCATTCTAGCCCTCAAGCAGTTAGAAATCACGATCGGCCGTCCAGACCGGCACGCATCCCGAATTTCTCGCTGCTCCGACAAAAAGCACTATTCACCCCTGAACGGCCCGAAAGTAGTTATTTTCCATTTTGTCAACGGAAAACCGCCGTACCACCCCGAAAACGTTGCAAATAACCATTCTAGACGTCAAACAGTTAGAAATCACGATCGGCCGTCCAGACCGGCACGAATCCCAAATTTCTCGCTTCACCGACAAAAAGCACTATTCACCCCTGAACGGCCCGAAAGTAGTTATTTTCCATTCTGTCAACGGAAAACCGCTGTACCGCCACTAAAACGTTGCAAATAACTATTCTGCCCCACAAACAGCCAGAAATCACGATCGGCCGTCCAGACCGGCACGCATCCCGAATTTCTCGCTGCACCGACAAAAAGCACTATTCACCCCTGAACGGCCCGAAAGTAGTTATTTTCCATTTTGTCAACGGAAAACCGCCGTACCGCCCCGAAAACGTTGCAAATAACCATTTTAGCCCTTAAACAGTTAGAAATCACGATCGACCGTCCAGACCGGCACGAATCCTGAATTTCTCGCTGCACCGACAAAAAGCACTATTCACCCCTGAACGGCCCGAAAGTAGTTATTTTCCATTTTGTCAACGGAAAACCGCCGTACTGCCACTAAAACGTTGCAAATAACCAATCTGCCCCTCAAACAGCCAGATTTCACGATCGGCCGTCCAGACCGGCACGCATCCCGAATTTCTCGCTGTACCGACAAAAAGCACTATTCACCCCTGGACAGCCCGAAAGTAGTTATTTTCCATTTTGTCAACGGAAAACCGCCGTACGGCCACTAAAACGTTGCAAATAACCATTCTGCCCCTCAAACAGCCAGAAATCACGACTGGCCGTCCAGACCGGCACGAATCCCGAATTTCTCGCTGTACCGACAAAAAGCACTATTCACCCTTGGACACCACGAAAGTAGTAATTTTCCATTTTGTCAACGGAAAACCGCCGTACCGCCCCGAAAACGTTGCAAATAACCATTCTAGACGTCAAACAGTTAGAAATCACGATCGGCCGTCCAGACCTGCACGAATCCTAAATTTCTCGCTGCACCGACAAAAAGCACTATTCACCCATGAACGGCCCGAAAGTAGTTATTTTCCATTTTGTCAACGGAAAACCGCCGTACCGCCCCGAAAACGTTGCAAATAACCATTCTAGACGTCAAACAGTTAGAAATCACGATCGGCCGTCCAGACCGGCACGAATCCTGAATTTCTCGCTGCACCGACAAAAAGCACTATTCACCCATGAACGGCCCGAAAGTAGTTATTTTCCATTTTGTCAACGGAAAACCGCTGTACCGCCACTAAAACGTTGCAAATAACTATTCTGCCCCACAAACAGCCAGATTTCACGATCGGCCGTCCAGACCGGCACGAATCCCGAATTTCTCGCTGCACCGACAAAAAGCACTATTCACCCCTGAACGGCCCGAAAGTAGTTATTTTCCATTTTGTCAACGGAAAACCGCCGTACTGCCACTAAAACGTTGCAAATAACCAATCTGCCCCTCAAACAGCCAGATTTCACGATCGGCCGTCCAGACCGGCACGCATCCCGAATTTCTCGCTGTACCGACAAAAAGCACTATTCACCCCTGGACAGCCCGAAAGTAGTTATTTTCCATTTTGTCAACGGAAAACCGCCGTACGGCCACTAAAACGTTGCAAATAACCATTCTGCCCCTCAAACAGCCAGAAATCACGACTGGCCGTCCAGACCGGCACGAATCCCGAATTTCTCGCTGTACCGACAAAAAGCACTATTCACCCTTGGACACCACGAAAGTAGTAATTTTCCATTTTGTCAACGGAAAACCGCCGTACCGCCCCGAAAACGTTGCAAATAACCATTCTAGACGTCAAACAGTTAGAAATCACGATCGGCCGTCCAGACCGGCACGAATCCTAAATTTCTCGCTGCACCGACAAAAAGCACTATTCACCCATGAACGGCCCGAAAGTAGTTATTTTCCATTTTGTCAACGGAAAACCGCCGTACCGCCCCGAAAACGTTGCAAATAACCATTCTAGACGTCAAACAGTTAGAAATCACGATCGGCCGTCCAGACCGGCACGAATCCTGAATTTCTCGCTGCACCGACAAAAAGCACTATTCACCCATGAACGGCCCGAAAGTAGTTATTTTCCATTTTGTCAACGGAAAACCGCTGTACCGCCACTAAAACGTTGCAAATAACTATTCTGCCCCACAAACAGCCAGATTTCACGATCGGCCGTCCAGACCGGCACGAATCCCGAATTTCTCGCTGCACCGACAAAAAGCACTATTCACCCCTGAACGGCCCGAAAGTTGTTATTTTCCATTTTGTCAACGGAAAACCGCCGTACTGCCACTAAAACGTTGCAAATAACCAATCTGCCCCTCAAACAGCCAGAAATCACGATCGGCCATCCAGACCGGCACGAATCCCGAATTTCTCGCTGCACCGACAAAAAGCACTATTCACCCCTGAACGGCCCGAAAGTTGTTATTTTCCATTTTGTCAACGGAAAACCGCCGTACTGCCACTAAAACGTTGCAAATAACTATTCTGCCCCACAAACAGCCAGATTTCACGATCGGCCGTCCAGACCGGCACGAATCCCGAATTTCTCGCTGCACCGACAAAAAGCACTATTCACCCCTGAACGGCCCGAAAGTTGTTATTTTCCATTTTGTCAACGGAAAACCGCCGTACTGCCACTAAAACGTTGCAAATAACCAATCTGCCCCTCAAACAGCCAGAAATCACGATCGGCCATCCAGACCGGCACGCATCCCGAATTTCTCGCTGCTCCGACAAAAAGCACTATTCACCCCTGAACGGCCCGAAAGTAGTTATTTTCCATTTTGTCAACGGAAAACCGCCGTACCGCCCCGAAAACGTTGCAAATAACCATTCTAGACGTCAAACAGTTAGAAATCACGATCGGCCGTCCAGACCGGCACGAATCCCAAATTTCTCGCTTCACCGACAAAAAGCACTATTCACCCCTGAACGGCCCGAAAGTAGTTATTTTCCATTCTGTCAACGGAAAACCGCTGTACCGCCACTAAAACGTTGCAAATAACTATTCTGCCCCACAAACAGCCAGAAATCACGATCGGCCGTCCAGACCGGCACGCATCCCGAATTTCTCGCTGCACCGACAAAAAGCACTATTCACCCCTGAACGGCCCGAAAGTAGTTATTTTCCATTTTGTCAACGGAAAACCGCCGTACCGCCCCGAAAACGTTGCAAATAACCATTTTAGCCCTTAAACAGTTAGAAATCACGATCGACCGTCCAGACCGGCACGAATCCTGAATTTCTCGCTGCACCGACAAAAAGCACTATTCACCCCTGAACGGCCCGAAAGTAGTTATTTTCCATTTTGTCAACGGAAAACCGCCGTACTGCCACTAAAACGTTGCAAATAACCAATCTGCCCCTCAAACAGCCAGATTTCACGATCGGCCGTCCAGACCGGCACGCATCCCGAATTTCTCGCTGTACCGACAAAAAGCACTATTCACCCCTGGACAGCCCGAAAGTAGTTATTTTCCATTTTGTCAACGGAAAACCGCCGTACGGCCACTAAAACGTTGCAAATAACCATTCTGCCCCTCAAACAGCCAGAAATCACGACTGGCCGTCCAGACCGGCACGAATCCCGAATTTCTCGCTGTACCGACAAAAAGCACTATTCACCCTTGGACACCACGAAAGTAGTAATTTTCCATTTTGTCAACGGAAAACCGCCGTACCGCCCCGAAAACGTTGCAAATAACCATTCTAGACGTCAAACAGTTAGAAATCACGATCGGCCGTCCAGACCTGCACGAATCCTAAATTTCTCGCTGCACCGACAAAAAGCACTATTCACCCATGAACGGCCCGAAAGTAGTTATTTTCCATTTTGTCAACGGAAAACCGCCGTACCGCCCCGAAAACGTTGCAAATAACCATTCTAGACGTCAAACAGTTAGAAATCACGATCGGCCGTCCAGACCGGCACGAATCCTGAATTTCTCGCTGCACCGACAAAAAGCACTATTCACCCATGAACGGCCCGAAAGTAGTTATTTTCCATTTTGTCAACGGAAAACCGCTGTACCGCCACTAAAACGTTGCAAATAACTATTCTGCCCCACAAACAGCCAGATTTCACGATCGGCCGTCCAGACCGGCACGAATCCCGAATTTCTCGCTGCACCGACAAAAAGCACTATTCACCCCTGAACGGCCCGAAAGTAGTTATTTTCCATTTTGTCAACGGAAAACCGCCGTACTGCCACTAAAACGTTGCAAATAACCAATCTGCCCCTCAAACAGCCAGATTTCACGATCGGCCGTCCAGACCGGCACGCATCCCGAATTTCTCGCTGTACCGACAAAAAGCACTATTCACCCCTGGACAGCCCGAAAGTAGTTATTTTCCATTTTGTCAACGGAAAACCGCCGTACGGCCACTAAAACGTTGCAAATAACCATTCTGCCCCTCAAACAGCCAGAAATCACGACTGGCCGTCCAGACCGGCACGAATCCCGAATTTCTCGCTGTACCGACAAAAAGCACTATTCACCCTTGGACACCACGAAAGTAGTAATTTTCCATTTTGTCAACGGAAAACCGCCGTACCGCCCCGAAAACGTTGCAAATAACCATTCTAGACGTCAAACAGTTAGAAATCACGATCGGCCGTCCAGACCGGCACGAATCCTAAATTTCTCGCTGCACCGACAAAAAGCACTATTCACCCATGAACGGCCCGAAAGTAGTTATTTTCCATTTTGTCAACGGAAAACCGCCGTACCGCCCCGAAAACGTTGCAAATAACCATTCTAGACGTCAAACAGTTAGAAATCACGATCGGCCGTCCAGACCGGCACGAATCCTGAATTTCTCGCTGCACCGACAAAAAGCACTATTCACCCATGAACGGCCCGAAAGTAGTTATTTTCCATTTTGTCAACGGAAAACCGCTGTACCGCCACTAAAACGTTGCAAATAACTATTCTGCCCCACAAACAGCCAGATTTCACGATCGGCCGTCCAGACCGGCACGAATCCCGAATTTCTCGCTGCACCGACAAAAAGCACTATTCACCCCTGAACGGCCCGAAAGTTGTTATTTTCCATTTTGTCAACGGAAAACCGCCGTACTGCCACTAAAACGTTGCAAATAACCAATCTGCCCCTCAAACAGCCAGAAATCACGATCGGCCATCCAGACCGGCACGAATCCCGAATTTCTCGCTGCACCGAGAAAAAGCACTATTCACCCCTGAACGGCCCGAAAGTAGTTATTTTCCATTTTGTCAACGGAAAACCGCTGTACCGCCACTAAAACATTGCAAATAACTATTCTGCCCCACAAACAGCCAGATTTCACGATCGGCCGTCCAGACCGGAACGCATCCCGAATTTCTCGCTGCACCGACAAAAAGCACTATTCACCCCTGAACGGCCCGAAAGTAGTTATTTTCCATTTTGTCAACGGAAAACCGCTGTACCGCCCCTAAAACGTTGCAAATAACTATTCTGCCCCACAAACAGCCAGATTTCACGATCGGCCGTCCAGACCGGCACGAATCCCGAATTTCTCGCTGCACCGACAAAAAGCACTATTCACCCCTGAACGGCCCGAAAGTAGTTATTTTCCATTTTGTCAACGGAAAACCGCCGTACTGCCACTAAAACGTTGCAAATAACCAATCTGCCCCTCAAACAGCCAGATTTCACGATCGGCCGTCCAGACCGGCACGCATCCCGAATTTCTCGCTGTACCGACAAAAAGCACTATTCACCCCTGGACAGCCCGAAAGTAGTTATTTTCCATTTTGTCAACGGAAAACCGCCGTACGGCCACTAAAACGTTGCAAATAACCATTCTGCCCCTCTAACAGCCAGAAATCACGACTGGCCGTCCAGACCGGCACGAATCCCGAATTTCTCGCTGTACCGACAAAAAGCACTATTCACCCTTGGACACCACGAAAGTAGTAATTTTCCATTTTGTCAACGGAAAACCGCCGTACCGCCCCGAAAACGTTGCAAATAACCATTCTAGACGTCAAACAGTTAGAAATCACGATCGGCCGTCCAGACCAGCACGAATCCTAAATTTCTCGCTGCACCGACAAAAAGCACTATTCACCCATGAACGGCCCGAAAGTAGTTATTTTCCATTTTGTCAACGGAAAACCGCCGTACCGCCCCGAAAACGTTGCAAATAACCATTCTAGACGTCAAACAGTTAGAAATCACGATCGGCCGTCCAGACCGGCACGAATCCTGAATTTCTCGCTGCACCGACAAAAAGCACTATTCACCCATGAACGGCCCGAAAGTAGTTATTTTCCATTTTGTCAACGGAAAACCGCTGTACCGCCACTAAAACGTTGCAAATAACTATTCTGCCCCACAAACAGCCAGATTTCACGATCGGCCGTCCAGACCGGCACGAATCCCGAATTTCTCGCTGCACCGACAAAAAGCACTATTCACCCCTGAACGGCCCGAAAGTTGTTATTTTCCATTTTGTCAACGGAAAACCGCCGTACTGCCACTAAAACGTTGCAAATAACCAATCTGCCCCTCAAACAGCCAGAAATCACGATCGGCCATCCAGACCGGCACGAATCCCGAATTTCTCGCTGCACCGAGAAAAAGCACTATTCACCCCTGAACGGCCCGAAAGTAGTTATTTTCCATTTTGTCAACGGAAAACCGCTGTACCGCCACTAAAACATTGCAAATAACTATTCTGCCCCACAAACAGCCAGATTTCACGATCGGCCGTCCAGACCGGAACGCATCCCGAATTTCTCGCTGCACCGACAAAAAGCACTATTCACCCCTGAACGGCCCGAAAGTAGTTATTTTCCATTTTGTCAACGGAAAACCGCTGTACCGCCCCTAAAACGTTGCAAATAACTATTCTGCCCCACAAACAGCCAGATTTCACGATCGGCCGTCCAGACCGGCACGAATCCCGAATTTCTCGCTGCACCGACAAAAAGCACTATTCACCCCTGAACGGCCCGAAAGTAGTTATTTTCCATTTTGTCAACGGAAAACCGCCGTACTGCCACTAAAACGTTGCAAATAACCAATCTGCCCCTCAAACAGCCAGATTTCACGATCGGCCGTCCAGACCGGCACGCATCCCGAATTTCTCGCTGTACCGACAAAAAGCACTATTCACCCCTGGACAGCCCGAAAGTAGTTATTTTCCATTTTGTCAACGGAAAACCGCCGTACGGCCACTAAAACGTTGCAAATAACCATTCTGCCCCTCTAACAGCCAGAAATCACGACTGGCCGTCCAGACCGGCACGAATCCCGAATTTCTCGCTGTACCGACAAAAAGCACTATTCACCCTTGGACACCACGAAAGTAGTAATTTTCCATTTTGTCAACGGAAAACCGCCGTACCGCCCCGAAAACGTTGCAAATAACCATTCTAGACGTCAAACAGTTAGAAATCACGATCGGCCGTCCAGACCAGCACGAATCCTAAATTTCTCGCTGCACCGACAAAAAGCACTATTCACCCATGAACGGCCCGAAAGTAGTTATTTTCCATTTTGTCAACGGAAAACCGCCGTACCGCCCCGAAAACGTTGCAAATAACCATTCTAGACGTCAAACAGTTAGAAATCACGATCGGCCGTCCAGACCGGCACGAATCCTGAATTTCTCGCTGCACCGACAAAAAGCACTATTCACCCATGAACGGCCCGAAAGTAGTTATTTTCCATTTTGTCAACGGAAAACCGCTGTACCGCCACTAAAACGTTGCAAATAACTATTCTGCCCCACAAACAGCCAGATTTCACGATCGGCCGTCCAGACCGGCACGAATCCCGAATTTCTCGCTGCACCGACAAAAAGCACTATTCACCCCTGAACGGCCCGAAAGTAGTTATTTTCCATTTTGTCAACGGAAAACCGCCGTACTGCCACTAAAACGTTGCAAATAACCAATCTGCCCCTCAAACAGCCAGATTTCACGATCGGCCGTCCAGACCGGCACGCATCCCGAATTTCTCGCTGTACCGACAAAAAGCACTATTCACCCCTGGACAGCCCGAAAGTAGTTATTTTCCATTTTGTCAACGGAAAACCGCCGTACGGCCACTAAAACGTTGCAAATAACCATTCTGCCCCTCAAACAGCCAGAAATCACAACTGGCCGTCCAGACCGGCACGAATCCCGAATTTCTCGCTGTACCGACAAAAAGCACTATTCACCCTTGGACACCACGAAAGTAGTAATTTTCCATTTTGTCAACGGAAAACCGCCGTACCGCCCCGAAAACGTTGCAAATAACCATTCTAGACGTCAAACAGTTAGAAATCACGATCGGCCGTCCAGACCGGCACGAATCCTAAATTTCTCGCTGCACCGACAAAAAGCACTATTCACCCATGAACGGCCCGAAAGTAGTTATTTTCCATTTTGTCAACGGAAAACCGCCGTACCGCCCCGAAAACGTTGCAAATAACCATTCTAGACGTCAAACAGTTAGAAATCACGATCGGCCGTCCAGACCGGCACGAATCCTGAATTTCTCGCTGCACCGACAAAAAGCACTATTCACCCATGAACGGCCCGAAAGTTGTTATTTTCCATTTTGTCAACGGAAAACCGCCGTACTGCCACTAAAACGTTGCAAATAACCAATCTGCCCCTCAAACAGCCAGAAATCACGATCGACCATCCAGACCGGCACGAATCCCGAATTTCTCGCTGTACCGACAAAAAGCACTATTCACCCCTGGACAGCCCGAAAGTAGTAATTTTCCATTTTGTCAACGGAAAACCGCCGTACCGCCCCGAAAGCGTTGCAAATAACCATTCTAGCCCTCAAACAGTTAGAAATCACGATCGGCCGTCCAGACCGGCACGAATCCCGAATTTCTCGCTGCACCGACAAAAAGCACTATTCACCCCTGAACGGCCCGAAAGTAGTTATTTTCCATTTTGTCAACGGAAAACCGCCGTACCGCCACTAAAATGTTGCAAATAACCATTCTGCCCCACAAACAGCCAGAAATCACGATCGGCCGTCCAGACCGGAACGCATCCCGAATTTCTCGCTGCACCGACAAAAAGCACTATTCACCCCTGAACGGCCCGAAAGTAGTTATTTTCCATTTTGTCAACGGAAAACCGCCGTACCGCCCCGAAAACGTTGCAAATAACCATTTTAGCCCTTAAACAGTTAGAAATCACGATCGACCGTCCAGACCGGCACGAATCCTGAATTTCTCGCTGCACCGACAAAAAGCACTATTCACCCCTGAACGGCCCGAAAGTAGTTATTTTCCATTTTGTCAACGGAAAACCGCCGTACTGCCACTAAAACGTTGCAAATAACCAATCTGCCCCTCAAACAGCCAGAAATCACGACTGGCCATCCAGACCGGCACGAATCCCGAATTTCTCGCTGTACCGACAAAAAGCACTATTCACCCCTGGACGGCCCGAAATTAGTTATTTTCCATTTTGTCAACGGAAAACCGCCGTACCGCCCCGAAAACGTTGCAAATAACCATTCTAGCCCTCAAACAGTTAGAAATCAGGTCGGCCGCCCAGACCGGCACGAATCCCGAATTTCTCGCTGCACCGACAAAAAGCACTATTCACCCCTGAACGGCCCGAAAGTAGTTATTTTCCATTTTGTCAACGGAAAACCGCCGTACCGCCACTAAAACGTTGCAAATAACCAATCTGCCCCGCAAACAGCCAGAAATCATGATCGGCCGTCCAGACCGGCACGAATCCTGAATTTCTCGCTGCACCGACAAAAAGCACTATTCACTCCTGAACGGCCCAAAAGTAGTTATTTTCCATTTTGTCAACGGAAAACCGCCGTACCGCCCCGAAAACGTTGCAAATAACCATTGTAGCCCTTAAACAGTTAGAAATCACGATCGGCCGTCCAGACCGGCACGAATCCTGAATTTCTCGCTGCACCGACAAAAAGCACTATTCACCCATGAACGGCCCGAAAGTAGTTATTTTCCATTTTGTCAACGGAAAACCGCTGTACCGCCACTAAAACGTTGCAAATAACTATTCTGCCCCACAAACAGCCAGATTTCACGATCGGCCGTCCAGACCGGCACGAATCCCGAATTTCTCGCTGCACCGACAAAAAGCACTATTCACCCCTGAACGGCCCGAAAGTAGTTATTTTCCATTTTGTCAACGGAAAACCGCCGTACTGCCACTAAAACGTTGCAAATAACCAATCTGCCCCTCAAACAGCCAGATTTCACGATCGGCCGTCCAGACCGGCACGCATCCCGAATTTCTCGCTGTACCGACAAAAAGCACTATTCACCCCTGGACAGCCCGAAAGTAGTTATTTTCCATTTTGTCAACGGAAAACCGCCGTACGGCCACTAAAACGTTGCAAATAACCATTCTGCCCCTCAAACAGCCAGAAATCACGACTGGCCGTCCAGACCGGCACGAATCCCGAATTTCTCGCTGTACCGACAAAAAGCACTATTCACCCTTGGACACCACGAAAGTAGTAATTTTCCATTTTGTCAACGGAAAACCGCCGTACCGCCCCGAAAACGTTGCAAATAACCATTCTAGACGTCAAACAGTTAGAAATCACGATCGGCCGTCCAGACCGGCACGAATCCTAAATTTCTCGCTGCACCGACAAAAAGCACTATTCACCCATGAACGGCCCGAAAGTAGTTATTTTCCATTTTGTCAACGGAAAACCGCCGTACCGCCCCGAAAACGTTGCAAATAACCATTCTAGACGTCAAACAGTTAGAAATCACGATCGGCCGTCCAGACCGGCACGAATCCTGAATTTCTCGCTGCACCGACAAAAAGCACTATTCACCCATGAACGGCCCGAAAGTTGTTATTTTCCATTTTGTCAACGGAAAACCGCCGTACTGCCACTAAAACGTTGCAAATAACCAATCTGCCCCTCAAACAGCCAGAAATCACGATCGACCATCCAGACCGGCACGAATCCCGAATTTCTCGCTGTACCGACAAAAAGCACTATTCACCCCTGGACAGCCCGAAAGTAGTAATTTTCCATTTTGTCAACGGAAAACCGCCGTACCGCCCCGAAAGCGTTGCAAATAACCATTCTAGCCCTCAAACAGTTAGAAATCACGATCGGCCGTCCAGACCGGCACGAATCCCGAATTTCTCGCTGCACCGACAAAAAGCACTATTCACCCCTGAACGGCCCGAAAGTAGTTATTTTCCATTTTGTCAACGGAAAACCGCCGTACCGCCACTAAAATGTTGCAAATAACCATTCTGCCCCACAAACAGCCAGAAATCACGATCGGCCGTCCAGACCGGAACGCATCCCGAATTTCTCGCTGCACCGACAAAAAGCACTATTCACCCCTGAACGGCCCGAAAGTAGTTATTTTCCATTTTGTCAACGGAAAACCGCCGTACCGCCCCGAAAACGTTGCAAATAACCATTTTAGCCCTTAAACAGTTAGAAATCACGATCGACCGTCCAGACCGGCACGAATCCTGAATTTCTCGCTGCACCGACAAAAAGCACTATTCACCCCTGAACGGCCCGAAAGTAGTTATTTTCCATTTTGTCAACGGAAAACCGCCGTACTGCCACTAAAACGTTGCAAATAACCAATCTGCCCCTCAAACAGCCAGAAATCACGACTGGCCGTCCAGACCGGCACGAATCCCGAATTTTTCGCTGTACCGACAAAAAGCACTATTCACCCCTGGACGGCCCGAAATTAGTTATTTTCCATTTTGTCAACGGAAAACCGCCGTACCGCCCCGAAAACGTTGCAAATAACCATTCTAGCCCTCAAACAGTTAGAAATCAGGTCGGCCGCCCAGACCGGCACGAATCCCGAATTTCTCGCTGCACCGACAAAAAGCACTATTCACCCCTGAACGGCCCGAAAGTAGTTATTTTCCATTTTGTCAACGGAAAACCGCCGTACCGCCACTAAAACGTTGCAAATAACCAATCTGCCCCGCAAACAGCCAGAAATCATGATCAGCCGTCCAGACCGGCACGAATCCTGAATTTCTCGCTGCACCGACAAAAAGCACTATTCACTCCTGAACGGCCCAAAAGTAGTTATTTTCCATTTTGTCAACGGAAAACCGCCGTACCGCCCCGAAAACGTTGCAAATAACCATTGTAGCCCTTAAACAGTTAGAAATCACGATCGGCCGTCCAGACCGGCACGAATCCTGAATTTCTCGCTGCACCGACAAAAAGCACTATTCACCCCTGAACGGCCCGAAAGTAGTTATTTTCCATTTCATCAACGTAAAATTGCCGTACCGCCACTAAAACGTTGTAAATAACCAATCTGCCCCTCAAACAGCCAGAAATCACGATCGGCCATCCAGACCGGCACGAATCCCGAATTTCTCGCAGCACCGACAAAAAGCACTATTCACCCCTGAACGGCCCGAAAGTAGTTATTTTCCATTTTGTCAACGGAAAACCGCCGTACCGCCACTGAAACGTTGCAAATAACCAATCTGCCCCGCAAACAGCCAGAAATCACGATCGGCCGTCCAGACCGGCACGCATCCCGAATTTCTCGCTGCACCGACAAAAAGCACTATTCACCCCTGAACGGCCCGAAAGTAGTTATTTTCCATTTTGTCAACGGAAAACCGCCGTACTGCCACTAAAACGTTGCAAATAACCAATCTGCCCCGCAAACAGCCAGAAATCACGATCGGCCATCCAGACCGGCACGAATCCCGAATTTCTCGCTGCACCGACAAAAAGCACTATTCACCCCTGAACGGCCCGAAAGTAGTTATTTTCCATTTTGTCAACGGAAAACCGCCGTACCGCCACTAAAACGTTGCAAATAACCAATCTGCCCCGCAAACAGCCAGAAATCACGATCGGCCGTCCAGACCGGCACGCATCCCGAATTTCTCGCTGCACCGACAAAAAGCACTATTCACCCCTGAACGGCCCGAAAGTAGTTATTTTCCATTTTGTCAACGGAAAACCGCCGTACCGCCCCGAAAACGTTGCAAATAACCATTTTAGCCCTTAAACAGTTAGAAATCACGATCGACCGTCCAGACCGGCACGAATCCTGAATTTCTCGCTGCACCGACAAAAAGCACTATTCACCCCTGAACGGCCCGAAAGTAGTTATTTTCCATTTTGTCAACGTAAAACTGCCGTACCGCCACTAAAACGTTGCAAATAACCAATCTGCCCCTCAAACAGCCAGAAATCACGACTGGCCGTCCAGACCGGCACGAATCCCGAATTTCCCGCTGTACCGACAAAAACCACTATTCACCCCTGGACAGCCCGAAAGTAGTTATTTTCCATTTTTTCAACGGAAAACCGCCGTACCGCCCCGAAAACGTTGCAAATAACCATTCTAGCCCTCAAACAGTTAGAAATCACGATCGGCCGTCCAGACCGGCACGAATTCCGAATTTCTCGCTGCACCGACAAAAAGCACTATTCACCCCTGAACGGCCCGAAACTAGTTATTTTCCATTTTGTCAACGGAAAACCGCCGTACCGCCACTAAAACGTTGCAAATAACCATTCTGCCCCTCAAACAGCCAGAAATCACGACTGGCCGTTCAGACCGGCACGCATCCCGAATTTCTCGCTGCACCGACAAAAAGCACTATTCACCCCTGAACGGCCCGAAAGTAGTTATTTTCCATTTTGTCAATGGAAAACCGCCGTACCGCCCCGAAAACGTTGCATATAACCATTTTAGCCCATAAACAGTTAGAAATCACGATCGGCCGTCCAGACCGGCACGAATCCCGAATTTCTCGCTGCAAGGACAAAAAGCACTATTCACCCCTGAACGGCCCGAAAGTAGTTATTTTCCATTTTGTCAACGGAAAACCGCCGTACTGCCACTAAAACGTTGCAAATAACCAATCTGCCCCTCAAACAGCCAGAAATCACGACTGGCCGTCCAGACCGGCACGAATCCCGAATTTCTCGCTGTACCGACAAAAAGCACTATTCACCCCTGGACGGCCCGAAATTAGTTATTTTCCATTTTGTCAACGGAAAACCGCCATACCGCCCCGAAAACGTTGCAAATAACCATTCTAGCCCTCAAACAGTTAGAAATCAGGTCGGCCGCCCAGACCGGCACGAATCCCGAATTTCTCGCTGCACCGACAAAAAGCACTATTCACCCCTGAACGGCCCGAAAGTAGTTATTTTCCATTTTGTCAACGGAAAACCGCCGTACCGCCACTAAAACGTTGCAAATAACCAATCTGCCCCGCAAACAGCCAGAAATCATGATCGGCCGTCCAGACCGGCACGAATCCCGAATTTCTCGCAGCACCGACAAAAAGCACTATTCACCCCTGAACGGCCCGAAAGTAGTTATTTTCCATTTTGTCAACGGAAAACCGCCGTACCGCCACTGAAACGTTGCAAATAACCAATCTGCCCCGCAAACAGCCAGAAATCACGATCGGCCGTCCAGACCGGCACGAATCCTGAATTTCTCGCTGCACCGACAAAAAGCACTATTCACCCCTGAACGGCCCGAAAGTAGTTATTTTCCATTTTGTCAACGGAAAACCGCCGTACCGCCACTAAAATGTTGCAAATAACCATTCTGCCCCACAAACAGCTAGAAATCACGATCGGCCGTCCAGACCGGAACGCATCCCGAATTTCTCGCTGCACCGACAAAAAGCACTATTCACCCCTGAACGGCCCGAAAGTAGTTATTTTCCATTTTGTCAACGGAAAACCGCCGTACCGCCCCGAAAACGTTGCAAATAACCATTTTAGCCCTTAAACAGTTAGAAATCACGATCGACCGTCCAGACCGGCACGAATCCCGAATTTCCCGCTGTACCGACAAAAACCACTATTCACCCCTGGACAGCCCGAAAGTAGTTATTTTCCATTTTTTCAACGGAAAACCGCCGTACCGCCCCGAAAACGTTGCAAATAACCATTCTAGCCCTCAAACAGTTAGAAATCACGATCGGCCGTCCAGACCGGCACGAATTCCGAAATTCTCGCTGCACCGACAAAAAGCACTATTCACCCCTGAACGGCCCGAAACTAGTTATTTTCCATTTTGTCAACGGAAAACCGCCGTACCGCCACTAAAACGTTGCAAATAACCATTCTGCCCCTCAAACAGCCAGAAATCACGACTGGCCGTTCAGACCGGCACGCATCCCGAATTTCTCGCTGCACCGACAAAAAGCACTATTCACCCCTGAACGGCCCGAAAGTAGTTATTTTCCATTTTGTCACTGGAAAACCGCCGTACCGCCCCGAAAACGTTGCAAATAACCATTTTAGCCCATAAACAGTTAGAAATCACGATCGGCCGTCCAGACCGGCACGAATCCCGAATTTCTCGCTGCAAGGACAAAAAGCACTATTCACCCCTGAACGGCCCGAAAGTAGTTATTTTCCATTTTGTCAACGGAAAACCGCCGTACTGCCACTAAAACGTTGCAAATAACCAATCTGCCCCTCAAACAGCCAGAAATCACGACTGGCCGTCCAGACCGGCACGAATCCCGAATTTCTCGCTGTACCGACAAAAAGCACTATTCACCCCTGGACGGCCCGAAATTAGTTATTTTCCATTTTGTCAACGGAAAACCGCCATACCGCCCCGAAAACGTTGCAAATAACCATTCTAGCCCTCAAACAGTTAGAAATCAGGTCGGCCGCCCAGACCGGCACGAATCCCGAATTTCTCGCTGCACCGACAAAAAGCACTATTCACCCCTGAACGGCCCGAAAGTAGTTATTTTCCATTTTGTCAACAGAAAACCGCCGTACCGCCACTAAAACGTTGCAAATAACCAATCTGCCCCGCAAACAGCCAGAAATCTTGATCGGCCGTCCAGACCGGCACGAATCCTGAATTTCTCGCTGCACTGACAAAAAGCACTATTCACTCCTGAACGGCCCGAAAGTAGTTATTTTCCATTTTGTCAACGGAAAACCGCCGTACCGCCCCGAAAGCGTTGCAAATAACCATTCTAGCCCTCAAACAGTTAGAAATCACGATCGGCCGTCCAGACCGGCACGAATTCCGAATTTCTCGCTGCACCGACAAAAAGCACTATTCACCCCTGAACGGCCCGAAAGTAGTTATTTTCCATTTTGTCAACGGAAAACCGCCGTACTGCCACTAAAACGTTGCAAATAACCAATCTGCCCCTCAAACAGCCAGAAATCACGACTGGCCGTCCAGACCGGCACGAATCCCGAATTTCTCGCTGTACCGACAAAAAGCACTATTCACCCCTGGACGGCCCGAAATTAGTTATTTTCCATTTTGTCAACGGAAAACCGCCATACCGCCCCGAAAACGTTGCAAATAACCATTCTAGCCCTCAAACAGTTAGAAATCAGGTCGGCCGCCCAGACCGGCACGAATCCCGAATTTCTCGCTGCACCGACAAAAAGCACTATTCACCCCTGAACGGCCCGAAAGTAGTTATTTTCCATTTTGTCAACGGAAAACCGCCGTACCGCCACTAAAACGTTGCAAATAACCAATCTGCCCCGCAAACAGCCAGAAATCATGATCGGCCGTCCAGACCGGCACGAATCCTGAATTTCTCGCTGCACTGACAAAAAGCACTATTCACCCCTGAACGGCCCGAAAGTAGTTATTTTCCATTTTGTCAACGGAAAACCGCCGTACCGCCCCGAAAGCGTTGCAAATAACCATTCTAGCCCTCAAACAGTTAGAAATCACGATCGGCCGTCCAGACCGGCACGAATCCCGAATTTCTCGCTGCACCGACAAAAAGCACTATTCACCCCTGAACGGCCCGAAAGTAGTTATTTTCCATTTTGTCAACGGAAAACCGCCGTACCGCCACTAAAATGTTGCAAATAACCATTCTGCCCCACAAACAGCTAGAAATCACGATCGGCCGTCCAGACCGGAACGCATCCCGAATTTCTCGCTGCACCGACAAAAAGCACTATTCACCCCTGAACGGCCCGAAAGTAGTTTTTTTCCATTTTGTCAACGGAAAACTGCCGTACCGCCCCGAAAACGTTGCAAATAACCATTTTAGCCCTCAAACAGTTAGAAATCACGATCGGCCGTCCAGACCGGCACGAATCCTGAATTTCTCGCTGCACCGACAAAAAGCACTATTCACCCCTGAACGGCCCGAAAGTAGTTATTTTCCATTTTGTCAACGTAAAACTGCCGTACCGCCACTAAAACGTTGCAAATAACCAATCTGCCCCTCAAACAGCCAGAAATCACGACTGGCCGTCCAGACCGGCACGAATCCCGAATTTCCCGCTGTACCGACAAAAACCACTATTCACCCCTGGACAGCCCGAAAGTAGTTATTTTCCATTTTTTCAACGGAAAACCGCCGTACCGCCCCGAAAACGTTGCAAATAACCATTCTAGCCCTCAAACAGTTAGAAATCACGATCGGCCGTCCAGACCGGCACGAATTCCGAATTTCTCGCTGCACCGACAAAAAGCACTATTCACCCCTGAACGGCCCGAAACTAGTTATTTTCCATTTTGTCAACGGAAAACCGCCGTACCGCCACTAAAACGTTGCAAATAACCATTCTGCCCCTCAAACAGCCAGAAATCACGACTGGCCGTTCAGACCGGCACGCATCCCGAATTTCTCGCTGCACCGACAAAAAGCACTATTCACCCCTGAACGGCCCGAAAGTAGTTATTTTCCATTTTGTCACTGGAAAACCGCCGTACCGCCCCGAAAACGTTGCAAACAACCATTTTAGCCCATAAACAGTTAGAAATCACGATCGGCCGTCCAGACCGGCACGAATCCCGAATTTCTCGCTGCACCGACAAAAAGCACTATTCACCCCTGAACGGCCCGAAAGTAGTTATTTTCCATTTTGTCAACGGAAAACCGCCGTACTGCCACTAAAACGTTGCAAATAACCAATCTGCCCCTCAAACAGCCAGAAATCACGACTGGCCGTTCAGACCGGCACGCATCCCGAATTTCTCGCTGCACCGACAAAAAGCACTATTCACCCCTGAACGGCCCGAAAGTAGTTATTTTCCATTTTGTCACTGGAAAACCGCCGTACCGCCCCGAAAACGTTGCAAACAACCATTTTAGCCCATAAACAGTTAGAAATCACGATCGGCCGTCCAGACCGGCACGAATCCCGAATTTCTCGCTGCACCGACAAAAAGCACTATTCACCCCTGAACGGCCCGAAAGTAGTTATTTTCCATTTTGTCAACGGAAAACCGCCGTACTGCCACTAAAACGTTGCAAATAACCAATCTGCCCCTCAAACAGCCAGAAATCACGACTGGCCGTCCAGACCGGCACGAATCCCGAATTTCTCGCTGTACCGACAAAAAGCACTATTCACCCCTGGACGGCCCGAAATTAGTTATTTTCCATTTTGTCAACGGAAAACCGCCGTACCGCCCCGAAAACGTTGCAAATAACCATTCTAGCCCTCAAACAGTTAGAAATCAGGTCGGCCGCCCAGACCGGCACGAATCCCGAATTTCTCGCTGCACCGACAAAAAGCACTATTCACCCCTGAACGGCCCGAAAGTAGTTATTTTCCATTTTGTCAACGGAAAACCGCCGTACCGCCACTAAAACGTTGCAAATAACCAATCTGCCCCGCAAACAGCCAGAAATCACGACTGGCCGTCCAGACCGGCACGAATCCCGAATTTCTCGCTGTACCGACAAAAAGCACTATTCACCCCTGGACGGCCCGAAATTAGTTATTTTCCATTTTGTCAACGGAAAACCGCCGTACCGCCCCGAAAACGTTGCAAATAACCATTCTAGCCCTCAAACAGTTAGAAATCAGGTCGGCCGCCCAGACCGGCACGAATCCTGAATTTCTCGCTGCACCGACAAAAAGCACTATTCACCCCTGAACGGCCCGAAAGTAGTTATTTTCCATTTTGTCAACGGAAAACCGCCGTACCGCCACTAAAATGTTGCAAATAACCATTCTGCCCCACAAACAGCTAGAAATCACGATCGGCCGTCCAGACCGGAACGCATCCCGAATTTCTCGCTGCACCGACAAAAAGCACTATTCACCCCTGAACGGCCCGAAAGTAGTTATTTTCCATTTTGTCAACGGAAAACCGCCGTACCGCCCCGAAAACGTTGCAAATAACCATTTTAGCCCTTAAACAGTTAGAAATCACGATCGACCGTCCAGACCGGCACGAATCCTGAATTTCTCGCTGCACCGACAAAAAGCACTATTCACCCCTGAACGGCCCGAAAGTAGTTATTTTCCATTTTGTCAACGGAAAACCGCCGTACTGCCACTAAAACGTTGCAAATAACCAATCTGCCCCTGAAACAGCCAGAAATCACGACTGGCCGTCCAGACCGGCACGAATCCCGAATTTCTCGCTGTACCGACAAAAAGCACTATTCACCCCTGGACGGCCCGAAATTAGTTATTTTCCATTTTGTCAACGGAAAACCGCCGTACCGCCCCGAAAACGTTGCAAATAACCATTCTAGCCCTCAAACAGTTAGAAATCAGGTCGGCCGCCCAGACCGGCACGAATCCCGAATTTCTCGCTGCACCGACAAAAAGCACTATTCACCCCTGAACGGCCCGAAAGTAGTTATTTTCCATTTTGTCAACGGAAAACCGCCGTACCGCCCCGAAAACGTTGCAAATAACCATTTTAGCCCTTAAACAGTTAGAAATCACGATCGACCGTCCAGACCGGCACGAATCCTGAATTTCTCGCTGCACCGACAAAAAGCACTATTCACCCCTGAACGGCCCGAAAGTAGTTATTTTCCATTTTGTCAACGTAAAACTGCCGTACCGCCACTAAAACGTTGCAAATAACCAATCTGCCCCTCAAACAGCCAGAAATCACGGCTGGCCGTCCAGACCGGCACGAATCCCGAATTTCCCGCTGTACCGACAAAAACCACTATTCACCCCTGGACAGCCCGAAAGTAGTTATTTTCCATTTTTTCAACGGAAAACCGCCGTACCGCCCCGAAAACGTTGCAAATAACCATTCTAGCCCTCAAACAGTTAGAAATCACGATCGGCCGTCCAGACCGGCACGAATCCCGAATTTCTCGCTGTACCGACAAAAAGCACTATTCACCCCTGGACGGCCCGAAATTAGTTATTTTCCATTTTGTCAACGGAAAACCGCCGTACCGCCCCGAAAACGTTGCAAATAACCATTCTAGCCCTCAAACAGTTAGAAATCAGGTCGGCCGCCCAGACCGGCACGAATCCTGAATTTCTCGCTGCACCGACAAAAAGCACTATTCACCCCTGAACGGCCCGAAAGTAGTTATTTTCCATTTTGTCAACGTAAAATTGCCGTACCGCCACTAAAACGTTGTAAATAACCAATCTGCCCCTCAAACAGCCAGAAATCACGATCGGCCATCCAGACCGGCACGAATCCCGAATTTCTCGCAGCACCGACAAAAAGCACTATTCACCCCTGAACGGCCCGAAAGTAGTTATTTTCCATTTTGTCAACGAAAAACCGCCGTACCGCCACTGAAACGTTGCAAATAACCAATCTGCCCCGCAAACAGCCAGAAATCACGATCGGCCGTCCAGACCAGCACGCATCCCGAATTTCTCGCTGCACCGACAAAAAGCACTATTCACCCCTGAACGGCCCGAAAGTAGTTATTTTCCATTTTGTCGACGGAAAACCGCCGTACTGCCACTAAAACGTTGCAAATAACCAATCTGCCCCGCAAACAGCCAGAAATCACGATCGGCCGTCCAGACCGGCACGCATCCCGAATTTCTCGCTGCACCGACAAAAAGCACTATTCACCCCTGAACGGCCCGAAAGTAGTTATTTTCCATTTTGTCAACGGAAAACCGCCGTACCGCCCCGAAAACGTTGCAAATAACCATTTTAGCCCTTAAACAGTTAGAAATCACGATCGACCGTCCAGACCGGCACGAATCCTGAATTTCTCGCTGCACTGACAAAAAGCACTATTCACTCCTGAACGGCCCGAAAGTAGTTATTTTCCATTTTGTCAACGGAAAACTGCCGTACCGCCCCGAAAACGTTGCAAATAACCATTCTTGCCCTCAAACAGTTAGAAATCACGATCGGCCGTCCAGACCGGCACGAATCCTGAATTTCTCGCTGCACCGACAAAAAGCACTATTCACCCCTGAACGGCCCGAAAGTAGTTATTTTCCATTTTGTCAATGGAAAACCGCCGTACCGCCACTAAAACGTTGCAAATAACCATTCTGCCCCGCAAACAGCCAGAAATCACGATCGGCCGTCCAGACCGACACGAATCCTGAATTTCTCGCTGCACCGACAAAAAGCACTATTCACCCCTGAACGGCCCGAAAGTAGTTATTTTCCATTTTGTCAACGGAAAACCGCCGTACTGCCACTAAAACGTTGCAAATAACCAATCTGCCCCTCAAACAGACAGAAATCACGATCGGCCATCCAGACCGGCACGAATCCCGAATTTCTCGCTGCACCGACAAAAAGCACTATTCACCCCTGAACGGCCCGAAAGTAGTTATTTTCCATTTTGTCAACGGAAAACCGCCGTACCGCCACTAAAACGTTGCAAATAACCAATCTGCCCCGCAAACAGCCAGAAATCACGATCGGCCGTCCAGACCGGCACGCATCCCGAATTTCTCGCTGCACCGACAAAAAGCACTATTCACCCCTGAACGGTCCGAAAGTAGTTATTTTCCATTTTGTCAACGGAAAACCGCCGTACCGCCCCGAAAACGTTGCAAATAACCATTTTAGCCCTTAAACAGTTAGAAATCACGATCGACCGTCCAGACCGGCACGAATCCTGAATTTCTCGCTGCACCGACAAAAAGCACTATTCACCCCTGAACGGCCCGAAAGTAGTTATTTTCCATTTTGTCAACGTAAAACTGCCGTACCGCCACTAAAACGTTGCAAATAACCAATCTGCCCCTCAAACAGCCAGAAATCACGACTGGCCGTCCAGACCGGCACGAATCCCGAATTTCCCGCTGTACCGACAAAAACCACTATTCACCCCTGGACAGCCCGAAAGTAGTTATTTTCCATTTTTTCAACGGAAAACCGCCGTACCGCCCCGAAAACGTTGCAAATAACCATTCTAGCCCTCAAACAGTTAGAAATCACGATCGGCCGTCCAGACCGGCACGAATTCCGAATTTCTCGCTGCACCGACAAAAAGCACTATTCACCCCTGAACGGCCCGAAAGTAGTTATTTTCCATTTTGTCAACGGAAAACCGCCGTACCGCCACTAAAACGTTGCAAATAACCATTCTGCCCCGCAAACAGCCAGAAATCATGATCGGCCGTCCAGACCGGCACGAATCCTGAATTTCTCGCTGCACTGACAAAAAGCACTATTCACTCCTGAACGGCCCGAAAGTAGTTATTTTCCATTTTGTCAACGGAAAACTGCCGTACCGCCCCGAAAACGTTGCAAATAACCATTCTTGCCCTCAAACAGTTAGAAATCACGATCGGCCGTCCAGACCGGCACGAATCCTGAATTTCTCGCTGCACCGACAAAAAGCACTATTCACCCCTGAACAGCCCGAAAGTAGTTATTTTCCATTTTGTCAATGGAAAACCGCCGTACCGCCACTAAAACGTTGCAAATAACCATTCTGCCCCGCAAACAGCCAGAAATCACGATCGGCCGTCCAGACCGACACGAATCCTGAATTTCTCGCTGCACCGACAAAAAGCACTATTCACCCCTGGACGGCCCGAAAGTAGTTATTTTCCATTTTGTCAACGGAAAACCGCCGTACTGCCACTAAAACGTTGCAAATAACCAATCTGCCCCTCAAACAGCCAGAAATCACGATCGGCCATCCAGACCGGCACGAATCCTGAATTTCTCGCTGCACCGACAAAAAGCACTATTCACCCCTGAACGGCCCGAAAGTAGTTATTTTCCATTTTGTCAACGGAAAACCGCCGTACCGCCACTAAAACGTTGCAAATAACCAATCTGCCCCGCAAACAGCCAGAAATCACGATCGGCCGTCCAGACCGGCACGCATCCCGAATTTCTCGCTGCACCGACAAAAAGCACTATTCACCCCTGAACGGTCCGAAAGTAGTTATTTTCCATTTTGTCAACGGAAAACCGCCGTACCGCCCCGAAAACGTTGCAAATAACCATTTTAGCCCTTAAACAGTTAGAAATCACGATCGACCGTCCAGACCGGCACGAATCCTGAATTTCTCGCTGCACCGACAAAAAGCACTATTCACCCCTGAACGGCCCGAAAGTAGTTATTTTCCATTTTGTCAACGTAAAACTGCCGTACCGCCACTAAAACGTTGCAAATAACCAATCTGCCCCTCAAACAGCCAGAAATCACGTCTGGCCGTCCAGACCGGCACGAATCCCGAATTTCCCGCTGTACCGACAAAAACCACTATTCACCCCTGGACAGCCCGAAAGTAGTTATTTTCCATTTTTTCAACGGAAAACCGCCGTACCGCCCCGAAAACGTTGCAAATAACCATTCTAGCCCTCAAACAGTTAGAAATCACGATCGGCCGTCCAGACCGGCACGAATTCCGAATTTCTCGCTGCACCGACAAAAAGCACTATTCACCCCTGAACGGCCCGAAAGTAGTTATTTTCCATTTTGTCAACGGAAAACCGCCGTACCGCCACTAAAACGTTGCAAATAACCATTCTGCCCCTCAAACAGCCAGAAATCACGACTGGCCGTTCAGACCGGCACGCATCCCGAATTTCTCGCTGCACCGACAAAAAGCACTATTCACCCCTGAACGGCCCGAAAGTAGTTATTTTCCATTTTGTCAATGGAAAACCGCCGTACCGCCCCGAAAACGTTGCAAATAACCATTTTAGCCCATAAACAGTTAGAAATCACGATCGGCCGTCCAGACCGGCACGAATCTCGAATTTCTCGCTGCACCGACAAAAAGCACTATTCACCCCTGAACGGCCCGAAAGTAGTTATTTTCCATTTTGTCAACGGAAAACCGCCGTACTGCCACTAAAACGTTGCAAATAACCAATCTGCCCCTCAAACAGCCAGAAATCACGACTGGCCGTCCAGACCGGCACGAATCCCGAATTTCTCGCTGTACCGACAAAAAGCACTATTCACCCCTGGACGGCCCGAAATTAGTTATTTTCCATTTTGTCAACGGAAAACCGCCATACCGCCCCGAAAACGTTGCAAATAACCATTCTAGCCCTCAAACAGTTAGAAATCAGGTCGGCCGCCCAGACCGGCACGAATCCCGACTTTCTCGCTGCACCGACAAAAAGCACTATTCACCCCTGAACGGCCCGAAAGTAGTTATTTTCCATTTTGTCAACGGAAAACCGCCGTACCGCCACTAAAATGTTGCAAATAACCAATCTGCCCCGCAAACAGCCAGAAATCATGATCGGCCGTCCAGACCGGCACGAATCCTGAATTTCTCGCTGCACTGACAAAAAGCACTATTCACTCCTGAACGGCCCGAAAGTAGTTATTTTCCATTTTGTCAACGGAAAACCGCCGTACTGCTCCGAAAACGTTGCAAATAACCATTCTAGCCCTCAAACAGTTAGAAATCACGATCGGCCGTCCAGACCGGCACGAATCCCGAATTTCCCGCTGTACCGACAAAAACCACTATTCACCCCTGGACAGCCCGAAAGTAGTTATTTTCCATTTTTTCAACGGAAAACCGCCGTACCGCCCCGAAAACGTTGCAAATAACCATTCTAGCCCTCAAACAGTTAGAAATCACGATCGGCCGTCCAGACCGGCACGAATTCCGAATTTCTCGCTGCACCGACAAAAAGCACTATTCACCCCTGAACGGCCCGAAAGTAGTTATTTTCCATTTTGTCAACGGAAAACCGCCGTACCGCCACTAAAACGTTGCAAATAACCATTCTAGCCCTCAAACAGTTAGAAATCACGATCGGCCGTCCAGACCGGCACGAATTCCGAATTTCTCGCTGCACCGACAAAAAGCACTATTCACCCCTGAACGGCCCGAAAGTAGTTATTTTCCATTTTGTCAACGGAAAACCGCCGTACCGCCACTAAAACGTTGCAAATAACCATTCTGCCCCTCAAACAGCCAGAAATCACGACTGGCCGTTCAGACCGGCACGCATCCCGAATTTCTCGCTGCACCGACAAAAAGCACTATTCACCCTTGAACGGCCCGAAAGTAGTTATTTTCCATTTTGTCAATGGAAAACCGCCGTACCGCCCCGAAAACGTTGCAAATAACCATTTTAGCCCATAAACAGTTAGAAATCCCGATCGGCCGTCCAGACCGGCACGAATCTCGAATTTCTCGCTGCACCGACAAAAAGCACTATTCACCCCTGAACGGCCCGAAAGTAGTTATTTTCCATTTTGTCAACGGAAAACCGCCGTACTGCCACTAAAACGTTGCAAATAACCAATCTGCCCCTCAAACAGCCAGAAATCACGACTGGCCGTCCAGACCGGCACGAATCCCGAATTTCTCGCTGTACCGACAAAAAGCACTATTCACCCCTGGACGGCCCGAAATTAGTTATTTTCCATTTTGTCAACGGAAAACCGCCATACCGCCCCGAAAACGTTGCAAATAACCATTCTAGCCCTCAAACAGTTAGAAATCAGGTCGGCCGCCCAGACCGGCACGAATCCCGACTTTCTCGCTGCACCGACAAAAAGCACTATTCACCCCTGAACGGCCCGAAAGTAGTTATTTTCCATTTTGTCAACGGAAAACCGCCGTACCGCCACTAAAATGTTGCAAATAACCAATCTGCCCCGCAAACAGCCAGAAATCATGATCGGCCGTCCAGACCGGCACGAATCCTGAATTTCTCGCTGCACTGACAAAAAGCACTATTCACTCCTGAACGGCCCGAAAGTAGTTATTTTCCATTTTGTCAACGGAAAACCGCCGTACTGCTCCGAAAACGTTGCAAATAACCATTCTAGCCCTCAAACAGTTAGAAATCACGATCGGCCGTCCAGACCGGCACGAATCCCGAATTTCCCGCTGTACCGACAAAAACCACTATTCACCCCTGGACAGCCCGAAAGTAGTTATTTTCCATTTTTTCAACGGAAAACCGCCGTACCGCCCCGAAAACGTTGCAAATAACCATTCTAGCCCTCAAACAGTTAGAAATCACGATCGGCCGTCCAGACCGGCACGAATTCCGAATTTCTCGCTGCACCGACAAAAAGCACTATTCACCCCTGAACGGCCCGAAAGTAGTTATTTTCCATTTTGTCAACGGAAAACCGCCGTACCGCCACTAAAACGTTGCAAATAACCATTCTAGCCCTCAAACAGTTAGAAATCACGATCGGCCGTCCAGACCGGCACGAATCCTGAATTTCTCGCTGCACTGACAAAAAGCACTATTCACTCCTGAATGGCCCGAAAGTAGTTATTTTCCATTTTGTCAACGGAAAACCGTCGTACCGCCCCGAAAACGTTGCAAATAACCATTCTAGCCCTCAAACAGTTAGAAATCACGATCGACCGTCCAGACCGGCACGAATCCTGAATTTCTCGCTGCACCGACAAAAAGCACTATTCACCCCTGAACGGCCCGAAAGTAGTTATTTTCCATTTTGTCAACGTAAAACTGCCGTACCGCCACTAAAACGTTGCAAATAACCAATCTGCCCCTCAAACAGCCAGAAATCACGACTGGCCGTCCAGACCGGCACGAATCCCGAATTTCCCGCTGTACCGACAAAAACCACTATTCACCCCTGGACAGCCCGAAAGTAGTTATTTTCCATTTTTTCAACGGAAAACCGCCGTACCGCCCCGAAAACGTTGCAAATAACCATTCTAGCCCTCAAACAGTTAGAAATCACGATCGGCCGTACAGACCGGCACGAATTCTGAATTTCTCGCTGCACCGACAAAAAGCACTATTCACCCCTGAACGGCCCGAAAGTAGTTATTTTCCATTTTGTCAACGGAAAACCGCCGTACCGCCACTAAAACGTTGCAAATAACCATTCTGCCCCTCAAACAGCCAGAAATCACGACTGGCCGTTCAGACCGGCACGCATCCCGAATTTCTCGCTGCACCGACAAAAAGCACTATTCACCCCTGAACGGCCCGAAAGTAGTTATTTTCCATTTTGTCAATGGAAAACCGCCGTACCGCCCCGAAAACGTTGCAAATAACCATTTTAGCCCTTAAACAGTTAGAAATCACGATCGGCCGTCCAGACCGGCACGAATCCTGAATTTCTCGCTGCACCGACAAAAAGCACTATTCACCCCTGAACGGCCCGAAAGTGGTTATTTTCCATTTTGTCAACGGAAAACCGCCGTACCGCCACTGAAACGTTGCAAATAACCAATCTGCCCCGCAAACAGCCAGAAATCACGATCGGCCGTCCAGACCGGCACGCATCCCGAATTTCTCGCTGCACCGACAAAAAGCACTATTCACCCCTGAACGGCCCGAAAGTAGTTATTTTCCATTTTGTCAACGGAAAACCGCCGTACTGCCACTAAAACGTTGCAAATAACCAATCTGCCCCTCAAACAGCCAGAAATCACGATCGGCCGTCCAGACCGGCACGCATCCCGAATTTCTCGCTGCACCGACAAAAAGCACTATTCACCCCTGAACGGCCCGAAAGTAGTTATTTTCCATTTTGTCAACGGAAAACCGCCGTACTGCCACTAAAACGTTGCAAATAACCAATCTGCCCCTCAAACAGCCAGAAATCACGATCGGCCATCCAGACCGGCACGAATCCCGAATTTCTCGCTGCACCGACAAAAAGCACTATTCACCCCTGAACGGCCCGAAAGTAGTTATTTTCCATATTGTCAACGGAAAACCGCCGTACCGCCACTAAAACGTTGCAAATAACCAATCTGCCCCGCAAACAGCCAGAAATCACGATCGACCGTCCAGACCGGCACGCATCCCGAATTTCTCGCTGCACCGACAAAAAGCACTATTCACCCCTGAACGGCCCGAAAGTAGTTATTTTCCATTTTGTCAACGGAAAACCGCCGTACCGCCCCGAAAACGTTGCAAATAACCATTTTAGCCCTCAAACAGTTAGAAATCACGATCGACCGTCCAGACCGGCACGAATCCTGAATTTCTCGCTGCACCGACAAAAAGCACTATTCACCCCTGAACGGCCCGAAAGTAGTTATTTTCCATTTTGTCAACGTAAAACTGCCGTACCGCCACTAAAACGTTGCAAATAACCAATCTGCCCCTCAAACAGCCAGAAATCACGACTGGCCGTCCAGACCGGCACGAATCCCGAATTTCCCGCTGTACCGACAAAAACCACTATTCACCCCTGGACAGCCCGAAAGTAGTTATTTTCCATTTTTTCAACGGAAAACCGCCGTACCGCCCCGAAAACGTTGCAAATAACCATTCTAGCCCTCAAACAGTTTGAAATCACGATCGGCCGTCCAGACTGGCACGAATTCTGAATTTCTCGCTGCACCGACAAAAAGCACTATTCACCCCTGAACGGCCTGAAAGTAGTTATTTTCCATTTTGTCAACGGAAAACCGCCGTACCGCCACTAAAACGTTGCAAATAACCATTCTGCCCCTCAAACAGCCAGAAATCACGACTGGCCGTTCAGACCGGCACGAATCCCGAATTTCTCGCTGCACCGACAAAAAGCACTATTCACCCCTGAACGGCCCGAAAGTAGTTATTTTCCATTTCATCAATGGAAAACCGCCGTACCGCCCCGAAAACGTTGCAAATAACCATTTTAGCCCTTAAACAGTTAGAAATCACGATCGGCCGTCCAGACCGGCACGAATCCCGAATTTCTCGCTGCACCGACAAAAAGCACTATTCACCCCTGAACGGCCCGAAAGTAGTTATTTTCCATTTTGTCAACGGAAAACCGCCGTATCGCCCCGAAAACGTTGCAAATAACCATTCTAGCCCTCAAACAGTTAGAAATCACGATCGGCCGTACAGACCGGCACGAATTCCGAATTTCTCGCTGCACCGACAAAAAGCACTATTCACCCCTGAACGGCCCGAAAGTAGTTATTTTCCATTTTGTCAACGGAAAACCGCCGTACCGCCACTAAAACGTTGCAAATAACCATTCTGCCCCTCAAACAGCCAGAAATCACGACTGGCCGTTCAGACCGGCACGCATCCCGAATTTCTCGCTGCACCGACAAAAAGCACTATTCACCCCTGAACGGCCCGAAAGTAGTTATTTTCCATTTTGTCAACGAAAAACCACCGTACCGCCACTAAAACGTTGCAAATAACCATTCTGCCCCCCAAACAGCCAGAAATCACGATCGGCCGTCCAGACCGGCACGCATCCCGAATTTCTCGCTGCACCGACAAAAAGCACTATTCACCCCTGAACGCCCCGAAAGTAGTTATTTTCCATTTTGTCAACGGAAAACCGCCGTATCGCCCCGAAAACGTTGCAAATAACCATTCTAGCCCTCAAACAGTTAGAAATCACGATCGGCCGTCCAGACCGGCACGAATCCCGAATTTCTCGCTGCACCGACAAAAAGCACTATTCACCCCTGAACGGCCCGAATGTAGTTATTTTCCATTTTGTCAACGTAAAACTGTCGTACCGCCACTAAAACGTTGCAAATAACCAATCTGCCCCGCAAACAGCCAGAAATCACGATCGGCCGTCCAGACCGGCACGCATCCCGAATTTCTCGCTGCACCGACAAAAAGCACTATTCACTCCTGAACGGCCCGAAAGTAGTTATTTTCCATTTTGTCAACGGAAAACCGCCGTACCGCCCCGAAAACGTTGCAAATAACCATTCTAGCCCTCAAACAGTTAGAAATCACGATCGGCCGTACAGACCGGCACGAATTCCGAATTTCTCGCTGCACCGACAAAAAGCACTATTCACCCCTGAACGGCCCGAAAGTAGTTATTTTCCATTTTGTCAACGGAAAACCGCCGTACCGCCACTAAAACGTTGCAAATAACCATTCTGCCCCTCAAACAGCCAGAAATCACGACTGGCCGTTCAGACCGGCACGCATCCCGAATTTCTCGCTGCACCGACAAAAAGCACTATTCACCCCTGAACGGCCCGAAAGTAGTTATTTTCCATTTTGTCAACGAAAAACCGCCGTACCGCCACTAAAACGTTGCAAATAACCATTCTGCCCCCCAAACAGCCAGAAATCACGATCGGCCGTCCAGACCGGCACGCATCCCGAATTTCTCGCTGCACCGACAAAAAGCACTATTCACCCCTGAACGGCCCGAAAGTAGTTATTTTCCATTTTTGTCAACGGAAAACCGCCGTACCGCCCCGAAAACGTTGCAAATAACCATTTTAGCCCTTAAACAGTTAGAAATCACGATCGGCCGTCCAGACCGGCACGAATCCTGAATTTCTCGCTGCACCGACAAAAAGCACTATTCACCCCCTGAACGGTCCGAAAGTAGTTATTTTCCATTTTGTCAACGGAAAACCGCCGTACCGCCACTAAAACGTTGCAAATAACCATTCTAGCCCTCAAACAGTTAGAAATCACGATCGGCCGTCCAGACCGGCACGAATCCCGAATTTCTCGCTGCACCGACAAAAAGCACTATTCACCCCTGAACGGCCCGAAAGTAGTTATTTTCCATTTTGTCAACGGAAAACCGCCGTACTGCCACTAAAACGTTGCAAATAACCAATCTGCCCCTCAAACAGCCAGAAATCACGACTGGCCGTCCAGACCAGCACGAATCACGAATTTCTCGCTGTACCGACAAAAAGCACTATTCACCCCTAGACAGCCCGAAAGTAGTTATTTTCCATTTTGTCAACGGAAAACCGCCGTACCGCCACTACAACGTTGCAAATAACCATTCTAGCCCTCAAACAGTTAGAAATCACGATCGGCCGTCCAGACCGGCACGAATCCCGAATTTCTCGCTGCACCGACAAAAAGCACTATTCACCCCTGAACGGCCCGAAAGTAGTTATTTTCCATTTTGTCAACGGAAAACCGCCGTACTGCCACTAAAACGTTGCAAATAACCAATCTGCCCCTCAAACAGCCAGAAATCACGATCGGCCATCCAGACCGGCACGAATCCCGAATTTCTCGCTGCACCGACAAAAAGCACTATTCACCCCTGAACGGCCCGAAAGTAGTTATTTTCCATTTTGTCAACGGAAAACCGCCGTACCGCCACTAAAACGTTGCAAATAACCAATCTGCCCCGCAAACAGCCAGAAATCACGATCGGCCGTCCAGACCGGCACGCATCCCGAATTTCTCGCTGCTCCGACAAAAAGCACTATTCACCCCTGAACGGCCCGAAAGTAGTTATTTTCCATTTTGTCAACGGAAAACCGCCGTACCGCCCCGAAAACGTTGCAAATAACCATTCTAGCCCTCAAACAGTTAGAAATCACGATCGGCCGTACAGACCGGCACGAATTCCGAATTTCTCGCTGCTCCGACAAAAAGCACTATTCACCCCTGAACGGCCCGAAAGTAGTTATTTTCCATTTTGTCAACGGAAAACCGCCGTACCGCCCCGAAAACGTTGCAAATAACCATTCTAGCCCTCAAACAGTTAGAAATCACGATCGGCCGTCCAGACCGGCACGCATCCCGAATTTCTCGCTGCTCCGACAAAAAGCACTATTCACCCCTGAACGGCCGGAAAGTAGTTATTTTCCATTTTGTCAACGGAAAACCGCCGTACCGCCCCGAAAACGTTGCAAATAACCATTCTAGCCCTCAAACAGTTAGAAATCACGATCGGCCGTACAGACCGGCACGAATTCCGAATTTCTCGCTGCACCGACAAAAAGCACTATTCACCCCTGAACGGCCCGAAAGTAGTTATTTTCCAATTTGTCAACGGAAAACCGCCGTACCGCCACTAAAACGTTGCAAATAACCATTCTGCCCCTCAAACAGCCAGAAATCACGACTGGCCGTTCAGACCGGCACGCATCCCGAATTTCTCGCTGCACCGACAAAAAGCACTATTCACCCCTGAACGGCCCGAAAGTAGTTATTTTCCATTTTGTCAACGGAAAACCGCCGTACCGCCACTAAAACGTTGCAAATAACCATTCTGCCCCCCAAACAGCCAGAAATCACGATCGGCCGTCCAGACCGGCACGCATCCCGAATTTCTCGCTGCACCGACAAAAAGCACTATTCACCCCTGAACGGCCCGAAAGTAGTTATTTTCCATTTTTGTCAACGGAAAACCGCCGTACCGCCCCGAAAACGTTGCAAATAACCATTTTAGCCCATAAACAGTTAGAAATCACGATCGGCCGTCCAGACTGGCACGAATCACGAATTTCTTGCTGTACCGACAAAAAGCACTATTCACCCCTAGACAGCCCGAAAGTAGTTATTTTCCATTTTGTCAACGGAAAACCGCCGTACCGCCACTAAAACGTTGCAAATAACCATTCAAGCCCTCAAACAGTTAGAAATCACGATCGGCCGTCCAGACCGGCACGAATCCCGAATTTCTCGCTGCACCGACAAAAAGCACTATTCACCCCTGAACGGCCCGAAAGTAGTTATTTTCCATTTTGTCAACGGAAAACCGCCGTACTGCCACTAAAACGTTGCAAATAACCAATCTGCCCCTCAAACAGCCAGAAATCACGATCGGCCATCCAGACCGGCACGAATCCCTAATTTCTCGCTGCACCGACAAAAAGCACTATTCACCCCTGAACGGCCCGAAAGTAGTTATTTTCCATTTTGTCAACGGAAAACCGCCGTACCGCCACTAAAACGTTGCAAATAACCAATCTGCCCCTCAAACAGCCAGAAATCACGACTGGCCGTCCAGACCGGCACGAATCCCGAATTTCTCGCTGTACCGACAAAAACCACTATTCACCCCTGGACAGCCCGAAAGTAGTTATTTTCCATTTTTTCAACGGAAAACCGCCGTACCGCCCTGAAAACGTTGCAAATAACCATTCTAGCCCTCAAACAGTTTGAAATCACGATCGGCCGTCCAGACCGGCACGAATTCCGAATTTCTCGCTGCACCGACAAAAAGCACTATTCACCCCTGAACGGCCCGAAAGTAGTTATTTTCCATTTTGTCAACGGAAAACCGCCGTACCGCCACTAAAACGTTGCAAATAACCATTCTGCCCCTCAAACAGCCAGAAATCACGACTGGCCGTCCAGACCGGCACGAATCCCGAATTCTCGCTGTACCGACAAAAAGCACTATTCACCCCTGGACACCCCGAAAGTAGTAATTTTCCATTTTGTCAACGGAAAACCGCCGTACCGCCCCGAAAACGTTGCAAATAACCATTCTAGACGTCAAACAGTTAGAAATCACGATCGGCCATCCAGACCGGCACGAATCCTGAATTTCTCGCTGCACCGACAAAAAGCACTATTCACCCATGAACGGCCCGAAAGTAGTTATTTTCCATTTTGTCAACGAAAAACCGCCGTACCGCCCCGAAAACGTTGCAAATAACCATTCTAGACGTCAAACAGTTAGAAATCACGATCGACCGTCCAGACCGGCACGAATCCTGAATTTCTCGCTGTACCGACAAAAAGCACTATTCACCCCTGGACACCCCGAAAGTAGTTATTTTCCATTTTTTCAACGGAAAACCGCCGTACCGCCCCGAAAACGTTGCAAATAACCATTCTAGACGTCAAACAGTTAGAAATCCCGATCGGCCGTCCAGACCGGCACGAATCCTGAATTTCTCGCTGCACCGACAAAAAGCACTATTCACCCATGAACGGCCCGAAAGTAGTTATTTTCCATTTTGTCAACGGAAAACCGCCGTACCGCCCCGAAAATGTTGCAAATAACCATTCTAGCCCTCAAACAGTTAGAAATCACGATCGGCCGCCCAGACCGGCACGAATCCCGAATTTCTCGCTGCACCGACAAAAAGCACTATTCACCCCTGAACGGCCCGAAAGTTGTTATTTTCCATTTTGTCAACGGAAAACCGCCGTACTGCCACTAAAACGTTGCAAATAACCAATCTGCCCCTCAAACAGCCAGAAATCACGATCGGCCATCCAGACCGGCACGAATCCCGAATTTCTCGCTGCACCGACAAAAAGCACTATTCACCCCTGAACGGCCCGAAAGTAGTTATTTTCCATTTTGTCAACGGAAAACCGCTGTACCGCCACTAAAACGTTGCAAATAACCATTCTGCCCCACAAACAGCCAGAAATCACGATCGGCCGTCCAGACCGGCACGCATCCCGAATTTCTCGCTGTACCGACAAAAAGCACTATTCACCCCTGGATAGCCCGAAAGTAGTAATTTTCCATTTTGTCAACGGAAACCCGCCGTACCGCCCCGAAAGCGTTGCAAATAACCATTCTAGCCCTCAAACAGTTAGAAATCACGATCGGCCGTCCAGACCGGCACGAATCCCGAATTTCTCGCTGCACCGACAAAAAGCACTATTCACCCCTGAACGGCCCGAAAGTAGTTATTTTCCATTTTGTCAACGGAAAACTGCCGTACCGCCACTAAAATGTTGCAAATAACCATTCTGCCCCACAAACAGCCAGAAATCACGATCGGCCGTCCAGACCGGAACGCATCCCGAATTTCTCGCAGCACCGACAAAAAGCACTATTCACCCCTGAACGGCCCGAAAGTAGTTATTTTCCATTTTGTCAACGGAAAACCGCCGTACCGCCACTGAAACGTTGCAAATAACCAATCTGCCCCGCAAACAGCCAGAGATCACGATCGGCCGTCCAGACCGGCACGAATCCCGAATTTCTCGCTGCACCGACAAAAAGCACTATTCACCCCTGAACGGCCCGAAAGTAGTTATTTTCCATTTTGTCAACGGAAAACCGCCGTACCGCCACTAAAACGTTGCGAATAACCAATCTGCCCCGCAAACAGCCAGAAATCATGATCGGCCGTCCAGACCGGCACGAATCCTGAATTTCTCGCTGCACCGACAAAAAGCACTATTCACTCCTGAACGGCCCGAAAGTAGTTATTTTCCATTTTGTCAACGGAAAACCGCCGTACCGCCCCGAAAACGTTGCAAATAACCATTCTAGCCCTCAAACAGATAGAAATCACGATCGGCCGTCCAGACCGGCACGAATCCTGAATTTCTCGCTGCACCGACAAAAAGCACTATTCACCCCTGAACGGCCCGAAAGTAGTTATTTTCCATTTTGTCAACGTAAAATTGCCGTACCGCCACTAAAACGTTGCAAATAACCAATCTGCCCCTCAAACAGCCAGAAATCACGATCGGCCATCCAGACCGGCACGAATCCCGAATTTCTCGCAGCACCGACAAAAAGCACTATTCACCCCTGAACGGCCCGAAAGTAGTTATTTTCCATTTTGTCAACGGAAAACCGCCGTACCGCAACTGAAACGTTGCAAATAACCGATCTGCCCCGCAAACAGCCAGAAATCACGATCGGCCGTCCAGACCGGCACGCATCCCGAATTTCTCGCTGCACCGACAAAAAGCACTATTCACCCCTGAACGGCCCGAAAGTAGTTATTTTCCATTTCGTCAACGGAAAACCGCCGTACCGCCCCGAAAACGTTGCAAATAACCATTTTAGCCCTTAAACAGTTAGAAATCACGATCGACCGTCCAGACCGGCACGAATCCTGAATTTATCGCTGCACCGACAAAAAGCACTATTCACCCCTGAACGGCCCGAAAGTAGTTATTTTCCATTTTGTCAACGGAAAACCGCCGTACTGCCACTAAAACGTTGCAAATAACCAATCTGCCCCTCAAACAGCCAGAAATCACGACTGGCCGTCCAGACCGGCACGAATCCCGAATTTCTCGTTGCACCGACAAAAAGCACTATTCACCCCTGAACGGCCCGAAAGTAGTTATTTTCCATTTTGTCAACGGAAAACCGCCGTACCGCCACTAAAACGTTGCGAATAACCAATCTGCCCCGCAAACAGCCAGAAATCATGATCGGCCGTCCAGACCGGCACGAATCCTGAATTTCTCGCTGCACCGACAAAAAGCACTATTCACTCCTGAACGGCCCGAAAGTAGTTATTTTCCATTTTGTCAACGGAAAACCGCCGTACCGCCCCGAAAACGTTGCAAATAACCATTCTAGCCCTCAAACAGTTAGAAATCACGATCGGCCGCCCAGACCGGCACGAATCCCGAATTTCTCGCTGCACCGACAAAAAGCACTATTCACCCCTGAACGGCCCGAAAGTTGTTATTTTCCATTTTGTCAACGGAAAACCGCCGTACTGCCACTAAAACGTTGCAAATAACCAATCTGCCCCTCAAACAGCCAGAAATCACGATCGGCCATCCAGACCGGCACGAATCCCGAATTTCTCGCTGCACCGACAAAAAGCACTATTCACCCCTGAACGGCCCGAAAGTAGTTATTTTCCATTTTGTCAACGGAAAACCGCTGTACCGCCACTAAAACGTTGCAAATAACCATTCTGCCCCACAAACAGCCAGAAATCACGATCGGCCGTCCAGACTGGCACGCATCCCGAATTTCTCGCTGTACCGACAAAAAGCACTATTCACCCCTGGATAGCCCGAAAGTAGTAATTTTCCATTTTGTCAACGGAAACCCGCCGTACCGCCCCGAAAGCGTTGCAAATAACCATTCTAGCCCTCAAACAGTTAGAAATCACGATCGGCCGTCCAGACCGGCACGAATCCCGAATTTCTCGCTGCACCGACAAAAAGCACTATTCACCCCTGAACGGCCCGAAAGTAGTTATTTTCCATTTTGTCAACGGAAAACTGCCGTACCGCCACTAAAATGTTGCAAATAACCATTCTGCCCCACAAACAGCCAGAAATCACGATCGGCCGTCCAGACCGGAACGCATCCCGAATTTCTCGCAGCACCGACAAAAAGCACTATTCACCCCTGAACGGCCCGAAAGTAGTTATTTTCCATTTTGTCAACGGAAAACCGCCGTACCGCCACTGAAACGTTGCAAATAACCAATCTGCCCCGCAAACAGCCAGAAATCACGATCGGCCGTCCAGACCGGCACGAATCCCGAATTTCTCGCTGCACCGACAAAAAGCACTATTCACCCCTGAACGGCCCGAAAGTAGTTATTTTCCATTTTGTCAACGGAAAACCGCCGTACCGCCACTAAAACGTTGCGAATAACCAATCTGCCCCGCAAACAGTTAGAAATCATGATCGGCCGTCCAGACCGGCACGAATCCTGAATTTCTCGCTGCACCGACAAAAAGCACTATTCACTCTTGAACGGCCCGAAAGTAGTTATTTTCCATTTTGTCAACGGAAAACCGCCGTACCGCCCCGAAAACGTTGCAAATAACCATTCTAGCCCTCAAATAGTTAGAAATCACGATCGGCCGTCCAGACCGGCACGAATCCTGAATTTCTCGCTGCACCGACAAAAAGCACTATTCACCCCTGAACGGCCCGAAAGTAGTTATTTTCCGTTTTGTCAACGTAAAATTGCCGTACCGCCACTAAAACGTTGCAAATAACCAATCTGCCCCTCAAACAGCCAGAAATCATGATCGGCCATCCAGACCGGCACGAATCCCGAATTTCTCGCAGCACCGACAAAAAGCACTATTCACCCCTGAACGGCCCGAAAGTAGTTATTTTCCATTTTGTCAACGGAAAACCGCCGTACCGCCACTGAAACGTTGCAAATAACCAATCTGCCCCGCAAACAGCCAGAAATCACGATCGTCCGTCCAGACCGGCACGCATCCCGAATTTCTCGCTGCACCGACAAAAAGCACTATTCACCCCGGAACGGCCCGAAAGTAGTTATTTTCCATTTTGTCAACGGAAAACCGCCGTACCGCCCCGAAAACGTTGCAAATAACCATTTTAGCCCTTAAACAGTTAGAAATCACGATCGACCGTCCAGACCGGCACGAATCCTGAATTTCTCGCTGCACCGACAAAAAGCACTATTCACCCCTGAACGGCCCGAAAGTAGTTATTTTCCATTTTGTCAACGTAAAACTGCCGTACCGCCACTAAAACGTTGCAAATAACCAATCTGCCCTGCAAACAGCCAGAAATCACGATCGGCCGTCCAGACCGGCACGCATCCCGAATTTCTCGCTGCACCGACAAAAAGCACTATTCACCCCTGAACGGCCCGAAAGTAGTTATTTTCCATTTTGTCAACGGAAAACCGCCGTACCGCCCCGAAAACGTTGCATATAACCATTCTAGCCCTCAAACAGTTAGAAATCACGATCGGCCGTCCAGACCGGCACGAATCCCGAATTTCTCGCTGCACCGACAAAAAGCACTATTCAACCATGAACGGCCCGAAAGTAGTTATTTTCCATTTTGTCAACGTAAAACTGCCGTACCGCCACTAAAACGTTGCAAATAACCAATCTGCCCCTCAAACAGCCAGAAATCACGACTGGCCGTCCAGACCGGCACGAATCCCGAATTTCTCGCTGTACCGACAAAAAGCACTATTCACCCCTGGACAGCCCGAAAGTAGTTATTTTCCATTTTTTCAACGGAAAACCGCCGTACCGCCCCGAAAACGTTGCAAATAACCATTCTAGCCCTCAAACAGTTAGAAATCACGATCGGCCGTCCAGACCGGCACGAATTCCGAATTTCTCACTGCACCGGCAAAAAGCACTATTCACTCCTGAACGGCCCGAAAGTAGTTATTTTCCATTTTGTCAACGGAAAACCGCCGTACCGCCCCGAAAACGTTGCAAATAACCATTCTAGCCCTCAAACAGTTAGAAATCACGATCGGCCGTCCAGACCGGCACGAATCCTGAATTTCTCGCTGCACCGACAAAAGGCACTATTCACCCCTGAACGGCCCGAAAGTAGTTATTTTCCTTTTTGTCAACGTAAAACTGCCGTACCGCCACTAAAACGTTGCAAATAACCAATCTGCCCCTCAAACAGCCAGAAATCACGATCGGCCATCCAGACCGGCCCGAATCCCGAATTTCTCGCTGCACCGACAAAAAGCACTATTCACCCCTGAACGGCCCGAATGTAGTTATTTTCCATTTTGTCAACGGAAAACCGCCGTACCGCCACTAAAACGTTGCAAATAACCAATCTGCCCCGCAAACAGCCAGAAATCACGATCGGCCGTCCAGACCGGCACGCATCCCGAATTTCTCGCTGCACCGACCAAAAGCACTATTCACTCCTGAACGGCCCGAAAGTAGTTATTTTCCATTTTGTCAACGGAAAACCGCCGTACCGTCCCGAAAACGTTGCAAATAACCATTCTAGCCCTCAAACAGTTAGAAATCACGATCGGCCGTACAGACCAGCACGAATTCCGAATTTCTCGCTGCACTGACAAAAAGCACTATTCACCCCTGAACGGCCCGAAAGTAGTTATTTTCCATTTTGTCAACGGAAAACCGCCGTACCGCCACTAAAACGTTGCAAATAACCATTCTGCCCCTCAAACAGCCAGAAATCACGACTGGCTGTTCAGACCGGCACGCATCCTGAATTTCTCGCTGCACCGACAAAAAGCACTATTCACCCCTGAACGGCCCGAAAGTAGTTATTTTCCATTTTGTCAACGGAAAACCGCCGTACCGCCACTAAAACGTTGCGAATAACCAATCTGCCCCGCAAACAGCCAGAAATCATGATCGGCCATCCAGACCGGCACGAATCCTGAATTTCTCGCTGCACCGACAAAAAGCACTATTCACTCCTGAACGGCCCGAAAGTAGTTATTTTCCATTTTGTCAACGGAAAACCGCCGTACCGCCACTAAAACGTTGCAAATAACCAATCTGCCCCTCAAACAGCCAAAAATCACGACTGGCCGTCCAGACCGGCACGAATCACGAATTTCTCATTGTACCGACAAAAAGCACTATTCACCCCTAGACAGCCCGAAAGTAGTTATTTTCCATTTTGTCAACGGAAAACCGCCGTACCGCCACTAAAACGTTGCAAATAACCATTCTAGCCCTCAAACAGTTAGAAATCACGATCGGCCGTCCAGACCGGCACGAATCCCGAATTTCTCGCTGCACCGACAAAAAGCACTATTCACCCCTGAACGGCCCGAAAGTAGTTATTTTCCATTTTGTCAACGGAAAACCGCCGTACCGCCACTGAAACGTTGCAAATAACCAATCTTCCCCGCAAACAGCCAGAAATCACGATCGGCCGTCCAGACCGGCACGCATCCCGAATTTCTCGCTGCACCGACAAAAAGCACTATTCACCCCTGAACGGCCCGAAAGTAGTTATTTTCCATTTTGTCAACGGAAAACCGCCGTACCGCCCCGAAAACGTTGCAAATAACCAATCTGCCCCGCAAACAGCCAGAAATCACGACTGGCCGTCCAGACCGGCACGAATCCCGAATTTCTCGCTGTACCGACAAAAAGCACTATTCACCCCTGGACGGCCCGAAATTAGTTATTTTCCATTTTGTCAACGGAAAACCGCCGTACCGCCCCGAAAACGTTGCAAATAACCATTCTAGCCCCCAAACAGTTAGAAATCACGGTCGGCTGCCCAGACCGGCACGAATCCCGAATTTCTCGCTGCACCGACAAAAAGCACTATTCACTCCTGAACGGCCCGAAAGTAGTTATTTTCCATTTTGTCAACGGAAAACCGCCGTACCGCCACTAAAACGTTGCGAATAACCAATCTGCCCCGCAAACAGCCAGAAATCATGATCGGCCGTCCAGACCGGCACGAATCCTGAATTTCTCGCTGCACCGACAAAAAGCACTATTCACTCCTGAACGGCCCGAAAGTAGTTATTTTCCATTTTGTCAACGGAAAACCGCCGTACCGCCCCGAAAACGTTGCAAATAACCATTCTAGCCCTCAAACAGTTAGAAATCACGATCGGCCGTCCAGACCGGCACGAATCCTGAATTTCTCGCTGCACCGACAAAAAGCACTATTCACCCCTGAACGGCCCGAAAGTAGTTATTTTCCATTTTGTCAACGTAAAATTGCCGTACCGCCACTAAAACGTTGCAAATAACCAATCTGCCCCTCAAACAGCCAGAAATCACGATCGGCCATCCAGACCGGCACGAATCCCGAATTTCTCGCAGCACCGACAAAAAGCACTATTCACCCCTGAACGGCCCGAAAGTAGTTATTTTCCATTTTGTCAACGGAAAACCGCCGTACCGCCACTGAAACGTTGCAAATAACCAATCTGCCCCGCAAACAGCCAGAAATCACGATCGGCCGTCCAGACCGGCACGCATCCCGAATTTCTCGCTGCACCGACAAAAAGCACTATTCACCCCGGAACGGCCCGAAAGTAGTTATTTTCCATTTTGTCAACGGAAAACCGCCGTACCGCCCCGAAAACGTTGCAAATAACCATTTTAGCCCTTAAACAGTTAGAAATCACGATCGACCGTCCAGACCGGCACGAATCCTGAATTTCTCGCTGCACCGACAAAAAGCACTATTCACCCCTGAACGGCCCGAAAGTAGTTATTTTCCATTTTGTCAACGTAAAACTGCCGTACCGCCACTAAAACGTTGCAAATAACCAATCTGCCCCGCAAACAGCCAGAAATCACGATCGGCCGCCCAGACCGGCACGCATCCCGAATTTCTCGCGGCCCCGACAAAAAGCACTATTCACCCCTGAACGGCCCGAAAGTAGTTATTTTCCATTTTGTCAACGGAAAACCGCCGTACCGCCACTGAAACGTTGCAAATAACCAATCTTCCCCGCAAACAGCCAGAAATCACGATCGGCCGTCCAGACCGGCACGCATCCCGAATTTCTCGCTGCACCGACAAAAAGCACTATTCACCCCTGAACGGCCCGAAAGTAGTTATTTTCCATTTTGTCAACGGAAAACCGCCGTACCGCCCCGAAAACGTTGCAAATAACCAATCTGCCCCGCAAACAGCCAGAAATCACGACTGGCCGTCCAGACCGGCACGAATCCCGAATTTCTCGCTGTACCGACAAAAAGCACTATTCACCCCTGGACGGCCCGAAATTAGTTATTTTCCATTTTGTCAACGGAAAACCGCCGTACCGCCCCGAAAACGTTGCAAATAACCATTCTAGCCCCCAAACAGTTAGAAATCACGGTCGGCTGCCCAGACCGGCACGAATCCCGAATTTCTCGCTGCACCGACAAAAAGCACTATTCACTCCTGAACGGCCCGAAAGTAGTTATTTTCCATTTTGTCAACGGAAAACCGCCGTACCGCCACTAAAACGTTGCGAATAACCAATCTGCCCCGCAAACAGCCAGAAATCATGATCGGCCGTCCAGACCGGCACGAATCCTGAATTTCTCGCTGCACCGACAAAAAGCACTATTCACTCCTGAACGGCCCGAAAGTAGTTATTTTCCATTTTGTCAACGGAAAACCGCCGTACCGCCCCGAAAACGTTGCAAATAACCATTCTAGCCCTCAAACAGTTAGAAATCACGATCGGCCGTCCAGACCGGCACGAATCCTGAATTTCTCGCTGCACCGACAAAAAGCACTATTCACCCCTGAACGGCCCGAAAGTAGTTATTTTCCATTTTGTCAACGTAAAATTGCCGTACCGCCACTAAAACGTTGCAAATAACCAATCTGCCCCTCAAACAGCCAGAAATCACGATCGGCCATCCAGACCGGCACGAATCCCGAATTTCTCGCAGCACCGACAAAAAGCACTATTCACCCCTGAACGGCCCGAAAGTAGTTATTTTCCATTTTGTCAACGGAAAACCGCCGTACCGCCACTGAAACGTTGCAAATAACCAATCTGCCCCGCAAACAGCCAGAAATCACGATCGGCCGTCCAGACCGGCACGCATCCCGAATTTCTCGCTGCACCGACAAAAAGCACTATTCACCCCGGAACGGCCCGAAAGTAGTTATTTTCCATTTTGTCAACGGAAAACCGCCGTACCGCCCCGAAAACGTTGCAAATAACCATTTTAGCCCTTAAACAGTTAGAAATCACGATCGACCGTCCAGACCGGCACGAATCCTGAATTTCTCGCTGCACCGACAAAAAGCACTATTCACCCCTGAACGGCCCGAAAGTAGTTATTTTCCATTTTGTCAACGTAAAACTGCCGTACCGCCACTAAAACGTTGCAAATAACCAATCTGCCCCGCAAACAGCCAGAAATCACGATCGGCCGCCCAGACCGGCACGCATCCCGAATTTCTCGCTGCCCCGACAAAAAGCACTATTCACCCCTGAACGGCCCGAAAGTAGTTATTTTCCATTTTGTCAACGGAAAACCGCCGTACCGCCACTGAAACGTTGCAAATAACCAATCTTCCCCGCAAACAGCCAGAAATCACGATCGGCCGTCCAGACCGGCACGCATCCTGAATTTCTCGCTGCACCGACAAAAAGCACTATTCACCCCTGAACGGCCCGAAAGTAGTTATTTTCCATTTTGTCAACGTAAAATTGCCGTACCGCCACTAAAACGTTGCAAATAACCAATCTGCCCCTCAAACAGCCAGAAATCACGATCGGCCATCCAGACCGGCACGAATCCCGAATTTCTCGCAGCACCGACAAAAAGCACTATTCACCCCTGAACGGCCCGAAAGTAGTTATTTTCCATTTTGTCAACGGAAAACCGCCGTACCGCCACTGAAACGTTGCAAATAACCAATCTGCCCCGCAAACAGCCAGAAATCACGATCGGCCGTCCAGACCGGCACGCATCCCGAATTTCTCGCTGCACCGACAAAAAGCACTATTCACCCCGGAACGGCCCGAAAGTAGTTATTTTCCATTTTGTCAACGGAAAACCGCCGTACCGCCCCGAAAACGTTGCAAATAACCATTTTAGCCCTTAAACAGTTAGAAATCACGATCGACCGTCCAGACCGGCACGAATCCTGAATTTCTCGCTGCACCGACAAAAAGCACTATTCACCCCTGAACGGCCCGAAAGTAGTTATTTTCCATTTTGTCAACGTAAAACTGCCGTACCGCCACTAAAACGTTGCAAATAACCAATCTGCCCCGCAAACAGCCAGAAATCACGATCGGCCGCCCAGACCGGCACGCATCCCGAATTTCTCGCTGCCCCGACAAAAAGCACTATTCACCCCTGAACGGCCCGAAAGTAGTTATTTTCCATTTTGTCAACGGAAAACCGCCGTACCGCCACTGAAACGTTGCAAATAACCAATCTTCCCCGCAAACAGCCAGAAATCACGATCGGCCGTCCAGACCGGCACGCATCCCGAATTTCTCGCTGCACCGACAAAAAGCACTATTCACCCCTGAACGGCCCGAAAGTAGTTATTTTCCATTTTGTCAACGGAAAACCGCCGTACCGCCCCGAAAACGTTGCAAATAACCAATCTGCCCCGCAAACAGCCAGAAATCACGACTGGCCGTCCAGACCGGCACGAATCCCGAATTTCTCGCTGTACCGACAAAAAGCACTATTCACCCCTGGACGGCCCGAAATTAGTTATTTTCCATTTTGTCAACGGAAAACCGCCGTACCGCCCCGAAAACGTTGCAAATAACCATTCTAGCCCCCAAACAGTTAGAAATCACGGTCGGCTGCCCAGACCGGCACGAATCCCGAATTTCTCGCTGCACCGACAAAAAGCACTATTCACTCCTGAACGGCCCGAAAGTAGTTATTTTCCATTTTGTCAACGGAAAACCGCCGTACCGCCACTAAAACGTTGCGAATAACCAATCTGCCCCGCAAACAGCCAGAAATCATGATCGGCCGTCCAGACCGGCACGAATCCTGAATTTCTCGCTGCACCGACAAAAAGCACTATTCACTCCTGAACGGCCCGAAAGTAGTTATTTTCCATTTTGTCAACGGAAAACCGCCGTACCGCCCCGAAAACGTTGCAAATAACCATTCTAGCCCTCAAACAGTTAGAAATCACGATCGGCCGTCCAGACCGGCACGAATCCTGAATTTCTCGCTGCACCGACAAAAAGCACTATTCACCCCTGAACGGCCCGAAAGTAGTTATTTTCCATTTTGTCAACGTAAAATTGCCGTACCGCCACTAAAACGTTGCAAATAACAAATCTGCCCCTCAAACAGCCAGAAATCACGATCGGCCATCCAGACCGGCACGAATCCCGAATTTCTCGCAGCACCGACAAAAAGCACTATTCACCCCTGAACGGCCCGAAAGTAGTTATTTTCCATTTTGTCAACGGAAAACCGCCGTACCGCCACTGAAACGTTGCAAATAACCAATCTGCCCCGCAAACAGCCAGAAATCACGATCGGCCGTCCAGACCGGCACGCATCCCGAATTTCTCGCTGCACCGACAAAAAGCACTATTCACCCCGGAACGGCCCGAAAGTAGTTATTTTCCATTTTGTCAACGGAAAACCGCCGTACCGCCCCGAAAACGTTGCAAATAACCATTTTAGCCCTTAAACAGTTAGAAATCACGATCGACCGTCCAGACCGGCACGAATCCTGAATTTCTCGCTGCACCGACAAAAAGCACTATTCACCCCTGAACGGCCCGAAAGTAGTTATTTTCCATTTTGTCAACGTAAAACTGCCGTACCGCCACTAAAACGTTGCAAATAACCAATCTGCCCCGCAAACAGCCAGAAATCACGATCGGCCGCCCAGACCGGCACGCATCCCGAATTTCTCGCTGCCCCGACAAAAAGCACTATTCACCCCTGAACGGCCCGAAAGTAGTTATTTTCCATTTTGTCAACGGAAAACCGCCGTACCGCCACTGAAACGTTGCAAATAACCAATCTTCCCCGCAAACAGCCAGAAATCACGATCGGCCGTCCAGACCGGCACGCATCCCGAATTTCTCGCTGCACCGACAAAAAGCACTATTCACCCCTGAACGGCCCGAAAGTAGTTATTTTCCATTTTGTCAACGGAAAACCGCCGTACCGCCCCGAAAACGTTGCAAATAACCAATCTGCCCCGCAAACAGCCAGAAATCACGACTGGCCGTCCAGACCGGCACGAATCCCGAATTTCTCGCTGTACCGACAAAAAGCACTATTCACCCCTGGACGGCCCGAAATTAGTTATTTTCCATTTTGTCAACGGAAAACCGCCGTACCGCCCCGAAAACGTTGCAAATAACCATTCTAGCCCCCAAACAGTTAGAAATCACGGTCGGCTGCCCAGACCGGCACGAATCCCGAATTTCTCGCTGCACCGACAAAAAGCACTATTCACTCCTGAACGGCCCGAAAGTAGTTATTTTCCATTTTGTCAACGGAAAACCGCCGTACCGCCACTAAAACGTTGCGAATAACCAATCTGCCCCGCAAACAGCCAGAAATCATGATCGGCCGTCCAGACCGGCACGAATCCTGAATTTCTCGCTGCACCGACAAAAAGCACTATTCACTCCTGAACGGCCCGAAAGTAGTTATTTTCCATTTTGTCAACGGAAAACCGCCGTACCGCCCCGAAAACGTTGCAAATAACCATTCTAGCCCTCAAACAGTTAGAAATCACGATCGGCCGTCCAGACCGGCACGAATCCTGAATTTCTCGCTGCACCGACAAAAAGCACTATTCACCCCTGAACGGCCCGAAAGTAGTTATTTTCCATTTTGTCAACGTAAAATTGCCGTACCGCCACTAAAACGTTGCAAATAACAAATCTGCCCCTCAAACAGCCAGAAATCACGATCGGCCATCCAGACCGGCACGAATCCCGAATTTCTCGCAGCACCGACAAAAAGCACTATTCACCCCTGAACGGCCCGAAAGTAGTTATTTTCCATTTTGTCAACGGAAAACCGCCGTACCGCCACTGAAACGTTGCAAATAACCAATCTGCCCCGCAAACAGCCAGAAATCACGATCGGCCGTCCAGACCGGCACGCATCCCGAATTTCTCGCTGCACCGACAAAAAGCACTATTCACCCCGGAACGGCCCGAAAGTAGTTATTTTCCATTTTGTCAACGGAAAACCGCCGTACCGCCCCGAAAACGTTGCAAATAACCATTTTAGCCCTTAAACAGTTAGAAATCACGATCGACCGTCCAGACCGGCACGAATCCTGAATTTCTCGCTGCACCGACAAAAAGCACTATTCACCCCTGAACGGCCCGAAAGTAGTTATTTTCCATTTTGTCAACGTAAAACTGCCGTACCGCCACTAAAACGTTGCAAATAACCAATCTGCCCCGCAAACAGCCAGAAATCACGATCGGCCGCCCAGACCGGCACGCATCCCGAATTTCTCGCTGCCCCGACAAAAAGCACTATTCACCCCTGAACGGCCCGAAAGTAGTTATTTTCCATTTTGTCAACGGAAAACCGCCGTACCGCCACTGAAACGTTGCAAATAACCAATCTTCCCCGCAAACAGCCAGAAATCACGATCGGCCGTCCAGACCGGCACGCATCCCGAATTTCTCGCTGCACCGACAAAAAGCACTATTCACCCCTGAACGGCCCGAAAGTAGTTATTTTCCATTTTGTCAACGGAAAACCGCCGTACCGCCCCGAAAACGTTGCAAATAACCAATCTGCCCCGCAAACAGCCAGAAATCACGACTGGCCGTCCAGACCGGCACGAATCCCGAATTTCTCGCTGTACCGACAAAAAGCACTATTCACCCCTGGACGGCCCGAAATTAGTTATTTTCCATTTTGTCAACGGAAAACCGCCGTACCGCCCCGAAAACGTTGCAAATAACCATTCTAGCCCCCAAACAGTTAGAAATCACGGTCGGCTGCCCAGACCGGCACGAATCCCGAATTTCTCGCTGCACCGACAAAAAGCACTATTCACTCCTGAACGGCCCGAAAGTAGTTATTTTCCATTTTGTCAACGGAAAACCGCCGTACCGCCACTAAAACGTTGCGAATAACCAATCTGCCCCGCAAACAGCCAGAAATCATGATCGGCCGTCCAGACCGGCACGAATCCTGAATTTCTCGCTGCACCGACAAAAAGCACTATTCACTCCTGAACGGCCCGAAAGTAGTTATTTTCCATTTTGTCAACGGAAAACCGCCGTACCGCCCCGAAAACGTTGCAAATAACCATTCTAGCCCTCAAACAGTTAGAAATCACGATCGGCCGTCCAGACCGGCACGAATCCTGAATTTCTCGCTGCACCGACAAAAAGCACTATTCACCCCTGAACGGCCCGAAAGTAGTTATTTTCCATTTTGTCAACGTAAAATTGCCGTACCGCCACTAAAACGTTGCAAATAACCAATCTGCCCCTCAAACAGCCAGAAATCACGATCGGCCATCCAGACCGGCACGAATCCCGAATTTCTCGCAGCACCGACAAAAAGCACTATTCACCCCTGAACGGCCCGAAAGTAGTTATTTTCCATTTTGTCAACGGAAAACCGCCGTACCGCCACTGAAACGTTGCAAATAACCAATCTGCCCCGCAAACAGCCAGAAATCACGATCGGCCGTCCAGACCGGCACGCATCCCGAATTTCTCGCTGCACCGACAAAAAGCACTATTCACCCCGGAACGGCCCGAAAGTAGTTATTTTCCATTTTGTCAACGGAAAACCGCCGTACCGCCCCGAAAACGTTGCAAATAACCATTTTAGCCCTTAAACAGTTAGAAATCACGATCGACCGTCCAGACCGGCACGAATCCTGAATTTCTCGCTGCACCGACAAAAAGCACTATTCACCCCTGAACGGCCCGAAAGTAGTTATTTTCCATTTTGTCAACGTAAAACTGCCGTACCGCCACTAAAACGTTGCAAATAACCAATCTGCCCCGCAAACAGCCAGAAATCACGATCGGCCGCCCAGACCGGCACGCATCCCGAATTTCTCGCTGCCCCGACAAAAAGCACTATTCACCCCTGAACGGCCCGAAAGTAGTTATTTTCCATTTTGTCAACGGAAAACCGCCGTACCGCCACTGAAACGTTGCAAATAACCAATCTTCCCCGCAAACAGCCAGAAATCACGATCGGCCGTCCAGACCGGCACGCATCCCGAATTTCTCGCTGCACCGACAAAAAGCACTATTCACCCCTGAACGGCCCGAAAGTAGTTATTTTCCATTTTGTCAACGGAAAACCGCCGTACCGCCCCGAAAACGTTGCAAATAACCAATCTGCCCCGCAAACAGCCAGAAATCACGACTGGCCGTCCAGACCGGCACGAATCCCGAATTTCTCGCTGTACCGACAAAAAGCACTATTCACCCCTGGACGGCCCGAAATTAGTTATTTTCCATTTTGTCAACGGAAAACCGCCGTACCGCCCCGAAAACGTTGCAAATAACCATTCTAGCCCCCAAACAGTTAGAAATCACGGTCGGCTGCCCAGACCGGCACGAATCCCGAATTTCTCGCTGCACCGACAAAAAGCACTATTCACTCCTGAACGGCCCGAAAGTAGTTATTTTCCATTTTGTCAACGGAAAACCGCCGTACCGCCACTAAAACGTTGCGAATAACCAATCTGCCCCGCAAACAGCCAGAAATCATGATCGGCCATCCAGACCGGCACGAATCCTGAATTTCTCGCTGCACCGACAAAAAGCACTATTCACTCCTGAACGGCCCGAAAGTAGTTATTTTCCATTTTGTCAACGGAAAACCGCCGTACCGCCACTAAAACGTTGCAAATAACCAATCTGCCCCTCAAACAGCCAAAAATCACGACTGGCCGTCCAGACCGGCACGAATCACGAATTTCTCATTGTACCGACAAAAAGCACTATTCACCCCTAGACAGCCCGAAAGTAGTTATTTTCCATTTTGTCAACGGAAAACCGCCGTACCGCCACTAAAACGTTGCAAATAACCATTCTAGCCCTCAAACAGTTAGAAATCACGATCGGCCGTCCAGACCGGCACGAATCCCGAATTTCTCGCTGCACCGACAAAAAGCACTATTCACCCCTGAACGGCCCGAAAGTAGTTATTTTCCATTTTGTCAACGGAAAACCGCCGTACCGCCACTGAAACGTTGCAAATAACCAATCTTCCCCGCAAACAGCCAGAAATCACGATCGGCCGTCCAGACCGGCACGCATCCCGAATTTCTCGCTGCACCGACAAAAAGCACTATTCACCCCTGAACGGCCCGAAAGTAGTTATTTTCCATTTTGTCAACGGAAAACCGCCGTACCGCCCCGAAAACGTTGCAAATAACCAATCTGCCCCGCAAACAGCCAGAAATCACGACTGGCCGTCCAGACCGGCACGAATCCCGAATTTCTCGCTGTACCGACAAAAAGCACTATTCACCCCTGGACGGCCCGAAATTAGTTATTTTCCATTTTGTCAACGGAAAACCGCCGTACCGCCCCGAAAACGTTGCAAATAACCATTCTAGCCCCCAAACAGTTAGAAATCACGGTCGGCTGCCCAGACCGGCACGAATCCCGAATTTCTCGCTGCACCGACAAAAAGCACTATTCACTCCTGAACGGCCCGAAAGTAGTTATTTTCCATTTTGTCAACGGAAAACCGCCGTACCGCCACTAAAACGTTGCGAATAACCAATCTGCCCCGCAAACAGCCAGAAATCATGATCGGCCGTCCAGACCGGCACGAATCCTGAATTTCTCGCTGCACCGACAAAAAGCACTATTCACTCCTGAACGGCCCGAAAGTAGTTATTTTCCATTTTGTCAACGGAAAACCGCCGTACCGCCCCGAAAACGTTGCAAATAACCATTCTAGCCCTCAAACAGTTAGAAATCACGATCGGCCGTCCAGACCGGCACGAATCCTGAATTTCTCGCTGCACCGACAAAAAGCACTATTCACCCCTGAACGGCCCGAAAGTAGTTATTTTCCATTTTGTCAACGTAAAATTGCCGTACCGCCACTAAAACGTTGCAAATAACCAATCTGCCCCTCAAACAGCCAGAAATCACGATCGGCCATCCAGACCGGCACGAATCCCGAATTTCTCGCAGCACCGACAAAAAGCACTATTCACCCCTGAACGGCCCGAAAGTAGTTATTTTCCATTTTGTCAACGGAAAACCGCCGTACCGCCACTGAAACGTTGCAAATAACCAATCTGCCCCGCAAACAGCCAGAAATCACGATCGGCCGTCCAGACCGGCACGCATCCCGAATTTCTCGCTGCACCGACAAAAAGCACTATTCACCCCGGAACGGCCCGAAAGTAGTTATTTTCCATTTTGTCAACGGAAAACCGCCGTACCGCCCCGAAAACGTTGCAAATAACCATTTTAGCCCTTAAACAGTTAGAAATCACGATCGACCGTCCAGACCGGCACGAATCCTGAATTTCTCGCTGCACCGACAAAAAGCACTATTCACCCCTGAACGGCCCGAAAGTAGTTATTTTCCATTTTGTCAACGTAAAACTGCCGTACCGCCACTAAAACGTTGCAAATAACCAATCTGCCCCGCAAACAGCCAGAAATCACGATCGGCCGTCCAGACCGGCACGCATCCCGAATTTCTCGCTGCCCCGACAAAAAGCACTATTCACCCCTGAACGGCCCGAAAGTAGTTATTTTCCATTTTGTCAACGGAAAACCGCCGTACCGCCCCGAAAACGTTGCATATAACCATTCTAGCCCTCAAACAGTTAGAAATCACGATCGGCCGTCCAGACCAGCACGAATCCCGAATTTCTCGCTGCACCGACAAAAAGCACTATTCACCCATGAACGGCCCGAAAGTAGTTATTTTCCATTTTGTCAACGGAAAACCGCCGTACCGCCACTGAAACGTTGCAAATAACCAATCTGCCCCGCAAACAGCCAGAAATCACGATCGGCCGTCCAGACCGGCACGCATCCCGAATTTCTCGCTGCACCGACAAAAAGCACTATTCACCCCGGAACGGCCCGAAAGTAGTTATTTTCCATTTTGTCAACGGAAAACCGCCGTACCGCCCCGAAAACGTTGCAAATAACCATTTTAGCCCTTAAACAGTTAGAAATCACGATCGACCGTCCAGACCGGCACGAATCCTGAATTTCTCGCTGCACCGACAAAAAGCACTATTCACCCCTGAACGGCCCGAAAGTAGTTATTTTCCATTTTGTCAACGTAAAACTGCCGTACCGCCACTAAAACGTTGCAAATAACCAATCTGCCCCGCAAACAGCCAGAAATCACGATCGGCCGCCCAGACCGGCACGCATCCCGAATTTCTCGCTGCCCCGACAAAAAGCACTATTCACCCCTGAACGGCCCGAAAGTAGTTATTTTCCATTTTGTCAACGGAAAACCGCCGTACCGCCACTGAAACGTTGCAAATAACCAATCTTCCCCGCAAACAGCCAGAAATCACGATCGGCCGTCCAGACCGGCACGCATCCCGAATTTCTCGCTGCACCGACAAAAAGCACTATTCACCCCTGAACGGCCCGAAAGTAGTTATTTTCCATTTTGTCAACGGAAAACCGCCGTACCGCCCCGAAAACGTTGCAAATAACCAATCTGCCCCGCAAACAGCCAGAAATCACGACTGGCCGTCCAGACCGGCACGAATCCCGAATTTCTCGCTGTACCGACAAAAAGCACTATTCACCCCTGGACGGCCCGAAATTAGTTATTTTCCATTTTGTCAACGGAAAACCGCCGTACCGCCCCGAAAACGTTGCAAATAACCATTCTAGCCCCCAAACAGTTAGAAATCACGGTCGGCTGCCCAGACCGGCACGAATCCCGAATTTCTCGCTGCACCGACAAAAAGCACTATTCACTCCTGAACGGCCCGAAAGTAGTTATTTTCCATTTTGTCAACGGAAAACCGCCGTACCGCCACTAAAACGTTGCGAATAACCAATCTGCCCCGCAAACAGCCAGAAATCATGATCGGCCGTCCAGACCGGCACGAATCCTGAATTTCTCGCTGCACCGACAAAAAGCACTATTCACTCCTGAACGGCCCGAAAGTAGTTATTTTCCATTTTGTCAACGGAAAACCGCCGTACCGCCCCGAAAACGTTGCAAATAACCATTCTAGCCCTCAAACAGTTAGAAATCACGATCGGCCGTCCAGACCGGCACGAATCCTGAATTTCTCGCTGCACCGACAAAAAGCACTATTCACCCCTGAACGGCCCGAAAGTAGTTATTTTCCATTTTGTCAACGTAAAATTGCCGTACCGCCACTAAAACGTTGCAAATAACCAATCTGCCCCTCAAACAGCCAGAAATCACGATCGGCCATCCAGACCGGCACGAATCCCGAATTTCTCGCAGCACCGACAAAAAGCACTATTCACCCCTGAACGGCCCGAAAGTAGTTATTTTCCATTTTGTCAACGGAAAACCGCCGTACCGCCACTGAAACGTTGCAAATAACCAATCTGCCCCGCAAACAGCCAGAAATCACGATCGGCCGTCCAGACCGGCACGCATCCCGAATTTCTCGCTGCACCGACAAAAAGCACTATTCACCCCGGAACGGCCCGAAAGTAGTTATTTTCCATTTTGTCAACGGAAAACCGCCGTACCGCCCCGAAAACGTTGCAAATAACCATTTTAGCCCTTAAACAGTTAGAAATCACGATCGACCGTCCAGACCGGCACGAATCCTGAATTTCTCGCTGCACCGACAAAAAGCACTATTCACCCCTGAACGGCCCGAAAGTAGTTATTTTCCATTTTGTCAACGTAAAACTGCCGTACCGCCACTAAAACGTTGCAAATAACCAATCTGCCCCGCAAACAGCCAGAAATCACGATCGGCCGCCCAGACCGGCACGCATCCCGAATTTCTCGCTGCCCCGACAAAAAGCACTATTCACCCCTGAACGGCCCGAAAGTAGTTATTTTCCATTTTGTCAACGGAAAACCGCCGTACCGCCACTGAAACGTTGCAAATAACCAATCTTCCCCGCAAACAGCCAGAAATCACGATCGGCCGTCCAGACCGGCACGCATCCCGAATTTCTCGCTGCACCGACAAAAAGCACTATTCACCCCTGAACGGCCCGAAAGTAGTTATTTTCCATTTTGTCAACGGAAAACCGCCGTACCGCCCCGAAAACGTTGCAAATAACCAATCTGCCCCGCAAACAGCCAGAAATCACGACTGGCCGTCCAGACCGGCACGAATCCCGAATTTCTCGCTGTACCGACAAAAAGCACTATTCACCCCTGGACGGCCCGAAATTAGTTATTTTCCATTTTGTCAACGGAAAACCGCCGTACCGCCCCGAAAACGTTGCAAATAACCATTCTAGCCCCCAAACAGTTAGAAATCACGGTCGGCTGCCCAGACCGGCACGAATCCCGAATTTCTCGCTGCACCGACAAAAAGCACTATTCACTCCTGAACGGCCCGAAAGTAGTTATTTTCCATTTTGTCAACGGAAAACCGCCGTACCGCCACTAAAACGTTGCGAATAACCAATCTGCCCCGCAAACAGCCAGAAATCATGATCGGCCATCCAGACCGGCACGAATCCTGAATTTCTCGCTGCACCGACAAAAAGCACTATTCACTCCTGAACGGCCCGAAAGTAGTTATTTTCCATTTTGTCAACGGAAAACCGCCGTACCGCCACTAAAACGTTGCAAATAACCAATCTGCCCCTCAAACAGCCAAAAATCACGACTGGCCGTCCAGACCGGCACGAATCACGAATTTCTCATTGTACCGACAAAAAGCACTATTCACCCCTAGACAGCCCGAAAGTAGTTATTTTCCATTTTGTCAACGGAAAACCGCCGTACCGCCACTAAAACGTTGCAAATAACCATTCTAGCCCTCAAACAGTTAGAAATCACGATCGGCCGTCCAGACCGGCACGAATCCCGAATTTCTCGCTGCACCGACAAAAAGCACTATTCACCCCTGAACGGCCCGAAAGTAGTTATTTTCCATTTTGTCAACGGAAAACCGCCGTACCGCCACTGAAACGTTGCAAATAACCAATCTTCCCCGCAAACAGCCAGAAATCACGATCGGCCGTCCAGACCGGCACGCATCCCGAATTTCTCGCTGCACCGACAAAAAGCACTATTCACCCCTGAACGGCCCGAAAGTAGTTATTTTCCATTTTGTCAACGGAAAACCGCCGTACCGCCCCGAAAACGTTGCAAATAACCAATCTGCCCCGCAAACAGCCAGAAATCACGACTGGCCGTCCAGACCGGCACGAATCCCGAATTTCTCGCTGTACCGACAAAAAGCACTATTCACCCCTGGACGGCCCGAAATTAGTTATTTTCCATTTTGTCAACGGAAAACCGCCGTACCGCCCCGAAAACGTTGCAAATAACCATTCTAGCCCCCAAACAGTTAGAAATCACGGTCGGCTGCCCAGACCGGCACGAATCCCGAATTTCTCGCTGCACCGACAAAAAGCACTATTCACTCCTGAACGGCCCGAAAGTAGTTATTTTCCATTTTGTCAACGGAAAACCGCCGTACCGCCACTAAAACGTTGCGAATAACCAATCTGCCCCGCAAACAGCCAGAAATCATGATCGGCCGTCCAGACCGGCACGAATCCTGAATTTCTCGCTGCACCGACAAAAAGCACTATTCACTCCTGAACGGCCCGAAAGTAGTTATTTTCCATTTTGTCAACGGAAAACCGCCGTACCGCCCCGAAAACGTTGCAAATAACCATTCTAGCCCTCAAACAGTTAGAAATCACGATCGGCCGTCCAGACCGGCACGAATCCTGAATTTCTCGCTGCACCGACAAAAAGCACTATTCACCCCTGAACGGCCCGAAAGTAGTTATTTTCCATTTTGTCAACGTAAAATTGCCGTACCGCCACTAAAACGTTGCAAATAACCAATCTGCCCCTCAAACAGCCAGAAATCACGATCGGCCATCCAGACCGGCACGAATCCCGAATTTCTCTCAGCACCGACAAAAAGCACTATTCACCCCTGAACGGCCCGAAAGTAGTTATTTTCCATTTTGTCAACGGAAAACCGCCGTACCGCCACTGAAACGTTGCAAATAACCAATCTGCCCCGCAAACAGCCAGAAATCACGATCGGCCGTCCAGACCGGCACGCATCCCGAATTTCTCGCTGCACCGACAAAAAGCACTATTCACCCCGGAACGGCCCGAAAGTAGTTATTTTCCATTTTGTCAACGGAAAACCGCCGTACCGCCCCGAAAACGTTGCAAATAACCATTTTAGCCCTTAAACAGTTAGAAATCACGATCGACCGTCCAGACCGGCACGAATCCTGAATTTCTCGCTGCACCGACAAAAAGCACTATTCACCCCTGAACGGCCCGAAAGTAGTTATTTTCCATTTTGTCAACGTAAAACTGCCGTACCGCCACTAAAACGTTGCAAATAACCAATCTGCCCCGCAAACAGCCAGAAATCACGATCGGCCGTCCAGACCGGCACGCATCCCGAATTTCTCGCTGCCCCGACAAAAAGCACTATTCACCCCTGAACGGCCCGAAAGTAGTTATTTTCCATTTTGTCAACGGAAAACCGCCGTACCGCCCCGAAAACGTTGCATATAACCATTCTAGCCCTCAAACAGTTAGAAATCACGATCGGCCGTCCAGACCAGCACGAATCCCGAATTTCTCGCTGCACCGACAAAAAGCACTATTCACCCATGAACGGCCCGAAAGTAGTTATTTTCCATTTTGTCAACGTAAAACTGCCGTACCGCCACTAAAACGTTGCAAATAACCAATCTGCCCCTCAAACAGCCAGAAATCACGACTGGCCGTCCAGACCGGCACGAATCCCGAATTTCTCGCTGTACCGACAAAAAGCACTATTCACCCCTGGACAGCCCGAAAGTAGTTATTTTCCATTTTTTCAACGGAAAACCGCCGTACCGCCCCGAAAACGTTGCAAATAACCAATCTGCCCCTCAAACAGCCAGAAATCACGATCGGCCATCCAGACCGGCACGAATCCCGAATTTCTCGCTGCACCGACAAAAAGCACTATTCACCCCTGAACGGCCCGAAAGTAGTTATTTTCCATTTTGTCAACGGAAAACCGCCGTACCGCCACTAAAACGTTGCAAATAACCAATCTGCCCCGCAAACAGCCAGAAATCACGATCGGCCGTCCAGACCGGCACGCATCCCGAATTTCTCGCTGCACCGACAAAAAGCACTATTCACTCCTGAACGGCCCGAAAGTAGTTATTTTCCATTTTGTCAACGGAAAACCGCCGTACCGCCCCGAAAACGTTGCAAATAACCATTCTACCCCTCAAACAGTTAGAAATCACGATCGGCCGTCCAGACCGGCACGAATCCCGAATTTCTCGCTGCACCGACAAAAAGCACTATTCACCCCTGAACGGCCCGAAAGTAGTTATTTTCCATTTTGTCAACGTAAAACTGCCGTACCGCCACTAAAACGTTGCAAATAACCAATCTGCCCCTCAAACAGCCAGAAATCACGATCGGCCATCCAGACCGGCACGAATCCCGAATTTCTCGCTGCACCGACAAAAAGCACAATTCACCCCTGAACGGCCCGAAAGTAGTTATTTTCCATTTTGTCAACGGAAAACCGCCGTACTGCCACTAAAACGCTGCAAATAACCAATCTGCCCCGCAAACAGCCAGAAATCACGATCGGCCGTCCAGACCGGCACGCATCCCGAATTTCTCGCTGCACCGACAAAAAGCACTATTCACTCCTGAACGGCCCGAAAGTAGTTATTTTCCATTGTCAACGGAAAACCGCCGTACCGCCCCGAAAACGTTGCAAATAACCATTCTAGCCCTCAAACAGCCAGAAATCACGATCGGCCGTCCAGACCGGCACGCATCCCGAATTTCTCGCTGCACCGACAAAAAGCACTATTCACCCCTGAACGGCCCGAAAGTAGTTATTTTCCATTTTGTCAACGGAAAACCGCCGTACTGCCACTAAAACGTTGCAAATAACCAATCTGCCCCTCAAACAGCCAGAAATCACGATCGGCCATCCAGACCGGCACGAATCCCGTATTTCTCGCTGCACCGACAAAAAGCACTATTCACCCCTGAACGGCCCGAGAGTAGTTATTTTCCATTTTGTCAACGGAAAACCGCCGTACCGCCACTAAAACGTTGCAAATAACCAATCTGCCCCGCAAACAGCCAGAAATCACGACTGGCCGTCCAGACCGGCACGAATCCCGAATTTCTCGCTGTACCGACAAAAACCACTATTCACCCCTGGAAAGCCCGAAAGTAGTTATTTTCCATTTTTTCAACGGAAAACCACCGTACCGCCCCGAAAACGTTGCAAATAACCATTCTAGCCCTCAAACAGTTAGAAATCACGATCGGCCGTCCAGACCGGCACGAATCCTGAATTTCTCGCTGCACCGACAAAAAGCACTATTCACCCCTGAACGGCCCGAAAGTAGTTATTTTCCATTTTGTCAACGTAAAATTGCCGTACCGCCACTAAAACGTTGCAAATAACCAATCTGCCCCTCAAACAGCCAGAAATCACGATCGGCCATCCAGACCGGCACGAATCCCGAATTTCTCGCAGCACCGACAAAAAGCACTATTCACCCCTGAACGGCCCGAAAGTAGTTATTTTCCATTTTGTCAACGGAAAACCGCCGTACCGCCACTGAAACGTTGCAAATAACCAATCTGCCCCGCAAACAGCCAGAAATCACGATCGGCCGTCCAGACCGGCACGCATCCCGAATTTCTCGCTGCACCGACAAAAAGCACTATTCACCCCGGAACGGCCCGAAAGTAGTTATTTTCCATTTTGTCAACGGAAAACCGCCGTACCGCCCCGAAAACGTTGCAAATAACCATTTTAGCCCTTAAACAGTTAGAAATCACGATCGACCGTCCAGACCGGCACGAATCCTGAATTTCTCGCTGCACCGACAAAAAGCACTATTCACCCCTGAACGGCCCGAAAGTAGTTATTTTCCATTTTGTCAACGGAAAACCGCCGTACCGCCACTAAAACGTTGCGAATAACCAATCTGCCCCGCAAACAGCCAGAAATCATGATCGGCCATCCAGACCGGCACGAATCCTGAATTTCTCGCTGCACCGACAAAAAGCACTATTCACTCCTGAACGGCCCGAAAGTAGTTATTTTCCATTTTGTCAACGGAAAACCGCCGTACCGCCACTAAAACGTTGCAAATAACCAATCTGCCCCGCAAACAGCCAGAAATCACGATCGGCCGTCCAGACCGGCACGCATCCCGAATTTCTCGCTGCACCGACAAAAAGCACTATTCACCCCTGAACGGCCCGAAAGTAGTTATTTTCCATTTTGTCAACGGAAAACCGCCGTACCGCCCCGAAAACGTTGCAAATAACCATTCTAGCCCTCAAACAGTTAGAAATCACGATCGGCCGTCCAGACCGGCACGAATCCCGAATTTCTCGCTGCACCGACAAAAAGCACTATTCACCCCTGAACGGCCCGAAAGTAGTTATTTTCCAATTTGTCAATGGAAAACCGCCGTACTGCCACTAAAACGTTGCAAATAACTAATCTGCCCCGCAAACAGCCAGAAATCACGATCGGCCGTCCAGACCGGCACGCATCCCGAATTTCTCGCTGCACCGACAAAAAGCACTATTCACTCCTGAACGGCCCGAAAGTAGTTATTTTCCATTGTCAACGGAAAACCGCCGTACCGCCCCGAAAACGTTGCAAATAACCATTCTAGCCCTCAAACAGCCAGAAATCACGATCGGCCGTCCAGACCGGCACGCATCCCGAATTTCTCGCTGCACCGACAAAAAGCACTATTCACCCCTGAACGGCCCGAAAGTAGTTATTTTCCATTTTGTCAACGGAAAACCGCCGTACCGCCACTAAAACGTTGCAAATAACCAATCTGCCCCGCAAACAGCCAGAAATCACGACTGGCCGTCCAGACCGGCACGAATCCCGAATTTCTCGCTGTACCGACAAAAACCACTATTCACCCCTGGAAAGCCCGAAAGTAGTTATTTTCCATTTTTTCAACGGAAAACCACCGTACCGCCCCGAAAACGTTGCAAATAACCATTCTAGCCCTCAAACAGTTAGAAATCACGGTCGGCCGTCCAGACCGGCACGAATTCCGAATTTCTCGCTGCACCGACAAAAAGCACTATTCACCGCTGAACGGCCCGAAAGTAGTTATTTTCCATTTTGTCAACGGAAAACCGCCGTACCGCCACTAAAACGTTGCAAATAACCATTCTGCCCCTCAAACAGCCAGAAATCACGACTGGCCGTTCAGACCGGCACGCATCCCGAATTTCTCGCTGCACCGACAAAAAGCACTATTCACCCCTGAACGGCCCGAAAGTAGTTATTTTCCATTTTGTCAATGGAAAACCGCCGTACCGCCCCAAAAACGTTGCAAATAACCATTCTAGCCCTCAAACAGTTAGAAATCACGATCGGCCGTCCAGACCGGCACGAATCCCGATTTTCTCGCTGCACCGACAAAAAGCACTATTCACCCATGAACGGCCCGAAAGTAGTTATTTTCCATTTTGTCAACGTAAAACTGTCGTACCGCCACTAAAACGTTGCAAATAACCAATCTGCCCCTCAAACAGCCAGAAATCACGACTGGCCGTCCAGACCGGCACGAATCCCGAATTTCTCGCTGTACCGACAAAAAGCACTATTCGCCCCTAGACAGCCCGAAAGTAGTTATTTTCCATTTTGTCAATGGAAAACCGCCGTTCCGCCCCGAAAACGTTGCAAATAACCCTTCTAGCCCTCAAACAGTTAGAAATCACGATCGGCCGTCCAGACCGGCACGAATTCCGAATTTCTCGCTGCACCGACAAAAAGCACTATTCACCCCTGAACGGCCCGAAAGTAGTTATTTTCCATTTTGTCAACGGAAAACCACCGTATCGCCACTAAAACGTTGCAAATAACCATTCTGCCCCTCAAACAGCCAGAAATCACGATCGGCCGTCCAGACCGGCACGAATCACGAATTTCTCGCTGTACCGACAAAAAGCACTATTCACCCCTGGACAGCCCGAAAGTAGTTATTTTCCATTTTGTCAACGGAATACCGCCGTACCGCCCCGAAAACGTTGCAAATAACCATTTTAGCCCATAAACAGTTAGAAATCACGATCGACCGTCCAGACCGGCACGAATCCTGAATTTCTCGCTGCACCGACAAAAAGCACTATTCACCCCGGAACGGCCCGAAAGTCGTTATTTTCCATTTTGTCAACGGAAAACCGCCGTACCGCCCCGAGAACGTTGCAAATAACCCTTCTAGCCCTCAAACAGTTAGAAATCACGGTCGGCCGCCCACACCGGCACGAATCCCGAATTTCTCGCTGCACCGACAAAACGCACTATTCACCCCTGAACGGCCCGAAAGTAGTTATTTTCCATTTTGTCAACGGAAAACCGCCGTACCGCCACTAAAACGTTGCAAATAACCATTCTGCCCCTCAAACAGCCAGAAATCACGACTGGCCGTCCAGACCGGCACGAATCACGAATTTCTCGCTGCACCGACAAAAAGCACTATTCACCCCTGGACAGCCCGAAAGTAGTTATTTTCCATTTTGTCAACGGAATACCGCCGTACCGCCCCGAAAACGTTGCAAATAACCATTTTAGCCCTTAAACAGTTAGAAATCACGATCGACCGTCCAGACCGGCACGAATCCTGAATTTCTCGCTGCACCGACAAAAAGCACTATTCACCCCTGAACGGCCCGAAAGTAGTTATTTTCCATTTTGTCAACGGAAAACCGCCGTACCGCCCCGAAAACGTTGCAAATAACCCTTCTAGCCCTCAAACAAATAGAAATCACGGTCGGCCGCCCAGACCGGCACGAATCCCGAATTTCTCGCTGCACCGACAAAAAGCACTATTCACCCCTGAACGGCCCGAAAGTAGTTATTTTCCATTTTGTCAACGGAAAACCGCCGTACCGCCACTAAAACGTTGCAAATAACCATTCTGCCCCTCAAACAGCCAGAAATCCCGACTGGCCGTCCAGACCGGCACGAATCACGAATTTCTCGCTGTACCGACAAAAAGCACTATTCACCCCTGGACGGCCCGAAATTAGTTATTTTCCATTTTGTCAACGGAAAACCGCCGTACCGCCCCGAAAACGTTGCAAATAACTATTCTAGCTCTCAAACAGTTAGAAATCATGGTCGGCCGCCCAGACCGGCACGAATCCCGAATTTCTCGCTGCACCGACAAAAAGCACTATTCACCCCTGAACGGCCCGAAAGTAGTTATTTTCCATTTTGTCAATGGAAAACCGCCGTACCGCCTCTAAAACGTTGCAAATAACCAATCTGCCCCGCAAACAGCCAGAAATCATGATCGGCCGTCCAGACCGGCACGAATCCTGAATTTCTCGCTGCGCCGACAAAAAGCACTATTCACTCCTGAACGGCCCGAAAGTAGTTATTTTCCATTTTGTCAACGGAAAACCGCCGTACCGCCCCGAAAACGTTGCAAATAACCATTCTAGCCCTCAAACAGTTAGAAATCACGATCGGCCGTCCAGACCGGCACGAATCCTGAATTTCTCGCTGCACCGACAAAAAGCACTATTCACCCCTGAACGGCCAGAAAGTAGTTATTTTCCATTTTGTCAACGTAAAACTGCCGTACTGCCACTAAAACGTTGCAAATAACCAATCTGCCCCTCAAACAGCTAGAAATCACGATCGGCCATCCAGACCGGCACGAATCCCGAATTTCTCGCTGCACCGACAAAAAGCACTATTCACCCCTGAACGGCCCGAAAGTAGTTATTTTCCATTTTGTCAACGGAAAACCGCCGTACCGCCACTAAAACGTTGCAAATAACCATTCTGCCCCTCAAACAGCCAGAAATCCCGACTGGCCGTCCAGACCGGCACGAATCACGAATTTCTCGCTGTACCGACAAAAAGCACTATTCACCCCTGGACGGCCCGAAATTAGTTATTTTCCATTTTGTCAACGGAAAACCGCCGTACCGCCCCGAAAACGTTGCAAATAACCATTCTAGCCCTCAAACAGTTAGAAATCATGGTCGGCCGCCCAGACCGGCACGAATCCCGAATTTCTCGCTGCACCGACAAAAAGCACTATTCACCCCTGAACGGCCCGAAAGTAGTTATTTTCCATTTTGTCAATGGAAAACCGCCGTACCGCCTCTAAAACGTTGCAAATAACCAATCTGCCCCGCAAACAGCCAGAAATCATGATCGGCCGTCCAGACCGGCACGAATCCTGAATTTCTCGCTGCGCCGACAAAAAGCACTATTCACTCCTGAACGGCCCGAAAGTAGTTATTTTCCATTTTGTCAACGGAAAACCGCCGTACCGCCCCGAAAACGTTGCAAATAACCATTCTAGCCCTCAAACAGTTAGAAATCACGATCGGCCGTCCAGACCGGCACGAATCCTGAATTTCTCGCTGCACCGACAAAAAGCACTATTCACCCCTGAACGGCCAGAAAGTAGTTATTTTCCATTTTGTCAACGTAAAACTGCCGTACTGCCACTAAAACGTTGCAAATAACCAATCTGCCCCTCAAACAGCTAGAAATCACGATCGGCCATCCAGACCGGCACGAATCCCGAATTTCTCGCAGCACCGACAAAAAGCACTATTCACCCCTGAACGGCCCGAAAGTAGTTATTTTCCATTTTGTCAACGGAAAACCGCCGTACCGCCACTGAAACGTTGCAAATAACCAATCTGCCCCGCAAACAGCCAGAAATCACGATCGGCCGTCCAGACCGGCACGCATCCCGAATTTCTCGCTGCACCGACAAAAAGCACTATTCACTCCTGAACGGCCCGAAAGTAGTTATTTTCCATTTTGTCAACGGAAAACCGCCGTACCGCCCCGAAAACGTTGCAAATAACCATTCTAGCCCTCAAACAGTTAGAAATCACGATCGGCCGTCCAGACCGGCACGAATCCTGAATTTCTCGCTGCACCGACAAAAAGCACTATTCACCCCTGAACGGCCAGAAAGTAGTTATTTTCCATTTTGTCAACGTAAAACTGCCGTACTGCCACTAAAACGTTGCAAATAACCAATCTGCCCCTCAAACAGCTAGAAATCACGATCGGCCATCCAGACCGGCACGAATCCCGAATTTCTCGCAGCACCGACAAAAAGCACTATTCACCCCTGAACGGCCCGAAAGTAGTTATTTTCCATTTTGTCAACGGAAAACCGCCGTACCGCCACTGAAACGTTGCAAATAACCAATCTGCCCCGCAAACAGCCAGAAATCACGATCGGCCGTCCAGACCGGCACGCATCCCGAATTTCTCGCTGCACCGACAAAAAGCACTATTCACCCCTGGACGGCCCGAATTTAGTTATTTTCCATTTTGTCAACGGAAAACCGCCGTACCGCCACTAAAACGTTGCAAATAACCAATCTGCCCCTCAAACAGCCAGAAATCACGATCGGCCATCCAGACCGGCACGAATCCCGAATTTCTCGCTGCACCGACAAAAAGCACTATTCACCCCTGAACGGCCCGAAAGTAGTTATTTTCCATTTTGTCAATGGAAAACCGCCGTACCGCCTCTAAAACGTTGCAAATAACCAATCTGCCCCGCAAACAGCCAGAAATCATGATCGGCCGTCCAGACCGGCACGAATCCTGAATTTCTCGCTGCGCCGACAAAAAGCACTATTCACTCCTGAACGGCCCGAAAGTAGTTATTTTCCATTTTGTCAACGGAAAACCGCCGTACCGCCCCGAAAACGTTGCAAATAACCATTCTAGCCCTCAAACAGTTAGAAATCACGATCGGCCGTCCAGACCGGCACGAATCCTGAATTTCTCGCTGCACCGACAAAAAGCACTATTCACCCCTGAACGGCCAGAAAGTAGTTATTTTCCATTTTGTCAACGTAAAACTGCCGTACTGCCACTAAAACGTTGCAAATAACCAATCTGCCCCTCAAACAGCTAGAAATCACGATCGGCCATCCAGACCGGCACGAATCCCGAATTTCTCGCAGCACCGACAAAAAGCACTATTCACCCCTGAACGGCCCGAAAGTAGTTATTTTCCATTTTGTCAACGGAAAACCGCCGTACCGCCACTGAAACGTTGCAAATAACCAATCTGCCCCGCAAACAGCCAGAAATCACGATCGGCCGTCCAGACCGGCACGCATCCCGAATTTCTCGCTGCACCGACAAAAAGCACTATTCACCCCTGGACGGCCCGAATTTAGTTATTTTCCATTTTGTCAACGGAAAACCGCCGTACCGCCACTAAAACGTTGCAAATAACCAATCTGCCCCTCAAACAGCCAGAAATCACGATCGGCCATCCAGACCGGCACGAATCCCGAATTTCTCGCTGCACCGACAAAAAGCACTATTCCCCCCTGAACGGCCCGAAAGTAGTTATTTTCCATTTTGTCAACGGAAAACCGCCGTACCGCCACTAAAACGTTGCAAATAACCAATCTGCCCCGCAAACAGCCAGAAATCACGATCGGCCGGCCAGACCGGCACGCATCCCGAATTTCTCGCTGCACCGACAAAAAGCACTATTCACTCCTGAACGGCCCGAAAGTAGTTATTTTCCATTTTGTCAACGGAAAACCGCCGTACCGCCCCGAAAACGTTGCAAATAACCATTCTAGCCCTCAAACAGTTAGAAATCACGATCGGCCGTCCAGACCGGCACGAATCCCGAATTTCTCGCTGCACCGACAAAAAGCACTATTCACCCATGAACGGCCCGAAAGTAGTTATTTTCCATTTTGTCAACGTAAAACTGCCGTACCGCCACTTAAACGTTGCAAATAACCAATCTGCCCCTCAAACAGCCAGAAATCCCGACTGGCCGTCCAGACCGGCACGAATCCCGAATTTCTCGCTGTACCGACAAAAAGCACTATTCACCCCTAGACAGCCCGAAAGTAGTTATTTTCCATTTTGTCAACGGTAAACCGCCGTACCGCCCCGAAAATGTTGCAAATAACCCTTCTAGCCCTCAAACAGTTAGAAATCACGATCGGCCGTCCAGACCGGCACGAATTCCGAATTTCTCGCTGCACCGACAAAAAACACTATTCACCCCTGAACGGCCCGAAAGTAGTTATTTTCCATTTTGTCAACGGAAAACCGCCGTACCGCCACTAAAACGTTGCAAATAACCATTCTGCCCCTCAAACAGCCAGAAATCACGATCGGCCGTCCAGACCGGCACGAATCACGAATTTCTCGCTGTACCGACAAAAAGCACTATTCACCCCTGGACAGCCCGAAAGTAGTTATTTTCCATTTTGTCAACGGAATACCGCCGTACTGCCCCGAAAACGTTGCAAATAACCATTTTAGCCCTTAAACAGTTAGAAATCCCGATCGACCATCCAGACTGGCACGAATCCTGAATTTCTCGCTGTACCGACAAAAAGCACTATTCACCCCTGAACGGCCCGAAAGTAGTTATTTTCCATTTTGTCAACGGAAAACCGCCGTACCGCCCCGAAAACGTTGCAAATAACCCTTCTAGCCCTCAAACAGTTAGAAATCATGGTCGGCCGCCCAGACCGGCACGAATCCCGAATTTCTCGCTGCACCGACAAAACGCACTATTCACCCCTGAACGGCCCGAAAGTAGTTATTTTCCATTTTGTCAACGGAAAACCGCCGTACCGCCACTAAAACGTTGCAAATAACCATTCTGCCCCTCAAACAGCCAGAAATCACGACTGGCCGTTCAGACCGGCACGCATCCCGAATTTCTCGCTGCACCGACAAAAAGCACTATTCACCCCTGAACGGCCCGAAAGTAGTTATTTTCCATTTTGTCAATGGAAAACCGCCGTACCGCCCCAAAAACGTTGCAAATAACCATTCTAGCCCTCAAACAGTTAGAAATCACGATCGGCCGTCCAGACCGGCACGAATCCCGAATTTCTCGCTGCACCGACAAAAAGCACTATTCACCCATGAACGGCCCGAAAGTAGTTATTTTCCATTTTGTCAACGTAAAACTGCCGTACCGCCACTAAAACGTTGCAAATAACCAATCTGCCCCTCAAACAGCCAGAAATCACGACTGGCCGTCCAGACCGGCACGAATCCCGAATTTCTCGCTGTACCGACAAAAAGCACTATTCGCCCCTAGACAGCCCGAAAGTAGTTATTTTCCATTTTGTCAACGGAAAACCGCCGTTCCGCCCCGAAAACGTTGCAAATAACCCTTCTAGCCCTCAAACAGTTAGAAATCACGATCGGCCGTCCAGACCGGCACGAATTCCGAATTTCTCGCTGCACCGACAAAAAGCACTATTCACCCCTGAACGGCCCGAAAGTAGTTATTTTCCATTTTGTCAACGGAAAACCACCGTATCGCCACTAAAACGTTGCAAATAACCATTCTGCCCCTCAAACAGCCAGAAATCACGATCGGCCGTCCAGACCGGCACGAATCACGAATTTCTCGCTGTACCGACAAAAAGCACTATTCACCCCTGGACAGCCCGAAAGTAGTTATTTTCCATTTTGTCAACGGAATACCGCCGTACCGCCCCGAAAACGTTGCAAATAACCATTTTAGCCCATAAACAGTTAGAAATCACGATCGACCGTCCAGACCGGCACGAATCCTGAATTTCTCGCTGCACCGACAAAAAGCACTATTCACCCCTGAACGGCCCGAAAGTCGTTATTTTCCATTTTGTCAACGGAAAACCGCCGTACCGCCCCGAGAACGTTGCAAATAACCCTTCTAGCCCTCAAACAGTTAGAAATCACGGTCGGCCGCCCACACCGGCACGAATCCCGAATTTCTCGCTGCACCGACAAAATGCACTATTCACCCCTGAACGGCCCGAAAGTAGTTATTTTCCATTTTGTCAACGGAAAACCGCCGTACCGCCACTAAAACGTTGCAAATAACCATTCTGCCCCTCAAACAGCCAGAAATCACGACTGGCCGTCCAGACCGGCACGAATCACGAATTTCTCGCTGCACCGACAAAAAGCACTATTCACCCCTGGACAGCCCGAAAGTAGTTATTTTCCATTTTGTCAACGGAATACCGCCGTACCGCCCCGAAAACGTTGCAAATAACCATTTTAGCCCTTAAACAGTTAGAAATCACGATCGACCGTCCAGACCGGCACGAATCCTGAATTTCTCGCTGCACCGACAAAAAGCACTATTCACCCCTGAACGGCCCGAAAGTAGTTATTTTCCATTTTGTCAACGGAAAACCGCCGTACCGCCACTAAAACGTTGCAAATAACCATTCTGCCCCTCAAACAGCCAGAAATCCCGACTGGCCGTCCAGACCGGCACGAATCACGAATTTCTCGCTGTACCGACAAAAAGCACTATTCACCCCTGGACGGCCCGAAATTAGTTATTTTCCATTTTGTCAACGGAAAACCGCCGTACCGCCCCGAAAACGTTGCAAATAACCATTCTAGCCCTCAAACAGTTAGAAATCATGGTCGGCCGCCCAGACCGGCACGAATCCCGAATTTCTCGCTGCACCGACAAAAAGCACTATTCACCCCTGAACGGCCCGAAAGTAGTTATTTTCCATTTTGTCAATGGAAAACCGCCGTACCGCCTCTAAAACGTTGCAAATAACCAATCTGCCCCGCAAACAGCCAGAAATCATGATCGGCCGTCCAGACCGGCACGAATCCTGAATTTCTCGCTGCGCCGACAAAAAGCACTATTCACTCCTGAACGGCCCGAAAGTAGTTATTTTCCATTTTGTCAACGGAAAACCGCCGTACCGCCCCGAAAACGTTGCAAATAACCATTCTAGCCCTCAAACAGTTAGAAATCACGATCGGCCGTCCAGACCGGCACGAATCCTGAATTTCTCGCTGCACCGACAAAAAGCACTATTCACCCCTGAACGGCCAGAAAGTAGTTATTTTCCATTTTGTCAACGTAAAACTGCCGTACTGCCACTAAAACGTTGCAAATAACCAATCTGCCCCTCAAACAGCTAGAAATCACGATCGGCCATCCAGACCGGCACGAATCCCGAATTTCTCGCAGCACCGACAAAAAGCACTATTCACCCCTGAACGGCCCGAAAGTAGTTATTTTCCATTTTGTCAACGGAAAACCGCCGTACCGCCACTGAAACGTTGCAAATAACCAATCTGCCCCGCAAACAGCCAGAAATCACGATCGGCCGTCCAGACCGGCACGCATCCCGAATTTCTCGCTGCACCGACAAAAAGCACTATTCACCCCTGGACGGCCCGAATTTAGTTATTTTCCATTTTGTCAACGGAAAACCGCCGTACCGCCACTAAAACGTTGCAAATAACCAATCTGCCCCTCAAACAGCCAGAAATCACGATCGGCCATCCAGACCGGCACGAATCCCGAATTTCTCGCTGCACCGACAAAAAGCACTATTCCCCCCTGAACGGCCCGAAAGTAGTTATTTTCCATTTTGTCAACGGAAAACCGCCGTACCGCCCCGAAAACGTTGCAAATAACCATTCTAGCCCTCAAACAGTTAGAAATCACGATCGGCCGTCCAGACCGGCACGAATCCCGAATTTCTCGCTGCACCGACAAAAAGCACTATTCACCCATGAACGGCCCGAAAGTAGTTATTTTCCATTTTGTCAACGTAAAACTGCCGTACCGCCACTTAAACGTTGCAAATAACCAATCTGCCCCTCAAACAGCCAGAAATCCCGACTGGCCGTCCAGACCGGCACGAATCCCGAATTTCTCGCTGTACCGACAAAAAGCACTATTCACCCCTAGACAGCCCGAAAGTAGTTATTTTCCATTTTGTCAACGGTAAACCGCCGTACCGCCCCGAAAATGTTGCAAATAACCCTTCTAGCCCTCAAACAGTTAGAAATCACGATCGGCCGTCCAGACCGGCACGAATTCCGAATTTCTCGCTGCACCGACAAAAAACACTATTCACCCCTGAACGGCCCGAAAGTAGTTATTTTCCATTTTGTCAACGGAAAACCGCCGTACCGCCACTAAAACGTTGCAAATAACCATTCTGCCCCTCAAACAGCCAGAAATCACGATCGGCCGTCCAGACCGGCACGAATCACGAATTTCTCGCTGTACCGACAAAAAGCACTATTCACCCCTGGACAGCCCGAAAGTAGTTATTTTCCATTTTGTCAACGGAATACCGCCGTACCGCCCCGAAAACGTTGCAAATAACCATTCTAGCCCTCAAACAGTTAGAAATCACGATCGGCCGTCCAGACCGGCACGAATCCCGAATTTCTCGCTGCACCGACAAAAAGCACTATTCACCCATGAACGGCCCGAAAGTAGTTATTTTCCATTTTGTCAACGTAAAACTGCCGTACCGCCACTTAAACGTTGCAAATAACCAATCTGCCCCTCAAACAGCCAGAAATCCCGACTGGCCGTCCAGACCGGCACGAATCCCGAATTTCTCGCTGTACCGACAAAAAGCACTATTCACCCCTAGACAGCCCGAAAGTAGTTATTTTCCATTTTGTCAACGGTAAACCGCCGTACCGCCCCGAAAATGTTGCAAATAACCCTTCTAGCCCTCAAACAGTTAGAAATCACGATCGGCCGTCCAGACCGGCACGAATTCCGAATTTCTCGCTGCACCGACAAAAAACACTATTCACCCCTGAACGGCCCGAAAGTAGTTATTTTCCATTTTGTCAACGGAAAACCGCCGTACCGCCACTAAAACGTTGCAAATAACCATTCTGCCCCTCAAACAGCCAGAAATCACGATCGGCCGTCCAGACCGGCACGAATCACGAATTTCTCGCTGTACCGACAAAAAGCACTATTCACCCCTGGACAGCCCGAAAGTAGTTATTTTCCATTTTGTCAACGGAATACCGCCGTACCGCCCCGAAAACGTTGCAAATAACCATTTTAGCCCTTAAACAGTTAGAAATCCCGATCGACCATCCAGACCGGCACGAATCCTGAATTTCTCGCTGTACCGACAAAAAGCACTATTCACCCCTGAACGGCCCGAAAGTAGTTATTTTCCATTTTGTCAACGGAAAACCGCCGTACCGCCCCGAAAACGTTGCAAATAACCCTTCTAGCCCTCAAACAGTTAGAAATCATGGTCGGCCGCCCAGACCGGCACGAATCCCGAATTTCTCGCTGCACCGACAAAACGCACTATTCACCCCTGAACGGCCCGAAAGTAGTTATTTTCCATTTTGTCAACGGAAAACCGCCGTACCGCCACTAAAACGTTGCAAATAACCATTCTGCCCCTCAAACAGCCAGAAATCACGACTGGCCGTCCAGACCGGCACGAATCACGAATTTCTCGCTGCACCGACAAAAAGCACTATTCACCCCTGGACAGCCCGAAAGTAGTTATTTTCCATTTTGTCAACGGAATACCGCCGTACCGCCCCGAAAACGTTGCAAATAACCATTTTAGCCCTTAAACAGTTAGAAATCACGATCGACCGTCCAGACCGGCACGAATCCTGAATTTCTCGCTGCACCGACAAAAAGCACTATTCACCCCTGAACGGCCCGAAAGTAGTTATTTTCCATTTTGTCAACGGAAAACCGCCGTACCGCCCCGAAAACGTTGCAAATAACCCTTCTAGCCCTCAAACAAATAGAAATCACGGTCGGCCGCCCAGACCGGCACGAATCCCGAATTTCTCGCTGCACCGACAAAAAGCACTATTCACCCCTGAACGGCCCGAAAGTAGTTATTTTCCATTTTGTCAACGGAAAACCGCCGTACCGCCACTAAAACGTTGCAAATAACCATTCTGCCCCTCAAACAGCCAGAAATCCCGACTGGCCGTCCAGACCGGCACGAATCACGAATTTCTCGCTGTACCGACAAAAAACACTATTCACCCCTGGACGGCCCGAAATTAGTTATTTTCCATTTTGTCAACGGAAAACCGCCGTACCGCCCCGAAAACGTTGCAAATAACCATTCTAGCCCTCAAACAGTTAGAAATCATGGTCGGCCGCCCAGACCGGCACGAATCCCGAATTTCTCGCTGCACCGACAAAAAGCACTATTCACCCCTGAACGGCCCGAAAGTAGTTATTTTCCATTTTGTCAATGGAAAACCGCCGTACCGCCTCTAAAACGTTGCAAATAACCAATCTGCCCCGCAAACAGCCAGAAATCATGATCGGCCGTCCAGACCGGCACGAATCCTGAATTTCTCGCTGCGCCGACAAAAAGCACTATTCACTCCTGAACGGCCCGAAAGTAGTTATTTTCCATTTTGTCAACGGAAAACCGCCGTACCGCCCCGAAAACGTTGCAAATAACCATTCTAGCCCTCAAACAGTTAGAAATCACGATCGGCCGTCCAGACCGGCACGAATCCTGAATTTCTCGCTGCACCGACAAAAAGCACTATTCACCCCTGAACGGCCAGAAAGTAGTTATTTTCCATTTTGTCAACGTAAAACTGCCGTACTGCCACTAAAACGTTGCAAATAACCAATCTGCCCCTCAAACAGCTAGAAATCACGATCGGCCATCCAGACCGGCACGAATCCCGAATTTCTCGCAGCACCGACAAAAAGCACTATTCACCCCTGAACGGCCCGAAAGTAGTTATTTTCCATTTTGTCAACGGAAAACCGCCGTACCGCCACTGAAACGTTGCAAATAACCAATCTGCCCCGCAAACAGCCAGAAATCACGATCGGCCGTCCAGACCGGCACGCATCCCGAATTTCTCGCTGCACCGACAAAAAGCACTATTCACCCCTGGACGGCCCGAATTTAGTTATTTTCCATTTTGTCAACGGAAAACCGCCGTACCGCCACTAAAACGTTGCAAATAACCATTCTAGCCCTCAAACAGTTAGAAATCACGATCGGCCGTCCAGACCGGCACGAATCCCGAATTTCTCGCTGCACCGACAAAAAACACTATTCACCCCTGAACGGCCCGAAAGTAGTTATTTTCCATTTTGTCAACGGAAAACCGCCGTACCGCCACTAAAACGTTGCAAATAACCATTCTGCCCCTCAAACAGCCAGAAATCACGATCGGCCATCCAGACCGGCACGAATCCCGAATTTCTCGCTGCACCGACAAAAAGCACTATTCCCCCCTGAACGGCCCGAAAGTAGTTATTTTCCATTTTGTCAACGGAAAACCGCCGTACCGCCACTAAAACGTTGCAAATAACCAATCTGCCCCGCAAACAGCCAGAAATCACGATCGGCCGGCCAGACCGGCACGCATCCCGAATTTCTCGCTGCACCGACAAAAAGCACTATTCACTCCTGAACGGCCCGAAAGTAGTTATTTTCCATTTTGTCAACGGAAAACCGCCGTACCGCCCCGAAAACGTTGCAAATAACCATTCTAGCCCTCAAACAGTTAGAAATCACGATCGGCCGTCCAGACCGGCACGAATCCCGAATTTCTCGCTGCACCGACAAAAAGCACTATTCACCCATGAACGGCCCGAAAGTAGTTATTTTCCATTTTGTCAACGTAAAACTGCCGTACCGCCACTTAAACGTTGCAAATAACCAATCTGCCCCTCAAACAGCCAGAAATCCCGACTGGCCGTCCAGACCGGCACGAATCCCGAATTTCTCGCTGTACCGACAAAAAGCACTATTCACCCCTTGACAGCCCGAAAGTAGTTATTTTCCATTTTGTCAACGGTAAACCGCCGTACCGCCCCGAAAATGTTGCAAATAACCCTTCTAGCCCTCAAACAGTTAGAAATCACGATCGGCCGTCCAGACCGGCACGAATTCCGAATTTCTCGCTGCACCGACAAAAAACACTATTCACCCCTGAACGGCCCGAAAGTAGTTATTTTCCATTTTGTCAACGGAAAACCGCCGTACCGCCACTAAAACGTTGCAAATAACCATTCTGCCCCTCAAACAGCCAGAAATCACGATCGGCCGTCCAGACCGGCACGAATCACGAATTTCTCGCTGTACCGACAAAAAGCACTATTCACCCCTGGACAGCCCGAAAGTAGTTATTTTCCATTTTGTCAACGGAATACCGCCGTACCGCCCCGAAAACGTTGCAAATAACCATTTTAGCCCTTAAACAGTTAGAAATCCCGATCGACCATCCAGACCGGCACGAATCCTGAATTTCTCGCTGTACCGACAAAAAGCACTATTCACCCCTGAACGGCCCGAAAGTAGTTATTTTCCATTTTGTCAACGGAAAACCGCCGTACCGCCCCGAAAACGTTGCAAATAACCCTTCTAGCCCTCAAACAGTTAGAAATCATGGTCGGCCGCCCAGACCGGCACGAATCCCGAATTTCTCGCTGCACCGGCAAAAAGCACTATTCACCCCTGAACGGCCCGAAAGTAGTTATTTTCCATTTTGTCAACGGAAAACCGCCGTACCGCCACTAAAACGTTGCAAATAACCATTCTGCCCCTCAAACAGCCAGAAATCCCGACTGGCCGTCCAGACCGGCACGAATCACGAATTTCTCGCTGTACCGACAAAAAGCACTATTCACCCCTGGACAGCCCGAAAGTAGTTATTTTCCATTTTGTCAACGGAATACCGCCGTACCGCCCCGAAAACGTTGCAAATAACCATTTTAGCCCTTAAACAGTTAGAAATCACGATCGACCGTCCAGACCGGCACGAATCCTGAATTTCTCGCTGCACCGACAAAAAGCACTATTCACCCCTGAACGGCCCGAAAGTAGTTATTTTCCATTTTGTCAACGGAAAACCGCCGTACTGCCACTAAAACATTGCAAATAACCAATCTGCCCCTCAAACAGCCAGAAATCACGACTGGCCGTCCAGACCGGCACGAATCCCGAATTTCTCGCCGTACCGACAAAAAGCACTATTCACCCCTGGACGGCCCGAAATTAGTTATTTTCCATTTTGTCAACGGAAAACCGCCGTACCGCCCCGAAAACGTTGCAAATAACCATTCTAGCCCTCAAACAGTTAGAAATCACGGTCGGCCGCCCAGACCGGCACGAATCCCGAATTTCTCGCTGCACCGACAAAAAGCACTATTCACCCCTGAACGGCCCGAAAGTAGTTATTTTCCATTTTGTCATTGGAAAACCGCCGTACCGCCACTAAAACGTTGCAAATAACCAATCTGCCCCGCAAACAGCCAGAAATCATGATCGGCCGTCCAGACCGGCACGAATCCTAAATTTCTCGCTGCACCGACAAAAAGCACTATTCACTCCTGAACGGCCCGAAAGTAGTTATTTTCCATTTTGTCAACGGAAAACCGCCGTACCGCCCCGAAAACGTTGCAAATAACCATTCTAGCCCTCAAACAGTTAGAAATCACGATCGGCCGTCCAGACCGGCACGAATCCTGAATTTCTCGCTGCACCGACAAAAAGCACTATTCACCCCTGAACGGCCCGAAAGTAGTTATTTTCCATTTTGTCAACGTAAAACTGCCGTACTGCCACTTAAACGTTGCAAATAACCAATCTGCCCCTCAAACAGCTAGAAATCACGATCGGCCATCCAGACCGGCACGAATCCCGAATTTCTCGCAGCACCGACAAAAAGCACTATTCACCCCTGAACGGCCCGAAAGTAGTTATTTTCCATTTTGTCAACGGAAAACCGCCGTACCGCCACTGAAACGTTGCAAATAACCAATCTGCCCCGCAAACAGCCAGAAATCACGATCGGCCGTCCAGACCGGCACGCATCCCGAATTTCTCGCTGCACCGACAAAAAGCACTATTCACCCCTGGACGGCCCGAAATTAGTTATTTTCCATTTTGTCAACGGAAAACCGCCGTACCGCCACTAAAACGTTGCAAATAACCAATCTGCCCCTCAAACAGCCAGAAATCACGATCGGCCATCCAGACCGGCACGAATCCCGAATTTCTCGCTGCACCGACAAAAAGCACTATTCCCCCCTGAACGGCCCGAAAGTAGTTATTTTCCATTTTGTCAACGGAAAACCGCCGTACCGCCACTAAAACGTTGCAAATAACCAATCTGCCCCGCAAACAGCCAGAAATCACGATCGGCCGTCCAGACCGGCACGCATCCCGAATTTCTCACTGCACCGACAAAAAGCACTATTCACTCCTGAACGGCCCGAAAGTAGTTATTTTCCATTTTGTCAACGGAAAACCGCCGTACCGCCCCGAAAACGTTGCAAATAACCATTCTAGCCCTCAAACAGTTAGAAATCACGATCGGCCGTCCAGACCGGCACGAATCCCGAATTTCTCGCTGCACCGACAAAAAGCACTATTCACCCATGAACGGCCCGAAAGTAGTTATTTTCCATTTTGTCAACGTAAAACTGCCGCACCGCCACTAAAACGTTGCAAATAACCAATCTGCCCCTCAAACAGCCAGAAATCACGACTGGCTGTCCAGACCGGCACGAATCCCGAATTTCTCGCTGTACCGACAAAAACCACTATTCACCCCTGGACAGCCCGAAAGTAGTTATTTTCTATTTTTTCAACGGAAAACCGCCGTACCGCCCCGAAAACGTTGCAAATAACCATTCTAGCCCTCAAACAGTTAGAAATCACGGTCGGCCGTCCAGACCGGCACGAATTCCGAATTTCTCGCTGCACCGACAAAAAGCACTATTCACCCCTGAACGGCCCGAAAGTAGTTATTTTCCATTTTGTCAACGGAAAACCACCGTACCGCCACTAAAACGTTGCAAATAACCATTCTGCCCCTCAAACAGCCAGAAATCACGACTGGCCGTTCAGACCGGCACGCATCCCGAATTTCTCGCAGCACCGACAAAAAGCACTATTCACCCCTGAACGGCCCGAAAGTAGTTATTTTCCATTTTGTCAATGGAAAACCGCCGTACCGCCCCGAAAACGTTGCAAATAACCATTCTAGCCCTCAAACAGTTAGAAATCACGATCGGCCGTCCAGACCGGCACGAATCCCGAATTTCTCGCTGCACCGACAAAAAGCACTATTCACCCATGAACGGCCCGAAAGTAGTTATTTTCCATTTTGTCAACGTAAAACTGCCGTACCACCACTAAAACGTTGCAAATAACCAATCTGCCCCTCAAACAGCCAGAAATCACGACTGGCCGTCCAGACCGGCACGAATCCCGAATTTCTCGCTGTACCGACAAAAAGCACTATTCACCCCTAGACAGCCCGAAAGTAGTTATTTTCCATTTTGTCAACGGTAAACCGCCGTACCGCCCCGAAAACGTTGCAAATAACCCTTCTAGCCCTCAAACAGTTAGAAATCACGATCGGCCGTCCAGACCGGCACGAATTCCGAATTTCTCGCTGCACCGACAAAAAGCACTATTCACCCCTGAACGGCCCGAAAGTAGTTATTTTCCATTTTGGCAACGGAAAACCGCCGTACCGCCACTAAAACGTTGCAAATAACCAATCTGCCCCGCAAACAGCCAGAAATCACGATCGGCCGTCCAGACCGGCACGAATCACGAATTTCTCGCTGCACCGACAAAAAGCACTATTCACCCCTTGGCGGCCCGAAAGTAGTTATTTTCCATTTTGTCAACGGAAAACCGCCGTACCGCCCCGAAAACGTTGCAAATAACCATTCTAGCCCTCAAACAGTTAGAAATCACGATCGACCGTCCAGACCGGCACGAATCCCGAATTTCTCGCTGCACCGACAAAAAGCACTATTCACCCATGAACGGCCCGAAAGTAGTTATTTTCCATTTTGTCAACGTAAAACTGCCGTACCGCCACTAAAACGTTGCAAATAACCAATCTGCCCCTCAAACAGCCAGAAATCACGACTGGCCGTCCAGACCGGCACGAATCCCGAATTTCTCGCTGTACCGACAAAAAGCACTATTCACCCCTGGACAGCCCGAAAGTAGTTATTTTCCATTTTTTCAACAGAAAACCGCCGTACCGCCCCGAAAACGTTGCAAATAACCCTTCTAGCCCTCAAACAGTTAGAAATCACGATCGGCCGTCCAGACCGGCACGAATTCCGAATTTCTCGCTGCACCGACAAAAAGCACTATTCACCCCTGAACGGCCCGAAAGTAGTTATTTTCCATTTTGTCAACGGAAAACCGCCGTACCGCCACTAAAACGTTGCAAATAACCATTCTGCCCCTCATACAGCCAGAAATCACGACTGGCCGTCCAGACCGGCACGAATCCCGAATTTCTCGCTTTACCGACAAAAAGCACTATTCACCCCTGGACACCCCGAAAGTAGTAATTTTCCATTTTGTCAACGGAAAACCGCCGTACCGCCCCGAAAACGTTGCAAATAACCATTCTAGCCCTCAAACAATTAGAAATCACGATCGGCCGTCCAGACCGGCACGAATCCCGAATTTCTCGCTGCACCGACAAAAAGCACTATTCACCCCTGAGCGGCCCGAAAGTAGTTATTTTCCATTTTGTGAACGGAAAACCGCCGTACCGCCACTAAAACGTTGCAAATAACCATTCTGCCCCTCAAACAGCCAGAAATCACGACTGGCCGTGCAGACCGGCACGAATCCTGAATTTCTCGCTGCACCGATAAAAAGCACTATTCACCCCTGGACAGCCCGAAAGTAGTTATTTTCCATTTTGTCAACGGAAAACCGCCGTACCGCCCCTAAAACGTTGCAAATAACCAATCTACCCCTCAAACAGCCAGAAATCACGACTGGCCGTGCAGACCGGCACGAATCCCGAATTTCTCGCTGCACCGATAAAAAGCACTATTCACCCCTGGACAGCCCGAAAGTAGTTATTTTCCATTTTTTCAACGGAAAACCGCCGTACCGCCCCGAAAACGTTGCAAATAAACATTCTAGCCCTCAAACAGTTAGAAATCACGATCGGCCGTCCAGACCGGCACGAATTCCGAATTTCTCGCTGCACCGACAAAAAGCACTATTCACCCCTGAACGGCCCGAAAGTAGTTATTTTCCATTTTGTCAACGGAAAACCGCCGTACCGCCACTAAAACGTTGCAAATAACCATTCTGCCCCTCAAACAGCCAGAAATCACGACTGGTCGTCCAGACCGGCTCGAATCCCGAATTTCTCGCTGCACCGATAAAAAGCACTATTCACCCCTGGACAGCCCGAAAGTAGTTATTTTCCATTTTGTCAACGGAAAACCGCCGTACCGCCCCTAAAACGTTGCAAATAACCAATCTGCCCCACAAACATCCAGAAATCACGATCGGCCGTCCAGACCGGCACGCATCCCGAATTTCTCGCTGCACCTACAAAATGCACTATTCACCCCTGAACGGCCCGAAAGTAGTTATTTTCCATTTTGTCAACAGAAAACCACCGTACCGCCCCGAAAACGTTGCAAATAACCATTTTAGCCCTTAAACAGTTAGAAATCACGATCGGCCGTCCAGACCGGCGTGAATCCCGAATTTCTCGCTGCACCGACAAAAAGCACTATTCACCCCTGAACGGCCCGAAAGTAGTTATTTTCCATTTTGTCAACGGAAAACCGCCGTACCGCCACTAAAACGTTGCAAATCACCAATCTGCCCCTCAAACAGCCAGAAATCACGACTGGCCGTCCAGACCGGCACGAATCCCGAATTTCTCGCTGTACCGACAAAAAGCACTATTCACCCCTGGACGGCCCGAAATTAGTTATTTTCCATTTTGTCAACGGAAAACCGCCGTACCGCCCCGAAAACGTTGCAAATAACCATTCTAGCCCTCAAACAGTTAGAAATCCCGGTCGGCCGCCCAGACCGGCACGAATCCCGAATTTCTCGCTGCACCGACAAAAAGCACTATTCACCCCTGAACGGCCCGAAAGTAGTTATTTTCCATTTTGTCATTGGAAAACCGCCGTACCGCCACTAAAACGTTGCAAATAACCAATCTGCCCCGCAAACAGCCAGAAATCATGATCGGCCGTCCAGACCGGCACGAATCCTGAATTTCTCGCTGCACCGACAAAAAGCACTATTCACTCCTGAACGGCCCGAAAGTAGTTATTTTCCATTTTGTCAACGGAAAACCGCCGTACCGCCCCGAAAACGTTGCAAATAACCATTCTAGCCCTCAAACAGTTAGAAATCACGATCGGCCGTCCAGACCGGCACGAATCCTGAATTTCTCGCTGCACCGACAAAAAGCACTATTCACCCCTGAACGGCTCGAAAGTAGTTATTTTCCATTTTGTCAACGTAAAACTGCCGTACTGCCACTTAAACGTTGCAAATAACCAATCTGCCCCTCAAACAGCTAGAAATCACTATCGGCCATCCAGACCGGCACGAATCCCGAATTTCTCGCAGCACCGACAAAAAGCACTATTCACCCCTGAACGGCCCGAAAGTAGTTATTTTCCATTTTGTCAACGGAAAACCGCCGTACCGCCACTGAAACGTTGCAAATAACCAATCTGCCCCGCAAACAGCCAGAAATCACGATCGGCCGTCCAGACCGGCACGAATCCCGAATTTCTCGCTGCACCGACAAAAAGCACTATTCACCCCTGGACGGCCCGAAATTAGTTATTTTCCATTTTGTCAACGGAAAACCGCCGTACCGCCACTAAAACGTTGCAAATAACCAATCTGCCCCTCAAACAGCCAGAAATCACGATCGGCCATCCAGACCGGCACGAATCCCGAATTTCTCGCTGCACCGACAAAAAGCACTATTCCCCCCTGAACGGCCCGAAAGTAGTTATTTTCCATTTTGTCAACGGAAAACCGCCGTACCGCCACTAAAACGTTGCAAATAACCAATCTGCCCCGCAAACAGCCAGAAATCACGATCGGCCGTCCAGACCGGCACGCATCCCGAATTTCTCGCTGCACCGACAAAAAGCACTATTCACTCCTGAACGGCCCGAAAGTAGTTATTTTCCATTTTGTCAACGGAAAACCGCCGTACCGCCCCGAAAACGTTGCAAATAACCATTCTAGCCCTCAAACAGTTAGAAATCACGATCGGCCGTCCAGACCGGCACGAATCCCGAATTTCTCGCTGCACCGACAAAAAGCACTATTCACCCATGAACGGCCCGAAAGTAGTTATTTTCCATTTTGTCAACGTAAAACTGCCGCACCGCCACTAAAACGTTGCAAATAACCAATCTGCCCCTCAAACAGCCAGAAATCACGACTGGCTGTCCAGACCGGCACGAATCCCGAATTTCTCGCTGTACCGACAAAAAGCACTATTCACCCCTGGACAGCCCGAAAGTAGTTATTTTCCATTTTTTCAACAGAAAACCGCCGTACCGCCCCGAAAACGTTGCAAATAACCCTTCTAGCCCTCAAACAGCCAGAAATCACGACTGGCCGTCCAGACCGGCACGAATCCCGAATTTCTCGCTGTACCGACAAAAAGCACTATTCATCCCTGGACAGCCCGAAAGTAGTTATTTTCCATTTTTTCAACAGAAAACCGCCGTACCGCCCCGAAAACGTTGCAAATAACCCTTCTAGCCCTCAAACAGTTAGAAATCACGATCGGCCGTCCAGACCGGCACGAATCCTGAATTTCTCGCTGCACCGGCAAAAAGCACTATTCACCCCTGAACGGCCCGAAAGTAGTTATTTTCCATTTTGTCAACGTAAAACTGCCGTACTGCCACTTAAACGTTGCAAATAACCAATCTGCCCCTCAAACAGCTAGAAATCACGATCGGCCATCCAGACCGGCACGAATCCCGAATTTCTCGCAGCACCGACAAAAAGCACTATTCACCCCTGAACGGCCCGAAAGTAGTTATTTTCCATTTTGTCAACGGAAAACCGCCGTACCGCCACTGAAACGTTGCAAATAACCAATCTGCCCCGCAAACAGCCAGAAATCACGATCGGCCGTCCAGACCGGCACGCATCCCGAATTTCTCGCTGCACCGACAAAAAGCACTATTCACCCCTGGACGGCCCGAAATTAGTTATTTTCCATTTTGTCAACGGAAAACCGCCGTACCGCCACTAAAACGTTGCAAATAACCAATCTGCCCCTCAAACAGCCAGAAATCACGATCGGCCATCCAGACCGGCACGAATCCCGAATTTCTCGCTGCACCGACAAAAAGCACTATTCCCCCCTGAACGGCCCGAAAGTAGTTATTTTCCATTTTGTCAACGGAAAACCGCCGTACCGCCACTAAAACGTTGCAAATAACCAATCTGCCCCGCAAACAGCCAGAAATCACGATCGGCCGTCCAGACCGGCACGCATCCCGAATTTCTCGCTGCACCGACAAAAAGCACTATTCACCCCTGGACGGCCCGAAATTAGTTATTTTCCATTTTGTCAACGGAAAACCGCCGTACCGCCACTAAAACGTTGCAAATAACCAATCTGCCCCTCAAACAGCCAGAAATCACGATCGGCCATCCAGACCGGCACGAATCCCGAATTTCTCGCTGCACCGACAAAAAGCACTATTCCCCCCTGAACGGCCCGAAAGTAGTTATTTTCCATTTTGTCAACGGAAAACCGCCGTACCGCCACTAAAACGTTGCAAATAACCAATCTGCCCCGCAAACAGCCAGAAATCACGATCGGCCGTCCAGACCGGCACGCATCCCGAATTTCTCGCTGCACCGACAAAAAGCACTATTCACTCCTGAACGGCCCGAAAGTAGTTATTTTCCATTTTGTCAACGGAAAACCGCCGTACCGCCCCGAAAACGTTGCAAATAACCATTCTAGCCCTCAAACAGTTAGAAATCACGATCGGCCGTCCAGACCGGCACGAATCCCGAATTTCTCGCTGCACCGACAAAAAGCACTATTCACCCATGAACGGCCCGAAAGTAGTTATTTTCCATTTTGTCAACGTAAAACTGCCGTACCGCCACTAAAACGTTGCAAATAACCAATTTGCCCCTCAAACAGCCAGAAATCACGACTGGCCGTCCAGACCGGCACGAATCCCGAGTTTCTCGCTGTACCGACAAAAAGCACTATTCACCCCTAGACAGCCCGACAGTAGTTATTTTCCATTTTGTCAACGGTAAACCGCCGTACCGCCACGAAAACGTTGCAAATAACCCTTCTAGCCCTCAAACAGTTAGAAATCACGATCGGCCGTCCAGACCGGCACGAATTCCGAATTTCTCGCTGCACCGACAAAAAGCACTATTCACCCCTGAACGGCCCGAAAGTAGTTATTTTCCATTTTGTCAACGGAAAACCGCCGTACCGCCACTAAAACGTTGCAAATAACCAATCTGCCCCGCAAACAGCCAGAAATCACGATCGGCCGTCCAGACCGGCACGAATCACGAATTTCTCGCTGTACCGACAAAAAGCACTATTCACCCCTGGACGGCCCGAAAGTAGTTATTTTCCATTTTGTCAACGGAAAACCGCCGTACCGCCCCGAAAACGTTGCAAATAACCATTCTAGCCCTCAAACAGTTAGAAATCACGATCGACCGTCCAGACCGGCACGAATCCCGAATTTCTCGCTGCACCGACAAAAAGCACTATTCACCCATGAACGGCCCGAAAGTAGTTATTTTCCATTTTGTCAACGTAAAACTGCCGTACCGCCACTAAAACGTTGCAAATAACCAATCTGCCCCTCAAACAGCCAGAAATCACGACTGGCTGTCCAGACCGGCACGAATCCCGAATTTCTCGCTGTACCGACAAAAAGCACTATTCACTCCTGGACAGCCCGAAAGTAGTTATTTTCCATTTTTTCAACGGAAAACCGCCGTACCGCCCCGAAAACGTTGCAAATAACCATTCTAGCCCTCAAACAGTTAGAAATCACGGTCGGCCGTCCAGACCGGCACGAATTCCGAATTTCTCGCTGCACCGACAAAAAGCACTATTCACCCCTGAACGGCCCGAAAGTAGTTATTTTCCATTTTGTCAACGGAAAACCACCGTACCGCCACTAAAACGTTGCAAATAACCATTCTGCCCCTCAAACAGCCCGAAATCATGACTGGCCGTTCAGACCGGCACGCATCCCGAATTTCTCGCTGCACCGACAAAAAGCACTATTCACCCCTGAACGGCCCGAAAGTAGTTATTTTCCATTTTGTCAATGGAAAACCGCCGTACCGCCCCGAAAACGTTGCAAATAACCATTCTAGCCCTCAAACAGTTAGAAATCACGATCGGCCGTCCAGACCGGCACGAATCCTGAATTTCTCGCTGCACCGACAAAAAGCACTATTCACCCCTGAACGGCCCGAAAGTAGTTATTTTCCATTTTGTCAACGTAAAACTGCCGTACTGCCACTTAAACGTTGCAAATAACCAATCTGCCCCTCAAACAGCTAGAAATCACGATCGGCCATCCAGACCGGCACGAATCCCGAATTTCTCGCAGCACCGACAAAAAGCACTATTCACCCCTGAACGGCCCGAAAGTAGTTATTTTCCATTTTGTCAACGGAAAACCGCCGTACCGCCACTGAAACGTTGCAAATAACCAATCTGCCCCGCAAACAGCCAGAAATCACGATCGGCCGTCCAGACCGGCACGCATCCCGAATTTCTCGCTGCACCGACAAAAAGCACTATTCACCCCTGGACGGCCCGAAATTAGTTATTTTCCATTTTGTCAACGGAAAACCGCCGTACCGCCACTAAAACGTTGCAAATAACCAATCTGCCCCTCAAACAGCCAGAAATCACGATCGGCCATCCAGACCGGCACGAATCCCGAATTTCTCGCTGCACCGACAAAAAGCACTATTCCCCCCTGAACGGCCCGAAAGTAGTTATTTTCCATTTTGTCAACGGAAAACCGCCGTATCGCCACTTAAACGTTGCAAATAACCAATCTGCCCCGCAAACAGCCAGAAATCACGATCGGCCGTCCAGACCGGCACGCATCCCGAATTTCTCGCTGCACCGACAAAAAGCACTATTCACTCCTGAACGGCCCGAAAGTAGTTATTTTCCATTTTGTCAACGGAAAACCGCCGTACCGCCCCGAAAACGTTGCAAATAACCATTCTAGCCCTCAAACAGTTAGAAATCACGATCGGCCGTCCAGACCGGCACGAATCCCGAATTTCTCGCTGCACCGACAAAAAGCACTATTCACCCATGAACGGCCCGAAAGTAGTTATTTTCCATTTTGTCAACGTAAAACTGCCGTACCGCCACTAAAACGTTGCAAATAACCAATCTGCCCCTCAAACAGCCAGAAATCACGACTGGCTGTCCAGACCGGCACGAATCCCGAATTTCTCGCTGTACCGACAAAAAGCACTATTCACTCCTGGACAGCCCGAAAGTAGTTATTTTCCATTTTTTCAACGGAAAACCGCCGTACCGCCCCGAAAACGTTGCAAATAACCATTCTAGCCCTCAAACAGTTAGAAATCACGGTCGGCCGTCCAGACCGGCACGAATTCCGAATTTCTCGCTACACCGACAAAAAGCACTATTCACCCCTGAACGGCCCGAAAGTAGTTATTTTCCATTTTGTCAACGGAAAACCACCGTACCGCCACTAAAACGTTGCAAATAACCATTCTGCCCCTCAAACAGCCCGAAATCATGACTGGCCGTTCAGACCGGCACGCATCCCGAATTTCTCGCTGCACCGACAAAAAGCACTATTCACCCCTGAACGGCCCGAAAGTAGTTATTTTCCATTTTGTCAATGGAAAACCGCCGTACCGCCCCGAAAACGTTGCAAATAACCATTCTAGCCCTCAAACAGTTAGAAATGACGATCGGCCGTCCAGACCGGCACGAATCCTGAATTTCTCGCTGCACCGACAAAAAGCACTATTCACCCCTGAACGGCCCGAAAGTAGTTATTTTCCATTTTGTCAACGTAAAACTGCCGTACTGCCACTTAAACGTTGCAAATAACCAATCTGCCCCTCAAACAGCTAGAAATCACGATCGGCCATCCAGACCGGCACGAATCCCGAATTTCTCGCAGCACCGACAAAAAGCACTATTCACCCCTGAACGGCCCGAAAGTAGTTATTTTCCATTTTGTCAACGGAAAACCGCCGTACTGCCACTGAAACGTTGCAAATAACCAATCTGCCCCGCAAACAGCCAGAAATCACGATCGGCCGTCCAGACCGGCACGCATCCCGAATTTCTCGCTGCACCGACAAAAAGCACTATTCACCCCTGGACGGCCCGAAATTAGTTATTTTCCATTTTGTCAACGGAAAACCGCCGTACCGCCACTAAAACGTTGCAAATAACCAATCTGCCCCTCAAACAGCCAGAAATCACGATCGGCCATCCAGACCGGCACGAATCCCGAATTTTTCGCTGCACCGACAAAAAGCACTATTCCCCCCTGAACGGCCCGAAAGTAGTTATTTTCCATTTTGTCAACGGAAAACCGCCGTACCGCCACTAAAACGTTGCAAATAACCAATCTGCCCCGCAAACAGCCAGAAATCACGATCGGCCGTCCAGACCGGCACGAATCACGAATTTCTCGCTGTACCGACAAAAAGCACTATTCACCCCTGGACGGCCCGAAAGTAGTTATTTTCCATTTTGTCAACGGAAAACCGCCGTACCGCCCCGAAAACGTTGCAAATAACCATTCTAGCCCTCAAACAGTTAGAAATCACGATCGACCGTCCAGACCGGCACGAATCCCGAATTTCTCGCTGCACCGACAAAAAGCACTATTCACCCATGAACGGCCCGAAAGTAGTTATTTTCCATTTTGTCAACGTAAAACTGCCGTACCGCCACTAAAACGTTGCAAATAACCAATCTGCCCCTCAAACAGCCAGAAATCACGACTGGCTGTCCAGACCGGCACGAATCCCGAATTTCTCGCTGTACCGACAAAAAGCACTATTCACTCCTGGACAGCCCGAAAGTAGTTATTTTCCATTTTTTCAACGGAAAACCGCCGTACCGCCCCGAAAACGTTGCAAATAACCATTCTAGCCCTCAAACAGTTAGAAATCACGGTCGGCCGTCCAGACCGGCACGAATTCCGAATTTCTCGCTGCACCGACAAAAAGCACTATTCACCCCTGAACGGCCCGAAAGTAGTTATTTTCCATTTTGTCAACGGAAAACCACCGTACCGCCACTAAAACGTTGCAAATAACCATTCTGCCCCTCAAACAGCCCGAAATCATGACTGGCCGTTCAGACCGGCACGCATCCCGAATTTCTCGCTGCACCGACAAAAAGCACTATTCACCCCTGAACGGCCCGAAAGTAGTTATTTTCCATTTTGTCAATGGAAAACCGCCGTACCGCCCCGAAAACGTTGCAAATAACCATTCTAGCCCTCAAACAGTTAGAAATCACGATCGGCCGTCCAGACCGGCACGAATCCTGAATTTCTCGCTGCACCGACAAAAAGCACTATTCACCCCTGAACGGCCCGAAAGTAGTTATTTTCCATTTTGTCAACGTAAAACTGCCGTACTGCCACTTAAACGTTGCAAATAACCAATCTGCCCCTCAAACAGCTAGAAATCACGATCGGCCATCCAGACCGGCACGAATCCCGAATTTCTCGCAGCACCGACAAAAAGCACTATTCACCCCTGAACGGCCCGAAAGTAGTTATTTTCCATTTTGTCAACGGAAAACCGCCGTACTGCCACTGAAACGTTGCAAATAACCAATCTGCCCCGCAAACAGCCAGAAATCACGATCGGCCGTCCAGACCGGCACGCATCCCGAATTTCTCGCTGCACCGACAAAAAGCACTATTCACCCCTGGACGGCCCGAAATTAGTTATTTTCCATTTTGTCAACGGAAAACCGCCGTACCGCCACTAAAACGTTGCAAATAACCAATCTGCCCCTCAAACAGCCAGAAATCACGATCGGCCATCCAGACCGGCACGAATCCCGAATTTTTCGCTGCACCGACAAAAAGCACTATTCCCCCCTGAACGGCCCGAAAGTAGTTATTTTCCATTTTGTCAACGGAAAACCGCCGTACCGCCACTAAAACGTTGCAAATAACCAATCTGCCCCGCAAACAGCCAGAAATCACGATCGGCCGTCCAGACCGGCACGCATCCCGAATTTCTCGCTGCACCGACAAAAAGCACTATTCACTCCTGAACGGCCCGAAAGTAGTTATTTTCCATTTTGTCAACGGAAAACCGCCGTACCGCCCTGAAAACGTTGCAAATAACCATTCTAGCCCTCAAACAGTTAGAAATCACGATCGGCCGTCCAGACCGGCACGAATCCCGAATTTCTCGCTGCACCGACAAAAAGCACTATTCACCCATGAACGGCCCGAAAGTAGTTATTTTCCATTTTGTCAACGTAAAACTGCCGTACCGCCACTAAAACGTTGCAAATAACCAATCTGCCCCTCAAACAGCCAGAAATCACGACTGGCTGTCCAGACCGGCACGAATCCCGAATTTCTCGCTGTACCGACAAAAAGCACTATTCACTCCTGGACAGCCCGAAAGTAGTTATTTTCCATTTTTTCAACGGAAAACCGCCGTACCGCCCCGAAAACGTTGCAAATAACCATTCTAGCCCTCAAACAGTTAGAAATCACGGTCGGCCGTCCAGACCGGCACGAATTCCGAATTTCTCGCTGCACCGACAAAAAGCACTATTCACCCCTGAACGGCCCGAAAGTAGTTATTTTCCATTTTGTCAACGGAAAACCACCGTACCGCCACTAAAACGTTGCAAATAACCATTCTGCCCCTCAAACAGCCCGAAATCATGACTGGCCGTTCAGACCGGCACGCATCCCGAATTTCTCGCTGCACCGACAAAAAGCACTATTCACCCCTGAACGGCCCGAAAGTAGTTATTTTCCATTTTGTCAATGGAAAACCGCCGTACCGCCCCGAAAACGTTGCAAATAACCATTCTAGCCCTCAAACAGTTAGAAATCACGATCGGCCGTCCAGACCGGCACGAATCCTGAATTTCTCGCTGCACCGACAAAAAGCACTATTCACCCCTGAACGGCCCGAAAGTAGTTATTTTCCATTTTGTCAACGTAAAACTGCCGTACTGCCACTTAAACGTTGCAAATAACCAATCTGCCCCTCAAACAGCTAGAAATCACGATCGGCCATCCAGACCGGCACGAATCCCGAATTTCTCGCAGCACCGACAAAAAGCACTATTCACCCCTGAACGGCCCGAAAGTAGTTATTTTCCATTTTGTCAACGGAAAACCGCCGTACTGCCACTGAAACGTTGCAAATAACCAATCTGCCCCGCAAACAGCCAGAAATCACGATCGGCCGTCCAGACCGGCACGCATCCCGAATTTCTCGCTGCACCGACAAAAAGCACTATTCACCCCTGGACGGCCCGAAATTAGTTATTTTCCATTTTGTCAACGGAAAACCGCCGTACCGCCACTAAAACGTTGCAAATAACCAATCTGCCCCTCAAACAGCCAGAAATCACGATCGGCCATCCAGACCGGCACGAATCCCGAATTTTTCGCTGCACCGACAAAAAGCACTATTCCCCCCTGAACGGCCCGAAAGTAGTTATTTTCCATTTTGTCAACGGAAAACCGCCGTACCGCCACTAAAACGTTGCAAATAACCAATCTGCCCCGCAAACAGCCAGAAATCACGATCGGCCGTCCAGACCGGCACGCATCCCGAATTTCTCGCTGCACCGACAAAAAGCACTATTCACTCCTGAACGGCCCGAAAGTAGTTATTTTCCATTTTGTCAACGGAAAACCGCCGTACCGCCCTGAAAACGTTGCAAATAACCATTCTAGCCCTCAAACAGTTAGAAATCACGATCGGCCGTCCAGACCGGCACGAATCCCGAATTTCTCGCTGCACCGACAAAAAGCACTATTCACCCATGAACGGCCCGAAAGTAGTTATTTTCCATTTTGTCAACGTAAAACTGCCGTACCGCCACTAAAACGTTGCAAATAACCAATCTGCCCCTCAAACAGCCAGAAATCACGACTGGCTGTCCAGACCGGCACGAATCCCGAATTTCTCGCTGTACCGACAAAAAGCACTATTCACCCCTGGACAGCCCGAAAGTAGTTATTTTCCATTTTTTCAACAGAAAACCGCCGTACAGCCCCGAAAACGTTGCAAATAACCCTTCTAGCCCTCAAACAGCCAGAAATCACGACTGGCCGTCCAGACCGGCACGAATCCCGAATTTCTCGCTGTACCGACAAAAAGCACTATTCACCCCTGGACAGCCCGAAAGTAGTTATTTTCCATTTTTTCAACAGAAAACCGCCGTACCGCCCCGAAAACGTTGCAAATAACCCTTCTAGCCCTCAAACAGTTAGAAATCACGATCGGCCGTCCAGACCGGCACGAATCCTGAATTTCTCGCTGCACCGACAAAAAGCACTATTCACCCCTGAACGGCCCGAAAGTAGTTATTTTCCATTTTGTCAACGTAAAACTGCCGTACTGCCACTTAAACGTTGCAAATAACCAATCTGCCCCTCAAACAGCTAGAAATCACGATCGGCCATCCAGACCGGCACGAATCCCGAATTTCTCGCAGCACCGACAAAAAGTACTATTCACCCCTGAACGGCCCGAAAGTAGTTATTTTCCATTTTGTCAACGGAAAACCGCCGTACCGCCACTGAAACGTTGCAAATAACCAATCTGCCCCGCAAACAGCCAGAAATCACGATCGGCCGTCCATTCCGGCACGCATCCCGAATTTCTCGCTGCACCGACAAAAAGCACTATTCACCCCTGGACGGCCCGAAATTAGTTATTTTCCATTTTGTCAACGGAAAACCGCCGTACCGCCACTAAAACGTTGCAAATAACCAATCTGCCCCTCAAACAGCCAGAAATCACGATCGGCCATCCAGACCGGCACGAATCCCGAATTTCTCGCTGCACCGACAAAAAGCACTATTCCCCCCTGAACGGCCCGAAAGTAGTTATTTTCCATTTTGTCAACGGAAAACCGCCGTACCGCCACTAAAACGTTGCAAATAACCAATCTGCCCCGCAAACAGCCAGAAATCACGATCGGCCGTCCAGACCGGCACGCATCCCGAATTTCTCGCTGCACCGACAAAAAGCACTATTCACTCCTGAACGGCCCGAAAGTAGTTATTTTCCATTTTGTCAACGGAAAACCGCCGTACCGCCCCGAAAACGTTGCAAATAACCATTCTAGCCCTCAAACAGTTAGAAATCACGATCGGCCATCCAGACCGGCACGAATCCCGAATTTCTCGCTGCACCGACAAAAAGCACTATTCACCCATGAACGGCCCGAAAGTAGTTATTTTCCATTTTGTCAACGTAAAACTGCCGTACCGCCACTAAAACGTTGCAAATAACCAATCTGCCCCTCAAACAGCCAGAAATCACGACTGGCTGTCCAGACCGGCACGAATCCCGAATTTCTCGCTGTACCGACAAAAACCACTATTCACCCCTGGACAGCCCGAAAGTAGTTATTTTCCATTTTTTCAACGGAAAACCGCCGTACCGCCCCGAAAACGTTGCAAATAACCATTCTAGCCCTCAAACAGTTAGAAATCACGGTCGGCCGTCCAGACCGGCACAAATTCCGAATTTCTCGCTGCACCGACAAAAAGCACTATTCACCCCTGAACGGCCCGAAAGTAGTTATTTTCCATTTTGTCAACGGAAAACCACCGTACCGCCACTAAAACGTTGCAAATAACCATTCTGGCCCTCAAACAGCCAGAAATCACGACTGGCCGTTCAGACCGGCACGCATCCCGAATTTCTCGCTGCACCGACAAAAAGCACTATTCACCCCTGAACGGCCCGAAAGTAGTTATTTTCCATTTTGTCAATGGAAAACCGCCGTACCGCCCCGAAAACGTTGCAAATAACCATTCTAGCCCTCAAACAGTTAGAAATCACGATCGGCCGTCCAGACCGGCACGAATCCCGAATTTCTCGCTGCACCGACAAAAAGCACTACTCACCCATGAACGGCCCGAAAGTAGTTATTTTCCATTTTGTCAACGTAAAACTTCCGTACCGCCACTAAAACGTTGCAAATAACCAATCTGCCCCGCAAACAGCCAGAAATCACGATCGGCCGTCCAGACCGGCACGAATCACGAATTTCTCGCTGTACCGACAAAAAGCACTATTCACCCCTGGACGGCCCGAAAGTAGTTATTTTCCATTTTGTCAACGGAAAACCGCTGTACCGCCCCGAAAACGTTGCAAATAACCATTTTAGCCCTTAAACAGTTAGAAATCACGATCGGCCGTCCAGACCGGCGTGAATCCCGAATTTCTCGCTGCACCGACAAAAAGCACTATTCACCCCTGAACGGCCCGAAAGTAGTTATTTTCCATTTTGTCAACGAAAAATCGCCGTACCGCCACTAAAACGTTGCAGATAACCAATCTGCCCCGCAAACAGCCGGAAATCACGATCGGCCGTCCAGACCGGCCCGAATCCCAAATTTCTCGCTGCACCGACAAAAAGCACTATTCACCCCTGAATGGCCCGTAAGTAGTTATTTTCCATTTTGTCAACGGAAAACCGCCGTACCGCCCCGAAAACGTTGCAAATAACCATTCTAGCCCTCAAACAGTTAAAAATCACGATTGGCCGTCCAGACCGGCACGAATCTCGAATTTCTCGCTGCACCGACAAAAAGCACTATTCACCCATGAACGGCCCGAAAGTAGTTATTTTCCATTTTGTCAACGGAAAACTGCCGTACCGCCACTAAAACGTTGCAAATAACCAATCTGCCCCTCAAACAGCCAGAAATCACGACTGGCCGTCCAGACCGGCACGCATCCCGAATTTCTCGCTGCACCTACAAAATGCACTATTCACCCCTGGACACCCCGAAAGTAGTAATTTTCCATTTTGTCAACGGAAAACCGCCGTACCGCCCCGAAAACGTTGCAAATAACCATTTTAGCCCTTAAACAGTTAGAAATCACGATCGGCCGTCCAGACCGGCGTGAATCCCGAATTTCTCGCTGCACCGACAAAAAGCACTATTCACCCCTGAACGGCCCGAAAGTAGTTATTTTCCATTTTGTCAACGGAAAACCGCCGTACCGCCACTAAAACGTTGCAAATCACCAATCTGCCCCTCAAACAGCCAGAAATCACGACTGGCCGTCCAGACCGGCACGAATCCCGAATTTCTCGCTGTACCGACAAAAAGCACTATTCACCCCTGGACGGCCCGAAATTAGTTATTTTCCTTTTTGTCAACGGAAAACCGCCGTACCGCCCCGAAAACGTTGCAAATAACCATTTTAGCCCTTAAACAGTTAGAAATCACGATCGGCCGTCCAGACCGGCGTGAATCCTGAATTTCTCGCTGCACCGACAAAAAGCACTATTCACCCCTGAACGGCCCGAAAGTAGTTATTTTCCATTTTGTCAACGGAAAACCGCCGTACCGCCACTAAAACGTTGCAAATAACCATTCTGCCCCTCAAACAGCCAGAAATCACGACTGGCCGTTCAGACCGGCACGCATCCCGAATTTCTCGCTGCACCGACAAAAAGCACTATTCACCCCTGAACGGCCCGAAAGTAGTTATTTTCCATTTTGTCAACGGAAAACCGCCGTACCGCCCCTAAAACGTTGCAAATAACCAATCTGCCCCACAAACAGCCAGAAATCACGATCGGCCGTCCAGACCGGCACGCATCCCGAATTTCTCGCTGCACCGACAAAAAGCACTATTCACCCCTGAACGGCCCGAAAGTAGTTATTTTCCATTTTGTCAACGGAAAACCGCCGTACCGCCACTAAAACGTTGCAAATAACCATTCTAGCCCTCAAACAGTTAGAAATCACGATCGGCCGTCCAGACCGGCACGAATCCCGAATTTCTCGCTGCACCGACAAAAAGCACTATTCTCCCCTGAACGGCCCGAAAGTAGTTATTTTCCATTTTGTCAACGAAAAACCACCGTACTGCCACTAAAACGTTGCAAATAACCAATCTGCCCCTCAAACAGCCAGAAATCACGATCGGCCGTCCAGACCGGCACGAATCCCGAATTTCTCGCTGCTCCGACAAAAAGCACTATTCACCCCTGAACGGCCCGAAAGTAGTTATTTTCCATTTTGTCAACGAAAAATCGCCGTACCGCCACTAAAACGTTGCAGATAACCAATCTGCCCCGCAAACAGCCGGAAATCACGATCGGCCGTCCAGACCGGCCCGAATCCCAAATTTCTCGCTGCACCGACAAAAAGCACTATTCACCCCTGAATGGCCCGTAAGTAGTTATTTTCCATTTTGTCAACGGAAAACCGCCGTACCGCCCCGAAAACGTTGCAAATAACCATTTTAGCCCTTAAACAGTTAGAAATCACGATCGGCCGTCCAGACCGGCGTGAATCCCGAATTTCTCGCTGCACCGACAAAAAGCACTATTCACCCATGAACGGCCCGAAAGTAGTTATTTTCCATTTTGTCAACGGAAAACCGCCGTACCGCCACTAAAACGTTGCAAATAACCAATCTGCCCCTCAAACAGCCAGAAATCACGACTGGCCGTCCAGACCGGCACGAATCCCGAATTTCTCGCTGTACCGACAAAAAGCACTATTCACCCCTGGACAGCCCGAAAGTAGTAATTTTCCATTTTGTCAACGGAAAACCGCCGTACCGCCCCGAAAACGTTGCAAATAACCATTCTAGCCCTCAAACAATTAGAAATCACGATCGGCCGTCCAGACCGGCACGAATTCCGAATTTCTCGCTGCACCGACAAAAAGCACTATTCATCCCTGAACGGCCCGAAAGTAGTTATTTTCCATTTTTTCAACGGAAAACCGCCGTACCGCCACTATAACGTTGCAAATAACCGTTCTGCCCCTCAAACAGCCAGAAATCACGACTGGCCGTCCAGACCGGCACGAATCCCGAATTTCTCGCTGCACCGATAAAAAGCACTATTCACCCCTGGACAGCCCGAAAGTAGTTATTTTCCATTTTGTCAACGGAAAACCGCCGTACCGCCACTAAAACGTTGCAAATAACCAATCTGCCCCTCAAACAGCCAGAAATCACGACTGGCCGTCCAGACCGGCACGCATCCCGAATTTCTCGCTGCACCTACAAAATGCACTATTCACCCCTGGACACCCCGAAAGTAGTAATTTTCCATTTTGTCAACGGAAAACCGCCGTACCGCCCCGAAAACGTTGCAAATAACCATTTTAGCCCTTAAACAGTTAGAAATCACGATCGGCCGTCCAGACCGGCGTGAATCCCGAATTTCTCGCTGCACCGACAAAAAGCACTATTCACCCCTGAACGGCCCGAAAGTAGTTATTTTCCATTTTGTCAACGGAAAACCGCCGTACCGCCACTAAAACGTTGCAAATCACCAATCTGCCCCTCAAACAGCCAGAAATCACGACTGGCCGTCCAGACCGGCACGAATCCCGAATTTCTCGCTGTACCGACAAAAAGCACTATTCACCCCTGGACGGCCCGAAATTAGTTATTTTCCTTTTTGTCAACGGAAAACCGCCGTACCGCCCCGAAAACGTTGCAAATAACCATTTTAGCCCTTAAACAGTTAGAAATCACGATCGGCCGTCCAGACCGGCGTGAATCCTGAATTTCTCGCTGCACCGACAAAAAGCACTATTCACCCCTGAACGGCCCGAAAGTAGTTATTTTCCATTTTGTCAACGGAAAACCGCCGTACCGCCACTAAAACGTTGCAAATAACCATTCTGCCCCTCAAACAGCCAGAAATCACGACTGGCCGTTCAGACCGGCACGCATCCCGAATTTCTCGCTGCACCGACAAAAAGCACTATTCACCCCTGAACGGCCCGAAAGTAGTTATTTTCCATTTTGTCAACGGAAAACCGCCGTACCGCCCCTAAAACGTTGCAAATAACCAATCTGCCCCACAAACAGCCAGAAATCACGATCGGCCGTCCAGACCGGCACGCATCCCGAATTTCTCGCTGCACCGACAAAAAGCACTATTCACCCCTGAACGGCCCGAAAGTAGTTATTTTCCATTTTGTCAACGGAAAACCGCCGTACCGCCACTAAAACGTTGCAAATAACCATTCTAGCCCTCAAACAGTTAGAAATCACGATCGGCCGTCCAGACCGGCACGAATCCCGAATTTCTCGCTGCACCGACAAAAAGCACTATTCTCCCCTGAACGGCCCGAAAGTAGTTATTTTCCATTTTGTCAACGAAAAACCACCGTACTGCCACTAAAACGTTGCAAATAACCAATCTGCCCCTCAAACAGCCAGAAATCACGATCGGCCGTCCAGACCGGCACGAATCCCGAATTTCTCGCTGCTCCGACAAAAAGCACTATTCACCCCTGAACGGCCCGAAAGTAGTTATTTTCCATTTTGTCAACGAAAAATCGCCGTACCGCCACTAAAACGTTGCAGATAACCAATCTGCCCCGCAAACAGCCGGAAATCACGATCGGCCGTCCAGACCGGCCCGAATCCCAAATTTCTCGCTGCACCGACAAAAAGCACTATTCACCCCTGAATGGCCCGTAAGTAGTTATTTTCCATTTTGTCAACGGAAAACCGCCGTACCGCCCCGAAAACGTTGCAAATAACCATTTTAGCCCTTAAACAGTTAGAAATCACGATCGGCCGTCCAGACCGGCGTGAATCCCGAATTTCTCGCTGCACCGACAAAAAGCACTATTCACCCATGAACGGCCCGAAAGTAGTTATTTTCCATTTTGTCAACGGAAAACCGCCGTACCGCCACTAAAACGTTGCAAATAACCAATCTGCCCCTCAAACAGCCAGAAATCACGACTGGCCGTCCAGACCGGCACGAATCCCGAATTTCTCGCTGTACCGACAAAAAGCACTATTCACCCCTGGACAGCCCGAAAGTAGTAATTTTCCATTTTGTCAACGGAAAACCGCCGTACCGCCCCGAAAACGTTGCAAATAACCATTCTAGCCCTCAAACAATTAGAAATCACGATCGGCCGTCCAGACCGGCACGAATTCCGAATTTCTCGCTGCACCGACAAAAAGCACTATTCATCCCTGAACGGCCCGAAAGTAGTTATTTTCCATTTTTTCAACGGAAAACCGCCGTACCGCCACTATAACGTTGCAAATAACCGTTCTGCCCCTCAAACAGCCAGAAATCACGACTGGCCGTCCAGACCGGCACGAATCCCGAATTTCTCGCTGCACCGATAAAAAGCACTATTCACCCCTGGACAGCCCGAAAGTAGTTATTTTCCATTTTGTCAACGGAAAACCGCCGTACCGCCCCTAAAACGTTGCAAATAACCAGTCTACCCCACAAACAGCCAGAAATCACGATCGGCCGTCCAGACCGGCACGCATCCCGAATTTCTCGCTGCACCTACAAAAAGCACTATTCACCCCTGAACGGCCCGAAAGTAGTTATTTTCCATTTTGTCAACGGAAAACCGCCGTACCGCCCCGAAAACGTTGCAAATAACCATTTTAGCCCTTAAACAGTTAGAAATCACGATCGGCCGTCCAGACCGGCGTGAATCCCGAATTTCTCGCTGCACCGACAAAAAGCACTATTCACCCATGAACGGCCCGAAAGTAGTTATTTTCCATTTTGTCAACGGAAAACCGCCGTACCGCCACTAAAACGTTGCAAATAACCAATCTGCCCCTCAAACAGCCAGAAATCACGACTGGCCGTCCAGACCGGCACGAATCCCGAATTTCTCGCTGTACCGACAAAAAGCACTATTCACCCCTGGACAGCCCGAAAGTAGTAATTTTCCATTTTGTCAACGGAAAACCGCCGTACCGCCCCGAAAACGTTGCAAATAACCATTCTAGCCCACAAACAATTAGAAATCACGATCGGCCGTCCAGACCGGCACGAATCCCGAATTTCTCGCAGCACCGACAAAAAGCACTATTCGCCTCTGAACGGCCCGAAAGTAGTTATTTTCCATTTTGTCAACGGAAAACCGCCGTACCGCCACTAAAACGTTGCAAATAACCATTCATGCCCCTCAAACAGCCAGAAATCACGATCGGTCGTCCAGACCGGCATGAATCCCGAATTTCTCGCTGCACCGACAAAAAGCACTATTCACGCCTGAACGGCCCGGAAGTAGTTATTTTCCATTTTGTCAACGGAAACCCGCCGTATCGCCACTAAAACGTTGCAAATAACCATTCTAGCCCTCAAAAAGTTAGAAATCACGAACGGCCGTCCAGACCGGCACGAATCCCGAATTTCTCGCTGCACCGACAAAAAGCACTATTCTTCCCTGAACGGCCCGAAAGTAGTTATTTTCCATTTTGTCAACGGAAAACCGCCGTACCGCCCCTAAAACGTTGCAAATAACCATTCTAGCCCTCAAAAAGTTAGAAATCACGAACGGCCGTCCAGACCGGCACGAATCCCGAATTTCTCGCTGCACCGACAAAAAGCACTATTCTTCCCTGAACGGCCCGAAAGTAGTTATTTTCCATTTTGTCAACGGAAAACCGCCGTACTGCCACTAAAACGTTGCAAATAACCAATCTGCCCCTCAAACAGCCAGAAATCACGATCGGCCGTTCAGACCGGCACGAATCCCGAATTTCTCGCTGCACCGACAAAACGCAATATTCACCCCTGAACGGCCCGAAAGTAGTTATTTTCCATTTTGTCAACGGAAAACCGCCGTACCGCCCCGAAATCGTTGCAAATAACCATTCTAGCCCTCAAACAGTTAGAAATCACGATCGACCGTCCAGACCGGCACGAATCCCGAATTTCTCGCTGCTCCGATAAAAAGCACTATTCACCCATGAACGGCCCGAAAGTAGTTATTTTCCATTTTGTCAACGGAAAACCGCCGTACCGCCCCGAAAACGTTGCAAATAACCATTCTAGCCCTCAAACAGTTAGAAATCACGATCGGCCGTCCAGACCGGCACGAATCCCGAATTTCTCGCTGTACCGACAAAAAGCACTATTCACCCCTGGACAGCCCGAAAGTAGTAATTTTCCATTTTGTCAACGGAAAACCGCCGTACCGCCCCGAAAACGTTGCAAATAACCATTCTAGCCCTCAAACAATTAGAAATCACGATCGGCCGTCCAGACCGGCACGAATTCCGAATTTCTCGCTGCACCGACAAAAAGCACTATTCATCCCTGAACGGCCCGAAAGTAGTTATTTTCCATTTTTTCAACGGAAAACCGCCGTACCGCCACTATAACGTTGCAAATAACCGTTCTGCCCCTCAAACAGCCAGAAATCACGACTGGCCGTCCAGACCGGCACGAATCCCGAATTTCTCGCTGCACCGATAAAAAGCACTATTCACCCCTGGACAGCCCGAAAGTAGTTATTTTCCATTTTGTCAACGGAAAACCGCCGTACCGCCCCTAAAACGTTGCAAATAACCAGTCTACCCCACAAACAGCCAGAAATCACGATCGGCCGTCCAGACCGGCACGCATCCCGAATTTCTCGCTGCACCTACAAAAAACACTATTCACCCCTGAACGGCCCGAAAGTAGTTATTTTCCATTTTGTCAACGGAAAACCGCCGTACCGCCCCGAAAACGTTGCAAATAACCATTTTAGCCCTTAAACAGTTAGAAATCACGATCGGCCGTCCAGACCGGCGTGAATCCCGAATTTCTCGCTGCACCGACAAAAAGCACTATTCACCCATGAACGGCCCGAAAGTAGTTATTTTCCATTTTGTCAACGGAAAACCGCCGTACCGCCACTAAAACGTTGCAAATAACCAATCTGCCCCTCAAACAGCCAGAAATCACGACTGGCCGTCCAGACCGGCACGAATCCCGAATTTCTCGCTGTACCGACAAAAAGCACTATTCACCCCTGGACAGCCCGAAAGTAGTAATTTTCCATTTTGTCAACGGAAAACCGCCGTACCGCCCCGAAAACGTTGCAAATAACCATTCTAGCCCACAAACAATTAGAAATCACGATCGGCCGTCCAGACCGGCACGAATCCCGAATTTCTCGCAGCACCGACAAAAAGCACTATTCGCCTCTGAACGGCCCGAAAGTAGTTATTTTCCATTTTGTCAACGGAAAACCGCCGTACCGCCACTAAAACGTTGCAAATAACCATTCATGCCCCTCAAACAGCCAGAAATCACGATCGGTCGTCCAGACCGGCATGAATCCCGAATTTCTCGCTGCACCGACAAAAAGCACTATTCACGCCTGAACGGCCCGGAAGTAGTTATTTTCCATTTTGTCAACGGAAACCCGCCGTATCGCCACTAAAACGTTGCAAATAACCATTCTAGCCCTCAAAAAGTTAGAAATCACGAACGGCCGTCCAGACCGGCACGAATCCCGAATTTCTCGCTGCACCGACAAAAAGCACTATTCTTCCCTGAACGGCCCGAAAGTAGTTATTTTCCATTTTGTCAACGGAAAACCGCCGTACTGCCACTAAAACGTTGCAAATAACCAATCTGCCCCTCAAACAGCCAGAAATCACGATCGGCCGTTCAGACCGGCACGAATCCCGAATTTCTCGCTGCACCGACAAAACGCAATATTCACCCCTGAACGGCCCGAAAGTAGTTATTTTCCATTTTGTCAACGGAAAACCGCCGTACCGCCCCGAAAACGTTGCAAATAACCATTCTAGCCCACAAACAATTAGAAATCACGATCGGCCGTCCAGACCGGCACGAATCCCGAATTTCTCGCAGCACCGACAAAAAGCACTATTCGCCTCTGAACGGCCCGAAAGTAGTTATTTTCCATTTTGTCAACGGAAAACCGCCGTACCGCCACTAAAACGTTGCAAATAACCATTCATGCCCCTCAAACAGCCAGAAATCACGATCGGTCGTCCAGACCGGCATGAATCCCGAATTTCTCGCTGCACCGACAAAAAGCACTATTCACGCCTGAACGGCCCGGAAGTAGTTATTTTCCATTTTGTCAACGGAAACCCGCCGTATCGCCACTAAAACGTTGCAAATAACCATTCTAGCCCTCAAAAAGTTAGAAATCACGAACGGCCGTCCAGACCGGCACGAATCCCGAATTTCTCGCTGCACCGACAAAAAGCACTATTCTTCCCTGAACGGCCCGAAAGTAGTTATTTTCCATTTTGTCAACGGAAAACCGCCGTACCGCCCCTAAAACGTTGCAAATAACCATTCTAGCCCTCAAAAAGTTAGAAATCACGAACGGCCGTCCAGACCGGCACGAATCCCGAATTTCTCGCTGCACCGACAAAAAGCACTATTCTTCCCTGAACGGCCCGAAAGTAGTTATTTTCCATTTTGTCAACGGAAAACCGCCGTACTGCCACTAAAACGTTGCAAATAACCAATCTGCCCCTCAAACAGCCAGAAATCACGATCGGCCGTTCAGACCGGCACGAATCCCGAATTTCTCGCTGCACCGACAAAACGCAATATTCACCCCTGAACGGCCCGAAAGTAGTTATTTTCCATTTTGTCAACGGAAAACCGCCGTACCGCCCCGAAATCGTTGCAAATAACCATTCTAGCCCTCAAACAGTTAGAAATCACGATCGACCGTCCAGACCGGCACGAATCCCGAATTTCTCGCTGCTCCGATAAAAAGCACTATTCACCCATGAACGGCCCGAAAGTAGTTATTTTCCATTTTGTCAACGGAAAACCGCCGTACCGCCCCGAAAACGTTGCAAATAACCATTCTAGCCCTCAAACAGTTAGAAATCACGATCGGCCGTCCAGACCGGCACGAATCCCGAATTTCTCGCTGTACCGACAAAAAGCACTATTCACCCCTGGACAGCCCGAAAGTAGTAATTTTCCATTTTGTCAACGGAAAACCGCCGTACCGCCCCGAAAACGTTGCAAATAACCATTCTAGCCCTCAAACAATTAGAAATCACGATCGGCCGTCCAGACCGGCACGAATTCCGAATTTCTCGCTGCACCGACAAAAAGCACTATTCATCCCTGAACGGCCCGAAAGTAGTTATTTTCCATTTTTTCAACGGAAAACCGCCGTACCGCCACTATAACGTTGCAAATAACCGTTCTGCCCCTCAAACAGCCAGAAATCACGACTGGCCGTCCAGACCGGCACGAATCCCGAATTTCTCGCTGCACCGATAAAAAGCACTATTCACCCCTGGACAGCCCGAAAGTAGTTATTTTCCATTTTGTCAACGGAAAACCGCCGTACCGCCCCTAAAACGTTGCAAATAACCAGTCTACCCCACAAACAGCCAGAAATCACGATCGGCCGTCCAGACCGGCACGCATCCCGAATTTCTCGCTGCACCTACAAAAAACACTATTCACCCCTGAACGGCCCGAAAGTAGTTATTTTCCATTTTGTCAACGGAAAACCGCCGTACCGCCCCGAAAACGTTGCAAATAACCATTTTAGCCCTTAAACAGTTAGAAATCACGATCGGCCGTCCAGACCGGCGTGAATCCCGAATTTCTCGCTGCACCGACAAAAAGCACTATTCACCCATGAACGGCCCGAAAGTAGTTATTTTCCATTTTGTCAACGGAAAACCGCCGTACCGCCACTAAAACGTTGCAAATAACCAATCTGCCCCTCAAACAGCCAGAAATCACGACTGGCCGTCCAGACCGGCACGAATCCCGAATTTCTCGCTGTACCGACAAAAAGCACTATTCACCCCTGGACAGCCCGAAAGTAGTAATTTTCCATTTTGTCAACGGAAAACCGCCGTACCGCCCCGAAAACGTTGCAAATAACCATTCTAGCCCACAAACAATTAGAAATCACGATCGGCCGTCCAGACCGGCACGAATCCCGAATTTCTCGCAGCACCGACAAAAAGCACTATTCGCCTCTGAACGGCCCGAAAGTAGTTATTTTCCATTTTGTCAACGGAAAACCGCCGTACCGCCACTAAAACGTTGCAAATAACCATTCATGCCCCTCAAACAGCCAGAAATCACGATCGGTCGTCCAGACCGGCATGAATCCCGAATTTCTCGCTGCACCGACAAAAAGCACTATTCACGCCTGAACGGCCCGGAAGTAGTTATTTTCCATTTTGTCAACGGAAACCCGCCGTATCGCCACTAAAACGTTGCAAATAACCATTCTAGCCCTCAAAAAGTTAGAAATCACGAACGGCCGTCCAGACCGGCACGAATCCCGAATTTCTCGCTGCACCGACAAAAAGCACTATTCTTCCCTGAACGGCCCGAAAGTAGTTATTTTCCATTTTGTCAACGGAAAACCGCCGTACTGCCACTAAAACGTTGCAAATAACCAATCTGCCCCTCAAACAGCCAGAAATCACGATCGGCCGTTCAGACCGGCACGAATCCCGAATTTCTCGCTGCACCGACAAAACGCAATATTCACCCCTGAACGGCCCGAAAGTAGTTATTTTCCATTTTGTCAACGGAAAACCGCCGTACCGCCCCGAAATCGTTGCAAATAACCATTCTAGCCCTCAAACAGTTAGAAATCACGATCGACCGTCCAGACCGGCACGAATCCCGAATTTCTCGCTGCTCCGATAAAAAGCACTATTCACCCATGAACGGCCCGAAAGTAGTTATTTTCCATTTTGTCAACGGAAAACCGCCGTACCGCCCCGAAAACGTTGCAAATAACCATTCTAGCCCTCAAACAGTTAGAAATCACGATCGGCCGTCCAGACCGGCACGAATCCCGAATTTCTCGCTGCACCGACAAAAAGCACTATTCACCCCTGAACGGCCCGAAAGTAGTTATTTTCCATTTTGTCAACGGAAAACCGCCGTACCGCCACTAAAACGTTGCAAATAACCATTCTGCCCCTCAAACAGCCAGAAATCACGACTGGCCGTCCAGACCAGCACGAATCCCGAATTTCTCGCTGCACCGACAAAAAGCACTATTCACCCCTGAACGGCCTGAAAGTAGTTATTTTCCATTTTGTCAACGGAAAACCGCCGTACCGCCCCGAAAACGTTGCAAATAACCATTCTAGCCCTCAAACAGCCAGAAATCACGATCGGCCGTCCAGACCGGCATGAATCCCGAATTTCTCGCTGCACCGACAAAAAGCACTATTCACCCCGGAACGGCCCGGAAGTAGTTATTTTCCATTTTGTCAACGGAAAACCGCCGTACCGCCCCTAAAACGTTGCAAATAACCAATCTGCCCCACAAACAACCAGAAATCACGATCGGCCGTCCAGACCGGCACGCATCCCGAATATCTCGCTGCACCGACAAAAAGCACTATTCACCCCTGAACGGCCCGAAAGTAGTTATTTTCCATTTTGTCAACGGAAAACCGCCGTGCCGCCCTGAAAAGGTTGCAAATAACCATTCTAGCCCTTAAACAGTTAGAAATCACGATTGGCCGTCCAGACCGGCACGAATCCCGAATTTGTCGCTGCACCGACAAAAAGCACTATTCACCCCTGAACGGCCCGAAAGTAGTTATTTTCCATTTTGTCAACGGAAAACCGCCGTACCGCCACTAAAACGTTGCAAATAACCATTCTAGCCCTCAAACAGTTAGAAATCACGATTGGCCGTCCAGACCGGCACGAATCCCGAATTTCTCGCTGCACCGACAAAAAGCACTATTCACCCCTGAACGGCCCGAAAGTAGTTATTTTCAATTTTGTCAACGGAAAACCGCCGTGCCGCCCCGAAAACGTTGCAAATAACCATTCTAGCCCTTAAACAGTTAGAAATCACGATTGGCCGTCCAGACCGGCACGAATCCCGAATTTCTCGCTGCACCGACAAAAAGCACTATTCACCCCTGGACAGCCCGAAAGTAGTTATTTTCCATTTTGTCAACGGAAAACCGCCGTACCGCCCCTAAAACGTTGCAAATAACCAATCTGCCCCTCAAATAGCCAGAAATCACGGTCGGCCGTTCAGACCGGCACGAATCCCGAATTTCTCGCTGCACCGACAAAACGCACTAGTCACCCCTGAACGGCCCGAAAGTAGTTATTTTCCATTTTGTCAACGGAAAACCGCCGTACCGCCCCGAAAACGTTGCAAATAACCATTCTAGCCCTCAAACAGTTAGAAATCACGATCGGCCGTCCAGACCGGCACGAATCCCGAATTTCTCGCTGCTCCGATAAAAAGCACTATTCACCCATGAACGGCCCGAAAGTAGTTATTTTCCATTTTGTCAACGGAAAACCGCCGTACCGCCCCGAAAACGTTGCAAATAACCATTCTAGCCCTCAAACAGTTAGAAATCACGATCGGCCGTCCAGACCGGCACGAATCCCGAATTTCTCGCTGCACCGACAAAAAGCACTATTCACCCCTGAACGGCCCGAAAGTAGTTATTTTCCATTTTGTCAACGGAAAACCGCCGTACCGCCACTAAAACGTTGCAAATAACCATTCTGCCCCTCAAACAGCCAGAAATCACGACTGGCCGTCCAGACCAGCACGAATCCCGAATTTCTCGCTGCACCGACAAAAAGCACTATTCACCCCTGAACGGCCTGAAAGTAGTTATTTTCCATTTTGTCAACGGAAAACCGCCGTACCGCCCCGAAAACGTTGCAAATAACCATTCTAGCCCTCAAACAGCCAGAAATCACGATCGGCCGTCCAGACCGGCATGAATCCCGAATTTCTCGCTGCACCGACAAAAAGCACTATTCACCCCGGAACGGCCCGGAAGTAGTTATTTTCCATTTTGTCAACGGAAAACCGCCGTACCGCCCCTAAAACGTTGCAAATAACCAATCTGCCCCACAAACAACCAGAAATCACGATCGGCCGTCCAGACCGGCACGCATCCCGAATATCTCGCTGCACCGACAAAAAGCACTATTCACCCCTGAACGGCCCGAAAGTAGTTATTTTCCATTTTGTCAACGGAAAACCGCCGTGCCGCCCTGAAAAGGTTGCAAATAACCATTCTAGCCCTTAAACAGTTAGAAATCACGATTGGCCGTCCAGACCGGCACGAATCCCGAATTTGTCGCTGCACCGACAAAAAGCACTATTCACCCCTGAACGGCCCGAAAGTAGTTATTTTCCATTTTGTCAACGGAAAACCGCCGTACCGCCACTAAAACGTTGCAAATAACCATTCTAGCCCTCAAACAGTTAGAAATCACGATCGGCCGTCCAGACCGGCACGAATACCGAATTTCTCGCTGCACCGACAGAAAGCACTATTCACCCTTGAACGGCCCGAAAGTAGTTATTTTCCATTTTGTCAACGGAAAACCGCCGTACCGCCCCTAAAACGTTGCAAATAACCAATCTGCCCCACAAACAACCAGAAATCACGATCGGCCGTCCAGACCGGCACGCATCCCGAATTTCTCGCTGCACCGACAAAAAGCACTATTCACCCCTGAACGGCCCGAAAGTAGTTATTTTCAATTTTGTCAACGGAAAACCGCCGTGCCGCCCCGAAAACGTTGCAAATAACCATTCTAGCCCTTAAACAGTTAGAAATCACGATTGGCCGTCCAGACCGGCACGAATCCCGAATTTCTCGCTGCACCGACAAAAAGCACTATTCACCCCTGGACAGCCCGAAAGTAGTTATTTTCCATTTTGTCAACGGAAAACCGCCGTACCGCCCCTAAAACGTTGCAAATAACCAATCTGCCCCTCAAACAGCCAGAAATCACGGTCGGCCGTTCAGACCGGCACGAATCCCGAATTTCTCGCTGCACCGACAAAACGCACTATTCACCCCTGAACGGCCCGAAAGTAGTTATTTTCCATTTTGTCAACGGAAAACCGCCGTACCGCCCCGAAAACGTTGCAAATAACCATTATAGCCCTCAAACAGTTAGAAATCACGATCGGCCGTCCAGACCGGCACGAATCCCGAATTTCTCGCTGCTCCGATAAAAAGCACTATTCACCCATGAACGGCCCGAAAGTAGTTATTTTCCATTTTGTCAACGGAAAACCGCCGTACCGCCACTAAAACGTTGCAAATAACCATTCTGCCCATCAAACAGCCAGAAATCACGACTGGCCGTCCAGACCGGCACGAATCCCGAATTTCTCGCTGCACCGACAAAAAGCACTATTCACCCCTGAACGGCCTGAAAGTAGTTATTTTCCATTTTGTCAACGGAAAACCGCCGTACCGCCCCGAAAACGTTGCAAATAACCATTCTAGCCCTCAAACAGCCAGATATCACGATCGGCCGTCCAGACTGGCATGAATCCCGAATTTCTCGCTGCACCGACAAAAAGCACTATTCACCCCGGAACGGCCCGGAAGTAGTTATTTTCCATTTTGTCAACGGAAAACCGCCGTACCGCCACTAAAACGTTGCAAATAACCATTCTAGCCCTCAAACAGTTAGAAATCACGATCGGCCGTCCAGACCGGCACGAATCCCGAATTTCTCGCTGCACCGACAAAAAGCACTATTCTCCCCTGAACGGCCCGAAAGTAGTTATTTTCCATTTTGTCAACGGAAAACCGCCGTACTGCAACTAAAACGTTGCAAATAACCAATCTGCCCCTCAAATAGCCAGAAATTACGATCGGCCGTCCAGACCGGCATGAATCCCGAATTTCTCGCTGCACCGACAAAAAGCACTATTCACCCCTGAACGGCCTGAAAGTAGTTATTTTCCATTTTGTCAACGGAAAACCGCCGTACCGCCACTAAAACGTTGCAAATAACCAATCTGCCCCGCAAACAGCCAGAAATCACGATCGGCCGTCCAGACCGGCACGAATCCCGAATTTCTCGCTGCGCCGACAAAAAGCACTATTCTCCCCTGAACGGCCCGAAAGTAGTTATTTTCCATTTTGTCAACGGAAAACCGCCGTACTGCCACTAAAACGTTGCAAATAACCAATCTGTCCCACAAACAACCAGAAATCACGATCGGCCGTCCAGACCGGCACGCATCCCGAATTTCTCGCTGCCCCGACAAAAAGCACTATTCACCCCTGGACAGCCCGAAAGTAGTTATTTTCCATTTTGTCAACGGAAAACCGCCGTGCCGCCCCGAAAATGTTGCAAATAACCATTCTAGCCCTTAAACAGTTAGAAATCGCGATTGGCCGTCCAGACCGGCACGAATCCCGAATTTGTCGCTGCACCGACAAAAAGCACTATTCACCCCTGAACGGCCCGAAAGTAGTTATTTTCCATTTTGTCAACGGAAAACCGTCGTACCGCCACTAAAACGTTGCAAATAACCATTCTGCCCCTCAAACAGCCAGAAATCACGATCGGCCGTCCAGACCGGCCCGAATCCCGAATTTCTCGCTGCACCGACAAAAAGCACTATTCACCCCTGGACAGCCCGAAAGTAGTTATTTTCCATTTGTTCAACGGAAAACCGCCGTACCGCCCCTAAAACGTTGCAAATAACCAATCTGCCCCACAAACAACCAGAAATCACGATCGGCCGTCCAGACCGGCACGCATCCCGAATATCTCGCTGCACCGACAAAAAGCACTATTCACCCCTGAACGGCCCGAAAGTAGTTATTTTCCATTTTGTCAACGGAAAACCGCCGTGCCGCCCTGAAAAGGTTGCAAATAACCATTCTAGCCCTTAAACAGTTGGAAATCACGATTGGCCGTCCAGACCGGCACGAATCCCGAATTTGTCGCTGCACCGACAAAAAGCACTATTCACCCCTGAACGGCCCGAAAGTAGTTATTTTCCATTTTGTCAACGGAAAACCGCCGTACCGCCACTAAAACGTTGCAAATAACCATTCTAGCACTCAAACAGTTAGAAATCACGATCGGCCGTCCAGACCGGCACGAATCCCGAATTTCTCGCTGCACCGACAGAAAGCACTATTCACCCCTGAACGGCCCGAAAGTAGTTATTTTCCATTTTGTCAACGGAAAACCGCCGTACCGCCCCTAAAACGTTGCAAATAACCAATCTGCCCCACAAACAACCAGAAATCACGATCGGCCGTCCAGACCGGCACGCATCCCGAATTTCTCGCTGCACCGACAAAAAGCACTATTCACCCCTGAACGGCCCGAAAGTAGTTATTTTCCATTTTGTCAATGGAAAACCGCTGTGCCGCCCCGAAAACGTTGCAAATAACCATTTTAGCCCTTAAACAGTTAGAAATCACGATTGGCCGTCCAGACCGGCACGAATCCCGAATTTCTCGCTGCACCGACAAAAAGCACTATTCACCCCTGAACGGCCCGAAAGTAGTTATTTTCCATTTTGTCAACGGAAAACCACCGTACCGCCACTAAAACGTTGCAAATAACCATTCTGCCCCTCAAACAGCCAGAAATCACGATCGGCCGTCCAGACCGGCCCGAATCCCGAATTTCTCGCTGCACCGACAAAAAGCACTATTCACCCCTGGACAGCCCGAAAGTAGTTATTTTCCATTTTGTCAACGGAAAACCGCCGTACCGCCCCTAAAACGTTGCAAATAACCAATCTGCCCCTCAAACAGCCAGAAATCACGATCGGCCGTTCAGACCGGCACGAATCCCGAATTTCTCGCTGCACCGACAAAACGCACTATTCACCCCTGAACGGCCCGAAAGTAGTTATTTTCCATTTTGTCAACGGAAAACCGCCGTACCGCCCCGAAAACGTTGCAAATAACCATTCTAGCCCTCAAACAGTTAGAAATCACGATCGGCCGTCCAGACCGGCACGAATCCCGAATTTCTCGCTGCTCCGATAAAAAGCACTATTCACCCATGAACGGCCCGAAAGTAGTTATTTTCCATTTTGTCAACGGAAAACCGCCGTACCGCCCCGAAAACGTTGCAAATAACCATTCTAGCCCTCAAACAGTTAGAAATCACGATCGGCCGTCCAGACCGGCACGAATCCCGAATTTCTCGCTGCACCGACAAAAAGCACTATTCACCCCTGAACGGCCCGAAAGTAGTTATTTTCCATTTTGTCAACGGAAAACCGCCGTACCGCCCCTAAAACGTTGCAAATAACCTTTCTGCCCCTCAAACAGCCAGAAATCACGACTGGCCGTCCAGACCGGCACAAATCCCGAATTTCTCGCTGCACCGACAAAAAGCACTATTCACCCCTGAACGGCCTGAAAGTAGTTATTTTCCATTTTGTCAACGGAAAACCGCCGTACCGCCCCGAAAACGTTGCAAATAACCATTCTAGCCCTCAAACAGCCAGAAATCACGATCGGCCGTCCAGACCGGCATGAATCCCGAATTTCTCGCTGCACCGACAAAAAGCACTATTCACCCCGGAACGGCCCGGAAGTAGTTATTTTCCATTTTGTCAACGGAAAACCGCCGTACCGCCACTAAAACGTTGCAAATAACCATTCTAGCCCTCAAACAGTTAGAAATCACGATCGGCCGTCCAGACCGGCACGAATCCCGAATTTCTCGCTGCACCGACAAAAAGCACTATTCACCCCTGGACAGCCCGAAAGTAGTTATTTTCCATTTTGTCAACGGAAAACCGCCGTACCGCCCCTAAAACGTTGCAAATAACCAATCTTCCCCTCAAACAGCCAGAAATCATGATCGCCCGTTCAGACCGGCACGAATCCCGAATTTCTCGCTGCACCGACAAAACGCACTATTCACCCCTGAACGGCCCGAAAGTAGTTATTTTCCATTTTGTCAACGGAAAACCGCCGTATCGCCCCGAAAACGTTGCAAATAACCATTCTAGCCCTCAAACAGTTAGAAATCACGATCGGCCGTCCAGACCGGCACGAATCCCGAATTTCTCGCTGCTCCGATAAAAAGCACTATTCACCCATGAACGGCCCGAGAGTAGTTATTTTCCATTTTGTCAACGGAAAACCGCCGTACCGCCCCGAAAACGTTGCAAATAACCATTCTAGCCCTCAAACAGTTAGAAATCACGATCGGCCGTCCAGACCGGCACGAATCCCGAATTTCTCGCTGCACCGACAAAAAGCACTATTCACCCCTGAACGGCCCGAAAGTAGTTATTTTCCATTTTGTCAACGGAAAACCGCCGTACCACCACTAAAACGTTGCAAATAACCATTCTGCCCCTCAAACAGCCAGAAATCACGACTGGCCGTCCAGACCGGCACGAATCCCGAATTTCTCGCTGCACCGACAAAAAGCACTATTCACCCATGAACGGGCCGAAAGTAGTTATTTTCCATTTTGTCAACGGAAAACCGCCGTACCGCCCCGAAAACGTTGCAAATAACCATTCTAGCCCTCAAACAGTTAGAAATCACGATCGGCCGTCCAGACCGGCACGAATCCCGAATTTCTCGCTGCACCGACAAAAAGCACTATTCTCCCCTGAACGGCCCGAAAGTAGTTATTTTCCATTTTGTCAACGGAAAACCGCCGTACTGCCACTAAAACGTTGCAAATAACCAATCTGCCCCTCAAATAGCCAGAAATTACGATCGGCCGTCCAGACCGGCACGAATCCCGAATTTCTCGCTGCACCGACAAAAAGCACTATTCACCCCTGAACGGCCTGAAAGTAGTTATTTTCCATTTTGTCAACGGAAAACCGCCGTACCGCCCCGAAAACGTTGCAAATAACCATTCTAGCCCTCAAACAGTTAGAAATCACGATCGGCCGTCCAGACCGGCACGAATCCCGAATTTCTCGCTGCACCGACAAAAAGCACTATTCTCCCCTGAACGGCCCGAAAGTAGTTATTTTCCATTTTGTCAACGGAAAACCGCCGTACTGCCACTAAAACGTTGCAAATAACCAATCTGCCCCTCAAATAGCCAGAAATTACGATCGGCCGTCCAGACCGGCACGAATCCCGAATTTCTCGCTGCACCGACAAAAAGCACTATTCACCCCTGAACGGCCTGAAAGTAGTTATTTTCCATTTTGTCAACGGAAAACCGCCGTACCGCCACTAAAACGTTGCAAATAACCAATCTGCCCCGCAAACAGCCAGAAATCACGATCGGCCGTCCAGACCGGCACCAATCCTGAATTTCTCGCTGCACCGACAAAAAGCACTATTCACCCCTGAACGGCCCGAAAGTAGTTATTTTCCATTTTGTCAACGGAAAACCGCCGTACCGCCCCGAAAACGTTGCAAATAACCATTCTAGCCCTCAAACAGTTAGAAATCACGATCGGCCGTCCAGACCGGCACGAATCCCGAATTTCTCGCTGCACCGACAAAACGCACTATTCACCCCTGAACGGCCCGAAAGTAGTTATTTTCCATTTTGTCAACGGAAAACCGCCGTACCGCCACAAAAACGTTGCAAATAACCATTCTATCCCTCAAACAGTTAGAAATCACGATCGGCCGTCCAGACCGGCACGAATCCCGAATTTCTCGCTGCACCGACAAAAAGCACTATTCACCCCTGAACGGCCCGAAAGTAGTTATTTTCCATTTTGTCAACGGAAAACCGTCGTATTGCCACTAAAACGTTGCAAATAACCAATCTGCCCCGCAAACGGCCAGAAATCACGACTGGCCGTCCAGACCGGCACGAATCCCGAATTTCTCGCTGTACCGACAGAAAGCACTATTCACCCCTGGACTGCCCGAAAGTAGTTATTTTCCATTTTGTCAACGGAAAACCGCCGTACCGCCCCGAAAACGTTGCAAATAACCATTCTAGCCCTCAAACAGCCAGAAATCACGATCGGCCGTCCAGACCGGCATGAATCCCGAATTTCTCGCTGCACCGACAAAAAACACTATTCACCCCTGAACGGCCCGGAAGTAATTATTTTCCATTTTTTCAACGGAAAACCACCGTACCGCCACTAAAACGTTGCAAAAAACCATTCTAGCCCTCAAACAGTAAGAAATCACGATCGACCGTCTAGACCGGCACAAATCCCGAATTTCTCGCTGCACCGACAAAAAGCACTATTCTCCCCTGAACGGCCCGAAAGTAGTTATTTTCCATTTTGTCAACGAAAAACCGCTGTACTGCCACTAAAACGTTGCAACTAACCAATCTGGCCCTCAAACAGCCAGAAATCACGACCGGCCGTCCAGACCGGCACGAATCCCGAATTTCTCGCTGCGCCGACAAAAAGCACTATTCTCCCCTGAACGGCCCGAAAGTAGTTATTTTCCATTTTGTCAACGGAAAACCGCCGTACTGCCACTAAAACGTTGCAAATAACCAATCTGTCCCACAAACAACCAGAAATCACGATCGGCCGTCCAGACCGGCATGAATCCCGAATTTCTCGCTGCACCGACAAAAAACACTATTCACCCCTGAACGGCCCGGAAGTAATTATTTTCCATTTTTTCAACGGAAAACCGCCGTACTGCCACTAAAACGTTGCAAATAACCAATCTGCCCCTCAAATAGCCAGAAATTACGATCGGCCGTCCAGACCGGCACGAATCCCGAATTTCTCGCTGCACCGACAAAAAGCACTATTCACCCCTGAACGGCCTGAAAGTAGTTATTTTCCATTTTGTCAACGGAAAACCGCCGTACCGCCCCGAAAACGTTGCAAATAACCATTCTAGCCCTCAAACAGTTAGAAATCACGATCGGCCGTCCAGACCGGCACGAATCCCGAATTTCTCGCTGCACCGACAAAAAGCACTATTCTCCCCTGAACGGCCCGAAAGTAGTTATTTTCCATTTTGTCAACGGAAAACCGCCGTACTGCCACTAAAACGTTGCAAATAACCAATCTGCCCCTCAAATAGCCAGAAATTACGATCGGCCGTCCAGACCGGCACGAATCCCGAATTTCTCGCTGCACCGACAAAAAGCACTATTCACCCCTGAACGGCCTGAAAGTAGTTATTTTCCATTTTGTCAACGGAAAACCGCCGTACCGCCACTAAAACGTTGCAAATAACCAATCTGCCCCGCAAACAGCCAGAAATCACGATCGGCCGTCCAGACCGGCACCAATCCTGAATTTCTCGCTGCACCGACAAAAAGCACTATTCACCCCTGAACGGCCCGAAAGTAGTTATTTTCCATTTTGTCAACGGAAAACCGCCGTACCGCCCCGAAAACGTTGCAAATAACCATTCTAGCCCTCAAACAGTTAGAAATCACGATCGGCCGTCCAGACCGGCACGAATCCCGAATTTCTCGCTGCACCGACAAAACGCACTATTCACCCCTGAACGGCCCGAAAGTAGTTATTTTCCATTTTGTCAACGGAAAACCGCCGTACCGCCACAAAAACGTTGCAAATAACCATTCTATCCCTCAAACAGTTAGAAATCACGATCGGCCGTCCAGACCGGCACGAATCCCGAATTTCTCGCTGCACCGACAAAAAGCACTATTCACCCCTGAACGGCCCGAAAGTAGTTATTTTCCATTTTGTCAACGGAAAACCGTCGTATTGCCACTAAAACGTTGCAAATAACCAATCTGCCCCGCAAACGGCCAGAAATCACGACTGGCCGTCCAGACCGGCACGAATCCCGAATTTCTCGCTGTACCGACAGAAAGCACTATTCACCCCTGGACTGCCCGAAAGTAGTTATTTTCCATTTTGTCAACGGAAAACCGCCGTACCGCCCCGAAAACGTTGCAAATAACCATTCTAGCCCTCAAACAGCCAGAAATCACGATCGGCCGTCCAGACCGGCATGAATCCCGAATTTCTCGCTGCACCGACAAAAAACACTATTCACCCCTGAACGGCCCGGAAGTAATTATTTTCCATTTTTTCAACGGAAAACCACCGTACCGCCACTAAAACGTTGCAAAAAACCATTCTAGCCCTCAAACAGTAAGAAATCACGATCGACCGTCTAGACCGGCACAAATCCCGAATTTCTCGCTGCACCGACAAAAAGCACTATTCTCCCCTGAACGGCCCGAAAGTAGTTATTTTCCATTTTGTCAACGAAAAACCGCTGTACTGCCACTAAAACGTTGCAACTAACCAATCTGGCCCTCAAACAGCCAGAAATCACGACCGGCCGTCCAGACCGGCACGAATCCCGAATTTCTCGCTGCGCCGACAAAAAGCACTATTCTCCCCTGAACGGCCCGAAAGTAGTTATTTTCCATTTTGTCAACGGAAAACCGCCGTACTGCCACTAAAACGTTGCAAATAACCAATCTGTCCCACAAACAACCAGAAATCACGATCGGCCGTCCAGACCGGCACGCATCCCGAATTTCTCGCTGCCCCGGCAAAAAGCACTATTCACCCCTGGACAGCCCGAAAGTAGTTATTTTCCATTTTGTCAACGGAAAACCGCCGTGCCGCCCCGAAAACGTTGCAAATAACCATTCTAGCCCTTAAACAGTTAGAAATCACGATTGGCCGTCCAGACCGGCACGAATCCCGAATTTGTCGCTGCACCGACAAAAAGCACTATTCACCCCTGAACGGCCCAAAAGTAGTTATTTTCCATTTTGTCAACGGAAAACCGCCGTACCGCCACTAAAACGTTGCAAATAACCATTCTGCCCCTCAAACAGCCAGAAATCACGATCGGCCGTCCAGACCGGCCCGAATCCCGAATTTCTCGCTGCACCGACAAAAAGCACTATTCACCCCTGGACAGCCCGAAAGTAGTTATTTTCCATTTTGTCAACGGAAAACCGCCGTACCGCCCCTAAAACGTTGCAAATAACCAATCTGCCCCACAAACAACCAGAAATCACGATCGGCCGTCCAGACCGGCACGAATCCCGAATTTGTCGCTGCACCGACAAAAAGCACTATTCACCCCTGAACGGCCCGAAAGTAGTTATTTTCCATTTTGTCAACGGAAAACCGCCGTACCGCCACTAAAACGTTGCAAATAACCATTCTGCCCCTCAAACAGCCAGAAATCACGACTGGCCGTCCAGACCGGCACGAATCCCGAATTTCTCGCTGCACCGACAAAAAGCACTATTCACCCATGAACGGGCCGAAAGTAGTTATTTTCCATTTTGTCAACGGAAAACCGCCGTACCGCCCCGAAAACGTTGCAAAAAACCATTCTAGCCCTCAAACAGTTAGAAATCACGATCGGCCGTCCAGACCGGCACGAATCCCGAATTTCTCGCTGCACCGACAAAAAGCACTATTCTCCCCTGAACGGCCCGAAAGTAGTTATTTTCCAATTTGTCAACGGAAAACCGCCGTACTGCCACTAAAACGTTGCAAATAACCAATCTGCCCCTCAAATAGCCAGAAATTACGATCGGCCGTCCAGACCGGCACGAATCCCGAATTTCTCGCTGCACCGACAAAAAGCACTATTCACCCCTGAACGGCCCGAAAGTAGTTATTTTCCATTTTGTCAACGGAAAACCGCCGTACCGCCCCGAAAACGTTGCAAATAACCATTCTAGCCCTCAAACAGCCAGAAATCACGATCGGCCGTCCAGACCGGCATGAATCCCGAATTTCTCGCTGCACCGACAAAAAGCACTATTCACCCCGGAACGGCCCGGAAGTAGTTATTTTCCATTTTGTCAACGGAAAACCGCCGTACCGCCACTAAAACGTTGCAAATAACCATTCTAGCCCTCAAACAGTTAGAAATCACGATCGGCCGTCCAGACCGGCACGAATCCCGAATTTCTCGCTGCACCGACAAAAAGCACTATTCTCCCCTGAACGGCCCGAAAGTAGTTATTTTCCATTTTGTCAACGGAAAACCGCCGTACTGCCACTAAAACGTTGCAAATAACCAATCTGCCCCTCAAATAGCCAGAAATTACGATCGGCCGTCCAGACCGGCACGCATCCCGAATTTCTCGCTGCACCGAAAAAAAGCACTATTCACCCCTGGACAGCCCGAAAGTAGTTATTTTCCATTTTGTCAACGGAAAACCGCCGTACCGCCCCGAAAACGTTGCAAATAACCATTCTAGCCCTTAAACAGTTAGAAATCACGATTGGCCGTCCAGACCGGCACGAATCCCGAATTTGTCGCTGCACCGACAAAAAGCACTATTCACCCCTGAACGGCCCGAAGTAGTTATTTTCCATTTTGTCAACGGAAAACCGCCGTACCGCCACTAAAACGTTGCAAAAAACCATTCTAGCCCCTCAAACAGCCAGAAATCACGATCGGCCGTCCAGACCGGCCCGAATCCCGAATTTCTCGCTGCACCGACAAAAAGCACTATTCTCCCCTGAACGGCCCGAAAGTAGTTATTTTCCATTTTGTCAACGGAAAACCGCCGTACCGCCACTAAAACGTTGCAAATAACCAATCTGCCCCTCAAATAGCCAGAAATTACGATCGGCCGTCCAGACCGGCACGAATCCCGAATTTCTCGCTGCACCGACAAAAAGCACTATTCACCCCTGAACGGCCCGAAAGTAGTTATTTTCCATTTTGTCAACGGAAAACCGCCGTACCGCCACTAAAACGTTGCAAATAACCATTCTGCCCCTCAAACAGCCAGAAATCACGATCGGCCGTCCAGACCGGCACCAATCCAGAATTTCTCGCTGCTCCGATAAAAAGCACTATTCACCCATGAACGGCCCGAAAGTAGTTATTTTCCATTTTGTCAACGGAAAACCGCCGTACCGCCCCGAAAACGTTGCAAATAACCATTCTAGCCCTCAAACAGTTAGAAATCACGATCGGCCGTCCAGACCGGCACGAATCCCGAATTTCTCGCTGCACCGACAAAAAGCACTATTCTCCCCTGAACGGCCCGAAAGTAGTTATTTTCCATTTTGTCAACGGAAAACCGCCGTACTGCCACTAAAACGTTGCAAATAACCAATCTGCCCCTCAAATAGCCAGAAATTACGATCGGCCGTCCAGACCGGCACGAATCCCGAATTTCTCGCTGCACCGACAAAAAGCACTATTCACCCCTGAACGCCCTGAAAGTAGTTATTTTCCATTTTGTCGACGGAAAACCGCCGTACCGCCTCTAAAACGTTGCAAATAACCAATCTGCCCCGCAAACAGCCAGAAATCACGATCGGCCGTCCAGACCGGCACCAATCCTGAATTTCTCGCTGCACCGACAAAAAGCACTATTCACCCCTGAACGGCCCGAAAGTAGTTATTTTCCATTTTGTCAACGGAAAACCGCCGTACCGCCCCGAAAACGTTGCAAATAACCATTCTAGCCCTCAAACAGTTAGAAATCACGATCGGCCGTCCAGACCGGCACGAATCCCGAATTTCTCGCTGCACCGACAAAACGCACTATTCACCCCTGAACGGCCCGAAAGTAGTTATTTTCCATTTTGTCAACGGAAAACCGCCGTACCGCCACAAAAACGTTGCAAATAACCATTCTGCCCCTCAAACAGCCAGAAATCACGACCGGCCGTCCAGACCGGCACGAATCCCGAATATCTCGCTGTGCCGACAAAAAGCACTATTCAACCCTGGACAGCCCGAAAGTAGTAATTTTCCATTTTGTCAACGGAAAACCGCCGTACCGCCCCGAAAACGTTGCAAATAACCATTCTATCCCTCAAACAGTTAGAAATCACGATCGGCCGTCCAGACCGGCACGAATCCCGAATTTCTCGCTGCATCGACAAAAAGTACTATTCACCCCTGAACGGCCCGAAAGTAGTTATTTTCCATTTTGTCAACGGAAAACCGTCGTATTGCCACTAAAACGTTGCAAATAACCAATCTGCCCCGCAAACGGCCAGAAATCACGACTGGCCGTCCAGACCGGCACGAATCCCGAATTTCTCGCTGTACCGACAGAAAGCACTATTCACCCCTGGACTGCCCGAAAGTAGTTATTTTCCATTTTGTCAACGGAAAACCGCCGTACCGCCCCGAAAACGTTGCAAATAACCATTCTAGCCCTCAAACAGCCAGAAATCACGATCGGCCGTCCAGACCGGCATGAATCCCGAATTTCTCGCTGCACCGACAAAAAGCACTATTCACCCCTGAACGGCCCGGAAGTAATTATTTTCCATTTTTTCAACGGAAAACCACCGTACCGCCACTAAAACGTTGCAAAAAACCATTCTAGCCCTCGAACAGTAAGAAATCACGATCGACCGTCTAGACCGGCACAAATCCCGAATTTCTCGCTGCACCGACAAAAAGCACTATTCTCCCCTGAACGGCCCGAAAGTAGTTATTTTCCATTTTGTCAACGGAAAACCGCCGTACCGCCACAAAAACGTTGCAAATAACCATTCTGCCCCTCAAACAGCCAGAAATCACGACCGGCCGTCCAGACCGGCACGAATCCCGAATATCTCGCTGTGCCGACAAAAAGCACTATTCAACCCTGGACAGCCCGAAAGTAGTAATTTTCCATTTTGTCAACGGAAAACCGCCGTACCGCCCCGAAAACGTTGCAAATAACCATTCTATCCCTCAAACAGTTAGAAATCACGATCGGCCGTCCAGACCGGCACGAATCCCGAATTTCTCGCTGCATCGACAAAAAGTACTATTCACCCCTGAACGGCCCGAAAGTAGTTATTTTCCATTTTGTCAACGGAAAACCGTCGTATTGCCACTAAAACGTTGCAAATAACCAATCTGCCCCGCAAACGGCCAGAAATCACGACTGGCCGTCCAGACCGGCACGAATCCCGAATTTCTCGCTGTACCGACAGAAAGCACTATTCACCCCTGGACTGCCCGAAAGTAGTTATTTTCCATTTTGTCAACGGAAAACCGCCGTACCGCCCCGAAAACGTTGCAAATAACCATTCTAGCCCTCAAACAGCCAGAAATCACGATCGGCCGTCCAGACCGGCATGAATCCCGAATTTCTCGCTGCACCGACAAAAAGCACTATTCACCCCTGAACGGCCCGGAAGTAATTATTTTCCTTTTTTTCAACGGAAAACCACCGTACCGCCACTAAAACGTTGCAAAAAACCATTCTAGCCCTCAAACAGTAAGAAATCACGATCGACCGTCTAGACCGGCACAAATCCCGAATTTCTCGCTGCACCGACAAAAAGCACTATTCTCCCCTGAACGGCCCGAAAGTAGTTATTTTCCATTTTGTCAACGAAAAACCGCCGTACTGCCACTAAAACGTTGCAACTAACCAATCTGGCCCTCAAACAGCCAGAAATCACGACCGGCCGCCCAGACCGGCACGAATCCCGAATTTCTCGCTGCGCCGACAAAAAGCACTATTCTCCCCTGAACGGCCCGAAAGTAGTTATTTTCCATTTTGTCAACGGAAAACCGCCGTACTGCCACTAAAACGTTGCAAATAACCAATCTGTCCCACAAACAACCAGAAATCACGATCGGCCGTCCAGACCGGCACGCATCCCGAATTTCTCGCTGCCCCGACAAAAAGCACTATTCACCCCTGGACAGCCCGAAAGTAGTTATTTTCCATTTTGTCAACGGAAAACCGCCGTGCCGCCCCGAAAACGTTGCAAATAACCATTCTAGCCCTTAAACAGTTAGAAATCACGATTGGCCGTCCAGACCGGCACGAATCCCGAATTTGTCGCTGCACCGACAAAAAGCACTATTCACCCCTGAACGGCCCGAAAGTAGTTATTTTCCATTTTGTCAACGGAAAACCGCCGTACCGCCACTAAAACGTTGCAAATAACCATTCTGCCCCTCAAACAGCCAGAAATCACGATCGGCCGTCCAGACCGGCCCGAATCCCGAATTTCTCGCTGCACCGACAAAAAACACTATTCACCCCTGGACAGCCCGAAAGTAGTTATTTTCCATTTTGTCAACGGAAAACCGCCGTACCGCCCCTAAAACGTTGCAAATAACCAATCTGCCCCACAAACAACCAGAAATCACGATCGGCCGTCCAGACCGGCACGAATCCCGAATTTCTCGCTGCACCGACAAAAAGCACTATTCACCCCTGAACGGCCCGAAAGTAGTTATTTTCCATTTTGTCAACGGAAAACCGCCGTACCGCCACTAAAACGTTGCAAATAACCATTTTGCCCCTCAAACAGCCAGAAATCACGACTGGCCGTCCAGACCGGCACGAATCCCGAATTTCTCGCTGCACCGACAAAAAGCACTATTCACCCATGAACGGGCCGAAAGTAGTTATTTTCCATTTTGTCAACGGAAAACCGCCGTACCGCCCCGAAAACGTTGCAAATAACCATTCTAGCCCTCAAACAGTTAGAAATCACGATCGGCCGTCCAGACCGGCACGAATCCCGAATTTCTCGCTGCACCGACAAAAAGCACTATGCTCCCCTGAACGGCCCGAAAGTAGTTATTTTCCATTTTGTCAACGGAAAACCGCCGTACCGCCCCGAAAACGTTGCAAATATCCATTCTCGCCCTCAAACAGTTAGAAATCACGATCGGCCGTCCAGACCGGCACGAATCCCGAATTTCTCGCTGCACCGACAAAACGCACTATTCACCCCTGAACGGCCCGAAAGTAGTTATTTTCCATTTTGTCAACGGAAAACCGCCGTACCGCCACAAAAACGTTGCAAATAACCATTCTGCCCCTCAAACAGCCAGAAATCACGACCGGCCGTCCAGACCGGCACGAATCCCGAATTTCTCGCTGTGCCGACAAAAAGCACTATTCAACCCTGGACAGCCCGAAAGTAGTAATTTTCCATTTTGTCAACGGAAAACCGCCGTACCGCCCCGAAAACGTTGCAAATAACCATTATAGCCCTCAAACAGTTAGAAATCACGATCGGCCGTCCAGACCGGCACGAATCCCGAATTTCTCGCTGCATCGACAAAAAGTACTATTCACCCCTGAACGGCCCGAAAGTAGTTATTTTCCATTTTGTCAACGGAAAACCGCCGTATTGCCACTAAAACGTTGCAAATAACCATTCTGCCCCTCAAACAGCCAGAAATCACGATCGGCCGTCCAGACCGGCACCAATCCTGAATTTCTCGCTGCTCCGATAAAAAGCACTATTCACCCATGAACGGCCCGAAAGTAGTTATTTTCCATTTTGTCAACGGAAAACCGCCGTACCGCCCCGAAAACGTTGCAAATAACCATTCTAGCCCTCAAACAGCCAGAAATCACGATCGGCCGTCCAGACCGGCATGAATCCCGAATTTCTCGCTGCACCGACAAAAAGCACTATTCACCCCTGAACGGCCCGGAAGTAATTATTTTCCATTTTTTCAACGGAAAACCACCGTACCGCCACTAAAACGTTGCAAAAAACCATTCTAGCCCTCAAACAGTAAGAAATCACGATCGACCGTCTAGACCGGCACAAATCCCGAATTTCTCGCTGCACCGACAGAAAGCACTATTCTCCCCTGAACGGCCCGAAAGTAGTTATTTTCCATTTTGTCAACGAAAAACCGCCGTACTGCCACTAAAACGTTGCAACTAACCAATCTGGCCCTCAAACAGCCAGAAATCACGACCGGCCGCCCAGACCGGCACGAATCCCGAATTTCTCGCTGCACCGACAAAAAGCACTATTCTCCCCTGAACGGCCCGAAAGTAGTTATTTTCCATTTTGTCAACGGAAAACCGTTGTATTGCCACTAAAACGTTGCAAATAACCAATCTGTCCCACAAACAACCAGAAATCACGATCGGCCGTCCAGACCGGCACGCATCCCGAATTTCTCGCTGCCCCGACAAAAAGCACTATTCACCCCTGGACAGCCCGAAAGTAGTTATTTTCCATTTTGTCAACGGAAAACCGCCGTGCCGCCCCGAAAACGTTGCAAATAACCATTCTAGCCCTTAAACAGTTAGAAATCACGATTGGCCGTCCAGACCGGCACGAATCCCGAATTTGTCGCTGCACCGACAAAAAGCACTATTCACCCCTGAACGGCCCGAAAGTAGTTATTTTCCATTTTGTCAACGGAAAACCGCCGTACCGCCACTAAAACGTTGCAAATAACCATTCTGCCCCTCAAACAGCCAGAAATCACGATCGGCCGTCCAGACCGGCCCGAATCCCGAATTTCTCGCTGCACCGACCAAAAGCACTATTCACCCCTGGACAGCCCGAAAGTAGTTATTTTCCATTTTGTCAACGGAAAACCGCCGTACCGCCCCTAAAACGTTGCAAATAACCAATCTGCCCCACAAACAACCAGAAATCACGATCGGCCGTCCAGACCGGCACGAATCCCGAATTTGTCGCTGCACCGACAAAAAGCACTATTCACCCCTGAACGGCCCGAAAGTAGTTATTTTCCATTTTGTCAACGGAAAACCGCCGTGCCGCCCCGAAAACGTTGCAAATAACCATTCTAGCCCTTGAACAGTTAGAAATCACGATTGGCCGTCCAGACCGGCACTAATCCTGAATTTCTCGCTGCACCGACAAAAAGCACTATTCACCCCTGAACGGCCCGGAAGTAGTTATTTTCCATTTTGTCAACGGAAAACCGCCGTACCGCCACTAAAACGTTGCAAATAACCATTCTAGCCCTCAAACAGTTAGAAATCCCGATCGGCCGTCCAGACCGGCACGAATCCCGAATTTCTCGCTGCACCGACAAAAAGCACTATTCTCCCCTGAACGGCCAGAAAGTAGTTATTTTCCATTTTGTCAACGGAAAACCGCCGTACTGCCACTTAAACGTTGCAAATAACCAATCTGCCCCTCATATAGCCAGAAATTACGATCGGCCGTCCAGACCGGCACGAATCCCGAATTTCTCGCTGCGCCGACAAAAAGCACTATTCTCCCCTGAACGGCCCGAAAGTAGTTATTTTCCATTTTGTCAACGGAAAACCGCCGTACTGCCACTAAAACGTTGCAAATAACCAATCTGCCCCGCAAACAGCCAGAAATCACGATCGGCCGTCCAGACCGGCACCAATCCTGAATTTCTCGCTGCACCGACAAAAAGCACTATTCACCCCTGAACGGGCCGAAAGTAGTTATTTTCCATTTTGTCAACGGAAAACCGCCGTACCGCCCCGAAAACGTTGCAAATAACCATTCTAGCCCTCAAACAGTTAGAAATCACGATCGGCCGTCCAGACCGGCACGAATCCCGAATTTCTCGCTGCACCGACAAAACACACTATTCACCCCTGAACGGCCCGAAAGTAGTTATTTTCCATTTTGTCAACGGAAAACCGCCATACGGCCACAAAAACGTTGCAAATAACCATTCTGCCCCTCAAACAGCCAGAAATCACGACCGGCCGTCCAGACCGGCACGAATCCCGAATATCTCGCTGTGCCGACAGAAAGCACTATTCACCCCTGGACAGCCCGAAAGTAGTAATTTTCCATTTTGTCAACGGAAAACCGCCGTACCGCCCCGAAAACGTTGCAAATAACCATTCTATCCCTCAAACAGTTAGAAATCACGATCGGCCGTCCAGACCGGCACGAATCCCGAATTTCTCGCTGCACCGACAAAAAGCACTATTCACCCCTGAACGGCCCGAAAGTAGTTATTTTCCATTTTGTCAACGGAAAACCGTCGTATTGCCACTAAAACGTTGCAAATAACCAATCTGCCCCGCAAACGGCCAGAAATCACGACTGGTCGTCCAGACCGGCACGAATCCCGAATTTCTCGCTGTACCGACAGAAAGCACTATTCACCCCTGGACTGCCCGAAAGTAGTTATTTTCCATTTTGTCAACGGAAAACCGCCGTACCGCCCCGAAAACGTTGCAAATAACCATTCTAGCCCTCAAACAGCCAGAAATCACGATCGGCCGTCCAGACCGGCATGAATCCCGAATTTCTCGCTGCACCGACAAAAAGCACTATTCACCCCTGAACGGCCCGGAAGTAATTATTTTCCATTTTTTCAACGGAAAACCACCGTACCGCCACTAAAACGTTGCAAAAAACCATTCTAGCCCTCAAACAGTAAGAAATCACGATCGACCGTCTAGACCGGCACAAATCCCGAATTTCTCGCTGCACCGACAAAAAGCACTATTCTCCCCTGAATGGCCCGAAAGTAGTTATTTTCCATTTTGTCAACGAAAAACCGCCGTACTGCCACTAAAACGTTGCAACTAACCAATCTGGCCCACAAACAGCCAGAAATCACGACCGGCCGTCCAGACCGGCACGAATCCCGAATTTCTCGCTGCGCCGACAAAAAGCACTATTCTCCCCTGAACGGCCCGAAAGTAGTTATTTTCCATTTTGTCAACGGAAAACCGCCGTACTGCCACTAAAACGTTGCAAATAACCAATCTGTCCCACAAACAACCAGAAATCACGATCGGCCGTCCAGACCGGCACGCATCCCGAATTTTTCGCTGCCCCGACAAAAAGCACTATTCACCCCTGGACAGCCCGAAAGTAGTTATTTTCCATTTTGTCAACGGAAAACCGCCGTGCCGCCCCGAAAACGTTGCAAATAACCATTCTAGCCCTTAAACAGTTAGAAATCACGATTGGCCGTCCAGACCGGCACGAATCCCGAATTTGTCGCTGCACCGACAAAAAGCACTATTCACCCCTGAACGGCCCGAAAGTAGTTATTTTCCATTTTGTCAACGGAAAACCGCCGTACCGCCACTAAAACGTTGCAAATAACCATTCTGCCCCTCAAACAGCCAGAAATCACGATCGGCCGTCCAGACCGGCCCGAATCCCGAATTTCTCGCTGCACCGACAAAAAGCACTATTCACCCCTGGACAGCCCGAAAGTAGTTATTTTCCATTTTGTCAACGGAAAACCGCCGTACCGTCCCTAAAACGTTGCAAATAACCAATCTGCCCCACAAACAACCAGAAATCACGATCGGCCGTCCAGACCGGCACGAATCCCGAATTTCTCGCTGCACCGACAAAAAGCACTATTCTCCCCTGAACGGCCAGAAAGTAGTTATTTTCCATTTTGTCAACGGAAAACCGCCGTACTGCCACTTAAACGTTGCAAATAACCAATCTGCCCCTCATATAGCCAGAAATTACGATCGGCCGTCCAGACCGGCACGAATCCCGAATTTCTCGCTGCGCCGACAAAAAGCACTATTCTCCCCTGAACGGCCCGAAAGTAGTTATTTTCCATTTTGTCAACGGAAAACCGCCGTACTGCCACTAAAACGTTGCAAATAACCAATCTGCCCCGCAAACAGCCAGAAATCACGATCGGCCGTCCAGACCGGCACCAATCCTGAATTTCTCGCTGCACCGACAAAAAGCACTATTCACCCCTGAACGGGCCGAAAGTAGTTATTTTCCATTTTGTCAACGGAAAACCGCCGTACCGCCCCGAAAACGTTGCAAATAACCATTCTAGCCCTCAAACAGTTAGAAATCACGATCGGCCGTCCAGACCGGCACGAATCCCGAATTTCTCGCTGCACCGACAAAACACACTATTCACCCCTGAACGGCCCGAAAGTAGTTATTTTCCATTTTGTCAACGGAAAACCGCCATACGGCCACAAAAACGTTGCAAATAACCATTCTGCCCCTCAAACAGCCAGAAATCACGACCGGCCGTCCAGACCGGCACGAATCCCGAATATCTCGCTGTGCCGACAGAAAGCACTATTCACCCCTGGACAGCCCGAAAGTAGTAATTTTCCATTTTGTCAACGGAAAACCGCCGTACCGCCCCGAAAACGTTGCAAATAACCATTCTATCCCTCAAACAGTTAGAAATCACGATCGGCCGTCCAGACCGGCACGAATCCCGAATTTCTCGCTGCACCGACAAAAAGCACTATTCACCCCTGAACGGCCCGAAAGTAGTTATTTTCCATTTTGTCAACGGAAAACCGTCGTATTGCCACTAAAACGTTGCAAATAACCAATCTGCCCCGCAAACGGCCAGAAATCACGACTGGTCGTCCAGACCGGCACGAATCCCGAATTTCTCGCTGTACCGACAGAAAGCACTATTCACCCCTGGACTGCCCGAAAGTAGTTATTTTCCATTTTGTCAACGGAAAACCGCCGTACCGCCCCGAAAACGTTGCAAATAACCATTCTAGCCCTCAAACAGCCAGAAATCACGATCGGCCGTCCAGACCGGCATGAATCCCGAATTTCTCGCTGCACCGACAAAAAGCACTATTCACCCCTGAACGGCCCGGAAGTAATTATTTTCCATTTTTTCAACGGAAAACCACCGTACCGCCACTAAAACGTTGCAAAAAACCATTCTAGCCCTCAAACAGTAAGAAATCACGATCGACCGTCTAGACCGGCACAAATCCCGAATTCTCGCTGCACCGACAAAAAGCACTATTCTCCCCTGAATGGCCCGAAAGTAGTTATTTTCCATTTTGTCAACGAAAAACCGCCGTACTGCCACTAAAACGTTGCAACTAACCAATCTGGCCCACAAACAGCCAGAAATCACGACCGGCCGTCCAGACCGGCACGAATCCCGAATTTCTCGCTGCGCCGACAAAAAGCACTATTCTCCCCTGAACGGCCCGAAAGTAGTTATTTTCCATTTTGTCAACGGAAAACCGCCGTACTGCCACTAAAACGTTGCAAATAACCAATCTGTCCCACAAACAACCAGAAATCACGATCGGCCGTCCAGACCGGCACGCATCCCGAATTTTTCGCTGCCCCGACAAAAAGCACTATTCACCCCTGGACAGCCCGAAAGTAGTTATTTTCCATTTTGTCAACGGAAAACCGCCGTGCCGCCCCGAAAACGTTGCAAATAACCATTCTAGCCCTTAAACAGTTAGAAATCACGATTGGCCGTCCAGACCGGCACGAATCCCGAATTTGTCGCTGCACCGACAAAAAGCACTATTCACCCCTGAACGGCCCGAAAGTAGTTATTTTCCATTTTGTCAACGGAAAACCGCCGTACCGCCACTAAAACGTTGCAAATAACCATTCTGCCCCTCAAACAGCCAGAAATCACGATCGGCCGTCCAGACCGGCCCGAATCCCGAATTTCTCGCTGCACCGACAAAAAGCACTATTCACCCCTGGACAGCCCGAAAGTAGTTATTTTCCATTTTGTCAACGGAAAACCGCCGTACCGTCCCTAAAACGTTGCAAATAACCAATCTGCCCCACAAACAACCAGAAATCACGATCGGCCGTCCAGACCGGCACGAATCCCGAATTTGTCGCTGCACCGACAAAAAGCACTATTCACCCCTGAACGGCCCGAAAGTAGTTATTTTCCATTTTGTCAACGGAAAACCGCCGTACCGCCACTAAAACGTTGCAAATAACCATTCTTGCCCTCAAACAGTTAGAAATCACGATCGGCCGTCCAGACCGGCACGAATCCCGAATTTCTCGCTGCACCGACAGAAAGCACTATTCACCCCTGAACGGCCCGAAAGTAGTTATTTTCCATTTTGTCAACGGAAAACCGCCGTACCGCCCCTAAAACGTTGCAAATAACCAATCTGCCCCACAAACAACCAGAAATCACGATCGGCCGTCCAGACCGGCACGCATCCCGAATTTCTCGCTGCCCCGACAAAAAGCACTATTCACCCCTGGACAGCCCGAAAGTAGTTATTTTCCATTTTGTCAACGGAAAACCGCCGTGCCGCCCCGAAAACGTTGCAAATAACCATTCTAGCCCTTAAACAGTTAGAAATCACGATTGGCCGTCCAGACCGGCACGAATCCCGAATTTGTCGCTGCACCGACAAAAAGCACTATTCACCCCTGAACGGCCCGAAAGTAGTTATTTTCCATTTTGTCAACGGAAAACCGCCGTACCGCCACTAAAACGTTGCAAATAACCATTCTGCCCCTCAAACAGCCAGAAATCACGATCGGCCGTCCAGACCGGCCCGAATCCCGAATTTCTCGCTGCACCGACAAAAAGCACTATTCACCCCTGGACAGCCCGAAAGTAGTCATTTTCCATTTTGTCAACGGAAAACCGCCGTACCGCCCCTAAAACGTTGCAAATAACCAATCTGCCCCACAAACAACCAGAAATCACGATCGGCCGTCCAGACCGGCACGCATCCCGAATTTCTCGCTGCACCGACAAAAAGCACTATTCACCCCTGAACGGCCCGAAAGTAGTTATTTTCCATTTTGTCAACGGAAAACCGCCGTGCCGCCCCGAAAACGTTGCAAATAACCATTCTAGCCCTTGAACAGTTAGAAATCACGATTGGCCGTCCAGACCGGCATGAATCCTGAATTTCTCGCTGCACCGACAAAAAGCACTATTCACCCCTGAACGGCCCGGAAGTAGTTATTTTCCATTTTGTCAACAGAAAACCGCCGTACCGCCACTAAAACGTTGCAAATAACCATTCTAGCCCTCAAACAGTTAGAAATCCCGATCGGCCGTCCAGACCGGCATGAATCCCGAATTTCTCGCTGCACCGACAAAAAGCACTATTCTCCCCTGAACGGCCAGAAAGTAGTTATTTTCCATTTTGTCAACGGAAAACCGCCGTACTGCCACTTAAACGTTGCAAATAACCAATCTGTCCCACAAACAACCAGAAATCACGATCGGCCGTCCAGACCGGCACGCATCCCGAATTTCTCGCTGCATCGACAAAAAGCACTATTCACCCCTGAACGGCCCGAAAGTAGTTATTTTCCATTTTGTCAACGGAAAACCGCCGTGCCGCCCCGAAAATGTTGCAAATAACCATTCTAGCCCTTAAACAGTTAGAAATCACGATTGGCCGTCCAGACCGGCACGAATCCCGAATTTGTCGCTGCACCGACAAAAAGCACTATTCACCCCTGAACGGCCCGAAAGTAGTTATTTTCCATTTTGTCAACGGAAAACCGCCGTACTGCCACTAAAACGTTGCATATAACCATTCTGCCCCTCAAACAGCCAGAAATCACGACTGGCCGTGCAGACCGGCACGAATCCCGAATTTTTCGCTGCACCGACAAAAAGTACTATTCACCCCTGGACAGCCCGAAAGTAGTTATTTTCCATTTTGTCAACGGAAAACCGCCGTACCGCCCCTAAAACGTTGCAAATAACCAATCTGCCCCACAAACAACCAGAAATCACGATCGGCCGTCCAGACCGGCACGCATCCCGAATTTCTCGCTGCACCGACAAAAAGCACTATTCACCCCTGAACGGCCCGAAAGTAGTTATTTTCCATTTTGTCAACGGAAAACCGCCGTGCCGCCCCGAAAATGTTGCAAATAACCATTCTAGCCCTTAAACAGTTAGAAATCACGATTGGCCGTCCAGACCGGCACGAATCCCGAATTTGTCGCTGTACCGACAAAAAGCACTATTCACCCCTTAGCGGCCCGAAAGTAGTTATTTTCCATTTTGTCAACGGAAAACCGCCGTACCGCCACTAAAACGTTGCAAATAATCATTCTGCCCCTCAACCAGCCAGAAATCACGATCGGCCGTCCAGACCGGCCCGAATCCCGAATTTCTCGCTGCACCGACAAAAAGCACTATTCCCCCCAGAACGGCCCGAAAGTAGTTATTTTCCATTTTGTCAATGGAAAACCGCCGTACTGCCACTAAAACGTTGCAAATAACCAATCTGCCCCTCAAACGGCCAGAAATCACGACTCGCCGTCCAGACCGGCACGAATCCCGAATTTCTCGCAGTACCGACAAAAAGCACTATTCACCCCTGGACAGCCCGAAAGTAGTTATTTTCCATTTTGTCAACGGAAAACCGCCGTACCGCCACTAAAACGTTGCAAATAACCATTCTGCCCCTCAAACAGCCAGAAATCACGATCGGCCGTCCAGACCGGCCCGAATCCCGAATATCTCGCTGCACCGACAAAAAGCACTATTCACCCCTGGACAGCCCGAAAGTAGTTATTTTCCATTTTGTCAACGGAAAACCGCCGTACCGCCCCTAAAACGTTGCAAATAACCAATCCGCCCCACAAACAACCAGAAATCACGATCGGCCGTCCAGACCGGCACGCATCCCGAATTTCTCGCTGCACCGACAAAAAGCACTATTCACCCCTGAACGGCCCGAAAGTAGTTATTTTCCATTTTGTCAACGGAAAACCGCCGTGCCGCCCCGAAAACGTTGCAAATAACCAATCTGCCCCTCAAACAGCCAGAAATCACGACTGGCCGTCCAGACCGGCACGAATCCCTAATTTCTCCTTGTACTGACAAAAAGCACTATTCACCCCTGGACAGCCGGAAAGTAGTTATTTTCCATTTTGCCAACGGAAAACCGCCGTACCGCCCCGAAAACGTTGCAAATAACCATTCTAGCCTTCAAACAGTTAGAAATCACGATCGGCCGTCCAGACCGGCCCGAATCCCGAATTTCTCGCTGCACCGACAAAAAGAACTATATACCCCTGAACGGCCCGAAAGTAGTTATTTTCCATTTTTTCAACGGAAAACCGCCGTACCGCCACTAAAACGTTGCAAATAACCATTCTAGCCCACAAATAGTTAGAAATCCTGATCGGCCGTCCAGACTGGCACGAATCCCGAATTTCTCGCTGCACCGACAAAAAGCACTATTCACCCCTGAACGGCCCGAAAGTAGTTATTTTCCATTTTGCCAACGGAAAACCGCCGTACCGCCCCGAAAACGTTGCAAATAACCATTCTAGCCTTCAAACAGTTAGAAATCACGATCGGCCGTCCAGACCGGCCCGAATCCCGAATTTCTCGCTGCACCGACAAAAAGAACTATATACCCCTGAACGGCCCGAAAGTAGTTATTTTCCATTTTTTCAACGGAAAACCGCCGTACCGCCACTAAAACGTTGCAAATAACCATTCTAGCCCACAAATAGTTAGAAATCCTGATCGGCCGTCCAGACTGGCACGAATCCCGAATTTCTCGCTGCACCGACAAAAAGCACTATTCACCCCTGAACGGCCCGAAAGTAGTTATTTTCCATTTTGTCAACGGAAAACCGCCGTACCGCCACTAAAACGTTGCAAATAACCATTCTAGCCCTCAGACAGTTAGAAATCCCGATCGGCCGTCCAGTCCGGCACGAATCCCGAATTTCTCGCTGCACCGACAGAAAGCACTATTCACCCCTGAACGGCCCGAAAGTAGTTATTTTCCATTTTGTCAACGGAAAACCGCCGTACCGCCACTAAAACGTTGCAAATAACCATTCTGCCCCTCAAACAGTTAGAAATCACGATCGGCAGTGCAGACCGGCACGAATCCCGAATTTCTCGCTGCACCGACAAAAAGCACTATTCACCCCTGAACGGCCCGAAAGTTGTTATTTTCCATTTTGTCAACGGAAAACCGCCGTACCGCCACTAAAACGTTGCAAATAACCAATCAGCCCCTCAAACAGCCAGAAATCACGACTGGCCGTCCAGACCGGCCCGAATCCCGAATTTCTCGCTGTACCGACAAAAATCACTATTCACCCCTGGACAGCCCGAAATTAGTTATTTTCCATTTTGTCAACGGAAAACTGCCGTACCGCCCCGAAAACGTTGCAAATAACCATTCTAGCCCTCAAACAGTTAGAAATCACGATCGGCCGCCCAGACCGGCACGAATCCCGAATTTCTCGCTGCATCGACAAAAAGCACTATTCACCCCTGAACGGCCCGAAAGTAGTTATTTTCCATTTTGTCAACGGAAAACCGCCGTACCGCCACTAAAACGTTGCAAATAACCAATCTGCCCCTCAAACAGCCAGAAATCACGACTGGCCGTCCAGACCGGCACGAATCCCGAATTTCTCGCTGTACCGACAAAAAGCACTATTCACCCCTGGACAGCCCGAAAGTAGTTATTTTCCAATTTGCCAACGGAAAACCGCCGTACCGCCCCGAAAACGTTGCAAATAACCATTCTAGCCCTCAAACAGCCAGAAATCACGATCGGCCGTCCAGACCGGCATGAATCCTGAATTTCTCGCTGCACCGACAAAAAGCACTATTCACCCCTGAACGGCCCGGAAGTAGTTATTTTCCATTTTGTCAACGGAAAACCGCCGTACCGCCACTAAAACGTTGCAAATAACCATTCTAGCCCTCAAACAGTTAGAAATCACGATCGGCCGTCCAGACCGGCACGAATCCCGAATTTGTCACTGCACCGACAAAAAGCACTATTCACCCCTGAACGGCCCGAAAGTAGTTATTTTCGATTTTGTCAACGGAAAACTGCCGTACCGCCACTAAAACGTTGCAAATAACCAATCAGCCCCTCAAACAGCCAGAAATCACGACTGGCCGTCCAGACCGGCCCGAATCCCGAATTTCTCGCTGTACCGACAAAAAGCACTATTCACCCCTGGACAGCCCAAAATTAGTTATTTTCCATTTTGTCAACGGAAAACCGCCGTACCGCCCCTAAAACGTTGCAAATAACCATTCTAGCCCTCAAACAGTTAGAAATCACGATCGGCCGTCCAGACCGGCACGCATCCCGAATTTCTCGCTGCACCGACAAAAAGCACTATTCACCCCTGAACGGCCCGAAAGTAGTTATTTTCCATTTTGTCAGCGGAAAACCGCCGTACCGCCACTAAAACGTTGCAAATAACCAATCAGCCCCTCAAACAGCCAGAAATCACGACTGGCCGTCCAGACCGGCACGAATCCCGAATTTCTCGCTGTACCGACAAAAAGCACTATTCACCCCTGGACAGCCCGAAAGTAGTTATTTTCCATTTTGCCAACGGAAAACCGCCGTACCGCCCCGAAAACGTTGCAAATAACCATTCTAGCCTTCAAATAGTTAGAAATCACGATCGGCCGTCCAGACCGGCACGAATCCCGAATTTCTCGCTGCACCGACAAAAAGCACTATTCACCCCTGAACGGCCCGAAAGTAGTTATTTTCCATTTTGTCAACGGAAAACCGCCGTACCGCCACTAAAACGTTGCAAATAACCATTCTAGCCCTCAAACAGTTAGAAATCCCGATCGGCCGTCCAGACCGGCACGAATCCCGAATTTCTCGCTGCACCGACAAAAAGCACTATTCACCCCTGAACGGCCCGAAAGTAGTTATTTTCCATTTTGTCAACGGAAAACCGCCGTACCGCCACTAAAACGTTGCAAATAACCATTCTGCCCCTCAAACAGTTAGAAATCACGATCGGCCGTGCAGACCGGCACGAATCCCGAATTTCTCGCTGCACCGACAAAAAGCACTATTCACCCCTGAACGGCCCGAAAGTAGTTATTTTCCATTTTGTCAACGGAAAACCGCCGTACCGCCAATAAACGTTGCAAATAACCAATCAGCCCCTCAAACAGCCAGAAATCACGACTGGCCGTCCAGACCGGCCCGAATCCTGAATTTCTCGCTGTACCGACAAAAATCACTATTCACCCCTGGACAGCCCGAAATTAGTTATTTTCCATTTTGTCAACGGAAAACCGCCGTACCGCCCCGAAAACGTTGCAAATAACCATTCTAGCCCTCAAACAGTTAGAAATCACGATCGGCCGCCCAGACCGGCACGAATCCCGAATTTCTCGCTGCATCGACAAAAAGCACTATGCTCCCCTGGACAGCCCGAAATTAGTTATTTTCCATTATGTCAACGGAAAACCGCCGTACCGCCCCGAAAACGTTGCAAATAACCATTCTAGCCCTCAAACAGTTAGAAATCACGATCGGCCGCCCAGACCGGCACGAATCCCGAATTTCTCGCTGCATCGACAAAAAGCACTATTCACCCCTGAACGGCCCGAAAGTAGTTATTTTCCATTTTGTCAACGGAAAACCGCCGTACCGCCACTAAAACGTTGCAAATAACCAATCTGCCCCTCAAACAGCCAGAAATCACGACTGGCCGTCCAGACCGGCACGAATCCCGAATTTCTCGCTGTACCGACAAAAAGCACTATTCACCCCTGGACAGCCCGAAAGTAGTTATTTTCCAATTTGCCAACGGAAAACCGCCGTACCGCCCCGAAAACGTTGCAAATAACCATTCTAGCCCTCAAACAGCCAGAAATCACGATCGGCCGTCCAGACCGGCATGAATCCTGAATTTCTCGCTGCACCGACAAAAAGCACTATTCACCCCTGAACGGCCCGGAAGTAGTTATTTTCCATTTTGTCAACGGAAAACCGCCGTACCGCCACTAAAACGTTGCAAATAACCATTCTAGCCCTCAAACAGTTAGAAATCACGATCGGCCGTCCAGACCGGCACGAATCCCGAATTTGTCGCTGCACCGACAAAAAGCACTATTCACCCCTGAACGGCCCGAAAGTAGTTATTTTCGATTTTGTCAACGGAAAACTGCCGTACCGCCACTAAAACGTTGCAAATAACCAATCAGCCCCTCAAACAGCCAGAAATCACGACTGGCCGTCCAGACCGGCCCGAATCCCGAATTTCTCGCTGTACCGACAAAAAGCACTATTCACCCCTGGACAGCCCAAAATTAGTTATTTTCCATTTTGTCAACGGAAAACCGCCGTACCGCCCCTAAAACGTTGCAAATAACCATTCTAGCCCTCAAACAGTTAGAAATCACGATCGGCCGTCCAGACCGGCACGCATCCCGAATTTCTCGCTGCACCGACAAAAAGCACTATTCACCCCTGAACGGCCCGAAAGTAGTTATTTTCCATTTTGTCAGCGGAAAACCGCCGTACCGCCACTAAAACGTTGCAAATAACCAATCTGCCCCTCAAACAGCCAGAAATCACGACTGGCCGTCCAGACCGGCACGAATCCCGAATTTCTCGCTGTACCGACAAAAAGCACTATTCACCCCTGGACAGCCCGAAAGTAGTTATTTTCCATTTTGCCAACGGAAAACCGCCGTACCGCCCCGAAAACGTTGCAAATAACCATTCTAGCCTTCAAATAGTTAGAAATCACGATCGGCCGTCCAGACCGGCACGAATCCCGAATTTCTCGCTGCACCGACAAAAAGATCTATTCACCCCTGAACGGCCCGAAAGTAGTTATTTTCCATTTTGCCAACGGAAAACCGCCGTACCGCCCCGAAAACGTTGCAAATAACCATTCTAGCCTTCAAACAGTTAGAAATCACGATCGGCCGTCCAGACCGGCACGAATCCCGAATTTCTCGCTGCACCGACAAAAAGCACTATTCACCCCTGAACGGCCCGAAAGTAGTTATTTTCCATTTTGTCAACGGAAAACCGCCGTACCGCCACTAAAACGTTGCAAATAACCATTCTAGCCCTCAAACAGTTAGAAATCCCGATCGGCCGTCCAGACCGGCACGAATCCCGAATTTCTCGCTGCACCGACAAAAAGCACTATTCACCCCTGAACGGCCCGAAAGTAGTTATTTTCCATTTTGTCAACGGAAAACCGCCGTACCGCCACTAAAACGTTGCAAATAACCATTCTAGCCCTCAAACTGTTAGAAATCCCGATCGGCCGTCCAGACCGGCACGAATCCCGAATTTCTCGCTGCACCGACAAAAAGCACTATTCACCCCTGAACGGCCCGAAAGTAGTTATTTTCCATTTTGTCAACGGAAAACCGCCGTACCGCCACTAAAACGTTGCAAATAACCATTCTGCCCCTCAAACAGTTAGAAATCACGATCGGCCGTGCAGACCGGCACGAATCCCGAATTTCTCGCTGCACCGACAAAAAGCACTATTCACCCCTGAACGGCCCGAAAGTAGTTATTTTCCATTTTGTCAACGGAAAACCGCCGTACCGCCAATAAACGTTGCAAATAACCAATCAGCCCCTCAAACAGCCAGAAATCACGACTGGCCGTCCAGACCGGCCCGAATCCTGAATTTCTCGCTGTACCGACAAAAATCACTATTCACCCCTGGACAGCCCGAAATTAGTTATTTTCCATTTTGTCAACGGAAAACCGCCGTACCGCCCCGAAAACGTTGCAAATAACCATTCTAGCCCTCAAAGAGTTAGAAATCACGATCGGCCGCCCAGACCGGCACGAATCCCGAATTTCTCGCTGCATCGACAAAAAGCACTATTCACCCCTGAACGGCCCGAAAGTAGTTATTTTCCATTTTGTCAACGGAAAACCGCCGTACCGCCACTAAAACGTTGCAAATAACCAATCTGCCCCTCAAACAGCCAGAAATCACGACTGGCCGTCCAGACCGGCACGAATCCCGAATTTCTCGCTGTACCGACAAAAAGCACTATTCACCCCTGGACAGCCCGAAAGTAGTTATTTTCCAATTTGCCAACGGAAAACCGCCGTACCGCCCCGAAAACGTTGCAAATAACCATTCTAGCCCTCAAACAGCCAGAAATCTCGATCGGCCGTCCAGACCGGCATGAATCCTGAATTTCTCGCTGCACCGACAAAAAGCACTATTCACCCCTGAACGGCCCGGAAGTAGTTACTTTCCATTTTGTCAACGGAAAACCGCCGTACCGCCACTAAAACGTTGCAAATAACCATTCTAGCCCTCAAACAGTTAGAAATCACGATCGGCCGTCCAGACCGGCACGAATCCCGAATTTGTCGCTGCACCGACAAAAAGCACTATTCACCCCTGAACGGCCCGAAAGTAGTTATTTTCGATTTTGTCAACGGAAAACTGCCGTACCGCCACTAAAACGTTGCAAATAACCAATCTGCCCCTCAAACAGCCAGAAATCACGACTGGCCGTCCAGACCGGCCCGAATCCCGAATTTCTCGCTGTACCGACAAAAAGCACTATTCACCCCTGGACAGCCCAAAATTAGTTATTTTCCATTTTGTCAACGGAAAACCGCCGTACCGCCCCTAAAACGTTGCAAATAACCATTCTAGCCCTCAAACAGTTAGAAATCACGATCGGCCGTCCAGACCGGCACGCATCCCGAATTTCTCGCTGCACCGACAAAAAGCACTATTCACCCCTGAACGGCCCGAAAGTAGTTATTTTCCATTTTGTCAGCGGAAAACCGCCGTACCGCCACTAAAACGTTGCAAATAACCAATCTGCCCCTCAAACAGCCAGAAATCACGACTGGCCGTCCAGACCGGCACGAATCCCGAATTTCTCGCTGTACCGACAAAAAGCACTATTCACCCCTGGACAGCCCGAAAGTAGTTATTTTCCATTTTGCCAACGGAAAACCGCCGTACCGCCCCGAAAACGTTGCAAATAACCATTCTAGCCTTCAAATAGTTAGAAATCACGATCGGCCGTCCAGACCGGCACGAATCCCGAATTTCTCGCTGCACCGACAAAAAGATCTATTCACCCCTGAACGGCCCGAAAGTAGTTATTTTCCATTTTGCCAACGGAAAACCGCCGTACCGCCCCAAAAACGTTGCAAATAACCATTCTAGCCTTCAAACAGTTAGAAATCACGATCGGCCGTCCAGACCGGCACGAATCCCGAATTTCTCGCTGCACCGACAAAAAGCACTATTCACCCCTGAACGGCCCGAAAGTAGTTATTTTCCATTTTGTCAACGGAAAACCGCCGTACCGCCACTAAAACGTTGCAAATAACCATTCTAGCCCTCAAACAGTTAGAAATCCCGATCGGCCGTCCAGACCGGCACGAATCCCGAATTTCTCGCTGCACCGACAAAAAGCACTATTCACCCCTGAACGGCCCGAAAGTAGTTATTTTCCATTTTGTCAACGGAAAACCGCCGTACCGCCACTAAAACGTTGCAAATAACCATTCTGCCCCTCAAACAGTTAGAAATCACGATCGGCCGTGCAGACCGGCACGAATCCCGAATTTCTCGCTGCACCGACAAAAAGCACTATTCACCCCTGAACGGCCCGAAAGTAGTTATTTTCCATTTTGTCAACGGAAAACCGCCGTACCGCCAATAAACGTTGCAAATAACCAATCAGCCCCTCAAACAGCCAGAAATCACGACTGGCCGTCCAGACGGGCCCGAATCCTGAATTTCTCGCTGTACCGGCAAAAATCACTATTCACCCCTGGACAGCCCGAAATTAGTTATTTTCCATTTTGTCAACGGAAAACCGCCGTACCGCCCCGAAAACGTTGCAAATAACCATTCTAGCCCTCAAACAGTTAGAAATCACGATCGGCCGCCCAGACCGGCACGAATCCCGAATTTCTCGCTGCATCGACAAAAAGCACTATTCACCCCTGAACGGCCCGAAAGTAGTTATTTTCCATTTTGTCAACGGAAAACCGCCGTACCGCCACTAAAACGTTGCAAATAACCAATCTGCCCCTCAAACAGCCAGAAATCACGACTGGCCGTCCAGACCGGCACGAATCCCGAATTTCTCGTTGTACCGACAAAAAGCACTATTCACCCCTGGACAGCCCGAAAGTAGTTTTTTTCCATTTTGCCAACGGAAAACCGCCGTACCGCCCCGAAAACGTTGCAAATAACCATTCTAGCCTTCAAACAGTTAGAAATCACGATCGGCCGTCCAGACCGGCACGAATCCCGAATTTCTCTCTGCACCGACAAAAAGCACTATTCACCCCTGAACGGCCCGAAAGTAGTTATTTTCCATTTTGTCAACGGAAAACCGCCGTACCGCCACTAAAACGTTGCAAATAACCATTCTAGCCCTCAAACAGTTAGAAATCCCGATCAGCCGTCCAGACCGGCATGAATCCCGAATTTCTCGCTGCACCGACAAAAAGCACTATTCACCCCTGAACGGCCCGAAAGTAGTTATTTTCCATTTTGTCAACGGAAAACCGCCGTACCGCCACTAAAACGTTGCAAATAACCATTCTAGCCCTCAAACAGTTAGAAATCCCGATCGGCCGTCCAGACCGGCACGAATCCCGAATTTCTCGCTGCACCGACAAAAAGCACTATTCACCCCTGAACGGCCCGAAAGTAGTTATTTTCCATTTTGTCAACGGAAAACCGCCGTACCGCCACTAAAACGTTGCAAATAACCATTCTGCCCCTCAAACAGTTAGAAATCACGATCGGCCGTGCAGACCGGCACGAATCCCGAATTTCTCGCTGCACCGACAAAAAGCACTATTCACCCCTGAACGGCCCGAAAGTAGTTATTTTCCATTTTGTCAACGGAAAACCGCCGTACCGCCACTAAAACGTTGCAAATAACCAATCAGCCCCTCAAACAGCCAGAAATCACGACTGGCCGTCCAGACCGGCCCGAATCCTGAATTTCTCGCTGTACCGACAAAAAGCACTATTCACCCCTGGACAGCCCGAAAGTAGTTTTTTTCCATTTTGCCAACGGAAAACCGCCGTACCGCCCCGAAAACGTTGCAAATAACCATTCTAGCCTTCAAACAGTTAGAAATCACGATCGGCCGTCCAGACCGGCACGAATCCCGAATTTCTCGCTGCACCGACAAAAAGCACTATTCACCCCTGAACGGCCCGAAAGTAGTTATTTTCCATTTTGTCAACGGAAAACCGCCGTACCGCCACTAAAACGTTGCAAATAACCATTCTAGCCCTCAAACAGTTAGAAATCCCGATCGGCCGTCCAGACCGGCACGAATCCCGAATTTCTCGCTGCACCGACAAAAAGCACTATTCACCCCTGAACGGCCCGAAAGTAGTTATTTTCCATTTTGTCAACGGAAAACCGCCGTACCGCCACTAAAACGTTGCAAATAACCATTCTGCCCCTCAAACAGTTAGAAATCACGATCGGCCGTGCAGACCGGCACGAATCCCGAATTTCTCGCTGCACCGACAAAAAGCACTATTCACCCCTGAACGGCCCGAAAGTAGTTATTTTCCATTTTGTCAACGGAAAACCGCCGTACCGCCAATAAACGTTGCAAATAACCAATCAGCCCCTCAAACAGCCAGAAATCACGACTGGCCGTCCAGACCGGCCCGAATCCTGAATTTCTCGCTGTACCGGCAAAAATCACTATTCACCCCTGGACAGCCCGAAATTAGTTATTTTCCATTTTGTCAACGGAAAACCGCCGTACCGCCCCGAAAACGTTGCAAATAACCATTCTAGCCCTCAAACAGTTAGAAATCACGATCGGCCGCCCAGACCGGCACGAATCCCGAATTTCTCGCTGCATCGACATAAAGCACTATTCACCCCTGAACGGCCCGAAAGTAGTTATTTTCCATTTTGTCAACGGAAAACCGCCGTACCGCCACTAAAACGTTGCAAATAACCAATCTGCCCCTCAAACAGCCAGAAATCACGACTGGCCGTCCAGACCGGCACGAATCCCGAATTTCTCGTTGTACCGACAAAAAGCACTATTCACCCCTGGACAGCCCGAAAGTAGTTTTTTTCCATTTTGCCAACGGAAAACCGCCGTACCGCCCCGAAAACGTTGCAAATAACCATTCTAGCCTTCAAACAGTTAGAAATCACGATCGGCCGTCCAGACCGGCACGAATCCCGAATTTCTCTCTGCACCGACAAAAAGCACTATTCACCCCTGAACGGCCCGAAAGTAGTTATTTTCCATTTTGTCAACGGAAAACCGCCGTACCGCCACTAAAACGTTGCAAATAACCATTCTAGCCCTCAAACAGTTAGAAATCCCGATCAGCCGTCCAGACCGGCACGAATCCCGAATTTCTCGCTGCACCGACAAAAAGCACTATTCACCCTTGAACGGCCCGAAAGTAGTTATTTTCCATTTTGTCAACGGAAAACCGCCGTACCGCCACTAAAACGTTGCAAATAACCATTCTAGCCCTCAAACAGTTAGAAATCCCGATCGGCCGTCCAGACCGGCACGAATCCCGAATTTCTCGCTGCACCGACAAAAAGCACTATTCACCCCTGAACGGCCCGAAAGTAGTTATTTTCCATTTTGTCAACGGAAAACCGCCGTACCGCCACTAAAACGTTGCAAATAACCATTCTGCCCCTCAAGCAGTTAGAAATCACGATCGGCCGTGCAGACCGGCACGAATCCCGAATTTCTCGCTGCACCGACAAAAAGCACTATTCCCCCCTGAACGGCCCGAAAGTAGTTATTTTCCATTTTGTCAACGGAAAACCGCCGTACCGCCACTAAAACGTTGCAAATAACCAATCAGCCCCTCAAACAGCCAGAAATCACGACTGGCCGTCCAGACCGGCCCGAATCCTGAATTTCTCGCTGTACCGACAAAAATCACTATTCACCCCTGGACAGCCCGAAATTAGTTATTTTCCATTTTGTCAACGGAAAACCGCCGTACCGCCCCGAAAACGTTGCAAATAACCATTCTAGCCCTCAAACAGTTAGAAATCACGATCGGCCGCCCAGACCGGCACGAATCCCGAATTTCTCGCTGCATCGACAAAAAGCACTATTCACCCCTGAACGGCCCGAAAGTTGTTATTTTCCATTTTGTCAACGGAAAACCGCCGTACCGCCACTAAAACATTGCAAATAACCAATCTGCCCCTCAAACAGCCAGAAATCACGACTGGCCGTCCAGACCGGCACGAATCCCGAATTTCTCGTTGTACCGACAAAAAGCACTATTCACCCCTGGACAGCCCGAAAGTAGTTATTTTCCATTTTGCCAACGGAAAACCGCCGTACCGCCCCGAAAACGTTGCAAATAACCATTCTAGCCTTCAAACAGTTAGAAATCACGATCGGCCGTCCAGACCGGCACGAATCCCGAATTTCTCTCTGCACCGACAAAAAGCACTATTCACCCCTGAACGGCCCGAAAGTAGTTATTTTCCATTTTTTCAACGGAAAACCGCCGTACCGCCACTAAAACGTTGCAAATAACCATTCTAGCCCTCAAACAGTTAGAAATCCCGATCGGCCGTCCAGACCGGCACGAATCCCGAATTTCTCGCTGCACCGACAAAAAGCACTATTCACCCCTGGACAGCCCGAAAGTAGTTATTTTCCATTTTGTCAACGGAAAACCGCCGTACCGCCCCTTAAACGTTGCAAATAACCAATCTGCCCCACAAACAACCAGAAATCACGATCGGCCGTCCAGACCGGCACGAATCCCGAATTTCTCGCTGCACCGACAAAAAGCACTATTCACCCCTGAACGGCCCGAAAGTAGTTATTTTCCATTTTGTCAACGGAAAACCGCCGTGCCGCCCCGAAAACGTTGCAAATAACTATTCTAGCCCTTAAACAGTTAGAAATCACGACTGGCCGTCCAGACCGGCCCGAATCCCGAATTTGTCGCTGCACCGACAAAAAGCACTATTCACCCTTGAACGGCCCGAAAGTAGTTATTTTCCATTTTGTCAACGGAAAACCGCCGTACCGCCACTAAAACGTTGCAAATAACCATTCTGCCCCTCAAACAGCCAGAAATCACGATCGGCCGTCCAGACCGGCCCGAATCCCGAATTTCTCGCTGCACCGGCAAAAAGCACTATTCCCCCCAGAACGGCCCGAAAGTAGTTATTTTCCATTTTGTCAACGGAAAACCGCCGTACTGCCACTAAAACGTTGCAAATAACCAATCTGCCCCTCAAACGGCCAGAAATCACGACTGGCCGTCCAGACCGGCACGAATCCCGAATTTCTCGCCGTACCGACAAAAAGCACTATTCACCCCTAGACAGCCCGAAAGTAGTTATTTTCCATTTTGTCAACGGAAAAACCGCCGTACCGCCCCGAAAACGTTGCAAATAACCATTCTAGCCCTCAAACAGCCAGAAATCACGATCGGCCGTCCAGACCGACATGAATCCTGAATTTCTCGCTGCACCGACAAAAAGCACTATTCACCCCTGAACGGCCCGGAAGTAGTTATTTTCCATTTTGTCAACGGAAAACCGCCGTACCGCCACTAAAACGTTGCAAATAACCATTCTAGCCCTCAAACAGTTAGAAATCACGATCGGCCGTCCAGACCGGCACGAATCCCGAATTTCTCGCTGCACCGACAAAAAGCACTATTCACCCCTGAACGGCCCGAAAGTAGTTATTTTCCATTTTGCCAACGGAAAACCGCCGTACCGCCACTCAAACGTTGCAAATAACCAATCAGCCCCTCAAACAGCCAGAAATCACGACTGGCCGCCCAGACCGGCCCGAATCCCGAATTTCTCGCTGTACCGACAAAAAGCACTATTCACCCCTGGACAGCCCGAAATTAGTTATTTTCCATTTTGTCAACGGAAAACCGCCGTACCGCCCCGAAAACGTTGCAAATAACCATTCTAGCCCTCAAACAGTTAGAAATCACGATCGGCCGTCCAGACCGGCACGAATCCCGAATTTCTCTCTGCACCGACAAAAAGCACTATTCACCCCTGAACGGCCCGAAAGTAGTTATTTTCCATTTTGTCAACGGAAAACCGCCGTGCCGCCCCGAAAACGTTGCAAATAACCATTCTAGCCCTTAAACAGTTAGAAATCACGATCGGCCGCCCAGACCGGCACGAATCCCGAATTTCTCGCTGCATCGACAAAAAGCACTATTCACCCCTGAACGGCCCGAAAGTAGTTATTTTCCATTTTGTCAACGGAAAACCGCCGTACCGCCACTAAAACGTTGCAAATAACCATTCTGCCCCTCAAACAGCCAGAAATCACGATCGGCCGTCCAGACCGGCCCGAATCCCGAATTTCTCGCTGCACCGACAAAAAGCACTATTCCCCCCAGAACGGCCCGAAAGTAGTTATTTTCCATTTTGTCAACGGAAAACCGCCGTACTGCCACTAAAACGTTGCAAATAACCAATCTGCCCCTCAAACGGCCAGAAATCACGACTGGCCGTCCAGACCGGCACGAATCCCGAATTTCTCGCTGTACCGACAAAAAGCACTATTCACCCCTGGACAGCCCGAAAGTAGTTATTTTCCATTTTGTCAACGGAAAAACCGCCGTACCGCCCCGAAAACGTTGCAAATAACCATTCTAGCCCACAAACAGCCAGAAATCACGATCGGCCGTCCAGACCGGCATGAATCCAGAATTTCTCGCTGCACCGACAAAAAGCACTATTCACCCCTGAACGGCCCGGAAGTAGTTATTTTCCATTTTGTCAACGGAAAACCGCCGTACCGCCACTAAAACGTTGCAAATAACCATTCTAGCCCTCAAACAGTTAGAAATCACGATCGGCCGTCCAGACCGGCACGAATCCCGAATTTCTCGCTGCACCGACAAAAAGCACTATTCACCCCTGAACGGCCCGAAAGTAGTTATTTTCCATTTTGTCAACGGAAAACCGCCGTACCGCCACTAAAACGTTGCAAATAACCATTCTAGCCCTCAAACAGTTAGAAATCCCGATCGGCCGTCCAGACCGGCACGAATCCCGAATTTCTCGCTGCACCGACAAAAAGCACTATTCACCCCTGAACGGCCCGAAAGTAGTTATTTTCCATTTTGTCAACGGAAAACCGCCGTACCGCCACTAAAACGTTGCAAATAACCATTCTGCCCCTCAAACAGTTAGAAATCACGATCGGCCGTGCAGACCGGCACGAATCCCGAATTTCTCGCTGCACCGACAAAAAGCACTATTCACCCCTGAACGGCCCGAAAGTAGTTATTTTCCATTTTGTCAACGGAAAACCGCCGTACCGCCACTAAAACGTTGCAAATAACCAATCAGCCCCTCAAACAGCCAGAAATCACGACTGGCCGTCCAGACCGGCCCGAATCCTGAATTTCTCGCTGTACCGACAAAAATCACTATTCACCCCTGGACAGCCCGAAATTAGTTATTTTCCATTTTGTCAACGGAAAACCGCCGTACCGCCCCGAAAACGTTGCAAATAACCATTCTAGCCCTCAAACAGTTAGAAATCACGATCGGCCGCCCAGACCGGCACGAATCCCGAATTTCTCGCTGCATCGACAAAAAGCACTATTCACCCCTGAACGGCCCGAAAGTTGTTATTTTCCATTTTGTCAACGGAAAACCGCCGTACCGCCACTAAAACATTGCAAATAACCAATCTGCCCCTCAAACAGCCAGAAATCACGACTGGCCGTCCAGACCGGCACGAATCCCGAATTTCTCGTTGTACCGACAAAAAGCACTATTCACCCCTGGACAGCCCGAAAGTAGTTATTTTCCATTTTGCCAACGGAAAACCGCCGTACCGCCCCGAAAACGTTGCAAATAACCATTCTAGCCTTCAAACAGTTAGAAATCACGATCGGCCGTCCAGACCGGCACGAATCCCGAATTTCTCTCTGCCCCGACAAAAAGCACTATTCACCCCTGAACGGCCCGAAAGTAGTTATTTTCCATTTTTTCAACGGAAAACCGCCGTACCGCCACTAAAACGTTGCAAATAACCATTCTAGCCCTCAAACAGTTAGAAATCCCGATCGGCCGTCCAGACCGGCACGAATCCCGAATTTCTCGCTGCACCGACAAAAAGCACTATTCACCCCTGGACAGCCCGAAAGTAGTTATTTTCCATTTTGTCAACGGAAAACCGCCGTACCGCCCCTTAAACGTTGCAAATAACCAATCTGCCCCACAAACAACCAGAAATCACGATCGGCCGTCCAGACCGGCACGAATCCCGAATTTCTCGCTGCACCGACAAAAAGCACTATTCACCCCTGAACGGCCCGAAAGTAGTTATTTTCCATTTTGTCAACGGAAAACCGCCGTGCCGCCCCGAAAACGTTGCAAATAACTATTCTAGCCCTTAAACAGTTAGAAATCACGACTGGCCGTCCAGACCGGCCCGAATCCCGAATTTGTCGCTGCACCGACAAAAAGCACTATTCACCCTTGAACGGCCCGAAAGTAGTTATTTTCCATTTTGTCAACGGAAAACCGCCGTACCGCCACTAAAACGTTGCAAATAACCATTCTGCCCCTCAAACAGCCAGAAATCACGATCGGCCGTCCAGACCGGCCCGAATCCCGAATTTCTCGCTGCACCGGCAAAAAGCACTATTCCCCCCAGAACGGCCCGAAAGTAGTTATTTTCCATTTTGTCAACGGAAAACCGCCGTACTGCCACTAAAACGTTGCAAATAACCAATCTGCCCCTCAAACGGCCAGAAATCACGACTGGCCGTCCAGACCGGCACGAATCCCGAATTTCTCGCCGTACCGACAAAAAGCACTATTCACCCCTAGACAGCCCGAAAGTAGTTATTTTCCATTTTGTCAACGGAAAAACCGCCGTACCGCCCCGAAAACGTTGCAAATAACCATTCTAGCCCTCAAACAGCCAGAAATCACGATCGGCCGTCCAGACCGACATGAATCCTGAATTTCTCGCTGCACCGACAAAAAGCACTATTCACCCCTGAACGGCCCGGAAGTAGTTATTTTCCATTTTGTCAACGGAAAACCGCCGTACCGCCACTAAAACGTTGCAAATAACCATTCTAGCCCTCAAACAGTTAGAAATCACGATCGGCCGTCCAGACCGGCACGAATCCCGAATTTCTCGCTGCACCGACAAAAAGCACTATTCACCCCTGAACGGCCCGAAAGTAGTTATTTTCCATTTTGCCAACGGAAAACCGCCGTACCGCCACTCAAACGTTGCAAATAACCAATCAGCCCCTCAAACAGCCAGAAATCACGACTGGCCGCCCAGACCGGCCCGAATCCCGAATTTCTCGCTGTACCGACAAAAAGCACTATTCACCCCTGGACAGCCCGAAATTAGTTATTTTCCATTTTGTCAACGGAAAACCGCCGTACCGCCCCGAAAACGTTGCAAATAACCATTCTAGCCCTCAAACAGTTAGAAATCACGATCGGCCGTCCAGACCGGCACGAATCCCGAATTTCTCTCTGCACCGACAAAAAGCACTATTCACCCCTGAACGGCCCGAAAGTAGTTATTTTCCATTTTGTCAACGGAAAACCGCCGTGCCGCCCCGAAAACGTTGCAAATAACCATTCTAGCCCTTAAACAGTTAGAAATCACGATCGGCCGCCCAGACCGGCACGAATCCCGAATTTCTCGCTGCATCGACAAAAAGCACTATTCACCCCTGAACGGCCCGAAAGTAGTTATTTTCCATTTTGTCAACGGAAAACCGCCGTACCGCCACTAAAACGTTGCAAATAACCATTCTGCCCCTCAAACAGCCAGAAATCACGATCGGCCGTCCAGACCGGCCCGAATCCCGAATTTCTCGCTGCACCGACAAAAAGCACTATTCCCCCCAGAACGGCCCGAAAGTAGTTATTTTCCATTTTGTCAACGGAAAACCGCCGTACCGCCACTAAAACGTTGCAAATAACCATTCTAGCCCTCAAACAGTTAGAAATCACGATCGGCCGTCCAGACCGGCACGAATCCCGAATTTGTCGCTGCACCGACAAAAAGCACTATTCACCCCTGAACGGCCCGAAAGTAGTTATTTTCCATTTTGTCAACGGAAAATCGCCGTACCGCCACTAAAACGTTGCAAATAACCAATCAGCCCCTCAAACAGCCAGAAATCACGACTGGCCGTCCAGACCGGCCCGAATCCCGAATTTCTCGCTGTACCGACAAAAAGCACTATTCACCCCTGGACAGCCCGAAATTAGTTATTTTCCATTTTGTCAACGGAAAACCGCCGTACCGCCCCGAAAACGTTGCAAATAACCATTCTAGCCCTCAAACAGTTAGAAATCACGATCGGCCGCCCAGCCCGGCACGAATCCTGAATTTCTCGCTGCATCGACAAAAAGCACTATTCACCCCTGAACGGCCCGAAAGTAGTTATTTTCCATTTTGTCAACGGAAAACCGCCGTACCGCCACTAAAACGTTGCAAATAACCAATCTGCCCCTCAAACAGCCAGAAATCACGACTGGCCGTCCAGACCGGCACGAATCCCAAATTTCTCGTTGTACCGACAAAAAGCACTATTCACCCCTGGACAGCCCGAAATTAGTTATTTTCCATTTTGTCAACGGAAAACCGCCGTACCGCCCCGAAAACGTTGCAAATAACCATTCTAGCCCTCAAACAGTTAGAAATCACGATCGGCCGTCCAGACCGGCACGAATCCCGAATTTCTCTCTGCACCGACAAAAAGCACTATTCACCCCTAAACGGCCCGAAAGTAGTTATTTTCCATTTTGTCAACGGAAAACCGCCGTGCCGCCCCGAAAACGTTGCAAATAACCATTCTAGCCCTTAAACAGTTAGAAATCACGATCGGCCGCCCAGACCGGCACGAATCCCGAATTTCTCGCTGCATCGACAAAAAGCACTATTCACCCCTGAACGGCCCGAAAGTAGTTATTTTCCATTTTGTCAACGGAAAACCGCCGTACCGCCACTAAAACGTTGCAAATAACCATTCTGCCCCTCAAACAGCCAGAAATCACGATCGGCCGTCCAGACCGGCCCGAATCCCGAATTTCTCGCTGCACCGACAAAAAGCACTATTCCCCCCAGAACGGCCCGAAAGTAGTTATTTTCCATTTTGTCAACGGAAAACCGCCGTACTGCCACTAAAACGTTGCAAATAACCAATCTGCCCCTCAAACGGCCAGAAATCACGACTGGCCGTCCAGACCGGCACGAATCCCGAATTTCTCGCTGTACCGACAAAAAGCACTATTCACCCCTGGACAGCCCGAAAGTAGTTATTTTCCATTTTGTCAACGGAAAAACCGCCGTACCGCCCCGAAAACGTTGCAAATAACCATTCTAGCCCACAAACAGCCAGAAATCACGATCGGCCGTCCAGACCGGCATGAATCCAGAATTTCTCGCTGCACCGACAAAAAGCACTATTCACCCCTGAACGGCCCGGAAGTAGTTATTTTCCATTTTGTCAACGGAAAACCGCCGTACCGCCACTAAAACGTTGCAAATAACCATTCTAGCCCTCAAACAGTTAGAAATCACGATCGGCCGTCCAGACCGGCACGAATCCCGAATTTGTCGCTGCACCGACAAAAAGCACTATTCACCCCTGAACGGCCCGAAAGTAGTTATTTTCCATTTTGTCAACGGAAAATCGCCGTACCGCCACTAAAACGTTGCAAATAACCAATCAGCCCCTCAAACAGCCAGAAATCACGACTGGCCGTCCAGACCGGCCCGAATCCCGAATTTCTCGCTGTACCGACAAAAAGCACTATTCACCCCTGGACAGCCCGAAATTAGTTATTTTCCATTTTGTCAACGGAAAACCGCCGTACCGCCCCGAAAACGTTGCAAATAACCATTCTAGCCCTCAAACAGTTAGAAATCACGATCGGCCGCCCAGCCCGGCACGAATCCTGAATTTCTCGCTGCATCGACAAAAAGCACTATTCACCCCTGAACGGCCCGAAAGTAGTTATTTTCCATTTTGTCAACGGAAAACCGCCGTACCGCCACTAAAACGTTGCAAATAACCAATCTGCCCCTCAAACAGCCAGAAATCACGACTGGCCGTCCAGACCGGCACGAATCCCAAATTTCTCGTTGTACCGACAAAAAGCACTATTCACCCCTGGACAGCCCGAAATTAGTTATTTTCCATTTTGTCAACGGAAAACCGCCGTACCGCCCCGAAAACGTTGCAAATAACCATTCTAGCCCTCAAACAGTTAGAAATCACGATCGGCCGTCCAGACCGGCACGAATCCCGAATTTCTCTCTGCACCGACAAAAAGCACTATTCACCCCTAAACGGCCCGAAAGTAGTTATTTTCCATTTTGTCAACGGAAAACCGCCGTGCCGCCCCGAAAACGTTGCAAATAACCATTCTAGCCCTTAAACAGTTAGAAATCACGATCGGCCGCCCAGACCGGCACGAATCCCGAATTTCTCGCTGCATCGACAAAAAGCACTATTCACCCCTGAACGGCCCGAAAGTAGTTATTTTCCATTTTGTCAACGGAAAACCGCCGTACCGCCACTAAAACGTTGCAAATAACCATTCTGCCCCTCAAACAGCCAGAAATCACGATCGGCCGTCCAGACCGGCCCGAATCCCGAATTTCTCGCTGCACCGACAAAAAGCACTATTCCCCCCAGAACGGCCCGAAAGTAGTTATTTTCCATTTTGTCAACGGAAAACCGCCGTACTGCCACTAAAACGTTGCAAATAACCAATCTGCCCCTCAAACGGCCAGAAATCACGACTGGCCGTCCAGACCGGCACGAATCCCGAATTTCTCGCTGTACCGACAAAAAGCACTATTCACCCCTGGACAGCCCGAAAGTAGTTATTTTCCATTTTGTCAACGGAAAAACCGCCGTACCGCCCCGAAAACGTTGCAAATAACCATTCTAGCCCACAAACAGCCAGAAATCACGATCGGCCGTCCAGACCGGCATGAATCCAGAATTTCTCGCTGCACCGACAAAAAGCACTATTCACCCCTGAACGGCCCGGAAGTAGTTATTTTCCATTTTGTCAACGGAAAACCGCCGTACCGCCACTAAAACGTTGCAAATAACCATTCTAGCCCTCAAACAGTTAGAAATCACGATCGGCCGTCCAGACCGGCACGAATCCCGAATTTGTCGCTGCACCGACAAAAAGCACTATTCACCCCTGAACGGCCCGAAAGTAGTTATTTTCCATTTTGTCAACGGAAAATCGCCGTACCGCCACTAAAACGTTGCAAATAACCAATCAGCCCCTCAAACAGCCAGAAATCACGACTGGCCGTCCAGACCGGCCCGAATCCCGAATTTCTCGCTGTACCGACAAAAAGCACTATTCACCCCTGGACAGCCCGAAATTAGTTATTTTCCATTTTGTCAACGGAAAACCGCCGTACCGCCCCGAAAACGTTGCAAATAACCATTCTAGCCCTCAAACAGTTAGAAATCACGATCGGCCGCCCAGCCCGGCACGAATCCTGAATTTCTCGCTGCATCGACAAAAAGCACTATTCACCCCTGAACGGCCCGAAAGTAGTTATTTTCCATTTTGTCAACGGAAAACCGCCGTACCGCCACTAAAACGTTGCAAATAACCAATCTGCCCCTCAAACAGCCAGAAATCACGACTGGCCGTCCAGACCGGCACGAATCCCATATTTCTCGTTGTACCGACAAAAAGCACTATTCCCCCCTGGACAGCCCGAAAGTAGTTATTTTCCATTTTGCCAACGGAAAACCGCCGTACCGCCCCGAAAACGTTGCAAATAACCATTCTAGCCTTCAAACAGTTAGAAATCACGATCGGCCGTCCAGACCGGCACGAATCCCGAATTTCTCGCTGCACCGACAAAAAGCACTATTCACCCCTGAACGGCCCGAAAGTAGTTATTTTCCATTTTGTCAACGGAAAACCGCCGTACCGCCACTAAAACGTTGCAAATAACCATTCTAGCCCTCAAACAGTTAGAAATCCCGATCGGCCGTCCAGACCGGCACGAACCCCGAATTTCTCGCTGCACCGACAAAAAGCACTATTCACCCCTGAACGGCCCGAAAGTAGTTATTTTCCATTTTGTCAACGGAAAACCGCCGTACCGCCACTAAAACGTTGCAAATAACCATTCCAGCCCTCAAACAGTTAGAAATCCCAATCGGCCGTCCAGACCGGCACGAATCCCGAATTTCTCGCAGCACCGACAAAAAGCACTATTCACCCCTGAACGGCCCGAAAGTAGTTATTTTCCATTTTGTCAACGGAAAACCGCCGTACCGCCACTAAAACGTTGCAAATAACCATTCTGCCCCTCAAACAGCCAGAAATCACGACTGGCCGTGCAGACCGGCACGAATCCCGAATTTCTCGCTGCCCCGACAAAAAGCACTATTCACCCCTGGACTGCCCGAATGTAGTTATTTTCCATTTTGTCAACGGAAAACCGCCGTACCGCCACTAAAACGTTGCAAATAACCATTCCAGCCCTCAAACAGTTAGAAATCCCGATCGGCCGTCCAGACCGGCACGAATCCCGAATTTCTCGCAGCACCGACAAAAAGCACTATTCACCCCTGAACGGCCCGAAAGTAGTTATTTTCCATTTTGTCAACGGAAAACCGCCGTACCGCCACTAAAACGTTGCAAATAACCATTCTGCCCCTCAAACAGCCAGAAATCACGACTGGCCGTGCAGACCGACACGAATCCCGAATTTCTCGCTGCCCCGACAAAAAGCACTATTCACCCCTGGACTGCCCGAATGTAGTTATTTTCCATTTTGTCAACGGAAAACCGCCGTACCACTCCTAAAACGTTGCAAATAACCAATCTGCCTCACAAACAGCCAGAAATCACGACTGGCCGCCCAGACCGGCCCGAATCCCGAATTTCTCGCTGTACCGACAAAAAGCACTATTCACCCCTGGACAGCCCGAAATTAGTTATTTTCCATTTTGTCAACGGAAAACCGCCGTACCGCCCCGAAAACGTTGCAAATAACCATTCTAGCCCTCAAACAGTTAGAAATCACGATCGGCCGTCCAGACCGGCACGAATCCCGAATTTCTCTCTGCACCGACAAAAAGCACTATTCACCCCTGAACGGCCCGAAAGTAGTTATTTTCCATTTTGTCAACGGAAAACCGCCGTGCCGCCCCGAAAACGTTGCAAATAACCATTCTAGCCCTTAAACAGTTAGAAATCACGATCGGCCGCCCAGACCGGCACGAATCCCGAATTTCTCGCTGCATCGACAAAAAGCACTATTCACCCCTGAACGGCCCGAAAGTAGTTATTTTCCATTTTGTCAACGGAAAACCGCCGTACCGCCACTAAAACGTTGCAAATAACCAATCTGCCCCTCAAACAGCCAGAAATCACGACTGGCCGTCCAGACCGGCCCGAATCCCGAATTTCTCGCTGTACCGACAAAAATCACTATTCACCCCTCGACAGCCCGAAATTAGTTATTTTCCATTTTGTCAACGGAAAACCGCCGTACCGCCCCGAAAACGTTGCAAATAACCATTCTAGCCCTCAAACAGTTAGAAATCACGATCGGCCGTCCAGACCGGCACGAATCCCGAATTTCTCTCTGCATCGACAAAAAGCACTATTCACCCCTGAACGGCCCGAAAGTAGTTATTTTCCATTTTGTCAACGGAAAACCGCCGTGCCGCCCCGAAAACGTTGCAAATAACCATTCTAGCCCTTAAACAGTTAGAAATCACGATCGGCCGCCCAGACCGGCACGAATCCCGAATTTCTCGCTGCATCGACAAAAAGCACTATTCACCCCTGAACGGCCCGAAAGTAGTTATTTTCCATTTTGTCAACGGAAAACCGCCGTACCGCCACTAAAACGTTGCAAATAACCAATCTGCCCCTCAAACAGCCAGAAATCACGACTGGCCGTCCAGACCGGCCCGAATCCCGAATTTCTCGCTGTACCGACAAAAATCACTATTCACCCCTCGACTGCCCGAAATTAGTTATTTTCCATTTTGTCAACGGAAAACCGCCGTACCGCCCCGAAAACGTTGCAAATAACCATTCTAGCCCTCAAACAGTTAGAAATCACGATCGGCAGCCCAGACCGGCACGAATCCCGAATTTCTCGCTGCATCGACAAAAAGCACTATTCACCACTGAACGGCCCGAAAGTAGTTATTTTCCATTTTATCAACGGAAAACCGCCGTACCGCCACTAAAACGTTGCAAATAACCAATCTGCCCCTCAAACAGCCAGAAATCACGACTGGCCGTCCAGACCGGCACGAATCCCGAATTTCTCGCTGTACCGACTAAAAGCACTATTCACCCCTGGACAGCCCGAAAGTAGTTATTTTCCATTTTGCCAACGGAAAACCGCCGTACCGCCCCGAAAACGTTGCAAATAACCATTCTAGCCTTCAAACAGTTAGAAATCACGATCGGCCGTCCAGACCGGCACGAATCCCGAATTTCTCTCTGCACCGACAAAAAGCACTATTCACCCCTAAACGGCCCGAAAGTAGTTATTTTCCATTTTGTCAACGGAAAACCGCCGTGCCGCCCCGAAAACGTTGCAAATAACCATTCTAGCCCTCAAACAGTTACAAATCCCGATCGGCCGTCCAGACCGGCACGAATCCCGAATTTCTCGCTGCACCGACAAAAAGCACTATTCACCCCTGAACGGCCCGAAAGTAGTTATTTTCCATTTTGTCAACGGAAAACCGCCGTACCGCCACTAAAACGTTGCAAATAACCATTCTGCCCCTCAAACAGCCAGAAATCACGACTGGCCGTGCAGACCGGCACGAATCCCGAATTTCTCGCTGCCCCGACAAAAAGCACTATTCACCCCTGGACAGCCCGAATGTAGTTATTTTCCATTTTGTCAACGGAAAACCGCCGTACCACTCCTAAAACGTTGCAAATAACCAATCTGCCTCACAAACAGCCAGAAATCACGACTGGCCGCCCAGACCGGCCCGAATCCCGAATTTCTCGCTGTACCGACAAAAAGCACTATTCACCCCTGGACAGCCCGAAATTAGTTATTTTCCATTTTGTCAACGGAAAACCGCCGTACCGCCCCGAAAACGTTGCAAATAACCATTCTAGCCCTCAAACAGTTAGAAATCACGATCGGCCGTCCAGACCGGCACGAATCCCGAATTTCTCTCTGCATCGACAAAAAGCACTATTCACCCCTGAACGGCCCGAAAGTAGTTATTTTCCATTTTGTCAACGGAAAACCGCCGTGCCGCCCCGAAAACGTTGCAAATAACCATTCTAGCCCTTAAACAGTTAGAAATCACGATCGGCCGCCCAGACCGGCACGAATCCCGAATTTCTCGCTGCATCGACAAAAAGCACTATTCACCCCTGAACGGCCCGAAAGTAGTTATTTTCCATTTTGTCAACGGAAAACCGCCGTACCGCCACTAAAACGTTGCAAATAACCAATCTGCCCCTCAAACAGCCAGAAATCACGACTGGCCGTCCAGACCGGCCCGAATCCCGAATTTCTCGCTGTACCGACAAAAATCACTATTCACCCCTCGACTGCCCGAAATTAGTTATTTTCCATTTTGTCAACGGAAAACCGCCGTACCGCCCCGAAAACGTTGCAAATAACCATTCTAGCCCTCAAACAGTTAGAAATCACGATCGGCAGCCCAGACCGGCACGAATCCCGAATTTCTCGCTGCATCGACAAAAAGCACTATTCACCACTGAACGGCCCGAAAGTAGTTATTTTCCATTTTATCAACGGAAAACCGCCGTACCGCCACTAAAACGTTGCAAATAACCAATCTGCCCCTCAAACAGCCAGAAATCACGACTGGCCGTCCAGACCGGCACGAATCCCAAATTTCTCGCTGTACCGACAAAAAGCACTATTCACCCCTGGACAGCCCGAAATTAGTTATTTTCCATTTTGTCAACGGAAAACCGCCGTACCGCCCCGAAAACGTTGCAAATAACCATTCTAGCCCTCAAACAGTTAGAAATCACGATCGGCCGTCCAGACCGGCACGAATCCCGAATTTCTCTCTGCATCGACAAAAAGCACTATTCACCCCTGAACGGCCCGAAAGTAGTTATTTTCCATTTTGTCAACGGAAAACCGCCGTGCCGCCCCGAAAACGTTGCAAATAACCATTCTAGCCCTTAAACAGTTAGAAATCACGATCGGCCGCCCAGACCGGCACGAATCCCGAATTTCTCGCTGCATCGACAAAAAGCACTATTCACCCCTGAACGGCCCGAAAGTAGTTATTTTCCATTTTGTCAACGGAAAACCGCCGTACCGCCACTAAAACGTTGCAAATAACCAATCTGCCCCTCAAACAGCCAGAAATCACGACTGGCCGTCCAGACCGGCCCGAATCCCGAATTTCTCGCTGTACCGACAAAAATCACTATTCACCCCTCGACTGCCCGAAATTAGTTATTTTCCATTTTGTCAACGGAAAACCGCCGTACCGCCCCGAAAACGTTGCAAATAACCATTCTAGCCCTCAAACAGTTAGAAATCACGATCGGCAGCCCAGACCGGCACGAATCCCGAATTTCTCGCTGCATCGACAAAAAGCACTATTCACCACTGAACGGCCCGAAAGTAGTTATTTTCCATTTTATCAACGGAAAACCGCCGTACCGCCACTAAAACGTTGCAAATAACCAATCTGCCCCTCAAACAGCCAGAAATCACGACTGGCCGTCCAGACCGGCACGAATCCCAAATTTCTCGCTGTACCGACAAAAAGCACTATTCACCCCTGGACAGCCCGAAATTAGTTATTTTCCATTTTGTCAACGGAAAACTGCCGTACCGCCCCGAAAACGTTGCAAATAACCATTCTAGCCCTCAAACAGTTAGAAATCACGATCGGCCGTCCAGACCGGCACGAATCCCGAATTTCTCTCTGCATCGACAAAAAGCACTATTCACCCCTGAACGGCCCGAAAGTAGTTATTTTCCATTTTGTCAACGGAAAACCGCCGTGCCGCCCCGAAAACGTTGCAAATAACCATTCTAGCCCTTAAACAGTTAGAAATCACGATCGGCCGCCCAGACCGGCACGAATCCCGAATTTCTCGCTGCATCGACAAAAAGCACTATTCACCCCTGAACGGCCCGAAAGTAGTTATTTTCCATTTTGTCAACGGAAAACCGCCGTACCGCCACTAAAACGTTGCAAATAACCAATCTGCCCCTCAAACAGCCAGAAATCACGACTGGCCGTCCAGACCGGCCCGAATCCCGAATTTCTCGCTGTACCGACAAAAATCACTATTCACCCCTCGACTGCCCGAAATTAGTTATTTTCCATTTTGTCAACGGAAAACCGCCGTACCGCCCCGAAAACGTTGCAAATAACCATTCTAGCCCTCAAACAGTTAGAAATCACGATCGGCAGCCCAGACCGGCACGAATCCCGAATTTCTCGCTGCATCGACAAAAAGCACTATTCACCACTGAACGGCCCGAAAGTAGTTATTTTCCATTTTATCAACGGAAAACCGCCGTACCGCCACTAAAACGTTGCAAATAACCAATCTGCCCCTCAAACAGCCAGAAATCACGACTGGCCGTCCAGACCGGCACGAATCCCGAATTTCTCGCTGTACCGACTAAAAGCACTATTCACCCCTGGACAGCCCGAAAGTAGTTATTTTCCATTTTGCCAACGGAAAACCGCCGTACCGCCCCGAAAACGTTGCAAATAACCATTCTAGCCTTCAAACAGTTAGAAATCACGATCGGCCGTCCAGACCGGCACGAATCCCGAATTTCTCGCTGCACCGACAAAAAGCACTATTCACCCCTGAACGGCCCGAAAGTAGTTATTTTCCATTTTGCCAACGGAAAACCGCCGTACCGCCCCGAAAACGTTGCAAATAACCATTCTAGCCTTCAAACAGTTAGAAATCACGATCGGCCGTCTAGACCGGCACGAATCCCGAATTTCTCGCTGCACCGACAAAAAGCACTATTCACCCCTGAACGGCCCGAAAGTAGTTATTTTCCATTTTCTCAACGGAAAACCGCCGTACCGCCACTAAAACGTTGCAAATAACCATTCTAGCCCTCAAACAGTTAGAAATCCCGATCGGCCGTCCAGACCGGCACGAATCCCGAATTTCTCGCTGCACCGACAAAAAGCACTATTCACCCCTGAACGGCCCGAAAGTAGTTATTTTCCATTTTGTCAACGGAAAACCGCCGTACCGCCACTAAAACGTTGCAAATAACCATTCTAGCCCTCAAACAGTTAGAAATCCCGATCGGCCGTCCAGACCGGCACGAATCCCGAATTTCTCGCTGCACCGACAAAAAGCACTATTCACCCCTGAACGGCCCGAAAGTAGTTATTTTCCATTTTGTCAACGGAAAACCGCCGTACCGCCACTAAAACGTTGCAAATAACCATTCTAGCCCTCAAACAGTTAGAAATCCCGATCGGCCGTCCAGACCGGCACGAATCCCGAATTTCTCGCTGCACCGACAAAAAGCACTATTCACCCCTGAACGGCCCGAAAGTAGTTATTTTCCATTTTGTCAACGGAAAACCGTCGTACCGCCACTAAAACGTTGCAAATAACCATTCTAGCCCTCAAACAGTTAGAAATCCCGATCGGCCGTCCAGACCGGCACGAATCCCGAATTTCTCGCTGCACCGACAAAAAGCACTATTCACCCCTGAACGGCCCGAAAGTAGTTATTTTCCATTTTGTCAACGGAAAACCGCCGTACCGCCACTAAAACGTTGCAAATAACCATTCTAGCCCTCAAACAGTTAGAAATCCCGATCGGCCGTCCAGACCGGCACGAATCCCGAATTTCCCGCTGCACCGACAAAAAGCACTATTCACCCCTGAACGGCCCGAAAGTAGTTATTTTCCATTTTGTCAACGGAAAACCGCCGTACCGCCACTAAAACGTTGCAAATAACCATTCTGCCCCTCAAACAGTTAGAAATCACGATCGGCCGTGCAGACCGGCACGAATCCCGAATTTCTCGCTGCACCGACAAAAAACACTATTCACCCCTGAACGGCCCGAAAGTAGTTATTTTCCATTTTGTCAACGGAAAACCGCCGTACCGCCACTAAAACGTTGCAAATAACCAATCAGCCCCTCAAACAGCCAGAAATCACGACTGGCCGTCCAGACCGGCCCGAATCCTGAATTTCTCGCTGTACCGACAAAAATCACTATTCACCCCTGGACAGCCCGAAATTAGTTATTTTCCATTTTGTCAACGGAAAACCGCCGTACCGCCCCGAAAACGTTGCAAATAACCATTCTAGCCCTCAAACAGTTAGAAATCACGATCGGCCGCCCAGACCGGCACGAATCCCGAATTTCTCGCTGCATCGACAAAAAGCACTATTCACCCCTGAACGGCCCGAAAGTAGTTATTTTCCATTTTGTCAACGGAAAACCGCCGTACCGCCACTAAAACGTTGCAAATAACCAATCTGCCCCTCAAACAGCCAGAAATCACGGCTGGCCGTCCAGACCGGCACGAATCCCGAATTTCTCGTTTTACCGACAAAAAGCACTATTCACCCCTGGACAGCCCGAAAGTAGTTATTTTCCATTTTGCCAACGGAAAACCGCCATACCGCCCCGAAAACGTTGCAAATAACCATTCTAGCCTTCAAACAGTTAGAAATCACGATCGGCCGTCCAGACCGGCACGAATCCCGAATTTCTCGCTGCACCGACAAAAAGCACTATTCACCCCTGAACGGCCCGAAAGTAGTTATTTTCCATTTTGTCAACGGAAAACCGCCGTACCGCCACTAAAACGTTGCAAATAACCATTCTAGCCCTCAAACAGTTAGAAATCCCGATCGGCCGTCCAGACCGGCACGAATCCCGAATTTCCCGCTGCACCGACAAAAAGCACTATTCACCCCTGAACGGCCCGAAAGTAGTTATTTTCCATTTTGTCAACGGAAAACCGCCGTACCGCCACTAAAACGTTGCAAATAACCATTCTGCCCCTCAAACAGTTAGAAATCACGATCGGCCGTGCAGACCGGCACGAATCCCGAATTTCTCGCTGCACCGACAAAAAACACTATTCACCCCTGAACGGCCCGAAAGTAGTTATTTTCCATTTTGTCAACGGAAAACCGCCGTACCGCCACTAAAACGTTGCAAATAACCAATCAGCCCCTCAAACAGCCAGAAATCACGACTGGCCGTCCAGACCGGCCCGAATCCTGAATTTCTCGCTGTACCGACAAAAATCACTATTCACCCCTGGACAGCCCGAAATTAGTTATTTTCCATTTTGTCAACGGAAAACCGCCGTACCGCCCCGAAAACGTTGCAAATAACCATTCTAGCCCTCAAACAGTTAGAAATCACGATCGGCCGCCCAGACCGGCGCGAATCCCGAATTTCTCGCTGCATCGACAAAAAGCACTATTCACCCCTGAACGGCCCGAAAGTAGTTATTTTCCATTTTGTCAACGGAAAACCGCCGTACCGCCACTAAAACGTTGCAAATAACCAATCTGCCCCTCAAACAGCCAGAAATCACGGCTGGCCGTCCAGACCGGCACGAATCCCGAATTTCTCGTTTTACCGACAAAAAGCACTATTCACCCCTGGACAGCCCGAAAGTAGTTATTTTCCATTTTGCCAACGGAAAACCGCCATACCGCCCCGAAAACGTTGCAAATAACCATTCTAGCCTTCAAACAGTTAGAAATCACGATCGGCCGTCCAGACCGGCACGAATCCCGAATTTCTCTCTGCACCGACAAAAAGCACTATTCACCCCTGAACAGCCCGAATGTAGTTATTTTCCATTTTTTCAACGGAAAACCGCCGTACCGCCTCTAAAACGTTGCAAATAACCATTCTAGCCCTCAAACAGTTAGAAATCCCGATCGGCCGTCCAGACCGGCACGAATCCCGAATTTCTCGCTGCACCGATAAAAAGCACTATTCACCCCTGAACGGCCCGAAAGTAGTTATTTTCCATTTTGTCAACGGAAAACCGCCGTACCGCCACTAAAACGTTGCAAATAACCATTCTAGCCCTCAAACAGTTAGAAATCCCGATCGGCCGTCCAGACCGGCACGAATCCCGAATTTCTCGCTGCACCGACAAAAAGCACTATTCACCCCTGAACGGCCCGAAAGTAGTTATTTTCCATTTTGCCAACGGAAAACCGCCGTACCGCCACTAAAACGTGGCAAATAACCATTCTGCCCCTCAAACAGTTAGAAATCCCGATCGGCCGTCCAGACCGGCACGAATCCCGAATTTCTCGCTGCACCGACAAAAAGCACTATTCACCCCTGAACGGCCCGAAAGTAGTTATTTTCCATTTTGTCAACGGAAAACCGCCGTACCGCCACTAAAACGTTGCAAATAACCATTCTAGCCCTCAAACAGTTAGAAATCCCGATCGGCCGCCCAGACCGGCACGAATCCCGAATTTCTCGCTGCATCGACAAAAAGCACTATTCACCCCTGAACGGCCCGAAAGTAGTTATTTTCCATTTTGTCAACGGAAAACCGCCGTACCGCCACTAAAACGTTGCAAATAACCATTCTGCCCCTCAAACAGCCAGAAATCACGGCTGGCCGTCCAGACCGGCACGAATCCCGAATTTCTCGTTTTACCGACAAAAAGCACTATTCACCCCTGGACAGCCCGAAAGTAGTTATTTTCCATTTTGCCAACGGAAAACCGCCATACCGCCCCGAAAACGTTGCAAATAACCATTCTAGCCTTCAAACAGTTAGAAATCACGATCGGCCGTCCAGACCGGCACGAATCCCGAATTTCCCGCTGCACCGACAAAAAGCACTATTCACCCCTGAACGGCCCGAAAGTAGTTATTTTCCATTTTGTCAACGGAAAACCGCCGTACCGCCACTAAAACGTTGCAAATAACCATTCTAGCCCTCAAACAGTTAGAAATCCCGATCGGCCGTCCAGACCGGCACGAATCCCGAATTTCTCGCTGCACCGACAAAAAGCACTATTCACCCCTGAACGGCCCGAAAGTAGTTATTTTCCATTTTGTCAACGGAAAACCGCCGTACCGCCACTAAAACGTTGCAAATAACCATTCTAGCCCTCAAACAGTTAGAAATCCCGATCGGCCGTCCAGACCGGCACGAATCCCGAATTTCTCGCTGCACCGGCAAAAAGCACTATTCACCCCTGAACGGCCCGAAAGTAGTTATTTTCCATTTTGTCAACGGAAAACCGCCGTACCGCCACTAAAACGTTGCAAATAACCATTCTAGCCCTCAAACAGTTAGAAATCCCGATCGGCCGTCCAGACCGGCACGAATCCCGAATTTCCCGCTGCACCGACAAAAATCACTATTCACCCCTGAACGGCCCGAAAGTAGTTATTTTCCATTTTGTCAACGGAAAACCGCCGTACCGCCACTAAAACGTTGCAAATAACCATTCTGCCCCTCAAACAGTTAGAAATCACGATCGGCCGTGCAGACCGGCACGAATCCCGAATTTCTCGCTTCACCGACAAAAAACACTATTCACCCCTGAACGGCCCGAAAGTAGTTATTTTCCATTTTGTCAACGGAAAACCGCCGTACCGCCACTAAAACGTTGCAAATAACCAATCAGCCCCTCAAACAGACAGAAATCACGACTGGCCGTCCAGACCGGCCCGAATCCTGAATTTCTCGCTGTACCGACAAAAATCACTATTCACCCCTGGACAGCCCGAAATTAGTTATTTTCCATTTTGTCAACGGAAAACCGCCGTACCGCCCCGAAAACGTTGCAAATAACCATTCTAGCCCTCAAACAGTTAGAAATCACGATCGGCCGCCCAGACCGGCACGAATCCCGAATTTCTCGCTGCATCGACAAAAAGCACTATTCACCCCTGAACGGCCCGAAAGTAGTTATTTTCCATTTTGTCAACGGAAAACCGTCGTACCGCCACTAAAACGTTGCAAATAACCAATCTGCCCCTCAAACAGCCAGAAATCACGGCTGGCCGTCCAGACCGGCACGAATCCCGAATTTCTCGTTTTACCGACAAAAAGCACTATTCACCCCTGGACAGCCCGAAAGTAGTTATTTTCCATTTTGCCAACGGAAAACCGCCATACCGCCCCGAAAACGTTGCAAATAACCATTCTAGCCTTCAAACAGTTAGAAATCACGATCGGCCGTCCAGACCGGCACGAATCCCGAATTTCTCTCTGCACCGACAAAAAGCACTATTCACCCCTGAACAGCCCGAAAGTAGTTATTTTCCATTTTTTCAACGGAAAACCGCCGTACCGCCTCTAAAACGTTGCAAATAACCATTCTAGCCCTCAAACAGTTAGAAATCCCGATCGGCCGTCCAGACCGGCACGAATCCCGAATTTCTCGCTGCACCGACAAAAAGCACTATTCACCCCTGAACGGCCCGAAAGTAGTTATTTTCCATTTTGTCAACGGAAAACCGCCGTACCGCCACTAAAACGTTGCAAATAACCATTCTAGCCCTCAAACAGTTAGAAATCCCGATCGGCCGTCCAGACCGGCACGAATCCCGAATTTCTCGCTGCACCGACAAAAAGCACTATTCACCCCTGAACGGCCCGAAAGTAGTTATTTTCCATTTTGTCAACGGAAAACCGCCGTACCGCCACGAAAACGTTGCAAATAACCATTCTAGCCCTCAAACAGTTAGAAATCCCGATCGGCCGTCCAGACCGGCACGAATCCCGAATTTCTCGCTGCACCGACAAAAAGCACTATTCACCCCTGAACGGCCCGAAAGTAGTTATTTTCCATTTTGTCAACGGAAAACCGCCGTGCCGCCACTAAAACGTTGCAAATAACCATTCTAGCCCTCAAACAGTTAGAAATCACGTTCGGCCGTCCAGACCGGCACGAATCCCGAATTTCTCGCTGCACCGACAAAAAGCACTATTCACCCCTGAACGGCCCGAAAGTAGTTATTATCCATTTTGTCAACGGAAAACCGCCGTACCGCCACTCAAACGTTGCAAATAACCAATCAGCCCCTCAAACAGCCAGAAATCACGACTGGCCGCCCAGACCGGCCCGAATCCCGAATTTCTCGCTGTACCGACAAAAAGCACTATTCACCCCTGGACAGCCCGAAATTAGTTATTTTCCATTTTGTCAACGGAAAACCGCCGTACCGCCCCGAAAACGTTGCAAATAACCATTCTAGCCCTCAAACAGTTAGAAATCACGATCGGCCGTCCAGACCGGCACGAATCCCGAATTTCTCTCTGCACCGACAAAAAGCACTATTCACCCCTGAACGGCCCGAAAGTAGTTATTTTCCATTTTGTCAACGGAAAACCGCCGTGCCGCCCCGAAAACGTTGCAAATAACCATTCTAGCCCTTAAACAGTTAGAAATCACGATCGGCCGCCCAGACCGGCACGAATCCCGAATTTTTCGCTGCATCGACAAAAAGCACTATTCACCCCTGAACGGCCCGAAAGTAGTTATTTTCCATTTTGTCAACGGAAAACCGCCGTACCGCCACTAAAACGTTGCAAATAACCATTCTGCCCCTCAAACAGCGAGAAATCACGATCGGCCGTCCAGACCGGCCCGAATCCCGAATTTCTCGCTGCACCGACAAAAAGCACTATTCCCCCCAGAACGGCCCGAAAGTAGTTATTTTCCATTTTGTCAACCGAAAACCGCCGTACTGCCACTAAAACGTTGCAAATAACCAATCTGCCCCTCAAACGGCCAGAAATCACGACTGGCCGTCCAGACCGGCACGAATCCCGAATTTCTCGCTGTACCGACAAAAAGCACTATTCACCCCTGGACAGCCCGAAAGTAGTTATTTTCCATTTTGTCAACGGAAAAACCGCCGTACCGCCCCGAAAACGTTGCAAATAACCATTCTAGCCCACAAACAGCCAGAAATCACGATTGGCCGTCCAGACCGGCATGAATCCAGAATTTCTCGCTGCACCGACAAAAAGCACTATTCACCCCTGAACGGCCCGGAAGTAGTTATTTTCCATTTTGTCAACGGAAAACCGCCGTACCGCCACTAAAACGTTGCAAATAACCATTCTAGCCCTCAAACAGTTAGAAATCACGATCGGCCGTCCAGACCGGCACGAATCCCGAATTTGTCGCTGCACCGACAAAAAGCACTACTCACCCCTGAACGGCCCGAAAGTAGTTATTTTCCATTTTGTCAACGGAAAATCGCCGTACCGCCACTAAAACGTTGCAAATAACCAATCAGCCCCTCAAACAGCCAGAAATCACGACTGGCCGTCCAGACCGGCCCGAATCCCGAATTTCTCGCTGTACCGACAAAAAGCACTATTCACCCCTGGACAGCCCGAAATTAGTTATTTTCCATTTTGTCAACGGAAAACCGCCGTACCGCCCCGAAAACGTTGCAAATAACCATTCTAGCCCTCAAACAGTTAGAAATCACGATCGGCCGCCCAGACCGGCACGAATCCCGAATTTCTCGCTGCATCGACAAAAAGCACTATTCACCCCTGAACGGCCCGAAAGTAGTTATTTTCCATTTTGTCAACGGAAAACCGCCGTACCGCCACTAAAACGTTGCAAATAACCAATCTGCCCCTCAAACAGCCAGAAATCACGACTGGCCGTCCAGACCGGCACGAATCCCGAATTTCTCGCTGCACCGACAAAAAGCACTATTCACCCCTGAACGGCCCGGAAGTAGTTATTTTCCATTTTGTCAACGGATAACCGCCGTACCGCCACTAAAACGTTGCAAATAACCATTCTAGCCCTCAAACAGTTAGAAATCACGATCGGCCGTCCAGACCGGCACGAATCCCGAATTTCTCTCTGCACCGACAAAAAGCACTATTCACCCCTGAACGGCCCAAAAGTAGTTATTTTCCATTTTCTCAACGGAAAATCGCCGTACCGCCACTAAAACGTTGCAAATAACCAGTCAGCCCCTCAAACAGCCAGAAATCACGACTGGCCGTCCAGACCGGCCCGAATCCCGAATTTCTCGCTGTACCGACAAAAAGCACTATTCACCCCTGGACAACCCGAAATTAGTTATTTTCCATTTTGTCAACGGAAAACCGCCGTACCGCCCCGAAAACGTTGCAAATAACCATTCTAGCCCTCAAACAGTTAGAAATCACGATCGGCCGCCCAGACCGGCACGAATCCCGAATTTCTCGCTGCATCGACAAAAAGCACTATTCACCCCTGAACGGCCCGAAAGTAGTTATTTTCCATTTTGTCAACGGAAAACCGCCGTACCGCCACTAAAACGTTGCAAATAACCAATCTGCCCCTCAAACAGCCAGAAATCACGACTGGCCGTCCAGACCGGCACGAATCCCGAATTTCTCGTTGTACCGACAAAAAGCACTATTCACCCCTGGACAGCCCGAAAGTAGTTATTTTCCATTTTGCCAACGGAAAACCGCCGTACCGCCCCGAAAACGTTGCAAATAACCATTCTAGCCTTCAAACAGTTAGAAATCACGATCGGCCGTCCAGACCGGCACGAATCCCGAATTTCTCGCTGCACCGACAAAAAGCACTATTCACCCTTGAACGGCCCGAAAGTAGTTATTTTCCATTTTGTCAACGGAAAACCGCCGTACCGCCACTTAAACGTTGCAAATAACCATTCTAGCCCTCAAACAGTTAGAAATCCCGATCGGCCGTCCAGACCGGCACGAACCCCGAATTTCTCGCTGCACCGACAAAAAGCACTATTCACCCCTGAACGGCCCGAAAGTAGTTATTTTCCATTTTGTCAACGGAAAACCGCCGTACCGCCACTAAAACGTTGCAAATAACCATTCCAGCCCTCAAACAGTTAGAAATCCCGATCGGCCGTCCAGACCGGCACGAATCCCGAATTTCTCGCTGCACCGACAAAAAGCACTATTCACCCCTGAACGGCCCGAAAGTAGTTATTTTCCATTTTGTCAACGGAAAACCGCCGTACCGCCACTAAAACGTTGCAAATAACCATTCTGCCCCTCAAACAGCCAGAAATCACGACTGGCCGTGCAGACCGGCACGAATCCCGAATTTCTCGCTGCCCCGACAAAAAGCACTATTCACCCCTGGACAGCCCGAATGTAGTTATTATCCATTTTGTCAACGGAAAACCGCCGTACCACTCCTAAAACGTTGCAAATAACCAATCTGCCTCACAAACAGCCAGAAATCACGACTGGCCGCCCAGACCGGCCCGAATCCCGAATTTCTCGCTGTACCGACAAAAAGCACTATTCACCCCTGGACAGCCCGAAATTAGTTATTTTCCATTTTGTCAACGGAAAACCGCCGTACCGCCCCGAAAACGTTGCAAATAACCATTCTAGCCCTCAAACAGTTAGAAATCACGATCGGCCGTCCAGACCGGCACGAATCCCGAATTTCTCTCTGCACCGACAAAAAGCACTATTCACCCCTGAACGGCCCGAAAGTAGTTATTTTCCATTTTGTCAACGGAAAACCGCCGTGCCGCCCCGAAAACGTTGCAAATAACCATTCTAGCCCTTAAACAGTTAGAAATCACGATCGGCCGCCCAGACCGGCACGAATCCCGAATTTCTCGCTGCATCGACAAAAAGCACTATTCACCCCTGAACGGCCCGAAAGTAGTTATTTTCCATTTTGTCAACGGAAAACCGCCGTACCGCCACTAAAACGTTGCAAATAACCATTCTGCCCATCAAACAGCCTGAAATCACGATCGGCCGTCCAGACCGGCCCGAATCCCGAATTTCTCGCTGCACCGACAAAAAGCACTATTCCCCCCAGAACGGCCCGAAAGTAGTTATTTTCCATTTTGTCAACGGAAAACCGCCGTACTGCCACTAAAACGTTGCAAATAACCAATCTGCCCCTCAAACGGCCAGAAATCACGACTGGCCGTCCAGACCGGCACGAATCCCGAATTTCTCGCTGTACCGACAAAAAGCACTATTCACCCCTGGACAGCCCGAAAGTAGTTATTTTCCATTTTGTCAACGGAAAAACCGCCGCGCCGCCCCGAAAACGTTGCAAATAACCATTCTAGCCCACAAACAGCCAGAAATCACGATCGGCCGTCCGGACCGGCATGAATCCTGAATTTCTCGCTGCCCCGACAAAAAGCACTATTCACCCCTGAACGGCCCGGAAGTAGTTATTTTCCATTTTGTCAACGGAAAACCGCCGTACCGCCCCTAAAACGTTGCAGATAACCATTCTAGCCCTCAAACAGTTAGAAATCACGATCGGCCGTCCAGACCGGCACGAATCCCGAATTTGTCGCTGCACCGACAAAAAGCACTATTCACCCCTGAACGGCCCGAAAGTAGTTATTTTCCATTTTGTCAACGGAAAACCGCCGTACCGCCACTAAAACGTTGCAAATAACCAATCAGCCCCTCAAACAGCCAGAAATCACGACTGGCCGTCCAGACCGGCCCGAATCCCGAATTTCTCGCTGTACCGACAAAAAGCACTATTCACCCCTGGACAGCCCGAAATTAGTTATTTTCCATTTTGTCAACGGAAAACCGCCGTACCGCCCCGAAAACGTTGCAAATAACCATTCTAGCCCTCAAACAGTTAGAAATCACGATCGGCCGCCCAGACCGGCACGAATCCCGAATTTCTCGCTGCACCGACAAAAAGCACTATTCACCCCTGAACGGCCCGAAAGTAGTTATTTTCCATTTTGTCAACGGAAAACCGCCGTACCGCCACTAAAACGTTGCAAATAACCATTCTGCCCATCAAACAGCCTGAAATCACGATCGGCCGTCCAGACCGGCCCGAATCCCGAATTTCTCGCTGCACCGACAAAAAGCACTATTCCCCCCAGAACGGCCCGAAAGTAGTTATTTTCCATTTTGTCAACGGAAAACCGCCGTACTGCCACTAAAACGTTGCAAATAACCAATCTGCCCCTCAAACGGCCAGAAATCACGACTGGCCGTCCAGACCGGCACGAATCCCGAATTTCTCGCTGTACCGACAAAAAGCACTATTCACCCCTGGACAGCCCGAAAGTAGTTATTTTCCATTTTGTCAACGGAAAAACCGCCGCGCCGCCCCGAAAACGTTGCAAATAACCATTCTAGCCCACAAACAGCCAGAAATCACGATCGGCCGTCCGGACCGGCATGAATCCTGAATTTCTCGCTGCACCGACAAAAAGCACTATTCACCCCTGAACGGCCCGGAAGTAGTTATTTTCCATTTTGTCAACGAAAAACCGCCGTACCGCCCCTAAAACGTTGCAGATAACCATTCTAGCCCTCAAACAGTTAGAAATCCCGATCGGCCGTCCAGACCGGCACGAATCCCGAATTTGTCGCTGCACCGACAAAAAGCACTATTCACCCCTGAACGGCCCGAAAGTAGTTATTTTCCATTTTGTCAACGGAAAACCGCCGTACCGCCACTAAAACGTTGCAAATAACCATTCTGCCCCTCAAACAGCCAGAAATCACGACTGGCCGTGCAGACCGGCACGAATCCCGAATTTCTCGCTGCCCCGACAAAAAGCACTATTCACCCCTGGACAGCCCGAAAGTAGTTATTTTCCATTTTGTCAACGGAAAACCGCCGTACCACTCCTAAAACGTTGCAAATAACCAATCAGCCTCACAAACAGCCAGAAATCACGACTGGCCGCCCAGACCGGCCCGAATCCCGAATTTCTCGCTGTACCGACAAAAAGCACTATTCACCCCTGGACAGCCTGAAATTAGTTATTTTCCATTTTGTCAACGGAAAACCGCCGTACCGCCCCGAAAACGTTGCAAATAACCATTCTAGCCCTCAAACAGTTAGAAATCACGATCGGCCGTCCAGACCGGCACGAATCCCGAATTTCTCTCTGCATCGACAAAAAGCACTATTCACCCCTGAACGGCCCGAAAGTAGTTATTTTCCATTTTGTCAACGGAAAACCGCCGTGCCGCCCCGAAAACGTTGCAAATAACCATTCTAGCCCTTAAACAGTTAGAAATCACGATCGGCCGCCCAGACCGGCACGAATCCCGAATTTCTCGCTGCATCGACAAAAAGCACTATTCACCCCTGAACGGCCCGAAAGTAGTTATTTTCCATTTTGTCAACGGAAAACCGCCGTACCGCCACTAAAACGTTGCAAATAACCATTCTGCCCCTCAAACAGCCAGAAATCACGATCGGCCGTCCAGACCGGCCCGAATCCCGAATTTCTCGCTGCACCGACAAAAAGCACTATTCCCCCCAGAACGGCCCGAAAGTAGTTATTTTCCATTTTGTCAACGGAAAACCGCCGTACTGCCACTAAAACGTTGCAAATAACCAATCTGCCCCTCAAACGGCCAGAAATCACGACTGGCCGTCCAGACCGGCACGAATCCCGAATTTCTAGCTGTACCGACAAAAAGCACTATTCACCCCTGGACAGCCCGAAAGTAGTTATTTTCCATTTTGTCAACGGAAAAACCGCCGCACCGCCCCGAAAACGTTGCAAATAACCATTCTGCCCCTCAAACAGCCAGAAATCACGACTGGCCGTGCAGACCGGCACGAATCCCGAATTTCTCGTTGTACCGACAAAAAGCACTATTCACCCCTGGACAGCCCGAAAGTAGTTATTTTCCATTTTGGCAACGGAAAACCGCCGGGCCGCCCCGAAAACGTTGCAAATAACCATTCCAGCCTTCAAACAGTTAGAAATCACAATCGGCCGTCCAGACCGGCACGAATCCCGAATTTGTCGCTGCACCGACAAAAAGCACTATTCACCCCTGAACGGCCCGAAAGTAGTTATTTTCCATTTTGTCAACGGAAAACCGCCGTACCGCCACTAAAACGTTGCAAATAACCATTCTAGCCCTCAAACAGTTAGAAATCCCGATCGGCCGTCCAGACCGGCACGAATCCCGAATTTCTCGCTGCACCGACAAAAAGCACTATTCACCCCTGGACAGCCTGAAAGTAGTTATTTTCCATTTTGTCAACGGAAAACTGCCGTACCGCCCCGAAAACGTTGCAAATAACCATTCTAGCCCTTAAACAGTTAGAAATCACGATTGGCCGTCCAGACCGGCACGAATCCCGAATTTGTCGCTGCACCGACAAAAAGCACTATTCACCCCTGAACGGCCCGAAAGTAGTTATTTTCCATTTTGTCAACGGAAAACCGCCGTACCGCCACTAAAACGTTGCAAATAACCATTCTAGCCCTCAAACAGTTAGAAATCCCGATCGGCCGTCCAGACCGGCAAGAATCCCGAATTTCTCGCTGCACCGACAAAAAGCACTATTCACCCCTGAACGGCCCGAAAGTAGTTATTTTCCATTTTGTCAACGGAAAACCGCCGTACCGGCACTAAAACGTTGCAAATAACCATTCTGCCCCTCAAACAGCCAGAAATCACGACTGGCCGTGCAGACCGGGACGAATCCCGAATTTCTCGTTGTACCGACAAAAAGCACTATTCACCCCTGGACAGCCCGAAAGTAGTTATTTTCCATTTTGCCAACGGAAAACCGCCGGGCCGCCCCGAAAACGTTGCAAATAACCATTCTAGCCTTCAAACAGTTAGAAATCACAATCGGCCGTCCAGACCGGCACGAATCCCGAATTTGTCGCTGCACCGACAAAAAGCACTATTCACCCCTGAACGGCCCGAAAGTAGTTATTTTCCATTTTGTCAACGGAAAACCGCCGTACCGCCACTAAAACGTTGCAAATAACCATTCTAGCCCTCAAACAGTTAGAAATCCCGTTCGGCCGTCCAGACCGGCACGAATCCCGAATTTCTCACTGCATCGACAAAAAGCACTATTCGCCCCTGAACGGCCCGAAAGTAGTTATTTTCCATTTTGTCAACGGAAAACCGCCGTACCGCCACTAAAACGTTGCAAATAACCAATCTGCCCCTCAAACAGCCAGAAATCACGACTGGCCGTCCAGACCGGCACGAATCCCGAATTTCTCGTTGTACCGACAAAAAGCACTATTCACCCCTGGACAGCCCGAAAGTAGTTATTTTCCATTTTGCCAACGGAAAACCGCCGTACCGCCCCGAAAACGTTGCAAATAACCATTCTAGCCTTCAAACAGTTAGAAATCACGATCGGCCGTCCAGACCGGCACGAATCCCGAATTTCTCGTTGTACCGACAAAAAGCACTATTCACCCCTGGACAGCCCGAAAGTAGTTATTTTCCATTTTGCCAACGGAAAACCGCCGGGCCGCCCCGAAAACGTTGCAAATAACCATTCCAGCCTTCAAACAGTTAGAAATCACAATCGGCCGTCCAGACCGGCACGAATCCCGAATTTGTCGCTGCACCGACAAAAAGCACTATTCACCCCTGAACGGCCCGAAAGTAGTTATTTTCCATTTTGTCAACGGAAAACCGCCGTACCGCCACTAAAACGTTGCAAATAACCATTCTAGCCCTCAAACAGTTAGAAATCCCGATCGGCCGTCCAGACCGGCACGAATCCCGAATTTCTCACTGCATCGACAAAAAGCACTATTCGCCCCTGAACGGCCCGAAAGTAGTTATTTTCCATTTTGTCAACGGAAAACCGCCGTACCGCCACTAAAACGTTGCAAATAACCAATCTGCCCCTCAAACAGCCAGAAATCACGACTGGCCGTCCAGACCGGCACGAATCCCGAATTTCTCGTTGTACCGACAAAAAGCACTATTCACCCCTGGACAGCCCGAAAGTAGTTATTTTCCATTTTGCCAACGGAAAACCGCCGTACCGCCCCGAAAACGTTGCAAATAACCATTCTAGCCTTCAAACAGTTAGAAATCACGATCGGCCGTCCAGACCGGCACGAATCCCGAATTTCTCGCTGCACCGACAAAAAGCACTATTCACCCCTGAACGGCCCGAAAGTAGTTATTTTCCATTTTGTCATCGGAAAACCGCCGTACCGCCACTAAAACGTTGCAAATAACCATTCTAGCCCTCAAACAGTTAGAAATCCCGATCGGCCGTCCAGACCGGCACGAATCCCGAATTTCTCGCTGCACCGACAAAAAGCACTATTCACCCCTGAACGGCCCGAAAGTAGTTATTTTCCATTTTGTCAACGGAAAACCGCCGTACCGCCACTAAAACGTTGCAAATAACCATTCCAGCCCTCAAACAGTTAGAAATCCCGATCGGCCGTCCAGACCGGCACGAATCCCGAATTTCTCGCTGCACCGACAAAAAGCACTATTCACCCCTGAACGGCCCGAAAGTAGTTATTTTCCATTTTGTCAACGGAAAACCGCCGTACCGCCACTAAAACGTTGCAAATAACCATTCTGCCCCTCAAACTGCCACAAATCACGACTGGCCGTGCAGACCGGCACGAATCCCGAATTTCTCGCTGCACCGACAAAAAGCACTATTCACCCCTGGACAGCCCGAAAGTAGTTATTTTCCATTTTGTCAACGGAAAACTGCCGTACCGCCCCGAAAACGTTGCAAATAACCATTCTAGCCCTTAAACAGTTAGAAATCACGATTGGCCGTCCAGACCGGCACGAATCCCGAATTTGTCGCTGCACCGACAAAAAGCACTATTCACCCCTGAACGGCCCGAAAGTAGTTATTTTCCATTTTGTCAACGGAAAACCGCCGTACCGCCACTAAAACGTTGCAAATAACCATTCTAGCCCTCAAACAGTTAGAAATCCCGATCGGCCGTCCAGACCGGCAAGAATCCCGAATTTCTCGCTGCACCGACAAAAAGCACTATTCACCCCTGAACGGCCCGAAAGTAGTTATTTTCCATTTTGTCAACGGAAAACCGCCGTACCGGCACTAAAACGTTGCAAATAACCATTCTGCCCCTCAAACAGCCAGAAATCACGACTGGCCGTGCAGACCGGCACGAATCCCGAATTTCTCGTTGTACCGACAAAAAGCACTATTCACCCCTGGACAGCCCGAAAGTAGTTATTTTCCATTTTGCCAACGGAAAACCGCCGGGCCGCCCCGAAAACGTTGCAAATAACCATTCTAGCCTTCAAACAGTTAGAAATCACAATCGGCCGTCCAGACCGGCACGAATCCCGAATTTGTCGCTGCACCGACAAAAAGCACTATTCACCCCTGAACGGCCCGAAAGTAGTTATTTTCCATTTTGTCAATGGAAAACCGCCGTACCGCCACTAAAACGTTGCAAATAACCATTCTAGCCCTCAAACAGTTAGAAATCCCGATCGGCCGTCCAGACCGGCACGAATCCCGAATTTCTCACTGCATCGACAAAAAGCACTATTCGCCCCTGAACGGCCCGAAAGTAGTTATTTTCCATTTTGTCAACGGAAAACCGCCGTACCGCCACTAAAACGTTGCAAATAACCAATCTGCCCCTCAAACAGCCAGAAATCACGACTGGCCGTCCAGACCGGCACGTATCCCGAATTTCTCGTTGTACCGACAAAAAGCACTATTCACCCCTGGACAGCCCGAAAGTAGTTATTTTCCATTTTGCCAACGGAAAACCGCCGTACCGCCCCGAAAACGTTGCAAATAACCATTCTAGCCTTCAAACAGTTAGAAATCACGATCGGCCGTCCAGACCGGCACGAATCCCGAATTTCTCGCTGCACCGACAAAAAGCACTATTCACCCCTGAACGGCCCGAAAGTAGTTATTTTCCATTTTGTCATCGGAAAACCGCCGTACCGCCACTAAAACGTTGCAAATAACCATTCTAGCCCTCAAACAGTTAGAAATCCCGATCGGCCGTCCAGACCGGCACGAATCCCGAATTTCTCGCTGCACCGACAAAAAGCACTATTCACCCCTGAACGGCCCGAAAGTAGTTATTTTCCATTTTGTCAACGGAAAACCGCCGTACCGCCACTAAAACGTTGCAAATAACCATTCCAGCCCTCAAACAGTTAGAAATCCCGATCGGCCGTCCAGACCGGCACGAATCCCGAATTTCTCGCTGCACCGACAAAAAGCACTATTCACCCCTGAACGGCCCGAAAGTAGTTATTTTCCATTTTGTCAACGGAAAACCGCCGTACCGCCACTAAAACGTTGCAAATAACCATTCTGCCCCTCAAACTGCCAGAAATCACGACTGGCCGTGCAGACCGGCACGAATCCCGAATTTCTCGCTGCACCGACAAAAAGCACTATTCACCCTTGGACAGCCCGAAAGTAGTTATTTTCCATTTTGTCAACGGAAAACTGCCGTACCGCCCCTAAAACGTTGCAAATAACCAATCTGCCCCACAAACAACCAGAAATCACGATCGGCCGTCCAGACCGGCACGCATCCCGAATTTCTCGCTGCACCGACAAAAAGCACTATTCACCCCTGAATGGCCCGAAAGTAGTTATTTTCCATTTTGTCAACGGAAAACCGCCGTGCCGCCCCGAAAACGTTGCAAATAACCATTCTAGCCCTTAAACAGTTAGAAATCACGATTGGCCGTCCAGACCGGCACGAATCCCGAATTTGTCGCTGCACCGACAAAAAGCACTATTCACCCCTGAACGGCCCGAAAGTAGTTATTTTCCATTTTGTCAACGGAAAACCGCCGTACCGCCACTAAAACGTTGCAAATAACCATTCTAGCCCTCAAACAGTTAGAAATCCCGATCGGCCGTCCAGACCGGCAAGAATCCCGAATTTCTCGCTGCACCGACAAAAAGCACTATTCACCCCTGAACGGCCCGAAAGTAGTTATTTTCCATTTTGTCAACGGAAAACCGCCGTACCGGCACTAAAACGTTGCAAATAACCATTCTGCCCCTCAAACAGCCAGAAATCACGACTGGCCGTGCAGACCGGCACGAATCCCGAATTTCTCGTTGTACCGACAAAAAGCACTATTCACCCCTGGACAGCCCGAAAGTAGTTATTTTCCATTTTGCCAACGGAAAACCGCCGGGCCGCCCCGAAAACGTTGCAAATAACCATTCTAGCCTTCAAACAGTTAGAAATCACAATCGGCCGTCCAGACCGGCACGAATCCCGAATTTGTCGCTGCACCGACAAAAAGCACTATTCACCCCTGAACGGCCTGAAAGTAGTTATTTTCCATTTTGTCAACGGAAAACCGCCGTACCGCCACTAAAACGTTGCAAATAACCATTCTAGCCCTCAAACAGTTAGAAATCCCGATCGGCCGTCCAGACCGGCACGAATCCCGAATTTCTCACTGCATCGACAAAAAGCACTATTCGCCCCTGAACGGCCCGAAAGTAGTTATTTTCCATTTTGTCAACGGAAAACCGCCGTACCGCCACTAAAACGTTGCAAATAACCAATCTGCCCCTCAAACAGCCAGAAATCACGACTGGCCGTCCAGACCGGCACGAATCCCGAATTTCTCGTTGTACCGACAAAAAGCACTATTCACCCCTGGACAGCCCGAAAGTAGTTATTTTCCATTTTGCCAACGGAAAACCGCCGTACCGCCCCGAAAACGTTGCAAATAACCATTCTAGCCTTCAAACAGTTAGAAATCACGATCGGCCGTCCAGACCGGCACGAATCCCGAATTTCTCGCTGCACCGACAAAAAGCACTATTCACCCCTGAACGGCCCGAAAGTAGTTATTTTCCATTTTGTCATCGGAAAACCGCCGTACCGCCACTAAAACGTTGCAAATAACCATTCTAGCCCTCAAACAGTTAGAAATCCCGATCGGCCGTCCAGACCGGCACGAATCCCGAATTTCTCGCTGCACCGACAAAAAGCACTATTCACCCCTGAACGGCCCGAAAGTAGTTATTTTCCATTTTGTCAACGGAAAACCGCCGTACCGCCACTAAAACGTTGCAAATAACCATTCTAGCCCTCAAACAGTTAGAAATCACGATCGGCCGTCCAGACCGGCACGAATCCCGAATTTGTCGCTGCACCGACAAAAAGCACTATTCACCCCTGAACGGCCCGAAAGTAGTTATTTTCCATTTTGTCAACGGAAAACCGCCGTACCGCCACTAAAACGTTGCAAATAACCAATCAGCCCCTCAAACAGCCAGAAATCACGACTGGCCGTCCAGACCGGCTCGAATCCCGAATTTCTCGCTGTACCGACAAAAAGCACTATTCACCCCTGGACAGCCCGAAATTAGTTATTTTCCATTTTGTCAACGGAAAACCGCCGTACCGCCCCGAAAACGTTGCAAATAACCATTCTAGCCCTCAAACAGTTAGAAATCACGATCGGCCGCCCAGACCGGCACGAATCCCGAATTTCTCGCTGCATCGACAAAAAGCACTATTCACCCCTGAACGGCCCGAAAGTAGTTATTTTCCATTTTGTCAACGGAAAACCGCCGTACCGCCACTAAAACGTTGCAAATAACCAATCTGCCCCTCAAACAGCCAGAAATCACGACTGGCCGTCCAGACCGGCACGAATCCCGAATTTCTCGTTGTACCGAAAAAAAGCACTATTCACCCCTGGACAGCCCGAAAGTAGTTATTTTCCATTTTGCCAACGGAAAACCGCCGTACCGCCCCGAAAACGTTGCAAATAACCATTCTAGCCTTCAAACAGTTAGAAATCACGATCGGCCGTCCAGACCGGCACGAATCCCGAATTTCTCGCTGCACCGACAAAAAGCACTATTCACCCCTGAACGGCCCGAAAGTAGTTATTTTCCATTTTGTCAACGGAAAACCGCCGTACCGCCACTAAAACGATGCAAATAACCATTCTAGCCCTCAAACAGTTAGAAATCCCGATCGGCCGTCCAGACCGGCACGAATCCCGAATTTCTCGCTGCACCGACAAAAAGCACTATTCACCCCTGAACGGCCCGAAAGTAGTTATTTTCCATTTTGTCAACGGAAAACCGCCGTACCGCCACTAAAACGTTGCAAATAACCATTCCAGCCCTCAAACAGTTAGAAATCCCGATCGGCCGTCCAGACCGGCACGAATCCCGAATTTCTCGCTGCACCGACAAAAAGCACTATTCACCCCTGAACGGCCCGAAAGTAGTTATTTTCCATTTTGTCAACGGAAAACCGCCGTACCGCCACTAAAACGTTGCAAATAACCATTCTGCCCCTCAAACTGCCAGAAATCACGACTGGCCGTGCAGACCGGCACGAATCCCGAATTTCTCGCTGCACCGACAAAAAGCACTATTCACCCCTGGACAGCCCGAAAGTAGTTATTTTCCATTTTGTCAACGGAAAACCGCCGTACCGCCCCTAAAACGTTGCAAATAACCAATCTGCCCCACAAACAACCAGAAATCACGATCGGCCGTCCAGACCGGCACGCATCCCGAATTTCTCGCTGCACCGACAAAAAGCACTATTCACCCCTGAATGGCCCGAAAGTAGTTATTTTCCATTTTGTCAACGGAAAACCGCCGTGCCGCCCCGAAAACGTTGCAAATAACCATTCTAGCCCTTAAACAGTTAGAAATCACGATTGGCCGTCCAGACCGGCACGAATCCCGAATTTGTCGCTGCACCGACAAAAAGCACTATTCACCCCTGAACGGCCCGAAAGTAGTTATTTTCCATTTTGTCAACGGAAAACCGCCGTACCGCCACTAAAACGTTGCAAATAACCATTCTAGCCCTCAAACAGTTAGAAATCCCGATCGGCCGTCCAGACCGGCAAGAATCCCGAATTTCTCGCTGCACCGACAAAAAGCACTATTCACCCCTGAACGGCCCGAAAGTAGTTATTTTCCATTTTGTCAACGGAAAACCGCCGTACCGGCACTAAAACGTTGCAAATAACCATTCTGCCCCTCAAACAGCCAGAAATCACGACTGGCCGTGCAGACCGGCACGAATCCCGAATTTCTCGTTGTACCGACAAAAAGCACTATTCACCCCTGGACAGCCCGAAAGTAGTTATTTTCCATTTTGCCAACGGAAAACCGCCGTGCCGCCCCGAAAACGTTGCAAATAACCATTCTAGCCTTCAAACAGTTAGAAATCACAATCGGCCGTCCAGACCGGCACGAATCCCGAATTTGTCGCTGCACCGACAAAAAGCACTATTCACCCCTGAACGGCCCGAAAGTAGTTATTTTCCATTTTGTCAACGGAAAACCGCCGTACCGCCACTAAAACGTTGCAAATAACCATTCTAGCCCTCAAACAGTTAGAAATCCCGATCGGCCGTCCAGACCGGCACGAATCCCGAATTTCTCGCTGCATCGACAAAAAGCACTATTCGCCCCTGAACGGCCCGAAAGTAGTTATTTTCCATTTTGTCAACGGAAAACCGCCGTACCGCCACTAAAACGTTGCAAATAACCAATCTGCCCCTCAAACAGCCAGAAATCACGACTGGCCGTCCAGACCGGCACGAATCCCGAATTTCTCGTTGTACCGACAAAAAGCACTATTCACCCCTGGACAGCCCGAAAGTAGTTATTTTCCATTTTGCCAACGGAAAACCGCCGTACCGCCCCGAAAACGTTGCAAATAACCATTCTAGCCTTCAAACAGTTAGAAATCACGATCGGCCGTCCAGACCGGCACGAATCCCGAATTTCTCGCTGCACCGACAAAAAGCACTATTCACCCCTGAACGGCCCGAAAGTAGTTATTTTCCATTTTGTCATCGGAAAACCGCCGTACCGCCACTAAAACGTTGCAAATAACCATTCTAGCCCTCAAACAGTTAGAAATCCTGATCGGCCGTCCAGACCGGCACGAATCCCGAATTTCTCGCTGCACCGACAAAAAGCACTATTCACCCCTGAACGGCCCGAAAGTAGTTATTTTCCATTTTGTCAACGGATAACCGCCGTACCGCCACTAAAACGTTGCAAATAACCATTCTAGCCCTCAAACAGTTAGAAATCCCGATCGGCCGTTCAGACCGGCACGAATCCCGAATTTCTCGCTGCACCGACAAAAAGCACTATTCACCCCTGAACGGCCCGAAAGTAGTTATTTTCCATTTTGTCAACGGAAAACCGCCGTACCGCCACTAAAACGTTGCAAATAACCATTCTGCCCCTCAAACAGCCAGAAATCACGACTGGCCGTGCAGACCGGCACGAATCCCGAATTTCTCGTTGTACCGACAAAAAGCACTATTCGCCCCTGGACAGCCCGAAAGTAGTTATTTTCCATTTTGCCAACGGAAAACCGCCGTGCCGCCCCGAAAACGTTGCAAATAACCATTCTAGCCCTTAAACAGTTAGAAATCACGATCGGCCGTCCAGACCGGCACGAATCCCGAATTTCTCGCTGCACCGACAAAAAGCACTATTCACCCCTGAACGGCCCGAAAGTAGTTATTTTCCATTTTGTCAACGGAAAACCGCCGTACCGCCCCGAAAACGTTGCAAATAACCATTCTAGCCTTCAAACAGTTAGAAATCACGATCGGCCGTCCAGACCGGCACGAATCCCGAATTTCTCGCTGCATCGACAAAAAACACTATTCGCCCCTGAACGGCCCGAAAGTAGTTATTTTCCATTTTGTCAACGGAAAACCGCCGTACCGCCACTAAAACGTTGCAAATAACCAATCTGCCCCTCAAACAGCCAGAAATCACGACTGGCCGTCCAGACCGGCACGAATCCCAAATTTCTCGTTGTACCGACAAAAAGCACTATTCACCCCTGGACAGCCCGAAAGTAGTTATTTTCCATTTTGCCAACGGAAAACCGCCGTACCGCCCCGAAAACGTTGCAAATAACCATTCTAGCCTTCAAACAGTTAGAAATCACGATCGGCCGTCCAGACCGGCACGAATCCCGAATTTCTCGCTGCAACGACAAAAAGCACTATTCACCCCTGAACGGCCCGAAAGTAGTTATTTTCCATTTTGTCAACGGAAAACCGCCGTACCGCCACTAAAACGTTGCAAATAACCATTCTAGCCCTCAAACAGTTAGAAATCCCGATCGGCCGTCCAGACCGGCACGAATCCCGAATTTCTCGCTGCACCGACAAAAAGCACTATTCACCCCAGAACGGCCCGAAAGTAGTTATTTTCCATTTTGTCAACGGAAAACCGCCGTACAGCCACTAAAACGTTGCAAATAACCAATCAGCCCCTCAAACAGCCAGAGATCACGACTGGCCGTCCAGACCGGCACGAATCCCGAATTTCTCGTTGTACCGACAAAAAGCACTATTCACCCCTGGACAGCCCGAAATTAGTTATTTTCCCTTTTGTCAACGGAAAACCACCGTACTGCCCCGAAAACGTTGCAAATAACCATTCTAGCCCTCAAACAGTTAGAAATCACGATCGGCCGCCCAGACCGGCACGAATCCCGAATTTCTCGCTGCACCGACAAAAAGCACTATTCACCCCTGAACGGCCCGAAAGTAGTTATTTTCCGTTTTGTCAACGGAAAACCACCGTACCGCCACTAAAACGTTGCAAATAACCAATCTGCCCCTCAAACAGCCAGAAATCACGACTGGCCGTCCAAACCGGCACGAATCCCGAATTTCTCGTTGTACCGAGAAAAAGCACTATTCACCCCTGGACAGCCAGAAAGTAGTTATTTTCCATTTTGCCAACGGAAAACCGCCGTACGGCCCCGAAAACGTTGCAAATAACCATTCAAGCCTTCAAACAGTTAGAAATCACGATCGGCCGTCCAGACCGGCACGAATCCCGAATTTCTCGCTGCACCGACAAAAAGCACTATTCACCCCTGAACGGCCCGAAAGTAGTTATTTTCCATTTTGTCAACGGAAAACCGCCGTACCGCCACTAAAACGTTGCAAATAACCATTCTAGCCCTCAAACAGTTAGAAATCCCGATCGGCCGTCCAGACCGGCACGAATCCCGAATTTCTCGCTGCACCGACAAAAAGCACTATTCACCCCTGAACGGCCCGAAAGTAGTTATTTTCCATTTTGTCAACGGAAAACCGCCGTACAGCCACTAAAACGTTGCAAATAACCAATCAGCCCCTCAAACAGCCAGAGATCACGACTGGCCGTCCAGACCGGCACGAATCCCGAATTTCTCGTTGTACCGACAAAAAGCACTATTCACCCCTGGACAGCCCGAAATTAGTTATTTTCCCTTTTGTCAACGGAAAACCACCGTACTGCCCCGAAAACGTTGCAAATAACCATTCTAGCCCTCAAACAGTTAGAAATCCCGATCGGCCGCCCAGACCGGCACGAATCCCGAATTTCTCGCTGCACCGACAAAAAGCACTATTCACCCCTGAACGGCCCGAAAGTAGTTATTTTCCATTTTGTCAGCGGAAATCCGCCGTACCGCCACTAAAACGTTGCAAATAACCATTCTAGCCATCAAACAGTTAGAAATCCCGATCGGCCGTCCAGACCGGCACGAATCCCGAATTTCTCGCTGCACCGACAAAAAGCACTATTCACCCCTGAACGGCCCGAAAGTAGTTATTTTCCATTTTGTCAACGGAAAACCGCCGTACCGCCACTAAAACGTTGCAAATAACCAATCAGCCCCTCAAACAGCCAGAAATCACGACTGGCCGTCCAGACCGGCACGAATCCCGAATTTCTCGCTGTACCGACAAAAAGCACTATTCACCCCTGGACAGCCCGAAATTAGTTATTTTCCATTTTGTCAACGGGAAACCACCGTACCGCTCCGAAAACGTTGCAAATAACCATTCTAGCCCTCAAACAGTTAGAAATCACGATCGGCCGCCCAGACCGGCACGAATCCCGAATTTCTCGCTGCATCGACAAAAAGCACTATTCACCCCTGGACAGCCCGAAAGTAGTTATTTTCCATTTTGCCAACGGAAAACCGCCGTACCGCCCCGAAAACGTTGCAAATAACCATTCTAGCCTTCAAACAGTTAGAAATCACGATCGGCCGTCCAGACCGGCACGAATCCCGAATTTCTCGCTGCACCGACAAAAAGCACTATTCACCCCTGAACGGCCCGAAAGTAGTTATTTTCCATTTTGTCAACGGAAAACCGCCGTACCGCCACTAAAACGATGCAAATAACCATTCTAGCCCTCAAACAGTTAGAAATCCCGATCGGCCGTCCAGACCGGCACGAATCCCGAATTTCTCGCTGCACCGACAAAAAGCACTATTCACCCCTGAACGGCCCGAAAGTAGTTATTTTCCATTTTGTCAACGGAAAACCGCCGTACCGCCACTAAAACGTTGCAAATAACCATTCCAGCCCTCAAACAGTTAGAAATCCCGATCGGCCGTCCAGACCGGCACGAATCCCGAATTTCTCGCTGCACCGACAAAAAGCACTATTCACCCCTGAACGGCCCGAAAGTAGTTATTTTCCATTTTGTCAACGGAAAACCGCCGTACCGCCACTAAAACGTTGCAAATAACCAATCTGCCCCTCAAACAGCCAGAAATCACGACTGGCCGTCCAGACCGGCACGAATCCCGAATTTCTCGTTGTACCGACAAAAAGCACTATTCACCCCTGGACAGCCCGAAAGTAGTTATTTTCCATTTTGCCAACGGAAAACCGCCGTACCGCCCCGAAAACGTTGCAAATAACCATTCTAGCCTTCAAACAGTTAGAAATCACGATCGGCCGTCCAGACCGGCACGAATCCCGAATTTCTCGCTGCACCGACAAAAAGCACTATTCACCCCTGAACGGCCCGAAAGTAGTTATTTTCCATTTTGTCAACGGAAAACCGCCGTACCGCCACTAAAACGTTGCAAATAACCATTCTAGCCATCAAACAGTTAGAAATCCCGATCGGCCGTCCAGACCGGCACGAATGCCGAATTTCTCGCTGCACCGACAAAAAGCACTATTCACGCCTGAACGGCCCGAAAGTAGTTATTTTCCATTTTGTCAACGGAAAACCGCCGTACCGCCACTAAAACGTTGCAAATAACCAATCAGCCCCTCAAACAGCCAGAAATCACGGCTGGCCGTCCAGACCGGCACGAATCCCGAATTTCTCGCTGTACCGACAAAAAGCACTATTCACCCCTGGACAGCCCGAAATTAGTTATTTTCCATTTTGTCAACGGGAAACCACCGTACCGCTCCAAAAACGTTGCAAATAACCATTCTAGCCCTCAAACAGTTAGAAATCACGATCGGCCGCCCAGACCGGCACGAATCCCGAATTTCTCGCTGCATCGACAAAAAGCACTATTCCCCCCTGGACAGCCCGAAAGTAGTTATTTTCCAATTTGCCAACGGAAAACCGCCGTACCGCCACTATAACGTTGCAAATAACCATTCTAGCCTTCAAACAGTTAGAAATCACGATCGGCCGTCCAGACCGGCACGAATCCCGAATTTCTCGCTGCACCGACAAAAAGCACTATTCACCCCTGAACGGCCCGAAAGTAGTTATTTTCCATTTTGTCAACGGAAAACCGCCGTACCGCCACTAAAACGTTGCAAATAACCATTCTAGCCATCAAACAGTAAGAAATCCCGATCGGCCGTCCAGACCGGCACGAATCCCGAATTTCTCGCTGCACCGACAAAAAGCACTATTCACCCCTGAACGGCCCGAAAGTAGTTATTTTCCATTTTGTCAACGGAAAACCGCCGTACCGCCACTAAAACGTTGTAAATAACCAATCAGCCCCTCAAACAGCCAGAAATCACGACTGGCCGTCCGGACCGGCACGAATCCCGAATTTCTCGCTGTACCGACAAAAAGCACTATTCACCCCTGGACAGCCCGAAATTAGTTATTTTCCATTTTGTCAACGGGAAACCACCGTACCGCTCCGAAAACGTTGCAAATAACCATTCTAGCCCTCAAACAGTTAGAAATCACGATCGGCCGCCCAGACCGGCACGAATCCCGAATTTCTCGCTGCATCGACAAAAAGCACTATTCCCCCCTGGACAGCCCGAAAGTAGTTATTTTCCAATTTGCCAACGGAAAACCGCCGTACCGCCCCGAAAACGTTGCAAATAACCATTCTAGCCTTCAAACAGTTAGAAATCACGATCGGCCGTCCAGACCGGCACGAATCCCGAATTTCTCGCTGCACCGACAAAAAGCACTATTCACCCCTGAACGGCCCGAAAGTAGTTATTTTCCATTTTGTCAACGGAAAACCGCCGTACCGCCACTAAAACGTTGCAAATAACCATTCTGCCCCTCAAACAGCCAGAAATCACGACTGGCCGTGCAGACCGGCACGAATCCCGAATTTCTCGCTGCACCGACAAAAAGCACTATTCACCCCTGGACAGCCCGAATGTAGTTATTTTCCATTTTGTCAACGGAAAACCGCCGTACCGCCCCTAAAACGATGCAAATAACCAATCTGCCCCACAAACAGCCAAAAATCACGACTGGCCATCCAGACCGGCCCGAATCCCGAATTTCTCGTTGTACCGACAAAAAGCACTATTCACCCCTGAACGGCCCGAAAGTAGTTATTTTCCATTTTGTCAACGGAAAACCGCCGTACCGCCCCGAAAACGTTGCAAATAACCATTCTAGCCCTTAAACAGTTAGAAATCACGATTGGCCGTCCAGACCGGCACGAATCCCGAATTTGTCGCTGCACCGACAAAAAGCACTATTCACCCCTGAACGGCCCGAAAGTAGTTATTTTCCATTTTGTCAACGGAAAACCGCCGTACCGCCACTAAAACGTTGCAAATAACCAATCAGCCCCTCAAACAGCCAGAAATCACGACTGGCCGTCCAGACCGGCACGAATCCCGAATTCCTCGCTGTACCGACAAAAAGCACTATTCACCCCTGGACAGCCCGAAAGTAGTTATTTTCCATTTTGCCAACGGAAAACCGCCGTACCGCCCCGAAAACGTTGCAAATAACCATTCTAGCCTTCAAACAGTTAGAAATCACGATCGGCCGTCCAGACCGACACGAATCCCGAATTTCTCGCTGCACCGACAAAAAGCACTATTCACCCCTGAACGGCCCGAAAGTAGTTATTTTCCATTTTGTCAACGGAAAACCGCCGTACCGCCACTAAAACGTTGCAAATAACCATTCTAGCCCTCAAACAGTTAGAAATCCCGATCGGCCGTCCAGACCGGCACGAATCCCGAATTTCTCGCTGCACCGACAAAAAGCACTATTCACCCCTGAACGGCCCGAAAGTAGTTATTTTCCATTTTGTCAACGGAAAACCACCGTACCGCCCCGAAAACGTTGCAAATAACCATTCTAGCCCTCAAACAGTTAGAAATCACGATCGGCCGCCCTGACCGGCACGAATCCCGAATTTCACGCTGCATCGACAAAAAGCACTATTCACCCCTGAACGGCCCGAAAGTAGTTATTTTCCATTTTGTCAACGGAAAACCGCCGTACCGCAACTAAAACGTTGCAAATAACCATTCTGCCCCTCAAACAGCCAGAAATCACGACTGGCCGTACAGACCGGCACAAATCCCGAATTTCTCGCTGTACCGACAAAAAGCACTATTCACCCCTGGACAGCCCGAAAGTAGTTATTTTCCATTTTGTCAACGGAAAACCACCGTACTGCCCCGAAAACGTTGCAAATAACCATTCTAGCCCTCAAACAGTTAGAAATCACGATCGGCCGCCCAGACCGGCACGAATCCCGAATTTCTCGCTGCATCGACAAAAAGCACTATTCACCCCTGAACGGCCCGAAAGTTGTTATTTTCCATTTTGTCAACGGAAAACCGCCGTACCGCCACTAAAACGTTGCAAATAACCAATCTGCCCCTCAAACAGCCAGAAATCACGACTGGCTGTCCAGACCGGCACAAATCCCGAATTTCTCGCTGTACCGACAAAAAGCACTATTCCCCCCTGGACAGCCCGAAAGTAGTTATTTTCCAATTTGCCAACGGAAAATCGTCGTACCGCCCCGAAAACGTTGCAAATAACCATTCTAGCCTTCAAACAGTTAGAAATCACGATCGGCCGTCCAGACCGGCACGAATCCCGAATTTCTCGCTGCACCGACAAAAAGCACTATTCACCCCTGAACGGCCCGAAAGTAGTTATTTTCCATTTTGTCAACGGAAAACCGCCGTACCGCCACTAAAACGTTGTAAATAACCAATCAGCCCCTCAAACAGCCAGAAATCACGACTGGCCGTCCGGACCGGCACGAATCCCGAATTTCTCGCTGTACCGACAAAAAGCACTATTCACCCCTGGACAGCCCGAAATTAGTTATTTTCCATTTTGTCAACGGGAAACCACCGTACCGCTCCGAAAACGTTGCAAATAACCATTCTAGCCCTCAAACAGTTAGAAATCACGATCGGCCGCCCAGACCGGCACGAATCCCGAATTTCTCGCTGCATCGACAAAAAGCACTATTCCCCCCTGGACAGCCCGAAAGTAGTTATTTTCCAATTTGCCAACGGAAAACCGCCGTACCGCCCCGAAAACGTTGCAAATAACCATTCTAGCCTTCAAACAGTTAGAAATCACGATCGGCCGTCCAGACCGGCACGAATCCCGAATTTCTCGCTGCACCGACAAAAAGCACTATTCACCCCTGAACGGCCCGAAAGTAGTTATTTTCCATTTTGTCAACGGAAAACCGCCGTACCGCCACTAAAACGTTGCAAATAACCATTCTGCCCCTCAAACAGCCAGAAATCACGACTGGCCGTGCAGACCGGCACGAATCCCGAATTTCTCGCTGCACCGACAAAAAGCACTATTCACCCCTGGACAGCCCGAATGTACTTATTTTCCATTTTGTCAACGGAAAACCGCCGTACCGCCCCTAAAACGATGCAAATAACCAATCTGCCCCACAAACAGCCAAAAATCACGACTGGCCATCCAGACCGGCCCGAATCCCGAATTTCTCGTTGTACCGACAAAAAGCACTATTCACCCCTGAACGGCCCGAAAGTAGTTATTTTCCATTTTGTCAACGGAAAACCGCCGTACCGCCCCGAAAACGTTGCAAATAACCATTCTAGCCCTTAAACAGTTAGAAATCACGATTGGCCGTCCAGACCGGCACGAATCCCGAATTTGTCGCTGCACCGACAAAAAGCACTATTCACCCCTGAACGGCCCGAAAGTAGTTATTTTCCATTTTGTCAACGGAAAACCGCCGTACCGCCACTAAAACGTTGCAAATAACCAATCAGCCCCTCAAACAGCCAGAAATCACGACTGGCCGTCCAGACCGGCACGAATCCCGAATTTCTCGCTGTACCGACAAAAAGCACTATTCACCCCTGGACAGCCCGAAAGTAGTTATTTTCCATTTTGCCAACGGAAAACCGCCGTACCGCCCCGAAAACGTTGCAAATAACCATTCTAGCCTTCAAACAGTTAGAAATCACGATCGGCCGTCCAGACCGACACGAATCCCGAATTTCTCGCTGCACCGACAAAAAGCACTATTCACCCCTGAACGGCCCGAAAGTAGTTATTTTCCATTTTGTCAACGGAAAACCGCCGTACCGCCACTAAAACGTTGCAAATAACCATTCTAGCCCTCAAACAGTTAGAAATCCCGATCGGCCGTCCAGACCGGCACGAATCCCGAATTTCTCGCTGCACCGACAAAAAGCACTATTCACCCCTGAACGGCCCGAAAGTAGTTATTTTCCATTTTGTCAACGGAAAACCACCGTACCGCCCCGAAAACGTTGCAAATAACCATTCTAGCCCTCAAACAGTTAGAAATCACGATCGGCCGCCCTGACCGGCACGAATCCCGAATTTCACGCTGCATCGACAAAAAGCACTATTCACCCCTGAACGGCCCGAAAGTAGTTATTTTCCATTTTGTCAACGGAAAACCGCCGTACCGCAACTAAAACGTTGCAAATAACCATTCTGCCCCTCAAACAGCCAGAAATCACGACTGGCCGTACAGACCGGCACAAATCCCGAATTTCTCGCTGTACCGACAAAAAGCACTATTCACCCCTGGACAGCCCGAAAGTAGTTATTTTCCATTTTGTCAACGGAAAACCACCGTACTGCCCCGAAAACGTTGCAAATAACCATTCTAGCCCTCAAACAGTTAGAAATCACGATCGGCCGCCCAGACCGGCACGAATCCCGAATTTCTCGCTGCATCGACAAAAAGCACTATTCACCCCTGAACGGCCCGAAAGTTGTTATTTTCCATTTTGTCAACGGAAAACCGCCGTACCGCCACTAAAACGTTGCAAATAACCAATCTGCCCCTCAAACAGCCAGAAATCACGACTGGCTGTCCAGACCGGCACAAATCCCGAATTTCTCGCTGTACCGACAAAAAGCACTATTCCCCCCTGGACAGCCCGAAAGTAGTTATTTTCCAATTTGCCAACGGAAAATCGTCGTACCGCCCCGAAAACGTTGCAAATAACCATTCTAGCCTTCAAACAGTTAGAAATCACGATCGGCCGTCCAGACCGGCACGAATCCCGAATTTCTCGCTGCACCGACAAAAAGCACTATTCACCCCTGAACGGCCCGAAAGTAGTTATTTTCCATTTTGTCAACGGAAAACCGCCGTACCGCCACTAAAACGTTGCAAATAACCATTCTAGCCATCAAACAGTTAGAAATCCCGATCGGCCGTCCAGACCGGCACGAATCCCGAATTTCTCGCTGCACCGACAAAAAGCACTATTCACGCCTGAACGGCCCGAAAGTAGTTATTTTCCATTTTGTCAACGGAAAACCGCCGTACCGCCACTAAAACGTTGCAAATAACCAATCAGCCCCTCAAACAGCCAGAAATCACGACTGGCCGTCCAGACCGGCACGAATCCCAAATTTCTCGCTGTACCGACAAAAAGCACTATTCACCCCTGGACAGCCCGAAATTAGTTATTTTCCATTTTGTCAACGGGAAACCACCGTACCGCTCCAAAAACGTTGCAAATAACCATTCTAGCCCTCAAACAGTTAGAAATCACGATCGGCCGCCCAGACCGGCACGAATCCCGAATTTCTCGCTGCATCGACAAAAAGCACTATTCCCCCCTGGACAGCCCGAAAGTAGTTATTTTCCAATTTGCCAACGGAAAACCGCCGTACCGCCCCGAAAACGTTGCAAATAACCATTCTAGCCTTCAAATAGTTAGAAATCACGATCGGCCGTCCAGACCGGCACGAATCCCGAATTTCTCGCTGCACCGACAAAAAGCACTATTCTCCCCTGAACGGCCCGAAAGTAGTTATTTTCCATTGTGTCAACGGAAAACCGCCGTACCGCCACTAAAACGTTGCAAATAACCATTCTGCCCCTCAAACAGCCAGAAATCACGACTGGCCGTGCAGACCGGCACGAATCCCGAATTTCTCGCTGCACCGACAAAAAGCACTATTCACCCCTGGACAGCCCGAATGTAGTTATTTTCCATTTTGTCAACGGAAAACCGCCGTACCGCCCCTAAAACGATGCAAATAACCAATCTGCCCCACAAACAGCCAAAAATCACGACTGGCCATCCAGACCGGCCCGAATCCCGAATTTCTCGTTGTACCGACAAAAAGCACTATTCACCCCTGAACGGCCCGAAAGTAGTTATTTTCCATTTTGTCAACGGAAAACCGCCGTACCGCCCCGAAAACGTTGCAAATAACCATTCTAGCCCTTAAACAGTTAGAAATCACGATCGGCCGCCCAGACCGGCACGAATCCCGAATTTGTCGCTGCACCGACAAAAAGCACTATTCACCCCTGAACGGCCCGAAAGTAGTTATTTTCCATTTTGTCAACGGAAAACCGCCGTACCGCCACTAAAACATTGCAAATAACCAATCAGCGCCTCAAACAGCCAGAAATCACGACTGGCCGTCCAGACCGGCACGAATCCCGAATTTCTCGCTGTACCGACAAAAAACACTATTCACCCCTGGACAGCCCGAAAGTAGTTATTTTCCATTTTGCCAACGGAAAACCGCCGTACCGCCCCGAAAACGTTGCAAATAACCATTCTAGCCTTCAAACAGTTAGAAATCACGATCGGCCGTCCAGACCGGCACGAATCCCGAATTTCTCGCTGCACCGACAAAAAGCACTATTCACCCCTGAACGGCCCGAAAGTAGTTATTTTCCATTTTGTCAACGGAAAACCGCCGTACCGCCCCTAAAACGATGCAAATAACCAATCTGCCCCACAAACAGCCAAAAATCACGACTGGCCATCCAGACCGGCCCGAATCCCGAATTTCTCGTTGTACCGACAAAAAGCACTATTCACCCCTGAACGGCCCGAAAGTAGTTATTTTCCATTTTGTCAACGGAAAACCGCCGTACCGCCCCGAAAACGTTGCAAATAACCATTCTAGCCCTTAAACAGTTAGAAATCACGATCGGCCGCCCAGACCGGCACGAATCCCGAATTTGTCGCTGCACCGACAAAAAGCACTATTCACCCCTGAACGGCCCGAAAGTAGTTATTTTCCATTTTGTCAACGGAAAACCGCCGTACCGCCACTAAAACATTGCAAATAACCAATCAGCGCCTCAAACAGCCAGAAATCACGACTGGCCGTCCAGACCGGCACGAATCCCGAATTTCTCGCTGTACCGACAAAAAACACTATTCACCCCTGGACAGCCCGAAAGTAGTTATTTTCCATTTTGCCAACGGAAAACCGCCGTACCGCCCCGAAAACGTTGCAAATAACCATTCTAGCCTTCAAACAGTTAGAAATCACGATCGGCCGTCCAGACCGGCACGAATCCCGAATTTCTCGCTGCACCGACAAAAAGCACTATTCACCCCTGAACGGCCCGAAAGTAGTTATTTTCCATTTTGTCAACGGAAAACCGCCGTACCGCCACTAAAACGTTGCAAATAACCATTCTAGCCCTCAAACAGTTAGAAATCCCGATCGGCCGTCCAGACCGGCACGAATCCCGAATTTCTCGCTGCACCGACAAAAAGCACTATTCACCCCTGAACGGCCCGAAAGTAGTTATTTTCCATTTTGTCAACGGAAAACCACCGTACCGCCCCGAAAACGTTGCAAATAACCATTCTAGCCCTCAAACAGTTAGAAATCACGATCGGCCGCCCTGACCGGCACGAATCCCGAATTTCTCGCTGCATCGACAAAAAGCACTATTCACCCCTGAACGGCCCGAAAGTAGTTATTTTCCATTTTGTCAACGGAAAACCGCCGTACCGCCACTAAAACGTTGCAAATAACAATTCTAGCCCTCAAACAGTTAGAAATCCCGATCGGCCGTCCAGACCGGCACGAATCCCGAATTTCTCGCTGCACCGACAAAAAGCACTATTCACCCCTGAACGGCCCGAAAGTAGTTATTTTCCATTTTGTCAACGGAAAACCGCCGTACAGCCACTAAAACGTTGCAAATAACCAATCAGCCCCTCAAACAGCCAGAGATCACGACTGGCCGTCCAGACCGGCACGAATCCCGAATTTCTCGTTGTACCGACAAAAAGCACTATTCACCCCTGGACAGCCCGAAATTAGTTATTTTCCCTTTTGTCAATGGAAAACCACCGTACTGCCCCGAAAACGTTGCAAATAACCATTCTAGCCCTCAAACAGTTAGAAATCACGATCGGCCGCCCAGACCGGCACGAATCCCGAATTTCTCGCTGCATCGACAAAAAGCACTATTCACCCCTGAACGGCCCGAAAGTAGTTATTTTCCATTTTGTCAACGGAAAACCGCCGTACCGCCACTAAAACGTTGCAAATAACCAATCTGCCCCTCAAACAGCCAGAAATCACGACTGGCTGTCCAGACCGGCACAAATCCCGAATTTCTCGCTGTACCGACAAAAAGCACTATTCACCCCTGGACAGCCCGAAAGTAGTTATTTTCCAATTTGCCAACGGAAAACCGTCGTACCGCCCCGAAAACGTTGCAAATAACCATTCTAGCCTTCAAACAGTTAGAAATCACGATCGGCCGTCCAGACCGGCACGAATCCCGAATTTCTCGCTGCACCGACAAAAAGCACTATTCACCCCTGAACGGCCCGAAAGTAGTTATTTTCCATTTTGTCAACGGAAAACCGCCGTACCGCCACTAAAACGTTGCAAATAACCATTCTAGCCATCAAACAGTTAGAAATCCCGATCGGCCGTCCAGACCGGCACGAATCCCGAATTTCTCGCTGCACCGACAAAAAGCACTATTCACCCCTGAACGGCCCGAAAGTAGTTATTTTCCATTTTGTCAACGGAAAACCGCCGTACCGCCACTAAAACGTTGCAAATAACCAATCAGCCCCTCAAACAGCCAGAAATCACGACTGGCCGTCCAGACCGGCACGAATCCCGAATTTCTCGCTGTACCGACAAAAAGCACTATTCACCCCTGGACAGCCCGAAATTAGTTATTTTCCATTTTGTCAACGGGAAACCACCGTCCCGCTCCGAAAACGTTGCAAATAACCATTCTAGCCCTCAAACAGTTAGAAATCACGATCGGCCGCCCAGACCGGCACGAATCCCGAATTTCTCGCTGCATCGACAAAAAGCACTATTCCCCCCTGGACAGCCCGAAAGTAGTTATTTTCCAATTTGCCAACGGAAAACCGCCGTACCGCCCCGAAAACGTTGCAAATAACCATTCTAGCCTTCAAACAGTTAGAAATCACGATCGGCCGCCCAGACCGGCACGAATCCCGAATTTCTCGCTGCACCGACAAAAAGCACTATTCACCCCTGAACGGCCCGAAAGTAGTTATTTTCCATTTTGTCAACGGAAAACCGCCGTACAGCCACTAAAACGTTGCAAATAACCAATCAGCCCCTCAAACAGCCAGAGATCACGACTGGCCGTCCAGACCGGCACGAATCCCGAATTTCTCGTTGTACCGACATAAAGCACTATTCACCCCTGGACAGCCCGAAATTAGTTATTTTCCCTTTTGTCAATGGAAAACCACCGTACTGCCCCGAAAACGTTGCAAATAACCATTCTAGCCCTCAAACAGTTAGAAATCACGATCGGCCGCCCAGACCGGCACGAATCCCGAATTTCTCGCTGCATCGACAAAAAGCACTATTCACCCCTGAACGGCCCGAAAGTAGTTATTTTCCATTTTGTCAACGGAAAACCGCCGTACCGCCACTAAAACGTTGCAAATAACCAATCTGCCCCTCAAACAGCCAGAAATCACGACTGGCTGTCCAGACCGGCACAAATCCCGAATTTCTCGCTGTACCGACAAAAAGCACTATTCACCCCTGGACAGCCCGAAAGTAGTTATTTTCCAATTTGCCAACGGAAAACCGTCGTACCGCCCCGAAAACGTTGCAAATAACCATTCTAGCCTTCAAACAGTTAGAAATCACGATCGGCCGTCCAGACCGGCACGAATCCCGAATTTCTCGCTGCACCGACAAAAAGCACTATTCACCCCTGAACGGCCCGAAAGTAGTTATTTTCCATTTTGTCAACGGAAAACCGCCGTACCGCCACTAAAACGTTGCAAATAACCATTCTAGCCATCAAACAGTTAGAAATCCCGATCGGCCGTCCAGACCGGCACGAATCCCGAATTTCTCGCTGCACCGACAAAAAGCACTATTCACCCCTGAACGGCCCGAAAGTAGTTATTTTCCATTTTGTCAACGGAAAACCGCCGTACCGCCACTAAAACGTTGCAAATAACCAATCAGCCCCTCAAACAGCCAGAAATCACGACTGGCCGTCCAGACCGGCACGAATCCCGAATTTCTCGCTGTACCGACAAAAAGCACTATTCACCCCTGGACAGCCCGAAATTAGTTATTTTCCATTTTGTCAACGGGAAACCACCGTACCGCTCCGAAAACGTTGCAAATAACCATTCTAGCCCTCAAACAGTTAGAAATCACGATCGGCCGCCCAGACCGGCACGAATCCCGGATTTCTCGCTGCATCGACAAAAAGCACTATTCCCCCCTGGACAGCCCGAAAGTAGTTATTTTCCAATTTGCCAACGGAAAACCGCCGTACCGCCCCGAAAACGTTGCAAATAACCATTCTAGCCTTCAAACAGTTAGAAATCACGATCGGCCGTCCAGACCGGCACGAATCCCGAATTTCTCGCTGCACCGACAAAAAGCACTATTCACCCCTGAACGGCCCGAAAGTAGTTATTTTCCATTTTGTCAACGGAAAACCGCCGTACCGCCACTAAAACGTTGCAAATAACCATTCTGCCCCTCAAACAGCCAGAAATCACGACTGGCCGTGCAGACCGGCACGAATCCCGAATTTCTCGCTGCACCGACAAAAAGCACTATTCACCCCTGGACAGCCCGAATGTAGTTATTTTCCATTTTGTCAACGGAAAACCGCCGTACCGCCCCTAAAACGATGCAAATAACCAATCTGCCCCACAAACAGCCAAAAATCACGACTGGCCATCCAGACCGGCCCGAATCCCGAATTTCTCGTTGTACCGACAAAAAGCACTATTCACCCCTGAACGGCCCGAAAGTAGTTATTTTCCATTTTGTCAACGGAAAACCGCCGTACCGCCCCGAAAACGTTGCAAATAACCATTCTAGCCCTTAAACAGTTAGAAATCACGATTGGCCGTCCAGACCGGCACGAATCCCGAATTTGTCGCTGCACCGACAAAAAGCACTATTCACCCCTGAACGGCCCGAAAGTAGTTATTTTCCATTTTGTCAACGGAAAACCGCCGTACCGCCACTAAAACGTTGCAAATAACCAATCAGCCCCTCAAACAGCCAGAAATCACGACTGGCCGTCCAGACCGGCACGAATCCCGAATTTCTCGCTGTACCGACAAAAAGCACTATTCACCCCTGGACAGCCCGAAAGTAGTTATTTTCCATTTTGCCAACGGAAAACCGCCGTACCGCCCCGAAAACGTTGCAAATAACCATTCTAGCCTTCAAACAGTTAGAAATCACGATCAGCCGTCCAGACCGACACGAATCCCGAATTTCTCGCTGCACCGACAAAAAGCACTATTCACCCCTGAACGGCCCGAAAGTAGTTATTTTCCATTTTGTCAACGGAAAACCGCCGTACCGCCACTAAAACGTTGCAAATAACCATTCTAGCCCTCAAACAGTTAGAAATCCCGATCGGCCGTCCAGACCGGCACGAATCCCGAATTTCTCGCTGCACCGACAAAAAGCACTATTCACCCCTGAACGGCCCGAAAGTAGTTATTTTCCATTTTGTCAACGGAAAACCACCGTACCGCCCCGAAAACGTTGCAAATAACCATTCTAGCCCTCAAACAGTTAGAAATCACGATCGGCCGCCCTGACCGGCACGAATCCCGAATTTCTCGCTGCATCGACAAAAAGCACTATTCACCCCTGAACGGCCCGAAAGTAGTTATTTTCCATTTTGTCAACGGAAAACCGCCGTACCGCCACTAAAACGTTGCAAATAACCATTCTGCCCCTCAAACAGCCAGAAATCACGACTGGCCGTACAGACCGGCACAAATCCCGAATTTCTCGCTGTACCGACAAAAAGCACTATTCACCCCTGGACAGCCCGAAAGTAGTTATTTTCCAATTTGCCAACGGAAAACCGTCGTACCGCCCCGAAAACGTTGCAAATAACCATTCTAGCCTTCAAACAGTTAGAAATCACGATCGGCCGTCCAGACCGGCACGAATCCCGAATTTCTCGCTGCACCGACAAAAAGCACTATTCACCCCTGAACGGCCCGAAAGTAGTTATTTTCCTTTTTGTCAACGGAAAACCGCCGTACCGCCACTTAAATGTTGCAAATAACCATTCTAGCCCTCAAACAGTTAGAAATCCCGATCGGCCGTCCAGACCGGCACGAATCCCGAATTTCTCGCTGCACCGACAAAAAGCACTATTCACCCCTGAACGGCCCGAAAGTAGTTATTTTCCATTTTGTCAACGGAAAACCGCCGTACCGCCCCGAAAACGTTGCAAATAACCATTCTAGCCTTCAAACAGTTAGAAATCACGATCGGCCGTCCAGACCGGCACGAATCCCGAATTTCTCGCTGCACCGACAAAAAGCACTATTCACCCCTGAACGGCCCGAAAGTAGTTATTTTCCTTTTTGTCAACGGAAAACCGCCGTACCGCCACTAAAACGTTGCAAATAACCATTCTAGCCCTCAAACAGTTAGAAATCCCGATCGGCCGTCCAGACCGGCACGAATCCCGAATTTCTCGCTGCACCGACAAAAAGCACTATTCACCCCTGAACGGCCCGAAAGTAGTTATTTTCCATTTTGTCAACGGAAAACCGCCGTACCGCCACTAAAACGTTGCAAATAACCAATCAGCCCCTCAAACAGCCAAAAATCACGACTGGCCGTCCAGACCGGCACGAATCCCGAATTTCTCGCTGTACCGACAAAAAGCACTATTCACCCCTGGACAGCCCGAAATTAGTTATTTTCCATTTTGTCAACGGAAAACCACCGTACCGCCCCGAAAACGTTGCAAATAACCATTCTAGCCCTCAAACAGTTAGAAATCACGATCGGCCGCCCAGACCGGCACGAATCCCGAATTTCTCGCTGCATCGACAAAAAGCACTATTCACCCCTGAACGGCCCGAAAGTAGTTATTTTCCATTTTGTCAACGGAAAACCGCCGTACCGCCACTAAAACGTTGCAAATAACCAATCTGCCCCTCAAACAGCCAGAAATCACGACTGGCCGTACAGACCGGCACAAATCCCGAATTTCTCGCTGTACCGACAAAAAGCACAATTCACCCCTGGACAGCCCGAAAGTAGTTATTTTCCAATTTGCCAACGGAAAACCGTCGTACCGCCCCGAAAACGTTGCAAATAACCATTCTAGCCTTCAAACAGTTAGAAATCACGACTGGCCGTGCAGACCGGCACGAATCCCGAATTTCTCGCTGCACCGACAAAAAGCACTATTCACCCCTGAACGGCCCGAAAGTAGTTATTTTCCATTTTGTCAACGGAAAACCGCCGTACCGCCACTAAAACGTTGCAAATAACCATTCTAGCCCTCAAACAGTTAGAAATCCCGATCGGCCGTCCAGACCGGCACGAATCCCGAATTTCTCGCTGTACCGACAAAAAGCACTATTCACCCCTGGACAGCCCGAAAGTAGTTATTTTCCATTTTGCCAACGGAAAACCGCCGTACCGCCCCGAAAACGTTGCAAATAACCATTCTAGCCCTTAAACAGTTAGAAATCACGATTGGCCGTCCAGACCGGCACGAATCCCGAATTTGTCGCTGCACCGACAAAAAGCACTATTCACCCCTGAACGGCCCGAAAGTAGTTATTTTCCATTTTGTCAACGGAAAACCGCCGTACCGCCACTAAAACGTTGCAAATAACCAATCAGCCCCTCAAACAGCCAGAAATCACGACTGGCCGTCCAGACCGGCACGAATCCCGAATTTCTCGCTGTACCGACAAAAAACACTATTCACCCCTGGACAGCCCGAAAGTAGTTATTTTCCATTTTGCCAACGGAAAACCGCCGTACCGCCCCGAAAACGTTGCAAATAACCATTCTAGCCTTCAAACAGTTAGAAATCACGATCGGCCGTCCAGACCGGCACGAATCCCGAATTTCTCGCTGCACCGACAAAAAGCACTATTCACCCCTGAACGGCCCGAAAGTAGTTATTTTCCATTTTGTCAACGGAAAACCGCCGTACCGCCACTAAAACGTTGCAAATAACCATTCTAGCCCTCAAACAGTTAGAAATCCCGATCGGCCGTCCAGACCGGCACGAATCCCGAATTTCTCGCTGCACCGACAAAAAGCACTATTCACCCCTGAACGGCCCGAAAGTAGTTATTTTCCATTTTGTCAACGGAAAACCACCGTACCGCCCCGAAAACGTTGCAAATAACCATTCTAGCCCTCAAACAGTTAGAAATCACGATCGGCCGCCCTGACCGGCACGAATCCCGAATTTCTCGCTGCATCGACAAAAAGCACTATTCACCCCTGAACGGCCCGAAAGTAGTTATTTTCCATTTTGTCAACGAAAAACCGCCGTACCGCCACTAAAACGTTGCAAATAACCAATCTGCCCCTCAAACAGCCAGAAATCACGACTGGCCGTACAGACCGGCACAAATCCCGAATTTCTCGCTGTACCGACAAAAAGCACTATTCACCCCTGGACAGCCCGAAAGTAGTTATTTTCCAATTTGCCAACGGAAAACCGTTGTACCGCCCCGAAAACGTTGCAAATAACCATTCTAGCCTTCAAACAGTTAGAAATCACGATCGGCCGTCCAGACCGGCACGAATCCCGAATTTCTCGCTGCACCGACAAAAAGCACTATTCACCCCTGAACGGCCCGAAAGTAGTTATTTTCAATTTTGTCAACGGAAAACCGCCGTACCGCCACTAAAACGTTGCAAATAACCATTCTAGCCCTCAAACAGTTAGAAATCCCGATCGGCCGTCCAGACCGGCACGAATCCCGAATTTCTCGCTGCACCGACAAAAAGCACTATTCACCCCTGAACGGCCCGAAAGTAGTTATTTTCCATTTTGTCAACGGAAAACCGCCGTACCGCCCCGAAAATGTTGCAAATAACCATTCTAGCCTTCAAACAGTTAGAAATCACGATCGGCCGTCCAGACCGGCACGAATCCCGAATTTCTCGCTGCACCGACAAAAAGCACTATTCACCCCTGAACGGCCCGAAAGTAGTTATTTTCCATTTTGTCAACGGAAAACCGCCGTACCGCCACTAAAACGTTGCAAATAACCATTCTAGCCCTCAAACAGTTAGAAATCCCGATCGGCCGTCCAGACCGGCACGAATCCCGAATTTCTCGCTGTACCGACAAAAAGCACTATTCACCCCTGGACAGCCCGAAAGTAGTTATTTTCCATTTTGCCAACGGAAAACCGCCGTACCGCCCCGAAAACGTTGCAAATAACCATTCTAGCCTTCAAACAGTTAGAAATCACGATCGGCCGTCCAGACCGGCACGAATCCCGAATTTGTCGCTGCACCGACAAAAAGCACTATTCACCCCTGAACGGCCCGAAAGTAGTTATTTTCCATTTTGTCAACGGAAAACCGCCGTACCGCCACTAAAACGTTGCAAATAACCAATCAGCCCCTCAAACAGCCAGAAATCACGACTGGCCGTACAGACCGGCACAAATCCCGAATTTCTCGCTGTACCGACAAAAAGCACAATTCACCCCTGGACAGCCCGAAAGTAGTTATTTTCCAATTTGCCAACGGAAAACCGTCGTACCGCCCCGAAAACGTTGCAAATAACCATTCTAGCCTTCAAACAGTTAGAAATCACGACTGGCCGTGCAGACCGGCACGAATCCCGAATTTCTCGCTGCACCGACAAAAAGCACTATTCACCCCTGAACGGCCCGAAAGTAGTTATTTTCCATTTTGTCAACGGAAAACCGCCGTACCGCCACTAAAACGTTGCAAATAACCATTCTAGCCCTCAAACAGTTAGAAATCCCGATCGGCCGTCCAGACCGGCACGAATCCCGAATTTCTCGCTGTACCGACAAAAAGCACTATTCACCCCTGGACAGCCCGAAAGTAGTTATTTTCCATTTTGCCAACGGAAAACCGCCGTACCGCCCCGAAAACGTTGCAAATAACCATTCTAGCCTTCAAACAGTTAGAAATCACGATCGGCCGTCCAGACCGGCACGAATCCCGAATTTCTCGCTGCACCGACAAAAAGCACTATTCACCCCTGAACGGCCCGAAAGTAGTTATTTTCCATTTTGTCAACGGAAAACCGCCGTACCGCCACTAAAACGTTGCAAATAACCATTCTAGCCCTCAAACAGTTAGAAATCCCGATCGGCCGTCCAGACCGGCACGGATCCCAAATTTCTCGCTGCACCGACAAAAAGCACTATTCACCCCTGAACGGCCCGAAAGTAGTTATTTTCCATTTTGTCAACGGAAAACCGCCGTACCGCCCCGAAAACGTTGCAAATAACCATTCTAGCCTTCAAACAGTTAGAAATCACGATCGGCCGTCCAGACCGGCACGAATCCCGAATTTCTCGCTGCACCGACAAAAAGCACTATTCACCCCTGAACGGCCCGAAAGTAGTTATTTTCCATTTTGTCAACGGAAAACCGCCGTACCGCCACTAAAACGTTGCAAATAACCATTCTAGCCCTCAAACAGTTAGAAATCCCGATCGGCCGTCCAGACCGGCACGAATCCCGAATTTCTCGCTGCACCGACAAAAAGCACTATTCACCCCTGAACGGCCCGAAAGTAGTTATTTTCCATTTTGTCCACGGAAAACCACCGTACCGCCCCGAAAACGTTGCAAATAACCATTCTAGCCCTCAAACAGTTAGAAATCACGATCGGCCGCCCTGACCGGCACGAATCCCGAATTTCTCGCTGCATCGACAAAAAGCACTATTCACCCCTGAACGGCCCGAAAGTAGTTATTTTCCATTTTGTCAACGAAAAACCGCCGTACCGCCACTAAAACGTTGCAAATAACCAATCTGCCCCTCAAACAGCCAGAAATCACGACTGGCCGTACAGACCGGCTCAAATCCCGAATTTCTCGCTGTACCGACAAAAAGCACTATTCACCCCTGGACAGCCCGAAAGTAGTTATTTTCCAATTTGCCAACGGAAAACCGTTGTACCGCCCCGAAAACGTTGCAAATAACCATTCTAGCCTTCAAACAGTTAGAAATCACGATCGGCCGTCCAGACCGGCACGAATCCCGAATTTCTCGCTGCACCGACAAAAAGCACTATTCACCCCTGAACGGCCCGAAAGTAGTTATTTTCCATTTTGTCAACGGAAAACCGCCGTACCGCCACTAAAACGTTGCAAATAACCATTCTAGCCCTCAAACAGTTAGAAATCCCGATCGGCCGTCCAGACCGGCACGAATCCCGAATTTCTCGCTGCACCGACAAAAAGCACTATTCACCCCTGAACGGCCCGAAAGTAGTTATTTTCCATTTTGTCAACGGAAAACCGCCGTACCGCCCCGAAAATGTTGCAAATAACCATTCTAGCCTTCAAACAGTTAGAAATCACGATCGGCCGTCCAGACCGGCACGAATCCCGAATTTCTCGCTGCACCGACAAAAAGCACTATTCACCCCTGAACGGCCCGAAAGTAGTTATTTTCCATTTTGTCAACGGAAAACCGCCGTACCGCCACTAAAACGTTGCAAATAACCATTCTAGCCCTCAAACAGTTAGAAATCCCGATCGGCCGTCCAGACCGGCACGAATCCCGAATTTCTCGCTGTACCGACAAAAAGCACTATTCACCCCTGGACAGCCCGAAAGTAGTTATTTTCCATTTTGCCAACGGAAAACCGCCGTACCGCCCCGAAAACGTTGCAAATAACCATTCTAGCCTTCAAACAGTTAGAAATCACGATCGGCCGTCCAGACCGGCACGAATCCCGAATTTCTCGCTGCACCGACAAAAAGCACTATTCACCCCTGAACGGCCCGAAAGTAGTTATTTTCCATTTTGTCAACGGAAAACCGCCGTACCGCCACTAAAACGTTGCAAATAACCATTCTAGCCCTCAAACAGTTAGAAATCCCGATCGGCCGTCCAGACCGGCACGGATCCCAAATTTCTCGCTGCACCGACAAAAAGCACTATTCACCCCTGAACGGCCCGAAAGTAGTTATTTTCCATTTTGTCAACGGAAAACCGCCGTACCGCCCCGAAAACGTTGCAAATAACCATTCTAGCCTTCAAACAGTTAGAAATCACGATCGGCCGTCCAGACCGGCACGAATCCCGAATTTCTCGCTGTACCGACAAAAAGCACTATTCACCCCTGGACAGCCCGAAATTAGTTATTTTCCATTTTGTCATCGGAAAACCGCCGTACCGCCCCGAAAACGTTGCAAATAACCATTCTAGCCTTCAAACAGTTAGAAATCACGATCGGCCGTCCAGACCGGCACGAATCCCGAATTTCTCGCTGTACCGACAACAAGCACTATTCACCCCTGGACAGCCCGAAATTAGTTATTTTCCATTTTGTCAACGGAAAACCGCCGTACCGCCCCGAAAACGTTGCAAATAACCATTCTAGCCCTCAAACAGTTAGAAATCACGATCGGCCGCCCAGACCGGCCCGAATCCCGAATTTCTCGCTGCACCGACAAAAAGCACTATTCACCCCTGAACGGCCCGAAAGTAGTTATTTTCCATTTTGTCAACGGAAAACCGCCGTACCGCCACTAAAACGTTGCAAATAACCAATCTGCCCCTCAAACAGCCAGAAATCACGACTGGCCGTACAGACCGGCACAAATCCCGAATTTCTCGCTGTACCGACAAAAAGCACTATTCACCCCTGGACAGCCCGAAAGTAGTTATTTTCCAATTTGCCAACGGAAAACCGTCGTACCGCCCCGAAAACGTTGCAAATAACCATTCTAGCCTTCAAACAGTTAGTAATCACGATCGGCCGTCCAGACCGGCACGAATCCCGAATTTCTCGCTGCACCGACAAAAAGCACTATTCACCCCTGAACGGCCCGAAAGTAGTTATTTTCCATTTTGTCAACGGAAAACCGCCGTACCGCCACTAATACGTTGCAAATAACCATTCTAGCCCTCAAATAGTTAGAAATCCCGATCGGCCGTCCAGACCGGCACGAATCCCGAATTTCTCGCTGCACCGACAAAAAGCACTATTCACCCCTAAACGGCCCGAAAGTAGTTATTTTCCATTTTGTCAACGGAAAACCGCCGTACCGCCCCGAAAACGTTGCAAATAACCATTCTAGCCTTCAAACAGTTAGAAATCACGATCGGCCATCCAGACCGGCACGAATCCCGAATTTCTCGCTGCACCGACAAAAAGCACTATTCACCCCTGAACGGCCCGAAAGTAGTTATTTTCCTTTTTGTCAACGGAAAACCGCCGTACCGCCACTAAAACGTTGCAAATAACCATTCTAGCCCTCAAACAGTTAGAAATCCCGATCGGCCGTCCAGACCGGCACGAATCCCGAATTTCTCGCTGCACCGACAAAAAGCACTATTCACCCCTGAACGGCCCGAAAGTACTTATTTTCCATTTTGTCAACGGAAAACCGCCGGACAGCCACTAAAACGTTGCAAATAACCAATCAGCCCCTCAAACAGCCAAAAATCACGACTGGCCGTCCAGACCGGCACGAATCCCGAATTTCTCGCTGTACCGACAAAAAGCACTATTCACCCCTGGACAGCCCGAAATTAGTTATTTTCCATTTTGTCAACGGAAAACCACCGTACCACCCCAAAAACGTTGCAAATAACCATTCTAGCCCTCAAACTGTGAGAAATCACGATCGGCCGCCCGGACCGGCACGAATCCCGAATTTCTCGCTGCATCGACAAAAAGCACTATTCACCCCTGAACGGCCCGAAAGTAGTTATTTTCCATTTTGTCAACGGAAAACCGCCGTACCGCCACTAAAACGTTGCAAATAACCAATCTGCCCCTCAAACGGCCAGAAATCACGACTGGCCGTACAGACCGGCAGAAATCCCGAATTTCTCGCTGTACCGACAAAAAGCACAATTCACCCCTGGACAGCCCGAAAGTAGTTATTTTCCAATTTGCCAACGGAAAACCGTCGTACCGCCCCGAAAACGTTGCAAATAACCATTCTAGCCTTCAAACAGTTAGAAATCACGATCGGTCGTCCAGACCGGCACGAATCCCGAATTTCTCGCTGCACCGACAAAAAGCACTATTCACCCCTGAACGGCCCGAAAGTAGTTATTTTCCATTTTGTCAACGGAAAACCGCCGTACCGCCACTAAAACGTTGCAAATAACCATTCTAGCCCTCAAACAGTTAGAAATCCCGATCGGCCGTCCAGACCGGCACGAATCCCGAATTTCTCGCTGTACCGACAAAAAGCACTATTCACCCCTGGACAGCCCGAAAGTAGTTATTTTCCATTTTGCCAACGGAAAACCGCCGTACCGCCCCGAAAACGTTGCAAATAACCATTCTAGCCTTCAAACAGTTAGAAATCACGATCGGCCGTCCAGACCGGCACGAATCCCGAATTTCTCGCTGCACCGACAAAAAGCACTATTCACCCCTGAACGGCCCGAAAGTAGTTATTTTCCATTTTGTCAACGGAAAACCGCCGTACCGCCACTAAAACGTTGCAAATAACCATTCTAGCCCTCAAACAGTTAGAAATCCCGATCGGCCGTCCAGACCGGCACGAATCCCGAATTTCTCGCTGCACCGACAAAAAGCACTATTCACCCCTGAACGGCCCGAAAGTAGTTATTTTCCATTTTGTCAACGGAAAACCGCCGTACCGCCCCGAAAACGTTGCAAATAACCATTCTAGCCTTCAAACAGTTAGAAATCACGATCGGCCGTCCAGACCGGCACGAATCCCGAATTTCTCGCTGTACCGACAAAAAGCACTATTCACCCTTGGACAGCCCGAAATTAGTTATTTTCCATTTTGTCAACGGAAAACCGCCGTACCGCCCCGAAAACGTTGCAAATAACCATTCTAGCCTTCAAACAGTTAGAAATCACGATCGGTCGTCCAGACCGGCACGAATCCCGAATTTCTCGCTGTACCGACAACAAGCACTATTCACCCCTGGACAGCCCGAAATTAGTTATTTTCCATTTTGTCAACGGTAAACCGCCGTACCGCCCCGAAAACGTTGCAAATAACCATTCTAGCCCTCAAACAGTTAGAAATCACGATCGACCGTCCAGACCGGCACGAATCCCGAATTTCTCGCTGCACCGACAAAAAGCACTATTCACCCCTGAACGGCCCGAAAGTAGTTATTTTCCTTTTTGTCAACGGAAAACCGCCGTACCGCCACTAAAACGTTGCAAATAACCATTCTAGCCCTCAAGCAGTTAGAAATCCCGATCGGCCGTCCAGACCGGCACGAATCCCGAATTTCTCGCTGCACCGACAAAAAGCACTATTCACCCCTGAACGGCCCGAAAGTACTTATTTTCCATTTTGTCAACGGAAAACCGCCGTACAGCCACTAAAACGTTGCAAATAACCAATCAGCCCCTCAAACAGCCAAAAATCACGACTGGCCGTCCAGACCGGCACGAATCCCGAATTTCTCGCTGTACCGACAAAAAGCACTATTCACCCCTGGACAGCCCGAAATTAGTTATTTTCCATTTTGTCAACGGAAAATCACAGTACCGCCCCGAAAACGTTGCAAATAACCATTCTAGCCCTCAAACAGTTAGAAATCACGATTGGCCGCCCAGACCGGCACGAATCCCGAATTTCTCGCTGCATCGACAAAAAGCACTATTCACCCCTGAACGGCCCGAAAGTAGTTATTTTCCATTTTGTCAACGGAAAACCGCCGTACCGCCCCTAAAACGTTGCAAATAACCAATCTGCCCCTCAAACAGCCAGAAATCACGACTGGCCGTACAGACCGGCACAAATCCCGAATTTCTCGCTGTACCGACAAAAAGCACAATTCACCCCTGGACAGCCCGAAAGTAGTTATTTTCCAATTTGCCAACGGAAAACCGTCGTATCGCCCCGAAAACGTTGCAAATAACCATTCTAGCCTTCAAACAGTTAGAAATCACGATCGGCCGTCCAGACCGGCACGAATCCCGAATTTCTCGCTGCACCGACAAAAAGCACTATTCACCCCTGAACGGCCCGAAAGTAGTAATTTTCCATTTTGTCAACGGAAAACCGCCGTACCGCCACTAAAACGTTGCAAATAACCATTCTAGCCCTCAAACAGTTAGAAATCCCGATCGGCCGTCCAGACCGGCACGAATCCTGAATTTCTCGCTGTACCGACAAAAAGCACTATTCACCCCTGGACAGCCCGAAAGTAGTTATTTTCCATTTTGCCAACGGAAAACCGCCGTACCGCCCCGAAAACGTTGCAAATAACCATTCTAGCCTTCAAACAGTTAGAAATCACGATCGGCCGTCCAGACCGGCACGAATCCCGAATTTCTCGCTGCACCGACAAAAAGCACTATTCACCCCTGAACGGCCTGAAAGTAGTTATTTTCCATTTTGTCAACGGAAAACCGCCGTACCGCCACTAAAACGTTGCAAATAACCATTCTAGCCCTCAAACAGTTAGAAATCCCGATCGGCCGTCCAGACCGGCACGAATCCCGAATTTCTCGCTGCACCGACAAAAAGCACTATTCACCCCTGAACGGCCCGAAAGTAGTTATTTTCCATTTTGTCAACGGAAAACCGCCGTACCGCCCCGAAAACGTTGCAAATAACCATTCTAGCCTTCAAACAGTTAGAAATCACGATCGGCCGTCCAGACCGGCACGAATCCCGAATTTCTCGCTGTACCGACAAAAAGCACTATTCACCCCTGGACAGCCCGAAATTAGTTATTTTCCATTTTGTCAACGGAAAACCGCCGTACCGCCCCGAAAACGTTGCAAATAACCATTCTAGCCTTCAAACAGTTAGAAATCACGATCGGCCGTCCAGACCGGCACGAATCCCGAATTTCTCGCTGTACCGACAACAAGCACTATTCACCCCTGGACAGCCCGAAATTAGTTATTTTCCTTTTTGTCAACGGAAAACCGCCGTACCGCCCCGAAAACGTTGCAAATAACCATTCTAGCCCTCAAACAGTTAGAAATCACGATCGGCCGCCCAGACCGGCCCGAATCCCGAATTTCTCGCTGCACCGACAAAAAGCACTATTCACCCCTGAACGGCCCGAAAGTAGTTATTTTCCACTTTGTCAACGGAAAACCGCCGTACCGCCCCGAAAACGTTGCAAATAACCATTCTAGCCTTCAAACAGTTAGAAATCACGATCGGCCGTCCAGACCGGCACGAATCCCGAATTTCTCGCTGCACCGACAAAAAGCACTATTCACCCCTGGACAGCCCGAAAGTAGTTATTTTCCAATTTGCCAACGGAAAACCGCCGTACCGCCCCGAAAACGTTGCAAATAACCATTCTAGCCTTCAAACAGTTAGAAATCACGATCGGCCGTCCAGACCGGCACGAATCCCGAATTTCTCGCTGCACCGACAAAAAGCACTATTCACCCCTGAACGGCCCGAAAGTAGTTATTTTCCATTTTGTCAACGGAAAACCGCCGTACCGCCACTAAAACGTTGCAAATAACCATTCTAGCCCTCAAACAGTTAGAAATCCCGATCGGCCGTCCAGACCGGCACGAATCCCGAATTTCTCGCTGCACCGACAAAAAGCACTATTCACCCCTGAACGGCCCGAAAGTAGTTATTTTCCATTTTGTCAACGGAAAACCGCCGTACCGCCCCGAAAACGTTGCAAATAACCATTCTAGCCTTCAAACAGTTAGAAATCACGATCGGCCGTCCAGACCGGCACGAATCCCGAATTTCTCGCTGTACCGACAACAAGCACTATTCACCCCTGGACAGCCCGAAATTAGTTATTTTCCATTTTGTCAACGGAAAACCGCCGTACCGCCCCGAAAACGTTGCAAATAACCATTCTAGCCCTCAAACAGTTAGAAATCACGATCGGCCGCCCAGACCGGCACGAATCCCGAATTTCTCGCTGCACCGACAAAAAGCACTATTCACCCCTGAACGGCCCGAAAGTAGTTATTTTCCATTTTGTCAACGGAAAACCGCCGTACCGCCACTAAAACGTTGCAAATAACCAATCTGCCCCTCAAACAGCCAGAAATCACGACTGGCCGTCCAGACCGGCACGAATCGCGAATTTCTCGCTGCACCGACAAAAAGCACTATTCACCCCTGAACGGCCCGAAAGTAGTTATTTTCCATTTTGTCAAACGAAAACCGCCGTACCGCCACTAAAACGTTGCAAATAACCAATCAGCCCCTCAAACAGCCAGAAATCACGACTGGCCGTCCAGACCGGCACGAATCCCGAATTTCTCGCTGTACCGACAAAAAGCACTATTCACCCCTGGACAGCCCGAAATTAGTTATTTTCCTTTTTGTCAACGGAAAACCGCCGTACCGCCACTAAAACGTTGCAAATAACCATTCTAGCCCTCAAACAGTTAAAAATCCCGATCGGCCGTCCAGACCGGCACGAATCCCGAATTTCTCGCTGCACCGACAAAAAGCACTATTCACCCCTGAACGGCCCGAAAGTAGTTATTTTCCATTTTGTCAACGGAAATCCGCCGTACCGCCACTAAAACGTTGCAAATAACCAATCTGCCCCTCAAACAGCCAGAAATCACGACTGGCCGTCCGGACCGGCACGAATCCCGAATTTCTCGCTGTACCGACAAAAAGCACTATTCACCCCTGGACAGCCCGAAAGTAGTTATTTTCCATTTTGCCAACGGAAAACCGCCGTACCGCCCCGAAAACGTTGCAAATAACCATTCTAGCCTTCAAACAGTTAGAAATCACGATCGGCCGCCCAGACCGGCACGAATCCCGAATTTCTCGCTGCATCGACAAAAAGCACTATTCACCCCTGAACGGCCCGAAAGTAGTTATTTTCCATTTTGTCAAACGAAAACCGCCGTACCGCCACTAAAACGTTGCAAATAACCAATCTGCCCCTCAAACAGCCAGAAATCACGACTGGCCGTCCAGACCGGCACGAATCCCGAATTTCTCGCTGTACCGACAAAAAGCACTATTCACCCCTGGACAGCCCGAAAGTAGTTATTTTCCATTTTGTCAACGGAAAACCGCCGTACCGCCACTAAAACGTTGCAAATAACCATTCTAGCCCTCAAACAGTTAGAAATCCCGGTCGGCCGTCCAGATCGGCACGAATCCCGAATTTCTCGCTGCACCGACAAAAAGCACTATTCACCCCTGAACGGCCCGAAAGTAGTTATTTTCCATTTTGTCAACGGAAAACCGCCGTACCGCCACTAAAACGTTGCAAATAACCAATCTGCCCCTCAAACAGCCAGAAATCACGACTGGCCGTCCAGACCGGCACGAATCCCGAATTTCTCGCTGTACCGACAACAAGCACTATTCACCCCTGGACAGCCCGAAATTAGTTATTTTCCATTTTGTCAACGGAAAACCGCCGTACCGCCCCGAAAACGTTGCAAATAACCATTCTAGCCCTCAAACAGTTAGAAATCACGATCGGCCGCCCAGACCGGCACGAATCCCGAATTTCTCGCTGCACCGACAAAAAGCACTATTCACCTCTGAACGGCCCGAAAGTAGTTATTTTCCATTTTGTCAACGGAAAACCGCCGTACCGCCACTAAAACGTTGCAAATAACCAATCTGCCCCTCAAACAGCCAGAAATCACGACTGGCCGTCCAGACCGGCACGAATCCCGAATTTCTCGCTGCACCGACAAAAAGCACTATTCACCCCTGAACGGCCCGAAAGTAGTTATTTTCCGTTTTGTCAAACGAAAACCGCCGTACCGCCACTAAAACGTTGCAAATAACCAATCAGCCCCTCAAACAGCCAGAAATCACGACTGGCCGTCCAGACCGGCACGAATCCCGAATTTCTCGCTGTACCGACAAAAAGCACTATTCACCCCTGGACAGCCTGAAATTAGTTATTTTCCTTTTTGTCAACGGAAAACCGCCGTACCGCCACTAAAACGTTGCAAATAACCATTCTAGCGCTCAAACAGTTAAAAATCCCGATCGGCCGTCCAGACCGGCACGAATCCCGAATTTCTCGCTGCACCGACAAAAAGCACTATTCACCCCTGAACGGCCCGAAAGTAGTTATTTTCCATTTTGTCAACGGAAATCCGCCGTACCGCCACTAAAACGTTGCAAATAACCAATCTGCCCCTCAAACAGCCAGAAATCACGACTGGCCGTCCGGACCGGCACGAATCCCGAATTTCTCGCTGTACCGACAAAAAGCACTATTCACCCCTGGACAGCCCGAAAGTAGTTATTTTCCATTTTGCCAACGGAAAACCGCCGTACCGCCCCGAAAACGTTGCAAATAACCATTCTAGCCTTCAAACAGTTAGAAATCACGATCGGCCGCCCAGACCGGCACGAATCCCGAATTTCTCGCTGCATCGACAAAAAGCACTATTCACCCCTGAACGGCCCGAAAGTAGTTATTTTCCATTTTGTCAAACGAAAACCGCCGTACCGCCACTAAAACGTTGCAAATAACCAATCTGCCCCTCAAACAGCCAGAAATCACGACTGGCCGTCCAGACCGGCACGAATCCCGAATTTCTCGCTGTACCGACAAAAAGCACTATTCACCCCTGGACAGCCCGAAAGTAGTTATTTTCCATTTTGTCAACGGAAAACCGCCGTACCGCCACTAAAACGTTGCAAATAACCATTCTAGCCCTCAAACAGTTAGAAATCCCGATCGGCCGTCCAGACCGGCACGAATCCCGAATTTCTCGCTGCACCGACAAAAAGCACTATTCACCCCTGAACGGCCCGAAAGTAGTTATTTTCCATTTTGTCAACGGAAAACCGCCGTACCGCCACTAAAACGTTGCAAATAACCAATCTGCCCCTCAAACAGCCAGAAATCACGACTGGCCGTCCGGACCGGCACGAATCCCGAATTTCTCGCTGTACCGACAAAAAGCACTATTCAACCCTGGACAGCCCGAAAGTAGTTATTTTCCATTTTGCCAACGGAAAACCGCCGTACCGCCCCGAAAACGTTGCAAATAACCATTCTAGCCTTCAAACAGTTAGAAATCACGATCGGCCGCCCAGACCGGCACGAATCCCGAATTTCTCGCTGCATCGACAAAAAGCACTATTCACCCCTGAACGGCCCGAAAGTAGTTATTTTCCATTTTGTCAAACGAAAACCGCCGTACCGCCACTAAAACGTTGCAAATAACCAATCTGCCCCTCAAACAGCCAGAAATCACGACTGGCCGTCCAGACCGGCACGAATCCCGAATTTCTCGCTGTACCGACAAAAAGCACTATTCACCCCTGGACAGCCCGAAAGTAGTTATTTTCCATTTTGTCAACGGAAAACCGCCGTACCGCCACTAAAACGTTGCAAATAACCATTCTAGCCCTCAAACAGTTAGAAATCCCGGTCGGCCGTCCAGATCGGCATGAATCCCGAATTTCTCGCTGCACCGACAAAAAGCACTATTCACCCCTGAACGGCCCGAAAGTAGTTATTTTCCATTTTGTCAACGGAAAACCGCCGTACCGCCACTAAAACGTTGCAAATAACCAATCTGCCCCTCAAACAGCCAGAAATCACGACTGGCCGTCCAGACCGGCACGAATCCCGAATTTCTCGCTGTACCGACAACAAGCACTATTCACCCCTGGACAGCCCGAAATTAGTTATTTTCCATTTTGTCAACGGAAAACCGCCGTACCGCCCCGAAAACGTTGCAAATAACCATTCTAGCCCTCAAACAGTTAGAAATCACGATCGGCCGCCCAGACCGGCACGAATCCCGAATTTCTCGCTGCACCGACAAAAAGCACTATTCACCTCTGAACGGCCCGAAAGTAGTTATTTTCCATTTTGTCAACGGAAAACCGCCGTACCGCCACTAAAACGTTGCAAATAACCAATCTGCCCCTCAAACAGCCAGAAATCACGACTGGCCGTCCAGACCGGCACGAATCCCGAATTTCTCGCTGCACCGACAAAAAGCACTATTCACCCCTGAACGGCCCGAAAGTAGTTATTTTCCGTTTTGTCAAACGAAAACCGCCGTACCGCCACTAAAACGTTGCAAATAACCAATCAGCCCCTCAAACAGCCAGAAATCACGACTGGCCGTCCAGACCGGCACGAATCCCGAATTTCTCGCTGTACCGACAAAAAGCACTATTCACCCCTGGACAGCCTGAAATTAGTTATTTTCCTTTTTGTCAACGGAAAACCGCCGTACCGCCACTAAAACGTTGCAAATAACCATTCTAGCGCTCAAACAGTTAAAAATCCCGATCGGCCGTCCAGACCGGCACGAATCCCGAATTTCTCGCTGCACCGACAAAAAGCACTATTCACCCCTGAACGGCCCGAAAGTAGTTATTTTCCATTTTGTCAACGGAAATCCGCCGTACCGCCACTAAAACGTTGCAAATAACCAATCTGCCCCTCAAACAGCCAGAAATCACGACTGGCCGTCCGGACCGGCACGAATCCCGAATTTCTCGCTGTACCGACAAAAAGCACTATTCACCCCTGGACAGCCCGAAAGTAGTTATTTTCCATTTTGCCAACGGAAAACCGCCGTACCGCCCCGAAAACGTTGCAAATAACCATTCTAGCCTTCAAACAGTTAGAAATCACGATCGGCCGCCCAGACCGGCACGAATCCCGAATTTCTCGCTGCATCGACAAAAAGCACTATTCACCCCTGAACGGCCCGAAAGTAGTTATTTTCCATTTTGTCAAACGAAAACCGCCGTACCGCCACTAAAACGTTGCAAATAACCAATCTGCCCCTCAAACAGCCAGAAATCACGACTGGCCGTCCAGACCGGCACGAATCCCGAATTTCTCGCTGTACCGACAAAAAGCACTATTCACCCCTGGACAGCCCGAAAGTAGTTATTTTCCATTTTGTCAACGGAAAACCGCCGTACCGCCACTAAAACGTTGCAAATAACCATTCTAGCCCTCAAACAGTTAGAAATCCCGATCGGCCGTCCAGACCGGCACGAATCCCGAATTTCTCGCTGCACCGACAAAAAGCACTATTCACCCCTGAACGGCCCGAAAGTAGTTATTTTCCATTTTGTCAACGGAAAACCGCCGTACCGCCACTAAAACGTTGCAAATAACCAATCTGCCCCTCAAACAGCCAGAAATCACGACTGGCCGTCCAGACCGGCACGAATCCCGAATTTCTCGCTGTACCGACAAAAAGCACTATTCACCCCTGGACAGCCCGAAAGTAGTTATTTTCCAATTTGCCAACGGAAAACCGCCGTACCGCCCCGAAAACGTTGCAATTAACCATTCTAGCCTTCAAACAGTTAGAAATCACGATCGGCCGTCCAGACCGGCACGAATCCCGAATTTCTCGCTGCACCGACAAAAAGCACTATTCACCCCTGAACGGCCCGAAAGTAGTTATTTTCCATTTTGTCAACGGAAAACCGCCGTACCGCCACTAAAACGTTGCAAATAACCATTCTAGCCCTCAAACAGTTAGAAATCCCGATCGGCCGTCCAGACCGGCACGAATCCCGAATTTCTCGCTGCACCGACAAAAAGCACTATTCACCCCTGAACGGCCCGAAAGTAGTTATTTTCCATTTTGTCAACGGAAAACCGCCGTACCGCCACTAAAACGTTGCAAATAACCAATCTGCCCCTCAAACAGCCAGAAATCACGACTGGCCGTCCAGACCGGCACGAATCCCGAATTTCTCGCTGTACCGACAAAAAGCACTATTCACCCCTGGACGGCCCGAAAGTAGTTATTTTCCATTTTGTCAACGGAAAACCGCCGTACCGCCACTAAAACGTTGCAAATAACCAATCTGCCCCTCAAACAGCCAGAAATCACGACTGGCCGTCCAGACCGGCACGAATCCCGAATTTCTCGCTGTACCGACAACAAGCACTATTCACCCCTGGACAGCCCGAAATTAGTTATTTTCCATTTTGTCAACGGAAAACCGCCGTACCGCCCCGAAAACGTTGCAAATAACCATTCTAGCCCTCAAACAGTTAGAAATCACGATCGGCCGCCCAGACCGGCACGAATCCCGAATTTCTCGCTGCACCGACAAAAAGCACTATTCACCTCTGAACGGCCCGAAAGTAGTTATTTTCCATTTTGTCAACGGAAAACCGCCGTACCGCCACTAAAACGTTGCAAATAACCAATCTGCCCCTCAAACAGCCAGAAATCACGACTGGCCGTCCAGACCGGCACGAATCCCGAATTTCTCGCTGCACCGACAAAAAGCACTATTCACCCCTGAACGGCCCGAAAGTAGTTATTTTCCGTTTTGTCAAACGAAAACCGCCGTACCGCCACTAAAACGTTGCAAATAACCAATCAGCCCCTCAAACAGCCAGAAATCACGACTGGCCGTCCAGACCGGCACGAATCCCGAATTTCTCGCTGTACCGACAAAAAGCACTATTCACCCCTGGACAGCCCGAAAGTAGTTATTTTCCATTTTGTCAACGGAAAACCGCCGTACCGCCACTAAAACGTTGCAAATAACCATTCTAGCCCTCAAACAGTTAGAAATCCCGATCGGCCGTCCAGACCGGCACGAATCCCGAATTTCTCGCTGCACCGACAAAAAGCACTATTCACCCCTGAACGGCCCGAAAGTAGTTATTTTCCATTTTGTCAACGGAAAACCGCCGTACCGCCACTAAAACGTTGCAAATAACCAATCTGCCCCTCAAACAGCCAGAAATCACGACTGGCCGTCCAGACCGGCACGAATCCCGAATTTCTCGCTGTACCGACAAAAAGCACTATTCACCCCTGGACGGCCCGAAAGTAGTTATTTTCCATTTTGTCAACGGAAAACCGCCGTACCGCCACTAAAACGTTGCAAATAACCATTCTAGCCCTCAAACAGTTAGAAATCCCGATCGGCCGTCCAGACCGGCACGAATCCCGAATTTCTCGCTGCACCGACAAAAAGCACTATTCACCCCTGAACGGCCCGAAAGTAGTTATTTTCCATTTTGTCAACGGAAAACCGCCGTACCGCCCCGAAAACGTTGCAAATAACCATTCTAGCCTTCAAACAGTTAGAAATCACGATCGGCCGTCCAGACCGGCACGAATCCCGAATTTCTCGCTGTACCGACAACAAGCACTATTCACCCCTGGACAGCCCGAAATTAGTTATTTTCCATTTTGTCAACGGAAAACCGCCGTACCGCCCCGAAAACGTTGCAAATAACCATTCTAGCCCTCAAACAGTTAGAAATCACGATCGGCCGCCCAGACCGGCACGAATCCCGAATTTCTCGCTGCACCGACAAAAAGCACTATTCACCCCTGAACGGCCCGAAAGTAGTTATTTTCCATTTTGTCAACGGAAAACCGCCGTACCGCCACTAAAACGTTGCAAATAACCAATCTGCCCCTCAAACGGCCAGAAATCACGACTGGCCGTCCAGACCGGCACGAATCCCGAATTTCTCGCTGCACCGACAAAAAGCACTATTCACCCCTGATCGGCCCGAAAGTAGTTATTTTCCATTTTGTCAAACGAAAACCGCCGTACCGCCACTAAAACGTTGCAAATAACCAATCAGCCCCTCAAACAGCCAGAAATCACGACTGGCCCTCCAGACCGGCACGAATCCCGAATTTCTCGCTGTACCGACAAAAAGCACTATTCACCCCTGGACAGCCCGAAATTAGTTATTTTCCTTTTTGTCAACGGAAAACCGCCGTACCGCCCCGAAAACGTTGCAAATAACCATTCTAGCCCTCAAACAGTTAGAAATCACGATCGGCCGCCCAGACCGGCACGAATCCCGAATTTCTCGCTGCACCGACAAAAAGCACTATTCACCCCTGAACGGCCCGAAAGTAGTTATTTTCCATTTTGTCAACGGAAAACCGCCGTACCGCCACTAAAACGTTGCAAATAACCAATCTGCCCCTCAAACAGCCAGAAATCACGACTGGCCGTCCAGACCGGCACGAATCCCGAATTTCTCGCTGCACCGACAAAAAGCACTATTCACCCCTGAACGGCCCGAAAGTAGTTATTTTCCATTTTGTCAAACGAAAACCGCCGTACCGCCACTAAAACGTTGCAAATAACCAATCAGCCCCTCAAACAGCCAGAAATCACCACTGGCCGTCCAGACCGGCACGAATCCCGAATTTCTCGCTGTACCGACAAAAAGCACTATTCACCCCTGGACAGCCCGAAATTAGTTATTTTCCATTTTGTCAACGGAAAACCGCCGTACCGCCACTAAAACGTTGCAAATAACCATTCTAGCCCTCAAACAGTTAGAAATCCCGATCGGCCGTCCAGACCGGCACGAATCCCGAATTTCTCGCTGTACCGACAAAAAGCACTCTTCACCCCTGAACGGCACGAAAGTAGTTATTTTCCATTTTGCCAGCGGAAAACCGCCGTACCGCCCCGAAAACGTTGCAAATAACCATTCTAGCCTTCAAACAGTTAGAAATCACGATCGGCCGCCCAGACCGGCACGAATCCCGAATTTCTCGCTGCACCGACAAAAAGCACTATTCACCCCTGAACGGCCCGAAAGTAGTTATTTTCCATTTTGTCAACGGAAAACCGCCGTACCGCCACTAAAACGTTGCAAATAACCAATCTGCCCCTCAAACAGCCAGAAATCACGACTGGCCGTCCAGACCGGCACGAATCCCGAATTTCTCGCTGTACCGACAAAAAGCACTATTCACCCCTGGACAGCCCGAAAGTAGTTATTTTCCAATTTGCCAACGGAAAACCGCCGTACCGCCCCGAAAACGTTGCAAATAACCATTCTAGCCTTCAAACAGTTAGAAATCACGATCGGCCGTCCAGACCGGCACGAATCTCGAATTTCTCGCAGCACCGACAAAAAGCACTATTCACCCCTGAACGGCCCGAAAGTAGTTATTTTCCATTTTGTCAACGGAAAACCGCCGTACCGCCACTAAAACGTTGCAAATAACCATTCTAGCCCTCAAACAGTTAGAAATCCCGATCGGCCGTCCAGACCGGCACGAATCCCGAATTTCTCGCTGCACCGACAAAAAGCACTATTCACCCCTGAACGGCCCGAAAGTAGTTATTTTCCATTTTGTCAACGGAAAACCGCCGTACCGCCACTAAAACGTTGCAAATAACCATTCTGCCCCTCAAACAGCCAGAAATCACGACTGGCCGTGCAGACCGGCACGAATCCCGAATTTCTCGCTGCACCGACAAAAAGCACTATTCACCCCTGGACAGCCCGAAAGTAGTTATTTTCCATTTTGTCAACGGAAAACCGCCGTACCGCCCCTAAAACGTTGCAAATAACCAATCAGCCCCACAAACAGCCAAAAATCACGATCGGTCGTCCTGACCGGCACGAATCCCGAATTTCTCGCTGTACCGACAAAAAGCACTATTCACCCCTGAACGGCCCGAAAGTAGTTATTTTCCATTTTGCCAACGGAAAACCGCCGTACCGCCCCGAAAACGTTGCAAATAACCATTCTAGCCTTCAAACAGTTAGAAATCACGATCGGCCGCCCAGACCGGCACGAATCCCGAATTTCTCGCTGCACCGACAAAAAGCACTATTCACCCCTGAACGGCCCGAAAGTAGTTATTTTCCATTTTGTCAACGGAAAACCGCCGTACCGCCACTAAAACGTTGCAAATAACCAATCTGCCCCTCAAACAGCCAGAAATCACGACTGGCCGTCCAGACCGGCACGAATCCCGAATTTCTCGCTGTACCGACAAAAAGCACTATTCACCCCTGGACAGCCCGAAAGTAGTTATTTTCCAATTTGCCAACGGAAAACCGCCGTACCGCCCCGAAAACGTTGCAAATAACCATTCTAGCCTTCAAACAGTTAGAAATCACGATCGGCCGTCCAGACCGGCACGAATCTCGAATTTCTCGCAGCACCGACAAAAAGCACTATTCACCCCTGAACGGCCCGAAAGTAGTTATTTTCCATTTTGTCAACGGAAAACCGCCGTACCGCCACTAAAACGTTGCAAATAACCATTCTAGCCCTCAAACAGTTAGAAATCCCGATCGGCCGTCCAGACCGGCACGAATCCCGAATTTCTCGCTGCACCGACAAAAAGCACTATTCACCCCTGAACGGCCCGAAAGTAGTTATTTTCCATTTTGTCAACGGAAAACCGCCGTACCGCCACTAAAACGTTGCAAATAACCATTCTGCCCCTCAAACAGCCAGAAATCACGACTGGCCGTGCAGACCGGCACGAATCCCGAATTTCTCGCGGCACCGACAAAAAGCACTATTCACCCCTGGACAGCCCGAAAGTAGTTATTTTCCATTTTGTCAACGGAAAACCGCCGTACCGCCCCTAAAACGTTGCAAATAACCAATCAGCCCCACAAACAGCCAAAAATCACGATCGGCCGTCCAGACCGGCACGAATCCCGAATTTCTCGCTGTACCGACAGAAAGCACTATTCACCCCTGAACGGCCCGAAAGTAGTTATTTTCCATTTTGCCAACGGAAAACCGCCGTACCGCCCCGAAAACGTTGCAAATAACCATTCTAGCCTTCAAACAGTTAGAAATCACGATCGGCCGCCCATACCGGCACGAATCCCGAATTTCTCGCTGCACCGACAAAAAGCACTATTCACCCCTGAACGGCCCGAAAGTAGTTATTTTCCATTTTGTCAACGGAAAACCGCCGTACCGCCACTAAAACGTTGCAAATAACCAATCTGCCCCTCAAACAGCCAGAAATCACGACTGGCCGTCCAGACCGGCACGAATCCCGAATTTCTCGCTGTACCGACAAAAAGCACTATTCACCCCTGGACAGCACGAAAGTAGTTATTTTCCAATTTGCCAACGGAAAACCGCCGTACCGCCCCGAAAACGTTGCAAATAACCATTCTAGCCTTCAAACAGTTAGAAATCACGATCGGCCGTCCAGACCGGCACGAATCCCGAATTTCTCGCTGCACCGACAAAAAGCACTATTCACCCCTGAACGGCCCGAAAGTAGTTATTTTCCATTTTGTCAACGGAAAACCGCCGTACCGCCACTAAAACGTTGCAAATAACCATTCTAGCCCTCAAACAGTTAGAAATCCCGATCGGCCGTCCAGACCGGCACGAATCCCGAATTTCTCGCTGCACCGACAAAAAGCACTATTCACCCCTGAACGGCCCGAAAGTAGTTATTTTCCATTTTGTCAACGGAAAACCGCCGTACCGCCACTAAAACGTTGCAAATAACAATTCTGCCCCTCAAACAGCCAGAAATCACGACTGGCCGTGCAGACCGGCACGAATCCCGAATTTCTCGCTGCACCGACAAAAAGCACTATTCACCCCTGGACAGCCCGAAAGTAGTTATTTTCCATTTTGTCAACGGAAAACCGCCGTACCGCCCCTAAAACGTTGCAAATAACCAATCTGCCCCACAAACAGCCAAAAATCACGATCGGCCGTCCAGACCGGCACGCATCCCGAATTTGTCGATGCACCGACAAAAAGCACTATTCACCCCTGAACGGCCCGAAAGTAGTTATTTTCCATTTTGTCAACGGAAAACCGCCGTACCGCCCCGAAAACGTTGCAAATAACCATTCTAGCCCTTAAACAGTTAGAAATCACGATTGGCCGTCCAGACCGGCACGAATCCCGAATTTGTCGATGCACCGACAAAAAGCACTATTCACCCCTGAACGGCCCGAAAGTAGTTATTTTCCATTTTGTCAACGGAAAACCGCCGTACCGCCACTAAAACGTTGCAAATAACAATTCTGCCCCTCAAACAGCCAGAAATCACGATCGGCCGTCCAGACCGGCACGAATCTCGAATTTCTCGCAGCACCGACAAAAAGCACTATTCACCCCTGAACGGCCCGAAAGTAGTTATTTTCCATTTTGTCAACGGAAAACCGCCGTACCGCCACTAAAACGTTGCAAATAACCATTCTAGCCCTCAAACAGTTAGAAATCCCGATCGGCCGTCCAGACCGGCACGAATCCCGAATTTCTCGCTGCACCGACAAAAAGCACTATTCACCCCTGAACGGCCCGAAAGTAGTTATTTTCCATTTTGTCAACGGAAAACCGCCGTACCGCCACTAAAACGTTGCAAATAACCATTCTACCCCTCAAACCGCCAGAAATCACGACTGGCCGTGCAGACCGGCACGAATCCCGAATTTCTCGCTGCACCGACAAAAAGCACTATTCACCCCTGGACAGCCCGAAAGTAGTTATTTTCCATTTTGTCAACGGAAAACCGCCGTACCGCCCCTAAAACGTTGCAAATAACCAATCAGCCCCACAAACAGCCAAAAATCACGATCGGCCGTCCAGACCGGCACGAATCCCGAATTTCTCGCTGTACCGACAGAAAGCACTATTCACCCCTGAACGGCCCGAAAGTAGTTATTTTCCATTTTGCCAACGGAAAACCGCCGTACCGCCCCGAAAACGTTGCAAATAACCATTCTAGCCTTCAAACAGTTAGAAATCACGATCGGCCGCCCATACCGGCACGAATCCCGAATTTCTCGCTGCACCGACAAAAAGCACTATTCACCCCTGAACGGCCCGAAAGTAGTTATTTTCCATTTTGTCAACGGAAAACCGCCGTACCGCCACTAAAACGTTGCAAATAACCAATCTGCCCCTCAAACAGCCAGAAATCACGACTGGCCGTCCAGACCGGCACGAATCCCGAATTTCTCGCTGTACCGACAAAAAGCACTATTCACCCCTGGACAGCACGAAAGTAGTTATTTTCCAATTTGCCAACGGAAAACCGCCGTACCGCCCCGAAAACGTTGCAAATAACCATTCTAGCCTTCAAACAGTTAGAAATCACGATCGGCCGTCCAGACCGGCACGAATCCCGAATTTCTCGCTGCACCGACAAAAAGCACTATTCACCCCTGAACGGCCCGAAAGTAGTTATTTTCCATTTTGTCAACGGAAAACCGCCGTACCGCCACTAAAACGTTGCAAATAACCATTCTAGCCCTCAAACAGTTAGAAATCCCGATCGGCCGTCCAGACCGGCACGAATCCCGAATTTCTCGCTGCACCGACAAAAAGCACTATTCACCCCTGAACGGCCCGAAAGTAGTTATTTTCCATTTTGTCAACGGAAAACCGCCGTACCGCCACTAAAACGTTGCAAATAACCAATCTGCCCCTCAAACAGCCAGAAATCACGACTGGCCGTCCAGACCGGCACGAATCCCGAATTTCTCGCTGTACCGACAAAAAGCACTATTCACCCCTGGACAGCACGAAAGTAGTTATTTTCCAATTTGCCAACGGAAAACCGCCGTACCGCCCCGAAAACGTTGCAAATAACCATTCTAGCCTTCAAGCAGTTAGAAATCACGATCGGCCGTCCAGACCGGCACGAATCCCGAATTTCTCGCTGCACCGACAAAAAGCACTATTCACCCCTGAACGGCCCGAAAGTAGTTATTTTCCATTTTGTCAACGGAAAACCGCCGTACCGCCACTAAAACGTTGCAAATAACCATTCTAGCCCTCAAACAGTTAGAAATCCCGATCGGCCGTCCAGACCGGCACGAATCCCGAATTTCTCGCTGCACCGACAAAAAGCACTATTCACCCCTGAACGGCCCGAAAGTAGTTATTTTCCATTTTGTCAACGGAAAACCGCCGTACCGCCACTAAAACGTTGCAAATAACAATTCTGCCCCTCAAACAGCCAGAAATCACGACTGGCCGTGCAGACCGGCACGAATCCCGAATTTCTCGCTGCACCGACAAAAAGCACTATTCACCCCTGGACAGCCCGAAAGTAGTTATTTTCCATTTTGTCAACGGAAAACCGCCGTACCGCCCCTAAAACGTTGCAAATAACCAATCTGCCCCACAAACAGCCAAAAATCACGATCGGCCGTCCAGACCGGCACGCATCCCGAATTTGTCGATGCACCGACAAAAAGCACTATTCACCCCTGAACGGCCCGAAAGTAGTTATTTTCCATTTTGTCAACGGAAAACCGCCGTACCGCCCCGAAAACGTTGCAAATAACCATTCTAGCCCTTAAACAGTTAGAAATCACGATTGGCCGTCCAGACCGGCACGAATCCCGAATTTGTCGATGCACCGACAAAAAGCACTATTCACCCCTGAACGGCCCGAAAGTAGTTATTTTCCATTTTGTCAACGGAAAACCGCCGTACCGCCACTAAAACGTTGCAAATAACAATTCTGCCCCTCAAACAGCCAGAAATCACGATCGGCCGTCCAGACCGGCACGAATCTCGAATTTCTCGCAGCACCGACAAAAAGCACTATTCACCCCTGAACGGCCCGAAAGTTGTTATTTTCCATTTTGTCAACGGAAAACCGCCGTACCGCCACTAAAACGTTGCAAATAACCATTCTAGCCCTCAAACAGTTAGAAATCCCGATCGGCCGTCCAGACCGGCACGAATCCCGAATTTCTCGCTGCACCGACAAAAAGCACTATTCACCCCTGAACGGCCCGAAAGTAGTTATTTTCCATTTTGTCAACGGAAAACCGCCGTACCGCCACTAAAACGTTGCAAATGACCATTCTACCCCTCAAACCGCCAGAAATCACGACTGGCCGTGCAGACCGGCACGAATCCCGAATTTCTCGCTGCACCGACAAAAAGCACTATTCACCCCTGGACAGCCCGAAAGTAGTTATTTTCCATTTTGTCAACGGAAAACCGCCGTACCGCCCCTAAAACGTTGCAAATAACCAATCAGCCCCACAAACAGCCAAAAATCACGATCGGCCGTCCAGACCGGCACGAATCCCGAATTTCTCGCTGTACCGACAGAAAGCACTATTCACCCCTGAACGGCCCGAAAGTAGTTATTTTCCATTTTGCCAACGGAAAACCGCCGTACCGCCCCGAAAACGTTGCAAATAACCATTCTAGCCTTCAAACAGTTAGAAATCACGATCGGCCGCCCATACCGGCACGAATCCCGAATTTCTCGCTGCACCGACAAAAAGCACTATTCACCCCTGAACGGCCCGAAAGTAGTTATTTTCCATTTTGTCAACGGAAAACCGCCGTACCGCCACTAAAACGTTGCAAATAACCAATCTGCCCCTCAAACAGCCAGAAATCACGACTGGCCGTCCAGACCGGCACGAATCCCGAATTTCTCGCTGTACCGACAAAAAGCACTATTCACCCCTGGACAGCACGAAAGTAGTTATTTTCCAATTTGCCAACGGAAAACCGCCGTACCGCCCCGAAAACGTTGCAAATAACCATTCTAGCCTTCAAACAGTTAGAAATCACGATCGGCCGTCCAGACCGGCACGAATCCCGAATTTCTCGCTGCACCGACAAAAAGCACTATTCACCCCTGAACGGCCCGAAAGTAGTTATTTTCCATTTTGTCAACGGAAAACCGCCGTACCGCCACTAAAACGTTGCAAATAACCATTCTAGCCCTCAAACAGTTAGAAATCCCGATCGGCCGTCCAGACCGGCACGAATCCCGAATTTCTCGCTGCACCGACAAAAAGCACTATTCACCCCTGAACGGCCCGAAAGTAGTTATTTTCCATTTTGTCAACGGAAAACCGCCGTACCGCCACTAAAACGTTGCAAATAACCAATCTGCCCCTCAAACAGCCAGAAATCACGACTGGCCGTCCAGACCGGCACGAATCCCGAATTTCTCGCTGTACCGACAAAAAGCACTATTCACCCCTGGACAGCACGAAAGTAGTTATTTTCCAATTTGCCAACGGAAAACCGCCGTACCGCCCCGAAAACGTTGCAAATAACCATTCTAGCCTTCAAACAGTTAGAAATCACGATCGGCCGTCCAGACCGGCACGAATCCCGAATTTCTCGCTGCACCGACAAAAAGCACTATTCACCCCTGAACGGCCCGAAAGTAGTTATTTTCCATTTTGTCAACGGAAAACCGCCGTACCGCCACTAAAACGTTGCAAATAACCATTCTACCCCTCAAACAGTTAGAAATCCCGATCGGCCGTCCAGACCGGCACGAATCCCGAATTTCTCGCTGCACCGACAAAAAGCACTATTCACCCCTGAACGGCCCGAAAGTAGTTATTTTCCATTTTGTCAACGGAAAACCGCCGTACCGCCACTAAAACGTTGCAAATAACAATTCTGCCCCTCAAACAGCCAGAAATCACGACTGGCCGTGCAGACCGGCACGAATCCCGAATTTCTCGCTGCACCGACAAAAAGCACTATTCACCCCTGGACAGCCCGAAAGTAGTTATTTTCCATTTTGCCAACGGAAAACCGCCGTACCGCCCCTAAAACGTTGCAAATAACCAATCTGCCCCACAAACAGCCAAAAATCACGATCGGCCGTCCAGACCGGCACGCATCCCGAATTTGTCGATGCACCGACAAAAAGCACTATTCACCCCTGAACGGCCCGAAAGTAGTTATTTTCCATTTTGTCAACGGAAAACCGCCGTACCGCCCCGAAAACGTTGCAAATAACCATTCTAGCCCTTAAACAGTTAGAAATCACGATTGGCCGTCCAGACCGGCACGAATCCCGAATTTGTCGATGCACCGACAAAAAGCACTATTCACCCCTGAACGGCCCGAAAGTAGTTATTTTCCATTTTGTCAACGGAAAACCGCCGTACCGCCACTAAAACGTTGCAAATAACAATTCTGCCCCTCAAACAGCCAGAAATCACGATCGGCCGTCCAGACCGGCACGAATCTCGAATTTCTCGCAGCACCGACAAAAAGCACTATTCACCCCTGAACGGCCCGAAAGTAGTTATTTTCCATTTTGTCAACGGAAAACCGCCGTACCGCCACTAAAACGTTGCAAATAACCATTCTAGCCCTCAAACAGTTAGAAATCCCGATCGGCCGTCCAGACCGGCACGAATCCCGAATTTCTCGCTGCACCGACAAAAAGCACTATTCACCCCTGAACGGCCCGAAAGTAGTTATTTTCCATTTTGTCAACGGAAAACCGCCGTACCGCCACTAAAACGTTGCAAATAACCATTCTACCCCTCAAACAGCCAGAAATCACGACTGGCCGTGCAGACCGGCACGAATCCCGAATTTCTCGCTGCACCGACAAAAAGCACTATTCACCCCTGGACAGCCCGAAAGTAGTTATTTTCCATTTTGTCAACGGAAAACCGCCGTACCGCCCCTAAAACGTTGCAAATAACCAATCAGCCCCACAAACAGCCAAAAATCACGATCGGCCGTCCAGACCGGCACGAATCCCGAATTTCTCGCTGTACCGACAGAAAGCACTATTCACCCCTGAACGGCCCGAAAGTAGTTATTTTCCATTTTGCCAACGGAAAACCGCCGTACCGCCCCGAAAACGTTGCAAATAACCATTCTAGCCTTCAAACAGTTAGAAATCACGATCGGCCGCCCATACCGGCACGAATCCCGAATTTCTCGCTGCACCGACAAAAAGCACTATTCACCCCTGAACGGCCCGAAAGTAGTTATTTTCCATTTTGTCAACGGAAAACCGCCGTACCGCCACTAAAACGTTGCAAATAACCAATCTGCCCCTCAAACAGCCAGAAATCACGACTGGCCGTCCAGACCGGCACGAATCCCGAATTTCTCGCTGTACCGACAAAAAGCACTATTCACCCCTGGACAGCACGAAAGTAGTTATTTTCCAATTTGCCAACGGAAAACCGCCGTACCGCCCCGAAAACGTTGCAAATAACCATTCTAGCCTTCAAACAGTTAGAAATCACGATCGGCCGTCCAGACCGGCACGAATCCCGAATTTCTCGCTGCACCGACAAAAAGCACTATTCACCCCTGAACGGCCCGAAAGTAGTTATTTTTCATTTTGTCAACGGAAAACCGCCGTACCGCCACTAAAACGTTGCAAATAACCATTCTAGCCCTCAAACAGTTAGAAATCCCGATCGGCCGTCCAGACCGGCACGAATCCCGAATTTCTCGCTGCACCGACAAAAAGCACTATTCACCCCTGAACGGCCCGAAAGTAGTTATTTTCCATTTTGTCAACGGAAAACCGCCGTACCGCCACTAAAACGTTGCAAATAACCATTCTACCCCTCAAACAGCCAGAAATCACGACTGGCCGTGCAGACCGGCACGAATCCCGAATTTCTCGCTGCACCGACAAAAAGCACTATTCACCCCTGGACAGCCCGAAAGTAGTTATTTTCCATTTTGTCAACGGAAAACCGCCGTACCGCCCCTAAAACGTTGCAAATAACCAATCAGCCCCACAAACAGCCAAAAATCACGATCGGCCGTCCAGACCGGCACGAATCCCGAATTTCTCGCTGTACCGACAGAAAGCACTATTCACCCCTGAACGGCCCGAAAGTAGTTATTTTCCATTTTGCCAACGGAAAACCGCCGTACCGCCCCGAAAACGTTGCAAATAACCATTCTAGCCTTCAAACAGTTAGAAATCACGATCGGCCGCCCATACCGGCACGAATCCCGAATTTCTCGCTGCACCGACAAAAAGCACTATTCACCCCTGAACGGCCCGAAAGTAGTTATTTTCCATTTTGTCAACGGAAAACCGCCGTACCGCCACTAAAACGTTGCAAATAACCAATCTGCCCCTCAAACAGCCAGAAATCACGACTGGCCGTCCAGACCGGCACGAATCCCGAATTTCTCGCTGTACCGACAAAAAGCACTATTCACCCCTGGACAGCACGAAAGTAGTTATTTTCCAATTTGCCAACGGAAAACCGCCGTACCGCCCCGAAAACGTTGCAAATAACCATTCTAGCCTTCAAACAGTTAGAAATCACGATCGGCCGTCCAGACCGGCACGAATCCCGAATTTCTCACTGCACCGACAAAAAGCACTATTCACCCCTGAACGGCCCGAAAGTAGTTATTTTCCATTTTGTCAACGGAAAACCGCCGTACCGCCACTAAAACGTTGCAAATAACCATTCTAGCCCTCAAACAGTTAGAAATCCCGATCGGCCGTCCAGACCGGCACGAATCCCGAATTTCTCGCTGCACCGACAAAAAGCACTATTCACCCCTGAACGGCCCGAAAGTAGTTATTTTCCATTTTGTCAACGGAAAACCGCCGTACCGCCACTAAAACGTTGCAAATAACAATTCTGCCCCTCAAACAGCCAGAAATCACGACTGGCCGTGCAGACCGGCACGAATCCCGAATTTCTCGCTGCACCGACAAAAAGCACTATTCACCCCTGGACAGCCCGAAAGTAGTTATTTTCCATTTTGTCAACGGAAAACCGCCGTACCGCCCCTAAAACGTTGCAAATAACCAATCTGCCCCACAAACAGCCAAAAATCACGATCGGCCGTCCAGACCGGCACGCATCCCGAATTTGTCGATGCACCGACAAAAAGCACTATTCACCCCTGAACGGCCCGAAAGTAGTTATTTTCCATTTTGTCAACGGAAAACCGCCGTACCGCCCCGAAAACGTTGCAAATAACCATTCTAGCCCTTAAACAGTTAGAAATCACGATTGGCCGTCCAGACCGGCACGAATCCCGAATTTGTCGATGCACCGACAAAAAGCACTATTCACCCCTGAACGGCCCGAAAGTAGTTATTTTCCATTTTGTCAACGGAAAACCGCCGTACCGCCACTAAAACGTTGCAAATAACAATTCTGCCCCTCAAACAGCCAGAAATCACGATCGGCCGTCCAGACCGGCACGAATCTCGAATTTCTCGCAGCACCGACAAAAAGCACTATTCACCCCTGAACGGCCCGAAAGTAGTTATTTTCCATTTTGCCAACGGAAAACCGCCGTACCGCCCCGAAAACGTTGCAAATAACCATTCTAGCCTTCAAACAGTTAGAAATCACGATCGGCCGCCCAGACCGGCACGAATCCCGAATTTCTCGCTGCACCGACAAAAAGCACTATTCACCCCTGAACGGCCCGAAAGTAGTTATTTTCCATTTTGTCAACGGAAAACCGCCGTACCGCCACTAAAACGTTGCAAATAACCAATCAGCCCCTCAAACAGCCAGAAATCACGACTGGCCGTCCAGACCGGCACGAATCCCGATTTTCTCGCTGTACCGACAAAAAACACTATTCACCCCTGGACAGCCCGAAAGTAGTTATTTTCCATTTTGCCAACGGAAAACCGCCGTACCGCCCCGAAAACGTTGCAAATAACCATTCTAGCCTTCAAACAGTTAGAAATCACGATCGGCCGTCCAGACCGGCACGAATCCCGAATTTGTCGCTGCACCGACAAAAAGCACTATTCACCCCTGAACGGCCCGAAAGTAGTTATTTTCCACTTTGTCAACGGAAAACCGCCGTACCGCCACTAAAACGTTGCAAATAACCAATCTGCCCCTCAAACAGCCAGAAATCACGACTGGCCGTCCAGACCGGCACGAATCCCGAATTTCTCGCTGTACCGACAAAAAGCACTATTCACCCCTGGACAGCCCGAAAGTAGTTATTTTCCATTTTGCCAACGGAAAACCGCCGTACCGCCCCGAAAACGTTGCAAATAACCATTCTAGCCTTCAAACAGTTAGAAATCACGATCGGCCGTCCAGACCGGCACGAATCCCGAATTTCTCGCTGCACCGACAAAAAGCACTATTCACCCCTGAACGGCCCGAAAGTAGTTATTTTCCATTTTGTCAACGGAAAACCGCCGTACCGCCCCGTAAACGTTGCAAATAACCATTCTAGCCCTTAAACAGTTAGAAATCACGATTGGCCGTCCAGACCGGCACGAATCCCGAATTTGTCGCTGCACCGACAAAAAGCACTATTCACCCCTGAACGGCCCGAAAGTAGTTATTTTCCATTTTGTCAACGGAAAACCGCCGTACCGCCACTAAAACGTTGCAAATAACCAATCAGCCCCTCAAACAGCCAGAAATCACGATCGGCCGTCCAGACCGGCACGAATCCCGAATTTCTCGCTGCACCGACAAAAAGCACTATTCACCCCTGAACGGCCCGAAAGTAGTTATTTTCCATTTTGTCAACGGAAAACCGCCGAACCGCCACTAAAACGTTGCAAATAACCAATCAGCCCCTCAAACAGCCAGAAATCACGACTGGCCGTCCAGACCGGCACGAATCCCGAATTTCTCGCTGTACCGACAAAAGCACTATTCACCCCTGGACAGCCCGAAAGTAGTTATTTTCCATTTTGCCAACGGAAAACCGCCGTACCGCCCCGAAAACGTTGCAAATAACCATTCTAGCCTTCAAACAGTTAGAAATCACGATCGGCCGCCCAGACCGGCACGAATCCCGAATTTCTCGCTGCACCGACAAAAAGCACTATTCACCCCTGAACGGCCCGAAAGTAGTTATTTTCCATTTTGTCAACGGAAAACCGCCGTACCGCCACTAAAACGTTGCAAATAACCAATCAGCCCCTCAAACAGCCAGAAATCACGACTGGCCGTCCAGACCGGCACGAATCCCGAATTTCTCGCTGTACCGACAAAAAACACTATTCACCCCTGGACAGCCCGAAAGTAGTTATTTTCCATTTTGCCAACGGAAAACCGCCGTACCGCCCCGAAAACGTTGCAAATAACCATTCTAGCCTTCAAACAGTTAGAAATCACGATCGGCCGTCCAGACCGGCACGAATCCCGAATTTGTCGCTGCACCGACAAAAAGCACTATTCACCCCTGAACGGCCCGAAAGTAGTTATTTTCCATTTTGTCAACGGAAAACCGCCGTACCGCCACTAAAACGTTGCAAATAACCAATCTGCCCCTCAAACAGCCAGAAATCACGACTGGCCGTCCAGACCGGCACGAATCCCGAATTTCTCGCTGTACCGACAAAAAGCACTATTCACCCCTGGACAGCCCGAAAGTAGTTATTTTCCATTTTGCCAACGGAAAACCGCCGTACCGCCCCGAAAACGTTGCAAATAACCATTCTAGCCTTCAAACAGTTAGAAATCACGATCGGCCGTCCAGACCGGCACGAATCCCGAATTTCTCGCTGCACCGACAAAAAGCACTATTCACCCCTGAACGGCCCGAAAGTAGTTATTTTCCATTTTGTCAACGGAAAACCGCCGTACCGCCCCGAAAACGTTGCAAATAACCATTCTAGCCCTTAAACAGTTAGAAATCACGATTGGCCGTCCAGACCGGCACGAATCCCGAATTTGTCGCTGCACCGACAAAAAGCACTATTCACCCCTGAACGGCCCGAAAGTAGTTATTTTCCATTTTGTCAACGGAAAACCGCCGTACCGCCACTAAAACGTTGCAAATAACCAATCAGCCCCTCAAACAGCCAGAAATCACGATCGGCCGTCCAGACCGGCACGAATCCCGAATTTCTCGCTGCACCGACAAAAAGCACTATTCACCCCTGAACGGCCCGAAAGTAGTTATTTTCCATTTTGTCAACGGAAAACCGCCGAACCGCCACTAAAACGTTGCAAATAACCAATCAGCCCCTCAAACAGCCAGAAATCACGACTGGCCGTCCAGACCGGCACGAATCCCGAATTTCTCGCTGTACCGACAAAAGCACTATTCACCCCTGGACAGCCCGAAAGTAGTTATTTTCCATTTTGCCAACGGAAAACCGCCGTACCGCCCCGAAAACGTTGCAAATAACCATTCTAGCCTTCAAACAGTTAGAAATCACGATCGGCCGTCCAGACCGGCACGAATCCCGAATTTGTCGCTGCACCGACAAAAAGCACTATTCACCCCTGAACGGCCTGAAAGTAGTTATTTTCCATTTTGTCAACGGAAAACCGCCGTACCGCCCCGAAAACGTTGCAAATAACCATTCTAGCCTTCAAACAGTTAGAAATCACGATCGGCCGCCCAGACCGGCACGAATCCCGAATTTCTCGCTGCACCGACAAAAAGCACTATTCACCCCTGAACGGCCCGAAAGTAGTTATTTTCCATTTTGTCAACGGAAAACCGCCGTACCGCCACTAAAACGTTGCAAATAACCAATCAGCCCCTCAAACAGCCAGAAATCACGACTGGCCGTGCAGACCGGCACGAATCCCGAATTTCTCGCTGTACCGACAAAAAACACTATTCACCCCTGGACAGCCCGAAAGTAGTTATTTTCCATTTTGCCAACGGAAAACCGCCGTACCGCCCCGAAAACGTTGCAAATAACCATTCTAGCCTTCAAACAGTTAGAAATCACGATCGGCCGTCCAGACCGGCACGAATCCCGAATTTGTCGCTGCACCGACAAAAAGCACTATTCACCCCTGAACGGCCCGAAAGTAGTTATTTTCCATTTTGTCAACGGAAAACCGCCGTACCGCCACTAAAACGTTGCAAATAACCAATCAGCCCCTCAAACAGCCAGAAATCACGATCGGCCGTCCAGACCGGCACGAATCCCGAATTTCTCGCTGCACCGACAAAAAGCACTATTCACCCCTGAACGGCCCGAAAGTAGTTATTTTCCATTTTGTCAACGGAGAACCGCCGTACCGCCACTAAAACGTTGCAAATAACCAATCAGCCCCTCAAACATCCAGAAATCACGACTGGCCGTCCAGACCGGCACGAATCCCGAATTTCTCGCTGTACCGACAAAAGCACTATTCACCCCTGGACAGCCCGAAAGTAGTTATTTTCCATTTTGCCAACGGAAAACCGCCGTACCGCCCCGAAAACGTTGCAAATAACCATTCTAGCCTTCAAACAGTTAGAAATCACGATCGGCCGTCCAGACCGGCACGAATCCCGAATTTGTCGCTGCACCGACAAAAAGCACTATTCACCCCTGAACGGCCCGAAAGTAGTTATTTTCCATTTTGTCAACGGAAAACCGCCGTACCGCCACTAAAACGTTGCAAATAACCAATCTGCCCCTCAAACAGCCAGAAATCACGACTGGCCGTCCAGACCGGCACGAATCCCGAATTTGTCGCTGTACCGACAAAAAGCACTATTCACCCCTGGACAGCCCGAAAGTAGTTATTTTCCATTTTGTCAACGGAAAACCGCCGTACCGCCCCGAAAACGTTGCAAATAACCATTCTAGCCTTCAAACAGCTAGAAATCACGATCGGCCGTCCAGACCGGCACGAATCCCGAATTTGTCGCTGCACCGACAAAAAGCACTATTCACCCCTGAACGGCCCGAAAGTAGTTATTTTCCATTTTGTCAACGGAAAACCGCCGTACCGCCACTAAAACGTTGCAAATAACCAATCTGCCCCTCAAACAGCCAGAAATCACGACTGGCCGTCCAGACCGGCACGAATCCCGAATTTCTCGCTGTACCGACAAAAAGCACTATTCACCCCTGGACGGCCCGAAAGTAGTTATTTTCCATTTTGTCAACGGAAAACCGCCGTACCGCCCCGAAAACGTTGCAAATAACCATTCTAGCCTTCAAACAGTTAGAAATCACGATTGGCCGTCCAGACCGGCACGAATCCCGAATTTGTCGCTGCACCGACAAAAAGCACTATTCACCCCTGAACGGCCCGAAAGTAGTTATTTTCCATTTTGTCAACGGAAAACCGCCGTACCGCCACTAAAACGTTGCAAATAACCAATCTGCCCCTCAAACAGCCAGAAATCACGACTGGCCGTCCAGACCGGCACGAATCCCGAATTTCTCGCTGTACCGACAAAAAGCACTATTCACCCCTGGACAGCCCGAAAGTAGTTATTTTCCAATTTGCCAACGGAAAACCGCCGTACCGCCCCGAAAACGTTGCAAATAACCATTCTAGCCTTCAAACAGTTAGAAATCACGATCGGCCGTCCAGACCGGCACGAATCCCGAATTTCTCGCTGCACCGACAAAAAGCACTATTCACCCCTGAACGGCCCGAAAGTAGTTATTTTCCATTTTGTCAATGGAAAACCGCCGTACCGCCACTAAAACGTTGCAAATAACCATTCTAGCCCTCAAACAGTTAGAAATCCCGATCGGCCGTCCAGACCGGCACGAATCCCGAATTTCTTGCTGCACCGACAAAAAGCACTATTCACCCCTGAACGGCCCGAAAGTAGTTATTTTCCATTTTGTCAACGGAAAACCGCCGTACCGCCCCGAAAACGTTGCAAATAACCATTCTAGCCTTCAAACAGTTAGAAATCACGATCGGCCGTCCAGACCGGCACGAATCCCGAATTTCTCGCTGTACCGACAACAAGCACTATTCACCCCTGGACAGCCCGAAAGTAGTTATTTTCCATTTTGTCAACGGAAAACCGCCGTACCGCCCCGAAAACGTTGCAAATAACCATTCTAGCCCTCAAACAGTTAGAAATCACGATCGGCCGCCCAGACCGGCACGAATCCCGAATTTGTCGCTGCACCGACAAAAAGCACTATTCACCCCTGAACGGCCCGAAAGTAGTTATTTTCCATTTTGTCAACGGAAAACCGCCGTACCGCCATTAAAACGTTGCAAATAACCAATCTGCCCCTCAAACAGCCAGAAATCACGACTGGCCGTCCAGACCGGCACGAATCCCGAATTTCTCGCTGTACCGACAAAAAGCACTATTCACCCCTGGACAGCCCGAAAGTAGTTATTTTCCATTTTGCCAACGGAAAACCGCCGTACCGCCCCGAAAACGTTGCAAATAACCATTCTAGCCTTCAAACAGTTAGAAATCACGATCGGCCGTCCAGACCGGCACGAATCCCGAATTTCTCGCTGCACCGACAAAAAGCACTATTCACCCCTGGACGGCCCGAAAGTAGTTATTTTCCATTTTGTTAACGGAAAACCGCCGTACCGCCACTAAAACGTTGCAAAGAACCATTCTAGCCCTCAAACAGTTAGAAATCCCGATCGGCCGTCCAGACCGGCACGAATCCCGAATTTCTCGCTGCACCGACAAAAAGCACTATTCACCCCTGAACGGCCCGAAAGTAGTTATTTTCCTTTTTGTCAACGGAAAACTGCCGTACCGCCACTAAAACGTTGCAAATAACCATTCTAGCCCTCAAACAGTTAAAAATCCCGATCGGCCGTCCAGACCGGCACGAATCCCGAATTTCTCTCTGCACCGACAAAAAGCACTATTCACCCCTGAACGGCCCGAAAGTAGTTATTTTCCATTTTGTCAACGGAAAACCGCCGTACCGCCACTAAAACGTTGCAAATAACCATTCTAGCCCTTAAACAGCCAGAAATCACGACTGGCCGTCCAGACCGGCACGAATCCCGAATTTCTCGCTGTACCGACAAAAAGCACTATTCACCCCTGGACAGCCCGAAAGTAGTTATTTTCCAATTTGCCAACGGAAAACCGCCGTACCGCCCCGAAAACGTTGCAAAGAACCATTCTAGCCTTCAAACAGTTAGAAATCACGATCGGCCGTCCAGACCGGCACGAATCCCGAATTTCTCGCTGCACCGACAAAAAGCACTATTCACCCCTGAACGGCCCGAAAGTAGTTATTTTCCATTTTGTCAACGGAAAACCGCCGTACCGCCACTAAAACGTTGCAAATAACCATTCTAGCCCTCAAACAGTTAGAAATCCCGATCGGCCGTCCAGACCGGCACGAATCCCGAATTTCTCGCTGCACCGACAAAAAGCACTATTCACCCCTGAACGGCCCGAAAGTAGTTATTTTCCATTTTGTCAACGGAAAACCGCCGTACCGCCCCGAAAACGTTGCAAATAACCATTCTAGCCTTCAAACAGTTAGAAATCACGATCGGCCGTCCAGACCGGCACGAATCCCGAATTTCTCGCTGTACCGACAACAAGCACTATTCACCCCTGGACAGCCCAAAATTAGTTATTTTCCATTTTGTCAACGGAAAACCGCCGTACCGCCCCGAAAACGTTGCAAATAACCATTCTAGCCCTCAAACAGTTAGAAATCACGATCGGCCGTCCAGACCGGCACGAATCCCGAATTTCTCGCTGCACCGACAAAAAGCACTATTCACCCCTGAACGGCCCGAAAGTAGTTATTTTCCATTTTGTCAACGGAAAACCGCCGTACCGCCACTAAAACGTTGCAAATAACCAATCTGCCCCTCAAACAGCCAGAAATCACGACTGGCCGTCCAGACCGGCACGAATCCCGAATTTCTCGCTGTACCGACAAAAAGCACTATTCACCCCTGGACAGCCCGAAAGTAGTTATTTTCCATTTTGCTAACGGAAAACCGCCGTACCGCCCCGAAAACGTTGCAAATAACCATTCTAGCCTTCAAACAGTTAGAAATCACGATCGGCCGTCCAGACCGGCACGAATCCCGAATTTCTCGCTGCACCGACAAAAAGCACTATTCACCCCTGAACGGCCCGAAAGTAGTTATTTTCCATTTTGTCAACGGAAAACCGCCGTACCGCCACTAAAACGTTGCAAATAACCATTCTAGCCCTCAAACAGTTAGAAATCCCGATCGGCCGTCCAGACCGGCACGAATCCCGAATTTCTCGCTGCACCGACAAAAAGCACTATTCACCCCTGAACGGCCCGAAAGTAGTTATTTTCCATTTTGTCAACGGAAAACCGCCGTACCGCCCCGAAAACGTTGCAAATAACCATTCTAGCCTTCAAACAGTTAGAAATCACGATCGGCCGTCCAGACCGGCACGAATCCCGAATTTCTCGCTGTACCGACAACAAGCACTATTCACCCCTGGACAGCCCAAAATTAGTTATTTTCCATTTTGTCAACGGAAAACCGCCGTACCGCCCCGAAAACGTTGCAAATAACCATTCTAGCCCTCAAACAGTTAGAAATCACGATCGGCCGTCCAGACCGGCACGAATCCCGAATTTCTCGCTGCACCGACAAAAAGCACTATTCACCCCTGAACGGCCCGAAAGTAGTTATTTTCCATTTTGTCAACGGAAAACCGCCGTACCGCCACTAAAACGTTGCAAATAACCAATCTGCCCCTCAAACAGCCAGAAATCACGACTGGCCGTCCAGACCGGCACGAATCCCGAATTTCTCGCTGTACCGACAAAAAGCACTATTCACCCCTGGACAGCCCGAAAGTAGTTATTTTCCATTTTGCTAACGGAAAACCGCCGTACCGCCCCGAAAACGTTGCAAATAACCATTCTAGCCTTCAAACAGTTAGAAATCACGATCGGCCGTCCAGACCGGCACGAATCCCGAATTTCTCGCTGTACCGACAAAAAGCACTATTCACCCCTGGACAGCCCGAAAGTAGTTATTTTCCACTTTGTCAACGGAAAACCGCCGTACCGCCCCGAAAACGTTGCAAATAACCATTCTAGCCTTCACACAGTTAGAAATCACGATCGGCCGTCCAGACCGGCACGAATCCCGAATTTCTCGCTGTACCGACAAAAAGCACTATTCACCCCTGGACAGCCCGAAATTAGTTATTTTTCATTTTGCCAACGGAAAACCGCCGTACCGCCCCGAAAACGTTGCAAATAACCATTCTAGCCTTCAAACAGTTAGAAATCACGATCGGCCGTCCAGACCGGCACGAATCCCGAATTTCTCGCTGCACCGACAAAAAGCACTATTCACCCCTGAATGGCCCGAAAGTAGTTATTTTCCATTTTGTCAACGGAAAACTGCCGTACTGCCACTAAAACGTTGCAAATAACCAATCTGCCCCTCAAACAGCCAGAAATCACGACTGGCCGTCCAGACCGGCACGAATCCCGAATTTCTCGCTGTACCGACAAAAAGCACTATTCACCCCTGGACAGCCCGAAAGTAGTTATTTTCCAATTTGCCAACGGAAAACCACCGTACCGCCCCGAAAACGTTGCAAATAACCATTCTAGCCTTCAAACAGTTAGAAATCACGATCGGCCGTCCAGACCGGCACGAATCCCGAATTTCTCGCTGCACCGACAAAAAGCACTATTCACCCCTGAACGGCCCGAAAGTAGTTATTTTCCATTTTGTCAACGGAAAACCGCCGTACCGCCACTAAAACGTTGCAAATAACCATTCTAGCCCTCAAACAGTTAGAAATCCCGATCGGCCGTCCAGACCGGCACGAATCCCGAATTTCTCGCTGCACCGACAAAAAGCACTATTCACCCCTGAACGGCCCGAAAGTAGTTATTTTCCATTTTGTCAACGGAAAACCGCCGTACCGCCCCGAAAACGTTGCAAATAACCATTCTAGCCTTCAAACAGTTAGAAATCACGATCGGCCGTCCAGACCGGCACGAATCCCGAATTTCTCGCTGTACCGACAACAAGCACTATTCACCCCTGGACAGCCCGAAATTAGTTATTTTCTATTTTGTCAACGGAAAACCGCCGTACCGCCCCGAAAACGTTGCAAATAAACATTCTAGCCCTCAAACAGTTAGAAATCACGATCGGCCGCCCAGACCGGCACGAATCCCGAATTTGTCGCTGCACCGACAAAAAGCACTATTCACCCCTGAACGGCCCGAAAGTAGTTATTTTCCATTTTGTTAACGGAAAACCGCCGTACCGCCACTAAAACGTTGCAAAGAACCATTCTAGCCCTCAAACAGTTAGAAATCCCGATCGGCCGTCCAGACCGGCACGAAATCCCGAATTTCTCGCTGCACCGACAAAAAGCACTATTCACCCCTGAACGGCCCGAAAGTAGTTATTTTCCTTTTTGTCAACGGAAAACCGCCGTACCGCCACTAAAACGTTGCAAATAACCATTCTAGCCCTCAAACAGTTAAAAATCCCGATCGGCCGTCCAGACCGGCACGAATCCCGAATTTCTCTCTGCACCGACAAAAAGCACTATTCACCCCTGAACGGCCCGAAAGTAGTTATTTTCCATTTTGTCAACGGAAAACCGCCGTACCGCCACTAAAACGTTGCAAATAACCATTCTAGCCCTTAAACAGCCAGAAATCACGACTGGCCGTCCAGACCGGCACGAATCCCGAATTTCTCGCTGTACCGACAAAAAGCACTATTCACCCCTGGACAGCCCGAAAGTAGTTATTTTCCAATTTGCCAACGGAAAACCGCCGTACCGCCCCGAAAACGTTGCAAATAACCATTCTAGCCTTCAAACAGTTAGAAATCACGATCGGCCGTCCAGACCGGCACGAATCCCGAATTTCTCGCTGCACCGACAAAAAGCACTATTCACCCCTGAACGGCCCGAGAGTAGTTATTTTCCATTTTGTCAACGGAAAACCGCCGTACCGCCACTAAAACGTTGCAAATAACCATTCTAGCCCTCAAACAGTTAGAAATCCCGATCGGCCGTCCAGACCGGCACGAATCCCGAATTTCTCGCTGCACCGACAAAAAGCACTATTCACCCCTGAACGGCCCGAAAGTAGTTATTTTCCATTTTGTCAACGGAAAACCGCCGTACCGCCCCGAAAACGTTGCAAATAACCATTCTAGCCTTCAAACAGTTAAAAATCACGATCGGCCGTCCAGACCGGCACGAATCCCGAATTTCTCGCTGCACCGACAAAAAGCACTATTCACCCCTGGACAGCCCGAAAGTAGTTATTTTCCATTTTGTCAACGGAAAACCGCCGTACCGCCCCGAAAACGTTGCAAATAACCATTCTAGCCCTCAAACAGTTAGAAATCACGATCGGCCGCCCAGACCGGCACGAATCCCGAATTTCTCGCTGCACCGACAAAAAGCACTATTCACCCCTGAACGGCCCGAAAGTAGTTATTTTCCATTTTGTCAACGGAAAACCGCCGTACCGCCACTAAAACGTTGCAAATAACCATTCTAGCCCTCAAACAGTTAGAAATCACGACTGGCCGTCCAGACCGGCACGAATCCCGAATTTCTCGCTGCACCGACAAAAAGCACTATTCACCCCTGAACGGCCCGAAAGTAGTTATTTTCCATTTTGTCAACGGAAAACCGCCGTACCGCCCCGAAAACGTTGCAAATAACCATTCTAGCCTTCAAACAGTTAGAAATCACGATCGGCCGTCCAGACCGGCACGAATCCCGAATTTCTCGCTGTACCGGCAACAAGCACTATTCACCCCTGGACAGCCCAAAATTAGTTATTTTCCATTTTGTCAACGGAAAACCGCCGTACCGCCCCGAAAACGTTGCAAATAACCATTCTAGCCCTCAAACAGTTAGAAATCCCGATCGGCCGCCCAGACCGGCACGAATCCCGAATTTCTCGCTGCACCGACAAAAAGCACTATTCACCCCTGAACGGCCCGAAAGTAGTTATTTTCCATTTTGTCAACGGAAAACCGCCGTTCCGCCACTAAAACGTTGCAAATAACCAATCTGCCCCTCAAACAGCCAGAAATCACGACTGGCCGTCCAGACTGGCACGAATCCCGAATTTCTCGCTGTACCGACAAAAAGCACTATTCACCCTTGGACAGCCCGAAAGTAGTTATTTTCCAATTTGCCAACGGAAAACCGCCGTACCGCCCCGAAAACGTTGCAAATAACCATTCTAGCCTTCAAACAGTTAGAAATCACGATCGGCCGTCCAGACCGGCACGAATCCCGAATTTCTCGCTGCACCGACAAAAAGCACTATTCACCCCTGAACGGCCCGAAAGTAGTTATTTTCCATTTTGTCAACGGAAAACCGCCGTACCGCCACTAAAACGTTGCAAATAACCATTCTAGCCCTCAAACAGTTAGAAATCCCGATCGGCCGTCCAGACCGGCACGAATCCCGAATTTCTCGCTGCACCGACAAAAAGCACTATTCACCCCTGAACGGCCCGAAAGTAGTTATTTTCCATTTTGTCAACGGAAAACCGCCGTACCGCCCCGAAAACGTTGCAAATAACCATTCTAGCCTTCAAACAGTTAGAAATCACGATCGGCCGTCCAGACCGGCACGAATCCCGAATTTCTCGCTGTACCGACAACAAGCACTATTCACCCCTGGACAGCCCAAAATTAGTTATTTTCCATTTTGTCAACGGAAAACCGCCGTACCGCCCCGAAAACGTTGCAAATAACCATTCTAGCCCTCAAACAGTTAGAAATCACGATCGGCCGTCCAGACCGGCACGAATCCCGAATTTGTCGCTGCACCGACAAAAAGCACTATTCACCCCTGAACGGCCCGAAAGTAGTTATTTTCCATTTTGTCAACGGAAAACCGCCGTACCGCCACTAAAACGTTGCAAATAACCAATCTGCCCCTCAAACAGCCAGAAATCACGACTGGCCGTCCAGACCGGCACGAATCCCGAATTTCTCGCTGTACCGACAAAAAGCACTATTCACCCCTGGACAGCCCGAAAGTAGTTATTTTCCATTTTGCTAACGGAAAACCGCCGTACCGCCCCGAAAACGTTGCAAATAACCATTCTAGCCTTCAAACAGTTAGAAATCACGATCGGCCGTCCAGACCGGCACGAATCCCGAATTTCTCGCTGCACCAACAAAAAGCACTATTCACCCCTGAACGGCCCGAAAGTAGTTATTTTCCATTTTGTCAACGGAAAACCGCCGTACCGCCACTAAAACGTTGCAAATAACCATTCTAGCCCTCAAACAGTTAGAAATCCCGATCGGCCGTCCAGACCGGCACGAATCCCGAATTTCTCGCTGCACCGACAAAAAGCACTATTCACCCCTGAACGGCCCGAAAGTAGTTATTTTCCATTTTGTCAACGGAAAACCGCCGTACCGCCCCGAAAACGTTGCAAATAACCATTCTAGCCTTCACACAGTTAGAAATCACGATCGGCCGTCCAGACCGGCACGAATCCCGAATTTCTCGCTGTACCGACAACAAGCACTATTCACCCCTGGACAGCCCGAAATTAGTTATTTTTCATTTTGCCAACGGAAAACCGCCGTACCGCCCCGAAAACGTTGCAAATAACCATTCTAGCCTTCAAACAGTTAGAAATCACGATCGGCCGTCCAGACCGGCACGAATCCCGAATTTCTCGCTACACCGACAAAAAGCACTATTCACCCCTGAATGGCCCGAAAGTAGTTATTTTCCATTTTGTCAACGGAAAACTGCCGTACCGCCACTAAAACGTTGCAAATAACCAATCTGCCCCTCAAACAGCCAGAAATCACGACTGGCCGTCCAGACCGGCACGAATCCCGAATTTCTCGCTGTACCGATAAAAACCACTATTCACCCCTGGACAGCCCGAAAGTAGTTATTTTCCAATTTGCCAACGGAAAACCGCCGTACCGCCCCGAAAACGTTGCAAATAACCATTCTAGCCTTCAAACAGTTAGAAATCACGATCGGCCGTCCAGACCGGCACGAATCCCGAATTTCTCGCTGCACCGACAAAAAGCACTATTCACCCCTGAACGGCCCGAAAGTAGTTATTTTCCATTTTGTCAACGGAAAACCGCCGTACCGCCACTAAAACGTTGCAAATAACCATTCTAGCCCTCAAACAGTTAGAAATCCCGATCGGCCGTCCAGACCGGCACGAATCCCGAATTTCTCGCTGCACCGACAAAAAGCACTATTCACCCCTGAACGGCCCGAAAGTAGTTATTTTCCATTTTGTCAACGGAAAACCGCCGTACCGCCCCGAAAACGTTGCAAATAACCATTCTAGCCTTCACACAGTTAGAAATCACGATCGGCCGTCCAGACCGGCACGAATCCCGAATTTCTCGCTGTACCGACAACAAGCACTATTCACCCCTGGACAGCCCGAAATTAGTTATTTTTCATTTTGCCAACGGAAAACCGCCGTACCGCCCCGAAAACGTTGCAAATAACCATTCTAGCCTTCAAACAGTTAGAAATCACGATCGGCCGTCCAGACCGGCACGAATCCCGAATTTCTCGCTGCACCGACAAAAAGCACTATTCACCCCTGAATGGCCCGAAAGTAGTTATTTTCCATTTTGTCAACGGAAAACTGCCGTACCGCCACTAAAACGTTGCAAATAACCAATCTGCCCCTCAAACAGCCAGAAATCACGACTGGCCGTCCAGACCGGCACGAATCCCGAATTTCTCGCTGTACCGACAAAAAGCACTATTCACCCCTGGACAGCCCGAAATTAGTTATTTTTCATTTTGCCAACGGAAAACCGCCGTACCGCCCCGAAAACGTTGCAAATAACCATTCTAGCCTTCAAACAGTTAGAAATCACGATCGGCCGTCCAGACCGGCACGAATCCCGAATTTCTCGCTGCACCGACAAAAAGCACTATTCACCCCTGAATGGCCCGAAAGTAGTTATTTTCCATTTTGTCAACGGAAAACTGCCGTACCGCCACTAAAACGTTGCAAATAACCAATCTGCCCCTCAAACAGCCAGAAATCACGACTGGCCGTCCAGACCGGCACGAATCCCGAATTTCTCGCTGTACCGACAAAAAGCACTATTCACCCCTGGACAGCCCGAAAGTAGTTATTTTCCAATTTGCCAACGGAAAACCGCCGTACCGCCCCGAAAACGTTGCAAATAACCATTCTAGCCTTCAAACCGTTAGAAATCACGATCGGCCGTCCAGACCGGCACGAATCCCGAATTTCTCGCTGCACCGACAAAAAGCACTATTCACCCCTGAACGGCCCGAAAGTAGTTATTTTCCATTTTGTCAACGGAAAACCGCCGTACCGCCACTAAAACGTTGCAAATAACCAATCTGCCCCTCAAACAGCCAGAAATCACGACTGGCCGTCCAGACCGGCACGAATCCCGAATTTCTCGCTGTACCGACAAAAAGCACTATTCACCCCTGGACAGCCCGAAAGTAGTTATTTTCCATTTTGCTAACGGAAAACCGCCGTACCGCCCCGAAAACGTTGCAAATAACCATTCTAGCCTTCAAACAGTTAGAAATCACGATCGGCCGTCCAGACCGGCACGAATCCCGAATTTCTCGCTGCACCAACAAAAAGCACTATTCACCCCTGAACGGCCCGAAAGTAGTTATTTTCCATTTTGTCAACAGAAAACCGCCGTACCGCCACTAAAACGTTGCAAATAACCATTCTAGCCCTCAAACAGTTAGAAATCCCGATCGGCCGTCCAGACCGGCACGAATCCCGAATTTCTCGCTGCACCGACAAAAAGCACTATTCACCCCTGAACGGCCCGAAAGTAGTTATTTTCCATTTTGTCAACGGAAAACCGCCGTACCGCCCCGAAAACGTTGCAAATAACCATTCTAGCCTTCACACAGTTAGAAATCACGATCGGCCGTCCAGACCGGCACGAATCCCGAATTTCTCGCTGTACCGACAACAAGCACTATTCACCCCTGGACAGCCCGAAATTAGTTATTTTTCATTTTGCCAACGGAAAACCGCCGTACCGCCCCGAAAACGTTGCAAATAACCATTCTAGCCTTCAAACAGTTAGAAATCACGATCGGCCGTCCAGACCGGCACGAATCCCGAATTTCTCGCTACACCGACAAAAAGCACTATTCACCCCTGAATGGCCCGAAAGTAGTTATTTTCCATTTTGTCAACGGAAAACTGCCGTACCGCCACTAAAACGTTGCAAATAACCAATCTGCCCCTCAAACAGCCAGAAATCACGACTGGCCGTCCAGACCGGCACGAATCCCGAATTTCTCGCTGTACCGACAAAAACCACTATTCACCCCTGGACAGCCCGAAAGTAGTTATTTTCCAATTTGCCAACGGAAAACCGCCGTACCGCCCCGAAAACGTTGCAAATAACCATTCTAGCCTTCAAACAGTTAGAAATCACGATCGGCCGTCCAGACCGGCACGAATCCCGAATTTCTCGCTGCACCGACAAAAAGCACTATTCACCCCTGAACGGCCCGAAAGTAGTTATTTTCCATTTTGTCAACGGAAAACCGCCGTACCGCCACTAAAACGTTGCAAATAACCATTCTAGCCCTCAAACAGTTAGAAATCCCGATCGGCCGTCCAGACCGGCACGAATCCCGAATTTCTCGCTGCACCGACAAAAAGCACTATTCACCCCTGAACGGCCCGAAAGTAGTTATTTTCCATTTTGTCAACGGAAAACCGCCGTACCGCCCCGAAAACGTTGCAAATAACCATTCTAGCCTTCACACAGTTAGAAATCACGATCGGCCGTCCAGACCGGCACGAATCCCGAATTTCTCGCTGTACCGACAACAAGCACTATTCACCCCTGGACAGCCCGAAATTAGTTATTTTTCATTTTGCCAACGGAAAACCGCCGTACCGCCCCGAAAACGTTGCAAATAACCATTCTAGCCTTCAAACAGTTAGAAATCACGATCGGCCGTCCAGACCGGCACGAATCCCGAATTTCTCGCTGCACCGACAAAAAGCACTATTCACCCCTGAATGGCCCGAAAGTAGTTATTTTCCATTTTGTCAACGGAAAACTGCCGTACCGCCACTAAAACGTTGCAAATAACCAATCTGCCCCTCAAACAGCCAGAAATCACGACTGGCCGTCCAGACCGGCACGAATCCCGAATTTCTCGCTGTACCGACAAAAAGCACTATTCACCCCTGGACAGCCCGAAATTAGTTATTTTTCATTTTGCCAACGGAAAACCGCCGTACCGCCCCGAAAACGTTGCAAATAACCATTCTAGCCTTCAAACAGTTAGAAATCACGATCGGCCGTCCAGACCGGCACGAATCCCGAATTTCTCGCTGCACCGACAAAAAGCACTATTCACCCCTGAATGGCCTGAAAGTAGTTATTTTCCATTTTGTCAACGGAAAACTGCCGTACCGCCACTAAAACGTTGCAAATAACCAATCTGCCCCTCAAACAGCCAGAAATCACGACTGGCCGTCCAGACCGGCACGAATCCCGAATTTCTCGCTGTACCGACAAAAAGCACTATTCACCCCTGGACAGCCCGAAAGTAGTTATTTTCCAATTTGCCAACGGAAAACCGCCGTACCGCCCCGAAAACGTTGCAAATAACCATTCTAGCCTTCAAACCGTTAGAAATCACGATCGGCCGTCCAGACCGGCACGAATCCCGAATTTCTCGCTGCACCGACAAAAAGCACTATTCACCCCTGAACGGCCCGAAAGTAGTTATTTTCCATTTTGTCAACGGAAAACCGCCGTACCGCCACTAAAACGTTGCAAATAACCATTCTAGCCCTCAAACAGTTAGAAATCCCGATCGGCCGTCCAGACCGGCACGAATCCCGAATTTCTCGCTGTACCGACAAAAAGCACTATTCACCCCTGAACGGCCCGAAAGTAGTTATTTTCCATTTTGTCAACGGAAAACCGCCGTACCGCCCCGAAAACGTTGCAAATAACCATTCTAGCCTTCAAACAGTTAGAAATCACGATCGGCCGTCCAAACTGGCACGAATCCCGAATTTCTCGCTGTACCGACAACAAGCACTATTCACCCCTGGACAGCCCGAAATTAGTTATTTTCCATTTTGTCAACGGAAAACCGCCGTACCGCCCCGAAAACGTTGCAAATAACCATTCTAGCCCTCAAACAGTTAGAAATCACGATCGGCCGTCCAGACCGGCACGAATCCCGAATTTGTCGCTGCACCGACAAAAAGCACTATTCACCCCTGAACGGCCCGAAAGTAGTTATTTTCCATTTTGTCAACGGAAAACCGCCGTACCGCCACTAAAACGTTGCAAATAACCAATCAGCCCCTCAAACAGCCAGAAATCACGATCGGCCGTCCAGACCGGCACGAATCCCGAATTTCTCGCTGCACCGACAAAAAGCACTATTCACCCCTGAACGGCCCGAAAGTAGTTATTTTCCATTTTGTCAACGGAAAACCGCCGTACCGCCACTAAAACGTTGCAAATAACCATTCTAGCCCTCAAACAGTTAGAAATCCCGATCGGCCGTCCAGACCGGCACGAATCCCGAATTTGTCGCTGCACCGACAAAAAGCACTATTCACCCCTGAACGGCCCGAAAGTAGTTATTTTCCATTTTGTCAACGGAAAACCGCCGTACCGCCACTAAAACGTTGCAAATAACCAATCTGCCCCTCAAACAGCCAGAAATCACTACTGGCCGTCCAGACCGGCACGAATCCCGGATTTCTCGCTGTACCGACAAAAAGCACTATTCACCCCTGGACAGCCCGAAAGTAGTTATTTTCCATTTTGCCAACGGAAAACCGCCGTACCGCCCCGAAAACGTTGCAAATAACCATTCTAGCCTTCAAACAGTTAGAAATCACGATCGGCCGTCCAGACCGGCACGAATCCCGAATTTCTCGCTGCACCGACAAAAAGCACTATTCACCCCTGAACGGCCCGAAAGTAGTTATTTTCCATTTTGTCAACGGAAAACCGCCGTACCGCCCCGAAAACGTTGCAAATAACCATTCTAGCCCTTAAACAGTTAGAAATCACGATTGGCCGTCCAGACCGGCACGAATCCCGAATTTGTCGCTGCACCGACAAAAAGCACTATTCACCCCTGAACGGCCCGAAAGTAGTTATTTTCCATTTTGTCAACGGAAAACCGCCGTACCGCCACTAAAACGTTGCAAATAACCAATCAGCCCCTCAAACAGCCAGAAATCACGATCGGCCGTCCAGACCGGCACGAATCCCGAATTTCTCGCTGCACCGACAAAAAGCACTATTCACCTCTGAACGGCCCGAAAGTAGTTATTTTCCATTTTGTCAACGGAAAACCGCCGTACCGCCCCGAAAACGTTGCAAATAACCATTCTAGCCTTCACACAGTTAGAAATCACGATCGGCCGTCCAGACCGGCACGAATCCCGAATTTCTCGCTGTACCGACTACAAGCACTATTCACCCCTGGACAGCCCGAAATTAGTTATTTTTCATTTTGCCAACGGAAAACCGCCGTACCGCCCCGAAAACGTTGCAAATAACCATTCTAGCCTTCAAACAGTTAGAAATCACGATCGGCCGTCCAGACCGGCACGAATCCCGAATTTCTCGCTGCACCGACAAAAAGCACTATTCACCCCTGAACGGCCCGAAAGTAGTTATTTTCCATTTTGTCAACGGAAAACTGCCGTACCGCCACTAAAACGTTGCAAATAACCATTCTAGCCCTCAAACAGTTAGAAATCCCGATCGGCCGCCCAGACCGGCACGAATCCCGAATTTCTCGCTGCACCGACAAAAAGCACTATTCACCCGTGAACGGCCCGAAAGTAGTTATTTTCCATTTTGCCAACGGAAAACCGCCGTATCGCCCCGAAAACGTTGCAAATAACCATTCTAGCCTTCAAACAGTTAGAAATCACGATCGGCCGTCCAGACCGGCACGAATCCCGAATTTCTCGCTGTACCGACAACAAGCACTATTCACCCCTGGACAGCCCGAAATTAGTTATTTTCCATTTTGTCAACGGAAAACCGCCGTACCGCCACTAAAATGTTGCAAATAACCAATCTGCCCCTCAAACAGCCAGAAATCACGACTGGCCGTCCAGACCGGCACGAATCCCGAATTTCTCGCTGTACCGACAAAAAGCACTATTCACCCCTGGACAGCCCGAAAGTAGTTATTTTCGAATTTGCCAACGGAAAACCGCCGTACCGCCCCGAAAACGTTGCAAATAACCATTCTAGCCTTCAAACAGTTAGAAATCACGATCGGCCGTCCAGACCGGCACGAATCCCGAATTTCTCGCTGCACCGACAAAAAGCACTATTCACCCCTGAACGGCCCGAAAGTAGTTATTTTCCATTTTGTCAACGGAAAACCGCCGTACCGCCACTAAAACGTTGCAAATAACCATTCTAGCCCTCAAACAGTTAGAAATCCCGATCGGCCGTCCAGACCGGCACGAATCCCGAATTTCTCGCTGCACCGACAAAAAGCACTATTCACCCCTGAACGGCCCGAAAGTAGTTATTTTCCATTTTGTCAACGGAAAACCGCCGTACCGCCCCGAAAACGTTGCAAATAACCATTCTAGCCTTCAAACAGTTAGAAATCACGATCGGCCGTCCAGACCGGCACGAATCCCGAATTTCTCGCTGTACCGACAAAAAGCACTATTCACCCCTGGACAGCCCGAAAGTAGTTATTTTCCATTTTGCCAACGGAAAACCGCCGTACCGCCCCGAAAACGTTGCAAATAACCATTCTAGCCTTCAAACAGTTAGAAATCACGATCGGCCGTCCAGACCGGCACGAATCCCGAATTTGTCGCTGCACCGACAAAAAGCACTATTCTCCCCTGAACGGCCCGAAAGTAGTTATTTTCCATTTTGTCAACGGAAAACCGCCGTACCGCCACTAAAACGTTGCAAATAACCAATCTGCCCCTCAAACAGCCAGAAATCACGACTGGCCGTCCAGACCGGCACGAATCCCGAATTTCTCGCTGTACCGACAAAAAGCACTATTCACCCCTGGACAGCCCGAAAGTAGTTATTTTCCATTTTGCCAACGGAAAACCGCCGTACCGCCCCGAAAACGTTGCAAATAACCATTCTAGCCTTCAAACAGTTAGAAATCACGATCGGCCGTCCAGACCGGCACGAATCCCGAATTTCTCGCTGCACCGACAAAAAGCACTATTCACCCCTGAACGGCCCGAAAGTAGTTATTTTCCATTTTGTCAACGGAAAACCGCCGTACCGCCACTAAAACGTTGCAAATAACCATTCTAGCCCTCAAACAGTTAGAAATCCCGATCGGCCGTCCAGACCGGCACGAATCCCGAATTTCTCGCTGCACCGACAAAAAGCACTATTCACCCCTGAACGGCCCGAAAGTAGTTATTTTCCATTTTGTCAACGGAAAACCGCCGTACCGCCCCGAAAACGTTGCAAATAACCATTCTAGCCTTCAAACAGTTAGAAATCACGATCGGCCGTCCAGACCGGCACGAATCCCGAATTTCTCGCTGTACCGACAAAAAGCACTATTCACCCCTGGACAGCCCGAAAGTAGTTATTTTCCATTTTGCCAACGGAAAACCGCCGTACCGCCCCGAAAACGTTGCAAATAACCATTCTAGCCTTCAAACAGTTAGAAATCACGATCGGCCGTCCAGAACGGCACGAATCCCGAATTTGTCGCTGCACCGACAAAAAGCTCTATTCACCCCTGAACGGCCCGAAAGTAGTTATTTTCCATTTTGTCAACGGAAAACCGCCGTACCGCCACTAAAACGTTGCAAATAACCAATCTGCCCCTCAAACAGCCAGAAATCACGACTGGCCGTCCAGACCGGCACGAATCCCGAATTTCTCGCTGTACCGACAAAAAGCACTATTCACCCCTGGACAGCCCGAAAGTAGTTATTTTCCATTTTGCCAACGGAAAACCGCCGTACCGCCCCGAAAACGTTGCAAATAACCATTCTAGCCTTCAAACAGTTAGAAATCACGATCGGCCGTCCAGACCGGCACGAATCCCGAATTTCTCGCTGCACCGACAAAAAGCACTATTCACCCCTGAACGGCCCGAAAGTAGTTATTTTCCATTTTGTCAACGGAAAACCGCCGTACCGCCACTAAAACGTTGCAAATAACCAATCAGCCCCTCAAACAGCCAGAAATCACGATCGGCCGTCCAGACCGGCACGAATCCCGAATTTCTCGCTGCACCGACAAAAAGCACTATTCACCCCTGAACGGCCCGAAAGTAGTTATTTTCCATTTTGTCAACGGAAAACCGCCGTACCGCCACTAAAACGTTGCAAATAACCATTCTAGCCCTCAAACAGTTAGAAATCCCGATCGGCCGTCCAGACCGGCACGAATCCCGAATTTCTCGCTGCACCGACAAAAAGCACTATTCACCCCTGAACGGCCCGAAAGTAGTTATTTTCCATTTTGTCAACGGAAAACCGCCGTACCGCCCCGAAAACGTTGCAAATAACCATTCTAGCCTTCAAACAGTTAGAAATCACGATCGGCCGTCCAGACCGGCACGAATCCCGAATTTCTCGCTGTACCGACAAAAAGCACTATTCACCCCTGGACAGCCCGAAAGTAGTTATTTTCCATTTTGCCAACGGAAAACCGCCGTACCGCCCCGAAAACGTTGCAAATAACCATTCTAGCCTTCAAACAGTTAGAAATCACGATCGGCCGTCCAGACCGGCACGAATCCCGAATTTGTCGCTGCACCGACAAAAAGCACTATTCACCCCTGAACGGCCCGAAAGTAGTTATTTTCCATTTTGTCAACGGAAAACCGCCGTACCGCCACTAAAACGTTGCAAATAACCAATCTGCCCCTCAAACAGCCAGAAATCACGACTGGCCGTCCAGACCGGCACGAATCCCGAATTTCTCGCTGTACCGACAAAAAGCACTATTCACCCCTGGACAGCCCGAAAGTAGTTATTTTCCATTTTGCCAACGGAAAACCGCCGTACCGCCCCGAAAACGTTGCAAATAACCATTCTAGCCTTCAAACAGTTAGAAATCACGATCGGCCGTCCAGACCGGCACGAATCCCGAATTTCTCGCTGCACCGACAAAAAGCACTATTCACCCCTGAACGGCCCGAAAGTAGTTATTTTCCATTTTGTCAACGGAAAACCGCCGTACCGCCCCGAAAACGTTGCAAATAACCATTCTAGCCCTTAAACAGTTAGAAATCACGATTGGCCGTCCAGACCGGCACGAATCCCGAATTTGTCGCTGCACCGACAAAAAGTACTATTCACCCCTGAACGGCCCGAAAGTAGTTATTTTCCATTTTGTCAACGGAAAACCGCCGTACCGCCACTAAAACGTTGCAAATAACCAATCAGCCCCTCAAACAGCCAGAAATCACGATCGGCCGTCCAGACCGGCACGAATCCCGAATTTCTCGCTGCACCGACAAAAAGCACTATTCACCCCTGAACGGCCCGAAAGTAGTTATTTTCCATTTTGTCAACGGAAAACCGCCGTACCGCCACTAAAACGTTGCAAATAACCATTCTAGCCCTCAAACAGTTAGAAATCCCGATCGGCCGTCCAGACCGGCACGAATCCCGAATTTCTCGCTGCACCGACAAAAAGCACTATTCACCCCTGAACGGCCCGAAAGTAGTTATTTTCCATTTTGTCAACGGAAAACCGCCGTACCGCCCCGAAAACGTTGCAAATAACCATTCTAGCCTTCACACAGTTAGAAATCACGATCGGCCGTCCAGACCGGCACGAATCCCGAATTTCTCGCTGTACCGACAACAAGCACTATTCACCCCTGGACAGCCCGAAATTAGTTATTTTTCATTTTGCCAACGGAAAACCGCCGTACCGCCCCGAAAACGTTGCAAATAACCATTCTAGCCTTCAAACAGTTAGAAATCACGATCGGCCGTCCAGACCGGCACGAATCCCGAATTTCTCGCTGCACTGACAAAAAGCACTATTCACCCTTGAACGGCCCGAAAGTAGTTATTTTCCATTTTGTCAACGGAAAACTGCCGTACCACCAGTAAAACGTTGCAAATAACCATTCTAGCCCTCAAACAGTTAGAAATCCCGATCGGCCGCCCAGACCGGCACGAATCCCGAATTTCTCGCTGCACCGACAAAAAGCACTATTCACCCTTGAACGGCCCGAAAGTAGTTATTTTCCATTTTGCCAACGGAAAACCGCCGTACCGCCCCGAAAACGTTGCAAATAACCATTCTAGCCTTCAAACAGTTAGAAATCACGATCGGCCGTCCAGACCGGCACGAATCCCGAATTTCTCGCTGTACTGACAACAAGCACTATTCACCCCTGGACAGCCCGAAATTAGTTATTTTCCATTTTGTCAACGGAAAACCGCCGTACCGCCACTAAAACGTTGCAAATAACCAATCTGCCCCTCAAACAGCCAGAAATCACGACTGGCCGTCCAGACCGGCACGAATCCCGAATTTCTCGCTGTACCGACAAAAAGCACTATTCACCCCTGGACAGCCCGAAAGTAGTTATTTTCCAATTTGCCAACGGAAAACCGCCGTACCGCCCCGAAAACGTTGCAAATAACCATTCTAGCCTTCAAACAGTTAGAAATCACGATCGGCCGTCCAGACCGGCACGAATCCCGAATTTCTCGCTGCACCGACAAAAAGCACTATTCACCCCTGAACGGCCCGAAAGTAGTTATTTTCCATTTTGTCAACGGAAAACCGCCGTACCGCCCCGAAAACGTTGCAAATAACCATTCTAGCCTTCAAACAGTTAGAAATCACGATCGGCCGTCCAGACCGGCACGAATCCCGAATTTCTCGCTGTACCGACAAAAAGCACTATTCAACCCTGGACAGCCCGAAATTAGTTATTTTCCATTTTGTCAACGGAAAACCGCCGTACCGCCCCGAAAACGTTGCAAATAACCATTCTAGCCCTCAAACAGTTAGAAATCACGATCGGCCGCCCAGACCGGCACGAATCCCGAATTTGTCGCTGCACCGACAAAAAGCACTATTCACCCCTGAACGGCCCGAAAGTAGTTATTTTCCATTTTGTCAACGGAAAACCGCCGTACCGCCACTAAAACGTTGCAAATAACCAATCTGCCCCTCAAACAGCCAGAAATCACGACTGGCCGTCCAGACCGGCACGAATCCCGAATTTCTCGCTGTACCGACAAAAAGCACTATTCACCCCTGGACAGCCCGAAAGTAGTTATTTTCCAATTTGCCAACGGAAAACCGCCGTACCGCCCCGAAAACGTTGCAAATAACCATTCTAGCCTTCAAACAGTTAGAAATCACGATCGGCCGTCCAGACCGGCACGAATCCCGAATTTCTCGCTGCACCGACAAAAAGCACTATTCACCCCTGAACGGCCCGAAAGTAGTTATTTTCAAATTTGCCAACGGAAAACCGCCGTACCGCCCCGAAAACGTTGCAAATGACCATTCTAGCCTTCAAACAGTTAGAAATCACGATCGGCCGTCCAGACCGGCACGAATCCCGAATTTCTCGCTGTACCGACAACAAGCACTATTCACCCCTGAACGGCCCGAAATTAGTTATTTTCCATTTTGTCAACGGAAAACCGTCGTACCGCCACTAAAACGTTGCAAATAACCATTCTAGCCCTCAAACAGTTAGAAATCCCGATCGGCCGTCCAGACCGGCACGAATCCCGAATTTCTCGCTGCACCGACAAAAAGCACTATTCACCCCTGAACGGCCCGAAAGTAGTTATTTTCCATTTTGTCAACGGAAAACCGCCGTACCGCCCCGAAAACGTTGCAAATAACCATTCTAGCCTTCAAACAGTTAGAAATCACGATCGGCCGTCCAGACCGGCACGAATCCCGAATTTCTCGCTGCACCGACAAAAAGCACTATTCACCCCTGAACGGCCCGAAAGTAGTTATTTTCCATTTTGTCAACGGAAAACCGCAGTACCGCCCCGAAAACGTTGCAAATTACCATTCTAGCCTTCAAACAGTTAGAAATCACGATCGGCCATCCAGACCGGCACGAATCCCGAATTTCTCGCTGCACCGACAAAAAGCACTATTCACCCCTGAACGGCCCGAAAGTAGTTATTTTCCATTTTGTCAACGGAAAACCGCCGTACCGCCCCGAAAACGTTGCAAATAACCATTCTAGCCTTCAAACAGTTAGAAATCACGATCGGCCGTCCAGACCGGCACGAATCCCGAATTTCTCGCTGTACTGACAACAAGCACTATTCACCCCTGGACAGCCCGAAATTAGTTATTTTCCATTTTGTCAACGGAAAACCGCCGTACCGCCACTAAAACGTTGCAAATAACCAATCTGCCCCTCAAACAGCCAGAAATCACGACTGGCCGTCCAGACCGGCACGAATCCCGAATTTCTCGCTGTACCGACAAAAAGCACTATTCACCCCTGGACAGCCCGAAAGTAGTTATTTTCCAATTTGCCAACGGAAAACCGCCGTACCGCCCCGAAAACGTTGCAAATAACCATTCTAGCCTTCAAACAGTTAGAAATCACGATCGGCCGTCCAGACCGGCACGAATCCCGAATTTCTCGCTGCACCGACAAAAAGCACTATTCACCCCTGAACGGCCCGAAAGTAGTTATTTTCCATTTTGTCAACGGAAAACCGCCGTACCGCCCCGAAAACGTTGCAAATAACCATTCTAGCCTTCAAACAGTTAGAAATCACGATCGGCCGTCCAGACCGGCACGAATCCCGAATTTCTCGCTGCACCGACAAAAAGCACTATTCACCCCTGAACGGCCCGAAAGTAGTTATTTTCAAATTTGCCAACGGAAAACCGCCGTACCGCCCCGAAAACGTTGCAAATGACCATTCTAGCCTTCAAACAGTTAGAAATCACGATCGGCCGTCCAGACCGGCACGAATCCCGAATTTCTCGCTGTACCGACAACAAGCACTATTCACCCCTGAACGGCCCGAAATTAGTTATTTTCCATTTTGTCAACGGAAAACCGTCGTACCGCCACTAAAACGTTGCAAATAACCATTCTAGCCCTCAAACAGTTAGAAATCCCGATCGGCCGTCCAGACCGGCACGAATCCCGAATTTCTCGCTGCACCGACAAAAAGCACTATTCACCCCTGAACGGCCCGAAAGTAGTTATTTTCCAATTTGCCAACGGAAAACCGCCGTACCGCCCCGAAAACGTTGCAAATAACCATTCTAGCCTTCAAACAGTTAGAAATCACGATCGGCCGTCCAGACCGGCACGAATCCCGAATTTCTCGCTGCACCGACAAAAAGCACTATTCACCCCTGAACGGCCCGAAAGTAGTTATTTTCAAATTTGCCAACGGAAAACCGCCGTACCGCCCCGAAAACGTTGCAAATGACCATTCTAGCCTTCAAACAGTTAGAAATCACGATCGGCCGTCCAGACCGGCACGAATCCCGAATTTCTCGCTGTACCGACAACAAGCACTATTCACCCCTGAACGGCCCGAAATTAGTTATTTTCCATTTTGTCAACGGAAAACCGTCGTACCGCCACTAAAACGTTGCAAATAACCATTCTAGCCCTCAAACAGTTAGAAATCCCGATCGGCCGTCCAGACCGGCACGAATCCCGAATTTCTCGCTGCACCGACAAAAAGCACTATTCACCCCTGAACGGCCCGAAAGTAGTTATTTTCCATTTTGTCAACGGAAAACCGCCGTACCGCCCCGAAAACGTTGCAAATAACCATTCTAGCCTTCAAACAGTTAGAAATCACGATCGGCCGTCCAGACCGGCACGAATCCCGAATTTCTCGCTGCACCGACAAAAAGCACTATTCACCCCTGAACGGCCCGAAAGTAGTTATTTTCCATTTTGTCAACGGAAAACCGCAGTACCGCCCCGAAAACGTTGCAAATTACCATTCTAGCCTTCAAACAGTTAGAAATCACGATCGGCCATCCAGACCGGCACGAATCCCGAATTTCTCGCTGCACCGACAAAAAGCACTATTCACCCCTGAACGGCCCGAAAGTAGTTATTTTCCATTTTGTCAACGGAAAACCGCCGTACCGCCCCGAAAACGTTGCAAATAACCATTCTAGCCTTCAAACAGTTAGAAATCACGATCGGCCGTCCAGACCGGCACGAATCCCGAATTTCTCGCTGTACTGACAACAAGCACTATTCACCCCTGGACAGCCCGAAATTAGTTATTTTCCATTTTGTCAACGGAAAACCGCCGTACCGCCACTAAAACGTTGCAAATAACCAATCTGCCCCTCAAACAGCCAGAAATCACGACTGGCCGTCCAGACCGGCACGAATCCCGAATTTCTCGCTGTACCGACAAAAAGCACTATTCACCCCTGGACAGCCCGAAAGTAGTTATTTTCCAATTTGCCAACGGAAAACCGCCGTACCGCCCCGAAAACGTTGCAAATAACCATTCTAGCCTTCAAACAGTTAGAAATCACGATCGGCCGTCCAGACCGGCACGAATCCCGAATTTCTCGCTGCACCGACAAAAAGCACTATTCACCCCTGAACGGCCCGAAAGTAGTTATTTTCCATTTTGTCAACGGAAAACCGCCGTACCGCCCCGAAAACGTTGCAAATAACCATTCTAGCCTTCAAACAGTTAGAAATCACGATCGGCCGTCCAGACCGGCACGAATCCCGAATTTCTCGCTGCACCGACAAAAAGCACTATTCACCCCTGAACGGCCCGAAAGTAGTTATTTTCAAATTTGCCAACGGAAAACCGCCGTACCGCCCCGAAAACGTTGCAAATGACCATTCTAGCCTTCAAACAGTTAGAAATCACGATCGGCCGTCCAGACCGGCACGAATCCCGAATTTCTCGCTGTACCGACAACAAGCACTATTCACCCCTGAACGGCCCGAAATTAGTTATTTTCCATTTTGTCAACGGAAAACCGTCGTACCGCCACTAAAACGTTGCAAATAACCATTCTAGCCCTCAAACAGTTAGAAATCCCGATCGGCCGTCCAGACCGGCACGAATCCCGAATTTCTCGCTGCACCGACAAAAAGCACTATTCACCCCTGAACGGCCCGAAAGTAGTTATTTTCCATTTTGTCAACGGAAAACCGCCGTACCGCCCCGAAAACGTTGCAAATAACCATTCTAGCCTTCAAACAGTTAGAAATCACGATCGGCCGTCCAGACCGGCACGAATCCCGAATTTCTCGCTGCACCGACAAAAAGCACTATTCACCCCTGAACGGCCCGAAAGTAGTTATTTTCCATTTTGTCAACGGAAAACCGCAGTACCGCCCCGAAAACGTTGCAAATTACCATTCTAGCCTTCAAACAGTTAGAAATCACGATCGCCCATCCAGACCGGCACGAATCCCGAATTTCTCGCTGCACCGACAAAAAGCACTATTCACCCCTGAACGGCCCGAAAGTAGTTATTTTCCATTTTGTCAACGGAAAACCGCCGTACCGCCCCGAAAACGTTGCAAATAACCATTCTAGCCTTCAAACAGTTAGAAATCACGATCGGCCGTCCAGACCGGCACGAATCCCGAATTTCTCGCTGTACTGACAACAAGCACTATTCACCCCTGGACAGCCCGAAATTAGTTATTTTCCATTTTGTCAACGGAAAACCGCCGTACCGCCACTAAAACGTTGCAAATAACCAATCTGCCCCTCAAACAGCCAGAAATCACGACTGGCCGTCCAGACCGGCACGAATCCCGAATTTCTCGCTGTACCGACAAAAAGCACTATTCACCCCTGGACAGCCCGAAAGTAGTTATTTTCCAATTTGCCAACGGAAAACCGCCGTACCGCCCCGAAAACGTTGCAAATAACCATTCTAGCCTTCAAACAGTTAGAAATCACGATCGGCCGTCCAGACCGGCACGAATCCCGAATTTCTCGCTGCACCGACAAAAAGCACTATTCACCCCTGAACGGCCCGAAAGTAGTTATTTTCCATTTTGTCAACGGAAAACCGCCGTACCGCCCCGAAAACGTTGCAAATAACCATTCTAGCCTTCAAACAGTTAGAAATCACGATCGGCCGTCCAGACCGGCACGAATCCCGAATTTCTCGCTGTACCGACAAAAAGCACTATTCAACCCTGGACAGCCCGAAATTAGTTATTTTCCATTTTGTCAACGGAAAACCGCCGTACCGCCCCGAAAACGTTGCAAATAACCATTCTAGCCCTCAAACAGTTAGAAATCACGATCGGCCGCCCAGACCGGCACGAATCCCGAATTTGTCGCTGCACCGACAAAAAGCACTATTCACCCCTGAACGGCCCGAAAGTAGTTATTTTCCATTTTGTCAACGGAAAACCGCCGTACCGCCACTAAAACGTTGCAAATAACCAATCTGCCCCTCAAACAGCCAGAAATCACGACTGGCCGTCCAGACCGGCACGAATCCCGAATTTCTCGCTGTACCGACAAAAAGCACTATTCACCCCTGGACAGCCCGAAAGTAGTTATTTTCCAATTTGCCAACGGAAAACCGCCGTACCGCCCCGAAAACGTTGCAAATAACCATTCTAGCCTTCAAACAGTTAGAAATCACGATCGGCCGTCCAGACCGGCACGAATCCCGAATTTCTCGCTGCACCGACAAAAAGCACTATTCACCCCTGAACGGCCCGAAAGTAGTTATTTTCAAATTTGCCAACGGAAAACCGCCGTACCGCCCCGAAAACGTTGCAAATGACCATTCTAGCCTTCAAACAGTTAGAAATCACGATCGGCCGTCCAGACCGGCACGAATCCCGAATTTCTCGCTGTACCGACAACAAGCACTATTCACCCCTGAACGGCCCGAAATTAGTTATTTTCCATTTTGTCAACGGAAAACCGTCGTACCGCCACTAAAACGTTGCAAATAACCATTCTAGCCCTCAAACAGTTAGAAATCCCGATCGGCCGTCCAGACCGGCACGAATCCCGAATTTCTCGCTGCACCGACAAAAAGCACTATTCACCCCTGAACGGCCCGAAAGTAGTTATTTTCCATTTTGTCAACGGAAAACCGCCGTACCGCCCCGAAAACGTTGCAAATAACCATTCTAGCCTTCAAACAGTTAGAAATCACGATCGGCCGTCCAGACCGGCACGAATCCCGAATTTCTCGCTGCACCGACAAAAAGCACTATTCACCCCTGAACGGCCCGAAAGTAGTTATTTTCCATTTTGTCAACGGAAAACCGCAGTACCGCCCCGAAAACGTTGCAAATTACCATTCTAGCCTTCAAACAGTTAGAAATCACGATCGGCCATCCAGACCGGCACGAATCCCGAATTTCTCGCTGCACCGACAAAAAGCACTATTCACCCCTGAACGGCCCGAAAGTAGTTATTTTCCATTTTGTCAACGGAAAACCGCCGTACCGCCCCGAAAACGTTGCAAATAACCATTCTAGCCTTCAAACAGTTAGAAATCACGATCGGCCGTCCAGACCGGCACGAATCCCGAATTTCTCGCTGCACCGACAAAAAGCACTATTCACCCCTGAACGGCCCGAAAGTAGTTATTTTCCATTTTGTCAACGGAAAACCGCCGTACCGCCCCGAAAACGTTGCAAATAACCATTCTAGCCTTCAAACAGTTAGAAATCACGATCGGCCGTCCAGACCGGCACGAATCCCGAATTTCTCGCTGTACCGACAAAAAGCACTATTCAACCCTGGACAGCCCGAAATTAGTTATTTTCCATTTTGTCAACGGAAAACCGCCGTACCGCCCCGAAAACGTTGCAAATAACCATTCTAGCCTTCAAACAGTTAGAAATCACGATCGGCCGTCCAGACCGGCACGAATCCCGAATTTCTCGCTGCACCGACAAAAAGCACTATTCACCCCTGAACGGCCCGAAAGTAGTTATTTTCAAATTTGCCAACGGAAAACCGCCGTACCGCCCCGAAAACGTTGCAAATGACCATTCTAGCCTTCAAACAGTTAGAAATCACGATCGGCCGTCCAGACCGGCACGAATCCCGAATTTCTCGCTGTACCGACAACAAGCACTATTCACCCCTGAACGGCCCGAAATTAGTTATTTTCCATTTTGTCAACGGAAAACCGTCGTACCGCCACTAAAACGTTGCAAATAACCATTCTAGCCCTCAAACAGTTAGAAATCCCGATCGGCCGTCCAGACCGGCACGAATCCCGAATTTCTCTCTGCACCGACAAAAAGCACTATTCACCCCTGAACGGCCCGAAAGTAGTTATTTTCCATTTTGTCAACGGAAAACCGCCGTACCGCCCCGAAAACGTTGCAAATAACCATTCTAGCCTTCAAACAGTTAGAAATCACGATCGGCCGTCCAGACCGGCACGAATCCCGAATTTCTCGCTGCACCGACAAAAAGCACTATTCACCCCTGAACGGCCCGAAAGTAGTTATTTTCCATTTTGTCAACGGAAAACCGCAGTACCGCCCCGAAAACGTTGCAAATAACCATTCTAGCCTTCAAACAGTTAGAAATCACGATCGGCCATCCAGACCGGCACGAATCCCGAATTTCTCGCTGCACCGACAAAAAGCACTATTCACCCCTGAACGGCCCGAAAGTAGTTATTTTCCATTTTGTCAACGGAAAACCGCCGTACCGCCCCGAAAACGTTGCAAATAACCATTCTAGCCTTCACACAGTTAGAAATCACGATCGGCCGTCCAGACCGGCACGAATCCCGAATTTCTCGCTGTACCGACAACAAGCACTATTCACCCCTGGACAGCCCGAAATTAGTTATTTTTCATTTTGCCAACGGAAAACCGCCGTACCGCCCCGAAAACGTTGCAAATAACCATTCTAGCCTTCAAACAGTTAGAAATCACGATCGGCCGTCCAGACCGGCACGAATCCCGAATTTCTCGCTGCACCGACAAAAAGCACTATTCACCCCTGAACGGCCCGAAAGTAGTTATTTTCCATTTTGTCAACGGAAAACTGCCGTACCGCCACTAAAACGTTGCAAATAACCATTCTAGCCCTCAAACAGTTAGAAATCCCGATCGGCCGCCCAGACCGGCACGAATCCCGAATTTCTCGCTGCACCGACAAAAAGCACTATTCACCCTTGAACGGCCCGAAAGTAGTTATTTTCCATTTTGCCAACGGAAAACCGCCGTACCGCCCCGAAAACGTTGTAAATAACCATTCTAGCCTTCAAACAGTTAGAAATCACGATCGGCCGTCCAGACCGGCACGAATCCCGAATTTCTCGCTGTACCGACAACAAGCACTATTCACCCCTGGACAGCCCGAAATTAGTTATTTTCCATTTTGTCAACGGAAAACCGCCGTACCGCCACTAAAACGTTGCAAATAACCAATCTGCCCCTCAAACAGCCAGAAATCACGACTGGCCGTCCAGACCGGCACGAATCCCGAATTTCTCGCTGTACCGACAAAAAGCACTATTCACCCCTGGACAGCCCGAAAGTAGTTATTTTCCAATTTGCCAACGGAAAACCGCCGTACCGCCCCGAAAACGTTGCAAATAACCATTCTAGCCTTCAAACAGTTAGAAATCACGATCGGCCGTCCAGACCGGCACGAATCCCGAATTTGTCGCTGCACCGACAAAAAGCACTATTCACCCCTGAACGGCCCGAAAGTAGTTATTTTCCATTTTGTCAACGGAAAACCGCCGTACCGCCACTAAAACGTTGCAAATAACCAATCTGCCCCTCAAACAGCCAGAAATCACGACTGGCCGTCCAGACCGGCACGAATCCCGAATTTCTCGCTGTACCGACAAAAAGCACTATTCACCCCTGGACAGCTCGAAAGTAGTTATTTTCCAATTTGCCAACGGAAAACCGCCGTACCGCCCCGAAAACGTTGCAAATAACCATTCTAGCCTTCAAACAGTTAGAAATCACGATCGGCCGTCCAGACCGGCACGAATCCCGAATTTCTCGCTGCACCGACAAAAAGCACTATTCACCCCTGAACGGCCCGAAAGTAGTTATTTTCCATTATGTCAACGGAAAACCGCTGTACCGCCACTAAAACGTTGCAAATAACCAATCTAGCCCTCAAACGGCCAGAAATCACGACTGGCCGTCCAGACCGGCACGAATCCCGAATTTCTCGCTGTACCGACAAAAAGCACTATTCACCCCTGAACGGCCCGAAAGTAGTTATTTTCAAATTTGCCAACGGAAAACCGCCGTACCGCCCCGAAAACGTTGCAAATGACCATTCTAGCCTTCAAACAGTTAGAAATCACGATCGGCCGTCCAGACCGGCACGAATCCCGAATTTCTCGCTGTACCGACAACAAGCACTATTCACCCCTGAACGGCCCGAAATTAGTTATTTTCCATTTTGTCAACGGAAAACCGTCGTACCGCCACTAAAACGTTGCAAATAACCATTCTAGCCCTCAAACAGTTAGAAATCCCGATCGGCCGTCCAGACCGGCACGAATCCCGAATTTCTCGCTGCACCGACAAAAAGCACTATTCACCCCTGAACGGCCCGAAAGTAGTTATTTTCCATTTTGTCAACGGAAAACCGCCGTACCGCCCCGAAAACGTTGCAAATAACCATTCTAGCCTTCAAACAGTTAGAAATCACGATCGGCCGTCCAGACCGGCACGAATCCCGAATTTCTCGCTGCACCGACAAAAAGCACTATTCACCCCTGAACGGCCCGAAAGTAGTTATTTTCCATTTTGTCAACGGAAAACCGCAGTACCGCCCCGAAAACGTTGCAAATAACCATTCTAGCCTTCAAACAGTTAGAAATCACGATCGGCCGTCCAGACCGGCACGAATCCCGAATTTCTCGCTGCACCGACAAAAAGCACTATTCACCCCTGAACGGCCCGAAAGTAGTTATTTTCCATTTTGTCAACGGAAAAGCGCCGTACCGCCCCGAAAACGTTGCAAATAACCATTCTAGCCTTCACACAGTTAGAAATCACGATCGGCCGTCCAGACCGGCACGAATCCCGAATTTCTCGCTGTACCGACAACAAGCACTATTCACCCCTGGACAGCCCGAAATTAGTTATTTTTCATTTTGCCAACGGAAAACCGCCGTACCGCCCCGAAAACGTTGCAAATAACCATTCTAGCCTTCAAACAGTTAGAAATCACGATCGGCCGTCCAGACCGGCACGAATCCCGAATTTCTCGCTGCACCGACAAAAAGCACTATTCACCCCTGAACGGCCCGAAAGTAGTTATTTTCCATTTTGTCAACGGAAAACTGCCGTACCGCCACTAAAACGTTGCAAATAACCATTCTAGCCCTCAAACAGTTAGAAATCCCGATCGGCCGCCATGACCGGCACGAATCCCGAATTTCTCGCTGCACCGACAAAAAGCACTATTCACCCTTGAACGGCCCGAAAGTAGTTATTTTCCATTTTGCCAACGGAAAACCGCCGTACCGCCCCGAAAACGTTGCAAATAACCATTCTAGCCCTCAAACAGTTAGAAATCACGATCGGCCGCCCAGACCGGCACGAATCCCGAATTTGTCGCTGCACCGACAAAAAGCACTATTCACCCCTGAACGGCCCGAAAGTAGTTATTTTCCATTTTGTCAACGGAAAACCGCCGTACCGCCACTAAAACGTTGCAAATAACCAATCTGCCCCTCAAACAGCCAGAAATCACGACTGGCCGTCCAGACCGGCACGAATCCCGAATTTCTCGCTGTACCGACAAAAAGCACTATTCACCCCTGGACAGCCCGAAAGTAGTTATTTTCCAATTTGCCAACGGAAAACCGCCGTACCGCCCCGAAAACGTTGCAAATAACCATTCTAGCCTTCAAACAGTTAGAAATCACGATCGGCCGTCCAGACCGGCACGAATCCCGAATTTCTCGCTGCACCGACAAAAAGCACTATTCACCCCTGAACGGCCCGAAAGTAGTTATTTTCCATTATGTCAACGGAAAACCGCTGTACCGCCACTAAAACGTTGCAAATAACCAATCTAGCCCTCAAACGGCCAGAAATCACGACTGGCCGTCCAGACCGGCACGAATCCCGAATTTCTCGCTGTACCGACAAAAAGCACTATTCACCCCTGAACGGCCCGAAAGTAGTTATTTTCAAATTTGCCAACGGAAAACCGCCGTACCGCCCCGAAAACGTTGCAAATGACCATTCTAGCCTTCAAACAGTTAGAAATCACGATCGGCCGTCCAGACCGGCACGAATCCCGAATTTCTCGCTGTACCGACAACAAGCACTATTCACCCCTGAACGGCCCGAAATTAGTTATTTTCCATTTTGTCAACGGAAAACCGTCGTACCGCCACTAAAACGTTGCAAATAACCATTCTAGCCCTCAAACAGTTAGAAATCCCGATCGGCCGTCCAGACCGGCACGAATCCCGAATTTCTCGCTGCACCGACAAAAAGCACTATTCACCCCTGAACGGCCCGAAAGTAGTTATTTTCCATTTTGTCAACGGAAAACCGCCGTACCGCCCCGAAAACGTTGCAAATAACCATTCTAGCCTTCAAACAGTTAGAAATCACGATCGGCCGTCCAGACCGGCACGAATCCCGAATTTCTCGCTGCACCGACAAAAAGCACTATTCACCCCTGAACGGCCCGAAAGTAGTTATTTTCCATTTTGTCAACGGAAAACCGCAGTACCGCCCCGAAAACGTTGCAAATAACCATTCTAGCCTTCAAACAGTTAGAAATCACGATCGGCCGTCCAGACCGGCACGAATCCCGAATTTCTCGCTGCACCGACAAAAAGCACTATTCACCCCTGAACGGCCCGAAAGTAGTTATTTTCCATTTTGTCAACGGAAAAGCGCCGTACCGCCCCGAAAACGTTGCAAATAACCATTCTAGCCTTCACACAGTTAGAAATCACGATCGGCCGTCCAGACCGGCACGAATCCCGAATTTCTCGCTGTACCGACAACAAGCACTATTCACCCCTGGACAGCCCGAAATTAGTTATTTTTCATTTTGCCAACGGAAAACCGCCGTACCGCCCCGAAAACGTTGCAAATAACCATTCTAGCCTTCAAACAGTTAGAAATCACGATCGGCCGTCCAGACCGGCACGAATCCCGAATTTCTCGCTGCACCGACAAAAAGCACTATTCACCCCTGAACGGCCCGAAAGTAGTTATTTTCCATTTTGTCAACGGAAAACTGCCGTACCGCCACTAAAACGTTGCAAATAACCATTCTAGCCCTCAAACAGTTAGAAATCCCGATCGGCCGCCATGACCGGCACGAATCCCGAATTTCTCGCTGCACCGACAAAAAGCACTATTCACCCTTGAACGGCCCGAAAGTAGTTATTTTCCATTTTGCCAACGGAAAACCGCCGTACCGCCCCGAAAACGTTGCAAATAACCATTCTAGCCTTCAAACAGTTAGAAATCACGATCGGCCGTCCAGACCGGCACGAATCCCGAATTTCTCGCTGTACCGACAACAAGCACTATTCACCCCTGGACAGCCCGAAATTAGTTATTTTCCATTTTGTCAACGGAAAACCGCCGTACCGCCACTAAAACGTTGCAAATAACCAATCTGCCCCTCAAACAGCCAGAAATCACGACTGGCCGTCCAGACCGGCACGAATCCCGAATTTCTCGCTGTACCGACAAAAAGCACTATTCACCCCTGAACGGCCCGAAAGTAGTTATTTTCCATTTTGTCAACGGAAAACTGCCGTACCGCCACTAAAACGTTGCAAATAACCATTCTAGCCCTCAAACAGTTAGAAATCCCGATCGGCCGCCATGACCGGCACGAATCCCGAATTTCTCGCTGCACCGACAAAAAGCACTATTCACCCTTGAACGGCCCGAAAGTAGTTATTTTCCATTTTGCCAACGGAAAACCGCCGTACCGCCCCGAAAACGTTGCAAATAACCATTCTAGCCTTCAAACAGTTAGAAATCACGATCGGCCGTCCAGACCGGCACGAATCCCGAATTTCTCGCTGTACCGACAACAAGCACTATTCACCCCTGGACAGCCCGAAATTAGTTATTTTCCATTTTGTCAACGGAAAACCGCCGTACCGCCACTAAAACGTTGCAAATAACCAATCTGCCCCTCAAACAGCCAGAAATCACGACTGGCCGTCCAGACCGGCACGAATCCCGAATTTCTCGCTGTACCGACAAAAAGCACTATTCACCCCTGGACAGCCCGAAAGTAGTTATTTTCCAATTTGCCAACGGAAAACCGCCGTACCGCCCCGAAAACGTTGCAAATAACCATTCTAGCCTTCAAACAGTTAGAAATCACGATCGGCCGTCCAGACCGGCACGAATCCCGAATTTCTCGCTGCACCGACAAAAAGCACTATTCACCCCTGAACGGCCCGAAAGTAGTTATTTTCCATTTTGTCAACGGAAAACCGCCGTACCGCCACTAAAACGTTGCAAATAACCATTCTAGCCCTCAAACAGTTAGAAATCCCGATCGGCCGTCCAGACCGGCACGAATCCCGAATTTCTCGCTGCACCGACAAAAAGCACTATTCACCCCTGAACGGCCCGAAAGTAGTTATTTTCCATTTTGTCAACGGAAAACCGCCGTACCGCCCCGAAAACGTTGCAAATAACCATTCTAGCCTTCAAACAGTTAGAAATCACGATCGGCCGTCCAGACCGGCACGAATCCCGAATTTCTCGCTGTACCGACAAAAAGCACTATTCAACCCTGGACAGCCCGAAATTAGTTATTTTCCATTTTGTCAACGGAAAACCGCCGTACCGCCCCGAAAACGTTGCAAATAACCATTCTAGCCCTCAAACAGTTAGAAATCACGATCGGCCGCCCAGACCGGCACGAATCCCGAATTTGTCGCTGCACCGACAAAAAGCACTATTCACCCCTGAACGGCCCGAAAGTAGTTATTTTCCATTTTGTCAACGGAAAACCGCCGTACCGCCCCGAAAACGTTGCAAATAACCATTCTAGCCTTCAAACAGTTAGAAATCACGATCGGCCGTCCAGACCGGCACGAATCCCGAATTTCTCGCTGTACCGACAACAAGCACTATTCACCCCTGGACAGCCCGAAATTAGTTATTTTCCATTTTGCCAACGGAAAACCGCCGTACCGCCCCGAAAACGTTGCAAATAACCATTCTAGCCTTCAAACAGTTAGAAATCACGATCGGCCGTCCAGACCGGCACGAATCCCGAATTTCTCGCTGCACCGACAAAAAGCACTATTCACCCCTGAACGGCCCGAAAGTAGTTATTTTCCAATTTGCCAACGGAAAACCGCCGTACCGCCCCGAAAACGTTGCAAATAACCATTCTAGCCTTCAAACAGTTAGAAATCACGATCGGCCGTCCAGACCGGCACGAATCCCGAATTTCTCGCTGCACCGACAAAAAGCACTATACACCCCTGAACGGCCCGAAAGTAGTTATTTTCCATTATGTCAACGGAAAACCGCCGTACCGCCACTAAAACGTTGCAAATAACCATTCTAGCCCTCAAACAGCCAGAAATCACGACTGGCCGTCCAGACCGGCACGAATCCCGAATTTCTCGCTGTACCGGCAAAAAGCACTATTCACCCCTGAACGGCCCGAAAGTAGTTATTTTCAAATTTGCCAACGGAAAACCGCCGTACCGCCCCGAAAACGTTGCAAATGACCATTCTAGCCTTCAAACAGTTAGAAATCACGATCGGCCGTCCAGACCGGCACGAATCCCGAATTTCTCGCTGTACCGACAACAAGCACTATTCACCCCTGAACGGCCCGAAATTAGTTATTTTCCATTTTGTCAACGGAAAACCGCCGTACCGCCACTAAAACGTTGCAAATAACCATTCTAGCCCTCAAACAGTTAGAAATCCCGATCGGCCGTCCAGACCGGCACGAATCCCGAATTTCTCGCTGCACCGACAAAAAGCACTATTCACCCCTGAACGGCCCGAAAGTAGTTATTTTCCATTTTGTCAACGGAAAACCGCCGTACCGCCCCGAAAACGTTGCAAATAACCATTCTAGCCTTCAAACAGTTAGAAATCACGATCGGCCGTCCAGACCGGCACGAATCCCGAATTTCTCGCTGCACCGACAAAAAGCACTATTCACCCCTGAACGGCCCGAAAGTAGTTATTTTCCATTTTGTCAACGGAAAACCGCAGTACCGCCCCGAAAACGTTGCAAATAACCATTCTAGCCTTCAAACAGTTAGAAATCACGATCGGCCGTCCAGACCGGCACGAATCCCGAATTTCTCGCTGCACCGACAAAAAGCACTATTCACCCCTGAACGGCCCGAAAGTAGTTATTTTCCATTTTGTCAACGGAAAACCACCGTACCGCCCCGAAAACGTTGCAAATAACCATTCTAGCCTTCACACAGTTAGAAATCACGATCGGCCGTCCAGATCGGCACGAATCCCGAATTTCTCGCTGTACCGACAACAAGCACTATTCACCCCTGGACAGCCCGAAATTAGTTATTTTTCATTTTGCCAACGGAAAACCGCCGTACCGCCCCGAAAACGTTGCAAATAACCATTCTAGCCTTCAAACAGTTAGAAATCACGATCGGCCGTCCAGACCGGCACGAATCCCGAATTTCTCGCTGCACCGACAAAAAGCACTATTCACCCCTGAACGGCCCGAAAGTAGTTATTTTCCATTTTGTCAACGGAAAACTGCCGTACCGCCACTAAAACGTTGCAAATAACCATTCTAGCCCTCAAACAGTTAGAAATCCCGATCGGCCGCCCAGACCGGCACGAATCCCGAATTTCTCGCTGCACCGACAAAAAGCACTATTCACCCCTGAACGGCCCGAAAGTAGTTATTTTCCATTTTGTCAACGGAAAACCGCCGTACCGCCACTAAAACGTTGCAAATAACCATTCTAGCCCTCAAACAGTTAGAAATCCCGATCGGCCGTCCAGACCGGCACGAATCCCGAATTTCTCGCTGCACCGACAAAAAGCACTATTCACCCCTGAACGGCCCGAAAGTAGTTATTTTCCATTTTGTCAACGGAAAACCGCCGTACCGCCCCGAAAACGTTGCAAATAACCATTCTAGCCCTTAAACAGTTAGAAATCACGATTGGCCGTCCAGACCGGCACGAATCCCGAATTTCTCGCTGCACCGACAAAAAGCACTATTCACCCCTGAACGGCCCGAAAGTAGTTATTTTCCATTTTGTCAACGGAAAACCGCCGTACCGCCCCGAAAACGTTGCAAATAACCATTCTAGCCTTCAAACAGTTAGAAATCACGATCGGCCGTCCAGACCGGCACGAATCCCGAATTTCTCGCTGTACCGACAACAAGCACTATTCACCCCTGGACAGCCCGAAATTAGTTATTTTCCATTTTGCCAACGGAAAACCGCCGTACCGCCCCGAAAACGTTGCAAATAACCATTCTAGCCTTCAAACAGTTAGAAATCACGATCGGCCGTCCAGACCGGCACGAATCCCGAATTTCTCGCTGCACCGACAAAAAGCACTATTCACCCCTGAACGGCCCGAAAGTAGTTATTTTCCATTTTGTCAACGGAAAACCGCCGTACCGCCACTAAAACGTTGCAAATAACCATTCTAGCCCTCAAACTGTTAGAAATCCCGATCGGCCGCCCAGACCGGCACGAATCCCGAATTTGTCGCTGCACCGACAAAAAGCACTATTCACCCCTGGACGGCCCGAAAGTAGTTATTTTCCATTTTGCCAACGGAAAACCGCCGTACCGCCCCGAAAACGTTGCAAATAACCATTCTAGCCTTCAAACAGTTAGAAATCACGATCGGCCGTCCAGACCGGCACGAATCCCGAATTTCTCGCTGTACCGACAACAAGCACTATTCACCCCTGGACAGCCCGAAAGTAGTTATTTTCCATTTTGCCAACGGAAAACCGCCGTACCGCCCCGAAAACGTTGCAAATAACCATTCTAGCCTTCAAACAGTTAGAAATCACGATCGGCCGTCCAGACCGGCACGAATCCCGAATTTCTCGCTGCACCGACAAAAAGCACTATTCACCCCTGAACGGCCCGAAAGTAGTTATTTTCCATTTTGTCAACGGAAAACCGCCGTACCGCCACTAAAACGTTGCAAATAACCATTCTAGCCCTCAAACAGTTAGAAATCCCGATCGGCCGTCCAGACCGGCACGAATCCCGAATTTCTCGCTGCACCGACAAAAAGCACTATTCACCCCTGAACGGCCCGAAAGTAGTTATTTTCCATTTTGTCAACGGAAAACCGCCGTACCGCCACTAAAACGTTGCAAATAACCATTCTAGCCTTCAAACAGTTAGAAATCACGATCGGCCGTCCAGACCGGCACGAATCCCGAATTTCTCGCTGCACCGACAAAAAGTACTATTCACCCCTGAACGGCCCGAAAGTAGTTATTTTCCATTTTGTCAACGGAAAACCGCCGTACCGCCCCGAAAACGTTGCAAATAACCATTCTAGCCCCTAAACAGTTAGAAATCACGATTGGCCGTCCAGACCGGCACGAATCCCGAATTTCTCGCTGCACCGACAAAAAGCACTATTCACCCCTGAACGGCCCGAAAGTAGTTATTTTCCATTTTGTCAACGGAAAACCGCCGTACCGCCCCGAAAACGTTGCAAATAACCATTCTAGCCTTCAAACAGTTAGAAATCACGATCGGCCGTCCAGACCGGCACGAATCCCGAATTTCTCGCTGTACCGACAACAAGCACTATTCACCCCTGGACAGCCCGAAATTAGTTATTTTCCATTTTGCCAACGGAAAACCGCCGTTCCGCCCCGAAAACGTTGCAAATAACCATTCTAGCCTTCAAACAGTTAGAAATCACGATCGGCCGTCCAGACCGGCACGAATCCCGAATTTCTCGCTGCACCGACAAAAAGCACTATTCACCCCTGAACGGCCCGAAAGTAGTTATTTTCCATTTTGCCAACGGAAAACCGCCGTACCGCCACTAAAACGTTGCAAATAACCATTCTAGCCCTCAAACTGTTAGAAATCCCGATCGGCCGCCCAGACCGGCACGAATCCCGAATTTGTCGCTGCACCGACAAAAAGCACTATTCACCCCTGGACGGCCCGAAAGTAGTTATTTTCCATTTTGCCAACGGAAAACCGCCGTACCGCCCCGAAAACGTTGCAAATAACCATTCTAGCCTTCAAACAGTTAGAAATCACGATCGGCCGTCCAGACCGGCACGAATCCCGAATTTCTCGCTGTACCGACAACAAGCACTATTCACACCTGGACAGCCCGAAATTAGTTATTTTCCATTTTGTCAACGGAAAACCGCCGTACCGCCCCGAAAACGTTGCAAATAACCATTCTAGCCCTCAAACAGTTAGAAATCACGATCGGCCGCCCAGACCGGCACAAATCCCGAATTTCTCGCTGCACCGACAAAAAGCACTATTCACCCCTGAACGGCCCGAAAGTAGTTATTTTCCATTTTGTCAACGGAAAACCGCCGTACCGCCCCGAAAACGTTGCAAATAACCATTCTAGCCTTCAAACAGTTAGAAATCACGATCGGCCGTCCAGACCGGCACGAATCCCGAATTTCTCGCTGCACCGACAAAAAGCACTATTCACCCCTGAACGGCCCGAAAGTAGTTATTTTCCATTTTGTCAACGGAAAACCGCCGTACCGCCACTAAAACGTTGCAAATAACCATTCTAGCCCTCAAACAGTTAGAAATCCCGATCGGCCGTCCAGACCGGCACGAATCCCGAATTTCTCGCTGCACCGACAAAAAGCACTATTCACCCCTGAACGGCCCGAAAGTAGTTATTTTCCATTTTGTCAACGGAAAACCGCCGTACCGCCACTAAAACGTTGCAAATAACCATTCTAGCCTTCAAACAGTTAGAAATCACGATCGGCCGTCCAGACCGGCACGAATCCCGAATTTCTCGCTGCACCGACAAAAAGTACTATTCACCCCTGAACGGCCCGAAAGTAGTTATTTTCCATTTTGTCAACGGAAAACCGCCGTACCGCCCCGAAAACGTTGCAAATAACCATTCTAGCCCCTAAACAGTTAGAAATCACGATTGGCCGTCCAGACCGGCACGAATCCCGAATTTCTCGCTGCACCGACAAAAAGCACTATTCACCCCTGAACGGCCCGAAAGTAGTTATTTTCCATTTTGTCAACGGAAAACCGCCGTACCGCCCCGAAAACGTTGCAAATAACCATTCTAGCCTTCAAACAGTTAGAAATCACGATCGGCCGTCCAGACCGGCACGAATCCCGAATTTCTCGCTGTACCGACAACAAGCACTATTCACCCCTGGACAGCCCGAAATTAGTTATTTTTCATTTTGCCAACGGAAAACCGCCGTACCGCCCCGAAAACGTTGCAAATAACCATTCTAGCCTTCAAACAGTTAGAAATCACGATCGGCCGTCCAGACCGGCACGAATCCCGAATTTCTCGCTGCACCGACAAAAAGCACTATTCACCCCTGAACGGCCCGAAAGTAGTTATTTTCCATTTTGTCAACGGAAAACTGCCGTACCGCCACTAAAACGTTGCAAATAACCATTCTAGCCCTCAAACAGTTAGAAATCCCGATCGGCCGCCCAGACCGGCACGAATCCCGAATTTCTCGCTGCACCGACAAAAAGCACTATTCACCCCTGAACGGCCCGAAAGTAGTTATTTTCCATTTTGTCAACGGAAAACCGCCGTACCGCCACTAAAACGTTGCAAATAACCATTCTAGCCCTCAAACAGTTAGAAATCCCGATCGGCCGTCCAGACCGGCACGAATCCCGAATTTCTCGCTGCACCGACAAAAAGCACTATTCACCCCTGAACGGCCCGAAAGTAGTTATTTTCCATTTTGTCAACGGAAAACCGCCGTACCGCCCCGAAAACGTTGCAAATAACCATTCTAGCCCTTAAACAGTTAGAAATCACGATTGGCCGTCCAGACCGGCACGAATCCCGAATTTCTCGCTGCACCGACAAAAAGCACTATTCACCCCTGAACGGCCCGAAAGTAGTTATTTTCCATTTTGTCAACGGAAAACCGCCGTACCGCCCCGAAAACGTTGCAAATAACCATTCTAGCCTTCAAACAGTTAGAAATCACGATCGGCCGTCCAGACCGGCACGAATCCCGAATTTCTCGCTGTACCGACAACAAGCACTATTCACCCCTGGACAGCCCGAAATTAGTTATTTTCCATTTTGCCAACGGAAAACCGCCGTACCGCCCCGAAAACGTTGCAAATAACCATTCTAGCCTTCAAACAGTTAGAAATCACGATCGGCCGTCCAGACCGGCACGAATCCCGAATTTCTCGCTGCACCGACAAAAAGCACTATTCACCCCTGAACGGCCCGAAAGTAGTTATTTTCCATTTTGTCAACGGAAAACCGCCGTACCGCCACTAAAACGTTGCAAATAACCATTCTAGCCCTCAAACTGTTAGAAATCCCGATCGGCCGCCCAGACCGGCACGAATCCCGAATTTGTCGCTGCACCGACAAAAAGCACTATTCACCCCTGGACGGCCCGAAAGTAGTTATTTTCCATTTTGCCAACGGAAAACCGCCGTACCGCCCCGAAAACGTTGCAAATAACCATTCTAGCCTTCAAACAGTTAGAAATCACGATCGGCCGTCCAGACCGGCACGAATCCCGAATTTCTCGCTGTACCGACAACAAGCACTATTCACCCCTGGACAGCCCGAAAGTAGTTATTTTCCATTTTGCCAACGGAAAACCGCCGTACCGCCCCGAAAACGTTGCAAATAACCATTCTAGCCTTCAAACAGTTAGAAATCACGATCGGCCGTCCAGACCGGCACGAATCCCGAATTTCTCGCTGCACCGACAAAAAGCACTATTCACCCCTGAACGGCCCGAAAGTAGTTATTTTCCATTTTGTCAACGGAAAACCGCCGTACCGCCACTAAAACGTTGCAAATAACCATTCTAGCCCTCAAACAGTTAGAAATCCCGATCGGCCGTCCAGACCGGCACGAATCCCGAATTTCTCGCTGCACCGACAAAAAGCACTATTCACCCCTGAACGGCCCGAAAGTAGTTATTTTCCATTTTGTCAACGGAAAACCGCCGTACCGCCACTAAAACGTTGCAAATAACCATTCTAGCCTTCAAACAGTTAGAAATCACGATCGGCCGTCCAGACCGGCACGAATCCCGAATTTCTCGCTGCACCGACAAAAAGTACTATTCACCCCTGAACGGCCCGAAAGTAGTTATTTTCCATTTTGTCAACGGAAAACCGCCGTACCGCCCCGAAAACGTTGCAAATAACCATTCTAGCCCCTAAACAGTTAGAAATCACGATTGGCCGTCCAGACCGGCACGAATCCCGAATTTCTCGCTGCACCGACAAAAAGCACTATTCACCCCTGAACGGCCCGAAAGTAGTTATTTTCCATTTTGTCAACGGAAAACCGCCGTACCGCCCCGAAAACGTTGCAAATAACCATTCTAGCCTTCAAACAGTTAGAAATCACGATCGGCCGTCCAGACCGGCACGAATCCCGAATTTCTCGCTGTACCGACAACAAGCACTATTCACCCCTGGACAGCCCGAAATTAGTTATTTTCCATTTTGCCAACGGAAAACCGCCGTTCCGCCCCGAAAACGTTGCAAATAACCATTCTAGCCTTCAAACAGTTAGAAATCACGATCGGCCGTCCAGACCGGCACGAATCCCGAATTTCTCGCTGCACCGACAAAAAGCACTATTCACCCCTGAACGGCCCGAAAGTAGTTATTTTCCATTTTGCCAACGGAAAACCGCCGTACCGCCACTAAAACGTTGCAAATAACCATTCTAGCCCTCAAACTGTTAGAAATCCCGATCGGCCGCCCAGACCGGCACGAATCCCGAATTTGTCGCTGCACCGACAAAAAGCACTATTCACCCCTGGACGGCCCGAAAGTAGTTATTTTCCATTTTGCCAACGGAAAACCGCCGTACCGCCCCGAAAACGTTGCAAATAACCATTCTAGCCTTCAAACAGTTAGAAATCACGATCGGCCGTCCAGACCGGCACGAATCCCGAATTTCTCGCTGTACCGACAACAAGCACTATTCACACCTGGACAGCCCGAAATTAGTTATTTTCCATTTTGTCAACGGAAAACCGCCGTACCGCCCCGAAAACGTTGCAAATAACCATTCTAGCCCTCAAACAGTTAGAAATCACGATCGGCCGCCCAGACCGGCACAAATCCCGAATTTCTCGCTGCACCGACAAAAAGCACTATTCACCCCTGAACGGCCCGAAAGTAGTTATTTTCCATTTTGTCAACGGAAAACCGCCGTACCGCCCCGAAAACGTTGCAAATAACCATTCTAGCCTTCAAACAGTTAGAAATCACGATCGGCCGTCCAGACCGGCACGAATCCCGAATTTCTCGCTGCACCGACAAAAAGCACTATTCACCCCTGAACGGCCCGAAAGTAGTTATTTTCCATTTTGTCAACGGAAAACCGCCGTACCGCCACTAAAACGTTGCAAATAACCATTCTAGCCCTCAAACAGTTAGAAATCCCGATCGGCCGCCCAGACCGGCACGAATCCCGAATTTGTCGCTGCACCGACAAAAAGCACTATTCACCCCTGGACGGCCCGAAAGTAGTTATTTTCCATTTTGCCAACGGAAAACCGCCGTACCGCCCCGAAAACGTTGCAAATAACCATTCTAGCCTTCAAACAGTTAGAAATCACGATCGGCCGTCCAGACCGGCACGAATCCCGAATTTCTCGCTGTACCGACAACAAGCACTATTCACCCCTGGACAGCCCGAAAGTAGTTATTTTCCATTTTGCCAACGGAAAACCGCCGTACCGCCCCGAAAACGTTGCAAATAACCATTCTAGCCTTCAAACAGTTAGAAATCACGATCGGCCGTCCAGACCGGCACGAATCCCGAATTTCTCGCTGCACCGACAAAAAGCACTATTCACCCCTGAACGGCCCGAAAGTAGTTATTTTCCATTTTGTCAACGGAAAACCGCCGTACCGCCACTAAAACGTTGCAAATAACCATTCTAGCCCTCAAACAGTTAGAAATCCCGATCGGCCGTCCAGACCGGCACGAATCCCGAATTTCTCGCTGCACCGACAAAAAGCACTATTCACCCCTGAACGGCCCGAAAGTAGTTATTTTCCATTTTGTCAACGGAAAACCGCCGTACCGCCACTAAAACGTTGCAAATAACCATTCTAGCCTTCAAACAGTTAGAAATCACGATCGGCCGTCCAGACCGGCACGAATCCCGAATTTCTCGCTGCACCGACAAAAAGTACTATTCACCCCTGAACGGCCCGAAAGTAGTTATTTTCCATTTTGTCAACGGAAAACCGCCGTACCGCCCCGAAAACGTTGCAAATAACCATTCTAGCCCCTAAACAGTTAGAAATCACGATTGGCCGTCCAGACCGGCACGAATCCCGAATTTCTCGCTGCACCGACAAAAAGCACTATTCACCCCTGAACGGCCCGAAAGTAGTTATTTTCCATTTTGTCAACGGAAAACCGCCGTACCGCCCCGAAAACGTTGCAAATAACCATTCTAGCCTTCAAACAGTTAGAAATCACGATCGGCCGTCCAGACCGGCACGAATCCCGAATTTCTCGCTGTACCGACAACAAGCACTATTCACCCCTGGACAGCCCGAAATTAGTTATTTTCCATTTTGCCAACGGAAAACCGCCGTTCCGCCCCGAAAACGTTGCAAATAACCATTCTAGCCTTCAAACAGTTAGAAATCACGATCGGCCGTCCAGACCGGCACGAATCCCGAATTTCTCGCTGCACCGACAAAAAGCACTATTCACCCCTGAACGGCCCGAAAGTAGTTATTTTCCATTTTGTCAACGGAAAACCGCCGTACCGCCACTAAAACGTTGCAAATAACCATTCTAGCCCTCAAACTGTTAGAAATCCCGATCGGCCGCCCAGACCGGCACGAATCCCGAATTTGTCGCTGCACCGACAAAAAGCACTATTCACCCCTGGACGGCCCGAAAGTAGTTATTTTCCATTTTGCCAACGGAAAACCGCCGTACCGCCCCGAAAACGTTGCAAATAACCATTCTAGCCTTCAAACAGTTAGAAATCACGATCGGCCGTCCAGACCGGCACGAATCCCGAATTTCTCGCTGTACCGACAACAAGCACTATTCACACCTGGACAGCCCGAAATTAGTTATTTTCCATTTTGTCAACGGAAAACCGCCGTACCGCCCCGAAAACGTTGCAAATAACCATTCTAGCCCTCAAACAGTTAGAAATCACGATCGGCCGCCCAGACCGGCACAAATCCCGAATTTCTCGCTGCACCGACAAAAAGCACTATTCACCCCTGAACGGCCCGAAAGTAGTTATTTTCCATTTTGTCAACGGAAAACCGCCGTACCGCCCCGAAAACGTTGCAAATAACCATTCTAGCCTTCAAACAGTTAGAAATCACGATCGGCCGTCCAGACCGGCACGAATCCCGAATTTCTCGCTGCACCGACAAAAAGCACTATTCACCCCTGAACGGCCCGAAAGTAGTTATTTTCCATTTTGTCAACGGAAAACCGCCGTACCGCCACTAAAACGTTGCAAATAACCATTCTAGCCCTCAAACAGTTAGAAATCCCGATCGGCCGTCCAGACCGGCACGAATCCCGAATTTCTCGCTGCACCGACAAAAAGCACTATTCACCCCTGAACGGCCCGAAAGTAGTTATTTTCCATTTTGTCAACGGAAAACCGCCGTACCGCCACTAAAACGTTGCAAATAACCATTCTAGCCTTCAAACAGTTAGAAATCACGATCGGCCGTCCAGACCGGCACGAATCCCGAATTTCTCGCTGCACCGACAAAAAGTACTATTCACCCCTGAACGGCCCGAAAGTAGTTATTTTCCATTTTGTCAACGGAAAACCGCCGTACCGCCCCGAAAACGTTGCAAATAACCATTCTAGCCCCTAAACAGTTAGAAATCACGATTGGCCGTCCAGACCGGCACGAATCCCGAATTTCTCGCTGCACCGACAAAAAGCACTATTCACCCCTGAACGGCCCGAAAGTAGTTATTTTCCATTTTGTCAACGGAAAACCGCCGTACCGCCCCGAAAACGTTGCAAATAACCATTCTAGCCTTCAAACAGTTAGAAATCACGATCGGCCGTCCAGACCGGCACGAATCCCGAATTTCTCGCTGTACCGACAACAAGCACTATTCACCCCTGGACAGCCCGAAATTAGTTATTTTCCATTTTGCCAACGGAAAACCGCCGTTCCGCCCCGAAAACGTTGCAAATAACCATTCTAGCCTTCAAACAGTTAGAAATCACGATCGGCCGTCCAGACCGGCACGAATCCCGAATTTCTCGCTGCACCGACAAAAAGCACTATTCACCCCTGAACGGCCCGAAAGTAGTTATTTTCCATTTTGTCAACGGAAAACCGCCGTACCGCCACTAAAACGTTGCAAATAACCATTCTAGCCCTCAAACTGTTAGAAATCCCGATCGGCAGCCCAGACCGGCACGAATCCCGAATTTGTCGCTGCACCGACAAAAAGCACTATTCACCCCTGGACGGCCCGAAAGTAGTTATTTTCCATTTTGCCAACGGAAAACCGCCGTACCGCCCCGAAAACGTTGCAAATAACCATTCTAGCCCTCAAACAGTTAGAAATCACGATCGGCCGTCCAGACCGGCACGAATCCCGAATTTCTCGCTGCACCGACAAAAAGCACTATTCACCCCTGAACGGCCCGAAAGTAGTTATTTTCCATTTTGTCAACGGAAAACCGCCGTACCGCCACTAAAACGTTGCAAATAACCATTCTAGCCCTCAAACTGTTAGAAATCCCGATCGGCAGCCCAGACCGGCACGAATCCCGAATTTGTCGCTGCACCGACAAAAAGCACTATTCACCCCTGGACGGCCCGAAAGTAGTTATTTTCCATTTTGCCAACGGAAAACCGCCGTACCGCCCCGAAAACGTTGCAAATAACCATTCTAGCCCTCAAACAGTTAGAAATCACGATCGGCCGTCCAGACCGGCACGAATCCCGAATTTCTCGCTGTACCGACAACAAGCACTATTCACACCTGGACAGCCCGAAATTAGTTATTTTCCATTTTGTCAACGGAAAACCGCCGTACCGCCCCGAAAACGTTGCAAATAACCATTCTAGCCCTCAAACAGTTAGAAATCACGATCGGCTGCCCAGACCGGCACAAATCCCGAATTTCTCGCTGCACCGACAAAAAGCACTATTCACCCCTGAACGGCCCGAAAGTAGTTATTTTCCATTTTGTCAACGGAAAACCGCCGTACCGCCCCGAAAACGTTGCAAATAACCATTCTAGCCTTCAAACAGTTAGAAATCACGATCGGCCGTCCAGACCGGCACGAATCCCGAATTTCTCGCTGCACCGACAAAAAGCACTATTCACCCCTGAACGGCCCGAAAGTAGTTATTTTCCATTTTGTCAACGGAAAACCGCCGTACCGCCACTAAAACGTTGCAAATAACCATTCTAGCCCTTAAACAGTTAGAAATCACGATTGGCCGTCCAGACCGGCACGAATCCCGAATTTCTCGCTGCACCGACAAAAAGCACTATTCACCCCTGAACGGCCCGAAAGTAGTTATTTTCCATTTTGTCAACGGAAAACCGCCGTACCGCCCCGAAAACGTTGCAAATAACCATTCTAGCCTTCAAACAGTTAGAAATCACGATCGGCCGTCCAGACCGGCACGAATCCCGAATTTCTCGCTGTACCGACAACAAGCACTATTCACCCCTGGACAGCCCGAAATTAGTTATTTTCCATTTTGCCAACGGAAAACCGCCGTACCGCCCCGAAAACGTTGCAAATAACCATTCTAGCCTTCAAACAGTTAGAAATCACGATCGGCCGTCCAGACCGGCACGAATCCCGAATTTCTCGCTGCACCGACAAAAAGCACTATTCACCCCTGAACGGCCCGAAAGTAGTTATTTTCCATTTTGTCAACGGAAAACCGCCGTACCGCCACTAAAACGTTGCAAATAACCATTCTAGCCCTCAAACTGTTAGAAATCCCGATCGGCCGCCCAGACCGGCACGAATCCCGAATTTGTCGCTGCACCGACAAAAAGCACTATTCACCCCTGGACGGCCCGAAAGTAGTTATTTTCCATTTTGCCAACGGAAAACCGCCGTACCGCCCCGAAAACGTTGCAAATAACCATTCTAGCCTTCAAACAGTTAGAAATCACGATCGGCCGTCCAGACCGGCACGAATCCCGAATTTCTCGCTGTACCGACAACAAGCACTATTCACCCCTGGACAGCCCGAAAGTAGTTATTTTCCATTTTGCCAACGGAAAACCACCGTACCGCCCCGAAAACGTTGCAAATAACCATTCTAGCCTTCAAACAGTTAGAAATCACGATCGGCCGTCCAGACCGGCACGAATCCCGAATTTCTCGCTGCACCGACAAAAAGCACTATTCACCCCTGAACGGCCCGAAAGTAGTTATTTTCCATTTTGTCAACGGAAAACCGCCGTACCGCCACTAAAACGTTGCAAATAACCATTCTAGCCCTCAAACAGTTAGAAATCCCGATCGGCCGTCCAGACCGGCACGAATCCCGAATTTCTCGCTGCACCGACAAAAAGCACTATTCACCCCTGAACGGCCCGAAAGTAGTTATTTTCCATTTTGTCAACGGAAAACCGCCGTACCGCCACTAAAACGTTGCAAATAACCATTCTAGCCTTCAAACAGTTAGAAATCACGATCGGCCGTCCAGACCGGCACGAATCCCGAATTTCTCGCTGCACCGACAAAAAGCACTATTCACCCCTGAACGGCCCGAAAGTAGTTATTTTCCATTTTGTCAACGGAAAACCGCCGTACCGCCCCGAAAACGTTGCAAATAACCATTCTAGCCTTCAAACAGTTAGAAATCACGATCGGCCGTCCAGACCGGCACGAATCCCGAATTTCTCGCTGTACCGACAACAAGCACTATTCACCCCTGGACAGCCCGAAATTAGTTATTTTCCATTTTGCCAACGGAAAACCGCCGTTCCGCCCCGAAAACGTTGCAAATAACCATTCTAGCCTTCAAACAGTTAGAAATCACGATCGGCCGTCCAGACCGGCACGAATCCCGAATTTCTCGCTGCACCGACAAAAAGCACTATTCACCCCTGAACGGCCCGAAAGTAGTTATTTTCCATTTTGTCAACGGAAAACCGCCGTACCGCCACTAAAACGTTGCAAATAACCATTCTAGCCCTCAAACTGTTAGAAATCCCGATCGGCCGCCCAGACCGGCACGAATCCCGAATTTGTCGCTGCACCGACAAAAAGCACTATTCACCCCTGGACGGCCCGAAAGTAGTTATTTTCCATTTTGCCAACGGAAAACCGCCGTACCGCCCCGAAAACGTTGCAAATAACCATTCTAGCCTTCAAACAGTTAGAAATCACGATCGGCCGTCCAGACCGGCACGAATCCCGAATTTCTCGCTGTACCGACAACAAGCACTATTCACACCTGGACAGCCCGAAATTAGTTATTTTCCATTTTGTCAACGGAAAACCGCCGTACCGCCCCGAAAACGTTGCAAATAACCATTCTAGCCCTCAAACAGTTAGAAATCACGATCGGCCGCCCAGACCGGCACAAATCCCGAATTTCTCGCTGCACCGACAAAAAGCACTATTCACCCCTGAACGGCCCGAAAGTAGTTATTTTCCATTTTGTCAACGGAAAACCGCCGTACCGCCCCGAAAACGTTGCAAATAACCATTCTAGCCTTCAAACAGTTAGAAATCACGATCGGCCGTCCAGACCGGCACGAATCCCGAATTTCTCGCTGCACCGACAAAAAGCACTATTCACCCCTGAACGGCCCGAAAGTAGTTATTTTCCATTTTGTCAACGGAAAACCGCCGTACCGCCACTAAAACGTTGCAAATAACCATTCTAGCCCTCAAACTGTTAGAAATCCCGATCGGCCGCCCAGACCGGCACGAATCCCGAATTTGTCGCTGCACCGACAAAAAGCACTATTCACCCCTGGACGGCCCGAAAGTAGTTATTTTCCATTTTGCCAACGGAAAACCGCCGTACCGCCCCGAAAACGTTGCAAATAACCATTCTAGCCTTCAAACAGTTAGAAATCACGATCGGCCGTCCAGACCGGCACGAATCCCGAATTTCTCGCTGTACCGACAACAAGCACTATTCACCCCTGGACAGCCCGAAAGTAGTTATTTTCCATTTTGCCAACGGAAAACCGCCGTACCGCCCCGAAAACGTTGCAAATAACCATTCTAGCCTTCAAACAGTTAGAAATCACGATCGGCCGTCCAGACCGGCACGAATCCCGAATTTCTCGCTGCACCGACAAAAAGCACTATTCACCCCTGAACGGCCCGAAAGTAGTTATTTTCCATTTTGTCAACGGAAAACCGCCGTACCGCCACTAAAACGTTGCAAATAACCATTCTAGCCCTCAAACAGTTAGAAATCCCGATCGGCCGTCCAGACCGGCACGAATCCCGAATTTCTCGCTGCACCGACAAAAAGCACTATTCACCCCTGAACGGCCCGAAAGTAGTTATTTTCCATTTTGTCAACGGAAAACCGCCGTACCGCCACTAAAACGTTGCAAATAACCATTCTAGCCTTCAAACAGTTAGAAATCACGATCGGCCGTCCAGACCGGCACGAATCCCGAATTTCTCGCTGCACCGACAAAAAGTACTATTCACCCCTGAACGGCCCGAAAGTAGTTATTTTCCATTTTGTCAACGGAAAACCGCCGTACCGCCCCGAAAACGTTGCAAATAACCATTCTAGCCCCTAAACAGTTAGAAATCACGATTGGCCGTCCAGACCGGCACGAATCCCGAATTTCTCGCTGCACCGACAAAAAGCACTATTCACCCCTGAACGGCCCGAAAGTAGTTATTTTCCATTTTGTCAACGGAAAACCGCCGTACCGCCCCGAAAACGTTGCAAATAACCATTCTAGCCTTCAAACAGTTAGAAATCACGATCGGCCGTCCAGACCGGCACGAATCCCGAATTTCTCGCTGTACCGACAACAAGCACTATTCACCCCTGGACAGCCCGAAATTAGTTATTTTCCATTTTGCCAACGGAAAACCGCCGTTCCGCCCCGAAAACGTTGCAAATAACCATTCTAGCCTTCAAACAGTTAGAAATCACGATCGGCCGTCCAGACCGGCACGAATCCCGAATTTCTCGCTGCACCGACAAAAAGCACTATTCACCCCTGAACGGCCCGAAAGTAGTTATTTTCCATTTTGTCAACGGAAAACCGCCGTACCGCCACTAAAACGTTGCAAATAACCATTCTAGCCCTCAAACTGTTAGAAATCCCGATCGGCCGCCCAGACCGGCACGAATCCCGAATTTGTCGCTGCACCGACAAAAAGCACTATTCACCCCTGGACGGCCCGAAAGTAGTTATTTTCCATTTTGCCAACGGAAAACCGCCGTACCGCCCCGAAAACGTTGCAAATAACCATTCTAGCCTTCAAACAGTTAGAAATCACGATCGGCCGTCCAGACCGGCACGAATCCCGAATTTCTCGCTGTACCGACAACAAGCACTATTCACACCTGGACAGCCCGAAATTAGTTATTTTCCATTTTGTCAACGGAAAACCGCCGTACCGCCCCGAAAACGTTGCAAATAACCATTCTAGCCCTCAAACAGTTAGAAATCACGATCGGCCGCCCAGACCGGCACAAATCCCGAATTTCTCGCTGCACCGACAAAAAGCACTATTCACCCCTGAACGGCCCGAAAGTAGTTATTTTCCATTTTGTCAACGGAAAACCGCCGTACCGCCACTAAAACGTTGCAAATAACCAATCTGCCCCTCAAACAGCCAGAAATCACGACTGGCCGTCCAGACCGGCACGAATCCCGAATTTCTCGTTGTACCGACAAAAAGCACTATTCACCCCTGGACAGCCCGAAAGTAGTTATTTTCAAATTTGCCAACGGAAAACCGCCGTACCGCCCCGAAAACGTTGCAAATAACCATTCTAGCCTTCAAACAGTTAGAAATCACGATCGGCCGTCCAGACCGGCACGAATCCCGAATTTCTCGCTGCACCGACAAAAAGCACTATTCACCCCTGAACGGCCCGAAAGTAGTTATTTTCCATTTTGTCAACGGAAAACCGCCGTACCGCCCCGAAAACGTTGCAAATAACCATTCTAGCCTTCAAACAGTTAGAAATCACGATCGGCCGTCCAGACCGGCACGAATCCCGAATTTCTCGCTGCACCGACAAAAAGCACTATTCACCCCTGAAAGGCCCGAAAGTAGTTATTTTCCATTTTGTCAACGGAAAACCGCAGTACCGCCCCGAAAACGTTGCAAATAACCATTCTAGCCTTCAAACAGTTAGAAATCACGATCGGCCGTCCAGACCGGCACGAATCCCGAATTTCTCGCTGTACCGACAACAAGCACTATTCACCCCTGGACAGCCCGAAAGTAGTTATTTTCCATTTTGCCAACGGAAAACCGCCGTACCGCCCCGAAAACGTTGCAAATAACCATTCTAGCCTTCAAACAGTTAGAAATCACGATCGGCCGTCCAGACCGGCACGAATCCCGAATTTCTCGCTGCACTGACAAAAAGCACTATTCACCCCTGAACGGCCCGAAAGTAGTTATTTTCCATTTTGTCAACGGAAAACCGCCGTACCGCCACTAAAACGTTGCAAATAACCATTCTAGCCCTCAAACAGTTAGAAATCCCGATCGGCCGTCCAGACCGGCACGAATCCCGAATTTCTCGCTGCACCGACAAAAAGCACTATTCACCCCTGGACAGCCCGAAAGTAGTTATTTTCCATTTTGCCAACGGAAAACCGCCGTACCGCCCCGAAAACGTTGCAAATAACCATTCTAGCCTTCAAACAGTTAGAAATCACGATCGGCCGTCCAGACCGGCACGAATCCCGAATTTCTCGCTGCACCGACAAAAAGCACTATTCACCCCTGGACAGCCCGAAATTAGTTTTTTTCCATTTTGTCAACGGAAAACCGCAGTACCGCCCCGAAAACGTTGCAAATAACCATTCTAGCCTTCAAACAGTTAGAAATCACGATCGGCCGTCCAGACCGGCACGAATCCCGAATTTCTCGCTGCGCCGACAAAAAGCACTATTCACCCCTGGACAGCCCGAAAGTAGTTATTTTCCATTTTGCCAACGGAAAACCGCCGTACCGCCCCGAAAACGTTGCAAATAACCATTCTAGCCTTCAAACAGTTAGAAATCACGATCGGCCGTCCAGACCGGCACGAATCCCGAATTTCTCGCTGCACCGACAGAAAGCACTATTCACCCCTGAACGGCCCGAAAGTAGTTATTTTCCATTTTGTCAACGGAAAACCGCCGTACCGCCACTAAAACGTTGCAAATAACCATTCTAGCCTTCAAACAGTTAGAAATCACGATCGGCCGTCCAGACCGGCACGAATCCCGAATTTCTCGCTGCACCGACAGAAAGCACTAATCACCCCTGAACGGCCCGAAAGTAGTTATTTTCCATTTTGTCAACGGAAAACCGCCGTACCGCCACTAAAACGTTGCAAATAACCATTCTAGCCCTCAAACAGTTAGAAATCCCGATCGGCCGTCCAGACCGGCACGAATCCCGAATTTCTCGCTGCACCGACAAAAAGCACTATTCACCCCTGAACGGCCCGAAAGTAGTTATTTTCCATTTTGTCAACGGAAAACCGCCGTACCGCCACTAAAACGTTGCAAATAACCATTCTAGCCTTCAAACAGTTAGAAATCACGATCGGCCGTCCAGACCGGCACGAATCCCGAATTTCTCGCTGCACCGACAAAAAGTACTATTCACCCCTGAACGGCCCGAAAGTAGTTATTTTCCATTTTGTCAACGGAAAACCGCCGTACCGCCCCGAAAACGTTGCAAATAACCATTCTAGCCCCTAAACAGTTAGAAATCACGATTGGCCGTCCAGACCGGCACGAATCCCGAATTTCTCGCTGCACCGACAAAAAGCACTATTCACCCCTGAACGGCCCGAAAGTAGTTATTTTCCATTTTGTCAACGGAAAACCGCCGTACCGCCCCGAAAACGTTGCAAATAACCATTCTAGCCTTCAAACAGTTAGAAATCACGATCGGCCGTCCAGACCGGCACGAATCCCGAATTTCTCGCTGTACCGACAACAAGCACTATTCACCCCTGGACAGCCCGAAATTAGTTATTTTCCATTTTGCCAACGGAAAACCGCCGTTCCGCCCCGAAAACGTTGCAAATAACCATTCTAGCCTTCAAACAGTTAGAAATCACGATCGGCCGTCCAGACCGGCACGAATCCCGAATTTCTCGCTGCACCGACAAAAAGCACTATTCACCCCTGAACGGCCCGAAAGTAGTTATTTTCCATTTTGTCAACGGAAAACCGCCGTACCGCCACTAAAACGTTGCAAATAACCATTCTAGCCCTCAAACTGTTAGAAATCCCGATCGGCCGCCCAGACCGGCACGAATCCCGAATTTGTCGCTGCACCGACAAAAAGCACTATTCACCCCTGGACGGCCCGAAAGTAGTTATTTTCCATTTTGCCAACGGAAAACCGCCGTACCGCCCCGAAAACGTTGCAAATAACCATTCTAGCCTTCAAACAGTTAGAAATCACGATCGGCCGTCCAGACCGGCACGAATCCCGAATTTCTCGCTGTACCGACAACAAGCACTATTCACACCTGGACAGCCCGAAATTAGTTATTTTCCATTTTGTCAACGGAAAACCGCCGTACCGCCCCGAAAACGTTGCAAATAACCATTCTAGCCCTCAAACAGTTAGAAATCACGATCGGCCGCCCAGACCGGCACAAATCCCGAATTTCTCGCTGCACCGACAAAAAGCACTATTCACCCCTGAACGGCCCGAAAGTAGTTATTTTCCATTTTGTCAACGGAAAACCGCCGTACCGCCACTAAAACGTTGCAAATAACCAATCTGCCCCTCAAACAGCCAGAAATCACGACTGGCCGTCCAGACCGGCACGAATCCCGAATTTCTCGTTGTACCGACAAAAAGCACTATTCACCCCTGGACAGCCCGAAAGTAGTTATTTTCAAATTTGCCAACGGAAAACCGCCGTACCGCCCCGAAAACGTTGCAAATAACCATTCTAGCCTTCAAACAGTTAGAAATCACGATCGGCCGTCCAGACCGGCACGAATCCCGAATTTCTCGCTGCACCGACAAAAAGCACTATTCACCCCTGAACGGCCCGAAAGTAGTTATTTTCCATTTTGTCAACGGAAAACCGCCGTACCGCCCCGAAAACGTTGCAAATAACCATTCTAGCCTTCAAACAGTTAGAAATCACGATCGGCCGTCCAGACCGGCACGAATCCCGAATTTCTCGCTGCACCGACAAAAAGCACTATTCACCCCTGAAAGGCCCGAAAGTAGTTATTTTCCATTTTGTCAACGGAAAACCGCAGTACCGCCCCGAAAACGTTGCAAATAACCATTCTAGCCTTCAAACAGTTAGAAATCACGATCGGCCGTCCAGACCGGCACGAATCCCGAATTTCTCGCTGTACCGACAACAAGCACTATTCACCCCTGGACAGCCCGAAAGTAGTTATTTTCCATTTTGCCAACGGAAAACCGCCGTACCGCCCCGAAAACGTTGCAAATAACCATTCTAGCCTTCAAACAGTTAGAAATCACGATCGGCCGTCCAGACCGGCACGAATCCCGAATTTCTCGCTGCACCGACAAAAAGCACTATTCACCCCTGAACGGCCCGAAAGTAGTTATTTTCCATTTTGTCAACGGAAAACCGCCGTACCGCCACTAAAACGTTGCAAATAACCATTCTAGCCCTCAAACAGTTAGAAATCCCGATCGGCCGTCCAGACCGGCACGAATCCCGAATTTCTCGCTGCACCGACAAAAAGCACTATTCACCCCTGGACAGCCCGAAAGTAGTTATTTTCCATTTTGCCAACGGAAAACCGCCGTACCGCCCCGAAAACGTTGCAAATAACCATTCTAGCCTTCAAACAGTTAGAAATCACGATCGGCCGTCCAGACCGGCACGAATCCCGAATTTCTCGCTGCACCGACAAAAAGCACTATTCACCCCTGGACAGCCCGAAATTAGTTTTTTTCCATTTTGTCAACGGAAAACCGCAGTACCGCCCCGAAAACGTTGCAAATAACCATTCTAGCCTTCAAACAGTTAGAAATCACGATCGGCCGTCCAGACCGGCACGAATCCCGAATTTCTCGCTGCGCCGACAAAAAGCACTATTCACCCCTGGACAGCCCGAAAGTAGTTATTTTCCATTTTGCCAACGGAAAACCGCCGTACCGCCCCGAAAACGTTGCAAATAACCATTCTAGCCTTCAAACAGTTAGAAATCACGATCGGCCGTCCAGACCGGCACGAATCCCGAATTTCTCGCTGCACCGACAGAAAGCACTATTCACCCCTGAACGGCCCGAAAGTAGTTATTTTCCATTTTGTCAACGGAAAACCGCCGTACCGCCACTAAAACGTTGCAAATAACCATTCTAGCCTTCAAACAGTTAGAAATCACGATCGGCCGTCCAGACCGGCACGAATCCCGAATTTCTCGCTGCACCGACAGAAAGCACTATTCACCCCTGAACGGCCCGAAAGTAGTTATTTTCCATTTTGTCAACGGAAAACCGCCGTACCGCCACTAAAACGTTGCAAATAACCATTCTAGCCCTCAAACAGTTAGAAATCACGATCGGCCGCCCAGACCGGCACAAATCCCGAATTTCTCGCTGCACCGACAAAAAGCACTATTCACCCCTGAACGGCCCGAAAGTAGTTATTTTCCATTTTGTCAACGGAAAACCGCCGTACCGCCACTAAAACGTTGCAAATAACCAATCTGCCCCTCAAACAGCCAGAAATCACGACTGGCCGTCCAGACCGGCACGAATCCCGAATTTCTCGTTGTACCGACAAAAAGCACTATTCACCCCTGGACAGCCCGAAAGTAGTTATTTTCAAATTTGCCAACGGAAAACCGCCGTACCGCCCCGAAAACGTTGCAAATAACCATTCTAGCCTTCAAACAGTTAGAAATCACGATCGGCCGTCCAGACCGGCACGAATCCCGAATTTCTCGCTGCACCGACAAAAAGCACTATTCACCCCTGAACGGCCCGAAAGTAGTTATTTTCCATTTTGTCAACGGAAAACCGCCGTACCGCCACTAAAACGTTGCAAATAACCATTCTAGCCCTCAAACAGTTAGAAATCCCGATCGGCCGTCCAGACCGGCACGAATCCCGAATTTCTCGCTGCACCGACAAAAAGCACTATTCACCCCTGAACGGCCCGAAAGTAGTTATTTTCCATTTTGTCAACGGAAAACCGCCGTACCGCCCCGAAAACGTTGCAAATAACCATTCTAGCCTTCAAACAGTTAGAAATCACGATCGGCCGTCCAGACCGGCACGAATCCCGAATTTCTCGCTGCACCGACAAAAAGCACTATTCACCCCTGAAAGGCCCGAAAGTAGTTATTTTCCATTTTGTCAACGGAAAACCGCAGTACCGCCCCGAAAACGTTGCAAATAACCATTCTAGCCTTCAAACAGTTAGAAATCACGATCGGCCGTCCAGACCGGCACGAATCCCGAATTTCTCGCTGTACCGACAACAAGCACTATTCACCCCTGGACAGCCCGAAAGTAGTTATTTTCCATTTTGCCAACGGAAAACCGCCGTACCGCCCCGAAAACGTTGCAAATAACCATTCTAGCCTTCAAACAGTTAGAAATCACGATCGGCCGTCCAGACCGGCACGAATCCCGAATTTCTCGCTGCACCGACAAAAAGCACTATTCACCCCTGAACGGCCCGAAAGTAGTTATTTTCCATTTTGTCAACGGAAAACCGCCGTACCGCCACTAAAACGTTGCAAATAACCATTCTAGCCCTCAAACAGTTAGAAATCCCGATCGGCCGTCCAGACCGGCACGAATCCCGAATTTCTCGCTGCACCGACAAAAAGCACTATTCACCCCTGGACAGCCCGAAAGTAGTTATTTTCCATTTTGCCAACGGAAAACCGCCGTACCGCCCCGAAAACGTTGCAAATAACCATTCTAGCCTTCAAACAGTTAGAAATCACGATCGGCCGTCCAGACCGGCACGAATCCCGAATTTCTCGCTGCACCGACAAAAAGCACTATTCACCCCTGGACAGCCCGAAATTAGTTTTTTTCCATTTTGTCAACGGAAAACCGCAGTACCGCCCCGAAAACGTTGCAAATAACCATTCTAGCCTTCAAACAGTTAGAAATCACGATCGGCCGTCCAGACCGGCACGAATCCCGAATTTCTCGCTGCGCCGACAAAAAGCACTATTCACCCCTGGACAGCCCGAAAGTAGTTATTTTCCATTTTGCCAACGGAAAACCGCCGTACCGCCCCGAAAACGTTGCAAATAACCATTCTAGCCTTCAAACAGTTAGAAATCACGATCGGCCGTCCAGACCGGCACGAATCCCGAATTTCTCGCTGCACCGACAGAAAGCACTATTCACCCCTGAACGGCCCGAAAGTAGTTATTTTCCATTTTGTCAACGGAAAACCGCCGTACCGCCACTAAAACGTTGCAAATAACCATTCTAGCCCTCAAACAGTTAGAAATCCCGATCGGCCGTCCAGACCGGCACGAATCCCGAATTTCTCGCTGCACCGACAAAAAGCACTATTCACCCCTGAACGGCCCGAAAGTAGTTATTTTCCATTTTGTCAACGGAAAACCGCCGTACCGCCACTAAAACGTTGCAAATAACCATTCTAGCCTTCAAACAGTTAGAAATCACGATCGGCCGTCCAGACCGGCACGAATCCCGAATTTCTCGCTGCACCGACAAAAAGCACTATTCACCCCTGAACGGCCCGAAAGTAGTTATTTTCCATTTTGTCAACGGAAAACCGCCGTACCGCCACTAAAACGTTGCAAATAACCATTCTAGCCCTCAAACTGTTAGAAATCCCGATCGGCCGCCCAGACCGGCACGAATCCCGAATTTGTCGCTGCACCGACAAAAAGCACTATTCACCCCTGGACGGCCCGAAAGTAGTTATTTTCCATTTTGCCAACGGAAAACCGCCGTACCGCCCCGAAAACGTTGCAAATAACCATTCTAGCCTTCAAACAGTTAGAAATCACGATCGGCCGTCCAGACCGGCACGAATCCCGAATTTCTCGCTGTACCGACAACAAGCACTATTCACACCTGGACAGCCCGAAATTAGTTATTTTCCATTTTGTCAACGGAAAACCGCCGTACCGCCCCGAAAACGTTGCAAATAACCATTCTAGCCCTCAAACAGTTAGAAATCACGATCGGCCGCCCAGACCGGCACAAATCCCGAATTTCTCGCTGCACCGACAAAAAGCACTATTCACCCCTGAACGGCCCGAAAGTAGTTATTTTCCATTTTGTCAACGGAAAACCGCCGTACCGCCACTAAAACGTTGCAAATAACCAATCTGCCCCTCAAACAGCCAGAAATCACGACTGGCCGTCCAGACCGGCACGAATCCCGAATTTCTCGTTGTACCGACAAAAAGCACTATTCACCCCTGGACAGCCCGAAAGTAGTTATTTTCAAATTTGCCAGCGGAAAACCGCCGTACCGCCCCGAAAACGTTGCAAATAACCATTCTAGCCTTCAAACAGTTAGAAATCACGATCGGCCGTCCAGACCGGCACGAATCCCAAATTTCTCGCTGCACCGACAAAAAGCACTATTCACCCCTGAACGGCCCGAAAGTAGTTATTTTCCATTTTGTCAACGGAAAACCGCCGTACCGCCACTAAAACGTTGCAAATAACCATTCTAGCCCTCAAACAGTTAGAAATCCCGATCGGCCGTCCAGACCGGCACGAATCCCGAATTTCTCGCTGCACCGACAAAAAGCACTATTCACCCCTGAACGGCCCGAAAGTAGTTATTTTCCATTTTGTCAACGGAAAACCGCCGTACCGCCCCGAAAACGTTGCAAATAACCATTCTAGCCTTCAAACAGTTAGAAATCACGATCGGCCGTCCAGACCGGCACGAATCCCGAATTTCTCGCTGCACCGACAAAAAGCACTATTCACCCCTGAAAGGCCCGAAAGTAGTTATTTTCCATTTTGTCAACGGAAAACCGCAGTACCGCCCCGAAAACGTTGCAAATAACCATTCTAGCCTTCAAACAGTTAGAAATCACGATCGGCCGTCCAGACCGGCACGAATCCCGAATTTCTCGCTGCACCGACAACAAGCACTATTCACCCCTGGACAGCCCGAAAGTAGTTATTTTCCATTTTGCCAACGGAAAACCGCCGTACCGCCCCGAAAACGTTGCAAATAACCATTCTAGCCTTCAAACAGTTAGAAATCACGATCGGCCGTCCAGACCGGCACGAATCCCGAATTTCTCGCTGCACCGACAAAAAGCACTATTCACCCCTGAACGGCCCGAAAGTAGTTATTTTCCATTTTGTCAACGGAAAACCGCCGTACCGCCACTAAAACGTTGCAAATAACCATTCTAGCCCTCAAACAGTTAGAAATCCCGATCGGCCGTCCAGACCGGCACGAATCCCGAATTTCTCGCTGCACCGACAAAAAGCACTATTCACCCCTGGACAGCCCGAAAGTAGTTATTTTCCATTTTGCCAACGGAAAACCGCCGTACCGCCCCGAAAACGTTGCAAATAACCATTCTAGCCTTCAAACAGTTAGAAATCACGATCGGCCGTCCAGACCGGCACGAATCCCGAATTTCTCGCTGTACCGACAACAAGCACTATTCACACCTGGACAGCCCGAAATTAGTTATTTTCCATTTTGTCAACGGAAAACCGCCGTACCGCCCCGAAAACGTTGCAAATAACCATTCTAGCCCTCAAACAGTTAGAAATCACGATCGGCCGCCCAGACCGGCACAAATCCCGAATTTCTCGCTGCACCGACAAAAAGCACTATTCACCCCTGAACGGCCCGAAAGTAGTTATTTTCCATTTTGTCAACGGAAAACCGCCGTACCGCCACTAAAACGTTGCAAATAACCAATCTGCCCCTCAAACAGCCAGAAATCACGACTGGCCGTCCAGACCGGCACGAATCCCGAATTTCTCGTTGTACCGACAAAAAGCACTATTCACCCCTGGACAGCCCGAAAGTAGTTATTTTCAAATTTGCCAGCGGAAAACCGCCGTACCGCCCCGAAAACGTTGCAAATAACCATTCTAGCCTTCAAACAGTTAGAAATCACGATCGGCCGTCCAGACCGGCACGAATCCCAAATTTCTCGCTGCACCGACAAAAAGCACTATTCACCCCTGAACGGCCCGAAAGTAGTTATTTTCCATTTTGTCAACGGAAAACCGCCGTACCGCCACTAAAACGTTGCAAATAACCATTCTAGCCCTCAAACAGTTAGAAATCCCGATCGGCCGTCCAGACCGGCACGAATCCCGAATTTCTCGCTGCACCGACAAAAAGCACTATTCACCCCTGAACGGCCCGAAAGTAGTTATTTTCCATTTTGTCAACGGAAAACCGCCGTACCGCCCCGAAAACGTTGCAAATAACCATTCTAGCCTTCAAACAGTTAGAAATCACGATCGGCCGTCCAGACCGGCACGAATCCCGAATTTCTCGCTGCACCGACAAAAAGCACTATTCACCCCTGAAAGGCCCGAAAGTAGTTATTTTCCATTTTGTCAACGGAAAACCGCAGTACCGCCCCGAAAACGTTGCAAATAACCATTCTAGCCTTCAAACAGTTAGAAATCACGATCGGCCGTCCAGACCGGCACGAATCCCGAATTTCTCGCTGCACCGACAACAAGCACTATTCACCCCTGGACAGCCCGAAAGTAGTTATTTTCCATTTTGCCAACGGAAAACCGCCGTACCGCCCCGAAAACGTTGCAAATAACCATTCTAGCCTTCAAACAGTTAGAAATCACGATCGGCCGTCCAGACCGGCACGAATCCCGAATTTCTCGCTGCACCGACAAAAAGCACTATTCACCCCTGAACGGCCCGAAAGTAGTTATTTTCCATTTTGTCAACGGAAAACCGCCGTACCGCCACTAAAACGTTGCAAATAACCATTCTAGCCCTCAAACAGTTAGAAATCCCGATCGGCCGTCCAGACCGGCACGAATCCCGAATTTCTCGCTGCACCGACAAAAAGCACTATTCACCCCTGGACAGCCCGAAAGTAGTTATTTTCCATTTTGCCAACGGAAAACCGCCGTACCGCCCCGAAAACGTTGCAAATAACCATTCTAGCCTTCAAACAGTTAGAAATCACGATCGGCCGTCCAGACCGGCACGAATCCCGAATTTCTCGCTGCACCGACAAAAAGCACTATTCACCCCTGGACAGCCCGAAATTAGTTTTTTTCCATTTTGTCAACGGAAAACCGCAGTACCGCCCCGAAAACGTTGCAAATAACCATTCTAGCCTTCAAACAGTTAGAAATCACGATCGGCCGTCCAGACCGGCACGAATCCCGAATTTCTCGCTGCGCCGACAAAAAGCACTATTCACCCCTGGACAGCCCGAAAGTAGTTATTTTCCATTTTGCCAACGGAAAACCGCCGTACCGCCCCGAAAACGTTGCAAATAACCATTCTAGCCTTCAAACAGTTAGAAATCACGATCGGCCGTCCAGACCGGCACGAATCCCGAATTTCTCGCTGCACCGACAGAAAGCACTATTCACCCCTGAACGGCCCGAAAGTAGTTATTTTCCATTTTGTCAACGGAAAACCGCCGTACCGCCACTAAAACGTTGCAAATAACCATTCTAGCCCTCAAACAGTTAGAAATCCCGATCGGCCGTCCAGACCGGCACGAATCCCGAATTTCTCGCTGCACCGACAAAAAGCACTATTCACCCCTGAACGGCCCGAAAGTAGTTATTTTCCATTTTGTCAACGGAAAACCGCCGTACCGCCACTAAAACGTTGCAAATAACCATTCTAGCCTTCAAACAGTTAGAAATCACGATCGGCCGTCCAGACCGGCACGAATCCCGAATTTCTCGCTGCACCGACAAAAAGCACTATTCACCCCTGAACGGCCCGAAAGTAGTTATTTTCCATTTTGTCAACGGAAAACCGCAGTACCGCCCCGAAAACGTTGCAAATAACCGTTCTAGCCTTCAAACAGTTAGAAATCACGATCGGCCGTCCAGACCGGCACGAATCCCGAATTTCTCGCTGTACCGACAACAAGCACTATTCACCCCTGGACAGCTCGAAATTAGTTATTTTCCATTTTGTCAACGGAAAACCGCCGTACCGCCCCGAAAACGTTGCAAATAACCATTCTAGCCTTCAAACAGTTAGAAATCACGATCGGCCGTCCAGACCGGCACGAATCCCGAATTTCTCGTTGTACCGACAAAAAGCACTATTCACCCCTGGACAGCCCGAAAGTAGTTATTTTCAAATTTGCCAACGGAAAACCGCCGTACCGCCCCGAAAACGTTGCAAATAACCATTCTAGCCTTCAAACAGTTAGAAATCACGATCGGCCGTCCAGACCGGCACGAATCCCGAATTTCTCGCTGCACCGACAAAAAGCACTATTCACCCCTGAACGGCCCGAAAGTAGTTATTTTCCATTTTGTCAACGGAAAACCGCCGTACCGCCACTAAAACGTTGCAAATAACCATTCTAGCCCTCAAACAGTTAGAAATCCCGATCGGCCGTCCAGACCGGCACGAATCCCGAATTTCTCGCTGCACCGACAAAAAGCACTATTCACCCCTGAACGGCCCGAAAGTAGTTATTTTCCATTTTGTCAACGGAAAACCGCCGTACCGCCCCGAAAACGTTGCAAATAACCATTCTAGCCTTCAAACAGTTAGAAATCACGATCGGCCGTCCAGACCGGCACGAATCCCGAATTTCTCGCTGCACCGACAAAAAGCACTATTCACCCCTGAAAGGCCCGAAAGTAGTTATTTTCCATTTTGTCAACGGAAAACCGCAGTACCGCCCCGAAAACGTTGCAAATAACCATTCTAGCCTTCAAACAGTTAGAAATCACGATCGGCCGTCCAGACCGGCACGAATCCCGAATTTCTCGCTGTACCGACAACAAGCACTATTCACCCCTGGACAGCCCGAAAGTAGTTATTTTCCATTTTGCCAACGGAAAACCGCCGTACCGCCCCGAAAACGTTGCAAATAACCATTCTAGCCTTCAAACAGTTAGAAATCACGATCGGCCGTCCAGACCGGCACGAATCCCGAATTTCTCGCTGCACCGACAAAAAGCACTATTCACCCCTGAACGGCCCGAAAGTAGTTATTTTCCATTTTGTCAACGGAAAACCGCCGTACCGCCACTAAAACGTTGCAAATAACCATTCTAGCCCTCAAACAGTTAGAAATCCCGATCGGCCGTCCAGACCGGCACGAATCCCGAATTTCTCGCTGCACCGACAAAAAGCACTATTCACCCCTGGACAGCCCGAAAGTAGTTATTTTCCATTTTGCCAACGGAAAACCGCCGTACCGCCCCGAAAACGTTGCAAATAACCATTCTAGCCTTCAAACAGTTAGAAATCACGATCGGCCGTCCAGACCGGCACGAATCCCGAATTTCTCGCTGCACCGACAAAAAGCACTATTCACCCCTGGACAGCCCGAAATTAGTTATTTTCCATTTTGTCAACGGAAAACCGCAGTACCGCCCCGAAAACGTTGCAAATAACCATTCTAGCCTTCAAACAGTTAGAAATCACGATCGGCCGTCCAGACCGGCACGAATCCCGAATTTCTCGCTGCGCCGACAAAAAGCACTATTCACCCCTGGACAGCCCGAAAGTAGTTATTTTCCATTTTGCCAACGGAAAACCGCCGTACTGCCCCGAAAACGTTGCAAATAACCATTCTAGCCTTCAAACAGTTAGAAATCACGATCGGCCGTCCAGACCGGCACGAATCCCGAATTTCTCGCTGCACCGACAGAAAGCACTATTCACCCCTGAACGGCCCGAAAGTAGTTATTTTCCATTTTGTCAACGGAAAACCGCCGTACCGCCACTAAAACGTTGCAAATAACCATTCTAGCCCTCAAACAGTTAGAAATCCCGATCGGCCGTCCAGACCGGCACGAATCCCGAATTTCTCGCTGCACCGACAAAAAGCACTATTCACCCCTGAACGGCCCGAAAGTAGTTATTTTCCATTTTGTCAACGGAAAACCGCCGTACCGCCACTAAAACGTTGCAAATAACCATTCTAGCCTTCAAACAGTTAGAAATCACGATCGGCCGTCCAGACCGGCACGAATCCCGAATTTCTCGCTGCACCGACAAAAAGCACTATTCACCCCTGAACGGCCCGAAAGTAGTTATTTTCCATTTTGTCAACGGAAAACCGCAGTACCGCCCCGAAAACGTTGCAAATAACCGTTCTAGCCTTCAAACAGTTAGAAATCACGATCGGCCGTCCAGACCGGCACGAATCCCGAATTTCTCGCTGTACCGACAACAAGCACTATTCACCCCTGGACAGCTCGAAATTAGTTATTTTCCATTTTGTCAACGGAAAACCGCCGTACCGCCCCGAAAACGTTGCAAATAACCATTCTAGCCTTCAAACAGTTAGAAATCACGATCGGCCGTCCAGACCGGCACGAATCCCGAATTTCTCGCTGTACCGACAACAAGCACTATTCACCCCTGGACAGCCCGAAATTAGTTATTTTCCATTTTGCCAACGGAAAACTGCCGTACCGCCCCGAAAACGTTGCAAATAACCATTCTAGCCTTCAAACAGTTAGAAATCACGATCGGCCGTCCAGACCGGCACGAATCCCGAATTTCTCGCTGCACCGACAAAAAGCACTATTCACCCCTGAACGGCCCGAAAGTAGTTATTTTCCATTTTGTCAACGGAAAACCGCCGTACCGCCACTAAAACGTTGCAAATAACCAACCTGCCCCTCAAACAGCCAGAAATCACGACTGGCCGTCCAGACCGGCACGAATCCCGAATTTCTCGCTGTACCGACAAAAAGCACTATTCACCCCTGGACAGCCCGAAAGTAGTTATTTTCCATTTTGCCAACGGAAAACCGCCGTACCGCCCCGAAAACGTTGCAAATAACCATTCTAGCCTTCAAACAGTTAGAAATCACGATCGGCCGTCCAGACCGGCACGAATCCCGAATTTCTCGCTGCACCGACAAAAAGTACTATTCACCCCTGAACGGCCCGAAAGTAGTTATTTTCCATTTTGTCAACGGAAAACCGCCGTACCGCCCCGAAAACGTTGCAAATAACCATTCTAGCCCTTAAACAGTTAGAAATCACGATTGGCCGTCCAGACCGGCACGAATCCCGAATTTCTCGGTGCACCGACAAAAAGTACTATTCACCCCTGAACGGCCCGAAAGTAGTTATTTTCCATTTTGTCAACGGAAAACCGCCGTACCGCCCCGAAAACGTTGCAAATAACCATTCTAGCCTTCAAACAGTTAGAAATCACGATCGGCCGTCCAGACCGGCACGAATCCCGAATTTCTCGCTGCACCGACAAAAAGTACTATTCACCCCTGAACGGCCCGAAAGTAGTTATTTTCCATTTTGTCAACGGAAAACCGCCGTACCGCCCCGAAAACGTTGCAAATAACCATTCTAGCCCTTAAACAGTTAGAAATCACGATTGGCCGTCCAGACCGGCACGAATCCCGAATTTCTCGCTGCACCGACAAAAAGCACTATTCACCTCTGAACGGCCCGAAAGTAGTTATTTTCCATTTTGTCAACGGAAAACCGCCGTACCGCCCCGAAAACGTTGCAAATAACCATTCTAGCCTTCAAACAGTTAGAAATCACGATCGGCCGTCCAGACCGGCACGAATCCCGAATTTCTCGCTGTACCGACAACAAGCACTATTCACCCCTGGACAGCCCGAAATTAGTTATTTTCCATTTTGCCAACGGAAAACCGCCGTACCGCCCCGAAAACGTTGCAAATAACCATTCTAGCCTTCAAACAGTTAGAAATCACGATCGGCCGTCCAGACCGGCATGAATCCCGAATTTCTCGCTGCACCGACAAAAAGCACTATTCACCCCTGAACGGCCCGAAAGTAGTTATTTTCCATTTTGTCAACGGAAAACCGCCGTACCGCCACTAAAACGTTGCAAATAACCAATCTGCCCCTCAAACAGCCAGAAATCACGACTGGCCGTCCAGACCGGCACGAATCCCGAATTTCTCGCTGTACCGACAAAAAGCACTTTTCACCCCTGGACAGCCCGAAAGTAGTTATTTTCCATTTTGCCAACAGAAAACCGCCGTACCGCCCCGAAAACATTGCAAATAACCATTCTAGCCTTCAAACAGTTAGAAATCACGATCGGCCGTCCAGACCGGCACGAATCCCGAATTTCTCGCTGCACCGACAAAAAGCACTATTCACCCCTGAACGGCCCGAAAGTAGTTATTTTCCATTTTGTCAACGGAAAACCGCCGTACTGCCCCGAAAACGTTGCAAATAACCATTCTAGCCCTCAAACAGTTAGAAATCACGATCGGCCGCCCAGACCGGCACGAATCCCGAATTTCTCGCTGCATCGACAAAAAGCACTATTCACCCCTGAACGGCCCGAAAGTAGTTATTTTCCATTTTGTCAACGGAAAACCGCCGTACCGCCACTAAAACGTTGCAAATAACCAATCTGCCCCTCAAACAGCCAGAAATCCCGACTGGCCGTCCAGACCGGCACGAATCCCGAATTTCTCGCTGTACCGACAAAAAGCACTATTCACCCCTGGACAGCCCGAAAGTAGTTATTTTCCAATTTGCCAACGGAAAACCGCCGTACCGCCCCGAAAACGTTGCAAATAACCATTCTAGCCTTCAAACAGTTAGAAATCACGATCGGCCGTCCAGACCGGCACGAATCCCGAATTTCTCGCTGCACCGACAAAAAGCACTATTCACCCCTGAACGGCCCGAAAGTAGTTATTTTCCTTTTTGTCAACGGAAAACCGCCGTACCGCCACTAAAACGTTGCAAATAACCATTCTGCCCCTCAAACAGCCAGAAATCACGACTGGCCGTGCAGACCGGCACGAATCCCGAATTTCTCGCTGCACCGACAAAAAGCACTATTCACCCCTGAACGGCCCGAAAGTAGTTATTTTCCATTTTGTCAACGGAAAACCGCCGTACTGCCCCGAAAACGTTGCAAATAACCATTCTAGCGCTCAAACAGTTAGAAATCACGATCGGCCGCCCAGACCGGCACGAATCCCGAATTTCTCGCTGCATCGACAAAAAGCACTATTCACCCCTGAACGGCCCGAAAGTAGTTATTTTCCATTTTGTCAACGGAAAACCGCCGTACCGCCACTAAAACGTTGCAAATAACCAATCTGCCCCTCAAACAGCCAGAAATCACGACTGGCCGTCCAGACCGGCACGAATCCCGAATTTCTCGCTGTACCGACAAAAAGCACTATTCACCCCTGGACAGCCCGAAAGTAGTTATTTTCCAATTTGCCAACGGAAAACCGCCGTACCGCCCCGAAAACGTTGCAAATAACCATTCTAGCCTTCAAACAGTTAGAAATCACGATCGGCCGTCCAGACCGGCACGAATCCCGAATTTTTCGCTGCACCGACAAAAAGCACTATTCACCCCTGAACGGCCCGAAAGTAGTTATTTTCCATTTTGTCAACGGAAAACCGCCGTACCGCCCCGAAAACGTTGCAAATAACCATTCTAGCCCTTAAACAGTTAGAAATCACGATTGGCCGTCCAGACCGGCACGAATCCCGAATTTCTCGCTGTACCGACAATAAGCACTAATCACCCCTGGACAGCCCGAAATTAGTTATTTTCCATTTTGCCAACGGAAAACCGCCGTACCGCCCCGAAAACGTTGCAAATAACCATTCTAGCCTTCAAACAGTTAGAAATCACGATCGGCCGTCCAGACCGGCACGAATCCCGAATTTCTCGCTGCACCGACAAAAAGCACTATTCACCCCTGAACGGCCCAAAAGTAGTTATTTTCCATTTTGTCAACGGAAAACCGCCGTACCGCCACTAAAACGTTGCAAATAACCAATCTGCCCCTCAAACAGCCAGAAATCACGACTGGCCGTCCAGACCGGCACGAATCCCGAATTTCTCGCTGTACCGACAAAAAGCACTATTCACCCCTGGACAGCCCGAAAGTAGTTATTTTCCAATTTGCCAACGGAAAACCGCCGTACCGCCCCGAAAACGTTGCAAATAACCATTCTAGCCTTCAAACAGTTAGAAATCACGATCGGCCGTCCAGACCGGCACGAATCCCGAATTTCTCGCTGCACCGACAAAAAGCACTATTCACCCCTGAACGGCCCGAAAGTAGTTATTTTCCATTTTGTCAACGGAAAACCGCCGTACCGCCCCGAAAACGTTGCAAATAACCATTCTAGCCCTTAAACAGTTAGAAATCACGATTGGCCGTCCAGACCGGCACGAATCCCGAATTTCTCGCTGCATCGACAAAAAGCACTATTCACCCCTGGACAGCCCGAAAGTAGTTATTTTCCAATTTGCCAACGGAAAACCGCCGTACCGCCCCGAAAACGTTGCAAATAACCATTCTAGCCTTCAAACAGTTAGAAATCACGATCGGCCGCCCAGACCGGCACGAATCCCGAATTTCTCGCTGCATCGACAAAAAGCACTATTCACCCCTGAACGGCCCGAAAGTAGTTATTTTCCATTTTGTCAACGGAAAACCGCCGTACCGCCACTAAAACGTTGCAAATAACCAATCTGCCCCTCAAACAGCCAGAAATCACGACTGGCCGTCCAGACCGGCACGAATCCCGAATTTCTCGCTGTACCGACAAAAAGCACTATTCACCCCTGGACAGCCCGAAAGTAGTTATTTTCCAATTTGCCAACGGAAAACCGCCGTACCGCCCCGAAAACGTTGCAAATAACCATTCTAGCCTTCAAACAGTTAGAAATCACGATCGGCCGTCCAGACCGGCACGAATCCCGAATTTCTCGCTGCACCGACAAAAAGCACTATTCACCCCTGAACGGCCCGAAAGTAGTTATTTTCCTTTTTGTCAACGGAAAACCGCCGTACCGCCACTAAAACGTTGCAAATAACCATTCTGCCCCTCAAACAGCCAGAAATCACGACTGGCCGTGCAGACCGGCACGAATCCCGAATTTCTCGCTGCACCGACAAAAAGCACTATTCACCCCTGAACGGCCCGAAAGTAGTTATTTTCCATTTTGTCAACGGAAAACCGCCGTACTGCCCCGAAAACGTTGCAAATAACCATTCTAGCGCTCAAACAGTTAGAAATCACGATCGGCCGCCCAGACCGGCACGAATCCCGAATTTCTCGCTGCATCGACAAAAAGCACTATTCACCCCTGAACGGCCCGAAAGTAGTTATTTTCCATTTTGTCAACGGAAAACCGCCGTACCGCCACTAAAACGTTGCAAATAACCAATCTGCCCCTCAAACAGCCAGAAATCACGACTGGCCGTCCAGACCGGCACGAATCCCGAATTTCTCGCTGTACCGACAAAAAGCACTATTCACCCCTGGACAGCCCGAAAGTAGTTATTTTCCAATTTGCCAACGGAAAACCGCCGTACCGCCCCGAAAACGTTGCAAATAACCATTCTAGCCTTCAAACAGTTAGAAATCACGATCGGCCGTCCAGACCGGCACGAATCCCGAATTTTTCGCTGCACCGACAAAAAGCACTATTCACCCCTGAACGGCCCGAAAGTAGTTATTTTCCATTTTGTCAACGGAAAACCGCCGTACCGCCCCGAAAACGTTGCAAATAACCATTCTAGCCCTTAAACAGTTAGAAATCACGATTGGCCGTCCAGACCGGCACGAATCCCGAATTTCTCGCTGTACCGACAATAAGCACTAATCACCCCTGGACAGCCCGAAATTAGTTATTTTCCATTTTGCCAACGGAAAACCGCCGTACCGCCCCGAAAACGTTGCAAATAACCATTCTAGCCTTCAAACAGTTAGAAATCACGATCGGCCGTCCAGACCGGCACGAATCCCGAATTTCTCGCTGCACCGACAAAAAGCACTATTCACCCCTGAACGGCCCAAAAGTAGTTATTTTCCATTTTGTCAACGGAAAACCGCCGTACCGCCACTAAAACGTTGCAAATAACCAATCTGCCCCTCAAACAGCCAGAAATCACGACTGGCCGTCCAGACCGGCACGAATCCCGAATTTCTCGCTGTACCGACAAAAAGCACTATTCACCCCTGGACAGCCCGAAAGTAGTTATTTTCCAATTTGCCAACGGAAAACCGCCGTACCGCCCCGAAAACGTTGCAAATAACCATTCTAGCCTTCAAACAGTTAGAAATCACGATCGGCCGTCCAGACCGGCACGAATCCCGAATTTCTCGCTGCACCGACAAAAAGCACTATTCACCCCTGAACGGCCCGAAAGTAGTTATTTTCCATTTTGTCAACGGAAAACCGCCGTACCGCCCCGAAAACGTTGCAAATAACCATTCTAGCCCTTAAACAGTTAGAAATCACGATTGGCCGTCCAGACCGGCACGAATCCCGAATTTCTCGCTGCATCGACAAAAAGCACTATTCACCCCTGGACAGCCCGAAAGTAGTTATTTTCCAATTTGCCAACGGAAAACCGCCGTACCGCCCCGAAAACGTTGCAAATAACCATTCTAGCCTTCAAACAGTTAGAAATCACGATCGGCCGCCCAGACCGGCACGAATCCCGAATTTCTCGCTGCATCGACAAAAAGCACTATTCACCCCTGAACGGCCCGAAAGTAGTTATTTTCCATTTTGTCAACGGAAAACCGCCGTACCGCCACTAAAACGTTGCAAATAACCAATCTGCCCCTCAAACAGCCAGAAATCACGACTGGCCGTCCAGACCGGCACGAATCCCGAATTTCTCGCTGTACCGACAAAAAGCACTATTCACCCCTGGACAGCCCGAAAGTAGTTATTTTCCAATTTGCCAACGGAAAACCGCCGTACCGCCCCGAAAACGTTGCAAATAACCATTCTAGCCTTCAAACAGTTAGAAATCACGATCGGCCGTCCAGACCGGCACGAATCCCGAATTTCTCGCTGCACCGACAAAAAGCACTATTCACCCCTGAACGGCCCGAAAGTAGTTATTTTCCTTTTTGTCAACGGAAAACCGCCGTACCGCCACTAAAACGTTGCAAATAACCATTCTGCCCCTCAAACAGCCAGAAATCACGACTGGCCGTGCAGACCGGCACGAATCCCGAATTTCTCGCTGCACCGACAAAAAGCACTATTCACCCCTGAACGGCCCGAAAGTAGTTATTTTCCATTTTGTCAACGGAAAACCGCCGTACTGCCCCGAAAACGTTGCAAATAACCATTCTAGCGCTCAAACAGTTAGAAATCACGATCGGCCGCCCAGACCGGCACGAATCCCGAATTTCTCGCTGCATCGACAAAAAGCACTATTCACCCCTGAACGGCCCGAAAGTAGTTATTTTCCATTTTGTCAACGGAAAACCGCCGTACCGCCACTAAAACGTTGCAAATAACCAATCTGCCCCTCAAACAGCCAGAAATCACGACTGGCCGTCCAGACCGGCACGAATCCCGAATTTCTCGCTGTACCGACAAAAAGCACTATTCACCCCTGGACAGCCCGAAAGTAGTTATTTTCCAATTTGCCAACGGAAAACCGCCGTACCGCCCCGAAAACGTTGCAAATAACCATTCTAGCCTTCAAACAGTTAGAAATCACGATCGGCCGTCCAGACCGGCACGAATCCCGAATTTCTCGCTGCACCGACAAAAAGCACTATTCACCCCTGAACGGCCCGAAAGTAGTTATTTTCCATTTTGTCAACGGAAAACCGCCGTACCGCCCCGAAAACGTTGCAAATAACCATTCTAGCCCTTAAACAGTTAGAAATCACGATTGGCCGTCCAGACCGGCACGAATCCCGAATTTCTCGCTGTACCGACAATAAGCACTAATCACCCCTGGACAGCCCGAAATTAGTTATTTTCCATTTTGCCAACGGAAAACCGCCGTACCGCCCCGAAAACGTTGCAAATAACCATTCTAGCCTTCAAACAGTTAGAAATCACGATCGGCCGTCCAGACCGGCACGAATCCCGAATTTCTCGCTGCACCGACAAAAAGCACTATTCACCCCTGAACGGCCCAAAAGTAGTTATTTTCCATTTTGTCAACGGAAAACCGCCGTACCGCCACTAAAACGTTGCAAATAACCAATCTGCCCCTCAAACAGCCAGAAATCACGACTGGCCGTCCAGACCGGCACGAATCCCGAATTTCTCGCTGTACCGACAAAAAGCACTATTCACCCCTGGACAGCCCGAAAGTAGTTATTTTCCAATTTGCCAACGGAAAACCGCCGTACCGCCCCGAAAACGTTGCAAATAACCATTCTAGCCTTCAAACAGTTAGAAATCACGATCGGCCGTCCAGACCGGCACGAATCCCGAATTTCTCGCTGCACCGACAAAAAGCACTATTCACCCCTGAACGGCCCGAAAGTAGTTATTTTCCATTTTGTCAACGGAAAACCGCCGTACCGCCCCGAAAACGTTGCAAATAACCATTCTAGCCCTTAAACAGTTAGAAATCACGATTGGCCGTCCAGACCGGCACGAATCCCGAATTTCTCGCTGTACCGACAATAAGCACTAATCACCCCTGGACAGCCCGAAATTAGTTATTTTCCATTTTGCCAACGGAAAACCGCCGTACCGCCCCGAAAACGTTGCAAATAACCATTCTAGCCTTCAAACAGTTAGAAATCACGATCGGCCGTCCAGACCGGCACGAATCCCGAATTTCTCGCTGCACCGACAAAAAGCACTATTCACCCCTGAACGGCCCAAAAGTAGTTATTTTCCATTTTGTCAACGGAAAACCGCCGTACCGCCACTAAAACGTTGCAAATAACCAATCTGCCCCTCAAACAGCCAGAAATCACGACTGGCCGTCCAGACCGGCACGAATCCCGAATTTCTCGCTGTACCGACAACAAGCACTATTCACCCCTGAACGGCCCGAAAGTAGTTATTTTCCATTTTGTCAACGGAAAACCGCCGTACCGCCCCGAAAACGTTGCAAATAACCATTCTAGCCCTCAAACAGTTAGAAATCCCGATCGGCCGTCCAGACCGGCACGAATCCCGAATTTCTCGCTGCACCGACAAAAAGCACTATTCACCCCTGAACGGCCCGAAAGTAGTTATTTTCCATTTTGTCAACGGAAAACCGCCGTACCGCCCCGAAAACGTTGCAAATAACCATTCTAGCCCTTAAACAGTTAGAAATCACGATTGGCCGTCCAGACCGGCACGAATCCCGAATTTGTCGCTGCACCGACAAAAAGCACTATTCACCCCTGAACGGCCCGAAAGTAGTTATTTTCCATTTTGTCAACGGAAAACCGCCGTACCGCCACTTAAACGTTGCAAATAACCAATCAGCCCCTCAAACAGCCAGAAATCACGATCGGCCGTCCAGACCGGCACGAATCCCGAATTTCTCGCTGCACCGACAAAAAGCACTATTCACCCCTGAACGGCCCGAAAGTAGTTATTTTCCTTTTTGTCAACGGAAAACCGCCGTACCGCCACTAAAACGTTGCAAATAACCATTCTGCCCCTCAAACAGCCAGAAATCACGACTGGCCGTGCAGACCGGCACGAATCCCGAATTTCTCGCTGCACCGACAAAAAGCACTATTCACCCCTGAACGGCCCGAAAGTAGTTATTTTCCATTTTGTCAACGGAAAACCGCCGTACCGCCACTAAAACGTTGCAAATAACCAATCTGCCCCTCAAACAGCCAGAAATCACGACTGGCCGTCCAGACCGGCACGAATCCCGAATTTCTCGCTGTACCGACAAAAAGCACTATTCACCCCTGGACAGCCCGAAAGTAGTTATTTTCCAATTTGCCAACGGAAAACCGCCGTACCGCCCCGAAAACGTTGCAAATAACCATTCTAGCCTTCAAACAGTTAGAAATCACGATCGGCCGTCCAGACCGGCACGAATCCCGAATTTCTCGCTGTACCGACAAAAAGCACTATTCACCCCTGGACAGCCCGAAATTAGTTATTTTCCATTTTGTCAACGGAAAACCACCGTACCGCCCCGAAAACGATGCAAATAACCATTCTAGCCCTCAAACAGTTAGAAATCACGATCGGGCGCCCAGACCGGCACGAATCCCGAATTTCTCGCTGCACCGACAAAAAGCACTATTCACCCCTGAACGGCCCGAAAGTAGTTATTTTCCATTTTGTCAACGGAAAACCGCCGTACCGCCACTAAAACGTTGCAAATAACCATTCTGCACCTCAAACAGCCAGAAATCACGACTGGCCGTGCAAACCGGCACGAATCCCGAATTTCTCGCTGCACCGACAAAAAGCACTATTCACCCCTGGACAGCCCGAAAGTAGTTATTTTCCATTTTGTCAACGGAAAACCGCCGTACCGCCCCTAAAACGTTGCAAATAACCAATCTGCCCCACAAACAGCCAAAAATCACGATCGGCCGTCCAGACCGGCACGCATCCCGAATTTCTCGCTGCACCGACAAAAAGCACTATTCACCCCTGAACGGCCCGAAAGTAGTTATTTTCCATTTTGTCAACGGAAAACCGCCGTACCGCCCCGAAAACGTTGCAAATAACCATTCTAGCCCTTAAACAGTTAGAAATCACGATTGGCCGTCCAGATCGGCACGAATCCCGAATTTGTCGCTGCACCGGCAAAAAGCACTATTCACCCCTGAACGGCCCGAAAGTAGTTATTTTCCATTTTGTCAACGGAAATCCGCCGTACCGCCGCTAAAACGTTGCAAATAACCAATCAGCCCCTCAAACAGCCAGAAATCACGACTGGCCGTCCAGACCGGCACGAATCCCGAATTTCTCGCTGTACCGACAAAAAGCACTATTCACCCCTGGACAGCCCGAAATTAGTTATTCTCCATTTTGTCAACGGAAAACCGCCGTACCGCCCCGAAAACGTTGCAAATAACCATTCTAGCCCTCAAAGAGTTAAAAATCACGATCGGCCGCCCAGACCGGCACGAATCCCGAATTTCTCGCTGCACCGACAAAAAGCACTATTCACCCCTGAACGGCCCGAAAGTAGTTATTTTCCATTTTGTCAACGGAAAACCGCCGTACCGCCACTAAAACGTTGCAAATAACCATTCTAGCCCTCAAACAGCCAGAAATCACGACTGGCCGTCCAGACCGGCACGAATCCCGAATTTCTCGCTGTACCGACAAAAAGCACTATTCACCCCTGGACAGCCCGAAAGTAGTTATTTTCCAATTTGCCAACGGAAAACCGCCGTACCGCCCCGAAAACGTTGCAAATAACCATTCTAGCCTTCAAACAGTTAGAAATCACGATCGGCCGTCCAGACCGGCACGAATCCCGAATTTCTCGCTGCACCGACAAAAAGCACTATTCACCCCTGAACGGCCCGAAAGTAGTTATTTTCCATTTTGTCAACGGAAAACCGTCGTACCGCCACTAAAACGTTGCAAATAACCATTCTAGCCCTCAAATAGTTAGAAATCCCGATCGGCCGTCCAGACCGGCACGAATCCCGAATTTCTCGCTGCACCGACAAAAAGCACTATTCACCCCTGGACAGCCCGAAAGTAGTTATTTTCCATTTTGTCAACGGAAAACCGCCGTACCGCCCCGAAAACGTTGCAAATAACCAATCTGCCCCACAAACAGCCAAAAATCACGATCGGCCGTCCAGACCGGCACGCATCCCGAATTTCTCGCTGCACCGACAAAAAGCACTATTCACCCCTGAACGGCCCGAAAGTAGTTATTTTCCATTTTGTCAACGGAAAACCGCCGTACCGCCCCGAAAACGTTGCAAATAAACATTCTAGCCCTTAAACAGTTAGAAATCACGATTGGCCGTCCAGACCGGCACGAATCCCGAATTTCTCGCTGCACCGACAAAAAGCACTATTCACCCCTGAACGGCCCGAAAGTAGTTATTTTCCCTTTTGTCAACGGAAAACCGCCGTACCGCCACTAAAACGTTGCAAATAACCAATCAGCCCCTCAAACAGCCAGAAATCACGACTGGCCGTCCAGACCGGCACGAATCCCGAATTTCTCGCTGTACCGACAAAAAGCACTATTCACCCCTGGACAGCCCGAAATTAGTTATTTTCCATTTTGTCAACGGAAAACCACCGTACCGCCCCGAAAACGTTGCAAATAACCATTCTAGCCCTCAAACAGTTAGAAATCACGATCGGCCGCCCAGACCGGCACGAATCCCGAATTTCTCGCTGCATCGACAAAAAGCACTATTCACCCCTGAACGGCCCGAAAGTAGTTATTTTCCATTTTGTCAACGGAAAACCGCCGTACCGCCACTAAAACGTTGCAAATAACCAATCTGCCCCTCAAACAGCCAGAAATCACGACTGGCCGTCCAGACCGGCACGAATCCCGAATTTCTCGCTGTACCGACAAAAAGCACTATTCACCCCTGGACAGCCCGAAAGTAGTTATTTTCCAATTTGCCAACGGAAAACCGCCGTACCGCCCCGAAAACGTTGCAAATAACCATTCTAGCCTTCAAACAGTTAGAAATCACGATCGGCCGTCCAGACCGGCACGAATCCCGAATTTCTCGCTGCACCGACAAAAAGCACTATTCACCCCTGAACGGCCCGAAAGTAGTTATTTTCCATTTTGTCAACGGAAAACCGCCGTACCGCCACTAAAACGTTGCAAATAACCATTCTAGCCCTCAAACAGTTAGAAATCCCGATCGGCCGTCCAGACCGGCACGAATCCCGAATTTCTCGCTGCACCGACAAAAAGCACTATTCACCCCTGGACAGCCCGAAAGTAGTTATTTTCAATTTTGTCAACGGAAAACCGCCGTACCGCCCCGAAAACGTTGCAAATAACCAATCTGCCCCACAAACAGCCAAAAATCACGATCGGCCGTCCAGACCGGCACGCATCCCGAATTTCTCGCTGCACCGACAAAAAGCACTATTCACCCCTGAACGGCCCGAAAGTAGTTATTTTCCATTTTGTCAACGGAAAACCGCCGTACCGCCCCGAAAACGTTGCAAATAACCATTCTAGCCCTTAAACAGTTAGAAATCACGATTGGCCGTCCAGACCGGCACGAATCCCGAATTTGTCGCTGCACCGACAAAAAGCACTATTCACCCCTGAACGGCCCGGAAGTAGTTATTTTCCATTTTGTCAACGGAAAACCGCCGTACCGCCACTAAAACGTTGCAAATAACCAATCAGCCCCTCAAACAGCCAGAAATCACGACTGGCCGTCCAGACCGGCACGAATCCCGAATTTCTCGCTGTACCGACAAAAAGCACTATTCACCCCTGGACAGCCCGAAATTAGTTATTTTCCATTTTGTCAACGGAAAACCGCCGTACCGCCCCGAAAACGTTGCAAATAACCATTCTAGCCCTCAAAGAGTTAAAAATCACGATCGGCCGCCCAGACCGGCACGAATCCCGAATTTCTCGCTGCACCGACAAAAAGCACTATTCACCCCTGAACGGCCCGAAAGTAGTTATTTTCCATTTTGTCAACGGAAAATCGCCGTACCGCCACTAAAACGTTGCAAATAACCAATCTGCCCCTCAAACAGCCAGAAATCACGACTGGCCGTCCAGACTGGCACGAATCCCGAATTTCTCGCTGTACCGACAAAAAGCACTATTCACCCCTGGACAGCCCGAAAGTAGTTATTTTCCATTTTGCCAACGGAAAACCGCCGTACCGCCCCGAAAACGTTGCAAATAACCATTCTAGCCTTCAAACAGTTAGAAATCACGATCGGCCGTCCAGACCGGCACGAATCCCGAATTTCTCGCTGCACCGACAAAAAGCACTATTCACCCCTGAACGGCCCGAAAGTAGTTATTTTCCATTTTGTCAACGGAAAACCGCCGTACCGCCACTAAAACGTTGCAAATAACCATTCTAGCCCTCAAACAGTTAGAAATCCCGATCGGCCGTCCAGACCGGCACGAATCCCGAATTTCTCGCTGCACCGACAAAAAGCACTATTCACCCCTGAACGGCCCGAAAGTAGTTATTTTCCATTTTGTCAACGGAAAACCGCCGTACCGCCACTAAAACGTTGCAAATAACCATTCTGCACCTCAAACAGCCAGAAATCACGACTGGCCGTGCAAACCGGCACGAATCCCGAATTTCTCGCTGCACCGACAAAAAGCACTATTCACCCCTGGACAGCCCGAAAGTAGTTATTTTCCATTTTGTCAACGGAAAACCGCCGTACCGCCCCGAAAACGTTGCAAATAACCAATCTGCCCCACAAACAGCCAAAAATCACGATCGGCCATCCAGACCGGCACGCATCCCGAATTTCTCGCTGCACCGACAAAAAGCACTATTCACCCCTGAACGGCCCGAAAGTAGTTATTTTCCATTTTGTCAACGGAAAACCGCCGTACCGCCCCGAAAACGTTGCAAATAACCATTCTAGCCCTTAAACAGTTAGAAATCACGATTGGCCGTCCAGACCGGCACGAATCCCGAATTTGTCGCTGCACCGACAAAAAGCACTATTCACCCCTGAACGGCCCGAAAGTAGTTATTTTCCCTTTTGTCAACGGAAAACCGCCGTACCGCCACTAAAACGTTGCAAATAACCAATCAGCCCCTCAAACAGCCAGAAATCACGACTGGCCGTCCAGACCGGCACGAATCCCGAATTTCTCGCTGTACCGACAAAAAGCACTATTCACCCCTGGACAGCCCGAAATTAGTTATTTTCCATTTTGTCAACGGAAAACCGCCGTACCGCCCCGAAAACGTTGCAAATAACCATTCAAGCCCTCAAAGAGTTAAAAATCACGATCGGCCGCCCAGACCGGCACGAATCCCGAATTTCTCGCTGCACCGACAAAAAGCACTATTCACCCCTGAACGGCCCGAAAGTAGTTATTTTCCATTTTGTCAACGGAAAATCGCCGTACCGCCACTAAAACGTTGCAAATAACCAATCTGCCCCTCAAACAGCCAGAAATCACGACTGGCCGTCCAGACTGGCACGAATCCCGAATTTCTCGCTGTACCGACAAAAAGCACTATTCACCCCTGGACAGCCCGAAAGTAGTTATTTTCCATTTTGCCAACGGAAAACCGCCGTACCGCCCCGAAAACGTTGCAAATAACCATTCTAGCCTTCAAACAGTTAGAAATCACGATCGGCCGTCCAGACCGGCACGAATCCCGAATTTCTCGCTGCACCGACAAAAAGCACTATTCACCCCTGAACGGCCCGAAAGTAGTTATTTTCCATTTTGTCAACGGAAAACCGCCGTACCGCCACTAAAACGTTGCAAATAACCATTCTAGCCCTCAAACAGTTAGAAATCCCGATCGGCCGTCCAGACCGGCACGAATCCCGAATTTCTCGCTGCACCGACAAAAAGCACTATTCACCCCTGAACGGCCCGAAAGTAGTTATTTTCCATTTTGTCAACGGAAAACCGCTGTACCGCCCCGAAAACGTTGCAAATAACCATTCTAGCCTTCAAACAGTTAGAAATCACGATCGGCCGTCCAGACCGGCACGAATCCCGAATTTCTCGCTGTACCGACAACAAGCACTATTCACCCCTGGACAGCCCGAAATTAGTTATTTTCCATTTTGCCAACGGAAAACCGCCGTACCGCCCCGAAAACGTTGCAAATAACCATTCTAGCCTTCAAACAGTTAGAAATCACGATCGGCCGTCCAGACCGGCACGAATCCCGAATTTCTCGCTGCACCGACAAAAAGCACTATTCACCCCTGAACGGCCCGAAAGTAGTTATTTTCCATTTTGTCAACGGAAAACCGCCGTACCGCCACTAAAACGTTGCAAATAACCATTCTAGCCCTCAAACAGTTAGAAATCCCGATCGGCCGTCCAGACTGGCACGAATCCCGAATTTCTCGCTGCACCGACAAAAAGCACTATTCACCCCTGAACGGCCCGAAAGTAGTTATTTTCCATTTTGTCAACGGAAAACCGCCGTACCGCCACTAAAACGTTGCAAATAACCATTCTGCCCCTCAAACAGCCAGAAATCACGACTGGCCGTGCAGACCGGCACGAATCCCGAATTTCTCGCTGCACCGACAAAAAGCACTATTCACCCCTGGACAGCCCGAAAGTAGTTATTTTCCATTTTGTCAACGGAAAACCGCCGTACCGCCCCTAAAACGTTGCAAGTAACCAATCTGCCCCACAAACAGCCAAAAATCACGATCGGCCGTCCAGACCGGCACGCATCCCGAATTTCTCGCTGCACCGACAAAAAGCACTATTCACCCCTGAACGGCCCGAAAGTAGTTATTTTCCATTTTGTCAACGGAAAACCGCCGTACCGCCCCGAAAACGTTGCAAATAACCGTTCTAGCCTTCAAACAGTTAGAAATCACGATCGGCCGTCCAGACCGGCACGAATCCCGAATTTCTCGCTGTACCGACAACAAGCACTATTCACCCCTGGACAGCCCGAAATTAGTTATTTTCCATTTTGCCAACGGAAAACCGCCGTACCGCCCCGAAAACGTTGCAAATAACCATTCTAGCCTTCAAACAGTTAGAAATCACGATCGGCTGTCCAGACCGGCACGAATCCCGAATTTCTCGCTGCACCGACAAAAAGCACTATTCACCCCTGAACGGCCCGAAAGTAGTTATTTTCCATTTTGTCAACGGAAAACCGCCGTACCGCCACTAAAACGTTGCAAATAGCCATTCTAGCCCTCAAACAGTTAGAAATCCCGATCGGCCGTCCAGACCGGCACGAATCCCGAATTTCTCGCTGCACCGACAAAAAGCACTATTCACCCCTGAACGGCCCGAAAGTAGTTATTTTCCATTTTGTCAACGGATAACCGCCGTACCGCCCCGAAAACGTTGCAAATAACCATTCTAGCCTTCAAACAGTTAGAAATCACGATCGGCCGTCCAGACCGGCACGAATCCCGAATTTCTCGCTGTACCGACAACAAGCACTATTCACCCCTGAACGGCCCGAAAGTAGTTATTTTCCATTTTGTCAACGGAAAACCGCCGTACCGCCCCGAAAACGTTGCAAATAACCATTCTAGCCTTCAAACAGTTAGAAATCACGATCGGCCGTCCAGACCGGCACGAATCCCGAATTTCTCGCTGCACCGACAAAAAGCACTATTCACCCCTGAACGGCCCGAAAGTAGTTATTTTCCATTTTGTCAACGGAAAACCGCCGTACCGCCACTAAAACGTTGCAAATAACCAATCAGCCCCTCAAACAGCCAGAAATCACGACTGGCCGTCCAGACCGGCACGAATCCCGAATTTCTCGCTGTCCCGACAAAAAGCACTATTCACCCCTGGACAGCCCGAAATTAGTTATTTTCCATTTTGTCAACGGAAAACCGCCGTACCGCCCCGAAAACGTTGCAAATAACCATTCTAGCCCTCAAAGAGTTAAAAATCACGATCGGCCGCCCAGACCGGCACGAATCCCGAATTTCTCGCTGCACCGACAAAAAGCACTATTCACCCCTGAACGGCCCGAAAGTAGTTATTTTCCATTTTGTCAACGGAAAATCGCCGTACCGCCACTAAAACGTTGCAAATAACCAATCTGCCCCTCAAACAGCCAGAAATCACGACCGGCCGTCCAGACTGGCACGAATCCCGAATTTCTCGCTGTACCGACAAAAAGCACTATTCACCCATGGACAGCCCGAAAGTAGTTATTTTCCATTTTGCCAACGGAAAACCGCCGTACCGCCCCGAAAACGTTGCAAATAACCATTCTAGCCTTCAAACAGTTAGAAATCACGATCGGCCGTCCAGACCGGCACGAATCCCGAATTTCTCGCTGCACCGACAAAAAGCACTATTCACCCCTGAACGGCCCGAAAGTAGTTATTTTCCATTTTGTCAACGGAAAACCGCCGTACCGCCACTAAAACGTTGCAAATAACCATTCTAGCCCTCAAACAGTTAGAAATCCCGATCGGCCGTCCAGACCGGCACGAATCCCGAATTTCTCGCTGCACCGACAAAAAGCACTATTCACCCCTGAACGGCCCGAAAGTAGTTATTTTCCATTTTGTCAACGGAAAACCGCCGTACCGCCCCGAAAACGTTGCAAATAACCATTCTAGCCTTCAAACAGTTAGAAATCACGATCGGCCGTCCAGACCGGCACGAATCCCGAATTTCTCGCTGTACCGACAACAAGCACTATTCACCCCTGGACAGCCCGAAATTAGTTATTTTCCATTTTGCCAACGGAAAACCGCCGTACCGCCCCGAAAACGTTGCAAATAACCATTCTAGCCTTCAAACAGTTAGAAATCACGATCGGCCGTCCAGACCGGCACGAATCCCGAATTTCTCGCTGCACCGACAAAAAGCACTATTCACCCCTGAACGGCCCGAAAGTAGTTATTTTCCATTTTGTCAACGGAAAACCGCCGTACCGCCACTAAAACGTTGCAAATAACCATTCTAGCCCTCAAACAGTTAGAAATCCCGATCGGCCGTCCAGACCGGCACGAATCCCGAATTTCTCGCTGCACCGACAAAAAGCACTATTCACCCCTGAACGGCCCGAAAGTAGTTATTTTCCATTTTGTCAACGGAAAACCGCCGTACCGCCACTAAAACGTTGCAAATAACCATTCTGCCCCTCAAACAGCCAGAAATCACGACTGGCCGTGCAGACCGGCACGAATCCCGAATTTCTCGCTGCACCGACAAAAAGCACTATTCACCCCTGGACAGCCCGAAAGTAGTTATTTTCCATTTTGTCAACGGAAAACCGCCGTACCGCCCCTAAAACGTTGCAAGTAACCAATCTGCCCCACAAACAGCCAAAAATCACGATCGGCCGTCCAGACCGGCACGCATCCCGAATTTCTCGCTGCACCGACAAAAAGCACTATTCACCCCTGAACGGCCCGAAAGTAGTTATTTTCCATTTTGTCAACGGAAAACCGCCGTACCGCCCCGAAAACGTTGCAAATAACCATTCTAGCCTTCAAACAGTTAGAAATCACGATCGGCCGTCCAGACCGGCACGAATCCCGAATTTCTCGCTGTACCGACAACAAGCACTATTCACCCCTGGACAGCCCGAAATTAGTTATTTTCCATTTTGCCGACGGAAAACCGCCGTACCGCCCCGAAAACGTTGCAAATAACCATTCTAGCCTTCAAACAGTTAGAAATCACGATCGGCCGTCCAGACCGGCACGAATCCCGAATTTCTCGCTGCACCGACAAAAAGCACTATTCACCCCTGAACGGCCCGAAAGTAGTTATTTTCCATTTTGTCAACGGAAAACCGCCGTACCGCCACTAAAACGTTGCAAATAACCATTCTAGCCCTCAAACAGTTAGAAATCCCGATCGGCCGTCCAGACCGGCACGAATCCCGAATTTCTCGCTGCACCGACAAAAAGCACTATTCACCCCTGAACGGCCCGAAAGTAGTTATTTTCCATTTTGTCAACGGAAAACCGCCGTACCGCCCCGAAAACGTTGCAAATAACCATTCTAGCCTTCAAACAGTTAGAAATCACGATCGGCCGTCCAGACCGGCACGAATCCCGAATTTCTCGCTGTACCGACAACAAGCACTATTCACCCCTGGACAGCCCGAAATTAGTTATTTTCCATTTTGCCAACGGAAAACCGCCGTACCGCCCCGAAAACGTTGCAAATAACCATTCTAGCCTTCAAACAGTTAGAAATCACGATCGGCCGTCCAGACCGGCACGAATCCCGAATTTCTCGCTGCACCGACAAAAAGCACTATTCACCCCTGAACGGCCCGAAAGTAGTTATTTTCCATTTTGTCAACGGAAAACCGCCGTACCGCCACTAAAACGTTGCAAATAACCATTCTAGCCCTCAAACAGTTAGAAATCCCGATCGGCCGTCCAGACCGGCACGAATCCCGAATTTCTCGCTGCACCGACAAAAAGCACTATTCACCCCTGAACGGCCCGAAAGTAGTTATTTTCCATTTTGTCAACGGAAAACCGCCGTACCGCCACTAAAACGTTGCAAATAACCATTCTGCCCCTCAAACAGCCAGAAATCACGACTGGCCGTGCAGACCGGCACGAATCCCGAATTTCTCGCTGCACCGACAAAAAGCACTATTCACCCCTGGACAGCCCGAAAGTAGTTATTTTCCATTTTGTCAACGGAAAACCGCCGTACCGCCCCTAAAACGTTGCAAGTAACCAATCTGCCCCACAAACAGCCAAAAATCACGATCGGCCGTCCAGACCGGCACGCATCCCGAATTTCTCGCTGCACCGACAAAAAGCACTATTCACCCCTGAACGGCCCGAAAGTAGTTATTTTCCATTTTGTCAACGGAAAACCGCCGTACTGCCCCGAAAACGTTGCAAATAACCATTCTAGCCCTCAAACAGTTAGAAATCCCGATCGGCCGTCCAGACCGGCACGAATCCCGAATTTCTCGCTGCACCGACAAAAAGCACTATTCACCCCTGAACGGCCCGAAAGTAGATATTTTCCATTTTGTCAACGGAAAACCGCCGTACCGCCACTAAAACGTTGCAAATAACCATTCTGCCCCTCAAACAGCCAGAAATCACGACTGGCCGTGCAGACCGGCACGAATCCCGAATTTCTCGCTGCACCGACAAAAAGCACTATTCACCCCTGGACAGCCCGAAAGTAGTTATTTTCCATTTTGTCAACGGAAAACCGCCGTACCGCCCCTAAAACGTTGCAAGTAACCAATCTGCCCCACAAACAGCCAAAAATCACGATCGGCCGTCCAGACCGGCACGCATCCCGAATTTCTCGCTGCACCGACAAAAAGCACTATTCACCCCTGAACGGCCCGAAAGTAGTTATTTTCCATTTTGTCAACGGAAAACCGCCGTACCGCCCCGAAAACGTTGCAAATAACCATTCTAGCCTTCAAACAGTTAGAAATCACGATCGGCCGTCCAGACCGGCATGAATCCCGAATTTCTCGCTGTACCGACAACAAGCACTATTCACCCCTGGACAGCCCGAAATTAGTTATTTTCCATTTTGCCGACGGAAAACCGCCGTACCGCCCCGATAACGTTGCAAATAACCATTCTAGCCTTCAAACAGTTAGAAATCACGATCGGCCGTCCAGACCGGCACGAATCCCGAATTTCTCGCTGCACCGACAAAAAGCACTATTCACCCCTGAACGGCCCAAAAGTAGTTATTTTCCATTTTGTCAACGGAAAACCGCCGTACCGCCACTAAAACGTTGCAAATAACCATTCTAGCCCTCAAACAGTTAGAAATCCCGATCGGCCGTCCAGACCGGCACGAATCCCGAATTTCTCGCTGCACCGACAAAAAGCACTATTCACCCCTGAACGGCCCGAAAGTAGTTATTTTCCATTTTGTCAACGGAAAACCGCCGTACCACCCCGAAAACGTTGCAAATAACCATTCTAGCCTTCAAACAGTTAGAAATCACGATCGGCCGTCCAGACCGGCACGAATCCCGAATTTCTCGCTGTACCGACAACAAGCACTATTCACCCCTGGACAGCCCGAAATTAGTTATTTTCCATTTTGCCAACGGAAAACCGCCGTACCGCCCCGAAAACGTTGCAAATAACCATTCTAGCCTTCAAACAGTTAGAAATCACGATCGGCCGTCCAGACCGGCACGAATCCCGAATTTCTCGCTGCACCGACAAAAAGCACTATTCACCCCTGAACGGCCCGAAAGTAGTTATTTTCCATTTTGTCAACGGAAAACCGCCGTACCGCCACTAAAACGTTGCAAATAACCATTCTAGCCCTCAAACAGTGAGAAATCCCGATCGGCCGTCCAGACCGGCACGAATCCCGAATTTCTCGCTGGACCGACAAAAAGCACTATTCACCCCTGAACGGCCCGAAAGTAGTTATTTTCCATTTTGTCAACGGAAAACCGCCGTACCGCCACTAAAACGTTGCAAATAACCATTCTAGCCCTCAAACAGTTAGAAATCCCGATCGGCCGTCCAGACCGGCACGAATCCCGAATTTCTCGCTGCACCGACAAAAAGCACTATTCACCCCTGGACAGCCCGAAAGTAGTTATTTTCAATTTTGTCAACGGAAAACCGCCGTACCGCCCCGAAAACGTTGCAAATAACCAATCTGCCCCACAAACAGCCAAAAATCACGATCGGCCGTCCAGACCGGCACGCATCCCGAATTTCTCGCTGCACCGACAAAAAGCACTATTCACCCCTGAACGGCCCGAAAGTAGTTATTTTCCATTTTGTCAACGGAAAACCGCCGTACCGCCCCGAAAACGTTGCAAATAACCATTCTAGTCTTCAAACAGTTAGAAATCACGATCGGCCGTCCAGACCGGCACGAATCCCGAATTTCTCGCTGTACCGACAACAAGCACTATTCACCCCTGGACAGCCCGAAATTAGTTATTTTCCATTTTGCCAACGGAAAACCGCCGTACCGCCCCGAAAACGTTGCAAATAACCATTCTAGCCTTCAAACAGTTAGAAATCACGATCGGCCGTCCAGACCGGCACGAATCCCGAATTTCTCGCTGCACCGACAAAAAGCACTATTCACCCCTGAACGGCCCGAAAGTAGTTATTTTCCATTTTGTCAACGGAAAACCGCCGTACCGCCAGTAAAACGTTGCAAATAACCATTCTAGCCCTCAAACAGTTAGAAATCCCGATCGGCCGTCCAGACCGGCACGAATCCCGAATTTCTCGCTGCACCGACAAAAAGCACTATTCACCCCTGAACGGCCCGAAAGTAGTTATTTTCCATTTTGTCAACGGAAAACCGCCGTACCGCCCCGATAACGTTGCAAATAACCATTCTAGCCCTTAAACAGTTAGAAATCACGATTGGCCGTCCAGACCGGCACGAATCCCGAATTTGTCGCTGCACCGACAAAAAGCACTATTCCCCCCTGAACGGCCCGAAAGTAGTTATTTTCCATTTTGTCAACGAAAAACCGCCGTACCGCCCCGAAAACGTTGCAAATAACCATTCTAGCCTTCAAACAGTTAGAAATCACGATCGGCCGTCCAGACCGGCACGAATCCCGAATTTCTCACTGTACCGACAACAAGCACTATTCACCCCTGGACAGCCCGAAATTAGTTATTTTCCATTTTGCCAACGGAAAACCGCCGTACCGCCCCGAAAACGTTGCAAATAACCATTCTAGCCTTCAAACAGTTAGAAATCACGATCGGCCGTCCAGACCGGCACGAATCCCGAATTTCTCGCTGCACCGACAAAAAGCACTATTCACCCCTGAACGGCCCGAAAGTAGTTATTTTCCATTTTGTCAACGGAAAACCGCCGTACCGCCACTAAAACGTTGCAAATAACCATTCTAGCCCTCAAACAGTTAGAAATCCCGATCGGCCGTCCAGACCGGCACGAATCCCGAATTTCTCGCTGCACCGACAAAAAGCACTATTCACCCCTGAACGGCCCGAAAGTAGTTATTTTCCATTTTGTCAACGGAAAACCGCCGTACCGCCCCGAAAACGTTGCAAATAACCATTCTAGCCTTCAAACAGTTAGAAATCACGATCGGCCGTCCAGACCGGCACGAATCCCGAATTTCTCGCTGCACCGACAAAAAGCACTATTCACCCCTGAACGGCCCGAAAGTAGTTATTTTCCATTTTGTCAACGGAAAACCGCCGTACCGCCACTAAAACGTTGCAAATAACCATTCTAGCCCTCAAACAGTTAGAAATCCCGATCGGCCGTCCAGACCGGCACGAATCCCGAATTTCTCGCTGCACCGACAAAAAGCACTATTCACCCCTGAACGGCCCGAAAGTAGTTATTTTCCATTTTGTCAACGGAAAACCGCCGTACCGCCCCGAAAACGTTGCAAATAACCATTGTAGCCTTCAAACAGTTAGAAATCACGATCGGCCGTCCAGACCGGCACGAATCCCGAATTTCTCGCTGTACCGACAACAAGCACTATTCACCCCTGGACAGCCCGAAATTAGTTATTTTCCATTTTGCCAACGGAAAACCGCCGTACCGCCCCGAAAACGTTGCAAATAACCATTCTAGCCTTCAAACAGTTAGAAATCACGATCGGCCGTCCAGACCGGCACGAATCCCGAATTTCTCGCTGCACCGACAAAAAGCACTATTCACCCCTGAACGGCCCGAAAGTAGTTATTTTCCATTTTGTCAACGGAAAACCGCCGTACCGCCACTAAAACGTTGCAAATAACCATTCTAGCCCTCAAACAGTTAGAAATCCCGATCGGCCGTCCAGACCGGCACGAATCCCGAATTTCTCGCTGCACCGACAAAAAGCACTATTCACCCCTGAACGGCCCGAAAGTAGTTATTTTCCATTTTGTCAACGGAAAACCGCCGTACCGCCACTAAAACGTTGCAAATAACCATTCTGCCCCTCAAACAGCCAGAAATCACGACTGGCCGTGCAGACCGGCACGAATCCCGAATTTCTCGCTGCACCGACAAAAAGCACTATTCACCCCTGGACAGCCCGAAAGTAGTTATTTTCCATTTTGTCAACGGAAAACCGCCGTACCGCCCCGAAAACGTTGCAAATAACCATTCTAGCCTTCAAACAGTTAGAAATCACGATCGGCCGTCCAGACCGGCACGAATCCCGAATTTCTCGCTGCACCGACAAAAAGCACTATTCACCCCTGGACAGCCCGAAAGTAGTTATTTTCCATTTTGCCAACGGAAAACCGCCGTACCGCCCCGAAAACGTTGCAAATAACCATTCTAGCCTTCAAACAGTTAGAAATCACGATCGGCCGTCCAGACCGGCACGAATCCCGAATTTCTCGCTGCACCGACAAAAAGCACTATTCACCCCTGAACGGCCCGAAAGTAGTTATTTTCCATTTTGTCAACGGAAAACCGCCGTACCGCCACTAAAACGTTGCAAATAACCATTCTAGCCCTCAAACAGTTAGAAATCCCGATCGGCCGTCCAGACCGGCACGAATCCCGAATTTCTCGCTGCACCGACAAAAAGCACTATTCACCCCTGAACGGCCCGAAAGTAGTTATTTTCCATTTTGTCAACGGAAAACCGCCGTACCGCCCCGATAACGTTGCAAATAACCATTCTAGCCCTTAAACAGTTAGAAATCACGATCGGCCGTCCAGACCGGCACGAATCCCGAATTTCTCGCTGTACCGACAACAAGCACTATTCACCCCTGGACAGCCCGAAATTAGTTATTTTCCATTTTGTCAACGGAAAACCGCCGTACCGCCCCGAAAACGTTGCAAATAACCATTCTAGCCTTCAAACAGTTAGAAATCACGATCGGCCGTCCAGACCGGCACGAATCCCGAATTTCTCGCTGTACCGACAACAAGCACTATTCACCCCTGGACAGCCCGAAATTAGTTATTTTCCATTTTGCCAACGGAAAACCGCCGTACCGCCCCGAAAACGTTGCAAATAACCATTCTAGCCTTCAAACAGTTAGAAATCACGATCGGCCGTCCAGACCGGCACGAATCCCGAATTTCTCGCTGCACCGACAAAAAGCACTATTCACCCCTGAACGGCCCGAAAGTAGTTATTTTCCATTTTGTCAACGGAAAACCGCCGTACCGCCCCGAAAACGTTGCAAATAACCATTCTAGCCTTCAAACAGTTAGAAATCACGATCGGCCGTCCAGACCGGCACGAATCCCGAATTTCTCGCTGTACCGACAACAAGCACTATTCACCCCTGGACAGCCCGAAATTAGTTATTTTCCATTTTGCCAACGGAAAACCGCCGTACCGCCCCGAAAACGTTGCAAATAACCATTCTAGCCTTCAAACAGTTAGAAATCACGATCGGCCGTCCAGACCGGCACGAATCCCGAATTTCTCGCTGCACCGACAAAAAGCACTATTCACCCCTGAACGGCCCGAAAGTAGTTATTTTCCATTTTGTCAACGGAAAACCGCCGTACCGCCACTAAAACGTTGCAAATAACCATTCTAGCCCTCAAACAGTTAGAAATCCCGATCGGCCGTCCAGACCGGCACGAATCCCGAATTTCTCGCTGCACCGACAAAAAGCACTATTCACCCCTGAACGGCCCGAAAGTAGTTATTTTCCATTTTGTCAACGGAAAACCGCCGTACCGCCACTAAAACGTTGCAAATAACCATTCTGCCCCTCAAACAGCCAGAAATCACGACTGGCCGTGCAGACCGGCACGAATCCCGAATTTCTCGCTGCACCGACAAAAAGCACTATTCACCCCTGGACAGCCCGAAAGTAGTTATTTTCCATTTTGTCAACGGAAAACCGCCGTACCGCCCCGAAAACGTTGCAAATAACCATTCTAGCCTTCAAACAGTTAGAAATCACGATCGGCCGTCCAGACCGGCACGAATCCCGAATTTCTCGCTGCACCGACAAAAAGCACTATTCACCCCTGAACGGCCCGAAAGTAGTTATTTTCCATTTTGCCAACGGAAAACCGCCGTACCGCCCCGAAAACGTTGCAAATAACCATTCTAGCCTTCAAACAGTTAGAAATCACGATCGGCCGTCCAGACCGGCACGAATCCCGAATTTCTCGCTGCACCGACAAAAAGCACTATTCACCCCTGAACGGCCCGAAAGTAGTTATTTTCCATTTTGTCAACGGAAAACCGCCGTACCGCCACTAAAACGTTGCAAATAACCATTCTAGCCCTCAAACAGTTAGAAATCCCGATCGGCCGTCCAGACCGGCACGAATCCCGAATTTCTCGCTGCACCGACAAAAAGCACTATTCACCCCTGAACGGCCCGAAAGTAGTTATTTTCCATTTTGTCAACGGAAAACCGCCGTACCGCCCCGAAAACGTTGCAAATAACCATTCTAGCCTTCAAACAGTTAGAAATCACGATCGGCCGTCCAGACCGGCACGAATCCCGAATTTCTCGCTGTACCGACAACAAGCACTATTCACCCCTGGACAGCCCGAAATTAGTTATTTTCCATTTTGCCAACGGAAAACCGCCGTACCGCCCCGAAAACGTTGCAAATAACCATTCTAGCCTTCAAACAGTTAGAAATCACGATCGGCCGTCCAGACCGGCACGAATCCCGAATTTCTCGCTGCACCGACAAAAAGCACTATTCACCCCTGAACGGCCCGAAAGTAGTTATTTTCCATTTTGTCAACGGAAAACCGCCGTACCGCCACTAAAACGTTGCAAATAACCATTCTAGCCCTCAAACAGTTAGAAATCCCGATCGGCCGTCCAGACCGGCACGAATCCCGAATTTCTCGCTGCACCGACAAAAAGCACTATTCACCCCTGAACGGCCCGAAAGTAGTTATTTTCCATTTTGTCAACGGAAAACCGCCGTACCGCCCCGATAACGTTGCAAATAACCATTCTAGCCCTTAAACAGTTAGAAATCACGATTGGCCGTCCAGACCGGCACGAATCCCGAATTTGTCGCTGCACCGACAAAAAGCACTATTCCCCCCTGAACGGCCCGAAAGTAGTTATTTTCCATTTTGTCAACGAAAAACCGCCGTACCGCCCCGAAAACGTTGCAAATAACCATTCTAGCCTTCAAACAGTTAGAAATCACGATCGGCCGTCCAGACCGGCACGAATCCCGAATTTCTCACTGTACCGACAACAAGCACTATTCACCCCTGGACAGCCCGAAATTAGTTATTTTCCATTTTGCCAACGGAAAACCGCCGTACCGCCCCGAAAACGTTGCAAATAACCATTCTAGCCTTCAAACAGTTAGAAATCACGATCGGCCGTCCAGACCGGCACGAATCCCGAATTTCTCGCTGCACCGACAAAAAGCACTATTCACCCCTGAACGGCCCGAAAGTAGTTATTTTCCATTTTGTCAACGGAAAACCGCCGTACCGCCACTAAAACGTTGCAAATAACCATTCTAGCCCTCAAACAGTTAGAAATCCCGATCGGCCGTCCAGACCGGCACGAATCCCGAATTTCTCGCTGCACCGACAAAAAGCACTATTCACCCCTGAACGGCCCGAAAGTAGTTATTTTCCATTTTGTCAACGGAAAACCGCCGTACCGCCCCGAAAACGTTGCAAATAACCATTCTAGCCTTCAAACAGTTAGAAATCACGATCGGCCGTCCAGACCGGCACGAATCCCGAATTTCTCGCTGTACCGACAACAAGCACTATTCACCCCTGGACAGCCCGAAATTAGTTATTTTCCATTTTGCCAACGGAAAACCGCCGTACCGCCCCGAAAACGTTGCAAATAACCATTCTAGCCTTCAAACAGTTAGAAATCACGATCGGCCGTCCAGACCGGCACGAATCCCGAATTTCTCGCTGCACCGACAAAAAGCACTATTCACCCCTGAACGGCCCGAAAGTAGTTATTTTCCATTTTGTCAACGGAAAACCGCCGTACCGCCACTAAAACGTTGCAAATAACCATTCTAGCCCTCAAACAGTTAGAAATCCCGATCGGCCGTCCAGACCGGCACGAATCCCGAATTTCTCGCTGCACCGACAAAAAGCACTATTCACCCCTGAACGGCCCGAAAGTAGTTATTTTCCATTTTGTCAACGGAAAACCGCCGTACCGCCCCGATAACGTTGCAAATAACCATTCTAGCCCTTAAACAGTTAGAAATCACGATTGGCCGTCCAGACCGGCACGAATCCCGAATTTGTCGCTGCACCGACAAAAAGCACTATTCCCCCCTGAACGGCCCGAAAGTAGTTATTTTCCATTTTGTCAACGAAAAACCGCCGTACCGCCCCGAAAACGTTGCAAATAACCATTCTAGCCTTCAAACAGTTAGAAATCACGATCGGCCGTCCAGACCGGCACGAATCCCGAATTTCTCACTGTACCGACAACAAGCACTATTCACCCCTGGACAGCCCGAAATTAGTTATTTTCCATTTTGCCAACGGAAAACCGCCGTACCGCCCCGAAAACGTTGCAAATAACCATTCTAGCCTTCAAACAGTTAGAAATCACGATCGGCCGTCCAGACCGGCACGAATCCCGAATTTCTCGCTGCACCGACAAAAAGCACTATTCACCCCTGAACGGCCCGAAAGTAGTTATTTTCCATTTTGTCAACGGAAAACCGCCGTACCGCCACTAAAACGTTGCAAATAACCATTCTAGCCCTCAAACAGTTAGAAATCCCGATCGGCCGTCCAGACCGGCACGAATCCCGAATTTCTCGCTGCACCGACAAAAAGCACTATTCACCCCTGAACGGCCCGAAAGTAGTTATTTTCCATTTTGTCAACGGAAAACCGCCGTACCGCCCCGAAAACGTTGCAAATAACCATTCTAGCCTTCAAACAGTTAGAAATCACGATCGGCCGTCCAGACCGGCACGAATCCCGAATTTCTCGCTGTACCGACAACAAGCACTATTCACCCCTGGACAGCCCGAAATTAGTTATTTTCCATTTTGCCAACGGAAAACCGCCGTACCGCCCCGAAAACGTTGCAAATAACCATTCTAGCCTTCAAACAGTTAGAAATCACGATCGGCCGTCCAGACCGGCACGAATCCCGAATTTCTCGCTGCACCGACAAAAAGCACTATTCACCCCTGAACGGCCCGAAAGTAGTTATTTTCCATTTTGTCAACGGAAAACCGCCGTACCGCCACTAAAACGTTGCAAATAACCATTCTAGCCCTCAAACAGTGAGAAATCCCGATCGGCCGTCCAGACCGGCACGAATCCCGAATTTCTCGCTGCACCGACAAAAAGCACTATTCACCCCTGAACGGCCCGAAAGTAGTTATTTTTCATTTTGTCAACGGAAAACCGCCGTACCGCCACTAAAACGTTGCAAATAACCATTCTGCCCCTCAAACAGCCAGAAATCCCGACTGGCCGTGCAGACCGGCACGAATCCCGAATTTCTCGCTGCACCGACAAAAAGCACTATTCACCCCTGGACAGCCCGAAAGTAGTTATTTTCCATTTTGTCAACGGAAAACCGCCGTACCGCCCCTAAAACGTTGCAAGTAACCAATCTGCCCCACAAACAGCCAAAAATCACGATCGGCCGTCCAGACCGGCACGCATCCCGAATTTCTCGCTGCACCGACAAAAAGCACTATTCACCCCTGAACGGCCCGAAAGTAGTTATTTTCCATTTTGTCAACGGAAAACCGCCGTACCGCCCCGAAAACGTTGCAAATAACCATTCTAGCCTTCAAACAGTTAGAAATCACGATCGGCCGTCCAGACCGGCACGAATCCCGAATTTCTCGCTGTACCGACAACAAGCACTATTCACCCCTGGACAGCCCGAAATTAGTTATTTTCCATTTTGCCAACGGAAAACCGCCTTACCGCCCCGAAAACGTTGCAAATAACCATTCTAGCCTTCAAACAGTTAGAAATCACGATCGGCCGGCCAGACCGGCACAAATCCCGAATTTCTCGCTGCACCGACAAAAAGCACTATTCACCCCTGAACGGCCCGAAAGTAGTTATTTTCCATTTTGTCAACGGAAAACCGCCGTACCGCCACTAAAACGTTGCAAATAACCATTCTAGCCCTCAAACAGTTAGAAATCCCGATCGGCCGTCCAGACCGGCACGAATCCCGAATTTCTCGCTGCACCGACAAAAAGCACTATTCACCCCTGAACGGCCCGAAAGTAGTTATTTTCCATTTTGTCAACGGAAAACCGCCGTACCGCCACTAAAACGTTGCAAATAACCATTCTGCCCCTCAAACAGCCAGAAATCACGACTGGCCGTGCAGACCGGCACGAATCCCGAATTTCTCGCTGCACCGACAAAAAGCACTATTCACTCCTGGACAGCCCGAAAGTAGTTATTTTCCATTTTGTCAACGGAAAATCGCCGTACCGCCCATAAAACGTTGCAAGTAACCAATCTGCCCCACAAACAGCCAAAAATCACGATCGGCCGTCCAGACCGGCACGCATCCCGAATTTCTCGCTGCACCGACAAAAAGCACTATTCTCCCCTGAACGGCCCGAAAGTAGTTATTTTCCATTTTGTCAACGGAAAACCGCCGTACCGCCCAGATAACGTTGCAAATAACCATTCTAGCCCTTAAACAGTTAGAAATCACGATTGGCCGTCCAGACCGGCACGAATCCCGAATTTGTCGCTGCACCGACAAAAAGCACTATTCCCCCCTGAACGGCCCGAAAGTAGTTATTTTCCATTTTGTCAACGGAAAACCGCCGTACCGCCCCGAAAACGTTGCAAATAACCATTCTAGCCTTCAAACAGTTAGAAATCACGATCGGCCGTCCAGACCGGCACGAATCCCGAATTTCTCGCTGTACCGACAACAAGCACTATTCACCCCTGGACAGCCCGAAATTAGTTATTTTCCATTTTGCCAACGGAAAACCGCCGTACCGCCCCGAAAACGTTGCAAATAACCATTCTAGCCCTCAAACAGTTAGAAATCACGATCGGCCGTCCAGACCGGCACGAATCCCGAATTTCTCGCTGCACCGACAAAAAGCACTATTCACCCCTGAACGGCCCGAAAGTAGTTATTTTCCATTTTGTCAACGGAAAACCGCCGTACCGCCACTAAAACGTTGCAAATAACCATTCTAGCCCTCAAACAGTGAGAAATCCCGATCGGCCGTCCAGACCGGCACGAATCCCGAATTTCTCGCTGGACCGACAAAAAGCACTATTCACCCCTGAACGGCCCGAAAGTAGTTATTTTTCATTTTGTCAACGGAAAACCGCCGTACCGCCACTAAAACGTTGCAAATAACCATTCTGCCCCTCAAACAGCCAGAAATCCCGACTGGCCGTGCAGACCGGCACGAATCCCGAATTTCTCGCTGCACCGACAAAAAGCACTATTCACCCCTGGACAGCCCGAAAGTAGTTATTTTCCATTTTGTCAACGGAAAACCGCCGTACCGCCCCTAAAACGTTGCAAGTAACCAATCTGCCCCACAAACAGCCAAAAATCACGATCGGCCGTCCAGACCGGCACGCATCCCGAATTTCTCGCTGCACCGACAAAAAGCACTATTCACCCCTGAACGGCCCGAAAGTAGTTATTTTCCATTTTGTCAACGGAAAACCGCCGTACCGCCCCGAAAACGTTGCAAATAACCATTCTAGCCTTCAAACAGTTAGAAATCACGATCGGCCGTCCAGACCGGCACGAATCCCGAATTTCTCGCTGTACCGACAACAAGCACTATTCACCCCTGGACAGCCCGAAATTAGTTATTTTCCATTTTGCCAACGGAAAACCGCCTTACCGCCCCGAAAACGTTGCAAATAACCATTCTAGCCTTCAAACAGTTAGAAATCACGATCGGCCGGCCAGACCGGCACAAATCCCGAATTTCTCGCTGCACCGACAAAAAGCACTATTCACCCCTGAACGGCCCGAAAGTAGTTATTTTCCATTTTGTCAACGGAAAACCGCCGTACCGCCACTAAAACGTTGCAAATAACCATTCTAGCCCTCAAACAGTTAGAAATCCCGATCGGCCGTCCAGACCGGCACGAATCCCGAATTTCTCGCTGCACCGACAAAAAGCACTATTCACCCCTGAACGGCCCGAAAGTAGTTATTTTCCATTTTGTCAACGGAAAACCGCCGTACCGCCACTAAAACGTTGCAAATAACCATTCTGCCCCTCAAACAGCCAGAAATCACGACTGGCCGTGCAGACCGGCACGAATCCCGAATTTCTCGCTGCACCGACAAAAAGCACTATTCACTCCTGGACAGCCCGAAAGTAGTTATTTTCCATTTTGTCAACGGAAAATCGCCGTACCGCCCATAAAACGTTGCAAGTAACCAATCTGCCCCACAAACAGCCAAAAATCACGATCGGCCGTCCAGACCGGCACGCATCCCGAATTTCTCGCTGCACCGACAAAAAGCACTATTCTCCCCTGAACGGCCCGAAAGTAGTTATTTTCCATTTTGTCAACGGAAAACCGCCGTACCGCCCAGATAACGTTGCAAATAACCATTCTAGCCCTTAAACAGTTAGAAATCACGATTGGCCGTCCAGACCGGCACGAATCCCGAATTTGTCGCTGCACCGACAAAAAGCACTATTCCCCCCTGAACGGCCCGAAAGTAGTTATTTTCCATTTTGTCAACGGAAAACCGCCGTACCGCCACTAAAACGTTGCAAATAACCAATCAACCCCTCAAACAGCCAGAAATCACGACTGGCCGTCCAGACCGGCACGAATCCCGAATTTCTCGCTGTACCGACAAAAAGCACTATTCACCCCTGGACAGCCCGAAATTAGTTATTTTCCATTTTGTCAACGGAAAACCGCCGTACCGCCCCGAAAACGTTGCAAATAACCATTCTAGCCTTCAAACAGTTAGAAATCACGATCGGCCGTCCAGACCGGCACGAATCCCGAATTTCTCGCTGCACCGACAAAAAGCACTATTCTCCCCTGAACGGCCCGAAAGTAGTTATTTTCCATTTTGTCAACGGAAAACCGCCGTACCGCCCAGATAACGTTGCAAATAACCATTCTAGCCCTTAAACAGTTAGAAATCACGATTGGCCGTCCAGACCGGCACGAATCCCGAATTTGTCGCTGCACCGACAAAAAGCACTATTCCCCCCTGAACGGCCCGAAAGTAGTTATTTTCCATTTTGTCAACGGAAAACCGCCGTACCGCCACTAAAACGTTGCAAATAACCATTCTGCCCCTCAAACAGCCAAAAATCACGATCGGCCGCCCAGACCGGCACGAATCCCGAATTTCTCGCTGCACCGACAAAAAGCACTATTCACCCCTGAACGGCCCGAAAGTAGTTATTTTCCATTTTGTCAACGGAAAATCGCCGTACCGCCACTAAAACGTTGCAAATAACCAATCTGCCCCTCAAACAGCCAGAAATCACGACTGGCCGTCCAGACTGGCACGAATCCCGAATTTCTCGCTGTACCGACAAAAAGCACTATTCACCCCTGGACAGCCCGAAAGTAGTTATTTTCCATTTTGCCAACGGAAAACCGCCGTACCGCCCCGAAAACGTTGCAAATAACCATTCTAGCCTTCAAACAGTTAGAAATCACGATCGGCCGTCCAGACCGGCACGAATCCCGAATTTCTCGCTGCACCGACAAAAAGCACTATTCACCCCTGAACGGCCCGAAAGTAGTTATTTTCCATTTTGTCAACGGAAAACCGCCGTACCGCCACTAAAACGTTGCAAATAACCATTCTAGCCCTCAAACAGTTAGAAATCCCGATCGGCCGTCCAGACCGGCACGAATCCCGAATTTCTCGCTGCACCGACAAAAAGCACTATTCACCCCTGAACGGCCCGAAAGTAGTTATTTTCCATTTTGTCAACGGAAAACCGCCGTACCGCCCCGAAAACGTTGCAAATAACCATTCTAGCCTTCAAACAGTTAGAAATCACGATCGGCCGTCCAGACCGGCACGAATCCCGAATTTCTCGCTGTACCGACAACAAGCACTATTCACCCCTGGACAGCCCGAAATTAGTTATTTTCCATTTTGCCAACGGAAAACCGCCGTACCGCCCCGAAAACGTTGCAAATAACCATTCTAGCCTTCAAACAGTTAGAAATCACGATCGGCCGTCCAGACCGGCACGAATCCCGAATTTCTCGCTTCACCGACAAAAAGCACTATTCACCCCTGAACGGCCCGAAAGTAGTTATTTTCCATTTTGTCAACGGAAAACCGCCGTACCGCCACTAAAACGTTGCAAATAACCATTCTAGCCCTCAAACAGTTAGAAATCCCGATCGGCCGTCCAGACCGGCACGAATCCCGAATTTCTCGCTGCACCGACAAAAAGCACTATTCACCCCTAAACGGCCCGAAAGTAGTTATTTTCCATTTTGTCAACGGAAAACCGCCGTACCGCCACTAAAACGTTGCAAATAACCATTCTGCCCCTCAAACAGCCAGAAATCACGACTGGCCGTGCAGACCGGCACGAATCCCGAATTTCTCGCTGCACCGACAAAAAGCACTATTCACCCCTGGACAGCCCGAAAGTAGTTATTTTCTATTTTGTCAACGGAAAACCGCCGTACCGCCCCTAAAACGTTGCAAGTAACCAATCTGCCCCACAAACAGCCAAAAATCACGATCGGCCGTCCAGACCGGCACGCATCCCGAATTTCTCGCTGCACCGACAAAAAGCACTATTCACCCCTGAACGGCCCGAAAGTAGTTATTTTCCATTTTGTCAACGGAAAACCGCCGTACCGCCCCGAAAACGTTGCAAATAACCATTCTAGCCTTCAAACAGTTAGAAATCACGATCGGCCGTCCAGACCGGCACGAATCCCGAATTTCTCGCTGTACCGACAACAAGCACTATTCACCCCTGGACAGCCCGAAATTAGTTATTTTCCATTTTGCCAACGGAAAACCGCCGTACCGCCCCGAAAACGTTGCAAATAACCATTCTAGCCTTCAAACAGTTAGAAATCACGATCGGCCGTCCAGACCGGCACAAATCCCGAATTTCTCGCTGCACCGACAAAAAGCACTATTCACCCCTGAACGGCCCGAAAGTAGTTATTTTCCATTTTGTCAACGGAAAACCGCCGTACCGCCACTAAAACGTTGCAAATAACCATTCTAGCCCTCAAACAGTAAGAAATCCCGATCGGCCGTCCAGACCGGCACGAATCCCGAATTTCTCGCTGCACCGACAAAAAGCACTATTCACCCCTGAACGGCCCGAAAGTAGTTATTTTCCATTTTGTCAACGGAAAACCGCCGTACCGCCACTAAAACGTTGCAAATAACCATTCTGCCCCTCAAACAGCCAGAAATCACGACTGGCCGTGCAGACCGGCACGAATCCCGAATTTCTCGCTGCACCGACAAAAAGCACTATTCACCCCTGGACAGCCCGAAAGTAGTTATTTTCCATTTTGTCAACGGAAAACCGCCGTACCGCCCCTAAAACGTTGCAAATAACCAATCTGCCCCACAAACAGCCAAAAATCACGATCGGCCGTCCAGACCGGCACGCATCCCGAATTTCTCGCTGCACCGACAAAAAGCACTATTCTCCCCTGAACGGCCCGAAAGTAGTTATTTTCCATTTTGTCAACGGAAAACCGCCGTACCGCCCAGATAACGTTGCAAATAACCATTCTAGCCCTTAAACAGTTAGAAATCACGATTGGCCGTCCAGACCGGCACGAATCCCGAATTTGTCGCTGCACCGACAAAAAGCACTATTCCCCCCTGAACGGCCCGAAAGTAGTTATTTCCATTTTGTCAACGGAAAACCGCCGTACCGCCACTAAAACGTTGCAAATAACCAATCAGCCCCTCAAACAGCCAGAAATCACGACTGGCCGTCCAGACCGGCACGAATCCCGAATTTCTCGCTGTACCGACAAAAAGTACTATTCACCCCTGGACAGCCCGAAATTAGTTATTTTCCATTTTGTCAACGAAAAACCGCCGTACCGCCTCGAAAACGTTGCAAATAACCATTCTAGCCCTCAAAGAGTTAAAAATCACGATCGGCCGCCCAGACCGGCACGAATCCCGAATTTCTCGCTGCACCGACAAAAAGCACTATTCACCCCTGAACGGCCCGAAAGTAGTTATTTTCCATTTTGTCAACGGAAAATCGCCGTACCGCCACTAAAACGTTGCAAATAACCAATCTGCCCCTCAAACAGCCAGAAATCACGACTGGCCGTCCAGACCGGCACGAATCCCGAATTTCTCGCTGTACCGACAAAAAGCACTATTCACCCCTGGACAGCCCGAAAGTAGTTATTTTCCATTTTGCCAACGGAAAACCGCCGTACCGCCCCGAAAACGTTGCAAATAACCATTCTAGCCTTCAAACAGTTAGAAATCACGATCGGCCGTCCAGACCGGCACGAATCCCGAATTTCTCGCTGCACCGACAAAAAGCACTATTCACCCCTGAACGGCCCGAAAGTTGTTATTTTCCATTTTGTCAACGGAAAAACGCCGTACCGCCACTAAAACGTTACAAATAACCATTCTAGCCCTCAAACAGTTAGAAATCCCGATCGGCCGTCCAGACCGGCACGAATCCCGAATTTCTCGCTGCACCGACAAAAAGCACTATTCACCCCTGAACGGCCCGAAAGTAGTTATTTTCCATTTTGTCAACGGAAAACCGCCGTACCGCCACTAAAACGTTGCAAATAACCATTCTGCCCCTCAAACAGCCAGAAATCACGACTGGTCGGGCAAACCGGCACGAATCCCGAATTTCTCGCTGCACCGACAAAAAGCACTATTCACCCCTGGACAGCCCGAAAGTAGTTATTTTCCATTTTGTCAACGGAAAACCGCCGTACCGCCCCTTAAACGTTGCAAATAACCAATCTGCCCCACAAACAGCCAAAAATCACGATCGGCCGTCCAGACCGGCACGCATCCCGAATTTCTCGCTGCACCGACAAAAAGCACTATTCTCCCCTGAACGGCCCGAAAGTAGTTATTTTCCATTTTGTCAACGGAAAACCCCCGTACCGCCCCGAAAACGTTGCAAATAACCATTCTAGCCCTTAAACAGTTAGAAATCACGATTGGCCGTCCAGACCGGCCCGAATCCCGAATTTGTCGCTGCACCGACAAAAAGCACTATTCACCCCTGAACGGCCCGAAAGTAGTTATTTTCCATTTTGTCAACGGAAAATCACCGTACCGCCACTAAAACGTTGCAAATAACCAATCTGCCCCTCAAACAGCCAGAAATCACGACTGGCCGTCCAGACTGGCACGAATCCCGAATTTCTCGCTGTACCGACAAAAAGCACTATTCACCCCTGGACAGCCCGAAAGTAGTTATTTTCCATTTTGCCAACGGAAAACCGCCGTACCGCCCCGAAAACGGTGCAAATAACCATTCTAGCCTTCAAATAGCCAGAAATCACGATCGGCCGTCCAGACCGGCACGAATCCCGAATTTCTCGCTGCACCGACAAAAAGCACTATTCACCCCTGAACGGCCCGAAAGTAGTTATTTTCCATTTTGTCAACGGAAAACCGCCGTACCGCCCCTAAAACGTTGCAAATAACCATTCTAGCCCTCAAACAGTTAGAAATCCCGATCGGCCGTCCTGACCGGCACGAATCCCGAATTTCTCGCTGTACCGACAAAAAGCACTATTCACCCCTGAACGGCCCAAAAGTAGTTATTTTCCATTTTCTATACGGAAAACTGCCGTACCGCCGCTACAACGTTGCATATAACCAATTTGTCCCCCAAACAGCCAGAAATCACGATTGGCCGCCCAGATCGGCACGAATCTCGAATTTCTCGCTGTACCGACAAAAAACACCATTCACCCCTGGACAACCTGAAAGTAGTTATTTTCCGATTTGTCAACGGAAAACCACCGTACCGCACCTAAAACGTTGCAAATAACCATTCTAGCCCCCGAACAGCCAGAAATCACGATCGGCCGCCCAGACCGGCACGAATCCCGAATTTCTCGCTGTACCGACAAAAAATACTATTCACCCCTGGACAACCTGAAAGTAGTTATTTTCCATTTTGTCAACGGAAAACCGCCGTACCGCACCTAAAATGTTGCAAATAACCATTCTAGCCCCCAAACAGCCAGAAATCACGATCGGCCGCCCAGACCGGCACGAATACCGAATTTCTCGCTGTACCGACAAAAAGCACTATTCACCCCTGAACGGCCCGAAAGTAGTTATTTTCCATTTTGTCAATGGAAAACCGTCGAACCACCCCAAAAACGTTGCATATAACCAATCTGCCCCACAAACAGCCAAAAATCACGATCGGCCGTCCAGACCGGCACGCATCCCGAATTTCTCGCTGCACCGACAAAAAGCACTATTCACCCCTGAACGGCCCGAAAGTAGTTATTTTCCATTTTGTCAACGGAAAACCGCCGTACCGCCCCGAAAACGTTGCAAATAACCATTCTAGCCCTTAAACAGTTAGAAATCACGATTGGCCGTCCAGACCGGCACGAATCCCGAATTTGTCGCTGCACCGACAAAAAGCACTATTCACCCCTAAACGGCCCGAAAGTAGTTATTTTCCATTTTGTCAACGGAAAACCGCCGTACCGCCACTAAAACGTTGCAAATAACCATTCTAGCCCCCGAACAGCCAGAAATCACGATCGGCCGCCCAGACCGGCACGAATCCCGAATTTCTCGCTGTACCGACAAAAAATACTATTCACCCCTGGACAACCTGAAAGTAGTTATTTTCCATTTTGTCAACGGAAAACCGCCGTACCGCACCTAAAATGTTGCAAATAACCATTCTAGCCCCCAAACAGCCAGAAATCACGATCGGCCGCCCAGACCGGCACGAATACCGAATTTCTCGCTGTACCGACAAAAAGCACTATTCACCCCTGAACGGCCCGAAAGTAGTTATTTTCCATTTTGTCAATGGAAAACCGTCGAACCACCCCAAAAACGTTGCATATAACCAATCTGCTCCACAAACAGCCAAAAATCACGATCGGCCGTCCAGACCGGCACGCATCCCGAATTTCTCGCTGCACCGACAAAAAGCACTATTCACCCCTGAACGGCCCGAAAGTAGTTATTTTCCATTTTGTCAACGAAAAACCGCCGTACCGCCTCGAAAACGTTGCAAATAACCATTCTAGCCCTCAAAGAGTTAAAAATCACGATCGGCCGCCCAGACCGGCACGAATCCCGAATTTCTCGCTGCACCGACAAAAAGCACTATTCACCCCTAAACGGCCCGAAAGTAGTTATTTTCCATTTTGTCAACGGAAAATCGCCGTACCGCCACTAAAACGTTGCAAATAACCAATCTGCCCCTCAAACAGCCAGAAATCACGACTGGCCGTCCAGACCGGCACGAATCCCGAATTTCTCGCTGTACCGACAAAAAGCACTATTCACCCCTGGACAGCCCGAAAGTAGTTATTTTCCATTTTGCCAACGGAAAACCGCCGTACCGCCCCGAAAACGTTGCAAATAACCATTCTAGCCTTCAAACAGTTAGAAATCACGATCGGCCGTCCAGACCGGCACGAATCCCGAATTTCTCGCTGCACCGACAAAAAGCACTATTCACCCCTGAACGGCCCGAAAGTTGTTATTTTCCATTTTGTCAACGGAAAAACGCCGTACCGCCACTAAAACGTTACAAATAACCATTCTAGCCCTCAAACAGTTAGAAATCCCGATCGGCCGTCCAGACCGGCACGAATCCCGAATTTCTCGCTGCACCGACAAAAAGCACTATTCACCCCTGAACGGCCCGAAAGTAGTTATTTTCCATTTTGTCAACGGAAAACCGCCGTACCGCCACTAAAACGTTGCAAATAACCATTCTGCCCCTCAAACAGCCAGAAATCACGACTGGTCGGGCAAACCGGCACGAATCCCGAATTTCTCGCTGCACCGACAAAAAGCACTATTCACCCCTGGACAGCCCGAAAGTAGTTATTTTCCATTTTGCCAACGGAAAACCGCCGTACCGCCCCTTAAACGTTGCAAATAACCAATCTGCCCCACAAACAGCCAAAAATCACGATCGGCCGTCCAGACCGGCACGCATCCCGAATTTCTCGCTGCACCGACAAAAAGCACTATTCTCCCCTGAATGGCCCGAAAGTAGTTATTTTCCATTTTGTCAACGGAAAACCGCCGTACCGCCCCGAAAACGTTGCAAATAACCATTCTAGCCCTTAAACAGTTAGAAATCACAATTGGCCGTCCAGACCGGCCCGAATCCCGAATTTGTCGCTGCACCGACAAAAAGCACTATTCACCCCTGAACGGCCCGAAAGTAGTTATTTTCCATTTTGTCAACGGAAAATCACCGTACCGCCACTAAAACGTTGCAAATAACCAATCTGCCCCTCAAACAGCCAGAAATCACGACTGGCCGTCCAGACTGGCACGAATCCCGAATTTCTCGCTGTACCGACAAAAAGCACTATTCACCCCTGGACAGCCCGAAAGTAGTTATTTTCCATTTTGCCAACGGAAAACCGCCGTACCGCCCCGAAAACGGTGCAAATAACCATTCTAGCCTTCAAATAGCCAGAAATCACGATCGGCCGTCCAGACCGGCACGAATCCCGAATTTCTCGCTGCACCGACAAAAAGCACTATTCACCCCTGAACGGCCCGAAAGTAGTTATTTTCCATTTTGTCAACGGAAAACCGCCGTACCGCCCCTAAAACGTTGCAAATAACCATTCTAGCCCTCAAACAGTTAGAAATCCCGATCGGCCGTCCTGACCGGCACGAATCCCGAATTTCTCGCTGTACCGACAAAAAGCACTATTCACCCCTGAACGGCCCAAAAGTAGTTATTTTCCATTTTCTATACGGAAAACTTTCGTACCGCCGCTACAACGTTGCATATAACCAATTTGTCCCCCAAACAGCCAGAAATCACGATTGGCCGCCCAGATCGGCACGAATCTCGAATTTCTCGCTGTACCGACAAAAAACACCATTCACCCCTGGACAACCTGAAAGTAGTTATTTTCCATTTTGTCAACGGAAAACCACCGTACCGCACCTAAAACGTTGCAAATAACCATTCTAGCCCCCGAACAGCCAGAAATCACGATCGGCCGCCCAGACCGGCACGAATCCCGAATTTCTCGCTGTACCGACAAAAAATACTATTCACCCCTGGACAACCTGAAAGTAGTTATTTTCCATTTTTGTCAACGGAAAACCGCCGTACCGCACCTAAAATGTTGCAAATAACCATTCTAGCCCCCAAACAGCCAGAAATCACGATCGGCCGCCCAGACCGGCACGAATACCGAATTTCTCGCTGTACCGACAAAAAGCACTATTCACCCCTGAACGGCCCGAAAGTAGTTATTTTCCATTTTGTCAATGGAAAACCGTCGAACCACCCCAAAAACGTTGCATATAACCAATCTGCCCCACAAACAGCCAAAAATCACGATCGGCCGTCCAGACCGGCACGCATCCCGAATTTCTCGCTGCACCGACAAAAAGCACTATTCACCCCTGAACGGCCCGAAAGTAGTTATTTTCCATTTTGTCAACGGAAAACCGCCGTACCGCCCCGAAAACGTTGCAAATAACCATTCTAGCCCTTAAACAGTTAGAAATCACGATTGGCCATCCAGACCGGCACGAATCCCGAATTTGTCGCTGCACCGACAAAAAGCACTATTCACCCCTAAACGGCCCGAAAGTAGTTATTTTCCATTTTGTCAACGGAAAACCGCCGTACCGCCACTAAAACGTTGCAAATAACCATTCTAGCCCCCGAACAGCCAGAAATCACGATCGGCCGCCCAGACCGGCACGAATCCCGAATTTCTCGCTGTACCGACAAAAAATACTATTCACCCCTGGACAACCTGAAAGTAGTTATTTTCCATTTTGTCAACGGAAAACCGCCGTACCGCACCTAAAATGTTGCAAATAACCATTCTAGCCCCCAAACAGCCAGAAATCACGATCGGCCGCCCAGACCGGCACGAATACCGAATTTCTCGCTGTACCGACAAAAAGCACTATTCACCCCTGAACGGCCCGAAAGTAGTTATTTTCCATTTTGTCAATGGAAAACCGTCGAACCACCCCAAAAACGTTGCATATAACCAATCTGCTCCACAAACAGCCAAAAATCACGATCGGCCGTCCAGACCGGCACGCATCCCGAATTTCTCGCTGCACCGACAAAAAGCACTATTCACCCCTGAACGGCCCGAAAGTAGTTATTTTCCATTTTGTCAACGGAAAACCGTCGTACCGCCCCGAAAACGTTGCAAATAACCATTCTAGCCCTTAAACAGTTAGAAATCACGATTGGCCGTCCAGACCGGCACGAATCCCGAATTTGTCGCTGCACCGACAAAAAGCACTATTCACCCCTAAACGGCCCGAAAGTAGTTATTTTCCATTTTGTCAACGGAAAACCGCCGTACCGCCACTAAAACGTTGCAAATAACCATTCTAGCCCCCGAACAGCCAGAAATCACGATCGGCCGCCCAGACCGGCACGAATCCCGAATTTCTCGCTGTACCGACAAAAAATACTATTCACCCCTGGACAACCTGAAAGTAGTTATTTTCCATTTTGTCAACGGAAAACCGCCGTACCGCACCTAAAATGTTGCAAATAACCATTCTAGCCCCCAAACAGCCAGAAATCACGATCGGCCGCCCAGACCGGCACGAATACCGAATTTCTCGCTGTACCGACAAAAAGCACTATTCACCCCTGAACGGCCCGAAAGTAGTTATTTTCCATTTTGTCAATGGAAAACCGTCGAACCACCCCAAAAACGTTGCATATAACCAATCTGCCCCACAAACAGCCAAAAATCACGATCGGCCGTCCAGACCGGCACGCATCCCGAATTTCTCGCTGCACCGACAAAAAGCACTATTCACCCCTGAACGGCCCGAAAGTAGTTATTTTCCATTTTGTCAACGGAAAACCGCCGTACCGCCCCGAAAACGTTGCAAATAACCATTCTAGCCCTTAAACAGTTAGAAATCACGATTGGCCGTCCAGACCGGCACGAATCCCGAATTTGTCGCTGCACCGACAAAAAGCACTATTCACCCCTAAACGGCCCGAAAGTAGTTATTTTCCATTTTGTCAACGGAAAACCGCCGTACCGCCACTAAAACGTTGCAAATAACCATTCTAGCCCCCGAACAGCCAGAAATCACGATCGGCCGCCCAGACCGGCACGAATCCCGAATTTCTCGCTGTACCGACAAAAAGCACTATTCACCCCTGAACGGCCCGAAAGTAGTTATTTTCCATTTTGTGAATGGAAAACCGTCAAACCACCCCTAAAACGTTGCATATAACCAATCTGCCCCCCAAACAGCCAGAAATCACGATCGGCCGTCCTGACCGGCACGAATCCCGAATTTCTCGCTGTACCGACAAAAAGCACTATTCACCCCTGAACGGCCCGAAAGTAGTTATTTTCCATTTTCTATACGGAAAACTGCCGTACCGCCGCTACAACGTTGCATTTAACCAATTTGTCCCCCAAACAGCCAGAAATCACGATTGGCCGCCCAGATCGGCACGAATCTCGAAATTCTCGCTGTACCGACAAAACGAACTATTCACCCATGGACAACCCGAAAGTAGTTATTTTTCATTTTGTAAACGGAAAACCACCGAACCCCCCCTAAAACGTTGCATATAACCAATCTGCCCCCCAAACAGCCAGAAATCACGATCGGCCGTCCAGACCGGCACGAGTCCCGAATTTCTCGCTGTACCGACAAAAAGCACTAATCACCCTTGGACAGCCCGAAAGTAGTTATTTTCCATTTTGTCAACGGAAAACCGCGGTACCGCCCCAAAAACGTTGCAAATAACCATTCTGGCCCCCAGACAGCCAGAAATCACGATCGGCCGTCCAGACCGGAACGAATCTCGAATTTCTCGCTGAACCGACAAAAAACACTATTCACCCCTGGACAACCTGAAAGTAGTTATTTTCCATTTTGTCAACGGAAAACCACCGTACCGCACCTAAAACGTTGCAAATAACCATTCTAGCCCCCGAACAGCCAGAAATCACGATCGGCCGCCCAGACCGGCACGAATCCCGAATTTCTCGCTGTACCGACAAAAAGCACTATTCACCCCTGAACGGCCCGAAAGTAGTTATTTTCCATTTTGTCAACGGAAAACCGCCGTACCGCCACTAAAACGTTGCAAATAACCAATCTGCCCCTCAAACAGCCAGAAATCACGACTGGCCGTCCAGACCGGCACGAATCCCGAATTTCTCGCTGTACCGACAAAAAGCACTATTCACCCCTGGACAGCCCGAAAGTAGTTATTTTCCATTTTGCCAACGGAAAACCGCCGTACCGCCCCGAAAACGTTGCAAATAACTATTCTAGCCTTCAAACAGTTAGAAATCACGATCGGCCGTCCAGACCGGCACGAATCCCGAATTTCTCGCTGCATCGACAAAAAGCACTATTCACCCCTGAACGGCCCGAAAGTTGTTATTTTCCATTTTGTCAACGGAAAAACGCCGTACCGCCACTAAAACGTTGCAAATAACCATTCTAGCCCTCAAACAGTTAGAAATCCCGATCGGCCGTCCAGACCGGCACGAATCCCGAATTTCTCGCTGCACCGACAAAAAGCACTATTCACCCCTGAACGGCCCGAAAGTAGTTATTTTCCATTTTGTCAACGGAAAACCGCCGTACCGCCACTAAAACGTTGCAAATAACCATTCTGCCCCTCAAACAGCCAGAAATCACGACTGGCCGTGCAGACCGGCACGAATCTCGAATTTCTCGCTGCACCGACAAAAAGCACTATTCATCCCTGGACAGCCCGAAAGTTGTTATTTTCCATTTTGTCAACGGAAAACCGCCGTACCGCCCCTAAAACGTTGCAAATAACCAATCTGCCCCACAAACAGCCAAAAATCACGATCGGCCGTCCAGACCGGCATGCATCCCGAATTTCTCGCTGCACCGACAAAAAGCACTATTCACCCCTGAACGGCCCGAAAGTAGTTATTTTCCATTTTGTCAACGGAAAACCGCCGTACCGCCCCGAAAACGTTGCAAATAACCATTCTTGCCCTTAAACAGTTAGAAATCACGATTGGCCGTCCAGACCGGCACGAATCCCGAATTTGTCGCTGCACCGACAAAAAGCACTATTCACCCCTGAACGGCCCGAAAGTAGTTATTTTCCATTTTGTCAACGGAAAACCGCCGTACCGCCACTAAAACGTTGCAAATAACCATTCTAGCCCCCGAACAGCCAGAAATCACGATCGGCCGCCCAGACCGGCACGAATCCCGAATTTCTCGCTGTACCGACAAAAAGCACTATTCACCCCTGAACGGCCCGAAAGTAGTTATTTTCCATTTTGTCAATGGAAAACCGTCGAACCACCCCTAAAACGTTGCATATAACCAATCTGCCCCCCAAACAGCCAGAAATCACGATCGGCCGTCCTGACCGGCACGAATCCCGAATTTCTCGCTGTACCGACAAAAAGCACTATTCACCCCTGAACGGCCCGAAAGTAGTTATTTTCCATTTTCTATACGGAAAACTGCCGTACCGCCGCTACAACGTTGCATTTAACCAATTTGTCCCCCAAACAGCCAGAAATCACGATTGGCCGCCCAGATCGGCACGAATCTCGAAATTCTCGCTGTACCGACAAAACGAACTATTCACCCATGGGCAACCCGAAAGTAGTTATTTTTCATTTTGTAAACGGAAAACCACCGAACCCCCCCTAAAACGTTGCATATAACCAATCTGCCCCCCAAACAGCCAGAAATCACGATCGGCCGTCCAGACCGGCACGAGTCCCGAATTTCTCGCTGTACCGACAAAAAGCACTAATCACCCTTGGACAGCCCGAAAGTAGTTATTTTCCATTTTGTCAACGGAAAACCGCGGTACCGCCCCAAAAACGTTGCAAATAACCATTCTGGCCCCCAGACAGCCAGAAATCACGATCGGCCGTCCAGACCGGAACGAATCTCGAATTTCTCGCTGTACCGACAAAAAACACTATTCACCCCTGGACAACCTGAAAGTAGTTATTTTCCATTTTGTCAACGGAAAACCACCGTACCGCACCTAAAACGTTGCAAATAACCATTCTAGCCCCCGAACAGCCAGAAATCACGATCGGCCGCCCAGACCGGCACGAATCCCGAATTTCTCGCTGTACCGACAAAAAGCACTATTCACCCCTGAACGGCCCGAAAGTAGTTATTTTCCATTTTGTCAATGGAAAGTCGTCGAACCACCCCTAAAACGTTGCATATAACCAATCTGCCCCCCAAACAGCCAGAAATCACGATCGGCCGTCCTGACCGGCACGAATCCCGAATTTCTCGCTGTACCGACAAAAAGCACTATTCACCCCTAGACGGCCCGAAAGTAGTTATTTTCCATTTTCCAAACGGAAAACCGCCGTACCGCCGCTAACACGTTGCATATAACCAATTTGTCCCCCAAACAGCCAGAAATCACGATTGGCCGCCCAGATCAGCACGAATCTCGAAATTCTCGCTGTACCGACAAAACGCACTATTCACCCCTGGACAACCCGAAAGTAGTTATTTTTCATTTTCTAAACGGAAAACCACCGAACCCCCCCTAAAACGTTGCATATAACCAATCTGCCCCCCAAACAGCCAGAAATCACGATCGGCCGTCCAGACCGGAACGAGTCCCGAATTTCTCGCTGTACCGACAAAAAGCACTAATCACCCTTGGACAGCCCGAAAGTAGTTATTTTCCATTTTGTCAACGGAAAACCGCCGTACCGCCCCAAAAACGTTGCAAATAACCTTTCTGGCCCCCAGACATCCAGAAATCACGATCGGCCGTCCAGACCGGAACGAATCTCGAATTTCTCGCTGTACCGACAAAAAATACTATTCACCCCTGGACAACCTGAAAGTAGTTATTTTCCATTTTGTCAACGGAAAACCGCCGTACCGCACCTAAAATGTTGCAAATAACCATTCTAGCCCCCAAACAGCCAGAAATCACGATCGGCCGCCCAGACCGGCACGAATCCCGAATTTCTCGCTGTACCGACAAAAAGCACTATTCACCCCTGAACGGCCCGAAAGTAGTTATTTTCCATTTTGTCAATGGAAAACCGTCGAACCACCCCTAAAACGTTGCATATAACCAATCTGCCCCCCAAACAGCCAGAAATCACGATCGGCCGTCCAGACCGGCACAAGTCCCGAATTTCTCGCTGTACCGACAAAAAGCACTAATCACCCTTGGACAGCCCGAAAGTAGTTATTTCCCATTTTGTCAACGGAAAACCGCCGTACCGCCGCTAGAGCATTGCACATAACCAATTTGTCCCTCAAACAGCCAGAAATCACGATTGGCCGTCCAGACCGGAACGAATCTCGAATTTCTCGCTGTACCGACAAAAAACACTATTCACCCCTGGACAACCTGAAAGTAGTTATTTTCCATTTTGTCAACGGAAAACCGCCATACCGCACCTAAAACGTTGCAAATAACCATTCTAGCCCCCAAACAACCAGAAATCACGATCGGCTGCCCAGACCGGCACGAATCTCGAATTTCTCGCTGTACCGACAAAAAGCACTGTTCACCCCTGAACGGCCCGAAAGTAGTTATTTTCCATTTTGTCAATGGAAAACCGTCGAACCACCCCTAAAACGTTGCATATAACCAATCTACCCCCCAAAAAGCCAGAAATCACGATCGGCCGTCCTGACCGGCACGAATCCCGAATTTCTCGCTGTACCGACAAAAAGCACTATTCTCCCCTAGACGGCCCGAAAGTAGTTATTTTCCATTTTCTAAACGGAAAACCGCCGTACCGCCGCCAGAACGTTGCATATAACCAATCTGCCCCCCAAACAGCCAGAAATCACGATCGGCCGTCCTGACCAGTACGAATCCCGAATTTCTCGCTGTTCCGACAAAAAGCACTATTCACCCCTAGACGGCCTGAAAGTAGTTATTTTCCATTTTCTAAACGGAAAACCGCCATACTGCCGCTACAACGATGCATATAACCAATTTGTCCCCCAAACAGCCAGAAATCACGATTGGCCGTCCAGATCGGCACGAATCTCGAAATTCTCGCTGTACCGACAAAACGCACTATTCTCCCCTGGACAACCCGAAAGTAGTTATTTTTCATTTTGTAAACAGAAAACCACCGAACCCCCCCTGAAACGTTGCATATAACCAATCTGCCCCCCAAACAGCCAGAAACCACGATCGGCCGTCCAGACCGGCACGAGTCCCAAATTTCTCGCTGTACCGACAAAAAGCACTAATCACCCCTGGACAGCCCGAAAGTAGTTATTTTCCATTTTGTCAATGGAAAACCGTCGAACCCACCCTAAAACGTTGCATATAACCAATCTGCCCCCAAACAGCCATAAATCACGATCGGCCGTCCTGACCGGCACGAATCCCGAATTTCTCGCTGTACCGACAAAAAGCACTATTCACCCCTAGACGGCCCGAAAGTAGTTATTTTCCATTTTCTAAACGGAAAACCGCCATACCGCCGCTACAACGTTGCATATAACCAATTTGTCCCCCAAACAGCCAGAAATGACGATTGGCCGTCCAGATCGGCCCGAATCTCGAAATTCTCGCTGTACCGACAAAACGCACTATTCACCCCTGGACAACCCGAAAGTAGTTATTTTTCATTATGTAAACGGAAAACCACCGAACCCCCCCTAAAACGTTGCATATAACCAATCTGCCCCCCAAACAGCCAGAAATCACGATCGGCCGTCCAGACCGGCACGAATCCCGAATTTCTCGCTGTACCGACAAAAAGCACTATTCACCCCTAGACGGCCCGAAAGTAGTTATTTTCCATTTTGTCAACGAAAAACCGCCGTACCGCACCTAAAATGTTGCAAATAACCATTCTAGCCCCCAAACAGCCAGAAATCACGATCGGCCGCCCAGACCAGCACGAATCCCGAATTTCTCGCTGTACCGACAAAAGGCACTATTCACCCCTGAACGGCCCGAAAGTAGTTATTTTCCATTTTGTCAATGGAAAACCGTCGAACCACCCCTAAAACGTTGCATATAACCAATCTGCCCCCTAAATAGCCAGAAATCACGATCGGCCGTCCAGACCGGCACAAGTCCCGAATTTCTCGCTGTACCGACAAAAAGCACTAATCACCCTTGGACAGCCCGAAAGTAGTTATTTTCCATTTTGTCAACGGAAAACCGCCGTACCGCCGCTAGAGCATTGCACATAACCAATTTGTCCCTCAAACAGCCAGAAACCACGATTGGCCGTCCAGACCGGAACGAATCTCGAATTTCTCGCTGTACCGACAAAAAACACTATTCACCCCTGGACAACCTGAAAGTAGTTATTTTCCATTTTGTCAACGGAAAACCGCCGTACCGCACCTAAAATGTTGCAAATAACCATTCTAGCCCCCAAACAACCAGAAATCACGATCGGCCGCCCAGACCGGCACGAATCCCGAATTTCTCGCTGTACCGACAAAAAGTACTATTCACCCCTGGACAACCCGAAAGTAGTTATTTTCCATTTTGTCAATGGAAAACCGTCGAACCACCCCTAAAACGTTGCATATAACCAATCTGCCCCCCAAACAGCCAGAAATCACGATCGGCCGTCCAGACCGGCACAAGTCCCGAATTTCTCGCTGTACCGACAAAAAGCACTAATCACCCTTGGACAGCCCGAAAGTAGTTATTTTCCATTTTGTCAACGGAAAACCGCCGTACTGCCGCTAGAGCATTGCACATAACCAATTTGTCCCTCAAACAGCCAGAAACCACGATTGGCCGTCCAGACCGGAACGAATCTCGAATTTCTCGCTGTACCGACAAAAAGCACTATTCACCCCTGAACGGCCCGAAAGTAGTTATTTTCCATTTTGTCAATGGAAAACCGTCGAACCACCCTGAAAACGTTGCATATAACCAATCTACCCCCCAAAAAGCCAGAAATCACGATCGGCCGTCCTGACCGGCACGAATCCCGAATTTCTCGCTGTACCGACAAAAAGCACTATTCTCCCCTAGACGGCCCGAAAGTAGTTATTTTCCATTTTCTAAACGGAAAACCGCCGTACCGCCGCCAGAACGTTGCATATAACCAATCTGCCCCCCAAACAGCCAGAAATCACGATCGGCCGTCCTGACCAGCACGAATCCCGAATTTCTCGCTGTTCCGACAAAAAGCACTATTCACCCTTAGACGGCCTGAAAGTAGTTATTTTCCATTTTCTAAACGGAAAACCGCCATACTGCCGCTACAACGATGCATATAACCAATTTGTCCCCCAAACAGCCAGAAATCACGATTGGCCGTCCAGATCGGCACGAATCTCGAAATTCTCGCTGTACCGACAAAACGCACTATTCTCCCCTAGACAACCCGAAAGTAGTTATTTTCCATTTTGTAAACAGAAAACCACCGAACCCCCCCTGAAACGTTGCATATAACCAATCTGCCCCACAAACAGCCAGAAACCACGATCGGCCGTCCAGACCGGCACGAGTCCCAAATTTCTCGCTGTACCGACAAAAAGCACTAATCACCCCTGGACAGCCCGATAGTTGTTATTTTCCATTTTGTCAACGGAAAACCGCCGTACCGCCGCTAGAGCGTTGCACATAACCAATTTGTCCCTCAAACAGCCAGAAATCACGATCGGCCGCCCAGACCGGCACGAATCCCGAATTTCTCGCTGTACCGACAAAAAGCACTATTCACCCCTGAACGGCCCGAAAGTAGTTATTTTCCATTTTGTCAATGGAAAACCGTCGAACCCCCCCTAAAACGTTGCATATAACCAATCTGCCCCCAAACAGCCATAAATCACGATCGGCCGTCCTGACCAGCACGAATCCCGAATTTCTCGCTGTACCGACAAAAAGCACTATTCACCCCTAGACGGCCCGAAAGTAGTTATTTTCCATTTTCTAAACGGAAAACTGCCGTACCGTCGCCAGAACGTTGCGTATAACCAATCTGCCCCCCAAACAGCCAGAAATCACGATCGGCCGTCCTGACCGGCACGAATCCCGAATTTCTCGCTGTACCGACAAAAAGCACTATTCACCCCTAGACGGCCCGAAAGTAGTTATTTTCCATTTTCTAAACGGCAAACCGCCATACCGCCGCTACAACGTTGCATATAACCAATTTGTCCCCCAAACCGCCAGAAATCACGATTGGCCGTCCAGATCGGCCCGAATCTCGAAATTCTCGCTGTCCCGACAAAACGCACTATTCACCCCTGGACAACCCGAAAGTAGTTATTTTTCATTATGTAAACGGAAAACCACCGAACCCCCCCTAAAACGTTGCATATAACCAATCTGCCCCCCAAACAGCCAGAAATCACAATCGGCCGTCCAGACCGGCACGAATCCCGAATTTCTCGCTGTACCGACAAAAAGCACTATTCACCCCTAGACGGCCCGAAAGTAGTTATTTTCCATTTTGTCAACGAAAAACCGCCGTACCGCACCTAAAATGTTGCAAATAACCATTCTAGCCCCCAAACAGCCAGAAATCACGATCGGCCGCCCAGACCAGCACGAATCCCGAATTTCTCGCTGTACCGACAAAAGGCACTATTCACCCCTGAACGGCCCGAAAGTAGTTATTTTCCATTTTGTCAATGGAAAACCGTCGAACCCCCCCTAAAACGTTGCATATAACCAATCTGCCCCCAAACAGCCATAAATCACGATCGGCCGTCCTGACCAGCACGAATCCCGAATTTCTCGCTGTACCGACAAAAAGCACTATTCACCCCTAGACGGCCCGAAAGTAGTTATTTTCCATTTTCTAAACGGAAAACTGCCGTACCGTCGCCAGAACGTTGCGTATAACCAATCTGCCCCCCAAACAGCCAGAAATCACGATCGGCCGTCCTGACCGGCACGAATCCCGAATTTCTCGCTGTACCGACAAAAAGCACTATTCACCCCTAGACGGCCCGAAAGTAGTTATTTTCCATTTTCTAAACGGAAAACCGCCATACCGCCGCTACAACGTTGCATATAACCAATTTGTCCCCCAAACCGCCAGAAATCACGATTGGCCGTCCAGATCGGCCCGAATCTCGAAATTCTCGCTGTACCGACAAAACGCACTATTCACCCCTGGACAACCCGAAAGTAGTTATTTTTCATTATGTAAACGGAAAACCACCGAACCCCCCCTAAAACGTTGCATATAACCAATCTGCCCCCCAAACAGCCAGAAATCACGATCGGCCGTCCAGACCGGCACGAATCCCGAATTTCTCGCTGTACCGACAAAAAGCACTATTCACCCCTAGACGGCCCGAAAGTAGTTATTTTCCATTTTGTCAACGAAAAACCGCCGTACCGCACCTAAAATGTTGCAAATAACCATTCTAGCCCCCAAACAGCCAGAAATCACGATCGGCCGCCCAGACCGGCACGAATCCCGAATTTCTCGCTGTACCGACAAAAAGCACTATTCACCCCTGAACGGCCCGAAAGTAGTTATTTTCCATTTTGTCAATGGAAAACCGTCGAACCCCCCCTAAAACGTTGCATATAACCAATCTGCCCCCAAACAGCCATAAATCACGATCGGCCGTCCTGACCTGCACGAATCCCGAATTTCTCGCTGTACCGACAAAAAGCACTATTCACCCCTAGACGGCCCGAAAGTAGTTATTTTCCATTTTCTAAACGGAAAACTGCCGTACCGTCGCCAGAACGTTGCGTATAACCAATCTGCCCCCCAAACAGCCAGAAATCACGATCGGCCGTCCTGACCGGCACGAATCCCGAATTTCTCGCTGTACCGACAAAAAGCACTATTCACCCCTAGACGGCCCGAAAGTAGTTATTTTCCATTTTCTAAACGGAAAACCGCCATACCGCCGCTACAACGTTGCATATAACCAATTTGTCCCCCAAACCGCCAGAAATCACGATTGGCCGTCCAGATCGGCCCGAATCTCGAAATTCTCGCTGTACCGACAAAACGCACTATTCACCCCTGGACAACCCGAAAGTAGTTATTTTTCATTATGTAAACGGAAAACCACCGAAACCCCCCTAAAATGTTGCATATAACCAATCTGCCCCCCAAACAGCCAGAAATCACGATCGGCCGTCCAGACCGGCACGAATCCCGAATTTCTCGCTGTACCGACAAAAAGCACTATTCACCCCTAGACGGCCCGAAAGTAGTTATTTTCCATTTTGTCAACGAAAAACCGCCGTACCGCACCTAAAATGTTGCAAATAACCATTCTAGCCCCCAAACAGCCAGAAATCACGATCGGCCGCCCAGACCGGCACGAATCCCGAATTTCTCGCTGTACCGACAAAAAGCACTATTCACCCCTGAACGGCCCGAAAGTAGTTATTTTCCATTTTGTCAATGGAAAACCGTCGAACCACCCCTAAAACGTTGCATATAACCAATCTGCCCCCCAAACAGCCAGAAATCACGATCGGCCGTCCAGACCGGCACAAGTCCCGAATTTCTCGCTGTACCGACAAAAAGCACTAATCACCCTTGGACAGCCCGAAAGTAGTTATTTTCCATTTTGTCAACGGAAAACCGCCGTACCGCCGCTAGAGCATTGCACATAACCAATTTGTCCCTCAAACAGCCAGAAACCACGATTGGCCGTCCAGACCGGAACGAATCTCGAATTTCTCGCTGTACCGACAAAAAACACTATTCACCCCTGGACAACCTGAAAGTAGTTATTTTCCATTTTGTCAACGGAAAACCGCCGTACCGCACCTAAAATGTTGCAAATAACCATTCTAGCCCCCAAACAACCAGAAATCACGATCGGCCGCCCAGACTGGCACGAATCCCGAATTTCTCGCTGTATCGACAAAAAGCACTATTCACCCCTGGACAACCCGAAAGTAGTTATTTTCCATTTTGTCAATGGAAAACCGTCGAACCACCCCTAAAACGTTGCATATAACCAATCTGCCCCCCAAACAGCCAGAAATCACGATCGGCCGTCCAGACCGGCACAAGTCCCGAATTTCTCGCTGTACCGACAAAAAGCACTAATCACCCTTGGACAGCCCGAAAGTAGTTATTTTCCATTTTGTCAACGGAAAACCACCGTACCGCCGCTAGAGCATTGCACATAACCAATTTGTCCCTCAAACAGCCAGAAACCACGATTGGCCGTCCAGACCGGAACGAATCTCGAATTTCTCGCTGTACCGACAAAAAGCACTATTCACCCCTGAACGGCCCGAAAGTAGTTATTTTCCATTTTGTCAATGGAAAACCGTCGAACCACCCCTAAAACGTTGCATATAACCAATCTACCCCCCAAAAAGCCAGAAATCACGATCGGCCGTCCTGACCGGCACGAATCCCGAATTTCTCGCTGTACCGACAAAAAGCACTATTCTCCCCTAGACGGCCCGAAAGTAGTTATTTTCCATTTTCTAAACGGAAAACCGCCGTACCGCCGCCAGAACGTTGCATATAACCAATCTGCCCCCCAAACAGCCAGAAATCACGATCGGCCGACCTGACCAGCACGAATCCCGAATTTCTCGCTGTTCCGACAAAAAGCACTATTCACCCTTAGACGGCCTGAAAGTAGTTATTTTCCATTTTCTAAACGGAAAACCGCCATACTGCCGCTACAACGATGCATATAACCAATTTGTCCCCCAAACAGCCAGAAATCACGATTGGCCGTCCAGATCGGCACGAATCTCGAAATTCTCGCTGTACCGACAAAACGCACTATTCTCCCCTGGACAACCCGAAAGTAGTTATTTTTCATTTTGTAAACAGAAAACCACCGAACCCCCCCTGAAACGTTGCATATAACCAATCTGCCCCCCATACAGCCAGAAACCACGATCGGCCGTCCAGACCGGCACGAGTCCCAAATTTCTCGCTGTACCGACAAAAAGCACTAATCACCCCTGGACAGCCCGATAGTTGTTATTTTCCATTTTGTCAACGGAAAACCGCCGTACCGCCGCTAGAGCGTTGCACATAACCAATTTGTCCCTCAAACAGCCAGAAATCACGATCGGCCGCCCAGACCGGCACGAATCCCGAATTTCTCGCTGTACCGACAAAAAGCACTATTCACCCCTGAACGGCCCGAAAGTAGTTATTTTCCATTTTGTCAATGGAAAACCGTCGAACCCCCCCTAAAACGTTGCATATAACCAATCTGCCCCCAAACAGCCATAAATCACGATCGGCCGTCCTGACCAGCACGAATCCCGAATTTCTCGCTGTACCGACAAAAAGCACTATTCACCCCTAGACGGCCCGAAAGTAGTTATTTTCCATTTTGTAAACGGAAAACTGCCGTACCGTCGCCAGAACGTTGCGTATAACCAATCTGCCCCCCAAACAGCCAGAAATCACGATCGGCCGTCCTGACCGGCACGAATCCCGAATTTCTCGCTGTACCGACAAAAAGCACTATTCACCCCTAGACGGCCCGAAAGTAGTTATTTTCCATTTTCTAAACGGAAAACCGCCATACCGCCGCTACAACGTTGCATATAACCAATTTGTCCCCCAAACAGCCAGAAATCACGATTGGCCGTCCAGATCGGCCCGAATCTCGAAATTCTCGCTGTACCGACAAAACGCACTATTCACCCCTGGACAACCCGAAAGTAGTTATTTTTCATTATGTAAACGGAAAACCACCGAACCCCCCCTAAAACGTTGCATATAACCAATCTGCCCCCCAAACAGCCAGAAATCACGATCGGCCGTCCAGACCGGCACGAATCCCGAATTTCTCGCTGTACCGACAAAAAGCACTATTCACCCCTAGACGGCCCGAAAGTAGTTATTTTCCATTTTGTCAACGAAAAACCGCCGTACCGCACCTAAAATGTTGCAAATAACCATTCTAGCCCCCAAACAGCCGGAAATCACGATCGGCCGCCCAGACCGGCACGAATCCCGAATTTCTCGCTGTACCGACAAAAAGCACTATTCACCCCTGAACGGCCCGAAAGTAGTTATTTTCCATTTTGTCAATGGAAAACCGTCGAACCACCCCTAAAACGTTGCATATAACCAATCTACCCCCCAAAAAGCCAGAAATCACGATCGGCCGTCCTGACCGGCACGAATCCCGAATTTCTCGCTGTACCGACAAAAAGCACTATTCTCCCCTAGACGGCCCGAAAGTAGTTATTTTCCATTTTCTAAACGGAAAACCGCCGTACCGCCGCCAGAACGTTGCATATAACCAATCTGCCCCCCAAACAGCCAGAAATCACGATCGGCCGTCCTGACCGGCACGAATCCCGAATTTCTCGCTGTACCGACAAAAAGCACTATTCACCCCTAGACGGCCTGAAAGTAGTTATTTTCCATTTTCTAAACGGAAAACCGCCATACTGCCGCTACAACGATGCATATAACCAATTTGTCCCCCAAATAGCCAGAAATCACGATTGGCCGTCCAGATCGGCACGAATCTCGAAATTCTCGCTGTACCGACAAAACGCACTATTCTCCCCTGGACAACCCGCATGTAGTTATTTTTCATTTTGTAAACAGAAAACCACCGAACCCCCCCTGAAACGTTGCATATAACCAATCTGCCCCCCAAACAGCCAGAAACCACGATCGGCCGTCCAGACCGGCACGAGTCCCAAATTTCTCGCTGTACCGACAAAAAGCACTAATCACCCCTGGACAGCCCGATAGTTGTTATTTTCCATTTTGTCAACGGAAAACCGCCGTACCGCCGCTAGAGCGTTGCACATAACCAATTTGTCCCCCAAACAGCCAGAAATCACGATCGGCCGCCCAGACCGGCACGAATCCCGAATTTCTCGCTGTACCGACAAAAAGCACTATTCACCCCTGAACGGCCCGAAAGTAGTTATTTTCCATTTTGTCAATGGAAAACCGTCGAACCCCCCCTAAAACGTTGCATATAACCAATCTGCCCCCAAACAGCCATAAATCACGATCGGCCGTCCTGACCAGCACGAATCCCGAATTTCTCGCTGTACCGACAAAAAGCACTATTCACCCCTAGACGGCCCGAAAGTAGTTATTTTCCATTTTCTAAACGGAAAACCGCCGTACCGTCGCCAGAACGTTGCGTATAACCAATCTGCCCCCCAAATAGCCAGAAATCACGATCGGCCGTCCTGACCGGCACGAATCCCGAATTTCTCGCTGTACCGACAAAAAGCACTATTCACCCCTAGACGGCCTGAAAGTAGTTATTTTCCATTTTCTAAACGGAAAACCGCCATACTGCCGCTACAACGATGCATATAACCAATTTGTCCCCCAAACAGCCAGAAATCACGATTGGCCGTCCAGATCGGCACGAATCTCGAAATTCTCGCTGTACCGACAAAACGCACTATTCTCCCCTGGACAACCCGAAAGTAGTTATTTTTCATTATGTAAACAGAAAACCACCGAACCCCCCCTGAAACGTTGCATATAACCAATCTGCCCCCCAAACAGCCAGAAACCACGATCGGCCGTCCAGACCGGCACGAGTCCCAAATTTCTCGCTGTACCGACAAAAAGCACTAATCACCCCTGGACAGCCCGATAGTTGTTATTTTCCATTTTGTCAACGGAAAACCGCCGTACCGCCGCTAGAGCGTTGCACATAACCAATTTGTCCCTCAAACAGCCAGAAATCACGATCGGCCGCCCAGACCGGCACGAATCCCGAATTTCTCGCTGTACCGACAAAAAGCACTATTCACCCCTGAACGGCCCGAAAGTAGTTATTTTCCATTTTGTCAATGGAAAACCGTCGAACCCCCCCTAAAACGTTGCATATAACCAATCTGCCCCCAAACAGCCATAAATCACGATCGGCCGTCCTGACCAGCACGAATCCCGAATTTCTCGCTGTACCGACAAAAAGCACTATTCACCCCTAGACGGCCCGAAAGTAGTTATTTTCCATTTTCTAAACGGAAAACTGCCGTACCGTCGCCAGAACGTTGCGTATAACCAATCTGCCCCCCAAACAGCCAGAAATCACGATCGGCCGTCCTGACCGGCACGAATCCCGAATTTCTCGCTGTACCGACAAAAAGCACTATTCACCCCTAGACGGCCTGAAAGTAGTTATTTTCCATTTTCTAAACGGAAAACCGCCATACTGCCGCTACAACGATGCATATAACCAATTTGTCCCCCAAACAGCCAGAAATCACGATTGGCCGTCCAGATCGGCACGAATCTCGAAATTCTCGCTGTACCGACAAAACGCACTATTCTCCCCTGGACAACCCGAAAGTAGTTATTTTTCATTTTGTAAACAGAAAACCACCGAACCCCCCCTGAAACGTTGCATATAACCAATCTGCCCCCCAAACAGCCAGAAACCACGATCGGCCGTCCAGACCGGCACGAGTCCCAAATTTCTCGCTGTACCGACAAAAAGCACTAATCACCCCTGGACAGCCCGATAGTTGTTATTTTCCATTTTGTCAACGGAAAACCGCCGTACCGCCGCTAGAGCGTTGCACATAACCAATTTGTCCCTCAAACAGCCAGAAATCACGATCGGCCGCCCAGACCGGCACGAATCCCGAATTTCTCGCTGTACCGACAAAAAGCACTATTCACCCCTGAACGGCCCGAAAGTAGTTATTTTCCATTTTGTCAATGGAAAACCGTCGAACCCCCCCTAAAACGTTGCATATAACCAATCTGCCCCCAAACAGCCATAAATCACGATCAGCCGTCCTAACCAGCACGAATCCCGAATTTCTCGCTGTACCGACAAAAAGCACTATTCACCCCTAGACGGCCCGAAAGTAGTTATTTTCCATTTTCTAAACGGAAAACTGCCGTACCGTCGCCAGAACGTTGCGTATAACCAATCTGCCCCCCAAACAGCCAGAAATCACGATCGGCCGTCCTGACCGGCACGAATCCCGAATTTCTCGCTGTACCGACAAAAAGCACTATTCACCCCTAGACGGCCCGAAAGTAGTTATTTTCCATTTTCTAAACGGAAAACCGCCATACCGCCGCTACAACGTTGCATATAACCAATTTGTCCCCCAAACAGCCAGAAATCACGATTGGCCGTCCAGATCGGCCCGAATCTCGAAATTCTCGCTGTACCGACAAAACGCACTATTCACCCCTGGACAACCCGAAAGTAGTTATTTTTCATTATGTAAACGGAAAACCACCGAACCCCCCCTAAAACGTTGCATATAACCAATCTGCCCCCCAAACAGCCAGAAATCACGATCGGCCGTCCAGACCGGCACGAATCCCGAATTTCTCGCTGTACCGACAAAAAGCACTATTCACCCCTGAACGGCCCGAAAGTAGTTATTTTCCGTTTTGTCAATGGAAAACCGTCGAACCACCCCTAAAACGTTGCATATAACCAATCTGCCCCCCAAACAGCCAGAAATCACGATCGGCCGTCCAGACCGGCACAAGTCCCGAATTTCTCGCTGTACCGACAAAAAGCACTAATCACCCTTGGACAGCCCGAAAGTAGTTATTTTCCATTTTGTCAACGGAAAACCGCCGTACCACCGCTAGAGCATTGCACATAACCAATTTGTCCCTCAAACAGCCAGAAATCACGATTGGCCGTCCAGATCGGCCCGAATCTCGAAATTTTCGCTGTACCGACAAAACGCACTATTCACCCCTGGACAACCCGAAAGTAGTTATTTTTCATTATGTAAACGGAAAACCACCGAACCCCCCCTAAAATGTTGCAAATAACCATTCTAGCCCCCAAACAGCCAGAAATCACGATCGGCCGCCCAGACCGGCACGAATCCCGAATTTCTCGCTGTACCGACAAAAAGCACTATTCACCCCTGAACGGCCCGAAAGTAGTTATTTTCCATTTTGTCAATGGAAAACCGTCGAACCACCCCTAAAACGTTGCATTTAACCAATCTGCCCCCCAAACAGCCAGAAATCACGATCGGCCGTCCAGACCGGCACAAGTCCCGAATTTCTCGCTGTACCGACAAAAAGCACTAATCACCCTTGGACAGCCCGAAAGTAGTTATTTTCCATTTTGTCAACGGAAAACCGCCGTACCGCCGCTAGAGCATTGCACATAACCAATTTGTCCCTCAAACAGCCAGAAACCACGATTGGCCGTCCAGACCGGAACGAATCTCGAATTTCTCGCTGTACCGACAAAAAACACTATTCACCCCTGGACAACCTGAAAGTAGTTATTTTCCATTTTGTCAACGGAAAACCGCCGTACCGCACCTAAAACGTTGCAAATAACCATTCTTGCCCCCAAACAACCAGAAATCACGATCGGCTGCCCAGACCGGCACGAATCTCGAATTTCTCGCTATACCGACAAAAAGCACTATTCACCCCTGAACGGCCCGAAAGTAGTTATTTTCCATTTTGTCAATGGAAAACCGTCGAACCACCCCTAAAACGTTGCATATAACCAATCTACCCCCCAAACAGTCAGAAATCACGATCGGCCGTCCAGACCGGCACGAATCCCGAATTTCTCGCTGTACCGACAAAAAGCACTATTCACCCCTAGACGGCCCGAAAGTAGTTATTTTCCATTTTGTCAACGAAAAACCGCCGTACCGCACCTAAAATGTTGCAAATAACCATTCTAGCCCCCAAACAGCCAGAAATCACGATCGGCCGCCCAGACCGGCACGAATCCCGAATTTCTCGCTGTGCCGACAAAAAGCACTATTCTCCCCTGAACGGCCCGAAAAGTAGTTATTTTCCATTTTGTCAATGGAAAACCGTCGAACCACCCCTAAAACGTTGCATATAACCAATCTGCCCCCAAAACAGCCAGAAATCACGATCGGCCGTCCTGACCGGCACGAATCCCGAATTTCTCGCTGTACCGACAAAAAGCACTATTCACCCCTAGACGGCCCGAAAGTAGTTATTTTCCATTTTCTAAACGGAAAACCGCCGTACCGCCGATACAACGTTGCATATAACCAATTTGTCCCCTAAACAGCCAGAAATCACGATTGGCCGTCCAGATCGGCACGAATCTCGAAATTCTCGCTGTTCCGACAAAACGCACTATTCACCCCTGGACAACCCGAAAGTATTTATTTTTCATTTTGTAAACGAAAAACCACCGAACCCCCCCTGAAACGTTGCATATAACCAATCTGCCCCCCAAACAGCCAGAAATCACGATCGGCCGTCCAGACCGGCACGAGTCCCGAATTTCTCGCTGTACCGACAAAAAAAACTATTCACCCCTGGACAACCTGAAAGTAGTTATTTTCCATTTTGTCAACGGAAAACCGCTGTACCGCACCAAAAACGTTGCAAATAACCATTCTGGCCCCCAGACAGCCAGAGATCACGATCGGCCGTCCAGACCGGCACGAATCCCGAATTTCTCGCTGTACCGACAAAAAGCACTATTCACCCCTGAACGGCCCGAAAGTAGTTATTTTCCATTTTGTCAATGGAAAACCGTCGAACCACCCCTAAAACGTTGCATATAACCAATCTGCCCCCCAAACAGCCAGAAATCACGATCGGCCGTCCTGACCGGCACGAATCCCGAATTTCTCGCTGTACCGACAAAAAGCACTATTCACCCCTAGACGGCCCGAAAGTAGTTATTTTCCATTTTCTAAACGGAAAACCGCCGTACCGCCGCTACAACGTTGCATATAACCAATTTGTCCCCTAAACAGCCAGAAATCCCGATTGGCCGTCCAGATCGGCACGAATCTCGAAAATCTCGCTGTACCGACAAAACGCACTATTCACCCCTGGACAACCCGAAAGTAGTTATTTTCCATTTTCTAAACAGAAAACCGCCGTACCGCCGCTACAACGTTGCATATAACCAATCTGCCCACCAAACAGCCAGAAACCACGATCGGCCGTCCAGACCGGCACGAGTCCCAAATTTCTCGCTGTACCGACAAAAAGCACTAATCACCCCGGGACAGCCCGATAGTTGTTATTTTCCATTTTGTCAACGGAAAACCGCCGTACCGCCGCTAGAGCGTTGCACATAACCAATTTGTCCCTCAAATAGCCAGAAATCTCGATCGGCCGCCCAGACCGGCACGAATCCCGAATTTCTCGCTGTACCGACAAAAAGCACTATTCACCCCTGAACGGCCCGAAAGTAGTTATTTTCCATTTTGTCAATGGAAAACCGTCGAACCCCCCCTAAAACGTTGCATATAACCAATCTGCCCCCAAACAGCCATAAATCACGATCGGCCGTCCTGACCGGCACGAATCCTGAATTTCTCGCTGTACCGACAAAAAGCACTATTCACCCCTAGACGGCCCGAAAGTAGTTATTTTCCATTTTCTAAACGGAAAACTGTCGTACCGTTGCCAGAACGTTGCGTATAACCAATCTGCCCCCCAAACAGCCAGAAATCACGATCGGCCGCCCAGACCGGCACGAATCCCGAATTTCTCGCTGTACCGACAAAAAGCACTATTCACCCCTGAACGGCCCGAAAGTAGTTATTTTCCGTATTGTCAATGGAAAACCGTCGAACCCCCCCTAAAACGTTGCATATAACCAATCTGCCCCCAAACAGCCATAAATCACGATCGGCCGTCCTGACCGGCACGAATCCCGAATTTCTCGCTGTACCGACAAAAAGCACTATTCACCCCTAGACGGCCCGAAAGTAGTTATTTTCCATTTTCTAAACGGAAAACTGCCGTACCGTCGCCAGAACGTTGCGTATAACCAATCTGCCCCCCAAACAGCCAGAAATCACGATCGGCCGTCCAGACCGGCACGAGTCCCGAATTTCTCGCTGTACCGACAAAAAGCACTATTCACCCCTAGACGGCCCGAAAGTAGTTATTTTCCATTTTCTAAACGGAAAACCGCCGTACCGCCGATACAACGTTGCATATAACCAATTTGTCCCCTAAACAGCCAGAAATCACGATTGGCCGTCCAGATCGGCACGAATCTCGAAATTCTCGCTGTTCCGACAAAACGCACTATTCACCCCTGGACAACCCGAAAGTATTTATTTTTCATTTTGTAAACGAAAAACCACCGAACCCCCCCTGAAACGTTGCATATAACCAATCTGCCCCCCAAACAGCCAGAAATCACGATCGGCCGTCCAGACCGGCACGAGTCCCGAATTTCTCGCTGTACCGACAAAAAAAACTATTCACCCCTGGACAACCTGAAAGTAGTTATTTTCCATTTTGTCAACGGAAAACCGCTGTACCGCACCAAAAACGTTGCAAATAACCATTCTGGCCCCCAGACAGCCAGAGATCACGATCGGCCGTCCAGACCGGCACGAATCCCGAATTTCTCGCTGTACCGACAAAAAGCACTATTCACCCCTGAACGGCCCGAAAGTAGTTATTTTCCATTTTGTCAATGGAAAACCGTCGAACCACCCCTAAAACGTTGCATATAACCAATCTGCCCCCCAAACAGCCAGAAATCACGATCGGCCGTCCTGACCGGCACGAATCCCGAATTTCTCGCTGTACCGACAAAAAGCACTATTCACCCCTAGACGGCCCGAAAGTAGTTATTTTCCATTTTCTAAACGGAAAACCGCCGTACCGCCGCTACAACGTTGCATATAACCAATTTGTCCCCTAAACAGCCAGAAATCCCGATTGGCCGTCCAGATCGGCACGAATCTCGAAAATCTCGCTGTTCCGACAAAACGCACTATTCACCCCTGGACAACCCGAAAGTAGTTATTTTCCATTTTCTAAACAGAAAACCGCCGTACCGCCGCTACAACGTTGCATATAACCAATCTGCCCACCAAACAGCCAGAAACCACGATCGGCCGTCCAGACCGGCACGAGTCCCAAATTTCTCGCTGTACCGACAAAAAGCACTAATCACCCCGGGACAGCCCGATAGTTGTTATTTTCCATTTTGTCAACGGAAAACCGCCGTACCGCCGCTAGAGCGTTGCACATAACCAATTTGTCCCTCAAATAGCCAGAAATCTCGATCGGCCGCCCAGACCGGCACGAATCTCGAATTTCTCGCTGTACCGACAAAAAGCACTATTCACCCCTGAACGGCCCGAAAGTAGTTATTTTCCATTTTGTCAATGGAAAACCGTCGAACCCCCCCTAAAACGTTGCATATAACCAATCTGCCCCCAAACAGCCATAAATCACGATCGGCCGTCCTGACCGGCACGAATCCTGAATTTCTCGCTGTACCGACAAAAAGCACTATTCACCCCTAGACGGCCCGAAAGTAGTTATTTTCCATTTTCTAAACGGAAAACTGTCGTACCGTTGCCAGAACGTTGCGTATAACCAATCTGCCCCCCAAACAGCCAGAAATCACGATCGGCCGCCCAGACCGGCACGAATCCCGAATTTCTCGCTGTACCGACAAAAAGCACTATTCACCCCTGAACGGCCCGAAAGTAGTTATTTTCCGTATTGTCAATGGAAAACCGTCGAACCCCCCCTAAAACGTTGCATATAACCAATCTGCCCCCAAACAGCCATAAATCACGATCGGCCGTCCTGACCGGCACGAATCCCGAATTTCTCGCTGTACCGACAAAAAGCACTATTCACCCCTAGACGGCCCGAAAGTACTTATTTTCCATTTTCTAAACGGAAAACTGCCGTACCGTCGCCAGAACGTTGCGTATAACCAATCTGCCCCCCAAACAGCCAGAAATCACGATCGGCCGTCCAGACCGGCACGAGTCCCGAATTTCTCGCTGTACCGACAAAAAGCACTATTCACCCCTAGACGGCCCGAAAGTAGTTATTTTCCATTTTCTAAACGGAAAACCGCCATACCGCCGCTACAACGTTGCATATAACCAATTTGTCCCCCAAACAGCCAGAAATCACGATTGGCCGTCCAGATCGGCCCGAATCTCGAAATTCTCGCTGTATCGACAAAACGCACTATTCACCCCTGGACAACCCGAAAGTAGTTATTTTTCATTATGTAAACGGAAAACCACCGAACCCCCCCTAAAACGTTGCATATAACCAATCTGCCCCCCAAACAGCCAGAAATCACGATCGGCCGTCCAGACCGGCACGAATCCCGAATTTCTCGCTGTACCGACAAAAAGCACTATTCACCCCTAGACGGCCCGAAAGTAGTTATTTTCCATTTTGTCAATGGAAAACCGTCGAACCACCCCTAAAACGTTGCATATAACCAATCTGCCCCCCAAACAGCCAGAAATCACGATCGGCCGTCCAGACCGGCACAAGTCCCGAATTTCTCGCTGTACCGACAAAAAGCACTATTCACCCCTGAACGGCCCGAAAGTAGTTATTTTCCATTTTGTCAATGGAAAACCGTCGAACCACCCCTAAAACGTTGCATATAACCAATCTGCCCCCCAAACAGCCAGAAATCACGATCGGCCGTCCAGACCGGCACAAGTCCCGAATTTCTCGCTGTACCGACAAAAAGCACTAATCACCCCTAGACGGCCCGAAAGTAGTTATTTTCCATTTTGTCAACGAAAAACCGCCGTACCGCACCTAAAATGTTGCAAATAACCATTCTAGCCCCCAAACAGCCAGAAATCACGATCGGCCGCCCAGACCGGCACGAATCCCGAATTTCTCGCTGTGCCGACAAAAAGCACTATTCACCCCTGAACGGCCCGAAAAGTAGTTATTTTCCATTTTGTCAATGGAAAACCGTCGAACCACCCCTAAAACGTTGCATATAACCAATCTGCCCCCAAAACAGCCAGAAATCACGATCGGCCGTCCTGACCGGCACGAATCCCGAATTTCTCGCTGTACCGACAAAAAGCACTATTCACCCCTAGACGGCCCGAAAGTAGTTATTTTCCATTTTCTAAACGGAAAACCGCCGTACCGCCGATACAACGTTGCATATAACCGATTTGTCCCCTAAACAGCCAGAAATCACGATTGGCCGTCCAGATCGGCACGAATCTCGAAATTCTCGCTGTTCCGACAAAACGCACTATTCACCCCTGGACAACCTGAAAGTAGTTATTTTCCATTTTGTCAACGGAAAACTGCTGTACCGCACCAAAAACGTTGCAAATAACCATTCTGGCCCCCAGACAGCCAGAGATCACGATCGGCCGCCCAGACCGGCACGAATCCCGAATTTCTCGCTGTACCGACAAAAAGCACTATTCACCCCTGAACGGCCCAAATGTAGTTATTTTCCATTTTGTCAATGGAAAACCGTCGAACCACCCCTAAAACGTTGCATATAACCAATCTGCCCCCCAAACAGCCAGAAATCACGATCGGCCGTCCAGACCGGCACAAGTCCCGAATTTCTCGCTGTACCGACAAAAAGCACTAATCACCCTTGGACAGCCCGAAAGTAGTTATTTTCCATTTTGTCAACGGAAAACCGCCGTACCGCCGCTAGAGCATTGCACATAACCAATTTGTCCTTCAAATAGCCAGAAATCACGATTGGCCGTCCAGACCGGAACGAATCTCGAATTTCTCGCTGTACCGACAAAAAACACTATTCACCCCTGGACAACCTGAAAGTAGTTATTTTCCATTTTGTCAACGGAAAACCGCCGTACCGCACCTAAAACGTTGCAAATAACCATTCTAGCCCCCAAACAACCAGAAATCACGATCGGCTGCCCAGACCGGCACGAATCTCGAATTTCTCGCTGTACCGACAAAAAGCACTATTCACCCCTGAACGGCCCGAAAGTAGTTATTTTCCATTTTGTCAATGGAAAACCGTCGAACCACCCCTAAAACGTTGCATATAACCAATCTACCCCCCAAACAGCCAGAAATCACGATCGGCCGTCCAGACCGGCACGAATCCCGAATTTCTCGCTGTACCGACAAAAAGCACTATTCACCCCTAGACGGCCCGAAAGAAGTTATTTTCCATTTTGTCAACGAAAAACCGCCGTACCGCACCTAAAATGTTGCAAATAACCATTCTAGCCCCCAAACAGCCAGAAATCACGATCGGCCGCCCAGACCGGCACGAATCCCGAATTTCTCGCTGTGCCGACAAAAAGCACTATTCACCCCTGAACGGCCCGAAAAGTAGTTATTTTCCATTTTGTCAATGGAAAACCGTCGAACCACCCCTAAAACGTTGCATATAACCAATCTGCCCCCAAAACAGCCAGAAATCACGATCGGCCGTCCTGACCGGCACGAATCCCGAATTTCTCGCTGTATCGACAAAAAGCACTATTCACCCCTAGACGGCCCGAAAGTAGTTATTTTCCATTTTCTAAACGGAAAACCGTCGTACCGCCGATACAACGTTGCATATAACCAATTTGTCCCCTAAACAGCCAGAAATCACGATTGGCCGTCCAGATCGGCACGAATCTCGAAATTCTCGCTGTTCCGACAAAACGCACTATTCACCCCTGGACAACCCGAAAGTATTTATTTTTCATTTTGTAAACGAAAAACCACCGAACCCCCCCTGAAACATTGCATATAACCAATCTGCCCCCCAAACAGCCAGAAATCACGATCGGCCATCCAGACCGGCACGAGTCTCGAATTTCTCGCTGTACCGACAAAAAAAACTATTCACCCCTGGACAACCTGAAAGTAGTTATTTTCCATTTTGTCAACGGAAAACCGCTGTACCGCACCAAAAACGTTGCAAATAACCATTCTGGCCCCCAGACAGCCAGAGATCACGATCGGCCGCCCAGACCGGCACGAATCCCGAATTTCTCGCTGTACCGACAAAAAGCACTATTCACCCCTGAACGGCCCGAATGTAGTTATTTTCCATTTTGTCAATGGAAAACCGTCGAACCACCCCTAAAACGTTGCATATAACCAATCTGCCCCCCAAACAGCCAGAAATCCCGATCGGCCGTCCTGACCGGCACGAATCCCGAATTTCTCGCTGTACCGACAAAAAGCACTATTCACCCCTAGACGGCCCGAAAGTAGTTATTTTCCAATTTCTAAACTGAAAACCGCCGTACCGCCGCTACAACGTTGCATATAACCAATTTGTCCCCTAAACAGCCAGAAATCACGATTGGCCGTCCAGACCGGAACGAATCTTGAATTTCTCGCTGTACCGACAAAAAACACTATTCACCCCTGGACAACCTGAAAGTAGTTATTTTCCTTTTTGTCAACGGAAAACCGCCGTACCGCACCTAAAACGTTGCAAATAACCATTCTAGCCCTCAAACAGCCAGAAATCACGATTGGCCGTCCAGACCGGAACGAATCTCGAATTTCTCGCTGTACCGACAAAAAACACTATTCACCCCTGGACAACCCGAAAGTAGTTATTTTCCATTTTGTCAACGGAAAACCGCCGTACCGCTCCAAAAACGTAGCAAATAACCATTCTGGCCCCCAGACAGCCAGAAATCACGATCGGCCGTCCAGACCGGCACGAATCCCGAATTTCTCGCTGTACCGACAAAAAGCACTAATCACCCTTGGACAGCCCGAAAGTAGTTATTTTCCATTTTGTCAACGGAAAACCGCCGTACCGCCGCTAGAGCGTTGCACATAACCAATTTGTCCCTCAAACAGCCAGAAATCACGATTGGCCGTCCAGACCGGAACGAATCTTGAATTTCTCGCTGTACCGACAAAAAACACTATTCACCCCTGGACAACCTGAAAGTAGTTATTTTCCATTTTGTCAACGGAAAACCGCCGTACCGCACCTAAAACGTTGCAAATAACCATTCTAGCCCTCAAACAGCCAGAAATCACGATTGGCCGTCCAGACCGGAACGAATCTCGAATTTCTCGCTGTACCGACAAAAAACACTATTCACCCCTGGACAACCCGAAAGTAGTTATTTTCCATTTTGTCAACGGAAAACCGCCGTACCGCACCAAAAACGTTGCAAATAACCATTCTGGCCCCCAGACAGCCAGAAATCACGATCGGCCGTCCAGACCGGCACGAATCCCGAATTTCTCGCTGTACCGACAAAAAGCACTATTCACCCCTAGACAGCCCGAAAGTAGTTATTTTCCATTTTCTAAACGGAAAACCGCCGTACCGCCGCTACAACGTTGCATATAACCAATTTGCCCCCCAAACAGTCATAAATCACGATTGGCCGTCCAGACCGGCACGAATCTCGAATTTCTCGCTGTACCGACAAAAAGCACTATTCACCCCTGGACAACCCGAAAGTAGTTATTTTCCATTTTGTAAACGGAAAACCACCAAACCCCACCTAAAACGTTGCATATAACCAATCTGCCCCCCAAACAGCCAGAAATCACGATCGGCCATCCAGACCGGCACGAGTCTCGAATTTCTCGCTGTACCTACAAAAAAAACTATTCACCCCTGGACAACCTGAAAGTAGTTATTTTCCATTTTGTCAACGGAAAACCGCTGTACCGCACCAAAAACGTTGCAAATAACCATTCTGGCCCCCAGACAGCCAGAGATCACGATCGGCCGCCCAGACCGGCACGAATCCCGAATTTCTCGCTGTACCGACAAAAAGCACTATTCACCCCTGAACGGCCCGAATGTAGTTATTTTCCATTTTGTCAATGGAAAACCGTCGAACCACCCCTAAAACGTTGCATATAACCAATCTGCCCCCCAAACAGCCAGAAATCCCGATCGGCCGTCCTGACCGGCACGAATCCCGAATTTCTCGCTGTATCGACAAAAAGCACTATTCACCCCTAGACGGCCCGAAAGTAGTTATTTTCCAATTTCTAAACGGAAAACCGCCGTACTGCCGCTACAACGTTGCATATAACCAATTTGTCCCCTAAACAGCCAGAAATCACGATTGGCCGTCCAGATCGGCACGAATCTCGAAATTCTCGCTGTTCCGACAAAACGCACTATTCACCCCTGGACAACCCGAAAGTATTTATTTTTCATTTTGTAAACGAAAAACCACCGAACCCCCCCTGAAACGTTGCATATAACCAATCTGCCCCCCAAACAGCCAGAAATCACGATCGGCCGTCCAGACCGGCACGAGTCCCGAATTTCTCGCTGTACCGACAAAAAAAACTATTCACCCCTGGACAACCTGAAAGTAGTTATTTTCCATTTTGTCAACGGAAAACCGCTGTACCGCACCAAAAACGTTGCAAATAACCATTCTGGCCCCCAGACAGCCAGAGATCACGATCGGCCGCCCAGACCGGCACGAATCCCGAATTTCTCGCTGTACCGACAAAAAGCACTATTCACCCCTGAACGGCCCGAATGTAGTTATTTTCCATTTTGTCAATGGAAAACCGTCAAACCACCCCTAAAACGTTGCATATAACCAATCTGCCCCCCAAACAGCCAGAAATCACGATCGGCCGTCCTGACCGGCACGAATCCCGAATTTCTAGCTGTACCGACAAAAAGCACTATTCACCCCTAGACGGCCCGAAAGTAGTTATTTTCCATTTTCTAAACGGAAAACCGCCATACCGCCGCTACAACGTTGCATATAACCAATTTGCCCCCCAAACAGTCATAAATCACGATTGGCCGTCCAGATCGGCACGAATCTCGAAAATCTCGCTGTTCCGACAAAACGCACTATTCACCCCTGGACAACCCGAAAGTAGTTATTTTCCATTTTCTAAACAGAAAACCGCCGTACCGCCGCTACAACGTTGCATATAACCAATCTGCCCCCCAAACAGCCAGAAATCACGATCGGCCGTCCAGACCGGCACGAGTCCCGAATTTCTCGTTGTACCGACAAAAAGCACTAATCACCCTTGGACAGCCCGAAAGTAGTTATTTTCCATTTTGTCAACGGAAAACCGCCGTACCGCCGCTAGAGCGTTGCACATAACCAATTTGTCCCTCAAACAGCCAGAAATCACGATTGGCCGTCCAGACCGGAACGAATCTTGAATTTCTCGCTGTACCGACAAAAAACACTATTCACCCCTGGACAACCTGAAAGTAGTTATTTTCCTTTTTGTCAACGGAAAACCGCCGTACCGCACCTAAAACGTTGCAAATAACCATTCTAGCCCTCAAACAGCCAGAAATCACGATTGGCCGTCCAGACCGGAACGAATCTCGAATTTCTCGCTGTACCGACAAAAAACACTATTCACCCCTGGACAACCCGAAAGTAGTTATTTTCCATTTTGTCAACGGAAAACCGCCGTACCGCTCCAAAAACGTAGCAAATAACCATTCTGGCCCCCAGACAGCCAGAAATCACGATCGGCCGTCCAGACCGGCACGAATCCCGAATTTCTCGCTGTACCGACAAAAAGCACTAATCACCCTTGGACAGCCCGAAAGTAGTTATTTTCCATTTTGTCAACGGAAAACCGCCGTACCGCCGCTAGAGCGTTGCACATAACCAATTTGTCCCTCAAACAGCCAGAAATCACGATTGGCCGTCCAGACCGGAACGAATCTTGAATTTCTCGCTGTACCGACAAAAAACACTATTCACCCCTGGACAACCTGAAAGTAGTTATTTTCCATTTTGTCAACGGAAAACCGCCGTACCGCACCTAAAACGTTGCAAATAACCATTCTAGCCCTCAAACAGCCAGAAATCACGATTGGCCGTCCAGACCGGAACGAATCTCGAATTTCTCGCTGTACCGACAAAAAACACTATTCACCCCTGGACAACCCGAAAGTAGTTATTTTCCATTTTGTCAACGGAAAACCGCCGTACCGCACCAAAAACGTTGCAAATAACCATTCTGGCCCCCAGACAGCCAGAAATCACGATCGGCCGTCCAGACCGGCACGAATCCCGAATTTCTCGCTGTACCGACAAAAAGCACTATTCACCCCTAGACAGCCCGAAAGTAGTTATTTTCCATTTTCTAAACGGAAAACCGCCGTACCGCCGCTACAACGTTGCATATAACCAATTTGCCCCCCAAACAGTCATAAATCACGATTGGCCGTCCAGACCGGCACGAATCTCGAATTTCTCGCTGTACCGACAAAAAGCACTATTCACCCCTGGACAACCCGAAAGTAGTTATTTTCCATTTTGTAAACGGAAAACCACAAAACCCCACCTAAAACGTTGCATATAACCAATCTGCCCCCCAAACAGCCAGAAATCACGATCGGCCGTCCTGACCGGCACGAGTCCCGAGTTTCTCGCTGTACCGACAAAAAGCACTATTCACCCCTAGACGGCCCGAAAGAAGTTATTTTCCATTTTCTAAACGGAAAACCGCCATACCGCCGCTACAACGTTGCATATAACCAATTTGCCCCCCAAACAGTCATAAATCACGATTGGCCGTCCAGATCGGCACGAATCTCGAAAATCTCGCTGTTCCGACAAAACGCACTATTCACCCCTGGACAACCCGAAAGTAGTTATTTTCCATTTTCTAAACAGAAAACCGCCGTACCGCCGCTACAACGTTGCATATAACCAATCTGCCCCCCAAACAGCCAGAAATCACGATCGGCCGTCCAGACCGGCACGAGTCCCGAATTTCTCGTTGTACCGACAAAAAGCACTAATCACCCTTGGACAGCCCGAAAGTAGTTATTTTCCATTTTGTCAACGGAAAACCGCCGTACCGCCGCTAGAGCGTTGCACATAACCAATTTGTCCCTCAAACAGCCAGAAATCACGATTGGCCGTCCAGACCGGAACGAATCTTGAATTTCTCGCTGTACCGACAAAAAACACTATTCACCCCTGGACAACCTGAAAGTAGTTATTTTCCTTTTTGTCAACGGAAAACCGCCGTACCGCACCTAAAACGTTGCAAATAACCATTCTAGCCCTCAAACAGCCAGAAATCACGATTGGCCGTCCAGACCGGAACGAATCTCGAATTTCTCGCTGTACCGACAAAAAACACTATTCACCCCTGGACAACCCGAAAGTAGTTATTTTCCATTTTGTCAACGGAAAACCGCCGTACCGCTCCAAAAACGTAGCAAATAACCATTCTGGCCCCCAGACAGCCAGAAATCACGATCGGCCGTCCAGACCGGCACGAATCCCGAATTTCTCGCTGTACCGACAAAAAGCACTAATCACCCTTGGACAGCCCGAAAGTAGTTATTTTCCATTTTGTCAACTGAAAACCGCCGTACCGCCGCTAGAGCGTTGCACATAACCAATTTGTCCCTCAAACAGCCAGAAATCACGATTGGCCGTCCAGACCGGAACGAATCTTGAATTTCTCGCTGTACCGACAAAAAACACTATTCACCCCTGGACAACCTGAAAGTAGTTATTTTCCATTTTGTCAACGGAAAACCGCCGTACCGCACCTAAAACGTTGCAAATAACCATTCTAGCCCTCAAACAGCCAGAAATCACGATTGGCCGTCCAGACCGGAACGAATCTCGAATTTCTCGCTGTACCGACAAAAAACACTATTCACCCCTGGACAACCCGAAAGTAGTTATTTTCCATTTTGTCAACGGAAAACCGCCGTACCGCACCAAAAACGTTGCAAATAACCATTCTGGCCCCCAGACAGCCAGAAATCACGATCGGCCGTCCAGACCGGCACGAATCCCGAATTTCTCGCTGTACCGACAAAAAGCACTATTCACCCCTAGACAGCCCGAAAGTAGTTATTTTCCATTTTCTAAACGGAAAACCGCCGTACCGCCGCTACAACGTTGCATATAACCAATTTGCCCCCCAAACAGTCATAAATCACGATTGGCCGTCCAGACCGGCACGAATCTCGAATTTCTCGCTGTACCGACAAAAAGCACTATTCACCCCTGGACAACCCGAAAGTAGTTATTTTCCATTTTGTAAACGGAAAACCACCAAACCCCACCTAAAACGTTGCATATAACCAATCTGCCCCCCAAACAGCCAGAAATCACGATCGGCCATCCAGACCGGCACGAGTCTCGAATTTCTCGCTGTACCTACAAAAAAAACTATTCACCCCTGGACAACCTGAAAGTAGTTATTTTCCATTTTGTCAACGGAAAACCGCTGTACCGCACCAAAAACGTTGCAAATAACCATTCTGGCCCCCAGACAGCCAGAGATCACGATCGGCCGCCCAGACCGGCACGAATCCCGAATTTCTCGCTGTACCGACAAAAAGCACTATTCACCCCTGAACGGCCCGAATGTAGTTATTTTCCATTTTGTCAATGGAAAACCGTCGAACCACCCCTAAAACGTTGCATATAACCAATCTGCCCCCCAAACAGCCAGAAATCCCGATCGGCCGTCCTGACCGGCACGAATCCCGAATTTCTCGCTGTATCGACAAAAAGCACTATTCACCCCTAGACGGCCCGAAAGTAGTTATTTTCCAATTTCTAAACGGAAAACCGCCGTACTGCCGCTACAACGTTGCATATAACCAATTTGTCCCCTAAACAGCCAGAAATCACGATTGGCCGTCCAGATCGGCACGAATCTCGAAATTCTCGCTGTTCCGACAAAACGCACTATTCACCCCTGGACAACCCGAAAGTATTTATTTTTCATTTTGTAAACGAAAAACCACCGAACCCCCCCTGAAACGTTGCATATAACCAATCTGCCCCCCAAACAGCCAGAAATCACGATCGGCCGTCCAGACCGGCACGAGTCCCGAATTTCTCGCTGTACCGACAAAAAAAACTATTCACCCCTGGACAACCTGAAAGTAGTTATTTTCCATTTTGTCAACGGAAAACCGCTGTACCGCACCAAAAACGTTGCAAATAACCATTCTGGCCCCCAGACAGCCAGAGATCACGATCGGCCGCCCAGACCGGCACGAATCCCGAATTTCTCGCTGTACCGACAAAAAGCACTATTCACCCCTGAACGGCCCGAATGTAGTTATTTTCCATTTTGTCAATGGAAAACCGTCAAACCACCCCTAAAACGTTGCATATAACCAATCTGCCCCCCAAACAGCCAGAAATCACGATCGGCCGTCCTGACCGGCACGAATCCCGAATTTCTAGCTGTACCGACAAAAAGCACTATTCACCCCTAGACGGCCCGAAAGTAGTTATTTTCCATTTTCTAAACGGAAAACCGCCATACCGCCGCTACAACGTTGCATATAACCAATTTGCCCCCCAAACAGTCATAAATCACGATTGGCCGTCCAGATCGGCACGAATCTCGAAAATCTCGCTGTTCCGACAAAACGCACTATTCACCCCTGGACAACCCGAAAGTAGTTATTTTCCATTTTCTAAACAGAAAACCGCCGTACCGCCGCTACAACGTTGCATATAACCAATCTGCCCCCCAAACAGCCAGAAATCACGATCGGCCGTCCAGACCGGCACGAGTCCCGAATTTCTCGTTGTACCGACAAAAAGCACTAATCACCCTTGGACAGCCCGAAAGTAGTTATTTTCCATTTTGTCAACGGAAAACCGCCGTACCGCCGCTAGAGCGTTGCACATAACCAATTTGTCCCTCAAACAGCCAGAAATCACGATTGGCCGTCCAGACCGGAACGAATCTTGAATTTCTCGCTGTACCGACAAAAAACACTATTCACCCCTGGACAACCTGAAAGTAGTTATTTTCCTTTTTGTCAACGGAAAACCGCCGTACCGCACCTAAAACGTTGCAAATAACCATTCTAGCCCTCAAACAGCCAGAAATCACGATTGGCCGTCCAGACCGGAACGAATCTCGAATTTCTCGCTGTACCGACAAAAAACACTATTCACCCCTGGACAACCCGAAAGTAGTTATTTTCCATTTTGTCAACGGAAAACCGCCGTACCGCTCCAAAAACGTAGCAAATAACCATTCTGGCCCCCAGACAGCCAGAAATCACGATCGGCCGTCCAGACCGGCACGAATCCCGAATTTCTCGCTGTACCGACAAAAAGCACTAATCACCCTTGGACAGCCCGAAAGTAGTTATTTTCCATTTTGTCAACGGAAAACCGCCGTACCGCCGCTAGAGCGTTGCACATAACCAATTTGTCCCTCAAACAGCCAGAAATCACGATTGGCCGTCCAGACCGGAACGAATCTTGAATTTCTCGCTGTACCGACAAAAAACACTATTCACCCCTGGACAACCTGAAAGTAGTTATTTTCCTTTTTGTCAACGGAAAACCGCCGTACCGCACCTAAAACGTTGCAAATAACCATTCTAGCCCTCAAACAGCCAGAAATCACGATTGGCCGTCCAGACCGGAACGAATCTCGAATTTCTCGCTGTACCGACAAAAAACACTATTCACCCCTGGACAACCCGAAAGTAGTTATTTTCCATTTTGTCAACGGAAAACCGCCGTACCGCTCCAAAAACGTAGCAAATAACCATTCTGGCCCCCAGACAGCCAGAAATCACGATCGGCCGTCCAGACCGGCACGAATCCCGAATTTCTCGCTGTACCGACAAAAAGCACTAATCACCCTTGGACAGCCCGAAAGTAGTTATTTTCCATTTTGTCAACGGAAAACCGCCGTACCGCCGCTAGAGCGTTGCACATAACCAATTTGTCCCTCAAACAGCCAGAAATCACGATTGGCCGTCCAGACCGGAACGAATCTTGAATTTCTCGCTGTACCGACAAAAAACACTATTCACCCCTGGACAACCTGAAAGTAGTTATTTTCCATTTTGTCAACGGAAAACCGCCGTACCGCACCTAAAACGTTGCAAATAACCATTCTAGCCCTCAAACAGCCAGAAATCACGATTGGCCGTCCAGACCGGAACGAATCTCGAATTTCTCGCTGTACCGACAAAAAACACTATTCACCCCTGGACAACCCGAAAGTAGTTATTTTCCATTTTGTCAACGGAAAACCGCCGTACCGCACCAAAAACGTTGCAAATAACCATTCTGGCCCCCAGACAGCCAGAAATCACGATCGGCCGTCCAGACCGGCACGAATCCCGAATTTCTCGCTGTACCGACAAAAAGCACTATTCACCCCTAGACAGCCCGAAAGTAGTTATTTTCCATTTTCTAAACGGAAAACCGCCGTACCGCCGCTACAACGTTGCATATAACCAATTTGCCCCCCAAACAGTCATAAATCACGATTGGCCGTCCAGACCGGCACGAATCTCGAATTTCTCGCTGTACCGACAAAAAGCACTATTCACCCCTGGACAACCCGAAAGTAGTTATTTTCCATTTTGTAAACGGAAAACCACAAAACCCCACCTAAAACGTTGCATATAACCAATCTGCCCCCCAAACAGCCAGAAATCATGATCGGCCGTCCAGACCGGCACGAGTCCCGAGTTTCTCGCTGTACCGACAAAAAGCACTATTCACCCCTAGACGGCCCGAAAGAAGTTATTTTCCATTTTCTAAACGGAAAACCGCCATACCGCCGCTACAACGTTGCATATAACCAATTTGCCCCCCAAACAGTCATAAATCACGATTGGCCGTCCAGATCGGCACGAATCTCGAAAATCTCGCTGTTCCGACAAAACGCACTATTCACCCCTGGACAACCCGAAAGTAGTTATTTTCCATTTTCTAAACAGAAAACCGCCGTACCGCCGCTACAACGTTGCATATAACCAATCTGCCCCCCAAACAGCCAGAAATCACGATCGGCCGTCCAGACCGGCACGAGTCCCGAATTTCTCGTTGTACCGACAAAAAGCACTAATCACCCTTGGACAGCCCGAAAGTAGTTATTTTCCATTTTGTCAACGGAAAACCGCCGTACCGCCGCTAGAGCGTTGCACATAACCAATTTGTCCCTCAAACAGCCAGAAATCACGATTGGCCGTCCAGACCGGAACGAATCTTGAATTTCTCGCTGTACCGACAAAAAACACTATTCACCCCTGGACAACCTGAAAGTAGTTATTTTCCTTTTTGTCAACGGAAAACCGCCGTACCGCACCTAAAACGTTGCAAATAACCATTCTAGCCCTCAAACAGCCAGAAATCACGATTGGCCGTCCAGACCGGAACGAATCTCGAATTTCTCGCTGTACCGACAAAAAACACTATTCACCCCTGGACAACCCGAAAGTAGTTATTTTCCATTTTGTCAACGGAAAACCGCCGTACCGCTCCAAAAACGTAGCAAATAACCATTCTGGCCCCCAGACAGCCAGAAATCACGATCGGCCGTCCAGACCGGCACGAATCCCGAATTTCTCGCTGTACCGACAAAAAGCACTAATCACCCTTGGACAGCCCGAAAGTAGTTATTTTCCATTTTGTCAACGGAAAACCGCCGTACCGCCGCTAGAGCGTTGCACATAACCAATTTGTCCCTCAAACAGCCAGAAATCACGATTGGCCGTCCAGACCGGAACGAATCTTGAATTTCTCGCTGTACCGACAAAAAACACTATTCACCCCTGGACAACCTGAAAGTAGTTATTTTCCATTTTGTCAACGGAAAACCGCCGTACCGCACCTAAAACGTTGCAAATAACCATTCTAGCCCTCAAACAGCCAGAAATCACGATTGGCCGTCCAGACCGGAACGAATCTCGAATTTCTCGCTGTACCGACAAAAAACACTATTCACCCCTGGACAACCCGAAAGTAGTTATTTTCCATTTTGTCAACGGAAAACCGCCGTACCGCACCAAAAACGTTGCAAATAACCATTCTGGCCCCCAGACAGCCAGAAATCACGATCGGCCGTCCAGACCGGCACGAATCCCGAATTTCTCGCTGTACCGACAAAAAGCACTATTCACCCCTAGACAGCCCGAAAGTAGTTATTTTCCATTTTCTAAACGGAAAACCGCCGTACCGCCGCTACAACGTTGCATATAACCAATTTGCCCCCCAAACAGTCATAAATCACGATTGGCCGTCCAGACCGGCACGAATCTCGAATTTCTCGCTGTACCGACAAAAAGCACTATTCACCCCTGGACAACCCGAAAGTAGTTATTTTCCATTTTGTAAACGGAAAACCACAAAACCCCACCTAAAACGTTGCATATAACCAATCTGCCCCCCAAACAGCCAGAAATCATGATCGGCCGTCCAGACCGGCACGAGTCCCGAGTTTCTCGCTGTACCGACAAAAAGCACTATTCACCCCTAGACGGCCCGAAAGAAGTTATTTTCCATTTTCTAAACGGAAAACCGCCATACCGCCGCTACAACGTTGCATATAACCAATTTGCCCCCCAAACAGTCATAAATCACGATTGGCCGTCCAGATCGGCACGAATCTCGAAAATCTCGCTGTTCCGACAAAACGCACTATTCACCCCTGGACAACCCGAAAGTAGTTATTTTCCATTTTCTAAACAGAAAACCGCCGTACCGCCGCTACAACGTTGCATATAACCAATCTGCCCCCCAAACAGCCAGAAATCACGATCGGCCGTCCAGACCGGCACGAGTCCCGAATTTCTCGTTGTACCGACAAAAAGCACTAATCACCCTTGGACAGCCCGAAAGTAGTTATTTTCCATTTTGTCAACGGAAAACCGCCGTACCGCCGCTAGAGCGTTGCACATAACCAATTTGTCCCTCAAACAGCCAGAAATCACGATTGGCCGTCCAGACCGGAACGAATCTTGAATTTCTCGCTGTACCGACAAAAAGCACTATTCACCCCTGGACAACCTGAAAGTAGTTATTTTCCTTTTTGTCAACGGAAAACCGCCGTACCGCACCTAAAACGTTGCAAATAACCATTCTAGCCCTCAAACAGCCAGAAATCACGATTGGCCGTCCAGACCGGAACGAATCTCGAATTTCTCGCTGTACCGACAAAAAACACTATTCACCCCTGGACAGCCCGAAAGTAGTTATTTTCCATTTTGTCAACGGAAAACCGCCGTACCGCTCCAAAAACGTAGCAAATAACCATTCTGGCCCCCAGACAGCCAGAAATCACGATCGGCCGTCCAGACCGGCACGAATCCCGAATTTCTCGCTGTACCGACAAAAAGCACTAATCACCCTTGGACAGCCCGAAAGTAGTTATTTTCCATTTTGTCAACGGAAAACCGCCGTACCGCCGCTAGAGCGTTGCACATAACCAATTTGTCCCTCAAACAGCCAGAAATCACGATTGGCCGTCCAGACCGGAACGAATCTTGAATTTCTCGCTGTACCGACAAAAAACACTATTCACCCCTGGACAACCTGAAAGTAGTTATTTTCCATTTTGTCAACGGAAAACCGCCGTACCGCACCTAAAACGTTGCAAATAACCATTCTAGCCCTCAAACAGCCAGAAATCACGATTGGCCGTCCAGACCGGAACGAATCTCGAATTTCTCGCTGTACCGACAAAAAACACTATTCACCCCTGGACAACCCGAAAGTAGTTATTTTCCATTTTGTCAACGGAAAACCGCCGTACCGCACCAAAAACGTTGCAAATAACCATTCTGGCCCCCAGACAGCCAGAAATCACGATCGGCCGTCCAGACCGGCACGAATCCCGAATTTCTCGCTGTACCGACAAAAAGCACTATTCACCCCTAGACAGCCCGAAAGTAGTTATTTTCCATTTTCTAAACGGAAAACCGCCGTACCGCCGCTACAACGTTGCATATAACCAATTTGCCCCCCAAACAGTCATAAATCACGATTGGCCGTCCAGACCGGCACGAATCTCGAATTTCTCGCTGTACCGACAAAAAGCACTATTCACCCCTGGACAACCCGAAAGTAGTTATTTTCCATTTTGTAAACGGAAAACCACCAAACCCCACCTAAAACGTTGCATATAACCAATCTGCCCCCCAAACAGCCAGAAATCATGATCGGCCGTCCAGACCGGCACGAGTCCCGAGTTTCTCGCTGTACCGACAAAAAGCACTATTCACCCCTGAACGGCCCGAAAGTAGTTATTTTCCATTTTCTAAACGGAAAACCGCCGTACCGCCGCTAGAACGTTGCATATAACCAATCTGCCCCCCAAACAGCCAGAAATCACGATCGGCCGTCCTGACCGGCACGAATCCCGAATTTCTCGCTGTACCGACAAAAAGCACTATTCACCCCTAGACGGCCCGAAAGTAGTTATTTTCCATTTTCTAAACGGAAAACCGCCATACCGCCGCTACAACGTTGCATATAACCAATTTGTCCCCCAAACAGCTAGAAATCACGGTTGTCCGTCCAGATCGGCCCGAATCTCGAAATTCTCGCTGTACCGACAAAACGCACTATTCACCCCTGGACAACCCGAAAGTAGTTATTTTTCATTTTGTAAACGGAAAACCACCGAACCCCCCCTAAAACGTTGCATATAACCAATCTGCCCCCCAAACAGCCAGAAATCACGATCGGCCGTCCAGACCGGCACGAATCCCGAATTTCTCGCTGTACCGACAAAAAGCACTAATCACCCTTGGACAGCCCGAAAGTAGTTATTTTCCATTTTGTCAACGAAAAACCGCCGTACCGCCGCTAGAGCGTTGCACATAACCAATTTGTCCCTCAAACAGCCAGAAATCACGATTGGCCGTCCAGACCGGAACGAATCTTGAATTTCTCGCTGTACCGACAAAAAACACTATTCACCCCTGGACAACCTGAAAGTAGTTATTTTCCTTTTTGTCAACGGAAAACCGCCGTACCGCACCTAAAACGTTGCAAATAACCATTCTAGCCCTCAAACAGCCAGAAATCACGATTGGCCGTCCAGACCGGAACGAATCTCGAATTTCTCGCTGTACCGACAAAAAACACTATTCACCCCTGGACAACCCGAAAGTAGTTATTTTCCATTTTGTCAACGGAAAACCGCCGTACCGCACCAAAACGTTGCAAATAACCATTCTGGCCCCCAGACAGCCAGAAATCACGATCGGCCGTCCAGACCGGCACGAATCCCGAATTTCTCGCTGTACCGACAAAAAGCACTATTCACCCCTAGACAGCCCGAAAGTAGTTATTTTCCATTTTCTAAACGGAAAACCGCCGTACCGCCGCTAGAACGTTGCATATAACCAATTTGCCCCCCAAACAGTCAAAAATCACGATTGGCTGTCCAGACCGGCACGAATCTCGAATTTCTCGCTGTACCGACAAAAAGCACTATTCACCCCTGGACAACCCGAAAGTAGTTATTTTCCATTTTGTAAACGGAAAACCACCAAACCCCACCTAAAATGTTGCATATAACCAATCTGCCCCCCAAACAGCCAGAAATCATGATCGGCCGTCCAGACCGGCACGAGTCCCGAATTTCTCGCTGTACCGACAAAAAGCACTAATCACCCTTGGACTGCCCGAAAGTAGTTATTTTCCATTTTGTCAACGGAAAACCGCCGTATCGCCGCTAGAGCGTTGCACATAACCAATTTGTCCCTCAAACAGCCAGAAATCACGATTGGCCGTCCAGACCGGAACGAATCTCGAATTTCTCGCTGTACCGACAAAAAACACTATTCACCCCTGGACAACCTGAAAGTAGTTATTTTCCATTTTGTCAATGGAAAACCGCCGTACCGCACCAAAAACGTTGCAAATAACCATTCTGGCCCCCAGACAGCCAGAAATCACGATCGGCCGCCCAGACCGGCACGAATCCCGAATTTCTTGCTGTACCGACAAAAAGCACTATTCACCCCTGAACGGCCCGAAAGTAGTTATTTTCCATTTTGTCAATGGAAAACCGTCGAACCACCCCTAAAACGTTGCATATAACCAATCAGCCCCCCAAACAGCCAGAAATCACGATCGGCCGTCCTGACCGGCACGAATCCCGAATTTCTCGCTGTACCGACAAAAAGCACTATTCACCCCTAGACGGCCCGAAAGTAGTTATTTTCCATTTTCTAAACGGAAAACCGCCGTACCGCCGATACAACGTTGCATATAACCAATTTGTCCCCTAAACAGCCAGAAATCCCGATTGGCCGTCCAGATCGGCACGAATCTCGAAATTCTTGCTGTACCGACAAAACGCACTATTCACCCCTGGACAACCCGAAAGTAGTTATTTTCCATTTTCTAAACGGAAAACCGCCATACCGCCGCTACAACGTTGCATATAACCAATCAGCCCCCCAAACAGCCAGAAATCACGATCGGCCGTCCAGACCGGCACGAGTCCCGAATTTCTCGCTGTACCGACAAAAAGCACTAATCACCCTTGGACAGCCCGAAAGTAGTTATTTTCCATTTTGTCAACGGAAAACCGCCGTATCGCCGCTAGAGCGTTGCACATAACCAATTTGTCCCTCAAACAGCCAGAAATCACGATTGGCCGTCCAGACCGGAACGAATCTCGAATTTCTCGCTGTACCGACAAAAAACACTATTCACCCCTGGACAACCTGAAAGTAGTTATTTTCCATTTTGTCAACGGAAAACCGCCGTACCGCACCAAAAACGTTGCAAATAACCATTCTGGCCCCCAGACAGCCAGAAATCACGATCGGCCGCCCAGACCGGCACGAATCCCGAATTTCTTGCTGTACGGACAAAAAGCACTATTCACCCCTGAACGGCCCAAAAGTAGTTATTTTCCATTTTGTCAATGGAAAACCGTCGAACCACCCCTAAAACGTTGCATATAACCAATCTGCCCCCCAAACAGCCAGAAATCACGATCGGCCGTCCAGACCGGCACGAGTCCCGAATTTCTCGCTGTACCGACAAAAAGCACTAATCACCCTTGGACAGCCCGAAAGTAGTTATTTTCCATTTTGTCAACGGAAAACCGCCGTACCACCGCTAGAGCGTTGCACATAACCAATTTGTCCCTCAAACAGCCAGAAATCACGATTGGCCGTCCAGACCGGAACGAATCTCGAATTTCTCGCTGTACCGACAAAAAACACTATTCACCCCTGGACAACCTGAAAGTAGTTATTTTCCATTTTGTCAACGGAAAACCGCCGTACCGCACCAAAAACGTTGCAAATAACCATTCTGGCCCCCAGACAGCCAGAAATCACGATCGGCCGCCCAGACCGGCACGAATCCCGAATTTCTCGCTGTACCGACAAAAAGCACTATTCACCCCTGAACGGCCCGAAAGTAGTTATTTTCCATTTTGTCAATGGAAAACCGTCGAACCACCCCTAAAACGTTGCATATAACCAATCTGCCCCCCATACAGCCAGAAATCACGATCGGCCGCCCAGACCGGCACGAATCCCGAATTTCTCGCTGTACCGACAAAAAGCACTATTCACCCCTGAACGGCCCGAAAGTAGTTATTTTCCATTTTGTCAATGGAAAACCGTCGAACCACCCCTAAAACGTTGCATATAACCAATCTGCCCCCCAAACAGCCAGAAATCACGATCGGCCGTCCTGACCGGCACGAATCCCGAATTTCTCGCTGTACCGACAAAAAGCACTATTCACCCCTAGACGGCCCGAAAGTAGTTATTTTCCATTTTCTAAACGGAAAACCGCCGTACCGCCGATACAACGTTGCATATAACCAATTTGTCCCCTAAACAGCCAGAAATCACGATTGGCCGTCCAGATCGGCACGAATCTCGAAATTCTCGCTGTACCGACAAAACGCACTATTCACCCCTGGACAACCCGAAAGTAGTTATTTTCCATTTTCTAAACGGAAAACCGCCGTACCGCCGCTACAACGTTGCATATAACCAATCAGCCCCCCAAACAGCCAGAAATCACGATCGGCCGTCCAGACCGGCACGAGTCCCGAATTTCTCGCTGTACCGACAAAAAGCACTAATCACCCTTGGACAGCCCGAAAGTAGTTATTTTCCATTTTGTCAACGGAAAACCGCCGTATCGCCGCTAGAGCGTTGCACATAACCAATTTGTCCCTCAAACAGCCAGAAATCACGATTGGCCGTCCAGACCGGAACGAATCTCGAATTTCTCGCTGTACCGACAAAAAACACTATTCACCCCTGGACAACCTGAAAGTAGTTATTTTCCATTTTGTCAACGGAAAACCGCCGTACCGCACCAAAAACGTTGCAAATAACCATTCTGGCCCCCAGACAGCCAGAAATCACGATCGGCCGCCCAGACCGGCACGAGTCCCGAATTTCTCGCTGTACCGACAAAAAGCACTAATCACCCTTGGACTGCCCGAAAGTAGTTATTTTCCATTTTGTCAACGGAAAACCGCCGTACCGCCGCTAGAACGTTGCATATAACCAATTTGCCCCCCAAACAGTCAAAAATCACGATTGGCTGTCCAGACCGACACGAATCTCGAATTTCTCGCTGTACCGACAAAAAGCACTATTCACCCCTGGACAACCCGAAAGTAGTTATTTTCCATTTTGTAAACGGAAAACCACCAAACCCCACCTAAAACGTTGCATATAACCAATCTGCCCCCCAAACAGCCAGAAATCATGATCGGCCGTCCAGACCGGCACGAGTCCCGAATTTCTCGCTGTACCGACAAAAAGCACTAATCACCCTTGGACTGCCCGAAAGTAGTTATTTTCCATTTTGTCAACGGAAAACCGCCGTATCGCCGCTAGAGCGTTGCACATAACCAATTTGTCCCTCAAACAGCCAGAAATCACGATTGGCCGTCCAGACCGGAACGAATCTCGAATTTCTCGCTGTACCGACAAAAAACACTATTCACCCCTGGACAACCTGAAAGTAGTTATTTTCCATTTTGTCAATGGAAAACCGCCGTACCGCACCAAAAACGTTGCAAATAACCATTCTGGCCCCCAGACAGCCAGAAATCACGATCGGCCGCCCAGACCGGCACGAATCCCGAATTTCTTGCTGTACCGACAAAAAGCACTATTCACCCCTGAACGGCCCGAAAGTAGTTATTTTCCATTTTGTCAATGGAAAACCGTCGAACCACCCCTAAAACGTTGCATATAACCAATCAGCCCCCCAAACAGCCAGAAATCACGATCGGCCGTCCTGACCGGCACGAATCCCGAATTTCTCGCTGTACCGACAAAAAGCACTATTCACCCCTAGACGGCCCGAAAGTAGTTATTTTCCATTTTCTAAACGGAAAACCGCCGTACCGCCGATACAACGTTGCATATAACCAATTTGTCCCCTAAACAGCCAGAAATCCCGATTGGCCGTCCAGATCGGCACGAATCTCGAAATTCTTGCTGTATCGACAAAACGCACTATTCACCCCTGGACAACCCGAAAGTAGTTATTTTCCATTTTCTAAACGGAAAACCGCCATACCGCCGCTACAACGTTGCATATAACCAATCAGCCCCCCAAACAGCCAGAAATCACGATCGGCCGTCCAGACCGGCACGAGTCCCGAATTTCTCGCTGTACCGACAAAAAGCACTAATCACCCTTGGACAGCCCGAAAGTAGTTATTTTCCATTTTGTCAACGGAAAACCGCCGTATCGCCGCTAGAGCGTTGCACATAACCAATTTGTCCCTCAAACAGCCAGAAATCACGATTGGCCGTCCAGACCGGAACGAATCTCGAATTTCTCGCTGTACCGACAAAAAACACTATTCACCCCTGGACAACCTGAAAGTAGTTATTTTCCATTTTGTCAACGGAAAACCGCCGTACCGCACCAAAAACGTTGCAAATAACCATTCTGGCCCCCAGACAGCCAGAAATCACGATCGGCCGCCCAGACCGGCACGAATCCCGAATTTCTTGCTGTACGGACAAAAAGCACTATTCACCCCTGAACGGCCCAAAAGTAGTTATTTTCCATTTTGTCAATGGAAAACCGTCGAACCACCCCTAAAACGTTGCATATAACCAATCTGCCCCCCAAACAGCCAGAAATCACGATCGGCCGTCCAGACCGGCACGAGTCCCGAATTTCTCGCTGTACCGACAAAAAGCACTAATCACCCTTGGACAGCCCGAAAGTAGTTATTTTCCATTTTGTCAACGGAAAACCGCCGTACCACCGCTAGAGCGTTGCACATAACCAATTTGTCCCTCAAACAGCCAGAAATCACGATTGGCCGTCCAGACCGGAACGAATCTCGAATTTCTCGCTGTACCGACAAAAAACACTATTCACCCCTGGACAACCTGAAAGTAGTTATTTTCCATTTTGTCAACGGAAAACCGCCGTACCGCACCAAAAACGTTGCAAATAACCATTCTGGCCCCCAGACAGCCAGAAATCACGATCGGCCGCCCAGACCGGCACGAATCCCGAATTTCTCGCTGTACCGACAAAAAGCACTATTCACCCCTGAACGGCCCGAAAGTAGTTATTTTCCATTTTGTCAATGGAAAACCGTCGAACCACCCCTAAAACGTTGCATATAACCAATCTGCCCCCCATACAGCCAGAAATCACGATCGGCCGCCCAGACCGGCACGAATCCCGAATTTCTCGCTGTACCGACAAAAAGCACTATTCACCCCTGAACGGCCCGAAAGTAGTTATTTTCCATTTTGTCAATGGAAAACCGTCGAACCACCCCTAAAACGTTGCATATAACCAATCTGCCCCCCAAACAGCCAGAAATCACGATCGGCCGTCCTGACCGGCACGAATCCCGAATTTCTCGCTGTACCGACAAAAAGCACTATTCACCCCTAGACGGCCCGAAAGTAGTTATTTTCCATTTTCTAAACGGAAAACCGCCGTACCGCCGATACAACGTTGCATATAACCAATTTGTCCCCTAAACAGCCAGAAATCACGATTGGCCGTCCAGATCGGCACGAATCTCGAAATTCTCGCTGTACCGACAAAACGCACTATTCACCCCTGGACAACCCGAAAGTAGTTATTTTCCATTTTCTAAACGGAAAACCGCCGTACCGCCGCTACAACGTTGCATATAACCAATCAGCCCCCCAAACAGCCAGAAATCACGATCGGCCGTCCAGACCGGCACGAGTCCCGAATTTCTCGCTGTACCGACAAAAAGCACTAATCACCCTTGGACAGCCCGAAAGTAGTTATTTTCCATTTTGTCAACGGAAAACCGCCGTATCGCCGCTAGAGCGTTGCACATAACCAATTTGTCCCTCAAACAGCCAGAAATCACGATTGGCCGTCCAGACCGGAACGAATCTCGAATTTCTCGCTGTACCGACAAAAAACACTATTCACCCCTGGACAACCTGAAAGTAGTTATTTTCCATTTTGTCAACGGAAAACCGCCGTACCGCCGATACAACGTTGCATATAACCAATTTGTCCCCTAAACAGCCAGAAATCACGATTGGCCGTCCAGATCGGCACGAATCTCGAAATTCTTGCTGTACCGACAAAATGCACTATTCACCCCTAGACGGCCCGAAAGTAGTTATTTTCCATTTTCTAAACGGAAAACCGCCGTACCGCCGATACAACGTTGCATATAACCAATTTGTCCCTAAACAGCCAGAAATCACGATTGGCCGTCCAGATCGGCACGAATCTCGAAATTCTTGCTGTACCGACAAAATGCACTATTCACCCCTAGACGGCCCGAAAGTAGTTATTTTCCATTTTGTCAACGGAAAACCGCCGTACCGCCGCTAGAGCGTTGCACATAACCAATTTGTCCCTCAAACAGCCAGAAATCACGATTGGCCGTACAGACCGGAATGAATCTCGAAATTCTTGCTGTACCGACAAAACGCACTATTCACCCTTGGACAGCCCGAAAGTAGTTATTTTCCATTTTCTAAACGGAAAACCGCCGTACCGCTGCTACAACGTTGCATATAACCAATCAGCCCCCCAAACAGCCAGAAATCACGATCGGCCGTCCAGACCGGCACGAGTCCCGAATTTCTCGCTGTACCGACAAAAAGCACTAATCACCCTTGGACAGCCCGAAAGTAGTTATTTTCCATTTTGTCAACGGAAAACCGCCGTATCGCCGCTAGAGCGTTGCACATAACCAATTTGTCCCTCAAACAGCCAGAAATCACGATTGGCCGTCCAGACCGGAACGAATCTCGAATTTCTCGCTGTACCGACAAAAAGCACTATTCACCCCTGGACAACCTGAAAGTAGTTATTTTCCATTTTGTCAACGGAAAACCGCCGTACCGCACCAAAAACGTTGCAAATAACCATTCTGGCCCCCAGACAGCCAGAAATCACGATCGGCCGCCCAGACCGGCACGAATCCCGAATTTCTTGCTGTACCGACAAAAAGCACTATTCACCCCTGAACGGCCCGAAAGTAGTTATTTTCCATTTTGTCAATGGAAAACCGTCGAACCACCCCTAAAACGTTGCATATAACCAATCTGCCCCCCAAACAGCCAGAAATCACGATCGGCCGTCCTGACCGGCACGAATCCCGAATTTCTCGCTGTACCGACAAAAAGCACTATTCACCCCTAGACGGCCCGAAAGTAGTTATTTTCCATTTTCTAAACGGAAAACCGCCGTACCGCCGATACAACGTTGCATATAACCAATTTGTCCCCTAAACAGCCAGAAATCCCGATTGGCCGTCCAGATCGGCACGAATCTCGAAATTCTTGCTGTACCGACAAAACGCACTATTCACCCCTGGACAACCCGAAAGTAGTTATTTTCCATTTTCTAAACGGAAAACCGCCGTACCGCCGCTACAACGTTGCATATAACCAATCAGCCCCCCAAACAGCCAGAAATCACGATCGGCCGTCCAGACCGGCACGAGTCCCGAATTTCTCGCTGTACCGACAAAAAGCACTAATCACCCTTGGACAGCCCGAAAGTAGTTATTTTCCATTTTGTCAACGGAAAACCGCCGTACCGCCGCTAGAGCGTTGCACATAACCAATTTGTCCCTCAAACAGCCAGAAATCACGATTGGCCGTCCAGACCGGAACGAATCTTGAATTTCTCGCTGTACCGACAAAAAACACTATTCACCCCTGGACAACCTGAAAGTAGTTATTTTCCATTTTGTCAACGGAAAACCGCCGTACCGCACCAAAAACGTTGCAAATAACCATTCTGGCCCCCAGACAGCCAGAAATCACGATCGGCCGCCCAGATCGGCACGAATCCCGAATTTCTCGCTGTACCGACAAAAAGCACTATTCACCCCTGAACGGCCCGAAAGTAGTTATTTTCCATTTTGTAAATGGAAAACCGTCGAACCACCCCCAAAACGTTGCATATAACCAATCTGCCCCCCAAACAGCCAGAAATCACGATCGGCCGCCCAGACCGGCACGAATCCCGAATTTCTCGCTGTACCGACAAAAAGCACTATTCACCCCTGAACGGCCCGAAAGTAGTTATTTTCCATTTTGTCAATGGAAAACCGTCGAACCACCCCTAAAACGTTGCATATAACCAATCTGCCCCCCAAACAGCCAGAAATCACGATCGGCCGTCCTGACCGGCACGAATCGCGAATTTCTCGCTGTACCGACAAAAAGCACTATTCACCCCTAGACGGCCCGAAAGTAGTTATTTTTCATTTTCTAAACGGAAAACCGCCGTACCGCCGATACAACGTTGCATATAACCAATTTGTCCCCTAAACAGCCAGAAATCACGATTGGCCGTCCAGATCGGCACGAATCTCGAAATTCTTGCTGTACCGACAAAATGCACTATTCACCCCTAGACGGCCCGAAAGTAGTTATTTTCCATTTTGTCAACGGAAAACCGCCGTACCGCCGCTAGAGCGTTGCACATAACCAATTTGTCCCTCAAACAGCCAGAAATCACGATTGGCCGTCCAGACCGGAACGAATCTCGAAATTCTTGCTGTACCGACAAAACGCACTATTCACCCTTGGACAGCCCGAAAGTAGTTATTTTCCATTTTCTAAACGGAAAACCGCCGTACCGCCGCTACAACGTTGCATATAACCAATCAGCCCCCCAAACAGCCAGAAATCACGATCGGCCGTCCAGACCGGCACGAGTCTTGAATTTCTCGCTGTACCGACAAAAAGCACTAATCACCCTTGGACAGCCCGAAAGTAGTTATTTTCCATTTTGTCAACGGAAAACCGCCGTACCGCCGCTAGAGCGTTGCACATAACCAATTTGTCCCTCAAACAGCCAGAAATCACGATTGGCCGTCCAGACCGGAACGAATCTCGAATTTCTCGCTGTACCGACAAAAAACACTATTCACCCCTGGACAACCTGAAAGTAGTTATTTTCCATTTTGTCAACGGAAAACCGCCGTACCGCACCAAAAACGTTGCAAATAACCATTCTGGCCCCCAGACAGCCAGAAATCACGATCGGCCGCCCAGACCGGCACGAATCCCGAATTTCTCGCTGTACCGACAAAAAGCACTATTCACCCCTGAACGGCCCGAAAGTAGTTATTTTCCATTTTGTAAATGGAAAACCGTCGAACCACCCCCAAAACGTTGCATATAACCAATCTGCCCCCCAAACAGCCAGAAATCACGATCGGCCGCCCAGACCGGCACGAATCCCGAATTTCTCGCTGTACCGACAAAAAGCACTATTCACCCCTGAACGGCCCGAAAGTAGTTATTTTCCATTTTGTCAATGGAAAACCGTCGAACCACCCCTAAAACGTTGCATATAACCAATCTGCCCCCCAAACAGCCAGAAATCACGATCGGCCGTCCTGACCGGCACGAATCGCGAATTTCTCGCTGTACCGACAAAAAGCACTATTCACCCCTAGACGGCCCGAAAGTAGTTATTTTTCATTTTCTAAACGGAAAACCGCCGTACCGCCGATACAACGTTGCATATAACCAATTTGTCCCCTAAACAGCCAGAAATCACGATTGGCCGTCCAGATCGGCACGAATCTCGAAATTCTTGCTGTACCGACAAAATGCACTATTCACCCCTAGACGGCCCGAAAGTAGTTATTTTCCATTTTGTCAACGGAAAACCGCCGTACCGCCGCTAGAGCGTTGCACATAACCAATTTGTCCCTCAAACAGCCAGAAATCACGATTGGCCGTCCAGACCGGAACGAATCTCGAAATTCTTGCTGTACCGACAAAACGCACTATTCACCCTTGGACAGCCCGAAAGTAGTTATTTTCCATTTTCTAAACGGAAAACCGCCGTACCGCCGCTACAACGTTGCATATAACCAATCAGCCCCCCAAACAGCCAGAAATCACGATCGGCCGTCCAGACCGGCACGAGTCTTGAATTTCTCGCTGTACCGACAAAATGCACTAATCACCCTTGGACAGCCCGAAAGTAGTTATTTTCCATTTTGTCAACGGAAAACCGCCGTACCGCCGCTAGAGCGTTGCACATAACCAATTTGTCCCTCAAACAGCCAGAAATCACGATTGGCCGTCCAGACCGGAACGAATCTCGAATTTCTCGCTGTACCGACAAAAAACACTATTCACCCCTGGACAACCTGAAAGTAGTTATTTTCCATTTTGTCAACGGAAAACCGCCGTACCGCACCAAAAACGTTGCAAATAACCATTCTGGCCCCCAGACAGCCAGAAATCACGATCGGCCGCCCAGACCGGCACGAATCCCGAATTTCTCGCTGTACCGACAAAAAGCACTATTCACCCCTGAACGGCCCGAAAGTAGTTATTTTCCATTTTGTAAATGGAAAACCGTCGAACCACCCCCAAAACGTTGCATATAACCAATCTGCCCCCCAAACAGCCAGAAATCACGATCGGCCGCCCAGACCGGCACGAATCCCGAATTTCTCGCTGTACCGACAAAAAGCACTATTCACCCCTGAACGGCCCGAAAGTAGTTATTTTCCATTTTGTCAATGGAAAACCGTCGAACCACCCCTAAAACGTTGCATATAACCAATCTGCCCCCCAAACAGCCAGAAATCACGATCGGCCGTCCTGACCGGCACGAATCGCGAATTTCTCGCTGTACCGACAAAAAGCACTATTCACCCCTAGACGGCCCGAAAGTAGTTATTTTTCATTTTCTAAACGGAAAACCGCCGTACCGCCGATACAACGTTGCATATAACCAATTTGTCCCCTAAACAGCCAGAAATCACGATTGGCCGTCCAGATCGGCACGAATCTCGAAATTCTTGCTGTACCGACAAAATGCACTATTCACCCCTAGACGGCCCGAAAGTAGTTATTTTCCATTTTGTCAACGGAAAACCGCCGTACCGCCGCTAGAGCGTTGCACATAACCAATTTGTCCCTCAAACAGCCAGAAATCACGATTGGCCGTCCAGACCGGAACGAATCTCGAAATTCTTGCTGTACCGACAAAACGCACTATTCACCCTTGGACAGCCCGAAAGTAGTTATTTTCCATTTTCTAAACGGAAAACCGCCGTACCGCCGCTACAACGTTGCATATAACCAATCAGCCCCCCAAACAGCCAGAAATCACGATCGGCCGTCCAGACCGGCACGAGTCTTGAATTTCTCGCTGTACCGACAAAAAGCACTAATCACCCTTGGACAGCCCGAAAGTAGTTATTTTCCATTTTGTCAACGGAAAACCGCCGTACCGCCGCTAGAGCGTTGCACATAACCAATTTGTCCCTCAAACAGCCAGAAATCACGATTGGCCGTCCAGACCGGAACGAATCTTGAATTTCTCGCTGTACCGACAAAAAACACTATTCACCCCTGGACAACCTGAAAGTAGTTATTTTCCATTTTGTCAACGGAAAACCGCCGTACCGCACCAAAAACGTTGCAAATAACCATTCTGGCCCCCAGACAGCCAGAAATCACGATCGGCCGCCCAGATCGGCACGAATCCCGAATTTCTCGCTGTACCGACAAAAAGCACTATTCACCCCTGAACGGCCCGAAAGTAGTTATTTTCCATTTTGTAAATGGAAAACCGTCGAACCACCCCCAAAACGTTGCATATAACCAATCTGCCCCCCAAACAGCCAGAAATCACGATCGGCCGCCCAGACCGGCACGAATCCCGAATTTCTCGCTGTACCGACAAAAAGCACTATTCACCCCTGAACGGCCCGAAAGTAGTTATTTTCCATTTTGTCAATGGAAAACCGTCGAACCACCCCTAAAACGTTGCATATAACCAATCTGCCCCCCAAACAGCCAGAAATCACGATCGGCCGTCCTGACCGGCACGAATCGCGAATTTCTCGCTGTACCGACAAAAAGCACTATTCACCCCTAGACGGCCCGAAAGTAGTTATTTTTCATTTTCTAAACGGAAAACCGCCGTACCGCCGATACAACGTTGCATATAACCAATTTGTCCCCTAAACAGCCAGAAATCACGATTGGCCGTCCAGATCGGCACGAATCTCGAAATTCTTGCTGTACCGACAAAATGCACTATTCACCCCTAGACGGCCCGAAAGTAGTTATTTTCCATTTTGTCAACGGAAAACCGCCGTACCGCCGCTAGAGCGTTGCACATAACCAATTTGTCCCTCAAACAGCCAGAAATCACGATTGGCCGTCCAGACCGGAACGAATCTCGAAATTCTTGCTGTACCGACAAAACGCACTATTCACCCTTGGACAGCCCGAAAGTAGTTATTTTCCATTTTCTAAACGGAAAACCGCCGTACCGCCGCTACAACGTTGCATATAACCAATCAGCCCCCCAAACAGCCAGAAATCACGATCGGCCGTCCAGACCGGCACGAGTCTTGAATTTCTCGCTGTACCGACAAAAAGCACTAATCACCCTTGGACAGCCCGAAAGTAGTTATTTTCCATTTTGTCAACGGAAAACCGCCGTACCGCCGCTAGAGCGTTGCACATAACCAATTTGTCCCTCAAACAGCCAGAAATCACGATTGGCCGTCCAGACCGGAACGAATCTCGAATTTCTCGCTGTACCGACAAAAAACACTATTCACCCCTGGACAACCTGAAAGTAGTTATTTTCCATTTTGTCAACGGAAAACCGCCGTACCGCACCAAAAACGTTGCAAATAACCATTCTGGCCCCCAGACAGCCAGAAATCACGATCGGCCGCCCAGACCGGCACGAATCCCGAATTTCTCGCTGTACCGACAAAAAGCACTATTCACCCCTGAACGGCCCGAAAGTAGTTATTTTCCATTTTGTAAATGGAAAACCGTCGAACCACCCCCAAAACGTTGCATATAACCAATCTGCCCCCCAAACAGCCAGAAATCACGATCGGCCGCCCAGACCGGCACGAATCCCGAATTTCTCGCTGTACCGACAAAAAGCACTATTCACCCCTGAACGGCCCGAAAGTAGTTATTTTCCATTTTGTCAATGGAAAACCGTCGAACCACCCCTAAAACGTTGCATATAACCAATCTGCCCCCCAAACAGCCAGAAATCACGATCGGCCGTCCTGACCGGCACGAATCGCGAATTTCTCGCTGTACCGACAAAAAGCACTATTCACCCCTAGACGGCCCGAAAGTAGTTATTTTTCATTTTCTAAACGGAAAACCGCCGTACCGCCGATACAACGTTGCATATAACCAATTTGTCCCCTAAACAGCCAGAAATCACGATTGGCCGTCCAGATCGGCACGAATCTCGAAATTCTTGCTGTACCGACAAAATGCACTATTCACCCCTAGACGGCCCGAAAGTAGTTATTTTCCATTTTGTCAACGGAAAACCGCCGTACCGCCGCTAGAGCGTTGCACATAACCAATTTGTCCCTCAAACAGCCAGAAATCACGATTGGCCGTCCAGACCGGAACGAATCTCGAAATTCTTGCTGTACCGACAAAACGCACTATTCACCCTTGGACAGCCCGAAAGTAGTTATTTTCCATTTTCTAAACGGAAAACCGCCGTACCGCCGCTACAACGTTGCATATAACCAATCAGCCCCCCAAACAGCCAGAAATCACGATCGGCCGTCCAGACCGGCACGAGTCTTGAATTTCTCGCTGTACCGACAAAATGCACTAATCACCCTTGGACAGCCCGAAAGTAGTTATTTTCCATTTTGTCAACGGAAAACCGCCGTACCGCCGCTAGAGCGTTGCACATAACCAATTTGTCCCTCAAACAGCCAGAAATCACGATTGGCCGTCCAGACCGGAACGAATCTCGAATTTCTCGCTGTACCGACAAAAAACACTATTCACCCCTGGACAACCTGAAAGTAGTTATTTTCCATTTTGTCAACGGAAAACCGCCGTACCGCACCAAAAACGTTGCAAATAACCATTCTGGCCCCCAGACAGCCAGAAATCACGATCGGCCGCCCAGACCGGCACGAATCCCGAATTTCTCGCTGTACCGACAAAAAGCACTATTCACCCCTGAACGGCCCGAAAGTAGTTATTTTCCATTTTGTAAATGGAAAACCGTCGAACCACCCCCAAAACGTTGCATATAACCAATCTGCCCCCCAAACAGCCAGAAATCACGATCGGCCGCCCAGACCGGCACGAATCCCGAATTTCTCGCTGTACCGACAAAAAGCACTATTCACCCCTGAACGGCCCGAAAGTAGTTATTTTCCATTTTGTCAATGGAAAACCGTCGAACCACCCCTAAAACGTTGCATATAACCAATCTGCCCCCCAAACAGCCAGAAATCACGATCGGCCGTCCTGACCGGCACGAATCGCGAATTTCTCGCTGTACCGACAAAAAGCACTATTCACCCCTAGACGGCCCGAAAGTAGTTATTTTTCATTTTCTAAACGGAAAACCGCCGTACCGCCGATACAACGTTGCATATAACCAATTTGTCCCCTAAACAGCCAGAAATCACGATTGGCCGTCCAGATCGGCACGAATCTCGAAATTCTTGCTGTACCGACAAAATGCACTATTCACCCCTAGACGGCCCGAAAGTAGTTATTTTCCATTTTGTCAACGGAAAACCGCCGTACCGCCGCTAGAGCGTTGCACATAACCAATTTGTCCCTCAAACAGCCAGAAATCACGATTGGCCGTCCAGACCGGAACGAATCTCGAAATTCTTGCTGTACCGACAAAACGCACTATTCACCCTTGGACAGCCCGAAAGTAGTTATTTTCCATTTTCTAAACGGAAAACCGCCGTACCGCCGCTACAACGTTGCATATAACCAATCAGCCCCCCAAACAGCCAGAAATCACGATCGGCCGTCCAGACCGGCACGAGTCTTGAATTTCTCGCTGTACCGACAAAAAGCACTAATCACCCTTGGACAGCCCGAAAGTAGTTATTTTCCATTTTGTCAACGGAAAACCGCCGTACCGCCGCTAGAGCGTTGCACATAACCAATTTGTCCCTCAAACAGCCAGAAATCACGATTGGCCGTCCAGACCGGAACGAATCTCGAATTTCTCGCTGTACCGACAAAAAACACTATTCACCCCTGGACAACCTGAAAGTAGTTATTTTCCATTTTGTCAACGGAAAACCGCCGTACCGCACCAAAAACGTTGCAAATAACCATTCTGGCCCCCAGACAGCCAGAAATCACGATCGGCCGCCCAGACCGGCACGAATCCCGAATTTCTTGCTGTACCGACAAAAAGCACTATTCACCCCTGAACGGCCCGAAAGTAGTTATTTTCCATTTTGTCAATGGAAAACCGTCGAACCACCCCTAAAACGTTGCATATAACCAATCTGCCCCCCAAACAGCCAGAAATCACGATCGGCCGTCCAGACCGGCACGAATCCCGAATTTCTCGCTGTACCGACAAAAAGCACTATTCACCCCTAGACGGCCCGAAAGTAGTTATTTTCCATTTTCTAAACGGAAAACCGCCGTACCGCCGATACAACGTTGCATATAACCAATTTGTCCCCTAAACAGCCAGAAATCCCGATTGGCCGTCCAGATCGGCACGAATCTCGAAATTCTTGCTGTACCGACAAAACGCACTATTCACCCTTGGACAGCCCGAAAGTAGTTATTTTCCATTTTCTAAACGGAAAACCGCCGTACCGCCGCTACAACGTTGCATATAACCAATCAGCCCCCCAAACAGCCAGAAATCACGATCGGCCGTCCAGACCGGCACGAGTCTTGAATTTCTCGCTGTACCGACAAAAAGCACTAATCACCCTTGGACAGCCCGAAAGTAGTTATTTTCCATTTTGTCAACGGAAAACCGCCGTACCGCCGCTAGAGCGTTGCACATAACCAATTTGTCCCTCAAACAGCCAGAAATCACGATTGGCCGTCCAGACCGGAACGAATCTTGAATTTCTCGCTGTACCGACAAAAAACACTATTCACCCCTGGACAACCTGAAAGTAGTTATTTTCCATTTTGTCAACGGAAAACCGCCGTACCGCACCAAAAACGTTGCAAATAACCATTCTGGCCCCCAGACAGCCAGAAATCACGATCGGCCGCCCAGATCGGCACGAATCCCGAATTTCTCGCTGTACCGACAAAAAGCACTATTCACCCCTGAACGGCCCGAAAGTAGTTATTTTCCATTTTGTAAATGGAAAACCGTCGAACCACCCCCAAAACGTTGCATATAACCAATCTGCCCCCCAAACAGCCAGAAATCACGATTGGCCGCCCAGACCGGCACGAATCCCGAATTTCTCGCTGTACCGACAAAAAGCACTATTCACCCCTGAACGGCCCGAAAGTAGTTATTTTCCATTTTGTCAATGGAAAACCGTCGAACCACCCCTAAAACGTTGCATATAACCAATCTGCCCCCCAAACAGCCAGAAATCACGATCGGCCGTCCTGACCGGCACGAATCGCGAATTTCTCGCTGTACCGACAAAAAGCACTATTCACCCCTAGACGGCCCGAAAGTAGTTATTTTTCATTTTCTAAACGGAAAACCGCCGTACCGCCGATACAACGTTGCATATAACCAATTTGTCCCCTAAACAGCCAGAAATCACGATTGGCCGTCCAGATCGGCACGAATCTCGAAATTCTTGCTGTACCGACAAAATGCACTATTCACCCCTAGACGGCCCGAAAGTAGTTATTTTCCATTTTGTCAACGGAAAACCGCCGTACCGCCGCTAGAGCGTTGCACATAACCAATTTGTCCCTCAAACAGCCAGAAATCACGATTGGCCGTCCAGACCGGAACGAATCTCGAAATTCTTGCTGTACCGACAAAACGCACTATTCACCCTTGGACAGCCCGAAAGTAGTTATTTTCCATTTTCTAAACGGAAAACCGCCGTACCGCCGCTACAACGTTGCATATAACCAATCAGCCCCCCAAACAGCCAGAAATCACGATCGGCCGTCCAGACCGGCACGAGTCTTGAATTTCTCGCTGTACCGACAAAAAGCACTAATCACCCTTGGACAGCCCGAAAGTAGTTATTTTCCATTTTGTCAACGGAAAACCGCCGTACCGCCGCTAGAGCGTTGCACATAACCAATTTGTCCCTCAAACAGCCAGAAATCACGATTGGCCGTCCAGACCGGAACGAATCTCGAATTTCTCGCTGTACCGACAAAAAACACTATTCACCCCTGGACAACCTGAAAGTAGTTATTTTCCATTTTGTCAACGGAAAACCGCCGTACCGCACCAAAAACGTTGCAAATAACCATTCTGGCCCCCAGACAGCCAGAAATCACGATCGGCCGCCCAGACCGGCACGAATCCCGAATTTCTCGCTGTACCGACAAAAAGCACTATTCACCCCTGAACGGCCCGAAAGTAGTTATTTTCCATTTTGTAAATGGAAAACCGTCGAACCACCCCCAAAACGTTGCATATAACCAATCTGCCCCCCAAACAGCCAGAAATCACGATCGGCCGCCCAGACCGGCACGAATCCCGAATTTCTCGCTGTACCGACAAAAAGCACTATTCACCCCTGAACGGCCCGAAAGTAGTTATTTTCCATTTTGTCAATGGAAAACCGTCGAACCACCCCTAAAACGTTGCATATAACCAATCTGCCCCCCAAACAGCCAGAAATCACGATCGGCCGTCCTGACCGGCACGAATCGCGAATTTCTCGCTGTACCGACAAAAAGCACTATTCACCCCTAGACGGCCCGAAAGTAGTTATTTTTCATTTTCTAAACGGAAAACCGCCGTACCGCCGATACAACGTTGCATATAACCAATTTGTCCCCTAAACAGCCAGAAATCACGATTGGCCGTCCAGATCGGCACGAATCTCGAAATTCTTGCTGTACCGACAAAAAGCACTATTCACCCCTAGACGGCCCGAAAGTAGTTATTTTCCATTTTGTCAACGGAAAACCGCCGTACCGCCGCTAGAGCGTTGCACATAACCAATTTGTCCCTCAAACAGCCAGAAATCACGATTGGCCGTCCAGACCGGAACGAATCTCGAAATTCTTGCTGTACCGACAAAACGCACTATTCACCCTTGGACAGCCCGAAAGTAGTTATTTTCCATTTTCTAAACGGAAAACCGCCGTACCGCCGCTACAACGTTGCATATAACCAATCAGCCCCCCAAACAGCCAGAAATCACGATCGGCCGTCCAGACCGGCACGAGTCTTGAATTTCTCGCTGTACCGACAAAAAGCACTAATCACCCTTGGACAGCCCGAAAGTAGTTATTTTCCATTTTGTCAACGGAAAACCGCCGTACCGCCGCTAGAGCGTTGCACATAACCAATTTGTCCCTCAAACAGCCAGAAATCACGATTGGCCGTCCAGACCGGAACGAATCTCGAATTTCTCGCTGTACCGACAAAAAACACTATTCATCCCTGGACAACCTGAAAGTAGTTATTTTCCATTTTGTCAACGGAAAACCGCCGTACCGCACCAAAAACGTTGCAAATAACCATTCTGGCCCCCAGACAGCCAGAAATCACGATCGGCCGCCCAGACCGGCACGAATCCCGAATTTCTCGCTGTACCGACAAAAAGCACTATTCACCCCTGAACGGCCCGAAAGTAGTTATTTTCCATTTTGTAAATGGAAAACCGTCGAACCACCCCCAAAACGTTGCATATAACCAATCTGCCCCCCAAACAGCCAGAAATCACGATCGGCCGCCCAGACCGGCACGAATCCCGAATTTCTCGCTGTACCGACAAAAAGCACTATTCACCCCTGAACGGCCCGAAAGTAGTTATTTTCCATTTTGTCAATGGAAAACCGTCGAACCACCCCTAAAACGTTGCATATAACCAATCTGCCCCCCAAACAGCCAGAAATCACGATCGGCCGTCCTGACCGGCACGAATCGCGAATTTCTCGCTGTACCGACAAAAAGCACTATTCACCCCTAGACGGCCCGAAAGTAGTTATTTTTCATTTTCTAAACGGAAAACCGCCGTACCGCCGATACAACGTTGCATATAACCAATTTGTCCCCTAAACAGCCAGAAATCACGATTGGCCGTCCAGATCGGCACGAATCTCGAAATTCTTGCTGTACCGACAAAATGCACTATTCACCCCTAGACGGCCCGAAAGTAGTTATTTTCCATTTTGTCAACGGAAAACCGCCGTACCGCCGCTAGAGCGTTGCACATAACCAATTTGTCCCTCAAACAGCCAGAAATCACGATTGGCCGTCCAGACCGGAACGAATCTCGAAATTCTTGCTGTACCGACAAAACGCACTATTCACCCTTGGACAGCCCGAAAGTAGTTATTTTCCATTTTCTAAACGGAAAACCGCCGTACCGCCGCTACAACGTTGCATATAACCAATCAGCCCCCCAAACAGCCAGAAATCACGATCGGCCGTCCAGACCGGCACGAGTCTTGAATTTCTCGTTGTACCGACAAAAAGCACTAATCACCCTTGGACAGCCCGAAAGTAGTTATTTTCCATTTTGTCAACGGAAAACCGCCGTACCGCCGCTAGAGCGTTGCACATAACCAATTTGTCCCTCAAACAGCCAGAAATCACGATTGGCCGTCCAGACCGGAACGAATCTCGAATTTCTCGCTGTACCGACAAAAAACACTATTCACCCCTGGACAACCTGAAAGTAGTTATTTTCCATTTTGTCAACGGAAAACCGCCGTACCGCACCAAAAACGTTGCAAATAACCATTCTGGCCCCCAGACAGCCAGAAATCACGATCGGCCGCCCAGACCGGCACGAATCCCGAATTTCTCGCTGTACCGACAAAAAGCACTATTCACCCCTGAACGGCCCGAAAGTAGTTATTTTCCATTTTGTAAATGGAAAACCGTCGAACCACCCCCAAAACGTTGCATATAACCAATCTGCCCCCCAAACAGCCAGAAATCACGATCGGCCGCCCAGACCGGCACGAATCCCGAATTTCTCGCTGTACCGACAAAAAGCACTATTCACCCCTGAACGGCCCGAAAGTAGTTATTTTCCATTTTGTCAATGGAAAACCGTCGAACCACCCCTAAAACGTTGCATATAACCAATCTGCCCCCCAAACAGCCAGAAATCACGATCGGCCGTCCTGACCGGCACGAATCGCGAATTTCTCGCTGTACCGACAAAAAGCACTATTCACCCCTAGACGGCCCGAAAGTAGTTATTTTTCATTTTCTAAACGGAAAACCGCCGTACCGCCGATACAACGTTGCATATAACCAATTTGTCCCCTAAACAGCCAGAAATCACGATTGGCCGTCCAGATCGGCACGAATCTCGAAATTCTTGCTGTACCGACAAAATGCACTATTCACCCCTAGACGGCCCGAAAGTAGTTATTTTCCATTTTGTCAACGGAAAACCGCCGTACCGCCGCTAGAGCGTTGCACATAACCAATTTGTCCCTCAAACAGCCAGAAATCACGATTGGCCGTCCAGACCGGAACGAATCTCGAAATTCTTGCTGTACCGACAAAACGCACTATTCACCCTTGGACAGCCCGAAAGTAGTTATTTTCCATTTTCTAAACGGAAAACCGCCGTACCGCCGCTACAACGTTGCATATAACCAATCAGCCCCCCAAACAGCCAGAAATCACGATCGGCCGTCCAGACCGGCACGAGTCTTGAATTTCTCGCTGTACCGACAAAAAGCACTAATCACCCTTGGACAGCCCGAAAGTAGTTATTTTCCATTTTGTCAACGGAAAACCGCCGTACCACCGCTAGAGCGTTGCACATAACCAATTTGTCCCTCAAACAGCCAGAAATCACGATTGGCCGTCCAGACCGGAACGAATCTCGAATTTCTCGCTGTACCGACAAAAAACACTATTCACCCCTGGACAACCTGAAAGTAGTTATTTTCCATTTTGTCAACGGAAAACCGCCGTACCGCACCAAAAACGTTGCAAATAACCATTCTGGCCCCCAGACAGCCAGAAATCACGATCGGCCGCCCAGACCGGCACGAATCCCGAATTTCTCGCTGTACCGACAAAAAGCACTATTCACCCCTGAACGGCCCGAAAGTAGTTATTTTCCATTTTGTCAATGGAAAACTGTCGAACCACCCCTAAAACGTTGCATATAACCAATCTGCCCCCCAAACAGCCAGAAATCACGATCGGCCGCCCAGACCGGCACGAATCCCGAATTTCTCGCTGTACCGACAAAAAGCACTATTCACCCCTGAACGGCCCGAAAGTAGTTATTTTCCATTTTGTCAATGGAAAACCGTCGAACCACCCCTAAAACGTTGCATATAACCAATCTGCCCCCCAAACAGCCAGAAATCACGATCGGCGGTCCTGACCGGCACGAACCCCGAATTTCTCGTTGTACCGACAAAAAGCACTATTCACCCCTAGACGGCCCGAAAGTAGTTATTTTCCATTTTCTAAACGGAAAACCGCCGTACCGCCGATACAACGTTGCATATAACCAATTTGTCCCCTAAACTGCCAGAAATCACGATTGGCCGTCCAGATCGGCACGAATCTCGAAATTCTTGCTGTACCGACAAAACGCACTATTCACCCCTGGACAACCCGAAAGTAGTTATTTTCCATTTTCTAAACGGAAAACCGCCGTACCGCCGCTACAACGTTGCATATAACCAATCAGCCCCCCAAACAGCCAGAAATCACGATCGGCCGTCCAGACCGGCACGAGTCCCGAATTTCTCGCTGTACCGACAAAAAGCACTAATCACCCTTGGACAGCCCGAAAGTAGTTATTTTCCATTTTGTCAACGGAAAACCGCCGTACCGCCGCTAGAGCGTTGCACATAACCAATTTGTCCCTCAAACAGCCAGAAATCACGATTGGCTGTCCAGACCGGAACGAATCTCGAATTTCTCGCTGTACCGACAAAAAACACTATTCACCCCTGGACAACCTGAAAGTAGTTATTTTCCATTTTGTCAACGGAAAACCGCCGTACCGCACCAAAAACGTTGCAAATAACCATTCTGGCCCCCAGACAGCCAGAAATCACGATCGGCCGCCCAGACCGGCACGAATCCCGAATTTCTCGCTGTACCGACAAAAAGCACTATTCACCCCTGAACGGCCCGAAAGTAGTTATTTTCCATTTTGTCAATGGAAAACCGTCGAACCACCCCTAAAACGTTGCATATAACCAATCTGCCCCCCAAACAGCCAGAAATCACGATCGGCCGCCCAGACCGGCACGAATCCCGAATTTCTCGCTGTACTGACAAAAAGCACTATTCACCCCTAGACGGCCCGAAAGTAGTTATTTTCCATTTTCTAAACGGAAAACCGCCGTACCGCCGATACAACGTTGCATATAACCAATTTGTCCCCTAAACAGCCAGAAATCACGATTGGCCGTCCAGATCGGCACGAATCTCGAAATTCTTGCTGTACCGACAAAACGCACTATTCACCCCTGGACAACCCGAAAGTAGTTATTTTCCATTTTCTAAACGGAAAACCGCCGTACCGCCGCTACAACGTTGCATATAACCAATCAGCCCCCCAAACAGCCAGAAATCACGATCGGCCGTCCAGACCGGCACGAGTCCCGAATTTCTCGCTGTACCGACAAAAAGCACTAATCACCCATGGACAGCCCGAAAGTAGTTATTTTCCATTTTGTCAACGGAAAACCGCCGTACCGCCGCTAGAGCGTTGCACATAACCAATTTGTCCCTCAAACAGCCAGAAATCACGATTGGCCGTCCAGACCGGAACGAATCTCGAATTTCTCGCTGTACCGACAAAAAACACTATTCACCCCTGGACAACCTGAAAGTAGTTATTTTCCATTTTGTCAACGGAAAACCGCCGTACCGCACCAAAAACGTTGCAAATAACCATTCTGGCCCCCAGACAGCCAGAAATCACGATCGGCCGCCCAGACCGGCACGAATCCCGAATTTCTTGCTGTACCGACAAAAAGCACTATTCACCCCTGAACGGCCCGAAAGTAGTTATTTTCCATTCTGTCAATGGAAAACCGTCGAACCACCCCAAAAACGTTGCATATAACCAATCTGCCCCCCAAACAGCCAGAAATCACGATCGGCCGTCCTGACTGGCACGAATCCCGAATTTCTCGCTGTACCGACAAAAAGCACTATTCACCCCTAGACGGCCCGAAAGTAGTTATTTTCCATTTTCTAAACGGAAAACCGCCGTACCGCCGATACAACGTTGCATATAACCAATTTGTCCCCTAAACAGCCAGAAATCCCGATTGGCCGTCCAGATCGGCACGAATCTCGAAATTCTTGCTGTACCGACAAAACGCACTATTCACCCCTGGACAACCCGAAAGTAGTTATTTTCCATTTTCTAAACGGAAAACCGCCGTACCGCCGCTACAACGTTGCATATAACCAATCAGCCCCCCAAACAGCCAGAAATCACGATCGGCCGTCCAGACCGGCACGAGTCCCGAATTTCTCGCTGTACCGACAAAAAGCACTAATCACCCTTGGACAGCCCGAAAGTAGTTATTTTCCATTTTGTCAACGGAAAACCGCCGTACCGCCGCTAAAGCGTTGCACATAACCAATTTGTCCCTCAAACAGCCAGAAATCACGATTGGCCGTCCAGACCGGAACGAATCTCGAATTTCTCGCTGTACCGACAAAAAACACTATTCACCCCTGGACAACCTGAAAGTCGTTATTTTCCATTTTGTCAACGGAAAACCGCCGTACCGCACCAAAAACGTTGCAAATAACCATTCTGGCCCCCAGACAGCCAGAAATCACGATCGGCCGCCCAGACCGGCACGAATCCCGAATTTCTCGCTGTACCGACAAAAAGCACTATTCACCCCTGAACGGCCCGAAAGTAGTTATTTTCCATTTTGTAAATGGAAAACCGTCGAACCACCCCCAAAACGTTGCATATAACCAATCTGCCCCCCAAACAGCCAGAAATCACGATCGGCCGCCCAGACCGGCACGAATCCCGAATTTCTCGCTGTACCGACAAAAAGCACTATTCACCCCTGAACGGCCCGAAAGTAGTTATTTTCCATTTTGTCAATGGAAAACCGTCGAACCACCCCTAAAACGTTGCATATAACCAATCTGCCCCCCAAACAGCCAGAAATCACGATCGGCCGTCCTGACCGGCACGAATCGCGAATTTCTCGCTGTACCGACAAAAAGCACTATTCACCCCTAGACGGGCCGAAAGTAGTTATTTTTCATTTTCTAAACGGAAAACCGCCGTACCGCCGATACAACGTTGCATATAACCAATTTGTCCCCTAAACAGCCAGAAATCCCGATTGGCCGTCCAGATCGGCACGAATCTCGAAATTCTTGCTGTACCGACAAAATGCACTATTCACCCCTAGACGGCCCGAAAGTAGTTATTTTCCATTTTGTCAACGGAAAACCGCCGTACCGCCGCTAGAGCGTTGCACATAACCAATTTGTCCCTCAAACAGCCAGAAATCACGATTGGCCGTCCAGACCGGAACGAATCTCGAAATTCTTGCTGTACCGACAAAACGCACTATTCACCCTTGGACAGCCCGAAAGTAGTTATTTTCCATTTTCTAAACGGAAAACCGCCGTACCGCCGCTACAACGTTGCATATAACCAATCAGCCCCCCAAACAGCCAGAAATCACGATCGGCCGTCCAGACCGGCACGAGTCTTGAATTTCTCGCTGTACCGACAAAAAGCACTAATCACCCTTGGACAGCCCGAAAGTAGTTATTTTCCATTTTGTCAACGGAAAACCGCCGTACCGCCGCTAGAGCGTTGCACATAACCAATTTGTCCCTCAAACAGCCAGAAATCACGATTGGCCGTCCAGACCGGAACGAATCTCGAATTTCTCGCTGTACCGACAAAAAACACTATTCACCCCTGGACAACCTGAAAGTAGTTATTTTCCATTTTGTCAACGGAAAACCGCCGTACCGCACCAAAAACGTTGCAAATAACCATTCTGGCCCCCAGACAGCCAGAAATCACGATCGGCCGCCCAGACCGGCACGAATCCCGAATTTCTCGCTGTACCGACAAAAAGCACTATTCACCCCTGAACGGCCCGAAAGTAGTTATTTTCCATTTTGTCAATGGAAAACCGTCGAACCACCCCTAAAACGTTGCATATAACCAATCTGCCCCCCAAACAGCCAGAAATCACGATCGGCCGCCCAGACCGGCACGAATCCCGAATTTCTCGCTGTACCGACAAAAAGCACTATTCACCCCTGAACGGCCCGAAAGTAGTTATTTTCCATTTTGTCAATGGAAAACCGTCGAACCACCCCTAAAACGTTGCATATAACCAATCTGCCCCCCAAACAGCCAGAAATCACGATCGGCCGTCCTGACCGGCACGAACCCCGAATTTCTCGTTGTACCGACAAAAAGCACTATTCACCCCTAGACGGCCCGAAAGTAGTTATTTTCCATTTTGTCAACGGAAAACCGCCGTACCGCCGCTAGAGCGTTGCACATAACCAATTTGTCCCTCAAACAGCCAGAAATCACGATTGGCCGTCCAGACCGGAACGAATCTCGAAATTCTTGCTGTACCGACAAAACGCACTATTCACCCTTGGACAGCCCGAAAGTAGTTATTTTCCATTTTCTAAACGGAAAACCGCCGTACCGCCGCTACAACGTTGCATATAACCAATCAGCCCCCCAAACAGCCAGAAATCACGATCGGCCGTCCAGACCGGCACGAGTCTTGAATTTCTCGCTGTACCGACAAAAAGCACTAATCACCCTTGGACAGCCCGAAAGTAGTTATTTTCCATTTTGTCAACGGAAAACCGCCGTACCGCCGCTAGAGCGTTGCACATAACCAATTTGTCCCTCAAACAGCCAGAAATCACGATTGGCCGTCCAGACCGGAACGAATCTCGAATTTCTCGCTGTACCGACAAAAAACACTATTCACCCCTGGACAACCTGAAAGTAGTTATTTTCCATTTTGTCAACGGAAAACCGCCGTACCGCACCAAAAACGTTGCAAATAACCATTCTGGCCCCCAGACAGCCAGAAATCACGATCGGCCGCCCAGACCGGCACGAATCCCGAATTTCTCGCTGTACCGACAAAAAGCACTATTCACCCCTGAACGGCCCGAAAGTAGTTATTTTCCATTTTGTCAATGGAAAACCGTCGAACCACCCCGAAAACGTTGCATATAACCAATCTGCCCCCCAAACAGCCAGAAATCACGATCGGCCGCCCAGACCGGCACGAATCCCGAATTTCTCGCTGTACCGACAAAAAGCACTATTCACCCCTGAACGGCCCGAAAGTAGTTATTTTCCATTTTGTCAATGGAAAACCGTCGAACCACCCCTAAAACGTTGCATATAACCAATCTGCCCCCCAAACAGCCAGAAATCACGATCGGCCGTCCTGACCGGCACGAACCCCGAATTTCTCGTTGTACCGACAAAAAGCACTATTCACCCCTAGACGGCCCGAAAGTAGTTATTTTCCATTTTGTCAACGGAAAACCGCCGTACCGCCGCTAGAGCGTTGCACATAACCAATTTGTCCCTCAAACAGCCAGAAATCACGATTGGCCGTCCAGACCGGAACGAATCTCGAAATTCTTGCTGTACCGACAAAACGCACTATTCACCCTTGGACAGCCCGAAAGTAGTTATTTTCCATTTTCTAAACGGAAAACCGCCGTACCGCCGCTACAACGTTGCATATAACCAATCAGCCCCCCAAACAGTCAGAAATCACGATCGGCCGTCCAGACCGGCACGAGTCTTGAATTTCTCGCTGTACCGACAAAAAGCACTAATCACCCTTGGACAGCCCGAAAGTAGTTATTTTCCATTTTGTCAACGGAAAACCGCCGTACCGCCGCTAGAGCGTTGCACATAACCAATTTGTCCCTCAAACAGCCAGAAATCACGATTGGCCGTCCAGACCGGAACGAATCTCGAATTTCTTGCTGTACCGACAAAAAACACTATTCACCCCTGGACAACCTGAAAGTAGTTATTTTCCATTTTGTCAACGGAAAACCGCCGTACCGCACCAAAAACGTTGCAAATAACCATTCTGGCCCCCAGACAGCCAGAAATCACGATCGGCCGCCCAGACCGGCACGAATCCCGAATTTCTCGCTGTACCGACAAAAAGCACTATTCACCCCTGAACGGCCCGAAAGTAGTTATTTTCCATTTTGTCAATGGAAAACCGTCGAACCACCCCTAAAACGTTGCATATAACCAATCTGCCCCCCAAACAGCCAGAAATCACGATCGGCCGCCCAGACCGGCACGAATCCCGAATTTCTCGCTGTACCGACAAAAAGCACTATTCACCCCTGAACGGCCCGAAAGTAGTTATTTTCCATTTTGTCAATGGAAAACCGTCGAACCACCCCTAAAACGTTGCATATAACCAATCTGCCCCCCAAACAGCCAGAAATCACGATTGGCCGTCCAGATCGGCACGAATCTCGAAATTCTTGCTGTACCGACAAAACGCACTATTCACCCCTAGACGGCCCGAAAGTTGTTATTTTCCATTTTCTAAACGGAAAACCGCCGTACCGCCGATACAACGTTGCATATAACCAATCAGCCCCCCAAACAGCCAGAAATCACGATCGGCCGTCCAGACCAGCACGAGTCCCGAATTTCTCGCTGTACCGACAAAAAGCACTAATCACCCTTGGACAGCCCGAAAGTAGTTATTTTCCATTTTGTCAACGAAAAACCGCCGTACCGCCGCTAGAGCGTTGCACATAACCAATTTGTCCCTCAAACAGCCAGAAATCACGATTGGCTGTCCAGACCGGAACGAATCTCGAATTTCTCGCTGTACCGACAAAAAACACTATTCACCCCTGGACAACCTGAAAGTAGTTATTTTCCATTTTGTCAACGGAAAACCGCCGTACCGCACCAAAAACGTTGCAAATAACCATTCTGGCCCCCAGACAGCCAGAAATCACGATCGGCCGCCCAGACCGGCACGAATCCCGAATTTCTCGCTGTACCGACAAAAAGCACTATTCACCCCTGAACGGCCCGAAAGTAGTTATTTTCCATTTTGTCAATGGAAAACCGTCGAACCACCCCTAAAACGTTGCATATAACCAATCTGCCCCCCAAACAGCCAGAAATCACGATCGGCCGCCCAGACCGGCACGAATCCCGAATTTCTCGCTGTACTGACAAAAAGCACTATTCACCCCTAGACGGCCCGAAAGTAGTTATTTTCCATTTTCTAAACGGAAAACCGCCGTACCGCCGATACAACGTTGCATATAACCAATTTGTCCCCTAAACAGCCAGAAATCACGATTGGCCGTCCAGATCGGCACGAATCTCGAAATTCTTGCTGTACCGACAAAACGCACTATTCACCCCTGGACAACCCGAAAGTAGTTATTTTCCATTTTCTAAACGGAAAACCGCCGTACCGCCGCTACAACGTTGCATATAACCAATCAGCCCCCCAAACAGCCAGAAATCACGATCGGCCGTCCAGACCGACACGAGTCCCGAATTTCTCGCTGTACCGACAAAAAGCACTAATCACCCTTGGACAGCCCGAAAGTAGTTATTTTCCATTTTGTCAACGGAAAACCGCCGTACCGCCGCTAGAGCGTTGCACATAACCAATTTGTCCCTCAAACAGCCAGAAATCACGATTGGCCGTCCAGACCGGAACGAATCTCGAATTTCTCGCTGTACCGACAAAAAACACTATTCACCCCTGGACAACCTGAAAGTAGTTATTTTCCATTTTGACAACGGAAAACCGCCGTACCGCACCTAAAACGTTGCAAATAACCATTCTGGCCCCCAGACAGCCAGAAATCACGATCGGCCGCCCAGACCGGCACGAATCCCGAATTTCTTGCTGTACGGACAAAAAGCACTATTCACCCCTGAACGGCCCGAAAGTAGTTATTTTCCATTTTGTCAATGGAAAACCGTCGAACCACCCCTAAAACGTTGCATATAACCAATCTGCCCCCCAAACAGCCAGAAATCACGATCGGCCGCCCAGACCGGCACGAATCCCGAATTTCTCGCTGTACTGACAAAAAGCACTATTCACCCCTAGACGGCCCGAAAGTAGTTATTTTCCATTTTCTAAACGGAAAACCGCCGTACCGCCGATACAACGTTGCATATAACCAATTTGTCCCCTAAACAGCCAGAAATCACGATTGGCCGTCCAGATCGGCACGAATCTCGAAATTCTTGCTGTACCGACAAAACGCACTATTCACCCCTGGACAACCCGAAAGTAGTTATTTTCCATTTTCTAAACGGAAAACCGCCGTACCGCCGCTACAACGTTGCATATAACCAATCAGCCCCCCAAACAGCCAGAAATCACGATCGGCCGTCCAGACCGACACGAGTCCCGAATTTCTCGCTGTACCGACAAAAAGCACTAATCACCCTTGGACAGCCCGAAAGTAGTTATTTTCCATTTTGTCAACGGAAAACCGCCGTACCGCCGCTAGAGCGTTGCACATAACCAATTTGTCCCTCAAACAGCCAGAAATCACGATTGGCCGTCCAGACCGGAACGAATCTCGAATTTCTCGCTGTACCGACAAAAAACACTATTCACCCCTGGACAACCTGAAAGTAGTTATTTTCCATTTTGACAACGGAAAACCGCCGTACCGCACCTAAAACGTTGCAAATAACCATTCTGGCCCCCAGACAGCCAGAAATCACGATCGGCCGCCCAGACCGGCACGAATCCCGAATTTCTTGCTGTACGGACAAAAAGCACTATTCACCCCTGAACGGCCCGAAAGTAGTTATTTTCCATTTTGTCAATGGAAAACCGTCGAACCACCCCTAAAACGTTGCATATAACCAATCTGCCCCCCAAACAGCCAGAAATCACGATCGGCCGTCCTGACCGGCACGAATCCCGAATTTCTCGCTGTACCGACAAAAAGCACTATTCACCCCTAGACGGCCCGAAAGTAGTTATTTTCCATTTTCTAAACGGAAAACCGCCGTACCGCCGATACAACGTTGCATATAACCAATTTGTCCCCTAAACAGCCAGAAATCCCGATTGGCCGTCCAGATCGGCACGAATCTCGAAATTCTTGCTGTACCGACAAAACGCACTATTCACCCCTGGACAACCCGAAAGTAGTTATTTTCCATTTTCTAAACGGAAAACCGCCGTACCGCCGCTACAACGTTGCATATAACCAATCAGCCCCCCAAACAGCCGGAAATCACGATCGGCCGTCCAGACCGGCACGAGTCCCGAATTTCTCGCTGTACCGACAAAAAGCACTAATCACCCTTGGACAGCCCGAAAGTAGTTATTTTCCATTTTGTCAACGGAAAACCGCCGTACCGCCGCTAGAGCGTTGCACATAACCAATTTGTCCCTCAAACAGCCAGAAATCACGATTGGCCGTCCAGACCGGAACGAATCTCGAATTTCTCGCTGTACCGACAAAAAACACTATTCACCCCTGGACAACCTGAAAGTAGTTATTTTCCATTTTGTCAACGGAAAACCGCCGTACCGCACCAAAAACGTTGCAAATAACCATTCTGGCCCCCAGACAGCCAGAAATCACGATCGGCCGCCCAGACCGGCACGAATCCCGAATTTCTTGCTGTACCGACAAAAAGCACTATTCACCCCTGAACGGCCCGAAAGTAGTTATTTTCCATTTTGTCAATGGAAAACCGTCGAACCACCCCAAAAACGTTGCATATAACCAATCTGCCCCCCAAACAGCCAGAAATCACGATCGGCCGTCCTGACTGGCACGAATCCCGAATTTCTCGCTGTACCGACAAAAAGCACTATTCACCCCTAGACGGCCCGAAAGTAGTTATTTTCCATTTTCTAAACGGAAAACCGCCGTACCGCCGATACAACGTTGCATATAACCAATTTGTCCCCTAAACAGCCAGAAATCCCGATTGGCCGTCCAGATCGGCACGAATCTCGAAATTCTTGCTGTACCGACAAAACGCACTATTCACCCCTGGACAACCCGAAAGTAGTTATTTTCCATTTTCTAAACGGAAAACCGCCGTACCGCCGCTACAACGTTGCATATAACCAATCAGCCCCCCAAACAGCCGGAAATCACGATCGGCCGTCCAGACCGGCACGAGTCCCGAATTTCTCGCTGTACCGACAAAAAGCACTAATCACCCTTGGACAGCCCGAAAGTAGTTATTTTCCATTTTGTCAACGGAAAACCGCCGTACCGCCGCTAGAGCGTTGCACATAACCAATTTGTCCCTCAAACAGCCAGAAATCACGATTGGCCGTCCAGACCGGAACGAATCTCGAATTTCTCGCTGTACCGACAAAAAACACTATTCACCCCTGGACAACCTGAAAGTAGTTATTTTCCATTTTGTCAACGGAAAACCGCCGTACCGCACCAAAAACGTTGCAAATAACCATTCTGGCCCCCAGACAGCCAGAAATCACGATCGGCCGCCCAGACCGGCACGAATCCCGAATTTCTTGCTGTACCGACAAAAAGCACTATTCACCCCTGAACGGCCCGAAAGTAGTTATTTTCCATTTTGTCAATGGAAAACCGTCGAACCACCCCAAAAACGTTGCATATAACCAATCTGCCCCCCAAACAGCCAGAAATCACGATCGGCCGTCCTGACTGGCACGAATCCCGAATTTCTCGCTGTACCGACAAAAAGCACTATTCACCCCTAGACGGCCCGAAAGTAGTTATTTTCCATTTTCTAAACGGAAAACCGCCGTACCGCCGATACAACGTTGCATATAACCAATTTGTCCCCTAAACAGCCAGAAATCCCGATTGGCCGTCCAGATCGGCACGAATCTCGAAATTCTTGCTGTACCGACAAAACGCACTATTCACCCCTGGACAACCCGAAAGTAGTTATTTTCCATTTTCTAAACGGAAAACCGCCGTACCGCCGCTACAACGTTGCATATAACCAATCAGCCCCCCAAACAGCCAGAAATCACGATCGGCCGTCCAGACCGGCACGAGTCCCGAATTTCTCGCTGTACCGACAAAAAGCACTAATCACCCTTGGACAGCCCGAAAGTAGTTATTTTCCATTTTGTCAACGGAAAACCGCCGTACCGCCGCTAGAGCGTTGCACATAACCAATTTGTCCCTCAAACAGCCAGAAATCACGATTGGCCGTCCAGACCGGAACGAATCTCGAATTTCTCGCTGTACCGACAAAAAACACTATTCACCCCTGGACAACCTGAAAGTCGTTATTTTCCATTTTGTCAACGGAAAACCGCCGTACCGCACCAAAAACGTTGCAAATAACCATTCTGGCCCCCAGACAGCCAGAAATCACGATCGGCCGCCCAGACCGGCACGAATCCCGAATTTCTCGCTGTACCGACAAAAAGCACTATTCACCCCTGAACGGCCCGAAAGTAGTTATTTTCCATTTTGTAAATGGAAAACCGTCGAACCACCCCCAAAACGTTGCATATAACCAATCTGCCCCCCAAACAGCCAGAAATCACGATCGGCCGCCCAGACCGGCACGAATCCCGAATTTCTCGCTGTACCGACAAAAAGCACTATTCACCCCTGAACGGCCCGAAAGTAGTTATTTTCCATTTTGTCAATGGAAAACCGTCGAACCACCCCTAAAACGTTGCATATAACCAATCTGCCCCCCAAACAGCCAGAAATCACGATCGGCCGTCCTGACCGGCACGAATCGCGAATTTCTCGCTGTACCGACAAAAAGCACTATTCACCCCTAGACGGCCCGAAAGTAGTTATTTTTCATTTTCTAAACGGAAAACCGCCGTACCGCCGATACAACGTTGCATATAACCAATTTGTCCCCTAAACAGCCAGAAATCACGATTGGCCGTCCAGATCGGCACGAATCTCGAAATTCTTGCTGTACCGACAAAAAGCACTATTCACCCCTAGACGGCCCGAAAGTAGTTATTTTCCATTTTGTCAACGGAAAACCGCCGTACCGCCGCTAGAGCGTTGCACATAACCAATTTGTCCCTCAAACAGCCAGAAATCACGATTGGCCGTCCAGACCAGAACGAATCTCGAAATTCTTGCTGTACCGACAAAACGCACTATTCACCCTTGGACAGCCCGAAAGTAGTTATTTTCCATTTTCTAAACGGAAAACCGCCGTACCGCCGCTACAACGTTGCATATAACCAATCAGCCCCCCAAACAGCCAGAAATCACGATCGGCCGTCCAGACCGGCACGAGTCTTGAATTTCTCGCTGTACCGACAAAAAGCACTAATCACCCTTGGACAGCCCGAAAGTAGTTATTTTCCATTTTGTCAACGGAAAACCGCCGTACCGCCGCTAGAGCGTTGCACATAACCAATTTGTCCCTCAAACAGCCAGAAATCACGATTGGCCGTCCAGACCGGAACGAATCTCGAATTTCTCGCTGTACCGACAAAAAACACTATTCACCCCTGGACAACCTGAAAGTAGTTATTTTCCATTTTGTCAACGGAAAACCGCCGTACCGCACCAAAAACGTTGCAAATAACCATTCTGGCCCCCAGACAGCCAGAAATCACGATCGGCCGCCCAGACCGGCACGAATCCCGAATTTCTCGCTGTACCGACAAAAAGCACTATTCACCCCTGAACGGCCCGAAAGTAGTTATTTTCCATTTTGTCAATGGAAAACCGTCGAACCACCCCTAAAACGTTGCATATAACCAATCTGCCCCCCAAACAGCCAGAAATCACGATCGGCCGCCCAGACCGGCACGAATCCCGAATTTCTCGCTGTACCGACAAAAAGCACTATTCACCCCTGAACGGCCCGAAAGTAGTTATTTTCCATTTTGTCAATGGAAAACCGTCGAACCACCCCTAAAACGTTGCATATAACCAATCTGCCCCCCAAACAGCCAGAAATCACGATCGGCCGTCCTGACCGGCACGAACCCCGAATTTCTCGTTGTACCGACAAAAAGCACTATTCACCCCTAGACGGCCCGAAAGTAGTTATTTTCCATTTTGTCAACGGAAAACCGCCGTACCGCCGCTAGAGCGTTGCACATAACCAATTTGTCCCTCAAACAGCCAGAAATCACGATTGGCCGTCCAGACCGGAACGAATCTCGAAATTCTTGCTGTACCGACAAAACGCACTATTCACCCTTGGACAGCCCGAAAGTAGTTATTTTCCATTTTCTAAACGGAAAACCGCCGTACCGCCGCTACAACGTTGCCTATAACCAATCAGCCCCCCAAACAGCCAGAAATCACGATCGGCCGTCCAGACCGGCACGAGTCTTGAATTTCTCGCTGTACCGACAAAAAGCACTAATCACCCTTGGACAGCCCGAAAGTAGTTATTTTCCATTTTGTCAACGGAAAACCGCCGTACCGCCGCTAGAGCGTTGCACATAACCAATTTGTCCCTCAAACAGCCAGAAATCACGATTGGCCGTCCAGACCGGAACGAATCTCGAATTTCTCGCTGTACCGACAAAAAACACTATTCACCCCTGGACAACCTGAAAGTAGTTATTTTCCATTTTGTCAACGGAAAACCGCCGTACCGCACCAAAAACGTTGCAAATAACCATTCTGGCCCCCAGACAGCCAGAAATCACGATCGGCCGCCCAGACCGGCACGAATCCCGAATTTCTCGCTGTACCGACAAAAAGCACTATTCACCCCTGAACGGCCCGAAAGTAGTTATTTTCCATTTTGTCAATGGAAAACCGTCGAACCACCCCTAAAACGTTGCATATAACCAATCTGCCCCCCAAACAGCCAGAAATCACGATCGGCCGCCCAGACCGGCACGAATCCCGAATTTCTCGCTGTACCGACAAAAAGCACTATTCACCCCTGAACGGCCCGAAAGTAGTTATTTTCCATTTTGTCAATGGAAAACCGTCGAACCACCCCTAAAACGTTGCATATAACCAATCTGCCCCCCAAACAGCCAGAAATCACGATCGGCCGTCCTGACCGGCACGAATCGCGAATTTCTCGCTGTACCGACAAAAAGCACTATTCACCCCTAGACGGCCCGAAAGTAGTTATTTTTCATTTTCTAAACGGAAAACCGCCGTACCGCCGATACAACGTTGCATATAACCAATTTGTCCCCTAAACAGCCAGAAATCACGATTGGCCGTCCAGATCGGCACGAATCTCGAAATTCTTGCTGTACCGACAAAATGCACTATTCACCCCTAGACGGCCCGAAAGTAGTTATTTTCCATTTTGTCAACGGAAAACCGCCGTACCGCCGCTAGAGCGTTGCACATAACCAATTTGTCCCTCAAACAGCCAGAAATCACGATTGGCCGTCCAGACCGGAACGAATCTCGAAATTCTTGCTGTACCGACAAAACGCACTATTCACCCTTGGACAGCCCGAAAGTAGTTATTTTCCATTTTCTAAACGGAAAACCGCCGTACCGCCGCTACAACGTTGCATATAACCAATCAGCCCCCCAAACAGCCAGAAATCACGATCGGCCGTCCAGACCGGCACGAGTCTTGAATTTCTCGCTGTACCGACAAAAAGCACTAATCACCCTTGGACAGCCCGAAAGTAGTTATTTTCCATTTTGTCAACGGAAAACCGCCGTACCGCCGCTAGAGCGTTGCACATAACCAATTTGTCCCTCAAACAGCCAGAAATCACGATTGGCCGTCCAGACCGGAACGAATCTCGAATTTCTCGCTGTACCGACAAAAAACACTATTCACCCCTGGACAACCTGAAAGTAGTTATTTTCCATTTTGTCAACGGAAAACCGCCGTACCGCACCAAAAACGTTGCAAATAACCATTCTGGCCCCCAGACAGCCAGAAATCACGATCGGCCGCCCAGACCGGCACGAATCCCGAATTTCTCGCTGTACCGACAAAAAGCACTATTCACCCCTGAACGGCCCGAAAGTAGTTATTTTCCATTTTGTCAATGGAAAACCGTCGAACCACCCCTAAAACGTTGCATATAACCAATCTGCCCCCCAAACAGCCAGAAATCACGATCGGCCGCCCAGACCGGCACGAATCCCGAATTTCTCGCTGTACCGACAAAAAGCACTATTCACCCCTGAACGGCCCGAAAGTAGTTATTTTCCATTTTGTCAATGGAAAACCGTCGAACCACCCCTAAAACGTTGCATATAACCAATCTGCCCCCCAAACAGCCAGAAATCACGATTGGCCGTCCAGATCGGCACGAATCTCGAAATTCTTGCTGTACCGACAAAACGCACTATTCACCCCTAGACGGCCCGAAAGTAGTTATTTTCCATTTTCTAAACGGAAAACCGCCGTACCGCCGATACAACGTTGCATATAACCAATCAGCCCCCCAAACAGCCAGAAATCACGATCGGCCATCCAGACCGGCACGAGTCCCGAATTTCTCGCTGTACCGACAAAAAGCACTAATCACCCTTGGACAGCCCGAAAGTAGTTATTTTCCATTTTGTCAACGGAAAACCGCCGTACCGCCGCTAGAGCGTTGCACATAACCAATTTGTCCCTCAAACAGCCAGAAATCACGATTGGCCGTCCAGACCGGAACGAATCTCGAATTTCTCGCTGTACCGACAAAAAACACTATTCACCCCTGGACAACCTGAAAGTAGTTATTTTCCATTTTGTCAACGGAAAACCGCCGTACCGCACCAAAAACGTTGCAAATAACCATTCTGGCCCCCAGACAGCCAGAAATCACGATCGGCCGCCCAGACCGGCACGAATCCCGAATTTCTCGCTGTACCGACAAAAAGCACTATTCACCCCTGAACGGCCCGAAAGTAGTTATTTTCCATTTTGTCAATGGAAAACCGTCGAACCACCCCTAAAACGTTGCATATAACCAATCTGCCCCCCAAACAGCCAGAAATCACGATCGGCCGTCCTGACCGGCACGAACCCCGAATTTCTCGTTGTACCGACAAAAAGCACTATTCACCCCTAGACGGCCCGAAAGTAGTTATTTTCCATTTTGTCAACGGAAAACCGCCGTACCGCCGCTAGAGCGTTGCACATAACCAATTTGTCCCTCAAACAGCCAGAAATCACGATTGGCCGTCCAGACCGGAACGAATCTCGAAATTCTTGCTGTACCGACAAAACGCACTATTCACCCTTGGACAGCCCGAAAGTAGTTATTTTCCATTTTCTAAACGGAAAACCGCCGTACCGCCGCTACAACGTTGCATATAACCAATCAGCCCCCCAAACAGCCAGAAATCACGATCGGCCGTCCAGACCGGCACGAGTCTTGAATTTCTCGCTGTACCGACAAAAAGCACTAATCACCCTTGGACAGCCCGAAAGTAGTTATTTTCCATTTTGTCAACGGAAAACCGCCGTACCGCCGCTAGAGCGTTGCACATAACCAATTTGTCCCTCAAACAGCCAGAAATCACGATTGGCCGTCCAGACCGGAACGAATCTCGAATTTCTCGCTGTACCGACAAAAAACACTATTCACCCCTGGACAACCTGAAAGTAGTTATTTTCCATTTTGTCAACGGAAAACCGCCGTACCGCACCAAAAACGTTGCAAATAACCATTCTGGCCCCCAGACAGCCAGAAATCACGATCGGCCGCCCAGACCGGCACGAATCCCGAATTTCTCGCTGTACCGACAAAAAGCACTATTCACCCCTGAACGGCCCGAAAGTAGTTATTTTCCATTTTGTCAATGGAAAACCGTCGAACCACCCCTAAAACGTTGCATATAACCAATCTGCCCCCCAAACAGCCAGAAATCACGATCGGCCGCCCAGACCGGCACGAATCCCGAATTTCTCGCTGTACCGACAAAAAGCACTATTCTCCCCTGAACGGCCCGAAAGTAGTTATTTTCCATTTTGTCAATGGAAAACCGTCGAACCACCCCTAAAACGTTGCATATAACCAATGTGCCCCCCAAACAGCTAGAAATCACGATTGGCCGTCCAGATCGGCACGAATCTCGAAATTCTTGCTGTACCGACAAAACGCACTATTCACCCCTAGACGGCCCGAAAGTAGTTATTTTCCATTTTCTAAACGGAAAACCGCCGTACCGCCGCTACAACGTTGCATATAACCAATCAGCCCCCCAAACAGCCAGAAATCACGATCGGCCATCCAGACCGGCACGAGTCCCGAATTTCTCGCTGTACCGACAAAAAGCACTAATCACCCTTGGACAGCCCGAAAGTAGTTATTTTCCATTTTGTCAACGGAAAACCGCCGTACCGCCGCTAGAGCGTTGCACATAACCAATTTGTCCCTCAAACAGCCAGAAATCACGATTGGCTGTCCAGACCGGAACGAATCTCGAATTTCTCGCTGTACCGACAAAAAACACTATTCACCCCTGGACAACCTGAAAGTAGTTATTTTCCATTTTGTCAACGGAAAACCGCCGTACCGCACCAAAAACGTTGCAAATAACCATTCTGGCCCCCAGACAGCTAGAAATCACGATCGGCCGCCCAGACCGGCACGAATCCCGAATTTCTCGCTGTACCGACAAAAAGCACTATTCACCCCTGAACGGCCCGAAAGTAGTTATTTTCCATTTTGTCAATGGAAAACCGTCGAACCACCCCTAAAACGTTGCATATAACCAATCTGCCCCCCAAACAGCCAGAAATCACGATCGGCCGCCCAGACCGGCACGAATCCCGAATTTCTCGCTGTACTGACAAAAAGCACTATTCACCCCTAGACGGCCCGAAAGTAGTTATTTTCCATTTTCTAAACGGAAAACCGCCGTACCGCCGATACAACGTTGCATATAACCAATTTGTCCCCTAAACAGCCAGAAATCACGATTGGCCGTCCAGATCGGCACGAATCTCGAAATTCTTGCTGTACCGACAAAACGCACTATTCACCCCTGGACAACCCGAAAGTAGTTATTTTCCATTTTCTAAACGGAAAACCGCCGTACCGCCGCTACAACGTTGCATATAACCAATCAGCCCCCCAAACAGCCAGAAATCACGATCGGCCGTCCAGACTGGCACGAGTCCCGAATTTCTCGCTGTACCGACAAAAAGCACTAATCACCCTTGGACAGCCCGAAAGTAGTTATTTTCCATTTTGTCAACGGAAAACCGCCGTACCGCCGCTAGAGCGTTGCACATAACCAATTTGTCCCTCAAACAGCCAGAAATCACGATTGGCCGTCCAGACCGGAACGAATCTCGAATTTCTCGCTGTACCGACAAAAAACACTATTCACCCCTGGACAACCTGAAAGTAGTTATTTTCCATTTTGACAACGGAAAACCGCCGTACCGCACCTAAAACGTTGCAAATAACCATTCTGGCCCCCAGACAGCCAGAAATCACGATCGGCCGCCCAGACCGGCACGAATCCCGAATTTCTCGCTGTACCGACAAAAAGCACTATTCACCCCTGAACGGCCCGAAAGTAGTTATTTTCCATTTTGTCAATGGAAAACCGTCGAACCACCCCTAAAACGTTGCATATAACCAATCTGCCCCCCAAACAGCCAGAAATCACGATCGCCACCCAGACCGGCACGAATCCCGAATTTCTCGCTGTACCGACAAAAAGCACTATTCACCCCTGAACGGCCCGAAAGTAGTTATTTTCCATTTTGTCAATGGAAAACCGTCGAACCACCCCTAAAACGTTGCATATAACCAATCTGCCCCCCAAACAGCCAGAAATCACGATCGGCCGTCCTGACCGGCACGAATCCCGAATTTCTCGTTGTACCGACAAAAAGCACTATTCTCCCCTAGACGGCCCGAAAGTAGTTATTTTCCATTTTCTAAACGGAAAACCGCCGTACCGCCGATACAACGTTGCATATAACCAATTTGTCCCCTAAACAGCCAGAAATCACGATTGGCCGTCCAGATCGGCACGAATCTCGAAATTCTTGCTGTACCGACAAAACGCACTATTCACCCCTAGACGGCCCGAAAGTAGTTATTTTCCATTTTCTAAACGGAAAACCGCCGTACCGCCGCTACAACGTTGCATATAACCAATCAGCCCCCCAAACAGCCAGAAATCACGATCGGCCGTCCAGACCGGCACGAGTCCCGAATTTCTCGCTGTACCGACAAAAAGCACTAATCACCCTTGGACAGCCCGAAAGTAGTTATTTTCCATTTTGTCAACGGAAAACCGCCGTACCGCCGCTAGAGCGTTGCACATAACCAATTTGTCCCTCAAACAGCCAGAAATCACGATTGGCTGTCCAGACCGGAACGAATCTCGAATTTCTCGCTGTACCGACAAAAAACACTATTCACCCCTGGACAACCTGAAAGTAGTTATTTTCCATTTTGTCAACGGAAAACCGCCGTACCGCACCAAAAACGTTGCAAATAACCATTCTGGCCCCCAGACAGCCAGAAATCACGATCGGCCGCCCAGACCGGCACGAATCCCGAATTTCTCGCTGTACCGACAAAAAGCACTATTCACCCCTGAACGGCCCGAAAGTAGTTATTTTCCATTTTGTCAATGGAAAACCGTCGAACCACCCGTAAAACGTTGCATATATCCAATCTGCCCCCCAAACAGCCAGAAATCACGATCGCCGCCCAGACCGGCACGAATCCCGAATTTCTCGCTGTACCGACAAAAAGCACTATTCACCCCTGAACGGCCCGAAAGTAGTTATTTTCCATTTTGTCAATGGAAAACCGTCGAACCACCCCTAAAACGTTGCATATAACCAATCTGCCCCCCAAACAGCCAGAAATCACGATCGGCCGTCCTGACCGGCACGAATCCCGAATTTCTCGTTGTACCGACAAAAAGCACTATTCTCCCCTAGACGGCCCGAAAGTAGTTATTTTCCATTTTCTAAACGGAAAACCGCCGTACCGCCGATACAACGTTGCATATAACCAATTTGTCCCCTAAACAGCCAGAAATCACGATTGGCCGTCCAGATCGGCACGAATCTCGAAATTCTTGCTGTACCGACAAAACGCACTATTCACCCCTGGACAACCCGAAAGTAGTTATTTTCCATTTTCTAAACGGAAAACCGCCGTACCGCCGCTACAACGTTGCATATAACCAATCAGCCCCCCAAACAGCCAGAAATCACGATCGGCCGTCCAGACCGGCACGAGTCCCGAATTTCTCGCTGTACCGACAAAAAGCACTAATCACCCTTGGACAGCCCGAAAGTAGTTATTTTCCATTTTGTCAACGGAAAACCGCCGTACCGCCGCTAGAGCGTTGCACATAACCAATTTGTCCCTCAAACAGCCAGAAATCACGATTGGCTGTCCAGACCGGAACGAATCTCGAATTTCTCGCTGTACCGACAAAAAACACTATTCACCCCTGGACAACCTGAAAGTAGTTATTTTCCATTTTGTCAACGGAAAACCGCCGTACCGCACCAGAAACGTTGCAAATAACCATTCTGGCCCCCAGACAGCCAGAAATCACGATCGGCCGCCCAGACCGGCACGAATCCCGAATTTCTCGCTGTACCGACAAAAAGCACTATTCACCCCTGAACGGCCCGAAAGTAGTTATTTTCCATTTTGTCAATGGAAAACCGTCGAACCACCCGTAAAACGTTGCATATAACCAATCTGCCCCCCAAACAGCCAGAAATCACGATCGCCGCCCAGACCGGCACGAATCCCGAATTTCTCGCTGTACCGACAAAAAGCACTATTCACCCCTGAACGGCCCGAAAGTAGTTATGTTCCATTTTGTCAATGGAAAACCGTCGAACCACCCCTAAAACGTTGCATATAACCAATCTGCCCCCCAAACAGCCAGAAATCACGATCGGCCGTCCTGACCGGCACGAATCCCGAATTTCTCGTTGTACCGACAAAAAGCACTATTCTCCCCTAGACGGCCCGAAAGTAGTTATTTTCCATTTTCTAAACGGAAAACCGCCGTACCGCCGATACAACGTTGCATATAACCAATTTGTCCCCTAAACAGCCAGAAATCACGATTGGCCGTCCAGATCGGCACGAATCTCGAAATTCTTGCTGTACCGACAAAACGCACTATTCACCCCTGGACAACCCGAAAGTAGTTATTTTCCATTTTCTAAACGGAAAACCGCCGTACCGCCGCTACAACGTTGCATATAACCAATCAGCCCCCCAAACAGCCAGAAATCACGATCGGCCGTCCAGACCGGCACGAGTCCCGAATTTCTCGCTGTACCGACAAAAAGCACTAATCACCCTTGGACAGCCCGAAAGTAGTTATTTTCCATTTTGTCAACGGAAAACCGCCGTACCGCCGCTAGAGCGTTGCACATAACCAATTTGTCCCTCAAACAGCCAGAAATCACGATTGGCTGTCCAGACCGGAACGAATCTCGAATTTCTCGCTGTACCGACAAAAAACACTATTCACCCCTGGACAACCTGAAAGTAGTTATTTTCCATTTTGTCAACGGAAAACCGCCGTACCGCACCAAAAACGTTGCAAATAACCATTCTGGCCCCCAGACAGCCAGAAATCACGATCGGCCGCCCAGACCGGCACGAATCCCGAATTTCTCGCTGTACCGACAAAAAGCACTATTCACCCCTGAACGGCCCGAAAGTAGTTATTTTCCATTTTGTCAATGGAAAACCGTCGAACCACCCGTAAAACGTTGCATATAACCAATCTGCCCCCCAAACAGCCAGAAATCACGATCGCCGCCCAGACCGGCACGAATCCCGAATTTCTCGCTGTACCGACAAAAAGCACTATTCACCCCTGAACGGCCCGAAAGTAGTTATTTTCCATTTTGTCAATGGAAAACCGTCGAACCACCCCTAAAACGTTGCATATAACCAATCTGCCCCCCAAACAGCCAGAAATCACGATCGGCCGTCCTGACCGGCACGAATCCCGAATTTCTCGTTGTACCGACAAAAAGCACTATTCTCCCCTAGACGGCCCGAAAGTAGTTATTTTCCATTTTCTAAACGGAAAACCGCCGTACCGCCGATACAACGTTGCATATAACCAATTTGTCCCCTAAACAGCCAGAAATCACGATTGGCCGTCCAGATCGGCACGAATCTCGAAATTCTTGCTGTACCGACAAAACGCACTATTCACCCCTGGACAACCCGAAAGTAGTTATTTTCCATCTTCTAAACGGAAAACCGCCATACCGCCGCTACAACGTTGCATATAACCAATCAGCCCCCCAAACAGCCAGAAATCACGATCGGCCGTCCAGACCGGCACGAGTCCCGAATTTCTCGCTGTACCGACAAAAAGCACTAATCACCCTTGGACAGCCCGAAAGTAGTTATTTTCCATTTTGTCAACGGAAAACCGCCGTACCGCCGCTAGAGCGTTGCACATAACCAATTTGTCCCTCAAACAGCCAGAAATCACGATTGGCCGTCCAGACCGGAACGAATCTCGAATTTCTCGCTGTACCGACAAAAAACACTATTCACCCCTGGACAACCTGAAAGTAGTTATTTTCCATTTTGTCAACGGAAAACCGCCGTACCGCACCAAAAACGTTGCAAATAACCATTCTGGCCCCCAGACAGCCAGAAATCACGATCGGCCGCCCAGACCGGCACGAATCCCGAATTTCTCGCTGTACCGACAAAAAGCACTATTCACCCCTGAACGGCCCGAAAGTAGTTATTTTCCATTTTGTCAATGGAAAACCGTCGAACCACCCCTAAAACGTTGCATATAACCAATCTGCCCCCCAAACAGCCAGAAATCACGATCGGCCGTCCTGACCGGCACGAATCCCGAATTTCTCGCTGTACCGACAAAAAGCACTATTCACCCCTAGACGGCCCGAAAGTAGTTATTTTCCATTTTCTAAACGGAAAACCGCCGTACCGCCGATACAACGTTGCATATAACCAATTTGTCCCCTAAACAGCCAGAAATCACGATTGGCCGTCCAGATCGGCACGAATCTCGAAATTCTTGTTGTACCGACAAAACGCACTATTCACCCCTGGACAACCCGAAAGTAGTTATTTTCCATTTTCTAAACGGAAAACCGCCGTACCGCCGCTACAACGTTGCATATAACCAATCAGCCCCCCAAACAGCCAGAAATCACGATCGGCCGTCCAGACCGGCACGAGTCCCGAATTTCTCGCTGTACCGACAAAAAGCACTAATCACCCTTGGACAGCCCGAAAGTAGTTATTTTCCATTTTGTCAACGGAAAACCGCCGTACCGCCGCTAGAGCGTTGCACATAACCAATTTGTCCCTCAAACAGCCAGAAATCACGATTGGCCGTCCAGACCGGAACGAATCTCGAATTTCTCGCTGTACCGACAAAAAACACTATTCACCCCTGGACAACCTGAAAGTAGTTATTTTCCATTTTGTCAACGGAAAACCGCCGTACCGCACCTAAAACGTTGCAAATAACCATTCTGGCCCCCAGACAGCCAGAAATCACGATCGGCCGCCCAGACCGGCACGAATCCCGAATTTCTCGCTGTACCGACAAAAAGCACTATTCACCCCTGAACGGCCCGAAAGTAGTTATTTTCCATTTTGTCAATGGAAAACCGTCGAACCACCCCTAAAACGTTGCATATAACCAATCTGCCCCCCAAACAGCTAGAAATCACGATCGGCCGCCCAGACCGGCACGAATCCCGAATTTCTCGCTGTACCGACAAAAAGCACTATTCACCCCTGAACGGCCCGAAAGTAGTTATTTTCCATTTTGTCAATGGAAAACCGTCGAACCACCCCTAAAACGTTGCATATAACCAATCTGCCCCCCAAACAGCCAGAAATCACGATCGGCCGTCCTGACCGGCACGAATCCCGAATTTCTCGCTGTACCGACAAAAAGCACTATTCACCCCTAGACGGCCCGAAAGTAGTTATTTTCCATTTTCTAAACGGAAAACCGCCGTACTGCCGATACAACGTTGCATATAACCAATTTGTCCCCTAAACAGCCAGAAATCACGATTGGCCGTCCAGATCGGCACGAATCTCGAAATTCTTGCTGTACCGACAAAACGCACTATTCACCCCTGGACAACCCGAAAGTAGTTATTTTCCATTTTCTAAACAGAAAACCGCCGTACCGCCGCTACAACGTTGCATATAACCAATCAGCCCCCCAAACAGCCAGAAATCACGATCGGCCGTCCAGTCCGGCACGAGTCCCGAATTTCTCGCTGTATCGACAAAAAGCACTAATCACCCTTGGACAGCCCGAAAGTAGTTATTTTCCATTTTGTCAACGGAAAACCGCCGTACCGCCGCTAGAGCGTTGCACATAACCAATTTGTCCCTCAAACAGCCAGAAATCACGATTGGCCGTCCAGACCGGAACGAATCTCGAATTTCTCGCTGTACCGACAAAAAACACTATTCACCCCTGGACAACCTGAAAGTAGTTATTTTCCATTTTGTCAACGGAAAACCGCCGTACCGCACCTAAAACGTTGCAAATAACCATTCTGGCCCCCAGACAGCCAGAAATCACGATCGGCCGCCCAGACCGGCACGAATCCCGAATTTCTCGCTGTACCGACAAAAAGCACTATTCACCCCTGAACGGCCCGAAAGTAGTTATTTTTCATTTTGTCAATGGAAAACCGTCGAACCACCCGTAAAACGTTGCATATAACCAATCTGCCCCCCAAACAGCCAGAAATCACGATCGCCGCCCAGACCGGCACGAATCCCGAATTTCTCGCTGTACCGACAAAAAGCACTATTCACCCCTGAACGGCCCGAAAGTAGTTATTTTCCATTTTGTCAATGGAAAACCGTCGAACCACCCCTAAAACGTTGCATATAACCAATCTGCCCCCCAAACAGCCAGAAATCACGATCGGCCGTCCTGACCGGCACGAATCCCGAATTTCTCGTTGTACCGACAAAAAGCACTATTCTCCCCTAGACGGCCCGAAAGTAGTTATTTTCCATTTTCTAAACGGAAAACCGCCGTACCGCCGATACAACGTTGCATATAACCAATTTGTCCCCTAAACAGCCAGAAATCACGATTGGCCGTCCAGATCGGCACGAATCTCGAAATTCTTGCTGTACCGACAAAACGCACTATTCACCCCTGGACAACCCGAAAGTAGTTATTTTCCATTTTCTAAACAGAAAACCGCCGTACCGCCGCTACAACGTTGCATATAACCAATCAGCCCCCCAAACAGCCAGAAATCACGATCGGCCGTCCAGTCCGGCACGAGTCCCGAATTTCTCGCTGTATCGACAAAAAGCACTAATCACCCTTGGACAGCCCGAAAGTAGTTATTTTCCATTTTGTCAACGGAAAACCGCCGTACCGCCGCTAGAGCGTTGCACATAACCAATTTGTCCCTCAAACAGCCAGAAATCACGATTGGCCGTCCAGACCGGAACGAATCTCGAATTTCTCGCTGTACCGACAAAAAACACTATTCACCCCTGGACAACCTGAAAGTAGTTATTTTCCATTTTGTCAACGGAAAACCGCCGTACCGCACCTAAAACGTTGCAAATAACCATTCTGGCCCCCAGACAGCCAGAAATCACGATCGGCCGCCCAGACCGGCACGAATCCCGAATTTCTCGCTGTACCGACAAAAAGCACTATTCACCCCTGAACGGCCCGAAAGTAGTTATTTTTCATTTTGTCAATGGAAAACCGTCGAACCACCCGTAAAACGTTGCATATAACCAATCTGCCCCCCAAACAGCCAGAAATCACGATCGCCGCCCAGACCGGCACGAATCCCGAATTTCTCGCTGTACCGACAAAAAGCACTATTCACCCCTGAACGGCCCGAAAGTAGTTATTTTCCATTTTGTCAATGGAAAACCGTCGAACCACCCCTAAAACGTTGCATATAACCAATCTGCCCCCCAAACAGCCAGAAATCACGATCGGCCGTCCTGACCGGCACGAATCCCGAATTTCTCGTTGTACCGACAAAAAGCACTATTCTCCCCTAGACGGCCCGAAAGTAGTTATTTTCCATTTTCTAAACGGAAAACCGCCGTACCGCCGATACAACGTTGCATATAACCAATTTGTCCCCTAAACAGCCAGAAATCACGATTGGCCGTCCAGATCGGCACGAATCTCGAAATTCTTGCTGTACCGACAAAACGCACTATTCACCCCTGGACAACCCGAAAGTAGTTATTTTCCATTTTCTAAACGGAAAACCGCCGTACCGCCGCTACAACGTTGCATATAACCAATCAGCCCCCCAAACAGCCAGAAATCACGATCGGCCGTCCAGACCGGCACGAGTCCCGAATTTCTCGCTGTACCGACAAAAAGCACTAATCACCCTTGGACAGCCCGAAAGTAGTTATTTTCCATTTTGTCAACGGAAAACCGCCGTACCGCCGCTAGAGCGTTGCACATAACCAATTTGTCCCTCAAACAGCCAGAAATCACGATTGGCCGTCCAGACCGGAACGAATCTCGAATTTCTCGCTGTACCGACAAAAAACACTATTCACCCCTGGACAACCTGAAAGTAGTTATTTTCCATTTTGTCAACGGAAAACCGCCGTACCGCACCAAAAACGTTGCAAATAACCATTCTGGCCCCCAGACAGCCAGAAATCACGATCGGCCGCCCAGACCGGCACGAATCCCGAATTTCTCGCTGTACCGACAAAAAGCACTATTCACCCCTGAACGGCCCGAAAGTAGTTATTTTCCATTTTGTCAATGGAAAACCGTCGAACCACCCCTAAAACGTTGCATATAACCAATCTGCCCCCCAAACAGCCAGAAATCACGATCGGCCGTCCTGACCGGCACGAATCCCGAATTTCTCGCTGTACCGACAAAAAGCACTATTCACCCCTAGACGGCCCGAAAGTAGTTATTTTCCATTTTCTAAACGGAAAACCGCCGTACCGCCGATACAACGTTGCATATAACCAATTTGTCCCCTAAACAGCCAGAAATCACGATTGGCCGTCCAGATCGGCACGAATCTCGAAATTCTTGCTGTACCGACAAAACGCACTATTCACCCCTGGACAACCCGAAAGTAGTTATTTTCCATTTTCTAAACGGAAAACCGCCGTACCGCCGCTACAACGTTGCATATAACCAATCAGCCCCCCAAACAGCCAGAAATCACGATCGGCCGTCCAGACCGGCACGAGTCCCGAATTTCTCGCTGTACCGACAAAAAGCACTAATCACCCTTGGACAGCCCGAAAGTAGTTATTTTCCATTTTGTCAACGGAAAACCGCCGTACCGCCGCTAGAGCGTTGCACATAACCAATTTGTCCCTCAAACAGCCAGAAATCACGATTGGCCGTCCAGACCGGAACGAATCTCGAATTTCTCGCTGTACCGACAAAAAACACTATTCACCCCTGGACAACCTGAAAGTAGTTATTTTCCATTTTGTCAACGGAAAACCGCCGTACCGCACCTAAAACGTTGCAAATAACCATTCTGGCCCCCAGACAGCCAGAAATCACGATCGGCCGCCCAGACCGGCACGAATCCCGAATTTCTCGCTGTACCGACAAAAAGCACTATTCACCCCTGAACGGCCCGAAAGTAGTTATTTTCCATTTTGTCAATGGAAAACCGTCGAACCACCCCTAAAACGTTGCATATAACCAATCTGCCCCCCAAACAGCTAGAAATCACGATCGGCCACCCAGACCGGCACGAATCCCGAATTTCTCGCTGTACCGACAAAAAGCACTATTCACCCCTGAACGGCCCGAAAGTAGTTATTTTCCATTTTGTCAATGGAAAACCGTCGAACCACCCCTAAAACGTTGCATATAACCAATCTGCCCCCCAAACAGCCAGAAATCACGATCGGCCGTCCTGACCGGCACGAATCCCGAATTTCTCGCTGTACCGACAAAAAGCACTATTCACCCCTAGACGGCCCGAAAGTAGTTATTTTCCATTTTCTAAACGGAAAACCGCCGTACCGCCGATACAACGTTGCATATAACCAATTTGTCCCCTAAACAGCCAGAAATCACGATTGGCCGTCCAGATCGGCACGAATCTCGAAATTCTTGCTGTACCGACAAAACGCACTATTCACCCCTGGACAACCCGAAAGTAGTTATTTTCCATTTTCTAAACAGAAAACCGCCGTACCGCCGCTACAACGTTGCATATAACCAATCAGCCCCCCAAACAGCCAGAAATCACGATCGGCCGTCCAGTCCGGCACGAGTCCCGAATTTCTCGCTGTATCGACAAAAAGCACTAATCACCCTTGGACAGCCCGAAAGTAGTTATTTTCCATTTTGTCAACGGAAAACCGCCGTACCGCCGCTAGAGCGTTGCACATAACCAATTTGTCCCTCAAACAGCCAGAAATCACGATTGGCCGTCCAGACCGGAACGAATCTCGAATTTCTCGCTGTACCGACAAAAAACACTATTCACCCCTGGACAACCTGAAAGTAGTTATTTTCCATTTTGTCAACGGAAAACCGCCGTACCGCACCTAAAACGTTGCAAATAACCATTCTGGCCCCCAGACAGCCAGAAATCACGATCGGCCGCCCAGACCGGCACGAATCCCGAATTTCTCGCTGTACCGACAAAAAGCACTATTCACCCCTGAACGGCCCGAAAGTAGTTATTTTCCATTTTGTCAATGGAAAACCGTCGAACCACCCCTAAAACGTTGCATATAACCAATCTGCCCCCCAAACAGCTAGAAATCACGATCGGCCACCCAGACCGGCACGAATCCCGAATTTCTCGCTGTACCGACAAAAAGCACTATTCACCCCTGAACGGCCCGAAAGTAGTTATTTTCCATTTTGTCAATGGAAAACCGTCGAACCACCCCTAAAACGTTGCATATAACCAATCTGCCCCCCAAACAGCCAGAAATCACGATCGGCCGTCCTGACCGGCACGAATCCCGAATTTCTCGCTGTACCGACAAAAAGCACTATTCACCCCTAGACGGCCCGAAAGTAGTTATTTTCCATTTTCTAAACGGAAAACCGCCGTACCGCCGATACAACGTTGCATATAACCAATTTGTCCCCTAAACAGCCAGAAATCACGATTGGCCGTCCAGATCGGCACGAATCTCGAAATTCTTGCTGTACCGACAAAACGCACTATTCACCCCTGGACAACCCGAAAGTAGTTATTTTCCATTTTCTAAACAGAAAACCGCCGTACCGCCGCTACAACGTTGCATATAACCAATCAGCCCCCCAAACAGCCAGAAATCACGATCGGCCGTCCAGTCCGGCACGAGTCCCGAATTTCTCGCTGTATCGACAAAAAGCACTAATCACCCTTGGACAGCCCGAAAGTAGTTATTTTCCATTTTGTCAACGGAAAACCGCCGTACCGCCGCTAGAGCGTTGCACATAACCAATTTGTCCCTCAAACAGCCAGAAATCACGATTGGCCGTCCAGACCGGAACGAATCTCGAATTTCTCGCTGTACCGACAAAAAACACTATTCACCCCTGGACAACCTGAAAGTAGTTATTTTCCATTTTGTCAACGGAAAACCGCCGTACCGCACCTAAAACGTTGCAAATAACCATTCTGGCCCCCAGACAGCCAGAAATCACGATCGGCCGCCCAGACCGGCACGAATCCCGAATTTCTCGCTGTACCGACAAAAAGCACTATTCACCCCTGAACGGCCCGAAAGTAGTTATTTTCCATTTTGTCAATGGAAAACCGTCGAACCACCCCTAAAACGTTGCATATAACCAATCTGCCCCCCAAACAGCCAGAAATCACGATCGCCGCCCAGACCGGCACGAATCCCGAATTTCTCGTTGTACCGACAAAAAGCACTATTCACCCCTGAACGGCCCGAAAGTAGTTATTTTCCATTTTGTCAATGGAAAACCGTCGAACCACCCCTAAAACGTTGCAAATAACCATTCTGGCCCCCAGACAGCCAGAAATCACGATCGGCCGTCCTGACCGGCACGAATCCCGAATTTCTCGCTGTACCGACAAAAAGCACTATTCACCCCTAGACGGCCCGAAAGTAGTTATTTTCCATTTTCTAAACGGAAAACCGCCGTACCGCCGATACAACGTTGCATATAACCAATTTGTCCCCTAAACAGCCAGAAATCACGATTGGCCGTCCAGATCGGCACGAATCTCGAAATTCTTGCTGTACCGACAAAACGCACTATTCACCCCTGGACAACCCGAAAGTAGTTATTTTCCATTTTCTAAACAGAAAACCGCCGTACCGCCGCTACAACGTTGCATATAACCAATCAGCCCCCCAAACAGCCAGAAATCACGATCGGCCGTCCAGTCCGGCACGAGTCCCGAATTTCTCGCTGTATCGACAAAAAGCACTAATCACCCTTGGACAGCCCGAAAGTAGTTATTTTCCATTTTGTCAACGGAAAACCGCCGTACCGCCGCTAGAGCGTTGCACATAACCAATTTGTCCCTCAAACAGCCAGAAATCACGATTGGCCGTCCAGACCGGAACGAATCTCGAATTTCTCGCTGTACCGACAAAAAACACTATTCACCCCTGGACAACCTGAAAGTAGTTATTTTCCATTTTGTCAACGGAAAACCGCCGTACCGCACCTAAAACGTTGCAAATAACCATTCTGGCCCCCAGACAGCCAGAAATCACGATCGGCCGCCCAGACCGGCACGAATCCCGAATTTCTCGCTGTACCGACAAAAAGCACTATTCACCCCTGAACGGCCCGAAAGTAGTTATTTTCCATTTTGTCAATGGAAAACCGTCGAACCACCCGTAAAACGTTGCATATAACCAATCTGCCCCCCAAACAGCCAGAAATCACGATCGCCGCCCAGACCGGCACGAATCCCGAATTTCTCGCTGTACCGACAAAAAGCACTATTCACCCCTGAACGGCCCGAAAGTAGTTATTTTCCATTTTGTCAATGGAAAACCGTCGAACCACCCCTAAAACGTTGCAAATAACCATTCTGGCCCCCAGACAGCCAGAAATCACGATCGGCCGCCCAGACCGGCACGAATCCCGAATTTCTCGCTGTACCGACAAAAAGCACTATTCACCCCTGAACGGCCCGAAAGTAGTTATTTTCCATTTTGTCAATGGAAAACCGTCGAACCACCCCTAAAACGTTGCATATAACCAATCTGCCCCCCAAACAGCTAGAAATCACGATCGGCCACCCAGACCGGCACGAATCCCGAATTTCTCGCTGTACCGACAAAAAGCACTATTCACCCCTGAACGGCCCGAAAGTAGTTATTTTCCATTTTGTCAATGGAAAACCGTCGAACCACCCCTAAAACGTTGCATATAACCAATCTGCCCCCCAAACAGCCAGAAATCACGATCGGCCGTCCTGACCGGCACGAATCCCGAATTTCTCGCTGTACCGACAAAAAGCACTATTCACCCCTAGACGGCCCGAAAGTAGTTATTTTCCATTTTCTAAACGGAAAACCGCCGTACCGCCGATACAACGTTGCATATAACCAATTTGTCCCCTAAACAGCCAGAAATCACGATTGGCCGTCCAGATCGGCACGAATCTCGAAATTCTTGCTGTACCGACAAAACGCACTATTCACCCCTGGACAACCCGAAAGTAGTTATTTTCCATTTTCTAAACAGAAAACCGCCGTACCGCCGCTACAACGTTGCATATAACCAATCAGCCCCCCAAACAGCCAGAAATCACGATCGGCCGTCCAGTCCGGCACGAGTCCCGAATTTCTCGCTGTATCGACAAAAAGCACTAATCACCCTTGGACAGCCCGAAAGTAGTTATTTTCCATTTTGTCAACGGAAAACCGCCGTACCGCCGCTAGAGCGTTGCACATAACCAATTTGTCCCTCAAACAGCCAGAAATCACGATTGGCCGTCCAGACCGGAACGAATCTCGAATTTCTCGCTGTACCGACAAAAAACACTATTCACCCCTGGACAACCTGAAAGTAGTTATTTTCCATTTTGTCAACGGAAAACCGCCGTACCGCACCTAAAACGTTGCAAATAACCATTCTGGCCCCCAGACAGCCAGAAATCACGATCGGCCGCCCAGACCGGCACGAATCCCGAATTTCTCGCTGTACCGACAAAAAGCACTATTCACCCCTGAACGGCCCGAAAGTAGTTATTTTCCATTTTGTCAATGGAAAACCGTCGAACCACCCGTAAAACGTTGCATATAACCAATCTGCCCCCCAAACAGCCAGAAATCACGATCGCCGCCCAGACCGGCACGAATCCCGAATTTCTCGCTGTACCGACAAAAAGCACTATTCACCCCTGAACGGCCCGAAAGTAGTTATTTTCCATTTTGTCAATGGAAAACCGTCGAACCACCCCTAAAACGTTGCAAATAACCATTCTGGCCCCCAGACAGCCAGAAATCACGATCGGCCGCCCAGACCGGCACGAATCCCGAATTTCTCGCTGTACCGACAAAAAGCACTATTCACCCCTGAACGGCCCGAAAGTAGTTATTTTCCATTTTGTCAATGGAAAACCGTCGAACCACCCCTAAAACGTTGCATATAACCAATCTGCCCCCCAAACAGCTAGAAATCACGATCGGCCACCCAGACCGGCACGAATCCCGAATTTCTCGCTGTACCGACAAAAAGCACTATTCACCCCTGAACGGCCCGAAAGTAGTTATTTTCCATTTTGTCAATGGAAAACCGTCGAACCACCCCTAAAACGTTGCATATAACCAATCTGCCCCCCAAACAGCCAGAAATCACGATCGGCCGTCCTGACCGGCACGAATCCCGAATTTCTCGCTGTACCGACAAAAAGCACTATTCACCCCTAGACGGCCCGAAAGTAGTTATTTTCCATTTTCTAAACGGAAAACCGCCGTACCGCCGATACAACGTTGCATATAACCAATTTGTCCCCTAAACAGCCAGAAATCACGATTGGCCGTCCAGATCGGCACGAATCTCGAAATTCTTGCTGTACCGACAAAACGCACTATTCACCCCTGGACAACCCGAAAGTAGTTATTTTCCATTTTCTAAACAGAAAACCGCCGTACCGCCGCTACAACGTTGCATATAACCAATCAGCCCCCCAAACAGCCAGAAATCACGATCGGCCGTCCAGTCCGGCACGAGTCCCGAATTTCTCGCTGTATCGACAAAAAGCACTAATCACCCTTGGACAGCCCGAAAGTAGTTATTTTCCATTTTGTCAACGGAAAACCGCCGTACCGCCGCTAGAGCGTTGCACATAACCAATTTGTCCCTCAAACAGCCAGAAATCACGATTGGCCGTCCAGACCGGAACGAATCTCGAATTTCTCGCTGTACCGACAAAAAACACTATTCACCCCTGGACAACCTGAAAGTAGTTATTTTCCATTTTGTCAACGGAAAACCGCCGTACCGCACCTAAAACGTTGCAAATAACCATTCTGGCCCCCAGACAGCCAGAAATCACGATCGGCCGCCCAGACCGGCACGAATCCCGAATTTCTCGCTGTACCGACAAAAAGCACTATTCACCCCTGAACGGCCCGAAAGTAGTTATTTTCCATTTTGTCAATGGAAAACCGTCGAACCACCCGTAAAACGTTGCATATAACCAATCTGCCCCCCAAACAGCCAGAAATCACGATCGGCCGTCCTGACCGGCACGAATCCCGAATTTCTCGCTGTACCGACAAAAAGCACTATTCACCCCTAGACGGCCCGAAAGTAGTTATTTTCCATTTTCTAAACGGAAAACCGCCGTACCGCCGATACAACGTTGCATATAACCAATTTGTCCCCTAAACAGCCAGAAATCACGATTGGCCGTCCAGATCGGCACGAATCTCGAAATTCTTGCTGTACCGACAAAACGCACTATTCACCCCTGGACAACCCGAAAGTAGTTATTTTCCATTTTCTAAACAGAAAACCGCCGTACCGCCGCTACAACGTTGCATATAACCAATCAGCCCCCCAAACAGCCAGAAATCACGATCGGCCGTCCAGTCCGGCACGAGTCCCGAATTTCTCGCTGTATCGACAAAAAGCACTAATCACCCTTGGACAGCCCGAAAGTAGTTATTTTCCATTTTGTCAACGGAAAACCGCCGTACCGCCGCTAGAGCGTTGCACATAACCAATTTGTCCCTCAAACAGCCAGAAATCACGATTGGCCGTCCAGACCGGAACGAATCTCGAATTTCTCGCTGTACCGACAAAAAACACTATTCACCCCTGGACAACCTGAAAGTAGTTATTTTCCATTTTGTCAACGGAAAACCGCCGTACCGCACCTAAAACGTTGCAAATAACCATTCTGGCCCCCAGACAGCCAGAAATCACGATCGGCCGCCCAGACCGGCACGAATCCCGAATTTCTCGCTGTACCGACAAAAAGCACTATTCACCCCTGAACGGCCCGAAAGTAGTTATTTTCCATTTTGTCAATGGAAAACCGTCGAACCACCCGTAAAACGTTGCATATAACCAATCTGCCCCCCAAACAGCCAGAAATCACGATCGCCGCCCAGACCGGCACGAATCCCGAATTTCTCGCTGTACCGACAAAAAGCACTATTCACCCCTGAACGGCCCGAAAGTAGTTATTTTCCATTTTGTCAATGGAAAACCGTCGAACCACCCCTAAAACGTTGCATATAACCAATCTGCCCCCCAAACAGCCAGAAATCACGATCGGCCGTCCTGACCGGCACGAATCCCGAATTTCTCGTTGTACCGACAAAAAGCACTATTCTCCCCTAGACGGCCCGAAAGTAGTTATTTTCCATTTTCTAAACGGAAAACCGCCGTACCGCCGATACAACGTTGCATATAACCAATTTGTCCCCTAAACAGCCAGAAATCACGATTGGCCGTCCAGATCGGCACGAATCTCGAAATTCTTGCTGTACCGACAAAACGCACTATTCACCCCTGGACAACCCGAAAGTAGTTATTTTCCATTTTCTAAACGGAAAACCGCCGTACCGCCGCTACAACGTTGCATATAACCAATCAGCCCCCCAAACAGCCAGAAATCACGATCGGCCGTCCAGACCGGCACGAGTCCCGAATTTCTCGCTGTACCGACAAAAAGCACTAATCACCCTTGGACAGCCCGAAAGTAGTTATTTTCCATTTTGTCAACGGAAAACCGCCGTACCGCCGCTAGAGCGTTGCACATAACCAATTTGTCCCTCAAACAGCCAGAAATCACGATTGGCCGTCCAGACCGGAACGAATCTCGAATTTCTCGCTGTACCGACAAAAAACACTATTCACCCCTGGACAACCTGAAAGTAGTTATTTTCCATTTTGTCAACGGAAAACCGCCGTACCGCACCAAAAACGTTGCAAATAACCATTCTGGCCCCCAGACAGCCAGAAATCACGATCGGCCGCCCAGACCGGCACGAATCCCGAATTTCTCGCTGTACCGACAAAAAGCACTATTCACCCCTGAACGGCCCGAAAGTAGTTATTTTCCATTTTGTCAATGGAAAACCGTCGAACCACCCCTAAAACGTTGCATATAACCAATCTGCCCCCCAAACAGCCAGAAATCACGATCGGCCGCCCAGACCGGCACGAATCCCGAATTTCTCGCTGTACTGACAAAAAGCACTATTCACCCCTAGACGGCCCGAAAGTAGTTATTTTCCATTTTCTAAACGGAAAACCGCCGTACCGCCGATACAACGTTGCATATAACCAGTTTGTCCCCTAAACAGCCAGAAATCACGATTGGCCGTCCAGATCGGCACGAATCTCGAAATTCTTTCTGTACCGACAAAACGCACTATTCACCCCTGGACAACCCGAAAGTAGTTATTTTCCATTTTCTAAACGGAAAACCGCCGTACCGCCGCTACAACGTTGCATATAACCAATCAGCCCCCCAAACAGCCAGAAATCACGATCGGCCGTCCAGACCGGCACGAGTCCCGAATTTCTCGCTGTACCGACAAAAAGCACTAATCACCCTTGGACAGCCCGAAAGTAGTTATTTTCCATTTTGTCAACGGAAAACCGCCGTACCGCCGCTAGAGCGTTGCACATAACCAATTTGTCCCTCAAACAGCCAGAAATCACGATTGGCCGTCCAGACCGGAACGAATCTCGAATTTCTCGCTGTACCGACAAAAAACACTATTCACCCCTGGACAACCTGAAAGTAGTTATTTTCCATTTTGTCAACGGAAAACCGCCGTACCGCACCTAAAACGTTGCAAATAACCATTCTGGCCCCCAGACAGCCAGAAATCACGATCGGCCGCCCAGACCGGCACGAATCCCGAATTTCTCGCTGTACCGACAAAAAGCACTATTCACCCCTGAACGGCCCGAAAGTAGTTATTTTCCATTTTGTCAATGGAAAACCGTCGAACCACCCGTAAAACGTTGCATATAACCAATCTGCCCCCCAAACAGCCAGAAATCACGATCGCCGCCCAGACCGGCACGAATCCCGAATTTCTCGCTGTACCGACAAAAAGCACTATTCACCCCTGAACGGCCCGAAAGTAGTTATTTTCCATTTTGTCAATGGAAAACCGTCGAACCACCCCTAAAACGTTGCATATAACCAATCTGCCCCCCAAACAGCCAGAAATCACGATCGGCCGTCCTGACCGGCACGAATCCCGAATTTCTCGTTGTACCGACAAAAAGCACTATTCTCCCCTAGACGGCCCGAAAGTAGTTATTTTCCATTTTCTAAACGGAAAACCGCCGTACCGCCGATACAACGTTGCATATAACCAATTTGTCCCCTAAACAGCCAGAAATCACGATTGGCCGTCCAGATCGGCACGAATCTCGAAATTCTTGCTGTACCGACAAAACGCACTATTCACCCCTGGACAACCCGAAAGTAGTTATTTTCCATTTTCTAAACGGAAAACCGCCGTACCGCCGCTACAACGTTGCATATAACCAATCAGCCCCCCAAACAGCCAGAAATCACGATCGGCCGTCCAGACCGGCACGAGTCCCGAATTTCTCGCTGTACCGACAAAAAGCACTAATCACCCTTGGACAGCCCGAAAGTAGTTATTTTCCATTTTGTCAACGGAAAACCGCCGTACCGCCGCTAGAGCGTTGCACATAACCAATTTGTCCCTCAAACAGCCAGAAATCACGATTGGCCGTCCAGACCGGAACGAATCTCGAATTTCTCGCTGTACCGACAAAAAACACTATTCACCCCTGGACAACCTGAAAGTAGTTATTTTCCATTTTGTCAACGGAAAACCGCCGTACCGCACCTAAAACATTGCAAATAACCATTCTGGCCCCCAGACAGCCAGAAATCACGATCGGCCGCCCAGACCGGCACGAATCCCGAATTTCTCGCTGTACCGACAAAAAGCACTATTCACCCCTGAACGGCCCGAAAGTAGTTATTTTCCATTTTGTCAATGGAAAACCGTCGAACCACCCCTAAAACGTTGCATATAACCAATCTGCCCCCCAAACAGCCAGAAATCACGATCGGCCGCCCAGACCGGCACGAATCCCGAATTTCTCGCTGTACTGACAAAAAGCACTATTCACCCCTAGACGGCCCGAAAGTAGTTATTTTCCATTTTCTAAACGGAAAACCGCCGTACCGCCGATACAACGTTGCATATAACCAATTTGTCCCCTAAACAGCCAGAAATCACGATTGGCCGTCCAGATCGGCACGAATCTCGAAATTCTTTCTGTACCGACAAAACGCACTATTCACCCCTGGACAACCCGAAAGTAGTTATTTTCCATTTTCTAAACGGAAAACCGCCGTACCGCCGCTACAACGTTGCATATAACCAATCAGCCCCCCAAACAGCCAGAAATCACGATCGGCCGTCCAGACCGGCACGAGTCCCGAATTTCTCGCTGTACCGACAAAAAGCACTAATCACCCTTGGACAGCCCGAAAGTAGTTATTTTCCATTTTGTCAACGGAAAACCGCCGTACCGCCGCTAGAGCGTTGCACATAACCAATTTGCCCCTCAAACAGCCAGAAATCACGATTGGCCGTCCAGACCGGAACGAATCTCGAATTTCTCGCTGTACCGACAAAAAACACTATTCACCCCTGGACAACCTGAAAGTAGTTATTTTCCATTTTGTCAACGGAAAACCGCCGTACCGCACCTAAAACGTTGCAAATAACCATTCTGGCCCCCAGACAGCCAGAAATCACGATCGGCCGCCCAGACCGGCACGAATCCCGAATTTCTCGCTGTACCGACAAAAAGCACTATTCACCCCTAAACGGCCCGAAAGTAGTTATTTTCCATTTTGTCAATGGAAAACCGTCGAACCACCCCTAAAACGTTGCATATAACCAATCTGCCCCCCAAACAGCCAGAAATCACGATCGGCCGTCCTGACCGGCACGAATCCCGAATCTCTCGCTGTACCGACAAAAAGCACTATTCACCCCTAGACGGCCCGAAAGTAGTTATTTTCCATTTTCTAAACGGAAAACCGCCGTACCGCCGATACAACGTTGCATATAACCAATTTGTCCCCTAAACAGCCAGAAATCACGATTGGCCGTCCAGATCGGCACGAATCTCGAAATTCTTGCTGTACCGACAAAACGCACTATTCACCCCTGGACAACCCGAAAGTAGTTATTTTCCATTTTCTAAACGGAAAACCGCCGTACCGCCGCTACAACGTTGCATATAACCAATCAGCCCCCCAAACAGCCAGAAATCACGATCGGCCGTCCAGACCGGCACGAGTCCCGAATTTCTCGCTGTACCGACGAAAAGCACTAATCACCCTTGGACAGCCCGAAAGTAGTTATTTTCCATTTTGTCAACGGAAAACCGCCGTACCGCCGCTAGAGCGTTGCACATAACCAATTTGTCCCTCAAACAGCCAGAAATCACGATTGGCCGTCCAGACCGGAACGAATCTCGAATTTCTCGCTGTACCGACAAAAAACACTATTCACCCCTGGACAACCTGAAAGTAGTTATTTTCCATTTTGTCAACGGAAAACCGCCGTACCGCACCAAAAACGTTGCAAATAACCATTCTGGCCCCCAGACAGCCAGAAATCACGATCGGCCGCCCAGACCGGCACGAATCCCGAATTTCTCGCTGTACCGACAAAAAGCACTATTCACCCCTGAACGGCCCGAAAGTAGTTATTTTCCATTTTGTCAATGGAAAACCGTCGAACCACCCCTAAAACGTTGCATATAACCAATCTGCCCCCCAAACAGCCAGAAATCACGATCGGCCGTCCTGACCGGCACGAATCCCGAATTTCTCGCTGTACCGACAAAAAGCACTATTCACCCCTAGACGGCCCGAAAGTAGTTATTTTCCATTTTCTAAACGGAAAACCGCCGTACCGCCGATACAACGTTGCATATAACCAATTTGTCCCCTAAACAGCCAGAAATCACGATTGGCCGTCCAGATCGGCACGAATCTCGAAATTCTTGCTGTACCGACAAAACGCACTATTCACCCCTGGACAACCCGAAAGTAGTTATTTTCCATTTTCTAAACGGAAAACCGCCGTACCGCCGCTACAACGTTGCATATAACCAATCAGCCCCCCAAACAGCCAGAAATCACGATCGGCCGTCCAGACCGGCACGAGTCCCGAATTTCTCGCTGTACCGACAAAAAGCACTAATCACCCTTGGACAGCCCGAAAGTAGTTATTTTCCATTTTGTCAACGGAAAACCGCCGTACCGCCGCTAGAGCGTTGCACATAACCAATTTGTCCCTCAAACAGCCAGAAATCACGATTGGCCGTCCAGACCGGAACGAATCTCGAATTTCTCGCTGTACCGACAAAAAACACTATTCACCCCTGGACAACCTGAAAGTAGTTATTTTCCATTTTGTCAACGGAAAACCGCCGTACCGCACCTAAAACGTTGCAAATAACCATTCTGGCCCCCAGACAGCCAGAAATCACGATCGGCCGCCCAGACCGGCACGAATCCCGAATTTCTCGCTGTACCGACAAAAAGCACTATTCACCCCTGAACGGCCCGAAAGTAGTTATTTTCCATTTTGTCAATGGAAAACCGTCGAACCACCCCTAAAACGTTGCATATAACCAATCTGCCCCCCAAACAGCCAGAAATCACGATCGGCCGCCCAGACCGGCACGAATCCCGAATTTCTCGCTGTACCGACAAAAAGCACTATTCACCCCTGAACGGCCCGAAAGTAGTTATTTTCCATTTTGTCAATGGAAAACCGTCGAACCACCCCTAAAACGTTGCATATAACCAATCTGCCCCCCAAACAGCCAGAAATCACGATCGGCCGTCCTGACCGGCACGAATCCCGAATCTCTCGCTGTACCGACAAAAAGCACTATTCACCCCTAGACGGCCCGAAAGTAGTTATTTTCCATTTTCTAAACGGAAAACCGCCGTACCGCCGATACAACGTTGCATATAACCAATTTGTCCCCTAAACAGCCAGAAATCACGATTGGCCGTCCAGATCGGCACGAATCTCGAAATTCTTGCTGTACCGACAAAACGCACTATTCACCCCTGGACAACCCGAAAGTAGTTATTTTCCATTTTCTAAACGGAAAACCGCCGTACCGCCGCTACAACGTTGCATATAACCAATCAGCCCCCCAAACAGCCAGAAATCACGATCGGCCGTCCAGACCGGCACGAGTCCCGAATTTCTCGCTGTACCGACAAAAAGCACTAATCACCCTTGGACAGCCCGAAAGTAGTTATTTTCCATTTTGTCAACGGAAAACCGCCGTACCGCCGCTAGAGCGTTGCACATAACCAATTTGTCCCTCAAACAGCCAGAAATCACGATTGGCCGTCCAGACCGGAACGAATCTCGAATTTCTCGCTGTACCGACAAAAAACACTATTCACCCCTGGACAACCTGAAAGTAGTTATTTTCCATTTTGTCAACGGAAAACCGCCGTACCGCACCTAAAACGTTGCAAATAACCATTCTGGCCCCCAGACAGCCAGAAATCACGATCGGCCGCCCAGACCGGCACGAATCCCGAATTTCTCGCTGTACCGACAAAAAGCACTATTCACCCCTGAACGGCCCGAAAGTAGTTATTTTCCATTTTGTCAATGGAAAACCGTCGAACCACCCCTAAAACGTTGCATATAACCAATCTGCCCCCCAAACAGCCAGAAATCACGATCGGCCGCCCAGACCGGCACGAATCCCGAATTTCTCGCTGTACCGACAAAAAGCACTATTCACCCCTGAACGGCCTGAAAGTAGTTATTTTCCATTTTGTCAATGGAAAACCGTCGAACCACCCCTAAAACGTTGCATATAACCAATCTGCCCCCCAAACAGCCAGAAATCACGATCGGCCGTCCTGACCGGCACGAATCCCGAATTTCTCGCTGTACCGACAAAAAGCACTATTCACCCCTAGACGGCCCGAAAGTAGTTATTTTCCATTTTCTAAACGGAAAACCGCCGTACCGCCGATACAACGTTGCATATAACCAATTTGTCCCCTAAACAGCCAGAAATCACGATTGGCCGTCCAGATCGGCACGAATCTCGAAATTCTTGCTGTACCGACAAAACGCACTATTCACCCCTGGACAACCCGAAAGTAGTTATTTTCCATTTTCTAAACAGAAAACCGCCGTACCGCCGCTACAACGTTGCATATAACCAATCAGCCCCCCAAACAGCCAGAAATCACGATCGGCCGTCCAGTCCGGCACGAGTCCCGAATTTCTCGCTGTATCGACAAAAAGCACTAATCACCCTTGGACAGCCCGAAAGTAGTTATTTTCCATTTTGTCAACGGAAAACCGCCGTACCGCCGCTAGAGCGTTGCACATAACCAATTTGTCCCTCAAACAGCCAGAAATCACGATTGGCCGTCCAGACCGGAACGAATCTCGAATTTCTCGCTGTACCAACAAAAAACACTATTCACCCCTGGACAACCTGAAAGTAGTTATTTTCCATTTTGTCAACGGAAAACCGCCGTACCGCACCAAAAACGTTGCAAATAACCATTCTGGCCCCCAGACAGCCAGAAATCACGATCGGCCGCCCAGACCGGCACGAATCCCGAATTTCTCGCTGTACCGACAAAAAGCACTATTCACCCCTGAACGGCCCGAAAGTAGTTATTTTCCATTTTGTCAATGGAAAACCGTCGAACCACCCCTAAAACGTTGCATATAACCAATCTGCCCCCCAAACAGCCAGAAATCACGATCGGCCGCCCAGACCGGCACGAATCCCGAATTTCTCGCTGTACCGACAAAACGCACTATTCACCCCTGGACAACCCGAAAGTAGTTATTTTCCATTTTGTCAACGGAAAACCGCCGTACCGCCGCTAGAGCGTTGCACATAACCAATTTGTCCCTCAAACAGCCAGAAATCACGATTGGCCGTCCAGACCGGAACGAATCTCGAATTTCTCGCTGTACCGACAAAAAACACTATTCACCCCTGGACAACCTGAAAGTAGTTATTTTCCATTTTGTCAACGGAAAACCGCCGTACCGCACCTAAAACGTTGCAAATAACCATTCTGGCCCCCAGACAGCCAGAAATCACGATCGGCCGCCCAGACCGGCACGAATCCCGAATTTCTCGCTGTACCGACAAAAAGCACTATTCACCCCTGAACGGCCCGAAAGTAGTTATTTTCCATTTTGTCAATGGAAAACCGTCGAACCACCCCTAAAACGTTGCATATAACCAATCTGCCCCCCAAACAGCCAGAAATCACGATCGGCCGCCCAGACCGGCACGAATCCCGAATTTCTCGCTGTACCGACAAAAAGCACTATTCACCCCTGAACGGCCTGAAAGTAGTTATTTTCCATTTTGTCAATGGAAAACCGTCGAACCACCCCTAAAACGTTGCATATAACCAATCTGCCCCCCAAACAGCCAGAAATCACGATCGGCCGTCCTGACCGGCACGAATCCCGAATTTCTCGCTGTACCGACAAAAAGCACTATTCACCCCTAGACGGCCCGAAAGTAGTTATTTTCCATTTTCTAAACGGAAAACCGCCGTACCGCCGATACAACGTTGCATATAACCAATTTGTCCCCTAAACAGCCAGAAATCACGATTGGCCGTCCAGATCGGCACGAATCTCGAAATTCTTGCTGTACCGACAAAACGCACTATTCACCCCTGGACAACCCGAAAGTAGTTATTTTCCATTTTCTAAACAGAAAACCGCCGTACCGCCGCTACAACGTTGCATATAACCAATCAGCCCCCCAAACAGCCAGAAATCACGATCGGCCGTCCAGTCCGGCACGAGTCCCGAATTTCTCGCTGTATCGACAAAAAGCACTAATCACCCTTGGACAGCCCGAAAGTAGTTATTTTCCATTTTGTCAACGGAAAACCGCCGTACCGCCGCTAGAGCGTTGCACATAACCAATTTGTCCCTCAAACAGCCAGAAATCACGATTGGCCGTCCAGACCGGAACGAATCTCGAATTTCTCGCTGTACCAACAAAAAACACTATTCACCCCTGGACAACCTGAAAGTAGTTATTTTCCATTTTGTCAACGGAAAACCGCCGTACCGCACCAAAAACGTTGCAAATAACCATTCTGGCCCCCAGACAGCCAGAAATCACGATCGGCCGCCCAGACCGGCACGAATCCCGAATTTCTCGCTGTACCGACAAAAAGCACTATTCACCCCTGAACGGCCCGAAAGTAGTTATTTTCCATTTTGTCAATGGAAAACCGTCGAACCACCCCTAAAACGTTGCATATAACCAATCTGCCCCCCAAACAGCCAGAAATCACGATCGGCCGCCCAGACCGGCACGAATCCCGAATTTCTCGCTGTACCGACAAAAAGCACTATTCACCCCTGAACGGCCCGAAAGTAGTTATTTTCCATTTTGTCAATGGAAAACCGTCGAACCACCCCTAAAACGTTGCATATAACCAATTTGTCCCCTAAACAGCCAGAAATCACGATCGGCCGTCCTGACCGGCACGAATCCCGAATTTCTCGCTGTACCGACAAAACGCACTATTCACCCCTAGACGGCCCGAAAGTAGTTATTTTCCATTTTCTAAACGGAAAACCGCCGTACCGCCGCTACAACGTTGCATATAACCAATCAGCCCCCCAAACAGCCAGAAATCACGATCGGCCGTCCAGACCGGCACGAGTCCCGAATTTCTCGCTGTACCGACAAAACGCACTATTCACCCCTGGACAACCCGAAAGTAGTTATTTTCCATTTTGTCAACGGAAAACAGCCGTACCGCCGCTAGAGCGTTGCACATAACCAATTTGTCCCTCAAACAGCCAGAAATCACGATTGGCCGTCCAGACTGGACCGAATCTCGAATTTCTCGCTGTACCGACAAAAAACACTATTCACCCCTGGACAACCTGAAAGTAGTTATTTTCCATTTTGTCAACGGAAAACCGCCGTACCGCACCTAAAACGTTGCAAATAACCATTCTGGCCCCCAGACAGCCAGAAATCACGATCGGCCGCCCAGACCGGCACGAATCCCGAATTTCTCGCTGTACCGACAAAAAGCACTATTCACCCCTGAACGGCCCGAAAGTAGTTATTTTCCATTTTGTCAATGGAAAACCGTCGAACCACCCCTAAAACGTTGCATATAACCAATCTGCCCCCCAAACAGCCAGAAATCACGATCGGCCGCCCAGACCGGCACGAATCCCAAATTTCTCGCTGTACCGACAAAAAGCACTATTCACCCCTGAACGGCCCGAAAGTAGTTATTTTCCATTTTGTCAATGGAAAACCGTCGAACCACCCCTAAAACGTTGCATATAACCAATCTGCGCCCCAAACAGCCAGAAATCACGATCGGCCGTCCTGACCGGCACGAATCCCGAATTTCTCGCTGTACCGACAAAAAGCACTATTCACCCCTAGACGGCCCGAAAGTAGTTATTTTCCATTTTCTAAACGGAAAACCGCCGTACCGCCGATACAACGTTGCATATAACCAATTTGTCCCCTAAACAGCCAGAAATCACGATTGGCCGTCCAGATCGGCACGAATCTCGAAATTCTTGCTGTACCGACAAAACGCACTATTCACCCCTGGACAACCCGAAAGTAGTTATTTTCCATTTTCTAAACGGAAAACCGCCGTACCGCCGCTACAACGTTGCATATAACCAATCAGCCCCCCAAACAGCCAGAAATCACGATCGGCCGTCCAGACCGGCACGAGTCCCGAATTTCTCGCTGTATCGACAAAAAGCACTAATCACCCTTGGACAGCCCGAAAGTAGTTATTTTCCATTTTGTCAACGGAAAACCGCCGTACCGCCGCTAGAGCGTTGCACATAACCAATTTGTCCCTCAAACAGCCAGAAATCACGATTGGCCGTCCAGACCGGAACGAATCTCGAATTTCTCGCTGTACCGACAAAAAACACTATTCACCCCTGGACAACCTGAAAGTAGTTATTTTCCATTTTGTCAACGGAAAACCGCCGTACCGCACCTAAAACGTTGCAAATAACCATTCTGGCCCCCAGACAGCCAGAAATCACGATCGGCCGCCCAGACCGGCACGAATCCCGAATTTCTCGCTGTACCGACAAAAAGCACTATTCACCCCTGAACGGCCCGAAAGTAGTTATTTTCCATTTTGTCAATGGAAAACCGTCGAACCACCCCTAAAACGTTGCATATAACCAATCTGCCCCCCAAACAGCCAGAAATCACGATCGGCCGCCCAGACCGGCACGAATCCCGAATTTCTCGCTGTACCGACAAAAAGCACTATTCACCCCTGAACGGCCCGAAAGTAGTTATTTTCCATTTTGTCAATGGAAAACCGTCGAACCACCCCTAAAACGTTGCATATAACCAATCTGCCCCCCAAACAGCCAGAAATCACGATCGGCCGTCCTGACCGGCACGAATCCCGAATTTCTCGCTGTACCGACAAAAAGCACTATTCACCCCTAGACGGCCCGAAAGTAGTTATTTTCCATTTTCTAAACGGAAAACCGCCGTACCGCCGATACAACGTTGCATATAACCAATTTGTCCCCTAAACAGCCAGAAATCACGATTGGCCGTCCAGATCGGCACGAATCTCGAAATTCTTGCTGTACCGACAAAACGCACTATTCACCCCTGGACAACCCGAAAGTAGTTATTTTCCATTTTCTAAACAGAAAACCGCCGTACCGCCGCTACAACGTTGCATATAACCAATCAGCCCCCCAAACAGCCAGAAATCACGATCGGCCGTCCAGTCCGGCACGAGTCCCGAATTTCTCGCTGTATCGACAAAAAGCACTAATCACCCTTGGACAGCCCGAAAGTAGTTATTTTCCATTTTGTCAACGGAAAACCGCCGTACCGCCGCTAGAGCGTTGCACATAACCAATTTGTCCCTCAAACAGCCAGAAATCACGATTGGCCGTCCAGACCGGAACGAATCTCGAATTTCTCGCTGTACCGACAAAAAACACTATTCACCCCTGGACAACCTGAAAGTAGTTATTTTCCATTTTGTCAACGGAAAACCGCCGTACCGCACCAAAAACGTTGCAAATAACCATTCTGGCCCCCAGACAGCCAGAAATCACGATCGGCCGCCCAGACCGGCACGAATCCCAAATTTCTCGCTGTACCGACAAAAAGCACTATTCACCCCTGAACGGCCCGAAAGTAGTTATTTTCCATTTTGTCAATGGAAAACCGTCGAACCACCCCTAAAACGTTGCATATAACCAATCTGCCCCCCAGACAGCCAGAAATCACGATCGGCCGCCCAGACCGGCACGAATCCCGAATTTCTCGCTGTACCGACAAAAAGCACTATTCACCCCTGAACGGCCCGAAAGTAGTTATTTTCCATTTTGTCAATGGAAAACCGTCGAACCACCCCTAAAACGTTGCATATAACCAATTTGTCCCCTAAACAGCCAGAAATCACGATCGGCCGTCCTGACCGGCACGAATCCCGAATTTCTCGCTGTACCGACAAAACGCACTATTCACCCCTAGACGGCCCGAAAGTAGTTATTTTCCATTTTCTAAACGGAAAACCGCCGTACCGCCGCTACAACGTTGCATATAACCAATCAGCCCCCCAAACAGCCAGAAATCACGATCGGCCGTCCAGACCGGCACGAGTCCCGAATTTCTCGCTGTACCGACAAAACGCACTATTCACCCCTGGACAACCCGAAAGTAGTTATTTTCCATTTTGTCAACGGAAAACCGCCGTACCGCCGCTAGAGCGTTGCACATAACCAATTTGTCCCTCAAACAGCCAGAAATCACGATTGGCCGTCCAGACTGGAACGAATCTCGAATTTCTCGCTGTACCGACAAAAAACACTATTCACCCCTGGACAACCTGAAAGTAGTTATTTTCCATTTTGTCAACGGAAAACCGCCGTACCGCACCTAAAACGTTGCAAATAACCATTCTGGCCCCCAGACAGCCAGAAATCACGATCGGCCGCCCAGACCGGCACGAATCCCGAATTTCTCGCTGTACCGACAAAAAGCACTATTCACCCCTGAACGGCCCGAAAGTAGTTATTTTCCATTTTGTCAATGGAAAACCGTCGAACCACCCCTAAAACGTTGCATATAACCAATCTGCCCCCCAAACAGCCAGAAATCACGATCGGCCGCCCAGACCGGCACGAATCCCGAATTTCTCGCTGTACCGACAAAAAGCACTATTCACCCCTGAACGGCCCGAAAGTAGTTATTTTCCATTTTGTCAATGGAAAACCGTCGAACCACCCCTAAAACGTTGCATATAACCAATCTGCGCCCCAAACAGCCAGAAATCACGATCGGCCGTCCTGACCGGCACGAATCCCGAATTTCTCGCTGTACCGACAAAAAGCACTATTCACCCCTAGACGGCCCGAAAGTAGTTATTTTCCATTTTCTAAACGGAAAACCGCCGTACCGCCGATACAACGTTGCATATAACCAATTTGTCCCCTAAACAGCCAGAAATCACGATTGGCCGTCCAGATCGGCACGAATCTCGAAATTCTTGCTGTACCGACAAAACGCACTATTCACCCCTGGACAACCCGAAAGTAGTTATTTTCCATTTTCTAAACGGAAAACTGCCGTACCGCCGCTACAACGTTGCATATAACCAATCAGCCCCCCAAACAGCCAGAAATCACGATCGGCCGTCCAGACCGGCACGAGTCCCGAATTTCTCGCTGTATCGACAAAAAGCACTAATCACCCTTGGACAGCCCGAAAGTAGTTATTTTCCATTTTGTCAACGGAAAACCGCCGTACCGCCGCTAGAGCGTTGCACATAACCAATTTGTCCCTCAAACAGCCAGAAATCACGATTGGCCGTCCAGACCGGAACGAATCTCGAATTTCTCGCTGTACCGACAAAAAACACTATTCACCCCTGGACAACCTGAAAGTAGTTATTTTCCATTTTGTCAACGGAAAACCGCCGTACCGCACCTAAAACGTTGCAAATAACCATTCTGGCCCCCAGACAGCCAGAAATCACGATCGGCCGCCCAGACCGGCACGAATCCCGAATTTCTCGCTGTACCGACAAAAAGCACTATTCACCCCTGAACGGCCCGAAAGTAGTTATTTTCCATTTTGTCAATGGAAAACCGTCGAACCACCCCTAAAACGTTGCATATAACCAATCTGCCCCCCAAACAGCCAGAAATCACGATCGGCCGCCCAGACCGGCACGAATCCCGAATTTCTCGCTGTACCGACAAAAAGCACTATTCACCCCTGAACGGCCCGAAAGTAGTTATTTTCCATTTTGTCAATGGAAAACCGTCGAACCACCCCTAAAACGTTGCATATAACCAATCTGCCCCCCAAACAGCCAGAAATCACGATCGGCCGTCCTGACCGGCACGAATCCCGAATTTCTCGCTGTACCGACAAAAAGCACTATTCACCCCTAGACGGCCCGAAAGTAGTTATTTTCCATTTTCTAAACGGAAAACCGCCGTACCGCCGATACAACGTTGCATATAACCAATTTGTCCCCTAAACAGCCAGAAATCACGATTGGCCGTCCAGATCGGCACGAATCTCGAAATTCTTGCTGTACCGACAAAACGCACTATTCACCCCTGGACAACCCGAAAGTAGTTATTTTCCATTTTCTAAACAGAAAACCGCCGTACCGCCGCTACAACGTTGCATATAACCAATCAGCCCCCCAAACAGCCAGAAATCACGATCGGCCGTCCAGTCCGGCACGAGTCCCGAATTTCTCGCTGTATCGACAAAAAGCACTAATCACCCTTGGACAGCCCGAAAGTAGTTATTTTCCATTTTGTCAACGGAAAACCGCCGTACCGCCGCTAGAGCGTTGCACATAACCAATTTGTCCCTCAAACAGCCAGAAATCACGATTGGCCGTCCAGACCGGAACGAATCTCGAATTTCTCGCTGTACCGACAAAAAACACTATTCACCCCTGGACAACCTGAAAGTAGTTATTTTCCATTTTGTCAACGGAAAACCGCCGTACCGCACCAAAAACGTTGCAAATAACCATTCTGGCCCCCAGACAGCCAGAAATCACGATCGGCCGCCCAGACCGGCACGAATCCCAAATTTCTCGCTGTACCGACAAAAAGCACTATTCACCCCTGAACGGCCCGAAAGTAGTTATTTTCCATTTTGTCAATGGAAAACCGTCGAACCACCCCTAAAACGTTGCATATAACCAATCTGCCCCCCAGACAGCCAGAAATCACGATCGGCCGCCCAGACCGGCACGAATCCCGAATTTCTCGCTGTACCGACAAAAAGCACTATTCACCCCTGAACGGCCCGAAAGTAGTTATTTTCCATTTTGTCAATGGAAAACCGTCGAACCACCCCTAAAACGTTGCATATAACCAATTTGTCCCCTAAACAGCCAGAAATCACGATCGGCCGTCCTGACCGGCACGAATCCCGAATTTCTCGCTGTACCGACAAAACGCACTATTCACCCCTAGACGGCCCGAAAGTAGTTATTTTCCATTTTCTAAACGGAAAACCGCCGTACCGCCGCTACAACGTTGCATATAACCAATCAGCCCCCCAAACAGCCAGAAATCACGATCGGCCGTCCAGACCGGCACGAGTCCCGAATTTCTCGCTGTACCGACAAAACGCACTATTCACCCCTGGACAACCCGAAAGTAGTTATTTTCCATTTTGTCAACGGAAAACCGCCGTACCGCCGCTAGAGCGTTGCACATAACCAATTTGTCCCTCAAACAGCCAGAAATCACGATTGGCCGTCCAGACTGGAACGAATCTCGAATTTCTCGCTGTACCGACAAAAAACACTATTCACCCCTGGACAACCTGAAAGTAGTTATTTTCCATTTTGTCAACGGAAAACCGCCGTACCGCACCTAAAACGTTGCAAATAACCATTCTGGCCCCCAGACAGCCAGAAATCACGATCGGCCGCCCAGACCGGCACGAATCCCGAATTTCTCGCTGTACCGACAAAAAGCACTATTCACCCCTGAACGGCCCGAAAGTAGTTATTTTCCATTTTGTCAATGGAAAACCGTCGAACCACCCCTAAAACGTTGCATATAACCAATCTGCCCCCCAAACAGCCAGAAATCACGATCGGCCGCCCAGACCGGCACGAATCCCGAATTTCTCGCTGTACCGACAAAAAGCACTATTCACCCCTGAACGGCCCGAAAGTAGTTATTTTCCATTTTGTCAATGGAAAACCGTCGAACCACCCCTAAAACGTTGCATATAACCAATCTGCGCCCCAAACAGCCAGAAATCACGATCGGCCGTCCTGACCGGCACGAATCCCGAATTTCTCGCTGTACCGACAAAAAGCACTATTCACCCCTAGACGGCCCGAAAGTAGTTATTTTCCATTTTCTAAACGGAAAACCGCCGTACCGCCGATACAACGTTGCATATAACCAATTTGTCCCCTAAACAGCCAGAAATCACGATTGGCCGTCCAGATCGGCACGAATCTCGAAATTCTTGCTGTACCGACAAAACGCACTATTCACCCCTGGACAACCCGAAAGTAGTTATTTTCCATTTTCTAAACGGAAAACCGCCGTACCGCCGCTACAACGTTGCATATAACCAATCAGCCCCCCAAACAGCCAGAAATCACGATCGGCCGTCCAGACCGGCACGAGTCCCGAATTTCTCGCTGTACCGACAAAAAGCACTAATCACCCGTGCACAGCCCGAAAGTAGTTATTTTCCATTTTGTCAACGGAAAACCGCCGTACCGCCGCTAGAGCGTTGCACATAACCAATTTGACCCTCAAACAGCCAGAAATCACGATTGGCCGTCCAGACCGGCACGAATCCCGAATTTCTCGCTGTACCGACAAAAAGCACTATTCACCCCTGAACGGCCCGAAAGTAGTTATTTTCCATTTTGTCAATGGAAAACCGTCGAACCACCCCTAAAACGTTGCATATAACCAATATGCCCCCCAAACAGCCAGAAATCACGATCGGCCGCCCAGACCGGCACGAATCCCGAATTTCTCGCTGTACCGACAAAAAGCACTATTCACTCCTGAACGGCCCGAAAGTAGTTATTTTCCATTTTGTCAATGGAAAACCGTCGAACCACCCCTAAAACGTTGCATATAACCAATCTGCGCCCCAAACAGCCAGAAATCACGATCGGCCGTCCTGACCGGCACGAATCCCGAATTTCTCGCTGTACCGACAAAAAGCACTATTCACCCCTGAACGGCCCGAAAGTAGTTATTTTCCATTTTGTCAATGGAAAACCGTCGAACCACCCCTAAAACGTTGCATATAACCAATCTGCCCCCCAAACAGCCAGAAATCACGATCGGCCGCCCAGACCGGCACGAATCCCGAATTTCTCGCTGTACCGACAAAAAGCACTATTCACCCCTGAACGGCCCGAAAGTAGTTATTTTCCATTTTGTCAATGGAAAACCGTCGAACCACCCCTAAAACGTTGCATATAACCAATCTGCGCCCCAAACAGCCAGAAATCACGATCGGCCGTCCTGACCGGCACGAATCCCGAATTTCTCGCTGTACCGACAAAAAGCACTATTCACCCCTAGACGGCCCGAAAGTAGTTATTTTCCATTTTCTAAACGGAAAACCGCCGTACCGCCGATACAACGTTGCATATAACCAATTTGTCCCCTAAACAGCCAGAAATCACGATTGGCCGTCCAGATCGGCACGAATCTCGAAATTCTTGCTGTACCGACAAAACGCACTATTCACCCCTGGACAACCCGAAAGTAGTTATTTTCCATTTTCTAAACGGAAAACCGCCGTACCGCCGCTACAACGTTGCATATAACCAATCAGCCCCCCAAACAGCCAGAAATCACGATCGGCCGTCCAGACCGGCACGAGTCCCGAATTTCTCGCTGTACCGACAAAAAGCACTAATCACCCGTGGACAGCCCGAAAGTAGTTATTTTCCATTTTGTCAACGGAAAACCGCCGTACCGCCGCTAGAGCGTTGCACATAACCAATTTGTCCCTCAAACAGCCAGAAATCACGATTGGCCGTCCAGACCGGCACGAATCCCGAATTTCTCGCTGTACCGACAAAAAGCACTATTCACCCCTGAACGGCCCGAAAGTAGTTATTTTCCATTTTGTCAATGGAAAACCGTCGAACCACCCCTAAAACGTTGCATATAACCAATCTGCCCCCCAAACAGCCAGAAATCACGATCGGCCGCCCAGACCGGCACGAATCCCGAATTTCTCGCTGTACCGACAAAAAGCACTATTCACCCCTGAACGGCCCGAAAGTAGTTATTTTCCATTTTGTCAATGGAAAACCGTCGAACCACCCCTAAAACGTTGCATATAACCAATCTGCGCCCCAAACAGCCAGAAATCACGATCGGCCGTCCTGACCGGCACGAATCCCGAATTTCTCGCTGTACCGACAAAAAGCACTATTCACCCCTAGACGGCCCGAAAGTAGTTATTTTCCATTTTCTAAACGGAAAACCGCCGTACCGCCGATACAACGTTGCATATAACCAATTTGTCCCCTAAACAGCCAGAAATCACGATTGGCCGTCCAGATCGGCACGAATCTCGAAATTCTTGCTGTACCGACAAAACGCACTATTCACCCCTGGACAACCCGAAAGTAGTTATTTTCCATTTTCTAAACGGAAAACCGCCGTACCGCCGCTACAACGTTGCATATAACCAATCAGCCCCCCAAACAGCCAGAAATCACGATCGGCCGTCCAGACCGGCACGAGTCCCGAATTTCTCGCTGTACCGACAAAAAGCACTAATCACCCTTGGACAACCTGAAAGTAGTTATTTTCCATTTTGTCAACGGAAAACCGCCGTACCGCCGCTAGAGCGTTGCACATAACCAATTTGTCCCTCAAACAGCCAGAAATCACGATTGGCCGTCCAGACCGGAACGAATCTCGAATTTCTCGCTGTACCGACAAAAAACACTATTCACCCCTGGACAACCTGAAAGTAGTTATTTTCCATTTTGTCAACGGAAAACCGCCGTACCGCACCTAAAACGTTGCAAATAACCATTCTGGCCCCCAGACAGCCAGAAATCACGATCGGCCGCCCAGACCGGCACGAATCCCGAATTTCTCGCTGTACCGACAAAAAGCACTATTCACCCCTGAACGGCCCGAAAGTAGTTATTTTCCATTTTGTCAATGGAAAACCGTCGAACCACCCCTAAAACGTTGCATATAACCAATCTGCCCCCCAAACAGCCAGAAATCACGATCGGCCGCCCAGACCGGCACGAATCCCGAATTTCTCGCTGTACCGACAAAAAGCACTATTCACCCCTGAACGGCCCGAAAGTAGTTATTTTCCATTTTGTCAATGGAAAACCGTCGAACCACCCCTAAAACGTTGCATATAACCAATCTGCCCCCCAAACAGCCAGAAATCACGATCGGCCGCCCAGACCGGCACGAATCCCGAATTTCTCGCTGTACCGACAAAAAGCACTATTCACCCCTGAATGGCCCGAAAGTAGTTATTTTCCATTTTCTAAACGGAAAACCGCCGTACCGCCGATACAACGTTGCATATAACCAATTTGTCCCCTAAACAGCCAGAAATCACGATTGGCCGTCCAGATCGGCACGAATCTCGAAATTCTTGCTGTACCGACAAAACGCACTATTCACCCCTGGACAACCCGAAAGTAGTTATTTTCCATTTTCTAAACGGAAAACCGCCGTACCGCCGCTACAACGTTGCATATAACCAATCAGCCCCCCAAACAGCCAGAAATCACGATCGGCCGTCCAGACCGGCACGAGTCCCGAATTTCTCGCTGTACCGACAAAAAGCACTAATCACCCTTGGACAGCCCGAAAGTAGTTATTTTCCATTTTGTCAACGGAAAACCGCCGTACCGCCGCTAGAGCGTTGCACATAACCAATTTGTCCCTCAAACAGCCAGAAATCACGATTGGCCGTCCAGACCGGAACGAATCTCGAATTTCTCGCTGTACCGACAAAAAACACTATTCACCCCTGGACAACCTGAAAGTAGTTATTTTCCATTTTGTCAACGGAAAACCGCCATACCGCACCAAAAACGTTGCAAATAACCATTCTGGCCCCCAGACAGCCAGAAATCACGATCGGCCGCCCAGACCGGCACGAATCTCGAATTTCTCGCTGTACCGACAAAAAGCACTATACACCCCTGAACGGCCCGAAAGTAGTTATTTTCCATTTTGTCAATGGAAAACCGTCGAACCACCCCTAAAACGTTGCATATAACCAATCTGCCCCCCAAACAGCCAGAAATCACGATCGGCCGTCCAGATCGGCACGAATCTCGAAATTCTTGCTGTACCGACAAAACGCACTATTCACCCCTGGACAACCCGAAAGTAGTTATTTTCCATTTTCTAAACGGAAAACCGCCGTACCGCCGCTACAACGTTGCATATAACCAATCAGCCCCCCAAACAGCCAGAAATCACGATCGGCCGTCCAGACCGGCACGAGTCCCGAATTTCTCGCTGTACCGACAAAAAGCACTAATCACCCTTGGACAGCCCGAAAGTAGTTATTTTCCATTTTGTCAACGGAAAACCGCCGTACCGCCGCTAGAGCGTTGCACATAACCAATTTGTCCCTCAAACAGCCAGAAATCACGATTGGCCGTCCAGACCGGAACGAATCTCGAATTTCTCGCTGTACCGACAAAAAACACTATTCACCCCTGGACAACCTGAAAGTAGTTATTTTCCATTTTGTCAACGGAAAACCGCCGTACCGCACCAAAAACGTTGCAAATAACCATTCTGGCCCCCAGACAGCCAGAAATCACGATCGGCCGCCCAGACCGGCACGAATCCCGAATTTCTCGCTGTATCGACAAAAAGCACTATTCACCCCTGAACGGCCCGAAAGTAGTTATTTTCCATTTTGTCAATGGAAAACCGTCGAACCACCCCTAAAACGTTGCATATAACCAATCTGCCCCCCAAACAGCCAGAAATCACGATCGGCCGCCCAGACCGGCACGAATCCCGAATTTCTCGCTGTACCGACAAAAAGCACTATTCACCCCTGAACGGCCCGAAAGTAGTTATTTTCCATTTTGTCAATGGAAAACCGTCAAACCACCCCTAAAACGTTGCATATAACCAATCTGCCCCACAAACAGCCAGAAATCACGATCGGCCATCCTGACCGGCACGAATCCCGAATTTCTCGCTGTACCGACAAAAAGCACTATTCACCCCTAGACGGCCCGAAAGTAGTTATTTTCCATTTTCTAAACGGAAAACCGCCGTACCGCCGATACAACGTTGCATATAACCAATTTGTCCCCTAAACAGCCAGAAATCACGATTGGCCGTCCAGATCGGCACGAATCTCGAAATTCTTGCTGTACCGACAAAACGCACTATTCACCCCTGGACAACCCGAAAGTAGTTATTTTCCATTTTCTAAACGGAAAACCGCCGTACCGCCGCTACAACGTTGCATATAACCAATCAGCCCCCCAAACAGCCAGAAATCACGATCGGCCGTCCAGACCGGCACGAGTCCCGAATTTCTCGCTGTACCGACAAAAAGCACTAATCACCCTTGGACAGCCCGAAAGTAGTTATTTTCCATTTTGTCAACGGAAAACCGCCGTACCGCCGCTAGAGCGTTGCACATAACCAATTTGTCCCTCAAACAGCCAGAAATCACGATTGGCCGTCCAGACCGGAACGAATCTTGAATTTCTCGCTGTACCGACAAAAAACACTATTCACCCCTGGACAACCTGAAAGTAGTTATTTTCCATTTTCTAAACGGAAAACCGCCGTACCGCCGCTAGAACGTTGCATATAACCAATTTGTCCCCCAAACAGTCATAAATCACGATTGGCCGTCCAGACCGGCACGAATCTCGAATTTCTCGCTGTACCGACAAAAAGCACTATTCACCCCTGGACAACCCGAAAGTAGTTATTTTCCATTTTGTAAACGGAAAACCACCAAACCCCACCTAAAACGTTGCATATAACAAATCTGCCCCCCAAACAGCCGGAAATCATGATCGGCCGTCCAGACCGGCACGAGTCCCGAATTTCTCGCTGTACCGACAAAAAGCACTATTCACCCCTGAACGGCCCGAAAGTAGTTATTTTCCATTTTCTAAACGGAAAACCGCCGTACCGCCGCTAGAACGTTGCATATAACCAATCTGCCCCCCAAACAGCCAGAAATCACGATCGGCCGTCCTGACCGGCACGAATCCCGAATTTCTCGCGGTACCGACAAAAAGCACTATTCACTCCTAGACGGCCCGAAAGTAGTTATTTTCCATTTTCTAAACGGAAAACCGCCATACCGCCGCCACAACGTTGCATATAACCAATTTGTCCCCCAAACAGCCAGAAATCACGATTGGCCGTCCAGATTGGCACGAATCTCGAAATTCTCGCTGTACCGACAAAACGCACTATTCACCCCTGGACAACCCGAAAGTAGTTATTTTCCATTTTGTAAACGGAAAACCACCGAACCCCCCCTGAAACGTTGCATATAACCAATCAGCCCCCCAAACAGCCAGAAATCACGATCGGCCGCCCAGACCGGCACGAGTCCCGAATTTCTCGCTGTACCGACAAAAAGCACTAATCACCCCTGGACAGCCTGATAGTAGTTATTCTCCATTTTGTCAACGGAAAACCGCCGTACCGCCGCTAGAGCGTTGCACATAACCAATTTGTCCCTCAAACAGCCAGAAATCACGATTGGCCGTCCAGACCGGAACGAATCTCGAATTTCTCGCTGTACCGACAAAAAACACTATTCACCCCTGGACAACCTGAAAGTAGTTATTTTCCATTTTGTCAACGGAAAACCGCCGTACCGCACCAAAAACGTTGCAAATAACCATTCTGGCCCCCAGACAGCCAGAAATCACGATCGGCTGTCCAGACCGGCACGAATCCCGAATTTCTCGCTGTACCGACAAAAAGCACTATTCACCCCTAGACGGCCCGAAAGTAGGTATTTTCCATTTTCTAAACGGAAAACCGCTGTACCGCTGCTAGAACGTTGCATATAACCAATTTGTCCCCCAAACAGTCATAAATCACGATTGGCCGTCCAGACCGGCACGAATCTCGAATTTCTCGCTGTACCGACAAAAAGCACTATTCACCCCTGGACAACTCAAAAGTAGTTATTTTCCAATTTGTCAACGGAAAACCGCCGTACCGCCGCTATAACGTTACATATAACCAATTTGTCCCCCAAACAGCCAGAAATCACGACTAGCCGTCCAGACCGGAACGAATCTCGAATTTCTCGCTGTACAGACAAAAAATACTATTCACCCCTGGACAACCTGAAAGTAGTTATTTTCCATTCTGTCAACGGAAAACCGCCGTACCGCCCCAAAAACGTTGCAAATAACCATTCTGGCCCGCAGACAGCCAGAAATCACGATCGGCCGTCCAGACCGGCACGAATCCCGAATTTCTCGCTGTACCAACAAAAGGCACTATTCACCCCTAAACGGCCCGAAAGTAGTTATTTTCCATTTTGTAAACGGAAAACCGCCGTACCGCACCTAAAACGTTGCAAATAACCATTCTAGCCCCCAAACAGCCAGAAATCGCGGTCGGCCGCCCAGACCGGCGCGAATCCCGAATTTCTCGCTGTACTGACAAAAAGCACTATTCACCCCTGAACGGCCCGAAAGTAGTTATTTTCCATTTTCTAAACGGAAAACCGCCGTACCGCCGCTACAACGTTGCATATAACCAATTTGTCCCCCAAACAGCCAGAAATCACGATTGGTCGCCCAGATCGGCACGAATCTCGAAATTCTCGCTGTACCGACAAAACGCACTATTCACCCCTGGACAACCCGAAAGTAGTTATTTTTCATTTTGTAAACGGAAAACCACCGAACCCCCCCTAAAACGTTACATATAACCAATCTGCCCCCCAAGCAGCCAGAAATCACGATCGGCCGTCCTGACCGGCACGAATCCCGAATTTCTCGCTGTACCGACAAAAAGCACTATTCACCCCTAGACGGCCCGAAAGTAGTTATTTTCCATTTTCTAAACGGAAAACCGCCGTACCGCCGCTACAACGTTGCATATAACCAATTTGCCCCCTAAACAGCCAGAAATCACGATCGGCCGTCCAGATCGGCACGAATCTCGAAAATCTCGCTGTTCCGACAAAACGCACTATTCACCCCTGGACAACCCGAAAGTAGTTATTTTCCATTTTCTAAACGGAAAACCGCCGTACCGCCGCTACAACGTTGCATATAACCAATCAGCCCCCCAAACAGCCAGAAATCACGATCGGCCGTCCAGACCGGCACGAGTCCCGAATTTCTCGCTGTACCGACAAAAAGCACTAATCACCCTTGGACAGCCCGAAAGTAGTTATTTTCCATTTTGTCAACGGAAAACCGCCGTACCGCCGCTAGAGCGTTGCACATAACCAATTTGTCCCTCAAACAGCCAGAAATCACGATTGGCCGTCCAGACCGGAACGAATCTTGAATTTCTCGCTGTACCGACAAAAAACACTATTCACCCCTGGACAACCTGAAAGTAGTTATTTTCCATTTTGTCAACGGAAAACCGCCGTACCGCACCTAAAACGTTGCAAATAACCATTCTGGCCCCCAGACAGCCAGAAATCACGATCGGCCGCCCAGACCGGCACGAATCCCGAATTTCTCGCTGTACCGACAAAAAGCACTATTCACCCCTGAACGACCCGAAAGTAGTTATTTTCCATTTTGCCAATGGAAAACCGTCGAACCACCCCTAGAACGTTGCATATAACCAATCTGCCCCCCAAACAGCCAGAAATCACGATCGGCCGTCCTGACCGGCACGAATCCCGAATTTCTCGCAGTACCGACAAAAAGCGCTATTCACCCCTAGACGGCCCGAAAGTAGTTATTTTCCATTTTCTAAACAGAAAACCGCCGTACCGCCGCTAGAACGTTGCATATAACCAATTTGTCCCCTAAACAGCCAGAACTCACGATTGGCCGTCCAGATCGGCACGAATCTCGAAAATCTCGCTGTTCCGACAAAACGCACTATTCACCCCTGGACAACCCGAAAGTAGTTATTTTCCATTTTCTAAACGGAAAACCGCCGTACCGCCGCTACAACGTTGCATATAACCAATTTGTCCCCTAAACAGCCAGAAATCACGATCGGCCGTCCAGATCGGCACGAATCTCGAAAATCTCGCTGTTCCGACAAAACGCACTGTTCACCCCTGGACAACCCGAAAGTAGTTATTTTCCATTTTCTAAACGGAAAACCGCCGTACCGCCGCTACAATGTTGCATATAACCAATCAGCCCCCCAAACAGCCAGAAATCACGATCGGCCGTCCAGACCGGCACGAGTCCCGAATTTCTCGCTGTACCGACAAAAAGCACTAATCACCCTTGGACAGCCCGAAAGTAGTTATTTTCCATTTTGTCAACGGAAAACCGCCGTACCGCCGCTAGAGCGTTGCACATAACCAATTTATCCCTCAAACAGCCAGAAATCACGATTGGCCGTCCAGACCGGAACGAATCTCGAATTTCTCGCTGTACCGACAAAAAACACTATTCACCCCTGGACAACCTGAAAGTAGTTATTTTCCATTTTGTCAACGGAAAACCGCCGTACCGCACCTAAAACGTTGCAAATAACCATTCTGGCCCCCAGACAGCCAGAAATCACGATCGGCCGCCCAGACCGGCACGAATCCCGAATTTCTCGTTGTACCAACAAAAGGCACTATTCACCCCTAGACGGCCCGAAAGTAGTTATTTTCCATTTTCTAAACGGAAAACCGCCGTACCGCCGCTACAACGTTGCATATAACCAATTTGTCCCCTAAACAGCCAGAAATCACGATTGGCCGTCTAGATCGGCACGAATCTCGAAATTCTCGCTGTACCGACAAAACGCACTATTCTCCCCTGGACAACCCGAAAGTAGTTATTTTTCATTTTGTAAACGGAAAACCACCGAACCCCCCCTGAAACGTTGCATATAACCAATCTGCCCCCCAAACAGCCAGAAATCACGATCGGCTGTCCAGACCGGCACGAGTCCCGAATTTCTCGCTGTACCGACAAAAAGCACTAATCACCCCTGGACAGCCCGATAGTAGTTATTTTCCATTCTGTCAACGGAAAACCGCCGTACCGCCGCTAGAGCGTTGCACATAACAAATTTGTCCCTCAAACCGCCAGAAATCACGATTGGCCCTCCAGATCGGCACGAATCTCGAATTTCTCGCTGTACCGACAAAACGCACTATTCACCCCATGCCAACCCGAAAGTAGTTATTTTTCATTTTGTAAACGGAAAACCACCGAACCCCCCCTGAAACGTTGCATATAACCAATCTGCCCCCCAAACAACCAGAAATCACGATCGGCCGTCCAGACCGGCACGAATCCCGAATTTCTCGCTGTACCGACAAAAAGCACTATTCACCCCTAGACGGCCCGAAAGTAGTTATTTTCCATTTTGTAAACGGAAAACCGCTGTACCGCCGCTAGAACGTTGCATATAACCAATCTGCCCCCCAAACAGCCAGAAATCACGATCGGCCGTCCTGACCGGGACGAATCCCAAATTTCTCGCTGTACCGACAAAAAGCACTATTCCCCCCTAGACGGCCCGAAAGTAGTTATTTTCCATTTTCTAAACGGAAAACCGCCGAACCGCCGCTACAACGTTGCATATAACCAATTTGTCCCTCAAACAGCCAGAAATCACGATTGGCCGTCCAGACCGGAACGAATCTCGAATTTCTCGCTGTACCGAAAAAAAACACTATTCTCCCCTGGACAACCTGAAAGTAGTTATTTTCCATTTTGTCAACGGAAAACCGCCGTACTGCGCCGAAAACGTTGCAAATAACCATTCTGGCCCCCAAACAGCCAGAAATCACGATCGGCCGTCCAGACCGGCACGAATCCCGAATTTCTCGCTGTACCGACAAAAAGCACTATTCACCCCTAGACGGCCCGAAAGTAGTTATTTTCCATTTCCTAAATGGAAAACCGCCGTACCGCCGCTAGAACGTTGCATATAACCAATTTGTCCCCCAAACAGTCAGAAATCACGATTGGCCGTCCAGACCGGCACGAATCTCAAATTTCTCGCTGTACCGACAAAAAGCACTATTCACCCCTGGACAACCCGAAAGTAGTTATTTTCCATTTTGTGAACGGAAAACCACCAAACCCCCCGTAAAACGTTGCATATAACCAATCTGCCCCCCAAACAGCCAGAAATCATGATCGGCCGTCCAGACCGGCACGAGTCCCGAATTTCTCGCTGTACCGACAAAAAGTACTAATCACCCCTGGACAGCTCGAAAGTAGTTATTTTCCATTTTGTAAACGGAAAACCGCCGTACCGCCGCTAGAACGTTGCATATAACCAATTCGTCCCCCAAACAGCCAGAAATAACGATTGGCCGTCCAGATCGGCACGAATCTCGAATTTCTCGCCGTACCGACAAAACGCACTATTCACCCCTGGACGGCCCGAAAGTAGTTATTTTCCATTTTGTCAACGGAAAACCGCCGTACCGCCGCTAGAACGTTGCAAATAACCAATTTGTCCCCCAAACAACTAGAAATCACGATAGGCCGTCCAGACCGGTACGAATCCCGAATTTCTCGATGTACCGACAAAAACCACTAATCAGCCCTGGACAGCCCGAAAGTAGTTATTTTCCATTTTGTAAACGGAAAACCGCCGCACCGCCCCTAAAACGTTGCATATAACCAATCTGCCCCCCAAACAGCCAGAAATCACGATCGGCCGTCCAGACCGGCACGAGTCCCGAATTTCTCGCTGTACCGACAAAAAGCACTAATCACCCCTGGACAGCCCGAAAGTAGTTAAGTTCCATTTTGTCAACGGAAAACCACCGTACCGCCCCAAAAACGTTGCAAATAACCATTCTGGCCCCCAGACAGCCAGAAATCACGATCGGCCGTCCAGACCGGCACGAATCCCGAATTTCTCGCTGTACCGACAAAAACCACTAATCACCCCTAGACAGCCCGAAAGTAGTTATTTTCCATTTTGTCAACGGAAAACCGCCGTACTGCCGCTAGAACGTTGCATATAACCAATTTGTCCCCCAAACAGCCAGAAATCATGATTGGCCGTCCAGACCGGAACGAATCACGAATTTCTCGCTGTACCGACAAAAAACACTATTCACCCCTGGACAACCCGAAAGTAGTTATTTTTCATTCTGTCAACGAAAAACTGCCGTACCGCCCCAAAAACGTTGCAAATAACCATTCTGGCCCTCAGACAGCCAGAAATCGCTATCGGCCGTCCAGACCGGCACGACTCCCGAATTTCTCGTTGTACCGACAAAAACCACTAATCACCCCCGGATAGCCCGAAAGTAGTTATTTTCCATTTTGTCAACGGAAAACCGCCGTACCGCCGCGAGAACGTTGCATATAACCAATTTGTCCCCCAAACAGCCAGAAATCCTGATTGGCCGTCCAGACCGGAACGAATCACGAATTTCTCGCTTTACCGACAAAAAACACTATTCACCCCTGGACAACCCGAAAGTAGTTATTTTCCATTTTGTGAACGGAAAACCACCAAACCCCCCCTAAAACGTTGCATATAACCAATCTGCCCCCCAAACAGCCAGAAATCATGATCGGCCGTCCAGACCGGCACGAGTCCCGAATTTCTCGCTGTACCGACAAAAAGTACTAATCACCCCTGGACAGCTCGAAAGTAGTTATTTTCCATTTTGTAAACGGAAAACCGCCGTACCGCCGCTAGAACGTTGCATATAACCAATTCGTCCCCCAAACAGCCAGAAATCACGATTGGCCGTCCAGATCGGCACGAATCTCGAATTTCTCGCCGTACCGACAAAACGCACTATTCGCCCCTGGACGGCCCGAAAGTAGTTATTTTCCATTTTGTCAACGGAAAACCGCCGTACCGCCGCTAGAACGTTGCAAATAACCAATTTGTCCCCCAAACAACTAGAAATCACGATTGGCCGTCCAGACCGGTACGAATCCCGAATTTCTCGCTGTACCGACAAAAACCACTAATCACCCCTGGACAGCCCGAAAGTAGTTATTTTCCATTTTGTCAACGGAAAACCGCCGTACTGCCGCTAGAACGTTGCATATAACCAATTTGTCCCCCAAACAGCCAGAAATCATGATTGGCCGTCCAGACCGGAACGAATCACGAATTTCTCGCTTTACCGACAAAAAACACTATTCACCCTGGACAACCCGAAAGTAGTTATTTTCCATTCTGTCAACGAAAAACTGCCGTACCGCCCCAAAAACGTTGCAAATAACCATTCTGGCCCCCAGACAGCCAGAAATCGCTATCGGCCGTCCAGACCGGCACGACTCCCGAATTTCTCGTTGTACCGACAAAAACCACTAATCACCCCTGGATAGCCCGAAAGTAGTTATTTTCCATTTTGTCAACGGAAAACCGCCGTACCGCCGCGAGAACGTTGCACATAACCAATTTGTCCCCCAAACAGCCAGAAATCATGATTGGCCGTCCAGACCGGCACGAATTTCGAATTTCTCGCTGTACCGACAAAAACCACTAATCACCCCTGGACAGCCCGAAAGTAGTTATTTTCCATTCTGTCTACGGAAAACCGCCGTACCGCCCCAAAAACGTTGCAAATAACGATTCTGGCCCCCAGACAGCCAGAAATCACGATCGGCCGTCCAGACCGGCACGAATCCCGAATTTCTCGCTGTACCGACAAAAACCACTAATCACCCCTGGACAGCCCGAAAGTAGTTATTTTCCATTTTGTAAACGGAAAACCGCCGCACCGCCCCTAAAACGTTGCATATAACCAATCTGCCCCCCAAACAGCCAGAAATCACGATCGGCCGTCCAGACCGGCACGAGTCCCGAATTTCTCGCTGTACCGACAAAAAGCACAAATCACCCCTGGACAGCCCGAAAGTAGTTAAGTTCCATTTTGTCAACGGAAAACCGCCGTACCGCCCCAAAAACGTTGCAAGACAGCCAGAAATCACGATCGGCCGTCCAGACCGGCACGAATCCCGAATTTCTCGCTGTACCGACAAAAACCACTAATCACCCCTGGACAGCCCGAAAGTAGTTATTTTCCATTTTGTCAACGGAAAACCGCCGTACTGCCGCTAGAACGTTGCATATAACCAATTTGTCCCCCAAACAGCCAGAAATCATGATTGGCCGTCCAGACCGGAACGAATCACGAATTTCTCGCTTTACCGACAAAAAACACTATTCACCCTGGACAACCCGAAAGTAGTTATTTTCCATTCTGTCAACGAAAAACTGCCGTACCGCCCCAAAAACGTTGCAAATAACCATTCTGGCCCCCAGACAGCCAGAAATCGCTATCGGCCGTCCAGACCGGCACGACTCCCGAATTTCTCGTTGTACCGACAAAAACCACTAATCACCCCTGGATAGCCCGAAAGTAGTTATTTTCCATTTTGTCAACGGAAAACCGCCGTACCGCCGCGAGAACGTTGCACATAACCAATTTGTCCCCCAAACAGCCAGAAATCATGATTGGCCGTCCAGACCGGCACGAATTTCGAATTTCTCGCTGTACCGACAAAAACCACTAATCACCCCTGGACAGCCCGAAAGTAGTTATTTTCCATTTTGTCAACGGAAAACCGCCGTACCCCAGCTAGAACGTTGCATATAACCAATTTGTCCCCCAAACAGCCAGAAATCACGATTGGCCTTCCAGACCGGAACGAATCACGAATTTCTCGCTGTACCGACAAAAAACACTATTCACCCCTGGACAAATCGAAAGTAGTTATTTTCCATTCTGTCAACGGAAAACCGCCGTACCGCCCCAAAAACGTTGCAAATAACCATTCTGGCCCCCAGACAGCCAGAAATCGCTATCGGCCGTCCAGACCGGCACGAATCCCGAATTTCTCGCTGTACCGACAAAAACCACTAATCACCCCTAGATAGCCTGAAAGTAGTTATTTTCCATTTTGACAATGGAAAACCGCCGTACCGCCGCTAGAACGTTGCATATAACCAATTTGTCCCCCAAACAGCCAGAAATCATGATTGGCCGTCCAGACCGGAACGAATCACGAATTTCTCGCTGTACCGACAAAAAACACTATTCACCCCTGGACAACCCGAAAGTAGTTATTTTCCATTCTGTCTACGGAAAACCGCCGTACCGCCCCAAAAACGTTGCAAATAACCATTCTGGCCCCCAGACAGCCAGAAATCACGATCGGCCGTCCAGACCGGCACGAATCCCGAATTTCTCGCTGTACCGACAAAAACCACTAATCACCCCTGGACAGCCCGAAAGTAGTTATTTTCCATTTTGTCAACGGAAAACCGCCGTACCGCCGCTAGAACGTTGTATATAACCAATTTGTCCCCCAAACAGCCAGAAATCATGATTGGCCGTCCAGACCGGAACGAATCACGAATTTCTCGCTGTACCGACAAAAAACAGTATTCACCCCTGGACAACCCGAAAGTAGTTATTTTCCATTCTGTCAACGGAAAACCGCCGTACCGCCCCAAAAACGTTGCAAATAACCATTCTGGCCCCCAGACAGCCAGAAATCGCTATCGGCCGTCCAGACCGGCACGAATCCCGAATTTCTCGCTGTACCGACAAAAACCACTAATCACCCCTGGATAGCCCGAAAGTAGTTATTTTCCATTTTGTCAACGGAAAACCGCCGTACCGCCGCTAGAACGTTGTATATAACCAATTTGTCCCCCAAACAGCCAGAAATCGTGATTGGCCGTCCAGACCGGAACGAATCACGAATTTCTCGCTGTACCGACAAAAAACACTATTCACCCCTGGACAACCCGAAAGTAGTTATTTTCCATTCTGTCTACGGAAAACCGCCGTACCGCCCCAAAAACGTTGCAAATAACCATTCTGGCCCCCTGACAGCCAAAAATCACGATCGGCCGTCCAGACCGGCACGAATCCCGAATTTCTCGCTGTACCGACAAAAACCACTAATCACCCCTGGACAGCCCGAAAGTAGTTATTTTCCATTTTGTCAACGGAAAACCGCCGTACCGCCGCTAGAACGTTGTATATAACCAATTTGTCCCCCAAACAGCCAGAAATCATGATTGGCCGTCCAGACCGGAACGAATCACGAATTTCTCGCTGTACCGACAAAAAACACTATTCACCCCTGGACAACCCGAAAGTAGTTATTTTCCATTCTGTCAACGGAAAACTGCCGTACCGCCCCAAAAACGTTGCAAATAACCATTCTGGCCCCCAGACAGCCAGAAATCGCTATCGGCCGTCCAGACCGGCACGAATCCCGAATTTCTCGCTGTACCGACAAAAACCACTAATCACCCCTGGATAGCCCGAAAGTAGTTATTTTCCATTTTGTCAACGGAAAACCGCCGTACCGCCGCTAGAACGTTGTATATAACCAATTTGTCCCCCAAACAGCCAGAAATCGTGATTGGCCGTCCAGACCGGAACGAATCACGAATTTCTCGCTGTACCGACAAAAAACACTATTCACCCCTGGACAACCCGAAAGTAGTTATTTTCCATTCTGTCAACGGAAAACTGCCGTACCGCCCCAAAAACGTTGCAAATAACCATTCTGGCCCACAGACAGCCAGAAATCGCTATCGGCTGTCCAGACCGGCACGAATCCCGAATTTCTCGCTGTACCGACAAAAACCACTAATCACCCCTGGATAGCCCGAAAGTAGTTATTTTCCATTTTGTCAACGGAAAACCGCCGTACCGCCGCGAGAACGTTGCATATAACCAATTTGTCCCCGAAACAGCCAGAAATCATGATTGGCCGTCCAGACCGGAACGAATCACGAATTTCTCGCTGTACCGACAAAAAACACTATTCACCCCTGGACAACCCGAAAGTAGTTATTTTCCATTCTGTCAACGGAAAACTGCCGTACCGCCCCAAAAACGTTGCAAATAACCATTCTGGCCCCCAGACAGCCAGAAATCGCTATCGGCCGTCCAGACCGGCACGAATCCCGAATTTCTCGCTGTACCGACAAAAACCACTAATCACCCCTGGATAGCCCGAAAGTAGTTATTTTCCATTTTGTCAACGGAAAACCGCCGTACCGCCGCTAGAACGTTGTATATAACCAATTTGTCCCCCAAACAGCCAGAAATCGTGATTGGCCGTCCAGACCGGAACGAATCACGAATTTCTCGCTGTACCGACAAAAAACACTATTCACCCCTGGACAACCCGAAAGTAGTTATTTTCCATTCTGTCAACGGAAAACTGCCGTACCGCCCCAAAAACGTTGCAAATAACCATTCTGGCCCACAGACAGCCAGAAATCGCTATCGGCTGTCCAGACCGGCACGAATCCCGAATTTCTCGCTGTACCGACAAAAACCACTAATCACCCCTGGATAGCCCGAAAGTAGTTATTTTCCATTTTGTCAACGGAAAACCGCCGTACCGCCGCGAGAACGTTGCATATAACCAATTTGTCCCCGAAACAGCCAGAAATCATGATTGGCCGTCCAGACCGGCACGAATTTCGAATTTCTCGCTGTACCGACAAAAACCACTAATCACCCCTGGACAGCCCGAAAGTTGTTATTTTCCATTTTGTCAACGGAAAACCGCCGTACCGCAGCTAGAACGTTGCATATAACCAATTTGTCCCCCAAACAGCCAGAAATCACGATTGGCCTTCCAGACCGGAACGAATCACGAATTTCTCGCTGTACCGACAAAAAACACTATTCACCCCTGGACAACCCGAAAGTAGTTATTTTCCAATCTGTCAACAGCAAACCGCCGTACCGCCCCAAAAACGTTGCAAATAACCATTCTGGCCCCCAGGCAGCCAGAAATCACTATCGGCCGTCCATACCGGCACGATTCTCGAATTTCTCGCCGTACCGACAAAAACCACTAATCACCCCTGGATAGCCCGAAAGAAGTTATTTTCCATTTTGTCAATGGAAAACCGCCGTACCGCCGCTAGAACGTTGCATATAACCAATTTGTCCCCCAAACAGCCAGAAATCACGATTGGCCGTCCAGACCGGTACGAATTTCGAATTTCTCGTTGTACCGACAAAAACCACTAATCACCCCTGGACAGCCCGAAAGTAGTTATTTTCCATTTTGTCAACGGAAAACCACCGTACCGCAGCTAGAACGTTGCATATAACCAATTTGTCCCCCAAACGGCCAGAAATCACGATTGGCCTTCCAGACCGGAACGAATCACGAATTTCTCGCTGTACCGACAAAAACCACTAATCACCCCTGGACAGCCCGAAAGTAGTTATTTTCCATTTTGTCAACGGAAAACCGCCGTACCGCAGCTAGAACGTTGCATATAACCAATTTGTCCCCCAAACAGCCAGAAATCACGATTGGCCTTCCAGACCGGAACGAATCACGAATTTCTCGCTGTACCGACAAAAAACACTATTCACCCCTGGACAACCCGAAAGTAGTTATTTTCCAATCTGTCAACGGAAAACCGCCGTACCGCCCCAAAAACGTTGCAAATAACCATTCTGGCCCCCAGACAGCCAGAAATCACTATCGGCCGTCCAGACCGGCACGATTCTCGAATTTCTCGCCGTACCGACAAAAACCACTAATCACCCCTGGATAGCCCGAAAGTATTTATTTTCCATCTTGTCAATGGAAAACCGCCGTACCGCCGCGAGAACGTTGCGTATAACCAATTTGTCCCCCAAACAGCCAGAAATCACGATTGGCCTTCCAGACCAGAATGAATCACGAATTTCTCGCTGTACCGACAAAAAACACTATTCACCCCAGGACAACCCGAAAGTAGTTATTTTCCATTCTGTCAACGGAAAACTGCCGTACCGCCCCAAAAATGTTGCAAATAACCATTCTAGCCCCCAGACAGCCAGAAATCACTATCGGCCGTCCAGACCGGCACGATTCTCGAATTTCTCGCCGTACCGACAAAAACCACTAATCACCCCTGGATAGCCCGAAAGTATTTATTTTCCATCTTGTCAATGGAAAACCGCCGTACCGCCGCGAGAACGTTGCGTATAACCAATTTGTCCCCCAAACAGCCAGAAATCACGATTGGCCTTCCAGACCAGAATGAATCACGAATTTCTCGCTGTACCGACAAAAAACACTATTCACCCCAGGACAACCCGAAAGTAGTTATTTTCCATTCTGTCAACGGAAAACTGCCGTACCGCCCCAAAAATGTTGCAAATAACCATTCTAGCCCCCAGACAGCCAGAAATCGCTATCAGCCGTCCAGACCGGCACGAATCCTGAATTTCTCGCTGTACCGACAAATACCACTAATCACCCCTGGATAGCCCGAAAGTAGTTATTTTCCATTTTGTCAACGGAAAACCGCCGTACCGCTGTGAGAACGTTGCATATAACCAATTTGTCCCCCAAACAGCCAGAAATCATGATTGCCCGTCCAGACCGGCACGAATTTCGAATTTCTCGTTGTACCGACAAAAACCACTAATCACCCCTGGACAGCCCGAAAGTAGTTATTTTCCATTTTGTCAACGGAAAACCACCGTACCGCAGCTAGAACGTTGCATATAACCAATTTGTCCCCCAAACGGCCAGAAATCACGATTGGCCTTCCAGACCGGAACGAATCACGAATTTCTCGCTGTACCGACAAAAACCACTAATCACCCCTGGACAGCCCGAAAGTAGTTATTTTCCATTTTGTCAACGGAAAACCGCCGTACCGCAGCTAGAACGTTGCATATAACCAATTTGTCCCCCAAACAGCCAGAAATCACGATTGGCCTTCCAGACCGGAACGAATCACGAATTTCTCGCTGTACCGACAAAAAACACTATTCACCCCTGGACAACCCGAAAGTAGTTATTTTCCAATCTGTCAACGGAAAACCGCCGTACCGCCCCAAAAACGTTGCAAATAACCATTCTGGCCCCCAGACAGCCAGAAATCACTATCGGCCGTCCAGACCGGCACGATTCTCGAATTTCTCGCCGTACCGACAAAAACCACTAATCACCCCTGGATAGCCCGAAAGTATTTATTTTCCATCTTGTCAATGGAAAACCGCCGTACCGCCGCGAGAACGTTGCGTATAACCAATTTGTCCCCCAAACAGCCAGAAATCACGATTGGCCTTCCAGACCAGAATGAATCACGAATTTCTCGCTGTACCGACAAAAAACACTATTCACCCCAGGACAACCCGAAAGTAGTTATTTTCCATTCTGTCAACGGAAAACTGCCGTACCGCCCCAAAAATGTTGCAAATAACCATTCTAGCCCCCAGACAGCCAGAAATCACTATCGGCCGTCCAGACCGGCACGATTCTCGAATTTCTCGCCGTACCGACAAAAACCACTAATCACCCCTGGATAGCCCGAAAGTATTTATTTTCCATCTTGTCAATGGAAAACCGCCGTACTGCCGCGAGAACGTTGCGTATAACCAATTTGTCCCCCAAACAGCCAGAAATCACGATTGGCCTTCCAGACCAGAATGAATCACGAATTTCTCGCTGTACCGACAAAAAACACTATTCACCCCAGGACAACCCGAAAGTAGTTATTTTCCATTCTGTCAACGGAAAACTGCCGTACCGCCCCAAAAATGTTGCAAATAACCATTCTAGCCCCCAGACAGCCAGAAATCGCTATCAGCCGTCCAGACCGGCACGAATCTCAAATTTCTCGCTGTACCGACAAAAACCACTAATCACCCCTGGATAGCCCGAAAGTAGTTATTTTCCATTTTGTCAATGGAAAACCGCCGTACCGCCGCTAGAACGTTGCATATAACCAATTTGTCCCCCAAACAGCCAGAAATCACGATTGGCCTTCCAGACCGGAACGAATCACGAATTTCTCGCTGTACCGACAAAAAACACTATTCACCCCTGGACAACCCGAAAGTAGTTATTTTCCAATCTGTCAACGGAAAACCGCCGTACCGCCCCAAAAACATTGCAAATAACCATTCTGGCCCCCAGACAGCCAGAAATCACTATCGGCCGTCCAGACCGGCACGATTCTCGAATTTCTCGCCGTACCGACAAAAACCACTAATCACCCCTGGATAGCCCGAAAGTATTTATTTTCCATCTTGTCAATGGAAAACCGCCGTACCGCCGCGAGAACGTTGCGTATAACCAATTTGTCCCCCAAACAGCCAGAAATCACGATTGGCCTTCCAGACCAGAATGAATCACGAATTTCTCGCTGTACCGACAAAAAACACTATTCACCCCAGGACAACCCGAAAGTAGTTATTTTCCATTCTGTCAACGGAAAACTGCCGTACCGCCCCAAAAATGTTGCAAATAACCATTCTAGCCCCCAGACAGCCAGAAATCGCTATCAGCCGTCCAGACCGGCACGAATCCCGAATTTCTCGCTGTACCGACAAATACCACTAATCACCCCTGGATAGCCCGAAAGTAGTTATTTTCCATTTTGTCAACGGAAAACCGCCGTACCGCTGTGAGAACGTTGCATATAACCAATTTGTCCCCCAAACAGCCAGAAATCATGATTGCCCGTCCAGACCGGCACGAATTTCGAATTTCTCGCTGTACCGACAAAAACCACTAATCACCCCTGGACAGCCCGAAAGTAGTTATTTTCCATTTTGTCAACGGAAAACCGCCGTACCGCAGCTAGAACGTTGCATATAACAAATTTGTCCCCCAAACAGCCAGAAATCACGATTGGCCTTCCAGACCGGAACGAATCACGAATTTCTCGCTGTACCGTCAAAAAACACTATTCACCCCTGGACAACCCGAAAGTAGTTATTTTCAATTCTGTCAATGGAAAACCGCCGTACCGCCCCAAAAACGTTGCAAATAACCATTCTGGCCCCCAGACAGCCAGAAATCACTATCGGCCGTCCAGACCGGCACGAATCTCAAATTTCTCGCTGTACCGACAAAAACCACTAATCACCCCTGGACAGCCCGAAAGTAGTTATTTTCCATTTTGTCAACGGAAAACCGCCGTACCGCAGCTAGAACGTTGCATATAACCAATTTGTCCCCCAAACAGCCAGAAATCACGATTGGCCTTCCAGACCGGAACGAATCACGAATTTCTCGCTGTACCGTCAAAAAACACTATTCACCCCTGGACAACCCGAAAGTAGTTATTTTCAATTCTGTCAACGGAAAACCGCCGTACCGCCCCAAAAACGTTGCAAATAACCATTCTGGCCCCCAGATAGCCAGAAATCACTATCGGCCGTCCAGACCAGCACGAATCTCAAATTTCTCGCTGTACCGACAAAAACCACTAATCACCCCTGGATAGCCCGAAAGTAGTTATTTTCCATTTTGTCAATGGAAAACCGCCGTACCGCCGCTTGAACGTTGCATATAACCAATTTGTCCCCCAAGCAGCCAGAAATCATGATTGGCCGTCCAGACCGGAACGAATCACGAATTTCTCGCTGTACCGACAAAAAACACTATTCACCCCTGGACAACCTGAAAGTAGTTATTTTCCATTCTGTCTACGGAAAACCGCCGTACCGCCCCAAAAACGTTGCAAATAACCATTCTGGCCCCCAGACAGCCAGAAATCACGATCGGCCGTCCAGACCGGCACGAATCCCGAATTTCTCGCTGTACCGACAAAAACCACTAATCACCCCTGGACAGCCCAAAAGTAGTTATTTTCCATTTTGTCAACGGAAAACCGCCGTACCGCAGCTAGAACGTTGCATATAACCAATTTGTCCCCCAAATAGCCAGAAATCACGATTGGCCTTCCAGACCGGAACGAATCACGAATTTCTCGCTGTACCGACAAAAAACACTATTCACCCCTGGACAACCCGAAAGTAGTTATTTTCCATTCTGTCAACGGAAAACCGCCGTACCGCCCCAAAAACGTTGCAAATAACCATTCTGGCCCCCAGTCAGCCAGAAATCACGATCGGCCGTCCAGACCGGCACGAATCCCGAATTTCTCGCTGTACCGACAAAAACCACTAATCACCCCTGGACAGCCCGAAAGTAGTTATTTTCCATTTTGTCAACGGAAAACCGTCGTACCGCAGCTAGAACGTTGCATATAACCAATTTGTCCCCCAAATAGCCAGAAATCACGATTGGCCTTCCAGACCGGAACGAATCACGAATTTCTCGCTGTACCGACAAAAAACACTATTCACCCCTGGACAACCCGAAAGTAGTTATTTTCCAATCTGTCAACAGCAAACCGCCGTACCGCCCCAAAAACGTTGCAAATAACCATTCTGGCCCCCAGGCAGCCAGAAATCACTATCGGCCGTCCATACCGGCACGATTCTCGAATTTCTCGCCGTACCGACAAAAACCACTAATCACCCCTGGATAGCCCGAAAGTAGTTATTTTCCATTTTGTCAATGGAAAACCGCCGTACTGCCACTAGAACGTTGCATATAACCAATTTGTCCCCCAAGCAGCCAGAAATCATGATTGGCCGTCCAGACCGGAACGAATCACGAATTTCTCGCTGTACCGACAAAAAACACTATTCACCCCTGGACAACCTGAAAGTAGTTATTTTCCAATCTGTCAACAGCAAACCGCCGTACCGCCCCAAAAACGTTGCAAATAACCATTCTGGCCCCCAGTCAGCCAGAAATCATGATTGGCCGTCCAGACCGGCACGAATCCCGAATTTCTCGCTGTACCGACAAAAACCACTAATCACCCCTGGACAGCCCGAAAGTAGTTATTTTCCATTTTGTCAACGGAAAATCGCCGTACCGCTGCGAGAACGTTGCATATAACCAATTTGTCCCCCAGACAGCCAGAAATCATGATTGCCCGTCCAGACCGGCACGAATTTCGAATTTCTCGCTGTACCGACAAAAACCACTAATCACCCCTGGATAGCCCGAAAGTAGTTATTTTCCATTTTGTCAATGGAAAACCGCCGTACCGCCGCTAGAACGTTGCATATAACCAATTTGTCCCCCAAATAGCCAGAAATCATGATTGGCCGTCCAGACCGGCACGAATCCCGAATTTCTCGCTGTACCGACAAAAACCACTAATCACCCCTGGATAGCCCGAAAGTAGTTATTTTCCATTTTGCCAACGGAAAATCGCCGTACCGCTGCGAGAACGTTGCATATAACCAATTTGTCCCCCAGACAGCCAGAAATCATGATTGCCCGTCCAGACCGGCACGAATTTCGAATTTCTCGCTGTACCGACAAAAACCACTAATCACCCCTGGATAGCCCGAAAGTAGTTATTTTCCATTTTGTCAATGGAAAACCGCCGTACCGCCGCTAGAACGTTGCATATAACCAATTTGTCCCCCAAATAGCCAGAAATCATGATTGGCCGTCCAGACTGGCACGAATCCCGAATTTCTCGCTGTACCGACAAAAACCACTAATCACCCCTGGATAGCCCGAAAGTAGTTATTTTCCATTTTGTCAACGGAAAATCGCCGTACCGCCCCAAAAACGTTGCAAATAACCATTCTGGCCCCCAGACAGCCAGAAATCACGATCGGCCGTCCAGACCGGCACGAATCCCGAATTTCTCGCTGTACCGACAAAAACCACTAATCACCCCTGGATAGCCCGAAAGTAGTTATTTTCCATTTTGTCAACGGAAAACCGTCGTACCGCAGCTAGAACGTTGCATATAACCAATTTGTCCCCCAAATAGCCAGAAATCACGATTGGCCTTCCAGACCGGAACGAATCACGAATTTCTCGCTGTACCGACAAAAAACACTATTCACCCCTGGACAACCCGAAAGTAGTTATTTTCCATTCTGTCAACGGAAAACCGCCGTACCGCCCCAAAAACGTTGCAAATAACCATTCTGGCCCCCAGACAGCCAGAAATCACTATCGGCCGTCCAGACCGGCACGAATCTCGAATTTCTCGCTGTACCGACAAAAACCACTAATCACCCCTGGATAGCCCGAAAGTAGTTATTTTCCATTTTGTCAACGGAAAACCGTCGTACCGCAGCTAGAACGTTGCATATAACCAATTTGTCCCCCAAATAGCCAGAAATCACGATTGGCCTTCCAGACCGGAACGAATCACGAATTTCTCGCTGTACCGACAAAAAACACTATTCACCCCTGGACAACCCGAAAGTAGTTATTTTCCATTCTGTCAACGGAAAACCGCCGTACCGCCCCAAAAACGTTGCAAATAACCATTCTGGCCCCCAGACAGCCAGAAATCACTATCGGCCGTCCAGACCGGCACGAATCTCGAATTTCTCGCTGTACCGACAAAAACCACTAATCACCCCTGGATAGCCCGAAAGTAGTTATTTTCCATTTTGTCAATGGAAAACCGCCGTACCGCCGCTAGAACGTTGCATATAACCAATTTGTCCCCCAAATAGCCAGAAATCATGATTGGCCGTCCAGACCGGCACGAATCCCGAATTTCTCGCTGTACCGACAAAAACCACTAATCACCCTTGGATAGCCCGAAAGTAGTTATTTTCCATTTTGTCAACGGAAAATCGCCGTACCGCTGCGAGAACGTTGCATATAACCAATTTGTCCCCCAGACAGCCAGAAATCATGATTGCCCGTCCAGACCGGCACGAATTTCGAATTTCTCGCTGTACCGACAAAAACCACTAATCACCCCTGGATAGCCCGAAAGTAGTTATTTTCCATTTTGTCAATGGAAAACCGCCGTACCGCCGCTAGAACGTTGCATATAACCAATTTGTCCCCCAAATAGCCAGAAATCATGATTGGCCGTCCAGACCGGCACGAATCCCGAATTTCTCGCTGTACCGACAAAAACCACTAATCACCCCTGGATAGCCCGAAAGTAGTTATTTTCCATTTTGTCAACGGAAAATCGCCGTACCGCTGCGAGAACGTTGCATATAACCAATTTGTCCCCCAAACAGCCAGAAATCATGATTGCCCGTCCAGACCGGCACGAATTTCGAATTTCTCGCTGTACCGACAAAAACCACTAATCACCCCTGGATAGCCCGAAAGTAGTTATTTTCCATTTTGTCAATGGAAAACCGCCGTACCGCCGCTAGAACGTTGCATATAACCAATTTGTCCCCAAACAGCCAGAAATCATGATTGGCCGTCCAGACCGGAACGAATCACGAATTTCTCGCTGTACCGACAAAAAACACTATTCACCCCTAGACAACCCGAAAGTAGTTATTTTCCATTCTGTCAACGGAAAACCGCCGTACCGCCCCAAAAACGTTGCAAATAACCATTCTGGCCCCCAGACAGCCAGAAATCACTATCGGCCGTCCAGACCGGCACAAATCTCGAATTTCTCGCTGTACCGACAAAAACCACTAATCACCCCTGGATAGCCCGAAAGTAGTTATTTTCCATTTTGTCAACGGAAAACCGTCGTACCGCAGCTAGAACGTTGCATATAACCAATTTGTCCCCCAAATAGCCAGAAATCACGATTGGCCTTCCAGACCGGAACGAATCACGAATTTCTCGCTGTACCGACAAAAAACACTATTCACCCCTAGACAACCCGAAAGTAGTTATTTTCCATTCTGTCAACGGAAAACCGCCGTACCGCCCCAAAAACGTTGCAAATAACCATTCTGGCCCCCAGACAGCCAGAAATCACTATCGGCCGTCCAGACCGGCACGAATCTCAAATTTCTCGCTGTACCGACAAAAACCACTAATCACCCCTGGATAGCCCGAAAGTAGTTATTTTCCATTTTGTCAATGGAAAACCGCCGTACCGCCGCTAGAACGTTGCATATAACCAATTTGTCCCCCAAATAGCCAGAAATCATGATTGGCCGTCCAGACTGGCACGAATCCCGAATTTCTCGCTGTACCGACAAAAACCACTAATCACCCCTGGATAGCCCGAAAGTAGTTATTTTCCATTTTGTCAATGGAAAATCGCCGTACCGCCCCAAAAACGTTGCAAATAACCATTCTGGCCCCCAGACAGCCAGAAATCACGATCGGCCGTCCAGACCGGCACGAATCCCGAATTTCTCGCTGTACCGACAAAAACCACTAATCACCCCTGGATAGCCCGAAAGTAGTTATTTTCCATTTTGTCAACGGAAAACCGTCGTACCGCAGCTAGAACGTTGCATATAACCAATTTGTCCCCCAAATAGCCAGAAATCACGATTGGCCTTCCAGACCGGAACGAATCACGAATTTCTCGCTGTACCGACAAAAAACACTATTCACCCCTGGACAACCCGAAAGTAGTTATTTTCCATTCTGTCAACGGAAAACCGCCGTACCAACCCAAAAACGTTGCAAATAACCATTCTGGCCCCCAGACAGCCAGAAATCACTATCGGCCGTCCAGACCGGCACGAATCTCGAATTTCTCGCTGTACCGACAAAAACCACTAATCACCCCTGGATAGCCCGAAAGTAGTTATTTTCCATTTTGTCAATGGAAAACCGCCGTACCGCCGCTAGAACGTTGCATATAACCAATTTGTCCCCCAAATAGCCAGAAATCATGATTGGCCGTCCAGACCGGCACGAATCCCGAATTTCTCGCTGTACCGACAAAAACCACTAATCACCCCTGGATAGCCCGAAAGTAGTTATTTTCCATTTTGTCAACGGAAAATCGCCGTACCGCTGCGAGAACGTTGCATATAACCAATTTGTCCCCCAAACAGCCAGAAATCATGATTGCCCGTCCAGACCGGCACGAATTTCGAATTTCTCGCTGTACCGACAAAAACCACTAATCACCCCTGGATAGCCCGAAAGTAGTTATTTTCCATTTTGTCAATGGAAAACCGCCGTACCGCCGCTAGAACGTTGCATATAACCAATTTGTCCCCAAACAGCCAGAAATCATGATTGGCCGTCCAGACCGGAACGAATCACGAATTTCTCGCTGTACCGACAAAAAACACTATTCACCCCTAGACAACCCGAAAGTAGTTATTTTCCATTCTGTCAACGGAAAACCGCCGTACCGCCCCAAAAACGTTGCAAATAACCATTCTGGCCCCCAGACAGCCAGAAATCACAATCGGCCGTCCAGACCGGCACGAATCTCGAATTTCTCGCTGTACCGACAAAAACCACTAATCACCCCTGGATAGCCCGAAAGTAGTTATTTTCCATTTTGTCAACGGAAAACCGTCGTACCGCAGCTAGAACGTTGCATATAACCAATTTGTCCCCCAAATAGCCAGAAATCACGATTGGCCTTCCAGACCGGAACGAATCACGAATTTCTCGCTGTACCGACAAAAAACACTATTCACCCCTAGACAACCCGAAAGTAGTTATTTTCCATTCTGTCAACGGAAAACCGCCGTACCGCCCCAAAAACGTTGCAAATAACCATTCTGGCCCCCAGACAGCCAGAAATCACTATCGGCCGTCCAGACCGGCACGAATCTCAAATTTCTCGCTGTACCGACAAAAACCACTAATCACCCCTGGATAGCCCGAAAGTAGTTATTTTCCATTTTGTCAACGGAAAACCGTCGTACCGCAGCTAGAACGTTGCATATAACCAATTTGTCCCCCAAATAGCCAGAAATCACGATTGGCCTTCCAGACCGGAACGAATCACGAATTTCTCGCTGTACCGACAAAAAACACTATTCACCCCTGGACAACCCGAAAGTAGTTATTTTCCAATCTGTCAACAGCAAACCGCCGTACCGCCCCAAAAACGTTGCAAATAACAATTCTGGCCCCCAGGCAGCCAGAAATCACTATCGGCCGTCCATACCGGCACGATTCTCGAATTTCTCGCCGTACCGACAAAAACCACTAATCACCCCTGGATAGCCCGAAAGTAGTTATTTTCCATTTTGTCAACGGAAAACCGCCGTACCGCCACTAGAACGTTGCATATAACCAATTTGTCCCCCAAACAGCCAGAGATCACGATTGGCCGTCCAGACCGGCACGAATTTCAAATTTCTCGTTGTACCGACAAAAACCACTAATCACCCCAAGACAGCCCGAAAGTAGTTATTTTCCATTTTGTCAACGGAAAACCACCGTACCGCAGCTAGAACGTTGCATATAACCAATTTGTCCCCCAAACAGCCAGAAATCACGATTGGCCTTCCAGACCGGAACGAATCACGAATTTCTGGCTGTACCGACAAAAACCACTAATCACCCCTGGACAGCCCGAAAGTAGTTATTTTCCATTTTGTCAACGGAAAACCGCCGTACCGCAGCTAGAACGTTGCATATAACCAATTTGTCCCCCAAACAGCCAGAAATCACGATTGGCCTTCCAGACCGGAACGAATCACGAATTTCTCGCTGTACCGACAAAAAACACTATTCACCCCTGGACAACCCGAAAGTAGTTATTTTCCAATCTGTCAACGGAAAACCGCCGTACCGCCCCAAAAACGTTGCAAATAACCATTCTGGCCCCCAGACAGCCAGAAATCACTATCGGCCGTCCAGACCGGCACGATTCTCGAATTTCTCGCCGTATCGACAAAAACCACTAATCACCCCTGGATAGCCCGAAAGTAGTTATTTTCCATTTTGTCAACGGAAAACCGCCGTACCGCTGCGAGAACGTTGCATATAACCAATTTGTCCCCCAAAAAGCCAGAAATCATGATTGCCCGTCCAGACCGGCACGAATTTCGAATTTCTCGCCGTACCGACAAAAACCACTAATCACCCCTGGATAGCCCGAAAGTATTTATTTTCCATCTTGTCAATGGAAAACCGCCGTACCGCCGCTAGAACGTTGCATATAACCAATTTGTCCCCCAAACAGCCAGAAATCACGATTGGCCTTCCAGACCAGAATGAATCACGAATTTCTCGCTGTACCGACAAAAAACACTATTCACCCCAGGACAGCCCGAAAGTATTTATTTTCCATCTTGTCAATGGAAAACCGCCGTACCGCCGCTAGAACGTTGCATATAACCAATTTGTCCCCCAAACAGCCAGAAATCACGATTGGCCTTCCAGACCAGAATGAATCACGAATTTCTCGCTGTACCGACAAAAAACACTATTCACCCCAGGACAACCCGAAAGTAGTTATTTTCCATTCTGTCAACGGAAAACTGCCGTACCGCCCCAAAAATGTTGCAAATAACCATTCTAGCCCCCAGACAGCCAGAAATCGCTATCAGCCGTCCAGACCGGCACGAATCCCGAATTTCTCGCTGTACCGACAAATACCACTAATCACCCCTGGATAGCCCGAAAGTAGTTATTTTCCATTTTGTCAACGGAAAACCGCCGTACCGCTGCGAGAACGTTGCATATAACCAATTTGTCCCCCAAACAGCCAGAAATCATGATTGCCCGTCCAGACCGGCACGAATTTCGAATTTCTCGCCGTACCGACAAAAACCACTAATCACCCCTGGATAGCCCGAAAGTATTTATTTTCCATCTTGTCAATGGAAAACCGCCGTACCGCCGCTAGAACGTTGCATATAACCAATTTGTCCCCCAAACAGCCAGAAATCACGATTGGCCTTCCAGACCAGAATGAATCACGAATTTCTCGCTGTACCGACAAAAAACACTATTCACCCCAGGACAGCCCGAAAGTATTTATTTTCCATCTTGTCAATGGAAAACCGCCGTACCGCCGCTAGAACGTTGCATATAACCAATTTGTCCCCCAAACAGCCAGAAATCACGATTGGCCTTCCAGACCAGAATGAATCACGAATTTCTCGCTGTACCGACAAAAAACACTATTCACCCCAGGACAACCCGAAAGTAGTTATTTTCCATTCTGTCAACGGAAAACTGCCGTACCGCCCCAAAAATGTTGCAAATAACCATTCTAGCCCCCAGACAGCCAGAAATCGCTATCAGCCGTCCAGACCGGCACGAATCCCGAATTTCTCGCTGTACCGACAAATACCACTAATCACCCCTGGATAGCCCGAAAGTAGTTATTTTCCATTTTGTCAACGGAAAACCGCCGTACCGCTGCGAGAACGTTGCATATAACCAATTTGTCCCCCAAACAGCCAGAAATCATGATTGCCCGTCCAGACCGGCACGAATTTCGAATTTCTCGCCGTACCGACAAAAACCACTAATCACCCCTGGATAGCCCGAAAGTATTTATTTTCCATCTTGTCAATGGAAAACCGCCGTACCGCCGCTAGAACGTTGCATATAACCAATTTGTCCCCCAAACAGCCAGAAATCACGATTGGCCTTCCAGACCAGAATGAATCACGAATTTCTCGCTGTACCGACAAAAAACACTATTCACCCCAGGACAACCCGAAAGTAGTTATTTTCCATTCTGTCAACGGAAAACTGCCGTACCGCCCCAAAAATGTTGCAAATAACCATTCTAGCCCCCAGACAGCCAGAAATCGCTATCAGCCGTCCAGACCGGCACGAATCCCGAATTTCTCGCTGTACCGACAAATACCACTAATCACCCCTGGATAGCCCGAAAGTAGTTATTTTCCATTTTGTCAACGGAAAACCGCCGTACCGCTGCGAGAACGTTGCATATAACCAATTTGTCCCCCAAACAGCCAGAAATCATGATTGCCCGTCCAGACCGGAACGAATCACGAATTTCTCGCTGTACCGACAAAAAACACTATTCACCCCTGGACAACCTGAAAGTAGTTATTTTCCATTCTGTCTACGGAAAACCGCCGTACCGCCCCAAAAACGTTGCAAATAACCATTCTGGCCCCCAGACAGCCAAAAATCACGATCGGTCGTCCAGACCGGCACGAATCCCGAATTTCTCGCTGTACCGACAAAAACCACTAATCACCCCTGGACAGCCCAAAAGTAGTTATTTTCCATTTTGTCAACGGAAAACCGCCGTACCGCAGCTAGAACGTTGCATATAACCAATTTGTCCCCCAAATAGCCAGAAATCACGATTGGCCTTCCAGACCGGAACGAATCACGAATTTCTCGCTGTACCGACAAAAAACACAATTCACCCCTGGACAACCCGAAAGTAGTTATTTTCCATTCTGTCAACGGAAAACCGCCGTTCCGCCCCAAAAACGTTGCAAATAACCATTCTGGCCCCCAGTCGGCCAGAAATCACTATCGGCCGTCCAGACCGGCACGAATCTCGAATTTCTCGCTGTACCGACAAAACCACTAATCACCCCTGGACAGCCCGAAAGTAGTTATTTTCCATTCTGTCAACGGAAAACCGTCGTACCGCAGCTAGAACGTTGCATATAACCAATTTGTCCCCCAAATAGCCAGAAATCACGATTGGCCTTCCAGATCGGAACGAATCACGAATTTCTCGCTGTACCGACAAAAAACACTATTCACCCCTAGATAGCCCGAAAGTAGTTATTTTCCATTTTGTCAATGGAAAACCGCCGTACCGCCGCTAGAACGTTGCATATAACCAATTTGTCCCCCAAATAGCCAGAAATCATGATTGGCCGTCCAGACCGGCACGAATCCCGAATTTCTCGCTGTACCGACAAAAACCACTAATCACCCCTGGATAGCCCGAAAGTAGTTATTTTCCATTTTGTCAACGGAAAATCGCCGTACCGCCCCAAAAACGTTGCAAATAACCATTCTGGCCCCCAGACAGCCAGAAATCACGATCGGCCGTCCAGACCGGCACGAATCCCGAATTTCTCGCTGTACCGACAAAAACCACTAATCACCCCTGGACTGCCCAAAAGTAGTTATTTTCCATTTTGTCAACGGAAAACCGCCGTACCGCAGCTAGAACGTTGCATATAACCAATTTGTCCCCCAAATAGCCAGAAATCACGATTGGCCTTCCAGACCGGAACGAATCACGAATTTCTCGCTGTACCGACAAAAAACACTATTCACCCCTAGACAACCCGAAAGTAGTTATTTTCCATTCTGTCAACGGAAAACCGCCGTACCGCCCCAAAAACGTTGCAAATAACCATTCTGGCCCCCAGACAGCCAGAAATCACGATCGGCCGTCCAGACCGGCACGAATCCCGAATTTCTCGCTGTACCGACAAAAACCACTAATCACCCCTGGACTGCCCAAAAGTAGTTATTTTCCATTTTGTCAACGGAAAACCGCCGTACCGCAGCTAGAACGTTGCATATAACCAATTTGTCCCCCAAATAGCCAGAAATCACGATTGGCCTTCCAGACCGGAACGAATCACGAATTTCTCGCTGTACCGACAAAAAACACAATTCACCCCTGGACAACCCGAAAGTAGTTATTTTCCATTCTGTCAACGGAAAACCGCCGTACCGCCCCAAAAACATTGCAAATAACCATTCTGGCCCCCAGTCAGCCAGAAATCACTATCGGCCGTCCAGACCGGCACGAATCTCGAATTTCTCGCTGTACCGACAAAACCACTAATCACCCCTGGATAGCCCGAAAGTAGTTATTTTCCATTTTGTCAATGGAAAACCGCCGTACCGCTGCGAGAACGTTGCATATAACCAATTTGTCCCCCAAACAGCCAGAAATCATGATTGGCCTTCCAGATCGGAACGAATCACGAATTTCTCGCTGTACCGACAAAAAACACTATTCACCCCTAGATAGCCCGAAAGTAGTTATTTTCCATTTTGTCAATGGAAAACCGCCGTACCGCCGCTAGAACGTTGCATATAACCAATTTGTCCCCCAAATAGCCAGAAATCATGATTGGCCGTCCAGACCGGCACGAATCCCGAATTTCTCGCTGTACCGACAAAAACCACTAATCACCCCTGGATAGCCCGAAAGTAGTTATTTTCCATTTTGTCAACGGAAAATCGCCGTACCGCCCCAAAAACGTTGCAAATAACCATTCTGGCCCCCAGACAGCCAGAAATCACGATCGGCCGTCCAGACCGGCACGAATCCCGAATTTCTCGCTGTACCGACAAAAACCACTAATCACCCCTGGACTGCCCAAAAGTAGTTATTTTCCATTTTGTCAACGGAAAACCGCCGTACCGCAGCTAGAACGTTGCATATAACCAATTTGTCCCCCAAATAGCCAGAAATCACGATTGGCCTTCCAGACCGGAACGAATCACGAATTTCTCGCTGTACCGACAAAAAACACTATTCACCCCTAGACAACCCGAAAGTAGTTATTTTCCATTCTGTCAACGGAAAACCGCCGTACCGCCCCAAAAACGTTGCAAATAACCATTCTGGCCCCCAGACAGCCAGAAATCACGATCGGCCGTCCAGACCGGCACGAATCCCGAATTTCTCGCTGTACCGACAAAAACCACTAATCACCCCTGGACTGCCCAAAAGTAGTTATTTTCCATTTTGTCAACGGAAAACCGCCGTACCGCAGCTAGAACGTTGCATATAACCAATTTGTCCCCCAAATAGCCAGAAATCACGATTGGCCTTCCAGACCGGAACGAATCACGAATTTCTCGCTGTACCGACAAAAAACACAATTCACCCCTGGACAACCCGAAAGTAGTTATTTTCCATTCTGTCAACGGAAAACCGCCGTACCGCCCCAAAAACATTGCAAATAACCATTCTGGCCCCCAGTCAGCCAGAAATCACTATCGGCCGTCCAGACCGGCACGAATCTCGAATTTCTCGCTGTACCGACAAAACCACTAATCACCCCTGGATAGCCCGAAAGTAGTTATTTTCCATTTTGTCAATGGAAAACCGCCGTACCGCTGCGAGAACGTTGCATATAACCAATTTGTCCCCCAAACAGCCAGAAATCATGATTGCCCGTCCAGACCGGAACGAATCACGAATTTCTCGCTGTACCGACAAAAAACACTATTCACCCCTGGACAACCTGAAAGTAGTTATTTTCCATTCTGTCTACGGAAAACCGCCGTACCGCCCCAAAAACGTTGCAAATAACCATTCTGGCCCCCAGACAGCCAAAAATCACGATCGGTCGTCCAGACCGGCACGAATCCCGAATTTCTCGCTGTACCGACAAAAACCACTAATCACCCCTGGACAGCCCAAAAGTAGTTATTTTCCATTTTGTCAACGGAAAACCGCCGTACCGCAGCTAGAACGTTGCATATAACCAATTTGTCCCCCAAATAGCCAGAAATCACGATTGGCCTTCCAGACCGGAACGAATCACGAATTTCTCGCTGTACCGACAAAAAACACAATTCACCCCTGGACAACCCGAAAGTAGTTATTTTCCATTCTGTCAACGGAAAACCGCCGTACCGCCCCAAAAACGTTGCAAATAACCATTCTGGCCCCCAGTCGGCCAGAAATCACTATCGGCCGTCCAGACCGGCACGAATCTCGAATTTCTCGCTGTACCGACAAAACCACTAATCACCCCTGGACAGCCCGAAAGTAGTTATTTTCCATTCTGTCAACGGAAAACCGTCGTACCGCAGCTAGAACGTTGCATATAACCAATTTGTCCCCCAAATAGCCAGAAATCACGATTGGCCTTCCAGACCGGAACGAATCACGAATTTCTCGCTGTACCGACAAAAAACACTATTCACCCCTAGATAGCCCGAAAGTAGTTATTTTCCATTTTGTCAATGGAAAACCGCCGTACCGCCGCTAGAACGTTGCATATAACCAATTTGTCCCCCAAATAGCCAGAAATCATGATTGGCCTTCCAGACCGGAACGAATCACGAATTTCTCGCTGTACCGACAAAAAACACAATTCACCCCTGGACAACCCGAAAGTAGTTATTTTCCATTCTGTCAACGGAAAACCGCCGTACCGCCCCAAAAACATTGCAAATAACCATTCTGGCCCCCAGTCAGCCAGAAATCACTATCGGCCGTCCAGACCGGCACGAATCTCGAATTTCTCGCTGTACCGACAAAACCACTAATCACCCCTGGATAGCCCGAAAGTAGTTATTTTCCATTTTGTCAATGGAAAACCGCCGTACCGCTGCGAGAACGTTGCATATAACCAATTTGTCCCCCAAACAGCCAGAAATCATGATTGCCCGTCCAGACCGGAACGAATCACGAATTTCTCGCTGTACCGACAAAAAACACAATTCACCCCTGGACAACCCGAAAGTAGTTATTTTCCATTCTGTCAACGGAAAACCGCCGTACCGCCCCAAAAACATTGCAAATAACCATTCTGGCCCCCAGTCAGCCAGAAATCACTATCGGCCGTCCAGACCGGCACGAATCTCGAATTTCTCGCTGTACCGACAAAAAACACTATTCACCCCTAGATAGCCCGAAAGTAGTTATTTTCCATTTTGTCAATGGAAAACCGCCGTACCGCCGCTAGAACGTTGCATATAACCAATTTGTCCCCCAAATAGCCAGAAATCATGATTGGCCGTCCAGACCGGCACGAATCCCGAATTTCTCGCTGTACCGACAAAAACCACTAATCACCCCTGGATAGCCCGAAAGTAGTTATTTTCCATTTTGTCAACGGAAAATCGCCGTACCGCCCCAAAAACGTTGCAAATAACCATTCTGGCCCCCAGACAGCCAGAAATCACGATCGGCCGTCCAGACCGGCACGAATCCCGAATTTCTCGCTGTACCGACAAAAACCACTAATCACCCCTGGACTGCCCAAAAGTAGTTATTTTCCATTTTGTCAACGGAAAACCGCCGTACCGCAGCTAGAACGTTGCATATAACCAATTTGTCCCCCAAATAGCCAGAAATCACGATTGGCCTTCCAGACCGGAACGAATCACGAATTTCTCGCTGTACCGACAAAAAACACTATTCACCCCTAGACAACCCGAAAGTAGTTATTTTCCATTCTGTCAACGGAAAACCGCCGTACCGCCCCAAAAACGTTGCAAATAACCATTCTGGCCCCCAGACAGCCAGAAATCACGATCGGCCGTCCAGACCGGCACGAATCCCGAATTTCTCGCTGTACCGACAAAAACCACTAATCACCCCTGGACTGCCCAAAAGTAGTTATTTTCCATTTTGTCAACGGAAAACCGCCGTACCGCAGCTAGAACGTTGCATATAACCAATTTGTCCCCCAAATAGCCAGAAATCACGATTGGCCTTCCAGACCGGAACGAATCACGAATTTCTCGCTGTACCGACAAAAAACACAATTCACCCCTGGACAACCCGAAAGTAGTTATTTTCCATTCTGTCAACGGAAAACCGCCGTACCGCCCCAAAAACATTGCAAATAACCATTCTGGCCCCCAGTCAGCCAGAAATCACTATCGGCCGTCCAGACCGGCACGAATCTCGAATTTCTCGCTGTACCGACAAAACCACTAATCACCCCTGGATAGCCCGAAAGTAGTTATTTTCCATTTTGTCAATGGAAAACCGCCGTACCGCTGCGAGAACGTTGCATATAACCAATTTGTCCCCCAAACAGCCAGAAATCATGATTGCCCGTCCAGACCGGAACGAATCACGAATTTCTCGCTGTACCGACAAAAAACACTATTCACCCCTGGACAACCTGAAAGTAGTTATTTTCCATTCTGTCTACGGAAAACCGCCGTACCGCCCCAAAAACGTTGCAAATAACCATTCTGGCCCCCAGACAGCCAAAAATCACGATCGGTCGTCCAGACCGGCACGAATCCCGAATTTCTCGCTGTACCGACAAAAACCACTAATCACCCCTGGACAGCCCAAAAGTAGTTATTTTCCATTTTGTCAACGGAAAACCGCCCTACCGCAGCTAGAACGTTGCATATAACCAATTTGTCCCCCAAATAGCCAGAAATCACGATTGGCCTTCCAGACCGGAACGAATCACGAATTTCTCGCTGTACCGACAAAAAACACAATTCACCCCTGGACAACCCGAAAGTAGTTATTTTCCATTCTGTCAACGGAAAACCGCCGTACCGCCCCAAAAACGTTGCAAATAACCATTCTGGCCCCCAGTCGGCCAGAAATCACTATCGGCCGTCCAGACCGGCACGAATCTCGAATTTCTCGCTGTACCGACAAAACCACTAATCACCCCTGGACAGCCCGAAAGTAGTTATTTTCCATTCTGTCAACGGAAAACCGTCGTACCGCAGCTAGAACGTTGCATATAACCAATTTGTCCCCCAAATAGCCAGAAATCACGATTGGCCTTCCAGACCGGAACGAATCACGAATTTCTCGCTGTACCGACAAAAAACACTATTCACCCCTAGATAGCCCGAAAGTAGTTATTTTCCATTTTGTCAATGGAAAACCGCCGTACCGCCGCTAGAACGTTGCATATAACCAATTTGTCCCCCAAATAGCCAGAAATCATGATTGGCCGTCCAGACCGGCACGAATCCCGAATTTCTCGCTGTACCGACAAAAACCACTAATCACCCCTGGATAGCCCGAAAGTAGTTATTTTCCATTTTGTCAACGGAAAATCGCCGTACCGCCCCAAAAACGTTGCAAATAACCATTCTGGCCCCCAGACAGCCAGAAATCACGATCGGCCGTCCAGACCGGCACGAATCTCGAATTTCTCGCTGTACCGACAAAAACCACTAATCACCCCTGGACTGCCCAAAAGTAGTTATTTTCCATTTTGTCAACGGAAAACCGCCGTACCGCAGCTAGAACGTTGCATATAACCAATTTGTCCCCCAAATAGCCAGAAATCACGATTGGCCTTCCAGACCGGAACGAATCACGAATTTCTCGCTGTACCGACAAAAAACACTATTCACCCCTAGACAACCCGAAAGTAGTTATTTTCCATTTTGTCAACGGAAAACCGCCGTACCGCCCCAAAAAAGTTGCAAATAACCATTCTGGCCCCCAAACAGCCAGAAATCACGATCGGCCGTCCAGACCGGCACGAATCCCGAATTTCTCGCTGTACCGACAAAAACCACTAATCACCCCTGGACTGCCCAAAAGTAGTTATTTTCCATTTTGTCAACGGAAAACCGCCGTACCGCAGCTAGAACGTTGCATATAACCAATTTGTCCCCCAAATAGCCAGAAATCACGATTGGCCTTCCAGACCGGAACGAATCACGAATTTCTCGCTGTACCGACAAAAAACACAATTCACCCCTGGACAACCCGAAAGTAGTTATTTTCCATTCTGTCAACGGAAAACCGCCGTACCGCCCCAAAAACATTGCAAATAACCATTCTGGCCCCCAGTCAGCCAGAAATCACTATCGGCCGTCCAGACCGGCACGAATCTCGAATTTCTCGCTGTACCGACAAAACCACTAATCACCCCTGGATAGCCCGAAAGTAGTTATTTTCCATTTTGTCAATGGAAAACCGCCGTACCGCTGCGAGAACGTTGCATATAACCAATTTGTCCCCCAAACAGCCAGAAATCATGATTGCCCGTCCAGACCGGAACGAATCACGAATTTCTCGCTGTACCGACAAAAAACACTATTCACCCCTGGACAACCTGAAAGTAGTTATTTTCCATTCTGTCTACGGAAAACCGCCGTACCGCCCCAAAAACGTTGCAAATAACCATTCTGGCCCCCAGACAGCCAAAAATCACGATCGGTCGTCCAGACCGGCACGAATCCCGAATTTCTCGCTGTACCGACAAAAACCACTAATCACCCCTGGACAGCCCAAAAGTAGTTATTTTCCATTTTGTCAACGGAAAACCGCCGTACCGCAGCTAGAACGTTGCATATAACCAATTTGTCCCCCAAATAGCCAGAAATCACGATTGGCCTTCCAGACCGGAACGAATCACGAATTTCTCGCTGTACCGACAAAAAACACAATTCACCCCTGGACAACCCGAAAGTAGTTATTTTCCATTCTGTCAACGGAAAACTGCCGTAGCGCCCCAAAAACGTTGCAAATAACCATTCTGGCCCCTAGTCGGCCAGAAATCACTATCGGCCGTCCAGACCGGCACGAATCTCGAATTTCTCGCTGTACCGACAAAACCACTAATCACCCCTGGACAGCCCGAAAGTAGTTATTTTCCATTCTGTCAACGGAAAACCGTCGTACCGCAGCTAGAACGTTGCATATAACCAATTTGTCCCCCAAATAGCCAGAAATCACGATTGGCCTTCCAGACCGGAACGAATCACGAATTTCTCGCTGTACCGACAAAAAACACTATTCACCCCTAGATAGCCCGAAAGTAGTTATTTTCCATTTTGTCAATGGAAAACCGCCGTACCGCCGCTAGAACGTTGCATATAACCAATTTGTCCCCCAAATAGCCAGAAATCATGATTGGCCGTCCAGACCGGCACGAATCCCGAATTTCTCGCTGTACCGACAAAAACCACTAATCACCCCTGGATAGCCCGAAAGTAGTTATTTTCCATTTTGTCAACGGAAAATCGCCGTACCGCCCCAAAAACGTTGCAAATAACCATTCTGGCCCCCAGACAGCCAGAAATCACGATCGGCCGTCCAGACCGGCACGAATCCCGAATTTCTCGCTGTACCGACAAAAACCACTAATCACCCCTGGACTGCCCAAAAGTAGTTATTTTCCATTTTGTCAACGGAAAACCGCCGTACCGCAGCTAGAACGTTGCATATAACCAATTTGTCCCCCAAATAGCCAGAAATCACGATTGGCCTTCCAGACCGGAACGAATCACGAATTTCTCGCTGTACCGACAAAAAACACTATTCACCCCTAGACAACCCGAAAGTAGTTATTTTCCATTCTATTAACGGAAAACCGCCGTACCGCCCCAAAAACGTTGCAAATAACCATTCTGGCCCCCAGACAGCCAGAAATCACTATCGGCCGTCCAGACCGGCACGAATCTCGAATTTCTCGCTGTACCGACAAAAACCACTAATCACCCCTGGATAGCCCGAAAGTAGTTATTTTCCATTTTGTCAACGGAAAACCGCCGTACCGCAGCTAGAACGTTGCATATAACCAATTTGTCCCCCAAATAGCCAGAAATCACGATTGGCCTTCCAGACCGGAACGAATCACGAATTTCTCGCTGTACCGACAAAAAACACAATTCACCCCTGGACGACCCGAAAGTAGTTATTTTCCATTCTGTCAACGGAAAACCGCCGTACCGCCCCAAAAACGTTGCAAATAACCATTCTGGCCCCCAGTCAGCCAGAAATCACTATCGGCCGTCCAGACCGGCACGAATCTCGAATTTCTCGCTGTACCGACAAAACCACTAATCACCCCTGGACAGCCCGAAAGTAGTTATTTTCCATTTTGTCAACGGAAAACCGTCGTACCGCAGCTAGAACGTTGCATATAACCAATTTGTCCCCCAAATAGCCAGAAATCACGATTGGCCTTCCAGACCGGAACGAATCACGAATTTCTCGCTGTACCGACAAAAAACACTATTCACCCCTAGACAACCCGAAAGTAGTAATTTTCCATTCTGTCAACGGAAAACCGCCGTACCGCCCCAAAAACGTTGCAAATAACCATTCTGGCCCCCAGACAGCCAGAAATCACTATCGGCCGTCCAGACCGGCACGAATCTCGAATTTCTCGCTGTACCGACAAAAACCACTAATCACCCCTGGATAGCCCGAAAGTAGTTATTTTCCATTTTGTCAACGGAAAACCGTCGTACCGCAGCTAGAACGTTGCATATAACCAATTTGTCCCCCAAATAGCCAGAAATCACGATTGGCCTTCCAGACCGGAACGAATCACGAATTTCTCGCTGTACCGACAAAAAACACTATTCACCCCTAGACAACCCGAAAGTAGTTATTTTCCATTCTGTCAACGGAAAACCGCCGTACTGCCCCAAAAACGTTGCAAATAACCATTCTGGCCCCCAGACAGCCAGAAATCACTATCGGCCGTCCAGACCGGCACGAATCTCGAATTTCTCGCTGTACCGACAAAAACAACTAATCACCCCTGGATAGCCCGAAAGTAGTTATTTTCCATTTTGTCAACGGAAAACCGTCGTACCGCAGCTAGAACGTTGCATATAACCAATTTGTCCCCCAAATAGCCAGAAATCACGATTGGCCTTCCAGACCGGAACGAATCACGAATTTCTCGCTGTACCGACAAAAAACACAATTCACCCCTGGACAACCCGAAAGTAGTTATTTTCCATTCTGTCAACGGAAAACCGCCGTACCGCCCCAAAAACGTTGCAAATAACCATTCTGGCCCCCAGTCAGCCAGAAATCACTATCGGCCGTCCAGACCGGCACGAATCTCGAATTTCTCGCTGTACCGACAAAACCACTAATCACCCCTGGACAGCCCGAAAGTAGTTATTTTCCATTTTGTCAACGGAAAACCGTCGTACCGCAGCTAGAACGTTGCATATAACCAATTTGTCCCCCAAATAGCCAGAAATCACGATTGGCCTTCCAGACCGGAACGAATCACGAATTTCTCGCTGTACCGACAAAAAACACTATTCACCCCTAGACAACCCGAAAGTAGTTATTTTCCATTCTGTCAACGGAAAACCGCCGTACCGCCCCAAAAACGTTGCAAATAACCATTCTGGCCCCCAGACAGCCAGAAATCACTATCGGCCGTCCAGACCGGCACGAATCTCGAATTTCTCGCTGTACCGACAAAAACCACTAATCACCCCTGGATAGCCCGAAAGTAGTTATTTTCCATTTTGTCAACGGAAAACCGTCGTACCGCTGCTAGAACGTTGCATATAACCAATTTGTCCCCCAAATAGCCAGAAATCACGATTGGCCTTCCAGACCGGAACGAATCACGAATTTCTCGCTGTACCGACAAAAAACACTATTCACCCCTAGACAACCCGAAAGTAGTTATTTTCCATTCTGTCAACGGAAAACCGCCGTACCGCCCCAAAAACGTTGCAAATAACCATTCTGGCCCCCAGACAGCCAGAAATCACTATCGGCCGTCCAGACCGGCACGAATCTCGAATTTCTCGCTGTACCGACAAAACCACTAATCACCCCTGGACAGCCCGAAAGTAGTTATTTTCCATTCTGTCAACGGAAAACCGTCGTACCGCAGCTAGAACGTTGCATATAACCAATTTGTCCCCCAAATAGCCAGAAATCACGATTGGCCTTCCAGACCGGAACGAATCACGAATTTCTCGCTGTACCGACAAAAAACACAATTCACCCCTGGACAACCCGAAAGTAGTTATTTTCCATTCTGTCAACTGAAAACCGCCGTACCGCCCCAAAAACGTTGCAAATAACCATTCTGGCCCCCAGACAGCCAGAAATCACTATCGGCCGTCCAGACCGGCACGAATCTCGAATTTCTCGCTGTACCGACAAAAACAACTAATCACCCCTGGATAGCCCGAAAGTAGTTATTTTCCATTTTGTCAACGGAAAACCGTCGTACCGCAGCTAGAACGTTGCATATAACCAATTTGTCCCCCAAATAGCCAGAAATCACGATTGGCCTTCCAGACCGGAACGAATCACGAATTTCTCGCTGTACCGACAAAAAACACTATTCACCCCTGGACAACCCGAAAGTAGTTATTTTCCATTCTGTCAACGGAAAACCGCCGTACCGCCCCAAAAACGTTGCAAATAACCATTCTGGCCCCCAGACAGCCAGAAATCACTATCGGCCGTCCAGACCGGCACGAATCTCGAATTTCTCGCTGTACCGACAAAAACAACTAATCACCCCTGGATAGCCCGAAAGTAGTTATTTTCCATTTTGTCAACGGAAAACCGTCGTACCGCAGCTAGAACGTTGCATATAACCAATTTGTCCCCCAAATAGCTAGAAATCACGATTGGCCTTCCAGACCGGAACGAATCACGAATTTCTCGCTGTACCGACAAAAAACACTATTCACCCCTGGACAACCCGAAAGTAGTTATTTTCCATTCTGTCAACGGAAAACCGCCGTACCGCCCCAAAAACGTTGCAAATAACCATTCTGGCCCCCAGACAGCCAGAAATCACTATCGGCCGTCCAGACCGGCACGAATCTCGAATTTCTCGCTGTACCGACAAAAACCACTAATCACCCCTGGATAGCCCGAAAGTAGTTATTTTCCATTTTGTCAATGGAAAACCGCCGTACCGCCGCTAGAACGTTGCATATAACCAATTTGTCCCCCAAATAGCCAGAAATCATGATTGGCCGTCCAGACCGGCACGAATCCCGAATTTCTCGCTGTACCGACAAAAACCACTAATCACCCTTGGATAGCCCGAAAGTAGTTATTTTCCATTCTGTCAACGGAAAACCGCCGTACCGCCCCAAAAACGTTGCAAATAACCATTCTGGCCCCCAGACAGCCAGAAATCACTATCGGCCGTCCAGACCGGCACGAATCTCGAATTTCTCGCTGTACCGACAAAAACCACTAATCACCCCTGGATAGCCCGAAAGTAGTTATTTTCCATTTTGTCAATGGAAAACCGCCGTACCGCCGCTAGAACGTTGCATATAACCAATTTGTCCCCCAAATAGCCAGAAATCATGATTGGCCGTCCAGACTGGCACGAATCCCGAATTTCTCGCTGTACCGACAAAAACCACTAATCACCCCTGGATAGCCCGAAAGTAGTTATTTTCCATTTTGTCAACGGAAAATCGCCGTACCGCCCCAAAAACGTTGCAAATAACCATTCTGGCCCCCAGACAGCCAGAAATCACGATCGGCCGTCCAGACCGGCACGAATCCCGAATTTCTCGCTGTATCGACAAAAACCACTAATCACCCCTAGACTGCCTAAAAGTAGTTATTTTCCATTTTGTCAACGGAAAACCGCCGTACCGCAGCTAGAACGTTGCATATAACCAATTTGTCCCCCAAATAGCCAGAAATCACGATTGGCCTTCCAGACCGGAACGAATCACGAATTTCTCGCTGTACCGACAAAAAACACAATTCACCCCTGGACAACCCGAAAGTAGTTATTTTCCATTCTGTCAACGGAAAACCGCCGTACCGCCCCAAAAACGTTGCAAATAACCATTCTGGCCCCCAGTCAGCCAGAAATCACTATCGGCCGTCCAGACCGGCACGAATCTCGAATTTCTCGCTGTACCGACAAAAACAACTAATCACCCCTGGATAGCCCGAAAGTAGTTATTTTCCATTTTGTCAACGGAAAACCGTCGTACCGCAGCTAGAACGTTGCATATAACCAATTTGTCCCCCAAATAGCTAGAAATCACGATTGGCCTTCCAGACCGGAACGAATCACGAATTTCTCGCTGTACCGACAAAAAACACTATTCACCCCTGGACAACCCGAAAGTAGTTATTTTCCATTCTGTCAACGGAAAACCGCCGTACCGCCCCAAAAACGTTGCAAATAACCATTCTGGCCCCCAGACAGCCAGAAATCACTATCGGCCGTCCAGACCGGCACGAATCTCGAATTTCTCGCTGTACCGACAAAAACCACTAATCACCCCTGGATAGCCCGAAAGTAGTTATTTTCCATTTTGTCAATGGAAAACCGCCGTACCGCCGCTAGAACGTTGCATATAACCAATTTGTCCCCCAAATAGCCAGAAATCATGATTGGCCGTCCAGACCGGCACGAATCCCGAATTTCTCGCTGTACCGACAAAAACCACTAATCACCCTTGGATAGCCCGAAAGTAGTTATTTTCCATTCTGTCAACGGAAAACCGCCGTACCGCCCCAAAAACGTTGCAAATAACCATTCTGGCCCCCAGACAGCCAGAAATCACTATCGGCCGTCCAGACCGGCACGAATCTCGAATTTCTCGCTGTACCGACAAAAACCACTAATCACCCCTGGATAGCCCGAAAGTAGTTATTTTCCATTTTGTCAATGGAAAACCGCCGTACCGCCGCTAGAACGTTGCATATAACCAATTTGTCCCCCAAATAGCCAGAAATCATGATTGGCCGTCCAGACTGGCACGAATCCCGAATTTCTCGCTGTACCGACAAAAACCACTAATCACCCCTGGATAGCCCGAAAGTAGTTATTTTCCATTTTGTCAACGGAAAATCGCCGTACCGCCCCAAAAACGTTGCAAATAACCATTCTGGCCCCCAGACAGCCAGAAATCACGATCGGCCGTCCAGACCGGCACGAATCCCGAATTTCTCGCTGTATCGACAAAAACCACTAATCACCCCTAGACTGCCTAAAAGTAGTTATTTTCCATTTTGTCAACGGAAAACCGCCGTACCGCAGCTAGAACGTTGCATATAACCAATTTGTCCCCCAAATAGCCAGAAATCACGATTGGCCTTCCAGACCGGAACGAATCACGAATTTCTCGCTGTACCGACAAAAAACACAATTCACCCCTGGACAACCCGAAAGTAGTTATTTTCCATTCTGTCAACGGAAAACCGCCGTACCGCCCCAAAAACGTTGCAAATAACCATTCTGGCCCCCAGTCAGCCAGAAATCACTATCGGCCGTCCAGACCGGCACGAATCTCGAATTTCTCGCTGTACCGACAAAACCACTAATCACCCCTGGACAACCCGAAAGTAGTTATTTTCCATTTTGTCAACGGAAAACCGTCGTACCGCAGCTAGAACGTTGCATATAACCAATTTGTCCCCCAAATAGCCAGAAATCACGATTGGCCTTCCAGACCGGAACGAATCACGAATTTCTCGCTGTACCGACAAAAAACACTATTCACCCCTAGACAACCCGAAAGTAGTTATTTTCCATTCTGTCAACGGAAAACCGCCGTACCGCCCCAAAAACGTTGCAAATAACCATTCTGGCCCCCAGACAGCCAGAAATCACTATCGGCCGTCCAGACCGGCACGAATCTCGAATTTCTCGCTGTACCGACAAAAACCACTAATCACCCCTGGATAGCCCGAAAGTAGTTATTTTCCATTTTGTCAACGGAAAACCGTCGTACCGCACCTAGAACGTTGCATATAACCAATTTGTCCCCCAAATAGCCAGAAATCACGATTGGCCTTCCAGACCGGAACGAATCACGAATTTCTCGCTGTACCGATAAAAAACACTATTCACCCCTGGACAACCCGAAAGTAGTTATTTTCCATTCTGTCAACGGAAAACCGCCGTACCGCCCCAAAAACGTTGCAAATAACCATTCTGGCCCCCAGACAGCCAGAAATCACTATCGGCCGTCCAGACCGGCACGAATCTCGAATTTCTCGCTGTACCGACAAAAACCACTAATCACCCCTGGATAGCCCGAAAGTAGTTATTTTCCATTTTGTCAATGGAAAACCGCCGTACCGCTGCTAGAACGTTGCATATAACCAATTTGTCCCCCAGACAGCCAGAAATCATGATTGCCCGTCCAGACCGGCACGAATCCCGAATTTCTCGCTGTACCGACAAAAACCACTAATCACCCTTGGATAGCCCGAAAGTAGTTATTTTCCATTTTGTCAACGGAAAATCGCCGTACCGCTGCGAGAACGTTGCATATAACCAATTTGTCCCCCAGACAGCCAGAAATCATGATTGCCCGTCCAGACCGGCACGAATTTCGAATTTCTCGCTGTACCGACAAAAACCACTAATCACCCCTGGATAGCCCGAAAGTAGTTATTTTCCATTTTGTCAATGGAAAACCGCCGTACCGCCGCTAGAACGTTGCATATAACCAATTTGTCCCCCAAATAGCCAGAAATCATGATTGGCCGTCCAGACTGGCACGAATCCCGAATTTCTCGCTGTACCGACAAAAACCACTAATCACCCTTGGATAGCCCGAAAGTAGTTATTTTCCATTTTGTCAACGGAAAATCGCCGTACCGCTGCGAGAACGTTGCATATAACCAATTTGTCCCCCAGACAGCCAGAAATCATGATTGCCCGTCCAGACCGGCACGAATTTCGAATTTCTCGCTGTACCGACAAAAACCACTAATCACCCCTGGACTGCCCAAAAGTAGTTATTTTCCATTTTGTCAACGGAAAACCGCTGTACCGCAGCTAGAACGTTGCATATAACCAATTTGTCCCCCAAATAGCCAGAAATCACGATTGGCCTTCCAGACCGGAACGAATCACGAATTTCTCGCTGTACCGACAAAAAACACAATTCACCCCTGGACAACCCGAAAGTAGTTATTTTCCATTCTGTCAACGGAAAACCGCCGTACCGCCCCATAAACGTTGCAAATAACCATTCTGGCCCCCAGTCAGCCAGAAATCACTATCGGCCGTCCAGACCGGCACGAATCTCGAATTTCTCGCTGTACCGACAAAACCACTAATCACCCCCGGACAGCCCGAAAGTAGTTATTTTCCATTTTGTCAACGGAAAACCGTCGTACCGCAGCTAGAACGTTGCATATAACCAATTTGTCCCCCAAATAGCCAGAAATCACGATTGGCCTTCCAGACCGGAACGAATCACGAATTTCTCGCTGTACCGACAAAAAACACTATTCACCCCTAGACAACCCGAAAGTAGTTATTTTCCATTCTGTCAACGGAAAACCGCCGTACCGCCCTGAAAACGTTGCAAATAACCATTCTGGCCCCCAGACAGCCAGAAATCACTATCGGCCGTCCAGACCGGCACGAATCTCGAATTTGTCGCTGTACCGACAAAAACCACTAATCACCCCTGGATAGCCCGAAAGTAGTTATTTTCCATTTTGTCAATGGAAAACCGTCGTACCGCAGCTAGAACGTTGCATATAACCAATTTGTCCCCCAAATAGCCAGAAATCACGATTGGCCTTCCAGACCGGAACGAATCACGAATTTCTCGCTGTACCGACAAAAAACACTATTCACCCCTAGACAACCCGAAAGTAGTTATTTTCCATTCTGTCAACGGAAAACCGCCGTACCGCCCCAAAAATGTTGCAAATAACCATTCTGGCCCCCAGACAGCCAGAAATCACTATCGGCCGTCCAGACCGGCACGAATCTCGAATTTCTCGCTGTACCGACAAAAACCACTAATCACCCCTGGATAGCCCGAAAGTAGTTATTTTCCATTTTGTCAACGGAAAACCGTCGTACCGCAGCTAGAACGTTGCATATAACCAATTTGTCCCCCAAATAGCCAGAAATCACGATTGGCCTTCCAGACCGGAACGAATCACGAATTTCTCGCTGTACCGATAAAAAACACTATTCACCCCTGGACAACCCGAAAGTAGTTATTTTCCATTCTGTCAACGGAAAACCGCCGTACCGCCCCAAAAACGTTGCAAATAACCATTCTGGCCCCCAGACAGCCAGAAATCACTATCGGCCGTCCAGACCGGCACGAATCTCGAATTTCTCGCTGTACCGACAAAAACCACTAATCACCCCTGGATAGCCCGAAAGTAGTTATTTTCCATTTTGTCAATGGAAAACCGCCGTACCGCCGGTAGAACGTTGCATATAACCAATTTGTCCCCCAGACAGCCAGAAATCATGATTGCCCGTCCAGACCGGCACGAATTTCGAATTTCTCGCTGTACCGACAAAAAACACTATTCACCCCTAGACAACCCGAAAGTAGTTATTTTCCATTCTGTCAACGGAAAACCGCCGTACCGCCCCAAAAACGTTGCAAATAACCATTCTGGCCCCCAGACAGCCAGAAATCACTATCGGCCGTCCAGACCGGCACGAATCTCGAATTTCTCGCTGTACCGACAAAAACCACTAATCACCCCTGGATAGCCCGAAAGTAGTTATTTTCCATTTTGTCAACGGAAAACCGTCGTACCGCAGCTAGAACGTTGCATATAACCAATTTGTCCCCCAAATAGCCAGAAATCACGATTGGCCTTCCAGACCGGAACGAATCACGAATTTCTCGCTGTACCGATAAAAAACACTATTCACCCCTGGACAACCCGAAAGTAGTTATTTTCCATTCTGTCAACGGAAAACCGCCGTACCGCCCCAAAAACGTTGCAAATAACCATTCTGGCCCCCAGACAGCCAGAAATCACTATCGGCCGTCCAGACCGGCACGAATCTCGAATTTCTCGCTGTACCGACAAAAACCACTAATCACCCCTGGATAGCCCGAAAGTAGTTATTTTCCATTTTGTCAATGGAAAACCGCCGTACCGCCGCTAGAACGTTGCATATAACCAATTTGTCCCCCAGACAGCCAGAAATCATGATTGCCCGTCCAGACCGGCACGAATTTCGAATTTCTCGCTGTACCGACAAAAAACACTATTCACCCCTAGACAACCCGAAAGTAGTTATTTTCCATTCTGTCAACGGAAAACCGCCGTACCGCCCCAAAAACGTTGCAAATAACCATTCTGGCCCCCAGACAGCCAGAAATCACTATCGGCCGTCCAGACCGGCACGAATCTCGAATTTCTCGCTGTACCGACAAAAACCACTAATCACCCCTGGATAGCCCGAAAGTAGTTATTTTCCATTTTGTCAACGGAAAACCGTCGTACCGCAGCTAGAACGTTGCATATAACCAATTTGTCCCCCAAATAGCCAGAAATCACGATTGGCCTTCCAGACCGGAACGAATCACGAATTTCTCGCTGTACCGATAAAAAACACTATTCACCCCTGGACAACCCGAAAGTAGTTATTTTCCATTCTGTCAACGGAAAACCGCCGTACCGCCCCAAAAACGTTGCAAATAACCATTCTGGCCCCCAGACAGCCAGAAATCACTATCGGCCGTCCAGACCGGCACGAATCTCGAATTTCTCGCTGTACCGACAAAAACCACTAATCACCCCTGGATAGCCCGAAAGTAGTTATTTTCCATTTTGTCAATGGAAAACCGCCGTACCGCCGCTAGAACGTTGCATATAACCAATTTGTCCCCCAGACAGCCAGAAATCATGATTGCCCGTCCAGACCGGCACGAATTTCGAATTTCTCGCTGTACCGACAAAAAACACTATTCACCCCTAGACAACCCGAAAGTAGTTATTTTCCATTCTGTCAACGGAAAACCGCCGTACCGCCCCAAAAACGTTGCAAATAACCATTCTGGCCCCCAGACAGCCAGAAATCACTATCGGCCGTCCAGACCGGCACGAATCTCGAATTTCTCGCTGTACCGACAAAAACCACTAATCACCCCTGGATAGCCCGAAAGTAGTTATTTTCCATTTTGTCAACGGAAAACCGTCGTACCGCAGCTAGAACGTTGCATATAACCAATTTGTCCCCCAAATAGCCAGAAATCACGATTGGCCTTCCAGACCGGAACGAATCACGAATTTCTCGCTGTACCGATAAAAAACACTATTCACCCCTGGACAACCCGAAAGTAGTTATTTTCCATTCTGTCAACGGAAAACCGCCGTACCGCCCCAAAAACGTTGCAAATAACCATTCTGGCCCCCAGACAGCCAGAAATCACTATCGGCCGTCCAGACCGGCACGAATCTCGAATTTCTCGCTGTACCGACAAAAACCACTAATCACCCCTGGATAGCCCGAAAGTAGTTATTTTCCATTTTGTCAATGGAAAACCGCCGAACCGCCGGTAGAACGTTGCATATAACCAATTTGTCCCCCAGACAGCCAGAAATCATGATTGCCCGTCCAGACCGGCACGAATTTCGAATTTCTCGCTGTACCGACAAAAAACACTATTCACCCCTAGACAACCCGAAAGTAGTTATTTTCCATTCTGTCAACGGAAAACCGCCGTACCGCCCCAAAAACGTTGCAAATAACCATTCTGGCCCCCAGACAGCCAGAAATCACTATCGGCCGTCCAGACCGGCACGAATCTCGAATTTCTCGCTGTACCGACAAAAACCACTAATCACCCCTGGATAGCCCGAAAGTAGTTATTTTCCATTTTGTCTACGGAAAACCGTCGTACCGCAGCTAGAACGTTGCATATAACCAATTTGTCCCCCAAATAGCCAGAAATCACGATTGGCCTTCCAGACCGGAACGAATCACGAATTTCTCGCTGTACCGATAAAAAACACTATTCACCCCTGGACAACCCGAAAGTAGTTATTTTCCATTCTGTCAACGGAAAACCGCCGTACCGCCCCAAAAACGTTGCAAATAACCATTCTGGCCCCCAGACAGCCAGAAATCACTATCGGCCGTCCAGACCGGCACGAATCTCGAATTTCTCGCTGTACCGACAAAAACCACTAATCACCCCTGGATAGCCCGAAAGTAGTTATTTTCCATTTTGTCAATGGAAAACCGCCGTACCGCCGCTAGAACGTTGCATATAACCAATTTGTCCCCCAGACAGCCAGAAATCATGATTGCCCGTCCAGACCGGCACGAATTTCGAATTTCTCGCTGTACCGACAAAAAACACTATTCACCCCTAGACAACCCGAAAGTAGTTATTTTCCATTCTGTCAACGGAAAACCGCCGTACCGCCCCAAAAACGTTGCAAATAACCATTCTGGCCCCCAGACAGCCAAAAATCACTATCGGCCGTCCAGACCGGCACGAATCTCGAATTTCTCGCTGTACCGACAAAAACCACTAATCACCCCTGGATAGCCCGAAAGTAGTTATTTTCCATTTTGTCAACGGAAAACCGTCGTACCGCAGCTAGAACGTTGCATATAACCAATTTGTCCCCCAAATAGCCAGAAATCACGATTGGCCTTCCAGACCGGAACGAATCACGAATTTCTCGCTGTACCGATAAAAAACACTATTCACCCCTGGACAACCCGAAAGTAGTTATTTTCCATTCTGTCAACGGAAAACCGCCGTACCGCCCCAAAAACGTTGCAAATAACCATTCTGGCCCCCAGACAGCCAGAAATCACTATCGGCCGTCCAGACCGGCACGAATCTCGAATTTCTCGCTGTACCGACAAAAACCACTAATCACCCCTGGATAGCCCGAAAGTAGTTATTTTCCATTTTGTCAATGGAAAACCGCCGTACCGCCGCTAGAACGTTGCATATAACCAATTTGTCCCCCAGACAGCCAGAAATCATGATTGCCCGTCCAGACCGGCACGAATTTCGAATTTCTCGCTGTACCGACAAAAAACACTATTCACCCCTAGACAACCCGAAAGTAGTTATTTTCCATTCTGTCAACGGAAAACCGCCGTACCGCCCCAAAAACGTTGCAAATAACCATTCTGGCCCCCAGACAGCCAGAAATCACTATCGGCCGTCCAGACCGGCACGAATCTCGAATTTCTCGCTGTACCGACAAAAACCACTAATCACCCCTGGATAGCCCGAAAGTAGTTATTTTCCATTTTGTCAACGGAAAACCGTCGTACCGCAGCTAGAACGTTGCATATAACCAATTTGTCCCCCAAATAGCCAGAAATCACGATTGGCCTTCCAGACCGGAACGAATCACGAATTTCTCGCTGTACCGATAAAAAACACTATTCACCCCTGGACAACCCGAAAGTAGTTATTTTCCATTCTGTCAACGGAAAACCGCCGTACCGCCCCAAAAACGTTGCAAATAACCATTCTGGCCCCCAGACAGCCAGAAATCACTATCGGCCGTCCAGACCGGCACGAATCTCGAATTTCTCGCTGTACCGACAAAAACCACTAATCACCCCTGGATAGCCCGAAAGTAGTTATTTTCCATTTTGTCAATGGAAAACCGCCGAACCGCCGGTAGAACGTTGCATATAACCAATTTGTCCCCCAGACAGCCAGAAATCATGATTGCCCGTCCAGACCGGCACGAATTTCGAATTTCTCGCTGTACCGACAAAAAACACTATTCACCCCTAGACAACCCGAAAGTAGTTATTTTCCATTCTGTCAACGGAAAACCGCCGTACCGCCCCAAAAACGTTGCAAATAACCATTCTGGCCCCCAGACAGCCAGAAATCACTATCGGCCGTCCAGACCGGCACGAATCTCGAATTTCTCGCTGTACCGACAAAAACCACTAATCACCCCTGGATAGCCCGAAAGTAGTTATTTTCCATTTTGTCTACGGAAAACCGTCGTACCGCAGCTAGAACGTTGCATATAACCAATTTGTCCCCCAAATAGCCAGAAATCACGATTGGCCTTCCAGACCGGAACGAATCACGAATTTCTCGCTGTACCGATAAAAAACACTATTCACCCCTGGACAACCCGAAAGTAGTTATTTTCCATTCTGTCAACGGAAAACCGCCGTACCGCCCCAAAAACGTTGCAAATAACCATTCTGGCCCCCAGACAGCCAGAAATCACTATCGGCCGTCCAGACCGGCACGAATCTCGAATTTCTCGCTGTACCGACAAAAACCACTAATCACCCCTGGATAGCCCGAAAGTAGTTATTTTCCATTTTGTCAATGGAAAACCGCCGTACCGCCGCTAGAACGTTGCATATAACCAATTTGTCCCCCAGACAGCCAGAAATCATGATTGCCCGTCCAGACCGGCACGAATTTCGAATTTCTCGCTGTACCGACAAAAAACACTATTCACCCCTAGACAACCCGAAAGTAGTTATTTTCCATTCTGTCAACGGAAAACCGCCGTACCGCCCCAAAAACGTTGCAAATAACCATTCTGGCCCCCAGACAGCCAAAAATCACTATCGGCCGTCCAGACCGGCACGAATCTCGAATTTCTCGCTGTACCGACAAAAACCACTAATCACCCCTGGATAGCCCGAAAGTAGTTATTTTCCATTTTGTCAACGGAAAACCGTCGTACCGCAGCTAGAACGTTGCATATAACCAATTTGTCCCCCAAATAGCCAGAAATCACGATTGGCCTTCCAGACCGGAACGAATCACGAATTTCTCGCTGTACCGATAAAAAACACTATTCACCCCTGGACAACCCGAAAGTAGTTATTTTCCATTCTGTCAACGGAAAACCGCCGTACCGCCCCAAAAACGTTGCAAATAACCATTCTGGCCCCCAGACAGCCAGAAATCACTATCGGCCGTCCAGACCGGCACGAATCTCGAATTTCTCGCTGTACCGACAAAAACCACTAATCACCCCTGGATAGCCCGAAAGTAGTTATTTTCCATTTTGTCAATGGAAAACCGCCGAACCGCCGGTAGAACGTTGCATATAACCAATTTGTCCCCCAGACAGCCAGAAATCATGATTGCCCGTCCAGACCGGCACGAATTTCGAATTTCTCGCTGTACCGACAAAAAACACTATTCACCCCTAGACAACCCGAAAGTAGTTATTTTCCATTCTGTCAACGGAAAACCGCCGTACCGCCCCAAAAACGTTGCAAATAACCATTCTGGCCCCCAGACAGCCAGAAATCACTATCGGCCGTCCAGACCGGCACGAATCTCGAATTTCTCGCTGTACCGACAAAAACCACTAATCACCCCTGGATAGCCCGAAAGTAGTTATTTTCCATTTTGTCAACGGAAAACCGTCGTACCGCAGCTAGAACGTTGCATATAACCAATTTGTCCCCCAAATAGCCAGAAATCACGATTGGCCTTCCAGACCGGAACGAATCACGAATTTCTCGCTGTACCGATAAAAAACACTATTCACCCCTGGACAACCCGAAAGTAGTTATTTTCCATTCTGTCAACGGAAAACCGCCGTACCGCCCCAAAAACGTTGCAAATAACCATTCTGGCCCCCAGACAGCCAGAAATCACTATCGGCCGTCCAGACCGGCACGAATCTCGAATTTCTCGCTGTACCGACAAAAACCACTAATCACCCCTGGATAGCCCGAAAGTAGTTATTTTCCATTTTGTCAATGGAAAACCGCCGTACCGCCGCTAGAACGTTGCATATAACCAATTTGTCCCCCAGACAGCCAGAAATCATGATTGCCCGTCCAGACCGGCACGAATTTCGAATTTCTCGCTGTACCGACAAAAAACACTATTCACCCCTGGACAACCCGAAAGTAGTTATTTTCCATTCTGTCAACGGAAAACCGCCGTACCGCCCCAAAAACGTTGCAAATAACCATTCTGGCCCCCAGACAGCCAAAAATCACTATCGGCCGTCCAGACCGGCACGAATCTCGAATTTCTCGCTGTACCGACAAAAACCACTAATCACCCCTGGATAGCCCGAAAGTAGTTATTTTCCATTTTGTCAACGGAAAACCGTCGTACCGCAGCTAGAACGTTGCATATAACCAATTTGTCCCCCAAATAGCCAGAAATCACGATTGGCCTTCCAGACCGGAACGAATCACGAATTTCTCGCTGTACCGATAAAAAACACTATTCACCCCTGGACAACCCGAAAGTAGTTATTTTCCATTCTGTCAACGGAAAACCGCCGTACCGCCCCAAAAACGTTGCAAATAACCATTCTGGCCCCCAGACAGCCAGAAATCACTATCGGCCGTCCAGACCGGCACGAATCTCGAATTTCTCGCTGTACCGACAAAAACCACTAATCACCCCTGGATAGCCCGAAAGTAGTTATTTTCCATTTTGTCAATGGAAAACCGCCGTACCGCCGCTATAACGTTGCATATAACCAATTTGTCCCCCAGACAGCCAGAAATCATGATTGCCCGTCCAGACCGGCACGAATCCCGAATTTCTCGCTGTACCGACAAAAACCACTAATCACCCTTGGATAGCCCGAAAGTAGTTATTTTCCATTTTGTCAACGGAAAATCGCCGTACCGCTGCGAGAACGTTGCATATAACCAATTTGTCCCCCAGACAGCCAGAAATCATGATTGCCCGTCCAGACCGGCACGAATTTCGAATTTCTCGCTGTACCGACAAAAACCACTGATCACCCCTGGATAGCCCGAAAGTAGTTATTTTCCATTTTTTCAATGGAAAACCGCCGTACCGCCGCTAGAACGTTGCATATAACCAATTTGTCCCCCAAATAGCCAGAAATCATGATTGGCCGTCCAGACCGGCACGAATCCCGAATTTCTCGCTGTACCGACAAAAACCACTAATCACCCCTGGATAGCCCGAAAGTAGTTATTTTCCATTTTGTCAACGGAAAATCGCCGTACCGCCCTAAAAACATTGCAAATAACCATTCTGGCCCCCAGACAGCCAGAAATCACGATCGGCCGTCCAGACCGGCACGAATCCCGAATTTCTCGCTGTACCGACAAAAACCACTAATCACCCCTGGACTGCCCAAAAGTAGTTATTTTCCATTTTGTCAACGGAAAACCGCCGTACCGCAGCTAGAACGTTGCATATAACCAATTTGTTCCCCAAATAGCCAGAAATCACGATTGGCCTTCCAGACCGGAACGAATCACGAATTTCTCGCTGTACCGACAAAAAACACAATTCACCCCTGGACAACCCGAAAGTAGTTATTTTCCATTCTGTCAACGGAAAACCGCCGTACCGCCCCAAAAACGTTGCAAATAACCATTCTGGCCCCCAGACAGCCAGAAATCACTATCGGCCGTCCAGACCGGCACGAATCTCGAATTTCTCGCTGTACCGACAAAAACCACTAATCACCCCTGGATAGCCCGAAAGTAGTTATTTTCCATTTTGTCAATGGAAAACCGCCGTACCGCCGGTAGAACGTTGCATATAACCAATTTGTCCCCCAGACAGCCAGAAATCATGATTGCCCGTCCAGACCGGCACGAATCCCGAATTTCTCGCTGTACCGACAAAAACCACTAATCACCCTTGGATAGCCCGAAAGTAGTTATTTTCCATTTTGTCAACGGAAAATCGCCGTACCGCTGCGAGAACGTTGCATATAACCAATTTGTCCCCCAGACAGCCAGAAATCATGATAGCCCGTCCAGACCGGCACGAATTTCGAATTTCTCGCTGTACCGACAAAAACCACTGATCACCCCTGGATAGCCCGAAAGTAGTTATTTTCCATTTTTTCAATGGAAAACCGCCGTACCGCCGCTAGAACGTTGCATATAACCAATTTGTCCCCCAGACAGCCAGAAATCATGATTGCCCGTCCAGACCGGCACGAATTTCGAATTTCTCGCTGTACCGACAAAAAACACTATTCACCCCTAGACAACCCGAAAGTAGTTATTTTCCATTCTGTCAACGGAAAACCGCCGTACCGCCCCAAAAACGTTGCAAATAACCATTCTGGCCCCCAGACAGCCAGAAATCACTATCGGCCGTCCAGACCGGCACGAATCTCGAATTTCTCGCTGTACCGACAAAAACCACTAATCACCCCTGGATAGCCCGAAAGTAGTTATTTTCCATTTTGTCAACGGAAAACCGTCGTACCGCAGCTAGAACGTTGCATATAACCAATTTGTCCCCCAAATAGCCAGAAATCACGATTGGCCTTCCAGACCGGAACGAATCACGAATTTCTCGCTGTACCGATAAAAAACACAATTCACCCCTGGACAACCCGAAAGTAGTTATTTTCCATTCTGTCAACGGAAAACCGCCGTACCGCCCCAAAAACGTTGCAAATAACCATTCTGGCCCCCAGACAGCCAGAAATCACTATCGGCCGTCCAGACCGGCACGAATCTCGAATTTCTCGCTGTACCGACAAAAACCACTAATCACCCCTGGATAGCCCGAAAGTAGTTATTTTCCATTTTGTCAATGGAAAACCGCCGTACCGCCGCTAGAACGTTGCATATAACCAATTTGTCCCCCAGACAGCCAGAAATCATGATTGCCCGTCCAGACCGGCACGAATTTCGAATTTCTCGCTGTACCGACAAAAAACACTATTCACCCCTAGACAACCCGAAAGTAGTTATTTTCCATTCTGTCAACGGAAAACCGCCGTACCGCCCCAAAAACGTTGCAAATAACCATTCTGGCCCCCAGACAGCCAGAAATCACTATCGGCCGTCCAGACCGGCACGAATCTCGAATTTCTCGCTGTACCGACAAAAACCACTAATCACCCCTGGATAGCCCGAAAGTAGTTATTTTCCATTTTGTCAACGGAAAACCGTCGTACCGCAGCTAGAACGTTGCATATAACCAATTTGTCCCCCAAATAGCCAGAAATCACGATTGGCCTTCCAGACCGGAACGAATCACGAATTTCTCGCTGTACCGATAAAAAACACTATTCACCCCTGGACAACCCGAAAGTAGTTATTTTCCATTCTGTCAACGGAAAACCGCCGTACCGCCCCAAAAACGTTGCAAATAACCATTCTGGCCCCCAGACAGCCAGAAATCACTATCGGCCGTCCAGACCGGCACGAATCTCGAATTTCTCGCTGTACCGACAAAAACCACTAATCACCCCTGGATAGCCCGAAAGTAGTTATTTTCCATTTTGTCAATGGAAAACCGCCGAACCGCCGGTAGAACGTTGCATATAACCAATTTGTCCCCCAGACAGCCAGAAATCATGATTGCCCGTCCAGACCGGCACGAATTTCGAATTTCTCGCTGTACCGACAAAAAACACTATTCACCCCTAGACAACCCGAAAGTAGTTATTTTCCATTCTGTCAACGGAAAACCGCCGTACCGCCCCAAAAACGTTGCAAATAACCATTCTGGCCCCCAGACAGCCAGAAATCACTATCGGCCGTCCAGACCGGCACGAATCTCGAATTTCTCGCTGTACCGACAAAAACCACTAATCACCCCTGGATAGCCCGAAAGTAGTTATTTTCCATTTTGTCAACGGAAAACCGTCGTACCGCAGCTAGAACGTTGCATATAACCAATTTGTCCCCCAAATAGCCAGAAATCACGATTGGCCTTCCAGACCGGAACGAATCACGAATTTCTCGCTGTACCGATAAAAAACACTATTCACCCCTGGACAACCCGAAAGTAGTTATTTTCCATTCTGTCAACGGAAAACCGCCGTACCGCCCCAAAAACGTTGCAAATAACCATTCTGGCCCCCAGACAGCCAGAAATCACTATCGGCCGTCCAGACCGGCACGAATCTCGAATTTCTCGCTGTACCGACAAAAACCACTAATCACCCCTGGATAGCCCGAAAGTAGTTATTTTCCATTTTGTCAATGGAAAACCGCCGTACCGCCGCTAGAACGTTGCATATAACCAATTTGTCCCCCAGACAGCCAGAAATCATGATTGCCCGTCCAGACCGGCACGAATTTCGAATTTCTCGCTGTACCGACAAAAAACACTATTCACCCCTAGACAACCCGAAAGTAGTTATTTTCCATTCTGTCAACGGAAAACCGCCGTACCGCCCCAAAAACGTTGCAAATAACCATTCTGGCCCCCAGACAGCCAGAAATCACTATCGGCCGTCCAGACCGGCACGAATCTCGAATTTCTCGCTGTACCGACAAAAACCACTAATCACCCCTGGATAGCCCGAAAGTAGTTATTTTCCATTTTGTCAACGGAAAACCGTCGTACCGCAGCTAGAACGTTGCATATAACCAATTTGTCCCCCAAATAGCCAGAAATCACGATTGGCCTTCCAGACCGGAACGAATCACGAATTTCTCGCTGTACCGATAAAAAACACTATTCACCCCTGGACAACCCGAAAGTAGTTATTTTCCATTCTGTCAACGGAAAACCGCCGTACCGCCCCAAAAACGTTGCAAATAACCATTCTGGCCCCCAGACAGCCAGAAATCACTATCGGCCGTCCAGACCGGCACGAATCTCGAATTTCTCGCTGTACCGACAAAAACCACTAATCACCCCTGGATAGCCCGAAAGTAGTTATTTTCCATTTTGTCAACGGAAAACCGTCGTACCGCAGCTAGAACGTTGCATATAACCAATTTGTCCCCCAAATAGCCAGAAATCACGATTGGCCTTCCAGACCGGAACGAATCACGAATTTCTCGCTGTACCGATAAAAAACACTATTCACCCCTGGACAACCCGAAAGTAGTTATTTTCCATTCTGTCAACGGAAAACCGCCGTACCGCCCCAAAAACGTTGCAAATAACCATTCTGGCCCCCAGACAGCCAGAAATCACTATCGGCCGTCCAGACCGGCACGAATCTCGAATTTCTCGCTGTACCGACAAAAACCACTAATCACCCCTGGATAGCCCGAAAGTAGTTATTTTCCATTTTGTCAACGGAAAACCGTCGTACCGCAGCTAGAACGTTGCATATAACCAATTTGTCCCCCAAATAGCCAGAAATCACGATTGGCCTTCCAGACCGGAACGAATCACGAATTTCTCGCTGTACCGACAAAAAACACTATTCACCCCTAGACAACCCGAAAGTAGTTATTTTCCATTCTGTCAACGGAAAACCGCCGTACCGCCCCAAAAACGTTGCAAATAACCATTCTGGCCCCCAGACAGCCAGAAATCACTATCGGCCGTCCAGACCGGCACGAATCTCGAATTTCTCGCTGTACCGACAAAAACCACTAATCACCCCTGGATAGCCCGAAAGTAGTTATTTTCCATTTTGTCAACGGAAAACCGTCGTACCGCAGCTAGAACGTTGCATATAACCAATTTGTCCCCCAAATAGCCAGAAATCACGATTGGCCTTCCAGACCGGAACGAATCACGAATTTCTCGCTGTACCGACAAAAAACACTATTCACCCCTGGACAACCCGAAAGTAGTTATTTTCCATTCTGTCAACGGAAAACCGCCGTACCGCCCCAAAAACGTTGCAAATAACCATTCTGGCCCCCAGACAGCCAGAAATCACTATCGGCCGTCCAGACCGGCACGAATCTCGAATTTCTCGCTGTACCGACAAAAACCACTAATCACCCCTGGATAGCCCGAAAGTAGTTATTTTCCATTTTGTCAACGGAAAACCGTCGTACCGCAGCTAGAACGTTGCATATAACCAATTTGTCCCCCAAATAGCCAGAAATCACGATTGGCCTTCCAGACCGGAACGAATCACGAATTTCTCGCTGTACCGACAAAAAACACTATTCACCCCTAGACAACCCGAAAGTAGTTATTTTCCATTCTGTCAACGGAAAACCGCCGTACCGCCCCAAAAACGTTGCAAATAACCATTCTGGCCCCCAGACAGCCAGAAATCACTATCGGCCGTCCAGACCGGCACGAATCTCGAATTTCTCGCTGTACCGACAAAAACCACTAATCACCCCTGGATAGCCCGAAAGTAGTTATTTTCCATTTTGTCAACGGAAAACCGTCGTACCGCAGCTAGAACGTTGCATATAACCAATTTGTCCCCCAAATAGCCAGAAATCACGATTGGCCTTCCAGACCGGAACGAATCACGAATTTCTCGCTGTACCGACAAAAAACACTATTCACCCCTGGACAACCCGAAAGTAGTTATTTTCCATTCTGTCAACGGAAAACCGCCGTACCGCCCCAAAAACGTTGCAAATAACCATTTTGGCCCCCAGACAGCCAGAAATCACTATCGGCCGTCCAGACCGGCACGAATCTCGAATTTCTCGCTGTACCGACAAAAACCACTAATCACCCCTGGATAGCCCGAAAGTAGTTATTTTCCATTTTGTCAACGGAAAACCGTCGTACCGCAGCTAGAACGTTGCATATAACCAATTTGTCCCCCAAATAGCCAGAAATCACGATTGGCCTTCCAGACCGGAACGAATCACGAATTTCTCGCTGTACCGATAAAAAACACTATTCACCCCTGGACAACCCGAAAGTAGTTATTTTCCATTCTGTCAACGGAAAACCGCCGTACCGCCCCAAAAACGTTGCAAATAACCATTTTGGCCCCCAGACAGCCAGAAATCACTATCGGCCGTCCAGACCGGCACGAATCTCGAATTTCTCGCTGTACCGACAAAAACCACTAATCACCCCTGGATAGCCCGAAAGTAGTTATTTTCCATTTTGTCAATGGAAAACCGCCGTACCGCCGCTAGAACGTTGCATATAACCAATTTGTCCCCCAGACAGCCAGAAATCATGATTGCCCGTCCAGACCGGCACGAATTTCGAATTTCTCGCTGTACCGACAAAAAACACTATTCACCCCTAGACAACCCGAAAGTAGTTATTTTCCATTCTGTCAACGGAAAACCGCCGTACCGCCCCAAAAACGTTGCAAATAACCATTCTGGCCCCCAGACAGCCAAAAATCACTATCGGCCGTCCAGACCGGCACGAATCTCGAATTTCTCGCTGTACCGACAAAAACCACTAATCACCCCTGGATAGCCCGAAAGTAGTTATTTTCCATTTTGTCAACGGAAAACCGTCGTACCGCAGCTAGAACGTTGCATATAACCAATTTGTCCCCCAAATAGCCAGAAATCACGATTGGCCTTCCAGACCGGAACGAATCACGAATTTCTCGCTGTACCGATAAAAAACACTATTCACCCCTGGACAACCCGAAAGTAGTTATTTTCCATTCTGTCAACGGAAAACCGCCGTACCGCCCCAAAAACGTTGTAAATAACCATTCTGGCCCCCAGACAGCCAGAAATCACTATCGGCCGTCCAGACCGGCACAAATCTCGAATTTCTCGCTGTACCGACAAAAACCACTAATCACCCCTGGATAGCCCGAAAGTAGTTATTTTCCATTTTGTCAACGGAAAACCGTCGTACCGCAGCTAGAACGTTGCATATAACCAATTTGTCCCCCAAATAGCCAGAAATCACGATTGGCCTTCCAGACCGGAACGAATCACGAATTTCTCGCTGTACCGACAAAAAACACTATTCACCCCTAGACAACCCGAAAGTAGTAATTTTCCATTCTGTCAACGGAAAACCGCCGTACAGCCCCAAAAACGTTGCAAATAACCATTCTGGCCCCCAGACAGCCAGAAATCACTATCGGCCGTCCAGACCGGCACGAATCTCGAATTTCTCGCTGTACCGACAAAAACCACTAATCACCCCTGGATAGCCCGAAAGTAGTTATTTTCCATTTTGTCAATGGAAAACCGCCGTACCGCCGCTATAACGTTGCATATAACCAATTTGTCCCCCAGACAGCCAGAAATCATGATTGCCCGTCCAGACCGGCACGAATCCCGAATTTCTCGCTGTACCGACAAAAACCACTAATCACCCTTGGATAGCCCGAAAGTAGTTATTTTCCATTTTGTCAACGGAAAATCGCCGTACCGCTGCGAGAACGTTGCATATAACCAATTTGTCCCCCAGACAGCCAGAAATCATGATTGCCCGTCCAGACCGGCACGAATTTCGAATTTCTCGCTGTACCGACAAAAACCACTGATCACCCCTGGATAGCCCGAAAGTAGTTATTTTCCATTTTTTCAATGGAAAACCGCCGTACCGCCGCTAGAACGTTGCATATAACCAATTTGTCCCCCAAATAGCCAGAAATCATGATTGGCCGTCCAGACCGGCACGAATCCCGAATTTCTCGCTGTACCGACAAAAACCACTAATCACCCCTGGATAGCCCGAAAGTAGTTATTTTCCATTTTGTCAACGGAAAATCGCCGTACCGCCCTAAAAACATTGCAAATAACCATTCTGGCCCCCAGACAGCCAGAAATCACGATCGGCCGTCCAGACCGGCACGAATCCCGAATTTCTCGCTGTACCGACAAAAACCACTAATCACCCCTGGACTGCCCAAAAGTAGTTATTTTCCATTTTGTCAACGGAAAACCGCCGTACCGCAGCTAGAACGTTGCATATAACCAATTTGTTCCCCAAATAGCCAGAAATCACGATTGGCCTTCCAGACCGGAACGAATCACGAATTTCTCGCTGTACCGACAAAAAACACAATTCACCCCTGGACAACCCGAAAGTAGTTATTTTCCATTCTGTCAACGGAAAACCGCCGTACCGCCCCAAAAACGTTGCAAATAACCATTCTGGCCCCCAGACAGCCAGAAATCACTATCGGCCGTCCAGACCGGCACGAATCTCGAATTTCTCGCTGTACCGACAAAAACCACTAATCACCCCTGGATAGCCCGAAAGTAGTTATTTTCCATTTTGTCAATGGAAAACCGCCGTACCGCCGGTAGAACGTTGCATATAACCAATTTGTCCCCCAGACAGCCAGAAATCATGATTGCCCGTCCAGACCGGCACGAATCCCGAATTTCTCGCTGTACCGACAAAAACCACTAATCACCCTTGGATAGCCCGAAAGTAGTTATTTTCCATTTTGTCAATGGAAAATCGCCGTACCGCTGCGAGAACGTTGCATATAACCAATTTGTCCCCCAGACAGCCAGAAATCATGATTGCCCGTCCAGACCGGCACGAATTTCGAATTTCTCGCTGTACCGACAAAAACCACTGATCACCCCTGGATAGCCCGAAAGTAGTTATTTTCCATTTTTTCAATGGAAAACCGCCGTACCGCCGCTAGAACGTTGCATATAACCAATTTGTCCCCCAAATAGCCAGAAATCATGATTGGCCGTCCAGACCGGCACGAATCCCGAATTTCTCGCTGTACCGACAAAAACCACTAATCACCCCTGGATAGCCCGAAAGTAGTTATTTTCCATTTTGTCAACGGAAAATCGCCGTACCGCCCTAAAAACATTGCAAATAACCATTCTGGCCCCCAGACAGCCAGAAATCACGATCGGCCGTCCAGACCGGCACGAATCCCGAATTTCTCGCTGTACCGACAAAAACCACTAATCACCCCTGGACTGCCCAAAAGTAGTTATTTTCCATTTTGTCAACGGAAAACCGCCGTACCGCAGCTAGAACGTTGCATATAACCAATTTGTTCCCCAAATAGCCAGAAATCCCGATTGGCCTTCCAGACCGGAACGAATCACGAATTTCTCGCTGTACCGACAAAAAACACAATTCACCCCTGGACAACCCGAAAGTAGTTATTTTCCATTCTGTCAACGGAAAACCGCCGTACCGCCCCAAAAACGTTGCAAATAACCATTCTGGCCCCGAGTCAGCCAGAAATCACTATCGGCCGTCCAGACCGGCACGAATCTCGAATTTCTCGCTGTACCGACAAAACCACTAATCACCCCTGGACAGCCCGAAAGTAGTTATTTTCCATTTTGTCAACGGAAAACCGTCGTACCGCAGCTAGAACGTTGCATATAACCAATTTGTCCCCCAAATAGCCAGAAATCACGATTGGCCTTCCAGACCGGAACGAATCACGAATTTCTCGCTGTACCGACAAAAAACACTATTCACCCCTAGACAACCCGAAAGTAGTTATTTTCCATTCTGTCAACGGAAAATCGCCGTACCGCCCCAAAAACGTTGCAAATAACCATTCTGGCCCCCAGACAGCCAGAAATCACTATCGGCCGTCCAGACCGGCACGAATCTCGAATTTCTCGCTGTACCGACAAAAACCACTAATCACCCCTGGATAGCCCGAAAGTAGTTATTTTCCATTTTGTCAACGGAAAACCGTCGTACCGCAGCTAGAACGTTGCATATAACCAATTTGTCCCCCAAATAGCCAGAAATCACGATTGGCCTTCCAGACCGGAACGAATCACGAATTTCTCGCTGTACCGACAAAAAACACTATTCACCCCTAGACAACCCGAAAGTAGTTATTTTCCATTCTGTCAACGGAAAACCGCCGTACCGCCCCGAAAACGTTGCAAATAACCATTCTGGCCCCCAGACAGCCAGAAATCACTATCGGCCGTCCAGACCGGCACGAATCTCGAATTTCTCGCTGTACCGACAAAAACCACTAATCACCCCTGGATAGCCCGAAAGTAGTTATTTTCCATTTTGTCAACGGAAAACCGTCATACCGCAGCTGGAACGTTGCATATAACCAATTTGTCCCCCAAATAGCCAGAAATCACGATTGGCCTTCCAGACCGGAACGAATCACGAATTTCTCGCTGTACCGACAAAAAACACTATTCACCCCTAGACAACCCGAAAGTAGTTATTTTCCATTCTGTCAACGGAAAACCGCCGTACAGCCCCAAAAACGTTGCAAATAACCATTCTGGCCCCCAGACAGCCAGAAATCACTATCGGCCGTCCAGACCGGCACGAATCTCGAATTTCTCGCTGTACCGACAAAAACCACTAATCACCCCTGGATAGCCCGAAAGTAGTTATTTTCCATTTTGTCAACGGAAAACCGTCGTACCGCAGCTAGAACGTTGCATATAACCAATTTGTCCCCCAAATAGCCAGAAATCACGATTGGCCTTCCAGACCGGAACGAATCACGAATTTCTCGCTGTACCGACAAAAAACACTATTCACCCCTAGACAACCCGAAAGTAGTTATTTTCCATTCTGTCAACGGAAAACCGCCGTACCGCCCCGAAAACGTTGCAAATAACCATTCTGGCCCCCAACAGCCAGAAATCACTATCGGCCGTCCAGACCGGCACGAATCTCGAATTTCTCGCTGTACCGACAAAAACCACTAATCACCCCTGGATAGCCCGAAAGTAGTTATTTTCCATTTTGTCAACGAAAAACCGTCGTACCGCAGCTAGAACGTTGCATATAACCAATTTGTCCCGCAAATAGCCAGAAATCACGATTGGCCTTCCAGACCGGAACGAATCACGAATTTCTCGCTGTACCGACAAAAAACACTATTCACCCCTGGACAACCCGAAAGTAGTTATTTTCCATTCTGTCAACGGAAAACCGCCGTACCGCCCCGAAAACGTTGCAAATAACCATTCTGGCCCCCAGACAGCCAGAAATCACTATCGGCCGTCCAGACCGGCACGAATCTCGAATTTCTCGCTGTACCGACAAAAACCACTAATCACCCCTGGATAGCCCGAAAGTAGTTATTTTCCATTTTGTCAACGAAAAACCGTCGTACCGCAGCTAGAACGTTGCATATAACCAATTTGTCCCGCAAATAGCCAGAAATCACGATTGGCCTTCCAGACCGGAACGAATCACGAATTTCTCGCTGTACCGACAAAAAACACTATTCACCCCTGGACAACCCGAAAGTAGTTATTTTCCATTCTGTCAACGGAAAACCGCCGTACCGCCCCAAAAACGTTGCAAATAACCATTCTGGCCCCCAGACAGCCAGAAATCACTATCGGCCGTCCAGACCGGCACGAATCTCGAATTTCTCGCTGTACCGACAAAAACCACTAATCACCCCTGGATAGCCCGAAAGTAGTTATTTTCCATTTTGTCAATGGAAAACCGCCGTACCGCCGCTAGAACGTTGCATATAACCAATTTGTCCCCCAAATAGCCAGAAATCATGATTGGCCGACCAGACCGGCACGAATCCCGAATTTCTCGCTGTACCGACAAAAACCACTAATCACCCTTGGATAGCCCGAAAGTAGTTATTTTCCATTTTGTCAACGGAAAATCGCCGTACCGCTGCGAGAACGTTGCATATAACCAATTTGTCCCCCAGACAGCCAGAAATCATGATTGCCCGTCCAGACCGGCACGAATTTCGAATTTCTCGCTGTACCGACAAAAACCACTAATCACCCCTGGATAGCCCGAAAGTAGTTATTTTCCATTTTGTCAATGGAATACCGCCGTACCGCCGCTAGAACGTTGCATATAACCAATTTGTCCCCCAAATAGCCAGAAATCATGATTGGCCGTCCAGACCGGCACGAATCCCGAATTTCTCGCTGTACCGACAAAAACCACTAATCACCCCTGGATAGCCCGAAAGTAGTTATTTTCCATTTTGTCAACGGAAAATCGCCGTACCGCTGCGAGAACGTTGCATATAACCAATTTGTCCCCCAAACAGCCAGAAATCATGATTGCCCGTCCAGACCGGCACGAATTTCGAATTTCTCGCTGTACCGACAAAAACCACTAATCACCCCTGGATAGCCCGAAAGTAGTTATTTTCCATTTTGTCAATGGAAAACCGCCGTACCGCCGCTAGAACGTTGCATATAACCAATTTGTCCCCCAAATAGCCAGAAATCACGATTGGCCTTCCAGACCGGAACGAATCACGAATTTCTCGCTGTACCGACAAAAAACACTATTCACCCCTGGACAACCCGAAAGTAGTTATTTTCCATTCTGTCAACGGAAAACCGCCGTACCGCCCCAAAAACGTTGCAAATAACCATTCTGGCCCCCAGTCAGCCAGAAATCACTATCGGCCGTCCAGACCGGCACGAATCTCGAATTTCTCGCTGTACCGACAAAACCACTAATCACCCCTGGACAGCCCGAAAGTAGTTATTTTCCATTTTGTCAACGGAAAACCGTCGTACCGCAGCTAGAACGTTGCATATAACCAATTTGTCCCCCAAATAGCCAGAAATCACGATTGGCCTTCCAGACCGGAACGAATCACGAATTTCTCGCTGTACCGACAAAAAACACTATTCACCCCTGGACAACCCGAAAGTAGTTATTTTCCATTCTGTCAACGGAAAACCGCCGTACCGCCCCAAAAACGTTGCAAATAACCATTCTGGCCCCCAGACAGCCAGAAATCACTATCGGCCGTCCAGACCGGCACGAATCTCGAATTTCTCGCTGTACCGACAAAAACCACTAATCACCCCTGGATAGCCCGAAAGTAGTTATTTTCCATTTTGTCAACGGAAAACCGTCGTACCGCAGCTAGAACGTTGCATATAACCAATTTGTCCCCCAAATAGCCAGAAATCACGATTGGCCTTCCAGACCGGAACGAATCACGAATTTCTCGCTGTACCGACAAAAAACACTATTCACCCCTAGACAACCCGAAAGTAGTTATTTTCCATTCTGTCAACGGAAAACCGCCGTACCGCCCCGAAAACGTTGCAAATAACCATTCTGGCCCCCAGACAGCCAGAAATCACTATCGGCCGTCCAGACCGGCACGAATCTCGAATTTCTCGCTGTACCGACAAAAACCACTAATCACCCCTGGATAGCCCGAAAGTAGTTATTTTCCATTTTGTCAATGGAAAACCGCCGTACCGCCGCTAGAACGTTGCATATAACCAATTTGTCCCCCAAATAGCCAGAAATCATGATTGGCCGTCCAGACCGGCACGAATCCCGAATTTCTCGCTGTACCGACAAAAACCACTAATCACCCTTGGATAGCCCGAAAGTAGTTATTTTCCATTTTGTCAACGGAAAATCGCCGTACCGCTGCGAGAACGTTGCATATAACCAATTTGTCCCCCAGACAGCCAGAAATCATGATTGCCCGTCCAGACCGGCACGAATTTCGAATTTCTCGCTGTGCCGACAAAAACCACTAATCACCCCTGGATAGCCCGAAAGTAGTTATTTTCCATTTTGTCAATGGAATACCGCCGTACCGCCGCTAGAACGTTGCATATAACCAATTTGTCCCCCAAATAGCCAGAAATCATGATTGGCCGTCCAGACCGGCACGAATCCCGAATTTCTCGCTGTACCGACAAAAACCACTAATCACCCCTGGATAGCCCGAAAGTAGTTATTTTCCATTTTGTCAACGGAAAATCGCCGTACCGCTGCGAGAACGTTGCATATAACCAATTTGTCCCCCAAACAGCCAGAAATCATGATTGCCCGTCCAGACCGGCACGAATTTCGAATTTCTCGCTGTACCGACAAAAACCACTAATCACCCCTGGATAGCCCGAAAGTAGTTATTTTCCATTTTGTCAATGGAAAACCGCCGTACCGCCGCTAGAACGTTGCATATAACCAATTTGTCCCCCAAATAGCCAGAAATCACGATTGGCCTTCCAGACCGGAACGAATCACGAATTTCTCGCTGTACCGACAAAAAACACAATTCACCCCTGGACAACCCGAAAGTAGTTATTTTCCATTCTGTCAACGGAAAACCGCCGTACCGCCCCAAAAACGTTGCAAATAACCATTCTGGCCCCCAGTCAGCCAGAAATCACTATCGGCCGTCCAGACCGGCACGAATCTCGAATTTCTCGCTGTACCGACAAAACCACTAATCACCCCTGGACAGCCCGAAAGTAGTTATTTTCCATTTTGTCAACGGAAAACCATCGTACCGCAGCTAGAACGTTGCATATAACCAATTTGTCCCCCAAATAGCCAGAAATCACGATTGGCCTTCCAGACCAGAACGAATCACGAATTTCTCGCTGTACCGACAAAAAACACTATTCACCCCTAGACAACCCGAAAGTAGTTATTTTCCATTCTGTCAACGGAAAACCGCCGTACCGCCCCAAAAACGTTGCAAATAACCATTCTAGCCCCCAGACAGCCAGAAATCACTATCGGCCGTCCAGACCGGCACGAATCTCGAATTTCTCGCTGTACCGACAAAAACCACTAATCACCCCTGGATAGCCCGAAAGTAGTTATTTTCCATTTTGTCAACGGAAAATCGCCGTACCGCTGCGAGAATGTTGCATATAACCAATTTGTCCCCCAAACAGCCAGAAATCATGATTGCCCGTCCAGACCGGCACGAATTTCGAATTTCTCGCTGTACCGACAAAAACCACTAATCACCCCTGGATAGCCCGAAAGTAGTTATTTTCCATTTTGTCAATGGAAAACCGCCGTACCGCCGCTAGAACGTTGCATATAACCAATTTGTCCCCCAAATAGCCAGAAATCACGATTGGCCTTCCAGACCGGAACGAATCACGAATTTCTCGCTGTACCGACAAAAAACACAATTCACCCCTGGACAACCCGAAAGTAGTTATTTTCCATTCTGTCAACGGAAAACCGCCGTACCGCCCCAAAAACGTTGCAAATAACCATTCTGGCCCCCAGTCAGCCAGAAATCACTATCGGCCGTCCAGACCGGCACGAATCTCGAATTTCTCGCTGTACCGACAAAACCACTAATCACCCCTGGACAGCCCGAAAGTAGTTATTTTCCATTTTGTCAACGGAAAACCATCGTACCGCAGCTAGAACGTTGCATATAACCAATTTGTCCCCCAAATAGCCAGAAATCACGATTGGCCTTCCAGACCGGAACGAATCACGAATTTCTCGCTGTACCGACAAAAAACACTATTCACCCCTAGACAACCCGAAAGTAGTTATTTTCCATTCTGTCAACGGAAAACCGCCGTACCGCCCCAAAAACGTTGCAAATAACCATTCTGGCCCCCAGACAGCCAGAAATCACTATCGGCCGTCCAGACCGGCACGAATCTCGAATTTCTCGCTGTACCGACAAAAACCACTAATCACCCCTGGATAGCCCGAAAGTAGTTATTTTCCATTTTGTCAACGGAAAATCGCCGTACCGCTGCGAGAACGTTGCATATAACCAATTTGTCCCCCAGACAGCCAGAAATCATGATTGCCCGTCCAGACCGGCACGAATTTCGAATTTCTCGCTGTGCCGACAAAAACCACTAATCACCCCTGGATAGCCCGAAAGTAGTTATTTTCCATTTTGTCAATGGAATACCGCCGTACCGCCGCTAGAACGTTGCATATAACCAATTTGTCCCCCAAATAGCCAGAAATCATGATTGGCCGTCCAGACCGGCACGAATCCCGAATTTCTCGCTGTACCGACAAAAACCACTAATCACCCCTGGATAGCCCGAAAGTAGTTATTTTCCATTTTGTCAACGGAAAATCGCCGTACCGCTGCGAGAATGTTGCATATAACCAATTTGTCCCCCAAACAGCCAGAAATCATGATTGCCCGTCCAGACCGGCACGAATTTCGAATTTCTCGCTGTACCGACAAAAACCACTAATCACCCCTGGATAGCCCGAAAGTAGTTATTTTCCATTTTGTCAATGGAAAACCGCCGTACCGCCGCTAGAACGTTGCATATAACCAATTTGTCCCCCAAATAGCCAGAAATCACGATTGGCCTTCCAGACCGGAACGAATCACGAATTTCTCGCTGTACCGACAAAAAACACAATTCACCCCTGGACAACCCGAAAGTAGTTATTTTCCATTCTGTCAACGGAAAACCGCCGTACCGCCCCAAAAACGTTGCAAATAACCATTCTGGCCCCCAGTCAGCCAGAAATCACTATCGGCCGTCCAGACCGGCACGAATCTCGAATTTCTCGCTGTACCGACAAAACCACTAATCACCCCTGGACAGCCCGAAAGTAGTTATTTTCCATTTTGTCAACGGAAAACCATCGTACCGCAGCTAGAACGTTGCATATAACCAATTTGTCCCCCAAATAGCCAGAAATCACGATTGGCCTTCCAGACCGGAACGAATCACGAATTTCTCGCTGTACCGACAAAAAACACTATTCACCCCTAGACAACCCGAAAGTAGTTATTTTCCATTCTGTCAACGGAAAACCGCCGTACCGCCCCAAAAACGTTGCAAATAACCATTCTGGCCCCCAGACAGCCAGAAATCACTATCGGCCGTCCAGACCGGCACGAATCTCGAATTTCTCGCTGTACCGACAAAAACCACTAATCACCCCTGGATAGCCCGAAAGTAGTTATTTTCCATTTTGTCAACGGAAAATCGCCGTACCGCTGCGAGAACGTTGCATATAACCAATTTGTCCCCCAGACAGCCAGAAATCATGATTGCCCGTCCAGACCGGCACGAATTTCGAATTTCTCGCTGTGCCGACAAAAACCACTAATCACCCCTGGATAGCCCGAAAGTAGTTATTTTCCATTTTGTCAATGGAATACCGCCGTACCGCCGCTAGAACGTTGCATATAACCAATTTGTCCCCCAAATAGCCAGAAATCATGATTGGCCGTCCAGACCGGCACGAATCCCGAATTTCTCGCTGTACCGACAAAAACCACTAATCACCCCTGGATAGCCCGAAAGTAGTTATTTTCCATTTTGTCAACGGAAAATCGCCGTACCGCTGCGAGAACGTTGCATATAACCAATTTGTCCCCCAAACAGCCAGAAATCATGATTGCCCGTCCAGACCGGCACGAATTTCGAATTTCTCGCTGTACCGACAAAAACCACTAATCACCCCTGGATAGCCCGAAAGTAGTTATTTTCCATTTTGTCAATGGAAAACCGCCGTACCGCCGCTAGAACGTTGCATATAACCAATTTGTCCCCCAAATAGCCAGAAATCACGATTGGCCTTCCAGACCGGAACGAATCACGAATTTCTCGCTGTACCGACAAAAAACACAATTCACCCCTGGACAACCCGAAAGTAGTTATTTTCCATTCTGTCAACGGAAAACCGCCGTACCGCCCCAAAAACGTTGCAAATAACCATTCTGGCCCCCAGTCAGCCAGAAATCACTATCGGCCGTCCAGACCGGCACGAATCTCGAATTTCTCGCTGTACCGACAAAACCACTAATCACCCCTGGACAGCCCGAAAGTAGTTATTTTCCATTTTGTCAACGGAAAACCATCGTACCGCAGCTAGAACGTTGCATATAACCAATTTGTCCCCCAAATAGCCAGAAATCACGATTGGCCTTCCAGACCGGAACGAATCACGAATTTCTCGCTGTACCGACAAAAAACACTATTCACCCCTAGACAACCCGAAAGTAGTTATTTTCCATTCTGTCAACGGAAAACCGCCGTACCGCCCCAAAAACGTTGCAAATAACCATTCTGGCCCCCAGACAGCCAGAAATCACTATCGGCCGTCCAGACCGGCACGAATCTCGAATTTCTCGCTGTACCGACAAAAACCACTAATCACCCCTGGATAGCCCGAAAGTAGTTATTTTCCATTTTGTCAACGGAAAACCGTCGTACCGCAGCTAGAACGTTGCATATAACCAATTTGTCCCCCAAATAGCCAGAAATCACGATTGGCCTTCCAGACCGGAACGAATCACGAATTTCTCGCTGTACCGACAAAAAACACTATTCACCCCTGGACAACCCGAAAGTAGTTATTTTCCATTCTGTCAACGGAAAACCGCCGTACCGCCCCAAAAACGTTGCAAATAACCATTCTGGCCCCCAGACAGCCAGAAATCACTATCGGCCGTCCAGACCGGCACGAATCTCGAATTTCTCGCTGTACCGACAAAAACCACTAATCACCCCTGGATAGCCCGAAAGTAGTTATTTTCCATTTTGTCAACGGAAAACCGTCGTACCGCAGCTAGAACGTTGCATATAACCAATTTGTCCCCCAAATAGCCAGAAATCACGATTGGCCTTCCAGACCGGAACGAATCACGAATTTCTCGCTGTACCGACAAAAAACACTATTCACCCCTAGACAACCCGAAAGTAGTTATTTTCCATTCTGTCAACGGAAAACCGCCGTACCGCCCCGAAAACGTTGCAAATAACCATTCTGGCCCCCAGACAGCCAGAAATCACTATCGGCCGTCCAGACCGGCACGAATCTCGAATTTCTCGTTGTACCGACAAAAACCACTAATCACCCCTGGATAGCCCGAAAGTAGTTATTTTCCATTTTGTCAACGAAAAACCGTCGTACCGCAGCTAGAACGTTGCATATAACCAATTTGTCCCCCAAATAGCCAGAAATCACGATTGGCCTTCCAGACCGGAACGAATCACGAATTTCTCGCTGTACCGACAAAAAACACTATTCACCCCTGGACAGCCCGAAAGTAGTTATTTTCCATTCTGTCAACGGAAAATCGCCGTACCGCCCCAAAAACGTTGCAAATAACCAATCTGGCCCCCAGACAGCCAGAAATCACTATCGGCCGTCCAGACCGGCACGAATTTCGAATTTCTCGCTGTACCGACAAAAACCACTAATCACCCCTGGATAGCCCGAAAGTAGTTATTTTCCATTTTGTCAATGGAATACCGCCGTACCGCCGCTAGAACGTTGCATATAACCAATTTGTCCCCCAAATAGCCAGAAATCATGATTGGCCGTCCAGACCGGCACGAATCCCGAATTTCTCGCTGTACCGACAAAAACCACTAATCACCCCTGGATAGCCCGAAAGTAGTTATTTTCCATTTTGTCAACGGAAAATCGCCGTACCGCTGCGAGAACGTTGCATATAATCAATTTGTCCCCCAAACAGCCAGAAATCATGATTGCCCGTCCAGACCGGCACGAATTTCGAATTTCTCGCTGTACCGACAAAAACCACTAATCACCCCTGGATAGCCCGAAAGTAGTTATTTTCCATTTTGTCAACAGAAAACCGTCGTACCGCAGCTAGAACGTTGCATATAACCAATTTGTCCCCCAAATAGCCAGAAATCACGATTGGCCTTCCAGACCGGAACGAATCACGAATTTCTCGCTGTACCGACAAAAAACACTATTCACCCCTGGACAACCCGAAAGTAGTTATTTTCCATTCTGTCAACGGAAAACCGCCGTACCGCCCCGAAAACGTTGCAAATAACCATTCTGGCCCCCAGACAGCCAGAAATCACTATCGGCCGTCCAGACCGGCACGAATCTCGAATTTCTCGCTGTACCGACAAAAACCACTAATCACCCCTGGATAGCCCGAAAGTAGTTATTTTCCATTTTGTCAACGAAAAACCGTCGTACCGCAGCTAGAACGTTGCATATAACCAATTTGTCCCCCAAATAGCCAGAAATCACGATTGGCCTTCCAGACCGGAACGAATCACGAATTTCTCGCTGTACCGACAAAAAACACTATTCACCCCTGGACAACCCGAAAGTAGTTATTTTCCATTCTGTCAACGGAAAACCGCCGTACCGCCCCAAAAACGTTGCAAATAACCATTCTGGCCCCCAGACAGCCAGAAATCACTATCGGCCGTCCAGACCGGCACGAATCTCGAATTTCTCGCTGTACCGACAAAAACCACTAATCACCCCTGGATAGCCCGAAAGTAGTTATTTTCCATTTTGTCAACGGAAAACCGTCGTACCGCAGCTAGAACGTTGCATATAACCAATTTGTCCCCCAAATAGCCAGAAATCACGATTGGCCTTCCAGACCGGAACGAATCACGAATTTCTCGCTGTACCGACAAAAAACACTATTCACCCCTAGACAACCCGAAAGTAGTTATTTTCCATTCTGTCAACGGAAAACCGCCGTACCGCCCCGAAAACGTTGCAAATAACCATTCTGGCCCCCAGACAGCCAGAAATCACTATCGGCCGTCCAGACCGGCACGAATCTCGAATTTCTCGTTGTACCGACAAAAACCACTAATCACCCCTGGATAGCCCGAAAGTAGTTATTTTCCATTTTGTCAACGAAAAACCGTCGTACCGCAGCTAGAACGTTGCATATAACCAATTTGTCCCCCAAATAGCCAGAAATCACGATTGGCCTTCCAGACCGGAACGAATCACGAATTTCTCGCTGTACCGACAAAAAACACTATTCAGCCCTGGACAACCCGAAAGTAGTTATTTTCCATTCTGTCAACGGAAAACCGCCGTACCGCCCCAAAAACGTTGCAAATAACCAATCTGGCCCCCAGACAGCCAGAAATCACTATCGGCCGTCCAGACCGGCACGAATCTCGAATTTCTCGCTGTACCGACAAAAACCACTAATCACCCCTGGATAGCCCGAAAGTAGTTCTTTTCCATTTTGTCAATGGAAAACCGCCGTACCGCCGCTAGAACGTTGCATATAACCAATTTGTCCCCCAAATAGCCAGAAATCATGATTGGCCGTCCAGACCGGCACGAATCCCGAATTTCTCGCTGTACCGACAAAAACCACTAATCACCCTTGGATAGCCCGAAAGTAGTTATTTTCCATTTTGTCAACGGAAAATCGCCGTACCGCTGCGAGAACGTTGCATATAACCAATTTGTCCCCCAGACAGCCAGAAATCATGATTGCCCGTCCAGACCGGCACGAATTTCGAATTTCTCGCTGTACCGACAAAAACCACTAATCACCCCTGGATAGCCCGAAAGTAGTTATTTTCCATTTTGTCAATGGAAAACCGCCGTACCGCCGCTAGAACGTTGCATATAACCAATTTGTCCCCCAAATAGCCAGAAATCATGATTGGCCGTCCAGACCGGCACGAATCCCGAATTTCTCGCTGTACCGACAAAAACCACTAATCCCCCCTGGATAGCCCGAAAGTAGTTATTTTCCATTTTGTCAACGGAAAATCGCCGTACCGCTGCGAGAACGTTGCATATAACCAATTTGTCCCCCAAACAGCCAGAAATCATGATTGCCCGTCCAGACCGGCACGAATTTCGAATTTCTCGCTGTACCGACAAAAACCACTAATCACCCCTGGATAGCCCGAAAGTAGTTATTTTCCATTTTGTCAATGGAAAACCGCCGTACCGCCGCTAGAACGTTGCATATAACCAATTTGTCCCCAAACAGCCAGAAATCATGATTGGCCGTCCAGACCGGAACAAATCACGAATTTCTCGCTGTACCGACAAAAAACACTATTCACCCCTGGACAACCTGAAAGTAGTTATTTTCCATTCTGTCAACGGAAAACCGCCGTACCGCCCCAAAAACGTTGCAAACAACAATTCGGGCCCCCAGACAGCCAGAAATCACTATCGGCCGTCCAGACCGGCACGGATCTCGAATTTCTCGCTGTACCGACAAAAACCACTAATCACCCCTGGATAGCCCGAAAGTAGTTATTTTCCATTTTGTCAATGGAAAACCGCCGTACCGCCGCTAGAACGTTGCATATAACCAATTTGTCCCCCAAATAGCCAGAAATCACGATTGGCCTTCCAGACCGGAACGAATCACGAATTTCTCGCTGTACCGACAAAAAACACAATTCACCCCTGGACAACCCGAAAGTAGTTATTTTCCATTCTGTCAACGGAAAACCGCCGTACCGCCCCAAAAACGTTGCAAATAACCATTCTGGCCCCCAGACAGCCAGAAATCACTATCGGCCGTCCAGACCGGCACGAATCTCGAATTTCTCGCTGTACCGACAAAACCACTAATCACCCCTGGGCAGCCCAAAAGTAGTTATTTTCCATTTTGTCAACGGAAAACCGTCGTACCGCAGCTAGAACGTTGCATATAACCAATTTGTCCCCCAAATAGCCAGAAATCACGATTGGCCTTCCAGTCCGGAACGAATCACGAATTTCTCGCTGTACCGACAAAAAACACAATTCACCCCTGGACAACCCGAAAGTAGTTATTTTCCATTCTGTCAACGGAAAACCGCCGTACCGCCCCGAAAACGTTGCAAATAACCATTCTGGCCCCCAGACAGCCAGAAATCACTATCGGCCGTCCAGACCGGCACGAATCTCGAATTTCTCGCTGTACCGACAAAAACCACTAATCACCCCTGGACAACCCGAAAGTAGTTATTTTCCATTCTGTCAATGGAAAACCGCCGTACCGCCGCTAGAACGTTGCATATAACCAATTTGTCCCCCAAATAGCCAGAAATCATGATTGGCCTTCCAGACCGGAACGAATCACGAATTTCTCGCTGTACCGACAAAAAACACAATTCACCCCTGGACAACCCGAAAGTAGTTATTTTCCATTTTGTCAACGGAAAATCGCCGTACCGCTGCGAGAACGTTGCATATAACCAATTTGTCCCCCAGACAGCCAGAAATCATGATTGCCCGTCCAGACCGGCACGAATTTCGAATTTCTCGCTGTACCGACAAAAACCACTAATCACCCCTGGATAGCCCGAAAGTAGTTATTTTCCATTTTGTCAACGGAAAATCGCCGTACCGCTGCGAGAACGTTGCATATAACCAATTTGTCCCCCAAACAGCCAGAAATCATGATTGCCCGTCCAGACCGGCACGAATTTCGAATTTCTCGCTGTACCGACAAAAACCACTAATCACCCCTGGATAGCCCGAAAGTAGTTATTTTCCATTTTGTCAATGGAAAACCGCCGTACCGCCGCTAGAACGTTGCATATAACCAATTTGTCCCCAAACAGCCAGAAATCATGATTGGCCGTCCAGACCGGAACAAATCACGAATTTCTCGCTGTACCGACAAAAAACACTATTCACCCCTGGACAACCTGAAAGTAGTTATTTTCCATTCTGTCAACGGAAAACCGCCGTACCGCCCCAAAAACGTTGCAAACAACAATTCTGGCCCCCAGACAGCCAGAAATCACTATCGGCCGTCCAGACCGGCACGGATCTCGAATTTCTCGCTGTACCGACAAAAACCACTAATCACCCCTGGATAGCCCGAAAGTAGTTATTTTCCATTTTGTCAATGGAAAACCGCCGTACCGCCGCTAGAACGTTGCATATAACCAATTTGTCCCCCAAATAGCCAGAAATCACGATTGGCCTTCCAGACCGGAACGAATCACGAATTTCTCGCTGTACCGACAAAAAACACAATTCACCCCTGGACAACCCGAAAGTAGTTATTTTCCATTCTGTCAACGGAAAACCGCCGTACCGCCCCAAAAACGTTGCAAATAACCATTCTGGCCCCCAGACAGCCAGAAATCACTATCGGCCGTCCAGACCGGCACGAATCTCGAATTTCTCGCTGTACCGACAAAACCACTAATCACCCCTGGACAGCCCAAAAGTAGTTATTTTCCATTTTGTCAACGGAAAACCGTCGTACCGCAGCTAGAACGTTGCATATAACCAATTTGTCCCCCAAATAGCCAGAAATCACGATTGGCCTTCCAGTCCGGAACGAATCACGAATTTCTCGCTGTACCGACAAAAAACACAATTCACCCCTGGACAACCCGAAAGTAGTTATTTTCCATTCTGTCAACGGAAAACCGCCGTACCGCCCCAAAAACGTTGCAAATAACCATTCTGGCCCCCAGACAGCCAGAAATCACTATCGGCCGTCCAGACCGGCACGAATCTCGAATTTCTCGCTGTACCGACAAAAACCACTAATCACCCCTGGACAACCCGAAAGTAGTTATTTTCCATTCTGTCAATGGAAAACCGCCGTACCGCCGCTAGAACGTTGCATATAACCAATTTGTCCCCCAAATAGCCAGAAATCATGATTGGCCTTCCAGACCGGAACGAATCACGAATTTCTCGCTGTACCGACAAAAAACACAATTCACCCCTGGACAACCCGAAAGTAGTTATTTTCCATTCTGTCAACGGAAAATCGCCGTACCGCTGCGAGAACGTTGCATATAACCAATTTGTCCCCCAGACAGCCAGAAATCATGATTGCCCGTCCAGACCGGCACGAATTTCGAATTTCTCGCTGTACCGACAAAAACCACTAATCACCCCTGGATAGCCCGAAAGTAGTTATTTTCCATTTTGTCAACGGAAAATCGCCGTACCGCTGCGAGAACGTTGCATATAACCAATTTGTCCCCCAAACAGCCAGAAATCATGATTGCCCGTCCAGACCGGCACGAATTTCGAATTTCTCGCTGTACCGACAAAAACCACTAATCACCCCTGGATAGCCCGAAAGTAGTTATTTTCCATTTTGTCAATGGAAAACCGCCGTACCGCCGCTAGAACGTTGCATATAACCAATTTGTCCCCAAACAGCCAGAAATCATGATTGGCCGTCCAGACCGGAACAAATCACGAATTTCTCGCTGTACCGACAAAAAACACTATTCACCCCTGGACAACCTGAAAGTAGTTATTTTCCATTCTGTCAACGGAAAACCGCCGTACCGCCCCAAAAACGTTGCAAACAACAATTCTGGCCCCCAGACAGCCAGAAATCACTATCGGCCGTCCAGACCGGCACGGATCTCGAATTTCTCGCTGTACCGACAAAAACCACTAATCACCCCTGGATAGCCCGAAAGTAGTTATTTTCCATTTTGTCAATGGAAAACCGCCGTACCGCCGCTAGAACGTTGCATATAACCAATTTGTCCCCCAAATAGCCAGAAATCACGATTGGCCTTCCAGACCGGAACGAATCACGAATTTCTCGCTGTACCGACAAAAAACACAATTCACCCCTGGACAACCCGAAAGTAGTTATTTTCCATTCTGTCAACGGAAAATCGCCGTACCGCTGCGAGAACGTTGCATATAACCAATTTGTCCCCCAGACAGCCAGAAATCATGATTGCCCGTCCAGACCGGCACGAATTTCGAATTTCTCGCTGTACCGACAAAAACCACTAATCACCCCTGGATAGCCCGAAAGTAGTTATTTTCCATTTTGTCAACGGAAAATCACCGTACCGCTGCGAGAACGTTGCATATAACCAATTTGTCCCCCAAACAGCCAGAAATCATGATTGCCCGTCCAGACCGGCACGAATTTCGAATTTCTCGCTGTACCGACAAAAACCACTAATCACCCCTGGATAGCCCGAAAGTAGTTATTTTCCATTTTGTCAATGGAAAACCGCCGTACCGCCGCTAGAACGTTGCATATAACCAATTTGTCCCCAAACAGCCAGAAATCATGATTGGCCGTCCAGACCGGAACAAATCACGAATTTCTCGCTGTACCGACAAAAAACACTATTCACCCCTGGACAACCTGAAAGTAGTTATTTTCCATTCTGTCAACGGAAAACCGCCGTACCGCCCCAAAAACGTTGCAAACAACAATTCTGGCCCCCAGACAGCCAGAAATCACTATCGGCCGTCCAGACCGGCACGGATCTCGAATTTCTCGCTGTACCGACAAAAACCACTAATCACCCCTGGATAGCCCGAAAGTAGTTATTTTCCATTTTGTCAATGGAAAACCGCCGTACCGCCGCTAGAACGTTGCATATAACCAATTTGTCCCCCAAATAGCCAGAAATCACGATTGGCCTTCCAGACCGGAACGAATCACGAATTTCTCGCTGTACCGACAAAAAACACAATTCACCCCTGGACAACCCGAAAGTAGTTATTTTCCATTCTGTCAACGGAAAACCGCCGTACCGCCCCAAAAACGTTGCAAATAACCATTCTGGCCCCCAGACAGCCAGAAATCACTATCGGCCGTCCAGACCGGCACGAATCTCGAATTTCTCGCTGTACCGACAAAACCACTAATCACCCCTGGACAGCCCAAAAGTAGTTATTTTCCATTTTGTCAACGGAAAACCGTCGTACCGCAGCTAGAACGTTGCATATAACCAATTTGTCCCCCAAATAGCCAGAAATCACGATTGGCCTTCCAGTCCGGAACGAATCACGAATTTCTCGCTGTACCGACAAAAAACACAATTCACCCCTGGACAACCCGAAAGTAGTTATTTTCCATTCTGTCAACGGAAAACCGCCGTACCGCCCCAAAAACGTTGCAAATAACCATTCTGGCCCCCAGACAGCCAGAAATCACTATCGGCCGTCCAGACCGGCACGAATCTCGAATTTCTCGCTGTACCGACAAAAACCACTAATCACCCCTGGACAACCCGAAAGTAGTTATTTTCCATTCTGTCAATGGAAAACCGCCGTACCGCCGCTAGAACGTTGCATATAACCAATTTGTCCCCCAAATAGCCAGAAATCATGATTGGCCTTCCAGACCGGAACGAATCACGAATTTCTCGCTGTACCGACAAAAAACACAATTCACCCCTGGACAACCCGAAAGTAGTTATTTTCCATTCTGTCAACGGAAAACCGCCGTACCGCCCCAAAAACGTTGCAAATAACCATTCTGGCCCCCAGACAGCCAGAAATCACTATCGGCCGTCCAGACCGGCACGAATCTCGAATTTCTCGCTGTACCGACAAAACCACTAATCACCCCTGGACAGCCCAAAAGTAGTTATTTTCCATTTTGTCAACGGAAAACCGTCGTACCGCAGCTAGAACGTTGCATATAACCAATTTGTCCCCCAAATAGCCAGAAATCACGATTGGCCTTCCAGTCCGGAACGAATCACGAATTTCTCGCTGTACCGACAAAAAACACAATTCACCCCTGGACAACCCGAAAGTAGTTATTTTCCATTCTGTCAACGGAAAACCGCCGTACCGCCCCAAAAACGTTGCAAATAACCATTCTGGCCCCCAGACAGCCAGAAATCACTATCGGCCGTCCAGACCGGCACGAATCTCGAATTTCTCGCTGTACCGACAAAACCACTAATCACCCCTGGACAGCCCAAAAGTAGTTATTTTCCATTTTGTCAACGGAAAACCGTCGTACCGCAGCTAGAACGTTGCATATAACCAATTTGTCCCCCAAATAGCCAGAAATCACGATTGGCCTTCCAGTCCGGAACGAATCACGAATTTCTCGCTGTACCGACAAAAAACACAATTCACCCCTGGACAACCCGAAAGTAGTTATTTTCCATTCTGTCAACGGAAAACCGCCGTACCGCCCCAAAAACGTTGCAAATAACCATTCTGGCCCCCAGACAGCCAGAAATCACTATCGGCCGTCCAGACCGGCACGAATCTCGAATTTCTCGCTGTACCGACAAAACCACTAATCACCCCTGGACAGCCCAAAAGTAGTTATTTTCCATTTTGTCAACGGAAAACCGTCGTACCGCAGCTAGAACGTTGCATATAACCAATTTGTCCCCCAAATAGCCAGAAATCACGATTGGCCTTCCAGTCCGGAACGAATCACGAATTTCTCGCTGTACCGACAAAAAACACAATTCACCCCTGGACAACCCGAAAGTAGTTATTTTCCATTCTGTCAACGGAAAACCGCCGTACCGCCCCAAAAACGTTGCAAATAACCATTCTGGCCCCCAGACAGCCAGAAATCACTATCGGCCGTCCAGACCGGCACGAATCTCGAATTTCTCGCTGTACCGACAAAAACCACTAATCACCCCTGGACAACCCGAAAGTAGTTATTTTCCATTCTGTCAATGGATAACCGCCGTACCGCCGCTAGAACGTTGCATATAACCAATTTGTCCCCCAAATAGCCAGAAATCATGATTGGCCTTCCAGACCGGAACGAATCACGAATTTCTCGCTGTACCGACAAAAAACACAATTCACCCCTGGACAACCCGAAAGTAGTTATTTTCCATTCTGTCAACGGAAAACCGCCGTACCGCCCCAAAAACGTTGCAAATAACCATTCTGGCCCCCAGACAGCCAGAAATCACTATCGGCCGTCCAGACCGGCACGAATCTCGAATTTCTCGCTGTACCGACAAAACCACTAATCACCCCTGGACAGCCCAAAAGTAGTTATTTTCCATTTTGTCAACGGAAAACCGTCGTACCGCAGCTAGAACGTTGCATATAACCAATTTGTCCCCCAAATAGCCAGAAATCACGATTGGCCTTCCAGTCCGGAACGAATCACGAATTTCTCGCTGTACCGACAAAAAACACAATTCACCCCTGGACAACCCGAAAGTAGTTATTTTCCATTCTGTCAACGGAAAACCGCCGTACCGCCCCAAAAACGTTGCAAATAACCATTCTGGCCCCCAGACAGCCAGAAATCACTATCGGCCGTCCAGACCGGCACGAATCTCGAATTTCTCGCTGTACCGACAAAAACCACTAATCACCCCTGGACAACCCGAAAGTAGTTATTTTCCATTCTGTCAATGGAAAACCGCCGTACCGCCGCTAGAACGTTGCATATAACCAATTTGTCCCCCAAATAGCCAGAAATCATGATTGGCCTTCCAGACCGGAACGAATCACGAATTTCTCGCTGTACCGACAAAAAACACAATTCACCCCTGGACAACCCGAAAGTAGTTATTTTCCATTTTGTCAACGGAAAATCGCCGTACCGCTGCGAGAACGTTGCATATAACCAATTTGTCCCCCAGACAGCCAGAAATCATGATTGCCCGTCCAGACCGGCACGAATTTCGAATTTCTCGCTGTACCGACAAAAACCACTAATCACCCCTGGATAGCCCGAAAGTAGTTATTTTCCATTTTGTCAATGGAAAACCGCCGTACCGCCGCTAGAACGTTGCATATAACCAATTTGTCCCCCAAATAGCCAGAAATCATGATTGGCCGTCCAGACCGGCACGAATCCCGAATTTCTCGCTGTACCGACAAAAACCACTAATCACCCTTGGATAGCCCGAAAGTAGTTATTTTCCATTTTGTCAACGGAAAATCGCCGTACCGCTGCGAGAACGTTGCATATAACCAATTTGTCCCCCAGACAGCCAGAAATCATGATTGCCCGTCCAGACCGGCACGAATTTCGAATTTCTCGCTGTACCGACAAAAACCACTAATCACCCCTGGATAGCCCGAAAGTAGTTATTTTCCATTTTGTCAATGGAAAACCGCCGTACCGCCGCTAGAACGTTGCATATAACCAATTTGTCCCCCAAATAGCCAGAAATCATGATTGGCCGTCCAGACCGGCACGAATCCCGAATTTCTCGCTGTACCGACAAAAACCACTAATCACCCCTGGATAGCCCGAAAGTAGTTATTTTCCATTTTGTCAACGGAAAATCGCTGTACCGCTGCGAGAATGTTGCATATAACCAATTTGTCCCCCAAACAGCCAGAAATCATGATTGCCCGTCCAGACTGGCACGAATTTCGAATTTCTCGCTGTACCGACAAAAACCACTAATCACCCCTGGATAGCCCGAAAGTAGTTATTTTCCATTTTGTCAATGGAAAACCGCCGTACCGTCGCTAGAACGTTGCATATAACCAATTTGTCCCCAAACAGCCATAAATCATGATTGGCCGTCCAGACCGGAACGAATCACGAATTTCTCGCTGTACCGACAAAAAACACTATTCACCCCTGGACAACCTGAAAGTAGTTATTTTCCATTCTGTCAACGGAAAACCGCCGTACCGCCCCAAAAACGTTGCAAACAACAATTCTGGCCCCCAGACAGCCAGAAATCACTATCGGCCGTCCAGACCGGCACGGATCTCGAATTTCTCGCTGTACCGACAAAAACCACTAATCACCCCTGGATAGCCCGAAAGTAGTTATTTTCCATTTTGTCAATGGAAAACCGCCGTACCGCCGCTAGAACGTTGCATATAACCAATTTGTCCCCCAAATAGCCTGAAATCACGATTGGCCTTCCAGACCGGAACGAATCACGAATTTCTCGCTGTACCGACAAAAAACACAATTCACCTCTGGACAACCCGAAAGTAGTTATTTTCCATTCTGTCAACGGAAAACCGCCGTACCGCCCCAAAAACGTTGCAAATAACCATTCTGGCCCCCAGTCAGCCAGAAATGACTATCGGCCGTCCAGACCGGCACGAATCTCGAATTTCTCGCTGTACCGACAAAAACACTAATCACCCCTGGACAGCCCGAAAGTAGTTATTTTCCATTTTGTCAACGGAAAACCGTCGTACCGCAGCTAGAACGTTGCATATAACCAATTTGTCCCCCAAATAGCCAGAAATCACGATTGGCCTTCCAGACCGGAACGAATCACGAATTTCTCGCTGTACCGACAAAAAACACTATTCTCCCCTAGACAACCCGAAAGTAGTTATTTTCCATTCTGTCAACGGAAAACCGCCGTACCGCCCCAAAAACGTTGCAAATAACCACTCTGGCCCCCAGACAGCCAGAAATCACTATCGGCCGTCCAGACCGGCACGAATCTCGAATTTCTCGCTGTACCGACAAAAACCACTAATCACCCCTGGATAGCCCGAAAGTAGTTATTTTCCATTTTGTCAACGGAAAACCGTCGTACCGCAGCTAGAACGTTGCATATAACCAATTTGTCCCCCAAATTGCCAGAAATCACGATTGGCCTTCCAGACCGGAACGAATCACGAATTTCTCGCTGTACCGACAAAAAACACTATTCACCCCTAGACAACCCGAAAGTAGTTATTTTCCATTTTGTCAACGGAAAACCGCCGTACCGCCCCAAAAACGTTGCAAATAACCATTCTGGCCCCCAGACAGCCAGAAATCACTATCGGCCGTCCAGACCGGCACGAATCTCGAATTTCTCGCTGTACCGACAAAAACCACTAATCACCCCTGGATAGCCCGAAAGTAGTTATTTTCCATTTTGTCAACGGAAAACCGTCGTACCGCAGCTAGAACGTTGGATATAACCAATTTGTCCCCCAAATAGCCAGAAATCACGATTGGCCTTCCAGACCGGAACGAATCACGAATTTCTCGCTGTACCGACAAAAAACACTATTCACCCCTGGACAACCCGAAAGTAGTTATTTTCCATTCTGTCAACGGAAAACCGCCGTACCGCCCCAAAAACGTTGCAAATAACCATTCTGGCCCCCAGACAGCCAGAAATCACTATCGGCCGTCCAGACCGGCACGAATCTCGAATTTCTCGCTGTACCGACAAAAACCACTAATCACCCTTGGATAGCCCGAAAGTAGTTATTTTCCATTTTGTCAACGGAAAACCGTCGTACCGCAGCTAGAACGTTGGATATAACCAATTTGTCCCCCAAATAGCCAGAAATCACGATTGGCCTTCCAGACCGGAACGAATCACGAATTTCTCGCTGTACCGACAAAAAACACTATTCACCCCTGGACAACCCGAAAGTAGTTATTTTCCATTCTGTCAACGGAAAACCGCCGTACCGCCCCAAAAACGTTGCAAATAACCATTCTGGCCCCCAGACAGCCAGAAATCACTATCGGCCGTCCAGACCAGCACGAATCTCGAATTTCTCGCTGTACCGACAAAAACCACTAATCACCCCTGGATAGCCCGAAAGTAGTTATTTTCCATTTTGTCAACGGAAAATCGCCGTACCGCTGCGAGAACGTTGCATATAACCAATTTGTCCCCCAAATAGCCAGAAATCACGATTGGCCTTCCAGACCGGAACGAATCACGAATTTCTCGCTGTACCGACAAAAAACACAATTCACCCCTGGACAACCCGAAAGTAGTTATTTTCCATTCTGTCAACGGAAAACTGCCGTACCGCCCCAAAAACGTTGCAAATAACCATTCTGGCCCCCAGTCAGCCAGAAATCACTATCGGCCGTCCAGACCGGCACGAATCTCGAATTTCTCGCTGTACCGACAAAACCACTAATCACCCCTGGACAGCCCGAAAGTAGTTATTTTCCATTTTGTCAACGGAAAACCGTCGTACCGCAGCTAGAACGTTGCATATAACCAATTTGTCCCCCAAATAGCCAGAAATCACGATTGGCCTTCCAGACCGGAACGAATCACGAATTTCTCGCTGTACCGACAAAAAACACTATTCTCCCCTAGACAACCCGAAAGTAGTTATTTTCCATTCTGTCAACGGAAAACCGCCGTACCGCCCCAAAAACGTTGCAAATAACCACTCTGGCCCCCAGACAGCCAGAAATCACTATCGGCCGTCCAGACCGGCACGAATCTCGAATTTCTCGCTGTACCGACAAAAACCACTAATCACCCCTGGATAGCCCGAAAGTAGTTATTTTCCATTTTGTCAACGGAAAACCGTCGTACCGCAGCTAGAACGTTGCATATAACCAATTTGTCCCCCAAATTGCCAGAAATCACGATTGGCCTTCCAGACCGGAACGAATCACGAATTTCTCGCTGTACCGACAAAAAACACTATTCACCCCTAGACAACCCGAAAGTAGTTATTTTCCATTCTGTCAACGGAAAACCGCCGTACCGCCCCAAAAACGTTGCAAATAACCATTCTGGCCCCCAGACAGCCAGAAATCACTATCGGCCGTCCAGACCGGCACGAATCTCGAATTTCTCGCTGTACCGACAAAAACCACTAATCACCCCTGGATAGCCCGAAAGTAGTTATTTTCCATTTTGTCAACGGAAAACCGTCGTACCGCAGCTAGAACGTTGCATATAACCAATTTGTCCCCCAAATAGCCAGAAATCACGATTGGCCTTCCAGACCGGAACGAATCACGAATTTCTCGCTGTACCGACAAAAAACACTATTCACCCCTGGACAACCCGAAAGTAGTTATTTTCCATTCTGTCAACGGAAAACCGCCGTACCGCCCCAAAAACGTTGCAAATAACCATTCTGGCCCCCAGACAGCCAGAAATCACTATCGGCCGTCCAGACCAGCACGAATCTCGAATTTCTCGCTGTACCGACAAAAACCACTAATCACCCCTGGATAGCCCGAAAGTAGTTATTTTCCATTTTGTCAACGGAAAATCGCCGTACCGCTGCGAGAACGTTGCATATAACCAATTTGTCCCCCAAATAGCCAGAAATCACGATTGGCCTTCCAGACCGGAACGAATCACGAATTTCTCGCTGTACCGACAAAAAACACAATTCCCCCCTGGACAACCCGAAAGTAGTTATTTTCCATTCTGTCAACGGAAAACTGCCGTACCGCCCCAAAAACGTTGCAAATAACCATTCTGGCCCCCAGTCAGCCAGAAATCACTATCGGCCGTCCAGACCGGCACGAATCTCGAATTTCTCGCTGTACCGACAAAACCACTAATCACCCCTGGACAGCCCGAAAGTAGTTATTTTCCATTTTGTCAACGGAAAACCGTCGTACCGCAGCTAGAACGTTGCATATAACCAATTTGTCCCCCAAATAGCCAGAAATCACGATTGGCCTTCCAGACCGGAACGAATCACGAATTTCTCGCTGTACCGACAAAAAACACTATTCACCCCTAGACAACCCGAAAGTAGTTATTTTCCATTCTGTCAACGGAAAACCGCCGTACCGCCCCAAAAACGTTGCAAATAACCATTCTGGCCCCCAGACAGCCAGAAATCACTATCGGCCGTCCAGACCGGCACGAATCTCGAATTTCTCGCTGTACCGACAAAAACCACTAATCACCCCTGGATAGCCCGAAAGTAGTTATTTTCCATTTTGTCAACGGAAAACCGTCGTACCGCAGCTAGAACGTTGCATATAACCAATTTGTCCCCCAAATAGCCAGAAATCACGATTGGCCTTCCAGACCGGAACGAATCACGAATTTCTCGCTGTACCGACAAAAAACACTATTCACCCCTAGACAACCCGAAAGTAGTTATTTTCCATTCTGTCAACGGAAAACCGCCGTACCGCCCCAAAAACGTTGCAAATAACCATTCTGGCCCCCAGACAGCCAGAAATCAATATCGGCCGTCCAGACCGGCACGAATCTCGAATTTCTCGCTGTACCGACAAAAACCACTAATCACCCCTGGATAGCCCGAAAGTAGTTATTTTCCATTTTGTCAACGGAAAACCGTCGTACCGCAGCTAGAACGTTGCATATAACCAATTTGTCCCCCAAATAGCCAGAAATCACGATTGGCCTTCCAGACCGGAACGAATCACGAATTTCTCGCTGTACCGACAAAAAACACTATTCACCCCTAGACAACCCGAAAGTAGTTATTTTCCATTCTGTCAACGGAAAACCGCCGTACCGCCCCAAAAACGTTGCAAATAACCATTCTGGCCCCCAGACAGCCAGAAATCACTATCGGCCGTCCAGACCGGCACGAATCTCGAATTTCTCGCTGTACCGACAAAAACCACTAATCACCCCTGGATAGCCCGAAAGTAGTTATTTTCCATTTTGTCAATGGAAAACCGTCGTACCGCCGCTAGAACGTTGCATATAACCAATTTGTCCCCCAAATAGCCAGAAATCATGATTGGCCGTCCAGACCGGCACGAATCCCGAATTTCTCGCTGTACCGACAAAAACCACTAATCACCCTTGGATAGCCCGAAAGTAGTTATTTTCCATTTTGTCAACGGAAAATCGCCGTACCGCTGCGAGAACGTTGCATATAACCAATTTGTCCCCTAGACAGCCAGAAATCATGATTGCCCGTCCAGACCGGCACGAATTTCGAATTTCTCGCTGTACCGACAAAAACCACTAATCACCCCTGGATAGCCCGAAAGTAGTTATTTTCCATTTTGTCAATGGAAAACCGCCGTACCGCCGCTAGAACGTTGCATATAACCAATTTGTCCCCCAAATAGCCAGAAATCATGATTGGCCGTCCAGACCGGCACGAATCCCGAATTTCTCGCTGTACCGACAAAAACCACTAATCACCCTTGGATAGCCCGAAAGTAGTTATTTTCCATTTTGTCAACGGAAAATCGCCGTACCGCTGCGAGAACATTGCATATAACCAATTTGTCCCCCAGACAGCCAGAAATCATGATTGCCCGTCCAGACCGGCACGAATTTCGAATTTCTCGCTGTACCAACAAAAACCACTAATCACCCCTGGATAGCCCGAAAGTAGTTATTTTCCATTTTGTCAATGGAAAACCGCCGTACCGCCGCTAGAACGTTGCATATAACCAATTTGTCCCCAAACAGCCAGAAATCATGATTGGCCGTCCAGACCGGAACGAATCACGAATTTCTCGCTGTACCGACAAAAAACACTATTCACCCCTGGACAACCTGAAAGTAGTTATTTTCCATTCTGTCTACGGAAAACCGCCGTACCGCCCCAAAAACGTTGCAAATAACCATTCTGGCCCCCAGACAGCCAGAAATCACGATCGGCCGTCCAGACCGGCACGAATCCCGAATTTCTCGCTGTACCGACAAAAACCACTAATCACCCCTGGACAGCCTGAAAGTAGTTATTTTCCATTTTGTCAACGGAAAACCACCGTACCGACGCCAGAACGTTGCATATAACCAATTTGTCCCCCAAACAGCCAGAAATCATGATTGGCCGTCCAGACCGGAATGAATCACGAAGTTCTCGCTGTACCGACAAAAAACACTATTCACCCCTGGACAACCCGAAAGTAGTTATTTTCCATTCTGTCAACGGAAAACTGCCGTACCGCCCCAAAAACGTTGCAAATAACCATTCTAGCCCCCAGACAGCCAGAAATCGCTATCGGCCGTCCAGACCGGCACGAATCCCGAATTTCTCACTGTACCGACAAAAACCACTAATCTCCCCTGGATAGCCCGAAAGTAGTTATTTTCCATTTTGTCATCGGAAAATTGCCGTACCGCTGCGAGAACGTTGCATATAACCAATTTGTCCCCCAAACAGCCAGAAATCATGATTGCCCGTCCTGACCGGCACGAATTTCGAATTTCTCGCTGGACCGACAAAAACCACTAATCACCCCTGGATAGCCCGAAAGTAGTTATTTTCCATTTTGTCAATGGAAAACCGCCGTACCGCCGCTAGAACGTTGCATATAACCAATTTGTCCCCAAACAGCCAGAAATCATGATTGGCCGTCCAGACCGGAACGAATCACGAATTTCTCGCTGTACCGACAAAAAACACTATTCACCCCTGGACAACCTGAAAGTAGTTATTTTCCATTCTGTCAACGGAAAACCGCCGTACCGCCCCAAAAACGTTGCAAACAACAATTCTGGCCCCCAGACAGCCAGAAATCACTATCGGCCGTCCAGACCGGCACGGATCTCGAATTTCTCGCTGTACCGACAAAAACCACTAATCACCCCTGGATAGCCCGAAAGTAGTTATTTTCCATTTTGTCAATGGAAAACCGCCGTACCGCCGCTAGAACGTTGCATATAACCAATTTGTCCCCCAAACAGCCAGAAATCATGATTGGCCGTCCAGACCGGAACGAATCACGAATTTCTCGCTGTACCGACAAAAAACACTATTCACCCCTGGACAACCTGAAAGTAGTTATTTTCCATTCTGTCTACGGAAAACCGCCGTACCGCCCCAAAAACGTTGCAAATAACCATTCTGGCCCCCAGACAGCCAGAAATCACGATCGGCCGTCCAGACCGGCACGAATCCCGAATTTCTCGCTGTACCGACAAAAACCACTAATCACCCCTGGACAGCCAGAAAGTAGTTATTTTCCATTTTGTCAACGGAAAACCACCGTACCGACGCCAGAACGTTGCATATAACCAATTTGTCCCCCAAACAGCCAGAAATCATGATTGGCCGTCCAGACCGGAATGAATCACGAAGTTCTCGCTGTACCGACAAAAAACACTATTCACCCCTGGACAACCCGAAAGTAGTTATTTTCCATTCTGTCAACGGAAAACTGCCGTACCGCCCCAAAAATGTTGCAAATAACCATTCTAGCCCCCAGACAGCCAGAAATCACTATCGGCCGTCCAGACCGGCACGAATCCCGAATTTCTCGCTGTACCGACAAAAACCACTAATCTCCCCTGGATAGCCCGAAAGTAGTTATTTTCCATTTTGTCATCGGAAAATCACCGTACCGCTGCGAGAACGTTGCATATAACCAATTTGTCCCCCAAACAGCCAGAAATCATGATTGCCCGTCCAGACCGGCACGAATTTCGAATTTCTCGCTGTACCGACAAAAACCACTAATCACCCCTGGATAGCCCGAAAGTAGTTATTTTCCATTTTGTCAATGGAAAACCGCCGTACCGCCGCTAGAACGTTGCATATAACCAATTTGTCCCCAAACAGCCAGAAATCATGATTGGCCGTCCAGACCGGAACGAATCACGAATTTCTCGCTGTACCGACAAAAAACACTATTCACCCCTGGACAACCTGAAAGTAGTTATTTTCCATTCTGTCTACGGAAAACCGCCGTACCGCCCCAAAAACGTTGCAAATAACCATTCTGGCCCCCAGACAGCCAGAAATCACGATCGGCCGTCCAGACCGGCACGAATCCCGAATTTCTCGCTGTACCGACAAAAACCACTAATCACCCCTGGACAGCCTGAAAGTAGTTATTTTCCATTTTGTCAACGGAAAACCACCGTACCGACGCTAGAACGTTGCATATAACCAATTTGTCCCCCAAACAGCTAGAAATCATGATTGGCCGTCCAGACCGGAATGAATCACGAAGTTCTCGCTGTACCGACAAAAAACACTATTCACCCCTGGACAACCCGAAAGTAGTTATTTTCCATTCTGTCAACGGAAAACTGCCGTACCGCCCCAAAAACGTTGCAAATAACCATTCTAGCCCCCAGACAGCCAGAAATCGCTATCGGCCGTCCAGACCGGCACGAATCCCGAATTTCTCGCTGTACCGACAAAAACCACTAATCACCCCTGGATAGCCCGAAAGTAGTTATTTTCCATTTTGTCATCGGAAAATTGCCGTACCGCTGCGAGAACGTTGCATATAACCAATTTGTCCCCCAAACAGCCAGAAATCATGATTGCCCGTCCAGACCGGCACGAATTTCGAATTTCTCGCTGTACCGACAAAAACCACTAATCACCCCTGGATAGCCCGAAAGTAGTTATTTTCCATTTTGTCAATGGAAAACCGCCGTACCACCGCTAGAACGTTGCATATAACCAATTTGTCCCCAAACAGCCAGAAATCATGATTGGCCGTCCAGACCGGAACGAATCACGAATTTCTCGCTGTACCGACAAAAAACACTATTCACCCCTGGACAACCTGAAAGTAGTTATTTTCCATTCTGTCAACGGAAAACCGCCGTACCACCCCAAAAACGTTGCAAACAACCATTCTGGCCCCCAGACAACCAGAAATCACTATCGGCCGTCCAGACCGGCACGGATCTCAAATTTCTCGCTGTACCGAAAAAACCACTAATCACCCCTGGATAGCCCGAACGTAGTTATTTTCCATTTTGTCAATGGAAAACCGCCGTACCGCCGCCAGAACGTCGCATATAACCAATTTGTCCCCCAAACAGCCAGAAATCATGATTGGCCGTCCAGACCGGAACGAATCACGAATTTCTCGCTGTACCGACAAAAAACACTATTCACCCCTGGACAACCTGAAAGTAGTTATTTTCCATTCTGTATACGGAAAACCGCCGTACCACCCCAAAAACGTTGCAAATAACCATTCTGGCCCCCAGACAGCCAGAAATCACGATCGGCCGTCCAGACCGGCACGAATCCCGAATTTCTCGCTGTACCGACAAAAACCACTAATCACCCCTGGACAGCCCGAAAGTAGTTATTTTCCATTTTGTCAACGGAAAACCACCGTACCGACGCTAGAACGTTGCATATAACCAATTTGTCCCCCAAACAGCTAGAAATCATGATTGGCCGTCCAGACCGGAATGAATCACGAAGTTCTCGCTGTACCGACAAAAAACACTATTCTCCCCTGGACAACCCGAAAGTAGTAATTTTCCATTCTGTCAACGGAAAACTGCCGTACCGCCCCAAAAACGTTGCAAATAACCATTCTAGCCCCCAGACAGCCAGAAATCGCTATCGGCCGTCCAGACCGGCACGAATCCCGAATTTCTCGCTGTACCGACAAAAACCACTAATCACCCCTGGATAGCCCGAAAGTAGTTATTTTCCATTTTGTCAACGGAAAACCGCCGTACCGCTGCGAGAACGTTGCATATAACCAATTTGTCCCCCAAACAGCCAGAAATCATGATTGCCCGTCCAGACCGGCACGAATCCCGAATTTCTCGCTGTACCGACAAAAACCACTAATCACCCCTGGATAGCCCGAAAGTAGTTATTTTCCATTTTGTCAACGGAAAACCACCGTACCGACGCTAGAACGTTGCATATAACCAATTTGTCCCCCAAATAGCCAGAAATCATGATTGGCCGTCCAGACCGGAACGAATCACGAATTTCTCGCTGTACCGACAAAAAACACTATTCACCCCTGGACAACCTGAAAGTAGTTATTTTCCCTTCTGTCAACGGAAAAATGTCGTACCGCCCCAAAAACGTTGCAAATAACCATTCTGGCCCCCAGACAGCCAGAAATCACTATCGGCCGTCCAGACCGGCACGAATCTCGAATTTCTCGCTGTACCGGTAAAAACCACTAATCACCCCTAGATAGCCCGAAAGTAGTTATTTTCCATTTTGTCAATGGAAAACCGCCGTACCACCGCTAGAACGTTGCATATAACAAATTTGTCCCCCAAACAGCCAGAAATCATGATTGGCCGTCCAGACCGGCACGAATCACGAATTTCTCGCTGTACCGACAAAAAACACTATTCACCCCTGGACAACCCGAAAGTACTTATTTTCCATTCTGTCTACGGAAAACCGCCGTACCGCCCCAAAAACGTTGCAAATAACCATTCTGGCCCCCAGACAGCCAGAAATCACGATCGGCCGTCCAGACCGGCACGAATCTCGAATTTCTCGCTGTACCGAAAAAACCACTAATCACCCCTGGATAGCCCGAAAGTAGTTATTTTCCATTTTGTCAATGGAAAACCGCCGTACCGCCGCTAGAACGTCGCATATAACCAATTTGTCCCCCAAACAGCCAGAAATCATGATTGGCCGTCCAGACCGGAACGAATCACGAATTTCTCGCTGTACCGACAAAAAACACTATTCACCCCTGGACAACCTGAAAGTAGTTATTTTCCATTCTGTATACGGAAAACCGCCGTACCACCCCAAAAACGTTGCAAATAACCATTCTGGCCCCCAGACAGCCAGAAATCACGATCGGCCGTCCAGACCGGCACGAATCCCGAATTTCTCGCTGTACCGACAAAAACCACTAATCACCCCTGGACAGCCCGAAAGTAGTTATTTTCCATTTTGTCAACGGAAAACCACCGTACCGACGCTAGAACGTTGCATATAACCAATTTGTCCCCCAAACAGCTAGAAATCATGATTGGCCGTCCAGACCGGAATGAATCACGAAGTTCTCGCTGTACCGACAAAAAACACTATTTTCCCCTGGACAACCCGAAAGTAGTAATTTTCCATTCTGTCAACGGAAAACTGCCGTACCGCCCCAAAAACGTTGCAAATAACCATTCTAGCCCCCAGACAGCCAGAAATCGCTATCGGCCGTCCAGACCGGCACGAATCCCGAATTTCTCGCTGTACCGACAAAAACCACTAATCACCCCTGGATAGCCCGAAAGTAGTTATTTTCCATTTTGTCAACAGAAAACCGCCGTACCGCTGCGAGAACGTTGCATATAACCAATTTGTCCCCCAAACAGCCAGAAATCATGATTGCCCGTCCAGACCGGCACGAATCCCGAATTTCTCGCTGTACCGACAAAAACCACTAATCACCCCTGGATAGCCCGAAAGTAGTTATTTTCCATTTTGTCAACGGAAAACCACCGTACCGCCGCTAGAACGTTGCATATAACCAATTTGTCCCCCAAATAGCCAGAAATCATGATTGGCCGTCCAGACCGGAACGAATCACGAATTTCTCGCTGTACCGACAAAAAACACTATTCACCCCTGGACAACCTGAAAGTAGTTATTTTCCCTTCTGTCAACGGAAAAATGTCGTACCGCCCCAAAAACGTTGCAAATAACCATTCTGGCCCCCAGACAGCCAGAAATCACTATCGGCCGTCCAGACCGGCACGAATCTCGAATTTCTCGCTGTACCGGTAAAAACCACTAATCACCCCTAGATAGCCCGAAAGTAGTTATTTTCCATTTTGTCAATGGAAAACCGCCGTACCACCGCTAGAACGTTGCATATAACAAATTTGTCCCCCAAACAGCCAGAAATCATGATTGGCCGTCCAGACCGGCACGAATCACGAATTTCTCGCTGTACCGACAAAAAACACTATTCACCCCTGGACAACCCGAAAGTACTTATTTTCCATTCTGTCTACGGAAAACCGCCGTACCGCCCCAAAAACGTTGCAAATAACCATTCTGGCCCCCAGACAGCCAGAAATCACGATCGGCCGTCCAGACCGGCACGAATCTCGAATTTCTCGCTGTACCGAAAAAACCACTAATCACCCCTGGATAGCCCGAAAGTAGTTATTTTCCATTTTGTCAATGGAAAACCGCCGTACCGCCGCTAGAACGTCGCATATAACCAATTTGTCCCCCAAACAGCCAGAAATCATGATTGGCCGTCCAGACCGGAACGAATCACGAATTTCTCGCTGTACCGACAAAAAACACTATTCACCCCTGGACAACCTGAAAGTAGTTATTTTCCATTCTGTATACGGAAAACCGCCGTACCACCCCAAAAACGTTGCAAATAACCATTCTGGCCCCCAGACAGCCAGAAATCACGATCGGCCGTCCAGACCGGCACGAATCCCGAATTTCTCGCTGTACCGACAAAAACCACTAATCACCCCTGGACAGCCCGAAAGTAGTTATTTTCCATTTTGTCAACGGAAAACCACCGTACCGACGCTAGAACGTTGCATATAACCAATTTGTCCCCCAAACAGCTAGAAATCATGATTGGCCGTCCAGACCGGAATGAATCACGAAGTTCTCGCTGTACCGACAAAAAACACTATTTTCCCCTGGACAACCCGAAAGTAGTAATTTTCCATTCTGTCAACGGAAAACTGCCGTACCGCCCCAAAAACGTTGCAAATAACCATTCTAGCCCCCAGACAGCCAGAAATCGCTATCGGCCGTCCAGACCGGCACGAATCCCGAATTTCTCGCTGTACCGACAAAAACCACTAATCACCCCTGGATAGCCCGAAAGTAGTTATTTTCCATTTTGTCAACAGAAAACCGCCGTACCGCTGCGAGAACGTTGCATATAACCAATTTGTCCCCCAAACAGCCAGAAATCATGATTGCCCGTCCAGACCGGCACGAATCCCGAATTTCTCGCTGTACCGACAAAAACCACTAATCACCCCTGGATAGCCCGAAAGTAGTTATTTTCCATTTTGTCAACGGAAAACCACCGTACCGCCGCTAGAACGTTGCATATAACCAATTTGTCCCCCAAATAGCCAGAAATCATGATTGGCCGTCCAGACCGGAACGAATCACGAATTTCTCGCTGTACCGACAAAAAACACTATTCACCCCTGGACAACCTGAAAGTAGTTATTTTCCATTCTGTCAACGGAAAAATGTCGTACCGCCCCAAAAACGTTGCAAATAACCATTCTGGCCCCCAGACAGCCAGAAATCACTATCGGCCGTCCAGACCGGCACGAATCTCGAATTTCTCGCTGTACCGGTAAAAACCACTAATCACCCCTAGATAGCCCGAAAGTAGTTATTTTCCATTTTGTCAATGGAAAACCGCCGTACCACCGCTAGAACGTTGCATATAACAAATTTGTCCCCCAAACAGCCAGAAATCATGATTGGCCGTCCAGACCGGCACGAATCACGAATTTCTCGCTGTAGCGACAAAAAACACTATTCACCCCTGGACAACCCGAAAGTAGTTATTTTCCATTCTGTCTACGGAAAACCGCCGTACCGCCCCAAAAACGTTGCAAATAACCATTCTGGCCCCCAGACAGCCAGAAATCACGATCGGCCGTCCAGACCGGCACGAATCTCGAATTTCTCGCTGTACCGAAAAAACCACTAATCACCCCTGGATAGCCCGAAAGTAGTTATTTTCCATTTTGTCAATGGAAAACCGCCGTACCGCCGCTAGAACGTCGCATATAACCAATTTGTCCCCCAAACAGCCAGAAATCATGATTGGCCGTCCAGACCGGAACGAATCACGAATTTCTCGCTGTACCGACAAAAAACACTATTCACCCCTGGACAACCTGAAAGTAGTTATTTTCCATTCTGTATACGGAAAACCGCAGTACCACCCCAAAAACGTTGCAAATAACCATTCTGGCCCCCAGACAGCCAGAAATCACGATCGGCCGTCCAGACCGGCACGAATCCCGAATTTCTCGCTGTACCGACAAAAACCACTAATCACCCCTGGACAGCCCGAAAGTAGTTATTTTCCATTTTGTCAACGGAAAACCACCGTACCGACGCTAGAACGTTGCATATAACCAATTTGTCCCCCAAACAGCTAGAAATCATGATTGGCCGTCCAGACCGGAATGAATCACGAAGTTCTCGCTGTACCGACAAAAAACACTATTCTCCCCTGGACAACCCGAAAGTAGTAATTTTCCATTCTGTCAACGGAAAACTGCCGTACCGCCCCAAAAACGTTGTAAATAACCATTCTAGCCCCCAGACAGCCAGAAATCGCTATCGGCCGTCCAGACCGGCACGAATCCCGAATTTCTCGCTGTACCGACAAAAACCACTAATCACCCCTGGATAGCCCGAAAGTAGTTATTTTCCATTTTGTCAACGGAAAACCGCCGTACCGCTGCGAGAACGTTGCATATAACCAATTTGTCCCCCAAACAGCCAGAAATCATGATTGCCCGTCCAGACCGGCACGAATCCCGAATTTCTCGCTGTACCGACAAAAACCACTAATCACCCCTGGATAGCCCGAAAGTAGTTATTTTCCATTTTGTCAACGGAAAACCACCGTACCGACGCTAGAACGTTGCATATAACCAATTTGTCCCCCAAATAGCCAGAAATCATGATTGGCCGTCCAGACCGGAACGAATCACGAATTTCTCGCTGTACCGACAAAAAACACTATTCACCCCTGGACAACCTGAAAGTAGTTATTTTCCATTCTGTCAACGGAAAAATGTCGTACCGCCCCAAAAACGTTGCAAATAACCATTCTGGCCCCCAGACAGCCAGAAATCACTATCGGCCGTCCAGACCGGCACGAATCTCGAATTTCTCGCTGTACCGGTAAAAACCACTAATCACCCCTAGATAGCCCGAAAGTAGTTATTTTCCATTTTGTCAATGGAAAACCGCCGTACCACCGCTAGAACGTTGCATATAACAAATTTGTCCCCCAAACAGCCAGAAATCATGATTGGCCGTCCAGACCGGCACGAATCACGAATTTCTCGCTGTACCGACAAAAAACACTATTCACCCCTGGACAACCCGAAAGTAGTTATTTTCCATTCTGTCTACGGAAAACCGCCGTACCGCCCCAAAAACGTTGCAAATAACCATTCTGGCCCCCAGACAGCCAGAAATCACGATCGGCCGTCCAGACCGGCCCGAATCTCGAATTTCTCGCTGTACCGGCAAAAACCACTAATCACCCCTGGATAGCCCGAAAGTAGTTATTTTCCATTTTGTCAATGGAAAACCGCCGTACCACCGCTAGAACGTTGCATATAACAAATTTGTCCCCCAAACAGCCAGAAATCATGATTGGCCGTCCAGACCGGCACGAATCACGAATTTCTCGCTGTACCGACAAAAAACACTATTCACCCCTGGACAACCCGAAAGTAGTTATTTTCCATTCTGTCTACGGAGAACCGCCGTACCACCCCAAAAACGTTGCAAATAACCATTCTGGCCCCTAGACAGCCAGAAATCACGATCGGCCGTCCAGACCGGCACGAATCCCGAATTTCTCGCTGTACCGACAAAAACCACTAATCACCCAGGACAGCCCGAAAGTAGTTATTTTCCATTTTGTCAACGGAAAACCACCGTACCGACGCTAGAACGTTGCATATAACCAATTTGTCCCCCAAACAGCCAGAAATCATGATTGGCCGTCCAGACCGGAACGAATCACGAATTTCTCGCTGTACCGACAAAAAACACTATTCACCCCTGGACAACCTGAAAGTAGTTATTTTCCATTCTGTCTACGGAAAACCGCCGTACCGCCCCAAAAACGTTGCAAATAACCATTCTGGCCCCCAGACAGCCAGAAATCTTGATTGCCCGTCCAGACCGGCACGAATTTCGAATTTCTCGCTGTACCGACAAAAACCACTAATCACCCCTGGATAGCCCGAAAGTAGTTATTTTCCATTTTGTCAATGGAAAACCGCCGTACCGCCGCTAGAACGTTGGATATAACCAATTTGTCCCCCAAATAGCCAGAAATCATGATTGGCCGTCCAGACCGGCACGAATCCCGAATTTCTCGCTGTACCGACAAAAACCACTAATCACCCCTGGATAGCCCGAAAGTAGTTATTTTCCATTTTGTCAACGGAAAATCGCCGTACCGCTGCGAGAACGCTGCATATAACCAATTTGTCCCCCAAACAGCCAGAAATCATGATTGCCCGTCCAGACCGGCACGAATTTCGAATTTCTCGCTGTACCGACAGAAACCACTAATCACCCCTGGACAGCCCAAAAGTAGTTATTTTCCATTTTATCAATGGAAAACCGCCGTACCGCCGCTAGAACGATGCATATAACCAATTTGTCCCCCAAACAGCCAGAAATCATGATTGGCCGTCCAGACCGGAACGAATCACGAATTTCTCGCTGTACTGACAAAAAACACTATTCACCCCTGGACAACCCGAAAGAAGTTATTTTCCATTCTGTCGACGGAAAACTGCCGTACCGCCCCAAAAACGTTGCAAATAACCATTCTAGTCCCCAGACAGACAGAAATCGCTATCGGCCGTCCAGACCGGCACGAATCCCGAATTTCTCGCTGTACAAACAAAAACCACTAATCACCCCTCGATAGCCCGAAAGTAGTTATTTTCCATTTTGTCAACGGAAAACCGCCGTACCGCTGCGAGAACGTTGCATATAACCAATTTGTCCCCCAAACAGCCAGAAATCATGATTGGCCGTCCAGACCGGCCCGAATTTCGAATTTCTCGCTGTACCGACAAAAACCACTAATCACCCCTGGACAGCCCGAAAGTAGTTATTTTCCATTTTGTCAACGGAAAACCGCCGTACCGCCGCTAGAACGATGCATATAACCAATTTGTCCCCCAAACAGCCAGAAATCAGGATTGGCCGTCCAGACCGGAACGAATCACGAATTTCTCGCTGTACTGACAAAAAACACTATTCACCCCTGGACAACCTGAAAGTAGTAATTTCCCATTCTGTCTACGAAAAACTGCCGTACCGCCCCAAAAATGTTGCAAATAACCATTCTGGCCCCCAGACAGCCAGAAATCACGATCGGCCGTCCAGACCGGCACGAATCCCGAATTTCTCGCTGTACCGACAAAAACCACTAATCACCCCAGGACAGCCCGAAAGTAGTTATTTTCCATTTTGTCAACGGAAAACCACCGTACCGACGCTAGAACGTTGCATATAACCAATTTGTCCCCCAAACAGCCAGAAATCATGATTGGCCGTCCAGACCGGAACGAATCACGAATTTCTCGCTGTACCGACAAAAAACACTATTCACCCCTGGACAACCTGAAAGTAGTTATTTTCCATTCTGTCTACGGAAAACCGCCGTACCGCCCCAAAAACGTTGCAAATAACCATTCTAGCCCCCAGACAGCCAGAAATCGCTATCGGCCGTCCAGACCGGCACGAATCCCGAATTTCTCGCTGTACAAACAAAAACCACTAATCACCCCTGGATAGCCCGAAAGTAGTTATTTTCCATTTTGTCAACGGAAAACCGCCGTACCGCTGCGAGAACGTTGCATATAACCAATTTGTCCCCCAAACAGCCAGAAATCATGATTGGCCGTCCAGACCGGAACGAATCACGAATTTCACGCTGTACTGACAAAAAACACTATTCACCCCTGGACAACCCGAAAGTAGTTATTTTCCATTCTGTCTACGGAAAACTGCCGTACCGCCCCAAAAACGTTGCAAATAACCATTCTGACCCCTAGACAGCCAGAAATCACGATCGGCCGTCCAGACCGGCACGAATCCCGAATTTCTCGCTGTACCGACAAAAACCACTAATCACCCCAGGACAGCCCGAAAGTAGTTATTTTCCATTTTGTCAACGGAAAACCACCGTACCAACGCTAGAACGTTGCATATAACCAATTTGTCCCCCAAACAGCCAGAAATCATGATTGGCCGTCCAGACCGGAACGAATCACGAATCTCTCGCTGTACCGACAAAAAACACTATTCACCCCTGGACAACCTGAAAGTAGTTATTTTCCATTCTGTCTACGGAAAACCGCCGTACCGCCCCAAAAACGTTGCAAATAACCATTCTGGCCCCCAGACAGCCAGAAATCACGATCGGCCGTCCAGACCGGCACGAATCCCGAATTTCTCGCTGTACCGACAAAAACCACTAATCACCCCTAGACAGCCCGAAAGTAGTTATTTTCCATTTTGTCAACGGAAAACCGCCGTACCGCCGCAAGAACGATGTATATAACCAATTTGTCACCCAAACAGCCAGAAATCATGATTGGCCGTCCAGACCGGAACGAATCACGAATTTCTCGCTGTACCGACAAAAAACACTATTCACCCCAGGACAACCCGAAAGTAGTTATTTTCCATTCTGTCAACGGAAAACTGCCGTACCGCCCCAAAAACGTTGCAAATAACCATTCTAGCCCCCAGACAGCCAGAAATCGCTATCGGCCGTCCAGACCGACACGAATCCCGAATTTCTCGCTGTACAAACAAAAACCACTAATCACCCCTGGATAGCCCTAAAGTAGTTATTTTCCATTTTGTCAACGGAAAACCGCCGTACCGCTGCGAGAACGTTGCATATAACCAATTTGTCCCCCAAACAGCCAGAAATCATGATTGGCCGTCCAGACCGGAACGAATCACGAATTTCTCGCTGTACCGACAAAAAACACTATTCACCCCTGGACAACCCGAAAGTAGTTATTTTCCATTCTGTCTACGAAAAACTGCCGTACCGCCCCAAAAACGTTGCAAATAACCATTCTTGCCCCCAGACAGCCAGAAATCGCTATCGGCCGTCCAGACCGGCACGAATCCCGAATTTCTCGCTGTACAAACAAAAACCACTAATCACCCCTGGACAGCCCGAAAGTAGTTATTTTCCATTTTGTCAACGGAAAACCGCCGTACCGCTGCGAGAACGTTGCATATAACCAATTTGTCCTCCAAACAGCCAGAAATCATGATTGGCCGTCCAGTCCGGCACGAATTTCGAATTTCTCGCTGTACCGACAAAAACCACTAATCACCCCTGGACAGCCCGAAAGTAGTTATTTTCCATTTTGTCAACGGAAAACCGCCGTACTGCCACAAGAACGATGCATATAACCAATTTGTCCCCTAGACAGCCAGAAATCACGATCGGCCGTCCAGACCGGCACGAATCCCGAATTTCTCGCTGTACCGACAAAAACCACTAATCACCCCAGGACAGCCCGAAAGTAGTTATTTTCCATTTTGTCAACGGAAAACCACCGTACCGACGCCAGAACGTTGCATATAACCAATTTGTACCCCAAACAGCCAGAAATCATGATTGGCCATCCAGACCGGAACGAATCACGAATTTCTCGCTGTACCGACAAAAAACACTATTCACCCCTGGACAACCTGAAAGTAGTTATTTTCCATTCTGTCTACGGAAAACCGCCGTACCGCCCCAAAAACGTTGCAAATAACCATTCTGGCCCCCAGACAGCCAGAAATCACGATCGGCCGTCCAGACCAGCACGAATCCCGAATTTCTCGCTGTACCGACAAAAACCACTAATCACCCCTGGACAGTCCGAAAGTAGTTATTTTCCATTTTGTCAACGGAAAACCACCGTACCGACGCTAGAACGTTGCATATAACCAATTTGTCCCCCAAACAGCCAGAAATCATGATTGGCCGTCCAGACCGGAACGAATCACGAATTTCTCGCTGTACCGACAAAAAACACTATTCACCCCTGGGCAACCTGAAAGTTGTTATTTTCCATTCTGTCAACGGAAAACCGCCGTACCGCCCCAAAAACGTTGCAAATAACCATTCTGGCCCCCAGACAGCCAGAAATCACTATCGGCCGTCCAGACCGGCACGAATCCCGAATTTCTCGCTGTACCGACAAAAACCACTAATCACCCCTGGACAGCCCGAAAGTAGTTATTTTCCATTTTGTCAACGGAAAACCACCGTAACGACGCCAGAACGTTGCATATAACCAATTTGTCCCCCAAACAGCCAGAAATCATAATTGGCCATCCAGACCGGAACGAATCACGAATTTCTCGCTGTACCGACAAAAAACACTATTCACCCCTGGACAACCTGAAAGTAGTTATTTTCCATTCAGTCTACGGAAAACCGTCGTACCGCCCCAAAAACGTTGCAAATAACCATTCTGGCCCCCAGACAGCCAGAAATCACGATCGGCCGTCCAGACCGGCACGAATCCCGAATTTCTCGCTGTACCGACAAAAACCACTAATCACCCCTGGATAGCCCGAAAGTAGTTATTTTCCATTTTGTCAACGGAAAACCACCGTACCGACGCTAGAACGTTGCATATAACCAATTTGTCCCCCAAACAGCCAGAAATCATGATTGGCCGTCCAGACCGGAATGAATCACGAATTTCTCGCTGTACCGACAAAAAACACTATTCTCCCCTGGACAACCTGAAAGTTGTTATTTTCCATTCTGTCAACGGAAAACCGCCGTACCGCCCCAAAAACGTTGCAAATAACCATTCTGGCCCCCAGACAGCCAGAAATCACTATCGGCCGTCCAGACCGGCACGAATCCCGAATTTCTCGCTGTACCGGCAAAAACCACTAATCTCCCCTGGATAGCCCGAAAGTCGTTATTTTCCATTTTGTCAATGGAAAGCCGCCGTACCACCGCAAGAACATTGCATATAACCAATTTGTCCCCCAAACAGCCAGAAATCATGATTGGCCATCCAGACCGGAACGAATCACGAATTTCTCGCTGTACCGACAAAAAACACTATTCACCCCTGGACAACCTGAAAGTAGTTATTTTCCATTCAGTCTACGGAAAACCGCCGTACCGCCCCAAAAACGTTGCAAATAACCATTCTGGCCCCCAGACAGCCAGAAATCACGATCGGCCGTCCAGACCGGCACGAATCCCGAATTTCTCGCTGTACCGACAAAAACCACTAATCACCCCTGGATAGCCCGAAAGTAGTTATTTTCCCTTTTGTCAACGGAAAACCACCGTACCGACGCTAGAACGTTGCATATAACCAATTTGTCCCCCAAACAGCCAGAAATCATGATTGGCCGTCCAGACCGGAATGAATCACGAATTTCTCGCTGTACCGACAAAAAACACTATTCTCCCCTGGACAACCTGAAAGTTGTTATTTTCCATTCTGTCAACGGAAAACCGCCGTACCGCCCCAAAAACGTTGCAAATAACCATTCTGGCCCCCAGACAGCCAGAAATCACTATCGGCCGTCCAGACCGGCACGAATCCCGAATTTCTCGCTGTACCGGCAAAAACCACTAATCACCCCTGGATAGCCCGAAAGTCGTTATTTTCCATTTTGTCAATGGATAGCCGCCGTACCGCCGCAAGAACATTGCATATAACCAATTTGTCCCCCAAACAGCCAGAAATCATGATTGGCCATCCAGACCGGAACGAATCACGAATTTCTCGCTGTACCGACAAAAAACACTATTCACCCCTGGACAACCTGAAAGTAGTTATTTTCCATTCAGTCTACGGAAAACCGCCGTACCGCCCCAAAAACGTTGCAAATAACCATTCTGGCCCCCAGACAGCCAGAAATCACGATCGGCCGTCCAGACCGGCACGAATCCCGAATTTCTCGCTGTACCGACAAAAACCACTAATCACCCCTGGATAGCCCGAAAGTAGTTATTTTCCCTTTTGTCAACGGAAAACCACCGTACCGACGCTAGAACGTTGCATATAACCAATTTGTCCCCCAAACAGCCAGAAATCATGATTGGCCGTCCAGACCGGAATGAATCACGAATTTCTCGCTGTACCGACAAAAAACACTATTCTCCCCTGGACAACCTGAAAGTTGTTATTTTCCATTCTGTCAACGGAAAACCGCCGTACCGCCCCAAAAACGTTGCAAATAACCATTCTGGCCCCCAGACAGCCAGAAATCACTATCGGCCGTCCAGACCGGCACGAATCCCGAATTTCTCGCTGTACCGGCAAAAACCACTAATCACCCCTGGATAGCCCGAAAGTCGTTATTTTCCATTTTGTCAATGGAAAACCGCCGTACCGCCGCTAGAACATTGCATATAACCAATTTGTCCCCCAAACAGCCAGAAATCATGATTGGCCGTCCAGACCGGAACGAATCACGAATTTCTCGCTGTACCGACAAAAAACACTATTCACCCCTGGACAACTTGAAAGTAGTTATTTTCCAATCTGTCTACGGAAAACCGCCGTACCGCCCCAAAAACGTTGCAAATAACCATTCTGGCCCCCAGACAGCCAGAAATCACGATCGGCCGTCCAGACCGGCACGAATCCCGAATTTCTCGCTGTACCGACAAAAACCACTAATCACCCCTGGACAGCCCGAAAGTAGTTATTTTCCATTTTGTCAACGGATAACCGCCGTACCGCCGCAAGAACGATGCATATAACCAATTTGTCCCCCAAACAGCCAGAAATCAGGATTGGCCGTCCAGACTGGAACGAATCACCAATTTCTCGCTGTACCGACAAAAAACACTATTCACCCCTGGACAACCCGAAAGTAGTTATTTTCCATTCTGTCAACGGAAAACTGCCGTACCGCCCCAAAAACGTTGCAAATAACCATTCTGGCCCCCAGACAGCCAGAAATCGCTATCGGCCGTCCAGACCGGCACGAATCCCGAATTTCTCGCTGTACAAACAAAAACCACTAATCACCCCTGGATAGCCCGAAAGTAGTTATTTTCCATTTTGTCAACGGAAAACCGCCGTACCGCTGCGAGAACGTTGCATATAACCAATTTGTCCCCCAAACAGCCAGAAATCATGATTGGCCGTCCAGACCGGCACGAATTTCGAATTTCTCGCTGTACCGACAAAAACCACTAATCACCCCTGGACAGCCCGAAAGTAGTTATTTTCCATTTTGTCAACAGAAAACCGCCGTACTGCCGCAAGAACGATGCATATAACCAATTTGTCCCCCAAACAGCCAGAAATCAGGATTGGCCGTCCAGACCGGAACGAATCACGAATTTCTCGCTGTACCTACAAAAAACACTATTCACCCCTGGACAACCCGAAAGTAGTTATTTTCCATTCTGTCAACGGAAAATTGCCGTACCGGCCCAAAAACGTTGCAAATAACCATTCTGGCCCCCAGACAGCCGGAAATCGCTATCGGCCTTCCAGACCGGCACGAATCCCGAATTTCTCGCTGTACCGACAAAAACCACTAATCACCCCTGGACAGCCCGAAAGTAGTTATTTTCCATTTTGTCAACGGAAAACCGCCGTACCGCCGCAAGAACGATGTATATAACCAATTTGTCACCCAAACAGCCAGAAATCATGATTGGCCGTCCAGACCGGAACGAATCACGAATTTCTCGCTGTACCGACAAAAAACACTATTCACCCCTGGACAACTTGAAAGTAGTTATTTTCCATTCTGTCTACGGAAAACCGCCGTACCGCCCCAAAAACGTTGCAAATAACCATTCTGGCCCCCAGACAGCCAGAAATCACGATCGGCCGTCCAGACCGGCACGAATCCCGAATTTCTCGCTGTACCGACAAAAACCACTAATCACCCCTGGACAGCCCGAAAGTAGTTATTTTCCATTTTGTCAACGGAAAACCACCGTACCGACGCTAGAACGTTGCATATAACCAATTTGTCCCCCAAACAGCCAGAAATCATGATTGGCCGTCCAGACCGGAACGAATCACGAATTTCTCGCTGTACCGACAAAAAACACTATTCACCCCTGGACAACCTGAAAGTTGTAATTTTCCATTCTGTCAACGGAAAACCGCCGTACCGCCCCAAAAACGTTGCAAATAACCATTCTGGCCCCCCGACAGCCAGAAATCACTATCGGCCGTCCAGACCGGCACGAATCTCGAATTTCTCGCTGTACCGGCAAAAACCACTAATCACCCCTGGATAGCCCGAAAGTCGTTATTTTCCATTTTGTCAATGGAAAACCGCCGTACCGCCGCTAGAACATTGCATATAACCAATTTGTCCCCCAAACAGCCAGAAATCATGATTGGCCGTCCAGACCGGAACGAATCACGAATTTCTCGCTGTACCGACAAAAAACACTATTCTCCCCAGGACAACCCGAAAGTAGTTATTTTCCATTCTGTCAACGGAAAACTGCCGTACCGCCCCAAAAACGTTGCAAATAACCATTCTAGCCCCCAGACAGCCAGAAATCGCTATCGGCCGTCCAGACCGGCACGAATCCCGAATTTCTCGCTGTACAAACAAAAACCACTAATCACCCCTGGATAGCCCGAAAGTAGTTATTTTCCATTTTGTCAACGGAAAACCGCCGTACCGTTGCGAGAACGTTGCATATAACCAATTTGTCCCCCAAACAGCCAGAAATCATGATTGGCCGTCCAGACCGGCACGAATTTCGAATTTCTCGCTGTACCGACAAAAACCACTAATCACCCCTGGACAGCCCGAAAGTAGTTATTTTCCATTTTGTCAACGGAAAACCGCCGTACCGCCGCAAGAACGATGCATATAACCAATTTGTCCCCCAAACAGCCAGAAATCAGGATTGGCCGTCCAGACCGGAACGAATCACCAATTTCTCGCTGTACCGACAAAAAACACTATTCACCCCTGGACAACCCGAAAGTAGTTATTTTCCATTCTGTCAACGGAAAACTGCCGTACCGCCCCAAAAACGTTGCAAATAACCATTCTGGCCCCCAGACAGCCAGAAATCGCTATCGGCCGTCCAGACCGGCACGAATCCCGAATTTCTCGCTGTACAAACAAAAACCACTAATCACCCCTGGATAGCCCGAAAGTAGTTATTTTCCATTTTGTCAACGGAAAACCGCCGTACCGTTGCGAGAACGTTGCATATAACCAATTTGTCCCCCAAACAGCCAGAAATCATGATTGGCCGTCCAGACCGGCACGAATTTCGAATTTCTCGCTGTACCGACAAAAACCACTAATCACCCCTGGACAGCCCGAAAGTAGTTATTTTCCATTTTGTCAACGGAAAACCGCCGTACCGCCGCAAGAACGATGCATATAACCAATTTGTCCCCCAAACAGCCAGAAATCAGGATTGGCCGTCCAGACCGGAACGAATCACCAATTTCTCGCTGTACCGACAAAAAACACTATTCACCCCTGGACAACCCGAAAGTAGTTATTTTCCATTCTGTCAACGGAAAACTGCCGTACCGCCCCAAAAACGTTGCAAATAACCATTCTGGCCCCCAGACAGCCAGAAATCGCTATCGGCCGTCCAGACCGGCACGAATCCCGAATTTCTCGCTGTACAAACAAAAACCACTAATCACCCCTGGATAGCCCGAAAGTAGTTATTTTCCATTTTGTCAACGGAAAACCGCCGTACCGTTGCGAGAACGTTGCATATAACCAATTTGTCCCCCAAACAGCCAGAAATCATGATTGGCCGTCCAGACCGGCACGAATTTCGAATTTCTCGCTGTACCGACAAAAACCACTAATCACCCCTGGACAGCCCGAAAGTAGTTATTTTCCATTTTGTCAACGGAAAACCGCCGTACCGCCGCAAGAACGATGCATATAACCAATTTGTCCCCCAAACAGCCAGAAATCAGGATTGGCCGTCCAGACCGGAACGAATCACGAATTTCTCGCTGTACCTACAAAAAACACTATTCACCCCTGGACAACCCGAAAGTAGTTATTTTCCATTCTGTCAACGGAAAATTGCCGTACCGGCCCAAAAACGTTGCAAATAACCATTCTGGCCCCCAGACAGCCAGAAATCGCTATCGGCCTTCCAGACCGGCACGAATCCCGAATTTCTCGCTGTACCGACAAAAACCACTAATCACCCCTGGATAGCCCGAAAGTAGTTATTTTCCATTTTGTCAACGAAAAACCGCCGTACCGCCGCTAGAACGATGTATATAACCAATTTGTCACCCAAACAGCCAGAAATCATGATTGGCCGTCCAGACCGGAACGAATCACGAATTTCTCGCTGTACCGACAAAAAACACTATTCACCCCTGGACAACCCGAAAGTAGTTATCTTCCATTCTGTCAACGGAAAACTGCCGTACCGCCCCAAAAACGTTGCAAATAACCATTCTGGCCCCCAGACAGCCAGAAATCGCTATCGGCCGTCCAGACCGGCACGAATCCCGAATTTCTCGCTGTACAAACAAAAACCACTAATCACCCCTGGATAGCCCGAAAGTAGTTATTTTCCATTTTGTCAACGGAAAACCGCCGTACCGCTGCGAGAACGTTGCATATAACCAATTTGTCCCCCAAACAGCCAGAAATCATGATTGGCCGTCCAGACCGGCACGAATTTCGAATTTCTCGCTGTACCGACAAAAACCACTAATCACCCCTGGACAGCCCGAAAGTAGTTATTTTCCATTTTGTCAACGGAAAACCGCCGTACCGCCGCAAGAACGATGCATATAACCAATTTGTCCCCCAAACAGCCAGAAATCAGGATTGGCCGTCCAGACCGGAACGAATCACGAATTTCTCGCTGTACCGACAAAAAACACTATTCACCCCTGGACAACCCGAAAGTAGTTATTTTCCATTCTGTCAACGGAAAACTGCCGTACCGCCCCAAAAACGTTGCAAATAACCATTCTGGCCCCCAGACAGCCAGAAATCGCTATCGGCCTTCCAGACCGGCACGAATCCCGAATTTCTCGCTGTACCGACAAAAACCACTAATCACCCCTGGATAGCCCGAAAGTAGTTATTTTCCATTTTGTCAACGAAAAACCGCCGTACTGCCGCTAGAACGATGTATATAACCAATTTGTCACCCAAACAGCCAGAAATCATGATTGGCCGTCCAGACCGGAACGAATCACGAATTTCTCGCTGTACCGACAAAAAACACTATTCACCCCTGGACAACCCGAAAGTAGTTATCTTCCATTCTGTCAACGGAAAACTGCCGTACCGCCCCAAAAACGTTGCAAATAACCATTCTGGCCCCCAGACAGCCAGAAATCGCTATCGGCCGTCCAGACCGGCACGAATCCCGAATTTCTCGCTGTACAAACAAAAACCACTAATCACCCCTGGATAGCCCGAGAGTAGTTATTTTCCATTTTGTCAACGGAAAACCGCCATACCGCTGCGAGAACGTTGCATATAACCAATTTGTCCCCCAAACAGCCAGAAATCATGATTGGCCGTCCAGACCGGCACGAATTTCGAATTTCTCGCTGTACCGACAAAAACCACTAATCACCCCTGGACAGCCCGAAAGTAGTTATTTTCCATTTTGTCAACGGAAAACCGCCGTACCGCCGCAAGAACGATGCATATAACCAATTTGTCCCCCAAACAGCCAGAAATCAGGATTGGCCGTCCAGACCGGAACGAATCACGAATTTCTCGCTGTACCGACAAAAAACACTATTCACCCCTGGACAACCCGAAAGTAGTTATTTTCCATTCTGTCAACGGAAAACTGCCGTACCGCCCCAAAAACGTTGCAAATAACCATTCTGGCCCCTAGACAGCCAGAAATCGCTATCGGCCTTCCAGACCGGCACGAATCCCGAATTTCTCGCTGTACCGACAAAAACCACTAATCACCCCTGGATAGCCCGAAAGTAGTTATTTTCCATTTTGTCAACGAAAAACCGCCGTACCGCCGCTAGAACGATGTATATAACCAATTTGTCACCCAAACAGCCAGAAATCATGATTGGCCGTCCAGACCGGAACGAATCACGAATTTCTTGCAGTACCGACAAAAAACACTATTCACCCCTGGACAACTTGAAAGTAGTTATTTTCCATTCTGTCTACGGAAAACCGCCGTGCCGCCCCAAAAACGTTGCAAATAACCATTCTGGCCCCTAGACAGCCAGAAATCACGATCGGCCGTCCAGACCGGCACGAATCCCGAATTTCTCGCTGTACCGACAAAAACCACTAATCTCCCCAGGACAGCCCGAAAGTAGTTATTTTCCATTTTGTCAACGGAAAACCACCGCACCGACGCTAGAACGTTGCATATAACCAATTTGTCCCCCAAACAGCCAGAAATCATGATTGGCCGTCCAGACCGGAACGAATCACGAATTTCTCGCTGTACCGACAAAAAACACTATTCACCCCTGTACAACTTGAAAGTAGTTATTTTCCATTCTGTCTACGGAAAACCGCCGTACCGCCCCAAAAACGTTGCAAATAACCATTCTGGCCCCCAGACAGCCAGAAATCACGATCGGCCGTCCAGACCGGCACGAATCCCGAATTTCTCGCTGTACCGACAAAAACCACTAATCACCCCTGGACAGCCCGAAAGTAGTTATTTTCCATTTTGTCAACGGAAAACCACCGTACCGACGCTAGAACGTTGCATATAACCAATTTGTCCCCCAAACAGCCAGAAATCATGATTGGCCGTCCAGACCGGAACGAATCACGAATTTCTCGCTGTACCGACAAAAAACACTATTCTCCCCAGGACAACCCGAAAGTAGTTATTTTCCATTCTGTCAACGGAAAACTGCCGTACCGCCCCAAAAACGTTGCAAATAACCATTCTAGCCCCCAGACAGCCAGAAATCGCTATCGGCCGTCCAGACCGGCACGAATCCCGAATTTCTCGCTGTACAAACAAAAACCACTAATCACCCCTGGAGAGCCCGAAAGTAGTTATTTTCCATTTTGTCAACGGAAAACCGCCGTACCGCTGCGAGAACGTTGCATATAACCAATTTGTCCCCCAAACAGCCAGAAATCATGATTGGCCGTCCAGACCGACACGAATCCCGAATTTCTCGCTGTACCGACAAAAACCACTAATCACCCCTGGATAGCCCGAAAGTAGTTATTTTCCATTTTGTCAACGAAAAACCGCCGTACCGCCGGTAAAACGATGTATATAACCAATTTGTCACCCAAACAGCCAGAAATCATGATTGGCCGTCCAGACCGGAACGAATCACGAATTTCTCGCTGTACCGACAAAAAACACTATTCACCCCTGGACAACCCGAAAGTAGTTATCTTCCATTCTGTCAACGGAAAACTGCCGTACCGCCCCAAAAACGTTGCAAATAAACATTCTGGCCCCCAGACAGCCAGAAATCGCTATCGGCCGTCCAGACCGGCACGAATCCCGAATTTCTCGCTATACCGACAAAAACCACTAATCACCCCTAGACAGCCCGAAAGTAGTTATTTTCCATTTTGTCAACGGAAAACCGCCGTACCGCCGCGAGAACGTTGTAAATAACCATTCTGGCCCCCAGACAGCCAGAAATCACTATCGGCCGTCCAGACCGGCACGAATCTCGAATTTCTCGCTGTACCGACAAAAACCACTAATCACCCCTGGATAGCCCGAAAGTAGTCATTTTCCATTTTCTCAATGGAAAACCGCCGTACCGCCGCTAGAACGTTGCATATAACCAATTTATCCCCCAAACAGCCAGAAATCATGATTGGCCGTCCAGACCGGAACGAATCACGAATTTCTCGCTGTACCGACAAAAAACACTATTCACCCCTGGACAACCTGAAAGTTGTTATTTTCCATTCTGTCAACGGAAAACCGCAGTACCGCCCCAAAAACGTTGCAAATAACCATTCTGGCCCCCAGACAGCCAGAAATCGCTATCGGCCGTCCAGACCGGCACGAATCCCGAATTTCTCGCTGTACAAACAAAAACCACTAATCACCCCTGGAGAGCCCGAAAGTAGTTATTTTCCATTTTGTCAACGGAAAACCGCCGTACCGCTGCGAGAACGTTGCATATAACCAATTTGTCCCCCAAACAGCCAGAAATCATGATCGGCCGTCCAGACCGGCACGAATCTCGAATTTCTCGCTGTACCGGCAAAAACCACTAATCTCCCCTGGATAGCCCGAAAGTAGTTACTTTCCATTTTGTCAATCGAAAACCGCCGTACCGCCGCTAGAACGTTGCATATAACCAATTTGTCCCCCAAACAGGCAGAAATCATGATTGGCTGTCCAGACCGGAACGAATCACGAATTTCTCGCTGTACCGACAAAAAACACTATTCACCCCTGGACAACCCGAAAGTAGTTATTTTCCATTTTGTCTACGGAAAACCGCCGTACCGCCCCAAAAACGTTGCAAATAACCATTCTGGCCCCCAGACAGCCAGAAATCACGATCGGCCGTCCAGACCGGCACGAATCCCGAATCTCTCGCTGTACCGACAAAAACCACTAATCACCCCTGGACAGCCCGAAAGTAGTTATTTTCCATTTTGTCAACGGAAAACCGCCGTACCGACGCCAGAACGTTGCATATAACCAATTTGTCCCCCAAACAGCCAGAAATGATGATTGGCCGTCCAGACCGGAACGAATCACGAATTTCTCGCTGTTCCGACAAAAAACACTATTCACCCCTGGACAACCTGAAAGTAGTTATTTTCCATTCTGTCTACGGAAAACCGCCGTACCGCCCCAAAAACGTTGCAAATAACCATTCTGGCCCCCAGACAGCCAGAAATCACGATCGGCCGTCCAGACCGGCACGAATCCCGAATTTCTCGCTGTACCGACAAAAACCACTAATCACCCCTAGACAGCCTGAAAGTAGTTATTTTCCATTTTGTCAACGGAAAACCACCGTACCGACGCTAGAACGTTGCATATAACCAATTTGTCCCCTAAACAGCCAGAAATCATGATTGGCCGTCCAGACCGGAACGAATCACGAATTTCTCGCTGTACCGACAAAAAACACTATTCACCCCTGGACAACCTGAAAGTAGTTATTTTCCATTCTGTCTACGGAAAACCGCCGTACCGCCCCAAAAACGTTGCATATAACCAATTTGTCCCCCAAACAGCCAGAAATCATGATTGGCCGTCCAGACCGGAACGAATCACGAATTTCTCGCTGTACTGACAAAAAACACTATTCACCCCTGGACAACCCGAAAGTAGTTATTTTCCATTCTGTCAACGGAAAACTGCCGTACCGCCCCAAAAACGGTACAAATAACCATTCTGGCCCCTAGACAGCCAGAAATGACGATCGGCCGTCCAGACCGGCACGAATCCCGAATTTCTCGCTGTACCGACAAAAACCACTAATCACCCCAGGACAGCCCGAAAGTAGTTATTTTCCATTTTGTCAACGGAAAACCACCGTATCGACGCTAGAACGTTGCATATAACCAATTTGTCCCCCAAACAGCCAGAAATGATGATTGGCCGTCCAGACCGGAACGAATCACGAATTTCTCGCTGTACCGACAAAAAACACTATTCACCCCTGGACAACCTGAAAGTAGTTATTTTCCATTCTGTCTACGGAAAACCGCCGTACCGCCCCAAAAACGTTGCAAATAACCATTCTGGCCCCCAGACAGCCAGAAATCACGATCGGCCGTCCAGACCGGCACGAATCCCGAATTTCTCGTTGTACCGACAAAAACCACTAATCACCCCTGGACAGCCCGAAAGTAGTTATTTTCCATTTTGTCAACGGAAAACCACCGTACCGACGCTAGAACGTTGCATATAACCAATTTGTCCCCCAAACAGCCAGAAATCATGATTGGCCGTCCAGACCGGAACGAATCACGAATTTCTCGCTGTACCGACAAAAAACACTATTCACCCCTGGACAACCCGAAAGTAGTTATTTTCCATTCTGTCTACGGAAAACCGCCGTACCGCCCCAAAAACGTTGCAAATAACCATTCTGGCCCCCAGACAGCCAGAAATCACGATCGGCCGTCCAGACCGGCACGAATCCCGAATTTCTCGCTGTACCGACAAAAACCACTAATCACCCCTGGATAGCCCGAAAGTAGTTATTTTCCATTGTGTCAACGGAAAACCGCCGTACCGCCGCTAGAACGTTGCATATAACCAATTTGTCCCCCAAACAGCCAGAAATCATGATTGGCCGTCCAGACCGGAACGAATCACGAATTTCTCGCTGTACCGACAAAAAACACTATTCACCCCTGGACAACCTGAAAGTAGTTATTTTCCATTCTGTCTACGGAAAACCGCCGTACCGCCCCAAAAACGTTGCATATAACCAATTTGTCCCCCAAACAGCCAGAAATCATGATTGGCCGTCCAGACCGGAACGAATCACGAATTTCTCGCTGTACCGACAAAAAACACTATTCACCCCTGGACAACCCGAAAGTAGTTATTTTCCATTCTGTCAACAGAAAACTGCCGTACCGCCCCAAAAACGTTGCAAATAACCATTCTGGCCCCCAGACAGCCAGAAATCACGATCGACCGTCCAGACCGGCACGAATCCCGAATTTCTCGCTGTACCGACAAAAACCACTAATCACCCCAGGACAGCCTGAAAGTAGTTATTTTCCATTTTGTCAACGGAAAACCACCGTACCGACGCTAGAACGTTGCATATAACCAATTTGTCCCCTAAACAGCCAGAAATCATGATTGGCCGTCCAGACCGGAACGAATCACGAATTTCTCGCTGTACCGACAAAAAACACTATTCACCCCTGGACAACCTGAAAGTAGTTATTTTCCATTCTGTCCACGGAAAACCGCCGTACCGCCCCAAAAACGTTGCATATAACCAATTTGTCCCCCAAACAGCCAGAAATCATGATTGGCCGTCCAGACCGGAATGAATCACGAATTTCTCGCTGTACTGACAAAAAACACTATTCACCCCTGGACAACCCGAAAGTAGTTATTTTCCATTCTGTCTACGGAAAACTGCCGTACCGCCCCAAAAACGGTACAAATAACCATTCTGGCCCCTAGACAGCCAGAAATGACGATCGGCCGTCCAGACCGGCACGAATCCCGAATTTCTCGCTGTACCGACAAAAACCACTAATCACCCCAGGACAGCCTGAAAGTAGTTATTTTCCATTTTGTCAACGGAAAACCACCGTATCGACGCTAGAACGTTGCATATAACCAATTTGTCCCCCAAACAGCCAGAAATGATGATTGGCCGTCCAGACCGGAACGAATCACGAATTTCTCGCTGTACCGACAAAAAACACTATTCACCCCTGGACAACCTGAAAGTAGTTATTTTCCATTCTGTCTACGGAAAACCGCCGTACCGCCCCAAAAACGTTGCAAATAACCATTCTGGCCCCCAGACAGCCAGAAATCACGATCGGCCGTCCAGACCGGCACGAATCCCGAATTTCTCGTTGTACCGACAAAAACCACTAATCACCCCTGGACAGCCCGAAAGTAGTTATTTTCCATTTTGTCAACGGAAAACCACCGTACCGACGCTAGAACGTTGCATATAACCAATTTGTCCCCCAAACAGCCAGAAATCATGATTGGCCGTCCAGACCGGAACGAATCACGAATTTCTCGCTGTACCGACAAAAAACACTATTCACCCCTGGACAACCTGAAAGTAGTTATTTTCCATTCTGTCTACGGAAAACCGCCGTACCGCCCCAAAAACGTTTCAAATAACCATTCTGGCCCCCAGACAGCCAGAAATCACGATCGGCCGTCCAGACCGGCACGAATCCCGAATTTCTCGCTGTACCGACAAAAACCACTAATCACCCCTGGATAGCCCGAAAGTAGTTATTTTCCATTGTGTCAACGGAAAACCGCCGTACCGCCGCTAGAACGTTGCATATAACCAATTTGTCCCCCAAACAGCCAGAAATCATGATTGGCCGTCCAGACCGGAACGAATCACGAATTTCTCGCTGTACCGACAAAAAACACTATTCACCCCTGGACAACCTGAAAGTAGTTATTTTCCATTCTGTCTACGGAAAACCGCCGTACCGCCCCAAAAACGTTGCATATAACCAATTTGTCCCCCAAACAGCCAGAAATCATGATTGGCCGTCCAGACCGGAACGAATCACGAATTTCTCGCTGTACTGACAAAAAACACTATTCACCCCTGGACAACCCGAAAGTAGTTATTTTCCATTCTGTCAACGGAAAACTGCCGTACCGCCCCAAAAACGGTACAAATAACCATTCTGGCCCCTAGACAGCCAGAAATCACGATCGGCCGTCCAGACCGGCACGAATCCCGAATTTCTCGCTGTACCGACAAAAACCACTAATCACCCCAGGACAGCCCGAAAGTAGTTATTTTCCATTTTGTCAACGGAAAACCACCGTATCGACGCTAGAACGTTGCATATAACCAATTTGTCCCCCAAACAGCCAGAAATGATGATTGGCCGTCCAGACCGGAACGAATCACGAATTTCTCGCTGTACCGACAAAAAACACTATTCACCCCTGGACAACCTGAAAGTAGTTATTTTCCATTCTGTCTACGGAAAACCGCCGTACCGCCCCAAAAACGTTGCAAATAACCATTCTGGCCCCCAGACAGCCAGAAATCACGATCGGCCGTCCAGACCGGCACGAATCCCGAATTTCTCGTTGTACCGACAAAAACCACTAATCACCCCTGGACAGCCCGAAAGTAGTTATTTTCCATTTTATCAACGGAAAAACACCGTACCGACGCTAGAACGTTGCATATAACCAATTTGTCCCCCAAACAGCCAGAAATCATGATTGGCCGTCCAGACCGGAACGAATCACGAATTTCTCGCTGTACCGACAAAAAACACTATTCACCCCTGGACAACCTGAAAGTAGTTATTTTCCATTCTGTCTACGGAAAACCGCCGTACCGCCCCAAAAACGTTGCATATAACCAATTTGTCCCCCAAACAGCCAGAAATCATGATTGGCCGTCCAGACCGGAACGAATCACGAATTTCTCGCTGTACTGACAAAAAACACTATTCACCCCTGGACAACCCGAAAGTAGTTATTTTCCATTCTGTCAACGGAAAACTGCCGTACCGCCCCAAAAACGGTACAAATAACCATTCTGGCCCCTAGACAGCCAGAAATGACGATCGGCCGTCCAGACCGGCACGAATCCCGAATTTCTCGCTGTACCGACAAAAACCACTAATCACCCCAGGACAGCCCGAAAGTAGTTATTTTCCATTTTGTCAACGGAAAACCACCGTATCGACGCTAGAACGTTGCATATAACCAATTTGTCCCCCAAACAGCCAGAAATGATGATTGGCCGTCCAGACCGGAACGAATCACGAATTTCTCGCTGTACCGACAAAAAACACTATTCACCCCTGGACAACCTGAAAGTAGTTATTTTCCATTCTGTCTACGGAAAACCGCCGTACCGCCCCAAAAACGTTGCAAATAACCATTCTGGCCCCCAGACAGCCAGAAATCACGATCGGCCGTCCAGACCGGCACGAATCCCGAATTTCTCGTTGTACCGACAAAAACCACTAATCACCCCTGGACAGCCCGAAAGTAGTTATTTTCCATTTTGTCAACGGAAAACCACCGTACCGACGCTAGAACGTTGCATATAACCAATTTGTCCCCCAAACAGCCAGAAATCATGATTGGCCGTCCAGACCGGAACGAATCACGAATTTCTCGCTGTACCGACAAAAAACACTATTCACCCCTGGACAACCCGAAAGTAGTTATTTTCCATTCTGTCTACGGAAAACCGCCGTACCGCCCCAAAAACGTTGCAAATAACCATTCTGGCCCCCAGACAGCCAGAAATCACGATCGGCCGTCCAGACCGGCACGAATCCCGAATTTCTCGCTGTACCGACAAAAACCACTAATCACCCCTGGATAGCCCGAAAGTAGTTATTTTCCATTGTGTCAACGGAAAACCGCCGTACCGCCGCTAGAACGTTGCATATAACCAATTTGTCCCCCAAACAGCCAGAAATCATGATTGGCCGTCCAGACCGGAACGAATCACGAATTTCTCGCTGTACCGACAAAAAACACTATTCACCCCTGGACAACCTGAAAGTAGTTATTTTCCATTCTGTCTACGGAAAACCGCCGTACCGCCCCAAAAACGTTGCATATAACCAATTTGTCCCCCAAACAGCCAGAAATCATGATTGGCCGTCCAGACCGGAACGAATCACGAATTTCTCGCTGTACCGACAAAAAACACTATTCACCCCTGGACAACCCGAAAGTAGTTATTTTCCATTCTGTCAACAGAAAATTGCCGTACCGCCCCAAAAACGTTGCAAATAACCATTCTGGCCCCCAGACAGCCAGAAATCACGATCGACCGTCCAGACCGGCACGAATCCCGAATTTCTCGCTGTACCGACAAAAACCACTAATCACCCCAGGACAGCCTGAAAGTAGTTATTTTCCATTTTGTCAACGGAAAACCACCGTACCGACGCTAGAACGTTGCATATAACCAATTTGTCCCCTAAACAGCCAGAAATCATGATTGGCCGTCCAGACCGGAACGAATCACGAATTTCTCGCTGTACCGACAAAAAACACTATTCACCCCTGGACAACCTGAAAGTAGTTATTTTCCATTCTGTCTACGGAAAACCGCCGTACCGCCCCAAAAACGTTGCATATAACCAATTTGTCCCCCAAACAGCCAGAAATCATGATTGGCCGTCCAGACCGGAACGAATCAGGAATTTCTCGCTGTACTGACAAAAAACACTATTCACCCCTGGACAACCCGAAAGTAGTTATTTTCCATTCTGTCTACGGAAAACTGCCGTACCGCCCCAAAAACGGTACAAATAACCATTCTGGCCCCTAGACAGCCAGAAATGACGATCGGCCGTCCAGACCGGCACGAATCCCGAATTTCTCGCTGTACCGACAAAAACCACTAATCACCCCAGGACAGCCTGAAAGTAGTTATTTTCCATTTTGTCAACGGAAAACCACCGTATCGACGCTAGAACGTTGCATATAACCAATTTGTCCCCCAAACAGCCAGAAATGATGATTGGCCGTCCAGACCGGAACGAATCACGAATTTCTCGCTGTACCGACAAAAAACACTATTCACCCCTGGACAACCTGAAAGTAGTTATTTTCCATTCTGTCTACGGAAAACCGCCGTACCGCCCCAAAAACGTTGCAAATAACCATTCTGGCCCCCAGACAGCCAGAAATCACGATCGGCCGTCCAGACCGGCACGAATCCCGAATTTCTCGTTGTACCGACAAAAACCACTAATCACCCCTGGACAGCCCGAAAGTAGTTATTTTCCATTTTGTCAACGGAAAACCACCGTACCGACGCTAGAACGTTGCATATAACCAATTTGTCCCCCAAACAGCCAGAAATCATGATTGGCCGTCCAGACCGGAACGAATCACGAATTTCTCGCTGTACCGACAAAAAACACTATTCACCCCTGGACAACCCGAAAGTAGTTATTTTCCATTCTGTCTACGGAAAACCGCCGTACCGCCCCAAAAACGTTTCAAATAACCATTCTGGCCCCCAGACAGCCAGAAATCACGATCGGCCGTCCAGACCGGCACGAATCCCGAATTTCTCGCTGTACCGACAAAAACCACTAATCACCCCTGGATAGCCCGAAAGTAGTTATTTTCCATTGTGTCAACGGAAAACCGCCGTACCGCCGCTAGAACGTTGCATATAACCAATTTGTCCCCCAAACAGCCAGAAATCATGATTGGCCGTCCAGACCGGAACGAATCACGAATTTCTCGCTGTACCGACAAAAAACACTATTCACCCCTGGACAACCTGAAAGTAGTTATTTTCCATTCTGTCTACGGAAAACCGCCGTACCGCCCCAAAAACGTTGCATATAACCAATTTGTCCCCCAAACAGCCAGAAATCATGATTGGCCGTCCAGACCGGAACGAATCACGAATTTCTCGCTGTACTGACAAAAAACACTATTCACCCCTGGACAACCCGAAAGTAGTTATTTTCCATTCTGTCAACGGAAAACTGCCGTACCGCCCCAAAAACGGTACAAATAACCATTCTGGCCCCTAGACAGCCAGAAATCACGATCGGCCGTCCAGACCGGCACGAATCCCGAATTTCTCGCTGTACCGACAAAAACCACTAATCACCCCAGGACAGCCCGAAAGTAGTTATTTTCCATTTTGTCAACGGAAAACCACCGTATCGACGCTAGAACGTTGCATATAACCAATTTGTCCCCCAAACTGCCAGAAATGATGATTGGCCGTCCAGACCGGAACGAATCACGAATTTCTCGCTGTACCGACAAAAAACACTATTCACCCCTGGACAACCTGAAAGTAGTTATTTTCCATTCTGTCTACGGAAAACCGCCGTACCGCCCCAAAAACGTTGCAAATAACCATTCTGGCCCCCAGACAGCCAGAAATCACGATCGGCCGTCCAGACCGGCACGAATCCCGAATTTCTCGTTGTACCGACAAAAACCACTAATCACCCCTGGACAGCCCGAAAGTAGTTATTTTCCATTTTATCAACGGAAAAACACCGTACCGACGCTAGAACGTTGCATATAACCAATTTGTCCCCCAAACAGCCAGAAATGATGATTGGCCGTCCAGACCGGAACGAATCACGAATTTCTCGCTGTACCGACAAAAAACACTATTCACCCCTGGACAACCTGAAAGTAGTTATTTTCCATTCTGTCTACGGAAAACCGCCGTACCGCCCCAAAAACGTTGCAAATAACCATTCTGGCCCCCAGACAGCCAGAAATCACGATCGGCCGTCCAGACCGGCACGAATCCCGAATTTCTCGTTGTACCGACAAAAACCACTAATCACCCCTGGACAGCCCGAAAGTAGTTATTTTCCATTTTATCAACGGAAAAACACCGTACCGACGCTAGAACGTTGCATATAACCAATTTGTCCCCCAAACAGCCAGAAATCATGATTGGCCGTCCAGACCGGAACGAATCACGAATTTCTCGCTGTACCGACAAAAAACACTATTCACCCCTGGACAACCCGAAAGTAGTTATTTTCCATTTTGTCTACGGAAAACCGCCGTACCGCCCCAAAAACGTTGCAAATAACCATTCTGGCCCCCAGACAGCCAGAAATCACGATCGGCCGTCCAGACCGGCACGAATCCCGAATTTCTCGCTGTACCGACAAAAACCACTAATCACCCCTGGACAGCCCGAAAGTAGTTATTTTCCATTTTGTCAACGGAAAACCGCCGTACCGACGCCAGAACGTTGCATATAAACAATTTGTCCCCCAAACAGCCAGAAATCATGATTGGCCATCCAGACCGGAACGAATCACGAATTTCTCGCTGTACCGACAAAAAACACTATTCACCCCTGGACAACCCGAAAGTAGTTATTTTCCATTCTGTCAACGGAAAACTGCCGTACCGCCCCAAAAACGTTGCAAATAACCATTCTGGCCCCCAGACAGCCAGAAATCACGATCGGCCGTCCAGACCGGCACGAATCCCGAATTTCTCGCTGTACCGACAAAAAACACTATTCACCCCTGGACAACCTGAAAGTAGTTATTTTCCATTCTGTCTACGGAAAACCGCCGTACCGCCCCAAAAACGTTGCAAATAACCATTCTGGCCCCCAGACAGCCAGAAATCACGATCGGCCGTCCAGACCGGCACGAATCCCGAATTTCTCGTTGTACCGACAAAAACCACTAATCACCCCTGGACAGCCCGAAAGTAGTTATTTTCCATTTTGTCAACGGAAAACCACCGTACCGACGCTAGAACGTTGCATATAACCAATTTGTCCCCCAAACAGCCAGAAATCATGATTGGCCGTCCAGACCGGAACGAATCACGAATTTCTCGCTGTACCGACAAAAAACACTATTCACCCCTGGACAACCCGAAAGTAGTTATTTTCCATTTTGTCTACGGAAAACCGCCGTACCGCCCCAAAAACGTTGCAAATAACCATTCTGGCCCCCAGACAGCCAGAAATCACGATCGGCCGTCCAGACCGGCACGAATCCCGAATTTCTCGCTGTACCGACAAAAACCACTAATCACCCCTGGACAGCCCGAAAGTAGTTATTTTCCATTTTGTCAACGGAAAACCGCCGTACCGACGCCAGAACGTTGCATATAACCAATTTGTCCCCCAAACAGCCAGAAATCATGATTGGCCATCCAGACCGGAACGAATCACGAATTTCTCGCTGTACCGACAAAAAACACTATTCACCCCTGGACAACCCGAAAGTAGTTATTTTCCATTCTGTCAACGGAAAACTGCCGTACCGCCCCAAAAACGTTGCAAATAACCATTCTGGCCCCCAGACAGCCAGAAATCACGATCGGCCGTCCAGACCGGCACGAATCCCGAATTTCTCGCTGTACCGACAAAAACCACTAATCACCCCAGGACAGCCTGAAAGTAGTTATTTTCCATTTTGTCAACGGAAAACCGCCGTACCGCTGCGAGAACGTTGCATATAACCAATTTGTCCCCCAAACAGCCAGAAATCATGATTGCCCGTCCAGACCGGCACGAATTTCGAATTTCTCGCTGTACCGACAAAAACCACTAATCACCCCTAGACAGCCCGAAAGTAGTTATTTTCCATTTTGTCAACGGAAAACCGCCGTACCGCCGCAAGAACGATGCATATAACCAATTTGTCCCCCAAACAGCCAGAAATCAGGATTGGCCGTCCAGACCGGAACGAATCACGAATTTCTCGCTGTACTGACAAAAAACACTATTCACCCCTGGACAACCCGAAAGTAGTTATTTTCCATTCTGTCTACGGAAAACTGCCGTACCGCCCCAAAAACGTTGCAAATAACCATTCTGGCCCCTAGACAGCCAGAAATCCCGATCGGCCGTCCAGACCGGCACGAATCCCGAATTTCTCGCTGTACCGACAAAAACCACTAATCACCCCTGGATAGCCCGAAAGTAGTTATTTTCCATTGTGTCAACGGAAAACCGCCGTACCGCCGCTAGAACGTTGCATATAACCAATTTGTCCCCCAAACAGCCAGAAATCATGATTGGCCGTCCAGACCGGAACGAATCACGAATTTCTCGCTGTACCGACAAAAAACACTATTCACCCCTGGACAACCTGAAAGTAGTTATTTTCCATTCTGTCTACAGAAAACCGCCGTACCGCCCCAAAAACGTTGCATATAACCAATTTGTCCCCCAAACAGCCAGAAATCATGATTGGCCGTCCAGACCGGAACGAATCACGAATTTCTCGCTGTACTGACAAAAAACACTATTCACCCTGGACAACCCGAAAGTAGTTATTTTCCATTCTGTCAACGGAAAACTGCCGTACCGCCCCAAAAACGGTACAAATAAACCATTCTGGCCCCTAGACAGCCAGAAATCACGATCGGCCGTCCAGACCGGCACGAATCCCGAATTTCTCGCTGTACCGACAAAAACCACTAATCACCCCAGGACAGCCCGAAAGTAGTTATTTTCCATTTTGTCAACGGAAAACCACCGTATCGACGCTAGAACGTTGCATATAACCAATTTGTCCCCCAAACAGCCAGAAATGATGATTGGCCGTCCAGACCGGAACGAATCACGAATTTCTCGCTGTACCGACAAAAAACACTATTCACCCCTGGACAACCTGAAAGTAGTTATTTTCCATTCTGTCTACGGAAAACCGCCGTACCGCCCCAAAAACGTTGCAAATAACCATTCTGGCCCCCAGACAGCCAGAAATCACGATCGGCCGTCCAGACCGGCACGAATCCCGAATTTCTCGTTGTACCGACAAAAACCACTAATCACCCCTGGACAGCCCGAAAGTAGTTATTTTCCATTTTATCAACGGAAAAACACCGTACCGACGCTAGAACGTTGCATATAACCAATTTGTCCCCCAAACAGCCAGAAATCATGATTGGCCGTCCAGACCGGAACGAATCACGAATTTCTCGCTGTACCGACAAAAAACACTATTCACCCCTGGACAACCCGAAAGTAGTTATTTTCCATTTTGTCTACGGAAAACCGCCGTACCGCCCCAAAAACGTTGCAAATAACCATTCTGGCCCCCAGACAGCCAGAAATCACGATCGGCCGTCCAGACCGGCACGAATCCCGAATTTCTCGCTGTACCGACAAAAACCACTAATCACCCCTGGACAGCCCGAAAGTAGTTATTTTCCATTTTGACAACGGAAAACCGCCGTACCGACGCCAGAACGTTGCATATAACCAATTTGTCCCCCAAACAGCCAGAAATCATGATTGGCCATCCAGACCGGAACGAATCACGAATTTCTCGCTGTACCGACAAAAAACACTATTCACCCCTGGACAACCCGAAAGTAGTTATTTTCCATTCTGTCAACGGAAAACTGCCGTACCGCCCCAAAAACGTTGCAAATAACCATTCTGGCCCCCAGACAGCCAGAAATCACGATCGGCCGTCCAGACCGGCACGAATCCCGAATTTCTCGCTGTACCGACAAAAAACACTATTCACCCCTGGACAACCTGAAAGTAGTTATTTTCCATTCTGTCTACGGAAAACCGCCGTACCGCCCCAAAAACGTTGCAAATAACCATTCTGGCCCCCAGACAGCCAGAAATCACGATCGGCCGTCCAGACCGGCACGAATCCCGAATTTCTCGTTGTACCGACAAAAACCACTAATCACCCCTGGACAGCCCGAAAGTAGTTATTTTCCATTTTGTCAACGGAAAACCACCGTACCGACGCTAGAACGTTGCATATAACCAATTTGTCCCCCAAACAGCCAGAAATCATGATTGGCCGTCCAGACCGGAACGAATCACGAATTTCTCGCTGTACCGACAAAAAACACTATTCACCCCTGGACAACCCGAAAGTAGTTATTTTCCATTTTGTCTACGGAAAACCGCCGTACCGCCCCAAAAACGTTGCAAATAACCATTCTGGCCCCCAGACAGCCAGAAATCACGATCGGCCGTCCAGACCGGCACGAATCCCGAATTTCTCGCTGTACCGACAAAAACCACTAATCACCCCTGGACAGCCCGAAAGTAGTTATTTTCCATTTTGTCAACGGAAAACCGCCGTACCGACGCCAGAACGTTGCATATAACCAATTTGTCCCCCAAACAGCCAGAAATCATGATTGGCCATCCAGACCGGAACGAATCACGAATTTCTCGCTGTACCGACAAAAAACACTATTCACCCCTGGACAACCCGAAAGTAGTTATTTTCCATTCTGTCAACGGAAAACTGCCGTACCGCCCCAAAAACGTTGCAAATAACCATTCTGGCCCCCAGACAGCCAGAAATCACGATCGGCCGTCCAGACCGGCACGAATCCCGAATTTCTCGCTGTACCGACAAAAACCACTAATCACCCCAGGACAGCCTGAAAGTAGTTATTTTCCATTTTGTCAACGGAAAACCGCCGTACCGCTGCGAGAACGTTGCATATAACCAATTTGTCCCCCAAACAGCCAGAAATCATGATTGCCCGTCCAGACCGGCACGAATTTCGAATTTCTCGCTGTACCGACAAAAACCACTAATCACCCCTAGACAGCCCGAAAGTAGTTATTTTCCATTTTGTCAACGGAAAACCGCCGTACCGCCGCAAGAACGATGCATATAACCAATTTGTCCCCCAAACAGCCAGAAATCAGGATTGGCCGTCCAGACCGGAACGAATCACGAATTTCTCGCTGTACTGACAAAAAACACTATTCACCCCTGGACAACCCGAAAGTAGTTATTTTCCATTCTGTCTACGGAAAACTGCCGTACCGCCCCAAAAACGTTGCAAATAACCATTCTGGCCCCTAGACAGCCAGAAATCCCGATCGGCCGTCCAGACCGGCACGAATCCCGAATTTCTCGCTGTACCGACAAAAACCACTAATCACCCCAGGACAGCCTGAAAGTAGTTATTTTCCATTTTGTCAACGGAAAACCACCGTACCGACGCTAGAACGTTGCATATAACCAATTTGTCCCCCAAACAGCCAGAAATCATGATTGGCCGTCCAGACCGGAACGAATCACGAATTTCTCGCTGTACCGACAAAAAACACTATTCACCCCTGGACAACCTGAAAGTAGTTATTTTCCATTCTGTCTACGGAAAACCGCCGTACCGCCCCAAAAACGTTGCAAATAACCATTCTGGCCCCCAGACAGCCAGAAATCACGACCGGCCGTCCAGACCAGCACGAATCCCGAATTTCTCGCTGTACCGACAAAAACCACTAATCACCCCTGGACAGTCCGAAAGTAGTTATTTTCCATTTTGTCAACGGAAAACCACCGTACCGACGCTAGAACGTTGCATATAACCAATTTGTCCGCCAAACAGCCAGAAATCATGATTGCCCGTCCAGACCGGAACGAATCACGAATTTCTCGCTGTACCGACAAAAAACACTATTCACCCCTGGACAACCTGAAAGTTGTTATTTTCCATTCTGTCAACGGAAAACCGCCGTACCGCCCCAAAAACGTTGCAAATAACCATTCTGGCCCCCAGACAGCCAGAAATCACTATCGGCCGTCCAGACCGGCACGAATCTCGAATTTCTCGCTGTACCGGCAAAAACCACTAATCACCCCTGGATAGCCCGAAAGTAGTTACTTTCCATTTTGTCAACGGAAAACCGCCGTACCGACGCCAGAACGTTGCATATAACCAATTTGTCCCCCAAACTGCCAGAAATCATGATTGGCCATCCAGACCGGAACGAATCACGAATTTCTCGCTGTACCGACAAAAAACACTATTCACCCCTGGACAACCCGAAAGTAGTTATTTTCCATTCTGTCAACAGAAAACTGCCGTACCGCCCCAAAAACGTTGCAAATAACCATTTTGGCCCCCAGACAGCCAGAAATCACGATCGGCCGTCCAGACCGGCACGAATCCCGAATTTCTCGCTGTACCGACAAAAACCACTAATCACCCCAGGACAGCCTGAAAGTAGTTATTTTCCATTTTGTCAACGGAAAACCACCGTACCGACGCTAGAACGTTGCATATAACCAATTTGTCCCCTAAACAGCCAGAAATCATGATTGGCCGTCCAGACCGGAACGAATCACGAATTTCTCGCTGTACCGACAAAAAACACTATTCACCCCTGGACAACCTGAAAGTAGTTATTTTCCATTCTGTCTACGGAAAACCGCCGTACCGCCCCAAAAACGTTGCATATAACCAATTTGTCCCCCAAACAGCCAGAAATCATGATTGGCCGTCCAGACCGGAACGAATCACGAATTTCTCGCTGTACTGACAAAAAACACTATTCACCCTTGGACAACCCGAAAGTAGTTATTTTCCATTCTGTCAACGGAAAACTGCCGTACCGCCCCAAAAACGTTGCAAATAACCATTCTGGCCCCTAGACAGCCAGAAATCACGATCGGCCGTCCAGACCGGCACGAATCCCGAATTTCTCGCTGTACCGACAAAAACCACTAATCACCCCAGGACAGCCCGAAAGTAGTTATTTTCCATTTTGTCAACGGAAAACCACCGCATCGACGCTAGAACGTTGCATATAACCAATTTGTCCCCCAAACAGCCAGAAATGATGGTTGGCCGTCCAGACCGGAACGAATCACGAATTTCTCGCTGTACCGACAAAAAACACTATTCTCCCCTGGACAACCCGAAAGTAGTTATTTTCCATTCTGTCAACAGAAAACTACCGTACCGCCCCAAAAACGTTGCAAATAACCATTCTGGCCCCCAGACAGCCAGAAATCGCTACCGGCCGTCCGGACCGGCACGAATCCCGAATTTCTCGCTGTACCGACAAAAACCACTAATCACCCCTGGATAGCCCGAAAGTAGTTATTTTCCATTTTGTCAACGGAAAACAGCCGTACTGCCGTGAGAACGTTGCATATAACCAATTTGTCCCCCAAACAGCCAGAAATCATGATTGGCCGTCCAGACCGGAACGAATCACGAATTTCTCGCTGTACTGACAAAAAACACTATTCACCCCTGGACAACCCGAAAGTAGTTATTTTCCATTCTGTCTACGGAAAACTGCCGTACCGCCCCAAAAACGTTGCAAATAACCATTCTGGCCCCTAGACAGCCAGAAATCACGATCGGCCGTCCAGACCGGCACGAATCCCGAATTTCTCGCTGTACCGACAAAAACCACTAATCACCCCTGGATAGCCCGAAAGTAGTTATTTTCCATTTTGTCAACGGAAAACAGCCGTACTGCCGTGAGAACGTTGCATATAACCAATTTGTCCCCCAAACAGCCAGAAATCATGATTGGCCGTCCAGACCGGCACGAATCCCGAATTTCTCGCTGTACCGACAAAAACCACTAATCACCCCAGGACAGCCCGAAAGTAGTTATTTTCCATTTTGTCAACGGAAAACCACCGTATCGACGCTAGAACGTTGCATATAACCAATTTGTCCCCCAAACAGCCAGAAATGATGATTGGCCGTCCAGACCGGAACGAATCACGAATTTCTCGCTGTACCGACAAAAAACACTATTCACCCCTGGACAACCCGAAAGTAGTTATTTTCCATTCTGTCAACAGAAAACTACCGTACCGCCCCAAAAACGTTGCAAATAACCATTCTGGCCCCCAGACAGCCAGAAATCGCTACCGGCCGTCCGGACCGGCACGAATCCCGAATTTCTCGCTGTACCGACAAAAACCACTAATCACCCCTGGATAGCCCGAAAGTAGTTATTTTCCATTTTGTCAACGGAAAACAGCCGTACTGCCGTGAGAACGTTGCATATAACCAATTTGTCCCCCAAACAGCCAGAAATCATGATTGGCCGTCCAGACCGGCACGAATTTCGAATTTCTCGCTGTACCGACAAAAACCACTAATCACCCCAGGACAGCCCGAAAGTAGTTATTTTCCATTTTGTCAACGGAAAACCACCGTATCGACGCTAGAACGTTGCATATAACCAATTTGTCCCCCAAACAGCCAGAAATGATGATTGGCCGTCCAGACCGGAACGAATCACGAATTTCTCGCTGTACCGACAAAAAACACTATTCACCCCTGGACAACCCGAAAGTAGTTATTTTCCATTCTGTCAACAGAAAACTACCGTACCGCCCCAAAAACGTTGCAAATAACCATTCTGGCCCCCAGACAGCCAGAAATCGCTACCGGCCGTCCGGACCGGCACGAATCCCGAATTTCTCGCTGTACCGACAAAAACCACTAATCACCCCTGGATAGCCCGAAAGTAGTTATTTTCCATTTTGTCAACGGAAAACAGCCGTACTGCCGTGAGAACGTTGCATATAACCAATTTGTCCCCCAAACAGCCAGAAATCATGATTGGCCGTCCAGACCGGCACGAATTTCGAATTTCTCGCTGTACCGACAAAAACCACTAATCACCCCAGGACAGCCCGAAAGTAGTTATTTTCCATTTTGTCAACGGAAAACCACCGTATCGACGCTAGAACGTTGCATATAACCAATTTGTCCCCCAAACAGCCAGAAATGATGATTGGCCGTCCAGACCGGAACGAATCACGAATTTCTCGCTGTACCGACAAAAAACACTATTCACCCCTGGACAACCTGAAAGTAGTTATTTTCCATTCTGTCTACGGAAAACCGCCGTACCGCCCCAAAAACGTTGCAAATAACCATTCTGGCCCCCAAACAGCCAGAAATCACGATCGGCCATCCAGGCCGGCACGAATCCCGAATTTCTCGCTGTACCGACAAAAACCACTAATCACCCCTGGATAGCCCGAAAGTAGTTATTTTCCATTTTGTCAACGGAAAACAGCCGTACTGCCGTGAGAACGTTGCATATAACCAATTTGCCCCCCAAACAGCCAGAAATCATGATTGGCCGTCCAGACCGGCACGAATTTCGAATTTCTCGCTGTACCGACAAAAACCACTAATCACCCCAGGACAGCCCGAAAGTAGTTATTTTCCATTTTGTCAACGGAAAACCACCGTATCGGCGCTAGAACGTTGCATATAACCAATTTGTCCCCCAAATAGCCAGAAATCATGATTGGCCGTCCAGACCGGAACGAATCACGAATTTCTCGCTGTACCGACAAAAAACACTATTCACCCCTGGACAACCTGAAAGTAGTTATTTTCCATTCTGTCTACGGAAAACCGCCGTACCGCCCCAAAAACGTTGCAAATAACCATTCTGGCCCCCAGACAGCCAGAAATCACGATCGGCCGTCCAGACCGGCACGAATCCCGAATTTCTCGCTGTACCGACAAAAACCACTAATCACCCCTAGATAGCCCGAAAGTAGTTATTTTCCATTTTGTCAACGGAAAACAGCCGTACTGCCGTGAGAACGTTGCATATAACCAATTTGTCCCCCAAACAGCCAGAAATCATGATTGGCCGTCCAGACCGGCACGAATTTCGAATTTCTCGCTGTACCGACAAAAACCACTAATCACCCCAGGACAGCCCGAAAGTAGTTATTTTCCATTTTGTCAACGGAAAACCACCGTATCGACGCTAGAACGTTGCATATAACCAATTTGTCCCCCAAACAGCCAGAAATGATGATTGGCCGTCCAGACCGGAACGAATCACGAATTTCTCGCTGTACCGACAAAAAACACTATTCACCCCTGGACAACCTGAAAGTAGTTATTTTCCATTCTGTCTACGGAAAACCGCCGTACCGCCCCAAAAACGTTGCAAATAACCATTCTGGCCCCCAGACAGCCAGAAATCACGATCGGCCGTCCAGACCGGCACGAATCCCGAATTTCTCGTTGTACCGACAAAAACCACTAATCACCCCTGGACAGCCCGAAAGTAGTTATTTTCCATTTTGTCAACGGAAAACCACCGTACCGACGCTAGAACGTTGCATATAACCAATTTGTCCCCCAAACAGCCAGAAATCATGATTGGCCGTCCAGACCGGAACGAATCACGAATTTCTCGCTGTACCGACAAAAAACACTATTCACCCCTGGACAACCTGAAAGTAGTTATTTTCCATTCTGTCTACGGAAAACCGCCGTACCGCCCCAAAAACGTTGCAAATAACCATTCTGGCCCCCAAACAGCCAGAAATCACGATCGGCCGTCCAGGCCGGCACGAATCCCGAATTTCTCGCTGTACCGACAAAAACCACTAATCACCCCTGGATAGCCCGAAAGTAGTTATTTTCCATTTTGTCAACGGAAAACAGCCGTACTGCCGTGAGAACGTTGCATATAACCAATTTGTCCCCCAAACAGCCAGAAATCATGATTGGCCGTCCAGACCGGCACGAATTTCGAATTTCGCCCTGTACCGACAAAAACCACTAATCACCCCAGGACAGCCCGAAAGTAGTTATTTTCCATTTTGTCAACGGAAAACCACCGTATCGACGCTAGAACGTTGCATATAACCAATTTGTCCCCCAAATAGCCAGAAATCATGATTGGCCGTCCAGACCGGAACGAATCACGAATTTCTCGCTGTGCCGACAAAAAACACTATTCACCCCTGGACAACCTGAAAGTAGTTATTTTCCATTCTGTCTACGGAAAACCGCCGTACCGCCCCAAAAACGTTGCAAATAACCATTCTGGCCCCCAGACAGCCAGAAATCACGATCGGCCGTCCGGACCGGCACGAATCCCGAATTTCTCGTTGTACCGACAAAAACCACTAATCACCCCTGGACAGCCCGAAAGTAGTTATTTTCCATTTTGTCAACGGAAAACCACCGTACCGACGCTAGAACGTTGCATATAACCAATTTGTCCCCCAAACAGCCAGAAATGATGATTGGCCGTCCAGACCGGAACGAATCACGAATTTCTCGCTGTACCGACAAAAAACACTATTCACCCCTGGACAACCTGAAAGTAGTTATTTTCCATTCTGTCTACGGAAAACCGCCGTACCGCCCCAAAAACGTTGCAAATAACCATTCTGGCCCCCAAACAGCCAGAAATCACGATCGGCCGTCCAGGCCGGCACGAATCCCGAATTTCTCGCTGTACCGACAAAAACCACTAATCACCCCTGGATAGCCCGAAAGTAGTTATTTTCCATTTTGTCAACGGAAAACAGCCGTACTGCCGTGAGAACGTTGCATATAACCAATTTGTCCCCCAAACAGCCAGAAATCATGATTGGCCGTCCAGACCGGCACGAATTTCGAATTTCGCGCTGTACCGACAAAAACCACTAATCACCCCAGGACAGCCCGAAAGTAGTTATTTTCCATTTTGTCAACGGAAAACCACCGTATCGACGCTAGAACGTTGCATATAACCAATTTGTCCCCCAAATAGCCAGAAATCATGATTGGCCGTCCAGACCGGAACGAATCACGAATTTCTCGTTGTACCGACAAAAAACACTATTCACCCCTGGACAACCTGAAAGTAGTTATTTTCCATTCTGTCTACGGAAAACCGCCGTACCGCCCCAAAAACGTTGCAAATAACCATTCTGGCCCCCAGACAGCCAGAAATCACGATCGGCCGTCCAGACCGACACGAATCCCGAATTTCTCGCTGTACCGACAAAAACCACTAATCACCCCTGGATAGCCCGAAAGTAGTTATTTTCCATTTTGTCAACGGAAAACAGCCGTACTGCCGTGAGAACGTTGCATATAACCAATTTGTCCCCCAAACAGCCAGAAATCATGATTGGCCGTCCAGACCGGCACGAATTTCGAATTTCTCGTTGTACCGACAAAAACCACTAATCACCCCAGGACAGCCCGAAAGTAGTTATTTTCCATTTTGTCAACGGAAAACCACCGTATCGACGCTAGAACGTTGCATATAACCAATTTGTCCCCCAAACAGCCAGAAATCATGATTGGCCGTCCAGACCGGAACGAATCACGAATTTCTCGCTGTACCGACAAAAAACACTATTCACCCCTAGACAACCCGAAAGTAGTTATTTTCCATTCTGTCAACAGAAAACTACCGTACCGCCCCAAAAACGTTGCAAATAACCATTCTGGCCCCCAGACAGCCAGAAATCGCTACCGGCCGTCCGGACCGGCACGAATCCCGAATTTCTCGCTGTACCGACAAAAACCACTAATCACCCCTGGATAGCCCGAAAGTAGTTATTTTCCATTTTGTCAACGGAAAACAGCCGTACTGCCGTGAGAACGTTGCATATAACCAATTTGTCCCCCAAACAGCCAGAAATCATGATTGGCCGTCCAGACCGGAACGAATCACGAATTTCTCGCTGTACTGACAAAAAACACTATTCACCCCTGGACAACCCGAAAGTAGTTATTTTCCATTCTGTCTACGGAAAACTGCCGTACCGCCCCAAAAACGTTGCAAATAACCATTCTGGCCCCTAGACAGCCAGAAATCACGATCGGCCGTCCAGACCGGCACGAATCCCGAATTTCTCGCTGTACCGACAAAAACCACTAATCACCCCAGGACAGCCCGAAAGTAGTTATTTTCCATTTTGTCAACGGAAAACCACCGCATCGACGCTAGAACGTTGCATATAACCAATTTGTCCCCCAAACAGCCAGAAATGATGATTGGCCGTCCAGACCGGAACGAATCACGAATTTCTCGCTGTACCGACAAAAAACACTATTCACCCCTGGACAACCTGAAAGTAGTTATTCTCCATTCTGTCTACGGAAAACCGCCGTACCGCCCCAAAAACGTTGCAAATAACCATTCTGGCCCCCAGACAGCCAGAAATCACGATCGGCCGTCCAGACCGGCACGAATCCCGAATTTCTCGTTGTACCGACAAAAACCACTAATCACCCCTGGACAGCCCGAAAGTAGTTATTTTCCATTTTGTCAACGGAAAACCACCGTACCGACGCTAGAACGTTGCATATAACCAATTTGTCCCCCAAACAGCCAGAAATCATGATTGGCCGTCCAGACCGGAATGAATCACGAATTTCTCGCTGTACCGACAAAAAACACTATTCACCCCTGGACAACCCGAAAGTAGTTATTTTCCATTCTGTCAACGGAAAACTGCCGTACCGCCCCAAAAACGTTGCAAATAACCATTCTAGCCCCCAGACAGCCAGAAATCGCTATCGGCCGTCCAGACCGGCACGAATCCTGAATTTCTCGCTGTACCGACAAAAACCACTAATCACCCCTGGATAGCGCGAAAGTAGTTATTTTCCATTTTGTCAACGGAAAACCGCCGTACCGCCGCTAGAACGTTGCATATAACCAATTTGTCCCCCAAACAGCCAGAAATCATGATTGGCCGTCCAGACCGGAACGAATCACGAATTTCTCGCTGTACCGACAAAAAACACTATTCACCCCTGGACAACCCGAAAGTAGTTATTTTCCATTCTGTCAACAGAAAACTACCGTACCGCCCCAAAAACGTTGCAAATAACCATTCTGGCCCCCAGACAGCCAGAAATCGCTACCGGCCGTCCGGACCGGCACGAATCCCGAATTTCTCGCTGTACCGACAAAAACCACTAATCACCCCTGGATAGCCCGAAAGTAGTTATTTTCCATTTTGTCAACGGAAAACAGCCGTACTGCCGTGAGAACGTTGCATATAACCAATTTGTCCCCCAAACAGCCAGAAATCATGATTGGCCGTCCAGACCGGCACGAATTTCGAATTTCTCGCTGTACCGACAAAAACCACTAATCACCCCAGGACAGCCCGAAAGTAGTTATTTTCCATTTTGTCAACGGAAAACCACCGTATCGACGCTAGAACGTTGCATATAACCAATTTGTCCCCCAAACAGCCAGAAATGATGATTGGCCGTCCAGACCGGAACGAATCACGAATTTCTCGCTGTACCGACAAAAAACACTATTCACCCCTGGACAGCCCGAAAGTAGTTATTTTCCATTCTGTCAACAGAAAACTACCGTACCGCCCCAAAAACGTTGCAAATAACCATTCTGGCCCCCAGACAGCCAGAAATCGCTACCGGCCGTCCGGACCGGCACGAATCCCGAATTTCTCGCTGTACCGACAAAAACCACTAATCACCCCTGGATAGCCCGAAAGTAGTTATTTTCCATTTTGTCAACGGAAAACAGCCGTACTGCCGTGAGAACGTTGCATATAACCAATTTGTCCCCCAAACAGCCAGAAATCATGATTGGCCGTCCAGACTGGCACGAATTTCGAATTTCTCGCTGTACCGACAAAAACCACTAATCACCCCAGGACAGCCCGAAAGTAGTTATTTTCCATTTTGTCAACGGAAAACCACCGTATCGACGCTAGAACGTTGCATATAACCAATTTGTCCCCCAAACAGCCAGAAATCATGATTGGCCGTCCAGACCGGAACGAATCACGAATTTCTCGCTGTACCGACAAAAAACACTATTCACCCCTGGACAACCTGAAAGTAGTTATTTTCCATTCTGTCTACGAAAAACCGCCGTACCGCCCCAAAAACGTTGCAAATAACCATTCTGGCCCCCAGACAGCCAGAAATCACGATCGGCCATCCAGACCGGCACGAATCCCGAATTTCTCGCTGTACCGACAAAAACCACTAATCACCCCTAGATAGCCCGAAAGTAGTTATTTTCCATTTTGTCAACGGAAAACAGCCGTACTGCCGTGAGAACGTTGCATATAACCAATTTGTCCCCCAAACAGCCAGAAATCATGATTGGCCGTCCAGACCGGCACGAATTTCGAATTTCTCGCTGTACCGACAAAAACCACTAATCACCCCAGGACAGCCCGAAAGTAGTTATTTTCCATTTTGTCAACGGAAAACCACCGTATCGACGCTAGAACGTTGCATATAACCAATTTGTCCCCCAAACAGCCAGAAATGATGATTGGCCGTCCAGACCGGAACGAATCACGAATTTCTCGCTGTACCGACAAAAAACACTATTCACCCCTGAACAACCTGAAAGTAGTTATTTTCCATTCTGTCTACGGAAAACCGCCGTACCGCCCCAAAAACGTTGCAAATAACCATTCTGGCCCCCAGACAGCCAGAAATCACGATCGGCCGTCCAGACCGGCACGAATCCCGAATTTCTCGCTGTACCGACAAAAACCACTAATCACCCCTGGATAGCCCGAAAGTAGTTATTTTCCATTTTGTCAACGGAAAACAGCCGTACTGCCGTGAGAACGTTGCATATAACCAATTTGTCCCCCAAACAGCCAGAAATCATGATTGGCCGTCCAGACCGGCACGAATTTCGAATTTCTCGCTGTACCGACAAAAACCACTAATCACCCCAGGACAGCCCGAAAGTAGTTATTTTCCATTTTGTCAACGGAAAACCACCGTATCGACGCTAGAACTTTGCATATAACCAATTTGTCCCCCAAACAGCCAGAAATCATGATTGGCCGTCCAGACCGGAACGAATCACGAATTTCTCGCTGTACCGACAAAAAACACTATTCACCCCTGGACAACCCGAAAGTAGTTATTTTCCATTCTGTCAACAGAAAACTACCGTACCGCCCCAAAAACGTTGCAAATAACCATTCTGGCCCCCAGACAGCCAGAAATCGCTACCGGCCGTCCGGACCGGCACGAATCCCGAATTTCTCGCTGTACCGACAAAAACCACTAATCACCCCTGGATAGCCCGAAAGTAGTTATTTTCCATTTTGTCAACGGAAAACAGCCGTACTACCGTGAGAACGTTGCATATAACCAATTTGTCCCCCAAACAGCCAGAAATCATGATTGGCCGTCCAGACCGGAACGAATCACGAATTTCTCGCTGTACCGACAAAAAACACTATTCACCCCTGGACAACCTGAAAGTAGTTATTTTCCATTCTGTCTACGGAAAACCGCCGTACCGCCCCAAAAACGTTGCAAATAACCATTCTGGCCCCCAGACAGCCAGAAATCACGATCGGCCGTCCAGACCGGCACGAATCCCGAATTTCTCGCTGTACCGACAAAAACCACTAATCACCCCTGGATAGCCCGAAAGTAGTTATTTTCCATTTTGTCAACGGAAAACAGCCGTACTACCGTGAGAACGTTGCATATAACCAATTTGTCCCCCAAACAGCCAGAAATGATGATTGGCCGTCCAGACCGGAACGAATCACGAATTTCTCGCTGTACCGACAAAAAACACTATTCACCCCTGGACAGCCCGAAAGTAGTTATTTTCCATTCTGTCAACAGAAAACTACCGTACCGCCCCAAAAACGTTGCAAATAACCATTCTGGCCCCCAGACAGCCAGAAATCGCTACCGGCCGTCCGGACCGGCACGAATCCCGAATTTCTCGCTGTACCGACAAAAACCACTAATCACCCCTGGATAGCCCGAAAGTAGTTATTTTCCATTTTGTCAACGGAAAACAGCCGTACTGCCGTGAGAACGTTGCATATAACCAATTTGTCCCCCAAACAGCCAGAAATCATGATTGGCCGTCCAGACTGGCACGAATTTCGAATTTCTCGCTGTACCGACAAAAACCACTAATCACCCCAGGACAGCCCGAAAGTAGTTATTTTCCATTTTGTCAACGGAAAACCACCGTATCGACGCTAGAACGTTGCATATAACCAATTTGTCCCCCAAACAGCCAGAAATCATGATTGGCCGTCCAGACCGGAACGAATCACGAATTTCTCGCTGTACCGACAAAAAACACTATTCACCCCTGGACAACCTGAAAGTAGTTATTTTCCATTCTGTCTACGAAAAACCGCCGTACCGCCCCAAAAACGTTGCAAATAACCATTCTGGCCCCCAGACAGCCAGAAATCACGATCGGCCATCCAGACCGGCACGAATCCCGAATTTCTCGCTGTACCGACAAAAACCACTAATCACCCCTAGATAGCCCGAAAGTAGTTATTTTCCATTTTGTCAACGGAAAACAGCCGTACTGCCGTGAGAACGTTGCATATAACCAATTTGTCCCCCAAACAGCCAGAAATCATGATTGGCCGTCCAGACCGGCACGAATTTCGAATTTCTCGCTGTACCGACAAAAACCACTAATCACCCCAGGACAGCCCGAAAGTAGTTATTTTCCATTTTGTCAACGGAAAACCACCGTATCGACGCTAGAACGTTGCATATAACCAATTTGTCCCCCAAACAGCCAGAAATGATGATTGGCCGTCCAGACCGGAACGAATCACGAATTTCTCGCTGTACCGACAAAAAACACTATTCACCCCTGAACAACCTGAAAGTAGTTATTTTCCATTCTGTCTACGGAAAACCGCCGTACCGCCCCAAAAACGTTGCAAATAACCATTCTGGCCCCCAGACAGCCAGAAATCACGATCGGCCGTCCAGACCGGCACGAATCCCGAATTTCTCGCTGTACCGACAAAAACCACTAATCACCCCTGGATAGCCCGAAAGTAGTTATTTTCCATTTTGTCAACGGAAAACAGCCGTACTGCCGTGAGAACGTTGCATATAACCAATTTGTCCCCCAAACAGCCAGAAATCATGATTGGCCGTCCAGACCGGCACGAATTTCGAATTTCTCGCTGTACCGACAAAAACCACTAATCACCCCAGGACAGCCCGAAAGTAGTTATTTTCCATTTTGTCAACGGAAAACCACCGTATCGACGCTAGAACTTTGCATATAACCAATTTGTCCCCCAAACAGCCAGAAATCATGATTGGCCGTCCAGACCGGAACGAATCACGAATTTCTCGCTGTACCGACAAAAAACACTATTCACCCCTGGACAACCCGAAAGTAGTTATTTTCCATTCTGTCAACAGAAAACTACCGTACCGCCCCAAAAACGTTGCAAATAACCATTCTGGCCCCCAGACAGCCAGAAATCGCTACCGGCCGTCCGGACCGGCACGAATCCCGAATTTCTCGCTGTACCGACAAAAACCACTAATCACCCCTGGATAGCCCGAAAGTAGTTATTTTCCATTTTGTCAACGGAAAACAGCCGTACTACCGTGAGAACGTTGCATATAACCAATTTGTCCCCCAAACAGCCAGAAATCATGATTGGCCGTCCAGACCGGAACGAATCACGAATTTCTCGCTGTACCGACAAAAAACACTATTCACCCCTGGACAACCTGAAAGTAGTTATTTTCCATTCTGTCTACGGAAAACCGCCGTACCGCCCCAAAAACGTTGCAAATAACCATTCTGGCCCCCAGACAGCCAGAAATCACGATCGGCCGTCCAGACCGGCACGAATCCCGAATTTCTCGCTGTACCGACAAAAACCACTAATCACCCCTGGATAGCCCGAAAGTAGTTATTTTCCATTTTGTCAACGGAAAACAGCCGTACTGCCGTGAGAACGTTGCATATAACCAATTTGTCCCCCAAACAGCCAGAAATGATGATTGGCCGTCCAGACCGGAACGAATCACGAATTTCTCGCTGTACCGACAAAAAACACTATTCACCCCTGGACAACCTGAAAGTAGTTATTTTCCATTCTGTCTACGGAAAACCGCCGTACCGCCCCAAAAACGTTGCAAATAACCATTCTGGCCCCCAGACAGCCAGAAATCGCTACCGGCCGTCCGGACCGGCACGAATCCCGAATTTCTCGCTGTACCGACAAAAACCACTAATCACCCCTGGACAGCCCGAAAGTAGTTATTTTCCATTTTGTCAACGGAAAACCACCGTATCGACGCTAGAACGTTGCATATAACCAATTTGTCCCCCAAACAGCCAGAAATGATGATTGGCCGTCCAGACCGGAACGAATCACGAATTTCTCGCTGTACCGACAAAAAACACTATTCACCCCTGGACAACCTGAAAGTAGTTATTTTCCATTCTGTCTACGGAAAACCGCCGTACCGCCCCAAAAACGTTGCAAATAACCATTCTGGCCCCCAGACAGCCAGAAATCACGATCGGCCGTCCAGACCGGCACGAATCCCGAATTTCTCGCTGTACCGACAAAAACCACTAATCACCCCTGGATAGCCCGAAAGTAGTTATTTTCCATTTTGTCAACGGAAAACAGCCGTACTGCCGTGAGAACGTTGCATATAACCAATTTGTCCCCCAAACAGCCAGAAATGATGATTGGCCGTCCAGACCGGAACGAATCACGAATTTCTCGCTGTACCGACAAAAAACACTATTCACCCCTGGACAACCTGAAAGTAGTTATTTTCCATTCTGTCTACGGAAAACCGCCGTACCGCCCCAAAAACGTTGCAAATAACCATTCTGGCCCCCGGACAGCCAGAAATCACGATCGGCCGTCCAGACCGGCACGAATCCCGAATTTCTCGCTGTACCGACAAAAACCACTAATCACCCCTGGATAGCCCGAAAGTAGTTATTTTCCATTTTGTCAACGGAAAACAGCCGTACTGCCGTGAGAACGTTGCATATAACCAATTTGTCCCCCAAACAGCCAGAAATCATGATTGGCCGTCCAGACCGGCACGAATTTCGAATTTCTCGCTGTACCGACAAAAACCACTAATCACCCCAGGACAGCCCGAAAGTAGTTATTTTCCATTTTGTCAACGGAAAACCACCGTATCGACGCTAGAACGTTGCATATAACCAATTTGTCCCCCAAACAGCCAGAAATCATGATTGGCCGTCCAGACCAGAACGAATCACGAATTTCTCGCTGTACCGACAAAAAACACTATTCACCCCTGGACAACCCGAAAGTAGTTATTTTCCATTCTGTCAACAGAAAACTACCGTACCGCCCCAAAAACGTTGCAAATAACCATTCTGGCCCCCAGACAGCCAGAAATCGCTACCGGCCGTCCGGACCGGCACGAATCCCGAATTTCTCGCTGTACCGACAAAAACCACTAATCACCCCTGGATAGCCCGAAAGTAGTTATTTTCCATTTTGTCAACGGAAAACAGCCGTACTGCCGTGAGAACGTTGCATATAACCAATTTGTCCCCCAAACAGCCAGAAATCATGATTGGCCGTCCAGACCGGAACGAATCACGAATTTCTCGCTGTACCGACAAAAAACACTATTCACCCCTGGACAACCTGAAAGTAGTTATTTTCCATTCTGTCTACGGAAAACCGCCGTACCGCCCCAAAAACGTTGCAAATAACCATTCTGGCCCCCAGACAGCCAGAAATCACGATCGGCCGTCCAGACCGGCACGAATCCCGAATTTCTCGCTGTACCGACAAAAACAACTAATCACCCCTGGATAGCCCAAAAGTAGTTATTTTCCATTTTGTCAACGGAAAACCGCCGTACCGCCGCTAGAACGTTGCATATAACCAATTTGTCCCCCAAACAGCCAGAAATCATGATTGGCCGTCCAGACCGGAACGAATCACGAATTTCTCGCTGTACCGACAAAAAACACTATTCACCCCTGTACAACTTGAAAGTAGTTATTTTCCATTCTGTCTACGGAAAACCGCCGTACCGCCCCAAAAACGTTGCAAATAACCATTCTAGCCCCCCGACAGCCAGAAATCACGATCGGCCGTCCAGACCGGCACGAATCCCGAATTTCTCGCTGTACCGACAAAAACCACTAATCACCCCTGGACAGCCCGAAAGTAGTTATTTTCCATTTTGTCAACGGAAAACCACCGTACCGCCGCTAGAACGATGTATATAACCAATTTGTCACCCAAACAGCCAGAAATCATGATTGGCCGTCCAGACCGGAACGAATCACGAATTTCTCGCTGTACTGACAAAAAACACTATTCACCCCTGGACAACCCGAAAGTAGTTATTTTCCATTCTGTCTATGGAAAACTGCCGTACCGCCCCAAAAACGTTGCAAATAACCATTCTGGCCCCTAGACAGCCAGAAATCACGATCGGCTGTCCAGACCGGCACGAATCCCGAATTTCTCGCTGTACCGACAAAAACCACTAATCACCCCAGGACAGCCCGAAAGTAGTTATTTTCCATTCTGTCAACGGAAAACAGCCGTACTGCCGTGAGAACGTTGCATATAACCAATTTGTCCCCCAAACAGCCAGAAATCATGATTGGCCGTCCAGACCGGCACGAATTTCGAATTTCTCGCTGTTCCGATAAAAACCACTAATCACCCCAGGACAGCCCGAAAGTAGTTATTTTCCATTTTGTCAACGGAAAACCACCGTATCGACGCTAGAACGTTGCATATAACCAATTTGTCCACCAAACAGCCAGAAATGATGATTGGCCGTCCAGACCGGAACGAATCACGAATTTCTCGCTGTACCGACAAAAAACACTATTCACCCCTGGACAACCTGAAAGTAGTTATTTTCCATTCTGTCTACGGAAAACCGCCGTACCGCCCCAAAAACGTTGCAAATAACCATTCTGGCCCCCAGACAGCCAGAAATCACGATCGGCCGTCCAGACCGGCACGAATCCCGAATTTCTCGCTGTACCGACAAAAACCACTAATCACCCCTGGACAGCCCGAAGGTAGTTATTTTCCATTTTGTCAACGGAAAACCACCGTACCGCCGCTAGAACGATGTATATAACCAATTTGTCACCCAAACAGCCAGAAATCATGATTGGCCGTCCAGACCGGAACGAATCACGAATTTCTCGCTGTACCGACAAAAAACACTATTCACCCCTGGACAACCTGAAAGTAGTTATTTTCCATTCTGTCTACGGAAAACCGCCGTACCGCCCCAAAAACGTTGCAAATAACCATTCTGGCCCCCAGACAGCCAGAAATCACGATCGGCCGTCCAGACCGGCACGAATCCCGAATTTCTCGCTGTACCGACAAAAACCACTAATCACCCCAGGACAGCCCGAAAGTAGTTATTTTCCATTTTGTCAACGGAAAACCACCGTATCGACGCTAGAACGTTGCATATAACCAATTTGTCCCCCAAACAGCCAGAAATGATGATTGGCCGTCCAGACCGGAACGAATCACGAATTTCTCGCTGTACCGACAAAAAACACTATTCTCCCCTGGACAACCTGAAAGTAGTTATTTTCCATTCTGTCTACGGAAAACCGCCGTACCGCCCCAAAAACGTTGCAAATAACCATTCTGGCCCCCAGACAGCCAGAAATCACGATCGGCCGTCCAGACCGGCACGAATCCCGAATTTCTCGCTGTACCGACAAAAACCACTAATCACCCCTGGACAGCCCGAAAGTAGTTATTTTCCATTTTGTCAACGGAAAACCACCGTACCGCCGCTAGAACGATGTATATAACCAATTTGTCACCCAAACAGCCAGAAATCATGATTGGCCGTCCAAACCGGAACGAATCACGAATTTCTCGCTGTACTGACAAAAAACACTATTCACCCCTGTACAACTTGAAAGTAGTTATTTTCCATTCTGTCTTCGGAAAACCGCCGTACCGCCCCAAAAACGTTGCAAATAACCATTCTGGCCCCCAGACAGCCAGAAATCACGATCGGCCGTCCAGACCGGCACGAATCCCGAATTTCTCGCTGTACCGACAAAAACCACTAATCACCCCAGGACAGCCCGAAAGTAGTTATTTTCCATTTCGTCAACGGAAAACCACCGTATCGACGCTAGAACGTTGCATATAACCAATTTGTCCCCCAAACAGCCAGAAATGATGATTGGCCGTCCAGACCGGAACGAATCACGAATTTCTCGCTGTACCGACAAAAAACACTATTCACCCCTGGACAACCTGAAAGTAGTTATTTTCCATTCTGTCTACGGAAAACTGCCGTACCGCCCCAAAAACGTTGCAAATAACCATTCTGGCCCCCAGACAGCCAGAAATCACGATCGGCCGTCCAGACCGGCACGAATCCCGAATTTCTCGCTGTACCGACAAAAACCACTAATCACCCCTGGACAGCCCGAAAGTAGTTATTTTCCATTTTGTCATCGGAAAACCACCGTACCGACGCTAGAACGTTGCATATAACCAATTTGTCCCCCAAACAGCCAGAAATCATGATTGGCCGTCCAGACCGGAATGAATCACGAATTTCTCGCTGTACCGACAAAAAACACTATTCACCCCTAGACAACCCGAAAGTAGTTATTTTCCATTCTGTCAACGGAAAACTGCCGTACCGCCCCAAAAACGTTGCAAATAACCATTCTAGCCCCCAGACAGCCAGAAATCGCTATCGGCCGTCCAGACCGGCACGAATCCTGAATTTCTCAATGTACCGACAAAAACCACTAATCACCCCTGGATAGCCCGAAAGTAGTTATTTTCAATTTTGTCAATGGAAAACCGCCGTACCGCCGCTAGAACGTTGCATATAACCAATTTGTCCCCCAAACAGCCAGAAATCATGATTGGCCGTCCAGACCGGAACGAATCACGAATTTCTCGCTGTACCGACAAAAAACACTATTCACCCCTGGACAACCCGAAAGAAGTTATTTTCCATTCTGTCAACGGAAAACTGCCGTACCGCCCCAAAAACGTTGCAAATAACCATTCTGGCCCCCAGACAGCCAGAAATCACGATCGGCCGTCCAGACCGGCACGAATCCCGAATTTCTCGCTGTACCGACAAAAACCACTAATCACCCCAGGACAGCCTGAAAGTAGTTATTTTCCATTTTGTCAACGGAAAACCACCGTACCGACGCTAGAACGTTGCATATAACCAATTTGTCCCCTAAACAGCCAGAAATCATGATTGGCCGTCCAGACCGGAACGAATCACGAATTTCTCGCTGTACCGACAAAAAACACTATTCACCCCTGGACAACCTGAAAGTAGTTATTTTCCATTCTGTCTACGGAAAACTGCCGTACCGCCCCAAAAACGTTGCAAATAACCATTCTGGCCCCTAGACAGCCAGAAATCACGATCGGCCGTCCAGACCGGCACGAATCCCGAATTTCTCGCTGTACCGACAAAAACCACTAATCACCCCTGGATAGCCCGAAAGTAGTTATTTTCCATTTTGTCATCGGAAAACCACCGTACCGACGCTAGAACGTTGCATATAACCAATTTGTCCCCCAAACAGCCAGAAATCATGATTGGCCGTCCAGACCGGAATGAATCACGAATTTCTCGCTGTACCGACAAAAAACACTATTCACCCCTAGACAACCCGAAAGTAGTTATTTTCCATTCTGTCAACGGAAAACTGCCGTACCGCCCCAAAAACGTTGCAAATAACCATTCTAGCCCCCAGACAGCCAGAAATCGCTATCGGCCGTCCAGACCGGCACGAATCCTGAATTTCTCAATGTACCGGCAAAAACCACTAATCACCCCTGGATAGCCCGAAAGTAGTTATTTTCCATTTTGTCAATGGAAAACCGCCGTACCGCCGCTAGAACGTTGCATATAACCAATTTGTCCCCCAAACAGCCAGAAATCATGATTGGCCGTCCAGACCGGAACGAATCACGAATTTTTCGCTGTACCGACAAAAAACACTATTCACCGCTGGACAACCCGAAAGAAGTTATTTTCCATTCTGTCAACGGAAAACTGCCGTACCGCCCCAAAAACGTTGCAAATAACCATTCTGGCCCCCAGACAGCCAGAAATCACGATCGGCCGTCCAGACCGGCACGAATCCCGAATTTCTCGCTGTACCGACAAAAACCACTAATCACCCCAGGACAGCCTGAAAGTAGTTATTTTCCATTTTGTCAACGGAAAACCACCGTACCGACGCTAGAACGTTGCATATAACCAATTTGTCCCCTAAACAGCCAGAAATCATGATTGGCCGTCCAGACCGGAACGAATCACGAATTTCTCGCTGTACCGACAAAAAACACTATTCACCCCTAGACAACCTGAAAGTAGTTATTTTCCATTCTGTCTACGGAAAACTGCCGTACCGCCCCAAAAACGTTGCAAATAACCATTCTGGCCCCTAGACAGCCAGAAATCACGATCGGCCGTCCAGACCGGCACGAATCCCGAATTTCTCGCTGTACCGACAAAAACCACTAATCACCCCAGGACAGCCCGAAAGTAGTTATTTTCCATTTTGTCAACGGAAAACCACCGTACCGACGCTAGAACGTTGCATATAACCAATTTGTCCCCCAAACAGCCAGAAATCATGATTGGCCGTCCAGACCGGAACGAATCACGAATTTCTCGCTGTACCGACAAAAAACACTATTCACCCCTGGACAACCTGAAAGTAGTTATTTTCCATTCTGTCTACGGAAAACCGCCGTACCGCCCCAAAAACGTTGCACATAACCATTCTGGCCCCCAGACAGCCAGAAATCACGATCGGCCGTCCAGACCGGCACGAATCCCGAATTTCTCGCTGTACCGACAAAAACCACTAATCACCCCTGGACAGCCCGAAAGTAGTTATTTTCCATTTTGTCATCGGAAAACCACCGTACCGACGCTAGAACGTTGCATATAACCAATTTGTCCCCCAAACAGCCAGAAATCATGATTGGCCGTCCAGACCGGAATGAATCACGAATTTCTCGCTGTACCGACAAAAAACACTATTCACCCCTGGACAACCCGAAAGTAGTTATTTTCCATTCTGTCAACGGAAAACTGCCGTACCGCCCCAAAAACGTTGCAAATAACCATTCTAGCCCCCAGACAGCCAGAAATCGCTATCGGCCGTCCAGACCGGCACGAATCCTGAATTTCTCAATGTACCGACAAAAACCACTAATCACCCCTGGATAGCCCGAAAGTAGTTATTTTCCATTTTGTCAATGGAAAACCGCCGTACCGCCGCTAGAACGTTGCATATAACCAATTTGTCCCCCAAACAGCCAGAAATCAGGATTGGCCGTCCAGACCGGAACGAATCACGAATTTCTCGCTGTACCGACAAAAAACACTATTCACCCCTGGACAACCCGAAAGTAGTTATTTTCCATTCTGTCAACGGAAAACTGCCGTACCGCCCCAAAAACGTTGCAAATAACCATTCTAGCCCCCAGACAGCCAGAAATCGCTATCGGCCGTCCAGACCGGCACGAATCCCGAATTTCTCAATGTACCGACAAAAACCACTAATCACCCCTGGATAGCCCGAAAGTAGTTATTTTCCATTTTGTCAATGGAAAACCACCGTACCGCCGCTAGAACGTTGCATATAACCAATTTGTCCCCCAAACAGCCAGAAATCATGATTGGCCGTCCAGACCGGAACGAATCACGAATTTCTCGCTGTACCGACAAAAAACACTATTCACCGCTGGACAACCCGAAAGTAGTTATTTTCCATTCTGTCAACGGAAAACTGCCGTACCGCCCCAAAAACGTTGCAAATAACCATTCTGGCCCCCAGACAGCCAGAAATCACGATCGGCCGTCCAGACCGGCACGAATCCCGAATTTCTCGCTGTACCGACAAAAACCACTAATCACCCCAGGACAGCCCGAAAGTAGTTATTTTCCTTTTTGTCAACGGAAAACCACCGTACCGACGCTAGAACGTTGCATATAACCAATTTGTCCCCTAAACAGCCAGAAATCATGATTGGCCGTCCAGACCGGAACGAATCACGAATTTCTCGCTGTACCGACAAAAAACACTATTCACCCCTAGACAACCTGAAAGTAGTTATTTTCCATTCTGTCTACGGAAAACCGCCGTACCGCACCAAAAACGTTGCAAATAACCATTCTGGCCCCCAAACAGCCAGAAATCGCTATCGGCCGTCCGGATCGGCACGAATCCCGAATTTCTCGCTGTACCGACAAAAACCACTAATCACCCCTGGATAGCCCGAAAGTAGTTATTTTCCATTTTGTCAACGGAAAACCGCCGTACTGCCACGAGAACGTTGCATATAACCAATTTGTCCCCCAAACAGCCAGAAATCATGATTGGCCGTCCGGACCGGCACGAATTTCGAATTTCTCGCTGTACCGACAAAAACCACTAATCAACCCTGGACAGCCCGAAAGTAGTTATTTTCCATTTTGTCAATGGAAAACCGCCGTACCGCCGCTAGAACGATGCATATAACCAATTTGTCCCCCAAACAGCCAGAAATCATGATTGGCCGTCCAGACCGGAACGAATCACGAATTTCTCGCTGTACTGACAAAAAACACTATTCACCCCTGGACAACCCGAAAGTAGTTATTTTCCATTCTGTCTACGGAAAACTGCCGTACCGCCCCAGAAACGTTGCAAATAACCATTCTGGCCCCTAGACAGCCAGAAATCACGATCGGCCGTCCAAACCGGCACGAATCCCGAATTTCTCGCTGTACCGGCAAAAACCACTAATCACCCCTGGATAGCCCGAAAGTAGTTATTTTCCATTTTGTCAACGGAAAACCGCCGTACTGCCGCGAGAACGTTGCATATAACCAATTTGTCCCCCAAACAGCCAGAAATCATGATTGGCCGTCCGGACCGGCACGAATCCCGAATTTCTCGCTGTACCGACAAAAACCACTAATCACCCCTGGACAGCCCGAAAGTAGTTATTTTCCATTTTGTCAATGGAAAACCGTCGTACCGCCGCTAGAACGATGCATATAACCAATTTGTCCCCCAAACAGCCAGAAATCATGATTGGCCGTCCAGACCGGAACGAATCACGAATTTCTCGCTGTACTGACAAAAAACACTATTCACCCCTGGACAACCCGAAAGTAGTTATTTTCCATTCTGTCTACGGAAAACTGTCGTACCGCCCCAAAAACGTTGCAAATAACCATTCTGGCCCCTAGACAGCCAGAAATCACGATCGGCCGTCCAGACCGGCACGAATCCCGAATTTCTCGCTGTACCGACAAAAACCACTTATCACCCCAGGACAGCCCGAAAGTAGTTATTTTCCATTTTGTCAACGGAAAACCACCGTACCGACGCTAGAACGTTGCATATAACCAATTTGTCCCCCAAACAGCCAGAAATGATGATTGCCCGTCCAGACCGGAACGAATCACGAATTTCTCGCTGTACCGACAAAAAACACTATTCACCCCTGGACAACCTGAAAGTAGTTATTTTCCATTCTGTCTACGGAAAACCGCCGTACCGCCCCAAAAACGTTGCAAATAACCATTCTGGCCCCCAGACAGCCAGAAATCACGATCGGCCGTCCAGACCGGCACGAATTTCGAATTTCTCGCTGTACCGACAAAAACCACTAATCACCCCTGGACAGCCCGAAAGTAGTTATTTTCCATTTTGTCAATGGAAAACCGCCATACCGCCACTAGAACATTGCATATAACCAATTTGTCCCCCAAACAGCCAGAAATCATGATTGGCCGTCCAGACCGGAACGAATCACGAATTTCTCGCTGTACCGACAAAAAACACTATTCACCCCTGGACAACCCGAAAGTAGTTATTTTCCATTCTGTCAACGGAAAACTGCCGTACCACCCCAAAAACGTTGCAAATAACCATTCTGGCCCCCAGACAGCCAGAAATCGCTATCGGCCGTCCAGACCGGCACGAATCCCGAATTTCTCGCTGTACCGACAAAAACCACTAATCACCCCTGGATAGCCCGAAAGTAGTTATTTTCCATTTTGTCAACGGAAAACCGCCGTACCGCCGCGAGAACGTTCCAAATAACCTTTCTGGCCCCCAGACAGCCTGAAATCACTATCGGCCGTCCAGACCGGCACGAATCTCGAATTTCTCGCTGTACCGACAAAAACCACTAATCACCCCTGGATAGCCCGAAAGTAGTTATTTTCCATTTTGTCAATGGAAAACCGCCGTACCGCCGCGAGAACGTTGCATATAACCAATTTGTCCCCCAAACTGCAAGAAATCATGATTGGCCGCCCAGACCGGAACGAATCACGAATTTCTCGCTGTACCGACAAAAAACACTATTCACCCATGGACAGCCCGAAAGTAGTTATTTTCCATTTTGTCAACGGAAAACTGCCGTACCGCAGCTAGAACGTTGCATATAACCAATTTGTCCCCCAAACAGCTAGAAATCACGATTGGCCGTCCAGACCGGAACGAATCACGAATTTCTCGCTGTACCGACAAAAAACACTATTCACCCCTGGATAACCCGAAAGTAGTTATTCTCCATTCTGTCTACGGAAAACCGCCGTACCGCCCCAAAAACGTTGCAAATAACCATTCTGGCCCCCAGACAGCCAGAAATCACGATCGGCCGTCCAGACCGGCACGAATCCCGAATTTCTCGCTGTACCGACAAAAACCACTAATCACCCCTGGACAGCCCGAAAGTAGTTATTTTCCTTTTTGCCAACGGAAAACCACCGTACCGACGCTAGATCGTTGCATATAACCAATTTGTCCCCCAAACAGCCAGAAATCATGATTGGCCGTCCAGACCGGAACGAATCACGAATTTCTCGCTGTACCGACAAAAAACACTATTCACCCCTGGACAGCCCGAAAGTAGTTATTTTCCATTTTGTCAACGGAAAACCACCGTACCGCAGCTAGAACGTTGCATATAACCAATTTGTCCCCCAAACAGCCAGAAATCACGATTGGCCTTCCAGACCGGAACGAATCACGAATTTCTCGCTGTACCGACAAAAAACACTATTCACCCCTAGACAACCCGAAAGTAGTTATTCTCCATTCTGTCAACGGAAAACCGCCGTACTGCCCCAAAAACGTTGCAAATAACCATTCTGGCCCCCAGACAGCCAGAAATCACTTTCGGCCGTCCAGACCGGCACGAATCTCGAATTTCTCGCTGTACCGACAAAAACCACTAATCACCCCTGGATAGCCCGAAAGTAGTTATTTTCCATTTTGCCAATGGAAAACCGCCGTACCGCCGCGAGAACGTTGCATATAACCAATTTGTCCCCCAAACTGCAAGAAATCATGATTGGCCGCCCAGACCGGAACGAATCACGAATTTCTCGCTGTACCGACAAAAAACACTATTCACCCATGGACAGCCCGAAAGTAGTTATTTTCCATTTTGTCAACGGAAAACTGCCGTACCGCAGCTAGAACGTTGCATATAACCAATTTGTCCCCCAAACAGCTAGAAATCACGATTGGCCGTCCAGACCGGAACGAATCACGAATTTCTCGCTGTACCGACAAAAAACACTATTCACCCCTGGATAACCCGAAAGTAGTTATTTTCCATTCTGTCTACGGAAAACCGCCGTACCGCCCCAAAAACGTTGTAAATAACCATTCTGGCCCCCATACAGCCAGAAATCACGATCGGCCGTCCAGACCGGCACGAATCCCGAATTTCTCGCTGTACCGACAAAAACCACTAATCACCCCAGGACAGCCCGAAAGTAGTTATTTTCCTTTTTGCCAACGGAAAACCACCGTACCGACGCTAGATCGTTGCATATAACCAATTTGTCCCCCAAACAGCCAGAAATCATGATTGGCCGTCCAGACCGGAACGAATCACGAATTTCTCGCTGTACCGACAAAAAACACTATTCACCCCTGGACAGCCCGAAAGTAGTTATTTTCCATTTTGTCAACGGAAAACCACCGTACCGCAGCTAGAACGTTGCATATAACCAATTTGTCCCCCAAACAGCCAGAAATCACGATTGGCCTTCCAGACCGGAACGAATCACGAATTTCTCGCTGTACCGACAAAAAACACTATTCACCCCTAGACAACCCGAAAGTAGTTATTCTCCATTCTGTCAACGGAAAACCGCCGTACTGCCCCAAAAACGTTGCAAATAACCATTCTGGCCCCCAGACAGCCAGAAATCACTTTCGGCCGTCCAGACCGGCACGAATCTCGAATTTCTCGCTGTACCGACAAAAACCACTAATCACCCCTGGATAGCCCGAAAGTAGTTATTTTCCATTTTGTCAATGGAAAACCGCCGTACCGCCGCGAGAACGTTGCATATAACCAATTTGTCCCCCAAACTGCAAGAAATCATGATTGGCCGCCCAGACCGGAACGAATCACGAATTTCTCGCTGTACCGACAAAAAACACTATTCACCCCTGGACAACCCGAAAGTAGTTATTTTCCATTCTGCCAACGGAAAACCGCCGTACCGCCCCAAAAACGTTGCAAATAACCATTCTGGCCCCCAGACAGCCGGAAATCACTATCGACCGTCCAGACCGGCACGAATCTCGAATTTCTCGCTGTACCGACAAAAACCACTAATCACCCCTGGATAGCCCGAAAGTAGTTATTTTCCATTTTGTCAATGGAAAACCGCCGTACCGCCGCGAGAACGTTGCATATAACCAATTTGTCCCCCAAACTGCAAGAAATCATGATTGGCCGCCCAGACCGGAACGAATCACGAATTTCTCGCTGTACCGACAAAAAACACTATTCACCCATGGACAGCCCGAAAGTAGTTATTTTCCATTTTGTCAACGGAAAACTGCCGTACCGCAGCTAGAACGTTGCATATAACCAATTTGTCCCCCAAACAGCTAGAAATCACGATTGGCCGTCCAGACCGGAACGAATCACGAATTTCTCGCTGTACCGACAAAAAACACTATTCACCCCTGGATAACCCGAAAGTAGTTATTTTCCATTCTGTCTACGGAAAACCGCCGTACCGCCCCAAAAACGTTGTAAATAACCATTCTGGCCCCCAGACAGCCAGAAATCACGATCGGCCGTCCAGACCGGCACGAATCCCGAATTTCTCGCTGTACCGACAAAAACCACTAATCACCCCTGGACAGCCCGAAAGTAGTTATTTTCCTTTTTGCCAACGGAAAACCACCGTACCGACGCTAGATCGTTGCATATAACCAATTTGTCCCCCAAACAGCCAGAAATCATGATTGGCCGTCCAGACCGGAACGAATCACGAATTTCTCGCTGTACCGACAAAAAACACTATTCACCCCTGGACAGCCCGAAAGTAGTTATTTTCCATTTTGTCAACGGAAAACCACCGTACCGCAGCTAGAACGTTGCATATAACCAATTTGTCCCCCAAACAGCCAGAAATCACGATTGGCCTTCCGGACCGGAACGAATCACGAATTTCTCGCTGTACCGACAAAAAACACTATTCACCCCTAGACAACCCGAAAGTAGTTATTCTCCATTCTGTCAACGGAAAACCGCCGTACTGCCCCAAAAACGTTGCAAATAACCATTCTGGCCCCCAGACAGCCAGAAATCACTTTCGGCCGTCCAGACCGGCACGAATCTCGAATTTCTCGCTGTACCGACAAAAACCACTAATCACCCCTGGATAGCCCGAAAGTAGTTATTTTCCATTATGTCAATGGAAAACTGCCGTACCGCCGCTAGAACGTTGCATATAACCAATTTGTCCCCCAAACAGCCAGAAATCACGATTGGCCTTCCAGACCGGAACGAATCACGAATTTCTCGCTGTACCGACAAAAAACACTATTCACCCCTGGACAACCCGAAAGTAGTTATTTTCCATTCTGCCAACGGAAAACCGCCGTACCGCCCCAAAAACGTTGCAAATAACCATTCTGGCCCCCAGACAGCCGGAAATCACTATCGACCGTCCAGACCGGCACGAATCTCGAATTTCTCGCTGTACCGACAAAAACCACTAATCACCCCTGGATAGCCCGAAAGTAGTTATTTTCCATTTTGTCAATGGAAAACCGCCGTACTGCCGCGAGAACGTTGCATATAACCAATTTGTCCCCCAAACAGCCAGAAATCATGATTGGCCGTCCAGACCGGAACGAATCACGAATTTCTCGCTGTACCGACAAAAAACACTATTCACCCATGGACAGCCCGAAAGTAGTTATTTTCCATTTTGTCAACGGAAAACCGCCGTACCGCTGCTAGAACGTTGCATATAATCAATTTGTCCCCCAAACAGCCAGAAATCATGATTGGCCGTCCAGACCGGAACGAATCACGAATTTCTCGCTGTACCGACAAAAAACACTATTCACCACTGGACAACCCGAAAGTAGTTATTTTCCATTCTGTCAACGGAAAGCCGCCGTACCGCCCCAAAAACGTTGCAAATAACCATTCTGGCCCCCAGACAGCCAGAAATCACGATGGGCCGTCCAGACCGGCACGAATCCCGAATTTCTTGCTGTACCGAAAAAAACCACTAATCACCCCTGGACAGCCCGAAAGTAGTTATTTTCCATTTTCTAAACGGAAAACCGCCGCTCCGCCCCTAAAACGTTGCAAATAACCAATCTGCCCCTCAGACAGCCAGAAATCACGATCGGCCGTCCAGACCGACACGAATCCCGAATTTCTCGCTGTACCGACAAAAACCACTAATCACCCCTGGACAGCCCGAAAGTAGTTATTTTCCATTTTGTCAACGGAAAACCACCGTACCGCAGCTGGAACGTTGCATATAACCAATTTGTCCCCCAAACAGCCAGAAATCACGATTGGCCGTCCAGACCGGAACGAATCACGAATTTCTCGCTGTACCGACAAAAAACACTATTCTCCCCTGGACAACCCGAAAGTAGTTATTTTCCATTCTGTCAACGGAAAACCGCCGTACCGCCCCAAAAACGTTGCAAATAACCATTCTGGCCCCCAGACAGCCAGAAATCGCGATCGGCCGTCCAGACCGACACGAATCCCGAATTTCTCGCTGTACCGACAAAAACCACTAATCACCCCTGGACAGCCCGAAAGTAGTTATTTTCCATTCTGTCAACGGAAAACCGCCGTACCGCAGCTGGAACGTTGCATATAACCAATTTGTCCCCCAAACAGCCAGAAATCACGATTGGCCGTCCAGACCGGAACGAATCACGAATTTCTCGCTGTACCGACAAAAAACACTATTCACCCCTGGACAACCCGAAAGTAGTTATTTTCCATTCTGTCAACGGAAAACCGCCGTACCGCCCCAAAAACGTTGCAAATAACCATTCTGGCCCCCAGACAGCCAGAAATCGCTATCGGCCGTCCAGACCGGCACGAATCCCGAATTTCTCGCTGTACCGACAAAAACCACTAATCACCCCTGGATAGCCCGAAAGTAGTTATTTTCCATTTTGTCAACGGAAAACCGCCGTACCGCCGCGAGAACGTTGCATATAACCAATATGTCCCCCAAACAGCCAGAAACCATGATTGGCCGTCCAGACCGGCACGAATTTCGAATTTCTCGCTGTACCGACAAAAACCACTAATCACCCCTGGACAGCCCGAAAGTAGTTATTTTCCATTTTGTCATCGGAAAACCACCGTACCGACGCTAGAACGTTGCATATAACCAATTTGTCCCCCAAACAGCCAGAAATCATGATTGGCCGTCCAGACCGGAATGAATCACGAATTTCTCGCTGTACCGACAAAAAATACTATTCACCCCTGGGCAACCCGAAAGTAGTTATTTTCCATTCTGTCAACGGAAAACTGCCGTACCGCCCCAAAAACGTTGCAAATAACCATTCTGGCCCCCAGACAGCCAGAAATCGCTATCGGCCGTCCAGACCGGCACGAATCCCGAATTTCTCGCTGTACCGACAAAAACCACTAATCACCCCTGGATAGCCCGAAAGTAGTTATTTTCCATTTTGTCAACGGAAAACCGCCGTACCGCCGCGAGAACGTTGCAAATAACCATTCTGGCCCCCAGACAGCCAGAAATCACTATCGGCCGTCCAGACCGGCACGAATCTCGAATTTCTCGCTGTACCGACAAAAACCACTAATCACCCCTGGATAGCCCGAAAGTAGTTATTTTCCATTTTGTCAATGGAAAACCGCCGTACCGCCGCGAGAACGTTGCATATAACCAATTGTCCCCTAAACTGCCAGAAATCATGATTGGCCGTCCAGACCGGAACGAATCACGAATTTCTCGCTGTACCGACAAAAAACACTATTCACCCATGGACAGCCCGAAAGTAGTTATTTTCCATTTTGTCAACGGAAAACCGCCATACCGCAGCTAGAACGTTGCATATAACCAATTTGTCCCCCAAACAGCTAGAAATCACGATTGGCCGTCCAGACCGGAACGAATCACGAATTTCTCGCTGTACCGACAAAAAACACTATTCACCCCTGGATAACCCGAAAGTAGTTATTTTCCATTCTGTCTACGGAAAACCGCCGTACCGCCCCAAAAACGTTGCAAATAACCATTCTGGCCCCCAGACAGCCAGAAATCACGATCGGCCGTCCAGACCGGCACGAATCCCGAATTTCTCGCTGTACCGACAAAAACCACTAATCACCCCTAGACAGCCCGAAAGTAGTTATTTTCCATTTTGTCAACGGAAAACCACCGTACCGACGCTAGAACGTTGCATATAACCAATTTGTCCCCCAAACAGCCAGAAATCATGATTGGCCGTCCAGACCGGAACGAATCACGAATTTCTCGCTGTACCGACATAAAACACTATTCACCCCTGGACAGCCCGAAAGTAGTTATTTTCCATTTTGTCAACGGAAAACCACCGTACCGCAGCTAGAACGTTGCATATAACCAATTTGTCCCCCAAACAGCCAGAATTCCCGATTGGCCTTCCAGACCGGAACGAATCCCGAATTTCTCGCTGTACCGACAAAAAACACTATTCACCCCTGGACAACCCGAAAGTAGTTATTCTCCATTCTGTCAACGGAAAACCGCCGTACTGCCCCAAAAACGTTGCAAATAACCATTCTGGCCCCCAGACAGCCAGAAATCACAATCGGCCGTCCAGACCGGCACGAATCCCGAATTTCTCGCTGTACCGACAAAAACCACTAATCACCCCTGGATAGCCCGAAAGTAGTTATTTTCCATTTTGTCAACGGAAAACCGCCGTACCGCCGCGAGAACGTTGCATATAACCAATTTGCCGCCCAAACAGCCAGAAATCACGATTGGCCTTCCAGACCGGAACGAATCACGAATTTCTCGCTGTACCGACAAAAAACACTATTCACCCCTGGACAACCCGAAAGTAGTTATTTTCCATTTTGTCAAGGGAAAACCGCCGTACCGCTGCTAGAACGTTGCATATAACCAATTTGTCCCCCAAACAGCCAGAAATCATAATTGGCCGTCCAGACCGGAACGAATCACGAATTTCTCGCTGTACCAACAAAAAACACTATTCACCACTGGACAACCCGAAGGTAGTTATTTTCCATTCTGTCAACGGAAAGCCGCCGTACCGCCCCAAAAACGTTGCAAATAACCATTCTGGCCACCAGACAGCCAGAAATCACGATGGGCCGTCCAGACCGGCACGAATCCCGAATTACTTGCTGTACCGACAAAAACCACTAATCACCCCTGGACAGCCCGAAAGTAGTTATTTTCCATTTTCTAAACGGAAAATCGCCGCTCCGCCCATAAAACGTTGCAAATAACCAATCTGCCCCTCAGACTGCCAGAAATCACGATCGGCCGTCCAGACCGACACGAATCCCGAATTTCTCGCTGTACCGACAAAAACCACTAATCACCCCTGGACAGCCCGAAAGTAGTTATTTTCCATTTTGTCAACGGAAAACCGCCGTACCGCAGCTGGAACGTTGCATATAACCAATTTGTCCCCCAAACAGCCAGAAATCACGATTGGCCGTCCAGACCGGAACGAATCACGAATTTCTCGTTGTACCGACAAAAAACACTATTCACCCCTGGACAACCCGAAAGTAGTTATTTTCCATTCTGCCAACGGAAAACCGCCGTACCGCCCCAAACACGTTGCAAATAACCATTCTGGCCCCCAGACAGCCAGAAATCGCTATCGGCCGTCCAGACCGGCACGAATCTCGAATTTCTCGCTGTACCGACAAAAACCACTAATCACCCCTGGATAGCCCGAAAGTAGTTATTTTCCATTTTGTCAATGGAAAACCGCCGTACCGCCGCGAGAACATTGCATATAACCAATTTGTCCCCCAAACAGCCAGAAATCATGATTGGCTGTCCAGACCGGAACGAATCACGAATTTCTCGCTGTACCGACAAAAAACACTATTCACCCATGGACAGCCCGAAAGTAGTTATTTTCCATTCTGTCAACGGAAAACCACCGTACCGCTGCTAGAACGTTGCATATAACCAATTTGTCCCCCAAACAGCCAGAAATCATGATTGGCCGTCCAGACCAGAACGAATCACGAATTTCTCGCTGTACCGACAAAAAACACTATTCACCACTGGACAACCCGAAAGTAGTTATTTTCCATTCTGTCAACGGAAAGCCGCCGTACCGCCCCAAAAACGTTGCAAATAACCATTCTGGCCCCCAGACAGCCAGAAATCACGATGGGCCGTCCAGACCGGCACGAATCCCGAATTTCTTGCTGTACCGACAAAAACCACTAATCACCCCTGGACAGCCCGAAAGTAGTTATTTTCCATTTTCTAAACGAAAAACCGCCGCTCCGGCCCTAAAACGTTGCAAATAACCAATCTGCCCCTCAGACAGCCAGAAATCACGATCGGCCGTCCAGACCGACACGAATCCCGAATTTCTCGCTGTACCGACAAAAACCACTAATCACCCCTGGACAGCCCAAAAGTAGTTATTTTCCATTTTGTCAACGGAAAACCGCCGTACCGCAGCTGGAACGTTGCATATAACCAATTTGACCCCCAAACAGCCAGAAATCACGATTGGCCGTCCAGACCGGAACGAATCACGAATTTCTCGCTGTACCGACAAAAAACACTATTCACCCCTGGACAACCCGAAAGTAGTTATTTTCCATTCTGTCTACGGAAAACCGCCGTACCGCCCCAAAAACGTTGCAAATAACCATTCTGGCCCCCAGACAGCCAGAAATCGCTATCGGCCGTCCAGACCGGCACGAATCCCGAATTTCTCGCTGTACCGACAAAAACCACTAATCACCCCTGGATAGCCCGAAAGTAGTTATTTTCCATTTTGTCAACGGAAAACCGCCGTACCGCCGCGAGAACGTTGCATATAACCAATTTGTCCCCCAAACAGCCAGAAATCATGATTGGCCGTCCAGACCGGCACGAATTTCGAATTTCTCGCTGTACCGACAAAAACCACTAATCACCCCTGGACAGCCCGAAAGTAGTTATTTTCCATTTTGTCAACGGAAAACCACCGTACCGCAGCTAGAACGTTGCATATAACCAATTTGCCCCCCAAACAGCCAGAAATCACGATTGGCCTTCCAGACCGGCACGAATCCCGAAATTCTCGCTGTACCGACAAAAAACACTATTCACCCCTGGACAACCCGAAAGTAGTTATTCTCCATTCTGTCAACGGAAAACCGCCGTACCACCCCAAAAACGTTGCAAATAACCATTCTGGCGCCCAGACAGCCAGAAATCACTATCGGCCGTCCAGTCTGGCACGAATCTCGAATTTCTCGCTGTACCGACAAAAACCACTAATCACCCCTAGATAGCCCGAAAGTAGTTATTTTCCATTTTGTCAACGGAAAACCGCCGTACCGCCACGAGAACGTTGCATATAACCAATTTGCCCCCCAAACAGCCAAAAATCACGATTGGCCTTCCAGACCGGAACGAATCACGAATTTCTCGCTGTACCGACAAAAAACACTATTCACCCCTGGACAACCCGAAAGTAGTTATTTTCCATTTTGTCAACGGAAAACCGCCGTACCGCTGCTAGAACGTTGCATATAACCAATTTGTCCCCCAAACAGCCAGAAATCATGATTGGCCGTCCAGACCGGCACGAATTTCGAATTTCTCGCTGTACCGACAAAAACCACTAATCACCCCTGGACAGCCCGAAAGTAGTTATTTTCCATTTTGTCAATGGAAAACCGCCGTACCGCTGCTAGAACGTTGCATATAACCAATTTGTCCCCCAAACAGCCAGAAATCACGATTGGCCTTCCAGACCGGAACGAATCACGAATTTCTCGCTGTACCGACAAAAAACACTATTCACCCCTGGACAACCCGAAAGTAGTTATTTTCCATTCTGCCAACGGAAAACCGCCGTACCGCCCCAAACACGTTGCAAATAACCATTCTGGCCCCCAGACAGCCAGAAATCACTATCGACCGTCCAGACCGGCACGAATCTCGAATTTCTCGCTGTACCGACAAAAACCACTAATCACCCCTGGACAGCCCGAAAGTAGTTATTTTCCATTTTCTAAACGAAAAACCGCCGCTCCGCCCCTAAAACGTTGCAAATAACCAATCTGCCCCTCAGACAGCCAGAAATCACGATCGGCCGTCCAGACCGACACGAATCCCGAATTTCTCGCTGTACCGACAAAAACCACTAATCACCCCTGGACAGCCCGAAAGTAGTTATTTTCCATGTTGTCAACGGAAAACCGCCGTACCGCAGCTGGAACGTTGCATATAACCAATTTGTCCCCCAAACAGCCAGAAATCACGATTGGCCGTCCAGACCGGAACGAATCACGAATTTCTCGCTGTACCGACAAAAAACACTATTCACCCCTGGACAACCCGAAAGTAGTTATTTTCCATTCTGTCAACGGAAAACCGCCGTACCGCTGCTAGAACGTTGCATATAACCAATTTGTCCCCCAAACAGCCAGAAATCATGATTGGCCGTCCAGACCGGCACGAATTTCGAATTTCTCGCTGTACCGACAAAAACCACTAATCACCCCTGGACAGCCCGAAAGTAGTTATTTTCCATTTTGTCAACGGAAAACCACCGTACCGCAGCTAGAACGTTGCATATAACCAATTTGCCCCCCAAACAGCCAGAAATCATGATTGGCCTTCCAGACCGGAACGAATCACGAATTTCTCGCTGTACCGACAAAAAACACTATTCACCCCTGGACAACCCGAAAGTAGTTATTTTCCATTCTGTCAACGGAAAATCGCCGTACCACCCCAAAAACGTTGCAAATAACCATTCTGGCCCCCAGACAGCCAGAAATCACTATCGGCCGTCCAGACTGGCACGAATCTCGAATTTCTCGCTGTACCGACAAAAACCACTAATCACCCCTAGATAGCCCGAAAGTAGTTATTTTCCATTTTGTCAACGGAAAACCGCCGTACCGCCGCGAGAACGTTGCATATAACCAATTTGCCCCCCAAACAGCCAAAAATCACGATTGGCCTTCCAGACCGGAACGAATCACGAATTTCTCGCTGTACCGACAAAAAAAACTTTTCACCCCTGGACAACCCGAAAGTAGTTATTTTCCATTTTGTCAACGGAAAACCGCCGTACCGCTGCTAGAACGTTGCATATAACCAATTTGTCCCCCAAACAGCCAGAAATCATGATTGGCCGTCCAGACCGACACGAATCCCGAATTTCTCGCTGTACCGACAAAAACCACTAATCACCCCTGGACAGCCCGAAAGTAGTTATTTTCCATTTTGTCAACGGAAAACCGCCGTACCGCAGCTGGAACGTTGCATATAACCAATTTGTCCCCCAAACAGCCAGAAATCACGATTGGCCGTCCAGACCGGAACGAATCACGAATTTCTCGTTGTACCGACAAAAAACACTATTCACCCCTGGACAACCCGAAAGTAGTTATTTTCCATTCTGCCAACGGAAAACCGCCGTACCGCCCCAAACACGTTGCAAATAACCATTCTGGCCCCCAGACAGCCAGAAATCGCTATCGGCCGTCCAGACCGGCACGAATCTCGAATTTCTCGCTGTACCGACAAAAACCACTAATCACCCCTGGATAGCCCGAAAGTAGTTATTTTCCATTTTGTCAATGGAAAACCGCCGTACCGCCGCGAGAACATTGCATATAACCAATTTGTCCCCCAAACAGCCAGAAATCATGATTGGCTGTCCAGACCGGAACGAATCACGAATTTCTCGCTGTACCGACAAAAAACACTATTCACCCATGGACAGCCCGAAAGTAGTTATTTTCCATTCTGTCAACGGAAAACCACCGTACCGCTGCTAGAACGTTGCATATAACCAATTTGTCCCCCAAACAGCCAGAAATCATGATTGGCCGTCCAGACCAGAACGAATCACGAATTTCTCGCTGTACCGACAAAAAACACTATTCACCACTGGACAACCCGAAAGTAGTTATTTTCCATTCTGTCAACGGAAAGCCGCCGTACCGCCCCAAACACGTTGCAAATAACCATTCTGGCCCCCAGACAGCCAGAAATCACGATGGGCCGTCCAGACCGGCACGAATCCCGAATTTCTTGCTGTACCGACAAAAACCACTAATCACCCCTGGACAGCCCGAAAGTAGTTATTTTCCATTTTCTAAACGAAAAACCGCCGCTCCGGCCCTAAAACGTTGCAAATAACCAATCTGCCCCTCAGACAGCCAGAAATCACGATCGGCCGTCCAGACCGACACGAATCCCGAATTTCTCGCTGTACCGACAAAAACCACTAATCACCCCTGGACAGCCCAAAAGTAGTTATTTTCCATTTTGTCAACGGAAAACCGCCGTACCGCAGCTGGAACGTTGCATATAACCAATTTGACCCCCAAACAGCCAGAAATCACGATTGGCCGTCCAGACCGGAACGAATCACGAATTTCTCGCTGTACCGACAAAAAACACTATTCACCCCTGGACAACCCGAAAGTAGTTATTTTCCATTCTGTCTACGGAAAACCGCCGTACCGCCCCAAAAACGTTGCAAATAACCATTCTGGCCCCCAGACAGCCAGAAATCGCTATCGGCCGTCCAGACCGGCACGAATCCCGAATTTCTCGCTGTACCGACAAAAACCACTAATCACCCCTGGATAGCCCGAAAGTAGTTATTTTCCATTTTGTCAACGGAAAACCGCCGTACCGCCGCGAGAACGTTGCATATAACCAATTTGTCCCCCAAACAGCCAGAAATCATGATTGGCCGTCCAGACCGGCACGAATTTCGAATTTCTCGCTGTACCGACAAAAACCACTAATCACCCCTGGATAGCCCGAAAGTAGTTATTTTCCATTTTGTCAACGGAAAACCGCCGTACCGCCGCGAGAACGTTGCATATAACAAATTTGCCCCCCAAACAGCCAGAAATCACGATTGGCCTTCCAGACCGGAACGAATCACGAATTTCTCGCTGTACCGACAAAAAACACTATTCACCCCTGGACAACCCGAAAGTAGTTATTTTCCATTTTGTCAACGGAAAACCGCCGTACCGCTGCTAGAACGTTGCATATAACCAATTTGTCCCCCAAACAGCCAGAAATCATGATTGGCCGTCCAGACCGGAACGAATCACGAATTTCTCGCTGTACCAACAAAAAACACTATTCACCACTGGACAACCCGAAAGTAGTTATTTTCCATTCTGTCAACGGAAAGCCGCCGTACCACCCCAAAAACGTTGCAAATAACCATTCTGGCCCCCAGACAGCCAGAAATCACGATGGGCCGTCCAGACCGGCACGAATCCCGAATTTCTTGCTGTACCGACAAAAACCACTAATCACCCCTGGACAGCCCGAAAGTAGTTATTTTCCATTTTCTAAACGGAAAATCGCCGCTCCGCCCCTAAAACGTTGCAAATAACCAATCTGCCCCTCAGACTGCCAGAAATCACGATCGGCCGTCCAGACCGACACGAATCCCGAATTTCTCGCTGTACCGACAAAAACCACTAATCACCCCTGGACAGCCCGAAAGTAGTTATTTTCCGTTTTGTCAACGGAAAACCGCCGTACCGCAGCTGGAACGTTGCATATAACCAATTTGTCCCCCAAACAGCCAGAAATCACGATTGGCCGTCCAGACCGGAACGAATCACGAATTTCTCGCTGTACCGACAAAAAACACTATTCACCCCTGGACAACCCGAAAGTAGTTATTTTCCATTCTGCCAACGGAAAACCGCCGTACCGCCCCAAACACGTTGCAAATAACCATTCTGGCCCCCAGACAGCCAGAAATCACTATCGACCGTCCAGACCGGCACGAATCTCGAATTTCTCGCTGTACCGACAAAAACCACTAATCACCCCTGGACAGCCCGAAAGTAGTTATTTTCCATTTTCTAAACGAAAAACCGCCGCTCCGCCCCTAAAACGTTGCAAATAACCAATCTGCCCCTCAGACAGCCAGAAATCACGATCGGCCGTCCAGACCGACACGAATCCCGAATTTCTCGCTGTACCGACAAAAACCACTAATCACCCCTGGACAGCCCGAAAGTAGTTATTTTCCATTTTGTCAACGGAAAACCGCCGTACCGCAGCTGGAACGTTGCATATAACCAATTTGTCCCCCAAACAGCCAGAAATCACGATTGGCCGTCCAGACCGGAACGAATCACGAATTTCTCGCTGTACCGACAAAAAACACTATTCACCCCTGGACAACCCGAAAGTAGTTATTTTCCATTCTGTCAACGGAAAACCGCCGTACTGCCCCAGAAACGTTGCAAATAACCATTCTGGCCCCCAGACAGCCAGAAATCGCTATCGGCCGTCCAGACCGGCACGAATCCCGAATTTCTCGCTGTACCGACAAAAAATACTATTCACCCCTGGACAACCCGAAAGTAGTTATTTTCCATTCTGTCAACGGAAAACCGCCGTACCGCCCCAAAAACGTTGCAAATAACCATTCTGGCCCCCAGACAGCCAGAAATCGCTATCGGCCGTCCAGACCGGCACGAATCCCGAATTTCTCGCTGTACCGACAAAAAACACTATTCACCCCTGGACAACCCGAAAGTAGTTATTCTCCATTCTGTCAACGGAAAACCGCCGTACTGCCCCAAAAACGTTGCAAATAACCATTCTGGCCCCCAGACAGCCAGAAATCACTATCGGCCGTCCAGACCGGCACGAATCTCGAATTTCTCGCTGTACCGACAAAAACCACTAATCACCCCTGGATAGCCCGAAAGTAGTTATTTTCCATTTTGTCAACGGAAAACCGCCGTACCGCCGCGAGAACGTTGCATATAACAAATTTGCCCCCCAAACAGCCAGAAATCACGATTGGCCTTCCAGACCAGAACGAATCACGAATTTCTCGCTGTACCGACAAAAAACACTATTCACCCATGGACAGCCCGAAAGTAGTTATTTTCCATTTTGTCAACGGAAAACCGCCGTACCGCAGCTGGAACGTTGCATATAACCAATTTGTCCCCCAAACAGCCAGAAATCACGATTGGCCGTCCAGACCGGAACGAATCACGAATTTCTCGCTGTACCGACAAAAAACACTATTCACCCCTGGACAACCCGAAAGTAGTTATTTTCCATTCTGCCAACGGAAAACCGCCGTACCGCCCCAAACACGTTGCAAATAACCATTCTGGCCCCCAGACAGCCAGAAATCACTATCGACCGTCCAGACCGTCACGAATCTCGAATTTCTCGCTGTACCGACAAAAACCACTAATCACCCCTGGATAGCCCGAAAGTAGTTATTTTCCATTTTGTCAATGGAAAACCGCCGTACCACCGCGAGAACATTGCATATAACCAATTTGTCCCCCAAACAGCCAGAAATCATGATTGGCCGTCCAGACCGGAACGAATCACGAATTTCTCGCTGTACCGACAAAAAACACTATTCACCCATGGACAGCCCGAAAGTAGTTATTTTCCATTCTGTCAACGGAAAACCGCCGTACCGCTGCTAGAACGTTGCATATAACCAATTTGTCCCCCAAACAGCCAGAAATCATGATTGGCCGTCCAGACCGGAACGAATCACGAATTTCTCGCTGTACCAACAAAAAACACTATTCACCACTGGACAATCCGAAAGTAGTTATTTTCCATTCTGCCAACGGAAAGCCGCCGTACCACCCCAAAAACGTTGCAAATAACCATTCTGGCCCCCAGACAGCCAGAAATCACGATGGGCCGTCCAGACCGGCACGAATCCCGAATTTCTTGCTGTACCGACAAAAACCACTAATCACCCCTAGACAGCCCGAAAGTAGTTATTTTCCATTTTCTAAACGGAAAATCGCCGCTCCGCCCCTAAAACGTTGCAAATAACCAATCTGCCCCTCAGACTGCCAGAAATCACGATCGGCCGTCCAGACCGACACGAATCCCGAATTTCTCGCTGTACCGACAAAAACCACTAATCACCCCTGGACAGCCCGAAAGTAGTTATTTTCCATTTTGTCAACGGAAAACCGCCATACCGCCGCGAGAACGTTGCATATAACAAATTTGCCCCCCAAACAGCCAGAAATCACGATTGGCCTTCCAGACCGGAACGAATCACGAATTTCTCGCTGTACCGACAAAAAACACTATTCACCCCTGGACAACCCGAAAGTAGTTATTTTCCATTTTGTCAACGGAAAACCGCCGTACCGCTGCTAGAACGTTGCATATAACCAATTTGTCCCCCAAACAGCCAGAAATCATGATTGGCCGTCCAGACCGGAACGAATCACGAATTTCTCGCTGTACCAACAAAAAACACTATTCACCACTGGACAACCCGAAAGTAGTTATTTTCCATTCTGTCAACGGAAAGCCGCCGTACCACCCCAAAAACGTTGCAAATAACCATTCTGGCCCCCAGACAGCCAGAAATCACGATGGGCCGTCCAGACCGGCACGAATCCCGAATTTCTTGCTGTACCGACAAAAACCACTAATCACCCCTGGACAGCCCGAAAGTAGTTATTTTCCATTTTCTAAACGGAAAATCGCCGCACCGCCCCTAAAACGTTGCAAATAACCAATCTGCCCCTCAGACTGCCAGAAATCACGATCGGCCGTCCAGACCGACACGAATCCCGAATTTCTCGCTGTACCGACAAAAACCACTAATCACCCCTGGACAGCCCGAAAGTAGTTATTTTCCATTTTGTCAACGGAAAACCGCCGTACCGCAGCTGGAACGTTGCATATAACCAATTTGTCCCCCAAACAGCCAGAAATCACGATTGGCCGTCCAGACCGGAACGAATCACGAATTTCTCGCTGTACCGACAAAAAACACTATTCACCCCTGGACAACCCGAAAGTAGTTATTTTCCATTCTGCCAACGGAAAACCGCCGTACCGCCCCAAACACGTTGCAAATAACCATTCTGGCCCCCAGACAGCCAGAAATCACTATCGACCGTCCAGACCGTCACGAATCTCGAATTTCTCGCTGTACCGACAAAAACCACTAATCACCCCTGGATAGCCCGAAAGTAGTTATTTTCCATTTTGTCAATGGAAAACCGCCGTACCACCGCGAGAACATTGCATATAACCAATTTGTCCCCCAAACAGCCAGAAATCATGATTGGCCGTCCAGACCGGAACGAATCACGAATTTCTCGCTGTACCGACAAAAAACACTATTCACCCATGGACAGCCCGAAAGTAGTTATTTTCCATTCTGTCAACGGAAAACCGCCGTACCGCTGCTAGAACGTTGCATATAACCAATTTGTCCCCCAAACAGCCAGAAATCATGATTGGCCGTCCAGACCAGAACGAATCACGAATTTCTCGCTGTACCGACAAAAAACACTATTCACCACTGGACAACCCGAAAGTAGTTATTTTCCATTCTGTCAACGGAAAGCCGCCGTACCGCCCCAAAAACGTTGCAAATAACCATTCTGGCCCCCAGACAGCCAGAAATCACGATGGGCCGTCCAGACCGGCACGAATCCCGAATTTCTTGCTGTACCGACAAAAACCACTAATCACCCCTGGACAGCCCGAAAGTAGTTATTTTCCATTTTCTAAACGAAAAACCGCCGCTCCGCCCCTAAAACGTTGCAAATAACCAATCTGCCCCTCAGACAGCCAGAAATCACGATCGGCCGTCCAGACCGACACGAATCCCGAATTTCTCGCTGTACCGACAAAAACCACTAATCACCCCTGGACAGCCCAAAAGTAGTTATTTTCCATTTTGTCAACGGAAAACTGCCGTACCGCAGCTGGAACGTTGCATATAACCAATTTGACCCCCAAACAGCCAGAAATCACGATTGGCCGTCCAGACCGGAACGAATCACGAATTTCTCGCTGTACCGACAAAAAACACTATTCACCCCTGGACAACCCGAAAGTAGTTATTTTCCATTCTGTCAACGGAAAACCGCCGTACCGCCCCAAAAACGTTGCAAATAACCATTCTGGCCCCCAGACAGCCAGAAATCGCTATCGGCCGTCCAGACCGGCACGAATCCCGAATTTCTCGCTATACCGACAAAAACCACTAATCACCCCTGGATAGCCCGAAAGTAGTTATTTTCCATTTTGTCAACGGAAAACCGCCGTACCGCCACGAGAACGTTGCATATAACCAATTTGTCCCCCAAACAGCCAGAAATCATGATTGGCCGTCCAGACCGGCCCGAATTTCGAATTTCTCGCTGTACCGACAAAAACCACTAATCACCCCTGGACAGCCCGAAAGTAGTTATTTTCCATTTTGTCAACGGAAAACCACCGTACCGCAGCTAGATCGTTGCATATAACCAATTTGCCCCCCAAACAGCCAGAAATCACGATTGGCCTTCCAGACCGGAACGAATCACGAATTTCTCGCTGTACCGACAAAAAACACTATTCACCCCTGGACAACCCGAAAGTAGTTATTCTCCATTCTGTCAACGGAAAACCGCCGTACCGCCCCAAAAACGTTGCAAATAACCATTCTGGCCCCCAGACAGCCAGAAATCACTATCGGCCGTCCAGACTGGCACGAATCTCGAATTTCTCGCTGTACCGACAAAAACCACTAATCACCCCTAGATAGCCCGAAAGTAGTTATTTTCCATTTTGTCAACGGAAAACCGCCGTACCGCCGCGAGAACGTTGCATATAACCAATTTGCCCCCCAAACAGCCAGAAATCACGATTGGCCTTCCAGACCGGAACGAATCACGAATTTCTCGCTGTACCGACAAAAAACACTATTCACCCCTGGACAACCCGAAAGTAGTTATTTTCCATTTTGTCAACGGAAAACCGCCGTACCGCTGCTAGAACGTTGCATATAACCAATTTGTCCCCCAAACAGCCAGAAATCATGATTGGCCGTCCAGACCGGCACGAATTTCGAATTTCTCGCTGTACCGACAAAAACCACTAATCACCCCTGGACAGCCCGAAAGTAGTTATTTTCCATTTTGTCAATGGAAAACCGCCGTACCGCCGCTAGAACGTTGCATATAACCAATTTGTCCCCCAAACAGCCAGAAATCACGATTGGCCTTCCAGACCGGAACGAATCACGAATTTCTCGCTGTACCGACAAAAAACACTATTCACCCCTGGACAACCCGAAAGTAGTTATTTTCCATTCTGCCAACGGAAAACCGCCGTACCGCCCCAAACACGTTGCAAATAACCATTCTGGCCCCCAGACAGCCAGAAATCACTATCGACCGTCCAGACCGGCACGAATCTCGAATTTCTCGCTGTACCGACAAAAACCACTAATCACCCCTGGACAGCCCGAAAGTAGTTATTTTCCATTTTCTAAACGAAAAACCGCCGCTCCGCCCCTAAAACGTTGCAAATAACCAATCTGCCCCTCAGACAGCCAGAAATCACGATCGGCCGTCCAGACCGACACGAATCCTGAATTTCTCGCTGTACCGACAAAAACCACTAATCACCCCTGGACAGCCCGAAAGTAGTTATTTTCCATTTTGTCAACGGAAAACCGCCGCACCGCAGCTGGAACGTTGCATATAACCAATTTGTCCCCCAAACAGCCAGAAATCACGATTGGCCGTCCAGACCGGAACGAATCACGAATTTCTCGCTGTACCGACAAAAAACACTATTCACCCCTGGACAACCCGAAAGTAGTTATTTTCCATTCTGTCAACGGAAAACCGCCGTACTGCCCCAGAAACGTTGCAAATAACCATTCTGGCCCCCAGACAGCCAGAAATCGCTATCGGCCGTCCAGACCGGCACGAATCCCGAATTTCTCGCTGTACCGACAAAAAACACTATTCACCCCTGGACAACCCGAAAGTAGTTATTTTCCATTCTGTTAACGGAAAACCGCCGTACCGCCCCAAAAACATTGCAAATAACCATTCTGGCCCCCAGACAGCCAGAAATCGCTATCGGCCGTCCAGACCGGCACGAATCCCGAATTTCTCGCTGTACCGACAAAAACCACTAATCACCCCTGGATAGCCCGAAAGTAGTTATTTTCCATTTTGTCAACGGAAAACCACCGTACCGCCGCGAGAACGTTGCATATAACCAATTTGACCCCCAAACAGCCAGAAATCATGATTGGCCGTCCAGACCGGCACGAATTTCGAATTTCTCGCTGTACCGACAAAAACCACTAATCACCCCTGGACAGCCCGAAAGTAGTTATTTTCCATTTTGTCAACGGAAAACCACCGTACCGCAGCTAGAACGTTGCATATAACCAATTTGCCCCCCAAACAGCCAGAAATCACGATTGGCCTTCCAGACCGGAACGAATCACGAATTTCTCGCTGTACCGACAAAAAACACTATTCACCCCTGGACAACCCCAAAGTAGTTATTCTCCATTCTGTCAACGGAAAACCGCCGTACCGCCCCAAAAACGTTGCAAATAACCATTCTGGCCCCCAGACAGCCAGAAATCACTATCGGCCGTCCAGACCGGCACGAATCTCGAATTTCTCGCTGTACCGACAAAAACCCCTAATCACCCCTGGATAGCCCGAAAGTAGTTATTTTCCATTTTGTCAATGGAAAACCACCGTACCGCCGCTAGAACGTTGCATATAACCAATTTGTCCCCCAAACAGCCAGAAATCATGATTGGCCGTCCAGACCGGAACGAATCACGAATTTCTCGCTGTGCCGACAAAAAACACTATTCACCCCTGGACAACCAGAAAGTAGTTATTTTCCATTTTGTCAACGGAAAACCGCCGTACCGCCGCTAGAACGTTGTATATAACCAATTTGTCCCCCAAACAGCCAGAAATCATGATTGGCCGTCCAGACCGGAACGAATCCCGAATTTCTCGTTGTACCGACAAAAACCACTAATCACCCCTGGATAGCCCGAAAGTAGTTATTTTCCATTTTGTCAACGAAAAACTGCCGTACCACCGCTAGAACGTTGTATATAACCAATTTGTCCCCCAAACAGCCAGAAATCATGATTGGCCGTCCAGACCGGAACGAATCACGAATTTCTCGCTGTACCGACAAAAAACACTATTCACCCCTGGACAACCCGAAAGTAGTTATTTTCCATTCTGTCAACGGAAAATTGCCGTACCACCCCAAAAACGTTGCAAATAACCATTCTGGCCCCCAGACAGCCAGAAATCGCTATCGGCCGTCCAGACCGGCACGAATCCCGAATTTCTCGTTGTACCGACAAAAACCACTAATCACCCCTGGACAGCCCGAAAGTAGTTATTTTCCATTTTGTCAACGGAAAACCGCCGTACCGCCGCTAGAACGTTGTATATAATCAATTTGTCCCCCAAACAGCCAGAAATCATGATTGGCCGTCCAGACCGGAACGAATCCCGAATTTCTCGTTGTACCGACAAAAACCACTAATCACCCCTGGATAGCCCGAAAGTAGTTATTTTCCATTTTGTCAACGGAAAACTGCCGTACCACCGCTAGAACGTTGTATATAACCAATTTGTCCCCCAAACAGCCAGAAATCATGATCGGCCGTCCAGACCGGAACGAATCACGAATTTCTCGCTGTACCGACAAAAAACACTATTCACCCCTGGACAACGCGAAAGTAGTTATTTTCCATTCTGTCAACGGAAAATTGCCGTACCACCCCAAAAACGTTGCAAATAACCATTCTGGCCCCCAGACAGCCAGAAATCGCTATCGGCCGTCCAGACCGGCACGAATCCCGAATTTCTCGTTGTACCGACAAAAACCAATAATCACCCCTGGACAGCCCGAAAGTAGTTATTTTCCATTTTGTCAACGGAAAACCGCCGTACCGCCGCTAGAACGTTGTATATAACCAATTTGTCCCCCAAACAGCCAGAAATCATGATTGGCCGTCCAGACCGGAACGAATCACGAATTTCTCGCTGAACCGACAAAAACCACTAATCACCCCTGGATAGCCCGAAAGTAGTTATTTTCCATTTTGTCAACGGAAAACCGCCGTACCGCCGCGAGAACGTTGCATATAACCAATTTGTCCCCCAAACAGCCAGAAATCATGATTGGCCGTCCAGACCGGAACGAATCACGAATTTCTCGCTGTACCGACAAAAAACACTATTCACCCCTGGACAACCCGAAAGTAGTTATTTTCCATTCTGTCTACGGAAAACCGCCGTACCGCCCCAAAAACGTTGCAAATAACCATTCTGGCCCCCAGACAGCCAGAAACCACGATCGGCCGTCCAGACCGGCACGAATCCCGAATTTCTCGCTGTACCGACAAAAACCACTAATCACCCCTGGACAGCCCGAAAGTAGTTATTTTCCATTTTGTCAAAGGAAAACCACCGTACCACAGCTGGAACGTTGCATATAACCAATTTGTCCCCCAAACAGCCAGAAATCACGATTGGCCTTCCAGACCGGAGCGAATCACGAATTTCTCGCTGTACCGACAAAAAACACTATTCACCCCTGGACATCCCGAAAGTAGTTATTTTCCAATCTGTCAATGGAAAACCGCCGTACCGCCCCAAAAACGTTGCAAATAACCATTCTGGCCCCCAGACAGCCAGAAATCACTATCGGCCGTCCAGACCGGCACGATTCTCGAATTTCTCGCCGTACCGACAAAAACCACTAATCACCCCTGGATAGCCCGAAAGTAGTTATTTTCCATTTTGTCAATGGAAAACCGCCGTACCGCCACAAGAACGTTGCATATAACCAATTTGTCCCCCAAACAGCCAGAAATCATGATTGGCCGTCCAGACCGGAACGAATCACGAATTTCTCGCTGTACCGACAAAAAACACTATTCACCACTGGACAACCCGAAAGTAGTTATTTTCCATTCTGTCAACGGAAAGCCGCCGTACCGCCCCAAAAACATTGCAAATAACCATTCTGGCCCCCAGACAGCCAGAAATCACGATCGGCCGTCCAAACCGGCACGAATCCCGAATTTCTCGTTGTACCGACAAAAACCACTAATCACCCCTGGATAGCCCGAAAGTAGTTATTTTCCATTTTGTCAACGGAAAACCGCCGTACCGCCGCGAGAACGTTGCATATAACCAATTTGTCCCCCAAACAGCCAGAAATCACGATTGGCCGTCCAGACCGGAACGAATCACGAATTTCTCGCTGTACCGACAAAAAACACTATTCACCCCTCGACAACCCGAAAGTAGTTATTTTCCATTCTGTCTACGGAAAACCGCCGTACCGCCCCAAAAACGTTGCAAATAACCATTCTGGCCCCCAGACAGCCAGAAACCACGATCGGCCGTCCAGACCGGCACGAATCCCGAATTTCTCGCTGTACCGACAAAAACCACTAATCACCCCTGGACAGCCCGAAAGTAGTTATTTTCCATTTTGTCAACGGAAAACCGCCGTACCGCCGCTAGAACGTTGTATATAACCAATTTGTCCCCCAAACAGCCAGAAATCATGATTGGTCGTCAAGACCGGAACGAATCACGAATTTCTCGCTGTACCGACAAAAAACGCTATTCACCCCTGGACAACCCGAAAGTAGTTATTTTCCATTCTGTCAACGGAAAACTGCCGTACCGCCCCAAAAACGTTGCAAATAACCATTCTGGCCCCCAGACAGCCAGAAATCGCTATCGGCCGTCCAGACCGGCACGAATCCCGAATTTCTCGTTGTACCGACAAAAACCACTAATCACCCTTGGATAGCCCGAAAGTAGTTATTTTCCATTTTGTCAACGGAAAACCGCCGTACCGCCGCGAGAACGTTGCATATAACCAATTTGTCCCCCAAACAGCCAGAAATCATGATTGGTCGTCCAGACCGGAACGAATCACGAATTTCTCGCTGTACCGACAAAAAACGCTATTCACCCCTGGACAACCCGAAAGTAGTTATTTTCCATTCTGTCAACGGAAAACTGCCGTACCGCCCCAAAAACGTTGCAAATAACCATTCTGGCCCCCAGACAGCCAGAAATCGCTATCGGCCGTCCAGACCGGCACGAATCCCGAATTTCTCGTTGTACCGACAAAAACCACTAATCACCCTTGGATAGCCCGAAAGTAGTTATTTTCCATTTTGTCAACGGAAAACCGCCGTACCGCCGCGAGAACGTTGCATATAACCAATTTGTCCCCCAAACAGCCAGAAATCACGATTGGCCGTCCAGACCGGCACGATTCTCGAATTTCTCGCCGTACCGACAAAAACCACTAATCACCCCTGGATAGCCCGAAAGTAGTTATTTTCCATTTTGTCAATGGAAAACCGCCGTACCGCCACAAGAACGTTGCATATAACCAATTTGTCCCCCAAACAGCCAGAAATCAGGATTGGCCGTCCAGACCGGAGCGAATCACGAATTTCTCGCTGTACCGACAAAAACCACTAATCACCCCTGGACAGCCCGAAAGTAGTTACTTTCCATTTTGTCAACGGAAAACCGCCGCACCGCCCCTAAAACGTTGCAAATAACCAATCTGCCCCTCAGACAGCCAGTAATCACGATCGGCCGTCCAGACCGGCACGAATCCCGAATTTCTCGCTGTACCGACAAAAACCACTAATCACCCCTGGACAGCCCGAAAGTAGTTATTTTCCATTTTGTCAACGGAAAACCGCCGTACCGCCGCTAGAACGTTGCATATAACCAATTTGTCCCCCAAACAACCAGAAATCACGATTGGCCTTCCAGACCGGAACGAATCCCGAATTTCTCGTTGTACCGACAAAAACCACTATTCACCCCTGTACAACCCGAAAGTAGTTATTTTCCAATCTGTCAACGGAAAACCGCCGTACCGCCCCTAAAACGTTGTAAATAACCATTCTGGCCCCCAGACAGCCAGAAATCACTATCGGCCGTCCAGACCGGCACGATTCTCGAATTTCTCGCTGTACCGACAAAAACCACTAATCACCCCTAGACAGCCCGAAAGTAGTTATTTTCCATTTTGTCAACGGAGAACCACCGTACCGCCGCTAGAACGTTGTATATAACCAATTTGTCCCCCAAACAGCCAGAAATCATGATTGGCCGTCCAGACCGGAACGAATCACGAATTTCTCGCTGTACCGACAAAAAACACTATTCACCCCTGGACAACCCGAAAGTAGTTATTCTCCATTCTGTCTACGGAAAACCGCCGTACCGCCCCAAAAACGTTGCAAATAACCATTCAGGCCCCCAGACAGCCAGAAATCGCTATCGGCCGCCCAGACCGGCACGATTCTCGAATTTCTCGCTGTACCGACAAAAACCACTAATCACCCCTGGATAGCCCGAAAGTAGTTATTTTCCATTTTGTCAACGGAAAACCGCCGTACCGCCGCTAGAACGTTGTATATAACCAATTTGTCCCCCAAACAGCCAGAAATCATGATTGGCCGTCCAGACCGGAACGAATCCCGAATTTCTCGTTGTACCGACAAAAACCAATAATCACCCCTGGATAGCCCGAAAGTAGTTATTTTCCATTTTGTCAACGGAAAACTGCCGTACCACCGCTAGAACGTTGTATATAACCAATTTGTCCCCCAAACAGCCAGAAATCATGATTGGCCGTCCAGACCGGCACGAATCCTGAATTTCTCGCTGTTCCGACAAAAAACACTATTCACCCCTGGACAACCCGAAAGTAGTTTTTTTCTATTCTGTCAACGAAAAATTGCCGTACCGCCCCAAAAACGTTGCAAATAACCATTCAGGCCCCCAGACAGCCAGAAATCGCTATCGGCCGTCCAGACCGGCACGATTCTCGAATTTCTCGCTGTACCGACAAAAACCACTAATCACCCCTGGACAGCCCGAAAGTAGTTATTTTCCATTTTGTCAACGGAAAACCGCCGTACCGCCGCTAGAACGTTGTATATAACCAATTTGTCCCCCAAACAGCCAGAAATCATGATTGGCCGTCCAAACCGGAACGAATCACGAATTTCTCGCTGTACCGACAAAAAACACTATTCACCCCTGGACAACCCGAAAGTAGTTATTCTCCATTTTGTCAACGGAAAACTGCCGTACCGCCCCAAAAACGTTGCAAATAACCATTCTGGCCCCCAGACAGCCAGAAATCGCTATCGGCCGTCCAGACCGGCACGAATCCCGAATTTCTCGTTGTACCGACAAAAACCACTAATCACCCCTGGATAGCCCGAAAGTAGTTATTTTCCATTTTGTCAACGGAAAACCGCCGTACCGCCGCGAGAACGTTGCATATAACCAATTTGTCCCCCAAACAGCCAGAAATCATGATTGGCCGTCCAGACCGGAACGAATCACGAATTTCTCGCTGTACCGACAAAAAACACTATTCACCCCTGGACAACCCGAAAGTAGTTATTCTCCATTCTGTCTACGGAAAACCGCCGTACCGCCCCAAAAACGTTGCAAATAACCATTCAGGCCCCCAGACAGCCAGAAATCGCTATCGGCCGCCCAGACCGGCACGAATCCCGAATTTCTCGCTGTACCGACAAAAACCACTAATCACCCCTGGATAGCCCGAAAGTAGTTATTTTCCATTTTGTCAACGGAAAACCGCCGTACCGCCGCTAGAACGTTGTATATAACCAATTTGTCCCCCAAACAGCCAGAAATCATGATTGGCCGTCCAGACCGGCACGATTCTCGAATTTCTCGCTGTACCGACAAAAACCACTAATCACCCCTGGATAGCCCGAAAGTAGTTATTTTCCATTTTGTCAACGGAAAACCGCCGTACCGCCGCGAGAACGTTGCATATAACCAATTTGTCCCCCAAACAGCCAGAAATCATGATTGGCCGTCCAGACCGGAACGAATCACGAATTTCTCGCTGTACCGACAAAAAACACTATTCACCCCTGGACAACCCGAAAGTAGTTATTCTCCATTCTGTCTACGGAAAACCGCCGTACCGCCCCAAAAACGTTGCAAATAACCATTCAGGCCCCCAGACAGCCAGAAATCGCTATCGGCCGCCCAGACCGGCACGAATCCTGAATTTCTCGCTGTACCGACAAAAACCACTAATCACCCCTGGATAGCCCGAAAGTAGTTATTTTCCATTTTGTCAACGGAAAACCGCCGTACCGCCGCTAGAACGTTGTATATAACCAATTTGTCCCCCAAATAGCCAGAAATCATGATTGGCCGTCCAGACCGGAACGAATCCCGAATTTCTCGTTGTACCGACAAAAACCAATAATCACCCCTGGATAGCCCGAAAGTAGTTATTTTCCATTTTGTCAACGGAAAAATGCCGTACCACCGCTAGAACGTTGTATATAACCAATTTGTCCCCCAAACAGCCAGAAATCATGATTGGCCGTCCAGACCGGAACGAATCACGAATTTCTCGCTGTTCCGACAAAAAACACTATTCACCCCTGGACAACCCGAAAGTAGTTATTTTCCATTCTGTCAACGGAAAATTGCCGTACCGCCCCAAAAACGTTGCAAATAACCATTCAGGCCCCCAGACAGCCAGAAATCGCTATCGGCCGTCCAGACCGGCACGATTCTCGAATTTCTCGCTGTACCGACAAAAACCACTAATCACCCCTGGACAGCCCGAAAGTAGTTATTTTCCATTTTGTCAACGGAAAACCGCCGTACCGCCGCTAGAACGTTGTATATAACCAATTTGTCCCCCAAACAGCCAGAAATCATGATTGGCCGTCCAGACCGGAACGAATCCCGAATTTCTCGTTGTACCGACAAAAACCAATAATCACCCCTGGATAGCCCGAAAGTAGTTATTTTCCATTTTGTCAACGGAAAACTGCCGTACCACCGCTAGAACGTTGTATATAACCAATTTGTCCCCCAAACAGCCAGAAATCATGATTGGCCGTCCAGACCGGCACGAATCCTGAATTTCTCGCTGTTCCGACAAAAAACACTATTCACCCCTGGACAACCCGAAAGTAGTTATTTTCTATTCTGTCAACGAAAAATTGCCGTACCGCCCCAAAAACGTTGCAAATAACCATTCAGGCCCCCAGACAGCCAGAAATCGCTATCGGCCGTCCAGACCGGCACGATTCTCGAATTTCTCGCTGTACCGACAAAAACCACTAATCACCCCTGGACAGCCCGAAAGTAGTTATTTTCCATTTTGTCAACGGAAAACCGCCGTACCGCCGCTAGAACGTTGTATATAACCAATTTGTCCCCCAAACAGCCAGAAATCATGATTGGCCGTCCAAACCGGAACGAATCACGAATTTCTCGCTGTACCGACAAAAAACACTATTCACCCCTGGACAACCCGAAAGTAGTTATTCTCCATTTTGTCAACGGAAAACTGCCGTACCGCCCCAAAAACGTTGCAAATAACCATTCTGGCCCCCAGACAGCCAGAAATCGCTATCGGCCGTCCAGACCGGCACGAATCCCGAATTTCTCGTTGTACCGACAAAAACCACTAATCACCCCTGGATAGCCCGAAAGTAGTTATTTTCCATTTTGTCAACGGAAAACCGCCGTACCGCCGCGAGAACGTTGCATATAACCAATTTGTCCCCCAAACAGCCAGAAATCATGATTGGCCGTCCAGACCGGAACGAATCACGAATTTCTCGCTGTACCGACAAAAAACACTATTCACCCCTGGACAACCCGAAAGTAGTTATTCTCCATTCTGTCTACGGAAAACCGCCGTACCGCCCCAAAAACGTTGCAAATAACCATTCAGGCCCCCAGACAGCCAGAAATCGCTATCGGCCGCCCAGACCGGCACGAATCCCGAATTTCTCGCTGTACCGACAAAAACCACTAATCACCCCTGGATAGCCCGAAAGTAGTTATTTTCCATTTTGTCAACGGAAAACCGCCGTACCGCCGCTAGAACGTTGTATATAACCAATTTGTCCCCCAAACAGCCAGAAATCATGATTGGCCGTCCAGACCGGCACGATTCTCGAATTTCTCGCTGTACCGACAAAAACCACTAATCACCCCTGGATAGCCCGAAAGTAGTTATTTTCCATTTTGTCAACGGAAAACCGCCATACCGCCGCGAGAACGTTGCATATAACCAATTTGTCCCCCAAACAGCCAGAAATCATGATTGGCCGTCCAGACCGGAACGAATCCCGAATTTCTCGTTGTACCGACAAAAACCAATAATCACCCCTGGATAGCCCGAAAGTAGTTATTTTCCATTTTGTCAACGGAAAACTGCCGTACCACCGCTAGAACGTTGTATATAACCAATTTGTCCCCCAAACAGCCAGAAATCATGATTGGCCGTCCAGACCGGCACGAATCCTGAATTTCTCGCTGTTCCGACAAAAAACACTATTCACCCCTGGACAACCCGAAAGTAGTTATTTTCTATTCTGTCAACGAAAAATTGCCGTACCGCCCCAAAAACGTTGCAAATAACCATTCAGGCCCCCAGACAGCCAGAAATCGCTATCGGCCGTCCAGACCGGCACGATTCTCGAATTTCTCGCTGTACCGACAAAAACCACTAATCACCCCTGGACAGCCCGAAAGTAGTTATTTTCCATTTTGTCAACGGAAAACCGCCGTACCGCCGCTAGAACGTTGTATATAACCAATTTGTCCCCCAAACAGCCAGAAATCATGATTGGCCGTCCAAACCGGAACGAATCACGAATTTCTCGCTGTACCGACAAAAAACACTATTCACCCCTGGACAACCCGAAAGTAGTTATTCTCCATTTTGTCAACGGAAAACTGCCGTACCGCCCCAAAAACGTTGCAAATAACCATTCTGGCCCCCAGACAGCCAGAAATCGCTATCGGCCGTCCAGACCGGCACGAATCCCGAATTTCTCGTTGTACCGACAAAAACCACTAATCACCCCTGGATAGCCCGAAAGTAGTTATTTTCCATTTTGTCAACGGAAAACCGCCGTACCGCCGCGAGAACGTTGCATATAACCAATTTGTCCCCCAAACAGCCAGAAATCATGATTGGCCGTCCAGACCGGAACGAATCACGAATTTCTCGCTGTACCGACAAAAAACACTATTCACCCCTGGACAACCCGAAAGTAGTTATTCTCCATTCTGTCTACGGAAAACCGCCGTACCGCCCCAAAAACGTTGCAAATAACCATTCAGGCCCCCAGACAGCCAGAAATCGCTATCGGCCGCCCAGACCGGCACGAATCCCGAATTTCTCGCTGTACCGACAAAAACCACTAATCACCCCTGGATAGCCCGAAAGTAGTTATTTTCCATTTTGTCAACGGAAAACCGCCGTACCGCCGCTAGAACGTTGTATATAACCAATTTGTCCCCCAAACAGCCAGAAATCATGATTGGCCGTCCAGACCGGCACGATTCTCGAATTTCTCGCTGTACCGACAAAAACCACTAATCACCCCTGGATAGCCCGAAAGTAGTTATTTTCCATTTTGTCAACGGAAAACCGCCATACCGCCGCGAGAACGTTGCATATAACCAATTTGTCCCCCAAACAGCCAGAAATCATGATTGGCCGTCCAGACCGGAACGAATCACGAATTTCTCGCTGTACCGACAAAAAACACTATTCACCCCTGGACAACCCGAAAGTAGTTATTCTCCATTCTGTCTACGGAAAACCGCCGTACCGCCCCAAAAACGTTGCAAATAACCATTCAGGCCCCCAGACAGCCAGAAATCGCTATCGGCCGCCCAGACCGGCACGAATCCTGAATTTCTCGCTGTACCGACAAAAACCACTAATCACCCCTGGATAGCCCGAAAGTAGTTATTTTCCATTTTGTCAACGGAAAACCGCCGTACCGCCGCTAGAACGTTGTATATAACCAATTTGTCCCCCAAATAGCCAGAAATCATGATTGGCCGTCCAGACCGGAACGAATCCCGAATTTCTCGTTGTACCGACAAAAACCAATAATCACCCCTGGATAGCCCGAAAGTAGTTATTTTCCATTTTGTCAACGGAAAACTGCCGTACCACCGCTAGAACGTTGTATATAACCAATTTGTCCCCCAAACAGCCAGAAATCATGATTGGCCGTCCAGACCGGAACGAATCACGAATTTCTCGCTGTTCCGACAAAAAACACTATTCACCCCTGGACAACCCGAAAGTAGTTATTTTCCATTCTGTCAACGGAAAATTGCCGTACCGCCCCAAAAACGTTGCAAATAACCATTCAGGCCCCCAGACAGCCAGAAATCGCTATCGGCCGTCCAGACCGGCACGATTCTCGAATTTCTCGCTGTACCGACAAAAACCACTAATCACCCCTGGACAGCCCGAAAGTAGTTATTTTCCATTTTGTCAACGGAAAACCGCCGTACCGCCGCTAGAACGTTGTATATAACCAATTTGTCCCCCAAACAGCCAGAAATCATGATTGGCCGTCCAAACCGGAACGAATCACGAATTTCTCGCTGTACCGACAAAAAACACTATTCACCCCTGGACAACCCGAAAGTAGTTATTTTCCATTCTGTCAACGGAAAACTGCCGTACCGCCCCAAAAACGTTGCAAATAACCATTCTGGCCCCCAGACAGCCAGAAATCGCTATCGGCCGTCCAGACCGGCACGAATCCCGAATTTCTCGTTGTACCGACAAAAACCACTAATCACCCCTGGATAGCCCGAAAGTAGTTATTTTCCATTTTGTCAACGGAAAACCGCCGTACCGCCGCGAGAACGTTGCATATAACCAATTTGTCCCCCAAACAGCCAGAAATCATGATTGGCCGTCCAGACCGGCACGAATTTCGAATTTCTCGCTGTACCGACAAAAACCACTAATCACCCCTGGACAGCCCGAAAGTAGTTATTTTCCATTTTGTCAAAGGAAAACCGCCGTACCATAGCTGGAACGTTGCATATAACCAATTTGTCCCCCAAACAGCCAGAAATCACGATCGGCCTTCCAGACCGGAGCGAATCACGAATTTCTCGCTGTACCGACAAAAAACACTATTCACCCCTGGACATCCCGAAAGTAGTTATTTTCCAATCTGTCAACGGAAAACCGCCGTACCGCCCCAAAAACGTTGCAAATAACCATTCAGGCCCCCAGACAGCCAGAAATCGCTATCGGCCGTCCAGACCGGCACGATTCTCGAATTTCTCGCTGTACCGACAAAAACCATTAATCACCCCTGGACAGCCCGAAAGTAGTTATTTTCCATTTTGTCAACGGAAAACCGCCGTACCGCCGCTAGAACGTTGTATATAACCAATTTGTCCCCCAAACAGCCAGAAATCATGATTGGCCGTCCAGACCGGAACGAATCACGAATTTCTCGCTGTACCGACAAAAAACACTATTCACCCCTGGACAACCCGAAAGTAGTTATTCTCCATTCTGTCTACGGAAAACCGCCGTACCGCCCCAAAAACGTTGCAAATAACCATTCAGGCCCCCAGACAGCCAGAAATCGCTATCGGCCGCCCAGACCGGCACGAATCCTGAATTTCTCGCTGTACCGACAAAAACCACTAATCACCCCTGGATAGCCCGAAAGTAGTTATTTTCCATTTTGTCAACGGAAAACCGCCGTACCGCCGCTAGAACGTTGTATATAACCAATTTGTCCCCCAAATAGCCAGAAATCATGATTGGCCGTCCAGACCGGAACGAATCCCGAATTTCTCGTTGTACCGACAAAAACCAATAATCACCCCTGGATAGCCCGAAAGTAGTTATTTTCCATTTTGTCAACGGAAAACTGCCGTACCACCGCTAGAACGTTGTATATAACCAATTTGTCCCCCAAACAGCCAGAAATCATGATTGGCCGTCCAGACCGGAACGAATCACGAATTTCTCGCTGTTCCGACAAAAAACACTATTCACCCCTGGACAACCCGAAAGTAGTTATTTTCCATTCTGTCAACGGAAAATTGCCGTACCGCCCCAAAAACGTTGCAAATAACCATTCAGGCCCCCAGACAGCCAGAAATCGCTATCGGCCGTCCAGACCGGCACGATTCTCGAATTTCTCGCTGTACCGACAAAAACCACTAATCACCCCTGGACAGCCCGAAAGTAGTTATTTTCCATTTTGTCAACGGAAAACCGCCGTACCGCCGCTAGAACGTTGTATATAACCAATTTGTCCCCCAAACAGCCAGAAATCATGATTGGCCGTCCAAACCGGAACGAATCACGAATTTCTCGCTGTACCGACAAAAAACACTATTCACCCCTGGACAACCCGAAAGTAGTTATTTTCCATTCTGTCAACGGAAAACTGCCGTACCGCCCCAAAAACGTTGCAAATAACCATTCTGGCCCCCAGACAGCCAGAAATCGCTATCGGCCGTCCAGACCGGCACGAATCCCGAATTTCTCGTTGTACCGACAAAAACCACTAATCACCCCTGGATAGCCCGAAAGTAGTTATTTTCCATTTTGTCAACGGAAAACCGCCGTACCGCCGCGAGAACGTTGCATATAACCAATTTGTCCCCCAAACAGCCAGAAATCATGATTGGCCGACCAGACCGGCACGAATCCCGAATTTCTCGCTGTACCGACAAAAACCACTAATCTCCCCTGGACAGCCCGAAAGTAGTTATTTTCCATTTTGTCAAAGGAAAACCGCCGTACCATAGCTGGAACGTTGCATATAACCAATTTGTCCCCCAAACAGCCAGAAATCACGATCGGCCTTCCAGACCGGAGCGAATCACGAATTTCTCGCTGTACCGACAAAAAACACTATTCACCCCTGGACATCCCGAAAGTAGTTATTTTCCAATCTGTCAACGGAAAACCGCCGTACCGCCCCAAAAACGTTGCAAATAACCATTCAGGCCCCCAGACAGCCAGAAATCGCTTTCGGCCGTCCAGACCGGCACGATTCTCGAATTTCTCGCTGTACCGACAAAAACCATTAATCACCCCTGGACAGCCCGAAAGTAGTTATTTTCCATTTTGTCAACGGAAAATCGCCGTACCGCCGCTAGAACGTTGTATATAACCAATTTGTCCCCCAAACAGCCAGAAATCATGATTGGCCGTCCAGACCGGAACGAATCACGAATTTCTCGCTGTACCGACAAAAAACACTATTCACCCCTGGACAACCCGAAAGTAGTTATTTTCCATTCTGTCAACGGAAAACTGCCGTACCGCCCCAAAAACGTTGCAAATAACCATTCTGGCCCCCAGACAGCCAGAAATCGCTATCGGCCGTCCAGACCGGCACGAATCCCGAATTTCTCGTTGTACCGACAAAAACCACTAATCACCCCTGGATAGCCCGAAAGTAGTTATTTTCCATTTTGTCAACGGAAAACCGCTGTACCGCCGCTAGAACGTTGTATATAACCAATTTGTCCCCCAAACAGCCAGAAATCATGATTGGCCGTCCAGACCGGAACGAATCACGAATTTCTCGCTGAACCGACAAAAAACACTATTCACCCCTGGACAACCCGAAAGTAGTTATTTTCCATTCTGTCAACGGAAAACTGCCGTACCGCCCCAAAAACGTTGCAAATAACCATTCAGGCCCCCAGACAGCCAGAAATCGCTATCGGCCGTCCAGACCAGAACGAATCCCGAATTTCTCGTTGTACCGACAAAAACCAATAATCACCCCTGGATAGCCCGAAAGTAGTTATTTTCCATTTTGTCAACGGAAAACTGCCGTACCACCGCTAGAACGTTGTATATAACCAATTTGTCCCCCAAACAGCCAGAAATCATGATTGGCCGTCCAGACCGGCACGAATCCTGAATTTCTCGCTGTTCCGACAAAAAACACTATTCACCCCTGGACAACCCGAAAGTAGTTATTTTCCATTCTGTCAACGGAAAATTGCCGTACCGCCCCAAAAACGTTGCAAATAACCATTCAGGCCCCCAGACAGCCAGAAATCGCTATCGGCCGTCCAGACCGGCACGATTCTCGAATTTCTCGCTGTACCGACAAAAACCACTAATCACCCCTGGACAGCCCGAAAGTAGTTATTTTCCATTTTGTCAACGGAAAACCGCCGTACCGCCGCTAGAACGTTGTATATAACCAATTTGTCCCCCAAACAGCCAGAAATCATGATTGGCCGTCCAAACCGGAACGAATCACGAATTTCTCGCTGTACCGACAAAAAACACTATTCACCCCTGGACAACCCGAAAGTAGTTATTTTCCATTCTGTCAACGGAAAACTGCCGTACCGCCCCAAAAACGTTGCAAATAACCATTCTGGCCCCCAGACAGCCAGAAATCGCTATCGGCCGTCCAGACCGGCACGAATCCCGAATTTCTCGTTGTACCGACAAAAACCACTAATCACCCCTGGATAGCCCGAAAGTAGTTATTTTCCATTTTGTCAACGGAAAACCGCCGTACCGCCGCGAGAACGTTGCATATAACCAATTTGTCCCCCAAACAGCCAGAAATCATGATTGGCCGACCAGACCGGCACGAATCCCGAATTTCTCGCTGTACCGACAAAAACCACTAATCTCCCCTGGACAGCCCGAAAGTAGTTATTTTCCATTTTGTCAAAGGAAAACCGCCGTACCATAGCTGGAACGTTGCATATAACCAATTTGTCCCCCAAACAGCCAGAAATCACGATCGGCCTTCCAGACCGGAGCGAATCACGAATTTCTCGCTGTACCGACAAAAAACACTATTCACCCCTGGACATCCCGAAAGTAGTTATTTTCCAATCTGTCAACGGAAAACCGCCGTACCGCCCCAAAAACGTTGCAAATAACCATTCAGGCCCCCAGACAGCCAGAAATCGCTTTCGGCCGTCCAGACCGGCACGATTCTCGAATTTCTCGCTGTACCGACAAAAACCATTAATCACCCCTGGACAGCCCGAAAGTAGTTATTTTCCATTTTGTCAACGGAAAATCGCCGTACCGCCGCTAGAACGTTGTATATAACCAATTTGTCCCCCAAACAGCCAGAAATCATGATTGGCCGTCCAGACCGGAACGAATCACGAATTTCTCGCTGTACCGACAAAAAACACTATTCACCCCTGGACAACCCGAAAGTAGTTATTTTCCATTCTGTCAACGGAAAACTGCCGTACCGCCCCAAAAACGTTGCAAATAACCATTCTGGCCCCCAGACAGCCAGAAATCGCTATCGGCCGTCCAGACCGGCACGAATCCCGAATTTCTCGTTGTACCGACAAAAACCACTAATCACCCCTGGATAGCCCGAAAGTAGTTATTTTCCATTTTGTCAACGGAAAACCGCTGTACCGCCGCTAGAACGTTGTATATAACCAATTTGTCCCCCAAACAGCCAGAAATCATGATTGGCCGTCCAGACCGGAACGAATCACGAATTTCTCGCTGAACCGACAAAAAACACTATTCACCCCTGGACAACCCGAAAGTAGTTATTTTCCATTCTGTCAACGGAAAACTGCCGTACCGCCCCAAAAACGTTGCAAATAACCATTCAGGCCCCCAGACAGCCAGAAATCGCTATCGGCCGTCCAGACCAGAACGAATCCCGAATTTCTCGTTGTACCGACAAAAACCAATAATCACCCCTGGATAGCCCGAAAGTAGTTATTTTCCATTTTGTCAACGGAAAACTGCCGTACCACCGCTAGAACGTTGTATATAACCAATTTGTCCCCCAAACAGCCAGAAATCATGATTGGCCGTCCAGACCGGCACGAATCCTGAATTTCTCGCTGTTCCGACAAAAAACACTATTCACCCCTGGACAACCCGAAAGTAGTTATTTTCCATTCTGTCAACGGAAAATTGCCGTACCGCCCCAAAAACGTTGCAAATAACCATTCAGGCCCCCAGACAGCCAGAAATCGCTATCGGCCGTCCAGACCGGCACGATTCTCGAATTTCTCGCTGTACCGACAAAAACCACTAATCACCCCTGGACAGCCCGAAAGTAGTTATTTTCCATTTTGTCAACGGAAAACCGCCGTACCGCCGCTAGAACGTTGTATATAACCAATTTGTCCCCCAAACAGCCAGAAATCATGATTGGCCGTCCAAACCGGAACGAATCACGAATTTCTCGCTGTACCGACAAAAAACACTATTCACCCCTGGACAACCCGAAAGTAGTTATTTTCCATTCTGTCAACGGAAAACTGCCGTACCGCCCCAAAAACGTTGCAAATAACCATTCTGGCCCCCAGACAGCCAGAAATCGCTATCGGCCGTCCAGACCGGCACGAATCCCGAATTTCTCGTTGTACCGACAAAAACCACTAATCACCCCTGGATAGCCCGAAAGTAGTTATTTTCCATTTTGTCAACGGAAAACCGCCGTACCGCCGCGAGAACGTTGCATATAACCAATTTGTCCCCCAAACAGCCAGAAATCATGATTGGCCATCCAGACCGGCACGAATTTCGAATTTCTCGCTGTACCGACAAAAACCACTAATCACCCCTGGACAGCCCGAAAGTAGTTATTTTCCATTTTGTCAAAGGAAAACCGCCGTACCATAGCTGGAACGTTGCATATAACCAATTTGTCCCCCAAACAGCCAGAAATCACGATCGGCCTTCCAGACCGGAGCGAATCACGAATTTCTCGCTGTACCGACAAAAAACACTATTCACCCCTGGACATCCCGAAAGTAGTTATTTTCCAATCTGTCAACGGAAAACCGCCGTACCGCCCCAAAAACGTTGCAAATAACCATTCAGGCCCCCAGACAGCCAGAAATCGCTATCGGCCGTCCAGACCGGCACGATTCTCGAATTTCTCGCTGTACCGACAAAAACCATTAATCACCCCTGGACAGCCCAAAAGTAGTTATTTTCCATTTTGTCAACGGAAAACCGCCGTACCGCCGCTAGAACGTTGTATATAACCAATTTGTCCCCCAAACAGCCAGAAATCATGATTGGCCGTCCAGACCGGAACGAATCACGAATTTCTCGCTGTACCGACAAAAAACACTATTCACCCCTGGACAACCCGAAAGTAGTTATTTTCCATTCTGTCAACGGAAAACTGCCGTACCGCCCCAAAAACGTTGCAAATAACCATTCAGGCCCCCAGACAGCCAGAAATCGCTATCGGCCGTCCAGACTGGCACGATTCTCGAATTTCTCGCTGTACCGACAAAAACCACTAATCACCCCTGGACAGCCCGAAAGTAGTTATTTTCCATTTTGTCAACGGAAAACCGCCGTACCGCCGCTAGAACGTTGTACATAACCAATTTGTCCCCCAAACAGCCAGAAATCATGATTGGCCGTCCAAACCGGAACGAATCACGAATTTCTCGCTGTACCGACAAAAAACACTATTCACCCCTGGACAACCCGAAAGTAGTTATTTTCCATTCTGTCAACGGAAAACTGCCGTACCGCCCCAAAAACGTTGCAAATAACCATTCTGGCCCCCAGACAGCCAGAAATCGCTATCGGCCGTCCAGACCGGCACGAATCCCGAATTTCTCGTTGTACCGACAAAAACCACTAATCACCCCTGGATAGCCCGAAAGTAGTTATTTTCCATTTTGTCAACGGAAAACCGCCGTACCGCCGCGAGAACGTTGCATATAACCAATTTGTCCCCCAAACAGCCAGAAATCATGATTGGCCGTCCAGACCGGCACGAATTTCGAATTTCTCGCTGTACCGACAAAAACCACTAATCACCCCTGGACAGCCCGAAAGTAGTTATTTTCCATTTTGTCAAAGGAAAACCGCCGTACCACAGCTGGAACGTTGCATATAACCAATTTGTCCCCCAAACAGCCAGAAATCACGATTGGGCTTCCAGACCGGAGCGAATCACGAATTTCTCGCTGTACCGACAAAAAACACTATTCACCCCTGGACATCCCGAAAGTAGTTATTTTCCAATCTGTCAACGGAAAACCGCCGTACCGCCCCAAAAACGTTGCAAATAACCATTCTGGCCCCCAGACAGCCAGAAATCACTATCGGCCGTCCAGACCGGCACGATTCTCGAATTTCTCGCCGTACCGACAAAAACCACTAATCACCCCTGGATAGCCCGAAAGTAGTTATTTTCCATTTTGTCAATGGAAAACCGCCGTACCGCCACAAGAACGTTGCATATAACCAATTTGTCCCCCAAACAGCCAGAAATCATGATTGGCCGTCCAGACCGGAACGAATCACGAATTTCTCGCTGTACCGACAAAAAACACTATTCACCCCTGGACAACCCGAAAGTAGTTATTTTCCATTCTGTCAACGGAAAGCCGCCGTACCGCCCCAAAAACATTGCAAATAACCATTCTGGCCCCCAGACAGCCAGAAATCACGATCGGCCGTCCAGACCGGCACGAATCCCGAATTTCTCGCTGTACCGACAAAAACCACTAATCTCCCCTAGATAGCCCGAAAGTAGTTATTTTCCATTTTGTGAACGGAAAACCGCCGTACCACCGCTAGAACGTTGCATATAACCAATTTGTCCCCCAAACAGCCAGAAATCATGATTGGCCGTCCAGACCGGAACGAATCATGAATTTCTTGCTGTACCGACAAAAAACACTATTCACCCCTGGACAACCCGAAAGTATTTATTTTCCATTCTGTCAACGGAAAACCACCGTACCACCCCTTAAACGTTGCAAATAACCATTCTGGCCCCCAGACAGCCAGAAATCACGATCGGCCGTCCAGACCGGCACGAATCCCGAATTTCTCGCTGTACCGACCCAAAGCACTAATCACCCCTGAACAGCCCGAAAGTAGTTATTTTCCATTTTGTAAACGGAAAACCACTGAACCCCCCTAAAACGATGCATATAACAAATCTGCCCCTAAACAGCCAGAAATCACGATCGGCCGTCCAGTCCGGCACGAGTCCCGAATTTCTCGCTGTACCGACAAAAAGCACTAATCACCCCTGGGCAGCCCGAAAGTAGTTATTTTCCATTTTGTCAACGGAAAACCGCCGAACCGCAGCTAGAACGTTGCATATAACCAATTCGTCCCCCAAACAGCCAGAAATCACGATTGGCCGTCCAGTCCGGTACGAATCCCGAATTTCTCGCTGTACCGACAAAAACCACTAATCACCCCTGGACAGCCCGAAAGTAGTTATTTTCCATTTTGTAAACGGAAAACCGCCGCACCACCCCTAAAATGTTGCAAATAACCAATCTGCCCCTCAAACAGCCAGAAATCACGATTGGCCGTCCAGACCGGCACGAATCCCGAATTTGTCGCTGTACTGACAAAAACCACTAATCACCCCTGGACAGCCCGAAAGTAGTTAATTTCCATTTTGTAAATGGAAAACCACCGAACCCCCCCTAAAACGTTGCATATAACCAATCTACCCCCCAAACAGCCAGAAATCACGATCGGCCGTCCAGACCGGCACGAGTCCCGAATTTCTCGCTGTACTGACAAAAAGCATTAATCACCCCTGGACAGACCGAAAGTAGTTATGTTCCATTTTGTCAACGAAAAACCGCCGTACCGCCCCAAAAACGTTGCAAATAACCATTCTGGCCCCCAGACAGCCAGAAATCACGATCGGCCGTCCAGACCGGCACGAATCCCGAATTTCTCGCTGTACCGACAAAAACCACTAATCACCCCTGGACAGCCCGAAAGTAGTTATTTTCCATTTTGTCAAAGGAAAACCGCCGTACCACAGCTGGAACGTTGCATATAACCAATTTGTCCCCCAAACAGCCAGAAATCACGATTGGGCTTCCAGACCGGAGCGAATCACGAATTTCTCGCTGTACCGACAAAAAACACTATTCACCCCTGGACATCCCGAAAGTAGTTATTTTCCAATCTGTCAACGGAAAACCGCCGTACCGCCCCAAAAACGTTGCAAATAACCATTCTGGCCCCCAGACAGCCAGAAATCACTATCGGCCGTCCAGACCGGCACGATTCTCGAATTTCTCGCCGTACCGACAAAAACCACTAATCACCCCTGGATAGCCCGAAAGTAGTTATTTTCCATTTTGTCAATGGAAAACCGCCGTACCGCCACAAGAACGTTGCATATAACCAATTTGTCCCCCAAACAGCCAGAAATCATGATTGGCCGTCCAGACCGGAACGAATCACGAATTTCTCGCTGTACCGACAAAAAACACTATTCACCCCTGGACAACCCGAAAGTAGTTATTTTCCATTCTGTCAACGGAAAGCCGCCGTACCGCCCCAAAAACATTGCAAATAACCATTCTGGCCCCCAGACAGCCAGAAATCACGATCGGCCGTCCAGACCGGCACGAATCCCGAATTTCTCGCTGTACCGACAAAAACCACTAATCTCCCCTAGATAGCCCGAAAGTAGTTATTTTCCATTTTGTGAACGGAAAACCGCCGTACCACCGCTAGAACGTTGCATATAACCAATTTGTCCCCCAAACAGCCAGAAATCATGATTGGCCGTCCAGACCGGAACGAATCATGAATTTCTTGCTGTACCGACAAAAAACACTATTCACCCCTGGACAACCCGAAAGTATTTATTTTCCATTCTGTCAACGGAAAACCACCGTACCACCCCTTAAACGTTGCAAATAACCATTCTGGCCCCCAGACAGCCAGAAATCACGATCGGCCGTCCAGACCGGCACGAATCCCGAATTTCTCGCTGTACCGACCCAAAGCACTAATCACCCCTGAACAGCCCGAAAGTAGTTATTTTCCATTTTGTAAACGGAAAACCACTGAACCCCCCTAAAACGATGCATATAACAAATCTGCCCCTAAACAGCCAGAAATCACGATCGGCCGTCCAGTCCGGCACGAGTCCCGAATTTCTCGCTGTACCGACAAAAAGCACTAATCACCCCTGGGCAGCCCGAAAGTAGTTATTTTCCATTTTGTCAACGGAAAACCGCCGAACCGCAGCTAGAACGTTGCATATAACCAATTCGTCCCCCAAACAGCCAGAAATCACGATTGGCCGTCCAGTCCGGTACGAATCCCGAATTTCTCGCTGTACCGACATAAACCACTAATCACCCCTGGACAGCCCGAAAGTAGTTATTTTCCATTTTGTAAACGGAAAACCGCCGCACCACCCCTAAAATGTTGCAAATAACCAATCTGCCCCTCAAACAGCCAGAAATCACGATTGGCCGTCCAGACCGGCACGAATCCCGAATTTCTCGCTGTACTGACAAAAACCACTAATCACCCCTGGACAGCCCGAAAGTAGTTAATTTCCATTTTGTAAATGGAAAACCACCGAACCCCCCCTAAAACGTTGCATATAACCAATCTACCCCCCAAACAGCCAGAAATCACGATCGGCCGTCCAGACCGGCACGAGTCCCGAATTTCTCGCTGTACTGACAAAAAGCATTAATCACCCCTGGACAGACCGAAAGTAGTTATGTTCCATTTTGTCAACGAAAAACCGCCGTACCGCCCCAAAAACGTTGCAAATAACCATTCTGGCCCCCAGACAGCCAGAAATCACGATCGGCCGTCCAGACCGGCACGAATCCCGAATTTCTCGCTGTACCGACAAAAACCACTAATCACCCCTGGACAGCCCGAAAGTAGTTATTTTCCATTTTGTCAAAGGAAAACCGCCGTACCACAGCTGGAACGTTGCATATAACCAATTTGTCCCCCAAACAGCCAGAAATCACGATTGGGCTTCCAGACCGGAGCGAATCACGAATTTCTCGCTGTACCGACAAAAAACACTATTCACCCCTGGACATCCCGAAAGTAGTTATTTTCCAATCTGTCAACGGAAAACCGCCGTACCGCCCCAAAAACGTTGCAAATAACCATTCTGGCCCCCAGACAGCCAGAAATCACTATCGGCCGTCCAGACCGGCACGATTCTCGAATTTCTCGCCGTACCGACAAAAACCACTAATCACCCCTGGATAGCCCGAAAGTAGTTATTTTCCATTTTGTCAATGGAAAACCGCCGTACCGCCACAAGAACGTTGCATATAACCAATTTGTCCCCCAAACAGCCAGAAATCATGATTGGCCGTCCAGACCGGAACGAATCACGAATTTCTCGCTGTACCGACAAAAAACACTATTCACCCCTGGACAACCCGAAAGTAGTTATTTTCCATTCTGTCAACGGAAAGCCGCCGTACCGCCCCAAAAACATTGCAAATAACCATTCTGGCCCCCAGACAGCCAGAAATCACGATCGGCCGTCCAGACCGGCACGAATCCCGAATTTCTCGCTGTACCGACAAAAACCACTAATCTCCCCTAGATAGCCCGAAAGTAGTTATTTTCCATTTTGTGAACGGAAAACCGCCGTACCACCGCTAGAACGTTGCATATAACCAATTTGTCCCCCAAACAGCCAGAAATCATGATTGGCCGTCCAGACCGGAACGAATCATGAATTTCTTGCTGTACCGACAAAAAACACTATTCACCCCTGGACAACCCGAAAGTATTTATTTTCCATTCTGTCAACGGAAAACCACCGTACCACCCCTTAAACGTTGCAAATAACCATTCTGGCCCCCAGACAGCCAGAAATCACGATCGGCCGTCCAGACCGGCACGAATCCCGAATTTCTCGCTGTACCGACCCAAAGCACTAATCACCCCTGAACAGCCCGAAAGTAGTTATTTTCCATTTTGTAAACGGAAAACCACTGAACCCCCCTAAAACGATGCATATAACAAATCTGCCCCCAAACAGCCAGAAATCACGATCGGCCGTCCAGTCCGGCACGAGTCCCGAATTTCTCGTTGTACCGACAAAAAGCACTAATCAACCCTAGACAGCCCGAAAGTAGTTATTTTCCATTTTGTCAACGAAAAACCGCCGTACCGCCGCAAGAACGTTGCATATAACCAATTTGTCCCCCAAACAGCCAGAAATCATGATTGGCCATCCTGACCGGAACGAATCACGAATTTCTTGCTGTACCGACAAAAAACACTATTCACCCCTGGACAACCCGAAAGTATTTATTTTCCATTCTGTCAACGGAAAACCACCGTACCACCCCTAAAACGTTGCAAATAACCATTCTGGCCCCCAGACAGCCAGAAATCACAATCGGCCGTCCAGACCGGCACGAATCCCGAATTTCTCGCTGTACCGACCAAAAGCACTAATCACCCCTGAACAGCCCGAAAGTAGTTATTTTCCATTTTGTAAACGGAAAACCACTGAACCCCCCTAAAACGATGCATATAACAAATCTGCCCCTAAACAGCCAGAAATCACGATCGGCCGTCCAGTCCGGCACGAGTCCCGAATTTCTCGCTGTACCGACAAAAAGCACTAATCACCCCTGGGCAGCCCGAAAGTAGTTATTTTCCATTTTGTCAACGGAAAACCGCCGAACCGCAGCTAGAACGTTGCATATAACCAATTCGTCCCCCAAACAGCCAGAAATCACGATTGGCCGTCCAGTCCGGTACGAATCCCGAATTTCTCGCTGTACCGACAAAAACCACTAATCACCCCTGGACAGCCCGAAAGTAGTTATTTTCCATTTTGTAAACGGAAAACCGCCGCACCACCCCTAAAATGTTGCAAATAACCAATCTGCCCCTCAAACAGCCAGAAATCACGATTGGCCGTCCAGACCGGCACGAATCCCGAATTTCTCGCTGTACTGACAAAAACCACTAATCACCCCTGGACAGCCCGAAAGTAGTTAATTTCCATTTTGTAAATGGAAAACCACCGAACCCCCCCTAAAACGTTGCATATAACCAATCTACCCCCCAAACAGCCAGAAATCACGATCGGCCGTCCAGACCGGCACGAGTCCCGAATTTCTCGCTGTACTGACAAAAAGCATTAATCACCCCTGGACAGACCGAAAGTAGTTATGTTCCATTTTGTCAACGAAAAACCGCCGTACCGCCCCAAAAACGTTGCAAATAACCATTATGGCCCCCAGACAGCCAGAAATCACGATCGGCCGTCCAGACCGGCACGAATCCCGAATTTCTCGTTGTACCGACAAAAAGCACTAATCAACCCTAGACAGCCCGAAAGTAGTTATTTTCCATTTTGTCAACGAAAAACCGCCGTACCGCCGCAAGAACGTTGCATATAACCAATTTGTCCCCCAAACAGCCAGAAATCATGATTGGCCATCCTGACCGGAACGAATCACGAATTTCTCGCTGTACCGACAAAAAACACTATTCACCCCTGGACAACCCGAAAGTAGTTATTTTCCATTCTGTCAACGGAAAACTGCCGTACCGCCCCAAAAACGTTGCAAATAACCATTCTGGCCCCCTGACAGCCAGAAATCACGATCGGCCGTCCAGACCGGCACGAATCCCGAATTTCTCGCTGTACCGACAAAAACCACTAATCTCCCCTGGATAGCCCGAAAGTAGTTATTTTCCATTTTGTGAACGGAAAACCGCCGTACCACCGCTAGAACGTTGCATATAACCAATTTGTCCCCCAAACAGCCAGAAATCATGATTGGCCGTCCAGACCGGAACGAATCATGAATTTCTTGCTGTACCGACAAAAAACACTATTCACCCCTGGACAACCCGAAAGTATTTATTTTCCATTCTGTCAACGGAAAACCACCGTACCACCCCTAAAACGTTGCAAATAACCATTCTGGCCCCCAGACAGCCAGAAATCACAATCGGCCGTCCAGACCGGCACGAATCCCGAATTTCTCGCTGTACCGACCAAAAGCACTAATCACCCCTGAACAGCCCGAAAGTAGTTATTTTCCATTTTGTAAACGGAAAACCACTGAACCCCCCTAAAACGATGCATATAACAAATCTGCCCCCAAACAGCCAGAAATCACGATCGGCCGTCCAGTCCGGCACGAGTCCCGAATTTCTCGCTGTACCGACAAAAAGCACTAATCAACCCTAGACAGCCCGAAAGTAGTTATTTTCCATTTTGTCAACGAAAAACCGCCGTACCGCCGCAAGAACGTTGCATATAACCAATTTGTCCCCCAAACAGCCAGAAATCATGATTGGCCATCCTGACCGGAACGAATCACGAATTTCTCGCTGTACCGACAAAAAACACTATTCACCCCTGGACAACCCGAAAGTAGTTATTTTCCATTCTGTCAACGGAAAACTGCCGTACCGCCCCAAAAACGTTGCAAATAACCATTCTGGCCCCCTGACAGCCAGAAATCACGATCGGCCGTCCAGACCGGCACGAATCCCGAATTTCTCGCTGTACCGACAAAAACCACTAATCTCCCCTGGATAGCCCGAAAGTAGTTATTTTCCATTTTGTGAACGGAAAACCGCCGTACCACCGCTAGAACGTTGCATATAACCAATTTGTCCCCCAAACAGCCAGAAATCATGATTGGCCGTCCAGACCGGAACGAATCATGAATTTCTTGCTGTACCGACAAAAAACACTATTCACCCCTGGACAACCCGAAAGTATTTATTTTCCATTCTGTCAACGGAAAACCACCGTACCACCCCTAAAACGTTGCAAATAACCATTCTGGCCCCCAGACAGCCAGAAATCACGATCGGCCGTCCAGACCGGCACGAATCCCAAATTTCTCGCTGTACCGACCCAAAGCACTAATCACCCCTGAACAGCCCGAAAGTAGTTATTTTCCATTTTGTAAACGGAAAACCACTGAACCCCCCTAAAACGATGCATATAACAAATCTGCCCCTAAACAGCCAGAAATCACGATCGGCCGTCCAGTCCGGCACGAGTCCCGAATTTCTCGCTGTACCGACAAAAAGCACTAATCACCCCTGGGCAGCCCGAAAGTAGTTATTTTCCATTTTGTCAACGGAAAACCGCCGAACCGCAGCTAGAACGTTGCATATAACCAATTCGTCCCCCAAACAGCCAGAAATCACGATTGGCCGTCCAGTCCGGTACGAATCCCGAATTTCTCGCTGTACCGACAAAAACCACTAATCACCCCTGGACAGCCCGAAAGTAGTTATTTTCCATTTATTAAACGGAAAACCGCCGCACCACCCCTAAAATGTTGCAAATAACCAATCTGCCCCTCAAACAGCCAGAAATCACGATTGGCCGTCCAGACCGGCACGAATCCCGAATTTCTCGCTGTACTGACAAAAACCACTAATCACCCCTGGACAGCCCGAAAGTAGTTAATTTCCATTTTGTAAATGGAAAACCACCGAACCCCCCCTAAAACGTTGCATATAACCAATCTACCCCCCAAACAGCCAGAAATCACGATCGGCCGTCCAGACCGGCACGAGTCCCGAATTTCTCGCTGTACTGACAAAAAGCATTAATCACCCCTGGACAGACCGAAAGTAGTTATGTTCCATTTTGTCAACGAAAAACTGCCGTACCGCCCCAAAAACGTTGCAAATAACCATTCAGGCCCCCAGACAGCCAGAAATCACGATCGGCCGTCCAGACCGGCACGAATCCCGAATTTCTCGCTGTACCGACAAAAACCACTAATCACCCCTGGACAGCCCGAAAGTAGTTATTTTCCATTTTGTCAACGGAAAACCACCGTACCGCCGCTAGAACGTTGCATATAACCAATTTGTCCCCCAAACAGCCAGAAATCATGATTGGCCGTCCAGACCGGCACGAATCACGAATTTCTCGCTGTACCGACAAAAACCACTAATCTCCCCTGGATAGCCCGAAAGTAGTTATTTTCCATTTTGTGAACGGAAAACCGCCGTACCACCGCTAGAACGTTGCATATAACCAATTTGTCCCCCAAACAGCCAGAAATCATGATTGGCCGTCCAGACCGGAACGAATCACGAATTTCTTGCTGTACCGACAAAAAACACTATTCACCCCTGGACAACCCGAAAGTAGTTATTTTCCATTCTGTCAACGGAAAACCACCGTACCACCCCTAAAACGTTGCAAATAACCATTCTGGCCCCCAGACAGCCAGAAATCACGATCGGCCGTCCAGACCGGAACGAATCACGAATTTCTTGCTGTACCGACAAAAAACACTATTCACCCCTGGACAACCCGAAAGTAGTTATTTTCCATTCTGTCAACGGAAAACCACCGTACCACCCCTAAAACGTTGCAAATAACCATTCTGGCCCCCAGACAGCCAGAAATCACGATCGGCCGTCCAGACCGGCACGAATCCCGAATTTCTCGCTGTACCGACAAAAACCACTAATCTCCCCTGGACAGCCCGAAAGTAGTTATTTTCCATTTTGCCAACGGAAAACCACCGTACCGCCGCTAGAACGTTGCATATAACCAATTTGTCCCCCAAACAGCCAGAAATCATGATTGGCCGTCCAGACCGGCACGAATCCCGAATTTCTCGCTGTACCGACAAAAACCACTAATCACCCCTGGACAGCCCGAAAGTAGTTATTTTCCATTTTGTCAACGGAAAACCGCCGTACCGCCGCTAGAACGTTGCATATAACCAATTTGTCCCCCAAACAGCCAGAAATCATGATTGGCCGTCCAGACCGGAACGAATCACGAATTTCTCGCTGTACCGACAAAAAACACTATTCACCCCTGGACAACCCGAAAGTAGTTATTTTCCATTCTGTCAACGGAAAACCTCCGTACCGCCCCAAAAACGTTGCAAATAACCATTCTGGCCCCCAGACAGCCAGAAATCACTATCTACCGTCCAGACCGGCACGAATCCCGAAATTCTCGCTGTACCGACAAAAACCACTAATCACCCCTGGACAGCCCGAAAGTAGTTATTTTCCATTTTGTCAACGGAAAACCGCCGTACCGCCGCTAGAACGTTGCATATAAACAATTTGTCCCCCAAACAGCCAGAAATCATGATTGGCCGTCCAGACCGGAACGAATCACGAATTTCTCGCTGTACCGACAAAAAACACTATTCACCCCTGGACAACCCGAAAGTACTTATTTTCCATTCTGTCAACGGAAAACCGCCGTACCGCCCCTTGAACGTTGCAAATAACCATTCTGGCCCCCAGACAGCCAGAAATCACGATCGGCCGTCCAGACCGGCACGAATCCCGAATTTCTCGCTGTACCGACAAAAACCACTAATCTCTCCTGGACAGCCCGAAAGTAGTTATCTTCCATTTTGTCAACGGAAAACCGCCGTACCGCAGCTAGAACGTTACGTATAACCAATTTGTCCCCCAAACAGCCAGAAATCATGATTGGCCGTCCAGACCGGAACGAATCACGAATTTCTCGCTGTACCGACAAGAAACACTATTCACCCCCGGATAACCCGAAAGTAGTTATTTTCCATTCTGTCAACGGAAAACCGCCGTACCGCCCCTTAAACGTTGCAAATAACCATTCTGGCCCCCATACAGCAAGAAATCACGATCGGCCGTCCAGACCGGCACGAATCCCGAATTTCTTGCTGTACCGACAAAAACCACTAATCTCCCCTGGACAGCCCGAAAGTAGTTATCTTCCATTTTGTCAACGGAAAACCACCGTACCGCAGCTAGAACGTTACGTATAACCAATTTGTCCCCCAAACAGCCAGAAATCATGATTGGCCGTCCAGACCGGAACGAATCACGAATTTCTCGTTGTACCGACAAGAAACACTATTCACCCCTGGATAACCCGAAAGTAGTTATTTTCCATTCTGTCAACGGAAAACCGCCGTACCGCCCCTTAAACGTTGCAAATAACCATTCTGGCCCCCAAACAGCCAGAAATCACGATCGGCCGTCCAGACCGGCACGAATCCCGAATTTCTCGCTGTACCGACAAAAACCACTAATCTCTCCTGGACAGCCCGAAAGTAGTTATTTTCCATTTTGTCAACGGAAAAACGCCGTACCGCAGCTAGAACGTTACGTATAACCAATTTGTCCCCCAAACAGCCAGAAATCACGATTGGCCGTCCAGACCGGTACGAATCCCGAATTTCTCGCTGTACCGACATAAACAACTAATCACCCCTGGACAGCCCGAAAGTAGTTATTTTCCATTTTGTAAACGGAAAACCGCCGCACCGCCCCTAAAACGTTGCAAATAACCATTCTGGCCCCCAGACAGCCAGAAATCACGATCGGCCGTCCAGACCGGCACGAATCCCGAATTTCTCGCTGTACCGACAAAAACCACTAATCACCCCTGGACAGCCCGAAAGTAGTTATTTTCCATTTTGTAAACGGAAAACCACCGAACCCCCCTAAAACGATGCATATAACCAATCTGCCCCCCAAACAGCCTGAAATCACGATCGGCCGTCCAGTCCGGCACGAGTCCCGAATTTCTCGCTGTACCGACAAAAAGCACTAATCACCCCTGGACAGCCCGAAAGTAGTTATTTTCCATTTTGTCAACGGAAAACCGCCGTACCACCGCAAGAACGTTGCATATAACCAATTTGTCCCCCAAACAGCCAGAAATCATGATTGGCCATCCTGACCGGAACGAATCACGAATTTCTCGCTGTACCGACAAAAAACACTATTCACCCCTGGACAACCGGAAAGTATTTATTTTCCATTCTGTAAACGGAAAACCGCCGCACCGCCCCTAAAACGTTGCAAATAACCATTCTGGCCCCCAGACAGCCAGAAATCACGATCGGCCGTCCAGACCGGCACGAATCCCGAATTTCTCGCTGTACCGACAAAAACCACTAATCACCCCTGGACAGCCCGAAAGTAGTTATTTTCCATTTTGTAAACGGAAAACCACCGAACCCCCCTAAAACGATGCATATAACCAATCTGCCCCCCAAACAGCCTGAAGTCACGATCGGCCGTCCAGTCCGGCACGAGTCCCGAATTTCTCGTTGTACCGACAAAAAGCACTAATCACCCCTGGACAGCCCGAAAGTAGTTATTTTCCATTTTGTCAACGGAAAACCGCCGTACCGCCGCAAGAACGTTGCATATAACCAATTTGTCCCCCAAACAGCCAGAAATCATGATTGGCCATCCTGACCGGAACGAATCACGAATTTCTCGCTGTACCGACAAAAAACCCTATTCACCCCTGGACAACCCGAAAGTAGTTATTTTCCATTCTGTCAACGGAAAACCGCCGTACCGCCCCAAAAACGTTGCAAATAACCATTCTGGCCCCCAGACAGCCAGAAATCACGATCGGCCGTCCAGACCGGCACGAATCCCGAATTTCTCGCTGTACCGACAAAAACCACTAATCACCCCTGGACAGCCCGAAAGTAGTTATTTTCCATTTTGTAAACGGAAAACCACCGAACCCCCCTAAAACGATGCATATAACCAATCTGCCCCCCAAACAGCCTGAAGTCACGATCGGCCGTCCAGTCCGGCACGAGTCCCGAATTTCTCGTTGTACCGACAAAAAGCACTAATCACCCCTGGACAGCCCGAAAGTAGTTATTTTCCATTTTGTCAACGGAAAACCGCCGTACCGCCGCAAGAACGTTGCATATAACCAATTTGTCCCCCAAACAGCCAGAAATCATGATTGGCCATCCTGACCGGAACGAATCACGAATTTCTCGCTGTACCGACAAAAAACCCTATTCACCCCTGGACAACCCGAAAGTAGTTATTTTCCATTCTGTCAACGGAAAACCGCCGCCCCGCCCCTAAAACGTTGCAAATAACCATTCTGGCCCCCAGACAGCCAGAAATCACGATCGGCCGTCCAGACCGGCACGAATCCTGGATTTCTCGCTGTACCGACAAAAACCACTAATCACCCCTGGACAGCCTGAAAGTAGTTATTTTCCATTTTGTCAACGGAAAACCGCCGTACCGCCCCTAAAACGTTGCAAATAACCATTCTGGCCCCCAGACAGCCAGAAATCACGATCGGCCGTCCAGACCGGCACGAATCCCGAATTTCTCGTTGTACCGAGAAAAACCACTAATCTCCCCTGGACAGCCCGAAAGTAGTTATTTTCCATTTTGTAAACGGAAAACCGCCGCACCGCCCCTAAAATGTTGCAAATAACCAATCTGCCCCTAAAACAGCCAGAAATCACGATTGGCCGTCCAGACCGGCACGAATCCCGAATTTCTCGCTGTACTGACAAAAACCACTAATCACCCCTGGACAGCCCGAAAGTAGTTAATTTCCATTTTGTAAATGGAAAACCACCGAACCCCCCCTAAAACTTTGCATATAACCAATCTGCCCCCCAAACAGCCAGAAATCACGATCGGCCGTCCAGACCGGCACGAGTCCCGAATTTCTCGCTGTACCGACAAAAAGCACTAATCACCCCTGGACAGCCCGAAAGTAGTTATGTTCCATTTTGTCAACGGAAAACCGCCGTACCGCCCCTAAAACGTTGCAAATAACCATTCTGGCCCCCAGACAGCCAGAAATCACGATTGGCCGTCCAGACCGGCACGAATCCCGAATTTCTCGCTGTACCGACAAAAACCACTAACCACCCCTGGACAGCCCGAAAGTAGTTATTTTCCATTTTGTCAAGGGAAAACAGCCGTACCGCCGCTAGAACGTTGCATATAACCAATTTGTCCCCCAAACAGCCAGAAATCATGATTGGCCGTCCAGACCGGAACGAATCACGAATTTCTCGCTGTACCGACAAAAAACACTATTCACCCCTGGACAACCCGAAAGTAGTTACTTCCCATTCTGTCAACGGAAAACCGCCGTACCGCCCCAAAAACGTTGCAAATAACCATTCTGGCCCCCAGACAGCCAGAAATCACGATCGGCCGTCCAGACCGGCACGAATCCTGAATTTCTCGCTGTACCGACAAAAACCACTAATCACCCCTGGACAGCCCAAAAGTAGTTATTTTCCATTTTGTCAACGGAAAACCGCCGTACCACCGTTAGAACGTTGCATATAACCAATTTGTCCCCCAAACAGCCAGAAATCATGATTGGCCGTCCAGACCGGAACGAATCACGAATTTCTCGCTGTACCGACAAAAACACTATTCACCCCTGGACAACCCGAAAGTAGTTATTTTCCATTCTGTCAACGGAAAACCGCCGCCCCGCCCCTAAAACGTTGCAAATAACCATTCTGGCCCCCAGACAGCCAGAAATCACGATCGGCCGTCCAGACCGGCCCGAATCCCGAATTTCTCGCTGTACCGACAAAAACCACTAATCACCCCTGGACAGCCCGAAAGTAGTTATTTTCCATTTGGTCAACGGAAAACCGCCGAACCACCCCTAAAACGTTGCATATAACCAATCTGCCCCCCAAACAGCCAGAAATCACGATTGGCCGCCCAGACCGGTACGCATCTCGAATTTCTCGCCGTACCGACAAAAAACACTATTCACCCCCGGACAACCTGAAGGTAGTTATTTTCCATTTTGTAAACGGAAAACCGCCGTACCGCCCCTTAAACGTTGCAAATAACCAATCTGCCCCCCAAACTGCCAGAAATCACGACTGGCCGCCCACTTCGTCAATGGAAAACCCTCGTACCGCCCCAAAAACGTTGCAAATAACCAATCTGCCCCCCGAACTGCCAGAAATCACGATCGGCCGCCCAGACCGGCACGAATCCCGAATTTCTCGCTGTACCGACGAAAGCAGTATTCGCCCTTGAACAACCCGAAAGTTGCTATTTTCCATTTTGCCATCGGAAAACGCCCATATCGCCCCTCAAAAGTTGCAAATAACAAATTTGCCCCCCAAACTGCCAGAAATCACGACCCGCCGCCCAGACCGGCACGAATCCCGAATTTCTCGCTGTTCCGACGAAAAGCTCTATTCATCCTTGAATAACCCGAAAGTACTTATTTTCCATTTTGACATCGAAAAATCCCCTTACCGCCCCAAAAACGTTGCAAATAACCAATCTACCTCCCAAATAGCCAGGAATTATGATCGCCCGTCCATACCGACACGAATCTCAAATTTCACGCTGTACTGACGAAAAGCACTATTCCCCCTAAACAACCCGAAAGTTGCTATTTTTCATTTTGTCATCAGAAAACCCCCGTACCGCCCCAAAAACGTTGCAAATAACAAATCTGCCCCCCAAACAGCCAGAAATCACGATCGGCTGTCCAGACCGGCACGAGTCCCGATTTTCTCGCCGTTCCAACGAAAAGCACTATTCACCCTTGAGCAACCCGAAAGTACTGATTTTCCTTTTTGTCAACGGAAAACCCCGTACCGCCTGTTAAACGTTGCAAATAACCAATCTGCCCCCCAAATAGCCAGGAATTATGATCGCCCGTCCAGACCGGCACGAATCCCGAATTTCTCGCTGTAGTGACGAAAAGCACTATTCCCCCCTAAACAACCCGAAAGTTGCTATTTTTCATTTTGTCATCTGAAAACCCCCGTACCGCCCCAAAAACGTTGCAAATAACAAATCTGCCCCCCAAACAGCTAGAAATCACGATCGGCTGTCCAGACTGGCACGAATCCCGATTTTCTCGCTGTTCCGACGAAAAGCACTATTCACCCTTGAGCAACCCGAAAGTACTTATTTTCCTTTTTGTCAACGGAAAACCCCGTACCGCCTGTTAAACGTTGCAAATAACCAATCTGCCCCCCAAATAGCCAGGAATTATGATCGCCCGTCCAGACCGGCACGAATCCCGAATTTCTCGCTGTACTGACGAAAAGCACTATTCCCCCTGTACTACCCGAAAGTTGCTATTTTCCATTTTGCCAACGTACCGCCCCAAAAACGTTGCATATAACAAATCTGCCCCCCAAACAGCCAGAAATCACGATCGGCCGACCAGACCGGCACGAATCCCGATTTTCTCGCTGTACCGACAAAAAGTACTATTCACCCTTGAGCAACCCGAAAGTATTTATTTTCTTTTTTGTCAATGGAAAACCCCCGTACTGCCCCAAAAACGTTGCAAATAATCAATCTGCACCCCAGACTGCCAGAAATCACGATCGGCCGCCCAGACCGGCACTAATCCCGAATTTCTCGCTGTACCGACGAAAAGCACTATTCACCCTTGAATAACCCGAAAGTACTTATTTTCCATTTTGTCAACGGAAAACCCCGTACCGCCCGTTAAAAATTGCAAATAACCAATTTGCCCACCAAATAGCCAGGAATTATGATCACCCGACCAGACTGGCACGAATCCCGAATTTCTCGCTGTACTGGCAAAAAGTACTATTCACCCCAGAACAACCCGAAAGTTGCTATTTTTTATTTTGTCATCGGAAAACCCCCCGAACCGCCCCTAAAACGTTGGAAATAACAAATCTGCCCCCCAAACAGCCAGAAATCACGATCGGCTGTCCAGATCGGCACAAATCTCGATTTTCTCGCAGTTCTGACGAGAAGCACTATTCACCCTTGAGCAACCCGAAAGTACTTATTTTCCATTTTGTCAACGTAACATCCCGTACCGCCTGTTAAACGTTGCAAATAACCAATCTGCCCCCTAAATAGCCAGGAATTATGATCGCCCATCCAGACCGGCACGAATCCCGGTTTTTTCGCTGTTCCGACGAAAGCACTATTCACACTTGAACAACCCGAAAGTTGCTATTTTCCATTTTGTCATCGGAAAACCCCCGTACCGCCCCTTAAACGTTGCAAATAACCATTCTGCCCACCAAACTGCCCGAAATCACGATCGGCCGCCCAGACCGGCACGAATCCCGATTTTCTTGCTGGACCGACGAAAAGCACTATTCACCGTTGAATAACTCGAAAGTACTTATTTTCCATTTTGTCATCGGAAAACCCCCGTACCGCCCCATAAACGTTGCAAAAAACCAATCTGCCCCCCAAATTGCCAGAAATCACGACCGGCCGCCCAGTCTGGCACGAATCCCGAAAATCTCGCTGTACCGACGAAAAGCGCTATTCACCCATGAATAACTCGAAGGTACTTATTTTCCATTTTGTCAACGGAAAACCCCCGTTCCGCCCCAAAAACGTTGCAAATAACCAATCTGCCCTCCAAACTGCCAGAAATCACGATCGGCCGCCCAGACCGGCACGAATCCCAAATTTCTAGCTGTACCGATGAAAAGCACTATTCACCCTTGAATAAACCGAAAGTACTTATTTTCCATTTTGTCAACGGAAGACCCCGTACCGCCCACTAAACGTTGCAAATAACCAATCTGCCCACCAAATAGCCAGGAATTATGATCGCCCGTCCAGACCGGCACGAATCCCGAATTTCTCGCTGTACTAACGAAAAGCACTATTCCCCCCTGAACAACCCGAAAGTTGCTATTTTCCATTTTGTCATCGGAAAATCCCCGTACCGGCCCTATAACGTTGCAAATAACCAATCTGCCCCCCAAACTGCCAGAAATCACGACTGGCCGCCCAGTCCGGCACGAATCCAGAATTTCTCGCTGTACCGACGAAAAGCACTATTCACCCTTGAATAACTCGAAAGTACTTATTTTCCATTTTGTCAACGGAAAAACCCCGTACAGCCCCAAAAACGTTGCAAATAACCAATCTGCCCCCCAAATTTCCAGAAATCACGATCGGCCGCCAAGACCGGCACGAATCCCGATTTTTTCGTTGTAACAACGAAAAGCACTATTCACCCTTGAACAACCCGAAAGTTGCTATTTTCCATTTTGTCTTCGGAAAACCCCCGTACCGCCCCCAAAACAATGCAAATAACCAATCTACCCCCCAAATTGCCAGAAATCACGATCGGCCGCCCAGACCGGCACGAATCCCGAATTTCTCGCTGTACCGACGAAGAGCACTATTCACCCTTGAATGACTCGAAAGCACTTATTTTCCATTTTGTCAACGGAAAACCCCCGTACAGCCCCAAAAACGTCGCAAATAACCAATCAGCCCCCCAAATAGCCAGGAATTATGATCGCCCGTCCATACCGGCACGAATCCCGAATTTCTCGCTGTACTGACGAAAAGCACTATTCCCCTCTGAACAACCCGAAAGTTTCTATTTTCCATTTTGTCATCGGAAAACCCCCGTACCGCCCCTAAAACGTAGGCAATAACCATTCTGCCCACCAAACTGCCAGAAATCACGATCGGCCGCCCAGACCGGCACGAATCCCGATTTTCTCGCTGGACCGACGAAAAGCACTATTCACCCTTGAACAACCCGAAAGTTGCTATTTTCCATTTTGTCAACGGAAATCCCCCGTACAGCCCCTAAAACGTTGCAAATAACCATTCTGCCCACCAAACTGCAAGAAATCACGATCGGCCGCCCAGACCGGCACGAATCCCGAATTTCTCGCTGGAATGACGAAAAGCACTATTCACCGTTGAATAACTCGAAAGTACTTATTTTCCATTTTGTCAACCGAAAACCCCCGTACCGCCCCAAAAACGTTGCAAATAACCATTCTGCCCACCAAACTGCCAGAAATCACGATCAGCCGCCCAGACCGGCACGAATCCCGAATTTCTCGCTGGAATGACGAAAAGCACTATTCCCCCCTGAACCACCCGAAAGTTGCTATTTTCCATTTTGTCATCGGAAAACCCCCGTACCGCCCCAAAAACGTTGCAAATAACCAATCTGCCCCCCAAACTGCCAGAAATCACGATCAGCCGCCCAGACCGGCACGAATCCCGATTTTCTCGCTGTACCAACGAAAAGCACTATTCACCCTTGTGCAACCAGAAAGTACTTATTTTCCATTTTGTCAACGGAAAACCCCCGTACAGCCCCAAAAACGTTGCAAATAACCAATCAGCCCCCCAAATAGCCAGGAATTATGATCGCCCGTCCAGACCGGCACGAATCCCGAATTTCTCGCTGTACTGACGAAAAGCACTATTCCCCCCTGAACAACCCGAAAGTTTCTATTTTCCATTTTGTCATCGGAAAACCCCCGTACCGCCCCTAAAACGTAGGAAATAACCAATCTGCCCCCCAAACAGCCAGAAATCACGATCGGCCATCCAGGTCGGCACGAATCCCGATTTTCTCGCTGTTCCGATGAAAAGCACTATTCACCCATGAACAACCCGAAAGTTGCTATTTTCCATTTTGTCATCGGAAAACCCCCGTACTGCCCCTAAAACGTTGCAAATAACCATTCTGCCCACCAAACTGCAAGAAATCACGATCGGCCGCCCAGACCGGCACGAATCCCGAATTTCTCGCTGTACTGACGAAAAGCACTATTCCCCCCTGAACAACCCGAAAGTTTCTATTTTCCATTTTGTCATCGGAAAACCCCCGTACCGCCCCTAGGACGTAGGAAATAACCAATCTGCCCCCCAAACAGCCAGAAATCACGATCGGCCGTCCAGGTCGGCACGAATCCCGATTTTCTCGCTATTCCGACGAAAAGCACTATTCACCCTTGAACAACCCGAAAGTTGCTATTTTCCATTTTGTCATCGGAAAACCCCCGTACTGCCCCTAAAACGTTGCAAATAACCATTCTGCCCACCAAACTGCAAGAAATCACGATTGGCCGCCCAGACCGGCACGAATCCTGAATTTCTCGCTGTACTGACGAAAAGCATTATTCCCCCCTGAACAACCCGAAAGTTTCAATTTTCCATTTTGTCATCGGGAAACCCCCGTACCGCCCCTAAAACGTAGGAAATAACCAATCTGCCCCCCAAACAGCCAGAAATCACGATCGGCCGTCCAGGTCGGCACGAATCCCGATTTTCTCGCTGTTCCGACGAAAAGCACTATTCACCCTTGAACAACCCGAAAGTTGCTATTTTCCATTTTGTCATCGGAAAACCCCCGTACTGCCCCTAAAACGTTGCAAATAACCATTCTGCCCACCAAACTGCAAGAAATCCCGATCGGCCGCCCAGACCGGCACGAATCCCGAATTTCTCGCTAGAATGACGAAAAGCACTATTCACCGTTGAATAACACGAAAGTACTTATTTTTCATTTTGTCAACGGAAAACCCCCGTACCGCCCCTAAAACGTTGCAAATAACAAATCTGCCCCCCAGACAGCCAGAAATCACGATCGGCCGTCCAGACCGGCACGAATCCCGATTTTCTAGCTGTACCGACGAAAAGCACTATTCACCCTTGTGCAACCCGAAAGTACTTATTTTCCATTTTGTCAACGGAAAACCCCGTACCGCCTGTTAAACGTTGCAAATAACCAATCTGCGCCCCAAACTGCCAGAAATCACGATCGGCCGCCCAGACCGGCACGAATCCCAAATTTCTCGCCGGAATGACGAAAAGCACTATTCACCGTTGAATAACTCGAAAGTACTTATTTTCCATTATGTCAACGGAAAACCCCCGTACCGCCCCTAAAACGTTGCAAATAACAAATCTGCCCCCCAAACAGCCAGAAATCACGATCGGCCGTCCAGACCGGCACGAATCCCGAATTTCTCGCTGTACCAACGGAAAGCACTATTCACCCTTGTGCAACCCGAAAGTACTTATTTTCCATTTTGTCAACGGAAAACCCCGTACCGCCTGTTAAACGTTGCAAATAACCAATCTGCCCCCCAAATAGCCAGGAATTATGATCGCCAGTCCAGACCGGCACGAATCCCGAATTTCTCGCTGTACTGACGAAAAGCACTATTCCCCCCTCAACTACCCGAAAGTTGCTATTTTCCATTTTGTCAACGGAAAACCCCCGTACCGCCCCAAAAACATTGAAAATAACCAATCTGCCCCCCAAACTACCAGAAATCACGATCAGCCGCCCAGACCGACACGAATCCCGATTTTCTCGCTGTACCGCGAAAAGCACTATTCACCCAGGAACAACCCGAAAGTATTTATTTCCCATTTTGTCAATGGAAAACCCCCGTACTGCCCCAAAAACGTTCCAAATAACCAATCTTCCCCCCAAAATGCAAGAAATCACAATCGGCCGCCCAGACCGGCACGAATCCCGATTTTCTCACTGTACTGACGAAAAGCTCTATTCCCCACTGAACTACCCGAAAGTTGCTATTTTCCATTTTTTTTATCAGAAAACCCCCGTACCGCTCCTAAAATGTTGCAAATAACCAATCTGCCCACCAAACTGCCATAAATCACGATCGGCCGCCCAGACCGGCCCGAATCCCGACTTTCTCGCTGTACCGACGGAGAGCACTATTCACCCTTGAATAAATCGAAAGTACTTATTTTCCATTTTGTCAACGGAAAACCCCCGTACCGCCCCTAAAACGTAGGAAATAACCAATCTGCCCCCCAAACAGCCAGAAATCACGATCGGCCGTCCAGGTCGGCACGAATCCCGATTTTCTCGCTGTTCCGACGAAAAGCACTATTCACCCTTGAACAACCCGAAAGTTGCTATTTTCCATTTTGTCATCGGAAAACCCCCGTACTGCCCCTAAAACGTTGCAAATAACCATTCTGCCCACCAAACTGCAAGAAATCCCGATCGGCCGCCCAGACCGGCACGAATCCCGAATTTCTCGCTAGAATGACGAAAAGCACTATTCACCGTTGAATAACACGAAAGTACTTATTTTTCATTTTGTCAACGGAAAACCCCCGTACCGCCCCTAAAACGTTGCAAATAACAAATCTGCCCCCCAGACAGCCAGAAATCACGATCGGCCGTCCAGACCGGCACGAATCCCGATTTTCTAGCTGTACCGACGAAAAGCACTATTCACCCTTGTGCAACCCGAAAGTACTTATTTTCCATTTTGTCAACGGAAAACCCCGTACCGCCTGTTAAACGTTGCAAATAACCAATCTGCGCCCCAAACTGCCAGAAATCACGATCGGCCGCCCAGACCGGCACGAATCCCAAATTTCTCGCCGGAATGACGAAAAGCACTATTCACCGTTGAATAACTCGAAAGTACTTATTTTCCATTATGTCAACGGAAAACCCCCGTACCGCCCCTAAAACGTTGCAAATAACAAATCTGCCCCCCAAACAGCCAGAAATCACGATCGGCCGTCCAGACCGGCACGAATCCCGAATTTCTCGCTGTACCGACGGAAAGCACTATTCACCCTTGTGCAACCCGAAAGTACTTATTTTCCATTTTGTCAACGGAAAACCCCGTACCGCCTGTTAAACGTTGCAAATAACCAATCTGCCCCCCAAATAGCCAGGAATTATGATCGCCAGTCCAGACCGGCACGAATCCCGAATTTCTCGCTGTACTGACGAAAAGCACTATTCCCCCCTCAACTACCCGAAAGTTGCTATTTTCCATTTTGTCAACGGAAAACCCCCGTACCGCCCCAAAAACATTGAAAATAACCAATCTGCCCCCCAAACTACCAGAAATCACGATCAGCCGCCCAGACCGACACGAATCCCGATTTTCTCGCTGTACCGCGAAAAGCACTATTCACCCAGGAACAACCCGAAAGTATTTATTTCCCATTTTGTCAATGGAAAACCCCCGTACTGCCCCAAAAACGTTCCAAATAACCAATCTTCCCCCCAAAATGCAAGAAATCACAATCGGCCGCCCAGACCGGCACGAATCCCGATTTTCTCACTGTACTGACGAAAAGCTCTATTCCCCACTGAACTACCCGAAAGTTGCTATTTTCCATTTTTTTTATCAGAAAACCCCCGTACCGCTCCTAAAATGTTGCAAATAACCAATCTGCCCACCAAACTGCCATAAATCACGATCGGCCGCCCAGACCGGCCCGAATCCCGACTTTCTCGCTGTACCGACGGAGAGCACTATTCACCCTTGAATAAATCGAAAGTACTTATTTTCCATTTTGTCAACGGAAAACCCCCGTACCGCCCCTAAAACGTAGGAAATAACCAATCTGCCCCCCAAACAGCCAGAAATCACGATCGGCCGTCCAGGTCGGCACGAATCCCGATTTTCTCGCTGTTCCGACGAAAAGCACTATTCACCCTTGAACAACCCGAAAGTTGCTATTTTCCATTTTGTCATCGGAAAACCCCCGTACTGTCCCTAAAACGTTGCAAATAACCATTCTGCCCACCAAACTGCAAGAAATCCCGATCGGCCGCCCAGACCGGCACGAATCCCGAATTTCTCGCTAGAATGACGAAAAGCACTATTCACCGTTGAATAACACGAAAGTACTTATTTTTCATTTTGTCAACGGAAAACCCCCGTACCGCCCCTAAAACGTTGCAAATAACAAATCTGCCCCCCAGACAGCCAGAAATCACGATCGGCCGTCCAGACCGGCACGAATCCCGATTTTCTAGCTGTACCGACGAAAAGCACTATTCACCCTTGTGCAACCCGAAAGTACTTATTTTCCATTTTGTCAACGGAAAACCCCGTACCGCCTGTTAAACGTTGCAAATAACCAATCTGCGCCCCAAACTGCCAGAAATCACGATCGGCCGCCCAGACCGGCACGAATCCCAAATTTCTCGCCGGAATGACGAAAAGCACTATTCACCGTTGAATAACTCGAAAGTACTTATTTTCCATTATGTCAACGGAAAACCCCCGTACCGCCCCTAAAACGTTGCAAATAACAAATCTGCCCCCCAAACAGCCAGAAATCACGATCGGCCGTCCAGACCGGCACGAATCCCGAATTTCTCGCTGTACCGACGGAAAGCACTATTCACCCTTGTGCAACCCGAAAGTACTTATTTTCCATTTTGTCAACGGAAAACCCCGTACCGCCTGTTAAACGTTGCAAATAACCAATCTGCCCCCCAAATAGCCAGGAATTATGATCGCCAGTCCAGACCGGCACGAATCCCGAATTTCTCGCTGTACTGACGAAAAGCACTATTCCCCCCTCAACTACCCGAAAGTTGCTATTTTCCATTTTGTCAACGGAAAACCCCCGTACCGCCCCAAAAACATTGAAAATAACCAATCTGCCCCCCAAACTACCAGAAATCACGATCAGCCGCCCAGACCGACACGAATCCCGATTTTCTCGCTGTACCGCAAAAAGCACTATTCACCCAGGAACAACCCGAAAGTATTTATTTCCCATTTTGTCAATGGAAAACCCCCGTACTGCCCCAAAAACGTTCCAAATAACCAATCTTCCCCCCAAAATGCAAGAAATCACAATCGGCCGCCCAGACCGGCACGAATCCCGATTTTCTCACTGTACTGACGAAAAGCTCTATTCCCCACTGAACTACCCGAAAGTTGCTATTTTCCATTTTTTTTATCAGAAAACCCCCGTACCGCTCCTAAAATGTTGCAAATAACCAATCTGCCCACCAAACTGCCATAAATCACGATCGGCCGCCCAGACCGGCCCGAATCCCGACTTTCTCGCTGTACCGACGAAGAGCACTATTCACCCTTGAATAAATCGAAAGTACTTATTTTCCATTTTGTCAACGGAAAACCCCCGTACCGCCCCATAAACGTTGCAAATAACCAATCTGCCCCCCAAACTGCCAGAAATCACGATCGGCCGCCCAGACCGGCACGAATCCCGATTTTCTTGCTGTACCGACAAAAAGCACTATTGACCCTTGAACAACCCGAAAGCACTTCTTTTCCATTTTGTCAACGGAAAACCCCCGAGCCTCCCCTAAACGTTGCAAATAACCAATCTGCCCCCCAAATAGCCTGGAATAATGAACGCCCGTCCAGACCGGCACGAATCCCGAATTTCTCGCTGTACTGACGAAAAGCACTATTCCCCCCTGAACTACCCGAAAGTTGCTATTTTCCATTTTGTCATCGGAAAACCCCCGTACCTCCCCTAAAACGTTGCAAATAACCAATCTGCCCACCAAACTGCCATAAATCACGATCGGCCGCCCAGACCGGCACGAATCCCGAATTTCTCGCTGTACCGACGAAAAGCACTATTCACCCTTGAATAACTCGAAAGTACTTATTTTCCATTTCGTCAATGGAAAACCCCCGTGCCGCCCCAAAAACGTTGCAAATAACCAATATGCCCGCCGAACTGCCAGAAATCACGATTGGCCACCCAGACCGGCACGAATCCCGAATTTCTCGCTGTACCGACGAAAAGCACTATTCACCCTTGAACAACCTGAAAGTTGCTATTTTCCATTTTGTCATCGGAAAACCCCTGTACCGCCCCTCAAAAGTTGCAAATAACAAATTTGCCCGCCAAACTGCCAGAAATCACGACCGGCCGCCCAGACCGGCACGAATCCCGAATTTCTCGCTGTACTGACGAAAAGCATTATTCCCCCCTGAACAACCCGAAAGTTTCAATTTTCCATTTTGTCATCGGAAAACCCCCTAACCGCCCCTAAAACGTTGCAAATAACCAATCTACCTCCCAAATAGCCAGGAATTATGATCGCCCGTCCATACCGGCACGAATCCCGAATTTCTCGCTGTACTGACGAAAAGCACTATTCCCCCCTAAACAACCCGAAAGTTGCTATTTTACATTTTGTCATCAGAAAACCCCCGTACCGCCCCAAAAACGTTGCAAATAACAAAGCTGCCCCCTAAATAGCCAGAAATCACGATCGGCCGTCCAGACCGGCACGAATCCCGAATTTCTCGCTGTACCGACGAAAAGCACTATTCACCCTTGAATAACTCGAAAGTACTTATTTTCCATTTTGTCAACGGAAAACCCCAGTACAGCCCCTAAAACGTTGCAAATAACCAATAAGCCCCCCAAATAGCCAGGAATTATGATCGCCCGTCCAGACCGGCACGAATCCCGAATTTCTCGCTGTACAGACGAAAAGCACTATTCCCCCCTGAACAACCCGAAAGTTGCTATTTTCCATTTTGTCCTTGGAAAACCCCCGTACCGGCCCTATAACATTGCAAATAACCAATCTGCCCCCCAAACTGCCAGAAATCACGATCGGCCGCCCTTACCGGCACGAATCCCGATTTTCTCGCTGTACTGACGAAAAGCACTATTCACCGTTAAACAACTCGAAAGTACTTATTCTTCATTTTGCCAACGGAAAACCCCCGTACCGCCCCAAAAACGTTGCAAATAACAAATCTGCCCCCCATACAGCCAGAAATCACGATAGGCCGCCCAGACCGGCACGAATCCCAATTTTCTCGCTGTACCGACGAAAAGCACTATTCCCCCCTAAACAACCCGAAAGTTGCTATTTTTCATTTTGTCATCAGAAAACCCCCGTACCGCCCCAAAAACGTTGCAAATAACAAATCTGCCTCCCAAACAGCCAGAAATCACGATCGGCCGTCCAGACCGGCACGAATCCCAAATTTCTCGCTGTACCGACGAAAAGCACTATTCACCCTTGAATAACCCGAAAGTACTTATTTTCCATTTTGTCAACGGAAAACCCCGTACCGCCCATTAAACGTTGCAAATAACCAATCTGCCCCCCAAATAGCCAGGAATTATGATCGCCCGTCCAGACCGGCACGAATCCCGAATTTCTCGCTGTACTGACGAAAAGCACTATTCCCCCTGAACAACCCGAAAGTTGCTATTTTCCTTTTTGCCATCGGAAAACCCCCGTACCAGCCCTATAACGTTGCAAATAACCAATCTGCCCCCCAAACTGCCAGAAATCACGACTGGCCGCCCAGTCCGGCACGAATCCAGAATTTCTCGCTGTACCGACGAAAAGCACTATTCACCCTTGAATAACTTGAAAGTACTTACTTTCCATTTTGTCAACAGAAAAACCCCGTACAGCCCCAAAAACATTGCAAATAACCAATCTGCCCCCCAAACTGCCAGAAATCACGATCGGCCGCCCAGACCGGCCCGAATCCCGATTTTCTCGTTATAACGACGAAAAGCACTATTCACCCTTGAACAACTCGAAAGTTGCTATTCTCCATTTTGTCTTCGGAAAACCCCCGTACCTCCCCTAAAACGATGCAAATAACCAATCTACCCCCCAAATTGCCAGAAATCACGATCGGCCGCCCAGACCGGCACGAATCCCGAATTTCACGCCGTACCGACGAAATGCACTATTCACCCTTGAATAACTCGAAAGTACTTATTTTCCATTTTGTCAACGGAAAACCCCAGTACAGCCCCTAAAACGTTGCAAATAACCAATCAGCCCCCCAAATAGCCAGGAATTATGATCGCCCGTCCAGACCGGCACGAATCCCGCATTTCTTGCTGTACTGACGAAAAGCACTATTCCCCCCTGAACAACCCGAAAGTTTCTATTTTCCATTTTGTCATCGAAAAACCCCCGTACCGGCCCTATAACGTTGCAAATAACCAATCTGCCCCCCAAACTGCCAGAAATCACGATCGGCCGCCCTTACCGGCACGAATCCCGATTTTCTCGCTGTACTGACGAAAAGCACTATTCACCGTTAAACAACTCGAAAGTACTTATTCTTCATTTTGTCAACGGAAAACCCCCGTACCGCCCCAAAAACGTTGCAAATAACAAATCTGCCCCCCATACAGCCAGAAATCACGATAGGCTGCCCAGACCGGCACGAATCCCAATTTTCTCGCTGTACCGACGAAAAGCACTATTCCCCCCTAAACAACCCGAAAGTTGCTATTTTTCATTTTGTCATCAGAAAACCCCCGAACCGCCCCAAAAGCGTTGCAAATAACAAATCTGCCTCCCAAACAGCCAGAAATCACGATCGGCCGTCCAGACCGGCACGAATCCCAAATTTCTCGCTGTACCGACGAAAAGCACTATTCACCCTTGAATAACCCGAAAGTACTTATTTTCCATTTTGTCCACGGAAAACCCCGTACCGCCCATTAAACGTTGCAAATAACCAATCTGCCCACCAAATAGCCAGGAATTATGATCGCCCGTCCAGACCGGCACGAATCCCGAATTTCTCGCTGTACTGACGAAAAGCACTATTCCCCCCTGAACAACCCGAAAGTTGCTATTTTCCTTTTTGCCATCGGAAAACCCCCGTACCAGCCCTATAACGTTGCAAATAACCAATCTGCCCCCCAAACTGCCAGAAATCACGACTGGCCGCCCAGTCCGGCACGAATACAGAATTTCTCGCTGTACCGACGAAAAGCACTATTCACCCTTGAATAACTTGAAAGTACTTATTTTCCATTTTGTCAACAGAAAAACCCCGTACAGCCCCAAAAACATTGCAAATAACCAATCTGCCCCCCAAACTGCCAGAAATCACGATCGGCCGCCCATACCGGCCCGAATCCCGATTTTCTCGTCTAACGACGAAAAGCACTATTCACCCTTGAACAACCCGAAAGTTGCTATTTTCCATTTTGTCTTCGGAAAACCCCCGTACCTCCCCTAAAACGATGCAAATAACCAATCTACCCCCCAAATTGCCAGAAATCACGATCGGCCGCCCAGACCGGCACGAATCCCGAATTTCTCGCCGTACCGACGAAAAGCACTATTCACCATTGAATAACTCGAAAGTACTTATTTTCCATTTTGTCAACGGAAAACCCCAGTACAGCCCCTAAAACGTTGCAAATAACCAATAAGCCCCCCAAATAGCCAGGAATTATGATCGCCCGTCCAGACCGGCACGAATCCCGTATTTCTCGCCGTACTGACGAAAAGCACTATTCCCCCCTGAAAAACCCGAAAGTTTCTATTTTCAATTTTGTCATCAGAAAACCCCCGTACCGGCCCTATAACGTTGCAAATAACAAATCTGCCCCCCAAACAGCCAGAAATCACGATAGGCCGCCCAGACCGGCACGAATCCCAATTTTCTCGCTGTACCGACGAAAAGCACTATTCCCCCCTAAACAACCCGAAAGTTGCTATTTTTCATTTGGTCATCAGAAAACCCCCGTACCGCCCCAAAAACGTTGCAAATAACAAATCTGCCCCCCAAACAGCCAGAAATCACGATCGGCCGTCCAGACCGGCACGAATCCCAAATTTCTAGCTGTACCGACGAAAAGCACTATTCACCCTTGAATAACCCGAAAGTACTTATTTTCCATTTTGTCAACGGAAAACCCCGTACCGCCCATTAAACGTTGCAAATAACCAATCTGCCCCCCAAATAGCCAGGAATTATGATCGCCCGTCCAGACCGGCACGAATCCAGAATTTCTCGCTGTACTGACGAAAAGCACTATTCCCCCCTGAACAACCCGAAAGTTGCTATTTTCCTTTTTGTCATCGGAAAACCCCCGTACCGGCCCTATAACGTTGCAAATAACCAATCTGCCCCCCAAACTGCCAGAAATCACGACTGGCCGCCCAGTCCGGCACGAATCCAGAATTTCTCGCTGTACCGACGAAAAGCACTATTCACCCTTGAATAACTCGAAAGTACTTATTTTCCATTTTGTCAACGGAAAAACCCCGTACAGCCCCAAAAACGTTGCAAATAACCAATCTGCCCCCCAAACTGCCAGAAATCACGATCGGCCGCCCAGACCGACCCGAATCCCGATTTTCTCGTTATAACGACGAAAAGCACTATTCACCCTTGAACAACCCGAAAGTTGCTATTTTCCATTTTGTCTTCGGAAAACCCCCGTACCTCCCCTAAAACGATGCAAATAACCAATCTACCCCCCAAATTGCCAGAAATCACGATCGGCCGCCCAGACCGGCACGAATCCCGAATTTCTCGCTGTACCGACGAAAAGCACTATTCACCCTTGAATAACTCGAAAGTACTTATTTTCCATTTTGTCAACGGAAAACCCCAGTACAGCCCCAAAAACGTTGCAAATAACCAATCAGCCCCCCAAATAGCCAGGAATTATGATCGCCCGTCCAGACCGGCACGAATCCCGAATTTCTTGCTGTACTGACGAAAAGCACTATTCCCCCCTGAACAACCCGAAAGTTTCTATTTTCCATTTTGTCATCGGAAAACCCCCGTACCGGCCCTATAACGTTGCAAATAACCAATCTGCCCCCCAAAGTACCAGAAATCACGATCGGCCGCCCTTACCGGCACGAATCCCGATTTTCTCGCCGTACTGACGAAAAGCACTATTCACCGTTAAACAAGTCGAAAGTACTTATTCATCATTTTGTCAATGGAAAACCCCCGTACTGCCCCTAAAACGTTGCAAATAACAAATCTGCCCCCCAAACAGCCAGAAATCACGATAGGCCGCCCAGACCGGCACGAATCCCAATTTTCTCGCTATACCGACGAAAAGCACTATTCTCCCATGAACAACCCGAAAGAATTTATTTTCCATTTCTTCAACGTAAAACCCCCGTAACGCCCCTAAAACGTTGCAAATAACCAATCTGCACCCCAAACTGCCAGAAATCACGATCGGCCGCCCAGACCGGCACGAATCCCGATTTTCTCGCTGTACCGACGAAAAGCACTATTGACCCTTGAACAACCTGAAAGTTGCTATTTTCCATTTTGTCAACGGAAATCCCCCGTACCGCTCCTAAAACGTTGCAAATAACCAATCTGCCCACCAAACTGCCAGAAATCACGATCGGCCGCCCAGACCGGCACGAATCCCGATTTTCTCGCTGTACTGACGAAAAGCTCTATTCACCCTTAAACAACTCGAAAGTACTTATTCTTCATTTTGTCAACGGAAAACCCCCGTACCGCCCCAAAAACGTTGCAAATAACCAATCTGCCCCCCAAACTGCCAAAAATCACGATAGGCCGCCCAGACTGGCTCGAATCCCAATTTTCTCGCTGTACCGACGAAAAGCACTATTCACCCTTGAACAACCCGAAAGAATTTATTTTCCACTTCTTCAACGTAAAACCCCCGTAACGCCCCTAAAACGTTGCAAATAACCAATTTTCCCCCCAAACTGCCAGAAATCACGATCGGCCGCCCAGACCGGCACGAATCCCGATTTTCTCGTTGTACCGACGAAAAGCACTATTGACCCTTGAACAACCCGAAAGTTGCTATTTTCCATTTTGTCAACGGAAATCCCCTGTACCACCCCTAAAACGTTGCAAATAACCAATCTGCCCCCCAAACTGCCAGAAATCACGATCGGCCGCCCAGACCGGCCCGAATCCCGATTTTCTCGTTATAACGACGAAAAGCACTATTCATCCTTGAACAACTCGAAAGAATTTATTTTCCATTTCTTCAACGTAAAACCCCCGTAACGCCCCTAAAACGTTGCAAATAACCAATCTGCCCCCCAAACTGCCAGAAATCACGATCGGCCGCCCAGACCGGCCCGAATCCCGATTTTCTCGTTATAACGACGAAAAGCACTATTCACCCTTGAACAACCCGAAAGTTGCTATTTTCCATTTTGTCTTCAGAAAACCCCCGTACCGCCCCTAAAACGTTGCAAATAACAAATCTGCCCCCCAAACAGCCAGAAATCACGATCGGCCGCCCAGACCGGCACGAATCCCGATTTTCTTGCTGTACCGACGAAAAGCACTATTCACCCTTGAACAACCCGAAAGTACTTATTTTCCATTTTGTAAATGGAAAACCCCGTACCGCCTGTTAAACGTTACAAATAACCAATCTGCCCCCCAAATAGCCAGGAAATATGATCGCCCGTCCAGACCGGCACGAATCCCGAATTTCTCGCTGTGTTGACGAAAAGCACTATTCCCCCCTGAACAACTCGAAAGTTGCTATTTTCCATTTTGTCATCGGAAAACCCCCGTACCACCCCTAAAACATTGCAAATAACCAATCTGCCCCCCAAATAGCCAGAAATCCCAATCGACATTCCGGATTGGCACGATTCCCGAATTTCTCGTTGTACCAACAAAAAGCTCTATTCACACCTGAATAGCCCGAAAGTTGTTATCTTCCGTTTTGTCAACAGAAAACCCTCGTACCGTCCCTAGAACGTTGCAGATAACCAATCTGCCCCCCAAACAGCCTAAAATCACGTTCGACATTCCGGATCGGCACGAATCCCGAATTTCTCGTTGTACCAACGAAAAGCACTATTCACCCCTGAACTGCCCAATAGTAGTCATTTTCCGTTTTGCAACGGAAAACCCCAGTACCGCCCCTAAAACGTTGCAAATAACCAATCTGCCCCCTAAACAGCCTGAAATCACGATCGACATTCCGGATCGGCCCGAATCCCGAATTTCAAGTTGTACCGACAAAAAGCACTATTCACCCCTGAACAGCCCGAAAGTAGTTATTTTCCATTTTTTCAACGGAAAAACCCTGTACTGCCCCTAAAACGTTGCAAATAACCAATCTGCCCCCTAAACAGCCTGAAATCATGATCGACATTCCGGATCAGCATGAATCTCGAATTTCTCGTTGAACCGACAAAAAGCTTTATTCACCCCAGAACAGCCCGAAAGTAGTCATTTTCCATATTGTCAACGGAAAACCCCTGTACCGCCCCTAAAACGTAGCAAATAACCAATCTGCCCACCCAAACTGCCATAAATCACGATCGGCCGTCCAGACCGGCACGAATCCCGAATTTCTCGCAGTACCGAAGAAAAGCACTATTCACCCCTGAACAACCCGAAATTAGTTATTTTCCATTTAGTCAACGGAAAACCCCCGTACTGCCCCTAAAACATTGCAAATAACCAATCTGCCCCCTAAACAGCCTGAAATCACGATCGACATTCCGGATCAGCTCGAATCCCGAATTTGTCGCGGTACCGACGAAAAAAACTATTCACCCCTAAACAGCCCGAAAGTAGTTATTTTCCGTGTTGTCAATGGAAAACCCCCGTACCGCCCCTAAAACGTTGCAAATAACCAATCTGCCCCCCAAACAGCCTGAAATCACGATCGACATTGCGGATCAGCACGAATCCCAAATTTCTCGTTGTACCGACAAAAAGCACTATTCACCCCTGAACAGCCCGAAAGTAGTTATTTTCCATTTTGTCAACGGAAAACCCTCGTACCGCCCCTAAAATGTTGCAAATAACCCATCTACCAACCCAAACTACCAGAAATCTCGATCGGCCGCCCGGAGCGGCACGAATCCCGAATTTCTCGCTGTACCGACGGAAAGCACTATTCACCCATGAACAGCCCGAAAGTAGTTATTTTCCACTTTTTCAACGGAAAACCCCCTTACCGCCCCTAAAACATTGCAAATAACCAATCTGCCCCCCAAACAGCCTGACATCACGATCGGCCATCCGGAGCAGCACGAATCCCGAATTTCTCGTTGTACCGACAAAAAGCTCTATTCACCCCTGAACAGCCCGAAAGTAGTTATTTTCAACTTTTTCAACGGAAAACCCCCGTACCGCCCCTAAAACGTTGCAAATAACCATTCTGCCCACCCAAACTGCCAGAAATCACGTTCGGCCGTCCGGATCGACCCGACTCACGAATTTCACGCTGTACCGACAGAAAGCACTATTCACCCCTGAACAGCCCGAATGTAGTTATTTTCCACTTTTTCAACAGAAAACCCCCGTACCGCCCCTAAAACGTTGCAAATAACCAATCTGGCCCCCAAACAGCCTGAAATCATGATCGACATTCCAGATCGGCACGAATCCCAAATTTCTCGTTGTACAGACAAAAAGCACTACTCCCCCCTGAACAGCCCGAAAGTAGTTATTTTCCGTTTTGTAAACGGAAAACACCCGTACCGCCCCTAAAACGTTGCAAACAACCAATCTGCCGACCCAAATGGCCAGAAATCATGATCGGCCATCCGAATTGTCACAGATCCTGAATTTCTCGCTGTACCGACGAAAAGCACTATTCACCCCTAAACAGCCCGAAAGTAGTTATTTTTCGTTTTGTGAATGGAAAATCCCCGTACCGCCCCTAAAACGTTGCAAATAACCAATCTGCCGACCCAAACAGCCAGAAATCACGATTGACATTCCGGATCGGCACGAATCCCGAATTTCTCGTTGCGCCGACTGAAAGCTCTATTCTCCCCTGAACAACCCGAAAGTAGTTATTTTCCATTTAGTCAACGGAAAACCCCCGTACCTCCCCTAGAACGTTGCAAATAACCAATCTGCCCACGCAAACTGCCAGAAATCACGATCGGCCGTCTGGATCGGCACGAATCACGAATTTCTAGCTTTACCGACGGAAAGCACTATTCACCCTAAACAGCCCGAAAGTTGTTATTTTCCATTTTGTCAACGGAAAGCCCCCGTACCGCCCCTAAAACGTTACAGATAACCAATTTGCCCCTCAAACAGCCTGAAATCACGATCGACATTTCGGATCGGCACGAATCCCGAATTTCTCGTTGTAGCGACAAAAGGCACTATTCACCCCTGAACAGCCCGAAAGTAGTTATTTTCCATTTTGTCAACGGAAAACCCCCGTACCGCCCCTAAAACGTTGCAAATAACCAATCTGCCAACCCAAGCTGCCAGAAATCCCGATCGGCCGTCCGGAGCGGCACGAATCCCGATTTTCTCGCTTTACCGACGGAAAGCTCTATTCACCCCTGAACAGCCCGAAAGTAGTTATTTTCCAATTTTTCATCGGAAAACCCCCGTACCGCCCCTAAAACATTGCAAATAATCAATCTGCCCCCCAAACAGCCTGAAATCGCGATTGACATTCCGGATCAGCACGAATCCCGAATTTCTCGTTGTACCCACAAAAGCACTATTCACCCCTGAACAGCCCGGAAGTAGTTATTTTCCATTTTGTCAACGGAAAACACCCGTGCCGCCCCAAAAACGTTGCAAATAACCAATCTGCCGACCCAAACGGCTAGAAATCACGATCGGCCGTCGAAATCGGCCCAGATCCTGAGTTTCTCGCTGCACCGACGAAAAGCACTATTCACCCCTAAACAACCCGAAAGTAGTTATTTTCCATTTTGTCAACGGAAAACCCCCGTACCACCCCTAAAACGTTGCAAATAACCCATTTGCCCACCCAAACTGCCGGAAATCACGTTCGGCCGTCCGGATCGGCACGAATCCCGAATTTCTCGTTGTACCGACAAAAAGCTCTATTCACCCCTGAATAGCTCGAAAGTTGCTATTTTCCGTTTTGTCAACGGAAAACCACTGTGTCGCCCCTAAAACGTTGCAGATAACCAATCTGCCCCCCAAACAGCCAGAAATCTCGATCGACATTCCGGATCGGCCCGAATCCCGAATTTCTCGTTGTACCGACAAAAAGCACAATTCAACCCTAAACAGCCCGAAAGTAGTTATTTTCCATTTTTTCAACGGAAAACCCCCGTACCGCCCCTAAAACGTTGCAAATAACCAATCTGCCGACCCAAGCTGCCAGAAATCCCGATCGGCCGTCTGGAGCGGCACGTATCCCGAATTTCTCGCTGTACCGACAGAAAGCACTATTCACCCCTAAACAGCCCGAAAGTACTTATTTTCCACTTTTTCAACGGAAAACCCCCGTACCGCCCCTAAAACATTGCAAATAACCAATCTGCTCCCCAAACAGCCTGAAATCACGATCGACATTCCGGATTGGCACGAATCCCGTATTTCTCGCTGTACTGACGGAAAGCACTATTCACCCCTGAACAGCCCAAAAGTAGTTATTTTCCGTTTTGTCAACGGAAAATCCCCGTACCGCCCCTAAAGCGTTGCAAATAACCAATCTGCCGACCCAGCAGCCAGAAATCACGATCGGCCGTCCAGATCGGCCCAGATCCTGAATTTCTCGCTGTACCGACGAAAAGCACTATTCACCCCCAAACAACCCGAAAGTAGTTATTTCCCATTTTGTGAATGGAAAATCCCCATACCGCCCCTAAAACGTTGCAAATAACCAATCTTCCGACCCAAACATCCAGAAATCACGATCGACATTCCGGATCGGCACGAATCCCGAATTTTTCGTTGTGCCGACAAGAAGCTCTATTCTCCCCTGAACAACCCGAAAGTAGTTATTTTCAATTTTGTCAACGGAAAACACCCGTACCGCCCCTAAAACGTTACAAATAACCAATCTGCCGACCCAAATGGCCAGAAATCACGACCGGCCGTCCGGATCGGCACAGATCCTGAATTTCTCGTTGTACCGACGATAAGCACTATTCACCCCTGAACAGCCTGAAAGTAGTTATTTTTTGTTTTGTCAACGGAAAACCCCCGTACCGCCCCTAAAACGTTGCAAATAACCAATCTGCCCACACAAACTGCCAGAAATCACAATCGGCCGTTTGGATCGGCACGAATCCCGAATTTCTGGCTTTACCGACAGAAAGCACTATTCACCACTGAACAGCCCGAAAGTTGTTATTTTCCATTTTGTCAATGGAAAACCCCCGTACCGCCCCTAAAACGTTGCAGATAACCAATCTGCCCCTCAAACAGCCTGAAATCACGTTCGACATTACGGATCGGCACGAATCCCGAATTTCTCGTTGTACCGACAAAAAGCACTATTCACCCCTGAACAGCCCGAAAGTAGTTATTTTCCATTTTTTCAACGGAAAACCCCCGTACTGCCCCTAAAACGTTGCAAATAACCAATCTGTCGACCCAAGCTACCAGAAATCCCGATCGGCCGTCCGGAGCGGCACGTATCTCGAATTTCTCGTTGTACCGACAAAAAGCTCTATTCGCCCCTGAACAGCCCAAAAGTAGTTATTTTCCATTTTGTCAACGGAAAACACCCGTGCCGCCCCTAAAACGTTGGAAATTACCAATCTGCCGACCCAAACGGCCAGAAAGCACGATCGGCCGTCCGAATCGGCCCAGATCCTGAATTTCTCGCTGCACCGACGAAAAGCAATATTCAACCCAAAACAACCCGAGAGGAGTTATTTTCCATTTTGTCAACGGAAAACTCCCGTACCGCCCTTTAAACGTTGCAAATAACCAATCTGCCCCTCAAACAGCCTGAAATCGCGATCGACTTTCCAGATCGGCACGAATCCCGAATTTCTCGTTGTACCGACAAAAAGCTCTATTCGCCCCTGAACAGCCCAAAAGTAGTTATTTTCCATTTTGTCAACGGAAAACACCCGTGCCGCCCCTAAAACGTTGGAAATTACCAATCTGCCGACCCAAATGGCGAGAAATCACGATCGGCAGTCCGAATCGGCCCAGATCCTGAATTTCTCGCTGCACCGATGAAAAGCACTATTCACCCCTCAACAGCCCGAAAGTAGTTATTTTCCGTTTTGTCAATGGAAAACCCCCGTACCGCCCCTAAAACGTTGCAAATAACCAATCTGCCCACCCAAACTGCCAGAAATCACGTTTGGCCGTCCAGATCAGTACGAATCCCGAATTCTTGCTGTACCGACGGAAAGCACTATTCACCCCTGAACAGCCCGAATGTAGTTATTTTCCACTTTTTCAATTGAAAACCCCCGTACCGCCCCAAAAACGTTGCAAATAACCAATCTGCCCCCCAAACAGCCTGAAATCACGATCGACATTCCGGATCGGCACGAATCCCGAATTTCTCATTGTACCGACAAAAAGCACTACTCACCCCTGAACAGCCCGAAAGTAGTTATTTTCCGTTTTGTGAACGGAAAACACCCGTACCGCCCCTAAAACGTTGCAAATAACCAATCTGCCAACCCAAGCTGCCAGAAATCCCGATCGGCCGTCCGGAGCGGCACGTATCTCGAATTTCTTGCTTTACCGACGGAAAGCACTATTCACCCCTAAACAGCCCGAAAGTAGTTATTTTCCAATTTTTCATCGAAAAACCCCCGTACCGCCGATAAAACATTTCAAATAACCAATCTGCCAACCCAAGCTGCAAGAAATCCCGATTGACATTCCGGATCAGCACGAATCCCGAATTTCTCGTTGTACCGACAAAAAGCTCTATTCGCCCCTGAACAGCCCAAAAGTAGTTATTTTCCATTTTGTCAACGGAAAACACCCGTGCCGCCCCTAAAACGTTGGAAATTACCAATCTGCCGACCCAAATGCCCAGAAAGCACGATCGGCCGTCCGAATCGGCCCAGATCCTGAATTTCTCGCTGCACCGACGAAAAGCAATATTCAACCCAAAACAACCCGAGAGGAGTTATTTTCCATTTTGTCAACGGAAAACTCCCGTACCGCCCTTTAAACGTTGCAAATAACCAATCTGCCCCTCAAACAGCCTGAAATCGCGATCGACTTTCCAGATCGGCACGAATCCCGAATTTCTCGTTGTACCGACAAAAAGCTCTATTCACGCCTGAACAGCTCGAAAGTTGCTATTTTCCGTTTTGTCAACGGAAAATCCCCGTACCGCCCCTAAAACGTTGCAAATAACCAATCTGCCCACCCAAACTGCCAGAAATCACGTTCGGCCGTCCAGATCGGAACGAATCCCGAATTTCTCGCTGTACCGACGGAAAGCACTATTCACCCCTGAACAACCCGAATGTAGTTATTTTCCACTTTTTCAATGGAAAACCCCCGTACCGCCCCAAAAACGTTGCAAATAACCAATCTGCCCCCCAAACAGCCTGAAATCACGATCGACATTCCGGATCGGCACGAATCCCGAATTTCTCGTTGTACCGACAAAAAGCACTACTCACCCCTGAACAGCCCGAAAGTAGATATTTCCCATTTTGTGAACGGAGAACACCCGTACCGCCCCTAAAACGTTGCAAATAACCAATCTGCCGACCCAAACGGCCAGAGATCATGATCGGCCGTCCGGATCGACACAGATCCTGAATTTCACGCTGTACCGACGAAAAGTACTATTCACCCCTAAACAGCCCGAAAGTAGTTATTTTCCGAGTTGTCAACGGAAAACCCCATGTACCGCCCCTAAAACGTAGCAAATAACCAATCTGCCCCCCAAATAGCCTGAAATCACGATCGACATTACGGATCAGCACGAATCCCGAATTTCTCGTTGTACCGACAAAAAGCACTATTCACCCCTGAACAGCCCGAAAGTAGTTATTTTCAATTTTGTGAACGGAGAACACCCGTACCGCCCCTAAAACGTTGCAAATAACAAATCAGCCGACCCAAATGGCCAGAAATCACGACCGGCCGTCCGGATCGGCACAGATCCTGAATTTCTCGTTGTACCGACGATAAGCACTATTCACCCCTGAACAGCCCGAAAAGTAGTTATTTTTCGTTATGTCAACGGAAAACCCCCGTACCACCCCTAAAACGTTGCATATAACCAATCTGCCCACCCAAACTGCCAGAAATCACGTTCGGCCGTCCAGATCAGTACGAATCCCGAATTCTTGCTATACCGACGGAAAGCACTATTCACCCCTGAACAGCCCGAATGTAGTTATTTTCCACTTTTTCAATTGAAAACCCCCGTACCGCCCCAAAAACGTTGCAAATAACCAATCTGCCCCCCAAACAGCCTGAAATCACGATCGACATTCCGGATCGGCACGAATCCCGAATTTCTCATTGTACCGACAAAAAGCACTACTCACCCCTGAACAGCCCGAAAGTAGTTATTTTCCGTTTTGTGAACGGAAAACACCCGTACCGCCCCTAAAACGTTGCAAATAACCAATCTGCCAACCCAAGCTGCCAGAAATCCCGATCGGCCGTCCGGAGCGGCACGTATCTCGAATTTCTTGCTTTACCGACGGAAAGCACTATTCACCCCTAAACAGCCCGAAAGTAGTTATTTTCCATTTTTTCGTCGATAAACCCCCGTACTGCCAATAAAACATTTCAAATAACCAATCTGCCAACCCAAGCTGCAAGAAATCCCGATTGACATTCCGGATCAGCACGAATCCCGAATTTCTCGTTGTACCGACAAAAAGCTCTATTCGCCCCTGAACAGCCCAAAAATAGTTATTTTCCATTTTGTCAACGGAAAACACCCGTGCCGCCCCTAAAACGTTGGAAATTACCAATCTGCCGACCCAAACGGCCAGAAAGCACGATCGGCCGTCCGAATCGGCCCAGATCCTGAATTTCTCGCTGCACCGACGAAAAGCAATATTCAACCCAAAACAACCCGAGAGGAGTTATTTTCCATTTTGTCAACGGAAAACTCCCGTACCGCCCTTTAAACGTTGCAAATAACCAATCTGCCCCTCAAACAGCCTGAAATCGCGATCGACTTTCCAGATCGGCACGAATCCCGAATTTCTCGTTGTACCGACAAAAAGCTCTATTCACCCCTGAACAGCTCGAAAGTTGCTATTTTCCATTTTGTCAACGGAAAATCCCCGTACCACCCCTAAAACGTTGCAAATAACCAATCTGCCCACCCAAACTGCCAGAAATCACGTTCGGCCGTCCAGATCGGAACGAATCCCGAATTTCTCGTTGTACCGACGGAAAGCACTATTCACCCCTGAACAACCCGAATGTAGTTATTTTCCACTTTTTCAATGGAAAACCCCCGTACCGCCCCAAAAACGTTGCAAATAACCAATCTGCCCCCCAAACAGCCTGAAATCACGATCGACATTCCGGATCGGCACGAATCCCGAATTTCTCGTTGTACCGACAAAAAGCACTACTCACCCCTGAACAGCCCGAAAGTACATATTTCCTGTTTTGTGAACGGAGAACACCCGTACCGCCCCTAAAACGTTGCAAATAACCAATCTGCCGACCCAAACGGCCAGAAATCATGATCGGCCGTTCGGATCGACACAGATCCTGAATTTCTCGCTGTACCGACGAAAAGTACTATTCACCCCTAAACAGCCCGAAAGTAGTTATTTTCCGAGTTGTCAACGGAAAACCCCATGTACCGCCCCTAAAACGTAGCAAATAACCAATCTGCCCCCCAAATAGCCTGAAATCACGATCGACATTACGGATCAGCACGAATCCCGAATTTCTCGTTGTACTGACAAAAAGCACTATTCACCCCTGAACAGCCCGAAAGTAGTTATTTTCAATTTTGTGAACGGAGAACACCCGTACCGCCCCTAAAACGTTGCAAATAACAAATCTGCCGACCCAAATGGCAAGAAATCACGACCGGCAGTCCGGATCGGCACAGATCCTGAATTTCTCGTTGTACCGACGATAAGCACTATTTACCCCTGAACAGCCCGAAAGTAGTTATTTTCCGTTTTGTCAACGGAAAACCCCCGTACCGCCCCTAAAACGTTGCAAATAACCAATCTGCCCACACAAACTGCCAAAAATCACGATTGGCCGTTTCGATCTGCACGAATCACGAATTTCTGGCTTTACCGACGGAAAGCACTATTCACCACTGAACAGCCCGAAAGTTGTTATTTTCTGTTTTGTCAATGGAAAACCCCCGTACCGCCCCTAAAGCGTTGCAGATAACCAATCTGCCCCTCAAACAGCCTGAAATCACGTTCGACATTCCGGATCGGCACGAACCCCGAATTTCTCGTTGTACCGACAAAAAGCACTATTCACCCCTGAACAGCCCGAAAGTAGTTATTTTCCATTTTTTCAACGGAAAACCACCGTACCGCCCCTAAACGTTGCAAATAACCAATCTGCCAACCCAAGCTGCCAGAAATCCCGATCGGCCGTCCGGAGCGGCACGTATCCCGAATTTCTCGCTGTACCGACGGAAAGTACTATTCACCCCTAAACAGCCCGAAAGTATTTATTTCCCACTTATTCAACGGAAAACCCCCGTACCGCCCCTAAAACATTGCAAATAACCAATCTGCCCCCAAACAGCCTGAAATCACGATTGACATTCTGGATCGGCACGAATCCCGAATTTCTCGTTGTACCGACAAAAAGCTCTATTCGCCCCTGAACAGCCCAAAAGTAGTTATTTTCCATTTTGTCAACGGAAAACACCCGTGCCGCCCCTAAAACGTTGGAAATTACCAATCTGCCGACCCAAACGGCTAGAAATCACGATCGGCTGTCCGAATCGGCCCAGATCCTTAATTTCTCGCTGCACCGATGAAAAGCACTATTCACCCCTAAAAAACCCGAGAGGAGTTATTTTCCATTATGTCAACGGAAAACCCCCGTACCGCCCCTTAAACGTTGCAAATAACCAATCTGCCCCTCAAACAGCCTGAAATCGCAATCGACAATCCAGATCGGCACGAATCCTGAATTTCTCGTTGTACCGACAAAAAGCTCTATTCACCCCTGAACAGCTCGAAAGTTGCTATTTTCCGTTTTGTCAACGAAAAATCCCCGTACCGCCCCTAAAACGTTGCAAATAACCAATCTGCCCACCGAAACTGCCAGAAATCACGTTCGACATTACGGATCGGCGCAGATCCTGAATTTCTCGCTGTACCGACGAAAAGCACTATTCACCCCTAAACAGCCCGAAAGTAGTTATTATCCGTGTTGTCAACGGAAAACCCCCGTACCGCCCCTAAAACATTCCAAATAACCAATCTGCCCCCCAAACAGCCTGAAATCACGATCGACATTCCGGATCGGCATGAATCCCGAATTTCTCGTTGTACCGACAAAAAGCAATACTCACCCCTGAACAGCCCGAAAGTAGTTATTTTCCATTTTGTTAACGGAAAATCCCCGTACCGCCCCTAAAACGTTCCAAATAACCAATCTGCCCACCCAAACTGTCAGAAATCACGATCGGCCGTCCGGATCGACACAGATCCTGAATTTCTCGCTGTACCGACGAAAAGCACTATTCACCCCTAAACAGCCCGAAAGTAGTTATTATCCGTGTTGTCAACGGAAAACCCCCGTACAGCCCCTAAAACGTTGCAAATAACCTATCTGCCCACCCAAACTGCCAGAAATCATGATCGGCCGTCTGGATCAGCACGAATCCCGAATTTCTCGTTGTACCGACAAAAAGCAATACTCACCCCTGAACAGCCCGAAAGTAGTTATTTTCCATTTTGTCAACGGAAAAACCCAGTACCGCCCCTAAAACGTTGCGAATAACCAATCTGCCCCCCAAACTGCCAGAAATCACGATCGGCCGTCCGGATCGGCACGAATCCCGAATTTCTCGTTGTGCCGACAAAAAGCGTTATTCACCCCTGAACAGCCTGAAAGTAGTTATTTTCCATTTTGTCAACGGAAAACCACCGTACTGCCCCTAAAACGTTGCAAATAACCAATCTGCCCCCCAAACAGCCTGAAATCACAATCAACATTCCGGATCGGCACGAATCCCGAATTTCTTGTTGTGCCGACAACAAGCTCTATTCACCCCTGAACAGCCCAAAAGTAGTTATTTTCCGTTCTATCAACGGAAAACCCCCGTACCGCCCCTAAATCGTTGCAGATAACCAATCAACCTGCCAAACAGCCAGAAATCACAATCGGCCGTCCATACCGGCACGAATCCCGAATTTCTCGTTGAACCGACGAAAAGCACTATTCACCCCTGAACAGCCCGAAAGTAGTTATTCTCCATTTTGTCAACGGAAAACCCCCGTACCGCCCCTAAAATGTAGCAAATAACCAATCTGCCCACCCAAACTGTCATAAATCACGATTGGCCGTCCAGACCGGCACGAATCCCGAATATCTCCCAGTACCGACGAAAAGCACTATTCCCCCTGAACAACCCGAAATTAGTTATTTTCCTTTTTGTCAACGGAAAACCCCCGTACCGCCCCTAAAACGTTGCAAATAACCAATTTGCCCCCCAAACAGCCAGAAATCACGATCGGTCGTCCAGACCGGCACGACTCCCGAATTTCTCGCTGGACCGACGAAAAGCACTATTCACCCCTGAATAGCCCGAAAGTAGTTATTTTTGCATTTTTTCAACTGAAAAACCCTGTACTGCCCCTAAAACGTTGCAAATAACCAATCCACCCCCGAAACAGCCTGAAATCACGATCGGCATTCCGGATCGGCACGTATCCCGAATTTCTCATCGTATCGACAAAATGCACTATTCACCCCTAAACAGCCCGAAAGTGGTTATTTTTCGTTTTGCCAATGGAGAACCACCGTACTGCCCCGAAAACATTGCAAGTAACCAATCTGCCCCCAAAATAGCCTGAAATCACAATCGACATTCCGGATCGGCACGAATCTCGAATTTCTCGCTGTACCGACGAAAAGCACTATTCACCCATGAACAACCCGAAAGTAGTTATTTTCCATTTTTTCAGTGGAAAACCCCGGTACCGCCCCTAAAACGTTGCAAATAACCAATCTGCCCACCAAACAGCCTGAAATCACGATTGACATTCCGGATCAGCACAAATCCCGAAATTTTCGTTGTATCGACAAAAAGCACTATTCATCCCTGAACAGCCCGAAAGTAGCTATTTTCCGTTTTGTCAACGGAAAACCACCGTACCGCCCCTAAAACGTTGCAAGTAACCAATCTGCCCCCAAAACAGCCTAAAATCACGATCGACTTTCCGGATCGGCACGAATCCCAAATTTCTCGTTGTACCGGCAAAAAGCTTTATTCACTCCTGAATAGCCCGAAAGTAGTTATTTTCCATTTTGCCAACGAAAAACCCCCGTACGGCCCCTAAAACGTTGCAAATTACCAATCTGCCCACCCAAACTGCCTGAAATCACGATCGACCGTCCAGACCGGCACGAATCCTGAATTTCTCGCTGTACCGACGAAAAGCACTATTCACCCCTGAACAGCCCAAAAGTAGTTATTTTCCGTTTTGTCAACGGAAAACCCCCGTACCGCCCCTAAAACGTTGCAAATAACCAATCTACCGCCCAAACAGCTAGAAATCACTATCGGCCGTCCAGACCAGCACGAAACCCGAATTTCTCGCTGTACAGACGAAAAGCACTATTCACCCCTTAACAATCCGAAAGTAGTTATTTTCCATTTTGTCAACGGAAAACCCCTGTACCGCCCCTAAAACATTGCAAATAACCAATCTGCCCCACAAACAGCCTGAAATCACGATCGGCATTCCGGATTAGCTTGAATCCCGAATTTCCCGTTGTATCGACAAAAAGCACTATTCACCCCTGAACAGTCCGAAAGTGGTTATTTTCCGTTTTGTCAACGGAAAACCACCGTACCGCCCCTTGAACGTTGCAGATAACCAATCTACCCCCCAAACTGCCAGAAATCATGACCGGCCGACCAGATCGTCACAAATCCCGAGTTTCTCGCTGTACCGACAAAAATCACTATTCACCCCTGAAAAGCCCGAATGTTGTTATTTTCCATTTCGTCAACGGAAAACACCGTACTGCCCCTTGAACATTGCAAATAACCAATCTACCATCCAAACAGCAAGAAATCTCGATCGGCCATCCGGATCGGCACGTATCTCGAATTTCTCACCGTACCGACGAAATCACTATTCACCCTTGAACAGCCCGGAAGAAGTTATTTTCCATTTTGTCAACGGAAAACCCCGTGCCGCCAATAAAACGTTGCAAATAACCAATCTGCCACCCAAACAGCCGGAAATCACAATCGGTCGCCCGGATTGGCACAAATCTCGAATTTTTCGCCGTATCGGCGAAAATCACTGTTCACCCACGAACAACCCGAAAGTATTTATTTTCCATTTTGTCGACGGAATACCCTGTACTGCCCCTAAAACGTTGCAAATAACCAATCTGCCACCCAAACAGCCAGAAATCTCAATCGGCCGTCCGGATTACCGTGAATCCCGAATTTCTCGTTGTACCGACGGAAATCACTATTCATCCCTGAACCGCCCGAAAGTAGTTATTTTCCATTTTGTCATTGGAAAACTCTCGTATCGCCCCTAGAAAGTTCCGAATAACCAATCAGCCACCCAAGCAGCCAGAAATCACGATCCACCGTCCGGTTCGGTATGAATCCCAAATTTCTCGTTGTACCGACGAAAATCTCTGTTCGTCAACGGAAAACCCCCGTACCGCCCCTAAAACGTTGCAAATAACCAATCTGCCTCCCAAACAGCTGGGAATCACGATTGACCGCCTGGATTGGCTCAAATCCAGAATTTTTCGTCGTACCGGCGAAAATCACTATTCACCCACGAACAACGCAAAAGTAGTTATTCTCCATTTTTTCAACGGAATACCCCGTACCGCCCTAAGAACGTTGCAAATAACCAATCTGCCACCCGAACAGCCAGAAATCTCAATCGGCCATCCGGATTAGCACGAATCTCGAATTGCTCCTTGTACCGACGAAAATCACTATTCATCCTTGAACCGCCCGAAAGTAGTTATTTTCCATTTTGTAAGCGGAAAACCCCCGTACCGCCCCCAAAATGTTGCAAATAACCAATCTGCCCCCCAAACAGCAAGAAATCATGATCAGCCGTCCGGATCGGCACGTATCCCGAGTCTCTCGCTGTAGTGACGAAAGTCACTATTCACCCTTGAACAGCACGAAAGTAGTTATTTTCCATTCTGTCAACGAAAAACCCCGTACCGCCACTAAAACGTTGCAAATAACCATTCTACCACCCAAACAGCCGGAAATCACGATCGGGCGCCCGGATTGGCACGTATCCCGAATTTCTCGCCGTACCGACGAAAATCACTATTCACCCACGAATAGCTCGAAAGTTGTTATTTTCCATTTTGTCAATGGAAAACAACCGTACTGCCCCTAGAACGTTGCAAATAACCAATCTGCCCCCCAAACAGCCAGAAATCATGATCGGCCATCCGGTTCGGTACGAATCCCGAGTTTCACGTTGTACCGACGAAAATCACTATTCATCCCAGAACAGCTCGAAAGTAGTTGTTATCCATTTCGTCAACGGAAAATCCCCGTACCACCTCTAAAATGTTGCAAATAACCAATCAGCCGCCCGAATCGGCACGTGTCCCTAATTTCTCGTTGTTCCAGCGAAAATCAGTATTCACCCTTGAACTGCCCGAAAGTAGTTATTTTCAATTTTGTCAATAGAAATCCCCCGTACCACCCCTAAAACGTTGCAAATAACCAATCTGCCGCCCAAACAGCCAAAAATCACGATCGCCCGTCTGGATCAGTATGAATCCCGGATTTCCCGTTGTGCCGACGAAAATCCCTTTTCATCCCAGAACAGCCCGAAAGTAGTTATTTTCCACTATGTCAACGGAAAACCCCTGTACCGCCCCTAAAATGTTGCAAATAACCAATCTGCCCCCCAAACAGCCAGAAATAATGATCGGCCGTCCAGATCGGCACGAATCCCGAGTTTCTCGCTGCACCGACAAAAATCACTATTCGCCCCTAAAAAACCCGAAAGTTGTTATTATCCATTTTGTCATTGGAAAACCCCCGTACTGCCCCTAGAACGTTGCAAATAACCAATCTGCCACCCAAACAGCCGGAAATCTCGATCGGCCATCCAGATCGGCACGTATCCCAAATTTCTCGCCGTACCGATGAAATCACTATTCACCCCTGAACAGCCCGAAAGTAGTTATTTTCCATTTTGTCAACGGAAAACCCCGTTCCGCCACTAAAATGTTGCAAATTACCAATCAGCCATCCAAACAGCCAGAAATCTCGATCGGCCATCCGGATCGGCACGTATCCCGAATTTCTCGCCGTACCGACGACATCACTATTCGCCCCTAAATAGCCCGAAATTAGTTATTTTCCATTTTGTCAACGGAAAACCCGTACCGCCACTAAAATGTTGCAAATAACCAAACTGCCTCCCAAACAGCTGGAAATCACGATCGGCCGCCCGGATTGGCACAAATCCTGAATTTATCGCCGTACTGGCGAAAATCACTAATCACCCACGAAAACCCGAACGTAGTTATTTTCCATTTTGTCAATGGAATACCCCGTACCGCCCCAAGAACGTTGCAAATAACAAATCTGCCACCCGAACAGCCAGAAATCTCAATCGGCTGTCTGGTTCGGCACGAATCCCGAGTTTCTCGTTGTACCGACGAAAATCACTATTTATCCCTGCACCGCCCGAAAGAAGTTATTTTCCATTTTGTCAACGGAAAACCCCCGTACCACCCCTAAAACGTTGCAAATAACCAAGCAGCCACCCAAGCAGCCAAAAATCACGATCGACCGTCCGGATTAGCCCAAATCCCGAATTTCTCGTTGTACCGACGGAAATCACTATGCATCCCTGAACCGCCCGAAAGTAGTTATTTTCCATTTTGTGAATGTAAAACCCCCGTACCGCCCCTAAAACGTTGCAAATAACCAATCTGCCCTCCAAACAGCAGGAAATCACGATCGGCCATCCGGATCGGCACGAATCCCGAGTTTCTCGTTGTACCGACGAAAATCACTATTCATCCCAGTACAACCTAAAAGTAGTTATTATCCATTTCGTCAACGGAGAATCCCCGTACCGCCCCAAGAACGTTGCAAATAACCAATCTGCCACCCAAACAGCCAGAAATCTCAATCGACTGTCCGGTTCGGCACGAATCCCGAGTTTCTCGTTGTACCGACGAAAATCACTATTCATCCTTGCACCGCCCGAAAGAAGTTATTTTCCATTTTGTCAACGGAAAAACCCCGTATCGCCCCTAAAACGTTGCAAATAACCAATCAGCCACCCAAGCAGCCAGAAATCACGATCGACCGTCCGGATTAGCCCAAATCCCGAATTTCTCGTTGTACCGACGGAAATCACTATGCATCCCTGAACCGCCCGAAAGTAGTTATTTTCCATTTTGTCAACGGAAAACCCCCGTACCGCCCCTAGAACGTTGCAAATAACCAATCTGCCCTCCAAACAGCAGGAAATCACGATCGGCCGTCCGGATCGGCACGAATCCCGAGCCTCTCGCTGCACTAACGAAAGTCACTATTCACCCCTGAACAGCACGAAAGTAGTTATTATCCATTTCGCCAACGGAAAATCCCCGTACCGCCTCTAAAACGTTGCAAATAACCAATCTACCACCCAAACAGCCAGAAATCACGATCGGCCGCCCGAATCGGCGCGTATCCCGAATTTCTCGTTGTTCCGGCGAAAATCACTATTCATCCCTGAACCGCCCGAAAGTAGTTATTTTCCATTTTGTCAACGGAAAACCCCCGTACCTCCCCTAGAACGTTGCAAATAACCAATCTACCTTCTAAACAGCCAGAAATCATGATCGGCCGTCTGGTTCGGTACGAATCCCGAGTTTCTCGTTGTACCGACGAAAATCACTATTCATCCCAGTACAACCTGAAAGTAGTTATTATCCATTTCGTCAACGGAAAATCCCCATACCACCCCAAGAACGTTGCAAATAACCAATCTGCCACCCAAACAGCCAGAAATCTCAATCGGCTGTCCGGTTCGGCACGAATCCCGAGTTTCTCGTTGTACCGACGAAAATCACTATTCATCCCTGCACCGCCCGAAAGAAGTTATTTTCCATTTTGTCAACGGAAAACCCACGTATCGCCCCTAAAACGTTGCAAATAACCAATCAACCACCCAAGCAGCCAGAAATCACGATCGACCGTCCGGATTAGCCCAAATCCCGAATTTCTCGTTGTACCGACGGAAATCACTATGCATCCCTGAACCGCCCGAAAGTAGTTATTTTCCATTTTGTCAACGGAAAACCCCCGTACCGCCCCTAAAACGTTGCAAATAACCAATCAGCCACCCAAGCAGCCAGAAATCACGATCGACCGTCCGGATTAGCCCAAATCCCGAATTTCTCGTTGTACCGACGGAAATCACTATGCATCCCTGAACCGCCCGAAAGTAGTTATTTTCCATTTTGTCAACGGAAAACCCCCGTACCGCCCCTAGAACGTTGCAAATAACCAATCTGCCCTCCAAACAGCAGGAAATCACGATCGGCCGTCCGGATCGGCACGAATCCCGAGCCTTTCGCTGTACTAACGAAAGTCACTATTCACCCCTGAACAGCACGAAAGTAGTTATTATCCATTTCGCCAACGGAAAATCCCCGTACCGCCACTAAAACGTTGCAAATAACCAATCAGCCACCCAAACAGCCAGAAATCACGATCGGCCGCCCGAATCGGCGCGTATCCCGAATTTCTCGTTGTTCCGGCGAAAATCACTATTCATCCCTGAACCGCCCGAAAGTAGTTATTTTCCATTTTGTCAACGGAAAACCCCCGTGCCTCCCCTAGCACGTTGCAAATAACCAATCTACCTTCTAAACAGCCAGAAATCATGATCAGCCGTCCGGTTCGGTACGAATCCCGAGTTTCTCGTTGTACCGACGAAAATCACTATTCATCCCAGTACAACCTGATAGTAGTTATTATCCATTTCGCCAACGGAAAATCCCCGTACCGCCTCTAAAACGTTGCAAATAACCAATCTACCACCCAAACAGCCAGAAATCACGATCGGCCGCCCGAATCGGCGCGTATCCCGAATTTCTCGTTGTTCCGGCGAAAATCACTATTCATCCCTGAACTGCCCGAAAGTAGTTATTTTCCATTTTGTCAACGGAAAACCCCCGTGCCTCCCCTAGCACGTTGCAAATAACTAATCTACCTTCTAAATAGCCAGAAATCATGATCGGCCGTCCGGTTCGGTACGAATCCCGAGTTTCTCGTTGTACCGACGAAAATCACTATTCATCCCAGTACAACCTGAAAGTAGTTATTATCCATTTCGTCAACGGAAAATCCCCGTACCACCCCAAGAACGTTGCAAATAACCAATCTGCCACCCAAACAACCAGAAATCTCAATCGGCTGTCCGGTTCGGCACGAATCCCGAGTTTCTCGTTGTACCGACGAAAATCACTATTCATCCCAGTACAACCTGAAAGTAGTTATTATCCATTTCGTCAACGAAAAATCCTCGTACCACCCCAAGAACGTTGCAAATAACCAATCTGCCACCCAAACAACCAGAAATCTCAATCGGCTGTCCGGTTCGGCACGAATCACGAGTTTCTCGTTGTACCGACGAAAATCACTATTCATCCCTGCACCGCCCGAAAGAAGTTATTTTCCATTTTGTCAACGGAAAACCCCCGTATCGCCCCTAAAACGTTGCAAATAACCAATCAACCACCCAGGCAGCCAGAAATCACGATCGACCGTCCGGATTAGCCCGAATCCCGAATTTCTCGTTGTACCGACGGAAATCACTATGCATCCCTGAACCGCCCGAAAGTAGTTATTTTCCATTTTGTCAACGGAAAACCACCGTACCGCTCCAAAAACGTTGCAAATAACCAATCTGCCCTCCAAACAGCAGGAAATCACGATCAGCCGTCCGGATCGGCACGAATCCCGAGCCTTTCGCTGTACTAACGAAAGTCACTATTCACCCCTGAACAGCACGAAAGTAGTTATTATCCATTTCGCCAACAGAAAATCCCCGTACCACCACTAAAACGTTGCAAATAACCAATCTACCACCCAAACAGCCAGAAATCACGATCGGCCGCCCGAATCGGCGCGTATCCCGAATTTCTCGTTGTTCCGGCGAAAATCACTATTCATCCCTGAACAGCCCGAAAGTAGATATATTCTATTCTATCAATAGAAAACCCCCGAACCGCCCCTTGAACGTTGCAAACAACAAATCTGCCACCCAAACAGCCAAAAATCATGATCGCTCGTCCGGATCGGCACAAATCCTGAATTTCACGCTGTAGTGACGAAAGTCAATATTCACCCCTGAACAGCCTGACAGTAGTTATTTTCCATTTTGTCAACGGAAAACCCCATACCGCCACTAAAACGTGGCAAATAACCAATCTGCCACCCAAATAGCCAGAAATCACGATCGGCCGCCCGAATTGGCACAAATCGCAAATATCTCGCCGTACCGACGAAAATCACTATTCACCCACGAACAGCCCGGAAGTAGTTATTCTCCATTTTGTCTACGGAAAACCCCCGTACCGCCCCATGAACGATGCAAATAACCAATCTGCCAACTAAACAGCCAGAAATCATGATCGGTCGACCGGTTCGGCACGAATCCCGAGTTTCTCGCCGTACCGACGAAAATCACTACTCATCCCTGACAGCCTGAAAGTACTTATTATCCATTTTGTCAACTAAAAACCCCCGTACCGCCTCTAAAAGCTTCAAACAACCAAACTGCCACCGAAAGAGCCAGAAATCACGATCAGCCGCCCGGATCGGCACGTATCCTGAATTTCTTGTCGTACCGACGAAAATTACTATTCACCCTTGAACAGCCTGAAAGTAGTTATCTTCTATTTTGCCAACGGAAAACCACCGTACCGCCCTTAGAACGTTGCAAATAACCAATCTGCCCCCCAAACAGCCAGAAATCGTGATCAGCCGTCCGGTTCGGCACGAATCCCGAGTTTCTCGTTGTACCGACGAAAATCACTATTCACCCCTGAACAGCCCGAAAGTAGTTATTTTCTATTTTTTCAACAGAAAACCCCCGTACCGCCCCAAGAATGTTGTAAATAACCAATCTGCCACCCAAACAGCCAGAAATCACAACCAGCCGCCCAGATCGGCACGTATCCCGAGTTTCTCGTTGTATTGATGAAAATCAATATTCACCCCTGAACAGCCCGACAGTAGTTATTTTCTATTTTGTCAATGGAAAGCCCCCGTACCGCCCGTAGAACGTTGCAAATAACCAATCTGCCACCCAAACAGCCAGAAATCAAGATCGACCATCCGGATCGGCACGAATCCCGAGTTTCTCGCTGTACCAACGAAAATCAGTATTCACCCATGAAAAGCCCGAAAGTAGTTATTTTCAGTTGTGTAAACGGAAAACCGCCGTACAGCCCCCAGAACGTTGCAAATAACAAATCTGCCCCCCAAATAGCCGGAAATCATGATCGACCGTTCGGATCGGGACGAATCTCGGGTTCCTCGTTGTGCCGGCTAAAATCACTATTCACCCCTGAACTGCCCGAAAGTAGTTATTTTCTATTTTGCCAACGAAAAACCATCGTGCTGTCCCTAGAATGTTGCAAATAACCAATCAACCACCTAAACAGCCAGAAATCACGATCAGCCGCCCGGATCGGCACGTATCCTGAATTTCTCGCTGTACCAACGAAAAATACTATTCACCCCAGAACAGCCTGAAAGAAGCTATCTTCAATTTTGCCAACGGAAAACCCCCGTTCCGCCCCTTGAACATTGCAAATAACCAATCTGCCACCCAAACAGCCAGAAATCACGATCGACCGTCCTGATCGGCACGAATCCCGAGTTTCTCGCTGTACCGACGAAATTCACTATTCACCCCTAAACAGCCCGAAAGAAGTTATTTTCTATTTTGTCAACAGAAAACCCCCGTACCGCCCCTAGAAGGTTGCAAATAACCAATCTGCCACCTGAATTGCCAGAAATCACGATCGACCACCCGGATCGGCACGAATCCTGAGTTTCTCGCTGTACCGACGAAAATCACTATTCACCCCTGAAAAGCCCAAAAGTAGTTATTTTCTGTTGTGTATACGGAAAACCCCCGTACTGCCCCCAGAACGTTGCAAATAACCAATCTGCCCCCCAAACAGCCAAAAATCATGATCGACCGTCTGAATCGGGACGAATCCCGAGTTTCGCGCTGTACCGACGAAAATCACTATTCACCCCTAAACAGCCCGAAAGAAGTTATTTTCTATTTTGTCAACGGAAAACCCCCGTACCGGCCCTTGAACATTACAAATAACCAATCTGCCACCCGAATAGCCAGAAATCCCGATCGACCACCCGGATCGGCACGAATCCCGAGTTTCTCGCTGTACCGACGAAAATACTATTCACCCCTGAAAAGCCCAAAAGTAGTTATTTTCCGTTGTGTATACGGAAAACCCCTGTATCGCCCCCAAAACGTTGCAAATAACCAATCTGCCCCCCAAACAGCCAGAAATCATGATCGACCGTCCTGATCGGGACGAATCTCGGGTTCCTTGTTGTGCCGGCAAAAATCACTATTCAGTCCTGAACTGCCCGAAAGTAGTTATTTTCTATTTTGTCAAGGGAAAACCCCCGTACCGCCCCTAGAACGTTGCAAATAACCAATCGAACCCCCAAACAGCCAGAAATCACGGTCGACCATCCGGATCGGCACGAATCCCGAGTTTCTCGCTGTACCAACGAAAATCACTATTCACCCCAGAAAAGCCTGAAAGTGGTTATTTTCCTTTGTGTCAACGGAAAACTCCCGTTCCGCCCCAAAAACAATGCAAATAACCAATCCGCCCCCCGAACAGCCAGAAATCACGATTGACCGTCCGGATCGGCACAAATCTCGAGTTTCTCATTGTACCGACGAAAATCACTATTCACCCCTGAAAAGCCCGAAAGTAGTTATTTTCTATTTTGTCAATGGAAAGCCCCCGTACCACCCGTAGAACGTTGCAAATAACCAATCTGCCCCCCAAACAGCCAGAAATCGTGATCGGTCGTCCGGTTCGGCACGAATCCAGAGTTTGTCGTTGTACCGACGAAAATCACTATTCACCCCTGAACAGCCCGAAAGTAGTTATTTTCTATTTTGTCAACCGAAAACCACCGTACCGCCCCTAGAACGTTGCAAATAACCAATCTGCCTCCCAAACAGCCAGAAATCACGATCAGCCATCTGGATCGGCACGTATCCCGAGTTTCTCGTTGTACCGTCGAAAATCAATATTCACCCCTGAATAGCCTGACAGTAGTTATTTTCTATTTTGTCAATGGAAAGCCCCCATCCCGCCCGTAGAACGTTGCAAATAACCAATCTGCCGCCCAAACAGCCAGAAATCAAGATCGACCATCTGGATCGGCACGAATCCCGAGTTTCTCGCTGTACCGACGAAAATCACTATTCACCCCTGAAAAGTCCGAAAGTAGTTATTTTCCGCTGCGTAAACGGAAAACCCCCGTACCACCCCCAGAACGTTGCAAATAACCAATCTGCCCCCCAAACAGCCAGAAATCATGATTGACCGTCCGGATCGGGACGAATCTCAGGTTCCTCGTTGTGCCGGCTAAAATCACTATTCAACCCTGAACTGCCCGAAAGTAGTTATTTTCTATTTTGTCAAGGGAAAACCTCCGTACCGCCCCAAGAACGTTGCAAATAACCAATCTAACCCCCAAACAGCATGAAATCACGATCGACCGTCCGGATCGGCACGAATCCCGAGTTTCTCACTGTACCGACGAAAATCACTATTTTCCCCTGAAAAGCCCGAAAGTGGTTATTTTCCATTGTGTCAACAGAAAACCCCCGTTCCACCCCAAAATATTGCAAATAACAAATCTGCCCCCAATTAGCCAGAAATCACGATCGACCGTCCGGATCGGCACGAATCCCGAGTTTCTCATTGTACCGACGAAAATCAATATTCACCCCTGAACAGCCCGAAAGTAGTTATTTTCTATTTTGTCAACCGAAAACCCCCGTTCCACCCCTAGAACGTTGCAAATAACCAATCTGCCTCCCAAACAGCCAGAAATCTCGATCAGCCATCCAGATCGGAACGTATCCCGAGTTTCTCGTTGTACCGTCGAAAATCAATATTCACCCCTGAACAGCCCGACAGTAGTTATTTTCTACTCTGTCAATGGAAAGCCCCCGTACCGCCCGTAGAACGTTGCAAATAACCAATCTGCCCCCCAGACAGCCAGAAATCACGATCAACTGCCCGGATCGGCACGTATCCTGAATTTCTCGCTGTACCGACGAAAAATACTATTCACCGCTGAACAGCCCGAAAGAAGCTATCCTCAATTTTGCCAACGGAAAACTCCCGTACCGCCCCTAGAACATTGCAAATAACTAATCTGCCACCCAAACAGCCAGAAATCACGATCGACCGTTCGGATCGGCACGAATCCCAAGTTTCTCGCATACCGACGAAAATCACTATTCACCCCTAAACAGCCCGAAAGTAGTTATTTTCCGTTGTGTAAATGGAAAACTCCCGTACCGCCACCAGAACGATGCAAATAACCAATCTGCCCCCCAAATAGCCGAAAATCATGATCGACCGTCCGGATCGGGACGAATCTCAGGTTCCTCGTTGTGCCGGCTAAAATCACTATTCAACCCTGAACTGCCCGAAAGTATTTATTTTCTATTTTATCAAGGGAAAACCCCCATACCGCCCCTAGAACATTGCAAATAACCAATTGAACCCCCAAACAGCATGAAATCACGATCGACCGTCCGGATCGGCACGAATCCCGAGTTTCTCGCTGTACCGACGAAAATCACTAGTTTCCCCTGAAAAGCCCGAAAGTGGTTATTTTCCATTGTGTCAACGGAAAACCGCCGTTCCGCCCCAAAAACATTGCAAATAATGAATCTGACCCCCAAACAGCTAGAAATCACGATCGACCGTCCGGATCGGCACGAATCCCGAGTTTCTCATTGTACCGAAGAAAATCACTATTCAACCGTGAACAGCCCGAAAGTAGTTATTTTCTATTTTGTCAATGGAAAGCCCCCGTACCGCCCGTAGAACGTTGCAAATAACCAATCTGCCCCCCAAACAGCCAGAAATAACGATCGACCGTCCGGATCAGCACGAATCCCGAATTTCTCGCTGTACAGACGAAAATCACTATTCACCCCTGAAAAGGCCGAAAGTTGTTATTTTCCATTTTGTCAACGGAATGCCCCCGTACGGCCCCTAGAACGTTACAAATAACCAATCTGCCAGAAATCTCAATCGGCCGTCCGGATCGGCACGAATCCCGAGTTTGTCGTTGAATTGATGGAAATCACTATTCACCCCAGAAATGCCCGAAAGTAGTTATTTTCCATTGTGTCAACGGAAAACCCCCGTACCGCCCCCAAAACATTGCAAATTACCAATCTGCCACCCAAACCGCCAGAAATCACGACCAATTGCCCGGATCCGCACGTATCCCGAATTTCTCGCTGAACCGACGAAAATCACTATTCACCCACGAACAGCACGAAAGCTGTTATTTTCCATTTTGTCAACGGAAAACTCCCGTACCGCCCCTAGAACGTTGCAAATAACAAATTTGCCTCCCAAACAGCCAGAAATCGTGATCGGCTGTCCGGTTCGGCACGAATCCCGAGTTTCTCGTTGTACCGACAAAAATCACTATTCATCCCTGAATAGCCTGAAGATATTATCCGTTTTGTCAGCGGAAAACCTTCGTACCGCCCCTACAACCTTGCAAATAACCAATTTGCCCCCCAAACTGCCAGAAATCCTGATCGGCCGTCCGGATCGACCCAAATCCCGAGTTTCTCGTTGTACCAAGGAAAATCACTATTCACCCCTAAACAGCCCGAAAGTAGTTATCTTCTATTTTGTCAACGAAAAACCACCGTACCGCCCCAAGAACATTGCAAATAACCAATCTGCAACCCAAACAGCTAGAGACCATGATCGGCCGTCTGGATCGGCACGAATCCCAAGTTTCTCGTTGTACCGGCGAAAATCACTATTTAACCCTGAACAGCCCGAAAGTAGTTATTTTCCATTGCGTCAATGGAAAACCACCGTACCGCCCCCAAAACGTTGCAAATAACCAATCTGCTCCCCAAACAGCCAGAAATCACGATCAGCTGCCCGGATCGGCACGTATCCTGAATTTCTCGCTCTACCTACGGAAATCACTATTCACCCACGAACTGCCCGAAGGTTGTTATTCTCCATTTTGCCAACGGAAAACCCCCGTACAGCCCCATGAACGTTGAAAATAACCAATCTGCACCCCCAAACAGCCAGAAGTAACGATCGACTGTCCGGATCAGCACGAATCCCGAATTTCTTGCTGTACCGGCGAAAATCACTATTCACCCCTGAAAAGCTTGAAAGTAGTTATCTTCTATTTTGTCACTGAAAAACCCCCGTACCGCCCCAAGAACGTTGCAAATAACCAATCTGCCACCCAAACAGCCAGATATCATGATCGGCCGTCCGGATCGGCACGAATCCTGAGTTTCTCGTTGTACCGGCGAAAATCACTATTCACCCCTGAACAGCCCGAAAGTAGATATTTTCCATTGTGTCAATGGAAAACCACCGTACTGCCCCCAAAAATGTTACAAATACCCAATCTGCTCCCCAAACAGCCAGAAATCACGATCAGCCGCTCGGATCGGCACGTATCCTGAATTTCTCGCTTTACCGATGAAAATCACAATTCACCCACGAACAGCCTGAAAGTTGTTATTCTCCATTTTGTCAACGGAAAACCCCTGTACTACCCATAGAACGTTGCAAATAACCAATCTGGCCCCCAAACAGCCAGAAATCATGATCGACCGTTCGGATTGGGATGAATCCCATGTTTCTCGTTGTACCGGCGAAAATCACTATTCACCCCAGAACAGCCCGAAAGTAGTTATTTTCTATTTTGTCAACGGAAAACCCCCGTACCACGCCTAGAATGTTGCACATAACCAATCTGCCTCCCAAACAACCAGAAACCATGATTGACCGTCCGGATCGGCACGTACCCCAATTTCTCGTTGTACCAACGAAAATCACTATTCACCCTCGAACAGTCCGAAAGTAGTTATTTTCCATTTTGTCAACGGAAAACCCCCGTACCGCCTCTAGAACATTGCAAACAACCAATCTGCCACCCAAAGAGCAAGAAATCTCGATCAGCCGCCTGGATCGGCACGTATCCTGAATTTCTCGCTGTACCGACGAAAATTACTATTCACCCCTGAACAGCCCGAAAGTAGTTATCTTCTATTTTGCCAACGGAAAACCCCCGTACCGCCCCCAGAACGTTGCAAATAACCAATCTGCCCCCCAAACAGCCAAAAATCATGATCGGCCGTTCGGATCGGGACGAATCCCGAGTTTCTCGTTGTGCCGGCGAAAATTACTTTTCACCCTTAAACAGCCCGAAAGTAGTTATTTTCCATTTTGTCAACGGAAAACCCCCGTACCGCCTCAAGAACGTTGCAAACAACTAGTCTGCCACCCAAAGAGCCAGAAATCACGATCAGCCTCCCGGATCGGCACGTATCCTGAATTTCTCGCTCTACCGACGAAAATCACTATTCACCCACGAACAGCCCGAAAGTTGTTATTCTCCATTCTGTCAACCGAAAACCCCTGTACCGCCCCTAGAACATTACAAATAACCAATCTGCTGCTCAAACAGCCAGAAATCGTGATCGGCCGTCCGGTTCAGCACGAATCCCAGGTTTCTCGTTGTACCGACGAAAATCACTATTTGCCCCTGAATAGCCCGAAAGTAGTTATCTTCTATTTTGTCAACAAAAAACCCTCGTACCGCCCCTAGAACGTTGTAAATAACCAATTTGCCCCCCAAACAGCCAAAAATCATGATCGGCCGTCCGGATCGGCATGAATCCCGAGTTTCTCGTTGTTTTGGCGAAAATTACTATTCACCCCTGAACAGCCCGAAAGTAGTTATTTTTCATTTTGTCAACGGAAAACCAACGTATTGCCCCCAAAATGTTGCAAATAACCAATCTACCACCCATGCAGCCAAAAATCACGATCAGCCGTCCGGATTAGCACGAATCTCGAATTTTTCGTTGTACCGGTAGAAATCACTATTCATCCCTAAACCGCCACAAACTAGTTATTTTCCATTTTACCAACGGAAAACTCCCGCACCACCCCTAAAACGTTGTAAAAAACCAATCTGCCACTCAAACAGCCAGAAATCACGATCGACCGTCCTGATTGGCACGAATCCCGAGTTTCTTGCTGTACCGACAAAAATCACTATTCACCCATGAAAAGCCCGAAAGTAGTTATTTTCCATTGTGTCAACTGAAAACTCCCGTACCGCCCCCATAACGTTGCAAATAACCAATCTGCCCCCCAAACAGCCATAAATCACGATCGTCCGCCCGGTTTGGCACAAATCCCGAGTTTCACGTTGTACCGATGAAAATTACTATTCATCCCTGAAGACATTATCCGTTTTGTCAACGGAAAACCCCCGTACCGCCCCCAAAAAGTTGCAAATAACCAATCTGCCACCCAAACAGCCAGAAATCACGATCGGCCGACCGGATCGGCACAAATCCCGAATTTCTTGCCGTAACGATTAAAATTACTATTCACTCACGAACTGTCCGAAAGTAGTTATTTTCCATTTTGTCAACGGAATACCCCCGTACCACCCTTAGAACGTTGTAAATAACCAATCTGCTACCAAAACAGTCAAAAATCATGATCGCCTGTCCGGGTTGGCACGAATCTCGAGTTTCTCGTTGTACCGACGAAAATCACTACGCATCCCTGAATAGCCCGAAAAAAATTATTATCCATTTTAACAATGGAAAACCCCGTACCGCCTCTAAAACATTGTAAATAATCAATCTGCCGCCCAAACAGCTAGAAATCACAATCGATTGCCCGGATCGGCACGTATCCCGAATTTCTCGCCGTACCGACGAAAATTACTACTCACCCACGAACAGCCCAAAAGTAGTTATTTTCCATTTTGTCAACGGAAAACCCTCGTACCGCCCCTTGAACATTGCAAATATCCACTCTGCCACCCAAACAGCCAGAAATCATGATCGGCCGTCCGAATTGGCACGAATCCCGAGTTTCACGTTGTACCATCGAAAATTACTATTCACCACTCAACAGCCCGAAAGTAGTTATTTTCCATTATGTCAACGGAAAACCACAGTACCACCCCAGAACGTTGCAAATAACCAATCTGCCCCCCAAGCAGCCAGAAATCATGATCGACCGTTCGGATCGGGACGAATCTCGGGTTCCTCGTTGTGCCGGCTAAAATCACTCTTCAACCCTGAACTGCCCGGAAGTAGTTATTTTCAATTTTGTCAAGGGAAAACCCCCATACCGCCCCAAGAACGTTGCAAATAACCAATCTAACCCCCAAACAGCATGAAATCACGATCGACCGTCCGGATCGGCACGAATCCCGAGTTTCTCGCTGTACCGACGAAAATCACTATTTTCCCTTGAAAAGCCCGAAAGTGGTTATTTTCCATCGTGTCAACAGAAAACCCCCGTTCCGCCCCAAAACATTGCAAATAACGAATCTGCCCCCCAAACAGCCAGAAATCACGATCGACCGTCCGGATCGGCACGAATCCCGAGTTTCTCATTGTACCGACGAAAATCACTATTCACCCGTGAACAGCCCAAAAGTAGTTATTTTCTATTTTGTCAATGGAAAGCCCCCGTACCACCTGTAGAACGTTGCAAATAACCAATCTGCCACCAAAATAGCCAGAAATGACGATCGACCAACCAGATCGGCACAAATCCCAAGTTTCTCGCTGTACCGACGAAAATCACTATTCACCCCTGAAAAGCCTGAAAGTAGTTATTTTCCGTTGTGTAAACAGAAAACCCCCATACCGCCCCTAAAATGTTGCAAATAACAAATCTGCCACCCAAACAGCCACTAATCACGATCGACTATCCGGATCGGCACGAATCCCTTGTTTTCCGTTGTACCGATGAAAATCACTATTCACCCCTAAACCGCCTGAAAGTAGTTATTTTCTATTTATTCAACAGAAAACCCCCGTACCACCCCTAGAACGTTGCAAATAACCAATCTGCCACCCAAACATCCAGAAATCACAATCGACCGTCCGGATCGGCACGAATCCAGAGTTTCTCCTTGTACCGATGAAAATCTCATTTCACCCTTGAAAAGCCCGAAAGAAGTTATTTTCCATTGTGTCAACGGAAAACCCTAGTACCGCCACCAAAACATTGCAAATAACATATCTGCCCCCCCCAAACAGCCAGAAATCCCGATCAGCCGCCTGGATCGGCACGTATCCCGAATTTCTTGCCGTACCGACAAAATTACTATTCACCCCTGAACAGCCCGAAAGTAGTTATCTTCTATTTTTCCAAGGGAAAACCCCCGTACCGCCCCTAGAACGTTGCAAACAACCAATCTGCCACCCCAACAGCCAGAAATCGTGATCGGCCGTCCGGCTCGGCACGAATCCCAAGTTTCACGTTGTACCAACGAAAATCACTACCCACCCCTGAATAGCCCGAAAGTAGTTATCTTCTATTTTGCCAACGGAAAACCCCCGAACCACCCCTAGAACGTTGCAAATAACCAATATGTCCCCCAAAACTGCCAGAAATCATGATCGCTGTCCGGATCGGGATGAATCCTGAGTTTCTCATTGTACTGGCGAAAATCTCTGTTCACCCCTGAACAGCCTGAAAGTAGTTATTTTTTATTTTGTCAACAGAAAATCCCCGTACCGCCCCCAGAACATTGCTTATAACCAATCTGCCCCCCAAACAGCCCGAAATCACGATCAACCGTCCGGATCGGCACGAATCCCGAGTTTCTCGTTGTACCAACGAAATTCACTATTCACCCCCGAACAGCCCGAAAGATGTCATTTTCCATCTTGTCAACGGAAAACCCCCGTACCACCCCATGAACGATGCAAATAACCAATCTGCCACCCAAACAGCCAGAAATCATGGTCGGCCGACCGGATCAGGACGAATCCCGAGTTTCTCGTTGTACCGGCGAAAATCACTATTCACCCCTAAACAGCCCGAAAGTAGTTATTTTCCATTTTGTCAGCGGAAAACCCCCGAACCACCCCAAGAACGTTGTATATAACCAATCTGCCACCCAAACAGCTAGAAATCACGATCGACCGTCCGGATCGGCACGAATCCCGAGTTTCTCGCTGTACCAACGAAAATCACTATTCACCCCTGAACGGCCCGAAAGTAGTTATTTTCTATTTTGTCAACAGAAAACCCCCGTACCACCCCCAAATCGTTGCAAATAACCGATCTGCCCCCAAATAGCCAGAAATCACGATCAATCGCCCGGATCCGGACGAATCCCAAGTTTCTCGTTGTACCGACGAAAATCACTATTCACCCACGAACAAACCGAAAGTAGTTATTTTCCATTTTGTCAACGAAAAACCCCGTACCACCACTAAAATGTGGCAAATTACCAATCTGCCATCCAAACAGCTGGAAATCATGATCGGCAGCACGGATCGACACAAGTCCCGAATTTCTCGCCGTACTGACAAAAATCACTATTCACCCACAAACAGCCTGAAAGTAGTTATTTTCCATTTTGTCAACAGAAAACCCCCGTACCGCCCCTAGAACGTTGCAAATAACCAATCTGCCACCCAAACAGCCAGAAATCATGGTCAACCGACCGGCTCGGCACGAATCCCGAGTTGCTCGTTGTACCGACGACAATCACTGTTCACCCCTGAACAGCCCGAAAGTAGTTATTTTCTATTTTGTCAACGGAAAACCCCCGTACCGCATCTAAAACGTTGCAAACAACCAATCTGCCACCAAAAGAGCCAGAAATCACGATTAGCCGCCCGGATCGGCATGTATCCCGAATTTCTCGCTGTACAGACGAAAATTACTATTCACCCCTGAACAGTCTGAAAGTTGTTATCTTCAATTTTGCCAACGGAAAACCCCCGTATCGCCCCTAGAACGTTGCAATTAACCAATCTACCCCCACAACAGCCAGAAATGATGATCGGCCGTCCGGATCGGGACAAATCCCGAGTTTCTCGTTGTACCGGTGAAAATCACTATTCACCCCTGAACAGCCCGAAAGTAGTTATTTTCTATTCTGTCAATGAAAAACCCCCGTACCGCCACTAAAACGTGGCAAATAACCAATCTACCACCCAAACAGCCAGAAATCGCGATGGGCCGTCCGAATCGGCACGAATCACAAATTTCTCGCTGTACCTACGAAAATTGCTATTCACCCCCGAACAGCACGAAAGTAGTTATTATCCATTTTGTAACCGGTAAACCCCCGTACCGCCCCCATAACGTTGCAAATAACCAATCTGCCTCCCAAATAGCCAAAAATCACGATCGACCGTCCGGATCGGCACGTATCCTGAATTTATCGTTGTACCATAGAAAATCACTATTCATCCGTGAATAGCCCGAAAGTAGTTATTTTCCATTATGTCAACGGAAAACCCCCGTACCGCCTCTAAAACGTTGTAAATAACCAATCTACCACCCAAAACAACCAGAAATCATGATCAGCCATCCGGATCGGCACGTATCTCGAATTTCTCATCGTACGAACGAAAATCACTATTCACCCACGAACAGCCAAAAAGTAGTTATTTTCCATTTTGTCAACGGAGAACCCCCGTATCACCCCTAAAAGGTTGCAAATAACCAATTTGCAACCCGAACAGCCAGAAATCACGATCGGCTGTCCGGATCGGCACGAATCCTGAATTTCTCGCTGTACCGATGAAAATCACTATTCACCCCTGAACTGCCCTTAAGTAGATATTTTGCATTTTGTCAATGGAAAACCCCCGTACCACCCCCAAAACGATGCAAATAACCAACCTACCACTCAGACATCCAGAAATCCTGATCGGCCGTCTGGATCGGCACGAATCCCGAATTTCTCGTCGTACCGATGGAAATCACTATTCACCCACGATCAGCCCGAAAGTAGTTATTTCCATTTTGTCAACGGAAAACCCCCGTACCGTCCTTGAATGTTACAAATAACCAATCTGCCACCCAAACGGCCTAAAATCACGATCGGCTGTCCAGATCGGCACGTATCTCGAGTTTCTCGTTGTGCCGACGAAAATCACGATTCACCCCTAAACAGCCTGAAAGTAGTTATTTTACATTCTGTCTACGGAAAACCCCCATACCACCCCTAGAACGTTGCAAATAAACAATCTGCCACCCAAACAGCCTGAAATCACGGTCGGCCATCCGGATCGGCACGTATCCCGAATTGAACGCTGTCCCGAAGAAAATCACTATTCCTCCTTGAACAGCTCGAAAGAAGTTATTTTCCATTTTGTCAACGGAAAACCCCCGTATCGCCCCTAAAACGTTGCAAATAACCAATCTGCCACCCAAACTGCCAAAAATCACGATCGGCCGTTCGGATTGGCACAAATCCCAAATTTCTCACCGTACCGACGAAAATCACTATTCACCCTTGAACAGCCCGAAAGTAGTTATTTTCCATTTTGTCAATGGAAAACCCTCGTATCACCTCTAAAACGTTGCGAATATCCAATCTGCCACCCAAACAGCCTGAAATCTCGACCGGTCGTCCAAATCGGCACAAATCTCGATTTTTTTGCTGTACCGACGAAAATCGCTATTCATCCCTGAATAGCCCGAAAGTAGTTTTTTTCCTTTCTGTCAACGGAAAACCCACGTACCGCCCCTGGAACGTTGCAAATAACCAACCTTGATTGGCCGTCCGGATCGGCACGAATCTCGAATTTCTCGCTGTACCGACGAAAATCACTATTCTCCTCTGAACAGCCCGAAAGTAGTTATTTTCTATTTTGCCAACGGAAAACCCACGTACTGCCCCTATAACATTGCAAATAACCAATCTGCCACCCAAACAGCCAAAAATCACGATCGGCCGTTCGGATCGACACGTATCCCGAGTTTCTCGTTGTACCGACGAAAAATACTATTCACCCATGAATAGCCCGAAAGTAGTTATTTTACATTCTGTCTACGGAAAACCCCCGTACCGCCCCTAGAATGTTGCAAATACCCAATCTGCCACCCAAGTAGCCAAAAATCACGATCGCCCGTCCAGATTGGCACAAATCCCGAATTTCTCGCCGTACTGACGAAAATCACTATTCCCCCTTAAATTACCCGAAAGTAGTTATTTTCCATTTGGTCAACGGAAAACTCCCGTTCCACCTCTAAAACGTTGCAAATAACCAATCTGCCCCCCATACAGCCGGAAATCACGATTGCCCGTTCGAATCGGGACGAATTCTGAATTTCTCACTGTACCGACGGAAATCACTATTCACCCTAGAACAGCCCGAAAGTATTTACTTTCCATTTTGTCAATGGAAAACCCCCGTACCGCCCCTAGAACGTTGCGAATAACAAATCTGCCTACCAAACAGCTTGAAATCACGATCGCCTGTCTGAATCGGCACATATCCGAATTTCTTGCCACACCAACGGAAATCACTAATCACCCACGAACTGCCCGAAAGTAGTTATTTTCCATTTTGTCAACGGAAAACCCCCATACCACCTCTAAAACATTGTAAATAACCAATCTGCCGCCCAAACAGCCAGAAATCATGATCGGCCGCCCAGATCGGCGCGTATCCCGAATTTCTTGCCTTACCAACGAAAATCACAATTCTCCAACGAAAGGCCCGAAAGTAGTTATTTTCCATTTTTTCAGTGGAAAACCTCCGTATCGCCCTCAAAATGTTGCAAATAACCAATCTGCCTACCAAACAGCTTGAAATCACGATCGCCCGTCCGAATCGGCACGTATCCGAATTCCTCATCGTACCGACGTATATCACTATTCACCCCAGAACAACCTGAAAGTTGTTATTATCCATTTTGTCAACGGAAAACCACCGTACCGCCCCAAAAACGTTGCAAATAACCAATCTGCCACCCAAACAGCCAGAAATCACGGTCAGCCGTCCAGATCAGCTCGAATCCCGAATTTCTCGCTGTACCGACGAAAATCATTATTCAATCCTGAACGGCCCGAAAGTAGTTATTATCCGTTTTGTCAACGGAAAACCCCCGTACCGGCCCCATAACGTTGCAAATAACCAATCTGCCTACCAAACAGCTTGAAATCTCGGTCGCCCGTCCGGATCGGCACGTATCCTGAATTTCTTGCTGTACCGACGAAATTCGCTATTCACCCCGAATCAACCCGAAAGTAGCTATTATCCATTTTGCCAACGGAAAACCCCCGTACCGGCCCCAAAACGTTGTAAATAACCACTCTGCCTCCTAAACAGCCAGAAATCACGGTCAGCCGTCCGGATCGGCACGAATCCCGAATTTCTCGCTGTACCGACGAAAATCACTATTCACTACTGAACGACTCGAAAGTAGTTATTATCCGTTTTGTCAACGGAAAACCCTCGTACCGCCCCCAAAACGTTACAAATAACCAATCTGCCAACCAAGCAGCCTGAAATCACGATCACCCGTCCGGATCGGCACGTATTCGAACCTCTCACCGTACCAACGGAAATCACTATTGATCGCTGAACAGCCCGAAAAGTAGTTATTATCCATTTTGTCAGCGGAAAACCCCCCGTACCGCCCCCAAAACGTTGCAAATAACCAATCTGCCTCCCAGACAGCCAGAAATCACGGTCAGCCGTCCGGATTCGCACGAATCTTAAATTTCTCGCTGTACCGACGAAAATCACTATTCACTCCTGAACGGCCCGAAAGTAGTTATTATCCGTTTTGTCAACGGAAAACCCCCGTTCCGGCCCCAAAACGTTGCAAATAGCCAATCTGCCTACCAAACAGCTTGAAATCACGATCGCCCGTCTAGATCGGCACGTATCCTGAATTTCTCGCAGCACCGACGAAAATCGCTATTCACCCATGAACAACCCGAAAGAAGTTATTATCCATTTTGTCAACGGAAAACCCCCGTACCGCCCCTAAAATTTTGCAAATAACCAATCTGCCTCCCAAACAGCCAGAAATCACGGTCAGCCGTCCGGATCGGCACGAATTCTGAATTTTTCGCTGTACCGACAAAAATCAATATTCACTCCTGAACGGCCCGAAAGTAGTTATTATCCGTTTTGTCAAATGGAAAAACCCCGTACCACCCCCAAAACGTTGCAAAAAACCAGTCATCCTACCAAACTGCTTGAAATCACGATCGCCCGTCCGGATCGGCACGTATCCCGAATTTCTCGCCGCACTGACGGAAATCGCTATTCACAAACGAACAGCCCGAAAGTAGTTATTTTCCCTTTTGTCAACGGAAAACCCCCGTACCGCCTTTAAAACGTTGTAAATAACCAATCTGCCGTCCAAACAGCCAGAAATGACGATCAGCCGCCCAGATCAGCATGTATCCCAAATTTCTCGCAGTACCGACGAAAATCACTATTCACTCCTGAACGGTCTGAAAGTAGTTATTATCCGTTTTGTCAACGGAAAACCCCTGTACCGCCCCCAAAACATTGCAAATAACCAATTTGCCTACCAAACAGTTTGAAATCACAATTGCCCGTCCAGATTGGTACGTATCCCGAATTTCTCGCCGCACCGACGGAAATCACTATTGACCCACGAACTGCCCGAAAGTAGTTATTTTCCATTTTGTCAACGGAAAAACCCCGTACCACCTCTAGAACGTTGCAAATAACCAATCTGCCGCCCAGACAACCTGAAATCAGGATCGGCCTTCCAGATCGGCGCATATCCCGAATTTCTCATCGTACCAACGAAAATCACTATTCACCAATGAATAGCCTGAAAGTAGTTATTCTCCATTTTGTCAGTGGAAAACCCCCGTATCATCGCCAAAACGTTGCAAATAACCAATTTTCCTACCAAACAGCTTGAAATTACGATCGCCCGTCCGGATCGGCACGTATCTCGAATTTCTCGCTGCACCGACGGAAATCACTATTCACCCACGAACAGCCCGAAAGTAGCTATGTTCCATTTTGTCAACGGAAAACCCCCGTATCGACGCTAAAACGTTGCAAATAACCAATATGCCTCCAAACAGCCAGAAATCACGGTCAGCCTTTCGGATCGGCATGAATCCCGAATTTCTCGCTGTACCGACGAAAATTACTACTCACTCCTAAATGGCCCGAAAGTAGTTATTTCCCATATTGTCAGCGGAAAACCCCCATAATGCCCTCAAAACGTTGCAAATAACCAATCAACCTACCAAACAGCCTGAAATCACGATCGCCCGTCCGGATCGGCACGTATGCCGAATTTCTCGATGTTCCGACGAAAATCACTATTCACCCCTGAACAACCCGAAAGTCGTTATTTTCCATTTTGTCAACAGAAAACCCCCGTACCGCCCCCTTAAACGTTGCAAATAACCAATCTGCCTCCCAAATAGCCAGAAATCACAGTCAGCTGTCCGGATCGGCACGAATCCCGAATTTCTCGCTGTACCAACGAAAATCACTATTCACTCCTGAACGGCCTGAAAGTAGTTATTATCCGTTTTGTCAACGGAAAACCCCCGTACTGCCCACAAAACGTTCCAACTAACCAATCTGCGTACCAAACAGCTTGAAATCCTGATCGCTTGTCCGGATCGACACGTATCCCGAATTTCTGGCCGCACCGACGAAATCACTATTCACCCACGAACAACCCGAAAGTCGTTATTTTCTATTTTGTCAACAGAAAACCCCCGTACCGCCCCCTTAAACGTTGCAAATAACCAATCTGCCTCCCAAACAGCCAGAAATCATGAATGCCCGTCCGGATCGGCATGAATCCCGAATCTCTCGCTGTACCGACGAAAATCACTATTCACCCCTGAATAGCCCGAAAGTAGTTATTATCCATTTTGTCAGCTGAAAACCCCCGTACCGCCCCCAAAACGTTGTAATTAACCAATTTGCCTACCAAACAACCTGAAATCACGATCGGCCGTCCGGATCGGCACGTATCCCGAATTTCTCGCCGCACCGATAGAAATCACTATTCACCCACGAACAGCTTGAGAGTACTTATTTTCCATTTCGACAACGGAAAACCCCCGTACTGCCCCTAGAACGTTGCAAATAACCAATCTGCCACCCAAACAGCCAGAAATCACGATCGCCCGTCCGGATCGGCACGAATCCCGAATTTCTCGCTGTACCGACGAAAATACTATTCACCCCTGAACGACCCGAAAGTAGTTCTTATCCGTTCTCTCAACAAAAAATCCCCGTACTGCCCCCAAAACGTTGCAAGTAACTAATCTGTCTACCAAACAACCTGAAATCACGATCGCCCGTCCGGATCGGCACGTATCTTGAATTTCTCGCTGTACCGACGAAAATCACTATTCACCCTTGAACAACCTGAAAGTAGTTATTATCCATTTTGTCAACGGAAAACCCTCGTACCGCCCCTAAAACGTTGCAAATAACCAATCTGCCTACCAAACAACTTGAAATCATGGTCGCCCGTCCGAATCGGCACGTATCCTGAATTTCCCGCTGTTCCGACGAAAATTACTATTCACTCGTGGACGGCCCGAAAGTAGTTATTTCCCATTATGTCAGCGGAAAATCCCCGTATCGCCCCAAAAACGTTGCAAATAACCAATCTGCAACCTGAACAGCCAGAAATCACGAACGCCCGTCCGGATCGGCACGAATCCCGAATTTCTTGCTGTACCGACGAAAATCACTATTCACCCCTGAACAACCCGAAAGTAGTTATTATCCATTTTGTCAACGGAAAACCCTCGTACCGCCCCTAAAACGTTGCAAATAACCAATCTGCCTACCAAACAGCATGAAATCATGGTCGCCCGTCCGAATCGGCACGTATCCTGAATTTCCCGCTGTTCCGACGAAAATTATTATTCACTCGTGGACGGCCCGAAAGTAGTTATTTTCCATTATGTCAGCGGAAAATCCCCGTTTCGCCCCAAAAACGTTGCAAATAACCAATCTGCAACCTAAACAGCCAGAAATCACGAACGCCCGTCCGGATCGGCACGAATCCCGAATTTCTCGCTGTACCGACGAAAATCACTATTCACCCCTGAACAACCCGAAAGTAGTTATTATCCATTTTGTCAACGGAAAACCCTCGTACCGCCCCAAAAACGTTGCAAATAACCAATCTGCCTACCAAACAGCATGAAATCATGGTCGCCCGTCCGAATCGGCACGTATCCTGAATTTCCTGCTGTTCCGACGAAAAATACTATTCACTCGTGGACGGCCCGAAAGTAGTTATTTCCCATTATGTCAGCGGAAAATCCCCGTATCAGCCCAAAAACGTTGCAAATAACCAATCTACAACCTGAACAACCAGAAATCACGATCGCCCGTCCGGATCGGCACGTATCCCGAATTTCTCGCCGCACCGACGGAAATCACTATTCTCCCACGAACAGCCCGAAAGTAGTTATTTGCCATTTTGTCAACAGAAAACCCCCGTACCGCCCCTAAAACGTTGCAAATAACCAATATGCCTCCCAAACAGCCGGAAATCACAGTCAGCCGTCCGGATCGGCACGAATCCCGAATTTCTCACTGCACCGACGAAAATCACTATTGACCCCTAAACAGCCCGAAAGTAGTTACTATCCATTTTTTCAACGGAAAACCCCCGTACCGCCCCCAAAACGTTGCAATTAACCAATCTGCCTACCAAACAGCCTGAAATCACGATCGTCCGTCCAGATCGGCACGTATCCTGAATTTCTCGCCGCACCAACCGAAATCACTATTCACCCATGAACCGCCTGAATGTAGTTATTTTCCATTTTGGAAACGAAGAACCGCCTTACCGCCCCATGAACGATGCAAATATCCAATCTGCCGCCCAAACAGCCAGAAATCACGATCGGCCGCCCAGATCGGAGCGTATCCCGAATTTCACATCGTACCAACGAAAATCACTATTCACCAACGAACAGCCCGAAAGTAGTTATTTTTCATTCTGTCTACGGAAAACCCTCATATCGCCCCCAAAACGTTGCAAGTAACCAATCTGCCTACCAAACAGCCTAAAATCACGATCGCCCGTCCGGATCGGCACGTATCCCGAATTTCTCGCCGCACCGACGGAAATCACTATTCTCCCACGAATAGCCTGAAAGTAGTTATTTTCCACTTTGTCAACAGAAAACCCCCGTACCGCCACTAAAACGTTGCAAATAACCAATCTGCCTACCAAACAGCCGGAAATCACAGTCAGCCGTCCGGATCGGCATGAATCCCGAATTTCTCGCTGTACCGACAAAAATCACTACTCACTCCTGAACGGCCCGAAAGTAGTTGTTATCCGTTTTGTCAATGGAAAACCCCCGTATCGACCCCAAAACGTTGCAAATAACCAATCTGCCTACCAAACAGCCTGAAATCACGATCACCCGTCCGGATCGGCACGTATCTTGAATTTCTCGCTGTACCGACGAAAATCACTATTCACCCCTGAGCAACTCGAAAGTAGTTATTATCCATTTTGTCAACGGAAAACCCCCGTACCGCCCCAAAAACGTTGCAAATAACCAATCTGCCTACCAAACAGCTTAAAATCACGGTCGCCCGTCCGGATCGGCACGTATCCTGAATTTCCCGCTGTACCGACGAAAAATACTATTCACTCATGGACGGCCCGAAAGTAGTTATTTCCCATTATGTCAGCGAAAAATCCCCGTATCGCCCTAAAAACGTTGCAAATAACCAATCTGCAACCTGAACAGCCAGAAATCACGAACGCCCGTCTGGATCAGCCTGTATCCCAAATTTCTCGCCGCACCGACTGAAATCACTATTCACCCCTGAACAGCCCGAAAGTAGTTATTTTTCATTCTGGGAACGAAAAACCGCCGTACCGGCCCATGAACGATGCAAATATCCAATCTGCCGCACAAACAGCCAGAAATCACGATCGGCCGCCCAGATTGGCACGTATCCCAAATTTCACATCGTACCAACGAAAATCACTATTCACCAACGAATAGCCCGAAAGTAGTTATTTTCCATTCTGTCTGCGGAAAACCCCCATATCGCCCCTAAAACGTTGCAAATAACCAATCTGCCTACCAAATTGCTTGAAATCACGGTCGCCCGTCCGGATCGGCACGTATCCTGAATTTCTCGCTGTTCCGACGAAAATCACTATTCACCCCTGAACAACCCGAAAGTAGTTATTATCCATTTTGTCAACGGAAAACCCTAGTACCGCCCCCAAAATGTTGCAAATAACCAATCTGCCTCCGAAACAGCCAGAAATCACGAACGCCCGTCCGGATCGGCACGAATCCAAAAATTTCTCGCTGTACCGACGGAAATCACTATTCACTCTTGAACAGCCCGAAAGTAGATATTATCCATTTTGTCAACGAAAAACCCCCGTACCGCCCCCAAAATGTTGCAATTAACCAATCTGCCTACCAAACAGTCGGAAATCACAGTCAGCCGTCCGGATCGGCACGAATCCCGAATTTCTCGCTATACCGACGAAAATCACTATTGACCCCTGAGCAGCCCGAAAGTAGTTATTATCCATTCTGTCAACGGAAAACCCCTGTATCGCCCCCAAAACGTTGCAAATAGCCAATCTGCCTACCAAACAGCCTGAAATCACGATCGCTCGTCCAGATCGGCACAAATCCCAAATTTCTTGCCGCACCGGCGGAAATCACTATTCACCCACAAACACCCCAAAAGTAGTTATTTTCCTTTTTGGCAACGGAAAACCCCCGTACCGCCCTTAAAACATTGCAAATAACCAATCTGCCTCCCAAACAGCCAAAAATCACGGTCAGCCATCCGGATCTGCACGAATCCCGAATATCTCGCTGTACCGATGAAAATCACTATTCATTCCTAAGCGGCCCGAATGTAATTATTTTCCATATTGTCAGCGGAATACCCCCGTATCGCCCCCAAAACGTTGCAAATAACCAATCAACCTACCAAACAGCCTGAAATCACGATCGCCCGTCCGGATCGGCACGTATCCCGAATTTCTTGCTGTACCGACGAAAATCACTATTCACCCCTGAATAACTCGAAAGTAGTTATTATTCATTTTGTCAACAGAAAACCCTCGTACCGCCCCTAAAACGTTGCAAATAACCAATCTGCCTCCCTAACAGCCAGAAATCATGGCCAGCCGTCCGGATGGGCACGAATCCCGAATTTCTCGCTGTATCGAATAAAATTACTATTCACTCGTGGACGGCCTGAAAGTAGTTATTTTCCATTTTGTCAGCGAAAAATCCCCGTATCGCCCCTAAAACATTGCAAATAACCAATCTGCAACCCGAACAGCCAGAAATCATGAACGCCCGTCCGGATCGGCACGAATCCTGAATTTCTCGCTGTACCGACGAAAATCACTATTCACTCCTGAACAGCCCGAAAGTAGTAATTATCCATTTTGTCAACGAAAAACCCCCGTACCGCCCCCAAAACGTAGCAATTTACCAATCTGCCTACCAAACAACTAGAAACCACGGTCAGTCGTCCGGATCGGCACGAATCACGAATTTCTTGCTGTACCGACGAAAATCACTATCGACCCCTGAACATCCCGAAAGTAGTTATTATCCATTCTGTCAACGGAAAACCACCGTACCGCCCCCAAAACGTAGCAAATAACCAATCTGCCTTCCAAACAGCCTGAAATCACGATCGCCCGTCCGGATCGGCACGTATCCTGAATTTCTCGCCGCACCGACAGAAATCACTATTCACCCACGAACAGCCCGAAAGTAGTTATTTTCCATTCTGGCAACGGAAAACCCCCGTAACGCCCCCATAACGTTGAAAATAACCAATCTGCCGCCCAAACAGCTAGAAATCACGATCCGCCGCCCAGATTGGCAGGTATCCCAAATTTCTCATCGTACCAACGAAAATCACTATTCTCCAACGAACAGCCCGAAAGTAGTTATTTTCCATATTGTCAGTGGAAAACCACCGTATCGCCCCCATAAACGTTGCAAATAACCAATCAACCTACCAAACAGCCTGAAATCACGATAGCCCGTCCGGATGGGCACGTATCCCGAATTTCTCGCTGTACCGACGAAAATCACTATTCACCCCTGAACAACCCGAAAGTAGTTATTATCCATTCTGTCAATAGAAAACCCCCGTACCGGCCCTAAAACGTTGCAGATAACCAATCTGCCTCCCTAACAGCTAGAAACCACGGTCAGCCGTCCGGATCGGCACGAATCCCGAATTTCTCGCTGTACCGACGAAAATCACTATTCACTCCTGAACAGCACGAAAGAAGTTATTTTCCGGTTTGTCAACGGAAAACCCCCGTACCGCCCCTAAAACATTGCAAATAACCAATCTGCCTTCCAAACAGCAAGAAATCACGGTCAGCCGTCCGGATCGGCACGAACCCCGAATTTCTCCTTGTACCGATGAAAATCACTATTCACTCCTAAACGGCCCGAAAGTAGATATTTTCCATATTGTCAGCGGAAAACCCCTGTATCGCCCCCAAAACGTTGCAAATAACCAATCACCCTACCAAACAGCCTGAAATCACGATCGCCCGGCCGAATCGGCACGTATCCCGAATTTCTCGTTGTACCGACGAAAATCACTATTCACCACTGAACAACCCGAAAGTACTTATTATCCATTTTGTCAACAGAAAACCACCGTACCACCCCTAAAATGTTGCAAATAACCAATCTGCCTCCCAAACAACCAGAAATCACAGTCAGCCGTCCGGATCGGCGCGAATCCCGAATTTCTCTCTGTACCGACGAAAATCACTATTCACCCCTGAACAGCCCAAAAGTAGTTATTATCCATTTTGTCAACGAAAAACCCCTGTACCGCCCCCAAAACGTTGCAATTAACCAATCTGCCTACCAAATAGCTAGAAATCACGATCGCCCGTCCGGATCGGCAAGTATCCCGAATTTCTCGCCGCACCGACAGAAATCACTATTCCCCCATGAACAGCCCGAAAGTAATTATTTTCCATTTTGGCAACGGAAAACCCCCGTACCACCCCTAGAACGCTGGAAATAACCAATCAGCCACCCAGACAGCCAGAAATCACAGTTAGCCGTCCGGATCGGCATGAATCCCGAATTTCATGCCGTACCGACGAAAATTACTATTCACTCGTGGACGGCCCGGAAGTAGTTATTATCCATTTGGTCAGCGGAAAACCCCCGTACCATCCCCAAAACGTTGCAAATAATCACTCTGCCTCCCCAACAGCCGGAAATCACGGTCAGCCGTTCGGATCGGCACGAATCCTGAATTTCTCGCTGTGCCGACGAAAATCACTATTGATCCCTGAACAGCCCGAAAGTAGTTATTATCCATTTTGTCATCGGAAAACCCCAGTACCGCCCCCAAAACGTTGCAAATAACCAATCTGCCACCCAAACAGCCTGAAATCACGGTTAGCAGTCCGGATCGGCACGTATCCTTAATTTCTCGCTGTAGCGACGAAAATCACTATTCACCCCTGAACAGCCTGAAAGGAGTTATTATCCATTTTGTCAATGGAAAACCCCCGTACCGCCCCCAAAACGTTGTAATTAACCAATCTGCCTACCAAATAGCCTTAAATCACGATCGCCTGTCCGGATTGGCACGTATCCCGAATTTCTCGCCGCACCGACAGAAATTACTATTCCCCCATGAACAGCCCGAAGGTAGTTATTTTCCATTTTGGCAACGGAAAACCCCCGTACTGCCCCATGAACGTTGGAAATAACCAATCTGCCACCCAAACAGCCAGAAATCACACTTAGCCGTCCGGATCGGCTCGAATCCCGAATTTCTCGCTGTACCGACGAAAATCACTACTCACTCCTAAACGGCCCAGAAGTAGTTATTATCCGTTTTGTCAATGGAAAACCCCCGTACCGCCCCCAAAACGCTGCAAATAACCAATCTGCCACCCAAACAGCCGAAAATCACAGTCAGCCGCCCAGATCGGCACGTATCCCGAATTTCTCGCTACTCCGTCGAAAATCACTATTCACTCCTGAACGGCCCGGAAGTAGTTATTATCCCTTTTGCTAGCGGAAAACCCCCGTATCGCCCCCAAAACGTTGCAAATAACCAATCAACCTACCAAACAGCCTGAAATCACGATCGCCCGTCCGGATCGACGCGTATCCCGAATTTCTCGTCGCACCGGCGAAAATCACTATTCACCCACGAACAGCCCGAAAGTAGTTATTTTCCATTTTGGCAACGGAAAACCCCCGCACTGCCCCCAAAACATTGCAAAAAACCAATCTGCCCACCAAACAGCTTGAAATCGAGATCGCCCGTCTGGATCGGCACGTATCCCAAATTTCTCGCTGTGCCGACGAAAATCACTATTCATTCCTGAGCAACCTGAAAGTAGTTATTATCCATTTTGTCAATGGAAAATCCCCGTACCGCCCCCAAAACGTTGCAAATAACCAATTTGCCTCCCAAATAGCCAGAAATCACGGTCAGCCGTCCGGATTGGCACGAATCCCGAATTTCTAGCTGTATCGATGAAAATCACTATTTACCCCTGAACAGCCTGAAAGTAGTTATTATCCATTTTTTCAACGGAAAACCCCTGTGACGCCCCCAAAACGTTGCAATTAACCAATCTGCCTACCAAACAGGCTGAAATCACGATCGCCCGTCCAGATCGGCACGTATCCGAATTTCTCGCTGCACTGACAGAAATCGCTATTCACACACGAGCAGCCCAAAAGTAGTTATTTTCCGTTTTGTAAATGGAAAACCCCCAAACCGCACCCCAAACGTTGCAAATAACCAATCTGCCCACCAGACAGCTTGAAATCACGATCGCCCGTCCGGATCCTCACGTATCCCAAATTTCTCGCTGTATCGACGAAAATCACTATTCAATCCAGAACGGCCAGAAAGTAGTTATTATCCATTTGGTCAACGGAAAACCCCCGTACCGCCCCCAAAACGTTGCAAATAACCAATCTGCCTCCCAAACAGCCGAAAATCACAGTCAGCCGCCCAGATCGACACGTATCCCGAATTTCTCGCTACTCCGTCGAAAATCACTATTCACTCCTGAACGGCCCGGAAGTAGTTATTATCCCTTTTGCTAGCGAGAAACCCCCGTATCGCCCCCAAAACGTTGCAAATAACCAATCAACCTACCAAACAGCCTGAAATCACGATCGCCCGTCCGGATCGACGCGTATCCCGAATTTCTCACCGCACCGGTGAAAATCACTATTCACCCACGAACAGCCCGAAAGTAGTTATTTTCCATTTTGGCAACGGAAAACCCCCGCACTGCCCCCAAAACATTGCAAAAAACCAATCTGCCCACCAAACTGCTTGAAATCGAGATCGCCCGTCCGGATCGGCACGTATCCCAAATTTCTCGCTGTGCCGACGAAAATCACTATTCATTCCTGAGCAACCCGAAAGTAGTTATTATCCATTTTGTCAATGGAAAATCCCCGTACCGCCCCCAAAACGTTGCAAATAACCAATTTGCCTCCCAAATAGCCAGAAATCACGGTCAGCCGTCCGGATTGGCACGAATCCCGAATTTCTAGCTGTATCGATGAAAATCACTATTTACCCCTGAATAGCCTGAAAGTAGTTATTATCCATTTTGTCAACGGAAAACCCCTGTGACGCCCCCAAAACGTTGCAATTAACCAATCTGCCTACCAAACAGGCTGAAATCACGATCGCCCGTCCAGATCGGCACGTATCCGAATTTCTCGCTGCACTGACAGAAATCTCTATTCACACACGAGCAGCCCAAAAGTAGTTATTTTCCGTTTTGTAAACGGAAAACCCCCAAACCGCTCCCCAAACGTTGCAAATAACCAATCTGCCCACCAGACAGCTTGAAATCACGATCGCCTGTCCGGATCCTCACGTATCCCAAATTTCTCGCTGTACCGACGAAAATCACTATTCAATCCAGAACGGCCGGAAAGTAGTTATTATCCATTTGGTCAACGGAAAACCCCCGTACCGCCCCCAAAACGTTGCAAATAACCAATCTGCCTCCCAAACAGCCGGAAATCACAGTCAGCCGCCCAGATCGACACGTATCCCGAATTTCTCGCTACTCCGTCGAAAATCACTATTCACTCCTGAACGGCCCGGAAGTAGTTATTATCCCTTTTGCTAGCGAGAAACCCCCGTATCGCCCCCAAAACGTTGCAAATAACTAATCAACCTACCAAAAAGGCTGAAATCACGATCGCCTGTCCAGATTGGCACGTATCCGAATTTCTCGCCGCACTGACAGAAATCGCTATTCACACACGAGCAGCCCAAAAGTAGTTATTTTCCGTTTTGTAAATGGAAAACCCCCAAACCACTCCCCAAACATTGCAAATAACCAATCTGCCCACCAGACAGCTTGAAATCACGATCGCCTGTCCGGATCCTCACGTATCCCAAATTTCTCGCTGTACCGACGAAAATCACTATTCAATCCAGAACGGCCGGAAAGTAGTTATTATCCATTTGGTCAACGGAAAACCCCCGTACCGCCCCCAAAACGTTGCAAATAACCAATCTGCCTCCCAAACAGCCAGAAATCACGGTCAGCCGTCCGGATTGGCACGAATCCCGAATTTCTCGCTGTACCGACGAAAATCACTATTTACCTCTGAATAGCCCGAAAGCAGTTATTAGCCATTTTGCCAACAGAAAACCCCTGTGACGCCCCCAAAACGTTGCAATTAACCAATCTGCCTACCAAAAAGGCTGAAATCACGATCGCCTGTCCAGATTGGCACGTATCCGAATTTCTCGCCGCACTGACAGAAATCGCTATTCACACACGAGCAGCCCAAAAGTAGTTATTTTCCGTTTTGTAAATGGAAAACCCCCAAACCACTCCCCAAACATTGCAAATAACCAATCTGCCCACTAGACAGCTTGAAATCACGATCGCCCGTCCGGATCCTCACGTATCCCAAATTTCTCGCTGTACCGACGAAAATCACTATTCAATCCAGAACGGCCCGGAAGTAGTTATTATCCATTTGGTCAACGGAAAACCCCCGTACCGCCCCCAAAACGTTGCAGATAACCAATCTGCCTCCCAAACAGCCAGAAATCACGGTCAGCCGTCCGGATTGGCACGAATCCCGAATTTCTCGCTGTACCGACGAAAATCACTGTTTACCTCTGAACAGCCCGAAAGTAGTTATTATCCATTTTGCCAACGGAAAACCCCTGTGACGCCCCCAAAACGTTGCAATTAACCAATCTGCCTACCAAACAGGCTGAAATCACGATTGCCCGTCCGGATCGGCACGTATCTCGAATTTCTCGCAGCACCGACAGAAATCACTATTCACCCACGAGCAGCCTGAAAGTAGTTATTTTCCATTTTGGCAATGGAAAACCACCGTACCACCCCTAGAACGTTGCAAGAAACCAATCTGCACCCCAAACAGCTAGAAATCACAATCGCCCGTCTGGATCGGCACAAATCTCGAATTTCTTGCCGTACTGGTGAAAATCACTATTCACCAACGAGCTGCCCGAAAGCTGTCATTTTCCATTTAGTCAACGGAAAAACCCCGTACCGCCCCTAGAACGTTGCAAATAACCAATCTGCCACCCAAACAGCCAGAAATCACGATCGGCCGCCCAGAACGGCGCGTATCCCGAATTTTTCGCCGAACCAACGAAAATCTCTATTCACTAACGAACAGCCTGAAAGTAGTTATTCACCATTTTGGCAACGGAAAACCCCCGTACCGCCCCTAAAACGCTGCAAATAACCAATCTGCCTCCCAAACAGCCAGAAATCACGGTCAGCCGTCCGGATTGGCACGAATCCCGAATTTCTCGCTGTACCGACGAAAATCACTGTTTACCTCTGAACAGCCCGAAAGTAGTTATTATCCATTTTGCCAACGGAAAACCCCTGTGACGCCCCCAAAACGTTGCAATTATCCAATCTGCCTACCAAACAGGCTGAAATCATGATTGCCCGTCCGGATCGGCACGTATCTCGAATTTCTCGCAGCACCGACAGAAATCACTATTCACCCACGAGCAGCCTGAAAGTAGTTATTTTCCATTTTGGCAATGGAAAACCACCGTACCACCCCGAGAACGTTGCAAAAAACCAATCTGCACCCCAAACAGCTAGAAATCACAATCGCCCGTCTGGATCGGCACAAATCTCGAATTTCTTGCCGTACTGGTGAAAATCACTATTCACCAACGAGCTGCCCGAAAGCTGTCATTTTCCATTTAGTCAACGGAAAAACCCCGTACCGCCCCTAGAACGTTGCAAATAACCAATCTGCCACCCAAACAGCCAGAAATCACGATCGGCCGCCCAGAACGGCGCGTATCCCGAATTTTTCGCCGAACCAACGAAAATCTCTATTCACCAACGAACAGCCTGAAAGTAGTTATTCACCATTTTGGCAACGGAAAACCCCCGTACCACCCCTAAAATGCTGCAAATAACCAATCTGCCTCCCAAACAGCCAGAAATCACGGTCAGCCGTCCGGATCGGCACGAATCCCGAATTTCTCGCCGTACCGACGAAAATCACTATTCCCTTCTGAACGGCCTGAAAGTAGTTATTATCCGTTTTGTCAACGGAAAACCCTCGTACCGCCCACAAAACGTTGCAAATAACCAATCTGCCTACCAAACAGCTTGAAATCTGGATCGCCCGTCTGGATCGGTACGTATCCTTAATTTTTCGTTGCACCGACGGAAATCACTATTCACCCACGAATAACTCGAAAGTAGTTATTTTCCATTTTGACAATGTAAAACCCCCGAACCGCCTCCAAAAATGTTGCAAATAACCAATCTACCTCCCAAACAGCCAGAAATCACGGTCAGCCGTCCGGATCAGCACGAATCCCGAATTTCTCGTTGTACCGACGAAAATCACTATTCACCCCAAAACGGCCCGAAAGTAGTTATTTTCCATTTTGTCAGAAGAAAACCCCCGTATCGCCCCTAAAACGTTGCAAATAACCAATCTACCTACCAAACAGCCTGAAATCACGTTCGCCCGTCCGGATCGGCACGTATCCCGAATTTCTCGCCGCACCGACGGAAATCACTATTCACCCATGAACAGCCCGAAAGGAGTTATTATCCATTTTGTCAACGGAAAACCCCCGTACTGCCCCCAGAACTTTGCAATTAACCAATTTGCCAACCAAGCAGCCAGAAATCCCGATCAGCCGTCCGGATCGGCCCAAATCTCGAATTTCTCGCCGTACTGGTGAGAATCACTACCCACCCTTGAATAGCCCGAAAGAAGTTATTATCCATTTTGTCAACGGAAAACCCCCGTACCGCCCACAAAACGTTGCAAATAACCAATCTGCCTCCCAAACAGCCAGAAATCACGGTCAACCGTCTGGATCGGCACGAATCCCGAATATCTCGCCGTACCGACGGAAATCACTATTCAACCACGAACAACCTGAAAGTAGTTATTTCCCATTTTGGCAAAGGAAAACCCCCGTACCGCCCCAAGAACGTTGCAAATAACCAATCTGCCACCAAAACAGCCAGAAATCACGATCGGCCATCTGGATCGACACAAATCCCGAATTTCCAGCCGTTCCGACGGAAATCACTATTCACCCACTAACAGCCCGAAAGTAGTTAATTTCCATTTTGACAACGGAAAACCCCCGTACTGCCTCTAAAACGTTGCAAATAACCAATCAACCCCCCAAGCTGCCTGAAATCACAATCAACCGCCCAGATCGGCATGTATCCTGAATATCTCGACCTACCAACGGAAATCACTATTCACCCACGAACAGCCCGAAAGTAGTTATTTTCCCTTTTGGCAACGGAAAACCCCCGTGCCGCCCCAAGAACGTTGCAAATAACCAATTTGCCACCAAAACAGCCAGAAATCACGATCGGCCGTTCGGATCGGCACAAATCCCGAATTTCCAGCCGTTCCGATGAAAATTACTATTCACCCACTAACAGCCCGAAAGTAGTTATTTTCCATTTTGACAACGGAAAACCCCCGTACTGCCTCTTAAACGTTGCAAATAACCAATCAACCCCCCAAGCTGCCTGAAATCACAATCAACCGCCCAGATCGGCGCGTATCCCGAATATCTCAACGTACCAATGGAAATCACTATTCACCCACGAACAGCCCGAAAGTAGTTATTTTCCCTTTTGGCAACGAAAAACCCCCGTACCGCCCCAAGAACGTTGCAAATAACCAATTTGCCACCAAAACAGCCAGAAATCACGATTGACCGTTCGGATCGGCACAAATCCCGAATTTCCAGCCGTTTCGACGAAAATCACTATTCACCCACTAACAGTCTGAAAGTAGTTATTTTCCATTTTGACAACGGAAAACCCCCGTATTACCTCTAAAACGTTGCAAATAACCAATCAAACCCCCAAGCTGCCTGAAATCACAATCGACCTCCCAGATCAGCGCGTATCCCGAACATCTCGCAATACCAACGGATATCACTATTCACCCACGAACAGCCCGAAAATAGTTATTTTCCATTTTGGCAATGGAAAACCCCTGTACCACCCCAAGAATGTTGCAAATATCCAATCTGCCACGCAAACAGCCAGAAATCACGGTCAGCCGTCCGGATCGGCACGAATCCCGAATATCTCGCCGTACCAATGGAAATCACTATTTACCCACGAACAGCCTGAATGTAGTTATTTTCCATTTTGTCAATGGAAAACCCCCGTATCGCCCCAAAAACGTTGCAAATAACCAATCTGCAACCTGAACAGCCAGAAATCACGATCGAACGTCCGATCGGCACAAATTCTGAATTTCTCGTTGTACCGACGAAAATCACTATTCACCCCTGAACAGCCCGAAAGTAGTTATTTTCCCTTTTAGCATCGAAAAACCCTCGTACCGCCCCAAGAACGTTGCAAATAACCAATCTGCCACCCAAACAGCCAGAAAAAACGATCGGCCATCCGGATCGGCACGAATCCAGAATTTCTTGCCGTACCAACGAAAATCACTATTCACCCCAGAACAGCACGAAAGTAGTTATTTTCCCTTTTGTCAACGGAAAACCCCCGTACCACCCCCAAAATGTTGCAAATATCCAATCGGCGTCCCAAACAGCCAGAAATCACGGTCAGCCATCCGGATCGGCACGAATCCCAAATATCTCATCGTACTGACGGAAATCACTATTCAACCACGAACAACCCGAAAGTAGTTATTTCCCATTTCGACAAAGGAAAACCCCCGTACCGCCCCTTGAACGTTGCAAATAACCAATCTGCCACCCAAACAGCCAGAAATCACTGTCAGCCGTCCGGATCGGCACGAATCCCGAATTTCTCGTTGTACTGAAATCACCGATCTGCCTACCAAACGGCTTGAAATCACGATCGCCCGTCTGGATCGGCACGTATCCCGAATTTCTCGTTGCACCAACGGAAAGCACTATTCACCCATGAACTGCCCGAAAGTAGTTATTTTCCATTTTGTCAATGGGAAACCCCTGTACCGCCTCTAAAACGTTGCAAATAACCAATCTACCACGTAAACAACCAGAAATCACGATCGGTCGCCCAGATCGGAGCGTATCCCGAATTTCTCGCCGTACTGACGAAAAACACTATTCGCCCACGAACAGCTTGAAAGTATTTATTTTCCATTTTGTCAGCGGAAAACCCCCGTATCGCCCTTAAAACGTTGCAAATAACCAACCCGCAACTCGAACTGCTAGAAGTCACGATCGCCCGTCTGGATTGGCACAGATCACAAATTTCTTGCTGTACTGACGAAAATCACTATTCGCCCCTGAACTGCCCGGAAGTAGTTATTTACCATTTTGTCAAAGGAAAACCCCCGTACCGCCCGCAAAACGTTGCAAATAACCAATTTGCCTCCCAAACAGCCAGAAATCACGGCCAGCCGTCCGGATCGGCACGAATCCCGAATATCTCGCCATACCGACGGAAATCACTATTCACCCACGAACAACCCGAAAGTAGTTATTTTCCATTCTGGCAAAGGAAACCCCCGTACCGCCCCTAGAACATGTCAAATAACCAATCTGCCACCCAAACAACCAGAAATCCCAATCGGCCGTCCGGATCGGTACAAATCCCAATTTTCTCGTTGTACCGACGAAAATACTATTCTCCCCTGTACTGCCCGAAAGTAGTTATTTTCCATTTTGTCAACGGAAAACCCCTGTACCGCCTCTAAAACGATGCAAATAACCAATCTGCCACGCAAACAGTCAGAAATCACGATCGGCCGCCAAGATCGGCGCGTATCCCGAATTTCTCGCCGTACCAACGAAAATCACTATTCACCCACGAACAGCCCGAAAGTATTTATTTTCCATTTTTTCAGGAGAAAACCACCATATCACCCCTAAAATGTTGCAAATAACCAATCTGCAACCCGAACAACCAGAAATCACGATCGCCCGTTCGGATTGGCACAGATCCTGAATTTCTCGCCGTACCGACGGAAATCACTATTCACCCACGAAAAGCCCGAAAGTAGTTATTATCCATTTTGTCAAAGGAAAACCCCCGTACCGCCCCCAAAATGTAGCAAATAACCAATCTGCGTCCCAAACAGTTAGAAATCACTGTCAGTCGTCCGGATCGGCACGAATCCTGAATTTCTCGTTGTACCTAAGAAAATCACTATTCACTCCTGAACGTCCCGAAAGTTGTTATTATCCATTTTGTCAACGGAAAACCCCCGTACTGCCCCCAAAACGTTGCAAATAACCAATCTGCCTACCAAATGACTTGAAATCACGATCGCCTGTCCGGATCGGCACGTATCCCGAATTTCTCGCCGCACCGACGGAAATCACTATTCACCCATGAACAGCCCAAAAGTAGTTATTTTCCATTTTGTCAACAGAAAACCCCCGTACCGCCTCTAAAATGTTGCAAATAACCAATCTGCCACGCAAACAGCCAAAAATCATGATCGGCCGCCCAGATCAGAGCGTATCCCGAATTTCTCGCCGTACTGACGAAAAACACTATTCGCCCACGAACAGCTTGAAAGTATTTATTTTCCATTTTGTCAGCGGAAAACCCCCGTATCACCCATAAAACGTTGCAAATAACCATTCTGCAACCCGAACAGCAAGAAATCACGATCGCCCGTCCGGATTGGCACAAATCACGAATTTCTTGCTGTACTGACGAAAATCACTATTCACCCTTGAACAGCCCGGAAGTAGTTATTATCCATTTTGTCAAAGGAAAACCGCCATACCACCCCCAAAACGTTGCAAATAACCAATTTGCCACCCAAACAGCCAGAAATCACGGTCAGCCATCCGGATCGGCACGAATCCCGAATATCTCACCGTACTGACGGAAAACACTATTCACCCACGAACAGCCCGAAAGTAGTTATTTTCCATTCTGGCAACGGAAAACCCCCGTACCGCCTCTAAAACAATGCAAATAACCAATCTGCCTCCCAAACTTCCAGAAATCTTGATCGACCGCCCAGATCGGCACGTATCCCGGATTTCTTGCCATACCGACGGAAACACTATTCTCCCACGAACAGCCCGAAAGTAGTTATTTTGCATTTTGCCAGCGAAAAACCCCCGTATCGCCCCTAAAACGTTGCAAATAACCAATCTACCTCCGAAATAGCCAGAAATCACGATCGCCTGTCCGGATCGGCACGAATCCTGAATTTCTCGCAGTACTGACGAAAGTCACTACTCACCTCGGAATAGCCCGAAAGTAGTTAATTTCCATTTTGTCAACGGAAAACCCCCGTACCGCCCCCAGAACGTTGTAAATAACCAATCTGCCACCCAAACAGCCAGAAAACCCGATCGCCCGTCCGGATCGGCACGAATTCTGAATTTCTCGTTGTACCGACGAAAATCACTATTCTTCCCTAAATCGCCCGAAAGTAGTTATTTTCCATTTTGTCAACGGAGAACCCCCCGTATCGCTCCTAAAATGTTGCAAATAACCAATCAGCCCCCCAAACAGCCTGAAATAATGATCGGTCGTCCGGATCGACACGAATCCCGAATTTCTCGCTATACCGACGAAAGTCACTATTCACCCCTGAACAGCTCGAAAGTTGTTATTTTCCATTTTGTCAACGGAAAACCCCCGTACCGTCCCTAGAACGTTGCAAATAACCAATCTGCCACCCGAACAGCCTGAAATCACGATCGCCCGTCCGGATCGGCACAAATGCTGAATTTCTCGCTGTACTGATGAAAGTCACAATTCATGCATGAACAACCCGAAAGTAGTTATTTTCCATTTTGTCAACAGAAAACCCCCGTATCGCACCTAGAACATTGCAAATTACCAACCTGCCACCCAACCAGCCAGAAATCACGATCGGCCGTCCTGATCGGCACGAATGCTGAATTTCTCGCTGTACTGACGAAAATCACTATTCCCCCCTGAACAGCCCGAAAGTAGTTAATTTCCATTTTGTCAATGGAAAAACCCCGCACTGCCCTGAAAACGTTGCTAATAACCAATCTGCCCTCCAAACTGCCTGAAATCATGATCGGCCGTCCGGATCGGCACGAATCCTGAATTTCTCGCTGTACTGATGAAAATCACTATTCACCCTTGAACAGCCCGAAAGTAGTTATTTTCCATTTTGTCAACGGTAAAACCCCGTACCGCCTTTAAAACGTTGCAGATAACCAAACAGCCGCCCAAACTGCCAGAAATCACGATCAGTCGCCCGGATCTGAACATATCCTGAATTTCTCGTTGTTCCGACGAAAATCACTATTCATCCTTGAACCACCCGAAAGTGGTTATTTCCATTTTGTCAACGGAAAACCCCCGTATTGCCCCTTAAACATTGCAAATTACCAATCTGCCACCCAACCAGCCAGAAATCACGATCGGCAGTCCGGATCGGCACGAATCCTAAATTTCTCGCTGTACTGACGAAAATCACTATTCCCCCCTGAACAGCTCGAAAGTAGTTATTTTCCATTTTGTCAACGAAAAAACCCCGTACTGCCCCGAAAACGTTGCTAATAACCAATCTGCCCTCCAAACAGCCTAAAATCACGATCGGCCGTCCGGATCGGCACGAATCCTGAATTTCTCGCTGTACTGACGAAAATCACTATTCACCCTTGAACAGCCTGAAAGTAGTTATTTTCCATTTTGTCAACGGAAAAACCCCGTACCGCCTTTAAAATGTTGCAGATAACCAAACAGCCGCCCAAACTGCCAGAAATCACGATCAGCCGCCCGGATCGGAACATATCCTGAATTTCTCGTTGTATCGACGAAAATCACTATTCATCCTTGAACCACCCGAAAGTGGTTATTTCCATTTTGTCAACGGAAAACCCCCGTATCGCCCCTTAAACATTGCAAATTACCAATCTGCCACCCAACTAGCCAGAAATCACGATCGGTCGTCCGGATCGGCACGAATCCTGAATTTCTCGCTGTACTGACGAAAATCACTATTCCCCCTTGAACAGCCCAAAAGTAGTTATTTTCCATTTTGTCAACGAAAAAACCCCGTACTGCCCCGAAAACATTGCTAATAACCAATCTGCCCTCCAAACAGCCTGAAATCATGATTGGCCGTCCGGATCGGCACGAATCCTGAATTTCTCGTTGTATTTACGAAAATGACTATTCAACCTCGAACCTCCCGAAAGTAGTTATTTTCCATTTTGTCAACGGAAAAACCTCATATCGCCTTTAAAACATTGCAGATAACCAAACAGCCGCCCAAACTGCCAGAAATCACGATCAGCCGCCCGTATCAGAACATATCCTGAATTTCTCGTTGTACCGACGAAAATCACTATTCATCCTTGAACCACCCGAAAGTGGTTATTTCCATTTTGTCAACGGAAAACCCCCATATCGCCCCTTAAACATTGCAAATTACCAATCTGCCACCCAACTAGCCAGAAATCACGATCGGCCGTCCGGATCGGCATGAATCCTGAATTTCTCGCTGTAGTGACGAAAAACACTATTCACCCACGAACAGCCCGAAAGTAGTTATTTTCCATTTTGTCAACGGAAAACCCCCGTACCGCCTTTAAAACGTTGCAGATAACCAAACAGCCACCCAAACTGCCAGAAATCACGATCAGCCGCCCGGATCGGAACATATCCCGAATTTCTCATTGTACCGACGAAAATCACTATTCAACCTCGAACCACCCGAAAGTAGTTGTTTTCCATTTTGTCAACGTAAAACAACCGTACCGCCCCGAAAAGGTTGCAAATAACCAATCTGCCACCCAAGTAGCCAGAAAACCCGATCGCCCATCCGGATCGGCACGAATTCTGAATTTCACGTTGTACCGACGAAAGTCAATATTCACCCCTAAACAGCCCGAAAGTAGTTATTTTCCATTTGGTCGACGGACAACCTCTGTATCACCCCTAAAACGTTGCAAATAACCAATCTGCCGCCCATACAGCCTGAAATCACGATCGGCCGTCCGGATCGGCACGAATCCCAAATTTATCGCGGTACCGACGGAAATCACTATTCACCCCTGAACAACCCGAAAGTAGTTATTTTCCATTTTGTCAATGGAAAATCCCCGTACCGCCCCTAAAACGTTGTAAAGAACCAATCTGCCACCCAAATAGCCAGAAATCACAATTGGCCTCCCAGATCGGCACGTATCCCAAATTTCTCGCCATACCGACGAAAAACACTATTCACCCACGAACAGCCCGATAGTAGTTATCTTCCATTTTGTCAACGGAAAACCCCCGTACCGCCCCAAGAACGTTGCAGATAACCAATCTGCCACCCAAAGAGCCAGAAATCATGATCAGCCGTCCGGATCGGCACGAATCTCAAGTTTCTCGTTGTACCGACGAAAATCGCTATTCACCCCTGAACAGCCTGAAAGTAGTTATTTTGCATTTTGTGAATGGAAAACCCTGTATCGCCCCTAAAATGATGCAAATAACCAATCAGCAACCCAACCAGCCTGAAATCCCGATCGGCCGTCCGGATCGGCACGAATCCCAAATTTCTCGCTGTACCGACGACAATCACTATTCTCCCCTGAACTACCCGAAAGTCACTATTATCCATTTTGTCAACGAAAAACCCCCATACCGCCTCTAAAACGTTGCAAATAACCAATCTGCCGCCCAAACTGCCAGAAATCATGATCGGCCGCCCGGATCGGCACGTATCCCGAATTTCTCGTTGTACAGACGAAAATCACTATACACCCACAAACAGCCCGAAAGTAGTTATTTTCCATTTTGACAACGGAAAACCCCCATACCACCCCCAGAACGTTGCAAATAACCAATCTGCCACCGAAACAGCCAGAAATCACGATCGGTCGTCCGGATCGGCACGAATCTTGAATTTCTCGCTGTACTGACGAAAGTCACAATTCACGCAAGAACAACCCGAAAGTAGTTATTTTCCCTTTTGTCAACGGAAAACCCCTGTACCACCCTGAGAACGTTGTAAATAACCAATCTTCCACCCAAATAGCCAGAAATCCCGATCGCCCGTCGGGATCTGCACGAATCCCGAATATCCAACTATACCGACGAAAATCTCTATTCACCCCTGAACATCCCGAAAGTAGTTATTTTCCATTTTGTCAACAGAAAGCAACCGTACCGCCCAGAAAAGGTTGCAAATAACCAATCTGCCATCCAAACAGCCAGAAAACCCAATCGCTCGTCCGGATCGGTACGAATTCTGAATTTTTCGTTGTACCAACGAAAGTCAATATTCACCCCTAAACAGCCCGAAAGTAGTTATTTTCCAATTTGTCAACGGAAAAGAACCGTACCGCCCCGAAAAGGTCGCAAATGACCAATCTGCCTCCCAAACAGCTAGAAAACCCAATCGCCCGTCCGGATTGGTACGAAGTCTGAATTTTTCGTTGTACCGACGAAAGTCAATATTCACCCCTAAATAGCCCGAAAGTAGTTATTTTCCATTTTGTCAACGGAGAACCTCTGTATCGCCCCAAAAACGTTGCAGATAACCAATCTGCCCCTCATACAGTCTGAAATCACGATCGGCCGTCCGGATCCGCACGAATCCCGAATTTCTCGCTGTACCGACGGAAATTACTATTCACCCCTGAACAACCTGAAAGAACTTATTTTCCATTTTGTCAACGGAAAACCCTCGTACCGCCCCTAGATTGTTGCAGATAACCAATCTGCCACCCAAAGAGCCAGAAATCATGATCGGCCGTCTGGGTTGGCACGAATCCCAAGTTTCTCGTTGTACCGACGAAATTCGCTATTCACCCCTGAACAGCCCGAAAGTAGTTATTTTGCATTTTGTCAATGGAAAACCCCCGTATCGCCCCCAAAACGTTGCAAATAACCAATCTGCAACCCAGCCAGCCAAAAATCCCGATTGGCCGTCCGGATCGGCATGAATCCCGAATTTCTCACCGTACCGACGGAAATCACTATTCACCCACGAACAGCCCAAAAGTAGTTATTTTTCATTTTGTCAACGGAAAACCCCCGTACCGCCCCCAGAACGTTGTAAATAACCAATCTGCCACCCAAACAGCCAGAAAACCCGATCGCCCGTCCGAATTGGCACGAATTCCGAATTTCTCGTTGTACCAACGAAAATCACTATTCTCCCTTGAACCGCCCGAAAGTAGTTATTTTCCATTTTGTCAACTGAAAACACCCCGTATCGCCCCTAAAACGTTGCAAATAACCAATCTGCCCCCTAAACAGCCTGAAATCACGATCGGCCGTCCGATCGGCACGAATCCCGAATTTCTCGCAGTACCGACAAATATCGCTATTCACCCCTGAACACCCCGAAAGTAGTTATTTTGCATTTTGTCAACGGAAAACCCCCGTATCGCCCCTAAAGCGTTGCAAATAACCAATCTGCAACCCAGCCTGCCAAAAATCTCGATTGGCCGTCCGGATCGGCACGAATCCCGAATTTCTCACCGTACCGAAAGAAATCACTATTCACCCACGAACAGCTCGAAAGTAGTTATTTTCCATTTTGTCAACGAAAAACCCCCGTACCACCCCCAGAACGTTGTAAATAACCAATCTGCCACCCAAACAGCCAGAAAACTTGATTGCCCGTCCGAATTGGCACGAATTCCGAATTTCTCGTTGTACCAACGAAAATCACTATTCTTCCTTGAACCGCCCGAAAGTAGTTATTTTCCATTTTGTCAACGGAGAACACCCCGTATCGCCCCTAAAACATTGCAAATAACCAATCTGCCCCCTAAACAGCCTAAAATCACGATCGGCCGTACGGATCGGCACGAATCCCGAATTTCTCGCAGTACCGACAAATATCGCTATTCACCCCAGAACAACCCGAAAGTAGTTATTTTCCATTTTGTCAATGGAAAACCACCGTATCGCCCCCAAAACGTTGCAAATAACCAATCTGCAACCCAACCTGCCAGAAATCCCGATCGGCCGTCCGGATCGACCCAAATCTGGAATTTCTCGCTGTACCGACGTAAATCACTATTCGCCCACGAATAGCCCGAAGGAAGTTATTTTCCATTTTGTCAACGGAAAACCCCCGTACCACCCCATGAACATTGTAAATACCAATCTGCCACCCAAACTACCTGAAATCACGATCGGCTGTCTGGATCGGCACGAATCCCAAGTTTCACGTTGTACCGTCGAAAGTCACTATTCACCCCTGAACAGCCCGAAAGTAGTTTTTTTCAATTTTGTCATTGGAAAACCCCCGTATCGCCCCTAAAACGTTGCAAATAAACAATCTGCCACCCAAACAGACAGAAATCACGATCAGCCGTCAGGATCGACACGTATCCCGAATTTCCTGCCGTACCATCAGAAATCACTATTCATCCACGAATAGCTTGAAAGTAGTTATTTTCCGTTTTGTCAACGGAAAACCCCCGTACCGCCCCAAGAACGTTGCAAATAACCCCCGTACTGTCCGGATTGGCACGAATCCCGAATTTCTCACTGGACTGATGAACTCACTATTCACCCCTAAATAGCTCGAAAGTAGTTATTTTCCATTTTGTCAACAAAAAACCCCCGTACTGCCCTTTAAACGTTGTAAATAACCAATCTGCCCCCCAAACAGCCAGAAATGACGATCAGCCGTCCGGATCGGCATGAATCCCAAATTTCCCGCTGGACCACGAAAATCACTATTCAGCCCCTGAACAGCCCGAAGGTAGTCATCTTCCATTTTGTCAACGGAAAGTCCCCGTACCACCCCTAAGACGTTGCAAATAACCAATCTGCCCCCCAAACAGCCAAAAATCACGATCGGCCGTCCGGATTGACACGAATCCCGAATTTTTCGCTGAACCGACGAAAATTACTATTCACCCTTGAATAGCCCGAAAGTAGTTATTTTCCATTGTGTCAGCAGAAAACCCCTGTACCACCCCTGGAACGTTGCAAATAACCAATCTGCCCCTTAAACAGCCAGAAATCACGATAGGCCGTCTTGATCAGCATGAATCCCGAATTTCTTGCTGTACCGACGAAAATCACTATTCCCACCTGAACTAGTTATTTTCCATTTTGTCAACGGAAAACCCTCGTTCTGCCCCTAAAACGTTGTAAATAACCAATCTGACCCCCCAAACAGCTAGAAATCACGATCGACCGTCCAGATCGGCATGAATCTAGAATTCCTCGCTGGACTGACAAAAATCACTATTCACCCCTAAACAACCCGAAAGTAGTTATTTTCCATATTGTCAGCGGAAAATGCCTGTACCGCCCCAAAGACGTTGTAAATAACCAATCTGCCCCCCAAACTGCCAGAAATCACGATCCGCCGTCTGGATTGGCGCGTATCCCGAATTTCTCGCACTACCGACGAAAATCACTATTCACCCCGGAACAACCCAAAAGTAGTTATTTTCCATTTTGTCAACAGAAAACCACCATACCCCCCCTTAAACATTGTAAATAACCAATCTGCCCCCCAAACAGCTAGAAATCACGATCGGCCGTTCGGATCAGCACGAATCCCGTATTTCTCGCTGAACCGACGAAAATCACTATTCACCCCTGAACAGCCCGAAAGTAGTTATTTTCCACATTGTAAGCGGAAAACCAACGTACCACCCCTGAAACGTTACAAATAACCAATCTGCCCCCCAAATAGCCAGAAATCATGAACGCCCGTCCAGATTGGCATGAATCCTAAATTCTCGCAGGATCGACGAAAATCACTATTCACCCCTGAACAGCCAGAAAGTAGTTATTTTCCATTTTGTCAGCGGAAAACCCCTGTACCAACCCAAAGACGTTGCAAATAACCAAACTTCTCCCCAAACAGCCAGAAATCACGACCAGCTGTCCGGATCTGCATGAAACCCGAATTTCTCGCTGGACCGACGAAAATCAGTATTTACCCCTGAATGGCCTGAAAGTAGTTATTTTCTTTTTTGCCAACGGAAAACCACCGTACGGCCTCTAAAACGTTGCAAAATAACCAATCGGGCCTCCAAACAGCCAGAAATGACGATCGGCCGTCTGGATCGGCGCGAGTCCCGAATTTCTCGCTGGACCGACAAAAATCACTATTCAGCCCCTGAACATCCCGAAGGTAGTTATTTTCCATTTTCTCAACGGAAAACCCCCGTACCGCCCCATAGACGTTGCAAATAACCAATGTGCCCCCCAAGCAGCCGGAAATCACGATTGGCCGTCTGGATCGACACGAATCTCGAATTTCTCTCTGAAACGACGAAAATAACTATTCACCCTGAACAGCCCAAAAAGTAGTTATTTTCCATTTTGTCAACGGAAAACCCCCGTACCACCCCTGAAACGTTGCAAATAACCAATCTGCCCCCTAAACAGCCAGAAATCATGATCGGCCGTCTGGATCGGCGCGAGTCCCGAATTTCTCGCTAGACCGATGAAAATCACTATTCAGCCCCTGAACATCCCGAAGGTAGTTATTTTCCATTTTGTCAATGGAAAACCCCTGTACCGCCCCAAAGACGTTGCAAATAACCAATGTGCCCCCCAAGCAGCTGGAAACCACGATTGGCCATCTGGATCGACACGAATCCCGAATTTCTCTCTGAAATGACGAAAATCACTATTCACACCTGAACAGCCCGAAAGTAGTTATTTTCCATTTTGTCAACGGAAAACCCCCGTACCACCCCTGAAACGTTGCAAATAACCAATCTGCCCCCTAAACAGCCAGAAATCATGATCGGCTGTTTGGATAGGCATGAGTCCCGAATTTCTCACTGTACCGACGAAAATCACTATTCACCCCAGAACAGCCCGAAAGTAGTTATTCTCGATTTTGTCAACAGAAAACCCCCGTACCGCCCCTAAAATATTGCAAATAACCAATCTACCCCCCAAATAGCCAGAAATCACGATCGGCTGTTCAGATCGGCATGAATCCCAGATTTCTCGCCGAACTGACGAAAAATACTATTCACCCCTGAACAGCCCGAAAGTAGTTATTTTCCATATTGCCAGCGGAAAACCAACGTACCCCCCATGAAACATTGCAAATAACCAATCTACCCCCCAAACAGCCCGAAATCTCGATTGGCCGTCTGGATCGGCGCGAGTCCTTAATTTCTCGCTGTACCGACGAAAATCACTATTCCCCCCTGAACAGCCCGAAGTAGTTATTTTCCATTTTGCTGTCAGAAAACCCCTGTACTGCCCCTAAAACGTTGTAAATAACCAAACTGCCCCTCTAACAGCTTGAAATGACGATCGGCTGTCCGGATCGGCGCGAATCCCGAATTTCTCGCTGTACCGACGAAAATCACTATTCACCTCTGAACAGCCTGAAAGTAGTTATTTTCCATTATGTCTGCAGAAAACCCCCATACCACCCCTAAAACGTTGCAAATAACCTATCTGCCCACCAAATAGCCAGAAATCTCGATTGGCCGTCTATATCGGCGCGAGTCCCGAATTTCTCGCTGGACCGACGAAAATCACTATTCAGCCCCTGAACATCACGAAGGTAGTTATTTTCTATTTTGTCAACGGAAAACCCCCGTACCATACCAAAGACGTTGCAAATAACAAATGTGCCCCCCAAGCCGTCGGAAATCACGATTGGCCGTCTGGATCGACACGAATCCTGAATTTCTCGCTCTGCCGACGAAAATCACTATTCCCCCCTGAACAGCCTGAAAGTAGTTATTTTCCATTTTGTCAACGGAAAACCCCCGTACCGCCCCGAAAATGTTGTGAATAACCAATCTGCCTCCCAAATAGCCAGAAATCACGATCGGCCATTCAAATCGGCACGAATCCCGGATTTCTCGCTGAACCGATGGAAATTACTATTCACCCTTGAACAGCCCGAAAGTAGTTATTTTCCATATTGTCTGCAGAAAACCAACGTACCCCCATGAAACGTTGCAAATAACCAATCTGCCCCCTAGACAGCCAGAAATCTCGATTGGCCATCCAGATCAGCGCGAGTCAGGAATTTCTCACTGTACCGACGAAAATCACTATTCCCCACTAAACAGCCCGAAGTAGTTATTTTCCATTTTGCTGACGGAAAACCCCTGTACCGCCCCTAAAACGTTGCAAATAACCAATTTGCCCCCCAAACAGCTTGAAATGACGATCGGCTGTCCGGATCGGCGCGAATCCCGAATTTCTCGCTGTACCGACGAAAATCACTATTCACCCCTGAACAGCCTGAAAGTAGTTATTTTCCATATTGTCAGCGGAAAACCAATGTAACCCCCCTGAAATGATGCACATAACCAATCTGCCCCCCAAATAGCCAGAAATCATGATCGGCCATCCGGATTGGCAAGAATCCTGAATTTCTCGTTGGACCGATGAAAATCACTATTCACCCCTGAACAGCCCGAAAGTAGTTATTTTCCATTTTGTCTGTAGAAAACCCCCGTACCACCCCAAAGACGTTGCAAACAACCAATCTTCCCCCCAAACAGCCAGAAATCATGATCGGCCATCCGGATCTGCAAGAATCCCGAATTTCTCGCTGGACCGACGAAAATCACTATATACCCCTGAACAGCCCGAGAGTTGTTATTTTCCATTTTGCCGACGGAAAACCCCAGTACCGCCCGTAAAATGTTACAAATAACCAATCTGTCCCCCAAACAGCCCAAAATGACGATCGGCCATCCGGATCAGCATGAATCCCGAATTTCTCGTTGGACCGACGAAAATCACTATTTAGCCCCTAAATAGCCAGAAGTTAGTTATTTTCTATTTTGTAAACGGAAAACCCCCGTACCGCCCCTAAAATATTGCAAATAACCAATCTGCCCCCCAAACTGCCAGAAATCACGATCGCCCGTTCAGATCGACACAAATCCCGAATTTTTCGCTGTACCGACGAAAATCACTATTCTCCCACGAACAGCCCGAAAGCAGTTATTTTTCGTTATGTCAACGAAAACCCCCCGTATCGCCCCTAAAACGTTGCAAATAACCAATCTGCCGCCCAAACCGCCAGAAATCATGGTTGACCATCCGAATCAGCACGAATCTCAAAATTCTCGTTCTACCGATGAAAATACTATTCACCCTGAAAAGCCCGAAAATAGTTATTTTCCAATTTGTCAACGGAAAACCCCCGTACCGCCCCCAAAACGTTGCAAATAACCCATCTGCCCCCAAAACTGCCAGAAATCACGATCGCCCGTTCGGATCAGCACGAATCCCGAATTTTTCGCCGTACCGAGGAAAATCACTATTCTCCCACGAACAGCCCGAAAGTAGTTATTTTCCTTTTTGTTAACGAAAAACCCCCGTATCGCCCATAAAACGTTGCAAATAACCAATCTACAGCCTAAACAGCCGAAAATCATGATTGACCGTCCGGACCAACACGAATCCTGAATTTCTCACTGTACCGACAAAAATCATTATTCTCCCTTAAAAAGCCCGAAAGTAGTTATTTTCCACTTTGTCAATGGAATACCCCCGGTACTGCCCCAAGAACTTTGCAAATAACCAATCTGCCCCCCAAACAGCCAGAAATCTCAATCGGCCGTCCGGATTAGCACGAATCGCGAATTTATCGTTGTACCGATGGAAATCACTATTCATCCCTGAACCGCCCGAAAGTAGTTATCTTCCATTTTGACAACGGAAAACCCCTGTACTGCTCGTAAAACGTTGCAAATAACCAATTTGCCACCCAAATATCCAGAAATCACGATCGACCGTCTGGATCGGCACGAATCCGGAGTGCCTCGTTGTATCGACAAAAATCACTATTCACCCCCGAACAGCCCGAAAGTAGTTATTTTCTATTTTGTCAATGGAAAACCCCCGTACCGCCCCTAAAACGTTGCAAATAACCAATCTGCCACCCAGGCGCCCCGAAATCACGATCGCCCGTCCGGATCGGCCCAAATCCCGAATTTCTCGCTGTACCGACGAAAATCACTATTCACCCCAAAACAGCCTGAAAGTAGTTATTCTCCATTTTGTCAACGGAAAACCCCCGTACCGCCCCTATAACGTTGCAAATAACCAATCTGCCACCCAAACAGCCTAAAATCACGTTCGGACGCCCGGATCGGCAAGTATCCTAAATTTCTCGCCGTAACGACGAAAATCACTATTCACCCACGAACAACCTGAAAGTAGTTATTTTCCATTTTGCCAACGGAAAACCCCCGTACCGCCCCAAGAACGTTGCAAATAACCAATGTACCACCCAAATAGCCAGAAATCAAGATCGACCATCCGGATCGGCACAAATCCCAAATTTCTCCCTATACCGACAAAAATCACTATTCACCCACAAACAGCCTGAAAGAAGTTATATTCCATTTTGTCAACGGAATACCCCCGTACCGCCCCAAGAACGTAGCAAATAACCAATCTGCCCCCCAAACAGCCAGAAATCTCAATCGGCCGTCCGGATTAGCACGAATCGCGAATTTATCGTTGTACCGATGGAAATCACTATTCATCCCTAAACCGCCTGAAAGTAATTATCTTCCATTTTGACAACGGAAAACCCCTGTACTGCCCGTAAAATGTTGCAAATAACCAATTTGCCACCCAAATATCCAGAAATCACAATCGACCGTCTGGATCGGCACGAATCCGGAGTTCCTCGTTGTATCGACAAAAATCACTATTCACCCCCGTACAGCCTGAAAGTAGTTATTTTCTATTTTGCCAACAGAAAACCCCCGTACCGCCCCTAAAACGTTGCAAATAACCAATCTGCCACCCAAACGCCCAGAAATCACGATCGCCCGTCCGGATCGGCCCAAATCCCGAATTTCTCGCTGTACCGACGAAAATCACTATTCACCCCAAAATAGCCCGAAAGTAGTTATTCTCCATTTTGTCAACGGAAAACCTCCGTACCGCCCCCATAACGTTGCAAAAAACCAATCTTCCTCCAAAACAGCCTGAAATCACGATCGGCCGCCCGGATGGGCAATTATCCCGAATTTCTCGTCGTAACGACGAAATCACTATTCACCCTTGAACAGCCTGAAAGTACTTATTTTCCATTTTGTCAACGGAAAACCCCTGTACCGCCCCTAGAACGTTACAAATAACCAATCTGCCACCCAAACAGCCAGAAATCATGATCGACCGTCCGGATCAGTAAAAATCCCGAATTTCTCGCTATACCGATGAAAATCACTATTCACCCCAGAACATCCCGAAAGAAGTTATTCTCCATTTTGTCAACGGAAAACCCTCGTACCGCCCATAGAACATTGCAAATAACCAATCTGCCCCCCAAACTGCCAGAAATCACGATCGCCCATTCGGATCGACACGAATCCTTAATTTTTCACCGTACCGACGGAAATCACTATTCTCCCACGAACAGCCCGAAAGTAGTTATTTTCCATTTTGCCAACGAAAAACCCCCGTATCGCCCCTAAAACGTTGCAAATAACCAATCTGCCACCCAAATAGCCGGAAATCACGATCGGCTGCCTGGATCAGCACAAATCCCGAATTTCTCGTCGTACCGACAAAAATCACTATTCACCCATGAACACCCCGATAGTAATTATTTTCCATTTTGTCTATGGAATTCCCCCGTATCGGCCCCAAAACGTTGCAAATAACCAATCTGTCGCCCAAACAGCTAGAAATCACGATCAACCGCCCGGATCTGCACGAATCCCGAATTTCTCGTTGTAACGATGAAAATCACTATTCACCCCAGAAAAGCCCGAAAATAGTTATTTTCCAAATTGTCCACGGAAAACCCCCGTACCGCCCCCAAAACGTTGCAAATAACCAATCTGCCACCCAAACAGCCTGAAATCTCGATCGGCCACCCGGATCGGCAAGTATCCCGAATTTCTCACCGTACCGACGAAAATCACTATTCACCCACGAACAGCCTGAAAGTAGTTATTTTCTATTTTTTCAACGAAAAACCCCCGTACCGCACCTAGAACGTTGCAAATAACCAATCTACCACCCAAACAGCCAAAAATCCCGATTGGCCGCCTAGATCGGCTCAAATCCCAAATTTCTCGCTGTACTAACGAAAATCACTATTCACCCCTAAACAGCTTGAAAGTAGTTATTTTCCATTTTGTCAACGGAAAACCCCCGTACCACCCCCAAAACGTTGCAAATAACCAATCTGCCACCCAAACAGCCGGAAATCACGATCGGCCGCCCGGATCGGTACGTATCCTGAATTTCTCATCGTACCGACGAAAATCACTATTCACCCACGAACAGCCCGAAAGTTGTTATTTTCCATTTTGTCAACGGAAAACCCTCGTACCGGCCCTAGAACGTTGCAAATAACCAATCTGCCCCCCAAACTGCCAGAAATCTTGATCGGCTGTCCGGATCAGCTCGAATCCCGAGTTTCTCGTTGTACTGACGAAAATCACTATTCACCCCTAAACAGCCCGAAAGTAGTTATTTTCTATTTTGTCAACGGAAAACCAACGTACCGCCCCAAGAACGTTGCAAATAACCAATCTGCCGCACAAACAGCCAGAAATCACGATCGCCCGTCCAGATCGGCACAAATCCCGAATTTCTCGCTGTACTGACGAAAATCACTTTTCACCTCTGAACTACCCGAAAGTAGTTATTTTCCATTCTGTCAACGGCAAACCCCGTACCGCCACTAAAACGTTGATAATAACCAATCTGCCCCCCAGATAGCTGGAAATCACAATCGGTCGTCTGGATCAGCACGAATCCCGAATTTCTCGTTGTACTGACGAAAATCACTATTCATCCCTGAACCGCCCGAAAGTAGTTATTTTCTATTTTGTCATCGAAAAACCCCCGTGCCGCCCCCAAAACGTTGCAAATAACCAATCTTGAGTTTCTCACCGTACCGAATAAAATCACTATTCACCCCTGAAAAGCCCGAAAGTAGTTATTTTCCATTTTCTCAACAGAAAACCCACGTACAGCCCCAAGAACGTTGCAAATAACCAATCTACCACCCAAATAGCCAGAAATCACGATCAGCCGCTCGGATCGGTTCTTATCCCGAATTTCTTGTTGTACCGACGAAAATCACTATTCGCCCCTGAAAAGCCCGAAAGTAGTTATCTTCCATTTTTTCAACGGAAAACCCCCGTTCCGCCCCTAGAACGTTGCAAATAACTAATCCGCCCCCCAAACAGCCAGAAATCACGATCAGCCGTCTGGATCCGCACAAATCCCGAGTTTCTCGTTGTGCCGACGAAAATCACTATTCACCCTTGAACAGCCCGAATGTAGTTATTTTCTATTTTGTCAACGGAAAACCCCCGTATTGCCCTTACAACGTTGCAAATAACCAATCTGCCCCCCAAACAGGCAGAAATCACGATCAGCCACCCAGATCGGCACGTATCCCGAATTTTTCGCCGTACCAACGAAAATCACTATTCACCCACGAACAACCCGAAAGTTGTTATTTTCCATTTTGCCAACGAAAAACCCCCGTACCGCCCAAAGAACGTTGCAAAAAACTAATCTGCCACCCAAACAGCCAGAAATCACGATCAGCTGCCCGGATCAGCGCGTATCCAGAATTTTTCGCCGTACCGACGAAAATCACTATTCACCCCTGAAAAGCCCGAAAGTAGTTATTTTCTATTTTGTCGACGGAAAACCCCGTACCGCCACTAAAACGTTGCCATTAACCAATCTGCCACCCAAACAGCCGGAAATCACGATCGGCCGCCCGGATCGGTACAAATCTCGAATTTCTCGCCGTACTGACGGAAATCACTATTCACCCATGAACAGCCCGAAAGTAGTTATTTTACATTTTGTCAACGGAATATCCCCGTACCGCCCCAAGAATGTTGCAAATAACCAATCTGCCACACAAACCGCCAGAAATCTCAATCGGCCGTCCGGATCAGCACGAATCCCAAATATCTCTTTGTTCCGACGGAAATCACTATTCATCCATGAACTGCCTGAAAGTAGTTATTTTCTATTTTGCCAACGGAAAACCCCCGTACCACCCCTTGAACGATGCAAATAGCCAATCTGCCACCCAAACAGCCAAAAATCACGATCGACCGCCCGGATCGGCACAAACCCCAAATTTCTCGCTGTATTGACGAAAATCACTATTCTCCCTTGAATAGCCCAAAAGTAGTTATTTTCCATTTTGTCATCGGAAAACCCCGTACCGCCACTAAAACATTGCAAATAACCTATCCGCCTCCCAAACAGCCGGAAATCACGATCGGCCGCCCGGATCGGCGCGTATCCCGAATTTCTCGCAGTACCGACGAAAATCACTATTCACCCACGAACAGCCTGAAAGTAGTTATTTTCCGTTTTGTCAATGGAATACCCTCATACCGCCCCTAGAACGTTTCAAATAACCAATCTGCCACCCAAATGGCCAGAAATCACGATCGACCGTCCGGATCGACATGAATCCTGAGTTTCTCGCTGTACCGAAGAAAATCACTATTCATCCCTGCACGGCCCGAAAGTAGTTATTTTCCATTTTGTCAACAAAAAACCCCCGTACCACACTCAAAACGTTGCAAATAACCAATCTGCCACCCAAACAGCCAGAAATCACGATCGACCGTTCGGATCAGCACGAATCCCGAGTTTCTCACTGTACCGATGAAAATCACTATTCACCCCTGAAAAGCCCGAAACTAGTTATTTTCCATTTTGTCAACGGAAAACCCCTGTACCGCCCCTATAACATTGCAAATAACCAATCTGCCTCCCAAACAGCCAGAAATCACGATCTGCCGCTCGGATCGGCACGTATCCCGAATTTCTCGTTGTACTGACGAAAATCACAATTCTCCCTAGAAAAGCCTGAAAGTAGTTATTTTTCATTTTTTCAACAGAAAACCCCCGTACCACCACTAGAACATTGCAAATAACCAATTTGCCACCCAAACAGCCAGAAATCATGATCAGCCATGCGGGTTGTCACGTATCTCGAATTTCTCGCTGAACCGACGAAAATTACTATTCACCCCTGAACTGCCCGAAGGTAATTATCTTCTATGTTGTCAACAGAAAACCCCCGTACCGCCCCTTGAACGTTGCAAATAACCAATCTGCCCCACAAACAGCCAGAAATCACGATCGGCCGTCCGGGTAGGCACGAATCCCAAGTTTCTCGTTGTACCGACGAAAATCACTATTCTCCCACGAACAGCCCGAAAGTAGTTATTTTCCATTTTGTTAACGGAAAACCCTCGTACCGCCCCTAGAATGTTGCAAATAACCAATCTGCCCCCAAACTGCCAGAAATCACGATCGCCAGCCCGAATCGGCACAAATCTCGAATTTCTCGCTGTATTGACGAAAATCACTACTCACCCCTGAACAGCCTGAAAGTAGTTATTTTCCATTTTGTCAACGGAAAACCCCCGTACCACCACTAAAACGTTGCAAATAACAAATCTGCCACCCAAACAATCGGAAATCACGATCGGCCGCCCGGATCGGCACGTATCCCGAATTTCTCGCCGTACCGACTAAAATCACTATTCTCCACTGAATAGCCCGAAAGTAGTTATCTTCTATTTTGTCAACGGAAAACCCCAGTACCACCCCTAGAACGTTGTAAATAACCAATCTGCCACCCAAACAGCCAGAAATCTCATTCGGCCGTCCGGACCAGCACAAATCCCAAATTTCTCGCTGTATTGACGAAAATCACTATTCACCCCTGAACAGCCCAAAAAGTAGTTATTTTCCATTTTGTCATCGGAAAACCCCGTACCGCCACTAAAACGTTACAAATAACCAAACTACCACCCAAACAGCCGAAAATCATGATCGGCCGCCCAAATCGGCACAAATCCAGAATTTCTCGCCGTACTAACGGAAATAACTATTCATTCCTAAACAGCCCGAAAGTAGTTATCTCTATTTTGTCAACGGAAAACCCCCGTACCGCCCCTAGAATGTTGCAAATAACCAATCTGCCACCCAAACAGCCAGAAATCACGATCAGCCGCCCGAATCAGCACAAATCCCAAATTTCTCGCTGTATTGACGAAAATTACTATTCATCCCTTAACAGCCCGAAAGTAGTTATTTTCAATTTTGTCAACGGAAAACCCCCGTACCGCCACTAAAACGTTGCAAATAACTAATCTGCCACCCAAACAACCGAAAATCACGATCGGCCGCCCGGATCGGCACGTATCCCAAATTTCTCACCGTATCGACTAAAATCACTATTCTCCACTGAATAGCCCGAAAGTAGTTATCTTCTATTTTGTCAACGGAAAACCCCCGTACCACCCCTAGAACTTTGCAAATAACCAATCTGCCCCCCAAACGGCCATAAATCACGATTGCCCGTCCGGATCGGCACGTATCCCGAATTTCTCGCCGTATCGACGAAAATCACTATTCTCCCACGAACAGCCCGAAGGTAGTTATTTTCCATTTTGTCAACGGAACACCCCCGTACCGCCCCTAGAACGTTGCAAATAACCAATCTGCCACCCAAACAGCCAGAAATCTCAATCGGTCGTCCGGACCCGCACAAATCCCGAATTTCTCGCTGTATTGACGAAAATCACTATTCACCCCTGAACAGCCCGAAAGTAGTTATTTTCCATTTTGTCATCGGAAAACCCCGTACCGCCACTAAAACGTTGCAAATAACCTATCTGCCCCCCAAAGAGCCGGAAATCACGATCGCCCGCCCAGATCGGCCCAAATCTAGAATTTCTCGCCGTATTGACGAAAATCACTATTCATCCACGAACAGCCCAAAAGTAGTTATTTTCCTTTTTTTCAACGGAATACCCTCGTACCGCCCCAAGAACGTTGCAAATAACCAATCTGCCACCCAAACAGCCAGAAATCACAATCAGCCGCCCGAATCAGCACAAATCCCGAATTTCTTGCTGTATTGACGAAAATCACTATTCATCCCTGAACAGCCCGAAAGTAGTTATTTTCCATTTTGTCAACGGAAAACCCCCGTACCGCCACTAAAACATTGCAAATAACCAATCTGCCACCCAAACAACCGGAAATCACGATCGGCCGCCCGGATCAGCACGTATCCCGAATTTCTTGTCGTACCGACTAAAATCACTATTCTCCACTGAACAGCCCGAAAGTAGTTATCTTCTATTTTGTCAACGGAAAACCCCTGTACCACCCCTAGAACGTTGCAAATAACCAATCTGCCCCCCAAACGGCCATAAATCACGATTGCCCGTCCGGATCGGCACGAATCACTAGCTTCTCGTTGTACCAACGAAAATCACTATTCACCCACGAACAGCCCGAAAGTAGTTATTTTCCATTTTCTCAACGGAATACCCCCGTACTTCCCCTAGAACGTGGCAGATAACCAATCTGCGACCCAAACAGCCGAAAATCACAATCGGCCGCCCGGATTGGCACGTATCCCGAATTTCTCGCCGTACCGACGAAAATCAGTGTTCACCCACGAACAGCACAAAAGTAGTTATTTTCCATTTTGTCAACGGAATACCTCGTACTGCCCCTTGAACATTGGAAATAACCAATCTGATACCCAAACTGCCAGAAATCTCGATCGGCCGTCCGGATCGGCACGAATCCCGAAAATCTTGCTGGACTGACAAAAATCACTATTCACCCCAGAACAGCCCGAAAGTAGTTATTTTCCATTTTGCCATTGGAAAACCCCCATACCGCCCCTTAAACGTTGCAAATAACCAATCTGCCCCTAAAACTGCCAGAAATCACGATCGACCATCCGGATCGGCATGAATCCCGAATTTCTTGCCGTTCCGACGAAAATCACTATTCATCCCTGTCGTAACCGACCATTCGGCGGAATGGAATCAAAATAGGATAGGAAACTGATTCCCAAAAACGGAATTTTGAAAATCAATTTGGTTTGGAGTCGCCACCAAAATTTTTAATGGAAAACTTTGGAAAACCAAATTAAAAGAAAAAGAAAGGGCAAGATGGTCTGCGAGGTCAGAGATGGGTTCGGGAGTCTATTTGAGTGTGGGGAAGGTGTTAGGCACCCCACAACACCCGCCCATAAGGGCGGTTACCTTAAACTAGTTAGTTGAAATAGAATATGGCCTTTAATTAATCTCAATTACCCTTTTATTGACATAGATGCACGTTAGACCTAGGAGACAAAAAAAACGAAAATGCATGCAAACTTATGGATATTTACAAAGGACGGACTTGACCTAGGATGAAAGCCTAGGGCCTACATACCCTGCGATAGGGATCAAAGTCCACGTAGTTCGACCAAAAGGCATTTTTGTGATTGGTGATTTTTTTTTTTATTTGTGATGAGAATAGGACGATTTTAATTAAAACAGATCATTGTAAACAAAACGGGAAAGAAATTTGGTTTGTATGTTTTAATTTACTACAATCTGATTAACCTCGTTCTCGTGAGCTCTTCACATTTTCTCTTTTAAAATTGTTTTTGACGATTTTATTATTTTATTTTTTTTGAGTTTTGAGAGCTTATATTTTAGGAATTAATGCATAATTTATAATGAAAGGAATATATTCTTTTATTTGTATGAATTTTTGAGTTTATTGTTGGTAAATATTGATTATTATTATTATTGATTATTGGTAGACAATTTAATTTAAGTGCTATTATTTATTTGTTTATCTATTTGTCTTTGAACAAATACATGCTAATTTTTGGGTTCTATGGAGATTAAAATCTCACACGAGCCCGGGAAGTCAAGGAGAGACAAGTATTCTCACACGATCCATTTTGCATAAATATTTAATCAAAGTTAATATTTAATTATTGTCCATTTATTCATTTTTGTATTATTATTATTTCAGAATTAATTATAGGGATTTAAGGAGATTAGAACCTCACGTAATCCCGCACAATCAAGGAGAACAATATTCTCACACGATAATTTCATAAGTGATAGGGAGTGTTTATTTAAGAAAACATTTTGATTATGATTATTATTATGATTTAATCAAAATTAATATTTTATTACCATGCACTTATTTTCCACCATTCACCTGTTAATATTTCATTAGTATTATTGTTGCTTTTCAATTATTCAATTCATTGTAGGGATTTAAGGAGATTAATATCTCACGTAACCCCTGGTAATCGAGGAGAACAAAATTCTCACACGATAATTTTATCCGTCATGACAATATTCATTAATTATCATTCAATTATTTTTTCAACATTCTTCCATCAATATTTCATTAATATTCATTGTCTTCCAATTATTTGATTAATTGCAAGGATTTAAGGAGATGAAAAAAACTCACATAATCCCCGGCAATCAAGAACAACAAAATTCTCACATGCTAATTTTATACGTAATAGCCATAATTAATCAAAACTAATGTCTAAACAATTATAATGAACAAAACTAAACAAATTTAAGCACGTGAACAGTAGCCTCTCATATTAAAATGCATGAACAGTGCACATGCATGAAGTTGTCTTGAAGGAAATCAAGTGAACAGTAGCATGCAGCAGAATTCTCGGCCAAGTCAAGAACGTGCAGCCATACCTGGCGTTTTCAGCTCCTCCCTTGTGCTCCAATGAAGAAGGACCTTCTCCTCCTCACCTAACAATGGAAGATGAACCTCCAACAGCCCCTCAAAGTGGCTGGTCTCGGCTGGAAGTGCATAAACGGACAGCTTCGTTGGATTTTCGTTGGACAGCTTCGTTGGAGTCTTCTGGTTGGCTCCAGCGCTGGAAACTCTGCAGAAAGTGTCTCTACTTCTCAGCTGGAAGATGGAGGCTGAAAGCTTCTCTTCTTCTCCACACTTCCTCTTCTTCCTTGTGCTCTCTAAGCTCTCCTCTGTTCACCTCTGTTTTTTGAGCTCAAAACGGAGTTTTTTCTCCTTCATGGTTCAGCTTCTATCCCTCCCTTTGCTGCCACTATGTTTTGGATTCAGACTTCCTTGTTTCTGCACATCATTTTGGCATCCAACTCTCTATTTTTTTGCTCCTTGGATGGTCTGAACTTCAGCACCTTTTCACTCCAGAATTTGGGACGTTGCTTCCACGATTTTTCTGCACATTGGACAGCTTCATTCAGCTCTCGGTTTCTACAGTTCAGCCCTCGGTTTATGCCTCATTTCTGGTTCGTTTCCCTGCTGTTCTTTCCTCACGTGGCTGCCTTGCTTCCTTACTTCGTTCAACTTGGTTTCTCCCTCACGTTGCTGACCCCATTCTCTTCCTTCGTTCAGCGTTGTTCCTCTCGGTTTTGTTGCTGGTTTCGTTGCTCTTCCTTTCTTCTTCAGCTCCTCTTCCCTTCTTGGTCACGTGGCTCTCCCTTTTCAGCGTGGTTCCTCTTTCTTTTTCCTTCCTTTCTTCTCTTCTCCAGCTCTCTTTTCTTCTCAGCCGAGGCCTCCTTCCTTCATCGTTTTTCTCTCCTCTTTCCTCTCGGTTTGCTGCCCTCCTTTATGCTCCAACGCCACCTCCCTTTTTCTGCCATGTTGCTCCCTTTTTCCCTTGCTTTTTCTGCAACTTCCAGCCACCACTTTGCTGCACACGGTCCCCTCCTTTTGCTGCCATCTCCAGCCACGCCACACTCTTCTTTCACTGCTTTAGCCACCCCACTTTCTGCCATGTTGCAGAACCACTCCCACTTGCTTTTTTGTCCCCTTTGTCCTCTTGTGCATGTGTGTGCATGGGTGCATGCATGTGGTGAGTGTGTGCGTCCGTGGGTGAGAGTATGTGAGAGTGTGAGTGTGAGTGTGAGTGTGTGAGGAGGTGTGTCCATGAGTGAGCGTGATGTGTGTCATGTGTGTGAGAGCAAATGAGCATATGGGAGCAAATGAGCATGTGGGAGTGTGAGTGTGAGTGTGTGAGAGTGATGTGTCCGTGAATGAGAGTGTGAGTGTGTGAGAGTGATGTGTGTCATGTGTGTGAGGGCAAATGAGCATGTGGGAGCAAGTGAGCATGTGAGAGTGTGTGAGGGCAAATGAGCATGTGGGAGCAAGTGAGCATGTGAGAGTGTGTGAGTGCGAGCAAGTGAGAGTGTCTAGCAATTCCATTTCAAGTATGTGGCCTTGTTCATTTTATTTCTTTGCAAGATGATTGCCATGTCTCTTCTTCAAACATACATCTTGAATTTTCCATTTTTATTGTTTTTGGTTCTTATATTTGGTTTTTTTCCATGTTACTTCTATGTTATTTGCCTTTTGCAATTTTGTATTGATTAATTGTTATTATTATTTTATTATTTTATATTTTATATTTTTTAACTCCATTAACTATTATTATTGTGATTATTATTATTGTTAATTCGGGTGGGGAGTTCACAATCCCTAAACAGCCCGAAAGTAGTTATTTTCCATTTTGTCAATGGAAAACCCCCATACCGCCCCAAAAATGTTACAAATAACCAATCTGCCCCGCAAACAGCCAGAAATCAAGATCGGCCGTCCGGATCGGCACGAATCTCGAATTTCTTGCCGTGCCAACGAAAATCAGTATTCACCACTAAACAGCCCGAAAGTAGTTATTTTACATTTTGTCAATGGAAAACCCCCATACTGCCCTTAAAACATTGCAAATATCCAATCTGCCCCCCAAACTGCCAAAAATCCCGATCGGCCGTCCGGATCGGCACGAATCCAGAATTTCTCGCTGAACCGACGAAAATCACTATTCACCCCTTAACAGCCTGGAAGCAGTTATTTTCCATTTTGTCAACAGAAAACCCCCGTACCGCCCCTAAAACGTTGCAAATAACAAATCTGCCCCCCCAACAGCCAAAAATCACGATCGACCGTCCGGATCGGCCCAAATCCCGAATTTCCCGCTGGACCACGAAAATCATTATTCAGCCCCTGAACAGCCCGAAAGTGGTTATTCTCAATTTTGTCAACGGAAAACCCCCGTACTGCCCCTAAAAAGGAATCAAATAACATATCTACCCCCCAAACTGCCAGAAATCACAATCAGCCGTTTGGATCGGCACGAATCCCGAATTTCACGCTGTACCGACGAAAATCACTATTCACTGCCGAACAGCCTGAAAGTAGTTATTTTCCATTTCGCCAACGGAAAACCCTCATACCGCCTGTGAACGATGCAAATAACCAATCTGCCAGAAATCACGATCGGCCGTCTGGATCGGCACCAATCCCGAATTTCTCGCTGTACCGACGAAAATCACTATTTACCCCCCAACAGGCCGAAGGTAGTTATTTTATATTTTGTCAACGGAAAACTCCCGTACCACCCCTAAACACTGGAAATAACCAAACAGCCAGAAATCTCAATCGGCCTCCCGGACCGGCACGAATACTGATTTTCCCAATGGACCACGAAAATCACTATTCAGCCTCTGAACAGCGAAATAGTCATTCTCCATTTGTTCTACTGGAAATCGCTGTACAACCACATAAATGAAGCAAATAACCAATCTGTCCCCCCAAACAGCCCGAAATCACGATCGGCCGTCCGGATCGGCACGAATCCCGAATTTCTCGCCGTGCCGACAAAAATCAGTATTCACCACTAAATAGCCTGAAAGTAGTTATTTTCCATTTTGTCAATGGAAAACCCCCATACCACCCCTAAAACGTTGCAAATATCCAATCTGCCCCCCAAACAGCCAAAAATCCCGATCGGCCGTCCAGATCGGCACGAATCGCGAATTTCTCGTTGAACCGACGAAAATCACTATTCACCCCTGAACAGCCCGAATGTAGTTATTTTCCATTTTGCCAACGGAAAACCCCCGTACCGCCCCTAAAACGTTGCAGATAACAAAACTGCCCCCTAAACAGCCAGAAATCATGATCGACCGTCCGGATCGGCACGAATCCCGAATTTCTCGCCATACCGACGAAAATCACTATTCAGCCCCTCAACAGCCTGAAAGTAGTTATTCTCCATTTTGTCAACGGAAAACCCCCGTACTGCCCCTAAAATGGTTGCAAATAACCAATCTACCCCCCAAACTGCCAGAAATCACGATCGGCCGTCTGGATCGGCACCAATCCCGAATTTCTCGCTGTACCGACGAAAATCACTATTCACCCCCGAACAGCCCGAAGGTAGTTATTTAATATTTTGTCAACGGAAAACTCCCGTACCACCCCTAAACACTGGAAATAACCAATCTGCCCCCCAAACAGCCAGAAATCTCAATCGGCCTCCCGGACCGGCACGAATACTGATTTTCCCAATGGACCACGAAAATCACTATTCAGCCCCTGAACAGCGAAATAGTCATTTTCCATTTGTTCTACCGGAAATCGCTGTACAACCACATAAATGAAGCAAATAACCAATCTGTCCCCCAAAATAGCCCGAAATCACGATCGGCAGTCCGGATCGGCACGAATCCCGAATATCCCGCTGGACCACAAAAATCACTATTCAGCACCTAACTTGCCCGAAAGTAGTTATTTTTCTTTTTGTCCCCGGAAAACCCCCGTATCACCCCCAAAAGGTTGTAAATAACCAATCTGCCCCTCAAATAGCCAGAAATCACGATCGCCATCCGAATCAGCACGAATCCCGAATTTCTCCCAAGTCCGGCAAAAATCACTATTCACCCCTGAACAGCACGAATGTAGTTATTATCCATTTTGCCAACGGAAAACCCCCGTACCGCCCCTAAAACGTTGCAGATAACCAATCTGCCCCCTAAACAGCCAGAAATCACGATCGACCGTCCGGATCGGCACGAATCCCGAATTTCTCGCCATACTGACGAAAATCACTATTCAGCCCCTGAACAACCAAAAAGTAGTTATTTTCCATTTTGTCAACGGAAAACCCCCGTACTGCCCCTAAAAAGGTTGCAAATAACCAATCTACCCCCCCAAACTGCCAGAAATCACAATCAGCCGTCTGGATCGGCACGAATCCCGAATTTCACGCTGTGCCGACGAAAATCACTATTCACCCCCGAACAGCCCGAAAGTAGTTATTTTCCATTTCGCCAACGGAAAACCCTCGTACCGCCTGTGAACGTTGCAAATAACCAATCTGCCAGAAATCACGATCGGCCGTCTGGATCGGCACCAATCCCGAATTTCTTGCTGTACCGACGAAAATCACTATTCACCCCCGAACAGGCCGAAGGTAGTTATTTTATATTTTGTCAATGGAAAACTCCCGTACCACCCCTAAACACTGGAAATAACCAATCTGCCCCCCAAACAGCCTGAAATCTTGATCGGCCTCCCGGACCGGCACGAATACTGATTTTCCCACTGGACCACGAAAATCACTATTCAGCCCCTGAACAGCGAAATAGTCATTTTCCATTTGTTCTACTGGAAATCGTTGTACAGCCACATAAATGAAGCAAATAACCAATCTGCCCCCCAAACAGTCCGAAATCACGATCGGCCGTCCAGATCGGCACGAATCTCGAATATCCCGCTGGACCACAAAAATCACTATTCAGCACCTAACTTGCCCGAAAGTAGTTATTTTTCATTTTGTCCCTGGAAAACCCCCGTACCGCCCCTATAAGGTTGTAAATAACCAATCTGCCCCTCAAATAGCCAGAAATCACGATCGCCATCCGAATCAGCACGAATCCTGAATTTCTCACAAGTCCGACAAAAATCACTATTCACCCCTGAACAGCCCGAATGTAGTTATTTTCCATTTCGCCAACGGAAAACCCCCGTACTGCCCATAAAATGTTGCAGATAACCAATCTGCCCCCTAAACAGCCAAAAATCACGATCGACCGTTCGGATCGGCACGAATCCTGAATTTCTCGCCATACCGACGAAAATCACTATTCACCCCTAAACAGCCCGAAAGTAGTTATTTTCCTTTTTGCCAAAGGAAAACCCCCGTACCGCCCCAAAAATGTTGTAAATAACCAATCTGCCCCATGAACTGACAGAAATCTCGATCGGCCGTTCGGATCGGTACGAATCCCGAATTCCTCGCTGGACCGACGAAAATCACTATTCACCCCGAACAGCCCGAAAGTAGTTATTTTCCATTTTGCCAACGGAAAACCCCCGTACCACCTCAAGAACGTTGCAAATAACCAATCTGCCCCCCAAACTGCCAGAAATCGCGATCGACCGTCTGGATCGGCACCAATCCCGAATTTCTCGCTATACCGACGAAAATCACCATTCACCCCCGAACAGGCTGAAGGTAGTTATTTTATATTTTGCCAACGGAAAACTCCCGTACCGCCCCTAATCATTGGAAATAACCAATCTGCCCCCCAAACAACCAGAAATCTCGATTGGCCTCCCGGACCGGCACGAATCATGATTTTCCCGCTGGACCACAAAAATCACTATTCTGCCCCTGAACAGCCAAATAGTCCTTATCTTCCATTTGTTCTACTGGAAATCGCTGTACAGCAACATAAACGAAGCAAATAACCAATCTACCCCCCAAACAGCCCAAAATCACGATCGGCCGTCTGGATCAGCACGAATCCCGAATATCCCGCTGGACCATGAAAATCACTATTCAGCCCCTGACCAGCCCGAAAGTAGTTATTTTCCATTTTCTCCCTGGAAAACCCCCGTTCTGCCCCTAAAAGGTTGTAAATAACCAATCTGCCGCCAAACAACCAGAAATCACGAACGCCGTCCGGATCAGCACGAACCCGAATTTCTCACAAGTCCGACGAAAATCCCTATTCACCCCTAAACAGCCCGAAAGTAGTTATTTTCCCTTTTGCCAACGGAAAACCCCCGTACCGCCCCAAAAACGATGTAAATAACCAATCAGCCCCCCAAACAGCCAGAAATCCCGATCGGCCGTCCGGATCGATACGAATCCCAAATTTCTTGCTGAACCAACGAAAATCACTATTCACCCCTGAACAGCCTGAAAGTAGTTATTTTCCATTTTGTCAGCGGAAAACCCCCCGTAACCCCCGTAAAACATTGCAAATAACCAATCAGCCCCCCAAACAGCCAAAAATCACAATCGCCGTCCGGATCAGCACGAATCCCGAATTTCTCGCTGTACCGACGAAAATCGCAATTCACCCCTGAACAGCTTGAAAGTAGTTATTTTATATTTTGTCAACAGAAAACCCCCATACCGCCCCTAAAACATTGGAAATAAACAATTTTTCCCCCAAACAGCCAGAAATCTCAATCGGCCTCCCGAATCGGCCCGAATCCTAATTTTCCCGCAGGACCATGAAAAACACTATTTCAGCCCCTGAATAGCCAAATAGTCCTTATTTTCCATTTGTTCCACTGAAATCCCTGTGCAGCCACATAAACGTAGCAAATAACAAATCTGCCCCCCAAACGGCCAGAAATGACGATTGGCCGTCCGGATTGGCACGAATCCCAAATTTTTCGCTGTACCGACAGATATCACTATTCACCCCTGAACGGCCTGGAAGTAGTTATTTTCCATTTTGTCAATGGAAAACCCCCGTACCGCCCCAAAAACGTTGTAAATAACCAATCTGCCCCCCAAACAGCCAGAAACGACGACCAGCCGTCCGGATCGGCACGAATCCTGAATTTCCCGCTGGACCACGAAAATCACTATTCAGCCCCTGAACTGCCTGAAGGTAGTTATTTTCCATTTTGTCAACGAAAAACCCCCGTACCGCCCCAAAAAAGTTGTAAATAACCAATCTGCCCCCCAAACAACTAGAAACCACTATCGGCTGTCCAAATCGGCATGAATCCCGAATTTCTCGCTGTACCAACAAAAATAACTATTCACCCCTGAACAGCCCGAAAGTAGTTATTTTTCATTATGTCAGCGGAAAACCCCCGTCCCAACCCTAAAACGTTGTAAATAACCAATCAGCCCCCCAAACAGCCAGAAATCACGATCGGCCGTCCAGATTGGCATGAATCATGAATTCCTCGCCAGACCGACGAAAATTGCTATTCACCCCTGAACTGCCCGAAAGTAGTTGTTTTCCATTATGTCAATGGAAAACCCTCATACCGCCCCTAAAACGTTGTAAATAACCAATCTACCCACCAAAGAGCAAGAAATGACGATCGGCCATCCGGATCAGCACGAATCCCGAATTTCTCGCTGTGCCGACGAAAACCACTATTCTCCCCCGAACAGCCTGAAGGAAATTATTTTATATTTTGTCAACGGAAAACTCCCGTGCCGCCCCTAAACATTGGAAATAACCAATCTCCCCCCAAACAGCCAGAAATCTCGATCGGCCTCCCAGACCGGCACGAATACTGATTTTCCCGCTGGACCACGAAAATCACTATTCAGCCCCTGAACTGCAAAATAGTCCTTATTTTCCATTTGTTCGACTGGAAATCGTTGTACAGCCACATAAACTAAGCAAATAACCAATCTGCCCCCCCAAACTGCCAGAAATCCTGATCGGCTGTCTGGATCGGCATGAATCCCGAATTTCTCACTGGACCAACAAAAATTACTATTCACCCCTAAGTAGCCTGAAAGTAGTTATTTTCCTTTTTGCCAACGGAAAACCCTCGAACCGCCCCAAAAATGTTGTAAATAACCAATCTGCCACCCAAATAGCTAGAAATGATGATCGGCCGTCTGGATCGGCATGAATCCCGAATTTCCTGCTGGACCCCGAAAATCATTATTCAGCCCCTGAACAGCCCGAAGGTAGTTATTTTCCATTTTGTCAACGGAAAACCCCCGTACCGCCCCTAAGACGTTGCAAATAACCAATCTGCCCCCAAAACAGCCAGAAATCACGATCGACCGTCCGGATCGGCACGAATCCCGAATTTTCTACTGAACCGACGAAAATCACTATTCACCCCTGAACAGCCCGAAAGTTGTTATTTTTCATATTGTCAGCGGAAAACCAACGTACCACCCCTGAAAATGTTGCAAATAACCAATCTGCCCCCCAAATAGCCAGAAATCACGAACGACCGTCCGGATCGGCTTGAATCCCGGATTTCTCGCTGAACCAAACAAAATCAGTATTCACCCCTGAACTGCCCAAAAGTAGTTATTTTCCATATTGTCAGTGGAAAACCAACGTACCACCCCCGAAACGTTGCAATTAACCAATCTGCCCCTCAAATAGCCAGAAATCATGATCAGCCGTCCAGATTGGCATGAATCCTGAATTTCTCACTGGACCGACGAAAATCACTATTCACCCCTGAACAACCCGAAAGTAGTTATTTTCCATTTTGTCAGCAGAAAACCCCCGTACCACCCCAAAGACGTTGCAAATAACCAATCTTCCCCCCAAATAGCCAAAAATCACGATCAGCCATCCGAATCAGCATGAATACCGATTTTCTCACTGGACTGACGAAAATCACTATTTACCCCTGAGCAGCCCGAAAGTAGTTATTTTCCATTATGGCAACGGAAAACTCCCGTACCACCCCTAAAACGTTGCAAATAACCAATCTGACCCCAAATAGCCAGAAATCATGATCGGCCGTCCGAATCAGCATGAATCCTGAATTTCTCGCTGGATCGACGAAAATCACTATTCACCCCTGAACAGCCCGAAAGTAGTTATTTTCCATTATGTCAGCAGAAAACCCCCGTACCACCCCTGAAACGTTGCTAATAACCAATCTGCCCGCCTAACAGCCGAAAATCACGATCGGCCGCCCGGATCGGCATGAATGTTGAATTTCTCGCTGGACCGACGAAAATCACTATTCAACCCTGAACAGCCCGAAAGTAGTTATTTTCCATTATGTCAGCGAAAAACCCACGTATCTACCCTGAAACGTTGCAAATGACAAATTTGCACCCCAAACAACCAAAAATCACTATCAGTCGTCTGGATCAACACGAATCTCGAATTTCTCACTAGACCGACGAAAATCACTATTCACCCCTGAACAGATCGAAAGTACTTATTTTCCATTTTGTTAACGAAAAACCCATGTTTCGCCCCTAAAACGTTTTAAATAACCAATCTGTCCCCCAAATAGCCAGAAATCACAATCGCCTGTCTAGATCGGCATGAATCCCGAATTTCTCGCTGTATCGACAAAAATCACTAGTCACCCCTGAACAGCCCGAATGAAGTTATTATCCATTTCGCCAATGGAAAACTCCCGTTCCGCCCCTAAATCAATGGAAATAACCAATCTGGCCCCCAAACAGCCAGAAATCACGATCGGTCGTCTAGATCGGCACGAATCCCGAATTTCTCGCTGTATCGACGAAAATCACTATTCACCCCTGAATAGCTCGAAAGTAGTTATTTTTCATTTTGTCAACAGAAAACCCCCGTACCGCCCCTAAAATGTTGCAAATAACCAATCTGCCCCCCAAACAGCCAGAAATCATGATCGGCCGTCCGGATCGGCACGAATCCGGAATTTCTCGCAGAACCGACAAAAATCACTATTTACCCCTGAACAGCCCAAAAGTAGTTATTTTCAATTTTGTCAGCGGAAAACCCCCGTACCTCCCCTGAAACGTTGCAAATGACCAATCTGCCCACCAGACAGCCAGAAATCACGATCGACCGTCCGGATCGGCACGAATCCCGAATTTCCCGTTGGAACTCAGAAATCACTATTCAGCCCCTGAATAGCCCGAAAGTAGTTATTTTCCCTTTTGTCAACGGAAACCCCCGTACCACGCCTAAAACGTTGCAGATCTCCAATCTGCTCCCTAAATAGCCAGAAATCACGATCGACCGTCCGGATCGGCTTGAATCCCGAATTTCCGGCTGGACCCCAAAAATCACTATTCAACCCCTGAATAGCCCGTAAGTAGATATTTTCCCTTCTATCAACGGAAACCCCCGTACCACGCCTAAAATGTTGCTGATCTCCAATCTGCTCCCCAAACAGCCAGAAATCACGATTGACCGTCCGGATCGGCTTGAATCCTGAATTTCCGGCTGGACCCCGAAAATCACTATTCAGCCCCTGAATAGCCCGAAAGTAGATATTTTCCCTTCTGTCAACGGAAAACCCCTGTACCACCCCTAAATCATTGCAGATCTCCAATCCGCTCCCCAAACAGCCAGAAATAATGATCGGCTGTCCGGATCAGCACGAATCCCGAATTTCCCGCTGGAACTCAGAAATCACTATTCAGCCCCAGAATAGCTCGAAAGTAGTTATTTTCCCTTCTGTCAACGGAAAACCCCCGTACCACGCCTAAAACATTGCAGATCTCCAATCTGCTCCCCAAATAGCCAAAAATCACGATCGACCGTCCGGATCGGCACGAATCCCGAATTTCCCACTGGACCCCAAAAATCACTATTCAGCCCCTAAATAGCCCGTAAGAAGTTATTTTCCCTTTTGTCAACGAAAAACCCATGTACCGCCCCTAAGAGGTTGGAAATTAACAATTTGTCCCCTAAACAGCCAAAAATCATGATCAGTCGTCCGGATCGGCACGAATCCCGAATTTCTCGCTGGACCGACGAAAATCGCTACTCCCCCCTGAATTGCCCGAAAGTAGTTATTTTCCTTTTTGTCAACGGAAAACCCCCGTATCGCCCTAGAAATGTTGTAAATAACCAATCTGCCCCCCAATCAGTCAGAAATCACGATCGACAGTCTAGATCGGCACAAATCCCGAATTTCTCGCTGAACCGACGAAAATCATTATTCACCCCTAAACAGCCCGAAAGTAGTTATTTTCCATTTTGCCAGCGGAAAACCCCCGTACCCCCCCCCCAAAAACATTGCATATGACCAATCTGCCCCCTAAACAGCCAGAAATGACGATCGGCCGTCCGGATCGGCATGAATCTCGAATTTCTCGCCGTACCGACGAAAATCACTATTTAACCCTAAATAGCCCGAAAGTAGTTATTTTCCGTTTTGCCAACGGAAAACCCCCGTACTACCTTAAGAACATTGCAAATAACCATTCTGCCCCCTAAACAGCCAGAAATCATGATCGACCGTCCGGATCGGCATGAATCCTGAATATCTCGTTGAACCGACGAAAATCACTATTCACCCCTGAACAGCCCAAAAGTAGTTATTTTCCATTTTGTCAGCGGAAAACCCCCGTACCGCCCCTAAAACGTTGCAAATAACCAATCTGCCCCCCAAGCAACCAGAAATGACGATCGGCCGTCCAGGTCGGCACGAATCCCGTACTTCTCGCTGGACCGACGAAAATCGCTATTCACCCCTGAACTGCCCGAAAGTAGTTATTTTTCTTTTTGTCAACGGAAAACCACCGTATCGCCCCTAAAACGTTGTAAATAACCAATCTGCCCCCCAAACAGCCAGAAATGACGATCGGCCGTACGGATCGGCACAAATCCCGAATTTCTCGCTGGACCGACAAAAATCACTATTCACCCATGAACAGCCCAAAAGTAGTTATTTTCCATTTTGTCAGCGCAAAAACCCCGTACCGCCCCAAAAACGTTGCAAATTACCAATCTGCCCCCCAAACAGCCAGAAATGACGATCAGCCATCAGGATCAGCATGAATTCTGAATTTCTCGCTGTACAGGCGAAAATCGCTATTCATTTTGAACTGCCCGAAAGTAGTTATTTTCCATTTTGTCAACGAAAAACCCCCGTATCGCCCCAAAAATGTTATAAATAACCAATCTACCCCCCAAACAGCCAGAAATCACTATCGGGCATCTGGATCGGCACGCATCCCGAATTTCTCGCTGGACCGACGAAAATCACTATTCTCCCCTAAACAGCCCGAAAGAAGTTATTTTCCATTTTGTCAACGGAAAACCCCCGTATCGCCCCTAAAACGTTGCAAATAACCAATCTGCCCCCAAACAGCCAGAAATCACGATCGGCCATCCGGATCGGCTCGAATCCCGAAATTCTCGCGTTACTGACGAAAATCACTATTCACCCCTGAACAACCCAAAAGATGTTATTTTCCATTCTGTCAACGGACAACCCCGATCTCGCCCCTAAAACGTTGTAAATAACCGTTCTGCCCCCCAGACAGCCAGAAATCACGATCGGTCGTCCGGATCGGCCAGAATCCCGAAATTCTCGCGTTACCGACGAAAATCACTATTCACCACTGAACAGCCCAAAAGTAGTTATTTTCCTTTCTGTCAACGGAAAACCCCCGTACTACCCCTAAAACATTGCAAATAACCAATCTAGCCCCTAAACAGCCACAAATCACGATCGACCGTCCGGATCGGCCCGAATCCCGAAATTCTCGCGTTACTGACGAAAATCATTATTCGCCCCTCGTCAACCCGACATTAATTATTTTCCATTTTGCAAACGGAAAACCCCCGTACCTCCCCTAACACATTGCAAATAACCAATCTGCCCCCAAAACAGCCAGAAATCAGGATCGGCCGTCTGGATTGGCCCGAATCCCGAAATTCTCGTGTTACTGACGAAAATCATTATTTGCCCCTCGTCAGCCTGACATTAGTTATTTTCCATTTTGCGAACGGAAAACCCCCGTACCGCCCCAAACAAGTTGCAAATAACCAATTTGCCCCCAAAACAGCCAGAAATCACGATCAGCCGTCCGGATCGGCCTGAATCCTGAAATTCTCGCGTTACCGACGAAAATCACTATTCACCCGTCGTCAGCCTGAAATTAGTAATTTTCCATTCTGCCAATGGAAAACCCTCGTACTGCCCCTAAAACGTTGCAAATAACCAATCTGCCCCCGAAACAGCTAGAAATCACGATCGGCCGTCCGAATCGGCACGAATCCCGAATTTCTCGTTGTTCCGACGGAAGCAGTTATTCACCCCTGAATAGCCCGAAAGTAGTTATTTTCCGTTTTGTCAAAGGAAAACCGCCATACCACCCCTAAAACGTTGCAGATAACAAATCTGCCCCCAAACAGCCAGAAATCACGATCGGCCGTCCGGATCAGCACGAATCCCGAATTTCCCGCTGTACCAAAGAAAATCACTATTCACCCCCAAGCAGCCTGAAAGTAGTTATTTTCCATTTAGTCAGCGGACAACCCCCGTCCCGCCCCTAAAACGTTGCAAATAACCAATCTGCCCCCCGAACAGCTACAAATCACGATCAGTCGTCTGGATCACCCCGAATCTCGAAATTCTCACGATACCGACGAAAACTACTATTCACCCCTCGTCCGCCCGAAAGTAGTTATTTTCCATTTTGCCAACGGAAAACCCCATACCGGCCCATAAACGTTACAAATAACCAATTTGCCCCCCAAACAGCCAAAAATCACGATCGGCCGTTCGGATCAGCACGAATCCTAAATTTTTCGCTGTACCAATGAAAATTACTATTCACCCCTCGTCAGCTCGAAAGTAATTATTTTTCATTTTGCCAACGAAAAACCCCCGTACCGCCCCATCAACGTTGCAAATAACCAATCTGCCCCCCGAACAGCCACAAATCACGATCGGCCGTCCGGATCGGCACGAATCCCGAATTTCTCGCTGTATCGACGAAAATTACAATTCACTCCTCGTCAGCCTGAAAGTAGTTATTTTCCACTTTGCCAACAGATAACCCCCGTACCACCCCTAAAACGTTGCAAATAACCAATCTACCCCTAAAACAGCTAGAAATCCCGATCGGCCGTCCGAATCAGGATGAATCCCGAATATCCCGCTGTACCGATGAAAATCACTATTCACCCCTAAACAGCCCAAGAGTAGTTATTTCCCATTTTGCTAACGGAAAACCCCATGCCGCCCATAGAATGTTGCAAATAACCAATCTGCCCCCCAAACTGCCAGAAATCACAATCGGCCGTCCGGATTGGCCCGAATCCCGAATATCTCGCTGTACCGACGAAAGTAGTTATTCACCCCTGAATAGCCCGGAAGTAGTTATTTCCCATTATGCCAATGGAAAACCCTGTGCCGCCCTTAAAATGTTGCAAACAACCAATCTGCCCCCCAAACTGCCAGAAATCATGATCGGCCGTCCGGATCGGCCCGAATCCCGAATTTCTCGCTGTACCGACGAAAGTAGTTATTCACCCCTGAATAGCCCGGAAGTAGTTATTTCCCATTATGCCAATGGAAAACCCTGTGCCGCCCTTAAAATGTTGCAAACAACCAATCTGCCCCCCAAACTGCCAGAAATCACGATCGGCCGTCCGGATCGGCACGAATCCCGAATTCTCGTTGTTCTGACGAAAGTAGTTATTAACCCCTGATCAGCCCAAAAGTAGTTATTTTCCCTTTTGTCAACAGAAAACCCCCATACCGCCCCTAAAACGTTGCAAATAACTAATCTGCCCCCCAAATAGCCAGAAATCACGATCGGCCGTCTGGATCATCCCGAATCCCGAAATTCTCGCGTTACCGACGAAAATTACTATTCCCCCCTCGTCAGCCCGAAAGTAGTTACTTTTCATTTTGCCAACGGAAAACCCCCGTACCGCCCCATAAAACGTTGCAAATAACCAATCTGCCCCTAAAACAGCCAGAAATCACGATCGGCCGTCCGAATCAGGATGAATCCCGAATATCCCGCTGTACCGATGAAAATCACTATTCACCCTTAAACAGCCCAAGAGTAGTTATTTCCCATTTTGTCTATGGATAACCCCTGTACCGCCCCTAAAACATTGCAAATAACCAATCTGCCCCCAAAACAGCCAGAAATCACGATCGGCCGTTTGAATCGGCACGAATCCCGAATTTCTCGCAATACCGACGAAAATCACTATTCACCCCAGAACAGCCCAAAAGTAGTTATTTTCCATTTTATCAACGGAAAACCCCCGTACCGCCCCTAATGCATTGCAGATTAGAAATCAGCCCCCAAACAGCCAGAAATCAAGATCGGTTGTCCGGATCGGCACGAATCCCGAATATCCCGCGGTACCGACGAAAATCGCTATTCAACCATAAACAGCGCAAAAGTAGTTATGTTCCATTTTGCCAACGAAGAATCCCGTGATGCCCTTAAAATGTTGCAAATAACAAATTTGCCCCCCAAACGGCCAGAAATCCCGATCGGCTATCCGGATCGGCACGAATCCCGAATTTTTCACTGTACCGACGAAAGTAGTTATTCACCCCTGAACAGCCAAAAAGTAGTTATTTTCCATTTTGTCGACGGAAAACCCCCGTACCGCCCCTAAAACGTTGCAAATAACCAATCTGCCCCCCAAACAACCATAAATCACGATCGGCCATCTGGATCGGCCCGAATCCCGAAATTTTCGTTGTACCCACGAAAATTACTATTGACCCCTCGTCAGCCCGAAAGTGTCTATTTTCCATTCTACCAATGGAAAACCCCCGTACCGCCCCTAAAACGTTGCAGATAACCAATCTGCCCCCCAAACAGCTAGAAATCACGATCGGCCGTCCGGATCGACCCGAATCCCTAAATTCTCGCGTTACCAACGTAAATTACTATTCACCCCACGTCAGCCTGAAAGTAGTTATTTTCCATTTAGTCAACGGAAAATGCCCGTACCGCCCTTAAAGCGTTGCAGATAACAAATCTGCCCCCAAACAGCCAGAAATCACGATCGGTCGTCCGGATCGGCCCGAATCCCGAAATTCTCGCGTTACCGACGAAAATTACTATTCACCCCTCGTCAGCCTGAAAGTAGTTTTTTTCCATTTTGCCAACGGAAAACCCCCGTATCGCCCTAAAACGTTGCAAATAACCAATCTGCCCCCCAAACAGCTAGAAATCACGATCGGCTGTCTGGATCGGCCTGAATCCCGAAATTCTCGCGTTACCGATGTAAATTACTATTCACCCCTCGTCAGCCCGAAAGTAGTTATTTTCCATTTTGCCAACGGAAAACCCCCGTACTACCCTAAAACGTTGCAAATAACCAATCTGCCCCCAAAACAGCCAGAAATCACGATCGGACGTCTGGATCAGCCCGAATCACGAAATTCTCACTGTACCGGCGTAAATTACTTTTCACCCCTCGTCAGCCCGAAAGTAGTTCTTTTCCATTTCGCCAATGCAGAACCCCCGTACCGTCCCTATAACGTTGCACATAACCAACTTGCCCCCCACACAGCCTGAAATCGCGATCGGCCGTCTAGATCGCCCCGAATCCCGAAATTCTCATTGTACCGACGAAAATTACTATTCACCCCTCGTCAGCCCGAAAGTAGTTATTTACCATTCTGCCAACCGAAAACCCCCGTACCGCCCCTAAAACGTTGCAAATAACCATTCTGGCCCCCAGACAGCCAGAAATCACGATCAGCCGTCCGGATCGGCCTGAATCCCGAAATTCTCGCGTTACCGATGTAAATTACTATTCACCCCTCGTCAGCTCGAAAGTAGTTATTTTCCATTTTGCCAATGGAAAACCCCCGTACCGCCCCCAAAACGATGCAAAAAACCAATCTGCCCCCTAAACAGCCAAAAATCATGATCAACCATCCGGATCGGCATGAATCCCGAATATCTCGCTGAATCGACGAAAATCACTATTCACCCTAGAACAGCCCAAAGGTAGTAATTTTCCATTTTGCCAACGGAAAACCCCCGTACTGCCCCTAAAGAGTTGTAAATAACAAATGTGCCCTCAAACAGCCAGAAATCACGATTGGCCGTCCGGATTGGCACAAATCCCGAATATCCCGTTGTACCGATGAAAATCACTATTCACCCCTAATCCGTCCAAAAGTAGTTATTTTCCATTTTGCCATTGGAAAACCCCGTGCTGACCTTAAAATGCTACAAATAACCAATCTGGCCCCCAAACTGCCAGAAATCACGATCGGCCGTCCCGATCGGCACGAATCCCAAATATCCCGCTGTACCGATGAAAATCACTATTCACCCCTAAACAGCCCAAAAATAGTTATTTTCCATTTTGCCAACGGAAAACCCCGTGCCGCCCTCAAAATGTTGCAAATAACCAATCTGGCCCCCATACCGCTAGAAATCACGATCGGCCGTCCGGATCGGCACGAATGCCGAATTTCTCACTGTATCGACAAAAGTAGTTATTCACCCCTGAATAGCCCGAAAGTAGTTATTTTCCGTTTTGTCAACGGAAAACCCCCGTACCGCCCCAAAAACGCTGCAAATAACCAACCTTCCCCCCAAATAGCCAGAAATCATGATTGGCCGTCTGGATCGGCACAAATCCTGAATTTCTCGCTGTTCCGACGAAAGTAGTTAAAGTTGTTTTTCATTTTGTCAATGGAAAACCCTCGTACCACCCCTTGAACGTTGCAAATAACCAATCTGCCCCCCAAACTGCCAAAAATCTCGATCGGCTGTCCAGATCGGCACGAATCCCAAATTTCTCGCTGCACCGACGTAAATCACTATTCACCCCTGAACAGCCGAAAAGTAGTTATTTTCCATTTTGTCAGTGGAAAACCCCCGTACTGCCCCTAAACCCTAAACCCTTAAATGTTGCAGATAACAAATCTGCCCCCATACAGCCAGAATTCCCGATTGGCCGTCCGGATCGCCCTGAATCTCGAATTTCTCGCGGTACCGACGAAAATCACTATTCACCCCTGAACAACCCAAAAGTAGTTATTCTCCATTTTGTCAACAGAAAATCCCCGTACTGCCCCTAAAGCATTACAGATAACAAATCTGCCCCCAAACAGCCAGAAATCACAATCGGCCGTCCGGATCGACACGAATCCTGAATTTCTCGCTTTTTTGACGAAAATTACTATTCACCCCTCGTCAGACCGAAAGTAGTTATTTTCCATTTTGCCAACAAAAAACCCCTGTACCACCCCTAAAACGTTGCAAATAACCAATCTGCCCCCCAAACAGCCGGAAATCACGTTCGGCCGTCCGGATTGGCCCGAATCCCGAATATCCCGCTATACCCACGAAAATCACTATTCACCCCTCGTTAGCCCGAAAGTAGTTATTTTCCATTTTGTCAACGCAAAACCCCCGTCCTGCCCCTAAAACGTTGCAAATAACCAATCTGCCCCGCAAACAGCCTAAAATCACGATCGGCTGTCCAGATCTGCACGAATCCCGAATTTCTCGTAGTACCGACGAAAATCACTATTTACCCCTAAACAACCCAAAAGTAGTTATTTTCCCTTTTGTGAACGGAAAACCCCCGTACCACCCCTAAAACATTGCAGATAACCAATCTGCCCCCCAAACAGCCAGAAATCACGATCGGCCGTCCGGATCGGCATGAATGCCGAAATTCTCGCGTTACCGACGAAAATTACTATTCACCCCTCGTCAGCCTGAAAGTAGTTATTTTCCATTTTGCCAACGGAAAACCCCCGTACCACCCTAAAACGTTGCAAATAACCAATCTGCCCCACAAACAGCCAGAAATCACGATCGGACGTCCGGATCAGCCCGAATCCCGAAATTCTCCCTATACCGACATAAATTACTATTCACCCCTTGTCAGCCCGAAAGTAGTTATTTTCCATTTTGCCAATGGAAAATCCCCGTACCGCCCCTAAAACGTTGCAAATAATCAATCTGCCCCCCAAACAGCCAGAAATCACGATTGGCCGACCGGATAGGCCCGAATCCCGAAATTCTCACGTTACCGACGAAAAATACTATTCACCCCTCGTCAGCCTGAAAGTAGTTATTTTTTATTTTGCCAAAGGAAAACGCCCGTACCGCCCCATAAACGTTGTAAATAACCAATCTGCCCCTCAAACGGCCGGAAATCACGATCGGCCGTCCGGATCGGCACGAATCCCAAATTTCTCGCAACACCGAAGAAAATCATTATTCACCCCTGAACAGCCCAAAAGTAGTTATTTTCCATTCTGTCAACGGAAAACCCCCATACCGCCCATAAAGTGTTGCAGATAACATGTCTGCCCCTAAATAGCCTGAAATCACGATCGGCCGTCCGGATCGGCACGAATCCCGAATATCCCGCTGTACCGATGAAAATTACTATTCACCCCTAAACAGTCCAGAAGTAGTTATTTTCCATTTTGCCAACGGAAAACCCCGTGCCACCCTTAAAATATTGTATATAACCAATCTGGCCCCCAAACTGCCAGAAATCACGATCGGCCGTACAGATCAGCACGAATCCCGAATTTCTCGCTGTACCGACGAAAGTAATTATTCACCCCTGAATAGACCGAAAGTAGTTATTTTCCGTTTTGTCAACGAAAAACCCCCGTACCACACCTAAAACGTTGCAAATAACCAATCTTCCCCGCAAACAGCCAGAAATCACGATCGGCCGTCCAGATCGGCACGAATCCCAAATTTCTCGCTGTACCGACGAAAGTAGTTATTCACCACTGAATAGCCCGAAAGTAGTAATTTTCCGTTTTGTCAACGGAAAACCCCCGTACCGCCCCTAAAACGTTGCAAATGACCAATCTTCCCCCAAAACAGCCAGAAATCATGATCGGCCATCCGGATCGGCGCGAATCCCGAATTTCTCGCTGTTCCGACGAAAGTAGTAATTCACCCCTGAACAGCCCAAATGTAGTTATTTTCCATTTTGTCAACGGAAAACCCCCGTACCGCCCCTAAAACGTTGCAAATAACCAATCTGTCCCCCAAACAGCCAGAAATCATGATCGGCCGTTCGGATTGTCCCGAATCCCAAAATTCTCGCGTCATCGACGAAAATTACTATTCACCCCTCGTCAGCCTGAAAGTAGTTATTTTTCATTGTGCCAACGGAAAACCCCCATACTGCCCCATAAACGTTGCAAATAACCAATCTGCCCCCGAAACAGCCAGACTTCATGATCGGCCGTCCAGATCGGCACGAATCCCGAATTTCTTGCTGTTCCGACGAAAATTACTATTTACCCCTCGTTAGCCTGAAAGTAGTTATTTTCCATTTTGCCAACGGATAACCCCCGTTCCGTCCCTAAAACGTTGCAAATAACCAATATGCCCCCAAAACAGCCAGAAATCACGATCGGCCATCCGGATCGGCCTGAATCCCGAATTTCTCGCAGCACCGACGAAAATCACTATTCACCTTGAACAGCCCAAAAGTAGTTATTTTCCATTTTGTCAATGGAAAACCCCCGTATCGCCCCTAAAGCGTTGAAGATAACAAATCAGCCCCCAAACTGCCAGAAATCACGATCGGCCGTCCGAATCGGCACGAATCTCGAATATCCCGCTGTACCGATGAAAATCACTATTCACCCCTAAACAGCCCAAAAGTAGTTATTTTCCATTTTGCCAACGGAAAACCCCGTGCCACCCTTAAAATGTTGCAAATAACCAATCTGGCCCCCAAACTGCCAAAAATCACGATCGGCCGTTCGGATCGGCCCGAAATCACGAACGGCCATAAATCACGAACGGCTCCCCGGACTGGCACGAATCCCGATTTTCCCATTGGGCCGACGAAAATCACTATTCACCCTCTGAACTTCCCAATAGTCATTATTTTCCATCCGGCCATTTGAAAACTCAGGTATTACCCCTAAAACGATGCAAATAACCAATCTGGCCTGAACAACCATAAATCGCAACCTGTTGCCCGAACTGATACGAATCCCTATTTTCCCGCAGGGCTGACGAAAATCACTTTACTCCCCTTGAACAGCCCAATAGTTGTTATTTTCCATCAAGTCATCTACAAACCCTAGTACTACCCCTAAAACGATGCAAATAACCGGACTGCCCTGTAACCGCATTAATGCGCGATCAGACTCTCGGACCGGCACGAATCCTGATTTTCTCGATGGGCTGACGAAAATCACTATTCACCCCCTGAACAGCCCAATAGTCGTTATTTTCCACCAGGTCATCTGAAAACCCTGGTACTACCCCTAAAACAATGCAAATAACCAATCTGGCCCAAATGGTCATTAATCGCGATCGGCCGCCCGGACCAACTCGATTCTCGATTTTCCCGCAGGGCCGACGAAAATCACTATTCACCCCTCGAATAGCCAGATAGTCATTATTTTCCATTTGGCCATCTGAAAACCCTTGTACTACCCCTAAAACGATGCAAATAATCGGTCTGCCTCATAACAACCATAAATTGCGATCAGTCACCCGGACCAGCACGAATCCCGATTTTCTCGTAGGGCCGACGAAAATCACTATTTCCCCCCAGAACAGCCCAATATTCATTATTTTCCTTCAGGTCGTCTGAAAACCCTGGTACTACACCTTGTCGTAACCAACCTTTCGGCGGAATAGAATAAAATAGTTTAAAATCGATTCCCAAAAATGAAATTTTGAAAATCAATTGTTTTGGAGTCGCCACCAAAATTTTTAATGGAAAACTTTGGAAAACCAATTTAAATAAAAAGAAAAAGGCAATATGGTCTGCAAAATCAGAGATGAGTTTGGGAGTCTATTTGATTGTGGGGAAGGTGTTTGGCATCCCACAACACCCGTCCATAAGGACGATTACCTTAAACTAGTCAGCTGAAATAGAATATGGCTTTTAAATTTACCTCAATTACCCTTTTATCGACAGGCATGTCTGTTAAACAAAGGCGACAAAACAACAAGAATGAAGGCAAACAGATAGATATTTACGAAGGGCAGACTTGACCTAGGATGAGAGCCTAGGGCCTACGTACCCTGCGATAGGGATCAAAGTCCATGTAGTTCGACCAAGAGGCATGTTTGTGGGTTGGTGGTTTTTTTTATTTGTGATGAGAATAGGAGGATTTTAATTAAAACAGATCATTGTAAACAGAACGGGATTGGAATTTGGTTTGTACGTTTTAATTTACTACAATCTGATTAACCTCGTTCTCCTGACCTCTTCATATTTTCTCTTTTAAATTTTTTGTCAATTTTATTATTATTATTATTATTGAGTTTTGGGAGTTTATATTTTGGGAATTAATGCATAATTTATAATGAAAGGAATATATTTTTTTATGAACTTTTGAATTTATTGTTGATTATGGAGACTCAAGTTCCGCATGTCATTTTTCTATTAGTTAAATTTTATGCTTGACTTATTTAAAATGTTCATTTTTACATTATTATTGATTATTGGTAAATGATTTAATTCAGGTGCTATTATTTATTTGTTTATTTTTGAACGAATATATGCTAATTTTTGGGTTCTATGGAGATTAAAATCTCACACGAGCCCGGGAAGTCGAGGAGAGAAGAGTATTCTCACACGATACATTTGGTATAAATATTTAATCAAAGTTAATATTTAATTATTGTCTATTTATTTATTTTTTGTATTGTTATTATTATCATTAATATTATTATTATTTTTGAATTAATTACAGGGATTTAAGGAGATTAGAATCTCACATAATCCTGAGCAATCGAGGAGAACGATATTCTCACACGATAATTTCGTAAATAATAGGAAATGTTTAATTAAAGCAAATCTTTTAATTATTTATTATTTATTATTCTTTTTTTAAAAAAAAAAACAAACAAAGGTATGCTAACTTCAGGGATCTAAGGAGATTAATATCTCACACGATCCCAGGTAATCAGGGAGAACAATATTCTCACACGATAATTTTGCAAATAATGGGAAACAGTTCATTAAAGCAAATATTTTAATTATGATTATTATTATGATTTAATCAAAATTAATATTTAATTATCATTCATTTATTTTTTCACCATTCATTCATTAATATTTCATTAATATCATTATCACTTTTCAATTATTCAATTAGTTGTAAGGATTTAAGGAGATTAACATCTCACATAACCCCTGATGATCGAGGAGAATAAAATTCTCACACGATAATTTTATGCGTCATGGCAATATTTATTAATTATCATTCACTTATTTTTCACCATTTAATCATTAATATTTCATTAATATTATTATTGCTTTTCAATTATTCAATTCATTGTAAGGATTTAAGGAGATTAACATCTCACATAATCCCCGGTAATCGAGGAGAACAAAATTCTCACACGATAATTTTATGTGTAATAGCGATATTTAACCAAAGTTAATATTTAAACAATGGTAATAAACAAAATTAAAACAAGTTTAGGCAAATGAACAGTAGCATCTTAGAACCAAACGCATGAACAGTGCAGAATGCATGAGATTATCTTCAACCAACAGGCATGAACAGTAACAACCATGCAGAAAATCAGCCATGCAACCCATGCAGCCATACCTGTGCGATTTCAGCCTCTCCCTTGTGCTCTAATGCAGAATGACCTCCTCCTCACTCACGTATGGTAGATGGTCCTCCAACAGTCCCGAAGTGGTTGGTCTTGGCTGGGAAGCAAGCAGAAATGGCAGACAGCACTTCGTTGGGCAGCGTTGGAAAATCTGGTTGGTTTCAACGCTAAAAATTCTAGCTGGAAGTGCTCACGTGTCCCTGCTCCTCGGCTGGAAGGCAAAGGCTAAAAGCTTCTCTTCTTCTCTACACTTTCCCTTCTTCCTTGTGCTCCCTAAATTCTCCTCTGTTTACCTCCGTTTTCTGGGCTCAAAACAGAGTTCTTTCCCTCCATGTTTCAGCCTCTATCAATCCTTTTTCTACCACTTCATTTTGCATTCAGGCCCCTTTGTTTCTGCTCATCATTTTGGCATCCAACTCTCCATTTTCTGCTCCTCGAATTGCCTGAACCTCAGCCCCTTTTCTCTCCACGGTTTGGACGTTGCTTCAGCTCATTTTCTCTCCTTCTTGCTGTCTCGGTTTCTTCTCCTTCGTGTTGCTGTCTCAGTCAGTTTTCTACTTCACGTTGCTGTCTCGGGGCTTCACATTGCTGCCTTGGTTTGTTTCTTCCTTTATGTTGCTGTCTCTGTCATTCTTTCTGCATCACGTTGCTGTCTCGGTCTCTGCTTCACCTGTCCAGCTCCCTTCTTCTCTCGGTTTCTGCCTTGCTTTCACCCCTGAACAGCCCTGTAGTCGTGATTTTCCATCTGGTCATCTGAAAACCCTGGTACTACCCCTAAGACGATGCAAATAACCGGTCTACCCTGTAACAGACATAAATCGGGATCGATCGCTCGGACCGGCACGAATCCTGATTTTTCTACAGGGCCAACGAAAATCACTATTCACCCCCTGAATAGCCCACTAGTCATTATTTTCCATCTGGTTATCTGAAAACCCTGGTACTACCCCTAAGACGATGCAAATAACTGGTTTGCCCCGTAACAGCCATAAATCGGGATCGACCACTCGAACCGGCACGAATCTTGATTTTTTTGCTGGGCCAACGAAAATCACTATTCACCCCCTGAATAGCCCACTAGTCGTTATTTTCCATCTGGTTACCTGAAAACCATGGTGCTACCCCTAAGACGATGCAAATAACCGGCCTGGCCCATAACAGCCATAAATCGTGAACGGCCGCCCGGACCGGTACGAATCCTGATTTTCCCGTTGGGCTAACGAAAACCACTATTCACCCCCTGAGCCGCCAAAGAGTCGTTATTTTCCATCTGGTCATCTGAAAACCTTGGTACTACCCCTAAAACGATACAAGTAACCAATTTGGCCCGAACAGCCAGAAATAGTAATCAGCCGCCCGAACAGGCACAAATCCTGATTTTGCCGCTGGGCCGACGAAAATCACTATTCACCCCCTGAGTAGCCCAATAGTCATTATTTTCAATCTGGTCGTCTGAAAACCATGGTACTACCCCTAAAACGATGCAAATAACCAATTTGGCCTAAAAAATCGTAAACCAAATTCAGCCGCTTGGACCGGCACGTATCCCGATTTTTTCGCTGGGCCGACAAAAATCACTATTCAACCCTTGAGCAGTCCAAGAGTCATTATTTTCCATCAGGTCATCTGAAAACCTGAGCACTACCCCTAAAAGGATGCAAATAACCAGTCTGTTCTGAACGATCATAAATTGCAATCGGTCACCTGGACCAGTTCGAATCTCGATTTCCCGCTGGGCCGGCAAAAATCACTATTCACCCCCTCAGCCGCCCAATAGTCGTTATTTTCCATCTGGTCATCTGAAAATCCTGGTATTACCCCAAAAACAATGCAAATAACCAATCTGGCCCGAACAACCATAAATCGCATTCGGCCACCCAAACCAGCACGAATCATGATTTTCCCGCTGGGCCGACCAAAATCACTATTAACCCCCTGAGCAGCCCATGAGTCATTATTTTCCATCAGGTCATCCGAAAACCATGGTACTACCCCTAAAACGATGCAAATAACCAATCTGGGCCAAACAACCATAAATCCCAATCGGCTGACTGGACCGGCACGAATCCTGATTTTCCCGTTGGGCCGACGAAAATCACTATTCACCCCTCGAACAGCCCAATATTCGTTATTTTCCATCAGGTCAACTGAAAACCCTGGTACTACCCCTCAAACGATGCAAATAACCAATTTGGCCCGAACAGTCATAAATCGCGATCGGTCGCCTAGACCGACTTGAATCCTGATTTTCCTCCTAGGCCGATGAAAATCACTATTTGCCCCCAGAACATCCCAATAGTCGTTATTTTCCATCTGGTCATCTGAAAACCCTCGTACTACCCCTATGACGATGCAAATAACCAGTCTTCCCTGTAACAACCATAAATCGTGATTGGCCGCTCAAACTGACACATATCCCAATTTTTTTGTTGGGCCGACAAAAATCATTATTCATCCCCTGAACTGCCCAATAGTCGTTATTTTCCATCTGGTCATCTGAAAACCCCGGTACTACCCCAAAAAAGATGCAAATAACAAGTCTGACCCAAACAGTCATAAATCGCGATCGGCGACCTAGACCGGCACGAATCCCAATTTTCCCGTTGGGTCGACGAAAATCACTATTCACCCATCAAATAGCCAGTAGTCATTATTATCTATCAGGCCATCTGAAAACCCTGGTACTACCTCTAAAACGATGCAAATAACCAATCTGGCTCGAACAACCCTCAATCGCAATCGGCTGACTGGACCAGCACGAATCCCGATTTTCCCGCTGGGCCAACGAAAATCACTATTCACCCCTCGAACAGCCAAATAGTCGTTATTTTCTGCCAGATCATCTGAAAACCTCAGTACTACCCCTAAAATGAAGCAAATAACCAATTTGGCCCGAACGGTCATAAATCGCAATCGGTCGCCCGGAACGGCTCGAATCCCGATTTTCCTACTAGGCTGACGAAAATCACTATTTACCCCTGAACATCCCAACAGTCGTCAATTTCCGTTCAGTCACCTGAAAACCCTGGTACTACCTTTAAAACGGTGAAAATAACCAATTAGGCCCGAACAACCATGAATCGCAATCAACTGCTCGGTCCGGCACGAATCCAGATTTTGTAGTTAGGCCGATGAAAATCACTATTCACCCCATGAACAGCCCAATAGTCGTTATTTTAAATATGGTCAACTGAAAACCCTGGTACTACCCCTAAAACAATGCAAATAACCGGTCAGCCCCGTAACAGCCATAAATCACGGTTGGCCGCCTGGACCGGCCCGAATCCCGATTTTCCTGCTAGGCCAAAAAAAATTGCTATTCACTACCTGAACAACCCAATAGTCGTTATTTTGAATCTGGTCATCTGAAAACCCTGGTACTACCCCTAAAACGATGCAAATAACCAATCTGGCCCGAACGAACATAAATTGCAATTAGCTGCCTGGATCGGCTCGAACCCCAATTTTCCCGCAGGGCTGACAAAAATCACAATTCACCCCCTGAACTGCCGAATAGTTGTTATTTCCCATCTCGTCAACTGAAAACCAAGGTACTCCCCCTAAAACGATGGAAATAACCGATCAGCCCAGGAACAGCCATAAATTACGATTGGCAGCTCGAACCAGCACAAATCTCGATTTTCCCGCTAGGCTAACAAAAATCGCTATTCACCCCTTGAACTGCCAAATAGTTGTTATTTTCCATCTCGTCAACTAAAAACCATGGTACTTCCCCTAAAACGATGCAAATAATCGATTTGCCCTGGAACAGCCTTAAATCGAGATCGGCAGCCTGGACCAGCACGAATCCCGATTTCCCGCTGGGCCGACAAAAATCACTATTCACCCCCTGAATAGCCCAATAGTCGTTATTTTCCATCTAGTTAATTGAAAACCCAGGTACTGCCCCTAAAACGATGCAAAAAACCGATCTGCCCTGGAATAGCCATAAATCGCGATCGGCAGACTGGACCAGCAAGAATCCCAATTTTCCGGCTGGGCCAACAAAAATCGCTATTCACCCCTTGAACTGCCAAATAGTCGTTATTTTCCATCTGGTCAACTGAAAACCCAGTTACTGCCCCTAAAATGATGCAAATAACCGATCTGCCCTGGAACAGCCATAAATTGCGATCGGCAGCCCGAACCAGCACGAATCCCGATTTTCCTACTAGGCCAACAAAAATCGCTCTTCACCCCTTGAACTGCCAAATAGTCGTTATTATCCTTTTGGTAGTGCCCCTAAAATGATACAAATAACCGATCTGCCCTGGAATAGACATAAACCACGTTTGGTCGACCGGACCAGCACGAATCCCAATTTTCCAACTGGGCCGATAAAAATACTATTCACCCCTTGAACAGCCAAATAGTCGTTATTTTTCGTTTGGTCAATTGAAAACCCAGGTACTTCCCCTAAAACAATGCAAATAATCGATCTACCCAGTAACAGCCATAAATCGCGATCGGTTGCCCGGACCAGCACGAACCCTGATTTTCTCGCGGGGCCGACGAAAATCACTATTCACCCCCTGAACTGCCCAATAGTCGTTATTTTCCATCTGGTCAACTAAAAACACCTGTACAACCCCTAAGACGTTGCAAATAACCAATCTGGCCCAACCAACCATTAATCGCAATCGATCGCTTGGACTGGCACAAATCCCCATTTTCTTGCTGGGCCGACAAAGGTCACTATTCACCCCCTAAACAGCCCAATAGTCGTTATTTTCCATCAGGCCATATGAAAACCCAGGTACTTCCCCTAAAATGATGCAAATAACCAATCTGGCCCGAACAGTCCAAAATCACGATCGGCCGCCCGGACTGGCTCGAATCTCGATTTTCTCGCTGGGCCGACAAAAATCACTATTCACACCCTGAACAACCCAATAGTCATTATTTTCCATCTGGTCATCTGAAAGCCCAGGTACTACCCCTAAAATGATGCAAATAACCAATCTAGCCCAAAAGGTCATAAATCGCAATCGGCCACCCAGACTGGCTCGAATCTCGATTTTCCCACTGGGCCGACAAAAAATATTATTCACCCCTTGGACAGCTCAATAGTCGTTATTTTCCATCTGGCCATCTAAAAACCCAGGTGTCGTAACCGACCTTTCGGTGGAATGGAATTAAAATAGGTTTAAAACCGATTCCCAAAAAATGAAATTTTGAAAATCAATTTTATTTGGAGTCGCCACCAAAATTTTTAATGGAAAACTTTGGAAAACCAATTTAAATAAAACAAACGAAAAAAAAAAGGCGAAATGGTCTGCGAAAATAGAGATGGGTTCGGGAGTCTATTTGAGTGTGGGGAAGGTGTTAGGCACCCCACAACACCTGCCCATAAGGACAGTTACCTTAAACTAGTTAGTTGAAATAGAATATGGCCTTTAATTAATCTCAATTACCCTTTTATTGACATGGACACGTGTTAGACATAGGAGACAAAAAAAAAAGCGAGAATGCATGCAAACTGAAAGATATTTACAAAGGTGGACTTGACCTAGGATGAGAGGCTAGGGCCTACGTACCCTGCAATAGGGGTCAAAGTCCACGTAGTTCGACCAAAAGGCATGTTTGGGGGTTAGTGTTTTTTTTTTTATTTGTGATGAGAATAGGAGGATTTTAATTAAGACAGATCATTGTAAACAAAACGGAATTGGGATTTGGTTTATGTGTTTTAATTTACTACGATCGGATTAACCTCATTCTCCTGATCTCTTCACATTTTCTCTTTTAAAATTTTTGTCAATTTTATTATTATTATTATTTTGAGTTTTGGGAGTTTTGGGAGTTCATATTTCGGGAATTAATGCATGATTTATAATGAAAGGAATATTTATTTTTTTTGAACTTTTGAATTTATTGTTGGTAAATATTGATTATTATTATGATTGGTTATTGGTAAATAATTTAATTCAAGTGCTATTATTTATTTGTTTATTTGTTTATCTTTGAATGAATATATGCCAATTTTTGGGTTCTATGGAGATTAAAATCTCACACGAGCCCGGGAAGTCGAGGAGAGAAAAGTATTCTCACACGATTCATTTTTGTATAAATATTTAATCAAAGTTAATATTTAATTATTGTTTACTTATTCATTTTTTTTATTATTATTAATATTATTATTATTTCAGAATTAATTATAGGGATTTAAGGAGATTAGAACCTCACATAATCCCACGCAATTGAGGAGAACGATATTCTCACACGATAATTTCACAAATAACGGGAAACAGTATATTAAAGCAAGCATTTTGATTATGATTATTGTTATGATTTAATCAAAATTAATATTTAATTATCATTCATTTATTTTCCACCATTCACCCATTAATATTCCATTAATATTATTGTTACTTTTCCATTATTCAATTCATTGTAGGGATTTGAGGAGATTAATATCTCACATAATCCCCGGTAATCGAGGAGAACAAAATTCTCACACGATAATTTTATCCATCATGGCAATATTTATTAATTATCATTCAATTATTTTTCACCATTCCTTCATTAATATTTCATTAATATTAATTGTCATTCCTTTATTTTTTCACCATTTATTCATTAATATTATTATCACTTTTCAAATATTCAACTAGTTGTAAGGATTTAAGGAGATTAACATCTCACATAATCCCTGGTAATCGAGGAGAATAAAATTCTCCCACGATAATTTTATCCATCATGACAATATTTATTAATTATCATTCAATTATTTTTCACCATTCCTTCATTAATATTTCATTAATATTATTGTTTCCTTCCAATTATTTAATTAATTGCAAGGATTTAAGGAGATTAAAAACTCACATAATCCCCGGCAATCAAGAACAACAAAATTCTCACATGCTAATTTTATACGTAATAGCAATAATTAATCAAAGTTAATGTTTAAACAATGGTGATAACCAAAATTAAAACAAGTTTAAGCAAATGAACAGTAGCACCTCATATTAGAACGCGTGAACAGTGCACATGCATGAGATTGTCTTGAAGGAATTCGAATGAACAGTGACAGCATGCAGAATTCTCGGCAGTGGCAAACCGTGCAGCCATACCTGTGCGTTTTCAGCTTCTCCCTTGTGCTCCAATGAAGAATGACCTTCTCCTCCTTACTCACCTATGGTAGATGGACCTCCAACAGCCCCAAAGTAGCTGGTCTCGGCTGGAAGTGCAGAAATGGCGGACAGCTTCGTTGGACAGCTTTGTTGGAGTTTCTGGTTGGCTTCAGCGCTGGAAACTCTGCAGAACGTGTCTCTACTTCTCGGCTGGAAGGTGGAGGCTAAAAGCTTCCCTTCTTCTCCACACTTCCTCTTCTTCCTTGTGCTCTCTAAGTTCTCCTCTGTTTACCTCTATTTTTTGAGCTCAAAACATAGTTTTTTCTCCTCCATGGTTTAGCTTCTATCTCTCCCTTTGCTGCCACTTTGTTTTGCATTCAGACTTCCTTGTTTCTACTCATCATTTTGGCATCCAACTCTCCATTTTCTGCTCCTTGGATGGTCTGAACTTCAGCTCCTTTTCACTCCACGATTTGGGACGTTTCTCCATGGTTTTCTGCACGTTTTCTGCACCATTCAGCTATTGGTTTCTGCCTCGTTCAGCTCTCGGTTTCACTTAGTTTTTGGTTCGTTTTGTCTGCTATTTTTTTCCTCACATGGCTGCCTTGCTTTCTTGCTTCGTTCAGCTTTGTTTTTCTCCCTCACATTGCTGGTTTCGCTTTCTTGCTTCGTTCAGCTTTGTCTTTCTCCCTCACGTTGCTGGTTTCGTTTTCTTCTTCAGCTCTTCTTCCCTTCTCGGTCACGTGATTCCCTCTCCCTTTCAGCGTGGTTTCTACCTTCTCTTTCCTTCCTCTCTTCTCTTCTCCAGCTCCCCTTCTTCTCAGCCGAGGACTCTCCCTTTATGCTCCAGCGTTTTTCTCCTTTTTCTCTCGGTTTGTTGCTTCTCCTTTATACTCCAACGCCACCTCCCTTTTTTCTGCCATGTTGCTCCCTTTTCTCCTTACTTTTTCTGCAACTTCCAGCCACCACTTTGCTGCTCACGGTCCCCTCCTTTTTCTGCCATCTCCAGCCATGCCACACTCTCCTTTCTCTGCACCAGCCACCCCACTTTCTGCCTCCTCTGCAGAACCACTCCCACTTGCTTTTTTGTCCCCCTTGTCCTCTTGTGCATGTGTGTGCATGAGTGTATGCATGTGGTGAGTGTGTGTGTCCGTGGGTGAGAGTGTGAGTGTGAGTGTGTGAGGAGGTGTGTCTATGAGTGAGAGTGTGAGTGTGTGAGAGTGATGTGTGTCATGTGTGTGAGAGCAAATGAGCATGTGAGAGTGTGAGTGTGAGTGTGTGAGGAGTTGTGTCCGTGGGTGAGAGTGTGAGTGTGTGAGAGTGATGTGTATCATGTGTGTGAGGGCAAGTGAGCATGTGGGAGCAAGTGAGCATGTGAGAGTGTGTGAGTGTGAGCAAGTGAGAGTGTTTTGCAATTCCATTTCAAGTATGTGGCCTTGTTCATTTTATTTCTTTGCAAGATGATTGCCATGTCTCTTCTTCAAACATATATATTGAATTTTCCTTTTAATTATTTTTGGTTCTTATATTTGGTTTTTTCCATATTACTTCTATTTTGTTTGCCTTTTGCAATTTTGTTTTGATTAATTGTTATTATTATTTTATTATTTTATATTTTTTTTGAATTTTTTAATTCTATTTATTATTATTATTGTGATTATTATTATTGTTAATTTGGGTGGGGTGTTCACACCAGGTACTTCCCCTAAAACGATGCAAATAACCAATCTGGCCTGAACAGTCATAAATCGCGATCGGCAGCCTGGACCGACACGAATCCAGATTTTCCCGCTGGGCCGACAAAAATCGCTATTCACCCCTTGAGCAGCCCAATAGTCGTTATTTTCAATCTGGACATCTGAAAACCCTAGTACTACCCCAAAAATGATGCAAATAACCAAGATGCCTTGGAACAGCCATAAATCGAGATCGGCCGCGTGGACCGGCTCAAATCTGGTATTTCTCGCCAAGCCGAATAAAATTACTATTCGCCCCATGAACAGCCCAATAGTCGTTATTTTCCATCTGGTCATCTAAAAACCTAGGTACTTCCCCTTAAATGATGCAAATAACCAATCTGGCCCGAATGGTCATAAATCGCGATCGGCCACCCGGACCGGCTCAAATCTTGATTTTCCAGCTGGGCCGACGAAATCACTATTCACCCCCTGAACAGCCCAATAGTCGTTATTTTCCATCAGGTCATCTAAAAACCCAGGTACTACCGCTAAAACGATGCAAATAACCAAGATGCCTCAGAACAACCATAAATTGAGATTGGACGCCCAGACCAACACGAATCCCGATTTTCCCGCTGGGCCGGCAGAAATCACTACTCACCCCCTCAACAACCAAATAGTAGCTATTTTCCATCAGGTCAACTAAAAACCTAGGTACCACCCCTAAAACGATGCAAATAACTACTCTGGCCTGAACAGTCATAAATCGCGATCAGCTGCCTTGACCGGCACAAATCCAGATTTTCACGTAGAACGATGAAAATCACTATTCATTCCATGAACAGCTAAATAGTCGTTATTTTCCATCTGGTCAATTGAAAACCCCAAAACTGCTCCTAAAATGATGCAAATAATCAATCTGGCCCCAAACAGCCATAAATCGTGATCAACCGCCCGAACTGGCACGAATCCCGATTTTTCGGTGGGGCCAGCGGAAATCACTACTCACCCGCTAAACAACTAAATTGTCGATATTTTCCATCAGGTCATATGAAAACCCTGGAACTACACTAAAAACGATGCAAATAACCAATCTGGCCCGAACAGTTATAGATTGCAATCGGCCGTATGGACCGCCTCGAATCCCAATATTCCCGCTGGGCCGACAAAAAAACACTGTTCATGCCATGAACAGCCAAGTAGTTGTTATTTTCAATCTGGTCATCTGAAAACCCTGGTACTACCCCAAGAACAATGCAAATAACCGATTTGCCCCAGAACAGCCATAAATCGAGATCGGCCGCGCGGATCAGCACGAATCCCGATTTTCCTATTGGGCCGACAAAAATCACTATTCACCCCATGAGCAACCAAATTGTCATTAATTTCCATCTAGTCATCTGAAAACCCTGGTACTTCCCTGAAAACGATGCAAATAACCAATCTGTCCCGAACGGTCATAAATCACAATCGGCTGCCCGGACCGTCACGAATCCTGATTTTCCCGTTACGCAGACAAAAATCACTATTCACCCCCTGAACAGCCCAATAGTCGTTATTTTCCATCTGGTCATCTGAAAACCCTAGTACTACCCCTAAAATGATGCAAATAACCAATCTGGCCTAAACAGTCATAAATCGTGATCGGCAGCCTGGACCGGCACGAATCCGGATTTTCCCGTTGGGCCGACAAAAATCGCTATTCACCCCTTGAGCAGCCCAATAGTCGTTATTTTCAATCTGGACATCCGAAAACCCTAGTACTACCCCAAAAATGATGCAAATAACCAAGATGCCTTAGAATAGCCCTAAATCGAGATCAGACGCCCGTACTAGCACGAATCCCGGTTTTCCCGCTTGGCTGGCTGAAATCACTACTCACCCCCTCAACAACCAAATAGTCACTATTTTCCATCAGCTCAACTGAAAACCTAGGTACCACCCCTAAAAAGATGCAAATAGCCATTCTGGCCCGAATAGTCTTAAATCGTAATCAATTGCTCGGACCGGCACGAATCCCGATTTTCTTGTTGGGCCGATGAAAATCACTATTCACCCCCTGAACAGCCAAATGGTCGTTATTTTCTATCTGGTCAACTGAAATCCCCAGAACTGCCCCTAAAATGATGTAAATATCCAATCTTGCCCCGAACAGCCATAAATCATGATCGGTCGCCCAGACCGGCACGAATCCTGATTTTCCTGCTAGGCCGGCGAAAATCACTACTCGCCCCATGAACAACCAAAATGTCGTTATTTTCCATTTGTTCAACTAAAAACCCCGGAACTGCCCCTTAAACGATGCAAGGAACTGATCTGGAGCCGAACAGCCATAAATCACGATCGGCTGGATGGATCGACACGAATCTCGATTTTCTCGCCAGGCTGGCAGAAATCACTACTTGCCCCATGAACAACCAAATAGTTGATATTTTCCATCAGGTCAACAGAAAACCCTGGTACTACCCCTAAAACGATGCAAAATAACTAATCTGGTCCGAATAGTCATAAATCGCGATCGGCTGCCTGGTCCAGCACGAATCCTGATTTTTCCACTAGGCTGACAAAAATCACTATTCACCCCCTGAACAGCCCAATAGTCGTTATTTTCCATCTAGTCATCTGGAAACCCAGGTACTGCCCCTAAAATGAAGCAAATAACCAATCTGGCCCGGAATAGCCATAAATCGCAATCGACCGCCCGGACTAGCACGAATCCCGTTTTTCCCGCTGGGCAGACAAAAATCACAATTCACCCCTTGAACAGCCCAATAGTCGTTATTTTCCATCTAGATATCTGAAAATAGTGGTACAACCCCTAAAACGATGCAAATAATCAATCTGGCTCGAACAGTCGTAAATCGCGATCGGCTGCTCGAACCGGCTCGAATCTGGATTTTCCTGCTGGGCTGACAAAAAATACTATTCACCCCTTGAATAGCCTAATAGTCGTTATTTTTCATCTTGTCAATTGAAAACCCAGGTACATCCCCTAAAATGATGCAAATAACTGATCTGCCCTGGAATAGCCATAAATCGCGATCGGCTGCCCAGACCAGCACGAATCCCGATTTTCCCGTTGGGCCGACGGAAATCATTACTAGCCCCTTGAACAACCAAATAGTCGATATTTTCCATCAGGTCATTTGAAAACCCTGGTACTTTCCCTAAAACGATGCAAATAACCGATCTGCCCTGGAACAGCCATAAATCGTGATCGGCAGCCCAAATCGGCACGAATCCCAATTTTTCCACTGGGTCGACAAAAATCACTATTCACCCCATGAACAGCCAAATAGTCGTTATTTTCCATCTGGTCAACTAAAAACCTAGGTACTGCCCCTAAAATGATGCAAATAACCAATTTGGCCCTGAGCAGCCATAAATCGCGATCGGACGCCTGGACTGACACGAATCCCAATTTTCCCGCTAGGACGATGAAAATCATTATTCACCCCCTCAACTGCCCAATAGTCGTTATTTTCCATCAGGTCAGCTGAAAACCCCTGTACTACCCCTAAAACGTTGCAAATAACCAATCTAGCCCGAACAGCCATAAATCGCAATCGGTCGCCTAGACAGGCTCAAATCCCGATTTTCCCACTAGGCCGACGAAAAATACTATTCACCGCCTGAACAGCCCAATAGTCACTATTTTCCATCAGGACAACTAAAAACCTTAGTAGTTCCCTTAAAACGATGCAATTAACCAATCTGGCCTGAACAGTCATAAACCGCGATCAGCTGCGTGGATCGGCCCAAATCGCGATTTTTTCCCTGGGTCGACGAAAATCACTATTCACCCCTTGAACAGCCTAATAGTCGTTATTTTCCATTTGGTCAACTGAAAACCCAGGTACTTCCCCTTAAAAGATGCAAATAACTGAGAAGCCCCGGAACAACCATTAATCACGATCGGCTGCCCAAACCGACACGAATCTTGATTTTTCCACTGGGTCGACGAAAATCAGTACTCACCCCTCGAATAGCCAAATAGTCGTTATTTTCCATTTAGTCAATAGAAAACCCAGGTACTGCCACTAAAATGATGCAAATAACCAATCTAGCCCCGAACAGCCATAAATCGTGATCAGGCATTCGGATCGGCACGAATCACGATTTTCCCGCTCGGCCGGTTGAAATCACTACTCACCCCCTAGACAACCAAAGAGTCGCTATTTTCCATCAAGTCAACTGAAAACCTAGGTACTTCCCCTAAAATGATGCAAATAACCAATCTGGCCCGAACAGTCATAAACCGCGATCAGCTGCCTGGATCAGCACGAAACCTGATCTTTCCGCTGGGTTGACGAAAATCACTATTTACCCCGTGAATAGCCCAATAGTCGTTATTTTCCATTTGGTCATCTAAAAACCCTGGTACTACCCCTAAAACAATGCAAAATAACCAATCTAGCCCGAACAGTCATAAATCACGATCGACTGCCTAGACCAGCACGAATCCCGATTTTTCCACTGGGTTGACGAAAATCACTATTCACCCCCTGAAAAGCCAAATTGTCATTATTTTCCCTTTGGTCAACTAAAAACCCTGGAACTGCCCCTAAGACGATTCAAATAACCAATCTAGCTCCGAACAGCCATAAATTGAGATCAAATGCCCGGACCAGCACGAATGCCAATTTTCCTGATGGGTTGGCGAAAATCACTATTCACCCCATGAACAACCCAATAGTCAATATTTTCCATCATGTCAACTGAAAACCCTGGTACTATCCCTAGAACGATGGAAAATAACCAATCTAGCCTGAATAGTCATAAATCGTGATCGGTCGCACGGACTGGCACGAATCCCGATTTTCTCGCTAGGTCAACGAAAATTACAATTCACCCCCCTGAACTGGCCAATAGTCGTTATTTTCCATCTAGTCAATTGAAAACCCCTGTACTACCCCTAAAACATTGCAAATAACCAATCTGGCCCGGAACAACTATATATCGCAATCGGCTGCCCGAACCGGCACGAATGTCGTTTTTCCCGCTGGGAGGACAAAAATCACTATTCACCCCTTGAATAGCCCAATAGCCGTTATTTTCCATCTGGTCATCTGAAAATAATGGTACAACCCCTAAAACAATGCAAATAATCAATCTGGCTCGAACAGTCGTAAACCGCGATCGGCTGTTTGGACCGGCTCGAATTTGGATTTTCTCGCTAGGCCGACAAAAATCACTAGTCACCCCCTAAACAGCCCAATAGTCATTATTTTCCATCTGGTCATCCGAAAACCCAGGAACATGCCGTAAAATGCTGCAAAACAACCAATCTGGCCTGAACAGTCATAAATTGCGATCGACCACCTGGACTGGCCCGAATCCCGATTTTCCCGCTGGGCCAACTAAAATCACTATTCACCCATTGAATAGCCAAAAAGTTGTTATTTTCCATCTGGTCAACTGAAAACCTCGGTACTGCCCCTAAAACAATGCAAATAGGCAATCTGCCCCCGAATAGCCATAAATCGCGATTGGCCGCCTGGACCGCACGGATCCCGATTTTCCTGTTGGACTGACGAAAATAAATATTCACCCCCAGAACCGCCAAATAGTCATTATTTTCCTTCTGTTCAATCGGCAATCACAATACAGCCCCTAAAACGTTGCAAATAACCAATCTACCCCTGAACATCCAAAAAACACGATTAGTTGCCCGGACCGGCACGAATCCGATTCTGGAGCTCGGCCAACGATAATCACTATTCATCCCTAAACAGCTCAAAAGTCGTTATTTTCTGACAAGTAAACAGAAAACCCCCGTACAGCCACTCAAACGCTGCAAATAATCAACCTACCCCCGAGTAGCAATAAATTGCGATCAGCCGTCTAGACTAGCACGAATCTTAATTTTCCCGCTGGACCGACGAAAATCACTATTCAACCCCTGAACCGCCAAATAGTCATTATTTTCCATCAGTTCAACTGCAAATCTTAGTACAAGCCATAAAACGTTACAAATAACCGATCTGCCCCCCGAACATCCAAAAATCACGATCGGTCATCCGGACCGGCACGAATCTGATTCTGGCGTTGGACCAACGAAAATCACTATTCTCCCCCTGAACCGCCATATAGACGTTATTCTCCATCTGTTCAACTGGAAATCACAGTACTGCCCCTAAAACATTATAAATAACCAATCTGCCCACCGAGAATCAGAAAATCACGATCGGTCATCCAGACAGGCATGAATCCGATTCTGGCGTTGGACCGACGAAAATCACTATCCACCCCTGAACCGCCAAACAGTCGTTATTTTTCATCTATTCAACTGGAAATCACAATACAGCCCCTAAAACGTTGCAAATAACCAATCTACTCCTAAACATCCAGAAATCACGATCAGTCATCCGGACCGGCATGCATTCGATTCAGGCACTGGACCGACGAAAATTACTAGTCACCCCCTAAATAGCCATATAGTCGTTATTCTCCATCTGTTCAACTGGAAATCACAGTACAGCCCCTAAAACATTATAAATAACCAATCTGCCCCCTGAGAATATGAAAATCATGATCGGTCATCCGGACAAGCACGAATCCGATTCTAGCGCTGGACCGACAAAAATCACTTTCCACCCCTAAACCGCCAAATAGTTGTTATTTTCCATCTGTTCAACTTGAAATCACAATACAGCCCCTAAAATGTTGCAAATAACCAATTTGCCCCCAAACATCCAAAAACCAAGATCGGCCGTCCGGACCGATACGAATCCGATCTTCCCGCTGGACCGATGAAAATCACTATTCACCCCCTGAACCACCAAATAGTCATTATTCCCCATCTGTCCAACTGGAAATCACAGTACAGACCCTAAAATGTTGCAAATAACCAATCAGCCACCTGAGCATCCAAAAAACACGATCAGTCGCTCGGATTGGCACGAATCCGATTCTAGCGCTGGACTGATGAAAATCACAATTCACCCCTGAACCACCAAATAGTCGTTATTCCCCATCTGTCCAACTAGAAATCACAGTACAGTCCCTAAAACATTGCAAATAACCAATCAGCCACCTGAGCATCCAAAAAACACGATCGGTCGCCCGGATCGGCACAAATCCGATTCTTGCGCTGGATCGACGAAAATCTCTATTCCCCCCTGAGCCGCCATATAGTCGTTATTCTCCATCCGTTCAACGGGAAATCACAGTACAGCCCCTAAAACATTGCAAACAACCAATCTGTGCCTTGAACATCCTGACAATCACGATCAGTCATCCGTACTGGTACAAATATGATTCTGGAGCTGGATCGACGATAATCACTATTCAACCCTAAACAACCCAAAAGTCGTTATTTTTTGACAAGTAAACAGAAAACCCATGAACTGCCCCTCAAATGCTGCAAATAATCAACCTACCCCCGATCAGTAATAAATTACGATCGGCCGTTCGAACCGACACGAATCTTGATTTTCCCGCGGGATCGACGAAAATCACTATTCAACCCCTGAACAGGCAAATAGATGTTATTTTTCACCAGTTCAACTGCAAATCATAGTACAGGCCATAAAACGTTGCAAATAACCGTTTTGCCCCCGAACATCCAAAAATCACGATTGGTTATCCGGACCGATACGAATCCGATTTTGGCACTGGACCTACGAAAATCACTATTCACACCTTGAATTGTCAGATAGTCGTTATTTTTCAACCGTTCAACTGGAAACCACAGTACAGCCCCTAAAATGTAGCAAATAACCAACCTGCCCCCTGAACATCCAAAAATCACGATCAGCCATCCGGACCGGCACGAATCCGATTCTGGCGCTGGACTGACGAAAATCACTATTCACCCCCTGAACCGCCAAATAGTCATTATTCTCCATTGGTTCAACAGGAAATCGCAGCACAGACCCTAAAACATTACAAATAACCAATTTACCCCCCGAACATCCGAAAATTACGATCGATCATCCGGACCAGCACGAATTTGATTCTGGCGCTAGACCGACGAAAATCAATATTCACCCCCTAAACCGCCATATAGTCGTTATTCTCCATCTTTTCAACTGGAAATCACAGTACAGACCCTAAAATGTTGCAAACAACCAATCTGCCCCTCAAACATCCAAAAAATACGATCGGTCGCCCGGACCGGCTCGGATCCGATTTTGGCGCTGGGCCGACGATAATCACTGTTCAACCCTACATAGCTCGAAAGTCGTTATCTTCCAACAAGTCAACAAAAGACCCCCTACTGCCCCTAAAACGCTGCTGTGAACACCCCATCCCTAATTGTCTAATCATTTAATTAATTGGTACACTAATTAATTAATAATTAGGCAAATAGGAATTTCAAATGGCATTTTCAATTGGGGGACAATTTGGAATTAAAAATAAATAATGGGTGATAATTAAATAAACTCAAAACCCAAAAAAAAAAATATATATATATATATATATAAATTAGCTAATTAAAAAAAATTATAATAAATCAAAGCAAAACTATAAAAAATAAAAGAATATATATATAAGGAAAAATAAAAAATTAAAAATTAAAAAACTCAAAAATATTAATCATAATAGTGTAATAAAAAGAAAAATGGAAAAAGCTAGTAAAAAGAATGGACATGTTATGTTGGAAAGCTGCCAAAAGGAGGAAAAGCACTGTGTTGAGGGAGATTTGCAGGAGCCAACGTAAAAGCCTGCTGAAGGTTCATAAAGGCAGAGGGGGGCTGCTCCAACAACAGTGACAGGAGCAACACAAGATCACGGGAAAGGGCAGAGAAAAAAAAGGGAGGAAAAGGAAGAGGTGACAGAGCCGAGAAGAGGGGGAAGGGAGAGAACCTCTGTGATGAAACCACCCAAGCCACTTCTCCTTCGCCATCTATTGCTTAAAAATGTCCTTCCAATTAGGTGAAGTTGGTGTTTTCAGAACTCACAGTTCAAAGAAGAATAGCCCTTCCCTTGATGGCCATGAACTTGGCTTGGTTTGCCAAGACAGCCATCACAACAGCTTTTATAGGCTGTCTTGGGGAGCTCAACTTAGCCGGTGGGGCCCTCGGCTTCACTTTTGCTAATGTTATTGGCTTCTCTGTCTTGAATGGTCTTTGTGGTGCTATGGAGCCCATCTACGGACAAGCTAATGGTGCTAAAAACTTCAGGCTCCTTCATAAGACCCTTCTCATGATGATCCTCTTGTTACTCTTCTTAACGCTTCCCATCTCTATCCTGTGGCTTAACATTGACAAAATCTTAATTCATTTTGGCCAGCAAAAAGATATTTCAATTGTGGACAGAACCTATGCCAGATATCTCATACCCGACTTGGGGGTCACCTCATTCTTCTGTCCCTTGAAAGCCTACTTGAGCTCTCAAAGCATAAATGTTCCGATCATGTTTAGTTCGGCTATAGCTTTGGCTTTTCACATACCTGTAAACATAGTCCTCACAAAGTCTATGGGCCTCAGAGGAGTTTCAATGGTAGTATGGATCACTGACCTGATAGTTGTGGTTCTACTGGTCATTTATGTTTTGATTCTTGAAAACAGGAAGGAAAGCAGGTGGAGGGAAGGAGTGTGGCGTGATCACAGCATTAAGGATTGGATAAGGCTGCTCAAGCTCAGTGGATCATGCAGTCTCAATACCTGCCTCGAGTGGTGGTGTTATGAGATTCTAGTCTTGCTCACTGGCCACCTGCCAGACGCTAAGCAAGCAGTGGGAGTGTTAGTCATTGTGCTTAACTTTGACTATTTGCTATTCTCAGTAATGTTATCGCTAGCCACATGTGTTTCAACCCGTGTGTCCAATGAGCTTGGTGCCAACCAAGTAGCCCATGCTTACCGATCAACATGTGTGTCTCTAGCAGGGGGCATAGTCTTAGGTTGCATAGGCAACTTGATGATGGTGAGTGCGAGGGGAATATAGGGCCCACTATTCAGTAATGACAAAGGGATCATAAGGGGAGTGAAGAAGACGATGTTGCTCATGCCTATGGTGGAAGTGTCCAACTTTCCATTGGCTGTTTGTGGAGGCATAGTTAGGGGAATGGCTCGACCATGGTTGGGCATGTATGCCAATCTCAATGGTTTTTATCTCCTGGCTCTGCCTTTGGGAGTGGTTTTTGCCTTCAAGCTCCGTCTTGGGCTTGGTGGACTCTTTTTTGGACTTGTCATTGGTATTGTTACGTGCTTAATGTTGTTACTGGTATTCATTGTGAGAATAAATTGGGAGGTAGAGGCTTGCAAAGCACAAATACTAGCCTCTAGAGTGCACGAACAAAGAAGGAGTCACGGACAGAAAAATGAATAGACTGAGAGGGAGACTGAGCCGAGGAAGAAGGAGAGGAGACCGAACAAAGGAAGATGGAGTAAGAGATGTGTGGGGGACTAGAACTCGAAGGCCACCTCTGTTTTTCAGTCATGGGACAGAGCATGGGAAACGTAGCAACGCACCAGGGAAGAACGAAGCTGAACTCTAAGAAAGGAAGAAGAAGCTAAGACGAAGCCAGGTGAATCATCATATTGCATGCACCATTTCCGTTTCACGTCCAGTAACCAATTTTTCATTTTCGTTCATTCTAAATTTTTTTTTAATTCACTATTATTATTATTATTATTTTATCTTCTTTTTTATGGTAATGTGAGACTAATCTTGGTTCTACAAGGAAAGTTCTAAGAAAATCATCATGTTAGAATATTATTCTCCTTGAATGCTTGGCGTCGTGTGAGATTTTAATCTCCTTAGACCCTGAAATTTAATACATACTTGTTTCAAAATAATAATGAAAAAATAATAATAATGCAAAAATAAATACTTTAATTAAATATTTTCTGTTATTTACAAAAATCATCGTGTAAGAATATTATTCTCCTCAGATGCTTAGGGTCGAGTGAGATTTTAATCTCCATAAACCCTGAAAATTAGTGTATACTTGTTTTAAAATAATAACAATAATAATAATAATAATGCACAAATAAATATCTTAACTAAGCATGTTCTATCATTTACAAAATGATTAAGTTGGTGTTTTATAAAATTTAATTAATTAAAAAAATGTCATGTGAGATTTGGATCTCCATAGGCTTTGGGGAATTGATCTTATTAAAAATAAGACTAAAAGAATGCTAATTTCAAAATCCATAAAAATCCATAAAAACAAAATCCTAAAAAAATTTCCAAATATTTTATTCCCTATTTTTGGGCTTTGGCGTGAGATTGCTCATCTCTCAGTCACCCAATGGTTAATTAGTAGAGACCACGTAAGACCTTGAGTCTCCTCAGGTTTCAAATATTAACATTTAAAATATCAGGATGAATTAATAAAAGATAAGGAGGTTTGTCCAACCTAATATGTAACTAAAAATCCTAAAAATATTTTTCATTTTAGTTTTATTTTAAGCTTCAAATAAATTCTCATAAAAAAAATATATGTACAAAAATCATAAATTCAAAAATCCTAGAAATATTTTTCCATTATAGTTTAAAGTTCATAATCTCACTTTCAAAATTAGAAAAATCCAAAAACCCAAAAAATATATAAATTCAAAAATTCTGAAAAATGGACTTCCATTATAATTTTGTTCTAATTTCAACAATAAATTCTAATTTTAAAAATTCAAAAATAAATAAGAACCAAAATCCAAAAAAATACATAAATTCAAAAATCTAAAAAAATGATTTTATTTCCATCCTAATCTCAATGATAAATTCCAATTTTGAAAATAAAAAAAATAATAAATAAATTCAAAAATTCAAAAATATTCCTTTCATTATAATAACATTTCAATTCCAAATATATATATAAAGTCCTAAAAATCCTAAAAATCTTATCCCATAATCACTTCGTTTAAATTTCAAAATAAAGATTAAAATTTCAAAAATGAACAAAAAAAATTAAAAAGAGAGAAAATGAAGAGATCAGGAGAACGAGATTAATCAGGTTGTTGTAAGTTAAAACACACAAACCAAATTCCAATCTTGTTTTGTTTACAAAAGTCTGTTTAATTTAAACCCTCATGTTCTCATCATAAAAATTAAAAATCATCAACCAATAGACACCCCTTTTAGATCGAACTACATGGACTTTGATCCCTATCACGGGGTACGTAGGCCCTAGGTTTTCATCCTAGGTCAAGTTCGCCCTTTGTAAATATCCATCTGTTTGCTTTCATTCTTGCTATTTTGTCTCCTTTGTTTAATAGGCTTGCATGTCGATAAAAGGGTAATCGTGATAAATTTAAAAGCCATATTCTATTTCAGCTGACTAGTTTAAGGTAACCGTCCTTATGGATGGGTGTTGTGGGGTGACTAACACCTTCCCCACACTCAAATAGACTCCTGAACTCATCTATGATTTCGCAGACCATATCACTTTTTTTTTCTTTTTATTTTAAATTAGTTTTCCAAAGTTTTCCGTTAAAAATTTTGGTGGCGACTCCAAATAAATTGGTTTCCAATATTCGTTTTTGGGAATCAATTTAAACACCTTTTTATTTTATTTTGCCGAAAGGTCTGTTACGAAAGCTGCAAATAATCAATCCACCCCTGAGCAGCAATAAATCGTGATCGGCCGTCCAGACCGGCACGAATCTTGATTTTCCCGCTAGACCGACGAAAATCACTATTCAAAACTGAATAGCCAAATAGTCCTTATTTTCCATCGGTTCAACTAGAAATCACATTACAGCCCCGAAAACATTGCAAATAACTAATTTGCCCCCCAAACATCCAAAAATTACGATCGGTCATTCGGACCAGCATGAATCCGATTCTGGCACTAGACCGACGAAAATCACTATTCTCCCCCTGAACTGTCATATAGTCATTATTCTCCATCTGTTCAACTGAAAATCGCAGTATAGCCCCTAAAACGTTGTAAATAACCAATCTGCCCCCCGAGCATAAAAAAAACACGATCAGTCGCCCGGACCGGCACGGATCTAATTTTGGCGCTGGGCCGACAATAATTACTATTCAACCCTACAGAGACCGAAAGTCGTTAACTTCCAACAAGTCGACAGAAAAGCCCCTACTGCCCCTAAAACGCTGCAAATAATCAATCTGCCCTAAAGCTGCAATAAATCGCAATCGGCCGTCCAGACCGGCACGAATCTTGATTTTCAAGCTGGACCAACGAAAATCACTATTCAACCCCTGAACAGCCATATAGTCGTTATTTTCCACCGGTTTATTTGGAAATCACAGTACAGCCCCAAAAACATTGCAAATAACCTATCTGCCCCTCGAACATCCGAAAATTACGATCAGTCATCCGGATCGACACGAATCCGATTCCGGCGCTGGACCGACGAAAATCACTGTTCACCCCCTGAACTGTCACGTAGTCGTTAATTTCCATCTGTTCAACTGGAAATCGCAGTACAGCCCCTAAAACGTTGCAAATAACAAATTTGCTACCCGAGCATCCAAAAAACACGATCGGTCACTCGGGCCAGCCCAAATCCGATTCTGGCGCTGGGCCGATGGTAATCACTGTTCTACCATACACAGCTCGAAAGTCGTTATCTTCAAACAAGTTGACAGCAAACCCCCTACTGCCCCTAAAATGCTGCAAATAATCAATCTACCCCAAAGCTGCAATAAATCGCGAACGGCCGTCCTGACCGGCACGAATCTCGATTTTCCCGTTGGATCGACGAAAATACTATTCAACCCCTGAACAGCCAAATAGTCGTTATTTTCCACCGGTTTATTTGGAAATCACAGTACAACCCCTAAAATTTTGCAAATAACTAATCTTCCAACCGAACATCCAAAAATCACGATCGGCCATCCGGAACGGCACGAATCCGAATTTGGCGCTGCACCGACAAAAATCATTCCCCACCCCTTGAACCGCCAGATAGTCGTTATTTATCAACTGTTCGACTGGAAATCACAGTATAGCCCTTAAAACGTTCCAAGTAACCAATCTGCCCCTTGAACATCCAAAAATCACGATTGGACATCCGGACCATCATGAATTCGATTCCGGCGCCAGAGTGATGAAAATCACTATTCGCCCCCTGAACCTCCAAATTGACGTTATTCTCCATCTGTTCAACTGGAAATCATAACACAAACCATAAAAAGTTGCAAAAAACCAATCTGCCCCTTGAACATCCAAAAATCACGTTCGGCCACCCGGACTGGCACGAATCTGATTCTGGCGCGAGGCCGACGAAAATCACTACTCACCCCCTAAACCACTAGATAGTCGTTATTTTTCAACTGTTCAACTGGAAATCACTGTACAGCCCATAAAATGTTGCAAATAACCAATCTGCCACCTGAACATCCAAAAATCGTGATCGGCCATCCGGACCGGACCAAATCCAATTCTAACACTCGACTGACAAAACTCACTATTCACCCCCTGAACCACCAAATAGTCGTCATTTTCTATCTGTTCAATAGGAAATCACAGTACAGCTCCTAGAGCATTACAAATAACCAATCTACTCCCTGAACATCCAAAAATCATGATCGACCATCTGGATCGGCACGAATCTGATTCCGGCCCAGGACCGATGAAAATCACTATTCACCCCATGAACCGCCAGATAGTCGTTATTTTTCAACTCTTCAACTGGAAATCACACTACAAGCCCTAAAACGTTGCAAATAACCAATTTGCCCCCTGAACATCCAAAAATCTCGATCGGGCATCCCGACCAGCATGAATCCGATTCTGGCGCAGGACCGACGAAAATCACTGTTCTCGCCCTGAACCGCCATGTAGACATTATTCTCCTTCAGTTCAATCGAAAATCACAGTACAACCCCTAAAATTTTGCAAATAACTAATCTTCCAACCGAACATCCAAAAATCACGATCAGCCATCCGGACCGACACGAATCCGAATTTGGCACTGCACCGACGAAAATCATTCCCCACCCCTTGAACCGCCAGATAGTCATTATTTTTCAACTGTTCGACTGGAAATCACAGTATAGCCCCTAAAACGTTCCAAATAACCAATTTGCCCCCTAAACATCCAAAAATCACGATCGGACATCCGGACCGTCACGAATCCGATTCTGGCGCCAGAGCGATGAAAATCACTATTCGCCCCCTGAACCTCTAAATAGTCGTTATTCTCCATTTGTTCAACTGGAAATCAGAACACATCCCATAAAAAGTTGCAAAAAACCAATCTGCCCCCCAAACATCCAAAAATCTCGTTCGGCCATCCAGACAGGCACAAATCCGATTCTAGCGCGGGGCCGACAAAAATCACTATTCACCCCCTAAACCACTAGATTGTCGTTATTTTTCAACTGTTCAACTGGAAATCACAGTACGGCCCATAAAATGTTGCAAATAACCAATCTGCCACCTAAACATCCAAAAATCACGATCGGCCATCCGGACCAGCCCGAATCCAATTCTAACGCTTGACTGACAAAACTCATTATTCACCCCCTGAACCACCAAATAGTCGTTATTTTCTATTTGCTCAATAGGAAATCACAGTACAGCTCCTAGAGCATTACAAATAACCAATCTGCCCCCTGAAGATCCAAAAATCATGATCGGCCATCTGGATCGGAACGAATCCGATCCTTGTGCTGGACAGACGAAAATCACTATTCACCCCCTAAACCGCCAGATAGTCGTTATTTTTCAATTGTTCAACAGGAAGTCATAGTACAGCCCTTAAAACATCGCAAATAACCAATCTAGCCCCAAACATCCAAAAATCACGATCGACCATCCCGACTGGCACGAATCTGATTCTGGCACTGCACCGACGTAAATTACTATTCACCCCCTGAACCGCCAGATAGTCGTTATTTTTCAATTGTTCAACTGGAAATCACAGTACAGCCCATAAAACGTTGCAAATAACCAATCTGCCCCCTGAACATCCAAAAATCACGATCGGCCATCTGGACCGTCACGAATACAATTTTAGCGCTACACTGACGAAAATCACTATTCACCCCCTGCAACACCAAATAGTCGTTATTCTCCATCTATTCAACCGGAAATCACAGTACAACCCCCAAAACGTTCTATATAACCAATCAACCCGCTGAACATCCAAAAGTCATGATCAGTCATCCGAACCGGCCCGAATCCAGTTCTAACGCTTGACTGACGAAAATCACTATTCACCCTAGAACGGCCAGATTGTCGTTATATTCTTTCTGTTCGACTGGAAATCACAGTACAACCCCTAAAACGTTGCAAATAACCAATCTGCCCCCCAAACATCCAAAAATCACAATCGGCCATCTGGACCGACACGAATCCATTTTTGGCACTGGGCCGACGATAATCACTACTAAGCCCTAAACAACCCAAAAGTCGTTATTTTCCGACAAGTAGATAGAAAATCCCCGTACTGCCCCTCAAACGCTGCAAATAATCAATCTACCCCTGAGCAGCAATAAATTGCAATCAGCCGTCAGGACCAGCACGAAACTTGATTTTCCCGCTAGACCGTCGAAAATCACTTTTCAACCCTGAACTGCCCAATTGTCGTTATTTTCCATCAGTTCAACTGTAAATCATAGTACAGCCCCTAAAACGTTGCAAATAACCAATCTGCTCCCAAAACATCCAAAAATCACGATCGGCCTCCCGAACCGGCACGAATCTGATTCTGGCACAGGACCGATGAAAATCACTATTCACCCCATGAACCGCCAGATAGTCGTTATTTTTCAACTCTTCAACTGGAAATCACACTACAGGCCCTAAAACTTTGCAAATAACCAATCTGCCCCCTGAACAACCAAAAATCTTGATCGGGCATCCTAACCGGCACGAATCTGATTTTGGCGCTGCACCGACGAAAATCACTATTCACCTATTGAACCGCCAGATAGTCGTTATTTTTCAACTGTTCAACTGGAAATCACACAACAGCCCCTAAAACGGTGCAAATAACCAATCTGCCCCCTGAACATCCAAAAATCACAATCGAACATCCAGACCGTCACGAATCCGATTCTGGCACTGGACCGACGAAAATCACTATTCGCCCCCTGAACCTCCAAACAGTCGTTATTTTCCATATGTTCAACTGAAAATCACAGTACAGCCCCTAAAATGCTGCAAATAACCAATCTGCCCCCCAAAAATCCAAAAATCACAATTGGCCACCCAGACCGGCACGAATCCGATCCTGGCGCTGGACTGACGAAAATCCCTATTCACCCCTGAACCGCCAAATATTCGTTATTCTCCATCTGTTCAACTGGAAATCACAGTACAACCCCTAAAATGGTGCAAATAACCAATCTGCCCCTCGAACGTCCAAAAAACATAATCGATCATTCGGACCGGCACGAATCTCATTAAGGCGTCGGGCCAACGAACATCACTATTCACCCCTAAACTGCCAAATAGTCGTTATTCTCCATTTGTTCAACTGGAAATCATAGTATAGCCACTAAAATGTTGCAAATAACCAATCTGCCCCCCGAACATTAAAAAACACGATCGGTCGTCCGGAACGGCACGAATCCAATCCTAGCGCTGGACTGACGAAAATTACTATTCACCCCCTAAACCGCCAAATAGTCGTTATTCTCCTTCTGTTCAACTGGAAATCACAGTATAGCCCCTAAAATGGTGCAAATAACCAATCTACCCCCGAACATCCATAAAACACGGTCAGTTGTCTGGACCGGCATGAATCCGATTATGGCGCTGGACCGACAATAATCACTATTCAACCCTGAATAGCCCGAAAGTCGTTATTCTCAGTCAAGTCAACTGAAAACCCCCATACTGCCCCTAAAACGCTACATATAATCAATCTGCCCCCGAGCAGCAATAAATCACGATCGGCCGTCTGAACTGGCACGAATCTTGATTTTCCCACTAGACCGACGAAAATCGCTATTCTCCCCCTAAACAGCCAAATAGTCGTTACTTTCCATCAGTTCAATTGGAAATCACAGTACAGCCCCTAAATAACCAATCTGCCCCCCGAACATCCAAAAAACACGATCGGTCGTCCGGACCGGCACGAATCCGATTTTGGCGCTGGGCTGACGATAATCACTGTTCAACCTTGAACAACCCAAAAGTCGTTATTTTCCATCAACTCAATAGAAAACCCCCGTACTACCCCTAAAACACATCAAATAATCAATTTGCCCCTGAACAGCAATAAATCGAGACCAATTGTCCAGACCGACACGAATCTTGTCTTTCCTGTTGGACCGACAAAAAAATACTATTCATCCCCTGAATAGCCAAATTGTCATTATTTCCTTCTATTCAATTGAAAATCATAGTACAGCCCCAAAAACATTGCAAATAACCAATCTGCTACCCGAACATCCAAAAATCATGATCGGTCGTCCGAACTGACAACAATCCGGTTCAGGCGTTGGACCGATGAAAATCACTATCCACCCCCTGAACCGCCAAATAGTCATTATTTTCCATCTGTTCAACTAGAAATCACAGTGCAGCCCCAAAAATGTTGCAAATAACCAATCTGCCCCCCGAACATCCAAAAATCACGATCGGTCATCTTGTCCGGCACGAATCCAATTCTGGTGCTGGACTGATGAAAATCACTATTCACCCCTGAACCGCCAAATAGTCGTTATTCTCCATCTGTTCAACTGGAAATCACAGTATGTCGTAACCAACCTTTCGGCGGAATAGAATGAAATGTTTAAAACCGATTCCCAAAAACAAAATTTTGAAAATCAATTTGTTTGGAGTCGCCACCAAAATTTTTAATGGAAAACCAATTTAAAACAAAACGGAAAAAAGTGAAATGGTCTGCGAAATCAGAGACAGGTTCAGGAGTCTATTTGAGTGTGGGGAAGGTGTTAGGCACCCCACAACACCCGCCCATAAGGACGATTACCTTAAACTAGTCAGTTGAAATTGAATATGGCCTTTAATTAATCTCAATTACCCTTTTATTGTCATGGATGCATTTTAGACATAGGAGACAAAAAAGCGAGGATGCATGCAAACAGATAGATATTTACAAAGGGCGGACTTGGCCTAGGATGAGAGCCTAGGGCCTACGTATCCTGCGATAGGGATCAAAGTCCACATAGTCCGACCAAAAGGCATGGACCCTAGGTTGGTGGGTTTTGATTTGTGATGAGAATAGGAGGATTTTAATTAAAACAGATCATTGTAAACAAAACGAGATTGGAATTTGGTTTGTGTGTTTTAATTTACTACAATCTGATTAACCTCATTCTCCTGATCTCTTCACATTTTCTCTTTTAATTCTTTTGTTTATTTTTGGAATTTTAATTTTAATTTTGAAATTTAAATGAAATTATTATGGGATAGGATTTTTAGGAACTTTGGGAGTCTATATTGTTTGGAATTGAAGTGAAGTTATAAAAAGAATATTTTTGAATTTTTAGATTTATTTGTTTTGTTTTTGGATTTTCAAAATTGGAATTCACCTTTGAAATTAGGATGAAAATCCAATCATTTTTCTGATTTTTTGTATTTATGTAATTTTTGGATTTTGTTTTTTATTTATCTTTAGATTTTTTTTAAAAAAAATCAAGATTTATTGAGAAATTAGAACAAAATTATAAAGGAAAGCCATTTTTTTTGAATTTTTGAACGTCACATTTTAATTAATTAAATTTTATAAAACCCTGACTTGATTTATTTTGTAAATAATTCAATTAAAATATTCATTTTTGCATTATTATTATTTTATCTATTTATCATCATTATTATTATTTATCTTTCGAACAAGTATGTACTAAATTTTGAGGTCTGAAGAGATTAAAATCTCACACGACCCCAAGTATTTGAGGAGAACTATATTCTCACACGATAATTTCGTAAATAATGGGAAATATTTAATTAGGATGAATATTTAATTATGATTTTTTTTTATTGTTGTTATATTATTATTATTAGATAGAGGTGTATTAATTTTAGGGAACCAAGAAAATTAAAATCTCACATATTCCCATGCAACCGAAGAGAATAAAATCCTCACATGCTAATTTCGTAAATGATGGAAAATGCTTAATTAAAGTCAATATTTAATTATTATTTTTAAAACAAATGTGCTAATTTTTTTAAAAGATCTAAGGAGATCAAAATCTCATGTGATCTCATGCAATCGAGGAGAACCGAATTCTCACACGATAATTTCATAAATAATAGAAAGTATTTAATTAAGTCAATATATAATCATTATTATTTTTAAAACAAATGTGCTAATTTTTAGAAGATCTAAGGAGATTAAAATCTCACGTGATCTCATGCAATCGAGGAGAACTGAATTCTCACACGATGACTTCCTGAAAACCTTGCTTGCAATACCAAAATAAAAATAACAAAAATGGAAGCTAGACGTACAGTACGTGAACAACTCACTGTTCACCATGCAAAGCAAACCAAGACCATCTTTTCGTGGTAGAACCGTGGTGAGGGCGTCTTCCCTGTCTCTGCTATTGTTGCCCTCATTATTAACTACTGCTTCTGAATCCAGCTTGCTTGTTTTAGCTGCTTCACCAGTGGAAAGCAATATTTTGGGCGAGAGCTTCTTCACCTCCTCTGCTGTGTAGATGAAAATTTTCCTCACAACACCACAAAACTCATTCCATGGAATATCTCCAACCATCATCACATCATCTTCATTATCGGTGTAGACAACCTGCCATGTTTTACTGGATCCACAAAGCTCACCCTTGATGTCAAACATCTGCTCTAATTTCTTAAGCAGATCCTTATATCCATCAAACTGAGTCAAATCCACAGCCCTCCCAACAGCCATTCCTTGCATGTGAACCTTCGTACAGCTCCTTATTTGCTTGCTTTGTGCTTAGGGGGAGACTGCAGGCATGATTTTTCAGCATCACAACTTACTGAAGGAACATCAGCACGATTAACATTCGATGGTTCAGAATGCTGGTCAGACTCTGCCTCTAAATATGGAACAGACCTATCATCTCCCACCCTTGTAGGCAATGTGTTTGGTAGCATACTTTCTTCTACATTAGAATTCTCAAGTAGCTGAATCCCAAAGAGTCTATAGCCATTTCCAGTGCTTTGTCTCCTTTCAGCAGGTTCTTTATGGGCCATAGACTCCACAGAGTTCTCCACTTGATTAGACCAATATGTTGCATTGTTAGAAACAGCCCCCAGGAGGCTATTCCCACCAATACCAAGAAAGTTAGTAGGAGTAGAATTGAACTTGGATGATGAATAGAGGTCCCGTCCATGTTGAGGATCGCGATAAGGGAAAGGTGGAGATTTAACTGGTGATTTCCACATATCATGCGAAGAATCGGGCATTGATGACAGTAGAAGGGGAGGGCGTGCCCTCTTATTTCTTTGGGTTGGTTGGGAATTTGCAGGAGTGGTATTAACAAGTGGCTCCAATTCCTATGGAGAAACTCTATCAGGACGCAAGATCGAAGACGGTTCATCCCATTGCACCTTTAATGAGCGCCACTCAGAATTAGCCCAGACAGGTGATATATTATCTCCAACACCAACAATCATACCACTAAACCTTCTTTCAGGAACTTCATCACCCTCAAACCTCATCTTGAATCGCATCCCAACGGAAAACTTATGACTCCTAGCTTCAAGATACTTGTTGACGCTCACAATAAACTCTGATCGGCTTGTTCTGGGCTTGTAAAATACAGAAAACAGAGTTCCAGTTGAAATGGCATGAGATGCAGGAGCTAGAACACCAAGATGCATACTGTGACTAGATATAACAGAAGATGGCATGTTATTTTGCTGTCTCATGGGCCTCCTAACTCTGACACACAGCTCCCCATTCTCACCTCTCAGGAATATAAATGCATCACCAGCCACTAATTTTCTGGAGCTGACAAAGATACTCCACCCAGTAGTCAGTAGGTGGCGCCTAGGTTGCCCTCGAAAAATATGTCTAAAATGCCATTCATTCCCATGCAAATCAGTTGCAACCAATTCTTGCCATGGTGGCTGCTGAGACATATCCATGGGTGGCAAACATTCACCCGCATGTCATCGAAGAACAAAAAATCCTCCATGGGTACTGGTGTCGGATGCAGTAAGTGTCTTCGTATATACCATTTCAGGTTCGAAAACGATAAACTTCTGATGCTTTCTTGAACTTTTTGATGAGGCGCTTAAGGTCGCGTTCCTTGCAAAGGTCTTCAGATATTGACTTGATGGAAGAGGAGGAGGAGGTTTGAACAGAGGAAGAGAAGCTGCGGTGAAGAACACGATACAGGAAGGACATTGTGTTTTCTTCTTGAGAGCGGAGAGGGCAGGGGAAAGAGAAACAGGAATTTTCCAATTGCAGGGTTCAACGCTGGATCAACCTCTGGGTACAGACGGTGCACCAGCTTCACACAGTGGGTTCGGCTAACACTGTGTGCTCCAAGCAGTGCAACCACACCAGGGGTGTCAATTCCCATGGCAGCAAACTTGTCAAGAACAACAAAAATGCTCTCATTGTGATCTGGGAGGTACTGCTCAACAACATCTGCTCTGTTTTTTCTTCCATCCTTTCTTCCAGTTTTGAGAGGAATATAAGGGCCTCCTCGCGCAACAATTTTGCCTCTGAAGTTCCTCAACCCAAAGCTTCGATCAGTCTCCCTCTCAGACAAGCTCCTTCGCGTCGAGTCCAGAAGCAGCGAAGCATCACAGCTCTGAATGGCACAATCATGGAAAATGTCCCTGAGCCCCATAAGCGGCTGCTGCTGCTGTTGCGGTGGCCAGAGTCTCTTCAGAGCTCCCCTGCAGTCACGTCCGCCTCTTTTTTCTACACAACAAGCTGCCTTTTTGCTTTTTGCCCTTCTTTTTTAGCCTTTTTTTTTTTAAATTTCATTATTATTACTATTATTGTTAATTAATTTTTATTTTTTGGTTTTTTTTTATTTTTTGCTTTGTAATATACTTTATATTTTTATATTTCTTTATTATCTTTCTTTGATTTATTATAATTATTTTAATTAGCTAATTTTTTGAATTTTGAGTTTATCTCCCATTCTTTATTTTTAAATCTAAATTGTCCCCCAATTGAAAATATCATTTGAAGTTTTGACATTTTTAATTTTCCCATATTCTTAATTATTAATTAATTGGTGTTTCCATTAATTAAATAATTAAGTGATTAGGGATGGGGTGTTGACAGTTGCCCCTCTTTGCTTGTCTCTTAAGTTAGGGAAGCAAATGTTGTGAAGAGATGACCTAAGCGAAGACATGAACACACCATTCTTCGTGTTGAGGGAAAACCTGTAAAAGGGAACCTTATGTAAATCCGAACCTGAATAGGATAGTAAGTTGCTTGGACATGACGCAGGATTTTTTTGTAGAAATGTAAATTGCCTGGACTTAATGCAGGACTTTTGCAGAAATGTAAATTGCCTAGACTTGATGCAGAACTTTTGCAGGAATGTAAATTGCCTGGACTTGAACAGGACTTTTGCAGAAATGTAAATTGCCTGGACTTGAGCTGGACTTTTGCAGAAATGTAAATTGCCTGGACTTGAGCAAGACTTTTGCAGGAATGTAAATTGCCTGGACTTGAGCAGGACTTTTGCAGGAATGTAAATTGCCTGGACTTGAGCAAGACTTTTGCAGGAATGTAAATTGCCTGGACTTGAGCAGGGACTTTAAATGGGGTTTGTGCTACATAAGAATGTGACTCTGTACGGCATGTGCTTTGGTGACTATGCAAGGTGATGCATGTCCTCTCATAAAATATATGATGCAAATGCTTGATTTTTCTTGTTTGAAAATTTTGGATTTTTTATGCATGGGGTATGTACATATGTGGGATGCATGACGTATATGCTCAATTTATGAAAATTTTGGAAATTTTAGATTCTATATGCATGAGATATGAAATAATGGAGTGCAATGTAAGTACACGTGCTGAATGCATGATGTAACACGCGATTTCTTTTTATTGATACATGATTTTATTTGTAAAATGCAGTGTGCATGCCAAGTAAAAAAAGTTGTCCCTTTTATGACAGATTAAAGTCATTTGGGGGAAGAAGAGAGTGTGCTCATATGCCTTTAAAATTTGTAAATGGTTAGACTCTCTTGGTCACTTGCATATAGGAGAATTCCTTTTGCCTATCCCTTATTTGCCCTAACCCAAAGATTCAAAGTCTTGATAGCATAGACATCTCATACTTCAAGCAAATCTCAGCGTGGTAGGGTTTAAATGGAAACACACCAAACTTGAAGTTTCAAATTTGACCAAAGTGTCATGTTCCATTTGGATTGCCTTGACCATGATTCTAATGTCATTCCATATGAATACTTCTGCTAGTATTGTGTCGTAACCGACCTTTCGGCAGGATGGAATTAAAATGTTTGAAACCAATTCCCAAAAATGAAATTTTGAAAATCAATTTATTTGGAGTCGCCACCAAAATTTTTAATGGAAAACTTTGGAAAACCAAATTAAAAGAAAAAGAAAGGGCAAGATGGTCTGCGAGGTCAGAGATGGGTTCGGGAGTCTATTTAAGTGTGGGGAAGGTGTTAGGCACCCCACAACACTTGCCCATAAGGACGATTACCTTAAACTAGTTAGTTGAAATAGAATATGGCCTTTAATTAATCTCAATTACCCTTTTATTGACATGGATGCACATTAGACCTAGGAGACAAAAAAATGAAAATGCATGCAAACTGATGGATATTTACAAAGGACGGACTTGACCTAGGATGAAAGCCTAGGGCCTACGTACCCCGTGAGAGGGATCAAAGTCCACGTAGTTTGACCAAAAGGCATTTTTATGATTGGTGGTTTTTTTTTATTTGTGATGAGAATAGGAGTATTTTAATTAAAACAGATAATTGTAAACAAAACGGGATAGGAATTTGGTTTGTATGTTTTAATTTACTATAATCTAATTAACCTCGTTCTCCTAAACTCTTCACATTTTCTTTTTTTAAAATTTTTTTGTCGATTTTTTTTTTTTTTGAGTTTTGAGAGTTTATATTTTGGGAATTCATGCATAATTTATAATGAAAGGAATATATTTTTTATTTTATGAGTTTTTGAATTTATTGTTGATAAATATTGATTATTATTATTATTGATTACTGGTAGACAATTTAATTTAAGTACTGTTATTTATTGGTTTATCTGTTTGTCTTTGAACAAATATATGCTAATTTTCGGGTTCTATGGAGATTAAAATCTCACACAAGCCCGGGAAGTCGAGGAGAGACAAGTATTCTCACACAATCCATTTTGCATAAATATTTAATCAAAGTTAACATTTAATTATTGTCCATTTATTCATTTTTGTATTATTATTAATATTATTGTCATTTCGGAATTAATTATAGGGATTTAAGGAGATTAGAACCTCATGTAATCCCACACAATCGAGGAGAACAATATTCTCACACGATAATTTCGCAAATGATAGGGAATGTTTACTAAAGCAAGCATTTTGATTATGATTATTATTATGATTTAATCCAAATTTAACATTTAATTATGGTTAATTTATTTTCCACCATTCACCCATTAATATTTCATTAGTATCATTGTTACTTTTTAATTATCCAATTCATTGTAGGGATTTAAGGAGATTGATATCTCACATAATCCCCGGTAATCGAGGAGAACAAAATTCTCACACGATAATTTTATCCACCATGCCGATATTAATCATCATTCAATTATTAATATTTCATTAGTATATATTGTCATTCCTTTATTTTTTTTACCATTTATTAATTAATATTTCATTAATATTAATTGTCACTTTTCCATTATTCAACTAATTGCAAGGATTTAAGGAGATTAACATCTCACATAACCCCCGGTAATCGAGGAGAACAAAATTCTCACACGATAATTTTATCCGTCGTGTCAATATTCATTAATTATCATTCAATTATTTTGCAACATTCTTTCATTAATATTCATTGTCTTCCAATTATTTGATTAATTGCAAGGGTTTAAGGAGATGGAAAAAAACTCACATAATCCCGGTAATCAAGAACAACAAAATTCTCACATGCTAATTTTGTACATAATAGCCATAATTAATCAAAACTAATGTCTAAACAATTATAATGAACAAAACTAAACAAATTTAAGCACGTGAACAGTAGCTTCTTATATTAAAACACATGAACAATGCACATGCATGAAGTGGTCTTGAAGGAAATCGAGTGAACAGTAGCATGCAGCAGAATTTTCGGCCAAGTGAAGAACGTGCAGCCATACCTGGTTTTTCAGCTCCTCTCTTGTGCTCCAATGAAGAAGGACCTTCTCCCTCTCACCCAACAATGGAAGATGAACCTCCAACAGCCCCTCAAAGTCGCTGGTCTCGGCTGGAAGTGCAGAAACAGACAACTTCGTTGGAGTTCCGTTGGATAGCTTTGTTGGAGTTTTCTGGTTGGTTCCAGCGCTGGAAATTCTGCAGAAAGTGTCCCTACTTCTTGGCTGGAAGATGGAGGCTGAAAGCTTCTCTTCTTCTCCACACTTCCTCTTCTTCCTTGTGCTCCCTAAGCTCTCCTCTGTTCACCTCTATTTTTTGAGCTCAAAACAGAGTTTTTCTCCTCCATGGTTCAGCTTCTATTCCTTCCTTTGCTGCCACTTTGTTTTGGATTCAGACTTCCTTGTTTCTGCACATCATTTTGGCATCCAACTCTCCATTTTTCTGCTCCTTGGATGGTCTGAACTTCAGCACCTTTTCACTCCAGAATTTTGGACGTTACTTCCACAATTTTTCTGCACATTGGACAGCTTTGTTCAGCTCTCGATTTCTGCAGTTCAACTCTCGGTTTGCTGCCTCGTTTCTGGTTTGTCTCCCTGCTGTTCTTTCCTCACGTGGCTGCCTTGCTTCCTTGCTTCGTTCAACTTGGTTTCTCCCTCACGTTGCTGCCTCCATTCTTCTTCCTTCGTTCAGCGTTGTTCCTCACGGTTTGCTGCTGTCTTCGTTGCTCTTCTTTTCTTCTTCAGCTCCTCTTCTCTTCTTGGTCACGTGGCTCTCTCCTTTTCAGCGTGGTTCCTCTTTCTTTCTTCTTCCTCTCTTCTCTTCTCCAGCTCTCTTTTCTTCTCAGCCGAGACCTCTTTTCTCCTCTCTTCCTCTCGATTTGCTGCCTCCCTTTATGCTCCAACGCCCCCTCTCTTTTTCTACCATTTGCTCCCTTTTTCTCTTGCCTTTTCTGCAACTTCCAGCCACCACTTTGCTGCACATGGTCCCCTCCTTTTGCTGCCACCTCCAGCCATGCCACACTCTTCTCTCACTGCTCCAACCACCCCACTTTCTGCCATGTTGCAGAACCACTCCCATTTGCTTTTTTTTGTCCCCCTTGTCCTCTTGTGCATGTGTGTGCATGGGTGCATGCATGTGGTGAGTGTGTGTGTCCGTGGATGAGAGTGTGTGAGAGTGTGAGTGTGAGTGTGTGAGTGTGTGAGAGTGAGGTGTCCGTGAGTGAGAATGTGAGTGTGTGAGAGTGATGTGTGTCATGTGTGTGAGAGCAAATGATCATATGGGAGAAAATGAGTATGTGGGAGTGTGAGTGTGAGTGTGTGAGAGTGATGTGTCCGTGAATGGGAGTGTGAGTGTGTGAGAGTGATGTGTCCGTGAATGGGAGTGTGAGTGTGTGAGAGTGATGTGTGTCATGTGTGTGAGGGCAAATGAGCATGTGAGAGTGATGTGTGCCATGTGTGTGAGGGCAAGTGAGCATGTGAGAGTGTGTGAGTGTGAGCAAGTGAGAGTGTCTTGCAATTCCATTTCAAGTATGTGGCTTTGTTCATTTTATTTCTTTGCAAGATGATTGCCATACATCTTGAATTTTCCTTTTTATTATTTTTAGTTCTTATGTTTGGTTTTTTCCATATTACTTTTATTTTGTTTGCCTTTTGCAATTTTGTTTTGATTAATTGTTATTATTATTTTATTATTTTATATTTTTTGAATTTTTTAATTCTATTTATTATTATTATTGTTAATTTGGGTAGGGTGTTCACATATTGCTTTCAAAGTCAACACAAAGACATGCCATGATTCAATTTAACAATCTCAATACAATCATGTGTTAAGGAGTGTTGGGTTACATGTCCTTGAAAGAGGCAAATTGCCCCATTTTGAAGTAACCGAAGAGAATGTGCAAACGGACTTAATGATTTGTGGTAAAGTGGTGCCAAAGAAAAGGGTGTATGGAACCAAGAGAAGTCCTAGTTCCAAGCCAGTGGTATGATTGTCACAGTTCGAGCATAATACGACAGATTTGGCAAGCAACAAATTGCCCCAATTTGATTGAAAAGTCAATGCAAAAATGTGCCATAATTCGAGTTGACAATCACAATACAATCGTATGTTAAGGAATGTGAGGCTACACATCCTTGAAATAGGCAAATTGACCCACTTTGAAGGGACATCGGATAGAATGTGCAAACAGATTTAATGATTGGTGGCAAAGTGATGCGAAAGGAAAGGGTGTATGGAACTAGGAGAAGTCCTAGTTCCAAGCCAGCAGTATGATTGGCACAATTCAAATATAATATGACAGATTTGGTAAGCAACAGATTGCCCCAATTTGATGCAATTATGGGAAATGATAAAGCACAAGAATTAGCTAGGTGAATTCGAGGCAAGCAGTGGAAATGGATACGTTATTAAAAGATAACTTAGTTTAATGCATGTAGCATTCGATTTGGAAACTTTTCATTGATGAGAAAATGTTCTATTTTGAATTTGGACAATCACCTCAGTTCCTTTTTATTGATTGATTTTTTTGAATCTTTTATATGACTTTCTTTTTGCCCCGATATATTCCAAGCAAGCCATACCTCAACAAGGACTTTCAAGGGTTAAAAGATGGCCATGGTAGTTGGGTTTTAGGAATGATATTAGGCTCAAAATCCCTTACCCAGGTTGAAAGGTGGTCATGGGAATTGGGTTTTAAAAATGGTATTAGGCTTAAAATCCCTTACCCTTTGCTTTTACCACAGATTTTTAGTCTACTCTTCTACCATGGTTTTTATACTTGAGATTCACTCTAACTAGGGAGGATATTATAGGGTTGTGACGAGATTTAGTGGGTGATAATTAAGGCTTAAGAAAAAGGATGTAATGGCCTACACGTCGGTGTAAGGTGGCGATGAGAATTTTACTTTGACAACCAGTAGTCTTGGTGAGATTCATTGGCTCTTCATCATCATAAGAAAGTCCTCTTTAAGGGTCGTACTCCATTTTTTCCAAGGGGTGAATGAACCCTATTTTTTGAAAATCTCGCTCTTTTGTCTTTTTCATTTTCTCCATTGTTGACTTTTGTGCACTTTGGCCTTTCTTTTCCTTCAAAGAGAGCTCATTTAAAGACTATGGGTGCTTTCATGTATTGGATTCTCACTGTTTCCCGGGTAGAATTCAGGTTAGTGATTTGAAAAATTTTGAAGGTTCAAAGCCAGTGGCAGCGATTAAGTAGTGTTCAGGTGAGGAAAGGAAATTAATCCTCTCTAGATATGTGAATCTCAGTACAAAAACCTCCTAGAGACAACCTAACTCAAAGGATTCTCTATTAAAGGTGAGAAAAAACTTCCCTACTCAAGCTCAATTGGGGTGGCTAGGGGTAGCTTCTCCACAATCAAAGAGACAAAGAATGCCTCGAATCCTTGGTATAGCCTGTTCATGGAATATACACTGCCTTTGTTGATTTTTTTTTAAAGGAACTGAGGCTTTGAGATTACGTTGCCTTCAAATTTCACCATTTTCCTCATCAATTGAAAATTTCAAAGGAATCGGTTGGCTTTTGGCTTCTATGATTCTTGATCATTACAAATGGAAAAATGTAACAAGAAGTGGGGCATCAACAACTTTGAAGAAACAAAAGGGTCTACCCAAAACACATGGTTGTGGCGTTGATATTGTTAAATACCATATGGCCTAATGATGCAATTAGCTGGTACTTCAGCTATACAAAATAGTATTGACCAAACAAGCATCATCAGATGAAGAAATCATATGAAATGACGTTGTTGTTATCTTAAACATTCCCTTGGTCAAACAAGGAGCTAGGTATGGAAGTTTTCCAACTTTCCATACCATTCGTCAATTTGCTTAGATGACGATGCATTGCTTCCCTAGAGTCCACGTACTAAGGTAGGGTTTGCAATTATAATTTGGTCCATGCTATTGGAAACTGGATGTGGTTGGAGGAAAGGTCCTACCATTGTTAAAGTCAGTCATGTGGGAATTTGGGTGGAAGGCAATCAAGGTGACCTTTGGCTTCGATAATGACAAGCTCATGGTAACTTGAGATGGATCTGGGGGTGCTGGTGGCTTTTGGAAAGATTTTAGATCCTAAAACTCAGTGGGGTGTGATGGTGGACGGGAATTAATTAGCCAAAATATGAAGCGGCCCAAGAAGTTAGGGATTGATCACATGGAATTTCATATCATCACTGGTAGCTTGATCATAACTCATGCTAAAATTTCCATTGTAGATGACCAAAAGAGATCCCTTTTTTCCAAATTCCTATATTTTCTATGCAAAGCATCATGAGCATGTATGAATGCATTTTATTTCATTTCAAAAGAATGATTCAGCAAATTGATGATATTAAGGCTGTGATGTGTTTTTCAACACCAAAAGGGTTTTTTTTTTAAAAAAAAAAAAAAAACTTTCATGCCTCAGGACGCTTACTGCCTCACTAGGAAAAGGGAAGTGATAAGTAGCTTATGAAGGACTTGGGTCCTTACACAACTGACATAGTGAAGAATTTTCAGGAAGTGACAGGTAGCTCCTGAAGGAGTTAGGTCCTAACACAACTGATGTAGGCAAGAGTTTAATAATCGAAATGAAACTCCTGACCCAGCAACTTACTTGGAAAGGTCATATCACAAGTCCTTTCGCCATGGGTTACTTTGGTTTCCTTTCATGATGATTAAATCGTATTGATCTTAGTGGGACATGTGCCAGAAGGAAATCCCCCCCCCCTTTTCTAAGAGCCTATTACCTCAAAGGGAGATAGATGACTATTAGCTAGTTTTTAGACGATATTAAATTGTGGGTTCATTTTATAATCCATGTTAAAATAATGTCTAACTTAATAGCTAAATGTCATAAGCTAAAAAAGGTCGCCTATGTCAAATCAAAAATTAGGATTTTGAACACTGCCCCTCGTAGGAGCTAGTGACTCATATGGTTAATCATTGCAAAAAGAACACAATGATTTTGTTGATCCATGGGAGGCATGTGTTTCTACATATCCCTCAGGGAGCTTATTGATCCACAGGGAATATGTATTGGGCAATCAATTCGGTAGGGGATGAATTCTTATATGATTGATGCCTAAAGTCCTAAAACATTGCAAATAACCAATCTGATCCCTGAACATCCAAAAAACACGATCGATCGTTCGGACTGGCACGAATCCGATTCTGGCGCTGGGCTAACGATAATCACTATTCAACCCTGAATAGCCTGAAAGTCATTATTCTCCATCAAGTCAACTGAAAACTCCCGTACTGCCCCTAAAATGCTACATATAATCAATCTGCCCCTGAGCAGCAATAAATCTCGATCGGCCATCCAGACCAGCACAAATTATGATTTTCCCACTGGACCGATAAAAATCACTATTCACCCCCTGAACAGTCAAATAGTCGTTATTTTCCATTAGTTCAATTGGAAATCACAATATAGCCCCTAAAACATTGCAAATAACCAATTTGCCCCCCGAACATCCAAAAAACACGATTGGTCATCCGGACCGGCACGAATCCGATTTTGGCGTTGGGTCAACGATAATCACTATTCCACCCTAAACAGCCCGAAAGTCATTATTCTCCATCAAGTCAACTGAAAACCCCCGTACTGCCCCTAAAACGCTACATATAATCAATATGCCCCTGAGCAGCAATAAATCACGATCGGCCGTCCAAACCGGCATGAATCTTGATTTTCCCACTGGACTGACGAAAATCACTATTTGCCCCCTGAACAACCAAATAGTCGTTATTTTCCATCAATTCAATTGGAAATCCCAATACAGCCCCTAAAAGGTTTCAAATAACCATTCAGCCCCCCGAACAACCAAAAATCACGATCAGTCATCCAGACCAGCACGTATCCAATTCTGACGCTGAGCCGACGAAAATCTCTCTTCAACCTTGAACAGCCCGAAAGTCGTTATTTTCCATCACGTCAACAGAAAACCCTCGTACTGCCCCTAAAACGCATCAAATAATCAATCTGCCCCAGAGCAGCAATAAATCACAATCGACCACCAGGACTGGCACAAATCTTGACTTTCCCGCTGGACCGACAAAAAATACTATTCATCCATGAACAGTCAAATTGTCCTTATTTTCCTTCTATTCAATCAAAAATCACAATACAACCCCTAAAATGTTGCAAATAACCAATCTGCCAATTGAACATCCAAAAAACACAATTGGTCGTCCAGACCAACACGAATCCAATTCTGGCACTGGACCGACGAAAATCACTATTCACCCCCTGAACCGCCAAATAGTCGTTATTCACCTTCTGTTCAACTGGAAATCACAGTATAGCCCCTAAAAAGTTGCAAATAACCAATCTACCCCCGAACATCCAAAAAACACAATCGGTCGTCAGGACCGGCACGAATCTGATTCTGGCGCTGGGCCGACGATAATCACTATTCAACCCTGAACAACCCAAAAGTTGTTATTCTCCATCAAGTCAACTGCAAACCCCCGTATAGCCCCTAAAACACTACATATAATCAATCTACCCCCAAGTAGCAATAAATCTCAATTGGCCGTCCGAACCGGCACGAATCTTGAATTTCCCACAGGACCGACAAAAATCACTATTCGCCCCCTGAATAGCCAAATAGTCGTTATTTTCCATCAGTTAAATTGGAAATCACAGTACATCCCCTAAAACGTTGCAAATAACCAATCTGCCCCCTGAACATCCAAAAAACACGATTGGTCCTCTGGACCGGCACGAATCTGATTATGGCGCTGGGCTGACGATAATCACTATTCAACCCTGAGCAGCCCAAAAGTCGTTATTTTCCATCAAGTCAACTGAAAACCCCCATACTGCCCCTAAAATGCATCAAATAATCAATCTGCCCCCGAGCAGCAATACATCGCGATCTGCCATCCAGACCGACACAAATCTTGAATTTCTCGCTGGACAGACGAAAATTACTATTCTCCCCCCGAACCGCCAAATAGTCATTATTCTCCATTTGTTCAACAGAAAATCATAGTACAGCCACTAAAACGTTGCAAATAATCAATCTGCCCCACGAACATCCAAAAATGATGATCAGTCAACCAGACCGACTCAAATCTTGATTTTCTCGCTAGGCCGACGAAAATCACTATTCATCCCCTGAACAGCCAAATAGTCATTATTTTCCATTTGGCCAACGGGAAACCCCTATACTGCCCTCAAAACGTTGCAAATAGCCTGTTAGCCCTTGAACAACCGTAAATCGCGATCGACCGCCCGGACCAGCACTAATCCCAATTTTCCCACTAGGCCGACGGAAATCACAATTCACCCGCTGAACAACCAAATAGTCATTATTTTCCTTCTGGTCAACTGAAAACCCCTGTATTGCCCCCAAAATGTTGCAAATAACCAATCAGCACCTGAATTGTAAAAAATCGCTATTGGCTACCTAGACTGGCACAAATCTCGATTTTCTCACTTGGCCGACAAAAATCACTATTCGCCCCCTGAATAGCCAAATAGTTGTTATTTTCCATCTGGCCAACTGAAAACCCCTATACTACGCCTAAAACGTTGGAAATAACCAATCTGCCCCTGGACATCCATAAATCGCAATCACCTGCCCGGACCGGCACAAATTCTGATTTTCCCACTAGGCCGACGAAAATCACTATTCGCCCTTTGAGGAGCCTAATAGTCCTTAATTTCCATCTGGCCAACTGAAAACCCCTATACTGCCCCTAAAACATTGCAAATAACCAATCTACCCCCTAACAGCCATTAATCGCTATCGGCCGCCTGGACCGGAATGAATCTCGATTATCCCGCTGGGTTGACGAAAATCACTGTTCGCCCCGTGAACAGCCAAATAGTCGTTATTTTCCATCTGGCCAACTGAAAACCCTTGTACTATGCCTAAAACATTGGAAATAACTAATCTGCCCCTGGACAGCCATAAATTACAATTGGCCGCCCGGACCGGCACGAATCCTGATTTTCCTACTGGGTAGATGGAAATCACTATTCGCCCCCAGAATAGCCAAAAAGTCGTTATCTTCCAACGGGTCAACTGAAAACCCTTGTGCTGCACCTAAAACATTGCAAATAACCAATCTGCCCCGAAACAGCCATATATCGCGATCGATCGCTCGGACCGGCACTAATCCCAATTTTCCCACTAGGCCGACAGAAATCACTATTCGCCCGCTGAACAGCCAAATTGTTGCTATTTTCCTTCTGGTCAACAAAAAACCCCTGTACTACCCCAAAAACGTTGCAAATAACCAATCTGCCCCCGAATAGCCATAAATCGCTATCGGCCGCCCAGACCGACACGAATCCCTATTTTCCCACTGGCCCACGGAAATCACTATTCGGCCGCTGCACTGCCAAATTCTTGTTATTTTCCATCTAGTCAACTGAAAACCCTTGTACAGCACCTAAAACATTGAAAATAACCAATCAGCCCTCGGACAGCTATAAATTGGAATTGACCGCTCGGACTGGCACGAATCCCAATTTTCCAACTAGGCCAACGAAAATCAATATTCACCCCAGAATAGCCAAATGGTCGTTATTTTCCATCTGGTCAACAGAAAACCCCTGTAAAGCCCCTAAAACGTTGCAAATAACCAATCTGCCCCCAAATAGCCATTAATCGCTATCGGCCGCCCGGACCAGAACGAATCCCAATTCCCCCGCTGGGTTGACGGAAATCACTATTCGCCCCGTGAACAGCCAAATAGTCGTTATTTTCCATCTGGCCAACTGCAAACCGCTGTGTTGTGCCTAAAATGTTGGAAATAACCAATTTGCCCCAAGACAGCCATAAATTGCAATTGGCCGCCCGGACTGGCACGAACCTCGATTTTCCCACTAAGCCGACGGGAATCACTATTTGCCTGCTGAACAGTGAAATAGTTGCTATTTTCCATCTGGTCAACTGAAAACCCCTGTACTGCCCCTAAAACGTTACAAATAACCAATCTGCCCCTGAATAGTCGTAAATCACTATCAGCTGCCAAGACCGGTACGAATCCCGATTTTCCTATAGGGCCGACGAAAATCACTATTCACCCCTTGAACAGCCAAATAGTTGTTATCTTCCATATGGACAACTGAAAACCCCTGAACTACACCTAAAACATTGGAAATAAACAATTTGCCCCCGGACATCCATAAATCGCAATCACCCGCCCGGTTTGGCACAAATCCTGATTTTTCCACTGACCTGACAGAAATCACTATTCACCCCCAGAACAACCAAATAGTCGCTATTTTCCATCAGGTCAACTAAAAACCCCTTTACAGTACCTAAAACTTTGCAAATAACCAATCTGCCCCTGAACAGCCAAAAATTACGGTCTGCCGCCCGACCCGACACAAATCTTGATTTTTCCACAAGGCTAGCGAAAATCACTATTCACCCCCTGAACAGCTAAATAGTCATTATTTTGCATATGGTCAACTGAAAACCCCTATACAGCCCCTAAAACGTTGGAAATAACCAATCTGCCCCAGGAGAGCCATAAATTGCAATTGGCCGCCCAAATTAGCGCGAATCCCGATTTTCCCACTGGCACGACGAAAATCACAATTCGCCCATTGAACAGCCAGATAGTTGTCATTTTCCATCTGGTCAACTGAAAACCCCTATTCTGCACCTAAAATGTTGGAAATAACCAATCTGCCCCCGAACAACCATAAATTGCAATGGGCCGCCGGGATCGGCACGAATCCCGATTTTCCTATGGGGCCGACGAAAATCACTATTCGCCCCCTGAACAATGAAATAGTCGTTATTTTCCATCTGGTCAGCTGAAAACCCCTGCAACACCCCTAAAATGTTGCAAATAACCAATTTGCCCTCGAAGAACCAAAAATCGCAATCGACCACCTGGGTCGGCACAAATCCCGATTTTCCCTTTAGGCCGACAAAAATCACTATTTGCCCCCTAAACAGCGAAATAGTTGTTATTTTCAATCTGGTCAACTGAAAACCCTTACACTATGCCGAAAACATTGGAAATAGCCAATGTCTTTGGACAGCCATAAATTGCAATTGACCGCCCGGACCGGCCCGAATCCCGATTTTCCCACTAGGCCGACGAAAATCACTATATGCCCCCTGAACAGCCAAATAGTCGTTATTTTCCATCTGGTTAACTGAAAACCCTTGTACTGCCCCTAAAACATTGGAAATAACCAATCTATCCTCGAATAGCCAAAAATCGGGATCGGCCACCCAGCACGGCAAGAATCATGATTTTCCCGCTAGGCCGACGAAAATCACTATTCACCCCTGAACTGCCAAATAGTCATTATTTTCCATACGGTCAACTGAAAACACTTGTACTGCCCCTTAAATGTGGAAAATAACCAATCTGCCCCCGAAGAGCCATAAATTGCAATTGATCGCCCCGACCGGCAGGAATCCCGATTTTCCCACTGGGCCGACGGAAATCACAATTCGCCCCTGAACAGCCAGATACCTATCATTTTCCATCTGGTCAACTGAAAACCCCTGTACTGCACCTAAAATGTTGGAAATAACCAATCTGCCCCCAGACAGCCATAAATTGCAATGGGTCGCCCGGACCAGCATGAATCCCGATTTTCCTATGGGGCCAACGGAAATCACTATTCACCCCAGAACAGCCAAATAGTTGTTATTTTCCATATGGTCAACTGAAAACCCCTATACTACCCCTAAAACATTGGAAATGACCAATTCGCCCCCGGATAGCCATAAATTGCAATCGGCCACCCGGACCGGCACAAATCTCAATTTTCCCACTGTGCCGACGAAAATTACAATTCGCCCCCAGAACAACCAAATAGTTATTATTTTCCATCTGGCCAACTGAAAATCCCTGTACTGCCCCTAGAAACATTGCAAATGTCCAATCTGCCCCCAAACAGCCATAAACTACATTCAGCCACACGAACCAGCACGAATCTCGATTTTCCAACAGGGTCGACAGAAATCACTATTCGCCCCCTGAACAGCCAAATTGTTGTTATTTTCCATCATGCCATCTAAAAACCCATGTATAGCCCCTACAACATTGCAAATATCCAATCTGCCCCCAAACAACCATAAATCGCGATCGGCCGCCTGGATCTGCACAAATCCCGATTTCCCTATTAGGCTGACAAAAATCACTGTTCACCCCCCGAATAGCCAAATAGTTGTTATTTTCAATCTAGTTAACCCAAAACCCCTGTACTGCAGCTAAAATGTTGGAAGTAACCAATCTGCCCTCGGACAACAATAAATTGCAATCAACCGCCCGGACTGGCACGAATCCCGATTTTCTCGTTGCGCCGTCGAAAATCACTATTCACCCCCTTAATAGTCAAACAATCATTATTTTCTATATGGTCAACTGAAAACCCCTGTACTACCCCTAAAACGTCAAAAATAACCAATCCACCCTTGGACAGCCATAAATTGCAATCAGTCGCCCGGACTAGAACAAATCCATATTTTTCCACTGGGCTGACGAGAATCACAATTCGCCCCCTGAACAGCCAAATAGTTGTTATTTTCCACCTGGCCAACTGAAAAACCCTGTACTGCCCCAAAAATATAGCAGATATTTAATTTGCCCCCAGACAGCCATAAATTGCATTCGGCCACCCAGACCAGCATGAATCTCGACTTTCCTACAGGGCCGACAGAAATCACTATTCGTCCCCTGAATAGCCAAATAGTCGTTATTTTCCATCTTGTCATTTGAAAACCCATGTACTACCCCTAAAACGATGCAAATAACCAATCTGCCCCTGAACAGCCCTAAATCGCAATCGACCGCCCGGCCTGGTACGAATCTCGATTTTCCCGCTGGGCCGACGAAAAACACTATTCACCCCTTGAACAGCCAAATAGTCATTATTTTCCATACGGTCAACTGAAAACACTTGTACTGCCCCTTAAATGTGGAAAATAACCAATCTGCCCCCGAAGAGCCATAAATTGCAATTGATCGCCCCGACCGGCAGGAATCCCGATTTTCCCACTGGGCCGACGGAAATCACAATTCGCCCCTGAACAGCCAGATACCTATCATTTTCCATCTGGTCAACTGAAAACCCCTGTACTGCACCTAAAATGTTGGAAATAACCAATCTGCCTCCAGACAGCCATAAATTGCAATGGGTCGCCCGGACCAGCATGAATCCCGATTTTCCTATGGGGCCAACGGAAATCACTATTCACCCCAGAACAGCCAAATAGTTGTTATTTTCCATATGGTCAACTGAAAACCCCTATACTACCCCTAAAACATTGGAAATGACCAATTCGCCCCCGGATAGCCATAAATTGCAATCGGCCACCCGGACCGGCACAAATCTCAATTTTCCCACTGTGCCGACGAAAATTACAATTCGCCCCCAGAACAACCAAATAGTTATTATTTTCCATCTGGCCAACTGAAAATCCCTGTACTGCCCCTAGAAACATTGCAAATGTCCAATCTGCCCCCAAACAGCCATAAACTACATTCAGCCACACGAACCAGCACGAATCTCGATTTTCCAACAGGGTCGACAGAAATCACTATTCGCCCCCTGAACAGCCAAATTGTTGTTATTTTCCATCATGCCATCTAAAAACCCATGTATAGCCCCTACAACATTGCAAATATCCAATCTGCCCCCAAACAACCATAAATCGCGATCGGCCGCCTGGATCTGCACAAATCCCGATTTCCCTATTAGGCTGACAAAAATCACTGTTCACCCCCCGAATAGCCAAATAGTTGTTATTTTCAATCTAGTTAACCCAAAACCCCTGTACTGCAGCTAAAATGTTGGAAGTAACCAATCTGCCCTCGGACAACAATAAATTGCAATCAACCGCCCGGACTGGCACGAATCCCGATTTTCTCGTTGCGCCGTCGAAAATCACTATTCACCCCCTTAATAGTCAAACAATCATTATTTTCTATATGGTCAACTGAAAACCCCTGTACTACCCCTAAAACGTCAAAAATAACCAATCCACCCTTGGACAGCCATAAATTGCAATCAGTCGCCCGGACTAGAACAAATCCATATTTTTCCACTGGGCTGACGAGAATCACAATTCGCCCCCTGAACAGCCAAATAGTTGTTATTTTCCACCTGGCCAACTGAAAAACCCTGTACTGCCCCAAAAATATAGCAGATATTTAATTTGCCCCCAGACAGCCATAAATTGCATTCGGCCACCCAGACCAGCATGAATCTCGACTTTCCTACAGGGCCGACAGAAATCACTATTCGTCCCCTGAATAGCCAAATAGTCGTTATTTTCCATCTTGTCATTTGAAAACCCATGTACTACCCCTAAAACGATGCAAATAACCAATCTGCCCCTGAACAGCCCTAAATCGCAATCGACCGCCCGGCCTGGTACGAATCTCGATTTTCCCGCTGGGCCGACGAAAAACAATATTCACCCCTTGAACAGCCAAATAGTCATAATTTTCCATACAGTTAACTGAAAACCCCTGTACTGCCCCTAAAACATTGGAAATAACCAATTTGCCCTTGGACAGCAATAAATTGCAATTGGCCGCCCGAACCGGCAAGAATCTCGATTTTCCCACTAGGCCGATGAAAATCACTATTGGCCCCCTGAACAGCAAAATAGTTGTTATTTTCCACCTGGTCAACTGAAACCCCTGTACTGCCCCTAAAATGTTGCAAATAACTAATCTGCCCTCGGACAACCATAAATTGCAATCGGTCGGCTGAACTGGCACAAATCCCGATTTTCCTGCTGGGCCGACAAAAATCACTATTCCTCGCCTGAATAGCCAAATAGTTGTTAGGTTCCATCTGGTCAACTAAAAACCTCTATATTGCGCTTCAAACATTGCAAATAACCAATTTGCCCATGAACAGCTGTAAATCGCAATTGGCTGGCTGGATGGCAAAAATCCCAATTTTCCCGTTGGGCCAAAGGAAATCACTATTCACCCCCTAAACTACCAAATAGTGGCTATTTTCCTTTTGGTCAACTGAGAACCCCTGTACTACCCTTAGAATGTTGCAAATAACCAATCTACCCCCGAACAGCCATAAATCGCGATCGGCCGCCCGAACCGACATAAATCCCGATTTTCCCACTAGGCTGACGAAAATCACTATTCGCCACTTGAATAGCCAAATAGTCGTTATTCTCCATCTAGTCATCTCAAAAACCCTTGTTCTGCCCCTAAAACATTGCAAATAACCAATCTGCCCCCGAACAGCCATAAATTGCAATCAGCCACCCAGACCAGCACGAATCCTGATTTTTTCACAAGGCCGACAGAAATACTATTCACCCTTAGACAGCCAAATAGTCTTTATTTTCCATCTGGCCATCTGAAAACCCTCGTACTACCCCTAAAACATTGCAAATAACCAATTTGCCCCCGAACGGCCATAAATAGCAATTGGCTGCCCAGACCAGTATGAATCCTAATTTTCCTGCTTAGCTGGCAAAAATTACTATTCCCTCCTGAACTGACAAATAGTTGTTATGTTCCATCTGTTCCACTGGAAATCATATTTTAACCCCTGATTCATTGCAAATAAGCAATCTGCCCCACGAGCAGCCAAAAATTGCGATCGGTCGTCCGAACCGACATGAATCCTGATTTTCTCGCTGGGCCGACGAAAATCACCATTCGCCCCTTGAACAATCAAATGGTCGTTTATTTTCCATCCGGTCAACTGAAAACCCCTGTACTGCCCCTAAAACATTGCAAATAACCAATGTGCCCCCGAACAGCCATAAATCGCGATCGGCCGCTCAGACCGGCACAAATCCAAATTTTCCCACTAGGTTGACAGAAATCACTATTCGCCCCCTGAACATCCAAATAGTCATTATTTTCCATCTGGTCAACTGAAAACCCTTGTACAGCACCTAAAATGTTGGAAATAACCAATCTGCCCCCGGACAGCCTTAAATTGCAATCAGCCACCCAGATTGGCACAAATCGCAATTTTCCCGCTGGGCCAATAGAAGTCACTATTTACCCCCTTAACCGCCAAATAGTCGTGATTTTCCTTCGGGTCAACTAAAAACCTTTGTACTGCCCCAAAAACAATGCAAATAACCAATCTCCCCCTGAAAAGCCATAAATCACAATTGGTCATCTGGACCGACACGAATCTTGATTTTGGCGCTGGAGCGAAGAAATCACTATTTAACCCAAAACAGCCCGAAAGTCGTTATTTCCCATCTGGAGAACAGAAAACACCTGTACTGCCCCTAAAATGTTGCAAATAACCAATCTGCACCCAAACAGCCATAAATCGCGATCGGCTGGCTAGAGCAGCATGAATCACAATTTTTCCACTAGGCCGACGAAAATCACTATTCACCCCTGAACAGCCAAATAGTCGTTATCTTCCATCTGGTCAACTAAAAACCCCTGTACTACCCTTAAAACATTGCAAATAACTAATCTGTCCCCGAACAGCCAAAAATCGCGATCGGCATCCAAGACCGTCACGAATCTTGATTTTTCAACTGGGCCGACAAAAATCACTATTCACCCCTGAACAACAAAATAGTTGTTATGTTCCATCATTTCAACTGAAAACCCCTGTACTGCCCCTAAAATGTTGCATATAACCAATCTACCCCCGAACAGTCATAAATCGCGATCGGCTGCCCGGACTGGCAAAATCTCGAATTTCCTGTCGGGCCAACAAAAATCACTATTCACCCCTTGAACAGCAAAATAATTGTTATGTTCCATCAGGTCAACTGAAAACCCTTGTACTGCCCCTAAAACATTGCATATAACCAATCTACCCTCGAATAGTCATAAATCGCGATCAGCCGCCTGGATCGACATGAATCCCAATTTTTTCGCTGGGCCGATGGAAATCACTATTCACCCCCTGAATAGCCAAATAGTTGTTATTTTCCATCTGGTCAACTGGAAACCCCTGTACTGCACCTAAAATGTTGGAAATGACCATTCTACCCCTGAATAGCCATAAATCGCGATCAACCGCCCAAACTAGCATAAATCTAATTTTTTTGCTAGGCCAGCAAAAATCACTATTCACCCCCTAAACAGTCAAATAGTAATTATTTTCCATATGGTCAACTGAAAACCCCTGTACTACCCCTGAAATGTTGGAAATAACCAATCCCCCCCAGACAGCCATAAATTGTGATTGCCCGCCCAGCCCAGCACGAATCCCGATTTTCCTGTTGCACTGTCAAAAATTACTATTTACCCCCTGAACAGTCAAACAGTCATTATTTTCCATATGGTCAACTGAAAACCCCTGTACTGCCCCTAAAACGTTGCAAATAACCAATCTGCCCCCGAACGGCCATAAATCACGATCGGTCACCCGGACCAGCACAAATCCCGATTTTTCCACTGGGCTGACGAAATCATTATTCTCCCCCAGAATAGCCAGATAGTCGTTATTTTCCATCTGGTCATATGAAAACCCCTGTACTGCCCCTAAAACGTTGAACATAACCAATCTGCCCCCGAATAGCCATAAATCACAATCAGCTGCCTAAACCGGCACGAATCCTGATTTTCCCTCTAGGCCGGCTGAAATCACTATTCGCCCCCTGAATAGCCTAAAAGTCATTATTTTCCTTCTGGTCAATTGAAAACCTAGTCTGCTTAAAATCTCAGTACTTCTGCCAGAACGATGCAAATAACGATTTTGCCCCCGAACTGCCAGAAATCGATATCAGCCATCTAGACCGGCATGGAATTCGATTTTCCCGCTGGAATTATTCTGGCCCTGGGCTGCCAGATAGTCATTATTTTCCATCAGGTCAGCTGAAAATCTCTGTACTATTGTTGGAACGATGCAAATAATGATTTTGCCCCCGAACTGCCAGAAATCAAGATCAACTATCCAGACCGGTATGGATTTCAATTTTGCCACTGGAATGACAAAAATTGTTATTCTGGCCCTGGGCTGCCAGGTAGTCGTTATTTTCCACCTGGTCAGCTAAAAATCTCAGTACTACTACCAGAACGATGCAAATAATGATTTTGCCTCCAAACAGCCAAAAATCGTGATCAGCTGTCCAAACCGGCATGAATTTCAATTTTGCCACTGGAACGACAAAAATCGTTGTTCTGGCCCTAGGCTACCGGTAGTCGTTATTTTCCACCCAGTCAGTTGAAAATCTCTGTACTACTGCCAGAACAATGCAAATAACGATTTTGTCCCTGATCAGCCAGAAATCGCGATCAGCCATCCAAACCGGCATGGATTTCAATTTTGCCACCGGAATGACAAAAATCGTATTCTAGCCCTAGGTTGCCAGGCGGTCGTTATTTTTCACCTGGTCAGCTGGAGATCTCAATGCTACTGCCAGAACAATGCAAATAATGATTTTACCCCCGAACAGCCAGAAATCACGATCGGTCGTCTAGACCGGCACAAATTTCAATTTTGCCGCTGGAACGACAAAAATCGCAATTCTGGCCTTGGGCTGCCAGGTTGTCGTTATTTTCCACTCGGTCAACTGAAGATCTCAGTACTGCTGCCAAAACGATGCAAATAATGATTCTGCCCCCGAACAGCCAGAAATCGCGATCAGCCGTCTAGATCGGCACGGATTTCAATTTTGTCATCGGAATGACGAAAATCGCTATTCTGGCTCTAGGCTGCCAGGTAATCGTTATTTTCCATTAGGTCAGCTAAAAATCTCAGTACTACTGCCGGAATGATGCAAATAACAATTTTGCCCCCGAATAGCCAGAAATTGCGATCGGCCGTCAGAAACGGTACGGATCCCGATTTGCCGCCAGATCAATAGAAATCTTTGTTCAGGGCCAGAACTGCAAGATAGTCATTATTTACCTTCGGGTCAGTTGAAAAACACAGTACTACTGCCAAAATGATGCAAATAACAATTTTACGCCTGGGTAGCCAGAAAATGCGATAGACCGTCCGAACCGGCACGGATCTCGATTTTACCACCGAACCAACGAAAATCACTATCCTAGCCCTGAACAGCCAGATAATCGTTATTTTTCTTCTGGTCAGTTGAGAATCACAACACTGCTACCATAATGATGCAAATAATGATTTTACCTCCGAACAACTAGAAATCACGATCGACCACCTAGACCGGCACATATCCCAATTTTGCCGTCGGACTGATAGGAATCACTATTCTGGCCTTGAAAAGCCAAATAGTTATTATTTTCCATTTGGGCAGCTGAAAATTAAAGTACTGCAGCCTGAACGATCCAAATAACGATTTTACTCCCGAATAGCCAAAAATCGCGATCGACTGTCAGGACTGGCACAGATCTCGATTTTGCCGCCGGAACGACAGAAATCTTTATTCAGGCCCAGAACAACAACATAGTCTTTGTTTACCCTCAAGTTAGCTGAAAATCACAGTACTATTGCCAAAATGATGCAAATAACGATTTTACTCCCGAACAACTAGAAATCACGATCGATCGTCCGAACCGATACAAATCCTGATTTTGCCCCCAGATCGACAAAAATCACTATTCTGGCACTAAACAGCCTAATAGTCGTTATTTTCCAACTTGGCAGCTGAAAATCACAGCACTACTGCCAAAGCGATCCAAATAACAATTTTACTCCTAGATAGCGAAAAATCACGATTGACCATCCAAACTGGCATGGATCTCGATTTTGCTATTGGATCGATAGAAATCTTTATTCAAGCCCGAAACAACAAGATAGTCGTTATCTACCATCAGCGCAGCTGAAAATCACAAAACTACAGCCAAAACGATGCAAATAATGATTTAACTCCTAGACAGCCTGAAATCGCAATCGTCTGTCCAAATCGGCACAGATCCTGATTTAACCACCGATCCGACGAAAATCACGATTCCGGCCCTAAACATCCAAATAGTCGTTATATTTCATCTGGTCAGCTGAAATCACAGCACTGCTGCCAGAATGATGTAGATAACAATTTTACTCCGAATAGCTAGATATTGCGATCGACCATCCAGACCAGCACATATCCCGATTTTGTCGTCAAACTTACAGAAATCACTATTCTAGCCCTGAATAGCCAAATAGTCATTATTTTCCAACTGTAGCTAAAAATCACAACACAGTTGCCAGAACGATGTAAATAATATTTTACCCCCAAAAGCCAAAAATCGAGATCGACCGTCCATACCAGCACATATCCCGATTTTTTCGCTAGACTGACGAAAATTACTATTTTAGCCCAAAACAGCTAAATAGTCGTTATTTTCCATCTGGGAAGCTGAAAATCATAGCACTACTGCCAGAACGATGTAGATAATGATTTTGCCTCCGAACAGCCAGAAATCATGATCGACCATCTGGACCGGTACAGATCTCGATTTTGCCACCTGACAGACAAAAATCACTATTCTGGCCCAGAACAGCCAGATAGTTGTTACTTTCCTTCAATTCAGCTGAAAATCATAGCACTACTACCAGAACTATGTAGATAATGATTTTTCCTCCGAACAGCTAGAAATCGCAATTGACCGTCCAGATCGGCACATATCTCGATTTTATCGCAAGACTGACAAAACTCACTATTCAGGCCCTGAACTGCCAGGAAGTCGTTATTTTCCATTTAGATAGCTGAAAATCAAAGTACAGCCACCAGAACGATACAAATAATGATTTTATCCCTAAATAGCCAGAAATTGAGTTCAACTGTCTGGTCCGGTACGGATCCTGATTTTGCCGCCAGACAGACGAAAATCACTATTCTGGCTCTGAACAACCAGATAGTCGTTATTTACCATCTGGTGAGCTAAAAATCACAATACTGCTGCCAAAGCGATGCAAATAAGATTTAATTCCGGGACAGCCGAAAATTGCGATTGATCAACCTAGATCCAGATTTTGCCGCCAGATCAACAAAAATCACTATTCAAGCTTGGAACAGCGAGAAAGCTGTTATTTACCATCTGGTCAATCGAAAATCATAGCACTGCCACTAGAATGAAGCAGATAATAAATTTACCCCTGAACAGCCAAAAATTATGATCGACCGTCTGGACCGACACGAATCCCAATTTTGTTGCCAGATCAATAGAAATCAAGATTATAGCCCGGAACAGCGAGAGCCGTTATTTACCATCTGGTTAGTTGAAAATCACATTACTACTGCCAGAATGACGCGATTAACGATTTTTTTTCTGGACAGCTAGAAATCGCAATCGACCGTCCAGACCGGCATGGATCCTGATTTCACCGCCAGATCAATAGAAATCTTTATTCAAGCCCAAAACAGCAAGAAAGTCGTTATTTACCATCTGGTCAGCTGAAAATCACAGTACTGCTGCCAAAATGATGCAAACAACCATTTTACTCTCGGACGGCCATAAATAGTGATCGACCGGCACAGATCCTGATTTTGCCGCCAGACTAACAAAAATCACTATTTTGACCCTGAACAGCCAGATAGTCATTATTTTCCACCTGGTCAGCTGAAAATCACAGCACTACTGCCAAAACAATGTAGATAATGATTTTACCCCTAAATAGCTAGAAATCGCGATCAGCCATCCAAACCAGCACATATCCTGATTTCGCCGCTAAACTGACGAAAATTACTATTCTGGACCTAAACAACCAAATATTTGTTATTTTCCATCTGGGCAGCTGAAAATCACAGCATTGCTACTAGAACGATGCAGATTACGATTTTACCACCAAACAGCCAAAAATCGTGATCAACCGTTCAGACCGGCATATATCTCGATTTTGCCGTCAGACCGGCGAAAATCACAATTCTGGCCCTAAACAACCAAATAGTTCTTATTTTCCATATGGACAGCTAAAAATTGAAGTACGGCCACCAAAACGACGTAGATAAAGATTATACCCCCAAACAGCCAGAAATCGTGATTGACCGCCCTGATTGGAATGGATTCCGATTTTCTCGCTAGATCGACAAAAATCACTATTCCGGCCCTGAATAGCGAGATAGTCTTTATTTTCCATCTAGTTAGCTGAAAATCACAGCACTACTTCCTGAATGACGCAGATAACAATTTCTCTCCCAAACAGCCAGAAATCACGATCGACCATCTGGACCGGCACAAATCCTAATTTTGTCGATGGATCGACAAAAGTCTTTATTCAGGCCTGGAACAACCAGATAGTCGTTATTTACCATCTGGTCAGCTGAAAAACACAGTATAGCTGCCAGGACGATGCAGATAACGATTTTTCCCCCGAACAACCAGAAATCATGATCGATCATTCGGGCCGACACAGGGCCCAATTTCGCCACCGAATCGACAAAAATCACTATTTTGGCCCGAAACAGCGAGATAGTTGTTCTTTACCAACTGGTCAGCTCAAAAATACAATACTGACACCAGAACAATGTAGATAACGATTTTACCCCTGAACAGCCAAAAATTGGGATAAACCGTCTAGATCGGCACGGATTCTGATTTTGCCACCAAATCGACAGAAATCACTATTTCTACCCAGAACAGCCAGATAGTCATTATTTTTCATCTGGACAGCTGAAAATCACAGCACGGCTGCCAGAACGATGCAAATAATGATTTTACCCCCAAATAGCCAGAAATTGTGATCGACCATCTAGACTGGCACATCTCTTGATTTTGCCGCCAAACTGCTAGAAATTATAGTCAACCGTCTGGCCTGGTAAGGATCCTGATTTTGCTGTTGAACCGACGGAAATCACTATTAAGGCCCAAATAGCCAGATTGTTGTTGTTTTCCATTTGGTCAACTGAAAATCATTGTATTGCTGCCAAAACAATGCAAAAAATGATTTTGCCCCTGAGCAGCTAGAAATCGCAATCAACTGACCTAATCGGCATGGATCCTAATTTTGCCGCCGTACTAACAGAACTCACTATTCTGGCCCTGAAGTGCCAAATAGTCGTTATTTTACAATATGGTCAATTGAAAATCACAATACTACTACTAAAACGATGCAAATAATGTATTTTCCCACGAACTACTAGAAATTGCGATCGACCGTCCGGACCAGCACGGAACCCAATTTTGCAGCTAGATCGACAAAAATCACTGTTCCACCCATGAACAGCCAAATATTCGTTATTTTCCACCTAGTTAGCTAAAAATCATAGTACTACTACCAGAACGATGCAAAAAATGATTTTTCCCCTAAACAGTTGAAAATTGCGATCGACTATCCGAACCAGCATCGATCCCGATTTTGCCGCCGGAATGACAGAAATCACCGTTTAGGCCCGGAACAGCCAGATTGTCATTATTTTCTATATGGTAATATGAAAATCACAGTACTATGGCTAGAACGATGCAAATAATGAATTTTCTTATGAATTCCCAGAAATCACGATCGATCGTCCTGATCGGCAAGGATCCCAATTCTGCCACCGAATCGACGAAAATCCCTATTCTAGCCTTGAACTGCCAGATAGTCGTTATTTTCCATCTGGCTAGTTGAAAGTCGCAGTACTACTGCCAGAACGACATAAATAATGAAATTTCTCACAAACTGCCAGAAATCGCGATCAACCGCCCGGACTGACACGGATCCCGATTCTGCCACCGGACCGACAAAAATCCCCATTCTGGCCCTGAACTGCCAGATTGTCGTTATTTTCCATCTGGTCAACTGAAAACCACTGTACTGCTGCTAGAACGATGCAAAAAAATGATTTTGCCCTGAACGGCCAAAAATCACGATTGATCTTCCGGTTCGGCATGGATCCCGATTTTCCCACCCAACCGACAAAAATCATTGTTCCGGCCCTGAATTGCCAAATAGTAGTTATCTTCCATCCTGACAGTTGAAAATCGTAGTATTACTGCCAAAACGATCCAAATAATTTATTTTCCCATGAACTTCCAGAAATTACAATCGACCGTCTGGTTTGGCATGGATCCTGATTTTGTCGCCAGACTAATAAAAATCACTGTTGTGGCCCTGAACTACCAGATTGTTGTTATTTTCCATCTGGTCATCTAAAAATTTCAATACTACTGCTAGAACGATGCAAATAATGAATTTGCCCATGAACTGCCATAAATCGCGATCGACCATCCTGACTGGCATGGACCTGATTTTGCCATCGGACTAATGAAAATTCTCATTCTGGCCTTGAACAACCGGATAGTCATTATTTTCCAGTTGATCAACTAAAAATCATTGTACTACTGCCAAAACAATGCAAAAAATGATTTTACCCTTGAACAGCTAGAATTCGTGATCGATTGTCCAGACCAGCATGGATCCCGATTTTGCTGCCACACCGACAGATATCACTATTCTAGCCCAGAACTGCCATATAGTCGTTATTTTCCATCTACCCAATTGAAAATTGCAGTACTACTACCAGAGCGATGCAAATAATGAATTTTCCCCCAGACATCCAAAATACGCAATCGAAGATCCTGACTGGCATGAATCCCGATTCTGCCATCGGACCAATGAAAATCCCCATTCTAGCCCTGAACTGCCAGATTGTTGTTATTTTCCATCTAGTCAACTGAAAACCATTGTACGGCTGCCAGAACGATGCAAAAAAATGATTTTGCCCCCAAACGGCCAAAAATCACGATTGATCTTCTAGTTCGGCACGGATCTCGATTTTCCCACCTGACTAACAAAAATCATTATTCTGGCCCTGAACTGCCAGATAGTCGTTATCTTCCATCTTGACAGTTGAAAATCGCAGTACTACTGCCAAAACGATCCAAATAATTTATTTTCCCACGAACTTCCAGAAATCGCAATCGACCGTCTGGTTTGGCATGGATCCCGATTTTGCTGCCAAACCGATAAAAATCACTGTTGTGGCCCTGAACTACCAGATTGTCATTATTTTTCATCTGGTCATCTGAAAATTGCAGTATTACTGCTAGAATGATGCAAATAATGAATTTGCCCACGAATTGCCAGAAATTGCGATCGACCATCCTGACCAACATGAACCCCGATTCTGCCACTGGACCGACGAAAATCCTCATTCTGGCCCTGAACAGCCAGATAGTCGTTATTTTCCATCTAATCAACTGAAAATCATTGTACTGCTGCCAGAACGATGCAAAAAATGATTTTACCCTTGAATAGCCAAAAATCACGATTAACTATTCGGACCGGCATGGATCCCGATGTTGCCGCCGGATCGACAGAAATCACTGTTCTGGCCCTGAACTACCAGATAGGAGTTATTTTCCATCTAACCAATTGAAAGTCACAGTACTATTGCTAGAACGATGCAAATAACGAATTTGCCCATGAACTGCTCAAAATCGCAATTGACCGTCCTGACTGGCACAGATCCCGATTCTGACACCTAACCGACGAAAATCCCCATTCTGGCCCTGAACATCCAGATAGTCGTTATTTTCCATCTGGCCAACTAATAATCATTTTACTACTGCCAGAACGATGCAAAAAATGATTTTGCCCTAGAACAGCTGGCATTCTCGATTGACTATCCGGACCAGCATGGATCCTGATTTTGCGGTTGGACCGACAGAAATCACTGTTCTGGCCCTATACAACCAGATAGTCGTTATTTTTCATCTGGCTTGCTGAAAGTCGCAGTACTACTGCTAGAACGATGCAAATAATGAATTTGCCCACGACCTGCCTAAAATCGCGACCGACCATCATGACCAGCATAAACCCCAATTCTGCCACCGAACCGACGAAAATCCTCATTCTGGCCCTGAACAGCCAGATAGTCGTTATTTTCCATCTGATCAACTGAAAATCATTGTATTACTGCCGAAATGATGCAAAAAATGATTTTACTCCTGAACAACCAGAAATCGCGATCGACTGTCTAGACCGGCACATATCCTGATTTGGCTGCCAGACCGACTGAAATCATTATTCTAGTCCTAAACAGCTATATTGACATTATTTTTCATCTAGACAGCTGAAAATTGCAGCACTACTGCCAGAACGATGCAAAAAAAGATTTTGCCCCCGAACAGCTAGAAATCGCGATCGATCGTCCAGTTCGGCACAGATCCGATTTTGCCACCAAACCGACAGAAATCACTATTTTGGCCCTGAACAGCCAGATTGCTGTTATTTTCCATTTGGTCAACTGAAGACCATTGTATTGCTGTCAGAACAATGCAAAAAATGATTTTGCCCCTGAACAGCCAAAAATTGCAATCCACTGTCCGGACCGGCACGGATCCTGATTTGGTCGCCGGATCGACAGAAATCACTATTCTAACCCTAAACGGCCAGATAGTTGTTATTTTCCTTCTAAACAGCTGAAAATCACAGCACCACTGCTAGAACAATGCAAAAAATAATTTTTCCCCTGAACAACCAGAAATTGCAATTGATCGTCCGGTTCAGCACAGATCCCAATTTTCCCACCGGATCGACAGAAATCACTGTTCTATCACTGAACTGCCAGATAGGTGTTATTTTCCATCTGGACAGTTGAAAATCTCAGTACTACTACTAGAACGATCCAAATACTATATTTTCCCACGAACTGTCAAAATTCGTGATTAACCGTCTGGTTCGGCATGGATCCAGATTTTGCTGCCAGAACGATGTAAATAACGAATTTGCCCACGAACTGTCATAAATCGCGATCAACCATCCTGACTGGCACGGACCCGATTTCGCCACCGAACCGACGAAAATTCTCATTCTAGCCTTGAACAACCGGATAGTCATTATTTTCCATCTGATCAACTAAAAATCATTGTACTGCTGCCAGAACGATGCAAAAAATGATTTTACCCTTGAACAGCCAGAATCCGTGATTGATTGTCCAGACCGACATGGATCCCGATTTTGCTGCCAGACCGACAGATATCACTATTCTAGCCCAGAACTGCCAAATAGTCGTTATTTTCCATCTGCCCAGTTGAAAATCGCAGTACTACTACCAAAATGATGCAAATAACGAATTTTCCAACAAACTGCCAGAAATCACGATCGACCGTCCTAATTGAAATGGATCCTGATTCTGCCACCGAACGGACAAAAATCCCTAATCTAGCCCTGAACAGCTAGATAGTAGTTATTTTCCATCTGGCCAATTGATAGTCATTGTACTGCTGCCAAAACGATGCAAAAAATGATTTTGCCCTTGAATAGCAGGAAATCGCGATCGACTGTTTGGACCAGCATGGATCCCGATTTTGCTGCCGAACCGGCGAAAATCACTATTCTGGCACTGAACAGCCAGATATTTGTTATTTTACACCAGGTCAATTGAAAATCCCAGTACTGCTGCCAGAATGATGAACATAACAATTTTGTACCCGAACTGCCAAAAGTCGCGATCGACTGTCCTGACTGGCATAGATCTCAATTTTGCCACTAGACTAACGAAAATCACTATTCTAGCGCTGAACACTAAGATAGTTGATATTTTCCATCTGGACAACTAGAAATCACGAACGTCTGTTTGGACCGGCACGAATCCTGATTTTCCCACTGGACTAACGAAAATCAATATTCAGACCAAAACCCTAAACCCTAAACCCTAAACCCTTACACCCTTAACCACTAAACCCTAAACCCTAAACACTGAACCCTAAACCTAAAACCCTAAACCCTAAACCCTAAACCATAAACCCAAAACCCTAAATAGTAAACCCTAAAATCCAAAACACTAAAACCCTAAACCCTAAAACCTAAAAAGCCTAAACCCTAAACCTTAAACTCCAAACCCTAAACCCTAAACCCTATATCCCAAACCCTAGACCCTAAACCCTAGAACCCTAAAACCTAAAACCCTGAACCCCAAACCCTAAACCCTAAAAACCAAAAACAATAAACCTTAAACCCTAAACCCTTAAACCCCTAAACCGTAAACCCAAAACCATAACCCTAAACCCTAAAACCCCAACAACCTAAACCCTAAACCCAAAACCCTAAACCCTAAACTCTAAACCCTAAAACCTTAAACCCTAAACCCTAAACCCTTAAACCTTTAACCTTAAACCCTAAACCCTAAACCCTCAACCCTAAACCTTAAAACCCTAAACCCTAAACCCTAAACCATGAATCTTAAACCCTAAACCCTAAACCCTAAAAAACCCTAGACCCTAAACCCTAAACCCCTAAACCCTAAACCTTAAACCCTAAACCCTAAAACCCTAAACACTAAAACCCTAAAATCCTATACCTTAAACCCTAAACCCTGAAACCCTAAACCCTAAACCTTGAACCCTACATCCTAAACCCTAAACCCTATACCCCAAACCCTAGAACCCTAAAACCCTAAACCCTAAACCCTAAACCCCAAACCCTAAACCCTAAACCCTAAACCCTTAAACCCTAATTCCTAAATCCTAAAACCCTAAACCCTATATAGTAAACCGTAAACCGTAAACCCTTAAACCCTTAAAACCTTAAACCCCTAAATCGTAAACCCTAAACCATAACCCTAAACCCTAAACCCTAAAACACTAAAACCCTAAAACCCAAAAAACCTAAACCCAAAACCCAAAACCCTAAAGCCCAAAACCCTAAACCTGAAACCCGAAACCCAAAACCTGAAAACCCAAAACTCGAAAACCTTAAACCCTAAACCTTAAAACCTTAAACCCTAAACCTTAAACCCTAAACCCTAAACCTTATGCCCTAAAAAACCCTAAACCCTAAAAAATCATAGACCCTAAACCCTAAACCCTTAAACCCCTAAACCCTAAATCGTATACCCTATACCCTAAACCCTAAAACCCTTAAACCCTATACCCTAAACCCACAACCCACAACCCAAAACCCAGGACCCTGAACCTTTAACCCTAAACCCTGAGCCATAAACCCTAAACCCTAAATGCTAAACGCTAAACACTAAACCTAAACCCTAAACCCTAAATCCTCCACATTTACATATTTTTCAATTTGATCTTCCTAAATAAAAAATGTTAATTTGATGAGCATGACGGATGTTTTTTATAATAATTTTATTTGTGAGGAATCATATTGAGGAAGAAGCATATATAGAGGACCAAATTTAAAGAGAATAATATGAAAAATGAAATTAAAAAATATGTTATTTGTGAGAGCTTAAAATTAAAAAAAATTGTTGAAATATAAATTAAGAAGTACTTTATAAGAAATCACAATAAAGCTTTGTTTATTCCAAATATTAAAAGGCAATTATGCTTATCCTATCTTACTTTACATAAAAAATGAAATAAAATAAAATAAAATAATGACTAATATAATATTAATTTGGATTATAAAGTATGTTAACCGTGAAATAATCAAATATATAAAGATATATGTCTAAAGTAAAAAAAAAAATGTAATATACTATTAAATTTATAAATTATAAATGCAATAATATATATCAAACAATACAATAATACATACATGAAATAATCAATAATTTAAAATTTAAAATACTGAAAAGATAAAATAGTGGGTAAATTACTCTTGTATATAAACTCAGATCAATCAAACTTGTTCAATGGCAAGTTTTGTAATTTTTTGTCAACCCTTGGTATTGAATAAAACCCTGTCCAAAACTCGCAAAAGCCCTGCCTCTCAATTTGATTATTTCAAGCCTCACCTCACGCTGTAAGCCACGAACAGGCAACCAAAGCAGTAGGAATTTCTTCTTCGCGCAAGGGCTGAGCATGTTCTTTTCCCCAGGGGTCGTTCCTTGGTATATTTGTGGTGTTACATCGATGCTTATTAATTTACTCGGATAGGTAAGCTCCAAGCTCCGTATTGGTGACTTCCCCAGTTTGGCATGTAAAACTAGGCTTATACTCTTCTATTTACTAATGAGCATCCTGAGCTATATGATACACAGAATTACTTGTTTCATACATCTCAAGCTATAAAACACTGACTTAGGGTGCTAATTTTCATTATAAATTCTGGTGTATGGTGCTAATTTTTTGATTGTCAATTATGGTTAACTATGCATACTTTTCAAGTATAAATGCTGTAAGTTTTGGTAAGTGCTGTTCAAGTATGAATTCTGGTTATAATGTGCTGAGTTAAGGCGCCTAAAATTCTGCATATGATGTAGATAATATGCTGAAAATTGTTGCACATGGTATTGTTTTAAGGGTTAAAAGAATGCTGCATTTGAAACCATTTATCTGCTGGAAAGTGTTGCATATGGTGATCCTTTAGAGGTTATGAAATTCCATTTTATGGATTCAAGTTGCTTGTTTTGGTAATCTTTCCATCGAGTAAACTAACAATTGGTCTCTGAATTAATTGTCTCATGATTCTTTTAATTTTACTTTCTTGGGCAATGGCTTGAAATAGAGAGATATTCGAGTTTAAATAATTTCTCAAACATCTTCTCTTTCGGATGCCCCCTATTTGTTAGGCTAACGGGATTCATCTTGGTAGATTGATCGCTAATCATTAAAAAAGAAATTGCGTTTGTAAGATTAAGTTCAGCTCGTGGATCTTTGATCTTTTAGAGAAGTTGTCGGTCTTCCCGATTTTCCTTAAACCTGGTATGAATGATCAGTGGGTATAGTCCCCATTGATGCTGCCAACATATTCCCCGACACATCTTCATTCTTCCTTTTTAACCATCTGCCTCCCCGTAAGCCCACAGCTATCACCCCCTGAAGCACACACCAGTGATGGCCAGTCAGCCACACAAGCAATATCACTACTTGCGAGCAGCACTTGTCCGTGCTCCACTGGTTAGTGCCATCCTTATATTTCTTTATTGGCTCTATTGGATTACACCACATTCTGCCATTCTGTCTTTCAGTTTCAGGTATGTTCTACAAATGAAGAAATGTTGATAAAAATTTCATTTGGATATTTTTCATTACTTCACTTGTTTCGGACAGGGGATGTATTTATCTTTTCACTTCAATTTTTATGAAATATTTCTTGGTTTGATTCTATGTATCACGGGGAACAATTTCCAATTATGCTTTAAACATATTCTCAATATCCACACCAATGTAGTGAGTTATGCAACTCGTGTTTTCAATAGCTATTTTCTAATAAAAAAAATTGTCAAGATAAGGAAATGACAAATGAACTGTATATTTTTAACTAGTATTGTTGCTTGATGTCTGTTGAATTTATTTTGCTTGGAATTTGTGTTCCTTGACTGCAAGTATGTGGATTTATTCATTTGTTTTTCAATATGCAAGATTAATATGTACACATGGTAATGTACTTTATAGAGCAGGGTGAGAGCATTTTCTCAGACTTCTCTTGCAGCTTGAATCAAACATGCTTGTCAGTCATCTCCTTTTTGCTAATATGTAAATGATTGTCTTTATTTCACAGAAAAGAAACGATAAAATTTTTATACTATCTTTATTTTATACATTTTGGGTGGCAAAACTGCAATCCATATCATACATAAGAACATTCCCGTTGGGCTTTAACATTATTAATGAAGTGTATCAAATGCGTACATGACCAACAATTGGTGAAAACACTAAACATATGCTTGGATGGAGGGTCTTGGCCATTCAAAATAATATTTTTGCTACCCTCTCAAATTAGGGATCAAAAATAGAAGGAAATGATTCAATAATTAAGATTACTATTATACCCTTCTTAATTTAATAAAATTGCAATGGCACATTTGGTTGGTAAAAAAGATGAGAAAAGGAATAAGAATGATCTGGGAATAAGAATAGAATTTTAAACCTATGTGTTATGTTTGCTATGATATTGGAAAAAGAATGAGAATAAGATTAAGAATAAATCAAATTATCAAAATATTATTATTTAAAAAAATTAAAATATTAATTAATTAATTATTCTTATATCCTTATAAAAAATTAAGTATTATTTTTAAAAATTGTTACTGTGAAAAATTATTAAAAATTAATGTATAAAAATAATTATTTAAATTATTACTAAAAATTAATTATTATTAAAAAAATAAAAACAATTATCACAAATTAATTATTGTTATGATAATATTTTCAATTTTAGATTTTGTAATATAATAGTTATTTTTAAATTTTTTATTTTCTAATTAAAAACATAAATTAAAATATTAATCATTGTATTTTAAGTTTTGTATTATTATTATTATTATTATTGTTATTATTATTCCTCTTAAAAAATCAAACGTGAGAATTAAAGGAGCAATTTTATAAAAAATTATTCATTTCCATAAAACACTTCACAATGCCACCACCCAACCAGATAATTTTTTTTCCCACAAGGGAATCCATCCCTGAATAAAAATATACCAAACATGTCTCATTTCATCTCCCTCCCCACAATTCCCTCCAACCAAACTTGCCACGAGGGTTTTGCATCGTGAAAAACGTCCTTCCTTTCTTCAAAAGCTTCTTCCCGCACGATGGCAGCAGTGATTGGCGCACAGCAGTTTGACGGCAACACGATACGTTCTTCATTCTTCCGGCGGTGACGACGCCAGCGGTGGTTGGCTTCTACTAGGTTCTCTTTGTCTGTTATTTCCCTCTCTCTCTCTCTTTCTCTCTTCTATATAGAGTCCGTGCTTGTCCGATCTTCTCTCAGCTCTACCCACTGTTGTTTGCGTTTAGTTCAGAGCATTGTAGGATTACATATGGGAACAGAACAAATTTGATTTTAGTAGTCTGTTGGTTTCTATTTTCTGGCTCCGCAAAGTTTTTTATTTCTCTGGGAAATATCTATTCTACTCTTCTTCTTTTTTTTTCCTTCTCTCCATTTTTTGTTTTTGAATTTATGGTGAATAGCTGCCAAAACAAAACATTAGATGGCTTTTACGTAAAACAAGGATGATATAGAAATTGATAAATGGTAGTAGCACTGTTAGCTCGCTGCTATATGTCTTCAAAACGAAGTCTTGATCTGATTTGCTTCTCATTTTGTGATTGACCGTTAGCTCCATGATTTTCTCCTAATGACTTGAATAGTTGTTAATTTGTCATGAAAAAGGGGAAAGTTTTCTTTATGCTATTAATTATTCCTCCGATTAGCATTTTTGGGTTACTTAGACAATTCACAATGCATATCTCTGTTTCATTATACCATGGTGTTTCGCTTAGCTGAGTAGTCGATAAAGGTTCAGTTTTTGTAATTTATCTGTTTGTCTTGTTTTGGTGTCCTGGTGTTATAATTTTCTAGTTGAATTGCCGTATGCTTTTCTGTTCCTTTTTTAATACTTCGATCGTTATTATCATCATTCTCTATATATTCTGAGCTTGACGCTGGGAAATTTCTAAATGTGGTGCTTACAGATTGTTGAATACACTACATGGTTATTGTTCTTTTTCCAATAGGGCTTAGATGCTTGCAAAAACAAATCTCTTTACGAATTGCAGTCATGGTTATTTGATTATGTATGATAGGCTAATTTTTTTCGTGTTTAATTTCCTTTCGTGGCAATTATTATGAGCTCAAACTAATATATGATGTTTTCATATATTAGTTTGAGCTCATAATAATTGATTAAGCAATCAGATTATGTCTTCCAATCTTGCATTATGAATTATTCCTTTGATTATGTCTTCATATCTTGCATTATGAATTAAGCAATCAGATTACAGCACATGCTTAATGTCATAAATAAATTTAAATATCAAACATGCTCTAAGATAGTAATAGTCTTGATTATTTACCAAAAATAAACTTAGACATTTTCATCAAAACTTGATATTTTAGCTTTCTAGGAGCCCTGGGGCTAACAAATATGATATGCCTTAGTTCATTCTTAGTTTCTTTTTTTTTTTTTTTTTCTTTCTTCGGGCTTGAAAATTAAAAAATTTATTAACCAAAAGGGCCAAATTACTTTTAGGAGTTCGGTTTTAGAGGTTGGTTCAATCACTTGTGGTTGAATAATTTTATTAACGTTATAATTGTTGGGCATAATTTTAATTATGGTTGGGCATATTCTTTTCAAATTCAAATTCAAATTCAATACTTAATAGTTGCAAAACATATAACTTCTTCATTTGAAATAGATGGCAGGTCAAAATATGATGTCCAAATATCTCTTCTTGCAACATCTATTTTTTTTGGCTACCATACAACTTGTTTGCTTAGCGGCCATATGGTATGTAACCCAGAAACTACATAGAAGAAATCAAATTCTTAAATTCATAAGAGAAGAAAGAGAACAAGCATGAGATGAGCTAATGAAGCATCTAGTAGGTACTGAGAGATGTCATGATATAATACGAATGGGTCTAGGGGCATTTTTAAACTTGTGTGTTAAACAAAGATAAAATTATTAATTTTGTGTTTATGTTATAAGGGGTAATATTAGAAAAATAATTAGTAAGTTATTCCATTCCATTCATTTAATTGTAACTTCCAAACAAAAATTTTAGGGGTCCATCCCTTTTCTCATTAAAACTTTCAAACAACATATCTACTCAAGTCATTTCACTCTATTCCATATCATTCTATTAAGGACCACCCCATTCTATCTTCCTATAAACTTCCAAACATAACCTAAAAGAAAATTCTGGCATGCGGGCTCGCCTGACCCCTCTATGTGCAATATTGCAACAATTTTTAATCTTTCTCCTTCCAATAACTATGATCCCTGCTATCTCCCTAACCTTCTCTCTTTTTGTCTTCCTTTATTTTCCCTATTCCAGAGTTAAAGGAGCAGCTGACCCTACTTAGCAACGATTTCTGCTTTCATGCCAGCAGTGACTTTTGGTACGATTACTTTAGCAAGTAATTTATATCGAATTTGCAGAAATGGCAGTGTATTTGTGAATTTTTCTTCACTTTGTGCTCTCAAGACCATGGATTTGATGGACAATAGTGAAGCCCATGATTGTAATTACATAGAATTGCATCGTATAATGAAAAACTATGCTACCTCAGGTTACTTTAGAAAAGCTACTGAGACACTTTGTTACATGAGAAATATAGCCGGGAAGCCTACCGTGAATGATTATAATGCTTTGATTTATTGCTATTTGGGATTCCAGAATATATTGACAGACAAGCTAATGCACTTATATTTTGGGATGAAGAGGTTTGGTCCTGTTCCAAATGCATTAACTTTCAGCACACTTGTTAATGGACTGATGGCCCTAAATGATTTGAAAACTGCCTTTTTCATTGCAAAAGAGATGCACAGTAGTGGGTTTGTCCCATCATTCAGTTCATTGTCGAGAATGTTGAAAAAAATGATATACTCAGGCCATTTTGTTGATTCCCTCGATGTTTTTGACTTCATGATCCAGTTGAAATATTATCCTACCCAACACACCGTAAATTCTTTAATTTCTATGCTTGGCAAGGCTGGGATGATCCGACAAGCATATCTTGTGTTCTCTACCCTTCTAGGTGAGGGTTACTTCTGTGGCATGCATAATTATAATAGAATTGTATGGGCTATGTGCAAGTCCGGTCAAAGTGGCACTGCTCTGCAACTATTTTATTTAATGAAGAAGAAAGGTATACTTCTTGATGTTTGCTCTTATACTGCTTTAGTATATGGATTTAGTAAAGAGGGCTTGTTTGAAGATTGTTTTCACTTTCTAGATGACATGGAACGTGATGGGTGTAAGCCCAATGTCATAACATACACTATAATCATCAAATTTCTGTGTGATAGTGGGAGAATTGAACTGGCACTAGAATTCCTAGCCAAGATGCAAAGTAGAGGATGTGAACCGGACTTGATCACCTATAATGTAATTCTCCGCGAACTTTGTCATCAAGGTAGAGAGCATGATGTTTTGGAACTCATTCAGGTGATAAATCAGAAAGGGTATCTTCCTGGCCCAGATACATATGCTGCTTTGTCTGGAGGCCTGTTAAAAATAGGCAAAGCAGGGGTTGCTTTTGAGATATTACATGACGTGATTTTAAAGGGCTATACTCTGGATATTGCTGTTTATAACATATTCTCCCACTGTCTATGCCTTCAGGGAAGATTGCAAGAAGCGATATCTTCGTTGAAGATAATGATGGAAAGAGGATTTTCTCCAAATAATGTTTCATATAATACAATTTTGAAGGGATTTGCTCAAGAGAACAGTCTTGAGGAAGCTTTGAAATTCTTAGATTGTTTTGAGTGGGTTGCCAATAAACCAGATTCAGTTTCCTATAATACAATTATGTCTGCTGCATGTAAACAAAGAAACTCATCAATTATCCACAGGGTCTTGTCTCGCATGGACTCTGAAGGCATTAGGCTTGATGCTATTGGTGCAACTTGTTTGATTCAGTATTTCTGCAAAGTGGGGAGATTCTCTGAGTGTCTGGAGCTTCTAGAATTGATGTTGCATAATGGTCTTAGTCCAACAACGGTAACTTTTAATGTAGTTCTGCACCAACTTTGCAAAAATGGGTTACTTGCGACTGCATACTATTTTTTTAACTATCTTCAGAAAAGTCAATTCCTGCCTGATATTATTTCATATAATATTCTTATACATGCTTCAATTAGAGAACAAAATACTTTGCTTTTGAGCCAATTGTTCAAAGGGATGTATAGCCAGAAACTGAAACCTGATCTGTTTACTTATGGATCCTTAATAAGTGGTCTCTGTAAGGAAGGAAAAGTGTCAGTTGCCCTGCATATAAGAAAGCAAATGCTAGAAAATGGGATCATTCCAAGCATTGCAATATACAATGCCATGTTAAGAGCAATGTTCCAAAGAGGCAAGTTCTGGGATATTATTTGGTTATTGAAAAACATGGCCTTGGAAGGGTGTCAACCTGATAAGATTACTCTTGAGATTCTCAATCTAGCTACATCAAAAGGCTGGTTGAAGAGATTTCCTGAGGTTGCAAGAATTCTAGAGTTTGTGATTCATGATAAATTAAAGAAATGAAGTCATCGAAGAGTGACATTTTGGTTTATGCAGCATGTTTGTGATTTCACTTGAAAGCTCAAATTGTTCATCATCTTATCTTGATGACCATAATTTTGTGTGGCCTCTCAGAACTTTCAGAGCTTCAACTTTCAGAGCTTCAATCAGGTAAAAAGGTTTAACTCAAATTTTTTCTGATAGTTTCCTATGGTTCTTTTAATCCTTTCCTAGTCTCCCTCCCCACCAAGAATCATTTGTCCTCATCAGGAATAATTCTAGAGGAATGTGTATGCCATGACCTACATGTAAGTAAAGGAATTACTTCGTTTTGGTTAGGTTGTTCAAGTATCTACTGTCTAGTCTGTCGTTCTAGGTGAGGAAGAATGCCTTGCTATTTGTAGGGTTCTTTTCCGTCAATTTTTGTCTGTGGTTGGGGAATTCTTTTTTTCCTTCTCCATATTTTTTGCAATTGCTAATAATTATTTTATTTAGATTTTGTAGTTATCATTGCATTCACCATAAATGGACATAGCAACAGATGCCCCATGCCTCATCCATCAATCAAAATCACTCTTTTCCACTGGGTATGTTTTTGGTCATTCCCATTAATAATGCTATCATTTTTTGAATTCTATATATAAAAAATGTTATACATGTACGGTATAGAATTTCTGTTTGTATTTTCTTATCATGCCTTCTAGGGTTACTCTGCAAAATCAAGAAGGCACTAACAAGGCTATCAACAAACCCCAAATTGAAATTAAATTTGATGTTACAAATCAATAATCTCATCTGGAAGTCATACTCCTTCATACCCAATGGTGCAATTGACCACTCCCTTTTAGGTCTATCTTAGATCTCTCATCTTTCTCTCCCATCAATAAACCCTAAACCCTCAATCCCCAAACCCTAAATCCTAAAAGGCCAAACCCTAAAATGCTAAATTTGAAACGCTAAATCCTAAACTCCAAACCCCAAACCTAAAACCCTAAATCCAAAATTGTAAACCCCAAACCCCAAACATTAAACCCAATGGTGCAATTAACCACTCCCTTTCTTGTCTGACGTAGTTCTCTCCCATTAATAATCCCTGTCAATCTATTAGGCCAAGGTGGAGTTACTAGTGTGGGTAGTTTTTCATGAAATGCCACCAATTTCACATATAAGATTCAGTGATATTCCTTTTTATCTTAGAAGTTTTCCATGAAAAACTACTAATTTCACAGAGAAGATTCAATAATTCTTTTTTTTTTTTTTTCCCTTTATGTTTTGAATTTTTTAAATTGCGCATATAAATGGTGCATTGTGTGTGGTTGATTGTATTATGCAATATGTGATGTAGAACACAAGAGAGAGGGAGAGGGAGAGGGAGAGGGAGAGGGAGAGAGAGAGAGAGAACTCGAGGTTAACACAATAATATTCTTTATTCAATCAAAATAGTCTACTGCATAACATAAATCTTAGGGCTAAAACAGGAACCTGAAATACTTAAAACTAATGCATAATAAAATACTAAAATTTTAATCATTCTAATTCCTAAATTTATCCTAAATAACTAAATTACAAATAATATCTATAAGTTTATCTCTAATAACTATATTACAAATAAATAATAAATTTTCTCTTATCCCATTCTCCATTATTCTCCCTTGGTTGGAGAAAACTTGTCCTAAAGTTTTGAATTATGGAAGTAGCAGAAAACTGGTCCCAGTCCATTCCATAGGTATATGGTGGCGTGGGTTTTTGCCTCCTCCTCTGTGCAGAGTTAACTTCTTTAAAGCATCAGAGTGGTAAAGTTGGGTAGCACCAAATTGGTATATTTCATTGATGTACATACACAAACGTCTACTTTAGATTCACTTGTTCTTATATGCAACCTTATCACATCAAATGTCTAATTGTCCATGCATTCTCCTTTTTATACTCTTAGGAACACATTATTCCTTGTTAGTAATATATTGTTTTGTGTTGCTAATTGTCTGTACTATGTATATGGAAAACATAGTTAATGCATTATGTATGGAGATACTTTTCTACAATGGAAGAAAATGGTTATTGCATAAGGGTGAAAGATGGTAAATGGAGTTCAAATCCTCTCAATTCAGGGAGTAAATTGATGCTGTCAATTCAGGAGAAAGAATAGAGGGAGTAGGTTCCGTACGCACTTTCACCCTCTCTCTTCTACTGCAAACGTACAATACTGGAGAGGATCTATTCTGCATGAGTCTGTGCTTCTAAAATTTCAGTATGGCTGAAAATTGCATGTCCTACATTTTTTAAGTCTAAAAGTGCAAACCATTCCACTATTTGCCACAATGCGCCACTACAAGATCCCTTAACTCTCCCTCCCCTCAACCATTCTACTTCACCATTTTAGTTTATATATCAACACTACTTTTATATCATAGAATATATTAACATGAGAGAGACAGAGTTCCAAAAGTTCAGTGCTAGTACTTTCCTGCTCCTCTTCCAATACCATGCATATTCTTTGTTTTTGTTCTTAATTATGTTGAGATTTGTTTTCAATATCCACACTGCTCTTATTATTTAATGTCATTTAAGCAGATGCTTGTTGAAATAGATTGGTGTTGTGCAATCAAATTCTAGCATTCAGTCTTTTCCAGATCAGGCTTTTTATTCAGTCTTCGTTCCATTTGCAATTTGATACTCTTTCTACACTTCCTTGCTCGAATTATAAATAAAGTAAGATCTTCATGAATAAAGTAGGAATTGAAGAATAAGATATTTCTGAATATGTTTATTTTACAATATTTTTGCTGTGTTTTGCAGTTGTTGTAGAATATTTGTTCTAAGGAAAGGAAAGAGTGGCTTTGACTCTTTTGGTGTTTCCATATATTATTACATAATCTTTTGTGCAACAATGCTAGCACCACAAATTGTTTTTGTCGTAATGTGAGGGTCAAGGGTGAAGACTTTGGTGAGTTAATGCTCATTCATACTGACAATTGCTTTATGATTCATGCCGTATCAGTTTAGACCATAGACTGATTTCAATGATGGGGCTTAAGTTTGCATTTATTTTTGGGTACCTATATTCTTGATAATTACATTTGTTATGAAGCTATTTATTAGACTCGACTTAAATACAATTGTTATATCTTTTCTACAAGATTTTTTTAATAAAAATATATCATGTGTTTTATTTTTTGAGAGATCTAGTCATGTGATGCTGAGCTGTATATACTTTTATGTGAAACCATATACTTGTAATGTTATTGGAGAATCTAATTATGAAGATAGAAGAATTAAATCTAAATTTTCAACTTAGTTATTTTAGTTCCGTGAATTTGTAACATGTAAATTTGACCTCCTGCAGAACAATTAGAGCAATTGAGGGCAATTATAATGATCTGTAATGGTTTGGTGTAAATCAAGATTTTGTTACTAAGCTGTTTTTATCATTGTTATTGCTGGAAACTGAGTTTCATTAATATTATCATCTATATTTGATTCAGTTTTTCTGTTCACAATAGATTTGTTAGAACGCCAGTATTTATTACTTCAAAACACAAAATAAATAAAGTTTTAATATAAATTAAATTTATGATTTTCAACACAAACTAAATAATATTAAGTAAGAGAAAGTGGACTTGGCTCTGCAACTAGGTGATTGTGGTATTTAAAATCTTCCTTCAAGGAGATATGATGCTAAGATACTTAGAATATCATCTTAGGTGATAGATTTTCAAGGGCAGTTTAATTCAGAAGCTCAACTAGAACAAGTTCATCGCCGTAACACAAAGCTTCCATGTATTGCTGATTCAAGGCCCCCTTCATACATAAGACCTTCCGCATGTTTCCAGTTGATATTACTCTTTTAACGACCATTTTTGGGATTTAGCTCTAGTACAAATGAAGAGAAGCCATCACTTTTTCTCATTTGAGTAAGACCCATGTTTCGTTTATCCTGCCCTGGCAGGTCCAAAATATCCTTTATAAAAGTTCTAGCTATATTTACCTTAAAATTGGTCCACATAACAACATTCTTTCCAGCAGGATTCTTGATTGGCTCCCTACAAATGCTTTTTCGCCCCAACTTTGAGAATTTTTAACTAATAAGATTTGCTTCTACTTGTTATTATCCACAGATGGCCTTGGAGTGCATGTGGAGAACCCGGGAGATGCCACTTTCTGGCTCTACCTTGGCAATTTGGAATTGCCTGAACAAGAATGTTTTCCTCTATTTTTTACATCAAGGACATGCTCTGAACCTGCCACCCTGAACTGGATTGTCGAGAGAGTATCTGTTATGCCAGTCTAGACCCCTATTTGGCAGCAAACCATGTCAAAGGTATACAATGTACCATGTGATGTATAACAGAAATATTCAAGTTCAGTATTGCAACGTCTGTGTCCGCATGTGTTAAGAACTGCAAAATTCATGTGATGTATAACTTTTTTAAGTTTTTCCACCTATATGGTTTTGTTATTGGTACTCTCATAGGAGGCAAACAACTGTAATGAATGGCCTGTGATCATCGTGTACACAAAGCATCAACGGCATTAGAGTTCTAAAACCTAGAATCACATGTAATATATACCTTTAGTTGTTGCATCATGTTTGCCTGTTTAGTTTCAATATATGAAAGTTGTTTCCGGATTGAAACCATTTCATTTACAATTAGTGCACAACATTAGTTTGTAGTTTGGGAAGTTGGCTCTGGCTCTCTGCCTATAGAAGCAAATCTATGATTTTGCATTTTTATGGAGTGTATTTGTTCATCACAACTTATACCTTCACCAGCATATCGCTGGCTCCTACCAGTCGGCTTCAGGAAGCCACTATTTATGAAACGATCATGAGAAACAGTTAAAATTTATTCTCAAAGTTATCAGTGGCAAGATTAGAGACAAGTAAACACTCCTGTCTGTCATCCATGGGCACATATTCGTATGCAACGTCCTTCATGCTGGAAACATCAGTGCTCATTCTTTCTAATTGTTTAGTGACACAACTACTTACAAATTCTTCATTTTGTAACTCCATAAAATCAGCCTTTGGGCGTTGCCATTTCAAAATGCCAATCGTCTAGTTTGGAATTATAATTTTGACAAGCTTTTCTAATAGACAAATGAATCCTGTCGGTAGTCTTTTTTATACTGCTTTTTTTGTGCCTAACATCTCTCTCTCTAGATTCAGCAATACTACCCATATCAGCAAAGTCACTTCTGCAGATATTTTCTGTGGACAACACCAGTAGATGATGGCGATCTATCGACATAGTAGGTATATTTTGTGGACAACTTAAATGGATGATGACAAGTAGATAAGGAGAAATAAAGAGCATGCCAATGAATATATATATATATATATAAACTTGCGGTTTCTGCACTATTATGAATGAGGTGCTGAGAGCGGATGTGAAGAAATGGGTGAGTTTAGTGAGAGATAGTACCAAGTGGGATAAAAAGGCTGTGAAGGGGGAAGAAGTAGAAGAAATGAAGAACAGAGTAAACATTCTTGGCAGTTTGGAAGAATTTTGTCTAACCCACATGGCTTTAGATTTCCACATCAGCTCCACTTCAACTATGCTTTTGCCAAATTGGATGAAATTTAACGGTGTTAGGATGGAAACAAATGGTAGGGACTAAAATTTAAAGTTTGGAAAGCATAGGGACTAATTTGAAAAAATTAAACTATATGGACCAAATAAAAATTAAAGGAAATTATAAGAACCAAATGATTAATTTTTCCTATCTAATTATAACTCGTTGTGTAGGGGATATTGACCTTTGGTTGTAGGCTATTGTTATGAACTGGTTGTTATGGATTACAGTTAATGTTGAACTTATTTTTGGCTGTTTTGTTCTTTTGAACTATGGTTAACGATTTTTTATGAAGTCTGTGATGGATGAAAGTTTGATGCTTGAAATGAGATGGTGTTTTGAAAGTTAATGTGTTGATTTGAATATTCCAAGTTGCATTTATGGGTCAATATGTACTGGTTAATATGCTCGGGTTAATATTGAAAGTTGCATTTCTGCGCAAATTGTAGTTTTGTTTTTGTGCAAAAGCTCTGCACTTAAAAACTGCACAGATTGTAGTTATGTTGTTGGCTGATAAGTGTTGCGCGTGGTGAAGTTTAATAAATACTGCATAAGTGAAGTTGTACATCTGCACAGCTTGTATAGGTAATAGTTATTATGGTATAAATTGGTACATTGGTATTTATTTTAAAAAGAATGGTATTTATTTTAAATTGGAAGCATTAGGTGCAATAATTTAAATATTCATATGTCAGGGGTCAAAATGATAATGTAATTATCTTAACAATGAAATTATATAAGGGATTAAATTGAAAAAATAAATATATGAAAAACTAAATTGTGAAATACTCAATATGTGAGAGTAAAATAGAATTTAGGATTTTACTCTCTCACATGTAAAAAACATATATCATGCACAGTAATTGATTTTATATAAGAAAATATAATTAAAAACCATAAGAAATTTCTATATAGCTGAAACAGAATTTTTTAAGTAGAGTTGTGGGTATTTTGATATGTAAACCAAAAAGGTCATTTTGATCTAATAAACGTTTATGGGTAGTACCGTAAATTTCTCTCACTGATACAAATTGCTATTTACCTAGAGGTAGCGATGAATATGGCAACCAAACGATCTAATATATTATAACTCTCATTCTCATTTTTATTTATACTTTTATTCCCTCATTTTTTTAATTCAACCAAATTGGTCCATATTATTGTGTGACATCAATATCATGTCCGATATCATGGACGAAACTTTAATTTCAAACAAGATAGCTTTGTTCTTGATTGAAGAGTAAGTTTCTTTGGCTACTTCCCACTCCTCATGGAGTTACCAAACCTTAAGCTCTGATACCAGGTAGAAAAATGACATAGCAATATGTTTAATCTGACTATTTTATTAATTGAGTTTTGTCTCTACACCAAAAGAAAGTTTCAACTCCTTTTATATTAAGGAAGTCAATAAGATTACAATCAGAGTTCCCTAAAATCTAGGATCAAACTAGCATTTGAATTTAAAATAAAATATAAATATAAATCTATTAAGGCCGAATAAAAGGGATAACAATCTAAAAGATATTTCCTAAAATGTTGGAAACAATAATAAATAAAACCTAAATTATTTGCACACAAACATTACTTCAATGTTGATGGGTTTATTCAGTTTGTGCATAATTTTGCCCTTTTTGCTTGATCACTAATTTGGGAAAATTAGGAGGAGTTGAGTATTCATGAAAGAGATGTTTGAATTTAGACATGAAACTGAATACCATTTGTTGGTTGTTAGTTAATTATGTGAATTAACACAATTCACCCTTAAGATAGGCTTAGCAGAGTCGTAATTAGCTACTGGTAATACATTTCTTTAATTCAATTTTCATAAAAAATATAACAAATCATAGTAGAGATATAATTTATAAGAAATTGACATTATTATAATAAATTTAGATGTTAAGGCTAATTCAAGATACATTGAACTAAGATAAAGGGAGAGCTTTATTCCAATTGAAGTGTTAATATGGACCACAATTGTAGAGAGTTTACATTACTATTGTTTCCTATTCAATGTCGCTTTGCTTACTACTTTACCTTGTTTTCGTCAACGTAAGTATTGGTAATTGCTGTAAGTTTTTATCTGTTGCATTCCTGCCTCAAGTGTGGTACATTCCTTTCATTTTTCAGTTTCATATTCTATAATTAATGGATTTTATTCTTCAATTTCCATGGCTGCATTGATTACCTTGCCTGTTGTGACCATTGAGGTAGCAACTATTGATGGAGTGGTTCCCTCTGGCTCTCCCATAAATACAAGTCCCTAGGTTTGGTTTCTGACATCTTACAAGCTCACACATCATCTTTGAAACTGAGTACCAAGGCTCAAAAGCACCTATATTAATTTTCTTAGTTTCTATGTTTACAGCATTTTTTATCTAACACAATGGCTACATGTATAACTTTTCTGCATTTTCTTTTATTTTGGACAAACTAACAAGTTTGTTTTGTGTGAAAGTGATTACATTTGGTATCAAAGCCCTTAAACCTCTGCTTTGTGAAATTTTAAAAATTTACAATTTTGAATTTGATCATGTTTTTGCTTTTTTCTTTTTTGCAATTTGTTATTTTAAAATATGCTTCCTTGTGAAAATCTTATCACTTTTAGCTTTTGAAGTAATGGAAAAAGAGTTTTAGAATGGAAGAAAATATTGAGTCATGAGTTGGGTACGAACTAGGTCAATTTCAAGTCAATACGAGATGGATCATGTGGCAATGTGCTAACCACTAATTCAAAGAATCCTTATTACTTATGTTTCACTTAAGCATATATTTGGCTATACTCAAGATGACTTTTGTCCAAATTATTTTGTTCTGGGACAAAATCATTTTTGGCTACATAAGTTGTCATTTTAGGTCTCTAATTATGGATCACTCTTGTGTTTATTTTGGATAGCTTATGAAGAAGCAATGAGGGTTATTTTGTAAAATTGAAATTCTTATCTCATTTAATGGATGTTTAATTTTTAAAGTTAATTTTGAGCAATATTTTATGGCATATTTGGTCAAATTTTAAAGTGGGAATATTTAATTTATAATTAGTCATATTTTAGTCTTGTTGATTAATTATTAATTAATTAATCATTTAAAATCTCATTATGGAAATGGCCTGTTTATGCATCTTGCATGCTACATATAAGCATTTATTTTTATGTCATTTGTATAATCTTAGCGTAATTAGGCTTCGTTACAACACCTTTAATTATTCTAAAATTGTACATTATGTTTTAAAAAATTACATAAAGGAAAATGAAATAAGGTGTAATTAATTATATTCAATGTGATAATCAATATCCTATAGGAATTTTATTACATTGACATCATTAATTAGGATGGAATAGTGAATTGTTCTTTTTCTTAATTTGTCCATAGAGATTGGAAAAATGTATTATTTGCTAGTTTTTCATAATTTGTGCATGAATTTAATCAAATAAAGCTTAGCTCACATGCAGTTTTATTTGTTACTAAGCTTATGTTTAATTTATTACTAGACTCATGTTCAATTTATATGTTTTACATTGGTAAAACATGTTATATGGAACTTCTTAAAAGTTGTCTTAAATTTTGATATAAGCATGTAACTTTTATGCAACTTTATAACTACTCAACATCTCTGATTTTCAAATTCTTGAACTTAATGGGGATAATTACAAGATTTGGAAGGAGAAAACTCTTGGCCAATTAGCGTAGACATTGACTATGTTATTAGAAAAGACGAACATCCTACACTTACGGATATTGACAATGTATTTGAAATAAACCTTTATAAACATTAGAAGCGATCCAGTTGCCTCAACATGATATATATATATATATATATATATTAAATCCAAGACATTTGCTAGTTTATATGATATATAGGGGAGCATAAAAATGTTCGCAACTAGCTAAAAGCCATTTATGAATGATTAGAATCCTTTAAAAAGGCATTAGCAAGTATCTTAACGTTAAAATTATCCACCATAAAGTTAACTAGCATAAGGGATGGACGAGAGCACATCATGTATATGAAGGATATTGTGGCTTAATTAAGAACACTTAAGGTTGAGATTCTTGATTCTTTCCTAGTGTACTCTATTTTTAGTTCTCTACCGCCTCAATATAGGCCTTTTAAAATCTTTTACAATACATATAAGAAAAGGTCAACCAATGAAGCACTCACAATGTGTGTTCAAAAGGAGCAAAGGCTCTTAGCAAAAATGGGAAAGAATATACATATGACAACTCAAGAGAAATATAAGAAACATGTCAAGAGAAAATGGAAGGGCAAAGCACCCGTCCAAGGTGATATTAAAGGAGTCTGAGTGTTTTTTTTTTTTTTTTTTGCAAGAAGAAAGGATACATGAAGAAGGATTGGAATAAATTCAAGTTTTGACTTGAGAAAATAAAAAAAGTAACTTAATCTTACCTTTTGGTTATGAATTTGATATGGTAAATATGAGTAGTAACACAATGGATTTTTATTGGTTCTACAATCATATTTCTAATACCTTAAAGGATTTTCTAAACGAAAGAAAGTCAATAGGAAGTGAGCAATACATCTATTCAAACAACAAGATAGGCTCACTAGTTAAAACTATAGGAATTTGCAAGTTAGTCTTGAATTCTGGTTTTGTTTTAATTTTGGATAGGATCTTTTATGTACCAAGTTTCTTTAGAAACTTGTACCACTAGGAGATTCCTTTGAATTTCTAAATAATATGTGGAAATGGTATAATTAGTTATGGTCTTTTTCGAATTCAATTGCAAGGAAATTCATCATATGATACAATGCAAGTTTCTAGTAGCATATGGATAAAGAGATATGTTACTAATGAAAATTCCTTAGTGTTATGGCACTGGCCATATCTTAATAGAGAGGATAGAAATGTTAGTAAAGGAAGGAGTATTAAATACTTTGACTTCACTAACTTTGATACTTGTACATACTAATTAAGAAAAAGCAAACTAATATGACCAAGAAATGTGCTAAGAGGAGTTTTACCTTATTAGAAATTATACATACAAATATATGTAGTCCAAAAATGGACTCAAGTAGTCATAAATATATTATCACCTTTATTGATGATTACTTATGATACATAAATCTACTTAATAATAGGAATGAGGAATTAGATGTCTTTAATGTTTTTAAAGCAAAAGTAGAGAGACAATATAGTAGACAAATTAAGATAGTGAGTATTATGGTAGATACTTTAAAGACAGAGAAACACCTAGTCCATTTGCAAAGTTTCTTCAAGAGTATGGGATTGTTAAATAATACACTATGTTTGGTTCTCCGGACTAGAATAGTGTAACTGAGATAAGAAATTAAATATTGTTGGATATGGTGTAAAGCATACTTAGTAGCTCTAAGCTTCCTAAGTCCTTGTGGACTAAAGCTCTTAAAATAGTTGTGTATATACTTAACCAAGTTCCAACTAAGGTTGTTGAAAAGATGTCATATAAGTTAACAAAAGGTTGGAATCGAGTTTAAGACATACACGCATTTGGGGATACTCGTCTAAAGTGCATATTTACAATCAACAAGAGAAGAAGCTAGACCCAAGAACCATCTGTGGCTACTTTATTGGGTATGGTGAAAGGTTTAAGGGATAAAAGTTTTACTATCTATCACATAACACTAGATTGAGGAATCAGGAAATGCTAAATTTCTTGAGAATGACTTGATCAGTAGGAGTAATGAAACCCAAAACATAGATTCTAAGAATGATCATTCGAAAATGTAAGCTCCTACATCAAGTGATAGATTGGTCATATTTCATACAGTTTTAGTATAAATGGGTATCGAAGAACCAATCATTGAGGAATTACAAACTGTTGATCATAACCAAGTAGATCTAGTTGTAAATTAGTGACCAAAACCGTTATACAACCAGTTAAGGAATAGACTCCCTAAGATAATGTTGACTCAACATTAAGAAGATCAACTAGGATTAGGAGGTCTATAATTCCCAGCAATTATGTTGTGTCTTTACAAGAATTTGACTCTAATATAGCAGTTGAAAATGATCATGAGATGTTTTCACAAGCCATAAACTATAGAGAGGTTGAGTTATGGCTCAATGCTATGAGAGGTTGAGTTATGGCTCAATGCTATGAAGGATAAGATTCATTCCATGGTGTCAAACGGAGTTTGGAATCGTTGAGTTGCTTAGTGGCTCAAAGGCCAATGGTTGTAAATGGGTTTTAAAGACACAAGGAGACTCCTTAGGTAATATCAAGAGAAATAAGTGTGAATGCTGTAATTTATTTGGGCAAATTTTAGAAATAGCAAAGAGGAGATTTCCTATCTTGAATTAAAAGACACAATGGAAAAAAAGAAACCCTAATTTTTTTAGTTGAAAATAATCAAAAATAAGTCAATGAATGAATAAGAAAAGGAAACAAAGGAGAGAATTTCTTCTCTTAAAAATCATGGCATAATGGAAATAGGAAACTCTTAAAAAGGAAAATTAGAAAGGGTTAATGGGTACTTTGAAAAATTCTTAAGGAAACCCTGCTATTTCTTTTTTACTATAAAAAAGAGAGAGGGCTCATACTCACATATAGATCATTAGAGATCTTCTTGGCTTTTAAGAGAGGGCTTGGGTGCTAGAGAGGAAGAAGAAGGTTTAAGGAGGCGCAAAACTAGGTAATTTCCTATGATCTCTTCATTTTTTATTTCCTATTTTCAAATTCTTCCTTCTTCTTTTTTTTCTTTTGCTTGCTGAAATTCTCATGAATTAGATGCTAATTGATCACCATGGATGTGCTATTGATGTGATAGTATTCGATCCTAAGGTGTTTGATGGATTGCTTCACATGTATGCCCATTTAGATATCCAATTTTAGACTCAATGTGGTTCATACGAATTTTTGTGAATTTTCTAGTACATCATATGATGTCATTTTACATTGAAATTTGGTGTCAAAGTTATTTCATATGTTTATATTCCTGATGAATTTTCCATTGATTTCTGAGCTAGGATGGGTAGTGGAAAAGTGGTGAACTTTAGTGTTTGTCCTAAACATACTTTGTTTTAGCAAATTTTACCATAAGTCAAATTATTGAATTTTCTTGGGAAGTGTCTATATATCTTTTTAAGCTGAAATTTGGTATACATGTCTTCTGGTATGTCATTGTTGTTGTCAAATTTTTTTGGGATTTATATTGACCAATTGATAATGTCATTTCTATAAATTTGCCCACACAACTTTGTGACCATACTGCTTAGGTATAGTCAACTTTGTGAATTTTATGGTATTGATCTAGTAGATATTTTGAGCTGATTTTTGAGTATGTAAACCATCTTTATGTCTAGTTTATAGGATAAATTGGTTTTGGGTTTTTCTTTCCGGGACATAGCACTTTACTACTAATTATCATATATAACTCAACAGCAATAGAAAATTGAGTAGTGAAATTCACTCTTACTTCATTTTGGTGTGCAATTTTGAGTTGTATTTGGTCTCCTGTGATGATGTATGTGGCTATCCCTTTTATTAGCATGATTGTGGCACATGCAGTTTACTTCGGTGTGCAATTTCCAAATGGCTTCAGAAACTATGTGCTCATTGCTTTAATGTTGTTCTATGACATTGTGGCATGATTAATCTTTGGGTTGCTTAATGTTGGCTATGAATATGTAAGCTATTGGCTGTTCAAATGATTTGGAATTATGGTAAGTTTAAACTTAGGAATCATGGCTAAGAGACATTCAAATCAAGGTGCATGGAACACTCAAACAATGATGGCAAATTGGCGGCATGATTAGTAAGATCAAGTTGTTTAATTACTTTAAGCTTCATTGTAATTAATGTATTCTTAGGCCTTTTGTATTTATTATGCAATGATGGATGTCTAATGGGACACTCACACACAAACTCCCTTGAATGCCTTATTTGACACTAACACACACCTACACCCATGGATGATTGATCAAACACTCACACACACAAACACCAATATCTTTTTACAATGTGTTATGTGAAGTCCAACGCCTCCATAGGTATCCTCTTTTTAAAATGTGCCATGTGAGTCCAATGCCTTAATAAGTATTCTTTTTTGGGTTTTTTGCCATGTGTGGTCCAGTGCCTCCTTAAGCATATTTTATAAACATCTATAAGTTTTTCAATGTTAATGTTATTATGTGAGACCAACGTCTTCATGAGCACTTAATGAGACATAAATATTGTTGTATGAGACCAATATCTTTATGAGCACCTAATGATTCACCAGTGGGGCCATGTAAGATCCAACAACTCCATAGGCATTACCCAATACTGGTTGCAAGCATTTAAAATAAACTTGAGGTTCCAATAACCCTATCCTAGTATACACGTTTTTTAAGATAAAGTTGGGTTTTGAAGGCCCATGTTTAAATAAAAAACATGAATGAAAAACAAATGTTCATATTTCCAAAGATATTCCAATGTAAATACCCACAAATCATGTTTTTCAAATTCAAGCAAATTCACATGAGGGGAGTAAATAAGATTAAACCGATTTCATAAATTAAAACACATCAACCAATTCTATATCATTTTACTTGCAAAAATTAATAGGGTGTCTAACACCTTCCCCTCACTCAAACATACTCTCAAACTCATCTCTGGTCACGCAGACCACCCTTTTGTTTTATTTAGCTTTCCAAAATTTTCTTTTTAAAAATTTTAGTGGCAAATCCAGTGAATTAATTTTCAAATTCATTTTAGGGATCAATTTACATCTCTTTCTTGCATATCTTATCTCTTATCCATTAGGATATCAATTATGACAGTAAAGCGAGACTCGTGGCTAATGGATTTACTCAGAAGGAAGGAATTAATTACAAAATGATGTTTTCTCCTATATCTAAGAAGGATTTCCTCCCTATTAATATTGGCATTGGTTACCCATTTTGAACTATATCAGAAGGATGTGAAAACGACTTTTCTTAATGGGGATATAAAGGAAGAGATATATATAAAACAACCTGAAGGATTTTCCTTTAGTGCCAGTGAACATTTAGTTTGCCTTAAGAAATCTATATATGGATTGAAACATGCCTTTCACTAATGGTGTCTTAAATTTCATAAAGTTATCTCCTCATTTGGATTAGTGGAAAACGTCATGGATCAATGTATATACCAGAAGGTCAGTGAGAGTAAGATATGTTTCCTTGTGCTATATATGGATGACATATTATTTGTAACTAATGATAAAAGATTTCTATATGAGGTGAAATAGTTTCTCTCTAAGAACTTCGATATGAAAGATATGGGAAATGCATCTTATATTATTGGCATTAAGACCTATATAGACTGAACTTAATGCATTTTGGGTTTATCATAAAAAACCTATATTAACAAAGTCTTAAAGAGATTTTAGACGAAAGACTACTCACCAAGTGTATCTACTATTATGAAGGGTGAAAAGTTTAATTTGAACCAATGCTCCAAAAGCAATTAAGAGAGGGAACAAATGTATAACATTCCATATTATTTAGCCGTTAGAAGCTAATGTATGTTTAGGTTTATACAAGACATGACATTGCATTTGCAATTAAAATGTAAGGTAGATATTAGAGTAATCTACTAATGGATCACTGAAAAGCTGCAAAAAAGGTTATAAGGTATCTCAAATATACCAAAGACTACATGTTAATGTACAAGCAGATTGAGAACTGTCAGATAGTTGGCTACTCTACTTTGGATTATGTCGATTGCATTGACTATTGGAAATCAACATTCAATTATATATTTATGCATGCCGATGAAGCTGTGTCTTGGAAAAGCACAAAGCAGACTTTAACTACTACTTCTACCATGAAGGTTAAGTTCATATCTTGTTTTAAGGCACCATCACATGATGTATGGCTTAAAAGCTTTATTTTTGGACTTAAAATTATGGGTTCTATTTCAAGACCATTTAGAATGTAATAACTCAAGTGCAGTTTTTTAGGTTAAGAACAATAAAAGTGAAAGTCGAAATAAATACATTGACATTAAATACTTAGTCATTTGGGAATATGTCAAGGAAAATAAAGTTACCATTGAACACATATGCATTGAGTTGATGATTGCTAATTCCTTAACAAAAGGCATGACACCTATGAAGTTTAAGGATCATGTGCCAAAAATGGGACTTGGTTCCACTTTGAGTATTTGATGTATATATTATCACAGTTTGTAATAAAGCTTTTATTTATTTTAATTTGCATTGTTTTTCTCATTTTGTGTGCACATTTGTATTTAGAGGATAAACAACATTAAAAGGACCCACAATAAGCATAAGGTTTATTCATTAAGTTATTGTAGGTTTAGAAAGTAATATTCATTGTGATACCCAAAAGGTAATACTCACTTATACTTACCGATTTGTGCATTTAGCTTTTCTCTTTTGGAATATATATATATATATATCGTGGATATTGAAATTATTAAGTAATATGAACCAAGTGGGAGAATACCAATTTTTATTTGTTGCATTCTTGCATCAAGTGTGGTCCGTTTCTTCCACTTTTTAATATAATATTATGTAATTAATGAATTTTAATCTTTTGTTTCCATGGCTGCATTGATTCCCCTGCCTACTATGACTGTTAAGGTGGCTACCACTGATGGAGTGATTTCCTCTGGCTCTCCTATAAATATGAGTCCTTGTGTCTAGTTTTGACATCTTACAGAGCTCACACACCATCTTGCTAATGGGCATGCATATTCTTATTTTTGAACAACCTATTCATTTGGACCCAAATTATGCCATTTATCCATGCTTTTTTTCTTTATGAATAAACAATGCTTCTCAGAAAAAAAAAATTATTATAAGTAATTTATTATGATCAATTTAATATAAATGACCAAACCATGTAATTGAATTTATTTGCAAGTATAATTTTGCTATCCTCACTAAATACAATTATCAAATTCTTAAATTACAAAAATCTCTATTTGTGCCATTTCAATTAAGAAATATGGAAATAAACATATTGAGATTTTTTTTATATTTTTTGAAAACAAGGCCAACAATCAAAGAAAGAAAGAAAAAACTACACAAACTTCAGACGGCATAAAAAATATTTCCCAATAGTCATTTTGCAATAATAGTGGTAAGTTTTGGCAAAAGTCTTTTTTTTTTTTTTTTTTATAATGAAGCAAAAAGACTATAAACAAAGGTTAGATTATAAACAGATTGTGGGAAAGGGAGGAGGACTCTCCATTTGTTTTTTGAAACACTCCTTCTAGTACGCCTCGTGTTCTTCTGATATGACTCTGATGGAGGCTTCTTTGAACCTGCAGCACAACTGTGTGATGTCAATACCGATCATGTGCATTCTGTGGTTGCATTCACAGGGAACCTCAAATATCCTATACTACGAAGGCCTTGTGAAGAGTATTTGAATTTTGGTACTGCTGGGTGAGCCAATGGTTATCCAATAATGTCCAGTGAAGGATTTTCCTGATTACTAAGCCAATACAAGATTCGTTATTCCAGTTTTAAAAGAACCTTTTGGCCCCAGTTTCGGACTCATGGACACATCAAAAAAGAGTTGACTTGTAATTCATAATTCAGTCACGCATATCAATTCCCTTCTCTAAAGACATGAGAGAGTTTTCACTTGAGACTCAACTATTTTTAGATACATCTTAGTAGATAGATATTGCCAAGGTGAGTGTAGTGTCTAAAATTTTTAGTATATTAACTTTTTGTCATTTTTGCCTCTCGAACAACTTAATTCTAAATTTATTCCTACATATAAGTCAATAAAATTTTAAATTCTGGTGTTAAAAGAGGAAAATTAGTTATTTTAAAAAATACGAGGACAATATTTTGAACTAATGACAATTAAAAATTATATAGAAATAGAGAGATTAAAATTATATCTAAGCTCTCATTCAGATACTTACCAATGCCCATATTCAAGTAAAACCAAATTGATCGTTACCTAGTTAACTATATTATCTCTCTTTCAATAGAGCCTTAAATAAGTGCTTGGTTTGAAGAATTTTTCTTGGGTTCATATAAATGTTTACGTTAGATTGAAGTTTTAAACAATTTTTTTTTTAAATGTTTTTGAATGCAACATCCTCACGAAAATCTCCATGTGCATTAATGGTGAAAGGGAGCAAGGGGAGAGAATGATGGATTCTCATCTCAAAATGTTTGTTAAACTAGTAAAACTATATTTTGGTCATTTATAATTTTTTTAAATAATTTTATTCCTCACAAATAATATATTTTTTATTTTAGTCCATTATAGAATTGTTATTCCAATTTAATTCTTCACATATAAATATTTCTTAATTTGATATTCACAAGTAAAACTATTATAAAAGCATCCTTAAAAGATATTAATTTTAAGAGTATGAAAGATATTATTAATAATGACTTTATTTATATGGGACCAAATTGAACATAACCATATAAAAAGGACTAAACTGAAATGATAATTTTATGGAAAACCAAATTAAAAAATAATTTTTTTGTAAGAGACCAAAACTAAATAAAAAATTTATAAAAAACTAAATTGAGAAGTACTTTATTATAAACTAAAGTAAAGCTTTACTCATTTGAAATATTAAAAGACAATTATGCTTATCCTAATCTTACTTTACATAAAAATGAAATAAAATAAAATACTGAATAATATAATATAAATTTTAATCATAAAGTATTTTAACTGTAAAATAATCAACCATACAAAAGATATATGTCTAAAGTAAAAAACTTAAAATAAATGTAATATACTATTTAATGTATAAATTAAAAATAAAATAATATGTAACAAACAATGAAATAATACATACATGAAATAATCAATAATTTAGAATTAAAAAATACTGAAAAGATAAAATAGTGGGTAAATTACTCCAGTAGACTTGTATGTAAACTCGGAAATCAATCAAACTTGTTCGATGGCAAGTTATGTAATTTTTTTGTCAACCCAGCCAAAAACACACGAAAACCTTAGTTTAATGAGTTAAACTAAATCTTGCAAATTGGGCTGTATTCAGCCCAATCCTTAATCATCGCTGCCCATGGTATTGAATAAAGCCCGGTCCAAAACACGCATAAACCCTGCCTCTCGATTTGATATATATCAAGCCTCTCCTTGCGCGCACGAGCTGGCAACCAAAGCAGCAGGAATTTCTTCTTCGCACAAGGCCTGAGCAAGTTCTTTCTCCCCGGGGACGTTCCTTGGTAGTTTTGTGGTGGCATATCGATGCTTTTTAATTTACTCGGATAGGTAAGCTCCAAGCTCCGTATTGCCAAGACATCTCTATCTTCTCTCCCTGCTGTCATGGCTGCTTCTTTATTTTTTTAAAAAAATCAAATTGAGCTCAAATCCTGCCATTGTTACTGGAGTGGAATTTAGTAGTATTTCTTCTTTGTTGGTTTGGTTTACAAGTGTGAATTTAGAATGTACATTTTACTGCCAGGCCTTCTGCAAACAAGCAGTGATTTTACTGTTACTATCATAACCATTTAGGATGCAGTACTGGTCAGAATTTCTTTGATTGTAGTAATACTTTTTGTTAGTTGTTACTTGACAATGGGATATTGATGTGTGAATATTCGGGTATGCTAAATTTGTGTTCTTCTTCTTCTTCTTTTTTCTACTTTATGATGCATTTTGTTAATTTATGATGATAACGTATATATTTTAAAGTTATTTACTGTTGTAAGCAAATTTTTACGAGATTGTGAGTTGAGATTTTATGGACTATCGAGTTTGTCAACCATGATTATATGTGATGTCATTTTGGTAAAACTCTGGCCTCTGGGTGCTTTGCAACCACTACAGACCACAATATTGGTACTTAATTGTGAGTGGTCACTTCCTCTGTTTGGCATGTGAAACTAGGCTTGTACTCTTCAATTTATTAATGAGCATCCAGAGCTATGATACACAGTATTACTTGTTTCATACGTGCTAACAGCTTTCCTTCCCTTTCTATCTGCTTGTAACTCTATTGTTAACGCTGGAGGTTTCTTCTTCTGTATGATTTTTGAAGCAGAAGATGGGTATATTTGAACCTTACAGAGCAATCGGATACATAACAAGCACTGTGCCTATCTCCATTCAGAGACTCGGTACTGAAACTTTCGTCACTGTCAGCGTTGGGAAGGCCTTTCAAATTTATAATGTAATTTTAGATGAGCGTGCATACTCCTTTGAATATGTTAATGTTTATTATTGATCTTGTATTGATTGCTTGTGCTATAATTTTCAATCAACTTGACCGTTCATGTATTTCTGTATGCAGTGTGCAAAGCTCAATTTGGTTCTTGTTGGTGAGGTTTTTGTGTTTCCTTATTAATTTTTAATTCTGTCACACTCATATTTTTGGATCAATTTGGAATTTGCTATTTTCATGAAGGTCCTCAACTGCCAAAGAAGATTAGAGCCCTTGCTTCTTATCGTGAATACACTTTTGCCGCATATGGGAATGATATTGCAGTTTTCAAGCGTGCGCACCAGGTTTCTGCCATGATACTCTGCAAACATCCCCCTCCCCCCAAAAAAAAACAAAGGGAAAGAATTTGTCATGTGGTTAATGTTGTATGCTAAAAGTTACCACAAGCAACCATTTTTTTTCCTATTAGATATTGTACTTCTTTTTTTTAATTTCCTAGTTCTGCATTCTAAGTGGCTCATTTTTTATCCATAATTTTCTTTCGTTCTTGTTAAACTTAAGCTTGAAACTTTGCAATAATACATGACTATGTAAGTTGATAGCAATTGGCCAAAAAAGAAGCTGATGAAAAGGAATTTATTTAGTGTTTTCAAAGCATTTGATGGATTTGATGCCATGACTGTTACAGGTAGCCACCTGGAGCAGGCATAATGCTAAAGTCAATTTCTTACTATTGTTTGGGGAACATATCCTTAGTGTTGATGCTCATGGCAACATGTTCATTTGGGCATTTAAGGGAATTAATCTGAACCTTGCTCCATTTGGGCACATTATGCTTGATGATAAATTTAGCCCCAGTTGTATAACGCATCCAGATACTTACCTTAATAAGGTGAACACCTCTTTCCTTACAGAACTTAAATAAACTTGCATTGTTTAGATATGCAAATTACCCTGTGTAACAGAGATGCATTTGAGCAGGTCCTTGTTGGGAGTGAAGAGGGTCCTATGCAGCTTTGGAACATCAGCACAAGGAAAAAAATATATGAGTTTAAGGGATGGAATTCATCTATCTCATCTTGTATATCTTCCCCTGCTCTAGATGTTGTTGCTGTTGGCTGTGCAGATGGAAGGATTCATGTTCACAACATTCGTTATGATGAAGAGTTGGTTACATTTACCCACTCTACACGAGGTTCAGTGACTGCCTTGTCTTTCAGCACTGGTAAGTGCTGGAAATATTTTTTCTTTTGGCCCTTGTCACGGGAAGCATTGTGTGGCACCATGGTTGTCTCTTAAATGAACAGTACAAGTTTAGCAAGGTTGTTTTGTCTTTTGACTGCTATTTTAGCAACATGAAAATCTTCAGTTTATTCCTCTTTTTGGTCAAAAAGATCTATAATTAAATTACAGGGTAGACCATTTTTTTATTTACAGGATTTCTGGTGACTCAAATTGCAGTAGGAAAAAAAAAAATCTATTACTTAATTTGTAGAGAAGATATGTTTTTTTCTTGGAATTTCTTGGGGCTTAACTTGAAGTGAATTTTCTTGTTGCTTGTTGAATTTTTTCAAAACTGTTTAGATGTCCACTGTAAAATTAGTCTGAGCAATTGACAACAATGAGGTGCATGCAAACTCAGTTCGATGTATGTATTTTTATGCCTGTCTGCAATAAATTTCATGCTTCTGTTACCATCTTGAGGAATTGATAATGTTGTCCTGTTCGGGCCAAAGTGCTTCAATACATACAATCAACACACACACACACACACACAAACAAACACTTACACATGCTTCTACACACACACGCATAATGTATGCGTGTGTGTGTGTATATATATATGTATGTATGTATTGGATGTCATTATACTACCTTTCTGTCCTCAGACAACTAATTGTTTTACTTATTCCAATATGCATATGTCACAAAATTTGATCATAGCTGCTCTCTTCTTTCAATCTCTTTGTGCTACTGCTTTCATTTATCATGTGGTTTGTTCTACTTCTATTTGTTTTAGATGGGCAACCGCTTCTGGCTTCTGGAGGATCATCTGGTGTCATAAGCATATGGAATCTGGAAAGGAAAAGGCTCCAATCAGTCATAAAAGAGGCTCATGATAGCTCAATCACATCATTGCATTTTTTTGCTAATGAGCCAGTGCTAATGAGTTCATCAGCTGACAACTCTATCAAAGTAAGATTATTTTTATTTTCTTTTTTGGGCACATGTATTGAACTCGGTTTGTTTATGAAATAAGGACAGCTTTATATTTGTACTAAATTTCTTGACAAATATTATATGTGGAAGAATATTATTTGCTGGGTGTAATTATAGGTGGTTGTTTGCTAGAAAAGGGAAAAAATATAGATGAGAGATGGGGATTTTTTTTTTTTAATGGAGATGTTTGAACATTGAAAAACAACATAACTGGTAAGAAATTTGAATATTTGCAATATTATGTAAATTGCTGTTAATCTGATATATTTTGCTTAGTGACAATGTTTTCTTTTTCAGAACAGTATAAATGTATAGTCAATTAAGCAATGTTAGTCATCTTTAATGAGCAATATACTAGCAGCATCAAGATTAGAGACTTTATGCTGGATTATATGTATTCTATCATGGTTTACTCGTTGTTGTGGCCATTGAAGCTCTTAATTTAGTGAACATATCATTATCTTGTTGGTTTAGATTCCCCTCGTGTGAAAAAATGTTATCTCTCAACAATTTTTTTGTTCTATATGAATAAAGTAGATATATCTTACGGAAGAACAGTTTTCAGTTTTCTTGGTAGGAGAAATTTAAGTTACTTAAGAAGGAAGGAAAAAAATACATATGAGGTTAATGAAGTATCCTCCTTAGAAAAGGTACTGGAACCCAAACAAAGAACAGAAAAGAATATAAGATAGAAACTTAATCATGTGGCAAGGCTGCCTATTCCCTCTGCATGTCTAATAAACCCATATTTCTCCAAAGACCCCAAACAATTTATCCGTCAAGTATGCAGCCACTCGTCAATGCAAGAATAAATTATCATCTTGTTTTACACTACACATGAACATAACAAAAATATCAGGAGAGATAAGGCTGTATTAGGCCTACGAATCTGCAACATGTGATTTGTGTTAATTCTGGTGAGTACGTCTGTCCAAATAAAAGATTTTACCTTTGAAAGAGTTTTAGATTTCCAAATAGGTTTCTCAAGGAGTAAACAACTATAGTGGGAGTGCAAGTAAGGAAGTAAAAATATGACTTGCAAGTGTATAAAGCTGATTTTGATTAATGGAAAAAATCTTGAATCGCCAAATGAAATTAATTTTCAGTTACCTATCTATTAGTATGTTCCCTTAAATAATGAAATCTCCATGAATGCAATTCCCTATATGAAATAAAGTCTTAGAATTTAAGGCATCATAGAGATGAAAGATGATAGAAATATGGATTGTCAGGAATTAAGGATTATCGGCACCCACATATCCTCCCAAAGCCTGATACTTCTACCATCGCCAACTTTTGAAGGAACCAAAGATATGAAAGAATTATATCTAAGATAGGTTTGCTAGGGCTGACATCAGTAGATTGAATCATTGGGTTGGCACCCTACCCATTTTGGTCTGAACCATACTTGCTTTGATTAACCTAATGTCATAAAGAGGTAGTCTCTAGAGTTGAACGCCATAGCCATATACTTGCCAATGCCATGTTTTTAGACACCTTATTACTAAGCCCAACCCCCTTTCACTCTTTGGTCTACACCATATCTCCCACTTTACAAGATGATTCTTTCTTTCCTTTCCCATACAGGACCAAGCATAATTTTTCTAAACTTTGTTCAACTATCTTGGAATGCAATAGAGTAATAGGTAGTAAAGTGTGATGCTAGATGATAAATAATGGATGTGTGTGATGCAAACACCTCAAGAGAATATGGATCTTTCACAGTTATCCACATGTGTAGACACCTTATGATTTAGAATCATTTGAAAGAAGTCACTGGTGCCAACTTTTGAGTCTCACCTTGAGGGCCAGGCGAGCTTTGAGGGTCAGGTAATGATGGACCGTTGGTTGGTATATACTAAAAATATAAAGAAAGTGAGGGAAAGGTTGGTTGTGAGGAGGGTGTGTAACATTAAGAGCAAGGAAGGGACTCATGACATTACTAGACTGTATGAGTTTAGTTAATTCTGTTATGAGGAAGGCTTATAGGGACTGAAGTAAGAGTGAGCAGAGGTCATGGAAATAATGGGCTGGTTTTGGGAGATTTCTAGCTTCTCCATTAGCTAGAGTATCTTTCTGCATTCTGTGTGAAGGAAATTCTGCCTCTTATTGGCTATTTTATTCCATCAATTCCAGTATATCTCATATCAATCCTAGAGTGTCTTGCACCAGTGTCAATCCTTCTTCAACCCTAGTATCCCAAATTATCACCAGAATACCATTCATCCTAAAGCACCTCCAATGGTAAGAATTCCCACATTGAATCAAGTTTCCCATATTCTTCCTGCCACTTGACCATCAGCCACCTCTAATCTAGTCTCTTGAAGCATAATTACATGTGTTTGGAGTTGAACCATTGAAATAACCTGCATGACCTTTACCCTCTTCCTTTAGTACCTAAAGTCCATGTTAAAACTGTCCCTGGCACAATATGTTCACCTACCTGCCATTGTTTCCTTTGTAGTTCACAGTTATAGCAAGCTTTCATAATTCATTATTCAAGTGGTTTATCCTACGAACATAATACTTATCATATTCCACTATTGACACTTGGACACTAATAGGACCCAAAGGAGTGTGAGAATCCATCCTTGGAAGCTGACTTACTATGGGTAAGTACCATACCCTTTAATTACCACTTGTAAGTAGGTTTTCATGGATGGGTTCTCCGTACTCTATTGGGTCTGATCAAACACCATCACCAGAAACCAATTGAACACTCAATAGGCTAAAGATGGTTTTATGTCTCTGTTAAGGGCCACTTGAGAACAATAGGAATAGATGGAACCTGATATTCATAAACTGGGTGCTTGAATCTGAAACACCCAAGGGAGTCCATATGGAGAGGACTAAACTCCAGTATGAAGTATATAGATTCAGATCTGCCTACTAAAACTACTTGACAGACTTTTATCCTGAAACTTTGATAACTGGCTCCTAAAATGTAGCAAACAGAAATTAAATAAAACTGACAGCAAAACAAAATAAAACACTGCAAAATAAAATAAGACTGATGTTGAACGTGTGATAACTGCTCTGCAGCACACGTCAGTTAATTTTTTCCCTCCTTGTGCTCCTCATGTGCTCCTCTATACTTCTTTTGTACAAATGTTTTCAAAGGAGGTATTGTATCAGTCTCTTGGCTTTCCCTCCCATTATGGCATTTTTGGACTATGATATTTTCCTCTAGAGTATGACATTCTATAAAATCATGCCTAACAGAGCTCTCATCTTCTTCTATCCAAGAAAGAGCTCATATAGTTCAAATGTTGAAGTGGCAAGAAGCCAGACCTCTATTCTTCCCTCACTTTGTAGAGCATTTTTACAAACAATATGTGAAGAAGTAGAAATTTGTCAATTTATAAAACCAGAATCACCCCGTTGTTGTTAGGGCTTTTGAGTGTCAGACTTAGCTGTAAGATTAATGCCCTGACATTTTGACAAATAGGATTCCTAACAGGACGAATATTAGCCTATGCCTGGCTAGTAAGTCATCTTCTGATTCAGACTCAAACTTCTCTTGCATATCTTTTGAGTCAGTATTTGAATTCTCGGGTAAATCATCCATATGAAATAATGTTTATAATTTTTATTCATCATATTTATTCTCCAAGCCACCAGGAAGGTATAGTGGTGAGTTGAGGGATGTAATGTAAGTGGTTAGCAGTCTTAGGTTCTAACCCATGCTCCATCATGTTTGAAGAAAGAAAACTATTTTTCCCTGGCTTTCCTCTATCCTCAGCTATAACAGTTCCTTTGTCCCTTCCAATTTGAAACGTAGAACCTGAGGCCACCAAATTAGAAAGACATTCATCCTTGGCACACCAAGTACTACCAAATTGCTAGACTTCTGTTTCTTGGGTCCAATAAACTACCCCTCTGTTATCTGTGCTTATGTCTTTCTTTTTTTTTTTCCAAGTTTGTTTGAAGTTTGAAGCACCTAACTTTTGTGTGATCTTATATTGAAACTAACAGAGCAGTTACCAACTTCTTTGATACCCCTTGCTTTCCCATCTTGGGTGTGCTGTAGACAAAAAATCAGACCTTTTTTCTTTTTTCCTTTTTAACATCATAAGCAAAGGTCAGCCCATTAGCCTTCTGTGTGAAAGGTTGGCTGCTAGCATGTGATTTTTGACTTATTGTCTCTTGCCAAAAAACTAACTAAGCGTCCTATACTTCCGTTATTATTTTGTCATTGGCCTAAAAATCCCTGCCCCACTTTTAGACTAAAGTAACAACCTCCATCTTCTAGCATAACATTGAAGAACATGTCTTCTATAACCGATCTTATATTCCTATCCATAATGAAGCTAATGAAATAAAAATCTCTCATGGAAAAAAAAAAAAAATTTAGAGTGTTGCTGAAGAAATCTTTGCATATTGCCTCCTTAATGTTTGACAAAACTCTCCCATCCCAATAGAGATCCTTGAATTACACAAACCTCCCCTCTTTTATGAAAATATACACAAGCCTCCGTTGAAGCCTATATATAACCAACATTTCCTCAAGGATAATATTGATTTCTTTTTTAAGAAATATAACTCATTACAAAATTTTGTCCTGTACTTTTATTTCAAAATTATTTATTTATTTATTGTGGAATTTATAAACTTAATTATTTTAAATTTTAAAAGTGTCTATTTCATATTGGTCAATTATACATTCAATACTTGTTATTTTATGTAAGTAATAAGTGTAAGGGTGTTCTGATTAAAATAAATGTCATTGTAGCTTATTTTTGGCCGCTCTCGGAGGTCAATGTAGCACATCTTTTGATTTTAGGGGAGGGAAGTGTTATTTGAGCATCTCTCAGGAGAGGGGAGTGTTATTTACCTTTTTATCTATGTCATACAGACATAACAAACTGCTTCGGAATTCATGATTGGGCCTTACCCTTTTTCTTATCACGGAAAATACTTAAACCTTGACTTATCTAGGTGCTTAATAACTTTTTTACCTTGTTCATTGACTTTTTCTCCATTAAGTTTTGATTTTATTCCTGATTACCTGCTTTAAACCACTATGTTTGCATAGCTGCTATCCCTTTCCCTTGTTTGAAACTTGTGAATTTGTGTTGCAATGTGTGTATCTGACTTTTGTTTTTCCTTAGATGTGGATTTTTGACACAAGTGATGGTGATCCTCGTCTTTTACGCTTTCGCAGTGGGCACAGTGCTCCACCACTTTGCATAAAGTAATAATCATTTCCAGGTGTTAATTTTAGTTTGGAACTTATTTATCATTGTCTAGATACCTATAAGTTACAGAACAGTTTATTTTTCTTATGTCAATGTAGATGCTGTTGTAATAATAAAGTATTATAGATTTCATCTTTTCAACTCATTGATCTGCTGATTTTTGTTTCCTATATAAATGTTGTTTATAAATTATTATAATTATCTTTATGGCTGTCTCCAGTGATCTATTAATAAGCAGCTAAACAGCTCCTAATGAGACAGCTGCAGGGTGAACTATGCAGAGTTTTTAATTTCTAATAGGATAATATGAGGCTCTTAGCCATACCACATTGAGGATAGCACGAGTCTCAGAAGGGAACTGCTAAATAACTTTCACTTATATTCCACTTGTCCAAATCAATTTTTTCAAACTTTCCATAGTTTTACAAGACTTGTTATTCATAATTATACCTTCGTGTTATTTCTAATTCTCTGAGTCTTCTTCTCGTCTAAATTTCTGATGGTGAATTTTCTTACTTAACTTCATTGTCATTATTTTAATCATTTGCATCATATTCAGTGGTTTTGCATGGATCTTTTGCATTGTTGTCTTATTAAGTTAAACTCATCAATTGTCAAATTGTGCTTTCACTTTGGCATGTGCCATTATCTAAGTCGCTCTTTCTGTAAATCATATATGGCAGGTTTTGTGCCAATGGGCGACATATTCTCTCTGCTGGTCAGGATCGTGCCTTTCGTCTTTTCTCCATAGTTCAGGTTTGTTATCATTTAATGATGGAACACAGTTTTTATTTTTTCCCCTGACAAGTGAACATTGCTCACATTATGAACTTCTTATTGCATGTTTATGTGTTCACCTTTTTCTTGGTCTTCTATATGGCCTTTTGTGAAAGTGAAATCGAATATGCAATGAATATATTGCATATTATATTTTTGTGTTGATATGTTGTTAGATTGTTATTGGAAAAGCCTATATCAATGTTAAACTTCCGTTTATGCTTGACCTAGTTGGTTATAGGGGCCATAACTGTATTGTTTTAACTGTGTGTGTGAATTAAGTCTTCTTTGCCCTTGGTCCTGGCCATGTAAATTGAGCTGTGATTATGGATTTCCTAAAGGAGCTTGTTGTTACTATCTTTCAATTGCTTTATTTGTTTAAAAACCTTCTAACCCTTGCAGTTGTATCAGGTCAACAGTTGATATAGCGTATAGGAGAAAAATGAAATAAATACTTTTGAATGTTGAATAACAAATTTCTTTCACATAAAGTATTCCATAAGTGCTCGTCCAAGCCCTCAACATGGCCTATAGTATTGTGGCAAAATCTTATTATCCACTCAATTGCTTCTCCCATATTTGAGTTGTCACTTGTTGACATCTTTATAGGATCAACAAAGCAGGGAGCTTTCTCAGCGACATGTATCTAAACGTGCTAAGAAACTGAAGGTTAAGGTATGATTGATGCCTAATTCTTGTTGGTTAACTGAGCTTTGTTGGGCATTGCTTTTTTTCTTTTACCCCTGTTCCCCATGTAAATTATGAAAGTTTGCTTTAGAGCCTTTGGCTTTTATTGTAAAGGAGCGTAAAGTATATGTTAGTTATAAAGTAATGCCTGTTTACTTTCTATGATCATTTCTATTGTTTTGCTTATTTAACATCAAAATTGCCATATTTTTTTACTTGGATTCTTCTAGTATTCTCTTATATTGTACGTTTCTTTTTAGAGATCTAGTGGGTCCTGTGCAAAGCTTGGAGAAGATTATGAGGGGATTTTCTTTCGTTAGGTGTGGGTGAGTCAAGGAGAGATCATCTTATTAGTTAGGAGGCTTCTTTTAGGCCTTAGAAGGAAGGGGGACTTGGTCTTGGTAATGTGGTGTCCAAAATTACTGCTTTAACTGGTAAATAGATATAGTGGTTCATGCTAGCTATGTTATCTTAGGCATCAAGTTATCTGAGGTGAATATCGTTTGGAAGGAATTGATGGAATGCTAACTTAGCACGTTCTGTTATTTCACTAGAGTATGACCTATAGAGACCTCTTGTGTCCTTCTAAGTGGGTGATGGTAGTCTTATTTGTGAGGATCTTTGGGGAGGAAATGTTTCTTTTTGTCATGCTTTTTCTGAAATTGTATCATCTTTCCTCATCACCCTGATAGAGAAATCCATGGACTGAATAACTCTTTCTAATTTGATATCTAAATCAGTATTTTGTAGTATTTTACATGCTTGATTTCAAAATGACTATGGATCTCCATTTTGTTTAAATATTTATATTTTGTACAGGATGAGGAGATAAAATTGAAGCCTGTGATTGCATTTGATTGTGGTAAGGTTTCCTCTGAGATGTTTATTGATGCTAGTTGGTTCCTTGTTCTTGACCTTCGCTCATTCAGGTGCCATTGTTATGGAGATTATACTTTATTCATGGAACTTCATCTAACAACTTAATATCTGTATTAAGTGATTATTTGACTAGATTGATTGGGTGAAAACAAGACCGATAAATGGTGATGAGTATGTAGGGCTTATAAAGTAGTCAATTGAAGATGATTGTTCATGCAGTGACTTCAAGTTAGTTATATTAGGATTTTAGATGTGGTCTCAAATTTTGGGAATTTAGGTGACTTGTTTTTAATTACTTAACAATGAAGAAACACTGGAAAACTCAATGATATATGGCTACACAATCTTTCTTTAACATTTATTTTAGCTAGTCGGATGTTACATAAAGAGATTGGACAGCTTTGCTGTTTTTTGTACCTTCTTAAGATTTTTTTTTTTTTTTGTTTCTCTTGACTAGGATGTTATCTGATTCTCATTGTGCTTTAAGCCTCCTATTAAAACTAAAGGAACAGCCTCCAAGATAATTTGCCCTTCCTTATAGATTCTGAATCTAGCCTTGCAATAATGGAACAAAGTCCAAACACATGCAACTGTACCCGTGAATGCAGTCTAACCTCAAGCTTTCTGAAACTTTAGGCAAAGCTGCTAGTCCAACCAGATTGATTGCAAAGCATGTGATCAAATCCTAGATCCCTTAGTTGTTTAAAATTAGAAGGAAACATGATGAACTCAATGTCGTTGCTCAAAAACTGTTTGACCCAATGCTTGTCCATCAAACATACATGAATTGTTTGAGTCATGTAGAATCTAATGCCAGATATAATACATTACTCGCTACTCAATTACTGGTCTTATTTTACTTGCCTGCATAATTAATTAAATATTGTGGGAAAAGCCGTAACATGGTTGTTTCTATTATTATTATTATTTTGTTTTCTTGAATTACTTTTGTTATAAAAGTTTTTATTGATTTGTAGTTTAAAAAACAAAATTAAGGAGTGATACTGGAAGTTTTCAAGTGTATTTATTGTGCATTTTTAGTTGAAATCAAAGCATCTTCATTATTCTTTTGGCCTTAAATTTTACTATTTTGGTCATGAAACTTTGTTTTCTGGGGGTTACGTCTTGTAATTTTCTCAGTTTAGAAGACTCAATTCCAATTATGTAAAGAATGTAAGAATTGTACATTGTAAATAACGATCTCCCTTTTGTGATTGAGCTACCAGTACCACAGCCTTTGTTTCTAGCAGTAGCATATTGTTTAGGAAACATTACATGGTCATCAAGTTGCACTTTTATGTCCGCTTAATACTTCTATGAATTAAAACATACTTGCTTAAATACCTGTATTTAAGTATGTAATTTGTTTTTGTTTTCTTTTGTTTTGTTTTTTCCTCTTACTATGTTTGATGACTTATAATGATCGTCTGGTAGAGGTATCAAAATGTTTGATCTTTGATGTTCTTTTCTTGTGTGAAATATTTACTTAAGCTGAGATCAGAGAACGTGACTGGTGCAACGTAGTTACTTGTCATATGGATGCTGCCCAAGCATATGTGTGGAGACTTCAAAACTTTGTTCTTGGTGAGCATATATTGAATCCATGCCCAGAAAATCCAACACCTGTAAAGGTTAGCGTCTCTTAATTTAATTTGATTTCCTGCCTTGTTAAATGGAAAGCATATGTTAGAGATATATACCGAAGTCATTCCTGGCCTTCTTTTAAAAGCTCAGGTTTTTGGGTTGATTTTGTTTTTGACATGGTATTTGCGCCCCATGATTAAATGGATAGGATTTTGATCTTCAGGGTCTCATTTTTCTACTTGAATTAAGGGAAAATTATTCTTTTGGTTCCCCATAATTTCAGTTAATTTTTAATCTAGTCCCATTAGTTTAAAATTTTTTAATTTGGTGTAAGTCCTTATAGTTTACAAATAATTAAGTTTAATCCCTACAGTTAAAATTATATAAGTATGTTATTAAATTTTGTAGATGTAACTAATTATATATTGTCTTAATACTCTGAATATGTATGATTTATGCTAAAAATAGAAGTAAAAAGAAGATAATGAAGCAAAATTAACTCATATAGATGGCAGAATATTGACAAAAATATAGTAATAGTTACTAAATTGTAAGTCATTTAAATTATGAGGACCTAATTATAAATTTTTGAAGTATAAGGACCTAATTAAATTGAGTGAACTATTAGGATTAAAAAATAATTTTCCCTTAAATTAATTTTAGCACAAAGGCCTATGTTGTGTCCGTGCTTCAAGTCCAAAGGGCTAGCGTGTCTTGGTACTTGTTAAAGGTGTATATTAAAATTCAAAACCATTTTTGAGTCTTCTCTCAAAACCCTAAGCTTTTGGGTTGATTGGTCCTTGATAGTTTATCAAACACTCGGTTGATTTGAAAATAATGCCATGCTTATTAGTAGCCGCATACCTGATTCTATAACTTGCATTGCATCAAGTCCATTTTGTCATGACAAAGCAGTATGTAGCATACTGTCAGATGTTGGAAATTGAGAAGAATGATGTATGTTGCATCTCTCAGTTGGTTGTTATGTCAATTTTGATGAACAATGGTAGATTCTAGTTGATGATTGCTTTCGTTTGGTTACAGGCTTGTGCAATCAGTGCGTGTGGCAATTTTGCCTTGTTAGGGACAGCAGGTGGTTGGATTGAAAGATTTAACCTTCAATCTGGGATCAGCAGGGGTGCTTACATTGACACATCAGAACCAAAAAGTTGTGCTCATGATGGTGAAGTAGTTGGAGTTGCTTGTGACTCAACAAATACCCTCATGATAAGTACTGGATATCATGGTGATATAAAGGTTAGTCTTTCTTATTTTGAGGTATTCTCTGTGATTGCCACTCTACTGGAGGTTTGTGCATGACTTGTTTTAGAAGTTCAGAGACATAATTATCTATTTCTAAACTATGAAAGCGGAATGGCAGTTTTGGAATAGACTATTTGGTGCTTTTAATGAGAGCAGGGTTTGTCCAACTGATCTAAAAGTGTTTTAGCTATTAAGGTTACAGATTTTGGTTGGTGAAAGGTGCATAAAGTGTCTTTGTTTTCTCTTGTTTTTTTCTATTGGTTGGGGAGGACCACTTGTCCTCTTTTATTGTATTGTTCCCTCTTCTCAGTCAATAAATTCTCTTTTCCTACTAGAAAAGCTAGAAGAGTGGGCAGAAATATGCATATGCTACTTTCTACTGGAAAGTTTCAATTATAATTGGTTTCTTATGCAGGTTTGGGACTTCAAGCTGCGTCAATTGAAATCCAGATGGGAGATTGGGTTTTCTGTTGTTAAGATTATTTACCATCGTCACAATGGTAATTCTTATAACCTTTTATAGTTTGTGTTTTTGTTTGTGCATTCCTACTTTATAATATATAACCTTCAGTGAAGAGGTGATCAATGAGTTTTTCTGTTTTCAGGTCTTTTGGCTGCCGTTGTGGATGATTATACTATCCAATTGTTTGATGTTGTGGCTCTTAGACTTGTTCGTAAATTTGAAGGTCACATAGATCGTATAACAGACTTGTCCTTCAGTGAGGATGGTAAATGGCTACTATCGTCTAGTATGGATGGAAGTCTTCGAATTTGGGATGTGATCTTAGCAAGACAGATAGATGCAGTACATGTTGATGTGCCTATCACTGCATTATCACTGTCCCCAAACATGGATATATTAGCAACAACCCATGCTGATCAAAATGGAGTGTACCTCTGGTGAGATTCCATATATATATATATATATATATTCTGTTTCTCAGTAAATATGTTTCTCTGGAACATATTTCATATGTTAATGATTTTGGTGCTTCTTCATATATATGTACTGGTCTTTGGTGTAAAAATTGTTCACTAGGAGTATGGGGATTTTCTTTTCACTGGTGAAAATCATTTAGAATGAAGTGAAAGCCAAAAGAAATTATATGGAGACAAGTTATTTCTGAGACAAAATTCTCCTTGTATTTCAAGTTTCAATATTATTTTACTCTCTATCAAACAAACAAGATGTTGGTTTAGCTGAATTTCTGAAAGTTACAGACAATCCTGAATGGGAAGAAATGGTTACATTCGTGGATGACCCAAAATTGATGCTCTGGAAACCCAAATATAATTTACATGACATGTTGAATGGAATAGTTAGTTTGATTAATTTATGAATAGAGTTAATACTGATGTCAAGAAACTTTATCAGGGTAAATCAGGCAATGTTCTCTAGTACTTCAAATGTTGATTCCTTTGCAAGTGGAAAAGAGGTTGTGCGCATCAAGCTACCTTCTGTATCTTCTACAGAAGATTCTCAAGTTGAGCATTCTGATATGCCAGTGAATGATTCTAAACCCAAGGATGATCCAGGTTTTCCCGTTCAGGATAATCAAATCCCTGATTTGGTTACACTCTCTTTGCTGCCTAAGAGCCAGTGGCAGAGCCTGATTAGTCTAGACATCATAAAGGTCTTAATTCTCTCTGCAACATTACTTCTTATTCTGTGTGTTACTCTGTGATACGTAAAACCTTATTTCCTTCTCTTTCAGTCTCTATTTCCTGTTGTAATCATAAAGTACATGTAATATGTCCTGTTTTTCTGGACTGTCAACTTGCAGGCCCGCAATAAACCTATTGAGCCTCCAAAGAAACCTGAAAAGGCTCCATTCTTCTTGCCTTCAGTTCCTTCCATTTCTGGGGAAATATTGTTTGAGCCTAGTAAGCTATCAGAAAAGGAGAGGGATGGAAGAGGCGATGAAGCAGAAATAAATAAGAGGAGAATAGAGATGCCACCTTCTCGTTTTCTTTATCTTCTTAAATCCACAGCTGAAGGAGACAGTTGTAAGCACCCCAACAATCTAATTCTTTATCTATTGTTTTTGTTTATGGTAAATCCAAAGCTTTGTCTGTTCTCTTCAAAATGTTACGGAATCATATCTGTGTATTATTTGTGGACATTTCATCATGTAGATGCAACTTTCACTGATTATATTAAAGGATTATCTCCATCAACTTTGGATATGGAACTTAGAATGCTTCAGATCTTAGATGATGACGATCAGCAGGAACATGAGAAGAGACCTGAGTTGGTTTCTATAGAACGGCTTATGGATTATTTTATCCACGAGCTCTCCTGCAAAAATAATTTTGAGTTTCTACAAGCTGTCATCAGGTTATTTTTTAAGGTACTTTCCTGTCTGTTTTAGCTAGTTTGCCAGGCCACAGATGTTTATCCATAGGTGTGGAAGATGCTTCTCTGATTTTACATTTACAAGGTTTTTGTCTTCTGTATCTCAGATACACGGTGAGACAATTCGGCAGCAGTCACACTTGCAAGATAAGGCAAGGAAGCTTCTAGATGTTCAGTGCGTGGTATGGCAGACAGTAGATAAATTGTTCCAAAGTGCTAGATGTGTGGTTGCTTTTCTTAGTAACTCACAGATTTAGGTGTGATTAACCCACAAATCCTGAAATTTTCACCCATCTGAGCGCAAGTCCTGGAGACAAATTAAAACATAATCATGAGTTGTGGGGCTATAGATGTAGATTCAAGGATTGTGAATCGCTAGAAGGTGGACGAGGTTGCCTGTTATCAAGTTTTGTAGGTTGAGGAATTCATGAAACGAGATAAAAGTAGTTTGGTCTACCAGGCTTCATATCTAAGCGAGTATTACATGTATCGGAGCGCATATTTATCAAATAGAAGTTTACATATTTCATCTGTTCCTGTTACGGTTGTGTAGCTTTAATGACATCTTTAGCACGCACATAGATATTACCTTTCTTTTTCGGCCGGGGGTGGGGTTGAAAGGACAAATTTTAGTATAGTTGTTTAAGATGGATTAGGAGCTGAAAACTTCAATCATGTTAAGATATATATTTATTTTGCTTCTATCAAAATTTGACAAACTCCTAAAAAGTATTTTATCCCTAAAAAAACAAAAAGAGGTTCTAGAAATGGTAGGAAAAAAATTCTTTTAGCAAGGGGCGTTAGAGAAAAAATAATTTGCTATCTAAGAATTTTCTACTTAGTCCAAGTAAAAACTTTATTTATATCCGGGTCCAATTCTTGGCCGAGTCTATTTTAACAATTCATCATGTCAGTGTCCAAGCTCAGCGATTATGTGGGCTTACTAGTTGGATAGCAAACGCCGAAGGGTTCTTGCTCTTACATTTAAAGTTATTATATCAGATCACTTACGGTATGCACTAATTATTTTTATGGGAATGGAATGAAATCTAATAAATGTAATTGTTTGCTATGATGAAAAAATGAATGAGAATGTCGTTCCATTATCTTTGGTTAAATGGAAATAATGCAAATATGGATAGGAAAACTGTGCAAATAATCAGAATATTCTTGGTCCCAAAAGTATTAAAATGAATATTTTTAAATTTTTGTTAAAAGATATTTTTAAATAAAAAATACTGAAGTATTTATATGTAGTTTTAAATTTGTAATAAACTTGTATTAAAATATTTATTTTCATTTTATTAATTAAACAATGATTCAAAAACTCGTATTTTTATTTTTAATTACAAAAAATATTATTTGAATTACCAATAATATAAAAAATGAAACCCTTCTCTTTTTTTAATCATAGAAAAATATTACTTGAATAGAACAATATTGAAAAAAAATATTTCAATTTCAATTCAATGACTTGCATTTTGTATGGAATAAAATACACTTTTGGTCCCTTATCACAAAATTATTATTTTGGTCCCTCACTTATTGAAATGTTTAGGATAGTCTCTCACTTAATGGAAAATGTCACATTTGGTCCATCATTTTAAAAAAAAAAAAAAACGAAATTTAATCTCTTAAATTTAGGGTTTAGGATTTGGTAGAGGGAATAAATTTAAAAATTTTTTGAAAAGTGGAGGATCAAATGTAACATTTTTTAATGAGTGAGGAATTATTTTAGACATTTAAATAAATGAAGGACCAAAAAATATTTTTCTCCTTCTTATATATATATATATATATATATATCATAAATATTTATCAACCTTCTTTTCAATATTCCTTATAACACAACAATGTATCAATCGATAATACAAAATCATTTATAGATATATCCAAACGGATATCCAAGTGCATATTCTAATAATCTAATAATTTACTTATCATCTGTTGGAACCCAAATATATGCTGGATAAATACACACTTTGTTGACTGAATATTTTAGAAATGAGTATGACAACAAGCAGTACACTACTACATACAATACATAATAATTTTCCACACCACCATAACACAGAGTTCTTGCAACAACATCACATAATCACACAATAACCTATCACATTGAACTATCAAATAGAAACCAGCGAAAATGCATCAGAAATCTCCACAAAGACTCTTGCGCCCTTTCTCTGGCAATTTGAGAGGCCAGAACCCACCATGGCCAAGTAACTTCCAGTCTAACTGCCTCCTAATGCCTATTCCTCTCTAAAAAATAGTCCATCCTTAGTGAATAACTGCCCAATTGCTCATGAATAACCGGCCATCAGAACACTAGGACCCTGATGACTTATTTCTAAACTGCTAAAGACCTGGTTTGGGTCTTTTAGTGTAGACCCGTTTAATAATAAGCCCAATGAGCTAGGTTTCAACATTTCCCCCTTAGCAAGGCACATCTTGTCCTCAAGGTGGAAGTCTAGAAATTGATGCTTTATGGTATTAAATGACTCCCAAGTGCTCTCACATTTTGGTAAGTTAGCCCACTGTATGAGTACTTCAAGGTTGCCATACATTAATTTTCTTGTTTGTAGAACTTTAGTTGGTTGTTCATCTTACCCATTTTTACCATACCATTTAATATCAATTACTGGGATTTTATGAGAATTAAAGAACTTAAAATGCAGGATTTGGTAATATCTTGTGGTAATTTGGAATTAAAGGCAACTTCCTAGAAAATGTGCTTTTTAAGTTTAAAATTGTAATTTTTCCATTAATTTGACTTAAATTAATTGAATTGGAGATATTACAATATTTGAATTATTGCATTATAGGCCAAATTTAAAGACTAAGTTGGAAGAAATTACAACTGAGGACCAAAAAAGTTAGAAAATTGCAAAAAGGACCATGATTGTGATTAATGTGTAGTTTGCCGCGATGAAGTCCAATTATACACCCTTCTTCTTTGTGTAGTTTGTTGCAATGAACTCTACCTAACCTGTATCATTTTCATTTTTGATTCAAATCTAATTAGAAGATCTGACCCAACCCATCTTTCTTTAAATTCTAGGGTTTATGCAAACTTGAGAATCCAACAAGTGAAGGGGAGGCTGAGAACTCATCCACGTTCACTCCTTTTTTCATTTTCTTCATCTTTCCATCATTTTTCTACAATTCTATGGATGTTCTTAATGTTTTGGAGCTTGGTGAAGCATCCCTATTAACCATAAGCATCTAGATATCAGTTGCCCAAAGGACAATTAAGGAGACCTGAGCTTAGAGCTCAAATTAGGGATTTTTCTTAATCTATTCCATCATTTCTTTCTTATAATCATTGTGTTTTGGTTAAATCATTTTGGTTACATTGATAGATTGAATTACTTTGTTGTAAAATTTCATATGTTGGATTGGATTTTAGGATTTATGTGTTAATATGTGTTTTGTAAGGATTATTATTGCACTTGATTATAGAATTATTGGGTTTGATATAATCCAAAATATCTTATGATTAATTGTGGTAGCTTAGTAATACTTGGTTAAGATGCTCTAGTTATTCTCATATCTTTGTATTGATCTCTCATTTGTGTATTAAGAAGGGTAGTTAATGTTGTTGTGAGTCCTTCGGTTTAAAGGTTTCATAAACAAATTAACTTACTTAGTGTTTAAATGGTATTTCAAACCACCTAAGGAATTGGTTTTCAAAAGAAACTCTCATTTATATTTTAATAAGTTAGGAAGGCCAAATCAAATCTCCAATAGACATTTCATCATCATTTGCATTATATTTTCACTCCTTTGTTTAGTCAATTTGTCAACTCACATCTTATATAAAAAATCTCAAAAGCAATTATAAATAACTTACACTTTACCCAATTTCAAAAGACAAAGGTAAAATCCCTATTTTTTTCCCATTTCTGCACATATTTTGCATTCAGTATAGTGCATTTTCATATCTAGTATTAACTTTTGACACCCTAGCGATAAGGGTTCGGTCAGTTGTACATGTAATTCAAGATCTTCAGCAAGAAAAGGAGGGATATCTTGAGTGGGGACAGTAGGACTAAGAGCCCATTTAAGTTGTGAAACACGAAAGATCGGAAGTATACGGACATGACTAGGGAGATCCAACATATAAGCCACCTTCCCAATTCATTTTAGAATTTTGTAGGGACCATAGAAACATGGAGCCAATTTCTCATGCAGCTTTTTTGCTAAAGACTTGTAACTGTATTGTCTAAGTTTAAGAAAAACAAATTCACCTTCTGCAAACTCCAATTTCGACTGCTTGGCGTCAACTTGGGCTTTCATTTGCTGTTGGGTTATCTCCAAATAACTCTTTAGTTAACTAAGTATAACATTCCATTCTTTTATAGCAGTGTTAACGTCCTCTACAACAGAAAAATCATATGTAAATATAAATAAAGTAGGAATATCTCTCCTATATAATGCTCTAAAAGGTGTCATCCTAATAGAATGGTTGTAGGAAGTATTAACGAAGTATTCTGCCCAAGCCAGCCACTTACTCTATAGTTTGGGTTGGTCTCTTGTAAAATAGGGTAAATATGTCTCTAAACTTCTGTTAACAGCCTCAGTTTGCTCATCTGTTTATGCATAACAACCAGGCTTATATTTTAGTTCTGTTTTTGCAAGTTTGAACATTTCTTTTTAAAACTGACCTACAAAAATTCTGTAACGATCATAACAATGGTTTTTGGGAAGCCATGTAATTTAACAATCTCCTGAATGAAAATATAGGCTATATCTTTTACAGTAAAAGGATGGGACACTACTATAAAATGATAATACTTAATTAAACGGTCCACAACAACCATAATGGTGTCAAACTTATCAGATCTTGGTAGGCCTACCACAAAATCCATACTAATGTCTTCCCAAACTTGTTGGGGTATGGTTAGTGGTTGCAAAAGACCTGCAAGGCTGAGTGCTTGGTATCAGTGGTGTTGGCATTTATCATAACGTGCCACATAATCTTGAATATCTTGTTTTATACCTTCCCAATAGACCATATTAGATAACCTTTTGTAAGTCCTCAAGTATCCAGAATGTCCACCCAGGGGGAGTCATGAAATTCCTTCAATAGTTCAGGAATTTATGGAGCATTTTTAGGCAACAACAATCTATTGTTATACATAAGGCACTCCCTTTTAATGAAATATCCTACTAGGACCTTTGGCCCCTTAATTATTTTTAGCATAATAGATAGCAACTTGTCATCTTTTTTAATAAACTCCTTTAGATTCTCCATTCCTTCATATTTCCAAAACAAAAATTCTTTCATCTCCATTTCTACATCTCTTTGTGACAGCGCATCAGCCACTCTATTATCATTTCCAAGTTTGTACAAAATTTTAATAGAATAGCCCATCAATTTAGAAACTCGTTTGCTAGTTTGGGTTTATAATTCGTTGCTCAAGTAGATATTTTAATGCCTTCTGATCTGTCCTTATTATAAATGATGCCCCTTTAAATAATGATGCCATTTTTTTACTACCATCACAATAGCCATAAGTTCCCTTTCGTACACACAACACCGTTTAGCTCTTTCTGACAATTTCTAACTAAAATAAGCAATAGGCTTCCCTTCTTGCATCAACACTGCGCATACACCACTCCCAAAAGCATCATTTTCTACCTCAAATGACTTAGAAAAATCTGGCATAGCCAATAAAGGGGTTGACATCATAACATTCTTCAATTTTTCAAATGCCTCTTGTGCTACATCATTCCACCTAAAATAGTCCTTTTTAAGTCAATCAGTAAGAGGGGCTGCCAGCCTACTATAATTTCTTACAAACCGCCTATAATAACTAGTAAGACCAAGAAATCCCCTTAAGGCCTTAAGGTCTTTAAGCAAGGGCCAATCTACTATAGCAACTACCTTAAAAGGATCCATTTTAACTCCCTTAGTAGAAATTATATGCCCCAAATACTCAAGTCTAGTTTTCCGAAAGAGCACTTCTTCATGTTAATTATGAGTCGATTCTCTTGTAAAATATTCAAGGTAGTAGTCAAACGCTTTAGGTGTGAGCAATAATCTGGGCTATAAATCATAATATCATAGGAAAAAACAAGTATGAACTTCCTTAAGTGTTCTTTGAATATTTCATTAGTAAGAGATTGAAAAGTATAAGGGGCATTTGTTCATCCAAATGGCATTACCAAAAATTCATAATACCCCTCTTGTGTGCAAAAAGTTGTTTTGTGTTTATTTCCTGGTTGGATTTGAATCTGATGATATTCTAACTTTAAATCCAACTAAGTAAATACATTAGCTTCCCTAATTCATTTAACAATTCTTCTGTAGCAGGAATAGGAAATTTATCCGATATTGTAATCTTATTAAGTGCACGGTAATCTACACAAAACCTTCAACTTCCATCTTTCTTTTTCACCCAAAAAAAAAAGGACTAGAAAATGGACTAATATTGGGGCGAATAATTCCAGCCTCTTCAACATGATGGAATGACCTCTTGCACGATGTGGAGGCAAGTCATGAGCAGCCTCATATACCAAGGGAAATTGTTGTAATACTCCTTGGATGTCATCGAGAATTTCTTGTTGTACTTCAAAGGTCTAAAACTCTATAAAATATCCATCTCACTTTTTTTTTTTAAAGCCTTTACTATAAATTTTAGACACACTTGAGACTTTTTAGGTGCTAAATCCTCTTTCAAACACTTCCACTTGCATTTTACTTAAATCTTCATAGACAATTGCCCCTAATTAATTCTTACTTCCCTTAATTGTTGTAACCCTTCAATTCCAAAGACCACATCAACATTGTCAAGTGTAAAAGGGTAAATATTCTGGATGACTACAAATCCTTGCATTTCCAACTCCACTTCTCTACAAATGCCATAGCTAAAACACTGCCTTCCATTACCTAGAGTTATTGAATAATGCTTGGTTTCCTCTACTATAATTTGCAACTTTATAACTAAGTTAGAGGCAATAAAATTGTATGCTGCTCCACTGTCTATTAAAATTATTACTACTTCCTTTTTTAACTATCCCAAAAGCTTCATAGTCCTGTGGCCTGCTATTCCCACCATGGAACTCATTGACAATGCCATTGAGGCCATTTGTTTCCCTGCTTCTTCCTCCACCACATTCTCTTCTTGAATCTATTCCTTGGAGCTCTCTTCCTCCTCAATTTTTGTTAGTATCAGCATCTATAATCACTTCCCTTTGTACTTATAATTAGGACCAAACTTCTCTCACATTTAAAGTAAAGGCTCAAAGCTCTCATTTTATTAATCCCTGCTTTCGTCAATCTCTTTGGGCATGTTTTGGTATATGTTATTAGTATAGAGACTGATTTTCCGACATTGGGTTTCACCCTTTCTTTTCCTTTTTCTTCTACTGTTTTAGACACATTTCTGGTAGATGAATTTTCACTTCTTCACCATTTTCTTCTCCTTAGTTTGTTCTAAAATTAGGTTTCTTCCCTCAATTTGAAAGGGCAAATCCATCAACTTAGTTTAAGTTTTTGGCTGCCTTAGCCTTACTTCTGCTCTGATTTCTTCATATAAACCATTTTTAAAGGCTGCTATGAGCACTTCATTTGGTACATCTTTAAATGGGGCCAATATTACCTCAAATCTTTCTCTAAACTCAGCCACTATACTCTCCTACTTGATACCCATCAACAACTCATAGTTATCCCCCATTTGGTTGCAGTGAAACTGTGCTATCACTTTTTCTTTGAAATGTTTCCAATCTCTCAATGGTTTACGTTTTTCCATCGATTGGAGCCAATTTAAGGCTTTCTCTTCCAAAATAACAACAACAGCTTCTAACTTTTCACTATCCTTGATCCCATTCACGACAAAGTACCTCTCCATGCGAAATAACCAACCAATTGGATCTTCCTCACTAAAAAGTGGCATGTCCATCTTTTTGAACTTATATTGATCAGCACCTCTTTCAGTCTCCAACTTCGATAGGTTATGCTCTTCTCTACTATATTCATTTGAAGAACCCCCTGGTTTAGTCCTACCTTCGTTATTCCTAGTCCCCCTTAAATCCATGTTACCAAGAACATTTAATTTCTCTCTGATCTCCATCATCACTAATTGCATCGTAAATTTTTCCTTCATCTCTCCCACAGTCTTCTCTAATGCTTCAACCCTTCCTTCCATCCTCGTATTCACCATGCCTTACACAACTTACTCTGATACCAAATTGTTGGAACCCAAATATATGCTAGATAAATACACACTTTATTGACTGAATATTTTAGAAATGAGTCCGATAACAAGCAGTACACTACTACACAAATACATAATAATTTTCCATACCACCAGAACACAAAATTCTTGCAACAACATCACATAATCACATAATAACCTATCATACTAAACTATAGGATAGAAACTAGCGAAAATGCATCAGAAATCTCCACAAAGACTTCAGCGCCCTTTCTCTGGCAATTCGTGAGGCTAGAACCCTCTATGACCAAGTAACTTCCAGTCTAACTACTTCTTAATGTCTCTTCCTCTCTAAAAAATAGTTTATCGCCATTGAATAACTACCCAATTGCCAATGAATTATTGCCCAACTGCCCATCAGAACATTAGGACCCTAATCACTTTTTTTTTTTAACTGCTAAAGACTTGGTTTAGGTCTTCTAGTGTAGACTTGTTCAGTAGCAGGCCCAATGAGCTGGGTCTTAACATCATCCTTAGTTTTGGATTTCTTCTTCTTCTTGGTCTAATAACACCTTTTCCCATCCTAATCTTCTCAAAGCATAACACATATTCTTGAATTGACATAACATATATAATGATAATAATCAATAAAAAGTCATAAGATATGACAATGAAAAAGACATCATACTACATATACAAAACTATAATTATCTGAAAGGATTTTGTATGTAACTTTTAGTGAAATATATAATTGGAAGCTAGTTTTATAACTAAATAACAATCCTTGAACTAGTATTAACACAAGTTTTTTCCAAAATTTGATGTTAGCCCTTTAACCATTAGAAAACAAGGAAAGAAATCAAAATTGTGGATATGTTGCCCCAATTTCACATATTATGAGTATAGATGATACAATTTTCCTATTTGAATGTGATGTTAACTCCTATCAAATGGTTTAAAATATTTTAGGATATTTCAGTCAAATTTTAAGCATAGAGATATATAAATCAGAATGATTTTTAGCCTAAATACTAGTAAAAAATTCAAAAGAATCCTTTCTGGTCTCTTTGGCATTGAATATGCTTGTTGGCTTGTAAAATATTTTGGCACATGGATAGATACAAGTCAAAATGAAGCCTTTATTTACAAAGGTTTTGTTTAAAAATTGACATAAAATTGCAAATGCTAAAAGCTAGCTTACTCTTTGATGCAAGTAGAATGACTCGCATCAAATCTATTTTCAATTCAATTTTAATCTACCAATTCTTCAATATTGATCTTTTAAGTTCCCAAATCGACCCTAGAATTGCTAATTTCTTTTGGGGCTTTAATGACATCCACCCACATCTACACATGCTCAGCAGGAGTAAATTTTATCTAAACACATCTTCTAGTGGTTTTAGCTTCAAGCCATTGCATATATTCAACATAACACTTTTACTTAAATAAATATTGAGACTTTTGGACACTAAGCGCACTAATTCCCTTCTTACTGACCTAAGAAGCAAATTTGTCTCCAAGTCCACCCCGAGATTATTTGTAAAAAGTGTAAATGCTTCTTGGATGTGGAAAGGAATCCTTAAAGTTCAACATATGATTACACCATAACTTTGCTAGCAGCTAGGCTCTAGAGATATCATTTAAGTCAACCACCTTTTATAGTGGCCTTTGTAGTTTGATCAAGCCTCTTCTATTAGGAAAGTCTCTTACCTTAGTGTGTGACCTTCCAATAAGAGGAATTCTCAACTTTCATCATTGTTACCCCACCAAAGTTTACTGGCAAATCTCACTTTTAATTTTTTTCTAGATCACCTTATATAGACAAGTAATCATGAGGGTTCCTACCAAGTTAAGGATGGTTTTAACTTACTCAATCCAAGTATTGAAGTTAATACATCTGAGAACTGTTAGCTTAGAAAGAGATTTGAAATCTCAAATTGCCAATGCGAGTAATAATTATTTAATGGAAATTGACCACTAAGATGCTTCCTTCACAAGAAAATCTTCAAAATCACCATAGGAGATTGCCTTGTCCATTGTGTTGGTCCCTTTCAAAATCCACTAACCATCTTTTCCTTTCCTGCTGCTTTGGGTGGATCTTATCCAGAATCTACTATATATTCTAAACTCGGCTAGTTCTAAGTCAATGCATTAGCCTCAAATAGTGAATCTAACATATTTGTCGTAACAGACCTTTCAGTAGAATAAAATAAAAAGTGTTTAAATTGATTCCCAAAAACAAATCTTGAAAATCAATTTATTTAGAGTCGCCACTAAAATTTTTAATGGAAAATTTTGGGAAACCAATTTAAAACAAAAAGAAAAAGGCAATATGGTCTGCGAAGTCATAGATGAGTTTGAGAGTCTATTTGAGTGTGGAGAAGGTGTTAGGCATCCCACAACACCCGTCCATAAGGACGGTTACCTTAAACCAGTTAGCTGAAATAGAATATGGCTTTTAAATTTATCTCAATTACCCTTTTATCGACATGCATGCCTGTTAAACAGAGGAAACAAAACAACGAGAATGAAAGCAAACAGATAGATATTTACAAAGGGCGGACTTGACCTAGGATAAGAGCCTAGGGCTTACGTACCCCATGATAGGAATCAAAGTCCACGTAGTTCAACCAAAAAGGCATGTTTATTGTTTGATGGTTTGTAAATTTCGTGATGAGAATAGGAAGGTTTAAATTAAACAGATTTTCATAAATGAGACGGAATTGGGATTTAGTTTAATTCACGACAACCTGATTAATCTAGCGCTCCCAACCTCTTCATGTTTTTAATTTTATTTGATTTTGGAATCTTAATTTTTATTTTGAAATTTAAACAAAATGATTGTAAAGAATGAGTTTAATCATTTTGTGAAAAAAGAAAATTAATTAAGATATTTATTTTTGCATTATTTTAAAATGAGTATGTACTATTTTTGGGGATCTAAGGAGACTCAAATTTCACACGACTCCAAGCATTCGAGAAGAATAATATTCTCACATAATAGTTTCGCAGATAATGGAAAATATTTAATTAAAGTAAATGCTTAATTATTATTACCCCTTTTTTTCTTTTAAAAATGTGTACTAATTTTAGGGATCTAAAAAGATTAAAATCTTACATGATCATAATCATCCGAGGAGAACAATATTCTCACTCAGTGATTTTCGTAAATTAGAGTAAATATTTAATTATTATTATTATTTTTAAACAAATGTATACTAACTTTAGGAATCTAAGGAGATTAAAATCTCACATGATCCCAATCACTTGAGGAGAGCAATATTCTCACTTAGTGATTTTCGTAAATTAAAGTAAATATTTAATTATTATTTTTTTAAAACAAATGTATACTAACTTTAGGGATCTAAGGAGATTAAAATCTCACATAATCCCATGCAATCGAGGAGAACAATAATTCTCACACGATAGTTTCGCAGACAATGAAAAATATTTAATTAAGATAAATATTTAATTTTTTTTTGTATTATTATTATTTCTAGCAAGTATGTATTAATTTTTAATTAATAATTTTTTTTGGGATCTAAGGAGATCCGAATCTCACACGATCCCAAAGCACCCGAAGAGAATAATATTCTCACTCGATGACTTTCTTAAAACTTTGTTTATAAAGCCAAAAATTAATCTCGTATTGACACAAAGATAATAATAATATATATACCTATATGCATCTATATGTGTGTATATATATATATATATATATATATATAGACACATGTAATAATATATATGAGCATGATAGAAAAGGAGAGCAAGCTTCAGGAAAACAGGGAAGCATATATCTATATATTCCCACACATATATATATATACACCTACATACATACATATATATATATATATATATATATATATATAAACTCATATGTGATATATATGTGATCAGGAAGCATAAACTCATATATCCACACACACACACACACACACATATATATATATATATATATGAGTTTTTATATATATATATATATATGAATATGGTATGAGAGGTTGAGAGCTTCAGGAAACATGAACTTATATACCCACACACACATACACACACATATATATATATATATATATATATGTATATACATATACATCCACATACATATATATATATATATATATAAACAAATGCATAATATATATGTAAGAAGAGAGCAAGCTTCAGGAAAATAGGGAAGCCTATATTCTTTCTCTCTCACTCTCCTCCATGGCACCAGAGAAATATCTGCAGCAGTTTTCAATATATATATATATATATATATATATCTTCATACATCTATATATACACATACATGCATACACACATATGTATATATATATATATACATCCATATACACACAACTATATATATATATATAATGATGGAAGGATTAAGAAACATGCATCAGGAAGCAGGGAAACTCATATACACACACGCCTATGTATATACGTACATCTCTCAGCCAGAAAAGCAAGTAAGCAGGAAACAGAAAAATGCATCACAGCACCCTCAGTTTCTCTCAGCCAGACTCACCTCTATTCGCCCTTGTTCAAGCTACTAGGAGCAGAGGAAGATGTTCTTGGTTTGCTCACCTGTCACTGCAACTCAGCCCAGCTTATTTTGCTTCTCAGTTCCAGCTCGTCACTGCTGCAACTTGATTCTCGGTTTCTCTAGTAGCTCTCCTCAGTTCTCGATTTCTAGTAGCTCTAGACTTCCTCCTTTGGTTTCTCACAGCAACTCTCCCACTCTCCAATAGCAGCACGTTCTCAGCTCTTGGCTCTCTCTCCCTCCAGCAGCAACTCTCGGCCTCAGCTCTCTCGCCCTCCAGCAGCAGCATGTTCTGCTTTTTCTTTTCACCCTCCAGCAACAGCACGTTCTGCTTTTTTTAATCTCCCTCCAGCAGTAGCACGTTTTGCACGTCTTCTCTCTTGATCTGAGCTTCTTCTAAGTTCACGTCCAGCCCTTTCTTCCTCAAATGCTCCCTATTTTCTCTCTTCAGCTCCTTCCTCTTATCAGCCTGGCCTCCATCATCATTACCTGCTACCTGTCACTTCCTTAGACGAGCTATGGGCTACAGCAACAGCTACAGGCAACTTGCCAATTTGCAGAGCAACATCAACTTGCCGAAGCCACTGTCAAAAAAATCTAACATCTTCATGTTCTGCCCATATGTATTATATGTATTTGGTATTTAATTTATTTCGAATTTGACCCCCTTCTTCCCATTTTTTTATTATTATTTATTTATTTATTTATTTATTTTTGTCATCATCACCATTAATATTTATTTTTGGATTTTCCCTATTTTTATGCCTTTTATGATTTTTTATTTTGATTTGTTATTATTATTATTTATTAATTTTTAAATTTTGTTTTTTTCTTAAAGTTCTCCCATTATTTATTTTGAATTTTAAATTGCCTTTATTTAAAAATGTCATTTGAACTTCTGTCATTTTTATTTTCTTCATTTGCTTAATTATTAATTAATTAGTGAATACATTAATTAAATGATTAAGTAACTAGAGATGGGGTGTTCACAATATTGGCTTGTTTTAACCTTGCTTGTCATGTGAAAAACTAGAAATAAGATTATTCATAATGGCACAGGCCTAACCTTATATCAATTTTGAATAGAATTAAGCACATGATCTTTGAATCTTCTAACCATTGGAATTTGCAATAGATTCAAAATGGATAAGTTTGAATAATTTTATATTATTTTGTGGATTGGCATTAACCTTATTACTAGTACAATTTTCTTATGGTTATTAACTAAGCAATCAATCTTAATCTAAACCATAAAATGGCTTGGATTCATGTTAACTGTGGGTAATCAGTGGTACGTTAGACTATCCACAAGCCTATTAGGTAAAGGCCCCGAATTGCAACCCAAGACTTGTCAAATTATCCTATCACATTACTAGCTGAGAGTTAAAAGAGAAATTTTAAGCCCATTGGTAATTATTTGATTAATTATTAATTTTAAGGAGCTAAAATAAATGGAAGTGAATTTTGAAAAATGAATAAAATAATTATTTCATATATTTTATTAATTACGTGATGCATATATAGTATTCTAACTTTCCTATTCATGTAACTCTAAGTAATATTCTAGGGATTTCCTTTTCTCTTTTTGGGTGGCTCTCCCATCTGCGAAAAGCTTGGGTGTTGCAGGATGCATACTTTATTGATTTGGATCTTTTCCATATACGTTTTCTTTACTGTACCTCCCATATTTCCTACAATTAGCATCAAAGCCTAGTTCTTTGCCAAGATCTGTCTATTGCAATATTGCAACAACTAGTTAGGTTATTACTAGTTGGGCAACTAAACATGGTTGTTACATCAAATTCAATTTCCTTCTATTCATTATGATAACTTTAAGAAATTAGAATTATAAAGAATGTTTAATGAATGCTTGTTTCATGAAAAATTTACTATTATTGAATTGTTTAATTTTTTTATTTCACTTTTTTTTGTTTGGCAAAATGATGGTAGGGCTAGCTATTGAATGAATTAGGATTGATATGCATCATTTTTAGAATGAAATTATGTTAGGTTTTGTTGGTTTTTATGTGTAGGAAAAGAATATAAAAAAGCATTAAAGCACAAGGAAATTCACTCCCAATTGCTATGGCATTTCTGTGGCAAATCACATGCAAAGTTCTGCAGAACAACACTTTAAGTGAAACACACATTTTAAGAAGAGAGAAGGACATCACATGATATAAAAGGACAAAGGTCTATAGAAAATCTAATTTTTGGGTGGCTAGTACATGCAGTTACTAGGTTTGGGTGATAAGAGAAGATTTTGAGGTTAAAAAAGGGAAAAGCCAAGAGCACAAATGGTCATCCTTAATTCTTTATTCTATAACAACACAAACTTGTAAGAAATTGGAGTTTTTTTTTTTAAGAAAGAGAAGGCTAGTCACAAGAGGTAAAAGAGAAGACATTAAGCTTGAAAGTTATTTTCTTTATTAGTGATTAATCTTACTTCCTCTATTGTGTATATAGCTATGGATGTTATTAGATTGATAACTATCTTGAGAACCATGAGCTAATTTATTGATTAGCTAGGCTTGTTGATTAACCTTAAAATTGTGAAATGTCATAAGTTGTTGGCACTATGTTGAGTTAAATGCTTTTTGTTTAATCAAGTTTATTATAATTGATTATGTTGTTTGTTATTTGGCCACCAATAAATAGTAATTAGCTTGAATTAGTTTTGGAAAGATCAATTCAAGTGAGACTTAGCTTGATTAATTTGGGTTTCTCTAATTCATTGAGGATTTGCAATTATATAGAGATATATGATTTGTCTCACATAGCCCAACCAATTATGAGCTTGAATTTGACTTTATGAATTGGGTTTTCATAAGAATATGATAAATTACAATTTAAAAAGTTTAGCATAGCAATTTGGAAGGAAATCTATGCAATTTTCGTAATTAAGACTAACACCTATGTTTTGGTACAACAAATGCTATATCAATTTATTATATACTATAATTTAAGCAGAGATAGACAATCCTAGCACCTTTAGTACTTGGAATTTGATTAACTTCCACTTTATTGCACTTTTATAGTCGTTTATTCACTATTTAGTTTCATCTTCATATAACCAATTAAATTTTTAATTACATTGTTATAACTTCTCAAGAAAATTCATATTTTTTTCTTTCTTCTTGATCACTTATTTTGATTAAGTCACTTTCTACTTGATTTTTCATACTCCTTCCTTGTGGGACGATACTTTTTCACTTTTATATTACTTGTGTGATACGTATACTTGCGTGTGCACTTCGTAGTGCAACACCTTGATGGTCACCTGCTTCGCAAATAGGGTTGCAAGGAGGTCAAATGTGGTATCCTACTATGTTAAGGAGAGTAATTTTATGGATCTTGAATTAACAAGTCTAGAACTTTCCATCCGCCAAATCCATACATTTGCTAGTTTTAAAAAAAAAAAACCACTTAGCTCTAATAAAGCATCACAATAAGGAGTATTTTAATTTTCAAACTCTTGGTGCTAACATTCTCAGTTTCCTTTTAATGTTTTCTTTATCTCAATCAGGTTATTTCTCACAATTTAAAGCTCGAAGATTGATTGGTAAGGCTTACTAAATCAAATCGAGAGGCATTTTCACTTATATTATATTTATTTGTTTATGTTGTACAACTTAATTAGTCTAAGTGATATTAATTATGTAACTAATTAATTAAAATAAATAATTATTCTAACTGGTTAGTGGAAAGGTGGTTACTTAATGTAAGTTTATAATTAATTAAATGATGGGAATGGTTAATAAGGAGTTATATGATGATGTAGATTTATCAGATAATAAAGAGTTATTGAATTATAAAGACTGTCGTAACTGACCTTTCGGCGAAATAAAATAAAAAGTGTTTAAATTGATTCCTAGAAACGAATCTTGAAAATTAATTTATTTGGAGTCGCCACCAAAATTTTTAACAGAAAAACTTTGGGAAACCAATTTAGAAAACAAAGAAAAAGGCAACATGGTTTGCAAAATCAGAGATGAGTTCGGGAGTCTATTTGAGTGTGGAGAAGGTGTTAGGCATCCCACAACACCCGTCCATAAGGACGGTTACCTTAAACCAGTTAGCTGAAATAGAATATGGCTTTTAAATTTATCTCGATTACCCTTTTATCGACATACATGCCCATTAAACAAAGGAGACAAAACAGCAAAAATGAAAGTAAACAAACAGATATTTACAAAGGGCGGACTTGACCTAGGATGAAAGCCTAGAGCCTACGTACCCCGTGATGGGGATCAAAGTCCACGTAGTTCGACCCAAAAGGTGTGTCTATTGGTTGATTAATTGTAAAATTAGTGATGAGAACAGGAGAGTTTAAATTAAACAGATTTCCATAAGCAAAATGAAATTGGGATTTGGTCTGTGTGTTTTAATTTACAACAACCTGATTAATCTAGCTCTCTTAGTCTCTTCATTTTTTCTCTTTTTAATTTATTATTTTTTTGTTTTTGGGATTTTAATCTTTATTTTGAAATTTAAATAAAATGAAATGATTATAAAGAACGAATTCAATCACGTAAAGAAAGGAAATTATTTAATTAAGACATTTATTTTTGTAATATTGTTATCATTGTCATTATTATTTTATAACAAATATGTGCTGATTTTGGGAATCTAAGGAGATTAAAATCTCACATGACCCCATGCAATCGAGGAGAACAATATCCTCACACGATAATTTCGTAAATAATAGAAATTATTTAATTAAAGTAAATATTTAGTTATTATTATTTTTAAAACCAATGTGTACAAAATTTAGGGATCTAAGAAGATTAAAATCTCACATGATTCCATGCAATCGAGGAGAACAAAATTCTCACACGATTAGTTCAAAAATAATGGAAAATATTTAATTAAAGTCAATATTTAATTATTATTATTATTGCAACAAATGTGTGCTAATTTTAAGAATCTAAGGAGATTAAAATCACACATGATCTCATGCAATCGAGGAGGACAAAATCCTCACACAATAATTTCATAAATAATGGAAAATATTTAATGATTTATTTTTGCATCATTATTATTTTTAAAACAAATATGTACTAAATTTTGGGATTTAAGGAGATTAATATTCCCTCGTGACTTTTGCCTAGGTGCCTAAGAAGACTATTGTTCTCATGTGGCACTATTCAAAATCGGGACAGGATAATGATAAGGATAATAATGATGATGCTAGTGGTGGAAAGAACACACTAAACAATAATACAAGATAAAGTAGAATAAATAAATAAATAAATAAACAACTAAATGAATAAACTAAATAAAAAAATTAAAAATATGAAAGTGAAAAACACTCCCTAAATAAAATAAAGTAGAATAAAATAAAATACAGGAAATAATAATAATAATAATAATAATAATAATAATAATAATAATAATAATAATAATAATAAAATGGTAATAACAAAACAAATAAAAACAAACTGTGTTTCCTCTTCAGATCTTGCATATCGACTTTGAATACTATCAGCCCCAGAATGTCGTCGTTCAGATATGGGTTCACAGAACTCACCACCAACACCTGATCTTTGCAAACTCCATTAGCTGAGACCATGTGTCCCTTCCAAGTTGTTGTTCGAGAGGTATAAGTATTGTAGATTCGTCAAATTTCCAATGTCACTTGGTATGTATCCTTTGTTGAATCTGTTAACGGACAATTCCAAATCTTCTAATTCTTTGCATTGCCAAACACATGGTATCTTGCCAGTGAAGTTATTTGCATGTAGCAAGAGTACTTCAAGTTTTGAAACCTCAGGACAAATATTTGATGGGAGAGCACCATAAAAATTGTTATAAGAAAGATCAATCTCCTCTAGCATTGAGTTGTTAAACACTTTTGATGGTATAGGACCAGAAAGCTGATTGTGTGAAAGATACAATATTGTTAATTGTGAACGATCACCAATCTCTTTTTGGAAAGCCTCCTGATAAAGATTTATAAGCCAAACTCAAAAATTCAAGAGAAGTTAAGTCAGAAATCGTCAGGGGTATATTTCCAGAAAGCTTGTTGGCCCCAAGTGCTAAGCTCTTCAAGTTGTTAAGCCTTCCAATTGCAAGTGGAATAGGCCCCTCAATGAAATTAGCTCCCAAATCCAAGGTCTCCAACCTTGACAAGTTCGATACAGAAGGTGGAATATATCCACTAAAACTATTATTTATAAGAATCAAGTGCTGAAGTGTAAATAAACTTTCTATCCATGTTGGAACTTCTCCATCAAATTTATTGAGTCCCAAGTTGAGTAGTTTCAATTGACGCAATTGTACGAATTCCTTTGGCAATAGACCATCAAAATTGTTGCTACTAAGATCAAGCTCGGCAAGGGATGAGAGATTTCCCAATTGTGGAGATATGTTGCCACTAAGACTCATGCTGTTAAGATTCAAGGAACGGACTCTTCCATGGCAAATATTGCAGCTAACACCAATCCAATTGCATGGAGAAGAAGAGACAGACCAATTAGCTAAGAGATTGTATGGATCCCTGGTAATAGAAGATCTGAAGGCAAGAAGTGCATATTTATCAGTAGCTATGTTCGCCATACTGCAAGCTATAGAGGCCGTGAAGCAATGTAGTGAGAACAAGATGACAAAGAAACTAAGTTGTCCCGTGTCTGGCATTTCAGATTTGCCAAGTTGGATTAGCAACTCTTCTCAAGAATTCAACATGAGCACCATCAAGCTGACGGGTGCATTCTCCTACCCATAACATGTGAACTGAGCAGTCATAGTAAAGGCCTAAAGTAGAATCCCCTCTAGTATGTGCTTGCTCAAGCTGAGGACCCCACCGGCAAGAAAGAGAGGGCCAAACGAGGTTGTGATTAGCGATCCAGTCATAGAGGACAGGGGCGAGGGACTTCCACTGGGTGTACTTCTCGTCGATGGTGGGAGGATGATGAGATTTCTTAGTTTCCTTAGGGGTCTTGCTATGTTACTGCTGGTCGTCCTTCTTGTCGTCCTTGGGCTTGAGCTTCTGACCCCTCGTCTCCTTCTTCTTCACCACACCTGCTTGCTGCAGAGTCTCCATGATGTTGATCTCTTCCCTCCCTTAGATTCTTCTGCTCTTCTATCGGCTTCACTCTCGGATACTACTCCTCCTCTCTCCTTCGTCATCTATCTGCAAATGCCGCTATTTAGCTCTGTTCTTCCTGCATGAAAACAGAGTTTATCCGGGGCACCAGCGTTGGTCATTCTTGCCTTCTCTCACACTCAAGCTTAGTGCTCTTCTAGTGGATTCTCAACACCTCTTGTTTAGCTCTCTTTCTTTTTTGCTATCATTCTCCATTCTTTCAATTTCATCTCGACCTCCCTCACTATTCCATATTTCTTCTGTTTTACACCTCTTATTTCTTCTTTTTTTTTCTCCACTGTTTCTCAATACTGGTGTTATGCATGGAGAACTAGAAACTCATAAATACTATGCCTCTGGTGAAGAGTATCTCGAAAGATGGGAACAGTTTGAGAGGGAGCAAGTCGTGTGCTAGGGAGAAGGAGGGAGGAAGAGCTGTGCCACCATTGATGAACTGAGGGGCTTGTCTCCATCCCCCCAGAAATGTGTTATGATCCAACTCCTTATCAGTGAACTCTCTGAACACCTTGTAACAGATGGGATGGCCTTTCCTTCAGTTTCTAATCTACCCACGTCTTATCACAGCCGCTCTATCAATCTTTTCACCACCACTATCACTGTTTCTTCTTCCCATTTCATGCAGTTGTAATTTTATTATATATCTTTTTATTATATTTTTTATTTTTATTATTATTATTACCATTATTATTAGTTAACTTTTATTTTATTATTTTATATTTTTTTTCCTTATATATTCTTTTTATCTTTTATAATTTTTCCCTAATTTATTATAATTAGCTAATTTTATTTTTAAATTTTGAGTTTATTTAATCGTCTCCCATTATCTTTAATTTCAACTTGTCCCCAGAGAATGTCATTCGAAGCTTTATCGTTTTAAAAATTTTTATTTGCTTAATTATTAATTAATTGGTGTATCAATTAATTAAATAATTAAGTAATTAAGGATAGGGTGTTCACAAAGACAATTATTTGATAATAAAGGTTTATTTAGAAAATGGTCCTTATCTTTACTTATCAAAAAGTTACATAGTTTCTTTTTTTCGATCATTAATGCAAATGTAACTTAAAAGAGGTCAAGCAATTTAAATGTAATTCTACTATTCTTATAATTTGCTTGTGAATTTTAGGAAGTTGAGGCTTCACTCTAGGCTTTAGCAATTAAATAAAGGTATAGAAACCACCCTATATTAATATTATTGAACATTGTGTAATACATGAAAATTTATGAGTTTCTAAGATCTTGTAAATTATGATTGATTAATTATTTCTATTGTTAGGACTGGATAGAAATTCAAAGCAAACTTACTTATGTGTTATTCATTTCTATGCATTGCATTATATGGGTAAATAATTTGGCTATAAAAGTTAGCTCTAGCATGAAATATGTTGGTCCAAAATATCACTAACAAAAATTGGTCTAACAACTCTTTAAATATAGGCATCTCATAAAATGTTTAAAAAAAAAAAAGACAAGAAAAAGTGCATTAATAACAATGAAAAATAAATTAAAGAGTATAATAATTTGACAAAAGGTGATTAAGGACAACAAAGTAGCACAACTTGTACTTGAATAAGTCTTACATGCTAAAAGAATCAAGAAAAGAAAACATTATGACCAAAAGCTCATGTATGCAAAAGTTGAAACCAAACATCAAAAGGCAAAGACAAGATATGAACCAAGGTGTCATTGAACAAAAAAAAGTTGGATCTAAGACACATAGACTTGCCAATCTTGATAAATTGATGTTAAATTAAAACACAAGAAAAATATATATATAATAATGATGAAAGTAACATGATAAGTCGTACGTATACCGATCGATTTGTAGTAAAATGATATAAAAGATCCAGTAACATTCCCACAAAATAATGTGTTATCTTTGTTGTTCTTAAGATTAAATTGTTGCTTGCCAAATATGCAATTTGTACAAAAGTATAAGATAGTGTGATTATTTACATATTTACACTTGTGACCTAGATGTCACTAGGAAACTATTTAAGTATAATAAATAGAATAACTAAGATAAACTAATATCTTAAAGGCCCAAACTAAAATTAAAAGACTCAAGACACTACATTAGTTTTAGCTAATTAAGAGTTGAAGTAAGCATAAATTAAGTTATTAAGTTCAATTCAACTCCACATCCAGATAATTTAACTCACTAAAAAGATAAGTCTATTTCAAGATATTATTTTAATTCTAATTCTAATTACACTTTAAGGTTGTTTCTAAACATTCAAGTGCAATCTTCCTTAGAATGAATTGAGCTCAAGAGTTAAATCATTAAACACAACCTACCTAAAGGTTGTCTCCAAACATTTAGGTAAAATTGCAAACCTTATCAATTAGCCTCTCTTAAATGTAGTTTCCAAACATTTAAGGAATACTAATATTAAGGTGCTTTAAGCCCTCAAAAATAATTGTGAACATGAGTGTGAATTTGCCTTAAAGATTGTCTCCAAACATTTAAAGCAAAAATAATTAATTCTCAATAAGTCATTTTATCAAACACATTGTGAGCACTTGACTCCATGATAAGAGAAAATGAAAGGAATCAACAAAATGAACCATTCAATCCACTTGTAATCATATTAATTGACTAAAACATATAAAATCCTCAAATAAGAATAAATATATATTCATAAACCAGTCCATGATTACACGAAAAGAGAAATAATCTTTCTTAAAATATGTAGATACAATACCATGAAATCTCTACTCAATATTCACAAAAATTCATCACAACAGCCAATAACAAATTTAAATCTAAATTACATTAAGGAAAAGAAGAGGAAAAAATAGAAAGTTAAAGAAAAAGAGTGGAAGGAGGCCTCTATGAAAGAATCAATTGAGATTTGGACAAGGAAAGTCCAAGAAAACCAACCCTTAGCCTCTCCTTCCAAGAGAATACCTTGAAAGCCCAAGAAAATGGAAAATTTCCTCGTTTTCTTAAAGATATTTTTGAATCCTTGCCTCCTCTGCTCTCCTCCTTCTCAAAATAGCAAAGTTCCCTTTTATATCCTCAAAAAACCTGGAAAACCACACTTTTGGAAATTCAGGTGCTTAGGTTCACAAGTGTTGGGCGTCTAGGCGTCTAGAGCCACATAAAAGAATCACTCAAAATTTAACGACTTTTTTTGCCTTTGCTTAAAATTTTTTATAGTTTCTTTTGACTTTAAGATTTCCATTTGCTCCAGCAATCTTCTTAGCCCATTTTCATATCTAAGAAGCCTTCAAATGTTCTCTTAAATCTCTTATTCTTTAGTTCAAATTTTCACATTTGTTAAATCCAAGTAAATTTTCCTAAAATCATCATCAAAACAATGCAAAGTCATTAAAGCTCATCACAAAGAAATAACTAAATGATATATTATATAAACATGTAAAACCAATATCATTTTGTCATAGTTTTCAAAGAGTTTTATCCTAGTAAAATATATACAAATTTAACATAATTAGGGACTTATTACAACATCACCTCGCTTCAACATCATATATAATCAAACTCTAGTTGGCACCCAAAGTGAAATGTATCTTCCTTCCTAACCAGAACTAGAAAGCTATAGTTCACTAAAACCAAATAAATCACAATGTACAAAAATAGCTTAGTTTATATAACTTAATGTTAAGGCCATCATCTAATGAATCATAATGGAAAAAAGTAAAAAATTCACCAAAACAAAAAGCATTTAGAGTGTATGCATGCAAGAAATTCTAAGATGTAGTTACATTTGGTACATGAAACTTTAATCTCCTGTAAGCATGTCAAAATGTTTACCTTCACACATGGGAATATGGCCAAATTGACCAGAAGCCATAGAAGATATGAAGGGTTTTGATAAAACCATTAACCAAGCGAATAATGAACAATCTAGCTTCTGTTAATGTATATAATAATTGAATCTAATTTTTCCATAAATCTCAAAATGTGTTTTTCAAGACTAGTTGACCAATTAAACATTGATAACTATTCCTTATCTTAATAAATGACAAGGAAGGAAGACCCAAGAACCATAGAACTCATCAATAAGAAAAAGGAATAAAAGATGACTAGATCCCTGATTAAGTTCAAGAAAATTTACTGGAAATTAGACCTAATTATAACTTGAAAGCCCGCTCATCTCAATGAGTCTAGTCCAAAAAAATAAAGTTAGAATATAAAAAGCTCAATTTGTAAAATGAACTAGGCTTAGACATTTTTAAAGTTTTGTCCGAGCCTAAAAAGCCCGAATAAATATTTTTTTTAATTAGTAAAACTTATTATTTTAAAGAAAATTTAATATAACGTGACATTTTAATTTTTAAAAAATAAAAAATAATACTTCTTATTTAAAGAATCCATGCCAATACAATAACTTAGTTGTATTTACAATTTTTCTATATATAATATTACATATAATAACAATTATTTATGTTATTTATCTTAAATTTTAAGTAACAAATTGATCATATTATTCTTTAAAAAGTCCAATTGGTCTAACCCAAAAAATATAGATAAAAACTTGAATAAAAAAGTCTAATTAAAATACCAGTTCAAGCTTTTTCTTTTTGAATCTGAATTCAAACCTGAATTTTAAAAGCTTGGTTCGATGATTAGGTTAACTAGAGGAAATTTTATAAGTACATTCCATACATTTACTTTATGTGGTTTTCATAGCTCAATCTGCTTGTTTCTTAGCATTTTTATTGTTTTTGTATTCTTTTATGTCTTATGTAGAGTTCTAGGTCTATGTTCAAGAGAATTAGAGTGATTGGAAACAGATTTGGAATATTTGATGAAGCGGCTAGTTGCTTGCAGACATTATCACTTAATTCGGTTATAAATTTAATACAACTTGAAATTGTGAGATCCCAAATGAAGCTAAAATAAATAATCCAAAGCTTTTCAACACGTATAAAATCACTTGATTTGGGTAAGAGAAACGTGAAATATGAATTTGAATTTTTGAAGAGAGAAAGAAGAACAAAAGTCTAAGAATTGAAAAAGGAATCAAAGAGATTATTTGAAGCTTTCTCAGCCTTACCAGCGATGGCGAACCTACAAATTCAACATTGACCGAGGATGATGCCGCATAGGGATGAGGGTTAATTAAGCAGTGTGTCTATAGTGAAGAACAATAGAGGATAGACATTCTATCAAGCATGATAGAAATTTTTCACATGGATAAAGTGGTTTCAAAATTTTCATTCAATGAAATGAGCTTTCATTCCAACAAGGTTAGGCGTCCCGTGAGCATGAGAATCACCTTTCCTAGGGAATAGGATAACAGCCTACTAAACATGCCAAACAAAAGCAATGATTTTTTCTTTTCTCTTTCCATGACCTCTTTTCAACATACCAAACACAATCTAGATTTTATTTGATAACTAGTGAATCGCATGCCCATGTTATACACATTATCCAAAGTGAATGACATTTAAAAAAAAAAGAGGATAAAAACAACAAAAGAGAAAAAACAGAAGACAAACATTGTTATGAATGTGTAGAATAATATGAATGGGTACATAAAAACACAAATAACTTTATAAAAACTATGAAAATAATACAAAATAGTTAACTGTTATATTGAAATAAATAAGGATTAAAATGAGGGCATCTTAGAGCTAGCAACTAAATTTGAAAATTAGATTGGAATAAAATATTTTTGCATATAATTATTGTAAGAATAAAGAACATAAAATTTGTGTATTTAGTATTTGTATAAAGATAGCTCCATTTTGTATTTTAGTGATAAACTAATAGAAAATGTAATTAAATAGAGTGATTTAACATGTTGGTCCCTTGAAGATATTACGGTCACCAATTTAGTTTAAATGTTTAGGAAATATAGGTTTAAAGAAAGTTTTGATCCTTTAACTTTACTTATAATTTCAAATTAATTTCTTAAGTTTGAAGTATTTCAAAATGGTCCTTCAAGTTTTAAATTCATCTTAGATTTGTATCTTGAGCAAACTGTGTATAAGTAATTTGAAAGTAGTTTAAAACTTGAGGGATCGTTTTAAATACTTCAAACTTCATAAACTAATTTGAAACAATAAATAAAATTAAAGACCTGAATATATTTTATCTTTTTGTTATTACGTGATATTTGATAATTCTTGCGTTCTGTCTTTTTTTTAATATTATCTCTTTTTCTTTATTGATATTTTAAATTTTTTTCCTACATTTTTTTTTTCAATCATTACCACCATCATAAAGAAACATATAAAAGAATCATCTCCTTTCTTTCATCTTTCTCAACTTTACTGGATTACATAACATAAAATAGAAATAAATATAAAATACAGCAAACATGAGCAAGAAAATATAAGAGAGAAATTTCTTCTACTTTTATGATATTTTTTACAAATTCATAGTTCAAATAATATGCTTAATATTTGAAAATTTGAAATAACATCTCCATTGTGTTGAAAGAATATTAAAGAGAAAATAGAAGAGACGAGGGACAGAAAATGAGTTAAGAAAAAAGAAGAAAAATATTAAAATAGTATCCTAGTTCTTTACTTTTATTTATTGTTTTAAATTGATTCCTTAAATTTAAAGCATTTCAAATTAGTCCCGTAAAGTTGATAAGTTTCAAAGTGGTGCCTTAAATTTTAAATTCCTAAGTGGTAAAATTGTGATAAATTTGAAACTTAAAGAATTACTTTAAAGTATTTCAAACTTAGAGGACCAATTTGATAATATAAATAAATTTGGAAGACTATAATACTATTTTAACTAAACGTATATTATTTTAATCTGGACTTAAAAAGCTAACGCACGTTTAAATGCATTGTCACATCCACATTTTGATTGAGACTGATTCGTAGTAGTAGAAGTAACTGTTTACTTTAAGAATATATTGAACATTATTATTGTGAGTAATAGGTTTACAATTAGCATATATCCAGAATTTAATTAAATAGAGTATTTTTAAAAAAATACTTTAAATTTACAATAATAGCAACTGCTTTTTAAAAATATGAATATTGTTAACAAATATTTTGGGAGTACTAGTTAAGAATCAGTGTAACAAACGATCTTTAATTAATAAAATTAATTAAAAATTATTTACTGTATCCACTAATTAACAATAATAATAAATGTTTAGCTATTAATTTCATTAGTTATATATAATTTATTATGTGTAATAAATAATTTTTAACTAGAGCACTAAATGCACTCATAAAAAAAATTCTAAAAATATATAATTTTTAATGATTAAAAGTAGCAGTGGCTTATAAAGAAGTTTAACCTGACATAAATTTATGACTTTACTGATGATGAGATCAACAAGCAAAAACATCATCAATCCTAAATTGACCCAATAAGCCCTTCATTTCCTTTCCTTCTAGATGTTCGAGTCCTTGGGTCTTCTATACACACGAGTCTTGATCTAAGTTTTAGTCATCACTTTGCTTCTTGCATATTTTTTATTTATAAATTTGGTTGCTATTACTAGGTTCACTTAAGAGTATAGTTGTATGTATGTAACGTACTTGTTGATGCTAGTGAATTATACAAATGCCTAGTTTTGCATCTTCAAGTATAATCAATTTTTGGACTATATTTTTGGCTTGCTAGGGTTGAGGCCAGTTAATTTATCAAGTCAAATATAAACTTTTTAGCTAGGCAGGCAGGTTTTATGTTATACAGTTTTTTAATAGTAAAACCCTATTTTGGTCCCCTACTCCTTGCTCTACTTCTGTTTTGGTCCCTCACTCTATCAAAATTCTGTTTTGGTCCCTCATTTAGCCTTCCATCTATCATGTTGGTCCCTATAATTATTCTGCAATTAAGTTGATGCTGAGCTGGCTGTTATGTGCTGATATAGACTGTTAAGTACTAACAGGGATGACAGGTAATCAAATTAAAAAAAGCCCTGATAGTGTGCAGATTCATTTGAAGCAGAGCACTCCATCCATTTCATAAATACTTCACTCTATTAACATCCATTCAAGTTGGCGTGCACCCCATCCATTCCGTCAAAGTAGCCGTGGCAATAAAGACCACCGTCCATTGCAGCGACCACTGTTGTGCATCCCATCCGTTCCAGCGAAGTAGCTACTGTGTTAAAAAGATGACAACAATCATCCATTGCCTCGACCGTTGGCATCACACACTACCTATTATGGATTCAGAAACGTTGCAAGAAGTAGGATCATATTTCACATTAGGAAAAAAAGAGAGGAGATTTTCAGTTAAAATAATGGAGTAGCATTACCCATATTTTTCTTATCTTCTCTTGTTTGCTTTCACAGAATTGTCGGCACCAACATAGCATGCATTATTTGAATTAATTGTAATGTCAGCCTTAATAAGACTTAGTATTAAATTAATAATCAAATTGAGGGACGACAAGTGTGATCTAAGAGCATCAAGGTGTAAATTAATCTAAATAAACATATTAAAGAATAAATTTAAAGAAATAACATGAATACGCATATTGAATACAATACAATATATAATAAAATATATTAATTTTTAAAATTTTAAGATATAGGTGTGACAATATAAATATATATATATATATATATAAACTCATAAAAAATAGCAATATAATATAATTAAAATATATATAAATATATATAAACACATAACATTGTTACTATTTTGGTCGAAATTTCATGTGTTATGATACGAGAGAACCAGACAGACCAGAACAGAACAACACAAAAAGGAAGGAGGGAGGAGAGAACCCGACCTGCAAGAGTTGCTGGCAACAGAACACGAAGAAGCAAATTGACAAAAATGATGACAGACAAAAAGTAGACATAAAAAAATAAAGACATACATTCTTTGAGCGACCGGACATACGAACGTGAAGACGCAGACGGACAAAACCAAAAATGGGATGAGGCAGCGACGTGATAGAAGGAAAACAAAGATGCAAATAGACGAAAGCGAAGACACGATTAGGTTTTGTTTGTTGATTTTTTTTAAAAAAACCGTTTCAGGTATTTTGAAACCTTTTTTTTTTTTTTTTCTAAGTCTGGAATTTTTTGCGTTTCAAAATGTTTTGGGCGTTTTGAAAATTTTTGACGCGTTTCGGTGTGTTTTGCCTGAACGGTGACGAGCCGAACACGCGTGCAAGCAAACGGTATGCGTGTCCGCACTGGATGGCGCACCCATGCTTCTTAGGCTGTGCTAAATTATGCTTTAAAAAATGACAAACATTCTCTTGACACTTGACGTCTCTTTCCCTGCTTAATGACTCATGTCCGTGTAAGCATGTACGTCCCTCTATTTAGAAATGTGAATTATAGTCATAGTGATGCATATGTATAGCAGAGATTATCATATAATTAAATGCCCATTTTGAAGCATCCAATTCTATGCATGATTTGAAACAAAGCACATAGATATGTCCTTGTCTGGTAGATCAGGGGTTGCAAGTTTTGTAAATTCCCTTCAGAATATAAAGTCTTTGCCTACAACTGCAACTGGGATTTTTCAAACCTTCACCCTCACCCCCCACCCCACAATTGCTTCTCCATCATACACATTTGGATTGGTCCTCCAAAGTAATTTTTATATCATTATTTTACTAACAGAAATAATGATATATCAAAAGGTTTAAGAATATGTTTAATCACTTTTTTATTGGTAAATTAGTTAATAAAATTACTGACATTTTCCTTGAAAATTTTCTCCCCAGAAGTATGCTACAAACAAACATGTATTTGATTAAATTTCTCTCTTCTAATGCAACCCAAATATAATTTACAATTAAATATTGTCTTTTACCAATAAAAGAAAGATATGAGATGAAAATACAATGTTGCGTTGGACCACGAATATCGAAACGCATTTAGGTTCCTGCTGCTCACTGTTGCATGTTGATTAGAGGATCATCACTCTTGCCTTAAGAATTCAATGTGCAGGAGATAATATTCTATCCAAAGCATCAGCTTTATAGATCAGAACATAATTTCATGAGATAGAATGTAATAATAACAAAGCACAAAAAAGATGTTATTTACTTCATTGTCTACACACACACACACACATAAGAAATTTTATTCTTCCTTTAGCTTCTAGAACAGGCTCCGGGGGCCTTCAGCACCTTAGCATATCTTGCACCTTTATCAACTTTGACAAATATTATAACAGAGTCACAAGCAAGATGTAAAAGATCAATGCCAATGGGCAATTAACATACACCCTTCCCCCCAAAAAAAGGAATGCTACTAACAGAAAATAAAGCAACACATTATATTAAATACAATTATACAAAAGCATGTAACTAGGACATCAACTATAACAGAAAAAGATTATGTACATAATCTCACCATACCTGAATGACTGGGCAAACTCCCAGGTAGATCAGGTTGCTTGACAACCAGATGCAAGGTATGACCATCTTCAACATCTATACTCATGTTAGGGAAGAAACCAACGTTGAAGGAAGGACAATGACACAGTGAAAAGATAATAGTACATTGAGAAGGCTCGAGAATGGCAGCAGAAAAAGGAAAAAATGGTCTGCCTTCACAAGTTGTGATTATTGAATTTAATCAATGTCAAAGTGTTAATAGAAGGATCATCATTCGCAAAACTTAAGTCACAAAAGAGAAAGCTTCATTGTCAGTTCATCAGATGTGTGTTAAGATACTAAAATCTTCTTTAAGGATTTGCATCCTTCAAGAAAAGGAACACTAATGGTTTCTCACTGTAGTAGAAGCAAGAAGCTAAAAGCAGAATAAAACTTCTTATGTGGTTCTCTCTATCCATCCCCCAACTTCAAATGACAAAATGGGTTTTGCAGAATGAATGCAGTCTGCAGAAAGGATGGAATCCACGCTAGCGGTTGAAGCAATGGATGGATATCACTGTCTTTTTAACATAGTAGCTGCTTTTCCAGAATGGATGGGGTGTCCGCCAGCGGCCACTGCAAACGATAGTTTTGAACGTCGCAACAGCTTCGACGGAATGAATGGGGTGCACGCCAGCTTTGATGGATATGGATTTAGTGAAGCTTCGACAGAAAGGATGGAGTGCTCTGCTTTGAATGAAACTGCATACCATTAACATTCATTTTGATTTAACTAGCTGTCATCCCAATAAGCCTACATCAGCACATAACGGCCAGTTCAACGTCCATTTAACTCTAGGATGCATGTAGGCACCAACTTGATATTTAGGGGGTTAAGTGAAAGACTAAAATAAAATTTCGACATATTAAGGGATTAAAATAAAATTTTTGTCATTTCTTACTTATACTCTTACCTTGTAATTTATCCGTTGTTTTGATGAAAAAAAAAAAATTGTAATCAATGTCTGGAGAGTAAGGAGAAATGCGACCATCATTATTTGAAAGGATGCTATCGGTTTTTTTTTTTTTTTTTTTTTGTATTTATAGACTGGTAGGACTTAATTTGAGTAAAAAATAAAAAATAAAAAAAATAAGAGGGGACCTTTTTTTTGGGCCACAATGGGGGACCGTTAACTGAAAAGGAAACTATACAAATTTTTTTAAAAAAAATTGTCAAATAAGATGAAAGACGTCATGTTCGACCTTGATATAAAAGGTTGGCTTCTTTCCAATTAAAAATATGTTATATAGATATTGTTTCTTTTCCTTTCCTTTCAGCCAGAGATTTTTAAGAATTTCCTACGAAGAATCGATAATTACACTGATCATAAAAAATTGTCTAATCTTAAAATAAAGTTGTCATCAGAAATTACCCTACACTAATTATCGTTATCAGCATCGAATAAGAAACAAAAGAACGATCTATCGTTAAAAAAAAAGAAGGAAAACAATTACACAAACAAATAACTGAACAAGTCACATACATTGTGATAAGTTTTCTTCAATATAGTTTTTAAATAAGATTCGTTTATGTTTGACTCCTTGTATATTGAGCTTTGGATAGGCTTAAAAATGTAAGAGTCGAATAAATTATATTTATAAATATTCAAGCTCAGTATCCATATACAAAAATATAAAAGTAGAATAATATATTTTATTAGCATTTGATAAACTAAATTATAGATCTAGCCCGATTCCTAATGAACCCACTTTGAGTCCAATACACGAGGTTCATAATTACTTCAACTCCTATACATGAGGTTCATAAGGAGACTGCCCCAGTTCAGGCATGATTATTGGAACTCTTGTTACTCTCTTAGATTGTTCTTATAGTCCTTTAACTAAATTGCCCAACACCACACCCCCCCCCCCGCCTGGGTTGCATTGCTTGCAGGCCCTCTTCGCCGTTATTCTAATAACCAAATAAGTAGAGTAATCAATAGGTTCCAAAAATCAGTTTACCATTGGTACCGTACGCGAGAAGTCACTAAACCTCTACCATGGAGTACTCATTTTTCCTTTTCATAATCTCTAAAAAGCAAACAAGATAGTGATTATAATTATTATAAAACAAACAAATTATTGTGAATTTGTGATTATATTTTGGTTCAGGAGGTTTGGGTATATTTCTAGAACAAAGAAGAAATTATGTAATTTAGGTAGGTATCTTTTAGAAAGGAAGAGTAATTTGTGCCCCCCCATTATTATTATACCCCTATAGGCATGCTAGTTTGGAACTTTGTCTAAATTATTCCTTTCCTAGAGGATTATACGGGCATCCTCCTTCATATAGGGCAAGTGCAGTTGGGATTTAATTCTCGATTCTTGTTCCAAGAATGAGGGGTTTAAACGTTGAGGTATAGAGTAATTTATGGACTGGTCACTGGCTGATCTTAGCAAGGGAAAAGTGAAGCACTCTGGGTAAACTCTTACAAAAGACAGGGAAATTTAATTGACTTTAGTTTTTTTTTTTTTTTTAAAAGTACCTCAAAACTTGCAAGTTTCGTAATAAGCATTGACTTATTCTTCCGGAACTCAAAGGTTTTTGGGATTCTTTAAGAGTTCCAAGAGGCCCCATTTGGATTATGAAATTAGACTCAAAGAAATGAAATTGAGATTAAAAATAAAAATAATATAAAATATTAGGTTTGGTACGATATAAAAAATAAAGGAATCTCTTAGAATACTGCTAAAAAGACTATTACCCTGATTAAAATAAAAAAAGAAGCCACCGCCTCCTCCTTCTAATTAGTGGCAGAAAACATGGAGTTTTGGTTTCCAGGCCACCAGCAACAATAAAAAATCGGAATGGAGTTATTCTTCATCTTTGTCTTCTTCCGACCACCAGATTCGAAGAACAGAGCATCATGGAGAAGAGCTCATATAACCATCTGATGTGGGAGAGAGGAAGAATAGATTGCCAAGGAAGAGATAAACGAAGAGAAAGAAAGAGCCAGGAAAGAATGAAAGAGTTGAAAGAATTTGGAAGAGTAAAGAGTGTGTGAAGAGTAGAAAATGGTGAATCCCTAGCTCTCCCACCTCTGATGCCTTCTTTAACTTTGATCTTCTTTGACTTCGATGATCGGAAGATAAAAGCTCAGATGGGCTTGTAAAGAATGGACGTTGCAGTAGTTGGAGTGCTTTTTCATTGACATTCTAGTGTAACAACATAAAATAATTAACACTGTAACGTTATTCTTATTATACCCAAATGTTTAAAATGTTTTTTTTTTCAATTTAATGGATCATGTAATTGTCACTTACATAATTAGTGTAGTTTTTAGAACATCGTGGAAGTGTTACTTACACGATTGTCTGAATTGAATTTTGAAATGGGGACGTTATACCCCTCATTTCTATTAATAGGGGACGTCCCTTGGAGGACGTCCTCAATAATAAATGAGGGGAGGGGCGCCCCTCCCAAAAAAAAAAATTTCTATTAAATAAAAATATTTTAAAATAAAAATTTAAATATATTTATTAATTTTAAATTATATTTAAGAATTTTAAATATATACCATAATTTATATATCATAATATTACAATTTACTAGCACCACGCAAACACTACACTCATTATATAACATTAAGAAAAATAAATTATGAAAAGCATAATATTATGATATACATGGGCGGAAAAAATAAATGATCAAAAGCATATTATCATTTATACATGGGTGACAAAAGTATAAAATAATAATAATGATTAAAGGAGATAAATTATTTATTTTTGGGTTAAAATTGACACCAAAAGCCTTTCAATTTTTCTCAATTCAATTTTTAAAAGTAATATTAATAATAAAAGAGACTCACAAAAGCATAATATTAATAATAAATTTTACAATATGAGCTTTTTCATAATCAAAATACTCAAAATTAAAATGACTTTAAATTTTATAAATTGCAATTTTGTGTTTGGTGTGTTATAATATACAAAAATTGTAGTATATAATTTAGTTGCAATGCATTGTATCAGAAAAATTCTAGTGTGTAAAATTGAAAGGCTTTGGGTGTTAATTTTGACTCAAAAATCAAAAATATTTTATCTCTTTTATTCATTATCATTGTTTTAATTTTTTCCTTTTTATTGATGCTTGACATTTTGACCTTTTTTTGAAAAAATTCTGCCACTTGCTAATTGATCAGAACTATATTAAATTTGAATGATGATAGTTACATGTTTTAGTAATTTTTTTTAATGTTATATGATGAATGTAATATTTGTAAGTTGCAATATTATGATGGTGTGTTATGCTATATAAATTAATTAACTTATATGGTATATGTAAAATTTATAGTATATAATCTAGTCAACATGTATTGTGTGGTTATATATATATATATATATATAATCATTTAAAAAATTTAAAATTAATAAATATATTTGATATTTTATTTTAAAATATTTTTTTAAATTTAATTATAATTTTTTTTTGGGAAGGAGGCACCCCTCCCCTCATCTATTATTGGGGACCTCCCCCCTCTAAGTGGAAATTGGGGGCGTGATGTCCTTTCATTTCAAAATTAAAATTTAGACAATCATGCAAGTGTTATTTACGCCTGCAATATTCACGTGACAATTATATGAGATATTAAGTTTTTTTAAAAAAATATTCTAAATATATGGATATAATAAAAATAATGGTGTAGTGTTAGAGTCATCTAATATTAATAAAATTTTTAGTATATTTATAATTTTAAATGTATCAATATATTAAATTATAATATAAAGATATAATTATAATAATATTAATAAAAAAATTAATAATATCATAATTATATCATTAGTTCATGCTTTTCCACTATGAACAAATTTGTCCCACCACAATTGGATTCGTTGACACTCCAACATTTCATATAAATTGGGTGGAATTGGATATTTTCGCACTTGAGGGAATATATATTTAATTGATTAATAAAATCTAATAATTATTACAAAAATTAAAACAGTAGAGATTAAATTAAAATATTTATAAATTATAACAATTTAGTTATAAGCTTTCAAATTATAAAATTAAATTAAAATTGAATGAAAGTATATGAATAAAAATATATAGTGTTTCCTAAATTTAATGATATTAAAATTAGACTATGAATATTAAAAAAAATAATGCAGAGGATTTGTGAAGGAGCACGTGATTTGGGTAGTACTTCAAATCCCGATTGCCTTTTGCATCCTCCGTCGTCTTATTATACAGATGCGCGCATTTGATTACCTAGCCGGTCCTTATTCATCACGTACGTCACGTTTTGGTCTCTGATTGAACTTTCACATCATTTTCAGTTTTCACAGTAACTGACAGGTTGGCTTCTCCTGAAAACACCCAAAATTGTATTTCCAAGAAGTTGTTTGCTTTGTATCACAATTTTCTGTCATTTTTCTTCTACTTCCTACTGAACTAAGCATTTTCTTGCTGAGACATTGACTTTTCCCCATTGTTTCTGCCAGTTGTTGAGAATCGGTAGAAAATGTGGAAGCTGAAGATTGCGGAGGGAGGGAGTCCATGGTTGCGCTCACTAAACAATCACGTTGGAAGACAGGTCTGGGAGTTCGATCCTAAAGTTGGATCTCCAGAGGAAATCATGGAGATTGAGGGAGCTCGCGAAACTTTCCAGAAAAATCGCTTCCACAAGAAGCATAGCTCTGATCTAATTATGCGCATTCAGGTTTGGTCTCTTTGTGCATGGTAATGTTAACTGATGCTGCCTCTTGTCATATTTCACTTGAGCTTTGATTATAATTATAATCAAACTCTTCTCTCTTTGGTTAATTCAATTTCAAGTGAAATGTCAATTTGCTGTGCACTCGTGGGTCGTGTACTTGAAGAACGTTAGTCAGACTTTGCCTAATTGAATAATTTTCACTTTATCGGTTACTAGCATGCTTGAGTGATAAAATGGAAAGCAAGGAACAGTGCTGGTAAACTTCCAGAAGGGCAGATAGATTTTTTTTTTTTTTGGTCTTTTGGCCTTTTTAGCCTTCTGTGGGCAGTAAGGCCATTAAGATTACAAGACTTACTTGACCTCAACGAGCACAATATCTTCCTTGGACGCTTTGAACTGCATGCGGTGTGTGCTAATGGTATTTATTAATTTGATTTTTATAATGGGATGACAGTATCTGGTGATTTCTTAACTTACTTTATTGTACCTTGAATAGATGAAACTATATGGTGATTTGTTCCCTATCTGATACTTACAAATAGGGGTCACATTGTGTATGATATGCATCTATTGCGTAACTATAAGTGCTTCTTAGTTTATTACTTTGACTAATAATATTCTACATCCTCCATTTGGGGGGACAAGACGGAAATATGGTAAGATTGGATGTGCGGGAATCTGTTGATTTAATTATTACCCTTTATCCTCTGGTCCAATGTGCTTGAAATTCAACATGAAATCAGTTATTCTTTGCCCTACTTTTGAAGTTTGACTGAACATTATCAGGGTGCTCTGCGGATGTTTGTAGAGAGAAAAGAAATAGCAGCATAGTACTTCTACAGAATATTACATGGATGAATAGAAAGGAAAGGGATTTGATATTATAGATCAGCTACATTGTAGGTTCAATAGATGACCTATGTGAAGATATTTTATATAATAACTTTATGTTTTTAATTGTATCATATTTAGTTTTTAATCAAATAAGATATTGTTAATGTCTCTTGCATTATATACTTGCGTGTTTCATTTTTAAGTTATTTCTTATCCCTTTTTTGACTTATAATAATCCCTTCTAGTGGTATAAGGTGTATTGGATTCCCAGAAGATTGAAAGTTATTACCATGTGCATCTTAAAACTTGTCCTAGAAAAAATGAAGGAAGCAGTTCATAAATGTTTCCTTTTCTGCTTGAATTACTAACAAAGTTCTTGTAACTTTGTTATGTTGGGTGTGTCATATGATTTTTAGTGCTTTATTATTGTGTAAAGTTTTATTATTAAGATCTCATGTCTGAAATTCCACCATTTAAGTTCACTCTTCTTTCTTGTAACTAAATGAAGTTTGAGAAAGAGAATCGAATAGATGAGGTCTTACCTCAAGTCAAAGTCAAAGATATAAAGGATATATCTGAGGAGACTGTGACGAGAACATTAAGGAGGGCCATAGGTTTTTATTCAACTCTCCAGAGTCATGATGGACACTGGCCAGGAGATTATGGAGGTCCCATGTTTCTTATGCCTGGCTTGGTAAGTTATGTTTTTAACACTTAATCTTATATTGTGATATACATTCTGCTCTAATATACAGACAATCAGGCCCTTTGCTAAAACTGCACCAACTCTGCCAATAAGATTTATGGGCTTTTCATTATAGATTGATTTATCTTTTATCTTTTTTTTTCCTCACTTCTTTTTTGACCACTTCTTCCTGAATAATATGCACCTTTGAGAAACAGCCATGAAAATTCTAGTATTTTCTGGTAATGCAATTGGTCAGGTAATTACTCTGTCTGTCACTGGGGCACTGAATGCAGTCTTGTCAGAAGAACATAGAAAAGAAATGCGTCGTTACCTCTACAACCATCAGGCAAGAAATTTGCACTAGCATTTCCTTTACTCTATTGGTTTCTTCTCAGAAATTCTCTGACATAGATTTATGTAACTGTAGAATGAGGATGGTGGTTGGGGATTGCATATTGAAGGCCCAAGCACCATGTTTGGTTCAGTTTTGACTTATGTAACTCTGAGGTTGCTTGGCGAAGGAGCAAATGATGGAGAAGGGGCAATGGAGAAAGCTCGTGACTGGATTCTAGAGCATGGTGGTGCTACTTTTATAACATCATGGGGGAAGATGTGGCTTTCAGTTATGATCTTAGCCTCATTTTGATGGTTTTATTAATTGATAAGACATTGCGGTATATTTATTTGCTGATCTTTTCATGCTGATAGGTTCTTGGAGTGTATGAATGGTCTGGAAATAATCCTCTGCCCCCTGAGATATGGCTTCTTCCTTACATGCTTCCATTCCATCCAGGTCCTTGCCCTTTAAGCTGTTTACTTAATCAAAGAGGGGATATAATTAATTTAACATTGCCAACGGAAGCCCCCTTCTCATACAGTGAGAGAGAGTTGTTGAGAATTCTACTTATGGATCAGTGTTTTGACTAATATGTTTGGCTTGTGTATCTTTCCTCAAAACCTATATCTCCTTTCAAAGTGGGCGGCTTATGTGGTTTTAAAGAAAGAATAATTTTATGGAATGACGACAACAATGGAAACATGTCAACTCAATCAAGAAACTTGAGTTTTTTTTTTTTTTGGTTGTAGAAATGACTATAATGATTTTGGTTTATTCAATTTGTTGGGGTGAATAACTTCAATTTGTACAATACTTGTTTGAGTAAAATACTATTTCATCTCTGGAGAAATAACTTAATTATACGATTTCCCCCTCTGTCATGAAAAATTATATTGCCTTCTCCTGAAATTAAAAATATCCTACAATCCATTTTTCACTAAAATACTTCAAGTTTGTAAAATAGGTATTTTTAAAAACAAATCAAATGATATTTAAATACTTTCTTTCCTAAAAAGATGCTTTTCCTACTATGTCATATTTTTAATGAAAAAATCAATCTTGTCTTTGAGGGTACTTTGGTCACTATGGGTTTAGGTTTAAGAAATTTTTTTAATTTTTTCAATTTTAGGATAGGCTCGTGTAATTAAGCAATCTCTTAGCAGAGGGTAGAATACTTTACCTTTCTTGTTTTGTTATTCAGTCTGTCAATGCTCTTTGTGTAATTTAATATATAATTTAATGTTATGAGGAAAACAAAAGTTATTGTCCATATGGGAATTTTTTTTGTCCCTGAGAACTTGTGTACTTCATGTATGATGCATGTTTTTTAGTAAAGGCATTATATGTTAGTGCAGTATATGATGTTCTTAAGAGAGATTCTCTAATCTTTCCATTCGTTCTCAGCTTAAACTAAAAGAAGTTGTTTCTCTAATTTTTAACTTTTACAGGAAGGATGTGGTGTCACTGTCGGATGGTCTATTTGCCAATGTCTTACTTGTATGGGAAGAGGTTTGTTGGTCCAATCACACCAACAGTCTTGTCTTTGAGAAAGGAGCTTTATACCATTCCATATCATGACATAGATTGGAATCAGTCACGCAATTTGTGTGCTAAGGTTTGTGAAATTGTTAAGTGGTCCTAGAAAAAGATTATGAGAATTGCTTCACATGGAATTTAATTACTTGTTTGCCCCATAACATAACATCCTGTACCTGCTGATATTAGTAAGTAATAGCATAATAAAAAGCAGCCGACTGTTACCTTTTTATCTCCTCTATTTTTTATTTTCAGACAATGGCATATGTAAGGTTTTGCTGTTATTTTGATGCAGGAGCTTGCCTGAATGTCATTAATTAGTACTGTCATGCCTCCAGAGCCACACTATCCATTATGACAAGAATCATACCACTTAAACCAAATTTTATTCATTCTGCCACCTACTTGACCACCAAGTTATTACTATCAGTTGCATTCTTATCTCAGTGATAACCATTGCTGTTTGAATGATTATTAGTGTGTTTAGTTTAGCGTTTAAAAGATTTAAAATCCCGTTTGCACACTTAAACGAGAGTTTGTCTTGCAAACATTATTGTTTGGTTTAATATTTGATTTTTTCTAAAATCAATTTTATCTTCCAAACCCCCGTTTGCACAAAAGTAAAAAATAGTTACTTTTGCACTGAATGAACTGTATAGGTGGCAAAAATCAATTTTCAAACTAAAGTTTTTAAACATAAATCACGGTGATGCAAAATTGCAGTAAGCCAAAATCAATTTTGAAAATCAAGCTGACCCAAAATCACATTAACTCAACGTCAATCCAAACATGCGCTATTTCTCTAGCCATCACCAGCATGATAATGTTATATCCAGTTTTGGAACCTTACTTTGTATGTAATTCATCCAATTTTACTTACTGGATATATCATCCTAATCCAGTTGATACCTTTATACCAGACACCTTGATGTGTTTATTTTCAATAATGATCAGAGACTGCGGTTTTTTGCTTCTCTTTATTGAATTTTTTTCTTTTTTAATTTCTTGGGTGGGGGTGCAACACACAAGAAGCACTCTCCTTTTGAGTGTAACGTGTCAGAAGTTAATTGAACTAGAATTTAATAAGGATGACTAGAGAATTGTCTCTGTTGTGCAGGAAGACTTGTACTATCCTCATCCACTTCTGCAGGATATTCTCTGGTCTTCTCTTCACAAGGTCGTTGAGCCCATTTTGATGCATTGGCCTGGAAAAAAGTTGAGAGAAAAGGCTATTAAGACTGCAATTGAGCACATACATTATGAAGATGAGAATACTCGTTATATTTGCATAGGGCCAGTAAACAAGGTATTTATTCAGGGGCAGGAGAGCTCTCTACTGTACCTCCCCCTTTTCAATTGTTCTTTGTTCTCTTGTTTTATTTCAACCCATCAGAAGATAATGCTTACTGACTGCTTAATTAATGTCACGCTTTAATTTTTAGGTGTTAAATATGCTCTGCTGTTGGGTGGAGGATCCAAATTCAGAGGCTTTCAAGTTGCATCTTCCAAGGATCTATGATTATCTATGGCTTGCTGAAGATGGCATGAAAATGCAGGTCCAATATGAGTCAACTCATCTTGAACTTACTAGAGTGTTTATATGGTCATTTTCATGCAATTGGATTTACTAAGAGATGATTAGGAATGATATGGATATAATTATGGTCTTTAAGCTGTAATATGTGAAACTGTGTTAGTGTGCTCAGGTTGACCAGCACTTGAGGTGATATGCTAGTGTTTTTTGAAATATAACGATACAAATAATGCGTGTAATGGTTTTCTGTTGTCAGGGATACAATGGAAGTCAACTGTGGGATACTGCATTTGCTGTCCAAGCAATTATTTCAACTAAACTCAGTGAAGAATATGGCCCAACGCTTAGAAAAGCACACATGTACCTTAAGAATTCACAGGTGATTGTTTACATTATATCCTTAAAACTGGAATCAGTTTGCACCTGTTGACCATTGTCTTCTCTTTCTTTTTCTTCTTGATAGGTTTTAGAAGATTGTCCAGGTGATCTCAGTTATTGGTATCGCCACATTTCAAAAGGTGCTTGGCCATTTTCAACGGCAGACCATGGGTGGCCTATTTCTGACTGCACAGCTGAAGGATTAAAGGTATTTATTGATTTAAAGACTGGACTTCCATTTGCCTACTTTCTCCTATTCATGACTGATATTATTTTCAGGCTGTTCTCATACTATCCAAAATTCCACTGGAGATCGTTGGTGAGCCATTGGATGTGAAGCGATTATATGACGCTGTCAATGTCATTCTCTCATTGCAGGTAACTGAGTCCACATGACACAAACCTTGGTTTATTTATAATTATTATTTTAATAAGTTAGCTAGTAAGCAATAACAGTTATCTATGCAACTTGTTATTATTGGTTTCTGTTGAACTTATGATGCTAATATCATTAACATTGTATAGGATAAATTTATTCGATCACCTTAGTGACCCTCCACCTTATATGATTTCATTGTGAGTTGGAATTTGGCATTGACTTTGAATTATTTATCTCAAAAATGATATATGTCTGTTCCTACACTTTAAAAAACTGAGTATACAATTGAATTGAAGATTAAACACCGATGTAGTTTGTTTGTTTCTAATTAAATATAGCCAAAGCTTCATTGGAGATATAATTGGAAGCACCAAAAGCCTTGATATTATGGTAGTCTTGAGCTCTTCAACTCTTTATGTTTACTATTAAAGCTGATCATGGGCCAAGTCACTGGCTTGAGTTTGTCAATTTTTAAACGGTCGAAGCTTGAAAGCTGACAAAATTCTATGCAAAATGAAGCTAAATTTTGGCCCATTAGAAGGTCTAATTTCAATGTTTAGCAAAACAAATTGTAATATACATAGCTAAAAATGTATTACAAGGAATATCTAATTTCAAGAAATGTCTCTTATTCTAGAAAAAAATTTTCATAGCCACTACAAGCATAATACATCGTATGCTTATTTTTCATCTCATATTTTACTACAAGTGCCTCCTACACATTGAAATGCTAGCAAACCTTCAAATTAGGCATGAACCAAGTTGTTTATGCATTGACTAAAATTGCAATTTTTTTCTTCAAAAAAAAAAATGTGTATCTCCATCTCACTGCATTGCTTGGGAATATGTTCTGAACCAATCAGACATCCAATAATTGTCAGATCGGGAATTTTTTCATTGATGATTCACATATGCTAAGTCAGATGAAATATAATAACTTCCAGATAAAAATAAGATAATAAGAGGGGAGGGAGAAAGATTAGGTGTGTATGTACTGCTGTGCTTTGTTGTGAGTTTAGTTTCTCTCTGTCTCAGTTGTACCTATACTTGCATGATTCTTTTGAAGTATTTTGTTTCTAGAATTTAATTTCTATCATAGTTTATCCTAATATACTAATTCCTAATAAATGCTCTCTTTTGGTACATTTGAGTTGGGACATTGCCCAGAACTACCCATGTTATCATCCTTGTACTATTTGGCAATTTTCTAGGTTAGATCATGTGAAGATATTAATTATCCATATTTTAAGAATCACACTAGTATGTCAATAGAAAATTATTTTCTCAATTTAGGGTCATTTTTGTTTCCCTCTTGTTCCATCGTTTTCTATCTATATACAGTAGTACAAACTTTAATTTCATCTACTAATCCATTGTCATGTGAAAAAGAAGTACTAATTTCAATTTAGCATTGCCACTAAGTCCATTAGTTTTTTTTATGTACTACTATTTGTTGCAGCATACCCACATATTGTCAACTACCACATTTATTAGTCTCACTCTTGTATTTATTAGTCCAACTAGTAGTTCAATTATTGTATTTATTAGCCTCATTTCTAGGTGTAGATTTTGTATATAAATATCCATGTTATCAAAGTGATTCAACAAGGTAAAATACAAGTTCTTTCTCCTTTACTACATGGTATTAGAGCACTTGGCCCGTTTCTGGGTATCCCATTGCCATTTTTTTCTAGTTCATCCTTCTAGGGAAACTAGGGTAATACTTTAGGTGGCTAATTTTATCTCGCCGCCAGCACAGGGGAAGACATAAGGTTCCGGTCAGCCTGTCCCAGCTTTCCGGCGGCCGAAAACACAGCGCATGAATCTCATGCTTCGACGAAGCAATCTGCGCAGTGCATCACGCGCTAGCGCGTGAAGGCATGTGAAGAACCTATTCCATCTCGTCTTAATTTTCTGGCGGTCAAAATCCTCTTTCTGGCACTTTCCCAGCCAGCCATTGATGCATACTCAATTTTGAGTTCTTCTGCCTAATTCCTTCTTGGGTCTAGGCTTTCTATTGACTCCAGCTTTGGCATTGTGACTTGGGTTTATATAATCTGAGTTTGTTGTTGGAGAACCCTCATTTTTTGTGTAAGATTGTCTAGTAATTGACTCAGCCTCATTGACTTTGGTTGTTGAATAGACAGTTTTTTATGATTGACTTCCTTCAATTTATCTCTTAAATTTCTCTTTTTTCATGAAGAAGATTATCAGTCATCTTTTAGTCAATCAAAGCCAGCCCTACTTTTGCAAGTTGAATTTTTCTTTCTGGTGTCTTTAAGCAACCCTTCCTTCTTCTACTATTTTTTGGCCTATTGTATCTTTAGAAATGTCTGAGGTCACTATGTCTTCTAAAATCAATAGGACTGAAAATTCCAATGCAATTGGGGATTTACAGAACCTACATCCTAATTATCGTTTGAATGGTAGAAACTATCTCAAATGATCACAACTTGTCCGGACCATATTGAAGGGAAAAGGAAAGTTAAGTCACATTTTGGGAAATGGTCCCTTGAAAAGTGAGAAGCACCATAAGGCATGGGATGAGGAGGATTCCATGATAATGGCGTGGCTCTGGAATTCCATGAATCCAGAGATAAGTGATACATGCATGTTTCTTACCACTACTAAGGAAATATGGGAGACTGTTAAGCAGACTTATTCCAAGGCTAAAGATGCTACTCTGGTGTATGAGCTCAAAATTAAAGCTGTAGGGATTTGACAAGGAAATAAATTTGTAATAGAATATGCTAACATGTTGAGAAACATTTGGCAAGAAATGGACCATTACAGGTGTATTGAAATGAAGTGCATCGAAGATGTAACAATATTGAAAAGTTTTATTGAGAAGGATCATGTTTATGATTTTCTTGTAAGACTCAATGCTGAATTTGATCAAGTCAGAATCCAACTTCTTGGAAAGGATGAACTACCATCTCTTAACCACACTATTTCAATTATTCAAGCTGAGGAGACTCGAAAAGGTGTAATGCTTAATTGTCCACCTATTGAAGGGTCTGCCATGATCCTTAATAGTGGCAAACATCAAAGTTTGACACTCGAACAACCCAGAGAAGACAAAAAAGGCAAGACACAAGATCGTGATAATCTATGACGTACCTATTGCAAAAAACCGCGCATACCAAGGAGTATTGTTGGAAATTATATCGAAAAAATATGAAAGTGGATCGACAAGAGCTCAAGGGCAAAGCCCATTTGATGCAGCCTAACCAAGACCAACCTCCAGGCCTTGAAGGATTTAGTAGAAATGAAATTGAAAGACTATGCAACTTGTTGGAGACCTTAGAGAAACCTCCTGGCAATACCAGTACTTGCTCTCTAGCTTATTCAGGTAATCTCTATCACTTCTATTGGTTAAATGTCTCAGATAAATCAATTTAGGACTCTTGGATCCTTGATTTAGCAACAACAGATCACATAACCTATTCTTCTTATCATTTTAAAACCTACACTCCATGCCCTAGCAATAGGAAAATATTGGTTGCAAATGGTTCACTTGTTACTGTAGCAGGCTTAGGGAATATCCAAATATCTCCCTCCTTTGTTCTTAGAAATGTTCTTCATGTTCCTAAGCTATCTACAAATCTTATATCCATAAAAAAACTCACACAAGATTTGAATTGTCAAATAACTTTCTTCTCTACTTCATGTATTTTTTAGGACCAAGATACGGGGGAAGAGGATTGGGCTTGCTAAGGAACAAGATGGACTTTACTATCTAGTGTCACCTATAAATGCTGATGATATCAAGATTCCCATGTCCTTTTCTTCCTTTACTGGATCCTCATCTACTGAGAATAAAATTTGGCTTTACCACTATCATTTTGGTCACCCCTCCTTTGAAACTCTGAAGATTATGTTTCCTTCTTTGTTTAATAAAATTAATCTTGCCAATTTCCATTGTGAGACTTGTGAAATAGCAAAACACAACCAAGTTTCCTTTCCTATTAGTCATATAAGAAGCTCTTCTCCCTTCACTCTTATTCACAGCAATATTTGGGGACCATCTCCTATTCTTAATATCTTTGGTGCTAAATGGTTTGTTTCTTTCATCGATGATTGCACTAGGGTTTCTTGGATCTTTCTTTTAAAAAATAAGTCAGATGTGAGTATACTATTTCCTAATTTCCGTAGCATGATTCAAAATCAGTTTGAGGTTAAAATTAAAAGGATTAGGTCTGATAATATGAAAGATTACTTCAATCACACATTATCTTCCTACCTCCAAAAGGAAGGAATCATCCATGAATCATCCTGTGTATATACTCCACAGCAAAATGAAATAGTTGAGCGAAAAAATGGACATATCTTATTTATGACTCATGCCTATCTATTTTACCCAAACATGCCTAAATCCTTTTGGGGGGAAGCTGTCCTTACTGCTACATACACTATAAACTGATTACCCTCTCGTGTTCTAGACCATAAAACTCCTATGGAAGTTCTCTCTCAATTTTATCCAAATCTCAGAATTACCAATGGCCTTACACCTCGTATATTTGGGTGCACTGCATTTGTCCATATTCATAACACAGGGAAGTTAGATCCAAAAGCCCTTAAATGCATCTTCTTAAGATATTCCTCTACTAAAAAAGGTTACAAATGTTATCATCCTGCTACAAAAAGTTCTTTGTTTCTGTTGACGTCACATTTGCAGAACATCTTCCTTATTTTCTGAGCCTTTATCTTCAGGGAGAGCACACTAGTATGGAAGATAAGGAAGCATATTTCCTTGATATTTTGTCTTTTCTTGACCTTCCCAAGTCCAATCCTACCATTTTTGAAAATCTACCTAGACTTAAATCTAGTCCTGATACTTCTAATAATCCTACACCCACTTTGGTTAGTCCCCACACTGAATCGGTCATCATGGATAACGCCAATCTTGATAATGTGAGGTATTTGCAGGTGTACACAAGAAGGGAAGCTCTAGCTCCTAAACCTGTGTAAGCCCAAATCTCTGCACCTATGTCTGGTAGTTTTGAAATTGAGGTAAGCACAAATTCTAACCCTAGCTCCCTAAACATTGATCTTGATGTTCCCATTGCCATTAGGAAAGGAACTAGAAAAAGTACAAAGCACCCATTATATCCTCTTTCCCACTTTGTCTCATTTAACAAGTTTTCTCCAACTCACAAAAACTTTCTTGCAAACTTAAATTCCATTGTCATTCCAAATAATTTATCATTAGCCAAGGAGGAATGGAGGCAAGCCATGAAAATTGAGACGGAAGCATTAGAGAAAACAAGACGTGGGAGTTGGTCCAATTACCAAAGGGAAAGAAACCCATAGGGTGTAAGTGGGTCTTCTCAATTAAGTATAAAGCTGATGTATCACTGGAGAGGTATAAAGCACGATTGGTTGCTAAAGGGTATACTCAAACTTATGGCATAGATTATCAAGAAACCTTTGTTCCAGTTGCCAAAATGAATACCGTGAGAATCCTGTTATCATTAGCATCCATTTATAATTGGACACTTCAACAATATGATGTGAAGAATGCTTTCCTCCATGGGGACCTAGATGAGGAAATCTACATGAATATTCCACCAGGATTTGGAGACAGTACAACTGCAAACAAAGTGTGTAAACTAAAGAAAGCGTTATATGGTTTGAAACAATCTCCGAGAGCTTGGTTTGGAAGATTCACCAGAGTAATGTTAGCCTTTGGCTATAAGCAAAGTCAAGGAGATCATACTCTGTTTATTAAACACAAGGATTCAAGGGAAGTCACAATCTTTCTGGTATATGTTGATGATATCATTGTCATCGAAGATGACAAGATAGAACAAAAGGAGCTCAGGAGATGTCTATCAAATGAATTCGAGATAAAAGAGTTGGGAAAATTAAAGTACTTCTTGGGAATTGAAGTAGCATATTCAAAACAAGGTATCTTTATTTCTCAACAAAAATATGTAACAGATCTCCTAAAAGATATAGGCAAACTAGCAAGTAAACCAACTGATACGCTAATTGATTCAAATCATAAACTTGGAGAAGCCAGGGATGACATTGCTATTGACAAGGAAATGTACCAGAGGTTGGTAGGGAGACTTATCTATCTTTCACATACCAGACCTGACATAGTATATGCAGTAAGTGTGGTAAGTCAATTTATGCATAATCCTAAACAAATACACTTACATGTTGTTCATAGGATTCTAGACTATTTGAAAGACACTCTAGAGAAAGGGATATTATTCAAGCAGAACACAAAATTAACTTTAGAGGTCTATACAAATGCTGACTATGCAGGATCAGTAATAGACAGAAGGTCTACTATGGGTTATTGTACTCTCCTAGGTGGTAATTTAGTAACTTGGAGGAGCAAAAAACAGAATGTGGTAGCCAGGTCTAGTGCTGAGGCAAAATTTAGAGCTATGACACTTGAAATTTGTGAATTATTGTGGTTAAAGATCATCTTGGATTACTTAAAAATCAAGCAGGTTGGCCCTATGAGACGATACTGTGACGATAAATCTGCTATCATCTAGTGCAACATGACAGAACAAAGCATGTTGAAGTTGACAGACATTTCATAAAAAAAAACCTGGAAAATGGTCTTATTTGTACTCCTTATGTGTCAACAAGAGGCCAGTTAACAGACATCTTCACCAAAGGGCTCAACAATGCAACATTTCAAACCATTATATCCAAGCTGGGAATGCAGAACATCTATTCACCAGCTTGAAGGGGAGTGTTGCAGCATACCCACATATTGTCAACTACCATATTTATTAATCTCACTGTTGTATTTATTAGTCCAGCTAGTAGTTCAATTATTGTATTTATTAGTCTCATTTCTAGGTGTAGATTTTGTATATAAATATCCATGTTATCAAAGTGATTCAACAAGGTGAAATACAAGTCTTTTCTCCTTTACTACACTATCCCTAGTAATTGTATAGTACATTAAATTTTATTGTTTAATGGCACAAAGAATAATATGAAAATATCTTTGGTTAGTTTAGATTACTGAATTATTATTATTCTTATTTGTCTTACCCTTGGTAATCAAGATCACAATCTTGAGCATAAGATTGTAATCTTCCACCCCAATTTCTTGTACAATTGTGTGGAAGGTCAAACCAATTCAGGATTCAAGATTGTGGAATCACACAATTCCATGCACTCTTGGAAGGGACTTAAATTTCTGTCACTTTTGAAAGTGGACAAAATGCTTTGTTTGCCTTAGGTTCTTTCCAGAACAGCCAGAAACCCTTCTTCATGCTAGATAACACCAGCCTTTGCCTTATTCCCTTCTTTTTGTGCTGTTCTTGCTGCTGGTTCTTCCTCTTTGTTTCTAGTTTGCTCTGTATTTGGATTTCTGAACGTTGATTGTCGATCAAGTGGAATTGTTTCAATATGTTTTGACTTTTTGCAATATAATTATATGAGGCCTCAGTACTTCAATCGTTTTTGATAGATAAGAATGGGTTGAATATGTGGATTCTATCGCATTGCTTGCGTTTAATCAGATTTGCTCTATTTTTCAATTGAGAGTTGTTGACTTGATTGTTTGCTGTGCATTTTGTTAATTGTTATGGCTTATGACTTGTATAATGTATGAATATTATCACTTTGGTGACTTACGGGTTGTGTCAATAAGTTATAAAACTTATGAAATGTTGTGGCACTTGCAATTTATGACACTTTATGCAAGTATGATGAGATTTGGATAGTTTCATGCTTATCTAAGAATTTAATGCAACTATGTGTGTGAGTTTATCATAAGTAGTAGGATCTAACGATCCTCAATCCAATCTGAGTTTATTATTTTTTTGATTTTATTTTCTCTGAAGTTTATGTGTATTCAGGTCAAGCTTTTTCTTACTCCATTTTTTAGATGCAAAAATATAATATAATGCATTCTTTTAGTTCAAATATTATCTCACTCTTTCAATTTGGATATTATCAGCTTGAAGTCTAAAACTAATATTTCTTAGCAAAAAGGGGGAAAAAAAAATCTGAACAAATGAGAATGATTGTATGTGTCATTTTTTATCATCACAAGTTGATTTTGGCAATTCTAATTTAATTATATACCATTCACATTTTATGATAGTTTATAATTTACTTTCTCTACGGTGGGTGGACAACTGATCGCTGTATAAATTCAATTCAATCTGGCTAGTGTCCAGTGGAGTCACGTATTTGATCCAGAGATATGTCTTTTTTTCTTTTTTTGGCTTCATTGCAGAACGCAGATGGTGGTCTTGCAACATATGAGCTCACAAGATCTTATAAATGGTTGGAGGTAGCTTCCTTTCATTATATTGCCTATTTTTTTGAAAGTTTTTAGTATCCTTTATGAAATGTGAATCAGGCAATGGTCATTTGCCACATGATTTCTTCCCATAAGAAAGAACAATATCTATCCTTTATCTTTTGTTTTTAGCTTTCTGTTGAGAGACTATATTTTGAGACCTCTTTATATTGAGAGAAATGTATTACCGCATAAATATGTACTAACTTAATCTATAATCTGTTGTCCTTGACTAGTGCCCTAGTAGGCATAAATACTGATACCAACACAGGACACACCTGACACAACAAAATCTAGTGTCCATATGTAGATTTAATGTATTTAGTCTAATATGATTGGCTGACAAGTGTCGGACTCTAAACTGTAGAGTACTTTCCTGTATATATCAAGTGTATATTGACATAGGTACATGATGCCTGCTTTTATAGATGGAGCAAGACAAAGAGTTGTATAACAAGAGGTATCATAGGCATAACAAAAGGGAAACAGAAACCCAAATGTGTAGGAACAAACTAACAAACTTGATAAGTAGATTAAAAAATAGAATTTGAATATGTCTAATATCTGTCCTCCTAAACTATGAGAATAAAGTAATAAATAGTTGAGATACTTCGAATAATTCAAAATATCCCAATCAGTTTCAACACTTCCCCTCAAGTGGGCTGGAAAATGTCTTCCATGGATAGCTTACTTATTAAACAATTATAGTTCTTCACTGTCCTTTAGTCAAGATGTCTGCAACCTAATCATTTGTAGAGATAAGGTAACACAAATCTGACCTCTTTCTATCATATCTTATTTTCTTTAATGAATTGCTTATCTACTACAACATGTTTGGCTCTCATGGAACACTAGATTATGGGCAGAGGAGATAGCTGCTTTATTTTCATAGTAGATTTACATTGGTGTGGGGTCATGAATCCTGAATTCCTTAAGTATCCTTTTCAATGCACAATGCTTCGTAGATTTCATGGGTCATTGATCTGAATTTGGCCTTAGCACTACTAGCTACTACATTTTGCTCCTTACTTCTCCATGATACTAGATTTCCACCAGCAGAAGTGCACTTGCTATAAGTAGAGCTTCTTTTAGTGATATCTCAAGCCCAATTTACATCTATGGAGACTTTTACCTGTAGGGCTTCTTGTTTTCTTATAAAGTTAGTCCTCTCCCTGGCAACCTTTTAAGGTACTTTAGAATCTGGTATATTGCCTCAAAATGTTCTGTTCCATTGAGTGCATAAAGTAGCTCACCATACTAACTGCATAAGCAATGTTTGGACGAGTATAACATAAATAATCTCCTAGTATCTCTCTTTGTCGATTATGTCTTTTGTCTTGGCTGGTTAGAGTTTTCTATTGGCCTCAATAGGGGTTCCAGCTGCTTTGCACCTTAGCAACCCCACTTCTTTTAGTGATTTTCCAAAAAAACTCACATCAATGCTTACGAATCCCCTCCTTGTTATGGGATTAAAACAGTTATAATTATACCCTTTTTATTTGAGCATAGCCAATAAACATCACTTTTCAGCATAGGGATCAACTTTAGATCGGGAGATAGTTGGTATATGAATATAGAGAGTGCAACAGAAAATCTTTAAAGGTAAATCAGCATTCATTCTAGACATGGGATATGTGTTTTTCAAGCTGTCTAATGGAGTCTTGAAATTTGAAATTTGAAATTTGAGTAGGCATTCTATTAATTAGATATGTTGCTGTTAGCATTGCTTCTCCTTCAAGATTTCATTGAGAACATTATGGCTATTGCTATTTCGAGTAGATGTCTTTCTTTTCTTTTTATTCCTATGGATCCAAATGTCAAACTCTTACCTAGATAGGGGAGCCTCTTATAGATCCTAGTAAATACTAGAGATTAGCTGGGAACACTCAACTACCTTGCTATCACCCGTCTAAACATCTCATTTGCTATAAGTGTAGTGATACGAATCTACCTCTCCCTCCTTTGAAAACGTTTGTTCGCAAAAGGAAGAGGGAGGTTTTTGACCAAGTGGGCCCAGGAGATGGTGACGGTGGCTATTAATCTAACAATTCTAGGTATTTATTGGGAAAGAGAGGCAGTGTCTGGGTATGTGTTGGTAGCAGTTGTTATTTTACTATGTAATAATTATTATGTGTTATTATGTAGCAGTTAAGGGGATAGGTAGTTATGAAGCAGCTAGTAGCAGTTAGTATGTCAGACTTATAAGTCCAATAACAATAAGGGACAGACATTCAGAAGATTATATGTATTTGTATTATGGAGATTAGTCCTTGCCATACAGACTAAGAGAATTTCAGATCATGACACTTTATCCTCATCTTCAATGAGTGTTTCAGATCCTGGCACTTATCCCTTTATCTTTTTCTGTTATGTTTGCTCGTAGTTAATTCTAGAATTATTGTGGCTCCTATCACGTAGTGAGTTAGTTCTTACAATCTTTGTGCGACAATCATTGGGATGCTATAATACTCATACTCAAATATGTTGAGGGAGCCCTAGGCCAAGGACTACTATATGAAGATAAAGGCCACTCTTAGGTAGTTGATTACATTGAGAGGCATTCCACCTCACAACATTGTGTTATTATTGGAGTAATCTAATCTCATGAAAAAGCAAGAAACAATATGTAGTACACAATCTAGTGCAGAAGTAAAGTATTGGGCTATGCAACATGTGAACTCATATGGTTGAAGCAACTCCTCTAAGAATTGAAATTTGGAAGTTCAAATCTGATGGACCTGGTTTTTGATAGCCAAGTGGCAATGCACATTACCTCCAACTTAGTATTTCATGAAAGGACCAAACACAAATAAGTTGATTATCACTTTATCCGATAGAAGATTCAGTCTAGATGCAATACTACCAAATTTGTCATTTTAAATGATCCACTCGTTAATATAATCACCAAATCTCTCAAGGGTCTTCAAATTGATTATATTTCTAACAAGCTTCGTGCATATGATTTATATGCTTTAGCTTGAGAGGGAGTGTTAGGACATTATACATAGTAATTTGTATATCTTATGTAAAGTAGGTCAAATTCATAGGTGTTTAGATACATTGAACCCACTACTCGTACTATTACTACTTGTATTACCCTTGTAAGTTTGGTCATTGGAATGGGCTTGAGAATGAGAATGGGCTATAATGGAATGGAATTCTAAACCTACATATTGTGTTTCATATGATATTGTAAAACATAATAGGAATGGGAAAGAAAAGTAAGTAAATGACTATTATATCATTGTAAAAATTTAATATTATTTTTTATTAAAAATTTATTATCATTAAATAACTATCAAATAATTAATATTTTACAAAAACAATAAATTTAATTAATTGTTAAAAATTAATTATTATTATCATTATTATGAAAACTAAAAATATGAAAACTAAAAAATTTATTATTATAAAGTAATTATTAATTATTAGTGGGAAAATTAATCAATTAGTCTCTAGTTTACATCAATCAGCGAATTGGTCCTTGTACTTTATTTTTTTTTCAAATCACTCCTTACACTTTCAATTTGTTGCAACTTTAGTCCTTACCATTAGAGGCACCCTTAACACCGTTAGAATTTGAATGACGTGGCCAAATTTCGTTGACATGGATTGCCATGTTTTTTTTTTCTTTTATTTCTTTTGCTCCAGCTTATCTCTATCCTCTCTCTCTTCACTTACAGTCTTCCTCCATGTCTCTTCACCAGCTCCCTTCTTTTTAAAAGAGAAGCCCCAGAAGACATTCAATGTTAACTTGTTCTTAGCTTTTCTTTTATGGACCACCACTCCTGCAACTTCTCTTCTTCAATTATGTACACACTTAACATTTCCAATGCATACAACTATTGTAGAGAAGTTGCACTTTCCACTCTCATGGAGCCACTCTTTCACGCTTCTTTTACTATTACTCATATTACTAGTTACTAAAGCACGAGTAAAGTGTAGCACATATTTGCCACTCCATACTAATGCTAGCCTCATCTTAATTCCAATTCAAGCATGTTAATTCTACTCTTATGACAGCTAAAAAATTTCAATGATGGGCCTGAACCGTCTGTTAATAGATGGGGGCACGTCTATGAGAGGACGAAAGGTGGGAATAAATAGACTTGAAAGGAAATTAAGCTAAGTAACTAACTCAGCCACGTGGCAGCTGAGTAGTGAGCATGAGAAGTATTTTACAATAAGTTAGAGTGGAAGAAGGAAGGAAGGAACTGGTTGAGGAGAGACCTGACCTCTTGAAAGCTGTGGATTGGGTTACTATTTCTTCTGTGTTTCTATTATAGTTTTATTGGGAAGGAATCCCCACTTTTCGACATTTTCCTCTCTGTTTTTCATAAACAATACATTGGTTCATTAAGAAATCCCTTTGGTTCTTATCAATTTTGGTATTAGAGCCTCAATTGGGGCATGGTGGGTACCAGAATGGATGCAAGAGTTGATAGATTGGAGAAGAGCATGTTTGAGGTGCGTGACGAGATGACCACGATGAAGATGGTTCTCATGGAGCTTTGCGATAAGCTCTCTGAGTTGAGTTCACGAGTTTCAACGGGAGAACGTGGCAAAGGAATCGTCGATGGTGTTCGTTTTGCATCTACTGAAGTCAGTGCTGGAGGCGAATCATCTAGAGAGGGAGGCAACTAGAGTGACTTTGAGGCCAATAAGTTTTGCCGAATAGAAATGTAGATATTTTCTGGTGGTGCTCCAATTGGCTGGCTCTTCAAAATGGAGCGCTATTTTTCTTTGGACCAGTTTTTTGAATTTGAGATGCTTGATTCCATCGCTATCAATATGGAAGGATGTGCTCTCAACTAGTTTCAATGGCTCGAATCTAGAGCTCCTATTCGATCTTGGAGTGACTTTAAACGTGAATTGGTAGCATGTTTTCACAATAACCAATTTGGCGATGCATATGAGATGTTAATGGTGTTGAGGCAAGATGGATCTATGGCGGAGTATCGTGAGATGTTTGAGGAATTATTAGCTCCGTTACATGATCTTCCTGACATTGTCCCTATGGGGATGTATAAGAATGGATTGAGTGAAGTTAAGGTAGAAGTTCGCATGTTACAGCCAACTACTCTCATTCAACTCATGAATTTTTCTTTTCAAAGTGAAGGAAAGAATTTAGCTTTGGCACGCAGTAGAGAATGGAGGGATTCTATAAGTTGGAGAGCAGGGACATCCTCTAGATGGACATTGACTCCTTATTTGTATTCTAAACCAAGTGAAGTGAGCAAGGAGCAGTCCAATATATTAGTCGTGAAACCAGTGGAGATTAAAGGGAGTGAACCTGTTAAAAGTGCTTGTAGTCATGTCATTCCAATTACTGTTACCAGTTGTAGCAATGGGTCTTCTAAGAAAATGACAAAAGTTGAGATCAACAAGAGGTGCAAGCTTGGCCTTTGTTTTAAATGTGATGAGAAGTACAGTCCCTTTCACCGATGTAAGAATAAAAAATTACAAATGATGTTTGTGGAAGAAGATGAGGAAAGGGAGATAGAATTGGTGAGTGAAGTTCCTCAGATGAAAGATGAAGTAGACAAATTTGTTGCTATTATGAAGTTGTCATTACACTCCTTTGTGGTTGTCACTAGTTCCAAGACCATGACACTCTTGGGAGCCATTAATGGGACTGAAGTTCTAGTTCTTATTGATAATGGGGCAACTTACAATTTTATTGCTATGTACACGGTGCAACATTTACAATTGGGATGCGCAATTACTATTTCAAGGATTGTCTATCTCTCAATCTTTTTAACCTTTTCCACTGGATGGTGTGGATGTAGTTTTAGGCATTGCTTGGCTTGAGTCGTTGGGCAAGTTTCGTATAAATTAGGGCTAACTATTGATGAAGGTCTGGAACAATGATCAATGGGTATGTTTGCGAGGGGATCCAGCTCTGGTTCGTACACAAGTAGCTTTTAAAGCCATTTCTAAGGCTGTTTGCAGACAGGGTGAAGAACTAGAGTACAAAGTAGTATCTCATGATGATTCCTAAAATTCTCCAATTCCTACTGAGATTCAGCAGCTTCTTGATGAATTCAGCTCTATTAGTGGGAATTAAACTGTTTTGCCACCACATGGAGCTTGTGATCATGCTATCATGTTGCAGCCTAATACACAGCCACCTAATATTTGCCCTACTGTTATGCTCACTCCTAAAAAGCTGAGATTGAGAGACTAGTGCAGGAAATGCTTAAGGCTGGGATCATTCAGCCAAGTACAAGTCCTTTTTCAAGCCCCATCCTTTTAGTGAAGAAAAAAGATGGTAGCTAGCGCTTCTATGTGGATTATCAGGTGTTGAGTAAGCTTACTATTCCTCATAAGTTTCCCATTCCTGCCATCAACGAGTTGCAATTGGGTGGTGCTTTGAATTTTACTAAACTGGACTTGAAGGCAAGCTATCACCAAATATGGATTAAGCAAGGTGACAAGCACAAGATTCCATTTCATACCCATGAAGGCCATTATGAGTTTTTTGTCATGCCTTTTTGACTTGACAAATGCGTCATCCACTTCTTAGTCCCTCATGAAATATATTTTTTGTCCCTTTGTGTGAAAATTTATTTTGGTCTTCTTCAATGATATATTAATATATAACAGCTCATTTTTGGACCACATAGAGCACCTTAGAGTAACATTCCAATTATTGGGAAACCAAAAACTTATCATGAATAAAAAGAAGTGGGTAAAATCAATGCTATGCTCAAGTGGCCAGAACCTAGGACTCTCAAGGGGTTATGGGGTTTTCTAGGACTTACAGGTTACTATTGTCGTTTGTCTAGAATTACAGCAAGGTGCCAGCTCCTCTTCCTCATTTACTTAACAAAGACTCCTTCCTATGGTCTATTGAGGCTCAAAGAGCATTTGATGCCTAAAGGCTACCATGAGTTTAGTACTTGTTCTTGTTATGCCAAATTTTTTGTTACCTTTTGAAGTTGAGATTGACACTTCAGGAATTGGTGTGGGAGCTGTGTTGATGCAAAAGGGGCATCCTGTTACATATTTCAGTCAAATTTTATCCAAGAAAGCTTAGCTCGCTTCTATCTATAAATGTCCGCTTATGGTAGCATTATTTACGTGGGCGCCCATTTGTTATTAAGACAGATCAAAAGGCTCTTAAATATCCCTTAGAACTGCATATCATTGACTTTGATCAGTAGAAGTGGGTGAGCAACTTGATGGGTTATTAGTTTGAAATAAAATATAAAGTGGGCGCTTCCGACAAGGTGGCTGATGTGTTGTCACGCAAGGATGCTAATTTAGAACATTATGCCTTTTCTTTGTGGCAATATGAGGAACTAGAAGCTCTAGATCAATTGTTACAACATGATGACAACTCAAAGACATCTTGGATCGTGTATTGAGTGGCACTTATCCACCTACTGGTTATACAGTGAAGAAAGGGCTACAGTTTTATCAAAATAGATTATTTATTCCTCTAAATTCGACTTTGGCTAATCATTTGATATCGGAGTGTCATGCTTCCCCTCTTGGAGGACACTCAGGGTATCTACGCACCTTTAAGCGCCTAAGTGCAGTGGTTTGTTGACCAGGAATGAAGCAGGATGATCAGACTTTTGTGGCTCATTGTACTACTTGTCAGCGCAACAAATATCAATCCTTATCTCTTGTTGGCCTCCTCCAACCATTGCCAATTCCACATAGGGTGTGGGAGATATCAGTGTTTACTTTGTTACTGGGCTTCCTAAGTCTAATAGATTTGATACAATTTTGGTTGTTGTAGATTGTTTCACAAAGTATAGTCATTTTATTCCACTTACTCATCCCTTCATTACTAAGGAGGTTGCAGTGGGTTTTATTCAGGAAGTGGTGAAGCTTCATTGATTCCCAAAGTCTAATAAGGTCGTTATCAGTCATTTTTGGAAAAGAGCTTTATAAGCTGTCTGACACAACACTGAAGTATAGCTCTGGCTATCACCTTGAGAACGGAGGTTGTGAATCGTGGCTTGGAGATTTACCTTCATTGTTTTGCAGGGAAGACTCCTGGGCAGTGGAGCAAGTGGTTGGCATGGGCTGAATTTTGGATAAATATGTCCTTCAATAAGTCTATTGGCATGACCCCTTTTCGTGCATTTAATGGCGAGGACCCTCCTGCAATTTTGAAGTGGGATGATCAAGCTTAAGGGGTTGAGGACTTGGCAGTAAGTTAAAGGGAAAGAGATGCTATTTTGCAACAACTACAAGACAACTTATCAAAGTCACAGCAGCTAATGAAGGACCATGCTGATAAGAATCGAAGAGATTTGAATTTTGTCATTGGTGATCAAGTCTGCCTCAAACTTCGTCCTTACAGATTTCTTAAGCTTTCTCATAAGCTCAATGAGAAGCTTGGCCCACTTTTTTATGGACCATATCCTATTACTAAAAGCATTGGCAAGGTTGCATATCGCCTATAGCTTCCCCAAGACATTAGGATCTACCCAGTGTTCCATGTGTCTCAACTTAAGGAGTCTTTGGCACCTAGAGTTCCTGCATCCCAACTTCCACCTTTTTTGACTGAAGATCTTGAGCTATAGGTACAGCCCGAGGAAGTGGTACAGTGGAGGTGCTCATTAAGTGGAAGGGCTTAGCAGAGTTTGAGAATACTTGGGAAGACAATGCAATTATACAGCAGCAATTCCAACTTGCAAGGGAGGGAAATGATGGGCCTGGGCCATCTGTTAATAGATGGGGACATGTCTATGAGAGGAAGAAGGGTGGGAATAAGTAGACTTAAGTGGAAGTTAAGCTGAGTAACTAACTCAGCCACATGGCTGTTGAATAGTGAGCATGTGAAGTATTTTACTAAAAGTTAGAGTGGAAGAGGGAAGGAAGGAAGTGGTTGAGGAGAGACCCAACCTCTCGAAAGCTATGGATTGGGTTACTGTTTCTTCAGTATTTCTGTTATAGTTTTACTGAGAATGAATCCCCATTTCTGGGCATTTTCCTCTCTATTTTTCATAAACAATACACTGTTTCATTCAGAAATCCCCTTGGTTCCCATCATTCAACAAATGGGTTTTGTACAAAAGTCTAATTAAGCACAACTGCATGAAAAATTTGTGGGTTTCTATCTAGAAATTATCAAAGATTGATGTGATAATTTTGGTGCAATTGCTATGAAAATGATACAACCCATTATCACAGGGGTTAACTTAGAGTGGAATTGGACCATCAATCATTAACGTACGTATAGGTCAACAATTTGTGGAATTCCTCTCTATATATGTATAAGAACCACAATATTTCCAAGAACGTTCATGAGCTCTATTCTCTGAACCTCAGAGCAGGTGTTCTATTTTTCTTTTTTCTTTGGTTCTCTTCTCTGGAAGTTCCTCCATGGATATGCTGCACTCTAAGTGCAGAGAACAGAACTGGTGCACACTGTTGGAAATATTGTGAAATGTGGTTTTGAGATTCATGAAACAGAGGAGTGCACGTTTACAATCTTAGAATAATAATAATACCCTAACCTAGTGGAAGACCTATATTGGGGCTGCTCTAATACAGAGAGTAAGGGAGTTGATAAAGAAGTGACATGGAGGAAGAGTCTAAGTGAAGAGAGAGGGTAGAGGATGAATTAGAGGAAAAGAAATAAAAGAAGAAAAAACATGACCATCCATGGCAGCTGAATTTTGCCACATCATCCAAAATCTAACTGTGTTAAGGGTGTCTCTAATGGTAAAGACTAAAGTTACGACAAACTGAAAGTTTAAGGAGTGATTTGAATAAAGTATAAGGACCAATTCCTCTTACCAGTCTCTCTCTCCCTTAGTTGATCTTGCTCTCACCTCACTGATCTCTTTCTTCCCTTGTCGATCTTGCTCTCAACTTGTTGATCTATCTGCTCTCATTGATCTCTCTCTCTCTCTCCTCCCTCAAAAGCTGTAGATGTGATTAATTCAGATCCAAATCCACATGGAGTTGTTCCTGGGAGTTGTTCTAGATCCAGTGATGGACGAAGGAGACAGATACAGTGGAAAGAGTGAGAGACAATGGAGAGTGAGGTGGTGGAAGAGAGGGAGGCAGTGGGGAGAGAGACAAAGGAGAGTCAAGGAAGATGGGGGACGGGGGAGGGCTATCATAGTTTCCCACTTCAATCTTGGGAAAGTTTGCTATTCCCTCAAGCTAGTGAGGTATTACTCATTCCCTTATTTGTGGGAATAGGCATTTCCAAGAGAGTGGTAATCCAAATCTGTCATGTAACAAATATTGGAACCCTTTCCTCCCTCTCAAATCCATTAACCAAACATGGCCTTAAGGGTAAACCAGTACTACATTATCCTCCATTGCCATTGGCAACAATTAGACCTGTATGAAACACACCTGGTTGAACCAAGAAAAAACACAAGGAAAAGAAAAAGGAGAAAAATGAAGGGAAAAAAAGGGGGATAAAAGGAAAAACAATAGACAAGAAAACAGAGAAAACAGTCCAAGGGATGGTGTGATTGCAGCAAACTAAGGCACAAACAAAGTTGTTGGAAGATCCATGATAAACCAGCAAAACCTAGATCAAAAGATGAGACCTGTAGACTCCTTGAAAACAACTGGCAGTGCTAGAAGAATAATTCCAAGCTGGGAATTCCCAGCTTGAGGTGAGTGTTGGAGATTTCGTATTATTATGCATCTATTTTAATTTTGTTTTTCAAAGCCATTATATTTATTTTGTTTTTAATTAAGGCTCAATTGTTCCTTTATTTATTTTTGGAAGTCACCTTTTTGCATTTAGAATTAATCTAAGTATTCTATTGTGATTAGGATAGGATTAGCATTAATTACGTCTGATAGTTGGAGTAAGAATGTGCTCCCTTTTATCATTACTTGCATGGTTTCTATTCAATCAGATAAGATTTGAGGATCAAATACCATAAATTTCTATATATATTGACTTTGCCTTGTGGTCAGATTATCAATCCTGCTGAAACTTTCGGTGATATCGTAATTGATTATTGGTAAGCTAATAAATGCTTTTTCAATATTAATATCTGTATATTTCCTCCCATTCCCTTTTTGCAAAATTTATTTATTTTTCTCTGTTATATACTCTACAGCTATGTGGAGTGTACTTCAGCAGCAATTCAAGCTTTAAGATTATTTAGCAATTTGTATCCCGGGCACCGCCAAGAAGAAATAGAACACTGCATTGAAAAAGCTGCTGCCTTTATTCAAAGAAATCAAGATTCAGATGGCTCATGGTTTGCTCCTTCCCTTCAGGAAACCACTTTTTTTCAGGGGAGAAAAAATTGAACTGATTTGATCTTATATAATGTTCAACATATTTTAATTTATGCATGCATGCATGTCATGTTCACGCAACTCATTTTTTTTGTTTGCTTCTGCTTGACGGTTCTTGTTTCAGTAGAACTCTAACAACTGAAACTGATTACAGGTATGGCTCTTGGGGGATTTGCTACACCTATGGCATTTGGTTTGGGGTAAAAGGGTTGGTTGCTGCTGGAAAGGACTTCAATAATTGCTCAAGCATAAGAAAAGCTTGTGAATTTCTGCTGTCAAAGCAGCTCTCTTCTGGTGGTTGGGGAGAGAGTTACCTTTCTTCTCAAAATAAGGTCAAGTTTGATGTCTCTAATGTTTATTTTATATTTTTTGAGTAAAATGCAGTTTTGGTCTCTCACGTATCAGTTGATTTGCAATTTAGTCCCTCATTAATTTTCATGCTCAAATTGTTCCCTCAGTAATCTAAAATTTAACGTATTTAGTCTTTCAATCTTAACTAAATTTGGACTGAATGTGCTAACATGCATATTAATGAAGAACCAAATTGAGAATCAACTAATAAGAGAGGTACCAAAATTGTTTTTTTACTCTCTTTTTTCTGCCAGATCCAATTGGTTTTTCATAAACCCTGCTTGTCTGAGTGACCTTGGACTAGTAGTGATTGCTTGAATTATGCCTTAGATATATTTGCTTTTGTGCATGCACACACATGATTGTAGAGGGTAGAAGCATAGAGATGTAAAGGCGATAAAGGTGTACAACATAAGAAGATCTAAATCAAGAAACCAACACTATTAGTGCCAGTAACTATAGCAATAATACTAAATGAATCCACTGTTTGAACTTGCCTGGTTTAGGTACTCCCTTTGGTAGATAGCACTCACTCCTGGATAGAGTTGGAATTCTATTTTGAAAATAACCTAGCACTCCCCAATATCATTGGGGATATGAATGTTGGCCTGGCTGGTGTAATTATTCTTGCCAATGGTTGATGACATGAGTGGCACCAAATGAAGAGTTTGACTTGAGGAAATTTCTCATATCACTGGGCTGTCCTGCCTATGGAAGAATTAAGTAGTATCAGAGTATGAAAGAGTGTCAGACAAACTAAGGGAAATGCAGTATCATCTCAGTTTTCAGGATAAGAGATTATAATATCTTACTATATTCTAAAGAGAGATGGTACCAACTATCAATTATGTTAGCAATTGGAAAGAAGAACAAGGAAACGCAAAATTCAAAGAGATAAAAAACTTGGTACATGTGTTTCTGGATTATATATTGCATTTAGTTCTCTAAAGTAACACTGACTGGGGATATACGGGATTACTTTTAATAGTCTAGATCCTGGGATTTTTATATAATTATTCTATAAATGTTTCGTTCTGCAGGTGTATTCTAATCTGGAAGGCAGCAGGTCTCACGTAGTAAACACAGGGTGGGCTATGCTAGCTCTTATTGATGCCGGACAGGTATAGAGCAAGTTTTGGTCCTTTTATTATATTGCTGTAACATTAATTAAAATACTAAAACACAAAACCTTGTTTAATTTATTGAAGGAAAGCAAACCATTTTGACCATTTTAATTAAATAAATTACCATTTTGTACATCAATTCAATAGCTTAGACAGTCTGAACAATTTTGATGCATGTATGAACTATAGTTAAAACTGATGCCCGTAGATGAATGAATTCATATTAAAATTATTTTATATTTATACATATTATAGTATAATCTTACATAGAAATATAATTTATAAGTATTTCAATGGAGATACTTTTCTATGAGGTGGAAGAAAATAACTAAGTTAGATATACTTCTAAAGTAAGGATGATAATATGTCCTGCTTTTCTACCTTGCATTTGGTTTGATGAAATTCATGGCGATTTCCTTCTTACCATTATATGCATTTTACGGATGGAGCAGCGGGTTTGGGATAGGGCAGCAGGACAGGGGATCAGAGGAACTCCTGTCCTCTCCCAAATCATGTCTTCCATGGCTTTTCCTGACTTAGTTTTTCCTATAACCCCTCTTGCCATTATCCTTAAATTGAAAAGAAAAATGCTAAAAACAAACCTCTTTAATTTCCTTAAGAAAATGTTTCATAAATTGTTAGTACTTCTATTTTTGTTTTTCATGCTTTTTTTAAATGTTTATCTATGTACATATGCATCATTATTTTGCTATATACATTCTTGAATTTTCTTCATGGTTTTTTTTCTTGTATCTGGCTTTTCTTGTATGTTCTTTATCTCACTTGTTAAAGATGTTTATAAAGGCAATAACAAGTTTTTTTTTTTTTTTTTCTCACGTATCCGGCTTTCCTTGTATGTTCTTCTCATTTGATAAAGATGTCAATAAATGCAATAATGAGCATTCTCTTTACCAGTTGTAATAAGATTTTCAATTAAAACATGACAAGTTAATTATTTAATTGGAGAACCATATAGTTGTTTGCAAAAACTAGACACTTGTGTTCCTATTAGAGAACCATTAGAGAACTAGCAAAATATTAGCTACTGCAATTAAGGTTCTTCCTTTCTTTAGTATATGATTATTTTGGTTTATTTTTTAATTTTTATCAGTGCCCAGGAGCCTCATAGGCTAGGAGAGGAAATTATTTTGACAATGCATTCTGCACGTCTGATTAATATATACATATATATATATATATATAGTGGCCTATATTTGATTACCTCCTTTTACGTAATGTCTTGTTGGACGGACGACACAGAATGAGAAAAAAATATCCAGGTGCAATTTCTTGTTTGAGATGAAATTTATCTTTTTCCATTCTTTCCTCACACTGAAACAGGCTAAGAGAGATCCAACACCATTGCACTGTGCAGCCAAATATTTGATAAATTCCCAAATGGAAAACGGTGACTTCCCGCAACAGGTATTGAAGAAGAGCAAGTCTAATGTCACAACACTAGCCTTACTCGCTGAAGAATGTTTCATATAGTTTGCTTAATGTTTGTTGCCACTTCAGCTTTGTATAGTAATCATCTTGACATTTTTCTTAATTATTGCAGGAAATCATGGGAGTCTTCAATAAAAACTGCATGATCACTTACGCTGCGTACAGAAACATATTCCCCATCTGGGCTTTGGGAGAGTATCGTAGTCGTGTATTGCTGGCTCGTTAATCTCACTCAATCCTATTGCCTTGCTAATTATTTCTACCGTTCTTCTTCCTCAGTTGGTTTCCATAATAGCTTATAACTTATAATGGATGCGTTTCGTAGTCAACTAAAGTAAAAGCAAACTCATTTGAGGAAGTTATTCAATTTTTTTTTTTTTTCTCATTTTCGTTATTTTCCACTAAAGAGTAGTTGATGTCAGAATCGCCTCTTCGCTCTAATGTTCCCTGTCTTTGCTGTAGAGGAATTTGATTTAAATATCTTTGCTATCGATTTAAGTCTATTATTGTTAGAAATACATCAAATATATCCAATTTCTAATTCTTTTAACATTTTATTAAACATAGCTATGTATGTATCAAACATTTGTCAAGTTACTCAGAAGTAGAGGCCCGAAGTTTGAGTGGTTGAAGGACATTTGTAATGTGAAAGTTTAAACTCGCGAAAGAAAAAAAATAGTGGGTAAAAGCAACCTTTATGCCTTGTATATTTAATTTAAATGAATAAAATCAGATGAAAAATTTTTAATGGATGAGACCAAATATCTTGTGGAAAAATAAAAAAAACTGTCGCCTACTTATTAACGATTAGATTTGTTATATATGTCAAATGAAATAAAACACTATATTTAGGCATCATTTTCTAAGGAGTTTGATCTCCCAGCAAACGACGTTTGTGACAAAATGGACGAACTGGCGAAATGAATGCTCAGGGATGATTAACTCGCGGTTGAATTAATTAGAGTTTAGGCTTTTGGGAGAGTTATGGTAAAGGATTATAATTTTAAAATATTTATTATGAAGGATATTAAATTTTGAAATCTTTAAAAAAGATTTAGAGTAATTTTTTTTGTTCTAAACGATTTACTTAAAAACTCTGAAGATACATAATTAACAAGTTTCAAAAAATAAATTAGTTCCTATTCTTTCACTGTAGAATATTGTAATATTTAAAGTTGTAGGTAGTAAATATATTAGATATGCAATTTTAAAATTTAATTTTTCTAATACATTATTACACAATTGACAATGCACTTAGCGTAGTATCAAGCTTTTAAACATTGGTTGGAAATATAGTCAACTAAAAATTTTAAAGTTTAATGAAAAATTAAGAAAACAATTAATTGTGTTTTATATACATTTGACTAAAATTTTCTAGAAGTAAGTTTAAAGTTTATAATAGAAATCAATTAACTATATGTTTTATAATAAATTGAATTATTTAAGAATAAGAAGAGATTTTAAGAAAATAGTTTAATGTACAAGTTGCAGTTAACTAAAGTACATAAACTAGAAAAGCAAAGATAAAGATTAGAGATGCAAACTTATGAGCTTATCCTGATTCAACCAAATTAGTATATGCATTCAGTTCCTTTCACTCCTTAAAGGGATTTTCACTAAATTAGCAACATTTACAATCACTAAGACATCACTAAGACTTTTTCTAGTACTCACTCTTAAACATAAAGTTTTTAAGCTAATATCAAATTTATTTAGAGTATCTCACTCTCACACATTCCTATTCTCACTCACAAAGACAACGGTTCCTACAGTAAAGAAAGGATGAGATTTTTAAACCTTTAGAGAAATAGGCTTACAAGAGAAATGCTCAAAGGAGAAGATCTTTATATGCAACATATTTTCACCTTCATGTAGCTGATTAGATCTGGCTTCTTTTTCATCCATAAAACTCAGAAATTTCAACTTCAAAGGAGAAGATCTTTTGAAGAAATGGAACCTTCATAAATTGTCATTCTTGTTGGCAGCTGAAGGAGAAAAAAATGATGTTGAAATGATAGGAATGAGGCTACTAGTATTACAGTCACTTTTTCTCATTGGATTCCAAGTATCTTTCATGTGTTGTCCTCTTTAGTTTGAAATCCGTAAGCTACACTTTGCTTTAGACAAACAAGTAGGTTGCCAAAAGATTTAGATTTGATAGAAAAAAAAAAAAAAAAAGGACCATTAACAACGTGGACTGATCCAATCAATATGAAAGTGTAGTAGACTATTCAAGTTTCATATCAAGATATGTTGGGTCATGTTAGATATTTCCTTTGTTTGGGTTTGTCAGAAATCTAACTGGAATTAATACTATTTTAAGGCTAACAATATCTAGCTAATAAATTTATAATGATAAGTCCTTAGACCATAAACTTTAAATTATAAACCATTTTTTGCAATTGAACATTGATAATAATATAAACGTTTTAAGTCATTATTTCCCAAATTGCCTTGTTTTTGAACCATAACATGTAGCAAAATTAAACAAATGGTGGTTTGTTTCCACCCTGTACCAAGAGAATTATCCATGGAATTTATACGTATTTAAAGAAAAAATGAATTTAGACTATACTCGCATGACTCAAACTAAGGCATCTTCTAAAGACTTATGTACAAATGTCTCTCTCTCATACTTTACAAATTGAAATTCCTATCTCCTTAACTTTCTATAAACTTTTCACTCTTTGTAAATTATTGTTTTGTCAACCATGGGAGTGAGGACTCCTTCACAATCCTACTATTTTGCATAACATATTACCAATACCAAAGATCAATTTTGCATTGGCAAAACTAGATTAGTCCATTATTGGTGCCATCTGTGGGAATACTTAATTATTCTCACTATTCGCTAAATAAAGGCAAAAAGCAAAAATGAGCTTAGGAATAAGAGAAAATGTAAAATGGACTATTTTTTATTCTTATTCAAAAACCAAGAACTAAAGTCTTTTTATAGGTTGTATATAGCAACAGAAAAGCAAAAAACTCTCTTAAAATAATGATAACTTTATGAAATAGTTATTTTGGTCACATGCATGCTTAATAATTGAAAATTTTTATTAGTTTTATCCTCTAACTCTCCATTCAAGAAAGCATATTTTACATTAAACTATAAAATAGGAAGTGATAATTGAGCAACTAAGGCAACCAATACTCTTACTATTTCAAAGTGAGCAACCAGTAAAAATGTTTCTTCAAAATTGATGACTTCTTACTATACATATACCTTGGCTACAAGTAGGCTTTATGCTTTTGTATGCTTCCATCAGCTTGGTACTTGGTTTTCAACATCCATTAGAGCCTAATAGCTTCCTTTTTCTTAAGCAAATTGACGTCTAATTTTTCTGGATAGCAACCATCTCTTCTTCTATAGCTTTGGGCCACTTTTTTTTTTTTTTCACAGCTTTCTCATTAAGCATTGGATTTGAAACATACAAATTAAAAGAACAAGATGCATAAAGTTCCCTTATAGACCTAAATTTCCTTGGAGGAGCTTCATCAGATCAAGGGCGATTAATGCTAATTGGACTTGAAAAGTTGCTACCAATATAAGAGAAACTTGCTGAATTTAAGGATGAAAAGTCAATAATAGCATCATCTAACATTGGAACTTGGTCATGGTTTTTGGCATCTCCCTAATCCCTTTGGACTTCGTCATTAAAAACCACATTTTTGCTAGCAACAAATTTGCCACTTAAAAGATTATATAGCCTTTTAACTAATAATTATGGCCAACGAAGATAGACTATTCAAATTTTCATCAAGTTTATGGTGAGAATAAGAATTGGTTAATGCATAGGTAATACAACTATAAATCTTTAAATGACTTACATGTGGTTTCCTACTGCTCCATGTTTCATATGATTTTTATGCATAACAACCCTTCTTAAAGAGTTATCTAGACTGTTTTAGCCTAAAAAGAATTTGAAAGGCCTTTGGCTTTTAGTAAGCTTCTAGCCATTTCCACAATAGTTCAGTTCTAACATTCAATAACACCATTTTGCTCTGGTGTATATGATGCAGCTAACTCCTTGCAAATGCCACATTCCTTACTTCTCCATGGTTCATATGAATTTTTTGCAACATTGGCATGCTTCCTTTCATTTCTTGGCTTTGACTGGCAATAAGCCTATTTGTGGCCATATTTCCTATAATAATAACACTTGATCTAATTCTAATTATTTTTAAACTACCTTTGGTCTCTATATTGTCCTCCTCATCTACAATTTCACCACAACCTCAATTATGAAAGCCACTGCAAGAACCACCTTTACCTTTATTTGAGGCTCTATCATTTGATTTACAATCAGAGGACTTTCCTCTTACCTGAAATGCTTTGTCATCATTTTGTGATGATGATTCATTTATCTTATCATCATGAGCATGCAAAGAACTCATTAAATTATCAAATGAATAATTAGATAAATCTTTGGACTTTTCTATTGCAGCAACAACATAATCAAACTTAGGGGTTAAACACCTCAATAGTTTACAAATGGCAATCTCATCAGTAATTTTGTCATTGTTATTATGCATTTAACTTAAGTCTTTTAATGTTTATTTTAATTTTGTGTATTTGTTTTTAGGCATTTATTAATAAGTATCATAGTTAGATTATGATTAAGGTTTTTTTTTTTTTTTGCGATAGCCTATTAGGCCTTTTAATTGGGGCTTAATAAACTCTTTATTTTTAGATTAACTAGGATTAGTAGTCCAAGGTTTCCAATACCTATATATATAAGGAAGGAGGCCATAAGTTTGAGTCTGTAAATTTGAGAAATTTTCAACTAATAAAATAGAGATTTTTCTTTGAATTCTTAGTATTCTACAGTCACCATATGCCCTCATTTAAGAAACAGTTACATAAGCTCTTGATAAATAAGATTAAATAAATTTAGAAGATTCATTTGAAGCAGTTCAATGTTTTACAAAGATATTAAAGTTTGATAACACTTACATTTAATGAGCTTGATTTTGAGAATCTGACCTGCTTCCTTAGAAGTAGAGGCTGTAAAAATTCAAGAAAATATATTATTTGTGATTGCTTATTGAAGAAAGAACAAAGCCCTTGCATCTCTCTTTCTATTTTGTCAAAGCCTCTTTTCATCACATGGGTTAGTATACCCATTTTGCACTAGTTCCCACAGCTCTTGGGACATAAACAATGTTCTCATTTTTATGCTCCAAACTTTATAGTCCTTACCCTTGAATAAAGGAATCAAAGGTTAGACTGAAGTTGCAATAGCATTAGTTGCTATAGTTGCAAGTTAAGCAAGGTTTGCATGAACCACATCGACCTCCTCAGTTGCTTAGTTTCAGTCGTGCCCTATTTCCAAGTCTCTTACTCACTTTTTCCAAAAAGACACCAAAAATTACGTTGGCTAAATAGAGGGGAAAAAATGCAAAAATGGACTTAGGAATAAGACAAAAAAACTATGGGAAAGTGGACTACTTTTTTAATTTTTATTCATAAGTCAAAAACTGAAGCCCTTTTATAGGTTGTATATAGCAACAAAAAAGCGAAAAAAAAAAAAAAAACTCTCCTAAATATAGCAAATAATTACTTAACACTACTTAATACTAAAAAGCAAACTTTGATCAATTTAACACACTAATTTTGAATCAAGAAAAAAATGCATCAACTCACCTATTAACTCAGTCTCTACACTAACTTGGGTAAACTCGCTCAAACTCAGTCCAATCATTGAGTTTGCACTAAGTTAGGCAAGTTGCTTGAACATTTCGTGCTTATATAAAAGTGGCATGTTTCATACTCGAACTTGATTCCTACAAATAAATGTGCACGTCCTATCTACCAAAGCAACTTGAATCTTTAATACATATATAACAAATATTATATTTGGCTTGAAGTTTAACCTTTATTTAGGAAAATAGCTTCATGCAAAATCAAAGACCTACTATTTGAGTATTATGTGACACCTTATCTACTAAACCATTTAGTACATATATAACAAATAAAAAACCAAATCCAAAACTATTATATAATATTTAATTATATATTTTTCCAAGAGCCTCCTATAAGGATAATTACAAAAATTTTGTATAAAACCATGAACAATAATTATGAAATTCATTTTGCTACAATAATATTAAATATATGTTTAAATATATTCATAATAAGCATTTAATACCAATTTTTTTATTGTTTCTTTTTAAATGATGATAAATTTACAATTAATTTTTTCCTTTTTGGTTTTCCAAGGATATATCCCACTCACTTTGTAATTTTAACTATAATCGGCCGATACTTAATATCATTTTATTAAATATGATAAACTTTTACGATGTTATGTTATAAGTTTATATTTCATGTCTACTCTCCCCTTTATGAATCTGCTTGAATTTGCGAGTTCGACAACCTTGCTTGCTAGTAAATTTGATGCCAGTATGAATTTGTGTATAGAGGACAATGAGTTTGAATGAAATTCATCTTTTAATGCTTAATATAGGAAAAACCTTTACCCATTCGCAATGACAACCAACGATTTCCTTAATTGAGAAAACTGCCAATTAAACCTTATACTCAGGTGCCTACTCTTGGCCATGAATGTAGGCAAAAATTGACCATTCCTAAAATGACTCATGTTCTACATCAACCACTAAATAAGTTGTTTGAAACTTAAACAAGTTCATTAAAGGTAAATCATCTTTTTTTCCTTTGTAATTCTTGTGGATGCCTATCAACCCCGACTATTTCAAGTAGAATAAAACTTCTCTTTCAATTTTTATGAGATTGTTCATTGTCCTTCATACAAATCCTAAATTATTTTACTCTAATATGCACATAATTCTATCTAAATTTTAGATCATGTATAGAAAATCTCAAACTCTAAAACCTAACCATGAACCCTCAAATTATTATTTTTGTGCAAATAACCATTTCCATTAATAAATATATTAAATTACTAATTGAGAAGGGAAACATCATATAAATAAAGACACCTAGAATCAAATGTGGAATTTGACTTGACTTTTTATGAGACAAAAAAATAATGCATAACTCACTATTTTAAAGGACAAAAAAGAGATAGCAAATTATTTGTCCAAAATGCAAAGCCCTTAATTTTTTTTCCTTATGTAAAACCCTATTCTTATATAGTGATCATTATAAAAAAAAAAAATCTCAAAACTACCTCTAACTTCATCCTCAATTGCTACAAATTGATATGTCCTCCTATCAGGTAATATTATCTCATTTAACATTTTTTTTATAGGATTATGTTATTTGCCTTTATTTTAAATTAAAAAAATTCAATTAAATGTAATTATTAGTTTTGGGTCAATGATGTCATATATTCTTGGCTATTATAGGTTGATTGTTATTAATGGTATGTATATCAAGTTAGAAATTAACTCTTAAGCTAAAATGTATGAATGTGTCAAATATAGTCAAAATTGGATCTTTTAATTTATTTTCTTTTTGGTGCATTGGCATGTGTGCTTAAATGGTATGATCATGTGTAGTGTGGCTCCATGAGGTGTTGAATTATGTATCTTGATTTGTAGTAGTCACTCCATTCGTTTCTTAGAGATATACAAAAACATAATAAAAGAGAGAGAAAAGCCATGGCAAAAGAAAATTTAGAAGCCCAAAGTAAGAACATGAGATGAGACTGAATGGAAAAATTGGAAAATAAAGATAGAGGGATAAGGGAGCAAGGAATGTGGTAGGTATGAATTTTATTTATTTTTAGTATGCAAATATCTTGATTAAGAAATCATTTGGTTTTGTTAAAGAAAACATTTGGTCTTGAAAATTTTTCAATGTGTCTGCTAGTAATTTTTTTTCAATGTTGAGAAAGTTAAAGCCAATAAAGAGATGACAGTTCATATATCCCTTAATTTGTATATTTTTTCATTTTTTGTGTATTTTTTAATATGGAAATTGCAATTTAACAAGACAAATAGTAAGGATAAAACTATTGATTTGATTGTGGATAGAACATTTTAACCATTTAAAATTTGATGTTAGTTGAGGTGCGTTTTCATGTAGTACTTGTCAAACTATTGAGTGCGAATTTTATTAGAAGATGTGTGATTCTATTTTAGTTTTTATTAATAGGCTTAAAAAAATGACTCATTCTATCTTTAAGCAAAATTACATATTCTTCTCATATGGTCGAACTATACTTTAAGAAAATTAAGTGCTTATTGTCTCGAGAGATTACTAATTTTATCATTATTTAGAAATAAGTCTCTATTCCTCATTATTATTATTATTATTATTATTATTATTATTTGCAACTTTTCAAGTTGTTGGAAATGGTCATAGTGACCCTAGAGGTTTGGTATAGAGGGAGGTTTGTGAATTCTCCATTCATGGCATACGTGGGAGGAAAAAAAAAATGACAACTATAACACAAATTATCTCATTGTATTTTAGATCACAACTTTTTTTGAAAGCTCAAGTTATTGGAAATTCAATGACATTTGGTGTTAGTATAGTGATGAGGACATGATAAAGTTGACTTCTCTCAAGATTGACTATAATGTAAAGCTTAAAATAAAGAAATGCACTGAGCGACAAATATATGTGGAGTATGATAATCAAGAAGCTGTGTCTAGTGAGAAGGCATCACAGTTAACTCTCCATCCTCAACTATATGAGTAAAGTGTTAAGATAAATGCCAAGGACACAAACAAAAGAAAATGGCCAAATGTGTTTAGGAAAGAGAGTTAGACGTTGAAGTTGACATGACTGGCTATTATCTTTGATAGAGATAAGAACCAACTAGACTTATTCTTTGATAATAATAACGGGTTAATAGAGGAGGAAGTGGATCAATGGACGTGTCATGACTAAATAAGGTCAGTAAGCAATAAAGGTGCACGAGATGTAGCTAAGCCTACTCCCCCTATTGAAGATGGTAAACACAATCAACCACTATAAGAAATGCCATGGTAAGACCCATGGAACTTATTAATTATGGATTTAATTGGCATAAGGAGGTGCATTTAAAGTATACTAATAGTGAATTGGTTATCCTTGACAGAGCATCTGATAAAGGTGAACCAACAAAAAGATGTGTCCATCTAGAGTTTAATGATAAGATTGATTTCAAGAGACTTGTCAATCATGAAGTTGGTATAAAGTTTGTCACTATAAGTATATAGGTAGGCATTAAAGCAATACAAGATGGCTACAATATCAAATTTTAAAATTCATATTTTTTATTTTATTTTTAGAGCATTACATTGAAGCTACTATAATGGAATTATGATAAAAATATGTCATTATAACCCCGTAAAGTGGAATGGTTTAATAAGTATGTTGTATTGTCTAATTTCTTCTCTACTATCACTTTTTTTAATGTATTTTTTAAGAATTGTGTTATGATTTTTTTTTAGTAGACTAGATTTTAGTTTTTTGAACTTTTATAAATGTGATTCTAATAGGGGAAATATACAATCCTTGATGACAAAGTTTAATTTTATTTTATCTATTAACATTTTCTAAGGTCTAAGCCTAGATTTTAAGGTTGAAAATACTTAAAAGTGCTAGGAAAAAAGAAAGTATTAAAGAAAACAAAAGAAATGACAATGTCTTATATTCCAATTCCATGGTAAAATGCTCACCTAAAATAAACTTCATAGCTTTCATTTAGTTATACATACACACACACACACACACACACACATATATAGTGTAAACTAATAAAGTGATGATCCCACCTGGACAAAATTGGTACAACAAGTAAAGTGTGGAAAGATGCACATAGTTCAAGTGCGTTGATGCGTGTGAAAGCATAGAAGAGCTTATCATTAAAATAAGGATTCAATTGGGTGGTAGATATCCTATAGAATTTTGGAGCTATTTTAATTATTAACTTTCATTTGTACATTACTTGGTTTTATTTGAATGGAGGATAGAGGTTGAACAAGCTGACACCAAAAGAACAAAAAAGGTGAGGTGAAGCTTTAAACTTCTGAAGCTTATAAGCCTGATGGTGTGTGTATTAATGGTTAGGGTTATTTGTGATTCGTGATGTCTTTATCTAATATGTCACATCTCTGTTAGTAAATTAACATATTTACTAATGGTAAGGGTTCATCGTACAAAATCAAAGTTTAAGAGGTTCATGGTCAAGTGAAATTTCAAGAAAGTTTTCTACACGTGACCCAAAGTTTAAAGAAGTTATATACATTTTAGTCATTATTTTAATGATAACTCTTAAACTTAAGTATAACAAACATTAAATAAAAAGGTCTAAATTATAATTAGTAGTATTAATCTTAGCTAGTTAATATTTACAAAAAGTATTGTTTTAAAAAATCTTTGACCAAGTTATAAAGAAAAAGGATAATGTGTGGCACACAGTAAAGTGAAGAAAGAAACCAAAGTACAAATATTTTTAAATGCTTTAGACTTATTTTTAACATAAGCCATACTTTATTGTTAAATAGATAATGTATAGTGCCTTATATTTCATATATGTTTTGCCTTTCCACTTTAATGCAAGAGAAAAATATTACAACACTCATTTTTTTGTCTCCATGTAATAACTTTTTCATATAGCATTTAATGAGCATCAATTTAGAAAAAAGAAAAAAATGTATTTTAATCTTTCCTCAAAGTTCATTTTTGAATTGCAAAAGTCTTTTTTCCATCTTCTTTTTATTGTCATTACTAAAGACAAAGCAAAAAAAGGAAGTGGATATGGACCAAGCTAATGAAAGAGAGCTTGTAAATGTTGAAGCACTTTTTCCCTTTATACAAGCATAAAAAAAATTGCTAAACCATGCCTTTAGCCTCTTTAAATGTATCATGAGCTATCTTTATTAGAAGACAAGAAATAGAGTTGTTAAAATAGGTTAGCTTGATCCACTTAAATTTATAGGTTAAATGAGCAAGTCAATTTAGCCCTTGGTAGGACAGGAATCTCAACCTAGTCTATTCAGCTTGTTTAACCAATCAAAAAAAAAAAAAAATCTAAAATACTGAAAAAATACTAAAAAAGATTAAAGGAAAAAAGTTCATATCAAGGCTTATAGAGTGGAGCCATGAAATTGAAGTTTTAGATAATTCAATTGTTGAGATTGTTTTGATAAAGACAAATATAAGAAAAAAATGAGTTACAATTATAATATTAATATGTGCTTAATTGATCAACCATTTGGACTAACTATTTGGTTTGCAAGTTGAATATCTACTATGTGTAGAATGGACCAAAGAAAGAAGAATGACCCTTGAAGTGAAAAGAATGAAATATCAATATCATGTTTTACACAAAGATTGCAAGAAGGAAAGATGCTCTAGGTAATAAAGTTAAGGATTTGAAACTTGGATGCATTAAGATAGCAAATGGATTGAATATGTATAATTATCATAAGCTAAGTATTATTATATGAAATTCAATGATTAAGAACTGCATTTATTGGCTCAAGATATTTTGGTTCTTAAAATATAAGTTTGGACTTAAAAGATAGTGAGATATAAATTTTACTTAATATTGTTTTTCACCTTTGGTCATTATTTTATGTATATCTCACAAACCATATGGGATATAGCCATGAAACTTATTTTGTTAAAAAATAAACTCAAAGAGCTTTTCAATGATAGATAATTTACTTAAAACGGAGTTCATATGAAAAAGTTATGACCTTGTAAAATTAAATGACAAGATATAAATTAGCATAACATTATATTCTGACCTTTGGTCAATATTTTAATCATATCTCCCAAAATATATTGGTTGTTGATATGAAATTTTTTTTTATTGAAAACTAGACTTAAAGATATTTCCAACCATAGGTCACTCACTTAAATTGGATTTAAAATGAAAAAGTTATGACTATTTAAAGTTGGGATTGTGTCACTGTAAGTGACCAATCGACTGGTACAGTCCAGAAAGTGAACAGTCTACTGGTTAGCCCTCAATAGTCAATTGGTTAATCCTATGTTTGAAATAGCGATTATATTTTGATGGATAGTTGACTGGTGATTTATCAGCACTTGACTGGTCACTCCCAGAGATAATTTTCTGACATAAATAATAGTTAGTTTAAAGGGGTAACAACTATATATAATCTTGAAATATATAGATATAGCATTCCAAACATATTTTGGAGTAGAACCAAGTGGTAGAATGTGATCCTTAACTTGTTTTACCATCTTTGAGAGAGAAACAAAAATCATTGAGCTAAACTTGCAAATTCTCTGTCATTTGAGTTCTTAGAGCTTTATTTGTGTATCTACTTCTTTGAAAGAGGTTTCCCTTTAAGTGTAAGAAAAATGTTCTTCCTGAGAGTTAAGATTAAAGGAGAAGTTCTCCTTTGTTATTGTAATTGATTGTTAAGATAGTAAAAAATCCCAAGAGGTTGCTTAGGAACTGGACGTAGGCTTAGATTGGAGCTGAACCAAGATAAATCACTGAGTTTGCTCTCTTTATCCCCATACTCTTTATATTCTAAATTATCACTTATATGCTTTAAGTTATTATTGTTATTACGCTAAAAGCGTTTATATATTTATACCTCAAGCATCCACATTAAACCTCCATTGATTCATATAATTGTTGGTTTACATTATACTCTTCCAAACATAATTCATAGCAACAATTTTTGTTCAACAATTTAGAGAAGAAATAAAAATTCTGTAAACATCCAATTCACCCATTTTTGGGTGTTGGTTGCCTAGGCTAACATCAATGCTATATGCCCAATACAATTTAAAAGAAGACATGCCTCCTTGTTCATAGTTAAACAAGAGTTTATCATAACACAAATGACTGAGTTATACTAGGACATGTGTTGCTTTTGGGTTTTAGACACCCTAACATGCTACTTGCTTTAACTTAAATTAAAATGAACATGTTGAAATTGAAAATTATACGTGGATACATCTAAAGGATGTTGGATGAAAGCTTGTTTAGATAGATGTGAAAGGTATAGCATGAACAATTTAGATACGACAACGAGATTAACGCTAGCAAAGATAATTAGATTTAAATGAAAGCAGTGTGTTTGAAGAAAGAAGTCAAACGAAGAAGAAAGAAGAAAGAAGAAAGAAGACAACTCACATAGCTTAAACAAACATGACGTAAGCCAAATTTCCAATTTTGAATAGATCTAAATGAATTAGATTTGAATGGAGTAGATACGATACTCCATGCTAATGCGTTAAACTGAGCTTGACCAGAACTTGAATGAAGCTTGAACGGTCGTAAGAAGTTTGACTTTGTTTAAAGGAAAGGATGGGATGATGATGGGCTAAGGGTGATGGCTTCTTTCAAGATTCAAAAGAAGTCATAGAGATGAGAGGTGAGAGAAAAGAGATGATGAGTGAGTCGATGAGTTATGAGAGTGAAGTTTTAAATTTTGATAGAGTGATAAAATATGGAAACAACTAAAACATAAAAACCACAATTATGGGCACTTTAACTATATCATGGACATCTCTAGTGCATTCAATATTTGAGTAAAATACTATTTTGATCCATTATTTATAATGGATTCTCAAAGTTTTTATTGTCAATTCAATCCTCACTGAAAAGCCTATTTTCTATTTGGTCTATTGTCGATTTTTATTCTCAATTTGGTCCCTTACTCATCAATCCATTTTCAATTTGGCCCTCCAATTTTGACTAAATTTGGACTAAATATGTTGACATTCAAATTTGTAAAAGACTAAAAATAGTAAGTTATGATGATTGAGGGACTAAATTGAAAATGAAAAAAAAGTAAGAGACTAAATTGATAACAAACATAAGTGAGAAACCAAATTGAGAATGAACTGATATGTAAATAACCAAATTGAAAATAAAAATTAGTAAAGGATTAAAATGAGAATTAAATGAAAAATCAGCAAATAAATTTATTGATTTGTATCTTGATCTTACTCTTATCATTTGGTATAGGCCTAGTCATAAATTTATTTATAATTTTATAGCATTATGTGAATGGATGCTTTATATTTTTTTTTGGTAAAATATAATGTGAGTTGATGCATGATTGTATTGGTGCAATAATTAGGTAGTGGACTAAACAAATACATGTGGTAATAATGTTTTGAAATATGTTTATTGTATGTTAATTTAAAATAATTTTGATATTTATATTTTAATTCCAATATTTTTATACATTTATTTATGAACCTAAAGTTCTATTTGAATTTATTAACTTAAACTTTGTTATTTTATTTACTTTTTCAATAATATTCACAAAAACATTAGTTTATATATTTGTTAAATTTCCTTTATACTTTCTTCATATATTTTTCTAATAACATCCAAGATATTTAATTTTATCATCATTTTCAATTTATAAATTAATTTTTAAAATGATATTAAAAATAACATGGTAGAATGAATAAATTTAAAAATTTTAAAAAACTCTAAATTCATAAATAAGAATTAAAAATATAAAAATATAAATGTAATATTATTTTAAATACCATCAATATATTTTGGCAATTACTAATTTTCCTCCTCTCATGGGGCTCCCATAATAATTTAAAATATGATTTTTAAATTTACAAGTTTATTATTTAAATTTATAAGTTTACCATTATACTTGAAGAAAACAAATCAACTTATATGTATACCTAAACTTAACGTAAATTTGGATAAATTTGTGAGTTAATTTATCCAATTTGTAATTTTATCTATTTAAAACATGTTAATTAACTTATAGTTAACAATATAAAAATTTATATTTTGAACTACAAAAGATATAAACAAACTTTATTTTTAAGAAGTGATTATAATATATTTTAATACTAATTTAAATATGCATAAAAATAATAAAATTACACCAAATATGTATTTTTTAAAATAAAAATAAAATAAATATTTAACTTAATATAATTTAAATTGTATTTAAATAATTTTTATTATATATATATAATATTTTAAAAATATAATTATATATTATTTACTAACCAAAATAAACTCTTTAAAAACTACATTTAAATCTAAGTAAACAGGCAGAGTCCTGAATTTAAAATGTAACAAAAACTCTACGTCTAATATAATATATGAATCAAATCTAATATAAACGTATAAATGAAATCAGCGGTGCCAGTCAGTAGATTTATCGAAAACGATACCTGAATTTCAAAGCAAAAAAGGTGAGACTCCCCAAAGGACGAAAGACACCAGGAGAAGCTTTCATCAGTTAACCTGCTTGCCCCATTATTTAGCTGTGTTGGAATTGAGAGAAAATCAACTGCAAGGTCGAAGGTCAATTATCCATTCAGCAGAACACAGCTTCATTGATTTAGTTGTGTGTTAGGGGTACGGGTTGCATTTTGCTTATGCTCTCTGTCTAGGGTTTTGGGCATTGCGTGAAATTTTCAATTGATTCACTGCTGAATTTTTTACCCCTGTAATAGCTCTTTGAAGCTTTTTGATATTGCTTTAAAGAATAGGGAACTGTACCTATGAGTTCGTCTTCGTCCGACGCTTTTTCAGCTGTGCAGGTACTGCTTCTTTATCTTTCTGTCGTTTTCATTAACGTCTAAGTAATTGAATGTTTCGAATGCCAGAATATCCCCAACTTAACTATCCGTTCCTTAGAACAGACTATTACTTGATTTTTTGAATTTTGTGAAGATTTATTTTATTTTAGGTAATGCAGTTATGAGAAATGGAGGAAAGGGAAGAATAAGTCTAATAGTTTTGTTATCCTGATGGAAAAATATGCACGGCTCTCGTTCATTTCACATATAATGAGCAAACCCAAACTGCATACTGTATTAACTCACTTAACTACCACTTACTTTTGAACCATGGGAAGAGAAAAAGGATTAAAAATATCATATTAGTGATTTCACTCTGTATCTGTTATTCGTTAGCTTATTTTTGTTCTGAGAAAACCTATATTAGTTACTTAAAAAGCTGAGTTTGTCGTTTGCTAATTTGGTACTGTACTACAAAGTTCATTGCATGAAGGATTAGTTCATAACTTATAGTAGATTAGCATTACTATTCATTGCTTGTAGACATCTGGATAATAATACGTGCAACTTGTGTTTTTTCCCCCATTTTCTACTATATGTGATTCTTCTTTTGTTTTGACCGCAATGTGTTGTTTGGATTATGAACTGAGGTCACTGGTTGAATTCATCTAGGTGAACTAAGAGTATTCTACAATGCAATTATAGTATGACAGTAGGCATTAAATTTTTTTTTTTTTGGTGGTTATCAATGATATGGTACTTGTTTTTCATTAAATATATGACTACTGACAGGAAATTATGCTGGAATTCCGTGCTGGTAAGATGTATTTTGAGGGGAAAATAGTTTGCCCTGACACTCGTAAAGGGCTGATTCGCATTGCTAAGGTGTGATGTTGCTTTCTTTAAAATAATTTCCTTTCTTTGAATTTACCTTTCAGTTTGAAAGTTTGAACATTTAATTCTAATTATCTGCTTGTGTTTCAAACCCTAAAGTCCACTGTTCCTTTTTTTCAGTGAAATTGTTAACCTTTGTTTGTTTCAGGGTGAGGAGGGATTAGTCCACTTTCAGTGGCTTGATCGGACTCAAAATGTTGTTGAAGATGTATCCTCTTTCCCCCCAAATTTTGCTTGCTTGGTCGTCATTTAAGTGGTCCAAAATGTTTTTCCTTGTCTTTAGTGCAAATAATTTTAGTCTCTTTTTTTTTTTTTTTTGTTTCACTTCCTCTTTAAGTGATTATTTTTCTGATCATTGTGAGAGCTATGGTTCCTCTGTCATACACCATATGGAAAAATATCACTTCCTTTTTTCTAAAAAAAATTATTTACTGAAAGAAAAATTGTGTGTTGATGAAGGAATCTCTTTATAGCAAATATCAAGGATCATTTCATTCCAAAAGCTTAAGCTATTAGAAAGTATCAGAATTGTTTCATTAACATGTTTAACATATTCTCTCACATGAAAACCGTTTTGGTTTGAAATGTGAATGTAATATAGGCTTGCTATAGCTTTCCAATCCTTTTTGTGATTCTATAAGTGACAATGGGACATTCCCTCAAAAAGTCATGAGTTGAAAGCCAAAGGGCAGGAAAAAAACCGTTATCCCAGGGAAGAAATCTCTTATTAGATACTCCAGCCATAAACACTACAAGCTAGCAAAAACAGCACACTATTTAAGGATCTTATGTTCCTGGAACCTCTAAATTTGCCAGAAAATGATCTAAACTGGTGAAGTGGCTGAAATACACCAATTCTTATCAAAGTTGCCGAAGGCCTTTTCCAAACCTGGCAGACTGCTTCAAAATGGAAAAATAGATAATTGTTTGTCTCTGAACTCCTTATACGTTCAACACAAACAATTGGAGAAAGTATTGTTTTAAGGCCTACAATATTGAAGTAGATCATTGGAATTAATTCTGTTGAGTATTACAATTCAAACAAAAGCCTTTCCCTTGGAAGGAGCTTTAGCCTTCCAAAATGGCTTAAATTATAGAAAAGCTTTGGGTGCTTAGATTGATCATAAGAAATTGGGAGAAGGAATTACAAATTAATTTGGTAGAATCCTTAGAGCATATCTGTCATATGGCATAGTAGAAACTGACAACACAAAAAGAACCTGGGATTACAACTCATGGTCGTAGAGTAATGAAGATTTCGATAAAACTCCAGAACCTTGTTAAGTTGAAGAAAGAAAAAAAAGAATTAGAAATTAGTACTTGGTGCAAAGTTGATGAACAACTAAGATTGGGAATAAGCTTAGTTAAAGATGAGGCTCCAACCTACCTCCCAAAATCCAAGCCATGTACCTTCCCTATCTTTAACAAGTTATAATAGGATGGAAAGGGGAATGTACTTGAGAGATGGATTTGGAGGCCTTGCATGAGTAGCACTATTCCAACTGTTAGCATCTTATTTAGTTTTGTGAACACCATATTGTTCTCTCTTTCTTTTAATAGGAAAAAGAATTGACTGAAGAGATGAGTAGAGCAATACATCAATGATGACAAGAGTTGCTCCCTAAAGAAGATATCATGGGCAAACACCTCCTAGGTTGCAAAGGAATCAAACAGTTGTAAACACTCCCACTAAGGAGATATACATAGACACCAAAGATCTGAGCGTTTCACCTTGTCATGCTTATAGCACACTTCCCAACTGACCAAATGATTTCTCTTACTCTTTCCATCCCCATACCATAAGAAATCCTGCATAATGTACTCCACTTGTTTAGCTAACCAACAAGAATCTTGAATAAGGAAAGAGAACATGCCTATTTTTGGATTAAAGGAAGAGAGAGCTTTTGCATATGGTATGTTCTTTTTTCGTCATTGTTTTGTTTTTTTTACCAGTTACAAATTAAGAACTTTTATGGAGAGTTTTGAAGGTTGTTCTGAAAAACTAACTTTAAAAAACTTGTGCTTTACATGTTGCAGAACCTGTTGTTAGAAGTGAGTTGATTTGTAAAGTCTATAGAAATTATAAAGTTTAGTGAGTGATGAGAAACTGACCAAATTGGTTAATGCTGAGGAAGTTTGATGGCTAGGCAAAACAAAAAAATGACACTTATTATCAAACAATGTATAGAATTTATACTATAGGAATGAAACATGATTAAATTATTGCAAAATCCTTGTAACATATAGCATTCTACACTAAATCCTCTTCTTGAATTTTCAGTAGTTCCTTTATGGGGAGAAACTGCCTTGCAAGCTCCTTAGTTCTATAGTCTCCTATTTAGAGTGAAGAGCATACAAAAACATGAATATTCTTCATGTGCTTTATTGTTATAAACTCCATTATTCATTTGTAGCCAGTGAGTTTTGTTTATGTCACAGCCAATCAGCCAGCCATGGGATCTTGGTATGCCTTCTTCTAGTTCTATGGCTGCCAAGGCTGCTCCTATGTTATTTCTAAGACATCATCTCAATGGAGGCAATCATTTACCTTGGTCCTAAGGCATCCCAATGTTCATAATAGGTCGTGGGAAGGAAAAGTATCTCATTGGTGAGGCTCTTCAACTTGAGAGTTCAGATGCAAAGTATAACTAATGGAGGGCTAAAAACAATCAAGTGATCTCATGGCTGGTGTACTCTGATTGTAGAAATAGGCCAGAATTTCATGCTTTTAAAGACTGCCAAGGATATATGGGATGCTGCGTGACAGCATTATTTGTCTGTTAACAACACTGTTGCTTTATATCTGATCAAGGTTTTCATTCATGATATGAAACAGAGGGAGATGACTGTAACTCAATATTACAATACCCTAGTCATATATTGGCAACAACTAGATATGTATGAGATTCCTTGTTGGAAAGATACTTATGATGCTCATACGTAAAAAATACTTGTTGAAAATGATGGGATTTATACCCTTCTTTTAGGTATTAGCAATGTCTTTGAAGCTATTGAAGGATGGATAATGGACACTAGATCTCTTTCGGCTTCCCCATCTGTATGAAGTATTTGTTGAAGCCAGGTATAAGGAAAGTCAAATGCAATTATGCAGAGGGTTCCCTCTTTTCAAGCCATCTCTGATTCTTCTGTTTTTGATGCCTGAGGTAACATCCCTTTGGATCGTAAGTCAAAAAGTGATGGCATACTAATGTGTGAGCATTATAGCAAAATAGGCCATACCAATGAAGTGCTGGGATTTGCATAGAAAACCACCTAACTAGAAACCTCCCTAGCATTAAGGAATTATTGGAAATTTTGCAACATATGCTTAGTGGTCAAGGCTGAAATTAAAAAAAACAAAAAAAATTGGAGTTATGGCCCATAAAGGTAATTCCTCCTTGTTTCAATAAAAATCCAACTCTGGATAGTTGATTTTGGTGCCTTAGACCATATGATTGGTAATCACTCTCTTGTGGATGACTTTACTCTTTATTTTGAGCAAGCTTTTGTGAAATTGGCTGATGGTGACTTAGCTATAATTCGTGGGAAGTGGTGTGTTAAATTTTCAGCAAGGTTGACCCAAATAAATTCTATGTGCCCAATTTAACGTGCAATCTGTTATCAATTAGTAGTCTTGTCAAGGATACAATGTGTACTACTAAATTTGATGCTCATGGCTATAATTTTCTAGACTTGGGTTCTGGGAAGAGGATTGACAATGCTAGGGAATGTGCTGGTTTCTTTTGGATCGATGGCCCCGAAAAGCAACTTGATATTTTGTCACTTTGTATTTCCTCTAATTCTAAGAAAGATGTTTTATTATGGCACTATTGGCTGGGTCACCCCAATCTTCATTATATGAAGACATTTTATCCCCAGTTGTTACTGTGTTTGCAAACTTTCCAAGTGCACTTAACCTATCCATATAAAGAAACCAAGCCTCTAAACCTTTCTCTTTTACGCATAGTGATGTGTGGGGATTGTCTTATATAAAAAATACAAATGGTTCTAAGTGGTACATTACATTTATTGATGACCACACATGATTAACATGGGTCTATCTACTTAAGGAAAGAAAAATTGAAGTTCCCATTGTTTTTCAAGCCTTTCATAAATTAGTTCAAACACGATTCCAAACTCTGATCCAAATGCTTAAGAAATAATAATGGTAGAGTATATATCAATACTTACCTTACTTCATATCTCACCCATTGTAGCATCCTTCATCAAACCTCGTGTTAAATCCCCACTACCAAATTGTGTGGCTAGGTCTCTCTTTCTCATGTCTAATACTCCAAAATGTTATTAAGGGAAGCTATTTTAACCAGCACATATAAATTGAATTCTTTCTCGTGTATTAAACTATTTCTCCTTATCACAAACTTATGGCGACCTATCTTACTAGCCATATCATATCTTCCCTTCCATTTTAGGTTTTTGGTTGTACTTCATTTGTCCATCATGATAATGGGGGAAAACTTGAACCTAGAGCCATTAAGCGTATTTTCCTTGGTTATGTTACTACTTGAAAAGGGTACAAATGGTATTCTCCCTCCACTAAAAAGTTTTATATTAGCATGAATATTACCTTCTTTGAAATTGTTTAGGGGAAGAAATTTGATTAAGATCAAGAGGAATGTATGTTTAGGAGTGATTTTGGTTCCTTTACTTTGCCACTCGAGACCACCACCCCTTTCCATCCTTCCATATTTGTCCATGAATCCTTCTGTCCTTCCATACCTAACATGGAATTTGAGCTTGGTAAAACCTACCTAAATGTCATACAACAAAAAGAAATGATGGTATATACTAGGAAGAGGAAAAATCAAATGATAGAACAACTTGTTGAGCAGGAAATGGAAATGGAAATGAAAGTACATGTCTTTAACAAGGTTAAAAACCACTTCTCTAACTCCAAGTTTAGAAGCTCAAGAGGACATAGAACTACCTATTGCTTTAAGAAAAGGGGTAAGGAGCTATAGAAAGCATTCTTTTAGTAATTTTGTTGCATATGACAGTTTGTCTCCTAAGGTGTAGGCATTCATTCACAATGTTTCTCTTGAAAAAATCCCAAGTAATGTTTATGAGGCCTCAGAATCAAGAATGGAGAATTTCTATATAAGATGAGTTAGATGCTCATACGAAGAACAAAACTTGGAAAGTAGTTCATCTTCCTCCTAGAAAGACTAAGGTTGGTTGCAAATAGATATTTATTGTAAAGTATAATCTAGATGATTGTATCAATGGGCATAAAGCAAGACTTGTAGCTCTAGGGTTCACTCTAACTCAAGACATTGATTATGAGGAGACTTTTGCTCCAATGGTAAAGTTTAATGCTATTAAAGTGTTGCTTTCCCTTGTTCAAAACTTAGACTAGCCTTTCCATAAGTTTGATGTGAATGCCTTTTTAAGTTTACATGGAGGTCCCATTGGGGTTATAGATTGGAAGTAATGACAACAAGGTGTGCAGGCTCAAGCAATCACCAAGAGCCTAGTTTCAAAGGTTCATCATTGTAGTTAAACACCTTGGGTTACACTTAGTGTCAAACTGATCATACATTGTTTGTTAGGCTTGGTCCTAATGGGAAATTAGCTAATTTTATATTATATGTTGAGGGCATCGTATTTATTGGTGACTACTTTGAGGCTATTGATCTTTTGATGAAATCTCTTGCAAATGAATTTGAAATGAAGAACCTTGGCAGCTTGGAATATTTTTTGGGAATATTGATATACCTATCTCATAGTGACCCAAATATTAGCTTCATGATATGTGTGGTAAGCCACTTTATCAACAAACCAAGCGAAGAACACTTGGAGGTAGTATATAGAATTTTCAGGCATCTCAAGACAACTCCAAGTAAAGGGTTGTTTTCTAAGAAAGGGTTTGACAGGGGTGTTGAATATTTTTCAGATGTAGATTGGGGTGCTGACGAAAGGTCTACTATTGGGTATTTAACTTGGAGGAGTAAGAAACAACAAGTAGTTGCTAGAAGTAGTGCAGAAGTTGAATTTTGTGCATTAGCTCATGGAATTTGTGAGGGAATATGGTTAATGAGACTACGTAGAGCTCAATTTGAATGTTGACATGCCTATAAAGGTTTTCTATGATAATATGGCCACAATTGGAATAGCTAAAAATCCTATTCAATATGATAGGACGAAAGATGTGGATATAGATTATCACTTCGTCAAAGATAAAATTGGGACTGGATTACTTGAGTTGCACTATGTTTCTACTAATTCCCAAGTAGCAAATGTTCTAACCAAAGCCATTTTTAAGGGTGAAATTCGAACATCTGAGTTCTAAGCTAGGAATGATAAATATCTACTTGTTAGCTTGAGGGGAAGTGTTAAGTGGTGTGCAGAAATATGCAACTCCCTCCATGTTTACTGCTCGTGACTTCTTCTAGAAGGGATGTGTTATTTATTTACATGTTTTAAGTGTTTTTTTTTATATTTACTTGTTTTTTATTCAATTTTCTATTTTGTTGCAGATTAGGATGAACTTAAAGATTGGCTTTATTTTCTGTTTTTATCCCAAATATTTGGGATTCAATCTTCTCTAAATTTCATAAGAATATATGGAATTTAATATTGGTAACTAACTGGGGGGTAACAAAGAAGTATATGAATCTATTTGTCTTGAAGTGAATAATTCTGGAAAATTCTAAATGGTTCTCTAAACATTTATTAAAGAGAAATGTACAGGTAGGTGTATTATCAAGTACATGCAAGGATATTCTTTGGAAACTGTTAGGACCTTGTACCCTTATGAAACATACGCAACAATAATAATATGGAAATATCTTGGGTTTTGCATTAATAAATGGTTACACTATATCAACCCTACAATAACTAAGGATTGATATTAGCCAAAACCAAATACACCCTTCTCAGCCTAGAACTATAGGGACATAAATGAATTGCCATAATACATACAAAATAGATGAAACCAGCATCTAGCACACAAGCACCCGGCTGGCTTTTGAGAGGCCAGTCCTGTCCTTCCACAATACCAGAATGCCAAAAGCTACCCCTGATGAAGAGGTTTCCACATAAAAGGAGGTTTCCCCTCCACCAACCACTCACTGATTCCTAGGTAGCTCAATATCAGCCATTCTTATCTCTCTACCCGTATGACTATAGACCTTCATGCCTTGTATAGGACGAGTGGTTGTTATCTGTTGCTGACCCTTTCCTCCCTTATGTCATCTGTTATAGACTTGTGGGGTGGGATTTGGTAGAGTTTGATAGGTAATCCCATCAATACCCACCCCTAGGAGTCTCACCTTGCCCTTAAGGGGAAAGTGAGGGTATTGGTTCCTTATATCCTCCAATTCTTTTCAGGTGCTTTTAAAGTGAAGCAGTCCCACTAGTGAGGGTCCTTAACTTACATATGTCTTGGGGTTGCACTTAAGCTCCAACTCTTCTGAAAGGCTATGGGGGATCGTTTGAGTGGGATTTGATGACTGTAATGATTTCTTCAATTGAGAAATGTGGAAAACGGGATGTATTTCATGCTGTGGTTGGTAGTTCTAACCTCTATGCCACTGCCCCTATTTTTTTCCACCACTTTAGAGGGCCCATAAAATCTTGGGCTGAGCTTTTCCTTGATCTTCTTGGCAAAGGATCTCAGCCTATATGGTCAAAGCCATAGGTAGATTGAATTTCCCACCTCAAATTGGATGTCCCTCCTTGCTTGTTGGCTTGTGTCTTCATCCTTTCTTGGGCCTTTTCCAGGTTCTCTTGTAGGTGGAAAGGATGACATTTGTAGCCAGAATTTGCTCTTTCACCCCTTATACCGCCACTGGTTCATCATGTAGTTTGAATAGGGATGGGGCGTCCCTTCCCTAGATGACCTTGAAAGGGGTCATGCTTGTGGCAGTGTGAAAGTTGGTGTTGTTGGAACTGATCAGATTCTTCAAAATCTCAACTACAACGTTTATTAATTAGCCTCCTTTCTTAGTGTCTATTTTGTATACAAATATCTGTGTTATCATAAAATTGAATAAGGTAAAATACAAGTTGTTTCCCTTCACTACATGGTATCAGAGCATCTTAGCTCTTTTGTGGGGAATTTCTTCGTTGTTCTTTGTTTTTTGTTTGAAAAAACTTAGGTACCATTATAGGTGGTCATTTTTAGTCACTGCCGTCCAAAGATTTCTGTGCAATTTTCACGCGCTGGCGCTTAGAGGCGCGCGCAAAGTCCCCTCACCATTGTTTCATTTCTTTGGTGTTCGAAACTCATTTTCTGGCAAAGCACTCTTCTGATGTGCACAAGGAATTCTTTTTTAACTAGCCTTCATTGTTGTCCAACTCTGTTACTCCATTCTTCAGACTTTTGTGGTTTGTTTGTACAAGTATCAACTTTATTGCTGGTTTTTTTGATCTCCACAATTGGCCCTTTAGATTGACAGAACATTCATTGTCCAGCCCTATTGAATTCCTTCATTATTGTTTTTTTCACTTGCACTTCTACCCTTCAAATTTTGAGACCTACTGTTATAGTATCAAACATGTTAGGAATAATTGTGACATTTAATTTTCAACTGCCAGATACCCTTAATTTGGGACATGAACACATAACTTGGCAGCCAAACAGGAAATTACTTAAGGAGGATTCAATAGGGAGGAAATGGTAAAGCTCAAAGTGTCTTAATTCCCATGGATTTAATGTCTCTGATAAGCTTGCTTAAGGCTCTTGGGTCATTGACACAGGAGCTATTGACCATATGACCAACTCTTTCCATCACTTTATTAAATACACTGTGTCCTAACAACAGAAAAATTTCAATGGCCAATGGCTCCTTAATTACTGTTACTGGATTAGGAGATATCCAAATTAATCCTTCATTTGTTCTTAAAAATGTTCTCCATGTTCCCAAGTTGTCCACCAATCTTATTTCCATGCAAAAACTCACTAAATACATGCATTGCAATGTGACTTTTTATCCTACTTGTTGTCTTTTTCAGGACCAGGCTTAAGGAAAGAGTATTAGGCTTGCTAAGATAAAAGATGGGTTGTACTAACTTGAGAAAACAGAAAATCCTAGTAATATCAAGAATAAATTATCTTCATCATTTCTTTTAGAAACTTCTTCTCCTAAAGATAAGATTTGGCTTCATCATTGTCACCTTGGACTCCCTTCTTTGTTTAAAGGCTTGAGCGTTGAAAATTTTCATTGTGACGCCTGTGAATCTGCCAAACATAGACGTTCAAACTTTCCAATCAATAACACTAATAGTTTTACCCTATTTTATTTGATTCATAGTGACATATGGGGCCTTTCTACCATCCCTAACGTCTCTGGGACTCGATGATTTGTATCTTTTATTGATGATTGCACGAGAGTTTCTTGGATCTTTCTCCTAAAAAATAAATCAGATGTGAGTGAGTTATTCCTAACCTTTCACACCATGATCTAAAATTAGTTTGGTATAAAAATTAAGAGGATTAGAACTGATAATGTATGAGATTACTTTAACCAAACCTTGTCAACTTATTTTAAAAAGGAAGGGATCGTACATGAATCATCTTGTGTCAACACCTCACAACAAAACAGAGTGGTGGAAAGGAAAAATGATCTTTTATCTACTGCTTGTGCCTTTTTGTTCCAAACCAGTGTACCAAAATCTTATTGGGGGGGAAGCCGTCTTTACAGCCACCTACATCATAAATAGATTACCCTTATGAGTGCTTGATAACAAATCTCCTATGGAAGTCTTCTCTCAATTCTATCCTAACCTTAAAACTTTCAAACAACTTTACAACAAGAATATTTAGTTGTGCATCATTCGTTCACATTCACAAAAGAGGAATGTTAGATCCAAGAGCCATCAAGTGTATTGTTGTAGGATACTCCTCAACTCGAAAGGGGTACAAATGTTACCTCCCTACTACAAAACAATTCTATGTCTCAGTTGATGTTACTTTTGTATAAAATATTCCTTATTTTTCTAAGCCTTATCTTCAGGAAGAGATCTCAATGGAAGATAAGGACAATGATCAATTTATGATCCATGTTTTGATTTACCCTCCTTCACTTCCCAACTTAAGGTACCTATGCCCAACATTGAGTCCATTCCACATAAAAACTCTGAGTCTATATCCTTACATCATCCAAATCCTGAACCTTGTCCTAAAACAAGCTCATTAGACCCTGTTCCAAGTATTGAACCTATTGTTAGGGATAATGTTCTTGATTGTACAAGGTATTTGCAGGTGTACTCAAGGAGAAACACTCCAGCTCTTGAACTAATGCAAGACCAAGGCTTTAATTCTAACCCTGGAATTGAGGTTACAAGAAGCTTGGAATCTAATTATTTGGATGAATCAAAAAACGATGACCTTGATATTCCAATTGCCCTTAGAAAAGGAACTAGGGAATATACTAAGCGAGCATTGTATCCACTTTCTCATTTTGTGTCATTTGAACAATGCTTGCCATCACATAAAAATTTTCTTGCTAGCCTAAACACTATTACCATTCCCACTACTCTATTTGAGGCATTGTCTTGGGAATAATGGAGGTAAGCCATGAAGGTTGAAATGGAAGCATTAGGGAAGAACAAGACAAGACATGGGAGTTAGTTGAATTATTTATAGGGAAAAGACTAGTAGGGTGTAAACGAGTTTTCTTAGTCAAGTATGAAGCTGATGAATCACTGGAGAGATATAAATGACCGTTGGTTGCTAAGGGATACACTTTATGGAGTAGATTATCTAGAAACCTTTGCCCCAGTTGTCAAAATGAATATGGTGAGAATCCTCTTATCACTAGCAGTTAATTACAATTGGACATTTTAGCAATATGATGTGAAGAATGCCTTTCTCCATGGGGATTTAGACGAGGAAATCTACATGAGCATTCCACCAGGATTTGGAGACAACACAGAAGCAAACTAAGTGTGTAGATTGAAGAAAGTTTCATGTGGATTAAAACAATCTCTGAGAGTTTAGTTTAGGAGATTTACAAAAGTGATGTTAACCTCAGGATATAAGTAAAGTCAAGGAGATCACACTCTATTCATTAAACACAGACTCAGGGGGAGTTACAGCATTGTTGGTATATATTGATGATATCATTGTAACAGGGAATGATGATATAGAAAGGGAAAATCTAACAAGGTGTTTGGCCAGAGAATGAGATTGATGAGCTAGGAAAACTGAAATATTTCTTAGGAATTGAAGTAGCATACTCAAGGCAGGGTATCTTTATCTCACAACAAAAGTATGTGATTGATTTGTTAAGAGAAACAGGAAAGATGGCAAGTAAACCTGCAAACCCTCCAATAGAGCCTAATTACAAATTGGGAGAGGCTAATGTAGGTACTACTGTGGACAAAGAAATGTATCAAAAATTGGTTGGAAAGCTTATTTATTTTTCACATACAAGACCTGAGATAGCATATGTAGTTAGTGTGACAAGTCAATTCATGCACAACCCAAAGCAAGTACATTTGCAAGCTGCCTACCAAGTACTACATTACCTAAAGGGTAATTTTGGACATGGAAGCTTATTCAAAAGGAACACAAGGATGGAGCTAGAAGCATACACAGTTGTTGATTACGCAGGCTTGCTGGTTGATAGAAGATCCACTATAGGCTATTGCTCGTTCCTTGGCAGTAATCTTATTTCTTGGAGAAGTAAAAAACCATGGCACAAGGAATTGGTGATTTGCTATGGTTAAAGATAATTTTGGTAGACTGGACGACAAAGTAGGATGGGCCAGTGAAGCTATACTGTGATAACAAATTAGCAATAAGTGTAGCACACAACCCGGTACAAAATGATAGAACAAAGCATATTGAAATAAACTAACAGTTCAAAAAGGAAAAGCTTGATAATGGCCTTATTTGTACTCCTTATGTGTCAATAAGAGGCCAACTAGCTAATATATTCACCAAGAGGTTCAACGGTACAACATTTCAAACCATTATTTCTAAGCTGGAAATGCAGAACATCTATTTACCAGCTTGAGTGAAGTGTTGGGACTAATAAGATTCTTCAAAATCTTAATTACAACATTAATTAGTCCAACTCTAGTATTAATTACCCTTATTTCTTAGTGTTTATTTTGTATATAAATATAGGTATTATCAGAAAATTGAGTAAGGTGAAATACAAGTTGTTTCCTTTCACTACACGTATTATATCATTATTGCTGCATCAGTATGGTGCCAACTTTAGACCCTGAAGCATCTGTTTCTAGCTTAAATGGTTGAGAAAAATCCGGCATTGCCAAAACAGGAAGGGTGGTCATGGCTAATTTGAGTTTTTCGAAGGCTTCCATAGCTTGAGATGTCCAATGGAAGGCGTCTTTCTTCAAGGGATCTGTAAGAGTTGTGGCTATCTTCCCATAATTTTGGACAAAGCATCGCTAGTACCTTGTTAACCCCAAAAATCCTCTAAAGGATTTCTCTATTTTGGGCACGGGCCATTGAGCATACTCTCAACCTTGGAGGGATCTGCCTGAACACCCTTCATTGAGATGATATTTCCTAGGTACTCCACTTTTGCCTATGCGAAAGCACACTTTTTCAAGGTGATAACCAGCTGGTTTTCTTTTAACAACTCCATCACAACCTGCTAATGTTCCATGTGAGTGTGCATATCCAAACTACATATAAGTATATCATGAAAAAAAAAAACCAATACAAATTTCCTTTAGTGTGCTTTGAACATATCATTCATCATAGACTGAAAGGTGGAGGGAGCATTAGTCAACCCAGAGTGCATGACCAAGAACTCGTAGTGCCCCTTGCATATCTAGAAGGCAGTTTTGTGCTAGTCTTTTGCTTTAATCCAGATTTAGTAATTTCTGGATTTGAGATCCAGCTTGGTAACTATGGCTGCCCCTTTTAGCTCGTTCAATAATTCATCTACAGTGGGAATTAGGAATTTATCTGGCACATTAATCTTGTTTAAGGCATGGTAATCAATGCAGAACCTCTAGCTGATATCTTTCTTCTTCACTAGTAGTATTGGGCTTGAGTAAAGGCTATTGCTTGGCCTGATGATGCCAGCCACTAACATTTCTTTCACCATGTGTTCAATTTCACTCTTTTAGGCATAAGGGTACCTGTAGGGTTTAGTGCTAGGGGCTCTTTCTTAGTCTTATGGTTATGGAGTGGTCTTTTGATCGAAAGAAGGTAAACCTTCAACACCTACACACACCATTGGCTATTGGTCCAATAATCTTTTGATTTCAGGTGGCACGTCCACTCCTTTGATATCTTCCTTTGTTGTTTCTCCTAGCTTCATCATGTATCGTTGCCCCTTTTTTTTATGGAATGTACTATGCATTTGAAGGTAGCCATTACCTTGGATAAGGTTGGGCCCCCCTGTAATCACTTCACCTGGTCTCCTATCCCAATTTTCGTGGTCAATCTCCCCAGTTAACCTTCACTTCACCCAACCCCTTAAGCCATTCAATTCCTAGGACTGCATCGACCCCATTTAAGTTGAAGAGGTATTAATTCTATTTAATCAAAATTCCCTACATCTCCAGTGAAAGTTGTCGACACTGCTGATTTCCCTTGACCTAGTACCCATCTCCCACTGACACTTGATACTCAGTCACCTGGTGTATTGGTAACCTCAACTTCTCAATTAAGGCTGAAGAGATGAAATTATGGGTGGTGCTATTGTCAATCAGTACCATAATTTCTTCTCCATTTAAGTCTCCCTTCACTTTCATGGTGTGGTTGTCGTTAATGCCCACATTGGAGTTAAGCAATAGCTCCATCAAATTTTCTTCTTCGTCTTCTTCCCTTGGTTCTTGTCCTTCCTATTTTACCTATTTCTCCATGTCCACGCTCAACTTTTCGATCTCCCCTTCCAATATCAGCACTTGTTGTTTATTCTTGCTTTTGTGGTTTGACCCATACTTTCCTTGGCACTTGAAACAGAGGCCAAGTTCTCTTCTTCTCACTAATTCAGCGTTAAACAAATGTGACACTATTGTTGCTTGCCTTCAAGTCCCTTGGTTTAGTTTTGTTGGGCTTTTGAGAGCTGGTGGAAAAAGAACTAATGGACCAAGTTGGATCAAGACTACTAGTTATTTTGGAGTAGTTGGGTTGCATACTTCCCTATTTGGGCTTAGGTTGGAACTTTTGGAGCTTGCTTACCTGATTTTCCTTAGCCCTTTACATCAACTCCGATAGTGAGCTAACGTTCATCATTCTTGAAGGCTCGCATGAGGACCTCGTCAAGTGCATCCTTCAATGGGGTTGAGACAAGCTCAAATCTTTCTTTATATTCCATCACTGTGCCTTCTTGCTTCAAGGACATGAGCATTTCATACCCATCTCTCGTCTAGGAGTGATGAAAATGTCATATGACTTCCCTCTTGAATTTTGACCAACTTGAAATAGGTTCCTAGTCTCCATCCACTGCATCCAATTTAGATCCTTGCCATCCAAACGTATAGAGATGGCTTTTAGCTTTTCTTCCTCGTTCATTCTGTTCACCTAAAAGTACCTTTCCACCCAGAATATCCACCCCAAGGGGTCTTCTTCAATGAATATAGGTAGCTCCAATCTTTTGTATTTGTTGTTCTCCCTTTCAATCATGTTACTCCCATCCACTCCTACCTTAGGAAGAGAGTCATGTGGGTTTTGGTTATGGGCATGGCTCTGTGGTTTAGTTTCAGTTACTCTCTTGTGCTTCCCTTCCATTCTTGCTAGAGTTTCCTTCATTTCCTGCATTCACTCTTTCATTGTCCCCAAATCCTTATTCAAATTTCCTTTCTTTTAAGTTTGCCATACTTTGATCCAAAATATCCACTCGCCCTTCCATCTTGCCTCACACATCCCTTGATCGTAATCAAGCTCTGATACGTCTGTCAGGACCTTGTACCCTTATGAAACATACACAGCAGTAATAATATGGAAATATCTTGGGTTTTGCATTAATAAATGGTTACACTATATCAACCCAGGAATAACTAAGGATTGATATTAGCCAAAATCCAATACAACCTTGTCAACCTAGAACTACAAGGACACAAATAAGTTGCCAAAATATATACAAAATAAATGAAACCAGCATATAGCACACAAGCACCCAGTTGGCTTTTGAAAGGTCAGTCTTCTTCCAAAATACCAGAATGCCAAAAGCTACCCTTGATGAAGAGGTTTCCGCACAAAAAGAGGTTTCTCCACTACCAACCCTTCATTGATTCCTAGGTAGCTCAATGCAATGTAGTTAAAGGCAATGCCTTAGACGAGAGGCGCCAAAAAGGCGCTCGTCTGAATAAAGTAAGGTGCTAAAATAAGGAAAAATGTGTAACATCTGCGATATATATATATATATATATATATATATATATATAATAAATAAATAAATAATTGTAACTTTATAACAATATTTGAGATGTAAATTAACTATTTAAAGTTGGAAACATAATAGTATCAACTTAAGAGACATAATAATCATCAAATGAACTAATTTAGGTCACTACTATTACCACTCAAGCTTAATATTCATTAAGTCATAACTCACAATAATGTTAAGTTTACTTGATTTTTGGGTTGGGCTTTTCAAGTTAGCCGTAAGTAGGTAAAAAAAACTCTAATAGGCCTACGTTAATTGAGGTGCCAAAAGGCACTTGCTTGAATTGCCAAAAAGGTGCCAAAGGCATTGCTGGGCAAGCACTTGGCTGAAGCTAGGGCCTTTCACTCCATGAAAGGCGCTGGATTCAAATATAGCCTCGCCTCAGGGCCTTAAGTAGGTGAGGGTCTTTGACAACACTGGCTCAATGTCAGCCACTCTTCTATCTCTTCCCTTACCCTTACGACTATAGACCTCCATGCCTTGTATAGGACCAGTGGTTGTTATCCATTGCTGACCCTTTCCTCCCTTATGTCATCTGCTATAGACTTGTCGGGCGGGATTTGGTAGAGTTTGATGGGTAATCCCATCTGAAACTTACATGAAGAAGCTGTGTGAAAGCAATACTTTGGAGAATCTTCTTTGATGATAGTCTGTAGTGATATTGGGGTCTTTTCTTCTTTAGAACTATTGTCATTTCCTAAATATTTAGCTTTAAAAGGAATTGGTCCGATTCACTTCGACTTGCTGATAAGCTATTTTACAGTAATGAGGATTTAATCATTAGTGAGATGTTCGACACTAGATGTGCTTGATTGTCTATTATTGCTGATTGTGTTTGAAACTGTAGTTTTTGGGATTTTTGTGCCAAAGTAGAAACAGTGATCGAGCAAACTTTTCAGAATGAGACATCCACTTTTGTGCATCTGTCACTTTTTAGATTTTCAATGTGATAACTTGATGTCTCTATGAACCAAGATGTAGAAATGTATCAAATGAGTGATATTCACTGAAGTTTGGCTTAACTATCATTTTGGTCTCTTTACTTTTCTTTTTTTCGTGGTTTCATTTTGGTCCCTTAACTTCCAATATGAAACTCTTAACTTTATTCAGTATTTCAAATTGGCCCTTCAACTTTTAATTAGTGTACCAACATGATCCCTTGATGTTCTTTAGTATTTGAAAATGGTCCCTGATGGATGTAATGGAAATTTACAAAATGGCAAAAATTGAAAGTTAGATACGGGACTAATTAGAAACAAAAGAAAAAAAATTAAGAGATTAAAGTGAAACAAATAAGTAAGTTAAGGGTCTAAAATAATAGTTGAGCCTAATATTTTGTTCTCATTTTTTCCACTATTATTGTACAATTCAATTCTTCTTGTTTTATTTGGAAGCTTTTGTGGTTTTTATTTCCTCTGGTTTCTCTCCATTAGTCTGTTAATAATAATTTTTTGTGCCATACTACCATAGCAATGAAAACTGTTGGTTTCTTTCTGCTGCTGTTCTTGTCTTGAATTTTCTTGACCAAAGCTATCACAGGATCAAATAATTTTTCCTAACGAGGCTGTATTTGAGAAGGTAACACTCGTTTGTTGTGAATTTTTTTTTTTTTTTTTATTTATTTGCTCTCATGATGATGGTTTTGGCTACTTTAAATCTTGGTTGCTCAGGTTAATCAAGCATCTGGAAGGGTTTACATATTGAAGTTCAATAGTGATGACAGGAAGTTTTTCTTCTGGATGCAGGTTAAATCATATTGCTGACTTATATTTCCCTTGTTTTCTTATGTGCTTTGGCTGGGCAATTGGTTTCTATATTTTGACGTATTCGTTTGTTGTTTCCAGGAGCCAGATGCTGACAGTGACTCACAGCTGTGTAGCTCTGTGAATGATCACATAAACAGACCATTAGGTGAGTAACTTTCCCCTTGCTATTTTCTGTTAGCAAATATTGAGCTTCTTTCTTATTAGCTTGCATCATAGGCTCTTGTGATTCTACTATGATATTGTGAAATAGGCTTTTTTGGTCTAACAATAAAATGAAACCAATGAAACCATGAGATAGTTCTCAGTTCTCATCGATTTCAAATCTTGTCCTTTCGACTTGAGAAAATATCTTGAACATTGTCTTCATTTTGTATTATTGTTTTCCAGTCCAGTAAAAGGAAATGAAACCCACTAGTTTCCAAGAAGTCTTATATTTATCTTGTGTTTTATTGTTGATGGTATGTTCTAGAAGCCATGTAAACTAGTGAAAGCAACTTGTTTAATGTGGCTTTCAATTTTCATGTCAGTGAAGAAACTCTACCCAATCTGCATGTCTAGTTCATACAACTTATCTCCACGTTTCACAAAAGTGTAAAAATTAGTAGTTCTCTTCAAAGAGTCCTTTGGGAATGGGATAGACAAAATACACCTCATCACACTAACATCTCCCTTGGTTAAAACTATCTGTTATGATCTCCACTTCAACATCAGAGGGGCTTTCAAGGGAATCTACCGCTATGTCTGCGTCATTTGGGTCATTGAAATTATCAAGCTAGTGCTCCAGAATCAAAGTGTGATGGGTGCATTTAGATACAATATGGCCTTTAGAGTGACAACGAAAACGATCAATGGTGGAACCACTAGAATGTGAGCTAGAGCCTATGGATTCACCTTCCTTTAAGACTTCCTTAAGGCTAGATGAGCTGTAGAAACTATTTCCTCATATGTTCCTTCTCTAGGGATCTCTTCTATTTTATCCTAGCTGTGGTGTCTGTGAAACCTAACTAGACCTTCTATGTGCTTACAATTGATTTGCATAGTTAACAGACTAATGGAACTCATAACTTCCTCAAAAGGTGGTTTATGCACTTTCTAAGATTGTCCATGTTAGAATACTGTACATATTAGAATGAATATTGTACATAGGATAGAGAAAGCTCATAGGTGTCTAGATACAATGAATGTACTGTTTGTACTAGTTGTACTACACAATGTACTACACTCTTTCTTTCTTAGTCAGACGATTCGAATATATGTGACCCTTAAATTATAATTTGACTGAACCCACCCATGACTTGTAGTTGGGTGCTCCACATAATTTTTTAGTAATGGTAGTAGTACCACCCAAGACAGAGGTAATGGGATCGGATATGTGAACCTCATATTGAAATGTACCAATCCTTAGAGACTTGTTACAATGTTCGGGCAAAGGCCACCATGATTTATAGCAATGATATCTGTTGTTATTATGATGTTTTGTCCAACATTGTCAACTTAAAGCATCAAATTTTGGATATTGCCATGTATGTTTGTTGCATCAAGTCCTTGAAGCATGAATTCTGCTCTTTGATGCCTTTCAGCGCATCAATCAATGATCAAGAGAAACATTGGGATAAATTCTTCATGGTCATGGCCTTGATCAACCTACCCTATTTTATGTACAATATCCATCCCAATATATATAATATTCTAAGTGAACATGATTCTAACAGTCTAGTCTATTTTGGGAATTTTCTATGTTTTGTTCTGTGGCAACATGTAAACTGATGATTTCTTGGTCTAAAAGGCTTTGTTTGTCATACAAGTCACGAATGGTCAAGCAAAAGGAATGCAAATACTAAGCTGAGTTGGCTATGGACAATAAACAACCTAAATTGACACTACTAAACGCTTAGCAAACAAACTTAAAAGAGAATGACTATAAGACAGTGAAAAATCACAAGGAACATTGAGGAATAACAAGGAATCGAAAAGGAAAGTCCAAACAAACTCAATCTCCAGTGCAACCATCAATCACAATTTTCAAAGGGAGAATAAATACCTTGGAACAATTTAGGAGACAAAATGTAGTAGAAATACCCCAAAATATTTCCAAATTGTAGCAAATGATGACTCAGATTGATAGGATGAAAATATGGGTGAAAAGAAGCCAAAGCTTCAAAAATGGATGCAAGGCGCATGAGGGCCACGCTTAAGGAGCTCTGTTGGAGCATGGCAGTGCCTCTAGAGGTCATACTTTGAGGATGGGCCATGTTCAACCTTCCTCCTTCGTTGTGCAGTCTCTTTGGTGTTTGGGTTGTAGTATTTGGGTTTGTGCAGGGGTGGTTTTTCTATTTTCTGGTGAAATTTCAGTTTCAGGCGACAGAGGGTGGCTAGAACAAGGAAGCCAGGCTTTGATACCACTTACTAGGCAACAAAATAAAAATGGGTGGGATGAAAAGGGGGGAGATTACGAGAGAAAGTGAGGAAGGAAGGGAAACCTTAGGTAAACTGATTCTATTTTAAAATTAACAAGTTTGGTGTTTGGGGTGTTGGATTCAAGTTTGCACAGGGGTGGTTTTTCTATTTTTTGGCAAAATGTTGGCACAACAAAAGGTGTTTGGAACTAAGAAGCATTGATACAGGTACGCATATCAAATACGATACGCAGGATACATTGTTTTTTTAAATTTTAAAAAGTGAACAATACTTGATACCTAATTAAAAGTACTTCTTTACCAATAGGAAAGGATTAATCAGGTAAAAAAAAGAATATATAAAAAGTGTTCCTTTGTTTGAAAAAAACAAAATCCCAAAACAATATCCTGAACTTTTGCTTCTTTGGATATTTGCAAAAATAATACCAAAAGGATAGAGAAAAAAGAAATTCTTAAATGCATCTCTCAATATTTGCTTCTAGACAATTCCCCAAAAAAGTGTAGAAGAAGACTCATGAACCACTTTTGGCCCCAAAAAAAAAAAAAGGGACCCACTAACTGATTATTCAAAACCAATACCTAGAAAATATAGAACAAAACGAAGGGAGAGATATGAACGAATCATAAATGAATGAAAGGAGTGCACCAGAACAAGTTGAATGATGTCGCAGCATAAACAAAACCAAGGAACGTCTGAAGTTATGGCTGTGGGTGATAAACCAAGGCACAGCTGAAGCGATGACAAACAGAGATGTATTGGACAAAAAAAAAGTTTTGGATATGCATACTGGGGTACTGTAAGTGTATTTGTATCTGATACGCATCTGATATAGATATAGCAGCCTCTTTCACGTGTTGTGCTTCCTTGGTCTGGAATGAGGAAGCCAGGCTTTGATACCACTTAATGCAAGACAACAAAACAAAAAGGGGAGGGAGGAGGGAGGAGGGAGATTATTAGAGAAAGCGAGGAAGGGAAACCTTTGGGGAGAGATGGAAACTGATTCTATTTTAAAATTGCCTAGTCTAACTAACATGTGATCATAGGATTATTTATAAGGAGCCCATTACTTGGAAATAAAATAGCTAAAATGATAAGTAAAATGGATAATAAGAGCCTAAAATAAAAATAAAAGATTTATACTAAAACAGATTATAGATAAATATTCCGATGATGATATATTCAACTACACTTGGAATTTCCTACACCTAACATGAGTTATTAATTTTCCATCAGGACCTCATATATTTCGCTTCTTACTAGTCTCAGATCACGTCTTGTCTCTTTGTGATATTGTTAATTTTGTTATATAGGCCATATGCTACAAGTGGACTGTGTAATTGATTCTTTGATTGTCTGTGGCTCATGATTACTAGTTGCCAATTGGAGTTATGTTGTTATTGCATGACCTAGTTTTCTTAGATGGTTTCATAATTCTTATTATCTTGTAGTTAGAGATACAACTTAGTAGTGTTCAATTATGTCAAAATTCTTTTGTTGACATGCTTTAATTGTGCATCGCTTTAATTTTTTACAACAACTATTACTTTCCTGAACACCTCTATTCATCGTTCATTATAGTTCTGTCTATTGTAGTAGCCCATTACTTGATATAATGTGATAAAATTGCATTTTAATGTGGGTGGTGTTTGTGTAATTTGATGAATCTCAATTTTTATGAACAAGTGCGAAATAGGTGAAACCAGTTACAGTTCAAATGCTTTATTAATGTACAGTGTGAAACTTTTCTCAATCTGTTTATGAAGTGTAATTATCTTGCTGATTAACAGAGTTGCTTGCTGAAGAAGAGCCTGATGCATCTGTTCCTCTTCAAATTTCTGAAGATATGGCCGAAGATGACCTCTCATCTAGGTAAGGTTATGCATACAATTCTTGGGAAGAAAAAAAAAAATTGATTAAATGCTTCCATGCATACTGTTTCACACGTGCTGAAATGCTTTTATATTACTACCAGAATGGAAAATTTCAAACACCTTTACTATTCTGTTGAAGAATGTATTAAGTGATATGATCAATGATATGGGTAATTATTTGCAAGTCAGGGACTACGACATCAACTAAGGCTTAAATTAGGGATACTCTATTGCTATTTCCTTCAATGTTCTAATCACTAGTTTCCTTTATAAACCCATGGTTGGCGGCTTTTCATTTTGCTTAATGTCAGTAGTTGTTTTCTCTTTCCATCTCTCAGTTTTCTCTTTTTTCCCCTGTCTCCCTCTGCCTCCCTTATTCATCTATTCGTCCTATATATCATGTTCACTTGTTTCTTCACTCTGAGCTATGTTTTCCATGTGCCACCTACTTGCTAGATACCTCCAATTTGTTAAGGTGGCTCTTGTACACTGGGCAGATGGTTCCAATATGGCTGCAAAAAGAAGGTCAATAGATATCTGACTTCTGAGTTAGGTTTATATTTGGCTAAATGGGTTTATTCAAATCAATATCATTAGGGCAGAGGTTTGCCTTTTGGGGGCTAAATTTGTCAAGTAATGGATGATTAGAGCCTAGAATCACAAAGACTGTGTGAAAATGGAGAATTTTGTGGAGATTTTCTCTATGATTATTCAATACAAGAGGCTCAGTATATATATGCAAGTATCTACGCGTAAAAATGGAAAAGAATTAAGCCTAAAATTTCTCCCCATAATTGACAGTTGACATCGCCCATTAAGTGCACTATAATTACACGATAGTAAACCCCATAATCGTCTACAAATAATTTCAATATCTTTTCTAAAAAATTTACTTAAATCCTAGAATTTCCCACATAGGCTTAATATAAAAGTTTGGATAAAACATATGCCCTTCTTGTCTTAATAATTTCTCTCAAAGGAAAAGTCGAAGGAAGTAAAAAACCTGAATGTCATGTTTTTGACTACCAAATTCTTTCATCTTCAGTTGTCTCAGCTGCCAGTGTAATAATAACTTATGGGGCACGGCCTCATTATTCACCTGTGCTATCTGTTTTGCTTGCCAGAGAATGATTTCCTAATTTCTTATACTCAAGTGTTACATTCTCTTTTGGACCTCTAGTTTAGATAATACGTAGCGAAATATTGCCAGATGTATTGTGGTGATGAATTTAGGGGTTTAATTTTAGTTACTGTTCATTAGTGAATATCCAGCCTTAATTGTTATTGTCAACGTAAACTAATTCAATGGATCTTCATATTTGTATATAAGAGCTGCAAATTTGGTTGGCCCAAACTTGGGCGCAGAAGCAACTAGTGATATAACATCTTCTGGTCCAGTAAAATTGGAAGATCTCCAAAGAATATTGCATAACATTGGTCCTGCAGGTAATAAATATTTTGTGAAAGTGATGTTCTTCTGCAAACTATCAGACATCAGTTGCTCTGAGACCTGAACTTTTTGTTTTTTGATGATATGTTTTGCAGATAGTATTGGTGATCCTGATGGAGGTATTGTTTGATTTGCTATTCCTCATAGTCCTTGGTATCTGTTAGACTATAAAGATTCAGTCAATATATAACATCACATGCTATTATAACATACAAAGTAGAAGGCTTTACGGAGTTGTATTCTTTTCATGTTTAGATGTTACACTGAAATCACATTGTTGTTAACAGTATACATAAAACTAAACAATACAGAATTCTGATTTGCTCAGTTAAGAGATGAAGTTTGGGTCACTAATGGAGTGGCACGATAATAGGGTCATTTTCCTTATGCATCTGTGTCCCTATTTAAAGCCTCAATGTTTCTTGGTAAAAATTGTTGCTGCTGTTATGCATTTTGATTCAGAACTTAGGATTGTCGGTAGTCTTTGAAACTTCAAGCTGTTAACAAGCTTCTTGAAAACTATATTTTACAATGAGATTGGTAAGTCTGAAATTTTATATTTCAAATCACGATGGTTTTCCTCAAATCTTGTATTTCGTACTATATAGCTACACTTTAACGGGTTTCTTGTACTTCATTAGGCCTGGGACTTGAGGATATATTGAAGCCTGATCTAATAATGCCATTGATTGAGACATTACCTCTGGAGCAGCGCTTAGCACCCTACTTGCCTGAGGTATATTTTAGTATGGTGATTGAGGTTCAGTAGTCCTCAATTTAGTTAATATAGTTGTTACTCGATGTAGGGTCAGTGGTCTCCAGAAGATATATTCGAGTTATTGCAGAGCCCACCTTTTCGTCAGCAAGTAGATTCATTTACTTATGTGAGAACGCGGTTACCCACCTTTTTGTTTTGTACTGTTTTATTTTGTTTTCATGATATATTTTTTAAGGGGCGCTTTCATTTATTTTTCTTTTTTCTTTAGGTACTTCGGACAGGTCAAATAGATTTGTCTCAGTTTGGAATTGATCCGAGTAAATGTAAGTGATCAGCGCTTTAAATTAAAAGTCTTGTTTTAGTCTTTGCATATTCTGTACACTGTTAATGGAGTGGCAAAGATAAATGAGAGAATTAAACTGTAGTTGAACAAAGCAGTTGGATCTTCTTGCATCATTTGTTTGACTAAAACATTTATTTTTGTGATGCCAATGTGTGGAACATGACTGTATTATATTGAGTCAGTATTTTATGAGTTTTTGTGAGACGAATAAAAATATATCAGAGACCAATATAATCTGGTTTTTGTTCAATAATTTTTACTCCTTTTCTATATTGGCAGACAAGTTTACAGTATTGTCCTTTCTTGAGGCTCTTGAGGATTCTGTTTCTAAGATGCCAGGCCCCGAGGAGGCAAGGCCAGATGATCAGGATTCCAGATCTCAATCTTGTAATCGTCATGACCCTATGGATGAGTCTTAGTAGTGAGGCTCTTCAAGAATCTTTTTCGTGTATTTTTTTCTTTTTTTAAATTATCGATAAGCACTTTGTATTCTTGATAAACATATTTCTGCTTATAAGAAGAAAAGGGAAAAAGAAGAATGAGAAAATGATTTAATTTACTTCAGATTTTTTATGGTTATATGATCAATAAGTTCCAAGCCGTGTCTGTTTCCTTTAATATTTTTCATGATTTTTAGTTTGTGTGATGACAATTCTCTCTGAATAGGATATGACTTTCAAAAGCACGGGGGTAAGAGGACATATTGTGTTTTAAATGTTGTCCTACTAGGGACCTTGGTCGTTTATGTTTTGGCTGGGACACGTAGTGCAAGATTCAGTTTGGATTGGGTACTGTTATAGCATCTGCGCTATACATTTTGAATTATTGGATCTTTAATGACTAAATGTATTCACTATAATTTACTCTCATCTAACGGCCTAAAAATTCACAGCACAAGTGAACGCCTGATCCAAATTTAGTGCCAGAGTCCTGGGAAACAATCTCTTTGTTGTGTCAGATGTAGAATCGTGTTCTGCATTTCTTTGCTCTGCCCCTTGTGCATGTCTAATTTCAGGTAAGAAAATTTCTGTGGCGCCTATCTACCTTTCCCTGAAATAATAGATTTGTTAAACCTTACCCTACTCTCAAAATAAAATATACAAACTGTATAACAGGAAAAAAGATGTCATTTGTAATTTTTACCAAAAGTTAGTTATCAAAAACAGAAATCTGTAGAACTTTGCATTCCCCTCTCCCTAAAATAATAGATCTGATAAGCCTTACCCTACTTTCAAAATAAAATGTAGTTGTGTTATTGTCGTAATTGATTTTTTGGCGGTAAAATAAAAAGTGTTTAAATCGAATTTTAAAATAAATCTTGAAAGTCAATTTATAGGAGTTGTCACTAAAATTTTTTAACAAAAAATTTGGAAAATTAATTTAAAATAACAAGAAAAAGCAAAATGGTTTACGAAATCAGAGATGAGTTCAAGAGTTTATTTGAGTATGAGAAATGTGTTAAGCATTTTATAACACTTATTTATAAGAACGGTTATTTTAAACTAATAAATTGAAATAGAATATAACTTTAAATTTATCTCAATTACCTTTTTATTAATATGGATGCATATTAAACAAAGAGTATAAAAACAACAAAATTGGCAAGCAAATAAATAGATATTTATTTATTTCAATTACCCTTTTATTGATATGGATACATGTCAAACAAAGAAGACAAAAATAACAAAACTGGCAAGCAAACAAATAGATATTTATAAAGGGCGGGCTTGACCTAGGATGAAAGCTTATAGTCTATATACCTTGTGATAGGGATCAAAATCCATATAATTTGACCAAAATGGCGAGTCTATTGGTTGGTGAATTTTAATTTTTGTGAGAAGAACTGGAGAGTTCAAATTAAATAGATTTTTGTAAACAAAATGAAATTAGAATTTAATTTGTGTATTTTAATTTATGACAACTAGATTAATCTAGCTCTTTTGATCTCTTTATTTTTATTCTTTTTAATTTTTTGTTTAGTTTTGGAATTTTAATCTTTATTTTTGAAATTTAAATGAAATGATAGTGGAATAAGTTCTTGGAATTTCTTTTGAATTTTATATCAATTTTTTTAATTTTTGGTTTTATTTTAATTTTGGAGGTGTAATCAGAAAGGTCTTTTTAGGGTTTTTTATATTATATACACTTTTATAATTTTTATGTATATGCATTTTTTATGTGAAATTAAGATTTATTTTAAACTTAACGTAAAACTGTAATGGACAAATATTGTTATGGTTTCTGGATTTATGATTTTTGTATTTATTTTTGAAATTAAAATTCACTCTAGATTTGAAGTAAGACTACCATAAAAAAATATTTTGGAATTTTTGGATTTTATGAATTTTGTATTAATTTTTGAAATTATGGTTTTTGTATTAAATTTTAAGATTAGAGTTTACTTTAGGCTTAAAGTAAAATTATCATAAGAAAATATTTTAGAATTTTTAAATTTTATGATTTTTGTATTTATTGTTATTTTTTGAAATTTGAATTTATTTTAATACTGAAAGTAAAATTAGAATGGAAAAAAATATCATTAGGATTTTGATTATACATAACATGTATGACAAACTTATTTTAAAATTAGTTCATCTCGGTATTTTAAATGTTAATTTTTGAAATCTAAGGAGACTTAAGGTCTTACGCGGCCTCTACAAGTTAACTTTGGGGTGCCTGAGGCGATGAACGATCTCACGCGAGAAACCAAAATATGGAATAAAATATTTGGAAATTCTTGAGATTTTATTTTTATATATTTTTAAGGGTTTTGAAATTAAAATTATTTTAGTCTTATTTTTAACAAAATCGATTCCCCAAAACCTACGAAGACTTAAGTCCCACGTGGCATTTCCTAATCAACTAAATTTTATAAAGCACAAACTTAATCATTTTGTAAATAATAGGAAATATTTAATTAAAATATTTATTTTTGTATTATTATTTTTTTAAAAAAGTATGTACTAATTTTTGGAGTCTAAGGATATTAAAATTTCACATAATCTCAAGCACTCGAGGAAAATAACATTCCCATACGATGCCTTCCTTAAAACTTTACTTGCAATGCCAAAGTAAAAGAAAAAATAATAATGATAATAATAATAGCAAAAAGAAAAAAAAATGATATGCAGCTTACAACGTGATCTAGTGCCAAATGCAGGAACAGTGATAGCATGCATGCAACTCAATCAACCATGACGTTGTTCCTTACCCGCAGCACTACTTCAGCTTCTCACTATCGACGAACTCCCTCTTCGGCGGTCCTCCTCCTTCTGACTTTTCACAATGCACCACCTCCTTCCACAGTTTCTCCCTGGTGGCCCTCGGCATTGTCACGTTAGTCCTCAGCTTCCTCTCGCTTCCTTTCTCTTCTTCTCCTCCCTTTTTCTTTTTCTCCCTCTCTCTCTCCTCGGCCTGTGACTGCACCAGCTCAGTACGCCTCTCTCTCTTCCTTCTTCTTTCTCTCCTTTCATCCTCCTCTGTTCACCTCTGCCCACGATGGTCAAAACATGGCAGACTTCTTCTTCTCCTTCCTTCTTCTTCCTCGGTCTAGCCCAACACTGCACGAACACGTCTTTCTCTCCTCTTTCTCCTTCCTTTCTTCTTCCTCGGTCTAGCCCAGCATTGCACAAACACGTCCTCTTCCAAGCATGACACCAATCGATGGCTCCGAGTGTGATGTTAAGCAAAAACCAGTTGAAGAAGCTAGTGGTCTTCATCATTTTCTTTCTCCTATGTGCCTTTTCCAAGCATGATGCTAACTAGTGGCTCCAGGTGTGACACTGAGTAGTTGAAGAAGCTGGCTATGAACTCTGTCTAGGATTTCCTTCAGAAGATGAAGTCTAGAACGAGCATGTATGGCCTAACCTTGAGAATTGTTGGCATGGTTGGCTTCACCTCTGCTCGGTCCTTCTTTAGTTCCTTTTCTTCTCTTTAGTTTTGGTTACCTCTGGCAGAGAAGAACTCACACATTCTCTTTTTCTCTTTTTGGTTTGCCATGTCTTCTCCATCTCACCTTTCCTTTTCTCTTTTGTTCCCTTCTTCCTTTGTTCAGCTCTATTTTTGGAGCTCAGAGCAGAGGGCGGTTCTCCTCTTCCCTTCTTCCTCTCCTTCTCCCTCCTGCCTTCTCGGAGCTTGCAGTAACACTTTCCTCCTTCTCTTCTCGGTGCACCTCTTCTTCTTTCAGTGTTTCCCTTCACCTTCTCTTTCTCAAGAATCCTCCTTTTATCTTGTTGGTGGCATCGTTCACGAGGTTGGCTGAGAAGTGGGTGGAAGAAAGCGGGTGTCTTTTTCCTCGAGTGGCTAAGGTTCTCTGCCTGAGAGTTCTCCTTATCCTATGCTCTCCTTTCTCTTCCTCCAACACGCATGCAAGAGATAAGGTATGGGTCTTACATTGTTTAATGTTTGATTTCCTCTTTGTAGCATAAATGGTATGGGTTTGCATACTTTAATGTTTTTTTTTTAAAAAAATTCCCATGTTTTTTTATTGTTTTTCATAATATTATATTAGTATTTTTTATGTTTTTCTTATTTTTGTTTTTTTATTTCATTTTCATATTTTGATTTTGATTTTTTTTTTTCATATTTTAATTTTTAATTTTGTTATTTTTTCATATTTTGATTTTTTTTTAATTTTGTGACACCTATTTTATATTTGTTTAATTAAAGACTAAATCAATTAATTAAATAATTAATCACTATTTTATTATTACTTTTATTCTTATTTTATTTTGGGTTGGGGTGTTCACTTTATGATTATCTTGTGTCACTGGAAAATGAGAAATTTACATATTTTAAGTAAGAGATTTTGTCATCTTTGTAATATACCATTGCATTTAATAATAATTTTTATACCAAATTTAAAATCTTTGGCATTTTTATCGTTCCGGTCAGGTATGCGTCGATTTTTAATGATGCTAAATGCAATTGATAGAAATTTTAAGGACTTAGACTGGGGGGAAGGGTTGACAGTGCAAAAATTTTTAAATTTCGGCATATTGTGTTAGTCTTTTATTGAATTTTTGGTCGGTTAGAAAGTTCAATTTTTTTCGTTTTTATGCACGATATTTTTTAATTCCCTTTGAGGCTTTTTTTGGTTTCTTTGTTCTTTCTGTGCTCTTTGCTAATTAACCTAGAGGACTTTTTATTTGACGCAGTCGGACATAATCATACAAATGCATATTGCGACGGTACACATACAAATGACAATTGGTGAGAACCTTTAACTTCCTGTGTTTTTCATTCTCCTTAGCGTTTTCTTAGTGTTCTTTCTTTTCTGTGTTCTTTTGGGTTTCTTATTTTTGTTCTCTATATTTTTCTGTAAAAATATTTTCATTGAACAAAAACTTTTTCCATAACATTCAATTCTCATACTTTATCTCATTTATCCTTTCTTTTCAATGCATTAGATACATGACTTAGAAAGCAACAATAGGGGCACAAAGAGGATACAGAATGATCATGATTTAATAGTAAAATAAGTATTACGTTGTGAGTACTATAAATAGCAAGAATTGGAATACTATACAAAGATAAAACAAATTTGAGGCTACTTTGTTAATATAAAAAATTAGGGTTTTTTTTTTTTTAAATTTTGACATTTATCAACTTAACAGTAAATTGACCGATTGGTACCATTTCATTTGGCCACTTGACCATGGCACCAGTGCCTTCTAATCTTTTTATTTTTTTTTCATGAATTTATATTTAAAGTTTTTTTTTAAATCTTTTTGCATGGATGAGGATGAATGAAAATATCTTTGCAAAAGTAATTTAACGATGGAAATATGCATTAAATTTCTTGCCTTGCAGGGTATTTTCCTTTTAATTTTACATAAACAATATTAAAAACCTCTATATTTATGTCTTATAACCATCTTTCTTTTTTAGTCATTTTTTTTATTTATATTAATTTAAAATGAAACAAATCAACTTAATTTACCTAAATTTTTTAACTCGTTGAAATTATTGAACTTAAACAAAAAGCTTGAGTTTAAATTTAAATATTTTTATCAAATAAGTGTGTGTGTGTGTGTATATATATATATATATGTATAATTTATTTATCAAATATGATTTTTTTTCGTTATTAGTTTTTTACAAAAAATTTAAAATTCCTATAAAGATCCACAGGAATTCATTTTTTAGGAGAAATAGAGATAGAAAAGAATTCTCCCCACATCGAAAAATGAAAATGAGGGTGAAAAGAGGAGAAATAATTGATACATTTGTGGAAATAAACCTAGTCTATGAAAATGTTCATTCGTATTGACCTATCAAAGATGAATTTAAGTTCATCTCATATTCCCATTCCCATATTTATTTTTCTTTCCATTCTCATAAAACAAACATGACTATGAATAAATGCCATAGATTCATCCCATCTTGGATTAATATATTCAAAACCCGATTTCCTCAACCTTACCTAATTACATGTAAATGTACAACCAAAACGATACATGTAAACGCTTCTTTAACTAACCCTAGAAAGTGATAATTTTGATTTTTATCTTTGATTTCCCTTAAGAAAAATAGTAGTTTGTACAAAAAGTGTTTATGAAATTAAAATTTTTACTCAGCATCATAAACTCTTATCTCTACATGAGTGCATTAAATTTAAGTATTTTACTAACTAATTTCAGAGTTTGAGGCTTAAGAGAGACTTTGATTCTAAGGCTTAAGAGAGACTTTGATTCTAACTCTTGAAAAGTGTATTCTAATTATTCAATGTCTGGCCATGCAAAGCAATGCCGGAACATTCTTTTTCTTATCCTTTTTTTGGTTGAAAAAGTCATTCATTAAAACACCTCCAATTTGAATAATCAAACAATAGATTAAAAGCCTCCATAAGTAGCTTACTATCTTATTCCATAATCACCTTGTCAAAACCCAAATCAAGAGCCATAAATCCCCTTCCGAAAAGCCTAAAGCTCCACTATAAAGACTAAGGAAATAGAAACAATACATGTTCCAACTTCAATAACATCTCCTTTGTAGTCTCTCAAAATAATGCCAACACTTTTATAATCCTTACCATTAATGAGGTTGCCATCCACATTTACCATAATCACCCCTTCAGGAGGTGGTAGTTATGGCCCAAAAACATTAGAATTCCTGCAAACACCAAAACTTACACTTAGTGAAGCAAGAACAACAACATTCAGAAACCCTTTCACTGCTATTAGGGCCTTCTAAATAGTAGTTATAGGATCCAAATTAACCTTTTCCATATACTCATTTACATTGATCCTTTCAAATATACCAACATAAGTAAGCCACCAAAACCTTTTCATGCTTTAGTAACCCCTTATCACACAACACACTCTTCAACCATTCATCAAATCCAAAAATACTCGTCTCTTCCAAATGAAAGGTGAAGACATTTTCAAACCAGACTATTTTAGTCCACTCACATAAAAGTAACATATGTTCCATAGATTCCTCATGTAGATTGCAACAAGGACAATAGGAATATATAGAACATTTCCTTCTTCATAACACATCTTTGACGCCTAAAAATTCCTTACAAGCTTTTCAAAAAAGATGTTTAACTTTTAAGGATAACATCAAGCTTCTATATCTCCTTCCTTAAAGCCTTAGAAATAATGAAAGAAGAGCTTGGAGTATTCAACTCTTCCTCAGAACCTCTCATTGCCACCTGGTACTTACATTTCATTGAATAATGCCCATTTTTTGCACCAATCCAAATTAATTTATCATCACCTAGGAATTGTGGAATATGAACTCTTCTAATGGTTTCAAATTTCCCATTACTGAGCCAACCTTCAACCCCTAAGCACTCCCAATGACCATTAACAACGAATCCAGTAACACGAGAATTGCATATCACCTCAAAAGGAGGCTATTACTAAACTTTAAGCCTTGGATCCCTGGCATCCCGGGGTCAATCCAAAATTTTATAGACCTTTCATTCCCCAGTGACCAATAAAGCTCCTTTGTAAACCCCTTATTCCTAGTGACCAACAAAGCTCCTTCTTTTCCAACCTTGAACCTTCGTTTTCACTCTATCCTTAACAAAAGCAAGACTTTCATATTTGGATCTTCCCCAAAGCATTGGAAGACCAAGGTATTTCCCGAGAGAGCCCACCAGATTAATACTTAGCATACTACATAATTCATCTTTCACCCTTGAAGGTGTATTTCTCGAGAAAAAGACATCAGATTTATCAATATTGATAAGTTAGCTAGAGGCATTGCTATATTGCTCCAGAACACCTTTAAACCTTTCACAATTGCTTCTTTTAGCTCTTAGGAACAAAAGGGAATCATTAGCAAAAAAGCAGTGGGACATTGTAGGAGACCTCTTACTAGATTAATCCCTACTATCTGCCCTTGTTCAACCTCTTACATAATTAATATAGAAAACACATCAATAACCAAAATGAACAAATAAGGTGATAATGGATCACCTTGACACAAGCCTCATTGGGAAATAATTTATGCAACCTTTCTACTTGCCAATACAAGATTGAATTTCACAGGCATAACACGCTCCATTAACTTCACCTATTCAATATAGAAGCTGAATTTCAAGAGCATTCGCTTCAAGAAGTATCACTCCACCCTATTATGAGCTTTATTCATATCGAATTTCATTACCAATTCATATTTGCGACCATTTCTTCTATTTTTCAAATAATGGAAAGCCTCATGAACCATGATGATGTTAAACTGAATCAATCTGCCATGAATAATGGCCCATTGGTTTTTAGAAATCAGCTTAGGAAGTGGCAATGTCATCCTATTAGCCATAATTTTTTAGACTTTCTTGTAAGAGAAGTTACACAAGCTTATTGGCTTAAAATTCTCTACAACCTTAGGAACATCAATTTTGGGAATCATAACCAAACTAATCTCATTCAGTTTTTCCTAAGGAAAACCAATAGAGAAGAAATTCATCACCATCTTGCTGACATGCTCCCCAACTACCTCCCATGTGTGTTAGTAAAATAGCCTTGAATATTCATCAAGACCTAGTGCATTTAGCTCGACTAAATCTAATATTGCACTCCTCACATATTCCTTACTAATAGGATAAAGAAGAGAAGCTTTGTCACTTTCAGAAACCATAGGTTCAACGACCCTAATCAACTTCAAGAAATCCCTTTCCCCTAATATAGAGAATTGATCACCAAAGAAATCAATGAAGCAATTATCAATTTCTAAGTTATCCTACGTACGTTGTCCATCATATTATTTAATTCTCAGTACTTTATTCCTTTGTCTTCTTTGACTTATAGTCATGTAAAAAAAAAAGTGCTTTTGTCCCTACTTGACTATTACTGGATTCTAGAGTGCTATGTTGAGAAGTCTTATTTCCTATCTTATAATAGCTCTAGCTACCTTGTATAATCAAACACCCATTTTGAAATTTCTTCCAACCATTCCCCATTCAAAACACCTTTAGATCAGTACAAGGATTTTATCAATTTTCTTCCTATTATTCAAGATAGACTTGTTACTCCACTTCACTAAGACATCCTTAAGCGTAATGAGATTATGTAGAAATTGGTAATCCATTAATACATCATCATTATGAATTTTTACCCAAACATGTGAAATAACCTTAATAAAACCTTATAATAACTCTACAAATTAGAGTTATGCTTGTCATTTTCATGCTCTTTAATTGTGCTACCATGTTGGTTTTAGTTTAAATTTAAGTATTTATTGTCAATTTACGAGATATCTCTTTGGAAGTGAGGTTTTAGGTTATTTAGTATTGATTTATGTTTAATTGTTATATTTTAATCATTTACAAGCTATTAATGTGATTTTATACCTTACCTAGATTGTCAAAAGAAAGAAAAAAAGAAGAAGGTTTTGGTATCAAGTAGGTAAACACTCAACTTTGAGATAACTTTTGGGCCCTTAAACGTTAAAATTTAGAGATGGTTGTCTCACAGAAAGTTGTAGAAGTCATTGAGACCTTTTCAACAAGTGGTAATTTGCTGAAATCTAATGTTGGATCCTGAAGTTATGGTTAAAATACTAAAGTTGATTCAAGAGACTCATCTTAGTACCAAGTCACCAACAACAGTGTTTTGTCTAGAGACTTGGTGCAAGATACCAAGACCTAGAGCCATGGCACAAGAACACATACACTAACCAGAAAGCTAGCACCAAGGAACTAGGAGACAATAAATGAAGGGTTGACTAGTCTTTTGTCATTCAAGAGCGATATAAAATAATTTTCTTAGGGTTTCTTGGCTAGAGAAGATGTTTTGAAGCAAGAGGAGAAGGTTTTTGGACTTCTAAGGGCTGGGCTTTGTTGGAGAAGGCATTTCAAGTGGACTTTCAAGGGAGAAAGCTTATTAAAGCTTTGGAAACGGAGTTTTTCATCTCTTTCACTTCTTTTTCTCTTCTTTATGTTTTCAGAGTTATTTTGGATTGTAACTATGGTTTTGCTTGGCTAAGCCTTTATTTCTCTAGGATTGTGGACCCTAAGCATGTAAATTATTAAACTTTATTACTTTCTAACTTAAGTTTCATTATGTATAAATTTATTCAATTCAAATCTTATTTGTTCCCTTGTTATTTGGTCACCAATTAGGGGGTATGTTGAGAATTTGGAGATTTTTGAAAGAAAAATCCAAATTTAATTATAGGACTGAATATTGCATGATTAATGTTGAATTTAACTCAAATTGCCTTTAGGATAGACATATATCTATTGGATGTGCAGAGTTGTAATTAGTTGAGCTTAAGGCGTCTCTCTAAGTGGTCCTCATAGAAAATAGGAAATTAATTTGGAGCAATAAAATTTATAATGTACTGATATATTCTTATAATGATGTTAAAGACTACAATTACTTCATAAATCAATGAGTTTAAGTTAGGAAGGTAACTAATTCATAATTGAATTGCCTAGGCAATCCATAATTTTATGGAAGCTTTATGTATTGATTTTCATCTTATTTAAAGCTTTGCATAATTTGATTTATTGTAATTACTTTTAATTTAGTTTGAATATTGGTCCACTCATATTAGATAACTGCGTATGCATTAGTAATTAATATAAGTATTTACTAGAATTTCCTGAGGATGATACTTTTCTCACATTTTACTACTTGTTGGCAATGTATACTTGCACCGTGGTTGTTTGCTCACAACATTTGGGTGCTTAGTCTATATTAGTTCAAATTTGAAAATCATTTGCCATCTTTTTCAGCGATCATTCAAAACCAAAAGGATGGCAGAATGATTAGATCATATTGGTTCTAATACCTCTACCAAGGCTCTAGGAAACACACCTCTCCATTTTAAATTGCAAATCACTTTAAACATAAAAAAAGACCATTAAACTCCAAATCAACCATACCACATATAAACATAAAACCATGAAACTCCTCAAATCCACTGGCAACACATCTTCTAACAACACCACTGATAGTCAAGGTCTGGACAAAGTTCTCCAAAACTCTAATTTTCCTTATTCTCTCAGGGGCCTATTCATAAAAGTAGCATAACCATTTAAATTTTCCATCCCCCTCTTAACTTCAACATGAATAATGTTCATTGAAAGCATAAACACCTTGATTGCTACATTTCCTTCCTAACACAATGTAAGTGCCTCAACTTCCTAAAGAATCCATTGACACCTCAAACTAAAAACATTTAAAATGCTTAAAAACTTTTTGAATTTTTCATTTATTCATTTGGATCTCCATCAAGAAAACCAGAGAAGGCATATTTCTTTTGCATATCTCCCTTGGAGTTTTCCCTGTGAAGACTGCCCCTGAACCTAAACAATTCCATGCCATAAGACTCATAATCCCCTGGTGGACTTTTAAGGACAACTATCATTCCTAATATCATTAACAACTTCAACACCAAATACAAAATCACTAGGTATAGGTCTCCTTACAAACTAACCACCTTCCTCAAAACCAACACTACTTAGTTGGATAGGCACATTCATCAATTCCACAGGCCCATCACCACTTTTTTTTTTCACCTTAGTAGATATGAAGTCCCCTAAGAGTTTTAATCCACACTCCATGACTTCCAACCTATCCTAATAACACAAGTCAATATTTTTCTTCTTACAGCAAAATTCTTGCAACTCCTCATTAGCACATCTCTTTAAATTAAATTTCTTCATTTCATCAACTGGAAAGTTCTCATATTGCCCTCTTTGCACTTGCACTAAAGCCATACCGTTATCCCTCCGCTCATCATCCAATGAAAGCTTGACAATGTAAAGGACATACCTTTCTTTGAACTTTTTCCTATAGAACAATTTTTGCTTCAGCTTCATCTTAACAAGATTACTCCCACTTTCAACATCCATTTCAATCATTTTAACAAAGTAGATAACTTCGTCACTTAAACCAATATGGGCCCTAATAGAGTTTGGACCTTCCCCAACAGTAGACACATTCATGAAAGTCCCACTCGCCCACTTCAGCCCCTTACTTTCCAGTTGACCATAGGAAAAAAAAAAATCAAAAGAAGAGTCTTCATGTAAGCAACTACCAACCCCACTTGTCACCAATTGATTAGCATAACAACTTTCCCACATCTTTCGTAATAGTTTCTACTCAAAATCATATAAACCAGCCTCAGTCACAATATACCCTAGAACAACAATTCCATGTGCCTCTACAGTATGAGCCCTCCTAAAGCACGTTGTAGAACTCTCCACTTCCATAATTGCCACTATGAATCTTAAACGAGTAGCACCCAGCCCCTCAAACTTCTTCCCCCTGCCACATCCCCCACCTCTGAGTAGGATTTCATATCATGACCCAACCTTTTACATCTAAAATAGTAATTATGCAACTTTTCATAGTTTAGTAGAACCCAGACCTTCTCCATTCCTAAGTGAGGAATCCAGAAACCATGGAGGAAAGGTTCAATAACATTAACCTCCACCTTAATTCTTGTGAATCTATGAACAAAGCCTCCATTAACCATTGATTCTTTGAAAGCTCTCCTCATCTTGATCTTATTACCCATCTTTACGAAATTTTTCTTTGCCAAACCTTCTTTTGATAGACCATGTATCTCTACCTAAAACAAGCATTTATCAAGCTTAATTTCCATTATCACTAAGAATAGAGACCATGGTCTTAGCACCAGAATATATCCATTTGTAGTCCTCTTTCTACTCAAAATTGAAGAGAAATAAATTCTCTCCAGATTTGGTTATCACCACATTACCCTAAGAATTCCTACTCCTCAAGATTCTAGAATGCATAGTAGCCTTGCTCAGCCTCTTCTATATAATCAGCTTCCCAACTAGAATGAAGACACCTACCTCTGACTCCTCCAAAGCACTCCAATCTTGCGCCACTGAATCATCCCCTTCATCCTTCCTTAAAATCTCAGTATCAACATCCATTCTTATAAATATGAACCAAACAATTTTGGCCCAAAATGTGAAATGGCCCAAACCCATATTTGATGAATGAAAAATCAAATGAAGAAAGAAAAATCCCAGCCTACAAAGAGAAATCAAGTTTGGAGCAACCTAAATCTTAACCCATACTGGCAAAATAGAGTGGAAGACAGCTCATCTACTCAACAAAGTATAAAAGCTACTGTGCACAGAAAAACATCAGAACTTCTCTGAACTCCTTCTGCCACATACTTCCTGCGTTTCTTTCTTGCCTCCTAGAGCAGCTGACAGCAGTGGCCATTAATGGCACTTTAGCAAAACTCGAAATAACCTCGCCATTGGAGCCAAAAACTGTACCTCATGGTAGTCAAAGAAGGAGCAGTTGAATATCTCTCTCATCATGAATATCTTCTACAGTAAATGCTCTCTAACAACTATCTTTGAGAAAGCTATAAATACGTTGAAGCTACTGCCTTCGAGGAATAAGGAAGAGAGGCAGAAAATGAAAAAGACTTGAAGAGAGAAAACACTCTGTAATTTTTAAAGCTTTTCATTCTTAGAGCTTGGTTTCTTGTTTATTAGCTTTTTAGAAGCACATTTGAGAGTTGTATGATAAAACTCAGTTCTGTAGGGTTTAGAAAACTCATTTTTCTTGTATTGATATTGTACCTCTATCTCAGTCGAGAAGAGGGTTGTTGTTGTAAAGTTTAAGGTTGAGCTAGAAGGCCTTGTGTTTGGAGTTAGTACGTGAAAACTCCTTGTGAAGGTGTAAGAAAACTTCTCTTAGTGGAAAATCCCTTGGAGAAGACAAAGGGATTGAAAGTAGGCATTGTGGTTGGCCAAACCAGGATAAACTTGCGTGTTTAATTCACTTTCCTTGATCTTGATCTTTCAGTATATTTTCAATCAACTTAAAATTTTATAGTTAACTATATTCTTCACTCATTTGTTCTTTTCAAGAAATTCAATTCACTTAAACATTTATAGTTGACTATCTTTCCTTTGGTCACATTGTACTCATTGCTGAAAGGTTCAGTCAACTTTTATTTATTATAGTTAACTGTTTATTGCAAATTATAGTTGACTAAAGATATTTTTAGTTAACTCTATTCTCTTTTCTTCTCTTTCAATAAAGTGAATGCCTTAGTAAAAAATTCAGTCGACTATATTTTATTTCAGTCAACCGTTTATTGTGAATTAACTGTAAATTTTTTAGTTAACTAAAATTTTCAAAACAAAATTTTATTTTAAAATTTTAAGTGTTCCTATTCACCCCTCCCCTTTAGGTGCACTGTCAAACAAATCTAGCAAAAACAGCATAAAGAAATTAAAGAAAAAACATTAATTACAAAAGCAAAACAAGACTCTCACAGGGTAGAGGAAAAAACTCTCAAAGATAAGGATGAAGCTCTACAAAAATAAAGTTAAAATACAGTAAAATATTAATTCCTTTCGAAACTTAATTATTTTTCCTTCTAAATTTTAATTTTTTTATATTGTTTTAAGAAACCATTTTAATTAATAGAAATTATTTTTTAGTGAATTTAAAAAAATGTGATGACATAATCCAATAACTAGTTGGGTCAAGCTAAAGTCTCATATCTTGCACTCCCTCTACATTAAGTTACATTCAAAACTTTCCTTCTACCAAATGGCAACCACTACACCATTGCTTCCAATGGTTGGTACAAGCTAGATTCTCATATCTTGCACTCCCCCAACTTTGCTTGTTGCCCCTATGACTTTTTGATATTCAATTACCCCGTGTACATCTCATAATTATTAGCTCTTCAAGATACTCTTTGCTAATGTTTTTTTCATTTGGTCAAGTGAGAGGAGACATTCCCCCGATATTCAACAGGGGTACATCTTCCCTTCTCCTACCCCACTCTTTACTAGACTTGATCACAAAAAAACCATCTAGACTAAAAAAAAAAAAAAATAACCCAAAAAGAAAAAAAAACTCGAATTATAGAATCTCAATTAGAAGAGCCTATTTAATAAAATGAGTTTGGGCTTGCAATTTTTTAAAACCTAGCCTAAGCTTAGGCTCAAAAAGTCTGAGTTAATAATTTTCTTTAAAAAAAACTTAATTTGAACATTACAAAATATAATTTAAAAATTAAGATGCAAAAAATAAAACTATTTTAATTTTAAATATATAAAATATAAGTTTATGTAATATTCAAGAAAATTTGTCTAATAGGAATTATTTATAAAGAGAAAATTTAAGAATAAGATAATAAGGTTGAGCCCCAAGAATTAGAACCCTTTATTAGGAAGTATTTTTACCTTCAAAATTTCATGAAAAATTTGCATTCTAAGTTAGTAAATTTAAAAGAGATGAATTATCAAGTTATAAAAACTATGATATTAATGAGAATATAGATGTTTAGTAAATTAAATTACCATCCTACTTAGACTATTTAGTAGCTTATAAGTTATTTTATGATACTATTAGGCTAACAAAGTTGGGTGAATAAAAGAGGATAATTAGGAAGTTAATTATCTAGCCTAAACAAAATTGGCTAACACCCTAGGAGTCCAAGTTTAATGATCGTGACTTTGATCCGTTTGAAGAATTTGAAAGTGTTGCATTCGGTAAGTTTTAAGTTAGATAAATCATGAAGTTCTTTTCATTGTCATGTTTTCAATCTAATATCATTTTATTTGATTTGTACAAAGGTTTTTGGAGATTCAGGTGTCACTTGAGATGTTATGCACACTAATTAAAGTGTTATCAATTGTGTAGAACTTGTTTATTGACATGTGATTATTTTAATATGTTGTGGACTTTAGTTTTTCACTTGTAACTGCTTTGTGGTATGTAAGTAAAAGGATATGTTATGTATCTAATGAAGTAATGCAACATGTTGATTATTTTTTAATTTTATTTGTTGGCTTATGGTATGTAACTTGGATACGATTAGTTACTATCTCGTAGGTTACCAGGTATGTAAATTAACTCCAACTTTCATTTTTTAATATGATTTACTTTTGTTCTTGGCAATCTATTTGACTTAAATAATTTTCATTTTAGATGTTCCAGTGTTATTCAGAAGCTAGGCCATAGAGTCAACATCCTTAGCCAAGGGGGAGACTCTCAGAGGAATAATTATATTGGACACAATCGACAGGAATGACCTGTTAAAGTTTAAGAACATCTTAATCCCTATTTTTGAGAATATAATCTGCCACTAATTCATCTTGAATATTATCATTAACATCAATGGTAGCAAAATCTTTAAGATTATTAACCCTTGGTTCCTAATGACTAGTCTAAAAATGGATCAAATTACCATTGCCAAGCCGCCAAAGAAGATTACAATAAAAGTGCACCCAGATTCAAATAATTCCATGCCAGAAATTAGACGTAGCACTGCGTTGATGAATAATCAGAATAATTGTATCAGAATAATTATATTTGCTACAAACTACCTTCACCTAAAGATCTTCTTTCTTATGGATATGGTTCTAAACTTGCTTCATAATAAAACTTTGATTGAAATCCTGAGCTTGTTGGAAGCCCAAGTTACCAAATTTCTTGGGTTTGTAAATGTTATCCCAACTAATCAAGTGGATGTTCCTCTTATTTGCAAAATCATTCCAAATAAAATCCTTACAAATTTTGTCCATATGATGACATACCTGAAGAGAAATTTTTGTAGTTTGCATCACATAAGTAGGAATGGAAGCAAGGGTTGACTGAGCTAGAGTTATTCTCCTCATAAGTGAAAGGGTATCAACCTTCCAGCCATTCAAATGATTTATCATTCTATCAATAAGATACTGGAAATCTCAGTAGGAACATTTATCATGAAATATGAGAACACCCAAATATTTTCCCAGATTATCAGTTATATTCGTACCCAAAAATTAGCTAATCTCATTTTTATTTTCCCAAGGGACATTAGTTGGGAAATAAATGTCAAATTTTGAATTATTAATCTTTTGACTCGAGCTTTTACAGAAAACCTCCAAAGTCTTTTTAATAATGTGTGCTTGTTAAATAAAAGCAGTACTGAACAAATTAACATCATTAGCAAGGAAAAGGTGAGAAAGGATAAGCCCCCTCATATTTTTAAAAAAATAGGATTCCAACATTTTTTATCAACAGCAAAGAGATAGATTGAGAAAGTCTTTCAGTACAGTGAACAAGAAGATAAAAAGAGATGGGATCCCCTAGATGAATCTCCCTTAAAGGAGAGAAAAGGTAAGTAGCATGACCATTCTAAAGCAATTGCATGTCAGTTGAAGTAATACACCATTAAATTAGATTGATAATTTTTTTTATAAAACTCTACATTACTCTTCTTGGTCTACATAGTATGGACAACTTTATGGGCAATAATGATATTATTAGCATTCTGTCTCCCTGGTGCAAAGCTACATTGATTTGGCCGAATAATCTTGAGCATAACCTCTTTAAGTCTAGTGGCAAGAATTTTAGTAACCAACTTGTACACCACATTACACAACCTAATAGGTCTATAATGTTTCATCATCTCAAGAGTAGGAATTTTTAGAATAAAAGAAATGAAGGTATAATTTACTGAATGAATAGTTGTTGGCTCAGAAAACACCTTGATCACTCAATCAACTATGGAGTCCTTCACGTGGTCCTAATTAAAATAGTAAAACATCGCAGGAATACCATTAGGACCTGGGGCTTTCCAAGCGCCCATATAAAAAAGAGCTCTCTTAACTTCCTCTTCTATAACATGTTTAACTAGGAAGGAAAACTCAGTTTCTATTAGATTGGGGAACATACCTGAGACAAGGAATTGGTCATGGAAGTCCTCCTCCTCATACAACATCTTTAAAAGGGAAATACCCATTTCTTGCAAAGTATTTTGGTCTTTAATCCAAGACTCGTTTTCATATCTTAACATAAGGATTCTATTTTCCTTTTTCAAGCTGAAACCATACCATAAAAATAAGTAATGTTACGATCCTCATACGGAAACCATTTACATCTATAAAGTTGTCTCCAATAAATTTCCTTTTGGATAGCCAAAGCCTTGTACTCATTCCATAATTGAACCCAGAGATTTTCCAGGAAAATATTAGTTTGAAAACCTAGAGAATGACTTATACCTTCTAATCTCAACAGGATTCTATTCTTTTTCTTAATTATATTACCGAAAATGTTTTTATTCTAGTATTTAGCCGCCTATAGTTAATATTAGTTATAGGTCTTCGTTCTTTAACCACAACTTTTGCATAAGATCCTAGAAAGTATCATGAGTCAACCAAAAGGCTAAAAAACCAAAAAGGCTTTTTCAGCAGAATTATTTAAGCCATTGTCCCCAAGATCTAAAAGGATTAAAATATAATCTAACATAAGCTTAGGGAGACGCTTAACCCCAACATTATCAAAGAGAGTGGACCAGATACTATTAGCAACAAAATGATTGAGTCTTCTTCTAATATTATTGCGTTGCCAAGTAAAAGGTTGTCCTTGTAATCCTATGTCATAAAGGCCATAGTCAAGCAGAGTGTTCCAAAAAATAGTAGAGTCACACGATATATTAAAAGAACCACCAGTATCATCAATAGACAAAATAGAATTAAAATCATCCCTTACACATCAGCAACCCATAGTTTGACCAAAAATCTCCTTAAGGCTAGTCCAAAGATCCTTATGAGAGGCAGGCTGGAGACTTTCATAAACAATAGTGAAAAACCATAGGCTACAATTCTCAAAGGAAATTTGCATATGAATAAACTGATGATGAGGCTGAAGTACTTGTATTTGTCAACAATTAAGTTTCTACAGACACCAAATACCACCATAGAAACCTATACCATCTTAAATATACTAACCATCAAAATTAAACTTTTTAACAATCTTCTTTGCTTTCTCCTCACTCACATGCGTCTCCAATAAACATAAAAAGTTAGAACAATATCTATTCATTAAATTACTAATCATTGTAATGAAATCTCGTCCTGAGACACCTTAATAATTCCAAATTAAAACATTCATTTTAAGGATAATAATGGAAGGATTATGATAGCAACAAGTGTTAATCTTGCTTAATAAAAGGGACATTCCCCAAAGCAATTAGAGCAGATCCATTGGGTCTAGAGAATTAGAGGCACTAATTTTATTTTTTAAGAATGTTCACAGTCTTTAAACAAACTCCAAGGTTTCCTTATCTAGACCTTGAACATGTATGGCAAGAGGATCTAAATCATCCTTCTAACCTGTTTTACCTTGCCAGTAAACATAATCCCAAGTGGGATTATCCTGATAAATAGCTAACCCTTTCTTTTTATGGTCTAGCTCCTTAAGGACTTTGACAGAAAGATTCTTCACCTAGATTTGCTTTTATGTGTTTACCTTAGGCCTACTCATAATAACTTACTACCCATTATGTGTTTCTAGGCCAAAAGAAGTCTTCGACCTACCTTGTTAGACATTTTTTGTTGATGTTTAAGTGTGGTTTTGTTAGCAATATTTTTCTTGGGAATATCACCTCTAGTTCTTATTTCACGATTGACCTTCTTGTAAGAACTCTATTCTTCTTCCTTATTTGATGTATCCACCTCATATTCATTCTTCAATAAAAAGTAATGAGTGCTATTACAACTAAGGTTAGTCTTATTTATCTTATCTCGGTCAGAATGATGTTTTGTTATCGCATACTTTCGTTTTAGGCGCTTAACAACCATCAATAGTCCAAAGTGATTTGTAGAAGAGTTATGTTCTTCCACTAATGTGGGAACTAAATCCTTAATTACCACACCATTCGGGCCATTTATCTTGAGGGAATTCCACCCTTCTTTTGAGGTAGTAGTAGTTTCCATCATAGTGTTTAGACCTCAACTCCCATGGTCACTGGAGGTTTGCCAGAGCCCACCTTTGAGGGTTATCCATGTATTTGATTTGGTTTAGCTAACAGGTAAACATCCACCTTATGACCATAAGTACCACAATTGAAGTAGATAAGATGCAATCCTTCATACTCCACCAAGTAGGTCTTTTCAAGCATGGTCATAGTTGGTACCAATTATCTGCCGAGATTAATCTCTACACATAATCGTGCATATTTACCCCTAGACTAGATAAAGGTTGACTCATCAAATTTCAACATGGTACCCAATTTAGAGCTTACCCTCCAAAGAAAGTCCTTTTTACATAACTCAATTGACAACCTAGGAATATGAACTTAAATTGCTATTTTTTTCCATTAAAGAAGGTTGAAATAAAGGTTGCCAGCATTGCACCATAAGATAATGGTCAGCTATAAGCCATAGGCCCTCATATGAAGCATAATTATAGTATGTTTTCTCAACAAAACAAATGACAAAAAAATCCTTTGTTAGATCTATAACTTTCACTACTCCATTTTAGGTTTATCTTTTCTGAACCCAAGATTCCATGACCTTAAAGTTAACTCTTTTTCCCAACAGCTTCACATACAAAGAGAGCTTCCAAGGCTAGCACTATTGTTCATACTCCTTAAAGGTAACTCGCACCACAAGATTATGATCAAAAGGTTGAGCAAACTTCTTAGAAGTATTATTTTCCTTAATAACATAATCTTTTGCCACCATCTAGATAATCTCCTCTAGGGCTATTTCATCATTTTCATTATTGTTCATCACCATATTTTTATACGTAGGATTCCTTGAAATATTGGTTTGATTAACATCATTTTTACACATTCCCTCCATCACTACTTCTTCCATGAGCGATCTTTCCTTCTTCACATCTGTCATCTTAATAATATTAGACGCAGTCTCTAGTCCTTTAAGCAAAGCCTCTGTGACCTTAATCTTTTTCATATTTCTTGCTAAAATATCTTGCTCTTCCACTGTTTAAGTTCCCTCCAATGAATCCAAACAAGCAAAACTTTGCTCAAAAGAACATAAGTCTTCCTATAAACCTCACCTGCAAACACAAAGAATATAAACTTACCTTCCCATATCTTCTTGGCTAAGAAACCAAACTAGAAAGAGTGGATGAAGGTAAGAGACAGAATATAAGAAATATAAGTAGGTAGCAATAACCAAAACAAGTAGAGAAATAAACATAAATTGGAACTGAAAAAGGTTACCTCCCTCCGACGACTAACCTGAACCCTGAAGCTTTGCTGGTGACTCCTGTTCAACCAAAATTCTTAGCTAGTGAGCAAGGTCTGGAACTCACCTCTTCCATGGCTCTCTCAGGTTGATGTAGAGTTCATTAAAGTAACTTGTCTATAAGAAGGAAGGAACTCTCATGTGCCAACGCTTTGCTGATGACTTCTTACCAATGACTTGTCATGTTTCTGGTGGAACCCTGTAAGGAAAAGCTAGTCGGAGCACTAGCTATTTAGGAAGAAAATAGGGCAACAATGAGGAAGAAGAAGAAGTTCACTTCTACCTTGCCACCAGCTCCCTAGTGTTCCTTGCTGATCCTATACATGAAACTAGCCAAAAAAGGCCCTTCCGGGCACTGGCCCACCTCTAACAGGTATTAATGGCTAGATTCTAAGGAAAGGATAAAGCAGAGCATTGTGCTCTGTGTGTGCCATAATCCCTCCACTTTACTACTATTTCTTCTCCTCCTGTAACCCAACCTTTTGAATATGCCTGTTATTTTGTCCCTTTAGTTTATTCTTTTTCAATAGTTCCCTATCGTTACAAAATGCTTAAAAAGAACTCCTAACCATTTAGATATATTAAAATTTCATTGATGTAATAATGATTTGGTTAGTGGAATCCATGTGGCAACACATGTGAATGCTTATATGTCTAATAACTCCAAGTATGCATTATAATATAAGAAAGCACAAGTCAACTTGAGATTTAAGTGAAAGAAAGGAATGGTGGGATTTTGCATTTGCTTTGGTTGAATGGTTCAAACACTCACTGTTGCATCTCCTTAGCATTAATGTCACTCTATTTTTTTTATTCATTTTTAATTTCCAATTGTTACTATGGTGTAACATTATCTAAAGATAATGGTAATGGAAAATGATCATATTTGGAAATAGAGAGAAAATGAAACATTTCTCTTATTCCACTAAATAATTAATAAAAGTAGTGTTTGGATTCTGAGAAAAATTATTTTGTTTGATTCATTCGACATTCATGCAATTGAACTATCATAAAATAAGTTTGGCAAAAAAAGAATTATCAGTAAATGAGAGCTCCACTTATAGGTTTTTGGGTTTGATTAGAACCCAAATGGATTTTCTCATATTTAATAATTTTGATAATGTTGAAAAAATAACAAAATCTTTGGAAAAATAAAATACTTCTCTTGGAGCAATGGCGATGATCAGAGGATGAAATTTTATCATATAGCATCATGGCACCTCTTCTTGTGAGATAAGGAACGAAAGGGTATACTTACAAAGATCGTGAGCACGGGTGGAGAAAGCAACAACAACTTTATTTTCATATTAAAAGCATTGCTGCCACCAGTGATAGACTTATATACAGGCGGCGAGATACTAAAGTTGTCCTTAAGTATTAAGACATAGATAACTTAATAGAATGATTAAAGGACTTGTCATATGTAACATCCTAATTTTATCATTTAGGTTCCCTTGTCCTTAACTAAAATCCAAGAAAGAAAAAAGTAGGGCTCAAACATAATCATGGTATAACTCCTAATAACCAATCCCAATTATTAAGTTTAACTATTCATGGTTTAGAAATACAAGAAAGCTTTAAGGTTCTAACGAAATTTGCTAAATCTTGAGGTGATACTTTGACTAAATGCTAAATACCATAATTTAGTTGTCCTTTTATTATGAACCTTGGAAGGGTCATAAGGTCCAATCATAATTACCTAAACTTTACAAAGGAAGATACAATAAACTTTTAAAGAATAAGAGAATGGACCAATGGGAAGCAAGGCAATGATTGAAAAAAGACAAAAGTACTAAGATTCCCCTATATAAGCATGCCTACTTATATATGGTTCACTTTGGTAACTTTGGCTTAGAATAACTAAAAGATGTGGGATCAAAGTGTGATTTAATCTATTAGGAAGTGTTAAATGCAAGCTTTTGATTGGTGGAGTGGAGAGAAAGATGTCTTCATGCATGAGTTGGTAGCTAACACTTGGCAAGACTAGAAGTTAAGGGAATGACGCCAAACTAATTGATGATTGGTGAAATGTGACACTTTGCTAGATAATGATTGATGGAATGTGAGAACCCTTGCCTATAAATAGCCAAACATCTCACCTTTGCCAAGCACAACAAAGTGCTCGTGTAAGTGAAACAGAGAAAGGAAGAGAAGGAAGAGAGAAGAAGATAAGAAGAGGTGGCTGAAAGCTTAAAGGGCAAGTAACCTAGAGTTTCCTTGCTCTTTTTTCTATGTTCTACCACTATTCATCTTCATATTTCATGTAGATGTTGTAAGTCATCTTGTTTTAATTTTTATCTTTGAACAAAACTAACATCTCACTTAGGCCGAGACACCAAAAGAGGTAGGCGATCTAGTTCTTCTCTTATTCTCTCATGGTACATGGTTGTTATTGTTGTAGCTCATGATGGGTGTTGATATGGAATTTAATGGGTGGTACCGTTTTGGTGTGTTTATAAGGATGTGCTTACCTTTGGCAATGGTCATGCATGATGTTATTATGGATCCTTGATTGTGTTTTACATATTGATATACTTAATGTATGATTTGCAACACTCCTTGTGCCATGTTGATTGTATGAGAATACTTTATTATCTATTGAGGTTTGCTTAAATCTCACTTTTATTTCTAATAGTTTTTAGGACTAGATGGTTTTAATTAATACCTTTAGGTTTACTCACTATTATGAAGTATATGTATTGTTATTTACCGTAGTTGTGTATGATATGGATGACGAGGTCTTCATAGAGACTGTGGTTACAAGGTATTATTTGGGGCAATATCTTGACCAAAACGTTGTCATACCAAGAACCATGGGTTGCTTGATCTATAGGCCATAAAGTATGAGGAGCTATATTTTGTTGTATTATATTGTAGTCTCTTGTATTAGCATCTTTTGTAGTTGTATTTTTGTTTCTATATACTATAATCCCCTATATTTCTTCCCTTGGTCATGTATGTATGGATGTTGATAGTGTTGTTGTTTGGAACCATGTATGGACTAGACTATTTGGTGCTAACAAGAAACCTATGGTTAATATCCCAACTTGATCATGGTTTTATCTTTTAGTGTTAACTTTCATCTTTGCTTGATCATGGTGCTAATGAATATTTAAAGTGGAACCTAGTGTAATTCCTCATAATGGTCAAGACTTGTATAGATTAATTTGGCTTCATGCATGTCTTGAAATAAGGCTTAGATGATGCTTAGCTTGTCATATTGGTATTAAGTTTCTTTTCTTCTTTCTTAGGCTGACAGTGTGTTAGGAATGGTAATCAAGGGTAATGTGCAATCAATGGTGAATGAAGGTCGGATTTAATGAATGATGTGACTATATTCTTAAGTAAATAAAACTTGTGCTTTTAACTCAATTTAGATTAGGATAGTTCTTTGGTTGTATTGGTTACTTATCAATCTTGGAGGTCTAAATGCTTTAAGTGATAAAACCCTCCTAGGCTAAGATCATGCTTAGGTAGATTTCCAAGATACTTAAAGTGCTTTAATGTTAAAGGAAATAATTGCAAATTGTAGTGTTAATTGGTGATAAGACTTGCAATAAATGGATGTGACTAAAGTAAGCTTAATCTAATATCGCCTTGGGATAATATTGTAGCCATATTACCAGCGCAAATTGGCACAGATGGAATGGATTTGTGCCTCTTAACCATCACTTTCCAGGTTCGAATTTGAGGTGGGATGGGAATGGAAAATATTTGTCTGGGAGACCTCCCCCCAATTTGGGTCAAACTATAGGTCAAGGGATTAGTCACTATCAATGGGATGGTGGATACCCTGAGCAATCAAAAAAACATATTGCAACCATATTGGGTAATTTTGTTATCTTCATTGGAAGTATGAAATGGAAATTTTCAGGCATTTAAAGTGATGTGACTTGGTCCTAGATTAGCTAAAACACTAATGAGTGAAGGATTTAGAAGGTTGACTTGGGAAATCAAGTATTTTGTCAACAACAAAGGTATGAAAAATATCATTGGTTTTTGTTTTATCTTTGCTTTAGGAAATATTACTACATGTGAATCAAGGAAACCCTAGGAATTTACTTGGATAACATGATGTATATAGGTTGAGTGAGATGATGAATGGAAGATTCACAAAGCAACATGTCTTAATTAAGATTAATGAATATCATAAGCATTTTGTAGATTGGACACACTTACAGAGAAAGGTATGGTTGCATAAGGTTAAATTTCATTAGAATCACACATGTAAGCATGATAAGATTAGAGACATTAAAACAAGATATCTATATTTAAGTACTATATTCTTATGGTTAAGTAGGGCTAAACAATATCCGAGCTGGGCCGGGTTACCATTAGACCCGAGGCTCGACTTGGAATTATGTTCGGGGTGTTTGGATGGCATTGGGCCCATGGCCTGGCTCGGACAACTCAAATAGCCATGTCAGGCCGGGTTGATTTGGACAAATGGGGCCGAGTCTTAACAGAAAATTAGTTTTTTTTTTTCACTTTACATGGAACTGGACTATTTGTTGTTTCCAATTTTTTTAATTATACTCTAGTGTGACATTTAAAAAGTTCCCATCTAAATCAATGAGTTCATTTGGATATATCTTTATAGAGAATTTGACTTAAGGAATATTTTTAAGGACTTTTATGCAGTTACAAGAGAAAGTAGCATTGCCATATGCATCAAAGATTCCTTTGCTTCTTGGTGCACTCCAAAGAAGGTCCTAATAGTTGGATATTAAATTGAAAGCAAGATCCACTTCCAACTTAAAATGAAAATCTTTCTTAATGATAAAAGGTTCAAACTCATTATTCTATACAAGGAAAATAAAATTGCAGACCACGTACCCTCTATTAGTTCAAGTGTTAAGAACTTCAAGCAAATTGACCTCCTTCACTATATTAGCAAGTTCAATCATTGTAAATTCACCTACAAAGTTAAAAACAAATTCAAATAAGTAACCTAAGTGGGTAAAAGACAATAAGGGTCTTGCAGTAATCAAATGTAATTCAATGAAACAAAAACAAAACCATATTTACCAAGTTAGAAACATAGTAGAAACTGAGTTTGTATTCCTGAAGATTGGACAGTCAATGGTTCAACACTACAATCTGCAAACAATTAAGTTAAAAATCATAATAGATGGGATATATTAAAAGAAAGCTCATTTATGAACCTTTTATAAGGAACAAAATGAGACAAATAAAAGTTTAGAAGTCATCAAATACTTACAAAATGATTTAAAGATTTAAAAAGTTAACAAATTGTTCTAACCTCATGTGAGAACCATAAAACTCCATTATTAGATCCACTAGTGTACACAGAGTTCTTTCACCAATTTATGACTAAGAAGGAAAATAATAAAAGGAACATCTAAAATGAAAATTATTTAAGTCAAACAAATTGCCAAGAATGAAAGTAAATCATATTAAAAAATGAAAGTTGGAGTTAATTTACATACCTGGTCACTTAGGGGATAGTAACTAATAGTATCCAAGTTACATACCGTAAGCCAACAAATAAAATTCAAAAACAATCAACATGTTGCATTAATTCATTAGATACACAACATATCCTTTTACTTACATACCACAAAGCAGTTATAAGTGAAAAACTAAAGTCCACAACATATTAAAATAATCACATGTCAATAAACAAGTTCTACACAACTGATAACACTTTAATCAGTGTGCATAACATCTCAGGTGACACCTAAATCTCCAAAAACCTTTGTACAAATCAAATAAAATGATATCAGATTGAAAACATGACAATGAAAAGAACTTCATAATTTATCTAACTTAAAACTTATCGGATGCAACACTTTCAAATTCTTTAAACAGATCAAAGTCACGATCATCAAACTTGGACTCTTAGGGTGTTAGCCAATTTTGTGCACACACAAGTGCTTTAGTTATCCTTGGTGATAATGAACTCCTAAACACATCAAGCACCCTCCCACCAATGATAAAGGTTGATTCAGAAGCCGCAGTTAACATTGGCATAACTAAAACATCACATGTAATTCAAGATAAAACTTTAAATTTTGATGCATTTTCCTTCCACATTGTTAGGATATCAAATGTAGATTCATTATCAAGTACGTCAGCTTCTAGAAACTTCTCTAACTCTGATTTTTAATCTACACTAACCTTTGCCTTCTTTAACGACCTCCATTTATCCAATGGACTTGATGGAAAAAAGTCTAGGTCATCTAAACCCCTTGAATTTATCATGTCTGAAGTCACACATGATGAATCTCCAGGGGTTTCTAGTTGTTATGGAACAACCTCATCAGAATAATGTTCATACAGGTGATGCAAAACATCCTTAACTCTCTTTTTCATGTCTTCACATACCTAAGGATCAGGGTACACATCTTCAAATGTGGCATGCATATATGCAAGCTTATACCTAGGGTCTAACACTACCCCTATTACAAGCAATGGGTTAAGGTTTTTTGAGTGACCCCAATACTTTTCATACTTGACTTTCATAATAGAATCCATATGTCCAATAACTGGATTTTAATGCACAGAACTTGCAAGCAACAAAGTCTAAACATGTGCAATTTCATGAAAACATGTATTTGCTATTACGTGTAATGATCCAAATAACCTTAATGTCATTTCATAGAACACCCACAAAAACTTAACAAATATACATACATTACTCCAGTTGGAAGCACTTGGTGGGCCAACTTGACGCGTATCATCTCTCAAGTGTGCCATTACCCCTCATTTTCGTCCTCCATTCTATCAAATACCTTCTGGAACTTTGTAGCATTCTCTAACATCAAGTAAGTAGAATTTCACCTAGTTAGAACATCCAAGCACACTAAACTCTTAGACTTTATTTTTTCTTTCTCCTTAAAACTTTTAAATCGTTGCAATATTACTGGGGAAGACCTAACATATCTCACTGCATTCCTAATGGTAGCTATTGAATCATTCAAATCCCCTAACCCATCAATTACTACCAAATTTCAAATGAGCGCAACACCTCATATGTGAAAAATCTCCTGCACTGACTAACCCATTCCAAATTTTCAGGCGTTTTTTCAAATAAGCAATAGCTGTGTCATTTAAGCTTGCATTATTAACTATTAATGAGAACACTTTTTCAATTCCCCACCCTAATAAACACCTCCCAATGGCTTTTTCTACAGTGTTACCCTCGTGATTCTTAATTGGACAAAAATTTAGGATCCACTTTTGCAAACTCCAATGCTTATAAATGAAATGAGTTGTTAGAAACATGTAGTTAAAGTTTTGCACTAATGTCTAGGTATCAGTTGTGAGACAAACACAATAACATGATTTCTTTAAGTAATCTTTCAGACTCTTAGCTTCCTGAAGATAGATCTTGTAACAATATCTCATAACAGTCATTCTTAAGGGAACAGAAAACCTAGGTTCTAGTTGATTGCATAAACTCCTAAACCCCTACCTTTCCACAACCTAAAATGGCACCTCGTCACATATGACATATTTAGCTATAGCTTTTCGACACTCTTCTGCATTGTATGTGTGTGGGACCAAGACTCTTGGCTGGGAACTTCCTGGTGGTGAAAGATAAGCCAACATAAATTGTGCTTTCTCCTGGGCACTATTCGGATGCTTCTGACATCTTGTTAAATTTTTTTTTAGTGAGTTTGTGCCATGTCTGTTTCGGTCATAGGCATATGAAGCTCCACAATAATTACAAGTAGCTCGCACATCCCCATTGGTCTCTTCCAATGGGAGCTTTGTAAAATGATCCCACACATATACAGATGCAAAACCTATGACATTATCATCATTTGTAGCTACGAGGTTTCGGCTAATGGTAGGCACATTGCTCGCTTGGGATTGGGCATGTTGTTCTGGGGATTGTTAAATACTTGCACCCATATAATCAACTAATGTACATTTCCAATACATATTATGACTTTGAAGGCCTAAATCAAGGAGAATATGCACACACTTTTAACATAAATTCTCTTACAACTTAAGTTAGAACAACTAATTAGACAAATTTAAGACACTTTTGACATAAATTCTCTTACAACTCAAATTAGAACAACTAATAAAACAAATTTAACATACTTTTCACATAAATTATCTTACATCACAAATCAAAGTAACTAATCATAGTTTCTATTAACAAATACCAACTCTAGCTAATAATTAATAAGTATAATCAATTACAGACTTTGTCAACCCATTTTAATTTTGATTACTGGACTAAACGTCATAATATCTACAGCTAAAAACATTAGCAACTTTAAGTTTTTCAGCAAGTTTACTAAAAATCTCTTAACCATAAAATGTTGTTAAGTTTAAACACATGAAAAATTCAATAAGAAATGAATCCTCTACAAGCAACAATATCAAACAGACAAATATAAGCATAACCTAAATGTGCAATTTAAATCCCCCGAAACAACATTTGGATTTTAATATATATTGAATTTGAGGGTAAAAGAGCCACACACACAGTATTTAGAGAGGTCTTAAACGAAGTTCACACTCACAGTACCCCAAATACACTGCACATTCCATAATCAACCAAATTCATTATCAATAATCACTGAAAAGGACGAGAAGAGGACAATCGTACCTTGCCTTGCCTTGCCTGAGATTTCTACTCAACAAGTCAGAACAATGCTAAATAAGGTTAGGGCAAAGTGAAGATTTATAAATCCTCAATGGCTTTGCTTCATGTGACGAGCAATGGAGGCCAGAAGGTGGCAGATAATGACTACGACAGAGACTCAGCAAGAACAGAGGTGAGTCGTCGAGCTTCTTCTAGAGATAGTGAAGGTTTGAGAAAGAGACTAAGACACGAGCAAGTCGAGATGTAGGGTAAGGGTTTTTATTAACCAAAACATATTATTAAAAAAAATGTAATATATATTTAAAAAATTATAAAAATATAATGATCATCGGGTCGGGCCGGGCGAAGGAGAATTTAGCATCGACCCAGCTTGGCCCAATGTCTTACTTCTTTTCCGTTTTCAACTTGTAGGCCCGTTGAGTTCTACTAACCTGACCTAACCAGGCCGGGTCGAGCCTGTTCTCTCGAGTAGCAGGTTTATGTTTAGCCCAATGGTTAAGTGTGCAAGAAATCATTGGAAAGGGAATAGTTTCTTAAATGATTGGAAGGACACTTGAAAGAAAAATGAGTACTTGGTTTGACTAATAGGATACATTTTAATGGAACTTTAGTCTAGACTTGCACTTTGGAAATGAATAAGTAGTACACATGTGGGACTATGTTGGAAGATCATTATTTGTTTGAATCCAACTTTGTTTTGAGCTTAAAAATTGGGATAGAAGAAAAGATCCTACAAGGAATGTGTTAAGACTTAAGTTTTCAAGAGACTCTTACATTAGTTTGCTTATCCTAGGCTTAATTGTAATAGAGAGAGGACTAGTTATAATACGCATATTAGGACCTTGATTGATGGTTTACACAAATAATGGTATAAATTAGTGAATGAGTTCACTTCTAGTTATTGATTTTAGATATAGTTAAAATAAATTTTTTTTTATAGTTTAGTCCATGGATACTTGGTTTATAATAAACGATCCTATTTGCTAGTTAAGCTCCTTTTTCAATTACTTCTAGATAAGGGATGTCACATCTTGATCATACTAGGCTTCGTAAAATCAAGGGTCAATTCTTGAGAGTGAAAGGATTGAACTAGATTTAGATTGAGCTGGTTTGATTGGGATGGATTAAGAGGAGAAGGAGAAGGAGAAGGAGAAGGAGAAGGATTAGGTTTGGGATGGAGCTATTTGCCATGTAAACATCCATGTGTGCTGCCACATGGATTCCACCAGCCAAATTATCATCACATTAATAGTGTTTTAATGGACATGAACGGTGATGAGTTTTTCTCAAACGTTTGGTAATTATATGAAGTTATTTGAAAGAAAAAAACTCTAGGGGTCAATTTGAAAGTATATACAAAATATAGGATTAAATAATTAATTTTTCTTATTTTTTATATCTAGAGGAAAAAACAATTTTGTATGAACATTATGACTCGGTGAAACACAGAATGCCAACCTGGCCAAACTTGTCGGTGTATTGTCATAGAAGCTTGGGCCTTGTAAATGAGACCCAGAACCAGTTTGATCTTGGGTTGCGCAAATGCCTGACCCAGTCCGGATACACTCTCCTTTTCGTGCAAGATGGATAAAATACCAATATCTTTTTTCTGGTAACGAAAATATTGAAGGCCCTGAATTGATCAACCGGAAATCACAACTCCCTCGAGCGTAGTAAAACCAACAAGCTGCCCTTCCTGAAGCCAGACGTAGCAAATACCGAGTTGATTGGTTGTGGTTGGGTGAGGTGGAGTTGATTGGCAAATACCGGGAGGATGGGTATGATCACTGCTACAGCTGCTTCTGCGATATGGAATGAGATAGAACTTGCAGAGAGGTAAACATTATTTGCAGCTGAAATCTTTGGTTTTCAAAACAAAAAAGGAGACCGCAAGAAACCTTTCGTCTTCAGTTCGGTTTTTATTGCTCTTGAAGAACATTACTGGTTTTGCAATAACAATTCTTTTTATCATTCAATTGTTATAATTTAACAAGATATTCCAAAAATATTTTTTAGGATTTAAAATTCTATGGTACTTGTGAACCTAATGAATTATCTGTGTTTGAATTTCTTCCACGTAATTTATGTTGACAATCATGTTAATGTGTTGGATTATGTTTCTATTGCTTGTAGCTGCCTTGTTTGCTCCATGTTTGAAGAAGCCGCATCATTAGCTTCCTCTATTTTGGAGCGTCTACTTGATCATGGTAGAGGCCTTACCACCGAAGAAGAAGCTGCTCAAGTGTATGACATGTTGGAATCAACTGGTATGGTGCTGGTTCAGTCATTAAAGGAAATCGGCAGGTATCTCTATTTCAGAATTACATTTGTCTCATTTCGTTGTTGTTAAAACTGGAGCAACGAATGTATAATGTAACTGTAATGTTAATGCTAGACCATTGCTATAATTAGGGTTTGGTCAGACGATATTTTGGTAGCTTGATCATTAAGAAGTTTGCATCATAATAATGGTCATATGTTGCGGCAAACTACATTTTTTTTTTTTGCTGTTCAGGGCCCTAGCTGACCTCTGTTGTCCCCGATTAATTGTTTTTTGTATGCTTTGGTCCTCTTCTCCGGATGAAATCATATTGATTGACTATTTCATACTTTCCACCTAATATTCTGTGTATTTGTATTTGCACTTTAATGATTGACATGGACTTTGTTGGGTAAGAAATAATTGATATGCTTAATGACAGACAATTACAATTCTCTCATTATCTTGAATGTTGGACTTTGCAGGACATCTGAAATTCTAAATCAACTCAGACTATATTTTGCGTCAGTAAAGATAATTCCTGCTCAAGTTCTTCTTGCTGGGTATGCTTAGCTTGGAACTGATGACATCTGTTATCCTTGATTTTTTTAAGATCCTCCGTTCGATTTTATGCCCATTTCATGTATGATATGGATAATTCTTTCTAGAAACCAGAAATAGTTCATTTAGGATATAGTTTTTTTGGTCTTACATTTCCTCTTAAAAAGTAAATCAGTGATATCAAGATTTTCATTAGTATATGACCAAAACTAAAAGGATATGACAACTGATAGTACTTCCCGGAACCTAATTGGGTGGGGGCTAGAGATGTTTTACAAGATACCAGATTTATATGATCCCCAAGTATAAAACCTGGTTTAAATGTGGAGTTATCTAATGTTATTCCTCTTCTCCAGTGTATGATGAAGTGCGCATTTGACATTTCATCTTATTGAAGCAACATTTCTCTACCACAATGAGATTGATAAAAAATGCATACAGCTTGTACATCTTGTGCAGGCCTGTAGAAAAATCTGCTATAAATATGCATACTGTACTCTTGCAATGCTGTTTAAGAAGGGCAATTCTCTTCTCTATATTGTCTAGAATGATAATATATGCTGGTGAATATGACATCCAAAAGCATAATATATGATAAGACTCATGTTCATTTTTCTCCTTTTGGTTCAGGGCTTGTTTCCAAATAGCAGATGGTTCTCCTTTTACTGTTCGAGAATTTCTTAAAGACTTTCTTAATGGATGGATTCTTAGGGATGAACAATACTACACTTTCATAGCAGAATCAAATTTAGAGTGTGGTAGTGGATATAATGTGCAATTTGTCCTGGAAATTGATAAGTATATGGAAATTGTTGAGGTCTATGTTGTCACACTTCTTGCGACAGTTCTAAAGGATGTTGATCTTGCAATTTCCTGGGTTGAGAATGCTTCATTACCTGAGGAAAAACAACAGGTAAACAGGTGTTTATTCTGCAGATTATGTTATCTGTGATTGTTATTAATTGATGTCAATGCTTTCATGATGGGGCATTTGAACTGTCTGAAGACAAGCTATCAAATGGTTTTGATTGCTTGAAAATGCACAATTTGCTTGTTCAAATTCCATGTTCACAATGAATCAACTGAATTTCTGCCAAATTACATGTATAACTCGAGTGGCTGATGTGATTGAGTGGCCATTGAGCATTAAATGTTGTTAAATGCTGATGCACATCCTAGAAATTGATCCCATCATATATGCAGTGATTTTATATCAATTCTAACTGCTCTACATGAGGAGCTTTTCTTTCTTTCTTTTTCTTTTCTTCTTTTTTTAGATATATGTGGGTGAACATGGCTGCATGTGTGAACTTGTTTGTATAGGATGGAAAATTGAATTAAAAAAATATTCACGATGAATTGTCTTGTATATGTAAAATCTGAACCTTAAAGTCAGTGTGTTGGGGCTACTCTGGCTAAGCTTACTGATTTTGTCCCCATAGCTTATTCTTTTTGATCAATTTTTACCAAAATTGTATTAGATTCACCTGGATATGGTTTCTTCTCTTGCTTACTCTGAAAACATTATACTTACCAGTCGTGCATGTACATCTGCTTTGAACAATACCATTATATAGTATATACTGGCGTGCACGTTGACCTCTCTCTCCTCTCTGTCAGGCTCATTAAAATAAATTATCTTGTCAATTTCATAGTTATTAATGGCATTATATGTGTTGCAAAAAAGTCTGCTGGAGCCATCATGGCCAGCATTGTCCATTGCAACAATGAAGCATGGTGCCCTTAAATTAATATAATTCAAACTAACAATAATGTCGCACACAAGACAAGTCAGCCACTAGTATAGTAATATATATGAAAAACTTGTTCTTGGGACATAACTTGTACCCACTTTAAAAATCATTCAAACCTGAAAAGTATCAAGTAAAAAAATATAATATCAAACACTTAAAGCATAAACATGTCAAAATTGAAGAAAGTTTGGCATAGTTGTTGATGATCAGTACACAGCCATGGTGCACAGCATAGAGCCCAGCTTGGGGCACCAGTGAAGTGCAGCACATATAAATGTTTGAATACTTAACTCATATATTAATATATATGGAATACTTAACTCATTTTTAAAACCCGTATTGTAACAACCCGAACAATCATCTACATCCCAAATGTGTCAAGCACAAAATACAAATATCATTCCGCATGATAATGGTATATTTTTTGGGCAGGGGGAAAAGGGGTGGGGGGGGGGCGGTTCATAGACTCCATTTCCTCCTCATGGCTTGAGTTTATTGTTGCATGGTGATTTGACAGGGTTGTCTTTGCCCCATGGCTATTTCCATTGGCCTCATTGTTTTACCTGAAAAATAAATAAATAAAAATGTTATTCCTGAAATTTCAAGCTTGCTATAAGTGAAATCTATCAATTTGCTCATAAGTTCATATTCATAACTTTCATTATCAATGTGTTTATAAGTTAATATTATTATAATTGTTGAATTTAGTCAGTGAGTATGAAGAAGAGAGGAGTATGAATGGGATCACTGATTTACATGGGAGGTTCCCTTTGCATCTATTTATAATAAGAAAATAAGGTCAAGTACAAGAGTATTATAGTTATTACAAGCCCAGCCACTAGTATAATGATACACATACAATTTTAACCTAGCCATGGCATTATTCTAACAATAACTTTCATAATTAAAATCTTTCTTGTCATTAATGCTAAACTCTAAGGGAAACTAAGGTGTAGAAATTTCAATTTGCTATAAAAACTTCACTTTAAAGGAGAAGAAAGAAGGATTAAAAAAAAAAAAAAAAGAGTAAATTTCACAGACTTTCCTTGAGTTTTGCTGAAAAGACATTGACCTCCCTTCAATTTTCAATTATACACTTTGGTCTAATTTTAATATTTTGACTAAAATATCCTTCATAAAAACTATGAAAGTATTTTTTATTTGGAAAAATTAATTGCCATTTTGATCCCTCACTCATTGAAATGCCCAAAATAGTTCCTCATTCATTGGAAAATGTCACACTTGTACCCAACTTTTAGAAAAACGTCAAATTTAGTTCCTCTGTCAAACCTTAAATCTTAAATTCAAAGGACTAAATTTGGTATTCATAAAAGTAAGGGACCAAGTGTGGCATTTTTCAATGAGTGGAGGACTATTTTGGACATTTCAATAAGTAAAGAATCAAAAAGGTATTGTACTATATATATATATATATATATATAGGTCAATAAAGGGCATTTTAGTAAAAAATGTTTAAAATTTGACTAATGTGTAGTATGAACCTTTTATTCAAGGGAGTTTTGTGTATATTTTGAAAATAGAAAGGATGTTCATATAATTTCTACACAATCCAGGGAATATATACATATATAAACAGTTACTAAATTGCATTCGCTTCCTCTAGTGTTGCAATGAAAAGGGAAGATATGTAAGAGATGTTGATGGTGTGAGAGAGATGCTGATGCTTGAGGTGTTGTGACAAAAAGGTTAAAGGCTTAGGTTGGGAGAGTTAATGAATGAACACTGTTGATGCATGCGCCATATGAAATTTGCAATGCCACATCTTTGGCATTTGAATTGCAATATTGTTACTTTCTTAATTCGAATTCAATGCTTATAAGTTAATCTAAACCCCTAATTTCATTATAAGTGTCCATCGATCTTTTATAAATTCTATCACCTTAATTCAATTCCCTATATTTCTATGAGAATCAAATTAAAGTGATGTAATACGTATGGCTAATCACAACTCCGCTAGACCAGTAGGTGTATGTCCATCCTAAAGGCAAATTAAGTTAATTCAAGCAATTAATTAATATTAATCAACCGGTATTCAGTCCTATAACTAAATTTGGGCTTCTCTTTCAAGAATCCACAAATCCTCAATATAAACTCTAATTGGTTGCCCAGCAAAGAGGGCACAATGCAAAATTGAACTGAATAAACTCATCCACAATGAAATTTAGGAAGAAAAGTAACAATAATCATCAATCTACATGCCAAATAGCTATAATCCTAGAGAAAGAAAACCTAGCCTAGCATATTTAAAGGTACAATCAAAATCAAGTCAGAAAAACATGTTAAAGAAGAAGAAGAAGAGAAGAAAATGCCATTTCCATCGCTTTAATCGGTTTATTTCTTGATTTCTCTGCCTAGAATGCTTTCATCCAAGCTTTAATTGCCCTCCAAGTTGCCTTGTTGGTGTCTCTCTATCTCCAGAGTCTTTTCCCTCCTTTGAAAACCCTCAAAATCTGAATTAAATTGGCCTCCTCCTTCTGAAAAGACAGACTTGCCGCTCTTTAGATGTGTTCTAGTGCCAACTCTCGGGTCATACACGTTTTGGCACCTAAATGTTAACTTTCTAGAACTTCTAGACATTATGGTGCCTAGGCTCTAGTTTCTAGCACCTAGGCACTAAATCGTAGGCTACTGGACCAACTTCACTATTTTGCCATAATTTTGTGCTTTGATGTCGGAATTTAGTGAACCACCTCTCATTGGAAATGGTCCCGAAGAGTTATACAACTTTCGGCTAAATAGCCGTCTCTAAATTCTGATATGTAGGGGTCTAAAAGTTGTCTCAAAGTTGAGACAGTCACTTTCTTGATGACAAAACACTCATTTCTTCCATCCAAGGCCTGGGTAAAAGTGGAAACAATATGAAAAACTCCAATTTGCTAAGATTCAAGCATGTAAATCATCAAAACAACACTAAAACAACTTAAACAACCATAAATCCTAACTTTTAAATTTAAAAGCCTAAGATAACAAAAATGACTCAAACTTTAACTAAAACTAACAAGATTACACCATGATTGCATGAAAATGGCTTAAATAACTCTATTTTCGTAGAGTTATCACTTTCTCCTATAGACTTTCATAGACTGGCCTACTTTATCAAGCCTCTCAAGATCGAAGCGTAGAGATTCTTGTACTAAGATTTTTCTATAAAATTTTCATATTTCTTTTACTCCCTTGTTTTTATCACTCCTTCTACAGCTCCTCTTCAAGATCTCCATTCAAGAAAATTCTTGACATCTAACTAGCGTAGAGTTCAACCTATGTTTGCAGCAAGAGAAACCAGAACTTTGATGGTATTTAACAATTTCCCATGTTTTGATCAACTATCAAGAAACTTTTTCCTCGGTTACTACCATCAAGATTATATTTCACAAATATCCACTTACATTCAATTGGAGTCTTCCCAGGAGGTAGGTAAACAATTTTCCATGTTTTGGTCTTCTTAAGAGCATTTCACTCTTCTTAGACAGCATCCAACCACTCTTGTTTCTTGGTTGCCTCATGAATACTAGTAGGGAGATTTTTACTAGAAACGTTGTGCACAACCCCTGTAACTGAGGAGACAATCTGGTATACGTAATGAAGTTACTAATAGAGTACTTTGTGCAATTTCTTACTCCTTTTATAAAGGCAACAGATAACTCCAAGTCTTCTTGACTTTTTGAACATGAAGTAAGAGGGGTGGTTTGACATTGCTTAGAATGTGTGCTTTCAGCTATATCTTGTTGCTCCACCTGTTGTTCTTACATTTGATATCTTTTCTTTCTAGTGTAGAGTGTATACAATCGTCATTTTTTGTTAAATGAAGGTAAACCCATGTTAATCTGGTGTGATCATCTGTAAAACTAACAAACCACTTTGCTTCATTAATATTCTTAACATTGGAGGGACCCCAAACATCACCATGATTAAGAGAGAGGAGTTTGGAAGATTGTTGTGAGTGAAATGGATATAAAATTATGCATGTTTGAAGGGCTGACATATTCAATATTGAGGAAAAGAGGAAGTTTCATTAATCGAAGGAGGGTACATATGTTTTATGTCATGGAAGTTTGGATGGCAAGTGCCATAATAAAACATCATTTTCAGTTTTAGAAGAAATAAAAAATGATAGAATAATATCTTGCTTCTCAAGTCCATCAATCCAGTAAAGTTCAACACACTCCATAGCATTGCCAATCCTCTTCCACAACTCGACATCCTGAAATATCACCCATTAATATTAAAATTGGCTATCCATTTGAGGTCCTTGGCAAGCTTACTTATTAATAACATATTGCATTTCAAGTTGGGTGCAAATAGAACATCTTTAATGGTCAAATGTGCTGAAATTTTCACAATCCCCATGCTACCAATTTCAGCCAAGGTTTCTTCATCAATCTTAACAAAGACTTCGTGAGAATTAGGAACAAAGTCATCTAAAAGTAAAAAATTACCAGTCATATGGTCTGTAGTCCTTGAGTCAACAAATCCAAGTGCTTTTCTTTTTCTTTTAAATTATTTGGATTACCTGTTTGGGCCATCACTCCAGTTCGATAGCCTGTCAAGTTTGTTACCTTGATTAGTAAGCATTTGCTGCAAAAGAGATTCTGCAGTTCCTCATTGGATATATTTGACTCATTTGAACCTTGAGGCTTCTCTTCACCTGCAATCACAAGTCCATGTGACTCTCTTTGCTGTCTTGGCTTCCAACTAGTGGGGCTTGCCATGGAGGTTCTAGCATTTATCCTTGGTGTGACCAGTTTTACTGGCATGATCACACCATGGTTTGCCACCACGTTTTGGCTTGGAATCAATAGCGTAAGTACTCTAGGCAGCCATGGAAGAAATTTCAATTGCTGTTTGTGGAAGTTGAGGGCCACCAGTAAGTTATTTTCTACTCTCTTCCTGCTTGACTTAGGAAAATACTTCTGCAAGTGAAGGGAGAGGCCTAATAGGCATCACTCTCCCCCTTACATCTTCAAAACTGGAATGGAGACCCAAGAGAAAGGTATAGATATGATCTTGCTCCACAACCTGTTTATTTTATGCAGCTTCCTCACTGCACTTCCACTAGTGGACTTCATACATTCCAATTGGTGCTGATGCTTCACCAAATTATTTAGTACTTGGCATGGTCAACTCACCTTGTTTCCGCTCTTAGAGAATACCTTTGGTCTGAAGCAGGGCAACCATGTTTCAAACAGAGGAATAGGTTGCCTTCACAGCTACCAATATATCCTTAGCCGTCTTAAAGAAAAGAAAATTCTCTCCAGTTTCTGGGGGTCATTGAATATGCCAACCATGACATCACTATAGTATATCGAGCATGCCAAGTTTTGTACTTCAGAATTTGGATCTGTCATCTCTAGTTCAGTGGGTTCCCCTGTTATGTATTCTTATTTCTCCTGCCCAATAGAAATATTGTGGCACTGTTAGGATGTTAGGAGTTGGTTAGTAGATGTTGGTTGGTAGTTAACTGATTAGTTGAATTCTGTTAGCTGTTAATAACAGAATTAGTTGGCAGAGGGAATAAATAGTTGTAATGGCATTACCAGGAGATAGGAATGATCATTCATTGTTTCTCTTAAGTCTCTTTCTTCTTCTTCAATTCTCTTTCTCTTATCAGGCACTTTGAGACCAGTGTAAATAATTTTGGCCATTAAACTGATGGCCTTTGAGCATCAGATTTAAGGCGCTGACAGCCATGGAAGGAGAAGAAGAATTGCTGTGGGTGGTGGGTTGAGAGTTTTGAGGAGAAATGTTGAAGGACTGAGCCAGAGAGTCCTGGATAGTGGTTTGGTAGGCTCCCAAGAGCTGAACTCCATTGTCAGATTGTTTCAGGCCCTTAGGGCTCTGATATCATCATGAAAGACACTTTGAGATTGTCTTTCAGCGATCTGCTCTGTTCAAAAGAAAAGGAGGCACAAATATGAAGGCGATGCTGGCCACAGATTTAGACAATCTGATCCCACAATGTCAGGAACTAAATAAAAGAGATTTTCTATCTTAGTTATGCGACAGAAAAGGAAAGAGAATAAAAGAGTTGTCCAGAAAAAAAGGGAATTAAAAAACATGAGAAACAAGCTACAAGAGAGAACATATGGACAGTGACATTCAACAATCTTCATTATAGGCAATGCCATCACAAATATTATTTTTTCTGAATCCCATAAAGTCCTTTTTTTCATTATTTTATTAATCTGTGGCATCTTCATTAGCAGGTTTAACAGAACAAGAGCTTGGGAGTTTTGTGAAATGTTGAAAACTGAGCTACATATTCAATACCCTCATAACAGTCAAGAGCTAGTCCAAATGGGTTCTCTGGAATGAGAAAGGTCAGTTTCATTTAAATGAAGTCATAAGACAGAGAATATATAGAAGAGGAAGGAAGTGCTGGCATGGATGAAGTCACGAAACTGAGAAAAATGGTCCATAGTTTGGTTATATTTCCATGTGGTACATTTAATGTGCCCCAAAAATTGCTCATGTTGCTTTATTGCGGCATACGATATGCAATTTGCAATGCTCAAAGTGTTGTGTGGTGCAACATTTTGTGACATTGTGCCACCACGGCATGCCATGTACACATTTGTCTCAAAATATCTGAATCTAACCCATACTCATAATTGATTGAGGAAAGAAACATGTTCTTTGTAATTTGATAATCTACTTTACTTATAGGGGAAAAATTGCCTAGAAAAATAACAGTTGTTGCCTTTTATTTTAATTACTTGCATTATTGTTAAAATGATTATTTGGGTGTAGTTCTGACCTTAGGGCTGCAAAATATAGTTAGCCTCTATCTGTTTTTTCAATTGGTTGCCCCTTTTACTGTTGATACCAATATTACATGGACTTAGGCCTGGTTCACAATTGTAAGTTAGATTTATTTGCCTATTTTGACTCCATTTAGAATCAGCTGTCGTTTCAGATTCTACTCTTGCTTATTCATAGTTAAATGGCTAATTTCATTTGTGCCAAATATAATGATTGTTACAATAAATATGGTTGATTTGATTAATCCATATATAAAAATGTACTGGCTAATGTTACTGTATTTTTATAGGGACTTTTGAGGAGGTTACACTCTATGCATTCCATTAAATCTACCAACTGGTCCCAGAGTTCCCTTTCACATTTACCAGGAAATAATAATGAAGCTAGTTTTCTGCCAGAACTACACACATCTCAAGGCTTGCCTAAAGCCTTGAAAAGCGACCTGGACAATAAAAAGTTCAGATCAAAAGAAGTGATTCTAAAATTGTCTGAACGAATAGAACCATATTTCTGGTGCTTCCGTGCTGTCAATCTGAAGTTTGGCACTGCTCAGTTTGTCATATCTAGTGGGAAGATGATGCTTGGTTGTTTGATCTTGTTCTTATATTATGTTTACCAGAAGAAGCAAGCTAGTATTAAAAGGTATTCACTTACTTCTTTCTCACTTAATTTAATGCCTGCTGTTAAGAAAATTCTAAAATATACTCATATACTTAAAGTATTTGTCATCCCGATCATCTCACCTTTTTTTGAAAAAATCAAATCTTTCACCTTCCTTTTCTACATTAGCCTAAGAAAGGACCTTTTCTTTCTGTGGATTAAGTCCAGAGTTGAAGATTGCTATTTGTCTTCTTCCATTCTTTTCTGTTTTTCTTCTTTGTTATTTTGGTGGGCACTTTAGGATGGTTGGAAGTGGAACTGAGATTTAATGAAGGTTATTAATAGCTACAAAACAATGATGCACAACTCATAAAAAACGGTACTTAAAATGTATCATGGTGTTAAACAGTGAGGATCATCATAGCATTAGTAGAACTCAGCCTGTTAGAATCTGATCGGCAGGTAGGGTATGCATGATCTGTTCTCTCCTCGAACTTATAATTCTAATGTAGAAGTTATGGAATTTGTAAACTACATAGGAATAGTTTCATTTTAATGCCACACCATCTCAAATGGGGTTGACCAATTTGGTTGTCTAAAAAAATCTTCATAATGTTGAGCATAGGGCCTCATTTTTTGTAAATTAAGGTTGTCCATTGGCCATTGCCATGCTTTATTTAATTTTGCAGATATTCAGCTTTAGTTTTAGTTATTTGACCAAGGATTTTTAATTTTTATTTTATCTTTTTTTTTTTCCAAAATTTCTTATTTCCACTTGATATAAGTTAGGCCCTATATTTGACCAATTTTAGGTTCAAATAAAAAACAAAGTCCAATTCACTTTCTGCTTTGTCTCGTGTTGAAGGAGCGAGCAGATAAAGTTCACTCAATTAGGACTTTTTGGGCAAGCCTGAGGTCAGGGCAACTTTTGCCACCTGGAAGGCTTGTTCTATTTTTCAACAAATTATTCATTTTCTTTTCTCCGCTAAGTGTGCTTCAACTGAAGTCTGTGTACAGTACATAATGGAAAGCTGAATATCATAATGTTCAACAAGAAACTTCATAAAATTATTGTTTGTTCATTATAATGTTGGTTGTGGATTTGTATAGCTGTTTATCTGAGTGAGAGACTGTAGCGTGGTAGGTATCAACTAATGAACACAAGAGGTAGTTCACTGAACAATTTATCTGAATTATTGCATTAACGAGTCTAGTGGCACAGTAAGGGGTGCAACGCCCTTTTACAGCAGTTCATAAGGGAAGCGAAGTAATACTAAGCAAGATACAAAAGAAAAGAGTCAGGAGAGGAGAAAGAATAAGAAGCAAAGAGAATGCAACTGACTTCTACACACCCTCCTTTTCCTTCCCTAAGTGTTAATGTTCTCTTTCCCTTTTCTCAATTTCCATGCCTTCTTCCTAATTCTGTTACTTTTTCCTAAGTGATGCTGCTACTTGTCCTTCTACCCTATTACCTTCCTTGAATTCAGCATTATGTGTCACTTGTCCCCCTGCATTAACAGACTCCGGTGGCTGGCTTGGCATTAAAGAGACTTAAATGAACAAGTATTGAAGATTTCTTGTTTGTAGTTACCCATATTTGTTAGATATGACAATTCCTGAAGAGAAATAGTGTGACTGATTAAAGGTAATATGTTTTAATATTTCCTTATAGAATCTGATTATGGGTGGTATACTATTATTATAAATATTAGATACCATTCTCTTTAACAGCATTTCTGAGAAACTTCTTGAGTCATTAACTGAACAATAATGTTAATTAATATGAAGTGTAAGATGTTAAAGAATTCATGGATCCAGTACCTATATCTCTGGATTTAGTGCCTTATCTTTTGAATGATTTGTGCCTCATATCTCTAGAAACTTCTGAGTCTCGAACATGAACGCAAGGTCTATATGATTTGGTGCATTTACTTAAGAGGTCTCTTGTATTTATGCATATGATGCATGATTTAGGACTGTAAGGAGAAAAGTGATTGCCGTGACGAGGGCATTGGTAGATTTGTGGCAGCTTGCATTTTCGTATCAAGTAAACCCTCTAGCAGCTGTTCAACCTCTTCCTGCTGCAACACGGGTAGGTCAGTGATGGAATTATTGGTTATTATGACCTGGCATATGTAATTCCCAGATTGCGACCATGAATAGCCTTGTAGTTCACGATAGGCGATGTCATTTTGTTTGATTATGTCTTTCCTTTCGTTGCTCCGCCGTGCCTTAAGATATATGTGACTTTAATTCATGTGAAAGCTGCAATTAGTACATCAGGCAGTTCTTTGTGCTTGGGATTCTGAAGACTGAAGTGTTTTTTATGAAAAAAATCGTAACAATGAAGATAACCTAGTTATTCTCATGATTAACAAGTAGGTATTAATAGCGGCATAATATTTTTCCTATCATCAAAATTGCCATCGATTTGCCTGTTAGTATACTGGGCCGTGGGCAACTTCATTTTGGGGTGGTTTATGTCGGAACAGGAGTCGTTCCTCTTTCAGGTTGCAATATATTTGCCCTCACTTGGGCTAGGGTCAAACTTCGAAAGTGTACGAGTGCTTTGTCAAGGAGATACAAGTAGTCTGCAAGTGTTTATCTGTAGAGCCCAAAAAAAAAAAAATTGTGCTTGTTTGCCTTTTATTTGTCAGAACTATAACAAAAGAAGTCTTGCAGAAGAATCTATTTAATAATAATATTCTAACGTCAAGAAATTTAAACTCTCAGTTGATGTTTACAATAGTTCTATCAATGCGGATCTTTTGGAGGTCCTTTACCGTCAAATCTAATATTATTATTAATTAATGTAAAATTTAACAGTTTGTTTTAAAATTAAGTTGTTAAAATTGGTAAGATTTTAAAATAAAAATCAGCAACTTCTAAATATTTAATTTAATAGTTACAAAGAATTTAAAAACTTGATGAAAAGGTACAAAATTTTTATAGTAAAATCTTCATTATTACCTCCTAATCTATTTTTATTATTCTATAACTCTTCAATCTAGGAGTTGCTTGTTGCTAACGCACTCGCAACGTTATACTTTTTCACACACAAACACATATTTTTATTTATATAATAGATGACCTATAATTATAGAGGTTTTTAAAAGCCAAAGTATTATGTTAAAAACATCTCAAACGCATGTGTGACTTTGAAAATCCTTTTCGGCATATTACAAATTCTACAATTAAATTTCATTTGAGTTAAATAATGAGAATGAATTTCCTGAATGTGCGCTATAATTCTTAAGGAGATGCGATATATGCATGTGTGTGTCATTGAATTTTTAAGGAGATACGATGTATGTAGACACTTAAAAAAAGAAAATACTTGTAACACTTTACAATGCAAATAAAAGATGGATTATCTGGAATTTCATTGCCATCTCTAATTACAATTTTCAACATTGTCTTTTTTAACCTTATGAATTATAGATGGCCCAAAAAAAAAACTTTGTGAATTAAAGAGTTTTATGACGCATGTGAGTGAGGCAGAATTTCGGTCGGCTTATAGTCGGAGGGAGAAACCTTAAGGTGTAGAGCGGATAATGGACAAAGTAGAATAGAGAGAATAATGAGACTCATGCACAACAAGAGTGTTGTGATTTGTGAGAGTAACTCTGGGAAAAGTGTAATTAAATATGCTCGATTCGATTCAAATCCCTCGACCTTCCTCATTTTGGCACATTCAATGTTATCTCACAAAATCTTCATTCTCTCTCACATATCAACCTTCCAACATAGCTGTCGACCTTAATTCATCACTGCCACTCGTCCCTTCATTTAGTAAGCTCTCAACTCATTCTTTTGGGACGTTATTGTTGGCTGAATGCCTATTTGAATATTTGAAACAACAATCCTTTAGTTTTCATTTAGGCTTTGGTTTAGGACATTGGGGAGTCTTGGATATTTTAAGGGTGTGGTTCTCTATTCCTAAAATTGATAAGACAAAAACTAATTTCGTTTTAGATTTGAATTATATTATGTCTTCTTGTTTTGTTTCATTTGGTTTGCTCTAAAGCTTAGCTATGTTGTAACTCTATTGATGAAAAATTAAGTTATTTTTCATGTGTCCATAAATTTTTTTTTTTTTTTGTTATAAAGGAGCCCAGAGCCTAAGGAATTGGGAGTGGGGAAAGGGGCGAGTAGGGCGTCCAAGGAGGTGTCCCTGGCTCTTTGTAGCACCTATAACGTGTTCATGTTTAGATTATATAGACGGATAAATAGTTGAAGCGAGATGATTCAATGAGATTTTTGTTTAGTAAAAAATTATTATTCGGTTAAATGGACAACTTAATATATGTCGTTATGTCCCACAAACCATATTATTTAACTCTATTAATCATACTTAATATTGTCTAACAATTTATTAATCATGTCTCTCTTGGTTTGATTAGATATAATTGTATTAATAATATATTAAAATTATTGAAATTTTTACCTTTTTATTTAACCCCTCAAATATAAAATATTTTTCAATTTAGTCTTTCAAAAAAAAATTTCAATTTGATCCCTCATAGATAAGATATTTTTTAATTTGATGTCTTATTGTCTTCTTAGTTTAGTTCCTTACTCATATATATTTCTCCATTTGATCTTTCATAAATAAAATGGTTACCAATAATGTTATAAAAAATAAGTTAATTTAAAAAATATGAAATCATAGAAAATTTTGTCAATTTAGTCCCTCAATTCTATGATATTTTTCAATTTGATCTCTCATTAAATTGTCTTTTAATTAGTCCCTCACATATAAACATTTTTTTGTTTAATTTATCATGAATAAAGATGTTATCAATAATATTCTAAAAAAAAAGTTAATTTAAAAAATATGAACTCAAATTTTTTTTCCAATTTGGTCTTTCATTGATAAGATATTTATTAATTTGATCCCTTATAAAATTGTTTTCTAAGTTTAACGACTCATATAAATATTTCTTAATTTGACTTCTCACAAATAAAATTGTTATATATAATATCCTTAAAAGTTAATTAAAAAATATGAAAGACATTATTGATAATGATTGTATTTGTAAGAGACTAAAGTGAGAATATCCATATGTAAAGGATCAAATGGAAATAGAAATTATATGAATGATCAAATTGAGAAATACTCCATATGTGAGGATGCTAAATGAGGTTTTAGTCATTTATTCTTTGTTTCAAATTTTAACTTTTCCTACTCCACCTTAAATGTATATTGATATATACTACTAGTGTGAATGGGTATAAGTGTCAAAAAAATATTTTTCTTTGAGCATTTTAATAAATATAATTTTTTAAAAAAATTTCGTCAAAATAATTAATTTCTATCCTATCAAGCGTTATATAGTATGTCACCAAAAATAGAATAGTAATATTTTATGCAGTACTATATCTTGTATAGCATCATACCAATTAGTGCATCGTAGTAAATTCCTAACTGGTCATATCCTATTTGTGCCTAACAATATATTTGATGCCTGATGTACTTTAATTTTAATTTTAAATTTACCTCTTTAACCAACGTACTTTAATAGAATTACCATATTTAGAAGAGTAGTTTTAAAACTTTTTTGTTTTAGTAACAGTAAAATTTGAAGGATGATTTTAATGAAAAGTTAGTTTTAAGTAAGATTATTAAGTTTTAAACAAATTTTAAATAAGTTAATCATTCTTCATAAATAGTTCATAATGTTTTAATGTCACTATTTTCTTATAAAATGTGATTATTTAGAAGAAAAACATAGACCAAATAATAATAACAATAATAAAGTAAGAACTGCTGCATATGTCTTAGAAAATGGGTGCTGAGCGGGCACCTTTCAAGAATAAGTTGTCCATCTAAATCTAATATGTTGAAAATTGCAATTTATTTGTATTATAAATTGTTAAAAATTATCGGTGTTTACAATGATATAGTATTTGTAAATAGTTAATGAGATAACAAAGAAATGTAAATTAAACAAATATTGATGATAATTTGATGTTTAGATTAAATTGTTTTATGTTATTATTTTGTGATTACGTGAAAATTAACTACACTTTATTGTTTGGTTTTAAAAGAAAGTAAATGTTTAATTTTATCATAATAGGTTTTTTTTGCATAAAAATAAAAGTGAATTAAATTTGTGGTTCAAAACATGTTTTAATCCGGTCTTCTATTTTTAAATTTTCTTGTGTTTTGCTTTTATGTTATTTTTTTTTTTTTTCTCTCTCTAAATATGTTTAATGAGTTGGATATTAGAGACTAATTGAGAGCGTAAGAGCTGAAAGGGGTCTGATACTGCTGCATTTTCTAAAGAAATGTATGGTGTCAATTCAGCAGAATATTGCATTCTATTGCATAGGTGAGGCTTCCTTTATAATTTGAATGACTAGTAGAAATGATAGAAAAATCATTGGTTTGCAGAAATTCTCTGGTGGCAATTTCAAACTTCGATTGAGCTGTAACCATCTCCATCTAGGTCATTTGCTCTTGTCTGCTATGGAGAACCGGCAGCAAAATCAAGACTATGTGCATTATAACCATACTGATCCTTGCAGATATGCGAGATGGACTACCAGGTAACTTCTTAATTTGATGGGTTGATATTTCAAATGTTCCAGAAAGTTAGTTTTTTATACATTGCTCTTCTAACTTCTTTAAAGTGATGGCTATACTTGTATTTGACAGGGAAAGCTACCAATTTATGTATGCAAGGCCTTGGCAACTAGTCAATGATTTTTATTTGCATGTTGTCCAAGGGAACTTGTCTCTACCAGTTCTGTTTGGGGCTGAGGTGGGTTGTTCTATGAAGGCATACATGCTCATGTTCCAATATGGTTTCTACTTTCCATGATAGTTTGCTTACATCATATTACTGAAAATGGTTTGAGTGGAATACTTTTTATTGGCATTTAATCTTTATTCTGCTAATAATGCGCATAAACTACTAATGTCAGGTTGTCGTCTAGTAAATTGGTGAAAGGCCTGATAGAACGAAGGTATAATGGGGCATTGATGTAGGTTTCTTATCTATCACCTTTCCATATCGGGGCAAAAGACTGCCATATCTTGGTACCTTTGCATTATGTTTGTGACTCTGGAATATATGCCTCATCCTTGCTTCTTGAGTAATGGCCTCTGGGATTTGAGTTTGGTCTTCTGATTTGCTTTCATGTACATCGCCAAAGGGGTTATTGAAACTACTTTCGTTTTCATTTAGTGGTTTGTAATTGGGGTAAGTTGAATGATTTGAAAAAGGCTAAGCTGTATAATTTACATATATTTGGCTGCATTCCCTTTGTAGCGAATAGTAAATGAAGAGCATTATGCATGGTGAGATCTTGAGCAGCCACAAAACCCCACAAAAGCTGCAAGTTGACTTTTGAACAAGTTGAACATGTGACCTGCAAGATTTTGGGTTATTTGAGGTAATCATTTTTTTTTAATATTACATATCCTCTTTATTATTATATACAGTTATAGAATCAGGTAAGCTTTAAAATTGAGCAATCGAACTACAAAAAAGGAAAATTTAAGATGACATCTCCCTTTTGTACCACATTTCGACAAGAAATCAGGGTTATATTTATTGTGTCCTTCACTTGTGAATGCCTTTCTGTAATCTTACTACCTAGTTTTTACAAAGAATTTAAAAACTTGATGAAAGGGTACAAAATTTTTATGGTAAAATCTTCATTATTACCTCCTAATCTATTTTTATTATTCTATAACTCTTCAATCTAGGAGCCGTTTGTTGCTAACGCACTCGCAACGTTATACTTTTTCACACACACATATATTTTTATTTATATAATAGATGAATTATAATTATAGAGGTTTTTAAAAGCCAAAGTATTATGTTAAAAACATCTCAAACGCATGTGCGACTTTGAAAATCCTTTTCGGCATATTACAAATTCTACAGTTAAATTTCATTTGAGTTAAAAAATGAGATGAATTTCCTAAATGTGTGTGCACACTAGAATTCTCAAAGAGATACGATATATGCGTGTGTGCGTCATTGAATTTTTAAGAAGATAAGATGCATGTAGTCACTTAAAAAAAAGAAAGTACTTGTAACACTTTACAATGCAAATGAAAGATGGATTATTTGGGATTTAATCACGCTGCAATCTCTAATTACAATTTTCAACACTGTCTTTTTTAACCTTATGAATTATAGATGACCCAAAACAAAAAACCTCTTGTTTATAGTCGGAGGGAGAAACCTTAAGGCGTATAGCGAATAATGGACAAAGTAGAACAGAGAGAATAATGGGACTCATGCACAACAGAAATGTTGTGATTTGTGAGACTGACTATGGCAAAAGTGTAATTAAATATGCTCGGTTCGATTCAAATCCCTTGACCCTCCTCATTTTGGCCCATTCGATGTTATCTCACCAAATATTCATTCTCCCTCTCATATCAGCCTTCCAACACAGCCATCAACCTTAATTCATCACTGCCACTTGAGCAGTCGCCACCGACGTCGTCCCTTCATTTGGTACTCTCTCATCTCATTCTTTTGGGATGTTATTGTTGGCTGAATACCTCTTTGAATATTTGAAACAACAATCCCTTAGTTTTCATTTAGGCTTTGGTTTAGGACATTGTGGAGTCTCGGATATTTTTAAGGGTGTGGTTTTCTATTCCTAAAATTGATAAGACAAAAACTGATTTCGTTTTATATTTGAACTATATTATGTCTTCTTGTTTTGTTTCATTTGGTTTGCTCTAAAGCGAAGCTTGGCTTTAAACTCTATTGATGAAAAATTTAGTTATTTTTCATGTGTCCTTAATTTTTTCTTGGTTATAATGGAGCCCAGAGCCTAAAGAATTGGGAATAGGGAAAGGGGCGAGTAGGGCATCCAAAGAGGTGTCCTTGGCTTTTGGCAGCACCTATAACGTGTTCATGTTTAGATCATGTAGATGAATAGTTGAAGCGAGATGATTCAATAAGATTTTTGTTTAGTAGAAAATTATTATTTGGTTAAAATATATCATGGACAACTTAATAAATGTAGTTATTTCCCATGAAGCATATTATTTAACTCTATTAATCATACTTAATATTGTCTAACAATTTATTAATCATGTTTCTTTTGGTTTGATTAGATATAATTGTATTAATAATATATTAAAATTATTAAAACTTTACCTTTTTTGTTTAACCCCTCAAATCTAAAATATTTTTCAATTTAGTCTCTCAAATTTTTTTTCCTAATTTGATCCCTCACAAATAAGATATTTTTTAATTTGATACCTTATTGTCTTCTCAGTTTAGTCCCTTACTCATATACATTTTTTCATTTGATTTCTCACAAATAAAATGGTTACCAATAATATTATAAAAAATAAGTTAATTTAAAAAATATGAAATTATAGAATTTTTTGTCAATTTAGTCCCTCAATTCTATGATATTTTTCAATTTGATCTCTTATTAAATTATCTATTAATTAGTCCCTCACATATAAACATTTCTCTGTTTGATTTATCATGAATAAAGATGTTATCAATTATCAATTTGATCCCTTATAAAATTGTTTTCTCTATTTAGCGACTTATATGGATATTTTTTAGTTTGACTCTTCACAAATGAAATTGTTATATATAATATCCTTAAAAATAAGTTAATTTAAAAAAATATGAAAGATATTATGGATAATAATTGTATTTGTGAGAGACTAAATTGAGAAATATCCATATGTGAGGAATCAAATAGAGAAAGAAATTATATGAAGGGCAAAATTGAGAATTACTCCAAATGTGAGGAAGCTAAATGAGGTTTTACTTATTTATTCTTTAGTTCAAATTTTAACTTTTTCTATTCCACCTTAAATGTATATAGATATATTACTATTAGTGTGAACGTGTATAAGTGTTAAAAATATTTTTCTTTAAGCATTTTGATTAATATAATTTTTTAAAAATTTTTTGTCAAAATAATTAATTTATATCTTATCGAGCGTTATATAGTATGTCACCAAAAATAGAATAGTAATATTTTGTGTAATACAATAATTTGTATAGCGTCACACCAAATAATGCGTAGTAAATTTCTAATTGGCCTTATCCTATTTGGCCACGTGATATGTCAAAGGGGCCTAACAATATGTTTGATGCCTGATGTACTTTAATTTTAATTTAATTTATTTTATTTTTAAATTTACCTCTTGAACCAACATACTTTGTTAGAATTACCATATTTAGAAGAGTAATTTTAAAAATTTTTTGTAGCTTTAGTAACATTAAAATTTGAAGGATGATTATATTGAAAAGTTAGTTTTATGTATGATTATTAAGTTTTAAACAAGTTTTAAATAAGTTAATTATTCTTCATAAATAATTCATAATGTTTTAATGTCACTATTTTCTTATAAAATGTGATTATTTAGAAGAAAAACATAGACCAAATAATAATAATAATAATAATAATTAAAAAGTAAGAACTACTGCATATGTCTTTGAAAATGGGTTCTGAGCGGGCACCGTTTTAGAATAAGTTGTCCATCTAAATCTAATCTGTCGAAAATTTTAATTTATTTGTATTATACATTGTTAAAAATTATCGGCGTTTACAATGATATAGTATTTGTAAATAGTTAATGAGATGACAAAGAAATGTAAATTAAACAAATATGGATGATAATTTGATGTCTAGATTAAATTATTTTATGTAATTATTTTGTGGCTACGTGAAATTTAACTACACTTTATTGTTTGGTTCTTTTTTTTTTTTTCTTTTGGTTGAAAAGTTTGGTTTTAAGAAAGTAAATGTTTAATTTTATCATAATAGGTTTTTTTGCATAAAAATAAAAGTGAATTAAATTTGTGGTTCAAAACATGTTTTAATCCGGTCTTCTATTTTTAAATTTTCTTGTATTTTGCTTTTATCTTTTTTTTTTTCCCTCTCTCTAAATATGTTTAATGAGTTGGATATTGGAGACCAATTGAGAGCGTAAGAACTGAAAGGGGTTCTGCATTTTCTTGAGAAATTTATGGTTTCAAATTCAACAGAATATTGCATTCTATTGATCGGCTTGGATCACGTGTAGTAATTGGAGAATCTTTGGTTACTGTTCATTAATAAAATAATAATTTTTTTATTATAATATATTTTTATTAATTTAATATTAATAAAATATTATTATTTTATTATTATTTTTTTATTACAAATTCTGCAGTACTGTAGAAAATCCGAATCCTTCTATTGATAGGTGAGGTTTGAGCACGGTAACTCGAGCGTAATAAACCATCTAGATCCAATGACACTTAATTTTTTGTATATAATATATTTTTAAAAGTAAAAAAAAATATTTTTATAAATAAATATATATTAATATTTTAGATTATTTTTTTATAGAGAATAATATTTAATTAAAAAAATAAAATTTAAAATATAGATAATATATTGTGAAATGTTAAAAATAATTTAATCTTTATATGTTTTTAATTACGTATTATTTTTTTATAAAAAAATAAATATATATGTATTTATAAAAATAATTTTTTTAAATTTTTTATAAAATATATTTTATACAAAAATTGATGGCCATCGGATCTCTCCTTTACCGAAGAAAATCGCCTCCAGGGGATCCGGACTCGTGAGGCTTACTTTATAATTTGAATGACTAGTAGAAATGTTAGAAAAATCATTGGTTTGCAGAAATTCTCTGGTGGCAATTTCAAACTTCGATTGAGCTGTAACCATCTCCATCTAGGTCATTTGCTCTTGTCTGCTATGGAGAACCGGCAGCAAAAGCAAGACTATGTGCATTATAACCATACTGATCCTTGCAGATATGCGAGATGGACTGCCAGGTAACTTCTTAATTTGATGGGTTGATATTCCAAATGTTCCAGAAAGCTAATTTTTTATACATGTCTTTTCTAACTTCTTTAAAGTGATGGCTATACTTGTATTTGACAGGGAAAGCTACCAATTTATGTATGCAAGGCCTTGGCAACTAGTCAATGATTTTTATTTGCATGTTGTCCAAGGGAACTTGTCTCTACCAGTTCTGTTTGGGGCTGAGGTGGGTTGTTCTATGAAGGCATACATGCTCATGTTCCAATATGGTTTCTACTTTCCATGATAGTTTGCTTACATTATATTACTGAAAATGGTTTGAGTGGAATACTTTTTATTGGCATTTAATCTTTATTCTGCTAATAATGCGCAAAAACTACTAATGTCAGGTTGTCGTCTAGTAAATTGGTGAAAGGCCTGATAGAACGAAGGTATAATGGGGCATTGATGTAGGTTTCTTATCTATCACCTTTCCATATCGGGGCAAAAGACTGCCATATCTTGGTACCTTTGCACTGTGTTTGTGATTCTGGAATATATGCCTCATCCTTGCTTCTTGAGCAATGGCCTCTGGGATTTGAGTTTGGTCTTCTGATTTGCTTTAATGTACATTGCCAAAGGGGTTATTGAAACAAATTTCGATTTCATTTAGTGGTTTGTAATTGGGGTAAGTCGAATGATTTGAAAAAGGCTAAGCTGTATAAGTTACATATATTTGGCTGCATTCCCTTTGTAGCGAATAGTAAATGAAGAGCATTATGCATGGTGAGATCTTGAGCAGCCACAAAACCCCACAAAAGCTGCAAGTTGACTTTTGAACAAGTTGAACTTGTGACCTGCAAGATTTTGGGTTATTTGAGGCAATCATGTTTTTTTTTAATATTACATATCCTCTTTATTATTATATACAGTTATAGAATCAGGTAAGCTTTAAAATTGAGCAATCGAACTACAAAAAAAGAAAATTTAAGATGACATCTCCCTTTTGTACTACATTTTGACAAGAAGTCAGGGTTATATTTATTGTGTCCATCACTTGTGAATACCTTTCTGTAATCTTACGACCTAGTTTTTACATTTTATTTGCCCTTGAGAATGGCTTCTTCCATTTTTAATATTTGTCCCCAAATTTATTATATTATTGGGTGTAATTTGAGAATCTCATATATGCCTTTAAAAAATATAAAAATTTTAAAGAATTTTGGTTACTTTTTTTTTATTGAATGGTTTTATTAATTCTCAAATAATTCAATGGTACACTTTATTCAATGCAGTGCCCTTTTAGTGATTAAATGAATGAAGTTGCAGCAACAAAAGTATTTCAATGGTGTTATTGTAATTTTTGGGGATATGTTTAGGAATCTTTTGGTATGTACTATTAAAAATGTACTAGTAGCTTCTAAGAGCATCTCCTTACACACTTCTAAAAATACCCATCAAGAATCACAATCAACTTTTAAGAAATAATATTTGAATAATATACCAAATACTGAAGTTTTTAAAATGTACATAGACAAAAAAGTTAATTCTTGTGCTTATAAGATTGGAAGCCATTTTCCATAAGTAATCTCCAAAGAAGTTTATAAATTTTTGTACTAGTCTCTAGTTTAGCGTTAGAGGATTCTAATATGTATCACACAACAGGTTTTTTGTATGGAATGCTCCATTTCTTCTTACGTTGTGAACGTTAGTATATAATGGTATCCTGTGCTATGTACCTGAAAATAATGTATGGTAGGCATATGAGTATATTCTGTTATTTAAAAGTTGATCATTCTTATTTCATGTGACTCTTTAACAGACACTTATTGATCAAAATGATACTCAAATGCCAGCCCTTTCTGATGAAACTGAGTTGGAAAGTTCTGCATCTGAAGATCGCTTTGGGAGGTGGGCAAGAACAACATTCAAAATTATTCTATCATATCATGGGGGTTCTTTTGATGGGTGGCAAAAACAACCGGGATTGAAGACTGTCCAATGGCAAGCCATCATTTAGCTATTTATTTTATTTTATAATTTCTGCAGTTTGAAGAATTCTGTGTATCTTGAGGAACAGTTATTTTCCAGAGATGTGGCTAACTTGCATCTCACCTGATGGTTGGATGAGGTGTTTCTTTCTTATTTAAAATTAAGATATGGCCAGTTTGCCACATTCACAAATAAATTCAGATTAGCTTTCTCTTCATGTACTTTATCATCAGATATATGACAAATTCTACTACTTATAATTTGCCCTCTTATTACCATCAACTTCTGTGACTTAGAATTCCATTATGTGGGGTGATTCAGTGAAGAAAACTGATGAGTTTATCAAAATGAAATATTTATTTTATGGGTTATGCGTTGACTACTTTATTTATGCTCTTGTATTTATATCAGCATAGTAGAAGGGTCACTTGGTGAATTTGTTGACGAAAAGAAAGCACAACTGCTCAAGGACAAAGGTTTGCCTCTTGAAGGCTGTGCTGTTGTGGCTGGGCGTACAGACAAAGGAGTCACAGGTCTTCAGCAAGTATGTTCTTTCTGTAAGTGATTCCTATCTTCTTGGCAATTTGTTTGCTGTCCAAATCATTAATGAATTGCTATTCAACCTGAAAAGTGTAAGACAAAACTGGAGTCATAAAGTACCTTAAAGAAGTGCATTTATTGTGACATAATTTGTTCAGCATCATTTCTTACCATTTGAGTATGACCAAGAGTGAATCTGTTGACTGTCATTGACGTCAAATTAGCAGACATCTGACAAACTTGTAGATTACACTTTGTGTGATATCATTTCTTCTGTCGCCATTTGAATTGGGACTTTCTGCCCTCTGCTAGTGGGTTTTGATTGGGTTCTAATTGTTAAGGACCATTCAACTTAAAAACTTAAGTTATTATGTGAACGTCTATGAATAATTTGATTATAATCCTTATTGTACCTCCTCACATGGGAACTCCTTGGGCATGAAGTGTGGACAAAGGATAGGCCTACCATACCTGCTGAAACTTAATTTTATTTAAGCGATTTTTTTTTTTTTTTCTTTTTGGTGTGGGGGGGGAAAGGGGGGGGGGGGGTGGGGAAGGGATTGATAGAATTCTTGACCACTTGGTCGTAGATGTGCCAATACCATGATACCATGTCAAGGATTATTTTAATTCATAAGCTTAAACTATTAAGTGAAGGTCTATGAATAGTTCTATTATAATCTCTAAAACCTTTTATTATCAGAGCTGGACTCTTTGAAAAGAAAATTCTTATGCAGTTGAGTGAATCACTTTTTCTTCCTTTGGTATTCCTGTATTGATTTGTGAGTCAAGAGATCTACAAACATACATCATTCTACTGTCATCACTGATGTAATTCCTTCTGTTATGTCTGCTGTTGGGGAAAAAATCATATGAAATAAGAGATGGGATATCTTTTTAACTGGGTATACTTACTTATAGATGAAATCCATTAAAACTTCCTCATTTAGTTCTTTTGATGAGTGACAAACTTATTAGAGGCAAGTCCAAGTGCCACTTGAAGCAAACCTAAGGCCCAGAAAATATGAACAAAGTTAGTATTAGACTACCAGCAACAACATCTAGCCATAAGCTAGACAAGGACTGTAAGAATTGTCTGTATTGGTCACTTATGACATAGGATGGACCGGTTGACACTGGTAAGGGTTTTGAAAGGAATTTCCTCTACTTTTCAGTAGAAAGCTACGTGGTTCTCCTGTGTGAATGTAAGAGCACTAAAACATTCTTGTTGAACTTATAAGATTGTAAGAAAAGACTCTAGTTAATTCTTTTTTATGCCTTTTCTGTTATACATTTATTATTTATTGGAGTAATTATTGTATGCTCTGAAATGAAATAAGTTGTTGAAGAGCCAAATAAATTAGCTTTTTTATCTTTTGGGATGGGGGTGAGTGGGGGGTGATTCACTTCTGGCCTTCTTTGGATTTGGTTTAACTGTATATATTTCTGATCTAATGTTAATATACAGACACTTGGAGGAAGGATGTTAAACCAAGAGATATTGAGGATGCAATCAATCATGCAGCGCCTGGGAAACTTAGGGTCATATCTGTTTCTGAGGTAATATGCTGTTTAAGTAATCAGCAATGCAAAGCTAAAGTTCAACTAAATATGGATCTGCTAGTTAATTGCTTTGCTTTTTAAGAACAAAAAAAATTGATCATTTCTAATAATCCCTGCCTTTTTATATTATTGAAAGTTGAATTTACAAATAATAAATGGAATCTACTGTAGGTATCACGTGTCTTTCATCCCAATTTCTCTGCCAAATGGAGGCGCTACCTTTATATTTTCCCGCTCACTGATGGAGAGTACAGGGACCAAAGCAGTGGAAATGGGTTTTGTCAGAATTTTAGATGTAATGAAATTCACGGTTCCATCAGCAAGCAGGAGTTTGAAAGTGAAAAGAAATCTTATGTATTCAGTGTAAGAAAGGTAAATCAGCTTTTACAAATGTTAGAAGGGAAGTTGTTATCCTACAAGATGTTCGCTCGTGATACAAAGGCTTCAAGAAATGAGTAAGATCTTTATACTCGAATTGCTATCTCAACTGAACTGAAATAGCTAGTGGCAAAAACTTTCATGATAAGTCTGCTTAAGTACTTTATCTGTATTTTCTTTGCTTCCTGTTATCTTACCTGTTATATGAATACTAAATATTTTACCTTCTTACTTTATAGCTCTCAATCCTAGAATTTTGAACTGCTGTGAAAATGGGGGAAATTTTAGAAGTTTCCTTGGTTTAGCAACCAGTTCAGTTGAGCATGGGCTTGAGCTCTAGGACTGTAATTGGACCCTCTTATTTATGTATCTTTTCCTTATAGGGAAGCAAATGGCCTCTGTTGAAATTTATGGTTAAAACAAAGATATGATAGGCAGAACATGAGGTAGAAGGATGATGCTTAGACTGATAAGAGAAAATAATTGGGGAGAGAGAGAGAGAGAGAAGGAAAGAGAAGAAGGAGAAGACAAGAGGAATTCCAGGCCAAAACACTTTAATCCTGTCATGCCCTTCTATCTAATACCCTTATATAATACAGCCCAACAGAATTATGTATGAATCAGGTAATTCTGTTACCAACTCTCCTAAGTAAGCAACTAACTGTTTCACCTTACTAACAAATCTTCCTAACAATACTCCCCCCTTAAAAGACTCTTGTCCTCAAGCGTTAGTACAAAAATCTGGGTACATTCTTTTAAGATCATGAAACTAAATCCATGTTGCTTGTTCATCAAGTAGATTCTTCCATTGCACCAATACCTCTATCACTTGTCTACCACGCTTCTCTAAAGTCCTTCTTATGCAAAATGTGTTTAGGCAATAAAAGTTTTGGTTGTGTTAGCCATTTGGGTAGGGGATTCTTCGGCAAATATCTGTACTATTAGAATATTGTATATAATAGGATATTTTGTACATAAAATAGACTATGTTTATAGGTGTCTAGATAAAATGAACTTACTATTTGTATTAGATATACTACACTCTTTCCTTTATAATGTGAGGGAGTACTCACACCTTACATTGTATCTTTACATGGTGCCAGAACCTATTATGCTCCCTTCCAGTAGTGTCTACACCCTTCCATCTTGTTGGTTGTGCCTCTTTCTAGCCTAAACCCTAAACCCTTCCTTTTTCCCAATAATTTGTTTGCCTTTTTCCTCCTCCTGAAGATTGCCCACCCTGTATCTCCACTACCCATCCATCCCTAACCTACACGTGCCCCACCATCTACCTTAGAGACTGCCAATAGGCCAAACCCCAGTGGTCTGTTGTCGATCTCCGCTGTCACGCACCTAAAGCGTGATTTCGTCTTCTTTTCCATGTGCCAACATGTTTGGGTGTGCGGCCTATTCCCACTTTCCATTCACCCAACTGTTGCCTTTTACAATATTATCTTGAGCTCTCTTTGATCCAAACAACGATGTCTTCTTCCAAGGTCTACAAATCTAGTCTGATCACCTCTGTCTTGGGTGGTATCACTACCATTACTATCAAAAAATTACATGGCACTCCTAACTACAAGTCATGGGTGTCTTCAATGAAATTATGGTTTAAGGGTCACGGATATTCGGATCATCTGACCAAGAAAGAAATTGAAATTCATGAGGCTGAACGAGCTAATTGGGTGTGAATTGAAGCTTAACTCTGTTTCCTTCTATGGCACTCTTTCGATCTAACCATTCTTGATATGTACCAGTCCTATGAGACTGGTTACAATGTTTGGACAAAGGCCGCCATGATTTATAGCAATGATATCTACTGTTATTACAGTGTTTTGTCCAACATTGTCAACCTGAAGAATCAAAATTTGGATATTGTCACGTATGTTTGCTGCATTGAGTCCTTGAAGCATGAATTTCACTCTATGACGCTTCTTACCTCATTAATTAGTGAACAAGATAAACAGTAGGACAAAGTTCTTCATGGTTAGGAACTTGATCAACCTCAATTTTGACCTCGACCTTATTAGAACCAAATGTTTTAGTAATTCTTATGGTGTTGGCGGATGCAGTAGTAATAAGAGATGGCCATAATGCACTTAATGTAACAAATTTGGTCATACCCACAATTGTTTTCGGCACTTAATGGTTAGTCACCCAACACAGCCAATGTTACTCACATTGCCTTCGATTAGCCAACGACGTGTATTTGGCTACCAACAATTGTGATAGACGACTACCATTCAATCACTCAAATTGGCAAATTTGTTTCTTGTCTATCTCACCCTTTTCTTGGCCCTTAGAATCTAGACTTTAGTGCCTCACATCACACTTCTAGTAATAAATCTCTTTCTTCTATTTCCACATCTACTAGTCTTCCACCTGTGACTCTTGCTAATGGATCTACTAGTACAGCTGAAGGCATTGGACGGGCCATTATTCTTCCTTTTAATGTTGAGAAAGAGATCATTATTGATGGTTCTAGCCAAGGGTTCAGTCATATTAGTGTAATGATGTGTATTTGTCTGATCTATTTCCTAAGGAATCTTGGAAGAAAACTATATTTTTCACACTTTTGTGAAATTGTGTAGATAAGTTGTGTAAAGTGTAAACTAGTTATTGATGCGATTTGCACAAGAAATGTGGTTTCCCTTATAGGAGTAACCAGACTTGGCCCTAAACCAGAATTTCTCCTTGAGCCTTCCCATGTAGCCGAGGTGGATTAGACTTCTTTACCTGTTACTTAACATTGTCATGTACCACTTAAACTTGGTGAATACCAAGATTGACTGGAATCCCCTCGCCTTTCCATGAAGGATCCAACAAGTTTCTTTCGTGTGCCAAGGCTTGTGGCAATGATCACACCAAATTTACTCCATTTTGTTCTATTGTGGCTGGTTGGGTGGTGTGTTTTTGGTTGTCAAGGTTAAACCTTTAGTAGAAGATTGACTGGAATCCCCTAGCATCACCTTTCTTTTTCCTTCTTCTCTTTGTGCTTCAATAAATGCCTTTCACAAGGATGGAAGAGGCTTTCTTTGTAGTATTCTCCCTTTCACATCGTTTAGTTCCCTATTTAGCCCCCCTAAGAATGTGTACACCCTGTCATTATCAATCCTTCTTCAATGTTGTGCACTATCTCTTGCACAATCCCATTCCTCGTCATTGCATGAGCCAAGTTCCTGCCACAAAGCAACCTAGTCGTTATAGTAATTTGTTACCTCACGGTCAACATGTTTGAATGGCCCTAATCTGGTTTTCAGCTCAAAGATCTAACATGAATTCTCAACATCTGAGTAGGTTTCAAAAATAGATTCCTGTACATCTTTGGCCATTTGTGGAAACAAACAAGTTTTTCATATTGCAAGCCTTGTTGAATTCACAAGCCAAGCAATGATGGGTGAATTTTTGGACCTCCAATTCATCATGGTAGGGTCATTGTTAGCGGGCTTCTAAAGTTCCCCAGTGAGATGTCCAAATTTGTGCCCTGCCTTCAATCATGAGCTTAATTTATTGAGCCCGTTCCATCTAACATTTACTGTTCAATTTTTAAATAAGATGAACTGTTGCTGGTGAAGGCTACTTTCTCCATGTTGGCTTTGATACCTTGTAGTTTGTAGGGTACTGAGCGACAGAAGGGAAACACGCTTTATTATTATCCAATAGGATATTACATCAGAATAAATAGAGACAGTAGTTAAGAAATTATCTCAACCACCTGACATTTAAATATAAAAATATATATAAATAGAATTATTCCTAACTGACTTAATCTAATTTTTTCTCTTCTAGCCTAAGTCAGTTGATTATTTAAATACAAAAATAAAATAGCAGAAAACTCTTCTAATAGGATAAGATCACGACAGAAATAGATGAGCTCTTGCACTAGCAAGAAATTTGATTGTTTTTCAGTTTAGCCACCTGATTTTGTTTAGGTGTATGAATACAATGTATTATTCCCTATGTTTGTAAAAAGGTAGAGAGAGACTGATTGAGGAACTCCTTTGCAGTATCAAAATAAAATCTCAGTGCCCCCACCCCCATAGAGTTATAGTCATATTGCAAAAAATGGGGAAATTAAGCTCACATAAGATTTCTATTTCAACTGAAAATGCCAAGTGACACATGTGCAATTATCAATAAATAAAACAAACCATCATAGTCCAAAAATATTAAAAACAGTAGAAGGACTCAAAATATCACTATGAATTAAAACAAAGGGAACAAAGGTTCTTTTATTACTTATTGGAAATGAAACACATTTGTACTTAGCAAGTTCACAATTTTCACAATGAAAAGCTTCAACGGCTAGTCTCTTTAACAAAGGAGACATTATTTTGACAACATTCAACAATGGATGATCTAGACAAAGCTAGTGAAGCCAATTTTTATCTATATTGGATATAAATGATTAAGAATGAAAAGAAAGCAGTGACAAGATCTGAACCCGACTTTGTTCATTGTGCTCTTTACGATAATACAAACCGTCCTTCTCCCTAGCATGTCCAGTTAATGTCTTCTTGTCTTGTACCTAAAATACAGAGTGAGTAGGGTAGAAGGTCACTATGCAAGGACAATCAATTGTGATATTTTGGATTTAAAACTTGAATAACATTCTTTAAGTGTAGGCAATGATGGGTCCACCCATCAAACTAAACTAGTAACCACTCTTAAGCAATACAGTAGGCAACCAAAAGGATGGAAGGAAGGTCAAAAGGAAGGCACCACTGGTCCAAAACAAAGTTTTTAGGTTTATAACAGAAGGTATAAGGGAGGGGAGAGAAGGGAAGTTGACCCATCTAATCCTAGGACATCCTTGGATGAGTAGATGGTTAGGAGTGGTTGAGGGCTCTTTTGTTTGGGAAAAACCCTTTTGAGAAGGTACTTTTAGAGACTTGGAACTTTTGGAGGGAGAAGGCTAGCCTCTTGAAAGCCAATTGCTATGTGTTACCGTGTCTTTTGTAACTGTTTATTTTTGTAATTTTCTGGTTCTCTAGTGTTGTTTAGCAGAACAAGGTTTTTGCTAATATCATCATCTTTTCTCTTTGGGGTGATGTAGTGTAATCTTTATATTCATTAATACAAAAAGCCAACTATTTCTTATCATTTCTCATTGTGTGTTTGCTGCTTAGTGTGAAGTTGAGTCGGTCTCAACAATTGGTATCAGAGCAAGTCAGATCAAGGGACGAAGATGGAAAAGCGTGTGGATGGTTTGGATCAGAATATGGCCGAATTGAAGGAGAATGTAGGGAATTTGAGTAGGGATGTGGAGGCAATGAAAGTGTGGATATTGGAAGAGAAGGAGTCATTAGCGAGATTGGAAGGAAGGTGCAGAGGGGTGGAGTCTCAACCTCATAGCAGCAACCCTAACCAAGGTTAACACCATGTACTCACTGATACAGGTGCAAACATGAGTACCACCAGCGAAAAGGAGATCAACAAATACAAGAAATTAGAACTACCAATCTTCATAGGGGAAATTTTGATGGGATGGTTATTCAGGGTAGAACGCTATTTCCAGGTGAATGGGATGTCAGAGGAGGAGAAAGTCGAGGCCATTATAGTGTGCCTGGATGGCAAAGCCCTAAACTGGATGCAATGGATGGACACACGAGCCCCATTACGGGGTGGAAGGAGTTTAAAAGGGAGCTTATCAGGCGGTTCTAGCCATCACAGCTAGGACATGGGTATGAGATGATGGCGCTATGGCTGGAAACCACTGTGATGGACTTCCGAGAGAGGTTTAAGCTGATGTTTGCTCCTTTGAAAGACGCCTTCGATGAAGTTCTCATAGGCGCATTTAAGAACAGATTCAAGGAGGAGATTAGGGCGGAAATCAGAATGCTAAGTGTTAGGTCCTTGCATGAATTAGTGGAGCTGGCCCAAAGGGTAGAAGAGAGGAACATGGTTTGGAGCAGTCCAAAGAGAGTAATGTTCTAATGGCCCAGAAGGTGCAACCAGCCCCAAAGGGGATGAATAACCCACCTCTCCGCTTTAGAGTGTCTAGTGGGTCAGAAACAAACCGGCCTAACCCAACTTATAATTCCACAGCCCAGAAATTAACGGACAAGAAGTCAGGACACTCTAAAACGCACAGCAGCAAGACGATGGCCTTTTCTGCTTGATGCGAAGCACTGGTGAAGAGGTTGTCAGACTCAAAGCTTGCTTGACGAAGAAAGTTAGGGCTTTGCTTCAAATGCGAAGAAAAATACGGGCTGAACCACAAAAGTAAGAACAAGTAACTAAAGATCTTGATTATGGCCAGAGAAACTGGGAAGAGGAACGCCGATGCAGCAAGCCCAGCCATCAGAGAAGGGGAAGAAGGCTGCGAAGAGGAGGAAGAAGGAGATTCTCCAATGGAATTATCGCTCAGCTCCATTGTAGGGATTGATAATAATAACCATACGATGAAACTCATGGGAACACTGTAAGGCACAAATGTTTTAGTTTTGATCGACAGTGGAGCTACACATAATTTCATATCGTCTACCTTGGTGGAGAAGCTCAAGTTGCTAGTGCACATGGTGGTAGAGTACCAAGTCTCAGTGTGTGATAGGTATACTGTAAAAGGGAACCAACAATGCTGACATCTCATGCTTGATTTACAGGGGCTGAAAGTGGTCTAAACTTTCTTCTTGTTTGAATTAAATGGGGTGGATGCAGTGCTTGGGATCGAATGGTTGAAGGAATTAGGAGAAGTGAAGGTAAAGTAGGGCAGACTGACGATGAAAAGTGGGCCCAAGGATGGGCTAATTTGTTTGCAAAGGGACCTTTCACTTTCAAAGGCCTTGGTTTCGTTTAAGTCAGTTGTGCGTTCCTTAAGGAAAGGAGGATAGGGGTTTATGATGGAGTTTAGGGACATCAGGAAGGAGGAAACACATGACAGTTCTCGACCCGGGAAATCAAAGAACTTCTATTGCAGTACCCCATGATTTGTGAAGGCCCAGCAGGCTTGCCTCCCTTTAGGTCAAAGGATCACGCCATCACTTTTGGACCAGGGAAGCAGCCACCTAACCTTAGGCCATACAGATACCCTTACATATAGAAAAACGAAATTGAACGCATTGTGAAGGAGATGTTGATAGCAAGGATAATTAGACCAAGCAACAACCCCTATTCCAGTTCGTGCTCCTAGTTACGAAGAAAGATGGGAGCTGGAGGTTTTGTGTGGATTACTGGGCCTTAAACAAAATAACTGTTCTTGACAAGTTTCCCATTCACGTGGTAGATAAGTTGCTAGATGAATTAAAGGGAGCTTTCATTTTTTCCAAGCTAGACCTGAAGTCCGGATACCACTAGATTTGGATTAAGTCAGGTGATGAACATAAAACTGCATTCAGGACACATGAAGGGCATTATGAATTCTCAGTGATGTCCTTTGGGCTGACCAACACCCCTTCCACCTTCCAGTCATTAATGAATGATGTATTTAGGGAGCACCTTCGCAGGTTTGTATTGGTATTCTTTAACGACATACTCATCTACAACACTGATTTACCTACTCACCTAAGCCATTTACGAGCTATGGTGGATATATTGAAGAAGAACTAGGTGGTCATCAATTTTAAAAAAATTCACATTTGCTCAACCCAAGGTTGAATACCTTGGTCACATAATTTCTGCAGAGGGGGTTCAAACATATCCTTCTAAGGTTGAAAGCATGATAAATTGGCCAGTTCTTGAGAATGTGTGCTCCATAAGGGGATTCTTAGGCCTAACAAGGTATTACTGGAGGTTCGTTAGCAATTACAGGAAGATAATGGCTCCTTTGACTGACTTACTCAAGAAGGATGCCTTCCACTAGACCAACAAGGCTAGGGAGGCATTTGAACGGCTAAAGACAGCCACGACCACACTTCCGGTGTTAGTAATGCCAGATTTCACACAGCCTTTTGAGCTCAAAACTGATGCATTCGGGTTGGGGGTGGGGGCTGTGTAGATGCAACAAGGCAGACCTGTCACCTTTTATAGCCAAAAACTGTCTAACCAAGCTCAGCAATGCTCCATCTACGAAAGGGAGCTAATGGCTATTGTTATGGCAGTAAAAAAATGGCGACATTATTTGTGGGAGCATAAATTTCAACATGTGGTGGATGAAGATCAACAAAAATGGGTATCCAAGTTGATGGGGTTGAAATTTGAAATTAACTATAAACCTGGTAAGGATAACAGGGCTGTTGATGCCCTATCCAGGTTGGAGGATCCCATAGAGCTTAAGGCTTTTTCCCTGTGGCAGTATGGGGAGATTGAAGAATGGGAAAAGGAGGTGCAAGCTGATGCTAAGCTTTCTGATATATTCCAGCAAGTCCTTACCAAAAGGACAGGCCTAAAGGGTACAACATTAACAAGGGGTGTCTGACATATAAAGGCAAGCTGGTTCTACCAAAATATTCCTCTAGAATTCTGACACTGATGACTGAGTTTCATGCATTGCTAAGTGAGGGACACTCAAGTTACCTACGAACTTATAAAAGGCTTGCTGATGTAGTGTACTGGGAAGGAATGAAAAAAGACATCCAATAGTTTATAGCACAGTGTGATGTGTGTCAGCGAAGTAAATAGCAAGCTCTTTCACTAACAGGATTATTACAACCTTTGCCCATACTGTAACAATTATGGGGGGATGTCAGCATGGATTTTGTCACAGGCCTCCAAAATCTAAAAGGTATGACATAATTTTAGTAGTGGTGGACCACCTCTCTAAATATGCTCACTTCCTTCCTTTAGCCCATCCTTTCACTGCCAAGGACGTAGCAGAATTATTTGTGTCTGAAATAGTGAAGTTGCATGGATTTTCAAAGAGTATAGTGTCAGACAAGGATAGGGCATTCATCAGCCAATTCTGGAAGGAGTTTTTTAAACAAGCGGGAACCCACCTTGGCTACAGTTCAGCTTACAATTCGGAGACAAATGGGCAAACGAAATTTGTAAATAGGGGTTTGGAAACTTATTTGAGGTGTTTCACTAGTGAGAAACCTAAACAGTGGGTCAAAGTGGCTTCTATGGGCGAAATATTGGTACAACACCACTTTTCAAAGTTCAGCAGGCATGACTCCCTTCAAGGCAGTTTATGGGAGAGACCCACCAACACTATTCAAACAAAGTGATGAGCCTTTTGCAGTTGAAGGGGTGAACGAACAAATCCAAGCTCGTAACCTTATCAGTGCCTCTCTTAATGAGAATTTGAAGAAAGCCCAAGAGAGAATGAAGACTCAAGCAGACAAACATAGGAAGGATATTCAATTGGAAGAGGGAGACTTGTTTTATTTAAGAATCAAACCCTACTAACTAAAGTCTCTTGCAAGGAAGACCAATGAAAAATTAAGTCCCCAGTTTTATGGCCCCTTTAAAGTGCTGGAAAAGGTGGGGGTGGTGGCTTATAGGTTGGCATTGCCTCCCACTTCTCACATCCACCTTGTTTTTCACATATCCCAACTCAAAAAATCATTACTACCCACCACCACAGTTCCAAAACTACCACCTGAACTCTCGGAAGAGCTAGAATTGCAAGTTCAGCCTTGGGAGATATGTAAGTTGAGAACACTCCCTAATAAGAGGGTTGAAGGGCTACCAGAATTTGAAAATACTTGGGAGAGCCTGGAAGTGATCAGAGAACAATTTCCCTAATTTCCCCTTGAGGACAAGGTGGGACTTCTAAGGGGGGTATTGATGGGTTGACCCATCAAACTAAACAAGTAACCATTCTTAAGCAGTACAGTAGGCGACCAAAAGGATGGAAGGAAGGTCAGAAGGAAGGCACCACTAGTCCAAAACAAAGCTTAAGGTTTATAACAGAAGGGGTAAGGAAGGGGAGAGAAGGGAAGCTGACCCATCTAATCCTAGGACATCCTTGGATGAGTAGGTGGTTAGGAGTGGTTGAGGGCTCTTTTGTTTGGGAAAACCCCTTTTGAGAAGGCACTATTAGGGACTTGGAACTTTTGAGGGCTGGCCTCTCAAAAGCTAGTTGCTACGTGTTACTGTGTCTTTTGTAACTATGTATTTCTGTAATTTTCTGGTTCTCTGGTGTTGTTTAGCAAAACAGGGTTTTAGCTAATATCATCAACTTTTCTCTTAGGGGATGATATAGTGTAATCTTTATATTCATTAATACCAAACCCAGCTATTTCTTGTCATTTCTCATTGTGTGTTTGCTGCTCAGTGTAAAGTTGAGTCCAGGGTCCTAACAGGCAGTCACTTAAACAAAGATTTCCTTGACCAGCCATAGTAGTGATTGATCCATCAACTATGGTGATGTTTCTATCGCTAGGACAAAGACTATATGAGATGAATCTCTATGTGGAATGAGTCATATGGTTGGTGGCTCTTTAGTCAATGACCTAGGAGTCTAAGGAAAAGTTATCCAATTCATTGAAGACATATTTAAAGATAGATGAAGATTGAGAAAAAATACTGGGAACACCAAAGAACAAGTACATGTGGGGCTTGTGGGAGTTCTCTCCAATGTCCACAAATGTTTCTTTAACCTCTCGTTCTCCTCCTTGTTGAAATCAGAGAAGGTGGATCTTTCCTTACTATTGGTGCCATATGAGCCTGCCCTTGCCCCTTCTTCATGTATTGAGGCTTACTGTGGAGCTTTCAACTGTGTATTGGGGCTTCTTACAGTTGGTACACCACAAGTCCTTGTTGGACTGTCTGGATTAATCAGTTTGCCTCTTGACCACAATTAAAGACATTGGCATTTTGAATAATTCAATTTCCTTTTATAAGATTTCTTTTACTTTGTTTCTCTTTTTGAACTTCAAACAGAAATTATAGAAGTGTTGCTCTACAAATTTGTATGTTATGAACTAATCCTGAAAGAAAGGGCATTGAATTATTTAAATTGCTAATATCTTGATTATCTGGTTACCAAATTTTTTGTAGCATTTTAATTCCAAAAAGTGGTCAGGAATGGCTTAAAGTCTTGGGAATCTACTTTAAACTTCATGCATCTTATTTTCTATTGTTAACATATAGAGACTCCCTCATAATGTTTTGGTGGAGGATAGTAAATTTTAATGGTTAGATGACTCAAACAAATATTAACGTGATTACATTATTTCAGATCAAAGTTCTTGTATGTCTTTAACTTGTGAACACTTAAAGGGAATAGCTGCCCCACAAGGTGTGCATTCACATTGACTATAATTGTCATTCTGTTTCAGTGGTCCACCAACAGAGTGTTTTGTTTACCATGCTCGAGCTGTGGAAGCCAGATTACCTATTACTGTAATGTTACTGCTTTTGGATTTTGAGTTTTGTTTCCCTTGTACTTTGGTACTTTTTCTCGGGTTTTCCTTTCTCTATACTCTAGTCTCTTATTTGTTGCCTGCAACTGTTATTGCCCAATAATTGGAAATTACTGAGTTTGTGTGATGTGACTATTGGTGTTTTTGGCTGTGCTTGTGGATATATTGCTCAAATTGGTAATACTATTTTATCCACAATGCTCTAGCTCCATTAGTCCAGTAGATAGATGCAATTCATTTCTTACTCATCTTCACATTTTATTCTTCTCTATGATTTTGACACAAACATGGCACGAAAACCAAGTTTGAAATTCATATCATTCTCTATAGGTGAAAATTGAATTGTCCATAATATTGCATCTCATAATAGTGAGGGTGAACTTTGCAAAGTGAACTTGATGTAGGACATTGGAAGAGAAAGGGAGGTAGAGGGAGGAGTGAGGGAAGACAAATATTGATATTTTTATTCCATTGCTAAGCTCTCTGAAAAATCTACAATCAAGCTCTAAAAACACATGCTTTAAACAATATGAGAAATAGTAATAGAGAGTCCAATACCTAATTTACAGATAATTTCCCATATCACCATTGACACTTAATATTCGTTTACCATTCTTCATCAGAACTTCTGTGAAATTGTGATATAACAGCCATTGCAGAAGAGTACATTGATCTTTTACCTAACGCAAAGAGGTGGCAGATTCTGATACCTAATTTTTGTTTTTTCACAAAAGGGGCATGGCTATATGAAAAATTTTCATCCATAGGGGTGTATCTTAGTGGCTTGAGCCCAATCATTATTTGACTCTTTGCAGTGTAAAGTTCTGTCAATATATAGTGCTTGTTTAGATTGGGAGCCAAAATCTTCAGGTAGTAGATATTAGTATGACCAAACTGAACTAAATGAAGACAATTATCTGTTATGATCCCTGCGATATTTGTGATACCCTATCTCTTATGTTGGATATGGTAAAGATTGGATCATAGTATATAAGCACTACAACCTGACTACAACGACAACTTGGACTTGTGGTGTATCCAGTAATTTAGAAAGGAAAGTAAAGTGTTTCTTTTCAAGTGAAGCATACTCTGGAAAACGAAAATACAATGCAAATTTCCCAAATACCCTCTCTCTTCCTATATTCAGCTGAATTATGGACTCTTTTCTTCTGAAACAGACTCCAAATCCTTGAACAGAATGATAACAACCTTCACACTTTCTATAACTGCTGCCAATGTGGCTTAACAGGCCCTAAATCACATAAACATTATAATAGTAGTGCTGCCTCCTATGTGGCTAACTTACGTCAGAAAATTTTTATATTGTTCAGGTCTACTTTTGACTCTTTTCTCAATCAGCATTCCATCCGGAATTCCCTCCAAGATTGTGTCCTTATCAGTACTTATTATAGTCTCCATTTCTGGTGAAGTGTTTCAGCTAGCCTTTTAGGCCATTTGGTACAGCTTTAGCAGTTTTCCTCGGTCAGTTAGGTTTGGGTATGACTAGAATGGTGTCTAGGTAATCACTGGCTGAAAGTGTGTGACATTTTGATGAAGAATATCGAGGCAAACTTGTAGGGGGCACTTAGCTCCAAAGCATGGTGGGTCCCATAATAGATAATACCATGTGGTGGAGGGTGAGACCATGGTATTCTGGGCCTTGCTATTAACACACTAGAGTTTGTATATTGCCTCATCTTGGGCCATAGGCAATATATTGGACCCATTGAGGAAGTCAGGATTCTAGTGGGGATGTTTGTGAGACCCCAAGTTCGGATTGGATAGAGAAGCACCAATACTGACTACTAAGATTACTTAAGTTAGCCCTTTATGCCATATGGTACACGTCAGCAGTTGTCTTTGGTCAGTTAGGCTTGGGGTATTGTGATGTTAGTCATCATAAAAGATATTATATGGCATGAATGAATTTCTTCTTTCTAGGAGTGTTAGAAAGAACCGGAGAATCATAACCATTCATGAAGTCTCCTCCAAGTTTCAGCCTAAAGTTCAGGGTTTGGGTGGGATATAGTCTAACTAGGTTGGGATGCTTGCATGTTTCCTTTGAAAGGAAAAACAACAGAATCTTATCAATAAGTTTCCATATTCAGTCATATCATTTTTATTATGAACCTGCAAATTTTTAGCCCATAATTTAATTTGATTTGGTTGAACGCATCGTTATGGTTGGTCAGTTGACCTACTTAACTCATATCTGTTGATGGCTTGATTCGTTTAAGGATGATTTTGAGTCTGTCTCAACGGTCAGACTCACAAGAGATAGCTGCAGTTTGTCTGTGACTCTCAATAAGATCCATGATAAGTTAAATATACATAGTTTCTTTAGTTATATGTCCGTGACTTCATCCTTTATTTATCTACGTTATTTTTGGCAAAATTATCTTTACTTTGGTTTTCCAAATATGTAGTATATAATTGGCAAATTTCAAAAAACTGTCCAGGTTTTATACTTCATCGAAAGTTACATGTATTTAATGCCAATAAGTATATTTTTATTCAATGCATCTTTTATGATATCTTTCTAGTCTTCCATGCCCCTCCTACTTATGCCTGGAATGTCATCACTTTCAAGCTATGTTTGAATTCAGACTGGGTTTTACTGACTACTTTTGCTGCTGTTCTTGAATGGAACTAAATGCGCCACTTGTACTTATGGCAGCTTTTGATGTGTCCAGGTTCATGGGGAAGAAACAAGGGTTATGTGCGTTGAGTTGGTTGCTAATCGCTTTTTACGCAAGGTATCTGTTCCTTTCTCTTGTATTTTATCTTCTCTCTTAGGAAAAATTAATAAAACAGAGACTGAAATTTGTTAGTATGAACATTTATGCATTATTTGGTATTATAGAGAAGAAAGGAAAGAAAGGAAATAATACAAGGGAAAGGAAAGGAAGGGGAAGAAAGCAGAGGAGCTATCATTTACCTTGTTTGATATCATACAATTGAAAGGAAGAGACATTTCTCTTCCTTTAACTGGTTTAATGAAGGAAAAGAAAGAAAATATAAATCAATCAAATATAAAATTACTTTATTATCCTCCATCTGATTAAATAAAATTTACTGTAAATATAATATATATCTTATTTGTTTATATGAATGTAAGTATTAATTTTAATCATCTTGAAAGATATACAATGTAATGAAGTGCAGCAACTAGAGAGATAACTATTTCACATAAATATTTCATTATATTAATATAAGTTATTTTTTAATAATATAAGGGAAAATTATACTTTGGGTCCTATAGTTTCATTAAATTTTTAATGAAATTCTTATACTTTAAAAACTTGTAATTAAGTCCATAGAGTTTAGATAATTTTTAATTTAGTTTCGTCCATTATATTTTTACTAATATTTTGTTATATATGTAAGTTAATTTTACCTCATTATCTATTTTTATTTCTTTTATTAACATAAATCATATATATTTAGAGTGTTAAAGATAATACACAGTTAGTTATATTAATGAAATATAACAAAATTTTAACAATAAGGATTAAATTAAAATTTTCGTAAAGTGTAAGGACTTAATTACAAATTTTTAAACTAGACAAATCAAACTAAGCATTGAATGAAATTATAAGAATAGAAAGTAAATTTTCCTTTAATATAAATAATTTTTTTATTAATTATCTTGAAAAAATATGCATTTTTTTATATTAATAATTATTTCATTTTGATTTTTCTTAATAAGATAAAGTTGAAATATAACATTATTTTTATTAACAAATATTAGCCTCTTTCCTTTCCCGGCCAATCCTTCCATTATTGGTGGGAATGCTATTTTACTTGTTACTTTATCGTGAAGATTTCCTTGATGCAACTTCATATGTATGAACAGAGAAGTTAACATGGAAATTTTAATAAACAAATTGTTGCTTATAAATTAATTCAAAGGACATATAATAAAGCTTTACATTGTTATTTTTCTTCCGGACTGTTAATGATTGTATAGCCAATAAAAGCGAACTACAACAGAGGGGTGATTCTAGGATTCAATTTGTACTTCATGTGGTCTTGATACCCCTTCCTAGATTATTCACTTGTAACCTCAGTTGACCATTATTTGATTTCACATTAACCCAAAAAATTGATCAGGTATCCTTCTGTTCAGTCTCTTATCATTTTATTTTATCACTTAACATCTTATTCATGCACTTATTATGTCCAGTTAATGTAGATGAAATAATGATTAGTGGAATTTAAATGTGACCGATGTCATAATTGGTATTAATACCACATGAAGTGAAGTGATACCTCATAATTGGGAACTTTGCCTGCAAGACAGTGACAAATCTTCTTATATTATGAATCTTTGGTTGTGGGAATGACGCATGCCTGTTTTTTAATACTTATGTTTCATTGTATCTACACTGTATTTTCCTTTGTAGTTGTGTATAAATCTGGGGGAGAATTTTAAAACTAGAATTTCTGGCAAACATACAAGTTTATGAACGATCAACCAGAGAAGTGGTTGATTAAGCCTATCTATGACCAACACTGTAACCATTTTGAACATTGTTAACTTGTCTAGTTAAATGATCTTTTCTGGTGTCCCAAGAAATTTTTCATTGGAATTCTCCAAATAGTGAGGATTCCTCTAAACAATGTCAATGGCCTGCTGTATTCCGGCTATGATAGGCTGCTATTGGTGGCATATGTTTTCATGTATTGACTGACTCTGTTGAAGCGGATCATAATATGGTAGATGGTTCGAGTGCTTGTTGCAACCGCCATTAGAGAAGCTGCTGCCGCTGCAGACGATGATGCCTTATTAAAACTCATGGAAGCCACATGTAGGCGTGCTACTGCTCCTCCAGCACCTCCTGATGGCTTATGTCTTGTTGATGTAGGATATGCAGAATTCAACCCACAAAAATGCATCATCCGGAATGAGTAAAAGGCTTCTTTGGAAGCTTGATAAATCTTTTTTTTTTTTTTTTTGGGCGACAGTTAATAAATCTTCAGTTGTATGAGACAAGCCATATTTCCGTATGTCAAGGTTCTTATCCAAACGTAACCCAATACCCACATTGATTCTTTATTCTTTTTTATCGATTCTAATTGGAAGATGCATAGATGTCTTTTATAATTACGAGCAGCATTATCATCCATGTTGCACTCAATTATTATTGAAACTAGAAGCAAATGTAATGGTTGTAATTGGTATCGTAGTTATCGAAATCGCTAGTCAATTTATTAAACTCACCGATTTTACATTTTTAATAGAAAAATTGATTTAATAATTAAAATTGGAGTAGAATTAGTTAAACTCGTACAAAATCAATTAAACTTATAAAAATAGTCAAACTTGTATAGAATTGATGAAAATCGTATAGAATCGATTGAGTCAACAAATTTTTGTTTCTTTTAAGTTTTTAGCTTGAATATGAATAATCTAACATTCTAATCAATTTTTAAAGAAAAATTAACTATAAGTTCAATTTAATTATTTCAACTATTAAATATATTAAAAAAATCATAATTTATATTATAAATATAATTATATTATTATGACTTTAATACATTCTATTTACAATTAATAGTAAATAGTGTATTACATTGAAATTAAATAATTAACTCTTTTTTAAAATATTTTTTCATTGCATAGCGCAAAATACATTATATATATAATATTTAAAATTTACTTTAACTTTTTTAACATTATTATTATTGTTAAAATTATTATTATTTTAAATTTTAATTACTTTGAATTTTTAAATTAGTAAGTATCATAATGGCAAAGCTTGCTCCTAATTAGGGATGACATGAGGTCTCCATATTTGGGGATCTCCATGGGAATAGTTTTATTTGGGGACTCGCATTTGGAGATTTTTTTTTTTCTCTCATGGGGATGGGGATAAGAAAAAATTTCTTAAAATATAGTTTGAGAATGAAGACAAAGATCATGCTCTTTGTCCCATGAAACTCCTTTTGAAATGCATTTTCTAGCAAAGCTTAGCCCTTAGAACTTAGAAAATCTTCTCTTCCTGCTTTAAAATGTCTTCTCCCCCTAAGAAACCCTAAGAAAAACATTTTATATCACCCCCAAATGCCAAAAGACCAATCTACCTTCCATTTGTTGTGTCTTGGTGCCAGTTTTTATTTAGTGTATGTGTTTTGGCGCCAAGTCTCTGGACAATACACTGACTTTGGCGCTATAGCACCATCGTGGTGCCTTGGCACTAAATGAGCCTCTTGGATCAGCTTAAGTATTTCTATCATAATTTCACGCTCTGACATCAAGTTTCAACAAACTACTTTTTGTTAAGAAAGTCTCAACAAGCTCTACAACTTACTGCGAAATGACCATATCTAAATTATGACATTTAAGGGCCCAAAAGTCATTTCAAAGTTGATTGTTCACTTACTTGATGTCAAAACCTTCATTTTTTTTTTTTTTTACATTGACAACTTGGGTAAGATATAAAATTACATTAATAGCCCACAAATGACTAAAATATAACAAATAAACATAAATCAACACTAAAAAATCTAAAACTTCACTACCAAATATACATCTCCTAAATTGACAAGAAAGACTCAAAATTAAACTAAAAACAACTAGATAACACAATGAAAGAGCATGAAAATGACAAGAATAACTTTATTTCACAAAGTTATCACACCCCCAAACTTGAACTTTTGTTTGTCCTTGAACAAAACAAAGGTTATAACACAAAATTTTAAGTTATTCTTGGCAAGCATCTATGAAGATTTAAATTGTTATCCTCGACAATTGCACAATGACTTATAATTTACAAGAATTACATATAATGTAAATCATTGTAAGAATTAAGTACTTTCATATCTCTTCCATTATTCTTGAGGTGTGTGTGTGAAAGGTAGCTATACAATTCGATCATACACGTAATGGAATCAATTTTAAGTGGTAAATTTCAACAAAATGCTTTATATGCTCGCTCATCTACGCTTTCTCCACTAATGTAGACAATGCATAAATTAAATATCATCAGGTCTTTACAACTTATAATATGGCCTTGGATTGTTGTTATTAAACAAAAGGATAGGGAAAAATAGAAATCAAAAATCAAAAGAAATAGTGCATGACACTTAAGCAATTTACAAAATATATAGTCTTCAATCTATACACTACTGTTTTATAAGTTCCCTTCCTTTCTTCCATATTAAGCAACTCTCAAACTTTTCTCTCTTTGTTTCTCAAATTTATTATTTTCGCAATTGTTTTTTTTTTTTTTAAACAAGGTCATTGCCTTTTCTTATCTTCTCTATTTCTTTTTCTTTTTCACATCCTTACAAAATTAAAACAACTCCAAGCCAACCTTCATGTTATTTTCTATACCCATTTTCTTCTCTTTTTTTTTTTTCCTTACAGTTTTTGACTATAATTAACTTCTTCAATCGTTATTCACCTTTAAATCTCTCTTCTTATTCTTTTTGTTTTCAAAACACACATATGATTGCACTTTTCTCTTGAATAAAGTAGGTAGGTTGATTATATGGCAAGAAAAAGGGGAGGACATCATGTGGGTATTTTGAAGAAAATAAAATTCCATGGTTTTACTAATAAGGCTCAAATAAGGATGCTAGGGGTGTATATCTACATATGCAAAGAAGGTTGAAGGTTAAGAAAGGCACAAACATGAAACAAAATGCCTAAATAATCTATTTAATTCATGTAAGGCTAAAGAGTTCTCCTCATGAAAGTATAGAGTGAGTTCTAAAGCTTAAAATTGAAATTATCATATACTAAATTACCTAAAAAATTTAACCTCAGTCATATAATCAATTTATGCAAAGCTATCTTGTGCTCAAAACATCTAAAGAAAATATGGAAGGAATATGCATTACCTATTAAATCACACAATGAAAAACATTAACATGTACTTGCTACAAACCACAATTCATGATACAATTAACTTTATCATTGGAATTTGGCTTTCATAAACATAAGTTATGACAATAACTGAAATGTACAATTGCACCAACATGAAATTTCCTTACCCCCAAACTTTTTTTTTTAAAAAAAATCATTGTCTTTAATGTTCAATAATATAATGATCAATTAGGGAAAGCAAACAATACTTGTAACCAATAGAACTATAATCAGTTATAAGCCACACAATAAGATAAAAGATAGTTACAGCTAGAGGTTCATCATTTCAAACTCAAGCTAGAAAGAGAATGGATAGAGATATCCTTGAATAAGGAATGGATACTAAGCATCATATTGTTGATGTGTGTCTGGCTGAGATGGTGGTGCAAGTAGGTCACAAAAACCCCTAATTGGTGTACCTCTTTCATGCTCGTCTTGTGCAAATTGCATATAAAAGACCTAAATCAAACTATAGAAAACCAAATAAAAACTCTTAATTGAAGAAAAAAAACACAAAGAACATTAAAAATAAATCTTTTTAGTTTGCTTTCGAAAAGCACTAAGTTTTAAGTCTTTAGCCAAACCCCCTTCTTTTTCAATGTTATGTAACAGCAATGGAGGCCTTTTAGCGATCAAAGTTACCACATTGTTTAGGTCTTCATCCATTCACCAAGAACATAGTGTTAGTTTTCTCATCTCCAACTTCAATGGCTTCAGAGGGAAAGACATAAGCCATAAGAAATGGTCCAAACAAATAAGATTTCAACTTTATTGGTAAAAGTTTTAGTCTTAAATTGAAGAACAAAACCTTTTGGCCTAACAAGAACTTGCACTTAATGATAAACTTTAATATTTCGGCCATAACTTTGCATTTCGACATTGAATTTCAAGTAACTATCACTTGTTGGGAAAGTCTTGACAAGCTCTACAACTTAGTATAAATGCCATCACCAAATTCTAATATTTAAAGGCCCAAAAGTCATCTCAAAGTTGAGTGTTCACCTATTTGATGTCAAAACCTTTGTGTTTTTTTTTCTTTGACAAACTGAGTAAGATAAAAAACACATTAATAGCCCAAAAAGACTAAAATCTAACAAATAAATATAAATTAAAGCTTAATAACCTAAAACCTCACTACCAAAGATACATCTCCTAAGTTGGCAAGAAAGACTCAAATTTAAACTATAAATAACAAGGTAACACAATGAAAGATTATGAAAATGACAAGAATAATATTATGTCATAGAGTTATCAGAAACCACAATAATAGATCAAGGAACTAAGAAAAAGCCCAGACCAAAAGGGAAAAGTTTTTATATGGAGCCTAACAGATGTCCTTTAGGTGAGTTTAAGATGTACCAAAGCCCAATTATGAACATACTACCAACAAGTACTGCTAGGCAGGCCCATTAGGAACCAAGATTATCCTAAGTAGGAATTGTTGGGGTCTAGGCAACCCTTAAGTAGTTTGAGCTTTTAAGGAGCTCACTAGAAAGTATAAGCTAGACATTATCTTATTAATCAAAACCTTTGTCAGTTAGGATTGATTAAGGGAGATAAGCTACAATGTTTAGTATAAGTGTTGTTTTGCTATTGATAAGTTAGGAAGAAGTGGAAGACTAGCTCTTATATGGAGAAATAATGTCAAACTCGACATTACAAATTTCTCTAGATAGTATATAAATGCAAAGATTATAAACGAAAGTGGATTGGAATGGTAATTAACTGAATATTATGGGTATATAGAGAGATCAAGAAGACGTGAGGCATGGGAAATGCTAAAAGAATTATCACGAGCTGACTAACTTCCGTAGCTTTACGTCAATGACTACAGTAACCTTTTTTGTTGCAAAGATAAGACTAGTGGAAATTAGCACTTAAGCCTCCTATTTATAGGTTTCAAGTCAGTAATGTAGGAGAATAGTTTGACAAATTTACTAGCAAGAGGATACTTCTTTACATGGGAAAGAAGACTAAATGTTCATAGGGTTATAAGAGAGAAAATGGATAGAGTTGTGGCAGATGAATTATGGCTGTAAATTTTCCCAAATAGCACCTCTAAAACAGTGCTTGGGACATATTCAAGCCAACTTCTAATTATAATTTGAACTAATCCTGAACTTGAAGCAATAGGGAAGAGATGATTTGAGTTCGAAAATGCATGGTAGCATAAAGGAATTCCTAATGTGATTGACAATAGCTGGAAGTGTAACCTATATTAGGGTGTGTTACGGAGACTAAACTAATGCAGAGTTGGTTTGGTGACATGGGATAGGAGTCAAAAGAGCAACCTGGCATAAGAAATAAATGAAATTTATATTATTGTCGAAGAACTTTATCGGACCAATTATCACTTGTTCACATAGGAATGTTTCAACATGAAGGAAAAAAGAAATAACCTTATGATGCAGAAGAAAGAAAATGGAGGCAGAGAGCCAAGACACACTGGATGAAGAAGGGAGATAGAAATACTCATTTTTATTATTATTATTATGCCTCAGCAAGAAGGAGGACAAATACCATAAAAAAAGATAAAAGATGGCTAGGGGCAATGGATTCTAGATAAACATGGTATGTGTAACATGACTTTAAACTAATTTTTAAATATTTACATAAGTGAAAGTGGGTTAAAGGATCAGGTTTTAAATATGATATAAATAGTAGTCATGAACTATCATAATAGAGAGCTCACAGAAAGAAAGCAGTCTTCCAAATGCATCCAGATAAATCCCCTAGCCTAGGCAAGTTTCAACCCAAGTTTCTTTCAAAACTTTTTGCACATTATTGGAGAGGAAGTAGCAGGAAACTGTACAAAATGGCTGAATAAGTTTCTTTACAATGTGATCTGGCAGACACATTAGTTGTTCTTATTCCTAAAACACATTCCCCCTAGATAGTATGTGACCATTGCCCAATCTCTTTATGCAATGTCATATATATATAATAATGGTGAAAGTGTTAGCAAACATATTAAAGAAAATGCTCTCCCCAATAATTTCTTATTACCAATAAGCTTTTGTACTAGGGATGCTTATTAAAGATAATATTCTGGTGGCATATGAACTTATTTATACTATAAAGAGGAAGGTGAAGGTAAAAAAGGATAGAGGTAATTCAAAACAAATGTAAGTGAGGCTTATGATAAAGTGGACTTGGGGTACCTTAAAGGGGTGATGTGGGCCATGGGTTTCAATAAGGTTTGGGTAAACTGGATAATGGATTGTGTTAAAAATGTTAAGTACTCTTATCTATTTAACGGAGAGATTATTGGTCTTATAATCCCTAAAAGAGGCTTAAGGCATGAGGATTCTTTATCCCCTTACTTGTTTATCATATGTACTAAAGCTCTTTCAGCCTTACTAAAGAAAGCTAAGCAAGAAAGCCTAATACATGGTTCTAAAACAAGTGTTAGAGGCCCCTGTATGTCTCATTTACTGTTTTCTGATGATTCTTTCTTCTTTGGTGAAGCCTTGGAGCATGGATGTGTGAAAATTAAAAGACCTTAAATGTGTATGAGGCTGTAATGAGAAAATTTATCAATTTCTACAAATTTGGAATTTTTTCATTGCTAATATGAAAGAGAATCTCAAAGAAAGACTCTGTGATGTTATTAGAGTTCACATACTTATCAATTATAGAAGATATCTGGGATTACCATCACTCATAGGGAAGAGCAAAATGGTCATTTTTACTTTTCTAAGAGACCAATTATTGGGGGGAAGTTGCATATATGAAAAAATAAGTTTCTTTCTCATATAGGAAAAGAGGTCTTGCTTAAGTCTTATGGCACAAGTTGTACCTAGTTTATGCATGAATGTCTTTCTCATTCCCACCCTTTGTGATCAATTATAGTATATGATGAACTCATTTTGGTGGGTTAGTAATAAAGGGGGTTAAATGTGCATGTAGTAGAAGTGTGGGAGGAAATGTGAAGGAGGAATGGATTTCCAAAACCTTGATTGTTGTAATATGGCTATGCTAGGGAAATAGGGTTAGAGACTTGGTAATTCAACTAACAATTTAGCATATCGTGTTCTCAAAGCAAAATATTTTCCAGATGGTGATTTCTGGTCTGCTTGATTGAGTTCCAATCCAAGCATTACATGGCTGAGTGTTTGGTTCTCTCAGTCGATATTAAAACAAAGGATGAGGAGGAGAGTGGGGGATGGAAGAAGTACAGATATAAGGTTAGACCCTTTGCTCCCTTGAGAAGATAATTTTACACCTACGAATATCTATGGCTGGGGGGAGAAAAGCAAACATAGAAATGTTGTTCTCGGAAAACAGATTAGAGTGGGATATCAAAAGTTGCAAGGTGCGTCTACTAACCAAGACATGAAAGCAATTCTAGAAATCCCACTCAGCTATACCAGGAGAGGTGACAAATGCATATGGCACTACAGGAGAGGAAATTACACTGTCAAAACTGCGTATTATCTAGCTCATTGGGGTGAACTGATTACAGAGGCACCTTAGGGCCAATTTCCTTGGAAAAAATTATGGAACCTGGACTTGCCTCTTTGTAGAGAAATTCTTCCTGCTCAAGTGAACCTACAAAACAAAGCGATGAAAGTTGACTCTAAGTGCCACTTTTGTGAAGAGGACGAGGATATATATCACGCTATCCTAAAATGTCAACAGGTACATAATTTTTTACATGAAATGGGGTCAAGTAAACCAAGCAGTGTTTAATGGTATTCTAAGTCTAGTAATGTCTAGAGTGCTAAATAACTTCTCACCCCGAATAGAAGAGGAGTTTTGTATAATATCTTGGGGTAGTTGAAACCAACTCATCTGGAGGAACCCCTTGCCTCCATACTATAGTATAACAGAGTGGAAGCAAGCTGTTAGTTTTGACAATGCATACAACAGGTCGAGCTAGATAGATGACGTGAACCAGACATCAGTTAATGAACACAGAGACCATTAGTCTTGTTACGCAGACGAAGTCATTTTTATAGAGGAGCAAAGGTCGAGGTTTGTGGTGGTTTTTTTAGGATCAGAAAGGAGAATTTATAAAGGCCATCACAGGCTTCTATAATGGTGTTTTAAGCCTTGAAATTATTGAAGCTCTCGGCATTAAAAAACACTAACCACATCTTTAATTCTGATGCCCAAAATCTCATCTTAGCAACAAACTCAGAGCAAGACAACCCAGAATTTGGCAATATTGTACAAGATTATAAAGATATGCTGGCTTCACATGAGGATTTCACTTGCACATGGATTCAGAGACAGAATAATGTCGATGCTCATATGTTAGCTAATATGTCTACGAGTTTTTCAAGTTTTCATTCTTAGGATGTTTGTCCAGAAGTTTTATCACATTAATAAATAAATATTAGCATTTTCTAAAAAAAATTGTATTTTTGTTAGTGGAATGCTAGTAGTATTTATCATTATATTTGTTGATAGAATGCAATTAGGATTTTAATAGTGGAGTCTACATGAAAAGATTTGTAAATTGCAAGGATTTGATTAGAAATTCTTAAATCATATAAACTAAATTAAATTGAATAAAATTACAAGGAACAAAATATAATTTTTCTAAAATTTTATACCATTTTTCAGTTATATAAATATATGCATATTTTTAAAAAAATAAGATAATCAAAATAGTTTCAACAATATTATTGATTTTCTAATTCGAATATAATTTATTGAAAAACATATTTCTTTAATTTTATTTTTTTGTTATTCATTTTGAGCTTAAAATTATAAAATTTATATCATTCTAAATTTAAAATGGTGACCATTTTATGTTAGCCAATTATTTATGTAATACATTTTATATTACGTAAGTAATATATATAGATATATAAAAGAATATTTTTATAAAATAAGTATAATTATAATTTACTTTTCGGTAGAGTAGAGGTCGATACGTTTCTTTAATTTTAGAGGAAAAAATATAATTTTTTTTACATTAAAATGAATGACCTGTAATTTAAACACCTAAAAAAAGAGTATGATTCACCCTTCAAATAAGCCTTGGTGAAGACAACGACAAAACAAAAAGATAATTTGAGAGAGTAAAATTAATGGTTTAGGGCCCTTACTTTTTTTTAGTAAGAAGTTGGGCTTCCATTTTGATCGCGAAAAGGTGGGTACATTGTTTAAAGAGTTTTATTTAAATTACTCCTTCCTATATTTTTCTCATTGCATTTGATATTAAATAATTAATCATCCACATTATTAATTTGGTCTCCAAAGTTTCAAATAATTCTGCATTTATTCAAATTAGCCCTTTGTGCAAACTCCATTTTGTTAGCAAAACATGCTGCTAATGTGGCTAACCCCTAAACGACGTATGGTTCAATTGAAAATGGTATGATTTCTCAAGAGCCATTATAGGCGCTCTGAAAAAATTAGTTTGAAAGGGTAAAAGTATTGTTTGATAAAATTTTAACAAAAACGTGCTCTTATGGATAAAACTGATTGATATACTCCTTGATACTTATTCTTAAAAAGTTGCCATGAATGTGTGTAATGATAATAATGAATTTTTCTTAAAACGTTATATATGTGAACATATAACTCATGAGCGCATGAAAGTGCCTGTTGGGCGGGAAACACATGATAGAATAATGACTAAAGAGAGGTGTAACAGGTGGGATGGAAAAAGCTCCTCGGAAAAGGATCCTATCCATTTCACATGCTCCAGTTTCTCGTCAAGTTCCTCCATCCCTAGCCGTTGCCCGCATCGACCATCACGGATGTGTCACGTCACCACTTTAAAGGCACAACACACCGTTTTACTAACCCTGAAACTTGACTTCTGATATACGAGTGAGACGCGGCATTCTTAAGAGGAAATTGCAGCAACCCCATTTCAGTTCACTTGCATTGCATTGCGGTCATTTCCAAACCATCGCAAAGACACTGACTTTCCTTCATCGCAGATCAAATCTCTCTCACAGAGCCAACTTCTCTAGCGCCAAAGGAAATGGTTTGCTTGTATTGCAGAATTTTACTTAGCATTGGTTAGATTTTTCAACTTTTTAAAGATCATAAAAGGGATATATCTGATACAGATTACTGGTCAATAAGAAAATCAATTGATTGATGAATGGTGAAGAATCACAAAGAAGTAAACTGAGATACAGGTACTGTACAGAATGCATAATATTTATTAGTGTTGAATATATAATTTTACCACATTACTGTAAATCTCTTCAATTCATGCTCCTTGAGGAACTTTACTTTCTGTTTTAAATCTATAATTATGTTCCAGCCTACAATGCTAAGTAGTAATAACAGATTTTTCTATTTGCTTGAATTTTATCTTTCCTATGTTCACTGACATCATCAATGAAATTGAAAAAAAAAAAACCTAAATTACATTATATGTTTAAGAGAACTAGGTACACATGAGATGAGAATCCATGTAAAGAGGTCTAATAAACAAGGTAAAAAGACTTGTGGCCAAATTAATCTTCCTTTTGAAGCATATATTGACAAGTGAGTTTATGCCCTTTTGTTAGAGGAATTTTTGGCTGGTAAACCTTGAGTTTACAGACTTGTGTTTTCATTATATGATATGTATGCTCCTTCCTATATTAAAACAAATAAATGAATACCATAATATTAAGTTAGAAGCAGAAGTGAGAAGCAAAGGCACTACTCACCATTAGTCCGGCATTGATTATTGTTAACTCAACTTCTATTGATTGCAGTTTGCAAAACACCAATTTTGGATATCCGTTTATAAAAGCTATCTAGTTATTTATATAGAATTTTCTTAAGTTAGTTGCTAGGAATTAAGTCAAGGAAGCATCTCTAGAAAAATTAGCTTGTCTTTGTCCAAACTACCCAATGCAAATGAAAGCTGGCAATGTCACTACTACTTCATCATCACTAGACTGGACAATATGTAATGGTACAGGGAGTGTGTCTAAATTGTACTTTGGTTTTTTTAAAATGTGTATTGCTTAATTGATAAGGTTGAATGTGAAAGCACTGATGGTTATCTTCTTTTATTGTTGTTTCAGGGATCTGGTTTGGTTATTCCATCAACCTTGTTGAAGGTGAATAAATCATTCATTTCTATAATCAAGTTCCCATTGGTGTTTCGAAAAGCTAGGCTACCAAGTATGAAGCTGAAGACAACATGCAAGGCAGATATACAACTTGTTCATGTGATTTAGATAATGACATTCCTTGCTCTTGGAACATTGTCGTGAAGAACTCTTGGAAACGGAAAAGGAATGAAAAATAAATATTTAGATGTTTCGTTTTGCAGGAATGAAAATTCTTAAATATGTTTCTAAAAGTAGATGAAATGGTTCCATTGAAATGCATGTAGATGACCAAAATATCCTCAAAAATCAAATTATTGTGCCTCATTAGCCCTTGAAGCCAGACCAAATTTACCTCCTTACCATCGTGCTCTTCCCAAGTCGTGCCCTACCCAACCCACCTCGCTCATTCCGGCGAAGGTTACCAGAATGAAGTCTGGCATGGAGATCCGCCTCCCATACCATCCGACGAACATTGCTTCCAGGGCGATTCCCTAACATCTCTGACCACTTCAAATTTTTCCTGGCAAATCGAGCAGTAAGACTTCTCCTTCAGATGGCTCTCTGAGATTGTCGCGCTTGGAATCGCATTGATGACTCTGTCCGATGCCAGCGATGCACCTTGCCTATCATTTTCCGTTAACTGGTCAATCAATTCCCCCAACACGCAGAATCAGCAGCTCTTCCACGACGAACAGGAACCACTCGCCGGTCGAGCTTAGAGGAAGTTGTCAATCACTAGATGACAGCCACTTGCCAGTCGTGCTCAGAGGAAGATGGCCCTGATTCCAACAGAAGACGATAGGTAGAAAAAAATTATAGGCATTTCGATCTTTTTGGCTCTATTATCATTCTTATTTTATTATTATTTTTATATCAAATAAATTTATCAATTTTATTTCTATTTTTATTTCTGTATTTCTAGCAAGGAAGACCCATTTACTCGTTATTGGTGGATTTAACATGCTTCTTCCTCGATTTACCGCTTCCTTCATGTCTGCCATTTTATTTTGTCCCCTAAAATAAATGGGGTCGACGTGGCATATATATATATATATATATATATATATCATTGTCATTTTTTTTGGTCAATATAGATATATCTTTGTCCGAACGTCAGCATTTTCTGTTTGTCTGACTGAGTCTGCACGAAGGAAGTCAACTTGGCATCGTTTTGTTTTAATTTGTAAGTTGAATGACTTATTTATTTTAGAAAATCAGGGACCAAATTAAAACTCATTATATAGTTAAAAGGACGAAAGTAATATATAGTCTAACAAAATGCAGCGTGGAGACATGTAAAATAAATGAGAAACAAGTAGTGTGGAAAATAACATTTTTGCAAGCGCATGTCGGTGGCAAAAGTACGTAGAGATAAGGGAATTTGTCGATAAAGTAGTGTGCTTATGGTTTGGCAGTTATTATTTCAAAGATAGGAGAAGGTCGTGGTGTAAACGTGGGATTCAAAGGCTTGGCGGATTTGTCTCATGTTGAAGCAAAAAAGAAAAGAAGACTGGGTCAACATGCTTAATCTCTCACTCTGAAAACAGCCTCTGTATCTCCTATTCTTAGGTGCTCTTGTCTTCGTCCTCCTCCTCTCTCTCTCTCTCTCTCTCTCTCTCTCAAAATTCCTCTCCACCCTCCAAGCCCTCTTCACCCCTGCAGCACCTATTGTGTGTTGCAAAGTAGGCCCTTTCTCGAGGGCGCGCACGCTGCTCCCCAGGGCGTGTGTGCCAACCCATAACCATGGCACTCGGTGGTTCATGGTCGCCGGTCATCCTATTGCTTCTGGTTTACATTGTCCCCTCTTCCTGCGGGGCTTCCGTCTCGGAATCACTCCTCAAGTTCAAGGCCTCTCTGGAGAACAACAACGCATTGTCCTCTTGGAATCAATCGACCCCTCCTTGTTCTGGTGGCCATGCCAATTGGGTTGGTATTCTCTGCGCAGATGGCAGAGTTTGGGGCTTGAAACTAGAGAAAATGGGGCTCAAGGGGGTCATCGATGTAGAATCCCTCAGAGGCCTCCCAGATCTCCGAACCATAAGCTTGATGGGCAACGATTTTGACTCCACTTGGCCAGAACTCCACTACCTGGTTGCTCTCAAGACCCTATACCTTTCCAATAACAGGTTTTCAGGTGTGATTCCTGACGAAGCCTTCCGACGTATGGTGTGGCTCAAGAAAATTCATTTGTCACACAATCAGTTCAGTGGTCCTATTCCCACTTCCTTGTCGTTGTTGCCCAGACTTAAGGAGTTGAGGCTTGAGAACAACAAGTTCCATGGCCCCGTCCCAGACTTTTTTCAGCCTACCTTGACCTCATTCAACGTTGCTAACAATCAGTTGGAGGGTAAAATACCAGCCAGCCTCAGTAAGATGTCCGCCTCTTCTTTTTCTGGTAAGACCTACACTTCTCATTTATTTCATCGATATATTAGATCATTTTCACCCCGACATATATATTTGGGACGTAGATGGTGTCATGTTTTTCAAGGTAGCCTTAATATGCAAGTGTCTGCTCATGGGTTTCTTTTCCAAGGCATTAATTAAAATGTATTACTCGACGTCAAGTTTGCTCATTTTTCTTTCCGTGTTTGCTTCTCCTTTAGGTCGAACTCTGATCCTCCTAATATATATGTTTTCCATCTTCTTCTTGTGTTTGGATAAATTAGAATGCATTTTAAAACTACATTGTAAGTTACTTTTGGATACTGGTGTAATGACTTTATATATATATATATATATAAAACAAAAATAATGAATTTAAAAATTCACTAAAATTAGCTGAATTTTGAAAAATACTCGTTTCATGTTCATTAAAACCGTGGGGGAATACTTTAGATAATAATTCTTTCAAAAGGACAAATGTTGGTGCTGTGAAATTTTATAAGAAAAAAAAAATAATCAAAACCATGCGTATTAAAGTTGGACTGATCCATGAATAAAGTCATCAGTTTACTAATAAAATCGATTGGATCGTTTCTCAAATAAAATAAATGATTTTAAGTATTAAAATTTCAAATAAACAAAATGTCATGCATAATACATAACTAAGTCAACTAAATATTTTTTATTATTTTTAATTTACATGACTGATAAAATTTTTGCATTTAAATTTTTTTGAATAATACAGTTAATGTAGTTTTTTTAATTAAAATAACTTATTATTTTAAATTACATATGTCAATAAAAGAAGAAATGAACCTTTCTCTAGTGCGCCTTCCAGAAAGATTTATCTGGTAGTTTAAGAACAAGTAAATAAAACAAAAAGAATTTAACAAAATTTATCTGTGTGAAGTATGGTGGCTAATTATATATCTTTTTGTCAGTATAAGGGGTAGGAAAAAGTAGATTGCGTTACTGTATATACAAGGTGATGGATTGCAGTTTGGTGGTTAACTGCACCTCATGCAGCTAAATTATTAGGTGTTTAGGTTAATCGATTTTATTTAATTCCATATGAAATATTGTTTTAAAAATTAATTTTAGTAAATATTAAATTTTTTACAAAAAGTTTTATTATAATATATAAAGACATATTAATATGTTGACCTTCTCTTATACATAAGGATATTTCATTAAAGAGGAATAGATTATAAAGTGTGAAGAATAATTTATTAATCATTAAAAACTATTCATTCTCTCGTAATGAAAGAATTATATATCAATTTATAGAAAAAAAAAAAAAAAAAACTTTGAAGTTGTATTGTATCAAACCGTAGTACATGGAGTTGTTGAATATGCAATAGCAAGGGTGAAAAGTAAAACAAAGCATATTGAGTAATATATGGCTGAGATGAATGATAAAATTAGTGACAATTATTTGGAACAATGAACAGGTAATGAAGGGCTATGTGGAGCACCACTGGAAGCATGCAAATCCCCCAACTCCAAGCAGGGCGCCTCGGTGGCGAGTATTGTGGTGGTAGCCATAGTTGTAGGAGTGGCAGTGATTGTGATAGTAGGAGTAATATTGGTGGTTCTTGGGAGAAAAAACAAAGCAAATGGGTCAGTGGAGAATCCTGCAACATTAGGGTCCAAAAAGAGAGCAGGAAGCAGGGATGTAGACGATGGGAGTCATCACTCAGTATCGTCACATGCCTCGTCCACCAGCTCCGCCAGAAGAAATGCAGATAACCTAAAGCTGTCGTTTGTTAGAGACGACAGAGAGAGGTTCGATTTGCAAGAATTGCTGAAAGCATCGGCAGAAGTATTGGGAAGTGGGTGCTTCAGTTCTTCCTACAAGGCTGCTTTATCCAATGGCTCAATGATTGTGGTGAAGAGATTCAAGCAAATGAACAACGTAGGAAGGGATGAGTTCCACGAGCACATGAGAAGGATCGGAAGGCTGTCGCATCCTAACTTGCTCCCTCTTGTGGCTTACTATTACCGCAAGGAGGAGAAGCTCTTGGTCACGGACTATGTCAAACATGGCAGTTTGGCGGTACGCCTGCATGGTGAGTATGTTGTTAATTGTAACTAAAGGGTGTTATTGGGTTTGTTAATATGTTGTATGATTTTGTTTGCGTGATCAGGACACCAAGGGTTGGGGCAGCCATGCCTTGATTGGCCAGCGAGGTTGAAGATCGTGAAGGGCATAGCAAAAGGTCTGGAATATCTGTACAAGGAGATGCCAAGCCTGATAGCACCACACGGCCATCTGAAATCGTCGAACGTGCTTCTCGGGGAGTCCTACGAGCCGCTGCTGAATGACTACGGGTTGGTGCCGGTGATAAACCAGGAGCTTGCGCAGGACACCATGGTGATCTACAAGTCGCCCGAGTATCTCCAAAATGGGAGGGTCACCAAGAAGACTGATGTGTGGAGTCTGGGAATTCTCATTCTGGAGCTCCTAACTGGCAAGTTCCCTGCCAGCTTTCTGCAGCAAGGCAAAGGAAGTGAGATGGGTTTGGCCAATTGGGTGCATTCCGTAGTCCCAGAAGAGTGGAACAGTGAGGTGTTTGACAAAGAAATGGGTGACACCAGCGCCAGCCAAGGCCAGATGGCCAAGCTCTTGAAGATTGCTTTGGATTGTTGCGAGGGGGATGTCGACAAGAGATTGGATCTCAAGGAAGCCATTGAGAAAATTCAAGAGCTCAAAGACACCGACCATGATGACCAACAGGCTAGCTAGTGGACCTGCAACATCATGGGAGGCCTTCAAAGGGGTTGTCAGGTGAAAGTCAAACTTTCCAAAATTGCTTCAATCCTATGGAATAGTCAACCTCACCTCTTCAACTTTTTCTCTTTGATTTTTCCAAAGTGCCCATGATGGGGGAAATCAAAGGTTCAGCCCACCCACTAGGGCATTCATTCATAGCGTATAGGTTTGAGCTTCCAAAATTGAAAATTAGAAAAAAAAAATTATAAAAACGGCGAAAGGCTTGTCTTCTTTCATTTGTTGACTCAATTCTCTTTGCTATTGATTACCATCAATCAATCAATCAATCAATTAATTAATTAATTAATTACTCTCCGTCCAAAATCTCCATGCTGTAAGTTTATCAAACAAATGAAATGTTTTGTAAATATAGAGTTGTCTGCTATAATGGGCAACTCACTGATACAGACTATATATTGACGGTTTGCAAAATCTAAATTACTTGCAACTCCTTTCAAGTATCATCGAGAAATGGATTTTCCAAAAATATTCAAGTTTCCAGTCTTCACTGCACCCATTCAATAATACGCACACATGGGTTATTTTTCCATGTCAGAAAGCTGACCGGGTACAATCTTTTGTCGTATACCTAAAGTTTCAGACAAGCGCCACCACTTCAAAACAAAATCTACAACTTTTTGCAGTGTTGAGGACGTGAAGTTGTCAGTGGCGTCAGGCAATTCAAAGAAGAGATTTGAAAATGTTAACAGAGAAAGAGCACAGCGAATATTGCGTCAGCCAACAAGTCCGTGAGATTGAGTGGCGGCGCTTTCTGGGGATTTCAGGTCCTTAATTGGCATATAATTAGAGCAATAAGCACATCTCATTTGCTAGTTTTGTAAAGTACCACTAAAGTTTACGTAGCTTGGTATTTATTTAATTAATTTTTCTTAATTACAGGGGATGATAGTAGGCGGCTGGTAATATCAAACATCTACTTTTTGCAAATCAGAAAATGGCTGATAAAAAAGAAGCAATGAGTTTGAATTACATATATAATTAAAGTTTAAATAACCTCATTGAAATACAACTGAGTTTGAAATGAACGAAAAGCTTGCTCCTTTTATTTATGCTTGTTTTCAATCTTGCAAACAGAGCGGAGTTACGACAGAGCGATTAGAGAGGAAAATTCTAGTAATCCGCCCAGTATGATCTACATTTTGATTGGACTTTGGGATTTGAATTCGTAGGTTGCTGTGTCTTCCTTAGTCATGGAACTTATGTTAATGTTGCTAATTTTTCAACATGTGATAGGTATGGAAAATTTTTTAATAAGTAGTTGAGATCATAATTAAATAAATTAAGTGATTAGTTGTTGAAATATGTAGAGTTAGATGAATAATATTAAAAATATGTATTGGTGGGTGAAACTTTGTTGAAATATATAATGATAAAGAGAAAAATAATTGAAATATGTAATGGTAGGTTAGTGAAATCTAAAAGGAAAATCATGTAATTATTAACCAATATATATATATATATATATATAGATGGATGGATGTGGAGCTTACTTTATAATTCAACGAAAAATATTTTCATTCTAATTTATCTCTTCTCCCCCTTTTGTATCTCTTGCCTATTATTCAAATTTCATCCATAATTTATTCATTAAAAAAATTATTAGTGGTATCAGAGCCTTGATATTGAATCTTTAGCCATTTCTAGTCACCTTAACACCACAATTTTACATTTTATATCTTATTCCTTATGACTTCTACTTCTATATCTAACCTAACTACCTTTAACTATACCCAAGCTTTAATCCCCATATTTGAAGGAGAAGCTTATGATTTTTTGTGTACAAAAATGATGGTATTATTTATCTCACAAGACTTGTGGGATATGGTGGTAGAAGGATTCCAAGAATCAACCCAAGAAAAGCAGTCAACATGGATAGTTTTGAAGCAAAAAAAGTACAAGCAAAATATGCAAAATGATGCAAAAGCCCTACTTTTGATCTAGCAAGGGGTAAGCAACATGATCTTTCCCAAAATCTTAAATGCTAAGACAGCAAAGGAGGCATGAGAGATCTTAAAGAGTCAATACAAAAGCTTAAATAAGGTAATCATTATCAAACTTCAAAAAATGAAGTAAATAAAAAGAATAATCATGGTCAACATCTTTAAAATAGATGATCATATAATTACCATGAAAGGGGAGAAGAAATTACAAAAATCAAGGGAACAAAGAAAAATCAAGCTCTTACTCCAGTCTTTACAAGAAAAATAATCATGATACAAAATGATTACCGATTTAAATGCAAAAAGTGTAAGAAGCACATTCATTTTGATAACAATTGTTGGTTTGAGCAAAAAGAAAAAGCAAATTTCACAAAAAGAAACAAATCTCTTGGTCAATTATTTTATTCAACATTTTCTTCTTATCAAGAATCAAGGGATATTTGGTATCTTAATAGTGGTTGTTCAAACCACATGGCAAACAACAAAAATTGCTTTGTCAATCTTGATGAAAATATAAAATCTCAAACTACACTTGGTGATGGAAAAATACAAGAAGTTAAAGGCAAAGACATTATTTTTGTGGAAACAAAAAATGGCTAACAAAAATATATTCATTATGTTTTTTATGTTTCGAGCCTTATACAAAATTTATTAAGTGTTGGCTAATTGATATCGAAGGGCTACAAGCTGATTTTTTATGATGATAAATGTATTATCTTTGATAAATACAAGGGACAACATATAACTACTATTATAATTGACACTATGGCATTTGAGATATAGTCATCTAAATTTCAATACTATTGAATTGCTAAATAGAAAAGAAATGGTGCTTAGGCTTCCTTCTATGCATTTTGAAAAGAAAATCTGTGAAGGATGCATTTTTGGAAAAATGTATATGTTGCCATTCCCAATTCATCTTGGAAAGCTAAGGCCCCATTGAAGTTAGTACATGCAAATATTTGGGATCCCTCAAGAACTCCTACTCCTGGTGGTAAAAGATATTTTTTCCTCTTTGATGATAATTATACTCGCTTGATTTAAGTTTACTTTATTGAGGAAAAATCATATGCATTCTCCTATTTCCCTCAGTTTAAAGCACTTGCTGAAAAGCAAAGTGTTCACTCTTTAAAAATCTTGAGAACAAATCATGAAGGAGAATTTACTAATCAAATATTCGTTAAGTACTACAAAGAGCACAGCATCAAGAAAGAGCTTATAGTTTGGCACACACCACAACAAAATGGAATTGCAGAAAGGAAAAACAAAACCATTGTCGAGATGGCTCGTGGGATGCTGTAAGGAAAAGATCTACCAAAATACTTGTGGGTTGATCACTTTAGAGTCTTTGGTTGCATTGCTTATACTCACATCTCAAAAGGAAGCAGAGACAAGCTAGATAAGGAAAGAGAAAAGTGTATCTTCATCGGCTACAGCAATGAATCCAAGGGTTATTGTCTTTACAATCCTAATATGAGACGTTTAATCATTTCAAGATATGTGATCTTTAATGAAGATGCTAGCTAGAAATAGAGTAATATAGATCCTAATGGAACTCAACATTTTGAAGCTGAGAAAAATGTAAGAAATGAATTAGACCCAAGTATGACTCTACCTCCAAGACAAAATAGCTAGTCACCAAATTCACCACCTCCAAGAAAGATGCGATCATTGCAAGATATTTATTAAACTTGAAATGTCACATTCATTTCTTATGAGCCATAAAAATTTGAAAAAGCAGCAAAAGAAGAAGAATGGAGAATAGCCATAGATAAAGAAATAAAGATGATTGAGAAAAATCAAACATAAAAGCTTATGCAAAAGCCCAACAAAAAAGATATCATTGGGCTAAAATGGGTTTACAAAATCAAGTATAATGAAGACAGATCCATTTAAAAGTATAACAACCAGGTATTGACTTTAACGAGACCTTTGCTCATGTGGTTCGTATGGAGACAATAAGAATGGTTCTTGCTCTAGCCGCCCAACTGAAGTTGCAAGTGTATCAATTAGATGTGAAGTCAGCATTTCTCAATGGAGAACTTGAAGAATAAGTGTACGTGGAGCAACCTCAAGGATATGTTGTTCAAAGTAAAGAAGACAGAGTTTATTGTTTGAAAAAAGCATTGTACGACTTGAAGTAAGCACGACGTGCATAGAATAGCAAAATTGATTAGTATCTTGTCAATCACGGATTTACAAAAAGCACAAGTGAGTCATCACTGTATGTGAAGATACAAGAAGATCGTGTTCTCATCATGTGTCTGTACGTGGATAATTTAATTTACACAGGCAATGACAAGAGGATTATTGAAGAGTTCAAATAGGCCATCATGAAGGAATACAAAATGATCGATCTTGGTCTCATGAAATATTTTCTCAAAATGCAAGTCAAACAAAGGCCCAAACAGATATTTATTTCTCAAGAAAAATATGCAGATGATTTGCTAAAGAAATTCAAGATGGAATACTGCAAGCCAGCATCCACTCTAATGGGTGCAAATGAAAAACTATCAAAGGAGGATAAAAAAGAAAAAGTGGACGAGACAATTTATGAAAGTCTTGTTGGATCGTTGATATATCTCATAAACACCAAACTAGACATAGTGCATACGATCAGCATCATTTCAAGATTTATGAGTGAGCCCAACAAATCCCATTTCACAGCTACAAAGCGAATTTTAAGATATGTCAAGGGCGCGAAGAATTTAGGTATAATATATAAAGTAGAAGACCATTGTAATTTGGTTGGCTATACAGATAATGACTAGGCAAATAGCATTGATGATCAAAAGAGTACAACTGAATACATTTTTCTTCTTGGTTCCAAGGCAATGTCATGGACAGCAAAGAAGCATAAGACAATTGCGCTTTCATCAGCAGAAGCTGAATATATGGCAACAAGTGTTGTATGTGAAGCAATTTTGCTTAAAAGAATCATGAAGAATTTACATCAAGATGTCAATAGACCAACAAGAATCTATAGTGATAATACGTCCATTATTGCGATGACAAAGAATCATGTTTTTCATTGCCGCACCAAACATATAGAGATACGACATCACTTCATTTGAGAGCTTGTGGAACAAGGATAAATTAAATTAGAATTTTGCAAGACTAAAGACCAGCTTGCAGATGTCTTTACAAAGTCAGTCACTGTGGAGAAATTTATCAAGTTTAGAGAAATGCTTAAAGTCGTAGATTTTTCTAAATCAAAGGGGAGTGTCAAAATTAATCTAGAAACTGAATCTAGAAAAATCATAAATGTTGCTAATTTTCAACATGTGATGGCTATGGAAAATTTTTCAATAAGTAGTTGGGATAATAAATTAGGTGATTAGTTGTTGAAATATGTAAAGTTAGATGAAGAATAATGAAAATATGTATTGGTAGGTAAAACTTTGTTGAAATATATAATAGTAAGTGAAAAATAGTTTAAATATATAATGGTAGGTTGGTATATTTAGTGTAAAAATTTGAAAAGGAAACCATGTAACTATCCACCAAAATACTTATATATATGGATGAATGTGAAACTCACTTTACAATTCAAAGAAAAATATTTCCATTCTAGTTTTTTTTTTCTCCCTTTTATATCTCTGGCATATTATTTAAGTTCTACCCATAATTTATTCATTACAAAAACTATAAGAAGAAATGTTATTCTCTAATTTCATCCTCATTCCAAGGCCAACAACAGCTTATACTCTTTTCTTTTCTTTTTTTTTCTTTTTTTAATTCTTTTCAGGTGATAAACGTGATTTTCATTTTTCCAGCCTTGGGCATCCATATTTCAATTTTGTTGCACAGTTTACTTGGTATCATATTTTTTAGGAGTTTGGTAATTTTATTCTTGGTGGACTGGGTCAAAAGTCAAAACCCAATGGATAAGTAAGATCTCATTTGTTCTAGCATCTAACGATGGAAGTCCAGCCTCCCCGTCGATAATGGCGCCTTCATTGTTTCTGTTTTTTTTCGCAACAACGTCGTTTCATTTCACTGGTTCTCGGCATTTGGGTACTTTTACAACCAAATATAGAAAAAGACAGGGGGTCTCTTGAGGTGGAGATTAGGAACTGATCGAGAACAAATTGATGTACTTGTTCATTTCCTTTTCTCCCATGCATGTTCAGTTGGGCATGCGTATAGAGAACTAGGGATATCATTTATGTTCATATTTCTGAATCATATGAACCTACCTTGTTTGAGTTCCTTGAATAAGAAAAGCTTTTTAATTACAAAGAAACAAGAAGGGAAAGCTAATTAAGTCGCAGGCAGGAGACAATGTGGAACGCAAGGGAGAACGGAGAATTAGGGGTTGTAGCAGTAGCAGTATACAAGGAAAAATCCAGCCAATATGCCCTCAAATGGGCAGTTGAAAATCTTTTTCCCAGAGACACGCCTCTAAAACTAGTCCATGTTGTCGACCCAGGTAATCTTTTGCGCTTCTTTTTCTTTCTACGAATATGCTGCATTACATGATGTGTGATTTCTATGGTTGGAATTTAACACAAAAAAGAAGAGTATATTTTAACTACAACTAACTCTTGAGGTGCTTGTCTACCTCTCAAACTACAAATAACAATAAGAAATTTCGACATGAAGTTTCTCACTTCCATATGATTTTCAGAAGGAATTGAACAATAAGAAACACCAAATTGAGCACGAACTAACCAATACCTATAAATGACATAATTAGAGTAAGTTGAATTAAATTTTTGTAATCTAAAGCTACATTAATAGTTTTTTGCAAGCTCACTAAATTTGAAAGAAAAGGATCTCCTGCTGTCATATCATGTGTTATTTATATTTTGAACTCTTGAATGAGAATGACCATATGGTATATATTCAACGGATCAAAATGCATATAGCACCTTGTATCTACAATTTTGAGGTGCTATATGCATTAAGAATATTTCTCCTTTGTGTGTGGCAGAACATGGCACATTGGTCCAACAAGAGCGAGATACTCAGGCTCTCGAAGTATTGCTTCCATACCGTTGCTTTTGTTTGCGTAGACAAGTCAGTTCTCTCCACTCGAACTTGTTTATCCTTTTTAGTGAAGTTTACAGTTAGGAATATTGTGATTTTAAGAGTCTTATTCAAACATATTAATGTTTGTTAACAGACATTACTACATTAATATTAAAATAATGAATACCATGAAAAATGCACTTAACTTATGTCATTGATATTTTCAAACTGCTATGTTAATATTCAAACATTGATGTCACATTAAATTATGATTGAATTATATCAATAACAAATTGCAAGATATTGAATGATGTAGTTTAAATTACTCATCAGACAAATTAATTTGATTCAAACCACACAGAGATGAATAAAAAACTCACCCTCTACAGCGAAATAGAAGATGATAAAATTAAAATAGTTGCATTAAATCCTTTTTCGATCAGTGTTGCCTAAAATAGTTTTCCGGTTTTTCTCTTTATATATATGTAGGTGCAATTTGAGACAGTTATACTTTACGATTCCGATGTGGTAAGATCGCTAATAAATTTTGTCTCCGTTAATGGAGTTGAAACGTTGTTGCTGGGATCATCGAGGAATGGCATTTCCAGGTAGCTTCTAGAACGATTCATATGGGATTCTACATATATCTTAGTGTGCATTACTAATTAAATCTGTTAAATTATCTGTGTTTCCGTTCCTTGAATTGAGAAGGATGTTCAAGAATTCAGACATTGCAAGCAGTGTGCTAAAACGGGCACCAGACTACTGCAACGTATATATCATATCAAAGGGAAAAGTGAGTGCCACGCGGTCTGCATCTCGTTCAGCTCCAACTATCCCTGCAAATCAAACAACTGATCAAACCATTTTTGAAGCAAATCATGAAATGTAAGTATATTAATATGATTTAGTACAGTTAACAAGATTTCATATTAGTCTTCATGAATTATATAACAGCAGGTCGTATGATGAGCTCTCACTCTCAATGGTGGAGAATGACAACTCACTTGGAGGCCCTGGAAGAGTGAGCACAGACAGCAATTGTCTCTCATTTTATGAAAATCTGGGATGTGGCTTCCCTTCCACAATAGAACCCTCACTCTTGGATAATGCATACACAAGAGCTGAGGACTCCATATTCTTAAGCTCCAACACTCTCAATCGTTTCTCTTCCACTGAAACACCATCATTAATGTCCTCACTGTCTCAGGTACTCAAATGATACCCCATGCCATTTTTGGTGGACAAAAATAACTGTAGAATTAGGACTATGCATCTTGTAATTGATATATATAGAGCAAATACTCTTCTTATAATTCAAGTGAATCTCGATAATTTTGCAGGAAAATATGGAAGATGAAGTGAGAAGACTAAAGATAAATCTCAAGCAAACAATGGACATGTACCATGCAGCTTGCAGAGAGGCACAATTATCAAAACAGAAGGTTGTGTTAAAACGTCAATTAACATCACTTGCCATGTTTGGTATGCATGAATGATATTTGTGGGAATAAAAAAGAGAATGAGGAATGAAATAAAAAATAATGAAAAGGAATCATATAAGTAAAAATTATGTTTGATATGCAATGGAATGAAGTAGATTCTAAAAAAAAAATTTATATTTGGTAAAAGAGATATTGGAAAGGAAAGTAACATTAAATGTTTGAAATGCCCTCAATAACACAATTAATAAACTAGAAAAAAAAAAATCCTTTTTCACAAAGATTTTTTATTCTTAAAACATGCATTTTATATCTCATTCTTTAAGTTTAATAAAGAAATATTGATTACTATATCTAAGAGAGTCTGATTTCTTAAGAGAAATATTTGAACATTGCTATACTAAACCTTTCTTTAAAAGGAATCATATTTCATTTCCTTTCCATCAATTCCTTTCTTGCATACGAAACACATCCTTAGTCATTCACATTTCAATTTTTTATCCTCTTTGAAATTCATACTTACCAAACAACATATACATTATGTTTTATATATATATATATATATATAAATTAGTGGCTAATGTTTGGTCCAGCAGTGGAATGAACTTGAAGGATGGAAAATGGAACAAGAGCGAAGAATTAAAGACGTTGAAGCAGCAGTAATGGCAATGGTTGAGAAGGAAAAAGCGAGATGTAAGGAAGCAATAGATGCAGCACAAAGGATTGCAGAGCAAGAGGTATTGCAGAAAGTACTTAAAGCAGAAATAAAAGCAATGATAGAAGCAGAAGAAAAACACAAAGTTTTGGATTCTTTAGGCCGCTCTCACTCAGTTCTCAAGTGTCATAGCTTCTTATTCCACTTATTCGCTTTTCTGGTTTTCTTCTACTTGTACTTTTCCTCATTTAAATGAACATCTCAGACTCAGTGGCCTTATAAGTCATCTATTTTGGCCCCAAGGTTTAAAAATAATATTAAATTATTTTAATGATAACAAAACTCTGAAGATTTAATTATAAGCATTAAGTTAAAGAAAATTCATCTAAGTATTGGGTTTAACTAATTAATATTAACCTAAAATATTTGTCTACATGTTGGCCCAAAAGTGAGTTTGATGATTGACAAAACTAAGCCTGCCTAAATATATTCTTCTTTAATATTATTTAAAAAATGGACAATACGGTACCCTATGGACTTGACCAAAAAATAGTGTTTTGTCTCTTTACTATTATTCCCTCTGCCCATATTTAAAAGCCAATGGCCCTCTTCGGAAAAAGGAAAATGATATAATGGACATGTTAATTCCACACCCACTCTTATCCGTTCCTATTTAATATAAAGTATATTATATTGCAATTTGGATTACCTCCCATAGCATGGGCTATTGCAGATTTTCTAGTAATCTCTATTAGGTTTAGGATAATTGGATAAAAATTCAATAATTTAAAACTAATTATATAATTTTTTATTTAATTTGAATAAACATTTATTTTTTCCAAAAAAGTTATAAAAATACACAAAGATATCTTTTATTTACAAGATGATACCTTATTCAAGAAAAAATAAATAAATAGCTTCTTATAGTATACAATCTATATTTAAAAAAAAAAAAAAAAAAAAAAGATCTTTAGGCGCCAGAGGAAATTTTAGTGAAGTTAGATATGGAATAGTGAAATTTTGACAGCTTTTACACACCTCGTGTGTTAATTGGGCTGAAAAATTGAGAATTTTCAGTAAGAACTTTTACTATTTGATTAGTAACTAACTAATACCCATGGATAAATTAAGAGAAAAAATCTTTGACTATGCTTTTACCTACAGTTATTAATCATGGGTAAAGATGATTTTATAAAAAAAGTACCTATAGTCACAATATTTTAAATTATCTATAGGTCTAAACTAATTATACCAACAATATTTTAATTTGTCACTAAAAGTGATCGTAAGTGTATGACATTTTTCTTGTGGCCTTGTAAGCACTGATTGCTCCAAGTCAAAAGTACTTCAAGGAGAAGTATTAAATTGATTTTTTATTTTTATACATTATGATAATTTAATTTTTTATAAATAATTGTATGAAATTAATTTTTTACAAATATTATTTTACATAAAATTAATTTTTCATTAATACAAATAAATAAATTAATTTTGTACAAATTTAAATTTATAAAAAATTAATTTATTTTGATTAATTTATAAAAAATTAAATTATTATAAAATTCAAAAAGTAAGAGACTAATTATGTACTCTAATCAAACTTCAAGTATGTTGATGAAATTATATGGAAAAGTCAGCTTTTACCATATATCATGAGTTGGGTCTCCTTGCATTTGGCTTCTCCATTGCAAGGTGCAATTATTTTAATGTCAATCGTGGGATTAAATCCTTACATTACTTTTAGCCATCAAATCAAGTCTTTAAAGTTAATGATTTTGATTTTTAAACATTATTAATTTCAATGTCTAAATTCTAAATATAAATCATCTGATTTTATAATTATTTTAATACGATCCATTGAATGGTAACTAAAATAAGCTAGTATGAAAAAAAAAAATTCAAATTTCACATTTTACTTTTTCATGTTTTATTCTTTCGGTACTTATTTAAATGAACATAAACTTCACGGCATTAGATTGGCAAGGTTGGTTGATGCTTAGTTAACTTTTACTTATTTTCTTCTTCTTACGAGAATATAAACTAATGATCCAATATATTCTAATTTCTTATGACTATATTTTGCTAGATTGATTCTTAAATTTCATTGACCATATTAATTAAGTTCTCAAAAAAGGCACCCTTTTTCTAAATTTAACAAGATACTAAAGTTAAGTTTATAATTATAAATATTAAAATTGGAGACCACAATCGTGAAAAGTCTTAGAATTTATTGATATCATATTATGAATTTCATGAGCTATTAAACAAAAACTTGTTTTTATTATCACTATTGTTTTTTGAATCAAATAAAATAAGGGACGACATTGGTAATTGAAGTTACGTCTTTCTATCTTGTTTAATTACACTCATGTGTTTGGATCATTTTTCACAATGATGGAGGGAAGAATTGAAAGCACGGTTAGAGGAGAGTAAATAGGTCTTCTAAAAATGAGTAACTATTGCTTAAAGCTTTAGGTTAGGTGCCTTGAAAGTTATTATTAGACTTGCTCATTAGACTGGAATTTTAAAAATTTGCTTAAATTCAGGTTAAAAAAATAATCTGAGTATATATTAATTTGTTACTTAAAACTTAAGATAAATAATATAGTTAATTATTATTTTTATATGTAAGATTATATATAAAGAAGTTATAAATACAAATAAGTTGTTATATTGTCATAAATATTTTGAATAAGAGATATTAATTTTTATTTCTTTATCAAAACGTTACGTTATACTAAAATTTTTTTTAAACAATAAGTTTTTACTTATTAAAAAAGTATTTATTCAAGGTATTTTGACTTAATCCCGACTAGTTTTATAGATTACACTTTTTTAATTGAATTTTTTTTTAGACTTTTTTTTTTAGCCAACTTATTGGATTGGATAGATTTTTAAAGTTATGAACATGTCTAGTTATTATTAGGTATTAATAAATTCAAAAGATTGAATATGAAAATATAGTTTCAATTTCATGAAGTTTAGATTGAGCTGTTCGAAAGATATTTCTAGATACCTTATACTCAATTGTAGTTGTCTAAAAAGTTATGATAGTAAAGTAGTATACCAACAAAAAAGGAGAATGCAACCAAGTTTATCCTAGTTTGAACATCTTTGTCTAAAATTTAGTCCCCTTCAAATTGAAGAGTTTTTCCACTAATTGAGTCACTTTGCACTTGAAAGATTTTCTCGTGCTCATTCATAGCACATACACTTGATGTGTTTTCTTGTACTCATCCACAAGAGTCACTTCACAAAATTTCTCATGCTCATCCACAATGCAATGTTTCTAGCTCATTCGAAAATTTTAACACATTGAGTTTTACTTAATTCACCCACAACTGATTTTTTTCCTTATGAAAAATTTTACTAAGATATGAATAGGTTTGTGAAATCTTATACAACGAGATTATAAGCAGACAATTTTTAAAACTCTTAAAAGTTAGATATAGAGACCTAAAAGTTGTCTTAATAGAGTGTTTCTCTCTTGATTTTTCAAAGTTTTCTTCTTATGTATTCTTTTACAATTCAATTATAACCCTCCTCCTTTTGTAAAAGTTTTATGAGATGACCGATGCATTAAAATTTGCTTCCTTCCAAATCAAATTTGAACATTGCAAGGCATGTATGGAGAGGTTTGAAGAATACTGTCAAAAAGACTCCTCTCCAGCTCTAAATTTGGTCTGCATAACAAAGGAGAGTATGAGCTTGAAGGCTAAACGTGCATGGAACCAGCGGTTGAAGTTCTTCATTCTTTAGTGATCCAACAAGGAGGCTCTGAGTTTTTTTTTTGGTACTAATATTATAAAAGCATGAGATAGGAGGCGAAAATGGGTGCTTCAATATTTTGCTATAAATAGCATCTCATTCACATGCTTTCTTCTTCTTTTTTCTCATCCTTCTTGTTGTAAATTGTGTTTTACAAATATATACATTTTGTCTCATATGAGCTTTATAGCCTTTGTACGACACGCATTTCTTTATTGTTGGGTTGATTATAAAGTCATTTTTCACATTTATAAGTTTATAAATAAATTCTCTTTATCTTAATGCTTTCTATAAATGAAGGTTCATAGTTTTATTATCATCAAAATAATTTAGAATTATAGTGAAACCTTCAAGTCAACACTAATTCCTTATGTTCATTTTTTTAGGAAAGGTAATTCATTGTCGTTTTTTAAAAATGTTTATTTTGAGAAAATAAAATACAGCTATGTTGTTATTACAATCCAAAATTTTAATATCAATCATTAGGATTTATCTATAAATAAAAAAGTGACATGCAACATAAAATATATTTTTATTGAGACCACATTGATTGTCACAAGGCTAAACGTGAGTCTAAAGATGAGATCTAATTTTCAAGTAGCATATCTTTTGGCATAGGGCAAAAATTTTGGGGCAAATAATATTAAGTTTAAAGTTATTTAGAGCCTAACACCTTGCCAAACTGTTAAAGGAGATTCGGTTTCATTTTGAGCCCAAATTAATTCAGTCGTTTTTATAAAATTTTAGACCAATTACACGTTTTTATAGGTAATTTCATAATTTATTTTCAATTTTTATTTTAAGAGTCCAGATAAAAATTTTTTGAAATCATTTAGCAAGTAGATTATCATCAACAAAATTTTTAAATTATTCATTTGATAGTCAAATGACGTAAAAAGTCAGAGTAGTTTTTTATTTGTTATAGTCTCGTCAAAGGATGTGAACTGCATTTTCCTTAAACGAATGAGTATCTAAAGCGCCAAATTTATCCAATAATTTATTGACTTTTTGGATAACAGTCATTTTTGTGATAATCAAATCACAAGATAAAAATTATAGATTTATGCTAAAGCAATGAAAATTAGACACGTAGGAAAATAACATATATATGTAGATATATAACTTTGAGTAAAGATCTATTTTTGTATTGGCTCCATGTAAATATAGAACAAGTATATCTAAGAATTATCTGGTGTGCACTAATTTTGGAAGCTATGACAGACTCAAGATAATAAGAATGGATTGGCGCTAGGATAGCACTGTGGACTTTAGTTACGACAAACTTCTTAAAAATAGAGCTAAGATGTTAAGCAGGCCGCTATATAGTTTGCGGAAGAGCATATCGCTTCTATTTCCCAAAGTCTTGTTGAAGATTACTTTGAGCTGCTTTCTTGTAAGGCAATTACAATCCAGAAGGATGTCGAGGTTGATTCCTGAGAAGAAGTTGGGTGCAGGGCGTGTGGTTGCAGTGGCCATTGAGAATAACAAGACAAGCCAATACGCTGCAAAATGGGCAGTTGATAATCTTGTTCCTAAAGATCAATGTCTTCTACTGATCCATGTTAGACAAAGGGCATCTTCCACTCCACCAAGTAATTCAATCTCTCTCTCTCTCTCTCTCTCTCTCTCTCTCTCTCTTGCATAAACGATTGAAACAACAGTTTTTAAATAATCATGGAAGTTTAGATAATCCCTTATAATGCTACTTAACAGCAGTAAAACCCCTGAATGCTCGATGCTTTAATTAAACAAAGGAAAACTTTCATGTTTTGAGCATATATTTATGAATGCAAACCCACCATGCATATATTCTTGGTTCGTATGATAATCTCGATTCTTGTCTTTCCTATTGCCAATGCAGCGGGAAACCTTGTAGCCATCGATTTGAACGATGATGTTGCTAGAGCATACAGACAGCAATTCGACAACGAATCCAGGGAGCTTTTTGCTTCATTTCGTGTTTTCTGCACTAGAAAAAGTGTAAGTTCTGACACAACGCCAACTTACATGTTATCTTTCAACAATAAATTATAGGAGATGACAGCGTGAACCGGAACACAGCACATAAAATAAAACCAAATTTAAAAAATTCAAATTTATTCACTCTATCTTACTTTTTGTTCAACTCCTATGGCAAATAGAAGTTTTGGGATCTCGAGTTCATAGCTTTTCTTCCCAGATTGATTAACTATTTGCAACAGGTACAATGCAAAGAAGTCTTATTGGAAGGTGCGGATATACCTAAAGCATTAATAGAATGTGTCTCCGCGAACACAGTTGAGCTTCTGGTACTTGGGGCACCATCAAGAAGTGGTATAGTCAGGTAATATATCCCGCTTCACAGCACATTAAATTCTAGACTAGAGCAAGCATTTATGCTTGATTTCAGAAAAGATGACAAACCATAATACAGACACAGACATCATCATAATCGCCATGGAATGCATTCAACTTCAACACTTCATAATATGTTATATTGCCGTTACAACTATAACATCATCCTACTTTGATGATACTGTCACAGAAGATTTAGAACAACAGATGTTCCAAGCGTTGTGTCGAAAGGGGCACCGCCATTCTGCACTGTGTATGTCATCTCCAAAGGAAAAATCTCATCCGTACGAGCTGCTTCGGCTCCACTCACAGCCAAACCTACACCTATTAACGTATTGCAGCAACAACCCAGCCAGAGTTCTGATCGGATGGATGCACAACTGATGCGCAACCAAACACCACGCTGTATGTTCTATATTTGTGTCATGCTAATTCCTGCCCACCTGGCTTATTCCATTGCTCATCAAACTTTATTTGCTTGTGTCTGTTCCAGCAGCAGAGAGGTCACCACACGGCACCCGCCTGCCACCAGATGATGATGACATCTTGTGAGTTCTATTGTATAATCTATCTCAGGAACAATCAGAAACAATAATAACATAGCACACCTTAGCAACACAGTTCATCAACAGTCCATAGTCTTTCAGTACATATAGAACTAGTGAATCATTGATAATGATTAGTAAAAGATGATCAATTTCACAAACTTGACCTGTAATATTTAAAGCCTCTCTCACCTTGCACGTCTTCGCTTCTTTGTATACAACTTCCTGCAAATATGTTTCTACGATTTGTCTCTAGAGTCACAACTACCCTGATGAAAGCGATGTAACAGGCAGACGAAGCTTGACCCGGTGGCATTATCTTAGGAATATAAAGTCTTACGAATAATACTCAACTCTCTTCTAGGCTATTTTGTACATTAATTGATGAAGGCTAATTTCAATCCTGATCAGGCATAATCAAACTCTTAAGAAGGCGATCATTGTGAAAGAGCAATGATCATTAAGCATCAATAATGGGAGTGGACCCAAGAATGTTATATTGTCATGTGTAGAAACTGATGAATGCTAATTACAAATGCCAGTATATGCTAAATGAAGAATTACACGAGCCATTATAATGAAAGGACTAACTGTATAATCTATGGATAGATCACCGTTCACAAGAGGAGGTAGATCAAGCTACAAATCATACAAGTCCTCAATCCCTGACTCTGATATATCATTTGTGAGCGGCGGAAGGCCAAGCATTGATCAGATGTTTCCTTTAACGTATGACGATTTCGATCATGGAATGGCCCCAAGACTTTCGAGCAGCTCAGAGTTTGATGTTAGAAGCTTTGAGTCATCTGTCTCAGGAGCTAAGTCAGTTGATACAAACTATTCCCACGGTGACTACTCATTCAGCTCGCAAGATAGTGAATCGCCATCATCAAGACTCTCCCAGACGGTAAGGACAATATCTAAGATACAACATGATCAATATGTTGGATTAATCTACCATATCAATGGGTTAATGCAACCTGATTCATCTGTCTTTCTAAGTTGATCAATGTTCTATGGCTCTCTATCATACTCTTAAAAAATGTCATATCACATGCCTACCAGGAAAGAAATTAATAAATCTCTGCTTTAAAATAATAGGATGATGTGGAGGCCGAGATGAGGAGACTGAAGCTAGAACTGAAGCAAACGATGGAAATGTACAGTACAGCATGCAAAGAAGCTCTCACAGCAAGGCAGAAGGTAGCTTAGAGATTTGGTTAAGTTGATGCATCATACATGTTCTAAGAATACTGCAGTCCTGCCGTAAAGTTATTAAAAGCGATTGATTACATATTCCACAAAAAACAAAAGAGGCCCATAAAGAAATCAATTGCGATAGGAACTTTAAATTTGGGAATCATAAGCATTGAAACTGACAGTTATACCCAACAGGCAATGGAACTTCAGCGTTGGAAATTGGAGGAGCAAAAGAAATTAGAGGACGCGAGGATAGCTGAAGAAGCGGCATTGGCACTTGCAGAGAGGGAGAAAGCAAAGTGTAGAGCAGCCCTTGAGGCAGCAGAAGCTTCTAAAAAAATTGCGGAACTGGAGGCACAAAAAAGATTAAATGCAGAGATGGTAGCCCTGAGAGACTCTGATCAGAAAAAGAAGGCCCTAGATACTTTTCCACAAGGTAGTGCCAGGTACAGAAGATATAGTATTGAGGAAATTGAAGAAGCAACAAATTGCTTTGAGGACTCGCGCAAGATTGGGGAAGGAGGGTATGGGCCAGTATATAGGTGTGAATTAGATCACACGCCAGTTGCAGTAAAAGTTTTGAGGCCAGATGCAGCTCAAGGGAGGTCACAGTTTCAGCAGGAGGTATGAAAAATGGCAAAATCAAGTTCAAATTATAACAGAAAAATAATTTTGCAAAAGGAAAAAAAGAAGATAACAAAAGAAAATAATTAAAACATTGTGGGTTTCATCTATCACTTTTCTAAGAGTCAAGTTGTCAACTGAGGTAGTGACTAGATTCAATGGGTCTATAAGAAGAATAGACAGTAATTTATATTCGAAACTTTGTGCATTAATTTGGCATTGCAATTATGCAGGTTGAAGTGTTAAGTTGCATACGACATCCAAACATGGTTCTCCTGCTCGGAGCATGCCCAGAGTATGGTTGCCTAGTGTACGAGTACATGGCTAACGGAAGCTTGGAAGACTGCCTCTTCCAGAAAGGCAACAGACCACCTCTTACCTGGCAGTTGAGATTCCGCATTGCTGCAGAGATTGCCACTGGCCTCCATTTCCTTCATCAGACAAAACCAGAACCACTTGTTCACCGTGACTTAAAACCTGGCAACATCTTGCTTGATCGTAACTTTGTCAGCAAGATTAGTGACGTGGGATTGGCCAGGCTTGTCCCTCCGTCAGTTGCAAACAGTGTAACTCAGTATCGCATGACAGCCACTGCTGGAACTTTCTGTTATATTGATCCAGAGTACCAGCAAACTGGCATGCTCGGAATTAAATCTGACATTTACTCACTGGGGGTCATGCTTCTACAAATCATAACAGCAAGGCCACCAATGGGTTTGACTCATCATGTTGCACGAGCTATTGAAAAAGGCACTTTCACTGAGATGCTTGACCCAGCTGTCGAAGACTGGCCAGTAGAGGAGGCCCTACATTTTGCCAAGCTTGCTCTGCAGTGTGCAGAAATGAGGAGAAAAGATAGACCTGATCTTAAAAAAGTTGTATTGCCTCAGCTCAATATATTGAGAGACTTTGCCGAAGAAAACATGCCCATGATGATGATGTTCGGACTTCCGACAGTATTCTCTCCCAGAAGTAGCAACAATTCCACGACTTCCACAGTTCCAGTGAGTCACTAATGAGAGATTTGTTCTTTTTCGGATAAACAGGATTGATACACCCAAAACTCTCTAAGAAACTTTACCACTTTGAACTTATTGTTTTCTTGTAGGATATTTTGAGTGATTCCCAGTCACAGTCCGGAATCTCCGAATATGAAAGCCACTCAAGCACATCCTCAATGGGGAAAATATCAAGTGCAGGGAGGTGCTCTCAAATTTCTCTTCATAATAATTATAAACCACATTCAGGTTTGGAGCTGTTTGATAGTTGAATGCTTTTCTGAATGCTGAGGATTACTGAAGAATGTTGGTCAATGGGGCCCAGGAGACAAAGAGAAGGCATTGAATCTCGATTGACGACAGCATGATAATAGCGCTACAGGCCGCTACCTCTAGTCATATGAAAAAACCTTTGGCACTTGCTATAATGTTGCTGAGAGGTTTTTCTAATTAAAATAAGAGTTTTTTTAATAATGACTTCGTGAGTGTATGGTTTTTTTAATAATTATGACAATTGCATAATTTTTATAAAGAAGCTTATGATTTCTACCGATTTAACATAACTAAATTTTTAAAAGAATTTTTCATACATTATAATTTTATGAAAGAATCTAATAAAAGATACAAAAAAATTGAATAAGTTTAATCCTAGTCATATTCGATGTCACTGGATATTTGAAGAAAAACAATATGTCTTTAAACAAAACTGTTAATTCATTTCAGAGTTTCAAACTTCATGGACATAGAAGAAACTACAACGGAATTTGTTATCCAATGATATTCAAGCATTACTATGCTAAACTACTGTATTATTTTCAATATAATTCACCTACCGCTTAGGGCTCAGGGTGCACTAGTAGGACGTGATGTGCCACTCAAACAATATAAAACGAAGCCTAGTTTTCTTTTCTCTCTTTTCTTTTTTCCTTTTTTTTTCAGCCACAAGAGCAGGGGATCCATTCACCATGGTTTTAATTTTTAGCATAATTGCCGCAAAAGAGGCCGATAGGATCTGCTGCTGCTTTTGAAGTAGTACATAGCAATTATGTTCCTTGATTGGCAAAACGTTCCGCTTCCCCGTTCAATATTCTATACTTCCAAATATCATTAACATTTTTACTTCTTTTCTTATTCGGCACATCAAGAGATAAGTATCATTAAAAAAAAAAAAAAAAGGCTTCTTCCTATGAAATCCACTGGTTGATATTATGACAAAAATCATTGGGCATAGTTATTATAAATGAAGATCTGGGAGTTTAAATTATAAAAAATATCGCTATTTCTGAATTAAAAATTCATTCTTTAATTTTTAAAAAGAAATGTACTAGTTTGACTTTTTATCTCGAGCAAAAAAAATAATGCTAATCTTTTCTTTACTTTTTCGGCCCGGGGGTAAGGGGGGTTGGGGAGGCCAAACCGCAAATATAAACCGTAATTAAGACAGTAAGCTATTCACAAGCCGAGATTCATTTAAAAACAACACGCATTATGTGATTGGACGATCTTAAATTGATGGATGATGCAAATAATGCTGCCAAATACAAGAGCTGAACCGCAAGCTGGGATCTTTTTATCAAAAAGAAATTACGGTGAAGGCATTCGTTAGCGACACAGATACATTTACGGATATTAGAGAAGTTCGTCCCAAGCACCATAGCCCTGAATATGGCGTTTCCAGCAAATACTAGTAGTCGGGTGCAAGATTTTGACAGTAGTTAGCTGTGTCATATCTAATATTAGCCCCATCGCAGTAAACTCTAGAATCTTGTATCATTAACACTGGTAGTTCTCTAAAGTAGGAATATCTAACTTCATAAATAATTTTCTTTTTAATTATCCACAAAATCTCCACGCGGCATCCATGATTGTAAAAGAACTCAAGTTGTAAAGAGATCAGAGAAAGACTATCATAGAGGAAAATGGTCATAATGTAGAATACCCCGTGTGAAATACTGGTCAGAACAGCGCAATGGAGTATTTAGGGAAAAAAAATTTGCGAATTGAAAATGCAATAGTCACCCATTGAATCCAAAAGATAAAATTTCCAACACTCGATTCATATTAAGGCCCGAAGAAAATGAGGAACAGTGACAAATTGCAGACATGCATCTTAATTTTCATGTACGTTTGCATACAACTACAGGAGCTTTAAACTAACAAGTGATGAACTAAAAGAACAAAGGCAATCTACCGTAAAAAGTCTAAAATGTGTGGTAGTTTGAACAATTGCCATAAGTTCATAAGCTAAGGGGAAAGATACCATATAGTGTAAATAACCCACTATATTATATTATATAAATGATTCCTATGGTTTCAAGGTTGCCCTTCAAATAATGGGAAAAAAAAAATAATGAATAAAACCAAGTGAAAATTCAAAAGTTAACGTAGAGATAGATTGTCACAATCTTGTGTTGATTTTGGTGTCATAAAATATTATTTGAATAATTCTATATTCTAAATCACCATAACTGTATGAGATGCTTAGCAATGATAACGGAACCATTAAATAAAGAGAGAGAAGACGCAAACCTGCACAAGTTTCTGGCTAAGTAACCAAAGTTGTTTTGGGATAGTCCACTCCTCTATTCAACTTTGAATACAGTGTAGTTTTTACCATATATACACAATCTTGAGTGTTCGCACCTCAAAGCATCAGCCTAAAATATAACCATCAAACTATTTAAATGTTTGCTTAAAGTTCAGTAGTCACTTTTTTAAGCATACCTGCATGAAACTAAAGGCATGTCTTTCTCAAGTACAAGTCAGATTGAGTCATAAAAAATCAATTGTTAGCTCTCTTTTATATTGATCCCAAAATCCAGCATACGATTCTTCAATAAATCAGCTGACCAGAAATTGAATGGACTTTATCATCTCATAATTAGTCAGTAGTTCCAAAATATCTGATTTCTTCTATAGTGTTTCTTAAGATATTTTGATATTAGCTCCCTGTAAGTCCATTGCCTTTGTGTCTTGAACTCCAAAAATGCTTCTGAGCTCAAGTGAAAGTCCCCTTTACCTAAAGCCTCAAACACAATTGGATCTGTTAACACTTGTGGATAATCCTCCAAGTTCATATTATTTAGAGCGAAGTCCAAGTTTTTTCCGATCCTTCTATCCAAGTATGCATCAACAACACAGCCACAAGTCACTAGATCAGGAATGACATTTTCATGCATCATATGTTCGATGCTAAGGTGCAGGTCCCAGAATAAAGACATTCTTGAAAAGGCCAGAGCACGAATATTAAAGGTTGTAACATCAGGGCAGAACCCAGATTCTATCATTCTCAAAAATTCTCTCTGCAAGCTTTTCATTTTAAAATTAGCAGCAAAAGAAAGTAATAGAAGGTTCCATAAAAGGTTCCCCACATTTCTCCTACCAAGACCAACATCTCTCAAGAATTCACCCAATTCATAGAACTTTTTCTCCCTTACGTATGCAAAAGCCACTGACCTAATTGCTTCCTTATCTATTAAAATTCTAGATCTTTTAAGGCGGCCATATACACTCTCCATCTCTTCCAAAGAACCAAAAATGCTATAATACTTAAGAAAAGTATTACCAGTCACGGGATCAATATGGAAACCCATTAAAACCATTTCCTTCAGTGTATGCTCCATCAATTTCAGTTGCCCACCTTTTCCAAAGCAAGAGATAGCCAATGAGTAAACATCAGGCAGTATATTGAAATTCCTCGAATTCATGTACTGTAGTATTCTGATCACTTCATCAAAATACCCATGTTTCCCATAAGCATCAAATAATTTTGAAATTAATTGAACACTAGGCTCAAAAGAACTATTTATAAGCTGATCCCATATAGTCATTGCTTGAGGAAAGAGGCCATTCTCTGCGTAATATAACAGCAATGCACATAGAGGAGGCATTTTAGGCAGAAAACTATCAACAACCATTTCATGTGAATGCCCATCACGTTGATGAAAGATTCTTTTCCTACTCAACTTTTCTGTCAAAGAAGGGTAATTTACATTGCTATCCATGTTACTAGAAAAACCAGCTTGCTTCCGCTGCCAGATTATCTGTCCGAAGCGCAACCAAAAGAAAATGACGTTGGCATAAATACAAAACAGCGCCTGTTACTAATAGCCTAGTAGCGAGCAACATAAACACCTAAAGTATATATGAAGTTTTTCTCTAAAACATCGTTATACAAGAAATTACAACTTCCACTCAATGGAACAAGTTCTTGAAGAAGTAACAACTATAACATTTACTGGATTGTGTCGGTAGCAAACATCACAACTTACAGAGGGGCAATCACCGATGAAAGAGAAATTTATGATCAAATGAAACCAAAAAATGAGATACATTTAGAATCTAGGTCCTTACTTTCTCCGATAAAACTGATACTCAGTGACCAATAGTGCTCAAATGTTTCAATCTCGAAAAATAAACAGGCTTAGCATGTCAAGGGATGAGCGAATGCTTGGCAAATTTGAGGTATGGCAATGCTAAAAGGTAAAATGAAACATCTCATTTCAGGCACAAGTAATTCGACATTAAGGGATATGATAAAGAATACCTTGCGCTCTGGAGTGCTTTCGGAACCCTTTTGGAGAGAGAAAACCATGGAACGATTCGATTTCAGAGCTGAGAAAGGGGAGAGGGGGCGTGAAGAGGCAAGAAGAGACTTCACTTCCATTGGTTCGAAAGGATGGGGAGGCCGATCCGATATTTCCATGCCAGCGTATTTAGTTGTGGCGCAAAGGCTCTTGAGCATGTTAATGTCTAGGCTTAATAAAAAATGATTTTAATTTTATTTGGACAAAATTGTCCACTTCATTTTCTGAAATGAAAAGATATGCCCTTTATTTCTATCTTCTTCCCCAACATTATCTGTAATTGTCTATACCTCACAGTGCACGTTAATTTTTCAGTAAGAACCGGAGAATTTTTAATAAAATTAATACTGTCGGATAAAAATTTACTGAATTTGAATCTGCTTTCCTTCTAATTTCGAAATTTTATTTTATTTTTAAAATAATTTATATATATCATACACAACATGTTTCGTATTTAGTAAATTTAATATTAAACTTTGTTGTCGTTATCCTCCAATAAGTAGAGTAAATGGCTGGCCTATACAAACCATAAAAATGTGCGTATGTGCCTTCATGCAGTGTTGAACCCAGGCATGCGCTTTTGTTTGGTTTGGAATCATATTTTATATTTACTATTATGATTTAAATGTTCGTTGGCCAATGGGCTCTTATTTTGGACGTAAATATGGACCAATCTTGTTTTAGATTTTGTGAACAATGACTTTAGGCTACTTTTGGCATATGATAATTATTTCAAAAAAATTCAGATTTACAAAATTAGTTTATTGTCCAAAGTTTGTTTGATATTTTTTTTTTTTTTTGTCAATCCGCAATGAGCCTTTTACCAAAATTTTATGAAAAATAGTTATGTGTCATTTATTTTGTATTTATTTTTAGAAATTAATTTTGAACAAAATTAATGGAATATTAGGTTAAATTTAAGGAAGGGGATTTTTGTATTAATTAATTTTTTACATTTATGTTTAGTTGATTAATTAATTAATTATTTAAATCTTATTGTGTTAAAGGCTTGTTTGTTCATCTTAAGCATTTACAAGCATTTTAATGTCATGTAATTAGGATAATTTTGGCATAATTAAAGTTTGCCGATTGCACCTTTAGTTATTCTAAAAATTATACATAAAGTATTTAAATTACATAAAGAAAATGACATCAAGTTGTAATTAACCATATTCAACTTGACATTCATCATCCTTGAGAATGTTATCATATAGATATGATTAATTAGGGTGGAATAGCAAATTTTTCATTTTCTTAATTTACCCATAAGGATTGAGAAAAAGAGCATTATTTGCTAATTTTATCATATAGTGCATGAACCTAATCAAATAAAACTTAGCCTACATGTGGTTTTATTTGTTACTAAACTCATGTTTGATTTACATGTTCTACATAGGTAGAACATGTTATATAAAAATTTTAAAGTTGTCTTAAATATTGACATAAGCATTTAATTTTTATCCAAATTTCTAACCACTTAATATTTCTTATTTTTAAGTTCCTGAATTAAATGGGGATAATTACAAAATTTAAAAGGAAAGAATTCTCCTCCAATTAGATTGATAGATGCCAACTATGCTATGAGAAAGGATGAACCTCCTACACCCACAGATATTAGTAATACATATGATATAAACCTTTATAAATGTTGGAGTGATTCAATCGCTTTAGTGTAATATATATTAAATCTAAGATATCTACTAACATACGTAGATCACTAGAAGAGCATAAAAATGCTCATTACTTGTTAAAAGCTATAAATGAACAACTGGAATCATATGAAAAAACTTTAGCAAACACCCTAATGACAAAAGTATCTACTATAAAGCTCATTGGAACAAGGGGTGTACGAGAATACATCATGCAAATGAAAGACATTGTAGCTCAATTAAAAACACTCAAGGTTGAGATGTCAAATTCTTTCCTAGTACATTTCATTCTGAACTCCCTGCAATATTAATATAGGCCGTTGAAAATCTCTTACAACACACATAAGCATAAATGGTCAAATGAATTAAATACTGAACATAATGTTTAAGAGGAAGGAAAGCTATAAAATTCTTGAAATTTAAATGCCAAATATCTTATTTTAAGTTTTAAAAAATTAAATTAAAATTTTAAAATTTAAAACGGTTTCATGAGTTAGAAAAGAAAGAGAATGCATCTAGGGCAAGAATAAATCTTAATGTTTTATATAGTTGAGGAAATATTAGAATATGTAAATTAAGATGACTTAAATATTTAAGGATTAAATATCATACGTGAGTTTGAGGCTAGTACAAGTGTCAAAGCCTTACCTTATACACTTATAGCACCAAGGTTTGAATCTTTCCTTTTGCATCTTAGGAAAACTTTGAAGTTTTTTTTTTACTGTGACATGTGTTCCTCCCATAGGCAAATTACTAAAATACCCTTTATCATTATTTTGTTCCAAATGTCATCATCTCTCTTGCATAACAAAGGAATGGCAACCAAGAATTCTTCCTCCATCCTCTGTCAAGTTTGCTTCGTCAACAAAGGAATGGCAACTTAGGGCTTTAGTTTTAGATTGATTTTTGAAGACTTCTCCCTCATTTTCATCAATCAAATGCATCATTTGGCCTTTGAATTTTCCAACCCTTTTTTTGTAGCAAAGGGCACGATTTGAGCTTGAATTCGTTGAGATTTGGGTGGTTTTTTGTGAAATTTCTTAAGGGTTTCATTTAATATATGTATTTCGTTCCTTTCTCCCTCTAATTCAGTGTTCAATTTTGTGGTTTTGTTTCAAAAATCAAAAACCCTCTTGCACGTGAATAGTGACCAAAATTTGAAATTCAAAATTAGGACTTAATTTAGAGTTTTTTCATCAAATTTCTTTAGGGCTTTTGATCCTAGGTAAGAGTCTAACATTTTCCCTTTGCCAATTTGAAGTTTGGGTTAAAAATTTAGAAACCCCTTTTTCATGGTAGGAGTTGAAGTGTTTAAAGTGGTGGAATATAAAGATTTCTTGTTCATCTTGCATCATTAGACCTCAAGAAAAGTGATAAAATTGGTTGGAAGTTTTTGTTTTAAGTGATAAGTTATTTTGAGAATTCTTATGAAATTATCTTAAATTTAGGTGTTGTAAGAGGAAGCTTGATGAAGAAAAGTTTAATGGAAGTGACTATTATTATTGAATAATTACTTTGGTTATAATCGGTATAATTTTTAAGTTATTGAATGAGATTGGACACCTCAAGGGCTATGTAAAAGGGATTAATTGACTTATTTGGGCATGAATATATCTTATGAGTTATACATTAATAATGATGTTAGAAAGTGTATTTAATGTTGTTCATATGTTGAGCAACCTTGATATCTTATGTTAGAAATAATTCCATGAACAGGGATGACAATGGAAAAGTAAAGAGCTATGAGGTCATAATCTTGGAATATTTGTATAATCATATTTTTGGACTTAAAGTCAATTAAATTTCCAATTGGTGGAAACTTTTAGTGGTTTTGGTCATTGGTGGAAGAATGAAAACTTTAACATATGGACCATTTAGGTCCGGTGAGCATTTTTCTATGTGTATATGCATGTATTTGTTGGCCATGACAATTATAATTATTTAAGAGAATATTTGTGATTTAAAAAAAAAAAGAGGAAAATTAGGACAGAGGTCATTTAATGATGACAAATTACTTTGTTAATCAGTTTATTATGGGATTACTCATTATGAATTTATTTAAGCTGAGATTATTATAGTGAGAGGCATTAAGTTTATATTTCTTGTTTTTAAGATCATACCATGTTTAGTGGATAGCAGAGGAGATAATAAGGGTATGAGTTTGTATGCTTTGTTCAAGTGAGTAGATAATACTGGTTATGCAAATTTATATTTTACGTTATCTCTTTTCAAAAAATATTGTTATTTGAACTTCCTTATGCTATAGGCAGACATCTTGAGATTTATAAACCTCGTTTGTATTTTCTGAATGTTTGAAAGTTCTAGATTTATGGATTAAGTTGATTCTACATTTATGAATTCCAATGATTATTAGTTTTAGAATTATAATGATTCAAGATTTTTGGGATTTCTCTATTTTGTACTTTGAAATTTCTAATTTTACATTCATCAAGCACCATGATTCTTTAAAAATGAAAGGTTTTGAATTTGTAATTATAAATTACTTTGATTTTGAGGTTTGGAACAACTCTTATTATGCTTATCCAAAGATCTTGAAATCTTTGAATTTTAACTAAGTTTTAAATGTATTTAGAAATGCCTGTACTTGATAATGTTTTTTTTTGTTTACTTTCTGAAATATGCGGATTATATGATTCTGTATATATAAAACACTCTAATTTTATATTTATGATTACTTTGAATTAGAACTTTTGAATTAATCTTATTCTATTCTTTGAATAAATTGGATTATGGATTTTCTGAACAAACTCTGATTTTGAGCTTCTTATTTTACAAATGATGTAAAAGAATTTTTTTTAGGGAATCCATCCTAAACAGGACCCTGTAACTAATGACAGTAGATATTAGTCGTAGTAATTACGATATGGCATCTGATATGATTAAGGCGCAATGCCATATTCTGATATTCTGTCTGAGGTGAAATGCTGAAATTTTGAATATGTCGAGCCATATTACTTGGTGTCTAACGTCAGATTTGTTCTATTAAACTAGCTTAGAGCTACCAATTGATTCTAATGGTTCTTTAGGAGGTTCCCTACCAATCTGATAAGTTTGATACCCTTATATGGTAAATGAAATTTGATTTTTATTTTAAAAATTTAGTTTGTCTATATGATTGGCAATTATGTAAAGATTAAGGAAATTTTCCTTTCCATACAAATTGTTTTATTAATTGATAGTTTCTTTTAAATTCAAAGAAAAATAGAGGATTTATGAAAAACTCTACCGTACTTGTCTGTCCCCTTCCTTGTATAATTAGTATTATTTGCTTATTGAGTTTTCACTCACCTCTTGTTGTTTGACATTTTTCATATGGTAGCACTATTCTGGAGCCCCACCTAAAAACTAAAGGCATAACAAGTGTCTCATTATGTGAACATTGCATTATTCGCATATACAAGTCCTTCTTTGTTGTAAAGCCAAGGGGAAGGGCAAAACACCAGTCCATGCTGACTTCAAAAGGGAAATCACATGTTTTTCCTATAAAAACAAAATGACACGTAAAGAAAGACTACAACAAATTCAAGATTTGGCTTGAAAAGAAAAGTAATTTAATCTCATTCTTTTGTTATAAATCTAATATGATAGATCTTAGTAGTAACACATGGTGGATTGATTATAGTTCGACAATTTATATTTTTAATACCATGCAGGACTTTTTAAACCAAAGGAAGCCAATGAGAAATGAGCAATATATCTATTCAAGCAATAAGATGGGCTTACTAGTTGAGACTATAAGGACATACAGATTGATTTTATACATTGGTTTTTTTTTCTAATTTGGATAAGACTTTCTATGTACTAAGTTTTTCTAGAAACTTGATTTCAATTTCTAAGCTTGTACCATTAGGATATTCCTTTGAATTTTTGAATAATTTGTTGAAATTAGCTTATAAATATGATCTTGTTATAAATGGTACAATTAATGATAGTCTTTTCTAAATTCAATTACAAAACATATATCACTTAATTCATTGCATGTTTCTAGTAGCATAGTTATAATACCATGTGTTACTAATGAAAACTCATCTATGTTGTGGCACCATTAATTAGGTTATATCTCAATAGAGAGAATTAAAAGGCTAGTAAAGGATGGAGTATTAAATGCTTTTAATTTCACTAGCTTTGAGACTTGTATAAACTGTATTATGGGTAACCAAACTAATAAGACCTAGAAAGGTGCTAATATAAGTTATACCCTATTAGAGATCATACATATTGACATATGTAGTCCAGATATAGACTCAAGTAGTCTAAAGTACGTTATCACCTTTATTGATAATAACTCACGATATATGTATCTATATATGCTTAATAACAAGTAGGAGGCATGGGTTGCCTTTAAAGTCTTCAAAATAGAAGTAGAGAAACATTGTGGTAGAAAAAAAATACTGAGAACAAATAGGGGTGGTGAGTACAATAATATATATGCTGAAGATGAACAAGCACTGTGTCCATTTGCAAGGTTTCTTCAAAAGCATAGGATTTTGCCTATTACACTATGTATAATTCTCCATACCACAATATTGTAACTAAAAGAAGAAACAAAACTGTATTAGACATGGTTCAAAGATTGTCCAGTAACTTTAAGCTTCTTAAGTCCTTCTAGATTGAAGCCCTCAAGAAAGTTGCATTTAAGGATGCGCGTTTAAGGCATATGTGCGTTTAGGGATGTCCATCTAAGGTAACGGCTTATAATCCACAATAAAAATTAAACCCTAGGACCATTAGTAGTTACTTTATTAGGTATGTCGAAAGGTCTAAGAAATATAGATATTGCTATCCATCTCATAGTTTTAGGATTATGAAATCAAGAAATGTTAAATTTCTTGAGAATGACTTGATTAGTATGAGTGATTAATCTTAGGACTTAAATTTTGATAATGATCATTTGGATACTTAAGTTCTCTCATTAAGTGATAGATTGGTTATCATTCATACCTCTCAAATAAAAATAGGTATTGAAGAACCACAAAATGTTTACCATGACCAAGTTTATCAAATTGTATAACAATCACCAAAGGCTGTTGAGCAACTAGTTAAGGAACATGCTTCCCAAGAGAATGTTGACTCAACATCAAGAAGATCAACTATGACTAGAAGGTCAACTATTCCTAGTGATTATGTTGTAAATCTACAAGAGTGTGAGTATAATATATAAGCCAAAAATGAACCTGAAATGTTTTCACAAGCCATCAATTGTGAAAAATCTAAATTGTGACTTCATGTTATGAAGGATGAGATAGATTCCATGGTATCCAATAGAGTTTAGGATCTCATTAAGTTGCCTAATGGTTCTAAGGCCATTGGATATAAATGGGTCTTTAAGACAAAATAGACTCATTAAGCAACATTGAGAGGTATAAGGCAAGACTCATGACCCAGAGATTCATTTAAAATGAAGGAATTGGTTACAAAAGGACTTTCTCTCTTGTATCCAAAAAAGATTCCTTCTATATTATAATGGCGTTAGTTGTCCATTTTGATTTAGAGTTATATCATATAGATGTGAAAATGAAATTCCTTAATAGGGATCTAGAAGAGGAGGTATATACGAAACAACCTATTGGATTCTCCTTTAGTGTTAGTGAACATTTAGTTTACAATCTTAAGAAATCCATATATGGATTGAAACAAGCCTTTTGTAAATGTTATCTTAAGTTCCATGAAGTTATCTCCTCATTTGGATTTGTAAAAAATGTCATGGATCAATGTATATATCAAAAGGTCAATGGTAGTAAAAGTTATTTCCTTGTGTTGTATGTGGATGACATTTTACTTGCAACTAATGATAAAGGGTTGGTAAATAAGATGAAACAATTTCTCTCTAAGAACTTTTATATGAAGAATATGGGTTAGGCATCTTATGACATTGACATTAAGATCCATAAGGACAGTGCTCAATGCATTTTAGGTCTGTCACAAGAAACCTTTATCAATAAGGTTTTAGAATATTTCAAATGAAAGACTGCTCACTAAATGTAGCACTTATTGTGAAAGGGTAATAAGTTTAATTTGAACTAATGCCTAAACATTGATTTAGAAAGGAAACAAATGCATAAAGTTCCAAATGTTTATGTTGTCATAAGCCTTATATATGCTCAAGTTTGTACAAGACCTAACATTGCATTTATAGTTGGAATGATAGGCAGGTATCAAAGTAATCCACAAATTGATCACTAGAGAGATGTGAAAAAGGTTACGAGGTACCTTAAGGGTAACAAAAACTACATGTTAATATATAGACAACTTGAAAACCTTAAGGTAGTTGATTACTCAGATTTAGACCTTGCCAGTTGCATTGACTCTCAAAAATCAACTTCTGGTTATATTTTTATGCTTGTCGATGAAGTCATGTTTTAGAGGAGCACAAAGCAAACTTTGACTACTATTTCTACCACTGAGGTTGAGTTCGTATCTTGTTTTGAGGCAACCTCATATGATGTATGGCTTAAGAGCTTTATTTCTAGGCTTATAATTGTGGATTCAATCTTTAGGCCACTAAGAATGTATTGTGGTAACTCAATAGCTATTTATCTGGTTAAGAATAATAAAAGTGGAAGTTGAAGCAAGCATATCAATATTAATTACTTGGCCGTTAATTAAGAATGTGTTAATGAAAATAAAGTTTCTATTGAATACATTAACACTGAGTTGATGATTACTAATCCTTTTGATGAAAAGCATGCTACCAACAATGTTTAAGCATCATGTAACTAGCATGGGACTTAGTCCCATATTGAACATTTGATCATCATTTGTAATAAAGCTCTTACTTAATTTGATTTTAGTTATTTCTTTCATTATTTGTGCATATTTATATTAAGATAATATGCAATATTAGGAGGACACTAAATAAGTATAGTGCTTATTCATTAAGTTATGATGGATTAAGGAAGTTATATTCATTGTAATACATGGAAGGTAACTATTATGATTCGAGCATTTAGTTTTCACTTTGGAATATAATATTTATGAATTTGAAATCATTATAGTCAATTAAACCAATTGGGAGAATGTTGGTTATATTTTTAAGATTTTTGGATATTCTATAAGTAAATCTCAATATGATAGTGGTTTATTTTATGGGATTTTAGAAAGCATAAACTGAGAATATTTCAATTTTAAATATTCATTTAATGGGAAGTGAGCTTCAATCTTTCTCTATAAATATGGACTCCTTGACTTCATTTCTCAACAACTCATTCTTATTACATCATCTAATAGTGACAAATAAAAGCTCATAAGAACTCATATAGAGTGCCTATTTATTTTTATATTACAGTATTTCGAATTATGAAAAAACAGTGGATGGATGTACATAACAGTTATGCATTATACCTATTTTATATTGATATATTAATGATTTCTTTTATTCATGTAGATATGTCTAATATTTCTCACTACATCTTAACATCCCTTGTTGCTCTTCCTTCTTCAAAAATACTTGTACATGTTCCATATCTAAGCAACATTTTTTATTTAAAAAATGCTCCAAGATTTTCATTTAATTAATAAAAAATTCAAGTAAAAATCTCAAAATAAATATAATATTCTACTCAAAACACTTTAGGGTGGCTTTACATTTATATGTATATTCTACTGAGTTAAGACCTGAAATTACTTTTACGGTGAACAAGTTATATGAGTATATGCAATTGCCCGAAGAGTCACATTGAAAAGCTATCAAGCGTATACGTTAGTATCATAACAAGACTCTCCACTATGGTTTAGTAAAGAAATCATCTACTCGGGGGATCTGATGCTGATGATAGTTGTCTTGGCTGCAACTTGGTTTCTTGTTTCAAAAAGCGAACTGTAGTATCTCTCTTAGCTAGTAAAGCTTGGTATTGTAGTTTAGCCAATACTCTACCAGACGTACTATGGCTAAATCTTTACTTTGAGAACTACAATGTCAAACCAGCAACATAGCTGAGTCACAGTTCTCATGAGTGTTAACCCGATTCTTCTCTCGAAAACTAAGCAATTTAAATTGAATTTGCACTTTGTTTGTTAAATGGTTGTGAGTAAAGAAGTCATTATACAACACATGTTCAAATTGCTCATAATCTAACAAAACCATTGTCTTGTATCGGATTTCATGAATTCAGAAACAAACTTCAAGTCAAATTTTTTACTTCAGTTTGAGGGGAAGTGACAAAAATGAGAAAAATAATATTGGAAGAGTTAGAAATAGTAATTAGCTCTCACGTATATGCTGTCATCTCCACATATAAAAATAAAATAGTTAGTCAATTCATTTGTATATTGTTATGACTTTGATGTAATGCTATACTTACATGTTATTATATATAATTTTTCTATATCCATCATGACCAATCAAATTTTGTATTAAGATTAAAATTTAGAGTTTTTGTAGTTTATGCGAAAACAAAAACTCTTTAAAAAAGCATAAATTTAACACATTGTAAACATTATCTAAATCTTTTATAATTACTTAAAAAAATACATTTAATTCATATCTCTTTTAATTATACACACTAGTTTAATTGTCGTTTCTCTTGATTTCCATATAAAATTGTATTGTATGCAGTAATAAAAATAATTTCTTATCTAATTACTTTCGGGATAATAATGCCGCAACTCCCAATGCAAGTCCGCACGTGGGAAGGGTCCCGCCTTTCTTGCTTTTTTTTTTTTTTTCAGGAAACAGTTCCAGCTCAGTAGTCAGTGTTTCAGCAACTTGGGCGTTGCACCTTCCAAGAGTGGTTGAGGTTGTACTTGACAATGTCTCCATATTGAGGGTGCGATACTCATTGACAAGAACACGCATGGAAAGAGCGGATTTGTCGAACAGAGTCAATAATAGAATTCCATTTTGTTGTATTTGATAATATTTATAGGTAAGGAAGACAAACGACAATCCTGAAATAGATTTGACTTCTGAAATTGTGAATTATAAGTATTAATTATGAAAATGAAGCACTTTTCTTTACATGTTTTTTCCACGATAACAATGCAACCTAAAATGTTCACAAACATCCCTCAGATCCCCAAGTTTAGAGTTGAAGGGGGATTGGTATGTATATGACTGTGAGTATAGAGTACAATAGCCCTTGTTATAACTAGAAAGGAAACAAAAGTTTAAAATCTAAATGAGTCTTGCCATATTTCCTTTGGGGCTCAAATTAGCCAATGAATGCGTCTTGTGTGACGCATGATCAGCTCCTTTATTGAGATTTCTGGAAAAGCATTAGCTCATCTCCTCCCATTATTTACTTACTAATAATAATAATAATAATAATGATGATGATGAGAAGTGTTGACTCTTGATTCAAGCAGCAACAATCCCAGCAAAAGACACAAGAGGACCAGAGCAAGGCGAAATAGATAAATCAAGCGGTTTGATGGGAGCAGATGACCTTCGCTTCTCTTTCTCTCTGTGATCATCATTCCTGATGTAGCTCCCACGGCACTCTGCGCTACAAAACGCTCTCTCCCCTCTGCACAAATGGACCACAAATAATCATAGGTCATAGAACTATATGGGCGGACACATAATTCAACTACTTGTCATCCACTGATATTGCCTACTGGTCCCAACTCCCAACAAAGTTGGAGATATACATGGCTGAGCTAAAAACACTGCACCAAACTACCATTGAAGATTTGAAGCATTAGGGAGAATAATTAAGTAGAAGACCACAAGAATGCATACACAAAATCTCACGATCAAAACACATTGATGGCATTGGTAACTGGTAAGCAATGGCTACCAGACAAGTTATGACAAGCTTCCTTGTCAATGAATCGAAGAACCCCACAATAGCATTGCAAGCAAATATTTCATCTTGTTCTAAATCAATACGATGGCTTCTTTCCTCGGTCAAAAATTTCTTGTCAACCTGAAACACATTTACAATTTGAAACAAGTAGTATTCAAGGGGAACAGTTCATCCTCAAATCTTACTGAAGTTGTGTCTTTTGCCAAACTAATTTGGACACCTATAACAAAAACTCTACAGCCATTAGACATTTATATTAAGCAACACATTTCTGAAAGCAAATCTACATCGCAGCAACAGTACAGGAGTACAGTAGGACTAGGAGTTTGATAAGCTTCTCAAGATAGTAAACAAGTTCAAGGAAGAAGGATATGGCAATAAGAGTATAAGAGGTCTTAACTTATTGCCTATATGGTAGGCTTTCCTCTGACCTTGCAACAACTTGCAAGGGTGAATTCATCTCATAATTTAAGTTTTACACACGCCTAGGTTTTTGTCTCGCAATTATCACCAGATCAGGGATATGGTGTATCAGCAAATCAATAAAGTGCATGCAAACTTTAATATCGCTAGTAAACTGGATCAAAAAAATCTTATACGAACAGTTACGAGAAGAATGATACGGCAGATTTCGTTCAGTCAAACTAGACATCAGACCTTCAGCTAAATAAGACATCCACTAGTAGTCAGCCCCATTATCACAGTTAGTGTTAACACAAATCAGGAGGTTGAACAGAAAATACGTGAGTAAATGAAGTCACAGTGTCACACCACACCATATACATAGCAGATATGATCCAATTTAAGAATTAATCTATTGACCATATTGGCAGCCAGAAAACACCGTCTAAGATGACGTATTTGAAACTGCCCTTTTCCTTTCCAATGCTGCACTTCGAATGTCAATATCAATGACACTGACACAGGTATTAAAGCCACAATGATTTTGAGTTTTTACCCCAGAAAAGAAAAAAAAAAAAAAAGAAATAGAGAATTACAGAAGGTTCCAATGACCAGATGGAAGATTTTTCTTTTTCACTTAACACATCAATCGGGGAAAATCATCAATTCTTACTACAAAGGCATTCAAGGAAGTAATTTACAGTTCCCTGTCAGCGTTTCCAAGAAACTCTTAACATTCAAAATCTGGTAGATCATTCACTAGTAAAATGGGTAAGAAATGTAAAACACTAATTTTCAACAAAAGTAAGGCATCAACTAAGTTAACAACAACCCAGATTCATTAACATCAACAAAACACAAACTTTAAATTCATTTCCAAGACATGATGAACTAGCAACATGCACAAAGCCGTAAAGCCGTAAAGCTGAATCTTAATAAAACATAATAATTAATCAAGCCAGCAGTGGAAGACGAAGGACATTAAAATAACCAACAAAACAAAAAACAAAATCATAAATTCCTTTGTTATCTCTACCTGTAAATGAATATGTCCACACCATTAAGTTGTTTGTTGCAAAGATTGCAGAATTCCAGAAAATCTGCAGTCCAAAACCCAGTGGAGTCGTCTCCAATATTGACAGGTGAAGTAGAGAAAACGCCATTGGTGAGCACAGCAGAAGTAGGAACAGAATAACTAAAATGATCAGCAACACCGTTAAGCTGATCATCGAAGTAGAAGCGTTTTTGGATGGTATTGTCAGCCAAATGAGAAATCACGCAAGTATAGGCTTCAGACTCAGAGTAGTCATTAACCTCCTCTCTCTGGGGGTTCCGGAAATTTGCAGCGGGCTTCGCGGAAGATACTATAGGGATGGGCATCGGGGTTGATCTCGGGGACATCGCCTTATTGGCGGGCAAAAAAGCATCATATTCAAGGGTATCACTCATAGCAGCAACTATGCCCAGCCCAACTACACCTGTCTCAAAATTTCTGGGGGATTTGGCAGAATTCGCAGCTTTCTCAGAAGAAAGAGCACCGAAAAGGGAAAGACTGATGGTGGGTTTCTTTTTCACTTGTGAATTCTCCATCTTGTCGGGGTAATTGAATCCGCAAATGAAACGGGGATGAAGATTAAAGAGTGTGCATCAAAGCGGGGGAAGAAGTGAGAATCACAACCTTTTCAGTGTTTTTATTTGTGAGAGACATAATTGGAATTGGAGGGAAGCGAAGAATTTGCAGACAAAAGCAGAAGCTGGTACCCAGAAACGCGGGGAGAGGGAGGAGAGAGAGGGAGAGAGCAGGGAAGGAAGGAAAGAAAACCACCAGGCCAGCTTCCACTTCCAGCACTCTTCCCCAGTGCTCTAACGCCACTCGTTTGTCAAAGAAATGGAAATATCAAGGCCCAGTGGGAATATATATCAAAGTCTCTTTTTCTGTTTCTCTTACATCGCTTACCAATTATTGACCTGCTCAACAGTTTTGCATCTGCCGTAATCACGCTGTTCGTTGTTTTTTGAAAAAAAAAATATTTCCTCAATCTACATAAATAATGTGTTTATCTGTTATATCTCTCATCCTGGATCATAATATCATAACATGATTGCCCAAACTAGGTATGTTTCGTAATTTAATTATATGATATTACATATTAAGATTTTGAAAAACTAAATTATGAGAGTATATATATTTTCAAAGGAAACTAACAATTATAACTTTTGTATAAATATATTTTTTTAAAGTGCTTCTTTTACTTTTCTTTTTTAAATGTTTGTCTTTTTTGAGAGATATCTTAAGAGATACAAAGTAATGGTAATTATTAAAATTGAGTTACCTCGAAAATATTGACATATTTCAATATCTGATAATTACATTTATTTAATATTGGAAATTGCTCATTGACTTTGAATTTTATAGTGTTTATTGTATTTTAATAAATCTTCAACAATGTTTATAGCAATATTTACTTCATACATCTAAAATACAATGTGTTTGTCTATTACGTTCATATAAATCAAATAATGTTTCCTGAATAAATTATTTTTTTAAAGATAAAATACAATGTGTGTGTCTATTACTTTCATTTGGTTCCAATTGGTTCTTTAACTTTACCTTACAGTTCAATTGTGCCCCTCAAATTCATATAATTTTAATTTGGTCCTTTAATTTTATCTCAAATTCTACATTCATCTTTTTATTTTATTTTATTGTTTTTAATTTCTCCCTTAATTTTTTAAATAATGCTTAAATATTTTTTTACTCTTACACCATCAAATTAAAATACTTTAAATATTAAAATTTTCTTACCAATAGCAGGAAAAAGAAGAGCTAGTACCAAAATGAGAAGTAAAGATCAGACCAAATCCAGTTAAGGGTTACCAATCATTTTAGTTTGTATAAAAATAATTTATAATGTTGAAGATTCAAATTAAAATTACTGTGTTTTGTTAGGCTTACTTATATTAATTAATAATTAAAAATTAAAAATTAGAAGGAGAAAAAAATTGAAGTACTTCTTTAAAATTAATGGTCAAAGTAGAAAAAATAATGAATTTAAAGTAAAATTAAAAGATGAAAGTAGAACTTAAGATCAAGTAAAAAGATCAAATCAAATGAAGGTAAAAGAACGAAAATAAAATTTAAAATAATGTTAAAAGATTTAATTAAAATTAAAAACATAAAACTTGAAGAAACAAGATGAAAAATGTTTTTTTTTTGTTTTTAAAATATATACAGACCATTTCAGCAGTGAGAAGAAAATTTTAAGGAAAAAAAAAAAAAAACTAACCCGTTATTCACACTGCAATGAGTCATACTTTAAAAAATATCTTGATAGAAAGATAGAAATTTGGATTAGATATTGTTATTCTACCTCTATACATTTGGAACTAATAAATTATTGATGACCATGTATCATCAACATCCAATAATCTAAAATGTATACAGTGAATATTGATCTATTTTAGAAATACAGCTGCCATGAATTGGAGTGCGACAACATAGGATAGATACACCGAAATGTTTTTAAAATAAATAGAAATATGGCAGTGTACGGTGTCAGTATTAGGAATGTTGAAAGCTATGTGAGTGAACAAGATGAGTCTGAGAATATCTGAGACGACAGTGGCACTCTCCAATCTTTCTTCTATGCCACTGTCGTTTTGCCCATAAGAAAAACAAAATTGTAATACCGTCAAAACGACTAAATGATGACACCGGAGGAAGTGGGGTTGGCTTGCTTTTCCCCTTATAACCAAAAGATAATTAAATATTTGATTTGGTGACCCCTTCCACTTGCCATACAATAATAAGGAAAACAGATATATTAATGAAGAATGAGTCATTTTAGCTCAAGAATTGTATTCTTTTGAATTAAAAAATAAGCGATAATTAAAGCCATATCATGATACTAATCTCTTGCCACTATATTTTGCTTTTGTAATGCTGTAACCTGTTACTTTTTCAGAAGACAAAAGTAGGAGTGCACCGAGAAAAAGCTGATAACTTTTCTACCACCCAATCATTTGAATGACTTTTGTGTTGTCAGCCAAAGGTTAAACATTCCCTGTTGTGTTTGTGTATTTTAAAATATTTCGCTTATTTGGTTCTTCGCCGGAGAGTTTCGCTAAGGAGTATGTAAGCCACTTGTTAAGGAATATTTATTATTTTTACAATAATTATTTTTTTATTATTTTTTATAATATTTAATTAATAATTTATTTTAATTTTAATTTTATAATAATATTATCATTTATCTTGTTTAAAAAAAATAGTCAATTTCTTTTATTTTAAAAAATTTATAATTAATATCTAATAATTTTTATATTTTCATATATCTAAGTAGTATTTGTATATTATTTTTAATTTTTTTAAAAAATAATTTCTGTTTATTTTAAAACTATCTTTTAAAATAAAATTTCATGAAATATTAAAAATTAATATTGAGATATTATTTAGAAGTATAAACATATAAAAATTCATTCGAAATTAATTATAATTTTATTTTAAAAATATTAATTATGCCTTTTGAAAAAAATAATGAATAATGTTGTCATAAAAACAAAATTTAAAAAAAAACCATTAATTAGATATTAGCAAAACCGTAAGTACAACGTGGCTATTAACAATACCTACATCTACGTGGACTGCCACATGACACACCGGAAAAAAATTGCCAAGGCATGATAAAATCATTGATGGCAAATTAAATAAACTCAATAAACAAATTAAAACAAACGCCTATTCCGAGGCATACATGCGTGAAAGTCAGATTGAATCACTAAGAATGAATGTCATCCTTTGCTAGAAGATGTTCAATTCCAAAATGACAATTCTGGACGAGAATAAGGTTTCCTAGTTTTAATCGTTTCATGAAACCACGAGCGCTGTGTGTAATTTGTGATCATACTCTGTTTTTCTTTTGAAAATGCTTCTTCTTATTAGGATTTGGATCAAAGGGAAGAAGAGGTGAAAGCAGATATAGATTGGCTCAGTGTATGACGATTTGGCAAATGTGTGTCACATGCGTAATGTAGCAGTTCGGAATTCAGATACTTCTCATGTGGGTCTCATTTAACTGAGAATCGTACGTCTTCTTCGATTACAATCCAGTACTCAAACCCAGTCATATGTTTTTGCCCTTTTCAACTTTTGAAGGTTTTCGTGAGTACCTCTTAGAAGCATTGAGCTCTCGCTTTAGTTGTTTATTTAGTGTAAGAAAAATTAATTATTATTTACTCCCTATATTTTACCTTAATTTATGAATTGGTTACTACATTTTATTTTCTTTTTTAAAACACTCATTATAGTTTTTTTTTTTGTGCAATTAACCTCCAACATTGTTAAACAGAATGTGATGTAGCAAATATATGTAAACATAAAGAAGTGCTAATCCCATGTGGACAAACTTAGGTGAAGTCTAGCATATTTTAAAAAATTTAAGTCCAAATAATAATGCATAAGGGAATCGCATTTAAACGCAACTGTTAGCTAGGATTCTACTTACTATCCGCTTTTAACCACCTTCAATTGTTTCACACTATGTTTTTTTGCTTCCCCTTTGATTTTCAGAATGGTGTAAAATTTTCCTACCGCTCTGTCCATATATAGCCGAAACAGGGATATTGTACTTATCCATCTTCCTCTCTCTGTTCTTTTCGTTCTTATGTGTCCTTTCACTTTATTCTTTCTCCTTTGTGACTCTTCTTTTCTTGACTGCTTCCTTTGTTTTCTATTCCTATTTAGTTCTTCTCTCCATCGCTTCTCCTATTCCTGCTCAAGTGCCCTCGTGCTTAGTTTTTTCTTCGAAGACTTCCCCCTTTCTCACTCTTTGTACTCTTGTTTTACCGCATCCCTCACCACTTTGTCTGCTAGAAGGTTCTATTATGTCAGTTATAGATAGTTAAGAGTTAGTTTGTCTCCGAGCTGTATTATGTTAATACATTCTCTTAGCACTAGTCTGCTATAAAATGTAAGAGATAGTACAACATTAATTCAAGATAGTTTTGTGCTTCTGTGAGTTAGTCAGCTGGCAGCAATGCAGAAGGATGTGGTTGCGTTTACTCATTTCATTTCAGTAAAATTAGATGAAGGGAATTATCTGCTTTGAAAACAGCAAGTAGGTGTAGCTATTTGTGGCTATAAATTAGAGCAATTTGTTGAGAAGAATCCAAAAGTTCCAGCGAAATTTACTAGTGAGGCAGATGAATTGGCAGGAAAAGTTAGTGCAGATATTTTAAAATGGCGTAAACAGGATCAACTCTTATGTCATGGTTGTTGTCTTCATTATCACAGCCTATGTTGGCAAGAGTAGTTGGGTGTGAAAATTCCTCCCAAGTATGGAATCAATTCAGTGAGTTCTTTTCATCTCAGACTAGAGCTAAGATAAAGCAGTATAAAGCTCAGTTGAAAGGGTTAAAGAAAGGGAGTCTTTCGGCAAATGAATATCTTTTGAAGGTTAAAGTAGCTGTTGATGTGTTAATATTAGTTGGTTATCCGGTATCTACAAATGATCATATAGAGGCAATCTTTGAAGGTCTTGGAGAAGAATATGATGCGTTTGTCATTTCTATTATGTCAAGATTAGATCCGTATACTGTGACAGAGATAGAATCATTAATTCTTGCTCAAGAAAGCAAAATAGAGAAGAATGTTAAAACAGTGAATGAGCCCATTAGTATAGCAACTTTTTTTGCTCAAACATCAGAGTAAGGTTCAGTCGAATTCTCACCAGAATAATAGTTTCAGAAGTCAACATGGGAGAGGAAATAGTTATGGCTTTTATAGAAGAGGCAAAAATCAAAGTCAATATGGTAGACGTGGAAGAGGAAGGAATAATCCTAGATATGGTGTAACATGTCAGTTGTGTGGAAGAATGGGTCATCCTGCAGGGCAATGTTTCCACAAGTTTGATCAGTTATTTCAAGGACAGTTTTTAAACCAGCAGGGGTATCAGCAAAGATACCATCAAGGGTATTCCCAGGAGCAGCAGTACCCGAGGCCTCAAGGGAATATGATAGCATATGCAGCTCAAGGAGATGCAGACACATCTTGTTATCCTGATTCAGGTGCCAATGCGCATATCACTTCAGATGTGGGAAATCTCATGAACAAAACTCCTTATGGTGGCAGTGAAAAGATTCATGTAGTAGATGGCATAGGTTTGGTAATTCAAAACTCAGGTTTTTCACACATAAAAATTCCCTATCACCATAAAACATAGCCTTAAATAACCTTTTACATGGTCCCAACATTACTAAAAACCTTCTTAGTTTGTCCAAATTTGCCCAAGATAATTAAGTTGAAAGGAATTAAATAATGAATACATTCATAGATTATTTAGGGTAGGAGACTTATATACTTATCTTGATTACAAAAGCTGATCGAACTCTGGTTTGGATCATTGATCGAATGAGATACCTACTGTATATTAGGTGTATCTCGGGTTTTCACAATCTAAATTCCCTCTCTAATGCAACTACAAAATACTCGCAAGTATTCCTCTAAGAGCATCTTAAATTTCTATAAACTATTCTCTTTTTATCTCGAGTATTTATCGTATAATAGTTTAGCCCTTTTTATAAAGGTTAGCTAAAGTTAGGGTTTAGTATTCTTATAATTACTATTTTACTCTTACTTAATAAGCATCCCTTATAGGTGGACACTATATAATATTTTAATAGATTTAAACCCTAGATATTATACGATATTCTAACATCTCCCACTCACACATAATGGGAGTATTCATACGCTCTAAACCCAAGAAACATATTCTCAATAAATCAATAGAATACTTTTTCTTTTTAGTCTGTAGTCGTTCATACAAGGAAAGTAAGTTGTGCGACCAACATACTATGAAAACATCAATACTATACATCAGTTATAAATATGTAGCCTCTTGTAAAAAATACACTTGCATGTAGATCATAAAATATGCATGCACCCTATATCATGAGAATTACATTTAGATATCTCTCAATGATCTCATCTATCATAATATCTTGTATTCACATATACTAGTGAATACAGAATAATGAGATTATCTTTATGATATTCCTTTTCTCACGATCCTATCAACACAGACTTAGCTCACTGTTTAAGACATATCCTACCAGACTGAATCATTACACATAGTCCTTAGGTAACATGCTAAGATAGCAAACACTAAGCTGCATCTCAAGTACTTGATCGGAGTCTAAGGGTACAAGTATAAAGCTAGCGTAAAGGTTCAAGGGTCTCACACAATCATAAGTTGAGATCGCACTCTTGTTAGCTTATATGGTCGGCATTTGCACACATAGTATAAAACATGTGCTATAACATTCCTTCTTTTCCCATGGAGTGTATGTCTATTTTACAAATGATGTTGTATAGATGATATTTTAGACACCACAAGTCTAAAACTGAGTTCCTTGATCTCACATCTGGAAACTAAGGTAGACTAGAAATGATGAACTTATTTCATCAAATCAATTTTAATGACCTTATGTCATCAATCAGGCGACTTAAATGATTTTAAGTATCGTTGCTCTCAAATTATCCTCCTGATAATTCCTCTTAAAATCTTGTCTTATCTCCAATGTCATAAAAACATTGAGGCGGTTATTTGTGTGAGAAGGCTAACCCTTTTGTCTACCTGACATACTTAACAATAAATAAAAATGTGCACAATATTCAAATAAAGATATGTAAGCATGGAAATTAAACTTTATTGATTATCGCCATTTAGCTTCAACCCCTTGTTGAGCTCAACAATAATACTTTTAGAAACTGTAGTAATTCTTTACATAAAAAGAAAGACAGACATGAATCATGATCAGATAATTAAAAATGATGCAAAATTTAATGTTCACCATGCTTGTAAATTATGGCACTAAGTATAATCTAATTAAAGTAATTAACTCATGCATAACCCAGAGTCGAAAGAGCATAAAGTGCAAACCATTATCCTAAGGTTTTATGCAAGGTGTAAATCAATGAAATCAAAACACAACTAAGTGTCCTAATCATGCTAAAAACAAATTGTAAATCATGATTTTTTTCAAATGTTAAACAAATTAACATTTGTTAACTATCATGTTAAACTAATTAACACATTAATAAATCAATTATATAATGCTAAACTAATTAACATTCATTAATAACATGTTAAACTAATTAACATATTTAATATATGCATTTAATGCTTTAACAAATAGTGGATCTCGTACATGGCATTGTTAGACCAAGAACATAGATCTAAAATAGATCTCTTAGGACCAATAGTCCGCAATTCTGGGTTTCCAGCCAATATACGAATCCAAAGAGCAATAATTTAAGGGTAAGAGCTTATGCATGTTAAACAAATTAACACAATTAAATACATAAAGTTAAGCTAATTAAAATTATATTTCTAAATTTTCTATAGGTAGAAAATTTGACAAAATAATTTAATAAAAAATGTTAAACTAATTAACATAATGACAAGTAATCATATATTACTTGACTGAAATTTATTGGGATATAAAAAATTAATTTTTCACCAAAAATTAATTGTATTTATTTGGGGCTAAAATAGAAATACACAATTTATATTGTTGAACATATCTAGATGATCATTAATTAAGTATTTAACAATTAGACCTCTAATTATTATTTTTAAATTGAGTCACATGACTAATTAAATGAACAAGACCCAAATCTTTAAAAAACAAATGGCTGGAAAAAAAAACTCTTTTAAAGGCCCATTTCTTCTTCAAAATTTTTAAAATCTCGAAACAAAAATTTTTAGTAATGGGCCCAGATCAAACCCTATAAGCCCATTTACTAAAAAAATTTAGGATTTCTAAAAGTTTTCTTTTTTCTTTTTTTTCAAATTTTCCAAATTTTCGAAAAAATTGCAGCTCAACTCGTCTCCTTCCTACTCTTCCCCTCTTTCTATTGGCACCGCTACAACAGCTCTTCTGCTGCTTTGCCGACCGACCGCTTATGGACACCAGCAGCTTTGTTGCGTGCAGTCCCAAGGCTGACATGATGGCAGTAATGTCCACCACCATAACGACGTGTTTTGATTGTCACTCCTCAATGGTTTGCCTCATTTCCAATAGTCTTTGGCCGGCATAAAAGAACAAAGATCATCGATGGTAGTGTTTGCCTCCTTAGAAGCGTCATTGGCTGTAGTGAGTTCAAGAAAAGGGTCGATGAAAAAAAACGAAAGGGAAAAATATTTTTTTTTTCTGCCAAGGAGTTGTGGTAAGAAGGCTTCAGTGACAAAGGTACCGGCGACCAGAAGGTCAACTGATGGGGGAGTGTTGCTGGTAGCAGTGAAGAAAGGGCAAAAAAGCTTCGCATCACAGATAGTGAGAGAGGGGAAAATTTTTTGAAAAAAAAAAATTGAAATTTTTTTTAATTTTGAAACCCAAATTTAAGAAATTTAGATAGGAGTGGGTGATTTCTTAACTAGAATGAAAATTTTAAAAGAATTTTTCAAAAAAAATTTATCGCAAATACCCTAATTAAAATAACCCCCAAAAAATATCTTAGACCCTAATAAAATATGCAAATTGATCAGGAGACTAGCCTATGGCTTTGATACCAATCAAAGAATCAAATAATAAACACATTCATTGATAATTCAGGGTACAAGGCTTACATACTTCTCCTTATTGCGAAAGCTTATCAGACTCTAGCTAAGATCACTGATAGAGTGAGATACCCACAGTGTATTAGGTTTATCTCAAGTTTTCATAGTTTAAATCCCCTCTCTAATGTGACTGTAGAATACTCGCAGGTATTCCTCTCAGAATGTCTCAAATCTCTATAAAATATTCTCTTTTCATCTCAATTATCTATCGTATAATAATCTAGCTTTTTTTATAAAGGCTAACTAAGGTTAAGATTTAGTAGTAATTCTTGTAATTATTATTTTACTCTTACTTATTAAGCATGCCTTATGGGTGACACTATATAATATCTTAACAGATTTAAACCCTAGATATTATATGATTTTCTGACACAAGTATATTTTGAGTAAGGTTCCTATAGGATCCTTTTGCAAAGGAAGCTTAAAGATGACTTATATGCTTTTGAAGGTCTTTAAATTTGCAAGGAAAATGACAAGAAGGTAGGAAGTGTTTCAAAGAATTATTTGACAGTAAATCACAGCAGTACAATGTCACAAAAGAAAGATTCAAATTCTTTAGGAAATAATGTGTTTACTACTTTTTAGTTGTGACATAATAAGCTAGGCCATCCATCTGTTACAATTGTTTCTGATGTATTTGATTAGCATAATATTGCTTACAACAATAAAAATACTAGCAATGTTTGTAAGGCATGTTGCTATGGGAAATCTCATTGAAAGCCTCATAAATCGTCTACTGTTGTATATAATAAACCACTTGAGTTGGTTCATATGGATATTTGGGGGCCTGCAGCATTGAGTAGTTCATATGGTTTCAATTACTATATTCATTTTATTGATTCCTTTTTGTGTTTCACATGGATTCATATTCTGATCACTAAGTTAGAAGTGATTTCAACTATTAAAGAATTTAAGGCTTGTGCTAAACTTCAACTTAGAAATAAAATTCTTGTAGTACAATCAGATTGGGGTGGAGAGTTTTGTGCTTTTTCTTATTTTCTTAAGACAACAAGAATTACGCATAAGAGAAGTTGTCCACATTTTCATTAGCAAAATGGTCTAGTAGAAAGAAAGCACTGTCATATTGTGGAAATAGGTTTAACATTGTTGGCTAATGCATATTTGCCACTTTGTTGTTGGAACACATTATTTGAGACAGCTACCTATCTCATTAATAGATTACCAACTCCTATTCTTAATCATGTTTCTCCCTTTAAAGTCTTATGCCTCAGAAAACTAGATTATTCCTTTTTAAAAACTTATGGTTGCCTTTGTTATCCATACACCAAACCTTTTAATAAACACAAACTTGAGTTTAGGTCTCAACAGTGCATTTTTCTTGGTTGTAGTCCTTCCCATAAAGGTTATTGTTGTCAAAATCCTGATGGTCGTATATACATTTCCAAATATGTGATATTTAATGAAACGCAATTTCCATATCCCTCTTGGGTATCAAAATCAACATATGATAAGTCACTTGATTTTTGCCCTTTGGCCAACCCTCTTATTTTATATGTGAAAGATATGAGTTCTATGTTACTAAATTTTAATGCTTATGGTTTATATTTAACTAATATGCCAAATGATTGTGTTGATATTGCAAATGTTCAAAATTTACAAGAAACAACTGAAAGTTGTGAACAAGGTGAATCTTCTCAACCTAATGCTAATCAATTGAATTCAAAGTCTATACATACAATGGTTACTAGGTTAAAGGCTAAAATTTTTAAACCAAAAATCTTTTTTTGCCCAACAAGAACCTACCATTGTTGTTAATGCTCTTGAAATTCCTAAATGGCGACAAGCAATGAATGAAGAGCATAGTGCATTACTCAAAAATAAAACATGGTCTCTTGTACAATTACCTAAAGATTGAAAGGTAATTGGTTGCAAATGGGTATTCAAAGTGAATTATAATGCTGATGGAACAATTCAAAGACATAAATCTCGTTTATTAGCAAAGGGATTTCACCAGCAAGAAGGTTTTCATTACTCTAAAACATTTAGTCTAGTAGTAAAGCCATCTAGAATTCGTGTAGTTCTCAGTATAGCTCTAGCTTATCAATGGAGGATTCAATAACTTGATGTTAACAATACATTTCTAAATAGACTTTTACATGAAGAAGTCTTTATGCAATAGCCCCAGGGTTTTGAACATCAAGATAAGACTTTGGTTGGTTGACTTCAAAAGGCACTCTATGGTCTTAAACAGGCTACATGAGCCTGGTATGAATGATTCGCTACATCACTTGTGCAACTTGGCTTTAAGCATAGTAAATGTGACCAATCCTTATTCATAAGGGTAACTTTAAAGCATACTATTTTAGTTTTGGTATATATAGATGATATAATAATTATAGGTAGCTCTAATGATGAGATTCAGACAATTGTGAAGAAGCTAAATGCAAGATTTTCATTAAAAGATCTAGGTCAACTTAACTACTTCCTTGGAGTTCAGGTACATTTTCAATATGATGGAACTTTGCATCTGTCTCAGACTAAGTATATTTTTGATCTTCTTAACAAAGCTAAAATGGATGGAGCTAAGAGCATCTCAACACCAATGGTATCTAGTTTAAAGTTGTCCAAAGATTATGGAAACCCAATGACTGACTCTATAGATCAATTGTTAGGGCTCTTCAATATGTGACTATTACCAAGCCTGAGACCACATTTGCAGTAAACAAAGTATGTCAATTCATGCAAAATCCATTAGAAATCCACTGGAAAGCAGTGAAAATAATCATGCATTATCTTGCAAGCACTCTACACTATGGTTTAGTTACGAAGAAGCCTTTAAACTTTGAAGTTACTACCATCTGTGATGCAGATTAGGCCTCAGACATTGATGATTGCAGAAGTACATTAGGATCATCTATGTATCTAGGTCCAAATCTTGTTTCATTGAGCTCCAAGAAACAATTAGTGATTTCACGGTCACCTTCAGAAGTCGAGTATAAATCTTTAGCACATATCCTCACAGAAGTGATGTGGTTAAAATCATTATTAAAAAATTACTTGTCAAGGTTTCTAGTGTTCCTTTCATATTTTGTTACAATAGAAGTACTGTGCTTATGAGGGCCAATCCCATATTACACTCTCAGACAAAACACTTTGAACTTGATCTACAATTTGTTTGAGAGAAAACAGTTTCAAAGGAAGTGATTATACAACATATTCCTGCTTCAGTTCAGGTTGCAGATGTCTTGACCAAACCATCATCTGCTACTAGGTTTGTTCAACTTCATAGCAAGCTTTAACTCGAGACAAGTCAGAGGAATAGGAAAAGAAGAAGGACTAAGTCATGGGGAGAATGTTAGAAAGTTCTGTTATGTTAGTTAAAGATAGATAGAGTTAGTTAAAATTAGTTTGTCTCTAAGTTGTATTATGTCAATACATTCTGTTAGCATTAGTCTGCTATAAAATGTAGGAGATAGTGCAGCATTAATTCAAGATAGTTTTGTGCTTCTGTTAGTTTTCTTTCTTGCTTTTGTTCCATGTTCCTTTCATTGTCCACTATGTTTTCTCTTTCTTTTCTGTTTCTCCAGTTCTATGTTTGTTTTATCCGTTTTTGCCTCTCACACCTTCATAAACCATTTTCTATATCTTGCCATCTCTTTTCTTTTTCTATTTTTCCCTTTCAACTTAAACTACCAGTTTAGTCATTTATGTTTGCATGGGTGAAAGGTGGAATAATCTCTAGTTATTTGAAGCGCACAATTTTTTCAAGCTTTGGTTTACTTCAACACCACTGGCATTCAGGTCCTACACAAATTTTTAGATTGTGTTTTCCAACAATTTTAAAATCCAAGGTAAATACTTTTTTTTCTAACATTTGTAGCAAAGGGCTATGTCCATCTCGACAAAGGAACACCCACTGTAGATTTCAAGTACTAAAATGGGTTTCTCTGTTGTTCATCACTAGTCTCTATTTACACAATTCAACCCCAGAATTAGAAGAATTATCTAAAAGAAGGAAAATCAAGGGGACAAAAATTAAGAAAGAATTAATTTTCAGCTCATTCATATACTTGCAATATCATCCGCCTTTGAATGCCATATACTGATGCTTTCTTTTTCGTTTTAAATTTTCTAAATTGCTATATTCCACATAAGCTTGTCATTATGGCATTGGAACTTTTCTTTCTTTGCCCACGTAGATTTGCCATGTCACACACTATTTAACAAAGTTAGAGATTTCATTAACAGTAGGAAGTTAATTGCAAAAAATTAAAACTATAAGGAGTATTTTTGAAAAATAAGAAAATGTAATGACCAATTTATAAATTGTGGTAAAATATAGAGATTAAATTATTAATTTTTCCTTTAGTTTAATTATGTATCTTGATATTTTGAAAGAAAGAGAAGAGTGTATAGGCATTCAAATTTTGTAAGATCAACCTGCAAAGAAATATCAATAAAAAATTGTTAATATAACTTTACTGGAAATACAATAATTAGTGTATATATATAGAATAGTAGTTTGTTTATTTCGTAAATTATTATGACCATATTCAGTAATTTAATTTTATTTATTGACATTTTTTCTTTTAATAATATTGCTAATCTATTTATTCCTTCTCGAGAGCTACTACTAGATAAAATTTTAGTAACTTTAACTTTGAAGCACTTCTTTTGGTACGTAGAAGCCAAAGTTACAAGAATTATTAACATTACTTAATAAACAATATATGCATTTCATTGGCCAAAAAAGTTACATATATGCATTTCGAAAAGAAGTAAACCTCTTTTATATGATTGTGAATGCTAATAAGGTCTTTTATTTGTTCAATTCTCTTAGAGCTTTAAATTCTAAGTATAAATCTAAACCATCAATATCAAAATTAATTGTTATGTTATAAGGGACATTCAATACTAAGACCATGCTTTTTCAAGTTATTATCATTAAATGATCACAATTTTTATCACTAAATAGAAAGTCAAAAATATTTTCATACATTTTTAACTATTTAAATATACTTTAAAGTAATGAAACAACTTGGTTAGCTACGTATGAAAGATAATCAATTCGAAAAAAAAAAAAAATTATCACTTCTGTTACAAACTTAGATCGGAAATACATTATAAGATAAAAGCGACTATAAGATAAGTATCTTTTTCAAGCAAGTATCAAACTCCCGAGCTAAAGACTAATTCAAAATTCTTCTCTGCCTTCATAACCTCCATAGCTGAACATATATTGAAAGGTACAACTAACAAGGATTCTTTTTATTTGGGCTTCACATTGATATTAGGTCAATTCTACTAGAGCTATTTATAACAATGTATTCCCCGTCAAAACAACCATGTCCTCATGGTTAAAGATAATCATACCAAAAAAATTTCATCCTGCTTGCTCGCGAATTGAACAAAATCAATCCACCCACTTTTCATAAGAAAATATAAAAATGTTAGAAAAGACATGCCCATCTTGCCAACAATTTATCTCAAAATTTGTCTTTAAAGAGTACCTCCAAGTAGCACATGGTGATCATTTAAAGACTTATAACCTGTAGTAAGGTCGCGCTCAGTCACCTCAACACACTTGTTGATGTCATGAAACATTGGTGAAGGAGATTTTGCTACTATGACAAAAGGAGTTGAACCATCATGAAGCCTTGTCACACCCTAAATCTTTCTTTTACCAAATGTTTTAGGCCCTAAAAGAATAGCAAGGTCTTTATCATGTAATGCCTTGGCTAAAATCGCACGAGCATTACACTTCCGTCATTGACAATGACCACCAGTGGATCATGTGTAATGGCATAGCCATTAACCATATTAATTAGTAACGTATTCCCTTTCCTATCAATTATATTTGCTAGAGTCTCATCTCTATCCAACCACATCCGGCCAACATCAAGTACTACTTTTACCAAGCCACAAGGATTATTCTATGGATCAAGTATGTATGAATGTACTCCTTGATTTTTCGATTCCTGAAATATAAGAATTGATGTTTTTAGCAATAGTTTGAGAGAAGGGTGGCAGTTTAACCTCTTGAATACCATAATTGTGTCTTCAATCTTTGACCTTTACTATAATAGTTGTTCTAGCATTTCCTCTAAGCTTTGTTCTACAATTTCACTATCAATTCCACCTCACCCCATTTATCTCAATAAATTCATCTTCTTGATGAATATCGGCACGAGTAATTGAACTACCTGCTATGCAGGATAAAACAACCAAATGTCCTATTCTTGGTTCAATATTTAGAAAGAGGCCCACTCCTTGTAAGTTCCCACCACCACTAATACAATACATGTTGTCGTCCCATTAGCCAAATAATGTGACAACTCTCTTCCCCGTTACATTTTCAACAAAGCCATGCACCTCATCCTTCAAAATGTGAAAATAATTCTGCTTCTGGAAATGGAACTCCTTGCTCTACCATGGTCTATGACATCAGAATATATATCCTTTCCAATATGCTTAGCAAGATCTCCATCTCCTGCCACCTTGATAATGGTGATTTTGAAAGGAGTGTTATTGAATCCAAGATTTGTCAATGGGAATTCCTCTTCACCACCATATATATTACTCCTCTAATGCCCATTTTGTGTCTTCTTTTGTCACCTTCTCATCATTAAATTTATACCACTAGACTTGGCTCAAATGCGTAAAAATGTCCACCATGCACACCACTATTATGAACTAAAACATTGTGAGGCATATAAAAGATTACAGACACTCTTATCAATCTCAGGTGATATATACTCACTATTATCACGATGAAATCAAGTTGTGAGGGAAAGTCATAGCAACCATTAATCTTCACCATAGTATCCTACATAAAGTCATATTCAAATCTTTTCAGTTGAAACTGAAGGAATTGGGAAATGTCAATAGAGAGGACACCCTTCTTAGCATCCTGAATTCCTTGCTTCACATAACCATCAACCACGGCGTTATATAAAACCAGGTTCCCATGAGGAATTTTCTCAAAAAGTTGATGTGCAAACTCAATCTTGCCCTGCCTCGAATAAGTTATAATTAAAAAATTTCAAGAATTCAAGTCTCTCACAGGCATTCTATCAAACACCATAGGTGTAACACATGCAGGGGTCCCCAATACATTCGAAATAACCCATCTTTCTGAAATTGATCAGACAGTGTTACAAAGTTACTCATAATCTATTTTACCTTCTGCTTTCTTCTTCACCTCTACAACCACCAGAGAAGGCATTAACTCAAAGATTTCCCCTGCAGTATTCCCCTCCTCGTGGACAGCTACCTCAATTTCAGCATGTAGACTCTCAATTGGCGATGTTTTGTCAACAAATAGATTGATTTTAACAATGCACCTAGTGAGGTAAATAGGTGCTTTAAAAAAATTTGCTTAAACTCTATTTTTAAGATTATAGTTAATTAAAAAAATTTTAATTGACTATAAATCATAATATATAGTTGACTATGATAAAATACAATCAATTGAGTCTTTCAACAATTAATTCACTCTATCAAGTAGAAAAAGAGTTAATTGTAAATATTTTAGTAAACTGTGTTACTTGAAGAAAAAATACAAGTTAAAAAATCAGTTAACTATAAGATATACAGTTTTTTATAAATAAATCAAGAATGTAAAGATCAGGAATAGAGTATCAAATACGATGATTTATCCTGGTTCGACTAAGAACAATACTTACTTCCAATTCCCTTAACTCCTTTAAGGATTTTCCACTAAAAATAGCATTTTTTTGCAATCTTACAGAGTTTTCACGTGCTCACTCTAAACACAATGTTTTCAAGTTTAGCCTCAAACTAACTAAAGTACCTCACTCTAAAACATTCCTCTTCTCTACTAAGACAAAGGCTCAAAACCAATTACAGAATATGAGTTTTATGAACCCTTATAAACTGGGTTTTCACTAATAGCTCATAAAGTGCTCTAAGAAACAGATAAACCAAAAACTTAGTTTAAGGAAGAAAACATTTTTGAATGTTACATATATGAAGGACAACATATCCATATAAATAGTTTTCTAGAAACTAGTCATTAGAAAACAATAAATGCTACAGATCTTTATGATTGAGGAGATGATTGGGTTGTTCCTCGTTTGACCGTCATGAAGTACAGGTTGCAACTCCAGTAAGCGTGGTTCATCTTAAAAGTTGAGAGCATCATTAATGGTCGTTTTCGTCAACTACTCCAAGAAACAAAGAAGATGCAGAGTAGATGGAAGAGAAGGTGTTAGAGTAAAACTGACACTTGTCCCTTTAAGACAGTTTTCTCATGTTGTATGCTAGAGGGAGAAAGTCATGAACTATCTTCCATTTGTTTGAGATCTCAGACAAGGATTGTGGGCTGTAATCTTTAGGTTGAAAGAGTGTCCAAACTTGCAAACACTTACTAGAAGGTTTTTTCATTTTTCTAATATGGGATGGGCTTGTTTTTCTATATTTGATTTGTCATAAATCAAACTTGAGTTTGGGCCAATCAATTTTAGGCCAACAGACTTCATTGATGAGCTCTTGCGGCGAGGATATACTAGCATCGTTGTCGTTCTTTACTACAACTCATTTGACCAATTGAACCTACGATGTTTCTTCTTTGGATGAAATCAATTTTTTTATCGTCAATTGATTATCTGCAACATCCAAGGTTGTCTCGTAGATGAGGTTTTTGCCCAGCGGTGTCAAAGAGGAAAGTTTTTGTAGAGCAATCCAATTAGCAAAGAGTCGGTGCCATAATATGTTGCTTCCACAATTCCAAGACTAGCTTTTGTGTATACTGCATCTTGGTTGCAATTCTAGTCAATCTTGTACCTAAATGAGAAAACTGATGCTTGAGCTTAGCTAATGCAGTGTCCTCAACAATGGGGGATGCATTACAAACTTAGATCATAAATATATTAAAGATCCAAAAAAGACTATAAGATAACTATCTTTTTTGCCTACCCGTGAAACCCAACCCAATTTTATATTCGAGTTAATTTTTTGGATTCTAGATCTAGTGTAACTCTATTAGACTCAATTATTGATTGAGCCGGGTCAAGTTAAATAAAGTTTGAGTAGAGTTTGTTTTTTACTTTAAAAAAAATAAAATATGAATTATTTTGTAAAAATATTTTTTTTAACAAAAAATTGAAAAAATATATTTATTTTATTGAGTTACTTTTACTTAGTCCATTTGTAACAGTTCATTATCAACATTCTCATCATCATTTAGGTTCTATATTCATTTTAAATGCAATTTCTTTTATACAAATCATAGCAATTGCAAATGCATCCTCTTTGTAATTTTTAAAGAAAGGAAGAAGACCTTTTAACTGAAAGTTAATGTACTGAAAATGATTTAAAAACAATATAATTGTGAGAAATAATTCATTATTAAAATTTAATGCACTTGGTCGAGGAGAGTAATAAAAAACATTGGCTGGTATATAGAATTAGAGATATTGATTTAAAAAAAAAAAAGATTGTAAGGTAATAATTATGTTGACTAATTAATATGAGTGAGATCAGTGTTATTTAATTTATCGGGAAATTACAAAATTTGTGACCTTGACTTGTTTTGTAAAGAACTTTTTGAGATTTTGCTTGTCATTGAAGATAAAATAAAATAAATTTTATAATTATATTACTATTATATGTGTGTTTATATATAGATGTATACTAAATTCTTTAGTGTAATTATAAAAGTGATTGTAATAATATGATTACTATATGATATATTAAGAAAAAGACATTTAATAATAATAAATTAAATTAAAGCAATTATATAGGTTTATAATAATTTGTTATATTTATATTTTAATTTTAATATTTTATTAATTTTATTAATAAACTTAAAATTTTTTAATAATTTCTTCTACTTTCTTATTTTTTGATAAATCTCTAAAAATTAACTTATGAATTGGAAATATATGAATAATTTATTATATTATAGTTGTGATCTATGGTATAGACACGAAAGCATAATATTAAAAAGTAACCGTCTAGAAAGTTTAGTTTTATCACTTGTTTCTCTCAACTGTTCACTCTATGTTTTTCATCTCCGACAAAGCTATGTACCCCACGAGGCAGCCGCATGCATGGATATCTCTAAATGGGACATTATTTTATGGAAGACTGAAACGAGGTCTCTCTCCCGGCTTTTTAACACACACCTGGGGAAAAAAAAAACTAAAATTTCATTTTTTTTTTTCCTTGGTTATGGTGTGATTCACACTGCAGTCTATTGAATTAATTTGAGCAGCGGTGTAGTGTACAGTACAATTTAGATTTTTTATATTTGATTTATTTAATAATTCAGATTTTAACAAATATTTATCAATTTCATAAAATTTAAATTATTAAATTTTTATCTAATAATTTAATTTCATCAATTTTATTTACATTTAATATTCTCACCTCAGAATCTATTTTCTGTATACTATAACCCCAAGTAAGTCTGCCAATCATGGTTACTTAAAAATCGATACTTTCACGCTTCTCCTCGTCCCGAGATTGAATTTTCTCCGGTAGCAATCCCCAATACTAGAGTTATTGGATCTAGATCCAATGACTTCAGATTTAATAAATATAAAAAAATTTTAAATATATATTTTATTATTAAAAAGTAAAATAATTTTTAATATTTTACAAAATAATTTTTAATATCTTATAATTTATTTTATACATCTCACAATATAATTTAGAGAGATTAAATTATTTTAAGTAAAATTTAAAATTTTAATATATCTTATTTTTAAAAATATTTATTATTATATTATAACATATTTTTTATATCTATTAAATCTAAAGTCATTACATCTGGATCTAATGCATCTAGATATTATTAGAGATTCTCCGATATTTTATTTTAATATAATATTTTATTATTAAAAAATAAAATAATTTTTAATATTTTATAAAATAATTTTTAGTATCTAATAATTTATTTTACACATCTCACAATAATTTAATGAGACTAAATTATTTTAAGTAAAATTTAAATTTTTAATATATTTTATTTTTATTATTTTTAAAAATATTTATTTTTATATTTTATTTTAATTTTTATATCTATTAAATCTAAAACTATAATATATAAATCCAATAGCTCCAACTTTTACCAGAGAGGGTTACTAGAGAGCATCTGTCTCCGTCCTTTGGTCCTCTCCAGTAGGGTCTGACGATGTTTCTTGTGGAAATGAAATTGGTTCTCTAACAAAAATGCAGTGTCCCTCTGGCTTTGAATGTGGGATCCAAGTGAAGATTAGTTGAGTTTAGGATAACGTGTAATTTTATGGTTTGCAATAAGAAGGACAAAGCTCAACTCCCGTAGGGTCTCAGTAACCGCCGTTGCCAGAGTTACATGGGTTCCCGTGTACGCTACACCGCTACCCAAATTAATTCAATGAAGTCACACGCAACCAAGAAAAAAATTTAAAAAAAAAATTGGAAAAACACATCTTTGAAAAAAATGATGGTGCCTCTAATTTGCAGAGTAAAACCTCAAACTAGGATATTACACAAATCTTGCCAACCTAGTCCGATCCCGTTAGATTGGGCTGGATCAGGTGGGGTTGAAAAGTAGACAAGCCAACAACTAAAGGAGAAAGACGGGTAAGAGATGTTGAGCTCGACCAGATTCCAAGTCCTCTATTCTAGATTGTTTACCTGGTTGGGCCGGCGTTGTTTTAGCTTTTTATATTATAATTATAATATATATTTATATATTTTTTATTTAATTAAAATAATGTTTTATTTTTAAAATGTAAACGGAACACTGAGTAGCCTTAATTCCAAATTCTCTCTGGCATCTTCATCAGTTCACTACGTTGCCTTGTCTCTTCTCTCTGAGTCTCTAGCATTTTCATCAATTTATATCGTCTCTTCTCCCCGTCGCCATCGTCTCCCGCACAGTAAGCCAGTACGACATCAATTTCTTGCAGTAACTCTGACGGGTTCGTCTCTCCTGAAAGCTTTCTCTGGCGTCATCTCTTCCTCCATTCAGAAAATTCCAAGTTCTCTCTTCCTCTATCCGTCGAATGGACTGAGTAGATTAGTTAATGGTTTTGAATGTTTCTGAATGGATATCCTTGAATAGTTTTGAATATTCACTAAATCCCAATTTGTCTAGGATTTTAATTTCGCTTAATCTCAAGCTGTATAGCTTCAATCCCTAGGTGGGTGCTTTCTTGGCCGAAGAAGGAAAGAACACTTCTTGGTCTTGTTAAATTTTTAACTTAGATAAGGCTATAAGCAAAACATGCAAACCTTAACACATTTTTTAAGAAACAATCTCCACATCTAAATTCTGGGACTTTATCTGACTGATTACATATTTGTCGTTTGAAATAACTTAATTCTAGGACTTTATGTTAACCACAGCGCATAAATGCACGTGTATACACACACACACACATATATATATATATCATGAAAGCACCCACAATGTTTGTGTTGATTTGTTTGATCTTGATTGTCTAAACACTACTTATAATTGTGTACATATGTGGCTTATACCTTCCTTGTTAGCATGTTGTTATGATCCAGCAATGCCTTTGCCTGTTATAAGCAAATTGTATGAACTAACATTATGTAAACACCTTAAAGTAATCATATGAAACTAATTGCACTTTGTATAACACAATAGAAAACAAAACAACTAAGCATTACTCTTGCTTACTCTTGGTAAAGTCACAGCTTCAGAGGACCTGCTCGTTTAATGAGATAGTATTATAGTACAATGAAAAAAAAAAAATGCATGAGGGATTATTTTTTGAAATTAGATGGTTGACTCAGCAAGTATAAGGTCTATTATAAGGCAGCAATATGCCAACAAACTTAACCTTAACCCCTTTAGATGTTGGTAACAATGTCACTGGTGCTATTACTGTTGCTACCTCAAGCTCAATACCTGATACAGATTCCATGATAGTAGGTGTAGGTGAAAAGAGAAAGAAAAAACATCCCAAAGAAATTCAATGTATGGGATCATTTTGTGAAACTCCCATTAGAGGAAACTAGAGGGTTATAAGAGTTGCTTGTATTTACTATGGTGTTTCTTATACTTGTGATCCAAACAAACACAATACAAATTCATTGAAAAAAATATTTGAAGCATCCAAATTGGGCTGAAGAGAGAAAACAATCTATGTTGGCAATGTTATTAAGAACATGGTACCCTTCCAATCTATCAAAAATGATGGATTTGGAGAATTTTGCTACCAATCAAAACCATGATTTCTACTTCCATCTAGAGTGATAGTTGCTATAGACTATTACATGTTGTATCTTGAAGAGGCAAAGAAAGACAAAGATTATTTTTAGAAGGTTAAGTTTTTGCATTTGCCTCATTACAGATACTTGGACATCAATGCAAAATTTTAATTACATGTGTCTTACAACTCATTTTATTGATGCAAATTGAAGATTGTAAAAGTGAATCGTTAACTTTTGTCTTATCAAAAATTATAGAAGTGACACAATAGGAAAAGCAATTGAAATGTGTTTGTTAGAATGAGGGATTGACAAAGTATTCACTTTAACAAAAGATAATTATTATGTGCAAATTGCCACAATGCTAGTATACACCATCAACAAGTAATATAGTAGTGAAAAATCAGGTATTGTCCTCTCGGAACTCTCACTAAGACTTATACTATATACTAATGCTATTGTAGAAACATTATCTACGTTAATTGCAATATTCAAATTAAATAAGAAAAATAATGCAAAATAACTCATAAAGTAAGATTAAAGAGATAAGTGTATATCAAGGAAAACTCCTTAGGATTATGGTTCAATTTGGCATTTCAATTACAATATGGTTACCTCCTTACTTAAATTCAATGCTCATGAGTTAATTGAAGCCTCTAATTTCATTATAAGAATATGTCAATCTCTTATAAATTTTATCACCTTAATTTAATTCCCTATATTTCTATAAGCATCAAATTAAAGAAATGCATTACATACAATTAATCATAACTTAGCTAGGCAAATTGAGTTAATACAATCAATTAATTAACATTAATTAAATAGTATTTAGTCCTATGACTAAATTTGGGCTCTTCATTCAAGAATCCTTCAAATCCTCAATGAGAACCCTGATTGGTTGCCAAACAACAAAGGCTCAACATAAAATCGAGCTAAATAAACTCATTCACAAAGAAATTCAATAAGGAGAGTAACAATATTTAACAAATTATATGCCAAATCACCAAAATCTTAAAGAAATAAGAGTTTAACTAAGCAAATCCATGTATTCAATCCAATCCATTTTAGAAAACATAACTAAAAGAAGAGGAATAGAAGAAGAACTCCATTTCTAAAGCTTTAATCTTCCTCCCTTGAATCTCCTCTTGAAATGCCTCCCTTAAATGAATTCTAGCCCAAGAACTCTAAGTTTCACCCTCTTTTGCCTCAAAACATCGCTCCTTCCAAAAAAAAAAAAACTTAGGAAATCTCACTTATATCACCCCAATTTTCCAAAAGACAAGTTTATCCTTCATTTTCCACGCTGAAGCGCCTTAACGCCTCACTTAGGCACCTTGGCACTAAGTCTCTGCCGTTTTATGCTCATTCTAGTGCCTTAATGCCAAAATGCTACCTTCTATATTACCTTTTTTGTTTTGCCCATAACTCTTTGCTTTGATGTTAGGATTAGATGAACCACCACTTGTTGGTGTAACATCCTAGTATTTTTAAATTTATTTTCATTGAAATATAAATTTATTAAGAGTATATTAAATATATACGAGATAACCTATAATTATTAGTTGGCTTACAAGAATTTAATGTGCTAAGTAAATAAAATTTTTAAGGACTAAAATAAAAGGGAAAAATAATTTTTAGGGCAGAAATTATAATTTTAAGTTTTTTATGTGCTAAAATGAAAAAAATATTGTTTAAGATAAAAATATAATTTTAACCATTGCATAGTAACTTGCATAGTAAATGTTAGCAAAACATGTTTAGTTACTATTTATACAGTAAGCTGTCGGCAAAAATGCATTTAGATACTATTTGTATAGTGTCAAATTGTAACTTGAAAACTTCTATATAAAACACGAATCATTCTTAGTTCTTTTTATTTGAAGGAAGAGAAAGAGAGAGGCAGTGGATGAAGCATTTCATATTCCAACTTGCTTAAGAGGTAGTCAATAGTTTTATTCTCTATATACCTGTTTAAAACTGGATTATTAATATATTTCACTATGTCATGCTATGTATGCATTTGGTTAGTTTTGTTTATTTGTAAATTGTCACAGGATAATTTCGATAGATAGATTAAACTCTAGAGTTTTTAAAACTCACTATGATGATGAATTGATCAATATTATGATATGATGACGATTATGATGATGCTATGATGAGGTAGTTACAAGTATGTGATTATGGTTACAAGAGAAACCAAATATGCATTGAGTTACATAGCTTAGATTAATACTCATAGTTCTTACAATATGTATAATAATGATACTTGTATATTCTGAATAAGGTAAATGACTATTGAGATTTATAATCTCACCCAAATTAATTAAAATTTATTAGGCGAACATTCCTATAAAGATAGAAGAAAGCAAACTATGTAATAGGTTGTAGAACTAATATGCCAATTATTGTTTGTATTTTATTATAAAGATGATGTGTATAATATGCATGTATTATGTGATTATTATGAATATATTTGTATTTATAAATATATTTTCATATAAATTGTTTAGTATGTTTTCTATGTATATTTTCAATATGCATTTTGGTTTAGATAAAAAAATCTAATTGCTTATTTTGATATGGATTCTTTTTTTTTTAACTAGTCTTTTAAAAGTATCAAACTATTTTATATAACAATATTCTATATACTATGCATATAATGGTTGTGAAATCTCATTCATTAAAATAAAATTAAATAGTACCTTTATAGAACCTTATGAACTTTAGATATGTAAGACTATAGCAGGTTATACCGCCTAAATGACTAATTTAGATCCTGAGAGTTGCTTGGTAAAGCAATTCATCTCATACATCCTGAGATCTATGGTAGGTTTATATCGCCTAAATGGTTACGAAAAAGTGGGGTTACTACATTTCCTTAACCTTAACCTAAGATTAAGAGGTTCTCAAATTTCAAATCTTAGATAAGGGTAGGAATGTTTCATGCTAAAGTATATATATACGGAAGGCTCTTGGATCAATCTAGACTTAGAAAAGTAAAAACTAAATACATAGTAAATTTTAAGACATCTAGGGGATTCCTAACCACCAAGAGTATTATTATTATTTTAAAAAGGACTAGACATACATAAAGTTTTAATTATAGAAAAGTAATATTTTTTTAGGCATTACAGTTGAAAAGACCTTAAAGAGCTCTACAACTTTTAGTGAAATAGCCGTTTTCAAATTCTGACATATGGGGGTCTAAAAGTTGCCTCAAAGTAGGTGTTCACTTACCTTATGCCAATACTAACATTTCTTCCTTGCAAGTCCTGAGCAAGAACAAAAATCATATATGTGGCTTCTATTTGGCAAAGTATTTGCATGTAATTCATCAAATTAATATGAATCAATCCTAAAATAACCTAAAACCTAAATCAACAAAAGCAAAATAACTCAATTTTCATAATTTATTTAAAACCAGCATAGTCTTATTAAAATTTCTTAGTTATCTAGCATAAATGTGACTAAAATAACTCTTTTTCTAGAGTTATCAATTACGAAACCTCTAATGACATTGTTGTGGCCTATTTGAAAAAATGACTGAGAAGTTAAGCTGAGTTAGTTTGTGATGCGAATTTCTTACATATGTGTTATTGTGCACATATTCTAAACTTTATTGTGAATAATGGTTCAAAGGAATTGAATAGCTTTATCTTTGCTATTTAAAATGCAATGGGGTATGTCCGATCTTCTCTTACAAGGTTGCAACAATTCATAAATTTTATAGAAAAAGAAAAAATATAGTCAAACAATCTTTTGTGCTTGGATGTTGCAATTAGGTGGAATTCCACCTACCTCATGTTAGATAGTGCCATCAAATTTCAAAAGAAGTTTTAGAGAATAGAAGATGTGGATGAGGGGTATATTGCACATTTTGCTAAAGATACTCATTGGATTGGATCACCAAACACTTCAAATTAGAACAATACATCTATTTTTGCAAAGTTTTTAAGACGTTCTATAATATGCCCATGAGTTTATCTGAATCATTGTATGTTACCTCAAATACTTCCTTCGATTACATTATAGACGTTCAAGATATGTTGTTGTCAAACACTACATATCACGATCCTATTATAAGGGAAATGATGAATAATATGCAAGCTAAGTATGATAAGTATTAGGGATATCAAAAAGTATGAACCCTTGGCTAATAATTGGGTTGATATCTGATATAAGATATGACATTGGCAATGTCTATTCCACTTTTGATGATTTATACCATAATCTTGATGTGTATGAAGCCATGAAAAGCAAAAATCACTTGTATAACCATTACTTTGATAGAGTTGTTCAAGAATAAATTGAAACCACTTAGGACAGTGGAACATCTGATAGTACGAATACAAGTCGCCTACTAACTCGTAGGCAAAAATGGAAAGTATTAAAACAAAGAAATGTTTCTTCTTATTATAAAAATAAGTTAGAAATTGGTTGATGATAGTACTTCTTTTGATATCCTTACATGGTGGAAAGACAATGTAGTAAGGTATAAAGTGTTATCTTGGATTGCATGTGATGTCTTTGTTAATCTTGTGTCAACCATGGCTTTTAAGTCTGTTTTCTATACTGCTAGGCGTGTGTTTAATGTGTTCAGGTGCTCCTTGTCACCCAAAATACTCAAGCCCTCATTTACACAAGGAAATTGGCTTTCCTTACACGTGTTCAGCTTTAATGACTATGACTTTAATCAATTTGAGAAGTGTGAAAACATTGCATCAAGTAATTTCTAAGTCTATTTTTACTTATCATTTTCTAGCTTCTCATACTTGTATTATAACGTCTTGTTTTATTATTTGATTGATGTTTACAAATGTCTTTAAAGATTCAAGTGTTACTTAACCTATGTTCATTATGTCTTTGGTAATATAAACTTTTTTCACGGATTATATATCCTTCCTTAGACTTTTTGTTGATATATTCCTTTTTTTTTTTCATATCATCTTCTTGCAGTGTAGATTGTAGACAGCTACTTTTAATATGCCTGGAAAAGGAGTTGATAGCATGAGACATCATTTTGCCTTTTGTGTTTATGTTAAAGTCTTTCTTCTTCTTCTTTTTTTATATGTTTCTCTACCTTCATAATGATTGTTCTTTGTATTTGTATTTCGTTGCCATTGTGCACTCTTAAGTCATGTTTCTAATTCATAATTTTTGTTTAGGTTATTCATGTTGGTGATCATTGTTAATTGGTCTAGTGATTGTGTGCAAGAAAGCAACTCGTGCTAGGCTTGCACAGTTTCTTTTTGAATGCCTTGTTCTACTTGGTGTTTAACCAATTAAATTGTTGGGTATATGCCTCTTAATTCAAGCCAGAAAAATGTACCTTTTAATTTCTCAAATGATAACTTTTGACTACAATTGCTTTAAGATGCTTCATTACCTGCTATTGTGTTGTTTTCTTAGTTTTGTTTAGAATTTGAAGGGTCTCTCATATTGAGTTGTTGAACTTGATAACACTAGTTGGGTTGACATGCAAATTTGTTGAACCTGAGAGTTGAAATTTATAAATTACTGGTATGCATTACATTTTAATTAAAACCTTAAGCAACCCATTTTCCTTGCTTCTTTTGGAGAAAGTAGAATTATTTGGCCATTAATTAATAAGGTTATGGAAAATGCAAGTACAGAGAGCATGTTAATCATCTTCCTCTCCTATTAAGGTTAGGCTAAGCTTGCAAAAGGCATGTTTGGTATTCATGCCAATTATGATTGCAATTGCTAACTGGCTATTTCCCTTATGCAATTTTTAAATTGTACAATTTAATTCCATATGTACTAGGATTCAGCTCTAGCAATCACAAAATTTGGAAATTTTATACAAGTATAAATTCTTGTCTAATTATTAGGTCTTGTAATTTTTAGAATTTATGTTTCTAGATATCTTTTCTCTCTTCGCCAACAGTTGACATGCTATGATGATCAGAGCCTTCATGACCAATATATGAATCTTTAAATTCACGAAGGTGTGCATGACTTTCAAATAGGCTTCCTCTTATGACCGACTTTTCCATATAATTTCACTCTCTTTTCCTTTACAAGCATTGCCTTATTTCTTCCAAGACCTTGTGAAAAACTCTAACAATGAACCAGTTTGGTGGAAAAGATTTGCTAGAGTTTTAGGCAATGTAAGCTCAATTTCTTGCGCTTGGTTATCTATTTAAAATGCTTAACTTAAGAAAATAAAATGATATTTTAAGTTTATTTTATATTTTGTATATTTTTTGTAAAGTTTTAATGATTTATTAAATATGAATTTTTATTAGTACAATATCAAGAAATATCAAATTACCCCTACTTGTATTTTTAGTTCTTCACCTCCTTAGAATCAATTCTTAGATATCTCCCTGCACTTTAGGTATATCTATTTAGAAAGTCTATATACAACATGAATCATGAATAAGTCCACCCTAAAAGCCTTGAGGAAAAATTGTTCTATTGGGGTGTAGAAGGTCCTCCTGAAATCAAGTTTTCTATAATTTTTTATAGAAGAAGAGGTAATTATTTAAATTATTTATTTATTATAATATCATAATACCTAACTAATTTTTGTCTAGCACTATTAAATGAATCAGACTTCACAAGCCTACTAAATGCACTAGCCTAGACTTTCAAAATGAGTAAAATATTTTTATAGTTTCTCATTTATTATAAAGTTATTTTAATCCCTTGAATTTGAAATTTAGAGTGTGATAAAAGGACTAAATTTGATATTTTTTTAAAAAGAGAAGAATTAAATGTGACATTTTCCAATGAATAAAGAATCATTTTAGATATTACAATAAATGAGTAATCAAAATGACAATTTTATAATAAGTGAAGAACTACAAAAATATTTTTCTCCTTTGAAAAATAAGAAACCATTTACAAGCGGGTCTCAATGGGTTATAGAACTGTCAAAGTGGGCTAGCTTAGACCATTCAAGCTGACCTACCTGAGCTGGTAGATTAAATAGAAAGTGGTGGGATAAAAATATTAACGCCGCCCACCTAGTAGGTTAAGCGAGGTGGACTATTTAACCCACTAAGAAATAAACAAAATGATAAAAAGAAATTTGACATTGTCTGATTACTTTAATCCACTAAGAAATTATAAAAAATTATAAAAATTCAAATGTAGCAAAATATATGTATCAATAAAAAAATGTGAAAAAAAAAATTTGGCATTGTCTCATTGCTTTAATCCACTAAGAAATTATAAAAAATTATCAAATTCAAATGTAGCAATATATATTTATCATACTCATATATATATGCCTATTCATGATTAAAAGTACCAAAAAAATCTCTCAGTTTTAATCAAGATGGGTAGATTTGCTTCCAAGCATGTCAAGAAGAACTCTAAGTTTTTTACCCCATTGACAAAAACAGAGATCAGTAACATTTCTTTTTTATTTTATTTGCAGGATATATTTGAAAGTGGTACAGATACAACAGCCACTACAATAGAATGGGAACTAGAAGAACTAAGAAACCATCCAATAGTTATGGAGAAAGCTAGAAAGGAGAATGATTTAATGATTGAAAAGGGCAGAATTGTAAAGGACTTAAATATCACTAACCTCCCTTACATACAAGTTGTGGTGAATGAGACACTGAGGCTTCACCCTCTAGGTCCATTGATATGGAGAAAGTTGACTCTAAACTGCATCATTATTGGTTATTGTGTAGGCACTGGGGAGAAGTGAGAATTAAAGTGAGAAGAAAACTGAGAATGTAAGGATTAGGGCATCGAGTAGAGTGGAGTCATAGAGATAAAAATCAAAGCATTTAGCCTAAGTTTTTATTTTTTCCAATGGTAAGAGTAAGTGGGTTGAATGTAATGCAAGTCTATGTGTAAGTGTAATTTTATGACAGATTTTGGCCTTCTTTTACTTTTGGGCTGAACATGAGTCTTAGATATTGAGAGACTTAAATTAAAAAGAAAAAAAAAAGTTACCTGTTTAACTCGTGGACTAGCCCATTTAACCAGTGGGTTAAACGAGTCGGGTTATTAGCACTATATTAAACAGGTTCTTAAAAGAGTCTATCAACCTAACCCGCCTCCTTGGTGGGTTAAGAGTTAAACAGGCTTAATCCAGTGGATCGGATCCATTTTTATGCCTCTAATGGGTTACTCAATCAATTTAATGACCAACATTAACATATATAAGCCAACCTACCAGAAGAAAAAGGGGCAGGGATTCCTTACAATAGGGGATCCTTGTAGTAGCCTTCTGGATTGTTGGATTTTGATCCAACAATTCGATAATTTTTTACTTAAAAAATTACTATTCTTTAGTAACAAATCTATAGCATTGGATGAAAATCTAACAGTCCAAATCATTACTGTAGAAAACCATTGCAGAAAACTACTACAGTGGATCTAGGCCCAAGAAACAATATCAAACAAGCCAATCTTCCGGCCAACTTGTTTAACTTGAAAGACTAAAATTTCAATTAGGTCATTTATCATGAAGTTTCCTTTCATTTTGGTCTCACAAAATATGATCACATGAATCATAAGAAACTTTTTAATTGTGAATCATATTAAATCGTAAAATTCAAAAAAAAAATAATAATAATAATAAATCATTTTACATATGACATACTACAAACAAAACAATATTATAAGTTTAGAAACACAAACTTACTCAGCTTAAGTCTAGATAGAGATTAGACTTAAGAAAATTTTTTAAATGAAAAAAGATGTGGAACAGTTTGTTTATATAAGACTGCAGGTTTCAAGGTTGAAAGTTTATTAAAGCCACTTATATTCATAATTTAAAAGCCTCGAGGAAAAATTGTTCTTTTGGGATGTAGAAGGTGCACCTGAAGTCAAGTTATCTATCAATTTTTATAGATGAAGAGGTAATTATTTTAATTATTTATTTATTATAATACTATAATACCTAACTAGTTTTTGTCTAGCACTGTTAAATGAGTCTCAGCTTGCTAAATGCACTGGCCTAGACTTTCAAAATGAGTAAAATATTTGTTTAATTTTACTCATTGAAAATATTACACTTAATCTTCTACTTTTCAAAATAAAATATTAAATTTAATCTCTTGAATTTCAAATTTAAAGTTTGATAGAATAACTAAATTTATTTTTTTTTTAAATAAGGAATCAAATATAATATTTTTAAATGAATAAAGAACCATTTTAAATATTACAGTAAGTGAGCAATTAAAATTATAATTTTATAAGAAGAAACACAAAAATATTTTTCTCTTTTAAAAAATAAGAACCCATTTACATGTGGGTCCCAATGGGTTACCCACTCGATTTAATCACCAAGATTGGCAAATACAAGCCTGTCTGCCAGATGAAAAAGCATCAAACAAGAAGATCTATCAACCAACTTGTTTAACTTGAATGACTAAAATTTCAGTTTGGTCATTTATCATAAACTTTCCTTTCATTTTGGTCTCTCAAAACATGATTATCAAATCGCAATTCATAATGAGAATCATAAAATTAATTTTTTAATTGTAAATTATATTGAATCGTAAAATTAAAAAAAATTTAAAAAGATTATTCTATATATAACATACCACAAATACAACAATATTATAAGTTTATAAAACACAAACTTACTCAACTTTAAGTCTAGATAGGGATTAGACACGAGAAAATCTTTTAAAAGAAAAAAGATGTGGAAGAGATTGTTTATACAAAACTGCATATTTCAAGGTTGAAAAGTTTATTGAAACCACTTAGCATATGTTTGAATTGATATTAAATTAATATGATTTTAAGTCAATTTAATTTTCAAAATCAATTTGATTAAATGTGATTTGGCATCATTGTGATTTATGTTTGAAAACATTTATTTGAAAATTAATTTATCATATATACAATTCATTCAACGCAAAAATAATTATTTTTTATTTCTATGCAAATAAAAATTTTAAAGGCAAAATTAATTTTAGATAAAAATTAAATATCAAACCAAATGATAATGATTATAAAACAAATTTTATTTTAAGTGTGCAAACAAACTTTTAAATTTTTCAAACGTTAAACTAAACACACTATTATATTCCTAACTTATACACAATGTTTTGGGTTACCTTCTTGAAAACAAAAGATAACAGACAATGAGCCTTGTTGAATCAACAACATTCATCTTCTCGGGTCATTCACAACCCAGCTTCCAGACCAGTCAGACCCGCGCACCCACCATCAACTGCAGCCACCGTGAATTGCTCAGACAGCAATGAATCGAAGATTCGGAATCATTCCGTGCAATTCCAACAGCTCTAGGCACAATTCCATCTACTTTCCAATTCATGGCTCCACTTAGACTCATTTCCTCCATGAACCGATTCGGATTGCGCCATTCACGATTCTAGATTGTGCGATTTGATAACCATACTCAAAAATAAAAACTCAATTTGACCCCTTATAAATTATTTATCAAATTACTTATTTACAAATAAAATCGTTATTAGTAATGTATTAAAAAATTATGAACGATATTATTAGTAATTTTATTTGTAAAAAATCAAAATAAATATATGTATATGTGAACAAAAACTAGATGAACGACCAAAATAGAACTATACTCTAACAAGGCAATCCTGAAATAATCCTGGTGCAACCCCGAATTCCTCTTCGTATAATGACAGAAGATCCCAAAAAAAGAAGTCCGGAAACTCTCAAGCTAGAATAATCTCGGGTTTGGGGTGACAGCACAACCGTGAACTTCGGAAAACTGCAAGCGGGTAATTCCAGTTCCTTGCACTAAAGTTTCATTCTTGGGATAAATTAATGACGAAATTCAATAAAATATACAATATGGTGTGAGCAATGACTTTGATCCGAGACTAATCAAAATCTCATCAAAACTTTCTCACATGCATGCATAGACATAATGGTTACAGCAAAGTCAATCTTTAAAACGGTGGCATCACGCAGTTGCGCCAGCAAGTTCTTTGGCCGTGTTGGCTGCTACAATCTTTTGGGGGGGCTGCATTGTAGAAGAAACCATAAAATAATTTACAATTCAAGGAAATACATAATTTTCATAAGTAACTCGGCATTCCGTCACTATTTTCTAGGAAGGGTGCTTGAGATCAAGAATTAAACCTACCAAAACTCCTAACGCTATCAGCAAATAGGATTATCGGTCTATTTCCTCGGGTATATCATCACTAGACAAGAATATATTTCTGTTTATAAAGCTCACCGATTTTAGTCTTCAGTATTAGCAGTTTGACAGGATATATGAACTTCAATTTTTAGATATGCAATAGTATAAAAAATATCTTAATCTTGCACTAGTCATTTTTTTTTTTTTTGGGGTCTGAATCTTTAACTTGAAGTTTACCCAGAACCAGTATGACGTCGATTGTCCAGAGGAAAGTCTACGTTTCAATTTATCCGGACCTTAATGTCAGTAATGCAGAAGCATCTACCTAAAATTTACACATTATCCTGAACGTGGTCTTCAGCCAGGACCAGAGGCCTCGAGTGAACTAAGTTTGAAACAACCATGAAAGTAACGGGAGATCCCAGGAATTTGTGGTTCTAAAGGGCGAGTCATGAAATTTTCCTACCAAAAACATCAGACAAGTGGTGCCCTAAAATTTTCAACTTCCTCAGCTTTACAGTTTCTGAAGCATCCCCACTAAGGAAGTTAAGAGCAACAATTTTGAAACTCAGTTGCTAGAGACACAGAGAATATCAGGGTTACGGCAGATTCTTACCATAGCCAACTCCTGTTCATGCTTTGGAATAAAAGCAGTATCAACCTTGCCATTTCTGAAATCCTGTATTACAACACAGATATTGCAAATAAGATATTTATATATACCTTCTGAAAGCATGCAAATATATTTCAAGAAGAATAAATATATAACAAGTGTACCTACCTCAATGTCAAGGATAAGCTTATGATAATCAATTGTTGTAGGAACCCCTGTAATAAAATTATATTTATTGATCAACAATAGACAGAAAAATTTTTGAATTTTTTCATGCAAGGGAGGTTTGCACATGTAAAAGTGCATTGACCTAGGCGCAAAAGAAAAGCATGCTTGACTCTCTTTCAGTCTTTTATAGCCTGAGGGATATACAATTGGCTAGCACCAGGTATAACAGAAAAATCACAAATTCACAACAAAAGTACTTGAATCATTTTACCTGTGATGATAGTGTCCTCAAGTGCCCTTTTCATACGCTCAATTGCTTTTTCCCTTGTTGGAGCCCATACAATTAGCTAAAAATTTCCCGAAGTCAAGACAGGAATAAAGATTCCAAATATAATGAGCACTTAACTAAAACAGACAGTAGGGAGCAGAGCACTAAATTTCTCATCAATGCACATCTCTAGGCAAGGAAGGCAAATGTTGCATGCTGAGTGAAACCCTAAACTGTCTAAATTTACAGAGTTGTACTTTGGCCCCCAAAAGAAAAAGTACAATGCTTTTTCTTTCTTGTCATTCATTATAAAAGTCTGTACTAACGCCTTAAAGTGTCAGTTGAATGCTCCGTCTAGTTCCCATGAACTTGTATATCAGCAAGGCATCCACATTAAATGCCCACATTATGACCTAATTATATCATGATAAGTTTCCCTTCTAATCCTTTGCATGCTCCCCAAGGAATCCCAAGCAATGGCCATGCAAACATTCAGCTCTCTGGCAGCAAAATTACCGACAATTACCTCACATGGACATAAACAACTGCCCAACCACATAGCATCACTCGTCCTCACAGGAATGTCTATACCAGCATTAAGATCATTTCTGCAAAATTCTGTGATACCCAAGAAAATCTAAACCAGATTGATCCTGTTCAGGATTTTCAGCCATGAAGCAGTCCCATACAATGTAAATGAAGCATTGCCTTATACAATGACTAATATTAAAACTCTAAAGTGTAACACGTCATCAGCTGATTAATATGTACAGTCTATCATTGCTTAAATCCACAAGCACAAGCAAAGTTAAAAGGCAATGATCATATCTGTTTCATAGAACACCGACCGCATTGAATTATTAAGATCATTTAAATAGATTAGTGATATGCATTTTCTGTTAATCTTTTTATAACATTACAACATAAATTATGTGATATAGCACCTCACATTCAATAAGTTAATGATAATTTAACAAGTAGAGCGGTGCACCTTTCCAAGAAGGGAGTCATAGCTAGGAGGTACCACATAATCAGTGTAAACATGGCTGTCCATCCTCACAAAAGGGCCTCCAGATGGCAAGTATGCAGTTATTCTCCCTGTTATTCAAAAAAATATCTTAGTATTAAAAACGTTTAAAAAAAGTTTAAAAAACCAAGAGGCCTTTCAGCATCTCAATTATAAAGGAATGAATGAAGATAATTGACCAAACAGCTTATATATAAGCATGAGGACTGGGTTTTGTGTTTTAAACAAATAATACAAATTGGGGGCCTTATATTTTTATATTCTTTTTTTTATATATATTTCCAAAAATTCACCACTGGTACATAATATACCTGGCCCTGGTCTAAATCCCTTGAAAGCATCTTCAGCATTTATACGGCATTCAATAGAATGACCTGTGAGCACAATATCTTCCTGTAGACAAAACTACAATTAGTACCAGACTACAAAATCACAAGTAATATATCACCTTTGGTACCTGGTTGTATCGAAGTTTTTCTCCCATGGCCACACGAATTTGCTCTTCTATCAAATCAACGGAGGAAATCATTTCAGTCACAGGATGCTCAACCTAATTCCAATTTAGTGCCCCACCATAGATAATAGAATAAAAACAAAAAAAATGGAAGTTACTTATCAGTAATTCTTGTTAAGGTTCATTTCACTTTGAGTAAGTACAATATAAATTAGCTCAGACCTGGATACGAGTGTTCATCTCCATGAAGTAAAAGGAACCCCTTTCATCCAGGAGGAATTCAACTGTTCCAACACCAATGTAACCTATAGACGCAGCTGCTGCAACTGCAGCATCACCCATTGCCTTCCGCAACTCCGGGGTCAACGCAGGAGAAGGTGCTTCTTCCAGCAATTTCTGATTTCTCCTCTGCATAAAAGTCACCAACAACAGAAATAAATACTTCAGGTAGGACCTAACACTGACTACAAAGAAAGAGCAACTAAATAACCAGAACGCTTATATTTAGATTTCCTTATCATGTTATTAAACTTGTTGACTTTTTTTCCTCCTTTCATGTCATGTGTAAACAATAGAAATTACTAGGCGATTTAATTCCCTGTTTTCCCCCTGTAGTTTCTCGTATTTTTGTAATATTTGTTATTTGTTGTCTTGTAGCATCAGCTTTAGATACACAACCATGGTCAGCAGATGCCCCACATTACGGTAAGTATATGTCAAACCCATCACCATCCAACAGAATTACAAAAAAAATTATCATGGGCAGGACTTCGCTTGAAGCCCTAAAAAAATATTGTTTTGCCTTCTTTAACTATCAAGAATCATTAGAAAATCAATACTGAAGAAGGAAATGCACGTTCTGTATACATTTAAATTGTTATAATTTAGTTTACAGCCATGAATTCACCAAGGCCAGAAATTACAATAAGTCACATTTTTTACATTTGTTTAATGTAAAATTAAATACCAATCAAGATAAGCACTTATAGTTAACATGACAGCACATGAAGAACCAGTTTCACAAACCACAAGGAGTGAGATTTAAGGGGGGGGAAAGGGAGTGAGGTAATAATAGACCTGGATGCTGCAATCACGCTCTCCAAAGTGAACAACATTACCATATTTATCTGCAAGAACCTACCAAGCAATGTGGCAGATGATAAATGAGATAATGAGATAAACAGTTATACACTCGGGTAAAAGGGAAAGTGGATACTGAATGAAGAATAAAAATGTGCAATAAATTATTAATTCAAGCAAGCAACCCAACATTTAGCAATAATAAAAGATTAATATGTAAATGCTTCAATAAGAGTAAGACATTATATGAATTAATCTATTAACCTGTTTCCCTAAATAAAAATCTGTCTCAAACCAAAGCACCCAAAACAACTTGGATTTTTTTTTTTTAATTAAAATCTTGGAATTTTCACTAGTTAAATCAAATCAATGACTGTCCAGTCCGCCTAAATTAGCCAAACCTCAATACAGGAGTGTAGTGAAAGGTTACCAAGGAGAGAAACCAATCTAGGAGGTTCTCTCAATCTGCTGTAAACTGGCATAATGCAAGAGAGGGAACTGCAATGTGTTTCTACAGTGCAGAAAACAAATGAATGTGAAGCATGGATTGGCATTTGTCATGGTGAGGACTTTATTTCTTTGGTAACCCAATCTAAACAGGGCAATTTAAAAATTTTTCCAGCTTTGATTTCATTATTATTGATCAATTTTAGCAAAACACAAGTAATAATGTTATTGACTAGCAACATTGAGTCTCAATTTCAGTGCCACTGGGAAGACAAGCACATTTGAATTTCATGTAGGTGACTAGTTATTTCATGAGCTGAAATTTTCTTAAAAAGGATATTGAGCATTAAACTACTCCCAGGCACCAATCAAATTACTCATCTTAAAAGAAAAAAAATAAAGAGAGATAAAATTACCTGGAACTCAATGTGCCTTGGATTTTGAATGTATTTTTCCAAATAAACACCATCATTGCCAAATGCAGCCGCTGCCTCACTCTTAGCTTGCTGCATAGAAATGAAATTGAACCAATTTCACCAAAATTAACATACTTATTTTGGTGGAACATAGACTGTATTCGGTTATGACCTCGAGCAAAACACTAAGAATTCCTGAACCATTAATTTGTTGAAAAATATATATGCTAAAACAATATACACAAGGAAAAAGCATTTTTTGTATCCTCTAGTTGTTCGCTTTAATCTGAAAATAGGGTAAATTTGACTATTGTGGCTTCAATGTTTAAGTTAATTTCCCTTTCAGACCACCCTTATAGCTTGTGTATGCCTATTTTAGTTTCTGAGAAACTAAAGACCAAGAGCAACTAGATAACATATGAACTTCCACTTAGGAAAAATACCTGTAACAACTTCACAAACTCGTCAGGTTCTTTAGCAAGACGCATGCCACGCCCTCCACCACCAGCCGTTGCCTAAGAAGCATAATAAGTTTGTCAGTTCACAGAAATTGGCATATTTGTAGTTCTCTAAATCATCATAATGTTATAGTTGCTCTGGAGACCCATCATGATTTAGGAACATTATGAATGATGTATAACCACCATCAACTTTCACATATAGTAATCATAGCGGTTAATTGAGTACTCAATCAAAGCATAACAATTTGTTATGTCTGAAAGATTCTAACTAATGAAGAGACCTTCTGCGGTGATGAATACACCTACATAACATCATAAATGCAAACCAGACTATCCATGCCGCTACAATTTTTTTTTCCGATAAGGATGCAGATACAGGTATAATAATGGAACTATAGGACTATGGGTCCCTAACAAGTAATCATAAAGTTTGATCCACAGGGACCTATATATTAAATAAAAGGATACAGGAAGATGTCAACAAAGCAGGTTAGATACAGCAACATAAATCAAATGTTTTTCTCTCTCTTGAATTGTATATTACCAGCCAATCTATTTTTAATAATATAATTAATTCAGTTGAAACCTAATACCAAGTGCAGACTTCCATAAAAGATTGGGATAAAATTCATAAAAGCAAAAATCAGCCAGTAATAATCTTCAATTACACTTATGATGTCACTGGAAAGGAAGGATTCTAGGTTAAAGAAGGTAAATTAACCATCCTTGCACTCTAGACATTTTTCCTTAATCAAAAAGTTGAACACCATAACTTATTCCAGTAATATTCTTGTATGAATGTCCAAAATGCTTAAGCTTATAGAATAAGGACCTAATCTTTTATAACAGGCTAACATAACCCCACATGCCATTGGGTGGCGTGTCAGTGTCACCGTGGATCCAAGACTGCTCTGGGATTGTAGACAAATATATCAAGGCCGTTAGACTGTGAGGTACCTTGATACAAAATTATCTAAACAAGCAAGGAATACTAGAAAAGGAGAAAATTCTACCAGATTTGTCCACTCTCTAACTAAGGTGCAACAATTGAGTAGGAAACTCAATGACAGTCAAGGGACAGATACAATCAAAGACATATTTATAAAGTAATTATACGTATCAGCAAACTAGATATCTCAAATAGCAGGAACTTGCAAATAGGTCAGAGCCAAAAAAAAAAGCAACAGAATCCTTCAAAACCACGTCATAAGTAATTGTCAAGGAACACAACGATTACAACCCAAAAGTTTAAGCTATTAAGTGAAGATCCATTATTGGACTTCTATAATATCTCTAACACATATCTCATCCCTTTGAACTTCAAGTGTTGATAAAACAGAGCCCATAAAAACTTGTACAGAAACTTAAGTTAAATAGGAGAATGGAAGACAACAAGGATAAAATTCATAACTACTTGATTGTAGAGACTCTGATCCTTTGTCAAACACCACTTCAATTCAAAAGCTTAGGATGTTAAGTGAATGCCTATGATTGATTCTTTTATTAATATATTAAACACTAACAAACAATTTTCACGAGACTAGGCTGATCTTTTTCTCTGGAAACAATAGAAGCTTATGATAGCCTATTATTCTTTGGGTCCAAATTTATTCGGAAAAAAGAAAACATTTTGTTCCTGCTAATATAATATAAAAGACCAACTTGGCCTTTAAAGTTAGCACCAAACTATTTCATTATTATATTATTATCATTATAATTTATAGAGGAAAAGGAATTTCATTGAAAAGAGAAAAGAAGGAAAGGAAGGAAGCAGAAACACATTTGCTGAAAAGTACAGCACAGATTATACACACATGACATAAGTACAAGTTACAAAATTATTACTTTCCTATTTTTTCTGTAGACATTTTTTCTTCTTTCCACCATCTTTGCTCCTCCTTCTACAGCCTATACTGACTATATTTTCCTTTGCATGACCAAATACAAATTTCCTACTTTCTTTCTTTTCAATCCAATCAGTTTAGAGACATTTTTCTCTCCTTTTCAACCTCATGATAATGACGATGATGAAGAGGATTAAAAAACAAAGACAGCATAATAAGATACTAACAGATAATAAATCATTGAGTAGCTTTACTTGACATTAATAATACACTCCAATTCCACAAGAATTTTTTATTGATCATAATATAAGTTACTTTAGACAGTTTCATTTCTGCATGTGTATAAAATTATACATTTATAATTATATAATTATACACTCCATTTCCATAAGAGTTATACAATACATGTATAATTGTAGCCTATAACATTAAAGCATCTGTAAAATGTTTTGCATCACCCAGGAAAGCTGGAATCCACCTCAAGAGGTTACAAGTAGACAAAGAGATTTACAAATACAGAATAATAACATAATGTACCTTGATCATCACTGGGAAACCAATCTCATTTGCCAGCTTGATTGCTTCCTCTGTGCTCTGTTACAATGATTTTTTTTTCATTAAGTTGATGCCATGGAAGCAGAACTGACCTCCTTGCAAGCATCTGAAACCTTTTGTACACCTACGTAAAAAATTAATACCTGTAACAGTCCATCACTTCCTGGAACAGTTGGAACACCTGCTTTCTTCATTGTGTCTCTGGCAGTTGATTTGTCACCCATAACCCGAATACTGTCAGGCTGATAATTTTAACCATATATTCAGTTTCACCAAATAATAAGAATGAGAGATTCTAGAACTATGGATATTCTGCAATAGCTTTATGAATAATTATTGACCAATGCAAACAATAAAATATAAACTATTACGTCAAAATCAAATAAAAATGAGCCAAACACAGAAGCAACATTTGAGAAGCCACATGCTAAAACGGGTATACAAATTGAAATTCAGTTACATGCCAAAGTTTTCAACGAAAATCTTCAACATTTAAACAGAAGATAAAAAAAAAAAGCCAGACATCAAATACAACTCCAGGAGCAAATTTTCTGGATAAGGATTAACACTGTTGTTATTTCAGCCAAGCTTGATAACCATTTGTTTACTTGCCACAAGATCAATAGCAATCTGCATCATACAGTATCAATCTGGATATATACTAAAGATCAGTTTAATTTGATGTGCTAGTGACTTAATGCATGTAGTGCCTGCCGAACAAATACCAGTGAACAATGATACTTCAGCAATATATTGGTTTTACAAATTTATTTTCTCAGGTTCAACTTTAATAAACTCTTACTTAATCTATGTGAACTTTAAAAAGTTAATGCTGTGTTACAAAATCACTGTAGAACTTTCAAACAAGGGGCCGGGCAGCAGACAAGAAACAGACACTATTCATATTCTAAGGGTTACACAATCTACTCACATTAGGCCCAATAAAGTTGATCCCATGTTCTCTGCACATTTCAACAAATACTGCGTTCTCAGCAAGAAAACCATATCCAGGATGCAACATTGTGCATTTACGGCTGATAGCGGCAGATAGAACATTTGGAATTAATAAGTATCTGCACAGAGACAGAGAAACATACATGTAAACTTTATATGTCTCCAGAGATTGAGTCATGTAAGTTTAATCTGCTTCTCTAATTATACATTTAGGAAAGGAAAACTAAGCTTCAGCTTTATAATCATATGCAGTCAGCAGTAAATGGGTGCTTTTAGATCTTCATATTTGCATAATACTTCACATAAGAAAATTGAATAAATTCCTTGTTTGGAATTTTTCCAAAGCGTTATATGAAAGATTGTTGTGAGGTAACTAATTTTGTTACTTTGGATTAAGTCAAACTTCTTGTGGCTGGCTTTTCCAAATGAATTATTAGTAATAGTATAGTACAGTGTCATCTGTAAATATACATTCTAAAATTGAGAAAAAGTCAAATACAAAAATTATGATTACAATGCAATCAATGTCAATAATTTAGTTTGACAATAATTGTGCCAGAAAGTAACCAAACTACCAACATTACATATTGATAGCCTGATATCATACAATAATGATATTACAACTGACTTTGTAAATGTATCAGAAACACCAAATCAATCTTAGCATTCACTGCTGTCTCTTCAATTGTGTTAGCAATCCAAAAGGCATAAACTGCATTGTAGACCATTCAAAAACTCATAAAGGTCCTTTGTGTTATTATTTTATTATAGCCAATACAATTTTCTAGCAGCCATTTCGCTGCTTAATTTTTTAAACAAGTGATAAATTTTCCATAACTCCTAACAGAGCAAATTGATAGTACTAGCCAACAACTAAAGCATCAAGCTTGAAATTGGAACAGAAGCTGAAAGAAATGCATCATCATTTATGTCAGAACTTCAAACTTGTACTTTGTAAATGTTGCATCGAGTCAGAAGATATTCTACAATACTTTGTCAGAATTTTAAACCCAGTAGGTTCCAGTGTAGAATGTTATTGTAGAAGGAGTTTACAAGCATTTATTCCTATAACTGGTTCTGATAGCCTCATCATTTCTATCAGCATGAATAACAGAATACATCAAATGATCCTATCAATTAAAATAATAACAGAACCTGCTGCTAAAAATGTAAAACTTAAATACAGTATCACGTGTTCCATTGCTTCTTGTACCAAATTTTTGCCTAGACACCTTGTCACCTTCCTTATTTTGTAAGCAACCAAAGCTATATGGTTATGAAGATCATCTTAAGTCAAATAAATAAATCCTTTTCAAGAAAATACCCCATCATAATTCCACTGCATCCTCCCCTTTATGAAAAATTAACAACCACTTCCCATTCAAGTTATCAACCTCCTTTTCTTTTAAGGAAAAAAGTTCAATGTTTTCAAAATTAATTAATTTTTTTTTTTCTTATGTGAATATGCATCATGTGTACTTTAAACTTATTAATCTTGCTAATTTAAAAGGGTAACCATATGTGTATAATGAGCCAAGTCAGTAATCATATGGGAATACAAATATAACTAAGGTTTAGAGGATGGCAGTATGTGACTTACGATTGACTACTTGGCGCTTCACCTATGCAAACTGATTCATCAGCCAATTTCACGTGAAGGGCATCTTTATCTATGGTTGAGTACACAGCCACACAAGGTATCCCCAATTCATGAGCAGTTCTGATTACACGAACAGCAATTTCACCTCTATTTGCCACCAAGATCTTATCAGCTTGGCATGTTGCATTGAGAGCCCCACTATGTCTTCTATGTTTATGACGAACTTCAGCACTTTGAGCCCTTTGCTTAGGCAAGTTCACTTTATTTCCCACTAAAAAGCTGCATTGGGAACTCTTGATTCCTCGGGTTCTTGGCACAAACACACCCTTCCATTGGAAGAATAAAACAATAAAGGGAAAAAACAATTTAGGCTAGAAAGGGTCATATAGAAATGGAATATATCTGCAAACTGTAGAATAGTATAACTACTTTGTCCATTGAGCAAAATCCATGTATTAAACAACAACATATATGTCTTGCCACTCAAAACCTATTTCTAAACATTAGAAATAACTACTTCATATCATTTTTTTAAATTCCTTCGCCAACAGAGTGGAAAAGGCATTATTATGGGATTTGCAAGTGTCAGTCTGTACCTGCTAATCGACCATATACTCAGGAAGATGCAAAAAATGCAAAACCATGAAATGAACCCGTAATTGCATGGTAACATTTTATGTGATACTTATTTTGAATAGAAATCAGTGATTAGAACACAGCAGAGGTTGTCGATAAAAGCACTTTGGTGTAGGAACTTACAACATGAGTTGAGCTAACAGACTTGCAAATTGGCATTGTAGCCTCCATTTCCAAAACAAGATGCCTAAAACAAACAGAGAGTTAAGAAATTGGAGATCATTTAATGTTAGGAATCGACAAAGTGATCTAAGGGGAGTAGCAGAATCACCTCTAAAATGAGAACGAAAATGCAAAACTTTAGGAAAATAGAGCAGAGAGCTTAAGAGAGAGCAAAATGAGCGTCAAAATGTGTGTGCTTCCAGAGCTGAATAAGAAGGTAGAAGATGTCGATGTAAACGAGGGTAGTGGCAGATTGAAAGCTCCGCCCAAAATGGTTGGCACTTGGGACCTCTGTTTGAGGGTGCCAATCCTCTGCTGTTGCGCCCTATAGGCCATCTTTCATCACAAACGTTCAACCAGATGCAGTTAAACCAACGGACCTGATCTCTCCACAAGGCCCAACCCACAAACACGCTTGAGCGGGCAACTATTAAAAATTTGACGGATGTCTCTCACTTATAGTATATTTTTTATTTTAATTCTTTATAAATTTTTTTAATTTGATCTCCTATATAATTTCCCATCAATTTAATCTTCCAAACATTTTTTAATTTAATTTTTCATAAATAAAATTATTATTAATAATATCAACCAAAAAATATATTAATTTTAAAAATATGAAGGACATTAATTATAATAGTTTTATTTATAAATGACTAAATTGAAATATTTTTTATATACGAAGAATAAAATTAAAAATATCTTACTTATGAAAACTTAAATTTTAAAAAATATATGAAAGATTAAAGTAGAAAACATTTCGTATATAAAGAATTAAAATGAGATTTTACCCCAAAAAAAATTCGTGACTGTACGCTAGGCAATAATTTAAATTATACTTTTCAGGGCATAATACACATGCAATGCAACCTAGTTTTCTTGTATATATATATTGAATAAAGAAAAGTCACATACTTCTTATGATACTACCATGAAAAGAAAACGAAAATTTCTTTGGCCAATTTGAATGAGGTACAGCGTAAAATGGTCGTAAACAATTTATTACAAAAAAAAAAAGTGATTAAAAAGAATCCCCTGGTTGAAATTAGAATGTTGTGACATGTATCACAAAAATTTTAATTTGATTCCTTTGCCCTTAAACCATTACTGCCTTTCAAGTTTTTGATACGATGTAGCTAAAGTCTTGCATCCAATTTTCCTTCATATTATGATGAAAATTAACATCATTGCAACCAACTAATCTGCGTCTTCATAATTTACTTTCTGATAATAGAGTTGAAGATTTCACATTGAACAAAAGTGAACATGTATGACCATTAAATGTGACATTAGTGTTGAAGCCCCAAAAAACATTATGATATTGGTGTTGTTTGGGCCAGCATTTAGTAGTTTGTCTTTCAACGTTTTGTCAAAAAAAAAAAAGAGCATAAATACTTGTGTTAATTGTGCAGTAGTCTTTTACTTTGAATGGGATCACCTCTGGCTCCCCAGCGGCTCCCCAGCAACATTTGAACTAATAGATCCAAATTGGATAGTTCAAATAGTTTGAAATTATTTAATTTAATTAAAATTTATTTTTAAAAAGTTATAATGATACATGTAAATATATTTGTAATTTAACTTTTTTCTATACAAAATAGTCTTTTATTAAAGAGAAAAAATATATAACTTTTAATGGTTTATAGTCTATATTTTACATTTAAAGTTTATTGTTTCATACAACGTGAAATTTTATTGAAGAAAAAAAAAAAATATATATATATATATATATATATATAATGTTTAATAGTTTATAATTTATTCCTCACATTTTATAATTTATTCTTCACATTTTAAAATTTATTTTTTCCATCTAAAAATTAATTTTTATTTAAAATTAAATTTAATAATTTTAAATATTTTAACCCATTAAAATTTGATCCAATAATATGAACAAAAGAAAATCTCCAGCAGCTACACACTACAGTAGGTGATCTTCATCTACTTGAATGGGGACTTCAAGTTCAACGTCAGATAAAAGTGTGTGCAAGAGTATTTAAATATAATATTCGCCTTGCATGAATAACACTCGTGTTTGGCCTTCTAAACTAATGGCACAAGGTGGACCAGTTGAGAAGTCGCAATTTAAGGGCCAAATAAAATAAGATTGGAATATGACATATCCCATAGCGTAATTTCACTTCCTAACAAGTCACCGGAGATTCACATACGCAACTTTTTTTCTTTTACGTACATAAAAATTTCATTTAAAGATGATAAGAAAGGGTATCCTTCTTGAAACAAATTTTAAAAGGATTAAATTCCAACAACCCAAGATAATTGTTTTAAAAAAAAAAATAAAACAAGATCAAAACTAAGCCTAATCAAAATTACAAAAGAAACCCTTACATACAAAAGATGAACTGTGGGAAATCAGTAGAGAAGCATGTCAAATATTAGTTGATGTGGATTTTAGGTAAAACCATAGAACAGGCAGCAAAGAGAGCAAATACAAAATTGAAGGCGTAGTGCATTATTTTCCGTGCTTTTGTAGAAAAAAGGATGAAGAGTGGGTTTTGCCAAATGGGGGATGTAAGCGGAACACTTGCTGTTGCTGGTGACTATCAAGCGGAAAAGCTAGGGCTAGTGTAGGAGATGAATGGCTAGAGGAATATTGGAGTGAGGTGGTGAAATCCCCAGCGGGGGAAACCCAAAAACCTTGTGATTAGGGGCGGATATATGGCTCAAAAGGTGGTCGGAGCTGCCAAAATATATACCATAGTCAAATGAGGCTTTGATTGAGAGCGTATAAGAGGAGGAAATGGAATGTTTAAAAATGGACATAAGTGAAGTGACAAGGGGAGAAATGGCAAAATATGTGTCATATTCTTATTTAGAAGTGTAATAAAAGGAGAGATGATGATCATTGATTGAATGGAGTAACTTATATATTATATTTAAAATATTACCCTTATAAATTGAGTGCTAGTATAGTAAATTTTTAACCCAAAAAGATAATATAGTAATTATATCATTAGACATTTTTATTTCTTTGACTTTTTAATTTGGAGAGACAAAAAAAATAAGGTTTTGAATGGTAAGATAAGGTCTTGGAATATCTTGTTTATCATTTCATTCTATCCCAAAATAAACGTTTGAACATGTATTTATTTTAATTTAGTAATTCAATTTCTTGTCACTCTCTCCTTACTCATCCACCCAAACATACTCTAAGATTGTGGTGAACAGACATAAGAATCTTGTTGGAATCAACTAATAGCAATAGAGTCATCAGGCATGCATGTGCACAGATTCTTCATTTAGTAATTCAAATTCAAGTGAATTTGATCAAATTTATATTGTTAGATAAAAATTTAATAATTTAAATTTTAAAAGGTTGTTAACAACTATTTAATATTAATTAAAATTTAAATCATTGAATGAAAATATAATAACCTAGATCTCTATATCATTAGAGGCGGCACTGGCAAGCTTCCTAAGTTTTGAATGTGTGGAATTAAAACACTATATTGTCCTTTACTTATCAATTACATATTAATTTTATCCCTCATTAATTTTTAGTTTTAATTTAGTTTTTTATTTATTGATTTAGTCTCATATTGATTGTCATTTTTTATTTGGTCTCTCATGGTAACCACTATCCATTTAGTCCCTCATTAAAATAAATGTTAATTCTTCATTCTTAATTAAACTTAGACAAAATATAATAATATCTATATTAGTGAGTAGCTAAATTAAGACTATATTAATAATTAAATAATCAAATTAAGAATAAATTAGTGGAAAACCAAATTTTGACCAAAATAATATATGAAGATTCAAATTGATAATAAAAATCAAATTTAATTATCAACTAATAAGTAAGACCAAAATAGTATTTTACTAATTTATAAGATTATAGTATGGATTTTTTATCTTATATATCTGCATGTCTCTTAAAGTTTGCATTCATTGGACCTATTAAATTATTATTTGATACTTGAAATTGAACCTAATGAACGCATGCATGTATTTTAACTCAAAGGTCAGTAATTCTGCGTAGTTAATGGCTAAGAATAAAGAGTTGTTCCTATGAAGTGTTCAACAATAAGTTTATATATTTTTTAAATAATAATTGAGTAAAATATAATCAAATTTAAATGTCCATAGTCTGTTTTCAAATAGACATAATGTAATTGTCTCTGAAAATACAACAATTTATAATTATTAAATAAAATAATATTTTCATAAATGGGAGATGATAAACTTTTATAGTTCATCAAATGAGTACTTAATATTTCGGCCAATAAAAATAAGTACTTAATAAATTCTAAGATACGTTTATGAATTTAAATTTTAATTTAGTATAATAAGTATTTACTATATTGTGATTGTGACTTCTTTTTTAGAAGGATAAAAAAGACTTACTCAGTAGGTTGTATTCTAAATTTGTACCATATGCATATAAACATATTAATGTGTTAAATTTAAAGCGAAACTATACATATAACTTATATAAAGTATAGTTCAATTATAATTTTAATGTGTAGTATTTTCATTTTATAAATTATTACAATTTAAAATTCATATACCAACATTTTAATTGAACTATACATAGTTTCTCGTAAATTAAAATAGTTAATTGCCGAATGAAGATTGAGTACATAGGCTAAAGATTCTCCAATTGAATTTTCGCTGGTACTCAATAAATATCTACCACTTGTGCCTCCATAGTAGAACAATGTATTTGACTTCTGAATTGTTTTTTTTTTTTTTTTAATTTTTTTAGCAAAAAAAAAAAAAAAGAGCAAATTTGTTTAACGAAGACCAGGTCATAAGTGGCAACAAGTTTAGTGATGGGCTGATGGCAGTGGTAAATTACCAATTTGTTTTAGTTTAATTTTTATGGCGGCGAGCCTGATACTGTTTGATTGAGAAAAGCAAACAATAGCTCCACAAATATTATATAATAATAACGTACTTATACGACAAATAAAATAATGAGTTAATCAGATTAAATTATAATAAAAATAATATTAGCCTAATTAAATTATATAATTTTTTATTATAATTTAATTAAATCAACACATCATCATTATCTATAACATATGTTATTATAACTAATCAATATATATATATATATTTTAATAATTTCTCGTCATAGTAGTTAAGGTGAAGATTTTATATGAAGTATTGGAGATCATAGTACATTTCTGTCGTCTTAGTTAATAATAATACAGAAGGATGCTAATCCAATTAAATAATGTTTAGACTAATTTAGATATTCTTAGACTATTTTAATTATCTCTCCAATTTAGATAGATTATCAGTCGTTTACAATTAATTAAGAATGGAGGGATTGAAAGAATGCTTAACAATTAGCATGAAAATAAAGGTTGGCAACATTACAATTAAGTATCATATATAAATTTAAAATATTTATTATAAGGGATTTTAATTTTTAAAATTTTTTTGTAGAATATAGGGATCAATTTTATTTTATTTTTAACTCTAAGAGATCATACTTAAGACTTTGGAAAGCCATAATGAAAAGATTTTAAAGCCGAGTTTCAAAGTTTCAGGGTCCTTCGGAATTAAAAAGAATTTATTTCCAAGTGTCGTAAAATAATTTTAAAACTTAAGCTCCTTCGTAATAATATTTAAAATTTTCAATCTTTAATTGTAATTTTTTCAATTAGATAACTTGCACGGGTGCCAAAACTTTGTATATAATTTATAGAGAGGAGGGCACGGTTGGCTTGACCAGTTAGACTTAGCGAAACAAAAAACCAAATGACAATTTGTGGTTAGGATGCAGTATAATATTCACCAACCACCTGAACATTTGACTTCACAAAAGGGTTTACTCACCTATCCCCATTACCATCTCTCCTACCTTGGTTTCAACGTAGAGCCCATTGATTCTTCTGAAACCATGGGACACCTAACCCCATCCAGTCCCAATATATATAACCAAACTCATTACCATCTTTCTTCAACCGCTCCACCCCGCCATCTCTCTTACTCATTTCCCCTCCCTTCTCTCCATCTCCAACTTACTCCCAAAAAAATGGGTCATCTTCTCATCAAGAAAACAATCTCTTGCACTCTAATCACAGTGGCTCTTATTGCAATTATCGTAAAGTTCTCTCCATCCTTTCTCTCGATTGCTGCCTTCATCTTTCCTCTGATCCTTTACCTGAAGCAGCAAAAGAGGCAGTCAGCCAATCTGCCTCCAGGCCCTGTCTCTGTCCCTATCTTTGGAAATTGGCTTCAAGTTGGGAATGACCTGAACCACCGTCTTCTAGCTTCCATGTCACAAACCTATGGCCCCGTATTCCTACTCAAACTTGGCTCCAAGAACCTAGTGGTGGTCTCCGATCCTGAGCTTGCCACCCAAGTGCTTCACTCACAAGGTGTTGAATTTGGTTCACGCCCGCGAAACGTTGTGTTTGACATCTTCACAGGAAATGGCCAAGACATGGTCTTCACGGTCTATGGTGACCACTGGCGCAAAATGCGTAGAGTGATGACACTCCCATTTTTCACCAACAAGGTTGTCCACCAATATAGTGACATGTGGGAACAAGAGATGGACTTGGTTGTGAGCGACCTCAAAACTAACGAGACTGTGAGAAGCCAAGGGATAGTGATCAGAAAGCGTCTGCAGTTGATGCTGTACAATATCATGTACAGGATGATGTTTGATGCCAAGTTTGAGTCTCAAGAGGACCCCATGTTCATTGAGGCCACCAGATTCAACTCTGAAAGAAGCCGCTTGGCACAGAGTTTTGAGTATAATTACGGAGACTTTATCCCTTTGCTCAGACCTTTTCTGAAGGGCTATCTCAGTAAGTGCAGGGACTTGCAAACCAGGAGGCTCGCATTTTTCAACAATCACTATGTTCAACAAAGAAGGTAACTAACTAGTCTAAACGATATATATATATATATATATTATTTTGTAGCAATGTCTGTTATTCTTGTGACAAACAAATTGATGCCGTGTTGCTTGACAGGAAAATAATGGCTGCCAATGGGGAGAAGCACAAGATAAGCTGCGCAATTGACCACATCATAGATGCTCAGATGAAGGGAGAGATCAGTGAAGAGAACGTGCTTTACATAGTGGAGAACATCAACGTCGCAGCAATAGAGACGACCTTATGGTCGATGGAGTGGGCAATAGCAGAGTTGGTGAACCATCCAAGGGTACAAAACAGGATTCGTGAAGAGATCTCACAAGTGCTTAAAGGCCAGCCAGTGACAGAATCAAACCTGAATGAGCTACCATATTTGCAAGCCACAGTGAAAGAGACTCTAAGGCTGCATACCCCAATTCCTCTGTTGGTGCCCCACATGAACCTTGAAGAAGCAAAGCTAGGAGGGTATAGCATACCAAAAGAGTCAAAGGTGGTGGTGAATGCATGGTGGCTAGCAAACAACCCAGCATGGTGGGAAAAACCAGAAGAGTTCAGGCCAGAGAGGTTCATGGAAGAGGAAAGTGGGACAGATGCAGTGGCAGGTGGGAAGGTTGATTATAGGTATTTACCTTTTGGTGTCGGGAGGAGAAGTTGCCCTGGGATCATACTTGCATTGCCAATACTGGGCCTAGTGGTTGCAAAGTTGGTATCAAATTTTGAGATGGAAGCTCCTCAAGGGACCAAGGTAGATGTCAGTGAAAAGGGAGGCCAATTCAGCTTACACATTGCCAGCCACTCAACTGTCCTCTTCCATCCAATCAAGGCATGATGATGATTTGCTCAAAGCATCAAGTCCTAGCGCTTTCCTAGATGCTTTTTGTTTTTTTTCCTTTCATCCATTTCTTGTGTGCGTTAGTTCTATTTTATTGTTTTCTTTTTCTTACGTGACAAAGTTGTACAACTATATCATCCCTTGAATCTTCATTAGCGGTTGAAACCGGTGTCTTCAATACAATACAAGCACATAATAATTGAGTTATGCCTAGGATTTGTCATTAATTTCTCTACTCTATCTTTCATAATGACCTCCCCATAAATTAATGGTCGTTATGTTAGTTTTAGACCGAATTCTTCTCCTGATTGAGACCAAATCCTTTTCAGACATGACTGTAGAAATTTCATGGACCCCATGTCAAGTCTTACACTTAAACTATTTATTAAACTTGAATGCAATTTGTCACAACTTGTATAACAAAATGGGGGAAAAACATAAACATAAAATTGTACTGATCCTTGTTCAATCAACAATAATTCAACAAGAAAGATACGAGTATATTATGAAAATTGAAGCATTTCTCCGGAATGCAATATTTGAAAGTCACAACTCATATGGCAGGTCATTCATTTAATATTGTGATGTATAAAATTAATGTCAAAATCTTAGTTACTTAAAGCTTAGGTATTTGGTATCTACATTAGATAGAAAATGTTTTTATTTTTGGCCAAAAATAAGTTGTTTAATTTAGTTCTTAGTAAAGGAATGACAGACAAAAACATGAGAGTACGACACTACTATTACTAAATGCTGACATTGAAATAATTATTTGTTTTCAAGTTTTAACTCTTAATAGAACTGTCCAATCATAATTTACTTTTTAACCCCACGCAGTCACTAAAAACAAATCCCAACCGTTCAATTTTCACTGCCATCACAGTTGCATGATCGGAGCGCTACCCGAAGAAGTTGGAGCTTATACGAGAAATCCATAGAAATGAAAGGGTCACAACAGAGCAGCCAAGGGCTCCACTAGCGTAGGCAAAGGGCAGTACATATCCAACATGCAAACTTGAAAGTACCCATTGTTGACCAAAACGAACAATAAAAGTGCATATTATCATTATACGCTATAAGTAAATTCTATTTATGATGTGATTATTACTATATATATATATATAATATTTCATTAAACATTTCATATTTAATTGTTTAAAATATTAATTTATTCAATAATTGACTACTCTCAGTAGAGTGAATTTAATTTTTATGTAATTAATAGGTATAATAATCATAGAAGACTTAATAAAATAGATAAAATATTATTTTATATTTATTATTATGTAACTATATCTTAAATAGAACTTGTAAAATCCCCCAATTTATGATATTATTTACTATTATCTAATATTGATGACAGTGGCACAAAGGCGTTGCCCCACCAGTTTGAGAGGGATGTCTTCAATAATATATTGACGAAATTACTAATTTAAATTTTTTAAAATATAAAGATTGCAAAATATTTCTAAAGCTAAAAAGAAAGAGAATGACATGTCAAGTAAGAGTGCAGAAGTCCATCTCCTCTCTTTCAAATTATTCCTTAATTTTTTTTATCTTTATATAATTTTAATGACACGTTAAAAAATCCAAGTCCATTCCAACGTCAGGATGCCAATGATGCCTTCTTTAGGGTCCACATCGACAACTTTTTGGGTACATAGCAGCACCAGATTGAATTAAAGTCTCCTTTCAAGTTAATAAAATGTTTCATCACCAGATGACATCTGTCCTAGGGTTCACAACTTCGCTGACGGTCAAGCCTCCCACAAGAAGCCACGCGTAACAGACAGCGTCAATAACCATTCCATCCCAAGAGTACGAGGTTTTCATTATTATCCGCAGTAATTATTAACAGTAATGTCTACTTCCGCGTTCCAGAAAATGCAGACCTTTAGACTGACTCGTGGAACTTATTAAATGAGTCTAGACCGCAATTTCTTGCTTCTGTTTCGATGAGATACGCAATTGAGGATCTGTGCAGGTGCCTCAATATCCTATTTCCAGCGATTCTCCCTCTAAGGAGCTCTCTTATGCACCTGGCAGTGGAACCTCGAGGGATCTTTGCCCAGTCCGATTGGTTTTGTGCCTGAGGATCTATTGTTCTTCCTCTTTTTTTCTGTCTCAAGCATAGGCCCGATTGTTGGACACGAGACTCTAGTAAGATCCCAGTTTATAAGAGCTTCGAGGATCGATATCTATTTTCAAGCTTTCCAGTTTTTCATTACTAGCTATAGAATGAAATAGAAAACGCCGGGCACGCTTCCTTGTTATTTTCATAGAAAGGAATCTAATATGAAACTAAATGAACTAATAAAGCAAAACACGGCTCCACCCTTCTCCTGTACTTGATGATCCTAATGTCTTGTTTAGCCATATATACAAACCTCCCAAGTTCAATTGCCTATAACCATTAGAAACCGTATTTCTGCCCCTACAGTTGGAGAGTTAGTGAATCATTTTGCAAATAACTGACTGCCTGTGTTTACAATGGTCTGAGCAATAAGTCATCTTTCTCTTCTACAAATATGGAAGAAACAATTTTATACATCTCAAACTATACCGCCATAATTTAACTAGGCTTTTCTAAATACACTGAATTAGAGATTCCAAATCTATTGAGAACAGTTTTGGTCATTCTTACTACAGCATCATCATATCCATAGCTTCAGACATTTAATTGTATTGGTTTGTTGGGGAGCTCCCAAATCTTGATTCATTACCACACCTTGATTGAAGTTGCAACAATTTGCGACAGCAAAAGATTCTCCATTTGTTATGGCTCTTCAAATTTGCCTATGATCCAAAGAGAGCCAAAGCTACTCCTTCAACTGCAAAAGATCACTTTAAGTTCTGCAGCAGGACACAAACGTCCACAGAACCCCACAAAAAGAAACAACTTAGGTTACCAACATGGAAAAATAGTTAGCAGATGTCTGGACTCCTTTAAGTATTTCCACCATCAGAGCTGCTACAGGCTTGATTTGGAAGGCCGCCATTGCCAAAATCTCCATCTAAGCTCATCTGTTGCACCTCTTGAGGTGAAAGTATTTTAATGCAGCGGACACAGTTCACAAACTCCCTGAAATACCCAAAATAGTAAAGATATTAAACTAACAACATCATAGAAATCTATGGTTTTGGGAATTGATCAATTTAAACATAAGAGGTACACCCAGACATAATGGCATGATTATTCCTTCCAGTGTTGGCTTCACCCACACATGGAATTGCATCATACTGCACTCTGTTACACGAGTTATGCTTGGTACCAGAAATCAACAGACTGGAATTACAACTCAACAAAGACATGTAAGGAAACAACTCAAACATTAATTTATCACTGATTTTCAGCCAATCACCCCCTACTCAAAAGGGAAATGGATATTCCTGCCTTTGCAAGGATCAAGGTTCAGAATGAATCTAATATTTGATGCTTTCTCGTGTACCACTCATGATAACTCATGTCCCCTTGGAATTGAAGCAAGAATGAGATCACCAGTCCAACATACCAAGTATGCTCTGAATGCTCAATTACTACAGATTTCTTTCACTTTTTTCAATTATGTATTCACAATTATATTTCAACTTGTTCCCCTAAAGGACAAGGCTATTTCTATTCCCTAATGCAGGGCTTATGTAAGAGACAATGCAAAAATCAGAAGAATTTAGCCTCCTTTTCCTCTAGAGAGAGCTCAACACCAGAAGCAATCATTGAAGACTGTGTATCAATAAGGAATATTGGTACGACCCTCCCTCTTAGCCTTGGGCCTACATGCTATATTATTAGAACTTTAAGACTTGTGTCAGTTACAGCAGTTACTTATTTCCTCATTCATATCACCCATTATCTCTCCACTCTCATATCTCCCACTCCCCCACTTTCACCCACACTCCCACTTTTTCCTTTTTAATAGCCATTTATTTTTGTAAGTTATAACAGTTATTTTCTAGAGTGGTTATTACTATTTATAGCTTAGAAACTGTTTGAGCGTGGCATGGAGAAATTAATATAAGAGTTCATCTTTTCAGTTGTTCCATAACTTCCTCTCTCATATTCTCTCTTCCCCACTTTTTCTGTAATCTATTCTCTCTCACCCTCTATTTGTAATTTTTCTCTCTTACCTCTTGCTTCTAACAAATATGCACACGTACAGTTGCACACAGACAAATCCAATGAGAAAAGGAAATTGAGGGACTTACTCCCAAGGGTCATCCCCCACTAACAGAACGTCATTTTCATGATCTACATAAACAAGTTTCCAGCCAACCCTTTGCCGATCTTCCAGCTGTCCCTCTATGCCAAATCTACGAGCCAGATCCTGTTTAAGCTCCTCATAACCTGAATACCGGGTTATGTCTATGGACCTACCCACAGCTCCACGTTTGTATACCTGTAATTACAATGCATAACCAATAATTCAACACACCAATTACAGACAAATCCGAGGAAAGATTTACAAATATAATAATATTAATAATAAACCTTGGTATATGTCCTCATCCTCTGAAATTGTGGTGGCGGTGGTGGTGGTGGTGGTGGTGGGGCCCATGTACCCCTATTTAAGAAGCTACTATCATTTATTGTGGGATCAATTGAATTAAAGGTAATATCAGGGACCCCAAATGTCTGTGAAACCATTGAAGATGAGAGTTCCTGCTGAGCATCTCTATTATTTTCGTAGTTACCAAGCATGCCTGCCGAAGAAAAGTTATTGGACAAATCCTTTCCCAGTCCCACTGTGCCTTTGGGCAAAAGAGAATCTGGATTCAGTGGCATTCCCAAGTGACCATCAATGTTATTGCCATATGGAACAGTGCTCCTCACATCTGCCTGAATCTCCCTATCTTGACTATTGTCTCTAAACAACATTGACTGTGGATTGTAAGATAATGGGTTGTTATTCTGATGTATATGAGTGTCATTCCGGGAAAGGCTAACTGAAGTTGTAGAAGATGACGTATCCAAATAATCAGTCAGTGCAGCTCCACCATTTAAGTACATTTGAGGGGCAAAATTCCCTTGATTTTGACTTTTGGATATGTTTAAAGAAGGCTTAACTTCAGACTTTGGCTGAAAATCTTTCACCATGCTTGCATTTGATGACATAGTTTCTAAGGCACTTGGACTCAAGATCGTGGCTGCAGACTGAGCCATGTCATCCCCTATTGTTGTGTTCCTATGGATCCGGGAATTCACATGTGGAAGTGCATTGGCACAGTTATTAGTGGAAGGTGAAGTGGAACAAGATGGAATGTCATCAGTAATTACAGATTGCCCTGCTCCAGCCGCACCAGTTAATATACTACTACCAGCCGCAGAGAGTTGGTTGGTTGTAGGGGTTGGGGGAAGTCCCACGTGCCCAGATATCTCAGACAGCATGCCAGGTTGTTGCTGTTGTTGAAGCTTTGTCTGCTGGGGCGGATGAGAGAACTGAACATGGGTCTGGCCATTAATCTTTGTCATCTGATGTGAGATAGAATTTGCCTCAGGGAGTGAGTTTTGTAGTACTGGAGGAATCTCCAGCACTTGACTTGGTGTTAGGGCCCTCGGGAAGTTCTGAGCTGCATCTAAAAGTTGCCTCTGCTGGTCTTGGATTTGATGAAGTTGAGTGGGCTGCTGCAATACCGATTGTTGTGCCAAGAGTGTTTGTTGTTGTTGTTGAAGCTTCTGCAACAATTGAAGCTGAATCTGGTTGTCAGACATCTGCAATTGTTGATTGACATGATCAGGCATTGGGGACTGAATCAGATTTTGCTGTTGATTCTGACCAATAATTGTCTGTTGCTGCTGCAGCTGGGGCAGGTTCTGAGAGACATTTCTATGCAATTGATGGTTCTGAATGGATGGTTGCTGCTGTTGAAGAATATTGTTAGTTTGAACAAGATTGTGTGGGTGCAGAAGTTGGGTCTGAACTTGACTCTGTGGCACAGTTTGACTTGCCAAATTCTGCCTAGGTTGCTGAGTAATATCACCCAACGATTGCTGTGACTGCATGACTGTTCCCAATGGGCTAGATGCAGACGGTATCTTCTGACCCAAATTCTGAAGATGTTCAAGCTGTTGTGGAGTCTGAAGTAACCTCTGAGGATTGAAGCCTACATTGTTTGAATGAGAAATCTGTGTAGTACAAAATCCCAGCTGACGGGCAATATCCGCACCAGGAAGATTTTGCAGAACAGATCCAGGCAGGGATTGCATGTAATTCGGCTGCAATGAGCTAGACAGAGCAGGATTTTGCTGCACGTTCATCCATTGAACTAAGCTTAGGCCAGGAACTGCTTGAGGATCTTTCATGCACATATCATCACCAAGCCAAGGCATTGTCCGCTTGAAAAGGTTATCAAAATCGGAAGGATCATCATCTGCAAAAGTCATAAATAGAAACTATAAATTTCCAATCATCACACCAAAGACATGTCAAACTTTATTAAGAAATTTTTCTGCATGGACGGTTTGTCAAGATTCCAGGAGCCAAAGATTGAAGAAATCAGGTGAGATCTCTGAAGAAAAAATCCACCCTAATTCATTATGATATAATATGTATATAGTAACAGTATTTACCGGGCATTCCTGGTTGTCTTGGCCGCTTGGATCTGAAGAATGGAGGTGGACATATGAAAAATGGAGCAGTAACTGGTTCAATTTCCCAGATTGAAACCCTACTACGCCTTTCTCCAGCAGTTGATTCATCCCAACCAACCTGAACAATAAAAAGGAAAATTATAAAACTGCTTATGAACATAGCTGAAATTTATATTCCGAAATTAAAGTGATCAAGGGATCATCTACCAATTGATGCTAAAATCTTATTATTAGTGGTAGAAAAAATACCATAACTGTACCTGCAAGTTACGCCATTGTGAATTTTTCCATCTCACGGGATCCAGATCACTGATACCTGTAATTGTACCCATATACCTGCAATACAATTAAATGCATTAATTGTTATAAAATCATTTTCAGGTATAATATTTATTCCCCGCTGATCATTTGCCCTAGGACTACTATCTAAAATCTTGTTTTCAGGTATAATGTTAATTCTAATTATACTGGATAAATAAAATCTTGTTTCAGTTAAAAACAAACTTGCAAGCTGAATTATTTACATTTTCCAAATTATAATATTCAGTCACCCATGTCATCATCAGCACTATTTGCAACTTAGCGTCCTTAACTTTTTACTATAGACATCACATCTTCATAGAAAGACTTGAAAGGAAGGTACCTTCTTGTTCCTGAGTCTTCAGTTTCAAACATCATTCGGAAGCGCATGCCAGGTGATATTTGGTGGCTATACACTGCCTTGTAGTACTTGGCTAAAGGAATAACAAATTCAGAGGGACTAGCCCTGCACACCAAAGGAGATATAAGTTTCAAAATTTTAGAAGATAGAACACCAATTCAGTTGACAAAGTAGCTATTCAATGTATTTGCAATCTGATTAAGTAGACTGAAATGCAAATTGACAACAAAAGATAATATATGTTCGACTTTTTAGTATTTTTTAATAAAAAAATGAAAGATGTTGACCTAGGATTATAAAACACAGTGAAGGGGCTGTTGTTTGCAGCAGCATGAGCTGCTGCTGCCAGAATTCCAATATGCATGCTATCACTTGATAGTACTGAGGATGATATATTGGTGGGTTGTCTGTTAGCTCGTCTGATACCCAGAAGAAGCTGCTGCTTTTCATCTCTGCACAGAAAAACATAGAAATCAGGAAGTTACGTAAAAAGCAAGTTGTTTGCCCAAACGATGCAAGTCTAAAGGAAAAGTTTGATATGCAATATGTTATATATTGCAAGAGAGTCTCTGGAACCTGAAACTCAAACAATGCAATTGTAAGAGGATCAAATATTCTTAGTCTTACCTTATAAACAAAACAGAGTCTCCAGCAAATAGCCTCTTTCCACTGACGAATAGACTCCATCCAGTTGTAAGTAAGTGACGCTTTGGTTGTCCTAGTTAAGAGATATCATGAGTAGGAATATAATTTTCAGAAACAGGCATAAAAAAGTCAACAAATTACAGGAAAAGTCACTGATGGTACAATGATTAATACTTATAATTATATATGGCTGTACCAAAAACATACCACGATATATATGGCGGAAAGTCCAAACATTGTCATGCAAATCCCTGGCCACAAGTTCTTGAGCAGGTGGTTGCTTACAGAAATCCTACATAGAAACAACAATTAGATCAAACACTGAAATTCTAGTTGGATACTTGAGATAGGAAATAAAAAGCTCACAAGAGAAGGGAAAATCTTCTCTGCTGCCCGGCGGGGTACAGAAAAGCCTCCATGAGTACTTGTATCACTCGCCGTCAATTGCTTACAGAAAAACTCAGGTTGTGATTTACTTGACTTGAGAGCAAGATCTGATCTTAATAATGCATCCTTGTCAAACTGCACACATAGTATAGACAGGTCAGGTGAGTTTGGAAACTGAGGGACAAGAAGAATTATGTTTACATTCTGAGAACTGGAGAATTTTTCTAGCTTCGTATTATTTGACATAGCAAAGTGACTTAGGGGAATAGATTTTGGTCATTGTGAATGGTGCTTACAGAAGGCACTGGTTGAAGTGTCATCTGAGCATATACTTCATCAGTTTCTGGGTCAGCCTGGGAAGACAAGCACAAAATAAATGAACAATTAGAAAAGAAAAGTCAAAGCATGTTTCTGGTGTACATTTTAATGGCCAGAGATATTCCCATACATGCAAGGTTACATTGTGAAGGAGACAAAGTAACTTTGAGGGGAGATTTGGATAGTTTGGGATCTGGGCATCCACATCCTTCTTCAAAGATGCTGCAACCTGAAACAAGAAGGAATGACTCATTTCAAGTGGCATGTAAAACCTTAAAAGGAAAAAACACTGATTTCATATATAGATATATATATATATATATTTCATAGTGTTTTTGCCAGTTATAGCAATTTATTTAGCGGGACAAACTGAACGCTAGGATTCAAGAACCACCTCAAAACCAAAAGGAATTTTGGAATAATAATTCTTTCTTTATTTCTCTTTAAATTTAGGACCATGATAAGCTTTGTATTTTGGGAAGGGGTTGAAATACAATAATCGAAGAATCTCCAACAGAAGTATGTATAGAAGTAGTGTGAAGGGCAAAACAACTTGTATCTGCATATACATGGATTTCTGGCTCAAAACACCGCGCATAGTTGTATCTTATCAGCTAGACACAAGAAAAACGTCAGGTACCCGAGAGAACAAATTAGGGAAGCTAATAAGATCAATAGAACTATATTAAACTGACCTGTTCGCTGTGACCTTGAGGGAAGTACACGACGTGAGTACCAGCTGGAGGCAGGTTCACCAGTGGCCCCGCACAAGCTTGCCAAAGTTCTGGATTTATGCTCTTCTTCTCTGCTCCTGCACCGTACGTCGAACACCAACAAATCAAGCACCCATTCTTGCGTATTTACTCATTTATATTCCTTCAGAAGTTTCTGAGACAAACGAAGCGCAGATATAGAGAGAGAGTGCTCACCTTCGCAGGGATTCGGTGGAGCAGTGGCAGAGGCAGCTCCGGCTCCGGGACCTTCTGCCTGCGTCTTCATTGTTTTGTCTCTCCTATGAATCTGCTACAGTAGTTGTCAAGCGCATCAACAATACATGTTTTTGATGATTAATCAGAGTTCCAGCAGGTTATCGGCCAAATAGCTGAACCATTAGAAATCGAGCTTTGAACAGCTTTATTCGGAAGGTAGAATACTTGAGCAGGAATGTGCAGCTTTTGGTCAGATCAGCAAAGTGGGAGAGATAAAAATTAACAGGGAAAGGAACATCAGAAAGCTTGGAAATCTATGCCGGAAAAGAGGTAGGAAAGGGGGAATGATAGAAAGGGAGGCGTATTTTTACAAATTGTTAAGTCAACGAATAGGTGCTAGAGCTCCGGTCGGCGAGTTGGCCGGAAAACTAGTGAAGAAAGAAAGTGGGTCGCCGGGACAGAAGCCGACAAGGGATGCAACAAAAAAGGAGGGCTTGCCAAGTTTCTCAGAGACCAAATGCTGAAGCTTTGCCCCTATCTTCCCCTACAATGCCCAGACATTTGGTTCCTCTTCCCCCTGGTCTCTTTCCCCTTCACAATGCCCCTTTTCACCTTTCTCTCTCTAGGTGCTCTCTCTCTCTCTGCGCAAATGTCACTGACTAATAGAGTAGACAATAAGACATCTAGTTGTTGACATCCGGGGTTAAGTGGGTTAAGAACTGTCAATTCTTTTTCCATAACCATGGTTAAATTATACAGCACATTATTCAATGCCAAAATACCCCTAATTCCTTGTAAAAGCGGTCCTTCATGACTTTTTAACCTGGAACATTTTGATCAATTTAATTATTCGTCATTCTATGTACATTGCTATTACCATAGTCCCCTTTTATAAATTTGGCTATCACTTTACAATATTCTACAAATTAAAATCCTACAGTGAAGTTGTGACATTCAAATTGGCAGGTTAGTTAGCTCAGAGGAAGTACAAACCATTACGTACCAGGACAGAGAGAAAGAGATGTGAACTCAATAACTTATCCCAAAAGAACAAGTCTAGAAAAGGGGACTTAAATTCGTGTTTGCATGCAATAATAAAATATGATATTGCTATATTTTCAATACTAACAAATTAAGTGGTCAATAAATTTTTAATAACATCATGAAATGTAAAATTATCTTTTCCTTAGAGAGGTTGATAACACATGATATAAAGTTATAAAAAGCATCACAAGTTTTCACCTAAATTTTATGATTACAATTTACATTATAGATAAATTGCTAGATTGTGTGTAATTAGCATAAATAATAGCCTTTTGAAAAAAGCTTTCTTTGATAATCCATTAACATTATGAGTAGATTGCATTGCAAGGCTATATATACTTAACAAACAAGCTTGTCCTAATGAAGTTTTGTTTTACCTGACTAATTGGCATAATGACTCTATCTCGAACAGTGATAAAAGTATTGATTAGCTGCATTGCTCCTTTTAAAAAGGAACCATAATTAACTTTGCAAAAATCAACATAACTTAACGCAGATAGAATGAATATATACCTTTTAATTATTGTCTCTCAAGTTTAAATTCATGGTAGGATAAAAATTAAAAATATTTATTTTAAAAACCTCTTTCTAATTTAAATCGAACGGTTGAGGGATTTAAACCTTAAACAATTAAAAAAAAAAAAAGCTTTGCAAATAAATAAAACTTTAGAAAGGGTAGATCAGTCAATGCAGCAACAAAAAAGACTGAAATTTCATGTGGCGTTCCATTATTGGGTTGGAGCGAAAATGCGCTTGCCGGCACATGGCCGCTATGCGGCCAGTTCATTTATTTCGTTTTTTTTTTTAATATATATACATATATAGTGATTTCAATTAGTGTGTTCAGGATATTAAAAATTGAATATTTTATTATGAGTTTTTTTTATAGATAATTAATTTCATGAATTATGAGTGTTTTCATACTAACTTTTCTATACTTAAGAAATGTTGAAGATATTATAGTCACATGTTATTTTCAGATAACTATCTCTGTATTTGATTTTTAATTTTAGAAACATTTTACTAGATTTATACATAGAGATGGGTCTACATCCTATAGAATGACCATACTTTGACCTCATACATGCAAAATGTGATTGTGGCGTAAGGCTTAAAACAAGGGCGAAGATTTGGGTTTGGAGCCAAGGAGGGTGGGGTCCAGCTGCATATGATACTCAATTAGGACGGCTCGCCACTCTGAATTTTCTTCCTCTCGTGTTTTTGGCATCTCCCACTTTTTGCCACTTCCAATATCCTCAATTTCTGTCGCTTTTGTTTTGGATTTTATTTCTAGCCCTTCCCTTGTTTATTTCAAACACACAACCACAATATTAATTTTTTTAATTTAGTATTATATCTTAATTTATAATATTCATGTCCATTAATTGAGTTCAACGTCACTTGAATGAGTATAAGTAGTCTTATTACTGGAATACTCTTATTATCCTTTTAATCTTTTCTTCAAATAGTTTATTTTTAAGAAAACAAAAATTTATATAGTAATTGTTTATATTTTGGTTATATTATTTTTTAATTAAAATATGAAATATAGATAATTTTTTATAATATGGCACATATATATATTGTTATTATAAATAATTATATAAAATTTAAATTATATTATATATTATTTTATATTATTACTAATTAATTATATACTTGTCATATATTGATTAAAAGATAACAAAGATATAAGAAACTACATGTAAATATAATTTTTTTTTCGGAAACCTAATTTAAGATTTTGAGAATTAATTTTTTTAAGTTTTGACAATTATTATTATTATTATTGTAAATGGAAAATAGTTTAATAATTTAAATTTGATTTTATCAACTTTGAAAAGATATTTTTGTATGTATAATGTTATCGTTGAATTAAATTTATAATGTATTGAGCAAAATATTATTAAATTTTAGATTCTATAAAATAAATTTACAGTTTAATTTATATATTTTTTATCTTGTAAATTTAATAATGCATAAAACACATTATTAAATGTTTTTTTACTATAATACGTTCATTTGGCATTATATAATGTGTCTCCACCTTTTATGTATTGAGTTAAATTATATTCACAATTACATATTGTATCTTATAACAATAAGTCATTATGATTTCCTAGTATATCTATAAGATAAAACAACAACTGATATAGAAAAATAATGGCTACAAAATTATTTATTTTCATGTCTTCAATAATTCTTTGAAATTATCTTTTAGTGCTGTGCCAAAAAAAAGGCCACAAAATATGAGTAAATGTTATCATAGTTAAGCCAATGCATGTTTATGCAAATGATTTGATATTTTGAAACCAATGCATCATCATAACAAACTAACCTCAACTAATAGCCACTTGATTGAAGCATGCCAATGTAATGATTTATGGTAAACTCACATTCATATCATTTTCATCATTCTTCATGAATGTTTAGATAAATTAAATTTTCTCCTTCAATTTTGAAATATTGATGTTATATTATGTATATTTATTCCTTGAAAAAAGTATATTATGTTAATATATTTTTTTGTTGATTTTTATTAGAAGTTTAATGTTTTATACAAGAAATCAAATTTAAACTATGAGAAGAATATTACTGCATGGGGTGAATTGAATTGAAGTATTCAAATCAAAACTCTAGTTTTGTAGTGTACCATTTATTTATTGGCTCATGATTGCTAGATTTGTTTTGTACTAGTTGCTAACAATAATCATATATAATACTAATTAGTCAGAAGTTTTGACCCTATAAGACAACTTCCAGTGATTTCTCTTTCAAGCTTCAACAAGGAAAAAGAATCTCATCAGCTATGTTTCCCAGACCGGTGCGTTGTAGGTCCACCTGGTTAAGAATTGTAAAACCCAGTCATTCTCATGATCAGCAGTAACCATCTTTAATTGACTTTACTTGGGACGAAAATTTTGAAAGTAGTTTGAAGGAATTGGGAAAAGATTAAGAAGGAACATCGAATAAGACAAGGGAGAGGGGTGAACTTCTCTGAGAAGGAGAATGCCAAAACCTTATGAATTCACCATGTCCCAACTATCTTTCCTTTCCTCTTTTGATGATCAAAACATTCCCAACAAATAATAATCCTTTCAAAGAGCAAGCATCATAACCCATGATTACCATGTAATTGATTCTTCTTAACTGAGGCAAGTGGATCAACTTGCGTTCCCCAATGAACAACTTGATAATAAATATACTAGATGCAATATAAGCCAATACATAACCAATTTGTAAGGTATTCAATTTGATTTATGTGCCAGTCATCAATATAGATAGAAAGAAAAAATCACACAAATGTTAAAATTGAGACAAAGTGGTGTAGTAATTTGATTTATGTCTATAAGGCTACGTTGGGGGTTAGGGGTGAGTATTAACCTAGTTAACTCATTGAACCTGATTTGGCCCAATCATATTGGATCAAATTATGATTGGGCCAAATAAAAAAAATTACAAATTTTACCGAGTTAGATTGGGTCTAATGTCGGGTCAGGTCGGGTTCTAAGGATAATATAAGATCCAGTCTAATCTGATATTTATTTTAAAATTTTTATAATATATTTTAAATTTGATTTAAAATAAAATTTATTTATAAATAATTTTAAAATATTAATTCTTTTTAACTTTTTATTATTTTTCATTTCAAATCTTAAAATTTTTTTTAATTTAATTTTATTTCCTTTCAAATCTTATTTTTTTTCATCTTTGTTTTAAAAAATTATTTTCACAAAATAATTTATATTTTATTTTTTCTTAAAATAAAAGAACCAAGCTCAAACCCTATTTAACCTGCTCGATCAATAATTGAACCTAATTAAATTAAGTTGGGTCTAAAATCTAAAAAAATACCTAATATAAAATCAGATCAAATTTGAGGTCAATAAAAAAGTCCAGAAGTAGAGATTATGTTTTTAATATTATGGTGAAGTGAAAAATGGATAAGGAAAGAAATAAAATAAGCAAAAAAAAATTGAAAAAAAAGGATAGAATCAGAAGGTAAGACAGAGAGAGATGGAGTGGTACGTGGTAGTGGTGAGCGTGGAACCAAAAGCAGCCGAAATAGAGGCAGGTTTAACGGAGTTGTAGGCTACCAAGGTACGCTACGCCCGCCCTTAACCAATGGTATAGTGCCACGTCAGAGCCAGATTAGGTTGATATGACGTTGCTTGGGGCAGAGCAAAAGTAGGTAGGAAACGACGTAGTTCAACCGCGCCCCCCCTTCCCACCGGATGGAGATCAGAGCTTCGACGTTCACGCGCATTGCTTCTCATCGCATCTTCACTCTTGCAGCATTATGGCAAAATTATACTTCGAATCCTTATAGTCTTCTCAAGAAAATGTGAAGATCATTTTCAAATCATAGAAGGAAAAAGGAACACACCAAGCTAATACTTAATAAATCAGTACATGAGTGAATGGCATCAGATTTATAATTAGTTTAAATGTGTTAAATGGTGGTTAAAAGAGACATTTATTTTGTTGATAAACATCTTATAGTGAGGATATAAAATAGTATATATTTAAAAAAGGAGATATTCTAGTGGGAGCTACTGCTAAACAAGGCGAATCCTTCAATTTTAGTTTGATTCTTTTGTTGGTGAACATGAAACAGTAGAAGGCACACATCCAAATTGCAGTCAATTGAAGTGATGCAGGTGGGATTCCTATGTAACAGCGAAACAGTAGAATCCTTGTCTCCTAATATTTCCCACAGCTTTCAATGATGGAATCAAACACTGTTCTTTCTCTCTCTCTCTCTCTCTCTCTCTATAAATATGTCCAAAGTTACAGGTCAAACGGGATAAATGCTAAAGTCTGAAACTTTAAAAAAGTGGATGCTTCATTGACGAAGCTAGCATATAAATGGTGCTTACATCTTTCTATTCCCCACACGTAATAACAGCTTATCTTTTATCTATAATAGTTTAAGCGGCTTGTGGTGTATACATATTTATTGGATTTTAGGAAGTTTAATAATTAAAACAAGTTAATAGACTCAAATTAATGATATGCTTTATGAAATATTGATCCAATCAATCAAACAAAACAATCGACAACTCACGTACTGTTTTGGAAAAATAGACTAATAATTGTTGTGTCCTGAAATGCCGGGAACCAAATCGGAAAAAGGGGGCTTAAATTGTATAATAAAATGCATATGCAGAAATAAATTAGTGTTCATCACAAACCACTCACTTTTTCACATGACAAAGATTCGAAGGAGTAGGAACTCAGTTAAATGTACTTTCGGTTGGTTACACTTTCCCATTCAATATCCTTAAATAAATCAAGTTTACCTTGCTGGATCATCACATAAATAAATTAGTTGGGGTGTCACTAATTAACTCGGGCCACAATGTTTTTTAAAAGAAATAAAATTTTTTATCAATATTGAGTAGCAACTGGGCTTAGATATTACACTTTATATCGAACTAGAATTAATGCTGTCAACATTCATGACCAAGTCTTGTTAATTGTGAGAAAAATAAGAAGAAATCTTCATTTATTTTGCTTAGGGGTGCCTTCTGAATCCAGCTTCACATAAATTGACTTAAAACCGTACCTGAAAATGATATAAACTGACCCTATTTCATTGCTGGTTCTAACCTTAAATTTCTGCACCCAAATATGCCACCAAGGAAAACAGGCAAATTGGAAATAAAGAGAATATATGTAATATTTGGTACATTCAAATGTTTGCACGTATCTAAGATAAGGAGATTTGAAATATATATATATATATATATATATATATATATTTGAGATATCATTCATATTATTTTCAGACATCGATCTAGTATTTTTGGTTTATTTAGTTGACCAATTTTGAATTAACTTGCGCGTATATTTTAATTAGGGTATCTTTTATAGAACAACAAATTAATTTCTGTGTTAATTTCATAATAAAATGGGTGGTGCAATATTTCTATTTGATTTGTTGTTTCTGTCATTTTGAGCTGAAATTCTCTGAGGGATGTCCTTTGAAAGAGAAGAATGGTACAGTAAAAAAAGCTATGGCATTCCAAATTGAAGCTTAAAGGTTGTTGTCTTGTTGATATAAAATCACATGTAACAATGAAAGAGGCAAACAAAGGGAAAGGGTTTCTTTTTGACGATAAGATTCATTGGCCCAAGACACTATCTATCCATTCCCGTACTTGACCCCATTGTCCCTTTTTCTAAGCTTCCATCATTTTCTTCAATTTCTTTTTCTCTTTCTCATACTCTTATGAGATATCATTTTCTTGTGGATCCATTAAAAATCAAATTATGGTGGAGGCACACACCCAAAAGGAAGTTGAGAAGTTTGGGAAAAAGCGCACTCCCTTTTGTTTTATTGTGCCTGGATTGTGATACTTTCATTGTTTTACTATGCTATCGGTGCTCACAAAAGAAGGGAAAAAACTGCGGTGTGAAGTCTCCCATAAACCTTTTTGTTTTGTAATGTCAACTTTTTGGAAATAAATACATATAAACTTTCGATTATAAATTTGAAAAAATGAGCCAACTATGATTATCAATAACACAGTCTTCTTTTGTATTTTTATTTTGATTTGAGGTTGAAAGCGTTATACCATCTTAGTCATAACAATTGGACCCTTTTTTGTTTTTTTGTTTCTTAAATTGAGCCGCTTTGGCCATGGCGGATGAACCAACGTAACTCCAAAAACAAAAATTAGATTGGACATGAATGTTTAGAAAAATGATTTTATACCACTTAATATAAAAGTTAGTAACAAAAAATGTATATTTTTAACATAGAATACATAAGCATATCGAAGAATCAAATGGAAAGTGTTGTTTGGCTTTTATGATTATGATTATTTGACTTGAATATTTTTAACTAAAGACAACAATTTGAGCATTGGACGTAAGACACTATGAAAACCGTCCAAAGGAGAGTGTGAAAGAGGGAATTGAATTGAGGATTCGATAGGATAATCAAATAGGAGTGTTGAATAGATTGAACAGAAAATTAAAATGATATGAAAGCTGTCAATCAGAAAGCACTAGCAAGGAACCAAAAAGAAAAGAAGAACTTGTGGATGTCACGCGTGAGTTTGGTGGAACAAGAACTTATACGTATACAGCATGACACAACATCAAAAAGAAAAAAAAAAGCCCACACAATCTACAAATATGGGAGGCAGGAGATAAGGCAAAGTGCATTAAATACCAGGCACATGCCTTCCCTTTTCAATTTGTTCTTTCTCCCAACATTTGGATCCCACAAACACACCCTAGCCCACCTCTTTGACTCTTCCAAATTCCAATAATTGATGCTCTTCTTCGGTATGAGCATTGAGTTGTGTGATTAGCTTCTGTTTCTTTTGAAACCTTTCACCATTTTACAGCCACTGAGTGGTAAATGTTCTCTTGATTGGGCAGAGGCCCGACATCATTGGCCCACCAGTTGGCCCATGACTTGCTCATATGCTGAAAGTCTGAAACAAACTTCTATGGGCCTTCTGTGACTTTGAATTCGGCTTGCTTCAAATATTTATTTGCAGCGTTCAAGCCCTCCCAAGTCGTATATTAAAGGGTTTAGGAGTACAGCATAGTGTAATGACAAAAAAGAATAGAACGTCCTAGGTGGTTGGACCATTTACTCACTTTATCAAACTGTAAATTTTTTTGGTTTATAAGAAAAGTATGCAACAATGATAGACTCAAATACCTCAAGATTTTATTCTTCTCCGAATATCGTATATTTAAATACTTGATGACGGAGTGCGAAGGATGGGGTTGGGGGAAGAAAAAAGAAAAAAACAAAGAAGAAGTAAAAGACGAGATGCAACGTTACATATTTTTTTCAATTCTAAACATTTCAAATAATAGAATGTGAAGTAATCTAATCCCATATATTTTATAAAAGATCAAGACTCATGCACTGTAAAGAGGTATGAAAATAAATCTTCATTATTTAAAGTAAGTGTTTATTATTATTATTGTTTGGGTCAATAATATAAGTTTTTATTATTAAAGCGGCGTTTTCCATTGTGACATTAGCAGAGCAATTCAAACGCCTTGTGCTCAGATAACCCGCCGGCTCAAGAGGGCCTCATTGGGCTGAGCTGACCCTAAAGGATCATCAGCTCCTAGATTATTTCTGAGATGAAGTGCGAGTGGTTTCTAGCTTCAACGTTGCCCTCATCATTTTATATTTAAATCGACCAAATTCTATTCTTCATCATTAATATTAGCGTTCGATCCCCCCGGGGGGTGGGGGGAAGCAATTCTACTCGCTCTATCGTATTGGTTCCCTCTACCCATTGTTTAGGAGGCGAAGGAGTAAATTACCACGGCAAAACCGTGCAGGGCTGATTTATGTCCTTATGAACGAATGGGACTTATTCTAGAAGGGCAACTGACAAATTCCATATGCTTTCGTATCTGTCAAGCTCTCCATCTCCTTTAGCACAATCCCCTGATCTTAGTTTCTCTTTCTCTTTCCCTTGAAACTCTGAAATTCAGTCTAATCAACTGTTGAGAAAGATTAAAGGCTAGCGTTCCATCATTTTCAGTACTGACTGGTAAAGAAACAGAGCTACAAAGTTAAGTACAGAGGATGACGGCCACTCATACTGTGTATAAATTGATGCATTCATACCGCTGTCGAGATTTTTACTGATATGAATGTTCGACTATAGAAATCTTGCAACAACGGTTCTCTCCAGTTTACCCCCAAAACAATGCAAATAGCCTTACTCTTAGCCATATGCATGCCACAAGAAATCTTGCAATCATAAATTTTAAAAAGAATTATCTCTGCATAAGACATTTTTTCATCGGGAAGACTAACCTCCATACCTTTAATATAAAGGAAAAGCACAATTTTTTATCAGCTGGCTTGGTGATCTCCATGACTTATTCTCAAGAATGACAACCCTAAACGCGCTTTTAGACTATGTTTGTGCTTTTAGACTATGTTCGTGAGTTTAGAAGATGAAATGAAATAATTAATAATAGAAAAGAGTGAAGTTTCAAGAAGTATAATAGTAGAATATGTGCCACCTTCTTACTTAGAAGATTGAAAAGATGGTGATTAATAAAATAAAATAACTTACATATCATTTTTACAATATTACCCTGTATAATAACTTTTAGTGAAAGAAGATATTATAATAATTATACTACTAGACCTTTCCATTCCATCCTTAACCTCCCAATTTGAAAGTATATCAAAAATAAAATTTTGAGGGGTAAGTAATGATTTTAGAGTCCTTCTTTTGTCATTCTATTCTATTCCAAAATAAACTTCCCAACATGCATTCACCATAATTTAGCATTCCACTCATTGCACCCCTTGTTAACTATCAATCTAAACATATCATTAGAGTCACTTGCAGACACCTTTCTTGGTTAAGAGACAATCTTTGAGGACCCAAAATCCTGTTAGCATTTCCTACTCTAAATTTCCACATCAAGCAAAAACTCTAGAAAAAAACCTACTACTCAGTTATCAGTTACCATCCTTTAAAGGAAGAAGGCGGGAGGGGTTAGTCACATAATTAACTCTTAAGCTCAAATAGGGTAGAGAGTGAAGAGGCAGACTATACACTAAATCGACTCTCCCCAATCACAGTCTCCAAGATTTCAAACGCTAGCCTGTCCTTAACAAATGAAAATTGCAAATTGATACAAAATTAACACATATATTATCAAAACAAAAGCATGACATCCCAAGCATGAGAGCACCATTCTGAAAAGTCAACAGTACAATATTCAGAAAATAATAAAGAAGCTCCAATGCCGTCCCTTACATTTTCCCCTATGATTATCTTACCTAAGACTGAAAATAACTCTGCGAATGCAACTTGGACCGAAAGAAAAATAATAATCACCTAAGCCTAAATCAATTAATCATTGGGACTAGGGAAGCAAGATTAAATCTCCATATTTGTTCTTCCTATCAAAAAATAAACTGGATAACTTTAACCTACAGCATTAAATATCTATTACAACATCCATTACCCTGTTCAGTTTTCTCATTTCTAGGCCATAAGTGGCTAAAATGAAGTGGCTGAAAACATCCCCTGATCAAGTAAGTCAAGCATGATAAAAAAACTAAAACCCTAAAACAACTCAAATTTGCAAAATGCATATCCAACTAGCAATAAAAAACCAACAAAATCTATCTATCTGCAGAATACAAGAAAATAATTCGACTGCAATAGTTATAACACATGTAGTGGAATAATTATCGTGTTTGTGATAGTATCGTAATTAGTTGACATCATTTTTATCAAAATCCAAATAACAACAGAAAGAGAAATGCTAGAGAACCCTACCACACTTTTCCTCAACTTCCTGAGTAGAAAAATTAAAGACCGCAGACAGCTAAAGAGCAATGATTTAAAAAATAAAGACAGACCCTGCTCCATCAAGATTTATAATTGACCATCACAAAGTAAAAATCGTCAAAAACTGGGATTACCATGAAAGTCAGATAGCTAAAGCAAGGATCACAGCTATCTTAAACTTCTCTCAGCCACCACAGAGAATAAAAAAATGAGTCTAAAGTCCATGGCAATAGAACTGGAATAATGGATGTAACCCTAAAAACGGATTAGTGTATTACTTTGAACAACCCAGTACCGTATAATCCGTCTAGTTGAACAACAATGGTAAACTTGCTTTGATGTGAATTGTGACAATAAAGTAATTAAGCATATAGACGATAACAAATATGATAGATCGATTATTCTCCTATTTCTTCAAAATTCTATTCAATCACAGCACTTACATATATTTGAGCTCATCATATCACATATCCTACGAAATACGATCCAAAACACAACCTGAAGGAAAAGTACATGAAACAAGGTTCGAAGTAGATTCGACAAGTAGCAAAGAAAAAGGACTAAGGAAAAGGCTAAAGCCCATATCCAAGCTGAGGTAATCCGATCAGACGGGGCTAAGAAGCTGGGAGAGGTGGGGCTTCGGTTCTGAGTTCATACCGATGATGATCACCAAGGGGATGAAGCCGTAGTGAGTGATGACCTTGGCTTTTTTTAAGGTCCAAGTACTCCAATCCTTCAGGCACTGAGCCGTTGAGCGCTCCTCCGATGCCTTGGAGCCCTTGGAATTCTTGCCTTTCGCCTTCAGAGAAACCCTTGACGCCATCGATATTCCTCTCAGTACTCTTCTCTCTCCACACAACTCCTTGTTACCATAAACCCTAACTATATATAAACAGAACGGAACCGTTTTGCAGTGTTTTCAACGTGAAGTTTTTATTAGTTTATATCCAATATATTTTATTTTAAAAATTAAATTTAACTTTTTAAATTAATTTTATTGACAATATATTCTGCACTTTTCCAAATGAAACATTCAATTATATCTGTTGTCATAAATTTTTATTTTAAATATATTTTTAAATATTATATCAATCATAAATATATTTTTTTCATAATATATTTTTGAAAATAAAATACACTAATTAAAATTTATTGTTATATTAAGAATAACACCACTTGTTTAATGTTGGCATCTGTTTTTATTGTTATATATTGTTGAATGTTAATTTTTTAACCAAAGATAAATTAACAATTTTTTTGTAAAATATATTAAAATATCAGAAAAATCAAGTCTAACAATCCCTTGTCAAGGCAAAGAAGCAAATGAAACATGTTTAAGATATTCACTTCCCATTGACTCTGTTTTTGGAATCTGATCATTGACACAATAGATAATTAGTTTATTTGCCCTTTAGAAAAAATTAATTTATTTTTTTATATCTTAATATATTTTAAATCAAATGTATTTGTAAGTACTAGCATAAAATTGAATTTAGAATGTATTATAATATAAGAAAAGTATAAGAAATTTAAAAAATAGTATTGATAATGGGGTCAGGGCACCACCCTAAATAATTTCTTTTGTTGTACAATTTTTATTATTGCTCTTTTTTTGGAATCTCAAAACTTGATGGAATTATATTTTGTTTCTGACTTTGGGTGATATATAACGATAAGTGATCAACATTCTTGAATAAGTCATATATTATTTTCTCTTATTTTAATTTTAAATTATGTTAAATTATATTTACAATCCTTTAATTAAAAATTTAAGAAATAATTAATTAATTCATTCATTATTATTCTCGTTGACTCAAAAAAATATTTAAATTTTAAAAAATTCATGATTTAAGACGTAATTAATTAATTTATTATTTTCTCATTCATTTTAAAAAAAATTCAAAATTTAAAGAATTTCTTACTTATAATGTGGTTAAATAATTAATTAATTCATTTTTTTTGTTGACTCTAAAAATTTTACTCATTTAAAAAAATTTCTAAAGACAAGGAGTTGATTATATGATTAAAAGAACTTTCTCATCAATCAAATAAAACTCTTGCATTAAAAGGAACTTATTTGTTTACACATAGATAAATAATGTGTGTGTGTGTGCATGCCTAGCTAGGTAAACGGGAGGTTTTTTTTTTTTTTTTTTTTCCTTTTAATTGAAACTTTGAAGAAGCGACAAGCAGCGTTTTGTAGGATTATGGTTAATAATATACCAGAATGGGCTATGTGTTACATCTTGGTCAGCCTGAGCTGGATATGGTCACAGGAGACCGTTATTCTTCTGTATCTGATAAGGAAAACCTGAGCCCCACTGAGAGTACAAAAGATTCTGTGTCTTCAGTCCAGGCTATGGAAACTGAAGCTGGAAACAAGGGGGATAAAATGGATCCGTCCTGAAGCATTTGATTCAATGATTTGGGGTTCCTCTTTCTTAAATCTCAACGTTGTAAGATATGGTCGAAGGTCGAATCTTGATTCTTTAGCCAGATATGAGAGTGGTCATGATCTAGACTGGAGAGGTGAGAGACCCTGTAAGATTTGCCACACAACTTTCAAACTTTATTTGAGCTAGAAGATGTGCAATTCACACAGCCACATGCACCGAGACAGAAGATAGCAACACATTTCGCAATCATAGAGTCTTTACGTCACAGATCCAATCACTGAAAGCTGCAATTTATGCTCTCAACAAGTAACTAGTTCAGTTGCCTCTCGTTACCAATCATGTACTGCTATCGACCTCATGATGTCTCTACCATTAGCGACACATAGAATTCTATGGCCAGTATGATATTATAATGCAACTCTGAAAGCTCTTGCAGCAAAGTTGGGAAGCCAATAAAAGTTGGTAGTAAAAGGTGAAAGTTGGAACAAGTCTTCAAGTGATTGCTGATACATAATAAAACTTTGAAATTTTAAATGCTACCAGACCTCGATGGTAACGTAGGTAAATTCATAATTTATTTGGTATGTAAATTTCATTAATACAAACTCTGAATAATCAGGCGAAATGAAAAGAAGAAAGAGAAAAGAGGGAGGAGGTTGTTACATTCTTTATAGAGTCCTAGGGTAACGACACTCAAACGAATGTGCATGAGTCGGGAAAGGAAAAGGGACATCCATCAATGTTACTGCAACTGCTTTGTTGTAACTATGCTTTTAAATCTGCAAAACAACAAAACGTGAAGAGATTTTTTTAAAGCGACAATATAGCAAATCATTCCAACTGCATTATGCCTAAGGACATTCCTTTCCCATTCTTCTGAGAAAAATCTAATACAGATTTACATGCAATCAAAACCTGCCCCAAAAGAAAAAATTTATAGGTCTTATGAAACAAAGACATATGATAATTTGCCTTCAGATAGATATGGCCCAGCAAAAATTACCTTAAAAAAGGCTCAGAAGAACTTGATAGCGAGCTGCTCAATAATGTTCAGAAAACTTGGATGAGACCACTTAAAGTTGTACATAAATGAACTCCACACATTTGTGCAGCTGAGTTCAAAACTGATACCCTTATGCTGATTATCTGCAGTAGTGGTATTGAGATTTACGTTGATGAAATGACATTCAACCTTGTGTCATCTAGCTAATTACTAAAGACAAAGATGTCTGTAAACAACATTAAATTTACTCATCTATCAAAAGTTTTGTATGATAAAAAGATAGACCAACTGGTTGCTAAATGTCATGAGATCCTTAATATAACTAGCTGCATTCCAAAATGTTTGATTGACACCATCCATGATTTCACTAATAGTAAAAGAACACCTTATTCATATGGCTAAGGTCGTAACAAATTCAAGCTATTCTTGACATAAAAAAGAACTTGAGAGTAGCTACTTTATGGTAATCCAAAGATTTTCAGATCAAACAAAGAATATTTGTCACCTCCCATATAATCGCATCTTATTCTATATCCATCTACTTTCTTTTATGAGTGAGCAATATTTCAATTTCTGGTTCTGGAAGGCTTTCCATCTGCCGCTAACTCTTTTGATAAATCACAAGTACTATATGCTGAAACTTGCAGAAAGTAAAGTAATATAACCACTCATATTCTACTCAGTCACCCTTAGGTGTCCACTGTCCACACAATAAAGCTCCTCCAGCCCAATAGGTGAATTTCCTCGCTCTGTTTCAAAATTTCTTGCTCAAATGGGTTGGATACAAAGAAGCCAGGTCCTGGAATCAAGGCATCATGCCTGATCCCATGATAAATTACCAGCTATATTGAAAGGTGTAGGTGGCAGAGAAAGCACCACCATCTTTCACCACAATCACAAGTATTGTATCAAGTAGAAGTCAAACAGGAGTATCTAGTATGACAATGGTGATAAGGAATGAAATAAGGACAGTCGAAGTATTTGGGATAATTGTAACATAATATCTGTAAAGTAGGGAACTATAATATGGATAGCATTGGGGATTATAATAAATCTATTCATGGGCCTTGGACTTAACAACTTAAACTTGGGTTGAAGTGATCCTTGGCATAATATTAAGCCTCTATAACCAAGTAGTCATGGTTTAGATCCTTGTAAACCTCCATCATTCAAAATAAATGAGATTCCAGCACAAGGTAGGTGGGCTTATGCTTTGTCCCCACTTCAAGATCAAAGGGCCTCTGTGTAAAGCAGAGAGCAAGTTAGAGATTATTATAAAATTATTCATGGGCCATTGCTTTACTGCTTAACCTTTTGAGTTGAAATACTCCTCTATAAATAATGATTCGTTAAATAATTAGAAATATTACATACTTATGTAAGGCAAGATATTTTGGGATTTAATAATTAACTAATAGATTAGAATTGTCTATTTAAGCACTGCTTTGTATTTGGATCTTATTAGACTATCATCAGACTTTTGAGTCATCAAAGACCCTTGCTGAAATTCTATTCTTCCCCTAATTTTTATCTCTCCTCTCATTCTCTCCATAATAATTGCTTCATGTGTTCTGCATCAAATGGGTCCTCTAATTCCAATAACAATGCCAATCTAGTTTATCAGACAGGGAAGCAAAGTTCTATAACATATAGAAGAAAGCTTATTAACGTGTAGATATTGGAAACCAGCCCAGTGCAATCCTCTGTTGTCTAGTTTGGAGCAAGCACATGGAACAACAACAAAACAAGATTTCAAATCAAACATAGGACAATTAAACTCTCAGATGAGTACAACTTATGAGGCCTACACTCGTTAACCATGCATGATTAGAAAATAAATGTCAAAGGAAAAAGTCTTGCAGATATTTACAATACGAAGTAGATGCAGATCTAAGTTAAAACAAGTAACAACATGCCTGAGTGAGAGAGGTTACCAAAACTAGTTGTACAAAATTTAAGCAGATACTGTTTCATATCCCTCTGTCTCAATAACTTCAACCATGGATAGGTCACCTGTCTTTGCAATCTTCCCCTTGTCCTGAAATTTTTAAAATATAATAAAATAACAAAGGTTCTTATTCAGGTTATTGTGTAGCATTAATGCAATATATTCAGAACTATATACAGTAATCTTAATTCTTGAAGGTTTTTGCCCTACTAGTTTTTGGAGTACCGTATGCAAACAAATCTCATGACATTGAGGGAGACAAACAACTCGCTCTCTCTTTATCTTATGTCACTCCCTTCTAGTCCAAAGCTCTTATCTTAATATCCTAGATCAACAACTTACCATGATATGAACATGGGTAGGATTTAGGAGATCTAGAATTCGTCGATAATGAGTTATCATCAACAGAGAATTTTTTGGGGTTAGAATCTGATTCACTGCATTTGCTACATCTCTCAGTGCATCAACATCCAATCCAGAATCAATTTCATCCAGAATAGCCAAGTCTGCCCCCAAAACCTGCATCATGGAGGATAGCATCCGTAAACAACTAGTGAAAGTTTGAAAGTTAGGGCTTTACAAGGAAATGTCTATAAGTAAAAGGATACCGCAAGCTGCAAAATCTCATTGCGCTTCCGCTCACCACCACTAAATCCTTCATTTACATTTCTATTAAGAAAGTCTGGCTTCATGTTTACAAGTTTGAGTTTCTCCATAAGGTAAGAAAAGCACTACAAGATAAATTTGTTAAAAAGGTCAATAGTACTCCAATTATTGAGCTTGATAATTAATATAGGGGAGAACAATCAATATAGCAATTGAAATTATATGAAGAATACAGATGAAGATAGAAAAAGACACCCAACTAGTCACAGAAACATGTACCAACTCATGAATGATTAGATAAACAATTATTTGAAAAATAATATTACTCTTACTAAGTACCATAGGAATCAGGAAAAAAAAAGAAGCTAAAATTGGCATGTTACATTCAGAGTTCACAGGAAAATTACAAGATGGAGAACAAGATTATATAATCCCATGGTTGGAAGGTAAGCCTCATTATACAATATTATACTGAACAGTAAATTCTTAGACTACAAAAGATATAATCAATCAAATTCCTCGCTTATGCTTATCAAAGATATATACAAGCATAGCTTATTGGTTCTCATGACCTACAAGTGTAGTTTCCCAATGAATTATGCATGTGCGCATACTTTGACAAAGAGAAGTTGAAGTGTTTAAACCTACTTAAAGGTGTGAGGCATGAACCCTTAGCCCTACATGTCAATTAATTATGAGAAGTAATCCAAGTTAAAGAAAAGACAAAGTATAGAGCAATAATTACATAAGATGCCATGGGGTTAAGAATTACAGTGTAACATACAAGGAAAGCGGTGCTGAGAATCAGTTCATCACATACCTCAAGTGGACCAAGCTCAGGCAGGCCAAGTTTTCTTCTTCGAGCGTTATAAGCCATAACCAAAAACTCATCATTAGAAACACCGGGTATCTCAACAGGGGACTGGAAGCTCATAAAAAGGCCAGCAAGTGATCTTTCCTCAGGTTCCATGTCAAGCAGATTCTCCCCTTTGAACAAGACACTGCCTCCAGTAACTTCATAATCTGGATGACCAACAAGAACCTACAAAAACAATTCTCCCGTTTTTATTAGGGCTGGCAAAACCATGTAGCATAAGCTGAGCAGCACGTTCAATTTTCCTTTTTATTTCCATGGACAGCAAGAGATTGTTAAGTCGTACTTTACATTAACCAAAATGACTAGGACAAAACTCGTGGTTTATACAAAACTGCATAATGTCCACAACAAAGGTTTCAGACAATAAAGGTTAAGCATCACCCCAAGTAACATAAAACCTGCACGATATCACTTCCTCACCATTACCAATAGAACATAACAACGAATTTTTCTCACTCCCCAGTTTCTTTTAGTAACCAGACATTTAATACATAACACTTACAGTTACAGTTAAATGTTAATATAGAAAGTACTAACCTTTGCAAAAGTGCTCTTTCCAGAACCGTTCTTTCCCATGATCGCATGAACCTACTTAAACAAAACCAAAAGCCAAAATAGATATAAGTTATCCGCAGGGCTGCACTTGACTAACTTATATTCAGAGGCACGCTTATCGACATGCTCCATCAAAGGATCAGATAAAAAAAAATGTAAAATTGAAAACGGTGATGACAACAGCTCTGAAACGCAGACTAGACGACCACAGAATCCAGGGGCAACTCCTGGAGCTACAAATAAAAGAAAAGAATAACTGAAAACAAAGAAATCACAAAGCACGAACCTCTCCTTCGTTGATGACGAGGTTAACACCATGAAGAATTTCTACATCGGATTCCACAATCTTGGCCCTCAAATCATTGACTTGAAGCAGCAGCTTCTTGTCACCTTCAGTAGCGGAGGTTGCCAAAGTATCAGAGGTGGGGAGGGCGGCCGTCACAGAGGGGTAGAATCGCCGGTAGTGGAAGCGGAGGGGACGGAGGGCAGGTCGTGTAAATAAGAAGCATTTGGGAGGCGAACATCGGAATTTAAGGAAGGAAAGAGGTAAGGGGAGTGGAGGTGAAATTGTCGAACTGGGGCATTGCACTGCTGGAGGTAGAGCCATGGAATTCAAGGCAAACACCAAAATCCTCCCCTCTTTTCTTTCTTATTATCTTCTGGTGATATGCTATTGCTGCTCGGGATTTCTGTACCAGCCAGCATTTTGACCTGCGCATCCAGCGGATTTTTCCTTTTTTGTTAAATTTTCTTTTAGCCCGCATGATTGATGGTCATTCTAGTCATATATATAATATACATTTTAAAAAATAAAATATAAATTTTGTCACTCCTTTGTCATCTATTCTCAATTTAACCTATCATTAATCAAATATTAACTCATTTAGTTTTTCAATTTTTATTAAATTTATTGTGTTAATTGACATTCAAATTAGAGGTGTATAAATGGCTCGTCAAGTCATACACAAACCTAAGAGACATAACCCGAGTGTTGATTGGGTAAAAAAAGCACGTCCTAAATCTGTGACCCAGTAAACCATCAAGTCAAGGTTAAAAGTTGTATGGGCTAGGTCAAGTTTAAGATATAAGTTGGAATGTATATAGAGAGAGAGAGAAGGGAAAGAGAGGAATATTAGTATTTGCAAGCATTGTGCCTCTTCTTTTCTCTCTTTATGTTGTTTCTTCATATGTGGCCTAAGATGAGAATCATAATTAAGTGTGAGTTACGACCACATGCATGCACAATATGAGTGCGACGGCAAGAGAAATAAGAATTAGGTGTGCTTATGGCCTTACGTGATCATGATCTTTGATCTGACCATGCTTGCGAAGGGAAAGACCAAATGTAAAGCCAATTAAACCAAAGGAAGAAGGATAATGGAGATAGAAATTGCAAATTGAAGACAAAGAGAAAAGAGTGTCAAGATCGTTTATATTCTATTCATCTATTCTTCATCTTCTCATCTTCTCTATAAGGTTAGGGTTTTGCTCATGTTTTAATTTTTTTTAAACACACACACATACATATACATATATATATATATATATATATATTTGGGACAGTTTGGGTTTCGATTTTTATTTTTAATTCAACTTGAAAACAACAAGTCAATCCAAGTTCCCCTAGTTACCAAATTGGCTGAACAACCCTAGTTCAAATTAATGAAAAACTAAAATAAAAATAAAGTAATAAGTGAGAGACCAAATTAAAAATTATAATTATTTGAAAAAATAAATTAAGAATGACCTAATTATTGAAAAACCTGATTAAGAATATAAATTAGTGGAATTCTTAATTGAGAATCACTAATAAATGAGAAACCAAAATAATATTTTATTATATTTAAAAAATGTCTTTTAACTTTATCATTCTCAAACAAGAACAATTTCTACATAAGAGATGTATTATTTTTAGTAAAACAAATATTATTTTTGTCTTTCATCTTTTAACCATGTCTCAATTTGGCTTTTAACATTTATATTGACTCAAAATGGTCCTTCACATTTTCTAATGTTAAGAAAATTAATTCCTACATTAGTTTCATAAAAACTCAATTAAAGGATTATTTACTAATGTAAGAATCAATTTTTTAAAAGTTTAAAACTGTAAAAGGTCATTTGAAATAATACTGATATAGAGGACCAAATTGAAATATAATCAAAATATAGAGAAGCAAAATAATATTTTTCTTGTTACTTTTATAATTTTAATCAAGTCCTTCAATTTTTATCACTTTTTAATTTGGACTTTATACTTTCATATAGTTTTTAATGTTATCTCTCATATTTACTATCAATTTTACCTAGTCATCTTGAATAGTAACAAGTATTGGAATACATGGCCAGAGCTAATTGATTATGGAAAGTGGCAATGCATAAGCGATTTAATATGATAATACAAATTATACCATTTTGTGGGATCCTGCATGGTCTTTCTTTTTAACACCATAAAGAAAAAATATATAGACCAATGATAATGAAATATGAGAGATTTTTTTTTTAATGAAAAAGACAAAGGTTATAAACTAGTCAAAAGAGAGGGAATATAAACATTACAAGGGTCAACTAAACTAAAGCAAAAACTATTAAAAGAGGATAAAAGAGAGAAAATATTAGCATTGACGATGCATAGCTTAGAGTTATTTAAGTAAGAATGATACAGAAGATGCCAGTAAAGAAGAACAAGTAAAATAAGCTGGATCAATTTCTCCTTAGGATTATCCCAACAATTTTGATGAGACATCTATTATAGTACTCTTCAAAGAGAAATCGCTAAATATTTATCAGTATTTGAGGGTTTCCTTTGCCTCTAATACTAGGCACGAACAAGGAGACCATCTAAATGTATAAAAAATGAGAGCTAGTAGGATTTCAAATTTTTATCCTCAACCCTTTTAGCTTGACAAATAACTAACCAACCCGTAGATGATAAGTGAAAGAAACTAATTAACGGAGGAGTGCCTCTGCAACCTTGACCATATTCAGGTGAAGTTAGAAAGGTAACTTGTAAGATTTCTGAAACCCAATAGTTGATCCTTTCAATAGTATGATAAGGGTCAAGATATAGCTTTCGAACAAAAGTTTATTGTTGGCTTGCCATATAGCATAAGGAATGAAAAATAGCTAGTAAGTGAGGCCTATGAATGTGGGATCATTCTTAAAATCTTTAAATTGAAACCAATAATTTAACCAAATACCCAAATCATTATAGTCAAAACTATCAGTGTGAAACGCTAATGGTGAAGCAAACCATAAAGCACGAGCAAAAGGACACAAGACAAAGAGATGATTCTCTTATTCAAGAGCATTTATACAGGAACAACATGACAACATAGTAGGAACTTTATGCTTAATCAAATCTCACCCAGAGGAAGGGTATGGGTAAGAAGCTTCTAGGTAAATAAAAGAACCCGAAAAGGTAATTTCATAGCCAAAAAGGACTTCCAAGCTGAGAAAGGACATTAGCCTAGGACTTGGAGTTGACTTAATTCTATGATTAAGCCATAACTATCCTTAATGTAGCAATTACCATAATTATTTTTCTTCTTAATGAATCTATCAAATTTGTCAATAATGGAGAAAGGTGTAGCAAGGATTTGTCAGGCAATATCCATAGAATAGTACTTGTATATCACGTCTTGGTTCCAATTAGTACAATCTTAGGAAAAAGGATAAAAAAAACTCTTTGAGGTGAGGAGTATTAATTTGGCTACAATGGCCACCATAATGGGTGGTTAATTAAATTAGACTTTTCATTACCAACCTGCCATGATAAATTGGATTAATAATATCCCTGACTTTATAGATTTCTTTCTAGAGCTAAGAACATGTAAGGAGTTTAAATCAATGCACTACAATATTATTATTAAGATATTTGCATCTGAGAGCTTTGATAATGAGATTGGAAGCATTAGCAGTATGAATGCATCATATTTGTTTGGCAAGAAGAGAGTTATTAAAGGCTTTAATATCTTTAAAACCCAAGCCAGCCATATCTTTAAGACGATAAAGATTAGACCACCCTATCATATGTATACATGGCTTTCCATTCTTGAAAACCTAAAAAAAATTTGAAAAGCTAGAATTAATCATAGAATAATACTTCTAAGGTAATTTCACGCACAAAATTTGATAAACCAGAATAGGACTAACTAATGATCGAATCAAAGTCATACATCTTGCTTGAGAAAGTAAATTTGCTTTCTATCCTTGAATTTATTCTTGATCTTTTCAACAATACCATTATAGATGTCTGATTTCTCATTTCTTGGATCAATATACATTCCAAGGTACTTACCAATTTTGCCTGCAAACTTAACACCAATAGATTTTGACATCATCTTTTTAAAACGAAGTGGAGTATTTAGGCTAAAAACCATTATGGAGTTGTTCTTATTAATCTCTAGCCCAGAGATGTTACAAAAAAGTTCCAGAATATTCTTAACATGAGAACATGCTTCCAATTTTGCTTTAAAGAAGATGATAGTATCATCGACATACATTAGGTGTGAAATAGGGGAGCAGATATGGAGATCTTAATACCTTTCTTTCTATGATCTCTTTGAGCATAATTAATTAAACATGATAACACATTAGCACATAATAGATATAGTAACAAAGAAAGTAGATCTCCTTGATGTATACCACATGATGGATATAAAACAAGTAAAGGGTATCCATTTACCAGGACTTGAATAGAAACTGTTGCAATAAATTGCATAAGTAACAGAATCCATTTTGGAGGAAAATTCATACGTAATAGAACTTATTGTAGAAAATTCCAAGAAACCTTATAAAAAACATTAGCAATATCAAGCTTCAGTATACACCATCTGATTTTAGTAGATTTTACTATATATATTTTATTAAGCAATTCAAAGGCAAGAATGATATTATCAGTAATAAAACAATCCTGAATAAAAGCACTTCGATAAAGGGAAATCAAAGAAGGTAGAATGACTTATAACCTATGTGTAAGAACTTTTGAGATAATTTTATACAAAACATTTGTCAGACTAATTGGTCGAAAATCCTTGAAATTCTGCACACTCTCTAATTTTGGTATAACAACCAGTCATGTCCTGTTAATACTCTTCAAAAGATACCCTTTTCAAAAGACATTCCTAACCATACTAATAACATAATTGGAGATAATGTCCTAGAAATATTGAAAAAATCTCGCAAGGAAATTGTCAGGGCTAGGGGCACTGTCAAGAGGTAAATAAAAAACAACTACTTTAATTTCTTCACTTGTGATAGGAGATTCCAAAATTCTACACTGTTCATCTGATAAAATAAGTATATCATAAACAAAAAGGGTATCTTTGATTTGAACTGTATCACTAGATTTTCCTTCATTTATTTTCATAATATATTTAAGAGCAAGATGTTTTATTTCATCTTGATCTTCAATCCACTCACTATTATTATTCTTGATGGGTGGTTGCTCCTTCTTCCATTTTATTTACATGTTATATCTTTTTATCGAAGCCTCCTTGCTCGTCGCCCACGATCAACAATGATCGGTTCTTTCTTGTGATCTCTCACGTTGTAGGTCTCTCCTTTATAGGTACCAGATCTTTAACCAAATATATTTTTTATCTCATGTTCTTTTCTTTTTCATTTAAGGGGGAAAAATGTTTTTTTCAATCCCATTGCATTCCATTTATGTCCTAACAAAGGAGTACATTATCATTATTATTACATCCGATGTCCCACTATAATTAACTATATTAACATTTCTATCAATTCTTATTCTTATTCCTATTTTTACAGAGATTCTGCATGCCAAATGAATCCTAAGTATTTTGATATCATCGATGCCCCAATCATATATACACACACACACACACACACTAGTAAGTACATTAATCAAATAAATAATAAAATAAACTAAATGAAGGACATATGTATGAAAAATGTTAATAAACAAATTGAGATCTAAGTGTAAGAAGTAATGAATTGAAATTTAATTATGTACAAATAATGTGTAAGGTTTTTTCTTTTGACCAAAATACTATTTAAGTTTTGATAAACGTGCTAATTTTGACTTAATACTTTTTTAAGTGGAGTAACATAAATTTTTATAATAAAAATTTCATAACTTGATAAAATAAACATCTTAAATTGTATGATATTTATATTCTTAAAAACAAAAACAAATAATATGCCTTATAAAGTTATTATGTAAATAAAACGAAAATTAGTTTTGGGAAGGAAATGGCCTTCTACTGTGGCCTTTTATTTATGATTTTATTTATAATGTTGTTATACAGTGGTCTCATTCACATGGTTGTTGGAGTATTGGAAAATGAACCTAGATGCAAAGCAAAAGCTTATGAGCTATGCTGAGAGTTCATGTATTTAGCGTCAAAGCCATTGGGGAAAATGAGGATTTACTTATTGAAATCCTCTTACGTGTCCCTGCAAAACCCCTCATTCGATTCAAGTGTATCTTCATGTTAGGAATCACAGCATTTGACAACAATATTAAAGAATAAGAAAAGAAGAATTGACATAAAATATTTACGTGGAAAATACTTTTGTATGAGGAAAAAACCACGGACAAGAATGGGAAAGACCTTCACTAACTCAAGGGATTGTAAAACCTTTCTTTGAATATAAAGAAAGAATAATCAAACTCTCTCTCACAAAAACAAGAAAACACACAATTCTCTCTCTTAAGTAGAAGAACAACTACTCATTCTCTCAATAAATGAGATTTCACTTCTTTTACTTCACACTTTAATGCCAAACCCTAAAAGGAAAGACTATATTTATAGGCATCATCTTCAAAATTTTTCAACAACTTTATCTTCCACTTTATCAAAAGTTGCCAACTTTATCTTTTACTTTGTCAAAAAGTACTAACTTTGTCTTCTACTTTGCATAAAGGTGTTAACCTTATTTTCTACTTTGTCAAAAGGTGATAATTTTATTTGTCACTTTGTTAAAAAGTGCCAACTTTATCTTCTACTTTGTCAAAAGTGACAATTAATTTTCAACCATTTTTTTTTGTCAAAATGGGGCAACAAAATTTCTACCTTCTTTTCTTCATTGTCGTAAAGTAGCCACCAAATTTGTCTTTACATTTTTTACGATCTCCTACTTAAAGTCAAATTAGGTGAGTTCAAAGTATTCTCCTTTCTTGTCATCTCCTGTTGCTTATGTCTTTGCTAGGCCAATAGAATATTTACATCATATAAACTTATCAATGTTTACTAGCTTTGTCAGTGCATCTGCTAGGTTATCTTTAGTGGCAATCTTGTGCATATCTATTCTTCCTTCTTCTACCACTTCTCTTACAAAGTGATATTGAACTCCTATATGTTTTGTTTTTGAATGAAAGACTAGATTTTTTGCTAGGTACAAAGCATTTTGATTATCATAATATACAAGAATTTTAAACTAGTTGTGCCCAAGCTCATCCAATAACCTTTGCATCCAAATTTCTTCCTTGCATGCTTGTATAATTGCCATATACTCTACTTATGTAGTAAACAAGGCCACAACAATTTGTAATTTAAATAATTAGCTCACAACTGCTCTTGTAAGTGTGAATGCATAACCTGTGGTAGATTTTCTTTTATCAATATCACCAGCAAAATCAGAATTAACATAGCCTTTAATAGTAAATTCAAATCCTTCATAACATATTGTAGCATTCAAGATCCTTTTCATGTATATGAGGATCCTTTTCACTGCATTCCAATGCTCTCTACCAGGATTTGCCATAAATCTGCTGATAGTGCCTACTGCTTGAGCAATATCTAGCCTCGTACAGACCATGACATACATAAGGCTCCCTATTGCCGATGCATACAATACTCGAAACATTTCTATCCTCTTTGCTTTACTACTAGGACTTATACTTGAGGATAATGTAATTGACAAGAAGTGGGGTAGAAATTAGCTTATAGTATTGCTTGTTGAAGTGTTTCAAGACTTTGTTTAGATAATTCTTTTGTCAAAAGCCAAATCTTCCTATCTTTTCTATTCCGGTGAATTTGCATCCCTAAAATCTTGTTTGCTGGTCCTAAATCCTTCATATTGAATTCCCTAGCCAATTGTCTCTTCAGTTCTTAGACTTGATCTTTGTTGGGGCCTATTACCAATATGTCATCTACATATAATAGCAAAATGATAAAATCACTTCTATAAAACCTATTATGATATGCATAATGGTTTGAATTCAGTTTATTGTACCCAAACCTAATAATGAAGGAATCAAATCTCTTGTACTAACACCTTGGCGTATGCTTTAAACCGTATAGAAATTTAGTTAACCTGTAAACCAAGTTTTTCTTCAAACCCTTCTGGTTAGAGCATATATATCTCTTTTACAAGTTCTCCATGCAGAAAAGCTGATTTCACATCTAATTGCTCTCAATGCAAATAAAATGTAGCACACATAGTCAGGACCACTCTTATAGTCGTAAGTTTGACAACTAGAGAAAACACCTCATTAAAGTCAATCCCTTTATTCTGAGCGTATCTTTTCACTACTAGTCTGGCACGATATCTTTCAGCTTTGTTGTTTCCATCACGTTTGATTTTGTAAACCTACTTGTTCTTGATGGCTTTAATTTCTTGCAGTAGTGGAACAAGTTCCCATGTTTTGTTTTTATGCAAGGCTTCCATCTATTCTTGTATTACTGTCATCCACAGGGAAGCATTTGGACTTGGTATAGCCTATTGAAATGTTGATGACTCTCTTTCTTCAGTGAAAAGATAGTATGCTTTGTGGCTTGTCATAGCATAATTTGAGGGTTATGATGGTGTACTCCATTGACGGATTGACCGACAAACTTCCATGCTAGCCTTATTCAGTTGTTGTTCCTCGTGCCCTGGTTCCGCTTCAAAAGAATTATTGTCTCCAATTGAAATAATAGTAGTCTTTTTTTATAGTGTCACTCTCTTCTTTATTTTGCAGCTCATGTTCTGCAAATATTACATCTTTGCTTACTGCAACCTTATGAGCAGTGGGATCTCATAGGCGATAACCCTTTACACCTTCAGTATAACCCAAGAATATATATTTCTTAGATTTCATATCTAATTTTGATCTTTCTTGAGGTTTGTACATTAAATATGCTGAACATCCAAACATATTTAAGGATAAATAATCAATTGGCTTACCATACCACATATCTATTGAAGTTTTCAAATCAATAGCTATTGACAGTGATCGGCTTATCATAAAGCTAGCAGTTTTGACCGCCTCTACCCAGAAAGACTTTTCTAATTTTTTAGTTCTTAACATATCTCTTGTTTTTTTTCTAAAAGAGTTCTATTCATCCTCTCTGTCATACCATTTTGTTAAGGTGTATCAGCAACTATGAATTGCCTCTAAATACGTTCTTGTTTGCAGAATGCCAAGAAGTCATCGTCTATGTATTCTCCTCCATTATTTGTCTTGAAGCATTTGATTTTTTTTCCAAATTCAAGTTCCACTTGCGATTTGAATTCCTTAAATATTGGAAACACATCAGACTTCTTTTTAATTAGGTACACCCATACTCTTCTAGAGTAATCATCAATGAAAGAGACAAAATATTTTGCACCTCCTAAAGATGTAACTAGTAATTCACATACATCAGAATGAATGAAGTCTAGTATTTGTTTACTTCTTGCAATAAATCTATTAAGCTTTAATCTATTCAATTTACTTTCAACATAATGCTCATAGAATGGTAAACTTACATTCTTAATCCCTGGTAGGAGACCACATTCTGTAAAAATCATTAATCCTTATTTAGACATGTGACCTAATTTATAATGACATATTTTTGTTGATTCTTTTTGGCAAGTAATAGCAACCGATGCTTCTCTTTGTTGCAATGTATCTCCTTGAAACATAAATAATTTTGAAGTGCTCTTTCTTGCCTTTATGACCACGAATGTTCCTTTGGTGACTTTCATAACCCTGTTTTCAATTTGGATTTTAAGTCCAAGGTCATTAAATTGCCCAACAGACAATAAATTTTTCTTTAGACCCTTTCCATGTCATTCCCCATTGATAGTAAGAACCGTGGCATCACATATCTTTATCTTAATGATCCTAATGCTAGCAATCTTCACAACATGATCATTTCCCATGTACACATATCCATAAGAGATAGGCTTATATGAATGAAAATAATCTCGTCACTCCTAAATCCATTAGTCAAGTTTCAGAGAATGAATCTCTTGTTGAACTGACTGCTGCTTCAACACATACGATTCTATCATTATCAGAGGTATCAACAACACATCCTTGAGAAGTTGTTCCTGGAGCCTTTTTCTTAATTTTTTTTTGTTATACCAGTAGTTTTTCTTCATATGCCCTTTTTTTCCCATAATGGTAACACTTAATGTTTTTCTTGTTTTGTGACTCTAATCTTCTTTGGTTTTGACTCCCACTAGAGTCACATTATTTTGATCTTCCTCTCACCATCGATAATGCCTCTGCCTGTTTAGAAGTTGTTAACTTGTCTTCCTTATTTTTATGCCTAGATTCCTCTTCCAAAATAACAGCTGCAACATCATTGGGAACAAGAGTATTTGTATGAAAGTAATTTGTTAAGTTGATTATGAATTGACCATATGAATCTGGTATACTTTGAAGTAAGAGCTTTGCACGTTCATTTTATGCTATACTACAGTTCAACAATGAAAGTTGGGAGAATGAAGTATTTAGATTATTGATATGTTCTGTTACTGTAGTGGACTCAGACATGCAAAAAGTGTACAATTTTCTCTTCTTTTATTGTTTGCTTTTCTACAACACTTGATAAGACAGAATTTTCCAATGCTAGATGCAAGTTAGTTATAGCATTTTTGTCTATCTCCTTCCACTTGTCATCATTGATCATATTTGGTTTATTACCAATTGTTGCAATGCAATTGTCCTTCCTTTTCATCGCCGTCATCTTCAATTTCTATAGGGAGAAATTACTCTCATTGAACTTCTCAATTTTAAATCTTGCTGCCATAATATTAATAAGGTAGTGCCAACAACCAGAACTCAAATACCATTATTAGAAATTGCAGCACTAGACAACAATATTGAAAAATGAGAAAAGAAGAATTGGCATAAAATATTTAAGTGAAAAATCCTTTTTTATGAGGGAAAAATCATAGACAAAAATGGGAAAAACCTTCATTAACTCAAGAGATTGTAAAACATTTATTTGAATGTGAAAAGAAAATAATTAATCTCTCTCTCTCTCAAAAATAAGAAAACACATAATTTTTTCTCTCAAATGGAAAAACAACTACTCACTCTCTCAACAAAGGAGATTTCAATACTCTTACAACTCTTCACACTCATGTACCAAACTCCAAAGAAAAAAGCCATATTTATAAATATTCTCTTCAAAATTTTTCAACAATCTTATATTATACTTTGTCAAAAATTACTAATTTTATCTTATATTTTATTAAAAGACACCAACTTTATTTTTAACTTTATCAAAAGATATAAACCTTGTCTTCTAATTTATTAAAAAGTACTAACTATAACTTTTACCTTATCAAAAGTAACCATTAATTTTCAACCAACTTTAGACAACAAAATTTTTATCATCGTTTTCTTATTATAAAAAACAGTAGCCACCAAATATATCTTTTATCAGTCCAAGCGCCGGTTTTCCCACATTTCTAACTCGGCCTTTTGTTACCGCCATGCCCTCAGCCGCCCTTCTTCCAAGATCCCGGGCAACTTACTCCGCCGCACTTCGAGACCAGCTGGCTTCCAATCTGAATTCCAATTTCTCTCTCTCACTTTCGCCCATTCCTTTCCTCCCTTCCCATCCCTCGATTTCTCCCATGACCCTGACGGCGTCAAGATTTTGCAGTCTTGCAATTGCTTTTTACCCTGCTCGTCTCGGAACTCCTCAGAGGTATTTCGTCAATAACCCCACTACCAAGCAATTCTCGATCCTCCCATAATCTTATCCTCTTATCCAGCAATCTATCGCCATTTTGGGGGTTAATCTAGCTTTTGATCCCATCTGATCGCCTTATTACTACGTGGTCTGCATTAGGAGCATGGTTGAGTCGTGCTACTTTTATCAAATTATGATATAGTCGTCTGAAAGTGAAACTGGAAATTGGAGGCTACCTGGGTCTCCTTTTAATGCTCCTTACGATATGGCTTTCAAGGATGGAGTGTATTGGAATGGCGCAATTCATTGGACTAGCCCAAAAGGTTCGTCGCTTTATTTTGATCTTACACGAGAGTGCGTCAGAAGAATGCCTAACTTGCCACATTTGAGCAGTAGTTATTATCTTGTAGCAGCTTGTGGCCATTTAAATCTGATACAAATTTTTGGTCCTCTTTCTGCTAAGATCCAAGTCTATCAGATCAAGAGTGACTATTCCAAGTGGTTGCTTAAGTACCAAGTGGATCTTACGGAGCTTAAACCTGCGTTTCCGGCCATGGTTCGATTTCAAGACGACCATCATCCTTGTTGTTTGCGCTCTTCTTCGTCGTATAACTTCCTTGTACTTTCTCTTGTTCCGGATGAAATTGAGGAGCACCCTTCTCTTTTACTGCATATACCTGGTAAACTCATTTCCTATGCTTCAAAGATAAAACGTTTATGACTATGTGCGACTTAACGCCCTCTACCACTAACCATTCGTTACAATTCGGATGGCATGGTGCTTATCACTTTATTGAGACCTTAGCTTGTGTGTAATGTGAAATCTGGACCTTCATGGTTTTGTAGAAAACATTGTGATTGTGAAGTTTACATATCTGGATCAGATAAGAATACGGAAACATATAGAAGAAGTATCTGGCAAAGTATTACTTGCATTGCATACCAGGGTAGGTAGCTTCTATTTTGAGACGCATTCTCTCTTTTAGGGGTTCATAGAGCCAATTGATTAGCATTTTGAGGTTTAATCTTTCCCTGGTTTTTCACGAATAATATAGAATTTAAGTTTCTTTAGAAAAGCTCGCGAAGAGAAAAAGAATCTTACATATTATGGAAAGCATGAGTTAAAACTTCGACATAAGTATAGAATTTTTTTTTCCCTGACAACGAGAACATAATAAAATTTCACTTTTTCTTGAATTATCTACTCTAGTATCCATCGTGGCAACTATATGGATATAAGAATTTGAAAAGAATCCTGTCAAGAAGAGTTCTGAACAATATCTGTATTTGGGCATATGGCAGTCTCACGTGAACAGCTTCAGATCAACTATAATCTGAATAGTTTGGCTAGTTAACTCGTAATTCAAACCCCAGGGAAAAATTAATCCTAGTTTAACATGAGAACCAAAAAGACGAACGAGCGACGAAGATTGCCACTGAATTCGATGAACTGGAAGATTTCTATATGATATGAATAGGCATTGCAAATGCAAGATGTTTCTTGACCGTTTTGCATATTGGACTAAAAAGAAAGACCGTCGATTATTTCTCCCTGAAATTTGAAATTATACAAATGAATCAATGCTGGTGATTAATCATTGACCAGGCTCCCAATTTTGCACCTGGTATTTTTTTTTTCTTTTCGTGCACAAAAATCTACTATGGTTTTAAGCGGATATATAATATGTTATACTGGTCCTAAAATTATTTTTTGTTGAAAATTAATTCACGAGTCTTAAAAACGATTCGAATGAATGGAAGAACTTTATTATTCTGGGCCCTTAAGTACAACGTGGAATGTTGCTTGAATATGTTCTTTCTCTCATAAATTATTTATTTTCCAACTTATCACCTTCTTCATGTCTTTTTCTTTCAATCTCCCCAGCAAGATTTTTGCCACTGAACATGTTGGGTTTTAGTGGAACCAAAAGATTTTGCCATCTTCATTGATGTTGAGCTCTTATCATGACATGGAGTATAATAATCAATTTGAGATAAATTATTGTTTGTGAGTTTCTTAATTATAGAATGAAATAGTGAACGATGAACCTCAAAACTTTTCTTTGTTATTTAAGTTTTCATTTTTTGTCCTTTTAAATTAGAGGGTTTAAGATGTAAATTTGAATGACCAAATGTTGTAATTATTATTATAATATTCTTTCTAACTAAAAATTTGCTTAAATAACATTTTATAAGTCCGTTTGTTGTTAGAATTGATACAACAGAAATGGAAATGGGAGCAGGAGTGTGAATGAGAATATTAAAATATTGTTTAGTTGAGAATGAATGAAAATAAACATGTTTTCCTTTACTTCGTTTAGTTAGTAGATTATACATAAGAATTAGTTAGGTAGTATATATATTTTATTATATTATTTCTTGTTATAAAATTTAGAAAGAAAAAAATAGATATCTTTTTGAATTATTAATTAATAATATAATTATATATTGATATATACATTTGATTAATAAAATAATATATATTTAATAAATTAATAATTAATAATATTAATAATAAATTAAGGTTTTATTGTATCACAGTAATATTTTTATCCAAAAATTATTATAAATAGGGATATTTTTATAAAGTATATTTTTATTTTTAAGAGATCAATCTCATTCCATAACTTTAGTTAGAAAAAATAAGTTCCCTATAGAATGAGAATGAGGACACAATCTATCAATCAAAATATAAAAATTCTCATTCCTATTCTCTCGCATTAATTCTAGAAACCAAATGGCCCTATATATGAAAATAATATTAAAAAAATAATTTATAAGTAATTCTATTTTATTAGTGATTTTTTTATTAATAATATTAAGTTTGCATTTCACTCCTTATCATTTTATTTTATATTTTGTTATTAGTTATTTCATTTCATCTTTTTCTTAAATTTCGAAACATATATGAGTCAACTTCTCCAGGTATTCAATCACTATCGTCGCCCATGTGTTGTTGGTTCCGTCAAAGAAGATGAATCTACCGTGGGAAAATCAAGATGTAGATAAATCAAAGCTTGAATTGGGAATGGGAGCCAAAGAGTGAAAACCCAGTAAATGGGGCTAACAGCGACATTCAAGTTTAGAAGTTTCTTCACTGTGATTTTGACCGTACTCTTAGCCATTAAGCAATTCGATTAAACCATCACAATAACAACGAAAACTATTACAATACACGCCAACCAATTGAGATCTTCGTATTTAGCTTTAGTCTATTTAACATTTATTTAGCAAGAGAAATAAGTAAAGCAGAGTGACAGAGAAGTTTAAAAGTTACATATTTTTTCTGTCTTTTTTTTTTTTTCTCTTTATCTCACTCCAAATTGTTACGTCACATTTAACATAATCATTTAATAATGTAAACCTTTTAGATTTATCTAAAATAAAATACTTTTAAGATAAATATAAAATGTTAAATAGAATTTGAACAGTAGAATAAGATTTTGACTTGTATCATCAACTAGAAAGAGCACTTATTCGTGTTTAATTAATTATCTTTAGAAATGACATCAAAAGAAGGGGGTGTTTAAATAAAACTTCATTAAATATTTGCATATATACGCGTATCTTTCTTCGTGTATCAAGTTTTTATCATATTATTTATCTGTAAATATTACTAATGAACGAGTTCGCTAATTGACAAACAAACCAAATTTTTCATAAGTAGGGTTACTAGGTCATTCTCGGTAACAATTAATAAGCAAATTTTTTTTTTTTTGAGTTAGCAATAAAAGAAAGTAAAATTTTCGTACGATGTAATATATTAAATTTTGTGCTTGTACCTGTAAGTCATTGTATTTTAATTTTTTTATGTACACTGATATACGTTCGCTCAACAGTTAAGATTTATTTCATATTATACATTTATTTTCGTACACACACACACATATAAAGTAACATGTCATATATAGTGTCAGGAATGGTGCAATTGTAAAATTGAATATATAGACGTAATCCTTATATGATAAAAGAATGACACGTAATAACAACATGTTATATTATATTAATTATATATTAATTTAAAATTTTTTATTATATTTATATTTTGATTAAATATTTTAAAATTTTATTTATGAATTTAAAATTTTTAAAAACTTTTTAAGTTATTTTTTTATTTTTTAGTAATTCATATAAAAATATTAATTTATAATTTTGTTAATTTATTTTCATATTTTTTATTTTTTAAATAATCTCACAATTTCTTAATTTTATTTTTTATTTTTAATTTATGGACTGATGTTTTGAAGTTACTAACAAGTAAAAAAGAGAGAGGATAAATTGAAACTTTTAAAAATTTTTAGGGTTCATAATAAAATATAAAAATATTAAAGGTCAAAATATAAATACAACAAATTATTTTAAATTTGTATATAATTCGTATATTTTGATATATTATTGCTACATATATTTTTTTAAATATATCACATAATAATTACACTTGTGTAATAAATTTTATCATTACAACAAAAATTTTACCGTAAAATAAATCTAGTTAATGAGCATACATACAAAAATTTCTCATGATTTTATGAGGAGATTGTATACATAATATTATTTCCTGACATAAACCACTTAAATTCTTGTATAAAGGGGATTAAAAATTTATTGTATAAGGAAACTTGCACAAAGCTGTTGCCTTCTAATTTGGTTCTACGACCAACCTGATTGTGTTTTCTAACCTACTTATGTAATAGGTATTGCACTTATTTGGACGAGCAAGAAGTTACATTAAATTTTAATTAGAAAAGATTTTTCCAAATTACAAGGAATATCATTCAGCGTTTTAGACAATATTTATTCATTAAGTCTGGTGTTTATAATGACTCTATTTCAACGTATTTAAAATAAAAATAAGAAGAAGCAGCCGACTTCACTTTTATTCAACCTATTTAATTTTAAGTTGGAGTTTGGGCTTGTGGCACGTGTCATCGAGAAAATATTAATTAATTTTAATATATTTATGTGACAGTTTATTATTAAAATAAATAATTTTGTTAAGATTAATTTAACAAATCATGTCATCCTCGTGGCCACGCACATTCTGGAAAGTTGTCCACGAACTTGGGTCATTAAATAAAATGAAAGTGACGTTAATGTAACATGACACGCCTAAACGACCAAATATTCAAAAAGGCTTCTATATTTGACTACTTTTTAATTTTCCGAACTCCAACAGCACGATAATATTCTCCATCAAGATTAGACTTTTAGGTTGTTCAAGAGTCCAGAAATGAGAACAGAGAGATCAAGAGACACCGGTCAAAAATGTTAATTAAGATAAACAAATCAGTGAAAAGCATTATTACCACAAGCTAATTTTAGAAATAAAAAAGGACTGGGAATATATAAACTTTATTTTGGCTAAGAGTCAATTTGTAATTGTAAATTATGTTAAAAAAATAAAGTTTTATTATTAATACTTTATCTAACATAAAAATTATTATTTTTTGTTTATAAATAACTGAGCTTTAGAAGATTGGTGACTCAAAATTAAGGTAAAAGTTGAGAATATCAAAGAAAGAAAAGAGTACGGGCAAAATGTGAACCATTGAGTAACTACAGGTTGTCCTATTGGCTCGTGCGGGTGTATGCTAAAATAACGTGTTGTAATATATGCACGCATAACCCATTCCTTAAAACGAAAGCATACAATATAATACAATAAAAATCAGAAAACAGATATTTTGCGGTGATAATTAGTGCTATTTGTCTTTTTAATTAATAATTATTTTTGAAAATAAGTGGCATATATTTTTGACAAGCTCTTTCGTGCATAGCCTCAGAGGACATTTCTTCCATTGGAATCCAACGGACAAAGGGGAAACACAGACAAACGGGAAAGGGAAAAGGTGAAGATTCGATCGCACACTCAACCCATCTTTTATTGGGTGCATGGCCTATGCTTAAAGCATGAAACCTCTATGCCATTCTGCTTTTTATATTTTTCCATAGTCGACCATCATACTGTTTTTCTTCCCCAAATTTTCTTCTTTTCGTTTTTTGGAGTCATCTCAATTGTCATTGAAGATTTCAGGTGCGTTTTCCTTTTGGATTCGTATTCGCATTTCCAAATTTACATATTCCATGTGGAGAAGATTTGTCTTCTGATCTTTCTCATTTTAGATTCAGAATACCTTGATCTGAAATCTCTGTTTTGTTATTTGAAATATACGGTTTCCATCTACCCTTCACATGCTATTGTGCCTCTCGTGAGTCGTGAAGGAATTCCCGTGGCATTTTCTTCATCAATCTTCTCCCGGATATCCTCACAGCAATTAGATTTCTTCACTTTTGTTTATCCTTTGTTTGTTCTAAATGAGCTGGCAAATGTGCAAGTCTGATAGCTTTTTTGCAGGTCCGTCGTCTGTGTCTCCTCTCGGATAGGGACGTTAATTTCTGAGGCACCCAGAATTGGCGGTAGAGATAGAGATAGGAAAGATCATGGATTATGAAAGTAACGGTTGGATTTGGGACGGGGTGTCCTACTGCCCACATCTATTTGGTGGTCTAATGCTCACAGCTGCCTTGCTGGGGCTTTCTTCTAGTTATTTTGGAGGGATTGGGGTTCCTTCTTTGCCATGCTCCTGGTCTGGTTTGGGAGTTTTCCGCGAAAAGAGAAGTGGGAAACGGCGTATTCGCGTTTATATGGATGGGTGTTTTGATCTGATGCATTATGGCCATGCTAATGCTTTGAGACAAGCAAAAGCTCTTGGCGATGAATTAATTGTGGGTCTTGTGAGTGATGAGGAGATTTTGGCCAATAAAGGTCCGCCGGTTTTGTCTATGGAGGAGAGGTATATGTATTACTCTTTCTTATGCTTATGCATACTTTAGTATTTTGTACCCTGTTAGGTGTTTGTGTTTCTTTCTCATTTACCCTCTTGATTTTTTCTCTCAGGCAAACTCAGCGTTCAGATGAATTTTAAAATTTTAAGTTGCATCAATTCTTCTTCTTTTCTTTCATTAGCTTTTTTTCTTTTTGGAGTATACTTTTGATTTAAGAGTTATCCAAATTAATTTCCTATTTGGGGTCGCAAGTGTCTTTTTGGAATATACGAAGTTGCTTGCTACCGACTCATAGTGTTATGTATGATTGAGGCTGAGATTTCGCTGTTGTATTGTTAATTTTTTAAGATTTTGAATTCGCCAATTTGCTCATGTAAGCTCTACTTTAATTCCATTATATAGCGCTTGACAACGAAAGAAAGTTGAAATTGCTTCAAAGACATGAATGCTAACAAATCTTTCAAAAGACAACTAAGTTCTAGGGGAACTTGATATAATCAGTTCCTGAAAATTGATATTGTAGCCTTATTAAATTATCAGGAATATATTTGAAAATGTATTTTATCTTCCAGGCTGACCCTTGTGAGTGGATTGAAGTGGGTGGATGAGGTCATAACTGACGCTCCATATGCAATTACTGAGGAATTCATGAATCGTCTCTTTCATGAATACAAAGTAGACTATATCATACACGGCGATGATCCTTGCCTACTTCCAGATGGAACTGATGCCTATGCCTTGGCAAAGAAAGCTGGCCGCTACAAGCAAATTAAACGGACTGAGGGAGTTTCCAGTACAGATATCGTAGGTACTAAGTTTCTCTATCTATACAATAAATAAGCTAGCAGTTCTGCAAATCATGATCATATGACATATCCTTTGGGTTGCTGATGAAAAACAATTGCTTGTTGAAACAAATATTGGTTGACAGGAAAAGAAAAAAGACAACTTCGTGTGTGTGTACATATGCACACATGCAAGTGTGGCACAGTTAGGTTTCCTAAGTTCAAATGTTTACCTGAGCTTCTCTAATGTGAAGGGCATGTCAATTGATACCATTCCCATATTCCCCAACTACTTTCAATTAATCCTTTTATGCTGATCATCTGTATATGTCCTAATACTGTTTACAGCAAGAATACTTTCTTCTCTAGGAGATACAAAAGTTTGTAAAGATCATAATGGTACTGATGCAAAACCTCAAGAAGACAGTCAGTCGAAGGGTTCCCACATAGCCCATTTCTTACCAACTTCCCGACGTATAGTCCAGTTTTCAAATGGCAAGGTATGTGTTGCTTGTGTGGTCTATTGTCACTTTAAGGAAATTCTTTCATCAAATCAAATGATATAACTATCGTGGTTAGGTCTTTGCATTATAGTATTGTCTACACAAATTAGTGGGAAGATGCTTTAACATATAGATTAGTGATTTTAAAGTTCTGGCAAATTTTAGTTATTATTTCAGTGTCTGTTTGACCAGTAATTATGTGAAATGACATTGACGATTGTGTCATATTTTAATGTTAACTCATAAACAAATCTGCTCCATGGAGCCTGTGCATTTATCTGGGTTTCATATTTGCACCACAAACTGCCCTCTCTTGAATGAGAAGGCCGGAATCATAATCATATATTACTTTCTCCAATTCGAAGAGGCTCCACTGCCTCAGTCCCTTCAAGTCCTGAAGAACTGAGCAAAATTTTAAGATATATCAACTGATTTAAGATATAGACCAAAGTTTTATGATATAGTGCTTATGTGAATGGATACATTTTGATTTCTGACAGTGGCAATATTGTATGACATCAAATGTCCTAACTATCTATATCTCTGATTTGATCAGAGGCGTGATCATTGGAAGAGGAAATTTGTTTTTGTACATTTTAGTTTGTAAGGATTTTTTATTGAAAAAAATTCTTTTAATTTCTTGTTACTTCATCTTAATATAGGGACCTGGACCGAATGCTCGTATTGTATACATAGATGGGGCATTTGATCTCTTCCACGCAGGGCACGTTGAGGTAAACAGTTTTATACAGAGTGTGAATTTGGTTTTATCTCAGTCAAAAACTTAATTTCATCTGAATATAAATCATTTATAAGGTAACATATAATCTCATTTATTTTCTAATTTATGGTTCTCTAATCATTATCCATTCATCTTCAGATTCTTAAGAGGGCTAGGGAGCTTGGAGATTTTCTTCTAGTTGGTATTCACTCTGATGAGACAGTGAGGTATACAGTCTGTTTATCATGCTAAACTTAATTTTGAGTTATGTCTTAGTATTGTTGTGAAGTGCAGATAAGAAACTAACAACTTTCCTGTAGTGAACATCGAGGGAGTCACTATCCAATAATGCAACTACATGAGCGTAGTCTTAGTGTGCTGGCTTGTCGTTATGTTGATGAAGTCATTATTGGTGCACCTTGGGAAATTACAAAGGACATGGTATGTGCCTGATTTTACATTTCTGAATCGCATTTAAGTACCTGTCATTGTATCATGTAGGAATTATTCTTTGTGCATTTGTATGGAAACATAAATTTTCTCAACACTTATGTTGCTTGCATAATTGTTAATCTGAATATGACTGGTATAATGATGAAATGTATAAATAAAATGTAGACAAACATGCATTTAGATAGAGACAGAGGAGAAAGCTTTCATTTGTATAAGTTTCTTGATCAAGATCAACCCTACATGAGTAAAAGAAGAGTTTCTTATCAGCTAAATCATGAGAACTTGGATCCGTAAGATTGCCCGTTGCATTGTATCACCATTGGTGCTTATTATGAGTCTCTTCTGCTTTGATATTTCAGCCACAACCATTTCATTATTCATGCAGGCTTGTCTTTTCCATCTGATCTCATCATTGTCTTGCATAATTTGTGTTGTCGTTACGTGATTTATATATTTTCACAATCATGAGGTTTACTTTTTGGATTCAAACAGATTACAACTTTCAATATCTCACTGGTAGTGCATGGTACAGTTGCTGAGAAGTCACAAAATGTAAGTTCATTATCAATTTTGCATTCACGTGATAAAATATTTTTTCTCCTTTTTCACGTACTAGTGAATATGTTGCCCTGCAGAGTGAAATTGACCCATACAAGATCCCAAAGAACATGGGAATATTCCGCTTGCTTGATAGCCCAAAAGAAATAACCACTACTTCAGTAGCCCACAGGATAATGGCCAACCATGAAGCTTATGAGGTACTTATTTTTATTATTATCTGTTATTTTGAAAATTGGATTAACTTCATATTTTATATTATTATGTAGTATGAAAATTTATGGTCAAAATGGAATTTGTGAATGGTAATTTTTTTTGTATAATCCATCACAGTTGTGTCCCTCTTAAAGCACCCATCCGAACTTCAGTAATTGATAATCCCCAAGGCATTGTTAATTTAAATCGAAATCGCTATTGTACTAGGTAACATTTCTGCTAGTCTAGGTCAGTTAATTGACGCTGGCAGGCCCAACGACACTTAAGATAGCTATTGTACAATTTTGAGTTCTGATGTGAAGAAGCCACAGAGCCACTTAAGCCCTACCCACCCTCCCTCGTTTCTCCTGCTTAGACATTCGAAAAGGTTTTTCTTCTGGGTTCATCTCATCATTCATTAGGTTCCTTATAATAAATTTTCTTCGTCCAAGACCATTATTTGAAAAAGTTTCAGCCGAATCTAACCAAAATTAAAATTGAGTTATTAAATCATCACAAATGACCTTATGTTCTTATCAGAACATAAGGGGATCCCACTTGTATTCAGTTCCAACTTTTTATTTGATGCTCTCCATCATTAACTACAAAGTTGATATTCTTGAAGCATTATACTAAAATTCTTTTCTGCCTGTGCAAAATTGTATTGATATAAAATATTTCTGCTTCCACTTTGCTTGTGATGCAGAAACGGAATGCTAAGAAGGCTAAGAGCGAGAAGAAATACTATGAAGAGAAAAAATATGTTTCCGGAGACTAGCTGTATATATAAATATCTTGCGACTAGTTCGGTCCTGCGCTTTGACTTAACCTTATAACAGTTGGTGTTCTATGGATAGAGAAGGAACCTCGTACGTATCTTTTTGAAGGAGGACGAGTTCAGAGGATGATGCTGCAGAAGAGTGTCCTCATCAGAACTTTGAGAGCCATCATGGTTTTCCATTTTACTCATTAGTAGTTTCCATGGTGGTTAGTTTCCTCCGATTTACATAGCATTTGTTTTTTTTTTATGGCATTGTCTTTTACAGCGAGCGTATTCCAGTTAGAGTGTGGCCTTATTGTGGCTAGTGTATTAAAACCATCAGATCAAATGCAATTCTTGGAAGGCTCTGCCTGGTTATTGAAAATAACTAGTTCTACAAATTTTGAATGAAAAATAACATCCTTTTTAATTACAATTATGAGTAGAGTAAATGATTGTAAATTCCATGCCGCAAAGGCCGCTGTTGTACAAAAAGAAGCATTATTAGATTCAAATTTACTAATCCCTAGCTGTTTCGTACTAGCATTACAAGATTCATTATAATATGCTTCAAGCAGCAACTCATCATAATTGGTATTTTCATCTGAAATCTGACTTTTCAATAACGATTTGGTCATTGCTCGGTGATCGACGAGAAATTTTGGGAATTGTGCAATACTTGAAATAACGGAGTAATCCCACCGCATAAAGAAAACCAATTACGAGAGTAAAATCTAGCAGGAAAACAAAATTGTAAACTCTACAAAGATTCCAATTACAGAGGGTTGTGGACCCACAATTTCCAATAAAGGCAAGCAAATCCCCAAAAAAAAAAAAAACTAGTGGCAACGTCGGTCAAGGTGTGTATGAGTTGTAAGCTAAGTCCATGTGATGGGATTCGAGATGTTGTGAAGAAGCTGAGGTAAGAGACAGTGCTGTTGCTGCCATTGATGCGACCCTTCTGGTGTTGGGTAAACGCTGTAGTTACTACTATCTTCCTCTTCTTCAGCTTCTATATCCATGAAATCAGGTGGGTCCGTGTTAGAAACATGAGAAGCAGGCGTAATAGAAGAGGGAACCCAAGGCACAATAGCCAGACGACCGTTTTGTTCGGTGGATATTATGGGGTCGGATTGCGCAGACCAACGTTGTTTATCTGTAAAGTAAAGTTCAAAACTTTCATCAACTGACTTGCTCCATCACCATCTCCGAAGAACGTTTCCATTCTGGTATTCAAAATGAAATGAAAAATTAGAAAGTAGATGAAGATCATTGAGTTGCAGCACTTACCCTTAATAGCCGAGATGATATTCGAATCAACCGTGAAGGAGATAGGAGGAGGCTTAAACAGAACAATAGCACCTTCATCGTTAATTACAGGTTCAGACAGGGGTGGTTGTGGTTGGTCTTCCAGAGGATGAAGACGGCGAATCTTAACGGCAGGAGAGGATGGAGAGAAATCGGAGAAATGGTGGTCTGACACACTTCTTCTCTTCATCTTCATAGGCGGCATTAGCACATCAGAAGAGGAGAGGAAAAGAAATTCATTGGGGTGGGTGTGGGAAGGTCACGTCGCTTTAGCCCTCTACACTTTTCCAGAATAAGGAAGTTCTACTATTCCAAAAGAAATTCATTGGGGTGGGTGTGGGAAGGTCACATAGCTTCCAGTTAATTCCTTTCCTTTCGTCACCCTTCTCTTTCTACGTGTTAATACATAACTGATCAAAGTATCCTGTAGTCACAGTATTAAGTTTCTTAATTTTAGTTACAAATCGGATCATATCGAAATAGTCGGTGAGTGTAGAACTCCTGGAATTTTTCTGACTCATACGAAGAGCAGAAAAAAAAAAAATGAAACAGGCTTAATTTGTCTCTTCCTGCCAGGTGTTTGCGAAGAGCTCAAGTTTTTTTAGAATTTGAACTTCTCATCATTCAATCGCTTTAAAATTCGTATAAATCTCTCAAAAGTTATTATAACAATATAAATTCAAAGTCTCGAGTTCTTCATTTTTTTTCTCGTGTTTTAATAACCTTCGATCGCATGCAATGTGCTCAACCATAATTTTCTTATGCCATTCAATTCAGCTGGTAGCGTAGAAGGCTAGAAGCCAACTCAAGGACTAGGGGGAGCAATAGCGCATTTAAAATTAATATGAAACCACTCATTCACTTCCAGACCTTATTCTCTTTCTAGAAAATCCCTTGATGTCTACTTTCTAGGAAACAAAGAAAAGATAAAACACTTCTAGGTAATCTCCATGCTTTGTCCTCAGGTCAATTCACTTCTGCTTCCAGCAGACTAGGAACGAAATATTATATATAGCAAATATCATTTTGGTTTTTGAATGGTATCTTATGCATGATATCAGTCATCTACAAATTATGTAAATCAATAGAATAAATTAATATCTAAAATTCAACTTAGTCCATAAAAGATGTAAAACCAATCTTGGAAAGACTTTTTTCTGAAGTTAAATTTCAATATTGATGTAATCAATTGAAATAAATACCCTTTGACGAATAATATTGATGCAAAACGATTTCTTCTTAAACTACACTAATAATTTATTCTATTATACAGTGTGATATTGTTGATAATGAGGAAATGTATCTTCAAGGCAACAGGAATTTCCAAGTTAAGCATTGTGATCTGGAGTAAGTATGAGGATGATGGAAGAGTAACTAAACATGGGATACAGATTGGCATCAAGAAACTGAGCATACTGTTGTACTGCAATATCTCTTTGAGGTAGGTCCGCAGTGAGAAAGTCATAAGGTGAAGGCTTGCTGGTGTCAACAAGGGGCTCCCATCTGTATCCAGGACGTTCTGGCAAGCTAATGGTTGCCGGTAAATGACTTGCATTGAAAGCAATGTAAATTTCTCCCTTCACTGAATCAGTCTGGGTACACGTTTATGCCGGTTCAGGACAAAAGTCAGTCATTCATGAAGCAACCAGCAAAAGTAAGAGGAACGAAAATAGAAAGAACACAATCGTAATCAACGAATCTGCTGAACTTATGCAGGCCTAACAGCCAGGAATGAAATTGGAAAGAACAAAATCTTAATTGACAAATCTGCAGACAAACAGTAGATCTTATAGAAGGGCTTTTCAAAAAAGATATCTAACACTACTTGGCATTTAAACCCTAGACTTCCTGCAGGCAACCATATAGCTGTTTAAACCTCAATCCTTCTAACCTCAGATACATTCATAAACCACATCCTTTTATACCACATTTCCTAAACCCTTAACCGTGGTTGTAAAAGTATAAATCTCCACATAATCATTACAGAAAGATATGTGAATATGTCCTACATCAGGAGAACGACAGCAGAAAACGCATCAATATCACTGTTTCATGAACATCAAGCTGATGCTAATCAAGGCTCTTAGGCTATGTTGTATAAAAGGGTAATGTCTCCAGTATCAGTTTACTGCCAAGTGCAGCTATACCTATATGCCATATCATCGGTCAATATATCATAGTTAAAATTTGTCCCTCAAAGCTCAGGCCGAAAGTAAATGCTTCTTTCATTTTTCTTCATATTGGAAACCTGAGATGTGGTAAACAATCCTATATAAAATCTATACTTGTAACTCAATAAATAAATAAAACCTATACTTGACTCAAATGAACATTTACATTCTATTATAATATCTAGGGGACTTGTGATAATTTTTTGTCATGTTCTTTTCCCATATTTAGTAATTAGGACAAATATTGCTCTGGTGCCATACAGCTGCAGCACCAAAAATCCATGATCTCAATTAGGTATGCACATACTATCTTCAGGAAGGCAATCTTCAGTGAGTATGAGATGCACAGTTATGTTGTCTAGCATATAACAGCACTTAGCTACTGGAAATATATCTATTCTCAGCATGTGAACGTGAATTTAACGAGAAAAGATCCTCAGAAGTGGTTCCCTCACCTATCTGCCATATACAGCATTTTTTATCAATATGACATGGGGTATGAGCAACGGTAGGATCATACCATGGTAAAAGCCACAAAACGGCTAGTTTCAGACCAGTCAGGCATTCCAGGAAAATGACCATGCCATTGCAGCCTCTCTGATGTAGGGAAGTCGTCTAAGCCCAGTGACTCACATTCCCTGCAGGATCATAGTGTCAGAAAATAAGGCAAAGAATAAAGTCCAAAATGAAAGTAAAAGATTCTTACTTGCGGAACTTAGTTATAAGTTGGCAAAATCTGAAAAAGTCTGACGAGGTTTCTTCCTTCTTATCCCATCGGAAGTAATTAAGCTGCAAAAAAGTTAAAGATAAGCCCATCGAATAAAATATGGTAAAATGTAAAGTGCAAAATTCCAGTAGACAGAGAATCACATAGTTGTCATGACAATATGTATTGTTGTTTCCCCCTTTTGTGTGTCCGTATTCATCACCCATATATATCATTGGGACTCCCTGACAAGATTAAAACAAAAAAATTAAAAGAAAAAAAGTCAGTAAACAAAACTGATGCTATCAAAAGCATCAGCAAATAAGCTAACCCATTATAACAGAAAACAAGCAAGGATAAGTTAGGAAGTTCAACAAAAATTATAAACCCAACGTAAGAATTAATATAGATCTATTTGGCCTGTAATTGCTCCTCCATCTGTTTCAGAAAATGTCACAGGAAACTCGTTTCAGACTCCTGTGCACTCTATAGGTTGAAATCACAACCTTAACTGTCTAAGTTCCTCCTTACCAGCAAATTCAAGAAGTCTCAATCCACCATTCTCAAGCTATAAAACCACTTCTAATTCACAACCCATTTCTACCACAACAAATGCTCATGTGATCAAGTCAAAATAGCCCACACCAGTTCTGCTATACCATTGTCCTGCCCCAAACTGTATAAACAACTTTCAGAAGAAGGGATAGAGGAAGAAAGGGCTTTACTACTGTTGTCCTAAAAAATAGAAAATTTCTTAGCTGTATGTGTTGACAGTTGAGTCATATGGGGCAGACTTTGCAGAATATGATTCTAGGATTACACAGGAATTTGATGAAGAGAAGAATTCAAAAGAAAATGCAAATACTGAAGCGTCTATTCCTGCATCATATCCCATTGGTTATTTCCTTAAGAAGCCCTGACTACTCTGGACTGAGATTATCAACACCAACAAGGGTAATAGGTTCTATACTACTTTTTTGGTTCTTGAAGATGTTTGGAACTTGATCAGCAGTTTTCTACATTGCAACCATGAGGTCAAGGATGCTTTTGAAGGGGTTGGGGGTGCTGTATGAGACCACATGAGTAGCATATAACTACAAAAGGGCATATAGGAATTAGTTAGGAGGTTGTTGGAAAGCTGAGTTGGTATGTACTAGGCAGAATAAGTAGCTGATTATACAATAAACTCTGTCATGATGTAATCTAGATATTTACTGGTTAATAGGAATTAAATCCTGGGTTATCTCCAAAGTAAGAAATTTCTTTTAGTTTCTATGTATTGGAAGAGCAGGCGCTGATTCACAAGGTCACATCACTTGTTGTCAACTTTTCTACTATAAATTTCGGCAAAACAATTAGATGTTCTAGTTCAATTAGCCTCCCCTCTCCCCTTTTTGCAACTGCTAGCCCACATGTAAAACCATACTACTTCTACCTCTTTGCCATCACGTGGAATGATGGAACTAAAATGATACATTGAGTCCAGTTTATAACATAGTTCTCAGCCCTCATAGCTTACTACTCATGCTTATGACATTTTTGTTCAGGGCATTCAACTTTTATTGGGAAGAGTTGTGGCTTTCAGACTGCTCTATTCAGAATCTGAAAAACACAGAATAACAATTCAATAGAAGTACCACACATCCTTCTATATGAATGTGATAATACTTCATTGATTCATTCTAACACTATCCATTCCCCAAATTTAGTAGATGGTGATAAGGGCATTGATCTCTCTTTGGCATGACATAAAAAACAAAAATTTTCAATATACATAGATAATCAGCTAAAGAGCCTTGATGTAATATGTATACCAATACAGTAATACTATGAATGTAAGTTAGAACAGAACCTAATCCTTGAGATTGGGTTTCTCCAAGTAAGCAAATATATCATGTAGACGAGGGAAGCTTGTTTTGATATATTGCCTTGGTGAATTTGGTTCCAAGCATAATCATAAAAGAAAGTCACAGAAGAAATTCAATGAGCCTACAGATCTTAATGTAAATTGCATTCTAGTAGGGATTTCAAGGAGTTTAACCGCTAATTATAGTGATGCTCAAGATTGTCTATTTGATGTCTATAATTGAATGGAATATCCTGCTTGTTAAAATAGGGTGACAACTATGCCAAAGAAGTGTGTCAACAACTACTTGATTGGGCTTCTACAACAGCTACAGCCTGTTGTACTTATCCTTTTATCAGTGTAGATCTACACAAGGAACCTGACAAAGTGAGTCAGTGATCCCATTCAAATTTCTCTTTCACTGAAAAGTTTCTAAACTGCTATACAATATGACAGGATTGATCAGTTAAATTAACTTCCATCATATAAAACTCCAACTAAAAGTACCAAGCTTGTAATTAGGTGATTTAAAATGTATATAAGTGCTGATGGTCCACATAAGTAAAAAAGGAGCTGCAAGTGCATTGTTAGTTGTTTAAAATAGCCTTTAGTCTTTACCTGGGAAACCATGAGGGAGAGGAAGAAATTGCGCATTTGTCTCTTCCTCAATTTCTTCACTGAAGTCCTGGCAAACTCCCCCTCCTGAAATTTTTTTTTTTATAAAAGAAGAAATTTTATTAGGATAAGAGTTTAGATGTCTCCAGAAGATAACAAATCTTCAAACTAGAAAACACAAGAATAAACTCCACACAGATACACAGTAACAAAAACCCTAAAAAGTCTAACAATGTTAAACAGCCGTGCAATCTCTTTGCATATTCTATAAGGAGTTCCCCTTTAAAAAGGCCACGTACTGAGCACCAGAGGGAAACCACATACACAATTCTATCCCACAAAATAGCTAAAGGAGAAGACATGAACTTAAAGATGCATGCATTGTATACACAGGTACATTATCACATGTTTAACGTTATTTATATTGATTATAATATTTATACAACGAGAATACTATTTAAGAATTCAGAAATGCTTTGGATGTATGGCTGTGGGGGAAAATAAAACTAATTCACAACTGGCCAGATGCGATAGAATACAGTAAATTATGAGATGATATTAGGTACTGTTATTATGCGTTAAGACTTGTTAATATTTTTCTGTAATTTTCCTTGTTTTATTGATGCAATTAATTAGTCTTTGAATTAAATTAGTATTAGGTTATTTATCTAGTGTATTTAGCCGCAGGCCCAATGGGCCCATTTAGGGTGTCTAGTGGCAGCCTAACCTAGTCTAGGGTGTTAGGGTTTCCAAAACATATATATTTTGGAGGCTGCCGCACAAGGAGCAATTTTACCTCTTTGAACATTTATTCTTCTGAATAATATACCTACTTCTCAGCTTCTTCTAATTATTCTACATGGTATCAGAGCCATAGGACTCCAGCACAATGATCCAATTTAGGAAGCTTGGCCTCAATGTCAACAGCCATGAAAGCCAAGACACAATGCTAGACTCCAACCATGACCCTGCTCCTAGCTGCAACTCCTCACCCTCCATACCTGTCTAATTTGCCGGCAGTGAACCCACCCTTATCATGATCACAGCTCACCGCCTCAATGGACACAATTATCTACAATGGTCCACTAGTGTGATGCTCTTTATCAAGGGGAAGGGCAAAGCTGATTATCTAGCTGGTGCTTCCAACCCCACTAAACTTGATGATCCAAGATATAAAATGTGGGAGGCAAAGAACAACATGATTCAGTCACGGTTAATCAATTCCATGACACCTGATATTGGGGAGAATTTTCTGTTGTATCAAACTGCCAATTAAGTCTGGGAGGCAGCAAGGGAAACTTACTCTTCAGCCAAAAACACAGCCATAATATTTGAAATAGAAAGTTTCCTACATGAATTCTAACAAGGCGATTCAGATGTAACGCACTACTACAATATATTACTACATCACTGGCAACAACTTGACCTCTATGACTCTCACAAATGGCACTATGCTGCAGGCGCTAATCATTATAGGAAAGTCAAGGAGGAAAAGCATGTCTTCAAGTTCCTGTTAGGCCTAAATTCTCAATTTGAAGAAATTAGAAGTCGGGTAATGTGTACTGAACCGCTACCATCACTAAGAGAAGTCTTCTCATAAATAAAACAGGATGAGAGCAGAAAACGACTGACTTTGGGATCCCTGCCATCTAATTCCCCATTTGAACTGACTGCCATAGTGTCTAAGGAACCTTAATTGTATGAATATAGAAATAAAAAACAAGGCAGACCATGGTGCGATCATTGCAACAAACCCGACCACCCCAAAGAAAGGTGTTAGGTTCTCCACGGCAAGCCACCACACAAGAAGAATAAAGACAAGAACATAAACCCTACTGCCAACAACACTAAAAAGGTTGTGTCAGAATCTGCTATCTTCACAAGTGACCAACTTGAGTAGAGCCGTCAAAAAGGGTTCGACCCACCGAGCAGAGCCCGTATAACCCACCTAAGAGGTGGGTTGGGTTAAAGGGTTCCTTTGAGAACCGGTTTAGTATATTTCTATCAACTCAACCCGTTTAACTCGTGAGTTAAACGAGCCAACTCGCAGGTTAAATGGGTTGCCTATTTTTTAAAAAAAAAAATTTTCACTCACTCAATCTAGCACTCTACCCCACTGCACTTTTCTATTTAAAAAAAATTAATCCTAATGTATGTGTTGTGTTGTCTCTATTATTTTGTAATTTGCCAGATTTAAATATTCTGCTCATAATCATGTTTTTATTATTAATGAATCATTGAATTATTAGATTACTCTACTTGTTTTAATTTGTTTAAACTTGCTTTTTATTTAGTTTTTTTTTTTTGTTTATTTATATTGATAAGAAATTGATTAATTAAACAAGACATATGCTTAAAAAAAGTCACATTTGAATTTTTATAATTTTTTATTTTATTTTTATTTTTTTGGTAGATTAAACGAGTCAGCTCTTTTAACCCACCAGGTAGGGTGGGTTGAGATTTTTAGCCCACCACTTTATGGTGGGTTAAATAGACTAACTCGTTTAACCCACCAACTCAAGTGAGTCAGCTCGGGTAGGCCAAGTTGGCCCATTTTGACAGCTATAAACTTGAGCAATTACATAAGCTGTTTGTAAACAAACAACTTCAATTCCAGTCAAACTCCAGCCATGAAACAAGTACCAGCTTACTAACACACTTAGGTAAACCTCCTTTGGTCTTAAACTCTCAAATGGAACAAAATGAAACATGGGTAGTTGATTCAAGTGCCACTGATCATATGACAAGTAATCGAGACTCACTTGAACATTTCATACCCTATACCGAAAATTTACATGTTAAATTGGTTGATGGGACACCTTCGAAAATTCTAGACAGGGGTACAGTATGAATCACTACTAATTTCATTATCACTAATGTTTTGTTAGTACCACAATTATCTCATAATCTACTATCTGTCAACAAAATTTCAAAAGACCTTTAATATATTGCTAAATTTTATTTTGGTGGTTGTCTTTCAAGACTTGGAATCGAGGAAGACGATTGGCAATGTTGAGGAACGTGTTGGTCTCTACTTTCTCCATGGCAACAACCGCAAGTCTATTTTGTCTATTGTTTTTTCTGATTTTATATTATGGCATTTTCGGATGGGTCATCCCAATCCAACTTATATGAAAAAGATGTATCCCAATTTGATCAATAAAGATTCTGCTTCTTTTTATTATCCAGTATGCTCACAATCTAAACACATTCGTGCATCTTACAAACCCCATTCACATGTTATCTCTGAACCTTTCTCCCTTATTCATAGTGATGTTTAGGGTCCATCAAAAACACCAACCCAAACTAGGGCAAGATGGTTCATCACATTCATTGATGACTGCATTAGACTCACATAGACATACCTCATGAAAGATAAATCTGAAGCTCCCTATATCATTAAACAATTTCATGCCCTCAAATCCACTCAATTTAACACCACCATAAAAGTTTTAAGATCTGACAACAGGAGGGAATATTTTAACCAAACCCTAGACACATTCCTTACAAATCATGGCATCATTCACCAAAGCTACTGCGTAAACACACCACAGCAGAATGGGGTTTCTGAGCGAAAAAATAGGCACCTATTAGAAGTAGCTAGGGCCCTCCTAATTGCTTCCAACACTCCTAAATCCTATTGGAGAGATGCCGTCCTCACAGCCACCTACCTCATCAACAAGATGCCTTCCAAAACTCTGCACTATAAGACTCCATTAGCCACCCTTCAAGAGACCTACCTTACTTTTGTCTCCATGATTCCTATACTACCATTTCAAGTCTTTGGATGTACAGCCTCTGTACACGATCATAGTGTCGGGAAATTGGATTCCCAATCCATTAAAACCATCTTTGTTAGGTACTCATCCACTCAGAAAGGGTACAAATGCTGTAGCCCTAACACAAAATGGTTCTATCATAGCATGAATGTTACCTTTCATGAAACACATCCATATTTTCCTCCTACAACAAGCCAAAGTGAGCAACTTAGTGAATCCTTTCCTATTAGCCCTATTAATCTTAATCTTGATCTTCCAATCTTCCCTACTGTTGAACAACCTATTCTCCATCCAACTCCTACCACCCCTCAGCCACAATCATCTCACCCTCAAACTATTTCAAATCACCCAGTTCCCATTGAAAATATCATACAAAATCAGGACACGGTTAGTCAAAAGGACTTGCAAGTTTACTCCAGAAAGAGAAAGGTAAATGATACAATCATGCTTCCATCAATCCCCTCCAAGTCCTACCGCTCCTCTTACGGACTCCATTCATGACAATATGCCTATTGCTCTAAGGAAAAGGGTAAGATCATACACTCTCCACCCTATTGGGAACTTTATCTCTTATGACAAATTATCCTCCAAACGTTATACCTTGATCACTAATCTCTCTCATGAAGCTATTCCATCAAATGTTCATAAAGCTTTGAATAGTCCCGAATGGAGATGTGCCATCCAAGAAGAAATAACTGCGTTAGAAAAGATTGGCACATGGGAAATCACGGATCTACCACTCAAAAAAAGACCAATGGGGTGTAAATGGATATTCACCATCAAGTACAACTTGGGTGGAAGTATAAACCACCATAAGGCCTAGTTGGTGGCCAAGGGGTTCACTCAAACCTATGGAATTGACTATGATGAGACATTCGCACCAATTGCAAAATTTAACACCATTAAGGTACTCCTTTCCTTGGTTGCCAATTTGGATTGGAAACTTTATTAGTTTGACGTAAAAAATGCATTCTTGAACGGTCACTTAGAGGAAGGGGTGTATATGGACATTCCTCCTAGAATTGAAGTTGAAAAGGGGAAAGAGAAAGTCTACAGATTAAAAAAATCACTATATGGCCTAAAGCAATCTCCCAGGGCTTGGTTTGATAGATTCACTACAGTATTAAAGGGCTATGGTTACCGTCAGGGACAAGTTGACCATACCTTATTTACAAGATTTTCTCATGATAGCAAATTATCTGCACTAATTGTTTATGTTGATGATATTGTTGTCACAGGACATTACGAAGAAGAAATTGGAGTGCTGAAGTCAGCCCTAGCAAAGGATTTTGAGATTAAAATCCTAGGTAATCTAAAGTACTTTCTAAGAATGGAGGTTGCAAGATCCAAAAATAGCATAGCTGTCTCCTAAAGAAAGTACACACTAGATTTGTTGGGAAGAAACTGGGATGCTAGGTTGTAAACCAGCCAACACACCTATGGAAGCTATTTACAAGACCAGATTCAGATAAGAAAGTCCCTTAGTTGATGCTAACAGATATCAGAGGTTAGTGGAAAAACTTATTTATCTATCTCACACCAAGCCTGACATTTGCTTCCCTGTTAGTGTGGCTAGTCAGTATATGAAAAAACCCACTAAAAAACATATGGAGATGGTTTACAAGATTTTGAGATATTTAAAGGGGGCTCCTAGTAGAGGAATTTTCTTTAAGAAAAGAAGTGACAAAAGTGTCAAAATTTATACAAATGCAGACTGGGCTAGTTGCATTACTAACAGAAAGTCAACCTCAAGCTACCGCACTTATGTTTGGGGTAACCTAGTTACTTGGATAAGTAAGAAACAACAAGTTGTGGCAAGGAGCAGTGCAAAAGCAGAGTATAGAGCACTGTCGCAAGGTATTTGTGAAGGATTATGGCTAAAATGAGTATTTGATGAACTTAGGATGAGCAATGATGGTCCCATGCAGATTTTTTGTGACAATGGCTACTATCAACATTGTCAAAACTAAACATGTTGAGATAGACACTTCATCAAGGAGAAACTTGATTAAGATACACTGAAACTTCTCTATATTCCATCTAAACAACAAGTTGCAGACACCCTGACCAAATCTTTTTTTAAAATTGCAGTTTGAAGAACTAATTTGCAAGCTGGGAATGATTGACATCCACTCACCAGCTTAAGGGGGAGTGTTGTTATGCATTAAGACTTATTATTTTTCTGTTATTTTCCTTGTTTTATTGATGCAATTAATTAGTCTTTGAACTAAGTTAGGATTAGGTTATTTATCTAGTGTATTTAGCCGTAGGCCCAAGGGCCCATTTAGGGTGTCTAGTGAAAGCCTAACCTAGTCTAGGGTGTTAGGGTTTCCAAAACATATATTTTGGAGGCTGCCGCACAAGGAGCAATTTTACCTCTCTGGACATTTATTCTTCTAAATAATATACCTACTTCTCAGCTTCTCCTAATTATTCTACAAGTAGGAAATATGGTAAATGCATAATGTTAAATAAATGCCTGGAATACAATCTTACTGAATGCTCTTCTCTGGCACAGACATAATGCCACTTAACATTAGTAAACTTAACACAACCTGAATTATATATACAAAAGCATGATGATGAATCAGAAGTTAGAGTACTTTGTAGTAATGTGATCCAAAAGCCAAACTTTGATTGTATATAGGCCCGAGGAAGAGGAAAAAATAACATGAAAAAATTATGGATACTGATTTTAATGAAGACAAATATAAAGTGAACATCCACATTGGACAAATTTGTGACATCATAACATCAACAACTTTATAGTCAGTGAAATAATTAAGTAGCACCAAGCACAAGAGAAAAGTAGCAAAAGAAAATATGTTTTGCGCAATATGGAGTATGTTTCTTAACATCTACCTGTCCACAATTCCAGCTATTGTTATGATTTTCACCATCATTATTGTTTTCCCCATTGGGCAAGTTATGCTTGTTGTTATAGGTCACCAAGTCAGCTAAAGTGAAACCGTCATGAGCGCATATAAAGTTGATACTGTTCCATGGTTTTCTTCCACCTCCCTGTGCCAAAATACAGTGTAATAATAATCATACAAAAGTACACATTATAGAATAGAAAATTGCAATGGAGAAGTCCTAAAACATTAAGAGTAAGGTCACCTAGACGACGACAACAACAATAATAATAATAATAATAACCATAAAATAGAAGAAACCATTGACCAAGATCAGAGTTCATTCAGCTAACTTGGACGTTTTGTGTCATTTAGGAACAATGAACAGGACCCTTGATGATAAAGAGGGAGTTCATATACAAAAGGAACTAATACTGTCACAAGAGCCAACGGAAAAACCTGATATAAATTAGGACTCCCACAAAGGCATTCAGCAAATGCTCCAGCAAAGCCATCTGTACCTTTGATAAACTGGCGCACTGTGTCTCGGTACTGCATATGACAAAAAAAATCTCATAAATAGCCCCTGGTCATCTTGAAAATTGTATCTCAATTTAAAAGTTGTAGATATTGTCCTGCTTTAGCAGCTTGGCAGGTAAAGCAACAGCCAATGCCTTGGTTAAAGAGAAATATTTACATTGCAATGAAAAGACCAAATTCAAGGATTATGTAAATGCAGATAACCTCCAGGGTAAAAGGTAAGCAACCCACAGAATTTAATTAAACTTTAGCATTTTAACTTGCATAGGGGGTATGAAGATGATTCTGATTAAATCCTTAGATGAAACTCCTACTCCTAGTATCCTACAGTCTTAGAAACTCTTCCCATTGTAATGGTCTATAAAAAGAGAAAAGAATGTGTATTTCAAAGCCAGCACCATGGTTCATGGAAAAAATTGACTGACTTTACAGGCACGGCCATTAGATTATTGTCCAAAATCTACAGTTCCCAAAGAAGAATGTCACAATTTTCTAACTGTCTGGAAGGATAAGAGCTGTTCATGAACAGGAAGTAAATTCACTATAGTTCAGTCAATTTTAGACAGCTAGAAGAAGGTAAAAATCATAGCTTCCTTTCACCTCTCAATTTAAGAACGAAGTTTTATACTCAGTGAGACGCCTATGCAATTCTCTGATATTGTACTTCAAGTCACAAGAGAGTGCAGCAGAGTTACTTGAAAGAAGTATCATGTAATGTAACACTATATGGAACTAACATCATATCATATTGTTTATCACGATGTTATCCTTTTCTGGACCGAATATGTGGATTCCTTTAAAAGGTGTCCTTCTGCTATATCATCCTCATATTTTTTTATATCACAGCAAATTAAATAAAATATTGAACCCAACAGTTAAATATCTGCACTGACCTTCCCATTCCATTCTGACCAAATACCCCAGTGAGGGAATGTGCCAACTTGGTAGAGGCCACCTGTATCCCAGGCTTCAGCTATAAGCTATTAATAGGAAATTAAGAAACTTGGTTACTCTTCTGACAATATTTGAGTGTACATATAAGCTTAGTTGATGTGAAATGACTGAAAAACTAATCTATATGGCAGATAACAATAACACTGACCACTCAAAGTATTTTAATAAAAAAAAGATTAAAATCATATAGTAGTGCAGACCAAGGTACCCTGACCACTTGCCTAGGTACTCAATCTAGACAAGGCAAGAAAACTAAGCAGCACTATTAAGAAGGCACTGTTACATTAAAAATGCACCTTTTAATTGTGACTGTCCCAAGTTTCAAAGGTGAATAGAGCTACTAAAAGTAAGTGCCCATTGTAATTAAAGCCTCTATCACTGAAATAATTGTGTTTACCTATTTTAAACCATTTTAAAAGTATTTAATAAGCCACATACATCTATTTAAATAAGAAATCTTTAAGTGATTCTCAAGGATGAATTAATAAAATAATTACTTTTTTTTCCTGAAGAAGTGCTTGACGTACTACGTAAATTTCATTTCACTTTTTCTTTTTGGTTCTTGCTGTTTCCCAATTTTCATTATAGTACGCTGCTCGTAAACCAACCCCCGCCCCAACCCCCCCCACCCCCCCCCCTCCCACCCCAAAACAAACAAAAAACAGCCTTTCCATTATCGGACTGAAAAATGACATGCAAAACTCATCTTACTCCATTTTAACCATAAAGCACGAGATATGACTACTGAGCCCATAATAATCAATTCTTTATACCAATTGTCCCTTGTGAACAGAAACTTCTGGATTCATCTATCTTTCTGGGGGAATAAAGTAATCAAAATAAATATGGCCACCCAAAATATTCAATCATAGATCAACGCATTTAGTTTAACATAATTTATATAGCATCAAAGAACCTAAATTACTGGCCTCAAAACTTAATCTTGCCAGGTATGCATATAAAGGCAGATGTTTATCTACAGTATGCCAGTATACTAACTGAATTTTCCAACAAACTTTGTACTTTCCCCTCTATAATGAGAAAGGAAATAGGCATATCAGTCTGTGCGATCTATAGTTGATATCTGCTTATTTTCATGAATATTATAACTTATTGAATTTAATGTAATTATTCTAGGATTAAATGTAACTTATTTTAAAATATTCTAGGATTAAATAGGCTAGCTGTATTATTTGTGACGTGTACTACAATTATACATCTACAGGTTGTACAGTTGACTTTTTGACAGATCAACAAATCATAAGCCTAACTACTTGTGCTTCCTATCAATATTCCTCTTCTCTCTCTCTCCCCCTTGTTTTTCAATTTAAAAAAAAAAAAGATTCATTCATTTCATGAACTTTAATGAATTTTAAATTACTACGATTGAGAAACTATCCATATCACGGTACAGTATTTGTCCTCAAGTGAATACAAACCAAGCTTTGCAACTAATAGAATAATGTAAGTCTTTACCTTCACTCCGCGAAGTATAGGATCATTACTTATCAGGTCAACCAACGGTGGGCTGCTAAGAGGGGTTCCTGTTGTCAGCAAGTCTCCTATTGAAGCACCAAAAACATTAACTCCATCCCAGAGACTGATAATAAACAAGGCGAGGAAAATTAGAGTGGCAAGAACCATCAATATCCAGTAAAATCTTAAGAATAAGTCACTATATGGTATAACCTGCTACATCTGGTCAAAATAGAAGCAAGATCAAAGCGAAAGCCGTCCACATGCATTTCTGTTACCCAATATCTGTTTGTAACAAAGAAAAAAAGTAGCGAGATCTTCAACCAATATGGTAACAACCTGAATCCCAAGGAAGACAACAAAAGAAAATCTGGCCAGAGCACAAATCAAATGAAAGACTATTCAGTATAAACATAAACAATATGTATCAAAACAAAGACTTAACACTGCTGATTCAGAATAGAGATGATCATGGATAGGGTTATGGATTATTAATATTATTGGTTATGGATGTTATCCTTTGCTTTAATAGAGATATACTATAGTCATTACTTTTCTTTATTGTTATTATATTCCTTCTCAAAAATTATTTGTGCAGAGGACCGTAAATACCCCAACTGTCAGAACTCAAACAGCACGGTGCTTCTTCCTTTCTTTTTGAAAAAAAACCTTCCACAATAAAAGATATTTTTGAATTCTCTACTGGGTTCCTTGGTCCTTTGTTCTTCTTCATTAGTTTGTTACTAGAGTGAGAATCAGAGGAAGCTCAAGAGTGCTTACACTGCAAATATAAGAGCATTAAGGAATTTCTTTCAGGTTGTGTTTGGATTATGCATTTTAGAAATTAATGGAATTTGACATGCAACTATTCAAATCCTTGCTTTCACTAAATTCCTTGTTTGAGTGATTAATCCTCACACTGGAATTTGCAAATGTTATAGTTTTTCACAGTGCTTAATAAGTTGTTTCATATTTAGGGTTTATTTCGTATTAACTTGGCTATTAATCTACTTAAAAGTTAAAACTTACACTTAGATTGACTGTCTTAGTTAAATTAGGGGAAAATAAAGCATTTTGTCTTTCTTAGGTTGTCAGCTATGTTGATATTGAATTTGAATGAAAGAAGTGAAATGTTTTAACTTTTGGTTCCATGATTTACGGTTCTCATTCTGCATTAACTGCTAAAATACATGACGTTTAAATTGATATGCCCGTTATGCATCTATATGAAATTATCAATGTAGGGCATGTCAATGTGTATCATTTGTCATGGTGGTACAGAGTAGAAGAGAAATGATAGCCTCAAGCAATGTTAACACAACTCTCATAATCACACACACCATTTACTTCTGTCCATCTCTTATTTTTATGCTGATAGGGATGCAAGTAACATAACTACCTTCTAACAGAATACCTAACTTCTATTTCCCAACAGACTTCTAACGAACTACAAATTTTAACTAATCCCATGTAACAATGGGTTTTTGGAATTCTCTCACACACACCACTACATCGGAAATTTATAATGTCCGTGATGTGACAACATATACAAACATGTAAATGCCCGTAGACACAAATGTCAACAATCTTTTAATTACAGAGTAGTATGCAGTTTTCCAAACAAAATTGAAAGAGATGTTTGTGTTAAAAGAGGTTAAAAAACAATAATATATATGGAGAAACTAACTTTGTAAAATCATACCACTGACAATCACAATAAGTGTACCTTAAGCAGTCCAATATTAATTGCCGTACAACAGGGTGGTTGCAGTTGAATGTGTTCCCACATCCTGAGTAATTATAGAATTCACCCTGTAAAACATTAATATTGTTCTACATGATCAAATGCTACTGAGAAGCATTGAATAATTAAAGTTAAGATACATTTTACCATCATCAATGAGACTTCAAAACAAGCTCAAGAAGCATTGTGTAAATAAGTTGGTGCTTACTAAGACTCATAAACCTTGGTTGCATGGCCAGACAAAGTTCAGTGGTGACATAGAAAAGAAGTGATACCTATGTAGTCATTTCTCGATTTTAAATGTTTTTTTTCAGCCAGTCATCTATATTTCTGAAAATAAAAGCACTAAAGAAGAAACGTCATTGTGTTGAATAAAATGGGAAAGATAGAAGTATGGGGTGAAGAGTCATGGTATGTGAAAGGGATATATAGAAGAATGACGAAGCAGAACTGTTTTTGGAATTAGCACAGTATCTGCAACAAGGGTGGAAACACAGTTGACCATCAGATATTCCATGTCCACTTCAGGAACAGAGTGTCTTCAGTTTTATACTTTTTGGTTCAATGAATGATACATAATATTGCACCTCAGTTATTGCCATACTATAAAGGAACTGAGATTTGTTTTCTGGTTACTAGATTTTCACAGTATTCCCTAATTGCTAGTAGTTCATGAACTTTGAAATTTAGTTCTATATTGTGTCCTATATGCTTTATGTGTTGTCATCACCATATCTATTCTGTCCTCCAAAAGTTTCAAAATGCCAATGAAACGAAAATCAAAAGACTAGTAGAGAAGGAATTAAACAAAATATATCAGAAGACTCAATAATTAGATAGATGGAATGATTGCGGTCCATAAGGGCAGAACCACTGCATTTATATTGCTCATGTCCAAAATAGACTAAAATTTTATGATCCAACAGAAAATATTGAGAAAGAAAATTTAGTCCAATCTATGTAAACAACATTTCCATTTCAAACTCTTAGATGGAGAATGAACAATCAAGAAAGTAGAAGTAGAAAATTTGAGTTCTCATATACTTTGTGATCAGTTAAACTTAAATAATCCTGGACAAATCATACATATTGTAAAAGAATTTTGTTTTGAAACCCACCAAGGCTTTAAACAAAAAGTTTCAACATTAGCATAAATCAAGTGCAAAAGTATTCATATGTATACCTTGGGGGCAAGCATGTAATAAATGCTATTGTCAAGACCTCTGAAAGAAATTATGGGACCATTCTCATTTCCTTCAGCTGTGTGATTGAAAACAACATCCATCACAACCTGTTTGCAAAATTAGCAATGAAAACACACTCAAATTGAGAATACAAAAACAAAAGACAACAGAAACAAAATCATATGTAATTTATAATCACCTCCATTCCTCGTTTATGTGCCTCTTTGATAAGGAACTTAATTTCATTAATCCCATCCCGGCCACAATTTCGTATACCAGCAGACGAATATCTAATCATTGGTGAAAAGTAATTGATGGTTGAATAACCCCAAAAGTTAACCCTGAAAGAAGAAAGATACTGCATTATCATAATTTGATTATAGAATTAAAGAAAAATAAGAATTAGAGTTGAAATAATGGTAAACCATCCATACAAGATCACGATTTCATCAAATTATGCTGCAATGTTTAAAGGAAATTTCTAATATAGTGCTATGCATGATGTAAGTGCATGTTAAAAAAAAAAAAAAAAAGCTACTTCAAGGCTTTAGTAAAGGCCAACTGTATGAGCACTTCACTCAACGTTTTAGAACCAGAAGTCAGTGACAAAGATTGTAATAATTTCATCAGCAAATACTGAATTTAGATTTTAGTTCATCAGCAGGATGACCAAGAAAATGTAAAATATTGTAATGACAAATGATTGGTTTAGGAATCACTTACTTATAGTCCCCAAGTACAGAATTGTAGCTGAAGTATTCCAGCTCATTGAACTCATGACATGGCATTAATTCTATACAATTGACTCCAAGTTCCTGCAACAAGATTGGTACCAATTAAAAATTAACATTAAGGATAAGTTCACAGTTGGTGTGAACATATATGCTTTAAGCAATTATGAGAACCCCAAGAACACAATGCGACAAGGTAGCAACATTACAGAGCACAACACTGCCAGTGATTGAGGCTCAATATTTGGTTCTTGATACTTCATTAGAAGGATGCAGTAAGTTAGAAGGAGAATTTTCAATAATAACTAAAAGCAATTTTCATCAATGATATCCTGCAACATCTGTGAAAAAAAAAATTATTCAGTAAGGCAAATTATTGTGCACCTCAATTCATGTCACAAGTGTTCATATACAAAGACTGATATACAAAACTCAGTAATAGTAATCCTATATCACCTTAATCTGTGTGTGCCCAATGTGGAATTGACTCAGACAGTCAATAGGAATGTCACCAATTCAAAGCTCAGTAACCCCTATAATAATTGATATAGCATTTCCTTTACATAGTTTTGCTCCGTATGCACCCAAACATTGAGCAGCTTTAGTGTTGTAACTTTCAGGAATGATATCACATAGTCAGGTCCATTTCGTTATCAGCATGAGCATTCAGATAATTGATGATGCCACAACATAAACTTTGTTTACATAGTCCAAGGTTTGAACACACACCCTCAACTTTGAATTTCTTGAACTTGATGAAGATTTGAACACAATCATTTTTTAGGACGAAGATTTTAATTATGAGAAATGGAAGGCATTGAAATCCATCCCCTCCAATACACAGGTGAAAGCAATTGCATCACACATGCAAGTAAAGCAATATCTATATAGTTGAGCACATTTTCAAAGATCTTATTATATTAAGGAAATTGATAATTCAAAATGGGAGACCTTTAAAAGGGCTACAACTTGATATCACCGTTTAATAATTCCATATAATGACTTTCTTGATGTTTGCATCAAAAGCACAGACACTTTGAGAAAAGAACCATATCTGCGTCTGATGCATATTGGACGCTTGTATTAGGCACCACACTTTAAATTATATGTGGACACCTCACTTTTGTCATGTCAAGTGTCTATTCCAGTGTCCATGCTTCCTAGACTTGCATGAATGTTGACATTTCACATTCCATTATCAATTGTGAGGAGAAGTGTTAAACTATCAAACTTAAATATCTTATTGACTCATTTCTACACAAATTCAACAACAGTGTGCCATTTTTTACATTTAGTAAACATTTTGAAATTGATGCCACGTAAAAAAAAAATCAACTAATTATTGAAATTTATAAATTTTAAATAAATATTAGACTATTTGTAAATACACATTGGTAGAAATGAAAATTTTAGAAAATGATAAGAAACTCACCCTTAGATGATCAAGTTTCTCCACTACTCCAAGGTATGTACCAGGGAACTCAGCTCTGCTTGACTCATGCTTTGTGAATCCCCGCACATGCATTTCATATATAATAAGATCCTTTTGTGGATACTTCAGAGGTAAATCTCCTTCCCAATCAAACTGCACATTTCACATAACAATAAAAAGCCTTATTCCTTTGTATTTGGGGCAGACTATATGCAGCCTTAATCAAGGTGGAGTTCAGTTTTTAAAAAGTTTGAGGAAAAGAATCCACACGCATACAGATGAAGAAAGTACCTCGTCATCAGAAGAAGGAATCATGCCAGCCATCTGAGGCCAGCAGTTACCATCAGGTCCCACAGCACCAAACTCTCCTCTGCTTATAACTGCCTAGACAATTGAGAGTTATATTACAGCATCGTCAAGGGAAAAAAAAATCCAGATCCAGTGCTGTAGATTTATGGTCCATATTAAAATAACAGCAAGATCTGACGATATATATTTAAAATTTAAAAGCTGAAACATGTGGTAGAAAATATCCACATTAGAAGAAAAAAAGTACAGAATAATAGTAGTTCTCTGTTTTAATTTCATAATATAATTTTGGGGAAGGGTGCAGGTCCACTAACTTTTGCATAAGGATCTACTAATATACGAGAAGAATCATAGTAGTGTCCTTCTTCGGGAGAAAACTTTCCATCAATTTTGTAGCCATATAGCATATCTTTGAAATCGCCTTTCACCATTACATGCCAGACGTTCCCAGTCTTATTGATCAATGGATCAAGAGAAATATGCTCTGTTACCCTATTCTGCAACAAATACATTAAACCATTAATACAACAAGTACAGTCAGCCGTTTCTGAAATTACTTTACTAATGTTTTCAGCATTTTCACCAGATAAATTCATAAACTTTGACGTGAGAAAGCACTGCAATTCCGTTAGACTATTTAAATTAAAGCAAGAGATCAGTTTGACGCTTTGAGGTGTTGCAATGAACTGTAACTTTTGCTCTTCAAAGAAGAATAAAAACGAAACTAGCAACAAGGACAAGTGGGAAAACAGTAGATATAAATGAGGAAGTCACCTCGTGCAAATCAGACAGAGTAATCAAACAGAGAGTGGCCGACGTTGCATCGCCAGAATAAATGGCGAAATTGACCCCACCGTCTCGAACAGTGGCCCCAAACGGAGTCGGATAGCCTCTGGATATCTGGAACCGAGTGGAGAGGGGCTTGTCGACCAACTCAGTTTGAGTGTCTACAGCAGCAGCATCTCTGGCATTGACCACGAAACTCTTGGTTGGAGAAGCAGTGTGGTAAAGTAGGGAGTGGAAACAATTGCCGTGGAGCTTTGGGAAAAGAAATCCACAATGGAAGTGAAATTTAGGAGGGAAGAGGGTGGGAGGAGAGACATTGAGGAGGGAGGAGGAAGCAGAGTGAGTGAAGGCCATGGGTATGAAGAGCTGAAGGATTGATGGGAAGATCACCAGAAATAATGCATCATTCGGAAGCTGAGGAGAGAGAGAGAGGGAGAGAGGGTATATCCAAGAAATGAGGTTCAGAGATACTGGGCACTTCGTCAGCTGATAATACTCGTTCGCGCTTTCTACGGGGGACACCTCCCTCGTTGTCGTTCTTTTGGATTTGCATCATTTGCTATTTGACGTCGTCTTCCCAATCTCCACTTCTTCCTCCTTCCAATTATCGACTCTACGACGGCTTCCACCTCTGTAATGAGCATTACGGTTGATTAATCCCCAAGCCAACAAAAGTGATTTTGAACAAGTATGTAATATTAAATCAGATTAAACTATTTATAATACAATATTTGTTTTCAGTCAATTTAAAGTATATTTAGATTGAAGATGTGTAAACTTAATTTTGAATTTTGGTCATCTTGGTCAAAAATAAATTTACTGATTATTTCAAGCCGTTAAAAAGGCAGCGGTGATCAATTGAACCTTTAACATGGACTTTGTATTTGTTTTATAAATAATTTTATTTAGTTTCGTGAGATATATTTTTTAAAATTAGTTAATGTTTTAAACAAGAAAAAACTTGTATTATTATAACGCATTGATTAAAAATTCAATTTTTATATAAAAATTTTTAAAATGGATCAAGTAAATTGCTTTTCAATTACTTATACACTTTTTGTGATACACGTTTAAAAAATATAATCTAAATTTTATTACCCATCACCCAATTCTGTTCGATATATTGTGAATTTTTATTCTGAAATAGTTATTTCAATGAAGTTTTATACAAAGCATTCTGAGAAATAAATAATTTATATTTGCCAACATTATTTAATAAGTGCTTTTAAAGTATTCAACAAATCTTTCAAAAGAAAATTTACTATCAAATTATTACAAAATAATATTTAATTAAGAGAGTGAGGAAAAAAGTTATAAGCAATTATGATAAATAAGACTTTTGAATGGGGTCCTTTTAAACATTTTTGCTACTATAGTAAGTTGGCTAGACATCTCTGTTTTTTTTTTTTTTAGTCAATAGACATCTCATGTTTATAAAGTCTACAACTACTTTAATATATATATATATATATATTATTTAAGATATTTTTAAATGTATGTATTGCAATAGTTAATCCATGATAAACTCCTGTGCAAAAACTTTGTTTTTATTTAAAATTCTGTTGGTCACTTGTTTTAATTAAAATTAAAGGATAAGGAAAGATGGTAAAACAATTCATTGCTATTTAATTTTCAATTTGTTTGTCTTAGTGAACTTAGAGGTTTGGGAGACAGGAATGATCTTCCCAACAGAATGACAATGATACCCACATGGTTTCAAATAAATTACTTAGTTTAAGTTTGGTTAAGGTAATACAAATAATATAATAATTTATATATCATATCCTGTTATTAATTTTTAAATTAATTTCTTTATTAAATTCCCAAATGCAATGATAAGTGTCTTTTCATTTAATTTCTTACGTCATTTTATTTTTTCCTAAACTCCAAAGCATAAAACCATGGAGTTTTTACAATCACAAGCCATTGTGACTTTTAAAAAGCATCAAAATAAACCCCATACAATAAACAAATAACATTAGAAGGAGAGTAATGCCAGAAGCAAAAGCTACGACAATTTCAAAGAGCAAGAGAATGAGAGAAATTTACAACATGTTTGGTATGTATGAATAATATTTATGTAAATGGAATAAAAATGAATCGTGTAAGTAAAAATTATGTTTGGTATGCAAATTGAATGAATTCTAAAAAATTTGTATATTTGGTATGAAAAAGATTAGAGAGTAAAGTGAGACCAATGCTTGAAATGCTCCCAGTAACAATTAATAAACTAAAAAAAAAAATCCTTCTTTATGAAGGAATTTTTGTTCTTAAAATATTCATTACATACTCGATTCTTTTAAGTCCAATAAAAAAATGTTGATTATTATATCTAAGAAAGTCTGATTGTTCAAAATAAATGTTTGAATATTCCATTCTGGATACCAAACATTTCTCATAAGGAAACCCTCTCTCTAATTCCATTTTTATCAATATCTGTCTTGCATACCAAATAAATCCTTAATTTTGTTTTAATTATCAGGTAAAGGAGATAAATAGACACAGCCAATTGGACGCTTCAAAACCAAGGGCCAGAGCCCATGTCAAGTGATTGAGCACCAAGAAAAGACCAAGCCCAGGTAAAAGTGGCTATTGGTTTTCGGCCCGAAAGAAAAAGTAAATCTCGCTTTTGAAGTTGAAGTGAGCTCGCTAAAAATTGTTGTGAGGTGTATTGCCTAATTGGGTTAGAGATTTTGTATGCCTGAAGTGCAGGCCTGGGCTGTATTAGTTTATTTGTATTTGTGTATGTCCTGTATGCCATTTTGCCTTTCTGGTATTTCTATGACCAAGAATAAGAGTCAAGAATACATGTTTAGGCTTAATACTACAACCTTTGACAAAAATTAAAAATTAAAAAAAAATAAAAGCTTAATTCAGCCACACTTGACCCAGAGATTTTTGCTTTCTTCTTTTCTTGCATTTGAAATCACATAATACAATACAAAGCCAGAAATATGCTAAAAGCGAACTTGAATCATAGAATGAAAGAAATTTGGATTCTTTGTTGTTACAGTAACTATTATTTGCATAAAAAATAATAGCTTACAGTTATTTTTATATTATATTTAATCATATATAATCATTTTTTATATATGCAATAGCTGTTATGACAATAAAAGATTTAAACTTGAAAAGGAGAACCAGTTAAAAAAGGAGTTTAGATTTTTTTTTGGTTATTAGAGAATTTCTAATAATAAATAAAAAATATATCTTTTATAATATTTTATTAATATTAAATTAATAAAAATTTATTTTTTTTATTCACTCCCATTGCTAAAAAACCAATAATAATTAGAGGTGGTCCATTCCCGTGAAAAAAGGAGGAGGAGGATGGTGGGCGTTTCGTTTTATGGGAAATGACTATATGGCCCTTCACTTCAGTGAAGTTTTGCATTCTCGGGTTGGGGAAATTAGTTTGGTCTCCTTAATTCCATCTGGGATGCCACGTGTCCATGTTAAATCTGACATAGCAATTTTCATTTGTGAGTAAATAGTTTTAGTCTTGGTCAAAAAAAGAGAGGTTGACGGATATATTTTACAACTTTTAAGGGCGGGAGTTTATGTAAGTTTGAGAGGAATTATGCGTATTTTAGTCAAGTTCAAAGAAATTTATTTTCTTATCTTTAAAAGTTTTCTGAAATATTAATTTAGTTTTTTGAAACGTAATTTCATTAATTAAATCGGTTAATAATTTTCTTTTAATGAGTATTACATTTATAAAAACTAAATTAAATATTTAGATTTAGTTTTAGTCTATGTGAATTTAACAAATAAAAAGAAAAAAATAATTTCAAAAAACATTATAATAATGAGTTAACTTCTCAAATCTCAATCATCTTTAAGGAATAAAACTGTAATTTAGTATGAAATTTATTATATATGCTTATTTAATTAGTTTAATCAACCATTCTCTGGACGATAATTTCACTTATTACAAATAAAAACAGATTTTGCTGCGGTCAAATCTACAATCACGATGAAGTTTTGAACTCATGGGCCCATCTTTTTATATTTATCTGTTTCTGCTGTGCCTCGTACTTTGTTTCTAGTTTGACTAGACATCCACATGCAATCTTATCTTGTTGCGGAAAAGAACAGATGAAAAGGAAAAAGGCGAGAAAATTACAGAATTATAAATTTAAAATATTTTATATAAGAATTTATAAATCTTAAAATTATTTACAATAATAAAAATTCTAGTTTGATACTCTCAACACCTTGTCTTTAAATATTTTTATTTTTTATTTTTTAATTCATCAAATAAATTTTTTTCAATTAAAAATTTAATCATTTAAATATTAAAAAAAACAAAAATATACTTTGATCTATCAATTATTAAAAAATTATCGATTTAGTCATTTATTTATTAAAATATTTAAAAATAATTTATTTACTCAATAAAAAATATTATATTTAATTTTTTATTTTTTTAAAAATTATCAAAGTTAATTCTTTAATCAAACCTTAAATTATAAATTTATTTTATAAAAATAAAGAACTAGATGTGATAATTTTTAATTAATAAAAAATTATTTTTAATATTTTAATAATTAAAAAATTAAAATAATAATTTTATAAAAAGTGACAGATTAAAAAGTATATTTTATTTTTAAAAAATTAAAAATTATTTATAAAGAATATTTTAAATTTAAAGTGCTTAAATATATATATATATTTTATAAAAAAAATTAGGATTAGGGTGAGTTCAGAAAGCCAAAAGCATAGTGACAGAAAGATGGAGGCAGTCCTAGTGATGCACAACCAGACTGTCAGGCACATATCTTCTGCTGAGTCCTCCATTTCTATTATAACCGTAACAACCGCCAATACATGTTTAGCTCTCTCTCCTCCACGCGCATCCTTGGCATCTGATCTACACCTTCTACTCCTCCTTCGTTCGTAGCCTTCACTTTCCCCACAGCCTCAGCTTTCATAATGACCCCAAAAGCATCACTACTTTGGTACGCGTGCTGCATGTCACCGCAAAATATTACGCATTTTTCTCACTAATTAAATACATATACAATTTTTTTTAATTGAAACATGCTAACTATAAAATTTCAAATATAATTTTGTTACCAAATAAATGCACATGCAGTTATCGAAAACATGGGATACAAAGTGAATGAAAATATTTAAGGAGTTTATATATTTCTCCTTTTCACTTGCTCTTTAATTATAGAGGATTCCATCATACCTTGAAAAGTTTCATCATGTAGTTATATATTTTTTATGATTTGATTCATGAATATTATAGTAAAAATATAAGAAAATGTACATAAATTATTTTTTAGAAACTCCAACTTAAATGATCATCTTAAAATTTATAGAAATATTTATTGTTATACAAAAATTTAAAACCTCAAATTTTGAAAAGCTTAAACTCTCCTTTCCTTGTTCAAACCCTAAAATATTTTTCTAATGAAAGAGAGCACATGGAAACAGTACCTGAGATATTTTGGTGGTAGATCCATAATTTGTGGCGAACGTAGGACTAAACATATAAAAAAATATATTAAAACTAAAATATACAAAAGCACTTATTGTAAGATGAAACATAAAAATATTATTTAAGAAATGTAAACGCATATGTTTATTTTTTGTTCTTTTCAATTGGTTTATTTGTTTTTAAGTACATGTACATAAAAGTTCATAATTTTTTTTTTTCAGAAAAAGAGAATTGTTAAGAGAAAGTTTTGATTTTAATAACACGGAATTAATAATTTATATAGCCATGAGATCACGGGGTGGGTTTACTGTCCCAATTGTCCATGTGATTGGTTGGTGGGTGACTATTCTGCATCCAACTTAATTATTATAAATAACTTTTTTGTTTGAGAGACTTATAATTACGTAATAAATTTAAATATTTATTATAAAAAACTTAAATTTAAAGTTTCCATAAAAGTTTAAGGATTAAAAATTTTTTACCCTATCTTGAAATTTTAAAAACATATAAGGAGTCTTAGGATAGGATAGGATAGGAGCTATGGTTATAGGAAGAGGTCTTTCAAAAATTAAACAAAAATTTAAACTTTGAATTTTTCAAAACAATATTAAGATTTAAAATCTATATAGTAAATATTGTTCAGACTCTTTTTATTGTTGATCTCTATTTTTTGTTTTTTCATTTAGCTTGGGTCTTTATAGTCATTCTACTGTTATAAAGGAAACAGTTTGGTCAAAGAAAGGACTTACTGCAATTAGTGGATTTCAAGGTATGCATGTTACATAGAGATGAAGGCTTAGAAATGAAAAGGGGCAAAAAAAAAAAAAAAGTGATTCTGAGATGGATTTGAGGTCATTAGGTATGATTAATGAAAAGTGTAAGGTAACTTTGAACTTTTTGAAAATAGAATTTAACCACATTATATTTTCTAATTAAGAAAATATTTAAGCATGACTAATAGTATATTAAGAAAGTCTTCATATGTTATAAACACAAATGCTCAATAACATTCAATGGGAAGAACATTCACCAAGCACACAACCAATTTATTATGAGCATACTTCTTAAAACAATCAAACAATTGAATTGAGATTTTTAATCCACCAATTTATTTAAAGTTTAAATTTTTTAATGTAGCTTTTCAATCCATATGGCTTTATAAGGCCAATGAGAAAGGTTTTTTTTTTCTTTACTGTTCCCTTTCATTAATAGATAGTGTATGGCAATCATTCATCCAATATTATTTGAAACATAAATACATAGTGCTTTTTATGGTATCTTATATAAAATTGGATTATACGAATTTATACAATATGATTACTTTTTCATGATATGATACATACATTGTTATTGTATAAAGTTAAAAATTAATTTTATTGAATATAATCTATCACTGTATTATTAATTAATTAGTCATTAATTTGATTATACTTGATTGTATAACTAAATTCCCAGGATCATAAACCGTGGTTCTTTATAATAAATTAAGGGAAAATTTTATTTTCAATCCCTCTATTTTAGTTCTTATAATTTTAAAATTTATAATTGGATTCTCATAGGTTACAACTGGTTTAACTTAGTATTTGTTTTTCAAATTTTATTACATTTTATTAATACAATTGACTATATATTATCTTAAAACCTTGAATATGCATCATTTATATTAATAAAATAAATAATAAAATAAAATAAACTCATTATAATAAAATATTAATAAAAATATAGTGACAAGGATTGAATTAAAAATTATTCAATCTTTAAAGATTTAATTATAAATTCTTAAAATATAAAGATTAAATTTAAAATAAAGTAAAATTATAAGAAATAAAATTAAAAATTTTCCAAAAATTAATGTTAAAATTTTTTGGAATGATTTTTAAATTATAAAGGATTCATAAATATATTAGATGTAGTCATTAAAGTCATTTAAATTTAATTAATGAATAAGGATTGGAAGGTTGAAAGACGATTTTAGGAGACATGGGTATGGATACGGAAAAGTGCTACGGAAGTTTGCACTTTCAAAAGCAAAAGCGTGACTGCCCACACTGACACACATCGTACGGCAACGACTTTTTCCACTCTTCTTTACGCCTGCTAGCAAATTTTTGTTTTTGGAATTTTTTACCGTTTAGTCACTTAGTGTGAAAATCAACGATAATTTCATCTTAAAAAAAAAAAATTCCAGATACAGTATGTACAATAATTTTGAAAGTATGGTCAAATAACAGAAGCATTGTTATAAATAGGCATGGCAATGGGTTGAGTCGGATTTTTTGTTAACTTGAGATTTGGTTCAGTTTAATGTTTGGGTTATCTTTTTTATCATGGACTCGGTTATTAATTGGGTTCGGTCTTGGTGTGTTTTAAAAAAATAATAAAATATAAATTATTTTGTGAAAATAATTTATTTAAACAAAAACTAAATAAAAAATTTGAAAGAAAATAAAATAAAATTAAAAAAATTTTAAAATTTGGAATGAATAATAATGAAAAAGTAAAAAAATTGATATTTTAAAATCAAGTTATAAATAAAATTTATTTTATATCAAATTTATAATATATTATAAAAATAAAAAATAAATACATAGTTAGATTGGATCAGGTCTTATCTCACCTTAAAATCTATCCCAATAAAAATTATAATTTTTTTATTTGATTTAATTATAACCCAATCTAATATGATCGGATCAAGTCGAATTCAACAGATTAACCAAACCAATGCTCACTCAAATTGTAAAGTTTTCTTCCGCTATTTAATGTTGACAAAAACAAAGATCGGCCAATAAACGAATATACTATTAACAAGTTAGATTTCTATTGTATGTTTTCTGGACAAAATAAATAAATTTCATTATACAAGTTATCTTACTTAAATTCTTCAATTTAGTTACTACTTATTTCGTTTAACATTTATATTCTTCTGTTTTTTATTAGAAAAATTTTAATAAACTAGGCACTAGGTGTTATAGTATTAAATATATAAGGTCAATTATTTAGACTCAACTTTTAAAATTGAAATTCTAAGTCATGCTTTAATGCTTGTTCATTTATTAACTAATTTTTTTTAATCATTTTGTAGTTTGACTATTTTCTTTTTTCTTTATGTGAATATTTTTATCATTTTAAATAATATATAGTGTAGGAGGCTTCAGTTATTAGCCATGGAAGATATTTCTTATAATTAATGTTGATTACAGATTCGCATTAGCATATGTGTGGCCTAAGTTGGCTTAAGATTAAAAATTTAAAAGCAAGCATATATGATAAGATTTGATCAAACATGCATGTTATCATCTCTTTTATTCAGGATATAGGATCTTTTCTTTTCTTCATTCTTGCAACTCTAATGCATAAATTAATACAAACAAATCAGAAAATAAAAAAGTATATTCAATGAAGAATTATATAAAAAATTTAAATTAAATTGAATTATTATCAGAAAAAATATAGTTGCCAATAAATCATAGAGTCTTCGGATAAAGTGGAAGATATGGGTTACATACATGATTATCATCAGACCGACCTTTTGAGATGGATAATGCAAGCAATAATATCCTGACTCATAAAAGATAATGATATCTATAGAGAATATTACTTCAGAAAATAATAAGAAGACGTAAGAGAACAAATAACTTAATACATATGAAGAGCTCAAATCCAAGTTCTCTTAGTTTTATGGTACTAGACCTGGGTTTTTTGTATTTTAAAAGGAAAAGGAGGATAAATGAGCATTGTATCACCTCTTTAAACGTTTAAAATAAATAATTAAAACTGATTCTTTATTTTGTATATATACTTACAAACAAGTAAAACGTTATTGATCACTCACTTATTAATTGATTATTAATATAACCTATTATTAATTAATTTATTTTTAATTATTTTTTATTTTTTATTCTTTATTTAATCTCTCAGTTATTATAATAATATTTTTTTAATCTTTTAGTAATTGAAAAGTTAGCTAATTTATTATATTAGTATCGATTAAATTTAGAATAAATGTGATATTGTTCATGTTAGTACAAAGTTAAATTGAGAATTAATTAATAAATGAAAAATTATTTTGAGAATAAAAATTAGTAATAAACTAAATTAAGAATAAATTTATAAGTGAGAATCTGATGGTCCAAATTAATTATAAGATTCAATTTATATTAAATTATTAACTAATGAAGGATATGATGTATTTTTATTAATAAATTTAAGTATATAAAAATACAATGTCTAATATCTTCAAAACTTTTTCGTAGGTTTGGTTAAAAACCCTTCAATTCTCTCACTTCCTTATCCAATCTCAAGCAAAGATTTTAACTAACCAGTCATTTTTTCGCTGGATGATTATGGTACGTCTAAAATAAATTTTTTATACAATTTACAATTGTTGCACTCACCTTAGAGCTAGAAAGTGAAATTTATTAATAAAAAGTGAATTAATAATTTTATCATATATACATATATATATATATATATATATATATATATCAAATATTACAAAAGTTGAATCATATTCGTAAGGCTAAAAGAAAAGTATAAATGTAATTTAACCAAATACTCGAAAGAGTTAAGTATAATTTATTCTTCAAAACAAAACTTAAAATTTGAATATATCGTCGTTGTTTTGTTGCTCTTCCTAATTAAACCTTTTATTAGCTTGGAAGCCATCCATAGATGATATTATCTTGCTCTGGAAGCGATCTTGATTAATATTAGCCAGGATAACGCTAGCTTATAAGTGGTTTTTTACTTAAAAAGAAAAAAAATTCTCTTAACCTGTTCAAAATTAGATTTCTTGCGCTCGTGATAATAAAAAAATTCCACAAATTTGATTCGTACTTAAATTTGATTCTTGAGAATATACTTCGCAAACTGATCATAATAATCACAAATCATAACCAAATCCCAATAAGAACAGCACCAGACTCTGATGGACACCTGCACTCATCATGTGGGAGGAGGAGAACATCCACTCGATTTTAGATAGGAAAAATTGAAGATTTGATTAATAAGTTAAAAATATTTATCATGAAAGAAAAATAATTTAGAATAAATATTTTAAAGATATAGTGCTTTACAAATTCTTCCCAATGCTTATGGAATCTCTGAAGCCAGGATTGACACATGCCCAGCATTTTCTCCAAACCAAACAAACAAGAATGAAAATATGTAAACATCTGGGGAATCTTGGGTTATGGCCAAAGCTTAAAAAAAGGGACAGATGGGGAAAGACAAATTCAAATATTAGAACACATAACTGAAAGATGAGATTCCTTTTGCTTTGAAAAGCTCTCTAGAATCTTTCGGCATCTGTATCGGAATAACTATGAAGGAGCTTCAGGTCCTGGCAGCTTCTCAGGGTTTCATTTAAAAAAAAAAAAAAAAAAAAGCTCGTTTGATGCCTTGCATTTTGACTCTTCTAACAAATTGCATGTTAGGGATTCAAGGCCTATTACTTTCTACTAGTAACTCAGTAGCTGAATATGTAAATCATAGTACAATGTGATTATTTAAATGAACTGCAAATAGCAGAAGAAGATGATGCAGTAAGTGGTTAGATATATGATATAAAAAACGCCCAGGGAAAATTCAGATCCAGAATCCAAGACGTGTAATTAAGCATAAAGTTTCTCATTGATCGCAAAAATTTGATCGTCGTCATCATGGGACAAGATTTGGGATAATCTTATCAAAATGGAGATTATCCGAATGTGCAGAGCTGAAGGATAAGTTCAAAAACATCTCATTGAAATCCACCCGCTCAAATTTGGGAACGGATTCAAGGATGATTAGAACCAAAAACCCACATTTTTGGTAGGGAAATGTGAAAAAAAAAAAACACAATCCTGGCTTCATTTACAAATCCTGACGCTATATATTCCCAGGCAAAGAAAGCGCAATCTGAAATCTAAAATCTAAAATCTAAAATCAAACGCTTGCCTTCTGAAGCAGAGGGGTGAAAGCGAGGCTGGTTTCCTTGCAAGAATCGGAAGCCACGTCGGAGACAAACTTGACAAAGTCGTCCAAAGAGAACTTGCCGTATCTGTGTTCGTCGGCGTCAAGGTACTTGATGATTTGGGTGAAGAAAGGGACATCACAGGGCAGAACCAGACCCCCATTGGTCTGAAATCCAAACTCCTCTTCGGCTTTCTTAAGAAGGCCGAGGAAGATCGGGAGGTTCAGGAAGCGGGCGGGGATTACGAAGCGCTTGCGCTCGAGGCCAATGTAGACGGCGAGAAATCCAGAGGGAGTACGGCGAAGGGGATAGCAGTCAGATTCGGAATCGGAATAAGAGAGGACGGAACGGCGTCGGAGGCTGAGGTGTTTCCAGCGCATCATCATCTGCTTGAGACGCACGATTTGGCGAATCTTATCCACCTTCTTCATCGCACACGCCATTGATGTTGCAGAAAAGGAGACGCAGAGCTGGGGGTTACTTCGCAGTTCGCACCGCAGTTGTAGGCAGTTGGAGTAGAATTAAAAAAAACCAAAGGTGTGTGTGATATGAGAGAGAGAGAGAGAGAGCCCCCTGGGAGTGGGTCCTCTGAAATGTCTAAATTAGGCTTCCCCTTTCTAACAATTATTTTACTCACTTAAAAATTGCTTTTTTTTCCTAATGAAAATTAAAGCTAGGGATTCGATGATTAAGAAATTTACTATAAAGGCCTTACATCTTTAAATTATTATATAAAACCTAAACTTGTTGAGTGGAGTATGGGTGCTTTATGATAATTTCAGAATCTAAAATTCTTTTAAATAAATATGTAGAACTTGTTCGTGAATTTAATTTTTCCTTATTTTTATCCAGATGTTCTACAAAACTCAAGGGTTGTACATATATTTAGTTCAAAATTTTTAATCGATAATCGAATTAACATTTATTTTCGTTTATACTAGTCAAAAGCCCAATGCGATAGTTACAATCTAACAAAGTCTTGCACTTCATTTTGACGCCTACGCTAAGTACAATTCTTATTTATATAATAATAATTTTTTATATATTATTGATTACAACTGAACTATGGATAGGGAAACCCCTGTGCAGATATTTTCTCAAGACATTAATTACTAAATGAGCTTCATAGGCTGGACTGAAGGATTTTTCAACATGTGTCATAAATTAGGATTGAGTTGACAATAGACCTCCTCATGTGATTGGACTTCTTAATAAAAGTTAAAAGTTTGTATTTTAATTAAATTTTTTATTTACATTTTTTAATCAGATTAATAAATTTTTTTAAATTATAATTAAATTAATTTATTACTTAAAATTTAATATAAATAATATAGTTAATTGTTATTACATAAAGAAGATATAAATACAAATAAGTTATTATATTAGTATAAATATTTTAAATAAGAGGTATTAGTTTTTATTTTTTTATTAAATTATCATATTACATTAAGTTTTTTTAAATAATAAGTTTTTTTATTAAAAAAATATTTATTTAGATTTTAAAAAGTTGGAGGTTGCCTCGTTTTACAAATTATGCTTTTTTTTGTTCAAATTTTATTTTTTAGGTCAAATTCATCATGTTAGGTAGATTTTTTAAATTATAATAAGGTTTAATTGACAAGTTAATTTTTTTAAGTAAAATTTTTTAAAATAATAAAAATATGATATTTAAAATCCAATTCATACTATTGAAAATAAGAATAAATATTAAGAATTTTGGTATATTATTTTAAAGCATTAAACTTGTAAAAAAAATAAATAAAGAAAACAGTAGAGTAAAAGAAGACAATTTTGGTCATTCACTTTTAACCTTAAGATTAATTTAGTTTTCCAAAGGAGAAACCTTAAAAAAAAGTCTTTCAAAAATTAATTTGGTCATCTATAGGGACTACTTTTTTTTTTAATTTAAAATATTATTTTGATACTTTCTATATTTAGAGAACTAAATTTATACTTTAACCAAAAGTTAGAGGTAAAAAATAATATTTTTCTCTTACCAATGGGTGGGACTAAAAATTTAGCAAAACCCAACTTGTAAAATTGTGTGAAAAGTTAGATTGGGTTGGAAACTAACCACAGTGATGAGCGGGAAGGGAAGTATATGAAGGAAGAAGCCCAGTACAGGCCCACCAATCTGTCCACCCTCAAGTCCATATCTTTCTTCTTCATGGAACTGAGGAATGTAAAATATTAAAGATTCTCATCTCTTCCCAACACATTCTCTTCATCTTTCCGTTGCCATGCATTAATGATCGAACGTGACTCTCATAATGCAAGTGATAATATGTTACGTTTTAAAATTTTGGTGTATTAAAATTTTAATTCAAGAATATTATAATTATTTCTTATGAAAGTAGGGATGGAGAAGTTACGTGTTATGTTTGGATCTCATAATCCTTCTTCTCGTAGCGTTTTTGAAGTTACAAAAGATTATGTGGTTTTGTTACACTCCAAGAGGTTAAACTACTACAGGACCATTGAAACTCTTCGTGTGAAGACAATTACAGGTATAATCATTTATAAAACGACCACGCGGAAAGAAAAGCAAAAAGATTCCCAAAGGACAACCAATTGTACAAAAAATGAAAACCGCTTGCATTTTTTCTTTTTTATGAAAAGAAGATGAAACAAATACACGAATTTACTTGTGCTTTTATTGTCCTTCGCATCATAGCTATATAGTAATTGATTTGTTCGATTGTTTTTATGAACCAAACCCGAAACTTCCCACTTAACCTACCACATGCATCACCACCTTCAACTTCTTACAAAGATGAAGTATTTTCTCTCTTATCTTTCTCTCAAAAACTTGCATCGTCCGTTGTCCCATCTAGGTACTCTTGCTATGCCCTTGTGTCGTGTTCTAGCCCTCTACTTTAGCACCTTTTATCTCCAATTCTGCTATTTCATGATGATGTCTCTGTTTGGTTTCTTAGGTCTCAAAATCTTAAAGCCCAAAACCCCTGTTCCCCCACAAGACTTTGATCTGTTTTTCACCTCTGTTTCTGCATCCACTGTTTCCAGCATGTCTTCCGTCGAAATGGAGGTTTTCTCCGATTCTCAGCTCGTTCTCATGATGTTCCTCATCTTCCTAGGTGGGGAAGTTTTCACTTCCATGCTTGGCCTCTTCTTTTATTCCTTCAATCTCACACAGAAACAGAGACCAACCCCTCCTCAACCCAAACAACACACTCCAATTCCAAATGCCAGTCAAATCGAGATTGGCTTGGTTTTATTTCAGAAACAGAATGAAGTATTTACTGATCACAGTGAGACTAAAATTGTTCAAAATGATACGATGGGTAGACTGAAGCATAACTCTATCAAGTGTCTTGTGTTTGTGGTCTTGGGTTACCTTTCGGTACTTCCCTTGATTGGTTCTGGTTTGGTCTCATCTTACATAAGCATCGTACCGAGTGCAAGACAACTGCTAAGAGACAAAGGGATCAGCTTACAAACGTTTTCTGTATTCACCATAGTTTCCACTTTCGCTAGTTGTGGTTTTGTCCCCACAAACGAGAACATGTTTGTATTTAGGCAGAACCCAGGTCTGCTGTTGCTTATTTTGCCATTTGTTTTTCTAGGGAACACCTTATACCCACCGTTCCTGAGGCTTGGGATTTGGGTTCTGGAGAAAATTACGAAAAGAGAAGAGTTCTCTTATATTCAGAGGAATTATGAGGAGATGGGGTATGACCATATGCTGTCTGGTGTTCATTGCTGGCTCCTTGTTGCTACGGTTTTGGGGTTCAATCTGATACAGTTGGTGCTGTTCTGCTCCATGGAGTGGAAGTCGGAGAACATGGAAGGTCTGAGTAAGTATGAGAAACTTGTGGCTTCGTTGTTCCAAATTTCAAATGCGAGACATGCTGGTGAATCTGTTTTCCATCTTTACACGCTCTCTTCAGCCACATTGGTGCTCTTCGTTGTCATGATGTAAGTAATTCAATACTCTCTGTCTGCTTCGTTACGTGAAGTATTATCACTTCATTCAAGGGCCATGCAGTATATCATGAATACATAATTACAAGGGTAATCATAATTAATAGAGTGATAACTAGCCACATTGAAACATGAGTGACTTTGGAACTTGGCCAAATATTTTACTATAGCCACATATTGAAACATGAGTGGCTTTGGAACTTGGCCAAATATTTTACCATGACATGCTATGCTCGGGGAGATGCCCAAGGCGTAACTTATGTGACTGCTTAACACATTCATTTTATAAATTTGGGTAATAAATAACTTGTCTGGTCATTCTGTGTCAGTCATATTTGACTTTAATAAAACTCAGTGTGAAGAATTCATGTTCCTTGAGCCATGAAATGTATGTGTAGTTTTAACTGCATCCGCTTTCATATTTAACCTTTCACGTTTGGTATACTACGCTGTTTACTACTGTAGCTTTTGGGCAATCTTACAAATTTTGTTCTCTTTCTTGTCGACATGGACTAAAATCATAATGACATCAACGTATATAAATGATTTGGTCTTTCGAGCTTTCTCATCTTTCATGTTCTTTTAATTATTATTCATTCCAACCTTATAATTACAGGTACAATTGAAAGTGGGAACATTTGGAATTTTATAAAATCTTTGAAGAGGAAAGTCATGTTGTTTGCCTATCGGCAGCTTTATAACTTCCAATATTCGTTTTTTCGGTTTGCCATAATGAACACTTCCTTGATAATATTTTGCATTCAGGAATCTGTAGCTATATAGAAATGAATATTATATTTGGTACTTGACTATTGCGAACTTATATATTTATATATCTTCTCTCTGAAATCAGGTACCTTCCACCATACACAACATTTCTACCCATAAGGAACCACCAAAATGAAAGAAAGAAGGAGAAAAGAAGCCTAATGGAGTGGCTTATGTTCTCTCAACTCTCTTACTTGGTTATCTTCATCATTCTGATTTGCATCACTGAGAGCAAAAGCTTAAGAGAAGACCCCCTCAACTTCAACGTGCTCAACATTACCCTCGAAGTCATCAGGCAAGTCATTCTCTGTTTGATCTGTTGCCTTCACCACTTTTTCTTATTTCTTCAAAAGCTAATGCAAATTTACATGCACATATATAAAAATCATAAATGAAATACAGTGCATATGGAAACGTGGGATTCTCAACGGGATATAGCTGCAACAGGCAATTGAACGCAAATGGAAAGTGTAGAGACTCGTGGGTTGGATTTTCAGGAAGATGGAGTAACAAAGGAAAACTCATCCTTATAGTGGTTATGTTCTTTGGAAGGCTCAAGAAATTCAGTATGAGAGGTGGCAAAGCTTGGCATCTCGCCTAATTACCGACAAATATAAATATAGGATGGTTGAATATTCATGGTGCAACCGTGCAAGTGTTAAAAAACCTTGTTGCACCACGTTGGTGCTGGAGCACTAAAAATAAATGTATTTAGCGTCGGTAAAAAATAATTATTCATCGTATTAAATTACGAAAGATCGAAGGGACCCATCAAAGTTGATCAACTTAATTTGATGAGACCTTTGATTAATTCAAAAGCCGCCTATGCCGAAATTATACAAATAATGACAAGTAGTTCATAGTATTTCATGAATAGTATTTAGTCATCTAATAACAATATTCATTGAAGAACATTTTTTAACTACTTAAATGTAGAAATTGATATGGTAACTTTAAAAAAATTAAAATTGGATTACTTTTTAAAATTTTATATGACAGACACACACGATTCAAAAACTTGATTCAACAATAGTTAAATTAACAACACATGCGGTTCAATATCTCTATCGTAGGGGTTCCATTTTGCAACAATTTTTAATTTAGTCCTTATAATTTTTTTTTCTCTTTCACTCCTTACACTTTTCCACTGATTGAGATTTAGTCCCTGGCCCTGCCATTGCATTCTATTATGACACCGTTTGAATGTGATGACATGGTTGTCAAAGCAGATGTGGTGTCCTTATGTGGAAAATTCTTCTCTAGCTTGGTGGCACATGTGATGCTTACATGGCATTCTAACTTGAAGGCTGAACAGTGGAACCCTGAAGATGTAGAAGCACAGTCGAATTCACTGTTGCTGGCGCACTGAACCTTGACTCCCGTCTACAATTCACAACCTGGGTAATTTATCTCTTGGTTTCGCTACTTTCTTTGTGATTCATCTACTACTTCTTCAGTTCTTTTATGGTGGAATGCTCGAGATTCCTTATGGTGGTCCATTTCTGATATAAATGTTGGGTGCCTATATGGTGGAAATCATATATTAGTTTATTATTATTTTTATGTTGCCTTATACTGATACATAGGATGGGTCCTTAGATATTGTCTTACTATAGTCCATAAAAGCACTAATGCTCGATTAAAGTGGCTTTATACGTTGGTTCCTTTCTCATTATATGTTGTTTTTTTACATTGCTTTATGTTGAAGTTGGTTTAGGAAATTCTAGTCATGTAGGTAAGTGGAAGTGTTGTAAAACACAATAGTTTATTCCATGTAAGCTGAAGTTTTGTTTTTCCCCTAAATTTGAAGGCAATAAAAAAGATAGCATATCAGTAACCAACTTGTACAGGAGCTGATGGGTTTTGACAGAATATATATATATATATATATATATATATATATGTTAACCAATTGGTTCTTTTTCTATGATATTATGTCAGTAAAATAAAGGTACATGCCTTTATTTGCATAAGAGCTTAGGGGTTTTGATATAACTTATTGATATATGCATGCTGTAAAATGCACATAACCAAAATTGATATTTTACTGCATCTAATGGGTTTTGATTGAACTAATTATTATATATAATGAAATCTGATATTTAAGAAATCCAAGAAAGTATGTAAAAGCCAATTTGTATTTGGATACAATTGGCTTACCAACAAATCCAAACTCATATTATATTGCCTCAAAATGGATAAAATACAACATGAAATTACTCTATAATTTGAATAACATAAAAATCTTCTTCCCACGGAGCTGGCTTATGAGGTCGCGATTCCATGGTGTAAGATTGGAGCTTGCCAAAAAGAAACAATGGTGATAAGAGAAGTATTGACATGAAGGCCTAGAAGGAGCTTCGTAAACCAAATGAGGGCCAAATCCAATATTCAATACATCCCAAAGCCTTTTTGTTATTATAATTAATTTATGATTAAGCATGCCATTTTAAGTATCACTGCCCCTACAGATATATATCTCAGTAGAGCATCTAGGTTAGATTTCTAATTAACATAAAATTTTAAATTGATGTGAGATGTCACATGCAATGGACAAGGGCAAAAAGAGACGCAGAAATACTTAACCCCCAAGTAGCAATTAAAAGTAGACAACAGTAAATCCAAAGCTCACCACTGACGGAAAGGTTGGAGGATGGGAGAGTTAAACTAAGATGAAGCAAATTAAATTAGAAATGGAGAACTGAAGAAGAAGAAGTAGATGAATTGTGAAGAAGGCGACAAAACAAAGAGATGAATTACTTGGGTAAGGAATTATAAATGGGAGTTGGGGTTCGGTGCATCAGCAATAGTGAATTCGATTAAGGTTCTGTACTTTAAAGTTTCCATTTTTAGCATTCAAGTTGGGTTGCCATGTAAGCATCATATGCGGCACCAAGTTAGAGGAAAATTTTCCATGTAAGGATGTCACCTTAGCTTTTCCTGCCATGTCATCACATTTCAAACGACAGGGACTAAATCTCAAACGGTAGAAAAGTGTAAGGAGTGAAATGAAAAAAATAAATTATAGGGACTAAATTAAAAATTAATGCAAACTTAAGGGAACAAATGATTAATTTTTCAAAATGTAGAAATTGATATGATAAATTTTTAAAAAAATAAAAATTGGATAACTTTTTAAAATTTTATATGATAGATACACATAATTCAAAAGCTTGATTCAAAAGTTGTTAAATTAACTACATCTGCTGTTGAATAGCTGTATTGTAGGGGTTCCATTTTGCAAGATAATGGTATTTAGTATATAGAATGAGAGAGGGACAGAAAATTAGAAAGGACGTGTCATGTACTTGTGTTTTCTAATTTTATACATAAGTTGCCTTACAACTTACAAGGATAACATAACACATTTATAGTGGTTGCCTTGTATTTAGCTTTTGTATAGTAAAATAAGACTATCTTCATCTTCTTCTTTTATGAAGAATTCATGTGTTTAATCACATTTTATTTATCAGTATATCCATGTGTTTGTACATATGCTTAGTAGGATATGTTATAATGTTTGCAGAGTATTTTAGATGAAGTCACGAATAAGAAGCTCACAGTCAACTTGTAAATGGTAGCCACGTAAGAATAGTTCATTCTTTTATTATTTGTTCTCTCTACATATTTTAGTTTTGCCTTTTCTTTAGTTGTGTATATAATCTTTGTGTGCAATTCAAGCAAGTTTAATATACAGTACTCTTCCCTTTGTAGCTTAGGCTCTATTTACTTTACATGGTATCATACTAATTTTATTTTATTTTTATCAATCCTAGTTTTTACTCATTCCTTTTTCTTTCTTTCCTTCCTATGATTGAGTTCGACTCTCACCATTTTTTCTTCCCAATCTTCTTGTAATTCGCTGGCTCTTTATGGCTTACCTGGGCATTTTGCTAATTGCAGCTCCATTTAATGGCACTGATTACAAGACATGGAGCAAATCTATGATGATTGCTCTTGCTGTCAATTATAATCTTGGTTTTATTATCAACAAAAGCAACAGTTAGAAGATTTTGCCTCCTATGAGGATTGGTAGGAGCCAACACTATTGTTGTGATCTTAGGTCCTCAACTCCTTGTCTAAGGAGCTGTATAAGGCTTTCGTTTGTTCTATTTCTACAAAGAATTGTATATTTGAAAGCAATTTTTATCCACCACCCAAGGCAATTCTTTATTATCTATTTATATCACCATTCTCATTAAACTTTAGGATGAATTGAGCTGCATTCTTCCTCTTCCACAATGCTCATGTGGTAAGTGTGCTTGTGGCCTATCTAACATTGTTGTTCTTCTGCATGAATTTGCCAAGATAATCCAATTTTTCATGGGTTTCAACGATTCCTAATATCACATCCATAATCAAATTCTGTTTATGGTCCCATTGCCTAACCTGGACAAGTTTTACTCTATGCTATTAAGTCTCGAAAAACAAAGATGAGTCATTATCATAGTTTTCAATAATAAAAAAAATACAATTATGTTGGCTATTAATTCCTTTGAATATACAACATCTACTAGTTCTACTAAAAATAACAATTCTTAGAAGAACAATGTAAAGAAAAAAGATTGAAAATGTACCTATTGCAATGCTAAATGCCATACAGTTGAAAAGTACTTTAAGAAGCATAGATACCCTAACTAGTATAAAGAATTTAAGGCTTTACAATCTAAGTCAGTTGTTAATGCCTGCACCGACTATTAAGACACTTCTTTGGATACTGCATAGCCTTCATTCGCTGATATTAATGATATTATCACAGTCATTGTCCAACAAGAACTTTCCAAATTAATGAAAGGTGAAAATATAGTGGATGCTTAGGTTAATGCTACCCAGTATATTAATTTTGCAGATATTCTTTTTCATTCTACCTTTACTACTTATGATAATATGACTAAATTCTAGATTATAAATACAAGAGCCATTAACCATGTATGTTTTGATATCTCCTTATTCATTTCATTTGATACTTCTTCTCCTAAGGGTCTTGTTCACTTGCCTAATGGAACTTCTCAGTCCATTTCTTGCATAAGGTCTATTAATATTCATTCTCATTTAACCTTTACTAACGTGTTTTACATTCCTTCATTTAATCACAATTTGATTTCTATTAGTTAGTTAACCTCTAATACTGAACTTTAGTTCCTTTTTACTTCTTCTTCTTGCATTTTGTAGGACCTTAAGACTGAGGTGATCATTGCTCAAGGCAAGATGGTTGGACGGTTATAAATTTTAGATAACAACTCTTTCATTTCACTAACTTTTACAGTTTCCCTTTGTACTATTACATCTTTAAATAGTGATACATATATTACAAACAATGTTTCCACTGCTACTTTATGACATAATCGTTTAGGCCACCCTTCTCTTAATAAAATAAAGCACATTATTCATATTCCACATGATACTAAAACTATTTGTACCATCTATCCACTTGTAAAACAATCCAAATTATCTGTTTCATCTTCCATCATTTCGAGTACTACATGTTTTGATCTTATTCATGTAGACATATAAGGTCCTTACAAAGTTACCTCTCTCACTTATGCTCACTATTTTTTAATAAGTGTAGATGATCAATTCAGAACTATGTTGACTTATCTAATATAACAAAAAAAGTCAAACTCCTTCAATAATCACTAACTTTTGCAATATGATTAAAAATTAGCTAAAAAAATCTATCAAACTGTTACATAGTGATAATGGATTAGAATTTTTAAGCCATAGCTACCAACCTTTCTTCCAATAATATGTCATTATTCATAAAAAGAATTTCACCTACAACACCCTGCAACAAAATGACATTTTTGAGTAAAAAGATAGGCATATGCTTCATGTATATAGGTTTTTAATGTTCTGATCCCATCTTACTTTTTATTTTTGGGGTGAATCTATTTTGACTGTTACCTACCTCATCAATCGCCTCCCTACTGTTGTCTTACAATGGAAAACTCCATATGAGTTACTATATAACCGGCCACCATCATATGATCACCTAAAAGTCTTTATGTTTTGCAATGAATGTGTCTCCACATAAAAATAAGTTCACATATCTAGCTTACAAATGCATTTTTCTAGGATATACTTATGATTATAAAAGGTTATGAATTGTATCATATCCAAGAAAATGCTATTATTGTTTTTCAAGATGTCACTTTTTATGAAACCATTTTCCCTTATCATACTGAGGACTTTTTTATTCCTTCTCGCCCATTACCTGTTGTTCCTATTGCAGAGAGCAGTCCTTCCAATTTCTCCACCGTTCCACATACATTGTCAATCCCCACCTCTATTTCTCCTGACATATTTGCTACTCCCACAAGATGTAGCATTCAATTGAAAACTCAACCAAGCTAAATGTTAGGCTATGTGGTAAGCTTTGTTCAAGCCACTTCCCCTCATACAACCTTAATTACCTTAATTTTTCCATATTATCACTCTTTTCTTTTCTTTGATTCCTACTTACATTTTTTGTCTTAATTATATGCTATTCATTAACCTTTGTCATACTATCAAGCTAGTAGATGTAGGAAATGGAATGAAGCTATGTAGCAAGAACTCAGTGCACTTGAGTGAAATAAAACTTGAAAATCACTTATTTGCCAGCATGCAAGAAACTAATTGGCTATAAGTGGGTTTACAAAGTTAAACTCACCTCTGATGGCAAGTGGATCGCTATAAGGCATGTTTAGTAGCTAAAGGCTACACTCAAATTAAAGGAATATATTATGTTGAGAGTTTTTCTCTAGCTGCAAAGGTGGCTATAATGAGAATTCTCTTGACTATTTCTGTATTAGTTAAAAAATTTATATGTTTTTACTTAAAGGTTATAACAAGGCATTACCTAGTCAAGTACGCAAATTAAACATTCCCTATAAGGCCTTAAGCAAGCATCTAGAAGTGGAATTCTGAATTTACTTTTCAAGAAGCAATATGGATTTCTACAATCTTCATATGACCATTGCTTGTTTACTAGATGAGACAATCAAGACCTTCTTGTTGATTTGCTTCATACTGACACTTTTTCTATTAAAATTACAATTGTAAAACAATTTCTTCGTGCCAAGTTTACAATTAAGGATTTGGGTTCAACTCGTTATGTTCTTGGCCTTGAGATATCTTGATTAGCTTTAAGCATCTATGACAACTAAATAAAGTATATGTTAGACATGATAAATGATGCAGGGCTTTTTGGGGCTAAATTTACTGCCACTCTGCTTCCCATTAATAATAAACTTTGTTTCGATTAAGGCGACAAGCTCTCTGATGCAGAGCCATATCATAGACTTGTGGGCCATTTATTGTATCTTGGATTCACACATCTTGATATGACCTTCATTGTCTAGAAATTGAGCTAGTTGATGCACTCTCCTTACAAAATCCATTGGCAGTATGCTTTCCTGCAAAGGCACTCACAGACGCTTGACAGGCTGTCTATCTTCGAGAGTCTTTAATCTCATGGAAGACAAAAAAGCACAACATATTTTCTAGATCCTCAACAAAAGTTGAATATGGGAAGTTTAATGGATATCTTACATTCTATTTAATCTTTCAATCTCTATTCCCCTTCCCATAGTGGTGTGACAATAAGGCAACATTACACACCATTACCAATCCTGTGTTCCATAAATGTACCAACCATCTAGACATTGATTGCCATTTAGTTCATGACAAATAAAAGTATGGATTCATACAACCACAACACATATCTTCTAGTGAACAATGTGCAAATATTTTTACGAATGCCTAGTAATTGTTCCTTTCACATAGTTATTGTCTAAGTTAGGGGTGTTCAAATATTTGGTCAAGTTAAATTTAAACATAACTCAAGACCTAACTCGATAAAAGATTAAGGCAAACAAAATTTGTCTCGTGGCCTAGTTTATATTTATTTTTTAATTATTTTTATTTAAAAAATAGTTTTTAAATAAAATAAAAAAATTAAGATTTGAAGGTGAAAAAAAATAAAATGACAAATAATTAAAATTTGGAATGAATGATATTTTTACTTTTTTATTTTTTATTTTAATCAGACCCAATTCGACTTGATATAACCAAGTTGGGAGCGAGTATTTGTTCACTCCTAGTCTAAGTTAGGAATGGTAGACTTCCATTCTCCAACTCAAGGGATATGAAGAATTCATGTGTTTAATCACGTTTTATTTCTCAGCATATCCACGTGTTTCCTCACATGCTCAGTTGAATCTATTATAAAGTTTGCAGAGCATTTTAGCTAAAGTAATCAATAGGAAGCTCACGAGGTACTCTGTAAGTGGTAGCCATGTAGGAATAGTTCACTCTTTTGTAATTTTTTCTTTGTTCATATTTTAATTTTATCTCTCCTTCAGCTGTGTATATAATCCGTGTATGCAATTCAAGCAAGTGCAATATACAATACTCTTCTCTTTCTATCTTAGGCTCTATTTAGTCTACATTTTATGCTCATGAAATTACTTAAAAGTTTAGGTTTGTCATAGCAAATTTGTCCTTTTTTAAGGTCACTGCTACGATCTTTGGATTTAAAACTAATGATGAGCTTGATGATTGCATATAGCTAAAGGTCTGTAATAACACTTTCATCTTTTTAATTCAATTTGGATAGAATTAAGGGTAATGTAAGTAGTAATGTTACATTACTATATTGTGATTTGTGATTCGAATGGTTTGTACTGTACCCGCGTAAATAATAGCCACTGCATATATAGCTGTGATATAATGTCTCTTAACAGTGTGCTCATATAAATGAGCTATGTGGCGTTTATTTTCCTTAATGTCTATTTCGAAAGCATTTACTTAACTATGATCTGATGTGTTAATTTGAATTAGTCCAAATCAATCCAAAAAAAAACACAGAAGTGTGAGATTATGATCAAGAAACGGAAACCAAATATAAGATAAAGCTATATATGTGTCTTTTTTATCCATTTTATCTTTCTCCTATGCCTACGTAATTATAATACATGTAATTGTTTTTCCTCTTTTGATTGGGAGTGTAATCAAGTCTGTGATAGGGGCATATAGTGGATAATGATAGAAAAGAAGTGCTCGGGGCTGTGTCAGTAACAATATCTATTATATTCGAGCTTAGAATATGTCATACTCTTGCGTATGAATTGTACATAATATTGCATGAAAAAAAATACTGCAGTACACAATAAATGAATATCATTCTATGCAGATGATGCTTGAGTTTAAGAAATATCATGTGTTATAAAGTGTAGTAGAATAATATTCTCTCATTAGAGATTCAGCTCGAATTTTGTTGTGATTTGCATAGTAAGAAGTCTCATTAGGGATGATGCTCTCTCGTTGATTACCCAAATTTAGGCCCAAAAGAGAAATATCATATTTTGATGTAGGCAGGCTAAGTTTCGACTTTAAGTGATATCCTACATATTATTAAAGACAGGCAGATTATAGAGTTAGGAACGGATTTATTTATTTATTTTCCTTTATTCACAAAGTTTAGTGTTTTAGAAAAATTATACTTGACTGTGACATTTTTTTTTTTAAATCATTGAGCCTTTTTTAATGCACTCAATGTTACTATATCACTACAAAAAATCTATTTTATAATCAACATGAACCTGGATGAATTTATGATTTGATTTTTAAGGGGATAAAACTTTTTAAATCAAATATATAAATTAAAGAAGACAAATTATTATAATAAAGAAAGACGAATTATTATAAATTAAATATATAAATTATAAAAATTAAAAAAGAAGGACGACAGCTTTTGAATCCATCCAATAATAATTTATAAGATGCCTTTTAAAGCTGTTTTACAAAAAGGGTCATATGATTTGACTCCCGTCACAAAATTATATGGGTATACCTCCAACTCATATGGAATGATCAATATAATTTCTTTTCCCAAGCGAATTTGAGTTCTTTATGTTACTCATGCTCCTATCCTATTGTTACCACCTAAGATATCCTAGGTAGGTGGCTAGGCTAAATATGGCAATGGATAAAGCTTCTTTTTTTTTGGGTAATATTATTGGCAATCTGTGACTGTGTGTATTTATAAATAATAGATATTGAAACGTGACCACCCATTTGTCCTTTTTAGGTTAGTGCATGGCCTATAAAGAAAGAAAGAAAACGACTTGGGCGAAACACACTCATTATTATTGCGGTTTGGTTATAATGAACCGATAAGATGGTTAATTAAAATAAATCAATAAGCATGCGAATGCAAGACAAGCAATTAATTGGTTTTCAATCTTCATTGCAAATAAAGGCAAACTTAACTAAAGATGCCACTTGTCGTAGTAAATGAATATGAAATTTTGTTAACCACTATTTTTAAGATATTAATTAAAAATTATTTATAGTATTTAATAAATGATCTCTAATCAATAAAATTAATTAAAAATTGTACATTAAGTAAAATCCGAGAATATTTAATGGGAAGCTCATTCATTCATTTATATAATATATTAATGAATGGAAGAATTATGCATGTAGCATTTAAAACAATTACATGTCAAAGAATATCATATATAATATGTCAATGATGATAATGCGAAATTCTACAGCCAACTCCAAACTACGCAAGAAAGAATATATCTCATATTTTACCCACTTATTTTTACGAACTTGAGAATTTTACATATACAAGCATTGTGACATTGTCATTCCATATATATATATATATAACACAAAGAATGAGAACGATTAGAGGCGAGCTATGGTTTCTACAAGTGTAATTAAATGTATGTTTGGATGGATGGTTAGGGAAGGGTAGAAAAAGTGAAATGACTAAATAATGATTTTATATGTTTGAGAGATTTCTTTTATGATGGAATGGATTAGTTAAAGAGGGATTTTAAAGTTCTTCCTTGGCATCTAAAATTTCATTTTTTGTGTTTTTTCAAATTGGAGAGTTAATGATAGAAAGAGTGACTTGATAATTAATCTTATGTTAAAATATAATTATGCCTTTATAATCTTATATAAAATTACAATTATACACAATTTTATTATAAAGCACACAACCTTGTTCTTTTAATTACTACAATTTTATTATAACCTTCAGCCTTATTGTTTACTATTTTCAATCTTTTAATTACTAATTTTTTAAGAAGAATTTTAGTTAGAATGCAATATTAACTACAAGAAGTCATGATATTAGCTATTTGATTGTCACTGTTTATTATTTTCAAAACTTTTAACATCAAGAAGTCCTAATTTTGGTACTACTTATTATTTTACTTATTGAATCTAAAATAGTCATAATTAATCACTATATTCTAAACTAAATTTGTTCCATTGAAACTCTCTTATTTTCACAATCCTTTATCAGGAATCCAATAATAAAAATATTATTAATGATGTGATTTTTTTACAAGGATGATATTAAAAAAAAATTATGAGTCATTTTATTCTATTTATTTTATGATAACTTTCAAACCAAAGTTAAAAGAGTCCTATTATTTTCTCATTAAAATTCCTAAATAATATACTAACTTGAATCATTTTATTCCATGTATTTCATTGATGGTTTTTTTATTCAATTATTTTTTAAACTCCCAAACATAGTTTAAATATAGTGGAAGCAAGATTGGAGAAATAAGTTGGTCCAATTGATAGGGCTACTCCCTCAAATTAATTATACTTGAATGTTAATTGGATCTCATGTCATATGTGCACTAGGTTAGGACCATGTTGTAATTGTTTTAGCTTAAAAAATATCACATGCAACCAATTTCGACGGCATGTAGTGATTTAGTAATTTAAAAAAACCTACGTGTCTGGTAGTATTGCAAGGAATCCATATTATTACGTAGTATAAGAATTAGAGAAAGACAAGCAACAGTATTTAGATGTGAACTAACCACTTTTCTTTCATGGCCAGAAGTTAAAACCCACCATTGGTAATATTAAACAATATTAACAAGCATTTAGGAGGCAATGGGTTAGCCAAACACACAGCCTAATTTCATATCATTATATTGGACCAAGAATTCCAGGATGGTGGGGTGGGTGACTTCACCCTCTATATTGCACATTTTCTGTGGTAGTACAAAAATAAGGAGACAAAGAGAAAATTTATAATATTTTAATAAACATTGGTTTCCCAGGTACCTCCATTAATATGATTTCTTATACTTAGCATAATATAGCCACTTCTTTAATTAATTTTGACATCATACCTCCATTAATTAGTGGACATTATTGACATTGAAGAGAGAGGCAACCACTGACAAGAAATGACACGCCCTAGATTGAGCACACTTATAATTGTACTGAATTTCAAATTTTATTCTAAGGTAAATTAATAGTTTTGTTGCTAAAAAATTAGTCTTTTTTATTTTGATTTTTAAGAACATTTTTTTTAATTTTGTCCATAAATGATTACTATCCTTCTAGTTTGGTTATTTGAAAATGAAATATGTCAATTTAGTCTTTGGAACAATTTTTTTCCCAATAAAAGTGGTCTCGCTTGAAAGCATTTGTGAGCTTTATAATTAAAAAAAATGACATTATCTTGATGGTTGAAGACATTGATATGTTCGTAATTTTAACAGTCACACAATATCTTGTTTTTGCTTACCAAAAGCACCAATCTGGTTCAAAAGAAAAATATTCGATGAACTAAATTGACAGGTTTTGTTTTGAAATGATCAAAATAACATGAGAGTATTTTCCTGATGACTAATTTAAAAGATTAAATTAAAAAATAATCTATAAAAAATAAATCATTAAAAAATAAGCTAGTCTCTATTTTATATATTAAATAAATATAAAAAATCAGTGCAAATAGTGTCGATTGATGAGTATATGGGCCACTAATAGCACTATATCGATGAATGAAGACCTTATCGGAGATTTTTCAATAATTTTCAATGAATTTAAAATTATTAAATTACAATTTAATGGTCTTAAATGAATTACATAATTTTTAAATTATTTTTAAAAAAATTATAATAATATATAAAGATATATTAATATTTTAAAATTTTTTACAAGATAATATATTGTTCAAGAAAATTATGTCGTACTTAACAAAGAAAAAAAAAACTTGTAAGAATAGAGGGATGAGTATCTAATATTATTTGTAGATGATTTAAGGATATTAGGTGGAGGTTAGATAGAATTAGTAAACATAATTGAAAATTTTAAAATATTTTAGACGAAGAAATATTATTATTATTATTTTATTAAATCAAAATTTTTCTCACAGATATTTAGTTATCATACTTAATTGAGTTACAAGTGCTAAAAATATACAGAGTGAGACTTAGGTATTGACTTTAGTTATAATTTCAGATAAAATTTTATTTACATCTATATTTGTTTCTAATTGAATTTTATTTTTTATTATAAATTTTATGGGTATTACATGTATATTTTTTAAAGAAAAATATTTTATGCATCCTTAATAACAATTGAACTGCCATAATTGTTATATATAATAATAATAATAATAATAATAATAATAATAATAATAATAATTTATATATATTGCTACATATGAAGTGTAAAAATATATTAGATGCTAACATATAATAATTTATTATATGCATATTTTAATTCTAATATTTCTATATTTTATTTATAAATTCAAAATCTCTTTATTTTTAGAATATGTCAACTTACACCCTTTGCTATTATATTTTTATACCACTTCGGAAAAAAATATATTACATTTAGGTCCAGGAAACAAAAGAAAACATAAATGAGAATCGGAAAGAAAGAGATGGAGAGAGTTGCACATGGGGCTTCGATCCTCGGTTATTTTATCAGGATCATTACAGTTTAAAATATTTATTATAAAAATGTTTAAACTTTAAATTTTTTAAAAAAAATTAATGCTGAAAGACCCTACTTTGGTATTCTAAAATAATTCTAACCTCAGACTATTTTTTTATGTATTTTTTAAATCCTAAGATAGAGAGTTCTATAGAATTAAAAAAATTTTGATCTTGCATGTTGAAAATTTTCAAAATTTAAAATTCTTTATAATAAAATATTTTAATTTTTAGCATAATACTTCTTTCATCTTTCTTGTCATACTGCTTTCATTTTTCTAACTAGATCGAAGATGCACTCATCTAATCATTGATAGTTTTAATTTGATGATATCTGTCATGATAACAAGGCATGAGTTGAAAAATTGCTAATCATGGCGATCAAATTAAGGTTAAAGCTATATATTATAAGCATTTTGACTTGACTTAACTTTAATATATAACTGTTGGTTTTAATAATATGTGTATATATATATATATATATATATATATCAGAAAAAAAAAAAGGTTAAGAGTGTACATATATAAAAGCCGTAAATATATTCTACATTTAAAAGCTATTTTAAAGGCTCTGAATTTTGTTAAACAACAATGTTTCATACATTTGATCATCAAATTTGGCATTTAATTTGTTGACTAATTTTTAATGTCTTTGCTAATGATATAAACTTAGAAAAAGAAGCAAACAAAAAAAAAAATACTCTTTGGGTGGAAAATGTAAGCATATCGTTAGAAAAATAAAATAAAAGAAAAAGAGAAAATAAATAACACAAAAAAATGAGACTGAATAGGGTCAACTGCCTTTATCTTTAACTATTTTTTTCTTTTTTTATTTCTCCCTATAATTATATATGTAATCTCATTTGGACAGCACAAAATCCAAATATGTACGCGCGCATCTATAATCTCCATAAAAGGTGTACATATGAGAGAGAGAGAGAGAGAGAGAGAGAGGATCCATGCACAGTGGAAAATGTATTTGTATTGCTCGTTGTGTCCATATGCTGAAAGTGGAAGAACCGACAATTAGGTTAGTGGAGCAATTCCACAATTTCTTTCTTTAATCATTTACCATACACTCCAAAAGTCAGCTTCCTCACCGATTATCATTTGAATTCCTTATAGTTAATGTACTTGCAGTATGACCTATTGTGGTCGTCAAAAATAAATTGCAACCATTAATTTAAATCCTAATAGTTGTTGTTGGCATCTACCCATTACAACAATTCCGGATTATACCAATTATTATCACTTTCTTTCTCACAAAACTCCCAAATGATATTGTTATATTTGGATTAGGGTTATTCTATTCTACTATAAGAATTCCAATTTTAACTTTTTTTTTCTAATGTTTTCATTGTAAAACTTTTAATATCAACATGGCATAGTTTTTTCACTTATGTATTTTTATGGTACCATCAATTTGCTGCAGTTTCATGACCCTAAAATTTCCAACCAGATCGTCCCGATCACTTCTTTGAATCAAAAGCTTAATACTTCATATAATACTGAATTTTGGCAATAAAATTATTTAGTTTGAGGTTCGTATATATTAACTAGTTCTCATCGATTGTAAGTAGGTCATATGATGATGGGTAGTGTTTATTACTTGAATTTATATTAAGACACGAGATGAAATAATCAATTGACTGTTTTTAGGAGATTTGATAATCTTTTAAAAGATCAGCTAATCCAATGAGTTTAACTTAAAAAAAAATGTTCAAACAAAAAATATTTGAATAGAAAAGTTAAGTTTGTAATACAAGTTAGACTTGAACTTTTTCAAAGCCTAGTCTAAACTCAAAAAATTTAAATAAATACTTTTTTAATTAATAAAAATTTATAATATAAAAAAAAATTTAATATAACGTAACATTTTGATAAAGAAATAAAAATTAAGTCCTTTTATTTAAAAGATTTATGTCAATACAACAATTCATTTATATTTGTTCATAATATTTTAAAATAATATATATATATATATATATATAGTATTGTGAATTTAACAAGCAAAACATTAAATTTTCATATTTGATTCATTTAATTATATAGCCTTAATATGTTAATCAATCAAATTATATTTATTTAAAGAATTAATGAATTGAATCTAGTTTCCGTATTGAGAAGGGGTTGAACTCAAATTACACACCCTCTACGAGTGAAATTATTAATTAAAGCTACTTGACCCATACTATATATATATTTAGTGGACGGTCACTTTATATATATAAAAATGCAATCACTTACGAATATAAAATAACAAATAATAGTTTTTCGACAGTAACTTGAACCGTAACACCCAGGTGGCGTTAAAGTAATTAGCAGTGTTATTAATAAAATACACCAAGGGGTTGAAGGTTGCTATGATGATGACAAGGCAGAGGCCAGAGAATGGGAAGCAACATAATATGTAATATCCGAATATTTGTTGTTAATGGCTGGGTAACGCATTCACTTTCCAATTTCCAATTAAATTATTACTTGACAAGACCATTCATACAAAAAGGCACTTTCTATTTACCCAATGATCCTATCCCAATATGAATAAATTATCATATTAATCTTTTTAAAAGCTTATTGTCTTCGTTAATTTAGTCTTAACTGAACTAGACTCAAGATTAATATTATTTTTTAGAATATTGAGATTTAATTGATGATATAATAAGTTATTTTTTAGAATATTGAAATATTTTAGACTACATACGAAAGCCATATTTTTATTTTAATATATTTTCCCTCACAAGTGGAAATAGTTTGAAAATATAATATATCAGTGACTTTGAGCCTTAAATTTTTGTAAACTGTTATTATTGCTCTGTATTCGTATTCTGGTTAACCAGTGTGTAATTTATTATTTTGATTTGATCAAACATGAGTTATTTATGTTATTAATATATATATTGTAGTTGATTTAAGATGACAAAAAAGAATGAATGACCCTTTTACTGAATGTTTAAAATTAGTATGAGATGACAAAGAAACTATTACACGAAAATATTAATTATAATATATCTTGAATTTATTGGTATTGTTCTGTATGTTCACAATATTGATTAATTTATTTATATAATATAACTTTCGAAAGAACAAGAAAGATGGGGAATTCCTTTTAGTTTCCACATCTGTTAATTAAAATTGTTAGGTTTTAGTTGGATAATTTAATTTTCAAAAATACCAAAAATATGTTCTCACTCTCAACACTGTTAATTTGCTTAACGGACTTGGAATCAAACTCTCAAAATTTAAAGCCACGTTGCTTACAACATCACTATAACGCAATAACCATGGGGGTAAAATAAAATCTTTCACCCATTTCCAATTGATTTTTACTGCATGCATGGGTTATGAAGAGGAAAAAATATTAGCCTGGAATACATAAAAGAGAGAGTATGAATTATTAAAGAAATAATTTTATTATAATTAGTATACCAAATGAGTTGTTATATAAGTGTATCTAGACTAGTCAATATTTTTTTTTAAAAAATATTTACATATTATTTTTTATATACTTATATTAAGGTCTCCCAATTACCTAATGATATATAGATAATTTTTAAAATATGAGAGTAAGAATATTAATAAAAAAGTTAATGAGGTATATAAATTGTCTAAATATTATTAATTGATTGAAAAACCTTATATAAATATATAAGAAACAATAATATATAAGTTCGAAATTGAGGTAATTAATACCATTTGTGAATTGGGTGGGTTGACATATACCTCCAGTTGTGATGCCAATTGGAGTAAGGTTACTTAATTATATAATTAATTGATCAGTGTGTGTTATGTAGCTTTAAAAAAAATTAATTTATTTTATTATATGTCAATATATTTTAAGTCAATTGTATTTGTAAGTATTAGTAAAAGATTGAATTTAGTTTATAAAAATAATAATAAATTATAAAAATTTTATAAAATTAGTCACGTGAGATTAAAGAACAAAAAGTTATGACAATAAATTCATTGCGATAGCACTATCATAAATCATTCAATCATATATTATTTTTTTTCTTATTTTAATTTTAGACTATGTCAATGTATATTTATAATCTTTTATTAAAAAATTTAAGAAATAGTTAATTGATTAATTCATCATTTCTCATTGAATTTAAAAAAATTTTGAATTTAAAAAATTTTTTTTATTTAAGAGACAATTAATTAATTTATTATTTTTCTTGTTCACTTCAAATAATTCGTAAACTTCAAAGAATAATTCATAAATTTTCTTATTCACTCAAAAAAGTTCTTATAATAAAAAAATATTATATTTAAAAGATGGTTAATTAATTTATAAATTAATTATTTCATTATTTTTCTATTAATTATAAATAATTTATACAAATTAATAACCATTGTTTTATTAATTATAAAGAATTTATGCATTTTACAAAAAAAAAATTAATATATATATATATATATATATATATATATATATATATATATATAATGTAAAAATTTATCGCATAAGAATGTGAAAGTTTGCGTAATGAAATCTTCTTATTAGTTAACAGAAACCTACTTCATCCCTATCATAACATCGTATTCATAATTGTGGCAGATGATGAAAATCTGGGAATTCTACCAGAGCAGAGATAGCAAAAGGTGTTTTCTCAAGAAAATATCCCAGAAAATAAGTGGCAGGGATTGAAACTGAGGTTCACAAAAGTTTTGGAAAGATTGATTTTTGCACAGTCCAAGGAGTCTTGTTTCGTGGAATTTGAGTTTCTACTTGTAAATGTTATCCAGTGAAAGGACTTCCAGTCATCTTGATATAAAGCAGAACCAAACCAATTAATTAATTTTTCTTGCGTGCCAACCTCTGACTCATGAGATTACCAAAATATATAGATAAATTTATTTTTACTTCAATATTATTTATTTTGTATTAAAAGCTATGAATTTACAAATTGATTATTTTCACTTAATTAAATATAAATATATATTTATACTTTTTGATTATAATATATGAGAATGTTTTAGTTAAAATCAACATAATTATAACTTATTGCATCTTTTTTTTTTTTTTTAAAGAGGAGAAGAATATAATTTTTTAAAAAAATAAAAATATATAATTTAAGCATCCTTGAAAAAAAGAGAATATAAATCGAATAATTAAAAAAATCAACATCAAATAGGGGGGGCGATAATGTGAATTAGAGACAAAGGTGACAGTAATGGGGCAATGGACAGATAGTCGCTACCTAGTGTCAAGATGTATATGTTCCTTCCTTTCTAAAATTGGCTAGTGGAAGAATCACCCACAATTATCTCAGTGGAGCACTCCACCTAGTTGCTTCGACTTGGATTCTGTCTGATTTGAAAAGAAAGTACACGACCTATAGTTAGAAAAAGATAAGAAAAAAAAAAAAACCAAATAATAAAGAAAGACAAAGTGAACTCTATATATACTTATTCTTATTTCCTTGTGTCATTTTATTATCTCCTTTTTCTTTAAAATAATTTTCCACATGCTTTTTATTTAATTAAATTGTAAAGAATACATTCTCTTATTGTCTTATTACTATCACATACAGAATTCAGCATCTCTAGTTCATTTACTACAGATGATCAACAGGCCAAAAATTCTTCCCATTAATCATTGGGGTGCATGCATATGGAATAAGTTAATAAGAAAAACACGTAATACCTGACAAGTCAATAAGTGCATCTCATTATCCTTCTTGTAATTTTCAAATAAGATTGTGGTCTGCATGCGCTTGTTCATATCTCTCTTGGTATAGTTACTACTACTAAAATAAAATCTTTCATGCCATGACAATTACAGATATATAATTAATAATGATCCAACATATCAATGGTATTAAAAATTAAACGACTTGCATTTTAAAAAAACAAGGAACCCGAAATGTATGCAAAAGCGTGTGCCTGTAATGGTATTGCCTGTATGCATCATGCTCACAGTATTGCTATACAATAAGGATCCTTACCCTAACATTCGCTTCCGCATTCTAGAGCGAATTGGAGAGCCCCACATGCACATGCACAGTGTTTCCTTATGCTATATGATTCGACGTCTTCCCTTCCCACTGGACGCACTACGTCCACCACCTTCTTCAACTTCTTACAAACATGAAGCACCTTCTTTCCTGTTTCTCTCCTAAGAACTTGCATAATTCTTTCTCTCATCCAGCTTCTCCAGCTATGTCCTTGTATCGCGTTCTAGCCTTCTACGTTAGCCCCTTTTATCTCCAACTCTGCTACTTCATAATCATGTCTCTGTTTGGTTTCGTAGGTCTCAAATTCTTAAAGCCAAGAACCTCAATTCCCCCCAGCGACTTCGATCTGTTTTACACCTCTGTTTCTGCGTCCACTGTTTCCAGCATGACCGCCGTAGAAATGGAGGCATTCTCCAACTCACAGCTCGTTCTCATGACCTTCCTCATGTTCCTAGGTGGGGAGGTTTTCACTTCCATGCTAGGTCTTCTCTTTTCTTACTTCAACCTCACCCAGAAACAGAGCCTCAAAAACAGAGTAACCACTCTTCAACTCAAACAAAACCCTCCAATTCCAAATGCCAATCAAGTCGAAATTGGCTTAGTTTCTCTGCACAAACAGAATGAAGAATGTACTGATGATCCTAATGATAGTAATAATATTCAAAATTATAAGATGGGCAGATGCATTAGGAGTCTTGGGTTTGTGATTTTGGGTTACCTAGTGGTAACTCACTTCGTAGGTTCTGGTTTGGTCTCGTCTTACATAAGTTTCGTTCCTAGTGCAAGACATGTGCTAAGAAACAAAGGGATCAGCATACAAACATTTTCTGTGTTCACCATAGTTTCCACTTTTGCTAGTTGTGGGTTTATCCCCACAAACGAGAACATGATTGTATTTAAGCAGAATTCAGGTCTGCTGTTGCTTGTGTTGCCATTTCTTTTTCTAGGGAACACCTTATACCCACCATTCCTGAGGCTTGTGATTTGGGTTCTGGAGAAAGTTACGAAAAGAGAAGAGTTATCTTATATTCAGAGGAATTATGAGGAGATGGGGTATGACCATATGCTGTCTGGTGTTCATTGCTGGCTCCTTGTTGCTACGGTTTTGGGGTTCAATCTGATACAGTTGGTGCTGTTCTGCTCCATGGAGTGGAAATCGGAGAACATGGAAGGTCTAAATAACTATGAGAAATTTGTGGCTTCGTTGTTCCAAATTTCAAATGCGAGACATGCTGGTGAATCTGTTTTCGATCTTTCCACAGTGTCTTCAGCCATGTTGGTGCTCTTCGTCGTGATGATGTAAGTCATTCATATCTCCTCCTGCTTTACTTTAGTGGAGTATATATAATTACTCCGTACAAGATTCACCAAGTATTATTTGGTGATTATCATAATTCTCAAATCTACTGGGGTGGTTTTTTTTGTTTTTTTTGAGGTGGTTCCCCTACATTTAATTGGCAGATGTCATAGATAGTGCGCGGTCATTTTAAGCTATTTTTTGATAAGGTACAATCATTTTTATACTTTATTTTATCTGCACGGCTAGAAATTCAGACTTAATTTTTTTTCTTTAAATTAGTTACCACATAATACTAGTTACTAGTTAGCTTAAATTGTATGTTCAATATTCATATTATAATTATAACATTCTGTTTTAAAATTATTTAAGAGACAGAAAGAATTATACATTATCATGAAAATACCTGAACAAAATCAACTCAAGATAAAACAATTGATGATCTGAACTCATTATTCAAATGTTGCTCAGTGCTTGAGGTGAAGTCATGGTAGACGTCAATTACATTGCTTGATTGGACATGAAATCACTAGCCACCTACTCAAACTTCAGTGACCCAAAAACTTCGCAGAATATAGCAATATGGCATGCGAAGCCTTCCTCACATATTTTTGTATTAATTGCAAATATATGTTATTACTTAACATTTTTAACATGTTGCATATATATACATACACACACCCACACACTATATCCAGTTTTTAATGCCCACTGACTTCTCTTTTTGCAAGTTTCCATCGACCCTTGGAATAGAAGTAGTCTGGTCATTTCCTGCCAGTCATATTTGAATTGAATAATTCTGAGTGAGAAAAATTATAGCTTCTGAAGACTTGAATAGATATATGATTTGCTGTACCAGAAAAAAGAAAAAAAACTCATGTATAAGTTTAAGTGCATCTCTTTCATTTTATGTGCCAGTGTAGCTATTATGCAAGTTTCCTTCAGATCTTGGAAGAATTTACAAGTGTTATCTTTCTTCAGTTGGACTGATATTCTAATGATACAACGACATAATGATTTGTTCTTTGAGAGTTCCTCACCTTTTATTTTCTTGTTATTATTATCTGAGGAAAAGGATCTCAACTTTATAATTACAGGTACAATATTTGAAACTGGGAATATTTGGAACTTTATAATTCCTTCTCAAAGGGAAATATTAATGTTCGATTGCCTGCTGCTTTATAAATTCCAATATTCAAACCCACACTTTCTTGATATTATTTTGCATTCAAGAATATAATCTAGCTATGCAGATACGTATATACGTGGTACTGGTATAATTGTTGACTACAGATAGAATATATGAGACTGTGTGCAATGCGGGTAGAGAATATGGACTTATATATTTATATTCTAAAAAACAGGTACCTCCCACCATACACAACATTTCTACCCATAAGGGACCACCAAGATGAAAGAAAGAAAGACAAAAGAAGCCTGATGGATTGTCTTGTGTTCTCTCAACTTTCTTACTTGGTTATCTTCATCATTCTGATCTGCATCACAGAGAGCAAAAGCTTAAGAGAAGATCCCCTCAACTTCAACGTGCTCAACATTACCTTCGAAGTCATCAGGCAAGTCATTCTCTCTTTGATCTTTTGGTTCTTCATCACTTCTTCGTACTTTTTTAAAAAATTATTCAAATTCAGATGCACATATATATGTGTATATATATATATATATATAAATCCTAAATGAAACGCAGTGCATATGGAAACGTGGGATTCTCAACGGGATATGGCTGCAAAAGGCAGTTGAAAGCAGATGGAAAGTGCAGAGATTCGTGGGTTGGATTCTCAGGAAGATGGAGTAATAAAGGAAAGCTCATCCTTATAGTGGTCATGTTCTTTGGAAGGCTCAAGAAATTCAATATGAGAGGAGGCAAAGCTTGGCATCTCTCCTGATTAATGACCATTATATATGAATTAATTTACCCATCAGAAGCTTTTGTACATGGCAGCTTAACTGGTAGCCTTGATTACTACTAAATACTGAGCAGCACTTTGTTGCACCGTGTTAGTACAGTAAATGTTGAATATATGAGTATAAAGAGATTAATAGAAGTTTTTTCATGAACTCAGTTGTGTGAGATGATGTGAATCAACATGCTGTATTTATATATACATATATAGTATGACTATGACTATGTTAAGCTTAGTAAGTTCTGGAGTAAGTTTTTTAATCGCATATGTGCTTGTGTTGTAATTTGTAAGTATGTATTTTCAGACCTTCAAGGCTCAAATACATCATGGGTCGCTCTAATTTTGTATTAATTTTATTTGATCATCTTAATTTAAAAATATAATTGTTTTCTTTTTTAAAAATAATTAATTTTACTCCTCTGTGTCTCACAATCAAACCAAAATTTAACGACAACTTTAAGAATACACGATAATCTGGATGTTAAATATATCTGAGTGTGAATAAAAGATATCAAGTGAATGAGTAATGTTTATTATGTTAGAAAATTGTTAAGTTTGACCTCAAATAAAATTGGATCTCTTAGATATAAAAGGATAATAATGTCAAATTTTAAATTAAAAGAAACTAAATTAATATTTTTTTTTTATAAAATTAGAAAACTACACCTAATTGCAATTATAATCTGGTAAATCACAATGATTTGGCAGTGTGCAAAGTACACTACATACTTATATAGCCCAATGCTCAATAATAAATAATGATAAGTTGAATTTTAAGAGAAAACAACTTAGTTAAGTGAAATTTCTAATATTTTTTATCTGAAAAATGTAAGAAAAATTAATTTATAATCAACAACTTTTATAATTAAGAGCATTTTTTTTCTGCATAATGATATTGGATTTATTTATAAACTAAATTTATTTTTAATGTTTTTTAAAAAAATTTAGACATATTTCATTTATAAAACATTGTTGATTAATAGACCAAATATATATATACCCATGAAGTCTCACAATTATAGCTGTTGATAGCATTCATGGCGATGTATGACAGGAGCCGATTCCTTGGAATAAATAAGCATATTTGTTGTATTAAAAAAAATTAAGTTTATTGAGTTAAGAACTTAAAAAATGAGACATATATTCGATTTGTAAAACGGTGTAAATTAGATCAAATATACCCATGAAATTCCACAAACACCTACTCTGGGTTCGTGGTCAAATAAAAAATATATATATTTTCTGCCAAACGTGGCTGAGATTGACAATCATTATCTTAGGAATGCCAATAGGTGGAAGGGATCTAATTGATTAGAATAATTTAGGGTTTTGTTATGTGGTCAGTAATTAATGTACCATGTGGGTGGATTTTGTCACTGTATATCTCTCGTTGCACTTTGTCACATATTGATTAATTGTATAGTGTGATATTATGCCATACTGAGAAAGATGTGACCATGACTTGTTAATAATATACTGATTCGATATCAATCTATTAAAACTTAAAGTATTAGTATTTGACATATAGAGAAAAAATGTAATTTTAGTTCTTTATTTTGATCATAAAATCAATTTAATCTTTTAAAATATCAAAATTATTTGTTTTTTTTAAAATTAAACTATTTTGGTCCTTCCAACTATGAGAAAATATCTTTTCTAAATAATTTTATTTTTAGAAGACTATTTCAATACTTTCTATTTTTTTAGGATTAAATTAGTCTTAAATCTTAAGTGAGTGGCCAAAATTAATTTTTTTTCTTTAACATATATTATGATTACATAAAGGAATATTAATATAATTACTCATGATTATGATTGTCAAACTCATAAATTTATTATTCAAGTTAATGAATTTATAATTGTACGTAGAGAAAACAAGTCAATTTGGTATAAATTTGGACTTAGTGCAAACTCAACTAAATTCATAAGTTTATTATCTAATTTAATGAGTTTATTATTGTACGTAAGACGAACAGGTTAATTTGATATAGACATTTAGTACAAACTCAATTAAATTTATGAGTTGATTTATGAAATTTACCAAATTTACGATTTTAATTTGTTGACTAACATGTATAGATAGCAACATAAGGATTTAAACTCAATATTAAATGAGATATAAATAAAGTTTTTTTTTTTTTCATGAAGTCATTATAATATGTTTTATTACAAGATTAAAATATATAAAAAATAATAAAAATTACATTAAATATGTACTTATTAAAATAAATATTATTTAAATAGTTATGTTAAATAATTATTTATATATGACTATGTTAAAATGTTTATGTTTAATATTATAGTTTATAAAGTATGAATAAATTTTGTTTGACTTAATATAATTTGAATTATATTTAAATAATTTTTTTATTAAATATAATATTTTAACTATAAAATTATTTATATTAATCATTATTCATTAACTGAACTAAATTCTGACAAATTTAATTATAAATTTATATTACAAGTTTATTTTAATTTTATAAATTTATCTAAATTTACGAGTATTACTACCTTGATTATGATTACACACGTACAATATTTGATGATTCATAAATATCACATTACTTTGGATAGAATTGACAAAGCATTTCATTACAAGCGTCCCACCTCATTATAAGCCACAACCTTTAACATATGTGATTTGTGCGCCTGGAGTTGACTACAGTCAACATCCGAACCTCCACTATTGAAGGAATTTAATTGTTAATTAATCCTCCAAGTAGTTAATTTAGGCTGAATTATGGTTTCAAAATGGCTGAGGATAAGGTTTTTAAATATATTTTTCCAATGCTATATAATTAGTCAAATATTGTTCCGAGTTGTCACCTCCTATTTGCTCTTTTACGCACAGTGCATGGCGTGTAAAGATGGAAACAAAACGACAAATGTGCGAGCCACATTAATTCATTATTATTGGGTTTTAGTTACGATATGACACTTTTAAAAAATAAAATTAAAGCATGCTAATGCAAGAAAAAGCAGTGAATTTATTAATTTGAAACAATTCCACTTCTCCTCACAAAGCGCAAGCACTCTGTCTTTGATTTAAAAAATATAACAACAGATTACTTTAATTAAATGGATTTATAGAGATTCTATTCATGTTGAAGTACATTTACGTCAAATCATCAAATTATTATACGTGTTTGGAGTTTGATTTTCAGTCACGTCATGCACAATAATTGAATTAAAAATTTTTGTTCAAACTAATTACACTATCCGTGTCCTAGTTTTTGTCGAACAATTTTAAGAATTTACTTACATTGATCTGATTCTGATGCATTCAGAAGAATAAATTTTTACATGTGCTGGTTACCTGAGTAATTAAGTACATTAATACACTCCCTTAATTACTAACCCAATTTTATGCCGTTAAATAAAACTACCTAAAAAGAATATTCTAACTACAAAAGTTCACCAGTGTCATTAGTAAATTGACTAAATAGGCTCAAGTTGAAGTGACAACCTTCTTCGACATAATTATGGTTTTGTACCTCCGTAGGATAATATAAGGCTATAGTTTATGCTTTTCGGGGGCCCAATACTTATGGCTTAAAAAAAATGAAAGCGAAATGGGCTTTGCCCTATTCATCTCACGGATTCAAGAACAAAGAAGCACTTCATAATGTTACTCGTAACATAGCTTGTGATTTTGGACTCCAATGGGCTTCACTTATTTAATTTTTGTATTAAGTTTAATTGAAACCAAACCACACGTATAATTATACCAAAATTGTGACTACATGATTTGAGCCAGAGAATGAACATAGAAATTTTAGAATGTTTTATAATACAATTGGATCATCACGAGCTGAAGCAGAGAATGAGCCTAGTAATCTTCACCCAAAAATTAATTAGAGTCTGTTTTATTGATTAATTCCATTTAATGCAACACAACACCTGAATGCTCGCTAGTATTCTTCGACGAATTATTAAAAATAATAATAATAATAATAAAGAAATAAGAATAATGATAATAATACAGTCACGTGACACTACAAAACAAACCTCACCCTCCATTGTTTCTTCTGAGAACTCTAATAAAACATGTCACTATCTCTGCGTTTTCCTCCTATAAATCAGAGCCTCTTAGCAAAACCAAGCTTCAGAAACCTCAAAGATTAAATTCCCACCTCTTCTTTTGGCTTTCCACTCAGAAGAATGGCTCCAAGCCACCCACTCATGTTCGCTCTTCTTTTTGGTTTCACTATCCTTGCCTTCAACTTCTTATCCATCCCCATCCATGCCCTTAACATTGGAGCTCAAACCACTGGTGTTGCTGTCTCTGTGGTTCGTTTCTTCTTTCATTTCATCTGTATATCCAACCAACGAATTGATCTTAACGCAGATAATTATTCATGTGCAGAGCAAAGAGTGCAGCAGAACCTGCGAGTCAAGCTTCTGTTCAGGTAATTATCCCTTCTTCTCTATTCGTGTCTGAAAACTTAGCTGAAAGAACTGAGATTCTGATTTGCTTACTGTCGTGTCTGGGAAAAACATGTGCATTTCTGGAATGAAACTTAAGTGCCTCCATTACTAAGATATGGTAAGTACTGTGGGCTTCTGTACAGCGGGTGTCCTGGGGAGACACCATGTGATGGCCTTGATGCTTGTTGTATGAAGCATGATCAATGTGTGCAAGCCAAAAACAGTAAGTTTCCTTCACCTATTCTTCGATCTTCTAAGCTTCGTAATAGTTCCAATATCAGATCTGACAATGGAAATGGGATATAACATTTCACTGTAAAACCAGATCTCCGTTTTGGTCCATTAATGGCTTCCATGTTACATAGTCCTGCAACCTTAATTATGTTGGTGCAAGTAACAAACAAAAGCAATTTGTTACCATAATGGTGTCGGTGGGGTGGGGGTTATATATGTGTAAATCCTAATCATCCAAAGTAAGGCCAAAGAATCCTTTTTAACCACAACTCTTGCTTTTAAAGGAAATATACAGTCGTTGGTTGATACTTGACATTGATTTATTGCTTAATTAGTATGGTAATGGGTAGTGTGGTATAAGTGATGGGTAGTGTCCACTGCTACTTGGACATTATGTCTCTATATATATATATATATAATTAGTGTGGTAATGGGTAGTGTCCACTGCTAATTGGATTTGGATTTTTTTTATTTTTTTATTTTTTTAAATTTCTCCTTGTCAATTTGACTCATTTTGAATAGAAATTGTTAGAAATCAGGCAAGCAACAGGACCTATGACCAAATATGGATGTGACAACAATGAAAGGAAGTTAGCTTAGTTTATTTAAAAAGAATAATTCTTTTTTAATTAAGAATAACATCATAATAATTAAGTATATGAATAAATTTAAAAAGTCAAGAAAGGGACATCCAATCTTAGATATTTAGGAATATCTGTATACTATAGTCTATTTTCTGTTTTACTGCATGGTGAAGGATAAAACACTTTGCATGAACTATTCAAATAATATAAATGGTCATATTTAATTACTCACTCACATAAACTTTTTTGGTTTTGTTTTTCTATTTGGACGTGGGGCTATCCAGATGATTACTTGAGCCAGGAGTGCAGTGAGAGTTTGATAAAGTGTATGAATAATTTTAAGAAATCAAAAGGGGCTACATTCAAAGGAAACAAATGCCAAGCAGAAGATGTTATTGAAGTGATCCATGCTGTGATGGAAGCTGCCCTCTTGGCTGGAAGAGTTTTGCACAAGCCCTAGCCCCCTGCCTTCATTTCCATGACCATGACAACCACCTTTTCATATTTTTAGTTATTTTCAATGTTCTGATCATTTATTTATTTATTTATTCCTTTTGCACTACCAATCAAACCCAAGTATCCCCTGTTTCTTTCTGTATTAATTAACAATTCCCCTTTGATGAATAATGATAGAGAGATATCACATTTCATCCTTTATGTTTTTTAAAAAATAAAAAATTAAATGTGATATTTTTCATTTTGAATATTACAATAATGAAAGATTAGAATAGTACTCTTGTGATAAGTAAAGGACAAAAAATATATTTATATATATATATATATATATATATATACATCTTAATTTCTCTTTAATAAATTGTATAAGTTTAATCTAGTTTCTTTAATTTTAAATAGACTTGATTGTTAAAAATATATATATATATATATATATATATATATTTTTTTTTTTATACCATCATTTTTTTTTTCTCTGTTCCAACACTGAAGTTGTAGAATATTAAAATTTTATTTACACTTATCCTATGAAACTCTATGATATTTGACTTTATCCATCTTATCTTATGCCAGGTAGATAAAAGAGATGATTTTGGGTAAATAAAGGACGGAATTTATGAGCTGTAAACTAAAGTGTAACGCGACGTCGTATGGTAATGGAAGGGTCATCAGAGAACAAAGGAAAATTTGTTAGTGGTTTAGCCAATAGAATATAATTAAACAAAATAATCAATTAATTGCGACAAATTGATCTTTTATAAATTTTAAATTTATATAAAATTAATTTTTTTATAAATTTAAATTTATATAAAATTAATTTTATTATTTATATTAATAAAAAATTAATTTTATATAAAATATAACTTTTAAAAAATTAATTTGTCAGTTATCTATAAGAAATCAAATTATTACAAAATATAAAAGTAAGACATTGATTCAATATTTTTTTCAAATATAACTCTTCTGCACATGTTTGGGGACATTTTTTTAAAAATATCAACCATTAAATTTATATATTTTTAATAAATATAGGAAATTGGAATTCTTTAAGCGTTGGCTGTAAGAGCCTCTTTGAAGATGAGTATTGATACTTTGGATGATATTCAAAGTCTGCGCCTTCAATTTCATGGTTCGATATGGCTAACAATAACCTGTGAATTATATTCAAGATTGTCCAGATTTCTTTTTTACTTCAATTTTTGTCGATGTTCTTTAATATGTTCGCTTCATCTTTCTGGGAAAAAGAAAAAGGAGAGATTCATTGCCACAAGTGATAGAATTATATAAATTTTTTTTTAATAATTCGTTTGATTAAAAATAGTAATATTTATTCTATATTAAAAAAATTGAAAAATTTTCATAATGAATTAAGAATTTAACTATTTTATCTCTCCTTACGTAGGTTGAAAGCTTTATAAATATGAAATGGATTGGAACATGATAAATATACCTTCCCTTTCTTTACAATTGTAATTTGAAAATGGATGAATATTTCCTATTTTGTCAATTGTGCTAAAAGTAAATGTCAAGATCTTAATTAAAAAAAAATGTAATTAGCATGGGAAACGAGATATCTATCACTCTCATAATCTTAACTGACATATTAAAAATTATATATTTACTCAACATATAAAATCTTCATCAACTAAAACAGAAGCAAAATACCTACTGATACATATACCGAAAATAATCATTCATCTCTGTGTACAAAATTTGATAGAGTCTCCTTTAATATATGGATCTCTTGAAATGTCTACAACAAGAAACCTAACATACAGAAGGATAGAGAATTCTACTTTCTAACAAATATATATTTATATATCCAACAGTGAAACCACCAACACAATAATAATTAAAAGACCATTTGCAGTGGAGCTACTGAAATCTAATTACAAACTTATAATAAAAGAGGAGCTCTTGCCCTTGCAACAAGAAGGCTCACCAAAATAAGGAAACACTTGCAAATTGCTACTCTGTAGGTGAGTGTTCTAGACCGATGTTGTAATCTGAAAAATGTTAGATACTGTAGGGTGAGTAAAAACTCAATGAACAAATAATACTAATTATATAATAGAAGGGACAAATTGGTCACGGTACTGTTTTTTGAAAAAAAAAAATCATATGTTGTCTTAAAATCAAACATCTTCTATGGTTGGTATGAATAGTGCGATATGGGAACACATCTTAGAATTCAACAAGACCTCAATAATAAAACTATAAAACCAATTTTGAATAAAAATATATTAATGCATATGTAACGCAAGAGTATTTCAAAACTAACTTAATGTTTGGAAATATCTTATAGAACCATTATATATAAGAAATAGACATAGACCAAGACTAGTATAATATGAACAAAGTATATATCATTCCCGAGCTTCAAGCTTGGAATATTGAAAATAATAGCCTTAGGCCTTAGACAGAGTATCATAATAGTAACAACATGCCTAATCATATCAAATACAAATCGTAATACATTACAACTAACGTCTATTATCATTAGTTACGAAGTCTTGTTTGGATGTATTTGCCAAAAATATCTTTAACATATATAAATTCATAATCAAATATCATAGGTACTCATAACCACAATTTTTCATAAAGGTAGATAAAGGTATTCAAATTTTAGAATCCTAGCACATTGTGTATTCAGAATCAAACACTTTTGTAACTAAAGAACCAAATATTTCATGAATATAGAATTAAAGTATATTAAAATATAACAAAAAAAATTTAGAAGTTCAAAAATATTTTAACTCAAAAAACTTAAACTCAACAAAAAGTTTAGAAGTGCAGAGTCATTAAATCAACTAATGTCGACATTTCAAAGATTTCAGAATATTAAAATGACATTCGTAACTCCAAAAGCCTACCCCATGGCACAAAGAGATCAAGAAATAATATTTTTTCAAAATTGATATCGAAAAACAGAATTCTTGCATAATTAAGATTATCTATTCCCCAACCTAAAGTCTTCACAACTCACTCCCTTACCCGTGTAATAAAGCACGACTGCTATGATTCTAAAAATAAATGATAGACCTTTAATGTCTTACACTAAGAAACCACTTAAATAAATTCTAACAAGTTTTCACAATGAGTTAGCATTTAAAATTCATTACGTTACTTTATTTCATTTATCTAAGGTCACCATTATTTCTCTTGATGATTTTTATTGTCATAATTAATATATATATATATATATATATATATATATATATATATCCACATATACAATAACAAAAAAACCTTTAAGCACCCAAATAGTCCATAAACTTATAGTTTCATTCTTAATAATAACCAACTTAAATAATTTACACTAAAAATATATTCTAATGTCTTTAATAATATTTATATGCCTATAAGTTCACATGCATTTCATCAACTTCGCTTCCCATTATTTGCATTATTTTCAACATAAGACATTGATGTTTCTTACAATATAAATGTCATTAAGTACACATATCAATCATCGGCATCCATACATAATTAATTCCAAATTAATATCAGTCCCAATAGCTTATTTATCGCCTTTTATAGCACTTAGATTATCCAACATTACCAACTATGTCAACATTTATACCAATAACAACTAAAATAATTCATTCAATAATTATAATCGCTTGCAATACACTTCCATTCATCAAGCTTCTTCTAGTTAACAATTAAATCTAAGATAATTTGAGAAAAATTCCTTAGTGACTTACCATTCTGAACAATAACTTCTAACAACTCAAAATCTTCTCCTTGAGGTTCAATGACAATAGAGAATTAAGAAATCTTCATATATTATCACTTTATATGCTTCAACTCCTGTTAAGAAAAAAAGTGTTTTTAATTGAGTGATCCAATCATCAAACTGACACTTGGTAAGTGTTAAATACTTACCTAAGACCAAAACCCAAAGGAAGTTTCACAAAACTCCTTCAAATCAAGCTCCAATTGCATCTTTCGAATTATTGTTTACGTTCTTCGTCTGAAATTAGGGATTTTCAATTTTTGAGGCATAATCTCAATATTGATAATTCAAATCAATAGAGAATTACACGAAATAAGATTTTAAAGTAAAGCCATAACTTGGTTTAAAGAAATTTCACTTAAATCATGCAAATTTAAGCCAACTGCCAGTGTTCACGCCATTTCAAACCTCTAATAGAGGAATTTGAAATATAATTTACAAGAGAGAGGGTTGAAATTCATAGTAGAAACAAAACACTAACCAAAATTGAAGCAATCTTACCAATTCGAGGAGAAATTTAATGAAAGTTTGTGTAACACTGTTACGAACAAAGCTCAGAACACCTTAGTAAATGGAGGAGGACGATGTAGCACACTTATCGGAGCCACAAGTGACAGAGATTGAAGATGAAATCTGAGCTAAGTTAGACGAGCATACTGATGGAAATGAGGAGGAAAGAGATGAAATTACAAGGGCATTTTAGTAATTTTGCTTTCTCAAAGGACACGTGGCAGACTAGGAAGAAAAGTATAATCTGATGCCTATAGGGGGGTTTGAACTCAAATCCTCTTGGCTGTATAAGTAAGGCTTAATCTCCCATTTTCTTAATTATTTAGACTTCTATATTTTTCCTTAATTGCGTTGCTTCTTCCCTCCAATTAATGTAAATATTCACAAAATTATTACACAAGAATAGAATTATTAAATGAAAAATTTGAGAATATTATAGTAAACATAAGTGTAAGTATTAATAGTTAACAAATTATAATATATATAAGTTTCTTTGCACTTAATTGATTAATATTATTCTTGCAAAAATAAAGGATAACCAAGATTATTAGTAGATTACTTATTAGAAATGTATAAAATACCAGACAAATAAGTTAACATAATATGTTTTTATTTTTTTTCTCTTTTTTTCTTCACATTTTCTTTAGTCATCATAAACAATAAAATACTAGTATATAAGTCCATTCTCAAAACAAATGAGAATTACTAAAGAGTTTAGATTAGAGAAAAAAATGCTAATGTCTCTTTTGAAAATTAAAATTGAAAACTTAAAATAGTTCTGCATTTATAATCTAATTTGTAAAAGTAAAAATGGAGCAGAAGTTGCTTATTTATGAAGTAAATATGTTTAACATCACAATTTGGTATGAAAATGAATAAAATTTTTCATTCATATCTAAAATGTGATATTTCCTTGTAGTGGGGAAGGACTGGATAAACTTTCCATTTTTATAAAAACCTTTAAATGAAATAATATTTTTTAGTTTTATTCTATCTAGAGGCATAAAAAAGGGCCTGACTAGTTTAACCTATCAAGGAAGTGGGTTGGGTTGGGTTGGGTTGGGAGGTCTCTTTGACAACCTATTTAATATATTTCTATCAACCTGACCCATTTAACCTGAGAGCTAAATGAGTTAGCCTACTGGTTAAACATGTAACTCCCTTTTTTTTTGCAATTTATGGTTTAACCCACATACACTTATCATTCAGGAAAAAAAAAAACACATACAAAGGTCATTCCAAACCAAAACTCCAAATGCTTGCTTTAAATTCCATTATCCACTCTTCTCATGATACCCTCTCAAGTCTCAGTCCCTTATACCTTAATTTTAGAAACCATATTTTTGCCTTCCTTACACACTTCATCGTTCTTGGACATTCTCACATAATCATAGTCGCATTGTCACACACGCAGGACACACCATCTTACGTAGTCTTTGTTCTAGCCTCGATCTGTCTTCTCACTTCATCTTTCTTCGGGCTTCGCAGAATCGCAGTTGTAGTTTACACCTCTAATTTGTCTTCTTCCTTCGTCTTTCTTCGGCCTTCGCAAAATCGCAATCGTAGTTTGCATTTGATTCTTTGTTCTCGCATCCCACCTTAATTTGGTTTCTTTATTCTGTGTTCTCACTTCAATCTATCTTCTCGGTCTTTCTTTCGCCTTTGGAAAATTGCAATTACAGTTCGTATTTGTTTCTTTGTTTTTGCATCCCACCTCGATTTGATTTCTCTGTTATATGTTCTCGCATATCTAACATTGATAGAAGGTTCCTGTTTTGGTGGTCAGCCAGTTATTAAATGGTAAGCTTATATCATTTTTTCTTAAATGTTTTTCTATCTTTTCTCTACTGACTCATCTATTTTGGTAGTGATGATGACCGCGCTATCAATCCCTATTTCAGAGACCTTTATTTTCTTCTTTTTCTTCTTTGTTTTCTTCATCTTGTTCTTCTCCTTCTTCTTCTTTTGTAGTTAGTTTGTCTAGAGGCATAGACTAATATTCTACCCTGTTACTTTATTGATGCTTAGTGAAACTTTGAAATAATTATGTATTTGGCTATTTGTTAACTAAGAGTATTAAATTATGTTTGTAATTTGGCAAATGTGGCACCTTTCAATGTTTATATTGGAATGGATATTGGTTTTTAATTTTTCGGTAAAAAAATCATAAATTAGTTTATTAATCAATAGAACATGTTTGTGAATATTCTATTTATAATTATATTCTTATTATCAATGAATTAATGAATATTTGGATTACTTCGATTGTTTAATCCATTGAATGTTGCTTTTTATTTTAGTTGTTTTTTTATTTATATTGATATAGAAATTAATTAATTAAATAAGACATATGCTCAAACAAAACTACATTTGAATTTTTATAATTTTTTATAATTAATTTTATTTTTTGGTGGGTTAGGGCCAACCTGCTTAACCCATTAGGTAGACTAAGTTGAGATTATCAACCTACCATCTTATGAAAGGTTAAGCATGCCACTAGCTCGAGTGGATTAGATTGGTCTATTTTGACAGCTCTAATTCTATCATTATCTATCTATCCAAAATGAATTGAATTTAACCAAAAAATAAAAAGTTCAAATAAAAAGATTTTATTTAAAATGTTCGTTTTGCAAAACATGTCAATCTTAATTTTTTTTTTTAAAAAAATTGACTTGATTTTAAAAAACTCAAATCAATATTTTTACAAAAAATATAATTTAATCACTAAAAATGAATTTTATTTAATAAATAAAATATTAAAAATAAAATTAGTTTAATTTTAAATATATAAAATATAATTTTATCGATAAAATTAACTAAATTTTAATTCAGGAGGTTATATGTAAAATTGACATGACATCTTAGCAATAAAATAATAATTAATAACTTTCATTTAAAAAAATTAAATTAATGTAAGTACTAATTTATATTTATAGTTTTTTTATATATAATTATATAAGAATTAATAAACATTAACATTATTATCTATCTCTAAATCTTAAATTGTAATTAAATTTAATTATTACTTAAACCCGCTTCAACCAATAAACTCCACTAAAAAAAGAAAAAATGAGCAACTAGCGAAGTCTAATTTAGCTTAGACAAAATTAAAATGACTTGTTTAATGTTAATTGGGTCAGATGTATGTTGTCCCATTGCGCCTAATAGATGCGAAATCCTTAAAACTCTAAAACTTTTATCCTATTGGTCCGTTCTAGTTTGTTGACATCATTTTCTTCCTCCAATGCTAACACGACACGCGGTGGATCCTCCTCGGAATATCCCATTTTCTTTGAAACTCGATTGTCTTCAACCTCAACCAGTCAGTTGGCCCCAAAAACACCCTCAACCAGTCCACCCACCTTGTACTGTGTCTTCGACAACCATCTTCCAACAAACAGTGCATCCTTACATCTCACTCAACTTCCTCTTTACTTTCCCTCAATTGGTTTTGCCCCCCAATGTCTCTCTCTCTGTGAAAGGGATTCAGTTATCGATCCCTGGACGTGGAGGAGAAAAGAAGAAGAAGAAGAAGCAACGGCATCTTTGTCAACAGAATCTAGTTTACCGATATGGGTTCTGATCCTTCGGCCGATGTCTTAAATTCAACCAAGTCTATTTCGCTACCCAACCATGAAGAAGAAGACCCACCTTCCACGGCTCTCCTCACCTTCAACACTGACTCTTCTTCCTCAATCTCCGATCCCCACAAACCCTCCACTTCCGTCATCTTCATCTCTCTCATCCTCATCTCTTGCATAGGTTTCTCTGCCGCCTTTGCCTTTGCCTTCCTTTTCTTCTCCTCCGCCTCCTCCTCTTCAATTCCCACCCACACCTCTTCATCCTCCCTCGATACCCAGAAAGCTCGTCCTCTCCAGAAGCTCAATCACCCTGTGGTTCTCTTGATTTCCTCCGACGGCTTTCGATTTGGCTACCAATTCAAGACTTCCACTCCCAATATTCACCGGTTGATTGCCAACGGAACCGAAGCGGAGACCGGCTTGATCCCGGTTTTCCCGTCTCTGACTTTCCCCAATCATTACTCTATCGTCACGGGTCTCTACCCTGCTTATCATGGCATCATCAACAACCATTTTTTGGATCCTCAAAGTGGTGAAGCTTTCACCATGGCTAGCCACGAACCCAAGTGGTGGCTGGGCGAGCCTTTGTGGGAGACCGTGGTCAACAATGGGTTAAAAGCTGCCACGTATTTCTGGCCTGGTTCTGAGGTAAATAAAGGTTCTTGGACTTGCCCTGTCAAATATTGTAGGCATTATAATGGTTCTGTTCCATTTGAGGAAAGAGTAGATACTGTATTGAAGTATTTTGATTTACCTAGTGATGAGATTCCTGCATTTATGACCCTGTATTTTGAGGACCCCGATCATCAGGGTCACAAGGTTGGTCCTGATGATCCAGAGATCACTGAAGCTGTTGCTGGAATTGATAACATGATAGGGAGGTTAATTAGAGGGTTGGAAAAAAGGGGCGTTTTTGAAGATGTTAATATTATTTTGGTGGGTGATCATGGGATGGTTGGTACATGCGACAAGAAGCTAATTTTCTTAGATGATTTGGCTCCCTGGATTGAGATTCCAGCGAACTGGGTCCAATCATACTCGCCATTGCTTGCAATTCGTCCACCTCCTGGTCATGCACCATCAGATATAGTGTCTAAGATGAATGAAGGATTGAAATCAGGAAAAGTCGAAAATGGGAAATATTTGAGAGTGTATGTCAAGGAGGATCTGCCTAGCCGGCTTCATTATGCAGCGAGCGATCGGATTCCTCCAATAATTGGTTTGATTGAAGAAGGTTTCAAGGTTGAGCAGAAAAGAACAAACCGCAAAGAATGTGGCGGCTCCCATGGCTATGACAACTCAGTTTTTTCTATGAGGACCATTTTCATTGGACATGGTCCTCAATTTGCTAGAGGGAGGAAGATCCCATCATTTGAGAATGTTCAGATATATAATTTGATCACTTCTATTCTCAAGATTAAGGGTGCATCTACTAATGGTTCTGCCTCATTTGCCGAGTCTGTTCTTTTACTGTCTGCATAAACTTATACCAGTAAGTAAAATATTTGATTGAGAAGCTGCATGATAATGTATTCTCAGGATGGACGTTATGAGATGTTGCAGAAAGAATAGTTATGATATGCCTTAGCATGTGATCCCTGAAAAAGTCATGTGTAGAGTTAGGCGTAAATAATGAAGCTCCTTCCATCAATTTGGTTACAGTTGCCTTATTCAGAGCTGCTCAAGTAGTGGCCAAGCTTAGCTTCAATGTTGATGAGTATGTAAGTAATGTACTCTTACAAAATTTTGAATTTATTGAGATAGGGTGAGATTACCATTTGGATGCCTAACTTCTCATTCTCCATTTTATGTTCTTCTGTCAAATCTCTTATCAATCATTTAATTGCTTTAACCATTCGTTTCTGTTATATGATATTTCTTACTAATAACTTCACCTGGACATCTTTACTGTTTCTAAATGGATGTCTAAATCTAATAAAATCCTGTCTGCATAAGTCTCATGTTTAACTTTATATATGGAGAAAGAAAAACTTATTTGCAAGCTAGAATAGCTGTGGCTGAACTGACGTTTTTCATTGGGAAGAGACTCTGAGTTTCTTCATTTATAAAGCCTCTTTCATGCAGCCCTGTTCTTGTCATGCCATCAACAGACCACCTAATAGAAAATCAGATTAATGTTCAAGTCTTAAACATCTAATATAATCAAGTACCTAGCAGGATTTTATGAGTTTTGACTCTATGAAACAATGAAAGCTTCGAAGTTTGAGCCATGCCTTTGTCCAACATATGTCAAAAGTCAAACCCTGGTATTAGATACAATGTGATTCTTCAAATTACACATAAACATTCAATGTTTTGTCGTGTTGCAATGTCCTTTCTCATGCCTGTGTTAGTGTCTTGGATTTTTGCATTTGGACGAGTGAATTCATACTTCTCATGGTGAGTATGGAAAGGCATATTGCTCATCAAAAATTGATATACGCCATTATCAGCATACTTGAACCTTTATACCTTAGAAGAACATAAGAATTTTTATGTATATATGTTTTTGAGTAAAACTCCATTTTGATCCCACACTTTTGAGTCATTTCTGTTTTAGTCCCCCACTGATCATAATTTCCATATTAGTCCCCTACTAATCTCTCAGTTATCTATTTTGGTCCCTCCGTTAGCTGGCTTTGACATACTTAATGATGTGGCATGTTATTTGCTGACGTGCCATGTTTACGGGTGACATGGACAACAACTAGCAAAATAATTGCCACACAAGCCCCCACACATGATCCCTCTTCCACATAAGTCCTCCATCACGCATCCAAGAGAGATGTTAAAGAGGTTGACAGCCCAAGGCGTTCCTCCGCCGTTTCACCAGCAAAAGCTGCTGGAAATCACTCTGAGCCATCGTAATGTGCCACTTTTCCGCAGCATTCAACCCTTCATCCATCCCCAAATATATGACTTACAAAATTTAGATAAAAGAACCAAAAAAAAAAAAAAAAAGGAAAGAAAGAAGATCACGAAAATTAATAACATGCCTAAGATTGGTGCAATACCTTGGAGGTAATTGGCAAGCATTTCTAAGTTGGAAGAACCAAGTTGTGAAGGTCTCCACTGTCCCACATTGGATAAACAAACAAGGAGATGACCATGCAGGTTGCTCTTCCAACTAAAATGGTTAAGAGTCTGTAATGGGCGAGCTCAAAAATTTTCTCAACTAGGAAATAATCTGGAAAAAGTAGATACTGCGGCTGCAAACATAATTAAACAACACAGTTAATATACAATATGATCAATATGCCAAACACACGCACTTCACCAACTGACCATAAAGTGCCCTTTCACTGCGAGCATTTCTAGAGAGAGAGAAGTTTCAGTGTGACAATGGGATCGGAAGCTGAGTATGACCAACAAATCTACTCACCGTCCAAGCTCTCTTTGTTAATCTCACGTCCCATCAAGCCGCGGAGATGCCGCCCCCGGCGCCGTGGACCACCGTGTCGATTCCGTTCGAGTGGGAGGAAGCGCCGCGGAAGCCTAGGCTCTGCCACACGCAATCGGGGCCCGAGAGCACTACGAGAAGAACTTTGGAGCTGCCTCAGAGGTTGCAGTTTTCGAAGATGAAGTGTCCAACATGCCCTCCCCGACCACCGTGCTGGATGGGCCGTGGCTGGCGGAAGGCAGAGATGAAGAGGGAAAGCATAACAGGGGAGGGAACGTGCCGATTGGCTCTGGCTGGCGAAAGGCCAAGATGCTGTGCCGTGGAGCTACAGGGTTGTCGGAGGGATGTGGCTATCCGTCGATGGCGGCCACAATCAGTTTGGGATGGATGAAGGGTTGAATATTATGGACGAGTGGCATGTTGCGATGGCACAGAGTGATTTCCGGCAGCTTTTGCCGGCGAAATGGCAGAGGAACTCCTTGGGCGTTCAACCTCTTTGACATCTCTCTTAGGTGCGAGATGGAAGGCTTGTGTAGCAATTATTTTGCTTAGTTGTCATCTATGTCATCAGTAAACGTGGCACGTAAGCAGATAACGTGCCATATTATTAAGTCGGTCAAAGTCAACTAATAGAGGGACCAAAACATATAACCGAGATAAGTGAAGGAGTAATATGAAAATTATGGTTAGTAAGAGACTAAAATAAAAAATAACTCAAAAATAGAGGATTAAAATGAAGTTTTAATTATATATTTTTTCTCTATCTATTGTTTGGCAGTTCTTGTTTGTTAATACTGTAACATAGCATGTTCTTAACGTTAAAGTCTCAATTTTTAAAAGGTTGGTGTCGTAATGAGTCCTTTTTAAATCAATGCTTCAAAAGCCAGAAGCGCTGAGATTATAGCATTATCAAGATTGAATATAACTCTGGTTCACAATTTTTAATCAACTATGAATGAAGATCTTGATATATTGGGCTGTAATGTACTTCATATAAACTTATTGTACGCCACTGACATACTACCCAATACTATATGTATAAATCAATTTGTACGTCTTTTATATTTATATGACTAATGTTTATTTTATCTCAAATTTTAAAATATTAAATTTTATATCACTTTAAATTATCTATCTAATTAGTTATTGTTATTATTATTATTATTATTATTATTATTATTTCGCCTTATTCAATGTGAAATAGAACGACTTGAAGCATCATGTTTTAATGTTCAACTCGGACAACCTTTCTCATGACCCTAATGTTATTTTGGAAAGGTTATATCTTTTTTTTTAACTTAAGAAAAATTATATCTTTGATCTCATAGTTTCAGTCAATTATTAATTTATTCTCTTCAGTTAAAATTATATAAGTAATTTATGAAATTTCGTTAATATAATTAATTATATATTGTTTTAATATTTTGAACATGTATAATTTATATTGGCAATATAAATAATAAAGTAAAGTTAACTCATATATATATGGTTAAATATTGGTAGAAACATAGTAATAATAATTAACTTGTAAATTATTTAAATTATGATGACTTAATTATAAACTGTTAAGGTGTAAGGATCAAATTAAAATTGAGTAAAACTGAAAAAACCAAATATATAATTTAGTCTTTTATCTTTCAAATAGGAGAAAAGGCTGAATTTGTGTTTTGATTAACTTTGGGTGCTCATAAAAACTAGTTCAACCTACTAAACATAAGTTTGTAAAATATAGTGCATATTTGGTTTATCGTATACAAATCATTTTTGACCTATAAGGCATAAAGAAATTTTCTTTTATATTAAACCAAAATCACATCTATTATCTATAAGTAGGCTCCCCTTCTAGAGAAAAAAAAAAAAAGTAGACTCTCTTTAAAAGAGAGTTCTATTGAGTTCTTTTAATCAATAAAAAGGCTCTGTTGTATAAATTCTCAATTCTTTATGTGATGAATTTTACTTTTTTCATATATGTATTAAGAATTTTTTGAGTTCATAAACTTTTAATAGTCAACAAGAAAAAAAATAAAATTATTAATTTACATAAATTTTTTATAGTTAACAAGAAAAGTAATTAATGTTGACCAAAAATTAAAAAACTAATTAATTAATTAATTAATTAAGTGCATCTTAAATCATAAAAATTTGTGAATTGAAAGAATTTTTTGGAGTGAATGAAAAAATTAATAAATTATTCTTCAAAGTTTGATAATTCTTTAAAACGAACGAGAAAAATAATAAATTAATTAATCGCCTCTTAAATTAAAAAATATTAAAAGTTTAGATATTCTTTGAAATGAACAAGAAAAATATTGAATTAATTAATTAACTGTCTTTTAAATTTTTTAATAATAGATTATAAATATAAATTGATATGATCATAATATATTACTAATTTTAATTTTTGTAATACTTATAAATATTGTTCATTTAAAATTTATGAATATAGAGTAAGATAAATTATTTTTTTTAAAAAATATATCAAATTAAATTAGACAAAATTACATGTCAGTCCAAACACATTGTATGCCTTAGCAGTAGGTCCACAACAAAGATAAAATGATAGTATCACCATGGAAGTCATGGCATTCATCCCTTCGTGCATTTGGAAGGTCAGAAACATAGCAACGTTTGATCAAGGCACACCATCTCACACCCTCTTTAACCGACCAGCTCTTGTCTAGATTGCAGATTCTTCTTTTACTCTTGCAATTCTCATTTTGTCCAAATATTTTATAAAGTCTTATGACTAGTTGTGCTCATTAATAGTACATTCTATGATTTTGAGGGAAGCACTATTCTTTTCTTTATATCGAATAAATCAATTTACTTTAATCTTCAATGTTATCAAATTGGGCTAACCAACTCCAATAAATCTAATAACTATATAAATATGATTCAATTTAGCCCAACAAAGACTGTTTATAATTTTTTGTGACTTTTTTAAAAGAATGATTTCTTAAGATAATTTTTCCTTGATTGTTTCACTACAAAATCATTTTTTGATGGGTTTTGATACCCATTTGCATTTAATGAATCTTTATCAATTTTATACCAAGATTGACGCAAACATTTAAATAATTTGTGTACTTCTTAAAGAAAAATCTTTTGAAATTCGAAAAAGTAAGATATGGTATTAAAAAAAGGGAAAATTTTACTTACCACCTTTGTAGTTTTACTTAATGTTTCATTTGGTCCACGTAATTTAAAAATTAGTAAACTTTACATAATTTTTAATTTGATTTGTATCATTATATTTTTATCAATATTTATAAAACTAACAGTTAGTTAAGTTATTGGCAAAAAAAAAAATTCAATTACATCAATAAAAGTTAATAGAAAGTAACAAAAATTTGACAATAGAGAGTAAATTGAAATATTTGTAAATTATAATGACTTAATTAAAAACTTTTACATTATAAGGACTAAATTAAAAATTAAATGGAACTATAGGGACTCAAAGTAATTTTTTCAAAAATATTATCAATACAATAGAAGTGTGATTAGTATTATTATGTGTATGACCTTTTTTGGTTCTCATGCCCGTTTGGTTTATAGATTAAAATTTAAAAGAATGAAAATAAGAATGAGAATAAAAGTGAGAATGTGATTGAATTGAATTTTATGTAGTTTGATTACGTTTGGCATAACATGAAAAGAAAAAATAATGTTAATACTCTATATTGTTTGGTAAAATAAAAATATTGCATTCATGAAATGGAATAGGTTCAAATGACAAATATATCCTTTGCAAATTAAAAAAGATATTATTAAAAAAATAACATTAAACATCCTTCATTATTTATTTTTTTTACCAACATCCATCATTATCAAACAGCATCTCTATTTGTCCTAAAAAAAAATTTATCCCAATTGCAGATTGAAACACAGAGGGACTTTTTTTGGTCTAAAAAATACATAAAGGGTGAAGTGAACAAAAGAAAAAAAAAGAAGAAAAGCATAAGGTTTGTGCTTCCAACAAACACTATCATCCTTTCAACTTTTGCACTTCTGGTGTGAACCAACATCCTTCGTTATCAAATACCATCACACGATATCAGAGCCTTAACTTGAAGGAATACACGTAACTTTTAATGGAGTAAGAGAGTAAGAAAAACACTGTTTTCTTATGGATTCAAAAACACCTTCTTCATCCTTTGCTTCTCCAATTCCTTGTTCCCTTTCCATTCCCGATGTTTGTCTCCGTACCACCTCTTAAAAAATCGACAACCTTATTGAGATCTCTTACAAAGATCTGCCACCTACCCAATGCCTTGAAGACACCCACCTTCCACTCATGAACCTATACCAACTTTATACCCAAAATTGTTCTTGGACCAAATCTATTAAACACCTCAATTCTAAGCCAAAAATCCCAGTCAAAGAGTATGTCTACTCTTCAAATCTTAACCATGCAACTCCCGTCCTATACCATTAAACAGTATGTCAAGCTCAAATTTTCCAATAGTTCATTAACCACTGGATTGACCAAGGATATACCCATCTCTATGTCGGAGCCATCCGACTCTGCATCACTTACCATGGCTGTAAAGGTCTTCCTGTTACTGCCAGATTGGCTATCCTAGATACCATATACCTCACCTACCAACACGCCCTCATCGGCATCATCCTGACCATCCTCAATGTTGGTACAATCATCCTTACCATTTGCCCAGATTTCAACCTCAAACTTTCAGATCCAACTCTGAAAGACTAACTTTAAGTCCAGATTCAGATCACTAGAGTAGAGCAAGTTCCTGAAGCTGTGATGGCCATAATTCACCATCAAATGGCCTTCTGAGTGCATAACCATGCTATGGATCTGTATCTCCCTAATCACACTGAAGATGCCCTTATGATAATTGTAGAGAGATAAGATCTTCCTACAATCGCCCACATCCCGAAGTAGATATCTCGAGAAGACCTCCTCCACCTTATGCCCACAGACTGGATCACCAATTATAAGTAGTGCTATGCCCATAGCAGGCCCTTGACAACTAATGAGCCTCCAAAGCTTATCCATCTTCTAGACGGACAAGTGAAGCTTGTGTATAAGAAGCCTAATGTGTCTTCTTCTTAGACACAAGAAGTTCCACTGTTCCTCCAACATATCATGATGATCAACCCCGTCACAGTCCAAGAAATCAATAAAAGGACCATTTTGGTCCATCACTTCAAAACTAATGGCAAACTTGTGTATGTCTCGCACATCTATGATCACTTCATTTAGGATGTAGCCACAGAGATGTGCCAACCTAGCTATTCATGCCATGATCCCTTTTACTTCTTCGATGATATCAATGAGTTAGATCTCTCCTTTAACGACAGTGACTTCAAGGAGCTCGTATGATCTTATGCCCATAACTGTCATGCCAAATACAAAAGATGGCAGAAAAGACTTGCTCAAAAAAAAAAAAAAAAAGCAACTGCTTGACGAAGAAGAGAAAAAGAAAAGAAAGACCTGCAGACCCTCTCATTCCTTCCGACCTTTCAGAGAGGATAGAGACCCAGATTGGAAGCTATGGTCACTTCTAAATCTTGCTACAGCTCCTTCCCGAGAAGACATTATCATTCAATTGATGAATGAAGCATATTGTTATAGAAAGCCATAAAAGACCCTTGTAGATGTCTCTCCATACTTTGAGCCTCCACTAGCCTTTTGCAAACCTGAGCCCATGGGATCCTCTCTAGCAAATCTCATACCCTGTATGATGGTTCACCCTACAAAGCCATCCTATGATGATTTGTTCCCTCTGTTGGAACATTATACTGATGAACATCGGGTCACTTTCCAGCCTTATGTTACTTCCACGAAAGTATTAGTCTCTGGAAGCCCTCAGCCAATTCATCCCTCCGAGGAAGTGCTAAACTAGCACACAAAGAATGCCTCTGCACAGAATCAAGTCCTCCAGACTATTGATTCTAAGTTGACCTACATGTCCTAGTACCACTAGCTGACACACCAAAGAGTTGATACTCTCTCCCAATAAGTTGAAAAGCTCAGACAAGAAACGCAACAAAAAATCTAAACTCTTGACCATAAACTTCGATAGTTCATCACCTATAACTATTTTGGTCCTGAGTTTACAGAAAAAGAAATTGAAATTAAGTATTTGAAAGATCAACTGGCACAAATGGAAGCTGATATGAGATCCAAGCTGCCACTATCATGATAACCTACTATAACCACTATACCACCAACTCTAACCTTTACACCTTCAATTTATAACTCATTCATCTCACCACCTGTGTACCAAACCCAATATATTCCGTCTCCATCATATTCACCTTACCCATCAGAAGCCGACTACGCTAACCACTTCAGAATGACCTATCAAATCTTCTAAAAAGCCATTCCTAGACCTACACCAACACCACCACACAGATCCCCTCGTCCACCTCAAAGACTACCTAGAGCCTTTCCAAAATAATACTCTGCCTCACCTTCCTACACAAAACCATCCCAAGGGGTTTCCTTTAAAGAACCTCGACCACCGTTAGACTCACCACGGCTTTCTCCTCCTCCTCATGCCCAAAGAAAAAAAGAACCCATGTTTCCTCCTGACCCTCCTCCAGTTACTATGGTTGAACCATACAAGTATATCCAGTTTGATCACTCATGCTCTAATGACAATTCTAGTTCAAATTCTTGTTCAGATCATGAATCCAGTTCTGACACTCATGTTTATGTTATGGACTCAGATAAGTCCAAACATTTTGTTGATATCTCTGCTCATTACATGGTTGAGCTAACTGCTCATCAAGATAAACATGAAGACAAAGCCATCTAATCCTATGTTGTAAATGACAGTGATATTGATGAAACTCTGACAACATAAGCTGCACATCCTCATAATCCTACGCTACCTAAGCCTTCAAATGGCCCCTGGTTTACTTTCGATGATGTCTAGCCATTCTAGAGGTGTGATAAACTCTATGAGTTTGGCGCATGGATTGATCTTCAGATGTCTTAATCTAATGCTATCCTTACTGACGTAATCCGAAAGTTCGTCTTTAGATTTACGGGAACTCTTAGAGAATGGTTTCAATCTCTTGGAGAATATCGTCAACTTCAGATACTTCAGTTAGATAGTCCAACTACTCTTCTGGGTGCAATACATAAAGAGTTTATTGGTGATTTCTAACTCATCGACAAACATAAGCACAAGGAATATTTTAAGATAAAGTATTGTTTGCTCAAGAAGCATGATCTTGACTGCCATATGAAGCGGATGACAGAAAAATATTACCTTCTGAATGGTTTTAACGATATTACTCTCAGACATGTCTTCATTGCCTCCCTACCAAAAGAGTTACAACCTGAACTAAACAGAGCTCTACAAGCCCTTCACCATCCTATGGTCAATATCTCCCTTGGAGAAATCTACTAGTTGGCCCTGGCCACTCTTAATAAGCTCTGTGAGCAACAGAAGATGTTGCACTCTGTTATTTTTGGAAAACCTAAATTCTAGAAGATCTGTCAAAAACCTTACCTCAAGATCAAATGGAAAGATAAACAGTCTTATGACTGTAAGTCTAAAAGGAAGTCTCACTTCACTTCCTTCCAACCTAGAACATTCACATGAAAGCATCACCTATTGCAATAATTTAAAAAAAGTAGACAGAAAAAGTCCTGGAAACGTAAATTGGACGTCTGCTATATCTGTAAGAAGAAAGGTCATTTTGCCAAGCAATGTCCAAACAAGCCAAAGCAAGCTATCTACATGAATTGAGATGCAAATTCCTCTTGAAGGCAAGGACCTTGAAGAAGTCCTTTTCAAACAGAGTGAACCCAATAATGACACCATTCTTGCCCTTCCTACTTTATCAGATTATTTTGACCCTGACAGTCCAAACTCAGAATCTAATTCTGAAGAACCCTTCCTTCGTCACCACCATATTTACAAGATCAACCATCACCACCCTCCGTAAAACTCCAGTTCCTTCCCATACTTCCATCTTTCTATCCTTTTAAACAAGTATGTAAAACCTCTTCTTGTTATTGCTCTCATTGATACAGGTTCACAAGTAATCATCATGAATTCTTCTTTGCTCTTTGACTCTGCCTTGAGAAAACATGCATTCTATTTTAAAACTACAAATGATTCAGTTTTTAAAGTTTCACTAATTACTCAACATCGAATTGGCATCAAGTTTTTCCCTTAATGCATCACCTAGACACATGTTCTCAGTAGTCATATTGTTGGAAAAGATATTCTTATTGGTATGGATGTTTTACAAAAGTCCCCTAGATTATAAATTGAAGCTAAAGGAGTTCGTTACAAGTATCGGTTTAGTCCCTACACCGATATCCCTAAGCTCCATTTGCTTTATGTTGCTCATCCTCCTTATGAAGAAGTTAACCAATAACTTTTAGAGCATTATCCTGAATCCCATTCAGATTTCAGTCACCCATATCCACTTTGGAAAAATGAGAAGTTTTTAATTAAGCTTCCATTTAAGAAAAATGAAGATGTTAATCTAACAAAAGCCACTCATCCAAGTATGAATCCTAATGATCTTCAGTTAGCTCGTGAAGAGTGTGAATCCCTCATTAGCCAAGGATTGATCGAACTAACTAAGTCAGATTGGGTATGTCAAGCCTTCTAGGTCAACAAACATTCTTAACAAAATTGAGGCAAGAAAAGATTGGTGATTGATTACAAGCCTCTAAACATTTTTCTCGAAGATGACAAGTTCCGAATTATGAATCCTACTACTCAAAAGGCCTAATTGCAAGGAGCCCAATTGTTCTCTAAGTTTGACCATAAGGCAGGTTTTTGGCAACTAGGAATCTATCCTGAAGAAAGGCCCAAGATCGTATTTTGTATTCCGGATGCCCAATACCAATGGACTGTAATGCCATTTGGACTCAAGACTGCCCTATCACTATTTAAAAAGGCTATGACCGAGTTATTCAAGACCATCCAAAGCAATGCCTTGATCTACATTGATGACATTATGTTATTTTCAAAGACTGAAGAAGAACACCTCAAACTATTGAAACAGTTCGCAGGCTTAGTTAAAGAAAATGGCCTCATGCTTTCGGCTCAAAAAAGCCAACTAGCCCAATCTTGCATTGAGTTTTTGGGTATGATGTTTGAAAACGGCTAGTATAAACTAGGCCTACACTTGATTGAACAACTGGCAAACTTCTCGAATAAGGATCTTTTGCTCAAACAAATCCAACAGTTCCTCGAAATTGTAAACTTTGTCAGAGATTTCATCCCAAACTGTTCCCAATACATAAGCCAGCTCTCCAAGTTACTTCGCAAAGGCACCCCTTATGTTTGGGGACCAAGATAAACTTTTGTAGTCGAGCACTTAAAGGAAATCTCCAAAGAACCACTGCCATTAAAGATTCCTAATTCTAACTACACACTGATCCTACAGACTGATGCTAGCAATTACCATTGGGGCGCCATTTTAATTGAGCAAAAAAGAAGAAAGCAGTACTATTGTGCATATGCAAGCGGATCATTCAGCAATGCTGAAGCTAATTACCACACTATGTAAAAGGAGATTCTCACCGTAAAAAATGGCATCAAGAAGTTCGAGTTCCATTTGACACATTGCCACTTCATTGTAGAAATGGACAATACAGCTTTCCCCAAAATCCTAGAGCTCAAGAACAAAATCATCCCTGACCCTCAGTTGGCAAGATGGAAAGCATGGTTATCACGCTACAAATTGGAAGTCAAACACATTAAGGGAGTCACTAACCATTTAGCTAACCTGCTTTCCTAACCGAAACCAAACACCATCTCCCACATTACTCCAGTCACTTTCATTCTCTGATCCTCATGATCAACCCATACACCCTTCCTGTCAACCGACCCGTAACCACAAAAAAGTCCTTTCCTCTAGCTGTCCAAATTCCTACTCATCCTACCGAAATTATGGAATTAGCTAAATTTTCCCTGTTCTTTTACCTCCATTGTTACCTCCATGATGTCCCACTTTCTCAATACTGCCGCATATTCCACCTAGACACCCCCTTTCTAACATTGATTTGTTTAAATACAGGTACATTTTATAAAGATGCTCTATGGTTCTTATGGTCATTAACTATTCTTTATACTGTAGCCATTGAGTTCAATACCATAGAGATGTTTCAGCACCTCAACAATGGTGAAAATTACAAGTCTTTAGTCTAGACCTTCATATAATGGTTTTCACCACTTCCATAGTAGAGATCCTAGATCAATGAATCTATTAGACTCTGGAAACTTTGGGAAAAACCTGATTTATGTTCCACAACCTCATCAATCTTCATTATCTATAAACCTTATTGGAAAAATCAGGTCAGATTACTATACTCCCGGGGACCATGCCTATGAATAGAATACATTCCCAAACTTTAACAAAGATCATACCCAGATTTTAAAATTATTAAAAATGTTCTTAAGTGATCTAAACAATTATCATGGACCTCCCTCAGTTGAATGGACAACAATGAGATCGTACTTTAGTGATTTCATTCCCGAAGAACCAAGATTTCCAAACATAGACATTCCAAATCATATCCCTCTCCAGCTCCAACTATTCCTACATATAATCCACATGTCTCAAGAAATAAACAATTATGGCTCGCACCACCAGTTGTCATTGACCAACCGTCCTTATCCAGCATAAGCAAAGTGATAAAGATGCTTTATTCAATCAACTTGACAAAACCTACTTTAATCCTTTCACCAGGACAAACTTTCAAGATTCCTAAGACCCGTATGATGACAACTCACCTGATCTCAATGAATACAATCTTTCTCCAAGTCACGAGCCTATCTTAAGACGTAATAAGGACTAACGACTTGTCTTCTCAAGTCGAAAATAGTTTGTCGTCTTAGTATTATTGTCCTTTGGGTGCTGCGTCACCCATACTTTTTCAGATACATTATGCCTGCATTATTGTCCTTTTGCTTTTTATTCATGGAAGAAACAACCACCTCACTTGTCAGTGTGGGATTTGTGCTTCACCTGAATATCTGCCTCCACCGTGACTGAAAAGCAATGTTCACTTAGGTTTTGTTGTTCCTTTACTTCTTCAAACTTTTGGTGTTCGCACAGCAGCAGATTGAGCACTACAGACTCGCCAACAGCTTCGACCATAAGAGAAACAGTCACTTCTCTCGTTGCTGATGCTCGTGGCTTCAATCCAAAAAGAATGGTTGTGGTTCTCATTGAGGGTGTAGATAGATACAATGGAGAGAAGGCAAAAGACTTGGGGGCAAAATTGTCACAAAAGACTTTGGACTCTCCCTTACACGAAGGAGTCAGCTTTACCACAGGAATGGGAGTGTTATTGTAGATGTGCAGCCAAACTAAGGACATTCCCATACCCTCGTCCCAAATATATAAACCAAACACGCCCTTAGTTCTTGCCGTTACTTGGGTTACCCGTCTCACTCGCACCCACATAACGCGAATTCTCAGAATACTTCCCGCACCACATCCCCCTCCCCTCATGTAAACTAAATTCTTCCTCTTACAATCATCTTATTTCCTTCTCCTTGCTATCTTCACCTCTGTAAATGGCACATGTTTTTCCATTGCAATTTCAGCCCCTTCTCTTCTCTTCTTATTCTTCTTCTTCTCTCTTTTTCTCCTTTGCTTCCTCTTTCAGTACTCTCCCACCGCCTTTGGCGCTCCCTGATTACTCAACTAAGAGACTCTCTTCTCTTGCATTTTCTTCCGCTTCTGGTCTTGGCGCAGCCGCTTCTAGGCCCACGAAGCACTTCTCTTTCAAGGTAAACTTTTTCCCTTTCTTTTTTTCCCCTAATTTTTTTTATTTGTATTCGTTCGCATTCTCGATTAACTTTCAATTCTAAGTAGAGTTATAATAACCCATGCGTTAAACATCATCTAATTTCACACTGGCCTGTTTAATTTGTCGTTTGGAAGCGGGTTCTACACTGAAATCTTTGGTCTATGTTGGTAATGTCTGTCCTTTCTTTCTCTCCGCTTTGATTTAACTCAGGAAAATTCTGTTTTGATTTATTGCAGCTATGATGGAATCAAAATGTGTACTTTATGTTATATCTTCCTTTTTCTCTTGTTTGAAAGGGTCCCTGTTTCCCTGTTGATTGCTCTTAGTTAATGCTGTCTTAGAGACGTTTTGAATCTATTTGTGATTTATATGATGCTTTGTTTCGTTCCAAGAGACTTGTGATGATTTGTCTAATTTTGATTACACTCCTTCCGGCTGCAAATTTTGTAATTGGAACACAATGATTGTGTTTGTTTATACTTGTGTTGTAAGCACGGAATACATTCAACCTATTCCTTTCCAAATTTAAGCAAGATCAATAGTGTCTAATCTCTTTCTCTTTGTGCGTATGTTGTAATTTTCTGGGCGTTGACTATGAACTAAAGATGCCTTCCCTTATCGAAAGTTTTGCTATTGATTGGGATTCCACCTTGTTCATTGGTTTTGATGTGGTCCTAATCCTTTAATATAATTACCACTCTTCCCCATAAATTCTGTCAATGCATGCATTTAGAAACCATTATGTAGACAAAAAGTACGAGCATATATGCTGTAAATTGCAGATACTTTTTGGTAATATGAATCAGAATTAGCTCCAACCAACAACTATAATACCCCTTGGGCATGTGTTCATCATCCGGGACTTCCTATGTTTCCATATTATGTGATTTTCTGTGTTTTTCTTGCAGGCTTGCAAGCCAAGCTTAAAGATGCAGGCTTTGTTTATTGCTTATCCTTTGAATATGACTGGTTAACTAGCTTTGAGGAACTAGAATTACCTGTGTGAATTTTAAAGGTTAATAATTGACTTAAACTTATGATGAGATTAACAGATTGATCAAAGGATTCAATGACGAAGATATGTCAGCTTGTACAGTTGAGCATTACGTGCCACCTTTTGATTTAGTTACAGGCTTTAATGAGAATCAGTGTTGTATAGTTTTCAGTTTTTGCACAATAGGTTTAAACAGTTTGAGAATGAAGGCTTGGGAATATATATATGTGTATTTGTGTGTGTGTGTTCTTTCTATTGATGCAAACCTAAAATATTCTAGGACAAGGAAATTAATTGCTGTCTCTGGTTTTAGTAAGACTTCCCACAAGCTTCTTCTTAGAAGTGACTGCTTGTCATTAGTTGTGATATTCTTGCCCTTAGAACTTGTGTAATGCATCATAGATGGTGTTAATTCTCTTTGCTGCTTACTGGCAGACTGTACTTTTTCCTGCTTTGGATTTATAGGTAGCTGATTCATCTATGCTATCCAGATTTCATCACATGTCCTTCTGAGACGACTTATAAAATGTTTTATTCTTAAATCAACGTTGAATTCTTTGTTTCTGGTTTCTTTTTCTTTTTTTAAAATTAAAATAATAATCAAGAATATGTGTGTGACAGAAGCTGATTGTTTCTGAAACCAGTGCAGAAGGAACTTCTGGCTCTTGTAAACAAATAAATACTGTTTACCCGTTGAATGCTTAGGCTATCTAAGTTATTGGTTTCATTTTTTCTTTCTTCAATATTGTTGAGTGTTAGTCAATTAAATCAATTATATGGTTTACTTAGGCTTAATGTGCATTTTTCACATCTTCTTTTGTTTGTTTTGCTCACACTTCAGGTATTTGCAACTATTGCTGAAGCTAATCAGCCAAAATGGTGGGAAAAGAATGCCCTGAATATGATTGACATTCACTCCACGCAAGAATTTTTGGATGCTTTAAGTCAAGCTGGGGATAGACTAGTTATTGTAGAATTTTATGGAACTTGGTGTGCATCTTGCCGAGCATTATTCCCAAAGGTTCTCTTGCTTTCAAATCTGCCCTTCATTCTTAAATTTACTTTCTGGAGGAGTGCTTATTTTCATTGTTGTGAAATAACTAATCTTTGTGATGGAACTTTGTTGATTATTGTTCTATAGAAAATAAATGGAAAAACTATCATCCATCTATTGCTGGCTGTCACCTGAAATTGTCTCAAATGGTATAGCCAGTATTGTCTTAATTATGGTCTCGTTAGTTGTTGAGAATGTATCCTACTTACAAGGAGGCCTGGCATGATTACCTAGTCACATGTTTTCAATTCTAAATGTAAACAGGCATCATTAGATTTTGTGCCTTGATGAATACTTTTCTTCACTATCAGCACAAAGACAACATAATATGACATTCTTTCATATCACTTGCTCGTGAAATATATCGGAGCTGTAATGACTTGTGAGTTCTGAAATCTTTGTTTAATAAATCTGTCAGCTTTGCAGAACAGCAGAAGAACACCCCGACATTCTTTTCCTGAAAGTGAATTTTGATGAGAATAAACCAATGTGCAAAAGTTTGAATGTGAAGGTACTTCCTTACTTCCACTTTTACCGAGGAGCTGATGGGCAGCTAGAGTCATTTTCATGTTCACTTGCCAAGGTAATTTCTGTGATCTAGCTCTGCTTTTCTCATGATTAGTTTCATTCAAACGGATTGAAATATTAATAATACTAATTAATATCGATGCCTATGTTGGAACCAGAAATCTTACATGCATATAAATCCTGGGGAGGTGGAGAAATGCGATCTGTTACTTTGTATCTTACAGTTCTATATTGATGGTTTGATACTTATCTTTCCCCCACGCTAGACAATTGCTTGTTAGTTTATAAATAGTTCCTAACTAAACAAAACTGGAAAAGTGATTAATGTTGCATTTTACTATTGCAGCTGTTATATAGATATTTCATTTTGGTCCCTGTGTTGTTCACCTGAGATCCCAAGTTAAAATCTGACAGCAATAACTGAATGGAAGGTTCTGATAATAATGTCGAATGTCGATTTTGGTGCTGGGCTGACTGAACTCAGGAAAGGGTTAAAACAAATATGAACATGTTCATGTTCCTTTTTCTACTGAGGAAATTACTTGCTTTGCGATAATGGGCAGCTTAGATGTCTAATAGTAAAGCAAATATATGATGATGATGAGTATGGACTCTTAATGGGGAGCAAACACATTGTAGTGTACAGGACTTGTTTTAAGTTATTATGAAAAATGCCATGAGCCATACCTTTTAAATTTAATAATCAGTTCCTTGTTCTTTCGGAATTTACAGTTTCAAAAATTAAAGGATGCCATTGAGACGCATAACACAGCTCGATGCAGCATTGGTCCACCTAAGGGGATTGGTGATTTGATAGTTGAACCTTCATTTGCTTCAAAGGATAGACCAGCAGAATCTTCTTAACTCTTGAGCATAGCCTTTATCCACACAATTGTTTATTATGGTTCATCTTGGAACTTGTTGCACAAAGAGAAACCCTAAAAGGAGCTGCACTTCAATGGATACTCTAATTGTCAAGGATAACTATATTCTATTTATTTACATTTTTTTTTTTCACATGGATATCAAGCAGAAAATGCTCATTCTGCTTCATTCTTTTACATCTATGGGCTGATCTGTAATCTACAGACCTGAAAACCACTCTGAAGTCTGAAATATTAAATTGTAGGTTTCAAACTTGTATTTAATTGCAGCAATTCTTCATACTTAACCGGCTCAGTTCTTTGGCTATCCAAGATGAGAACTCAATTTGTTTTCATGGTTACCAACGGCATGTCTGAGACTCAGAATTGAAAGCTAGTTTCAGTAATTCCTGTTACTGGTAATTCTATGTATCTTGTTTTTGTTCTTTTCCATTGATTGAAGATCAAGTGAGGATTTATTCTATTTTATGGTGACGGCCTACCTACCATGCCACTATCTGATCTCAATAGAAAAATAGTGATACAGGGGAACCTTAGGCGAAGACTACCCTTTTCAACGGTGCTACATGGATGCCAGTCACCACATCATTTTTTTTTTTCTTTGAGACCAAATCATCACTTTTTTGTCGGTTATACTAAGGAAGAAAGAATCCAAAAGACCGGAATAAAACCTTAAGGGAAGTTAAAATAATCGACTAACTTACATCCCATCATTATATAAAATGTACATATGAGTTTTGTTCAGTAGATTAACTTTCCTCTCTCATTCTAAGCAAGGGTATATTCATATTTAGAAGGTTTTCTCCGTCTCTGTCTGTGTGTACGTATATATATTTTATATCCTGAAAGAGTGAAAGAGATCCGCAAGAGTCGCGTTTGTTAGGGTCAAGTTATGGTGTCTCCTCTAATGACATGTCATGGGTTTGAAACAGTAAACTTGTGCCATGATGCCATGTGCAATGTCCTCTACTAGCATTGCGCCTAATAATCTTTCAAACATCTCATACTCAGTCAAACAACACAGATCCCATTTACCTCCCTCTTCTCTCCTTCCTCTCAAAACGCAGCAGAATGACCACATATGGAACAATCTCAGAAGAAGACCCAGAAGCATCATCATCAATATCATCAAACAAACTATTCCTCTCACGGACAAAAGAGCTGCTCCAAACAATTCTTGGCACAACCAGACCATGGAAGGACATGACTTCTCACCTCACATTCCAGTTTTCCTTCAACTCAATCCAAAGAATCAAGACCAATGCTCGTGTTTTTCGCGCAAACTACATCTTCATCATATTGTTCATACTCTTCCTCAGCTTGCTGTGGCATCCCGTGTCTGTGATCATATTTTGTGTAACGATGATTGCATGGACGGTGTTATACTTCGTACGAGATAACCCTCTGAGAGCATTTGGGTATGAGATTGATGAGAGGTTGGTGGCTATGTTGTTGTTATCGGTCACAGTTGGGTTGATATTTCTTAGCGATGTGACAGATAATATATTAGTGGGATTGTGTATTGGGGTAGCGATTGTGTTGGTCCATGGTGTAATGAGCGAGACAGTGGAGGATGATGAAGGAGCAGTGATTGCAACGGTTGGCAGAGGGGTTGTCAAAATCCCTCTAAGACATGCTGCTTCCTCTTCTTTTTCTTTGCCCTAGTTCTTTGTAGTAGTAGCAGTGAAATTTCATCAGTGTTTAAAGAGATTGTCGCAAACTAGATATTAATCACAAATAATTGAGGTTTTTTCGCTTTCACTTCCTGCTTCTTTCATTCGTTGATTCCTTGGCCAATCTAATTTTCCTCCATTTTGAATGACTTTCCTTCTTAGTATTTCTCTAATTGTGAAGCTCATATCCCATACCTCTGAAATACTTGATATGTATAGGCTATTGGTACCTCTTATGTACTGTGTAATTGGTGTAAAATATAATGCAATCTTTCGAATTGTATCATAAAGTTTTAAATTATATGGTGAGAGGCGTAGGGTTTGTTTGTCTCTATATTTCTTAGCTTAAAGAGTAGAGAATGGTATCACATCTTCTAGTCTTGCGCACATTGAATGGTTTAGAAGAAACTAAAATGTGAATAGATGTGTTGGGTAAGAACCAAGAACTTCTGCGACATTATTGGTGCTATTGATGATGATGGATTTGACAGTGATTCTAATAAACACAAGAAGCGACTTAGAAAGGTTGGAATGTTGGATTGTGATTATAAAAAACTACGCTAATTGTTTCACTCGCTTTTTTTTCATTAATTTCAGATTAATTATATACAAGATGCAAATGATAAAGATAAATTAAAAGAACATATAAATTCATAGAGTGAAAATGAAGATCATGAATTGCTTTGTCTTTGTTTGATGGCAGGCATATTTGGATAATATATATATATATATATATATATATAATGCATCGTTTATTTTTATAAAGCCATGTTAACATGATAATTTGTAACCCTTGATCAAAATTCACTTATACTATTGTTAATCCACCTACGATATGATAAAAAAGAATACCATTGTAAATAAGAGTGTTCAAGGACTAGGTTGATCCAACCTAATTATATCAGGCAAAGTTAGGTTAGATCAAAATAAAAAATTATAATTTTATTGGCCAGGTCAGGTCACATAACCAGGGTAGGTCGAGTCCTAGGATCACACAAGACTCGTGCTGGCTTGGCCTATTATCATATTTTTATTTTATTTATAATAACTTTTATTTAAATTAACATTTTAAAATATTAATTCTTTTCAAATTTTAATCACTTTTTGTCCAAACCTTAATTTTTTATTTTCATTCTATTTTTATATATTTTAAATCTTAATTTTTTTTATTTTTTTTAAATTAGTTTTTATTAATAAATTTTTTTAACAATAATATAAACCCCACTTGAATTTGATATAACTTAACCCAACTTAGTCACTTACGTGGCAAGGTCTTGGGTCTCTAAAATGAGACCCGACCTTGGTCAAATTTTAAGTCATGTAAAAATTCAGTCGATCAACCCTTTAATTGTAAGCACATGTAATATATATATATATATATATATATATATATATATATATATATATTTTAATTATGGTTGAGATAAAAATTGGTTCAAATATATTTTTACAGTTTAACAAATAAAAATACTAGCCGTTTAATAAAATGGGTTATATATAATATTCTTGGTTTTTTTTTTTTTCCCTTTGGGGCCATATTTTTAAACATTGATTCAATCAATAATTCAGCGTGTTGACTTAGTCTCTTGAAATTGGACTCTATAGTTTTGAAATCCGATAAAATAGATATTATGATATAAGATATATGAATAATATCCCATTATTTGAAATGTACTAGTTCTTTATTAGTGTTGCTATTACATGTTCATTGAATTAAATATTCTTATTCAAAAATTAATATAACTACGTATGCTCCCATAATTTAAATATTAATTATGGATTGTGTTAGCTGTGTCACTAAAATTTAAAGTTACACTAATCTCCTATGTCATTTGATTAAATTAAATATGAAACTGTTTTTATTTTAGAACTTTTCAATATGTCATAACAACAAACAAAATAATTTTATTATAAGAAGATTTCATATATTTGAGGGTGCTAAATATGCTTTAATATCAATTATTAAATTGTGCAAATTATTTAATATAAATTGTTAAATTAAAACCTATAACTATATGGCGTTGATATTGAAACTTTTGATCACATATGGTTACTTATTTTTAATTTAGATAGTCATTTGTACGGTTTCTTTAATATTGATCTTTGGATATGCACATAATTCCTCAAATGTAACAAATTCATATCTTTTTATTATTTATTTTTTGTTAACAAAATTAAATTTTACACAATGTAATTTAGATTTTATTTTAAATATAACAATAATTTTAAAAAAATAGGTATCATAAAAAAAAAGAGAAAGTAAATTAAAAATAAAAAAATTAAATAATATTCTTTAAAAATATAAAAAATTATGTGACTAAACTTGAAATTGTTTAATATAATTTAGTCTCAAAATATTTGGACCACAAACCTCAATGGTGATTGATTGTTGGACACCGTCCACCCAACACCATAATAAAATTGAAAGTGATTATTCACAATTCACACACAGCCTTTCACTTCCACTCAAATAATTTTCTTTTCATTTTTATTTGATTTGTACAAATTATCTTCATTCTTAAGCACGGGACCTGCAAAGCAACGCCTTGAAATGGCACTTGGGTGAAATTGACTGAATCAGCAACCTCCCTGTTCCCTCCTGTTTCACCGCCGCTCCCTCCTTCTCCACCAGCACCGCCGCCACGATGTCCCCATAGTCGCCGCCTCCGCCGGCAACAAACGCCACCAGCGCCGCCTGCACCGGCCCCATGCTCGGGTTGTACGCCGCCGATTCCATGTAAGACCCTTTGTATATCTTTCCATCGGCGTCCATGAGAGCCACCCCAGAGGGACACCCACTATAGGGTGCGTGGGACTTGTTCGCAGCTTCTAACGCCGGAATCTTCAACTTCTCATTCACTGCGAACCCATTGCATATCCCATTCGCTAAAGTATGGGGTTCCTCCAATATGAATAACCCATTGTTACGAGGCTCCAAAAGCAGAGGAGCGTCCTGGGCGAGAAGGTCGTCGGGTCCGAATCTGTGGGTTAGGAACTCGGACAGAGGGGTGAATTGTTGGGTGTCAAGGGAGGTGATGAGGAGATTGATGTTGGGGCCTCCGCGAATTTCTTGGAGGAATTGGCGGCAATGGCCGCAGGGGGCGGCGGAAACGGCGACGTAGTCGAGTTGGGGTTCGGCATTGAGGGAGAGATTGGTGACAAGGAACTGCTCGGCATGAACGGTTTGGTGGAGGGGGAGACCCGGGAACTCGAGGTTGACGCCGATGAAGATCCGGCCGGAGGATCCGACTCCGACGGCGCCGACAGGGAAGTAGGAGATGGTGGGGCGAGCGAGGGCCTGAGCGGGCTTGACGAGGGATTGGAGGAGGTGGGTGAGAGTGAGGCCGGAGGATTCCATCATGGATTTAGCCTCTGATGCTTCGATCACGAATCTGGGTTGATCCATGGGGTTTACTCTGGATTTCGAATTTCAAATATGGATACCAGAGAGAGAGAGAGAGAGTATTCCCAGAAACGAGGCGAAGAGGAAGCGGGGGAAGCAGAAGGATGTCCAAGATACAAATTTATACAAGAGGATGATGATGTTGCTAATGCCAGCTCAACTTTTGTTTTGAGGGAAAATGATTCCATGTTTGTGCTATAAGATAATTATCTTATGTATAGACTGATTATTCAATTTAATTTTTGACATATATGCTATTTTAATGCTATAACTTTTTTAGTTTAGCTGATTAAAATGAGATATTTTTTCAGATTTTATTTTTCAGTACACCTTAGTCAATTTTTAAATTCAACTATATAGAGAGAGATATATATATATATATATATAGATTTTGAAGAATTAATTTATATACAAATGTAATAACTTATATATTTTTAATAATTAAATTTTATAAAAAATATTACATTAAGATATTAAAAGACATATTTTTTCAAAAAAAATCATTTGTGAAATTAGTTTATATATATATATATATATATTATGATTTCAATAATTTTTCACGTTTGAAGCAAAACACATGCATTATCTTATACAAAGGGAGGTAAATACTGAGAATAGGTCTCTCCAGTAGCCAAGGCCACTGAAAAACCTCAAGTAAAATTTAAAATAATTGAATTCATTGAATTTGATTTTAGATTTAATAAATATAAAAAAATTATAAAATTTAAATATAATATTTAAAAAAATAAAATATATAAAATTTTAAATTTTATTAAAGATGATTTAATCTTTTTAAATTATAATATAATATGTATAAAATAAATTATAAGATATTAAAAATCATTTCAGTGGCTCTAAATTTAATATATATATAAAAAATTTTAAAATTTAAAAATAAATATTTTAAAAATAAGATATATTAAATTTTAAATTCTACTAAAAATAATTTAATCTTTTTAAATTATATTGTAAGATATGTAAAATAAATTATAAGATACTAAAAAAATATTTTACTTTTTAATAATAAAATAAAATATTATTTTTAGATTTTATAATTTTTTTATATCTATTAAATAGTTATTAGATCCAAATTTTATTAAAGAATATCTAGTAGCTGAGACTATCCATTCCCGTAAATAGTGGGTTTTCAGATCACTTGTGGACCAGGAACCTTATGAGAAGTCTTGTCACATATAATTTACTTATAAAAATGTCTCTTTCTGGATTAGTTGTATTCGCACAAGACAAAAACGATATATTGAGTGAACGAATAAACTAAGTACGTGGGACATGTCTAAAGTCATGATTGGAAAATTGTGATTCAAATTCATATAAAAACTACTCAATATATAAGAGTCTCTCTGTCTCTGTCTATATATATATATATATATGTGAGAAAAATATTGAAATAAATAATGATAAAAGTTTGCTTGAAATGTCTAGGAAGTGCAGGGTGAATCCTGTCATTCTGAATAAAATAAAAAGAAGTAAATTAGAAAATAATATAATTCCGTTATTAACCTCTTTTTTATGATTCAAAAGAGAATCACTTATAAAATATTAAGTTGCGTATTACTTTTTACAAGGCAAATTTTATTAAAAAAGGTAACCCTTTACCAAACCCCCATATAGATCACCACATGCGTCAGGAAACAAATGCGTATCCAAATTTGCCTAACTCATATATGATTAAACCCATTATATATATATATATATATATATATATATATATATATATATATATTAAAAATTTAAAATTTCTGTAAATTTATCAACATCTAATATTGAAATATGAATTTTTATACGAACTTACAGTTATATAGTGGCTGCAAGCTTGCAAGCATATTAATTAATATATGTTAGTTTTGTCAGATATCTACTTCTTTTGTCATCAAAATTGAAACTTCCTTGTCCATCCAAACGTTCCAGTCGTGGTAGGCCCTTCTTACCTAATCAACCACATTGACACTATAATATTTAGTTTCAGAAATTTTTATTTCCACTTCTTGCATATAATATTAAATCAAGGATAGTCACAACACTATAACTACATACTTTAAATATCTTGCATATTTTGAATCTTATTATAGGCGTTAAAACGGGTTCAATTCACTAGGTCGAGCTTGTTAAACTCACTTAAGAGGTAGATTGCGTTGAGGAGTTCTCTTAAAAACTTGTTTAGTATATTCTTATTAAGTTGACCAGTTTAACCCGCGAGTTAAACAAGTTATTTGATAATTTTTTTATTCAATCATACTAGTACTTAATCCCATTACACTTTTTTATTGAGAAAATAAATTTAATCTTAATGTATATTTGAATATTTTGTTCATAATCATATTTTTATTATTCATGAAGCACTAAATTATTATATTATTTTACTTATTTTAATTCATTAAAACTTACTTTTTATTTTAGTTATTTTTTTATTTATACTAATATAAAAAATGATTGATTAAACAATATTTATACTCAAATAAAGTCACATTTTAATTTTTTTAACTTTTTAAAATTTTTTGATGGGTTAAGATTTTCAACCCACCAACTTAAATGAGTCAGTCTAGGTGAATCAAACTAACCTACTTTAATATCTCTAAATCTTATCTTTCGAAATTTATTTTCTATATTAATATATGAATATGAAGTTAATATATTATAAAAAGAACATAATCTTAATGAATCGAATTATAAATAAAATGTTTCCAAGAGCACAATACATAAATTAATTTAGATTCAAATACACCACAGCATTCCGGCATTCCACCAAAATAAAAGCTGTATTTTGACAATATATATCTTGCCTTATTCTGTTTCGTCTATTTATCATGTAGTTAAGAATAGTTATTTCTTGTTTTATTTGTGTTTGGTAGTATATATAAAGCTGGAACTTGCTTTTGGCTCTAAGCTCCTAGATTGATATATCCTAGAAAAGACAAGTGTGTTCATTGAAGCCAAAAGACGAAGTTCGTATTACATACGTTGATGGTGAAACCTTAAAAGTTATGTTGACGGCCCTGAATTTTTGGCCTTCTAAACTAATTAAACCTGAAAATAATTATGCTTTTTTGGCCATTAGCCTTAATTTAGGTATAAAAAATCAACTGGTAAAATTATAGTTTGCCCCATGAATATCCATCTGAAAATAAATGCGATAACCTGAATTTCAGCAACAAAAGAAAAAAAAATCTCTTACCCCTGGAGTCCTCTTATTCATAACATTCGAATTACAAAGTTATTTATAACACTTAAAATTGGTATACATTAAATTTTAAAAAATAAACATTTTAAATTGATCATGTGTATTAAAAATGCATTTTATATTATATAATGAATACATGTAAGTCTGCAGAAATGGGCCAAGAAGGGCCCATCTGAGCCCATTTCTGAGTGGACTTTCAGCCCGACATTAGGTAACCCCTCTTCCTCTGTATGTTTGTGTGGTCACTTCTCTCAAAGCCACACACATGCGACTCTTGTACGAATTAGGATAACTCACGCTGTTTTGGTATTAATCTCATACATGATTTCACTTCATATTCCATCTCCCACTGTATTTTTTTCTAAAAACCTTTTCATGGGTTCATATTTTTACTGGCAGTATTAGAATGGAATCATCTTTAGTTCTTCGAGAGACCAGCGACTGAAACAGACGTCAAAATTTAAGGTATTGAATACCTGTAATAGGAGAATGAGTTGCTAGTGGCAAATAAATAATTGAAATTGTTGTAGATGCTGATGGAGACCTGGAAATGATGATGATAAGGTTCCGTACAGATAATTTTCAACTACGCAAATTCTTCAATAAGATAACGGCTATTTAATTATTAAAATTAATATAATAAGATAGAGAATAACCATAAAAATTAAAATAAAAATAAAAATAAGAATATTAAAATATTATTTAATTAAAAAAAATTAAAAATAAATATGTCTCTTTTTATTTCGTTTAATTAATATATTACACATAAAAATTAATTATATATTATATATATTTTATTATACTATTTTTTATTATAAAATAAAATAAATACATATCTTCAAATTATTAATTAATAATATAATAATACATATTTAATAAATTAATAATAAAATAATAATTAATAATAAATTAAATAAATAATAATAATAAACTAAAAATAAATAATTTAATAATAAATTAAAATTTAATATTACTAAAATATTTTTTTTAAAAAATTATTATAACTAAAAACACAAAATTAATTTTATTTTATAATTTTAATTAAAAAAAAATACTCACTTCTTAAAAATAAAAATAAAAACTTAATCTGTTAATCAAGTAAAAAAATAAACCCTAAACCCTAAAAAAATAAATTTTATTTTTTTATTTTTATTCTAACAATTAAACGACCCAAAATACAACATTTTAAATTTACAAATAAAAAAATAATTACATTTACAAGCGACCATACTACACAATATATCCGCATATTGCCGTCTATACCAACGGCCATCATAAAGATGATCGAGATGGTAATGAAAGTAGAGTGGAATTGGACACGCAAATTGAACACACCCAACGAGCTCATCGTTGAATGTTGACGATCTGTCTAGAATGAGAAGAATTAAACAAGAAAAAAAAAAAAAAACCAAAGGGACATCTTCAAGTTGAAGCATCTTAAAGCGGTCGGTGCTGTCGGTGCTCTACCTAGTTTCACCCATTTAGGCTTTTCATATATCTTCAACTCCACGCGAAGTCACCTTCATCTTCTCAAATACCACCGTCACAGTTCACACTACCGATCCATTCACTCTGTCTTTTTACTTTTTTTCATGGAAAATAATGGAAGAGAGATAGCACTAATTGACAAATCCAAGAAGCCCAGAAAAACAAGAAAATCAATACTTCAATTCTTTTTTCTCATCGCCTGCTTTCAACACAAGATACAGACACCAAAAGCAGAAAGCAGTGAAGAAATATCTACGCCAGTGACGCACACTCTTACCCTTGCAAGAAATAAAGAGACTAATAAATGTTACATACAACCAGAATGGAGCGTGTTTGGGAACGGGTATAAATCAAACCCAACCCCGTTTGTAGCGCTCGAAGAGACTCTCTGTTTGGGCGTTCTTGAAGGCACTGCAGGCAATGAGATACACCCAGATGAGGACCACCACAGCCACGATCAGAATAATGTTAGCCTTCCTCCACTCTTGCCTGACGTTTCCAAGCAGACCTGCCTTGCATGCGTTGCAGTTATAACAAAGCTGGTTCTGGTCGTTGCTCCACAAATAGCAGTCCGGGTCGGCCATCGGGTTCGTCGGGTTTGTCCACATGATCGGGTTCACGTAAGTGTACCCGCACACGGTCGGAGGCTTACAACATCCTGACTGCATTAAAAGTAAATATACAATCTCCTTCAACAAAAGAATTAATGAGTTTTTTTTTTTTTTTCACTTGACTAATACACCTTGAGTTCTTTAAAGTAAAATATTTCACTCTCGTTTGATCATTCACTTATTTTTATTTTTAAATTAATCTCTTATTTATTAATTTATTTTTAATATAATTTTTTATTAATTTTTATTATTAATTTGATCTCTCACTCCTCAATTTAACCTCTTACATTAATGCAAAAGTTAGAATATTTTATTCTTCAATATTAATTAAATTTAAAATTAATAAAATACTAATTAAAAATAAATTGATAAATGAAAGATTAAATTAAGAATAGATTACAAATAAAAGACTAAATTAAAAATACAAAATTAACAAATACCAAATCACTCACTCACTTGACATCAAAGTTCAAGGACCAAACATTACATTCTTTCAAAAAGTAATTTTACAAAATTTATATATAATTTTAACGTGTTTAACTCTCTCTCTATATATATATAGATAATGGCATGAATATTCTAAGATAGATTATTATCCTTTAAAAATAGGAAAATAAGCAACATTTTTAGGAAACAGTTACAGGACTAGAGATTTAGTATTTTGTTATGAAAGACATTAAATTTTAAAAATATTCCAAAAATGATTTTATTTTTATTTTGAAGTAACAGAGTCCTAAGATCTGAGGCCAAGGTTCTTAAGAACAAAAGAAATTTAATTTTTAAATAATTCAAAATAATTTTAAATTTTAAATTTTAAATTCCGTCATAATTAATATTTTAGAGTGATGCTTAACCGTAATTTTTAAAAAAATTTTCGCATTGAGACCTAACAACTCAGGAGGACTGAGACAGGGAAAAAAAAAAAAAAAAACAACCCCACTAAACTATGTCACCATATAGGCCACAAGCTGGCAGCCATAGCATGCCTTTTGTTATGATTTACAATGAAGACAAACCGATGAACTTATATATTGTTGGGTGATTATTTTAAAAGGGGTCTAAATCTGAATAATTTAATTTTGAATGAGTGAATGGGTGGGTAATCTTTTCGGCTGGCATAGACCTTTCTGGGTGAAATTATGATCCCTCAATAAAAAATGGGGAATGTCCCACACACCACTAATGCCTATCCATTCCAAGCTAATACCATGGGATGTGTCTAACGTCTTCTTCCTAATCATTCACTCTCCTGTAATTCCCATCTGAGCCATCATAATCTTCTGAAAATGATCTTCGGGTAGTGGTAGGTACACGTTATACAGCGTGGCCTCTGTCTTAAACTCCAATAATTAACCCAATCCTATGTGGTCGGTGACGTTAAGATAGAAAACTAGGCCCCACTTGAAACATCACGGACATTAACTCACCTGACACTCACTCACTGACTGGGATCTAATCTGTTATGGATCTTCATCCTTTATTGCCAATAACAGTACCACCCAAGAATCTCGTTTAAGTAATGTTGGAAAATTCATTACAGAAAATTGAAAAGCTTGTTTATCGGCTATGTTCAAGGTGGACAGATCCTGATCAGATGCAGTGCTTCAAAAAAGTCAACTAAGAAGAACTGGTAATTTTTTAAAAACATTAATCTATTGGTCTGTACTTCCAGACAAACAAACAGGAAATATAAACTGCTTTTGTTAAAATTACAAAGCAGAGGCAAGTTTATCTCCGTACTATGTCAGAAAGAAAAGTCAGAGAAGAGATAAGGGTTAAATATGTTATACGGACCTCTAAAGGAGAGAGACGAGAGGTGTAGAATTGGTCGGCAGTGATGTAATTCTGGGCAAGCTTAATGCAGACATCAGACTCAGCCAAACAAGACCTAATCTTGCTCCAACTCCCAGAACTGGTGACGTGGTTCCTTAACCAGGCCGAGAAGCCGTCGAGCCTGGACTCCTCGTACCCTCTGCCGGGAACGTCGTAGGTTCCATCGGGTCGGGTAACGACGAATGCGAAAATGAGGAGAATGAGAAGGAGAACGATGAGAACGGCCATACAGAAGAGGTACAGAGCGAGGAGGCCCTGTTTGTTCCAGTAAGCACCGACGAAGCCAGCGAGTGAAACGAGGAGAATAAGGATGCCCAGGATGACCACCGGCCACCGGAAGTTGCGAATACACTCGTTGTCTGGGTTCTGGGCGAGCCAAATGCCGGCGGCGATTATGGGTATGGAGGCCAGGAAGGCGATGAAATTGAGCACCGCCGTGATGTTGTTGCTCACCCCCATTCTACTGCTTCTCCTTCCAAAAGAGAAAGATTTAGACTTTGGGGGAAGGAATTGAGTTCAAGGCAGCAATTTGATCCAGACCCTTTCTGGGGATGTGGTTACAGGTGGGGAATTGATTATGGAGATTGAATTGTGAATCGTGGAATGTGAATGAAAGTTGGACTTTTTGGTATTTTACGCATATTATTCGCAGGCTTCTTTACATTATTATTCCTGTGAGGTTTGTGTCAGAAGTGGAGTTCAATTACGGAGGGTAAAGTTTGGAGGAATTTGGTTTTACTTATAAGTAGATTTTCAATTGGGGTTTGCTTATTATATATATATATATAGATATATATTAATTTAATTCTTTTTTTATTAACTTATTTTTAATTTGATTTCACCAATATTAGAATTAATATATTTAGTTGTTATTTTTTAATTAAATGAGTGGACTAAATTTAAAATTAAAATAAGTAAAAAATTATATTAATAATGTGCTGAAAAATAAAAAAAATAAATTGAGAATAAAAATTAACAAAAGATTAAATTAAGAATTATTAACAAATAAAATTTATAATAAAAATAAAACTAAAAAAATAATTAAATAATAAGTAGCAAAATAATATTTTAGTTGCAAAGTTTTATTGGTGTGCTAAATTGATGAATGGGGAAGGGCAGACTTGGGAGGATAAATGTTGGAAGGATGAAGAAGTATGGGAAATGTCGAAAGTAACCAAAGCGAGAGAGGATAATTACTAGACAAAAGAAGAAAAAGATGTAACACGGAATGGGAGAAAGATGCGCAACTTTCGTTGACTTTTCGTGTGAAGAAAGATTGGTCTGTTGTTTTCAGTTTGCAATAATGGATTCCTCACAGTAAAAAATTTTAAATAAGGTTGATAAAATTTGAATTATTAGATAAAAATTGAATAATTTAAATTTTATAAAATTAATAGGTATTATTTAATATTTGTTAAAATTTAAATTATTAAATAAAAATTTAATGATTCAAATATTAAATATCAAGAGTATAAATACAAAGAATCCAAATCTAATTATACTCTACTGTACCCTTTTAGTAACTTAGGTTAAACAAGCCTAACAGCTAAGAGAAATTTGTCCATTAATTTGACTTGAAATAGCTGATAGCGTCATACATTCATTCACTCTTTTTCTTATTTTCAACTTTACCATTTCTTTTAAAACCCTCCTTCTCATCTTATCCAAAATGACTCCACGAGCAACAGGCATACATAGTCAATTCACCCACTTAGATCACTACTCCTAATTTTACTAATTAAACTAACACCTTTTGCCCAGTTAAGTAAGATCAAGAGCCAATAGTAAATTATCATACTTTGATGCGTACTTCAATGTAATCTGGCTTGCAATTCAACCTTATATAATGTAATTCACATTTATTAAATATTTGATGCATATTTTGTATTATATAAGTTTATATGATCAATTCCATCTAATGATACATGTTACTTCATGATTAATCATGGCTCTCTTGTTTTTCTTTTTCAATATCAATGTTGTATAATATTAAAAATTTTATCAAATCCTATTTTATTAAACCTGACCCAATAGGTCACATGTGTATTACAGCCAATACCAATCTAACATACTATTAACCACCGGATTTATATTAACTTGATTGTAACACATTCACAACATTCTCACACTTCCTTATGTGTAATTATCATTATTTGGGTTGAGTTACAATGGGCCTCACGTATCATTCTGATCTGTGCCAAATATAGATGATTTACTTTAAATGCCAAAAAAAAAAACCTGCAGGGAATATGTATTACCGAGTTTATATAATAATTCATTATCCAAGGCTTGAGATGCTACATATATTGGCTTTTGAACCATTTACAATAAAAAAAATATTTTAAAAAAATCAAAATCTTATATCATAAAAGTATTACATGTAGATGCTATAAATTTAAAGATAAAAGTATTACATGTAGATGCTATAAATTTAAAGAATTAGAATAAAATCATTCTGAGTCCTCATTATTTTGTGTCAGAAAATACCCGAAGTTTTTTTTTAAAAAATAAAAGGGATTCCGAATACTACTCTCTGAATCCCAATCAAAAAATGCTGCAAACACAAGAGAGAGATATAGAGAGAGGGAGGCATGATGGTGGGAGGGAGTAGTGTAATAAATTTTTTTGAAAAAATAATAAATTTGGTCCTAATATTTTTACTTAATTTTTCAAATGTGAAGATGTGGAAAGAAAAGAAAAGAAATAATGAAAATCTATTTTTTTTTTCCATTTTTAGTATAATTTTCTTTTCTTTTTAATATAATTTTTATTTTCTTTTCATTTATCTAAGCATGTCATTTGACCTCCTTATTTTCATCATTATATTATAAAGATCAAATTAAGAATTACATGATATAACCAAATTAAGAATTATATAATTAATTGTTAATTTGGTTTAGGGTTTAGAGTTAATTTGGTTATATCATGCAATTTCAATTCCAAATTAAGAATTTATTTTCTTTGCTTTCCACACCTTCACATTTCACTTCCTTATTCTATTAAAAACAAAAAAAATTATAATTTTAGTCCTCACAATTTCATGCTATTTGTAATTTAGTCTTTATAATTGAAAATTTTGTGTTGAAATCTTTACTAGTAAAATTAACTCATATATATATATATATATAATAAAATCTAGTAAAATTAACTCATATACATATATAATAAAATATTAGTCAAAATATGATAAATATGATTATAGAGATTAATTATTATTTTTAAAATAAAAAGATTTAATAAACATTTTTAGAAATAGGGACTAAATTGAAAATTAAGTAAAAATATGAGGACCAAAATTATTATTTTTCCAAAAAAATTTATTACACTCATCCCTCCCACCGTCACGCCTCCTCTCTCTCTCTCTCTCTCTCTCTGTCTCTCTCTCTCTTTATCAGGTTTTTTAATTGGGATTCGGAGAATAGCATTTCGAATCCTTTTTTTAAAAAAAAGAAAGTTTTGGGTACTTTTTGACACAAAATAGTGAGGACACGATTGGTTTATTCCGATTCTTCAAATTTATAGCATCTACATGTAATATTTTTTATGATATAGGACTTTTATTTTTTTAATATTTTTTATTGTAAATGGATCAAAAAGCTTATATATATTAGTTATGTGATCTTACGTTAACTTGATACTATCATATATCTTTGAATTTCTTATTATTACAAGTGTTTTAAAATGATCGTACACGATTATTTTTTTAGTTTAAAAAATCACAACATCTTTTATTATACAATCATCTATGTTTGATATGTTGTCATCTTGGCCAGATATTCATTATTTTAATGTAAGTTTTATAAGAGACAAATAGGATTGTAAGAGATGCGAACACATGATTACTCGAAGTGCCTTTCTATTTTGAGGTAGGATTTGGTTTTTGTAAAAATTATAGGTTGGTTGTTCTTATTGATGTTTGTTTAATAGTCTTTTAACCAATTTTTCTTTTTATGATTGGACTTGTTTATATTACTTTCTTCCTATGTCCCTGCCTCAAATCTTAGAAGATGGAACCTTAACCAGTTATATGAGGATCATAAAATGGAAAAACTAAACTAAATAAACAAACAACTAAACAACTAAACAACGGTTGAACCTACCTATGATAAACTAGCATGTTCAATTCAATAAGAGTTATTCGATGATTATAGTCAAGAATAGTATAATATTAAGATTCCTCATGCTTATCCAAGTAATCTTAAACTTAAATCCTTTTGAAAATAAATAATATGAATTATAATGTAATAGTGAGTAAAAAAAATCATTCGATATTTTAAGATAAAAATTTGATTATAAAATTATTAGTCTTTTTTAATTATCATGTTAGTTTTTGATATACAAGTTATTGAATGATGAAGTAAATTTTCCAAACTTACATAATACAAATTAGGATTTTGTTAACTAGAGCCCTTAAAGAACATTTATTACCTATAATAAATTAACCTTAACTAATAAAATTAGTTAAGAATAATTTATTATATGCAATATTATCTTTAATCAGTGTTCTTAGGGCACCAGTTAGCAAAACGCTAAAAATTATATAATAATAAATATTATCTTTTAAAGATCTATTTTTCATTGTGAGATGAAAAAAATCAAGTTTTTTTATTATCAAATATATAAAATTTTAAGATATTTAATATGTCTTAATGAAAAATTAGTAAAATATAAATAAATATAGATCATAAAAAAATTATTTGAAACAATACGATAGCAGATTTAGCTTTTATCTATACATATTTTTTCAAATGCTAAAAGTATATTGTTTATCGTTTTTTAGTAACCTTAAGTTTTTTTTTTTCTCTTTTCTCCTTTTGCAATTAAATATTTCGCTCAAGGAAGGAAGTACAAGATAAATCACTCGAAATTCATATAAAATTATTTTTATTTATCCTCCATATAAATAAATTTTGTAGTGGTCCAACAAAGTAGAAAAGGATCATGTCATATAAATCTAAAACACGAATTGAAATTGTTGCCTATGACTATAAGCGTATAAAAATCCACATGAAATACAAGGGATTGCGCGTGGATCTCCTCCAATAACTGGAGGAAACTATTTTTTCTAATAATGTATTAAGGTTATTGGATTTAGATCCAATGGTCCTCAACTTTTGTATAAAATATATTTTTAAAAATTAAAAAATAATTATTTTTTTAAACATATATATATTTTAATATTTTAAATTATTTTTTTATACATAATAATATTTAGTTAAAAAATAGACTCTAAAATATACAAAATAAAATGTGAGATGTTAAAAATAATTTAATTTTTTTTTTATTTTTTAACTATATATTATTTATTATAAAAATATTTAAAATATAAATATATATTTATCTATAAAAAAATATTTTTTATTTTTTAAAAACATATTTTATACAAAAATTGAGAAATCCAATGATCTACTTTTTACTTAAGAAAACAGCCCCTCCAGTATTATTGGTGGGGATCCGAATTTAAAGGGATCATGTCAACTTTGCTCCCACTAGCATTGGGTCTTGACTCTGCCACTGTGTACGCACACATTTACAATTAGTCGAGTTTCCCATCCAAAAATTCAATAAGTAAAATAACTAAATTAAAAAAATTAATATTTATCATTAAATTAAAATAAATACCTTGCACAAATTCATGGTGTAAAAATCGGTTGCACCCTCATGGTCATTGGGATTCATTAGAAGGTAAAGATCATTGATGTTAAGAAGAAGCTTCCAAATCTAGTCCACCATATAGAAATATTCAGAATCTAAATTTGCCCTTCAATTCCTTTATATCTCAATCTCACTATCTAAATATGCCACCCAAATCTGTATAAATTATAAATTCCAAAAAATTTAAATATTCTACAAATATTTGAAATATTATAATAATTTATTTACACAATAAATGTGGAGGGACTCAATAATTAAGTTAAATTAAACAATTGAGTACGTAAATTATAAACTATAAATTCAAAAGAATAAACCTAATAACAAACACAAACTTAAATATATTTCTATTTGCCTTTTTATAATTTAAAAGAAAGTATAAAATTTTAAATTATAAAATATCATTGGGTACTATTTACATTTAATTAACTTAAAAATTTAGATTAAACAAATATAATATATTTTCAAATTTTAATTTTGATGTAATTTATTAGTATTATTAAAATATACATAGGTGTGCATATTTTTGTTTAATTTATCCAAAAAATATATCATGCCTTGAATTTGCACCCAGTCATCTTGCAGCTTTGATAACAAAGGACGAATAATAATGCCCTCTACGACCCACCATTTGCATACTCAGGAAAGCACACCATGTAAAATTTAAATGCATCCCACATTTTCAATCTTCTCACCCATTCCTTTAATTATCACATCTACCAATCACACCTTCAAGTAAACAACGGATTTTTTTTTTTCTTTTTGTAAAAATAGATAATTGTTTTAGTTTAGGATTACTAGTCAAAATGGATTAGCAAGCACTTAATGAGCTAAATATATATTTACATAATATAATATTTTATAATTATATGATATATAAACATAATATCACAATTAAATATAGTATAGATAAAGCTCCTTAATATTAAACTTTAACAATATTAGTTAAACAACAATATATACATATCCAACAGCCAAAAGTAACATTCAAAAGATTATCTACCTATATATAAGTGGAGCTCCTAAAACAAATTACAAATTAATAACAAAAGAAGAGCTTTAGTCCTTGTAATAACAAGGCTTATTAAAACAAGAAATACTTGCAAGCTCCTACTCCGTAGGTGGGTGTTTTGAATATAAAACTAGAGTATTTTAAAATACAACAAGAGAAGTTCAGAAGTTCAGAAATATTATAATTTAAAAAACTCAAAATCAAATAAATTTATAGATGCAAAGTCATTAAATCCACTAATCCAGACATTTCAACATTTTTAGAGTATAGAAATAACACTTGTAATTCTAGAAGTCTGCCTCAAAGCACAAGGAGTCCAAAAAACAATATTTGTCCAAAATAGATATCGTAAAATTGAAATCTTGCATAATTAGCATCATTTGTTCACCTGACCAAAATCCACACAATTCTCTCCTTTACTCGCAGAGTAAAGTGTAACTGCTGTGACCCTAAAAAATAAATAATAGTTCTTTAATGTCTCATACTAAGAAACATCCAGAATGAGTTGGCATTCATAATCCATTTCGGTACTTTATTTCTTTTCTTTAAGGTCATTGTTATTCCACATAATGTCTTGAGTTGCTATATTCACAAATACTTAGAAAATACATTGTGATCCAAATGCTCCATAACTTAAATTTGCAATCTCACCAATAACCAACATTGATAAATTGTACAAAACTATTCTAAGGTTTTTAATAATGCCCATATGACCACATAATTTCCACCAATCTCACTTCCCATTACTTAGATTATTTCCAACATAAGACAATGATATTTCTTAACATGAAAATGACATCGAATGCACTCGTCAATTATAAATATCTGAATTGTAAATTTCATTACCATACTAGTCCCCAAATAATTCATTCATTGCCTCTTATAGCACTTAAATTATCTAATATTACCAAATGGGTTAAAATTTATACCAACAATAACAAAAATAATTCATTCAATAATTATAATAACTTTCAATGCACTTCCATTTATCAGACTTCCTCTAACAACGATAAAATTTAAGATAATTTGAGAAAAATTCCTAAAGTGACTTACCACTCCAAATGATAATAAAAAACTTAAATTCTTCCCCTTGAGATCTAATAACAATAGGGGATCAAAAGTTTTTATATATCATCACTTTACATATTTCAACTCCCTACCAAAAAAGAAAAGTTTTTAATTGAGTAATCTAATCATCAAATTGATATATAGGAATTGTTAGATACTTAACATAAAAAAATCCCAAGAAAATTTCACAAAAATCCCTTCAATCGAGTTCAATTTGATTACTTAGTTACTATTCATGTTCCACATCTAAAATTAGGGATTTTTTCATCCTAAGGTTAAATCACCAAATTGAAAGCTTAAACAAGTAGACAACAATTTGAAATTCATCTAGGAATGAAAGCCCTAACAAAATTTTAAGTTATAATACCTAAATTAAGCCAAAATTTCATTTTTTTTCACTATTGTTCACTCTACTTGCTCGAAACAGATTTTTCCTAAATTTAAAGGCCAAATCCCAAAATTAATAGCTTTGAATGAGGGAGAAACATTCAAAGCACCTACTAAAACAAAATCCCATCGAAATCGGGAGGAAACTCATGAATTTAGGCTAAAATTTGTTTAAATTTTGTGTTACATTGTTGTCACAAAGCTCTTTGATTTTCGACCATCTTCATGTCCACTTTCGCTGGAAAAAGTCCAAAAAACATCGAAAGGGGAAGAGGATGATGTAGCACAACTGACTAGAGCCAAATGTGACAAAGGTCAAAGATGATGTCCAACCTTAGCTAGCACGAGCATACTAACAGGAAGGAAGAAAAAAAATGAAGATATAAGGGGATTTTAGTAATTTCCTTTCTCAGATAACACGTGTTAGCCCAAGAAAAAAAATATATAATTTTTTGCACATAGGGGATTTCGACCTTAGGTTTTCTTGGTTGCATGGGTAAGGCTTAAACATTTGAGCCAGATTAAGTCTCATGAAAAATGCTATTTAAATTTATATAAGAGTAATTTTTAACCTCCCTTTACTCAACTATTTTAACTTTCATGTTTTTCTTTAATTATGTTGCTTCTTACCGCTAATTAATGTAATTATTCACAAAATTATTTTATAAGAATTAAATTATTAAATAAAATTTTTTTACCTGAATATTCCATTTTTCATATATTTTTATTTCAGTTGCACAAGTAGGATTATTCTCGAGTGAAATTTATTGGGTTTTATTTCACCTTGAAATAAAAGTGTTTTCATACCATCAATTGCTTGATATGCTGTCATCTTGGCCAAATTTTCGTCATTACAATATAAATTTATAAGGGACGAGCAGGAATGTAAGAGATGTGAACATTATTATGATTACTTGAAGTGCCTTTCTATTTTAAGGTAGGATTTGGCTTTTGTGAAATTTATTGGTTGGTTGTTCCTCTTAATGTTTGTTAAATAGTCTTCTTAACCAATTTTGTTTTTTAAATAATTGGACCTATTTATTTTACTTTCTTCCTATGTCTCTACCTCAAATCTTAGAAGATGGAACCTCAACCAGTTATATAAGGATCATAAAATGAAAAAACGAAACTAATAAACACACAACAAAACAAACGAACAACAGTTGAACCCATATGAAAAACTAACACGTTCAGTCCAATGAGAGTTATTCGATGAGTACAGCTGGAGTAATCCATTAGTAAGGCTCCTCGTACTCATCCAAATAGTATCGAATTCAAATTCTAGTGAGTACTAATACTATAAATTATGATGCAATAGTACGTTAAAAAGAAAAAAAGAGTCCTTCGATATTTCAAGATAAGAGTTTGATTATAAAATTTTTAATTTATTATTATTATATTATCTTTTGGTATAGGTTACTGAATGATAAAATAAATTTTCTAAACTTATATAATAAAAATTAGCATTTTGCTAATGAGTGCCCTAGAGCCTAAGGAGCATTTATTTCTTGTAATAAATTAGTTTTAACTAATGAAATTAATATTTATTATTGCTGGTAGTTAGTATAATAAATGATCATTGATTAATTTCATTAGTTAAGAATCATTTATTATGTGCAATAAATGATTCTTAACCAATCCCTTAAATACATTAGTTAGCAAAACCATAAAAATTATGTAATAATAAATGTTATCTTCTAAAGATCTATTTTCCATTGAAGATGAAAATAATCAAGTTTTTAGTTATCAACTATATAAAATTTTAAGATATTTGATATGTATTATTGAAAAATTAGAAAACGATAAATAAATAAAAATCACAAAAAGATTATTTGAAACAATACGATGGTAGATTTAGCTTTATCTATAAATATTTTTTCAAATGCTAAAAGTATATTGTTCATCGTTTTCTAGTAATGATTTACCTTAATTTTCTTTTCTTATTTTCCCTTTTTGCAGTCTAATATTTCACTCATTCTGTCACGCAACGTCACCTATGCCCATCTTAACTATCTCTTAACAGCTTATCGGCACAATCATTTTAAAAGTAAAAAAAAAAAAATCTATACAAGTAAATTGAAATGTTTAATAATGAATCTGTAAAAGACAAAATGTCAATTCACCCTATAATGATGTGTGTAAATTGTTGTTTTTCCACAAATACATTAATTTAAGGTAATATCCCCCGAATAATTGGTGGCAAATTTTCTAGTATTCCTCTTGGAGAGATTGACTTTCTATTCATGATATAAGAGTCTGAATTCCTTAACATAATTAATATGTTATAATTATCTAATAGATTCATATTAAATCAAAAGTTATAGATTCAGTTATCGAAATCAATAATTTTTTGAATTGATTCACTCATAATTTTATTTTTAAGAAAATAAATAGAAAGAATGTATACATGTATATACACACACACACGCTGCTTTATATTACTGTTCATTACATGCCTTTAATTTCATTTAAATTGCTGAAGATCCAAGGCCAAAATACCGGAGGATTAAGGCCAAGGTCAAATGCATGCTTGGACCCATAATAATTTATATGGTTCCTGTAATCCTGAAGGAATGTAATTGTTCATGCACCAAACTTAAAGCGCCAAAGAAGGCCTAGATTTTTTTTGCTTTTGGAAGGGGAAAGAAAGAAGTAAACTACATAAATGCAAAGAAGGACGTACCATTTTGTTCGGAGTAACTAAAGGCCAATAAGTCTGTATTTGACGCCTGAAAGTTCACTCTAAAATCACCCTCAAAGCTGTGATGTGGTTGATAACATCAAGAGCTCCATCGAAAGCTCATGCCCTAGTGTGGTATCTTGTGCTGATATTCTTGCACTGGCAATCCAAGCCAATGTTTCTTGTGGGTGATCACACTTCACTTTTCATCCTCTCCACATTAATTATATGTATATATTTTTGCACAGTTACTAACAACTTTTCATTACAATGAAAACAACGAAGATACTAGTAACTACGTTAAAACATTATCATTAGATGATTACCAATACACAAAAATATTCCCATTAAAATATAGTTACCAACATGTATGTTGCATGGCAGTACAGGCACAATGAAACAAAAATTACAGATAACAATGCTGCATTAATTCTTTAACGTGGGCTAGGATATTTCTCATTAGGTACTAGTATCATCATTATTGAGTGTTTTGGACATTCTTAGATATATGACTGAAAATAAAAATTAAATCGGTTGAAGGTGCACATACGTTTGGGCGTGACCTCATTGACCTCATTTTGACCCTTGTACTTCTCCATCAATTTAAGGTCTTGCCCTTTACATTTGTTTCATTCTTTATTCTTAGTAAATTCAACCAATTATGTTGAAAACGAAAATGAATGTGTGTTTGTGTCTATATATATATATATATATATATATATATATATATATATATATATAATAATTTCCCCGAAAAACCTTACTAAGATTTAAACAACCAACCATTACTTTGCAAGTCAATAAATTGATTCTACTTAAAAGTTTTAGCAATGTACAATGATTTTGTAAAATGAATGTCATTTTGAAGTGTTAGAGAGAGTGAGTACATTGATTTGATTTTTTTTTTTTCAAGAGAGAGAGAGAAAGCATAAGTAAATAAAAGAAGCAAAAAGTAGCTTAGAGACTCAAGCGTGAGATGGCATATATATATATATATATATATATATATGAACAAAAAGAAAGGATCATGTGAGGAAGAATGAGACACACTGGTTATTATATTTTTAAATGTCAATTTTTCAACCACGTACAACGGTTATTAAGATTTGAAAATGGACTATAAAATCAGCCAATAAGTCTGTGATTCACGTCAAACTAACCTGGTAATTAACTTAGGTCCTCTAGAGGTAAAGCAGCTCAAGTTAATGCCATGAGCAAATCCATTGGTTCTCTACGATCTTTCTCTAATGCCACCAACAATTCTACCTTGACCGTAAACGTAAGTCGCTTGAACACGCTATTTATTTGCAATGCTTCTCATTTTCTAGGCATTATAGGTTGGAAAACTTGTGATCGTCATGTTTGGAATTTCACCATTATATGGACGAGCTTAGGCATAATTGGAAATGTTGTTCGATTCCTACTCAGAAATTTCATCTGCTAAATTTATTGATTTCTTCTAATTAAGGATGGGAACCAATTGCATGTGGTTTGATGACTTAGACATATGAGGATTTTCTTTTCACAGGATTTGATTACGTGTTAGATAGTATTTTATTAATCTTCTTAACTTCAGGGAGAACTTATTTGTGCACTCGAGCAATCAATCACTTTCGGGAGGTTCATTTCATAAAACCTGGCTTCAAAGGATTTGTCAGCATTTCTCATGCAATCGCTACATAGAAGAAGCTGAAACATTATCCAAGCCGAGGTTTGTGGCCAAGAAGATAGCTTACTTTGAGGTTTATTTCAAGAAAAAGACAGCCAAGAAAGCATCCATAACCTTGATCCAATAAGCAAATGCTTCAAAAAATAGAATTTTTTATTCCGACGCTCAAGATGAAAATTGCAATTACTCATCCAATGGAATGACATAGCATATCATGTAGGATGATGTTCAACAAGGATACTAAACTTTGTAATATCCATGGAAAAATACAATTTATTAATGCAATACAGGATTAAGAAAATTAAAGGGATACTAATAAGCTTGAGAAGTAATGACTGCAGTAGGCCAATATGATTAAGGACTTGAAGTCCACTTCAACTTGTTGATTAGTAGTGCATCATGTAAATACCATTGATAGTGTGATAAAAACTCTTAATGGTATCAATGCCTTTTAGATTAACAATCAGGCTGCTTCTAAATTGCCGAATCTCAAAGCAATCATATCACTAGCTAGTTCCATTATATTTCAAGTGATACTTTTAATCAGAGTGGTATATGATATGTGCATTATCTGCATGATAATGAAGAACTCTTAGTTGCTCAATTGCAGCTTGTGACTAAGCAAGCTACAGCATCAGCTTCAAATTGGCCTATTATATGAAGGACATCACATTATATATAATGCTTTTTAGGTTTGGGGATTCAGGTTTTTATATAATCTTACATGGTTAGCGTCAGGTCATTCAATGAGAAGAAACTTTATTCTCTATTTTCATTTTCAACTTGTGAATGAAATAAGGTTAGCTACGACTTAAGAGATGTAGCTTTGCTTAACTAACTAGTGACAAAATAATGTAGATTTAAAAGTAAGAAATAGTTTTAATTTAACATCTTAAAATATATAGTTATATTTTGTAAATTTGACGTGAACAAGATATATGGGTGTTATATAAATAATCTTAATTCAAATTACAGTATTCATTGGTTTAAGATTTATATCAAATTTAAAGTACTCTTCTATCTATTTAAATTTAAAATGATGGATATTAATTTCAGCACTTTAATTAATAGGTTTATTCTTTGAATACTTTAAACTCAAATTATGTCAGCAAATTATGTTAATTACCTTGTATAAATGTCTTCTTAATTATTGCTAATTATGGAAACAACATTCAAAATTTTCGGTATAATTATTCATGTGTTGATGAGCATCCTTAAATATATACTAGAATTCAAACAATTTTAAATGATTCTTCAATTACTATATGATTTTCAGATTTTCACAAAAAAGTTTCAAATATATGAATTATTATCCTAAACTCTAATTAGAATTATGTTAATTAGTTTGTATAAATGTCTTCTTTATTATTCCTAATTATGGAAACAATATTCAAAATTTGCTTCATAACAAATCATGTGTTAGTGAGCATCTTTAAACATATTAGAATTCAAACAAATTTAAATGATTCTCCAATTTGAATTTTCGGTTTTTTAGAAAAAACTTTCTAAGTATTTAAATTATTATCCTTAAACAGAATTAGAATTTAGGACCATGTATGATATTTTGCCTTAATGATCTTTTATTGCGTTATGCTTGGTAAATAATTTAATATGTTTATTGAGGGTGGTTAACAATAAGTTTCAACTTAAATTGTGAATACTTTCTTATAACTGGATTTATAAATATACATTAGTTATCTTAAGTGAAATTCTTAGTGTTTAGTTTTAGTACTTGGAGAACATTGCAAAAAATTTACCCACTTCAAAAATATTCAAAATCCATTTTTTTAATATAATATTAAAGATACTATTTGACTTTTAAATATTTTAAACCATTTATGATTAACATATTATTATGTTATTAAGTTGCTCTTAAACCATTCACGATTAAAAGCTTTCATTATTTTGTTTTATGTCTAGAATATTAGACCTAGATTTCGAGATATATATATATATATATATATATATATATAGTTGTGCTGAGTGTGTTGTGGAAGAGTTTTTTTTTTTTTTTGTTTGATTGGGAGACAAAGGAAGGAAGGAAAATGTTAGTAGGAGAATAGCGACCCGTGCGAGATGGCAGGCCTGTAATCTTGGGATGGCTTGTCGCCTTGCATTCTTGTTCTGAAGCAGACCTCCCTGAATTTGGACTTCAAATTAAGAATGTTTTCGTCTAGAATTCTTTCCTGAACGTCTCTTGCTTTGTGAAGGAGTTTCTTTAGATATTGGGTATTGTCTATAAAAAAGACAATCCTGTTTTGGTGAACATTATGTTGAAGTTGGAACTGCCAAATCCAGTTAATGACAGCTCTAGTGGCATGCTTAAGACCTATACCAATGCTCATTGGGTAGTTGTTCTTCCAACCATAATTGAGGATGTGCTCATTGTTGAGAAGGATAGTGTAATAGAAACATGAAGCCTTGCCCCTTCTTTCCCTCTTACCTGATCTAAGATGCACTATCCAGCCAGAGGCATTATTGGGGTTTGGGAAGTGGGTTTGGGAAGTCTACTGGTTTGCAACCCTCAAGACTAATAGCGAAGAAGTTGGACCTCCTAATCCAGGTTTCCTGGGCACCGTTAAAGGTCAAGTTAATCTGTCTCACAGTGTCTAGGGAAATAAGAGCAATCCCTAAATGAATTGGACCATTCCTAGCCTGCCAGATATGATAGAGGATCATTATGATGCAGTTTGAAATATGTTCTTGGTTGGCTAGGGTCCTCCGGTTTTGGGAAAACCATCCTAAAAGCCAAGTGGTTAGTGATTGGTCATTACCGTCGTTAAATTTTTGGCCTAGAGGGGAAGCAAACAGACAGCCCTCGTAAAGTGGCATTTCATAAATAGGTGATCTAGAGATTCGTTCTCCTCTCTGCTGAAAGTACAACAATGGGATATGGGAACGTGATGATTAGTTAGAACCTCTCCAATAAGGATTGCTCTTCTAAAGATTTTCCAAGCGAAGTGGATGGATGATTATGCAGTGTAGATTGAGTCTCCAGAATTCTTTCCAATTGAGAAGAAGGTCTGTTGTTTGTGGGTTTTTTGAAATAATACTGGAAGAGTATTTGAGTTAGATTGATTGACAAAAGCCCAAGCTTTGAGCAACAGTCTAAGTTCAAATAAGAATAACTTTTAACACAACTAAAATATCTATACCTATAATATCATTCCCAAAAAAACTCATTTATAGCCTAGCTTGTGCTCTTCTTCCAGTTTTTAATTGAATGAATAATGACTTATAACAATGAGCAAGAAGGGAGATAGTATTTATAGAGCAACAAAGTTCCAAGACCTTTATATAAAACACATATATTTGCTAGAGATTTTCCTTATACATGTACGATTTCCTTTTAGTTTATATTGTATAAGTAATTTGGGCATTATTCCTTAATATATGCTGCTTTATAGTGCATAAATAAAATAGGAAATATGAAAGAAATTTACCTAATAAATAAATGGCAGAAATATAGTAATATTCATTTTCTGAAGGCAACTGTGGATTTGAATTTGATAATTTTGCTGTTGTTTAGTTTGTTTTCTTTGCTTCATAATCACAGCATATATTTTATTCAACTATTGCACAAAAAATTAGATCATTCTGGATTGTTTTCTTGCTCCTTCTGTTATGAAAATCTCACATGTAGCATATGCTGAATTCATAACATATGCTCTGCTTTAGTATTTTTCCAACAAGCTTCCATTAGTAACAACTTCTATGAGAGAAAGTTCAATTTTTGACAGTCCAACAAGAAACGGGTCATTGTTGAATTATCTGTATATTTCCACATTTTTAATCTAAGAATAACTTGTATGTTGTTGCAGTTTGTGATGAGTTTAAATGTCTCAGTAAAGTTCATTGAAGAATAAAGTCTCAACACTCTTGCTCTGTTTTTTATGTTAGCAATATGAGAGTATCATTTGCTATAAATTCTTAGTTATTTAATTGAAAAACTGTTTTTGAATGTATAATCTACTTTGACATCAATTTTATATGCTTTTATTTTGCTCTTATGTCACTTATTATATATATTGCTTCTTTTTTTGTCCCTTTATGGTAATGAGATCATCTTGATTTGAAGGGGAACTGCCATATATTTTCTCATATTGTGAACCATTCAAGAAAGTTTCTATGTTATCTTTTAATGCAGTATGTGACACTATATTAACATAATCATCAAACATTGACTTTATTTTAACACTCCCACAAGCTAAAGATGATTCATATTCAAGCTTAAGCTTGTTTCAAATAATACTCAATTAGGAATGAATCAGTGGCAAACTAATATAATTATATTCTCCATTAGTAACATTTCAAATAATCAGGGTCAATTTTATTTCAGTAATAAAGAAGGTAAGGAAGGTAACCTTTAGGGAACTATTTTTTTAGTAGCATCCATCACTATCTGGCTGTAGTGGCTCCTTACATGAAAGCTTAAATGACATTGTTCGTCATCTTTAATTTTCTCTCAAAAATACAGAACCAAAAGAATACACAAACAAGATGATTGAAGACCCATTTTCAAGAAGAGATAACTTCAAATATTGGTTAAAAAAAAAAAATTAAAGGACCAATGATGAGCAAGGAAATTAAACACCCTCCCCACATATAAATTCTGCTTTAGTTTAATTTTGTTCTTCTTACTCCTAGCATTTTTTTTTTCTGCACTTGTAAGCAAGGATGTAGCTTGGGTTTAGAACTACCCTACCTTTAGTTGTCGTTTAAAGAGTTTATCATCCTCAATTTCATTTAAATAAATGAATCATTCTTCTTTTGGCCTTTAAAAGTTTTTCAAGGTACTAATATTATCTTTCTTAAAAGAAAGAAATGCAATATATGAATATACTAATGCTTCTGGGGAAGCCAAATTCATGCAATTTGGATAAGAATAATGGATTAAAAAAGATAACCAATATTTTTTTTATATATCATTTATGTATATAATTTATAATTATTATTTAAAAAAAAAACATATTGAGCAAGCAAGTTAACCTTGTTTAACCAGCTAGCCTATCGATTTAGGATTGGTGTTAATATAATAGCTTGTACAAATAAATTGGTCTAGATAGAGCAGTCCGAGGCTAACTTGTGATGGTTGGTCTAGTTTTTGACGTATTAGTAGAAATAGACCTAAAAATAAATATTTATCACTGCAATGTGAATTTTTGTCAAATCTCTTTTCAAACTCTTTAATTTAATTTATATGGACTTTTTTGGTTGAGAGCATCTTTTCCATGGGTGAAAGTCATGAGATTTGCTAGAGCCAGAAACACTCATACCTAAAAGTTTGATTTCAAGCAAAAGAATCAGAGGTTTGGTATAAATTAGAGAGTACATTTGTATATAAATATACAGAACCACTTGATGTCATGCTTGATTCCCACCAACACAGTTTCAAGACAGATCTTGGCTTGTCAGTACAATTCTTAAAACCAGAACCATATTCATTTAAGCAATGCAAGAAATGCTGAGAAAAGGGTACATAAAGAAAAGCATCATATATGTGTACTAATGTGTTTCATTTTTTTCTCCTTTCGAAATTAAAAAACAGTACATAAATTTCCTTGTTATTCATACCAAAACAAAAGAAACAAAGGAAAAAGAAAACGTGTCCTGATCCTGTAAGACATTTTCCCTTCTCTGCTGTTTTTTGTAGTGGATTAAAACATATGACTAGTAAACTGACTTGCCCAATAAGGGCAATAATACTGGTCTCTTAAGCTAGGTGGGTTCAGTGCCCATTGGTCATATTCTTTATGGATTCAAACCTTGGAGCCTTGTCACCAAACTTAGTGCTTCCATACTGCTTCAAATAGTCTCCAAAACTGTACCCACTTGGGTATAACAGCTTAGGAGCAGGGGAAATAATGGCCTCACCAACTGGGTTATAGAAAGTGGCAATGGACAGTCTGCTTCCATTCTTGTCAGGCATCACCCTGTGCACAACACTCTTATACAACCCATTACTCAACACCTCCACTTGATCCCCTGTGTTGACAAAAATGGCATTGTTCTTGGATGGCGGAATCTCCACCCACTTCCCATCTCTGAAGAATTCAAGACCTGGCACTTGGTCATCTTGAAGCAGCAGGATTATCCCTCCAGCATCTGTGTGTTCTCTCAGTCCTCTCACCAATTCTGGTTTTGGGCACTGAGGGTACATTGCCACTTTTGTTCCCACTGTAGGACCTTTACTTCCAGAGAATGCTTTCTTTATGTGATCCTTCTCCAATCCAAGATTCTCACTCATGAGTTCAGATAACTTCTCTGCCAGCTTGATGAGTTGTGCTATGTACTCATCCACTGCGTTGCTGCATTTACATTTCCTTCATATCAGTTTGTGTCTTTCAACTGTTTTTGTTTGTGTTTGTGTGTGTGTGTGAGAGAGAGAGATGTAGTGTTACTAGCACCATCAGAACAAGTTTTAATTTTGAATTTTTCTCAGGTGGATTGTGCATGTCACTCAACTATTAATCATATTCACAAATGAAAACTCTCTTGAATATAAGGTTGCAAGTTGATATGTGGTTTTGGTCTATAAAATATGTGGTAGATTAGTAACATTATAACCCAATTACATAGGGGCTAAACAGGTTGATTACTATTGAAGTGAAGAATATTGCATTTACTTACCAAAGCTCCTCAGAGAGGTTTGGGATTTCCTTAACGTTGGAGGTTGGGCGATGCCAAATGAAGAAGGTGGTTTCCCAATCTATATCAGAGATATAGTTCGACTTCTCCAACCTCTTTGCTACCTCAGACTGGTAGAAGCTTTCTTTCAAGTTTTCCTCATAGTATGTATTTATCAGCTGCTTCACCTTCTCCATCAACTTTGGGTCAATCCCATGGTTCTCAATCTGCACATAGAAGCAATGTTTCGGACTAAGATTTAGACCACATATTGATCAAGAAGAATAGGGAAATGGAAAACTAACATAGTTTTCATAAACATTACCACAAAAAAGCCCCTTTTCTCACAAGCTTCGTGCAATAGAGCCATGGTTTCACCACGCTCCTCACCATTCAGCTTAGCGAAATCTATCCTAGGAACCTCCATGAACTCTAATATTCTCTTGTAGAAAAGACTCAAATATTTTTGGTTGCCGAAGGGGTGTTGTAAGATGGGGTATATATAGGGCTAGACAAGATCTGCGTCCTTGTCTTGATAAAGTAATTAGATGCTAATTAATTAGTTTAATATATGAATAGAGCCAAGAGGTCAAAACTAATTATGATGAGTGGAGTTGAATGTTTTTGTTGTGGGTGCCTTGAGAATGGCAAGAAAGATGCAATAGTCCAAGTTCATTTCACTGTTACCATGTGGTTGGTTGCAATTTTAAACTACTTTTCAAAATGGGTCAATCAGATTTTCCCTTGGAAACCAAGTTTAGGTTCTTCCATTTGCCAAATGAAAACTTGTACTTTACCCCATGTAAAATCTAACTTCACTTCGCCTTCTTATTTTTCTCTCATTGTTGTCGTAACACAGAAAATTATCTCTATACTAGCTTTTGTTATGAACGAAAAGCCATTGATGGACTGTAACATTCAAAACCACGGGCAGAGAGCAGAAAAGGTTGCAATGGCAGAAGAAAAATACAGGAACAGCAGATCAACCAGTGGGCGTGGCTTTGGCCCCATGCTGTTCCAACATGATGACTCACTCACATCCACCTTTATTTAACGTAGAATTATGATTAAAAGATTTTAAATTTTAAAACTATTGTAAAGGACATAGGAGGTTTTATCTTTTTCATCATGTTTTACCAGTTTTAGAACATGATTACACATAATGAAATAGTTCAGTTTTGAAAAGAATCCTTAAGAACTAAAAGAAGTGAGATTTTTAAATTCCTGGGAATAATTTTAAAACTCGAAATTCTTTATAGTATAAGGGATTAAGAAAGTTGGTTTTCTTACCGAAAAGGACAATATTTGGAATATGAGAACACGTAATAAAAAAATTTTCAGATAATGTCATAAAGTTCCATCAGTAATCATCTTAAAATTCTTATATTAACCATATTATCGTATTTATGAGGAATTGGTTGCATGAAGAGAGCTTTGTCTCACACTTTCTGTTTTATTTGTGAAAGAATTACAAATACAAGTTTAATATAGAATGTAATGGTTAAAAAGAACTCAGCATTTTAAAAGATGAAAGATGGATATGACATAGAAGATAACTGAATATAAAAGTTGAAAATAGGGAATCAAGTAGGTCAGCGCACATAGAATGCGAAGTAGGAGAACCAGGTTTTGAAAGGAATCTATGGTTTTGTTAATGGCATAAATTCGGAAGAATATAACTTTTCATCGTCATTTTCTGTGCTACCAAACTTGAGCCATATATGTCGCATATGGTTAAGCAACAATCGTACTTAGCTGAGGATGAAAAAGTTGCCCAAAAAAAAAAAAACAAAACAAAAAAAGAAGAAGGTTTGAATGGGACTGTTTGGTGAAAATACTGGTGGCCTTGTGCTGAGAAGATTCTGGACTTGGATCCTTTGTATTTGGGAGATGAATTTAATTAGATTTAAGTCATTGTATTTGTATTTTTATATAAAGGTTTAAATTTTAATAATTATTAAAAAATTAAACAGTTTTTTAGTAATTTATTAAAATATAAATTATTAAATTTTTATCTAATAATTTAAATTACATTAAATTTATCTATATTTAAAAATTCCAAATACAAGGAATTTGTATACGTAACTTTATAATTTGGAATGGATTTGAATTCTTTATATATGTACTATCTTTGAGATCTGAGTAATTAAATTTTTATTTAATAATTTAAATTTTAATAAATATTATATAATATTTAATAATATTATAAAATTTAAACCATTAAATTTTTATCTAACAATTTAAATTTTAATAATTTTATCTGCATTTTCTAAATACAATAAATCTATATCCACATGATATGTGGCTTAGTACAAACCCTTGGAAAAGTCCACGCGCTTCAAGTGAGGTGAAAATATATCGTACCAAAAGGGCAACAAAATAAAAGTCAATACAGGGACTTGCATTAAAGGTTCTGTCTGCTTTTAGTACTAGGCCAATATTTTTAGGACTTGACTCACGTCCACTTTTATCTAAGAAATTTTTTTCATAAATTTGAATTTAAAATTAAAAAAAAAGTCCATACTTAATAAATGAAATATCTCATCTATATAAAAATAACTCATGTTCGACAAAAACAAAGCTATTTTATAGAAAAAAAAAAAGGGCTCATAATGAGCACAATAATAAAAAAAAAAAATTGACCAGGCCAGATTTCTATCTTAGCCAATCACCCAACCCGGTCATTTACATACATACGTTTATAATAGTTAGAGAGTAAAATTTCAAAAAAATAAATTACAATTTGCGTCAAAGATTTCTTAAAAATTGACTGACAAATTAAAATTTTTAAGGAAACAAATATATATATATATATATATGTATTTAATACCTATAATTCTTTTTCAAAGAGCTATTACTAAATTTATATATATAAATACTTATATGTAGTATGTTCTATTATATATCAAAATAGACATCCAATTGGAGAGGGGGCTATAGTTCCATTTTTCATATTTTTGTTCAGTCATAGTTTGAAAAATATTCTAATCGTGCTATTCTTTTTTATTTTGAAAATTTATACTATTATTTAAAATCAAAAGATACATTACATTTACATTAAGAAAAATATAAAATTTTATTTGTTTTGAATGAAATCTTAATTATAATTATTATTTAAATAATACAAAAAAATTAAATATATATTCGACCAATAATAATTAGTCATTTTTTGAATTTAGAATAAATTAAATTTATACATTTTATTACAAAAAATAAAAATATAATGGTTTAAGAAATAAATTTTTCTAATAAATTATGTTATTAATAAAATATTCTTGAGTGTATTTTGATCCTCTTTTGGAGGAGAGAATAATTTATTAATGAAAAGCTTATTAGATGTTAAAATATGAAGTTATAAATAGCAACAAAGATAGTATGTAAAAACTTATATTCCGTATAAATAGCTTCTTAGTTTTCGATCTTGTATTATTTTTTATTCATACTATTCATATCCTTTATATTTTATTTCTTTTATTTTTTATTCAATTTTTGGGGAAGTGTTTTGAATACATTTTTGTATACCATAAAGGTATCATTATGCCATCTTGTGTCATTTTCTTATTATTATTTATAGTGGCGAAGCCAAGACGTTGGACCAGTGGGGCATAACAATATTTATTTTATATTTTATTTTGAAAAATTATATTTTAATAAAATTCTTCCTTTAAAATTTTTTAATTAAAATAGAGGAAAAATTTTATTTTTGGCCCTATTATCCTATTTAAAATTTTACTTTTATTTCTTAATTTTATTTAGTTATAATTTGCCCTTTTATTTTTTTCTTAGGTTTCATTTTTGCTTATTAACTTTATTTTATTTTAATTTGATCATTTAATTTTATTTTAAGTTTCACATACATTCATTGAATTCATTTAGTTTCAATTTGATTTTTTTAATTTTTCCTTTGGTATCACTTTCATTCTTTAATAATATTTTATTTCAATTTGACCCTTTTTAAAATCTACTCAAATATTTTATTTTTTAAAACAGCACCAAATTAATTAATACTTAATCACTTTAACTGTGGGCATTTGACTCTGAAACATATATTCTCGTATTTGAATTTATTCAAATCCATACAAAATTATACATTTCTCATACTTAGAACTGAAATACCCAATATCTAAATTTTCAAGACATTTGAAAGGTTATAATCGGGTAATGGATGATGATAAGTAGTATTATCAGGTAAGAAATATCATATTCATTGAAAATAAATTAAAATTAATATTAGTTTTCAAACTCTATTACCAAAAAGGGTTACCTATGATATTAAAATCTAAAATTATATATTAAAAAGTAAGTGCTCCGAGTAAAATGTTATTTTTGTTCCTCACATATTATAAAATTGTTGTTTTAGCCTTTTACTCATCGTAATATTTAAGTTAATCCCTCCCTTATTATAATATGTCACATTTAATCATTTACTTCTCAAAGAAATAATGAATTTAGTATTTTTATTTGAACTCTAAACTCAAAATTGAGAGACTAAGTTTATTATATTTTTAAAAAATATAATATTAAGTGTGATATTTTTTAATAAGTAGAGAATTATTTTAAGTATTATAATAAATAAAAGATCAAAATAATAATTTTATAATATTTAAATAATCAAAAATATAATTTTCTCTAAGTGCTCTAGTGTAACAATTGAATCAAGAATAATCTTCGACAAAGGAAAAAAAAAATCAAGAATAATCGCTTGATCCAATAACATTCACCCAACCCAAATTCGATTATCATTCATTGGAAACAGAAATGCAAAATATTACATATTATTTTTTGGGAGGAGTCCGGGATGAGGATTCTAGATAAGTAGAATTAGCGTTATGAAACATAAGTTTAATAGTTTATTATGAATGATGTTAAATTTTAAAATTATTTTAAAAGAATTAAAAATACTTTTTTTATTTCAAAATTTTTATTCTCACACTATGAGAATACACTACAAAAGGGTTGAGGATAGAATCTTATATATAGGATATTCTCAGAGCACGGTCTTCCATTACAAAATTTTAATTCCTGAGTATCTTAGAATAATTTTAAAATGTAGAATCATTTATAATTATTTTAAACTTAATATTCTTAATTATAGTTGTTCCCTAAATGGGAAGTGGGAGGAGATTAATTAATAATTAATGACAATGATATTTGTGTTGATATCTAGGGTCACATGTTGGTGCAGAAACGTCCGGAGAAATAAAATATAAAGAAGAGAAAATGCAGATCTGGGTGATGCAGCATGTTGCTTAAGAAATATGTAAGAATCATTTCTGGGATTGCATCAAAGCACAGTAACCTTTAAGAAAGGATAGAGAATTCAAAACCAATACAAATAACTTGGTAAACTTTGAACTTCCCACCCTCACCCCACATCAAGCAACTCTTTATCTTATCACTTTTGTCAATTATGGCCTTGGAATTCTCGTAACATCCATACATCATTGACAAGAATAGTGTAATGAGAAGACTTTTTTATCTTTATCCGAATAGTTTATCCTAATTTAAGAAATCTAGACAGGAGAGAATGATTTTTTCGCCGGAATGAAAATTTCAAATAAAATTTTTAAACAAATTTTTTTTCAAAAATTTTAATTAATAAAATCTCAAATAATATCTTAGATTCTAATAAAATATGTAAAGTAATTAAAAAATTAACCTATGGCTCTAATACCAATGAACGGAATTAAATAATGAACATATTTATAAATAATATAGGGTAGGAGACTTACATACTTCTCTTAATTGCGAAAGTTGTTTGAACTCTGATTGGAATCACTGATCAAATAAGATACTTATAGTATATTAGATGTATCTCTAATTTTCACAACTTAAATTTCCTCTCAAATTAACAAGTATTCCTCTCATAGCGTCTCAAGTCTCTATATCTTTATATCTCAATTATCTATCGTATATTTTATCTATTGTATAATAGTATAACCTTATTTATAAAAGGTTAATTAAGATTAGAGATTAATAATAATTCTTATAGTTACTATTTTATTATTATTTAATTAGCATCCCTTATGAGTGGATACTGTATAATATTTAAACAAATTTAAATAATAAATATTATATAATATTCTAACAGTTTTAAATTTAAATTTTAATAAAGATATATATTATAAAATACAATGTAATAATGAGTTTAAAAAAATCTTTGCCCATCATAAAAATACATCTATTTAGAGTAAAAACTTATTTTGATTTAATGTGAAGATTAATTTAGTTCTTAAAATTTAAAAGTCGTTAAATTGATATTCTAAATTTACAAGCGTGATCTATTGTTATTCTTTCGTTTACAAAATGTTATAAAACGATTGACTGACGTAGAACATTTTCTTTGAACTAATCTGATGACATGTACATCATGTGTCAACTGTGTAACTCACTTCTTAAGAATTGGACTTTTCAAAAGTTAATCATTTTCACCCTTAATGCAATACCAAGTTTTGGATTCTCACTCATGCGTTGCGTTTTTCTCAAGATGAAGATTTATAGACTAGACTAATGAATGGATAGAAATCCAAGCGTAATATTGAATTTACCTATTTGAGATTTGCTTAGAGTCGTTTGAATACTCAAATTCTTTCATTTGCATACGTTTGGAGGCTGATCTAGTTATTTTCTAATTATATAGAATGGTATTTTATTACAAATTAAATAAATTATTTTTATTCCGTCATATCATATGGTATTAAAAATGATCTAATATATTAATAGTTTTATGCTAATTTTTTAAAAATAATAGTATTAAAATAAGATTAATTTTAAATATTTGTTTAAATTTTAAAATTTAAATCATTAAATTTTGTAGCAAAAAATTCACTGTCCTCTGCTAATATAAATATTTGATATTGATATATAAAAATTTAAATCTCCTACCATATAATAAGGTAAGGGATGCTGTAATGTTGTTAAATTATAACATTAATTGCATCATAAAATTATAAAAATTACAACATCCCTCGTTGCACAATAAAAAATTCAAATTAAACACGTAGCAATAGAACCTCTCGTCTATCTCTGTAGGCTGGATCTCATCTTAACGGGTCAAAATAGTAATTTTCTTTAGGCTAGCAAGAATGGTCGCGCTGGTCAAAGGTATAATTACACTGGGCTATTGCACGTTTATATTGAGGAGAGGGCAAAATGGACCTTTTTTTAATTAATTTTTTAAATAAAGTATTATTAAATATTATTAAAAGATTATAAATTTTTCTATATATATAATAATTATTATTTAAAATTAAAAAAAAAATATTCTCCTATTGCGTGAACAGAAAAGATTTATATTAAGTCCTGTAAAAAAATAAAAAATAAAAATAAAATTTAAATTGGATTGTACCATGATATCATGCTAGGCAAGTGTCAATTTCATGTTGTTATCAACGGCCATCTCTCTTGACTACGTTTCACAATCAATGCGCAGGAAACTGAGATAATTTCAATATATTTCTTCAAAAAAAATAAAAAAGAATAGAAACACTTGGAAAGAAAACGAATATTTTTGTAATAATAAACTACAGCTATTCACACAAATCATACATGAAATGTGACAATTATTCTTTCTTTTTATATAGATCTCCTAATATCTGGTCTAACTCTTAATGGCATCATACTGATTAATTTAAAATTAAATATTGTTGAATCCAATATAAAAAAAAGTCCTCCCAATATTATATTATTTATATACAAAGTAAGGATTAAATTTAAAATTTTACTTAAATGATACCGAACTCTTTACCTCTCAAATCAATATTTGTTGCATTTTTCATATATAAAGCAGAAATTAAATTCAAAACCTTATTTAAATAGTATCAAACTTCTTATTACTCAGGTCAATATTCGTTGGTATCATGACAATTACTTTGATTATCATATATATATATATATATATATATATATTTGGATACAATCAACACACGCAAACTCAAGTGATTTTACGTTCTGAAAAGCTTTTGACTATTACAATTGCATCATTTCAGAATTGAACTCTGCTTACTATCTCTGCCACAATAGATTTAAGTGGCTATACCAAGCTTTTAATTTAGTTTTCAAGTATTATTTCTTGGTTCAATATAATACCTTAACTTCTGTATTGTAAATGCGTACTAAGTTTCAACTTGATAATATTTTTCCTGAAAAAAGACTTATCATGTAATTTATGTCAGTATTTTTCATATTATTGCAATTGCAAAGATGATTAGTCTTTATGTTGAATTACTAGATTTCATGTGAATTATTTTAAAAAATTCTTAATTTTATATTCTAAATTGTGAACGTGATCTAATAAAATATCTGAAAATATTTAACTAAATTAAACATAGTATCGGTGATTTTATTCAATTGTGTTTCTTAATTTAAAAAATAAAAAATAAAAGTCACACAGAGTTCAACAGGCTCAAAACGATCCAATTAAGCACCTAATGGAAGTGTTGTCAGAAAGCCCAAAAGCCAAGACACGGGTCCAATCCTCAAAGAGGAAGAGTCTCTTCACGGCTAAGTCTAATATAAAGGAGTGTCTTAACCTAATTTTAGATAAAATGAGTTTAAACACTTGTACGATCGGAAAAAGAATAAGTCTTAATACTAACAGAAATAGAAAACACCCTGTCATAGTAATTTATTATAGATATATGGAAAACTGCATGTATCTATAATGTACTCCCTTATATATGGAAAACTGCATATATCTTATAATATGTTATTATACAATGATGGATGAATGAATGAAATATTAATTTGTTTTAATTATAATTCCTTTGTGAGTATATATTTCTTCAAGAAACAATTATTTTTCCTTAAACAAAATTGAGAACAAATTTTGAAAAAAAAATCACGAAGAAGATGGTGTGAGATAGTCAATTGTCAATAGGATTTTATGTATAGATATATATCCTATTCTTTTATCTTTCAAAGCTAATTATATATGCATATTTGAGTGTCACACAAATAACATATATATATATATATATATGTGTGTGTGTGTTTTTTTTTTTTTTTTTATTGATGATTATCATATGAAATACTAATTTTAATTAGAATTGGTAATGAATTGACAAGATAATATTGGGATATATGCCTATAATTTTAGTTAAGCAAGGTATTAGTGAATTTTACAAATTGTAAATTTATTATCAAGGTGATCATATTTAGTGGAGAAACTATTTTAAATAGTACACTAGATGAAATTATTTTGTCAATTTTGTCTTATGGTTAACCAAGCATATGAAATGATACTAGACAAGGTATAAATTTATTTAATAATTTCTATGCTTACATATAAGGGGTGGCAATTTTTAAAGAAATGGATTTGTGTAAATAAATGAAGAAATATCTATCAATTCAAATGATATTTTGAAAATTAGATATTATCTTGAATTCAAAGTGGATGACATAGGGAGGGTTTATCCATGGGAGTTGTTAAAAGATTATCAAAATTTAACAATTTGGTCTTAAAATATAAGGCCTCTTATGATGTTTCAAACAAATAAATTAAACATTAGACAATAAATTGTTTAATTGATATTATTGATTTATTAAATTTGTTATGACTTGAGCTAGTAGAGTATGACCAACACGGGGATGAGGTGTTCTTAATCCTCGCGAACTTGTTAAAATCCTTTTAATGACATAACTTATATAAATTCATATTAAACAAACATAGATATCATAACTCTTCATATAGATAGTTTCTGACACACCATAATAATACATTAAACATTTAGTTTATATACCAGGGAGCAACTAAACTGAATTATAAAAATAATGAAAGACATAGCTTTAGTAGGAGACTAGACTCACCGAGGAATTAATCCTAGTACGAATTTAGGGTTGATTCTTATAAGTATTCATGAAAAGCCTAAGGTGAAACACATGGTCATATAGGTATTACAAATTTTGTGAACTTCTTTGAAGTTATGAATAAGATCATGTGTATCGTACTTCTAGTTTTAATGTAAGAATTATGGTTCAATGCTTTAATGCAACCATCAAATTATTAAAACTTCAAAATATTTATACTAACAGTAAGTTTAAGTCGAAAGACATATATTTTTGTGTATAACCTTATAGATTAGAGAAGAGACGTAAATAATTGTTGAAAATAACTAGTTTAAAAAACTAAGTTACGTAAATGTTAAATTAAATAAATCCAATAGTTGAAATTAAATTTTTAGTTAATTTAAAAATTTAAATATGAAAAGATATAACTTTTTTATATAAACATAACTCTTTAAAAAATATGACTTTTCAAAAAGAAATTATGTCAGTTTGAAATTTAAATTTAAAAATATGACTCTACTTATTAACATAACTTTTAAAAAAGAATTGTGTCAGTATAAAATTTTATTATAAAAAGGACTTAATTACATTCTATAATTTATAATGAACATTATTAAGATGAGAGTATGAAATCCCTTTTCTTTCTCTGAAACTTCTTAAGATATTCTTTAGAAGAAATTTCTAAAAGTTGCTGTTTGTGAATCCTTAAGTGTTTAGAATAACACATATAGGTGATTTGCCATTAATCTTACAACAAATATAGTGGGGGCAAATACCACTTTTAGAATAGTTGGTAAATACACATTTTTTGGCACAATTTTCATCTTTTCTATTTTCTATAATTATTTTATCTAACACTTTCTAGTATAATTATTGGTGACTTGAATTATTAAAGATGCACATGCAGAGGCATGCATGTTATAAGTGGCATGAAAAAAGTTTTATTGACACATCAACTTCTCCGGTGTTTTTTACTATTCTTTATTTCTTGTATCGTATATTCTGTATATTATCCTTCCCACTACCACTTGTGTGCTCTCAGAGTCCTTATACCAGTTCCGGTGAGGGTACATTGCCACTCTTTGTTCTCACTGTAGGACCTTGAGTTCCGGAGAATGCTTCAATTATGTAACCTTTCTCCAATCCAAGATTCTCACTCGTGAGTTCAGATAAAAATCAAATTTTACACAACCATAAATTATGTTTAAAAAGTTTTACATAAAAATCAAATTTTTACTACTATGTACAATTTGCTCAACACAAAAGTTAGTGTGTTTTTTGTTTTACTTCAATACAATACAGAAGTTTAGAGATTAAAAGTGATTTTTTTAGAAAATCAAACTTTAAACCAAACAAAAATATTTATAAAATAAATTTTTATTTTGAAATTCAAATAAATTTTTAAATACTTCACACACCAAACATAATACACGATAATGTAAAATATATATAGGGCTTGACCAAATTAAGTTCTTATCTTACAAAAGTAATTATATGCTAATTAGTTATTTTAAAATATGATTATAACTATTTCTGATGATAATAAGTGAGCATAAATTGACATATTAATATCTCTTTTTTTTTCTTAGAGTGTGATATGGTGATTATATTAATGTAAATAAATTTAAAAGTTTATTAAATAATTTATTTCATAGTAATTAAAATTATTAAATGAGGAGAAGAAAAGAATAATATGACCATATGATTCCGAATCATCGGAGGTGAAGTACACGCGCTTCATAATGCGCAGATGGTAGTTAACTATTGTCGTTGTGCATCAAATTTGAAGGACCACTTCGTACTTTTACTTTCGCAGTTCCACTCCACCTCTACCCCCGAGCTAACTGGCTTATTCCTTCCGTCTTCCTCAACCCGCAATCCTCTGTGCGTGAGAAATGTGAATGCCTGTGTAACAGACGGTGGTGCTAACTTGCGCCGGTGTCGCTTCAATCATTCCTCTATTCCTCTTTCTCTCTCTCCCTCGTTGCGTTGGAGATGAGGTTGGGATCATCCCCTGTTCTTGCCCTGCTTCTTCTCTCTTTCGCTGCTCATCCTTCAATCTCCATCCTGGCCGTCGACTCCGACCCGGAGGTGCTCCTCCTGGAACCCAATGCAACTGCCGCTTCCAATGGCTCGCTTACCAGATCTGACGAGGATAGCCTCGCCAATATGATTGATCGGGCTCTGGAGAGGGAGTTCCCCGAAAATGAGCGCAATGAAGGTTCCTGGATCTCACTTCTGTCACCCTGTCTCCAAATTCAAACGCCCATGCTCTTGTCTCGTTCCTTTTTTTCTTTTTCGTTTTCGCTCGCTTAGTTGATTGCGTAAACTTATGGCGTTGCAGTCTGAGGTAGGGCTTTGAATTCGAAAATGCCGTCCAATTGGAGTTCACTTATGCAAATTCTGATTTGAGTGGCAGATTAATCCACTTTTATATCAACTTCTCTTTCCTGCGTTCCTCTCGTCCCAATATCCGGAGCGCATTCTGCTTTAATTAGAAAGAACAACAGAACTGGATAAAATTTTCATGACTATAATGGAAATCCTATGAAAGTTTTCATGTTCTTAGATTTTCATATTCTCTCCGTATATACTGGCTTGAACATATCAATCCTTTTAAATACTATTTGTTGAATCGTGGAAAAGTTTGTTTCTATTGCGGCAATTGCTGAATTACCATGACTCTCATTTTTCCAGGTGGTGATGCTGGTAGTTTCAACAATAGTGTTGCTGAACAGCAGGTGTCTAATGCATTCTACTTAAACAACATATTTACGGCTTTTTGATCACGAGCATGATGCTTGATGTGAAACAGCCCTCAGGGCAATTGAGTGTAGCCTAATTTCAGTACGACACGTGAATAGTCTTAGGCTAGAGTTTAATCTGGAGCGAAGGTCAACAAGAGATAGGGACCCATAAATTTGGCATTAGGTTGTTAAAACAAGAGTATAGGCTCTGTCCATGGTCACTGGTTAGAAGAGCCTTAGACTGATCTAGGACGTAAGTTGCCAGCTTTCAGTAGATGATAAATTGGACTGTAGATATTATATAGGAGGTGTCCAGGGACAATATAATTATTGAGGGGCAATCTGTGGCTTATTTACCTGCCATTTACTTACTGCTTTAGGTTTGGCTTGCAAAACATGTTTAACATTTTAAATATTATGAAAACTGTTTTATCGAGTACTTTCATATGTGTGATTTATTATTAGGCCTGGAACAGACTATTGATCTATTATCTATCCTTCTCCTGACATGTTTACTGTATCAGGCTGTTTTGGAAACTGTTGCAAGAGTTAAGCCCAAGAAAAATGAAACCAAAGAGGAAAAGTATGCACCAATCTCTGGTGGAGAGTAAATTAAATTTTTTGGTATTTCTTGTAGGCAGAACTGCTTCTTTGATTTTAATGCAATTTGCACTTGTAACCTGAAAGTTGAGTGTTTTGTGACATTTGCTAAATTGTTCATCAGGTCATTTCAGTTCCATGATGTTTTCAATTTGGATAATGAGAATCGGGCAGAAGATATGCCAACACTAATTGATCGAAAGGTATATCTTCTTGATGTCATTGAAGTTTTATTTGCTCAAATTTAGGAGTACATGTCTATACTTTAATAATATTACATTGTCATGAAGCTGCATATAAAATTTATTTTCTGTTGTTAAAATTGGATTTAATTTTCAGTTGAATTAAATCTTCTTTATCTTCAGGACAATGTCTTTATAATATCCAATCCGAAGTCAAAGTATCCTGTTCTTCAATTAGACTTGAGGTTTACATCCCTTCCCTTTCCTTTTACTTTTTGCAAACAAAAAATAATAATAATAATTCTAATGCCCTTGGTTCTAACATCTATCAGTGGGTACTACCAGTTAAGCTGCTTACCCTGTTTGTTTGATATGCCATTGTTGCAGATTGATATCAGATCTTGTGGTTGTCATTGTCTCTGCAGCCTGTGGTGGCATTGCATTTGCTTGTGCTGGGCAACCGGTTTGATCATAAACCTTGCTTTAATGTTTTTTGTTAATGTTTCTGTCATATCCCTTCCTTCTTAAGAGTAGTTTCATCAACACATGTTAATTTTCAGGTTATTGCTGGATATCTGCTAGCAGGATCAGTCATTGGACCAGGAGGCTTAAGTTTTATCAGTGAAATGGTCCAAGTACGGTGCCTTTTGATTTCTTATTTCAAATACCTGTAAAGGATTTTCTTGCTTTTACCCCTTTATTCTTTCTTTCTTTCTAATTTACTGCACTATTACTTAAAAGACAATCACATATTGTCAATGGGGTCTGGAGTCATAATAATAATTCTTTATGACATTCCTGAATTTGAAGATACAATATCTTAATATATGGAATATTGAAATGAAGTTATAAAAAATCATTTTGTATATTACCATGTAATTACAATTGCTTCTATCAATGCAGGTCGAGACAGTTGCTCAATTTGGTGTTATCTTTTTACTTTTTGCACTGGGCCTGGAGTTCTCCTCCACAAAGGTTGCCTTGTATGCTTACTTATTACTTGTATTTATTTCAATTTCTAATTTAGCTTATCCACAATTTGTTATAAATATGTCTTTCCATGTTTACAGATTCGAATAGTTCGAGCGGTGGCTATACTTGGTGGTCTGCTCCAAATTTTCTTATTTATGTGCTTGTGTGGGATAACAGCTTCGGTGTGTCTATCATTTCAATAAATATTATCTAAACTGTCTGATTCTTTCAAATACAACATTACTGGGTGCTGTAAGTTTATATTTTGCTACACTGTTCAAAATTTATAGTTAGTGTACAGTACCAAAGTATATGTTACGGTTTTTGATAACTTCTGAAAAGCTACTGAGTTTTGTAGGAGCTGGATAAATTAATTCATCTTTCTCTGAATTAATGAGCTGGATGAATGAAACAGTTCATAATTTTTTTTGTTTTCTATTTATTGAAAGAAATTTCCTCCACATTAGTGGCAGTCAATTTTTGATGCATGCAACTACATCCCTTCTCCAGTTATGTGGCGGTAGATCTTCTGAGGGAATATTTGTTGGTGCATTTCTATCCATGTCTTCAACAGCAGTGGTAATTTCTAGACCGTATTGCATATTTCTCTTTTCGCCTTTCAACATTATTGTTTTCAAGTATACCAATACAATATACTGGACAGTGATTTTTTTACTACGCTTTACTGCATGCATAGAAATATTTGAACCTATTATAATTGTTACATGTTTAAATATCTTGGGTGGTAATTTCCTGTGGTTTTTACTATGCCTGCACTATAATAATAATTATATCACTGCAATCTTTTCTGTAATGGCACTAGTTTCTGATTTTAGGGGAAATTGCCCTTACCTACCCAATCTTTGCCTCTAATCGCAATCAACTCTAATAGAGCACAAGCTCTTGGAGGGAATCCACCCAAAAGACTAGTCCATTAGGGGGTAAAACTCCTCAAGCTTATAAGAGCCTTCTTTTAAGGAAACTTGCCTAATGTATCATAACACCGCCCCTGAAGAGCCAACGTCCTGGTAGCTGCACTCTACGACACTTTACTCGGCGATGCTTCACTTACCACAGTCAACCCTCCACTGGTCAGCCACTTCACCGGTCAAAACCCTCTGCAGGTTGCTATATCCGTGACATCGACCACCAACTCTGATACCATTTGATGGAGCAGAAGCTCTTGGAGGGAAACCACCCAAAAAACTAATCTATTATGGGATAAAACTCCTCAAGCTCATGAGGCCCTTCTCTCAAGGAAGCCTCTCTGATGTGAGACTCCATCAAACTCCCAATCTGTTAACTGCATTGCAATAAACCCCCTACCATTTAAAGTCAATGTTAAATCTAACTTTAATGATATGAAATTACTCAAATACCCTTTCCATAGTTTGAAACTCATTTTGCCCTCCTCTTGATCTTCTCTATCTATTCTCACTCCCACAGTTCCACTATTCTGACTCTCTACAACCTTAGCCAGCAGAGGTGATAGGCAGAAGCTGCTGGACTGACTAGGTAACCATTTTTCCCATACAATTCCTATTTTTTTCCATATCTTTTCCCTCATTCTATTTCTTCCTCTGTATTCTTCATTCCTTCTTCAGCCGTCAAGGCTTGAGCTTCAAAAAATTTTGGAGCTTGTAGCCTACAACTAACAATTCACCATCAAATGAAGGTGGCAAGGATAATAAGCTTAAGAATGATAGAGCTTAGAAGCTTCCTGCATGTCCTTATCCAAGTATCTGATCTGATTTGCTTTCTCTATTCCAATTGTTTTGGTTTTTCTGTTTGAAAATAGTATTGCATTTTGTTAACCATTTTGTGGTTTCATCAGTGAGAGTTATTCATTTATGGTGGGATGTGCATAATTTAGGTGAGTTGTATGATCAACATTGGGAGCCTAACCTTTCCTGACCCACTTAATTCCAATTTTCAAAACTAATTGTTGAAAATGGACAGGGCAGATAGGAGACCTACTAGTTTTATTATAAATAGTCTTTGCTAATTTGCTGCTGAATTATGCAGTGCTCTGTTCAGTTTTTTTATACAGAGAGCCATTCGCATTATGGTTGGGCATGGTGAAGAAGACAGTAAATGGATTTCGAGTAGATGGAAGGATATTATAGCAATTTTGCATAGTTAAAGTTAGAATTAATGTCCAATGTAAACGGTAGGGATTATTGTGATGAGGTTTATAGATTAGGGGATTATTGAAATTTTTTATAGATCAGGGGGCACATTGCAATTGGAGGCAAAAATCAAGGTGGATTAGTGCAATTTCCCCATAAACTTAATAAAATCATCAAATGCACACTATGCTTACTTGGTTTTACAAATTTACTTAGCATATAACTCCCTTAACACCTAAACTAACTAGGCTGGTTCAATTGGTTGAATTGGGACTCGGAAAAAGCCTTATGTTCCACTATTGTACCACTTTGACTTGGTGAAAGGTCAAAATAACACTAGTTTTTGTGTGAAAATAATTAAATTCAAACCATATCTTTTGCAATGTTTCATACTTTATAGTTACTTTTATATCATTATACACAGACACACACACATATTTATTGTAAAAAAGTTTTGTTATCTTCTGGTTATTAATTGACCCTTTGGTTTGCAATACAATGAATAATAACCCCACAATTAGAAAGGAATCAATACCTCTTCATTATCAAGATCTGGAAGACTAATAAAGAGCATATTGCATTGAAAATTAACTGTACTGAAGTAACAATCAATGAAGATTTTCTCTCAGAATCAACCTTCTTTTGCTATGGAGGGGTGGGTGGAGTAGATATAGGCATTGAATAGTACAAAGTATTCAAGGCCATTGGTGCTTCAAATACAAGTAACTAATACCTCTCTGCAAAGGCGTCATCAGGTGTATAAAAGAAAGAGTAAATCACCTTCACCTCCCCTGAGGTTTTTGAAACCTAAACTCACTCTCCCTCTAGTGATAAAAATCTTACGCTAACCTCCCTTATTATAATTTTATGTGAGCATTAACTTGGTATTGTGGTGATTTGTGCTGTATTGAATTAGGCTATTGTTTATTAGAGGAAAAGTGAATAGGGTGTGAGCTCTGTTTACAATTATGTTAATAGAGGGGAGATTTCCATATAAATTGAAATTTGACAGGGAGTGAGTGTAAGTTTCAAAACCTCAGGGGAGGTAATGTAGTTTATAATATTTATTAATAATGGTTAAACCTAGTAAATAATCAGAGAGAAGCAGATTCACTCTCATGCAGCATGATAAAAATTCTTTGATCAGTAGACTGTCCTAATCGATACCAACACATGCATTATAGCCTTGGCTTGGGATGCCTAACACAAAACCAGTATCAATTCTATTGCATAAGCAAATCTAAATGGGCTATATTAAAGTGCCTAGTTTTATTTAACCCTTAATGGGGAAGGAGAAAATTTACATGCTATGAAGTTGAGTGAAGTTTTGTTGTTGATGTTAAAGTATTAATCCCTTTCTTTGAGGACATTTATGCACAGTATTATTAGTTCTTCCTGTAGTCACACCATGAGAAATTGTTTCTTTTTTTTTTTTTTTCCTAATTCATCTTATTTTTATCAATGTATGATACTGAACATTTGTTTTATTGCATTCTTCATCTTGTTTGTCCTTTAGGTCTTGAAATTTTTAATGGAAAGAAATAGCACCAATGCTCTTCATGGTCAGGTTACTATTGGAACTCTTATTCTGCAGGCATGTACTAATACTTTTACAGTTTGAGTGAGTTGTAGTGACTAAAACATCACTACCACCAGTTGTGCAGAAAGTGTAGACTAATTAAACATGACTCTGACATATATTTTCTTCACGAACCTTCCGATGCAAAATTCAAAACCATTGGGTACTTCCAGGATTGTGCTGTTGGTTTGTTATTTGCGCTGCTTCCAGTCCTGGGTGGTTCATCAGGTGTTCTTCAGGGAGTAATGTCAATGACTAAAACGTTAGTAAATATTATTTTGCACCGTCCTTTATGCCTACGGTTATTTCATTCATTTATTCCTTTTTTTATTTTTTATCCTTTTTATTTCAGGTTGGTGGTTTTAATTTTATTTTTGGCCGTTTTGTCAATAGCATCTCGTACCTGCGTACCATGGTTCCTTAAGCTAATGATAAGCTTATCATCTCAGGTGAATACAGATCTTTTGCTTTGTTTTTACATGATTTGTTTGTACATTAAATAAACTGACTTCTATGTGCAGACCAATGAACTCTATCAATTGGCATCGGTTGCATTCTGCCTACTTGTTGCTTGGGTTTGTCTGTTCTCAGTTCTTAATCTTTGTTACTTGGCATGAGTATTATCTTCTCATGATATAATTGAGCCTGCTAATTTGTTAATCATATCATAACTGTCCTTACTTAGTCATGGTGAAAGGGAAGTCTTTCTTTTTTTCCTGTTTTTTTTTTTTTTTTTTTCAATTTTGGTGTCTGATGACTGATTTTTACTCTCCCAACTCACTTCCCTCCATCCAAGAGGTTGCTTATATGCAAACACGCACTAATACTTATATACATACATCATGCATGTCCAATAACTTGAGTTCCTATGACATAAATTGTTATTTTGTTTCAGTGTAGTGATAAGCTGGGTTTAAGCCTTGAACTGGGTTCCTTTGCTGCGGGAGTGATGATATCAACATCAGATCTTGGCCAACATACGCTTGAACAAGTAAATTATTTCCTTGTATATTATGCTTTCTGAAGCCATACATTTTCTTATGACTTCGCATGAACTCTTTTGCCTGAAGTTAACTTTTGCAATATTTTCTCAAGATCAGTATATATACAGTTTGGGAAGTATCATTCTGCAGAATATTTGTTAATTTTCCTTCTCCAGTTCCCCCATCCTAATATGAATTCAATTCTGTCATGAGAAGCATGTGGAAGGAGGAAGGAAATGCTTGATTATTCTTTTTCAATAGTAAATAGTTCATACTGCCTCCTATATCTCCAATTCTCAATTATGGATGCAGTAGTAGAATAAGATGTTTTGATGCAGGTTTTTCACTGCTTAAGGCCATAATGTTCTGTTACTATTCAACCTTTTGGGCATTGTAATTGGGAAAAGTGTAATTGTATCAAGTTATAACTTTGAATTTTTTTATGTTATCAATGAACATGCCTGCTGAAGCAGAAAATTATAAGATGATGCATGTTTTGCGGAACTAGTTTAGCTTATTTCAGTTTGTTGATTTCTAGGTTGAACCAATTCGCAACCTTTTTGCTGCTTTGTTCTTGGCCAGCATTGGGATGCTCATACATGTCCATTTCCTTTGGAATCATGTTGACATCTTACTGGCAGCTGTTATACTGGTGATCATTATTAAAACAGTTGTGGTTGCATCGGTTGTCAAGGGGTTTGGATACAACAACAAGACTTCACTTCTTGTAAGATATGACATTTCTACTGCTGCACATTGATGTCTGCTTGTTGATTTTATTATGGCATCTCAATGATGGACCAGCCTTAAGATATTCCACATGTGTAGGTCGGGATGTCTTTGGCACAGATTGGGGAATTTGCTTTTGTTCTTCTCAGTCGTGCTTCAAATCTTCATTTAGTTGAGGTTTGTAGTTTCATATAGAAAATTTGTTTTAAATTGTGTGCACCTGTTTCAAGATACAAAACAAGCATCCCAATTCCACAAGATATTTTTCACGATCTTATCATATCGTTGTTTCCTTATAATTGATCTGTCCTTTATCAGCTGGATGTGAATTTTAATCTGATTTGTGCCTCTGAATATTAGAGACTGAGTAAAATTTATCTTCCTACATGGTTAAAAAGCAATTGCTATTGTTTTCTTTAAAATAATGCTTTTATTTTTTTCTGTATTTATCACCATATACGAAGTGGGAAATTTGTCACTTTGTCTCTGCAGTTTCTTTTACATACTGCAATTAAAAACCTGATCCTTACCGCAGGGAAAGTTGTATTTATTGCTGCTTGGAACAACTGCTCTCAGTCTGGTATGTATGCACCATTTTAGACTGTAAACATACCTTACATAAAAATTTATGATCATAAAGCCACAATAAAATTATGGCCTCTAATCCAGTCTGTGTCATAGCTTTTAATTACCAATTACTTATTGTTCGCATATTCATGTATTCCATCAGGTAGCCATCTCTTCCCATCTCTTCCCATCCAATAATCAAGGCCTATAAATTTGTCCTACTTTGGATAAGAAAAATTCAGCTTGTTAAAATTCTGGAAACAAATAAATTACATTAGTTTTAAATGAAATCCTCTTGACAAGCCCATGACTCAACTAAATGTTACAGTCAAACGCTGTCTTTGTCCCAATGATCCATCGTCTGGGGTTATTAGACTCTATTATTTACCACTGGATGCTTGTAATTTGCATCTACTCTAAAAGTCAGGAAAAGAAAGACATACTGTCATTTTAAGCCTTGCAGATCATGTTGATTATACTCACGTAAAAGTATGTTGGGGGTTGCATTACAAGTTATAAACTTGTTTACTGGCTTACTAATTTGTCTTCCTCTATTCATCCTGGTCATTCTGCAATGAAATATTTTGAGCAGGGTAACCTATTAAAACAATGGGTTGTGAATTTTTTTTTTTGGGTTCAGAAATGTGATATCAGTAAGAAATGATTTTGATTTTGTTGCAAGTTTCATGGATAATCTTGACATTATTCATTTTTTCAAATATGTAAAGCCAGTTGATTTGACAAAGTTTGGAAGTCCTCACTGAGAAAAATAGTGCAGGTGACTACACCATTGCTTTTCAAGCTAATTCCTGCTGTTTTGCATCTGGGTGCATTGTTGCGGTGGTTCCCTCCTGATATTCCATCTGAGGTAAATTACTCAGCTTTAAAACTGGCAAAAAGGATTTAAAAGACTTTATAATTTTTGTTTGAATTCATTCGAGGGTCTTGAATATGATTGTCCTCCCAGGTTGCGTTTAAAGGGGATAGCTTTCGTACAGACAGTGGCAGGCGTATTACTTTGATGGTTCAGGGCTCTCACAACTCTTGATGATAAAATAATATATGAACCAGAAATACTTTGAAGCCTTTACCTGATCGCTTCTTGTGCTCCGGAAGGACGGGTCCCAAAGAGCGGAAATGGTTTAAGTATGGTAAATTTTCTGTTGTAAAACACTTCATATACTGCCTGGGTTCAGAAAAGATGCACAAGGAACAGTGAATACAATGGCAAATACAGATAGAGTTAGGAATTCGATCGTGATCCATCTACTAACCTACTAAATATGGGCCGTTGCATTAACTCGAATGGCCTATTTTTGTGAGGTAATGTCCATTTTGTAATGTAGCTCATTTGAAATGCAATCTTCTTCCTCCCTTTTTCTTCTTTCGAAATTTTGAGTTTGATTGCTTTTCGTAAATGTAAAAATGGATTCTTTGTATAAGTCTAATCCATCAATATCAAATGTAAAATGTTGATTCAATTATTAATGATAGCAGAAGGTAAATTGATTGTAAGTCAATTTCTCCCAAATGATTCACAAATAACTTAGAGATGCATTTTGGATTTAAATTTATTACTTTCTCAGAAGTTGTTTCAAACTGCTAATTAGCTACACCGACATGGATGTAAGTCACTTGAAAGATGCATACCAGACACGTTTCAGAATTCAGGTCAGCAATAAAATCAATATGGTCCCTCGCAGCCGGACAAAATATAAATGTGAACATGTACGATAAATATTCATACTGTGGTAGAAATAATTGAAAGTGGACAAACACCCCTAGTGATCCTCAAGCAGGATAGATGCACAAATTTAGGGTGGCAAGGAGGTTCCTTTTATCCTAGGTGATGGTTGTGGGCAACATCAAGAGCAATATTCCCCTTATCTTAGGGGATTTGGATCTTCTGCAATCTGGGCAAGAACTTGTGGTTGGAGAAGGACTTCCAGTTAGCATAACACAAATGAATAAGTTGGTCACATAAACGTCTCATTTTTTGTATCACTTACTCTTGTTAATATCATTTTTTTTTTTAATTTCATGTTTAAATTTACCGCCTAAACTGTAAAATGTTTATTCTCTTGTTTATTAGTATTTAAAGTCTGCTTCAGGTCTGATTGGGGTCACCTGATTGATGAAAATCTATCATAGTTCATGGAATGGAAGGTATAATCAATAATCAAAGAGGCATGTGAACCGAAAGATCAGGTCAATCATCACTAATTGACCAAAGGCTTTATGTTTGTGAATTCCTTTACGAAGAGGACCGAGATTGCATTTATATTCTCAGAGTACTTGGTCAGTTCAAGGATCACTATTGGTGCTGGACAAACGGGGACCTGAAGCTTAGAAAGTGAAAGCCGAAGATGCAACATTAACAAATAAATTAATAAAATGATTAAAGGGGAGCTTTCACTTGCTTGTTCGACCCTATAGATGCAAACAAGGTGGTGTTTGCAGAATAATTGGCTAATAAGTGCTTGTTTTGAGTAATTTTAATATCATGCTCACTGAAATTAATTAGTTGAACTGACATAGGCATGTAACAATTGGTATAATTATTACTTAAAACATTTTTTAGTAATTTAAACTTTATATTAAAATCATAATTCTTCGCATGATATTAGAGTTTAATTTTTGTTACTTCTACTATTAATTATTAAATATTTTTCTTTTTATTACCCATATCCATATGCATCATTAAATAGACTCTAAATTAAATTGGGCTTTTTTCCCTGGTTCACTAAATATGTTGTACTATTTCTATATGCTCGTAGGGTTGCCTGGCAAGTTGAATCAAGCCTGTGTAGCATCTCTTTATGTCTTCTCCCCTCTTTTAACTCTCTGTGTGTCTATATCTGCCGAGTCCTTACAAAATACTCCCAACACTTGATTATGTGTCGACATTAATTCCACACACTTTGGAACAAAGAACATGTGCTCCTGTGGCGTGTGTTCCTCCAAGTTGCATTTAGGATATATGTACATATGTCTTTTATCTTGTGTTCTACAATTTTCTCACCGAATTTTCACTTAAAAAAAAAACTGTGAAGAAAGCCAACGTGTGGTATCATATAGATACAGAATGAATGGTGACGTTGGTGCGGAAAATTCAAATGCAGAATAATGAAGATGGACATTTATTTGAACTTTGATTCAGAAATCAACGTCAAGAAAAAGGGAATAATGGGTATCCCCACTGGAATGGTCCCCTAATTATTCTTGTTCTAAGAGCTATTTTGTCTCAAGTGTAAGCGAAATAGCTCATTGGATATGGCTAATTAGCTACCCATATGTAATATAATCTCTGCTTTTCTTTCTTCTGCATCTCATATTATACATACATACATACATACGTGTGTGTGTGTATATATATATATATATATATATATGTAACAGTGCCTACACAACTCCATATGAACTAACTACTAATTAGCCTTTTTTTTAATGTATACACTTCGATTTTTCTTAGTTATATTAAATGTGATAATATTACTACCTAAGTATATATGACGTCACGAACGCATAATCCAGATAGTTCTTTTCTCTTGCCATTTATCATTAGAAATACAGGCCAGCACTGAGCTTATCTTTCAATATGGATGACTTCACTCTCAAATGAAGTTGTTTGGGAGGGTTATTTTCACACTTAAACTTTACCCCTAAATAAGTTATACCAAAATGAAAATACTTGGCGAAATTCGGTCCACCAAAGTAAGAATATCTATTTATGATTCAGGCACCATGACCTCAGTGTAATTCAAGGAGGTTTCATGTAGCTAGGGTTTGATGACTGGAATTTAAAAAAGCGTAATATCCACCAAAACCTTTAGTTAATTAGAGGTTTGAGCTACTTGATGGTAATGGTACTATATATGATCGCATATATATGTCATTAGTGACATAATAAATGCCACATGAAAAATGACATTGACAGAAAGGACGAACCAGATAAACGTGTCAGTGGTGAATGAGACAGCATTCATATTCTTTTCAAAGGGAGAAAATGGTGGTCCTTAATTTTCTCTCAAGGTTCTTTGAATTGCTAGCATAGTGTTGATTCCAGAAACTGCAATACTAATGCATGACCAATGAATGATTTTTCCACATATTCAAAATCAGCTTACTTTAGTGTATTCAATAGGCAAATGGTAACTGTTCATATAAATCTGACCCAACTTAAACTCATTACTTTTTAAAAAAGAATATCAATGCGTAAGCTGGTGGCAATACTGGTTTAATTTATCCTCATTGAAATTTCGTTCCAGTAATTTCAACTTTCAGCCTTCTCTCCAAGTAATTAATTAAGTTGGGTGGAATTTCATGTATCACATCAAAATAAAGTGTGTACAAATATTTAAGTATAACATTATGTGTTTTATTTTTTAGTGTTTGATAAAATAAATTAAGTTCTATATGAAAACTGCCTTTTGTTACTTCCTAGTGGTTTGATACAATAATATCTTATATTTTGGGTATTCAAAACATGACATAATATAACTAAGATTTTCATATTTGTTACGAAACTTAAAAATTACAAAAAAGAATTTTACAGCTAATACTTTTATAAAAATTAATTTGTAAAATTAAAAAGTTGGCTAGCTAAATGAAATTTATATAACTTTCTTATTTGTAGTAAATGGTCATATCAGAAAATATTGAATTTTCTCCCAATTAAATGCATAACATTCATTTTTGGAAAGAAAATGCATACGTATATTAACTTGAGACTCACAATCTTAATAAAGAAAATAGAATAAAAATTTCAAAATAAAACTATAATTCATTTGAAAGCACAACCTTAAACAGTTTAGTGTGATCTTCATATACGATTATATATTTTTCATCGTATATTTTTCAGTATTCAAGTCTGCACCATATTTAAGTCTGAACACATCTATATTATATGTCTTGTTCACGTTTTTTTCTCCATATCTTATGAAACTCTGTCGTATAATATCTTAACTTTGTTGGGTAGTATAAATATTTGTCTTATTTATTTATTGTATTACTTATTTTTTAAAGACTTTCCACAAAAATCCCAATTAACTTTTCAAAGTCTGCCAATATTTCAAAATACCAATTCAGCCCCTCTTAATTAGTCCCTTCACTATATATGAATCTGAATCTGCAGGATCCATAGATACATACACCCTTCCAAACGAAGAAACAAAAAGGTATGCCAGGTCTGATAATGATGATACTTGATGGTGATGGTTGGCCATGATTTGTAATAACGATGACCTACAAACCTGTAGAAGAGTATATGTGCTCAGATATATTATTAGGTATATTCTTCATATATATATGTGTGTGTGTGTGTGTATGTTAATTTATGCTAAATAGGAAAACAAAAGCTTATCCTCCACGAGAAGATTAGGGCTTAGGGCTTACACATACACATATATGAGTGCTTCAATGAAAAGATCCGAATAATTATATTGGACCCCTCACAGATGGTAACAGGCAGTAAAGAAGACACAGACTGTTTAGTTGAAACGTCAATATCTCCAAAAAGTGCTCATAAATGTGAAATTTCACATTCACTCTTACAGACAAATAACCATTAATTATGCTTGTGGACAAATATGGGCAATCGTAAAATTTCAGAAAAGAATAAATCGATTCTGAGATTGCAGATTTTCTGCTTTCTTCTCATGATTTTGCTCTCAAATTAAATCTATCTCATTTTTCTCACTGTAGTATACACAGCAGTCGTCACTGCTTGCTGCTATTCAAAGGAACCAACTAATTAAGGATAAAAAGCTTAGCTTTCTCGGTCCAAAACTCAAGGCTTTTTAGTAGCTAGGCATAAAAGTCTAGGATCTCTTTTATGTTTATCATATTGGTACATTGGACCTCGTGATTTAAACAAACAACAACCTACCTTGAATCTTAAATCTTAATTAGAGAGCCATGTGCAAATCAAAGATTAAAAAGAAAAAAAACAAAAGGGGACAAAGTAGGGCCTGCACATGCGCATGTATATATATTTCACAATTTAAGACAAACGAAGCTCATTGTATCTTAATAGCTTTCATTAAAGGTTCTATATCTTTTCATGATATATAAAACTTGACAGAACAATTCTAAGTTGTAAGTTGTTCAAATAGGGGAAAACAACAGGCCTCGGCTCCTTTGCTTTACCCAAAGAAAAGAGAAAGAAAATAAGAAAGACATGGCCCTTTTACATTTTAGCTTTTGCTTTTTTGAACGAAATATCTCTTAATACGATAGCAAAGTTTTTATAAGAATGTGGTATATAGTGTAGTACAATCCATAAATCTGCAGACTTTTCAGTTAATTTAAATTCCGAGACATGATAGATTTTGATTTTTCAGCTGTATTCCCTATTAAAAAAAAGATCAACCCATCATCTGCTACACTTGTCCTTCAACTCTCACATGTCACAATAAATTGGATTCCAAATACAGAAGAAGGCATGCAGATGCAGATGGTACTCAGCATCCTACCTATAGCTCTCTCTTGTTCTTCATAATCTTGTGGACAGGCTTCATTTTCCTTCTTATCCTTATCTTCATATATATATATATATATATATATATATATGAATACATATGAAGTCAAAAATAAATGCCTTGAAATGTGTCGTCTTTTTCACACAAACTTATTGTATATTCTGTCCTAGGAATATGAATTCCTCTCCAATCTTTCAAGGCTTATATACAATTAAAATAATGCTATTCCTACTTAATTTAGGGTTTTACATTTAGTTAAGAGTTGTAATTAGACTAATATGAAGGTGTAAATTGAGGGGAAGAGGTGGGGGCAACAGGTTGCGTCTAACCTAATTAGGGGTAAAGGAGAAAGGAAAAAACAAAGTCCTGAGTCTGAGTTCTGACAGATGAGTTCAAATACTTAACAAAGTTCTTTGGACTTTCCTTAAGCTTCAAAACCAAGAAAACATATGATATGGCTGAAACTTTAAAATATAGAAAAGCAGACAGTTTCATTGTAAAAAGTAAATTAATTACAACCATATGGTACACGAGTTTTGTCAAGTCAATACCAGAAAATACCATAATAATATTAAATTTGTTTTGAATAGCACTATGGAATAGATCTAGCAAATACTATTGGAAATCACCAACTTTGAAAGTTGACTAGGTTGACTTAAAAGCTTGTTTTTTTCAATTTACTAAAATATTTTTCTTTCTTTTGTTCTGGGAAATGCTGTTTCCTGTCCTTTATTAATAACTGGGATAGTAGCTCGAGAAGAGAAACAACTACATCGAAGAGCTTCTCAAGATCACATGTAGAGAATACTAAATCTGCAGATAAAGATCGTTGTAATCTTTTTTACAAAGAAATCGAATACATATTTAATCCATTAAAATAAAATTGAAGTTACGTGATTGAACAAATTTGTTAAATAATAATTCTCATTCCAATACATCACGTGCGCATAAGAAGTTAATTATTAGTTCTGATACATTAAATAACCTATATTTTTGTACGAAGACTTTTCGATGAATTAAAACATCAATTCAGCTAGCCTTTACATTTGAAGAAATTAATGACATTATTGATGTTCCTTTACGTACCGAACTATTTATAAAAATGAGACCAAGAATAAACTAAACATCACTTCGAAAAAAAAAATTGAAAAGAAGAAACCCAAATAATATTATCTTAAAGTTTAATTATCATATTTTAATTTCCTTTCATATTGTATGCACAAATATATGCATCTTCACTTTCAAGAGGCCAAATTAATTTCCCATTGAAAATATCTTGGGGATCTTTTTTTGGACATAAATGGTACATAAATTTGGAACAAATTATAGTTTTCATGTTCCGAAGTAAAATTTTGTTACTATGAGAATTTCTATAATGTACGAGTTAAAATGCATGGAGAAAATTCCAGAGACTTAATTTGTGAAACCAAAGCTTCCCTTCCTGGAATGTGTAATAATTCTACGAAGGACCGTAGAATTTCAAACTGTTCAATAAAAATGTATAAATTCAGAAGTCACATATAATTATACTGTGTGGGGCTTTAGGGCATATGCTTACTTTCTTCTGTAAGCTTCAGTCATTTTCTGCCCATTTTCCATAATATTGAAGCTGATGAGACATGGACCCAATTTAGATAATTAAATTTGATCGTCCTTCTTGTTTCTGTTTCCTAACAGTGTTTATACTTATAAAGCCTCTGAAACTATAAAAGAAAACAATCCAGAAATGCCCAATCAAACTTCCCAGAACATGTTCCTCGGGACATATATATATATGATCAAAAGCACTTGATTTTAGATAAGAATTTTCTTAATGTTTTGTTTGTTATTAAATATTTTAATCAAATACATAATATACGGAAGATATTTTTTAGAAGATTCAACTATATGGTATTGATTTGTAAAAAAAAAAACAAAAAATATTTAATATTATATCACAAAATTTGAATTAAACACTCAACTTTAAGGTGTATCTAAAATTTTGTCCAATTTCAAAATATATAGAATTATTATTATTCTTCTGTGTACTTTCAATTATCACTTTGAGGAACAGTAAAACTAAACTTCATTTCCTTTATTTTTTTTTTGGTCCCCCGGAGATCAAAATAAGGCTAATCAACTCTGCATCCATGGTAGACCATCATTAGATTAAAGAAATCATAACTTGTTTTTTATCTGTGTCTAATTCATGCATGTTCCCCTATCTTTTTGTTTATACATTCATAATTAGTGCAGAAAACTCGTGAGACAAAACAATAAAAGAATGCTTCGTGAAAACCACTTGCAGGGCCACATAAATATTTAAAATGCTAGAACGGCCATCTTTCCAGCCACAAAGAATTCCAAAATTTTCTCCCTGGAAACCAAATATGTATGGTAACTTGCTTTATCAAAACCCCAAATAAAATATTAAATTTGCTTTATATAATGCCAAAAGGCAGGAAGTGAAAGAATCTTTATCCAATCATTTAGCTTCTTGTCAACAGCTGTCCCTATTGTCATATCAAGCACAATCAGTAACAAATTAGATCTAAATTTTATGACACTTAAAACCAATTAGACTTCTAGGCATATACTAAGCACATTAAAAACATAAAATAGCTAGAGTAGGTATTGATGCCCATGCACTTCCTATTTGCAAACAGTCAAGTATGGTTTCTTCAGATCTTAAATCTTTTTTCCCAAAAGTAACCAAGTTATCATAATGTAAAGGGATTTATAGCTCCAGTCCACCATGTAAGGAACAAAGAGGTTTGATTACTGGTTGATACATAAATGATCCCTTTGAACAAAAGAACTGCAGTGATGTATATAGAGAGATTTGTATATGATTATAAATGTAATTTATAATCAACTGCTGGCTAATTGCTATATGAGAAGATATCATGAAGGACAATGGATGATCTGATTAAGCTGATTATTCCACAGATTAGTGCCTAATATATATGATGACTACCATTATATATATATATTATACACCAAGAACAATACGATTTTTCCTTATCTGATATTGAGCGTGAGTAGACAAATTAATAAAAATAATAGGGTACATTGATAATTCCTAAGATATATAAATAATTAAAAGAGTTTGATAGGTCAAGTGACGCTAATCGGGCCAAGAAGGGTATTTTGCTGCTGGAGGGTGTTAGTGTTATTAGGGGCTGCAAGAGTGAGCTCCAGATCAAGTGCTGCATTTGAAGATTTCATCTGAGCATGTACCAACTCATTCACTCCTCCTTGAGATTCAGAATGAGAACAATCATCATCATGATCGTTTTCTTCTGTTTGCTTATCATCTGATGATTTGGCTTCTTCCATTTCAAAGTAGCTATGGCCTAGCAGTTGCAAAGCAGTATCAATATTCTCGACTTCATATTTTGAATCGCCGGCCTTATTTGGATTACGATCTTCAGTGCTGGAGTTGTTGCTACTACCAACCTACCATAATTAATTTTGATTAAACCGTTGATGATGATATATATAACATATACAGATATATCTTTCATCATATATAAACTATATGATAAATTTTGGAAAATCATATGATGAATTATATATGTACCATATCAAAAAGACTTGAACGTCGCTTCTTCTTATGAATGTTTGCGAGTCGAAGAAAGTACTTTTGAGCATGGCTAGCAACTTGAGTTGGGGTTCTGGTGGTGACATAGTTTCTAGAGATACCCCTCCAGTCTCCTTTCCCCAGCTTCTCTAGTCCTACAAGGAATGCTCGATGCTCCTCTTCTGTCCATGAAACTCCTATTATATAAATAAGCATGTATGCATACCAATATTGTTAGACCATATTTGCAGAAAATTTAGGTGAACGAAACTAATTAAAGGTAGTAACTAACCATCTAAGACATTATTATAAAGTAAGGGTAAATTCCTCAAATAATTTCAGATAAGCTCTCGATTAAAAAAATGTGTGACGGAAACTGCTTATATATTTACTTCTGTAGCTTCTTAAAATTGATATTATTTATGCCCTCAAAGAGTGATTAGTCAAGAAAGAAACATAACAATGGAAACAAATATACCTTTTTTCCTGTCTTGTACTCGGCCCAAGAGACCGTCGGAGAGATAGCCAAGGGAGATTCTATCAGAGTTCTCATCGATGGTTAATCTTGAGGAAGAAAATGAGGAAGATGGAGACGAGGAAGAGGGCAAAGAGTCCATGCTAAAGCTTTTCTTGATGGCAACACAGGAAGAAGAGGATATGTCAAGTTGAACACCGAAGAGTCGAAGCCCTACAAAAGTACCTCTGAAAGATGTGCACGTCCTTGAATTATGGCCGATGTTCCCACAATGTGAGCACTTCCTCGCCATTTTCACTTCCCACAAGTTTAATGGTCTCCGTGTATAGAGGGAGAAAAGGAGATAGAGATATAGAGAGGGAGAGGGAGAGGGAGAGAGAGAGAGAGAGAGAGAGAGAGGAAGAAGAAGAAAAGAAAGAGAAGAAGAGAGAGAGAGAGAAAGGGCAGAAATAAGAGATATGTTTGGTGGTATATATGATGACGGGGTGAGGTGGGGCTTCTGAAATTGGACGCACACCAACACAAATTGGTTGGATGGACGTAGTTTATTGTTGGATATTTTTTAAATTAAATTTTCGTAGAGAAATATATATCTTAACGATACCTTATCTTATTTAGAATATTTGTGTCCTCTGGGGCTATACGGGTTATCTTTCCACCAAACCATATATTTGACACAATAACCAGGGACACTCCATGTATATACTGTTCCTCATTTATGCTTCATACCTCAGCAATATTTTTACTTTCGTTCATCTATGGAGACATATACATAAAAAACCATTTAAAGAAAATTTATCTTGTTTTTGCAGATACCCTTATAGAATCTATAGTATCTGTGAAAGATACAAGGACTTTTCTATTTATTTATTTATTTTGAATATTTATCGATTGTATGGAAAAAAATAGTCATGTCTCTCTGTCTAATTGACGTAGGTATAATTCATTAGATGAGGACATCTAAATTCTTCTAACAACTCATAATTAGGCTAAGTGTTATGTATTAATTATATTAAAAATTTCTCTGCATATATACAAATATTCGTATAACATGTAGTTATGTACGTATTGATCTTGTTCATTCAACACACGGTGGAATGTGTACAGAGACAAAGTCAGAATCAAATTACTTCATTCCAGTCTTTAGGAAGGTAGGTCTATGTATGACTTAATTAAGGGAGAAAGAAGGAATATCATAGAAAAATAGTACTTTGAAAATTGTGTGGATCAACCAACAATATTACTGTCAATGGAAATTACTAAACCTATTGAAAAAGAGCGTGAGGAGGACGTAGACGTACGAGAGAATAAAAATTTGAGGCACTCATTCAACTTAGATTTGAAATTGAATGTTTCAAACACAGTAATGGGAAAAGCAGTTCGTTTGTAATGAGCCATTAGGTGTTCCTCAAGATGGTGTTCAAAGTCAGAACTTTGATTACTTTTACTTTCTGGAAGGCAATAAACGATGTTCCATGGGATCTTTATTCAAACATTAATTTGACAGAGTGGACCAACTTCTATAAAAGATATATATACATGGGTTATTGATCACCATTATCATTTGATTGAGTAATTAAATTAACATCTTAGTCTTTGCAAGTTTACTAACTTTTTGTTAAAGGCAACTAATTATCATAATTCAACACAAGCATAAAAATGCAGAAGAAAGAAAACCTAAGGGCCAAGATAGGGCAACAGACCAGACATACCACATCATGTGTATATATAAAAGTAATATATATCTTACAGATTTTATTATATCATATATATAATAATGGCTAAAAATATTCACTCTGATAATGAAATTTACTAGAAAATTGAAACTTCATACATCAAATTTCTAAAGAGAAATTTATAGTGAATATTATAAAAGTTAAAGAGTTATATTTTTGTGAATACACTTATTATATTTATAATAAATAACTACATTATTTAAATTTTAGAGCATAAATCATTTTTAATTTGTAAAAATTAAAAAGTTTCTTACAGAACACAATTATAGATTCAAGCACAAAAGATTATTAAATAATTTATATAAAATAAAATTGAAAACCATTTTATGTAACATTTTTGCTATACGTGTATATGGGTATTAATTAACATAATAATTAATAACAATCATGATGAAAATGGAGACTGTAATAATCAATGGCTTCCCTATGGTCAAGCTTTCTCTTCAGTAGTTTGGCTGTGTGTGGCGATTTCCTCCTTAAATTTTCCAGAAGTTAAACGTGGTGAGTTACTAACAGTATTCCGTGATTAAATTCTTCATTTCTGGGATTTTCTCGGTGCTGTGTTTCTTTTTTTGGGTAAAAAATACATCGTCAAGCAATTCTTTTACAAATTATTATTCTTATGTTAATACACACACGTATTTATATACACACACACAGTTTAATGAAATTTTAGTGGCACAAATTGTTAAAAAAATAATAATAAGAAAGAGAGAGAGTACGTAATTAATTCCCATGAGGTTATTTCTCTTTTGCTATCAGATTCTACAATTCCATTAAATATTTTTTTAACCATTAAATGATGATAAAATCAAAGGTTAAAAATTAGTGTAAGAATTAAACTTTTTATTGGTGTCAATTGATTTCTCTTCGTACACACACACGTATATGTATATTTTGCAGATCATAACCTTGCAAAGGTTATACCCTCGCCCTGCCATAATTAGAGTATTCTGAAATTCAATAATGGAGGGAATAGGATATATTCCTGTTGATCAATAGTGAATCAAAACATGGTGATGGAACTTCAATAACATTAATAGAGTAAGAGAAGACTCATCTATATCCTGCCATGTGATTTTTAATACTATTATATTATGGGCCAATTAGCTTGTCAAGAATTTCAACAACATCCATTGGGTCATCCTCTTTGAGACTCATTTAGCATTATCATAGAACGGAATCTTGTTAAAAAGAGAAAATGGTGCTGTTGATGGGATACTATTATGATGCCCCCATTAATTTTTCTTTTCTTCTATATCTCTACTTTTTTCCACAACTTTCTTTACTCGACACTAGTCCTTTCGATGTCTTTTGAGGAGTACTATCTCTAGTATAAAATACTAATACTATATACAACAAAATCTAGGTTTTCAAATAAGAATCTCTCAACTATATTTTATCTCTCCCTATGCTCTATATGTAATTAACATAACCATCGTAGTTTTCAGATAAAATTGATAGTTCAAAATATTAAAGTTGTTGTACGTACTAACATAATTTTCCATTAAATTGGTGTGTATTTACCAGGATTAAACTCTTGCTAGTCCCCACTAGCAAATTATACCAACTATTTTAGAAGTGTGTGTGTGTGTGTGAGTGCACCACTAGAATCATGAGTTTGCACCCAAAGAATTTGCACAGTGTTTAATCAACTTTCGCCATCTTTTTGAAGTACAAATTAGAGCACTTTATATATCCCCACTTGCTCAGCAGTATATATTATTTTAGTGAAAGTACAAAATTAATCCTCTTGCATACAGCTTGCGTTAAAATTTTATGACCCACTTCTATCCAATCCCATCATCATATATTACATTACACCCACTCCTTCTGGTTATGGCTGCATTTCGTCTTACCAAAATTGGGCTCGAAACCTGGTCATAAGTCACCGAAGATGGTGATCATTAGTCATTAAAAGAAGCAGTGCTAGCTTTCAAACCTGGTTGGTGGAAAACGGTAAAGAACGGGCTAGGTTAGTTCACAGGTCACTATCAATCAAGGGATATATCATATATGTGTGTGTGTATATATATATATATATAATTAAACTATGATACATCATTAGTACTACTCATTAGTCTTCCTTATGCTTTTTTTATCATATTTATCTCATTATTATATTATAGCAACTTTAAGCCACTTAACCTGAAAAGAACATCACAAAAATCCAGTAGGAGAATGGTTTTTTTACTGAATGTCCAATGTACAAGCACTTGGGTTTCTCCAAAAAAATAATTCCAAACCATTGAACTTGCAACAGCTGCATATTCTACTTTTTTGGCTCAACCCAAAGGTACCACTTGGTGGAACTGATAGATCGATAATCATGATAATTAATTAGCATATATATACATTGTGTTTGTTAAATTGGAACAATCATGCAATTGTTTAATACCAAAGTGGCTTTCTAATTTTGCAAAGAGGTATCCTCCCAGGGAATCGCTTTCTTTAAAGTCAAAAGCAAGATAAGGAATTAAGTAATCATCATTATGCAAATGAGGAAACACGGTACTGTATTCGACAGTCTTTTCCTGAGCATGTCATACAATATGGATTTAATTTTCTTTTCTTGTTCCCATCATTTCAATTATCAGTGTGCCATTATTATTCAACTTAATCTCCTTGAATCACATCAAATCTTAGTTTATGTGAGTGTGTAATAATTATGTGTGGAAACTAATTCTTAATTCTACAGTAAGATTCATACATACATACATATATATATATATATAGCTTTCTATTCTATATATATTGAGAGCATGATATTAGTATAAAAATAATGAGATAAAATATATAAGAATACTGTAGAAAATTACCAAGTGTCCCCGTTCTTTTACCCAGTCTTATAAATCCGTAGCATCATACAACTCATTATAAATTGACAGAGTTTAGTCTATGAAAGTTGGATCTAAAAGAAAGATATGGGACAGACTCTGCAGAATTGACAGTGAAGTAAACGCAAAATCGTAGAATATCTTCACTTTTTTTTAATGGTTTTTAAGATTCCACAAGTTTCAAGGATCTAATATGGTCAAAATTTGCTCCCGTTCCATTCAATTAGTCCCCATTTTCTTTTATGTTTCATGTCTAACGACATTGGACATTAAATGCAAGAACTGGTCTTTCGTAAATTACCCCACACCTTTCATTATTAGATTACGCTATATGTAGCTTATTTTAATGGCCCAATGAAAATGATAATATTTGTGTTCTGAAATACTGAACATACAATTTCCCGACAATCTTTTCTTATATGACTTTTGTTATACAGAGAAAAGAAAAAAAAAACTGAAGTGAAGATTATATATTGTACTAGGAGGAGTAAACGAAAAACATCTGCTTGCAAGTCTGTAGGATTATTCAACATTGGTTAAGCTGGTTTGATGTCTAAATCATCAAACCAAGGAGCAAATGAGTGGTCGCAACTCTGAAGTAAATGAGTCAGAAAGTCTGCGACAATAATAATACAAAAACAGATTGATATGCATATATGTGTGTATGTGTGTGTGTATGTGTGAGACATAATACTTTTAAAATTCAAAAGATATAAATTAAGTCGTAGGTAGCAGCATTCCTTTTCCTTAAACCAATCCCCAATCGCCAATTGAAAACTTATTTTTTAGAAATGATATTAAATTGCTTCAAATATCTGCAATAACTTCTCTCCTTGCTACAAGCTCTTTAATAACACCATAGAATCTTGTATTACATGGAGAGAATCACTTAAGCTGACTTCCCCACAGGTACCAGCAGAGTTGTCACAGCATATAGTAAGCAATGTATATGAGCTTGTATTTTGTCTGAAACTTCATGAGATGTCTTCGGAAGTTCCAATTCTTATGGTCACTGATGGATTTTTAAGAGGAAGAGTAATTTTCAATGAACAGTTTTCAGGACTGCAAAACCATTGAACTTGATTTTATTATTCAACTCATTTGGTTTAATTTCCAACGTTGCCTCCCTTCAAACAAATAATCGAGTGAAATCAACCATTCCAATCAATCTCTTCAACTTGTGTAATAACTCAGTCTTTATTGGCTTTATAAAGATGTCTGCAATTTGATCTTCTTTCTTCTCACCCACGATATCTCATACTTGAATTAGAACCCATTTGTTTCATAAAAATTTCATTACAACAGACAATTAGAAGCTGAAATTTAAGGGTTATTCTTTCTGTGCAAAAAACCAAGATTAACATAGACTCCTAAGTTCACTGATCTATCATCCCCTCCCCAAAATCTAGATCATTGCTTGTACTTACCTTAAGTATTAGAGTAAAACTTCATGCCGTGCTCACTACAGCTGTGGAAGAAACCGAACTATTTCTGTTGCTTAGGTTTCTATATAATCTTCTTGCGAGAACCTTCAGACTTGTCCTCACTTAGTGGGACATAATGCTGCTATGGCAGTCCATTCTTCTGTTTGTTCTTCTTTATATTCTGCACTGCTGTCCTCAAGAAGTAGAAATGTGAGAAGCAATCACATGAGAATGTCACCTTCCAGCATCCGGAGCACCTATGTATATGAGAATGAATATAATGAATGAGGGTAAGATGAACGAGTAAGCATCTATGTTTGAAAGAGAAAAGAGGCGACAAAATGAATTAAATTCTCGACAAACTTGTTCTAAATGACATCTCTATACACACGTACTCTATCAAATGGTTGTCCAACTTACGTTGTTTCACCTATTTTTGTCACTATGTGGCCAAAACTTGGTAGAATTGCAGACACTTCTATGGAAAAAACTATGTCAAAAATTCTTACTAGTGGCAAAGCATATAAACCTCATACCGAACCTCTTGTGCTTTCTGGCAAAACATGAAAAATCCCCATAATAACTACTTGTATGGTGATTACTTGAGATGTGACTCTTTTCTGGATAACATAACTCAGTCATGCATATCTGGCTTCATTGTATCCCCAAAACTCCATTGGGGAACAAAAGAAAGTTAAATTCATTTCAATTGTACAGATGTTTCTGCCATATTATCCTGAATAGATTATCCAAAAAGGGTAGTTAGCACCATAGCCTTCCCTTTGGAAACCAAGCCCCTATTCTTTCTTCCCGAAAAACCATCTAAGATAGTAGTAATCATAATTCCCTTTTGTAGTGTCTGGATCAGGTTTGTTGGTGCGGAAATCTATGAAGATTTTGATACACATAAATTTCGTATGATGATCTGCTCGAGTGTAGAACTGCTATAAGGTGCTCAACCCATCTACAACCTTTTAATAGTGATTTAATATGACATAACAATGCAATAAATATAAGTATAGAATAGGACTTCAATTTTCGAACCTGAGACATTCGAGGCCTAAACTGAGGATCCCGTTGGATACACAATGAGCAACAAAGCATCATGCGATGAACCTCCTGGCCGATATAGCAATTTTTCAAGTTCGGATCAACCAGTTTGTGAATGGCATCTCTTTCAAGCAGTGGCCGTGCCTAACCAAATATTTGAACAAGAGACATGATAGAGAAACACTTTCATGCTGATTACTTTTGTTTCAGAAAAACATAAGCATGCAATTACTCTATTCTTACCAGAGGGATGAAAACCACATTACTAAATTCATTCTTGATCATATATTTCAATATGCAATCAATATTGTTATGAACATAGTGCATGTTTGGATTGGCGTTGTGCTAATGTGATTTTTGGTCAACTTGATTTTCAAAATTGATTTTGGTTCGCCGTGATTTTGTATCATGGTGATTTATATTTGGAAATTTTGATTTAAAAATTAATTTTTTGCACCTATACAATTCATCCAATACAAAAGTAATTATTTTTCACTTCTATATAAATAGGGGTTTGAAGGACAAAATTGATTTTAAGAAAAATTAAACGTTAAATCAAATAATAATATTTGCAAGACAAACTCTTACTTAAGTGTGTAAATGGACTTTTAAATCTTTCAAACGTTAAATTAAATACACACATAGTTTATTGCCTCCTTAAAATTCTTGAGTCATCAAACTCTTACCCATTCAGTGAGGCATTGCTGACCTCTGGGTCGGTTTATATCAATAGCTTTCCATCCAGTAACAAGCTCCAGAAGGACTACCCCAAAGGAATATATATCAGCTTTTTCAGTGACCTGACCACTTTCAGCATATTCTGGGGCCAAATACCTACGGAAGTGCAAACTTTCCATCATTAATTTTTCCAACTAATATAGAAGAAACAGGGGGGGGGGGGGGGGGGAATGCAGAAGATGAAAAAAAATTGGCTTTCTTCCAATACTACCCAAATGTTCCAATCACCCTGGTTTCCACACCCATGTCTCCATCAGGCTGCCATCTAGCAAGTCCAAAATCTCCCACCTAAGATTTATCCGTGACAGTTAGTTGAAACATTTCATATTATGAGACAAACCTAAAAGGCATCATTTATTCATATATTGCTTCATAAAAGGATAAATATGTTTGTACAGAAGACATAGTAAGTAAGAATTATACAAAATAACTGGCAAAAACATATCATGAAGTCAAAAATGAAAATATTTGAACATTTTAAAATTAAAGATGCACAAGACATACTAGGGCTTCAAAATCATGAGTTAGAAGAATATTGTTAGGCCGCATATCTCGGTGCACAATACAACCCACTCTACATTCTTCATGAAGGTACCTCAAACCCCGAGCTGCCCCAACTGCAATCTTTTGCCTTGCAGACCATTCCAATACATTCTGGTTTCGTCCTGCAAAGTTCAAAGTGATCGTTAATGAAGGAAAATAGCTCTAACAACAGCAACAGTTCTCATGAGTTTCCTAGTTGCTTTAAATCTATAGAAAGACAATTATTTAAAGTATATTCTATACGGGTATATTCTATACGGGTTACGGTGACAAACTCAATCAAAGTTAAATGAAGATCTACAGCTTGAGCTTCCATAAATTGCAATAAACATTTCCGCTAAGTTAAGATGGTTAGTGTGCCAGAAGCTGGAAATAAGTTCTGAAAAGAAGTTTGGAGAAAAAGATAGAGGTTCTCTCAAACTACTTAATGCTAGAAGGAATAGCAGCATTTAGCAATATGGCACACAATACAGCATATAACTGTTGAAACCCATATAAAAGATTAATAGAAATTTACCATAAAGATGAGAATCTAGAGACCCATTGCAGATATATTCATAAGCTAGCAATCTTCTTCCATCCTCCACACAAAATCCAATTAGCATTACGACATTACGATGCTGTGCACAGCTTAAGACCTCAACTTCAGAGCAAAATTCTTTATCACCTTGAGTACTGGCTAATTTATACTGCTTGACAGCAATGACCTGCCCATCAGGTAGGACACCACGATGTACAGAGCCAAACCCACCTTCAGCCAAGAAATTTGCTTGTGAAAATCCCCCTGTGGCAAGTTGCAGTTCAGCATATGTAAACCACCTTGGAGGATTCCCAAATACAGGTGCCTTGTGCTGACAAATAGAGCACAATGGAGGAGGGCCAAGAGGAGCGTTTCTTGACAGGGAAATTGCTTCTCTAACACTTTTGCTCAAGTTAACATCAATTTTACAATGAAACACTCCTATACTAGGTTCTTGATCCAACTTGGAGACTTTCTGAAGCAAGGTTTCATAGGCAGACACCAAAGCCTTATCACTGGATCTGTGCATACTGTTAGTATGTTTTGAGAATTCGCCATCAGTATTCATTACATCAGCAATCCATGGTTGGCAATATGAACTTTTGGATGACAGACTCAGCTTCTCACTTTCTGAGTCAGATTCACTTTCCTCCAGATTTTTAAGTTCTTCATGAACAAAGGGAAAGTCTCTCCTTCGTCTCCCATATATATCAGAGTGGAAAAATGGTGAAGTCCCAGGATCTGAGCTTGATAATGACGATGTTCCAACATCAGTTGCAGTTAATGGTGACCCATGTTCTGGACTACTTGCAGGAGTAACAGCTGGACCTGGGATCATATCTCGGTACTCAGACTTGCCTTTTATGTTTCTTGGATATTCATTCAGCTCCGGTGACAACGGACAACCCCCTTCAAGTTCTGTTTTTGGTGAACTGATCAAATTCAAACGAAGAACCTCTGCCCGAGATCCCTTCATAATTACAATATTGCAACGCAGCTCCTCCATGCAGAATTTTTTTTCATTTTTCAATTTTCTGCAATTGTGGAAGAATGCACAAATGTTTTTCAGGCCCTCAGTTATTGGCCAATTTTAAACTAGGAAAAAATCACCAACCAATGCCAATTCACATCTGCAAGGGACTTTCATATTTAACGAACTGTTCAAGGAGATAATTACCTATAAGGACCAAACAACCACTTGAAGAGGTTATTTGTTCCCTATAGGCTATAGGTAAGTATCTCTATGAAAAGGTCCCTTTTCGAAATTTCCCTCAAAATAAATGTTTTAAGCAGGTATGTTGTCACTAATAAGTCATGTAAGATACAAAGTGTTCATAATATTTTTTTACTTGTCCAATATAACCCAGCTTGATTGGACTCTCTTGGCTTCTGCAGCCACTGCTCCACATAAAGAACCAGAAAGAATCTTTACTCTAATCTTTATCTGCATAAACAATTGGCAGGTATGAAATGCTGAGAACTATAAAGCAAAAGGGAATGCATGTTTGAAAATTACCAAAAAAAACATGTCCCAACCTTTTGTGGATCATAATAATCATGGAGTTGAAGCACCAATTGAGAACATGAATTGGCAACTGTTTCCTTCTGATCTGAAGCAGTTCCTAAGTGGGATCTCCAGTGATTGGATGTGCAATCGGTGGTAAATCTTGATATGCCCCATATTCTTTTACCTGAAAATGCATAGATTACAATCAATTTTATATGCTGTTCAACTTTCCTCTAAGCATATATAGTGTTTTATTTCCTATCTTCAGTTTAATTTTCCACTTGGATGAGCAATTGGGCCTACATAGAGCCACTTATGCAACATCCTATGTACATTCCAAATGTAATTTTACTATCTTTAGTTAGCAGACGCTACGACTCCTTTCATAGAATGATACAAATTGCCTTTGCCACTACTCTGTATCATTAAAGCTAATGGAAATATAAAAAGAGAAGACAAAACAAAACCATGGGACATTAGATCATTTCCTTATCTTTGTGAAGATCAATCTTAAGTATGACATAGCGGGAAATTCTACTCTGAAAATGAAAGAGTAGGAACATTGCGAGAGTTGCTATATTTTTACATACCGCCATCAATCATGGTTAGCTTACATCAGAATGAAATCATTTTAGCTTGACTAGACATGCCATTTTCAACCTTGCTAATCATTTCATTGTCTCAACACACTTTTGTAAATACATGACCCAAAGAAATGCAGAGAGTAGCAGAATGCATCCCAAAGAACAATGTTTCAGCAAATGTCTCGGCCTCTCACTCTCTCCAAATATTCCGGTAGTACATGGTTCTACATATGCAGATTAGAACTTAAGAAAGTTCCCATGGCGCAAAACACCCCGGTCGGTGGGAGAAGCCAAGCATGCACCATGAGGTATGCTGGTTGAGTAATTAAAGACACAGTATGATATCATGCGACATGATTAGCTTAAAATTTTGCACGAACAAGACGAAAGAACATAGAAAGAAAAATTAAGGGCATCGTCAGCAACTGGAGATATATTGAATGATATTGATCAGTAGGAGATCAAGTGGAAAAAATTACTTGAGGAGAGAGCCGGAATGAGGACCAAAAGCTTAATGCAATCCCCAGGTTGAGCAACATGAGTCAAAGCCCACACTAAAGCAGTCCTCGAAATCTCTTTCGAAGCTTTGACTGCCACCACCACCACTTTTCCGGTGACATCTGAAGAACCCCTCTCTTCATAACCATGATTCTGGATCATCTCAATTTCTCAACTTACCAACGAAATCAATTTCCCATTCTCATTATCACACCCTGTAAAGTAGCCAAAACCCACCTGAAATGTTTGCATCAAACTACCAAATCAGCTAAATGATTGCAATTTTTGGTTACCTAGAAAAAAAAAAAGTTGAAGCTGAAAAAAGAAGACGAAGCGCACTTCAAGGTACTTTAACTATGGCTTTCCCTTCCCGTTAAAGCACATGAGGAAATGAGGAAATCCACACTCTCCGAACAAACGCTTGCTACATGCAATGCGTGAAGCTGTTGGCACGGAATCTGGCCCAACAACCCAATATTAATTTGGAAGCTTTATCAGCATATTCTTCTAACACTTCATGTATGATGATGATGACTGTGACAGGAAAACACTCATAAATGAATAGAGGAAAAAGAACAAAGGATAATCCCAAACTAATAACGACACAAAGAAAGGGACAGATTAAGCGAAAAAGGTCAGATTAACTATTGATCATAGTTCTCTGCTTCGGAACTCATAAAAGTTGGGACTTTTTTTCAGTAACCAAAAATTAAAAACAGAAAAACAAAATAAAAGAAGGTAACACAGAATCTTTTATGCAATTTTGCTGTGCTGTATATCATGTGTCGCTTGAACCAAGAGAAATGAATATTAAAAGCAGTAGCTGGTAGTATTATCAGCAAGTTACACAGATTTTACTTAGAAATCACTCTAAGATAGTTTTAACTTTTGATGGTACTACTATATATATTTAAAAAAAAAAAAAAGCTTGGAATTCTCTTTGAAAGTTCCAGCTTGCAGATCATGTAATTTGAAAATGTGTGACAGTATTCGGCACGAAATTGCTCTCATCAATCTTTATATTCAACAGTTGGCAAAATGTGTAAAATAAATATTTTACAGAGACGTAATGAAGGGAATGGATCAAGAACTCATTTTTAGTTTCAAGTGGGATTTATTTATATATTTAGAGAAAAGTTTTGCGTATTTATTGCATAAGAATACGATGGCCAATTCCATGCACAATTGATTGTGTACTTTTCACATTTTTGTTTGCCTTGGAAGATGCAACAAGCCACAAAACTGACAAAAGAGATGCATTCGACGGCAATTATTGATTAATTAAATGATGAAAAGACTGGATTCATTATTGACTGCGTAATGCATATACGTTTACCTTTACTGGAAAAGCAAGTCTTATATGTACTTTTAATGGGCAAGAATTGCAACGGTACTTATTACTTTTTAAAGGTGATTTTCTAGTTTCATTTCATATATTTTGCATGACCCATCAAAAACTTCTTTAAATAATGCTTTAACTCAGAAAACAAATTCACACGTTAAACCAAATGACATAATAAATTTTTATAATTAATTATAATTAACTTATATCATAATATAATATCATATACAACTATACTAAAATTAACATAAAAATATCTTGACACACACAAGTTATGAGTTATCTGACATACAAATTATTGGCGCCAACGCAAACACACTGATTCTGAACTTTCTTTTAGTTAAATTCATTAGCCCAATATAGAGCTAAATGGTTGACAGCTATTTTGTCGTTAATGTCATACCAAAAATGAAAAAGGACTCAAAGATATAGTGCCGTTAAATTTTTTTGTCTTTTTAACAATGTAATCATCTAATGTTGTATGTTAGATTTCCTCATAATTGAACATGATATAGACTCAGATGTTCTGTCTAGTTATCTTTTCTTGAATTCTGATCACTTTGTATCTGTCATCTTTCTCAATATTTCTCAGCTTTCTGATTAGATTCTTGGAATTTCAATCATCATTCCCTGATCATCGCCATCAAGGATATAATTTATACGACCCCACAAAAGGAAGACTTAATTATAGAATGCATGGATTGATGGACACTGATGTCTTCCGTTCTGACCAATGTTTGTCAGGTGGTTTGTCACCAACGTTCTTCTATGCATGTCATTTAATAACCTTCTCTAGTGCAAGTTCCTTGCTAATTAATGTTTGCTTAATTACTGCATCTTAACAGTTCGAATAAAAACTTGAGATATAGTACGATTGTTTCTTTCGTTAATCACTATGAAAATGATGGTATCTAACTATATATTGCTAAGATATTATTCTGGACTATTTTAGAGAGTGACTGATAATTATTAACTCGATCAACTATACTATAACTTGGCCAATATTTCATCTTGAGATATATTCCTTTATTACATAGATAGTTGAGTGCTTGTTATGTGTGTCTAGTTCCCCACCTTCAATATTAACTGTATAGACCAAAACATAATAATCCTTCTTGAAATTTTGCAGATGGATGAAGATGAAAAATGCAATTGTAAACTCGAATCTGGACTTTATACTCTTCTGTTAAGAATTTTTGGGATGCTTTGTAATTTAATTTCATCATTCAATATTGGCTCATTTTGTTTATGAACTATGGAAGCAGGTGAATGAGTTATGTTTGTTTTATTGCTTTTCTTGGAATTTTTTTCCTTCGTAGGGATAGTAGTGACTGCATATATTAGGTGTTTGGTGCACTCGTGCATAGCTACCATAAAAAATGTAGTTTACGTTTTCTTATGTTATTTCTTTCTCTCTATTTTTTATTTTAATTATTAGAAATATATATAAGTGGGACTGGCCACCACAACCACCAGGTGCCATGTGGCACCATAATATTGTATATAATTAATTTATTATTAATTAAATCAGCTAATTGATATATATTTTTTCTTTACCGAACGTAACAAAATAAAGAATCTTATCGATAAATTACGATGCAGTGGGTCCTATCTCCATTGTCTTGCTAATATGTCCAAATTTTTTTGTCACCTAAGCTAAAGGGACATCTTTGCCTGCCAATAATCTTTGACTTAATTGTTGGATTAAAAGTCTGATACTTCTGATTAATTTAGAACTAATTACGGAAGCTTAAATCAATGTCCCAAAAGGATGAGAGCTTGTCTTTTGCACAATTACAATGCAATTGTTCCATTTCTATTATGAGCATTAACAAGTCTATAGATGACACTTCAAAAAAAAAAATTAATTGGTAGGTAAGAATTAGAGTATTTTTATAACTTAAAATTCACTCAAATAAAAATTTAAATACATGTTTCAAATATAATAATATTGTTAAGTTACACATATCCAAAAAAATGTAGTTGAACGTCAAAGTATTTATTTGTTACAAGCCTCTTTGAAAATTTTTAAAATAAAAATAAAGAAAAAAAAATTTTAAATACTGCAAATTAGACCCCCAATAAATCAGCCGGCATGAAAAACAATAATTTAGAGAAAGAAGCTTTTTTTTTTTTCCTGGGGTGATCTAAGAAGCTGCTTAATTTTGCTTGCATAAAGAAGATGTGTGCAGGAGTGAGGGTCAAACAGTAATTCTTTTTATTTGAGTATTGGAATATTGATATAAAAAAAATTCTCTTCTTACTATTTTTTTTCAACTTTTATGAAGGAAAAAAAAAATAAAAATTGTTCGATTCTTTAAAGTACCAATTTAGAAAGGGTTTACCCATTTCATTCCCAACCTAAAAAAATTTTTAGTCTTCCATTTAATTGGATGGAGTGATATCATTGATATTTACCTAAAAATTTAATAATAGTTGAATTCTTTATAACACCAATTTTAAAAAGGATTTTGACCCACTACACTCCTAACCTAAAAAAGTAGTCTTTCATTCAATTACATGGAAGGGCACCACTTATATTTACCTAATGGAAGGATGGAATGGAGTGATCATTAATGGAATGACATGAAATAGAATGGAATGGAATAAAACGGCGTAAGTAGATATGTTGTTTGAAAGTTTTAATAAAGAAAGGAACGGACTCTTAAATTTTTTGTTTAGAAATTACAATTAAATGAATGAAATAAAATGACTAATTAATTATTTTTTTTAATATTACCCCTTATAATATAAACACACAAGATAGAATTTTTATTTTTGTTGAATATATAAAATAAGAATTTGACTTATTTTTTTTGCTCATATTTTTTTTTTACTTTCTTTTATTAATTCTCTTATTTTCATTTTCTTTTGACTTTTCAACTTACAAAAGATAACATAATTATGAAATAAAATTAAAATTTATATATATATATATTATGTAAACAACTTATAATATGTAAGTTTAATATTCAATTTAGTCAGTTTAATTACTACTTAGTTAACATATAACTAATAGTAAACATATGTAAATATTCACATATAATAATAATATTATTAGTAGCAGTAGTATTAATCATACAAATGTCAGTATAATACAATTATCATAAAATAAAATAATCTTAAATATATACTGAGATGAGTTTTGATTTCAGTGAGGTAAAGAGAGGGAATTGAAACTTGGAAGCTTCAAAATTTAGTATAAGTTTGTCTGAATTATTCGAATCCCAAATCTTTTCTAGTACTGATGTTATTGAAAAATCTTTAATAAAATAGAAATTATTAAGCAGAAATCTAACAGTTCAAATGTTTTTTGTTAATGACCACGTATGATAATTAATATTTATATTATTTTTTATTTTTAAATATAAATTATTAAATTTTCATCCAATAATTTATATTTATTATTAAAAATTCTCTGATAATCATCTCTACCGGAGGTAATCTATTTCAGAATTACTCAAGTATACCCTACGAATTAATTACATGCTTTGTTTGTCCACAAGACGCCACCTCTGTCATCATCACTGTCTCTCTTCTTTTTCTCCATAAAACACGTTAGTTTATGTTCTTATTCTGCAAACTACTTCTCACTCTCTTACATAACCTTATTCAACTTCACAATACAAATTTCCCACACTGATTACTGAATACAAACGCTTAAATATTTTATCTAAATCTTTATGTATATATATATATATATATATATATATGTGTGTGTATCGACATCTTCACGAAGTTTTCACTTATTAAAGTCATCTGATTTATCAATAGAATTATGGAATTATATAACTTATCATCATACTTATGTAAATGAAGCAATTATTCATATTTGACCTAATATCTCAATTAATTAATAAATCCAGAACATTTATTTGATTTAGAATATCAACTTTTTTTCTTTTGTAGGATTTATTAAATAAGCTGTTAAGTTAGACATTGATATTTGTATATTTAGTATGAAATTGAAGAAGACTTCAAGGTAAAGGATGAAGAAAAGATTTTGATTATCATATTCTCAAACCCAAATTATTTCATCTCAAGAACATGCATGGTCCGTGAATTGCCCCAAAAAAATAGAGAGAAGAGATAACTCAACCACCGTGGTGCTTCTGCTTTCCTCGACAAACAACTCATCAAAACAAAAATCCATGCATGCATGTCTGTACTTTGTTGTAAGCTATGCATTGGACGCTTTGAAATAAGAAAGGTTATGTGGTGTGGAATTGCAACACTTGTATATCAGCAACTTCAAGAAGGACAAGTTGTTCTTGGCTTCACTTATTGGTGATAGATAGTATTTATATGGCCTCAGTCTTCAGAGAGTCCGAATTTATCCTGAAGAATATCCAATAACAAGAAAAAAATTAAAAAAATAAATATTTTATTAATATCAAATTAATAAAAAAATTATCTTTTTATTCACCCTAATCTCCAATAACCGGAAGTAATCCATTCACGTTTTTAGAAGACTCTCAAATACCTGCCTGGACTCCAGTTGCTCTTAGGGTATATACCACCAATTATTTGCTAAGAACAACTTTTCATATCCTCTTATTTGATATAAATGAAATTTTAGTCTCCAAGATTTTAACACTAATTAATTTGATCTCTTCATATGTAAGGAATAATTATTATTTTTAAAATCAAAAAATATTTCGACACTTGTTATTTTTAGAAGACTAAACTGATTATAAAATAAAAAGCAAAATATCAAAATTATATTTTTGTCAATTGAGAAATCCGGATATGCATGGAGGGAGAGGTTTAATTAAGAAAAAATAAACAAGACAAGTGGGTGAACTTGCAATGCACTTAGATATGATCTCCTAGGAGCCTCGAGGCATTATCTCAGGAGAACTCCATGGATCAATTAAAAGTTAATAGGGATTGGTCAACATTCTAGTTGATCAGATAATGACAAATAATCAAACATGTAACAGTCCCTAATTGAGTTCAAAAAATGCAACACATACACCGTTAAGGCATGCAATTCATACATGTTTTATAGTGCTGTGCTGACTAGTACAAATACCAAGATAAGCTGCTGGTTTTGTTATTATTTTTTATTTCATTCCTTTTCTTTAGTCCATTTTAATAGTATGAGGCACATTGACCTCAGCCCAATCTTTAGGACCATAGCATTGGGCTCATTGGATTCGATGGGCCAAATAGGTACTCATTATCATTGAAAGTAACCATTGTTTCAAGCTCTACCTCATTGCGCATTTCTATCGGTTAAGATTTAAAGAAATGTATAATTTAATGATTGAAATTAATCTTAAAGATTGTGTGTGATAAAAAGTTTATTTATTTTATCATACACAATCTCCAAAATTTAATTTAATGACTCAAATTAAAAACTGCACGAGTACTATAGAGAATTTAGACTCGATCTTTGTCAACTATTCTTTTGGAAGAATTTGATTCCACTCTCTTAAAGGACCATGGCAGATTCAAGAATGAGTTCAAATTTTTTCTCTTAATAACATAAAAAAATAAAATAAAAATATTTTATTAATATTAAATTAATAAAAATATATTAATTTAATAAAAAATATTATTTTATTCACCTCGGGAGAATCTCCAATAGAGGTGATCCATTCACATTCAAGAATACTCATATTAATCCAGCTATTGATTTCTATTCTCTTGTAGTCTCAAATGAGACATGTGGAAGTTTTGTACATTCTTACTAGCAATCTGGCAAACAGAATATAATAGAATGAAGAACCATTGCCTTGGTCTATATATCATTGTGAGAATCTGCATCTACACAATATTATGTTGCTTAATTTTTTTTATTAATTTAAATAAAAAAGACATAAAGTAAGTGAATCTTATTATTTAAGTGGATTTTATGTCTCTACTCCGGTGGATTCACCTGCTGTGTCTATTTTTTTTCCACAACAAATAATTGGAATAAAAAAACTAAATATGATGATAATTAACTGGATGAATAGTCTAAAATTTGAAAACTTCGGTTCGCTACCCTAGTACCTTCTCCACTAAATTATTCATACGTTATTGTCCTCATATTATCGTTTTTTACGAAGATATCTAAGCCACTTTTGGCGGCGCGCCATGTTTTAGAGCTATATAGCAGAGTGAGTGAAGTCTTGAAACGATTTTTGAAGCAATATTTCAATTTGATGCTTGATCCAAACCCATGGTATACATAAATGCCACCTTTTACAACTTCGATTTCTTTATTTAAAATGTATGCATTTTTAGCGTTCCTTTCCCAACAAATCAAATCTAATCTATCCTATCCGTAATTTGTTTGATAGCAGATAATTTTGGCCATTCTTACGAAAGATTTAGCCATCTTGAAAATTGAGACTTCTTCAGCCTCAAACTCTGCGTCTTCCTGAAAGTCGAATTGCGCGCACCTTCAAAGTTGCATATCAATGGCTTCGCTGGTCTCCGTTCCGCCCACGGGAAGCTATGTTGTGTCTTCCCACTTGAAATCTGGAATCCCGTTGAACTATCCTTCCTTTCTCGCCTTCGCAACCCCATCCCCGTCTTCTTCGACCGCCAACAGGATTATTCGCCGACGAAATGGCACAAGCACTTGTTCCCGTTACAAGGCCCCACCTTTGCAGGGCAATGAGCACAGTTTGAACGCCGACCGAAGGAAACAGCAAAATGAGAACGCCCTATCAGCCGGAAGCCCCTTAAATGTCGACTTAATGCGCTTGTGCGAAGAGGGCAAGCTCGATCGAGTGTTGGAATTTCTGGGTCAAGGTGCTGCGGTTGCTGATTATAGTGTTTTTCTTGCTTTGTTGAATTTATGTGAGAATACCAAGTCGCTTGAGTCGGGAAAAAGGGTTCATGAGTTCTTGAGACGCTCGCCGTTTCGCGGGGACATGGAGTTGAATAACAGATTGATCGGAATATATGCTGGATGCGGCAGTATGAAAGATGCGCGCCGAGTGTTTGATAAAATGCGGGAGAGAGATATTAGTTCGTGGCATTTGTTGATTGGTGGATACACAGTGAATGGTCTTGGAGATGATGGTTTATTGTGCCTTAAGCAGATGAAGGAGGAAGGAATAAGGCCTAATAGGGAAACTTTTGCGTTGGTTTTGGCTGCGTGTGCTCGGGCAGAAGGTGTGGAAGAAGGGCTCATGCACTTTGAGTCTATGAAGAATAAATATGGAATTGTTCCTAGCATTGAGCATTACTTAGAGGTTATTAACATTTTGGGCAATGCTGGTCATTTGAATGAAACTGAGGAGTTCATAGAGAAAATGCCAATTGAACCTACCGTGGAGGTTTGGGAGGCTCTTCGAAACTTTGCACAAATTCATGGAGATATAGATCTTGAAGACCGTGCAGAAGAGTTGTTGGTAGATCTTGATCCTTCAAAAGCAAAGGCCATTTCTGATAAACTCCCCACGCCTTCAAGAAAGAAGCAATATGCAATCAACATGCTAGAGGAGAAGAATAAGCTGACCGAGTATCGGTATAACGTTCCTTATAGAGAGGAGGTAAATGAGAAATTCAAAGGTTTGAGTGGGCAGTTAAGGGAAGCAGGTTATGTGCCAGATACAAGATATGTTCTACATGACATTGATGAGGAAGCAAAAGAGAAGGCTTTGCAATATCATAGTGAACGTTTGGCAATTGCTTATGGTCTCATAAGTACTCCCCCAAGAACTACTCTTAGGATTATCAAGAATTTACGTATCTGTGGTGATTGCCACAACGCCATAAAAATCATGTCAAAGATTGTCGGAAGGGAGCTCATTGTAAGGGACAACAAGCGATTCCATCATTTCAAAGATGGCAAATGCTCTTGCGGGGATTATTGGTAGCGATGGTACTAAAGTAAGCAAGTGTAGTCTTAGATAGTCATACTCTTCAGCTATAGTACTTTATTGTCTCTTGTGCTGCCAAAACGAGTAATTCCAAATTAAGTAGCCAAGAAGTCTGACTAGTAAATTAATCGATCCTTCAATGACCTGAGGTTTCTTTCTGTTGTACATTATTTGTTGGACTACGGGTCAATGGAAATTTTAGGCAAGTTACCAACTGTATGTTATATTTTCATCTAACTATAACAGTATTTTGTTTGCTGCATAGTAATTATTGGCTCTTGGTAGGAGGTATAAAGATTCTTGCAAATGGACTTTTTTTAATATCTTGATTTGCCGTTATTTGAAATGGTTTTGAATCATGTCAGTGGAACGCGGAAAATCTTGCTAAATTTCAGGTTGACACTTAATACAGGATGTATGTTATTCATTTTTCCTTCGCATGAATGTCCAACAGTCACAGGCCTAAGGCAATTTGAGCTGGCCAATCACATATAGATCTGTACGATGTTGAGAATAGATATAGCCAAGAAAAAATGAGGAAAACAATGTTAAACTGGTGGTTGCCTGTGAAAAGTCAAATGCTATAAAGGGATATAATCAGCTTAAAAATTTATAATCCATTCTTTATATTTGCACATTGAAAGTCTAGATTATCTCTCAATTCTATGTACATGATACGTGTCCTATCATCCCAAGAAACATTTTCTCAGGAAATGATGAAATCAATGAAATCTCCCGGGACAAGGGATCATTTCCGTGGAAGGAGTAAAAAATACACATGCCTCTCGGGTTTGCGTGGAGATGGTTTATAATCTCAATCTCGCACTGTACTACTTGAAAGAATAAAATGTACAGCTAAAACGATGTAAGAAATGACAGTTGAAATAGAATGGGACTAAAAAGCCAGTCTGAAGCTTCAGAAGAATTACGAAGGGGAAATTTTTATCACTACTACTATGGGGATGGTTGGCTGATTCTTTTGCTGGTTACAACTTCAACTGCAGCTTCATCTCGTGAGGGAACCCTCAGGCATGACTTCATAATATCATAAACTGTGAACCCAATTGCCACAGATGGGACAACCTGAATCACACAAAGTAAGGCAATTAAGCAGGAGGATTTTAGAGAGTTGGTTTCTCAAATAAATAGTTTCGGTTTTCCCACCTTTATGTAATTGATGCTCAGACCTGAAAACAGTTGCTTCCAACCTTGCTTTTCAGCAATCATGAAGAGGGTTTTCAGAGTCCCCTTCAATTCTGCTTTATCAGATGCGCGGAGTTTTTGAACCTAGTCAGGTATGGTTGTTCACTTTGTATCATGCTAGTTTATATCTATGAACCATTATCTGAAGAACTAAGAAATAAATTACCTGCATTTGCCTCCTAACAACTTCGAGGGGATATGTGAAGGTCTGTCCCAATAAACCTGCTACAGATCCACATGTAAGTTTAGCCACAATGCTTTTCTTGTACTCCTCAGGGACATGGCGTTTCATTTCCTCGTAGAAGTAGAATTTTAAACCCGCATATGGGAATATCCCAACCAGTGATGGAGCTGTTGCCATGAGTAGAATGCAAAAATTTTCACAATGTAAACCCATCATTGAAACACAACCATAGTGGTAATATTATGAGCAGATTTTATATGCATACCAACTCCCCGATAGAGACCTCTAATGCCACCTTCTTTATAAGTTTTTGCAAAACAGTCTAGGATCCCTTTGTAAACTTGTTCATGATTAACCATCCCTGGTGCATTAAGCTTTGTTGAACTAACAACCTGCAGTTTCAAATGCAGCTTAGTTAATATTTTTATAAGGACAAAACTTTTTACGTTTGATATTAAATTTTATGATAAAAAGATAACAGATGGATATTTATAATATCTCAATATCACATCGTAACTCTTTCCAAAACGTACATTTATTATATATTTAGTAAAAAAAAAAAAATAACTCGCAGCAAACACTTAAGTACATAAGACAACCTGATAGGCTAACTTAGTCCGAATTAAGTCAAGGGGATAAGTAAAAAGCACAGCTGTCCCTCCAGATAATGAACCTGCCACAAGGTCAAGGGTAGGGCCTTTCCAGACATCAGGAAAAGTGTGCATAATCCATCTGCGGTATTGCTCGTAGGACATGAAATGAAGAGCTGCATATGGAATAATCCTTGCAACACTTGCTCCGTTTCCTCTGTAAACAAATTGGACAGAGTGGTTTAGTGATACAGAACTTAATCAAGGCAGCACAGACAATAATGGCCAGAGGATTCATCATTCATTCACCGGTAGAAACCCAAAAACCCTTCTGTTGCTGCAATTCTTCTCGCTGATCCATAAAGCCCAGTGCTCTGAAACTCAGCTCCCCGGGTCTGCAAGCAATCATAATACAAATTACAAAAAACAGAGAGAGAGAGAGAGAGAGAGAGAGAGAGAGAATAAATAAACAGCCATCAGAACTATTGAAACACAAGAAATAAGACTTTGGAAAAGGCGGGAGGGGGAGAGGGAATGAATTTTGAGACCATTTATGGAAATGAATTATAAAACAAATATAGGATTGTTCTCAAACTTCTTTCTATAACCTGAGTACATAATAGAGTAAATAGTAGAGTTAACTGCATATAATCAAAGGAGAAAACTATGACAAATTATCCATAGTCCATTCAGAAACCTTGCTTGATATAGTAAATCGTAGAGTTAACTGAATTTGTAATTATTACAGCTGTTGCTGGCATCTTAGCCAAACTTGAATATATCTATTGTTTTGAACCTTGTAACCACTGCATACGGATTATTGTGAAACTCAGAGGAATGAGCAGGCTATATTACATGAGTTATAGTTGTCTACTGGTCTTGTCACAGTAACTTCACCCAAAATCTTGGGGCGAAAAAAAACATAAACCTCAATAAGTAAAATGTTTTCGAGGAAAAGTAATGGAATAGTCAATAAAACATGATTATTCCTTGACATTGCCACAAGCGAGTAGGAGAGACACAAAACTCAATGACCTACAAAATTCTCTTGTTTGGTGTAAACGTGTTCAACAGCATTATCTACCAGTCACATAGAACAAGCTCTTTCTCAGTTTTGAATTAAACAATGTAGTTTATATCTTCTTTTTCCAAGGAGTGAATGCAAGTATAAATAGGAAGTCTCCAAATCGATTCTTGGCAATGTAGCATTCAAGTCATATAAAACAAACCATCACCGTTTCTTAGCTATTAGATTCAGTTGCATCACTAACTTTTTCTGAGCTAAATTCTCTCTCCTGTAAATTCTAACAGCACACTTGTAATCTTTCCCATTCTTAATCAGTAATCATATCGGGGTACTTCCCTCTAGCCAAACCATCAGCATTTAATTTGCAGGAAAAGTCTGACATATTCCATTTTCTGCAAAACCCACCTTCCCAAATCTCAATTCAAGTAATGTTAAATCTTACCCATCCTCAATGATTCTAACAAAACCCATTGAAGGAAACAGCCCAGAGCAGACAAACCAAGAAATTGCCATCGATTATGATAAGAACCTAAAATTCATCAGAAAACACTAGTTGAGAAGTAGAAAATCAGGTGGGAATTGAATGAAATACCTGGAAGAGAATTTTGACCCGGTCGAGGGGTGCAACGACTGTCTTGGCAAAGCCACCAGCAACGCCTCCGGCAAGGAGCTCCTTGGTGAAGAGGGGCATGGCCTCCAATACCCCATCCAAGAACATACCCTTCTCTCCATCTTCGCTCTTGTTTCCCATTCAACACATTGGGAGAGAGAAAGAGAGAAGAGTCGGAACAGAGACGGGTAAAAGAGAACGAACGAGAAGAGGAATTGATACTCTTATATGTAAATATATATATATTGAACAGCTTCAAACGAGTCAGAGAAAGTCTGCCCAGTCATATTCCATTTTGGATGGAAGAGCAAAATAAGAGACATCCATTTGTTAATTTTTTGTTCCCCCTTTTATGCCTTTGTAGATTACTCATTTGGATTGGATGAAGTTGGAGAATAAGAATCTTGACGGGAAAAATTGACATAATGTTTTACTTATTATAAAATTATTATTTTAATATTTTATTTATTAAAATATCTAAAATAATCTTTAAATATTACACTTGGTTTTTTATTTTAAAAAAATTATAAAATTTAGTTTATTTACTAAATTATACATCATAAATTTTAAAAAAAATTAAATTTAGTATATTTTTATAAAATATGAAATCAAACGTAATATTTTATAATAAATAAAAAATTATTTTAAATATTTTAACAAATAAAAAATATATTTTACTCCAAAATTAATTGTCGGGAGAAAGAGAGAGGGGAAGAGAATCTTACGTTTAAGACCATCCAATCAGTGTTTTAACTTTTCGGACAAAAAAATGGAGCCTTTTTTACAGTGAAGGTTTATTTGGACGAATGCGATTCCAGACTTCTAGTTATCTAAAAGTACTTTTTCCTGTTATTCGTTAATAATCACCGTCTACTTGGTACCTTATGCTATCAGGAATTTCTTTTTTAATATTGATTTTCTGCTTAATTTCATCTGTTTCATTTTTTTAATCTAGCATGCCCTTTAATCCCATGTAGTTAAACCCATTTACACTTTGTTTTACCAGCTTTTTTTTGTTGGGCATATTTAAGAAAATATTGCTCACAAGGATAATTTGCTTCCAAAGAAAATCACAAAATAGATCACCTTTTAAGTTATTGAAGAATTTTTTTAATTTTATATTAATAAAATATTTTTTATTATTTTCAATTACTGGAGATTTTTTGGTATCTAGAAATATTTTGGATTGAACAAATCACAATATGGCAATATTGCACAAATCACGAGGGGATCCTCTATATTTATTTGAGAATTAAAATAAATTTTTCCGTGTCCTCAAATATTTGAGGATATTGTTGCCTGTGTTAAGTATTGTGATCTGTCAAATTAGTTGGGAGAAGGAGTAAAAGGATAAAATTAAAAAACATTATCATAAATTTTTTATATTTATAATATGATTTACATTGTAGCAATACATTTTACTTTTAAATCTCAACTAAATATATTTTTTCTCATCTTTTTTTCAAAAAGACTTGCAACTCCTACAATTTCAAACAAATTCTTCGTATGAAGTTTTAGAAATCCAAAAAAATGGAGCTAATTAAAAATAAATAATAAAAAAATAGATTAAAGCTTAGAGATAAAACTTAGAGAAATATAATATAAAAATTACATAAAAATATAAAAATTATCACTTCTAATAAAATATAATTTATGAATAATATAAAACAAAAAATCATTAAATTGATTTATTAATATAAATATAGTTGTAATAGGCTAAAGTAAACAAGAAAAATTAAAAAAATTATAAATTTGTTTAATATGATTTTAGTATAACCTCTCTCAAAATTATTACGTTGCTTAAAATTATTGTAAAGTCTAAGGTACCAAATTTTAGATCGCTTTCTGGTCAAACTAGGTGTATGATCTATAAAAACGGCTATAAATTCTAATCAAAGAATATTTTTTCAAACTTTGGGATGATTTTATAATTTTATTATAAAGTAGTAGATGGTTGAGGGCACTAAAAATTGCCCAAGAATCAATCAATATGTCATCCCTTGTCTGTTTTGACAATAGGCCCCTCATTCCATCTTCATTAACAAACCAGCCCATTTATCTAGTTTCATGGACTTTAACGAACTATGAGTAAAAATTTAATGAACAAACAAGTTCAAAAAAATTTTATTCTTTAACGAAGTATGATTAAATACTTAATGAACAAAAAAGAGATTTTTATTATTAAATAAGCATGTTTTTGTCAAGGCCATAATTTTTTTTCTGGCCAAAAGGGTCATGATTTTACTAAAGAGTGAATTAAATTTATTGCAATAGTTATTAAATATATAGGATAGATTCTGTAAAAGGGAAAAGAGAGAGAGAGAGAAGAGGAAGCATATGACCGAACTCATCAAATTTTTTTTTATTTCTCACTAAAATTTATCCCTGCTACTAATGCAAGGCATCCAAAATAATATTTATCTTACTTTAAGTATGCATATATTATACCTGATATTTTTCCTATTTTGAAGTTTATATTCAGCTCCCTATAGTATTTGATATAATTACATAAACATCATCTCTATTTTACTTTCTACCAATGATATACTTACGTAACTATCTCTATTTTTTGTACGACATTATTTAATTTATTGTAGTTTGATTATTAATGTGTTAATAAAGATAGTCAAGTCAGCGTTAAACTCCAATATAAAACTTTTATTTTAAAGATGGTTAAATAGTTCTATTTTTAAAACAAACATATGTAAAAAGTTAGCTTCATTAATTAAAAAAATAAATTTAAAAAAATTTGCACTATACATCAATTGCTAAGAGATTCAAGTGTAATTTCTAAAATAAAACGAATATCAAGTATAATTTAACCAAATACTAGAAAAGTTTGAGTGTAGTTTACTCTGATAACAATCTTTTTCCATATTGATCATTTAGGGTATAAAAATAGATTTCTTCTTATTTTGAAATTATCTTAGAAACTACATCTTAGTATTCTGTCTCACATTGGGGTCATAAGTTTCTTCAACCGAATCTTAGCTATAAAGCTACATGCACAGAAAAGGTAAGAACTCTCGTTTTTTTCAGTAGAGAGGGAATCCACAGTTCTCAATATAATTCAAAAATTCCAGCTTACATTCTCTGATTAGAAGACTGAATATAAAGAGCAGAAGATAAGGGCATAAAGCAGTAAACTTGGTAAGTAAATTCAGTTAGTTGAGCAAGGCAACACGTGAATCCTTGTCAATTTGAATCTCTCAATTTTTATCAATTTTTTACGAAAAAAGGAGAGAGAGAGTGGGTGGGATACTAATGTAAGCCCATACACTCTCCTCTTATACTCTCTCTCTCTATCCAAATTTGGAAAAAAAAAAAATAATTGAGAGAATTTATTTATCAGCCCTCCTGCATCAATGTTATCAGTCATCCATAATGGCTTTCCCCAGATTCCCATAGGTGTCCCTGCTTCGGCCAGCTCATACTGAGCCATATTCTACTATGTACTATTCCCATTTGTAACAGAATTCCTTTATTAGGTCCTCAGGATAGAAGCTCTGCTACAAATGGTTGTAGGAGACCTCATCAAGAGATGGCTGCCGAACTAGATGCATGAATGAATTGTATTGCGGAAGAATAAGTCACTCTCAGAATAACAATACATACACCGGATTTAAAGTACATTTTATTACCGAGAAAAGAACTCCTCTTTCAAGTGTGAAATTTTCTATAAAACTATAAACTTTTAATGGGCTACAATTGTGATTTCGTCATTCTCAAAGTGAAAGCGCTAAAGATAGAAGGAGAACAAAAGGGGGGGGGGGGGGGGGGAGAGAATTATTTAGTAGTATGACTCTATTCTTGGGGAACAGGAAGTGTCTGAGAGAATTCATATCGGCTGAAGAACTGAACACTCTCAAAGCAACCAAATGAGTTCAATGGACAAGAGTCCTAGCATTGTCTTCTATGATTGCCATTTTCTTGATAAGATTTAGTAGGATGCCTTCCAACTCCTCCCCCCTGCTCCACTCAAGAATTTGTGCATTAACTAGTTCCGGGTTATTGTAAATCCGGTTCCATAGAGCATAATTCTTCCTTGGCATCACAAAATCACCTCCCTCCAGCTTCAAAGTTGGGCAGTAATCACCTGTCCCATCTCCAATATCGATGAATCTTCTCTTTTTTTCAGGTAAAGAACTTCGGATTCTGTCAATCACTAATCCCTAAGATGAAAACCACAAAAGAACTAATGCTCTTTGGAACAAGATATCAAAGAAAGAAAAGTTGGAAAGACGACAATGGATCTTGCCACAGGGCAATAAATCACACTCAGATTTTCACATGTTTTGTAAGCATGCAGCAACTCAAATCAATTTTACCACTAACCAACCAAATGCTAAGCACACATGAAGCAAAGGCGACAAATCAGAAAAAAGCACCCACTTTCAAGTATCAACTAGTCACTACTGTTTTCACTCACTAAATGGGGAAAAGAGGAAGCATTGATACCCTGATATGAATTCTTGAACCAACTTACCTATTACTTTTGCACAACTGTGCCATCTAATGTATTTATAATATGCCAGACTTTTTCTTGTTTTAAAAAATATGAAAGAAAGGAGAAAATTTTTTTACAATTGCCATACAATTTCAGCAAGCAAAAAAATCTCTCCCACATGTTCTGCTTCTACTACTTGGAAAGGATAATCATGCTCGTTAATGAAACTGGTTTCACCATACAGGATCTTGACAATTGACATCTTCTAGATGCAAAAGTAGGTAATTAATTATTAAATTTACCGTCCAAAAGAAAAATTACTTCCAAGGTTGGATAACCATTGTACTAATTACTGATTGTATTTTGAGAGAAAATTAGAAATGGAAGGCAGTTCAAGATAAATATAAGTCAGTTAACCCTACGATTATATTACACCAACTCCGTTAACCTATGGCTCTTATGGAACAAGAAACCATTCAATCAAACAGTCAATTGCTGAGACACTGCATCGTTCTCCTCACAGGTAGAAATTTACATATGTAATAGTAAGCCATTATGGTGACGAACGATGATGTTGAAGTAATACCTTGCACATATTTGAAGGGCACAGATGACAATTATGAGGAGCCAAGCTAGAATCATGGAATGGAATAATATGAAGACGTCCCTCTTCATCTACATAAGTTGGGTTTGTATTGACCTGCGAAAAGCACCCCAATATACCTTGATGTTCCAGTATTGTCTCAATGAAAAACATATTTGAATCGCTAATTATCCACAAGTCACATCTGAAATAAACAAATTGGCAACATCGTAGTTGTGTCAATTAGCACAGTGATTGGAAAAGAAGTTGAAATCAGGGACCAATGATTATGATCAAGAAACTCACCCAAGAGCATGGGCTGATTTTATAGCTGCAATGATGCTCGGATGCAATAAGGCCTTTTTCAGACACTGTGCAATGTCCTTCGTGCTAATCCCTTGCGAGTGGAGTTCCTTCATCATCCGATCCTATCAGATTTGACGTTTTAAAGAGTCAAGCAAGCAATTGAATAAATTTAAAGATGATCCATTTCAAAACCCATGATGACACTTTGAATCCATTCATGGTTCAAGAGAACAGACAATGCAGCTGAAATTACAGAAAATCTCTACTTATAATGGCAAAGAAAAATCTAAAACTTCGGACCTTTTCCCCTAGGCTACGGGCAAAAGGATCCCTCTCTATGTTGCATTCAATTTCCTTCTACTTTTCGCAGTAAAGATATTTCTTAATCCTTCGTGAATATTGATAGTTAATTAAACAACAAATTGAGATTATGAGAGAGAGAGAGAGAGAGAGTACAAACCATGAGAGAGGTCCAAGGCAGGGTAGAACGAAGCTCGTTGAAAATCTGCGTGAGACCCATCTGTGTCACGACCCATCTGTCACTATCATCGTCGATTATCGTCCTATCAAAGTCAAAAACCACCACGACGTTTCCGGCCATTCTTCCGCCGGAGGTGGTTCCCCTCCGACACCCGACTGCGATTGACTGACGACCGATAATTCAGATATTATCGCGTATTCTGCTGATTTAAATTTCAGCGGTCAGTAGAATCAGTAGTTTAGGACAAAATACTCATGCATCACTCAATGTATAAGTTATTATTATATTTTTACGAACAAAAAACTATTATTTTATTAAATATATATTACTTAGTAAGCAAATTATATTTAATAAAATATAAAATTATTTTATATAAATAAATAGAACAGTATATATTTTAAGAAAAACCCATTAGATTTAACAATGACATGTATATTAAATATGATAGAAATAAAAACTATCATAGAATAAAAAGTATTGAATAAATTAATTTTATAATTATTATTATTATATAAATAATATGTTAGTAAAATAATAAGTTGGCCCCTTAACTTTATTTTTTATTTTAAAATAATTTAATAAATTTAAAACGTTTTAAAATGATCCTTTAATGAATGGAGATCTTCTTTTGGAGATCTTCTTCTTCTTTACGGATTGTTTCACCATTTTGGGGTTGATAGTTTTGTGAAGAATCTTTAATTGATAGGTTAGAGATTTTAATGACTGGGTATTTTGTGTTTGGCTTTTTAACAAATGATGATTAGATGTTACATTATTATTTAAAATATAAAAAAATTAATAAGTATGAAAATTAACACCATTAAATTACTAACAATTTTCACTTAAAAGAATTTTTAATAAGACCAAATTAAAATTTAAAGGACTATTTTAGAACACATTAAACTTAGGGAATCATTTTAAAACAACAAATAAAATTAAATGACCAACTCACAATTTTAACCTAAATAATATTAAAATAAAATTTTTAAAATATACTTCTTAATCAATTATATTTTAAATTAAGAAGTCAATCTCATTTTTAATGATCTTTTAATAATTCTTTGTTTATAAAAGGAATTTATATATTTTTATGACATGAAAAAAATTGTAATTAAGTTATTTTTTAAACCGAAAAAATAGTTTGGCCTCAATAAAATGTTAGAAGTAAATTAAGAAAGTGGAGATAGAAAGAGGTAAACCCCTTGATTTATTTGAATTTCATTTCAAAGCAAGCACACATACAATTTCTAAGATTTCACTTGATCTGTTTCTAAGATGAACGAATACTTGTCAGTTTTAACAATTTTCAAATTCTCGATGGTTATTATTACTCTACAAAAATTTTGAAAAAAAATCAGATCTTCTTTTAGAATAATTTCACATTATTTTGTGGATTAGTATTAATTTAATTATTAGAATCATTTTACGTAATTATTAATTAGACAAATATTATATTAAATCAATAATAAATTAGGTCTTTATTGATACTGCAGATAATCTATAATATATTGGATTACTCGCAAACTTATTTGAATAGAAATCTAAACATACAATTTATTATTAATCAATAATTATTTTATCAAATTACTAATAAAGAGTTGGTAAAATGAATTAATCTCATTTTATTGAGTCAAACAAAGAGAGAACTTGTATTTTATAAATTAAAATTTATTTATTATTATTTTAAAGTTGCTATATAAAAAATGGTATGAAACATTTTATTAGATAAGAAGCCACTTTTTTATTTTAGCATATCTATCCCTCATTCTCTCTACCCTCAACTCTTTTTTAGTGAACATTAGACATTATAAATTGTTCGTCTCTACTAATTAATTGAACAATGATCAACACATCATTAATTTAAGGCCAATTTTCTTAATATGCAATCTCCTATTTTAAACGTTATTATTGTATAATGCCACTGTAGCATATTCTCCGTCCATAGATACAGGAATACCATAATCTTAACATAAAAAGGTCATCATTCCATGAGAAAATTTCATAGATGAAGTCTTTGAGAGAAGCCAAACCGACATCTTTATTGCCCAGCTTGTTTCTTTGTTCATATTTCATAGATAAAGTCTTTGAGAGAAGCCAAACCGACATCTCTATTGTCAAGCTCGTTTCTTTGTTCATGAAGCACATTAATCACGTCTAAGACTTCTGGGGTACAGTTAACTCTTATGGCATTATTGCAAGCTTGTCAGTTAGTAATAAATGTTCAATTTAGAGTCTATCAAATGGTTTATAGGTTAAAGCATTAGACAAAAATCATATATATATAAACATAATAAGTGTATTGTTAAAATGTTAAATTTTATACTTATTATATTTTAATTGAAAAATTAAACATTAATTATATTTTAATTAGAAAACTTGACAATAAAATATAAAAAATTATAGTTTAAATCTAGAAGATTATTACGTTAAAACACAATTGGTTACATGGATCTATGGTTTGAGAACATTAGGCATCAATAAACTTTTATAAATTTTTACTACCTAATTTCTTACTGTAAACATGACACATGTGCATATTTTTTAGTTCTTAGAAAAATGCATATATTATCTTAAATTTATTAAACATGCTGGTAATAAATATCTAACAATTTCATTGAATTTTTCCCATTAGAAATTTAAGCAACTATAGGGCAAGTAGTTTTGAATTCAACGCATTTAATCGTTAAAAGAATTGTAATGATTCATCCGTCTATATTAAAACAATTGTATAAATCTAAAAGTTTATATTTAAAATATAAACTTTAAAATTTATAAATTTAATCTAAAAATTTACAATAAACAAATTATATAATCCAACGGTACATCGTTGATTTTTCCGACTCTAGAAGATATTAGTTTAATTATGTTTTAAATTTTGTGAAATCACATTTCATTTATCATTTTTTGTAACAAGAGTTGAAGTAGATGAAGAATAACGCAATATGAAATATAGATAAGCATGAAATAATAATTTAATATTTACTTAATTTGAAATTACCAACTAACACATCCTGTTGCCAATTGATTTTCCGTTCAAAGTTTCAAACCCAACTACCACATGAAAGAAATATATTCGTTTACCATTCTTTGTAATGATAGTTGGAGACAGATTAAGACGCCTGCAATTTGAAATGTCTAAAATATGTAATAATTTATCACTTTAACTATTTTGAAATTTACCCAAAAAATACCTAATTAAATTTGATCTCATTTTCAGAGTCAATTATGTACGTTAAAAAATTGTCTTGGTAATCTCCATAAAAATTCTTTAATACTCAATCTCTGGATCAATCTTTATTTATTCTTCAATACGCCTTATCTCACATTGACTTTTACACCAAAAATATTAAATATAAGTGCTTTAATATATATATATATATATATATATATAATTCAAAAGAAATACCAAACATATTACTATTTTTTTAACTAGTTGTATTAGAGTAATTTATTTGTACAGCCATTATTTTATAAAATTTGCCATTCTTTGGAAGAAGAATTGAAAATGACTAAGACATTGGCAACTTGATATGTATGATATATTATAGCAAAAATATTAAAAAAGAAATGTATAATATAATATGGGTGTGACGGCTTACATTCTCAGTAAAGAGTTTATGACTTAATGGTTATAAAATCAAAGCTTGAGGAAATAAACGTCTCTTCTAGGCAACAATATCTTAAAGCCACTGTTATGATTTTATGGAACTAAATCACTTATTTTCATCCGAAAGATGTGAGCTATTCCAATCATATTACAGTTTTAGGTCAACATGGATTATTGTAAAACTAATCCTTTATGATACACAAGGTTCTCATCAGAAGCAAGCACAGAGCATACTTGGATCTCTTAATTGAGAGAACATCTAGAATTTAAAAAGAAGATTTCAGAGAAATGAAAACTTAGAGAGAATTCATGGAAACACACATAATATTGATAACAGATTTTGATATAAGCAATTGAATGCCTAACAAGGAAGACAAAGGCTCCTTACATAGATGGAGCAAACACAAACTGACATAGCCGAAAACATCATAGTAGACAAACAAGGACAATAATAAAAATAAAAGTGAATTAAAGTTTGCAAAGACTAATTAACTTATTGTTCGACAAGATAGCACACTCGATAGCAAAAGCAAGATGAGATAAGTCATCTTTAATCTTTATTTCTGTTGAGGATAGGCTCGTGATCTAGTGAGAGATTACGATAGCTCAAGGTATGATTGTTGGTTGAAAAGGTGGGGTCTTAGGAATCATGAAACTCTAGTCTGAGATAGAGATTCTCATAGTACTCTCTTTCTTCTGCAACTTGAAATTCTGCTTGTTCTTGCTAGGTGATAGAGATGGAAGGTCTATTTTGAGAAGGTGGACTAGTCCATAATTTTGATCCAAAGATTTTAGCGTCTTTTTTAGCACCATAGGTGTATGGTGGAATTGCAGAGGAGGAAGGCTTTGGGTGAGCCAAATCTGGGACAAGGTAGACTTGGTCAAGAACATCAATCTTAGAGTGCCTAGGTTCACCAAGAATAAATGCACTAGGATATGAGCCTATTGTAGTGCATTCAACATTTGGTGGTTTATGATAGTTGTTAAGACCACAAAGAAACATTTAAGTGATTTAAAAATATTTTTATGATCTTCCTTAAAATTTAGGAATGTATTCCATTCATAGCATGATCACGTGAAATTAATAGTCAATTTTTGTGTCTTTAGTATGGCTTATGAATGATGAAAATTGAGGATGCAGTTGACCATAGTTCTGGGTGATTCCATAAGTCCATGTGTCTAATGGATGAATTAATTTGCTTTCTCCACTCAAGAGAGGGGAGCATACCATTCAAAAGATAATATGTTTTCGTTATTTGCTTCATTTGCTTATCAAGATCATGTTTCTTTAATGAACAACATTTCATCTTAAAGTATTCTTACTGCTTCTGTTTATTGATGAGCTGAAAATCGCAGACAAACTCTTTATAAATTGCACCCATAAGAGTAGCAAGATTATTTAATTAGAGAAATAGGAGTTACCTATATTTGCAAAGAGATTGAAATCATTCAATAAGAGTCCTCATAAATCTTGAAACAAATTCTCGAACAACAATTGACAAATTGGCACCTATTTGAGACATCTATAGGTCAATCTAAACACTGAACTCATGTAGCCGGTCTCTCCTTTGGTAAGGTTAAACATCATTAACGGTAAATCATGGGCCATTAGCAGGTTTATGAGGGGTAAAGGCCTGCTATGCTGATTAAGTTTTAGGTTCATGATCACTTTCTTCATTTACAACATAAGAATGTTGTAGATTTTATTCGTCATTATTATGGCCATTTACAGGTTCAGCCATGTAAAGAGCCAAAATATCAGCAAGATGTTGGGAACCTTCTGAATCTATAATGGAAACTCGGGCATCTTCTTTCTAATGAGTTTGAGCAGGAGTCTAAATAAGATGGATTCAAGGTCATATGGTCATAAGGCTTAACCATGGCAACATCATGAGTTTTTTCTGAGAAAAGAGGGGCGTTTTGCTTGGGATCATATTGAAGAGGAGGCGGTGGAGTCTGGGAAGGGATAGGTTCAGATGATGGTTTTTTTTTATGGAGATTTCATTTAAAGGAGGGCGGTAAGGTTTGGTGTAAGAAGGTGTAGCATCATATGTTTTGGGAAAGTGTAGAGGTTGATGTGGTGGTCTGGGTGATCGAAAAGGTCTAAGTCTAAGAGGCTGACAATTTTAAGTTTATTTTTAGGAAGATTTCATGTGTCATCTTAATTTTTTTTAATAGTCTGCTTCTGAGGGATATGAAGAATATAAAGGAGGAGGTATGTAGCTAGTCTGGTATACTGGTGGCAAGGTTGGGAAAGATTCATAAGTGGAAGGTGTTTGGATGATAGTTGTGGGTGGCAAGTTAGTTGAGTTAATCTTAGAGATAAAAGATTTCTAGTTCTTTTTGGGCAAATAGTCTAAAGCTTTAATTTTCTCATGGGTTTCCGATCGTAACTATTACATTTGGTGAGAAAATTGGTCTATTCAATGATGGGTTTGTTAGTGAGTATGAGTCATACAATCCATCTTATAATCAATGTTTCTGAGGACTTTGTTTTGAGCAGTGCCATTTTTAGTATGACAATTTAATACTTTTTCCGAAGGATGAACTGGTTCATAATTGCCTAAAGCTGAAACTTTGTTGGAGGTAACATAGGGTCTGATGGTTACTCTATCGTCATCTGTGTGTCTTTTCATTGGTTAAAAGAAATCATCATAGAAGGGGTCATAAAGAGAGAATATCATGCAAAGAATGAGATTTAGGGGATATAATGCCATATCATCTAATTTATAGACGAAGGAACATGATTTGAAAAATAAGAAGATACATTAGCAATAGTTTCCTGAGGCTCTCTGTAGCAACTTGCTTCTTTCATATGTTTTATGAGAATTTCATCTCTTAATGGGGCTCTAGCAGGGTTTGGAGCAACCCAAGGCTTCCAATCAAGATCTCGGTCCTTTCTGTAATGCCTCAAAGGTCGAGAGGGTTTGTAAGATTTAACCTTTTTCTTCTTTTAGCTGTTGCTTTTTCTAGGAGTGGTGCTTCATCCAAAACTTATATTTGTCAGGTTTATTATCAGCATAAGTTCGAGAGAGTTCTTAAAAGTCACTATCATCTGAAGAGAGGTTGATTTCATTGTCATCATCATCATAGGATGGATTATGGCAATCACATCTTGGCTTACACATCTTTGGGGTAACATCCCATATGAAATGGTATTTAATATGAGAAATATAGACCGATTTTCCATCTATCTCGAAGTGATGGACTGGAATAGTCTGCTTCCTAATCTCTTGGATTGGAATTGCAATGATGGATATGTTCTATTGCAAAGAAGGTGGAACCTGAGATATTTTGGGGTAGAAGGAAGAGGATTCCTTGGGGCGTTTGAAAACTGCCTTTACTAGTCCATTAGCTAGACGGTAAAGACTGGGTGGCTTAGTAGTAGTTAAAAGCTTACTATGAGCATGACATTGTTCATAATTGATTACCCATTATGTGGCCATTAACTGAAAGAGGTCCTGTCGAGAGATCTGCTTTGGTATATGTATGATTATAGGCATATCTTGTCTTTTAGCGACAATCATAAGAGCATTTTTAGTCTGATTAGGGAGATGAAGATCCATGGCATAGTTCTGGACTCGAATGACTATCTAGTGGTGAAGGATAGCCATAATAACTTCTGGTACCTATTCAGCATATGTGATATGAATCTGAACTTACAGCCAGTCTTTGAGAATCAGATCAGACAATTTAAGATTAAAATTTAGGTAGATTGTCAAAATAATTGTGCCAGCATTAAGAGTGGTTAAGACTATGCTAATAAGAGCTGTTTGGTAAGTATAGTAGGTAGTGTCCAAGATGGCAAGTCTGGTTGTGACAAGAAGACCTTTACAACCGTGATAAGTGATGCACATGAGTATAACTCCAACATAAAAGTGGGTATATCCTTGAGATTTCTAATGGTTAATGAAATCTTGAGGGATTTCTAACTTAACATATTGTTCTCCAATGGAATATGGTAATTCAACATAATTGAGGTTAGAAAAGTAAACATACTCTTTAACATGGATCTTAGGTTTATGAATAAGGTTTTTAATGGTTCTACTTTAAGAATGATCTTGGGTACAGAGCTAGTAAAAGTTCATTAAAGGGAGATAGGTATCTTTAAGGCATTGGTCAAATGAGAAATCTTTATAACAAATCTCAACAAGATTGTCGATCTTGTGAGCATTTGCTTTTGAGACATGATTAAGGGATGGAAAGGGAGGAAGGAATGACATTAGGTTGAATAGGTTGGTTTGAGGATGTAGTGGAGGTATTGGTTCCATAGTTGGGTTGGATTTCTTTTGCTTTTTTACTTAACTACCATTCATAATCTAAAGTGCCATTATAATTATGACATAATAATAATAATAATAATAATAATAATAATAATAATAATAATAAGCATTCAAAACAAAGTAGGTGAGTAAAAGAAATCCTTAATGAAATTAAATTCATTAAAAAATAATTTTAAGAATATTAAATTATATTCATTAATTACATCAGACATCATTTTCATGTTCGTTTCATCTAAGGTTACAAAAGTAAAAATATCTTATCCAATTTACCTCTTAATGCCACGCTTCTTATCACGAATATATTAATATTCCATGTTATTATCAACTCGAAGAGTCATAAATGCACATTAAACATCAGAAAATCTTAGTTTTAAGTGATAATAAACATAATTGAATTTAATTATGATCTTAATCATTTCTAAAATCATCATACTTGAAAAACGATCCAATAATTTTGAATTTAAAAAAATGCAATTACGAATAATTTAATCTAATTAATTGTTTTTTAATGTCAATTGGGACTTGGGAGTTGAGAGCATACATCAAATGCAAAGTTATCGTTTTCATATCGCTCTCGACAGCTTTAAGTAGAAAATGTGCAAATTGCAGGTAACTTTAAGTGATTATGGTTTTGGAAAACATTATGATTTTTAACATGTTTATTATAAAATATTTTAAAATTTAAAATTATTTTAAAAGATTTATGAATAAAAAATATCTTCTCAAAGAACCATGTTTTGAGATTTTTTATTATTGTTAATTTAGATTATCTCATATTTAGGTAAAAATATAAGATTATGTTTGATAAAGGTAAATTATTAAATTTTTTTAATAATTTAAATTTATAAATAAAAAACATAACTTGACGCGATTATATTAATTTTATACAAATTTAGGACATTAGATTTTATCCAAGAGTCTCTTTTTCTAACATGACTTAGTATGCTTGCAAAAATATGAGGACATTTGAATTAGTATAAATCTTTTAAAATAATTTTAATATTAAAGATGATTTATAATAAATGTTTTAAATTTATAATCCATTATTATCATTCTCTCTTAATTTTTTGTCATTTTCGAAAAATTAAAGGACGAGACTATATAATAGACAATGTCAGTAAGTATATGTCACAACAATATATATTTCCATCCAAAATTAAAATTGACCATTGAGGTGATGAGTCACATTGATTGATAAAAACCATCAAACCGAAATAAACACATTTAACCCAAACCATTGCAACACTTTACTTGATTTTGATAATCCATCATTCACGACCCATATATTTTTAATCAAAACCATGTTCTACGTTTGATTTCAGATTAACATGGATTTAGTCATTAATTAGGCTGAAAGCAAACGGTGCTATCAAATTAGACTCATAATATGTGTTGGAGGAATAGTGTATAAACATAACGTTATCCAACTTAATGTAGTAATATTTTAGCTCTAAGAAATCAAATTTACATCATATTTTACAAACTTTCCAATTTGCACATAAAGCCTTTTTTTTTTTTTTAAAAAAAAGAGAGGATATCACAAAAAATTCATCATTAAATATGCTTTAATTGTTTTTTTTTTAATTTGTTGATAACATATGATTTGGTGAAGATGTGAAAAATATTGATAAGTAATAACCAATCAATGAAAAAAAAAAACACCATATTGCAAAATGATGAACAAAGGAGATGTGTATGAACATGATTATGATTAGGGAAGCATGATTAATCATTGGAGTCAAATGAAAGGCAAGCAACCCAACATTTTTTACCTTCTAAGGTCCCCCTGGAGACTTGTCAGTGTCTAAAATGTGTGTAATTACAAAAATTAAAAACATAATAAAAAAAAGAGAGCCCGTTGATTGGAGAATCTAATGACACGTGTACGCATTTCGTGAGACACCAACGTAGTCAAACCAAAAACGATGGGCCATCCCCCTGGCTGATATCATCACGTTTCTTATTCACAGGGCAACGAGGATCGAAACGACATCGCTTTCAGGGTCATGAAACGAAACTACGTCGTTCGGCTTGGTTGGCTGCATTCAGTTGAGCGAGTTGGTACGGAAGGAAAGCGTCGGTGGTTGTTTACCGCAGGCTCTTTTAAATTATAATCTAATTATGCAAATTACGAGTCATAACATTTTATTTCTTACATTAAAATTATAATTACACTAATTCAGAAGAATTATACATAGTTTTCCTCTTTCAAATTAGAGTATCGGGAGAAGAGCGAGAGGGAGTTCAAAGGAAAGCGAGAAATAATCGCTTTGTTTATAAGCCATTATAGCCACGGGCCTATATTTCTTGAACCTGGCACAAAGTGAGAGATAGGACAAAGAGAGAGAGAGGAGAGAGATTTCGGGAGCTTCCAGACTCACGGAGCTACGGCCATGGCAGAACCAAATGATTCCGTTTCGGTTCACATGGAGAAGATCTATCTCGGCGGAAAGGTTCCTCCCCTCTTCTGTCCCTACACGATCCTTTTATTGCTTTCATGGATTGGGTTTGAAGGTTGAAGTTTAGGAATGGATCAATTTCAGTTCCAAACTTTTAAGTTGCATTTCAATTTTTGGACTGTGCATGTAAATTTGCTGGAGAATGTATGTGCAAAAGTTCATGGGAAGTCAACAGTTTACCTCGTCGGCATTTTGCATAACTGAATATTGATGATTGTACAAGTATATTGCATTGGGATCTCATTTCGGGTAGGAACAAGAACAAGTACCGTTTTGCTAGCGTATTCCATTGTGAAGAAAAAAAAGTTTTTTTTTGGGGGTTTTGTTTCTTTTCATATTTGGTCTCTTTCATGTTCTTCCTTTGAATTTATTTTCCCTCGCCAAGCCTTTGGCATTGTGAAGATTTGGACATAGCAATTTATGGATCTATACATTCCTTATTTGTTGCATGTTCTTTGTCCTGCCATCCTCCAAATGTTAGTCTTTCTATATTTGCTTTCTATATTTGGTCCTTCTTATCTTTTAAAGTTTATTACTTAACAGTTATTTAGAATATCAGTGATCTCTTCTCTTGTTTATGCTGTTTGACAATCTTCCTATATCGCCCTCTCTCTGAGCTTGTTAGTAATAAAAGTTTTTTGACATGGATTCCGTGGATTTGGAAGAACTGAAACTGTTCTTTGCAATATTTGATGGAATATGAGTGATGGAGGATTTTTAACATTTTGTTCTTTCCCCTGTCTTACGTTGTTGTTTTCATTTTTTCCCTCTTCCTTCTTCCTGTTCTTTTTAGTTTTTTCAGGAGGGACCTTTCATTCTCTTTCTTATTCGACACTCTTCATTTTAACGGAGTTGGATCCATTATGTAGTGTATGGAAAGCATACGAACCTAACTATACCTTATTACCTGTCTATTCCTATAACTCACTATTGCACTAATAATAATAATAATAATTGTAGACGTATATAATACATTTACCCATTATATATTGGTTATTAGATCAGTTAAAGTCATTCTACCCCTTTCATAAAACGGAGATTCTGTACCCTTTTTTCACATTCTTTTCCTGGGTTTCTTTCCAGAGCATATAATGATTGGAATCTGGGAGTACTTTTTCATTTTTCTTTTTCAAAAGTGATATTAGTATGCTGTTGCTTGTTAGTTTGGGTTGTTCAAAAAGGAGTAAGGGCACATGGGGAGCATGTTAGGGAATAAATCTGGAAAAGTTGGAGTTGAGTTTTATTCCATTACTCAAATTAGGGGTTTTTGAAGTACCAAACCAAACCATGGTTTAATTTGGTTCTGCAAACAAAAAATAATTATACATTTTGGTTGACAATTTTTTTTTTTTCTTTTTTGGGGGGGGTGGGGGTTGGTGAACTCAACCATGTGAAGTGAAACAAACCATGTATATGTATAATATAAATGCATAGACACATATATTTTGCAATAATGTGCATTATTTTTGTCTGTAAAATGTAATGTGGGAACCATTAGTTTACTTTATTGTTGCTTCTAGACGATGTAAAAGTTGGAGACTTAAAGTCATGTACTACTGTTATTACAATTTCTGTCATTTCTATCATTGCTATTGGGGAATACCTTTTGAATTTAGTTATGTAAGTATTGACAAGGGCGTATTGGCAGGACTTGAAACACTTATGACCCTTGGTTTGGAACTGAACTAATGTGAGAAGGTTTGGTTCGGGTGGTTTCACTAGGACCTTTGGTTTGGTTTCTAATATTTATGAACTTCAAAGGCTGGTTTTGTGTGAGGTTAACTCTCCAACAGAAAAATAATGGACTATGAACACCCTTAATTCAAATAGACTGCATACGAATTTTTGGGGGAAGATTCTTTTTCAATCCCAAAGTTCAAGCTTTGATTTTCCGCCTCTCTTTCTCTCTCTCACTAGATTTTGACATTTTTCTGTTTTATAACTGTTTTTGGATTTCACTTCAGGAACATTATATTCAAACTGGCTGTGGCTCTGTGTCTGTCATTGTCCATGGGGATCAGGACAAGCCAGCTCTCATCACATATCCAGATTTAGCACTAAATCGTAAGTGTAGTCGTTTTACTTCCTCATGTTCATTTCTTTTCTGAAATGTTGATCTTCTGATTTTTTTAAACAATGTTCTAGAACTTGTTGTTTATGTCTTTCTTAGATTACATTAACGTTTTTATGTGTATGTTTGAAATTGATCTCTAATTTAAATCTGAAAATTTGAAGTATTTTTTTATGTTGTCTCTGTCTTGATGCAGATATGTCATGTTTCCAAGGATTATTTTTCTGTCCTGAGGCAGCTTCTTTGTTACTTCACAACTTCTGCATATATCATATAAGTCCTCCTGGGCATGAGGTTTGTAAGTTGATTAAGTTGAATGTATGTATTATTTATTGCATTCTAGACTGAATACTATTATTCACATAATATCTCCTCTGGAACTTCCACAAGAGTTCTTGCAGTTGGGAGCTGCAGCAATTTGTCCTGATGATCCTGTGCCTTCAGTAGATGACTTAGCTGATCAGATCATTGAGGTTCTCAACTATTTTGGGTAATTACAATATGATTATACTGTTGCTTAATTTTAAACTGGAACTTTCTAAAGTACGTACACTTTCATTTATTCTGAACACTCAAATAAGAAGAAAAGTGATACCTAGCTGCTTCTCTCGGCTTATGACTGGCCTGTGGATCGAGAGAGAGTAGAAGGGCATTTCACTGATATAACTTGAGGCAAATATAATATTTCCCTGTATTTACTAATGCTATGAACTAATTCCTTCTTCAGGCTTGGTGCAGTGATGTGTATGGGGGTAACGGCTGGTGCATATATCCTTACACTATTTGCAGTATGTAACCCAAATAACTGATGAAGAGGTTTCAATATAAAGTCAATCCTATTTAATATATCATGTTCTTTGATAATTTGTTGCAGATGAAGTACAGGGAACGTGTTCTTGGTTTAATACTTGTATCTCCTTTATGCAAAGCACCTTCTTGGACTGAATGGTTTTATAACAAGGTTCCTATTTGAGACCCACTGACTATGAGTTTTAAAATATAATTATAGTGCCTAATTTACATGTAATATTAGGTTATATCAAATTTGCTATATTTCTATGGCATGTGCAGTCTGCTGAAGGAGTGCTTGCTCCAGCGATACTTTAGCAAGGTATTGTAACGCCAAAATTTTAGCCCTGTTGTCTATCTTTTCTCTTTTCCTGTCATTTCTTATTTTATACAATACTGACGGATGAATTTGGGTCAACTGTCACAGGAAGCTCGTGGTAATGCTGAAGTTCCAGAATCAGAGATAGTTCAAGCTTGCAGAAAAGTCAGTGCTAAGCTAATTTTCTTTTGTGATGCTATACTGTTCTATGGCTGAAATCTGATTGCTTTTCCTTTCTTCACTCCTTTTTTCAAAAGAAAAAGAAATTACCCTTATGCTGGCTCTGTTATGATGCTTCTTTTTCAGTTGCTAGATGAGAGAAAGAGCACTAATGTTTTAAGGTTTCTTCAGGCGATGAATAGGTAAATTCTGCTGGAGAGTTGCTGCTTCAAATTCAGATTTGCTTGTTTGTGTCCTATCCCCTGTTAGCGAGTGAATTGACTTATTGATGTGTTCCAACTTTGTTTTGCCAATTTGCAGGAGACCTGACATTACAAAAGGACTGAAGAGACTAAAATGTCGTACACTTATTTTTGTTGGGGACAGCTCTCCTTTTCATTCTGAGGCTCTTTACATGACTTCAAAACTTGATAAGAGGTTTAGTGCCCTAGTCGAGGTAAGGTGCAAAGATGTATATCACGTGTACAACATGAAAGCATACCTAGTAAACTTCTCTCAGTAGATATAAAAGTTGCTTAATAGTTGATATACTTTAACACAGCGTTATCATTCCTCAATTCTATACAATTGCTTGCAAGTCTAGGCCAAACAGAAACAGGCTTTTTTTTTTTTTGGTACTATAACTGAAACAGTTTTAAAATGGAAAAAAAGAAAAGAAAGAAAGGGAGATGCCCATACATGGCAGTATGGCCTCACTGAGTGTATGAATTTTGATAATATTTCTATGGCATGGTACGGTTTGAGACTTGGTTGATTCTGCAGGTTCAAGCTTGTGGTTCAATGGTGACAGAGGAACAGCCACATGCAATGCTGATTCCTTTGGAGTACTTCTTGATGGGGTATGGGTTGTATAGGCCATGCCAGTTCAGTGGCAGCCCTAGGAGCCCGCTTAGCCCTTCATGCATCTTGCCGGAGCTTCTTTCTCCAGAAAGCATGGGACTGAAGCTAAAGCCAATAAAGACACGAGTTTCTCTGCAAGTGTGATACGTGGGGGAGGAAGACTATTGAGTCAATGGACTTTTGTAATTTAAATAATTTTCTTCTTAATTTTTTTGGTTGCTTGAGAGGGTAGAGAAGAGGCTCGAAAGTTGGAGGATTGTAGATATAAAGGGGAGTTAAGAATTCGTGGAAATATATGAATATAGGGAGACTTGCATTCATTCATTTGTAGTCAGTCATAAGGGAATCGGTGAGCTGTCTCCGTGATTTCCAGGTGGACTTGAAATGTATATAAGGTGACGAGCAATCAATAATTGAGAAGAAATCTCCTTTCTCTTTTCTTGGATGCATGGACAAAGCTGTCATTTTGATTTTCTCATTTCCTTGTTTTGTTGGCTTTCCGATGTTTGCTATTGTGGCCTGCTCATTCTGCAAATGCACATGCACATATTCAAATAATTCAAAATAGTCTATGAATAAAGCACAAGGAACCTCCTCTAATTGCAAAGATGATGTTGACATAATAGCTACTGTGATTGGGCCAAAAAAAAAAAAGCTACTGTGATGGGTAATTTCTCAATCGTTTTTTGATATTGATTTTAAAGAGGTAAGGACAAAAATTCAATCATCAATGTTGTAAATATGTTAATTTTTAATTGATGCTGAGCTGCTAGCTTCTTGACTATGTCTCATAAATTTCCTTGGAAAGATTGTAATAATCTTTATTTAATCTTCTTACGTAAAATTATATCGACCATCGACTTGTATGAAATCTAGTATACTTACAAACAACTATTTTAATAATTTTTGTATATTTTTCCAAAATAGACTTTATTCTTCAAAAAATATATATTATGAACAATTAAATGAATAATTTTAAATTACGTTAATGACGTGTGAACTAATTTGAAATTTCTTGACAATGATGACGTTGGATTTTGTGATTAGAGTGGGAGAGAGCGAGCAATTTCCACATAAATCAGGTAACCATTAAGCTTCCTGCATCTGGAGTTTTCTATGAACAGGTTTAAGCATCCTACAATTTTTTGACCATTTAAAGAGAAAGGAGACTTCCACTGAAGATTTAATTATTTATACAACTTGTTGCATTCTAACTCGTTCATATTTCTGAATTATTTTAGCACACATACTTGCCCTGGGGAATCAAATTAGTTTTCATGTGGTTAGTACTGTAATCAGACTTATTTTTTTTCTTCCGGATATAATAGACTCGAATTATTGTTCTTTTGTTTTGAAGTTTTGATGGCAGAAAATATAGTCATTTCTCATGAGGGCCCCATGCATTACGATAGAACCTGCCAGCATGTATAAGTATGCCCCATATTTGTAACAAATGCAACCACCACAGATTAGATGAGCAGCTGGTTGTTCAACAAAATTTCTGCCGGCAAATTACTTTAAATTTTAGTAGTTGTTTACCAGATTTAGAGTTAAACAACTTATTTGTCACTAGGCACTTAGTTAATTAAATCACAAGGGGTGAAAATGACTTCCCCAAAAACTAAGTTATAACTAACTATCCACATTAGATGCTGGCAAATTGCTGATATTACCTGAATTTCACACACACACACACACACACACACATATATATATATATATATATATTGTTTTTTTGTTTTTACCCTGGAGTCAATACAGGAAAAAATTTAAAAGAAATATATAAGTAATTGTCTTCTTAAATCCTTTTGTGCCTGCCAGAAATCCAGTCATTAATCTTATTGAATGTGAGCTTCACTTTGTTTATGCAATCAGAAGACTGGCAGAACATGCTGGTTAAGTGTCTTCCCACTGCAATGTCCCTCTCATAACTGATCTAAACATTCATCCAAATCAACAGTTGAAGAAAACGACCTACAAATAATGACTCATGACTTTCCTGTATCAGTGTATTGATATATTATAAAATTTAAGACCAAATTCACAACAAAAAGGGATTGATCAACCAGCCAAGGGATGGAAGAGAAAAGCTAAAGTTAGCCACTTCGAATGAAAAATATAAATATGACAACTATCAATCTAGGATTCATCAAAAGGAATTTCTAATACAAATTGTTAGCCATCTTCATGTGCAGATTTAGTCCATCTAGTAAGAGGTATACAACCATCAACTCTGGTCGAGAATCATATCCTGAGAAGAACCTATACATGGAACCACCTAACTCAACGCAACTCTCTCCAGCCATCTTCTTCAGCCCCCTATCTTTCATAGCCCTCCTAGCTCTTTCTGCTTTCTCCCACATCCCTACTTCAGCATACATGTTTGCAACAATAACAAAATTGCCTACCCTCCTAGGCTCCAACTGAAGCAATCTCTTCCTAACCTTATGCCCTATCCCTGTATGGTCATTAACATCATGAATAGTGCATGCACTAAGCAAAGTTCGCCATACAATTGCGTCTGGCTCAATAGGCATACTCTGTATAAAGTCGTAAGCTTCTCTAAGATAGCCGGCACGACCCAAGATATCAACCATAGCTCCATAATGTTTCATCATGGGTCGGATCCCATGAATTTGTTCCATATCAAGAAAGTATTGGTACCCTTCATTTACCATCCCAGCATGGCTACACGCACATAGAACTCCAAGATAAGTTACATAATTTGGAGTTATGCTAGGATGGTTATTTAGTTGGGGAAAAAGTTCAAGGGCTTCCGTAGCAAACCCATGTTGGGCTAATCCAAGAATCATTGCACTCCATGTCCACACATTTCTCTCTTCCATTCTGTGAAAAACAAATCTAGCATAACCTACAGCTCCAGACTTTGTATACATGTCAACAAGAGCAGTACCTAGCTGACAATTGAGAACCATCCCTCTCAGTACCAATTGGGAATGAACCCATCGCCCAAGGCTCAAGTTTCCTAACTCAGCACAAGCAGAAAGGATGACAACCATGGTGGTTTCATCCGGTTCAAACCCACTATCCCTCATTTTCACGAAATACCCAATTCCATCTTTGAACCAAAGGTTCTCAACACAAGCATTTATAACCGAATTCCATGAAACAAAAGTTCTCTCAGACATTTCATCAAACACTCGTTCTGCGTCCAAAATTTTCTTACAAGAACCATAAAAATTGATCAAATTGTTTTGAACATAAACATCAGAATCCAAACCATACTTCACAACTTCTGCCTGCACTTGCTTCCCTTCTCCAAGTGCCGCCACTGCCGCGCAGGACTTAAGAAGGAATGGAAACGTAAGCTTATTGCGGGTGATTCCTCGATTCCGCATTTCTTGGAATACCCAGATGGCCTCAATAGGGGAATGGCTCGAGGCGTAACCCCTAATGAGTATATTCCAGGAAGCGGGTGGTGGGTTGTGAGAGTAATGAACAAGTGTTCGTGCATAGTTCAAGTTCTTGAAGGAAGACAAAGCGCAGTAATAAACGAGTTCTGTGAGCAAAAAAGCATCTTGAGAAAGACCAGAAACTCGTAATTGAGCTTGAATTTGAGAGAGCTGTTTGGTGGAAGCGCACAACTTGAGAAGATAGAGACATTGATGCTTCTTGGAGAGGAAATCAGATTTGAGATTGGAGAGTTTTGGGGGGATTACAAGCCGAACCATGCATCGGCTTTGTTTGTAGCAGCAAACAGAACAATGTGTTCGCTCCAACAAATGATTTCGGGCAGTGAAGTTTGGAACTTGCTGTTATGTTATACGCTTGCCCCACGACACATTATATACGGAAACTATATGACATCATCATATTTTGCTTTAATAATTGGGTTGGATTCGAATTTTTTACGATTGAATCTTTCCAAAATTTGTTTGTAAAATAATTTTCTTATTATCATACGTGTATATCCCGAAATGATCCAAATGTAAATTGATAACAAATTTCTAAATCGTTTTCACTCGCTGACATTGAACTAAATTAAATATGTAAATATAAGAAGGTGAGTGAAAGTCACGTAATTATTCATGGGTGGAAATTATCACGTCTTCAGTTCAGAATTAATGGGGCCATGAAGCATTTTACAAGGTACATATATATATATTATACACGCTCCTAACTACGAAAACTTGATTGACCCAACAAAAAAAAACTACGAAAATTTGAACCTGAACTCTTTTTTGTTTTTTTTGTTTTTGTCACTGTACATATATGAGCATGTTATATTTAAGCCTCAATCATTTGGCGGATAGGGGTTCTATCTATCTGACTGGAAGGAAGGTTTGTGAATTCAGACAAGATAGCTCTGAATTCATCTCCTCTAAGAGTCTCCTTCTCCAGCAACACATCTACTAATTTATCAATAGCCTCACGATTGTGCCTTATATGATTCTTGGCAATCTCATATGCTGTCTCTATTATGCACTGCACTGAGCGATCAATGTCCTTCGCTAGTCTCTCTGACATTGAGTTCCTTGCCATCATCCTCAGAACCACATCACCACTTTGCACTGCAGGATCTGTTAAAGCCCATGGTCCTATCTCTGACATCCCAAACATCGTTACCATCTGTCGCAAAACATATAACACCTATCAGTACAATGCATTTGTGTAATTTGTCGCAAGAAATCATATTCATATACTGACCTGTCTTGCAATTTGTGTAATTTGTTGCAAGTCCCCGGCTGCACCAGTGGTTACCTCGGATTCACCAAAGATGACTTCCTCTGCTGCTCTACCTGCTAGTCCTGCTACTATTCTAGCAAACAGCTGTTGCTTAGAGATAAGAGCTGGATCTTCACCTGGTATGAACCAGGTTAACCCTCGGGCTTGACCTCTTGGAATTAGAGTCACCTTCTGTACTGGGTCATGCCCCGGTGTCAGTGTCCTGCATGTATAATACAGTCATGATGAGTATTTGATGCTGCGTGAGTATTGATATGTACTTGGAGATAAGGACAACGAAGATGAACAAATCAATCAACAAGAAGAAAATTGATATACTTACGCACAAACAGCGTGACCAACTTCGTGGTAAGCCACGAGAATCTTGGTCTTGCCATGAGTCATCTTGGTTCCTTCCATGCCAGCCACAATACGATCAATGGAGTCATCAATCTCTGTCATGCTGATCTTCTGTTTGCCTCTCCTACCAGCAAGAATGGCAGCTTCGTTCATCAGGTTTGCCAGGTCTGCACCACTGAACCCGGAAGTTCGCATCGCAATCACATTTAGAGACACATCCTTGTCCAGCTTCTTATTGTTGCTGTGAACCTTCAATATTTCTTCCCTCCCTTTTATATCTTGTAATCCAACACTCACCTATCCACCAACCCCATAATTATTCCTCATATTCTTTCAAGAACAATGCTAGAAATTGTGAAGCAGTTGAAGAAGTTGCAGAAACAACATACCTGCCTGTCGAACCTGCCAGGTCTAAGCAATGCAGAATCAAGAATTTCGGGTCGGTTCGTAGCAGCTATAACTATAACCCCAGTGTTTCCAGTAAAGCCATCCATTTCAGTGAGCAACTGGTTCAGCGTTTGTTCTCTTTCATCGTTGCCTCCACCTAAGCCTGTGCCTCTCTGCCTCCCCACAGCATCAATCTCATCGATGAACACCAAACAAGGCGAATTGCCTTTGGCCTTGTTGAACAAATCTCTGACTCTAGAAGCTCCAACCCCCACGAACATCTCAATGAACTCGGAGCCAGACACAGAGAAGAAAGGAACCCCTGCTTCCCCTGCAATGGCCCTCGCCAGCAATGTCTTCCCTGTCCCAGGTGGCCCCACCAGAAGAACCCCTTTTGGAATCTGTGCACCAACCGCAGAAAACTTCTCTGGGGTCTTCAAGAACTCGACGATCTCCTGAAAATCTTGTTTGGCTTCATCAACTCCAGCCACATCCTCAAATGTTACCCCTGTATTTGGTTCCATCTCAAATTTTGCTTTGCTCCTGCATGTTATAATACACAAGATATTAAATCGCAATGTGCCACTCATTCGTATCTTGTTTAGAGCTCTTTAAGACTTAAATACTGCGACTCAGTTCATAACAAGTTTTTGGTTCACCATCCATAATTTTGAATTTGGTTAACAGATTAGGAACAAGTATAATTTCTTTCTAATATGAAAAATCTTTGGCACTTCATTTAACATACCTTCCAAGTCCAAAGGGCAAGTTGGGACCTGCAGGATTATTCGTAGATGTCCTGAAGAACAGAGCGAGCAACATCAAGGGAAAAGCAAAATTGCCCAGCAAGTCAAGTATTGCAGGCCACCAATTCATGTTCATGGGATGAGCCGCAAAGTCAACGTTTTTCTCTTCCATTTTTCTGAGTAACTCCTCAGGCAGACCAGGTAACTGCACTTTTACTCTCTGAATTTTGTCCAAGATTGGATTGTATATCTCCGCGATCGCAACGGTGCCGTTTTCAAAGAGGTCCACCTTCTTCACGACGCCCTCCTCCAATTACTGCAAGAACCTCGAGTATGACATTCTATTTGAAGTCGAAGCATTCGGGCTTTCAGGCTCTGCTCTTGCAGGCTGACCCAATCCCAGAGCAGTAGATAACAGAAGCTTTCTCTTGCTCAATCTCAAGTCCAGAAACCCAGTTTGTGAATATGGGTTCTCTTTGTTATCGCATTTTAAGACGTGTGTATGATTCTTTGAGGAGTCTCGAGACTTGCAGATCAAAGAGGGTGCGAGAGGCAGAGACAGAGCAGGTGACATTTGCTATTTTTCGAACTGCAAAATTTGGTAATGAAAAGCTGAAACAAATTTTGATATGGAGGGAAAGAGGAGAGTTCAGTTTAAATACATAGGAAATGAGAGAGGCTTCTAGTGCTCTAGATTTGGCTGTTTCTTCAGTACGCTTCATTTCAAGAAGGGTCTAGATTGGTACGTTCCTCCTCCTCTGCTTCTTCCCTTTTAAAAGTTTTGTTGAGGTGGACTAAATTTGTATTTTAACTCTTCATATTAAAAAAAAAAAAAATTGATGATTTGAAAAATTAAAAGACCAAAATGAATAAAGTTTAAAAATTTAATTAAATAGTTCACAAATTGCGCGTCTACAATTTATATGTAAAATCATACGCAATTTAAAATTCAAATTAGAGTTCGGATCGGTTTAATTCCTTCTTTTTCAATTTATTGTAATTTAAAAAAAAATACAAAATGAATCTGATCAAATTTAAATAATGAAAACAACACATCTTATTCTCTTCTATGTCTATTTTTTAATCAAAAAATTAAGAAGAAATTGAAAGGAAAAAAAGAAGTGAGATTTGGTTAAAGTATAATTCATGTGTATGATTTTCCTCACTTCAGTACACACTCACAGCCACACACTTTGAGGAATATGGAAGGTTGGCCTAGATTTTTTGGAGTGGCACTGTTAATTAAGATGGGGTACACACTCAGATGTGGCCACGTCGTTCTTTCTATTCCTATGCCATAGTTGTCTTATATTCTCTGCTTTTTCTAGGATTTGGTTCACAGTCAAGTATATTATTTTTCACGTAATACTTTTACAAGTGACTATAAAACATGTGTAATAATAGTGATAATAGTGTTTGTTGTGTAGAAACTGAGTTTAAAGAAATATAGAATTTTTTTGGTTTCTTATAAATTTTATGTAAACAGAACAGAAGGAATAAATAAAAAAGGAATACATTATAAACATTCTCACTTTATATATATATTAAATTTACAAAATAAAAAAAAATTATTCACAAGGAGAAAAGTTATTAAAGTTATTTCCCCAAATGTAATTAATAAAATGCAATATATTTTTAGTTCTTTATTTATTACAAAATTATTATTTTAATTTTTAACTCATTAAAATATTTAAACGATTTTTCACTTATTAAAAAAATTTACCTTTAATCACTCATTTTAAAACACTTTAGATCAATCAATGATGGTAATATAAGGTGGTGCGACAAGATGATTAATTTATAATAAATTAAATATTTTTTTAGGACTAACCTCAAAATATTCACAGTACTTTTTTAATATCTTAATCCTGAATTATAAGTCAAGCAACACAACGTTATTACTCTTTTACTAATTATATTGGATCAACAACAATATTCAGGAAAGGGTTTTGAGGGTAAGAGACGGGAAAGAGTGAGCGAGAGAATGAAAACAATTTGCTTAAAAATATATGAGAAGGATTAGAGTCAAAGATAATTATCTAAAGGACCAAATTATAAAATTTAAAATTTGAAATAGTGAAAGAAGATTCACTAAAACCCAGTTGCTTGAGAATTTCCAAGGTACAATTAATATTTCTGCCCCAAACACATAATTTCTGCACTCAGAGTGGGTACTTACATTTTAAGTACTCAAATTATTCTAAATCCCATTACCACCATCACTAACTAGGCAACAACTTTTTAATGCCACCACTTATAATATTAGTCACTCGTTATATGATAAAATTCTAATGATTAATGTAATGATATAATTTAAAAATTATAACGTATTAATTTAATAAACGAATTATATCACATAAGTAATAGTACATGTCACAAGTTTCTGGTCCACGTATTATCGTTGTGTCATATCATTGCTATAAAAACAAAATGAATAGAGACCGCATAAAAAATAATGAACACAGGTTAAATCACAATATAATAAATTGTATATTATTTTGTTTTTTATAAGATGCTGATAATATTTGTTTGTGTAATTATTTTCTTGTAAAACACAATAATTTAAAAGCAGTTTTTTCTTAAAATAAAAAAGGAAAAAAATTCATTTAGGATCATAAGATACAATTAATTATTAAAAAAGACCTTAAATTTTGTAATTATCTTGAATGACTTAAATTTATTTTATGATTTTTTAATGGACAAATATGCCCTTAGACTTAAAAATTATAAAAACTCACATTCTAATCTTTATTTTTCATCAAATTTCAATATTTTCTCTCATGTTCTCCTCTTTCATTACAAAACTTTTATTGCATTATGGAAGAAGGAAACAAATTCTAAAAAGATATATTCTTAATATGTACAAGTCTTGTAATTTTTTTTTAGATAAAACTACAATGTTAGTATTTTTTCTCGCATCTAAATTTTTATTATCTACAGCCCACCATATCTACATTTTGTCATCTATACTGCTAAAGTGAGGAGGTAGGAAAAGCTATTTTTATATCTTTATATGCAAAATCCTTTATTGTATAGGAAAGGAAAGAAACAACGAAATCACTCTATAACACATCAACAGGTAATAATTGGAAAACAAACTTGTAAATTTAAAAAGCCTCAGTGATAACATGTAGTAACAAGGAAGATAAGATTAACAAAATAGAATAATAATAAATACAAAGATGAACCTTGATATTGAAATTTGTGTTTTTGTTTACAAGAATTGATTTGTATAAAGTAAATTATACAATACTGCATTATTCAAAACATTCTAACATAATTTTACATTTTAGTGTAGTTAAATCAAAAGGAGGGTTAAAATAAGACACAATTGACTATATTAAATATGTAAAATTAGTGAAGTTCACTTGTCAGTCAGGTAACCCTCAATGTTAAGAAATGTGTATTGTAACAAATGAAAGCAAGCAAAATAATGTGGACAAAACATAGTGGTAACAAATTTAAATCAGATTAGTAAGCTTAATATATCTCCTTTATAGGCAACTTGATCATATTAAATTGTATGATACAATGTTGCCTTGTTCAAAACATTATAATATATTTTTACCTTTTGGTGTGGTTGATTTAAAAGCAGTGAAAGAAGTATTTGGGAGCTATTGACATACATTTTGTTATTGACACATAAAGAAGAATTTCAACACGGAATTCTCAAACGTATGTAAGAGTGGCAAAAGAAGTGCAAGAAAGAGGCATTGGAGTTGCTAGATAGAGTGCCTATGTTTGATTAGACATTGAATTTGTGAAAACAATAGAAAACCTAAGGTCATTCTCCCTTGAGTTGGATAAGTGGGTGGAGATCGAAGGTGATGTTGACAAGTGGACCTTATCTTGATTTCCATATTGTCATTGGGATAAAATTACCATTAACCTTGCAGAGTCTTTCAACATTTAGATTGTGAAAGAGAGAAGGCACAATGTGTGTTGATCAATGAACATCATGAAAAGCTTGCTAAAAAGCTTCATGCTAGCAAGGAAGAAATATCGCATTGGAAGAATATGGGGGTCCAAACATTGAGACAATATTAAATGAGCATATTGCAAGGATAGAAACTCTAATAACTAAGCACTATGGTCCTATTAGGGTGGTCCTATTAGGGTACTTTTACACATAAGAGTATCTAATTTGAACATTAACATGGCATTATGATGGTGCACTTGCCAAGCATTGCAAATGTCCAGAATCTCATACCTATATGTGCAACATCTCAAAATATACATTAACTAGAGATATATGATCTTTATAGAGATATAAATAATAGCAAAGCCTCCTGATTAAACCCAAGATGATTTTAAAAATAATATTAAAGAAATCAAATAATACTTTAAAGACTAAAATGAAAGGACAAAATTATGTCTAGGGTATAAATGATAATTTTAACATTTTTGGACAGGGACTACAATGAAAGAAAAAAATTGTCCAAGATAAAAATATATTTTTAACATTACAAAAGAAACAAAATATGCATCAAGTTACATAGCCTAGATTAATGCTTCTATTTCTTACAGTATGTATGATAATGACACTTGTATATTTTAAATAAGGTACATGACAACTGAGATTTATAATTTTGCTCAAGTTAATTAATATTTTTTAAGTGAATGTTTCAATGAAGATAAGGGAAAACAAAACATGTGATTGGTTGTAGAAATATGATGTTATCTATTGTTTGTACTTTTATTATAAGGATGATGTGTATAATATGTCAGTCTATTATGAAGCTATTCGTATTCATAAATAAAATTTATTTTTTCATTAAATTGTTTAGTGTGTTTATTAGATAAAATATTAACGATCATAGATTGTTCTAAGGTTTGGTATACAGACTTTAGATATGTTAAATCCAAAAATAGTCCAAATTGATTTCTCTTAAGCTAATTATTATTATTATTACTACTAATTTTTTAAATATATTTGCATAGTGATAAATAATAACTTGCATAGTAACTGGAAAAACTTATATATAAAGCACAAATCATTCTTAGTTTTTTCATTTAAAATTACAAGAAAGGAAGAGTAAGAAAGATGTTGTAGAAGAAGCATGTTGTGGAGAGTTCATATTACTAACTTACGTAAAAGGTAGTCAGTACTCTTATTCTTTATATACCTGTTTAAAACTAGATTATTAATATATTTCAGTATACCTTGTTATGTATACATTTAGTTAGCTTTGTTCATCAGTAAATTGTTACAAGGTAATTTTCAAAGACTAATTGAACTCTTGAGTTTCTAAAACTTACCACGATGATGAATTGGTCAATATTATTACCTGATGATGATATGATGAGGTAGCCACAATTATGAGATTGTGATTTAAAAAGAAACCAAATATGCGTTAAATTACATAACCCATATTAATGCTCCTAGTTCTTACAGTATGTATGATAACAATGCTTGTATATTCTAAATAAGGTACATGGATACTGAGATTTATAATCTCACCCAAATTGATTAACATTTTTAGGTGAATGTTTCAATGAAATTAAAGGAAAGCAAACTATGTGCTTGACTGCTGAAATATGACGTCATTTATTGTTTGTACTTTTATTATAAGGATGTCGTGTATAATATATCGGTATTACGTGACTATTATAAAGCTATTTGTATTCATAAATAAAATGTATTTTTTCAAATAAATTGTTTAGAGTGTTTATTAGATAAAATATTAACGACCATAGATTGCTCCAAGATTTGATATGCAAACTTTATATATGTTAAATCCAAAAACAGTTAAAATTGAGTTCTATTAAGCCAATTATTATTATAATTGTTGTTGTTATTATTATTATTATTATTATTACTAATTTTTTTAAGAACTAGAAATATAGTATGTTTTATGTGAATATTTTACTATGCATTTTGGTTCGGTTAAAATATCTAATGACCTTATTTTGATCTGGATTCTTTTTTTTTTTTCTTTGTATAAGAACTAGTCTTTTAAAAGTATTGAATTATTTTATACAATAAATTTTTACATGCTATGTACATATTAGTGGTAGAATCTCATTTAATAGAATGAGTAAAATAATACACTAAAATGAAATTAAATAGTATTGTTATAGAACCTTATGAACCTTGTAAATGTAAGATTATGACAGATTATGTTGCTTAAATGACTAATTTCGATCCTATGAGTTCCATGACAAAGTGATTCATCCCATAAATCATGAGATCTATGGCAAGGTTATACTACCTAAATGGTCATTGAAAATTGGAGTTACTATATTTCTTTGTACCTCAGTTTAAGATTAAGAGGTTCTCAATCTCAAATCTTGGGTAAGGGCATAAATGTTTCCATACTAGGAACATTTTGAAACATAAACCATACTAAAGTATATATATATGAAACACTCATTGATTAATTTGGACTTAAAATAGTGGAAACTAAATACACATTAAATTTTAAAACATAAAAGGGATTTCTAACTGTCACACCCCGAAATCCCGAGAGTGGGACTGACACAGATCACGAGAAAAATCCCCTGACCTGCAAGCTTAACACTAGAGGAACAATCATTATCCTGCCATTCCAATCCCTATGAATACTATTTGCCTTAATATATAAAGTGAGAATTTCAATACAAAACAAGGAAACTTGTAGAAATTTCGGCAGCAGCTCCCCAGTAAATAGGACGTCTTGAAATTTCTGCAAGTCCTGCAAGGCAATACATAAATAGGGGAGCTTTGCTCCCACCAGCCTAGTCCAATAATTTACAACATACGACAAAATGTGGCGGGTTCAGCTGTGGTTACAAAATAATTCCCATATACAATAATGGCTACCAATCTAATTATATACATCCCAAAAAAATATTGCCATAAATATCATCTAAACAAAAGAATACGCCTTGCACCCAAACCAAGCGGCTCACCACGGCTCCGGAAGGTCGTCTATCTCCTTATTTGGGACAAAAAATTTTTCGACAGATAGCACCCAAGTCAGTAAACAATTTCATATATAAACAGAAATTTAACATAATCAAGACTTGAATACAATACAATAAAGTTTAAATCCGTTTTCTTGCAATTTAACAGTTGAGCTAAATAACCCACTTTTCCAAAACATTAAATCAAGAAGCCATTCACAGGGAAACAATCAACTTATGAAAATCATTCAAGGGAAAGATTGCTAAGAACCCACAGGCGAGGATACACAATCATCGAGGGCAACTAACCAACAGGCGAGGATACACAATCCTCGAGATAACTAACCAACAGGCGAGGATACACAATTCTCGAGGGCAACTAACCAACAGGCGAGGATACACAATCCTCGAGGGCAATTAACCAACAGGCGAGGATACACAATCCTCTAGGGCAACTAACCAACAGGCGAGGATACACAATCCTCGGGGGCAACTAACCAATAGGCGTGAATCATATCTCACGAAGGTTTAACATCCATCAGTCCTCCCAACGAAAAGGAATTTAAGATAAGCATGCGGAAGAAAGATAGGAAATATGCATGAAATCATTAGTGTTTTCAGTAATGACTATTTAAGCGATCACCCCTAACTGTACACAGATTCAATGATGTACACAAGGCCATTCCACATATCCAGAGAAATCATTAATTCTAGCCTCGAGTTTGATAAAGTATAATCATAACCACATTTGTATTATACTCATAAAACATTTCTGAGCAAGACAAAGTAAGGCATAGTAAGAGTTTTGGAGGGGTGCTCTCTGCGCACCTGGACTCCGATTGTCACGAGCAATTCGCTGCCCTCCTGGGGTGCTGGAATCACTCCTACAATTCACTTGCACCAATGTTCATGCAGGAATTAATCATCTTCTGGTTTATTATCCCAATTTAGGACCTAACCCCCATCTCCTTAACTCCATCTCTATCTTTCCCAAACTTGTGGCAAATTTACATTTTTTGCCCCATATATTTTCTAGATTTTCATTTTAGTCCCTTATTTCAAACCCTAGCCTCCATTCTAATGCAATTCAAGACAATTCATAGTTTTCATGCCCACCAACTTAAAAGTGTTAATCTAGAATCAATTTGAATCTATTACAAGTCAACATTTTTCCATTTTCTCAAGAACCCAAAATTTTCAAAAATTTTCACTTTGGTCCCTATTAGCCATTCTTCTTACAAACAACCAAAATTCATGGTTTTAGAGCTCAAATTCATTGTATAAGTGCCAGAAATGCTACTTCTAACCTCAATCTCAAGAGAAAATCGATAAAAACGTACCAAATTCGTCCAAAATCGCCACTGTTCGAGCTCCTTGGATCCCACCGGAAAAACAGCCCCACCCGACGACCAACCGAGCTCGAACCCAGGTGGAAATGGCCGGCCAAGAAGCAAGGTACAAAACCCATCCAAGACTCACCAGAAAATCAGCTCACTGACAGCCAACCAAGGCCGCGATTTTCACTGCTTCCCGTGACGGCAATGACGGTTTCCAGCCGGAAAAATGACGGGGTTTCACCAGTGATTGGCTGGTGGAGCTCGGGGGAACGTGGCTCAGCTCCGGCAAGGTTGAGGCACAATCACGGTGGCTCCTCAGCTGCAACTCCACTAACCTTCTTCTCTGCGTGTTCCTCCAATGAAGCCTTCCAGTCTCGAACCCACGACCTGAGGAAATGAAGCCTGGAGCCTGACCACTGAGCCAACCTCAATCTCGTTGTATTGATACACATATCAAAATAATATACCATTAGTCAACTTATTAATCCTAATTATTTGGGTTATTACACTAACTATCAAAAGTATTATAATTATTATTTTTTTAAAAAAATAGACTAGACACACATAAAATTTTAATTGTAGAGAAGTAATATTTTTTTTCAAGGCGTTAGACATATGCATGTGTGACAATAAAAGAGTTGCATAGGAATGTTTAATTCTACGTTGAAGAGTGCTACTTGCTTAGCTCTAACAAAATATTTACATGAATTACCATAATCCTAGTTGAGACATATAAGATTATATGTTGTTGTTCTCATTGCCATGAGGAAGGCCATAACCAAGTTTGATGTAGAAATCTCAGTCCATCAACACGATTTAGGTGATGCCACCTAGGTTTTACGAATCAACTTAGCTGACATTACTATTAGTTTTTGTGGTTGTTATTGCATTGATTTGAGTTTTAACTTTGGTTAGACTCATAAGTAACTTATGATTTTATTACAACAATAATTTGCATTTATTACCAATCCCTTTATGCATAGTTACCAAATTTTATTGAGTTTGTTACCTCATTACTTTAAGTTTAAGTTTAGTTGGACTCACAAATAACTAATTATATTATTACGACAATTGTTTATGGCTTTTACAAATCATTTTATTTGTAGCTATTGATAATTTTTGCATTTATTACGATAATAATTTGTGTTTCTTACAAATTATGTTCGTCGTGGTTACTAAATATTTTTACATTTGTTATAACATCAATTTTAGTTCTAACTGTGGTTAAACTAACAAGTAATTATTTATATTATTATTATAATGATTTACGTTTCTTACAAATTATGTTTATCATAGTTACCGAATGTTTTTGTATTTATTACCAGATCAATTTTATTTTTAAATAGTTAGACTAACAGGTAACTAGTTTTATTATTATCACAATGATTTGTGTTTTTTTACAAAGCACATTTACTGTATTTACCAAATATTTTTGCTTTAGCGATATTAAGGTTTTTTTTAAGGGGTATTTGTGTCTATTGAAAAATCATAAAATGAGTTTAGCTTCTTCAGAGTAATTACAAATTTTAAGGTATTTTTTAGTAATTAATTATATCTTGCGATCCTAAAAAGATATTTTTCCAATAAAAAAAGTTGAAGCACATGCTGCAAAATAGATGTTGTATAATATGTTTTCTATTTTTCTATATGACAATACATTTTATATCAACAATATTTACAAGTATTAGCTAAAAATTGAATTTAATAATGTATTATGATATAAAAAATATAATAAATAGGAAAAGTGTATAAGATTGATTTGTTAAACTGGTGAGAGGAGTGACGATAGTAGGTTAATTGAGAGGACATCACCATAAGAGATCTTCTTTATCATAAGAAGTAAATCTCTGTTGCTTTTCTTAAGAATTATGAAATTTCAAAAATTAATGGAACCATATTTCACTCTACCTCTACCTTTAATGTATGACGATAAACAATTTAAATTATTGAATAAACCATTCAACTATGTATATTTTTTGTTACTTTAATTTTGGATCATCTCAAATTATAATTATAGTATCTTATTCGAAACTTAAAAGGCAGTTAACTAATTAATTAAATAATTTTCTCATTAATTTTAAAAAATTTTAAATTTTAAAAAATTTTTAATTTAAAAAGTAGTTAATTTATTCATTAATTTTTTCATTTGTTATAAAATTTTTTTAAAACTTTGAAGAATTCTCAATTTAAATGCCACTAATAAATAATTTAATATTTTATTAATTTTTTTATTAAATTCAAAAAATTTATGTAATTAAAAAAATTTTCCAATACATATAACAAAAAACTAACACATCATCACATGAAAAATTAAAAATTTGATTAAAAAATTTCTCACGGATGAAATGAAGCTATCCTATTAAAAGTTGCACTTCATAGTTCGTACTTACTGCCTTTCATTCGCCCGTTAAAGCCCGATTGCCTTTCGTCCGCACTTCATAGTTCGTATTTAGCATAAAACTCATGTTGATTGAAGTCGGTAGTAAATAATATTTGTCGTTGAATACACCTAGATGGGACAATGCACCGCTGTCACAGAAGCATTGAGCCAATTCTTTCTTCACCCACAATGAAATTGACAAAGTAGATAACCTTTCCATTTCCAAAAGCGATATTTATTGAAACGAAGAAACTACAGACAATGGTGGTCCAAACACGTTTAATTTCACGTTTGTAATTCATAGAGATTCGATAATCTAAGCGGTGGAAAGAGGGCATGTCTAGAAATTCGCGACGAAGATTTTGTTAAAATATTATAAATATTATTATTTTATTTTCTCCTGTTACTGGAGATTAAGAGAAAATCCAAATCCGAAGATTTTATGGCCAGCTGAACTTGTCATCTAAACCTCCAAAATCACTCTTCTGTTGTCAAATTCTCTCCCATTCCACCTCAAAACCTCCTCAATGATTTCCCATTCAGTGGGTCCCTTTCCTCCACCCACGCGCCATATCAACTTGTTTCGTGTTGCTAATGCTTTCTTCCTCTGCTTCTTCGTTTTCACTTTCGAAGTCCTCAGCTTGTCTTCGCATTCCCTCTAAACCTTCACTCGGGTCTTCTTCATCTACAATCTTCATTTGGGTTTATTCGTTCCTCAATTTGAACAACTCGTTCTGCTGAGCTCACGAACTTGGGGAGTTATTGTGGCAATTCGCCGAACAACGACTCGATGTCATCATCCATAGGGTCATTTCCATTTCTCGTTGAAACGAATGCTGAGACCTCGGTACTACTTCGAACTAAAACCAATCGTCCTCTCAATTTCCCATTATTCGCTTGTCAGCCCAGGAAGGATGCTAAACTTAGCACCTTCAATGGGCGCAGTAGGGTTCTGCTATGGCGGACTAAGCACCTACGAGCGGTAGGTAAGAGTAGCGGGGCAAGTGGGGACAACGATGGGGCGGAGGATGTGCTTCAGAGCACCATTGAAAAAAGCAAGAAGGTTCTTGCTATGCAAAGGGACCTACTTCAGCAGGTATTCTTCCACCTACGTTGTAGAATATGTTCTACAAGTGTGAAACTCACCATCTTAAGATAGCCTAAATGATTTAGCCCGAGCACTAGGTTGATCGATTTGTTAAAATTTAGGAAAATTAGACTGTTTAATATTAAACATATATTCTTGGGAAAGGTAAGCAGTCGCTAATATGTGTTATTCACTAACTCTTTAATTGAGTATTTGCTAAGGCCCTCGCGTAAATCACTTTCATGCTGTGGCCGCGGCATTTTTTCTGTTGATATGCAATTGTCCAATTCTAGCTTATTTTAGATAATATAGATTTTTGCCTGGTTTCTATATCTATTGGAGCTTTTAGAAAATGTATGTAAACGACCATGGTAGAATTCGCCTATGAGATCCGTTCATGAAATTAGTATATGCTGTTTGCAAGTAGTAATTTTAGTTTGTTTGTTTGTGAGATCCTGTGTTATCAACTTATCATAATTACAGTGAATCGATTGAAGTGCAGCTGACCCAAGGAGCTATTGGATGCACCACTATCTGTATCTTGACATATTGGATGTCGATAGGCATCCTGGATACTCTGTTTGGTATAATGGTATCCAAGATTCCAAAGATGGGTAGAGGCATAAGATGCTATAATTTTGGGTGGTATCTCATAACACTCAAAAACCAAGGGGGTCTAACATCCTTGAATTTTTAGCTTTACTAACATTTATAAATTACTAATGTTATCCTTTCTTTGATAACTTTCAATTTTAACACCAAATATCCTTGGGTGGCATCTCATTAAACTCAAAAACCATGGGGGTCTAACATCCTTGAATTTTTAGCTTTACTAACATTTATAACTTATTAATGCTCTCTTTTTCTTTGATAACTTTGAATTGTAACACCAAACATCCTTGGGTAGTATCTAACGACACTCAGAAACCATGGGGGTCTAACATCCATGAATTTTTACCTTTACTAACATGTATAAATTATTAATGCTATCCTTTCTTTGATAACTTTAAATTGTAACACCAAACACAAGAATGCCATGTATCTAAGATATCAAGGCATCCCAGTATTCCAAAAAAAATGTTCATGTGGGTAGATATGATTAAAGTTGTGGATGGAATAGCTAAAAGTGGAATTGGAGGGTCACAATTTCTTTTTAAGTAAATATTATATTAAGGATCTCAATTTATTTTCAATGTATTTTATTCCGGTAATATTTATTGTTGAACTATAGCATTGAATGCTGAATTATATATTTCAGAGAATTTTTTATGGGACTTACTTTTAAAAGTAAGTTATCTCTGATTCAGTTGGAGACTGAAAAATAAAAGAAGGATTTAAATGAATATTCTGGCCCTGCTATTTAAATTAAAGAGGTTGTTTATTCATTCACTTCATAGGAACTTACCCACAATATGAAAATGGTCCAAAGTATTTAATCATTTTTATAAAGCAGCAGAGATTCAATTCGATACTGTAAATGACTGAGGTAATATGATAACTGAAGCACCAGTATGAGATATTTGCTAGTTTTTGCAAAAGTGATGTCCTATGGTGCCTGATATACATGTTTCAGCAAACAAAGTCTGCTAATTGGTTTCACAAAATGTAGATCTGCAAAATTGTGCTCTGTGCATGTGTGTTTGTAATCGTGTTAGCTAATGAAAACCATTTCTGCTGACACCGACGAGGATGCATTTTAGAAGCTTCAATTAGTCCATATTATTTAGTCCTCAATTATCAATACTCCTTACAACTTCTGGAGAATGTATCATTTTATTTGAGCCTTATGTTTTACTGCCAACTATCTAATACCACATAAATTGTTTGAGTTACTCTTGGTGGCACATGCATTGTATCATGCAGCAAAATAGGCCATGATGAGGATTAGTTACGTGATATGAAATTATAAACCGCTGATCTGAACTTGATTATAAGGTCATCATTGGGGATGATTTTATTAGGGTAAGGGGTTCTGAAGCTTCTTCATTATGTTCATGAAGTTGATGCAAGTTACAACTATATTTCTGTGCCAGAGTTCTTCATTTGGTCTCTTCTTTTATGCTTTCTAAACCTTAAAAAATTACTCTAAGTATTCTTGTGGTGATCTTATTTAGCTTTATTGTCCATCACAGATTGCTGAGAGAAGGAAACTGGCTTCTTCTATAAATAGTGACAGCATTCTTCAACCAGAAGTGGATGGCAATATTTCTTATGAACTTACTGATGACAATTCTCTACCCTATGACTCAAATCCACGGAATGCTTTTGTCAGCAGAGACAAGGCTGTTGAATACCAAAATGGTGGCATTTTTTTAAGTAAACCTCTCCATTCTAGTGAAGAGGAGATACAGGAAGCTGCTCCAACGGTAGGCATTAACCAACGTTTTGATCAAGTTCAGGAGAAAAATGATAACATCTCTCCTCCTGAAAAGGCTCCCTCCAGCTTATATGTTAATGAACAATTGGAAGACAGCAAATATGAGACAGTTACACCAGATACTCTGCCTACCTATCTTGCAAATAGCACTGGAGCTTCCAGTTTAGAAGTTGAAAATCAGGATTGCATGAGTGAATCAAGTTTACTTGAGGCCACTAATGAAGCTGATGATGTTGAGAGTGAAAGTGGAAAATCTCTACCTTTGGCTGGGGCCAACGTCATGAATGTTATATTAATAGCAGCAGAATGTGCTCCCTGGTCAAAAACAGGTATTTTATCTTTTAGAGTAAATTAATGGACCTCCCTTGTGTTTTGCTGAAATTCTTTGGACATCCTTTCTATTTTAAAAATATTCTTGGACCTCCCCTGAAACATACTTTAGTCGAATTTTAAATTTTTTCTTCTACTAAAGCAAGTCGTGTAGTATAAAATTCGAACTTTAAAATTGGACTGAAGTGTAAGGTAACTTTTTGTTTCCAGGAAGGTCCATGTATATTTTGAAAATAGAAGGGAGGTCTGTAGTGTCTCATCAAAACTCAGAGGAGCTCTTGTAATTTACTGTCTTTTATAATTTCTAGGGATGGTTTTCCTTGTTGGATAGATTTACCTTAATTTTACTATGACTACCCTAGAGTCACATGTCAAAGAATGAATTCAAATATTTAATCATTAGACGGAGTAACTCATGTTTGTAGTTCAAAATTGACATCTGACAAATTTTCCAGGCAACCAAATTAAATTATAAGAGAAAGGAAAAGTATAAAGATTTAGAAAATATACCTGTATTAAATGTAATCTGATTTAAGCCTTCATATTTCTCTGGGGTGTTTGAGAATTTTAAAATAAACAAAAGGGAAACAAAAATTAAAGAAAAAACACATAATGTGAGATTTTTCATTTGAGCTCTATACAATTGTTGCTATGACAATAACCTAATGTGGCAATATGCCCATGCATAAGTATGTCACTGGCTGCTACTACTTCAATGAACCAATGACTCTCTATGACACTCTCTCTCTGTGGCAAACCAGTTCTTGTATCTTATTGCCCTACAGTGCGTGCTGTTTTTCTTTTTGATGCTATTTACAGACTTATACATGAAATCATAGGTGGGCTTGGAGATGTTGCCGGGTCATTACCAAAAGCTTTGGCTCGCCGTGGACATAGAGTTATGGTAACATTTTATTCCTTTACTTAATGAACTAATTAATTATCAAGTGGGTATCTCAATGTAAAACCTTATGAACTTAATGACTTTTTGTCAAGTGGGTGGTGAAGTGTATTCTGCCTACTTTTTGGACAACTTTGTTATACTAACTAGTTTTATGTGGCTTTCATTCCTATGTTTTGCTTTAAGATTTTTCTTGTAATGAATGGTTTGAGGACATCTTGTCATCAAACAAATTCTCTTTCTAATAAAATTTCTTCTTTTTGTTTGAAAAAAAAAACTTTTCTCACATAAAATTTCTCAGAAAAAATTGAGATCACAGATGACATTCTGGAAAAACAAACTGATGATACATTGATACTAGTGTATGAATACCTTGGTTAATTAAAATCGCTCAGTGTTGTTTTCTTCTTTGAAGCTATTTGGATTTATAAGACCTTTTACATGACCAGATTCCGATGGAAAAACAGGGTGAATGTATGTACACAGGAACTTGAAGAAGACAAATTGAATAAAAGAGCATAAACTAGGAGAATTCTATGAGGAACTTGGAACGACCCTTACTCCAGAGACTGATAATTGGGAATTGTGATTGTATAGTGGCTGTGCTAATTCTATATTTTTTTTACTGAAGTCAGCTAAGTTGTTATTTAGTATACTATATGTTATTCTACTTTTCTGTGCACAAGATGTTGAATAAGATTTCAATACCCTCTCGCCTTGGCTGCTTATATTAAACCTTTTCTACTAAAAATGATTGATTGCATTTTTTTTTTCCTCAAAATCTGATACCTCAGAGCTGGAGTGTTTATACACCTCTATAGTTGATGGCAATTTTTAGTTGTTAAAGGAGATCAAGACTTTCAAATTAAGAATTTAAAATGAAAAATGGAGCATTGACATTGATATAGGAAGGATTAATGTTTTTATTTTTTGGGAGGAATGGTCAATGGCCATTTATTTTTTTGGTCTCATGAGCACTCTAATAGCCCCCAGCATCAACAGAAAGCTACTAGAATGTATATGGATTATACCATTCATAAGATAATCTCTGCTACAATAAATATTTTAAAATTTTTTCAATATATAAATGAAATGAAAAATATTTGATGGATAAAATCAAATAACTGTTCAAGTTGAAATGGTAGTTGAGTTCCTTTAGTAGAAACAAATCTCCCATGAAATGAACGGGTTTTGCCTAAGCAGGATTTGTTGGCAGCAGAGCTTGTCTCTGGACTATAATATGGCATGTGGTATTGTTTGGAATACTGTTAATCTTATCCAGGATTGTAGGCATATCGTATGTCTTCACAACTGTAGATTAGAACTATTTACATTAATAGAGATGATTATAGAGCCAATATTTTTTTAAAATGCTTTTGAATTTGGCTGGTCCTGCTCCTCCAAGATTTGTTTTCAAGGGTTTTTTATTTTTTATTTTTTTCTCTGGGGTATCGTGATAAAAGGAAACAGGCAACTTGAGAGACACCCTAGGCCTAGAATTTTGAAGCTTTGGGATTTAGATTTACATAAAAATTATTTTTTTTCTCTTTTTTTTTTGCCATAAATATTATTGCTGTCTCTTTCTAATGCTTTTATGTAAAATATAATACAGATCAAATTATTAAAATATTATAACTAATTTTGATGGCACAGCTGATTATTATCAGAAAAATAATGTCTTACTTTTGTGAATGTCGGGTTTCTTTTGGTAGAGATATCCATTTTCTCATATCTTTGTTCTCATGTCCCTCTTAGGTTGTGGCACCTCGTTATGGTAATTACGCCGAACCCCAAGAAATAGGAGTCCGAAGAAGGTACAAAGTAGATGGTCAGGTATGCTGCAGCAACTTTATTCTATATCATATTTTTATAATCAAAGATATTGCCTTGACTTTGATGGTGATTTAACCTTGTAACACCTTCACTCTGCAGGATATAGAAGTAACATATTTCCACACCTATATTGATGGTGTAGACTTTGTTTTTATTGACGGTCCTATGTTTCGCCATATGGAGAATAACATATATGGAGGAAACCGAATGGTAATGTGACAAATGTCTTTTTTATTTTTATTTTTTTATTTGAGACCAATAAGAACTTTTAAGTTCACCAAGCACCTTTTCCCTTTCTGAATTTTTGTGTTCTCTTTAGTGATTATGAGGGGGATAGCCAAAATGCTATTAGTTGATTTCAATGACTGCTCTGTGACCTGTGATAATTTTTCGTTGCACTTATAATTTCTTTTGACTCTTCTTTAATGGAACAGGATATTCTAAAACGCATGGTGCTGTTTTGCAAGGCAGCTGTTGAGGTACATCGAATAAATGGCTGTTTGATTAAATCAATCATGTATGGGAACACTCAATCATATTAATTAGTGTATCTAAAGTGTCTCATAGTGAATTATGTATAAAATATATCTGTTGAAACAAACACACTTGGATATCAGATAGTGGACCATAGATAGTCTGTCTCATCCAACTTGAAGTCTCATCACTCTACATTATATTTGGAAAAAAGATTAAATAGTGTTTGACTCTAGGAAATTTGTTGTTCAATTACACATACTGATAACAGTTTTGATTCGTCCATAGTGCACTGTCATGGTAAACTTCCAATAGCTACAACATCTTATGTTTCCATCTTCATGTGTTGGAGGCTACAGCTTTGACTAGTCAATTGCTTCCAGTAGGATCTCTTATGCATTTGTTAGAAACTGTTTCTGTAGCCCATCGAGCAGTTCTCTTAATATCATTACTTATCATTGACTTCATATTAATTTGCGCACTAGAACTTCTTGAAATATTGATGCACCTTGATCACCGTGAGTACTTTAACCTGTGTAAGTAAATGAGTAAGCACTTGCCAAAGGACAATGATACAGCCTGGATAGATGAATGCATCTTAAAAATCATATTGATGAAATTATCTCACAGATCAGAGTGGTTTATGTGGTTGATCCAAATTATACTTATGAACAGTCAAAACTCATTTTGTCAGATAATTTCCTTATCAAATTCATATATCTGTCAACTTTTCATATGATGAATCAAGTAAAGAAAGTAAACAATTTTCAGGTTCCTTGGTATGTTCCATGTGGTGGTGTTTGCTATGGAGATGGAAATTTGGTTTTTATAGCAAATGATTGGCATACAGCATTGCTACCAGTTTATCTCAAGGCATATTATCGTGATCATGGTTTGATGCGGTATACAAGATCTGTTCTTGTGATTCATAACATAGCACACCAGGTGCACTCTCTGTCTTGTTAATGATTTTAATAACCGTTTTTCTTTGTTCTGTATGGTCAAGAAGGAAGCAACTAGAGTTTTATACATGTTTTATTCAGCACATCTGGTCTACTTGTTCAATTGAGAAAGAAAAAAGTACCTTTGTGATTTTCCATTAATAGAGGTGTATAATTTTTACGACAAGATACATTGTGAGCTTAGCATAGAGTATCATGGGGTTAAAGATGGGTAAAATAGTTATTAAAAAAATTTGCTGTTGATATATCTCTATAACACTGATCAGCATTCCCAACTCACCGTTTCTCATCTCAAGATTAAATACAAGCTTTTATTTTTGCAAAAAAAAAAAAAAAGAGGAAAGGAAAAGGAACAAGTGCTAGGATATAGGCTTTATGGATAATCTTGTCTATAAATAATCTGAATGGTGTATCTAAGCTTCGAATTTTTACTTCAACCTCAAATTGTACAACTTATTCTGTGATTCAAATTATGATGAGATTGACTGGAGTGAATTTGCCAAATGTTGGAATATAATCTGATGATGGAGATCCCATATTGAGCATTCAGTATGCAATGACCTGCTGATACCTAGTTTCTAGTTTGCATCAGACAAAAACCCATAATCATCCTGAGTATCCTTAGCATCATGATGCTGTTGAAAGTGGGTACTAGAATAGCCTTCTCCATCCCTTAGAAGGTAATGAGCAAAATTGAGGCTCAACTCATTGCCACATATTTTTATATTATTCATCTGAAAGCAAGGTTTCATGAAATTTAGTAGAAATTGAGAGCTTTTTGGTTCGTCAGATGAATCTATGTTATTCTAATGCTTGTGAGTTTTATCTGAAAGCAAATCTTTGTCACAGAATGAGAGATGAGTGGAGCCAGACTGAAGCTGATTTTATCTTTTCATTAGTGAAAGAATTTTAATGGCCTTTCCTTTGTTGCAAGAGTATTCATGCAATTACTTTCTGTTCAGGGTCGGGGTCCAGTTGATGATTTCTCTTATGTGGATCTACCTGAACACTACATTGACCTCTTTAAATTATATGATCCTGTTGGAGGTGAGCACTTCAATATCTTTGCAGCTGGTTTAAAGACAGCCGACCGCGTGGTTACTGTTAGTCATGGATATGCATGGGAGCTTAAAACTTCTGAAGGTGGTTGGGGTTTGCATGGGATTATAAATGAGAATGATTGGAAATTGAGGGGCATAGTGAATGGAATTGATAACAAAGATTGGAACCCTCAGTTTGATGTTCATTTGAAATCAGATGGCTACACTAACTATTCCCTTGAGACACTGCAGACTGGCAAGCCTCAGTGTAAAGCAGCCTTGCAAAAGGAGCTGAATTTGCCTGTCCGAGACGATGTCCCGGTGATTTGTTTCATTGGAAGATTAGATCACCAGAAAGGAGTTGATCTCATAGCTGAAGCCATGCCCTGGATGGTTGGCCAGGATGTGCAACTAATCATGTTGGGCACTGGGAGGCCTGACCTTGAACAAATGCTTCGGCAATTTGAAGGCCAGCACTGCAACAAAGTTAGAGGATGGGTTGGTTTTTCTGTGAAGATGGCTCACAGGATAACTGCAGGTTCAGACATATTGCTTATGCCATCAAGATTCGAGCCATGTGGGTTGAACCAACTATATGCTATGAATTATGGAACAGTTCCTGTTGTACATGCTGTTGGTGGTCTGAGAGATACTGTGCAGCCTTTTGATCCATTTAATGAGTCAGGCCTCGGGTGGACGTTTGATAGTGCAGACTCACATAGGTTGATACATGCATTAGGGAACTGTTTGTTGACCTACAGGGAGTACAAGAAGAGCTGGGAAGGGCTTCAGAGACGAGGGATGACCAAAGATCTTAGTTGGGACCATGCTGCTCAGCAGTATGAGGAGGTCCTTGTCGCTGCCAAGTACCAATGGTGAACCTTCAGCATCTATGTTCTGTAATTTTAATCTTTTGCATCCTCCAGCCTGGGAAAGTAATCAATGTGGATTTCAATCATGCTGAGTGGCTTTGGGGTTATGGTTCTGTGAAAAAATAAAATGGCCAGGTTACAAGGTAGATATTTCTGATGGTTTCTTCAATCTGTTGCAGTTACAGCCTTCATGATGCCATTCCTGGAGGCCAAAATTTTGTGCTGTAACTAAGATTATATAATACAGTTTACCCTCTATGTCATGTTTCTAGCACATACCACATTTTAATAATTCAATCAAGTTCGTTTCAAATTATTATTATTATTATTGATTTAGTTAGGAGCATTCAAGTTTAATAACAATATACGAAGCTGCCAACTTGCCTTTCTCAAGGGAAGATTTCAACTTCATGGGTGAATGCTCTATCCGAATCAGTACTTTTTATGGTTTTTCCTTTTTCACTTTTTTGGCGCTTTTTAATGCTTAGGTGACTCATAAAGGACATTAATTACAATTTCTCTGTTCTTCTTTAATGATAAATTATATGTATTTATTTTTTATCTAACTCTGTTTAAAATTCGTATGTAATAATCTAATTTAGTAAAAAATTCTTTTTATATTATATTATTTAATTATTAATTTTAGTTTATTTTCAATTTGCTCTGATGGGTAAGTTCAGCCGGTCATACTTCGTTTTTTGGGCCAAAAACAATGATTCATTCCACAAGCAAAACAACAGAAACTACCACACCGAGTCAAGCAAAACGGAAACAAGCCGACAGCAAAAAAGAAAAGAACCAAAAAACAGAGACACCAAAAAAAACCAGAAATAAGTAAACTGCAGAAAAGCTCGAAAAACCCCAGCACAAAAGAACTCAGCCAACGCCCGTTCTTGCCCATCCATAATCAAAGCATCATCTAACCTGTTGAGAATCTCCAAAAGAGAGGATGGTGGCAACGAAACCAACCCACCCCGGTACATCCTCTTTAGAACATTACCTGCAATCCAATCAGCTGTGGCATTACCTTGGCCAGACACCAAAGCCAAAACAACCTTGTGAAACTTAGATAAGTCAGATCTGATGTCCTCAACAATAGCCCCACACAGCTAATCACTACAACCACCTCTCTTCCCCTTAATAGCTTCCAATAATGTAGCACAGTCAATCTCAAAACACAAGTTAATCAAACCTGATTCTTCAGCTAGCGACACAGCCATCCTAAAAGCCAAAGCTTCAGCCATTAAAGCAGAATTAGCCTGAACCCTTTCACCAAAACCTTTACTCATACGTCCACCATCATCTCTAAAGATGATACCTATACTTGCCTCAGAATTCACTACGTTAAAATCCCCATCCACATTCACCTGAATTTGATCCCTTACAGGAATGGTCCAATAGCTGGAGCGACACTCATCCTCAAGATCATGACCCAGCATCTCCTGTGTAAACCTGCCTCTGGCCCTCCAGAACTCATTGACTATATTATACGCATTCAACATCACTCTCCTATGGTCCACATCAGTATTTCTAAAAATAACCGCACATCTCCCCTTCCAAATTCACCAGCAAAGGCACCCAAATAAAGCTTTACCATACTTATCCATATCGCCATTCAACAGAAGATCCTGACACCACCTTCCAAAGTTAGAAATCAACTCATCTTCGATTTTAATACACACCATGCTCCCAAACCACACCAATCTGATCCATTCACAAAGTAACAGAACTTGCTCCACAGTTTCTACCTGAGAGTTGCAGATCGGGCGCAAATCGTCAGAACCGCACATTCTCCTTGCTAAAGCCTCCTTCGTAGCTATTGCACCTGAGATGCATCTCCATAAAATGTGTTTAACCTTAGCAGGCACATGAAGCTTTCAAATGACCTTCCATAAATCCTTCACCACCTGAAACGAGCTGCTCAGATTAGATTGAACAGCTGCTTCAACCACCCTTCTCTGGCAAACTTATAACCCGATTTAACACTATATTCGCCATTTTTACTGAATAATTACACCCTCTCATCGACAGTGACAGTGCATTTAGAAAGGAGTGAATAAGTGCTCTAATAAATTTTGCAAAAATTTTGGTTTTAAGAATATAATTAATTGAAAATATTTTTAGTCGACTATAATTTTCAATAAATAGTTAAATACAATAAAATACAATCGATTGAATTTTTTAGTAGTGCGTTTATTGTATTAGAAGAAAAGAGAGTTAATTAAAAATATTTTTAGTCAACTATAATTCATAATGAATAGTTGACTGTAATAAAATAAAGTCGACTGAATCTTTCAATAGTGGGTTCACTCTATCACAAAGAAAGATAGTTAATTGTAAATATTTAAGTGAACTATATTATTTGAAGAGAAAAGATGAGTAGAGAAATTAGTTAAATATAAAATTTGAAGTTCACTAAAAATAAATTGAAAAAGCAAAGTTCAGGGATAGAAAATCATACACGATAATTTATACTAGTTTGTCCAAACACAATGCCTACTTCTAGTCCCCTTAACTCCTCTAAGGGATTTTGCACTAAGAATAGTTCTTTTACAACTTCACACAGAGTTTTCATATGCTAACTCCAAACACAAGGTTTTCTATCTCAACCTCAAATTCTAAAACAATCTTTTTATCCACTGAGAAAGAAGCTCAACACCAGTAGCAGAAGAAAAATGAGTTTTATGAACCTTACAAATTGAGTTTTCACTAACAACTCTTAAAAATGCTCTAACTAGCAAATAAACTAGAAATTAAGCTATAAGAAATAAAACTTTTGAATATTATAGTATGATTTTCTCTTCAGTTCCTCTTCTTTCTATTTCTCTACATTTCGAAGGCAGCAACTTCACATATATATAGCTTTCCAGAAAGTAGTCGTTGGAGAGCATTTAATGTTGCAGATCTTCATGATGAGAGAGATATTTGGGTTGTTCTTCCTTTGACCGCCATGAGGTATAAATTTTAGTTCTATTGTGCGTGGTTCGTCTTGGTAAGCTGAGAGGGCCATTAATGGCCACTTTTGTTGGCGACTCCAAGCAAAACAGAGGGGGCAAAGAGGATGTAGCAGTGGGTGTCAGAGAAGTGTTGAGATTTCTCTTTTAAGTACAACTTTTACGTATTGTGTTGGAGAGATAAAAGCATGAGTTATCTTCCACCATCTCAGATTAATATGGGCTGAGATGAGTGTCTATACTAGTTTAATTTTCTGATGTGGGCTGAGCTAGTTTTTCAACATTGGTTTGTCATGAATCAAACATGGGTTTGGAACATTCTCTTTTGGCCTAACAATCTCCCCATTTTGATGATGACAAAATCAAATAGAGAAACTGCAAGAGCTCCCCTTGAAACTAAGAATTTCTATTTTCACATAGCAATGAATATAACTGCCAGCACACAGCAGGTTATCATAATAATATTTATGATCACAGTGATATTCATCACAGTATTGGTTATTCAAGAATTATCACAATATCATTCATTCAAGTAACATAGTAACATCACAGTAATATTCAATCAAATATCATTCATCAAAGACAATAATCAAGGTCAATAATAGTTAAAATGTAGCAACATAAAACACTGTCAGAGTAATACATAGTCCCAATAATATAGTTAACTGAAAATAGAGTAAAGAAAATTAAAGTTAACTAAATTTTTCTCCCCCTGTTTGTCATCACTTAAAAGGAAGGTGAACAAAAAGAAAGGTCATTACAGGTCATATGTCAACCCAAAGAGAGAGATCCAATTTAGCGATGCCTTTGAGTCTGAAGAAGTTACTGAAGACCCACATGAGACTGAAGAATAGTGTTGCAAAGGTCTTGAAAGTGTTAAGTCAGCTGAGCTTCTCATGGTTGTAGAGCAGTTTTTGCGTCCTGTAGGATAGTGTTGATGGTCTCTTGTCTCTGATTGGAGGAATTTAATTGGGCCGCGAATGATGGCTAGCTTAGATTGGACTTTACCCAGTTGGGTATCTATGGAATCCATGAGGATGAGCATCTAAGTTTGATTATTGAGTAGTGTGCCAAGAATCTGTAGTGGGTTTATAAGAAAGCCACCCGTTGTAGACGATGGTCTCGTTGGAGGTGCAAATGAAGATGGAGGGGTTGATGCTTCAGGAATGTCAGAGGGTGCAGGAATAGGTTCGACAGAAGGAGTTTCTAGGTCAGTCATTCTGATCCACCTCTCTTCTACAAATTTGTATTTCATCAATTTGAAAAAGGATGCATTATAGGTGGCTGTGATCCTTTTGCGAGGGTGCTAATATAAATCTACTCCCTAATCTCTGAACAGTTTAATGAGAAGCATTCCATAGGGTAGGCTTGAGGATGGATCCAAGTGAGTGCTGCTTTCTAGCATGTATTGAAGGATCCAATGATGAGTGTTGATAGGCTACTGAACATGCAAACATAATAGCAAAAACAATTCCCTTTTACTGAGTACTTCTAAAGATCGAATCTTTAGTAGGACATATGTAGCAATCACATGAGCTTGTACTTTGTCCTTAAAAGAGAAAGCTAGCCTATTCAACTTTTGTCCTTAAAGGAACTCACTCCGTTCTACCAAATAATTTTTGACTTCCTCAAAAGTGAAGTTAAAATTTTTAGGCCATTTGCTTTTGAAAAAGAATTTATCATTAGTCTCAAAGTGCATATCCAAAATGCTAGCAATTGTGCCTTCATCTACAATTATTCTTACCCCATCAACTAGTGATTCAAAAGTTGACTCATCACCAAACACAGATAGGTTGGTATAAAATTTCCTAACTAGATCCTCATATATAGGTTCAGATAGAGTAAAAATGGGAGACCATCCTAGGTTCCTTATTTATGGTTCTACTGGAACATGGAGATTTGCTAGTTTTTCAAACAATATAGTGTGTCTATATGTTATAGGTTTAGAGGAGAAAAATGGCTTATATCTAGTCTTATGTTCAGTGGACCTATATTGTCTCAAGATATGGGAGGATGAAGTACCTTTGCCTTTTGAACTTTTAGGGAGACATGAGGATGTTGTGTTCTTTGCTGAGTGGCAAGTGACTCGAGGAGGTAGAGGACTTTTAGTCAGAAGACTTTCCATCAGTGTTTCTTTGGCTACTGGGGTTTCTTCAATGGTTATAGGACTCTCTTCTTCTTCTTGCAAGGAAAAAGGAATCACAATGCGCTTTTTGCCTCTGGAGGATGCCATTTTTTAAGTAGGAGAAGGGGCTAGTGATTTGGTGGCCATGACTGGAAGGTCTTAAGTCACAGGAAGAGGATGCTCCTCGGTGGTGGTCGTAGGTGGTTGTTGAGTCGCTGCAGATTGTTGCGAAGACTGGCGACGTAAGAATGTGCTCATTTCTTCCATGGATGCCAGTGAACAAGAAATAGAGAGGGTTATCGCAGCGAGAGAGAGAATGCCAAGACAGAAGCTTTGCAAGTTTTAGGGCACGAAAATGACATTGAAAGGGACAGAGAGAGAATCTAACTTTTTATGTCTCAATAAAGCTGATAACTATCTTCTCTAATCAGTGTGAACAATGGCAGTTGCAGAGATGGTTTCCCAAGAAACAACTCATGATGTAACTGTCATAATGAGTATGGAGGGAATGTAAAAAGTCTTTGATAGATTTAACTTAATGATAAGTTAAGCACACCGTTTTGGATCTCTCAATTTAGATTGACATTTTTGGCCTCTGACAAAAAATCAGTTAACTCAAAATAATATAGTCAACTAAATTTAAAATAGTTAACTGAAAAAATTTTACAGTTAACTTATTTGTCTAAACTTTAGTTAACTGAAAAATTTATAGTTAACAGTGTTTTTAAATTTAAATTAACTGAAACATTTTCAGTTGACTATTTTTATAAGATTTCAGTTAACTAAGAATTTTTAGTCGATGGAAAAGATAAAAATTTAGTTAATTGAAAAATTTATAGTTTATTGAAAAAGTTCAGAAAAACTTATTTTTCATACAATATAGTTATTCCAAGTTCAGAGCTCAGAAATTTGAACCTGTCTTTATGAAGAGGCTTAGTGAAAGTGTCAACAAGCTGATATTCAATCTGAACATAGTTTACCTCAATGGTTCCTTGTTGAACATGATCTCAAATAAAATGATGACGGACCTCAATGTATTTTGATCTTGCATAATGAATAGGGTTCTTTGTTAGGCATATAGACTTATGTTATCGTAGTAGATAGGGATTTGTGAGAGGGATAACGAGTAATTTTCAAGTTGTTGCTTCATCCACAAAAGTTGAGTGCAGCAACTTCCCAGTGCCATGTACTCTACTTTAGTGGTGGATAATACCACTGAAGTTTGCTTGTTACTGAACTAAGATACTAGAGCTTTGCCAAGTATTTGACAAGTTCCACTAGTGCTCTTTCTATCTAATTTGTCTCCTACAAAATTAGAATTTGCATATCCAACTAGACCAAAGTAATTAGTTCTAGGATACCATAAGTTATGATCTTGAGTTCCTACTAGATACCTAAATATTCTTTTAATTGCAACATAGTGTGATTCTTTAGGACAAGTTTGATATCTAACACACATGTAGACACTATTTAAAATATCAGGGCGACTAGCAGTAAGATATAGGAGAGAGCTAATCATACCTCTATATACTTTTTGATCAAAATCTTTACCATTCTCATCATTGTCTAAGTGGGTGGACGGATTCATGGGAGTCCCCATAGGTTTTGCAGTTTCAAATATGAATTTGTGAAGTAGCTCTTTTATGCACTTAGTTTAACTAATGAAGTGTCCTTTATTTGTTTGTTTTATTTGAAGACCAAGGAAAAATGTCAACTCACCCATCATGCTCATCTCAAATTCACTTTGCATAAGCTTGAAAAATTTCTTGCACAAATAATCATTAGTACTTCCAAAAATGATATCATCAACGTAGACTTGTACAAGAACAACTTCTTTGTTAGTCTTTCTAGTGAACAAGGTAGTGTCAACGTTTCTTATTTTAAAATCATTTGATATAAGAAAATTGTTTAACCTCTCATACCAAGCTCTAGGAGCTTGCTTTAAGCCATAAAGTGCTTTTGAAAGTTTATACATATGGTTTGGCAAATTTTCATTTTCAAAACCCAGAGGTTGTTTGACATACATTTTTTCATTTATAAAATCATTCAAGAATGCTGTCTTGACATCCATATGATATAATTTAAAATTCATGTGAAAAATATAAGCAAGTAACATTCTAAGGGATTCTAATCTAGCAACAGGAGCATAGGTTTCATCATAGCCAATACCTTCTTGTTGAGTGTATCCTTGGGCTACTAGACGAGCTTTATTTTGTATCACTTTTCCTTGCTCATCCAACTTGTTTCTAAATACCCTTTTAGTCCCTATTATGGAAGCATCCTTCAGTTTTTCATTGAGAATGCATTCCTCATTTTGTTTAAACTGGTTCAACTCCTTTTACATGGCTAGGATCCATTGTTCATTATTTAGTGTCTCATATATTGTTTTAGGCTTTATTTGAGAAAGAAGAGCTAAATTGTTGTTTTGCTTGAATGATGATTTGGTCCTCAGTCCTTTTTGTAGATTTTCAAGAATGAATTGCATGGGATAGGTGGGTGAGTGTTTCCATTCTCTTGGAAGTCTCTATTCTATTCTGGATTTTTTCAGTTGACTAAAATTTTAATCCATAGGAATGTTTTGATTGGAGTTCAGCTAACTGAGTTCATTTTTTAGTTGACTGAAATCTTGATTAGTTTAAGTTTTCTGATTTCCTTTTGAATCAGACTCATTTTCTTGATTTTTTTGAATTGGGTGCTAAACAGAGATTGGTGTAAGTTCTTCATCATCATCTATGACCATAAATTTCTTAAAAGTTAAGTTAAAGTCATCAAATACCATATGCATGAATTCCTTTATTACTAGTGTATATTTATTATAGACTCTATATGATTTACTGGAGGTGGAGTATCCTAGAAAAATACCTTCGTCATTGCGAGCATTAAACTTCCCCATGTTATTTTTACCATTGTTATGAATAAAGCATTTGCAACCAAAAGCATGAAAATAGCTAATATTGGGTTTTCTTCCTTTCTAAAGTTCATAAGGTGTTTTTAAGAGAAAAGACTTTATTAAGCAACGATTCAAAATGTAACAAGAAGTATTTATAGCTTCAACCCAAAAGTATTTAGGAAGATCATTGTCAATAAGCATAGTTCTAGCTATATCTTGTAATGTTTTATTTTTCCTTTCTACTACACCATTTTGTTGTGGAGTTATAGGAGAAGAAAAGTTATGGTTAAATTCATGCGTATTGTAGAAATTTTCAAAAAGTTTGTTTTCAAATTCACCACCATAATCACTCATAATACTTTATATCAAATACCCTTGTTCCTTTTGAACTTGCTTGCAAAATATTTCAAAGAATTTGACGGTTTCATCCTTATAACTTAGAAATTATACCTAAGTGTATCTTAAGTAGTCATCAATGATGACAAAAACATAACTCTTTCCACCAATGCTTCTAGTTTAAGTTGGTTCAAACAAGTCCATGTGTAATAATTGAAGTGGTCTAGAAGTAGAGGTGCAATCCTTAAGTTTGAAAGAAGACTTAGTTTGTTTGCCAAGTTGACCTGCATCACATATATGATCCATTTCGAAGTTTAATTTTGGAAGTCCATTAACAAGGTCAAGTTTAGAAAGTTTTGAAATGAGATGCATGCTAGCATGACTTAATCTTTTATGTCATACCCAAGAGCCATTACAAACAGATGAAAGACATGTAACATTTTTTTTTAATAAATCTTCTATACTTAAGATGTAAATGTTCTCATGTCTTTGACCAACAAAAAATGCTTTATCACCATTAAAGACTTTACAGCGAAGTGATTCAAACATTACTTTGTAGCCTTTGTAACACAATTGACTTATGCTAAGAAGATTATGTTTGAGTCCTTCTATAAGATACACATTTTTTGTACAACAATCAAGAAGTAATTGTATCTTACCTATGCCAACAATTTTACCTTTGCTGTTATCTCTGAAGGTAACCTATCATCTATCCTTTATTGATATAAAAATGAACTTAGAGGGGTCTCTTGTCATGTGTCTTGAGCAATCACTATATAAGAACCATTAATTTCTAGAAATTCTTCTTTTGAGGCAAACCTACAGAAAAAATTTACTTTATTTTAGGTACCCAAACTTACTTGGGTCCTTTCTTGTTAGTATAGGTAGTAAAGGTGCCTTTAGGGATCCATATCATGTTATCTTTATGGTATTTACATTTATAGCAAGCATGTCCTTTTCTTTGACAGTGTATACAAATAGTTTTGGAAGAAGATTTTAAAAAGAAATTTTTGTATAATTTTACAAAGTTATTTTTATCATAACCAAGTCTAGATTTGTCAAAGCTAAATTTTTGTTTTCTTAAAAGTAGGTTTAAGTTTTCTTCTCCTTTGATAAAGTTTGCTAGGTCATTAGTTAAAGTAGAAACTTTAAGTTGTAAATCCTTATTTTCACTTAAAACCTTTTCACTTTCAATATTTAGAGTTTGAAATGTTTTCTCAGGCATTTATTTTTCTTGTTCCAAATTTTTGTATTTAAAAAATAATTTTTTAAAGTCATCAAACATTTCATTTAAAGTATTTTGTAATTCTTCTTTAGAAGGATCATCAATTACCTCTTTTTCGGATGTAGCCATGAAGCATAAGTTGGCTATTTTCTGCTCTAGCTCCTCTTCTTCTTCTTCTTCACCATCATCACTCTGTGCAATGAGTGCTCTACTTTTGTTTGATGCTTTGGTGAATCTTTTCTTCAAAAAGGGACAATTAGAAGGAATATGGTCATTTCTTCCACATTCATAATAAGTTATGGGATTCTTCCCTTGATCATCTTTCTTGAACTCCTTTCTTGGGAAGTTCTTTTTTTACTTCATGAGCTTACCCTTTTGTCTAACATGTTACTCAAATTTCTTTGAGAAGAAGGCTAGGTCTTATAGGTCTACTTCACTTTCACCATCCTCTTGCTGCTTAAAATTTGCTACAACTTTTAGTGCCATATTTCTTTCCCTTTTGAGCTCGTAGTGTTTGAGGTGATTGTTTTAGTAAGCTATAAGAATTCCTCTTAACATCATAAGTTAACTCGTTGAACCTTGAGCTGCTCTTAATGTTGTCCACCTTGGATTTCTAGCTTTTTGGGAGAGACTTTAACACTCTTTTTACTATTTCATGATTAGTGTAGGATTATCCAAGTAGTTTTAGTTGACCCATAATTTTGGAGAATCGATTGAACATAGCTTCTATGTCTTCATTTTCCTTCATTTTGAACAGCTCCAATTCATATTGCAAAGTATTTATCTAGGAATCCTTCACATTTGTTGTTCCTTCATATGTGACTTCTAGTTTATCCTACATCTCCTTCGCAGTATCACAAGTTAAAATTTTATCATACTTTTCACCACTGAGAGCACAATAAAGGATGTTTATGGCTTTAACATTTGCTTGAATTATCTTGATGTCCTTCTCATCATATTTTTCTTCAAGTTTGAGTTTTTCTTTTTCTATTTTAGGAAATTTTAGATCTTATTGACCTTCCACACTGGGTAATCTGTGGCTTGTATGAAGATTTTCATTTTGCCTTTCCAGTGTGTATAATGATTTCCATTGTAGTAAGGTGGCCTTGAAGTTGAGTGTCTTTCACTACATTAAGCTCCCTTAAAGTGTTGTGAAGTTATTTTCTACAAAATGGATCTTTTCTCTTAGTTGTAAGGCATATTTTAAGTGAGACCACAACTGTTATACCAATTGACAGTGCACCTAGAAGGGGGTGAATAAGTGCTCTTACAAATTTTGCAAAAATTCTAGTTTTAAGAATATAGTTAATTGAAAATATTTTTAGTTGACTATAATTCTCAATAAATAGTTAACTATTGTAAAATACAATTAACTGAATTTTTTAGCAGTGCGTTCACTGTATTAGAAGAAAAGAGAGTTTACTGAAAATATTTTTAGTCAACTATAATTTGCAATGAACAATTGACTGTAATAAAATAAAATTGACTGAATCTTTCAGTAGTGGGTTCACTCTATCACAAAGAAAGATAGTTAATTGTAAATATTTAAATAAACTATGTTATTTGAAGAGAAAAAATGAGTAGAGAAATCAGTTAACTATAAAATTTGAAGTTCACTAAAAATAAATTGAAAAAGCAAAGTTCAGGGATAGAGAATCATACATGATAATTTATACTGGTTCGGCCAAACACAATTCCTACTTCCAGTCCCCTTGATTCCTCTAAGGGATTTTGCACTAAGAATAGTTCTTTTACAACTTTACACAGAGTTTTTATGCGCTAACTCCAAATACAAGGTTTTCTAATTCAACCTTAAACTCTTAAACAATCCTCTTCTCCACTAAGACAAATGCTCAACACCAGTAGCAGAAGAAAAATGAGTTTTATGAACCCTACAAACTAGGTTTTCACTAACAACTCTAAAAAATACTCTAACAAGCAAATAAACCAGAAACTAAGCTCTAAGAAATAAAACTTTTGAATATTAGAGTATGATTTTCTCTTCTATTCCTCTTCTCTCTATTTCTCTACATTTCGAAGGTAGCAACTCCACACACATATATATATATATATATATATATATAGCTTTCTAAAAGGTAGTCGTTGGAGTGTAATTAATGTTGCAGATCTTTATGATGAGAGAGATATTCAGATTGTTCTTCCTTTAATTGCCATGAGGTACAACTTTTAACTTCATTGTGCTCGGTTCTTCTTGGTAAGCTGATAGCGCCATTAATGGCCTTTTTTTTTAGTGACTCCAGGAAAAACAGAGGGCATAGAGAGGATGTAGCAATAGGCGTCAGAGAAGTGTTGAGATTTGTTTCTTCAGTACAACTTTTACGTTTGGTGTTGGAGAGATAAAAGCATGAATTATCTTCCACCATCTCAGACTGATATGGGCTGATATGAGTGTCTATACTGGTTTAATTTTCTAATGTGGGCTGGGCTGGTTTTTCAACATTTGGTTTGTCATGAATTAAACATGGGTTTGGGCCATTCACTTTTGGGTCAACACACAACCCCCTTAATAGAAATTGGGATCTTCAGGATTGCCTCAGCTTTTTCCCCTATCATTTTATCTCTAATATGTCCCAAGCACTATCTTCCATCAACAATAAAGTTAGACTCCCTCAAGCTCCGATCCATAATAGAGCATCCATCAATTGACAGACCATAATCTTTAATTCTAGGGATCCATCTATCCCCCCATACTTTCACTCTTCTTCCATTCCTAATCCTCTAACCCAACCCATTCGCTAGAAAATTCCTTCCTTCAAGTAAGCTAGACCAACTTGAATAAGCCTTGTAATCCTTCTTAGTAGTTAGAAAATCAGAATTAGGAAAATATATCCCTTTAAGCACACAAACCCAAAGCTCATCACGACTCTTAGCCAACCTTCAAATAGTCTTAGCCAAGAGAGCATTACTTAAGTTAATGAAATCTCTAAAACCTAAGCCCTCTTCAACCTTAGACTTTGCTAGTAATCACCAAGCCTTCTAATGAATTTTACCTTTCCCATCTCTACAACTTTAATGAGTCTTTCCCTTCCAGCATGGGATAAGAGATTATGCTTCCATCCATGGACCTTTTTCCTCAATTTATTCCTAACAAAGGCTAAAACTTCCACTTTTGATCTCCCTCAAACAACAGGAAGACCTAAATACACCTCTGGATCATTCACTCTTCTAATCCCTATAAACTACATACATCCTCCATAGTCTCCTTATCAGTATTTCTAGAAAAAAAAGATACAAGATTTCTCTAGATTCTCCAACTGACCCGATGTTTCACAATACACCTTCAAAATCTTCTTCAAAACCAAACAATCATCAATCTTCGCATTCATGAATAACATAATGTCATCAGTGAAGAAAACACTAGACAAACCTGGACATGCTCTTGCTAGCTTGACTCCTCTTATATCACTATTACTTATATGAAAATTAATCATAGCAGAAAGAACATCAGCAACAATAATGAATAAGTAAGGAGATAATAAATTCCTTTGGCGGATTCCCTTAGCAGGCTTTAGCTCTGCCACCTTCTTCCCCTAAAGCAATAAATTAAACTTTACTAAGCAAACACATTGCATAATCATACTCACCCACTTGTGGAAAAAACTCATTTTTAAAAGCACATGTCCATCATCAAGGCATATTCAAACTTCCTCCGATTTCTTTTGTTCTTCAAGTAGTGGAACAATTCATGAACTATTAGAATATTATCTTAAATGAGTCTTCCAAGAACAAAGGCTCATTGATTAGGTGAGATAATCTACCAAGAATACCCTTCATGTGATTAACAAGCACTTTCTATATGACTTTGTAGCTAAAGTTGTATTGGCTTATAGGTCTTTCGGAATGAGAATCATATTTGTCTCATTAAGATCTAAAGGAGAAACTCCAAGTTCAAAAAAAAAAAAATTCTTCACAACTTCGAACACCTTAGGCCCTACCATTTTCCAAGATTTCTGATAAAAGACCCTAGAGAACCCATTAGGCCCTGGGGCTTTATTCACACCTAACTGTAAAACAACATCCCTAACCTCCTCTAATAATACTTGTAACAACAAACTTCTGTTATCCTCATCAGAAACAACCTTTTCGACATAAGCCAGTGCCACTACAAAAGGCCTATTCCCTTTTGAAGTAAATAGATTCAAATAATATCTTGCAAAAAGACCTAAAATATCTTCTTCATTCTCTACCCACAAGTCATCATCACCTTTTGGCCTCACAATCTTATTTCTCTTCCTCTTTGAATGGTACACACATGAAAAAATTTTAAATTTTCATCACCCCTTTTAACCAGCTTATTCTCGCTCTGTCTTTAGTAACTTTCTTCTAGATCCCATAAATGTTCAATCTCAGCAAAAGTACATTTTGTCTCAACCAGCTTAGACTCATCCAATGCCCCATCCATACAACATCCAAGCTTCCTTTTAAGCTCTTCAATTTTCCTTAAATTATTAGGAAAATTCACCTTGCTTTACTTAAGTAACTCCCTTTTGCATCTATTCAATCATCCTACAAAATCCTCAACACAATTCACATCCTCTCCAATCACCTTAATCTAACTCCCCTTTACCATATTTATAAACTTATAATGCTCAGCCCAAATTGCTTCAAATTTAAGTCCAGGGTGTCTTAGTGTCCTTAAAACATAAATCAACCAACAGAAAATGTTGATCCGAACCAATGGGGTCTAAGTTAAACACCAGAGCTTTGGGAAACCATCTCTAAACTCCTCATTACCTAATTCACAGTCAATCCTCTCTTTTAACATGTGCACCCCCAACCTTTTGTTATTCCATGTATAATAAGCTCCTTTATACACAATGTCTATTACTTTAAAATAATCCAAATGACATTGAAACCACATAATCTTCCTCATAGCCCTTGGTTTACCAACACACAACCATTCACCTAGAACATTTTTAGCTAACTCCCTAACTCTATTCCATGCTATCCTCCTTTCAACCTCCTTCAATGGTCCATAGATAAAAGTGATGAACTTTGGTGACTCAACCGCGTTTAAAAAAACTGACACATGAATGAAATTTTTACAGGTACTCCAAACATTAATGTTCACCTCATCCGTCCACCACAAAGCCAACCCTCCAACTAAACCAATTGGGTCAAAATACCATTCATTCCCCATATTGATTCTCCTCTTAGTTTTCTTCATTTTCTCCACCCTCATCATAGTCTCGATTAAGAACACAAAGAAAGGTTTGTATGTTTTTCAGACCTCCCTAAGGTTCTTCACTACCAAAGTCACTCCATGGCCTTGGCAATTCCATGAAATGAGCCTCATTTCTCCTTGGTGGCTGTTAGAGGCCAGCCACCTACACCTTCAGTATTTACCTTCTCAACTCTTCCTTTCATGTTCCTTCCAAAAATGAACTAGTCATCCAGAAATTCACTCGTTAAATTTATATGCACATTTACTAGTTCTTCACCAACCCCACCATTAGGAAATTCCTCCTTTTTTTAACTGCTGCACATCTATTTTTGCTTTGACTTTTACAATCAATAACTTTTTTCTTCCTATAAAACACCAGCTTAGACTTTACACTTAGAGCTTTCTCTAACACCTTAATCTTCATGTTATGTTCCTCCTCCTCCCTTTCCTTCTTCAGACTCGCTTAAATTTCGTACCACCTCGGTCAACAAACTTGATTTCATATAAAGTACCAAAGATTTATCCCTGGCTCTTCCTCCGAAGGCACCTCAACAATATACCCGGATGGACATAAGCTAGGATCCGGCCCACAATTAATTTCTTCAATTTTCACCTTCCCTTCCAGTTTCTTCGACAGACCCACTTCATTATTCATCTCATAACTTTTATTAAAATACTCCCCAAGCCCAATCTAAGACCTTCCTTTTCCCTTTATCCCAGCCTAAATCATCAGCAGGAACATCATTTTCTTCCCCAGTCTCCCTGAGATTCATGCCACGGTTACCTCTTTCACGCATTCCAAAATCCCCAACTTTTCCATTAAAGAAACCATTTACACGTGATTCAGATTTCCAAAAACTCCCTTCAGAATTACTCCCTCCACGCGCCTCAGACTTCCTAAAGTTCACCTCTGAGCAACCCTTAACACGTGTACTATGCCCCTAAAAATCCGCTTTTGAGTATTCCATGCTACGTACATCAGGCTTCCAACGATCTCTCTCCCTTCTACCCCAAGAATCCAGGAGTTCTTTAAAAATAATCTCCTCCCTCCCTCCTTTCCTACCTGACACTTCATCTCACCCTTCCCATGTCTACCTCCCTGTTATGAACCCTCACGCACTTTCCAACTACTGCTTCCCACGCGCTCCACCTTCCTCCCTTCTATCTCCTCTCAATTTCTCACCGGACCAGTACTAACCTAGGCACTATACACCAGCTTCTCAGGACAAACTGGAGATAAAATCTTCCCTGCACCATAACATCTAGCTTCATGCCCTACCACACCACAGTTAAAGCAAAAAAGCTGTAATTTCACTACTTAAACTCAATCCATACCCTTTCTCTACTCGGTCATGGAACCCAGACACCAGCCAACAAAGGCTTGATCAGATTAACTAAGACTCTTGCCCGAATAAAATTCCTTATATATCTGCCATTAAAAACTGGCACCATTACCATTTCACCAATCATATCCCCAAGCTTAACAGCATTAGCTTTGTTCTTGCCTTCCAGAGGGATATTGTGGAATTGTATCCAAAATTGACACCAATCAAAATCAAACTCCCGGAACAAACTAAATTCTGACCACCTCTGAATGTTTAAAAACACATCCAAGAATGGACCGCGGCCTTCCTCTTAGAATTCTCTTACATTCCTCTTCACACTGAAAAGAAAATAAATACCCATTTGTTGCTACTTCCAAGATATCAACTCATCCTGCAAATTTCATCCCTTCTTGATCTTTGCTATGACTTTCACTTTGCTCAACTGCTTAGTCGCTATCAATTTCCCTACTAACGTAAATGCTTTCAGATCACCCCTTCGCTTCTCACCCCGACCCTCCTTAGCACCTGATCCCCCTCCGAATCCACCTCCGTCACTAAACCACTCAACAACGACCACCGAAAGAAAGAGAACTTTCCAGCGACCTCTTGCTCACCCTCACAGAAGGAAAGCCCAGAAAAAAAAAAAGCACACCAAGAAGACTCAGACTGCTCTTACAAAGGAAAGAGAAACACCACTCTCGAGAGAGAGAAAAAAATAAACCTAGGTTTTGTTGAATTTGTCATTTCTTGATAGTTCAGCTGGTCATACTCGGATTAAAAGAAACCAAGGAATTTAAGATTGCCTGCATGTAGTAGCATGAAAAATTGATAACTTATAACCGTAATACATGTAGATGAATCCAGAATTGACATAAGACAACAACGTTTCGGTGTTTGATAAATTTTTTTTAAAAAGGTTATATGTGTAATAATATAAAAACTAGGCAAAATTAGATAGTTAGAAGGAAATTTATAGAATCATTGTCATCAAAAAGTATAACGTATAATTATTGTCTGTAGTAGATAAATTAATTTTTTTTGGTATTTGCATTATAACTCCACTTGATGGCTTGATATATATTAAGTCTCAATAGTAATAAATTCATAACTATGGCATACATTTTATTTATTTAACTTTTAAACCTAAGTTAATATACAGGAAAATGCATGCATATATTAGTTAAATATCAAAAGAGAGCCCTAGAAAGTAGCTGGAAGCCTTGCAAAGATTAAGAGTGAAGAAACATTGGAGAAGGATTGAAGCAAAAAATTGAAAGTGAACATTGTATCGGAGACAAAAATAGGAGAAAACAAGAAGAAAGAAGATAATGTAATACAATGATAATATTGAAAAAGAGAAATTAAGAAAATAATGAGTATGGAAGGATCTTGAAGGACGGCCGAGGAGCGTAAAATCGTAACATAAAGCTTAAACCGTAAATCACATAAAACCATAGAAGGAATTTCTGACGACAATTTCGGTAAAAAAATTTGACTAGATTTCAGTCAAAAATTTCGACTGCTATGTGGTCGGAATTTCAGACCAAATTTCAGTCAAAAATTGCTATATATAAATATTTTTCATTTAACCCTAAACTGCTATATTCCTTTTTTTAATTTAACCCCATATATATATATATATATATATTGTATGTTGAAATCTAATACGAGTGTCAATTAAGAAAGAATATAATAAGATTTGACCTTGGATGATTGTTTGATATGGGTGAGAATGTATTTGCTATTGTTAATTATATTATGTAAATTAATTTCATTGTAATAATTATTACAATTAAACTATACATGATATAATATTACATAAAATTAATCGTTGTCATTGTCTTTCTCGTCTTCGTCCAAACTCTAAAACTCTACATGATTGTAATTATTTATAATATTTAATATTTTAAGTCTATATGGTTAAATATTTTTTTCAGATTGTGAGTTGGACTAACCCACGTATTGGGACAATTGAGCGCACTGTAATTGTAATTCTTCAAATTTGTCTATGTTGTTCCTAAATTATTGATTCATATTTCCTCTTTATTGATTCAATGAATCTAGCTTTATTCCCATCATTAACGGTTGGTGACTAAGTGTAAGAGCATTCTCTTCCCTAATTAAATCCAATATAGGATTTCCTACAATTTTTTATCCCAAGTCTCTTGAACCATAGATGGAGTCTTTATTTTTTTAGCCCACAATTCTGACCCACAATACAACTTCTAAATGTTGGGAACTAGAGCCCTCTACCACAACCACATTTTTACGTGTCTCATACTCATCCTAAAAGTATAAATAAACAAAGTTAAGAATGTTCTCTCGTGCTTATTAGCTCATAACAAATTGTGCAATCCAATCCTTCTTTCTCTGGTCTTGTTCTTGTGTAACTACCAAAGAACATAGAATTAGTATCTAACTTGCATTGAAGATAGTTGGGTGTTACGAAGGCATCTCTATTAAAAATTTTAGCATGTTTGATCCTATCAATTCTATGTGATTGTATATGTCTCTTGTAAAAACCAACTCCAAAATAACCTCTTTATTGTCCAACCATGAACCTCATTATGTGACATGACTTGACTCCATATAAGCACATGTTATCAATATGTACTTTCTTGGTTATCATGTTCAACATTCTACTTCACTTGTTTATCATTCAACCCTTCATCTTTGTTTTGATGAGACCCTCATGAACTTTCATTATAATATTTTGGAGGATTTCAAGCACACTTATTATTACTGAAGTCAATGTATTTATACCATGTTCTTTTCTTATCAATTTTAAACCTATAATTAAAGCTTAAATAAAATGATTATTATACATTGTATTCAATGCATATTCATAATTATTATATATTGTTTATCATAATAAAAATTTATCACACCACTTAAATTAAATGAAAATTTCCATCTATGATTGAAAGCTATGTTGAGGCTTCATTTTGTTTTATTTTCAGTCGCTACATCCAATATACTTTAAATATAAATATGACCATGAAATTAAGAGATAAATCATACATCTATTTTACTATTCATCCAGATCTTACTGGAGATGCTTCAAGAAAATATAACAATGAGAAGAGAAGAAAACAACACTGGAAAAGAAAACAACGCGTGATAACACATTAAAGAAAGGAAGGAAAAATTAAATAGAGGATTTAACCATTGAACATGGAAGGAATAATATTTATTTCTTACGGTTGAGAAATATTTTTTATTTACAATAATCTTAAACAATGTAATAATTTGTACTATACCTTTATATCATTTACAATAATTTTAACAATGTAATAATGTTAAAGGAGATTATATTAAAATTATTTTAAACAACTTTATAATTTTCTATATTTGCTTCTTTACTGTAGTATTTTACCACTATAATAATCAATCAATTTATATTTTTTTTATGTTTTATTTTATTCATGAATTACATTATATTAGAAGTAATATTTGATTAAAAGCGGGTGGGTGAAAAAGTTATTTATTTTTAACCAACTCCGTTCCCCCAGATTATGCTACAATTTGGCATCACTTGATTAAAACACTTAACACCGGCATTACTAATGTTAACACAAATAGTCTGATGAATTAAAGGATGTTTCCTAAGGAAACAGGTAAACAATGCTATGCTCCAAAGAGCGTCTTAGAGCAGCCTTGTCCTATAATAACTACGATGATTTTGCCATAGGTTCCTCTGCTGTAATGCTGTAGGATGAAAATATTCTTTTTAATTTTAAAAGAATTTTTCTTTTTATATCTATAGCAGAGAATCAGTAGTGGATGAATTTAAAGGCAAATTCTGAGGCCAATCGCGTGGCGTTCAAAATACGCACAACAAAGTGTCGTACAATTACATATTGAAGTTGATCGTCCGTTACAACTGCCATGTCATTTAGCAGTCTTAAGTTGCCTACCTCACGAAATAAGTAGCAATTATCATAAGGTTACCCATATCAGCTTTTCGAAACTTTAGGGATTAGGTAACAATAATAGAAAATGAAGAAAACATTAGTCATATGGTTATTCAATCCTTCAACCTAAGAAGTTGCTTTCATAATTCGCTCTTTTAAATTATTCCAAATTATATAATCCTGATACTGCGGTTCCATTATCCATAAGTTAAAGTGATTATGAATTGATTATAGATACTTCAGATCATGCGCACCTGCACACATGTTAATCACTACCAAATTTACCTGTTGGTACATATTTCCTAACCCCAAAAGGGTGGGGCTTGAAATACGGTCAAGCATTCATTAGAATATAATTCAACACGATTCTGGGAATAAATGGGTATACTATTCTACATAGAAAAATTAGTTGTCAGATATATTCGATCTGGTAAATAACATAATACAAAACTAAGCTTTCATACATAAGGACATATGAATTTTAATAGAATAGGTTGACTGGTGTTAGTGTACACAAGTCTGGTTACTGAACAGACTGCAACGATTTACATTAAATTTTGAGAGCAATTAATTTCATTAAAGTTATCATTGATAAGAAAGATGAAATACTGATGAGAACGAAATAGAAGCTTTTTATTGATTTTATCAATGGGAATTAAAGGACAATTAACACTCACCAGCTAGATACTCGGCCACATATTGAAACTAGAATTACATTATTATAACCCAAACATAATAAAAACAACTGATTTTAAAAAAATGAAAATAAAAATAAAAACATCAACTTACATAATTTTGCATATGAAAATTTTATATACCTCAACCATCGAGGGCGTTTAATATAAGTGAAGCCCTCCTCTCCTGACCAAACTACACAGAAGAACGCGTTGAGAGAAGTCCTGCAAATCCCTTCGACAGACATCGTTCAACTGCACATGGGGATTTTGACGAACACAAGGGGCTATTTTGTCTAGCAATTCCCATACAATCCTCTGACGTAATCCCCCGGGGATTGTTCTCCCAATTCACTGCATCATGAGGAATTACTCTACTTCTTTTACAATTTAAGGGGCTCAAGTCAGCAGCGTGAGAGTCCATATCATCTTTCCCAATGTCCTGTGGTAACTTCCTCTTTGAACGAGATAAAGTTTTCATATCTGTAAGAAAACCATACTCAGCTACAGATTTAATTGCCTGAGTCTCAAATTCGGAAGATCCGAAAATAATTATAATTTCATTCGACTTACCAGGAACCAAGTCCTCCAAATTACATGACTCTGATTCTGGATCACCACAGTTACACTGTAAGTTGGAATTATCATAGCATGAACCTGAGGACCTGCACGATAATATATTCATAATAATTACATCAGACAGACTTATGTAACAAAAAGAAAGCTGTCTTAAAGTCAATCACAAAGATCATGTCTACAAAATGGGATTCCAGCGCAAAGCTAGCCTAGAACTAGTAAAGACAGACATACAAAATCCAAGCGGATTAAATTAATATTGATCCTTCAAAAAACACTGCAACTAACTTTTCATAAACTTGACACGTACTTGCCTCCTCACTCTGACCCCGACCCCAATTTGAATTTAATTTGACCACCCCACAACATCGCAATACATATAAGGATATCATCTATTAAACGTCCTGAACTCACCAATATGCCGGGAACATGCTAATAGTAATAAATAACCTCCAGCATGAAGAGGGTGAAGGGGAACTTACGTAGCTGACCCAATATTTTGCTCTTCTATATATTAAAAAAATGGTATCAACCATTATCAATAGAATAATGATTTGAATATTTGACATATCACCCAAGAACAAAACAAAGAGTTTACCAAAAAGAAAGAAAGAACGAATACAAAGAGATAATAAAACAGCCCATATTTATTAAAGTCATGAGCCATCTATAAAAAATCCTGTACAAAAGAAAGATTATCAAATAATGTACTGTAATTTTCATTCATGTCAAATAAAGCAATAGTGGATGAATGTGAATTATGGCGTGAAAACTATAGTTACGATTTTGCAGTGCAGGGCAGCTCCAGAGGGTCTATATGCATGTGTGCAAATAAAGATATATCATTTAGATTGATATAAACTCTAAATCGCATTAGCTAATGAGTATATGTATGATACATCTCACGTGTATGAATAACTAGTAAAAAACAATTAAAAAAATTTCATAACTCATTTGATAATAAAGAAGTTTCCACCCCAGAAAACAAGAAAACTTTAAAAAATAAGAAGAAAAAACAGAAACAGGTGATAATCAACCCAAGGGAAAGAAGGAACTACATTATGATAAAATAAAAGAGAATCATTCAATTGTAACGAAGACACCAAAAGATGGCATTATGAGGTCAGACGATCCCAAATGTGCCCCAACAGCACTTTCAGAAACTTCACCCCAGATTTTGTAAGTTGTCACATGAAGTAGAAAGATGGCTGCCTAGGTGCTAGCACCTAGGTCACAAGCTGTTGAAGAAGAAACAAAAACATGGCCGTCTAGGCACCAAATCTGAATGTCTAGGCAGCAAGTCACTAAATTACTTAAGAAAAGGGCATTTTTGTCTTTTTACAATGTTTTCCTAATTAATTTAATATCATATTTGAATTATTTTTATTTTCTATTTTTTCCTATTAATTAGGATTAGGATTATTAGGGGCTTAAGTATTTAAGCTTCTATCTTTTTGCAAACAATGTAAGTTACCATATGAAAAAAGAAAACAAAGAGCGATTGCCTCTGAGTATTCCTCTTCCCCTTCTTTCACTTCTCAACATTTTTCGTCATGGTATTAGAATTTGTGAGCATCCATAACCTAAGATGCTTGCCTTTGGTAGTAATGCAAGCCGATCAAACCCACGTTCAAGACCCTACATATGAGTTTTCATTGATGTCTCCACTCCTTGCTAATTTGAACAGCCATTGAAACCTTTTCCTAGGGTACATGGCTACTAACAACCTACCCAATGACTAATAAAAAACGAGGAGAAAAACAATGGTGTGATCACTGTAATATAGTGGCAAACCTAGGAATTGGAAGCCCCGACAATAGAGAGGTAGATGGAGTGGAGAAGCCTCAAACATCCAATGCATGCAATGTGACCAGCAAAGAATTGCTGAGTGCTGCAATGTTTACTTAATAATCAGGGTAAAAAACGAGACGAGGTGGTGAGTGCAGGAGTTATGGCACAAGCAGGTAACAATCTATCAGTTATACCTAAGACATCCAACACTTAAATTGTTGATTCTGAGGCCACTCACCATATGACTAGTAAGATCTCTCTACTAAGTGACTTTAACCCTATTACAAGGTGTTGGAACATATCATATTCCTCAACTAAAATGATTCATTGTCACCTACAACATTCATTAATCCAACTCTTATATTAATTAGTTCAACTATTAGTCCAACTCTTGTATTAATTAGTCCAACTATTGTATTAATTAGCCTCCTTTCGTAGTGTAGATTTTGTATATAAATATCCATATTATCTAAGTAATTCAACAAGGTGAAATACAAGTTCTTTCCCTTCACTACATGGTATTAAATCCCTTGGCTCGTTTTTTGGTGTCTTCTTTGTTGTCTTTTCAATTCAACCTTGCCGAAAAACTTGGGTGATCAATTTATGTGGTTGATTACATCTCACCACCAACACAAGGAGAAACAGAAGGCTCTGATCAGCCTATCCCCGTCGTCCGATGGCTAGAAACACTACAAGTGAAGCTCACAAGCCAACGAAACCATCTGTGCGTTGTATCATGCGCTAGCATGTGAGCGCGTGACACATCCTCTCAGCGTCATCTCAACTTTCCAACGTCTTATGTCACCTTTCCAGCATTTTTCTATCCAGCCACTATTCTAATACATCACAAAGGGAATTTTTTTCCCCTTATTTGACTATATTTCTGACTCAAACTTCCTCCTTAAGCTGTGAATCTGTTCTTTAATTCATCCCTTCTTTTGAACTTCCCATTCCTAATCACCTTTGATTTTATCTTGAACCAAGCCCTTTGGTTTTGACACTATTTAGCAACTTGCCTTGGCTGCAATCCAAGCGTTTTTGCAAGTTGAACTTTTCTTTCAGGTGTCCAAAATTAGTTCTATCTTGACATTCCTTCTTTTTACTATATTTTGGCCCATTTGTGCCCCTCAAAATGTCAAAAGTCACAGTGTCATCCAAGTCTCATATGACTTAAGTTCCTAATACAATTAGGGTTTTATAGAATCTACATCTCAATTATCAGTTGAATGGTAGATATTATCTCAAATGCTCTCAACTGGTTCAAATTATATTGAAGGGAAGAGGAAAGCTAAGTCATATTTTAGGGAGTGGACTTTCAAAAGGTGATAAGCACTAGGTATGGGATGAAGAGGAATCCATGAAAATGACATGGCTCTTGAATTCCATGAATCTAGAGATAAGTGATACATGCATGTTTCTTACCACTGCTAAGGAGGTGTGGGAAATTGTTAAGCAAACTTATTCCAAGGCTAAACATGTAGCCTTGGTATATTGAGCTCAAGATTAAAGCTGTTGGGATTTGACAAGGAAATAAATCTATCATAGAATATGCCAACATGCTGCAAAACATTTGGTAAGAAATGGATCATTATAGATGTATTGAAATGAAGTGCAACGAAGATGCAAGAATACTAAAAATTTTATTTAAAAAGATTGTGTTTATGATTTCCTTGAAGGACTTAATGCAAAATTTGATCAAGCAAGGGTCCAACTTCTTGGTAAGGATGAACTACCATCCCTTAACCACACAATTTCAATTATTCTGAGGAGACTCAAAATGTAATGCTTAGCTATTAGCCTATTGAAGGATCTACCATGACCATCAATGGTGGCAGACACCAAGGCTTGACACTAGAACAGCCCAAAGAGGGCAGGAAAGGCAAGACACAAGATCGTAATAATCTATTGTGTACTTGTTGTGAAAAACCGCAACACACCGAAGAATATTGCAGGAAGCTACATGGAAAAAATATGAAAAGTAGGTCAACAAGAGCTCAAGGGCAAGCCCATTTAATGCAATCCAACCAAGAACAAACTTCAGACCTTGAAGGATTCAACAGAAATGAAATTTAAAGACTACGCAACTTGTTGGAGACCTTAGAAAAGCCTCATAGTAATACCAATACTTGCTCTCTTACTCATTCAGCTAATCTCTATCACTTCAATGGGTTAAATATCTCGAATAAACCAGTTTAGGACTCCTGGATCCTTGATTTAGGAGCAACCAATCATATGACGTATCCTACTCATCATTTTAAGACTTATACTCCATGCCCTAACAATAGGAAAATATCAATTGCAAATGGCTCACTTGTTACTGTAGCAGGACTGGGGAATATCCAAATATTTCCTTCCTTTGTTCTTAGAAATGTTCTTCAAGTTCTTAAACTATCCACAAATCTTATTTCCATTATAAAAAAAAAAAAAAAACTCAAAAGATTTGAACTGTAAGGTAACCTTTTCCTCTACTTCATGTGTTCTCAAGACCAAGATTCAAGGAAGAGAATTAGGCTTGCTAAGGAAAAGAATAGACTTCATTATCTAGTGGCACCTACAAATATTGATGATATCAAGAATCTCGTGTCCTTGTCTTTCTTTATTGGAACCTCATCTAATGAGAATAAAATATGGTTTTACCACTGTTGTTTTGGTCAACCCTCCTTTGGAACTTTGAAAATTATGTTTTCTTTTGTTTAATAAAATTAAGTTTGCCAATTTTCATTGTGAGACTTATGAAACAGCAAAACACAACTGAGTTTCCTTTCCTATCAGTTATAAAAGAAGTCTTCTCCTTTTACTCTTATTCACAATGATGTTTGGGGCCCATCTCTGGTGCTAGATGGTTTGTTTCTTTTATTGATGATTACACTAGGGTTTCTTGGATCTTTCTTCTCAAGAATGAGTCGGATGTGAGTGAATTGTTTCCCGCTTTCCATACCATGATCCAAAATCAATTTGGGGTTAAAATTAAAAGGCTTAGGTTTGATAATGCAAAAAATTACTTCAATCAAACTTTGTCATCCTACAACCAAAAGGAAGGGATAATCCATTAATCGTCTTGTGTATATACCCCACAACAAAATGGAGTGGCGTAGAGGAAAATTGGGCACCTCTTATCTATGACTCGCGCCTATCTATTTCACACAAACATGTCTAAATCTTTTTGGGGGGAGGCTATCCTTACTGCTACATACACTATAAACAGATTACCTTCTCGTGTACTAGACAATAAAATTCCTATAGAGGTACTCTCTCAATTATACCTGAATCTCATAATCATAAATGGTCTTAGACCCTGTATATTTGGGTGCACCGCATTTGTACATATTTAAAACAAAGGGAAGTTAGATCTAAGAGCTCTTAAATGCATCTTTTTAGGATATTCCTCCACTCATAAGGGTTACAAGTGTTATCATCCCTATACAAAGAAGTTCTTTGTCTTTGTTGATGTCACATTTGCAGAACATCTTCTATATTTTTCTAGTCCTTATCTTTGGGGGGAGAACACTATTGTGGAAGATACAAAGGAATTCAACCTTAGCACCTCAGAAAATCCTTCACCAAGTTTTGAATCCAATTCTAGCACTTCTGATGATCCTAAACCCACTTTGGTTAGCCCCCACACTGAATATGTGATCAAGGATAACACCAATCTTGATAATATGAGGTATTTGCAAGTGTACACAAGAAGGGAAACTCTAGCCCTAGAATTTGTGCCCCAAATATTTGTACCTATCTCTGGTCATTCTAAAACTATAGTAAGCATGAATTCTAACCCTAGCCCCCTAAACATTGATCTTGATGGTCTCATTGCCATTAGGAAAGGAACTAGAGAATGTACAAAGCACCCACTATATCCCATTTCTCACTTTGTGTCATTTAACAAGTTTTCTCCAGCACAAAAACTTTCTTGCAAACTTAAATTCCATCGTCATCCCAAATAATTTATTTGAGGCATTAGCTAAGGAGGAATGGAGGCAAGCCATGAAAATTGAGATAGAAGCATTAGAGAAGAACAAGACGTGGGAGTTGGTCCAATTACCTAAAGGAAAGAAACCAGTACGTGTAAATGGGTCTTCTCAGTCAAGTATAAAGCTGGTGGATTGTTGGAGAGGTATAAAGCATAGTTGATTGCTAAAGGATACACTCAAACTTATGGCACAAACTATCAAGAGACCTTTGCTCCATTTGCCAAAATATATACAGTTAGAATCCGATTATCATTAGCCTCTAACTACAATTGGACACTTCAACAATATGATATGAAGAATACCTTTCTCCATAGGGACCTAGACGATGAAATCTAGATGACCATTCCACCAGGATTTGGAGACAACACAAAAGAAGACAAAATGCATAAACTAAAGAAAGCTTTATACAGCTTAGTTTGGGAGATTCACCAAAGTAATGTTAATGTCTGGTTATAAGCAGAGCCAGGGAGGCCATACTCTGTTCATTAAACACAAGGTTTCAGGGGGAGTCACAACCTTGCTGGTATATGTTGATGATATCATTGTCATTGGAGATGATGTGATAGAACAAGAGGAACTTAAAAGACATTTGGCAAATGAATTCAAGATAAAAGAGCTAGGAAAATTGAAATACTTCTTGGGAATTGAAGTAACTTATTCAAAACAAGGTATCTTTATTTATAAACAAAAGCATGTGACAGATCTCCTAAAAGAGACAGGTAAACTAGCAAGTACACAAGTTGATACCTGATTGATCTTAACCATAAACTAGCATAGTAAATGATGACATTGTTGTTGATAAGGAAATGTACTAAAAATTGGTGAGAAAACTTATCTATCTATCTCATACCAGACTTAACATAGCTTATGTAGTAAATGTAGCGAGTCAATTCATGCATAATCCCAAATAAGTACACTTACATGTTGTTAACCAAATTCTACACTATCTAAAAGGCACTCCAGGAAATGAGATATTATTCAAGACGAAAATGGAATTAACTTTAGAGGCCTATACAGATGCTAACTATACAAAATCAGTAATAGACAAAAGACCTACTATGGGTTATTGCACTTTTCAAGGCAATAATTTAGTCACTTACAAGAGTAAACAAAACAATGTGGTTGCAAGGTCCAATGTTGAGGCAGAGTTTAGAGTTATGACACTTGAAATTTGTGAATTACTTTGGTTAAATATCATCTTGGATGACTTAAAAATCAAGTGGGATGGACTAATGAGATTGTATTGTGACAATAAATCGACTATAAGCATTGCACATAATCCCATACAACATGACCGAATAAAGCATGTTGAAGTTGACAGGCACTTCATAAAACAAAGACTAGATAGTGGTCTTATTTGTACCCCTTATGTATCAACAAGAGGTCAGCTAGCAGATATATTCACCAAATGGCTCAACAGTACAACATTTCAAACCATTATATCCAAGCTGGAGATGCAGAACATCTATTCACCAACATGAGGGAAAGTGTTAGAATATATTAGATTTTTCAACTAAAATGGTTCATTGTCAACTACAACATTTATTAGTCTAACTCTTGTATTATTTAGTCCAACTGTTTTATTAATTAACCTCCTTTCCTAGAGTAGATTTTATATATAAATATCCATGTTATCAAAGTAATTCAACAAGTTGAATTTCCCTTCGCTACACAAGGAAGACTTATGTCAAAATTGCTGATGGTATCGCAGCTGACATTAGAGGTACAAGTATGGCAAAGATTTCTGACATATTGACGCTGAAAAATGATCTCTTTGTTCCTTCTCTGAAATGCAACCTGTTATCAATTAGCAAACTTGTTTTGGACGCTAAGTGCACTACTTACTTTGATGTTTATGGATGTCATTTTCAAGAGTTGGAGTCGGGAAAGAGGATACGCACTGCTAAGAAATGTGCTGGATTTATTGGCTTAATAGACCTACAAAAGGGCACCCTGCTTTATCTTGTGTTATTTCTTCTTCTTCAAACAATGGTGTCATGTTTTGGCATTATAGACTAGGCCACCTAAATTTTCATTACATGCAAAAGATGTATCCCCAATTGTTTACTAAAAGTGCCTCTTTCCTTCAGTGTAAAGTTTGTCAATTGTCTAAACACACACATTCCACTTACCCACCCAAGTCATATACACCCTCCTAACCCTTCTCCCTTATCCATAGTAACATATGGATCCCCCCACCACTAAAAATATCAACGGTGCTAGGTGGTTTATGACATTTATTGATGACCATACTAGATTGACATGGATCTATCTATTTATTGACAAATTTAAGGTTCCTACCATCTTTCAAACCTTTCACAAACTTGTTCAAACTCAGTTTCAAGCCCAAATCCAAACCTTGCGAATAGATAATGGCAAAGAATATTTTAACTCTACCATGAATTCTTACTTGACCCAACATGGTATCCTTCACCCAAGTTCTCGTGTCAATACAACCTAGCAAAGATCCAACATAGTCTGCATCAGTATACATCTCTAAAGTCAAATTTCCACCCCTCTTGAACATAATTCCTTTACCAATAGTTCCCTTAAAATATTTGAGTATCCTGTGAACAGCCCGTAGATGGCTTTCCTTAGGATTGTGCATGAACTAACTCACAATACTAACTGCAAAGGCAATATTTAGTCGTGTATAGGATAGACAAATTGGTTTCCCAACAAGTTTTTGATAAGATCCCTTATCCACTATTAAATCATCTAGTGATTCACGTAAACCATGGTTGTAGACTATTGGGGTTATAGTCAGCTTGCGCCCTAGCTTTCTTGTTTCTTGCAACAAATCATATACATATTTCTGTTGGGATATGAATATGCCCTATTGTGAGTGAGCAACTTCAATGCCTAAGAAATACTTTAACCTTCCAAGTTCCTTGATATTAAATCTTTAAGTAAACACTCCTTTAACTTTTGTATTCCCTCTTCATCATCACCAGAAACTATCATATCATCCACATACACTAATAAAATTGTTACCTTACTAGAATTGGAATGTTTCACAAATAGTGTATGATCTCCCTGGCTTTGTCGATACCGTTGTGTTATCATTACCTTTATAAATCTCCCAAACCAAGACCTTGGAGACTATTTAAGCCTATAAAGTGCCTTCTTGAGTCTGCACACCTCCCCATCTTGAGATTCAAACCCTGGTGGAACTTCCATGTATATTTCTTCTTCTAAATCACCATGCAAAAAAGCATTTTAGACATTGAATTGTTGTAAGTTCCACTTAAACATAGCAGCCAAAGACAATAACGCCCTTACTATATTCATTTTTGCCATAGGTGTAACTGTCTCTAGGTAATCTATGCCATAGGTTTATGTATACCCTTTGGCAAGCAACCTTGCCTTATACTTTTCTATAGTTCCATCTAATTTGTATTTAATGGTAAACACCTAACGACAACCCATTGGTTTTTTTCCACTTAGCAAATTCACTGATTCCCAGGTTTTGTTCTTTTCTAAGGCATCCGTTTCTGCTCTCATGGCTTCCTCCCATCTTTTATTCCCTAATGCCTCAAACAAGTTTCTTGGGATGAGAATTGAATAGAGACTATTAATAAAGGTTTTGTAGCTCGGTGAGAGTTTCTAATAGGATAGGAATAGGTGTAAGGGGTGTTTTATTCAAGTTCTAGTTCCTTTTCTAAGGGCTACAGGCCATTCAAGGTCATTTGTATTTTTTGACACATTTATGTCAGGTTAGAAGAAATACACTCACTCACCTCAGTTAGAAGAATGGGACTGTCATCTGGTGCAGGAGCATGATTAGATGATCGCACTTGCATAGGTTGATGTTGCCCTTTCCTCCTCGAATATACCTGTAATGGTTGTTTTTCAGGTTATATGTTTGATTCAATGGGTTTGTTTTTTCACTTTACTGATTTTGTGAATTTCCAATTGACTGTTTTTGTGACTTTTCTAGTGATATTTCATTATTTTCAGCATTTTCTAGTGCTGTTTGTACCTTTGTTTGACTAGGTTTAATTCTTTCAGTACTAAATTCTACAGGTTGATTTCAGATAAAATCATGGTGTATGTTGATGTTGGATGTCACACACTCCCCCTCACCACCAGACTTGCTAAAATACAGTTCTGACTATACGAAGATAACATCAGCTGACACAAAAATTTTTGGTTTAGGGTTGAAAGCATTTGTATCCTTTTTAGGTTGAAGAGTAGCTAATGAAAATACATTTGAGAGCTCTAGGGTCTAATTTGTCTATATTTTGGGAATGGACATGGACATAAGTAGTGCTTCCAAAAATTCTTGGGACTAATTTCTTTGTCTCAGAAGTTTGGGAATATGTCACTCAATGTGTCAATTGGTGTTTAATAGCCAAAAACTTAGGATGGGACCCTATAACGAAGATAAGTTGCAGTAAATATAGCTTCCCCCCAATATTGTTTAGGAACGAACATGTGCAAATTAGCAAGGTTCTAGCAATATTAAGGAGGTGTCCCATTTTTCGTTCAACTACCCCGTTTTGTTAGGGCATATTAACACATGAGGACTCATGGATCACACCTTCTCTTTGAAAAAAGGAAGAAATGGTCTGGTTGAAATATTCTTTAGCATTATCAGACTGAAATCTCTTTATTGTATCATTAAATTGGTTTTTTATCATTTGAAAAAAGATTGGAATAATATTGTTAACAGCAACCTTATGTTTCAAAAGATACACCCAGGTTACCCGAGTGCAGTCATCTATAAAAGAAACAAACCATTTGGCTCCAGAGATGTTAGCAATATTAGATGGCCCCCAGATATCACAATGAACTAAAACAAATCGTGCAGAACTTCTTTTATTATGAATTGGAAAGGGTACATGTCTATGTTTCAAGATTTCACAATCATGACACTGAAAGGAATTGACATTTAAATTTGAAAACAAAGAAGTAAACATGACTTTTATAATTGAAAAAGATGGGTGTCCTAATCTACAATGGCAAAGCCACACTTTATCATGGTTGGACATGACTGACTCTAAGAAGAAGGACTGTGACATTGGTTTGTGGGTTTCCTTTCTTAGGTTTTGATTTTCCAAGTAGTAAAGACCATGGTGTTCCTTAGCAAGCCCAATCATCTTTGCATGAAATGTGGGGGCTTCCCAATTAGTTTCCAGCATTCAGCCTTAGTGTGACAATGTTTTTTGCAGTATGTGTAGTAGAGGGAGTCCTTATTTACTGGTTGCTTCCCCCTACCACCCTTTTCAAGGCTGTCCATTGACTATAATTTCTCCTTTTGTCCAGCTAATTTTCAGACAAATGCTGAACTATCTCCTTTCTCCATCATGATAGTTTGTTGTCCTTCCTAAGCTCTTACAATTGCAATAGCTTCATTCAAGGATGGCAAATCTTTGCCCAATATTTGAACTCTTACTCGATCAAATTCAATGTTTAATCCATAAGAAATTCAAATATTCTTTCTTTTTCAGCAAATTTCTTCAGAGTTGCTGCATCATCACAGCACTTCATCTGAATAGATTGATAATGATCAAGTTCATGCCATAACCCTTGTAAGTATAGTAATCAAATCGTGATACGAATTGCGAATCGGAAAACATATTTTTGAATCGCGAATCGTATAACGTATCGAATCGTAAGATTCAGTAACAAGTAAAAAATAACTTGAAATATAAAATATGACATGTAATATGCATAAAATACTCAAAATAAATTTCTGAGAACTTTATTAACAATATGATTTGTTAGTAATTAATTCTTAAAATAAATTCAAATAATATCTTCTTTGCTTTCTTTATAAAAAGCATAGATTATACTTACAGCAATACAACAATATCATACCAATTCACTAATTTTTCACATTTTTAAATTGCAAAGTCATGTTATTCTACCATATTGGTTTGAATCGCATTATTCATACTTGATTTAGCGATTTATTCATATTGCTAGCTTTGTGACTCGTTGCCAATCGTAAGATTCAATTTGTAAATCGTACGATTTATAACTACTTTCGATTCAGCCAACGATTCATATCGTTGGCTTTATGACTTGTTTCGAATCGTAAGATTCGAATCGTGAATCATAAGATTTTGATTACTATGCTTGTAAGAGATTGGCATATTCAATTATTGATTTGCCCCCCAATTTAGTGGCAGTCAACTTTGTCTTTAGTTCATAAATTCAAGCAGGATTATTCAACTTGGAGTACGTTTGGTGAATTGCTTCCTAAATTTCCTTAGCTGTGGTAAGGAAAATGAAAGTATCACTAATTTCTGGGGTCATTGAACTCCATAGCCAGGACATAACCATGGAGGCTTGTTCATCTCGTGCTGCAAGATTTGAGTCTTCCCTCAATGGGCCTATGCAACCCTGTAGGTAACTTAGTTTCCCTCAACCCTTAAGGGATGTCTTAAGAAATTGAGACCACTTGAGGAAATTTTGCCCATTTAATCTATAGGCTGCTTGGACACTTTGAAAATCACTATTTGGAGCAGTAGGATTATTAGTGGGAGGTAGATTCTTGATAGTGCTGGTACTAGTGGTTTTTGACATTTTCTTAAAAGTTTTAGTAAGTCCCAATGTGAGGAAAAGGCAGATGTGAGTGAAGGTTACTAGAAATTTCTCACAAGAAAGGCCAAAGGCTCTGATACCACGTGAAATATTGAATTGTATATTGTATTCCACAAAGTAAAACCTACTTATCTTATATAGGCAGTTGTACACATTAGATCTCTAAAAATTAGGAATGAGATTACATCCTTAAAAATTTGGGATAAGATTGCCGATAAGATAAGATATATTTAAAAAATATAAATCCTAACAAAATTACATCTGAAATATATTCTATACAACAAACTTTTAAATTAACCATAACTAACAACCCTAGTGACAACTAACCCTAATTAACAACCCATCTAATGCCGATACTATCCAACCACCCATACCATGTCATGTCTTTCACCCAAAGTCTTTGGTTGTACTTCCTTTGTTACCAATGACCATGGGGAAAACTAGACCCTCGAAGTATCCAATGTATTTTCCTTGGCTACTCATCTACCAAAAAAGGCTATAAATGCTACTCACCCTCCATAAAAAAATTCTACACCACCATAGATATCTCATGCCTCGAACACAGTCTTTTTACTCCCAACCAACCCTTTAGGAGGAGACTCATGATACTCAACTAAAATGGCCAGTTAGGAATGATATCAGGCACCAAAGTTTTATCTATGACCTTCCTCCACCAATCACATAGCCCGAGACCAATGCATATCCAAATACCAAAACTACTGAACCAAATGCCAAAGCAGAGAAGGACGTGATTGTGTATAGTAGGAAGAAGAAAGATATAGCGATAGAACAAAAAACTGCCCCTGCAAGAAAATGTCTCAAGCAACATCAAATCACTTCTCACACTAAGTTTTGAATCACCTGCTGACCTAGATTTGCCCATTGCCTTACAGTAAGGGATAAGAAGTTGTACAAAGCATTCTATTAACAAGTTTATTGCTTATGACAGGTTATCTCCTAAGTTGCAAGGTTTTGTACTCAATGTCTCATGTAATAAAATTCCTACTAGTTTCCATGAGGCAGCCAAGGAGCAAGAATGGCGAAAGGCTATAAAAGAAAAGCTACAGGCTCTATTGGAGAAAAAAAAAAAAAAAAAAAGAGAAATTGTTAACCTACCACCTAGGATATGGGTAGAGGCAAGTTCCAACAAGGTATGTAGACTTCATAAATTCTTGTATAGACTAAAACAATCCCCAAGGGCTAGGTTCAAGAGGTTTGCCACCTTTTTTAAGGGCTTTGGATATACACACTACCAAGCTAATCACACGTTTTTTGTTAAGTGCGGATCAAACAATGAGTTAGTTGTGCTAATTATTTATGTAGATGATATCATTGTTAAAAGAGATGATCTGGTTGCAATTGATAGTCTGAAATGGAGTTACTAGCCGTAAAATTTGAAGTGAAGTCCCTGGGAAGTTTAAGATACTTCTTGGGAATGGAGGTAGCTAGGAATAAGGATGGCATCTCTATCTCTCAACGAAAGTATATTGTAGACCTCCTTGAGGAGACTGGTATGTTGGGTGCAAACATGCTGACACACCAATGGAGTCTAACTACAACTTGGGTCTTAAGCAAGAATGCCCACTAGTTGACACAGGCAATAGCAAAGGCTAGTTGGGAAGCTGATATACTTCATCCACACTCATCCTGATATTAGCTTTCCAGTTACTATGGTTAGTCAATTCATGAACAAACCAAATAAGGAGCACATGGAAGCACTTCACATAATATTAAGGTACCTAAAGGGCACTCCTGGTAAAAAGTTGTACTTCAAGAAGAATTCCAATATGAGAGTTGAAATTTTTCCTGATGCAAATTGGGTTGGATCTGTGGCTGATAAGAGATCTACAATAGGATATTGCACCTTTATGTGGGGTAACTTGATGACTTTGAGAAGCAAGAAGTAAGCAGTAGTTGCACTAAGTAGTGCAGAGGTTGAGTTTCGTGCTCTAGCACACGGGATTTGTGAAGGGATGTAGCTATTGAGAATTTTTAAGGAACTCTATATGAAGATAAACTCACCCGTAAAGGTATTCCGTGATGATGTGGCAACTATTAGAATTGTAAATAATCCTATTCACCATGATAGCAGCAAACATATGGAGATTAGTTGTCACTTTATTAAGGAGAAAATATATTCTGGCATATTAGAATTGAGCTATGTTTCCTCAAGTTCTTAAGTTGCATATGTGCTAATGAAGGGGCTAACAAAAATCAAGTTTGAATAATTAAGTTCTAAGCCAGGGATGATCAACATCTATGATGAGCTTAAAGGGGAGTGTAAGTTGTCACATGAAGAAACAGAAAGATGGCTGCCTAGGCACCACATCCCAATGCCTAGGCACCAGCTGCTAGAAAAGAAATAGAAACATGGCCACCTAGGCGCCAAATCTAAGTGCCTAGGTGGCAAGTCGTTGAATCGCTTAAGAAAGGGTGTTTTTGTCTTTTTACAATGTTTTCCTAATTAACTTAAGATTGTATTTGAATTGTTTTTATTTTCTACTTTTTCCTATTAATTAGGATTAGGCTTATTAGGGGTTTTAGTATTTAAGCTTCTATTTTTTTTTTTCCCATCAATGTAAGTTGTCGTATGAAAAAAGAAAACAAAGAGCGATTGCCTATGAATATTCCTCTTCTCCTTCTTTCACTTTTCATCACTTTTCATCAAATTTAAATCTCTTCAATTATGGACGGTGACCACATCTAGGCCTTATGCACTAATTTAGACAATATTATAGAGGGTGGTTGGACAAATCTTGTAACTCCATTGATAACCATTTGACAAAAAATTAATGTATAGCACTAACTAAATAATAGAAGTTATCTGATATTATTCTTACTACAATTATAAAAAGAATTAAATCTCATGCATTTAATGATGCCTTCGTGATCAAATAGAAATCAAACCTGTACATATGTTCAACAAAATCATCTATTAGAACAGGCCAAGCACCTGCAAAAGAAAAAATATATGTATATAGACCATCTTTGCCATTTACTAGTGATAAAAACATCATGTTTATCCCCCCACCCACTTTTAATGCAGGATCACCAAGTTGGATAGTAAAGAACAGAATAGAACAACAATTTAACCAAAAGATTCTGTATCAGCATATTTTCATGAAGCACATAATTTATTTATTGAATAAGAAAATACAGAATAAAGAAGAGACTTGCACAACAATTAAGCAAATGTCTGTATTAATTTGTTCTCATGAAGCACAAATATTTTCCTCAACCATTAGGATGCAGGTTCATTTTCATTGATTAAGAATCCATACCCATGCAGCTTCAACATTAGAAGCACAAAGGAACTAACAAACCATGCAAGTGAATTTACAAATTTAAAATACATTTCACAGAAGGGCTGTTTAAGTGTATGTAAATCTGTATGTGTGGATAACTGTAGAAAATTACATCACAACAATACCTTCAGGATCATACCCTTCCAGATTTTCATGTGTACACAAGCTGAAAGCTAGAACCTGCTGCCAGGTATCCTCAGAGATGTTGTACCGTTGATTGTTCTAAAATAGAAATCAATAATTAGTTTCTTCAAAAGAAAAACTAAACAACACAACCATATTCTTCATCAAAAAATTGGTGATTCAAACAAGAAAAATGTCCAACAAGTATGACAATAAAGATAGCATATTGTCTGTACATGTTAAATAGGATACACAACAGTCTTCAATATCAATTCATCCAGTATTACTCTTTAAAAAAAAAAAAAAAACACACACACACACACACACAAATAAGTTAACAATTGGTAATGCCCATTGTCCATCACATACTCAATATTGATGATACTAAAATTCTTAAGCATTCCCGTGATGCAACTCTTGACCTGATGCATTTAATCAAAGGTTGCAGCCAAGGTCACTTTAGATAACATCATATAATGCATTAATAATTACTAATCCAAGAAGACCAAGGTAGTCAAGTATGAACTGACAAATTGGCTAAACCAATTATGTCAAATGACACAATTACCAAGCTAGCTTCTCCACGTGACTTCAAGGAAAGTGACAAGACTGCAAGGCAGCTTAAGTTTATGACTCTATGGATTAATCTAGTGCATATGACACCCGTAGCAACAAGGGCTAAATACTATAGAGCATAGCATTGCACAAAATACATTACAATGTAGGACAGGAAAAATAAAAGCAAAAGAAAAATAACTTGCAAGAAAGAAAGGGCAGGCAGATCTAGGCCAGTCATCTGCCACTGGTGATGACAACTAATGGTTTGGTGGCAGCCAAGGCTGGCCATTCTTTGCATGAATAGAAAATAGGGAGTAAAAATGTGATAAATGAAAGTTGCTATAGTACAGGTAGGGTGGCACAAAAACTTGTAGCGGATCACCACAAACAAAAGCCTTTGCAGTAGATGGAATCTTAACCTTCCAAAGGATAGAGAAAATAATGGAACAGGTGAACTTCAATTAAGACTTCATAATTTGACAAGACTAAGAGCTAAAGGAATCCAAAGGCCATATCCTTCCAACCTAGATAAAATGCCCAAAACACTATTGCGCACATTGGTTTCAGCTGAACTACTCTTAGCAAGATCAATGAAGACTGAACACCACCTCAGAGAACTGAGGCTAAAGGTAAGACAAAGCATAGGGAAATTATTCATCTCTCCTCAAAGTCAAAAAATATTGCCATAAGTAAACTACAAATGTGAAAACCTTTCAACCAAGCAACTAAACCTTTTGCCAACCTCCTCTCTAAACCTCTAACAAACATATGACTCAAAACATCGAACACACTGGTAAACAGGAAAGGAGACACAAGATCACCTTGCCTCACGGCAATCTGAGCTCTAGACCTTGATTCTAGCTCCTCAATAATAGTAGATGGGGAGACTACAAAAGAATGGAAAATTTTAATCTAATTTGGACCTATTTGAGAAACTTAAAATAACCCTATCATAGGCCTTCTAAATCAAAACGGAACACCAAGCATTCACTCCTTCTAGTGCTTAATCACTTCTAAGCTTCATTTGCCACCAGAGTCGCATCTAGAATTTTCCTTCTTGCCCCAAAGGCACTCTGATCTTTGGGAATAGTAACCTCGTAACCTCAAAGTCTCAAAGATAACGACTTTGTAATGATCTTAAAGACACAAGTAAGAACGGTAGAAGAACCAATTACAAAGCTTTGGTAATTTATACAAAGACATCAAAGTGGAATAAACTTGGGATGATAATACAAAATCTAACTTGAAAAATCAGAAAAATTTCTTTGAGAAAGTTCTCAGCTACGATTTATATGCCACACAAGGAAAAAATAATAATAACCAAAAGAATCTTCTTGCTGACATTATTTTCACATTACTAACTCACACAGAGACACAACATATAAGTCTACATACATACATATATATATATATATATATATATATCTAGGGATTTTTCAGCCTTCATAATAGTAGAAGACAATAATAATAATTCTAATACATCATATTTAGAGGCATACACATGGGAAACATCAATTCTCAGCAATATAAGCATTATTGTACCTCAACAAAATCACACCATTGGTTAAGCAGTGGAAACCGTCCCGCTAGAACCAATTTCCAAGCAGTTATGGCCCTGCTTACAGCTGTAAATTATAAAAGTTAAAAAGTGAAACAAATGCTATAACCAGTGAATAATATCTAAGCATTCACTACTTTGTGGAATTGACAGATATTTATGTGGAATGAAATAAACTTGGATACTTACTAATATTCTTTTGGCCATTTTCTCGACACATGAAGAAAACAAAATCATAGAAGCAAGAAAACTCTGAAAAATTCACCTACAGAGAGGAAAACAGTGCATATTTATGATGGAGAAGTAGAGTTACCAAACAAAAACAACGAACGATGAAAGTGAGGTTCTTCGCATCATGCTCTATATCTTTAGTTATGCTACAAAGAATGCACAAACTTTTAAAATTTCATCTTTTCCAATTTCCAGATGTCTCAATGGCAGAGAGGCAAGTAATCTTATAATATTTCTTCATGTCTTCAGTGCATCATCCTACTTCACAAAATAGTGTAGTAATCATCATCCTACTTCACAGAATTCCTATTAAACTACAAAAATGACATCTAAGACATGCCAGTGTAGTGACCATACTTGAAGAAAGAGAATAAAACAACATCATAATGAGCAAAATATCTGAAACTGCAGAGCTGAATATGGTCAAAGTAAACCTCACCATCAAGTCAAGCTTTGGCATGAGCATTAAAAGTTCATCAAAAATTGTAACCCTGGCAAATTTAGTGCTTCAAGATAGTTAGAGCTAGAAAAGAAAATTTCTGATATAATGCAATTATTTGTTCAGCCCAAATACTATATTCTTATAAATATCAGGGTCATAAAAATCATATGGCAGTAACTTTGACATGCACGTGACAGTGATAATTAGCTTGTCTGGAAACACAAATTTGTTCATACAGAAGTATAATTTCAGTAAGGATTACAACACGAGAACATTCGACACCCAAAAACTGACAGGATTGAGCTGAAGTCTTCATTCCAACAATATAACAGTACCATAAAAAGGACCAATACAATAAGAAAACATATTGATAAGCAATGAACACGGGCATACGAGAAAACTATGCTCCATTTTGGGGAATGATTAATCTAGTGAGTTTATTAGGTAAGGAGAGAAGGGAGTGATGTTGGCTAATGAAAGAATTTTTACTATAAACGTATGATTAAGTGAGCTATCTAAGAAACTGTTGAAATAAAAAAGATAAAGAAAGAAAGAAATCCTGGGAAGTTGAACGAAGATAGAAGGCCATATAAATGTTGAAATTAGCTTACCAAATTGCCTTAGACATTTTAGATAGAGGCTTGATTATCAACACTTATAGATGGTCCAACAAATGTCTCACTAAACTTGGACTAAGACCCATCATTTTCAACATGGTATCAGAGCCCAATGGTTTCACAACCCATGAAAGACCCAAACAACCTGACTTAAGGCCCAAAACCTGAAGCCCAAAAAGGAAGGCTCAGTGAAGAAGGCCCAAACAACCTATGGCCTCTGAGGTTCAAAGGAGTACAAGCCCAGACAATTAAAAAAAAAAAACAAAAGGTGACTTAAAGCCTCTGAGACTCAAAAGGAACACAAGCCTACGATAAAAATGAAGGCATAAAGGCAAGTCACAACTGGGTCAAGCCAGTTGGAATTGAGGGGAAGTGTTGAAATAGAAAAGATAAAGAAATAAAGAAGTCCCACATTGGGAAGTTAATGGAAGATAAAAGGCCATATAAGTGTTGAAGTTAGCCTATCAAATTGCCTTAGGCATTTTGGATAGAAGCTTGACTATCAACACTTATAGATGGTCCAACAATTCTCTTACTTAACTTAGACCAAGGCCTATCATTTCTAACAGTAACAAATCAGAATTAAGTGAGAATCAAGTTTAAAATCACAGTTAGTGATCGAAGGGTTATATTCATGATTTATTCACAATCAATGATAGTTTCATACCCTTCTATTTGGCCCAAAAAAAGAGTCCCTACTAACCTGCTAATATAAATAGGGTTTGCACCAAGATAACAATATTTGAACCTCACAATCTTGGCCAGATTTTTCTCTCTTCCCTTCCTAATTCAGGCAGCCCAAACATTCTTTTTATTCTCTGTTCTTTCCGTTTTACAGCATTATTATTGTTACTTTTACAATATGTATATTTCATGAATACTCTATTAAATTTCAGTGATCCAAACTGATTTGTTTCTCTTTTCAGTTTTGGATTTTACTTGCTTTGCCACTCCATATCATACTTCAATCATGGACGCTGTTAATGATAATTCCTACATATCATATTTCAACTATGGACAATGTTAATGATAATTCCCAAAGAATGTTAAAACATCATGTCTAAAATTTTCAGCAAGAATTACCAACAGTAGAACAAGTGTACAGTTTTAAATGGCTGATAGATAATCTGCATCTCATTGGCACATTATGTGTTGCTTGAAACTACTGTTGAAACGTGAAAACTATAAATGGAAGAGGCTTAAGACCAGTATTCATATGGTAAAATAAATTAACTGGATACAAATGCATTTTGTACTAGTTAAGTTACTGCCAGTAAATAAGGCAAGTTGATAAGATAAGAGTTTCTTTCTCTTTAGTCAGAGAATCAATGGAAAATCTCTTATACCCTACCTTGATTTCCAGTGAATTTATAAAAAAGAGCATTTTCAGTTAGAATTCCAAAACTTTGGATACTAGAACTGACATAAGAATATATTCCACCAAATAGCCAATGTCAGCAAGTTATGCATGACCAAAGAAGCTCAAGGAAGACTAAGCGTGCCGATGGAAGATAGAGGCAGACAGTTGACTCATGTTAGTGTAGACTTTCATACATGGTTTTGACATCAATTCCTAATGAAAATTTGAAGTTTCAAAACGTTGTCCTAAAGGACTCATTCATACCCTGTACAAACTCTGGACTCCACCAATTTTAAGAGCTGTGTCAATGCCTCCCTTGAGAGCCTAGCCTTCTGAATGTCGCTGTCTTGCCTGTAGCCTTCTTCCCCAATAATATATGTATTTCCTGTCTTAATGTCTGCAGAAGATGCACAAATATCACATATATGATCACAAAGCCCCCTATGCTTCCTTTCACTAGGTCTAGGCTTCCAACTAACTACTCCTCTAGGCTTAAACATCTACCTTCCAGACTACTAGCAAGCAATATTAAATTTTCGTACAGTTTTACTTGACATATAAGCGAAATAAAATATACAAAAGAGGAAGTACATAATTATAAATGGTTAAATAAGCATTAATTTCGATAATAGAAGCTTCCCACTCCCGTGAGAGCCAAAAACCTTCCAATATATATAAAAGAAAGCTCTTTATTATAATTTGACCTTCAAATCGGAATATAAAACTTTGGTCCCCAGCCCTTATGATTTCTCTAAGAAGATAAAATTAATTTAGAGAGGACAAACATCCAATTGCATGCGTCGTAGCACATTACTCAGTTTTAGACACTGACATCAAAGATGCCAGCGAATTGCACTAAACATGGTGTTACCAACGGAAAACAAGAAAAAAGAAACAGAAAATATGAAACGAACCATCTTTCAAGATAGCCAAGAAATTAAACGTGGAGCTCAAAATCAAATCATGCAATCAAACCAATAAGAAGTTTGAGCAACCCAAATGTAAAATCTCGATGAGAAGATACGCTAGTTAGTCCGATAAAGAACCAAATTCCATATTGTTCCACGACCAAGAAACCGCCGAAAAAAATATCAAAACGTAGTAAAACATTTTAAAAAGAAACTTACCACGGTACCGACGATAAATCTCAAAGATGTCGATCCGAAGGGAACCCAACGGATCCATGGATCAACTTGCCTCTGAAGCAGTCGGAGGTAGCAGCAACGAGAGAAGCAAGCCCTAAACTGAAATTCAATTACGCTGCCCCGACGGAGCGAGACTGTGTCTGATCTCTCCACGCTAGGATTCAGTTCATCGTCCGCGTCTGCGTCTGGGTGAGCGTGTGCGAAAGGAAGAGAGATAATATTCAGTGAAAAAGAAAAAACCGCTTTTTGTTTCCTTTTTGAAATATGTTAGAAAAAACTTGACCCAAAAAAAAAAGAAATACACTAAAAAAACACAGTACCCGAATATATTGGTCATGCAGATTGCATTGTCCCATCCGTTTCTACTTCTCTTGCCTACTTTATTTTGTTTCCCTTCAAATGAACCGGTTCAGTTCACTTTTTGGGCCGAATAACCGGTTCAGATCTTGATTGCATTGAATTGCCTGTTGGCTGGGCATCCCGGTTTAATTGTCCAGTCACAAAAGAAGTTTATTTTTACTTTAATTATACGTCGTGTTTTATACTTTTGTTATACTGATATTTATTAAAATATGATAAATATAGAATTAATTAAAAATAATATATAATTTAATTTAAAAATAATAATTATTTATAAAAATTTTAATATATCATAATATATTTGAAAATTAAATATTATAATTAAAAAATAATATTTATAAAAAATTTTACATTTTTTCTCTGTTTTTTTGCCGTAATCACTTATGAATCACTTCGACAGCTATTGGTTGAACCATAATTTATTATCTTAAACCAACCACTATTTCAACCGTCAACTATATTGAATTGACTTTCCTTGAAAAAAATCTTATTAAAATGACTTTCTTATTTAGACAAATGCACTTTTAATGTCAAAAATTTTATTTCATCTTTTATTTTAATTGAATTAATGTTGTCCAATGTAGTAATAATGCAAATTAAGTATTTTGATTTTTTTATTAAAATATTATATAATATTTAAAGTTTAAATTTATTAAGATATTATACAATATCTATTATAATTCATAAAAAAAATATTAAATTTGACGCAATGACTCTCGTCAAAAAAAGAAAAACAAGGAGAATTTACGTGGTAGACGCTATGACTCCACTTCTTTTTTTTTGGGCGAACACTATGGCTCCAGTTGATCGGTTGATTTTATGACATTTATTCGTATAACTTTAAAATCTCAACAATCTCAAGCAAATAACACCACATCATCGTATACATTCAACACAACCTATAGAGTTTTTCATCTTAGAAAGAGATATAGAACTTGTTTGATTTTGTTCTTCATTTTTATATTTTTATAACAATTTTGTAAAAATGTTTTTAAAAATTAAAAAAAAACTTGAAAAAATTCATTTGAATTTTTTGTTTTAAAAAACACATTTAAAAATATAATAAAAAATAAGGTTTGTATGCGTATGTATATAATATATTTATTAAATATGCATTTATATTTATACGTGTAGGTGTGTGCATGTGTTTACCTTACGTATTCGTTACATAAAATTAACTTCAACCTCTTATAAACAGAAAAAATTTTCATTTTAGCCCCTATCAACTTTCCCTTCTTAGTTTTTCTCTATCCTATTTTCTTCCATGTGTCTACCTATATTTCTCTATCATTTCCTTTCTTAGTGTATGTTATACAACTTCTATATTTGTATAGAGTATAGACTAAATTTAAAAAAGTGAATATCACAATTTTTTCTCCATCTTTTTAATGTATTTTATTTTTATTTATTCATTCTTTCATTATTTGATATTCACTCTCTCTAATTTTTTAAGGAAATTTTCTCTCTTATTTTTTTAATGTTTTTTAACTTGCACTCTATATTTACATTTGTTTATAACTTTTTTTTCTCTCCTTACCCCCAAGTTTAATGAAATGTCGTATATATTATTATTATTATTATTATTCTTATTCTTATTAGTATTGTTAAATTATCAAAAGGGCATATATATATAATGAGAAAAATATAATTTTAGTCTCTCACTTTTAGCTAAAGTACTAATTTTGTCCTCCAAAGATGAAAAATATCAAAATGATCCCCTAAATATGAAAAAGTTTGTTGAGTAGGTCCTTTTGGTGGACCACAAATTTTTGATGGATTCATTTTCAAATGACCATTTTGATGTTGTTCATATTTGAAACAAATTGATCTTAAGGTCAAAAGTGAGGACTAAAATTATATTTTCTCTATATAATTTTTTTGGTTGAAGTCCTTATATAATAAAATTATTTTATAATTCACAAAAAAAATTCTAAGAGATAAATTATATAAAATAAGAATTATTTAAAGAATATGCTATATTTTATGCATATTCTATACTAAAATATTGTACAAAATCGTGCAACAGTACCTACCATAATGTACTATTGACTTATTTGATTTTGATACATACATATATATATATATATATATTATAATTTACTATCTTGGCCGCCTTAAAAAAATTTTCTACCTCCATCATGGTGTGTTGGCAATATATATGTATGCGTATGCGTATACATACATGTGTTTGTGCTTGTATGTAGCAAATTTATTATATTTATATTTGTGTGTGTAATTGTATACATGTGTGTTACATGTTTGGTATATAGGTATATATGTGTGAGTATATATGTACATTTTAATTAAAACAAGTCGGGTATCGAGTTTACTTAAAACTCAACACCTTATTTAAATCCTTTTTTTACAAAATTATAATTTTACCATTAGTGAAATTAATTTTGAGAAATAAGTAAAAAAATCTAAAAATTGTTGTTGTTTTTTATTTTTTTACTAACTATTAATTCATATTTTATAACATCTACCTTCACTAAGATTTTGTTCAAGGCAACTCGAATAAGCGTGAGGAATCCTAATCACTGAGTTACTCCTGCCATGCTCAAAAAATACTTTTTATTTTATAGTTTTTTAAAATAGTCGATAAAAAATACATTACCAAATAATTCTTTTATTTTTTATTTTTAAAAACTAACCATTATTTTTAAAAACAACAATCAAGGCTATAATAGTTCCCAAGAGACAATCCCTTGTTTAGTGTTTAGCTATGTTATTGCTATCTTGTACTCCATAACATCGTTACATTTAACATTGCATACAATCATATTTTTTCCAGACCTTATTGTTGCATTCCAGCAATAAAGAATTCAAGCTCCATAAATAAGTGAATCATAATCAATAAGCAAACAAAAAATGAACTATTTAATCTTATTGATCACAATAGAAATACATCATTTTTTAAATTATGGAATAATTTTTTACATTTAATGCCTTCCTCGAGCAAAATTTTTAGCCTCTTAGCCAACTTAGCAATATAAATAATTTTTAATGTTTATTTTAGGAATTTTCTTAAAATAATATTCCATTATAATAAAAGAATATTCATTGCATTTGGTTGGCAAAATCCTATGAAAGGAATGGAAATGGGATTCCCATTCTCGCGTTTGTTTGCAGTAACCAACCAATTTCCTTCTCCCACAGGTGAACATTTTCCATAATGCATGAAGGAGGCATCTCCTTTATAAAAGTAAGGGAAAGAGTGACATTGCCATGAAATGGGGAAATTTTGGCCAAAAATACCCTTGTTTCCATATAAGCATCTTGTCTTGAGTTATTGCGTAAGGTTCAAGCATAATGGTGAAGTTAAATGGCCAACCCGCCCACACACCCCTCATCTTCATACGAACCTTACTCATCTGCAAAAGTAGTCGCACTTGTTTGGACGGAAAAGAGGTTGTGATGTTAGTAACAAAGCAAGAAATTGATAAGGACAAATCACAATCTCACTTTTTAGTATTTACATTACTGGATTTGTTGACATATTTGGTTGCTTGTGTTGAAAATCATTAATGTGATGAGGAATAATGTTTAGGTTGTTTAATGGTTTTACTGCTTAATGCTGCTCCTATTTGTGTACATAGTAGATTAGACCACAATGTTGAGTGGTCAATTTGCCCCGATCTGTTTAATTTGTGGTACTTTGTGTTGATGTAAAAATTTTTGCATTTGCTTGGTTGATATGAGAAAGCTTCATTCCATCCGTGTGGTATGGTTGGTTAATATGTTCATGGAACTATTTTATATTGATATGATGTTTTATGTTTTGTGGCGAATGAGTTTTAAGGAAGGAGATAATGCAATATGTTAATAGTGCAAGCAAGCATTCTATACAGATGAGGAGAAGCAAAAGCACCCAAAACCTGAGTTAGTTTGGCTTTTTTTTTGTCCTTGTACAAAAGCAGTTGTTGTTTTAGTCATTTGTGTTATGTGTTCCTGTCAATAAGAAGTAATGAATCTCAGTGCATAAATAATGTTTTGTCTTTCTACTACTATCCATATTTATTAACATGTATAGAGGTTGTAAAATGTCTATTATCGATAATTTTTTTATATCATGTTTTACATTCTTCATACAAGTTGTAACTATGGAGATAAAAAAGTATTAACCCCTTGGATGACAAATGATGACCACATTGTTATGCACATAATAAGCTCTAATCCATCTACTTCTTCCCTCTTCCCTATAAAGGCCATAATGGTTTACAAAAAAAATGTTGTAGAGTTGTGTGAAAGAATTGTATACTTTCTAATACATCTTGACAGAAGAATGGCCCTATTCAACCCTTTTATTACCCTTGTCACATATTTGAAATTTCTGTTATAAACATTTAATTTATCAAATCACATATCCTCTTAAGTTTCCCTTTATACCTGATAGAAAACCCATTAGCAGCCTTATCATGTATGCTTTGTTTGCTCTCTAAGGATTGTGTATTCTTAAGAATTATAATTATAATTAATTTTTAGGTACTCCATTTTAAAACACACCCATTTCATCTATGGCAATCAACTAATCACTTACATTATTGTCCTTCATACTTTTTTGACAATTCCATATCCACATGCTGGACTTTGATGTAGATTGGTTTAAGGAGCATATGAAATTTCTTTTTTTACATTGTCAAATTTTTCATTAGACATTTCTTCATCTAAGTTTTTTTTTTTTCAAAGAAGGTGTATTTGCATAATAAGGTTGTTGTTATTATCTACTTGTAAACTTATTCCACACTAATTGTATTCTTCAACTATGATTCACTTGTTCGTAACAAACTAGACAATAATTTGTGAAGAACAAAGCATTGAACTCCAAATGTAGTATCATTTATGTTACAGTAGGAAAAAAATCTTAATAAGCAAAAGAAAGGATATTAACATGCTTTCACTCATTAGTGGTGAGATATAATATTATTGGTTGAAAAAATTACTTAAATTAGTTACTGGTTAAAGGAATTGATTATTTGCCTTTTTCTCATATATTGTATCAGTTATTTCAAGTTTATGTGTGCATCATTAAATATTAAATCAGTATTTCATTACTAGTAAGAACATAACTCTTATGTTTTAGCTATTGGATTAGTTCATCAGACATGACATAAGTATATTAAAATTTCTTTCTTGTAGCTTCATGTTTGCACAATGCTTGCAAAATATGGTACCAATATGTTTGAATTCATATATGCATATATGCATGTGATGTATATATGGTTAATATGTTTTTAAGAACACACACATATATAAAAAGAGGATTCAAATAGAGGAACAGGTTGTTAGAACTAGTATGGACCATATGGTTGTAATAACTAGGAAATTGATGTTCATATTTTGATATGGATACAACCATAGACTGACAGAGATAGGAGTACATAATGTGGGTTGTAGTGTGGTTGTTGGAGGTTAGGATTTGCATGTATAGAGTTATTATCTATATAGTGGGAAGGTATTGGAACGTAAAAGGCATATTAGTAACCACCTACTTAAAAGCTTAGTTTACCATGCCAAAAGAGCCAATCCTAAAAGCTTAGTTACCATAGTGATACCACCTACTTTAACTAACTAAGAATATTTAAAGGGACCTTTGATAGATTATGTCAATGCTTGACACCATAAGTAGGCTAAAACCCACGAGATACATGTTAATGGATGAGTAAGTGGTGATGTTTTTAAACATATTTGCTCATCACCTAAAAAAAGTGTCATTCAATTCCATTTTCGATAGTCGAGAGAAACTATTAGTAGATATTTCAAAGTACTGTTGACTACAATGATGCAGTTGGATAGAGAGCTATTGAAAAGGTTGAACCTACTCACTCAATTGACGGGCAATAGAAGTGGTTCAAGGTAAGTCAATTGGCATTTCTTTTGCATTTTTTATTATAACTGCCACTAGCTCATTCATTGATCTGCATTTATATGTAAGGATGTCTCGATGCACTTGGTGGCATACACATGAGGATCAAAGTTCCCCTAAAAGACAAACCTTAATACAGGAACAAGAAAGGGGAATCGAGCACAAATGTACTAGGGATGTGTAGTCTTGATGCCAGTTCATTTATATGTTGTCAGGGTGGGAAGGGTCGGCAATAGATGGATGAATACTACACGATGCAATTACTAGACAGAATAGCCTAAAAGTGCTTTAAGGTTAGTGTTTTCTACTCAAATTCATATCCCTTAGCGACAATATTACAACTCATTAAAGTAATATGTGTCATGTGGACATTACAAGGTGTTATTATCTGGTAGATGCAGGGAACACCAACTGTGATGGCTTCCTCACACTATATAAAGGTCAATGCTAGCATTTGAGCTAATGGAGGGATAGACGAGTGCTAGTAACCCCCATGAGTGCTTCAACATGAAGCACGCGGTTGCATGGAATGTGATTGAGCATTGTTTTGGCATGTTGAAGATTCATTGGACAATTCTAAGGAGCCTCTCCTTCTATCCTATTAGGACTTATAACAGGGTTATAATTGCCTATTGCTTATTATATAACCTTATCCGAAAGGAAAATGCATCGGATCCATTAGATATTGAGATGGATGACCCAGTAGCAGATGTATTGCAAGACAATGACAACCTTATTTGTATTATGAAACCCACCAATATATGAAGTAATTGGTGAGACATATTAGCCTCTTAAATGTTTATGGAATATAAGGGGCAATGTAATAAGGTCTAGGGTAGTGGCTGTGTTGTATATTAGAGTAATTTGATGTTACAATTTAGTATTGTGAATGATTATGTAAAACAAATTTCATTATTTATGTCTGCCTTGGATATGACGTCACTGTAATTGATTTTCTTCATATGTGCACTATTTGACATCTATTGATAATTATTTTGTACTATACATGAAATGCATATATTTATGTGATTTATTATGTTAATGTGTTGTATACATGTCACTTATATAGCTTGCCTAAGGTGATTGGTATTGCAATATGACTCTGTCCTTGTTATAGGAATGATGGCACAACCATTTAGCAACTAATCCTCTGATGGAAAGCATGTACAGACTTATGATAAGGACAAGGTCTTGGTTAACTACCTAGTTGAGTTACAGACTGAACAAAAATGGATAGATAATTGTCATTTCCTCCCAAGATACTTGCAGACCCTCGAGGGCATGATGGAGCAACGTTGTCCAGGTTGGGGGATTAAGGTGAATCCTCCTATTCAATCTAGTATAAAGACATTGAAAGGGAGCTGGCAAGTGGTTCATGATATATTTAGGTATCTAAATCGGAGAATTTAGGTGGGACGATGAGAAAAAAGTGTGTCACTGCAAAGAAGCACGCATGGCATGAGTACGTGAAGGTGAGAGATTAGATATATACTAAGCATTCAAATGACAAGAAAACATGCATCATACTCATTAATCCATATGAAATTAATAAATAATTGCTTTTTTCTACTAAGTGGATAAAATGATCTCATTACCAGTAATAAATGATTGCTATTTTTTGTGTGCTAGTAAACATGTTAACTTATATGGCCATGTATGGATATTGTGATGAATGTGTCGAACTATGTTGACTAATATGTTGTCTGCATTAAGTACATATTTTTTCTTTTTGTTAAAGACTTGTTTATTAGATATTTATTGAATTCAAGGCTTGCTAATAGTACACTTTGGGGGTGAAATGTTGCCATAGGCACTGATGTCATAAAGAAACTATTTAGGATATGTCTGATTATCTTAATATCTTATTCAGCAATAAATTTTTGCATTTGTAAAACCTGTTAGTTGTACTGGTGACCATGGACGAGATATAAAGACGATGTTTTTAACTAGACGTGTTTTTATTGGTATAGAATATGAGTACATGGGTTTAGCCATGGGTAGAACATTTCAAATATTGCTAAATATGCAATGTAAGTTGGATTAGTTATAGTTGTCATGTATTGAGTCCAATGCTTATGTCACATTTCTACCTAAATCCCTGTTGTGTAGTTGTTGATGGTTTTGTTAGTTGACACCTTTATCGGTTATTCCAGTTCCTTATTACTTGTTAAGGAATCATTAGTGGGCATGTTTTAGATTTTTTTCCCTTGATGAACACAAAAACTTATGAAGTCATTATATGGCTCAATTCATTAATAACATATTTGTGTGTTGGATAGTATCTAAGCCCTTAAGTTTGTATATTTTACTGGTCTTGACGGTAAAATAATGCACATATAGGTGAACAATAATGTAGGGCAATTCAAGAACAAGTCATTCCCTCATTATTATCCGCTAACCTACTTGTGGGGGAAAGATAGAGCCACTGGAAAAGATTCCCAATCAACTTGTAATGTGAATGAGGAGATCAATCTGGGATGATGTGTATAAGGTGTCATCATTGACTAAAACTGAACAGGAGAACGGGATCAACCCTTCACTTGCCTTTATTGAGTGGCCCCTAATAATTGGAAGTGAGACATCATCTAGCTCACGCAAGAGGCACCGCATGTAATAACCTAAAAATATATGTGTATAGATTTTAATAATAACATTAGAAAAATAAAATAGAATTTTATATATTAAAATGAAAGGAGAAAATAGTATTTAGAGTACAAATTATAATTTTAACTTTTTAGGGTCTAAAATAAAAAGAAAAATATTTTCTGAGATAAAAATATAATTTTAACCATTGGATAGTAACTTGCATGGTAAATGTCAGCAAAATGCATTTAGTAACTATTTGCACAATAAACTATCAACAAAAATGCATTTGGATACTATTTGTATAGTGCTAAAAAGTAATTTGTATAGTAACTTGAAATTTTCTATAAATAGAACGAACTTTTTTAAGTTTTTCTCATTCAAACTTGAGAGAAAAGAAAAGAAAGAGATGTCATGGAAGGAGCATTCATATTTTAACTTATGTGAGAGGTCACATTGCAAACGTCTCTTTAATCGAGGGTTGTGCTATAAGAATAGGGAATATTTATTATTAATCCCTATCTATAAGTATATAATTAGCAAAGTAGTACTTTTCATTTTACCAAATGTTTTTATTCTATTGTCTAACTTTCAATTTATTTATTTTTATATGGATTATTTATAGATATATATATATATATACTAAACTAGTCTTTTAAAAGTATTTATCTATTTTATACAACAAACTTCTGCATATTATGCACATAATTATGGTGGAATTACATTTGACAGATTAAGTAGAATTAAGACACTAAAATGAAATTTAATAGTACCTTTATGGAGTCTTATAGACTTCGTACAATTAAGAATATGGCAAGCTATGTCGTCAAAATGACCAATTTAGATTCTATGATTTTCTTGCCCAAGCAATTCATCCTATAAATTCTAAGATTTATGGCAGGATTACATTGCCTAAATGGTCACTAGAATGTGAGACTACTATATTTTCTTACTGGGAACATTCAAAAACTAAACTATGTTAAAAACTCCTGGATCAATCTGGACTTAAAAAAGTGGAAACTAAATATATAGTAAATTTTAAGGTATAAAGGGGATTCCAAACTATCAATAGTATTATAATAATAATAATTATTTTTTAAATATTAGAAACTCATATAGTTTTATATTGTAGTATTTTAAGCATTACATTTTCCCTACTTCTAAGTATAAATGATATTTTTGCATTAATGATTAATGGTTGACTGTTAGGTGATTAATCGAAAGTGGTTAATTGATAGATGATTGTCCGGTTTCTGGTTATGATTAGTGTTTAGATTTATTAAAGGAATAAGAGTAAAAGAAAATTCATAGTTTTTGCTCCCACAAAGATGGTTAGCATTATTAGGAATGTGATTCAATGTAATTAATTCAAACTTAAATAAATATCATAAATAAGATTTAAGATTTCCATATCTGACAATTGAGGTATAGAAGCCAATGATCTGTTGGTTTTCAAGTGATCTAAATGCAAGTTCCATTTTAATCTTTTATATTATTGTCACTTTTCTCTTAAACATTCTTTTTTTTTCATTTTATCTTCAAGTTTATTTTATTTACATTACTTTATGGTAGTAAATATGTTTAGATAAAATTATTTATTTATGTATCGTATTTACAATATTCAATGAATTTTATAATTTAAAGGATGGATGAGAATTCATGTAAGAACCCTGTAGCCATTAGTAGGGGTAACAATCTTGATACACCGTGTTGAAATGAATTATTAAGACATATTTGGTAAAAGGATACGTGTATAAATTATAGATATGTGTCCAGTGAAGGGATACGAATATGAGATATTAAGATGTATCCTGTGAAGGGATATACGGTATAAGATATAAAGACGTATTCTGTAAAGGGATATAATATGGATTATTAAAACATATTTTGTAAAGGAATATGAGTATGTTGATCTTGGTTCTTTCCTTGATGCTCACTTCATATAAAATTTAAAGTTTAAAAATAATATTCTTATTTTATTGAAATTTGTTGTTTGTTAAAAAGTCTAAGGTCTTTATTGTTTCCTTTTTCTACTTGCTTTGTTATTTATTCACTCACTAGGTTAGTCATAGACTTACACCTCTCCATTTAATTTTTTTTTTTTCATATTAATAAGTGTTAGTGAAGTTACTCTAGGAATTTTCTTATTGTCCATACTTTTTTTATATGTCATTCTGGATTAATCAAAGTGTATGTCTAACTCTAAGGTGGTAGCTACTAGTTGTCTATTTGTTTAGGATTTATAGATGTTATGAAGTATTGTAAGCCTTGTATGGGCTATTTCATTAGTATACTAAATATATATTATGAGACATTATCTAGTTTGTCAATTTAATATCATTATGAAATTGTTGAATTATATTTCAAAGTGTGTCTAAAGTGTTTCTTTGATATTTTATAGAAAAAAAGGTTATCTTAGGTTGGTTGGGCTAAATTGATTTAGCCTATGCACCGATCATGACTAATGAATTTGGGTCGTGACACCACCGTAATTGTGATGATGGCATTATTGTTGCCATTCAAAAGATGAGTGGCAACTTAGTAGCTAGCATTACTATGTTATACACAGGCCTAGACAAGTTAGCAAATAAGTTCAACATGGACTTGAAGAAGGAGGATCTTATACATGTGCTACTCTGTGTTCCTGGACTAACTAATTGTAAGTTTGTTCAAGCACACTTAAAACTGTCCAATAACAATTGACAAGTCCCTAATTGTATACTATTTGTATATGTTTTACTAGGGACATATAATGTATTTTGGATAAATTCTTTTAATTTAGTGACAAAAAAATGTTAATTTAATGTACTTTATGGGTTAGACTATTTGGTTGCTTCCTTGTATTAATTTTATCTAATTTCATACAATTTTAACAAAAATTGCAGGTAACTTATTTTAGTGAAAGGAAATGAAGCATTAAAGACTTCGAAGTGGAAGATTCAAGGATGTTTAAAAGGTTTTCACAAATATTTGGAAGTTGGAGGAAGCCATGGAAGAAAGTTAAAATGGTTTTCAACTTACAACAATGAATACTTAACTTCAATGCCACCTTTAGACCCATAAATATCATAATTTAAATATGGTCATTTCATGCAAAATTGTAGATATCGTCGAGAGCTTTTCAATGAATTCTGACATCTAATTATAAAGCTATGGCTAAAAGATTGAAACTGTGTCAGGGAATCTACTATAGGTGCCAAGGGTGAATGGCTCGGTGCCTAGAATTGTTAAATGCTCTTTAAATTGGCTCTGGGTGCCTAGGCACCTGAATATCTAATATACACGAATTCTCTAGTTTTTTAGGGTATTAAAGGAACTTCTTACCATTTTGAAAGGGGAAGCCAATGCAGAGGCTAGGGTTTCAAAAATCTCTTTAAGAGAGCAAGGAGATCATGCATTTTCTTAGGCTTCCAAGGTGTTCTCTTGGATGGAGAGGCCAAGGGTTGGTCTTATTGGATCTCTCTTGGCTAAACCTCCAAGGATTCTTCCATGGAGGTCTCCTTTCACTATTTTACTCTCTTGTTTCTCTTTTTCCTTTTTCTTTCTCTGATGTAATCTACATTTAAGCTTGTTATTTGTTATTGTGATGGATATTGAGTAGGGATTTGTTAGTTTTGTATCCACATATGTTAAGAAAGAGTATCTATTTCCTCTTGTAATTATGGGTTGATTTATGAATATAGTTTGCTTCTGTATGTTCTAGTCAATTTATATGATTGCAAGTAGATTGAATGGTGTATTTTGTTGATTTTTTCCATAATTTCTTGTCATGTAGTCAAATACCTACAAGCTGTTTAATGAAATGCTTTATTGGAAATTAGGTGTATTTGCCTTGACTGCTTAGAACCAACTTTAAAGTGAATTCTCTCTTGAATTCTTAATATTTTTCCAAGAACTTAATGCACCTTAGGATTAGTTTCTTTTAAATTGCTTTGATCCAACTTTTTCTTTTAAGGAAAGCTAACAACTAAGGTAATTATTCTTATAAGCTAACATCTAAGAACAATAATACACCGTTATCCCCCGCAACAATGCCAAAAATCTCGATGAACTGCAAGTATAGGGGTTAATTTGTAGTAAAAGGATCTAAAAGATCCAGTATCGCTCCCACGAGGACAATAATAAGAAAAAATATTTTAGCTTAAAGATTTGAAAGAAAGCATGTTTTAGTTTTTAGCTTTATTTGATTTAATTAGTCTCGCAAATTTTTTAGTCAATTTGTTATTGTGTTTATTTTTTTCCTTATAGTTGAACTTATTTTTATTTTCCTATATTTACATTTGTTTTTGGTTTTTGTATGTGAATAACAAAGAGATTGGAACTCAACCATTTATTGGAATTGACACTTGGTAAAGTAAGAGAAGGGAAGAACAAGCAATAAGTAGCTAAAACATAAATTGAAGGAGTAATTCTAACTCATTCTTTTTATTTTTTTTATGCTACTTGTGTGGTTCAAATGTAATTAATTATCTCTTAACAATAGCATGTTCTTCCTTATATTTTCTTCTTGAAATGGCCATGGTTGGAATAAGTGAAAATGATTAAATTTGAAAATTTTACTAGGAATAATTGGTTCTAAATTCTGCTTTCAAAATTTGTATGTCACATTCTTAACATGTCCTTATCGTAGCATAAAAATTTCAAAACCAATTGAGTTGTTTTGATACATGATTTAGTCATTTGGCTAAACAACATTATAGTTGATGACCTTAAGCAGTTCTTTGACTTAGAAATTTTTTCAAGAAAATCTGATGAGGAATTTTATTACTATTTAAACTATGTGTCTTGGCCAGGCTATCTAGTTTATCATATTAAAATTTCATGCCAAATTATATCCATCTGTTATGTCAACTATGCATATTCTTGATAATCTCTTATGTTGATTAACAATGTCACTATCCTTACTTGACTAAATTATTGGGAATCGCTCTAGATGAATTTTGACTTGAAATTGGCTCTTTTTTTCCCTTTCTCTGTCTAGTTTTAGAAAATGTTGGTTCATATGATTTGGATTCCAGAAGCATGAGATATCACTTGTTTGGTGCACATTGTTTTGTTTTAGTTGGTGCTAGAATTTTAAGGTCGAAATTGTTCAGTTCTTGATTATACGAGCTTAAGATTGTGACTTTCAACATATAAGTTCCAATTAATCATGTCTAGTGATGTGTATTTATGTTTTCATTAATTTTTCATGGCTTGATTTTCATGCTCAATATAAGTAATGAATGTCAACTGTTCATTCTTGCAAAAATTTGTAATGTTCCTCTTGTTTGTTGTAATTTCTTTTTTTGAATTTTTTTAATCGTTCCTTTCCTTTTCTCACTTTTTGTAGTCTTTTGAATTTAGTTCTTCATTTTAAGTTTGGGAGAGTAAAACCTCCACACACAAAAAACAAACAAAAAAAATATAAAAATCTCAACTGTAAATACTTTCATACCTAGTGGCTATGAATTTAAACAATCTTGAATCTATATTCTACACTAGATGACTAAGGCAAGACCATGTGAGTTACTATACTTCTTGTGTCAATAATCCAAACACCAATATAGTCTAGCTTCCAAACTTTAAAAAGAGCATTGATGCCACAACCTACTATACTGTGGTTTACCCCAACTGCGTTAGTTTAGATCATCTGTGTTCTCTTCCCTTGTTTGTTTTATTTGTTCTATTTTGTGTTTTTTGTTTAATGAATTGTTGTTTATTTCTAACCTTGTGAGCAAGTTAAACCTTTTTATCTCTCTTATTTTTAAGGTTGCCCCCTTCCCTTTGTATTTTAAATTTCAAAATGCTAAGTGGATTAATTTTTTCTTGTTAGGCTTGCATTGAATTAGTTTATCCTTTCTAAGCTCTTACATAGAATATAATGATGAAACAATGCTCCATTGAAAGCAATGTTTGTGCTTATAATGCAAGGAGTTTTTTTCTTACCCTTTTAACTTTATTTACAATGCTAAATATTGAGGACAATGTTCATTTTAAGTTTGGGGGTAGAGAATCCAACTTAGAAATTTTAATTATGTTGTTAGTTTATATATGTTAATTAACCAAAAAAAATTATCCAAAATCCCCAAATTTTAAAAATTTTAAGCTAGAATTGTTGTCTATCTTTCTTGTTTTGCCTATTTGATTATGTTGGATTCCAATAAGAAGATTGATTGCAATTAGGTGTATGAGTGGTAGAAAACTTATGTTAATGTGTCTTATGGATAAGATTAACTATTAATGAACTATTTTTCATACCATTGAAATCATTTATGCATTTCAACCATGCAAAAGACTAATAGTTAGTATTAGATAGTATATGTGGATTGAACAATATAATATGCCATGAACTTAGAACACTAGAACTTGTTTTATATTCCCTTAAGGCGAAATCTTAGGTAATCTATGATCAATTGAAATGATTTATGCATTCTTTGATTATTTTGAGTCTTTAAGCCTAATTTTTTTTAAGATTATCACTAGTACCCATTTGTGATTTAAAGTATATATGCATATTAATGCATAAATTTTTATTCTATTACCTGTATTATTTTACCCCTTAGCCTGAAAAACAATAATTTACCCATTTCAAGAGAATAGTTAAGTGGCTAATCTTGTATTGAAAAGGATGATTTTAGCTAAGGGAAGTAGAGTGTGAAGTGATGGAAAATTTGAATTTGTGAGTTGTTGTATCGATTTGCTATTTTACGAGAGACATGCAAATATGATAATTTGAAATAGCAAAGTATATGAATTCTTTCTCCTTATGAGACATGAAAAATGGGATGATGAGGGGAAGAATATATTAAAAAAAGAAAAAAAGGAGAGAGTACCTCAAGAACGGAAAGAATATATATATATATATATATGTACAAAAATTATCTAAGTTTGGGGGTGTTCAAGGATAGAAAAATTGAAATTAATTGAGGGGACAAAAGTATAAGAGAAAAGAAGAAAGGAAAATGAGTGAAATTGTGGAAGATGTATATATTTTTTAGATTGTGTGCTCAATGCTATTCTCCTGACTTCGTTCTTCTTTATCCTATATCCACTTTCTTGTGATAATTATTACCATAGGCCACATTGCAAGCTAAAAAGACTTGACAATTAATTGGTTATACATGTATCAACATTAGTGAAAAAGGAATAGAAGAGCATTCATAGGGAAATTTGCATTGTATAGCTTGACTTACATAGGCTATTCTAATGCTTATAATTAGACTATTGTATGGTTATCCATACACTCACTTCATGAGATGAAAATTTCTTCATTAATAGTTGAATTTTGAAGTTGAATGCATTATTTATTTTTCTTGTTAATCATACAAACTAGTTTTAATTCATGAGAGAAATAATTTGACATACTTAAAAGGCAACTACATGATTAATAGGAAATTTTGAGTGCTAATTTGGTTTTGCTTGGGGACAAGCATAAAGATAAGTTTATTGCCTTTAAGTTAGTCCCTAATGAAATGAAATAGGAATGACAAAGTGAGCTAGTGCACTAATGCATTAACAACTATGGGTGCCCTTTTATAAATGTATGACATAGATATTAGCCTATGGGGTTACTTAAATGTGACAACCCTTTGAAATTTTTTTTTTTTCGCGCATAATTGGAATGTAATTATTTTGGATGCATGTATGTATGGTTAGTGTGCCCTTAGAGGCACTTGATGCATTACTAATATGTAATGAACATATTAGCAATAGTGATTACTAACTAACTAATTAGGTATACTAATGGTTGTCTACCCACAATGTAAATGATGAATTGTAATGTAGTTATGTTTTATGATTTTAGTTCAGCCATGGTTGTTTAGTTTTATGTAGGTAGTGTGATATATTATGTGTAGGATTTACAGGTTCAAGTTTGGTATGATATTATATTGCCCATGCAGTGACACTTTTATTGGATCATTCAGATAAAAAAGCATTTCTCTTCAATTTCACATAGGTGAACATTGTTGGTAGGGAAAAACCATACTAAAGCAAGTGTGGTAAAGGTTGTCAAACGAGGAAAGAAGCCAGAATTCTTATCAGGACTCCTATTTGTTTAATATGTTACTACGAACAAATTTTAATGACAACTAAATATAATATTATAACGTCCATTCAAACAAAATATAAAAGTATAACAATTTATTATCCAATGTTCAAATATTGAGGAGTAAATTAAAATTTTCTCAAAATCACATTGACCAAACAACATAATGTGACTATCTAATTAAGCAAATAGCTTCCACACATACACTCTTGTTGATATGAAGTGAAAATAGTGTTACATTCATTACATTTTTAATAATTTTTTTTTCAAAAATTCCTTACCTGAAATATAAAATTTAACATATGGTCAAGCCCCTTGGCTATGCATCACAAGCGAAGCTTGTACTGTTTACAACAATATTTTGTAAAAGCTTTTATGGGAAAAGCCTCTTTATAAAAAGGTTTGTTTCTTAGAAACCCATAAATACATGACTATCTATCTAATATGGCTCCATCACACATATACAACTACCATAAATGTATTAGTGTAAATAACACAAAAAATTATCATAATTATCTAATAGAAGCATATGGATTTTGCCAAGCCAAAATGCTTAATTTTCCATAACTGATTACAACATTTCAAAGGCCCTACAACCATATCACACAACATCAACAAGAAGTTTGGAAAAGGTGTTCCTAGCAACCTTGCCTTTCACAAACAAGCATAAAAAGGAACAACCATGAAAAGCTTGGAATGTATTCCTAGTAGCTAAAGGGTTTATATATAAAACATTATGCCTTTGTAGTCTCTATCTACACCCATAACAACAAGGTGAATGGCCCTAACTTACATTACATAGCACAACCAATATTACAACCATAGGCAAGGCCCAACCCATGTTCCAAACCCCAGATCCCCCCTCAATCCTTTCCACCCTCTGCTTGATCTCTAAGTTCAGCTTTGAATGTGTACATTTCCTTTAAATGCTCATATGGAACTAGTTCAATTCGTTGGTCATCAAGATTCTCATAAATCCATTCATAGAATCTATATCAGTTGTCATTGCATTTTGTGTATAGCCAGTTTGGATTTCTGTTCAATTTTGAAATCTAAATAGCTGCTCTTCAGCCGCAATAGCAATTTCTATTCCACAGCATGTGATTCCTTCCTCCAACACTTTCACCAACACTTAAGTTTGACATAATGATCTACAACTAAACAACAAATATATACATGCTTTCACTGCATAGTGTATACAATCAACCTCCCCCCCCCCCCAAAATTGGTACTTGCAAATATGGATTAAACAAATTCAATGCCAACAACAGTTTCAACGTAGATATTGGCCATTGGATGAATACATGGGTTAAATACACATCACAACAATGTTACAACATGTGATTGTGCCTTAAACCAAGTATGAAGAAATATAAGCAATATTATTATAAATGAAGATGAATGGTACATGAAAGCACACATACCTTTGCATAAAAAAACATATAAGAGGATAATGTCTAAACTATAATGAATAACAGCAATGTTCTCAGTGACACATGCTTTGTCACCCCCAACAACAACGCAAAATGTCTCCCTACATATTTAAATGGTGCAAGGGCCATCATCATCCACATTTCCACAGTAGCTATGAACATATTATACAGAGAAATGAGCACTCAAACAAACCACATACCAATGTTTATAAATAAAAGGACATGCATACCTTGAATTGCTAAGAAGTTCTCAAACTGAATAAACACAAAAGTGCCAGATCTTTAATTTGCCTCTCGATTGATGGCGATGTATACAAATGGGTAGGAGGAAATCACATCTAAGCTTTAGCAAATGGGTGAGATGAAGTAAAAGATGAGATAGGATTAAATGGGCTGGTATACGTGGCAAACGTAAGGTGCCTGAAATATCTTTTCCTTAATTTAATTTTATAGGGTAAAATGGTAACTTTCACCTTAATCATTTCCATTCCTTTCCTTAATCAGCACACCAAACAAAGGAGTCCAACATTCATTCCATTCTAAGTGCAACCAAACATATTCACTTGATTCTCATTCACATTCCCATTTTCATTCTCATTTCCATTTTCTTTCCATCACACACATTTTTACAAATCAAACATGTCATTAGTATGTTAGTTTAGCGTTTGATAAGTTCAAAAACTCATTTAGAAACCTAAAAAAGGGTTTGTCTTGCAAAAATTTTCATTTGCTTTGATGTTTTGATTTTCCCTAAAATCAATTTTGCTTTCAAAACCCCTATTTGAACAAAAGTGAAAGAAAGTTACTTTTGCATTGAATGAACTATATAAATGACAAAAATTAATTTTCAAATAAAAATTTTCAAACATAAATCACAACGATACAAAATCATATTTGATCAAAATCAATTTTAAAATTCAAATTAGCTTGAAATCACGTTAACCCAACATCAAACCAAATACATATAATACCTTTTTCCAAACCAAGTGAGAAATTCAATTTTTTTTTTAAATTTTCTTATGTATTTTTACTAAGTCAATTTATTCTATCTTTATTTTACTTTAGTAAAAATCTCATTTTATTTTACACGTGTTATTTCAATTAAAAGTGTCATATTTAATATATTTATAATTTTTAGTACATTAATATTAATTCAAAAATAATAATAATATAACTATATCTTTATATTGTTATTAAGTAGTACGTCTAATCGTTATAATTTTTTAATCAAATGGAGTTAACTGGTTATCAATGTCAACTCTAAGTCCCTTACGAAAACGTTTCTAACATTTCCGAAAGATTCCTACGAAACGTTCTAGATACTTCCAAAGCGACGTAATGGCCGACCTACTCTTTCCCAAATATAACATCCAAATTCGTCTTCCCGTTTTCTTTCTTCTGTTCATCAAAATTTTCAATCATTGCAGTCTCTTCTCTTGCTCTCTCTCTCTGATAGATTGGCGAACGAAAAATGTCTTCTGATTCTGAAGCCAACTTCACCGATTCATCATCTCTTACTGCATTGCAATTGGATGAGCCTCAAATTCGAAGATTGTCTCTACTTCTCCCTCTGATTCTTGGGTTAGCACCTCCTCGTCAAACCCCAGAATCCGAGACTGCTAGCCACCGTGGTCGAGTCCGGATCATCATAGTTGACCCTTCTGCTGGAGCCATGATCGTGATCGAAGGCTCTGGAGATCTCCAATCCATGTTCCAAGGGCTATCGGGGAAGTCCGGGGTGTTGCCGGCGTCCAAGGACTCGATTCAAGCCATGCCCAGAGTTGAGGTGACCGAAGAAGGCACGGATTGTTCGATCTGCTTGGAAGCTTACGATGTAGGCGGCGAAGCTAGGGAGATGCCTTGCAAGCATAAGTTTCACTCTGGGTGTATTGAGAAGTGGTTAGGGCTCCATGGGTCGTGCCCAATCTGCCGGTTTCTGATGCCGGTGGAGGAAGAAAACAAAAGCGCCGCCGGAAGCGACGGGGAGCAAGACGGCGGCGAGAGGAGGGAGAGCGATGAGGGGTTGGTGTCTGTGAGTGTATGGGTTAGATCCATCGACGAAGATGATGATCCGATGGATGTGGATTCGGAGGCGGAACATGGATCCGGGGAATCCAATAGTGATTCTCGAGGGGGAAATTCTGCAGTTGATGATGACTCATCGATGAATCAGGAGCCGCAAGACATGGAATTCTGAAGGAAAGGGTTCTATCTTTGGTTATATTAGCCTCTCTCCAAGTTTCTTTACTTTCTCTCTGAAAATAGTTGTTTTAAAATTAGAATTTAGAAGAGTTGGCAGTTCACAGTGTCAGATACAGGAGCGTCCGACAATCATTTACAGCAATTCCCCCCCCCCCCCCTTTCCCCCAACTTTTTTTTTATTGTAAATATGTTTTGGATTTTAGTTATGTTTGATTGATTCCAGATCCCATTATCAATTTCAAGTTTTGGGTGCAATGGGAATTTGCATTCTGCAGTGAATGTTTGAGAAAATGAGGGGAAGAGAGGAGTTTGATTGCTTGAGCAAGAAGACGGACTATGGCTTCGTGTTGCTTTCGTCTTGCTTGCTTGGTGTTGGATTGTAGCTAGAATGAGCTGTATTCCTAAGGAAGCCAAATCGAGTAGTTTCCTCCGCAATTTGCTACTTGGAATTGGCGTACTCGGTGGGGTTGAGCTGCCTTGTTTTGCAGTCTTGAAAGCTGCCAAATGATTTGGCGAAGACAACGAAATATAGATAAGTGGGAAGGCAGAATTATTATTATTTGTTTATCTTGTAGTTTATAAACATAATTAAAGAAATAGGAAGACTCAAATTGAAATTGTAGACACATGCACAAGCAAACCTTACCTCAATTTGCAATGATAAAAATTTATGTTGAATTTATAAAATTATATAAAGAGATTAATTGATTAGAAAAGATAATAACGTAGTAAGAAATAAAAAACGAACCTTTCATCAAGGAGTTTCAATATAACTATTGTTTGGTAAATCTAAAATATGCATCGAGTTAGATTTGCAAAATAATTAGAATAACTTGTTTAGTAAGTTTTCTCCTCAGAGAGAATGGTTTTTGTGAGTTTACTTGAACAAAATAAATGTTTCAAATTATTTGATCATAACAAATGCTCCTTTCTTCGTAAAAATATAATTTAATTAAAAAGAAACTGTCTGACTTTGGAACAAAAACGAAGCAAAATTGTTATGTTAATGATCAGTCCAACATGAATGAGGTCTTTTGATTTTAAGAAAATTCGCGTATAATATCAAAACAAAAACCTGCATGATATTGTTGACCAAATTCATGTTCTTATTTTTTAAATTGATTATTTTTAACAAAATGCCCTCGGCTCTTCTTAAGTTGAGTCTTTATTTTGAATGAATATGATGAAGACGCCAAACAGTTTTGAAAATGATCTGACTATCAAATTTAATTTCTATTTTGTTAATCTTTATCTTAAGGTGGATTCTTGACTGCTTTCAAATTTTAAAGGCATTGGTTTTGGTGCCATGAATGTGGGTTGGGTTTGATTGCTGGCTTTGTTGGTCAATTCCAGGGTTTTATTTTATTAGGTTTGTTGATGCTTAACTCTCATAAAGACTTTGTCATTCATAAGAAACTTTCACACTGTACCTATTTCCTTAATTTGAATCTGATAAAATGTTTTGCCACGAACAAAAGGCCACTGAAAGTAGCAGGAAAAAAAAAGATCAAACTATAAACTATTCGGTTTTATAGTAAAAAAATAAAATTAAGGGACTAACTTGTAAAGTTTATAAATACAGGATATTAAGATGAAAGGCAAATATTAGAATCTAAATTATAAATACTAAAATCATGTTTTTAAAACCTTTGAGTCTTTTTCCAATTTTAATATTTTATTGTACAAGGCAGCACCTAACTAGCATCTTCTTATTGGACTAGCTGTTCACCGTCGGAAAAGAAGATAGCTAAGTGCTTGTTTGGTACAGCTGAAGAATTGGAAACGGAAAGAGGATAGAGAAACCTTGTTGGAAAGCCTTTGTGCAGTTATGCGGTAAGAATATAAATTTATGTTCAATTCATTAAATAAAAATTTAATTGTTTAGATTTGTATTAAATTAATATAATTATTTACATTTTAATTTTTAATTTATAAGTCTGAACTATTAAAATTTTATTTAATAGTCTATTATAATTAAATATAACTTTATATTTCTATCACAATATGAGAAAATTCAAATTGGATTATATCATCATAACAAATGCTCTTTTCTTCTTAAAAGATAATTTAATTAAAAATAACGTGTGCGACTTCGGTCAACAAAGACAAAGCGAAACTGTTATGATAAGTTTTAGTCCAAAATGAATTTGGTCTTTTGATTATAGGAAAATTCGTGCATAATTTCAAAACAAATACCTGCATAATTGTTGACCAAATTCCTGTTTTTATTTTTTAAATTGATTATTTTTTACAAAATACCGTCGTATCTTTTTAAGTTGAGTTTTTATTTTGAAAGGATACGATGAAGACGCAAAATACTTTTGAAAAATGATCTGACTATCAAATGCTGGCTTTGGTGGTCAATTTCAGGGTCTTATTTTTAAGGTTTGTTGATGATTCTATTCCCTTCATTTGAATCTGATAAAATGTTTTACCACGAACAAATGGGCACTGAAAGTAGCAGGAAAAAATAAGATCAAATTATAAACTACTAGGGTTTATAGTAAAAAAATAAAATTAAATTAAGGGACTAACTTGTAAATTTTATAAATACAGGATATTAAGATGAAAGGCAAATATTAAGAAAAATATTAGAATCTAAATTATAAATACCACAAATATATTTTTAAAACCTTTGAGTCTTTTTTCAATATTAATATTTTATTATACAACTCAGCACTTAATTAGCATCTTCTTATTGGACTAACTGTGCACCGACCGAAAGGAAGATACCTTATACTAATAGTTAGTTCAGTAGTCCAGTTCACAAAATTCTATGAATGTGTCCAAAATATGTTCACTTGTAGCACCTTAGTCTTTTATCTCATGACAAAGTCCGTGTATAGTTTTATCGAAGAAAGAAAGGCCATGTAGTGAAATTATGTCTCAAAGCAAGGAGAGCATCTAACTTAAAAAAGAAAACCCTAAAAAAAATATCTACGAATTTTAAAGAGCTTCTGCGATAATTTCAGTTATTCTTCTACAATACAACTATAATGTCAACTGATGAAAGAAATAGGATATTATTAGCGTAAATAGGGGGAAAAAATTACAACCATATATATTAGTGTCTCACTAGCCAAACAAAGGAAAAATGGCTACAAGCTATTCTGACCAAATTCCTGGAGTACGCATACCGTATGATCCAATTGGAGCACTGATCCCATTTTGTAGTATCCTCGTATTTATTGATCTAGTGTGCAAATTGAATATACACTTACCTTTAAATATTTCTCTGTCATGAATAAGATAAAGTTTTCTCATCACTCATCACCAATAGTCTCCACAAGAACAAGTCCCATTTCTGAAATGGTGGAATCTGCTAGCGTCTCTCACCACAATTTCTCGTCCAGTAACCATGGCTATATGCTTAATTGCATAATGACAGTCACTACACATGCGATGGCTCTGAGTTATCTGCAAAGGTGTCCAATCTTGTGTGCTGATCAATCCAAAAGCTATTGCTAACTTCTCACCATGGTATTTTAAAATACGTTGTTCTTCTTCATCCACATCAGGAAGCAAAGTTTTGCTCTCAACGACGTAACCATGCCTTGATATCTCCAGCATCAGATCGTCCACTTTTTGGTATATTTCTTCCGTTTTGGGGTGGGATTTATCTCCAGAAAGGAAAGCATATGTCTGTTTCTTAACTTCAATCCAGGTACATGCTGGAAGCATTCTTAAACCCCTCCTCTTCAAGGTCTGAACAACACCAGCAGCTTCCTTCAGTTTGCCAGCATTGTTATATATATTCAAGAGCACCACATAATTACTTAGTTTTTCAGGCTCCATTCCATAAAGCTTTTCAGCTGCGAATTTCCCTAGCTCTAAATTCTCATTCATTCGGCATGCTGTCAGCAACGCAGCCCACATGTTAGTTGTAGGTTTGAAAGGTGCACTTCTGATCAGTGCAAAAGCCTCGTCTAGAAGGCCTCGTCGACCTAATAATTCGATCATACATGCATAGTGCATGGCTCGGGGCTTAATCTTGTGGTCTCGACTCATAGATTGGAAAATCTCCCAACCCCTTTCTGATAATCCTGAATAGCTACAAGCAGATAAGACAGCAAGAAAAGTGACATGGTTAGGAATCATCTGTTCACGAAGCATCTGCTCAAACATATCTACTGCTTCATCTCCTTGACCATGATTGCCATATCCAGCAATCAATGCATTCCAAGATATAACATTCTTGCTGGGCATCCTGTCGAACACATGCCGAGCATCTTCCATCCTACCCCATTTGCTATAGAAGTCCACAAGAGCCGTGTTAGCTACTATATCAGAACCAAAACCATGACGAACTAAAGCAGCATGAGCTTGTTTTGCATGCTCTAATGAAGCCAATCTTGCGCATATTCTTATAACTATTGAAAATGTGAAATGGTCCATCTTGACACCACAATCACACATCTCATAATACATACTCAGAGCTTCCTCACTATAACCGTGAAGTGCGTAACCGGCAATAATGGAATTCCATCCTACAGTTGTCTTCTCTGGCATTAAATCAAATACAAATTGGGCATCTTCAATGTCGCCGCACTTGCTATACATGTCAATCAGAGCACAAGACACAAAAACGTCTTCACCCACACCCATTTTCAAAGCGCATGAATGAAACTGTCTTCCCACATGAGCAAGACCCAATCCAGCAGATGCTCGAACCATGGTAGCAAAAGTACGAGAGCAACCATCAGAAATCTCTTCCCACATGATTAAAAACAATCTAAAAGCTTCCATGTAATTTCCAGAGTCCACAAGTCCCGCAAGGATTGTGTTCCAGGACAACAAGTTTCTCTCGGGCATTTCGCCGAACAGTTTGCGCGCATCAACCATCATACCGCATTTCACATGCATAAGCAAGACCCTGTTCCTCATATTCAGATCTGGCTCAAACCCATTATTAATCATGTAATTGAACACCCTCTTAACGCCTCTAATCGATTTCAGACTAATGCAAGCGTTCACTAACGCATCGTACGTGCTACTACCGACATCATAACCACCTTCAAGCTCCAAAATTTCAAACAATTCCAGCGCCTCACGGCACCTATTGCCCAAAACCAGCTTCTCTATCTGACTACATAGTCCTGCACTGGATTTTCTAATCTGGGTATTCGGTTGTTGTCTTTCGTCAAAACCAATCCTCGAAGGTTTTAGCGTCGGCCGGGGTCGCAGCCCTTGTTCCATGGAAGAACAATGGATCCGCGAAAACGGTCTCCTCCATTTTCTTCTATTTAACAGACATTTATTGGACGAAAATGCAAACCCACAAGTAGTTTGAATTTGATCGAACGATAAACTTTGGTAACGTGAGAGGGGAATTTCCATGGTTCCCAATGAGATGCGAATCCGAAAAAGGGATGAAGGAAGGGAAAGAGACAGTACCTGGAAATAACAGCGACGAGTGTCCTGCTAGTTGGAGGAGAACGAGAAGAAGGAATAAGCAGAAGGATGATGATGATGAAGGTGGTGGTGACGTAGAGTGCAACTGTGACTTCATTTTGTGTTAGGAGGAAATCTGTGAAGTGAAGAAGAGAAGCGTGTGGGAAAGGATCTGCATCGGGGACTCCGCCAGATTTAGAAAATAAAGACAGATTGGTTGGGCAGTTGCAAAGATGATGATTCTGGATCAAATCACTTCGTTATTTTCTACGCTCATTTCCAAATCCAGCGGAGATGCTGTGCTTGATGCTGTAGAAGGTATGCATTTGAAGCATGTAACTCTCTCTATTAACCACCGTACAAGTTGATGAGTTCCTGTATTTTAAAAGTTATGCGTTGGTGTCATGTAAAGAAAAAATTTGAGTGTCGTAGTGCTTATATTTAGTTATTATAATTATAATATTGTTATTTTTTATATTAATATTATTATAATTATATTCTTAAATTATAATTAAATGTTTAAAAATATTAATGCATCATATATGTTACAGTTATGTAAAATTGTCTTTTAATGATATCGATGATAATTTTTGAAGTTGTTGATATCATTTTCATATATTAGCATATTAGTATGCGACCAATTCAAAGATAATATGTTCTACAAATTTGATTTTAATTGAAAATAGATTTTACATAATGCTAAAAAAATTTTATTTAAAAATAAAATTTTTCATCAATACAGTTATTTCACACAACAAAATATTGAAAGCCAAATGAAATAAAAAAACAAAAAAGTTTACTAAAGGCTGTTCATAAAATAAACTATTATTTTAGTAAATAAATGGAACTTTTTCTTCCTTAGAAAATCAATCCAAACATTAAAAGCACTAAAAATTAGAAGTTGCCAAACCATTCGGTGAAAGTGAAGATATTGACTCCATTCCCATCGCCAATACAATATTAAAACCAAATTTAATCAAAGGTAAACCTCCATAATCTACTTAGACTTTAAGTTAGCTTAGGTGATTGGAGAGAGAGAGAGAGAGAGAGATATATATATATATATATATATGTAACTTATATATGCACACACACGTATAACCCATATTTTTGACAATAAAAATTAAAAATAGATTGTTAAAAGTAAAAGTCGTCACGGTATAGCGTTTATTGGAAGATCCAACTTCATAATGTTCAACTATTCTACCAACTTACGTTGGTTTTTCCCATTATCTCAACTCGTCAAACAAGCAGGATAGCACAAATTTTGTATGCAAAGGTTTTATTTTGGTTTCATTTTCTCCATTCTTTATGGTCATCGCCGTTTCTTCTAGTTTTATTTCAAGTCACCCTTCTTTTTTTATTTATATATTGGCCCTAGTACTTATACATCATAACTTACTTAGAATCCATAAGAATTCCTGGTTAAAATGTAATGGATTCATTGAAAGGGAAAAAAGAAAAGAAGAAGAAGAAAGGAAAGAGTTCAAGGAGGTCCTGACCTTGTAGCTACAGATTTTTTTTTCCCATAATCTTGCATGTCCTTGTTTACATAACCGAGTAAGCGATCCAGTGGAGATATTTTCATGGTGGATCTAAGACCAAAATTCATTTACTTTTAACATTGTAGTTAAAGACAAAAATTTTATCATCATTACACTAATTATGCAATATAGTGCTACTCACCACGAAATATATGTCGGCACAGCTGTTGGAGTCTGTGCGAGAAAATGTTCATAGATTCGATCAACCTTTTCAAATTTCAAAAGTAAAAAAAAAGTTACAACCTCAAAGTATAATGATCAGAAAACATGTGTTCGATTAACCTTTTTGGGTTCCTTCCGCTATGTGAAAGAAGAAATAAAAGTTACAACGTAGGTAGAGGAATCTTTTGGATCCAACCAAAAAAAAAAATAGCAAGAAAAGCTGAATTGGAAATATGATATGATAATTTCCTGCTCCTGATAACATTGATTAATCAAAGCCAAAATAGTTATTCTTGAAACATAATCTCCTATTCAATCTGGCAAGATCATATGATTTTCCCTTCAGTTGTCCATCAATAATGTAAGAGCATCACATGCAGATGAAAGACACCAATGCAAAGCTGTTGTGGAAAAATATGAAGTCAAGTCGGTTTGAAAAAGTTTCTGCAGATACTGGGAAGAATATGATAACAGGGAGTGATAGATATATACTAAGCAGAATTTAAGGAAAACATAGGAGAAACGAAAAAACCTAAGGTTACAGTTGTAAAACTGTACTTGCAGAATAGAAACTCATGGCAAAAGAAAAATGCTGCTTAATAAGAACAAGACATAAATGCATAAACAGGGCAAACAGATATCGGACTCATCAATTCATATCAGAGGCTTAATTTTTCATGGCAAATTCTAATAGGCCACCGGAATCTAAGCGGCAAGTCAGGCAGTGAAACAACTTATATAGCTAATGATAGTCAACCTGACGAGTTCTGCTGTGAATGCACATCAGTGTTCCAGTATAACTGTAAAATGAAGTAAGAAAATAAAATATTAAACTTGAGGGAACTGATATGCTTTCACATAACTTCTCGAGATTGGCACTAGACAAGGTTCAAATGTATGCTCATAATAATTCCAGATAACCAGAATAACAATTTTCTCTATTCTAACCTGCAAATTATAATATGCTGTGGACATTTATCACAAAAGTGACATTGCTGCAACCATGAAGAATGATGATACAGAAACCTAAAACAGTTAAGTAATTCAAATAAAGGTTCTTATATTTCAAGGTGTAACAAATTCTTTATGATCCATAGTTCATGATGAGTTTACAACTTATTGCCAAGCGGGCTTATTTATAGAGTAGCTATGCTAGTTCCCTATTAGATAGACCATAGAAGGCCTATAAATTAAGGGTCTTATCTCATGTATGATCTTACTTCCTGATCTTTCGATGCTTCTTGGGACCTGGAACTTGTAATCTACCAACAGAACACCCACACTTTGCCCTGAGAATAAGAACAGCCCTTCCATTAGGGGGTGCCATCTTCCTGAGTTGAGCTTCCAATTCCCTATTTTGATGGCGAGCCAGTTCAAATAATCCCTTCTTGAATCCATTTCCATCTGTCCCCAATGAAGGCGAATTCTTCACACAATCCTCTGTCTCCAATTGAATGTCAAACTCTACAGAATTTCTAAGGCCCTTGCAATTGGGATTCCCACATTTCCTACCTGTCCATGACACAACTAAGCAGGTAGCCAATACAGCAGAAGAAACACTTAGTCCTATAGAGATGTAGATCAATGGAGCCACAGCAAACTCCTCTTTCACCACATCCAGGATTACCCCACCAATCTGAATAGACTGAGTTATCACAATCTGAATGTAGGGAAATAACAAGAACCCGCACGCGCAAATTACAGCGATAAATATCACCACATCAACCACCGCAAATCGAGATCGAGATCGATCGCAAGGTGGAATTTGCAGGCTATTGGAAGAAGCGGGTGTCTTCCTATTCCGCTGTATGTTATTGTTTTGCCTCGGTTTCGAACCCAAGTCGGCTGAACAACTAGAATTCGCCATAGCAGGGGGTTGGTCAACGGACTTGCAGAGCGAGATTGAGTCACCGAAATAGAACATTTCAGATAGAACCCAGAAATTGAATCCAATCAACGATTGAAACACCCCCCCTCCTCAACCAAAAAAACCGGTAAAGTACAGATTAACACGTCCAATCTAGACCAAAATCGGATCGATCCAAATCGTCAAAATAAAAAAGAGAAGAAATTGAAGTGATCCACAAGATCGGAATTTGTCGGTACCCAGATGCATCAATCTTTTTTCCCCCTTTTTCAAGGCAGTTTTCACAGCTCAAACCCAATATTTGATGCAACCTAAGAGTTAACTTTAAATGGAATGGAGAAAAGGCCAAAATTGATGGAAGTGTGAAAAGGGGTTTAAGGCCGGCTTGAAGGGTTCCAATGCAGAAGAAGAAACAGAGAGGACATGGTCATGATCGCAAGTACTTTAATTGTTATCACAATTTTCACAAACGAAGCGTACAGAAGCTCAATTTGTTGTGACCAATGCATTTGGAAAGAGAGCGTCGTACGAGGGTGAGTGAAAGTCGTGGGCTATTATTAATGGGCTTGGATTTGCTTTTTATGAACTTCAAGTTTATTATTTACAAATGATTTGGTGGGCCATATCATGGCTTGGCCCACCTCTATATTTACATATAATCAATTGGTTAATGATAAAAGAAACAAACTTTCCAACTTTAATTTTTTTCTGTTGGATTCCAATTCCATGTATTCTTTTCTCCTAAAAGATTTGACTTTGTTTTAAATTCGTTGCAAATGTTTATTTTGTAACTCATAATGTTTCTTTAATTTAATGACATCTAATTTTTTTAATGATATTAGTTAATTACACACGATGCATACGTAATATATTACAAAATATTATTATCCTAATTCCTGTACGTTTAGATTTTTTAATCCTTATCATGTCATAATCAAGAATTGGTTCCGAACCCTGGATGTCTTTTTGGTTAACTTTATACTAGATTCGTTGGTGTAGGTTCATTTACAAAATTATGTGTACTATGGTGGATGCCAATTGTGTTTTCTTTACTGTTTAGGATAATATTGAAACTTTTATAAAAATATAAAATAAAATAAATATTTGGGAGAAATGTAAAATTGATCCAAACTTTTAGACAAGAAAAATGCTTTTGCCAGTGAAGGACATCGACATTATTTAGTGAAAAAGGAACATAAGAAGAGGGGGTGGGGGGGAATAACAGGGGAGTTTATAATGTTTTAAAGTTTATATATCAATCTTGCAGCTATATGGATCTTGAGGATTAGTCATTAATTTATAATAAAATTTATCTTTAAATTATAATTAAACAAATAAAATAAAATAAAATTCAAATTTTACAAAATTAAAGTTGGACTTGTATGAAAGTGTTACAGGTAGACCGATCAAGTCAGAGGGAGTAAATTAAATGTTTGATTTGTTTAGTTTGATCTATTCAAATGAGATGAATATTTAAGGTATGTTTGGATGGATGATTAATGATAAAATAACATAGAGTAGAGTATCAAATTTAGTATATAATTATATTTAAAAGTTTTTTATGATAGAATGCAAGACTCCAAGACTCTTTATCATTTAAAATCTCTTTTTTTTTTTCCCCTTTAAATTGAGGGATCAAAGATAAAAGAGGATAATCTAATTATATAATTACTATGATACTCTTTTTTGGTTAAAAACTTAATACAATAACATTTTATTTACAAAGGTAATATTGTAATAATAACTTACTCTTTTTACCTTGCTATTTCATTTTTAGTTACTCTATTATATTTTATTATTAATTTTTTTTTTATATTCTCACAAAAACTTTCAAATATAACCGTAACCCCACCTATCAAATGGCTTAAAGAAGATTTGCTAGATTCAAAATCCAAATAACAATCTTAAATAATTATATATATATATATATATATATATTAATTCTCAAACAATTCACTAAGCTTCAATTATCAAATCAAAATAATTATTTAAGTAATTGAAGTCTTATCACACAATAAAAACAAAATATTAAGTAATGAAAATTTTCATTTCTTTGTCAAGAATAGTTAAATTTTGTCTTGAAGAATTAATTTTTATAACAAACTTTTAAATATTATCCTAATTTTTAAAATTACTAAAATTAGTTGAAAACAATCAAGTAAAATAAGTTGGCCTGTATAACTCATAAATTATGTAGTCCAAGTTAAAATGATATTATTAAATTGTTTACATACAAGCCAAGCCAGTAGAAAAAGGTAGAGTTGAATGGAGTCAATAAGTTTAATTTTACAACTTTAGACTCATGCAAATGTATGAATTTTTTTAAAAAAATAAGAGAATAGACATGTAAAAAAAAAAAGAGCAAAGACGTGAACAAACTACAAAATTGAACTATATAACCATACACTTATTTTCAATAATAATATTAATACACATCTATTATATCTATTATACATAAGTAAAGTAAGCTTTTATGAAAACTACATTCGAGCGATGAAAGTTTTAGTGGATGAAACTTTCGGTTCTATATTAATTGTTTTTAACATAAATGTTTTTATTGATTTTAATATTATATTTAACAACTCTTCTCCTTTTAATAGAGATATTGTCAAGAGTTATAGTTTAATATGAAATTTAATCTTCCAAGAAACAATTAGATTATTTGGTTCATCTACTTTGTAGTTTCTTTTAATTCCATTTGCTTTCGTGCATGCATGCTTAATCTTTCGTTTAAGTACTTTTATAAAAGTTCTACAAATATATATATCATGAATGTGAAATTATTTTTAGTAGAGTTCACTTCAATGTTATACAATCACTTCATTTTTTTTTTATAACTGATTAGAGTATAATGATATTCAAGTATTGTAGCAATAGAGTATAAATAAATTAAATTATTCACTTTATATAAAGAGTAAATATCTATATCATGCTACTTAGAAGCAACACAAGTGGTTAATTTATGTTTTTTTTCTTTAATGTCATTATACATATGAAACATAATTTTTAAATTATGTAAATTGCTATAGGAAAAAAGATAAAGATTTCTAGCATAATATTATAAAAAAAAAATTATTTTGTATCCTCTTCTGACAGAAATTTTTTTACCCAAATGCTTATAGTGATTCATTCCTTTTAGAGACGAATTAGTCTTAGTTTCCCCGCCAATAGATGTAACAATTTCTTTTTAAATAAGCCTAAGATTCGTCCCTAGTGTTAACGAATCATGGGCAAAATTTTATTTTTAACGACAATTATTGCTCAGTTTCCCTATCTAGAGATGTGACAATTTTTTTTTATAAAAAAATAAGCCTATGATTCGTCAACATGGGAGACAAATAAGGGGAAAAATATTTTTTTAAAAAAAGTTACTCTTGATTCGCCTCTTATGTGGGCAAATCAAGACAGTCAAAAAGCTGTCTTAATTCGCCAATAATTGGGGCAAATCAGGAGGCAGTTAATTCACCTCCATTGTGAGTGAAACTCGACTGTGTCCTGGTAGTAGAAAGAGCTTCTCCTTGACGTGGTGCGAGGTGATTGGCTGGACAAATTTTGGCAAATGGTAATTGGCTAAGGAAGATAGGATAAAATAGGTAAATTGACAAATATACCCCTCTTGTTTTGATTCAAATTGTTGAAGCCTCAAACGTTGTCCACTATTTTTTCTATCCTCAATTTCAGCTTCTCCTTCCTCACACAGATGACTTGAAGGCAGGTGAGGAAATTGTATTTTGTCCCCTTTTTTTTTTTTTTTTTGTCAATTCTGGTGGGCTATTTGTGTTGGAAAAAATTACATAATGGTCCCATTGTCTACCTAGGTACTTAATGGTTGGATTTATACTGGAAAAAATTACAAAGTGGTCCTAGATTGAACTCCACCCTGTTGCAAGTTCCTACACCAACTGATATTGGTTTATGTGTGTGTTGTAAGAAATTTGTTGTGGCCCCAATCTTTTATTTTGTTGCTACTTATCATGAGAATTTATTTTGAATTTGGAAGTTGGAAGAAATTCGTCCTTTAAGTTTTAGAGAATCGGATTTTTTTTTTTGTCATTGTTAATATGTTGTATAATATTAGATAGACTATGTGTAGGTATAAAATTTTATTGCTTTTTATTGGATGTATTGTTATGTAGAAAAAAAAAAAAGAAGAAATAAGTTGGAAACAATGATAAATTGTAAAATGCAAGAATTGAAATGGGGGAGTTTAAAATAAGAAAATTTACATAAATTTAAAATATGTAGAAGAAATCATTTGAATTATAAAAATAAGCAATAATGTAGAGGAAAAAAAATGAGGACATGTAGAATAATTTTAATAATTTGGTGTACATAATATTTAAAGAAAAGTTAATACAAGGAATAAATAATGCTTAAAAATGTTGGCAATAACAATTGAAAATATAAAATGATATGAAATTTAATAAATAACAAATGACATAAATATAGTAATATAATTATAAAATGTAGAATAAAGAGAAGAGAGATGGGAAGAAAATAATATGCCTAACTCCATATTTATTTTTGGGTAGTAGGATAAGAAAATGTAATATGTTGTTAGTTTTGGACAAATAGATTTGGAATAGTAAAATTATTTAGAAATTTAGCATTGGAAAAAGAATAAGGAATTGAAGATTAAATGATAAGATATGTATCCACAAAATTTATTTTATTAGTGCAAGTGGTAAGTAATATTTAAATAATAGTGTTGGTAATATGAATAAATATAAATTGCATGGAAATTCATAACCAATAAAGTCAGAAATATAGTACAACAATAAATAAATAATGATATTGTTAATTATTGATATGTAATTACTTTTACTTGTTATAACAAAATAATGTGAAATTGGTGTAATTAATTTGTAGTTATTTTTCCTTGATTTAGAACTAAGTGAGAATGTGACTATGTTTTTGGATTATATTAATGTACTTACAACTATATACAAAATGGTATAAAATAAGTAGTAAGACGGAGGTTATATGTATTTATTCAAATAGAAAAAATTTGAGTATGATAAAGGAGCGCATTTAAATGTGAAATAGTGAGAACTATAGTTGATGCTAATGATACTTTAAAGAGGTTGAAGGAACTGGTGAGAGAAAAGCTACGACTAGGCACACCACAGGTCGTGACTTAGTATGTTTATAGACCTCTAGTGTCCTTAACTCCCACTAGGTATTTGCAGCCTAAAAAATGATTCTGACATACAAACAATGTGGGAAACAAATTCACAATTCCCTTCATAGTTAAGTTGTCTGAAGTTGTATGCTTTTATTGCCATTGGTCAAGTAGATTTAAACATTGCATCTTAACTAGTGGACGATTATATACTTGACACACTCTCATCTATTATGATGTGTCCAACATGCAGATTGACTAGGTGATCCCCCCTAGCCATTGTGGATAACCTTTAACAGGCAGGATTTTACGTTGTTGCTAGGCTTAGGCAATTTGACTTCGACCTATCACACTTCATTATGTGGTCGTGCAATTAGAATTACTGTGTGAGGGCACTATGATTTTCTGGTCGCACTGATTACGATTGGCTCACTATTTTTGAATTGTTATTAGGTGTTCAATCACCCCCTGACAAGATAAATGGGCAAAAACTTAGCATTCTATGATTGGCTGAACACTTTCATGACCTCCCAGATGGTGCAAATGATGTAACAAATATTGCAGTTCACTCGTGCATAAATTCTTCGCCTGATTGGGGGTTATTTAATCCCTTATAGGTCATGATATAAAGTCTATCTCATGTACCTACCATATCTTATGAATATAGAAGTTTTGGGGCAGTTCAGTTGGGGGTTAGGACATCTATATAGAGAGTTATGCAATGTCACCAATTATGACAAGCAGAATATAAGGGGATGCTTGTCACGACTTCACTTATGGGCATGGGATCGGTTCCCATGGCTAGCTCCTTTAAGACCCCTACCTGTAGACTCAAACATAGATTAATTTCCTATACTACCCCTGTTAGGTTTAAAGTGGAGAAATGTCAGGCAACCACCATAACCTAGTGAGTGAGCCTTGCGCCAGTATAGGGTTATTCTTAATGATATGGCCGACGAGGAATGCTCCTATAGTTGATTTGTTCTTTTATGGTATTTACAATTTATAAAGCATCTAACATTTGTTGCTTCTCTCTGTTCATAATGGGGTGATTGCAAATAGTTTGGCACCTATATAACTTAGCTAGTGTGCAATAAATTACACCTGATTATTGTTTGGTGTCCCCAGATATTTGGCAAGCATAAGTTCCTTTTACTTGTTTTCATGTAGTTATGTGGCATAAGTTCGATCATGTGCTTCGTTAGTTCAACATGATGCAACCAATACTTATTGAACCACTCAATATGGGGGCATGTCATATGTTGCAGTTAAAAGGAAAAACCATGAACAACTAGTTGCAAGAGCATGCTAGCTTTATTACATTATGGGATAGATAGCGTGATACAGTTGTTAATATGCCAATGTCTACTAAGCCTTTAGATAGAACATCTGAGTACATGCAATAGTATTAAAGGCACACAAGACGTTGGATCCATCCAACTAGTAGGGCTGCCGACTTTGTGGTATATTATTGCATACTTTTCACCCCTGTATAATGTTCAATTTCTTTTCTTCGTAAAGGTACACATTTGTTATTTTTGACATCATAGTCGTTTAACTTTGTTTAGGTTGATATAACTGAAGAGTTATACAAGCTCAGCCTTTATGACCTTCCACCATCAACTATTATCAATTTTTTGGCAAACTATTAATAGGGACTACAAGAACATTTTACCTATTTTTGGGGAACAGCGTGAGTCATTGATCTCTCAGCGTGCTCCACCTGCAACTTTATTGCCTCATCCACATATACTAAAAGGTAGGCCAGGGAAATAGGCACACAGATACATGTTTTTACGTGATCCAATTATTGATGAGGTAGCTTAAATCATTACGTTAGTCCTGTTCATACTAGTCCCTCATCCTATATGCCATCTCAGCCACATCCTACCATACAATCTTTATCTACACCATTGCATTAGGATTTTGCATATGGATCATTCATGTCATTATTTACTGATCCATTTATGTCTTTGCTACATATTCCACTCTGTTCTTTGAGCTTACAGATCATCACAAGCAGTTCAACAAGGCTTTGTCACTCTACAATAACCAATTTTGGCCATTCAATCTCCAACATTGGATCTAAATTCTCCTACAATTACTACCTAACCTCAACCAGTAGAGGACGAGGACAATGATGATGATGATGACACATCACCTTTAGTGTAACATAGACCTTGTAGGGCTATAAGGAGACCCTGTTGTGGAATAGGATGCCATTATTTCGACTAGTAATTATCATGTATTGTATTTTTTATGATGTAAATTTAACAAAATTCGTCACCCACTTTAGTGAATATTAAACTTGCACTGAGGTATGTTAATAAAAAAAATTTCTGATTAGTCACCATTTAGGGCGAGTTGGAAAAGGAAAAAAATTTGGATTAGTCATTATTTAGGGTGAGTTGCAACAAAAAAAAAATTGAATTAGTCACCATTTAGGGTGAGTTGCAAGGAAAAAAAAAATTAAATCAATCATCTTTTAGGACAAGTTCTAGTACAGAAAATAAATCCTAACTTGATTTGTTACCACCAGTGACAAATCCAAATTAAAAATTAAAAAGAAAAAAACAATTACTCCTTGGATGTGTCGCCAATTATGACGAGTCACCCTAATTAAATATAAAAAAATGGTTTTAAGTATTCTAAACAAATAATTTTGTTAGAGACGATTTTGGATTTTTAATTATTTTATTTATAATATTACAATAAAAAAGCCAAAAAAATATCTCATAAAATGTGAATTTAAATAAAATTAATTTAAAAATTAATAAAAAAGGGAATGAATTGAAAAATAAAAGTGATCAGAATAAGATTAATAATTTATTTTTTAAGAAAAAATAATTATTGGTAATTTTTCTTAAACATAAACTATATGTTTTTTAATTAGATCATTCATAGATCAGTATATTTTACAGTTCGACGTCAATTATTGATTGTAACCCTTAGGTTTAATACAAGACTTATGATTTTGATGATAATAATATGCAAATTAAATTCATGCATTATATAATCGCAAATTAAATTTATAGACAATCCAAAAACTTTTGATATTTGCAATTAATGCAGTTCATGCACTAAGTATATATGCAAATTAAATTTAGTCATATTCATTTCTCTTATTTCTATTGGCACAAAGGGAAAAGAACTTTTTATAAACAAAATGTAAACAGCTCAAGTTCATAGGTATTTGCATAGGACATTGCTTCTAAAGATAGTGACGATGATGATGCACAAAAAGTTCAAAAAACAACTTTCTCAAATAAACCTAAACAACATTAATATAAGATATATACTCATAAAGTAAAACACATTGATATAATCATTATTATTTGTACAACTATTTAATATTATTAGCATTACCCATAAATTTACATTATTTAATATATTATGTTTTATTATATAATCCCAATTATCAATGTTATCAATAATTAAATAATACATTTAATAAATTAATTTATAAATTATATAATAATTATTAATACGTATCAAATTACAATAAATTATTAAATTTAATTTTTTTTACTTTCTCTAATTTAAAATCATAGTAGCCAAAATTACAATACATTAATTAATTCAATTTAAACATATAACATATTACATTAATTTTCTTCATACGGATAAACCAACGAGTTATTTTTTAATTTGAAAACAATGTGCTTATCGTACATTGATTTACGCACACCATATAGAAAAAAAAAAAAAAAAAAAAGCCGAGAGAGAGGCTAGAAAGGTTTGAAGAAAGTGGTGATTGGGATTGGAAGAGGTTGTAGAAATAGACAAAATGACTAATTGACATATTCCCAACTTTGAAAAGTGCATATTGGGAAAAGCAGAGAAAGAGAATAAAAGAGGCAAAAGATCCCTTGAACTTGAAGATCCCTAAACTCTCAATCCAATGCCACAAACACCTTGTGGCTCAAAATCCTCCTTGCTCCCACGTGGCATCCCCCACCTTCTTCTTCAAAAATACGTAGCGTCAAAAAGTTCACAGCTTTTTAAGAAAGAACAGACAACAAAAAAGAGGCGGAAACAGAAATGTCGGACGCAAAAGACCTTGCCATCAAGCTCTTCGGGAAGACGATCTCGCTGCCGGATATCCCGGATGTGTCCAGAGACTCTGCCGGAGCTCCGGAATACACTTCTGGGGACATTCTTGATGGTTGTATTGATCGGAATCTTGCTTCTTCTGTCTCCAACTCTTCGCTGGACTCCAATACGTTCGGGGATGGAGAAGAGAAAGAGCAAGAAGAGACTGACAAGGTACGCAAATTTCGGGTTTGCACTCCTTTTTTTTTCAAAAAAAATTTTTGGGGAAAGTTCCATCGGTGGAAGTTTATTTGGGCTCGGCATTGGAGACTCTGTTGACTTGTTGTGGTGGCTTGTCCTCTTTTACTATATGATTTGATAAAGCTCACTGCATAATGGGATTTGGGGTTGGTTTCAATTAGGGTTGCTTTTCATGGTTTTGTTTCAATTTCTCAATTCTTCTTCAGTAGTTCTGTTGTTTTTCATGTTATCTTGATGTGAGGCTTATTGCTCCCTAATTTTGGATGGCTTAGAATATTGACATCACTTCAATAATCGTAACTCGTGTTCATTTGGATCAATTCTTCTGTTGCTTGTTTGTCTGCAAGGTTCTAAATTTGCAGTACGGAAAGGATTTAGCTTCGTGCCTTTGTTTATTAATATAAACTTTTTTGTTTTTCAATTTCGAATTTTCTGCTCGCCAGCCTCTTGTACGCGCTGGTTCTTACATAAATGCTCCTGGTGAGATGTCTTGTATGCGTGCACGTCAACTTTTGAAACCATATTTATAGTACATGTGAACAGCCATCATGCCGTTTTGAGCTTAGTTTCTGTTCTTTTTCCTATTAATCTTCTTGTTTGTTTACATCTACAGTTAGCCTTGCTTTTTCTTTCTCTTTTAAGATGAAAATATTATCTCCTCATGGTTCTCTAAAAGATTTATTATCTTTCATTTATTCTTTCTGCATTGATTTCTTCTCAACTTTGATTGTTTTCCAGTTATGCTCCTTTCCCTTGGTTTGAGGTTGAGATAGTAGACTTAGATGATAATATTTCCAACCTTTACCTTCTAGGAAAATACCAGATTAACAAGTTTGCGGATTAGCATTCAAAAAAAAAAAAAAAAAAAAACCATTGAAGAATGAGGTTTCAATTTTATGCAAAGATATTGAGTTGTTGTACTGCTTCTGCTATAATTCTCTAATAGCTTCACTTGTGTGCTCTTTCCGTATTGCTGTGCTAATTTGTCTTCTTGCTGATGAAGTAGTTTTCATATGGTAATGTTTACAGTTTATCTTCACATTTGTTATGATTTTTCTTCTTAGCCAATATGATTATTGTTTCACTTGTATATAATTCTGTATATACAAAGGTAGATTTGTAATACAGTCAATTTACATTGGAAAGATCAGTATCTGTTATTTTGATTGGGCTATCTAATCTATAATATAAGTATTGCGTTTATAAATAAAAGTTAAAACTTAGTTAAGAACAACGTGCTCAGCTGGGGTTATTCATGAATCCAGGACACATTTGGAGGAAAACCACTTGAAGATAGGAGGGAAGATGGAGGCCCCACCCAGTCTACAGAAGTGTTCACTGATCCAAATGCAGCCTCAAGGACGCATGAAGATTCTATTACAACCTCAATTGAGAAGGAAGCAACTACACTGAAGACCTCAAAAACTGAAGAACAGAGCGAGACATGTAATTCACAGGAGAAGACACTGAAAAAGCCAGACAAAATACTGCCTTGCCCCCGCTGTAGTAGCATGGAAACCAAATTCTGCTACTACAACAATTACAATGTCAACCAACCCCGGCACTTCTGCAAGAATTGCCAGAGATACTGGACAGCTGGTGGGACCATGAGAAACATGCCGGTGGGTGCTGGTCGCCGGAAGAGCAAGTACTCTACTTCTCACTACCGTCAGATAACTGTCTCTGAAGCACTACAGAATGCTCCTGCAGACGTAACATATGGAGTCCATCATCCTTCCTTGAAATCTAATGGCCCAGAGACACCCTTGATTGAATCAATGGCATTTGTTTTGAACCTTGCTGATAAAACAACGCATAACTGCACAATAAATGGATTTCATAGACCCCAAAACATAGGAATTCCTTTTCCATATGCCAGTGAAGAAAAAGGAAATGATCATTTGAATAATTTCTCTGCAACATCAACAGAATTAATGGAAGATGCAAGGGTCAGTAAGTCCCAAGAACAAGTAATGCAGAATTGCCAGAGCTTCCCCCCTCAAATTCCCTCCTTTTCTGGGCCCCCTTGGCCTTCCCCATGGAATCTGGTGCCGTGGAGCTCTGCACCACCACCACCACCTGTGTTTTGCCCTCCGGGGTTTACTGTGCCTTTCAATCCTGCAGCAGCTTATTGGGGTTGTACTGTATCAGGTGCTTGGACCATCCCATGGTTAGTGCAGCCATCATCACCAAAAAGTGTAGACCCTAACAATGGTCCTGACTCTCCAACCTTGGGTAAACATTCAAGGGAAGGAAACATGCTCAAATCAAATGACTCAAGGGGGGAGTATGGCCATAACAAGGAAAATCATAAATGCCTTCAGGTTCCGAAAACGTCGAGGATTGATGAACCCAGGGAAGCAGCAAGAAGCTCCATATGGACAACATTGGGGATTAAATCTGATGAGGTTCCCTCAGTTCACAAGGGAGGACTCTTTAAGGCATTCCCATCAAAGAATAATGGAAAAAATCACCCAATGCAAACTTCACCATTCTTGCTGGCCAATCCAGCAGCATTGTCTAGGTCATTCAACTTTCATGAGACCTCGTAATATGACAGCTTATAAATTTGTAATTATTTTCTGGCCGTAGTCAATCGATTTGGTGGTGTTCAACTGTTGCCATGTTGCTTCACCACCCTTGTTTGTTAGAGTTCTTGTCATAAGCCTAGTCAAGAAGAGCTAAAGATGTTTTTTTCCTGAAATAGAAGGGAGCCTTCTTGACATTGCAGAATATCTCCCCTTTCATAGGTGAGGCCTAGGCAGTTTTGCCCTCGGTATTTTCGAACAGATGGTTTGCTTAGTCCATGTATGTAAGTTTATAGGACATAGTGAGAGTTAGATCACACATAAAAGATCTCAGATGTATATAAATAAGAATAGGAGTTCTAAGTTGAACTTCTTGTTCTGGCCTCTTTCTTTCATACTGTAATTTGGGCATTCTCTCTATCTCGGTTTATATACTACAGAATAGTACTATGGCTGTTGTGTTTCCATGCAGTATTCATTTTTTAAAATTCTCATTTCAATATTATTTATTTTGTGTTAAAAATTATAAATTTAATTTATTTTACACTTGAAAAATAACAAATTTTTATCAGTCAAATATTATATGATTTTTTTTATATTATACAATGGTAAAAAATAAATATGATTATAGTTTATCTTCTGTTATAAAAGTAGCTAACATAGTACGTCTTCTAATGATAAATGAGAGTAACTTATTAAAATAGAAAAAGGAACTATGCAATGTTTTAAAACAGAAGAGAAAATCAGAAAATCGCATAATTTGATATTTGTGGTTTATGAATATTTTGTCAAATATAAGTTAGAATAGTTATCAATTTTAATCTAGATAACTACTTTTTATTATTATTATTTTTTCCTGAACCAGAACATTTTTTATCTATAAAAATTATTAAAATAGTTCGAAAATATATATTCTCATAATTGAATTGTTTTTTCCCTTAATATCCCATGTGTTACTCTCTTCATGTACCTGTAGTCTCATTAATCTTGCGGAATTTTTTTCAAAGGAAGCAGCCTTTAATTAATTGTGGTCACTAATTGTGAAACGAATAATAATATACTCACACCTTAATTGTTGATCCATTATAATATTTATCAAATCAGTCACATGAGATATATAACGATTTTTCATTAAAAAAAATGATCATGTATACACCATTTCCTCATTTTTAATAAGGGAACATGATCTCATGCTTCATAAATAAATCTAAAATTGATTATGTGTTTTTAAAAGCTTTAGAAGAAATATTTTGAGCATCAAATTGAGTAAAAGCTAATTCAATTAATTGAAGAAATATATTTCATTCGTGGTTGAGTCTAAATTGATGAATAACTCATTTCTGAGAGGTCAAATAGTTATTTACTTAAAATTTTTGCTCAACTTCATTATGTATTTTATGAGTTTGAAGTATAATTTTAAAGTACTTAAATTCGTTTTCTTTTATTGATGAATTACAACCAATATCAAATAACAATAATTTGGTTTGACTTATTTTGCATTTTATTTGTCATCTAGCATAAAATGTAATAATCTCTGTTTAATATAATTATTAAATATTCTTAGACTTTGTTCTATATAATTTTTCTTTTCAAAAACTCTTAAGGATCACATTTTTTGACATCCACTTATTTATATGATAAAAAAAAAAAAAGAAATTCCAAATAATTGATATCTGCATCTTTGAACGTACTTTGAATTCAAGTGATAATTTCATAAGGTATCTTAATTATAATCAGAATCCCACTTTTTTCTCAGCCCAATTCTCAAATAGATTGGCTGGCAATGATACCCACAGCTTCTTCCAATCTATCAGTTGGGAATTCATTAATTTTTTTTTTTTTTTGGGTTATAAAATCATTAAATCTTAGAAGTAGAGAATGAAAATAAAAATGAATTAATAGTTTTTTACCCATATTAAATTATTTGGAAAAAAAAGACCTGAGCACCTTGTAATTTATTCCACTAAGAAAATATTATATCCACTGTGTATACGACTGCGTGAGTATTATTTTAGGAGAGTCATCATCATATTATATGAAAGTGATAATCCTACATTTAAAAAAATATCATGCTCTTTAAATATTGCATAATTAAATATTCAATATAAAATGAAAAAAAATTCATTGTTGGTTTTTTATTTATTATAAAATTATTATTTTCATCCTCACTCATTAAAAAATACTTTTTATTTTTAAAAAAATTATCAAATTTAATTCTTCTATTAATCCTTAAACTTTAAATCATAAATAAAAAATAAATCTAGTATGTTTTTTAAAAGTTAAAATTATTTTAAATATTTTAATGAGTGAAAAATCAAAATTATAATGTTATAATAAGTAAAGGATAAAAAAATATTTTATTCAATATAAAATATTCTATGATTTTCATATATTTATTATCACCATGATATTCATTAATTAAATCACATCAAATTCTTCACTAAAATATTATCTTATATCTGATTATTTAGTAAAAACATAGTATATATATCATACATAGCCCCCCTTCTTCATCCCACCCGTGTCTTTGTGATATACCATAAAATGGCTGGCTCGCGTTTTCTTCTGACTCTCGTGCTCTCAACTCTCCTCTTTCTCTCATTCACTCAAGGTATGTCTCTATTCATTTCCACAAACTCATCTCTCTGTTTCTTTCTCTTCATCTTCTGTCTGATCCCTTTTCCCTTCAGGATTCGGGAGGGTGCTGCTGATGGAGACAATTTAGCATCATCCTTCTACTACTGCTAGTGCAGAGGCTGGTTGTTTGATTACCGAGAAAATCATATCTTTCTTTTATCTCATCTATTAATTAGGAATATGTTAGTGTTCTAAATGTGTGTTTGTGTTGCAGGAAAATCCCAAAAATTGGAGGGTGATGGTAGAAGTGATGGATTTTGGAGAAGCCCTGCCAAACACTAATCACAAAAGTGGGTTTATTTTCAGCCCTCCTTCACCCAAGGAGTCAACAACATTGGAGGAAGATAAACTTTACAACATTATATTTATGGGTCTTTTTTATTTATATTTCTTTTCTGATTCAGTTGTACTAAATATGAACTGTTGTATTCACACTTGATCCAACTTCTGAACTTTCTCTTTCCTTATGGATAACCCAAATCTCAAGGGCTATTGCTTTTCATTATTAATTACATGAACTAAAATATGTTTATTTTAGCTAAAACTATGGAGACATTGTGATGATGATAATTAATTTGGATTCGGTGCATTTGAAGTTTAGAGCTTTGGTATATTTAATTATCTTAAAGATAATTTTTTTCTATAAAAAATTAATATCTAATTTACGAAATAAAAAATAAGGTAAAATAGTGAAAATGCTCCAAATGTACTAAATTTTAAATGTACAGAATCTAAAATTGGATGATAGTTGAGTACACAAATAATGTATGACTACTGAAGATTTTTCAATAATAAAAAAAGAATTGTTAGATAAAAATGTAACAATATAGATTTAAAAATAAGAATATAACTATATAGTCATACTAATTAATATGACCACGTGATATCACTAATAAAACATATGAACTACAAAATTTTAATCCACGGGTCTCTTTTATTTTATTAGAGAATATAGGGCACCTACCTATACTTATAGTAGAATTGGGTCTATATATAATGTTTATATCCTGAAGCCCAAATTGTTTACCGAGGGAAGTCCAAAGCCCAAATCTAACCTTGCAATTCATACAAACCACTAAATTGTGAAGATAAGCATCACATCGATGGGAAGACATGAAATTGTTTTGATGTTAACATGGACTTCCCAAAACCTGGGTCAAATGTAATATATGCTTTTTTATTTCTAAAGTGTAAAAGTATGAAACAGTCTTTGAAATACTAAAGTCTGTCTGAATAAACTTAAAAATAATATTATGTTTTAAAGAGTTAAAAATAGAGAATTATATTTTAGATGTTTTGCTATTCTGAATCCAAGGAAAAATTAGGACAAGACTTTGAGTGAACAATATTTATAACTGGGGTGAGCACGTCGGATTAGATTGGGTTTTTTTGTCGATTTGAGAACCGATTTAGTTGTATATTTAGGTTAATTTTGTGGATCATAAACCTGATCCAACTCTTTTAGATTCGGCTATTGATAGGGCCAGACAACGTTAAATTGGATTTAGGCTGGGTTTGGTTTTTTTTTTTTTTTTTTTTTTTAAAAATAAAATAAAATATGAATTATTTTGTGAAAATAATTTTTTTAAACAAAAAATAAAAAAAAAACATTTGAAAGGAAATAAATTGGAATTAAAAAAATTTAAGATTTAGAATAAAAAATAATAAAAAATTAAAAAGAATTGATATTTTAAAATTTAATTATAAATAAAATTTATTTTAAATCAAATTAAAAATATTATGAAAATTTAAAAATAAATATTAGGCTGAATCTTATGTCACCTATGAGATTCGATTTGACTCGACATTAGATATGGTTGAAACTAGTGAAAGTTGTAATTTTTTTTTATTTAATCAAATTATAACTTAGTTTAACGTGATTGAATCAGGTCGAATTTATTAGGTTGACCTAACTTATGTTCACTCCTAATTTATAAGTAATATGATTGTAATTTTGATGAAAACACGAATGAGACTTTGAAATTTAATAGTTTACATTCAAACATGATTTTATATTTTTAATATTAATTTTTTAAAATAATATTACAATACTGTATTAAGAATATGAAATCAAAAAATAAAATCGCATATACGCTAAATTTTCTATTCATCATTTTACTATTTTTTTATTACATTCTATCTGTTCATAACAAACAAAAGATAACGACAGAAAATAAAAATATAAAGAAAATTCTGCGGAATGGAAGAACAATTTGTGTTACAAATAGTTCTCTTCAGAATTTCTGAGAAGTTCAGTTGTGCTAATTTTCTCAAGTTTCCACATGAGACTCTTCAATTCAAATACGAACGTCACGAAAACGATGAAAGGAAATTACATATTTCGCAGAGACCAGACCATGCAATCACAGAAAAGTTGATAAAAAAAGAAAAAGACTTTCCCTGACTATGTACCTATATTATGATATCTGATTGAACTGGCGAACGAGCTGTCAACATCCAAGTTTCCTTTGAGTTTCCCACGATGCCACGAAGTTCTTACCTTTCAATACAATAAAAGTAAACGCACCCACCCATTTCATGGAAAATGCGTAACGTGGGATATGATATTCCCTTTGAAGATTTCCACGAGAAAAAGTGACGTCCATTAAATATTCTCACTTCCCCTCCAGGAAACTACTCAAGTTCATCCTATTAATTTCTTTTTCCTGTCCACTTCTGGGCCAATTCCTGAAGACTTCAGGAAAATTCTAAAACACGATGTCCCACCAGAAACAGACAAAAAAAAGAAAAAGAAAAAAGAAAAAGCAGGCGACCTTAAAACTGCTCCTTATGTGGCGGTAGGGAAGTTTCCTCTGACACTGTTAAGCAACTTCCTTTACCATTCAAAGCTGACCATCTTGATGGCTTCAAAGTTCACATCCTGGTTTCATCTCAGGTCCATATACATAAATATAGATCTAACCCTCCCTCCATTGTTCAAAACATTCGAGCAAATCGTAGCTTTCTCATCTTCTAACAATCTAACAATTTGAGCACTATAGAGGGACCTGAGAATTTTAACCCTATATCTCTTTCGAGAGTATCTGCAGCTATGGCTCCTGCCCAACTTTATTACTTGACTCAAATAGAGAAGACAACTACACGGGACGATGACCCCTCCAGTTCCAATCCCTTGTTGGGTTTGGTGGATTTTTTCCTCTACGTTGCAGTTTTCAACAAAGTGCAGAGTGTTTTCTCACAGTTTTTGTTTTTCCTCCTGTCCAAACTTAATTCAAAGGCAAGGATAGAAAAAGGGGTCTCACATTCTGAGTTGAGTCACCAAGAGAGGTTGATTCATGGAAGCAGAGACGATGGGTTTCTAAGGAGGAACGAAGTGAAAATGGTGATGGAAAAATTGGGATTTTTTTGCAGCTCAGAAAGTGAGGAACTTGAGGAAAATTATGGTTTCAATGAACTTTCTGAGGTGTTTGAAGAGGAGCCGAGCCTGGAGGAGGTGAAGCAAGCATTTGATGTGTTTGATGAGAACAGAGATGGATTTATTGATGACAGGGAGCTGCAGAGAGTTCTGTGTATATTGGGTCTGAAGGAAGCAGCATCAGATCTGGGGAACTGCCAGAAGATGATCAGGAATTTTGATGAAAATGCAGATGGAAGAATAGATTTTAAGGAATTTGTAAGAATTATGGAGAAAAGCTTCTGCTGATTGTTATTCTTCTGTTCAAAATAAAATATGAATCATTCCATATATTCTTTGATCCGTTAACCAATCTCTATTTTCGCTGTGTGTGTGTATCTTATCATCTAGGTTAAAATCCGGCAGAATGAAATTCAAGTAATTTGCATAGTTGCAATTCTCAGCGCCAACCCAACCCCCCCTTTAAAAAGACGGAGCCTCGCTTAAGATTGCCAGCGTTGACAGGGAAAGAGAGCGTAAAAAAAAAATTAAAGTAACTTAAATTAATTACAAATACTATTTTATGTTTTGTACATCTGGAAATTAATACCACTAGTTGAAAATAAGACCTATGCCCAAAATCTATCCAACCCAGCCACTTGAGTTATCCCTGATGGCTAGTAAGTTATCAATTAATTTGAAATTCCGAAAGAGCCGTTTGAGGCTACTTCTAGGGCATGTTCAATTCAGCCTCCTTTTAATGTTGCAGCAGGGCAAATGAATGTTTGTTTTTTTTTTGGGAACGAGGGCAAAATGAATGTTGGTCACCATGAAACTCTGTTAGCTGGAAGCGCCTCTGTTTGCTTGCTAGGATCATCTGGTTCAACTCTAAAAGCCTCTCTGCAACCTCTCTGCCCATTTTAAGATCGCCAAACTTGCTGATTACTCAGGCGTGGTTAGAATTGATGTAGTAAAGCTCTTTGCTTCACCCAATGGACCAACATGGTCAAGGATTGCACCATAAGCTCAAAATGTTTATGCCCTGGATTGAAATTACGAGTGTTAGTCATTGAATTGTTGTAATTATATTCATGTTCAACCAGTTCAGTTGGCTGAAAGATGACATCGTATAAATAATACCCAACTCTATTTCCGCCAGTGACGAATGCCAAACCATAGTATATAGAAACTAAACACTCCGAATAAGATTTTATCCAAAAAAAAAAATCAAGCAATAACCTTTGCAACCCTTTAGCATTGGATAACTATTATAGAAGACGATAAACTGAAGGAAAATCAATTACTTTTGGAGAATAAGCTTATTTGATTACGCAATTATCATTAAGCAGTCAAAGAAAGAGAACAGAGACATAATGCTTATATACAAATTACTTTACCTGGCGGCAAAACCAAGCACAATCTTGCATAATAGAAGAGGATAACATTAACCATTTAGATAAGCATTTCAGTAAACTAATTAACCAAATAACAATATTGCTGTACTGTTAACTATCTTGAGAACGAATACTGAATAGATATATCAAAATGCAGTTCTATCTAACAACCTGAACCTATTTAACAAATAAACATTTAATTTCCCAAGCAACGCAAGTTTAGTTTATGTAGACACCAGTGTACTAAGGAAGAAATTTCAATGCACTCAAACTGATAAAGCATCCTTCAAGAGTAAAACAAAGCTAGTTTTATATTGGAAAATACTTCGAAAATCTGATTGCAAACAGCTAAAAGAACCGCACCTAAGTTGTGTCCAATTCTTAACACCTCTTAAATTGGGATTGATAGTAAAGCTCTCTCAAAAGTCAAATTCTAGCAAGGATTATTTTATATATATATATATATATATATAGAAGGAAAAACATATTGTTCAGGAATATAGCACAAATTTCAATGTCTTACATGCTGAAATCATGTCGAGAGCCTCCCCCTTTTCAGCAGCTGTGCAGCCTTCAAAGACAAAAGTCTTGTTCATGAGCCAATAGAAACTAATTTAGGCTACATGAAGATGGAATTGAACTATAGAAGGTCAGAAGACATGAAGACCCCTTCAGAATTACGCAGACAACATTCAAGTTGGCTGGACATTCTCAGTCTATGCCGGACAACCTTGTGCGAAATTTCTGCTAGTGTAAAGTATCTATATTTTCTATACCCTACCACATTCAACTCATAATAATGACTGAAGAAATTATTAAATTGCTACCAGTGATCTGTGCAAGTACAATAACCATCTTGGAAATGATGAAAACGGTTTGCATCTCTAACTATTATTAGCCTGTTTGAGACCTTAGCAATTAGTTTTACAGCAGCGTGGCAATCATCACACATCCTAAGGTTTTTCATTATACGGATGGGTGCTGGTGAAGGTATTTTCATAAGGCCATATGCGAGGGCCAGCTTTTCACTGTGATAACTAAGATAACCCTCTTTCTGTTCATCTTCCACATCATGCAGCACAACAGCAGTATCAGGCACATATCCCAATGGCTTAATCATGGATAACAGCTGTTGGACCTTCTCAAAAATTTGATTGGACTCTGGATGATTGCTGACTTCTGAAAGAAAAACATGTATTTTATTTCTTATCTCTAGCCAACTTACCCCAGGTTCCTTCTTAATGTTTCTGTCCCTCATCAGTTTCCGAATATTTGCAACTCCATCCCACCTCCTTGCCTTTGCATGCATATTTGATAGCAACGTATATGTTCCCACATCACGAGGGTCCATCTGTACGACAGATTCTGCAACTCGTTTCCCCAAACCATAATTTCGATGAACATGACAAGCATTAAGCAAAGTGCGCCAGGCAACAACATCCCACTTGACCTGTGTTGTCTTCATGAAGTTCTCAGCTTCATCAAGAAGACCAACTTTGCTCAAAAGTGCAACCATACAGGTGTAGTGCTCCAATCCTGGTTCAATTTCAAAATTTTTCATTAGTTGATTCAAATAGTAGAACCCTTCGTTAACAAGACCTAAATGGGCACAAGCAGAAAGAACCCCGACAAAAGTTATGCTGGTTGGACGTTCTCCAGCATATATCATGTCTTCAAACACTTTTAAAGCTTGTCTACCAAGCCCATGATGGGAGTATCCACATATCATAGCATTCCAAGTGATGGTATCTCGATACACCATATCTGAAAATACATTATATGCTGAATCAATGCAGCCAGTCTTGGAATACATGTTTACCAATGCATTTCTAACATTCATATAATTTTTAAAACCTGCCTTCTCAACCCGAGCATGTAATGTATCCCCATGGCTCAATGATGGCAGGCCTGCGCAAGCATTAAGCAACACTGAGAAAGTACAGTCATTAGGCACAGTGCCCTTAAGATCCATAATTCTAAATAGATTCAAAGTTTCCTCAAAATATCCGCTATGCAAGTAAGCTGTCATGACCGCTGTCCACGCAACCACATTTTGATTTTGCAAGTCATCAAAAACTTTCCTTGCATTCTGGACTTTTCCGCATTTCCCATACATGTCTATCAATGTGCTACTAACAAAGACATCAAACTTCAGATCAGCTTTCAACATTTGGGCATGGATTTGCATACCTAATTGCAAATTTCTAGTTTGAGAATAGAGGCCAAAGACACTGACATATGTAACATTGTCCCAAGCTAAAGATTGGTCGAACATCCTAGCTAAAACTGCTTCAGCTTCTCTAGTATAACCAGATTCTACAAGTGCATTCAAGATAGAGTTATATGAAAAGACATCATAACCAGGCACCGCATCCAAAATCTGCATTGCTAATTCCACATGAAAGCACCTTGAGTACATGTGAATAAGGGCATTCTTCACGTATTGATGAAATAACAATCCAGACTTTAACAGATACCCATGACATTGCTTGCCCTCTTCAACTCTCCCACTATCAGAACAGCAAGAAAGAACCGTAGTAAAAATATACTCATTAGGATATAAATTGTCCAGTGAAACCATAGCTTTAAAAAGTCCAAGAACTTCCAGTTCATCCCCCTTATGCAAATATCCCGCCATTAAAGCACTCCATGACACGACATTTCTCTTGTGCATTGTGTCAAACAGCTTTCGAGCAATCTGTATTTGATCACATTTGACATATAGATTGATCAATGAGTTAATTTGAGTGATGTCACTGTCTTTTGAAGTTTGACTCCTAAGAACCAACTGGGCATGGGTGGTTTTACCGACTTTTAGGCTCTTACTATCAGCCAACACTTTCAAAAGCTTAACCAAGTCTTTAAGGGATGACAGTTGTGGAAGGTACCTACCAAACGTAGACGTAGGAGTGAATGGTGGAAACTTCAGAGCGAGCATTGGTTTAGCCATGATAGTATAAATTTGCGTGTTGGCTTTCCAACAGTCTCCATGCAGTTTTCATATCACTAGGAAACTTCAATACTGAAACATGTTAAGATATACCTAAATACAAACAATATAAACACAGAAAGAAATCAAATTTCAGTGAACAATTATCTATGAATTTTCGTTCAAGTCCCACAACGCCACCCGATAGAGAGACGTCGTAGTACCATGCCATGGTTGCGCGGCAGAACTGAGCTGCGGCGAGTGGGCTTCCACTTTCAAAGACATGATTTTTACAACAACAGCAATTTTTAAATAAAACAAAAAGTTTTATATTGCATTTTTATTCAGAAACATTTTTTTAACTAATTAAATTAAAAGACATAACCCGTTTCTTTTCTTCGTTGAACTTCGTCCTTTTTCCCTTGTATTTTTCGTGCAATACAATTGCTTCTTGATTTTTTCCCTTCTTCTGCCTTCCGTGTTATAATCGGTTTAGCTTTAGTATGTGGGTAACAAATATAAAAGAGCAGTCTTTAGTTTATTCGGAAAATACTAGGTTGGGCAACTCTACCACTTAAAAAGAATTTAATTGACCAAATTTTAAAAAAGTTAATCTATTAACAAATTGAATTAGTCTGTTTAATTTGCAAATTAAATGAGTTCAGCCAACATGATTTTACTAAGTTGGATAACAAAAAGTCCTGTAAAACCAATATACCAAATTGATGAATTAAATGAATTGATTTAATGTGTTGGGTTCATTTTGACAATTGCAATACGTAGTAAAAATTATTGTTGACTCTATATTTATGATGACAGAAGTATTTAATAATTTTGTATTTTGTGCCGGTAGTTATTCATTTATTTAATATCTGCCTTATAATAATATTTAAAGAAATATAAAATATAAAAATAAATTATGACATAATAATTATTAAATAATTGTTTATTATATTAATTGATTCAATAATTATAATATCATAAAAATAAATATAATATTTAAAGAAATATAAAATATAAAAATAAAAAAATTATTTAATTCATTTATTCAATTACTAGTCTGCAATTGATTTTGTTGAATGTGCAAGAATAGTGAACTATGTTTTATTAGAAGTCAGAGAATAAATTTATAAAATGAATCTGTTGTGTACTTGAATGATCTCTTGCATGCAGTGAACGGAGCAGCAGGAAGGAGTTTGTAGTAATGAGTTAGACACAAAAATAACCTCATTTCATCTTCGATTTACGAGTCACTATATCATACGACTTGCCTTCAATGAGCATCAAAGAGATTTTGTTCATATGCAGAAGTGAAGTGCTAAATAATGGCTATACTGGGAAAGGCAACAGAGGCAGGGTTTCAATCGATGAATCTTGTTAGGTTGTTCAAGTAGATTCATAATTCATGTTCTGGCTGTACTAATCTCATACCACAATTTGCTTGTGATGTATTTGGCATCCATTATACGTTTGAAGTTTAATTCACTTCTTTGTCCATTAATAATATGTTTGGATTGACATTGAGTAAATATAATTTTAAATTAATATAATTTTTAAAATTAATTTTGATTAAATATGATTTAAAATAATTGTAATTTATATTTAAAAAATTTTATTTAAAAAGTGATTTTGAAATGATTGATAATGTTTGGATATTAATTTTTAAAATTACGTTTGGGTGTGTAATTATAAAAAAGGATAAAGATTTATGTTAATTTATCTAATTTATTCTTATTAATTAATTGCATATTTTTAAATTTAATTTAACAAAAGATATGAATATTATGATATATAGTTTTTTAAATTTAGGTACTACTTTCAAAATAAAATTAAATACAACTTATTTTTAGCTTTTAAAATGCATGTCCAAAAAAAACATAAATTAAATAAAAAATAAATTATGATAAATAATTAAACGTACAGTATTAACATAATTGGAGCTATAAAGACATATGCCAAAAAGATAACAAACAAACCAAATTCAAGAATGAAAAGAAATGCTAACCATGACCAATGCAGGTGGAATTTAGCTTAACTTAACCACACAATGAGATGCTTCGGCAGATCAGTTCGTATGCGACTCAAAACTCGAGGTGATTAAAATATGCTAATTGGAGTAGCATGATCGAAGTGCATCCTCTTCTCATCTGGTTCATCAGGTTCATCAACAGACCCAACTTTTGTTCTCTAAAATCAGAAGAAGAAGCTCATCCTGGCAAGAGATGGAAAACTGCCAGTGACTAATGAGCGGAGGAAGAAAGTAGTGACGGGTAGAAATGGAAATGAACAATAGAATGCTAGTGAAAGGTTTCAAATGCCAACGCAGAAGCATGAAATTTTCGCTTCTCAGCCAATGTAGGTTTGGGATGAAAACGTGGGTTTGGAAAATTTTTGAACGTGTAAACAAACACTCAATTTCAGGTGCAAAGGTGATTATGGAAGCTCAAACGTGGTTCTTCCTCTCCAAAACGCCTATCCAAACACACGCTGAAAAGAAGTCAAGCCGGAATTTAGAATCTGACGAACATGTGAAAACTGAAAACTCTAACTCTCAAGTAAGAATAAGCATTGGAGAAAAGGTTAAAACTTTAACGTGGATTCTCTACATAGGAAACTTTCACCACTTGTTGAAGTCAAGTCAATGCTGAGAGTGCTAGAAAAATTATACTCATACAAGCATATACAGAACAGGGAAATATTGTAGAATTAAACAATTTAAACTAATGTTGCGGCATGGCAAAAATTTTCATTGTAGAAGATAGGAAAAATGCAACAACCCATAAAAATCCAGCTTATTTTTAGAAAGAGAGCGAGAGTTTAAAAGTATTTAAGATAACTACAAGGTAGATGGACTTATTTATAAACTATTCAATCACCTTATTTTATTTATTTATTAAAATAATAAGTATATTAATTTTAAAATAAGCTCATAATAAGATTTATTTAAATTGAGTATAATACTCTATTTTTTTTAGTAATTTGATGGGATAATTGTTAATTAAACTTAGGTTACAGGTTTGGGGTATATAACCAATGGGCTAATAGATAATATAACCCATAACTAATTATCCACTATTAACAAGGGCCAAATCCATAATTAATTCATTCTAATAATATCAGACTAATTAATAAACTAAGATATTAATATAATAATAAAATTAATGCTAATTCATAATAATAATAAAATTTATTTTAATAATCTCTCACTTGGATAACATTAATTAATTATTAGATCAATCTAACGACTATAGAATTAAGCAATTAATACTCACATAAATACATAGATGTGCGTATATACTAAATCATGCAAAATTCATAAATGAAACCACAGAAAGATTATTGGATTCGATAGGGAAACAAGTAATATTAATATAATCATAACTAAGTTTCAATATCTGAATTTAATGAAATATAAAAAATATTATAATTGTCATATTACAACGTAAAAGTCCTTCTAGGATTCAATTCTGATTGCCACTAAAGTAAGGTTACATCAAAATTTTCAATAACACCCATATTTGTCACATAATTTCTAAAGACTCCTACAGGTAAGCTTTTGGTCAATAGATTCACCAACATGTGTTCACCAGGGATATGAACCAAACAAGTCTAAAGTTTAGTAATATTTTCTCTAAAAAATAGGAACTTAACATCAAAGTGTTTAGTGCGGCTCGAGTTCCTGTGATTCTAAAAAAATCTAATAGCAGACGAACTATTGCATTTACGGTTAGAGGTTGTGATATAGAATTGACTAGATGCATACCAGATGTCAGTTTTCTTAACCATATGACCTAGCAGGTAGCCTCATAACAAGCAATGTACTCTGCTTCCATAGTTGAGGTAGCTTTCATTGATTGTTTATAACTTTTCTATGAAACAACTTTTTCAGACATCATGAAGATGTATCCAGAAGTAAATTTACGATCATCCATGCAAGATACATATTTTGAATCATAGTAACCCATTATCTCAAGTGGTTCATACTTCTTGAAGGTATGTATGTGATGCTTTGTACCTTGAAAGTACCTCAGGACTTTCTTTACATCCTTCCAATGATCATGTCTAAGGTTGCTCAAGTATCTGTGAAGCAAACCAACAGTAAAGGCAATGTCAAGTCGTGTGCATACTTGAACATACATTAGGTTGCCAACAACTGATGCATATGGAATCTTGTTCCTTGTAGTCTTCTCATCATCATTTTTAGGACATGATGATTTAGACAACCTTTCACCCTTTCAAACAAGTACAATGCAATAATGCATATTGAATTTCTTCAGCACTCGATCTACATAAGTTTCTTGAGATAAATTGAGAATGCCACGTGATCTATCTCAATGAATATGAATTCCCAAAACAAAAGAGGTTTCACTTAGATCCTTCATACAAAAGTTGTAGGATAAAACGTGTTTCATCTCATTCAACAAAGACACTGAGTTGCTTGCCAAATAGGATGTCATTAACATATAATACAAGGATCACAAAATTGTTTTCTTCAAATTTCTAACAGATGCATTGATCTGAATCATTCTTTATGAAACCAACGGAGGTGATAATTTCATCAAACTTCAAATACCACTGTTTTAAGGCTTATTTAAACTCATAGATGGATCTATTTAACTTACACACCAAGTGTTCATTTCCTACTTTAGTAAATTGATCAATCTATCTCATATAGACATCCTCAAGCAAATCACCATTCAAGAACGTCATCTTGACATTCATTTGGTGAAGTACAAGATCTAGCTGTGCAATAAGAGTCATTATAATTATGAAGGCATCTTTAGTGGACTCTAGTGAGAAGATTTCAGTACAATTTATGCCTTTATTTTGATTATAGCCTTTACCTATAAGTCTAATTTTATATCTTTCAACTTCACCACCGCACCTTCTTTTAGTCTTAAAGACCCCTTTGCAACCAATAGGTTTGCATCATTCGGAAACTCAGTCAGTTCTTATACATGATTACAATACATGGAGGTCTTCTCATCATTCATAACCTCCAACCTCTCAAAAGAATGAGAACCTGACACAACTTCATCATAAGTAATTAGATTTATGCCATTAACAATATTTGATTTGTATTCTTGTAAGTACACTATATAGTCATTTGGGATTGTAGATTTACGAATCCTATGTGATCGTCTTAATTCAATAACTGATTCCTCTATATCAGTTGCAGAAGGTCTCACAATAGGGTCAATTAGATTCTCAACAGGATTTCATCTCCATTAATGTGATTCATTGGTAGAGAAGATAAAGCTTTTATAGGTAATATAAAGTTTTCATTATGCAGATTTATATCCTTAAGAGCATTGCTCCCACTAGCTAAGTCATCCTCATTATAAAAGGCTCTATTAGACTCAATAAACTTGGTAGTGTAAGTAGGGTTATAAAGTTTGCATTTCTAGATCTAAAATAGTATCTAATGAAGAATCCACTAACGGTCTTAGAATCAAGTTTCTTGAGCCGTAGATTATAGGGTCTCACCTTTGTTCTACAACCTCATACACGAATGTATCGCAAACTAGGGTTCTTGCCAATGGAAAGTTCATATAAGGTGTTTTGAACTTTTTGCTTAAGACTTGATTCAAAATGTAAGCTGTTGTCTTAAGGGCATTACCCTTTAAAAACTCTGGCAAGGAAGAATGAATGATTATGCTCCTGACCATATTCATTAATGTGTGATCACACCTCTCAGCAACTCCATTTTGTTGTAAAGTGTCAGTCATGGTATGCTAAGCTTCGATTTCATGCTCTTGTAGGAATAGAGCAAAAGGTCTAAGGTTTCTACTTATTTCAATATACCTCTTATAATACTCACAACCTCTATTTGATCTTACAAATTTAATTGTCTTCCCAGATTTTAACTCAATAACAACTTTAAAAGCTTTGAAAGCATCCAATGATTTAAAATTTTCACGTAACAGGTCAAGCCATCCAAATCTTAAATGATCATATATGAATGTGATAAAGTATCTATAACCACCTATGGCAACGGGAGTAATTCATCCACTAATGTCTGTGTAGATCAATTCTAAAATACTTTCACATCCATTTGCCCCATTTCTTCTAGCTCTAGTATGAAGTTTTCCTTTGATACAATCAATGTAGGAATCAAAATCAAAGAAATTTAAGTAATGTAATATTCCTTGTTTGGTCATTCTTTTTAATCTTTCTTTTGAAATATGACCTAAATGCTTATTTCACAACATGGAAGAATTCTCATTAATTGTTTAGTGTTTGTATCTAGTGAAAGTACTAATGGATGCCTTAATGGAAGAATTTAAATTAATATTTACATTCAATCAATATAAGTCATTCATCAAATTAGCAAATCTAAACGATGACAAAATTAAAGTAAATGTCAATTCTTATATTTCCTTGCCAAAGAGAATATCCTTCTATGTCTGATACAGAATTGGAAATTAAATTCCTCTTAACAGATGACACATAGACAATGTTATTCAGAACTAAATGGTGTCCTAAATATAAGTCCAAAACTATAGTTTCTATGCATTCTATTGCAATTAAACTTCATTCCACTCCTAGAATAACCCGCTCTCTTTCACTTAGGCTCATCTTGTTTTTGAAACCTTGTAAGAAATTAATTACGTGAATTGTTGCACCATAATCTATCCATCAAGAACTCGTAGGGGTCTAAAAACTATGGGTTTTAAAATAAACTAGAGTTAAAGGGGCAACATTAAAACAAATGCCTTCTTTCTCACGTTTGTACTTCAATTAGATGCAATCTGAATAATATAGCTAGACTTTTTACAATAATGACACTCACCTTTAAATAAATTTTTCCCTTGACCCTTCTTATTCTTATTCTTCTTTGGTCCAAAATACCTCTTACCATCACCTTTACTCTCATGCTTCTTTTCTTGTTTCTCATTTTAACCTTTATTGAATGAACCATGAGATATGAGGTTCACTGATTGACCACATGAGTTTAGCATCTTTAAAGACTCCTATACTTGAGTCACAATAGAGATTATTTGATTGACAGTACATTCAACTTCTTAAGAATCGTAAGTAGTCTTAGGAACCCGATACTCAGCAAGAAGAGACTACAACACTTGGTAGGCCAGGTAACTCTCTCCCAAGTCCATGTTCAGGGACTCCAACTTATTGAAGTAGTTGATAACTTCATCATATGATCACGCACATCAGACACTCCATCATAATAAGTGTTCCAACAAAAAGTGGTAATAAGCCTTTTGCATCTTGTCAAACTTCTTGAACTTTTCACTTACAGCCTTGAGATATTCAATAGTAGTGTCCTTTTTAAGAATGCTTTGTCTGATAGTTTTCTCAATGGTATATTTCATAACTGTTAGATAAATCCTATTGGACTCATGCCATTGTTAGTGATAAGCTTTGTCAGCAGCATTAGACTCAACAATAATATCTATTGGCTTCAGTTCTCTCATAGCCAAGTTTTCCTTAAAGATAGTTAGGTACAAGTCTAGGGACTCATTCCAGTCATTAAAATTGTTCCCATTAAGAGTTTTCACCAAATATAGTTGTTGAAATATAAAAGCTGAGGGAACAAAATAGGAAATGTTAATTATGTCCCGAAACATAATTATAAAACAGGGTTTCCTTTACAAAACTCAGTTTATGCAACTGTATAACAAAACATTCATTATAATCCTACCTAAGGGCCCCTGATTATAATAAACTAAGAAAACTCATGTACTAAAGATTTTAACCATGAATAGTAATAATACAAAATACATTCACAGTTTCTATATCAATAAGATACAAACAACTATGAAAATATCAATTAAAGAATACTTTTAACAAGTGGCCTAATTCATAAAATTATATTAGTAATGTCACATCAATAGAGTATGTCTATTGCCAATAATATATAAACTCTCTTATGGACTTATTTTAATATTCAACTTTATCCTTAATAATTACTACAAAATGTCTTTATAGAAAAAAAGAATGGAATAACAATCACAATTTAGATTGTTTACAAACCTAAACCATCATAATTAGGCCCACAATAGGTGAACACACAACCACTAGGGATGAGTGACCTAAAAAAAAGGATCCATAGTAGATTCCAATACAATTATTCCTTAAGACACTTCTCTAAATTGTAATAACATCCATTGATAATATAAATAAATTCATTTTAATTTATCCAATGATTGTTAAGAAGAGTGAGCAAAATATATTGCTCCTCACTTTGTATACTCATGACATTAAAATTTTCAAGTCAAAATGAGTTAGCTACTTAGCAATTTGAGGGCCTAAATTTTTAAGAAAATTTGAAACTCCTATTTCTAGGCCTAAACAATTCTTAAAAAAAAAACCAAAAATAGGAAAGGGCAAGTGGAGTCTAATTGTAAAATTTTAGGGAACAAAAGATTAGTGCATGAGGCACATGTGCCTACTCGCACTGGAGTTAGGTATGGGCTTCATCCCATACGTAATTGGTTTTTCTTCAACCTTAACCCAATACTCAACCCGTTGGATTTTCACATCTTTAAGGGTGATTTTGGTGTCAAACTCTTCGTTTTTTTATGATCAATCATTCCTCTATATCAATTTGGTCTAAAACGCAGCATCAAGAGATGAATTTCATTCCAAATAAGTGAGGTTTTGCATGGTATGAAGCTTCAATGGCATCTCTCTTTCCATAAGGTTTTGAAGAGTGAGACTTATACTATCTTGCTCGAAATACTGAACCAAAGTAAACCCCTTCAATCCTTTTTCAAGAAATTGGTTTTGATGAGGAGTATTTAATTCAAAAATTTTATGAGGGTTTCAAATGGCTGAGTATTTTGAACAAGGTGCAACAAGATGATATAAAGATAAGTTAGTATGTATATGCATACACACATAATCAATTTCAAACAAAAGAACTCAAAGGAAAAGAAGATCAAAATTTTTTCAAGGCTATGATATCATTTGTTTGAAAAATTATACTTATACAAACATATACAGAATAGGGAGATACTGTAGAATTAAACAATATGACCTAATGCTATAGACATGGCAAAAATCTTTAATGTAGAAAATAGGGAAGAGTGCAGCAATCCAAAAAATCTTAGCTTATAAGAGAGAGTGTTTGAAAGTATTTAGGATAACTGCAAATTAGGACTATGCTAAAGTAACTGATGATCTTCTTTATAAATCATTCAGTCACGCTACTTCATTTGTTTATTAAAATAAATAAGTGTAGTAATTTTAAAATAAGCTCATAACAAGACTTATTTAAATTGAGTCTAGTACTGTATCTTTTAAGTAATTTGAAGGGATAATTATTAACTAAATTTGAGCTGTAGATTGGGGTTTTTATACAATGAGTCAATAGATAATCTTATTCATAACTGATTATCCACTATTAATAAGGACTCAAGCCTACTTGATTCAATCTAATAATATTAATTGCCCAATTAATAAACTAAGATATTGATATAATAATAAAATTAATACTAATCCATAATGATAATAAAATTTATTCAAACAGAAAGTTCATATTCCCATCATCAGAAAGTTCACTGGGGGAGGCACTGTTGTTGTTGACCATGGCACTATATTTGTTACTCTCATATGTAATAAAGATGCCGTTTCCAATTTGCAAAGATTGAGCTCTGCATCGACATGCTTTTTACAAAGTTTTTAGGACCCTTCTATTATCATATCTCTTAGTGTCAAATGCATACTGAACATTGATAATGCAGAGTCACATCAGCAATCTGCATTCCTCAATGATGGCTCTTAACAATAGTTCAGACATATACTCTGTGACAGGCCTAAAAGTTCTTTCAATCATACTTCTTCTCGTTTCTTTTTCACGATGGATGCATATTTTCTTGACAATGGTAGTGCAAAACTTATGGTGTTGGTGTTGCTCTATCCTTTTTACAGTCTTTGGGGCATTTGATTATCTTTCTGATACAAACATGAGTGCAAGTTTGGGATTTGGTTAAATATATGGCGTTTGCATTGAGAAGGAAGTGAACTGACATAAATCTAACGTCTGTTCGATGAAAATTTTAATGATTTTCTGATGGGATCTTTATCTCCTATGTCCTCATAGATTATGTGTTTGGTGATCGCAAGTTGTCTATAACCAAGGATCGATGGGTATGCCACACATCATTGTTATGGGATTATGAGGTCAAGAACACGTTGTATCTGAAATTACCTGCAAAGGCTCCAACATATCGATCTGTAAGCATTTAGTTTTTTTCCCTCTGCACTTAAATTCTTAATATCTTCTGTCCCAGAATGTTGTACCTACCTTATGAGCCTTTGAGTGCATTATGGTCCCTTTAGGCTTTTGGTTTGCCTGTGAAAGAGAACTATTTTAGATCTAGGAAAATTCATGTGGCATACTGACATGTCGGAATATCATCTGCTCTCTATCCATACGTACAGGAGCTGTAAATACCCATTTAAAACTTAAGAATACCAGTCTCAAAAGAACGGAATATAAACTGCAGAAAATGCGTTTTCTTTTAAATTTCAGGGAGCAGATGTGCATTTTAACCACATTGACATGTGCATGAACTTGGTGCCAAATTAGTGGAATAACATACGGAATCAGTCCAATGGTGCAGCAATATATATATATATATATATAGGGAAACTAGGACGGTTATATTTAGGGAAGTAACTGGATTGGGATTTTCTGAAGTTGGAGAGAAATTTACTCGGTAAATTTTGGAGAGAGGAAAAGTTGAGGCCCAGGTTGATTGTGTATATCTCTTTCCAAAATTTGCCATGTAAATTTCTCCCAAACTCAGAGGATCCAAATTCAAAATGAAGAGTATTTTGCTTCATTTATTTGTCTATCTGTGTTCACATAGGGTTGATATGGTGGAGGCAAGAAATCACATGGATTTTGTTTGCTGAATGAAGGAATATTTGCCAAGAATAGAATTCATAGAGAGAACTATTAAGGAAATTGCTGCCCATTTTTCTGTGAATCTTGTCAGTTTGGCAGCCATAGACGTTCCCTCTTCAGAATTTGTTCATACTACAAGGAAATTAAATTTCTAAAGGATAAAGTACCTCTAAAATAAAAAGAGAATGACATGAAGTGAAAATATATATGACACGAAGTGAGAATATATATAGAGTCTATTTCTTCTCGCTTGATATGTTTTCTCTTTTTTCTTTATCTCTCTATACTTTAGAGACATTTTACAGGCTTCATACTTTAGAAGATTTATATGACACCAACAAGGCTTCTCTCAGAGCAGAAAATTAGACTGTAAATTGTAATTAATCAACATGGGAAGGGAGAATGCTGTTCATGCTGTTTTTCAAGTTTAGTCCTGAAGAATTTTGGCTGTGATTTCTGAGCAATTCTTGGGTAGACAAAGTCTATTAAGATGGATACATTGAACCGTTGAAAAGTAGTGGCATGAACATGTTGAGTAATTTTTTAATTGTCTCTCTAATATTTGTATCATTATTTATTATTGACTTACTCCATCTTTTTTAATTGATCAACTTAAAATTTCTAGTTGTTGCCTTGCTTTGTTATCTGTCTCAAGTGGAATAATATTGTTAATTATTTCTTGCTTTTGACCATAGTTTCATCTTTGTGAATAAAATGAACCAGACATTCTTTTGATTTTTCAAAAATGTTTCTGATGCTCTTAGCACCATATTACTACTACTCATCTTTATTCCATTATAAAAAATGTAAACCTTTTTTGATTGCCTTTAGAATATTGTCTTTTGTGGGGTAACACAATGCCTTTTCGATAATTGGTAAAAGATATTTTTTGGGGTGGGTTTTCTAGTGCAAAGTTATCTTGATTTATCGTACAACTTTGATAATTAAATTGCGGATGTTATGCAAATACAAATTCCTTTTAAAATTTTGTGGCTAATGAACATATTTTAATATGTTTTCAATTTGACTCCGACTAATATTTGAACCTGAATCCTTTAATTTTGAGTATAATTCCAATATCCTTAAACCTAAGTTTTTAAATAAATCTTATGTTATCTTGCTTATATTATACCATATCTTATTTTTTTAATATATTTTTCTCTTTAATTATTAAAATTCTAATGGTATTTTTCCTTTATTTTATTTCTCTTATCTTAGTGTATCCACTTTTTTCTTTATAGTAATAAATGCATTTCATTTCACCCACTTCAATACAAATTGAGAAAATTACACTTAAAAACGATAATGAGTTTAATATGCTTATTATAAAGAACTTTAAATTTTGAATTTATTTTATAAAACCTTAGGACCAAATTCTTTTTTTATTCTGGCTAGAGGGGTGACTTGTAATTAAAAATAACTTTATGAAGCTCAAATTCATTTGCAACTTCATGATGAAGGGTGAGAAATCACAAGATTATTGAGGGGAGTAACTAAAATTGGTAAAGATAAATAAGTAAGAGTAAAATAAATATACAAAATTTATGGTTGTTCACCTCAATTTGATAATTCTATATTTATTATTTAACTTATTTAACCAGGAATTGTACTATTAATATTAATAAATACACAAGTCAATCTACCCTTTTGGGTCTAGCTACTCTTCTTTTACACTATATTGTAACCCAAACTTAGGCTCAATCATAACAGATTTCTACGGACTTACATACACATTTAGGATCCATCCAAAGAACAAATAACTCCAAAAATGTTGCAATAAGCAAATAGAACATTTTTAATGAATGATTCAAACAAGAGAAGATCTCAAGCCATTAGTCAGATTGAACAATTGTAAAATGGTAGTTACAGGAGAATCTAATGTAAAGCATTTGTAAGAGGCAATCTTTTAAAAATTATTAAATAATTTTGACATATACTTACATAACAGTTAATTTATTACATTAGTACTAATAAAATATTTTTTTCCTGAATATTTTATCAAAATTAATTTACAAAATCAACTACTACGTCGGCTATCTCCACCCAAAGGCAGTAGGCAAGGCTAGCTTCCTTGCAGAGAATATGATTGTAGGTGGTAGCATCTAATGTTTGCCATTTTGGCACCTCCAGCTTGTTTGCTTGAGGGGAATATTGGGGTTGATCAAATCTTCTTTGCTGACGAGTGTTTGTTTGAGATTTGGTAAGTGACATAGAAGATGAAACTTGCACTTCCTCTGGGCCTGTCTTCATTTAGGTTCCGTTCTAGTTAAGGCCGATAGCCCCCCGGAGTTCCACAAACTTCGATATTGAACTGTGCTCTCCTTCACTAAGTATGACAGCTTTGGGCCCATATTTTATGAAATTAAAAAAAAGAGAAAAAAACCCATTTTAGTCCTCTACTCATAACTCTTTTTTTTTTTTGGTCCTTTACTTAGGCAAAAATCCAATCTAGTCCGCTACTCAAAGAAAAGTTAACCAAGTTAATCCTTCTATTAGATTTCCATCTAAAAAATACTAACTTGGAGGTTAAGTGCTAACATGTACTGTTATCTTTTGAGTTGAAAAAAAATTTATACAATAGGCTCCACGTCAGCGTCTGACTCAACATCCAGCTTGGTTTTATTTTTTTCGGAATCTGATATGAAGAGCCATCATTAGTAAAATATCATGATTGTGTTATATTTTACTTCATTATATTTTAATTTTACTTTATTATCTATTTTTATCTCTTTTATTAATATAAATTATATGTATTTAGAGTGTTAAAATATAATATAATTAATTATATTATTAAATTTAATAGCATTTTAAAAATTTTAACAGTAAGAACTAAATTAAAATATTTACAAGCTACAGGACTTAATCACAAAATTTTAAAGTATAAGAACTGTACTAAAAATTTAATGAAACGTATAACTTCCAACCTTTTTTCATCAATATAATTGACTAAATAAAATGAAGTTATATTAGATCAATTAGTTTCAGCGGTGCATCTTGTTCTAACGTCGGATCAATCCAGTTATGAAATACATTATTACTCCATTATGGTATAATTAATTATTTATATTACCAAACATTACACAATGTTTTATTTATTTTAATACATTTAGTGCTATAATTAAACTATAACACAGAAAATCTTTTAATAAAATATTATTTAATATTAAATAATTAATTACATCATATTAAATAAAATAAAATTCTCAAATTATCGTTTGTACAAAAAATTATTCCACTTTTCTTACTATAACAAATCACTGGTCATATTTTAATCTAATTTATTAATAATCTGACATTCGAGTACTTAATTAATATGCAGAGAAAGATACTTTCTCCTTCCTTCACATCCTTGTGTTTTTTTGGCCAAAAATCTCCTTCACATCCTACTAGCTGCAACCGTCAACGACCCGTAGCCTGAGCGTCCTTCCTTAGCAAATGCTTCTGAATCTTCCCCGTTAAACACCACAGTTTTGGGCACCATATAGTGCGGCAACTGCTCTCTGCAATATCCCATTATCTCCTTCTCGGTCGGCTTCCTCTCCAACCCACTCTTCAAGCTCACGAACGCGCATGGCGTCTTGCCCCAAAACTTATCCAGCCTCGCCAACACCGCCGCCTCGTTCACGCTGCTCACATTCCCCGTGGAGAGATGCGATGACGACTTCTGCACGGCTGACGAGGACTGTGGCAGAGAGGGAAATGAATGCAGATGCTGAACCCTAGGAGAAGGCTGGCTGTTCAGGAGTTACTGATGGATCTTCATATCAGATCCGGAAAAATAAAAAAGGCTAAGCTGGATACTGAGTCCACTGGATAATTTTTTTTCTTTTCAACTCAGAAGATAACAGTACATGCTAGCACTTAATCTCTAAATGAGCATTTTTGGGAGGGAAATTTAATAAATGGATCAACTTGGTTAACTTTTCTTTGAGTGAAGGATCAGTTTGAATTTTTTGACTGAATGAAAAATTAAAACGAAAATAGGATATGAGTAGGGACCAAAATGAAGTTTTTTTCAATAAAAAATAGCCCAATCTGTGATGTTAGTACGGGCAAAATATAAATAGATAAAAGATGTTTTATCCCAACAGGACCCTTTCATTATGAGTCTCAACATTAGGTTTCAAAGTCTCAAATCAAATTTCTTAAAAGTAAATAAAATTTGGTCCAAAAATCTTCCAAATAATTTTAAATTTTAAGGTTGTTAATTTTATGATTAGTAAATGTAACTTTTTCGTGCAAATTCTATTAGCTAATAATAGGACAACAATGAAATTGAATATGAGTGGAACAATATTTTAGTCTCATATTTTTTAGTTCAATCCCTATATATTTCTTCTCTTTTTTATTATTGATTCTATTCCTCACATTTTAGTTTAATTTTAATTTGGTCATTCATTTATTTCAATTCTTAATTTAATCCATAACTAATAATGTTAGCACAGTTATTCCTGATTTAATTGAGATTAAGAGACTAAATGCATTACTTTTAAACTACTGAAAGACTTAATCGAACATAATTTTGACAAGTGAGGGATTAGTGACTGAACTAAAAATTAATGACTAAATTAAATATAAAAGTTAATGAGACAATAAATTAAAAATTAATTTATATATGAAAGACTAAAGTAGTCTTTTATGTAATTGTACACCCTCAGTCAATTATCCTTAGCTGCCCAAAAACGTATGACAAGAAAACGATGACGCCTCAAGCTCAACCACCTCAGGCCCCAAGGCATTAGACAAGTCACTAACCATATACTTCAATTTGATTACAGCTTTCAAGCCCCAACCCAACTCTGATGTGAACTTTTCCTTCATATTGCTAATAAAAGATCTTGCTTATTTAAAAGAATCTTGCTTCATTAGGTTTAAATCCTAATAAATGATAATTGAAACAATATAATGACTTCCTAAATTATTACAAGGGACATAATCATATTTTATCAGAAAGCCAATTGAAAAATCCTTCCTAACAACTTGTTTAAACAAAGACATTCCACATGCATGTGCACTTAGTTATGTGTCTGTTTATGATATAATGCAACAAAGAAATTTTAAAATTATTATCAACTTCAGTCAATTCATTCCTAACTGACATGATGTGATGGCAGTAACTTGATAAGGGATTTTAGACTTTTGTAATTTTCTATGAAGTGCATCTATCAAAGATTTGTTCCAAAGTGTTAAATTTCATACAATTATATTGACCAGGCATCCCTTTTTTTTTTTAATTAAAAATCACACTTATTAAGATAATGTATTATTATTTTAAGGCTTTAGGTTTTAAAATATCTTTTTATCCTATTTATTATAAAATTATTATTTTATTTTATTTTAAAATAATCCCTTTACATTTGTTACATTATTTTTTTTAAAAAAATACTTAATTTAATTCTTAAGATTTAGGGTTTAAAGTTTGGTAGAGAAATTTTATTTAATAAATTTTTTAAAAATAAAATATTAAGTGTAATAATTTTTTTATAAATAAAATATTATTTTAAATATTTTAATGAATTAAAAAAATTTATGATAAATAAAGTAAAAAATTATATTTTTTACACGATAGAGAGACTTGTCGTATCAAATTTATATGTACTCTTAGTCTTAGTCTTGAGCGGTTGTATCTAGTGAAGAAAAAAGTTACTTTTTCACTGGGAAGCGTTTATGGAGGCAAAGACGAAGGAAAATTGGATCAGTGAATATGGTGGATCAAGTATTTCGCAAATTAAGTGCAGACAAAAATGGTGGGTCAAGTAGCTTTAAAAAGAAGCTGAGGTAAAGAAACTCCTTTACCAGAGAGGAAAAGAGACAAATTGAAAAAGAAAACAAGTGAACCCACTAAAAGAGTGATCAAAAAGAAAAAAAAAAAATGACCCTACCAGTAAGAAAGAGCTTAATTAATAATTTTAAGTTGTTATTTTTTGCATTACTATAAAATTAATTATAATCGTATAATTATTATATGTCATATTAAGAAAAAGATAAGTCATAATGACATGTTAAAATATATTGATTATATATCAACTTTAAATAACTCGTTATATTTATATTTTGATCATAATATTTTTATATTTTATTTATTTTTTAAATTACTCCTCTACTTTTTATTTTTTAGTAATCCTACAAAATATTAGTTCATAAATTGAAAATAAAAATAAAAATAAAAAGTTGTGAAGTTATTAGGAAAAGAAAAAGTAAGGTGAGTTAACAAAATTATAAATTAATTTATCAGTGTAGGTCATTAAAAAATAAAAAGTAGAGAAAGTAAATTAAAAAATTAAAAAAATTGGGTTCATAAATAGAAACTAAAAATAAGAGGGTTAAAATATAAATAAAATAAGTTATTTTAAATTGTTATATATTAATATAATATAACACGTCATTATCATATATTTTTCTCTTAGTGTATTTTATAGTGATTGTACCAATAAAACTAATTTTACACTTACACAAACAAAAAAATTACCTAATTTTAAACTGACTTACTACGTGAGTAAAAATAACTAAGAGGCTTGAAGGACGAGGTTACTTTTTAGGCATTTTTATGTTCATGTGTACTTGCAACTTTTCTTACTGAATTTAGGAGTATTAAGACCATTCATTTGTTCATTCTTAAAGAGTTAGAGCCCAAATCTCATCAAATTTGAGTACAAATTTAAAATTGTATGCAGTTCAAAAAGAAAACTGTGTAACATAATTCCATTAATTTTTAGAGATCAAAATTGATAAATAATTAAAAATTTGATATGACGTTCTGCAATAAATTAAAAATAAAAATTGAGTTATGCATTTTTTTTTTCAAACTAAGTGAATCTACATCCCTTAATACAAGATAAAACGCAAAACCAAAATGTCAAACTTTGAATGGGAAGAGATGTTTTTGTGAAAGCACATGTAAAGTTAGGCATTTGCACAAATGAAGCATGGCCTCTCTTATTCAGAAATAATTGAAGCCCAACCAGGGCATGATCTACAATCTTTTACAACATTGATATCCCAATCAAACAAGAAGAATCCCATGTCCTAAAGGATCCTTCAAAAATGACTTATCATATCACAAGCTGTAGCTAACAATACATAAAACCTTCCCTTCTTTTCTTCTCTCAACTCAAGCCAGACACAGCCACCCTTGAGCCAACACATCATCTGCTAAAATCTACATATAAACCACCTTCCTTTGGCCCAACGTTGAGCCATGCATCTACACTATATATATATATATATATATATATATATATATATATATAATCAACTATAGCATGCTTCTATTTTTACCCTAAAATCTTATACCAAATTTACCTCATGATCTATTTATCTTAAGCCTATTTAATTTTAGTCTTTGACAAATGAGTCATTACACGAATTATTGTACGTTCGTCTTTTTATATTATTGAATTATTCGACAATAAGACTACGAGGTTGTTATTTTTAAGAACCAATTCGTGCATTCACTACTGTTTTTAAGACTAAAAGTTAAATAAGCGTAACAATATCTAAGAATTGAACTGGTAGTTTAATATCGGAATTGTCTTCCGACGTAGGTTTGTCCGAAGGACCAAGAAGGAGGGGCAATGTTGTAGGACACAAGGGTGCGGCCGTCACTGGTGGTGACTAAGAAGGAAAGGCTTTGGCCATTGAGGTAAGAGTTGCTCTGCCAGTTCTGGCCCCAATTCCTTGACATGGCTTGCCATCTAGTTCTTGACCCTTTAATGGCCACTGCATGAGCATCACCAGCTCCTCCAACATTAGTGACAAGCACAAGATTGAAGTATGAATGGCCATTGATGGTGAATCTTATTCCACCTCTTCTTCTACACCTCACCCTTCAAATTCATCAAAACAGAACACAACACAAAAAAACGATGTTAGCTTCTTCCTGGACAAGCATGTTAGCTTAGTTATTAAGGGAAAATAGTATTAATGGATTTAATTTCCCTTGTGAGGGGTCCAAGGGTAAGCTTAGATTGATGATCATGGGAGGAAGTTGGATATGAAATAGGGTTAACAATTATTTTAGTCCTTTAATTAATTTATTTGTTTGAATTTTAATTTTTAAAATTTTTTAATTTGTATGAGATTCATTCATTAATTTAAGTTAGTATTTCAAAATGGTCTCTTAATTTTATTGTGACATTCTCAAGCGATCACCTAACATTTTTTTTTTTATTCCAAAATGGCCGCTGATGAATATAATGGAAAAAAATTGAATATAGCATATCTTAAAAGCTACAAGACCTAATTAAAAAAAAAGAATACAATTTTAAAAAAACTATATTGAAACACATAAATAAGTTAAAAGGACCAAAATAATAATTAAGGGTATGAAATAGTGACCAAGGAGGAAGAATTCTCAAAGATTTGCAATTACAAATAAGAAATTGTTATAAAACATAGTGAAAATTTATTTTTGGTCCTCATAATTTCATTAATTTTTAATTTAGTCCCTGTTATTTAAAAATTTTTAACTAGATCTTTGCGCTTTATAATTTTTTTAGTCCCTACTTTTAAAATTCTATTAGCATTTAGTTAAATTTTACTGATATAATTTATTATATTTTGTCTAAATACTCAAAATATGTATAATTTAGGCTAACAAACCATATTAAAAGAGTTAACGAAGTAAAATAATTCAATTATATAGTAAAATATTGGCGAAAAAACAGAACATCAAGGACTAAATTAAAAATGATTTAAACAATAAAGAGTTAATTATAAAGTTTTGAACCGTAAGGACCCAAAAATTGAGTGCAACTTTAAGGGTCAAAAACATAATTTTCCCAAAAAATATATGGTAAAAAAGTGTAGATTTAGATTTGGTAAATTAAAAATTTTAAATGCATGTGAATTTAATAAAATTTGAGTTATTGGATAAAAATTTAATGGCACAGATATTAAAAAGTTATTTTATATGTATTAAAATTTGAACCATTTAATAAAAATTTAATAGTACAAATTTTTTTTAAACACAATAAATTTAGATTATTAAATGTAGGGATTCAGATCCAAAAAAAGTGTTGGAAAAACCTACCTTCTATAAATGACTGGAACAATGCCGGCTTTGTATTGAGCAATTTGCTGAAAACCAGGTTGGGAAAGATCAAAATGGAGGTTTGGAGGGTCACACCATCCCCCTGGAGGGCAGAAATTAGTGGCTGTGACCACAATTGAGCCAGGAAGACACCACTGTGGGTCACTCACACATCTTATTTCATAGCATGCACCACAGCTTAACCCATTGTTGAACAATGCACTGCTCAATGCTGCTGTATTAGTCCCATACCCTTGGCTGTACAAATTCCCATACCCACATGCCCCTCCTGTAAAGAACAAACTCCATCGTTACATATTATTCCTCTCGTCAAATCTGTACAGCAGTGCTGTGTACAGTAGAAAACCCGTATTAGAATAATGAAAGGAATAACACATTACCCATAGTTCCGGCAGCATCACTTCCACCATAGAAAGTGGCATGAGCATTAATCCAACCTCCATACCCATGATGGAAAGAGGAGACCATGGAGGCAAATTGTAGGAGAAGAAAGCCAAGAAGAAGAGCCATGTTTTCCTGCATGAACATATGGGAATGTGAGAAATGTACAGAAGTATTAAAGAGGGAGCAAAGAATAAGAAGGGAAGAGAATAATGAAGAAGTAGAAGAGTGAACCTTGAAAGAAACTGTCTGAGGAGATGGAGGGAGGAATGGAGAGGGAGTTTATAGAGGAGAGTCAACATCAAACCTGACTGGGATAAGCTGACACATTTTGAGCTGTTGGGACCATGCAAGTGTGGTAATGTATAAACAAATGGTCTGGGAACTGTGTTTTGGTGAAAAAAACTATTCTCTTTTTTTTATCCAACTTAAAGAAAAGTTGATTCCGTGGATTTCAAATGCCTCAGTTGGATTCCACTCCCAGAATTTGTCTTCAACAGTGAGAATGTATAGAGAGAGAGAGAGAGAGAGAGAAGACTGAGTGTACAGAGAGAAAACAGACACAGGCAAAAAGATTCCCGAATCCCAGTGGTGCTGTTAAATTAGCCAAAATGAGGCCCGCACTCCATTTTTTCATAATCAACGTCATTTAGTTTCTGAGCGTATATATTTAATTATTCTGATTTTGTAAATTTTGACAAATTTATCAATAAAATCGTTTAATGAACTAATGATACATGGGACTCAAATAGTAATTTTTTTAAAAGTTTAAATATTCCTTTTTCTTTCTGTCATACTTTTTCAACCGTATGCACACCATACGATGTTTGTTAAAAAAATTTTTAAACGTTTGTGGGCTAAAATTATTTTATTATTAATGTAATTTATGAAATTAATTAATTAAGCAATTAATTTGGATATAAATTTAAAATAAATTAGATTTGAGCTAATTATGGATGATTTGATTATCCATATGTTTATTGGATAAAAATTTCAACTTATAGTCTAAAATTTATAATAATGATCCTATTAAATTACTTGTTAAAAGGTGAAAAGAAACTTTTAAACTAATTTATAATTTATAATTATTCAATATAGTTTTAAAAGTTGAGAAAGTTAAGATTTATTTTTTTAAAATAAATTAAATATTTTACTTGCTTGAAAACAATCATGACTTTGAAAGTACAATAATTTCTCCAATTCAGAAAAGTCATGCCAGATATTTGGCTATTCCGAACTTTCTCTCTCTTTTACTTTTTTTGTGAGAAGTTTCGGTGAAACAAGTTATAAACTCTAATACTTAAATTATGTCTACATTAGAATCTTCTTCAAATAAATTTTTTAATTCATTAAATCTCTCAAGTACAATTATTATTATTGTTATTATTATTATTATACTATAATTATTTATATTATTATCTCTCATTTAAACATGAAAATATGTTATCATTGTTTTCATATTTGTAGATAAAAAAATTGAATGATTTGAAAGGAATATTAGATTCATTTTAGAATTAAATTGTGTTTATAAATTGAATGAACTATACAGATAAAAAAATAATAATTTTCAAACATAAAATCACAATTATATAAAATTATATTTGACTAAAATTAATTTTAAAAATTAAATGAACCCAAAATCATATTAGTTTAACACTAATCCAAACATAAATTGGTTTAAAAAAATTAAGAAGCATTGATTTTCACACAAATACAATTTGCCGCAATATAGAGTGTCAGTGTATTATATGACGTGATGATAAAATAAAATAGTAAAAATTGGAATAAAATGTCATGTCCTTTTTATAATTTTAGAATTTGCAATAAATATCATTAAAATATAATTACTTAAAAAATTATTTATTTAGTAATATCTTTATAAAACAAACTCATCTGCAAGAGCGTGAGAGTATGAGTGTAATTTGGCTCAGAATTTCATTTTATCTTCTCCCTAGCTCCACAATAAAGAAAGTGAAAATTAAGTTTTTCAGATAACGAAAGAAGGTAACTCTTTGGCAATTCTATATTATCTAAAACAAAATTCTTAAGTAAGACTTTAGTTCAACTTAGCCATTTTATTTCTTGTAGTTTCATATCAAGACATCATTTAACATAAGTTGTATAGTGTTAAATACATATAAAATATGATGTCATTTTAATTTTTTATCTAAGAATGTATTCTTTCATCCTTAAAAAAACACAAAGTTTCAATTATTTAGTCTCTAAATCTTAGAAATACACTTATTTAAAATTTCAAAATTTTTTATTTCTTATAACCCTTGAAATTAAGACATGAATTTTTTTGTTAAAAAACCCTAAAATTATATTTCTTCAATTTTTTTCCCTAAATATTAGTGTGGTTCATAAGAGGGTAGAGGGCCATTGAATTGATTGGATGCTTTTGTAGAGAAGAGAGTGGATTTAATTTTTTTTTGTATATTTAAGGAAATTTAGATTATCAAAATTTTATTCAATAATATAGATTTTAATAAATATAATATAATTTTTAATAATATTTTAAATATTATATTGCTTTATTTAATAATTTAAATTTTATTAAATTCACTTATATTTAATTTTTAAATAAAAAAAATCCATTTCCGTGTCATAGATATTTTATGTGGTAAAATTGAATGATGATAAAAGTTGTAGCCTGTGGTGTCCCTTTCCATATGCCCCATGCCTGCCAACTTACTATAATCTGCAAAGACATACATGTTTGGCTGTCATGCATGCAAGGCCTACTTCCCCATTTAATACTAACATGTGATCTTTATTCTTAACTGCAGACACCTAGTACCCTCCTTGTTTAATGAGTGTTTCTTAATTAATTACTCCTTCACTCCTTAACTTATCAATACTATTAATATTATTGATATAAGTAGAATTATAAATAATAATCATGGTTTTTAAATGTTTATGGGATCAATTTTCTTTTATTCTATACTTAAGACTCTAAGAACATATAATCAAATGTTTTTACGACAAGGCACTAGATTCTTAGGATAAAAAAAATAATTAATCCTTGATCCTTCAAAATAATTTCTGAGGTTATGTTCATTCATAATAAATATTTTAAATTTAGAGCAAATTATTTTTTTTATCTCATACTTATAATAAAATTATCATTTTAATTTACCACTCGTTATAATATTTAAAATAATTTTTTATTTATGTGATTAAATTTGATATTTTTTTTTAAATAAAATGTCAAATGTAATATTTTTTAATAAATAAATAATTATTTTATACAGACAATAAATACAGGATTAAAATAATAATTTTATAATAATTAAAAAATTAAAAAATAATAATAGAAAATGAAATGAAGCATAGAAATGAAATTATAAATTTAAGATATTTATTATAAATAATTTTCTAGAAACCCTCTATTAGATATTCTTAGAATCCACATATAGGATCTTTTAAAGTGAAAGAATTCAATCTTCAAGTTATTTACAATAATTTGAAAATTTAAAAAATTTGGTTAGAAATGGATCGTGAGGGATTGGTATCGTCGGCAGAAGTAGATTGAAGCGTGTGGGGTCAGAAGACAATGTTTCACGTGGGAGGGACGAAGGGCTCTTAGCCCAATTGCCCTACTTACCACCGCATCACTCCTTCATTTGTCTTTACATCATTCTCACATTCGTACCTTGCACTTGCATTTTCCACCCACGACCTCCCTCACAACTAACAACAATATGTATGTATTTCTACGTGTACATAAATACCTATATATATACACCTATATATAAAGGGGCGAATCAAAAATTTGATTATAAAAAAATTAAAAATCTTTATATTAAGTATTTAAATTAAACGAGACAAATTCTTATAATTGATATAAAGTGAACTTATATCAATTAAAAAATTAAATCAATAATTTAATATAAAATTACATATAAAAATTAATATTTTAAAAATACAAAGGAATTAACTACCCCTTTCACACCCCAATGAGAGGGATATTATAGCCAGATAAAATGATAATTTACATAATTTTCATAAAAAATAATATTTAATTTAGTAAATTAAGTTCGAATTCTCTTTTGTCAATTGCATGTGAATTTAAAGAGAAATAAGCATGAAGTAAGTGGATCCAATACTTTTAGTGAGACTTATTAGTCAAGTGAACTTCACTTACTTTATATTTATCTCTCTTCATTATTGACCGTAAATTGATAAAAGGAATATTAAGAGGATTAAATTGCTGAGTTTACATCCAAGAATGATATGATGCCAATCACTAAAGTTTTTTCTTTTCTATTGTTTAGGGTATCTATCAGTTAGTGACTAATCTTTCAATATATGGCTAAACCCAAAGTGGGATAAGGTTTCACAAACAAATTATTTTCATTTTCATTCCACCGCGAATTCAAACTTAAGAGACGATGGTTAAGAGACATAAACTTCTTCCATATGTGCCAATTTGTGTTAGTAATCATTAAAGTTTTAGTCCTTTATAAAAAGAATTTTTCTTAATGTAAGTCTTTATATAATTATTTTTTTTATTTGGCCTATTACAAATAAGGTATTTTTTAATTTGATGTTTCATGAATTTACTTTATCACAATTTGGCTCCTTAAGAATAAAATTGTTATCTATAATGACTTTAAAAAATAATTCAATTTTAAATATAAGATAGACATTATTAGTAACAATTTTATTTATAAATAATCAAATTGAAAAATCAATTTCATGAAAGATTAGATTAAGAAATATCTTATATATGAACTAATAAAATAATTTTATGAATATGAACCAGATGTTTCTTCCCCCTTTCTTTGTTTTTCTTTTCTCTTAATTTAAGCTTACCTTTTAGGCTATGAAAAGGTTTTATTGAATGTGCAGCCTGAAATTTTTCTTCGTAAAGCTTATGTATCTTTGAGATTACTCTTCGTAAAAAAAATTTAATTATTAATACGTAAAGTGTTAAAGTGGCAGTCTATATAACAAAATGGTAGTTTAAAGTGTAAACATATATATATATATATATATATATTAAAATATCTAGTTTTTAATAGAATAATTACTTATTATATAAGAAATAAATTATAACAATATATATTTTCAATTGTACGTGTTTATTCGATTATACGAAGAGATAATTACTTATACAGAAGTTTTCTTAGGCAAAAAAAAAAAAAAAGAAAAAAAAGAATGACCATAGCATTCAAGAAAAGCCATTCCGAAATCATGAAGTTGTACAAAAATTCAGCTACAATTATTTCGCTGGTTCCACGAATTCGCATCTTTGAAAGTTTTGTGGTAAAGTTTCTTTGTAAAGTTGGGGACCCAAGTCAATGTCTTATTTATTGTACTCCACCTTCACGTGATGTCCTTAAAAATTCTAAAATATGTAGCTAGTAAGTTTTTTTCTGGAAAGAAGAAGAAGAAGAAGCTACAGTTAGAGATATTTTTTAAGTTTCTTGGAGTTAAGTTTTCGACTAAATTTTTTAGTCTTTTTAAAGTTGAGATAGTTGTTATTTTAGTGATTATAAATTTGTTCTTTTCACATTAATTCTTTACTAATGAAGGCTTTCAATTTAGTCAACCATGAAATTGTCTTTTAATTTGAATTCACACCACATACATGTGTTATTAATTTGGCCACTTACAAATAAAATGAATAAGATCTTTATATTATTCTACAATTCAAAAACTAGCAGTCAATTTTTTTGGGTCAAATTTCATATAATGGCGACTAAGTGATAATCTAACAAAAAATATGATGACATATATATATATATATATATATATTAATTTCGTTTATAGTTTATCAATAATGTGAATGACCAAATTGTAAAATGCTTATATTTTAAGAACTAAATTGAAATGACAATTTTATTAGTAATTAATTCAAAATGTCTTATTTATGAGAGATTAAATTAAAAGAATAATTTAAAAAATAAAATTAAAACTACATTCCCAAATAAAGTTTTAGTCTTATATTAGAAAATATACATTCTTTCATATTAACTTAGTATATTTAAATTTTAATTTTTGGAGTGCTTATAAAAGAATTTAAATTCATATCAGTTAAAGATATGTTATTAATTTCCTTCTGTCTAAGTAGTTTGATTTATTCACAAATAGTTGAGCATTCATGGAAGTTTTATAGTGGAGTGAAGCATGGTTACACAGGGACAGAGAAAAAGGAGACGAATCTTCGGACTTTGATTTGGGTGCCTCACCTTGTCCTTGTTATTTGTTCAATTTGTTTACTGATTAGTGATTACGTTACTCTAGATATGTACTTCAAAACCACTCAGCAGATCTAAGAACCTTTTTTTTTTTTTTTTTGAGCTTCGTGAGCAGAAATGGATTTAAAATTTAATTTTAAGAGATAACAAAGTTTTAAATTCAGGATTTGAAATAAAAAAGAGGAATTTTTACAAACAAAATGAAATTTTTTTTCTCAATTAAGGAATTAAATTATAAATATAATATAAAATTATATATAAAACTTTAAAATTATAAAAAGTCTAAAAAAAAGCAATTATACAACTGTGGATTTAAACATTTATTTTAATATGATTAAATGGAAAAAGAATGTAGGAAACAACTTTTTTCATTTTGATAAAAGATGTTAAAAAATATCAAATTTAAATTTCATATTTCTTTGTTTCTTTCTATTTATTGTTTTCTATTTTTCTCGGTCCAAACATTTCCATAACATATTACTTATCCAAACCAAAATGAATGCACTGATAATTTGTTCATTTTAGATGCTATCCCTATATATATATATATATATGGAGCTAAGGAACTTAAAGATTGGTAATTGCTATCCTTGATTATAATCACGATGATAAGATTTGCAATATTCAAACATATAAATATACAATGGTATATATATATATATATATATATATATATGTAGGCTTTCTTAATATGACAGGACAAAATATTTTCAACCAGAATACTATTTTGACAAAAGTATTACATTTATATGTTTAAAGTTATATTTTTATTAATTTTTTAATAAATTTTTAGTGACAAGGAGAATATTCTTTTTATTTTATAAATAGACACCGCTAACAGACATATAGCTGTTGTATAATTTACATACATATATAATATTATTAAAATATTTTTTTATAAAAATGTTTAATTAAATAAAAATATAATTATATTATTTTTATTTTATTAATATTTATCTTATTATTTAAATATTGATTTTAAAATATTGTCTTTAAACACTTGAACATATGTATCAAGCATATATATCACCTAAATGATTGATATAGCAAAATTTTCAAATTTCAGTTATTTTTTATTTTAGTGATTTAATAAATAAAATAGAGAAAGAGAACAAATTAAACTTTTTAGTTAATTTTGTATATGCATTTTTAATAACAACAATAATAATAATCATTATATTCTATTGCAAAAAATATTTAATTTGAAAATTTATGTGGGAGTTATCTCATTTGAAGACTTTTATTTGTGAAAGAATTATTGACTGCCGTTTAAATATCTCTTTTAAATGATGACAAGCAGACAGGATATCTTAGAGCGTTAGAGATTTAAATGGCACAATAGCTTTGTTTTCAAAATGTCTTAAAGTTGCAAGCACAATGGATCTCTTTTTCATATCTTTTTATAAGTGGGTTATAATAATCATGCTTTTAAATATGTAATCTTGTAGTCCTTTATATATTTACTAATTCAACTATGTGCAATTCTTTTGTATAAATTTTGATGAGTTACATTACAATTTTGATGGATTACATTTATCAATGGATTACATGTAATTTTAAAGTGTGAAAAAGTCTTGTTGTATTTGATTAAACTTATTATATGTTAATTGATAGCAAAATAAGAGCATGTAATTCCGAGTATTGATTGAGTCTAATAAGTTTAACCTCTAATGGCCAAGAGCGTTTCTCAGAGTGTTTTAACGGCAGAGAGAGAGAGTGATCTTGAAATTAGTGTGTATCAAATTAAGGCTTCAATGTGTTATTTATAGAGTTTTATTTTAATAATATAATAATTAATATTATTAAAATAAAATCCTTCAGAATCTTTAAAATGATTTTTTATTTAATTAATAAAAAAAATCAGCCCATTAAATCTCTCTGGGTAACAGTCTTATATTAGTAATTTGATAGGATGATTACTAATACTCTTAGGCTGTGGGTTGGGTTTTTGCCCAGTGGGCTTGTGGATAATCGAACCCATCACCAATTATCCACAAATTAAAATAAAACTCAAATCATTCTTAGTTTATAAATTACAATGTCAATTGCCTGATTAGTTATAACATAAAATTAATCTAATAGCATAATTAATGCTAATCCAAATAATATTAAAAATATTCTAACAATCTCCCACTTGGATAGCATTAATTAAATTATTAGGCCAATAAAAAAAATACATAATTAGGCAATTAATATTCACATAAACACATGGATATATATATATATATATATTTATAAATCATACAAAATTTAAAAATGAAACTACACACAAAAATAACTGAATCCGATAGGGAAACAAGTGATATTAACATTGTCATAGATTAATTTCAATATCTGAATAGAATGGAATACAAAATGACATTTGAAACATTATATTACAATGCAAAAGTCCCTTTAGGACTTAACTCAAAAATCTCGTGTCAAATTGCACCATAAAGCCCCTTAAGGACACAAATCATTTGGTGTCAAATTGCACTATAAAAGCCCCTTAAGGACTTAACTTATACTCCCACTAGACCAAGGCTACATTAAAAATTCAACAAGACCCATATGAATTATACAATTTGAATTACTCCTATGGGTAGACATTGGTCAATAGATCCGTCATCATGCGCTTACTACAAATGTGAACCATGCGAGTCTGAGATAACTGAAAATTCATAAATGAAATCATGGATTTAGGATATTGAATATGATAAGGAAAGTATTGTTATAAATCCTAGCAAAACTTCAATTCTGAACTATATCTAAAGTTTTGGCATAACTAAAACATTGAATCCGATAAGGAAACAAATGTTATAAGTGCCAAAATATACCAAAGTGTTCTTTAAGAACACAACTCAGACTCTCACCAAAACAACACATCAAAATTCGAATATACCTAAGAATCATATATTTTCAAAACTCTAGTGGGTTTGTGTTGGTAAACAAATCACCCAAAATGAATATGAGATGCATAGATCTTCTCTCTAACAAACAGGAATTGAGTATCAAAATTTGATACAATTGAAATTCTTGTAACTTTGAGAGAAGCGTATAATAGAGTTATGTCGCAACAAAATGGTCAAGACTTAAAATATACACATAATGGAAATTGATTTCCTTGACCATATTCCTTAATGAGTAGCGATATACTCTTCACTTATATATATATATATATATGTAAGGTAGCTGTAAATGTCCATTTGACACTTCTCAACAAAATAGCTCCTTCAAAAACATCGTATAGATGTAATCAGAAGTGGGTTTAGGATCATCATAACTGTCTTTGTAGCTTTCTAATGATCATGTCCAGAATTACTTAAATATATATGCCAAGCACACCAACAAGGAAAAAAAATGTTCAAACACGTGCACACTTGAGCCTATATATTAGGCTATTAATAATTGATTCATATGGAACTTTGCCTGTCAAAGTTCTCTCTTCATCATTTAAGGTATAACGATTTAAACAACCTATCACCATTATGCACAAGTGCACAAGGAGTGCAAGAATACATATCAAATTTTTTGAGCACTCGTTCAATATAGGTTACTTGAGACAAACTAAGAATGTCACAAGATCTATCATGGCGAATCTAAATTCATTTTTTTTAAAGAAAAAATTTCACCTAGATCTTTCATGTCAAAGTAGCATGACAAAATGTGTTTTGTCTCATTTAATAAGCACACTGAGTTATTGGCCAATACGATGTCATCCACACACAACACATCCTCATGCAAGTCTTCATCTATGATTACAGTGCCTATATAGCTAACTGTAATCAAACTTCCTTCCACTCCAAGGATGGTTTATTATTCTTATTGCTTTTCTTAAGTCCATACGATTTCTTGCCATAGGCATTGCCTTCACTTTTCTTTCCTTTTCAATTTCACATTTCCAGCCTTGCTGGATGAACCATGTGAAATATAGTTCACTAATTATGAGAATTCACCTTCTTTATTGATTCTTCCTCTTGGGTCATTTTAGACATCATATGATTAATAGACCATTCTAACTCTTAGGAATTATAAATGATTCTCAAGACTCCATATTCAGCAAAAAGAGATTAGAGAACTCTATAAACTAGGTTGCTTTCATCCAAGTTCACATCTAGGATTTCAGCTTGTTATAGCAGTTAACAAGCTTCATCATGTGCTTACACACTTCTAACACTTCGTCATAGTGAGTGTTATCTAGCAAAGAGAAATAATAGGCCTTTTTAAGTCTTATCAAACTTCTTAAATTTCTTACTGACCACTTTGAGGTATTCAATTGCAGTGTCCTTCTTAGGAATACTTTGTCTGATAGTCTTTCCAATCGTATACTTAATGACAGTCAGACAAATCTTATTAGACTCATACCACTACTTATGGTAAGCCTTGTCAGCAGCGCTAAACTCAGTGGTGAGATCCACTGGCTTAGGTTCTCTCATACCTAAACTTCCCTTGGTGATCACCAGATACATATCAAGGGACTCAATCTAATTATCATAGTCTATTATGTTCAGAGTTTTCACCATAAATAGTTGCAAGAACAGAGAAGCTGAGGGAAAAACAAATAGGAAACATATAATTATGTCCTAGATACATAATTACATATATATATATATATATATATAACAAAGTTTCCATAACAAGACTCAGCTTCAGCAACTGTGTAACAAAATACTCATCATATCCTACCTAAGGGCTTGGACTATGATAAATCAAGAAAACTTATACACACCAAGGAAGCACATTATCAAGAGAAACGACACAAAATGCATCCACAATCTCTATATCGATAGGATATGAGAAACCATGAATACATCAATAAGTAAATCGCTGTTGATAGGCCACAAACAAGCCTTTTTCACAAAATTATATTGACAATGTCACACCGATAGGGCATGTCCATTGTCAACATAATATTTACATACATTCTCTTTAGTGGACTTATCACAATGTTCAGACTCATCAAAATTCTTATCATAAACTTGTTATCGCTTACATAATATTTTCCTAGATATTTAAAAATATTTATCTAACCTCAGTCTTCTATAATTCGACCCTTCTTAGACCTTAAATGGGCTCATGGAAGGTCATGGTGACAAAATTTTAAGATAAATGAACATAGGCAAAAAGAGATTGGTTATACAATATTATGGTGTATTTTAAACTCAACTATATTTTCACGCCATAGCTAACCTTTTTTAGCCTTACATTACCATGAAGACCATTCAAAAAGAAGAAGAAAGAAAAGGAAGAAGAGAAACTAATCATGTTACAAAGATGAGATTAGAGAAAGGAAATTTAGAAAATTTCATAGTCCATCAAACCAGGCTCTGATACCATTTGATAGCAAAATAAGAGAATGTAATTAAACATAATTATAAATAGGGAGAATAAATTAACAATCTGACCTGATGAAGATGACATTGTTATTCCGAGTATTGGTTGAGTCTAATAAGTTCAACCCCCAATTCCCAAGAGCGTTTCTCAGAGTGTTTTGACAGTAGAGAGAGAGTGATCTTGAAATTAGTGTGTATTAAATTAGGGCTTCAGTGTGCTATTTATAGAGTTTTATTTTAATAATATAATAATCAATATTATTAAAATAAAATCCTTCAGAATCTTTAAAATGATTTCTTATTTAATTAATAAAAAAAATCAGCTCATTAAATCTCTCTAGGTAACAGTCTTATATTAGTAATCTAACAGGATGATTATTAATACTCTTGGGCTATGGATTGAGTTTTTGCTCAGTGGGTTTGTGGATAATCGAACCCATCAACGATTATTCACAAATTAAAATAAAACCAAGACCATTCTTAATTTATAAATTACAATATCAATTGCCTAATTAATTATAACATAAAATTAATCTAATAACATAATTAATACTAATCCATATAATATTAAAAATATTCTAACATTAATTATATATATATATATATATAAAATATTGTTAAATTAATTTTATCTTTTATATAATATTGTTTAATTAAATAAAAATTTAAAAGTTAATTTCAGTCATTATATTTTAGTACTTTACAGTTTGGAGATTTAAAAATATCTTGGAGTTGTAAGCATAATCTCTCTCTCTCTCTCTCTCTTTTCAATATTTGTTTATGACTAAGTTACAATAATTCATGCTTTAAAATATGTAATTTTATAGTTCTTTAATTTTTTTTTTGGCCTAACTGATTTCATTAAAAGCAGAACAAAGAAAGTCACTTACAAAGCAAAATAACTGAAAAGAATAGAAATAAATTAGAAAGAAACGGCTTATACAGCTCACTATCCTAACATCACTACTCTAATCCACTCCATTAGATCTTCTCCCTCTTATCATATCAACACACTAACTAACAATATTCCAAATTGACTTCACCTGAATTCTCCATGATAACTGACAGCCAAACCGTACCCTTTCCACCCAAGGACACATCAGCATCATATGCTCAACTATTTTGTCTTTCTCCTGGCAAATTGGACATTTCAGATCAGCAGCACATCTTCTTCGAAATAATGCTTCTTTAGTGGCTAATAAATTGATGACATTCTCTATATGAAGTGAATAACCTTTTTTAGAACTTTCAGCTTCGGTAATATAAACGAGCTTCCTGGCTTCCTACATACTTCTATTTCCTCAACTTCCCTACTATATCTATATCCACGCTTTACACTATATATCTTATCTTTTGCCTTTGCCTATCTTAATTTATCAGAACTCCATTCAATCGATATTAGAATATTTAAAATAGTTTTTCTCTCTTCTTCTGTTATTTCACTAGCTATACTACTCAAACACCATTTCCCATCCCTAGTTAGTTGAGAAACCTTCCTATCCTCATCTTCACTCAACATTCTGTTATGGTTTAGTTTATATCCATTACATTCAGGAACCCATTTTTCTTCCATTCCCAATCTTCCAATACAGCTCCTTACCCAAGAATCTTCTACCTTTAAGTAAGCTAGACCATGGCTATGATGCTTTTGGACCCTTTCTTGCATTTAAGAAATCATTATCTTAAAAATGCACACCCTTCAATACACTAACCCACAAATCATTTGGATATTGTATCATTCTCCAAGCAGTTTTACCTAGCAATGCCAAGTTAAAGTTACTAAAATCTGAATCCTAATCCCCCTTCAGACTTGGCTCTTGTTCATTTTCTCCATGACTTCCAATGACTTCTATTCCCAGAATCATTGCTTCCCACAAGAAACTAGCTAACATACTATTAAAATCTTCACATGTCCTTTTCAGAAATAAGAAGCAACCTATTGGATATACAGGAACTGCACTTGCTACTGATTTGATTAATGTTTCCCTCCTCGCATATGACAACAAACTCCTTTTCCACCCCTGTATCCTTTTTAAAATCTTATCTCTAACAAATCTCAGAGCATCAGCTTTTGATCTACCCCATAACACTAGTAATTCCAAATATTTGCCTTGCTCACTTGACTCTTTTATACCCAATGTATGACAGACTCTATCCCTCACATCTGCTTGTAAATTGCTTGAGAGAAACATATTTGATTTGCCACAATTTTCTTCCTGACCCGAGGCTCTGCAGTAAACTTCCAAAATTCTCTTCATTTTTATACTATCCATGTTACTAGAATTCATAAAGAAAATTATATCGTCAGCAAAGAAAGCATGAGATAGTATAGGGCATCTTCTCACAAGCTCAACACCTTTCAAATCCCCATTCTCAACATGAAAATTAACCATTGAAGATAAAACATTAGCTGCTACTATAATTCTTCTTATTAACACATCCCCTTGTCTAAGACCTCTTCTTGGATTAATACTAGCTACCTTTCTTCCTGACAATAACAGATTGAATTCCACTGTATTAACACATCCCATAATTCTTCTTACCCGTTCTTGACAAAACCCCAAATTTGTAAGAACACCCTCCACAAAAGTACCACTCAATCTTGCCATAAGCTTTACTCGTGTTCATTTTTAAAGCAAACTCATATTTTCTACATCTCTTTTTTGGTTTTAAGTAATGAAATACTGCATGTACAACTAGCACATTTTCTTGCATCAATCTTCCTAGTACAAATGCCCTTTGGTTAGGAGACACAATCTTTTCCAATATACCCCTTATTCTATTAACCATTACCTTTGATATTATCTTATACACATAGTTGCAAAGGTTAATTAGCCTATAATGAGTTACCCTTTCTGGTTTTTCAATTTTAGGAATCAACACAATATCAAGTAATTCCTTTAAAGAAACTCCAGATTCGAAATATGCCTCTACTAATCTTAACAATTCCATACTTACTTCCTCCCAAGCTTTCTGAAAAAATATGCCTGAAAACCTATCAAGCCCAGGTGCTTTATAGGCTCCTAATTGAAAAGCAACTTCTCTCACCTTTTCCATAGTCACTGACTAATTTTTCGTTGTCCTCAGCTGTCACCATCTTCTTACCATACGCTAATGCTTGTTAAAAAGGTCTGCTCCCTTGGCTTATGAATAAATCTTCATAGTTGTTCGTAAACATCTTAGCAATTAATCCATCTTCCTTCACCCACATGCATTATTGTTTTTCAACCTTACTACTTTGTTTCTAGCTCTTTCTTGGACAGTGCTCATATGAAAAAACTGTGTTGTCATCTCGTTCTCTTAACCAGTTAATTCTAGCCCTTTGACTCCAATACTTTTCCTCCATCATCCACACTCTATCAATTTCCCTCGTTAACTCATAAAGTCTTCTTGCTTTCTCTTCAGTGAAGTCCCACTCATTACATTCTGTAACTTTATAACCCCTCAATTACCTTTCTGTTGTTAGATTTTTCTGCTCTATATAATCAATACCCTTCTACATCTTTTTAGCCTTCCAATTACATCTCTCACCTTATCATCCCCACTGTACGAGACCCATTTCTCCTTAATCAGTCCTTTGAATTCTTCATGATCAGCCTAAAATGATTCGAATTTGAATACCCTTGGAGTTCTAAAGTCTTTGAAACATAAATCCAGAAATAATACATGATGATCCGATCCAATTGCCTTCATATTAAAGACCAGTGCATGAGGAAAAAAATCTCTGAATGCTTCCTTTCCCACAGCTCTGTCCAATCTTTTTTTCACATTTGCTTCTCCAGCCCTCATATTATTCCAAGTAATATGTCCCTTTTTATTGTATATCCATCAAATTACAATCATCTAACATCCTCTGAAATTCAATGATCTTTCTTGCAGCTCTTAGCTTTTCACCCTTTTTCTCATTCTGAAATAGTAAGTCATTAAAATACCAATACACACCCATGTACCATTCGTTATTCTTACAAACTCTCTCATTTTTTCACATGCTACCCTTATATCCTTCTCTTTTGGCAGCCCATACACAAAGGTTATATATTTTGGACATTTTATGCTGCTAGACCATGCTTCCACATATATGAAATTTTTCAGACTACTTCTGATATTCACCTCCACTTCATCTCCTCACCACAGAACTAATCCTCCAGATCTTCCCTTTGGCTCAACAACAAAGCTAGTCTGCTTTTTTTTTTTTTTTTAATCTTCCCACTTTGTCTAACCTTTTTCTCTCCATTTTTGTTTCCATTAAGAACATAAAAGAAGGTTTATACTTTCGCACGACCTCCCTCAAATTTCTAACTATCAGAGGTGTCATAAGCCCCTGACAATTCCATGATATCACCCTCATACCCCTTGGGTGGCTAAAGATGGCCAGCCACCAGAGCCCTTTGTGTTACTTCCTTCTTCTTCAACATGTCCTCCTCTAGCATTATTACTAAACACATACCAATCAGCGGGAAAACTACATATTTCTTTTATTGGGACATCTACCAAATCTTCCTCAATTCTTGCTGTAATCTTTCTTTTTTCCCCATTTATTCTATACTGCTTTAATTTCTTCTTTCTTCCACTAGATCGACATTTTTCCTTTCCCTCATCCTCTATTCTTCTAAAAAACAATTTCCTCTATTCCTCCACTACCTTCATTTTTTTTTTCTTTTGCTATGAACTCTCTAAGACATCAGCACTTCCCCTCAAATCAACCCTCTTCAGCCCCCTTATAATATCCATAATAGCATTCAACTAAGTATCCCAATGGTGAAGAGATTTACCCTCTGCCATCAATATCTTCTATTCATAACTGCTCATCTTTATTACAACAATCCACTAATTCTTCCCCTTTAGATTCTTCCCTCCATATACCTTCCTCATCAGATTCTTTTTTCATGTTTTTATTTTCATCGTGAGTCCTTCTCGTTGTTCTTGCATCTGAATTGTTCCAGTCTTCAGTACAAATTTTTTTCTGATCATAATCGTCGAACCTTCTATCTTCTGTGTCACCAATTTTGTTACTGCAACTTCCCTTAACTTTCCCGCCTTCTGTTATAACAACCATTTCCTCATGCGCCATTATTTTTTTTTTTATTATAATTGAACTAAATCAACACCGTAACCCTTATGAAGTTTCTCAACACCCTTCCTTTTAAAATTAGACTTTCCACCAACACTGTTTCACCTACTTTATCTCCCAGCTTCCTTGTATTCTCCATGTTCTTTGCTTCGAAAGGGATATTGTGAAATTGTACCCAGAATGGGCATATATCAAAATCAATCTTTACAAATATGTTATAATCATTCTATTCTTGGATATTCAAGATATATCCAAAAATTGCCCATGGTCTTCCTCTGAGTATTCTCATTCTTTCCGCTTCATCTTGAAATGTAAAGATGAACTCATTCGATGACACTTCCAGAGTATCAAGCCCTTCCGATAAGTTCCAGCCCTTCTTTATCATCGATATCATTGTTCCCCTGTTCAAATTCTTCTCTGTAAGTACCTTCCCCACCAGCGCCTTCTTCCTCAAATTATGCTCTCGCTCAGGATTCCAATTAATGACCACGCTCTCGTTCATTTTTCTTCCTCCTTCATCTTCCATGTCGACCTCCATTGCTTAGAAACTCAAGAGATGAATGAGACTAAGAATCAAGAAACTCAATGAAACACTATTACAGAACTCGAGAAAGAAACTCAATGAAATCAAGAAAACCAAGAAAAAACTCAATGACTCACACACACACACACAAAAACTTTATTCGCCCTCACACAAAAAGAAACTCTTAAATGTCATTCCCCCAGTAGTTCATTAGTTCTTTATGTTTATGGTAATTCATCTAGTATGCAATTGTTCTAAAAATTTTAATGAGTCATACTAATTTGGTAGATTATGTTGAACAAGGCTGGAATATAAGAGGGTGAATATTTTGGTAGATTAACTTGAAGAATGCTGGAATCCAAGAAGGGTAAATTGAGTTTTATAAAAAAAATTTAAGATAAAAACAAAATTTCTTTTTTAAATTGAAAACTTGATGTAAAATGATTTTCAATATAAAAGTATAGAAATCAATAAATAACATAATTAAAGTGCAACAATAAGAGAGTAGGAGAAGAGATAATGCAAATAGAGCTTATCCTGAGCTCCAACCTAAGCTTATGTCTAATTTTCAAGTAAATATTTAAAATTTTATACTAACTTGCAATCCGTTATAAATCTTCAAGAATATTTCTCCTAAAACCAAATGCTCTTTAAGGAAAACATTTTCCTGTATTTACCCTCTCCTTAAGAAATATATTTTTTTGAAATAAAAAATATTTTTAAGAAAAAAAAAATACTCACAACAATAAAAACTTAAAAAAAAACAAATAACACAACTAAAACTCACTAACAAGAATACGGATTATTGAGAGTATAAATCACTCAAGATGTTTTCCACTTTGTTTCTTGTGTTTTTTAAGATCTAGAGACATGTATTTATAGACCAAAAAAGCAAGAGAAGTGTTTGAAGTCAAAGAGAAATTCAAATTTGTACAACTTGATTGTTGAAAGTAAGTAGTTCTATTTGTTGACTTTGTCGTCATCCTCTATTTCATAGTTGCAACTTTAAATATTAATGGTTCCTTCATTTCAACTTCTTTTGGACAAATTATATATAATAAAAAAGGTATGTAAGTATACTTTCTAAGTTTAATTTCAAAATTCAATTTGGTTGTTGAGATATTGTTAAAAGAATGCAAATAACAAATTGATATACATAACCACAAATTGGGACCCTCATAATTCTTTCCTTTTAAATTCATTTTATGCACGTGATATACGACTGGAAAGCTGTATGAGTCTATTTTCATATAAAACAAGCATCATTTCAAAATTCTTATCGGTTGTGAGATATTGTTGAAATTGTTACTAGAGGTATGAAAAAAGTGTGATATTTATACCTAAAATTTTGACAATCATAATTTCTTAATGTCAACTCTATTTTAAGCATGTGATATATGTCTAGAAAGATGATGCAATAGGTTTCATTTCGAAATTCCATATGGTTTATGAGATATAATAAAAATAGTAATATAAGGTCCAAAAATAACTTCATTAAAATTTATATCTCTCTTATCTTTTTGGCCCAAACTTATATTATGAGGATCAAAATGTATTAGCACAATAAATGTAAGTCCAAATGAATTTAACAAAATAATAATGAACTTATGATAGTTGGTCTAACTTACAAGTTAAATACTTGGTCAAATTCATGTATCTCAATATACATATTTTAATAATAATTAGTAGAATGTAAACATTTTTTGACCATGCATATGAGATTCCTATAAATATTCAATTTTAATTGTCTATAATATTATAGCCTATTGGATATAATATAAGTATATATATCTCATATAAGGAATGATTCAAGTATAAAGTATTACATGTTAATGTTAATGATTAATTTAGACATATGTTCATACTATATATTTAACTCATTTGTTATATTTTATCATATATTTGTCATCATCAAAACTTATAACATTAAGCTTTAAGGTTAATAGATTACATTTTCTTTGCTACTTCTAAGAATGACAACTTTGTAAGGCAAGGGCGAATAGTGTCTTCTTGCTCCCTATCCCGATCATCAATTATATCCTCCATTCTCATCCTCATTCTCTACCTCAGAGGAGATTTTTCCCCTATCCCTATTCCTCCTGGGAATGTTGATCCCTACGAAGACTTTGAATTTTTTTTATAAAAATTTGGAATATATATATGTATATGAATAAATTAGATTTGAAGTTCAAGTTCCTTGTATATGTTATCTAGCATGCTCTAATTGAGTTTATAAAAACTACAAATATTCGAATAACAAGTTTTACAATAAGTTTTATAAGTAACTATAGATAACACTTAATAAGGGAAGTTTATTATAAAATAAAAAAAAAAAGTAAGTTTGAAAAAAGATAATTAAATTTAAAATAAAACCATTTAAATAATTATAATTCTTGTTTATCCTTAATCCTAATTTACAAATAATTAATATTATTTTTTATAATATTCACTCCTTATTATCTTTTACAATGTGATTATAGCTATGAGGTATTTTAAAAGTAATCGAATTATGTTGTCCAAGTCTCCAAGAAATAGAAGATTAAAATGTAATGAGTGAAATTTAAGTTAAATTGATTTTTTCTCTTAATTATTATAAATGTAAATAACAAGTAAAATAACTAAAAATACAAAACATTATATATATACGCAATTCTTATATATATATATATATAAGAATTGAGGGAACGCACCCTTTCTACAACATTCTTTTTAGTTATTTCGTCTAATTTTAAAAATATATACGAATCAATGATTTGTTAACACAATATTACTCATTAGTTTTTGTATATGACACAAAACCAAACGAAATAAATGTACAAGCTTGCTTTAATTATTAACGATCATAATATGTAAAAATTTGTATGGATTAAATTAGTACACGCTTATAAGATGCTCCAATTAAATGTACATATGCTTGCCTTTAATGATTAAGGAAAAAGAGGAAAATACAATTTTAGTCTTTTATTTTTTATTGAAGTACTAATCTAATTCAAAAATAGAAAGTATTAAAAAAGTTCGTTAAATATGAAAAGGTGAATTAATTTAGTCCCTTTAAAGGATTAAATTGGTCTTCAGAGGATTATTATTTTATAAAAGATTTTAATTTTAGAGGATCATTTTGATACTTTCTATCTTTAAAGAACCAAATTGATTCTATGACCAAAAGTGAGTGATTAAAATTGCATTTTTCTCTTAAGGAATAGTGATGAGTAGAACATTTAATTAGCTCAAATTTAAAATTGGTTATATTCACCAACATGGATGTGTCGGAATAAAACTTAATTTTGATGAAATCCATATCAAATTAATATTTATTATGTTAAATCATCAAGAAAAATAATTTAAATGCGAATGCGTACCCGAATCCTTATTAGTGACAATCTTGCAACTATAAAACTTTTAAATTGACATGATGAATCTTAGGAGAATGAACTCTCTCTTTTTAACAGTGGGATATTAGAAAAGAAATCTCATACATATAATTTGGGGACCATAAACTTTTGTCTAAGAGAACATGTTGTCCCTAATTTTTAATCAGACCCATCATCAAATTAAAAATTAAATAATAGGATATCTACACATATAAATCCATATTTTATAATATACATTAAGTCCATTCTAATTTTAAACAGAATTAATCACTTTTAAAATTTGGGCTTATCATTTTATATAATAGCATATAACATAGAATTATTATTGTCTTTAATATATGTGATACATATGTCCATAAACATTAACAATCTCTTATTTGGACTATATGTCACCATAAAAATGGTGTGACGTAGCTACTACTTTTATTTTTTTATTTATTTATTTACATATACCCATGATTAAATGAACCACTGCTAAAGTCATGGTGGCTAATGGCTTTAGCTACAGTTTCTGAATATCACGGGTAATAGCAGTTGTAGTAGTAGTTGAAACCACAGCTATAGGGAGGCTAAATTAGCTGCATTTCATTTGACTACAACTAAAAAGTAGGTGGATTAGATGTGGTTATCAAGAAACCACTATGAAATTTCATGTCTGTTTACCCATGATTTCTACTTAACCACAACAAATTACATTTATTATTGATATTTTTGTATGGTGCTATAGGGACGACTTCAACAGGTGGATTAGTTATGGTTATCAAGAAACCGAGACTAAATTTCATGTTCATTTAGCCACAGTTTTTAATGAACTGTGGCTAATCACATTTATTATTTATATTTTTGCATGGCGTTATAACAGCTGTTGTGTTCCATTTTTTGAAAAAATACATTTATTTATTAAATTCAACTTTTTTTTTTTCATACCTACTTGTCATAACTCATTTTCAACTACTAAATAGAGCAAATATGATTCCAACAAACAATCCATATTATGTTTATAAAGTTCTCATATTCCAACATGTTTAATCTACTGATCATGTCAAGTAATTTAGAGATAACATAGTCATAATATAACAACAATCTAACAATAATCCTCAAAGTGGTTCAACATTATAAAATCCAATAATTTTTTTTCATCTCATGCAATTAGAGAATGGTCTGCTACACTCATTTGATGTCCACTTGCATGATTTGGTATCTAAATTGTAGTATAAGATGTAGTAAGACACTTGTATATAATATATTACAAGGTATAATTAGAAATCCAACTTATTAAAATGCATATATTAAAAACTTTACAGATGATGTTTGTAAGGTGGCAAGGTCAGGAGGCATTTGACCCTGAAAGTTTAGCATAAAGAAATTCATCATTGCCTCAGATTTTTATTTTGGTCTTGCAATTATGTATTTTGATCTTGTATTTCTTAGGTTTGTTGTTTAAACGTTGATTGCATTTGCGTGAATTGAGTTTGCAATTGGATAGTAGAAAGACAAGAAGAGCTCACTCCATTGCAAGGATAGGAAGAATGGCCAAAAACTTGGGATGACGATGGGCCTACTCCCAAATCTTGAATACAACTTGGATGCTTTTGCCTTTCAAAAGCAATAGATAATGAATCTTGAGTGGAAATTTCTTGAGTCATGGACATTTAACTAGACTCATGAGTAACAATCATTTTCTACATCAACCAGAAAGATTTGAAATGGCACATGAACATTTAAAATATTTTCAAGTCAAACAACAATAATAACCTCAACAAGTGTACGAAGTAACTACTTTCTTACAAATGAAATGAGCTACATTGGCGTAACCAAATCACAACTCAACTCATTTTGTGTTGAAACAAAATTAAAGAAATGCTTACACTTATTGTTTTGGCATCATCATTCATGAAAGAACCCCCTCGGCATGCTTATCAATCGTTGTTTACCCTTTTCCTCTACTGACTGGACAACCTAACTTTAACTCCTATAACAAGTACATAATATCAAATATGCATAAAGAAAAATACATCATGATTTTCTTACATGTTAAACTCTTCATACCACCTATGTGAGACATAGTTTGCATCTTTTTATTATCTATATTTTTCTTGTCATTTTCCTATTCAGTAAGAAAAAAAATATTAATAAGCATGTTTCAACAGAACATATCAAAACAATATTAATTGTTACCTTAAACTTTGAGTTAAGACAATAATCCAAAAACAATGTCATATGGTCATTATCAAGGCAATTGGGGTATTTAGCAATCAATTGCGCTTGGTTGCAAATGTCATCATTCTTACTCTACCATAAATCTTGTCTCCATTCCTTCCACTTCTATCCAATGGACTTTATAATATAGTTCTTGTGCAATTTAATGATAATGAAAAATTTAGCCTTCAAGAAAAAAGAAATACATTTAGTATTGACACATACTAAAAAGGAAGTCAACATCGAAGTAGACAAATATTACTTAAATAGTATTGTTATAGACATTATCCTTATATTTTGATAAAATTCTTTTCCAACTAGGATAGCTGTGGAGGAAATAATTTAAAGTCTCTACCAATTGGCCCTAAGAATCTATTCAACAATCCACTGCCATCACCAACTGGTTGACCAGTAGGGTTTCATGTCAAGACAACCCACTCACTACGATGAAGTTGCTGAACATCGTTATAAGTATGAGTAATTAACTTTACCATGTCATCATTTCTCAATGCTTGTTTACCTGGAATGATCATTAAAAGAAGGAATAAACTCTATTTCATACACATCCGATGGGGAAGATTATAAGGCAAAAACATTACTGGTCAGATGCTATAACTAGTGCTTAAGTTACCAAATGGATTGAATCCATCGATGGCTAAGCCAAGACATATGTTTTAAGGCGTTGCTACAAATTGAGGATGAATTATATAAAAACTCTTCCATGCTTCAAAATATCTTGGATGCCTTAACATGTCGTCATTATTATTTTTCACTACATGCCATTGAATATGCTCAGCTATCTTTGAAGACACAAACATCTTTTGCAATCAGGGATTTAGTGGAAAACATATTAACACTTTTGGAGGTAAATTTTTCTGCTTCTTACTACCACTTGATATTCCATTACAGCTAATTTTCCACTTAGACGTATTGCAATTTTTGCAAGTATCTCTTTTTGTATCCTCCCCCATATATAACATGCAATCATTGGGACATGCATAAATTTTTGTGTAGTTAAGTCCAAGTTTATTAATTGTTTTCTTAGCTTCATAAAATGAAGATGAAATTTTAGCAATTTCAAAAGCGTCTACCAATAAGTCTAATGTTATCGACATTACCTTGTTAGTTATTCTACATAGGCTCTTCATTTGGTACAATTTTAGCAAAATGATAACTTAAAATACTTTTCACACCCTTCATACAAACTTTTGTGTCCATCTCTAATTAATTCTAAAAACTCTGCACTATCATTGTTCATCGTATTATTTGGTGGTAGCGACACTACTTCATCTTCTTCCACATATTGATTATTTTGATTGTGCCTAAAAACATCATTACCATGTCTAATATATAGTCATTGACATTAATCCTGTCCTTAATTGCATGTGGTATTGTGGGACTTTTAGTTGTAGTATTTACAGAACTTTTCTCTTCATGCCAAAGCCAAAAAGTATAACCTATTAAAAAGGTTTAATAATCAAGTGATTTTGTGCATCATTTCTACTATGCTAGTTTTTAAACCTAAATTCGGGGCATGGACATATTATTTTACCCTTAACACTATTATTAGCAAATGCAAAGTTCAGAAAATTATTCAGTCCTTTGTTTGGAGGCATATTAATCTATCTCTTATCCATTTCTTATGTCAAATTTTTGTCTTCAAATCCCCTAAAACAATTATTTCATATACATAAAAAATATAAATCACACAACATTCACCAATATAAAACATTATCTTTAATCTACTTTTAACAAATAAGCAAACAAGCATATAAGATATGTACAAAACTTTGACATTGCAACAATTTCTATACACATATAAGCCATATTGCATAAACTTTAATATATAATTAATTTTTCTATCTATTTAACAAATGATATGGTTAGTTTTTAAACAACATAGACATTAAAACAATATCATTTATGAGCTTAGATGGCAAAATGGTAGGTCTAGCAAACTTTCCTAACAAACAATTAAGAATAAGAAGCTACATTTGAGTGCTTAAATAATTGTATAATTTTATTTTTCATTTTTAACATGTTAATATAAAGAAAAAAATTGGAAGTACCTATATTTGAAGTAAACAATGTCTATGTTGATTTTGTCCTATATGATAGGAATGTTAAAATTTAAAATATATATATATATATAGTATTAGTTTTTTTATAAAAAAATAAAAAAGAAAAAGAAAAAGCCACTTACTTGGACTTCAATCACATAGGCTCTTCTGTCAACGAATAGCGGCTTGGCTATGGGCAATGGCGGGTGGCGACTGGTTCTAGGTAACTAATAGATGAAGGTGGCATGGAGGTTGGTTGGAAGAAAAACCAAGCACTTTAACAAAGAACAAGTGACACCAACGATAGCAGATGATGGAAGGCAAAAGGCAGATAGTGAGTACCAAGAGGATGACCGGTAGTGAGTGGAGGAGAGCAATGAGTGGTGAGTACAAGGGACGACGATGACACTAATGCACATAGGGAAAAATAGAAGGATAGGGGATAGTTGCTACAGAATCGTGGGGGGATGCTAGCTCTGACTAGGGTTAATAAAACCCTAGCTATGGCTAATGCTATTGCGATAGCTGCAGTTCAAATACCACAACTAAGCTGTGTTTTTTTTTTTTTTTTGTAGTGTGTATATATATGCACATCTCACCATATAATTTATTCACATTATAACTTTATGAGCTTAAAACTTTTCGCCATCATAACCAAAGGCATCCCTGAACAATTGCATCCAATGATTATTTCAACAAAAAATCAAAGCAACTTTCGTAATATGTATCTTAACTAAATGCATCCCTAATCATGTACATAAACATCACTAAATGACATAGATCAAATATGGATGTGTAGCATGGAAATTACATGTAATGTGATTTAAACATGCCTATTTCTAAACTAATTCACCTGAAACCATAGTGAGATCGACCTATATCTAAATTAAAGTGTGAATAAATTGAAAAGACTTTATTTTTACAGTTAATAACCTCAAAGAAATCATAACTAAAATAACAAAAAATATGTTTATAACTGAAAAGAAAAATTACAAACTCCCACTAAAACTGAATATCCTCAAACGACATGACATCTATATAAGTAGTATGCTCATAAGACCTTAGGTGGTAATCTTTTAGTAAGTGGATCTCCAACCATGGAGTTTATGCTAATTTGTTTTATAGACGTTTGACGATTCAGAACTTTTTCTTTAATAACCAAAGACCTAATTTCCATGTGTTTTGACTTTCTTGAGTTCCTGTTGTTATTTGAATATAAAACTACTAACGTATTGTCACAAAATATCTTAAGTGCTCTTTTAATCCCATTCATAATTCGCAACTTAGTGATAAAATTTTGCAGCCGTATTCTTTGATTAAATGCCTCATAACATGCTATAAACTCAATTGTCATGGTGGAAGGAGCTATGAGTGCCTATTTGGCACTCTTTTAGGGGACAACTCCTCTATTAAGCAAAAATATATAGCCTGAGGTAGATTCCATACTATCTTAACATCTTATAAAGCCAAAATTAGAATACCTTATGATCTCTAACTTATGCAACCTTTTGTATGTGAGCATGTAATGTTTTGCTATTTATAAATACTACATCACTCATTTGCCTCTTTTCCAATGATTAATTCCTAGAATGCTTAAATATCTATCTAGCATTCCAATAATGTACATAATATTTAGACATGTATAAACATGTGCATACATTACACTCCCTACTACTAATGCATAAGGAATCTTTTGCATTTTTTTCCTTAAAGAAAATTTCAGGGCATTGATTAAGACTAAACTTATCTCCTTTAGTTTACAATCTTACATGTCATATCTTTTGAGAATCTTTTCAATATAGGCCTTTTGTGATAATCCAAGAATATCTTAAGAGTGATCAAAATGTATCTAAATTCCTAATAAAAAGGTTACACCACCAAAGTCTTTCATTTCAAAGTTTCATGTTAGAAATCTCTTGGTCTCTTACAACAAGCCTATATCGTTGCTACCAAGTAATATGTCATCGACATATAAAACTAAAGAAATATGCTTACTCCCACAGAATTTGTGGTATATACATTTATCAACCAAATTCATCTCAAAGGCAAATGAGGTAACAACTTGGTGAAAATTGTAATACCATTGATGATATGCCTACTTCAGCTTATAAAGGGATTTCTTTAATTTGCAAATAATTTACTTCACATTGCTTAATGCATAGTTTTCTAGTTGCACCATAAAAAATGTTTCATCAATGCCTTTATTGTGAAATACAATTTTGACATCCATATGATTTAACTTAAATGTGCCACCAAGGCCATTATAATCCTAAAAGAGTTTTTTTTATGAAACTAGAGAGAAAGTCTATTTATAATTAATACCTTATTTTGTGTAAATATTTTAGCAATAAGATGTGCTTTGTATCTCTTCACATAACTTTCAAATCCTTTTTTGGTCTTAAATATTTATTTCCAACTAATGGGCTTCATACTTTTAGGTAATGGGACAAGATCCCATATATTATTATCCTTCATAGATATAGTCTCTTCATTTATGGCATCAATCCACATTTGAGAGTTAGAAGTTTCCATGGCTTGATGTAACTTAATTAGATCATTTTCCATCACTCTAATGTCAACATCATGTTCTTGGAGAAATACAATGTAATCTTATGAATTGTATTTATCCTTTCTCCAGTGGATCTCTTTAATGGCAATGGTTCATGAGAATGTAGAGTTTATTCTTCTGGAACAACTTCTTAAACTTATGTTGGAGGTTGTACAACATTGTGTTATTTAAAATTGCATCTTGAACATTATTAGGCATGAGAAATTGTTTTGGATCATAGTTAATTGTAATTAAAGGAACATCCACATATTCCTCATCAAAGACAAAATCCTTAACTCTTTCTCCCCCCTGGAAACTTAACATTTCTAAAGAACCAAGCAATACCAATCTTGAAAATAGACTTAGTCATGGGATCATAAAATTTGTAACCCCTGGACCTGTCAAAGTATCAATAGCTATAACAATTGATAGTTATAGAGTCCAGTTAGCCTATAAGGCCTTGCCTTAGTTGGATATCTCCAAATTTGAAAATGCTTTAAACTCGGCTTTTTACTTATCGAAAGCTCATAAAAGGCCTTGTCAGTTGCCTTAGTTAGATTTCTGTTAAGTATATATAATGCTTGTAATATTCATGGAATATTTATCTATTAATTTATATTAGTGGAATAGATTTGTAATTATTTACATTAGTCAGAGGAAAAAGCCAATATATTTGGGCAAAAATAAAAGTTTAAATAGTTAAGAAAAGAAAAGGTTAAGAAAAAATCATATATTAGTTCATATAACATTTTACATGAGAATTAGATTGACTTAAGTGGCTATGCCTTAACTATGCAAACTAAAAGGGCCTGGTTTCAAACCTTACCATGTATATTAGACTATATTTTTTCTGGTGTCGATGCATGTCCTCTTTCAATAAATTACCAAAATAACCTTATATCTTCATTTTTTCATTCCTCCTTCCCATTAGTATGCATGCTATAGCTGAGGACTTATCCCTCTTCAATTTAACTGTGTTGTGTATGTCACCACTGTTCATTGGGTTTTTGACCAGCAGTAGCTTGTTTTTGGTGAGATACTAGCTAGAAAGATGCTAAAAACACTGAGGTCTTGCGATGTTAGAAATAAGGAGAGAGGTTCATTCTTCTCTTTCAATTTCAGCTTGATTTAGTATGATTACTTCAAATATTGTTAGGGCTTTAATTCTACAATGAATTTTGAGTATTTCTCCTTTAATCTCATCTCTTGATTTCAAATTTTGGCCTCTAAATTTAAGAAACCCTTTCCAATGTGAGTAGCATGAATAGTAATGCAGAAATTCAAAATTTGGCTTGATTTAGGTGAAATTGCATAAAAATATTGTATAGTTCTCTACTCATTCGAGCTTCCAATTTGATGAAATAACACTTGGATTAAAAAGTCCTTCTTTTTAGGTGAATAAGATGAACAATAAACTAAAAATTCAAATTAGAGCTTGATTTGAAGGAGTTCTGTGAAATTTCCATGGGGTTTCGATCTTAACTAAGTATCTAACAATTCTCATATGTCAATTTGATGTTTGGATCGCTTAATTAAAAAACCCTTTTTCTTGGTAAGGAGTTGAAATGTGTAGAGTGGTGATATATGAAGATTTCTTGATTATCTAGTGTTATTAAACCTCAAGGAGAAGAATTTAAGTGGTTAGTAGTTATCGTTTGAAGTGGTAATTCACTATAAGAATTTTTCACAAATTATCTTAAATTTCATATATATATATTTTTTTAAAGGAAGCTTGATGAATGAAAGAGACTATTATCATTGAGCAAATTACCTTGGTTATTAGTGGTTTAATTTTTGACCCAATTGATAATGTTGAATAACCAAGGGCCATAAGAGGCAATGAATGAGCTATTTGAGGGCTAGTATTAATTTTGGATTAATTATTTTGGTGTTAATGATTAGCAAGTTTGTTTAATGCCATTTGCATACTAAGTAATATCAATGTCTTATGTTAGAAATAATGCCAGTAATAGGAAGTGAAATTATTGGAAATTATGTGAACTTATGGGCATATGAGCATTATTAAAAACAATGAAATATTTTTAGTGTAAATTATCTAAGTTGATTATTTGTGAGGAAGAAACTGTAAGTTTATGGAACATTTAGGTTCCAAAGTATTTTCAAAGTATATGTGAATATATGTGCTTGTTATGGCAATTAAAAACATTAAATGGAATAATGGTGACCTTATACAAAGGAAATAAAGTACCCAAATTGTTTAAGAATGCTAACTTATTTGAATAAGTTATTGTGGAGAATTTCTATAAGAATTCATTTGAGTTGAAATGCTACTTAACATGGAAAGTTAAAGGTGTATCATTTATTTTTAAGGTCATAGTAGTTGCACTCTACTTAGTGGGTAAGAGAGTGAGTTGTGTATGCTTTTGACAGGTGAGTAATTAATCCTAATTGTGCAAGATTTCTATTTCCCGTTATCATTTTTTGAATTATTATTTCCTAATCTCCTTGTACTTTGGGGCAGGCTTTTGGAATTGTAAACATCATTTGCATATTTTGAACTTTGAGATTCCTAGTTTATAAACTCTATAATTTAACATTTTGTTTTCTCTAACTTCGAGTTTTTTGAGTTAAAATGATTTTGAACTTCTAAAATTCTATATTTTGCAATTTGAAGTATTATGGTTTTATATTCATGAAAGACTTTGTTTCTTTATTATAAAGATATCTTATTTTGTATATGCCATGTACTTGGATTATGAGATTTAGATATTTTTATTTGTCTTTATGAAAAGTTTTGGTTCTGAATTTTTAAAACTTCGATTTTTTATTATGGATTTACATAAGTTAAAGAAATTTATAGGAATGAATCTAAAACAAGACCTTGTAGCTAATAGCAGTAGGCATTAGCCATAATGCACTATGATATGTATTCTAATATGATTGGGCATGATGCCATTATTATGATACTCTGTTTGAGGCCTAAGGCTATTATTCTAAATATTTCAAGCTTGAAGCTCATGACTGGTATCAGCTTTATTTTGATTATACTAGCCTTAGGCTAGTTCTGTTTTCTAGATATTTGATGGTTCTATAGGATGTTCCCAAACATTCTGTTGGATTTAGAATACCATTATGTTATAAATGTATCGATTCATTTTCATTCAAAATTGGTTCTATAATTTAATTGTTGAGAGCTTTATGAAATATTAATATGTGTTTTGCATTGTGCACTATTTATATTAACCATGAAAAGTGTTTAGTTTCAAGATACCATATGATTTAAGAAAAAAAAAAAACTCTATTGTAGCTTGTCTGTCCTTTCCTTCATATGATTAGTATTATTTGTTCACTAATATATCAACCATTTTGCAAATCACAAAGCCAATCTAAAACACCCACTTACGGAGTAGGAGCTTGTAATTTTTTTTTTTTGTGGCCTTGTTACAGCAAGTGCAAGAGCTGCTTTTTGATGTAAATTTATAATTAAAATTAACTACAAGAAGTTAGTCTTTTTGTTATTGATATGTTAATTGTGGGTTGTTGTATATATAAATATATCAGAGAGTAGAGCTTTCCACCTTATTGTATGTCAAATTTTTCATTGTAGAAATTTTATAAGGTTCATATTTCTTGGTAGACTCTGTTGAAATTTCTACATGGTAATAAAGCGATTCTTTTGGCATATGTAATTGTGGATGTATTTAGTTTGGCTTCCATCTGATAAAGTTTTGCATGTTTATCTAATTTTTGTCTTTTTAAGGTGTCTATTAGGCTTATGAGGGTGACGGGTACCTTGTTCCCCATGCTAGTCATGTCTCTTTGGTTAGGGTCATAACATTGTTGTTTTTAATGCTTTTCCCTAAAGTGATTTAGGCAAGATAGAATGGTTAATCATACTCCTTATCATGTACTTAAGCGTTCTTTTTCATCTCTCAGTAACATCATTTAGAGTGGGAAAACCCGACATAGTTTACTATGGTACGATATTGCATTCCTTTAGGGCAAATACTCTTGGATGTTGTTCACCTAATCCTTCATATCTACCACAGTATTCACCACCATGTTCAGATTTGGTGCTTTTCATTCTTTTGCTGAGTTACTTTCAACTTCAACCTTATAAGTTTTGAACATGTCCAATGATTGCGATTTATCATGAATGAGATATAAGTAGCCATATTGTGAAAAATCATCTATGAACGTCATGAGATAAAGATAGGGAATGATCCATAAATATCAATATGTATTAGTTCTAAGATGTCTAATTTCTTATTGGCACTAAATCTCCTTATATTTGTTTGTTTCTCCTTAATACAGTTTTCACATGTATCAAGATTTGAAAGGTCAAGGTGATCAATAATACCATTGGACACAAGTATTTCAATTCTCCTTCTAAAGATAATGAAGCTGAATTCTTATTGATAATTTGTGCTTTTTACCTAATACAATAACATTGAAGGATCCATTGAATGAAGTAATCGTGTCAAGTATATATAGATTATAGTATCCTAATAAAGAACTAGAACTAACCAATTTGAATTTTGAAAAAGACTAAATTTTCCATACCAAAATGAACAAAATAACTAGGCATGTCCAATGCTGAAATATAAATTAAATTCCATCAGAAAACAGTACAATGAAATGAAAGTCTCAATCAAATCCAAATAAAAACTAGTTTGTAACAATAATCTAAATGTCCCAATTACTTTGACCTTTATCGACTTGCCATCACCAACAAAGTTGCATCTTTCACCATTTTTAGGCTTTCGGTAATTCAGGCAACCCTACATAGACACACTGATGTGAGTTGTTGCACTAGAATTTATCCACTATATATATATCTAAGTACCAAAGTCAAATTAACCTCATATCAAACAAAATTAAGAAGTGTACTTTTCTTTGCACGCCATACGTGATACTTGATACATTTCTTCTTTTTATGACTTATAGCCCCACAAAAGAAACAATTATCCTGAGTTAGTTCCTTATGTTGTTTTTTTGGTTTTGTCATATTTGTAGCTTCATTATTTTTCTTTCTCTTATTTCTTTCTTCTTATCTTTTATAATGAAGGTTACATGAGCACTGACTGTCCTTTCTTGTTTCAATCTCTCCTCTTCTTGAACACAGTAAGAGAGGAGCTCATTAAGTGACCAAGAGTCATTTTGGCAATTATAACTCACCTTAAATTGACTAAACTATACTATAAGGGATATCAAAACCAAATGCACTAATAAGTCTTCAGGCAAGTTTAACCTAAGTGTCTTTAGTTTTGAAGCTATATAAGACATTTACAAAATGTACCTTTTTTATGTTTCCTTTATCTGTATACCTCAAAGATAAGTTTTGTTAAGATTATACTAGTTTGAAACCTTTTAGCCTTTGCAAACCTTTTCTCAAGGTCCTCATGGAAACCTAAACTATATCTACTTGACCAGACATAGTGCCCCTAAAAACTTTTGGAATAACACACTTTATGACCATAAGACTTATGTGATTAGTCTTCTCCCACTTTTCCATCTCCCTCTTCTCATTTGAGGTACTCTTATCAATGAGATTAGCAATTGGAACCCTTAACGCAAAGGTTAGGTCCATGACTTCAAGAGTGATTAAGACACTTTCTTGCCATGCCTCAAAATTTTTGTCATTTAACATAAGAATTAAGTTAATGCTAATAGTGATTTTTGTTGCTGGAGCATAAACTAAAATGAGAACAAAACAAATAGCTTAAATAAATATTAAAGTAAACCAAAATATAATACTAAATATGAATAAAGGTAAAACCCCATCTCAAGATACTGGGCACTCCATTAATACTTCATCTTTGGACTAAATATTTACTCGTGAGTGATATCTTGGTTTAGTAATCAAATACTGATCATGAAGTAACATGTCAAACAATAAATCCTACATTGAGCTAATTTAGAGCACACATGTAAAATACCTAATAATTATCATGCACTTAATACCATAGATGCATATGCAATTATATTAGATATAGACTTTCCTTAAGGCTAATGAATATTTACATAAATTACTTACACACTGACATAACCATCAATAAATTTCAAAATAAATTTTCACAATAATCCCTTTGATGACATCTTGTTTCAATTAATTCATATATGTGTGTGTGTGTGTGTGTGTGTGTGTATATAGACCAACATTCAAATTTGCATTCCCCAAATTATTACTAAAAACTTGCAACACGTTCTTATCAATTATAACTATTTTCTTCCTTTTCTTTTTTTTCTATAATCAACGTGCAATGGGCAAAGCTTAAATAAAGATCTTAAATCTATATTCTACCATGTAGATAAAACAAGTGATATATAATTAAAACCACAATATAATTTTAAAAAAAAATAAATTATATATAGTTCTATTATCGCAATCATGCATATGGTTTAGTATTAATCCATTACCACATAAATGTTAAACCATACATATAAATTGTACATAATCAAATTCAAAATTCATATGCCACAAATGCCAATTTTATATTTATATATATATATATGTGTGTGTGTGTGTGTATGTGTGTGTATGTGTTAAAAGATCATATAAATTGCTGCAACCACATTGGAAAATGATATTTGCCACAACCATATATTAAAAGATATCTATATAAAAAAAAAACCATATGTATAAAAGAATGCCACACATGTTGCAACAATTACCCTTTTACAATTTTAATGTAGTGAATTACCAAAGATGAATTTTCCTGATACATAAACCTATAAGCCAAATTGTAATAATATAAAAAAAATTTCTATTATCACCTATATGAAAACATCTAAATGATTCTTAATGATTCAGCATAAACCTGACTCTGATATCACTTATTGGAGTAAAATTCACATCAAATTGATATTCATCATGTTAAATTTTCAAGAAGAATAAGTCAAATGCAGAAGCATACCTAAATCTATATTAGTGGCAATCTAGTAGCTATAGAACTTTTAAATTGACATGTATAAATTGTAATACCCAAAATAAAATAAAATAATAATAATAATAATAATAATAATAAATAATTTATTTAATTTTAAGAGTTGAAGAAAGGAAGAAAATTCACTTGAGATAAGGATAAGATTTACATGATAATGGAATGCTAAAAAAGGAACTCCAAGAAGTATTAAATATAGATATAGATGAAATTTTATCTAAGACAGCAACCAATGTGAGTACATAAGCCATATCATGTGTATTTCTAGCACTTATAACTGAATAGAGTATGGAAACCAAGTATTTCCTAAGGAAAAATTTAATCTGATAGTGTACAATTTTCCCAATTAAATTACCAAAATGCTCTAATTAAACTATTTTGCCAAACTGCTCTTACTTCCTTGCCATTCTTCTCCTTCTTCACTTGTCGTTACTGTGCAACATCGCCAACTGACATTTAAAGCATTTTTCTTAATCGTTCGATGTCACTGGAGCACATCCAATGTCACAACACCACCACCGGCCTAAGCACAGTCTTCACCAGCCTCTTGTTGGCCGAAAATACTTTGGTTTTTGGTGAACGTGTAGTGGCACATTTCTAGCTCAAATTTCACGAATTTAGGTATGTTTTAATTTGATTTAGCTCAGGAATTCAATTTCTCTATGAATTTCAGCCAACTATCTGCCATACTCATCTATCAATTTGGTTAAAACAATCCCAAATTAAAGAACCTTAATTCGTGGCACTGTTCACACAAGGATAGTGGCAAACTTGAGCTCAATTCAGCATGATTGCTTCAAATTGAGTTAGAACTTCTTATCTTAGGTAAGCTTTGCTTCCCTCTCCATTAGAATCACTAATCAATTATGAGTTTTAGCTACTAAATTGAGAAACCCCAAATTTTAGGTGTATTTGTAATCTTACAAGGAGGTGAAATTTGAATTTTTTAGGCTTCTCAAATATCATTAAGCATATAAGGAGTGATCTAAGACTAGTGGAGGTTTTAATTTGAATTATATGTTAAATTGCTAATTTTCCTTATTTTTCCTAGATTTTTCATAGAGAAAAAGGGAGGAAATTTGAATGGAAGACCTTATAAGGCTTGATTAAATAACATTGAACAATAATGTAAATTGAATGAAGGATTTTGGAATTTAATTGAATAATCTCTATGGAGACATTAGTGTTAATGGTGGGTTAGTGGAATTTTAATAAGTACATAATGAAGTACATTAAATAAAATTAAAGGCCATAAACATTTTTGGGGTATTATCAAAGAAAGTGGGCAAAAAATTTGAATTCTTAAAATTTTGAGAAGTAAGAGGGGCAAGTGGAATTGAAGAAGTTATGGGCTAAAGGTGAATCAATAATTAGATAAATATGTAGGTAGAATGATTAAATGGTTAAAATTATTCATAAATATTAGAGGTTAAGAGCATTTTGTTTAACGTTATAGGCAGCTAGGACAATTGTCAACAAGAGAATTGTAAACAAGGTTAGGAAGAGGTTGGTATAATCCTCTCAGGTGAGTAGATAAAACTAACTATACTTGTTTTCTAAATTACAAAATTTTCCTTTTGTAAATCAGTGTTTTTATTCTCTCTGATGCCTTAGGAACAGACTTCCTAAGATAGTTAAATCCTTTCTTCATAATTATTACGATTTTTTTTTTTAGAATTCTATTGGATTTTATTATAAAGTTTCTTTTACAATTGTATTGAATTGTATATAATGATTAAAATATTGTTTGACTTTTGAAACCTCTTGAGGAAAATGAATTGTGTTTCATTCTTAGAATAATTAGAATAAACTAGTTATATCGAATGATGTTGTTTGTATTTAATTTTCTGGAAATTTGGAGTTTTACTATTTGAGTGTATTAGTAATGATTTCATGGTTATGAATGAAGTTGTTTTATGGAAATTTCATCTCATATAAAACCTTGGAACTAACACCTGTAGGCATTCGCCATGGTGCACCATGTATTGTATTACTGTATTGGGCTTTATGTCGTACCACTGATTGTATGTGACCCATTTTGCTCACCACTGTTACTATACTGTACTGCTACTTCTAGCAAATGTTGGTATATGATTACTGATCTACTGTTTGGTTCTATGGGATGTCTTTCCACTGCAATGTTTTGAAAGTTTATAGTTTATACATGTTTATTATTAATTTTCTATTTTGTAAAATGATTGTGAAATATTCCATCATCCTCGTCTATTCCCCCTAAATATAGTTAGGGGTATTTATTCATTGAGTGATTATTACTCACCCTTATTTCTCTACATTTTTCATATAGCAGTATTAAGCCTAGACCTTCCTCTACAGTATAGCGTCGGGATAGTTTTTTCTTTTCATGAGCCATGCATTGTCCGCACGGGCAAAAGCTTTTTTTGTTGTAAATATGGTATATATTGATCTCTAATGGCTCCATATGTCACAGGCAAAGTGTTGTAATATATATATATATATATATATATATATATACATATACATATATTGGATTGTTTGACTCAGAACCATTATGAGAGTAGAGCTCTCTATATTTTTTTGATATGTGTCACTGTCTATGAAAATTTCGAGAAGTCCATATTTCAATGGAGACTCTACTGAAACTTCCATACAAAAGTCACGTAGTGTATCAGATTTTTATCTTCACTTTCTATAGATTATGTATGTTAGTTGACTGGTAGGGCTGCATATACTCTGTATGAAAATATATGATTATTTTGATCAGGTTGTATGATTTTTTTTGTTAGTTCACGGAGGTGAGTTATGCCTCACTCCTTATGCCAGTCACACCTCTTATTCGAGATGTGACATAAATCTTAGGAGAGTAGACTCTGATATCAAATGATGGAATATTAGAAAAAAAAAATTCATACATGTAATTTGGGGACGAAAACCTTTTTGATAAGAGTACATGTTACTCTAATTTCTAATTAAGCTTATCATCAAATTAGAAGTTAAATAATAGGATATCTACACATATAAATTTATACTTTATGATATACATTAAGCACATCCTAAATTTAAACCAAATTAAATCACTTTCAAAATTTAGATTTATCTTTTTATATAATAACATATAACTTATAATTATTATAATTTTTAACATATATATATATATATATGTACATAAAATATACCCATAAATACTAACACAACGTACATGATTATAATGAAATGATAGCATGAAAGAGATAAAAGTGTGATTTGCAAATATACAATAATGGAAAAGAGAAGATAGAAACAAAAACTCTTTATATGTACAGATGTCGAAGAGTAATATGTGAATACTGCTTTATAATAAATTGTCTGTCTATGTAGTTTTTATCAACCACAGACAAAAAGCTCAAGACATATACATATATATATATATATATAGGTGGCATACACCTGTTGTACATACATATTGTATATGAGACCATATCAGATCGATTCTGACAACACATTCGAATGGTTAACATTAATATATAGAGCCTCTTAAGATGGATAAATAATTTTATATAAAATTAATTAGCACCTTCCTAGCACTACCCAAGTGTTCTTAATTTTTTTTATTTCATCTTAGATACCTAACATTCTTGTACAATTAATTCAATTAGCTGATCATGTTGTCAAATTATAGCTCACTTTTTATTTGTTATTTTATTGCTAAGATACATAGAAATTTTAAATTTTAAGTCATACATAAATTAATTCTTTGACCAATACATCATTTAAATTTGAGATTATGTGTAAGTAATTATTTTACCATCAATTAATTCATTATTTCATTAATAAATCACGTATGTTCATGAGAATATAAATATATAATCTATGGTTTATGTTTAAGAGTTTAAGGAAGAATGAAATAGAGTAGTCATTAATAGAATGAAATGACTTGAATATATATATGTTGTTTGGGAGTTTTAATAAAGAAAATGATGGACTCCTATGATTTTTGTTTAAAAATTATAATGAAATGAATGGAATGGAATGTCTCATTAATTATTATTTTTCAATATTATCTCTTATAACATGAACAAATGACTAATAATTTTACTACTGATTAATACATGATATAAGATATAATAGTATTTTAAATTATTGAGTTACCTCCTTCCATCTTAACTCTTAATTTGGGGACAGAAAAAAAATGACATTTTGGATGGTTAGGAAGGGTCTTTGAGGCTATGCCCTATCATGCCATTCTTTTTTTATAAAAAAATTCAAATATACATTTATCTAAATTTGACTATTTTACTCCATACTACTCATTCCTTGACCTTTTATCCAAACATAGTTTAAAGTTTAGATGGATTATTTGTATACAATACAAAAATAAATTTTAAAGAGTCTATTTAATCTAATATATCACCTTCTTATTAGTAAATTAATTGACTTATTTGCGATAGTAGTTATCTCTACAAACTAATTTTGAAGGCAAAGGATTGTGTATTTTTTAATGTTATAAAGAATTATCTAAAATATAATTGTGAATAGAATATATTGATGTGGGAAAAAGGTGGTCTTAAATCATTTATACATTAGTTGTAATTTTTTTTCCTTAAATCATGTCCGCTGTATCGTAAATCATTTTAATTGTTCCAAATAATATGTAAATATATAAAAAGAAGTTTTTTTTTTTCAAATAAAATGGAATATGGCCCAAAAGACCAAAGGAAAATCAGGCCTTAAGTTTAAACCCTAAATTGTAATGCTATTAGGACCTGATATGCATCTAGAATAATAATATTCTATTTTTTGTCTAAATTTTATTATTAGTAATATTGTTATTAAAATTTATTTTAAAAACAAATTAACAATACAAATGTTATTAGGTGCAGTTAACCATTGTGTTTCAATGGGTTTAATCGTTAATTGGGTCTAAATATTTTAAATTGAGTTCTCATAGTTAATATTATATTTTATAAGGTTCTTAACATTAAATTTTCATCCATTTATTGTCAACATTGATATAACTTATTAATTCTTACAGGTGAACGTGTTCTAAGAATGCTATTTTGTTTGTCAAAACCTCTCCATGGTTAGAGTCTCTGCCTTGTGCGTCCCTTAGCCGGAGTATCTAATGTGGGTTTTTTCACTACTGCCTCAATGCTCACTTTCTTCTTTGCCTTAGTGTTTATTTCTTCCTTGGTCTTCTATTTTTATAGTTCTTAGCTCTCTTGTGAGCTTATTGTTCCCTGCATTTTTTTGTTGTTGTGTAGAGCTACTAGGTGGAGGTTGTATGGAGGTAGATATAGAGTTTGATGATGTGGGAGGGATAGGAATGATGTGATGCTGGATAACAAGGAGAAGGTGAATGACAATTCGTCTTGTTTGGTTGTGGTGACTAAGTTATATACTAATAAAAAGATGAATATGGGGGTGGTTAAATCTCTGGTGATGTGGAGTTAGAACCTTAGTGAGGGAATTTGATTAGATATGCTAGTGAAAACTTATTCATCTTCAACTTTGAGAGTTAGGAGGCAATGGATAAGGTGTTGAGGGATAGCCCATGGACGGTAATGGGGCAACTACTAATTATGAAGAGGTGGTCTCCATTGTTGACAATTCAAGAGGTGAATTTATTTAGTTGTGAGTTCTAGGTTTAGTTTCATGATATCCCAAAGGAAGGCATGTGCAGGAGGAATCTTATTAAATTAGGTTGTAAAGTTAGATTGGTGAAGGCTTTTGAGGAACCAAGAATCAATGGTGGGGTTAGTCATTGTTTTATTAGAATTTGTATTGAAATGCAAGTCGAAAAGCCTTTGGTGTCAGGATTTTGGGTGCCTTGTCCTAGGTTACCAAAATTATGAGTCATTGTTAAATATGAAAAAATACACAGTTTTTGTTATAGATGTGGTAAGCTTGGACATGATGTGAAAACCTGTACAATGGTTGGTAACTCTAGCTCTATGAAGTTCAGTAATGATGTAGGTGTTGCTCCGGTAAGGCCAGTAGCATATGTGGTGTTTTTTGGCAACAGTGAGGAAGGTAAACCCATGCAAAACATTACAAGGGAGGTGCATGATGATTTAGATGTTTTTAGGCGTGTGAATTTGCAAGGAAAAGATTTTGTTAAAGGGGACAATTTTGGGAAAAGCAATGTGGATTTGGTAGACAAAGAAGAACACGTGGAGGAGTTTGTTATACAACATGATGAGGTAGTTAGTGATACCTCTTGGGGGAATAAGGAAACTGATCACATGGAGAATTTGGGTAGTAGGTCAAAGTTGGGGGAGGAGAAGGCCCAATGTGTTTTTAAATGTATCGAAATTGGGCTAGGCAAGAGAAATGAGATTTACATGGAGAAGGATAGTAGTGGCCTGAAAGAACATAGCTATTATGTGGAATTGCCTGAAGATGATGAGGTTAAGGGTAAGGAAGATTCTTTAGTTATTATGCCTTATAGAAAATATGAAGTTGAGCTGACAGAAGGAATGAATATGATCAATCTAGAAAGAGATGTTGAGAAGGAACTGTGTTTACCATTGAAGAAAAAAGTTAATATCAAAATAGAGGAGGATGACGGGGAATTAATTGAATGTGCTATTTCTATATTATCGAAAGGAAAGGAATTAAGAGATCATAGTAAGAGAGGAAGAACTCATATTAAAAGTAAAGTGAAGAAGGAGGGTTTGGTTGATATTCCTATCAAGTTAGGGGAGTTTAGGGAGTGGACAAAAGGTGGTATGTAGTGGGAAAACATTATTTTTGGCTTTGTAATGAATGTTGGTAATGAAGGGGTGGGTGGCTGCTCAGTAGTAGCCACCAAGAATCCATGAGTTATTTAGCTTGGAACTATCAAGGAAAAGGGGCTTCCTTGATTGAGAAGAATCTGAAACTCTTTTTATCAAAATATAAGCCCCCTCTAGTTTTCTTTATGGAAACTAGAATGAAAGAAAAAAAGCTTGAAAACTAAAAGGAAGAGTGAAATGCAGAATTTGTGCTATGTTAAACTGGTTGGTCTGTTAGATGGTATTACAGTCTGGTGGTGTGAAGGAAGTATGTTATGTTAAAATCAACTCTATGGTTCCTGTCGTTGAATTAGAAAACTGTAGAGTGGCTGAGCTAATTAAGAATGGAAGATGGGACCTTTCTTTCATTGAAAACTAGTTATCTAAGGAAGATAAGATTGTTATCAGTAGTACCCTATCACTCTTTACAATAATAAGGATATCTTAATTTCAGGTGTAGGAAAGGGTGGTAATTACTCAGTGAACGAAAGGTATAAAGTTGCTAAGGAGTTATCTTTGTTTAATGATAATGGTGGGCTTGAATCTTCAGTGATTACTCCTAACTCCTTATGGAAGGATTTATGGATGTTGAAAGTCCTTTCAAAAGTTAACCATTTTCTCTAGAGAATTTGTAAAGAAGCAATTCCAACTATGTAAAATTTATGGAAAAAGAAGTGTATGACCCCTCAGTTATGTCTAATTTGTAAGTGTAATCCAAAAACAGTGGAGCACCTTCTGTTGCTTTATGACTGGGTGAAAAGAGTTTGGTTTGGAGGTTAGTCATCTTTAAGAATTGATGAGTTTTGCATAAATAGAATGGAATTGTGGTTGGCCAATTTGTTGTATAATTATGATCTACAAGAGTTTGATGAAGCTTTAGTAGCTATGACTTGTTAACGGGTGTGGAAAATAAGATGCTCTTACTTTTTTGAAGGAAGAGATGTTGACCCATTTTCAGTTGTGGCTATTGTAGAAAGTGCTCTTCATGAATATTGGAGAGGTATGGGTTAGATGTCTATTAAGGAAAGGATTGATGCTCAGGTTGAAAATGTATCTTGGGAACCCTCGAATGAAAACCTTATTAAGGTTAATGTCAATGGGATGTTTGATGAAAGTTAGTGTTGGGATTATTATTAGGAACCACTTGGGAGAAGTCATTGAATGTTGTAGTAGCCCTTGTTTTGCAATATCTGCATTAAGAAGTGAAGCAGAGGCTTTGAGGAAGGGTGTGTCGATGGCTGCTCCCTTGTAGTTTGATCATATTCTGGTTGAGTTAGATTGCAAGAATTTGATCTCAACTATGAATTTTGAGGGAGATGGTTTTAACTGAAGGTATGATACTACTGTTAAAGATGTGATGGCCTTATGAGCTATTTTTTATCCATTTCTTTCTTTTGGATTAGTATATTGCAACTTAAAAGCTAATTAGCTTACTAAAGCTGTCCACAAGGGTGTTAACCTAGGCAACCAACACCTAAGAGGAGGTGAATTGGGTGTTTACAAAATTTCTATTTCTTCTCAAAATTGCTAAACAGAAATTGTTGCTATAAATTATGTTTGGAAGAGTATGATGTAAAGCAATAATTATATGAATCAATGGAGGCCTAATGTGGTTGCTTGAGGTATAAATATGTGAACACTTCTAGTATAATAACAACAATAAATACATAACATAGAAGTGATAATTCAGAATATAAAGAGTATAGGGATAGAGAATGCAAACCTAATGATTTATCTTGATTCGGCTTCAATCCAAGCCTACGTCTAGTCCCTCAAGCAACCTTTTGGGATTTTTCACTATCTCAATCAATCAATTACAATAATAACAAGGGAGAACCTTTCCCTTAATCTTAATTCCCAAGAACAACCTCTTCCTTACACTTAAACAGGGGAACCTCCCTCGTAAACTAAGCACACCGTTGCTTGACTACCTTAAGGAATCTCATTGAGCTTCCCTCTCTTAAAGAAGAAAGGAATATGAAAGAATAATATCTCTCAAAGAAGTTAATATACAAATGAAGCTCGAAGAACTCAAATGACATAGAATTTGCAAGTTTAGCTCAATGATCTTTATTTCTCTCTTCAAAGATGATATAACATGTTAAGGATCACATTCTAGCATTTGGTTCTGCTAAAAAATATGTTTGGAATGATATATTTATAGATCAAGATGAGATATAGTTGTTACCCCTTCAAACTAATTGTTATTTATGTCAAAAAACTATCTCAGGGACCGACCAATCGACTTTTGATGGCTCACAAGTAAACTGCCCATCAAAATATAGCTGTTATTTCAAATATGGGACCAACTAGTCGATTGTCAGGGACTGACCAGTCAATTTCTCACTTTCTGGACTATACCAGTCGACTTGCCATAGGTGGCCAGTCGATTGGTCACTTACAGTGATGCAGTCCCAAATTCAAATTATTATAACTTTCTCATTGTAAATCCAATTTAATTGAATGGCCTATGGTGGGAAAGCTATTTAAGTCTAGTTTTCAATAAAACAAGTTTTATATCAAAAATCAATATATTTTTGGAGATATGATTAAAATAGTTACCAAAGGTCAAAATACAATTTGATGTAGAATTCATATCTCGTCACTCAACTTTATAGAGTCATATATTTTTCATTTGAACTCTGTTTTAAGTGAATGACCTATTCTTGAAAATCTCTTTGAGTCTAGTTTCTAATAAAATAATTTCCATGGCATATCTCATATGGTTTATGATATATACATAAAATAGTGACCAAAGGTAAAAAATGATTTAAAGCAAAACCTATATCTCACTATCTTTTAAATCCAAACTTATATTTTTAGAACCAAAATATCTTAAGTCAATAAATAAAATTCTAAATTATTGAATTTCACAAAATAACACTTAGCCTATGATAATTATACATATTCAATCCATTGAATATCTTGATACAGGCAAGCTTCAAATCTTTAACTTCTTCATTGCTTAGAGCATTTTTCTTTTTTGTTATCTTTGTGTGAAGCATGATATTGATAGTTCATCTTTTTCACTTCAATACCCACTCTTCTTTCTTTGGATAATCCTACACAAAATAGATATTCATCTTGTAAACCAAATAATTAGTCTAAATAGTTAATTAATTAAGCATAAATTACTATTATATTTGTGACTCATATTTTTCATATATTTGTCATCATCAAATCAATCTTAACAAAGGGGATGTACCCTGTTGGTTGGGAGTTAAATCCCCCTCCCCTTTTTTTTAGCTTTTCTCTTCTGGTCTTTATCTTCTGTTTGTTTTCCTGTTCTTCTATTGCTCTGTTGTTATGTCTTATTTTGTCTTTTTTGGTTTTGTTTTGTTCTCTTTTGTTTATGGCAAAAAAAAAAAAAAGGGTGAATGTATACTAGATTAGGAAGGTTCAAGTTTTGACTCAACGGAAGGTCTTATATGATTTCGGCATTATACCATTTTATTTTGGCCAAATTATGATCGAATTAGTTAATTAGGGCATATTAGTTTGGGTACTTTATATTTTAAATTTTTTTTTATAAATTTAAATTTGAATTTTTTAAAAGATATTAATATATATTTAATAAATAAGATATTTTATATTAACAAAAATTACCTGTGTTTAACAATAACTAAAATAAAAAGTAACTATTTTAAGAAAAAAGTGGCACATATTGAAAAAAAATAAACAAAAAAAATTAAAAAAATAAAATAGGTTCAAGCTAGATATCTACTTTGGGCCATGGCAACACAATAAAAGCCAATTCTATCCATCATATGACTTCTAACGTTGGGTGTGTAAGAATGATTTTATTAATAATAAAAATGAGAATGCATTGTGATGGAATAAAATTTTATAATTTGTTATTATATTTTGTATGATTGTAAATGAAAAAGTAGAAATAAAACATATTCATATAAAAAATATTAATTTTTTATTTTTTGTAATAAAAAGATATTAAAATATTTATTTTTTTATTTTTAACGAGTAAAATACACTTTTAGTCTCTCACTTATAATTAAAGTATCATTTTGATCACTCGTTCATTGAAATACTTAAAATAGTCTCTCACTCATTAGAAAATGTCATACTTAGTTCCTCACTTTTTTAAAATATACCAAATTTAGTTTTTAAAATTTAGAATTTAAGGTTTGATAGAAAGACTAAATTTGATAATTTTTTTAAAAGTAAAGGATTAAGTGTAATATCTTTCGATGAGCGAGGGACTAACATACTATTTTTATTATAAGTGAGAGACTAAAAATATATTTTTTCTATTTTAATATTAAAAAAAAAACACAAGTGCAATCTCCGTGGCTGATACATATCTACAACCAACCCGAAACGGCAAACTTAGGAAGAAAAATCTATCTATTATATCTAAATAAAGTATGTTCTCTTTAAGTACAAGTTATATTGATTAGTGAGAAAATTCTATTGCGCAAACCTTTAACTCATGGTGTAATGATTTTTCTCTTTTTTCATAAATATATTAATAATTTTTTGACATGTATAAATTGTTTTATAATTAACCAAAAAAATAATAAAGTTATTAATTTATATAAATTTTTTTATAATTCATAAAAAAATTAATTAATTAATTAATTTTTAAATAAAATATTTTCCAAATACCATTAATTTAAAATATGTTGACAGACAATAAAATGAATAAATAATTTCTAAAGCCTGTGTAACGCAGACAAATCAAGTCTATAACAAAAATCTAAAAATGGACATAGCACATACGAAGATTGTAGTTACAATTTCTAAAAAATTAAAAAAAGAAACTTGGATCAAGAAACAATTTTTTGACTGACATCCTACTAAATAATTAGCACTGCACCGTCATTCTTATTATACCCATATGTTTAAAATTATTATTTTTTTTTTACAAAAATTAATGAATCACATAAACAAAGAATACGCCCTGCTGACAATTTTTTTTAAATTTTGAAATGGGGCATCACGCCCCCATCTTAGTTAGACGTCCCCCAAAAGTAAATGTGGCGAGGGGCCCCCTCCCCAAAAAAATTATATTAATTAATAATTATATATTATAATTCTTTTTAAAAATAAAATATATTTTAAAATAAAAGTATAAAATATATTTATTAATTTTATATTATACTAAAATATTTAAAAATCTTCACTTATAAAATTATTCAATTTGATACAATACATATCAACTAAATTACATATTATAATTTTTTTATCAACACAAATTAACTAATTTATATACCATAATTTTTATGTATCATAACAAAATTGCAACTTTTAAAACTGCACTTATCATATAACATGAAAAAAGATTATCAAAATATATGACTACGTAGTCAAATTTTTTACAGTTTGATATCAATACAGTGGCACAAGTTTTGTTTTTTTTTTTTAAATGTCAAGCATTATATTTGCATGGGAAATATAAGAAAAAAATTAAAACAATAATAATAATACTAAAAAATATAATATTAATTTCACATAATATTAATTGACACCAGAGTATTATTATTATTTTAAAATATAAATTATTTTAATTGTATTTCTTTAAATCCCTTTGAATGTTATTTATTGTGTTTAAAATTTAAATCTAAACAAATTGGCTACTTCTTTGTCCTTTCTTCTTTTAACTCTCTGTAACTGATAACACTTGCCATGTATCCTTATATAAAGCCACTATGAGCATACATTTTAGGTAGACACAGTGTGTTTTATTAATGTTAAATTAATTCTCTCAGCTTCGAAAAGTTTACTTGTCGAAAGTTTACAAATATTAATTAGGTCATTCGTAATTTCAAATTATAAATTCAATTATTGTTCTTAAACTATTGTTCGTATATAAATTCAATTATTGTTCTTAAACTATTGTTTGTATTAACTATATGTTTTCTTGATTAATGAACATTCATTATTTATGCTAGTCTACCTGAATTATTTAATCTAAGATGACATCATATGTTATAATTCAATTATTGATATCAAACTGTATAAAATTTGACTACATAGTCACATGTTTTGATAATCTTTTTTATGTTATATGATAAGTGCAATTTTGTTATGATATATAAATTAGTTAATTTGTGTTGTATATAAACTTATAATATGTAATTTAGTTAATATGTATTGTATCAAACAATTTGAATAACTTTACAAGTGAAGATTTTTTAAAAATTTAGTATAATTTAAAATTAATAAATATATTTTATATTTTTAATGTTAAAATAATTATAATATATAATTATTAATTAAAATAATTTTTTTGGAGAGGGGCCCATCCCTCCCCACATTTACTATTTGGAATGTCTCCTGACTTATCATGTATTACTAAAAGAACTCAAATCCTTTACGGTAGGCAATTTACGGCAGATTGTTCATTAAGAATATGAACTATTGAATTTTGATTTAATAGTTATATTTTTTAAACAAAATTAAATTAAAAATATATATGAAAATATATGGACGATTAAAATTAAGATATAATAATTTATATTCCTTTACAGTAAGAAATTTTATTGCAGAGGATCCATGGACATAGCTAAAATGGGGGCGTGATGCCTTCATTTCAAAATTTTAAAAACTTGTCACTATCACGTATTCTTTGTATATGTGAGTTATTAATTTCATTTTTTGAACAATAATTTTTAGCATTTGAATATAAGAATAACGATGCAATATTAGAGTTATTTAATGTTGTTATAGTATGATATCATTCAAAAACCCATCAAGAAAGGGTAGAGTGCTAGAGAAGAACTATCAACAAGTTCTCTGGGGAAAATTCAAAAATTTTTATCACAAGTTTTTCTGACAATGTTGATGGAACTCAAAAAATTATATTTCGAGTGTTTTAGCTTCATTGTAAAAAAAAATTTACAGCATACCATAGTTGAGCAAGTAAGTATCTATTTTCTTCTTTTTACTCTTCATACGAATCTTGCTCCACGCTATCTTTTATAAACTTATTTTTTTACACTTTCTATATTTCTTATATCTTCCAAACTTATTCAAATCATACTTAATTTCAAGTACTTAGCTATATCTCAAAATATAAAATATAAATTAAGTTATGTTAAAGTTTTGAATAATTGATAATTAATTTTTATTATTTTAAAGATATTTATTCTTCATATTTTTATAAATATTTTATATCATATCAAAATAAATTTTAATAAAAATTAAATTTTTGCACAGTAAAAATAATTTTAATTTTAATATGAGAACGATAATAATTTATTTATTTTTTAAAGTAAATGTATAAATTAATATTATGAATAAAAAATTCTAAATATTAATTTTTATTTTTTTAAAAAAATATATCAAATATAATTTTTTTAAAATAATTGTATAAACTATAATATTTTTATATTAATAATTTATATATTTATAATTTTAATAATAAAAAATTACAAGCGTAAAGTTGTTCTCTTTCAATAACCTAGATTAAAAATTTTTAAGTTATATTTAACGAATGAGTATGGAAGATTTTTTAAAAAATAAAGGTGTGTGGAAAAATGAGGAAAAGAGTGGAATGATGATTGAAAATGGAGAAACAACAATGTAGAGTTGGAATTGTGTCAAGAAATTTAATTGTGAGGAGTGAAGGGAAGAAGGCATTTGCTGACGCAAAAGAACCAACTGCTTTAGAAACAAGATGGTTGCTCACTCAGTCATGCGCAAATTTTTCTTTTTAAGGAAGCTAAGAGGACTTTTTTTCATATATGTTTTTTCTTAAATTAATATTTAGAATATTTTTAGTAATAATATTAATTTATACATTTATTTTAAACAATAATTAAATTATTATCATTTTTACTGTGTGAATATTTAATTTTTATTAAAATTCATTTTGATAAGATATAAAATATTTATAAAAATATGAAGAATAAATATATTTAAAATAATAAAAATTAATTATCAATTATTCAAAACTTTAACATAATTTAGTCTATAAATTTTGAGATATGACTAAATACATGAAATTAGGTAAGATTTGAATAAGTTTAAAAGATATAAGAACAATAGGAAGCGTGAAAAAACAAATTTATGAATATAGCGTGGAGTAAGATTGTATTAGGAGTAAAAAAAAAAGGCAGACATTTGCTCATTCATCCATAGTATGTTATAATTTTTTTTTTTCTAATGAAGCTAATTGATTCACAATATAATTTTTTGAGTCATTTTAAAGTAGTTAAGGAAACTGGTAATGAAAATTTTGGAGTTTATTGTGACACACACATATATATATATATATATATATATTTAAAAAGGAATTCAGATTAATTTATTTTGAGTCCCAAAAGATATAGCATAAAACTTTGATTGATTCATTTCGAGTCTCAAAAAGTGTAGCATTAGAATGTAATACTTTATGTACAATAGGATCTTTTTTTTTTTTTTTTTTTATGTAGATAGTTAAAAATAACCAACTAATTTCCTATTTTGATCATTTACTTATGTATTCATTCTCAATTTAATTACTTATTAATTTTAATTACTAATTTGATTATTTATTAATAAGTTCATTCTTAACTTAGTTGTTTATTAATTAGAATGTTATTACTTTTGGTACACACTAATATAAAAATATTATGACTAAAGAATTAAATATGTTAATATTTAAATTAATAAGGGATCAAAAGTAATAATATTTTGATGAAGAAAGATTCATGTCGAGACTAAGAATAGTTTGAGAATGCATGGGTAAATGAACGAGGGGATTAAGAACAAAAATTAATAAATAATTAAATTAAAAATAGAGTCATCAATAAGGGCCAAATTAATAGTTTACTATATTTTGGTTTTAATTTTATTTTGAAAGTTTTCAACCTTTTAGAAGAAAAGAGTGTAATTTTTTAAAATAAAAAGAGAGGACTCAATAACTTACGCGTTAGTAAAAAAAAATAATTTATCCTAACTATAAACTAAAATTAGGATAATTAATTTACGCATGAGTTAAAAAAATATAATTTATCCTAACTATAAACTAAAATTAGGATAATTAACTTCCCTCACGGGTTATTAAGTCTAATGGACTGTTTTTATTATGATATTTATTTTAAATGGGTCGGGTTGTCGAAGGCGGTGAAGATAATTTACATTGAAGGTTTCCAACCCTAGACAGCGAAACTAAACATTCTTCGGTGTACTCCTCCCTGGTTTGTGAAGACCTCTTTCGTGTTCCCAATTTCGACGCATTCAATCCTTCCATTGTAAGTATCTTTCTTACTAACACTACGCTAATTGCGCCATACCAGATCTGATTACCTTAACCTTGTTTGTCTTCCCCTTTTAACTTTTAACTCGACGGAAAACGAGTACAAAGTTCACTTGTAATTTAATTTCATCTAATCGAGATGTTTATTTCCCTGTTTCTTCGTGGTCCATCAACGTAGAAGGGTCCTTTGTATTGAGATAGATCATGAATTTGGATCGCGGTTTCCATAATAATGTCAGTTTACTGCTTGTGGTACTGGTATGATTGGTGCATTTGGGAATTTATCTCTTGAGGTGGGCTCTTCTCTATTGCGGGCTTGTTTGCATCCAAATTATTGCCCGTTCATGTTGAACGGCTAAACTTATGGCACAAGTTCTTTGCTTAATTTGAATGTGTTTTTGAGTTGCAGTTCTAGTCCTAAAAAATTATTATTTTTGAATGCTTCACTTTTGTGAAGTGGAGGACAGCGGAGTATTTCTTGTGTGATTGGTCTAGGTCGACTTTTTAGATGACATTGAGATGGTCTTTGTAGTTTAATGTGAGTTCATGTTAGTTAGTTCTGGAGAGTTCGTCGCTGACTTCATATCATCATACTAGTGGATTAGATTGGTATTTTAATTCTGCATTAGATGTTTGAGCACTTTGTATAGTTCAAGATTATATTGTATATCAGTTATACCTTTGTTGTTGGATATTATCTTAATATTGATGTATATTTCTTCTTCTAGTCATACACACACACACTCACTTGAGAACTTTCAGTTGCAAACAGTTTATAAACCCTTGCTGGGTATCTGGGGTTGCTCTAAAGCCATTTAATCTGATGTGAAGCAGATACTAAGTATTCTCTGTGATGACGGGTCCTAGGAGTAGTTATGGAAAACGCTCCCACTCTCAATCTGACTACGATAATGGAGGAAATAAAAGGAGAAATCCAGGTGATGAAAGGGAGCAGTTCATAATTGATCCAGAAGATACTGTGTACCGTTATCTGTGCCCTGTTCGGAAGATTGGTAGTGTAATTGGTAGGGGAGGTGAGATTGTTAAGCAACTAAGGATAGACACTAAATCAAAGATTAGGATAGGTGATACAGTGCCTGGATGTGAAGAGCGTGTTATTACAATCTACAGCTCCAGCGATGAGACTAATGCTTTTGAGGATAGTGGCAATTTTATATCACCAGCACAGGATGCTCTGTTTAAGGTGCATGACAGAGTGGTTGCTGATGAGTTGCGTGGTGATCAGGACACTGAAGGAGGTCATCAGGTGACTGCTAAGCTACTTGTACCATCTGATCAAATAGGTTGTGTTATTGGAAAAGGTGGACAGATTGTTCAGAGCATCCGTAGTGACACTGGGGCCCAGATTCGTATACTAAAGGATGAACATTTACCTCCATGTGCCTTGAACTCTGATGAACTTGTGCAGGTAAACTGGATATGGTTTTCATAGTATTTGTATTTTTATGCATTTCCTTTATACTTAAAAATAGAAGTACTTGTGATCATTTTGCGTTGTTTTTCTCTTTAATTATTTGTCTGTGTATTGTCGAGATGGAATGAACTTGCCTACAAAGTTGCCATAAGATTGTTCCCCACTCCCCCTCTATTTTTTTTTCTTCTTAAAAGCTCTAAATATAATTTTCACTTTTGTTGGTCCAGTATATTAATATAGTTTTACCCCTGCTTTTGGGAGGAGAAATAGTTGGGGTAGTATGCTCTATAACGTTGTTATTGAGAAAAATGATAATACCTTTGTTTTCATCCAAAGGAAAAAAAAAATTATGCTATTTCAGACATTGGAGTTTTTCTTTTGGAAGGACATACCTGTTGCTGTACGGTAGTCTATATTTTACATGGCTATTAATCTATATGCTGTGGGTGACTTGGTTTTCCCTTTCTGTTTTCAGATGTTATGGTTGTGGCCAATCAGTTTGCTTCTGTATTGTAAATATTTACTTGCCCTTGTTATATATTTGCTTTTGTCTCGTGGAATTACAGATTTCTGGTGATGCTGCAACTGTGAACAAGGCTCTATATCAGATTGCATCTCGACTTCATGATAACCCATCACGATCTCAGAGTCTTCTTGCCTCTGCCGTTCCTGGTGTATATCCTGGTGGTTCACTGGTGGGGCCAACTGCAGGAGCACCGATTGTGGGAATAGCTCCTCTTGTGGGTCCTTATGGGGGATATAAAGGTGATAGTGGAGACTGGCCACGATCCTTATACTCAGCTCCGAGGGATGAATTATCTTCAAAGGAATTCTCAGTTCGTTTGGTTTGTCCAACTGGAAACATTGGAGGTGTGATAGGCAAGGGTGGTGCTATTATAAATCAAATTAGGCAGGATTCTGGGGCAACAATCAAAGTTGATAGTTCAACAACAGAAGGAGATGATTGCTTGATAACTATTTCAACAAAGGAGGTGAAGTATTGTTGATTGATCACCCAATAGACCTATCTTTAACTGTTATAAGCATGCCTTTTAGATTTATGAATTTTCTTTAGTTGCAAGAATTTTAAAATTGTGCTCATGCAGTTCTTTGAAGATACATTTTCTCCAACAATCGAAGCGGCTGTGCGTTTACAGCCACGGTGCAGTGACAAAGTTGAAAGAGATTCAGGAATAATCTCATTCACAACTCGACTGCTGGTGCCAACGTCACGAATTGGCTGTCTTATTGGTAAAGGAGGAGCTATCATAACTGAGATGAGGAGGCTGACAAAAGCAAATATCCGCATCCTGTCAAAGGAAAGTCTTCCTAAAATAGCATCTGAAGATGATGAAATGGTGCAGGTAAGGTCATTATAGTAGTTATTTAGTTATTATTACTGAATTTGTTTTTGTCATCTTCATCTGTAGTTGCTCTTAATCTTCCAGAATTCTGAATAATGTTATTTTTTGTATTTATTTGTTTATTGTTGATTAGATTTCAGGAGACCTCGATCTTGCCAAGGATGCTCTTGTGCAGGTACTTAAACGGTTAAGAGCAAATCTTTTTGACAGGGAGGGGACTGTTTCTGCATTCCTTCCAGTTTTGCCATATCTTCCTGTTCCAGCGGATGGTCCAGATGGTTTAAGTTATGACGGTAGAGATAGTAAAAGGCATGGACGTGGACATTCTTATTCTAGTGGGTATGGAGGTTCAAGTGATTTGGCTGCTGGTGACAGCTATGGAAGCTACAATAGTTCACAGGTACTTTTCCACTAGCATAGGCAATTATGAACACCATAAGGTATAAAGTTCTGCTTGTTCAACTTTTATTTCTCACTTAGTGATCGCAATATCGTTCCATATATGTGTAGCTTGGTGGTAGCGGTGCATATGGGGCTTATGGAAGTTATTCTTTGGGAAGGACTGGCACTGCTGGGTAACCCAACTTCTCCCATACCTACATTTGTTGGTCTGTTTTTTCTAAACTTCCTGGGTGAATGTCTAACATAACTCTGATGTTTAATAAGGATTAAAGGTGTTTTTAGACTTATAGTATGAATTGCTATTTGAAACTTTCTATGCATCAGGGATATAAAAGCTTCTTTATGAAATTGTAGGTTTGATATATGTTGTATAAGACCCCTGATTCTACCCTTTCCTTGTTGTGAATAGGCAATTTTACTGATTTTATTATTCTGGTTGTTTCAAAACTCGTCAGTGCTGATATTCAGTCTGTTACCAGGTTGTCTAGTCACAACAGTGTTTCTCGGAGGAGAAACCATGCTTACTAAAACATATTGATGGGTACCTGCAGGTAGAATACAGTTTTCACCATTTCTTTTGTCTTTTATCTGACAACTCCCTATGATTAGGCCATTCACATTAGTGTTAACGAGTTTGATATCTTAACCTGACCATTGTTCCTTGTAGAATTCTGATGCTCTTGTTTTACCTTTGTTGCCTCTCCCTTCCCGCTTAAACAGCTGAGATATGTGAAGCCTGAAGCCTGCCTACTGTTTAAACCGGAAGACCAGATGAACCAGGGTTTGACAAACTCATGGCCTACCTTGATGCTTCTACTTAGAGGACCAAACATATGTGGAGACTATTGAAATTGGCCATGTCCATATGACCTTATTTCCCAAGCTTAATAACTTATGCTCCCAAGAACCTATAGAGCCGGCCTGCCCTTGTTGCTGCTTTTTATTCCAGTTCATGTCTTTAGAACTAAAATTATGATGCTTTTATAATCCTGTGACAGCTGTATAATCTCACTAGTGGCTTGTTCCCCCCCCCCCCCCCCCCTTTTTCCTTGTCCTTACCATCTTTTGCAATATGAAATTTTTGTGTTCATTGGAATTTAATGATGTTAATTCTGGTTAAGTTGATCAATTACACGAAAATTCGTTGGAATTTTTGTCATCTGAATGGCATGTATCAATATCTTTCTCCATTTATTACAGTAAGTAGGTATTATTGTGTGAGTTGTTGCATCATTTACTCATTAAAATGCCTGCTTGTGGATTTAGTTGAGTATGTGTTGAATTGGAGGCATGGAAGCTGTTCTAATTATGCAGCTGACTTTTTAGTTGAAGCTCATATGTTTGAATCTAACTGTTTTAAGGGCATGCCTTTGAGTTTAGTTTTAGTTTGTGTTGAACTGGAGGTAAGAAAGCTGTTCTTATTATGCAGTTGAATTTATAATTGAAGGTTCTTATAGTTAAAATCTACCTTTGTTAAGGAAGGCAATTTTGGGAGGCATGATACTATTTTGTGTTGGTTTCTGAGTTTCCAATATTGTATATGCATAATTTGGTTGTGTTAGGATGTTCTTCCATTTTCCCTTGAAAATTTATCTTAATTTTTGTTCTGTTCATACGTTGCTAATAAGTACTTTTCCTGAAATTAATGGGCCGTAAACTAGGAGGCTAGTAGGATCCACATTGGTTTAGATGTGTCTTGCGCTTTGCTGCATATTTCAGGTCAGAGTTGGATAACATGATTCAAATATTTTGCGTGCCATTTTGATGAGTTATAAGACCATGGAATCCAAGATTGGATTTACTGTGGTAGGTTCCTTATGATTTTATAAAGATTTTTTTGTGTGCTTATGTTTCTTTAATCAAATGCTACTTGACTTCTTGGAACTTATCTGGCAGGTCCTCTATTGGGGATGGATTTTTCCTTAAATGTTGCAAGTAATTTGTTTATCATATGCTTGGTTATCATGGAGAATGTGTGTGTGCGCCCTTGCGCGTGTTATTTTTTATTAACATGTCTAAACATAAGCTGCTTTGTGATTCGGAGATTGAAGGATAGGAGGGCTTGCCTTTGGACTGAATTTACTATGAACCATGGCCGAATCGTTGTACATAGAATAATTTATTTTTGTAAAGATGAATGAAACTGCATTTTGTAAAATGAATAAATTAAATTCCTGTGATGCAGACGTTTTTGTTTATAATTTTAATATAAATTTTTTATAAATAACTTGTGCTTTGGCCTACTATAAATATTGGTAGTCGTCATATATAGCCTTTATTGTCTTTCTTTGGTCAGCAGTGCACTAGTGTGAATGCTCATTTTTGGTTTGTAAACTTAAAATAAGGGTCTTTATATTCTTGGCAGATGGATAAAATTTGTATGGTGTGATTGTGTCCCGTTCACGACTGTTAAATCTAACTCCGTGTTCTTTTTGTTTCCCCACAAAATGTTTTATTTGCATGTATATAGAACTTATTATGCATTTTATTTTATTATTTTGAGAATGTTATAGATATTTTAGTTTTATAATTTATTAACTGAAACGAGCAAGTCAAGCCAAGCTTCAAGTTTAAAATTTTAAACGAAAATGGGAAAAGAATCTTTTTTGAATTAGTAGGGAGTGAATTTATAGATTATGGAGATGATTTAATTAAGTTATACTAGTATAATCCATGTTTTTTTAATTTTTATAATTACTTAATTGTCTTTGTTAAAAGTTTTAATATCAACTTTGGTGCTAAAAGTATGAACTTAGTTATGTGGTGCTACTCAATATAGTCACCTAATGTTACACTATTATATTATTTAGTCTTATAATTCAGTTCTATGTCCTTGGCTAATTCATTATTATTTAGTAAATACTCCTTCAGCCTACAAATTAAAGTTGAGAAAGCTTTTCATTAAGAATTTGAGATTTGATCTCTACATTCATCAATTTCTCGTGATAAATTTGTAGATTAAAACGTCGTCGATATCTTTATTTAATAGATATGTAAGTTTAAGATAGTGGTAAACCTTATGGAATTGAAAGAAGAAAGAAAGGAAAGACTTTGCAGAACAGCGACGAAGTCCAAAAACAAAGGAAGCGTGAATCGGGAATGGGTGGGGGCAGTTGTTATCAAATCTAAAAATATTTGGTAAATTCGTAAACTAGAATTCAGTCTCAAATAAGGTTGAATTAATAAGATGATTTCAATTAGCAAGAAGTTAAGCCATACTAAGTCATGATTGATTGTGAATTATTGTATGGCTCAAGTTTTACATAAAGCTTTGGTTTTAATTTCACGTGATACCATAAAAAATAAAGATAAAATTCACAAAAAACTTTTAGAAAGTATATCGAGAGACATTTTTATATATCAAAAGTAGAATTGGATATTTAAGACATAGATGTAAAACTATTTCTGTAATTGTCTTTTTTCATATTATATACTTGAGGTTAAATTAGTATTTTAGCCCTCTAATTATGTTCCTCCAATTTTATTTGATACGTTGGTGTGGGCATGTGGCCTCTTGCGCTTAGAGCTGGAGACTGGAGAGAAAACTGGAAGAAGGGAGGTAAAATTGGGAAACACCCGTTAAACGACGTTGTTGCATCCGTTGACTTTGTTTCGTCCTCTGTCTCTCATCGTCGATGCCAACGGATGCTCCTCCGCTCTCGCTTCACTCTGCGCTATCTCAGGCTTCCCTTCAAACAGCTTCTTTCTTCTTTCTCTCGCTTACGCCTTATTCTCTCTTACCATCAATTCTCTTCCTTTGCTTCTCTAAACGACTTTTCTTCGTCGTCTCCATCATCACCATCTTTAGGCAAACTAAATCATCAGAACCAATTTGATTTGTCTTCTATCGATTTTCGCGGCATCGCTCAGTCTGTATTATCCAAATCTTCTTTTTCTCAGAATAAAGTCAAGGACTACACTGACGCTTCTCTAAAAGACCTTCTTTTAGAGGTATCTGATATAATCCCCGATATCACTCGTCGATTCTGGAGAGTTTCTGTGTTGCAACCCGAAAATGTATTGGATATATTGCTGGGTTTTCAATCCGAGTCTGTCAAAGATGGATTTCGGGTTGACAAGGTCAGATGTTTGTGGGAAATTTTCAAACGGGTTAATGAGCCGAATAGGGTTTTCAACTATCTTCCTCTGTCGTATGAAGTCATGGCTTCCATGCTTGTTGAAGTCGGGTTACTTAAAGAAGCTGACCACTTGCTCTTTACATTGGAGGGTCGTGGAATTTCATTGGATTGTTATGAGGTTTTCAATAACTTAGTTGAAGGGTATGTTCGTCTGAAAGAATTAGAAAGAGCCATTTCAATCTACGATTGTATGAGGAATCGAGGCATAATTCTTTCAAGGTCCTGCTATTGTGTTCTTCTTGATCTTCTGGTCCAGATGAAAAGTATAAAACTTGCATTTCGAATTTCGCTGGATTTGGTGGATTTGGGTCTGCCATTGGGTGTTGCTGAGACTAATACATTGGAAGATGTCATGAGACTACTTTGCAGCAATGGAAATATTCTCGAAGCTAGAGCTCTGGTCAAGAAGGTCTTACCTTATAATTCTGAGATCAGTAGCTTAGTTCTTGATGCAATTGCTATTGGCTATTGCGAGAAGAAGGATTTCGAAGATTTTCTTAGTTTCTTCGTAGAAGTAAAACGTGCCCCGACTGCAATGGCTGCCAATAGAGTTATAAATTCTATATGCGTAAGCTATGGTGTAGAAAAGGCAGGAATGTTTTTGCTAGAACTACAAAAGATAGATTTCAATCCTGATGAAGTAACATATGGGATTTTAATTGGTTGGAATTGTCGTGAAGGGAAGTTGAAAACTGCATTGGGTTATCTGTCCGTTATGCTGTCACAAAGCATTTCACCGCTAATCTATACTTACAATGCCCTTATGAGTGGGTTGTTTAAGGTAGGTATGTTGAAGCATGCCCGTGTCATTCTTGATGAGATGATGGATCGGGGAAGAGTACCCAATATGTCAACTTTTAGAGTTCTTCTAGCAGGGTATTGTAAGGCTAGACAATTTGATGAAGCAAAAAGATTGATTTGTGAGATGGAGAGCTGTGGCTTAATAAAACTTTCTTTGATGGAGGATCCACTTTCAAAGGCATTTCAGATTTTGGGGCTGAATCCATCGACTGTGAGGTTGAAACGAGACAATGATGTGGGACTTTCAAAAACAGAGTTCTTTGATGATATTGGAAATGGTCTCTATTTAGATACAGACCTTGATGAGTATGAGAACCACATTAATGGGGTTCTTGAAGATTCCACAGTACCTAACTTCAACTCATGTATCAGGAAGGAATGCATCAACAATAACATAAGAAGTGCGCTGATTTTGATAGAAGAAATTCTTAGGTGGGGGCAAGAATTGTTGTTGCCTGATTTTTCAGAGTTAGTGAGACGACTATGCTCATCTCGATCACAAATCAAGACAATGTCCAAACTCTTGGAGAAAATGCCACACTTGGCTCAGAAACTAGACCAACAAACGCTCAATTTGGTTGTTCAGGCATACAGTGAGAAGGGATTACTGTACAATGCAAAATTTGTTCTGGAGGAAATGCTTCAAAGACAATTTGATGTCAAAAATGAGACATATACTGCCCTATTAATGAGTTTATGTAAGAAAGGGAACATGAGGGACTTTCAAAATTACTGGGATATTGCTCGAAGAGATTACTGGTTACCAGGGTTGGAAGATTTTGAAGATTTTCTTATTTATATCTGCCGTCATAAACTGCTTGGGGAAGCATTGCAATTTCTTGAAATCATGCTGCTATCTTACCCTTACCAAAGGTTAGATATATGTCACATTTTCCTTGAAGTAGTTTCCGCTACAGGTTTTGCAGGTATTGCCCTTGGGTTTTTAGAAGAGCTACAGCTTTGTTTTGTCTTGGATCATGCTGCTTACAATAATCTTATAAGAGGTTTGTGTAATGAGGGAAAGTTTTCTGTAGCTTTTACAGTATTAAATGATATGCTGGATAAAAATTTGGCTCCCTGTTCGGATGTTTCTGTCTTGTTAATCCGTCAACTATGTAAGGCTGATTTATATGACAATGCTGTTTCATTGAAAGATATTATTGTCAAAGAGCAGTCTGCATTTTCTTCTACTGCATATTGTGCATTGATATCTGGGTTCTGTAATGCTGGGAACATTGAGAAAGCAGACACTCTATTTCAAGATATGTTGTTGCAAGGACTAATTCTGGATGCTGAAGTGTGCAACGTACTTATTCAAGGGCACTGCAAAGCTAATGACTTGAGGAAAGTTAGGGAACTACTTGGGTTTGCTATAAGAAAAAGTTTGGAACTTTCCCTCTCAAGTTATCGGAGTCTGGTGCGTACGATGTGTATGACTGGTCAAGTCCTTGTTGCTTTAAGCTTGAAGAACCTTATGCTTGTACATAGTACATTTGATGGCCTTTTAATATATAACATTCTTATATTCTATCTTTTGTCATCTGGAAACAGTTTCTTTGTTAACAACATACTGGATAAAATGAAAGAGAAGAAAGTTGTACTCAGTGAAGTCACTTATAATTTTCTTGTCTATGGATTCTTGCAATGTAATGATTTGTGTAAATCTCTGCATTTTTTAACTACTATGATTGCGAAGGAATTCAGACCAAGCAACCGCAGCTTGAGGATGGTGATAAGCAGCCTGTGTAATGTTGGGGAACTGCAAAAAGCCCTGGAGTTGAGTCAAGAAATGGAATTGAGAGGATGGATTCATGGTTCAGTCATTCAAAATGCAATAACTGAAGGCTTTCTTTCTCGTGGTAAGATACAGGAAGCAGAAAATTTTTTGGACAGGATGGGAGAGAGATTTTTAACCCCAGATAATATCATTTACGATGATCTGGTTAAGCAATTTTGCCGGTATGGAAGATTGGACATGGCAGTTCATCTTATGAACATTATGCTGAAGAAAAATAATGTTCCAATTTCCACTAGTTATGATTCTGTAATTTATGGATTCTGTGCACAAAACAAATTGGACATAGCTTTGGATTTTTATTCTGAGATGTTGATTAGGAGTCTCAAACCAAAAATTGGCACACTGGAAATGCTTGTCCAGAGCTTCTGCCAAGATGGAAGGACAGAACAAGCAGAACAATTCCTAGTGGACATGATTCAGGGTGGTGAAACTCCAACAAGAAAAATGTATTGCTCTGTAATCAACACTTACCGTATGAAAAAGAATCTTCGGAAGGCATCAGAACTGATGCAAGCCATGCAGCAAAATGGCTATGAGCCTGACTTTGAGACTCACTGGTCTCTGATAAGCAACTTAAGCAACGACAAAGCAAAGGACAATGATAATAGCAGCAAGAGATTTTTGTCAAGGCTTCTTTCTGAAAGTGGCTTTGTTCAAAAGAAATAATTCAAATTCTAGGCTGGACGGATCTCGGTTCGATTGTATTTGATACTAATTTTTAGCAAGACTGTTATGTGAGAGCGGGATGTAGTTCTGCTCAATACTTGTTTGACTTGAGTCTACATTACATCTATGTAAGTTGTGTACTAATATTTTGGCAGCTTAATTCAGAGTTTCTTTTAATGATAGATTTCAACTTTGATTTTGTATTTATATTAATCTGTATTAAGGATTATATCTTTCACTTGGCGTAGCTTCAGCACTATCACTGGCATGAAGTGAGAAAGTGTTAAACTTACTGTTAATTTAGAAAAGATACACATTGCAATTCTGGGGGAGAACATGGAGTCTAGACGCCCTAAAACTTATTGTAGGTGGAATAAATATAAAAAGTGACCACATGATTATTTTTTATCGTATGCGATTAAAAATAATTTAAAAATTAACTACTGCACGTATATTGTAAGTAATGTATAAGCAAGAACATGAGGATACAAGGACCCTGTCAACTTAAAAGCAATGTCACACTTGTACTATTTTGACAAAACTGCAATTATGTTTCCTAAAGTTGAGACTACATTGATATACTCTTCAAAATTTTATATTTGATTTTAACACTTGGAAGTTTAATTTGTGCAGTTCACGTCGTTTTAAAAGTATTAAAATAGTATTATATAATTTTTGAATTAATATAAAAATATTCGAGAAAGTCAATTAATACATATAAATTGTTAAACATAAAAAAAATAACATCCAAATCCATGACTGTTTATATTCATGCAGTCACTTTAGAAAGTCATTTGATATATTGGGATGTATAGGTTACATCAATTTAGTTTAGGTACATCATAATAAAGAACTAGAAACTACACGAAGAAAAAGCAAACACAAACAATTAAATACAACGGGAACATAATCATTTCTTCTCTTGACGTTGTCACAATATTTCATCTAATGCAAAAAAATCAAAAGATAAATTTGTTATTCTACATATCTCCCTGACAACCAATAATAATCGCTTCCTAACAATTGTAAAACAAAATTTTTCATACTTACGTTATATTTAACTTAAATGTCGTGTTTTCACTATAACTCAAATTTATGCTTAGACTTTTGTTACTTAACTGCACTTAAACCAAATATCATATTTTAACTATGACTCAATCTCCCACCTACATCTAATCGCTTCCTAATTGCAAAACAAGATTCATCTTATAATGAGACTTGCATGTATTTAACCATAGTTCAAAAGAGATTTTATTTATTAGATGCATAAGGTCTTTACAAATGGAACAATTGTTGTCATAAATTAGAGGATCGAGCATTTATGACTAAACTAAAAATTATACTTATGAGTCGAGATGTAAGTCTAATTTCATTGCACTTATACCAAACGTTATGTTTAATTGTAATTTAATCACATACATAAGTTTTGGCTACTCAAATGCAACCATATCAAGCCTTATATTTTGATTATGACTTGTTCTCACCCTTAAGCTTCAGCCATGAAACAATTATTGTCACCCCTTGACCAACCAAGATTGTCCACATCCTTGGGATCCTTTATTGTCTAAAAGAGAAGTGGTTGTTTGTGTCCTCAATTATATTATGTTTCATGACACCATCTTCATATAATATGTCAAATAATTACAATGTTAGTTTCTCACAACCAACTCTATATATTATCTTCCCTTAGAGATGTAAGATTCTCTTTTACATTTATCATGTAATAACCGATTCAACTTTTGTTTTGTTTTTTTTTTTCCTGTTTGGTGAATAGTATGTTAGAAAAATATACCAACTAAAATGGGTTGAATCACGAGAAAAGGATTTGAAATGTTTGATGAATACATCTTGTATTCAGAAATAATATTTGTCTTCACTACTTGTTGTAGGGTTAAGGTTAGAGAATTATACTCAATGATTGCGGAATTCTATTTTAAAGAGTAATTGTAAAGAAATTCAAAAAAAGATATGTGCATTGAGAAATCTTAATCTTTAATATGTGTACAGACCAAATTTATAACAATTTTAAATCAACATAGCTTTAGACCACATATCACTGAGTGTATATGAATATATAATGTGCTAATACATAGTTAAGCACACCAGTATATTCTCCCAAACATTTAATATCTACGATTGTTGAGGAAATGAAGTTTAGGGGTATATTTATTTTAATGTTTTCACTTTTATATTTGTAATTGAATAGATTTATAAATTGTGTATTATCGGCCTAAATTTAAAATATAGAAATATTTTTGTCAAATTTTATAATTTTAAAAAATACCTGCACAATTTTTTTTTTCCAAAGAAAAAAGAGCGGTATTTTAACTTTATTTAAGACATATTATTATGAATTAGTTTATATATCTTATGAATCAAATAACGCCACATGGTGTCGTCAAGTGTGACCTCATGTTGAAAGAAGAGGGGCAGGTTCAGTGATGCGTGAGTGACGAGTGACGTGACGACGCACTGGTTAGGTACGAAATAGAGGAATGGACGAATGATAAAAAGCCACGTGGCAAAGTTCGTACTTTGAGCATGGGCAAGCAGCAGCACCGTCTATTTTGCTTTTTATTACCTTGACATCAGTCCTCCAATCTCAACCGTTGGATGAAGGAGGCTGCCACTGTTGTATTTTTTTGCTTTTATTAATTGCAAATCATAATTATATTAGGTTGAAAATTCTTTCTAAATTTCTTTTGTGACCTCGTATCAGGTCTTAAAAGACTATTGCATAGTCACCAGTTTGGTTAATTTGGTAATAAATTAGGATTGATTTCTAAAAAAAGTAAACAAATATGAAACATTAGTCATAACAAAATATATTTTGTAAATAAATTATGTTAAGTAGTTAGAAATTTCAAGTTTTTGGCATATCATATCCTGACATAGGAGAAACATGACGAAGAACTTACACATCAATTTTTCATGTCAATGGATATTTCAAAAGCCTTAAACTTCGACTTGTCCTTTGACACTTAACTCTAGTTAGGCAAAACTACTTATACCATTTATATATGTCCAAAATCAATATTGTGTGAGATATTTTTTATTAATCTCATCAACCTTTCTTTTAAGAATTATGACTCCAATAATTATCTCATAACACTTGAGAGTATTATAATATTATATCCAATGATGGAATCACAAAATTCAAAACAATTGAGAAGGACAAATTGAACAATGTTGAATTCAAAATTAGCTAACACTTAAGGGACATATGTAATAGTCCATTATTTGATGATCCAATCACTATAAAAATTTTTTTTGCCCTTACAAGGTCTTAAAAATAGCCAACTTAAATATTACATTAACTCGTTATCTACCATTCTTATCAATGATTAAGACTTAGACATTTCGTTCTTTGTAAATGGATATTTAACTTATAACTAGATCCAAAATTTAAAGAATTCATAATGGGAGTGTTACCCAAATATTTTTAGAGTTCTTCCTTCTCAGGACCAATATCAATTGGTACATCAACTATCTAATTATCAAATTGGGTATAGTATGAAGCCCTCAGTAGTTAAACTAAATATAAGTAACACCTAAAATTGTGTCATATGTGAGTGTTATCTCCTAAAACAAGATTAAAGCATTTAAGCTTTATAATACTATGCACGAGCTTTAATATATATTTTTTAAACACCAAACACTCTTTCAAATTGAGTGTTTTCAAATTGAGAAAAGTCATGACCTTTCTCGATTCTTATCAAGTTGTCTAAAACTTCTCCTCAGAGGCCACGGGAATTGTTGTGCAATAATTGTATCCACCAGATTGCTAGGGCCATCAATGCAATTGTCAAAACACATTTTAAGGATTTTTCAAGTCATTATAGTTTGTCCCACTGAGAGTTTTCATTTTTAATAGTTGCTAAAAAACCAGAGTTAGGGTAACGAAATTAGAAAACATGTGTTATGCGTATGTACATAATTATAAAACAAAGTTTCAACCAAAACACTCAGCTGATGTAACTATATTCACAAAATTGTTTATTATAATATCGTCTAAAGGTTATAAATTATAATAAACCAAGAAAACTCATGATACATAAAAAGGCCCATATAACCAAAAGTCTCTAACATCTCTATATCAATAGGGTACAAGAAATATTAAGACATCAATTCAACTAAATCTTAGTAATATTAAATCACATTGCCAATGCTACACCAATAAAGGGCATCCACTATCAATGCAATTTACCCAGCAATAACTATACAATATTAATTTGAAATAGATATTTCAATTAAATTAACTAACAAATACCTTATAATTAGTCTTATGATAGGTGAGCTCACAATCATAAGATGTCAATTGTTTAAGTGATCTTCATAGAAAGTGAAATCACTTAATCATGTCTAAGAGCAAGCAAATGCCAATATTTTGGATGTCGTGTTATTTCAGAGGATGCATGATTAACTGCCAATATTATAAAATAGATCATGCTTTTAATATCTAATTTTATCTAAATTAGAGAACATTTAGACAAACAATATTGGACTTTGTATAGCCATCATTCTTGAAGGTCATATTTACTATATGTAGTCTTCATTTGATTTTTATATGAAGTCATGAATCAAGTTTTCCAAATGAAATTATAACATCCAAGTTGTAAAAGGCCCAAAACATCGTATCTTAATCAAACTCAAGGAGAAGAAAATGTCTTGAATAATTGGCAATATTTTAGAGGGCAAATTGCCTTCAACCATCTTTATTAGTCTTTTGTATGAAGCCCAAACCAAGTTTTCTGAAATTCAAAAGTCCCAATGTCAATGAAAACGATGGAATTTAGGCTTGAAACTAGACCAAATCGCCTTCAAAATTCACCTAGGCATTGGACTTTGAATGAACTTTCTGAAATGGTATTATAAGTCCAAAAACTCTATTTGTGCTAAAATTTATGCCTATTTGAAGTCAAGTCGCCAGTTTATGCGTGCACTTGGGCTTCTGACAATTAATATGACCCAATTATACTATCACAACATGTTTTATCTTATTCATAATGGGTGAGTGCATATTTATAGTATGAAATATGTAGTACCATAATTTTCAAAATCAAATTGATGAAATTTACATGGAAAATAGGCTCAAAATTCAAATTCAGCATAATACTGAATTTATAAAGTCACAATTTCTCTAATAATTTATTTGCCTTATCAAAGTACTCCATCTCTGAGAGTGTGAAAAACATATGGTACCAGGATGCACTTAGAATATGCACAAAAATGTTTAGCTAAAAATTTGGAGAGTACCTATATGAAATTCAATGTAGAATACCTTGGAAATTCTAGAACTTATATTTTGAACTTTCAAAAGTTTTTGGAAAGATTACCAATAAATAGGAAATTAAAATTCCATGTGAAAGTAAAAAATTTGGGCCAAAATGGATCTTGTGAGTATGCCTACGTGCCATATCACTAAAGGGTGTGAGTGGGCTTCGCTCCATGCACCCTTTGGTTCATTTTCTTCTTTAAGTGGGTTAGGGAAGTGCATTTTCTTACCCATTTTCAACTTGCTCAATCTTGATGTTTTTTAGGATGAGATGGGTGATCGTTATTTCACAAGTCATTAAGTAATTTTCACAAAAAACAATTCATATGGGAGGAATCTCATTAAAAAGATTTAAAGATTAAGGGTTTTTGCACGAATTGGGCTTCAAAGGCAGCATTGATTTTCAACAATTCTAATGCATGCAAATAGTGTCATTTGGTTTGAAATCCTTCATAAGAGAAACCCTTAAACTAATTCCAATACATCAAATATTCGAGAAATTTGATTAAAAAACATTTGAAGTAGACATTAACGGGGTTATGCATTATCATTTTGTTCTGGGCATATTCGAGTCACCTATTTATTTGAAATCTTTGAATCTACAAATTGCCTCAATTAATTTTGAAAGAATCTCTAAAATATTGGTCAATTTTCATTCAAAAATTTTTAGGGTTCTTTGTTCATGAAGTTTCTCACTATAATTCAACCATGATAGAGAAGATAATATACAAATCTAGAACCTTAGGCTCTAATATTAATTGATAATATATATAATTATATGTTTTAATGGGAGATCCTAGATAACATACCTGGAGAATACCCAATTGAAGTCATGATGAATCAATAGGATAAAGTCACAGTAGAGAAATAAATAAAAAAATTGAAAGTAAGAAGTAAACTTTGATATGATTATTTTGATTTTTAATTTTTGAATAAATTCAAAAAGCCTTAAATTTTGAATAATTTTTATATTTTATTTTTTCTTTGATTAATAAACTTTTGAACAAAACATTGATTGAGATATGGGCTATTGAAATCCAAATTTATTTAAAGCGAGGTAATATGTTATTAAGTAAAACCTAAGGAAACATTGGTCTTACACGGCCCCAGACCACGACCCCACCAATTGACGCCTAAATGCTTAAGGAGAAGTTATGCCTCACACGACTGCTCCAAAAAAAAATAAAATAAAAGGAACATAATAATAATCACACATATTTGTGATGGTGAGTGCATGTGTCCAATAAACAACTATATTATGCATATAACAAGAATAAGTGCAAAAACTCATGGTTACACCTCATTTCCTTCCCCTTTTGAGCATTTTTTAATTGCCTTTGTTCAACCTTGCTTGTGGGTTATATGTGAAAGAGTGAACACTTAAAGATATTATATTAAAAAGGAATAAAAAGAGAAAGTAAGAATGAGGAATGCCATAAACTAAATCACAAACAAGGACCAATATAATTTTGGGGCTTTTTAATATGCTAATATACAATCCGAGCATGCATTATATAGTTTCAAGTTAGAATTCAAAATGATATTTATTTACAACTCTTCCCATTCGAGGCTAACAAATAGAGTGGAGGCCCTTCACAACTATGACTTAACTAATTCTTAAATCATGGATCAGACACACAATAGTTTTAATGCAATTTGAAACAACAAGAGATCATTGATTTAACTTACCAAGAATCACACTAATCGAATCAACCCATTCTAGGTTTAAATTAATATTGATTATCTAATTAACAATTATAAAAAAATTGTTCTAATAATAAAATTAATACTAATTCACTAAATAATTTAATATTATTCCAACATCTCTAATTTGTTGGTCTGCTTGCGCAGCTTCTCTTCTAAAAGTGAAAATCAACATTTTGAATGTTGAATATATCTTTTATTATTATTATTTTTTTTAGGTTTGGTTTCAGTTAATTATGTAGTTGGTTCGAGTGGATGACATGTTCAAAGTTAAGGCAATCTGGTGCTATGACATATATAATTGAATGTTTTATTTTTTTCTAATAATTATTGAGAAAAGCAAAGTGGGTTTCTGGATTAATGATCAAAATCACACTATTTAGTATGCAAAGAAATGAAGTACCTAGAATTTTCTCTGTGTCTTTCGCTGCTAGCCATTGTTTGAGTTGATGATTCTAGGTCGAACCTAAATGTTTGAGCTAAACCTGATGCCCTAGGCCCTTTAATTCTTCTTTTTAATTCTTCTCATGGACCACATCAAATATGCATAATAAAAATTTATTTCATTTTATTGTGGTCGCATTTATTAACTTAAAATCATATTAGAGTTAATTTAGGAAGGTTTGCTATCTCATATGACCCAATTTTTAATATTTTTGTTTATATTCCCCTAAATATCATGTGTCTAGCTAGGGTAATACATATCTAAGGTAGGCTTCCACAAGAATTCTAATAGTAAAATATTATAATTCTTTTCTTATTATTTCTTACATATTAGTCCTCCTATTTATTTTTTTTCTAATTATTCACATAAAACATAAAAAAATATGCATCATACAATTGGTTTCATTTACCCTAGGTCATTCTTAATTGCTTAAAATCACTACTAGAATCATTATCTCTAGCTATGTATATCCTAGGATGTCATAGGGAGGTGGAAAGAAAAAAAGATGAGGATACAACACTTATCACTAATTTCACTTCACTATACAATTTTAGAATAAAAGGAAAATTAATGTAAAAAATAATAAGAAAAATTACACATCTACAAATTTAAAGTTTAAAATTATTTTGAAAGATTTAAAGATTTGAATTTTTCCTACTTATAAGACAATGACGAAGCCACATATATTTGAGTGTAGGCATATGGCCCTCAATTTTTTAAAATTGATATGTTTTAGTATTAAGTTTTAATAATATACCCTCACATTTTTTAAATTTTGAATCTATTTGACTCGCACATGCATTATGTAATTCTTTTAATTATTTGACATCTTAATTTGATCTTATTTAATCCATACATTTATTACACATATATATAACTCTTGCAAAAAAAAATTTATAATAATTAATTTTTTTGTTCTTTTTGTTCTTTTTACTTTTCCTTTGTCTATTTTTCTCTTTATATTTCTTCTTCTTCTTGTTTTTTCTCACTTTCTCTCTTGTTATTCTCACTTTTATCTTTTTCTGTTCCCATTGGCTTTCACTATTTCAACTTCTTACCTCTTCCAAATTTGTGGCCATAGGATAACTCAAATTTGCGGGTTTTGATATTAGCTTCTAGCATATGATTAATTTAGATATTATTTTAGTTAAATTAAACTGCCTCAAACTAGGCTTCTTATCAATGAAAAGCTCATTTAGGGTTTTTTAATTGACTTACTATATACTTGATTTAGGATATAAGTTGTTGTCTTAAGAGTATCACCCTATAGAAACTTTGGCAAGGAAGAATGATTGATCAGGCTTCCGACCATATCCATAAAGGTGCGATTACACCTATCAGCAACTCCATTTTATTATGGAGTGTTAGACATAGTATACTGAGCTTTAATTCCATGCTTATGTAAGAACAGAGTAAAATGTTCATGGTTTTTACCCATTTTAGTATACCTCCCATAATATTTACCACTTTTATTTGATTATCTTCCTAGATTTTAACTTAATAGCAGCCTTAAATACTTTGAAATTCCTTGAAGGTGTCCAATAATTCAAATTTCTCACACAGCAAATCAATCCATCCAAATAAGGAGTAATCATCTTTATTAGATTATATCCATCTTAGTTGAAGGTTTGCTTAAAAGACTACAGAGAACTAAGTCAGATATGTTCATAGGAAATGTTTTCCATATGTTATTAAGCTTGTTTTAGTTATATAACATATGCTGAAAATAAATATAATAACCTATAATTTTTCACTCTTGAAAGACAATTTAGGTATCATTAATTAATGTATTAATATGTTCATATCCAAATTCAATTTTCATAAGATGTGAAGGTAAGTAGGGTAAAACATAGCACTTATTTACTCTAATCTAAAACTCTATATATAAAGTATTTGTAATCATTTATAGAAAGAGGACTAATTGGTCTATTGATATCTTTGGTTGGAAATGAATAAGACTGAGCATGTCTCCCTTTACTTTGTTTGGTTAATAGATTACACATGGGAATCAATTAAGTAGTGTGCATATTTTACTATATTATCCCTTATCATAAAACTAAAAAAAAAGGCCGACATCTCTTAATTAATAATATAATTATATATTAATATATATTTAATTAATAATATAATAATTAATATAATAATATATATTTAATAATAAAATAATAATAGATTAGAGTTTAGATGTATCACAAGAGTATTTTTGTCTAAAAATTATTATAAGTGGGGACACTTTTATCAAGCAAATTTTCATTCCCAGAAGACCAATCTCATTTTATAGTTTTAATTAGATAGAGAATTCTCCCTTATATAAGGGAGAGCATATTCTATGGGGAATGGGAATGAAGACTTAATCTGTCAACCAAACATTGGAATGGGAGTGCATTTCATTCCCATTCCCTTGCTTTCATTCTAACAACCAAATAGGCCTTTAGTCCTTTAAGTAAATTTCTGCATTAAATTACTAAAATATTTAGGTTGCTAATTAACTGTCCTTCTTGTCATAAACTTCCTTATTTTGGCTTACTAATTAACCTTCCTCTTCTTATTATAATTTGCAAAAAAAAAAAAAAAAAGAGACCATACATGTGATTCATTACAAAAGGGGTAATTTTCTGGCGATTATTTTGCTAATTCCTGGAAGTTACAACCCCTGCATGCACTATTTGGCAGAGTGGAAACCGCTAGCTATACAAGCGTCGTAATTCAATTTCTGGCAATTTTTGTCAACTGTGGGAATAATCGCCAGGAAACCTTTTACATCAATTTGTTATCTGTTTGCTGGTGGTTATGTAACCGCCGATAGGTTTGTAATGGTTAGAAAAGTCTCAGTGGTGAGCTCCATGTGACCGCCAAGAAATTGAAAAAATTCTTTTTTGTTAATAGATTTGATTTTACAATAATAAGATATGAATCTAGTGCTAAATAAATTAATCACTGCCATAATAACTCAATTCTTTTATGGCAATTTATAGAATTAAAAAAAAAGGAATAATTGGAGAGAAAAATGTAAACATACAAAAAGGAGGTTGAACTAGGTGAGGTGTTCCTGGTCATTATAAGAGAGAAGTAATTACATAAAAATTAAAAGACATAACTGAAATGCTTGAAATCACCTGATATGTCAACTTTTAGAGTTCTTCTAGTAGGGTATTGTAAGGCTAGACAATTTGATGAAGTAGAAAGATTGATTTGTGAGATGGAAAGCCATGGCTTAATTAAACTTTCTTTGATGGAGAGCTTGAATCCATCAACTGAGAGGTTGAAAGGAGACACTGATGTGGGACTTTTAGAAACAGAGTTCTCTGATGATATTGGAAGCTCTATTTAGATATAGACCTTGATGAGTATGAAAACCACATTAATGGGGTTCTTGAAGACTGCACAATATTTAACTTCAACCCATGTATCGGGAAGGAATGCATCAACAATAATATAAGAAGTGCTTTGATTTTGATTGAAGAAGTGCTTGTATAGGGGCAAGAATTGTTGTTACCTGATTTTTCAGAGTTACTTAGCTCATCTCGATCACAAATCAAGGCAATGTTTAGACTCTTGGAGAAAATGCCACAATTGGCTTAAAAACTAGACCAGGAAATGCTTAATTTGGTTGTTTAGGCATACAGTAAGAAGGGCGTATTGTACGATGCAAAATTTGTACTATAGGAAATGCTTTAAAATTTGGCACCCTGTTTGGATGATTCTGCCTTGTGAATCAATTAAGTATGTACGACTTATTTATATGACAAAGTTGTTTCATTGAAAGATATTTTAAAAGAGTAGTATGGATTTTCCTCTACACATTATGCATTGATATCTAGGCTCTATAACGCTGGGAACATTGAGAAAGCAAACACTCTATTTCAAGAGATGTTGTTGAAAGGACTAATTCTAGATGCTGAAGTATGCAACATACCTACTCAAGGGCAATGCAAAGCTAATGACTTGAAAAAAGTTAAGGAACAACATGGGTTTGCTATAAGAAAAAGTTTGGAACTTTCCCTCTCAAGTTATCTGGAGTTTGGTGCGTATGATGTGTACGACAGGTCAAGTCCTTGTTACTTTAAGCTTGAAGAACCTTATGCTTGTACATAGTATAGTTGATGGTCTTATAATATATGACATTCCTATATTCTCTCTTTTGTCATCTGGAAACAGTTTTTTTATTAAAAACATACTGGATGAAATGAAAGAGAAGAAAGGTGTACCCAGTAAAGTCACTTATAATTTTCTTGTATATGGATTCTTGCAATGTAATGATTTGGATAGATTCATGCATTTTTTAACTAATTGTGAAGGAACTCAGACCAAGCAACCACAGCTTAAGGATGGTGATAAGTGGCCTGTGTAGAATGGAATTGAGAGGATGGGTTCATGGTTCAGTCATTCAAAATGCAAAAACTGAAGGCCTTCTTTCTCATGGTAAGATATAAGAAGCAAACAATTTTGTGGATAGGATGGGAGAGAGATTTTTAACCCCGAATTATATCAATGACGATAATCTGGTTAAGCAATTTTGCTAGTATGGAAGATTGGACATGGCAGTTCATCTTATGAACATTGTGTTGAAGAAATATAATGTTCCAATTTCCACTAGTTATAATTCTGTAATTTATGGATTCTGTGCACAAAATAAAGTGGACATAGCTTTGAATTTTTATTCTGAGATGTTGATTCAGAGTCTCAAAGTAAAGCAATGATAGAGCAAAGGACAGTGATAACAGTAGTAAGAGATTTTTGTCAAGGCTTCTTTCTGAATGTGGCTTTGCTCAAAAGAAATGATTCAAATCCTAAGCTGGAGGGATCTTAGTGATACTCTATTTTAGCAAGACTGTTATGTGAGAGTAGGATGTAGTTTTGCTCAATACTTGTATGACTTGAGTGTACATTGCATTTATAAGTTATGTGCTAATATTTTGGTAGCTCAATTCAGAATTTCTTATAATGATAGATTTCAACTTTAATTTCTTATTAATATTAATCTATGTCTTAAGGCTTATGTCTTTCATTTGGAATTATTTCAACACCTATCTTTGGCATGAAGTGAGAAATGTTGAACTTAAAGACCCTAGAATTCTGTGGGAGAACTTGGTATTCAAGTAGAAAAGTTTAATAACATTACTCTAGTGTTATCCCAGAAGAAATATATATCCGATTTGATGTATAAGGCCCAGATGCAAGACTTAAAAAGTTTACCAACTCTAATGATACCAGGACTAAAACTATCAAAAATTAGTTCATCTCTCATGACTAATTCTCAATTGTACAGATCAATAGTTAGAGCATTGCAATAAATCATAATAACTTAGCCGGAATTTTCCTTTTGTGTCAACAAGGTGCTTCAATTCATGCAAAAACCACTAAAATCTCACTAGAAGGTTGTGAAGAGAATTTTGCGATATCTTAATCCTATGGGTTAATGTCCACTAAGTCACCTAATTTTGATTTGACAACCTTTAGTGATGCAGTCTAGGGCAATGACTTAGATGATAGGCAATTAACTTTAGGGTTTTGTATTTTCCTAGGAAGCAATATAATTTCATAGGGAGCTATAAATGATAATGTTGTTGCACGATCAAGTACAGAAATAAAGTACATAAGTGTAACTAATGTTGCTGTAGAGGTTGTGTGGATGAAAACCTTGTTGAAAGAATTACATATACCAATAACAATGACATTTCTTACAATACATTGTGACAACTTTAGCACAGTAATGATGAGTTACAATCCAGTATTGCATAATTGAACAAAGCATATAGAGTTGGATATTTTTTATTTTTGTAAGAGAGTTATAGCAATATAGTTAGAAGTGTGCCATATTTCTTCAACTGAACAAGTTACATATTTGTTTACAAAATCATTAGCTGAAATTGAGTTTGATTATCTTCGTTCTAAACTTAAGGTGTGTGATTATGAGTTATTCACACCTACCTAAGTTTACTAGGAAATATTAGAGTTTGTTGCATCTGTTATGAAGCATGTGTTGTTAGTCAAGTTGTTGTTAGGTCAATTCTTATCTTTATATAAGCACCGTAAACTTTGATGTATGGTTATCAATTCATATCAATGTATTTCCTTGTATTCAATGTGTTTATTCTTCATTCTTTGTTAACTCTAGTTTAAGAGTTTCATCAGTCTAAATCCTCTAAAATTACTAGAGGTGCAATAAATATAAAAAGTGACGACATACGATTATTTTTTATCACAGACGATTGACGATTAAACAATAGTTTGAAAATTAACTACTGCACTTGTATTGCAAGTAATGTGTAAGCCAATACATTGGTGCTATTATGTTTCCTAAAGATGAGATTGTATTAATAAACTCTTCAAAAATTTTGTTTGATTTTAATATTTGAAAGTTTATTTTGTGCAATTGAAGTCTTCTAAAAGTATGAAAATAATATTATATAATTTTTCAATTAAAATATATTAGAATATTTGAGAAAGTCAATTAATTCATATAAATAGTTAAATATAAAAAAAATTAACATCCAAATCCATGATTGTTTATATTCATGCACTGACTTTAGAAAGTTATTTGATATATTGGGATGTATATGTTGCATCAATTTATTTTAGGTACCTCAAAGAATAAGAAACTAAACATAGTAAAAACAATTAGACACGACACTATAACTATGACGCGAACATAATTTTTTTTTTCTTTTGACGTCGTCTCTATATTTTGTCTAATGCAAAAAAAGACAAAAGAAAATTGGTTATTCCACAAATCTCCCTAGCAATCGATAATAATCACTTCCTAACAATTGTGAAACAAAATTTTTAATTATTCTTAATTTCACTACTTAATTATATTTAGCCTAAACGTTAGGTTTTTCACTGTAAGCCAATTTTGTACTTAGACTTCTGTTACTTAGCTAGACTTGACTTAAATATCATATTTTAACTATGACTCAATTTCATACTTCTAAATCAATTTCAAATAATTGCAAAACAAGATTTGCCTTATAATGAGATTTGACCATATTAAACCATAGTTCGGTAGAGACAGAGATTTATTGGATACATAAGACCTCTTCATATGGAAGATAAAGCATTTATGAGTAGATTTAAAATTGTAATTGTGAGTCTAGATGTAATTCTTACTCAACTATACTTATTCCAAACCTTATGTTTCAATTATAATTCAGTCACACACGTAAGTTTTTTACTACATAATAGCATTTATCCCAAGCCTTATATGTCAATTATGACTTGGTCTTATGTTTAAGGCTTTTGTCATGGGACAATTATTGTCTCCATTGACTAACAAAATTAAGTATAATTTATGGGCATTTGCTATTTCTTTTATAAGAAAGAATTATTTCCATCAGTTTTGGAATCCTCAAGAGTTAGGAGGCATATAGGTTGTCTGGGGATAAACCAAGCAAGATTGTCCACATCATTGGGATCCTTTATTGTCGAAAAGAGAAGTCGTTGGCCACAACTCTTGTCTTCAATTATTCTTGGACCAATCTGTTTCATGACACCATCTTCATATAATATGTCAAATAATTACAATGTTAGTTAGTTTCTCACTTCCAATTCTATATATTATCTTCCCTTAGCGACGTAAGATTCTCTTTTATATTTATCATGTGATACACAATTTTTCACCAGAAAATTCAAATTCTTTTTTTTTTTTTGGTAAATAGTATGTTAGAAAAATATACCAACCATGCCTATAAAGATTTTAAATCAACATAACTTTAGGTCGCACGTTAGTAGAAGGTAAATATGTGTAAATATATAATATGTTAATATATGACTAAAATTACCATTCATATTTGTTGAGAAAATGAAGTTCAGGAATATATTTATTCTAATATTATTATTACTTTTATATATGCAATTGACTAGATTTAAATGCAGTGATATTATTTGTCTAAATTTAAAATTTAGAAATATTTTTTCAAATCTTAAAATTAAAAAAAAATAACTGCACACTTTTTTATTTCTAAAAATAAAAGAGAGATATTTTTAATTTATTTAAAATATTTTATTATGAATTAGTTTATGTATCTTATGGATGAGATAACGGCCTCCTCAGGCATGGCCTCATGTTGAAAGAAGGAAGGCAGGTTCACAGTGGCGCGTGAGCTATGATGCGCCGGTTAGGTACAAACTTGAGGAATGGACGAATGAAAAAATGCCATGTGGAAAAATGTCTATTTTGTTTTTATTTATTAATATTAATCATCTATCCTCAAATCAGGATGAAGGGGGTTGTCAAATCTCAATGAAATTTCTAAAAATAGAATAATATTGGTGCCATGCGCATGGGTGATAGTGACATATCAATATCTTTCTTGAAATAGAAAGAGATTAGTTTTGACATTATTGAGCTCATAATTATGATACGTTATGAGAAACTTTCATAATTGTAGTTTACAGCTAAGTAGCCCACTGTTCTTGAAACTAGCATCATCATGCTCAACACTCACAACTATACAATTTTCTTGACGATCATATTCGTCATTAATGATCTTTTTTAGAGTCAACCTTGGAGAATTACTAAAAACAATAATTGGTGATTAATGATTAATGTTAAAGTATATTAATTTGAAAGTATGTTTTAACTCATTGCATATCACAAAATTGTTCCTTTTTTTTTTTAAATATTGAAATACATGTTAGAATATCGTATAATATTTAAGGTTTAAATATGTTTAAAATATTATATAGTGTCCACCTATAAGGCATGTTTATTAAGTAAGGGTAAAATAACAATTATAGGAATTACTACTAAACCCTAACCCTAACTAGGCTATAAATAAAATTAGACTATTATACGATAGATAATTGAGATCTAAAGAGAGTGTGGGTATCTCATTTAATCAGTAATCCTAGCTAAAATTTGATCAACTTTTTCAATTAAGAGAAATATGTAAGTCTCTTAATCTGAATTATTTATGAATGTGTTCATTATTTAATTCCCTTCAATACCTAATTAGATTTAATCGTTCTTGATTTTAGATGTCTTTAAAGAAATACGTATTTTTTTTAATTAAGGTATGTGATTGTTAAATTGCACATTTTCTTTTAACAAATAGATATATGATATTAGTTTGACACAACCTGTTTAGGGGATAAAGACTTATTCTGCTAGTTAGTTCAAGAAACTTACAAATTTGTAATACAAATCATATAATGTAGCTCTAAAATGAAATATTGCCACAAAATTTTAAACAAATCACAATAATTCAATGTAATACTACGAAATTAATAATAATTCAATTCCTGTCATTGATTTGATTTGTTTTGGTACATAAAAGTCTTAGCATGTGGATGGGAATGTTGTTTCTATCAATTTCTATGATCAATCCATTAATGGCGCTCCTGTTGTGTACCCAAACACAGCACATGCCCACGAGCAGCTGCCTATATATAAACAGACCAAAACATAAAAGTGAAAAAATAATAATAAAAAAATAAAATGGAAAGCTTAATATATTTCTTTGTAATTAAAGTCCTTAACAAATTCCTTCATAGGTTTTTCAACTTTTTAATCAACTTACATATTATTAATGTAAGAGACAGTATTTGAAAGAACTAAACTTATATATAAGATGCAGTTTTTGATAGCTTGATTATCAGATTCTTGTAATTAAATTACAATATATGCAAAAAAAATTATAATTTATGTTTTAAAATAAAACATTTATAATATTTTAATTAAATAACTTATAATAAACATATAAATAAGTGTACTTAAATTCTTGTGTGTCTTTGATGTCCATAGATGTAAATTCCTTCTTAATGAAAGGCCATAACAAATTTCTTCATATATATTTTACAAAAGAATTATATACAATTTTTTTATATTTTTATTATACTATTTTTCAATTGCAATATGATAAATATATGGTTAATTAATTATATTATTACACGTGTATGATTAATATAAATTACTTCGTTATTTTTAAATTAAATTACCCGTTATTATTAATTAATCATGCACTTATTCAATTTTAATTGAAGAATAATATAATAAACTACATATAAATCTAATTCATAGATTTTAAAGTTTTTAACAAACATACATCAAATTAACACAAGAGATGATATCTTTAAGACTAGATTTTTAAAAAATTTGTTATATTTTAATAAAAAAGTTGATAATAAAAAAAATATAACATATGTTGTTTTCCTATATTTGAATTGATGTCCATAATTGTAAATTCAACCACCACAAAGGGTCATGCTTGTAATTTAGATATGAAGGGAATTAAAATAATCAACACATTCATAGATTCAGAATTGGAAACTTATATACTTTTCCTAATTGCGAAAGCTGATTGAACTCTGGTTGAAATCACTAATCGAATGATATACTCATAGTGTATTGAATGTATTACAGGTTTTTATAACTTAATTCCCTTATCGAATGCTACTACATCCCTTATCGAATGTGATTGCAGAATACTTAGTATGTATTTCCCTCAGAGCATCTCAAGTCTCTCTTTAGATCTCAGTTATTTATCATATATCTTATCTATTGTATAATAGTGTAGTCATACTTACAAAAGGATAGTTAGGATTATGGTTTAGCAATAATTTCTATAATTACTATTTTACCCTTACTTAATAAGCATCCCTTATGAGTATATTCTATATAATATCTTAACAAATTTAAACCCTAAATATTATACGATATTCTAACAAGATAAATACATCAGACCTCTTTTTTCTAAATTTTGGGTTTCTATTATTCGGTTGCCTACTTGCGCAGCTTCTATTCTGAAAGTGAAAACCAACTTTTCGAATGTTGAAGATCTCTTTTTTTTTTTTTTTCAGTTTGAGGTTTGGCTTCAGTTAATTATGTAGTTGGTTCAAGTGGATGACATGTTTGGAGTTAGGGCAATCTGGTGCTATGACATATATAACTGAATGATTTATTTTTTCCAATAATTATTGAGAAAATCAACATGGCTTTCTGGATTATATATCAAAATCACACTTTTTTGGTATACAATGAAATGAATGAAAGCTTTGTCTACGTTGCAGGCGGCTCACTTTTCTCAGCCCCAAAACTAAACAATCTTCACACTCCTAAAAAAATAATATATATATATATATATATATATATATATAGAAGAATAAGAAAATTAAAGTAAAAAATAATTCTGAAAGATTTAGAAATTTAAATTTTTTCTATGTATAATTGAGTACAGGTATATGCTCTCTTCAATTTTTCAAAACGATATTATAGTATTGAGTTTTGATAATATACTCTTACATTTTTAAAAATTTCAATTCACTATACTCACATATACATCATGTAATTTTGTTTCTATTATTTGACTTCATAAATCGATCTTACTTAACCCATTCATCTATTACACACATATGTATATAGCCTTTGCAAAAACAAACAAAAAGACTTATAATACTTACTTTTCTATTTTCGTTCTCTTTACATTTTTTTTCTTTCTTTCTATGGTATCTTTACATTACATAATCCTCATCCAATTTAATAATAGCAAATACACACGGTTTTATTTGATCACATTGCTCTTGTGGTGCACTGTCAGATTATGTTTGGGCAATTCTAAAAGTAGTTTCTTTCACATTAACCTACCGCATTCAAGATTTATTTTTAAAACAATATTAAAAATCCGAATCCAAATTAATAATAAGAGATATTTTTCTTTCCTATTAAATAAATAGCTCTTAATTCAAATAATTTAAGAGCATAGGCTCATGTGGTACTTAATAGTTAAGGAAATTTGATATATGTAAATCCAATTTTTATCTAGTCTTTTCTCTTCCCATTAACGAAGAAAAAAGATATAATTGCAATGCAAAAAATAATTTGCAAAAGATGCTTCAACTTTAAAGTTACCATTTATTACACAATCCCCATCCAAACTAATAATACTAAATACATTTGGTTGTATCTTGGTCACGTCGTTCTTGCAATGCGTGGTCAGATTCTTATGTTCAAGCAATACCAGAAGCAATCTTTTTCTTTTTAATTTACTTTATTTGGGATTTCATATTTAAAGCAATATTGAAAACCCAAATCTAAATCAATAATAAGGGGTATTTCTTTTTTTTTTTTAATTAAATAAATAGCTCTAAATTCTTTTATAGCAATTTATATAATAAAAAAGGGAATAATTAAAGGGAAAAGTGTAAACATAAAAGAGGCTGAACTAGGTGAGGCGTTCCTAGTCATGATAAAGGGGAAGTTATTACACAAAAGTTAAAAAAGACACAACTGAAATGCTTGAAACCACCTATGAGTTACCTTGCCAACCACAGATCTTTGCACCTTGAAAAACTAGTATATAGGGACCTCTGTTTCACCCCTTCTTCATTTACTGTCTTTTCCTTACATTCATTCCCACACACCTTCTTCTTCCTCCTCCTCCTCCTCCTTCTCCTTTATTACCTTCTGTTACACTCATACTCCATCCCTCTTCCATAACCCCCTAAGCCCACCTCTCTCTCTCTTTCTATGCCTCTTCATCAATTCCAGGTTCCTTCCCCTATTTTCCCCTTTCTCTAATCTTCAGTGCATGTCAGAGATGTACTGATTTAGATTGGTTTATACGATAATTGCTTAAGGACTGATTTTTTTGTTTTTGTTTTATTAGTTCATCAAACAGAGGATCCTAAGAATGGAAAACGTTTCCATGGCTGGAAAGAATTGCCAAGAGAAGTTCTAATTGCCAATAGGATTTAGATTTCATCCAACGGATGAAGAACTAATTACTAACTAACTCTCTGTGAAGGTTCGTGACTGCTCCTTCACTGCTATAGTAATCGCCGAGGCAGATTTAAACAAGTGCGAGCCATGGGATCTTCCCTGTAAGTCTCCTGAAGAATTTGATTCTCTGTTTTTTCTTTCCAATTTTTTTTATGTTTGATTCGAAAGACTAATATGTGGTTGTTGTTGGATGTGTAGGGAGAGCGAAACTGGGTGAGAATGAATGGTACTTTTTTAGTGTGAGAGACAGAAAATATCCAACTGGTCATAGAACAAACAGGGCCACTAAAGAAGGCTACTAGAAGGCCACAGGCAAGGACAGGGAAATTTACAAAGGAAGAACTCAGATTGGCATGAAGAGAACTCTGGTTTTCTACATGGGAAGAGCCCCTAGAGGTGAAGAAACCAACTGGGTCATGCATAAGTATGGGCTTGAGGGTAAACTTTTCGGCTCCAATCCACCCACACCAGCAAAGGTAAATTTTCTCTTCTATTTTTCCTTTGTCTACAACTGCGGTTCAAGCTTCAATTTTCGTCTTCTTTTCTGATCATGGGTATTTTTAGACTTTGCTGGACTCTGGATTGATATTTGTTAGTTCCAAATCATATCTTCTTTTTCTTTTTCTCAGAATGATTGGGTTTTATGGGGAGTTTTTCAAAAGACTGGTGGGAAGAAATTGCATATTGCAGGTGGAGCTACACCATTAATGGTTCAGGGATCATCTCAGAATCAAGGATTCTCATCAGCTTCTGCTGGGCTTGTGAACATTGATTCCCTCTAGAAGTATTCAAGGCTTTAGAAAGTTGAACATCATCATGCTACTTCTTAGGGAAAAAAAAAAAAAAAGCAAATGCATGCATTGCTAGAAACTAGAACTTGAACTTTTTTTTTTTGGTGCCTTTTTTTCATTTTCAATGCATATTAATGTACTTGTTCTCTTTATAGCAATGAATGAAACAAATAGCCCATAATTATGGTGAAAATTATGCAATTTTGTAATTTGGAGACAGATCAAGATTTTAAGTTTTATTTCTTTTATTTATAAAATTTATTCTCGGTATTAGGTAGTTGTTTTGTAATTTGAGTTTAGATCATGATTTTAATACTTATTTATTTAATTTATGGCAAAAATTATGCAATTTTGTAATAGCAATGACATTAAGCTTCGTGCCCAAAAGACGAGATATCTAGAAATTCTCATGCATGCTTTTCAGAAAATGGATACAAAAGAAGTTTGACATTATATAAAATCAAAGGAGCATAAACACTATATTAGAATTGTCGTGACCGACCTTTCGGCGAAATAAAATAAAAAAAGTGTTCAAATTGATTCCCAAAAACGAATATTGAAAACCAACTTATTTGGAGTCGCCACCAAAATTTTTAACGGAAAACTTTGGAAAACCAATTTAAAATAAAATGAGAAAGGCAACATGGTCTGCAAAATCAGAGATGAGTTCGAGAGTCTATTTGAGTGTAGGGGAGGTGTTAGGCACCCCCCAGCACCCGTCCATAAGGACGGTTACCTTAAACTAGTCAGCTGAAATAGAATATGGCTTTTAAATTTATCTCGATTATCTTTTTATTGACATACATGCCCATTAAACAAAGGAGACAAAACAACAAGAATGAAACCAAACAGACAGATATTTACAAAGGCCGGACTTGACCTAGGATGAAAGCCTAGGTCCTACGTACTATGTAATAGGGATCAAAGTCCACGTAGTTCAACCAAAAAGGCATGTTTATTGGTTGACAATTTGTAAATTTTGTGATGAGAACAGGAAGATTTCAATTAAACAGAATATCGTAACAAAACGAAATTGGGATTTGGTTTATGTGTTTTAATTTACGACAACCTGATTAATTTAGCTCTCTTGATCTCTTCATTTTTCTCTCTTTTTAAATTTTGTTTATTTTTGGAATTTTAATCTTTATTTTGCGATTTGTATGAAGTGATTATAAAGAATGAACTTAATCATTTAAAAAATTTAATTAAGATATCTACTTTTGCATTATTATCATTATTGTTATTATGCACCAATTTTCAAGGTTTATGGAGATGAAAGTCTCACGCAACCCCAAGCATTCGAAAAGAACAATATTCTCACACAGTGATTTCGCAAACAATGGAAGATATTTAATTAAAGTATTTATTTTTGCATTATTATTATTATTATTATTATTTTAAAACAAAGATGTGTTAGCTTTAGGGATCTAAGGAGATTAAAATCTCACATAATCCCAAACACATGAGGAGAACAATATTCTCACACGATGATTTTCTTGAATAATGGAAGATATTTAATTAAGGTATTTATTTTTGTATTATTATTATTTTCTAAAAACAAATATGTGCCAACTTTAAGGATCTAAGGAGATTGAAATCTCACATAATCCTAAACACTAGAGGAGAACAATATTCTCACACGATAATTTCGTAAATAATGGAAGATATTTAATTAAATTATTTATTTATGCATTATTATTATTTTTAAAACAAATATGCACTAACTTTAGGAATTTAAGGAGATTAAAATCTCACATAATCCTAAATACTCGAGGAGAACAATATTCTCACAATAATGGAAGATATTTAATTAAATTATTTATTTATGCATTATTATTATTTTTAAAACAAATATGCATCAACTTTAGGGATTTAAGGAGATTAAAATCTCACATAATCCTAAACACTCAAGGAGAACAATATTCTCACAATAATGGAAGATATTTAATTAAATTATTTATCTTTGTTTGATTATTATTTATTTATTTTTAAACAGATATGTAATAATTTTCGAGGTCTATGGAGATTAAAATCTCACACAACACCAAACACTCGAGGAGAATAATATTCTCACATGATGATTTTCTTAAAACTTTATTTGTAAGGCCAAAATTAGTCTCACATTGACATAAAAAAAAAATAAAAAATAAAAAATTAGAATGCCAAAATTGAAGTAGAGTTACTAAGCATGCATGCACGTAAAGTTGCTTACCTCTCCAAATTTCCCTTGCAACAAAGTCCAATATGTGTTGGTTGTCCCTCAAAGCATTCATTGCAAATTCTTTTGTCTATTCTATGTACTTTGTCAACTCTCGAGTGAAGAACTCAGATACCTTTAATGTCATATTGGTAGGAATTACCTGGGGTCGTCCCACCTATATCTTATTGACTAGCCATCTGGGCTATCTGGTCGATTAGCTAAACTAACTTTTTTTCTCGAAGCAGTTAACCTTAACCTTCTATTTTGAAAGTTGATTACCATCTCCCTAGCTATTTTCATTATCCTTTCTAGATCATCTCTTCCCCATCTGTTGTGTCATCACCAAACACAACACTTTTAGCACAACGTCCACCATGAGCCATCGCCATTTGCATTTTCAAATACCCAACGATTGTGTAACCTTGGTCTACCATATCTTCTCGAGGGTAGAATACAGATGTTGCAGTTTCCTTGCCACCAGGAAGCCACTGTGAAAATTCATGCCAATCAAATCGAGGAAATAGATGAGCTAACACAACATGACTAGCTTTGTTGAGCCTGAAGCAAGAAAAGGCTCTGCAGATGTAGTTTCAGATTCCACTTAATTGAATGTTATATCAAACATTTGCAAAAATAACAGGTTCATTTCCACTGCTGCTTGATGACCTATTCATAATATTCCCAATGGATGATGCTGCAAGCTTGGCTTGCTCCTATTCTAGTCTTGTCATGGTCCATCTTTTTTCAACTATAGTCTAGGAAGAAAAAGAACATTATGGGGAATGAAACCTTTAACTTAATTTATAAGCGCAGAGTCACATGAGATATTAATCCTTAGTGGATTTAGGATCGACGAGGAGAGAGAAAACACAGCTAAGGACGGAGGGAGGAAAAAGAAAGAGATGTATTGAGGGAGAGGCAGTGAAGGCTTCGACCTTTGGTTTCTTGCCTCTTCTCTTCGTCATTAGTTTCAAGTATTCTTTTGCATTGAAATGCTCTACCCCAAACTTTGATCACACCATCAGCGTAGCCACTAAATAGTGTACTCCTATCTACACTCATGACACTAGTCCATCACCTCCATCTTGCTGGGAGACCCTACCACCATTGTAGCACTATTAACTTCTCCAAGCCCACCATGGAGAAATCTGCCAGTATTCGCATTCTTGTAGTACCCTCTAACAAAGTAAGAACAAGGCTTCCAACCTATCCCATTCTTGGACCCTTGTTTTACCATTCACCGGTTTGTCTTCTTCACCCCGTAAACCCTTGTTTTTCGTGCCTCCAAACAAGGCTTTCTTCTCCTCTTCTCCTTCTTCGTTGACTGCTCATGGCCCCTACTTCCCCATGGTTTGGCCACGCCCCTCAAGAAGAGTCCTCCTCTCCCTCTTTCTATCTCTGCTTCATTTCAGAAGTTTCCTGTCTCCTGGCACTCTCTGTTCGTTTGTTCGTCCCAGCTCACTCTTTCTCTCTCTACTAGCACGGCATTCTCGGTTTTCCATCTTCATCATTCTTCTCAGTTTCCTTCTGCCTTCCTGGACTCCTCTGTTCACACGTCTGCCATAGCTCCATGCTCTGTTCTAGCTTGAGTTAAACATGGGCCTTAGTTTGTTCTCTGTTTCTTTCTCATCTAAGCTTCCTCTGAAGCATTTCACTTCTGTACTTTGTTTTGACTTTGCTAGGATAAGGGTCTTCCTTCACTCATTATTCTTCTTCTTTTGGTGTTCCTCACTCTCTCCATCTTCATCTCTTCTCTCAGACCTCATCACCATCTCTTCTTTTCACTCATTTTCTATCTCTTCCCTTCATGCTCTCACTCTCTTACGCTGTTCGGTTTAGTGAAGACATAAGAAATGCTCCTCTAATTCCCATTATCTTTTATTTTTCTCTCTTCCCTCTCTTTTTTTTACCTGAGCTCTCCTCTTTATCTTTTTTTTGTTTTCGTTCTTTTCTTCTTTCTCTATCTTCTTGCTCTCTGTTTGGCCTCATCACCACCTCCCTTCTCTTTATTGCCCCTTTTTCTTTGCACTTTCTCATGCAGTGGTGCTGCTCCTGTCACTGTTGTTGGAGCAGTAGATTCTGCCTTCATGAACGTTCAGAAGGCTTTTACGTTGGCTTTGGAAATCTACCCAACAACAGTGCATCTCTCCTTTTTACAGCTTTCATCAGCATAGCAATCTACTTTTTCCATTTAGTGATTGTGTTTTTTGTTGCAGTCTTTTCCCACTTTTCTTTTTATTACTATTATGATTAATATTTTTGAGTTTTTAATTTTCTATTTATATTTTTTCTTATATATATTTTTTATTTTTAATAGTTTTGCAGTGATTTATTATAATTTTTTTAATTAGCTAATTTTTATATTTTTTTTAGGTTTTGAGTTTATTTAATTATCACGTATTATTTATTTTTAATTCCAAATTGTTCCCCAATTGAAAATGTCATTTGAAGTTTGTCATTTTTAATTTTCCTATTTGCCTAATTATTAATTAATTAGTGTATCAATTAATTAAATAATTAAGTGATTAGGGATAGGGTGTTCACAGTTGCCCCTCTTTGCTTGTCTCTTAAGTTAGGGAAGCAAATATTGTGAAGAGATGACCTAACTTAAGAGCAAGCAAAGACATGAACACACCATTCCTCGTGTTGAGGGAAAACCAGTAAAAGGGGACCTTATGTAAATCTGAACCCGAATGGGGTAGTAAGTTGCCTGGACATGATGCAGGACTTTAGTAGAAATGTAAATTGCCTCGACACGATGCAGGACTTTGACAGAAATGTAAATTACCCTAGACACGATGCAGGGGCTTTTGATAGAATTGTAAATTGCCTGGACACGATGCAGGACTTTTAACAGAAAATGTAAATTGCCTGGACATGATGTAGGACTTTGGCATAAATGTAAATTGCCCTGAACACGATGTAGGGACTTTTGCAGAAATGTAAATTGCCTGGACACAATGCAGGACTTCAGCGAAAATGTAAATTGCCCTGGACACAATGCAGGGGCTTTTACAAAAATGTAAAATGCCCTGGACACGATGCAGGACTTTGGCGGAAATGTAAATTGCCTAGACACGATGCAGGACTTTAGCATAAATGTAAATTGCCTAGACACGATGCAAGACTTTTGACAGAAATGTAAATTGCCAGGGCACGATGCAGGACTTTTAATAGAAATGTAAATTGCCTGGACATGATGCTGACTTTTGATAGAAGTGTAAATTGCCTGGGCACGATGTAGGACTTTTGGACAGAAATGTAAATTGCCTGGACACAATGCAAGACTTTTGGTAGAAATGTAAATTGTCTGGACACGATGCAGGACTTTGACAGAAATGTAAATTGCCTGGCCACGATGCAGGATTTTTGACGAAAAATGAAAATTGCCTGGACACGATGCAGGACTTTTGACATAAATGTAACTTGCTTGGACATGATGCAGGACTTTAGCATAAATGCAAATTGCTTGGACATGATGCAGGACTTTAGCATAAATGTAAATTGCCTGGATACGATGTAGGACTTTTGCAAAAATAAAAATTGCCTGGACCCGATGTAGGACTTTAGCAGAAATGTAAATTGCCCTAAACACGATGCAAGGGCATTTGACAGAATTGTAAATTGCCTGGACATAATGCAGGACTTGTGACAGAAATGTAAATTGTCTGGCCACGATGCAGGACTTTTGGACAGAAATGTAAATTACCTGGACATAATGTAGGATTTTGACAGAAATGTAAATTGCCTGGGCACAATGCAGGACTTTGAACGGGGTTTGTGTCGCATGAGAATGTGACTCTGCGTGACACATGCTTTGGTGACTATGCAATGTGATGTATGTCCTCTCATAAGATGCATGATACAAATGCTTGACTTTTCTTGTTTGAAAATTTTGGATCTTTTATGCATGATGTATATGCTCAATTTTTGAAACTTTTTAGATTCCCTATGCATGAGGCATGAAACAATGGAGTACCATGTATGAACACATGCTGAATGCATGATGTAGATGCTCAATTTTTTATTTATTTATTGATACATGATTTTATTTGTAAAATGCGGTGTGCATGCCAGATGGAAAATTGTCCCTTTCATGATAGATTAAAATCATTTAGGGGAAAAAGAGAGTGTTTTACTCCTTTTTATTTTAAAGCATATTTTGAGAATGTGGGAAAGCGATGCAAACACATGATGGTCAGACGCCCTTAAAATTTGTAAATGGTTAGACTCCCTTGGTCACTTGCATATAGGAGAATTCCTTTTGCCTATCCCTTATTTGCCCTAATCCAAAGATTCAAGGTCTTGATAGCATGAACATCTCATACTTTAAGCAAATCTCAGCATGGTAGGGTTTAAATGGAAACACCCTAAACTTGAAGTTTCAAATTTGATCAAAGTGTCATGTTCCATTTGGATTGCCTTGGACATGATTTTAATGTCATTCCATATGAATACTTCAGATAGTACTGCTTGAAAAGTCAATACAAAGACGTGTCATGACTTGATTTAACAATTTTAATACAATTATACGTTAAGGAGTACGGGCTACATGTCTTTGAAAGAGGCCGATTGCCCCATTTTGAAGGGACATTGAATGGAATGTGCAAATGAACTTAAGTATTTGTGGTAAAGTGATGCCAAAGGAAAGGATGTATAAAACCAGGAGAAGTCATAGTTCAAAGCTGGAGGTCTAGTTGAGATAGTTTGAATGCAAGACAAATTTGGCAAGCAACCAATTGCCCCAATTTGATTGAAAAGTCGATACAAAAATGTGCCATGATTCGATTTAACAACCTCAATACAATCATATGTTATGGAGTGTGAGGTTACATGCCCTTGAAAGAGGCAAATTGCCCCATTTTGAAGGGACATGAAATAAAATGTGCAAACGGACTTAATGATTTGTGGCGAAGTGATACCAAAGGAAAGGGTGTATGGAACTAGGAGAAGTCTTAGTTCCAAGCCAATGGTATGATTGGCACAGTTTGAAAGTAATATGACAGATTTGGCAAGCAATAAATTGCCCTAATTTGATTGAAAAGTCAACACAAAAATGTGTCATGATTTGATTTAACAATCTCAATGCAATCATATGTTAAGGAGTGTGAAGCCACATGTCCTTGAAAAAGGTAGATTGCCCCAATTTTTGAAGGGACATCTAATAGAATGTGCAAACGGACTTAATGATTAGTGGCAAAAATGATGCCAAAGGAAAGGATGCATGAAACTAGGAGAAGTACTAATCCCAAGTTAGAGGTATGGTCGGCACAATTTGAATGCAATATGACGGATTTGGCAAGCAACAAAATGCCCTAATTTGATGCAATAATGGGAAATGATGAAGCACAAGAGCTTGCTTGATAAATCTAGGCAAGCAATGGAAATGATACGTTATTAAAAGGTACCTTAGTTCAATGCATAAGGCATTCTATTTGAAAACTTTTCATTGATGAGAAACTGTTCTATTTTGAATTTGGACAATCACCTCAGTTCCTTTTTATTGATTGATATTTTGAATTTTTGATTTGACTTTCTTTTTGTCCCAATATATTCCGAGCAAGCCATACCTCAACAAGGACTTTCAAATGTTGATAGGTGGCCATGGTAGTTGGGTTTTAGAAATGATATTAGGCTCAAAATCCCTCACCCAGGTTGAAAGGTGGTCATGGTAGTTCGGTTTTAGAAATGATATTAGGCTCAAAATCCCTTACCCAGGTTGAAAGGTGGCCATGGTGGTTAGGTATTAAGCTCAAAATCCCTTACCCAAGTTGAAAGGTGACCCTGGTGATTAGGTTTTAGAAATGGTATTAGATTTAAAATCCCTTACGCAAGTTGAAAAGTAACCATGGTGGTTAGGTATTAAGCTCAAAATCCCTTACCTAGGTTGAGAGGTGACCATGGTGATTGGGTTTTAAAAATGGTATTAGATTTAAAATCCCTTACCCAGGTTGAAAAGTAACCATGGTGGTTAGGTATTAAGCTCAAAATCCCTTACCCAGGTTGAGAGGTGACCATGGTGATTTGGGTTTTAAAAATGGTATTAGATTTAAAATCCCTTACCCAGGTTGAAAAGTAACCTTGGTGGTTGGGTATTAAGCTCAAAATCCCTTCCCTAGGTTGAAAGGTGACCACAGTGATTGGGTTTTATAAATGGTATTTGGTTTAAAATCCCTTACCCCCCACTTTCACCATAGATTTTTAGTCTTCTCTTCTACCATGATTTTTATACCTGAGATTCACTCCAACTAGAGAGGATATTATGGGGTTGTGATGGGATTTAATGGGTCATAATTAAGGCTTAAGAAAAATGGATGAAATGGCCCAAACGTCAATGTAGGATTGCGATGAGAATTTTACTTTGACAACCATGTAGTCTTTGTAAGATTCAATGACTCTTCATGATTATAGAAAAGTTCTCTTTGAAGATCGTACTTCGTTTTTCCAAGTCATGAATGGGCTTTTTCATTTTTTGACAATCTCTTTTCCTTTCAGTAAATAAGAGCACCCTATTTGAAGATCTCATTTTTTTTTGCCTTTTTCTTTATTGTCTCCATTGTTGACTTTTGTTCACTTTGCTCTTTATTCTCTTTCAAAGAGAGCCTTTTTAAAGACCCAACGTGGTTTCATGTATTGGATTCTCACCACTTCCCAGGTAGAATTCGGGTTAGGGATTTGAAAAACTTTAAAGGTTCAAAGCTTGTGGCAGCAATTAAGTAATGTTCAGGTGAGGGAAGGAAAAAGATCATCTCTAGATATGTGAATCTCAGTACAAAAACCTCCTAGAGACTACCCAACCTAAAGCTTCTCTATTAAAGGTGAGAAAAACTTCCCCACTTAAGCTCAATTGGGGTGACTAGGGGTAGGTTCTTTGTAATTGGAGAGACAAAGAATGCCTCGTATCCTTGGCATAGCCTGTTCATGGAACATGCACGACCTTTGTTGATTCTTTTTTCTTTTTTTTGATTTGAAAGAAACTGAGGCTTTAAGATTACGTTGCCTTCAAATTTCACCATTTCCCTCATCAATTGAAAATTTTCAAAGGAGTCGTTTGACTTTTGGCTTTTATGGTTCCTGATCATTAAGAATGGAAAAGTGTAACAAGAAGATGGGGCATCAACAACTTTAAAGAAATGAAAGGGTCCATCAAAACAATGACTATGACATTGATAGTGTTAAATACCATATGGCCTGTTGATGCAATTAGCTAGTACTCTAGCTATACAAAATAGTGTTGACTAAACAAGCATCACCTAATGAAGAAATCATATGAAATGACATTGTCATTATCTTGAACAATCCCTTGGTCAAACAAGGAGCTAGGTATGGAGGTTTTGCAATTTTCCATATCTTCTATCAATTTGCTTAAGATGACAATGCATTACTTCCACAGAGCCTAAGTACTAATGAGGGGTTCACAATTATAATTTGGTCTATACTATTAGAAGCTGGGTGCGGTTGGAGGAAAGGTCCTACCTTTGTTAAAGTCAGTCATGTGGGATTTTGGGTGGAAGGCAATCAAGGTAACCTTTAGCTTTGATAATGACAAGCTCATGGTAACTTGAGATGGATCTGGGGGTGCTGGTGGCTTTTGGAAAGATTTTAGATCCTAAAACTTAGTAGGGGTGTGATGGCAGGCGGGTATCGCTTAGCCCAAAATATGAAGTGGCCCCAGAAGTTAGGGATTGATCACGTGGAATTTCATATCATCACTGGTAGCTTGGTCATAACTCAAGCTAAAATTTCCATTGCAGGTGACCAAAAGAGATGTTATTTTCCCAAATTCCTATATTTTCTATGCAAAGCATCATGGGTGGAATTTCATATCATCACTGGTAGCTTGGTCATAACTCAAGCTAAAATTTCCATTGTAGGTGACTAAAAGAGATGCTATTTTCCCAAATTCCTATATTTTCTATGCAAAGCATCATGAGTATGCATGAATGCAATTTTATTTTCTTTCAAAAGAATAATTTAACAAACTGATCACAAGGAAGCTGTAACACATTCTCTCAACAAAAATGGTTTTTTCTAAAACTTCCATTCCTTAAAGTACTTATCGCTTCACTGGGAGAAGGGAAGTGACAGGTAGCTTATGAAGGAGTTGGGTCCTTACACAACTGACATTGAGAAAACTTTAATAACTGTAATAATCTTGTAGGCCCAGTAGCTTATTTAGAAAGATCATATCACAAGTCCTTTCATCATTGGTTACTTCGGTTTCCTATCATGGTGATTATGTCATATTGATCATGGTAGGAAATCCCCTACCCTTTCTAAGAGCCTATCACTTCAAAGAGAGATAGACAACCATTAGCTAACTTTAGACGATATTATAACATGGGTTCATTTAATAATCCATCTTAAAATAATGTCTAACTCAATAGTCAAATGTCATGATCTAAATAGGGTCGCCTATATCAAATCAAAATTAGGGTGTTGAACATTGCCCACTGGTGTTATTACTCTTTGTAAGAGCCAATGACTTACATGGTTAACCACTGCAAAAAGGGACACAATGATCTTCAATTAGTTAATAGACCCTTAATTCTAATATGATGCATGTATTCCTTAGGGAACTTGTTGATCCACAGGAGTATATGGGTTTCCACATATCCTTCAGGGAGCTTATTGATGCATAGGGGATATGTACTGGGCAATCAATTGGGTAGGGGACGAATTCTTACATAATTGATGCGTAAAGTCTTAATCAAAGGTTTAATAAATTTTGCTAATGTATCGGATATAGGCATAATTATTTTAGCTTAAATGTCATTGTCATTCCTTTGATACAAACATCTTGGAGTGGAAGGACATTCTATATACATTCTTTAAAAGATTTCCTTTGACAGTCAAGTCACGAGAAATGGGTATTTTGCCCACGATTAAAGGCTATTTCAAGACTTTCACCTTGACAGAGCATTCATTTGAGGGCATAATAATCTTTGTTTAGATTTGAGGGACATGAATATGATTATTACATCATTAGGCTTAACCATAATTCTTAAAAGAACTTCCTCCCCTTCAGGAGACTTACTTGTTGCACAGAAGGAAGGTAGCAACCACTACTTCGAGAGAAATGGGTATCTACACAGTAGTAGTGATATATTTATTTCTAACCAAGTAATGCATGCATCAATTAACTAATCCCTTTCGTGTAAATAACTTTTGAAAAATGGATTAAAATGTTCTTAATGGTTTCCTTCTAACGGAGCACCTCTAAAGGCGATTGTGTTGAGAATAATGTGAGAATTCAGTCATTTAGACTTTGAGAACTTTTTCGAGTAGCAGTTGGGTATTTTACGTATTGTTCCCTATTACTCACCAAGAGCCTTATTAATTCATTGGGAATAATAGGTTTGGCTCTCAACCCATGGAGGAGGCCCTCACGTGGACGAGGCTTAAATAAGTGAGCTAGATAATCCATTGGTATATTGTTTTCACAAAAGTTATTGATTTCAAAGGCTCCCAACCCTATTGATACACCATTATGCCAAACTTCCCATGTGAGAAAAGCCTTCAATTTTAGCTTATTTTGTTTAGCTAATGATGTATCAAATGGAGACATTGTGATAATTAAAACCACATAAAAATTTTAAAAACATGTAATCATAACATAAATGATGTGACAACATGCAAAGTGAGAGTGAAATATACCCCTTGGTATTCTAACTCAGGTCACCCTAAGTGGAGAGATGTTACCCTAAAGATGGCAAACTCTAGGAAAGTTGTCTATTGAGTTCGATTTATCAATGTGCACGATTTTAAGGGTGAGTATAACATCCTAAAGGATTATTGGTTTCCAGAATGTCCCACTCAAAAGAGTGAGGATCTCATGCCGTGAATTAGACTAAAAGAGGACAAAATCCTACTCTAGTCAAATCCACATAATGAGGCACAACCTGAGTGAGGTCTTCATGGTAATCTCTAGAAGTGAGAAGCTTCACAGGAAAACCAATATAAACCGCTACTAACCTAAGGCAAGCAAGGACCTAGGTATAGAGCCCAAAAGTGTGTGAGGTAGAATGTCAATGTGCTTAACGTGCGAGAGGAGCGTATAAACCTCTAAACCAATAATTTGTCCAACCCCCATATGTCAAACATCAAAACTGCAATAGAAGCCAAGAGCTTACAATATAAACAGGGGTCGTCTACACTAAGGTTTTATTCCGCATGTTATCTATCCTGGCATATGTATTACAAATAAACTAACAAAATTATATGGTAAATAAGGAACTTTAAGCATGTTATATGACTGAAAAGGAAGATATACACCTATACAAATAGCAAATACATAAGAACACACAGGCATAACATGTGACCACAAGAGATAAATAAACAAGAAAACAATAAAAAAAAAGAATAAACAATTAAACCAAACAAAACACGACATGGGTAATCAAGATAATAGAAAGCCATATTATTTCAATTAACTAATTAAATAGGCTTGACTCTCAAAATATCCCTAGTAGAGTCGCCAAACTGTCGTAACCGATCTTTCGGTGGAATAAAATAAAAAAAGTGTTCAAATTGATTCCCAAAAACAAATATTGAAAACCAATTTATTTGGAGTCGCCACCAAAAGTTTTAATGGAAAACTTTGGAAAACCAATTTAAAATAAAAATAAAAAGGCAACATGGTTTGCGAAATCAAAGATGAGTTCGGAAGTCTATTTAAGTATGGGGAAGGTGTTAGGCACCCCACAACACTCGTCCATAAGGACGGTTACCTTAAACCAGTCAGCTGAAATAGAATATGGCTTTTAAATTTATCACGATTACACTTTTATCGACATACATGCCCGTTAAACAGAGGAGACAAAACAACAAGAATGAAACCAAACAGACAAATATTTACAAAGGGCATACTTGACCTAGGATGAAAGCCTAGGGCCTACATACCCTGTGATAGGGATCAGAGTCCACGTAGTTCGACCAAAAAGGCATGTTTATTGGTTGATGATTTGTAAATTTTATGATGAAAACAGGAGGGTTTCAATTAAATAGAATTTCGTAACAAAATGGAATTGGGATTTGGTTTATGTTTTTAATTTACGACAACCTGATTAATCTAGCTTTCTTGATCTCTTCATTTTTCTCTCTTTTTAAATTTTATTTATTTTTGAAATTTTAATCTTTATTTTGCGATTTGTATGAAGTGATTATAAAGAATGAACTTAATCATTTAAAAAAATTTAATTAAGATATCTACTTTTGCATTATTATCATTATTGTTATTATGCACCAATTTTCAAGGTTTATGGAGATGAAAGTCTCACACAACCCCAAACATTCGAAAAGAACAATATTCTCACACGGTGATTTCACAAACAATGGAAGATATTTAATTAAAGTATTTATTTTTGCATTATTATTATTATTATTATTATTATTTTAAAACAAAGATGTGCTAGCTTTAGGGATCTAAGGAGATTAAAATCTCACATAATCCCAAACACATGAGGAGAACAATATTCTTACACGATGATTTTCTTGAATAATGGAAGATATTTAATTAAGGTATTTATTTTTGTATTATTATTATTTTCTAAAAACAAATATGTACCAACTTAGGGATCTAAGGAGATTGAAATCTCACATAATCCTAAACACTTGAGGAGAACAATATTCTCACATGATAATTTCATAAATAATGGAAGATATTTAATTAAATTATTTATTTATGCATTATTATTATTTTTAAAACAAATATGCACTAACTTTAGGAATTTAAGGAGATTAAAATCTCATATAATCCTAAATACTCAAGGAGAACAATATTCTCACAATAATGGAAGATATTTAATTAAATTATTTATTTATGCATTATTATTATTTTTAAAACAAATATGCATCAACTTTAGGGATTTAAGGAGATTAAAATCACATATAATCCTAAACACTTGAGGAGAACAATATTCTCACAATAATGGAAAATATTTAATTAAATTATTTATCTTTACTTTATTATTATGTATTTATTTTTAAACAGGGATGTAATAATTTTCGAGGTCTATGGGGATTAAAATCTCTCACGACTCCAAACACTTGAGGAGAATAATATTCTCACACGATGATTTTCTTAAAACTTTATTTGCAAGGCCAAAAGTAGTCTCACATTGACATAAATAATAATAATAATAATAAAATAAAAAATTAGAATGCCAAAATTGAAGTAGAGTTACTAGGCATGCATGCACGTAACGTTGTTTACCTCTCCAAATTTCCCTTGCAACAAAGTCCAATATGTGTCGGTTGTCCCTCAAAGCATTCATTGCAAATTCTTCTGTCTCTTCTATGTACCTTGTCAACTCTCGAGTGAAGAACTCAGACACCTTTAATGTCATATTGATAGGAATTACCTGGGGTCATCCCACCTATATCTTATTGACTCGCCATCTGGGCTATCTGGTCGATTAGCTAAACTAACCTTTTTTTCTCGAAGCAGTTAACCTTAACCTTTTATTTTGAAAGCTGATTACCATCTCCCTAGCAATCTTCATTATCTTTTCTAGATCATCTCTTCCTTATCTATTATGTCATCACCAAACACAACACGTTTAGCACAGCGTCCACCATGAGCCATCGCCATTTGCATTTTAAAATACCCAAAGATTGTGTAACCTTGGTCTACCATATCTTCTCGAGGGTAGAATACAGATGTTGCAGTTTCCTTGCCACCAGGAAGCCGCTGTGAAAATTCTTGCCAATCAAATCGAGGAAATAGATGAGCTAACACAACATGACTAGCTTTATTGAGCCTGAAGCAAGAAAAGGCTTTGCAGATGTAGTTTCAGATTCCACTTAATTGAATGTTATATCAAACATTTGCATAAATAACAGGTTCATTTCCACTACTGCTTGATGACCTATTCATAATATTTCCAATGGATGATGCTGCAAGCTTGGCCTGCTCCTATTCCAGTCTTGTCATGGTCCATCTTTTTTCAACTATAGTCTAGGAAGAAAAAGAACATTGTGGGGAATGAAACCTTCAACCTGATTTATAAGCTCAGAGTCACATCAGATATTAATCCTTAGTGGATTTAGGATCGACGAGGAGAGAGAAAACACAGTTGAGGACGGAAGGAGGAAAAAGAAATAGATGCATTGAGGGAGAGACAGTGTAGGCTTCAACCTTCGGTTTCTCGCCTTTTCTCTTCGTCATTAGTTTTAAGTATTCTTCTGCATTGAAATGCTCCACCTCAAACTTTGATCACACCGTCAGCGTAGCTACTAAACAGTGTACCCCTATCTACGCTCATGACACTTGTCCATCACCTCCATCTTGCTGGGAGACCCTACCACCATTGCAGCACTATCAACTTCTCTAAGCCCACCATGGAGAAATCTGCCAGTATTCGCATTCTTGTAGTACCCTCTAGCAAAGTAAGAACAAGGCTTCCAACCTATCCCATTCTTGGACCCTTGTTTTACCATTCACCGGTTTGTCCTCTTCACCCCGTAAACCCTTGTTTTTCGTGCCTCCAAACAGGGCTTTCTTCTCCTCTTCTCCTTCTTCGTTGACTACTCATGGCCCCTATTTCCCCATGGTTTGGCCACGCCCCTCAAGAAGAGTCCTTCTCTCCCTCTCTTTATCTCTGCTTCACTTCAGAAGTTTCCTGTCTCCTGGCACTCTCTGTTCGTTTGTTCGTCCCAGCTTACTCTTTCTCTCTCTACCAGCACGGCATTCTCAATTTTCCATCTTCATCATTCTTCTCAGTTTCCTTCTGCCCTCCTGAACTCCTTTGTTCATGCATCTGCCATAGCTCCATGCTTTGTTTTGGCTTGAGTGAAACATGGGCCTTAGTTCGTTCTCTGTTTCGTTCTCATTTAAGCTTCCTCTGAAGCATTTCACTTCTGTACTTTGTTTTGGCTTTTCCAGGACAAGGGTTTTCCTTCACTCATTATTCTTCTTCTTTCGGTGTTCCTCACTCTCTCCATCTTCATCTCTTCTCTCAGAACTTGTCACTATCTCTTCTTTTCACTCCCTTTCTATCTCTTCCCTTCATGCTCTCACTCTCTTACGTTGTTCGGTTTAGTGAAGACATAGGAAGAGCTCCTCTAATTCCCATTATCTTTTGTTTTTCTCTCTTCCCTCTCTTCTTTTTACCCGAGCTCTCCTCCTTATCTTTTTTTAGTTTTCGTTCCTTTCTTCTTTCTCTCCTATCTTCTTGCTCTCCATTTAGCCTCATCGCCACCTCTCTTCTCTTTATCGCCCCTTTTTTCTCTGCACTTTCTCGTGCTGTGGTGCTGCTCCTGTCGCTGTTGTTGGAGCAGCGGCTTCTGCCTTCATGAGCGTTCAGAAGGCTTTTACGTTGGCTCTGGAAATCTGCCCATCAACAGTGCTTCTCTCCTTTTTATAGCTTTCATCAGCACAGCAGTCTACTTTTTTCATTTAGTGATTGCGTTTTTGGTTGCAGCCTTTTCCCACTTTTCTTTTTATTACTATTATGATTAATATTTTTGAGTTTTTAATTTTCTATTTTTATTTTTTCTTATATATATATATATATATTTTTATCTTTTATAGTTTTGCTTTGATTTATTATAATTTTTTTAATTAGCTAATGTTTATATTTTTTTTTTGGGTTTTGAGTTTATTTAATTATCACCCATTATTTATTTTTAATTCCAAATTGTCCCCCAATTGAAAATGTCATTTGAAGTTTGTCATTTTTAATTTTCCTATTTGCCTAATTATTAATCAATTAGTGTATCAATTAATTAAATAATTAAGTGATTAGGGATGAGGTGTTCACAAGGATATAAAACAAATAAGTATAAAAATTAGGTAAATTTTTGGGTGCACTTATAATTTTAAATGTACTAGTGCACCTAATTATAATGTAAAGACACAATTGTAATATTATTATTTTTTTAATTGGTATTATTACAATTATTTCCTTACATTATGATTGAGTTCACTAGTCAAAGATGATACTTACAAAATTTCATGGGATAGTAAAATAATCAAAATGATTGTATAATTCTTTAGCTAATATAGCTAAGTCACCCTTTTTAATGGCAGATCGAGCATGGAGAAATGTAGCAATTCCTTTTTTATTTTTTTAAATTTTATTTTAAATTTTTAAGAGAGAAAGAGGATAGTGCGGTGGAACCTAACCCTATATATACACTATTTCTTCTTCTTGAGAAAAACTAAAAATGATCGAAATTCTTGACGAACTGTATTATTAAATGATGAGATTTACCAACAAGTCAATTACTTTCTTGTTTTGGTTAATATTAACCATTGCATCATAAAACTATAAATGAAAATTAATAGATGTAGTACAAGGTAAAGATGAATTTAAAAAGTGACATGTGATATGAGAAAGATTTATCATTTTCCCAGGAAACTAATAAATGCCGAGAGAGGGAGATAGATTGAATAATAGTTACAGAACAGAGGAAGAAATGGATGCCTAAGTGAGCATGACATATTGAAGAGATAATTTCAATGGATCTTAAACTTGCAGTAAAATATTGATGAGCTTTATCAGATAATATAAGTAAATATATAGGGAGATAAAAAAAGAAATCAATATAATTAAGAATTTGAAGTAGTAAAGAGTTAAAATGAGTGCTACCAAGAGTTTTGTAATGGGGGGTGTCACACCTAAGACTACTTATATTTTTACGTTGTTAATTTACAACTTAGATAAGTAATTAAACATACATTATGTTAGTGCTCTAAAATTTAATTCTAAAGAATAAATTTATTTATGTAAATATTTGAGCTCCGTTCAAGGAGTCAACATTATCTCATGCCAAAAATTTAACAAAACTACTTGTAAGTCTAAGAAAGATTTCATAATTAAAGATTTAGACTATTCCCTTGAATTGGTCTCTTATTGTTCCTTAGTATTGAAAAAGAACCAAAGCTATCCTAAAGTTCTATAATTCTCCAGAATTAAACTTTTGTATGTCTTGTTCATATTGTAAAATGCTGGACCCAAAAATCTTAATAATTGAGTCTTTTTCAAACCTAAACTCAAAACAGTGCAGTATGGTCCCAATTTCTTGGACTATTCTATTTCTAATTGGTTGGCTAGGCAAATTAATTCTGATTAGCCTCAAAGTTGACATGGAACCTCTTATACCTATTTTGAACGTGCCATAAAAATTTTGAAAAAATTCATTCAGTGCCCCTTCAATTTTGAAAGTTCTTAGAACTGCTCAGTGGTATTATGAAATCATAGTACTATTCTGTTTTGGGTCTTTTACTCAACTTTCTTCTTTCAAAATTCTCTCAAAACTTCCAGAATCAAAGAAGTATCTATCTAAAGGCTTTATATCAAATTTCATAGCAAAATAAAGCCATTTGACATTTTATCCAAAGAAAAACGCATAGTGGCCATTTTAACAGAAAAACATGCCATGATTCTAGCATTCATTTATATATGTCATACAATTACAAAGAGAGACGTATAATACTACATTCTTCCATAATAACTATGTCAATACGGGAGTTCAAGCACACATTTTCAATTCAAGTTAAAATTTGAGGCCCAAAATCAAGGTTTTGGCCTGTCAAATAAAATGTTTTTAGACAATACCTGATATAGCCATTGTTGACTATACAAGTACACTTTGTATTAAAAATGATATCAGAATTATCCCAAAATTGCTATAACTTTTTGTATCACATTTCTAACATGTTTAGGAACCAAATATTACATCAATTTTTTAGCTCATTTACACAACCATTACATAAAGTTTCTAAAACAGTATAGAAAATCTATAACTATAGTTTCTAATTCATATAAATCCTTATATAATTACTAACACAGACTTCTTAAAATAATTGATGCTTTAGTTAATTCATACGTTCTTCAATCAATTGGTTGGCTTCAAGATATCCTTCCAAAATTAGAATTTCTTCTCAGCCAAATATCTATACAATGGACAAACCCATATTTCTACAAAATAGATGCTAAGAAGAGAGTTGTTACCTCAATGAAGTCTCTTATTATTTGTGCTTAATTTCTCTTTTTTTCCTTAAGCTCACTCACACCAACCCCAAGCATCACACACACTCTCTCTCTCTTTCTTTTAATTTAGGCCAAATGAACCCAAGGATGCAAAACACCTTCATACCACCCCTATTTATACTAACCGTTTTGCATGTAATAGGTGAGGTGGCTTATTCTTATCTTGACACATATTTTCCATTTGTCAACATATGGTGGCTTCATGGCATAATTATATGGTAACTTCTTCTCCTTTTGACACCTAATGGGCCATGTATCAACATATGGTGGCTTCATGGCTTAGTCATATGGAGACTTCTTCTCCATTTGACACATAAGTGCTTAATCATGAAGTGGCTTCATTTGACACCTAATGGATAAGGTGGTTTTTTCTTTATACGACACCTAATGGCTAAGGTAGCTTTTTTTTTTTTATTATTTGACTCCTAATGAATAAGGTGACACTTTCTTTATTTGACAACTAGCGACTAAGGTGACATTTTCAATATTTCATTTTAGTCCTTCTAATTCTTCTTTTTAATTCTTCTCATGGAACACATTAAATATGCATAATAAAAATTTATTTCATTCTATTTGGGTTGCATTTATTAACTTAAAATCATATTGGCATAAATTTAGAAGGTTTGTTATCTCATATGACCCAATTTTTAATATTTTTGTTTATATTCCCCCAAAGATCATGTGTATAGCTAGGGTAATACATATCTAAGGTAGGCTTCCAGAAGAATTCTAATAGTAAAATATTATAATTTTTTTTTCTTATTATTTCTTACATATTAGTCCTTCTATTTATTTTTTTCTAATTATTCACATAAAACATATAAAAATATGCATCATACAATTGGTTTCATTTACCCTAGGTCATTCTTAATTGCCTGAAATCACTACTAGAATCATTATCTCTAGCTATGTTTATCCTAGGATGTTATAGGGAGGTGGAAAGAAAAAAAGATGAGGGCACAACACTTATCACTAATTCCACTTCACTATAGAATTTTAGAATAAAAGGAAAATTAATGTAAAAAATAATAAGAAAAGTACACATCTACAAATATAAATTTTAAAATAATTTTGAAAGATTTGGAAATTTAAATTTTTTCAACTTTTAAGACAATGACGAAGCCACATATATTTGGGTGTAGGCATATATGACCCTTAATTTTTTAAAATTGAAATGTTTTAGTATTGAGTTTTGATAATATACTCTCACATTTTAAAAATTTTTTAATCTATTTGACTCGCATATGCATTATGTAATTTTTTAATTATTTGACATCTTAATTTGATCTTATTTAATCCATACATTTATTACACATATATATAACTCTTGCAAAAACAAAAAAAAATAAAATATATATATATATATATATAATAATTAATTTTTTCGTTCTTTTTCTTCTCTTTACTTTTTCTTTGTTCATTTTTCTCTTTATATTTCATCATCTTCTTCTTTTTTCTCACTTTCTCTCTTGTTATCCTCACTTTTATCTTTTTCTTTTCCCATTGGCTTTCACTATTTCAACTTCTCACCTCTTCTAAATTTGTGGCCATGGGATAACTCAAATTTGGGGGTATTGATATTAGCTTCTAAAGTATGATCAATTTGGGTAGTGCTTAAGTTAAATTAAAGTGCCTCAAACTAGGCTTCTTATCAATGAAAAGCTCATAAATGGTTTTTTAACTAACTTACTAGGAACTTGATTTAGGATATAAGTTGTTGTCTTAAGAGCATCACCCTATAGAAACTTTGGTAAGGAAGAATGACTGATCATGCTTCCAACCATGTCCATCAAGGTGCGATTACACCTCTCAACAACTCCATTTTGTTATGGAGTGTTAGGCATTGTATACTGAGCTTTAATTACATGCTCATGTAAGAATATAGTAAAATGTTCACAGTTTTCACCCGTTTTAGTATACCTCCCATAATATTTACCACTTTCATTTGATTGTCTTCCAAGATTTTAACTCAATAGCATCCTTAAATTCCTTGAAATTCCTTAAAGGTGTCCAATGATTCAAATTTCTCACGCAACATATCAACCCATCCAAATATGGAGTAATCATCTTTATTAGATTATATCTATCTTAGTTGAAGGTTACTTAAAAGACTACGGAGAACTAAGTCATATATGTTCATGGGAAATGTTTTCCATATGTTATTAAGCTTGTTTTAATTATATAACATATGTTGGAAATAAATATAACAACCTATAAACTTTCACTCTTGAAAGACAATTTAGGTATCATTAATTAATGTATTAATATGTTCATATCCAAATTCAATTTTCATAGGATGTGAAGGTAAGTAGTGTAAAATGTAGCACTTATTTGCTCTAATATAAAACAATATATATAAAGTATTTGTAATAATTTATTGAAACAGGACTAATTGGTCTATTGATATCTTTATGGATGAATTTAAAAATACTCTTAGATTTATTTGCCCATTTCTTCTTAACACTAGTGGTAAGCTTTCACTTGATACAATCAATACATGATATAAAATCAAAAAAATCTAAGTCATGTAATTTCCCTATTTGACCATCCTTTCTAATCTCTCCTTAGAGATATAAACCAAAGCTGATGCAATAACATATAAGAATTATTATAAATTCTTCAGTGATTGTGTCCAATAATAGCATTAATAGATGCCTTTGAAGAATAATCTAAACTAACATTTGCTCTCAAGCATTACAAACCATTCATTAAGTTAGTATTCCAATAATAATTGATTTAAAGAAAACATCAATTCTTCCATTTTGTTTGCCAAAATGCATATCTATGTTTGTCAAATACAAAACTGGAAACCAAATTCCTTTTTTATGAGGATACATAGACAGCATCATTCAAAACTAAACAGCGTCCATAATACAAGCTTAAAACTACAATTCTTAAACAATCCACTGTAGTTGAACTTCCCTCTACTCTTAGGATATTTGTTTCCTTTTCACTTGGGCTCTTCTTGTCTTTGACCCCTTGCAAGGAATTAGTTACATGAACAGTTGCTCTAAATTCTAACCACCAAGAAACTTGAAGATGTTTCAAAAACTATTGGATTCAAAACAAATTAGAGCTAGAGGGACAATGCCATAAGATTATCTACTTTCACATGCTTGTTCTTCAACTTAAAACAATCTAAAATCTTATGGCTAGACTTCTTATAATAATGACATTCACCCTTAAATGTCTTTTTCTTTTAACCTTTATTGATTTTGTTATTCTTCTTAGGTCTAAATGGTTTCTTGCCATTAGCCTTGCCCTCATTCTTCTTTACTTTTTATTTCTAATTTCCAACCTTGCTAGATGAACCCTAAGAAATATAGTTCATCAACTGAACATGAGAATTAACTTTCTTCAATGACCTTTCCTCTTAAGTCACTATAGAGATCATACAATTAATGGTTTATTTAGCCTTTTATGAATTGTAAGTGGTTCTAAAAACCCCACACTCAACTAAAAGAGATTGTAGAACTTGGTAGACTAGGTAACTCTCATATAAGTCAACATTCAATGACTTCAACTTATTGAAGTAGTTGACTAGCTTTATCATATGCTCACACTCATTAGAAACTCAATCATAATGAGTGTTGTCTAGCAAATAGATATTATAAGCATTTTGTGTCTTATTAAACTTGTTAAACTTCTCACTTACAGCCTTGAGATATTAAATAGCATTGTCCTTCTCATGAATATTCTGTCTGATAGTCTTTTCAAGAATATACTTCATAAATGTTAGACATTTCATGTTGATTTGTGCCATTAATTATAATAAGCCCTATCAGCAACACTAGACTCAGCAATAAGATTTGCAGTTTTTGGTTCTCTTTTAGCCAAATTCTCCTTAGATATAGCTAGGTACATGTCAAGGGACTTATTCCAATCATCAAAGTTAGTCCCATTCAAAGTTTTCACCACAGATAGTTGCTAGAAATCAAAGCTGAGGTAACAAAATAGGAAACATCAATTATGTCCCTAAAACATAATTAGAAAACAAGGTTTCCATAATAAAACTCAACTTATGCAACTGTATAACAAGATGTTCATTACAATCTCGCATAAGGGTCTCAAATTATAATAAACAAAGAAAACACATGCATAACATGAATTTAACCACAAAGAAAGACAACAAAAAATGTATCCATAGTTTCCACATCGATAGGGTTAAGAAACTATGAAAACATTAAATAAAAGAAAGTTACTAACAAGTCACAAATAGACCTCTTTCACAAAATTATATTAACAATGTCACACTGATTGGGCATGTCCATTGCCAATAAAATATGCTCGCTCTTGTGAACTTCTCATAACATTCAACTTCACCCCTAATTACTATAATTACGATAAGGTGAACACTTAACTATTAGGTGTAAGTGACAAAAAGCTCCACAACAGATTCCATACACAATTCATTCCTTAAGACATGTGCTTAACTTGGGAATAAAACCCACTAATAAAGTAAATAATTCATTTTAATTCATGTAGACATTATTAAAGAGAGTAAGTACGTTGTTCCTCACTGTGTATAGTCAATACACAATTTTTCAAGTCTAAATACCTAAATTACATATTGTTTTGAGGCCTTATAACTCACAAAATTAGCAATTGCTATTTCTAGAGCTCAAAATTTTGAGAAAATCACTAAAAAATAGGAAAGGATGAGTAGACTCAAACTGTGAAAGTTTGGGGGCTAAAGGGTCAACGCATAAGACACATGCACCTACACGCAGTTTCCCTATGCGTAGTTTTTGTCACATGCTAGCAACCCATCTTCCTCCTTTTGCTAGGCTTGCAACTGGGTCATATTGACCCAGTTCTGACTCTTTTATGAACTTGATGATTTTTGAAACTTTTAGGTTGAAATGGGTGCCAATTTCTTTATCTTTGAATGATCTATCAAATCCTCAAAGTAATTTTGGCTAAACCGCAACAATATGGGAGAATTTCATATTTGGTTTTGCTTGACTTGGGTTATAATGGAAGCTCAGGATTATAACATGTTTTAAAAGTGAAAATTACATTATATTGTTCAAAAAACCCCAAATAGATAAACCCCCTAAATTATTTCAAATTTTTCTCCATCAATCCATTCATAGTAAATCAAAGAAGATCTAGGATTTTCCAAGATCACTTTGTCTAATACGTAATGCATTAGAGGATGCAAAGGTGAATCAGTATATGTTCATGAGTGATTCCAATAAAATAGCCCATGGAAAAAGGATGATAAAATGTTTCAAGTGGCCTTTGATACCATTTGTTAAAATAACATATTCAAATATGTTTAGAATAGGTGAAAAATCTTATTTCAAAATCATCCAGTCATATATTTTTGAATAAAATAGGTTTTTAATATTTAGGAAAATAAGCCCAATTTAAAACTCATTTAAATGAGCCAAATTGATCTCTTTCAATTATCAACTCTCAATTAGAAACTTGATGGAATAATTACTAATTAACTTAGGTTGTGGATTGGGGCCTCTACCTAATGGACGGGTAGTTAATCTAACCAATAATTGATTACCTACCATTAACAAGAACCAAATTTATTCTTGGTTTAGTTTAATAATATTAATTGCCTAATTAATAACCATAAGAAATTGAACTAATAATAGGATTAATGTTAATTCACAAAATAATAAAATTACTTTAACATTTTCTTGACCATCGTATCCGTCAATAATGATTTGTTTTAGAGCCTAAACCAACCATCGAGAATTACTAAAAGAAATAATTGGTGATTAATCAATGGTAAAGTATATTAATTTGAAAAGTAAATTTTAGCTCATTGCATATTACAAAATTGTTCTCCTTTTTTTAATATTCAAATACCTAATTAAACTAAATTATTCTCGTTTTTAGATGTCATTAAAGATATATGTCTTTTTAATTAGGGTATATGAGCGTTAAATTGAACATGTTCTTTCTACATATAGATATGATATTAGTTTGATTCAACCTTTTTCAGATAAATACTTATTCTGCGAGTTAGTTTAAGAAACTTATAAATTTGTAATACAAGTAATATAATTTAGCTCTAAAATGAAATATTGCCACAAAATTTTAAACAAATCACAATAATTTAATGTAATACTAAACAATTTAACATAAACAATAGAGTAGAATTAATTAGTGAATGATGATAATTAATGGTTTCATCTTTACAATCTTCAAATTGGAATATTTTATTGATCTTAATGAGAGATTAGTTCTATTCTAGTACTACTTCTTGTGCAATAAAATATTATGGGACATGTTAATATAACACAAATCCAAATCGGTAAATGAATTAAACACAAGTAATAATGCAAAATGCTAATATCAATCATTCATCCAAAATAAACATACTATATATATATATATATATATATATATATATCCATACCATTATTGTAATAACAAAAGCAATTCAGAACCATGTAATAAATGTTAACGGTATGCTTTTAAAAGAATTTATTGGACCCAGTCCAATTAAACTTGACTATTATTGGACCCAAAACCATGTAATTTCAACACTACTAAGCTATACTTAGTAAGAGTGAACTTTGGATATTTTACATTGGCAATTTTAAATATGATGTGTCACGACCTAAGCTAGTTCGCCGTGACAAGCATGGGGATGAAACGTTATTCATCCTTGCGAACCTATCGAATCTCTCATAATTACAGAACTTATATAAATTCATATTAAACAAACATAGATCTCATAACTCTTCATACATATAGTTTCCGACACATCATAGTAATACATTAAACATTTAGCCTATATATTAGGGAGGAACTGAATTGGATCATAAAAATAATGAAAGACATAACTCTAACAGTAGGATCGGCTTACCAAGGAATTAATCACCAAGATTAAAATTCCGAAGGTAGACGTTCTAGATTGGCACTGAGATATAAAAAATGTTAAATAATAGGGTAAGTGGAAACTCAATGAGCAAGTAATTCTAATATTGCAAAAATTAAGGTAGACTTACGGTAGTACTTCTTTCAAAATTTAAAACTAGATATCATACAAACATAATTCAGCAATATTAATAAGAGAAAAATCATCAACAAAATGTATTTAGGAATCTCCTATAGAACCAGTCATAATTATAGAGTATAGAGCTAGCCCAAGGCTAGTGATTATAGATCGGAACAAATATTCATTCAGCCATAGGCACTGAGTAAATATCATAATGACTTTCAACCTCAAACAGAATATGGTGGTAAAGGTATCATACGTAACCTTATCAGAATACCAATGCAATGCACTACAGCTAACGTCAACTGCCGTTAGCTATAAGGTTATGTTTTGGACATATTCCTAATATTTCAAAGACAAATAATTATCCATGTACAGATATCAAAAATTTCAAAATCGTACCACTTTATAATTTAGATTTTAGTATTTCTAATAATTCAATATTCTGTATCATCATGAATAATTTAAAATAATATTCTACATAATTAGGATTATCTACTCATATGAGAGGAGTATACTAACCTCCTTCTATCCTTGATTATAATTTCATTGTTGAAATTTTCTAGTCAACTAAAACATTAAATAAAATACTCTTATCAAGCAATTTTTACAAATAAATTTAATTATTTTAATTCTATCACATATCTAATTAATTATCCCTCATTCATATTTTTTTTATCCAATTCACCTCTTTCTTTTCTAAATTTTGGAAATTAAATTTATATGCCACTAAAAGAAAACTTTGAAATACTTATAACCTATATTTCATTTTATTATCCTTATTATCATTATTATTACTATTATCATTATAATTATTATTATTATTCTCATTACTATTATTATTACCATTATTATTATTATTATTATTATTATTACTATTATTATTATTTTATTCAATTATTCCATTATGCACTTATTAAATTTTTAACACCCACCATAATACATATTTCACTTAAGCGTCATTTAATAAATTCCAAAATTTTTACTTAAACTCAAATAATATTTATTATTATACAATCAAGCCATTCTAATTTTCCCTTCTAATTTCCTTCCTTTTTCTTCATGAAAAATCTAAAAAAATTACTAAAATTCAAATTTTGTTCATACAAACTAAAATTTCTAAAAATTCTAAATCACTCTGTATATGCATAATAAAATTTAAGAAGTCCTAAGAATACAAATTTCACTAAATTTCCAAATTACCCCTATACCCCTAAATTGGAATTTTTTAATCCAGAAGCCAAATTTCATAATTGATCAGTGATTTTAAGGGAGAAAGGTGTGAAATTCACCTATGAAGTGTAATCCTAACTCAATTTGAAGCAAACAACTAGAATTGAGCTCAAATCCGTCTCTTTTTCTGATGAATAGTGCTAAAATTAGGGTTCTTCGATTCTAAGTAAATTGGACCAAATTGATCAGTGAAAATGAAGGAGAAAGGTGAGAAATTAATGTAGAAAATGAAGCCCAATGTTTAATTGGATTAAAAATGCACCAAAATAAGAATTGATGCTTCGAATTTTATATTATTTTTTAGTATATTGGGTCGCCAGGAATTTGATGAAATTTTGGTGGTGTGGTGGCAGGGGAGTCGATAAGGGTGATGTGGCTGAGAAGACTCACCGGCGACTCTTCACAATGGCCAAAACAATGTTGGTGGCCAGTGGAAAATCCAAATAGAGGCCTAGCGGGTTGCATGATTTTTCGGCAAAATTGCCGATGGTAGAGGTTGCTGGTGGTTGAGAATGAGCTGGCAGTGCTACTGGTGGCCCGCCAGTGGTAACTGGCAGTAATGATGATGGTTGTAAGTGAGGAATTAATGGCAGCACAGTGAGAGAGTGATGATGAAGGTTGGTGTGCAAGAATGATGCAGTTTAAGATATAATTTTAGTGTTTTTAATGGTTTTATGATATAATTGGAGGTTAGTTGTATAATTGGGAGTTAGGTGGAGTTAGTAGAAATAATTGAGAATTTTAAAAATATTTTAAATGGAAAATATTATATATATATATATATATTTTTTTTTTTTTATTAAATCAAAATTTTCCTCACAGATACTTGATTACTGTACTTAGTTGAATTACAAGTGCTAAATGCACAGGGTGAGACTTAGGTACTGACTTTGGTTACAATCGTGAATAAAATTTTTATTGCATCTATATTTGTTTGTGACTGAATTCCCTTTTTGAGTATAAACTTTATGGGTATTACATGATGATTTATAATTAAAAAAAATTATGCAGATGTGATAATTTGTATCTAAAATTGAAAAATCAAAACTAATATGTTTGTATTAAGTGAACTACTTTATCTTCAATTGTAGAAAATCTATATTCATAAGAGTAGAAGTGTTATGCATAAGAAAAATATATATCCATAATAAATGTTGATGGTAAGCTTTTAAAAGATTTTGTTAGACTCAGCGCATTTAAACATGAGAGTTTATTTTGGGCCAAAAAAAAAAAACTTGAGAGTTTTGTTGGGTTAAGAAGAAAAATGGGCCATATATACACACTAACTTGATTCCAACATTCTATATAAAATTGAACAAGTCAGCCTTAAGAATGTACCTATATTAATATTTAGTCCTCTAAGTAAATTTCCACATTAAATTACTAAAATATTTTGGTTGCTAATTAACTTGTTCTTCTTGTCATAAACTTCCTTATATATTATTTCCTGGCTTACTAATTAACCTTCCTCTTCTTATTATACTTTGCAAACTAAAAAAAGAGACTGTACATGTGATTCATTACAAATGGGGTAATTTTCTAGCGATTATTTTGCTAATTCCTAGAAGTTACAACCCTTGCATGCACTATCTGACAAAGTGGAAACTGCTAGCTATACAAGCATTGGAACTCAATTTCTGGCAATTTTTGTCAACTACGAGAATAATCATCGGGAAACCTTTTACATCAATTTGTTATTTGTTTACCGGTGGTTACGTAACTGCTGGTAAGTTTGTACTGGTTAGAAAAGTCCCGGTGGTTAGTTTTATGTGACCACCAGGAAATTGCAGAAATTCTTTTTTGTTAATAGATTTGATTTTACAATAATAAGATATGAATTTAGTGCTAAATAAACTAATCACTGTCATAAACTCCTTAAATCAAATGAAAACATAATATTTACATGAAAAATACAATATATTAATTGAAATTGGCCTTGTTTGTGCTACAAAGTTGGCAATTTTGTTTAGCCAAAGATCTATAAATATAGAAAATTGTACAAAATCAATCCATAACTATTTAGCTGGAGTATTGGATGTATATCACAAACATCCTCCTTAAAAATTTAAAAAAGAAAAACCTCTTAGTCTCTCACACAAATTGAGTGAATAATCAGTCTAATACAGAAAGGAATATCACAAAATATCAATGCACAACCCCAAGAATTATAGCGATAAAGCATAGCAAAAATAATAAACCTTCCAAATTCATTATATGAATTTATAAGGATAGTGTGAGTATAAATGCAAAAGCTATGCCAATATAAAAGCCTTTATATATATATATATATATATATATATATATATATATATATACCGTTACCTTAAAAAATTTGTAATGGATGCTTATAGGGGTAATCAAACGAATGGGTGAGTTGAATGGGAAGTAAAAAATAGAGAGAGCATATAGATGGGATACACAACAGAACAAAGAAACAAAGGAAAATAGAACCAAAAAAAAAAGCAAAGAAAGAACATTCTCATGGTAAAGAACTATTATATTGATAGTTCCTATCCATGTAGTGCCATGCTACACCAATATAAAAGCCTTTATATATATACAATTACTCTAAAAGGTTTTTGTCATGACTTGAGCTGGTAGGGTGTGACCGGCATGGGGATGAAATGTCACTCATCCTCGCGAACCTGTCGGAACCCCCAAAATGGAAAGATTTAAATAAATTAATATTAAACAAACATAGATCTCATAACTCCTCATACAAATAGTTTTTGACACACCATAATAATATATTAAACATTTAGCCTATATACCAGGGAGCGATTGAACTGAATAATAAAAATACTGAAACACATAGGTCTAGTAGTGGGCTAGGCTAACCAAGGAATTAATCACCAAGATTAAAATTTCAATGGTGGACATTCTGGGTCAGCGCTTAAATATGAAAAATGTTAAATAATGGGGTGAGTGGAAACTCAAAGAGCAGATAATTCTAATATTGCAAAAATTAAGACAGGCTTATGGTGGTATGTTTTTCAAAATTTAAAACTAGATATCATACAGACTTAATTCAAAAATATTAATAAGAGAAAAATTATCAACAGAATGTAATTGGAAATCTCTTATAGAACCAGTCATAATTACAGAAAACAGAGCTAGCCCAAGGCTAATGATAACAAATTTGAACAGATCCTCATATGGCCATAGGCTCTGAGTAAATATCATAATGGCCCTTAGCCTCAAACAGAATATGGAGGTAAGGGTATCATACCCAACCTTATCAAAATACCAATCGCAGTGTACTATGGCTAACATCAACTATCGTTAGCTACAGGGTTCTGGTTTGGACATATTCCCAATATTTCAGAGACAAATAATTATCCATGTACAGATATTAGAAATTTCAAAATCATACCATGTCAAAATTAAGATTTCAATATTTTTAATAATTCAATATTCAAAATCATCATGAATAATTTAAAATAATATTATGCATAATTAGGATTATCTACTCACTTGAGAGGAGTATGCCAACCTCCTTCTATCTTTGATTATAATTCCTTTATTGAAAATATTCTAGTCACATTAAAAAAATATTAATTAAAATACTCTTAACATCCAGTCTTCATAATTAATTTAATTATTTGATTTTGTCATTGAGCTAATTAATTATTCTTTATTCATTTTACCTATTTCTCTACTAATTATTTGGAAATTGAATTTATGGGCCACTTAAAGAATACTTTAAAATTCTTATAACCAATATTTCATTTTATTATTTTTATTATCATTATCATTACTTTTATCATTATAATAATTATTATTATTCTCATTACTATTATTATTACCATTATTATTATTATTATTGTTATTATTATTATTATTACTATTATTATTCTTTTATTCAATTATTTCATTATGCACTTATTAAATTTTTAACACCTACCATAACAAAAATTTCACTAAAGGGTCATCTAATAAATTCCAAAATTTCCATTTAACCTCAAATAATATTTATTGTTATATGAACAAGCCATTCATATTGTTCTTTCTAATTTCCTTCCTTTCTCTTCATGAAAAATCTTGAAAAATTACTAAAAATTTGAATTTTGTTCTAAAATTCAAACTAAAATTTCTAAAAATTCTAAATCACTCCCTAGATGCATAAAAAGATTTAAGAAGTCCTAATAACACAATTTTAACTAAATTTCCAAATTGCCCATAGACCCCTCAATTGGAATTTTTCAATCCAGAAGCTGAATTTCACAATTGATCAATGATTTCAGGGGAGAAAGGAGCAAAATCCACCTTAAAAGTGTAATCTTAACTCAATTTGAAGCAAACAACCCGAATTGAGCTGAATTTCATTACTTTCTTGCGTGAACAGTGATTTTCACTAATGAATAGTCCCCGAATTGGTTTTTCTTCGATTTTGAGCAAATTGAACCGAATTGATCAGTGTAAATGAGGGAGAAAGGTGCAAAATCAGTGCAAAATTTGAAGCTTTATGTTTAATTGGATTAAAAATGCACCAAAATCGCGAATTGAAGTTTTAAATTTTGGGTTATTTTCAAGTATATTGGGTCATCAGAAATTTGATGAAATTCTGGCGATATGGTGGTCGACAGAGGTTGTTGGGAAGTCGACAGGGCTGCTGTGGCTGAGAGGAGTCACTGACAAGTTTGAATGGGGCTAGAGGAAGCTCCGGTTGGCCAAAAAAAAATTCACACCATGAGGAGCTCTGACGTAATTTTTTGGCAATTTTCGCCAGTGGGGAGGTTACCAGTGGTCAATGATAGGCCATTAGAGATGCAAGGATGCCCATCGACCTCCAGTGTTTAGTGGATGGTGGTGATAGTGGCTAAACATTGAGGATTTCGGCAAGCACATGAGAGTGGTTCTTGCTGCTCAATAAGATGGGTGTTTTTAATGGTTTATGATATAATTTTAGGTTAATTGTATAATTGAGGGTTAGGTAGAATTATTAAAAATAATTAAGGATTTTTTTCTTTTTTCTTTTTTTTTTATATTTTTAAATGTAAAAATATTATTGTATATATTTTATCATATCAAAATTTTCCTAACAAATACTTGGTTATCAAACTTAGTTGAGTTACAAGTGTTAAAAATGCATAGGGTGAGGTTTAGGTACTAACTTTGGTTACATTCTTAGATAAAATTTTATCTGCATCTATATTTGTCTCTAGCTAAGTTTTTTCTCTTTTTTTTTTTTTTAATATGGTATTACATTTCTAACCCCTTAAGAAATTTGGTCCTTGAATTCAATCATCTACATACCTAAATTTTGAAATAATTGGGGGTACTTGGCCTGCATTTCATTCTTTGCTTCCCATGTTGCTTCATCTTGGGAATGATTTCGCCATAACACCTTCATTGATGAAATCTCCTTTGATCAAAGCCTCTTAATGCCCATCTAGAATCACCACAGGAACCTCTTCGTAGGTTAACCGAGCATCTAACTGAACACCTTGAGTTTTGAGCACATAAGATGGATCAGGTAAGTACTTCCTGAGCATAGATACATGAAACACAGGATGTACATCTGATAGTTCTGGAGGTAGAGCTAAGTGATATGCCACTGCTCTAACTCTTTCTGGTATTTCAAAAGGCCTAATATAACGGGGGCTTATTTTTTCTTTCCTCCCAAATCTCATTATGCCTTTCATTAGAGATACCTGAAGGAACACTTGATCGCCCACCATAAATTCCAAATCTTGCCTTTGATTGTCTGCATAAGCTTTCTGTCTATTTTCGGCATTTAACAATCTTTCCCTTATCATCTTCACCTTATCTATAGTGTCTTAAACTAATTCTAGTCCAAGTATTCTTGCTTCGCCTACTTCAAACTAACCAATAAGAGACTAACATCATCCACCATGCAAAGCTTTATAAGGTACCATCTAAATACTTGCTTGATAACTATTATTGTAAGCAAATTTGACCAAGGGTAGGTAAGTATCCCAACTCCCTCGAACGTTTAGAACATAGGACTTTAACATATCCTTTAGCATTTGAATTGTTCGTTCAGATTGACTGTCAGTTTGTGGGTGGAATGTTGTACTAGATCTAATCGAGTGCCAAGTGCATCCTGAAATGCTCTCTAGAACCTAGAGGTAAATTGGGGCCCTTGATAAAAAATAATTGAGATAGGGACACCGTGATGCTTCATAATTTCATTTAGATATATTTAAGCATATTTGGCAACACCATAAGTTGTTTTCACTAGTAGAAAGTATGCATATTTAGTTTGTCTATCAACAATCACCCATATGGAATCAAAGCCTTTCAAAGTTCGAGGTAGGACTGTCACGAAATCTATAGTAATTCTTTCTCATTTCCATTTTGGTATTTCTATTTTCTGGAGTAACCCAACTAGCTTCTGATGTTCAGCTTTCACTTGTTGACAAACCAAGCAACGTGAAACAAAATCTACCACGTCTTTCTTCATTCCTTCCCACTAATACAATTGTTTCAAATATTAATATATCTTTGTTGCTCTAGGGTGAATGGTATATAGGGTTTTATGGGCTTCTTCTAGAATCTCTCTTCTGAGTTTGCTCTCCTTGGGTACACATAACCTTTGACCATACCATAATACCCCTTCAAAGTCCCAAGTAAACTTGCTTCGTTTGCCATTCTTAACTTCTTTAATTAACTTTTGAATTGGTGTATCCGCTACCTAAACAGCCTTTAAGCTTTCATTCAAGGAAGAGGAACTTTGAACACTTGCTAATAATACACTAGGCTTCTTGGTTTCAAGCCTAACACCATTTTCTGCTAACTAGTGGAAATCCTTAATCAATGGTCTTCTCATTACCGCTATATGTGCCAGACTTCCCATTGACTTTCTACTCAAGGCATCTATCACAACATTGGCTTTGCCTGGTTGGTACAAAATAGTGCAATCGTAATCTTTTAGTAATTCCATCCATCTCTTTTGTCTCAGGTTAAGATCTCTTTGTTCAAAGATGTACTTAAGACTCTTATAATCTGTATAAATTTTGCAAGTCTCACCATACAAATAGTGACACCATATTTTTAATGCAAACACCACAGCAGCTATTTTTAAGTCATGGGTAAGATAATTCTACTCATGTTTCTTTAATTACCTTGAGGCATAGGCAATCACACGACCATGTTGCATCAAAACACATCTTAACCCCACTCTTGAGGCATCATAATAAATTGTGTAGTCGTCGGATCCTGATGGCAACACAAGAATAGGTGTTGATGCCAAACAATCCTTCAATTTCTGGAAACTTTCCTCACATGCTTCAGTCCATTGAAACTTTACATTCTTTTGAGTTAGTTTGGTCATAAGAGTAACTATTTTAGAGAAATCTTTCATAAATCGACAGTAATAGCTGGCCAAACTTAAGAAACTATGAATTTTAGTGACCGTAGTAGGTCGATGCCACTTCTAAACTGCTTCCACTTTACTAGGATGCACTTGAACACCCACATTTGAAACCACATGGCCTAGGAATGCCACTTTATCAAGCCAAAATTGGCATTTAGAGAACTTTGCATACAATTGATTTTCTCTCAATATCTGCAGCACCATTCTTAAATGTTGTTCATGCTCCCCTCGACTCTTTGAGTAAACCAAGATATCATCAATGAAGACTATAACAAATCGATCAAGGAATGGCTTAAAAACCCTATTCATAAGATCCATAAAGGCAGCTAGAGCATTAGTTAATCCAAAGGACATCACTAAAAATTCATAATGGTTGTACTAGGCCTTGAAAGCCGTCTTAGGAATATCTTCTTATTTAATCTTCAATTGATAATATCCTGACCACAAGTCAATCTTAGAAAAGCATTGTGCACCTTGTAACATATCAAATAAATCATCAAGGTGAGGTAAATGGTACTTATTTCGTACTATTGCCTTATTTAACTACCTATAATCCACACATAGCCTGAGGGACCCATCCTTTTTCTTCATAAATAGGACTAGAGCTCCCCATGGTGATGAGCTCGGGCGAATAAATCCTTTATCTAACAAATCTTCCAACTGATCCTTTAATTATCTAAGCTCTAGTGGTGCTATTCTATAGGGAGATATGGAAATTGGCTAAGTGCCTGGTAGTATATCAATGCTAAATTCAATCTCTCTATCCAGAGGTAGTCCAGGTAGTTCTTCTGGGAATACATCCAGAAACTCATTGACTATTGACTGAGGCTAAGTAGCCTTAACATCCACTTTTTAACAACTTCATAGCCTCAATGACTGATATCAAGTTGCTATGAGTCACTGTACGATCGCCTTGGATAACAATAGGCAGTTCATTTAGGAATTCACATCTTACAACTTTAAGATGACAATCCATAGTGGCATAACAGGAAGCCAACCAATCCATTCCGAGGATCACATCAAAATCAGCCATAGCTAAAATAATTAAATCAATCATTGTTTCATGGTCATCAATCGTAATCATGCATGACTTGCATACTTGATCCACTGAAGTGGATTCTCTTAACAGAGTTGTTACCATCAAAGAGCCCTCTAATTTAACAAGACCCTTGCTAATCAATTTTGCAAAGTGTGGAGACATAAAAGAATGAGTAGCACTAGGATCAAATAACACATGAGTAGCATGAGAACATACTGTAATTGTACCTATAATCACTGCATTCGATGCTTGAGCATCCTATTTATTTAGAGCAAATACTCATGCCTGAGCCCTTCCAAAAGATGTCTGACCTTGACCAGAAGAAGTTCTACCACCATGAGTTGAAAATGCACCTTGAGGCCTGGGTCCCGTATACGTAAAACCAGATGATCGTACTGAACCCTGGCTAGAGCTGTAAAGTGTTTGAGGGCAATCTCGTGTAATGTGCCCTACCTGCCCGCATCTAAAGCATGCTCTGGACTCTTTATGACATGGATCAGAATGAGATTTCCCACATATGGAACAGGGTGGTCTTCCTCTTAGATACTGTGTTGAATTAGATATAGTAACAGGTTTGAAGTACCTAAAATTCCCTTTGTGTCTTTCGCTACTAGCCATCATTTGAGTTAATGATTCTAGGTCAAACCTAAATGTTTGAGTTAAACCTGATGCCCTAGGCCCTCTAGATGATCTACCCATGGTAAAACTCCCAGAAGGTTTCCTTTCCTCTGACTGCTTTCTCTTTTTCTGCACTGTATTATCTTCTTTATCCCTCTTCTTAATCATTTTGGCAGAATCTGCTGCTGTAGTGTAAAAGGTAAATTGACTAATTTGGGGTGCCATAACCCTGAATAATGGTTTTATCAAGCTCATCACAAATAATTTAATTTTATCCCTTTTAGTGGGAATTAAATGAGGGGCATATTTTGACAGCTCAATAAATTGTATGACAAATTCATTAACTAATACCCCAGGGACTTGCCATAAGCTTTCAAAATCTCTAGCACGAGCATCCTTGATGCTCATGAGTAAAAATCACTCCATAAACAATTCTTTGAATTCATCCCATTTAAAAGGAGGTAACTCAGATGGTCTTCCTTGCTGCAGTGACTTATACCATGATCTGGCAACTTTCTTCAATTGGAAAGCTGCTAAGATAACTGATTTCCTCGGAGGACAGTCAAGTGCTACACATATTTGCTCAATGTCTTCAATGAACTATTGAGGGTCTTCTTGATTATCCATCCCTGAAAAAGTGGGAGGTTTGAATTTGATGAATTTGGTTAGGATCCTTTTGCTACTAGTCTCTTCATCTCCAACCTGAAGTTCTCTAACTCATTTGTTTTGTAGGGGCACAATGGTTGGAGGGGTATTTTGGCCAATCATTTGTATTGCCATCATGGCTGTAAGATTCTTTATAACTCTCTAAACACTTGTAGTCCAACTACTAATTCTGCATTAGTAGGGACTTGAGGTTAAGAAGGTTCTGCTCACTCCTATAGAACATTCCTAATGGGAGGCCTGGCTGCTCGTCCACCTCTTGTTTAAGCTCTACCAACACTTTCCACACATGCTCGTCCCCTACCTCGACTGCTAGGAGGTGGTACATTAGGCTGAACAGCAGCCCCTACAGAGGCCTCTTCTATGGCCTGATCAATGGTGGCATGTGATCTAGATAACATTGTCCCTTTACATACAAGAAGAAATTTGTTTAGCGCTAAATCTAGAATTACAGACTTTTATAAATATGAGATACGAAATAGACTAGATATATGACATTAGATACCCTATGAAATTCTTAATGGAAACTCAGTTATGATTATGCCCGGGTACATAATGATAACCGAGGTACCACTAGGGACCCCTTGCTCTACAAGATACAGGCATACCAAGGACCTTTCAATTGAGCTCTGATACCAACTTTGTCACGACCTGAGTTAGTAGGACGTGATTGACATGGGGATGAAGTATCACTCATCTTCGTGAACCTGTCAGAATCCCCAAAATGGCAGAATTTATATAAATTCATATTAAACAAACATAGATCTCATAACTCTTTACACAAATAGTTTCTGACACACCATAATAATACATTAAACATTTAGCTTATATACCAGAGGGCGACTGAATTGAATCATAAAAATATTGAAAGACATAGCTTTAGCAGTAAGTTAGGCTCAGCAAGGAATTAATCACCAAGATTAAAATTCCAAAGGTGGACATTCTGAATCAGCGTTGTGATATGAAAAATGTTAAATAATGGGGTGAGTGGAAACTCAATGAGTAGGTAATTCTAATATTGCAAAAATTATGATAGACTTACGGTGGTACGTCTTTCGAAATTTAAAACCAGATATCATATAGACATAATTCGAAAATATTAAACAGAGAAAAATCATCAACAGAATGTAATTGAGAATCTCCTATAGAACTAGTCATAATTACAAAGTACAAAGCTAGCCTAAGACTAGTGATAACATATCAGAACAGATACTCATACGGTTATAGGCTCTGAATAAATATCATAATGGCCCTTTACCTTAAATAGAATATGGAGGCAAGGGTATCATACCCAACCTTATCTGAATATCAATCGCAATGCACTATGGCCAACGTCAACTATCGTTAGCTACAGGGTTCTAGTTTGGACATATTCCCAATATTTTAGAGACAAATAAGTATCCATATACAAATATCAAAAATTTCAAAATTGTACCACTTCATAATTCAAATTTCAGTATTTTTAATAATTCAATATTCAAAATCATCATGAATAATTTAAAATAATATTTTGCATAATTAGGATTATCTACTCACTTGAGAAAAGTATACCAACCTCCTTCTATCTTTGACTATAATTCCTTTGTTGAAAATATTCTAGTCACCTTAAAAAAATATTAAATGAAATACTCTTAACATCCAGTCCTGATAATTCATTTAATTATTTGATTTTGTCATAGAGCTAGTTAATTATTCTTTATTTGTCTTTATCCATTTTACCTATTTCTTTACTAATTATTTGGAAATTGAATTTATGGGCCACTTAAATAATACTTTAAAATTCTTATAACCTATATTTCATTTGATTATTTTTATTATCATTATCATTACTGCTATTATTATTATTATTATTATTATTATTATTATTATGATTATTATTATCATTACTATTATTATTACCATTATTATTATTATTACTATTATTATTATTTTATCCAATTATTCTATTATGCACTTATTAAATTTTTAACACCTACCATAACAAAAATTTCACTAAAGGGTCATTTAATAAATTCCAAAATTTCCATTTAACCTTAAATGATATTTATTGTTATACAAACAAGCCATTTATATTTTTCTTTCTAATTCCTTCCTTTTTCTTCATGAAAAATCTTGAAAAATTACTAAAAATTTGAATTTTGTTCTAAAATTTAAACAAAAATTTCTAAAAATTCTAAATCACTCCCTAGATGCATAACAAAATTTAAAAAGTCCTAATGACACAATTTTAACTAAATTTCCAAATTGCCCTTAGACCCTTCAATTGGAATTTTTCAATCTAGAAGCTGGATTTCACAATTGATCAATGATTTTAAGGGAGTGCAAAATTTAGCTTAAAAGTGTAATCTTAACTTAATTTGAAGCAAACAACCCAAATTGAGCTAAATTTCATTACTTTCTTGCATGAACAGTGATTTTCGGAGATGAATAGTCCCCGAATTGGTTTTTCTTCGATTCAGAGCAAATTAGACTGAATTAATTAGTGTAAATGAGGGAGAAAGGTGCAAAATCAGTGCATAAATTGAGGCTCTATGTTTAATTAGATTAAAAATGCACCAAAATCGCGAATTGAAGCTTTGAATTTCGAGTTGTTTTTAGGTATATTGGGTCGCCAAAAATTTGATGAAATTCTGACAGTGTGGTTGCTGGTGAAGGTGGCTGGGAAATCGACAGGGCTGCTGTGGCTGAGAGGAGTCGCCGACAATGTTGAACAAGGCCAGAGGAAGCTTTGGTTGGCCGAAAAAAAATTCGCCCCGTGAGGAGCTCCAATGCAACTTTTTGACAATTTTTGCCTGTGAGGAGGTTACCGGTGGTCATGGATGGGCCGTTGGAGATGCTGGCATGCTGGTCTACCTCCAACGATGGTGACAGTGGCTAAACATGGAGGATTTTAGCAAGCACATGGGAGTGGTTCTTGTTGCACGATAAGATGGGTGTTTTTAATGGTTTATGATATAATTTTAGATTAGTTGTATAATTGAGGGTTAGGTAGAATTATTAAAAATAATTAAGATTTTTTCTTTTTTATTTTTTTATTTTTTTAAATGTAAAAATATTATTATATATATTTTATCACATCAAAATTTCCCTAATCGATACTTGGTTATCATATTTAGTTGAGTTACGAGTGTTAAAAATGCACAGGGAGAAGTTTAGGAACTAACTTTGGTTACATTCTCAGGTAAAATTTTTTTTCTATTTATATTTGTCTCGGACTAAGTTCTTTCTCCTTTTTTTTTTTTTATATGGTATTACAGTTTTACTTGCATACAAATTAAATAAATTAATTTTCTTTGGAAAGAATGAACAACATCGTGGTACCAAATTAAAAAGTCATCATGGATCATTCCAAATGCTATGCATCAAAGATTGCCTAAAAAGAGACATGAGAGAGGGAGAGAGAAAGAAACATGCTCTCCCATGCATGCACGATATGATAATTGATATTGATAGGTGAAACTGCTTTTTTTTGCTTTTCTCTCTCAGTCTAGTGACCTTGTTTGTATGGAATGGATGTTAGAACCAGTCCAAACAAAGTTTTTGATTATAAAATGTTTTATGGACCAAAAACAAGCATTCCATATATTATACATTAATATAAGCAAGCTTTCATGATTAGGAAGGCACTATTTAATGGATATAAGTTATTTCTACATTATGATTCAAGTCTAAACAAAAAAATAATATCCCTGCCCTATTGTTTTTTATTTTTATTTTGTTAAAAAGAACTCTTCGGAAAGAGTATACCAAATCAATCAACAATTTCCAGAAGAAGTAGAATGCAAACGAATCCATTGCATACTAAGTTCAAGACTTCAAGTCTTCATTTTTCTATCTTTATTAAGGAAACAATAATTGGACAAACATTAAACAAATACATAATAGCTGAAGTATGAAAAGAGAATATATAACAACGTATATTAATTAATGAAGGGTTTATTTATTAGAAAAGTACATTTTAATAGAGGTTTCTACTTTAGACCTTAAGATATCTCACCCCACAATATTATAGATATGTCACGAACCATATGAATGAGGACGTGACTAGTATACAAAACAAGTTAATTCTCGCTCTCATAGGCCTATCTGACACCTCTTAAAAGTTAGACTACATTTGAACAAACATAATTTATACATGAGTAGAACAAATATGACATGTACATATATATTAAAAGAATCAGTTTTAGTCTCGTATAGGAATTTCAGTAGAGTTTATCCTTGAAATATAGATCTTTCAAATTGTTTACAACGAGAAATATGTTATATTACGAGAAGGAGAGTGGAACTCTTAACAACCAATACATATAGATAGTTAACAACATGAACTAATAGAGTGAGATCATTGCCAGTGTACATGGGAGCCACTAAAATACAAATAAGGGTTATGCAACAAATAAAATGTTCTTGAACTTACAAAAGATGCAAGCCCCACTAAAAAGGAAGACACCCGCTACACGTATACTTCGTAAGTAGGTGACTCGAATGGACATTACTATATGAAAAATGTTAAATGACGAGGGGTGAGTGAAAATTTAGTGAGAAGATAATACTAATTACACAAAGGAAGGGACAAACTAGGTATGATAGAGTTTTTCATTATAATTCAACCATGACAAGAAAGATAATATACATATTTTGAACCTAGGCTTAGATATTATTTGATAACATATATAATTATATGTTCTAATAGGTGAACATAGATAACATACATGGAGAAGACCCAATTAGGTATATGGTTAATCAACAAGAGAAAATCATAGTAGAAAATCTACAACTTGCAATACCCATATGCCAGAGAGAAAAGGTTAGTCCAGAAAGAGTTCGAGGGAGACATATAAGAAAGATAAATGAGACTAAGGTTAACACACTAAAAAAATTCATCAATTATATGATGATTTAAGAATAAATATATTAAATTATTTATTCCAAAAATTAACCCCGCTTTTCTAATCTCTTAAATAATAATTAAACAATTAAAATAGGTGTAAAATTCTCATTCAACCCTTAGTTGATAATTTGATAAGACAATTACTAATAAATATAGGCTACAAGTTGGGGTCTTTATTCAATGGATTTGTCGATAATCAACCCATCACTAATTAACTACAAGTAGCATAAACCTAAGTTATCTTAAGTTTACAATAATATTGATCATTTAATTAACAATTACAAAAAATTGTTCTACAAAATAAATTAATATTATTCTAACATCTCTTATTTGTTTTTTTTTCTTACTGTTACATCTTAATTTATAATATCTGTTCTTATTAGAATTTGAACTTGAAATCACTCAAATAAGTACGAGAAGCATCAATGACCTACTTTCATTATGCTCAACATCTTTGACTTGTTTGTTTGAGTACTTTCTCTTCTGAAACTAAAAATCTACTTTTTGAATGTTAAAGATATCTTCCTTCTTTCAAGGTTTGGTTTCAGTTAATTATGTAGTTCATTCAAGTGGATGACATGTTCGAAGTTAGGGCAATCTTGTGCTCTGACATATATAACATAAGGTTTTAATTTTCTTTTAATAATTATTGAGAAAAGCAACGTGGCTTTTTGGATTATATATCAAAATCACACTATTTTAGTATCCAAATTCTTTGTGACGCAGGCCACTCTCTTTTCTCAGACTCAAAACAAAACAACCAGATTATATATGTGTGTGTGTGTGTGTGTGTGTGAAATAAAATAGAATAGGACCTTGAAGTATTTTAGAATAATAGTAAAAAATAATAAGTAAAATCATACGACAATAAATTTGAATGATTTTGAAAGATTGAGAGATTTAACTTTTTCCTTCTTTGAAAAACAGTGGCAAAGCCACTTATGATTGAGTGTAGACATATACTTCCTTTAGTTTTTTAAAATTGATATGTTATAGTATTAAGTTTTAATAATATACTCTAAAATTTTAAAAATTTTGAATTCATGATACCTACACATGTATTACGTAATTTTATATATATTATTTGACATTTTGATTTGATCTTACTCAATTCATACATCATAATAATTACTTTATTCTTTTTTCCTTCTCTTTACAATATTTGTCCCATCTTTTATTTACGCTTTACATTTCTTTTCTTTTTCCTTCCTTATTTCATGTCTTGTTTTTCCTATTTTTATCTTTTTCTTTCCTCACTAGCTTTCACGTTTTCAGCTTCTCACCTGTTATAAATTTCTGGTTTGGGGGATAACTCAAATTGAGGGGTTTTGATATGAGCTGCTAAATTGAGATTAATTTGGATATCACTTGTGTATGATTAAAAAATTATTATTCATTATATTCAACATAATTAATTACTAAACTCATATTATCTTAGTATGTGGCCTAATGTTTAATGCTTATTATTAAAATTGAAGAGAAATAAAAAATTGAGATGATAGACTAATGCGATACTTACATGTTAAGGGAATTTGATATACATGAATTCAATTCTTATCTTGTTTTTTTGGCTTTTATCTAATGGGGAAAAAAAAAATCATCGCAACACAAAAAAGAAAATGCAAAACATGCTTCCAACTTTAAAGTTACCATTTATTACATAATCCCCATTTGACCTAATAATATTCAATGCGTTTGGCTTTATCTGATCACATTGTTCTTGTGATACACAGTGAGATTCTCATGTTCAGATGATTTTAGATGCTGTCTTTTTCACATTAATAAACTTTGTTTAGGATTTTATTTTTAAAGCAATATTAAAAACCCAAATCCAAATTAATAATATGGGATATTTTTTCTTTCCTATTAAATGAATAGCTCTAAATGCTCATTGACTTTTACAATTGCAGCTTCTTACCTATGCTAAATTTGTGGCCATAGCATAACTCAAATTTGGGGGTTTTGATAAGGGCTTATAAATTGTGATTAAATTGGATATTACTTGTGTACAATTAAAGAATTATTGATTCATTATATTCAACATAATTAATTATTAAACTCATATTATCTTAGTATGTAGCCTAATGTTTGATGCTCATTATTAGAATTGAATAACAACAAAAACCTGTTCAAAAAAAAAAAAGCATAGCTCATTTGGTACTTATATGTTAATGGAATTTTATATATGTATATTCAATTATTATATTTTTTTTCCTTCCGTCTAACGAAAGAAAATATCATCGCAACACAAAAAAAATAATTCCACAAAAGATGCTTCAAAATTTAAAATTACCATATATTACACAATCCCCATCCACACTACTTATATAACAATTGCATTTGGCTTTATTTTGTTATGTTAGTCTTACGGTATGCAGTTAGATTCTTATGTTTGGATAATTCTAGAAGTAGTTTGTTTAACATTAATCTACTTTATTCATGATTTTTCTTTTAAATCAATATTAAAAACCCAAATCCAAAACAATAATAAGGGATTTTTCTTTCTTTCCTATTAAATTAATAGCTTAAAATTCTTGACACCTTGAGAAAACAGTATTAGGGGACCTCTATTTCACACCCTCTTCACTCACTATCTTTTCCTTGCATTCATTCACTCACACCTTCTTCCTCTTCCTCCTCCTTCCCCTTATTACCTTCCTTGCAAGTCTCATGAAGAATTCAATTCTCTATTTTTTTTTTTGTGGTTTTGTTTATGTTTGATTCAATAGACTAAAATGCGATTGTTGTTGGATGCATAGGGAGAGCAAAAATGGGTGAGAATGAATGGTACTTTTTCAGTGTGAGAGATAGAAAATACCCAACTAGTCAAAGAACAAATAAGGCCACTAATGCAGGTTACTGAAAGGCCAGAGGCAAGGACATGGAGATTTACAGAGGAAAAACTCAAATTGGCATGAAGAAAACTCTGGTTTTCTACATAGGAAGAGCCACTAGAGGTGGAGAAACCAACTGGTTCATGCATGGGTATGGGCTTGAGGGTACACTTTCCAACTCCAATCCAGTTACATCAGCTAAGGTAAATTTTCTCCTCTATTTTTCCCTTGTCTACAACTATGGTTCAAGCTTTAATCTTTATCTTTTCAGATCATGGCTATTCTTGGACTTTGTCTGGACTTTGGGTTGATATTTATTAGTGTTGAATTTGATCTTCTCCTATTTTCTTTTTTCAGAATGATTAGGTTTTATGCAAAGTTTTTTAGAAGACTAGTGGGAAGAAAGTGCATATTGTAGGTGGTGCTACTCCATTAATGGTTCAGAGATCATCTCAGAATCAGGGATTCTTATCAGCTTCTGCTAGGCCAGTGAACATTGATTCCCTCTGGAAGTATTCAAGGCTTTAGAAAGTTGAACAACATCAGGCAACTTCTTAGAAAATAAATAAATAAATATGTGACTGGTGTCCATAGATTTCCTACAATAGCATCATAAGGTTATGGAAAGTATAGGAAATGCTTGCATTGCTAAAAACTTGAACTTGAACTTGTTGCTTTCTTTTTTATAATTGCATTTTTTTTCCATTTTCAATGCATATTAATGTACTTGTTCTCTTTATAGCAATGAATGAAACAAATAACCCCTAGTTTTGGCAAAAATTATGCAGTTTCGTAATTTGGAGTCTGATCAAGATTTTAAGGTCTATTTATTTTATTTATGAAAGTTTTCGATTTCATTATTATGCAGTTTTGTAATTTGGAGTCCGGTCAAGATTTTTATGGTTTATTTATTTTATTTATGGTGAAAATTATGCAACTTTGTAATAGCAATGGTATTTAGCTTCATGCCCAAAACACAAGGAGATATTTGAAAATTCTCATGCATGCTTTTTAGAAAATGGATACAAAAAATTTACAACATTATAGATAATCAAAGGAACAGAAACTCTATATTGGGATATAAAACAAATAAGTACACAAATTTTCATGTGGGTAGTAAATTAATCAAAATGGATTGAATAATTCTTTATCCTATATAGTTAGGTCGCCCAATTCAATGACAAACCGAGCATGGACGAATGTAATAAATCCATTATTTATTTTTTCCCTCTTAATTTAATTTTTATTTTTTTAGATAAAATGAGGATAAATTGTGGTGGAACTTATTCCTATATATACACTCTTTCTTCTTTCTATAGAAAAATTGAAAATGATCCAAATTCTTGACGAACTATAGGTTTACCAACAAGTCAATTACTTTCTTATTTTGGTTAATACTAATCATTGCATCAAGAACCTATATATCAAATATTCATAGATGTAGTACAAGGTGTCGTAACCGACCTTTCGGCGGAATAAAATCAAAAGTGTTTTAAATTAATTCCTAAAAACGAATCTTGATAATCAATTTATTTGGAGTCGCCACCAAAATTCTTAATGGAAAATTTTGGAAAACCCATTTAAATAAAAAGAAAAAGGCAACATGGTCTGCGAAATCAGAGATGAGTTTGGGAGTTTGTTTGAGTGTGGGGAAGGTGTTAGGCACCCCACAACACCCGTCCATGAGGACGGTTACCTTAAACCAGTCAATTGAAATAGAATATGGCCTTAAATTTACCTCAATTACCCTTTTATTGATAGGCATGTCTGTTAAACAGAGGCGACAAAATAACAAGAATGAAGGCAAACAGATAGATATTTACAAAGGGCGGACTTGACCTAGGATAAGAGCCTAAGGCCTACATACCCTATGACAGGGATCAAAGTCTATGTAGTTCGACCAAATGACATGTTTATTGGTTGATAATTTGTGAATTTTGTGGTGAGCACAGGAGGGTTTCAATTAAATGGATTTTTGTAAACAAAACGTAATTGGGATTTGGTTCATGTGTTTTAATTTACGACAACCTGATTAATCTAGCTCTCTTGACCTCTTCATTTTTCTTTTTAAAATTTCATTTTTGGAATTTTAATCTTTATTTTGAAACTTAAATAAAATGAAATAATTATAAAGAACGAATTTGATCACGTAAAGAAAAGAATTTATTTAATTAAGACATTTTTTTTGTAATATTGTTATTATTGTTTTTATTATTTTATAACGAATATGTGCTGATTTTAGAGATCCAAGGATATTAAAATCTCACATGACCCCATGCAATCGAGGAGGACAATATTCTCACGCGATAATTTTGTATCTTATAGAAATCATTTAATTAAAGTAAATATTTAGTTGTTGTTATTTTTAAAACCAATGTGTACCAAATTTAGGGATCTAAGGAGATTAAAATCTCACATGATCCCATGCAATTGAGGAGGACAAAATTCTCACATGATTATTTCATAAATAATAGAAAATATTTAATTAAAGTAAATATTTAATTGTTATTATTTTTACAACAAATGTGTACTAATTTTAAGGATCTAAGGAGATTAAAATCTCACATGATCCCATGCAATCGAGGAGGACAAAATCCTCACACGATAATTTCATAAATAATGGAAAATTATTTAATTAAAGTAAATATTTAATTATTATTATTTTTACAACAAATGTGTGCTAATTTTGGGGATCCAAGGAAATCAAAATCTCACATAATCCCAAGCACTCAAGGAGAATAATATTCTCACACGATGATGACATAGCTTTATTTTCATATATTTATTTTAAAACAAATTTTAAAATTGGAACTATTTAAGCCAAGATCAATTCTCCTAAACCTATGAGAACCTGAGTCCCACATGACACTTTTATTTAACTAAATTTTATAAAGACCCCAACTTAATCATTTCGTAAATAATTTAATTTTTATATTCATTTTTTTGAATTATTATTATTTACTCATTTGTTATTTTTAATATTTATTTATTATTATTTTTTTAACAAGTATGTACTAAATTTTGGGGTCTAGAGAGATTAAAATCTCACACGACCCCAAGCACTCGAGGAGAATAATATTCTCACACGATGATGATATAGCTAAAAACCTTGTTTGTAAAGCCGAAATCAATTCCACATCCACATTGACATGAAAAAAAATGACAATAAGAATAATGAAAAATGACAAAAATAAATTAAAACAAAAAAAATAAACAAATAAACACAATGTTGTCTGAAGCAAAACGCATGAACAGTGTCAACCATGCATAACAACTTCCACCATGCAGTCATACCTCACGTGCTCCTTCTTCAGCGATATTTTCTTGCTCAAATGAAAGACTGCTTTCCTTCCTCGGTTAATGCCTCGCTCACAGCTCTCTAACACAGTTCCCCAAACCTCTGCTTTCACAGCTGGAAAACAGAGGTCAAATGCTCCTCTTCAACTCAACACCTTCCTTTCTTCATTCCTTCTTCTTCTTCCTCTTGATACCTTTCCCTCTTCCTTCCTTTCTTTTCCTCTTCTTTTCAATGTTTTTGCTATCTTCTTGGCTCCTCACACACCTTCAGTTTTTTTTTTCCAACACTTCTCCTCGGTTGTATCTCCCTGGATGGCCTCCATTTTCAGCGTTTTATTCTTCCACTCCTCCTTTGTTCAGCTATGTTTTTTTGTGCTCAAAATAGAGAATTTCTTCTTCCTCCTCTTCCTCACGAAGCCCCTAATCTTCCTCTGCTTTGGATCATTCAAACATAGGTGAATAGAAAGACAACTTGGTGTATTCGTGGAACCTCTGCGTTAACAGCTTTTTTTTAGTCCGTGGCTCCTCTGCTCAACACGTTGCTTTCCCTCTCTTCTGCACTTCTTTGTCTCTCTTCTTCTTCCTCATCCAACCGTGGTTTCAAGGCCCAGCAGCACCTATCTTCCTTCAACTCTCCAACACAGTCCAGCAGCGTTTTTCAATCTCTCTCTCCCCCCCTCTACTCGTCTCGGGTTTCTCTCTTCTCCTCCAGCTGTGGTTCTTTCTCTCAGCCACCTTCCTTCTCTCCCCCTTCTCCAGCCAAGGTTCCTTTTATTTATGCTCCAACCCACCTCCTTTTTTAGCCATGATCTCCCCCTCTTTTCTACCTTTTCTGCAATTTCCAGCCACTCCCCTATCTGCTCCAGCCAACTTCTCTCCTTTTTTTGCACAAGTTGTAATTTCCAGCCACTCCCCTCTCTGCTCCAACCAACCTCCCTCCCTCCTTTTTCTGCACAAGCTACAATTTCCAGCCACTACCCTCTCTGCTCCAACCAACATCTCTCCTTTTTCTGCACAAGCTGCTCCACTTTCTGCTCTCCTCTGAAAAACCAGCTCCCTCTTGCTTTTCTGCCATCCTTGTCCTTTTGTTCCTTAGTAATGTATGTGTGCGCATGAGTGTATGCATGTGGGAGTGTAAGCAAGTGGGAGTGTGTGAGTGTGAGCAAGTGAGAGTGTGTGAGTGTGAGCGTGTGTGAGAGCAAGTGAGCATGTGAGAGTGTGTGAGTGTGAGCAAGTGAGCAAGTTTTGCAATTTTATTTTAATTAGGTGGCCTTTTCCTCCTTTTTGTATTTAGACAAATTTATTAACCCTATTCATTTTATTTCTTTACAAGATGATTACCATGTCTCTTCTTCAAACATATATTTTGAATTTTTCCTTTTAATATTTTTGGTTTTTATATTTGGTTTTTTCCATATTACTTCTATTTTTTGCTTTTTTGCAATTTTGTTTTAATTAATTAATTTTTTGAATTTTTAATTTTATTTATTATCATTACCATAATTATTATTATTGTTAGTTTAGGTGGGGTGTTCACACAAGGTAAAGATTAATTTAAAAAACATGAAACATGATCTAAGAAAAAAGTATCATTTTCCTAAGAAACAAACAAATGCCAATACTGGGAGACAAATTGAAAAACAGAGTTACAAAACAGAGGAAGAAATGGATGCCTAAGTGATCATGACATATTGAAGAGATAATTTCAATGGATCTTAAACTTGCAGTAAAATATTGGTGAGCTTTAACAGATAATATAAGTACAAAAATAGGGAGATAAAAAAGAAATATGTATAACTAAAAATTAAAAGTAGTAAGAGTTGAAATGAGTGCAAACTTGAAACTAAAAGTTATGTAATGGGGTGGAGGAAAGAAATAAAGAAGACAATACAAACTTATCACTAAGTTCACTTCATTGTAGAATCTTAGAATAATAGGAAAATTAATGTAAACAATAATAAGAAATTTTACACATATATAAATTTAAATTTTAAAATAATTTTGAACGATTTAGAAATTTAAATGTTTTCTACCTTTAATGTCATGACTTGAGCCAATAAGATGTGACTGGCACAGGGATGGACCTATCAGAAACCTAAAGACAACAAACTTAAATAAACCTATATTAAATAACCATTAAATTATAAAATCTCTTTTTACAAATATTAACTGAATTAGTTTACTCTGTGTACAAAATTAGGTAGCTTATTCCCTGAATTATGGACCTCCCAAAATTTCTATAGCAGAGTTAACTAACATATCATGGTAGTACATCAATATTTAGCCTGTACAAGGGAACATCTAAATAGAATCATAAAATAAGAGAAACACATAGGTCTAGCAATAAGCTAGACTCACCAAGGAATTAATCATTAAGATTACAATTCCATTGGTGGATGTTCTGGATCAGCACTGGAATCTAAAAAATGTTAAATAATGGGATAGGTAGAAACTCAGTGAGCAGGTAATTCTGATATTGCTGAAATTAAAGCAAACTTACAATGGTACATGTTTTGAAACTTAAAACCAGATATCATACAGTCATAATTCAGTAATATCAAATGAAGAATATTCATTAACAGAATACATTTAGGAATGTCCCACAGAACCAGTCGTAATTATATAATACAGAGCTAACCCAAAACCAGTGATAACATATCAAATCATATACTTATTCAACCATAGGCTCTGAGTAAAAATCATATTGGCCCTAGGCCTCTAATAGAATATGGTGGTGAAGATATAATACCCAATCTTATCAGATTACCAATCGGAGTGCACTACAGCTAACGTCTATTGCCGTTAGCTACAAGGTTCTGTTTTGGACACATTCCCAATATTTCAAAAATAATTAAACATCCATGTACAGTTATTGAAAATTTCAAAATTGTACCATTTCAGAGTTCATATTTCAATAATTCTTAAAATTTAAAATTCATAATAAAGAATAATATCTTACATAATTAGGATTATCTACTCACTTGAAAGGAGTATACCAATCTTGTCCTATCCTTGTTAATAATTCATTTGCTCGCAATTTCCCTAGTCACCTAACACATTAAATAAAATACTTTTAACATCTAGTCTTCATGAATAAATTAAATTATTTAATTCTGTTACCAACTTAATTAATTATTCCTCATTCACCTTTAACACATCTTTCATTACTAAATTTTAGGAAATTAAAATTATAGGCCACTTTTTGAAATAATACCTCAAAATTCTTATGACCTATATTTCATTTTATTATTCTTATTATCATTATTATTACTATTATTATTATTTTTATTGTTTTATTCAATTATTTCAATATGGAAGCCAAAATTCACAATTGATAAGTGATTTCACGGATGAATGGTGTGAAATTCACCTATGAGCTCAAATTGAAGCAAGCAACCCGAATTGAGCTCAAATTAACCTTTTTTTTGAATGAACAGTGCCAAAATTAGGGTTCTTCGATTCTGATCAAATTAAACCAAATTGTTCAGTGTAAATGAGGGAGAAAGGGCCAAAAAACATCATAGAATTGAAGCCCTAAGCTTAATTGAATAAAAAAAAAATGCAAAAAACATGTTTTCAAGCCTTAAATTTTCACTCTTCGAACTGCCAAAAAATTACGAAATTTCCAGCCAACCAGTGACTGTCGTCGGTGGGGAACATGACGATGGAGCTACAACCATCGAGAGGAGATGCCGATGACCCTTCACAGTGGTGGAGCAACCTCGGTTTGATAGTGAAAAATTTTCATAGTGAAGCTTGTTGGTTGTATGATGATTTTGAAGCAAACGATATTTTGATGGTGTTTTAATAATATAATTAGGTATTAAAATAATATGAGTGTGGGTAGTCAGTATAATTATGATATTAGTTTAATTAAGTGGGTTAATAAAATAATGATAGTGGGAATAATTAGGAGTTTAAATTTTTTTTTTTAAGTGGGGAATATGATACTTTTTCTAATAAAAAATTTTCTGATAGATATTTAGTTATCCTACTTTGTTGAGTTACATGTGCTAGGAATACATAGAGTAAGGCTTAGGTACTCACTTTAGTTACAATCTCAGATAAAATTTTATCTACATCTATATTTATCTTTAATTAAGTTCTCTTTTGAGTATAAATTTCATGAATATTACATTTAAGGGCAACAACGAAGCCAACATATAATTTAAGTATAGGCATGTGATCTTCAATTTTTTAAAATTGATATGTTTTAGTCTTGAGTTCTGATAATATACTCTCACATTTTTTAAATTTTGAATCTAGTTAATTCACATATGCATTATGTAATTTTTTTAATTATTTGACATCGTAATTTAATCTCACTTAATCCATATATTTATTATACACATGTATATCTCTTGCAAAAATAAAACTTATAATAATTACTTTTTTCTTTCTTTTCCTTCACTTTACTTTTTTGTCTATTTTTCTCTTTATATTTATTATTGTTCATTTCTCACTTTCTCTTTTGTTACTCTCATTTATTTTTTTCTTTTTTCCTTTGGCTTTCACAATTTTAGCTTCTAACCTCTTCTAAATTTGTGGCCATGGGATAACTCAAAATTGAGGGTTTTGATATGAGCTTCTAAAGTGTGATTAATTTGAATATTACTTGTGTACAATTAAAGAATTATTGATTAATTATATTCAACATAATTACTTATTAAACTTATATTATCTTAGTATGTGGCCTAATATTTCATGCTCATTATTAAAATTGAATAACAACAAAAACTTGTCCCAAAAAAACATTAAGAGCAAAGGCTCATGTGATACTAAAATGTTAAGGGAACTTAATATATGTAAATTCAATTCTTATCTAGTCTTTTTTTTTTCTCTTCCTTTTAACAAAGAAAAAAAAAAGATATCACCACAACAAAAGAAAAACCCAAAAAAGATGCTTCCAACACTAAAGTTATCATTAATTATATAATCCCCATCCAATCTAATAATAGCAAAAGCATTTGACGTCATCTAGTTAGGTATTCATGTAGTGCACGGTCAGAGTCTCATATTCAGGCAATTCTAAAATAAGTCTTTTTCACTTTAATCTACTTTATTTAGGATTTTGTTTTTAAAACAAAATTAAATATCCAAATCCAAATCAATAATAAGGGATATTTGTTTCTTTCCTAATAAAAAAATAACTCTAAATTCTTTTATGGCAATTTATATAATTTAAAAAAATGAATCATTTGAGAGAAAAATGTAAACATACAAAATAGAGGTTGAACTAGGTGAGGTGTTCCTAGTCATTATAAGAGAGAAGTAATTACATAAAAATTAAAAGACATAATTGAAATGCTTGAAATCACCTACGAGCTACATAAAATTATCCGTTGCTATTTAGTGATTACAAGCTGAGTTTGTCGTAGATTAAATTTTCACCGCCGGCTTGATCGAATGGCTCTCCTAGAGCCACATGGATACTAAGCGCAAAACACCATTTTAAATGACCCTGCATTTTGGGCTTTTTATATTCTAACTAATTGCAAAAATACCAAAGGATTACCATCTCATGTTCACTAATAATGTTATATGAGAACAAGTAGTAGTGCTAAAATCCCAACGTCAAGAGAAAAAAATTTAACTAATCTTAATACACTTATGTAAACTAATTTAGTTTATTAGTATACCCTTCTTAATAAAATTATTAAAAAAAAAAAAGAAAAATGCCTTTTTTCTTGTCAATAAGCAAACTTCACTTAGGTTTTGAAGTTAGCACCTACCAAAGGAAGGTTGGTAGCATAAACTAAAGGGGCCCCATCCCGATTGAAGATCAAAACTTCAATGAACAGATGAGAATCATGATGTTGATGATACCAATGATGGTTGTTTCTTGCAGGAGCTTCCTAGACAAAAATTAGACATCTGGGAAGGCCAACATTGGACACTTAGACTTCCCGGTCAATAATTTCACTACTAATATATACTTATAATGTTGTTATAAATAGGCTGGTTAAGGTAGGTATGTTGAGGCATGCTTGTGTCATTCTTCATGTGATGATGAATCGGGGAAGAGTACCTGATATGTCAACTTTTAAAGTTCTTCTAGTAAGGTATTGTAAGGCTAGACAATTTGATGAAGCGAAAAGATTGATTTGTGAGATGGAGAGCCAAGGCTTAATTAAACTTTCTTTGATGGAGAGGTTGAAATGAGACAATGATATGGGACTTTCAGAAACAGAGTTCTCTGATGATATTGGAAATAGACTCTATTTAGATATAGACCTTGATGAGTATAAGAACCACATTAAGGGGGTTCTTGAAGACTCCACAGTACTTAACTTCAACTCATATATCAGGAAGGAATGCATTAACAATAACATAAGAAGTGTGTTGATTTTGATAGAAGAAATTCTTAGGTGGGGACAAGAATTGTCGTTGCCTGATTTTTCAAAATTAGTGAGACAACTCTGCTCATCTCGATCACAAATCAAGGCGATGTCTAGACTTTTGGAGAACATGCCACAGTTAGCTTAAAAACTAGACCAAGAAATGCTTAATTTGGTTGTTCAGGCATACAACAAGAAAGGCGTATTGTTCAATGCAAAATCTGTACTGGAGGAAATGCTTCAAAATTTGGCACCTTGTTTGGATGTTTCTACCTTGTGAATCAATCAACTGTGTAAGGCTGATTTATATGACAAAGCTGTTTCATTGAAAGATATTTTGAAAGAACAATATGTAATGTACCTACTTAAGGGCAATGCAAAGCTAATGACTTGAAAAAAGTTAGGGAAGAACATGGCTTTGCTATAAGAAAAAGTTTAGAACTTTCCCTCTCAAGTTATCAGGAGTTTGGTGCATATGATGTGTATGATAGGTCAAATCCTTGTTCCTTTAAGCTTAAAGAACCTTATGCTTGTACATAGTACGATTGATGGCCTCATAATATATGACATTCCTATATGCTCTCTTTTGTCATCTAGAAATAGTTTTTTTGTTAGCAACATACTGGATGAAATGAAAAAGAAGAAAGTTGTACCCAGTAAAGTCAATTAATTTATATAAAATAGTTAAATATTAAAAAAATTAACATCCAAATCCATGATTGTTTATATTCATGCACTCACTTTAGAAAGTTATTTGATATATTTGGATGTATATGTTGGATCAATTTATTTTAGGTACATCACGAAGAATAAGAAACTAAACATACTAAAAACAATTAGATACGACACTATAACTATAATGCGAACATAATTATTTTTTCTTTTGACGTCGTCACTATATTTTGTCTAATGCACACAAAAAAAATTTGGTTATTCCGTGACAATGGATAATAATCACTTACTAACACTTGTGAAACAAAGTTTTTAAGTATTCTTAAGGTTCAGTACTTAATTATATTTAGCCTTGAAGGAAATAAAAAATATATGAACATATTCATAAATTCAAAGTAGGAGACTTATATATTTTTCTTAATTGCGGAAACTTTTCGAACTCTTGTTGGGATTACTAATCAAATGGGATACTTATAGTTTATTGGGTGTATCTCGAGTTTTTATAGCCTAAATTTCCTCTCGAATGCAACTGCAGAATACTCACAGGTATTCCTCTCAGAACATCTCAAGTCTCTCTTTATGAAAGTTCACAATCGTATATTAGTTTAAAAAGCTAGGTAGGATTAGAGTTTAATAGTAATTCCTATAATTACTATTTAACTTTTATTTAATAAGCACCCCTTATGGGTGAACTTTGTATAATATCATAACATATTCAAACCCTATATATTATACAATATTGTAACAAGCCTAAACGTCACGTTTTTCACTATAACCCAATTTTGTACTTAGACTTCTGTTACTTAGCTGGACTTGACTTGAATATCCTATTTTAACTATGACTCAATTTCATACTTCAAATCGCTTTCAAATAATTTCAAAACAAGATTCAACTTATAATGAGATTTAACTATATTAAACCATAGTTTGGTAGAGACAGAGATTTATTGGATACATAAGGCCTCTGCATATGGAAGATGGGGCATTTATGAGTAGACTTAAAATTATAATTGTGAGTCTAGATGTAATTCTTACTCAACTATACTTATTTGAAACCTTATGTTTTAATTATAATTCAGTCACACGCATAAGTTTTTTACTACATAATTGCATTTATCTCAAGCCTTATATGTCAATTATGTATGACTTGGTCTAATGTTTAAAGCTTTTCTCATGGGACAATTATTGTCTCCCATTGACTAAACAAATTAAATTATGATGTATGGGCATTTGCAATTTCTTTTATAAGAAAGAATTATTTCCATTAGTTTTGGAATCCTCATAAGTTAGGAGGCTCATAGGTTGTCTGGGGATAAACCAAGCAAGATTATCCACATCCTTGGGATCCTTTATTGTCGAAAAGAGAAGTTGTTGGCCACAAATCTTGTCTTCAATTATTCTTGGACCAATCTATTTCATGACACCATCTTAATATAATATGTCAAATAATTACAATGTTAGTTAGTTTCTCACTTGCAATTCTATATATTATCTTCCCTTAGCGACGTAAGATTCCCTTTTATATTTATCATGTGATACACAATTTTTCACTAGAAAATTCAACTTTCTTTTTCATTTGGTAAATATTATGTTATAAACATATACCAACCATGCCTATAAAGATTTTAAATCAACATAAGTTTAGGTCGCACATTAGTAAAAAGGTAAATATGTGTAAATATATAATATGTTAATATATGACCAAAATTACCATTCATATTGGTTGAGAAAATGAAGTTCAAGGGTATACTTATTCTAATATTATTATTACTTTTATATATGTAATTGACTAGATTTAAACGCGGTGATATTATTAGTCTAAATTCAAAATTTAGCAATATTTTTTCAAATCTTAAAATTAAAAAAAAATAACTGCACACTTTTTTATTTCTAAAAATAAGAGAGAGATATTTTTAATTTATTTAAAACATTTTATTGTCGAAAGAAAGAAGGTAGGTTCATAGTGACACATGAGTTATGACATGTTGGTTAGGTACAAACATAAGGAATGGACAAATGAAAAAAAGCCACGTGGGAAAATGTCTATTTTGCTTTTATTTATCAATATTTATCAGCTTTGCTCAAATCAGGATGAAGGGGGTTGTCAAATCTCAATTAAATTTCTAAAAATAGAAGAATATTGGCGCCATGCGCATGGGTGGCAGTGACATAATCAATTTTTTCTTCACCGTCATAATCGTCATTATTGATATTTTTTAGAGTCAACCTTCGAGAATTACTAAAAACAATAATTGGTGATTAATCATTAATGTTAAAATATATTAATTTGAAAGTAAGTTTTAAATCATTGCATATCACAAAATTGTTCTCCTTTTTTTAAAATATTAAAATACATGTTAAAATATCATATAATATCTAATGTTTAAATATGTTAAAAATATTACATATTGTCCACCTATAAGATATGCTTATTAAATAAGAATAAAATAGTAATTATAGAAATTACTACTAAACCCTAATCTTAACTAAGCTATAAATAAGGCTAGACTATTATACGATAGATAACTAAGATATAAAAAGAGTGTAGGTATCTCATTCAATCAGTAATCCTAACTAAAATATGATCAACTTTTCTAATTAGGAGAAATATGTAAGTCTCCTACTTTAAATTATCTATAAATATATTCATTATTTAATTCCCTTCAATACCTAATTAGATTAAATCGTTCTTAATTTTAGATGTCTTCAAAGAAATACGTATTTTTTTAATTAACGTATGTGATAGTTAAATTGCACATTTTCTTTTAACAAATAGATATATGATATTAGTTTGACTCAACCTTTTTAAGGGATAAAGACTTATTCTGCTACTTAGTTCAAGAAACTTACAAATTTGTAATACAAATCATATAATGTAGCTCTAAAATGAAATATTGCCACAAAATTTTAAACAAATCACAATAATTTAATGTAATACTACAAAATTAATAATAATTCAATTCCCGTCATTGATTTGATTTGTTTTGGTACATAAAAGTCTTAGCATGTGGATAGGAATGTCGTTTCTATCGATTTCTCTGATCAATCCATTAATGGTGGCCCTATTGTGTACCCGAACACAACACATGCCCACGAGCAGCTGCCTATATATAAACAAACCAAAACATAAAAAGTAAAAAAAATTAAAATTAAAAATAAAATGGAAAGCTTAATATATTTCTTCGTAATTAAAGTCCTTAACAAATTCCTTCATAGGTTTTTCAACTTTTTAATCTACTTACATACTATTAATGTAAGAGACAATATTTGTAAGAACTAAACTTATATATAAGATGCAGTTTTTTATAGCTTGATTATCATATTCTTGTAATTAAATTACAATATATGCAGAAAATTTATAATTTATGTTCTAAAATAACACATTTATAATATTTTAATTAAATAACTTATAATAAACATATAAATAACTGTACTTAAATTCTTGTGTGTGTTTGATGTCCATAGATGTAAATTCCTTCTTAATGAAAGGCCATAACAAATTTCTTCATATATATTTTACAAAAGAATTATATACAATTTTTTATATTTTTATTATAATATTTTTCAATTGAAATATGATAAATATTTGGTTAATTAATTATATTATTACACGTGTATGATTAATATAAATTACTTCATTATTTTTAAATTAAAATATTTGTTATTATTAATTAATCATACACTTATTCTATTTTAACTGAAGAATAATATAATAAACTACATATAAATCTAATTCATAAATTTTAAAGTTTTTAATAAACATACATCAAATTAACACAAGAACCGATATCTTTAAGACTAGATTTTTAAAAAATTTGTTATATTTTACTTTAAAAAAGTTGATAATAAAAAATATAACATATGTTGTTTTCCTATATTTGACTTGATGTCCATAATTGTAAATTCAGCTGCCACAAAAGGGTCACTTGTAATTTAGATATGAAGAGAATTGAAAAAGTCAACACATTCATAGATTTAGAATAAGAGACTTACATACTTTTTCTAATTGTGAAAGTTAATTGAATTCTGGTTGGGATCACTGATCGAATGAGATACCCACAGTATATTTAGTGTATCTCGAGTTTTCACAGCCTAAATTCCCTATGGAATGCGACTACATACCCTATTGAATGCGATTGCAAAATACTTTACTTGTACTCCTCTCAGAGCGTCTCAAGTTTTTCTTTAGATCTTAGTGATTTATCATATATCTTATCTATTATATAATAGTGTAGCCATATTTACAAAAGGATAGCTAGGATTAGGATTTAGCAGTAATTTTTATAATTACTATTTTACCCTTACTTAATGAACACCCCTTATGAGTAGACTCTATATAATATTTTAATAGATTTAAACCCTAGATATTATACGATATTCTAACAAGATAAATAACTCATACCTCTTTTTTGTTTTTCTTTTTTCTAAGTTTTGGGTTTCTCTTATTCGGTTGTCTACTTGCGTAGCTTCTATTCTAAAAGTGAAAACCAACCTTTCGAATGTTGAAGATCTCTTTTCTTTTTTTTTGGTTTGAGGTTTGGCTTCAGTTAATTATGCAGTTGGTTCAAGTGGATGACATGTTCAGAGTTAGGGCAATCTGGTGCTGTGGCATATACAATTGAATGTTTTATTTTTTCTAATAATTATTGAGAAAAGCAACATGGCTTTCTGGATTATATATCAAAATCACACTTTTTTTGTGTACAATGAAATGAATGAAAGCTTTGTCTACATTGCAGGAGGCTCGCTTTTCTCAACCTCAAAACTAAACAATCTTCATACTCCTAAAAAAATTATATATATATATATATATATATATATATGTATATATAATATTTTGGAAGAATAAGAAAATTAAAGTAAAAAATAATTCTAAAAGATTTAGAAATTTAAATTTTTTCTATGTATAATTGAGTACAGGTATATGCTCCCTTCAATTTTTCAAAATGAAATTATAGTATTGAGTTTTGATAATATAATCTTACATTTTTAAAAATTTAAATTCACTGTACTCACATATACATTATGTAATTTTGTTTCTATTATTTGACTTCTTAAATCGATCTTACTTAACCCATTCATCTATTACACACATATGTATATAACCTTTGCAAAAACAAACAAAAATAAACTTATAATACTTACTTTTCTCTTTTCGTTCTCTTTACATTTTTTTCTTTCTTTCTATGGTATCTTTACATTTCTTCTTCTATTGTCTATTTACATTACATAATCCTCATCCAATTTAATAATAGCAAATACAAATAGTTTTATTTGATCACATTGCTCTTGTAGTGCACAATCAAATTTTTATGTTTAGGCGATTCTAGAAGTAGTTTTTTTCACATTAACCTACCTTATTCAAGATTTATTTTTAAAAAATATTAAAAATTTGAATCCAAATTAATAATAAGAGATATTTTTCTTTTCAATTAAATAAATAGCTCTTAATTCAAATAATTTAAGAGCATAGGCTCATGTGGTACTTAATAGTTAAAGAAATTTGATATATGTAAATCCAATTTTTATCTAGTCTTTTCTCTTCCTTTTAATGAAGAAAAAAGATATCATTGCAATGCAAAAAATAATTTGCAAAAGATGCTTCAACTTTAAAGTTACCATTTATTACACAATCCCTATCCAAACTAATAGTAGTAAATACATTTGGCTATATCTGGGTCACATCGTTCTTGCAGTGCGCGGTCAGATTCTCATGTTCAAGCAATACTAGAAGCAATCTTTTTCACTTTAATTTACTTTATTTGGGATTTTGTATTTAAAGCAATATTGAAAACCCAAATCTAAATCAATAATAAGGGGTATTTCTCTTCTTTTTTTTTCTCAAATAACTAGCTCTAAATTCTTTTATAGCAATTTATATAATAAAAAAGGGAATAATTGGAGGGAAAAGTGTAAATGTAAAAAAAGAGGCTAAACTAGGTGAGGCGTTCCTGGTCATGATAAGGGGGAAGTTATTACACAAAAGTTAAAAAGACACAACTGAAATGCCTGAAACCACCTATGAGTTACCTTACCAACCACAGATCTTTGCACCTTGAAAAACAAATATATAGGAACCTCTGTTTCACACCCTCTTCACTTACTGTCTTTTCTTTACATTCATTCACACACACCTTCTTCCCCCTCCTCCTTTTCCTCTTCCTTATCCTTTATTACCTTTTGTTACACTCATACTCCATCCCTCTTCCATAACCCCCCAAGCCCACCTCTCTCTCTCTTTCTATGCCTCTTCATCAATTACAGGTTCCTTCCCTTGTTTTCCCCTTTCTCTGATCTTTAGTGCATGTCAAAGATTTACTGATTTAGGTTTGTTTCTACGATAATTGCTTGAAGACTGATTTTTTGTTTTTGTTTTGTTGGTTCTTGAAACAGATGATTCTAGGAATGGAAAACGTTTCCATGGCTGGAAAGAATTGCCAAGAAAAGTTCCAATTGTCAGCAGGATTTAGATTTCATTTGACGCATGAAGAACTAATTACTAACTACCTCTCTGTGAAGGCTCGTGACATCTCCTTCACTGCTATAACAATCGTTGAGGCAGATTTAAACAAGTGTGGGCTATGGGATCTTCCCTGTAAGTCTCTTGAAGAATTCACTTCTTTATTTTTTTCTTTCCAATTTTGTTTATGTTTGATTCAACAGATTGATATGTGGTTGTTGTTGGATGTGTAGGGAGAACGAAGCTGGCTGAGAATGAATGGTACTTTTTCAATGTGAGAGATAGAAAATACCCAACTGATCAAAGAACAAACAGGGCCATTGATGCAGGCAACTAGAAGGCCACAAGCAAGGACAAGGAGATTTACAAAGGAAGAACTCAGATTAGCATGAAGAAAACTTTGGTTTTCTACATGGGAAAAGCCCTTAGAGGTGAAGAAACCAACTGGGTCATGCATGAGTATAGGCTTGAGGGTAAGCTTTCCAACTCTAATCCACCTACACCAACAAAGGTAAATTTTCTCCTCTGTTTTTCCTTGTCTGCTACTGTGGTTCAAGCTTCAATCTTTGTCTTCTTTTTAGATCATAGGTATTCTCAGACTTTGTCTAGACTCTGGATTGATATTTGTTAGTTCTGAATCTAATCTTCTTTCTCTTTTTCAGAATGATTGGGTTTTATGCAAAGTTTTTCAGAAGACTGGTGGGAAGAAATTGTATATTGTAGGTGGTGCTACTCTATTAATGGTTCAGGGATCATCTCAGAATCAAAGATTCTCATCAACTTCTGCTGGGCCTATGAACATTGATTCCCTTTGGAAGTATTCAAGGCTTTAGAAAGTTGAACATCATCATGCTGCTTCTTAGGAAAAAATAAATAAATAAGTGACTGGTGTACATAGATTTCCTGCAACAGCATCATAAAGTTATAAAAAAGTGTAGCAAATGCATGCATTGCTAACTTGAACTTCTTTTTTTTTTTCTTTTTTCTTTTTTTTCATTTTCAATGCATATTAATGTACTTGTTCTCTTTATAGCAATGAATGAAACAATTGGCCCCTAACTATGGTGAAAATTATGCAATTTTGTAATTTGGAGTCAGATCAAGATTTTAAGTTTTAAAAGTTATTCTTGGTATTATGCAATTTTGGAATTTGAAGTTAGATCATGATTTTAATACTTATTTATTTAATTTATGGAGAAAATTATGCAATCTTGTAAAGCAATGACATGAAGCTTCGTGCCCAAAAGACAAAGAGATATCTAGGAATTCAAATGCATGCTTTTTCAGAAATTGGATACAAAAGAAGTTTGAGATTATATAAAATCATAGGAGTAGAAACACTATATTGGGATATAAAACAAATAAGTATAAAAATTAAGTAAAATTTTTGGTACACTTATAATTTTAAATATATTAATACAACTAATTATAATGTAGGGACACAATTATAATATTTTTATTTTTTAATTGATATTATTATAATTATATTCTTACATTATAATTATAATTGAGTTTACTTCATAAAATTTTTCATGGGATAGGAAAATAATCAAAATGATTGAATAATTCTTTAGCTTTTATAGCTAGGTCACCCTGGTAGACCGAGCATAGAGAAACGTAGCAATTCCTTTTTTTATTCTTTCTTTTAATTTTATTTTAAATTTTTAAGAGAAAAAGAGGATAGAGTGTGGTGGATCCTAACCCCATATATACACTATTTCTTCTTTCTGGAGAAAAACTAAAAATTATCCAAATTCTTGATGAACTATATTATTAAACGATGAGATTTACCAACAAGTCAATTACTTTCTTGTTTTGGTTAATTCTAACCATTGCATCATTAAACTATACATCAAAATTAATAAGTGTAGTACAAGGTAAAGATGAATTTAAAAAGTGACACGTGATCTGAGAAAGAAGTATCATTTTCCTAGGAAACTAATAAATGCCGAGAGATGGAGACAGATTGAATAATAGTTACAGAACAAAGGAAGAAATGGATGCCTAAGTGAGCATGACATATTGAAGAGATAATTTCAATGGATCTTAAACTTGCAGTAAAATATTGATGAGCTTTATCAGATAATATAAGTACATATATAGGGAGATAAAAAAAGAAATTAATATAATTAAGAATTTGAAGTAATAAAAGTTGAAATGAGTGCTAACTTAAAACTAAGGGCCTGCTTGATTGCTAGAATCAAGGTGAGGGAATGTAATACTTTCATTCTCATATTTGGTTGACAGATTGAGTCTCCTATTTCCTAGGAAGCCTGTTTTTCCTCATATAAAAGGGAGTTCTTTCCCTAACTGAAGCTATGAAATGAGATTGGTCTCATAGGAATAAAAATATGCTTAACAAAAGTGTCCTCACTTATAAAAATTTTTGAACAAAAATACCTCTATGATACATCAAAACCTTAATTTATTATTAAATTATTATTAATATCATTAATTTATTATTAATTTATTATTATATTATTATAATATTATTAATTAAATATATGTTATTATTAATTAATAATTCGAAGAGATGTCTGCCTTTTTTTTTTGGTTTTATGATAAGAGATAATATGGTAAAATATGCACACTATCTAATTGATTCTTATGTACAATCTACTAACCAAACGAAGTAAAAGAAAACATGTCCATTTTCATTCCTTCCCAACCAAAGAACATTTTAAAATTCTCATTCCCACTCCCACACTCATTCCCATTCTCATTCTCATTCTCATTTCCATTGTATTAATCCTAACAACCAAACAGGCCCCAAGAGTTTTATAATGGGGAGTGTCACACCTAAGACTACTAATATTTTTACCTTGTTAATTTACAACTTAGATAAGTAATTAAACATACATAATGTTAGTACTCTGAAATTCAATTCTAAAGAATAAATTCATTTACATAAAAAGTTCAGCTCCATTCAAGGAATCAACATTATCTCATGCCAAAAATTTAACAAAATTACTTGCAAGTCTAAGAAAGACTTCCTAATTAAAGATTTAGACTATTCCCTTGAATTGGTCTCTTATTGTTCCTTAGTATTGAAAAAGAATCCTAAAGTTCTATAATTCTCCAGAATTAAACTTTTATATGTCTAGTTCATATTGTAAATTGTTGGGCACAGAAATCTTAATAATTTAGTCTTTTCCAAACCCAAACTCAAAACAATGCAGAATGGTCCCAATTTCTTGGACTGTTCTATTTCTAATTGGTTGGCAAGGCAAATTAATTCCGATTAACCTTAAAGTTGACATGGAATCTCTTATACCTATTTTGAACGTGCCATAAAAATTTTAAAAAAATTCATTCATTTGCCCCTTCAATTTTGTAAGTTCCCAGAATTATTTAGTGATATTATGAAATTTCAGTACTTTTTTGTTTTGGGTCTTTTACTCAACTTTCTTCTTTCAAAATTTTCTAAAAACTTCCAGAATCAAAGAAGTATCTATCCAAAGGCTATTTTATCCAAAGAAAAACGCATAGTGGCCATTTTAACATAAAAACATGCCATGATTCTAGCATTCATTCATATATGTCATACAATTACAAAGAGAGACGTATAATACTACATTCTTCCATAATAACTATGCCATTATGGGAGTTCATACACACATTTCCAATTCTACTTAAAATTTGAGTCCCAAAATCAAGGTTTTGGCCTGTCAAATAAAATGTTTTTAGACCATACTTGATATAGTCATTGTTTTATTGTACAAGTACAGTTTGTATTAAAAATGATATCAGAATTATCCAAAAATTCCTATAACTTTCTGGATCACATTTCTAACATGTTTAGGAACCACATATAATGTTACATCAATTTTTGGTCTCATTTACTCCATTACATAAAGCTTCTAAAACAGTGTAGAAAACCTATAACTATAGTTTCTAATTCATATAAATCCTCATATAATTACTGACATAGACATTTTAAAATAATTGATGGTTTAGTTAATTCATACGTTCTTCAATCAATTGGTTGGCTTCAAGATATCCTTCCAAAAATAGAATTTCTTCTCAGCCGAATATCTATACAATGGACAAACCCTTATTTCTAAGAAGAGGGTTGTTACCTCAATGAAGTTTCTTATTATTTGTGCTCAATTTATCTTTTCTTCCTTAAGCTCACTCACAACAACCTCAAGCTTCACACACTCTCTCTCTTTTTTCTTTTAATTTAGGCCAAATGAACCCATGGATGCAAAACACCTTCATACCACCCCTATTTATACTAACGTTTTGCATGTAATAGGTGAGGTGACTTATTCTTATCTTAACACATTTTCCTTGTATCAACATATGGTGATTTCATGGCTTAATTATATGGTGGCTTCTTCTCCTTTTGACACCTAATGGGCCATGTGTCAACTTATGGTGGCTTCATAGCTTAGTCATATCGTGATTTCTTCTCCATTTGACACATAAGTGCTTAATCATGAAGTGGCTTCATTTGACACCTAATGGATAAGGTGGCTTTTTCTTTATCTGACACCTACCAGCTAAGGTAGCTTTTTTTTTTTTTTTTTGGTTTCATTTGACACCTAATGAATAAGGTGATATTTTCTTTATTTGACACCTAACGACTACGATGACATTTTTAATATTTCATTTTAGTCCTTCTAATTCTTCTTTTCAATTCTTGTCATGGGACACATTAAATATGCATAATAAAAATTTATTTCATTTTGTTGGGGTCACATTTATTAACTTAAAATCATATTGGGGTTAATTTAGGAAGGTTTGCTATCTTATATGACCCAATTTTTAATATTTTCGTTTATATTCCCTCAAAGATCATGTGTCTAGCTAGGGTAATACCTATATAAGGTAGGCTTCCACAAGAATTCCAATAGTAAAATATTATAATTTTTTTTTCTTATTATTTCTTACATATTAGTCCTCCTATTTATTTATTTTTTCTAATTATTCACATAAAACATAAAAAAATATGCATCATACAATTGGTTTCATTTACCCTAGGTCATTCTTAATGCTTAAAATCACTACTAGAATCTTTATCTCTAGCTATGTTTATCATAGGATGTTATAGGGAGGTGGAAAGAAAAAAAGATGAGGACACAACACTAATCACTATTTTCACTTCACTATAGAATTTTAGAATAAAAAGAAAAATAATGTAAAAAATAATAAGAAAAATTACACAGCTACAAATTTAAATTTTAAAATAATTATGATAGATTTAGAGATTTAATTTTTTTTTTCTACTTTTAAGACAATGACGAAGCCACATATATTTGAGTTTAGGCATATGACCCTCAATTTTTTAATTTTGATATGTTTTAGTATTGAGTTTTGATAATATACTCTCACATTTTTTTAAAATTTTGAATCTATTTGACTTGCATATGCATTATGTAATTTTTTAATTATTTGACATCTTAATTTGATCTTATTTAATCCATGCATTTATTACACATATATATAACTCTTGCAAAAAATTATTTATAATAATTAATTTTTTCATTCTTTTTCTTCTCTTTACTTTTTCTTTGTCTATTTTCCTCCTTATATTTCTTCTTCTTCTTCTTCTCCTTCACTTTCTCTCTTGTCATTCTCACTTTCATCTTTTTCTTTTCCCATTGGCTTTCACTATATCAACTTCTCACCTCTTCCAAATTTGTGGCTATGGGATGACTCAAATTTGGGGGTTTTGATATTAGCTTCTAAAGTATGATTAATTTGGATATTACTTGAGTTAAATTAAAGTGCTTCAAACTAGGCTTCTTATCAATGAAAAACTCATACAAGGTTTTTTAACTGACTTACTAAGAACCTGATTTAGGATATAAGTTGTTGTCTTAAGAGCATCACCCTATAGAAACTTTAGTAAGGAAGAATAACTGATCATGCTTTTGACCATGTCCATCAAGGTGCGATTACACCTCTTAGCAACTCCATTTTGTTATGAAGTGTCAGACATTGTATACTAAGCTTTAATTCGATGCTCATGTAAGAATAGAGTAAAATGTTCATGGTTTTCACCCGTTTTAGTATACCTCCCATAATATTTATCACTTTTATTTGATTGCCTTCCAAGATTTTAACTCAACAACAGCCTTAAATTCCTTGAAGGTGTCCAATGATTCAAATTTCTCATGCAACAGATCAACCCATCCAAATATGGAGTAATCATCATTATTAGATTATATCCATCTTAGTTGAAGGTTTGCTTAAAAGACTATGGAGAACTAAGTCATATATGTTCATGGGAAATGTTTTCGATATGTTATTAAGCTTGTTTTAGTTATATAACATATGCTGAAAATAAATATAATAGCCTATAAATTTTCACTCTTGAGAGACGATTTAGGTATCATTAATTAATGTATTAGTATATTCAAATCCAAATTCATTTTTCATAGGATGTGAAGGTAAGTAGTGTAAAATGTAGCACTTATTTGCTCCAATCTAAAACTCTATATATAAATTATCTGTAAGCATCTATAGAAATAGGACTAATTGGTCTATTGATATCTTTGTGGATCAATTTCAAAATACTCTTAGATCTATTTGCTCATTTCCTCTTAACACTAATGGTAAGTTTTCACTTGATACAATCAATACATGATACAAAATCAGAAAAATCTAAGTAATGTAATTTCCGTATTTGACCATCCTTTCGAATCTCTCCCTAGAGATATAAACCAAAAGCCAATGCAATAACATATAAGAATTTTTATAAATTCTTTGGTGATTGTATCCAATAATAGCATTAATAGATGCCCTTGAAGAAGAATCTAAACTAACATTTGCTCTCAAACAATACAAGCCATTCATTAAGTTAGTATTCCAATAATAACTTATTTAAAGAAAACATTAATTCTTCCATTTGCTTGCCAAAATGATGATCCATGTTTGTCAAATGCAGAACTAGAAACCAAATTCCTCCTTGAGGAGGGTGCATAGGCAACATCATTCAAAACTAAATAGTATCCAGAATACAAGTTTAAAACTACAATTACTATACAATCCATTGTAGCTGAACTTCCCTTTACTGCTAGGATATTCTTTTCCTTTTCACTTAGGCTCTTCTTGTCTTTGAACCCCTGTAAGGAATTAGTTACATGAAAAGTTGTTCCAAAATGCAACCACCAAGAAACCTAAAGATGTTTCAAAACTATTGGATTCAAAACAAATTAGAGCTAGAGGGGCAATGTCATAAGATTATCTTCTTTCACATGCTTGTTCTTCAGCTTAAAACAATCTAAAATCTTATAGCTAGATTTCTTACAATAATGACATTCACCCTTAAATGTCTTCTTCTTTTAACCATTATTGCTTTTGTTATTCTTCTTAGGTTTAAATGGTTTCTTGCCATTAGCCTTACCTTCATTCTTTTTTCCTTTTTATTTCTGATTTCTAGCCTTAATAGATGAACCCTAAGAAATGTAGTTCATTAATTGAACATGAGAATTCACTTTCTTCAATGACCTTTCCTCTTAAGTCACTATAGAGATCATATGATTAATGGTTTATTCAACCTCTTGTGAATTGTAAGTTGTTCACTCAACTAAAAGAGATTGTAGAACTCGGTAGACTAGGTAACTTTCACTTAAGTCAACATTCAATGACTTCAGATTATTGAAGTAGTTGACTAACTTTATCATGTGCTCACACTCATCAGACACTCAATCATAATGAGTGTCTTATTAAACTTCTTATACTTCTCACTTACAACCTTGAGATATTAAATAGCATTGTCCTTCTCACGAATACTCTATCTGATAGTCGTTTCAATAGTATACTTCATAACTATTAGACAGATCATGTTAGACTCATGCCATTACTCATGATAAGCCCTATCAGTAAAACTAAACTCAGCAATAAGATTTACGGGTTTTAGTTCTCTTATAGCCAAATCCTCCTTAGAAATAGCCAGGTTCATGTTAAGAGACTCATTCTAATCATCAAAGTTAGTCCCATTCAAAGTTTTCACCACAAATAGTTGTTAGAAATGAAAGCTGAGGTAACAAAATAGGAAACATCAATTATGTCCCTGAAACATAATTAGAAAACAAGGTTTCCATAATAAAACTCAACTTATGCAACTGTATAACAAGGTGTTCATTATAATCTCGCATAAAGGTCTCGGACTATTACATTACTTTTTTGTTAATATTATTTAATTATTTGATACCACTAAATTTAATATTAAATTTATTAAATTTAGATGTACATGTTTTTTAATATATTTAATTAAATATATGTTCTACAGAATAATTTAATATCATTCCAACATCTCTTATTTGTTTTTTTTCTTACTATTACATTTTAATTTATAATATATGTTCTTATTAGGATTTGAACTCGAAACCACTCAAATAAGTACATGAGAAGCGTCATTGGCCTACTCTTATTGTGCTCAACATCTTTGATCTGAGACTGAAAATCTACTTTTCAAATGTTGAAGATATCTTCTTTCTTTTAAGGTTTGGTTTTAGTTAATTATGTAGTTTGTTCGAGTGGATGACATGTTCGGAGTTAGGGCAATCTAGTGCTTTAACATATATAACTTAATGTTTTATTTTTTTTAAATAATTATTGAGAAAAGCAACAAGGGTTTCTGGATTATATATCAAAATCACACTATTTTAGTATCTAAATTCTTTGCAATACAGGCCACTCTCTTTTCTCAAAATCAAACAAAACAACTAGATTTTACACACACACACACATATATATATATATATATATATATATATATAATAGAATAGAATAGGACCTTGAAGTATTTTAGAATAATAGTAAAAAATAATAAGAAAAATCATACGACTATAAATTTGAATGATTTTGAAAGATTGAGAGATTTAACTTTTTTCCTACTTTGAAAGACAGTGGCAAAGCCATGTATGATTGAGTGTAGACATATACTTCCTTCAATTTTTTAAAATTGATATGTTATAGTGTGAACGCCCTATCCCAAAAATAAAAATGAATAACTACCTAATGGATCAATTGGTTATTCCTATAACTAAATAAATGCAAAATGGGTGTCGCAACATAAAATTAAATAAAATATATATGAAAAGACAAAATAATAAAACATAATAATGATAATAATAATAATTATTATAATAAGGAAAAAATACAAAATCAAAACAAAAGTGCAAAGGAAAAATATAAAATAAAAAATGGGATAAACCAAATACGAAATCAAAATGTCAAAGATATAACACTAAAAAACATAAAAGAGAAAAATTCTAAATAAGTATTTTAAATAAAGACATGTTAATTATCTTGCAAATTAAGAAAAAGGAAAATAAAAAAAAGTAAAAAAAAATTGAATTAATCTAAATCAAAAAAGGAAAAAGAAAGGTTATCTAATTAAAATCAAAATAAAAATTCTAAAAGCAATCTAATTAAAGTGCAAGCTCTCTCTCACTCACAACTCCACTCACACTCACACACTCTCACATACGCATTCTTACACACACTCACATGGGACAAGGTGGAAAGACGGTAGGCCAAAAGACAAAAAGATATCAAGAGGGCAGCCTAAATGAAAGGACAAAGGACACGACATAGGGGAGTGGATTTTTTTTTTTTTTTTTCTAAAAAAGGGAAGTGAACCGAGAGAGAGATGGGGGTTTAAAAAGAAAGCTCAGAGAAGAAGAGGAGAAGGGAAGAAAAGGAAGGAGAGGGGCAAGGGGCTATAACCAAGAAGAGAAGGAAAGCCAAGAGCCTAACTAAAAAAAAGAAGAGAGGATAAAGAAACCAACGGGGAGGGAGTGCACTAAGAAGAAGAAAAAAAAGAGAGACAAGGAGGGAGGGGCTGAGTTGACTGAGAGGAAAAAGGAAGAAGAGAAGGAGGAAGGTGTGTTGCAATGCAGGGCTGGACTAAGGAAGAAGGAAAAAAGAAGAAAGAGGGGAGAGAGGTGGTGCTGGACATGTTGCAGTGACGAGCTGAGAAGGTGGGAAAGAAAAGAAGAAGAGAAGAGGAAGGAAAAACTCTCTATTCTAAACTCCATGAGTAGAGGCAAACAGAGAGAGGAGAAACTAAGAAAAGGGGAAGGAAGGAGAAGGAGAAAGAGGAGAGAGAGGTAGTGTCGAAGAGGTGCTGTAATGACAAGCCGATGAGAGTGGAAAGAGAGAGAGAGAGAGAGAAGGAGAAGAAGAAAAGGAGAAGGGAGACTGGAACGATGTTCCAAGCTTCACGGGTAGAGGCTAAACAGTGGAAGAAGAAGAAGAGAGGAAGAAGAAGAGGAGAAAGAGAGCTGCTAGGGAGAAACCGTGGAAGGAGGTGGTGCTACTGTGAGAGTCGAGAGGAGGAAGACCACTAGAGAGAGAGTCCATCAATGGTGAGAAGTTGATGTAGAGCCATGGGTAAGGAGTAGTGTCATGGTCGATTATGAGTTGCATGCATGTTATTATTGTTCCTATGTTTGGCACCAGATTACGTTTTAGTTGTTTGTTATTTTTTTTTAGCTATTATTATTATCATTTTTTTTTCTTTGGCATTACAAGTTCTAAGGAATGCATTGTGTGGGAATATTGTGAACACCCCACCCAAATTAACAATAATAATAATCACAATAATAATGATAAACAGAATTAAAAAAAAAATTCAAAAAAAATATATAAAATAATAAAATAATAATAACAATTAATCAAAACAAAATTGCAAAAGGCAAACAACATAGAAGTAATATGAAAAAAAACCAAACATAAGAACCAAAAATAATAAAAAGGAAAATTCAAGATATAGGTTGGAAGAAGAGACATGGCAATCATCTTGCAAGGAAATAGAATGAACAAGGCCACACACTTGAAATGGAGTTGCAAAACACTCTCACTTGCTCACACTCACACACTCTCACATGCTCACTTGCTCCCACATGCTCACTTGCCCTCACACACATGATACACATCACTCTCACACACTCACATTCTCACTCATGGACACATCACTCTCACACACTCACACTCACACTCCCACATGCTCATTTGCTCCCATATGCTCATTTGCTCTCACACACATGACACACATCACTCTCACACACTCACACTCTCACTCACGGACACACCTCCTCACACACTCACACTCACACTCTCACACACTCTCACCCACGGACACACACACTCACCACATGCATGCACCCATGCACACACACGCACAAGGGGACAAGGGGGACAAAAAAGCAAGTGGGAGTGATTCTGCAACATGGCAGAAAGTGGGGTGGCTAGAGTAGTGAAAGAAGAGTGTGACGTGACTGGAGATGGCAGCAAAAGGAGGGGACTGTGTGCAGCAAAGTGGTGGCTGGAAGTTGCAGAAAAAGCAAGGGAAAAAGGGAGCAATATGGCAAAAAAAGGGAGGTGGCGTTGGAGCATAAAGTGGCAGCAAATCGAGAGGAAGGAAGAAAAAAAGGCTGGAGAGAAAGGAGGCCTCGGCTGAGAAGAAAAGAGAACTGGAGAAAAGAAGAGAGGAAGGAAAAAGAAAGAGGAACCACACTGAAAAGGGAGAGCCACGTGACCAAGAAGGGAAGAGGAGCTGAAGAAGAAAGGAAGAGCAACGAAACCAGCAACGAAACCGAGAGGAACAACGCTGAACGAAAGAAGAGAATGAAGTCAGCAACGTGAGGGAGAAACCAAGTTGAACGAAGCAAGGAAGCAAGGCAGCCACGTGAGGAAAGAACAACAGGGAAACAAACCAGAAATGAGGCAGAAACTGAGAGCTGAACTGCAGAAACCGAGAGCTGAACGAAGCTGTCCAACGTGCAGAAAAATTATGGAAGCAACGTCCCAAATTCTAGAGTGAAAAGGTGATGAAGTTCACACCATCCAAGGAGCAGAAAAATGGAGAGTTGGATGCCAAAATGATGTGCAGAAACAAGGAAGTCTGAATCCAAAACAAAGTGGCAGCAAAGGGAGGGATAGAAGCTGAACCATGGAGGAGAAAAAACTCTGTTTTGAGCTCAAAAAACAGAGGTGAACAGAGGAGAGCTTAGAGAGCACAAGGAAGAAGAGGAAGTGTGGAGAAGAAGAGAAGCTTTTAGCCTCCATCTTCCAGTCGAGAAGTAGAGGCACTTTCTGCAGAGTTTCCAGCGCTGGAGCCAACCTGAAAACTCCAATGAAGCTATCCAACAGAACTCTAATGAAGCTGTCCATTTCTGCACTTCCAGCCGAGACCAGCCACTTTGGGGGGCTGTAGGAGGTTCATCTTCCATTGTTGAGTGAGGAGGAGAAAGTCCTTCTTCATTGGAGCACAAGGGAGGAGCTGAAAACGCCAGGTATGGCTGCGTGTTTAATCTTGGCCGAGATTTCTGCTGCATGCTACTGTTCACTCGATTTCCTTCAAGACAACTTCATGCATGTGCACTGTTCATGCGTTTTAATATGAGAAGATACTGTTCACGTACTTAAATTTGTTTAGTTTTGTTCATTATAATTGTTTAGACATTAATTTTGACTAATTATGGCTATTACGTATAAAATTAGCATGTGAGAATTTTGTTGTTCTTGATTGCTTGGGATTATGTGAGTTTTTTTTTCATCTCCTTAAATCCTTGCAATTAATCAAATAATTGGAAGACAATGAATATTAATGAAAGAATGTTGAAAAATAATTGAATGATAATTAATGAATATAGTCATGACGGATAAAATTATCGTGTGAGAATTTTGTTCTCCTTGATTACCAGGGGTTATGTGAGATGTTAATCTCCTTAAATCCCCACAACTAGTTGAATAATTGAAAAGTGACAATTAATATTAATGAGATATTAATGAATAAATGGTGAAAAAACAAAGGAATGACAATATATACTAATGAAATATTAATGAAGGAATGGAGAAAAATAATTGAATGATAATTAATATTGTCATGGTGGATAAAATTATTGTGTGCGAATTTTGTTCTCCTCGATTACTGGGGATTAGGTGAGATATTAATCTCCTTAAATCCCTACAATGAATTGAATAATTGAAAAGCAACAATAATACTAATGAAATATTAATGGGTGAATGGTAATAAAATATTAATTGTGATTAAATCATAATAATAATCATAACCAAAATGCTTGCTTCAATAAACATTCCCTATCATTTACGAAATTATCGTGTGAGAATATTGTTCTCCTCGATTGTGCGGGATTACGTGAGGTTCTAATCTCCTTAAATCCCTATAATTAATTCTGAAATGACAATAATATTAATAATAATACAAAAATGAATAAATGGACAATAATTAAATATTAACTTTGATTAAATATTTATGCAAAATGGATCGTGTGAGAATACTTGTCTCTCCTCGACTTCCCAGGCTCGTGTGAGATTTTAATCTCCATAGAACCTGAAAATTAGCATATATTTGTTCAAAGACAAACAGATAAACCAATAAATAATAGCACTTAAATTAAATTGTCTACCAATAATCAATAATAATAATCAATATTTATCAACAATAAATTCAAAAACTCATAAAATAAAAAAAATATTCCTTTCATTATAAATTATGCATTAATTCCCGAGATATAAACTCTCAAAACTCAAAAAATAATAATAATAAAATTGACAAAAACAATTTTAAAAGAGAAAATGTGAATAGTTCAGGAGAACGAGGTTAATCAGATTGTAGTAAATTAAAACATACAAACCAAATTTCTTTCCCGTTTTGTTTACAATGATCTGTTTTAATTAAAATCCTCCTATTCTCATCACAAATAAAAAAAAACCACCAATCACAAAAATGCCTTTTGGTCGAACTACGTGGACTTTGATCCCTCTCACGGGGTACGTAGGCCCTAGGCTTTCATCTTAGGTCAAGTCCGTCCTTTGTAAATACCCATCAGTTTGCATGCATTTTCGCTTTTTTTGTCTCCTATGTCTAACGTGCTTCCATGTTAATAAAAGGGTAATTGAGATTAATTAAAGGCCATACTCTATTTCAACTAACTAGTTTAAGGTAACCGTCCTTATGGGCAGGTGTTGTGGGGTGCCTAACACCTTCCCCACACTCAAATTGACTCCTAAACCCATCTCTGATTTCGCAGACCATTTCGCCTCTTTTTTTCGTTTGTTTTATTTAAATTGGTTTTCCATAGTTTTCCCATTAAAAATTTTGGTGGCGACTCCTAATAAATTCGATTTTCAATATTCTGTTTTTGGGAATCGGTTTCAAAACCTTATTTTTCTATTCCGCTGAAAGGTCGATTACGACAAATATTATTCTCCTTGAGTGCTTGAGGTCGTGTGAGATTTTAATCTCCTTAGACCTCGAAAATTAGTACATTAAGAAGAAAAGAAATGAAAAAATAAATGTCTTAATTAAATGACCTCTTTACAAAATGATTAAGTGTGTTCTTTGTAAAATTTAATTGATCAAAAAAATATCACGTGGGACTGGAGTCTCTGTAGACTTTAGAAATTGATTTTGTTAACAATAAAACTAAAGAGATTCCTAATTTCAAAACCCTTAAGAATATATGAAAATAAAAATCTTGAGAAATCCCAGATATTTTCTTCCATATTTTGGGTTCTCACGTGAGATCACTCGTCTCCTTAGGCACTCAAAAGCTAACTAGTAGAAGCCACGTGAGACCCTAAGTCTCCTTAAGTTTCGAAAGTTAATGTTTAAAATACCAGGATGAATTAATTCTAAAATAGGGAGGTTTGTTTTACCTGTCATGGAGTTAAAAATTCTAAGAATATTTTTCCATCCTAGTCTTACTTTAAGTATTAAAATAAATTCAAATTTCAAAAATAACAATAAATACAGAAATCATAAAATTAAAAATTCTAAGATTTTTTTTTTCATGATAATTCTACCTTAAGCCTAAGGTAAACTCCAATTTCAAAAATTAATACAAAATTCATAAATTCAAAATTCCTAAAAATAATTTTCCATGATAGTTTTACTTTAGGTTTAAAATAAATTCTAATTTCTCACAAAAACATGTATACATCTATATACCCATATAAAAATCATAAAAAAAAAAAGTAACAAAAAAATCCTAAAAATCCTTCTAATTTCAATCTCACCTTCAAAATTAAAACAAAACTGAAAATTAAAAAAAAAAAAACAATACAAACTCCTAACCATTATCATTTCATTTAAATTTCAAAATAAAGGTTAAAATTCCAAAAAAAGAGATAAAAAGTGCAAAAAAGAAGAGAGCAAGAGAGCTAAATCAATCAGGTTGTTGTAAATTAAAACACACAAATCAAAATTCTAATATCATTTTATTTATGAAAATTTGTTTAATTTGAACTCTCCTGTTCTCATCACTAAAATTACAAATCATCAACCAACAAACACGCCTTTTTGGTCGAACTATGTGGACTTTGATCCTTATCACAGGGTACGTAGGCCCTAGGCTTTCTTCCTAGGTCAAGTCCACCCTTTGTAAATATTTGTTTGTTTGCTTTCATTATTTTTGTTTTTTGTCTTCTCTATTTAACAAGCATGCATGTTAATAAAAAGGTGATTGAGATAAATTTAAAGTCATATTCTATTTCAGTTGACTAGTTTAAGGTAACCATTCTTATGGATAGATGTTGTGGGTTGCCTAACACCTTCCCCACACTCAATTAGATTCCCGAACCCATCTTTGTTTTCACAGACCATTTTGCCTTTTCTTTTTATTTTAAATTGGTTTTCCAAACTTTTCTATTAAAAATTTTGGTGGCAACTCCAATGAATTGATTTTCAAGGTTCATTTTGGGAATCAATTTAAACCATATTTTATTCTTCTCACCAAAAGGTCAGTTAGGACAGTTTGGCAACTTCACTGGGGACACTTCGAGAGTAAAGCCTGTTTAACTAGTCAGATGAGATGATATGGCCTTCTGTTATCTTGGTTACCTTTGTTATGTTCTGCTTGTTTTAAGTATTTATTTTTCTTTGTTTTTTGGTTGTTTCTTTCATAGGGTTGTATGATATGACTATATGTTCCTATATGTTTGTTATTTATTTTATTATTATTATTATTATTTTATAGGTATATTTCTTTCTTGTAGTTATATAGCATGCGTTTAGTTTCTTATTTGTTATATATAGTTTATTTGTAATATATGTGCTAGGATAGATAAAATGTGAGATAAAACCTTGGGGTAGATGACTCTTTCCTGTATTGTCAATTCTTGGCTTTTCTTGCGATTTATCTATTTAACAGATGAGGGTTGGGTAGATTATAGGCTCAAAGGTTTGTATTCTCCCCTCACACACTAAGTACATTAGCATTTTCCCTCACACACTTTTTTGAGCTCTATACCCGGGTCCTCGCTTGCCTTAGGTTAGTAAAGGTTTATATTGGTTTTCTTGTGAAGTTTCTCACTTCTAGAGATTATCGTGAAGACCTTGTTGGGGTTGTACCTCATTATGTGGATTTGACTGAAGTGGATTCTGTCCTCTTTTAGTCTAATTCACATCATGAGATCCTTACTCTTTTGAGTGGGGGCAATCTGGGAACTAGTAATCCTCTAAGATGTTAGACTCACCCTCGGAACCGTGCACATTAATAAACCAAACTTAATAGACAACCTTCTTAGAGCCTGCCATCTTTAGGGTAATCTTTCTCCGCTTAGGGTTGACCCGAGTTAGGACACCAAGGGAGCATATTTCACTCTCATTTTGCATGTTGTCACATCATTCATAGCATAATTACATGTTGGTTTGAAAATTTTATGTGGTTTTAATCGTCATATTTCTCCATTTAATACATCATTAGCTAAACAAAATAAGCTAAAATTATCTGGTTCAATTATTTATGCTTCATCCATGTGAGGCCCCCCTCATTGGGTTAAGAGCTATATCTATTATTCCCAATGAATCAATAAGGATCTTGGTGATTAATAGCAAATAAAGTGTTAATTAATCTATTGATTAAAGAAGTTATGTGCCCATTTTGTTTTGTTTCTAACCAATGGACCTGTTATAGCACAAATTGTCATTTTCATCGATTGGCATAAAGATCTTATGAAATCGTTGGAAACCACACAACCTCAAGACGCAAGCTCAATAGGGATAGCCTTGATTGGGAAAAGAGTTAAAGTGAAGATAAAAGCTGAATCAATTGAGAGTTTAATCATTATGAGCAGGAAATTCAGAGGGGAATAGCTCCGTCATTTTCAAAAAGATTATGGGGATATCTTGGACTTATTATCAGTCCTTATCTAGCTCGATGCACTTGTGACCCTAGCACAACATTAGGATGATTCATTAAGATGCTTCATGCTTTTAACCTTCCAGCTTACACCTACGTTAGAAGAATATAGGGGGTTGATGAAAATGCCTGTTACCAAAGACACCCCTGTCTACTTATACCCTGGACACCTCCCTTCGAAACATGTTGTAGCCCAAATAGGGGAGGAACATACATGAATATAGTTATGTTGCTCTGGGGCAACAGAAGGCTTATCCAGAAAATACCTAGAGAAAGGGTTGGAAACATTAGTTGAGAAGGGGAATTGTGTTGTTTTTAGAAGAGTTCTTGCTCTGGCAGTATATGGATTAGTATTATTCTCATCAATAGTGTGAGTAGTTGATTTGGTAGTAGTAAGTGTCCTATGGATGGTAGAGAACCATTGTGTGAATCAAGTACCAGCGCTTCTAGTAGAAACATTTCTAACATTAAGTTTCTGCCACCAAGAAAAGAAAGGAAAGTTGAAGTGTTATATGCCACTGTTGAATATATGATGGGTCAATCATGTTAATATCAGCTCGGTACGAGATTTGACACCATTCATCACCCAATCCGAGATTATCCACGTCATGAAGGATCAACTCCATTACAAGGAAAAAATGAATCGCAATAAGTGGATCAAAAAGATATAAGAACTTAAAGATACCACCATTTGGTGGAACCTCGCCTGGTGGGAAAGCAAAGATATCATTTACTGTTATGGAAATTTCCCAAAAGTTCCCCTTATGGGTGCCCAAGGGTACATTAATTATAACCCTGCAGTTGTGCAATGCTAATTTGCATATGAATGAGACATCCCATTTTAAGAGACCATGCAGAGAGTCAGTTTCTACTACAGTGATTTGTTGAAGGTGGAAATGATCCATGAGATAAAGGATGTATGGAGCCAAGTGGTTTGTAAAGGAAGGTTCGAGTTAGGGAAGCATGTTGTGACAACTACAAAAGGATATGAGGCTTGGCTCAAAGAAAAGACCAGTGGGATCAATCCACTCCTCAAACTTCACAACCCCCTATTGAGCAATAACCTAAAAGAGATTAAGGAATGTTTCACCAAGCAATTAGAAGATAAAAAGGCTGAGTTGCAAAATTTGGAAAAAATGAGCAAAAGATACTTGGAAAGCTTAGCCAAGTCCCAGGAAGACGAGAGACCAAAAAAGAGGAAGGAATCAGAGATGAATACCAAGCTAAAAAGATTGAAGGAGGAAAATGACAAGCTGAAAGATGTCGTGGGAAAGATTCAAAAATGAGCTGAAGAAAGCAACAAAAAGGTCCTCAATTATCAAACTCTATTATTAAAGGTCATTAAAGAAAAAGATGCTCTAATGAGACAGGTGGAAGAATTCAGGTTTCCTAATGACCTCTAACGAGAAATTAACATGCTCACCAAATGGTTAGAAGAAAAAACAAAGGAAGTAACCAGTGTCGAGTGATAATGAGATAGCGGTACATAACTTAATTGAACAGCTCAACCATCAAGCTAAAAAGGCTTGATTATGGGAGACTCACCATGAAGAGTAAGTGATTAAGAAAGAAATGTGGCTAAAGCATTTCAAAAGGATGATCCTATTCGCCAATGATGTCATTCCTGAATTCATATATGCGTACAAGCAAACCGAAGGACACGCCATCCTTACAAAGACTCCCGCAGCTATAACCGAATTCTTCACCTTCTGTCATAACATTATGGAAGATTTGAAGATATTGATGAAGTTTTAGATGATTGAGAGATAGAAATAGTTTTAATATTTTGTAATGTAGACTCATAGGCTGGGTCACTTCTTATGTATAATCTCAAATCAAATGATGTAATCAAATACTTTTGTTCTTAGTAAAATGTGTGGTTTCTTCTTCTGGTTATCAAATACGACCATTACCGGATATGTGGAATGTTAGAAATTGTATGAAGAATGAATAGATTGTGTAGTGTAAAATAGACGTTTTAAGCATCTCTTGCGTTAGCAGTTAACCTTGATTCATTGAGTGATACAATATGTAGCCTTAACGATTCAAGGGTCTGAGGTCCTTATGTCCTTTATGCCAAGTCAATGTACTGATAAATCAAAAACCTAAGTAATTGTTTTATTATTAAGATCCATTTTATTTTATTTTTTTTTTCAAATAAGGTAAGAAACAAACATTACCCAGGGAGAAAGAATTTATCTAACTAAGCTTAGCCATCAAGCTGAACATATCTGACTCGACCACGTATTAGAGCCATGTTTGCCAAAAACAGCTTATCAGAGTCTAAGCAATGGTTAGAAGCCGAAGTAGGAGCCTTGAAAGACCAAATGGGGACTATGCAGTCTCAAATGCTAGAAATGATGAAATTATTGTAGAATATGAGCTCAAGCATGGCTGCCAATAATGCTCCTCCAAATGCCACTAACACTGTGAATGCAAACCATAGGGTCCCTAATACAAGTGTTAAGATACCAAGTGTAACTTCTGGTAGTCAGTTAGCCACAAGAGCAACAAAATTGACATAAAGGCTTGTAGCAGTAAGTTAACCACAAAATCCTTTGACTTTCGGAGTAGAAGGACAAGGGTATCAAGACTGGAATCAGGGGGCGTTTTCACTTATGACCTCTTAGGAGGAGAACCGGCTATCGTGTTCATCGGTCCTACCCAGCTCGCTACAATTACTTACCTCAAGGTTAAAAAGGACAATGAAAAAAAGGACTGGGAAAAAGACATAGCTAAAGTCAAGGACAAGCTGTGAGCTTTACAAGGGCCAGCTAATTGGAAGTGTCACACCCCAGCTTTTGGAGTGTAACTAGCACAGATAATGGGAATAGCCTGTTTCTTTAAGCCTAACCCATTGTTTTCTTAGCTGAATTGTAATCATACATAATGGAATTCATTACTAAACAAATTCACATTCATATATTTTGTAGAAATTTCGGCAAAGTCTCTTTTGTAATTGAGACCTCCCGAAATTGCTACAAATATATGCTAAAACAATAATATCAAAAAAAGAGAGCTCAACTCTCAAATCAATCCAAAGACAACTACATCACAGTAGGGGAATGGGGAATCTATCTGTGGTCATACATACTCATTTACATTCATTTACGTCATTAACAAATTACACTATTACAAAAAATACAAAACCCCAACAACATATTCTAGCCCTCTTGGTTAACAATTACTCTGGGTGATTGCCTAAAATTCAGTAAAATGTAAACGGGTAGCATTCCAGTAATAAATCATTATAATACCTTTTAAACTGGTTAGTTCAGTGTAAATTATCATTTAAAACCTTAACATATTAAACCATAACATGCAATATAACAATAACGGTCATGGATTCATTTGATGGAAATTAAATCGGTCAAGGGTACATACTCCTTGGAATTCACATTTAACGGTCGAGGATCCACAGCCCTCAGAAAATCTTTCTCATCAGTCAAGGGTACTTAGCCCTTGTATATTTTATCATCAGTCAAGGGAACTTAGCCCTTGGATACTTTATCAAACGGTCAAGGGAACTTTAGCCCTTGGATATCTTTATCAAACGGTCAAGGAAACTTTAGCCCTTGGATATCTTTATCAAACAGTCATGAGGCACAAGTTCATGCTATTTACATATCTAGTACCACTTTTCATACAATCCTCTTTTTTTATGGTTTTTGTATGGACATCACAAAATATGATTTCCTTAATTCCCATTACTAAAACATATCAATTTAGACTCATAATAATGCCTCTTAATAGATTCATAGAGTTACCAAAAGCAACCATAATATCTACACTTGTCTTATTATCCCATAACATTAATTCATCACATAATTCTTCCTTTTCTTTAATTCATCACATTTCCATTACCAATTTCATATCCAACTTCCTTGTCATCACTAAAAACAAGCCCTAGCTTGTATTCCCTGATTCCACCACATAACTTGCTCAGGTTTTTCATCACTTTACATTCACTTCCTTATAAACTAACTAAATTTTCACTTTCGTCCCGCATTTCTATACTTTCACCTTCAACCCAAGTTAAACCATGAAGAACAATAGGGTTTCATGTCATGCGCATTAAAAGTGTTCCTATAATACCAACCTATACCCATTAAATTCCAAAATTCCACAATTTTCTATAAAAACCCAAAATCTTAAAAATTTTCATTTTAGTCCTTGCCAGAACAAATCTAAAAAACTTGCCTAAAAACATGCTTCCAAGGCTGAAACACAACTTAAAAGGTTTGAAAATGCATCTACTATCATCATTTTCATGAAAAACCGATTAAAACTCACTAAAAATTTGTTTCAAAACTCATTTTTCTCAGCGGTCACAAAACCCAATGAAAAATTGGAGCTATTGGCAATAACTGCAAGTCGTGGTGGTCTAAAATGCGTCACCGGTGAGGGATGATGTTAGCTGAAAGTGGTGGCATGGTTGACCATGGCGGTGGAAGCATAGAAACAGAGACGAAGGAGATGAAGTTTTCTACTGAGGAAGAAAGAAACTTATGAGAAGGAGATAAGCAGGGGCATTTTGGTCTTTTCACACTAGAGGAGGACACGTGTCATCACTAAAAAATTTTTATGGGAGGAGGATGCTGCATCTCAAACCCATGCCTTCTTACTTCAGGCACCATGCCTTACCATTAGGGCAAAACTCATATCTAATTAATAATACACACTACAAATATTTATACTCTTACTCTTGCTAAGAATAATAATTTTGCATCATACTTGACAAGTGTTACAAGAAGTCTGTCGAGCTAGAAGAGCTATGTTTAGCCCTTGAGGTGCCAATCCCTAAAAAGTTTAAAGTGCCTAAATTCACCAAGTATGATGGTAGGGGAGATCCCTACTATCATCTAAAGTCGTACTGCGCCAAGATGTTAGTGTGGTCTAGAGATGAAAAGTTCCTTATAAATTTTTTCCACAAAAGCTTGACCGGCTCAATGTTGAATTGGTTCATAAAGCTAGAACACTATAAACTAAGGAAGTGAAGGGACCTTACTAACATATTCATAAGGTAATATAAGTTCAACCTAGATACAACTCCCACACGAGAGCACTTAAAGGGATTAAAAAAGAAAGGAACAAAGACTTTTAAGGAATATGCCCAAAAGTGGAGAGCCACAGCAGTTGAGGTCCAGCCACCACTTCTGGACTTTGAATTATGTTCCTATCTCATTCACACATTGGGGGATTCGTATTGTAAAATCACGCTGGCAACCCACGTGAATGAATTTGCTAACCTTATCCAGGTCGGGGAAATAATAGATGTTGATGTACGCGATGGATTATTTAAGGGTACATCCATAGAAACTAAGAAGCCCATGAGTAATCGAAAGAAAGAAGGGGATGTCATTCACGTCCATGCTGCATACCAGCATCCTCACCCTATACATAACTAGTATCCCCAAGCACCATTTCATGGCCAAAACCCAACCATATCCTACCAGCTGTGAGGTCCAGCTATGAATAGCCATATGAACTACCGAACACCGCTGCAATCCTATCTTAGACCGTAACAAATGATCACCTAAAATAAAGGGCCTAGGCCTATGCAACAACCTTGCAACGATAAACCGTTACCCAATTTTAATGTTAGCTAACTTGAACTCTTCCACAACCAAGTGGCAAAAAGGCTTATGGGCCCTAAGCTTGTTAAGACACTTCAGCCACCATTCCCTGGGTGGTATGATTCTAACGCTACTTGTAAATACCATATAGGAGTTGTAGGGTATAACATCGATAAGTGTGATGCCTTTAGGAGGCATGTTTTGGCATTATTAGATAACAATCACATTAGCTTAAAGATGGGTAACGACCTTAACATTATCACTAGCCCTTTGCCAAATCATGACAAAAGGAAGCAAGTATCCATAATAGATAGGGAGGAGTTTGCTTTGAAAAACTTGAAAGATGTGTCATACACTATGCGATAGTTATATAAAAGCTTGAAAGACACTAATTATATCTCTGCTAAGGATGAGGAGCAGAACATGCCCAAAGGGCTACCAAATAGGTATTGCAAATTTCATGAAGGAGACATGGGGCATGACATTGAAGATTGTGAGCAGTTTAAAGAATTAGCATAAAAGAAGATAACACTAGGAGTTCTAACCATTGAAGGAACTAAGGCACTATCAAAGGGGGATGGGTTCATCACAGAGGAAGATGGTTCTAAGACCAAAGGATCGTCTAACCCGATAAAGCCCAGGGGTTCTTTCCTGGTAGTTAATAAGCCAATCTACGAGGTTAAAAAGGTTACCCAAATCCAGAGCAACAGTGGCCCATGAGGAACAATGAAAAGATCCTTGCTCATTGTACCTATATTAGTGCCCGCCAAAAATCCAACAGCCATTATCCATGTGCCATCTCCATTCTCGTACCAAAGCAATCACATTGTACAGTGGAGCTATAGTTTAAAGATAGAATGTTCTTACGACAATGAGGCATCAGAGGAAGGGCACATCACAAAAAGAAGGTAGTAAAAAATTGTAGGGGGAATTACTCATAGTGGTCAAGTATACTCCAAGGATGTAGAAGGATCCCAAACTTGAACCTGGAAGTAGGAGAAAGCTCGAACTTGAAAGAAGCCCTTAGGAAGGGGGAGTGAAAGGAAACGAAGGAGTTCTTAAAGATCATGAAACAGAGCAAGTATGACATGGTCGACCATCTATAGAAAACACTAGCTTGAATTTCTATCTTGACACTCATAATGAACTCAGAAGCCCACCGAAAGGTGTTACAGAGTGTGTTGGATGAAGCCTATGTGCATCTTGATATCACCTTAAAAAAGGTAGAAAACATGTGAAATGCGATGAAAAACTCTACCTTGATCACCTTTTCTGAAGACGAGATACAACCCGCATTAGCCGAAAAACCCAAAGCCTCCACATTACTTTGAAATGTTATAGGCATGTGATCGCTAAAGTACTCATTGATGGAAGGTCAGCCCTGAATATCTTACCCTTATCCACCTAAGGGCAATTACTGATTGAGAAGTCATGTATTGAGTATAATGACTTGGTAGTGAGGGCCTTCGATGAAACCAGGAGGGAGTAATTGGAAAGATTATGTTCCCCTTGGAAGTTAGGCCGAATCTATTTACCATCGAGTTCCAGGTCATGGATATTAATGCAGCATATACGATGCTCTTGGGAAGACCCTGGATTCATGCAGCCGATGCAATCCCATCCACCCTGTACCAAAGGATCAAGTACATTAATGAAGGTGGGCTCATTACCATAAAAGGTGAAGAAGAGATGATCATTAGCAAGCAAAGCACAGTGCCATACATTAAGAATGCCGAATAGGTCATAGACAGTTCTTGCCAGTCTAAAGGTGTTAGAAGCTGGGAAGTCTACGAAAGGCACTAACTAGAACACGTTGGGAATTGGGGAGTCTAATAAGGACATAAACCAAATGGTAGCCAAGATCATAAGGAATAGTGGATACCAAAAGGGAATAAGATTGGGTGCAAAGCTGCAAGGTAAAGGAGATTTAGTTGAGTTGCCTGAAAATCAAGGGCGACAATGGTTATGATATGAGTTGTCTATAGAGACTCATGGAGCACGATGGAAGGAAGGTAAACCAAGAGGAAAAATGGAAATACCCTACATCTGGGAAACATTTCCAGCTTTTGTCAAGATAATGCACCCAGGTGACCCAGTTGTAATGATGAGTGAAGAAGAAGGAGATCACACGAAAGCCATGTGGATCCAGCTGGACAAGCTACGAGAAGCACTTAACAATTGAGAATCTGAAATGTTATCAGATGTCATGTCATTAGAGTAATATTTTGAATGTTGTTTTAAGAGTTTTCGTAATAGTTAACAATTTGAACCTTATTTTGAATATGAAATGAATGCAGTAATTTCAATCTTTTTGTCAAAATCTTGTTTAAATCCTGCCTTTTCGTATTTATTCTTGCCTTCTCTACCCACTTTCTAGGGAGTTTGAATCCTCAAAACTCTTGTCTAAAGCAGAAGCACTTGGGCACTATTTGAATGAGTCCCATGTTGTCACGGATACAAATGATTTAGAAACTGATGATAGTGATAAGTTATCTCAAATCTTTGCTAAAATAATATAATCTTCAAAAAAAGGAATCACACCGCATGAAGAAGTCACCGAAATAATTAATATGGGGACAAAGGATGATAAAAATGAGTTAAAAATAGTAGATAACCCGAAAAGGGAAGAAATTATTAATCTATTTAAAGAATACATAGATGTATTTGCTTGGTCATATCAAGATATGCCAAGAATAGATCCTGAAATTACTGCTCACAGAATACCCTTGTACCCTAATTTAGGGCCTAACAAACAAAAACTAAGAAGGATGAGCCCAAAAATGTCCTTCAAAATCAAGGAAGAAGTAATGAAGCAATGGGACACTAGTTCCCTGGAAGTTGTTAAATACCCTCAATGGGTCGCAAACATAGTCCCCATACCAAAGAAGGAAGAGCAAGTGAGAATGTGCGTTGATTATCGAGACTTAAATCAAGCCAGCCCAAAAAATGAATTTTCTTTACCTCATTTTAATGTTTTAATTAACAATACAATGAAAAGCTTCAGGTATTCCTTTGTGGATGGGTACTCTGGCTACAATCAAATCCCCATACACCCCAATGATAAAGAGAAAACTACCTTTATTACTTAGTGGGGAAACTTCTGCTACAAAGTAATGCCCTTTGGGCTTAAAAACATTGGAGCCACCTACCAGCACGCAATGGTAGTCCTATTCCATGACCTAATGCATAAAGAAATAGAGGTATATGTGGATGACATGGTCGCTAAATCAACTAAAGGGGAAAGCCTCATGGCTGTGTAGCAAAGGCTCTTTTAAAGACTGCGAAAGTACAAACTCTGATTGAATCCTAATAAGTGCGTATTCGAGGACACATCAGGGAAACTTTTGGGATTCATTGTCAATAAATGGGGAATAAAAGTGGACCCCAATAAAATTAAGGTAATTCATGACATGCCACCACCTAATACAGAAACAAAAGTTTGAGGGTTCTTAGGGCATTTGAATTACATAGCTAGGTTCATTGCAAACCTAACTGCCACTTGCGAACCAATATTCAAATAATTATGTAAGAACCAACCAAGAGAATGGGATGAGACGTGCCAGTGGCCGTTTAATAGGATAAAAGGATACCTTTTGAATCCCTCTGTCTTAGTGCCATCATGCCAGGGCAGCCCCTTATCCTTTATTTGATGATTCGACTGGGGTCTATGGGTGCTATGTTAGGACAACATGATGAGTCAGGAAGAAAAAAGCAAGCAATTTATTACCTAAGCAAGAAGTTTAATGAATGCAAGTTACAGTATCTATTAATTGAGAAGACCTATTGTGGCCTTGTGTGGACTACAAAGAGACTTAGGTAGTACATGTTATACCATGTCATGTGGTTGATTTCCAGGATGGATCTAATCAAATACATTTTTTAAAGTCCTCATGTATTAGGAAGAGTCTCAAAGTGGCATGTGATACTCTCAGAATACGATGTGAAGTATATGACTAGCAAATCAGTTAAAGGAAGCATTATAGCTGACCATTTGGTAGCTAATCCCTTAGATGAATACCAACCATTAGACTTTTAGTTCCCAGATGAAGATATTTTGACGATGGAGGAAGATGAACCCAAAGAGGTTAAGTGGACAATGTATTTTGATGGGGCCACCAATGTACACAGCAGTGGATTGGGGGCTATGATAACATCCCTTAAAGGTAAACAGTATCCAATGGCAGTGACGCTTAGTTTTGACTGCATAAATAACGTGGCAAAATATGAGGATTGTGTCAATGGGTTGCAAGCTACCCTGGTGCTTGGTGTCAAAGATCTTGACGTATTCAGAGATTCAGCTCTTATAATTTATCAAGTAAAGGGAGAATGGCAAGCTAAAGATACCAAACTGATCCCATACCAAAAGTACCTAACGAAACTAATGTCAAGGTTTAAGGAGGTAACCTTCACACATTCAACGTGCTGCCAATACAGGTTGAGACTCGGGACGCCCTAGCTTACTGTATGAATGTGGAAGAAGAAAGCAATGGGCAACTGTGGTTCCATGACATAAAAAATTATGTCTAGAGTCAGCAATATCCAGTTGAGGCATATGAAAATGACAAGAAGACTATTCGTCGATTGCAATGAACTTCTTCCTTAGTGGGGAAGTGTTGTATAAAAGGTCATGGGATAGCATGCTACTCAAATACGTGAACCCATCAAAAGCACAAAGAATAATGGTAGAGATCCATAAAGGGACGTACGAGACTCATGCTAATGGCCATACCATGACTAGACAGATTCAAAGGTATGGATACTTTTACTGCATTGATTACGTGAGGAAATGTCATAAATGTTAGATGTATGCCAATAGGATCAATGCTCCACCCCAACCCCTATACAACTTGGTGGCACCTTGGCCATTCTCAATGTGGGGAATCGATATGATCGGTCCTATCAATCTAAAGGCATCTAATAGACACCAATTCATTTTGGTAGTCATCAATTACTTCACAAAATGGATAGAGGCATGTTCGTTCTCCAATATTATCCAAAGGGTCTTCCTCTGATTCTTGAAATCGAATATCATATGTCAATATGGTATATCGGAAAGGATCATTACTGATAATGCTCCTAACCTGAATGAAGTAGACATTAAAAAGTTATGTGAACAATTTAAATTAAGCATCACAATTTAGCACCCTATTGGCCACAGATGAATGGGGCAGTTGAGGTAGCAAATAAGAATATCAAAAAGATCATCAGCAAGATGACTATCACTTACAAAGAATAGCATAAGATTCTCCCGTATGCTCTCCATGGGTATCGTAGGACAATACGAACATCCACAGGGGCAACTCCTTACTCTTTAGTATATGGCATAGAGGTTGTCACCCCAGTTAAAGTTAAGATACCTTCTCTCAGAGTGTTGATAGAATCCAATCTAGAGGAAAGTGAGTGGGTAAAGACATGGTACGAGCAGCTGAATATAATCGAAGAAAAGTGACTAGTAGCTATGTGTCATGGGCAACTATACCAGAAAAGGATGGTAAGGGCTTTCAATCAAAAGCTTCATCCCAGGGAATTCGAACCAGGGGAGTTGGTTCTAAAAAAGATCCTCCTAAATCAAGAGGATAATAAAGGAAAATGGGCTCCTTTATATGAAAGTCCATATGTGGTGGTACGAGCATTCTCTGGAGGTGCATTGGTCCTCACTAACATGGATGGAAGAGAGCTCGGAAGACCAATTAACTCAGATGCATTGAAGAAATACTTTGCTTAAAAATGAAAATGATGGAGAAAAAGAAAAGAAGAAGAAAAAAGATTTTACAATCGAGGCCCGTTAAGTCGAAAACCTGAAAAAGTGGCTTAAGCAAAAGTTAGGGTAATAGATAATGAATGAAGCAAGGCCATACAAGGACCAAATTACCTACTTGGAAGGATCCTTAGAGATGTCTTCATGAATCAATTTCAAAATATGTGTATTCGAGGCAACACTAGGTGCAAGTGACCAGTGCCACTTGGGGCTTAAAGTCAAAGACATTCTAGTTGCCATTTTTGCTCTCCTTTTTATTTGTATCCAATTTATCACCTACTTTCCTTAAAACCATATGATCTATCTTCAAAACAAAGCCACTTACTCATTTAATAGACTTGCTCATTATTACTTTTCTTCCTTTTACATAACTGTATCGCCTTTATAATTGCTCCATTCATTCAATATGCAAAGTAAATATTCAAGTGAATAATGTCATTCAAGATATTGTCTAATGATACGCATTTCGAAAACATCCACAATTTTTTAAGTAAGTGCTTCCACACAGTTACTGGAGATGAAGCTTAAAGTGTGAAACATATACACGTCTAGGCCTTTCTATTTTCATTACCGGGCTACTTTGTAAAAAGTGATGAAGCATTTTCAAAGTCCCCTAGTCTATTGTAAGGAAAGGAAACTAAAACTGCCAAGTGTTGGCCTAGAGAGATAAAGTTATATGGACCATCGACTATTGAAATGATGAATTAAAGGTCATGACAAGAGAAGTTTGGTTAGACAACTCTTTCGCTCTGAGCAAAATGGTTTTCTTTCCAACCAGTTTAAACTATAACTTAATATGCTACCCTTCCGGTTTCCAAAGTAAAAGGTAGAAGGTTTATGCTCGTGTAGCGTTCTCTTATCTCTAATGCCTAAGGAATGAGCATCATTTTTGGAATATGTCAAAGTGAACGAAATTTTCATTTTCCTTAAAAAACCTGCATATCTCATGCATACATGACTCTCCACATCCATCATATATCTCATTCATGCATCCACTACACGTGCGAAATTGATGTTTTAAAGAAAAAACATATGCATCATGTATTTAGCACACAAACATGTGTTATATCACATCTCACGGATGATCAAAAGGTGCTTCCAAAAGAGTCACATCCCTTCTTGGCATGAGCATTTATATTATTAAAAAAAAAAATCATCCTAAAGGTTCACAGGATAGCAATTCAAATGTTAGGGACAAAAACTTGACAAAATTTGGATCTATTCACTTCCAAGGAATACTATGGTCATAAAGATGATGAGCTCAACAAGCAGATAAATCATGCTACAGTCTAAGCACGATGGTATGCATCTCACATAGGTACATGCATTACGCTACGTGATAGCATATTCTATGCAAGGTGAATACCTCTCTTTAAATCAATGTAAAAGTCCTGCATCGTGTCCAAGCAACCTACATTTTCTGTTAAAGTCCTACATCGTGTCTAGGCAATTTACACTTTTTACAAAAGTCCTGCATTGTGTCCAGGCAATTTACATTTTTTTACAAAAGTTCTACATCATGTCTAGGCAATTTACATTTTCTACAAAAGTCCTGCATTACGTCAAAGCAATTTACATTTTCTATAAAAGTTCTACATCGTGTCCAGGCAATTTACATTTTTTTATAAAAGTCCTGCATCGTGTTCAAGCAATTTACATTTTCTATAGAAGTCCTACATAGTGTCCAGGCAGTTTACTTTTTCTACTAAGTCTTGCATCATGTCAGGGCAATTTACATTTTTGTTAAAAGTCCTACATCATGTCCAAGCAATTTGCATTTCTGTCGAAAGTCCTGCATTGTGCCTAAGCAATTTTTCCAAAGTCCTGCATCATGTTCAGGTAATTCTCCGTCCTATCTAGGCACTGATTTACACCTGTTTTCCCTCAGCATAAGGAATGGTGCATTCACGTCTTTGCTTACTCCTAAGTTAGGTCATCTCTTCACCATATCTACTCCCTTAACTTAAGAGACAAGCAAAGAGAGGTAATTGTGAACACCTCATCCTAAAAATAAAAATTAATAATTAACTAATGGATCAATTGGTTATTCCTATAACTAAATAAATGCGAAATGGGTATCACAAAATAAAATTAAATAAAATATACATGAAAAGACAAAATAGTAAAACATAATAATGATAATAATAATAAGAAGAAAATACAAAATCAAAACAAAAGTGCAAAAACAAAATATAAAATAAAAAACGGGATAAACCATATACAAAATTAAAATGTCAAAGATATAACACTAAAAAACATAAAAGAGAAAATTTCTAAATAAGTATTTGAAATAAAGATATGTTAATTATCTTGCAAATTAAGAAGAAAGAAAATCAAATAGAGTTAAAAAAAATTTTGAATTAATCTAAATCAAAAAAGGAAAAAGAAAGGTTATCTTATTAAAATCAAAATAAAAATTTCAAAAGCAATCAAATTAAAGTGCAAGCTCTCCTCACTCACACCTCCACTAACACTCGTACGCACACTCTCACATATGCACTCTTACACACACTCACAGGGGACAAGGTGGAAAGAGGGCATGTTGAAAATAAAAAGGAAATCAAAAGGGCAGACTTAACGAAAGGACAAAGGACATAGCATAGGAGAGAGGATTTTTTCTGAAATAGGGAAGTGAACCAAGAAAGAGAAGGGGTTTAAAAAGAAGGCTGAGAGAAGAAGAGAAGAAGGGAAGAAGAGGAAGGAGAGAAGAGAAGGAGAGAGGTGAGGGGCTATAACCAAGAAGAGAAGAAAAGCCACGGGCCTAACTGAAAAAAAAAAAAAAAGAGGAAAAAGAAACTGGCAGGGAGGGAGTGCACCGAGAAAAAGAAAAAAAATAGACAATGAGGGAGAAAAAGAGGGAGGGGCTGAGTGGACTGAGAGGAAAAAGGAAGAAGAGAAAGAAGAAGAAAAGGAGGAAGGTATGTTGCAATGTAGAGCTAGACCAAGGATGAAGAAAGAGGAGAGAGAGGCGTTGCTAGACATGTTGCAGCGACGGGTTAAGAAGGGGGGGAAAAAGGAGAGTAGAAGAGGAAGGAGGAACTCTCTATTTTGAACTCCGTGAGTAGAGGCGAACAGAGAGAGGAGAAACCGAAAAGATAGGAAGGAAGAAGAAAGAGAAAGAGGAGAGAGAGGCAGTGTTGAAGAGGTACTGTAATGATGGGCTGAGGAGAGTGGAAAGAGAGAGAGATAGAAGGAGAAGAAGAAGAGAAGAAGGGAGACTGAAATGATGTTCTGAGCTCCATGGGCAGAGGATGAACAGAGGAAGAAAAAAGGAAGAAGAAGAAAGAGGAAGAAAAAGAGGAGAGAGAGAGCCGCTGGGGAGAAATCGTGGAAGGAAGTGGTGCTATTGTTAGAGCCAAAAGGAGGAAAACTGCTAGAGAGAGAGTCTGTCGATGGTGAGAAGCTAATGTAAAGTCGTGGGTAAGGAGTAGAGTCATAATCGATTATGAGTTGCATGCATGTTATCACTATTCCTATGTTTGGCACCAAATTGTGTTTTAGTTGTTTGTCTTTTTTTTTTTTTTACTATTATTAGTATCATTATCATTTTTTTTTATTTAGCATTATAAGTAAAGTTCTAAGGAGGGCATTGTGTGGGAATATTGTTCTCCTCGAGTGCTTGAGGTCGTGTGAGATTTTAATCTCCTTAGACCTCAAAAATTAGTACATTAAGAAAAAAAAGAAATGCAAAAATAAATGTCTTAATTAAATGACCTCTTTACAAAATGATTAAGTGTGTTTTTTGTAAAATTTAATTGACCAGAAAATATCACGTGGGACTAGAGTCTCTGTAGACTTTAGAAATTGATTTTGTTAACAATAAAACTAAAGAGATTCCTAATTTCAAAACCCTTAAGAATATATTAAAATAAAAATCCTGAGAAATCCCAAATATTTTTTTCCATATTTTGGGTTCCCAAGTGAGACCACTCGTCTCCTTAGGCACTCAAAAGCTAACTAGTAGAAGTCACGTGAGACCCTGAGTCTCCTTAAGTTTCGAAAGTTAATGTTTAAAATACCAGGATGAATTAATTCTAAAATAGGGAGGTTTGTTTTACTTGTCATGGAGTCGAAAATTCTAAGAATATTTTTCTGTCCTTGTCTTACTTTAAGTATTAAAATAAATTCAAATTTCAAAAATAACAATAAATATAAAAATCATAAAATTCAAAAATTCTAAGACTTTTTTTTCACGATAATTCTACCTTAAGCCTAAGGTAAACTCCAATTTCAAAAATTAATACAAAAATCATAAATTCAAAATTCCTAAAAATATTTTTCCATGATAGTTTTACTCTAGGTTTAAAATAAATTCTAATTTCACACAAAAACATGTCTACATCCATATGTACATATAAAAATCATTAAAAAATGTAATAAAAAAAATCCTAGAAATCCTTCTAATTTTAATCTCACCTTCAAAATTAAAACAAAATTGAAAATAAAAAAAATATATAAACTCCCAAAAATCCTAAAATCTTTTCCCATTATCATTTTATTTAAATTTCAAAACAATGGTTAAAATTAAAAAGCGGAAAAATGAAGAGAGCAAGAGAGCTAAATCAATTAGGTTGTTGTAAATTAAAACACACAAATCAAAATTCTAATCCCATTTTGTTTACAAAAATTTGTTTAATTTAAACTCTCCTGTTCTCATCACAAAAATTTCAAATCATCAACCAACAGACACGCCTTTTTGGTTGAACTACATGGACTTTGATCCCTATCACAGGGTGCGTTGGCCCTAGGCTTTCATCCAAGGTCAAATTCGCCCTTTGTAAATATCTACTTATTTGCTTTCATTATTGTTGTTTTTTGTCTTCTCTATTTAACGAGTATGCATATCAATAAAAGGGTGATTGAGATAAATTTAAGGCCATATTCTATTTCAATTGACTAGTTTAAGGTAACCATCCTTATAGACGGGTGTTGTGGGGTGCCTAACACCTTCCCCACACTCAAATAGACTCCTGAACCCATATTTGTTTTCGTAGACCATTTTACCTTTTTCTTTTTATTTTAAATTGGTTTTTCAAAGTTTTTTGTTAAAAATTTTGGTGGTGACTCCAATGAATAGATTTTCAAGGTTCATTTTAGGAATCAATTTAAATCACATTTTATTCTTCTAGCCAAAAAGTCGGTTACGACATATAATATTGAGTTTTAATAATATACTCTAACATTTTAAAATTTTTGAATTCATGATACTCAAACATACGTTATGAAATTTTATTTATATTATTTAACATTATAATTTGATCTTACTTAATTCATACATCATAATAATTACTTTTTTCTTTTTTCCATCTCTTTACGAGATTTGTCTCTTTTTTTTTAGCTTCACATTTCTTTTCATTTTCCTTCCTTATTTCTTGTCTTGTTTTTTCCTACTTTTATCTTTTTCTTTCCTTATTGGCTTTCACAATTTCAACTTCACACCTATTATACATTTGTGGTTGGGGGCATAACTCAAATTTAGGGGGTTTTGATATGAGTTGCTAAATTGTGATTAATTTGGATATTACTTGTGTACGATTAAAAAATTATTGATTCATTATATTCAACATAATTAATTACTAAACTCATATTATCTTAGTATGTGGCCTAATCTTAATGCTCATTATTAAAATTGAAGAGTAATAAAAAATTGCCCCGTAAAAAATTGAGATGATAGACTCATGAGATACTTATATGTTAAGGGAATTTGATATACATAATTTCAATTCTTATCTGGTTTTTTTTTCCTATCTAATAGACAAAAAATATCATCACAACACACACAGGAAAAAAGTGCAAAAAATGCTTCCAACTTTAAAGTTAGCATTTATTACATAATCCCCATCTGATCTAATAATAGCCAATGCATTTGGCTTTATCTGGTCACGTTGTTCTTACAATGCGCGGTTAGATTTTCAAGTTTAAATGATTCTAGATGCTGTCTTTTTCACGTTAATAGACTTTGTTTAGGATTTTATTTTTAAATCAATACTAAAAACCCAAATCCAAATTAATAATATGGGATATTTTTTTTTTCTATTAAATAAATAGCTCTAAATTCTCATTGAATTTACCTTCACTAAGTTTGTGGCCATGGCATAACTCAAATTTGGGGGTTTTGATAAGGGTTTATAAATTGTGATTATATTGGATATTACTTGTGTACAATTAAAGATTAATTGATTCATTATATTCAACATAATTAATTAATAAACTCTTATTATCTTAGTATGTGGCCTAATGTTTCACGCTCATTATTAGAATTGAATAACTACAAAAACTTATTTCAAATAAAAAAAGCATAGCTCATATGATACTTATATGTTAATGGAATTTGATATACATATATTTAATTCTTATCTAGTTTTTTCATCCTTCTATTTAATGAAAGAAAATGTCATCGTAACACAGAAAAAATAATTCCACAAAAGATGCTTCAAAATTTAAAGTTACCATTTATTACACAATCCCCATCCACACTACTTATATCAAATGCATTTGGCTTTATTTGGTTATGTTATTCTTATGGTATTCAGTTACATTCTTATGTTCAGGTAATTCTAGAAGTAGTCTGTTTCACATTAATCTACTTTATTCAGGATTTTGTTTTCAAATCAATATTAAAAACCTAAATCAAAAACAATAATAAGGGATTTTTCTTTCTTTCCTATTAAATTAATAGTTCAAAATTCCTGAGACCCTGAGAAAATAGTATTGGGGGACCTCTATTTCACACCCTATTCACTCACTATCTTTTCCTTGCATTCATTCACACACACCTTCTTCCTCTTCCTCCTCCTTCTCCTTTATTATCTTCCCTGCAAGTCTCTTGAAGAATTCAATTCTTCATTTTTGTTTTTTGTGGTTTTGTTTATGTTTGATTCAACAGACTAAAATGTGATTGTTGTTGGATGCGTAAGGAGAGTGAAAATGGATGAGAATAAATGGTACTTTTTCAGTGTGAGAGACAAAAAATACCTAACTAGTCAAAGAACAAATAGGGCCACTAATACAGGCTACTGGAAGGCCAGAAAGGACAAGGTGATTTATAGAGTAAGAACTCATATTGGCATGAAGAAAACTCTGGTTTTCTACATGGGAAGAGCCCCTAGAGGTGAAGAAACCAACTAGGTCATGCATGAGTACAAGCTTGAGGGTAAACTTTCCAACTCTAATCCAGCTACACCAGCTAAGGTAAATTTTCTCTTTTATTTTTCCCTTGTCTGCTACTATGGTTCAAGCTTCAATCTTTTTCTTTTTTGGATCATGGATATTCTTGGACTCTGTCTAGACTTTGGGTTGATATTTATTAGTGTTGAATATGATCTTCTTTTGTTTTCTTTTTTCAGAATGATTGGGTTTTATGCAAAGTTTTTCAGAAGACTAGTAGGAAGAAAGTGCATATTGTAGGTGGTGCTATTCCATTAGTGATTCAGAGATCATCTCATAATCAAGGATTCTCATCAGCTTCTGCTGGGCCTGTGAACATTGATTCCCTCTGGAAGTATTCAAGGCTTTAGAAAGTTAAACAACATTAGGCAACTTCTTAGAAAATAAATAAATAAATGTGACTGGTGTCCATAGGTTTCCTGCAACAGCATCATAAGGTTTTGGAAAAGTATAGGAAATGCATGCATTGCTAGAAACTTGAACTTGAACTTCTTTCTTTCTTTTTTATTTTTGCTTTTTTTTTTTCCATTTTCAATGCATATTAATGTACTTGTTCCCTTTATAGAAATGAATGAAACAAATAACTCCCAGTTTTGGCAAAAATTATGCAATTTCGTAGTTTGGAGTCTGATCAAGATTTTAAGGTCTATTTGTTTTATTTATGAAAGTTTTCAATTTCATTATTATGCAGTTTTGTAATTTAGAGTCTGATCAAGATTTTTAAGGTTTTTTTATTTTATTTATAGTGAGAATTATGCAACTTTGTAATAGCAATGGCATTTAGCCTTGTGCCCAAAAGACAAGGAGAGATTTGAAAATTCTCTTGCATGCTTTTTAGAAAATGGATACAAAAGAAGTTTGACATTATAGAGAATCAAAGGAACAAAAACTCTATATTGGGATATAAAACAAATAAGTATACAAATTTTCATGTGGGTAGTAAATTAATCAAAATGGATTGAATAATTCTTTATCCTATATAGTTAGGTCAGAATATCGTATAATATCTAGGGTTTAAATTTGTTAAAATATTATATAGAGTCCACCTATAAGGGAGGCTCATTAAGTAAGGGTAAAATAATTATAGGAATTACTATTAAACCCTAACCCTAGCTAGCTTTTTATAAATAGGGCTAGACTATTATGCGATAGATAAGAAAAATATAGATTGCTATAAACGTTATGAGAAGAATACCTGCAAAGTATTCTACAGTCGCATTCAAGAGGGGAATTAGGTTATGAAAATCGAAGATACATCCAATACACTATGTGTATCTCATTCAATCAGTGATCACAGCCTAGGTTCAATCAGCTTTGGCAATTAAGAGAAGTACGTAAGTCTTCTACTATGAATCTATAAATATGTTCATTATTTTATTCCCTTCAGTAATAAATCAATTTTTTATTTCTTTTCCTCTTAATTTTATTTTTATTTTTTGAGATAAAAAGAGGATAAATTGTGGTGGAACTTATTCCTATATATACACTCTTTCTTCTTTCTAGAGAAAAACTAAAAATGATCCAAATTCTTGACGAAATGTAGGTTTACCAAAAAGCCAATTACTTTCTTATTTTGGTTAATACTAATCATTGCATCAAGAACCTATATATCAAATATTCATAGATGTAGTACAAGATAAAGATTAATTTAAAAAACATAAAACGTGATATGAGAAAAAAGTATCATTTTCCTAAGAAATAAACAAATGCCAACAGAGAGAGACAGATCAAAAAATGGAGTTACAAAACACAAGAAGAAATGGATGCCTATGTGAGCATTACATATTGAAGAGATAATTTCAATGGATCTTAAACTTGCAAGTAAAATATTGAAGAGCTTTAACATATAATATAAGTACAGAAACAGGGCGATAAAAAAGAAATCAATATAACTAAAAATTAGAAGTAGCAAGAGTTGAAATGAGTGCAAACTTGAAACCAAAAGTTATGTAATGGGGTGGAGGAAAGAAATAAAGAAGAGAATACAAACTTATCTCTGAGTTCACTTCATTGTAGAATTTTAGAATAATAGGAAAATTAATGTAAAAAATAATAAGAAATTTTACACGTCTATAAGTTTAAATTTTAAAATAATTCTGAATGATTTAAAGATTTAAATGTTTTCTACTTTTAAGGTCAACAACGAAGCCAACGTATAATTAAGTATAGGTGTATGACCTTCAATTTTGTAAAATTGATATGTTTTAGTCTTGAGTTTTGATAATATACTGCCACATTTTTTAAATTTTGAATCTATTTAACTAACATATGCATTATGTAATTTTTTTAATTATTTGGCATCTTAATTTGATCTCACTTAATTTATATATATATTATACACATATATATCTCTTGCGAAAAAAGTTTATAATAATTACTTTTTTCTTTCTTTTCCTTCACTTTACTTTTCTTTCTCTATTTTTCTCCTTATATTTCTTCTTCTTCTTTTTTCCACTTTCTCTTTTGTTACTCTCATTTGTATTTTCTTTTTCTTTTTCCCATTAGCTTTCACAATTTCAGCTTCTCACCTCTTCTAAATTTGTGGCCATGGGATAACTCAAAATTGAAGGTTTTGATATGAGCTTCTAAAGTGTGATTAATTTGTATATTACTTGTGTACAATTGAGGAATTATTGATTCATTATATTCAACATAATTACATATTAAACTTATACTATCTTAGTATGTGGCCTAATATTTCATGCTCATTATTAAAATTGAATAGCAATAATAACTTGTCCCAGAAGAAAATTGAGAGCAAAGGCTCATGCAATACTTAAATGTTAAGGGAACTTGATATAAGTAAATTCAATTCTTATTTAGTCTTTTTTTTCTCTTCTTTTCATAAAAAAAAAAAAAAAAAGATATCACCACAATAAAAAAAAATCTAAAAAAGATGCTTCCAACACTAAAGTTACCATTTATTACATAATCACCATCCAATCTAATAATAACAAATGCATTTGGCATCATCTGGTCACGTATTCATGTAGTGCGCAATTAGAGTCTCATATTCAAGCGATTCTAGAATTTGTCTTTTTCACTTTAATATACTTGATTCAGGATTTTGTTTGTAAAACAAAATTAAATATCCAAATCCAAATCAATAATAAGGGATATTTCTTTCCTTCCCAATAAATAAATAACTCTAAATTCTTTTATGGCAATTTATATAATCAAAAAAAGGAATAATTGGAGAGAAAAATGTAAACATACAAAAAGGAGGCTGAACTAGGTGAGGTGTTCCTGGTCATTATAAGAGAGAAGTAATTACATAAAATTAAAAGACATAACTGAAATGCCTAAAATCACGTATGAGCTACCAACAAAGGATCTGTTGCTATTTAGTGATTACAAGCGGAGTTTGTCCTAGATTAAATTTTCACCGCCGGATTGATCGAATGGCTCTCTCATAGCTTTATGGATACTAAGCGCAAAACACCATTTTAAATGACACTATGCATTTTGGGCTTTTATATTTTGACTAATTGTAAAAATACCAAAGGATAACCATCTCACATTCACTAATAATGTTATCTAAGAACAAGTAGTAGTGCTAAAATCCCAATGTCAAGAGAAAAAATTTAACTAATCTTAATACACTTATGTAAGCTAATTTAGTATATCCATCTTAATAAAATTATTAAAAAAAGAAGAATACTTCTTTTTTTGTCAAAAAGAAAACTTCACATAAGATCTGGGAAGAAGTTAGCACCTAGCAAAGGAAGGTTGGACAGCAGAAACTGAAAGGGCCCAATCCCGATTGAAGATCCAAACTTTAAAGAACAAATAAGAATCATGATGTTGATGATGCCGATGATGGCTGTTTCTTGCCAGAGCTTCTCGGTCAATAATTTCACTGCTAATATATACTTATAATGCCCTTATAAGGGGTTGGTTAAGGTAGGCATGTCGAGGCATGCCTGTGTCATTCTTAATGTGATGATGGATAGGGGAAGAGTGCCTGATATGTTAGCTTTTAGAGTTCTTCTAGTAGGGTATTGTAAGGCTAGACAATTTGATGAAGCAGAAAGATTGATTTGTGAGATAGAGAACCATGGCTTAATTAAACTTTCTTTGATAGAGAGGTTGAATTCATCGACTGAGAGGTTAAAACAAGACAATGATGTGGGACTTTCAAAAACAGAGTTTTCTAATGATATTGGAATTGGACTCTAATTAGATACAAACCTTGATGAGTATGAGAACCACATTAATAGGGTTCATAATGACTCCACTGTACTTAACTCCAACTCATGTATCAGGAAGGAATGCATCAACCACAACATAAGAAGTGCGATGATTTTGATAGAAGAAATGCTTAGGTAGAGGCAAGAATTGTCATTGCCTGATTTTTCATAGTTAGTGAGACGACTTTGCTCATCTTGATCACAAATCAAGGCGATGTCTAGACTCTTAGAGAAAATGCCACAGTTGGCTCAAAAACTAGACCAGGAAATGCTCAATTTGGTTGTTCAGGCATACAATAAGAAGGTCGTATTGCTCAATGCAAAATTTGTACTGGAGGAAATGCTACAAAATTTGGCACCCTGTTTGGATGTTTCTACCTTTTGAATCAATCAACTATGTAAGGCTAATTTATATGACAAAGCTATTTCGTTAAAAGATATCTTGAAAGAGCAGTAAGCATTTTCCTCTGCACATTGTGCATTGATATCTAGGCTCTATAATGCTAGGAATATTGAGAAATCAGACACTTTATTTTAAGAGATGTTGTTAAAAGGACTAATTCTGGATGACGAAGTATTCAACATATCTACTCAAGGGCAATGCGATGCTAATGACTTCAAAAAAGTTAGGGAACAATATGGGTTTGCTATAAGAAAAAGTTTAGAACTTTCCCTCTCAAGTTATCAAGAGTTTAGTGCGTATAATGTGTATACTAGGTCAAGTCCTTGTTGCTTTAAGCTTGAAGAACCTTATGCTTGTACATAATACAGTTGATGGCCTCATCATATATGACATTCTTATATTCTTTCTTCTGTCATCTGGAAATAGTTTTTTTGTTAACAAAATACTGGATGAAATGAAAGAGAACAAAGTTGTACCCTGTAAAGTCACTTATAATTTTCTTGTATATGGATTCTTACAATGTAATGATTTGTATAAATCCATGCATTTTTTAAATAATTGTGAAGGAACTCAAACCAAGTAACCGCAACTTGAGGACGGTGATAAGTGGCCTGTGTAGAATGGAATTGAGAGGATGGATTCATGGTTCAGTCATTCAAAATGCAAAAACTGAAGGCCTTCTTTCTCATGGTAAGATACAAGAAGCAGACAATTTTGTAGATAGGATAGGAGAGAGATTTTTAACCCTGGATTATATCAATTACAATAATCTGGTTAACCAATTTTGCTGGTATGGAAGATTGGACATGGCAGTTCATCTTATGAACCTTATGATGAAGAAACATGATGTTCCAATTTCGACTAGTTATGATTCTATAATTTATGGATTCTATACACAAAATGAAGTGGACATAGCTTTGGATTTTTATTATGAGATGTTGATTCGGAGTCTCAAAGCAAAGCAATGACAAAGCAAAGGATAATGATAACAACAACAAGAGATTTTTCTCAAGGCTTCTTTCTGAAAGTGGCTTTGCTCAAAAGAAATGATTCAAATCCTAGGCTAGAGGGATCTCAGTGATACTCTATTTGAGCAAGACTGTTATGTGAAAGTAGGAAGTAGTTTTACTCAATACTTGAATGACTTGAGTGTACATTACGTTTATAAGTTGCGTGCTAATATTTTGGCAGGTTAATTCGAAGTTTCTTGTAATGATAGATTTCAACTTTAATTTTGTATTAATATTAATCTATGCCTTAAGGCTTACGTCTTTCACTTGGAATTGTTTCAACACCTTATCTCTGACATGAAGTGAGAAGTGTTGAACTTAAAGACCTTAGAATTCTGTGGGAGAACTTGGTATTCAAGTAGAAAAGTTTAATAACACTACTCTAGTGTTATCCCAGAAGAAATATATATCCAATTTGATGCTTAAGGCCCATATACAAGACCCAAAAGGTTTACTAACTCCAATGATACTAGGACTAAAACTATCAAAAACTGGTTCATCTCTCATGGCTAATCCTCAGTTGTACATATCAATAGTTGGAGCATTGCAATAAGTCATAATAACTCAACCTGAATTTTCCTTTTGTGTTAACTAGGTGCATCAATTCATGCAAGAACCACTAAAGTCTCACCAGAAGGATGTTAAGAGAATTTTGCAATATCTCAATCCTTTGGGTTAATGTCCACTAAGTCACCTAATTTTGATTTGATGGCCTTTAGTGATGCAGACTAAGGCAATGACTTAGATGATAGGCAGGTTTTTGTATTTTTCTGGGAAGCAATTTAATTTCATGGGAAGCTAAAAAACATAATGTTGTTGCACAATCAAGTACAAAAGCAGAGTACAAAAGTGTAGCTAATGTTGTTGTAGAGGTTATATGGATGAAAACCTTGTTGAAAGAATTACAAATACCAATAATGTGACAACTTAAGCACAATTCTGATGAGTCATAATCCAGTGTTGCATAATTGAACAAAGCATATAGAGTTGGATATTTTTTTTCTTTTTGTGAGAGTTGTAGCAAAATAGTTAGAAGTGTGCCATATTTCTTTAGCTGAACAAGTTACATATTTGTTTACAAAACCATTAGCTGAAACTGAATTTGATTATCTTCGTTCTAAACTTACGGGTGAGTGATTATGAGTTATTCACACCTACCTAAGTTTACTAGGAAATATTAGGGTTTGTTGTATCTATTATGAAGCATGTGCTGTTAGTCGAGTTGTTAAGTTTAGTTAGCTTAATTTTAATCTTTATATAAGCACTATAAACTCTGATGTATGGTTATCAATTCATATCAGTGTATTTCTTTGTATTCAGTGTGTTTATTCTTTATTCTTTGTTAACTCTAGTTTAAGAGTTTCATCAGTCTAAATCCCCTAAAATTACTAGAGGTGCAATAAATATAAAAAGTGACGACATATGATTATTTTATATCACAGGTGATTGACGATTAAATAATAGTTTGAAAATTAAATACTGCACTTGTATTGCAAGTAATGTATAAGCCAATACATTAGTGCTATTATGTTTCTTAAAGATAACACTGTATTAGTAAACAGTTCAAAAAAATTTTGTTTAATTTTAATATTTGAAAGTTTATTTTGTGCAATTTAAGTTTTCTAAAAGTATGAAAATAATATTATATAATTTTTGAATTAATGCGAACATAATTATTTTTTCTTTTGACATCGTCACTATATTTCATCTAAAAAAAAAAAAAAATTGGTTATTCCACAAATCTCCCTGGCAATCGATAATAATCACTTCCTAACAATTTTGAAATAAAATTTTTAATTATTCTTAGGTTCACTACTTAATTATATTTAGCCTTGAAGGGAATAAAAAATAAATGAACACATTTATAAATTTAGGGTAGGAGACTTACATACTTCTCATAATTACAGAACCTTATCGAATTCTGGTTGGAATCACTGATCGAATAAGATACCCACAGTGTATTAGGTGTATCTTGGGTTTTCACAATCTAAATCTCCTCTTGAATGTAACTGCAGAATACTCACTGGTATTTGCGCCTCAAGTCTCTCTTTATGAAAGTTCTCAATTGTATATTAGTCTAACCCTATTTATAAAAGGCTAACTAGGGTTAGACTTTAGTAGTAATTCTTATAATTACTATTTTACTCTTACTTAAAGACACTCCTTATGAGTGAACTTTGTATAATATCTTGACAAATTCAAACCCTAAATATTATACGATATTATAACAAGCCTAAGCATCATGTTTTTCACTATAACCCAATTTTGTACTTAGACTTCTATTAGTTAGCTAGACTTGACTTGAATATCATATTTTAACTATGACTCAGTTTCATACTTCTAATCGCTTTCAAATAATTGCAAAACAAGATTCGCCTTATAATGAGATTTGACTATATTAAACCATAGTTCGGTAGAGACAGAGATTTATTGGATACATAAGGCCTATGCATATGGAAGATAGGACATTTATTAGTAGACTTAAAATTATAATGGTGAGTCTAGATGTAATTCTTACTCAACTATACTTATTCCAAACCTTATGTTTCAATTATAATTCAGTCACACATGTAAGTTTTTCACTACATAATTGCATTTATGTCAAGCCTTACATGTCAATTATGACTTGGTCTTATGTTTAAGGCTTTTGTCATGGGACAATTATTGTCTTCCATTGACTAACAAAATTAAGTATAATTTATGGGCATTTGCAATTTCTTTTGTAAGAAAGAATTATTTCCATCAGTTTTGGAATCCTTAAGAGTTAGGAGGCTCATAGGTTGTCTAGGGATAAACAAAGTAGCATTGTCCACATCATTGGGATCCATTATTGTCGAAAAGAGAAGTTGTTGGCCACAACTCATGTCTTTATTATTCTTGGACCAATATGTTTCATGACACCATCTTCATATAATATGTCAAATAATTACAATGTTAGTTTCTCACTTCCAATTCCATATATTATCTTCCTTTAGCGACGTAAGATTCCCTTTTATATTTATCATGTGATACACAATTTTTCACCAGAAAATTCAACTTCCTTTTTCCGTTTGGTAAATTGTATGTTAGAAAAATATACCAACCATACCAATGAAGATTTTAAATCAACCATACCTACGAAGATTTTAAATCAACATAAGTATAGGTCGCACATTAGTAAAAAGGTAAATATGTGCAAATATATAATATGTTAATATATGACTAAAATTACCATTCATATTTGTTGAGAAAATGAAGTTCAGGAGTATATTTATTCCAATATTATTATTACTTTTATATATGTGATTGACTAGATTTAAACGCGGTGATATTATTTGTCTAAATTCAAAATTTAGAAATATTTATTCAAATCTTAAAATTAAAAAAAAAATTGCACACTTTTTTATTTCTAAAAATAAAAGAGAGATATTTTTAATTTATTTAAAATATTTTATTATGAATTAGTTTATGTATCTTATGATCAGATAACGACGTCCTCAGGCGTGGCCTCATGCCGAAAGAAGAAAGGCACGTTCACAGTGACGCATAAGCTATGATGTGCCGGTTAGATAGAAACTTGAGGAATGGGCGAATGAAAAAAAGCCTTATGGGAAAATGTCCAGTTTGCTTTTATTTATTAATATTGATCATCTGTCCTCAAATTAGGATGAAGGGGGTTGTCAAATCTCAATGAAATTTCTAAAAATAGAAGAATATTGGCGCTATGCACGTGGGTGGTAGTGGCATAATCAATTTCTTTCTTGAAATGGAAAGAGATTAGTTTTGACATTATTGAGCTCATAATTATGATACGTTATGAAAAACATTCATAATTGTAGTTTACAGCTAATTAACCTACTATTCTTGAAACTAACATCATGATGCTCAACACTCACAACTATATAATTTTCTTGACCATCATATTCATCATTAATGATCTTTTTTAGAGTCAACCTTTGAGAATTACTAAAAACAGTAATTAGTGATTAACCATTAATGTTAAAGTATATTAATTTGAAAGTAAGTTTTAACTCATTGCATATCACAAAATTGTTCTTATTTTTAAAAAATATTAAAATACTTGTTAGAATATCATATAATATTTAGGGTTTAAATATGTTAAAAATATTATATAGTGTTCACCCATAAGTGGTGCTTATTAAGAAAGGGCAAAATAGTAATTATAGGAATTACTACTAAACTCTAACCCTAACTAGGTTATAAATAGGGCTAGACTATTATATAATAGAGAAGATATAAATAGATAACTAAGATCTAAATAGAGACTTGAAACGCTCTGAAAGGCATACCTGGGTATATTTTGCAGTTGCATTTGAGAAGGAATTTAAGTTGTGAAAACCTAAGATACACCCAACATACTGTGAGTATCTCATTCAATCAATAATCTCAATCAGAGCCTGATCAACTTCGCCAATTAGGAGAAGTATGTAAGTCTCCTATCCTAAATTATCTATAAATATATTCATTATTTAATTCCCATCAATATCTAATTAGATTAAATCATTCTCAATTTTAGATGTCTTTAAAGAAATACGTATTTTTTTAATTAAGGTATGTGATAGTTAAATTGTACGTTTTCTTTTAACAAATAGATATATGATATTAGTTTGACTCAACCCTTTTAAGGGATAAAGACTTATTCTACTAGTTAGTTCAAGAAACTTACAAATTTGTAATACAAATCATATAATGTAGCTCTAAAATGAAATATTGCCACAAAATTTTAAACAAATCACAATAATTTGATGTAATACTAAAAAATTAATAATAATTCAATTCCTGTCGTTGATTTGATTTGTTTTGGTACATAAAAGTCTTAGTATGTGGATGGGAATGTCGTTTCTATCAATTTCTATGATCAATCCATTAGTGGCGGCCCTATTGTGTACCCAAACACAATACATACCCACGAGCAGCTGCCTATATATAAACAGACCAAAACATAAAAAGTTAAAAAAAAATTAATAAAAATAAAAATAAAATGGAAAGCTTAATATATTTCTTCATAATTAAAGTCCTTAACAAATTCCTTCATAGGTTTTTCAACTTTTTAATCAACTTACATACTATTAATGTAAGAGACAGTATTTATAAGAACTAAACTTATATATAAGATGCAATTTTTGATAGCTTGATTATCATATTCTTGTAATTAAATTACAGTATATGCAGAAAAATTATAATTATATGTTTTAAAATAACACATTTATAATATTTTAATTAAATAACTTATAATAAACATATAAATAACTGTACTTAAATTCTTATGTGTCTTTGATGTCTATAGATGTAAATTCCTTCTTAATGAAAGGCCATAACAAATTTCTTCATATATATTTTGCAAAAGAATTATATACAATTTTTTATATTTTTATTATAATATTTTTCAATTGAAATATGATAAATATATAGTTAATTAATTATATTATTACATGTGTATGATTAATATAAATTACTTCATTATTTTTAAATTAAATTATCTGTTATTATTAATTAATCATACACTTATTCTATTTTAATTAAAGAATAATATAATAAACTACATATAAATCTAATTCATAGATTTTAAACCTTTTTAATAAACAAACATAAAATTAACACAAAAGACGATATCTTTAAGACTAGATTTTTAAAAAATTTGTTATGTTTCAATAAAAAAATTTGATAATAAAAAATATAACATATGTTGTTTTCCTATATTTGACTTGATGTCTATAATTGTAAATTTAGCTACCACAAAGGGTCTCACTTGTAATTTAGATATAAAGGGAATTAAAATAATGAACATATTCATAGATTCGTAGTAGGAGACTTACATGCTTCTTATAATTACGGAAGTTGATGGAACTCTGGCTGGGATCAATAATTGAATGAGATACACACAATGTATTAAGTGTATCTCGAGTTTTCACAGCCTAAATCCCCTATTGAATGCAACTACAGAATATTCCGCATGTATTCCTCTCAGAGCATTTCAAGTCTCTTTTTATATCTCAGTTATCTATCGTATATCTTATTTATCGTATAATAGTCCAACCCTATTTATAAAAGCATAACTAGAATTAGGGTTTTGTAGTAATTCCTATAATTACTATTTTACCCTTACTTAATGAACACCCTTTATGGATAGACTTTATATAATATCTTAATAGATTTAAACCTTAGATATTATACGATATTTTAACAATATAAATATCAAAATCACACTTTTTTGGTATACAATGAAATGAATGAAAGGTTTGTCTACATTACAGGTGGCTCACTTTTCTCAGCCTTAAAACTAAACAATCTTCACACTCCTAAAAAAATAATATATATATATATATATATATATATATATTTAGAAGAATAAGAAAATTAAAGTAAAAAATAATTCTGAAAGATTTAGAAATTTAAATTTTTTCTATGTATAATTGAGTATAGATATATGCTCCCTTCAATTTTTCAAAATGATATTATAGTATTGAATTTTGATAATATACTCTTACATTTTTAAAAATTTAAATTCACTATACTCACATATACATTATGTAATTTTGTTTCTATTATTTGACTTCTTAAATTGATCTTACTTAACCCATTCATCTATTACACACATATGTATATAACCTTTGCAAAATCAAACAAAGAAAAACTTATAATACATACTTTTCTCTTTTTCGTTCTCTTCACATTTTTTTTTTCTTTCTATGGTATCTTTACATTTCTTCTTCTATTGTCTCTTCACATTACATAATCCTCATCCAATTTAATAATAGCAAAAACACATGGTTTTATTTGATCACATTGCTCTTGTGGTGCACCGTCAGATTTTTATGTTTGGACGATTCTAGAAGTAGTTTTTTTCACATTAACCTACCTTATTCAAGATTTATTTTTAAAACAATATTTAAAATTTGAATCCAAATTAATAATAAGAGATATTTTTCTTTTCGATTAAATAAATAGCTCTTAATTCAAATAATTTAAGAGCATAAGCTCATGTGGTACTTAATAGTTAAGGAAATTTGATATATGTAAATCCAATTTTTATCTAGTCTTTTCTCTTCCTTTTAACAAAGAAAAAAGATATCATTGCAATGCAAAAAATAATTTGCAAAAAGATGCTTCAACTTTAAAGTTACCATTTATTACACAATACCTATCCAAACTAATAGTAGTAAATACATTTGGCTGTATCCAGGTCACATCGTTCTTGCAGTGCACGGTCAGATTCTCATATTCAAGCAATACCAGAATCAATCTTTTTCACTTTAATTTACTTCATTCGGGATTTAGTATTTAAAGCAATATTGAAAACCCAAATCTAAATCAATAATAAGGGGTATTTCTATTCTTTTTTTATCAAATAAATAGCTCTAAATTCTTTTATAGCAATTTATATAATAAAAAAGGGAATAATTGGAGGGAAAAGTGTAAACATAAAAAAATAGGTTGAACTAGGTGAGGCGTTCTTGGTCATGATAAGGGTGGAGTTATTACACAAAAGTTAAAAAGACATAGCTGAAATGCCTGAAACCACCTACGAGTTACCTTGTCAACCACAGATCTTCACACCTTGAAAAACCAGTATATAAGGACCTCTATTTCACACCCTCTTCACTTACTCTCTTTTCCTTACATTTAATCACACACACCTTCTTCTTTCTCCTCCTCCTCCTCCTTCTCCTTTATTACCTTCCATTACACTCATACTCCACCCTTTTCCATAACCCCCCAAGCACACCTCTCTCTCTCTCTCTTTCTATGCCTCTTCATCAATTCTAGGTTCCTTCCCCTGTTTTCCCCTTTCTCTGATCTTCAATGTATGTCAAAGATTTACTGATTTAGATTTGTTTTGTTGGTTCTTGAAATAGAGGATTCTAGGAATGGAAAACGTTTCCATGGCTGGAAAGAATTGCCAAGAGAAGTTCCAATTGCCAGCAAGATTTAGATTTCATCCGACGGATGAAGAACTAATTACTAACTACCCCTCTGTGAAGGTTCGTGACAGCTCCTTCACTGCTATAGCAATCGCCAAGGCAAATTTAAACAAGTGCGAGCCAAGGGATCCTCCCTGTAAGTCTCTTGAAGAATTCATTTCTCTACTTTTTTCTTTCCGATTGTGTTTATGTTTGATTTGACAGACTAATATGTGGTTATTGTTAGATGTGTAGGGAGAGCGAATCTGGGTGAGAATGAATGTTACTTTTTCAGTGTGAGAGGCAGAAAATACCCAACTAGTCAAAGAACAACCAGGGCCACTGATGCAGGCTATTGGAAGGCCACAAGCAAGGACAAGGAGATTTGTAGAGGAAGAACTCAGATTGGCATGAAGAAAACTTTGGTTTTCTGTTTTCTACATGGGAAGAGCCACTAGAGGTGAAGAAACTAATTGGGTCATGCATGAGTACGGGCTTGAGGGTAAACTTTCCAACTCCAATCCACCCGCACCAAAAAAGGTAAATTCTCCTCTGTTTTTCATTTGTCTGCAACTGCGGTTCAAGCTTCAATCTTTGTCTTCTTTTTATATCATAGGTATTCTCAGACTTTGTCTGGACTCTGGATTGATATTTATTAGTTTTGAATCTGATCTTCTTTCTCTTTTTCTTAGAATGATTGGGTTTTATGCAGAGTTTTTTAAAAGACTGGTGGGAAGAAATTACATATTGCAAGTGGTGTTACTCCATTAATGGTTCAGGGATCATCTAAGAATCAAGGATTCTCATCAGCTTCTGCTAGGCCTATGAACATTGATTCCCTCTGGAAGTATTCAAGGCTTTAGAAAGTTGAACACCATCATGCTGCTTCTTAGGAATAAATAAATAAATAAGTGACTGGTGTACATAGATTTCCTGCAACAGCATCATAAAGTTATAAAAAAGTGTAGCAAATGCATGCATTGCTAGAAACTAGAACTTGAACTTTTTTTTTTTCATTTTCAATTCATATTAATGTACTTGTTCTCTTTATAGCAATGAATGAAACAATTGGCCCCTAATTATGGTGAAAATTATGCAGTTTTGTAATTTGGAGTTAGATCAAGATTTTAAGTTTTATTTATTTTATTTATAAAAGTTATTCTCGGTATTATTCAGTTTTGCTATTTGAAGTTAGATTATGATTTTAATACTTATTTATTTAATTTATGGAGAAGATTATGCAATCTTGTAATAGCAATGACATAAAGCTTCATGCCTAGAAGACAACGAGATATCTGGGAATTCAAATGCATGCTTTTCAGAAAAATGGATGCAAAAGAAGTTTGACATTATATAAAATCAAAGGAGTAGAAACACTATATTGGGATATAAAACAAATAAGTATAAAAATTAAGTAAAATTTTTGATACACTTATAATTTTGAATGTACTAATCCAATTAATTATAATGTAAAGACACAATTATAATATTTTTATTTTTTTAGTTAATATTATTATAATTATATTCTTACATTATAATTAAGTTTACTTCATAAAAATTTTCATGAAATAGTAAAATATTCAAAATGATTGAATAATTCTTTAGCTTATATAGCTAGGTCACCTTGGCAGACCGAGCATGGAGAAATGTAGCAATTCCTTTTTTATTCTTTCTTTTAATTGTATTTTAAATTTTTAAGCGAAAAAGAGGATAGAGTGTGGTGGAACCTAACCCTTTTGGAGAAAAACTAAAAATGATCCAAATTCTTGATGAACTGCATTATTAAACGATGAGATTTACCAACAAGTCAATTACTTTCTTGTTTTGGTTAATACTAACCATTGCATCATTAAACTATAAATCAAAATTAATAGATGTAGTACGAGGTAAAGATGAATTAAAAAAGTGACACGTGATCTAAGAGAAAAGTATCATTTTCCTAGGAAACTAATAAATGCCGAGAGAGGGAGACAGATTGAATAATAGTTACAAAACAGAGGAAGAAATGGATGCCTAAGTGAGCATGACATATTGAAGAGATAATTTCAGTGGATCATAAACTTGCAGTAAAATATTGATGAGCTTTATCAGATAATATAAGTACATATATAGGGAGATAAAAAAAGAAATCAATATAATTAAGAATTTGAAGTAGTAAGAGTTGAAATGAGTACTAACCTAAAACCAAGGCCCGTTTGGTTGCTAGAATCAAGGGGAGTGAATGGAATACTCTCATTCCCATATTTGGTTGACAGATTGGGTTCTTATTCTCATTTCTTAAAGAGTCTGTTCTCTCTCATATAAGGGAGAGTTTTCTCTCTAGCTGAAGCTATGGAATGAGATTGGTTTCACAAGAATAAAAATATCTCCACTTATAATAATTTTCGAACAAAAATATTCTTGTAATATATCAAAACCCTAATTTATTATTATTTATTTGATTTATTATTATTTATTATTAAATTATGATTTTTAATTATTATTAATATTATTTATTATTATTAATTTATTAAATATATATTATTATATTATTATAATATTATTAATTAATAATTCAAAGAGATGTCTGCCTTTTTTCTATTTTATGATAAAGCATAATATAGTAAAATATGCACACTACCTGATTGATTCCTATATACAATCTACTAACCAAACGAAGTAAATGGTGACATGTCCATTCTCATTCCTTTCCAACCAAATAATATTTTAATATTCTCATTTCCCGTTACACTCCTACTCTCATTCTCATTCTCATTCCCATTGTATTAATTTTAACAACCAAATAGGCCCCAAGAGTTTTGTAATGGGGAATGTCACACCTAAGACTACTTATATTTTTACATTGTTAATTTACAACTTAGATAAGTAATTAAACATACATTATGTTAGTACTCTGAAATTTAATTCTAAAGAATAAATTCATTTGCGTAAGTAGTTCAGCTCCATTCAAGGAATCAACATTATCTCAGGCCAAAAATTTTACAAAATTACTTGCAAGTCTAAGAAAGACTTCCTAATTAAAGATTTAGACTATTCCCTTGAATTGGTCTCTTATTGTTCTTTAGTATTGAAAAAGAACCAAAGCTATCCTAAAGTTCTATAATTCTCCATAATTAAACTTTTATATGTCTAGTTCATATTGTACAACGTTGGACCTAGAAATCTTAATAATTTAGTCTTTTCTAAACCCAAACTCAAAACAGTGCAGTATGGTCCCAATTTCTTGGACTGTTCTATTTCTAATTGGTCAGCAGGGAAAATTAATTCCAATTAACCTCAAAGTTGACATGGAGCCTCTTATACCTATCTTGAACGTGCCATAAAAATTTTAAAAAATTCATTCATTTGCCCCTTCAATTTTGGAAGTTCCCAGAATTATTTAGTGATATTTTGAAATTTCAGTACTGTTTTGTTTTGGGTCTTTTACTCAACTTTCTTTTTTCAAAATTTTCTCAAAACTTCCAGAATCAAAGAAGTATCTATCCAAAGGCTTCATATGAAATTTCATAGCAAAATAAAGCCAATTGATATTTTATCCAAAGAAAAACGCATAGTGGCCATTTTAGCAGAAAAAACATGTCATGACTCTAGCATTCATTCATATATTTCATACAATTACAAAGAGAGACGTATAATACTACATTCTTCCATAATAACCATGTCATTAGGGGAGTTCATACACACATTTTTAATTCTAGTTAAAATTTTAGCCCCAAAATTAAAGTTTTGGCTTGTCAAATAAAATGTTTTTAGGCACTACCTGGTATAGCCATTGTTTGACTATACAAGTACAGTTTGTATTAAAAATGATGTTAGAATTATCCCAAAATTCCTATAACTTTTTGGATCACATTTCTAACATGTTTAGGAAGCAAATATTACATCAAATTTTGAGCTCATTTACACAACCATTACATAAAGTTTCTAAAACAATGCAGAAAATCTATAACTACAGTTTCTAATTCATATAAATCCTTATATAATTACTAACATAGACTTCTTAAAATAATTGATGCTTTAGTTGATTCATACGTTCTTCATTCAATTGGTTGGCTTCAAGATATCCTTCCAAAAACGGAATTTCTTCTCAGCCAAATATCTATACAATGGACAAACCTATATTTCTACAAAAATAGATGCTAAGAAGAGAGTTGTTACCTCAATGAAGTTTCTTATTATTTGTGCTTAATTTCTCTTTTTTTCCTTAAGCTCACTCACACCAACCCCAAGCTTCACACACTCTCTCTCTTTTTCTTTTAATTTAGGCCAAATGTACCCAAGGATTCAAAACACCTTCATACCACCCTTAATTATACTATCCGTTTTGCATGTAATAGGTGAAGCGGCTTATTCTTATCTTGACACATATTTTCTAGGTGTCAACATATGGTGGCTTCATGGCGTAATTATATGGTAACTTCTTCTCCTTTTGACACCAAATGGACCATGTGTCAACATATGGTGGCTTCTTCTCCATTTGACACATAAGTGCTTAATCATGAAGTGGCTTCATTTGACACCTAATGGATAAGGTGGTTTTTTCTTTATATGACCCCTAATGGCTAAGGTAGCATTTTTTTTTTTTTTAATTTGACACCTAATGAATAAGGTGACACTTTCTTTATTTGACACCTAGCGACTAAGGTGACATTTTCAATATTTCATTTTAGTCCTTCTAATTCTTCTTTTTAATTCTTCTCATGGAACACATTAAATATGCATAATAAAAATTTGTTTCATTTTATTTGGGTCGCATTTATTAACTTAAAATCATATTGGGGTTAATTTAAGAAGGTTTGCTATCTCATATGACCCAATTTTAATATTTTTGTTTATATTCCCCCAAAGATCATGTGTCTAGCTAGGGTAATACATATCTAAGGTAGGCTTCCACAAGAATTCTAATAGTAAAATATTATAAATTTTTTTCTTATTATGTCTTACATATTAGTCCTCCTATTTATTTATGTCTAATTATTCACATAAAACATATAAAAATATGCATCATACAATTGGTTTCATTTACCCTAGATCATTCTTAATTGCTTGAAATCACCACTAGAATCATTATCTCTAGCTATATTTATCCTAGGATGTTATAAGGAGGTGGAAAGAAAAAAAGATGAGGACACAACACTTATCACTAATTTCACAACACTTATCACTAATTTCACTTCACTATAGAATTTTAGAATAAAAGGAAAATTAATGTAAAATACAATAAGAAAAATTACACATCTACAAATTTAAATTTTAAAATAATTCTAAAAGATTTAGATATTTAAATTTTGTCTACTTTTAAGACAATGACGAAGCCACATATATTTGAGTGTAGGCATATGACGCTTAATTTTTTAAATTTGATATGTTTTAGTATTGAGTTTTGATAATAAACTCTCACATTTTAAAAATTTTTGAATCTATTTGACTTGCATATGCATTATGTAATTTTTTAATTATTTGACATCTTAATTTGACATTATTTAATCCATACATTTAGTACACATATATACATAACTCTTGCAAAAGAAAATTTATAATAATTAATTTTTTTCGTTCTTTTTCTTCTCTTTACTTTTTCTTTGTCTATTTTTCTCTTTATATTTCTTCTTCTTCTTCTTTTTTCTCACTTTCTCTCTCGTTATTCTCACTTTTATCTTTTTTTTCCCATTGGCTTTCACTATTTCAACTTCTCACCTCTTCCAAATTTGTGGCCATAGGATAACTCAAATTTGGGGGTATTGATATTAGCTTCTAAAGTATGAATAATTTGGATATTACTTAAGTTAAATTGAAGTGCCTCAAATTAAGCTTCTTATGAAAAGCTCATACATGGTTTTTTAACTAACTTACTAGGAACTTGATTTAGGATATAAGTTGTTGTCTAAAGAGCATCACCTTATAGAAACTTTGGCAATGAAGAATGATTGATCATGTTTCTGACCATATCCATCAAGGTGCGATTACACTTCTCAGCAACTCCCTTTTGTTATGGAGTGTCAGGCATAGTATACTGAGCTTTAATTCCATGCTCATGTAAGAATAGAGTAAAATATTCACGGTTTTCACCCGTTTTAGTATAGCTCCCATAATATTTACCACTTTCATTTGATTGCCTTCCAAGATTTTAACTCAATAGCATCCTTAAATTCCTTGATGGTGTCCAATGATTCAAATTTCTCATGCAACATATCAACCTATCCAAATATGGAGTAATCATCTTTATTAGATTATATCCATCTTAGTTGAAGGTTGGCTTAAAAGACTATGGAGAACTAAGTCATATATGTTCATGGGAAATGTTTGCCATATGTCATTAAGCTTGTGTTAGTTATATAACATATGCTGGAAATAAATATAATAACCTATAAACTTTCACTCTTGAAAGACAATTTAGGTATCATTAATTAATGTATTAATATGTTCATATCCAAATTCAATTTTCATAGGATGTGAAGGTAAGTAGTGTAAAACGTAGCACTTATTTGCTCTAATATAAAACTTTATATATAAAGTATTTGTAATCATTTATAGAAACAGGACTAATTGGTCTATTGATATCTTTATGGATCAATTTAAAAATACTCTCAGATCAATTTGCCCTTTTCCTCTTAACACTAGTGGCAAGTTTTCACTTGATACAATCAATACATGATATAAAATCAAAAAAATCTAAGTCATGTAATTTCCCTATTTGACTATCCTTTCTAATCTCTCTTTATAGATATAAACCAAAAGTTGATGCAATAACATATAAGAAATTTTTATAAATTCTTCAGTGATTATGTCCAATAATAGCATTAATAGATGCCTTTGAAGAAGAATCTAAACTAACATTTGCTCTTAAGCATTACAAACCATTCATTAAGTTAGTATTCCAATAATAAATGATTTAAAGAAAACATCAATTCTTTCATTTATTGATCAATGAATAATGAATCATTAATGATTTCATCTTTATAATCTTCAAATTAGAATATTTTATTGATCTTGATGAAAGACTAGTTCTATTCTAATGCTACTTCTTGTGTAATAAAATATTATGGGACAAGTTAATATAACACAAATCCAAATAGGTAAATGAATTAAACATAAGTAATAATGCAAAATGCTAATATCAATCATTCATCCAAAATAAACATATATATATATATATATATATATATCTCCATCCATACCATTAGTGTAACAACAAAAGCAATGTAGAACCATGTAATAAATGTTAACGGTATGCTTTTAAAAGAATTGATTAGACCCAGCCCTATTAAACTTGACTATTATTGGACCTAGAACCATGTAATTTTAACATTACTAAGCTATACTTAGTAAGAGTGAACTTTGGATATTCTACATTGGCAATTGCAAATATGATGTCTCACGACCTAAGCTGGTAGGGCTTGACTAGTACGGGGATGAACCATTATTCATCCTTGCGAACCTATCGGAACCCTCATAATGACAGAACTTATATAAATTCATATTAAACATAGATCTCATAACTCTTTCATACATATAGTTTCTGACACGTCATAGTAATACATTAAACATTTAGCCTGTATATCAAGGAGCAACTGAATTGAATCATAAAAATAATGAAAGACATAGCTCTAGCAGTAGGCTCAGCTCACCAAAGAATTAATCACCAAGATTCAAATTTTGAAGGTAGACGTTTTGGATCGACATTGAGATATAAAAAATGTTAAATAATGAGGTGAGTGGAAACTCAATGAACAAGTAATTCTAATATTGCAAAAATTAAGGCAGACTTACGATGGTACATCTTTCAAAATTTAAAACTAGATATCATACAAACATAATTTAGTAATATTAATAAGAGAAAAATTATCAACAGAATATATTTAGGAATCTCTTACAAAACCAGTCATAATTACAAAGTACAGAGCTATCCTAAGGCTAATGATTACAAATCGAAACAAATACTCATTCAACCATAAGCACTTAGTAAATATCATAATGGCCCTCAGCTTCAAACAAAATATGGTGGTAAGGGTATCATACCCAACCTTATCTGAATACCAATGCAATATACTATGGCTAATGTCAATTGTCGTTATCAACAAGGTTCTGTTTTAGACATATTCCCAATATTTTAGAGACAAATAATTATCCATGTACATATATCAAAAATTTCAAAATCGTACCACTTCATAATTCAGATTTTAGTATTTCTAATAATTTAATATTCAGTATCATCATGAATAATTTAAAATAATATTTTTCATAAGTAGAATTATCTACTCACCTGAGAGGAGTATACCAACCTCCTTCTATCCTTGATTATAATTTCTTTCTTGAAATTTTCTAGTAACCTAAAACATTAAATAAAATACTCTTATCATCCAATCCTTACATATAAATTCAATTATTTTAATTCTATCACATATATAATTAATTATCCCTCATTTGTTTTTTCTTTATCCAATTCACCTCTTTCTTTTCTAAATTTTGGAAATTAAATTTATGCACCACTTAAAGAAAACTTTAAAATACTTATAACCTATATTTCATTTTATTATCCTTATTATCATTGCTATTACTAGTATCATTATTATAATTATTATCATTACTATTATTACTATCATTATCATTATTATTATCATTACTATTATTACTATCAATATCATTATTATTGTCATTACTATTATTATTATCATTATTATTATTATTATTATTATTACTATTATTATTTTATTCAATTATTCCATTAGGCACTTATTAAATATCTAACACCTACGATAGCACAAATTTCACTTAAGGGTCATTTAATAAATTCCAAATTTTTTACTTAAACTCAAATAATATTTATTGTTATACAATCAAGCCGTTCTAATTTTTCCTTCTAATTTCCTTCCTTTTTCTTCATGAAAAATCTAGAAAAATTACTAAAATTTGAATTTTGTTCTAAAACTCAAACTAAAATTTCTAAAATTTCTAAATCGCTCTATGTATGCATAATAAAATTTAAGAAGTCCTAAGAACACAAATTTCACTAAATTTCCAAATTGCCCCTATACCCCTAAATTGGGATTTTTCAACTCCGAAGCCAAATTTCATAATTGATCAATGATTTCAAGGAAGAAAGGTGTGAAATTCACCTATGAAATGTAATCCTAACTCAATTTGAAGCAACCAACTTGAATTGAGCTCAAATTCATCTTTTCTTCTAATGAATAGTGCCAAAATTAGGGTTCTTTGATTCTGAGCAAATTGATTGATCAATGAAAATAAGGGGAAAATGTGCAAAATTAACATAGAAAATGAAGCCTAATGTTTAAATGGATTAAAAACACACCAAAATCATGAATTGAAGCTTTGAATTTTATGTTATTTTGGGTATATCGGGTCGCCAGGAATTTGATGAAATTCTGGTGGTGTGGTGACTAGGCAGTCGACAAGGCCGATCTGGTTGAGAGGAGTCACTGACAACTCTTCACGGTGGCCAAAACAACACCAGTGGCCAGTGGAAAATCCAAATAGAGGCCTAGCAGGATACACGATTTTCCGGTGAAATTACCAGTGGCTGAGAATAAGCCGGCGGTGCTCACTGGCGGTGGTGATGATGGCTGGAAGTGAGGAATTGATGGCAACACAGTGAGAGAATGATGATGAAGGTTGGTGTGCAAGCATGATGGAGTTTAAGATATAATTTTAGTGTTTTTAATGGTTTTAGGATATAATTAGAGGTTAGTTGTATAATTGGAAGTTAGGTGGAGTTAGTAGAAATAATTGAGAATTTTAAAAATATTTTAAATGAAAAATATTATTATATATACTTTTTATCAAATCAAAATTTCCCTCACAGATACTTGATTACCTTACTTAGTTAAGTTATAAGTGCTAAAATGCACAGGGTGAGACTTGGGTACTGACTTTAGTTACAATCTTGAATAAAATTTTTATTGCATCTATATTCGTTTGAGACTGAGTTCCCTTTTTTAGTATAAATTTTATAGGTATTACATGATGATTTATAATTAAAAAAATTGTGCAGATGTGATAATTTGTATCTAAAATTGAAAAATCAAAATTGATATGTTTGCATTAAGTGAACTACTTTATCTTCAATTGTAGAAAATCTAAATTCATAAGAGTAGAAGTGTTCTACATAAGAATAATATATATCCATAATAAATGTTGATGGTAAGCTTTTAAAAGATTTTGCTAGACTCAGCGCATTTAAACTGGAGAGTTTATTTTGGGCCAAAAAAAAACTTGAGAGTTTTGTTGGGTTAAGACCAAAAATGGGCCATATATACACACTAACTTGATTCTAACATTCTACATAAAATTGAACAAGTTGGCCTTAAGAATGTATCTATATTAATATTTAGTCCTCTAAGTAAATTTCTGCATTAAATTACTAAAATATTTTGGTTGCTAATTAACTCGTCCTTCTTGTCATAAACTTCCTTATACATTGTTTCCTGACTTACTAATTAACCTTCCTCTTCTTATTATACTTTGTGAACCAAAAAAAAAAAAAAAAGAGACCGTACATGTGATTCACTACAATAGGGATAATTATCTAGCAATTATTTTGCTAATTCTTGGAAGTTACAACCCCCCATGCATTATCTAGCGGAGTGTAGACCGCTAGCTATGCATCCGCTAGCTATGCATGTGTCGTAACTTAATTTCTGTCAGTTTTTGTCAACTGTGGGAATAACCACCGGGAAACCTTTTACATTAATTTGTTATTCGTTTACTGGTGGTTACATAACCGCCGGTAAGTTTGTAGTGGTTAGAAAAGTCCCAGTGGTTAACTCCATGTGACTGTCAGGAAATTGTAGAAATTCTTTTCAGAGTTGATTTTACAATAATAAGATATGAATTTAGTGCTAAATAAATTAATCACTATCATAAACTCATTAAATCAAATGAAAACATAATATTTCCATGAAAAATACAATATATTAATTGAAATTGGCCTTGTTTGTGCTACAAAGTTCACAATTTTGTTCAGTTAAAGATCTATAAATAGAGAAAACTGTACAAAATCAGTCCATAACTATTTAGATGGAGTATTGGATGTATATCACAAACTTCCTCCCTGAAAATTTAAAAAAGAAAAACCTCTTAGTCTCTCATAAAAATTGAGTGAATAATCAGTCTAGTACAAAAAGGAATATCACAAATTATCAATATAGAACCCCAAGAATTATAGCGATAAAGCATAGCAAAAACTAAAACCTTCCAAATTCATTATATGAATTTATAAGCATAGTGTGAGCAGAAATGTAAGAGCTACACCAATATAAAAACCTTTTTATATATATATACCGTTACCCTAAAAAATTTGTAATGGATGCTTACAGGAGTAATCAAACGAATGGGTGAGTTGGATGGAAGTTTAAAATAGAGAGAGCATACAGATGGGATATAAAAAAGAACAAAGAGACAAAGGAAAACAGAACCCAGGAAAAAAAAAAAAAAAACAAAGAAAGAACATTCTCCTAGCAAAGAACTATTATATTGATAGTTCATATCCATGTAGTGCCATGCTACACCAATATAAAAGCATTTATATATATACAATTACTCTAAAAGGTTTTACTTGCATAAAAATTAATTAAATTAATTTGCTTTGAAAGAATGAACAGCATTGTGGTACCAAATTAAAAAGTCATCATGGATCTTTCCAAATGCTATGCACCAAAGATTGACTAAAAAGAGGAATCTAAATTATCTCCTGTTACTCAAGAATCACCAATAATAGAAGATAATAAAACATTAATCTTTTTATTAATATTAACTTAAAAAAAAAATAATTTTTTACTTGTCTTGGGGATCAGCAGGTTTAAAAAGAGCACGAGAGAGGGAGAGAGAAAGAAACATGCTCTCCCATGCATGCACGATATGATAATTGATATTGATGGGTGAAACTGCCTTTTTTTTTTTTTTTGCTTTTCTCCCTCAGTCAAGTGACCCTGTGCGTATGTAATGTATGTTAGAGCCAGCCCAAACAAATTTATTTATTATGTAATGTTTTGTGCACAAAAAACAAGAATTCCATATATTATACATTAATATAAGCAAGCTTTCATGATCAGGAAGGCACAATTCAATGAATATAAGTTATTTCTACATTATGATTCAAGTCTGAACAAAAAAATAATATCCCTGCCCTATTGTTTTTTATTTTTATTTTGTTAAAAAGAACTCTTAGGAAAGAGTATACCAAATCAATCAACAATTTCCAAAAGAAGTAGAATGCAAACGAATCCATTTCATACTAAGTTCAAGACTTCAAGTCTTCATTTTTCTATCTTGGTCAAGGAAACAATAATTTGACAAGCATTAAACAAATACATAGTAGCTGAAGTATGAAAAGAGAAAATATAACGGCTTATATTAATTAATGAAGGGTTTCTTTATTAGAAAAATAGCATTTTAATAGAGGTGTTTACTTTAGGCCTTAGGATATCTCACCCCACAATAATATAGTTGTATCCCGATCCCTATAAATAAGGATGTGACTGGCATAGGGAACAAGTTAATTCTCACACTCGTAGGCCTATCAGACTTTTCTTAGAAGTTAGACTACATTTGAATAAACATAATTTATAAATGAGTAGAACAAATATGACATGTACATATATACTAAGAATTAGTTTTAGTCTTGTATAGGAATTTCAGCAAAGTTTACCGCTTGAAATATGGATCTTCCATATTGTCTACAACAAGAAATATGTTATACCACAAGAAGGAGAGTAGAACTCTCAACAACCAATACATACAGATAGTTAACAACACAAAATAGCAGAGTGAGATTATTGCCAGTGTACATGGGAGCCACTAAGATACAAATAAGGGTTATGCAACAAATAAAATGTTCTTGAACCTACGAAAGATGCAAGCCCCACTAAAAAGGAAGACATCCACTACACTTCTACTCCATAAGTAGGTGACTTGGATCGACATAACTATTTGAAAAATGTCAAACAATGAGGAGCGAGTGAAAAGTTAGTAACCAGATAATACTAATTACATAATAAAAGGGACAAATTATGTATGGTAGAACTTTTCATTATAATTCAACCATGATAGGAAAGATAATATATAGATTTAGAACCTAGGCTCAGATATCATTTGATAACACATATATTCCATGTTCTAATAAGTGAGCATAGATAACATACATGGAGAAGACCCAATTAGATCTATGGTTAATCAATAGGAGAAAATCATAGTAGAAAATCTACAACTTGCAATACCCATATGCTAGAGAGAAAAGGTTAGTCCAAAAAGAGTTTGAGGGAGACATATAAGAAAGATAGATGTGGCTAAGGTTAACACACTGAAAAAATTCATCAATTATTTGATGATTTAAGAATAAATATATTAAATTTATTTATTCCAAAAATTAACCCCACTTTTTTGATCTCTTATATAATAATTAAACAATTAGAATAGACTTAAAATTCTCTTTCAACCCTTAGTCAAAATTTGATAAGACAATTACTGATAAATATAAGTTGCAGGTTGGAGTTTTTATTCAATGGGTTTGCCTTTAATCAACCCATCACTGATTAATCACAAGTGGTATGAACCTAAGTTATCTTAAGTTTAGAATAATATTGATCATTTAATTAACAATTACAAAAAAATTGTTCTACAAAATAATTTAATATTATTTTCACTTTACATTTCTTTTCTTTTTCCTTCCTTATTTCTTGTCTTGTTTTTATTATTTTTATCTTTTTCTTCCCTCATTGGCTTTCACAATTTCAGCTTCTCACCTATTATAATTTTGTGGTCGGGTGAATAACTCAAATTTAGGGGTTTTGATATGAGCTGCTAAATTGTGATTAATTTGGATATTACTTGTGTACGATTAAAAAATTATTGATTCATTATATTCAACATAATTAATTACTAAACTCATATTAATGCGGCCTAATGTTTAATGCTCATTATTAAAATTGAAGAGCAATAAAAAATTGAGACAACAGATGATACTTATATGTTAAGGGAATTTGATATACATAAATTCAGTTCTTATCATGTTTCTTTCCTTCTATCTAATGGAAAAAAAAATATCATCGCAACACACACAGGAAAAAAATGCAAAAATTACTTCCAACTTTAAAGTTACCATTTATTACACAATCTGCATCTAACCTAATAATAGCCAATGCATTTGGCTTTATCTGGTCACATTGTTCTTACGATATGCAGTTAGATTCTCATGTTCAGATGATTCTAGATACTTTCTTTTTCACATTAATAGACTTTGTTTAGGATTTTATTTTTAAATTAATATTAAAAACTCAAATCCAAATTAATAATATGGGAATTTTTTCTTTCCTATTAAATAAATAGCTCTAAATTCTATTGGCTTTTACAATTGCAGCTTCTTACCTTCGCTAAGTTAGTGGCCATGGCATAACTCAAATTTAAGGGTTTCGATAAGGGCTTATAAACTGTGATTAAATTGGATATTACTTATGTACAATTAAAGAATTATTGATTCATTATATTTAACATAATTAATTATTAAACTCATATTATCTTAGTATGTGGCCTAATGTTTCACGCTCATTATTAGAATTGAACAACAACAAAAACCTGTTTATAAAAAAAAAAAAAAAAAAAAAGAGCATAGCTCATACAATACTTATATGTTAATGAAATTTGATATACCTATATTCAATTCTTTTTTTTTTTTTTCTTCCTTCTAACAAAAGAAAATATCATCACAACATAAAAAAATAATTCCACAAAAGATGCTTCAAAAATTTAAGTTACCATTTATTACACAATCTCCATCCACATTATTTATAGCAAATGCATTTGGCTTTATTTGGTTATGTTATTCTTACAATATGCAGTTAGATTCTTATGTTCAGGTAATTCTAGAAGCAGTATGTTTCACATTAATCTACTTTATTCAAGATTTTTTAAAAATCAATATTAAAAATCCAAATCCAAAACAATAATAAAGGATTTTTCTTTCTTTCCTATTATATTAATAGCTCAAAATTCTTGACACCTTGAGAAAAGAGTATTAGGAGACCTCTATTTCACACCCTCTTCACTCACTATCTTTTCCTTGCATTCATTCACACACACCTTCTTCCTCTTCCTCCTCCTTCTCCTTTATCACCTTCCGTTACATTATACTCCATCCCTCTTGCATAACCCCCGAAGCACACCTCTCTCTCTCTCTCTCTCTCTTTGTATGACTATTTATAAATCCCGGGTTCCTTCCCTTGTCCTTTTCTAATGTTTCAAGACTAATTTTTTCATTTGCTTTTGTTGGTTCTCGATACAGAGGATTCTATGAATGGAAAACGTTTCCATGGCTGGCAATAAGAACTTCGAATTGCCTCTAGGGTTTAGATTTCGTCCCACTAATGAAGAACTAATTACTTACTACCTCTTAATGAAGGTTCCTGATAGCTCGTTCACTACTGTGACAATCACCGAGTCAGATTCAAACAAGTGCGAGCCGTAGGATCTCCCCTGCAAATCTCTTGAAGAATTCAATTCTCTATTTTTGTTTTTTGTGGTTTTGTTTATGTTTGATTCAACAGACTAAAATGCAATTGTTGTTGGATGCGTAGGGAGAGCGAAAATGGGTGAGAATGAATGGTACTTTTTCGGTGTGAGAGATAGAAAATACCTAACTAGTCAAAGAACAAATAGGGCCACTAATGCAGGCTACTAAAAGGCCAGAGGCAAGGACAAGGAGATTTGTAGAGGAAGAACTCATATTGGCATGAAGAGAACTCTAGTTTACATAGGAAGAGCCCCTAGAGGTGAAGAAAACAACTAGGTCATGCATGCGTATGGGCTTGAGGGTAAACTTTCCAACTCTAATCCAGCTACACCAGCTAAGGTAAATTTTCTCCTCTGTTTTCCTTTGTCTACAACTACGGTTCAAGCTTCAATCTTTTTCTTTTTTGGATCATGGGTATTCTTGGACTCTGTCTGGGCTTTGGGTTAATATTTATTAGTGTTGAATCTAATCTTCTTCAGTTTTCTTTTTTCAGAATGATTGGGTTTTATGCAAACTTTTCAGATAACTAGTGGAAGAAAGTGCATATTGCAGGTGGTGCTACTCCGTTAATGGTTCAGATATCATCTTAGAATCAAGGATTCTCATCAGCTTCTACTAGGCCCGTGAACATTGATTCCCTCTGGAAGTATTCAAGACTTTAGAAAGTTGAACAACATTAGGAAACTTCTTAGAAAATAAATAAATGTGACTGGTGTCTATAGATTTCCTGCAACTGCATCATAAGGTTATGGGAAAGTATAGGAAATGCATGCATTGCTAGAAACTTGAACTTGAACTTCTTTCTTTCTCTTTTATTTTTGTTTTGTTTTTTTTCCATTTTTATTACATATTAATGTACTTGTTCTCTTTATAGCAATGAATGAAACAAGTAACCCTAAGTTTTGGCGAAAATTATGAAGTTTCATGATTCGGAATATGATCAAGATTTTAAGGTCAATTTGTTTTATTTATGAAAGTTTATGATTTCAGTATTATGCAGTTTTGTAATTTGGAGACCGATAAAGATTTTTAAGGTTTATTTATTTTATTTATGGTGAAAATTATGCAACTTTGTAATAGCAATGACATTTAGCTTCATGCTTAAAGAAAAGGAAGGATTTGAAAATTCTCATGCATGCTTTTCTGAAAATGGATACAAAAGAAGTTATGACATTATAGAGAATCAAAGGAACAGATACACTATAATAAGTATACAAATTTTCATGTAGGTAGTTGAAGGGAATAAAAAAAATAAGTGAACACAAATATATTCATAGATATAGAGTATGAGACTTACATAGATCTCTTAATTGTGGAAGCTTATCGAACTCTGGTAGGAATTACTGATCGAATGAGATACCCACAATGTATTGGGTGTATCTCAGCTTTTCACAACCTAAATCCCCTCTTGAATGTGACTGCAGAATACTCACACGTATTCTACTCAGAGCGTTTTAAGTATCTCTCTTTAATGAGTTGTACATCGTATAATAGTCTAGCCTTATTTATAAAAGGCTAGCTAGGGTTAGGGTTTAGTGGTAATTCTCATAATTACTAATTTACCCTTATTTAATGAGCACCCTTTATGGGTGGAATATTTTAACAGATTTAAGCCCTAGATATTATATGATATTCTAACAGTAGTAAATTAATCAAAATGGATTGAATAATTCTTTATCCTACATAGTTAGGTTGCCCAATTCAATGACAAATCAAGCACGGACGAATATAATAAATCCATTTTTTATTTTTTTTCCTTTTAATTTTAATGTTATTTTTATTTTTTGAGATAAAAAGAGGATAAATTGTGGTGGAACTTATTCCTATATATACCATCAAGTCAATTACTTTCTTATTTTGGTTAATACTAATCATTACATCAAGAACCTATATATCAAATATTCATAGATTAATTTAAAAAACATGAAATGTGATCTCAGAAAAAAGTATCATTTTCCTATGAAACAAGCAAATGCTAACAGAGGGAGACAGATTGAAAAACAGAGTTACAAGATAGAGGAAGAAATGGATGCCTAAGTGAGCATGACATATTGAAGAGATAATTTCAATGGACCTTAAACGTGCAGTAAAATATTGGTGAGCTTTAACAAATAATATAAGTACAGAAAAAGGGAGATGAAAAAGAAATCAATATAACTAAAAATTAGAAGTAGCAAGAGTTGAAATGAGTGCAAACTTAAAACTGAAAGTTATGTAATGGGGTGGAGGAAAGAAATAAAGAAGAGGATACAAACTTATCACTAAGTTCACTTCATTGTAGAATCTTAGAATAATAGGAAAATTAATGTAAAAAATAATAAGAAATTTTAAACATCTATAAATTTAAATTTTAAATTAATTCTAAACAATTTAGAGATTTAAATGTTTTCTACTTTTAATGTCATGACCTGAGCCAATAAAATGTGACCAGCATATGGATGAGGTATTCCTTATTCTCGTAGACTCATCAAAAACCTTAAGATAGCAAACTTAAATAAATCCACATTAAATAACCATTAAATCTCAAAATCTCTTCTTACAAACATTAACTGAATTAGTTTACTCTCTGTGTAGAAGATTGGGCAAGTTATTTCCTGAATTATGGACCTCCCAAATTTCTATAGCATAGTTAACTAACATACCATGGTAGTACATCAACATTTAGCCTGTATACAAGGGAGCGTCCAAACGAAATCATAAAATAAGAGAAACACATAGTTTTAGCAATAGGCTAGGCTCACTAAGGAATTAATCACCAAGATTACAATTCCGTAGGTGGTTGTTCTGAATCGACACTGAAATATGAAAAATGTTAAATAATGGGATAAGTGGAAACTCAGTGAGCAGATAATTCTAATATTGCAGAAATTAGAGCAAACTTACAATGGTAAATGTTTCAAAATTTAAAACCAAATATCATAAGTCATAATTCAGTAATATAAAACAAAAAATATTTATTAACAAAATGCATTTGGAAATCTCCTATAGAACTAATCGTAATTACATAATACAGAGCTAGCCCAAGGCTAGTGATAACATATTAAATTAGATACTCATTCAGCCATAGGCTCTGAGTAAATACCATAATGGCTTTAGGCCTATAAAAGAATATGGTGGTAAGGGTATAATACCCTACTTTATTAGATTACCAATTGCAGTGCACTATAGCTAACGTCTACTATCATTAGCTATAGCTAACGTCTACTATCGTTAGCTACAAGGTTTTGTTTTGGACATATTCTCAATATTTCAAAAATAATTAAACATCCATCTACATATATCAGAAATTTTAAAATTGTACCATTTCAAAGTTCATATCTCAATAATTCTAATAATTTAAAATTCATAATTCATAATTCAAAATAATATCTTGCATCATTAAGATTATCTATTCATCTAAGAGGAGTATACCAATCTCTTCCGATCCTTGGTTATAATTCTTTTGCTAACAATTTCCCTAGCCACCTAACACATTAAATAAAATAATCTTAACATCTAGTCTTCATGAATAAATCTAATTATTTAATTCTATCACTGACCTAATTAATTATTCCTTATTCACCTTTAATTAAATCACATATTTCATTACTAAATTTTAGGAAATTAAAATTATAGGCCACTTTCTTAAATAATATATACAAAATTCTTATTATCTAGATTTTATTTATTACTCTTATTATCATTATTATTACTATTATTATTATTTTATTCAATTATTCCATTATGCACTTATTAGATTTCTAACACCTACCATCATACAAATTTCACTTAGGGGTCAACTAATAAATTCCAAATTTTTCATTTAACCTCAAATAATATTTAGTGCTATCTAATTAAACCAAACTAATTTTCTTTTTCTAATTTCTGCTCTTTTTCTTTATGAAAAATCTAGAAAAATTATGAAAAATTAGAAATTCATTCAAAAATTCAAACTAAAATTTCAAAAAATTCTAAGTCACTCCCTAGGTGCATAAAAAAATTTAAGAAGCCCTAAAAACTAAAATTTCATTTTATTCCCAAATTGCCCCTAGACCCATAAATTGGATTTTTTTCAATTTGGAAGCCAAAATTTATAATTGATCAGTGATTTCAAGGAAGAAAGGTGTGAAATTCACCTATGAAGTGTAATCCTAACTCAATTTGAAGCAATCAACCTGAATTGAGCTTAAATTGGCCTCTTTTTCATATGAACAGTATCGAAATTAGGGTTATTCGATTCTGAGCAAATTGGACCAAACTGATCAGTGTAAATTAGGGAGAAAGGGCGAAAAAAAACATTATAGAACTGAAGCCTTAAGCTAAATTGAATATAAAATGCACCAAAATCACGTTTTTTTGGCCAACTAGTGACCTTTGCTAGTAGGGAACATGATGATGGAGCTGCAACCATTGAAAGAAGACGCCGACGACCCTTCACGGTGGTGGAGTAGCCTCGGTTTACTGGTGGAAAAATTGCATAGTGAAGCTTGCTGGTTGCATGATGATTTTGAAGCAAATGGTCTTCTGATGGTGTTTTAATGATATAATTGTGTATTAAAATAATATGAGTGGGGGTCGTAGGTATAACTATGATATTAGTTTAATTAAGTGGGTTAATAAAATAATGTTAGTGGAAATAATTGGGAGTTTAAAATATTTTTTTTTTAAGTGGGGAATATGGTACTTTATCATATCAAAAATTTTCTTACAAATACTTAGTTATTGTACTCTGTTGAGTTATATGTGCTAGGAATACACAGTATAAGGCTTAGGTACTCACTTTAGTTACAATCTCATATAAAATTTTATCTGCATATACATTTATCTCTAACTGTGTTCCCTTTTGAGTATAAATTTCATGGATATTACATTTAAGGGCAACAACCAAGCCAACGTATAACTAAGTATAGGCATATGACCTTTAGTTTTTTAAAATTGATATGTTTTAGTCTTGAGTTCTGATAATATGCTCTCACATTTTTTAAATTTTCAATCTAGTTAACTCACATATGCATTATGTAATTTTTATTAATTATTTGACATCTTAATTTGATCTCACTTAATCCATATATTTATTATACACATATATATCTCTTGATATAATAATTGCTTTTTTCTTTCTTTTCCTTCACTTTACTTTTTAGTCTATTTTTCTCCTTATATTTCTTCTTCTTCTTCTTTTTTCACTTTCTCTTTTGTTGCTCTCATTTTTTTTTTTTCCTTTTTCCATTGGCTTTGACAATTTCAGCTTCTCACCTCTTCTAAATTTGTGGCCATGGGATAACTCAAAATTAAGGGTTTTGACATGAGCTTCTAAAGTGTAATTAATTTGAATATTACTTGTGTACAATTAAAGAATTATTTATTCATTATATTCAACATAATTACTTATTAAACTTATATTATCTTCTTATGTGGCCTAATATTTCATGCTCATTATTAAAATTGAATAGCAATAAAAACTTGTCCCAAAAAGAAATTAAGAGCAAAGGCCCATGCGATGCTTAATTGTTAAGGGAACTTAATATACGTATATTCAATTCTTATCTAGTCTTTTTTTTTTCTTCCTTTTAACAAAAAAAAGATATCACCACAACAACAAAAATCCAAAAAGATGCTTCCAATAATAAAGTTATCATTTATTACATAATCTCCATCCAATCTAATAATAGCAAATGCATTTGGCATCATCTAGTCACGTATTCATGTAGTGCACAGTCAGAGTCTCATATTCAGGTGATTCTAGAATTAGTCTTTTTCACTTTAATCTACTTTATTTAGGATTTTTTTTTTTCTAAAAAAATTAAATATGCAAATCCAAATCAATAATAAAGGATATTTCTTTCTTTCCTAATAAATAAACAATTGTAAATTCTTTTATGGCAATTTATATAATAATAAAAAAAAAAGAATAATTGTAGAGAAAAATGTAAACATACAAAAAAGAGGCTGAACTACGTGAGGTGTTCCTAGTCATTATAAGAGAGAAGTAATTACATAAAAATTAGAAGACATAACTGAAATGCCTGAAATCACCTACAAGCTACCAGAAAATGATCTGTTGCTACTTAGTGATTAAAAGCTGAATTTGTTGTAGATTAAATTTTCACCGCCGGATTGATCGAATGGTTCTCCTAGAGCCACATGGATACTAAGTGCAAAACACCATTTTAAATGGCACTATGCATTTTGGGCTTTTATATTTTAACTAATTGCAAAAGCACCAAAGGATTGTCATCTCACAATAATCCCATTGTCAAGTGAAAAAATCTTACAAACTTATATTTTTAACATATTTATATAATATTTAATTTGATATATCAATTTTAATAAAATCATTTTAAAAAAATGTCATCCTGCAGCCTATTATGTTTTCTTGTTAAGAAGAAAACTTCACATAGGATCTACGAAGAAGTTAGCACCTAACAAAGGAAGGTTGGATAGTAGAAACTGAAGGGGCCCCTTCCCGATTGAAGATCAAAACTTCATCGAACAGATGAGAATCATGACGTTGATGATACCAATGATGGCTGTTTCTTGCCGAAGCTTCCCGATAAAAAATTAGACATCTGGTAAGGCCAACATTGGACACTAAGACTTCCCGGTTAATAATTTCACTGCTAATATATACTTATAATGCCCTTATAATTGGGTTGGTTAAGGTAGGTATGTTGAGGCATGCCTGTTTCATTCTTGATATGATGATGAATCAGGCAAGAGTACCTAATATGTCAACTTTTAGAGCTCTTTTAGTAGGGTATTGTAAGGCTAGACAATTTGATGAAGCGAAAAGATTGATTTGTGAGATGGAAAGCCATGGCTTAATTGAACTTTCTTTGATGGAGAGGTCGAATCCATCGACTGAGAGGTTGAAACGAGACATGATGAGGGACTTTCAGAAACAGAGTTCTCTGATGATATTGGAAATGGACTTTATTTAGATACAGACCTTGATGAGTATGAGAACCACATTAATAGGGTTCATGAAGACTCCACAGTACTTAACTTCAACTCATGTATCAGGAAGGAATGCATCAACAATAACATAAGAAGTGCGTTGATTTTGACAGAAGAAATGCTTAGGTAGGGGCATGAATTGGGGTTGCCTGATTTTTAAGAGTTAGTGAGACGACTCTGCTCATCTCAATCACAAATCAAGGTGATGTCTAGACTTTTAGAGAACATGCCCCAGCTGGCTCAAATACTAGATCAGGAAATGCTCAATGTGGTTGTTCAAGCATACAGTAAGAAGGGCATATTGTACAATGCAAATTTTGTACTGGAGGAAATGCTTCAAAATATAGCACCTTGTTTGAATGTTTCTGCCTTGTGAATCAATCAATAATGTAAGGCTAATTTATATGACAAAGTTATTTCATTGAAAGATATTTTGAAAGAGCAGTCTGCATTTTCCTCTACACATTGTGCATTAATATGTAGGCCCTATAATGTTGGGAACATTGAGAAAGCAGACATTTTATTTCAAGAGGTGTTGTTGAAAGGACTAATTCTGGATGCTAAAGTATGCAACATACCTACTCAAGGGCAAAGCGAAGCTAATGACTTGAAAAAAGTTAGGGAACAACATGGGTTTGCTATAAGAAAAAGTTTGGAACTTTCCCTCTCAAGTTATCGGGAGTTTGGAGCGTATGATGTGTATGACAGGTCAAGTTCTTGTTGCTTTAAGCTTGAAGAACCTTATGCTTGTACATAGTACAGTTAATGGCCTCATAATATATGACATTCCAATATTCCAAAGAAGCACAGATACATCTAAACAGGAGACATACCCATATCATATACATATTTAATACGATACTCAATACGATATACCTACATAGGTATCAGAAATTTTTTTTGTAGGATATGTTTCAAAAAAACACCAAAATGATATCAAATTGATTCTTTGATCACTCTTTTATTAGTTGTGGTGTTGTTTTATCATTTTATCTTCCATTTTAGCATATTTTCCTTCCATATTTCATATAATCTTTCTTTATCACTAATCTTATTTGCTAAAATATATATTCATACATACACAAATAAACTCATACCTGTATCTTAAATTTTTTTAAAATTGACGTATTTCACGTATCGTGTCGTATCGTATCCGATACTCACACCTGTATTAGGGCTTCTTAGCTATATTCTCTCTTTTGTCATCTGGAAATAGTTTTTTTGCTCACAACATACTGGATGAGATGAAAGAGAAGAAAGTTGTACCTAGTAAAGTCACTTATAATTTTCTTGTATATGGATTCTTGCAATGTAATGATTTGTATAGATCTATGCATTTTCTAACTAATTGTGAAGGAACTCAAACCAAGAAACCACAGCTTGAGAATGGTGATAAGTCATTCATGGTTCAGTCATTCAAAATGCAAAAATTGAAGGCCTTCTTTCTCATGGTAAGATATAGGAAGCAGACAATTTTGTGGATAAGATGGGAGAGAGATTTTTAACCCTGGATTATATCAATTACGATAATCTGGTTAGGCAATTTTACTAGTTAAGCAATTTTGCTGGTATGGAATATTGGACATGGCAGTTCATCTTATGAACCTTATGCTGAAGAAACATAATGTTCCAATTTCCACTACAGTAATTTATGGATTCTGTGCACAAAATAAAGTGGACATAGCTTTGGATTTTATTCTAAGATGTAGATTTAGAGTCTCAAAGCAAAGCAATGACAAAGAAAAGGACAATGATAACGGCAGTAAGAGATTTTTGTCAAGGCTTCTTTCTAAAAGTGGCTTTGTTCAAAAGAAATGATTCAAATCCTAGGCTAGAAGGATCTCAATGATACTCTATTTTAGCAAGACTATTATGTGAGAGTAGGATGTAGTTTTGCTCAATACTTGTATGACTTGAGTGTACATTACATTTATAAGTTGTGTGCTAATATTTTGGCAGCTCAATTCAGAGTTTCTTCTAATGATAGATTTCAACTTTAATTTCATATTAATATTAATCTGTGTCTTACAGCTTATTGTCTTTCACTTGGAATTGTTTCAACACCCTATCTCTGGCATGAAGTGAGAAGTGTTGAACTCAAAGACCCTAGAATTCTGTGGGAGAACTTAGTATTCAAGTAGAAAAGTTTAATAACACTACTCTAGTGTTATCCCAGAAGAAATATATATCCGATTTAATGTATAAGGCCCAGATGCAAGACTCAAAAAGTTTACCAACTCCAATGATACCAGGACGAAAACTATCAAAAACTAGTTCATCTCTCATGACTAATCCTTAATTGTACATATCAATAGTTAGAGCATTGCAATAAGTCATAATAACTCAGCCTGAATTTTCCTTTTATGTCGACAAGGTGCGTTAATTCATGCAAGAACCATTAGAGTCTCACCAGAATGCTGTGAAGAGAATTTTGCAATATCTCAATCCTTTGGGTTAATGTCCACTAAGTCACCTAATTTTGATTTGACAGCCTTTAGTAATGCAGATTAGGGCAATGACTTAAATGACAAGCAATCAACTTTAGGTTTTTGTATTTTTCTGGGAAGCAATCTAATTTTGTGGGAAGCTAAAAAACATAATGCAGTTGCATGATCAAGTACAGAAGCAGAGTACAGAAGTGTAGCTAATGTTGTTGTAGAGCTTATGTGGATGAAAACCTTGTTGAAAGAATTACAAATACAATAACAATGACAATTCCTACAATACATTGTGACAACTTATGCACAATTTTGATGAGTCATAATCCAGTGTCGCATAATTGAACAAAGCAAATAGAGTTGGATTTTTTTTTTCCTTTTGTGAGAGAGAGTTGTAGCAAAATAGTTAGAAGTGTACCATATTTCTTCAACTGAACAAGTTACATATTTGTTTACATAACCATATGCTAAAACTGAAGCTGTTGGCCACAACTCATGTCTTCAATTATTCTTGGACCAATCTGTTTCATGACACCATCTTCATATAATATGTCAAATAATTAAAATGTTAGTTAGTTTCTCACTTCTTATTCTATATATTATCTTCCCTTAGCGACGTAAGATTCCCTTTTATATTTATCATGTGATACACGATTTTTCACCAGAAAATTCAACTTCTTTTTTTTGTTTGGTAAATAGTATGTTAGAAAAATATACCAACCATACCTATGAAGATTTTAAATGAACATAAGTTTAGGTCGCACTTTAGTAAAAAGGTAAATATGTGCAAATATATAATATGTTAACATATGACTAAAATTACCATGCATATTTGTTGAGAAAATGAAGTTCAGGAGTATATTTATTCTAATATTATTTTTACTGTTATATATGTAATTGACTAGCTTTGAATGCGGTGACATTATTTGCCTAAATTCAAAATTTAGGAATGTTTTTATTTCAAATCTTAAAATTAAAAAAAAATAACTGCACACTTTTTTATTTCTAAAAATAAAAGAGAGATATTTTTAATTTATTTAAAATATTTTATTATGATTTAGTTTAAGAATCTTATAAATCAGATAACGGCGTCCTTAGGCATGGCCTCATGTCGAAAGAAGGAAGGCACATTCACAGTGATGCGCGAGCTATGACATGCCAGTTAGGTACAAACTTAAGGAATGGACAAATGAAAAAAAGCCACATGGGAAAATGTCTATTTTGCTTTTATTTATTAATATTGATCATTTGTCCTCAAATCAAGATGAAGGGGGTTGTCAAATCTCAATGAGATTTTTAAAAATAGAATAATATCGGCGCCATGCGCATAGGTGGTAGTGACATAATCAATTTCTTTCTTGAAATGGAAAGAGATTATTTTTGACATTATTGAGCTCATAATTATGATTAGTTATGAAAAATTTTCATAATTGTAGTTTACAGCTAGTTAACCTTCTGTTCTTGAAACTAACATCATGATGCTCAACACTCACAACAATACAATTTTCTTGACCATCATATTTGTCATTAATGATCTTTTTTAGAGTCAACCTTCGAGAATTACTAAAAAAATAATTGGTGATTAATCATTAATGTTAAAGTATATTAATTTGAAAGTAAGTTTTAATTCATTGGATATCACAAAATTGTTCTCTTTTTTTAAATATTGAAATACTTGTTAAAATATCATATAATATTTAGAGTTTAAATATGTTAAAAATATTATACAATGTCCACTCATAAGGAATACTTATTAAGTAAGGGAAAAATAGTAATTATAGGAATTATTACTAAACCCTAACCCTAGTTAAGCTATAAATAGGGCTAGACTATTATACGATAGATAACTGAGATATAAAAAGAGACTTGAGACGCTCTAAAAGACATACCTACATGTATTTTGCAATTGCATTAGAGAGGGAATTTAAATTGTGATAATCCGAGATACACCCAATACACTGTGGGTATTTCTTTCAATCCATAATCCCAGCCAAAGTCTGATCAACTTCCCCAATCAGAAGAAGTATGTAAGTCTCCTACCCTAAATTATCTATGAATGTGTTCATTACTTAATTCCCTTCAATACCTAATTAGATTAAATTGTTCTAGATTTTAGATGTATTTAAAGAAATAAGTATTTTTTTTATTAAGGTATGTGATAGTTAAATTGCAAATTTTCTTTTAACAAATAGATATATGATAGTAGTTTGACTTAACCATTTTAAGGGATAAAGACTTATTCTGCTAGTTAGTTCAAGAAACTTACAAATTTGTAATACAGATCATATAATATAGCTCTAAAATGAAATATTGCCATAAAATTTTAAACAAATCGCAATAATTTAATGTAATACTAAAAATTAATAATAATTCAATTCCTATCATTGATTAGATTTTTTTTAGTACATAAAAGTCTTAGTATGTGGATGGGAATGTCGTTTTCTATGATCAATCCATTAATGGCAGCTTTGTTGTGTACCCAAACACAACACATGCCCATGAGCAGCTGCCTATATATAAACAGACCAAAACATAAAAAGTAAAAAGAATTAAAAAAATAAAAATAAAAATAAAATGGAAAGCTTGATATATTTCTTCATAATTAAAGTCCTTAACAAATTCCTTCATAGGTTTTTCAACTTTTTAATCAACTTACATACTATTAATGTAAGAGACAGTATTTGCAAGAACTAAACTTATGTATAAGATGCAGTTTTTGATAGCTTGATTATCAGATTCTTGTAATTAAGTTACAATATATGCAGAAAATTTATAATTTATGTTTTAAAATAACACATTTATGATATTTTAATTATATAACTGATAATAAACATATAAATAACTATACTTAAATTCTGGTGTGTCTTTGATCTCCATAGATGTAAATTTCTTCTTAATGAAAGGCCACAACAAATTTCTTCATATACATTTTGCAAAAGAATTATATACAATTTTTTATATTTTTATTATAATATTTTTCAATTGAAATATGATAAATATATGGTTAATTAATTATATTATTACACGTGTATGATTAATATAAATTACTTCATAATTTTTAAATTAAATTATCCATTATTATTAATTAATCATACACTTATTCTATTTTAATTAAAGAATAATATAATAAACTACATATAAATCTAATTCATAGATTTTAAACTTTTTAATAAACATACATCAAATTAACACAAGAGACGATATCTTTAAGACTAGATTTTTAAAAATTTTGTTATATTTTAATAAAAAAATTTGATAATAAAAAATATAACATATGTTGTTTTCCTATATTTGACTTGATGTCCATAATTGTTAATTTAGCTGCCACAAAGGGTCTCACTTGTAATTTAGATACAAAAGGAATTAAAATAATGAACGCAATCATAAATTAAGAGTAGGAGACTTACATACTTCTCCTAATTGCAGAAGTTGATTGAACTCTAGTCGAGATCATAGATTGAATGAGATACCCACAGTGTATTAGGTGTATTTCGAGTTTTCACAGCTTGAATCCCTTATCGAATATTACTGTAGAATACTTTGCATGTATTCCTCTCAAAACGTTTCATGTTTCTTTTTAGATCTGAATTATGTATCATATAATAGTCTATCCCTATTTATAAAAGGATAACTATGGTTAAGGTTTAGTAGTAATTCCTATAATTATTATTTTATCCTTACTTAATGAGCACCCCTATGGATAGACTCTGTATAATATTTTAACATATTTAAACTTTAGATATTACATGATATTTTAACAAGTTAAATATTGCAGACCTTTTTTTTTCTTTTTCTAAATTTTGGGTTTCTCTTATTCAGTTGTCTGGTTGTGCAGCTTCTATTCTAAAAGTGAAAACCAACTTTTCGAATGCTGAACGTCTCTTTCTTTTTTTTTGGTTTGAGGTTTGGCTTCAATTAATTATGCAGTTGCTTCGAGTGAACGACATGTTTGGATTTAGGGCAATCTGATGTTGTGACATATATAACTAATTGTTTTATTTTTTCTAATAATTATTGATAAAAGCAACATGGCTTTCTGGATTATATATCAAAATCACACTTTTTTTGGTATACAATGAAATGAGTGAAAGCTTTGTCTACGTTGCAGGTGGCTCGCTTTTCTCAGCCTCCAAACTAAACAATCTTCACACTCCGCAAAAAAATAATATATATAATTTTTGAAGAATAAGAAAATTAAAGTAAAAAATAACTCTGAAAGATTTAGAAATTTAAATTTTTTCTATGTATAATTGAGTATAGGTATATACTCCCTTCAATTTTTCAAAATTATATTATAGTATTGAGTTTTGATAATATACTCTTACATTTTTAAAAAATTTGTATTCACTTTACTCACATATACATTATGTAATTTTGTTTCTATTATTTGACTTCTTAAATCGATCTTACTTAGCTCATTCATCTATTACACACATATGTATATAACCTTTGCAAAAACAAACAAAAAAACTTATAATACTTATTTTTCTCTTTTCGTTCTCTTTACCTTTTTTCTTTCTTTCTTTCAATGGTATCTTTACATTTCTTCTTCTATTGTCTCTTTACATTACATAATCCTCATCCAATTCAATAATAACTGTGAACACCTCATCCCTAATTGCCAAATTCTTTAATTAATGGATACACCAATGAATTAATAATTAAACAAATAGGAAAATTAAAAATGACAAAACTTTAAAGGACATTTTCAATTGGGGGAGAGAATTTGAGATTAAACATAAAATGATGGGAGACAATTAAATAAACTCAAAACCAATATATATATATATATATATAATAAATAAAATAAAATTAACAAATTAGAATAATTATGGTAATAGAAATAAAAAAATAATCATAAAGTAACTAGCATAAAATAGGAAAAGGGGTTGTACTTTCAAGCTGCAGGAAAAAGCTGAAAAAAAAAAAAAAAGAAAAATCGTTGGTAGGCAGATTGATGTAACTTTCACAAGAAAAGGTGGAGCGTGAACCTATGACTGGAAAGATGCAGAGGAGAACTGAAAAAGATGGTAGAAGGAGAGAGAAAAGGAGCTATTTAATAGCCAAAAAGAGGGCACAACTTTCTCGGCTGTACGATAAAAAGTGGGCGAGCATAATCACCATAGGGGACCAGCATGATCTGAAAAGGCATGATTTATTTGGCTCGACTAGGTGCTATAGATAGTGGCAAGGGGAGAAAGCAGGGATGGTGAGCACAAATATCTTTGGCTGGATGGTCAGTCTAGTTAGAAAGCAAGGATGAGGAAGACTCTTCTTCAGTGGCGTGGCCAAACCGTGAGAAATGGGGGACCATAAGCAGTCAACGAACAAGGAGAAGAGGAGGAGAGAGCCCTGTTTGGAGGCATGAAAAATAGGGGTTTACGGGATGAAGAGGACGAACCGGTTAATGGTAAAGCAAGGGTGCAAGAACGGGTTAAGGTGGAAGCCTTGTCTTTACTTTGCTAAAGGGTACTGCAAGAACGAGAATACATGCAGGTTTCTTCATGGTGGGCTTGAAGAAGTTGATGGCGCTGCAATGGTAGTGGTGGTCTCCCAACAAGATGGAGATGATGGACCAGTGTCATAAGCTTCTCAGATCTAAGAGTGTTCAGCAACAGAGCAACAAAATGATAGCCAAAGAGCTATAGTTGCACGTATGATGAACGAGGATTTGCACAAGTTTGGACGATCCAGGCTATCATTTGAATGGTGATCTTAGAAGGGTGAACCCAGCTTCTAGGCAGATCTACTTGACCTTCCCAGCAAATGGCACTTTCAGAGAGGAAGATGTTTCAAATTACTTCAGCATTTATGGACCTGTTCAAGACGTGAGGATCCCTTACTAGCAGAAGCATATGTTTGGGTTTATGACCATTGTCTATCCAGAGACTATGAAGCTTACTCTGTCCAAAGGAAACCTTTATTTCGTCTGTGATGTTCCAGTTCTCGCCAAGCCTTATAAGGAAAAAGGCAAAGTTCCAGACAAGTACAGGAAGTAACAAAATCTGTCAACTCTATACCAGAGCTCAAACCAACTTGTATGATAGCCTTAATGGTGTCTAAAAGATAAGTAAGAGCTATAGACATAGCCACTGACCCAGCAACAGCAACCCCATGAAAGTCAAGTCCTTCCACATCGTGATCATCGAACAATCTGTCAGCCCCAGCGATGGCACGTGGCTAGGCGGGCAACTCTTCTCTGCCATGGTAGTCCGTAAACCGGCCCACTGGTTCCTCAACTAGCTCGGCATCGAGCACGACAAGCTAAAGGATTGTGTTGCGATAAAGCACGTAACTCGGTTCACGTCCACCATCAGGAGCAAGTTTCTCACGAGGTCAGACATGGAGCTGTTCGACACTGACGGTGTGATCAGAGTTTGGGGGTTAAGCATTTCAATGTAGAAGAATACTTGAAACAAATGACAAAGAGAGAGAGAGAGCAGAGGAGAGAGAAACTGAGAGAGGAAGAAGAAGGAAGAAGAAGAAGAGAGAGAAAGAGTTGTTGAAGAATGCGTTGGAAAGTAGATAGGTTAATGGTTAATAGAAGAGCAATGTTTCAGGTGAAGAAGACGTCGTTGCGCTCACCAGAAACTGTAGTGGTGCTTGTTGTGGGCTGTGCTTTTGACGATGCTGGAGGTCTCAGCGACACAGTGGACGAAACCAAATGAACGTGTTGGAGGTGAACAAGACAGACTGTGAGACGTGTAATTTTGATCATCCCCTGCACAATATGGTTCATTTTTATTTGTTTTGTTATTATTTTTTATTATTACTTTTTTAGTATTTTATTTTGTTTTATTCTACTTCATTTTATTTCTTATTTCTTTTATTATTTACTTTATTTTCATTTTATTTTATCATGCATTTCATCATATTTTATATATATGCATGTATATATATACATTTATATATAAATATTTATTTATTTATTTATTTATATGTGTGTGTATATACCAAGGGGACATGGTGCCATATAGATTTGATGGATGCATGGGAGGGTATGTGCATGACAAAAATGTGGGGGTTCTTTTTTTTATCTTATTTTTTTTATTTATTCTTTTTATTTATTTATGTGTCTATTTGTTTCACCTTATTTTATTTCATATTTCTTTTATTTTTATTTTTATTTTATTAGGCATGTCATTATATATATATATATATATATATATATATACACACTAAAGAGACATCGCCATAAACGAAGGGTAATTGCATGGATTTCTTGAGCGACGTGCATAGCAAAATGGTTGTAGGTGGATTATTTTCATTTATTTATCTATTTTATTATTATTTTATCTTCTTATGTCAATGTGAAACTAATTTTGGTTATACAAGTAAAGTTTTAAGAAAATCGTCATGTGAGAATATTATTCTCTTCGAGTGCTTGTGATCATGTAAGATTTTAATCTCCTTAAATCCCGAAATTTAGTACATATTTGTTTTAAAAATAATAATAATACGAAGGTGAATACTTTAATTAAATATTTTTCGTTATTTACGAAATCATCGTGTGAGAATATTATTCTCCTCGATTGCATAGGATTATATGAGATTTTAACCTCCTTAAATCCTTAAAATTAGTACACATTTGTTTTAAAATAATAATAATAATAATAATTAAATATTTACTTTAATTAAATATTCCCCATTATTTATGAAATTATCGTGTGAGAATATTGTTCTCCTCGATTGCATGGGATTATGTGAGATTTTAATCTATTTAGATCTTGAAAAATCAATACATATGTGTTTTTTTTAAAGAAAAAAGTATAATAATAAGAATAATACAAAAATAAACACTTTAATATCTTCCATCATTCGCGAAATCATCGTGTGAGAATATAATTCTCCTTGAATACTTGGGGTCATATGAGATTTTAATCTCCATAAACCCTGAAAATTAATACGTAGTTGTTTTAGAATAATAATAACAATAATGATAATAATGCAAAAATAAATATGTTAATTAAATTTTTTTTACAAAAAAGATTAGTTCTTCCTTCATAATCACATTTAAATTTCAAAATAAGGATTAAAACTCCCAAAATAAACAAAAATTTTAAAAAGAAAAAATGAAGAGGTCAAGAGAGCTAGATTAATTAGATTGTCGTAAATTAAGACACACAGACTAAACCTCAATTTCGTTTTGTTTATAGAAATCTATTCAATTTAAACTTTCATGTTCTCATAATAAAATTTACAAATAATCAACCTATAGACACACCTTTGTGGTCAAACTACATGGACTTTGATCCCTATCACGGGGTACGTAGGCCCTAGGTTTTCATCCTAGGTTAAGTCCGTCATTTGTAAATATCTGTCTATTTGCTTTCATTCTTGCTGTTTTGTCTCCTTTGTTTAACGAGCATGTATGTCGATAAAAGGGTAATTGAGATAAATTTAAAAGTCATATTCCATTTCAACTAACTGGTTTAAGGTAATCGTCCTTATGGACAGGTGTTGTGGGGTGCCTAACACATTCCCCACACTCAAATAGACTCTCAAACTCATCTCTGATTTCACAGACCATATTGCCTTTTTCTTTTTATTTTAAATTAGTTTTCTAAAGTTTTCCGTTAAAAATTTTGGTGGCGACTCCAAATAAATTGATTTTCAAGATTCGTTTTTGGGAATCAGTTAGACCCCTTTTTATCATTTTTCGCCAAAAGGTCGGTTACAACAATAACAAATACATATGGTTTTATTTGATCACATTGCTCTTGTGGAGCATGGTCAGATTCTCATGCCCGGGCGATTCTAGAAGTAGTTCTTTTCACATTAACCTACTTTATTCAAGATTTATTTTTAAAACAATATTAAAAATCCAAATCCAAATTAATCATAAGAGATATTTTTCTTTCCTATTAAATAAATAGCTCTTTTTTTTTCAAAATAATATAAGAGCATAGGCTCATATGGTACTTAATAGTTAAGGAAATTTGATATATATAAATCCAATTTTTATCTAGTCTTTTCTCTTCCTTTTAATGAAAAAGAAGAAATCATTGCAACGCAAAAATAATTTCCGAAAGATGCTTCCACTTTAAAGTTACCATTTATTACATAATCCCCATGCAAACTAATAATACTAAATACATTTGGCTGTATCCGAGTCACGTCATTCTTACGCTGCGCAGTTAGATTCTTATGTTCAAGCAATTCCAGAAGCAACCTTTTTCACTTTTATTTACTTTATTCAGGATTTTGTATTTAAAGCAATATTGAAAACCCAAATCTAAATCAATAATAAGGGGTATTTCTTTTTTTTTCCTAATTAAATAAATAGCTATAAATTCTTTTATAGCAATTTATATAATAAAAAATGGGAATAATTGGAGGGAAAAGTTTAAACCTAAAAGAAGAGGCTGAACTAGGTGAGGCGTTCCTGGTCATGATAAAGGGAAGTTATTACACATAAGTTAAAAAGACACAGCTGAAATGCCTAAAACCACCTACGAGTTATCTTGCCAACCATGGATCTTCGCACCTTGAAAAACCAGTATATAAGGACCTCTATTTCACACCCTCTTCACTTACTCTCTTTTCCTTACATTCATTCACACACACCTTCTTCTTCTTCCTCCTCCTCCTCCTCCTCCTCCTCCTCCTTCTCCTTTATTATCTTCCATTACACTCATACTCCACCCTTTTCCATAACCCCCTAAGCACACCTTTCTCTCTCTTTCTATGCCTATTAACTAATTCCAAGTTCGTTCCCCTATTTTCCCATTTATCTAATCTTCAATGCATGTCAGAGATTTACTGATTTAGATTTATTTCTACGATTATTGCTTGAGGACTGATTTTTTGTTTTTGTTTTGTTGGTTCTTGAAACAGAGGATTCTAGGAATGGAAAACATTTTCGTGGCCGGAAAGATTTGCCAAGAGAAGTTCCAATTGCCAGTAGGATTTAGATTTCATCCGGCGGATGAAGAACTAATTACTAACTACCTCTCTGTGAAGGTTCATGACAGCTCCTTCACTGCTATAGCAATCACCGAGGCAGATTTAAACAAGTGCGAGCCATGGGATCTTCCTTGTAAGTCTCTTGAAGAATTCACTTCTTTATTTTTTTCTTTCCGGTTTTGTTTATGTTTGATTCGACAGACTAATATGTGGTTGTTGTTAGATATGTAGAGAGAGCGAAGCTAGGTGAGAATGAATGGTACTTTTTCAGTGTGAGAGACAAAAAATACCCAACTGGTCAAAGAACAAACAAGGCCACTGATACAGGCTATTAGAAGGCCACAAGCAAAGACAAGGAGATTTACAAAGGAAGAACTCATATTGGCATGAAGAAAACTCTAGTTTTCTACTTGGGAAGAGCCCCTAGAGGTGAAGAAACCAACTGGGTCATGCATAAGTATGGGCTTGAGGGTAAACTTTCCAACTCCAGTCCACCCACACCAACAAAGGTAAATTTTCTCCTCTGTTTTTCCTTTGTCTACAACTGCGGTTCAAGCTTCAATCTTTGTCTTCTTTTTAGATCATGGGTATTCTCAGACTTTGTCTGGACTCTGGATTGATATTTGTTAGTTTTGAATCTAATCTTCTTTTTCTTTTTCTTAGAATGATTGGGTTTTATGCAGAGTTTTTCAGAAGACTGGTAGGAAGAAATTGCATATTACAGGGGGTGATACTCCATTAATGGTTCAAGGATCATCTCATCATCAAGGATTCTCATCAGCTTCTACTGGGCCTGTGAACATTGATTCCCTCTTGAAATATTCAAGGCTTTAGAAAGTTCAACATCATCATGCTGCTTCTTAGGAAAAAAAAGATTAAACAAATAAGTGACTGATGTACATAGATTTCCTACAACAGCATCATAAAGTTATAAAAAAGTGTAGCAAATGCATGCATTACTAACTTGAACTTCTTCTTCTTTTTTTTTTTTTGCCTTTTTCCATTTTCAATGCATATTAATGTACTTGTTCTCTTTATAGCAATGAATGAAACAAATAGCCCTTAATTATGGTGAAAATTATGCAGTTTTGTAATTTGGAGTCAGATCATGATTTTAAGTTTTATTTATTTTATTTATAAAAGTTATTGTCAATATTATGCAATTTTGTAATTTGAAGTCAGATCATGATTTTAATAGTTATTTATTTAATTTATGGTGAAAGTTATGCAATTTTGTAATAGCAATGACATGAAGCTTCATGCCTAACAGACAATGAGATATCTGGGAATTCTCATGCATGCTTTTCAAAAAATGGATACTAGTTTGACATTATATAAAATCAAAGGAGCAGAAACACTACGAGTATGGATTGTCTCTACTGGAGCCTCTCCAGTAAGGTCTGGAGCTATTGAATTCAAATATGATGATGGTTTTAGATTTAATAAATATAAAAAAAATTTAAAATATAAAAATAAATATTTTTAAATAATATTTTAAAAAATAAAATAATTTTTAGTATCTTATAATTTATTTTACACATCTAATTTCTTTTACACATCTCACAGTATAATTAAGAGAGAAAAATAAAATAATTTTTATATCTTATAATTTATTTTACACATCTTACAATATAATTCAAAGAGACTAGATCATCTTTAGTAGAATTTAAAATTTTAATATATCTTTTCTTAAAAATATTTATGTTTATATTTTGAATTTTTTTATATATGTTATATTTGGAGCCATTGGATCTAGATCCAATGCCTCCAGATCATACTGGATAATCACCAGTAACGTCATCCAATGGTTCCAGATCTTACTGAAGAATCTCCAGCAGCGTCCATACTCGAAACACTATATTGGGATATAAAACAAATAAGTATAAAAATTAAGTAAAATTTGTTGTACACTTATAATTTTGAATGTAATAGTGTACCTAATTATAATGTAAAGACATAATTGTAATATTATTATTTTTGTAATTGATATTATTATAATTATATCTGTACATTATACTTGAGTTTACTAATCAATGATGGTACATAAAAATTTTCATGGGATAGTAGAATAATCAAAATGATTGAATAATTCTTTAGCTTATATAGCTAAGTCACCCTTTTTTATGGCAGACCGAGCATGGAGAAACATAGCCATTCCTTTTTTAATTTTTTCTTTTGATTTTATTTTAAATTTTTAAGAGAAAAAGAGGATAGAGTGTGGTGGAACCTAACCCTATATATACACTATTTCTTCTTTCTGGAGAAAAACTAAAGATGATCCAAATTCTTGACGAACTGTATTATTAAACGATGAGATTTACCAACAAGTTAATTACTTTCTTGTTTTAGTTAATACTAATCATTGCATCATAAAACTATATATCAAATATTTATAGATGTGGTACAAGGTAAAGATTAATATAAAAAGTGACACGTGATATGAGAAAAAAGTATCATTTTCCTAGGGAACTAATAAATGCCGAGAGAGAGAGAGACAAATTGAATAATAGTTATAGAACAGAGGAAGAAACGGATGCCTAAGTGAGCATGACATATTGAAGAGATAATTTCAATGGATCTTAAACTTGCAGAAAAATATTGATGAGCTTTATCAGATAACATAAGTACATATATAGGAAGATAGAAAAAGATATCAATATAATTAAGAATTTTGGTCTCATAGAAATAAAAATATGTTTAGCAAAAATGTTCTTACTTATAATAATTTTTAAACAAAAATACCCTTATGATACATCAAAACCCTAATTTATTATTATTTATTTGATTTATTATTATTTATTATTACATTATGATTTTTAATTTATCCAAACAACATTTTAATATTTTCATTTCTACTCGTACTTTCATTCTCATTTTCATTGTATCAATTCTAACAACCAAATAGGCCCCAAGAGTTTTGTAATGGGCATTGCTATCAAAAAACAAGCAGCTCCCAAGACTCAAACCAACAACCTCTAGGCAATAAACCCATGCTTCTCCACTGAACCAACATTGTCTTCTATTATATATGTGTGTTGTATTATATATATTTGCATTTCATTTCCTTAGTTGCAAAAAATACATCTCCTTATACTTGAACCCAAACACTTAGAATAACTTCATCATTCATTACCACATAACCAATAAAAACTTCATGTTCATCATTTGTAATGAATTATATATATTTATTGTTGGCTTTTTTTATAGAAATTTTATTTTGAATTTTTCATTAGTCATGACTTGAAAAGTTATCTATTATTATCTTTTGACCTATTTTGACAAAGTAATCTTTAATAATTATATTTTTTACTCTATAAATCATTTTAATTCAAATTTAAAATTACTAGTATTTGATTATTATATTTAGATTTAAATATATAAAATTTTAAAATATATCTATATTTAATTATCACCTATTCAACTATAATCAAAATAAAAACTATTAATCATTGCATTCAGTAGTTTTAGTTATTAGTCTAAATTTAAAAATATTAATTTTAACTATGTAATTGCATATTTTAATAACAATTTTTTTTATAGATAAACTCTTATAATTTTACGTTACAATTCTATGTTACAGGTTTACCTTCCTCAAATGATTTTACCTAAACTCGTGAGTTTGACCACTTTGCCTATGACTACTTATATTTTTACATTGTTAATTTACAACTTAGATAAGTAATTAAACATACATTAGGTTAGTACTCTGAAATTTAATTCTAAAGAATAAATTCATTTACATAAATAGTTCAGCTCCATTCAAGGAATCAACATTATCTCATGCCAAAAATTTAACAAAATTACTTGCACATCTAAGAAAGACTTCCTAATTAAAGATTTAGACTATTCCCTTGAATTGGTCTCTTATTGTTCCTTAGTATTGAAAAAGAACCAAAGCTATCCTAAAGTTCTATAATTCTCCAGAATTAAAATTTTATATGTCTAGTTCATATTGTACAATGTTGGACCTAGAAATCTTAATAATTTAGTCTTTTCTAAACCCAAACTCAAAACAGTGCAGTATGGTCCCAATTTCTTGGACTGTTCTACTTCTAATTGGTTGGCAAAGCAAATTAATTCCAATTAACCTCGAAGTTGACATGGAACCTCTTATACCTATTTCGAACGTGCTATAAAAATTTTAAAAAAATTCATTCATTTGCCCATTCAATTTTAGAAGTTCCCATAACTGTTCAATAGTATTCTGAAATCTTAGTACTGTTATGTTTTGAGTCTTTTACTCAACTTTCTTCTTTCAAATTTGTCTCAAAACTTCCAGAATAAAAAAAGTATCTATCGAAAGGCTTCATATGAAATTTCATAGCAAAATAAAGCCATTTGTTATTTTATCCAAAGAAAAACGCATAGTGGCCATTTTAACACACAAACATGCCCTGATTCTAGCATTCATTCATATATGTCATACAATTACAAAGAGAGACGTATAATACTACATTCTTCCATAATAACTATGTTATTACAGGAGTTCATACACACATTTTCAATTATATTTAAAATTTGAGCCCCAAAATCAAGGTTTTGACCTGTCAAATAAAATGTTTTTACACAATACCTGATATAGCCATTGTTTGACTATACAAGTACAGTTTGTATTAAAAATGATATCAGAATTATCCCAAAATTCCTATAACTTTTTGGATCACATTTCTAACATGTTTAGGAACCAAATATTACATCAAATTTTGTGCTCATTTACACAACCATTACATAAAGTTTCTAAAACAGTGCAGAAAATCTATAACTATAGTTTCTAATTCATATAAATCCTTATATAATTACTAACATAGACTTCTTAAAATAATTGATGCTTTAGTTAATTCATACGTTCTTCAATCAATTGGTTGGCTTCAAGATATCCTTCCAAAAACAGAATTTCTTCTCAGCCAAATATCTATACAATGGACAAACCCATATTTCTACAAAATAGATGCTAAGAAGAGAGTTGTTACCTCAATAAAATTTCTTATTATTTATGCTTAATTTCTCTTTTCTTCCTTAAGCTCACTCACACCAACCCCAAGCTTCACACCCTCTCTCTCTAATTCTTTTAATTTAGGCCAAATGTACCCAAGGATGCAAGACACCTTCATACCACCCCTATTTATACTAGTCATTTTGCATGTAATGGGTGAGGTGGCTTATTCTTATCTTGACACATATTTTTCATGTGTCAACATATGGTGGCTACATCACATAATTATACGGTAACTTATTCTCCTTTTGACACCTAATGGGCCATGTGTCAACATATGGTGGCTTCATGGCTTAGTCATATGGTGACTTCTTCTCCATTTGACACATAAGTGCTTAATCATGAAGTGGCTTCACTTGACACCTAATGGATAAGGTGGTTTTTTCTTTATATGACACCTAATGGCTAAGGTAGCCTTTTTTTTTTTTTTATTTGACACCTAATAAATAAGGTGACACTTTCTTTATTTGACACCTAGCGACTAATGTAACATTTTCAATATTTCATTTTAGTCCTTCTAATTCTTCTTTTTAATTCTTCTCATGGAACACATTAAATATGCATAATAAAAATTTATTTCATTTTATTTGGGTCACATTTATTAACTTAAAATCATATTGGGGTTAATTTAGGAAGGTTTGCTATCTCATATGACCCAATTTTTAATATTTTTGTTTATATTCCCCCAAAGATCATGTGTCTAGCTAGGGTAATACATATCTAAGGTAGGCTTCCACAAGAATTCTAATAATAAAATAGAATTCTAATAAAAAAATATTATAATTCTTTCCTTATTATTTCATACATATTAGTCCTCCTATTTATTTTTGCCTAATTAGTCACTTAAAACATATAAAAATATGAATCATACAATTGGTTTCATTTACCCTAGGTCATTCTTAATTGCTTGAAATCAGTACTAGAATCATTATCTCTAGCTATGTTTATCCTAGGATGTTATAGGGAGGTGGAAAGAAAAAAAGATGAGGACACAACACTTATCACTAATTTCACTTCACTATAGATTTTTAGAATAAAAAGAAAATTAATTTAAAATATAATAAGAAAAATTACACATCTACAAATTTAAATTTTAAAATAATTCTGAAAGATTTAGAGATTTAAATTTTTTCTACTTTTAAGACAATGACGAAGCTACATATATTTGAGTGTAGGCATATGACCCTTAATTTTTTAAAATTGATATGTTTTAGTATTAGTTTTGATAATATACTCTCACATTTTTAAAATTTTTGAATCTATTTGACTCGTGTATGCATTATGTAATTTTTTAATTGTTTGACTTCTTAATTTGATCTTATTTAATCCATACATTTATTACACATATATATAACTCTTGCAATAAAAAATTTATAATAATTAATTTTTTCGTTCTTTTTCTTCTCTTTACTTTTTTTGGGTCTATTTTTCTCTTTATATTTATTCTTCTTCTTCTTTTATCTTACTTTCTCTCTTGTTATTCTCACTTTTATCTTTTTCTTTTCCCATTGGCTTTATTTCAACTTCTCACCTCTTCTAAATTTGTGGCCATGGGATAACTCAAATTTGGGGGTATTGATATTAGCTTCTAAAGTATGATTAATTTGGATATTACTTAAGTTAAATTAAAGTGCCTCAACCTAGGCTTCTTATCAATGAAAAGCTCATACATGGTTTTGTAACTAACTTACTAGGAACTTGATTTATGATCTAAGTTGTTGTCTTAAGAGCATCACCTTATAGAAACTTTGGCATGGAAGAATGATTGATCATGCTTTCGACCATGTCCATCAAGGTGTGATTACACCTCTCAGCAACTCCATTTTGTATCCAAAGAAAATGCATGCATAACATGAATTTAACCACAAAAAGAGACAACAAAAAATGTATCCACAGTTTCCACATTGATAGGGTTAAGAAACTATGAAAACATTAAATAAAAAAAGCTACTAACATGTCACAAATAGATCTCTTTCACAAAATTATATTAACAATGTCATAGTAATTGTGGATGCCAATAAAATATACACTTTCTAGTGAACTTCTCGTAATATTCAACTTCATCCCTAATTACTATAATTTCTATAAGGTGAACACCCAACTATTAGGAGTAAGTGACCAAAAAGGTCCACAACAAATTCCATACACAATTCATTCCTTAAGACATGTGCTTAACTTGGGAATAAAACCCACTAATAAAGTAAATAACTCATTTTAATTCATGCAAACATTATTAGGGAGAGTAAGTAAAGTATGTTGTTCCTTACTATGTATAGTCATTACACAATTTTTCAAGCCTAAATATCTCAATTACCTATTGTTTTGAGGCCTTAAAACTCAAGAAATTAGAAATTGCTATTTCTAGAGCTCAAAATTTTGAAAAAATCACTAAAAATAGGAAAGGGTGAGTAGACTCAAACTGTGAAGGTTTGGGGGCTAAAGGGTCAACGCGTAAGACACATGCACCAACATGCACTTCCCTTGTGCAAAGGTTTCATCACACACCAGCAACCCATCTTCCTCCTCTTGCTAGGTCTACAACTGGGTCATATTGACCCAGTTCTGACCCGTTTATGAACTTGATGATTTTTTAAAACTTTTAGGGATGAAATGGGTGCCAATTTCTTTATCTTTGAATGATCTATCAAATCCTCAAAGTAATTTTGGCTAAAACACAACAATATGGGAGAAATTTCAATAAAAAAAATATTGAGTTTTGCTCGATTTGGGTTATAATGGAAGGTAAGGATTATAACATGTTTTAAAAGTGAAAATTACATTATATTGTTTGAAAAATCCCAACTAGATAAACCCACTAAATTATTTCGAAGTTTTCTCCATCAATCCATGCGTATTAAATCAAAGAAGATCTAGGATTTTCCAAGATCACTTTGTCTAATACATAATGCATTAGAAGATGCAAAGGTGAATCAGTATATGTTCATAAGTGATTTCAATAAAATATCCCATGGGAAAAGGATGATCAAAAGCTTGATATCATTTGCTAAAATAACATATTCAAATATGTTTAGAATGGGTGAAAAATCTTATCTCAAAATCATCCAATCATATATTTTTAAATAAAATAGGTTTTCAATATTTAGGAAAATAAGCCCAATAATAAAACTCATTTAAATGAGCCTAATTTATCTCTTTCAATTATCAACTCTCAATTAGAAACTTGATGGAATAATTACTAATTAACTTAGATTGTGGATTGGGGCCTCTACCTAATGGACGAGTAGTCTAACTGATAATTGATTACCTACCATTAACAAGAACCAAATTTATTCTTGGTTTAGTTTAATAATATTAATTGCCTAATTAATAACCATAAGAAATTGAACTAATAATAGGATTAATGCTAATTCACAAAATAATAAAATTACTTTAACATTTTCTTGACCATTGTATCCCTCATTATTGATCTATTTTAGAGCCTAAACCAACCATCGAGAATTACTAAATGAAATAATTGGTGATTAATCAATGGTGAAGTATATTAATTTGAAAAGCAAATTTTAGCTCATTGCATATTACAAAATTGTTCTCCTTTTTTTTAATATTCAAATGCCTAATTAAATTAAATCATTATCGTTTTTAGATGTCATTAAAGACATACGTCTTTTTTAATTAGGGTATGTGAGCGTTAAATTGAACATGATCTTTCTACATATAGATATGATATTAGTTTGATTCAACCATTTTCAGATAAATACTTATTCTGCAAGTTAGTATAAGAAACTTACAAATTTGTAATACAAGTAATATAATTTAACTTTAAAATGAAATATTGCCACAAAATTTTAAACAAATCACAATAATTTGATGTAATACTAAACAAGTTAACATAAACAATAGAGTAGAATTAATCAATGAATAATGAATCATTAATGATTTCATCTTTATAATCTTCAAATTAGAATATTTTATTGATCTTGATGAGAGACTAGTTCTATTCTAATGCTACTTCTTGTGCAATAAAATATTATGGGACAGGTTAATATAACATAAATCCAAATAGGTAAATGAATTAAACACAAATAATAATGCAAAATGCTAATATCAATCATTCATCCAAAATAAACATACATATATATGTATATCCACACCATTAGTGTAACAACAAAAGCAATGCAAAACCATGTAATAAATGTTAACAGTATGCTTTTAAAAGAATTTACTGGACCCAGCCCAATTAAACTTGACTATTACTGGACCCAGAACCATGTAATGTCAACACTACTAAGCTATACTTAGTAAGAGTGAACTTTGGATATTCTACATTGGCAGTTGCAAATATGATGTCTCACGACCTAAGCTAGTAGGGTGTGACCAGCACGGGAATGAAGCGTTATTCATCGTCGCAAATCTGTCGAAACCCTCATAACGATAGAACTTATATAAATTCATTTTAAACAAACATAGATCTCATAACTCTTCATACATATAGTTTATGACACATCATAATAATACATTAAATAGTTAGCATGTATACCAGGGAGCAACTGAATTGAATCATAAAAATAATGAAAGACATAGCTTTAGCAGTAAGCTCAGCTCACCAAAGAATTAATCACCAAGATTAAAATTCTGAAGCTAGACGTTCTAGATCGACACTGAGATATAAAAAATGTTAAATAATGAGGTAAGTGGAAACTTATTGAGCAAGTAATTCTTATATTGCATAAATTAAGGCAGACTTACGGTGGTATGTCTTTCAAAATTTAAAACCAGATATCATATAGACATAATTCAATAATATTAATAAGAGAAAAATCATCAACAGAATATATTTAGGAATCTTTTACAGAACCAGTCATAATTACATAGTACAGAGCTAGCCCAAGGCTAGTAATTACATATTGGAACAAATACTCATTCCGTCATAGGCACTGAGTAAATATCATAATGGCCCTCGGCTTTAAACAAAATATGGTGGTAAGAGTATCATACCCAACCATATCAGAATATCAATGCAATGCACTACAACTAACCTCCTCTACCGTATTCCCAATATTTTAGAAACAAATAATTATCCATGTACAGATATCAAAAATTTCAAAATCATACCACTTCATAATTCAAATTTTAGTATTTCTAATAATTCAATATTCAATATCATCATGAATAATTTAAAATAATATTTTGCATAATTAGAATTATATACTCACCTAATAGGAGTATACCAACCTCCTTCTATCCTTGATTATAATTTTTTTGTTGAAATTTTCTAGTCACCTAAAACATTAAATAAAATACTCTTATCATCCAATCCTTACAAAAAAAATTAATTATTTTAATTCTATCCCATATGTAATTAATTATCCCTCATTCATTTTTTTTTTATCCAATTCACCTCTTTCTTTTCTAATTAAATTTATGTGCCACTTAAAGAAAACTTTAAAATACTTATAACCTATATTTCATTTTATTATCCTTATTTATCATTATTATTACTATTATCATTATTGTTATTATTATCATTACTATTATTACTATTTTTATCATTATTATTATCATTACTATTATTATTATCATTATTATTATCATTATTATTATTATTATTATTATTACTATTACTATTTTTATTATTTTATTCAATTATTCCATTATGCACTTGTTAAATTTTTAACACCTACCATAACACAAATTTCACTTAAGGGTCATTTAATAAATTCCAAATTTTTTACTTAAACTCAAATAATATTTATTGTTATACAATCAAGTCATTCTAATTTTTCCTTCTTATTTCCTTCCTTTTTCTCCATGAAAAGTCTAGAAAAATTACTAAAATTTGAATTTTGTTCTCAAATTCAAACTAAATTTTCTAAAAATTCTAAATCACTCCGTATATGCATAATAAAATTTAATAAGTTCTAAGAACATAAAGTTCAATAAATTTCCAAATTGCCCCTATACCCCTAAATTGGGATTTTTCAATCCGAAAGCCAAATTTTATAATTGATCAGTGATTTCAAGGGAGAAAGGTGCAAACTTCACCTATGAAGTGTAATCCTAACTCAATTTGAAGCAAACGACCCAAATTAAACTCAAATTCATCTTTTTTATGATGAATAGTGTCAAAATCAGGGTTCTTCGATTTTGAGCAAATTGGACCAAATTGATAAGTGAAAATAAGGGAGAAAGATGCAAAATTAACGCAGAAAATGAAGCCCAATGTTTAATTGGAAGTGAGGAATTGATGGCAGCATAGTGAAAGAGTGATGATGAAGATTGGTGTGCAAGAATGATGGAGTTTAAGATATAATTTTAGTGTTTTTAATGGTTTTAGGATATAATTGGAGGTTAGTTGTATAATTGAGAGTTAGGTGGAGTTAGTAGAAATATTTGAGAATTTTTAAAATATTTTAAATGGAATATATTATTATATATATTTTTTATCAAATCAAAATTTTTCTCACACATACTTGATTACCGTACTTAGTTGAGTTACAAGTGTTGAAATGCACAGGGTGAGACTTGGGTACTGACTTTGGTTACAATCTTGAATAAAATTTTTATTACATCTATATTTGTTTGTGATTGAGTTTTCTTTTTTAGTATAAATTTTATGGGTATTGAATGATGATTTATAATTAAAAAAATTGTGCAAATGTGATAATTGGTATCTAAAATTGAAAAATCAAAACTGATATGTTTGCATTAAGTGAACTACTTTATCTTCAATTGTAGAAAATCTAAATTCATAAGAGTAGAAGTGTTCTGCATAAGAATAATATATATCCATAATAAATGTTGATGGTAAGCTTTTAAAAGATTTTGCTAGACTCAGCGCATTTAAACTTGAGAGTTTATTTTGGGCCAAAAAAAAACTTGAGAGTTTTGTTGGGTTAAGAAGAAAAATGGGCCATATATACTCACTAACTTGATTCCAACATTCTACATGAAATTGAACAAGTCAGCCTTAAGAACGTACCTATATTAATATTTAGTCCTCTAAATAAATTTCCACATTAAATTACTAAAATATTTGGGTTGCTAATTAACTCGTCCTTCTCGTCATAAACTTCCTTATATATTGTTTCCTGGCTTACTAATTAACCTTTCTCTTCTTATTATACTTTGCGAACAAAAAAAAGAAAGAGACCGTACATGATTCACAACAAAAGGGGTACTTTTCTGGCAATTATTTTGCTAATTCTTGGAAGTTACAATTCCCCATGCATGATCTGGAGGAGTGTAAACCGATAGCTATGCAAGCGTCGCAACTCAATTTCTGGTAGTTTTTGTCAACTGTGGGAATAACCGCTGAGAAACCTTTTACATTAATTTGTTATTTGTTTACTGGTGGTTACATAACTGCCGATAGGTTTGTAGTGGTTAGAAACGTCCTGGTGGTTAACTCCATGTGACCGTCAGGAACTTGTAGAAATTCATTTCTAAGTTGATTTTACAATAATAAGATATCAATTTAGTGCTAAATAAATTAATCACTGTCATAAACTCATTAAATCAAATGAAAACATAATATTTCCATGAAAAATACAATATATTAATTGAAATTGGCCTTGTTTGTGCTACAAAGTTCGCAATTTTGTTGAGTTAAAGATCTATAAATAGAGAAAACTATACAAAATCAGTCCATAACTATTTAGCTGGAGTATTGGATGTATATCACAAACATCCTCCCTGAAAATTTAAAAAAGGAAAACCTCTTAGTCTCTCATACAAATTGAATGAATAATCAGTCTAGTACAAAAAGGAGTATCACAAAATATCAATACAGAACCCCAAGAATTATAGCGATTAAGCATAGCAAAAAACAAAAACCTTCCAAATTCATTATATGAATTTATAAGCATAGTGTGAGCAGAAATGCAAGAGCTACGCCAATATAAAAACCTTTTTTTTTATATATATACCGTTACCCTAAAAAATTTGTAATGGATGCTTACAGGATTAATCAAACGAATGGGTGAGTTGAATGGGAAGTTTAAAATAGAGAGAGCAAATAGATGGGATACACAAAAGAACAAAGAAACAAAGGAAAACAGAACCCAACAAAAAAAAAAAAAAAACAAAGAAAGAACATTCTCCTGGCAAAGAACTATTATATTGATAGTTCATATCCATGTAGTGCCATGCTACACCAATATAATAGCCTTTATATATATACAATTACTCTAAAAGGTTTTACATGCATACAAATTAAATAAATTAATTTGCTTTGGAAAGAATGAACAGCATTGTGGTACCAAATTAAAAGTCATCAAATGATCATTCCAAATGCTATGCACCAAAGATCGCCTAAAAAGACGAATCTAAATTATCTCCTATTACTCGAGAATCACCAGTAATAGAAGATAATAAAACATTAATATTTTTATTAATATTAAATTAAAAAAATGATTATTGTTTACTCGTCTCCAGTATCAGCAGGTCTAAAAAGAGACACGAGAGAAGGAGAGAGAAAGAAACATGCTCTCCCATGCATGCACGATATGATAATTGATATTGATAGGTGAAATTGCCTTTTTTTTTTACTTTTCTCTCTCAGTCAAGTGACCCTGTCTGTATGGAATGGATGTTAGAGCCAGCCCAAACAAATTTTTTGATTATATAATGTTTTATACACAAAAAAACAAGCATTCCATATATTATACATTAATATAATCAAACTTTCATGATCAGGAAGGCACTATTCAATGAATATAAGTTATTTCTACATTATGATTCAAGTCTGAACAAACAAATAATATTCCTGCCCTACTGTTTTTTATTTTTATTTGGTACAAAAGAACTCTTAGGAAAGAGTATACCAAATCAATCAACAATTTCCAAAAGAAGTAAAATGCAAACGAATCCATTTCATACTAAGTTTAAGACTTCAAGTCTTCGTTTTTCTATCTTGGTCAAGGAAACAATAATTTGACAAGCATTAAACAAATACATTGTAGCTGAAGTATGAAAAGAGAAAATATAACAGCTTATATTAATTAGTGAAGGGTTTATTTATTAGAAAAGTAGCATTTTAATAGAGGTGTCTACTTTAGGCCTTAGGATATCTCACCCCACAATAATATAGTTGTCATGATCCCTATGAATAAGGACATAACTAGCACAAGAAACAAGTTAATTCTTGCTCTCGTAGGCCTATCAAACACCTCTTAGAAGTTAGACTACATTTGAACAAACATAATTTATAAATGTGTAGAACAAATATGACATGTACATATATACTAAAAGAATCAGTTTTAGTCTCGTATAAGAATTTAAGCTGAGTTTACCCTTGAAATATGGATCTTCTTAATTGTCTACAACAAGAAATATGTTATATCACAAGAAGAAGAGCAAAACTCTCAACAACCAATACGTACAGATGGTTAACAACATGAAATAATAGAGTGAGATCATTAACTGTGTACATGGGAACCACTAAAATACAGATAAGGGCTATGCAACAAATAAAATATTCCTGAACTTGCAAAAGATGCAAGCCCCACTAAAAAGGAAGACACTTGCTACACTTCTACTCTGTAAGTAGGTGACTCAAATCGACATTACTAATATGAAAAATGTTAAACAATAAGGGGTGAGTAAAAACTAAGTGAGCATATAATACTAATTACACAAAGAAAGGGACAAACTAGGTATGATAGAGTTTTTCATTATAATTCAACCATGACAAGAAATATAAGATACAGATTTAGAACATAGGCTCAGATATCATTTGATAAGATATATAATTATATGTTCTAATAAGTGATCATAGATAACATACATGGAGAAGACCCAATTGGATCATGGTTAACCAATAGGAGAAAATCTACAACTTGCAATACCCATGTGCTAGAGAGAAAAGGTTAGTCCAAAAAGAGTTTGAGGGAGACATATAAGAAAGATAGATGAGACCAAGGTTAACACACTAAAAAAAATTCATCAATTATTTGATGATTTAAGAATAAATATATTAAATTTATTTATTCCAAAAATTAACCCCACCTTTCTAATCTCTTAAATAATAATTAAACAATTAAAATAGACTTAAAATTCTCTTTCAACCCTTAGTCAATAATTTGATAAAATAATAACTAATAAATATAGGTTGTAAGTTGGGGCTTTTACTCAATGGGTTTGTCGGTAATCAACCCGTCACTTATTAACCACAAATAACATGAACCTAAGTTATTTTAAGTTTAGAATAATATTGATCGTTTAATTAATAATATAAAAAATTGTTCTACAAAATAATTTAACATTATTCCACCATCTCTTATTTGTTTTTTTTTCTTACTATTTCATGTTAATTTATAACATATGTTCTTATTAGGATTTAAACTTGAAGCCACTCAAATGAGTATGAGAAGCGTCAGTGGCCTACTCTTATTATACTCAACATCTTTAATTTGTTTGTTTGCGCAGCTTCTCTTCTGAAACTGAAAATCTACTTTTTGAATGTCAAAGATATCTTCTTTCTTTTAAGGTTTGGTTTCAGTTAATTATGTAGTTTGTTCAAGTGGATGACATGTTCGGTGTTAGGGCAATTTGGTGCTCTGACATATATAACTTAATATTTTATTTTTTTTAATAATTATTAAGAGAAGCAACGTGGGTTTCTGGATTATATATCATAATCACACTATTTTAGTATCCAAATTCTTTGCGATGTAGGCCACTCTCTTTTCTCAAACTCAAAACAAAACAACCATATTTTATATATCTATATATATATATATATATATATATATATATAATAGAATAGAATAGGACCTTGAAGTATTTTAGAATAATAGTAAAAAATAATTAGAAAATATGACTATAAATTTGAATGATTTTGAAAGATTAAGAGATTTAACTTTTTTCTGCTTTGAAAGATAGTGGCAAAGCCACGTATGATTGAGTGTAGACATATACTTCCTTCAATTTTTTAAAACTAATATGTTATAGTATTGAGTTTTAATAATATACTCTAGCATTTCAAAAATTTTGAATTCATGATACTCACACATGCATTATGTAATTTTATATATATTATTTGACATTTTAATTTGATCTTACTCAATTCATACATCACAATAATTACTTTTTTCTTTTTTTCCTTCTCTTTACAATATTTGTCCCTTTTTTAATTTTCGATTTACATTTCTTTTCTTTTTTCTTCCTTATTTCTTGTCTTGTTTTTTCTATTTTTATCTTTTTCTTTTCACATTGGCTTTCACAATTTCAGCTTCTCACCTATTATAAATTTGTGGTCGGGGGGATAACTCAAATTTAGGGGTTTCAATATGAGCTGCTCAATTGTGATTAATTTGGATATTACTTGTGTACGATTAAAAAATTATTGATTCATTATATTCAACATAATTAATTACTAAACTCATATTATCTTAGTATGTGGCATAATGTTTAATGCTCATTATTAAAATTGAAGAGCAATAAAAAATTACTCCATAAAAAATTGAGATGATAGACTAATGCGATACTTATATGTTAAGGGAATTTGACATACATAAATTCAGTTCTTATCTTGTTTTTTTCCTTCTATCTAATGGAAAAAAAATATATCATCGCAACACACACAGAAAAAAAAAAGGGCAAAAAATGCTTCCAACTTTAAAGTTACCATTTATTACATAATCCCCATTTGACCTAATAATAGCCAATGCATTTGGCTTTATCTGGTCACGTTGTTCTTGCAATGCACAATCAGATGTTCATGTTCAGATGATTCTAGATGCTGTCTTTTTTACATTAATAGACTTTGTTTAGGATTTTAGTTTTAAATCAATATTAAAAACCCTAATCCAAATTAACAATATGGGATATTTTTTCTTCCTATTAAATAAATAGCTCTAAATTCTTATTGGCTTTTACAATTGCAGCTTCCTTCCTTTGCTAAATTTGTGGCCATGGAATAACTCAAATTTGGGGCTTTTGGTAAGGGCTAATAAATTATGATTAAATTGGATATTACTTGTGTACAATTAAAGAATTATTGATTCATTATATTCAAAATAATTAATTATTAAACTCATATTATCGTAGTATGTGGCCTAATGTTTCAAGCTTATTATTAGAATTGAACAACAATAAAAACTTGTTCCCAAAAAAAAAAAAAGAGCATAGATCATACCATACTTATATGTTAATGGAATTTTATATAATGTATATTCAATTCTTATCTGGTTTTTTTTTTCTTCCGTCTAACCAAAGAAAATATCATTGCAACACTGTGAATGCCCCATCTCATAAATAAATAAATAAGGATGGTCAAAATAAAAATTAATTAATTGATTAATTAAACAATTAACCAATAAAATGCAAAATGGAATTGAAAACAACAAATATAAATTCACCATCAAATATGAAGAACCTAACAAAAGCAAAAAGGAGGAAATTAGGATACCTCTTAAATGTATTAAATGAATCAATTAAGCAAAGCAACAAATCAAAAAACAAAAATATATATATAGATATATATAATAATAATAGTTCACAAAAAATAAATAATAAATAACTAAATAAAATGAAATAAAATACAATCTTGATAACAAAACAACAAGAACCATTATGGCGGTAGGAACAAAAACCTTCCAAGCAGACTTGAAGCATTTCAAGCCTACTACAATTGCATTGTGAGCATTGAAACCTGTGAACACCCCATTCATAATTGCCTATTCATTTAATTAATTGATACACCAATTAATTAATAATTAAGCAAATAGGAAAATTAAAAAATGACAAAACTTCAAAATGACATTTCCAATTACGGGACAATTTGGAATTAAATAATGGAGGATAATTAAATAAACTCAAAACGAAAAAAAAAAATATATATATATATATATATATAGAATTAACTAATCAAAATAATTATAATAAATAAAAACAAAATAATACAAAATACAAAATGTATATGACAAAACAAAAATAGAAAATTAGGAAAATTAAAAAATAAAAGGTAATAAAGCTATCAGCAGTAGTATGCTTCACGTTAAAGAGCTGCAGGGAAAAAGCTAAACGAAAAAGCATGGTGGACAACGAAAAAGGGGCTGGATAGAGAGGTCTTTTTGTCAAGCAGCTGGTGGTTTCAGAGAAAGTAGAAAAAGAGGAGAGGCTGGAGGCTAAGGGCACTGCTGGACCATGGGGAGAGCAGAAAAAAAAAAAAAAAAAAAGGGAAGAAGGCTTGAGGTTTAAATGGAGGAATGAGCTGAGAACTGTGGGGGGAGAAAAAAGAGAAAAAGAGGAGAGTTTGAAGGCGTTTTGAAGGGAGAAAAGGGATGAGGTGCTTAACAATGAGGGGGAAGGAAGTAAACGAAGGAGGAGAGGAAAAGAGTGAACTGTGGTTGGTGAGGACGAGCTGAGGCAGCGTGAAAGAAGAAGAGCAAACCGAGAGAAGAGCAGGAAGTGCAGACTGCGTTGGGAGAGAAGCAGGACGAGCTGAAACCGAAGAAGTAACGAGTTGAAAACTGAGGATGAAATCTAGAAGCTGAAAACTAGGGAGAGCTAGGCGTGGATCGAAGGAAGAGCTGGAATCGAGAAGGATGAGCTGAAATGAGCTGAGGCCGAAATCGCCTCCCTTGTTTCAGACGCTGTAAACAGAGACAAACAGAGAGAAAGTGAGCTGAAGGTGTCTGCCTGGTTTCCTCGGTTTGCTGTTCCCATTTCTGGTCTTTCTATCTTTAGTTTGTTGTCTGATCTGTCATGAATGCATGTAGAAGGTTGGCTGTTATCTATCTTTGTGTGCTGTTAGATTGCTTTTGATAGAAAATGAGCAAGAATGCACCAGCGTATATATATATGTATCTGTCTGCTTCTGTTTCTGCATCTGTGTGTTTTGGTGTATGATAACAAGTAGAAGAAAGCAAGGAGAAGGGAAGCAATGTATATATATATATATATATATGTGTGTGTGTGTGTGTGTGTGTGTGTGTGTTTGTATGTCATGTCTGTTTCTGCATGTTTTTCGGTGTATGAGAACAAGAAAAAGGAAGCATAGAGATGAGACAGCAACGTATATATATATATACATGTATATGTCGCGTCAGTTTCTGCATGTTTTTCGGTGTATAAGAACAGAAAAAGGAAGCATGGAGATGGGGCAGCAACGTATATATATATATATATATATGTGTGTGTGTGTGTGTGTGTGTGTGTGTGTATGTCATGTCTGTTTCTGCATGTTTTTTGGTGTATAAGAACAAGAAAAAGGAAGCATGTAGATAGGGCAACAACGTATATATATATACATGTATATGTCGCGTCAGTTTCTGCATGTTTTTCTGTGTATAAGAACAAGAAAAAGGAAGCATGGAGATGGGGAAGCAACATATATATATATATGTATATGCATCTGTCAACGCATGTTTCTACATCTTGTGTTTCGGTGTATGAGAACAAGAGAGAAGAGATAAAGTAAAAGGGGGAGTGCATCAATGTGTATATGTATGTGTCTCAGCATGTTCATGGGCAAGAAAAAAGAAGAACAAGAAAGAATGCATTGGTGCACATTAGTGTGTATATATACATATATATGCTAGTATGTATGTGTGCTTAGGTATATATATATATATATAAGGTGCAAAAAGAAAGAATGAAGTGAGAAGAGGTTCTTTTTTTGGGTATATATACATATATATGTATGTGCATGAATATATGGGTGCATGCATGGTTAAACATACATAAGGTAAGGAAAATGAACCAGTAGGAAGTTGTCTTGTTCTGATTTTTGTCAAATTTGTTATGAATGTGTTGTTTTGTGTTATTATTATTTTTATTTTTATTATTATCATCATTATTATTTCATTTTGTTTGAATATAAGACTAATCTTGGTCCCATGGGTAAAGTTTTATGAAATTTATCTACATGAGAATTTTGTTCTCCTTGATTGCATGAGATCATGTGAGATTTTAATCTCTTTAGATCTTTTAAAAATTAGCACATTTGTTTTAAAAATAATAATAATTTAATATTGACTTAATTAAATATTTTCCATTATTTATGAAATTATTGTGTGAGGATTCGGTTCTCCTCAATTGCATGAGATCATGTGAGATTTTAATCTCTTTAGATCTTTTAAAAATTAGCACATTTGTTTTAAAAATAATAATAATTTAATATTGACTTAATTAAATATTTTCCATTATTTATGAAATTATCGTGTGAGGATTCGGTTCTCCTCGATTGCATGAGATCATGTGAGATTTTAATCTCCTTAGATCTTTTAAAAATTAGCACATTTGTTTTAAAAATAATAATAATTTAATATTGACTTAATTAAATATTTTCTATTATTTATGAAATTATTATGTGAGGATTCGGTTCTCTTCGATTGCATGAGATCATGTAAGATTTTAATCTCTTTAGACCTCGAAATTTAGCATATACTTGTTTGAAAGATAAATAATAAGAATGATGGTAAATAGATAAAATAATAATAATACAAAAATGAATATTTTAATTGAATTATTTACAAAATAAATAAAGTCAGGGTTTTATAAATTTAACAAATTAGAATGCCACGTTCAAAAATTCCAAAAATGGCTTTCTGTTATATTTTGTTCTAATTTCAATCCTGATTTTAAAAAAGGAAATAAAAAAATAAAAAATAAGTGAAACAAAAAACCAAAATCCAAAAATTAAATAAATTAAAAAAAATCAAAAATATTCCTTTCATTATAATTACATTTCAAATTCCAAAAGAAATAAAATAGAATATAAACTTCCCAAAATCCCAAAAATCTCATTCCGTAATCATTTCATTTAAATTTCAAAATAAAGATTAAAATTCCAAAAACAAACAAAAATTAAAAGGTTGAAAAATGAAGAGATCAAGAGAATTAGATTACTTAGGTTGCTGTATATTAAAACACACAAATCCAAATTCCAATCCTGTTTTGTTTACAAAAATCTATTTAATTTGAACTTTCCTGTTCTCATCATAAAAATTATAAATCACCAACCAACAGACACGCCTTTTGGGTCGAACTACGTGGACTTTGATCCCTATCGTAGGGTATGTAGGCCCTAGGCTCTTATCCTAGGTCAAGTCCGCCCTTTGTAAATATCAGTCTGTTTGCTTTCATTCGTGTTGTTTTGTCTCTTCTGTTTAACAAGCATGCATGTCGATGAAAAGGGTAATTGAGATAATTTAAAAGGTCATATTCTATTTCAATTGACTAGTTTAAGGTAACTGTCCTCATGGATGGGTGTTATGGGGTGCCTAACTCCTTCCCCACACTCAAATAGACTCCCGAACTCATCTCTGATTTCGCAGACCATGTTGCCTTTTTCTTTTTTTATTTAAATTGGTTTTCCAAAGTTTTCTGTTAAAAATTTTGGTGGTGACTCCAAATAAATTGATTTTCAAGTTTCATTTTAGGAATCAATTTAAACATCTTTTATTTTATTCCGCCGAAAGGTCAGTTACGACAAAACCAAAATGAATCTTGCATGTCATGGGGCTCAAGGAAACAGAAGAGCAAATGGGTGCTAAGCGTGAGAATGACGAGAGTTGTATGCATGCATGAGTCTTCTTTGATGTTAAGAACATATGGCTTAGGGGAGGAGCAATAGCTGCAGAGGAGAAAAAAGGGAACAAACAACATCGAGAGAAGAAAGACAGAGGAGCTTTAGTTTATAAAAAGAAAAAGGAAGAAGAAAGGAAGGAGGAGGGACTAAGCTGTAAAGGAGAAGAGGGAGTGAGGGACCGAGACAAGAAGAGGGAGTGAGGGACCGAGACAAGAAGAGAGAGCGAGGGACCATGACGAGAAAAGGAGTAGAACTGAGAACACTGAGACAAGCAGAACCGAAGGACCGTGACGAGCATAATCGAGAACACTGAGACAAGTAGAACTGAGGGCATGAAACAAGTAGAACCGAGACCTACCACGAGGAGCAAACTGAGTAAAAAGTGAGGAAGCTGCAATGAATAAACCGAGGGGTGATGAGGGACTAAGTTAAAGCTGAGAAGGAGCAAAACTAAGAGGAAGAGAGAAAAAAAAACAAGACTAAAAAGCAAGCTGAGAAAGAACAAAACCGAAAGCCAACTGAGGAAAAGAAGAGAAGGGAGGAAAATCCTCTATTTTGGCAACCCAAAACAAGGCTTAACAGAGGTGTCCACAGTGGGCCAAAGAGAGAGAGAGAGAAAGGTAGAAAAAAGAGCTACCGAAGGGAGACACAGAGCAAGGCTGAACTAAGATACTTTTGTGGGCATTGAGAGGAGGAAGGAGAAGCAGCTGAAGGGTCAGTGAAGAGTCATAGAAACCGAGAAGGAGAAATCAAAACACAAGACTGAGAGGAAGAGTCACGGTAGGCCAAAAAGGGAAAGAGAAGCAAAGCCGAAGAAGAAGAGGAGGGACACCAGAGAAGCTTCGGAGAAGGAGAACCGACAGTGAGGGACGAAAGGCTAAGAAGAGGCGAGGTGAGTTGCATGCACCATATGCTTTCACTCTTTCTGCATCTAATTTCATGTTCCTGAGTTCGTGCATGGCGTATTGTATATATATATATATATATATATATATATATTTTGGGTCTTTAATTATTATTTCTTGTTACTTCATTTATTTATTTTCTTTTTGTTACATCTTTGTTCTATAAGTAAGGTTTTAGTGAAATCATCGTGTGGAAATATTATTCTCCTCGAGCATTTGGGAGTTGACATTTTAATCTCCATAGACCCTGAAAGTTAGTACATACTTGTTTTAAAAATAATAATGATGCAAAAATAAATACTTTAATTAAATATTTTTCATTATTTGCAAAATCATCATGTGAGGATATTATTCTCCTCGAGTGCTTGGGATCGTGTGGGAATTTAATCTTCATAGATCTCGAAAATTAGTACGTGCTTATTAAATAATAATAATAATAATAAATAAATAAATAAATAAATAAATAAATAGATAAATAATAATGCAAAAATAAATATTTTAATTAAATATTTTTTATTATTTACAAAACTGATTAAGTCGAGATTTGATAAAATTTAATTAATTAAAAGTGTCATGTGGGACTTGGGTCTCCATAGGCTTCGGGGGATCGATCACATTAAAACAAGACTAAAAGAATTTTAATTTCAAAATCTTTAAAGAATGTGAAAATAAAATCCCGAGAATTCTCAAATGTTTTATTCAATGCTTTGGGTTCCCATGTGAGATCACTCATCTCCTTAGGCACCCAAAGGTTGGCTAGTAGACACCTTGTGAGACCTTGAATCACCTCATGTTTCAAAAATTAACCTTTGAAATATTGAGGTGAATTAGTTAAGAAAATAAGGAGGTTGTCCTACCAATCATGGAACTATAAATCCTAAGAATATTTTTTCTTAACTCTAATTTTACTTTAAGTATTAAAATAAATTCTAATTTCAAAAAATAAAAATAAATACAGAAATCATAAATTCAAAAATTCCAAAATATTTTTCATAATAGTTTTACTTCAACTTTTGAATAAATTCTAAGTCCAAAAAAATATATACAAAAATCATAAATTCAAAAATCATAGAAATATTTTTTCATTATAATTTAAAGTTCAAAATAAATTCTAATAATATATTAATATATATATATATATATATATATATTAATCAAAAACCCTGTTAATTATAATCTTGCTTTCAAAATTAAAAAGATCCAAAAACCTAAAAAATAGGTAAATTCAAAATTTCTAAAAAAATGGCTTTTTGTTATAATTTTGTCCCAATTTCAACGATAAATTCTAATTTTAAAAAACCAAAAATAAATAAATTCAAAAATCCAAAAAAATACATAAATTCAAAATCTGAAAAATAGTTTTATTTTCATTCTAATTTCAAAGATAAATTTCAATTTTGAAAATTCAAAAAAAATAAATAAATTCAAAAATTCAAAAATATTCTTTTCATTATAATTACATGTCAATTCCAAAAAATATAAACTCCCAAAAATCCTAAAAAATCTTATCTCATAATCATTTCATTTAAGTTTCAAAATAAAGATTTAAAATACAAAACTAAACAAAAAAAAAATTAAAGAGAGAAAATGAAGAGATCAAGGGAACTAGATTAATTAGGTTGTCATAAATTAAAACACACAAACCAAATCCCAATTCCATTTTATTTACAAAAATCTATTTAATTTAAACCTTCCTGTTCACATCACAAAATTTACAAATCATCAACCAATAGACACACCTTTAGTCGAACTACGTGTACTTTGATCCCTATCCCAGGGTATGTAGGCCCTAGGCTTTTATCCTTGGTCAAGTCTGCCTTTTGTAAATATCCATCCGTTCACTTCCATTATTGTCGCTTTTGTCTTCTCTGTTTAACGGGCATGCATGTCAATAAAGGGCAATTGAGACAAATTTAAGTTCATATTCTATTTCAATTAACTAGTTTAAGGTAACTGTCTTTATGAATAACCATCTTTATGAATGGGTATTGTGGGGTGCCTAACACCTTCCCCACACTCAAATAGACTTTCAAACTCATATCTATTTTTGCATACCATTTTGCCTTTTTCTTTTTATTTTAAATTGGTTTTCCATTAAAAATTTTGTTGGCAACTCCAAATAAATTGATTTTCAAAATTTATTTTTAGGAATCAATTAAAACTCTTTTTTATTCTTCTCGGCAAAAGGTCGGTTATGACAAACATAAAAAAAATAATTCCACAAAAGATGCTTCAAAATTTAAAGTTTCCATTTATTACACAATCCTCATCTACACTACTTATAGCAAATGCATTTGGCTTTATTTGGTTATGTTATTCTTACAGTGTGCAGCTAGATTGTCATGTTCAGGTAATTCTAGAAGCAGTATGTTTCACGTTAATCTACATTATTCAGGATTTTGTTTTTAAATCAATATTTAAAACCCAAATCCAAAATAATTGTGAACACCCCATCCATAATTACTTAATTATTTAATTGATTGATACACCAATTAATTAATAATTAAGCAAATAAAGGAAATAAAAATGACAGAGACTCAAATGACATTATTAAGTGAAGACAATTTAAAATTCAAAATAAATAATGGAGAACTTTAAGAAAAAAAAAACAAAATTTGAAAACAAGAATTAATTAATAATAATAATAATAACAAATCAAAATAAAAAATCATAAAAGACACAAAAATAGAAAAAAAAAATCCAAAAAGTAAATATTAATAGTGATGATGACAAAAATTAAAAAATTACAAAAAAATAATTACAAAAAAAATAAAAAAAGGGGGTGGCTTCACTGCAAAACATGATTAAATCAAATCAAAAATAGAAATATCAAAATATATAATACAATATATATGGTAAAACATGATTTATATCTCTCGGCATTTTTACGGTGGCTTCACTGCAAGTGGACGTTGCTCTGCAAAACGTTGTAGCCACCTCTTGCAAGTTGTCGTGGCTTGTCTGAGGAAGTGATGGGCAGCAGAAGAGTTAATGATGGCAGTGGCCTTGATAAAGAGAGGCTAAGAGCAGCTAGAAAAAGGGAGAAAGAAATGAAGAGAGGTGAGCTTGCCGAGAGAAACCAAGAGTGTCATGTTGTGAAGGGAGGAGGGAGCTGCTGTGAGAAAAAGAAAACCGAGGGAGCTGGAAGGAAACTGAGAAGGCAGGACTGAGTTGCAGGGGAGAAAAAGACGAAGCTGAGTCATTAACGATGAGAAACCGAGCTGTAGCCGTGACAAGCCAAAAGGTGGATGCAGTAACGAGCAGAAATGAAAGGATAATGACGAGTTGAACCGAGCTGGAGCAGAGAAGCAAAGCAAGCTGAGAAAGAATAACACTTTCCCCTATTTCGAGCAGCATGAACAGGGGCAAACAGAGGTGAGCTTGCTGAGAGAAAACCAAGGGTGTCGTGAAGGAGAAGAGAGAGAGAGAGAGAGTAAGCTTCTTTTACTTCCTGATGCCTTTATGCTTCTCATACCATGCTTATATATTATTACATATGTGTTTATATATATATATATATATATATGTATGTATGTAGATGTATATATGCATATATGCGTGTGTGTATATGAGTGTATGCTTCCCTGTTTCCTTATGCTTGTTCTCCTTTTCTATCATGCTCATATATATTATATATATGTGTGGGTATATATAGATATATGCTTCCCTATTTCCTTATGCTTGTTCTCCTCTTCTATCATGCTCATATATATTATTACATGTGTTTATATATATATATATATATATATATGCATATAGGTGTATATATGTATATAGGCGTGGGTGTGCATCTTTGGCTTCCTGATGCCTTCATGCTTCTAATATCATGCTTATATATATGTTATATATGTGTTTATATATATGTGTGTCTCTGTGTGTGTGTGTGTGTGTATATAGACGTGTATATATATGTATATATACGTGTGTGTATATGAGTATATGCTTCCTTTTTTTTTCCTTATGCCTGCTTCCTAAAGCTTTCTTCTTTTCATACCATGCTTATATATATATATTACATATGTGTTATATATATATATATATATATATATATATGCGTGTGTGTGTATATGGGTATATGCTTCTTTTTCTTTTTTTTCCAGATGTTTACTTCCTGAAGCTTTCTTCTTCTTTTGTCATGCTTATATATATTATTACATGTGTCTATATATATATATATATATATATATATATATGTATATATATAGATGCATATAGGTGTATATATATTACTATTATCTTTGTGTCAATATGAGATTAATTTTTGGCTTTATAAACAAAGTTCTAAGAAAGTCATTGAGCGAGAATATTATTCTCCTCGGTTGTTTGGGATCGTGTGAGATTTTGATCTCCTTAGATCCCAAAAATTAATACATACTTGTTATAAATAATAATAATACAAAAAAATAATAACAATAATAATTAAATATTTACTTTAATTAAATATTTCCCACTATTTACGAAATTAACGTGTGAAAATATTGTTCTCCTCGATTGCATGGGATTATGTGAGATTTTAATCTTCTTAGATCCCTAAATTAGTACACATTTGTTTTAAAAATAATAATAATTAAATATTTAATTCAATTAAATATTCCCCATTATTTACGAAATTGTCATGTGAAAATATTGTTCTTATCGATTGCATGAGATTATGTGAGATTTTAATCTCTTTAAATCCCTAAAATTAGTACACATTTGTTTTAAAAATAATAATAATTAAATATTTAATTTAATTAAATATTTCCCATTATTTATGAAATTATCGTGTGGGAATGTTGTTCTCCTTATTGCATTGGATCATGTCAGATTTTAATCTCCTTAGATCCCGAAAATCAATACATATGTTTAAAAAAAAAAAAGAGAGAGATATACTAATAAGATTAAAAATAAACATTTTAATATCCTCCATTTTTCGCGAAATCATCGTGTGAGAATATAGTTCTCCTTGAATATTTGGGGTCGTGTGAGATTTTAATCTCCATAAACCCTGAAAATTAATACATAGCTGTTTTAAAGTAATAATAACAATAATGATAATAACGCAAAAATAAATATTTTATTTATTTTTTTTTACAAAAAGATTAGTTCTTCCTTCATAATCACTTCATTTAAATCACAAAATAAAGATTAAAATTCCAAAAAAAAAAAAGGGAGAGAAAATGAAGAGATCAAGAGAGTGGGAGTAATCAGGTTGTCATAAATTAAAACATACAAACCAAATCCCAATTCTGTTTTGTTTACGAAAATCTGTTTAATTTAAATCTCCCTGTTTTTATCACAAAAATTACTAACCATCAACCAACGGACGCACCATTTCTGGTCAAACTACGTGGACTTTGATCCCTATCACGGGGTGCGTAGGCCCTAAGCTTTCATCTTAGGTCAAGTCCGTCCTTTGTAAATATCTACTCTTTTGCTTCTGTTATTGTTGTTTTTATCATCTCTGTTTAACAGGCATGCACGTCAATAAAAGGATAATTGAGATAAATTTAAGGCCATATTTTATTTCAACTGACTAGTTTAAGGTAACTGTCCTTAAGGATGGGTGTTGTGGGGTGCCTAACATCTTCCTCACTCTCAAATAGACCCCCGAACCCATCTCTGGTTGCGTAGACCATGTTGCCTTTTTCTTTCTATTTTAAATTGGTTTTCCAAAGTTTTCCGTTAAAAATTTTGGTGGCGACTCCAAATAAATTGATTTTCAAGATTTGTTTTTGGCAATCAATTTTAAACTTTTTTTATTTCTCCTCGCCGAAAGGTCGATTACTACAGTTTGGCGACTCCACTGGGGATATTTCAAGAGTCAAGCCTGTTTAATTAATCAGTTGAAATAATATGGCTTTCTGTTATCTTGATTACCCTTGTCATGTTTTGGCTTAATTATTTATTCTTCTTTGTTGTTTTTGTGTTTATTTATTTCTTGTGGTTACATGTTATGCCTGTATGTTCTTATGTTTTTGCCATTTATAGGTATATATCTTCCTTTTTAGTCATATAACATGCTTAAAGTTCCTCTTTTACAATATAATTTTGTTAGTTTATTTGTAATACATGTGCTAGGATAGATAACATGTGGAACAAAACCTTAGGGTAGACAACTCCTATCTGTAATGTAAGTTCTTGGTTTCTCTTGCAATTTATCTATTTGATAGATGAAGGTTGGGTAAACTATAGGTTCAGAGGTTTGTATGCTCCCTTCACACACCTAGCACATTCACATTGTACCTCACACACCTTTTGGGCTCTATACCCGGCTCCTCGCTTGCCTTAGGTTAGTAGAGATTTATATTGGTTTCCCTGTGAAGCTTCTCGTTTCCAGAGATTACTGTGAAGACCTTGCTCAGGTTGTATCTCGTTATGTGAATTTGACTAGAGTGGGATTCTGTCCTCTTTTGGTCCAATTCATGTCACGAGATCCTTATTCTTATGAGTGGGGGCAATTTGGGAACCAGTAATTCTCTAAGGTATTAGACCTATCCTCAGAACTATACACATTAGTTGACCGAACTTAATAGACAACCTTCCTAGAGCCTGTCATCTTTAGGGTAACTTTCCCGCATTTAGGGTTGACCCAGTTAGGACACCAAGGGAGCATATTTCACTCTCGTTTTGCATGTTATCATATCATTCATGGCATAGTTACATGCTTTTAAGATAAATTTTTTTTAACTGGTTTTAATTTTCAAAATGTCTCTATTTGGTGCATTATTAACCTAAGAAATGACCTAAGGTTGAAAATATGCCCTGTGTGGAAGTTTGGCCTGATGATGAATTAATGGAGTTGGTAATTTTTTTAAATCAATAACTTTGGCAAAAACGATATATCAATAGATTATCTGGTTCACTTATCTGAGCCTCGCCCATGTGAAGACTTACTTTTCCTTGGGTTGAGAGTTTTATTTACTACTCCCAATGAATCAATAAGGCTCTTGGTGATTAATAGTGAATAAAGTGCTAAATAATCTATTGATTAAAGAAGTTTATGTGCCCATCCCACTTTATTTCTAACCAGTCGACTTGTTACAGCTTGAATCATCATTTCTGTTGATTGGCATAAAGATATGATGGAATCGTCGGACACCACACAACCTCAAGACACAAGTCCAACAGGGATAATTTCAACTGGGAAGAGAGTTAAAGTGAAGGTAGAAGCTGAATCAGTTAAAAGCTTAATTACTATGAGTGGGAAATTCAGAGGGGAGCAACTCCGCCATTTTCAAAAGATTATGGAGACATCTTAAATTTATTATCAATCCCTATCCAGCTTGAAGCACTCGTAGTCCTAACCCAACATTAGGATGATTCATTGAGATGCTTCACATTTCCAACCTTCCAGCTTGTACCCACGTTAAAGGAATACAGAGGCTTGACGAAAATGCCTGTTAACAGAGATACTCCTGTCTATTTGTACCCTGGATATCTCCCTTCCAAGCGCGTGGTGGCTCAAATGCTGGGGGAGGAACCTACACGAGTACAATTATGCCGCTTTGGGGCAACAAAAGGTTTATCTAGGAAATATTTAGAGAAAAGGTTAGAGGCATTAGCTAAGAAAGGGAATTGGGTTGTTTACAGAAGAGTCATCACCTTGGCCGTATATGAGTTAGTATTATTCCCATCAGCAGTAGGGGTAGTTGATCTAGTAGCAGTAAGTGTCCTATGGATGGTAGAAAATCATCGGGTGAACCAAGTGCCAGTGCTTTTAGCAGAAACATTTCTAACATTGAGTTTCTGCCATAGAGAGAAGAAAGGAAAATTAAAGTGTTGTTTGCCGCTGTTGAACATGTGGTGGGTTAATCATGTTTATGGTAGGGAATACCAACTTGATATGAGATTTGACACCATCCATCACCTGATTCGAGATTATCCACATCGTGAAGGGTCAATTCCACTACAAGCAAGAATGAATCGCGATAAGTGGATCAAAAAGATAGAAGAGCTTGAAGATACCACCATTTGGTGGAAACTCTCTTGGTGGGAAAGCAAGGATATCATTTACTGCTGTTGGAACTTCCCTAACATTCCCCTTATAGGTGCCCAAGGATGCATTAACTATAACCCCACAATCGCACACTGCCAATTTGCATACGAACAGGACATCCCGTCTGAAGAGGCTGTGCAAAGAGTCAATTTCTATTACAGTGATCCGTTGAAGGTGGAAATGACCCATAAGATAAGAGATGCATGGAATCATGTAGTGTGTAAAGGGAGGTTCGAGCTAGGAAAGCATGCCATGGCAATTACAAAAGGATATGAGGCTTAGCTCAAGGAGAGGACTGATGGGACCCATCCACCCTTGGGGCCTCGCAATCCCTTATTGAGTAACGACCTACAGGAGGTTAATAAATGTCTGGCCAACCAATTAGAGGGTAAAAAGGCTGAGCTGCAAAGTTTGGAGGAATTAAGCAAAAGGCACTTGGAAAGCTTAGCCAAGTCACAGGAAGACGAGAGAGTAAAAAGAAGAAAAGAGTCAGAAATGAATACCAAGTTGAAAAGATTGAAGGAGGAAAATGAAAAATTAAAAAACACAGTAAGGAGAGTCCAAAGACGAGCCAAAGAAAGCAACAATAAGGCCCTCAATTATCAAACTCAATTGTTAAAGGCTATTAAGGAAAAGGATGCCATGATGAGGGAGGTGAAAGAACTTAAGTCTCTTAATGACCTCCAACAAGAAATCAAAGTCCTCACCAAACGGTTAGAAGAAAAAATGAGGGAGGTGGCTAGTGTCAAGAGTGATAATGCGATATCAGTACAAAACTTAATTGAATAGCTCAACCATCAAGCTGAAAAGGCTCAGTTGTGGGAGACTCGCCATGAAGAGCAAGTGATTGAGAAGGAAATGTGGCTAGAGTGCTTCAGAAGGATGATTCTATTTGCCAATGCCATTCTTGAATTCACGTATGCGTATAGACAAGCTGAAGGGCACGCCATCCCCGCAAAGACTCTTGCAGCTATAACTGAATTTTTCATCTTGTGTCATAACCTTATGGAAGATCTGAAGATGTTGATGAAATCTTAGATAAGTGAGAAAGGGAGACGACTTCTATATTTTGTAATATGAGTTCATAGGCTGGGTCACTTTTTGATGTATAACCTTAAATCAAGTGATGTAATCAAACATATTGTTCTTAGTAAAATGCATAGCTTCTTCTTTGGGTTATCAAATATGTTCATTACTCATCTATGGAGTGTCGAAAATCATGCGAAGAATGAATAGGTAGTATGGTGCAAAATTGACCTACGCATGTGGACATTTAAACATCCCTTACGTTAGCTGTTAACTTTGATTCATTGAGTGATACAATACGTACCCTCAAGGATTCAAGGCTCCAAGATTCCTATGCCCTTTATGCCAAGTTAACACACTAACAAGTAAAAAAAAAAACATAAAATAAAAACCTAAGTGACCACTTTATTATTAAGGTCTGTCATTTCTTTTTTCAAAATGTAGGTAAGAAGCTAACATTGCCTGAGGGGGAAGAATCCATCTAACCAAGCTTAGCTATCAAGTCGAACGTATCTGACCCGGGCACGTGTCAAAGCTATGTCTGCTGAAAATAATCGATCAGAGTCTGAGCAATGGTTAGAAGCCGAAGTGGGAGCATTAAAAGATCAAATGGGGACCATGCTAGCTCAAATGCTAGAAATGATAAAGTTGTTGCAGAACATGAACTTAAGTGTGACTGCAAATAATATTTCGCCAAATGCCACTAACACCATGACTGCGGATCATGGGGTCCCTAATCCAAGTGTTGAGATACAGGAGTAACTTCGGGTAGTCCCTCAGCCACAAAGTGTCGAAACCAACACAGAGGCCTGTGGCGGTAAGTCGACCCTTAAATCCCCAGACTTTAGGAATGGACGGACAAGGGTATCAGGAATGGAATTAGGGGGCGTTTTCACCTATAATCTCCCAGGAAGAGAACCGGCTATCACGTTCACTGGTCCTACACAGCCCGCTGCTAATACTTGCCTCAAGGTGAAAGAGGATAATGAAAAGAAAGACTAGGAAGAAGATATAGCAGAGGTGAAGGACAGGCTGTGAGCCTTACAGGGGCCGACTAACTGGAAGTCAGTGGAATTGGAGGAGTTATGTTTAGCCCCAGAGGTACCAATTCCCAAAATATTTAAAGTGCCTAAGTTCACTAAGTATAATGGTAGTAGAGATCCATACTATCATCTAAAGTTATACTGCACCAAAACGTCGATATGGTCCAAGGATGAAAGGTTCCTTATAAACTTCTTCTACGAGAGCTTAACTAGCACAGCATTACATTGGTTCATGAAACTAGATCACTCAAAACTAAAGAAGTGGATAGATCTTACTGATGTGTTTATGAGGCAATACAGGTTCAACCTGGATATAGTTCCCACACGAGAGCACTTAAAGGGGTTGAAAAAGAAAGGAATGGAGACCTTTAAGGAATATGCCCAAAGGTGGAGAGCCACAGCAGCTGAGGTTCAACCACCACTTATGGACTCAGAATTATGTTCCTATTTCATTCGTACCTAAGGGGACCTGTATCGTAAAATCATGTTAGGGACCTATGTGAATGAGTTTGCTGACCTTATCCAGGTTAGGGAGAGAATAGATGCTAATGTGCGCGGCAGATTGTTTGAAAATACATCCACAAAAACCAGGAGGCCTATAAGCAATCGAAAGAAGGAAGGGGATGTCAGTAGCGTCCACATTGCATACCAACACCCTTGCCTCATGCATAATCAATATCCATAAGCACCGTTTCATGGCCAGAACCCAGCCATGGCCTACCAACCATGAGGTCCAGCTATGAGTAGTCATATGAGTTACCTAATACCGCCACAATCCCATCTTGGATTGCAACAAATAATGGTCCAAAGTAAAGGGTTTAGGCCTACTCAATAGCCCCGCGATGATAGGCCATTACTGAACTTCAATGTCAGTCAATCGAAGCTGTTTCACAACTTGGTGGCAAAAAAGCTTATGGGCCCTAAGCTTGTTAAGCCACTTTAGCCACCATTCCTTGGGTGGTATGACTCCAACGCTACTTGTAAGTACCATATGGGAGCTATTGGGCATAATATTGACAAGTGTGATGCCTTTAGGAGGCACATTTTGGCATTATTGGATAACAATCATATTGCATAAAGGTGGGTAATGACCCTAACATTGTCACTAACCCTTGCCAAATCATGATAAAGGGAAACAAGTGTCCATGATAGACGGAGAGGAGCTCAGCTTGAAAAACTTGACGGACATGTCGTGCACCATGCGACAATTATATTAAAGCTTGAAGGATGCTAACTATATTTCCACTCAAGATAAAGAGCAGGACATACCTAGAAGGTTACAGAACAATTACTATGAGTTTCATGAAGGAGAAGTGGGGCATGACATTGAAGACAATGGGCAATTTAAGGAGTTAGCACAGAGAATGATGACGTTGGGAGTTTTGACCATCGAAAAGACTCAAGAACCCACTGAAGGGAACATGTGTATCACAGAGAAGGATAGTACCAAGACCAAGGGATTGTCTGGCCCCACGAAACCCAAGAGCTCTTTCCTAGTGGTTAATAAGCCAGTCTACGAAGTTAAGGAGGTCACTCCTGCCCAAAGTAGCAACCTGCAAACAACAATGAAAGGATCTTTGCTTGTTATACCTGCGCCAGTGCCCAGCAAAAATCTGACCGCTGTCATCCATGTGCCGCCTCTATTTCCGTATCAGAGCAATCACACTGTACCATGGAATTATGGTTTAAAAATAGAATACTCACATGATAATAAGGCATCAGGAGAAAGGCCTGTCACAAAAAGAGTGCATGTAGAAATCATAGGAGGAAATACTCGTAACAGTCGGGTATACTCCAAGGATGTAGAAGGAACTCCAAACCCAAACTGGGAAGTAGGTTAAAGTTCAAACCTAAGAGAGGCCCCTAAGAAAGGAGAACGAGAGGAAGCAAAAGAGTTCTTGAAAATTATGAAGCAAAGCGAGTACGATGTGGTTGATCAACTGCGAAAAACACCAACCTGAATTTCAATCTTGACCCTTATAATAAATTCAGAGGCCCACCGAAAGACGTTACAGAGCGTGTTAGATGAAGCCTATGTGCATCCTGATATTACCCCAGAAAAGATGGTGAACATGATAAATGCGGTGAAAAACTCCTCCCTGATCACTTTTTCTGATGACGAGATACACCCCGCGCTGGCCAAAAAGCCTAAAGCCCTCCACATTACTTTGAAATGCTATGGGTATGTGATTGCTAAAGTACTCATTGATAGAGGGTCGGCTCTAAACGTTCTACCCTTATCCACTTTAGGGCAGTTACCGATTGAAAAGTCATGTATTAAGTATAATGACATGGTAATGAAGGCCTTTGACGGGACAAGGAGAAAAGTAATTAGAAAGATTGAGCTCCCTGTGGAAATTGGTCCAAACCTATTTACAATCGAGTTTTAGGTCATGGACATCGACGCGACATATACGATGCTCCTAAGAAGACCTTGGATACATGCGGCTGGTGCAATCCCATCAACCGTGCATCAAAGGATCAAGTACATTGATTATCACGGTAAAAGGTGAAGAAGAGATGATCATTAGCAAATCGAGCATGGTGCCCTACATTGAGAATGTTGAATAGGTTATGGATAGCTCCTACTAGAGTCTGGAGGTGTTAGAGCTAGGAAAATCTACAAAAGGTGCCAACCAAGACCCATTAGGAGTTGGGGAATCTACTAAGGATGTCAAAGTGGCCAAGATCATGACGAATAATGGGTATCAAAAAGGAAAAGGATTGGGCGCTAATCTGCAAGGCATAAGAGAACCGGTTGAGTTGTCCAAAAATCCAGGACGACAAGGGTTAGGATATGAGTTGTCTATGGAGACTCATGGGACGCGACAGAAGCTGAGAGGAAAAATGGAAATACCCTACATTCGAGAAACATTTCATGTTGCCGTTGAGATAATAAACCCGGGTGACCCAGTTGTAATCGCAAGTGAAGAAGAAAGAGATCACACAAAAGCCATGTGGATCCAGCTAGACGAACTAGGAGAAGCACTTAACAATTGGGAATCTAAAGTGTTGTCGGATGTTATGTCATTAGAGTAATATTTTGAATATCATTTCAAGAGTTTTGTAATAGCTAACAATTTGAATTTTATTTTAAATATCGAATGGATGCAGCAATTTCAATCTTTTTGACAAAATCTTGTTTATATCCTATCTTTTCGTATTTATTCTTGCCTTCTCTACCCACTTTCCAGGGAGTTTGAATCCTCGGAACTCTTGTCTGAAGTAGAAACACTTGGGCACTATTTGAATGAGCCACATGTTGTCTCGAATACAAATAACTTAGAAACTGATAATGATGATGAGTTATCTCGAACCTTCACTAAAATAATAGAATCTTTAGAAAAGGGAATCACTCCACATAAAGAAATCACAGAAGTAATTAATATGGGGACCGAGGATGACAAAAAGGAGTTAAAAATAGTGGATAATCCAAAAAGGGAAGAAATGATCAATTTTTTTAAAGAATATATGGATGTGTTTATGTGGTTGTACCAGGATATGCCAGGAATAGATCCTAAAATTGCTGCCCACAAAATACCTTTGTACCCTAATGTAGGGCCCAAGAAATAAAAATTAAGAAGGATGAGCCCAGAATTATCCCTTAAAATCAAGGAAGAAGTAATGAAGCAATGGGAGGCTGGTTTTTTAGAAGTTGCTAAATACCCTCAATGGGTCACGAACATAGTCCATGTACCAATGAAAGATGGGTGAGTGAGAATGTGCATCAATTATAAAGACTTAAATCGGGCTAGCCCAAAAGATGACTTTCCTTTACCTCACATTGATGTTCTAGTTTAATAATACAGCAAAAAACTTCAGATATTCCTTCATAGATGGATATTCTAGCTACAATCAAATTCCCATGCACCCCGATGATAAAGAGAAAACCACTTTCATCACTCAATGGGGAACCTTCTGCTACAAGGTAATGCCTTTTGGGCTTAAAAATGCCGGAGCCACCTATCAACATGCGATGGTAGTCTTGTTTCATGACTTGATGCATAAAGAAATAGAGGTATATGTGGATGACATGGTCACTAAATCAGCTGAAGCGGAAAGTCATGTGGCTGTGTTGCAAAGCTCTTTGAAAGACTGCAGAAGTACAAACTCTGGTTGAATCCTAGTAAGTGCATATTCAGGGCCACATCGGGGAAACTTTTGGGGTTCATCATCTGTAAGCAGGGAATAGAAGTGGGCCCTGACAAAATTAAAGCCATTCGTGACATGCCACCACCAGTACAGAAACAAAAGTTAGAGGGTTCTTGGGACGTTTGAATTACATCGCTAGGTTCATTGCAAACCTAACTGCCACTTGCAAGCCAATATTCAAATTATAACACAAGAATCAACAGGGGAATGGGATGAAACTTGTCAGCAGGCATTTGATAAGATAAAAGAATACCTATTGAATCCCCTTGTCTTGGTATCACCTATGCTAGGGTGGCCCCTTATCCTTTATCTGACGATTTGACCGGGGTCCATGGGTGCTGTGTTAGGACAACATGATGAGTCAGGAAAAAAAGAGCAAGCGATTTATTACCTTAGCAAGAAGTTTAATGAATGTGAGTCACGGTATCCGTTAATTGAGAAGACCTATTGTGGCCTCGTGTGGACCACAAAGAGACTGAGGCAATACATGCTATATCATGTTACATGGCTGATCTCTAGGATAGATCCAATCAAATACATCTTCAAGAGTCCTCATGTATTAGGAAGAGTCTCAAAGTGGCAAATGATACTCTCAGAATATGACCTAAAGTATATGACCAGCAAATTAGTCAAATGGAGCATTATAGCCAAGCATTTGGCAACTAGTCCTTTGGATGAATGCCAACCGTTGGATTTTCAGTTCCCGGATGAGGATATCCTGATAATGGAAGAAGATGAACCAAAGGAGGTCAAGTGGACAATGTATTTTGATGGGGTTGCCAATGTACATGATAGTGGATTAGGGGCTGTGATAACATCGCCCGAAGGTAAACAGTATCCAGTGGCAATCAAGCTCAGTTTCGACTGCACAAATAATGTGGCAGAATATGACGCTTATGTCAATGGCCTGTAAGCTGCCTTAGAGTTAGGTGTCAAATATCTTGATGTGTTTGGAGATTCAGCCCTTGTAATTTATCAGGTAAAGGGAGAATGACAAACCAAGGATCCCAAACTAATCCCATACTAAAGGTACCTAATGGAATTAATGTCAAAGTTTGAGGAGATAAACTTCACACATCTGACTTATGACAAAAATCAGTTTGCTGATGCGTTGGCTACCCTTGCCATAATGATCAAGTTAGACTGTGGGGTTAACATGCTACCAATGCAGATTAAGACCCGGGACACCCCAGCTCACTGCCTAAACGTGGAGGAAGAAAGCGATGGGCAAACATGGTTCCATGACATAAAAAACTATGTCTAAAGTCAACAATATCCGACTGGGGCATCTGAGAATAACCAAAAGACCATTTGTCGATTGGCAATGAGATTCTTCCTTAGAGGAGAAGTGTTGTATAAAAGATCATGGGATAACACTTTGCTCAGATGCGTGGATGCATCAGAAGCACGAAGGATAATGATAGAGATTCATGAAGAGATGTATGGAATTCATACTAACGGCTACACCATGACTAGGCAAATTCAAAGAAGTGGGTACTTTTGGTTAACCATGGAGAAAGATTGCATTGACTATGTGAAGAGATGTCATAAATGTTAGACATACGCCAATAAGATCAATGCTCCACCGTAACCCCTACACAACCTAGTGGCACCTTGGCCATTCTCGATGTGGGGAATCGATGTGATCGGTCCCATCAATCCAAAGGCGACTAATGGACACCGATTCATTTTAGTAGCCATCGACTACTTCACAAAATGGATAAAGGCATGCTCCTTCTCCAATATTACCCAAAGGTTCTTCCTTCGATTTCTGAAATTAAACATTATATGTCGATATGGTATACCGAAAAAGATCATCATTAATAACGCCCCCAACCTGAATGGAGTTGACATTAAGAAGTTATGTGAACAATTTAAGATTAAGCATCACAATTCTGCACCCTATCGACCACAGATAAATGAGGCAGTCGAGGCAGCAAATAAGAACATCAAAAAGATCCTCAGTAAGATGACTATCACTTACAAAGACTAGTATGAGATGCTCCTGTATGCTCTCCATGGGTATCGCACAACAATACATACATCCACAGGGGCAACTCCATACTCTTTAGTATATGGCATGGAGGCGGTCACCCCAATTGAGGTCAAGATCCCTTCTATCTGAGTGTTGATAGAATCCAACCTAGAAGAAAGTGAGTGGGTAAGGACACGATACGAGCAGCTGAATATGATCAAAGAAAAGTGACTAGTAGCTATGTGTTATGGGCAACTATACCAGAAAAGTATGGCAAGGGCCTTCAATCAAAAGATTCATCCTAGAGAATTTGAGCCACGGGAATTGGTTCTGAAAAAAATCCTCCCAAATCTGGAGGATAATAGGGGCAAATGGGCACCTTCATATGAAGGTCCATATGTGGTCATACGAGCATTCTCTGGAGGTACATTGGTCCTTGCCAATATGGATGGAACAAAGCTTGGAAGACCAGTTAACTCAGATGCAGTAAAGAAATACTTTGCTTAAAAATGGAAACGACAAAAAAAAAAAAAAGCGAGGCCTGTTAAGTCGAAAACCTAAAAAGGCAACTTAAGCAAAAGTTAGGGCAATAGATGATGGACGAAGTGAGGCTGCACAAGACTAAATCTCCTGCTTGGAAGGAGCCTTAGAGATTGTCTTCATTAACCAGTTTCAAAATATGTGTATCCGAGGCAACACCAGGCTCAAGCGACCAGTGTCACCTGGAGCTGAAAGTCAAAGCCATCTCTATAGCCATTTTTGCTCTCCTTTGCATTTGTATCCAATCTATCACCTATTCTCCTTAGCACCACATGATCTATTTACAAAAGTCGCTTACTCATTTAAGAGACTTGCTTTCTATTACTCTTTTTCTTTCCACATAATCGTATCGCCTTTATAATTGCTCCATTCATTTAATATGCAAAATAAATATTCAAGTGAATAATGTCATTTAAAATATTGTCTAATGATACGCATTTTGGAAACACCCACGATTTTTAAATAAGTGCTTCCATGAAATTACTGGGATGAAGCTTAAAATGTGAAACATATACACGTCTAGGCATTTCTATTTTTGTCACCAGGTTACTTTGTAAAAAGAGATTGAAGCATGTTCAATGTCCCCTGGTCTACCGCAAGGAAAGGAAACTAAGCTTACCAGGTGTTGACCCAAAAAGATAAAGTTATGGGGACCATCGGTTGTTGAAACAATGAATTAAAAGTCACAACAGAATAAGCTTGGTTAGACAATTCTTTCACTCCAGGCAATATGGTTTTCCTTCCAACCAGCACAAACTATGACTTAATATATCACCCCTCCAGTTTCTAAAGTATAAGGTAGAAAGTCTACACTCATGTAGCGTTCACTTATTTTTAACGCCTAGGGTATAAGCATCATTTTGGAAATATATCAAAGTAAACAAAATTTTCATTATCCTTCAAAAACCTGCATGTCTCGTGCATACATGGTTCTCCACGTTCATCATATATCTAGCTTATGCATCCACCACACGTGCAAAATTGATGTTTTAAAGAAGGGAAAAACATATGCACCATGCATTTAGCGCACAAATACGTGTTATACTGCATCTCATGAATGACAAGAGGTGCTTCCAAAAGAGTCACACCCCTCCTTAGCACGAGTATTTTTATTGTTCAAGAAAAATCGTCCTGGAATTTCACGAGGTAACAATTCAAATGTCGAGGGCAAAACTCAGCAGAATTCGGATCTATTCACTCCTAAGGAACACCATGGTCATAAAGATGACAAGCTTAGCAAGCGGACAAATCATGCTACAGTCTAAGCATGATGATATGTATCTCACATAGGTGCATGTGTCGCACTGTGTGATAGCATATTCCATACAAGGTAAATACCTCTCTTCAAATCAACGCCAAAGTTTGGCATTGTGTCCGAGGCAATTTTAATTTTCTGTCAAAGTCTTGCATTGTGTCTAGGCAATTTATCTTTAAAAAAGTCCTGCAACGTGTCCAGGTGATTTACATTTTTTGTTAAAAGTCCTGCATCATGGCTAGGGCAATTTTACATTTTCTGCCAAAGTCCTGCATCATGTCCAAGAAATTTATCTGTCAAAAAGTCCCTACATCATGACCAGGGCAATTCACAATTTCTATCAAAAGTCGCTCCATCACGTCCAGGACAACTCACAATTTCTGTCAAAAGTCCCTACATCGTGTCCAGGGAAATTTACATTTCTGTCAAAAGTCCCTGCATCATATCCAGGGCAATTTACATTTCTGTCAAAAGTCCCTGCATCATGTCCAGGGCAATTCACAATTTCTATCAAAAGTCCCTGCATCGTGTCCAAGACAATTTATATTTTTGTCAAAGGTCCCTGCATCGTGTCCAAGACAATTTACATTTCTGTCAAAAGTCCTTGCATCATGTCCAGGGCAATTTACATTTCTATTAAAAGTCCCTGCATCGTGTCCAGGGCAATTCACAATTTCTATCAAAAGTCATGCATCACGTCCAGGAAATTTACATTTTCTACCAAAGTCCTGCATCATGTCCAGGCAATTTACATTTGTGTTTAAGCCCTGCATCGTATCTAGGCAATTTACATTGCTACCAAAAATCCTGCATCATGCCTAGGCAATTTTTCTTTCAAATAGTCCTTTATCATGTCCAGCCAACTTACTGCCCCATTTGGGCTCGGATTTACATAAGGTCCCCTTTTACTTGTTTTTCCTCTGCATGAGAAATGGTGTGTTCACGTCTTTGCTTGCCCTTAAGTTGGGTTATCTCTTCACAACATTTGCTTCCCTAACTTAAGAGATAAGTAAAGAGGGACAACTGTGAACACCCCATCCTTAATTACCTAATTATTTAATTAATTGATACATCAATTAATGTATAATTAAGCAAATAAAGGAAATAAAAATGACAGAGACTCAAATGACATTCTTAAGTGAAGGCAATTTAAAATTCAAAATAAATAATGGGAGAACTTTAAGAAAAAAAAAACCAAAATTTGAAAACAAGAATTAATTATTAATAATAATCACAACAAATCAAAATAAAAAATCATAAAAGACACAAAAATAGAAAAAAAAATCCAAAAAGTAAATATTAATAGTGATGATAAAAAAATTAAAAATTAAAAAAAAATTAATTACAAAAAAAATAATAAAAAAGGGGGTTAAATTAAAAATAAATTAAATTAGAAATATCAAAATATATAATACAATATATATGGCAAAACATGATTTATATCCCTTGGCATTTTGACGATGGCTTCGCTGCAAGTGGACGCTACTATGTAAAATGTTATAGCCGCCTCTTGCAAGTTGTCGTAGCTTGTCTGAGGAAGTGACAGGCAGCAGAAGAGTTGATGATGGCAGTGGCCTCGATAAAGAGAGGCTGAGAGCAGCTAGAAAAAGGGAGAAAGAAACAAAGAGAGGTGAGCTTGCTGAGAGAAACAAAGAGTGTCGTGCTGTGAAGGGAGGAGGGAGCTGCTGTGAGAAAAAGAGAACCGAGGGAGCTGGAAGGAAACTAAGAAGGCGGGACTGAGTTGTAGGGGAGAAAAAGATGAAGTCGAGCCGTTAACGAGGAGAAACTAAGCTGCAGCCGTGACAAGCAAAAAGGTGGACGCAGTAAAGAGTAGAAATGAGAGGACAGTGACGAGTTGAACCGAGCTGGAGCAGAGAAGCAAGGCAAGCTGAGAAAGAATAACAATTTCCCCTGTTCCAAGCAGCGTGAACAGGGGTGAACAGAGGTGAGCTTGTTGAGAGAAAACCAAGGGAGCCGTGAAGGAGAAAAGAGAGAGTGTGTAAGCTTTTTTTGCTTCCAGATGCCTTTATGCTTCTCATACCATGCTTATATATTATTACATATGTGTTTATATATATATATATATATATATATATATGTATGTATGTATGTATGTATGTAGATGTATATATGTATATATGCGTGTGTGTATATGAGTGTATGCTTCCCTGTTTCCTTATGCTTGTTCTCCTCTTCTATCATGCTCATATATATTATTACATATGTGTTTTTATATATATATATATATATATATATATGTATGTAGATGTATATATATATATATATATATATATGTGTGTGTGTGGGTATATATAGATATATGCTACCATGTTTCCTTATGCTTGTTCTCCTCTTCTATCATGCTCATATATATTATTACATATGTATTTATATATATATGTGTGTGTGTGTGTGTGTGTGTGTAGACGTGTATATATATATGTATATATGCATGTGTGTATATGAGTATATGCTTCCTTTTTTTTTTCCTTATGCTTGCTTCTTGAAGCTTTCTTCTTTTCATACCATGCTTTTATATATATATATATATATATATGTATATATATGCGTGTGTATATGGGTATATGCTTCTTCTTCTTTTTTTACCTGATGTCTACTTCCTAAAGCTTTCTTCTTCTTTTGTCATGCTTATATATATTATTACATGTGTCTATATATATATATATGTAGGTATATATATATATATATATATATATATATATGCATATAGGTGTATATATATTACTATTACCTTTGTGTCAATATGAGATTAATTTTTAGTTTTATAAACAAAGTTTTAAGAAAGTCATGGAGTGAGAATATTATTCTCCTCGGGTGTTTGGGATCGTGTGAGATTCTAATCTCTTTAAATCTCAAAAATTAACACATACTTGTTATAAATAATAATAATATAAATAAAATAATATTAATTAAATATTTACGTCAATTAAATATTTCCCACTATTTATGAAATTATCGTGTGAGAATATTATTCTCCTCGATTGCATGGGATTATATAAGATTTTAATTTTCTTAGATCCCTAAATTAGTACACATTTGTTTTAAAAATAATAATAATTAAATATTTACTTCAATTAAATATTCCCCATTATTTACGAAATTATCGTGTGAGAATATTGTTATCCTCGATTGCATGGGATTATGTGAGATTTTAATCTCTTGAGATCCTTAAAATTAGTACACATTTTTTAAAAAAATAATAATAATTAAATATTTACTTTAATTAAATGTTTCCCATTATTTACGAAATTATCGTGTGGGAATGTTGTTCTCCTCGATTGTATTGGATCATGTGAGATTTTAATCTCCTTAGATCCCGAAAATCAATACATATGTTTTTTTAAAAAAAAAAAAAGAGATATATAATAATAAGATTAATACAAAAATAAACATTTTAATATCCTCCATTATTCGCGAAATCATCGTGTGAGAATATAGTTCTCCTCGAATACTTGGAGTCGTGTGAGATTTTAATCTGCATAAACCCTGAAAATTAATACGTAGCTATTTTTAAGTAATAATAGCAATAATGATAATAACGCAAAAATAAATATTTTAATTTTTTTTACAAAAAGATTATTTCTTCCTTCATAATCACTTCATTTAAATCACAAAATAAAGATTAAAATTCCAAAAAAAAGGGGAGAGAAAATGAAGAGATCAAGAGAGTGGGAGTAATCAGGTTGTCGTAAATTAAAACACACAAACCAAATCTCAATTCTGTTTTGTTTATAAAAATCTATTTAATTTAAATCTCCCTGTTTTCATCACAAAAATTACTAACCATCAACCAACGGACACACTATTTTTAATCGAACTACGTGGACTTTGATCCCTATCACGGGGTACGTAGACCCTAGGCTTTCATCCTAGGTCAAGTCCGCTCTTTGTAAATATCTACTCGTTTGCTTTTGTTATTGTTGTTTTTATCGTCTCTGTTCAACGAACATGCACGTCAATAAAAGGATAATTGAGATAAATTTAATGTCATATTTTATTTCAACTGACAAGTTTAAGGTAACTGTCCTTAAGGACGGGTGTTGTGGGGTGCCTAACACCTTCCCCCACACTCAAATAGACTCTCAAACTCATCTCTAATTGCGTAAACCATGTTGCCTTTTTCTTTTCATTTTAAATTGATTTTCTAAAGTTTTCCGTTAAAAATTTTATTAGCAACTCCAAATAAATTGATTTTCAAGATTTGTTTTTGGGAATCAATTTTAAACTTTTTTAATTTCTCCTCGCCGAAAGGTCAGTTACTACAATAATAATAAGGGATTTTTCATTCATTCCTATTAAATTAATAGCTCAAAATTCCTGACACCTTGAGAAAACAGTATTAAGGGACCTCTATTTCACACCCTCTTCACTCACTATCTTTTCCTTGCATTCATTCACACACACCTTCTTCCTTTTCCTCCTCCTTCTCTTTTATTACTATCCTTGCAAGTCTCTTGAAGAATTCACTTCTCTGTTTTTTTCTTTCCGGTTTTGTTTATGTTTGATTCGAAAGACTAATATGTGGTTGTTGTTGGATGTGTAGGGAGAGCGAAGCTGGGTGAGAATGAATGGTACTTTTTTAGTGTGAGAGACAGAAAATACCTAACTAGTCAAAGAACAAATAGGGCCACTAATGCAAGCTACTGGAAGGCCAGAGGCAAGGACAAGGTGATTTACAGAGCAAGAACTCATATTGGCATGAAGAAAACTCTGGTTTTCCACATGGGAAGAGCCCCTAAAGGTGAAAGAACCAACTAAGTCATGCATGAGTACGAGCTTGAGGGTAAACTTTCTTTTTCAGATCATTGGTATTCTTAGACTTTGTCTGGACTTTGGATTGATATTTATTAGTGTTGAATCTGATCTTCTTCTATTTTCTTTTTTCAGAATGATCGGGTTTTAAGCAAAGTTTTTCAAAAAATTAGTGGGAAGAAAGTGCATATTGCAAGTGGTGCTACTCCATTAATGGTTCAGAGATCATCTCAGAATCAAGGATTCTTATCAGCTTCTGCTGGGCCCGTGAACATTGATTCCCTCTGGAAGTATTCAAGGCTTTAGAAAGTTGAACAACATCAGGCAACTTCTTAGAAAATAACTAAATAAATATGTGAATGGTGTCCATAGATTTCCTGCAACAGCATCATAAGGTTATGGAAAAGTATAGGAAAAGCATGCATTGCTAGAAACTTGAACTTGAACTCCTTTCTTTCTTTTTTATTTTTTCTTCTTCTTTTTTCCCATTTTCAATGCATATTAATGTACTTGTTCTCGTTATAGCAATGAATGAAACAACTAACCCCCAATTTTGGCAAAAATTATGCAATTTCATAATTTGGAGTCTGATAAAGATTTTAAGGTCTATTTATTTTATTTATGAAAGTTTTCGATTTTAGTATTATGCAGTTTTGCAATTTGGAGTCCGATCAAGATTTATAAGGTCTATTTATTTATGAAACATGATATGAGAAAAAAGTATCATTTTCCTAAGAAACAAACAAATGCCAACAGAGGGAGACAAATTGAAAAATGGAGTTACAAAACAAAGGAAGAAATGGATGCCTAAGTGAGCATGACATATTGAAGAGATAATTTCAATGGATCATAAACTTGCAGTACAATATTGAAGAGCTTTAACAGATAATACAAGTATAGAAACAGGGAGATAAAAAAAGAAATCAATATAACTAAAAATTAGAAGTAGCAAGAGTCGGAATGAGTGCAAACTTGAAACCAAAAGTTATGTAATAGGGTGGAGGAAAGAAATAAAGAAGAGGATACAAACTTATCACTAAGTTCACTTCATTGTAGAATTTTAGAATAATAGGAAAATTAGTGTAAAAAATAATAAGAAATTTTACACATCTATAAGTTTAAATTTTAAAGTAATTCTAAACGATTTAAAGATTTAAATGTTTTCTACTTTTAAGGGCAACAACAAAGCCAACGTATAATTAAGTATAGGCGTATGACCTGCAATTTTTTAAAATTGATATGTTTTAGTCTTGAGTTCTGATAATATACTCTCACATTTTTTAAATTTTGAATCTATTTAACTCACATATCCATATGTAATTTTTTTTAATTATTTGACATCTTAATTTGATCTCACTTAATCCATATATTTATTATACACATATATATCTCTGCAAAAAAAACTTTATAATAATTACTTTTTCTTTCGCTTTACTTTTTTTTGTCTATTTTTCACCTTATATTTCTTCTTCTTTTTTCCACTTTCTCTTTTGTTACTCTCTTTTTTATTTTTTTCTTTTTTACATTGGCTTTCACAATTTCAGCTTCTCACCTCTTTTAAATTTGTGGCCATGGGATAACTCAAAATTGTGGGTTTTGATATGAGCTTCTAAAGTGTGATTAATTTGTATATTACTTGTGCACAATTAAAGAATTATTGACTCATTATATTCAACATAATTACTTATTAAACTTATACTATCTTAGTATGTGGCCTAATATTTCATGCTCATTATTAAATTGAATAGAAACAAAAACTTGTCCCAAAAAAAAAAATTAAGAGCAAAGGCTCATGCTATATTTAAATGTTAAAGGAACTTAATATACGTAAATTCAATTCTTATTTAGCCTTTTTTTTCTCTTCTTTTTATCGAAAAAAAGATATCACCACAACCAAAAAAATCCAAAAACAATGCTTCCAACACTAAAGTTACCATTTATTACATAGTCACCATCCAATCTAATAATAGCAAACACATTTGGAGTCATCTGGTCAAGTATTCATGTAATGTGTGGTCAGAGTCTCATATTCTGTCAATTCTAGAATCAATCTTTATCACTTTAATCTACTTTATTTAGGATTTTGTTTTTAAAATAAAATTAAATATCCAAATCCAAATCAATAATAAGGGATATTTCTTTCTTTCCTAATAAATAAATAACTCTAAATTCTTTTATGGCAATTTATATAATTAAAAAAAAGGAATAATTGGAGAGAAAACTGTAAATATACAAAAAGAAGGTTGAACTAAGTGAGGTGTTCTTGGTCATTATAAGAGAGAAGTAATTACATAAAAATTAAAAGACATAACTGAAATGCCTAAAATCACCTACAAGCTACCGGAAAATGATTCGTTGCTAGTTAGTGATTACAAGCTGAGTTTGTCGTAGATTAAATTTTCACTGCCGGATTGATTGAATGGCTCTAAGAGAGCCACATGGATACTAAGCGCAAAAAACCATTTTAAATGACACTATGCATTTTGGGCTTTTATATTTTGACTAATTGCAAAAATACCAAAGGATTACCATCTCACATTCACTAATAGCATTATCTAGGAACAAGTAGTAGTGCTAAAATTCCAATGTTAAAGGAAAAAAAATTTAATTATGTAAGCTAATTTAGTGTATTCATTTTAATAAAATTATTTAAAAAAAAAAAAAGAGTTCCTGTTTTTCTTGTTAAGAGAAAACTTCACATAGAATTTGCGAAGAAGTTAGCACCTAGCAAAGGAAGGTTGGACAGCAGAAACTGAAGGGGCCCCATCCTGATTAAAGATCAAAACTTCAACGAACAGATGAGAATCATGACGTTGATGATACCGATGATGGCTGTTTCTTGCCAAAGCTTCCCGGTTAAAAATTAGACATCTAGGAAGGCCAACATTGGACACTTAGACTTCCTGGTCAATAATTTCATTGCTAATATATACTTATAATGCCCTTATAAGTGGGTTGGTTAAGGCAGGTATGTTAAGGAGTGCTTGTGTCATTCTTGATGTGATGATGAATCAAGGAAGACTACCTAATATGTTAACTTTTAGAGTACTTCTAGTAGGATATTGTAATGCTAGACAATTTAATAAAGTGGAAAGATAGATTTGTGAGATGGAGAGCCATGGCTTAATTAAACTTTATCCATCGACTGAGAGGTTGAAACGAGACAATGATGAAGGACTTTCAGAAACAGAGTTCTCTGATGATATTAAAAATGGACTCTATTTAGATACAGACCTTGATGAGTATGAGAACCACATTAATGAGGTTCTCGAAGACTCCACAGTACTTAACTTCAACTCATGTATCAAGAAGGAATACATCAACAATAACCAAAGAAGTACGCTGATTTTGATAGAATAAATGCTTAGATGGGGGCAAGAATTGTCGTTGCCTGATTTTTCAGAGTTAGTGAGACGACTCTGCTCATATTGATCACAAATCAAGGTGATGTATAGACTCTTGGAGAAAATGCCATAGTTGGCTCAGAAACTAGACCAGGAAATGCTCAATTTTGTTGTTCAGGCATATAGTAAGAAGGGTGTATTGTACAATGCAAAATTTGTACTGGAGGAAATGCTTCAAAATTTGGCACCCTGTTTGGATGTTTCTGCCTTGTGAATCAATGAACTATGTAAGGCTAATTTATATGACAAAGCTATTTCATTGAAAGATATTTTGAAAGAGCAGTCTACATTTTCCTTTACACATTGTGCATTGATATCTAGGCTCTATAATGCTGGGAACATTGAGAAAGCAGACACTCTATTTCAAGAGATGTTGTTGAAACTAATTCTGGATGCTGAAGTATGCAACGTACCTACTCAAGGGCAATGCGAAGCTAATGACTTGAAAAAAGTTAGGGAACAACATGGGTTTGCTATAAGAAAAAGTTAATAATGCATCGAATGGAGACATCGTGCCAATTAAAACTATATAAATTTTTTTGAGAAAACATATAACCATGCCATGAATGATGTGACAACATGCAAAATGAGAGTGAAATATACTCCCTTGGTGTCCTAACTCGAGTCAACCCTAAGTGAGGGAACGGTACCCTAAAGACAATAAGCCCTAGGAAGGTTGTCTATTAAGTTCGGTCTATTAAGGTGCGTAGTTCTGAGGGTAGGTCTAGCATCTTGGAGCATTACTGGTCTTCAGATTGCCGCCACTCAAAAGAGTGAGGATCTCGCGACATGAATGAGACTAAAAGAGGACAAAATCCCACTCCAATCAAATCCACATAGCAAGGTAAAACCTGAGCGAGGTCTTAACGATAATCTCTGGAAGCAAGAAGCTTTACAAGAAAACCAATATAAACCTCTACTAACCTAAGGCAAGCGAGGACCCGGGTATAGAGCCCAAAAGTGTGTGAGGTAGAATGTCAATGTGCTTAAGGTGCGAGGGGAACATATAAACCTCTAAACCAATAGTTTACTCAACCCTCATCTATCAAACAGCTAAATTGCAAGATAAGCCAAGAGCTTACAATACAAATAGGGGTTGTCTACGCTAAGGTTTTATTCCGCATGTTATCTATCCTGGCATATATATTACAAATAAACTAACGAAATTATATGGCAAATAAGGAAGATATACACCTATATAAATAGCAAAAATAAATAACAAATGCATAAGAACATATAGGCATATCATGCAACCACAAGAGATAAATAAACAACCCTCATCTGTTAAACAACTAAATTGCAAGAGAAGCCAAGAGCTTACAATACAAATAGGGGTCGTCTACACTAAGGTTTTATTCCGCATGTTATCTATCATGGCACATGTATTACAAATAAACTAACAAAATTATATGGAAAATAAGGAAGATATACACCTATACAAATAGTAAAAATAAATAGCAAATACATAAGAACATACAGGCATATCATGCAACCACAAGAGATAAATAAACAAGAAAACTCCGAAGAAGAATAAAAAATTAAACCAAATAAAACACGACAAGGGTAATCAAGATAATAGAAAGCCATATTATTTCAATTGACTAATTAAATAGGCTTGACTCTCGAAATATCCCCAGTGGAGTCGCCAAACTGTCGTAACCGACCATTCGGCGAAATAAAATAAAAAGGTGTTTAAAATTGATTCCAAAAACGAATCTTGAAAATCAATTTATTTGGAGTCGCCACCAAAATTTTTAACGGAAAACTTTGGGAAACCAATTTAAAATAAAAAGAAAAAGGCAATATGGTCTGCGAAATCAAATATGAGTTGGGGAGTCTATTTGAGTGTGAGGAAGGTGTTAGGCACCCCACAACACTCATCCATAAGGACGGTTACCTTAAACCAGTCAGCTGAAATAGAATATGGCTTTTAAATTTATCTCAATTACCCTTTTATCGACATGCATGCCTATTAAATAGAGGAGACAAAACAACAAGAATGAAGGCAAACAGATAGATATTTACAAATGGCAAACTTGACCTAGAATGAAAGCCTAGAGTCTACGTACCCTACGATAGGGATCAAAGTCCACATAGTCCGACCACAAAGGTGTGTCTATTGGTTGATTATTTGTAAATTTTGTAATGAGAACAGGAGAGTTTAAATTAAGCAGATTTTCGTAAACAAAACAGAATTGAAATTTGGTTTGTGTGTTTTAATTTATGACAAGCTGATTAATCTCGCTCTCCTGATCTCTTCATTTTCTCTCTTTTTAATTTTTTTTTATTTTTGGAATTTAAATATTTATTTTGAAATTTAAATGAAATGATTACGGCATGAGGTTTTTAGGATTTTTGGGAGTTTACATTTTTTGGAATTAAAATGTAATCATAATGAAAGGAATACTTTTGAATTTCTGAATTTTTTTTTTTTTGGATTTTTAAAATTGGAATTTATCGTTGAAATTAGGATGAAAATAAAACCATTTTGAGATTTTTGAATTTATGTATTTTTTTAGATTTTGGTTTTTGTTTATTTTTGGATTTTTAAAATTAGAATTTATTGTTGAAATTTGAATAAAATTATAACGGAAGGCCATTTTTAGAATTTTTGAATTTGTATATATATATATTTTTTGGGTTTTTGGAATTTTCTAATCTTGAAAGTGGGATTATAATTAACAGGATTTTTAATTGGTTTTTTTTTATTAGAATTCATTCTGAACTTTAAACTATAATAGAAAAATATTTCTATGATTTTGAATTTACGATTTTTGTATATTTTCTTAAAATTAAAAATTATTTGAAACTTAAAGTAAATGAAAAATGTTCTTAGAATTTTTAGTTACATAATAAGTAGGACAAACTTCTTTATTTTTAACTAATTCATCCCAATATCTTAAATGTTAATTTTTGAAACATGAGGAGACTTAAGGTCCCACACAGTCTCTCATAATTAACCTTTTAGTGCCTGAGGAGATGAGTGATCTCACGCAGGAACCCAAAAATAGGGAATAAAATATTTAGAAATTTTTTAGGATTTTGTTTTTATGAATTTTTATGGATTTTGAAATTAGAATTCTTTTAGTCTTAAAATTAATTCCTCAAAGCCTACGGAGACCCAAGTCCCACATGACATTTTTTTTAATTAAAATTTATAAAACACCGGATTAATCATTTTGTGTATAATAGAAAATGCTTAGTTAAGATATTTATTTTTGCCTTATTATTATTATTATAACTATTATTATTTTAAAACAAGTATGCACTAATTTTCAGGGTTTATGGAGATTAAAATCTCACACGAACCCAAGCACTCGAGGAGAAGAATATTCTCACACGATGATTTCGTAAATAATGGAAAATATTAAAATATTTATCTTTGCATTATTATTATTTTAAAAACAAATATGTACTAATTTTAGGGTCTAAGAATATTAAAATCTCACACGACCTCTATTTGTTAGTTTTTAGTACCTGAGGAGACTTAGTCTCACTTGGTGACCCTTTAAAAATAATTATTATTATTATTATTATTTTGCAATTTATGAATTATTTGATTTCATCACTATTTATTTGTATTTTGCTTATTTATTTAAGAAATTGTATACTGACTTCTGAAGCTCAAGGAGACTGAGAATCTCACATGGCCCCTTCTTAAGTGCCTAAGGAGATTAGTGTTCTCACGCAGCACTATAAAAATTAAGATGAGATAATAATAGTAATGGTACTAATAATACTAATAATAAAATGAAACAAATCAAGACATAGAAAAAAAAAATAATGATAATAAATAAACAAATAAATAAATAAATAAAAATAAATCAAGAAGGGAAAGAACCATTCACGTGTCTTCATGCAGCCAATATGCACATAGGTAGATGAAGTAGAGCAAACAGTAGCAACAAGTTCCCTTTTTTATTCCAACATCATTTAGCTCCAAGATCGTTGCCTTCTCTGTTTCAAGCTTCAAAAACAGGGATATGCAGAGTGGCTCCTCTTCCTCCTACCCAGTTCTCGGTCTGACGCTGCTCTCAGTCCGTCACTGCTCTTAGTCTGTCACCGTTTTCTTTTCCTCACTGCTATGGTCCGTCATTGCTCTCGGTCCTCCTTCACTGCTTGGTGGGCATTCGGGTTCACTGTATTGGGGTTCCAAATAGGAAGCCCTGCAAGCTCATATATGGCGGCTTTGGCATTCTTGATGAGCCAACTAACATCTTTGTTATGGTGGTCGTAGTCGAGACAGTCTTGCACGTCATAGGATTGAATGGCTGTGTGGGCGGAGAGACGAACTCCCAGATCTCTGGGTCCCTTGGCTGTACACACCTTGCTGTGACTGTCTTCACATCCCGTGGAGCAAACAATGTGGCCTCCTCGGACCTCCCAATCTTTCCCTCTTCACCTTTCATGGCCCATCTAAATGATGTCGTTGTTGCTCGTTGATTATGATGGATGCTTTCTCCCATCTTTGTTATGTATTTAACAAAAGTAGAAGACAAAGAAGGTGGAGGCAGAGGAAAGAAATAAGAGTGTTTCTTTGGAGGGTGAAGAAGGGGATCGTGCTTTGTATTCAAAGCTACATAATAGTGCTTTTGTTGCAGGTATTGAAGATGAAGATGAAAGGCTGGGTCTTTGTGAGATGGGGATACTCCTATTGATGAATCCTGGTCCTCTTCGTCTTCTCCTCCTACTTCTTCCCCTACATTATTTTATAACATGCTTACCATAGATGACCTCCATCTTACCATTTGAAACTGCTCATTTTATAGCAGTCTTCGTTTCCTTAACACTGGTCCTCCTCATCTTTGCTTTCTAACTAGACTGACCATCCAGCCAAAGATATTTGTGCTAACCATATCCCTGCTTTCTCCACTTGCAACTATCTACAGCCCCTAGTCGAGCCAAATAAATCATGCCTTTTCAGATCATGCTGGTCCCCTCGGGTGGTTATGCTCGCCCTCTTTTTATCGTACAACTGAGAATGTTGTGCCCTCTTTTTTGGCCAAGTAAACAGCTCCTTTTCTCTCTCCTTCTACCTCCTTTTTCAGTTCTCCTTTGCATCTTTCCAATCACAGGTTCATGCTCCACCTCCCTTCCGCATTCTTTCCTGTGAAAGCTGCATTAATCTCTGCCCAACAATGATTCTCCTTTTTTTTCTTTCAGCTTTTTCCTGCAGCTTGAGAGTACAACCCCTTTTCTCATTTCATGCTAGTTACTTTATGATTATTTTTTTTATTTCTATTACCATAATTATTACTATTACTTAATTTTTTATTTTTTATTTTTTAATTTTCTATTTTTGTTTTGTTATATATTTTTTATTATTATTTATATAATTTTGCTTTGATTTATTATAATTATTCTAATTTGCTAATTTTATTTTTTTAAGTTTTGAGTTTATTTAATTGTCTCCAATTGAGAGTGTCAGTTGAAACTTTGTCAATTAAATAATTAAGTAATTAGGAATGGGGTGTTTATAGTTAATGTACACTAAGTCACCTAATTTTGATTTAATAGCCTTTAGTGATGTAAACTAAGGCAACGACTTAGATGATAGGAATCAACTTCAGGTTTTTGTATATTTTTGGGAGGCAATCTAATTTTGTGGGGAGCTAAAAAACATAATGTTGTTGCACAGTCAAGTACGTAAGCAGAGTACAGAAGTGTAGCTAATATTGCTATAGAGGTTATGTGGATGAAAACCTTGTTGAAAGAATTACAAATACCAATAACAATGACAGTTCCTATAATACATTGTAACTACTTAAGCACAGTTCTGATGAGTCACAATCCAGTGTTGCATAATTGAACAAAGCATATAGAGTTGGATATTTTTTTCTTTTTACAAGAGAGAGTTGCAGTAAAATAGTTAGAAGTGTGCCACATTTCTTCAGCTGAACAAGTTACATATTTGTTTACAAAACCATTAGCTGAAATTGAATTTGATTATCTTTGTTCTAAGCTTAGGGCATGTGATTATGAGTTATTCACACCTACCTAAGTTTACTAGGAAATATTAGAGTATCTATTATGAAGCATGTGTTGTTAGTCGAGTTGTTAAGTTTAGTTAGCTCAATTCTAATCTTTATATAAGCACTGTAAACTTTGATATATGGTTATCAATTCATATCAATGTATTTCTTTGTATTCAATGTGTTTATTCTTCATTCTTTGTTAACTCTAGTTCAAGAGTTTCATCTGTCTAAATCCCCCAAAATTACTAGAGGTGCTATAAATATAAAAAGTGATAAGATACAATTATTTTTTATCATAAACGATTGACTATTAAACAATAGTTTCAAAATTAACTACTGCACTTGTATTGCAAGTAATGTATAAGCTAATACATTAGTGCTATTATGTTTCCTAAAGATGAGATTGTATTAATAAACTTTTCAAAATTTTTTGTTTGATTTTAATATTTGAAAGTTTATTTTGTGCAATTTAAGTCTTCTAAAAGTATGAAAACAATATTATATAATTTTTGAATTAAAATATTTGAGAAAGTCAATTAATTCATATAAATAGTTAACTATTAAAAAAATTAACATCCAAATCCATGATTGTTTATATTCATGCACTCACTTTAGAAAGTTATTTGATATATTGGGATGTATATGTTGCATCAATTTATTTTAGGTACATCATAAAGAATAAGAAACTAAACATACTAAAAGAATTAGACACGACACTATAATTATAACACGAAACATAATTATTTTTTCTTTTGACGTCGTCACTATATTTTGTCGAATGCCAAAAAAACAAAAAAAAAAATTGTTATTCCACAAATCTCCTTGGCAATTGATAATAATCACTTCCTAACAATTGTGAAACAAAATTTTTAATTATTCTTATGTTCACTACTTAATTATATTTAGCCTGAAAGGGAATAAAAAATAAATGAATACATTCATAAATTCATGGTAGGAGACTTACATACTTCTTTTAATTGCGAAAGTTTATCAAACTCTGACAGAGATAACTAATCAAATGAGATACCCATAGTGTATTAGGTGTATATTGGGTTTTCATAACCTAAATCTCCTCTTAAATGCGACTGTATAATACTCGTAAATATTCCTCTTAGAACGTCTCAAGCCTCTCTTTATGAAAGTTCTCAATCGTAAATTAGTCCAACCCTATTTATAAACGACTAATTAAGGTTAGAGTTTAGTAGTAATTCCTATAATTACTATATTACCCTTACTTAATGAGTACCCCTTATGGGTGGACTTTGTATAATATTTTAACAGATTCAAACCCTAAATATTATACGATATTCTAACAAGACTAAACATCACGTTTTTCACTATAACCCAATTTTGTACTTAGCTAGACTAGACTTGAATATCAACTATGACTCAATTTCATACTTCTAATCACTTTCAAATAATTGCAAAACAAGATTCACCTTATAATGAGATTTAACTATATTAATCCATAGTTTGGTAGAGACCGAGATTTATTGGATACATAAGGTCTCTGCATATGGAATATGGGGCATTTATGAGTAGACTTGAAATTATAATTGTGAGTCTAGATGTAATTCTTACTCAACTATACTTATTCCAAATCTTATGTTTTAATTATAATTCAGTCACACACATAAGTTTTTTACTACATAATTGCATTTATCTCAAGCCTTATATGTCAATTATCACTTGGTCTTATGTTTAAAGCTTTTGTCATGGGACAATTATTGTCTCCCATTGACTAACAAAATTAAGTATAATTTATGGGCATTTGCAATTTCTTTTATAAGAAAGAATTATTTCCATCAGTTTTGGAATCCTCAAGAGTTAGGAGGCTCATAGGTTGTCTGGGGATAAACCAAGCAAGATTGTCCACATCATTGGGATCCTTTATTGTCGAAAAGAGAAGTTGTTGGCCACAACTCATGTCTTCAATTATTCTTGGACCAATCTGTTTCATGACAACATCTTCATATAATATGTCAAATAATTACAATGTTAGTTAGTTTCTCACTTCCAATTCTATATATTATCTTCCCTTAGCGACGTAAGATTCCCTTTTATATTTATCATGTGATACACGATTTTTCACCAGAAAATTCAACTTCTTTCTTTCGTTTGGTAGATAGTATGTTAGAAAAATATACCAACCATACCTATGAAGATTTTAAATCAACATAAGCTTAGGTCGCACATTAGTAAAAAGGTAAATATGTGCAAATATATAATATGTTAATATATGACTAAAATTACCATTCATATTTGTTGAGAAAATGAAGTTCAGGAGTATATTTATTCTAATATTATTATTACTTTTATATATGTGATTGACTAGATTTAAATGCTGTGATATTATTTGTCTAAATTCAAAATTTAGAAATATTTTTTCAAATCTTAAAATTAAAAAGAAAATAACTGCTCACTTGTTTATTTCTAAAAATAAAAGAGAGATATTTTAAATTTATATAAAATATTTTATTATGAATTTGTATGTATCTTACCTATCAGATAACAGCGTCCTCACGCGTGGCCTCATGCCGAAAGAAGGAAGGCAGGTTCACAGTGATGCGTGACCTATGACGCGCCAGTTGGGTTCAAACTTGAGGAATGGACTAATGAAACAAAGCCACGTGGAAAAATTCTATTTTGCTTTTATTTATTAATATTATCATCTGTCCTCAAATCTCAACTGTAGGATGAGGGGGGTTGTCAAATCTCAATGAAATTTCTAAAAATAGAAGAATATTGGTGCTATGCGCGTGGGTGGTACTGGCATGATCAATTTCTTTCTTGAAATGGAAAAGCTTGGTTGTGACAATAATGAGCTCATAATTAAGATACGTTATGAGAAACTTTTATAATTGTAGTTTACAGCTAACTAACCAACTGTTCTTGAAACTAACATCATGATGCTTAACACTCACAACTATACAATTTTCTTGACCATCATATTCGTCATTAATGATCTTTTTTAGAGTCAACCTTCGAGAATTACTAAAAACAATAATTGGTGATTAATCATTAATGTTAAAGTATATTAATTTGAAAGTAAGTTTTAACTCATTGCATATCACAAAATTGTCCTCTTTTTTTTTTAATATTAAAATATTTGTTAAAATATAGTATAATATCTAAAATTTAAATATATTAAAAATATTATATAGTGTTCACCCATAAGAAATATTTATTAAATAAAGATAAAATAGTAATTATATGAATTATTATTAAGTTCTAACCCTAACTAGGCTATAAATAGGGTTACATTATTATACAATAATAAAGATATATAATAGATAACTAAAATCTAAAGAGAAATTTGAGACACTCTAAGAAACATATCTGCATATATTTTGCAGTTACATTAGAGAAGAAATTTAAGTTGTGAAACTCAAGATATACTCAATACACTGTAGGTATCTCATTCAATCAGTAATCTCAGTTAAAGCCTAATCAACTTCCCCAATTAAGAATATATATGTAAGTCTCCTACCCTAAATTATTTATAAATGTATTCATTATTTAACTCCCTTCAATACCTAATTAAATTAAATTGTTTTCAATTTTAAATATATGTAAATAAATACGTATTTTTTTAATTAAGGTATGTGATAGTTAAATTATACATTTTCTTTTAACAAATAGATATATGATATTAGTTTGACTCAACCCTTTTAAAGGATAAAGACTTATTCTGCTAGTTAGTTCAAGAAACTCACAAATTTGCAATACAAATCATATAATGTAGCTCTAAAATGAAATATTGCCACAAAATTTTAAACAAATCACAATAATTTAATGTAATACTAAAAAATTAATAATAATTCAATTCCTGTCGTTGATTTGATTTGTTTTGGTACATAAAAGTCTTAGCATGTGGATGGGAACGTCATTTCTATCAATTTCTATGATCAATCCATTAATGGGGGCCCTGTTGTGTACCCAAACACAACACATGCCCACGAGCAGATGCCTATATATAAACAGACCAAAACATAAAAAGTTTTAAAAAATTAATAAAAATAAAAATAAACATAAAATGGAAAGCTTAATATATTTCTTCGTAATTAAAGTCCTTAACAAACTCCTTCATAGGTTTTTCAACTTTTTAATCAACTTACATACTATTAATGTAAGAGACAGTATTTATAAGAACTAAACTTATATATAAGATGCAGTTTTTTATAGCTTGATTATCAGATTCTTGTAATTAAATTACAATATATGCAGAAAAATTATAATTTATGTTTTAAAATAACACATTTATAATATTTTAATTAAATAACTGATAATAAACATATAAATAACTGTACTTAAATTCTTGTGTGTCTTTGATGTCCATAGATGTAAATTCCTTCTTAATGAAAGGCCATAACAAATTTCTTCATATATATTTTGCAAAAGAATTATATACAATTTTTTATATTTTTATTATAATATTTTTTAATTGAAATATGATAAATATATGATTCATTAAGTATATTATTACACGTGCATGATTAATATAAATTACTTCATTATTTTAAAATTAAATTATCCATTATTATTAATTAATCATACACTTATTCTATTTTAATTGAAGAATAATATAATAAACAACATATAAATCTAATTCATAGATTTTACACTTTTTAATAAACATACATCTTTAAGACTAGGTTTTTAAAAAATTTGTTATATTTTAATAAAAACATTTGATAATAAAAAATATAACATATGTTGTTTTCCTATATTTGACTGAATGTCCATAATTGTAAATTCAACTGTCTCAAAGGGTCTCGCTTGTAATTTAGATAAATATCGCAGACCTTTTTTTTTTTTTACTTTTTTCCAAATTTTGGGTTTCTCTTATTCGGTTGTCTACTTGCACAGCTTTTATTCTAAAAGTGAAAACCAACTTTTCGAATGTTGAAGATCTCTTTTTTTTTTTTTTTTGGGTTTAAGGTTTGGCTTAAGTTAATTATGCAGTTGGTTGGAGTGGATGACATGTTCGGAGTTAGGGCAATCTGGTACTGTGACATATATAACTGAATGTTTTATTTTTTCTAATAATTATTGAGAAAAGCAACATGGCTTTCTGGATTATATATCAAAATCACATTTTTTTTGGTATACAATGAAATGAATGAAAGCTTTGTCTACGTTGCAGGCGGCTCGCTTTTCTCAGCCTCAAAACTAAACAATCTTCACGATCCTAAAAAAATAATATATATATATATATATATATATATATATAATTTTAGAAGAATAAGAAAATTAAAGTAAAAAATAATTCTAAAAGATCTAGAAATTTAATTTTTTTTCTATGTATAATTGAGTATAGGTATATGCTCCCTTCAATTTTTCAAAATTATATTATAGTATTGAGTTTTGATAATATACTCTTACATTTTTTAAAATTTTGAATTCACTATACTCACATATACATTATGTAAATTTGTTTCTATTATTTGACTTCTTAAATCGATCTTATTTAATCCATTCATCTATTACACACATGTATATAACCTTTGCAAAAGCAAACAAAAAAACTTATAATACTTATTTTTCTCTTTTCGTTCTCTTTACCTTTTTTTCTTTCTTTCTATGCTATCTTTACATTTCTTAAATAATCCTCATCCAATTTAATAATAGCAAGTACATATGGTTTTATTTGATCACATTGCTCTTGTAGTGCACACTCAGACTATTATGTTTGGGCGATTCTAGAAGTAGTTTTCTTCACATTAACCTACCTTATTGAAGATTTATTTTTAAAACAATATTAAAAATCCAAATCCAAATTAATAATAAGAGATATTTTTCTTTCCTATTAAATAAATAGCTCTTAATTCAAATAATTTAGAGCATAGGCTCATGTGGTACTTAATAGTTAAGGAAATTTGATATATGTAAACCCGTTTTTTATTTAGTATTTTCTTTTCCTTTTAACAAAGAAAAAAGATATCATTGCAATGCAAAAAATAATTTGCAAAATATGCTTCAACTTTAAAGTTACCATTTTTTACACAATCCTCATCCAAACTAATAATAGTAAATACATTTGGCTATATCCGGGTCACGTCATTTTTGCGGTAATGATCAGATTCTCATATTCAAACTATACTAAAAGCAGTCTCTTTCACTTTAATTTACTTTATTCAAGATTTTATATTTAAAGCAATATTGAAAACCCAAATCTAAATCAACAATAAGGGGTATTTCTTTTTTTAATTATTAAATAAATAGCTCTAAATTCTTGTATAGCAATTTATATAATAAAAAAGGGAATAATTGGAGGGCAAAGTGTAAACCTAAAAAAAGAGGCTGAACTAGGTGAACCGTTCCTGGTCATGATAAGGGGAAGTTATTACACAAAAGTTAAAAAGACACAGCTGAAATGCCTGAAACCACCTACGAGTTACCTTGCCAACCACGGATCTTCGCACCTTGAAAAACCCGTATATAGGGACCTCTGTTTCACACCCTCTTCACTTACTCTCTTATCCTTACATTCATTCACACACACCTTCTTCTTCCTCCTCCTCCTCCTTCTCCTTTATTACCTTCCGTTACACTCATACTCCACCCTCTTCCATAAACCCCCAAGCACACCTCTCTCTCTCTCTTTCTATGCCTCTTCATCAATTCCAGGTTCCTTCCCCTGTTTTCCCCTTTCTCTGATCTTCAGTGCATGTCAGAGATTTACAGATTTGGATTTGTTTCTGCGATAATTGCTTGAGGACTGATTTGTTGTTTTTTTATGTTGGTTCTTGAAACAGAGGATTCTAGGAATGGAAAACATTTCCGTGGCTGGAAAGAATTGCCAAGAGAAGTTCCAATTGCCAGCAGGATTTAGATTTCATCCGACGGATGAAGAACTAATTACTAACTACCTCTCTGTGAAGGTTCGTGACAGCTCCTTCACTGCTATAGCAATCGCCGAGGCAGATTTAAACAAGTGCGAGCCATGGGATCTTCCCTGTAAGTCTCTTGAAGAATTCACTTCTCTGTTTTTTTCTTTCCGGTCTTGTTTATGTTTGATTCGAAAGATTAATATGTGGTTGTTGTTGGATGTGTAGGGAGAGCGAAGCTGGGTGAGAATGAATGGTACTTTTTCAGTGTGAGAGACAGAAAATATCCAACTGGTCATAGAACAAACAGGGCCACTGAAGCAGGCTACTGGAAGGCTACAGGCAAGGACAGGGAAATTTGCAGAGGAAGAACTCAGATTGGCATGAAGAAAACTCTGGTTTTCTACATGGGAAGAGCCCCTAGAGGTGAAAAAACGAACTGGGTCATGCATGAGTACAGGCTCGAGGGTAAACTTTCCAATTCCAATCCACCCACACCAGCTCAGGTAAAGTCTCTCTGTTTTCTTTTTTGTCTGCAGCTGCTGTTCAAGCTTCGATCTTTTTCGTCTTTTAAGATCATGGGTATTCTCGTACTTTGTCTGGACTCTGGATTGATATTTGTTAGCGCTGAATCTGATCTTCTTCTGTTTTCTTTTTTCAGAACGATTGGGTTTTATGCAGAGTTTTTCAGAAGCCTGGTGGGAAGAAAGTGCAGATTGCAGGTGGTGCGGCCTCTTATGAATTGCCTCCATTGATGGACGCTTCATCGAATCAAACGGAGTTTGGAGAGCTATCTAACGTGACCTGCTTCTCCAATCCGAATCAGACGGTGGATCAGAAGACTCAAGACGACATAGTTGATAGCTTGGAGACTCCATTCTTGAGCTCTTCAGTCTGTTCAAACCTTACTGGTTCCTACCAGCCTACTCCATTAAAGGAACCCCAGATTGGAGATACTGTGTTCCCAGATAATTTTCTGGGTCAAGAACAGATCATGACGAAGATGCTGACGGATAACAACGGATCGAGTGCAAACCCAGTCTGTGGTGGAAGAGACTTCGATGCTGATATCTACTCTGTGATATACTACAACAACAACAGCAATGGGACGGTTCAGAATCAAGAATTCTCATCAGCTTCTGCTGAGCCTGTGGACATTGGTTCTCTCTGGAAGTACTCAAGGTTTTAGAAAGATGAACATCATCATGTAGCTTCTTAGGGAAAAAAAAAAGTGACTGGTGTACATATATTTACAGTAGCAGCGTCATATGGTTATGGTAAAGTGTAGGAAATGCATGCACTGCTAGAACCAAGAACTTGAACTTCTTTTCTTTTTTAAAATTTTCAGTGCATTTCAATGTATTTGTTCTCTTTATAGCAGTGATTGAAACAAACAGCCTCTAGTTATGGCAAAATTTATGTTGTTTTGTAATTCGGTTTTGTAATTTAGACTTTCATACCAAGATTTTAAGGTTTATCAATTTTATTTCTACAAGTTATTAATTTTAGTAACTTAATTTTAAATAAAAATTATTAAATTTACGTAATTTTTTTTTTAAATGAAAACCGTCTAATATGATTCAATCGTAAAAAAAAAATATATCTAAAATTTGCAATAACAATCTTACAAGTTATTTTAAACTTGCGGAAACTTTGATATTCGTAACAGAAAAATCTAAATTTACAATCTAAATTGATGAATTAAGATTTTAAAGATTTATTGATATTAATTTTTAAGAATGATTAATTTCAGTAATTTAATTTTAAATGTGAATCATTAACTCTACATAATTACTTTAATGATAACCGTTCTTTAATAAGAAAAAAAAAATCATGATTTTGCAATGAGGATATAAATAAATTTGTGATCTCCGTGTTATGATTTTTTTTTTAATTTTGAAAGAAAGGGTTAAAAAAACGGTTCACAATATTTTTTTTTTAGAGATATAATTAATACAAAAGAGTAAATATAATAATAAAGAAATTTTAATTGTTTTAACATCATCTTAAACACTTTTTAAATAATATTTATTTTTTAAAAGCAAAGTAAAGAGCAATGAATTGATTTCTTCTTCCCTTCCCTATTTTCATCTAAAAGCAAACATGCTGTAAGAAAATAAAGAGTGGCGTTTGATTTCAAATTCAATTAATTCACATTTGGCCTTAATATATATAAGAGAAACCTAATTAGTGATAATGAAATAAATTGAAAGGGTTTATGTAATTTGGTAGATTAGTTAGTGATGATTTGCAATATTGTGCATCATCTTAGTCTTTCTATCTCTTTGTTAGGCCACCAACTGATAGTTCCATTTGATGTTTAAGATGAAATGATGGCGTTTGATTCAGAAAAACTTCAATGAAAATCAGAGCCATAACAAAATATTAATAATTATAATAATTATATGAATTAAATGTGTTTTGTTTCTTTCTCGAGAGTCTTTAATTTGTCTCATTGTCCTTTTTCTTTTTCTCTTATTATATGTTCTTAGAAATATCATTTTTTATTTATAATGTAATTAATAATTAAATATTAAACAATAATACATATATTAAAAAGATAAAATATTAATGCTTATGAGAACATATAGGTAAGATTCTTGGGTATGTATAATTTTAGTGTGGCACATATAATTTTGCAGATAAGGACCTATGAGTGATTATTTGAAGTGTGCGAATGAAGCACAATATTTATTATTTTTTGAAAAAATATCTTTATGTTTGTGTATTGGGCATGTTTTCAATATTTTTATTAATTATAAAATAATTGAATTTCAACTATTATGTCAAAAAATTTTAAATTATAATCATGGGCAACTTATTTTAAAAATATAAGAAAATTTTATGTAGGTTTTAGAAATAGAAAAAATATCGTGTATGATTATAAAAATAAAAGATACATGTGAATATTTCTTCTTAAAATTGATATTTTTTTAATTTAATCTTTCACAAATTAAATATTATTAATATATTTTTTTTCTCAATCTACTATAAATAAAATTAACAGATACAATTATATATAACATCTTGCCTATAAATTACAGATTCAGTTACCATTATCTAATATGTAAATTAACCATTATCATTATATATATATATATATATATATATATATATATGTTTGTGTGCAAACAATTATATTAAAAAATATATTTTATTTATAAAAATTCAAATCAATAAGGCAATGTACCAAATAGTATCATTCATTTGTAAGGAATCAAAACAAAGTTTTAATAAAAAGATGATAAAGATAGTTATTTGATGGCTTTGGAATATAAATATACCCAACGCGGAGAATACCATACATGTATATAGAGAGCGAGAATAAAATTCAAGGAGTTATTTTTCATAAAAACAGTAAAGTTATAATACTTCCACAAATGACCAAATTTTATATTCTGTTTACAAACGTAAATTCTTAATTGTTACATCAACAATTATTTCTTAAATATAACTTTTATATTAAAAGATCTTGATGTAGGGATACAGATACTCCATAATTCACTATTTAATTTCATATAATATTTAAGATTTGAATTTGTTAAAATATTATACAATATCTAATTATAAGGGGAGTTTATTAAGTAAAAGTAAAATAGTAATTATAAGAATTACTACTAAATCCTAATTCTAACTAGTTTTTTATAAATAAAAATTAGACTATTATACAATAGATAAGATATATGATAAATAATTGAGATATAAAGTCTATAGAAACTTGAGATATTATAAGATAGAGGAATATCTGTAAAGTATTTTGCAGTCATATTTAAAATTTTTTTTTAAAATATGTAAATATTCTACCCTAAATTATCTATGAATCTTTTTTATTATTTAATTCCCTTTAATAAATTAAAGAATTTCTTCATATCCTACTTGCCACAATATCTTAAAAAAAAAAATTTATACCCAAAAAATGTTTGTAAATCTTGAAGTGGGTATATACCAGCTGTCTCGATCTTAGAAGAACCAGTACTTATTCCGGTGTTCCCTAGTCAACATCAAAAGTAAATTTCCTATGAAATTCCTCAATCCATTATAAGACCCTCGAATGGTTAAAACCCTCTTTTCCTCTATTTCTGCACGTAATTCCCTATACGACGTTAAGAGTACGTTCGTATCATTCAAAGTCTTGTTTCCATGGATCAGTTTGAGTCATTACGTGTCGTTTAATTCATAAAAAGACAAAGAAACGCAGTGCAATGTAACTTTGGAGCCATATGCCTCCCTACTTGGGATTTGGAACTTGGTTTTCAATGAAACAGTGCTTTGTTTTCGTCAAATTACTGCTTCATTCCTTAATTAGTTCTGTAGTATGGTAAATATTTTGAATAAGAGTTTAATATTATTTTTATTTTTTTAGATGTTAGAATATCATATAATATTTTAAATTTTAAAATGTTAAAATATTATACAAAGTCTACCTATAAGAAATATTTATTAAGTAAAGATAAAATAATAATTATAGAAATTACTAATAAACCCTAACACTATTAGCATTTTATAAATAAGGATAAATTATTATACAATAGATAAGAAAAAATATAGACTATTGTAGACGTTCTGAAAAAAACACCTGTAAAATATTTTATAATCACATTCAAAAAAAAAATTAGATTATAAAAATTTAAGATGTAATCCATACTTAAAATAATTAATATTATTTTAATTTGTTACTTATAAAATAAATTTAATTATATCTCTCATTTATTAATTCATTTTTTATCTAATCGATTCTCCATTTTACTTTTTAGACGTTGGTCTAGACTACCATTTATTTAATATTTTGATACAATAGGTTCATTGACTTGAAATCACTAAGAGCCAATACGTGGTTATTGAAGCACATACGTAGGGCTATGGCTAACTAGGTATCTAGCTATTCTTTTGAAAATAATGTTAAAGCTAGGCTTATAAACTACACTATTTTCCAATCATAGTTGAAGATTATGACATGGGTTTTTTTTTGGTCATAGGATTATGATATGGGTTTAAGATATTTATTATGAATAATTTAAATTTTAAAGTTTTTTTTATTTTTTTAACTTGGTATTTATCAGTTAATAAAAATTTGGTTCAGTATATGTTAAAATTAAGAGAAGTTTATATTTTTACCTCCCCAAACTAAAGTCTAAGTAATTGCATATTACCAATTTTTTAAATTTTTTAAAAATTGTAAAATTAGTAAATAAATTTTAAAATGTGACAAAATACCACCTAATATTAAAAATATTAAGCTCAAATAAGTTATTGTAAATCTTATGATTTTATGATTAATTTACCAATTAATTAATAAAATTTTCCTATCTGATCTTGCTAGACCGTTCATAGAATTAAAATATATATCCTTTGGTTACATTTAACTTCAATTTACTGTTTGTTAAGTGATGCTTCCATTACCTGAGATCGCTAATCTTGAGATCACTATTATATAAAAAAGTTGAATAAACATACTTATAAAATTAATGTGCTGTACATGATTAAAAAAACATGTCGTTTGATAAACAAGCTATCATTTTAAATTTTTTAAAATGAACTTTGAGAATCAGCAATCAATAATCCATTCAGCATTGTAAATTTATTTTCTGCACTAGATAGAGGTGCATCATTTTAATTTTTTTTTAAAAATTGACTTTGAGAATCACGTGGTCCTCATCAGAATATATTGGTATATTATTTTTGGCAATAAAAGATATAAGTGAATAGTAATTTTCATTGTAATAACAAATAAAAAAGCCTTATTTGAAATCTAAGTTGCATGTTGTTCAATAAATGCCAGGATAAAAATTTAATGGATCGACCCATGAAGCTTAATCAATTGAAATCTTAACACAGCATCATATAAATTACTGGAGGCTTACCTAATATGGCAACTTAAATGAATAATTAAGTATGCCCAATTTTCCAATTATCACTAATCCTTCAAAAATTTGCTTTTGAATCTGCTGTGGAACAGCACATCTATTGTTCCACTTAAATTGATGGACCAAAGTTCAAATTTAACACATTTAATTCAAATTAATTAACTAAGGAATGAACTGATAAATGAGAAATTAATATTTGATCTCTTTATTATTTAAAATAATTTTAAAATTTAAGGCCTTTCGTACTAAATATTTTCAATTCATAATTCTTAATTATAATTTCCTGTATTAGCATATTGAAGTCGAGACCCTAGCACGATTTCGGATAACTCTTAAACTATATAATGGAACATTACTGAGGTAAAGTTAGTGAACTACCATTAATGGAAAAGAGGTTGACGATCTCAAAAGGGAGTAAAATGAGGAAGATGAATCCAAGAGCCATAATTAAACAAACTTCTATTGTGTTGGGAATGGATAAAAATATGACAAAATATCTGGATATATTACAATCAAACATGTGTAGAATATTATTGGTATTACTTTGTATAACATACATAGATAATTTGTATAAGTTGTATTATCTATATATACAATTCGTTAGCAGTAAGAAGATTGTCATTTTATAATATAAAAGGTGGAGTAAATTATATTAATTTGGATATCAGATATTATTTTTGTTTCAAAAATATCATTTATCTTTTATAAAAACTACTACTTCAATTTATTAACGTTTGGTTTGGAATTAACAATACGAGGAGTGTATGAGCTGCGGTGTGAATTAAAGATGGTTATTGAGACCAGAGCTGTGAGGAGTGATACTACGTTATAGACAACAATACAAAAAAAAGAAATTAAACGGAAATAAGTAAATAAGCTTACGCGTGGTGCTTGTACGTGGGAGTTGCTTTTCTCCACTATAGGCTTACAAAGAGTATTGATGATCAAGTCAAGTTGTTTCAATGAAGCGGTGAATGTTGTCTAAATGCAGGGTAATTTGTTGTAACAGATCGTTTTTCTTTTTCAATCAAAAAATATAATTGGACAAAACCATCTCATGCACGTCATGTTTTTAGTTGTATATTAGTACATTATATATTCACACACATTCACTTTCCACCGATTCACTTTCCACCGACGTAGGACTTAAAAGTGACTAAGAAGACATATATCAAAATCTTATCACTTAGAGTAACTTGAGACTTATTGTATCAATTCAATATAGGAGGCCTTGTGAATAGTAGCCATTAAATTTTGTTAACTTTTTTTAACTAAGTTGGCTTGTATTGAGTTAGTTGGAGATTTAATGAAATAACTTTCTGTTAATGATATTTATATTTTTGGCCTAACATATATTCATTCTAAAAGTAATGTTATTTAATGTTATTTAGTTATATTGTTAATGCATTAAGAATAAAATTATCAGAAGTGTCAAAATCGGCCAATTCAACTTACCTTAAACAAGTTTATGTTAGTTTGCAGGTTTAAAGGACTAATAATTGAGATGTTGAACTTGATCTACTATCCATCAAAAAATAAAAAAAACTCAAACAAAAATATTATATTATCAAGCTAATTATTTAATTTAATATAAAAAATTAATTTATGTTGTTTATAATTGATCAAATATTGAATATATAAAAACAAAATTAATATATAAATTATTTGAGATTATATAATGGTTTAGTTTCACTTAAAAAAATTTACAAAATTTTTTAAATGAATTAACCTAACAACTTCCAAATTAAGTGGGTTAAGTGCACCTATATTCAATAACAAACCTATCCAAACAAGTCGATGAAAATTACTGTAAAACCTAGAACTTATGGAGATCCTATGGAATAGGAATTCCTAAATGAGAATGCAATGCACGTGGACATGGGATTTGATGTTTGAAGCAGGGTGCAAGACATGACTGCATCATGCCTCGAATGGGCTTGTGGGCCATAGTTGCGATGGGTCTGATACTAAGCCTGTAGGCCCTTGAACTTCATGTCCTATCATGTGGGCCCGCTTACTCAACTTGTTGCGTCCTGTTCCAATTCGGGCATTCAGAATTCACTACGTCATCTCCCGCCACCGCCACGCCAGCTTCATTTTGCTGAAATAAAAGTTCTTTTTCGCTATAGTAAGTTTTTTTGGGGACATCTTCAAAATTAATTGCATTGAAGTGACTATTATGTGATATATTGAATAAATTTAAAATTTATTGTATTTACCTTTTATCATAATATTTTTAAAAATTTTATTATAAACTCAAAGTCCTTTCATATTTGTCAACTTATGTTTTTTATTTTATTTTTCAATAGTTAAAAAAAATATTAGTTTATAAATTAAAAAGAAATACTGGATTGTTATATTCAGTGTGAGAATAATGAACTTTGAGTCATGTAAATTATGTTTTTAAAAAATATTCTGTCGCACCATGTAAAGAAAAATGAAAACTTGTTTTTAAGATAAAAGTACTCAGTTGAGAGATTTAGGAAGAGAATTAGTAGAAAAATAGTTTGTTTTTATTTTTATTTTTATTTATTATTAATTTACGAATTTTCATTTGGATTATTTCTTTTCCATGCTGTCGTAATGATTTTTTTTTTTATATTAGCATAATATATTCACAATTTTAATTTCAAAATATTTGAAAAATCTCACATCTTTCTTTAATTTTTTCGTAAATAGATCAAAGATCTAAGTGCTAATAATTGAGGAAAAAATGGGCTTATTGAGATTCCAAATGTCCTAGTCCCCAAAAGTGAAGATTAGACAAGATTAAACGCATTTGGCCCAAAACATAAAAAACGCATTTGGGAAAAAAAATTATATCAAGAAAGAAAGACAAAGAAAAATTTGATTCCTTTCCCCTAAGTAATTGACCTGAAAATGATTGAAACTAATGAAAGTTTCGCACTCGTTCAACATTTTTTATATGGTCCACGTTTGATATTATTTACCTTTGTTCTCGAATAGTTATAAACAATCATTTTAGACAAAAAGTTTTCTCTGATAAATGTATATAAAATCAACTGAGTTGATGTTATATGCTTTTTTCAATGTTTTCTTTTACAAATAAAACAAAAAGTCTTAGAAGTGATAAGTGGGCGCAAGGAAAACAAGATAAGAATCAAATCTATATAAATTAAAATCTTTCAAGACTTCTGTTCATAAAAAGTGTTATTGGAGTTAACAGTACTCTTGAATTTTATCTTAGTTTTAAATTTAATGTTGATTTTATTATTTTACTTATTTCATTCAAGTAATTATATGGAGAAGCTTTTTTTAATTAGTGTTTTATTTTTTATTTTTACTAGTATCTCCGCACTCCTTTTATGTGTAGGATCAATCTTATTTTATGATTTATAACAATTCCTCTTCATACATGCTTTTGAGCAAATTATAATATTTAATATGGTAGATATTATATAATTATCAAACTCCATTGTCACTTAATTATTATGGAATCACTCTTTTATAACTTTTTTTTTAGTTGGCTTTAAAAATAAAAAAATAGTATATTCTAAACTGTGACCATTTTTATCACATTTAAATATAAACCGCGACTATTAGTTACAGTTCCGTAGTTACAATTGCTTTAACCGTGGCTAATAACTGCGGGGTAGTGTAGTAAATGCATATTTTTATTAACAACATAGCATAACATAGCACAATACAATACTACACAATGACAAAGGGAAGTTTGGTGACGTGTCACAATATGTAGTGTAGTGCATGCATATTCTTGTTCTACCCTCAATAATTGTCATTGTGGTACCAATCAGTGGTCACTCTCAAATTTTTTTTTCTTTCCTTTTCATTTTAACCAAAATTTGAAGAGTATAAGTTTTACTTTCTTAATTTTGGAACCAGCTCTTTACACCCCTTAAGTGAAAGCTGGAAACTAATATATAATGTCATTGAGGACTTAATTGACCTCTTCTCTCAGTTAGGATCCCCTCCAGTAATACTATTATTGGAGGGAATCTTTCTTTAGTATAGTCCTAAATTTTTTATAAAATATATTTTTTAAAAATAAAAATAATAATATATTTATAAATAAATATATATTAATATTTTAAAATTTTTTATGGAACATGATATCTAGATAAAAAAACTGAACTGTTTCTAATATCTCAGAGTCTATTTTATATATTTTAGAATTTATTAATTTTTAACTAGATATTATTTTGTATAAAAAAAATCTAAAATATTAATTTATTTTTATTTATAATTTTTTTAATTTTTAAAAAATATATTTTATAAAAAATTTAGAGTCGTTAAATCTAAATCTAATGATCTTAATGATTATTAACAAAAATTTTCTTTAAACCTTAAATCTTAAATCCTCTAATATTGCTCGAGGAATCCAAACGCCCTCGCCTTCTAGCTTCTAGCTCAATCTTTCTAGTGTGATTTTAACGCAAGAGAGAGAACGCGTGTGTGTGTGTTGTTTTTTTTAAATGGACGAGGATGATTGATGAAGTAGCTAACTAGTACAATCATTCATATGGTTAAGTCATATTCAACTTTATCTCTCTCTGCAAGTTCCATATTTGCCTTCTGGTAGATATTCCCAATTAAGTTGAAGTGTCATAGTTCATTATTTTGTCCCCTTCTGTTGGCAAATTTCTCAAATTATTGTTTGCTTCTTTCGTTTAATTATTTTCTGTACTGTATACTTCTCTTCTTTTGGTAAAATTAACGTTTTTTTTTTTTTCTATTTCGCATGCAAGATTAGTTTGTTATTGCATCTTTCCATATACACATTCATATATAGTGTATTTTGAATTTTGATTTGGTCATTTGTGAAGTATTAAAAATATGGGCTAAAAATCTTATTTGGCCCTTAAAAATGGAGTTTCTCTTTTATTATAAAATAAATTATCTTCTTAATTTAGTCTCACATAAATAAATATTTTTTTAATTTAATTCATTATAAATAAAATTATTACTAATCATCTGTGATTCTATTAATATACTATTAATTCAATTTAAGAGTAGATTCATAAAAAGATATTAATGATAACATATATGAAAAAAAGTTTTACTTGTCTTCATATTTGTTGATTTTATTTATAGTTGAAGATGAAAAGGATATAATTGACAATAGTTTTCTTTATAAAAAACTAAATCTAGAAATGCATATCTATAAGGGCCAAATTGAGAACATATTATATAATAGACTAAATTTAAATTGAGAAATACCTTATTTTATAGGAATTAAATTGAAAAAAAATAATGTTATAAAATATACTATATTAGAAAATACTCGACATGTTATAAAATATACAAATGATCTAACTCTCGGTTCTATTATATATATATATATATATATATATATATAAGTTCTAATAGTTTTTTTGATTTTGATAAATGGAAGAGAAACAAAATCCAATTCTAATTTATTTCATTTTTCATGTTTTTTGAAAGGAACTCCTTGATCCATCATTTCAAATCAAGATACCAAATCTTTTTTTTTTTTGTTAAAGAAAAGTACGAATAGCAGGAAATAAGAAAAAAAAAAAATGTAAGACATGCTTTGAAGTGTTCAGATTATTAAAACTTTCTTGGTGGGAATTTAGTAAGTGATCGTAGGTTGGATTCTCAATTTATAAAAAAAAAAATGAAAATGATTTAACATAATGAAATACGTATAATATCCTTGCAAATACATAATGATAAATCTATCAGAAAAAAGGAAAAGAAAAAAAATACAAATAATATAACACCAAAATAATTTATTTTTCTAATTTTTTTATTTTTCAGTTTTTTTTAATATTGTGTGATCAAATCAACAAGAAAGTTGAAAAAGAAATACAAATAATAACTAACTTTTCAACTTATTAGTCAAAGTACATTCCTTATCAATTTAGTTGCTTAGCAAATTTTTAGTTACTTTTGTCCACGGTAAATTAATAGATTTAATTTCTTAATTTGATCCACCCGAAGAACGAAAATAACTGAAGAAAAATTATCAAAGAATTAAATTGAAAACTGTTAATGTCAAAGGACGAACTTAAGAATTTAAACAAGTTGAAACAGTAATTTATTGAAAAAAAGTAAAAATTACATGAAAACTAAATGAAGAATAAATGCCCAAGCAAAATTTACATTAAGACAAAAAGGCTACTTTAGTCCTCCACTCTTTGCCCTATTCTTGTTTTAGTCACTCAATGATTCGAAAGTCCATTTTCATCCCTCACTCACTTCTCTGTCTACGAAAATGGTCCTTGTAGTTATATGAGCTGATGATGTGGCTGTTATCTGCTCAATGGGTATCTTGTTTGCTGAGTAGGATTAGTGAACAAACATACAGGAGTTGGTCTCCCCTGCAACTCTCGGCCGGCGTCTCCTCTTCACCTGTCGGCCATCATCTCGATGCCAACAGTTTGGAACGCTATGAACAAACATTCAATCATTGGATCATTCACAAATAATTAACAAAGAAGATGAAGGAAGGAAAAAAGGTGAAGTCTCGTGGTCAATCCTTCAGGAAAAACGTGTTCCAATATAGACTAGCTACTTCTACTATCATTACCTTTTCTTTATTCTTCTTCTCTTCTTTCTTTTCTCTCCTTGGTTTTTAGTAATTTATTCAAAGACTCTACTTTGAGTGTATGGGCATAAGATAAGAGAGATCGAACCCAGAGAGAGAAGAGATGACATGGTGCAATGACTCAGACGAAGAAGAGAGGGGGATTCAGATAGAGGAAACCCAAGAGCTGCAGAGAAAAGGGAATTCACCGAGAAAGGGGTGAGAGAGAGAGGTTTGGGAATATAACAAGATACTGAAGTAGAAAGAGCACTGTTGCTTTGGTCACTGAAACAAACCTATTTTATGGGATCCAATAGACCTGTTTACTAAATCTGATTTTAATATTGAGTATTTTGTTTTTATCATTAGTATTAATTTTAAAATTTTATTAATTAGATAATTTTTTAATAATAAAATGAAGATCTTAAAAATAAAATATAAAAATCATAAATATATTTTAATATTTTATTCTAAAGATATTTTAATTTAATAAATTTACTTAATATACACTTATTAATTATTAAAATATTAACTTTTTAAAATACAAACTTTTTAATTATCCAGATCATAGCATTAGGTATCCTTCCTTTTACCGACTTATTATATCCTTTTCATGTTCGTCTCTTTTTCTTGGTAAGAGGGAATAAGTTCATGTGAGGGGAGGCACTTTGGGTCAGTCCTCCTTTGACAGAAAACTGAAATGAAAAGAAGTGAGGCGTGAGAGTATGGCCAGCTGGGGTGAAGTTTGATCCAAATGACCAAGAAATATTGGAACACTTAGAGGTCAAGGTGTTGTCTGATACGCGTAAGCTTCATTCTCCTATAGATGAGTACATACCGACTCTTGAGGGTAAGAATGGGATCTGTTATACGCACACCAAAAAGCTACCAGGTATATCTTTCGAACCCAGAGGATGATGAGGACGGAAGAGATGACGGACTCGGGCACAAAAGAGACGAGTGTCTTGTTCGTTGTTTTGTAGAGGCAACGGATGGAGAAGCTGTAACGACGGCCGTGAGGTGCAGAGGAGACGACGGTCACTAGATGAAGAGGAGACGCTGGCCGAGAGTTGCAGATGAGGCGCTGGTCTGTGGAGGTAGAGGAGATGAAGAACTCCATGAAAGATTTTACCATTTCATTTTTTTTAGATGATGTGGCATGAAGTGATGTTACTTACTAATCTTACTCAGCAAACACGATACCACTAAGTAGATAAGCCATCAACTCATATAACTATGGGGATCATTTTGGTAGATGGAGGAGTGAAGGACGGAAATGGACTTTCAAATCACTTAGGGACCAAAGCGGGAATGAGGGAGGGACTACAATAGCATTTTTGTCATTAAGACGATAATTATATATTTATGGATCGCTGGGTAGCTCCCTTGTTTTGGTCCATCGACGAGTGGTTTACGAATTGGGAAAATTCAGCGAAGACGAAAAGCCCAAAATATTGGGCCTTTCATGATGACCCAATTCGACCCATATCTAAAACGGCCCAAATGTTAATTTTCAGCCATGTCAGTCGAGATGAAAAAAGATGTCTTGGCGCGCGAAACCGTTCAGGAAAACATACATCGGCGGAACGTAAAGGGAAGAGTTAGGTTTTTTTCTCTTTCTTTTTCTGTGTTTTGAGCATTACGAGCGTATGGATCAGAGACAAAGCTCAATAGCAGAGGTAAACATCGAAACCCTAGTGACAAATGGCTCTTGCTTCATGATTCTTGTCTCTCACTGCGTTATTCATTTTTCACTGTGTCAGTCAGGAACTAAACTCTTTCTATTCGATGAGTTTTTATTCGATTGTCTTGTGAAATTGGTGAATTGATTTTGTTTATTTGAAATTTTAATTTGACATTTTCCTGATAGTTTACCTTACGTTTCTGTGTATTTAGAATATTTGATTATGTCCGTAGATTAGTGTGTGATTCATTTATATAGGAAAGTGTAATCATATATAGCATGTATTTAGATAAATGTGATGCATCTATGAGGTGTTATTTAGTATGCATGTAACTAGTTTTCTAGTGTAGTATACATACTAAATAGTCATGTATTGAGTGATTTGTTTCAAGCTAAGCAATTGAAATAAAAGTTAATGAAAATTCCTCTCCTCCTCCACAATTCCTCTCATTTCTAACATTTGCCACTTTCACAAAAATGGAAACCGGTGGATCTGGAGTTTGATGAATTTATCAAGCTGGGCCAAAACGAGGTTATGCAACTGCGGTGTGGTTCACAATAAAAATTGGAATAGGCGCCACAATCAAAGTTTAAGGTGTTCTATAGATCTTTACATGGGATGCTTGTGTTTTTCGTTTTTCTTTTCGAAGAGGCGGGCTGATGTTTGAGTGACTTGAGAGATGTTATTAATTGGTATTTAGCTTATTGCTTAAACTTGGCAATAAGATTTTGATCGAGGGATTATGAGAATAGTCATTTGGTATGAAGTTTTTATATAAGATCCTTCAGCTAAAATTTGTTCATTTAACCGTTGCCAAGCAATCAATTGGCGAAACAAGACCATGGTTATCCTAAATCCTTCCTTTAGTTTCTTTATTTTTAAGTTGTTCTGCTGAAGCTTAACGGTAATTATTTGCTTTTTCTCTTTGATGCCTATCTTGTACTTTCCAATATGACTTTTAATTTCTACTATAATACTCGATTACATTGTAAAGAAGGACTCCTATTGTTTTTTGCTTCATCTTTCACAAGAAAATGATTATTTAAGCTAAACGAATATTGCAAAATTCAGTATCTGGAATGCTTGACTGTTTTGCTTGTGAGGAAAAAAAATTTATATTAAGAGACTGTTTATCATGCAACTTTGTGTTATTTACCTTATCACTTCAAGGAATTATGTCTAGGTTATATTAAAGTAGTTTGCTACTTCATTATAATGGAATATTTCCAGATACGGCTGTGCTATGAGCTGCATAGGTGAACCTAGGATGCAATTGTTCAAGACTTCAAGATCATTTTCAGATATTGAATCCATGCCCATACTCTAAAGCTTTTCTTTAGCAGTCAGAGCATCTATTCTGAAATTAGAAACACATTAAGTGGATTAATAATCATGCTAATGAATGTAGTCAAGGCGAGAACCTACTCAAGGTTAAACTTAAAAACCTTCAAAGTCGGCGTCAAACGATGCGGTCATCATGACATTGTTAGAGCAGGGAACTCTTTTTACAAATGAAAATGACATCTTTGCTAATGGCATGGTGTAATGACGAGTTATGACGAATAACACACTTGCGTACCCGCTCAAGATCTCGCAAAAAAAATCAAGAGGTGATTTGCTTTTTGATCGGTTATTCAATGAATTCATGACCTACCTAAGCTATATTTCCTGCCTAATTGACCCTATGGTGTTATGAACCTTAAATATATATTTTACTTAGGGGTTATGGGCCAATGAATCCGACCCAATCCGATCATATCGAGTTATGTTATAATTAGATTAATTGAAAAAAATTAAAAATTTCATCGGGTCGGGTTTAGGATGAAAATGACATAAGACCTGATTTGAGTTGATTCGGTATTTATTTTTAAATTTTTTAATATATTTTTAATTTGATTTAAAATAAATTTGATTTATAAATAAATTTTAAAATATTAATTTTTTTCAACTTTTTATTATTTTTTATTTTAAATCTTAAAAATTTTTTATTTTTATTTTATTTCTTTTCAAATTTTATTTTTTTATTTTTTGTTTAAAAAAATTATTTTCACAAAATAATTCATATTAAAAAAAAAAATTGACCTAACTTAGTCATTACTCAAGTCTAACTTGTCAGGACCAGATCCGAGTTCAAAAAAAATTACCCAATGTAATACCGAGCCAGATCTCGGGTCAATTAAAAATCCGACCCATGCCCGCTCATAATTTTACTCTTATATTGTCATCAAAATTGATGCATTATTTTCCTCGTACTATAAAGTTATGATTCTTCAGTAGTTTGTTCGCCTTTCCTGCTGAAGTGGAGACTCTACGATTTGTTGTTACTTTCGGACATTATTCTCTAGTCTCAAATTTTGGTTACCAGAAAAAGATAAAGGATAATTAAAGTACTCAAAAGAATTTACTGAACATAATTTTCATATGGTCACTTTTATTTATTGTAATATTGATATCAAACCTCCCGTTCCTTTCACATTTGTAATTTGTGATGTTGGTTTGTCAAAGTTGCTGGGTTTTTCTAATCAGCTTCCTTGTAATTCTGATGTGGCAATATCCACACAGGATGGTGCTGTGAATGTAGCCTGTGATACGGCTTCAACCCTGAAGACTGCCTGTCTCGAAAATCCGGCGAAACTCATAGGATTTCTAGCTAACACTGGAACAACTTGAGATCAATGCCAGTGGTTTGACAGGAAAGGTAAAAGGCAACCGAAATTGTATGTGATATTTTTTTAAGTGGTTTTTTTCGTTGATTTTGATACCTTTCTGTCAGATATTGATCACGTGAGACTCGTATATTTTTGACAAGTGCAATGGGCACAATTAATAGGATCATTAAAACTATGTTGGACCATTACGATGCCTAGAGCTGGCAGTGACAAAAGATTATTTAAGATGCTGTCCCCACTGTCCTTCCTAGCCAATATGAATCTTGGATCCATGAAACATTTGCATCGCGCACACCACACCACGTACGCACATTTTAAATTTTTCTATTTTATGGCTTGGATTCTAGAATTAAGGTAGGAAAATGAGAATGAGAATGAAAATGAGAGATATTATGTTTGATTGATAGATTGGATTATTATTTTTATTTTTTAAGAGATTTGTTCTTTCTCATATAAAGAAGAGTTTTTTCTTTAATTGAAATTATAAAATGAGATTGATATATTAAAAATAAAAATATACTTAATAAAAATATTTTTACTTATAATAATTTTTAAATAAAAATATTCCTATGATACATTAAAATCTTAATTTATTATTATTTATTAATATATTATTATTTTTAATTTATTAAATATATATTATTATATTATTAATTAATAACTTAAAGAATTATTTATGTTTTTTTTATTTTATGATAAGAGATAATATAATAAAATATATATATTATTTAATTAATTTTTATATATAATTTATTAATTAAATAAAAAAATATATTTATTTTTATTTTTATAATTAAATAATATTTTAATATTTTTATTTTAACTTTTATTCTCATTTTTATTTTTATTTTTATTGTATTAATTTTAACAATTGTAAATTTTAAGTTCCTCTTCATCACGAAACCCTTCTTTTGTCCTTTCATGCGCCAAATGATTCAAAAAGCCCTTCTGCAACCTCAGAGCCCCACCGTAATAAATTTCTCCTGCTCCCCTAAAATTACCAAAATGGTCTCCCGATTTAAATGTTAAGAAAGCTTTCAATGAAATCCCTTTATCACAGTGGTCATTATTAAGTGTCCACTTTTTTTGGCAGCCCGAGTTTCCGATCTGGGTAACTGGTGACTTGAGAGCCGTCATCATCTTTTGTGGTTCCCAACTTGGTTTATCTTGGTGATCTGCTTTTCTGTTCTCTAATAGTAATACTAGTACTTTAATGAATTTGAAGGAAAATAGAGTCCTACATGAACTGGAACTGTACAATCTGAATCATTTGTGCATTAGTGTCAATCCTAGCTTCATTATGTAAAGTTTAAGACTTCATAATTCATCTTTTTGACTCTATTGGGCTTCTGCGGTATCTCATCCTAATGTTAGATCAGATGCTTCTCATTTAATTAGATGCTTTGGAACGGGACCGCCTTTATGTGACATTATTAAAAAAAAAAAAAGGACACAAATTAATGGAACAATTAAAAGAGATTATGGTGATAGGTATGCCTCAACCTTTCAGCAATCTGAGGCCTTCAGTTAGTAATTGCAAGGGCCTAAAAAGTAATCATACTCCGCCGCCTTCATTGCCTGTGTGACGGAACGAGTTCATTTCCTTTTACTGGGCTAGCATCACAGTCCACTCCTCTCGTAGTGATTTCACCAGTTGGTGCTGAGAACAGAGAAGTAATGAGAAAGGCTACAAGAAATTAGGTGATAATTTCTTCTGTTACAGTGAATTTTTGAAAAGCAAAGACATATTTTAACTTAGAACCTGCCATTTCTTTTTCTTTTTCTATTAAACGCCATTGGTCAATTTGTGAGGCAACGCCCACTTAGGAAGGACCCACAACAAAGTTCCTCTCATATCATCTCTCTTCTCTATTTTCCTTTTCTGACACTGGTCTCAAATATCTGAAGGAATGGGGTAGGGAGTTTAGAAAGTGATCCTAATAATTAAGCGTGCCAAATGAAAAAAAAAAATCTCAGTCTTATACTAATCAAGATCGATTAGTCTGTGCTTTGTGATGATATGACAGCCTAGCTCACGTTATCTTTTGATCTAACTAGCTTCGACATATAAACTTAATTCGCCCACTATTTACCCACAATGGCACAAATAAAATAGCAGCCATGAACATCAGTACTGGAAATTATTTCTGTTCTCTTGTTAGGCTATATAGCCGAAATGCAGTGGATTTTTCTTTTAATTAGTAGAAATCCAAGATTGCGTGGAAGACTAAGTTAGGAATCTCTAGATAAAGTTTTCAGTCAGCTTATTGGTCAAACCTTAGAAGAAAAGTGCAAAACTAAACTTACGGTTAAAAGCTTAGGTGCAGTAGAAGACCTGCTTTATGCGATCACTTAAACCGAACCTTGAAATCTTCACTTAATTAGTTTTAGTTTGCTTCACGCTACCGTTCTTCACTATAAGAATAACTAGAAGAAGTGTTTATATTGTAAAAGAAAAATCTGAATGCTTGTGATGGATGAATAGATAGAAAAACTCCTACGGACCCATACGATGAAAGAATTAAAAGCGGCCCTAGCTTTGCCATAAATTGTTGGTGACGTATCAATTGAATTTATGGCTATAACTTGGTAGCTCAGTCTTGTCAACTGAAACAAAATTCTACCCCTGCTAATGCGAAAAGACAGAAGTACCACCAGATTTTCATTTCTTCCTCTTATATAGTTTTTCATCAAATTATTGCAAATCTAACAAAGCAACTAGGAATATGCCACAGAAAATTCAGTTGGAAGTTAAGGATGGGTACTCTTGTAATTTCGTACAGTCCACGTATATGCTACTGTCAAAATAATTTCTTATCCCATCTGTACCGCTACCTTTTTCTTCTTTGCCCCTCCATCTCTTCATTTACGAGTCCAAATCCTTCTCTTCCATAGTTTCTCTTCCTGTGCTATATAAAGATGAGGATAAGCTACTATAGTCTTTAGTGTATACTCTTTCAAAATGGGTCGATCACCATGCTGTGACAAGGTGGGCTTAAAGAAAGGACCATGGACTCCTGAAGAAGATCAGAAACTCTTAGCTTATATTGAAGAACATGGCCATGGAAGCTGGCGAGCCTTGCCAACTAAAGCTGGTAACTCAGTTTGTGCTGTTCTATTTTTGTCGTAACTTAAAAGGAAAATTGTAAGAAGTTTGCAGTGTAGTTTAAGATTGTAATTAGTTAAGCTGAAATTCCTTCTATATTGTACTATATTAGGCCTTCAGAGGTGTGGCAAGAGCTGCAGACTGAGGTGGACCAATTATCTTAGGCCTGATATTAAGAGGGGGAAGTTCAGTATGCAAGAAGAGCAAACCATCATCCAACTCCATGCCCTCCTAGGAAACAGGTTTTGTATGCTTAATCCTTATGAAGTTATCTATCTATAAATGTTGAATAGTGAATATATATTCATTTAAACTCTTGTGCCGTTGGTAATTTGCCTCAGTCCTCAGGTTTTTCTCCTTAGTTTTTCCTATCATTCTGTTTCTGAGCATCAGATGTAGGTAAAATCCGTCATGGTATTTTTCTTTTTTATTATCACTTAAATTCTCGTTGATGAAATAATTAAATCTCCTCGTACTTCTTGACACACTAATATCATTTTCTATTCCTATTCTTTCACAATACTCATTAAATATTTCTGGTCTAAAATTGGGAGCTAGAGTTTATTTGCTTTTCCAACTCTCTTGTTGTGCCGAATATCTCACTTGCATCGGCCTCTTAGTTTCTTCGACCAACCTATTCTCCCGTCTTCAACATATAATATCAAATTTGCTTTCTGCCATTTCCACAAATTTACTCCGACATCCAGCAAGTTTGTTTAAGGCGGCCTTCAAATGCAAAAGGAAAGCATGTGATTTTTTTTAATTTTCTTGGACATTACATACAATTTTTATATTTCTCTCTAGAAATTGGCTTTTGAGATATATTGAACAAACTAACATCAAAATCTGCTTGTAGTAATTGATGGATTTTGCCTTGGTTTTTGTGCTGTGTGTCTCTATTATGCTTTGTTGTCTTGTACCCAGGTGGTCGGCTATTGCCACACACTTGCCAAAGAGAACTGATAACGAGATCAAGAACTACTGGAATACGCATCTCAAGAAAAGATTAGCCAAAATGGGAATTGACCCGGTGACCCACAAACCCAAGCATGATGCCCTTCTCTCTCGCGATGGCAGCCAATCCAAGAGCGCCGCCAACCTCAGCCACATGGCGCAGTGGGAGAGTGCTAGGCTTGAAGCTGAAGCAAGGTTGGTTAGGGAATCCAAACTTCGTTCATCACAGTCATTTGCATCTTTGTCTTCCGCCTCATCTTCTGCTCATCCAGTTCTCAAGGCTTGGAATGGTGGGTGGCTAAAATCCGCTGATCAATGCATTAATCATGGGGGTGACCTTGAATCTCCAAAATCTACTCTAACCCTCTCTGAGAACGCCGCACCTATTATGCCAATGATTGAGTTCGTGGGTACTTCGGGTTCCTGTGAGGCAGCAGGTATTGTGAAAGAAGAAGGTGATCAGCATGAATGGCATAATGGTATAGAGAACTCAATGTCTTTTACATCTAGCCTGCATCATGAGTTGACAATGTCCAATGTGGAAGGCACATGGACCTCCCATGAGCCTCCTCTTCGGACTAGCACTGGTGGGGGTGCTATTGCTGAGGATCAGGGATTCACCAATCTGTTGCTTTATACAAACTCTGATGACCGGAGCTTGTCGGAGGACGGCGGAGGAGAGTCTAACAATTGGGATGGTAGTGGCAGTGGTAGTGGCAGTGGGAGTGACGTCTTGTGTGAAGACAATAAGAACTACTGGAACAGCATTCTTAATTTAGTGAACTCTAATTCCCCTTCTCATTCCCCTGTGTTCTAATTATGAGTGTCAGACAGAGACACTCAACATATTCCTCCTCAAGCCACGTTAAAAGCCATGCATTGAGAATTTTCGTTCGCAATTACCATAAGAAGAAGCGATCAGAATCTCTGCAGAAAAATGTTAAAATTTCATGATGGTTTTTGTTGCTTTCAGACTTTTCTTGGGAATGCATGTAATTGTAATTGTTTGAGTTTTGAAACCGACCAGGCCTCCTGTGGAAATATTCAGCACACAGGTCGTTATGTCACCAAATTGTTCATATCATTATCTTTGTATCTACATCAAATTCTGGACTCTGGGCTGACCACGTGCTTCTTTAGACAATCTGATAGTAGATGGTGTGTCGACTTCTAGTATGACTTCGACTTTTACCCGTAAGTAATTTCCTGTTCAAATTTTATAAATAACTTGTCCAATGAAAGAAGTATTTAGTATGGACTTTTATTGCGGTTGGTTTTACGTCACAGTCTGGCTTTTTGATGATTTTAATTATTGTTTATTTTTAGGTTTTCCTTTTCTTCTCTCTTACCGTTTGCTTAGCTGTCATGTATCTTCATACCAAGATGGAAATCAATGTTTTAAATAAACTTTTGACTTTGGATATTACTTTAACATATCAGTACAAAAATTTAAATAGGAATATGCATATATCAGAACAATGGCATTCATTAAGGCGATTAACTGAATTATTTGAAAATTAGCTAACCCTGTGTTTGGAAATATTGGAAAAGTTGGAAATGAAATAGCTAATAATAAAATAAATTGAAATGTCAAAAAGCATAAAATTAATATAGAATAGGAAGGGATGTGGTCGCAAACGAAATAACATAAAATAACTTATAATTTTTTTTATAGTATTGCTTTTTATAAATATAACAATTTTTTAACATTTTTTTAAATGAAGAGGGTATAATAGTAATTGAAACACTTATTATTATTTTTCCTTTTATCTCAAATTTCTAATTTAGAATAACAAAAACAATGAAATTTTGGATAATACTGAGATCATAAAACTTTTCATTTGTCATTTGATTCCATTATAAAATAGACTTTTAAGTAATAATTTATTTTAAAATAACCATTCCTGTCAAATGTTATTTCATTCCCTTACTATTAGGCCAAACATATCGTTAGTCTTCAAATTTTGTTTGTTAGGTTAAAAAATAATTGTTTGTCGATTAGGTCTACACCTTTATCAAAGCCGAAGAATGATTAAATACTCTTTTGTGAATAAATTCTTCAAACCAATAGGAATAGATTCTCTATTTTTTTCTCTTTTAAAGAGTAGGGATATGTACGAGGTTTGTTAAAGTCAAGTATGAATGAAAACAGAAGAAAGTTTCACATGTTGGATAGAATTGAACTAAGAGACATATGATAGAAAAAAGTTTAGTAGACATAATACTTTAATGTTTTATGTTAAGATGTGGGGGCATGTTAATAGATATATATATATCTATTCACTTCAACTCGAAATTAAAAAAACTCATTAAAAAAGCTCTCCCTAGATTTCCCAAACCGCCATGAGGCCCCCCTTTTCCCCTCTCACTTATACTTTCTTTTCTGTCTTTTATCTCTAAACATTATAAAAAATTTACAGAAAGAAAAAAAGTTGAGAATTGGGTTCAGAACCAACATTTCCGCCTCACATTCACAATACTAAAGGCTTGAATTTCTTGTAGGCCCAGATTAGCTAGCCCATAATCCATACAAAAGTTATAGCCCAACTAATTATATGTGGACTTCTTACCATCTCATGACACAGATCAATTAACTTATTCACATTACACGTAAAACAAAATAATGCAACTTTTGACAACCTCCTACATGGAATTAGTTAAAATGTTTATGAAAGCAGGCTTACAGGGATTATCGCTGCGAGGTTGCCAGGAAGAACAAATACTTCAATAGAAGTGGCAGTGTAATATATAGTAGATGTCTGAGTCTATGAATATGTATTCATGTAGAGTCAAGAAATCAATTCTGACCACAAAAAAAAAAAAAAAGGAGTAAAGAAATCAATCAATCTTCTTGAAATTAGTGTTTATAAGGTTTAGATTGCTTTTACTTAATCATATGGGCTTGGATGAAGGATTATTAAACTAAATTCATCCATCTTAATGATATTACTAAATACAAATATTTATAATGTAAACCAATATCCAATCTTGTCCCAACTTATAAGAACCGCGGTCATTATAATTATAATTAAGTACAAAATATTGCTATATAAAATTGTATCCCTGCATCTCTGTGTTAATTCATAGACCAAAAGAAAAAAAATATTGCATTGCTTGTTCAATTTTGCTAAAATCCATTTGATATTAATCTAAATCATGGGTTAGGCACTTTTTCAGGGGGGGGGGGGGGTGTTGGGGGGAAGCCCATAGATTTCAAGCCTCAATCAGGAGTGAATTAAATGTCTCAAGTATAATATAATTAAATAATATTTAATCTTGAAAAAAAGGAATGTTTGAGAAAATTTTTTTAAAAAAACTTTAATCAAATATTACACATTTTTAAACACCTATTTTTTTTTTTAAAAAAAGAACCCTTATAGATTATATAATTTTAGAATATAAAATCAATTAAAGTATAATACATACCAAATAATTTTTGAAAAAATAAACATTTCTCAGCTTAGTTTGTTAAGCCTGTTTTGGAAATAAAACCAAGTCTAAATCGAATTGAATTAAATTGTTTCAAATGTATTTTTTTTCAGTAGGGCTTAGGTTGAGAGGGTTACTCAGCTAGTAATTTCATCTACTCATCTTATAATTTTATCTATTTCATACTTCAAAATTTTTTTTGTTCCATGTACTTTAGTAATTAATAATCAATTGATTAAATCATTCCAATTTTTTTCAAGTTAGGCTTAGCAATTCTGCATCGATGCAATGGCAAAAGTCTATGGAACCTCGTTAACAAATAAGCTTCATCCTCATCACTGAAATTTCCTTGTACTTTTTAAGGAATATAATTAGGCAAAATCACCTCACGTAAGTAATGTCTTCAGTCATGTATCAACATTTTATATACTCACATACCCACTTCTTATCGATATGTGACCTAAAATTACTACAAGGACATACCCTATGCTGTGTGATATCTGCTTCCCATTTTGATTTTATCACTCGCATTGAAATTTCCAAACTTGTATCTAGTCTTTGGTACAACTGCCCTGCGATCTTATCTTTTATTAATGTCTAACACTTTTAATTATGTCATTATTTTACGTGCATTTCATTTTTAGTTTTATTTTTTTAAAAATAATTTGGGAAAATTAATCACTAAGTCTTGATAGTTTACAATAGTTTGCAACTTGGTTTCTATATTTTCATTCTTTCAAATTACTCCTTTCATTTTCAATTTTGCTAAACTTTTGGGTCCCTATTTTTACATTCACTCTAGACACCTTTAGTTTTAGCTAATGTGGGTAATCTTGGCTAACATGGATTATAGGATATTAGATGACATGGCACCTAACAAACACCTATTAAAGCTCAAACCATAAGAACTTCTTCTTCTTTGCCCTTCCCTTCTTCTACTGAAGCTTTATCACCCTTCTTCAGTGTTCACACTAATAGTGCATATAAAATTATTGTATTTTTGTTCAAACTTTGCAAAATATTAAAAGCAATTTTCAAAAGTACCAATCAAGTCCCTAAAGTGGCAATTTAGGTACTAGAAATTTAAGCTTGAGCAAAATATTTTAGTGCTTGAAAAATCAAATTTAAGTGTGTGAAATACGTTTTCAGTGATTTAAAGAGAACTCTCAAGTATTGAAAAATATATTTTGAAAACTTAGTCAAGAGATAGAGAGAAAGGCATAGATGATTTATATTGGTTTGAACAATCTCAGTCTTACATCTATTTCCCTTCAATTTAGAAGAGATTTTCACTATGGTAGGGTTTTAATCCGAATAACCCAAAACTCTTACAATGATAGATTTTAAAGTGCTCACCTCAACAGAAGGTTTAAAACAACATCTAACTATCTCACTTGGGTTTTCATTCAGCTTACCCTTAACTAGCTCTCACATAGGAAAGATTTATGTAAATTGCCAATAGCTTCATAATGATCAAACTTGCCATTGAGCAAGTTCAAGTCGCCTTTGATTTCATTCACATCCTCTTAAAGTTTGTTTACCTTGTTATGAAAGAGGTTGAGAGAGTAATTAATTTTATCTAACATTGTAGCTTGGGAGAGAGCAAGAACACATTATAAAGCTACTATAGTAGGTGTTGGTGGAACTTGATCAAGGCCCTAAGTTGGAAGTTCAGTGACTTATGAGGAGGATGGCAAGGTAGAGGATCTAGGGGCCTAAATTTGGTTCTTAAAAATAGAAGGCAAAGGAACCGTTATGTTATCAACATGATGGCTAGGCGTTGGAATTGAAACTTCAAGGCTTATAAAGTTAGAAGTAATTGGATCAAGGCCAGGTGCCTAAGGTTTTAAATTAGGGTTTTGAGGGTGCTACTTTGGTTCTAAAGGAATTGAGTGGCCATCTTGAGGTGCTTGAATATTGGCTTCAGGTGCTTGAGGTGGAGGAATTTGAACTATTCTAATCCATACTCTATTTTCAAACTTGAACTTCATGGAGGCAAATATGGCAGCATTATAGGAAGTAGTTACTCTTCTAAAAGGGATGTATGAGAAATCTATCTTCTTGTGCTTGAACAACTTAATTAGCAACATAACATGTGGAAAGAAGGCTTGGAAATCCATACTTTGACTACTTTCTACCATGTAGTTCAATATTTAGTGAGATAAATTTATATGGATCCCAGTTATGAGACAATACAGGAGGAATGTCTCTCTCTTGTTGACAACTTCTAAAGAATTGTATTTTGGAATAACAACTATCATAAGGTCTACAACTTGATAATGAAATAGTATTGTTATAGCACTCAATTGCCCTCTCTTCATTAGGATGGGTGCTTCCACCATGATGCTCCTAGCATCCTCATAGCTTACAGACAATTCAACAACCTAAGTACTCTTGAAGTAAAGATCTTTCCCTCCAAAAGGTTATGCCTAACATAGTATTTATATCCTTATCCCTTATAACAATTCTCTTTCACGAACCATTGATTCAACAAATAACCCATTAGGTATCAGTTTTATATTAATGTAGAACTTGCATACTAGGTGGCATAACTAACATCAAGACAGAAAAGTGAGAAATATGTGTAAATAATTCCCAAAACAAATTTTGAAAATCAATTCAGTGAAGTTGCCACCCAAATTTTTAAACAAAAAATTTTGGAAAACCAAATAAAATAAAAAGGTTATCTATGAAACCATATATGGGTTCATAAGTCTATTTAAATGTGAGTAAGTTGTTAGGCACCCCACAACACCCATCGATGAAGATGGTTACTCTAAATCATTCAAGTGAAGTAAAAGATACGGCCTTAAACTTATTTTAACATTGCTCACATTAAACGTGCACGAAAATAAATGAGATTAACACACACAAAAAATATTTACAATAGGTGAACTTAACCTAGGATAAGAGCCTAGATCTTACGTACCCTACAAGAAGGATCAAATTTCACATAGTTTGTCTATAAATGCATGTTAGTGGGTTGGTGTTTTTTAATTTTTGTGAAAAGACCAAAACAGTTGAAAATAAACAATTTTTACAAACAAAACAATTACGGGATTTGGTTGATGTGTTTTAGTTTACGAAATCAGTATAATCTCACTTCTTATGCTCTATTCATTTTATCTTTTTTTCTTAAGCTTTGAAAACATGATTTATTTGAAAAAGAGGAAAACATCATGTATTTTAAAATTTAGATTGTTTGAAAGGTGCATATAATGGGTCGTTGGAACACAAAACTTATTTAAAACATAAACAATTAAGGATGGGCCACTAGAACCCAAAATTATTTTAAATGTGTGCAACTAGTATTAAGATACGCTTATAGAGTCGTTGGATCTCACTTGGCCCCACTAATAAATCATTATGTGCTTATGAAGACTTTGGTCTCACATAGCAATACTAATGTCTTATTAAGTGTTAATGAAGACATTAGTCTCACACAACAACATTAATGTTAAGAAAAACATAAATGTTTATATGATATGTCTATAGAGGTGTTTGACCTCACATGGCAAGGGAACCAAAAGAGAGTACCTATAGAGGCGTTGGACCTCATACATATTTTCAAAAATACTAAGCATTAGTGTTTGAAGTGTATGAGTGTTTAATCAATCATCCATAGGTGTGGGTGTGTGCTGATGTTAAATAAAACATTTAGTGTTTATGTGTGTGAGTGTCCAGTTATATATTCATTACATTTTGATTACAAAGGACTAAAAGTGCATCAATTTCAATTAAGCTAAAAAGAATTTGATAACTTAATCTTACTAGTCTTCCAATCTGTCATCCTTGCTTGTGTGTCCCTTGTACCTTGTTTTGAATGCCCCTTAGCCATAATTCCCAAGTTTGAACTTATCATAATTCCATATCATTTTGACGGCCAATAGATCACACATTAAACATTATCCACATTAAGCAACTCATTGATTAATCATGTCACAATAACATTAACACCATAGGAGACACAATTAAGCCCAAAGTTACACACCAAAGTAAACCTGATGTGATACCATCATCTTAGCTAAAATGGACAGCCATATACATCATCTTAGGAGAGGAAATTCAACTCAAAATTGTGCACCAAAATGAAGTAAGAGTGAATTCCACTACTCTATTTTCTTTAGTTGTTGAGTTATGTATGATAATCAGTGGCAAAATGTTATATCCTAAAAGAAATACCCTAACTTCAAAATTTATCCTATAAACTAGATATATATAGGTTTCACATACTAAAAAATAAGCTCAAGATACTTATTTGATCAATACTAAAAGATTCACAAAGCTGACTATACATGAGTTATCTGGTCACAGAGTTGTGTGTACAAAGTTCTAGAAATGACATATCAATTGGTTACTATAAATTCTAGAAAAATTCAACAATAATAGTGACATACCAGACGAATGCATACCAAATTTCAGTTCAAAAGGATGTATAGAAATTTCCTAGAAAATTGAACAAGTTGACACATGGTAAAATTCATTGAAACAGAACATGTTCATGACAAGCACTAAAGTTCACCAATTATTCCACTACTTTATTTACTCTAGTTGCTGAGTTTTATATGATAACCAGTGGCAAAGTGCTATATCCCAAAAGAAAAACCCTAACACCATTTATCCTATAAACTAGACATATAGATGGGTTCACACTTAAAAATAAGCTTAAGATACCTTTTAGATCAATGCCAAAAAATCCATAAAGTTGACTACACCTGAACTGTCTGGTCACAGAGTTATGTGCACAAAGTTGTATCAGTGGCATATCAATTGCTCACTATAAAGTCCAAAATTTTTTTACAATAATAATGACATAGTATACGACATGTATACCAAATTTTAACTTAAAAGGATGTGTAGACACTTCCCAGGAAATTTAAAACTTTGACCCATGATAAAATTCATTGAAATATAACATGTTCAGGATAAACACTCAAGTTAACCACTTATCCACTATCCATCCTAGATGAAAAATTAGTGAAAAATTCATCAAGAATCTATATATATGAAATAAATTTGACACCGAATTGTAAAGTAAAATGGTATCATATAGGATACTAGAAAATTCACAAAATTCACATGAGCCATATTAAGTCTAAAAGTGGATATGTAAAGTGAGCAAAGCAATTCAGCAATCATCTTAAGATCAAAAACCACTACCACATCAACACCACTATGGTGAATAATTAACATCTAGCCCATAATAATTTCAGCCATAAAAAAAAAAATTGAAACAAAGAGAGCAAAATTGAAGTGAAGTCATGAAGAATTATCTAGAGTCCTCCCTTAGCCTCTTTCTTCCTATCTTGCCTCCTTCACTCTAATATTTCTTAGCCTCTTAAAACCTGCCCTTCTAGCCTTGTTCCTTCTTCTCTTCCCTTGTCCTCTCCTTTATTTTTAAAGAACGCTCAAACTCCGTTACTATTCTTTTTGCTCTCCTCAACCACCTTCCAACTTGCCATTGTCTCCATTTTCTCACCTTTTGACCACTTTTTCCTCTTGTTTTATTCCACATGTTCCCTTAATCTCTTTTCTTCTTTCAATTTCATTATTCCATTTTTGCTCTTTCCAGCTTATTAATTTTCCATATGTCTCCCTTTATTATTTTTTCAACTTAGTTAAAGTGATTAGTGATTGATTCCCACCATACATCATCTTCTAGTTTATTAAACTCACATGCTCTCTCTTAATTTTTTGACCTTTATTTTTTATTTGAAGACAAGTTGATTTTGTTGTTTTTATTTTCTCTCCTTTTTAATTTTCTTATTAAAATATCTTTATTCCAAATTTTATTTCTTTTATTTATTTTTTGAATTTTTTTAAGATTTCATGATTTATACTATTGCTTTCCATTATCTCTTATTCATTTATTGATTTTTTTTATATATAATTTCGAATTTTTTCACCTTTTTTTCATTTCTTAAATTTTTTATTTTCCTTTTTTTCTTGATTATTGTTATCTTTTAAAATTTCTTAAACAAATTACAATGTTCACACTATGTTCTCATACATTGTTCTCAGATGGTAAGAAGTGAGGCCCATCCAACACCATCAATATCTCCCTTGAATGAGTCATAATATAGTTGCATCAATTTCTTAAAACAATTCTCTCTTGTACAATCTCCTTGTGAGTAAACAGGTCATTATACATATGCCTTTCACCAGAAATCAATATCAACAAAGGGTTCTTCATCATCACATGTGATAATGAAGACACATACTTTATCTTCTTACTCCTTCATATGTTTATTGTGCTCTTTCTTTTCTTTGCTCCAGTAAGTTTTCTAACAAGTTCATCTTCACTATCCTTGAAGTTAGACACAGGAATAGGCGAACCCAGAGGAGGAGAGTCCTTTGTTGTAGATTTAAGTGCTTTGTTTGTCCTTTCAAAGGCCTAAACTTCTATGGACACCTTATTTGCCTTTTCAAATAGCTGGATTTTCTCATTCATTTTTTCAAGGCCTTGAACTTCCTTGGACACCCCATTTACAACTTTTATCTCCTTGAGAATGAAATGAATTGGCCTAAGTTCTTTAAAGGTCTCCTTTGGTGATCCTCGTGGGTCAAGTAAAATATGATTACGCCCTAACTCATCTCCTTCTGAAATGTCGATGAGAATGATGAAGTGGTGGTGCTGCTCCTCTTCAACTAGCAATTGTGGCTCCTCAAGAGTGAGTAGGTGTGTGATCACCATTAGAATTTCAACAATATCTTGTATGGGAGCATTTTCGACGGTAGACATTAAGAATTGTTTTCATTCATAGACACTTTCTTTAGCTTTTCGTCCCTTTCTTCTATTGTACTTCTTTATAGGAGGAAAACTATCACACTTGACAACCTATCATAGGATCAAGCACAATTCTAATGGTGTTAAAAGAAAAGAGAAACAAATTGACTATCAAAGTGGTTTAAAATCCTTTTTATTTAGAAGTCTCCACTAAATTTTTAACTAAAAAGTTTGGAAAACCATTTTAAAACAAAAAAATGGAAAGGTGTTAAACACCTTAGAACACCTATTCATAAGGATGATTACCTTAAACCAGTTAGCAAAATCAACCTTAATTTTATCTTGATTACCCTCATTAAAACACACGAGGATGAGAATAGAAAAATTAAAAAAATTAACTAATTAAATGACAAATGAAGATGAATATTTGTAAAGGGTAAGCTTGACTTAAGATGAAAGTTTAAGGCCTACATACTCAATGATTGGGATCAAAGTCCATGTAGTTCGAGATAGAAATGTATGGTAAATGGTTGGTTTCTTTTTATTTTTGAAAAGAACAAGAAAGTTGACATCAAACAAATCTTCTTAAACTAAATGAGTTTGAATTCCATTAGTGTTTTAATTTACAAAATCAATTTAATCTTACATTCTTGCTCTCTTCATTTTCTCATTTTCTATTTTTTATTTTTGAAATTTCTTGGAATTTTAATTTATTTGAATTTTTTATTTGAAATCAACAATAGGAATCTAAAAGGGCAAATATTTTTTGCTTGTTTTTATTATTTAAAATAAAGCAATTTTAAAAAATGAGAAAAGAAACCTTGAAATAGGACTTTTGTTTGGGATTTTCTCTTCTTCTTTTTTCTTTTAAAAAAAGGAATTAAAAGTTTTTTAAAAAATGTTCTTTTTAAATTATTTGATGTTTGGTCTTTTTGGATTTAAAATGATAGAAGTTGAAAAGAGAAGAACAAAGTTAACTATTGAGACAAAAAGGGGTATGAAATGTGGAAATTAATTTTTTTAAAAGAAAATGATTTTATTATTTATTTTTATTTTTTGGAATTTTTTGAATTTTGATATATTTTTACTTTTAAAGAAAAGATCAATTGGGCAGGGACCATTGGAATCTAAATTCATTTAAAGACATTTGATCAAATTGGTATTGATTAGTCTTGAAGAGACTAAAGGTCTCATTCAACTCCAACCGATTAATGTTCAAGTGCCTAAGGGGACATTAAGTCCCACATGACAACTTTTAAAATAATGGCAAAATAAAAGTTTTTTCAACTTAGAAATTATTTCTATTTATTTATTTTTTGTAAATTTTAAAAGTAAATGTTAAACTTCAAAGCTTACCAAGATAAAGGACCTTACATGGCTTTTACAGGTTAATTCTCAAATGCCTAGCGAGACTAACGATCTCACACGATAACTTTAAAAATTAATTAAGTAATATTAAAGGAAAATAAAATACCAAAACATGGTAAAAGCTAATAAAAATTGTGATGTATGTGTGTATTCATTCAATCAATCATAGCATTCCAAGAAAAAAATAATATTTATTCATAAAAGTATGCATGTTTGACACAATGGGTGACATGATCTTAACTCTTATTTTTACAAGGTAGTTAATACGTGTAGGGCTACAGATAAAAATTTTGCCATTATTCTATATTTTATGTTTATCTTCATTATGAGATAATACACATTCAATACATGTAAGGGCATAAGGACCTAACAAAAAACCTTGAACCTTATCTTATTCAAACTAAAATTGATAGCATCTCAAATGCAATAACTCAAATAGCTATGATTTTTCCCCACTTTAAGCAACATAACAAAGTAACGAGCAATATTTAGCATCTTACTAATTAACTAAAACATTACAGGGCCCGTTGATTCCAAAGGGTTCATTAAACAGTACCTACGTGCATTAAGTGTAAGAAGGACATAAATTAACATTATATCTATTTATTCATCCCTTCATGAGAAACCTAATCTATTATTACATTTTTAATTTCAACATATAAAGACATTTAGTTTCTATTTAACAAAGCACAGGATTATTATACCCAGTGTCAATATAACTGGAATTTACCAGCCTAGAGGACACAATCAAGATGACAATTTTCAAAGGTTGAAAGCACTGGAGGATACCTATTTTGATTCTCCATTGCTCATTGACTCTTAGCCATCCCTTTTTCCGTCTTCTCTTCTTTTGTATCTTCTCTGATTCCTCTATTTGTATTTGTTTCAAACCATGAAAAACAAGGGTTTACAGCACTTTCAGCTACCTCAACTTCTTGCCTTTTCCTAGTTCCTTTCTTTTTTGTTTCGTCTCACCTTTTCCTTCAATTCAACCTCTCAACTACCTCCACTCTAGTTTTTCTCTCCCTAATACTTCTCTAACCATTTTCCCTCCATCTCATCATTTTTCATTTCCTTAACCTCTATCTCTCTTATCTCAGCCTCATGTCTATTCTTTTTTCCTTTTCAATGTCTTACTCTTTCTCTCTTAACTCACTCTTTTTTTAGACCTTTCTTCTATTTCTTCCTCATGTTTACTTTCTTCTCTCCCTCAAAAACTAGAATAACTCACCTCTTAAACTTTCTTTCTTTCCCTCTACACATCAAGAGTCTCATGGTCCATTATTTCATCATTTTCCAAATTTCTTCCATTGCTTTGTACACTAGCCTACTTCATTCACTATCTTGCCACTAGGCATTGTGTACGAGATTTTTGTGAATCACACACAAGTGAAAATGGTCCCTCTATCTTATGCTTTCTTTTTCCTAAAATTCAATTTATGTGTCATCCTTTCGCTGCTCCACTACCATGCACCAGAGGAAAAGGGTTTCAAATGTGTGTGGCCATTTTTCTTTCTTAACCTTACCCTTTATATATATATATATATATATATATATATATATCTATACTTTAATTTTTTTGATTGGTTAGCTCATCATCATTATTGTTTTGATTTAATATGTTTTCATTTTGCTTTCTAATCACTTTTAGCAAGCGAAGGGGGAAGTGATAATACTTAAGGACATTTATTGCTTTGGTGATTTTATTATTTCATTTGATTCATCCTTTTTTATAACTTTTATATTTTTTATCTTTTATTTTATTTTTGAATTTTTTATTTTGGTATTTTTCACTTTATTATTATACTCATTTTATTATTTTCATTGGTTTTAGTTTTTAAGTTGTTTTTTTATGAAGTGTTTACAAAGAAATTCTTCATTCGTTGCTTTTCCTTAGGTTTGGCTTCATGTCTTCACCTTTCACAAAACAAGAAATGTAAATTAAGCAGAGTTGATAATAGGGATTAGAGAAAGAAGAGAGACAGAGGTGATCGATAATGGAGTGTACTAGTGGAGTGTGTTAGGAATATAAAAGGACTTTTGAAGATGTAGAGTTGCATGACAGTTGGGAGAAAAAGTAACTGATGTAATTAATTAGGCCTTTGGAGGGAAAATTTGATTTTACTGACAAGCCATTATCAAATGCATATTTCAATTACTTTCTCTTGCTAACATAATTGCCTTTAAATTTTAAGTGATTGACTATTTAATTTCAATCACTAAAAAATTCACACATCAGACAAAATTTAAATGCAGACACTTAAGTGCCTAAATCATAACTTTAAGTACCTAACAATTAATCACGTAAAAAGAAAACAATCATATAATTATTAGGTTCTTGAACATGATTTTCAAGTGTGTAAAGCTAGCATGTCATAAAAAATATATTCAAGTGCCTAAAACCAAATTTCAAGTACTTAAGATAATCACACAAACAAACATCATTCAGGTGCTTAAACATCAAATTTAGGTGCTTAAGGATTTAATCATTTAGGAAGATGTAAGGGTTTTTTTATCATACTGATTTTCTTTCTGAAAGTGATGTACCTATCTTCATGAAGAGGTTTATTGAAGATTTCTGCAATTTGATTTTCTGTTTTAATGTGGCAAACTTCAACATCTTCATGTTAGACAAGATTTGTAACATCCCTAATTTAATTATTTTAATACTTGCTAAATTACATTATTTAGAGAAAATTAGAGAGAATTAAGCAAGAATAAGTATATCTAGTTGACTCATTCAAAGAGAACAGCTTATAGGTTAATTTTAAGGCATAATGGGAAAAGCATAATATTTCATTCTAGGCAATTATGAGGCTAGGGGTAAAATGGTAATTACAAACTTTAGACAAAGTTCAAAAGCTTTTATAGGCTGATAAACAATTCAAACCATGAATTTTTTTAAGACATTAAACCTGTGAAAATCATCTGGATAAGTAAAAGACTAATACTGTCTTAAATAAAAATCTATGACTCTGAAAAATTATACTATTAGCAACAACACAGTATAAGTGAACATATCTTAAGAGTAGAGCTAGATCAAAGGAAGTTAAGAAAGTAAACTGTAACAGTAGGGAGTATTAATCACTAGGGGTAAAATGATAATTTGATCCTAGGGGCAAAATGGCCATTTTATAAAATACCAAGGGTAAAATAGTAATTTCACTAGGGACATGAAACACCACCCTAACCCATGGGGCCCACATCATAATTAGTCAAAGATATTTTATATTTGTCTTAGATATATTATAAATAAGATTAAATCCTAGCCATACATTTGGAATGAATTATAACCATTGGATCAAAGAGATTAAATCATAGCCTTACACTTAGATTAAATCATAACCTATGGATTAAAATCACATGGTTAAATCCTAGCCATTCATTTGGATTAAATTTTAAGCATTAGATTAAAAGATCAAATCCTAGCTGTCTACACACACAAAATCATAATCATTGCATCTAAAACACGTGGTTAAATCCTAGCCATCAAATTCTCTTTAAATACCCTACACTATCCCATTCTTTTAAACCATACCCCACACCCTATCCTATGCCTACGTCACCTCTCTTCACTCACACTCACCTTAGCGCCACACTTGCACATATTCTAGGTTATCTTCTTTTCCTTTTTATTCCTTCTTGTTTTTAATGAATGGGTCATTATGGTAATGTAAAAGACAAAAGGTTTGGCTATGGAATGGAAATACATTTAAAGTTAGAATACACCATGAACTCCATAACCACTCTTTTTTGAACTATGTTCATCTATCTTGAAATTTTGCTACCATGACCTTTTATGAGTCTATTCAATACTAAAGAAAGATAAAAGTAAATAAGATTGAGGCTATAGAGGTATTTTGAAGTATCTAGGAAAATATAATGTAAAACATAACAACTTTAGGCTAAGAACTTTGATATATAAATTTCTTGTGCATCATGCATTCTTACATGAATATCTTGTCATTCATATGCATTATAATCATTCATATTATTGTGTATTCTAACTTTGTATGATGGGTGACAATATGTTAGTTTGAGGAGAGAACTAGTATTTATGAAATTAAACTATTCTTGTATACTATGTACTTACTTATGGTTAGAATCCTATTTAAGAAAAAAAATTAATAAAAATACTAAAACATATTAATTAAGACCTTAATGGAGCCCATAAACCTTGAATATATGTGACTATAGCAAGCTTTGTCGCTTGAATGTCCATTTTGAACCCTTAAACAATAGCTAGCTATACTGCCTAAATGTTTATGTGGACTATTTGGTTTCTTAACAGAAGATTATATCCCATGAATCTTGAAATTTATGATAGGTTTTACTATCTAAGTGGTTGAAGAAAAAAATAGGGTTATCACACTTTTTGTATCATATCCTGAATTCTTAACGCCAAAATGATCTCAAGAAAACTAGGTGAGGGCAAGAATGTATCTCTGCTAAGAACATCCTAAACCTAAATATATGTAGAAGGCTCCTAAATCAATTTGGACTTAGACACATAAATTTTTAAGACACAAAAGGGCTTCCTAACTACCAAAAGTATACAAGCGTTCAAAGAAAGAATTTAGAAAAGATATCTTTATAGTTTTCTTTTAGACTAATCTAACCTTGACCAGTTGATGGATTGGATGGCATATTAAGACAAAATTTAAATTGCTTGACTTTGTTTTGGGTACTCACTGGGGGATGCCTTAACTGGGTTGTGCTTATCAGTCAAATATCATACGTTGAGGTTCATGAGACTTGATCTCCTGTGTATGAAAATCATATGTTAGGCTTTGTAAGACTTGAATAACCAAGATATAATGTCCCAATGTCTAATGGTCGAGGACATTGTCTACCTTTGATTGCTATATAATTGTTGTGATGTATTTACATATTGTGTTTATCTATATGTTGCTTTTATGATAATTTAATACTCATAAAAATCAAACTATTTTCTATGAATATTTTAAGTATCATATATACTTTATCATGTTATGGAGAATATATTCTCACCTCTCTGTTGTTGATACTTTTAAATGGCAATTTATTAACTCATTCCTGAAGTACCTGCTAAATGGGCTTTTGTTCTACCTATTGGGCAAGTACTCTTTATAGAGAAGATAATGTTGTGAGTTGTACCATGGCTTTATGAGCCTTTCCCATTATGATTGTGTCACCTAATGACATGAATCCCATAGACTTTCCAAATCCAGAAAAAGAACTCGATGAAAGCTCTTGTAGGAGATATAGGGAAACGAGTTATTTTTTGATGTAAAATGATATTAGGTATACATTTTAATAGTTAGTAAATATAGGCCTAAAACTCTTTCCCTAATTTTGTTAAATTAGCCCAGGGATGTATGAACTAGTAGTTGTATAATCTTTTTTATCATCTATAATCATACAACTATGTTTTAGTAAATTTGGTATTTTTTGTCTAGACCAATAAATTTGGTATATTTATTATAACACTTTGCATCTTAATGATTTATAATTGAAAACCATAGTATATTCTTTAAATAATTCAAAGGGGGTTACATATCCCTTATGAAATGGTGCTTTATTTTAATATGCTTAGTTCTTGAATGATACACTAGATTTTGCTTAAGTAAATTGCACTAGTGCTACCATAATAGATAAGAATTTGATGATAGCTTGGGGAACAATCTTCCAATTGTTGTTTCATCCATTAAAGTTGTGTATAACAACTTCCTACTACCATATATTCAACTTTTGCAGTTAATAAAGCAACAGGTCGTTGCTTTTAATGAACCATGAGATTAGGGCTTTTCTTAAAAGTAGACAAGTGCCATGAGTACTTTTTTTTTTATCAAGTTTGTCACTTGTAAAGTTAGCATCTGCATGTCTACTGGATGGAAATGATTAGATCTTGGATACCACAATCTGTATTCCTGCATGCCTACCAAATATCTAAAAATTCTTTTTAATGGAACAAAGTGAGACTTGTAACATCCTTTCCTTACTATAAGTAGGTATTCTAAAAATTCTAACAAAAACATAAATGATTACAAAAACCTACAGAAAACTATACTTTAAAATTTATTTTAATTGATAAGTTTTATTCTAACTTTAACTATCCTTTAACCTTTTAATTGGGATTTAAGAATTGGAAACATAAAACATAGCCATTTAGTCTCACACATGTCCATATCATCATCAGTTAGTCATTATGTCTATTGTACAATTAGCAACACAAATGATTAAGATCTTTAAATATTGTACATATATGAAATTCCATAATATAACTCTAGGTACTTATGTATAAATCACATAAAAAAAGCTATGCACATGATAACATGACTGGAAAACCTTTTATCCCTCCTTTGGGCTAAACCTGATGGACCTTATTTGGAATCCTTAACCCTTCATCGTCCCATACAAGTTTAAGGTTTCATACTACCTCATAATGTGAAAGTCAATCATAGGGGAACCTTGTGACACAAAATCTAATGGGTGTCTCCCCACCGGCATGCATATACTAAACATATAAATCACACCACATGTACATAGCTATCAATAAATAAAGCATTTCAAAGAAAAGTATGATGTAGGAGGGAGAAGCTGAAAACTACTTATTTAAAGATACCTTAACCTTTTACCTTTGGTTGTATATCTTTTCCAAGACACCAAGGGACCTTATATATCATAATAAATAATTCTTAATAATGTATTCCCATCTAAATTTCTAAAATAAATATCTCATATATCCCCTTTTTCCCAAATCATTTACATGTTCTTTTTTTTTTTTTGGTTTTTCTCTAGGTTCAGGTTCCTTTATCCTTAGAAAATGCAAGGTATTATTAGAATTTTTTCTCTTGAGAAGCACATAAATAATGTCCTACAAATAAATAATTTATGTAACTAACCAAGTGAGTAATTCATTGCAATATAAGTAATAAGATGAATAATAATCTAATAAATAGTCATATAATAACTTACAAAATAATTAAATAATTAACTTTAACCTTTCTAATACTCTTAAAATTTACATTTAGCTCTTAGTTATCTTTTGTAACCCAATACTTGAATTACAAAGCTGCTTATTATTATTATTATTATGATATAGGGTGAGAGAAACCTCTCTTAAATACTCGGTCATCCATCAGTTATCATGCCTATATTCCCTTTTTATTTTGTCTTTTCTTCATAGATTTGTGCTTCTAATATCATACACAAAATTTTCAAAAAACAGTTACCTGCTGGTCGTGCTATATATTTCAGGTGAAAACAGAATTTCGGTTTGTGATTTTAACTCTTCTTTCTTCCTTGTTGCCTTTGTTGGCTTCTCCCCTCAGCTCCTGTACTTTCCCTAAGCTATTTCGTGTTCCTCATAGGACACACAAAAGCTTGGTAAAAACTTAGTGGAAGTGGTAAAACCGAAACTGATCTGTTTTCCGTCCAAAAAACTGATTTTGTTTTGTTGGTTTCTGTTTGATCTCATTTCCCTCTTATTTCTCCCAAGTTTCTCTTTTTCTGGCTTCTCCTCTCTACCCAAACTTCCCTTAGTGTTTTTCAATCTTCACACTACCCAGAAACTCGCGAAAACACGTTGGATTTCCCACACATGCTTTATTTTTTGCGTCAGGAACGTAGAACTGTTTTTTGCTTGGTTTCTATAATGATTTGCGTCATCCCTGGCCTCCCTCCCTTTTATAGAGAGCTTCCTTCCTTATGAAGCTAGTTCAAGATGAAGGAATTTGCACTGCCCAAACTACCCCACTTGCCTGTGAATTGCAGCTGCAAGTTGCCTTGGTTTATGGGCTCTGATTTTCGAGTGGAAATTCTAAGCTATGGTGTAGCCCAAGTTTCCTTGGTCCTTGGCCCACTTTGGTCGTGTTTTTCTGGCCCAAAATTACTCTCCCATCTTTCACAAGTGTGAAGCTGCTTCGTGGAACTTGGCCACGTGATTAAACATCATTTAAATGTCACCTAGTTGCTTGCTAGCTAAGTAATCTCTGTTTTCCGTTTTTCACTAACAAGCTACATTTTTGCTAGGTTATTGGGCCTAAAACAGCCCACTTGTGTTGGGTTAGAGGGTTGGACACGCCTTTCATTTGCCGGGACTTGAAGGGAGCAAGTAGCTTTGTTGAATTTTTGCCACCTCGTGCTTATTTTCCCTTAGAACTTGCCACCTCATGCTTGTGTTTATGGGGCAGCCACTACCTGAATTTTGTACCCTTCTTTTTACGGCCTTAATGTGCTGGAAAATTCTTATAAACACGGTTTAGATACAGGAAATTATTCTTGGTTAATTTGGCTTCAAGAATTTACACCTTTTCTATTTTTTTTTTGCTCTAGTTGTTACTACTTTAACTAATTTCAGTCTGCATTTTGAGTGGGTGGTGTAAGATATAATTTATGAGTAAGTTCAGGATCTTAAAATTCTTAAATTTATCTTCTTTGTTGCCAAGGGAAAGTTTCCCTTATGTGGGTAAATTCTAATCCTAAGCGAGTGTCATCTTATACTCATTAAAGGTTTTTAATAAACTCAACAATCCTTAGGCAAATCCTTAGGCTAGGCCATGTAAAATTCCTAATACATGTAAGGCCAAATTTTTTTATTAATATATATATATATATATATATATATATATATATATCCTAATCCTTGAAGATGATAAATTTTTGTGCTTAATTATTTAATTCCTTAATTTACTTTACTCATATTTGTCCATTTTTATTAATTATGGGTATCATATGGTTGAAATCTCATCTATATATATAAGTAAGGAATTAATTAATTAAATTAAATAATGACATGTGGGTAATTAATAAATTCCTTACACTTAGCCTAAATGAATGAATGAATAAATAAATCTTAAGATAGTTTAGATAAATCTTTGACATTTCTATAAAGCTATCAAGATTTTACGTTTTCCTGGTAGAATAAATTCTAAATTCCCCTGAATTTATCCACATTATTATATATATATTGGATGTTACAAGACTCTTTTGAGTTAGTTTGAAATCTAGCACATTTATATATGTTAAACATTATGCAGACCTATTGGCAATAAGATAGAGTAAGGATCCAATCATACATTAATATCTGTGTTGATTGAAATCCTTAACCTTTTTCATCCTTTATTTAAAAAAGCAACCAAACTCATAGGTTTTCCCATGGGTTTAGCATCTTCAAAGAAAAATTTCTTAAGTAGTTCATTTGTATATTTCATTTGGCATATGAAGTTGACATTTTTGGTTTGTTTAATTTGAAATCTAAGAAGGAAATTTAATTCACCCATCGTACTCATTTTAAACTCTCCCTAGATTAACTTTAAGAACTCTTTTCACATATTTTCATTAGTGCTTCCAAATACAATGTCATCAACGTATACTTGAACCAATAATGTTTTTTTGTTGACTTTTCTTAACAAATAGTGTAGTATAAACCTTTTCCTTTAAAAAAATTATTTTTAATAAGAAAGCTGCTCAACCTTTCATATCAAGCTATAGGGGTTTGTTTAAACCCATAGAGTGCTTTGGTAAGTTTAAAAACTTGGTTAGGCAATTTTGTACTCGAAAATCTTGGAGGTTATTTTACATACACTTCTTCATTAATATAACCATTTAAAAAATACACTTTTAACATCCATTTGACATAATTTAAAATTTATGAACAAAGGCTAAGTATGCAACATTCAATTTGATTCAAGTCTAGCAACAGGTGCAAAAATATCTTTAAAATCAATACCTTCCTATTCGATGAAACCTTGGGCCACAAGTCTAGCCTTGTTTTTTACTACCTTTCCTTGCTCATTTAACTTGTTGCAAAATACCCATTTTGTTCCAATAACATATGCATCTTTTGGTTTTCCAACAAGCTCCCAAACTTGTTTCTCTTAAACTAATTTAGCTCTTCTTACATTGCTTGTATCCAACTTTCATCTTTGAAAGCTTCATAAATGACACTAGGTTCAATTTGAGATAAGAAAGCAATGTTGTTTATTTGGTTGAATGATGATCTAGTTGTTAAGCCATTATTTGGATTTACGAGTACGTATTACTTAAGATATGAACTTGAGTGTTTACATTCTCTATGCAGATTCATATTAGATTATGTCATTTTTGAGTGCTTAGAATAATCATTTAGGTCACTAATTGTTTTCTCAGTCTTTTCTTTTTCTTTCATCCAATTAGTACTTGTGATTGTTATTTTGGGAAGTTGTTGAGGTTCAAACAATTGATCCTACATATCTTTATCACTACATGCACAAATTTTTCAAGGTAGAATTAGATTCATCAAACACAACATGCATGGATTCTTCTACAACTAAGGTTATGTTATTATAGATTCTATATTGTAGAGTTTTTGGAGCAGAAAAGTTATTAATAAAACCAAGTTCGTTGCAAAAGTTTTCAAACAATTTTATTTTTTAATTCACCTCGATTTATACTTCTAATGCTTAAAATGAGGTAACTTTTTTCTTGTTGAACTCTTTTGCAAAATATTTCTAAATACTTAAAAGCTTCATCCTTATAAGTTAGAAAGATGACACTAGTGAATATTAAGAAATCATCTATAATGACAAATACATAACTTTTACTACTAAACTATTAGTTTGTGTTGGGTCAAAAAGGTCCATTTGTAATAGTTCCAAGGGCATGAAGGTTGAAATATTTTCTTTCGCTTTAAATGAAAACTTGGTTTATTTCCCTAGATGACCTACATCATATAGGTGAGCTTTTTCGAAATTAATATTGGAAAGTCCTTTTATGAGGTCCTTTTTTGATAGTTTTGAAATGAAAAGCATGCTGACATGTCTCAATTTTTTATGCCAAGCCCATGTATCAATACATATGTAGAATAGACAATATATTTTCTTTTCATGCAATTTCTTTAGATTTAGAATATAAATATTCTCATGTATTTGCCCTATAAACAATGCTTTATCTTTATCTACAATAGTGCATTGACCATATTTAAAAGTTACCTTGTGACCTTTATCACATAATTAACTAATGCTAAGTAAGTCATGCTTAAGTCCTTCAACAAGATAAACATTATCTATATAGTACTTTACTATTCCTATTCCTCCTTAGTAGTGAGGGAAATGAATTTTGATAAATCCCTAATCATGTGTAGCAAACACTGTCCAGGTGTCATTTCCCTTTATGATATATCAGTAGGAATTTATCTACTTTTAGACTTTGAAATCTTTTTGGGTTTTTGAAAGTTAATTTCCAATACCTTAATTATGAAAGAACATTTCAAAACCCACTTTTTATTTCCTCTCAATTTCTGACAGTTGTAACATATATGACCATATTTAGAACAGTAATAACATGTGGGAGTTTGTTTTGATTCCTTGATGAAATAGTTTTTGTAGAACTTAATGCTAACTTATTCGTTATATCCTATGCCAATTATATCAAACACATTCTTTTGATATTCTAGAAGCGTATTTAAATATTTTTTTTCTTTGACTAGTTTTGCTAAATCTTTAGTTAAATTTTCTACTTAATTTTTGAGCACCTTATATTTATTTCTAGAAAAATGCACCTCTTAGACCAATATGCAAGTAGAAGAGCCTTCATAACATAAAGACGGAATATATAACAGTAGAGTGACATATAAGACTAACAATACCAACTTAACGACCTGTTGGATGCCCCAAAGTCTACAAGTTTTATGCATCCTTTGTTATCAACAAGGATATTTGCCCTTTGAGATTAATTTATATTCAAACATCAACCATTTAAAAAGAATAAATTTTAAGTAATGGAATTATAAGAAAAGTCACTTTAATGTCCCTCAGCACGATTCTATTTTTGTGTAACTACTCAAATCCGTATAAGATCTAATGACCCGCTCTATAAAGTAGTGGTTATATAGTGGCTTATAGAATTAACAGGTATATATGTTTAGTAGCAATGATGTTTTTCTTAGCGCAGAGACATAGGTACCTAGATTGATCAAATTGAGAAACATGCAAAATACCATAGTCTTTGCTATAAAATTTTCAATGCAGAATGGTACCTAAATGCTAAGCAAATAAACAAGAGAAATGAATTTGAACATGTGCCCTCTCTTTTGAAGAACTGCTTGTCATAATCAAAACCTATAAAATCAACAAAGAAAAAGCGCAAAATCAATGTCAACTTCTAAGATATAATATAATGAATATAAGTAAAAGTAAACATAGCGAAGAAAATTTCATATGAAAAGACTTGAAAAAAGGATACACCTAATTCAATATTTTAATATTTTATTTTATTTTTTAAAAAAAGTATCAGGGATTCGCCCACAAACAGGGGGAATCCCTGACACATTTTGAGGAGGGTTGTTACACAAGGAGGGATTACCCCTCCCAATGTTATATTATATATTAATAATATATGTAGATAAATAAGTAATTTTAGTAGTTTTTTTTCATTTTTCAGCATTTATGTTTATTGTTCCTTTTTTCACATATTAAAAGAAAAATATTAAATATCTCATCCATTTATGTATAACTATTAATTATAACTTTAAATACATGAAAATTTTTTACAAAAAAAATATAATTTTAGTTCCTCACTTTTGATTAAAGTGTTAATTTGGTTCTCCAAAAAATAAAAAAGTTAATGGATTTGGTCTTTATAAAGGACTAAATTGATCTTTGGAGGACCTATATTTTTTGAAGAATTTTATATTTGGAAGACCATTTTAATACTTTTCATTTTTGGAGCACTAAATTAATCTTAAAGTCAAAAGTATGGGACCAAAAATGTATTTTTTTTTTTTTTTTTTGCATTTTTTACACTTCAAAATTGCATGTAATCCATCAATCAATGTAACCTATAAAAATTGCAACATTACTCATCAAAATTTACGCAAATCAATTGCACACTACATGAATCCTCATAAACATAAAGAATTGCAAAATTAAAAATTTTAAAGCATGAATTGTTATAACTCAATCATAAAAAAATATTAAAAAAAAAAGATATTGTGCTTGCAGCTCTAAGATAATTTATATAATATATATTAAATAATAATATACGCTCACGCCCCCACTATTGAGTAAGAGTGAAGAAATCTCAAGTAAAATTGATTTAGAAATAGAATATATAAATAAAAAAATTCTTATTCCTAATATATTAACATTTTGGGTAAAATGTACAATATAATCTATGAACTATATAAATAGACAGAACGTATATTCATGGTTAGCACTTTTGTTTTCTTTTTTGGAATTTGACTAAAATTATGCTTTCTTTCTTTGTGCACGGCAAAAAAAAAAAAAGGGGGAGGGGGGGAGAATTGGGGGGCTTTTGAGGATTTTGCTCTCGGAAATTTTGATTTGTTGGGCAATGTTGATTTCTAGAAAATATGATGGATATATAGAGAAAAGTGAAATTTTTAATATTGAAGGTAAAATACTTAAATTTTGGAGAAATGATTTAATAATTATATGAATTTCTTTTTCAAAACAAAAGGGCATTGATTATAATTAAAGTGATTTAATATATAATATAAGATTGTGCGTTTGTTTTTGTAAATTAACACACTGAAATCAGTATTAAAAAGTTGACTGAATTAATAAGATCAAACCTTGTGTTTAAACACTCTTGAACAAGCAACTAATTAAATCAAAATAAAAAAAATTATAAAATTAATTAATAATTAGTATTATTTTTAACATACTCACAATTTTAAATTTATTAATAATATTATAATTATATTCTTATATTATAATTATATATAAAAATTTTAATACCATTCAAACATTGGAAGGTGCAAGTAACCACCCTTGCACCGTCATCTCTCTCCACGTGTTCAGCCTAACACTCACCATCCACCCCTCCGGTGCACTCCAGTAAATTTATGTTGTCCCTTGCTAAGGTGCGCCCGCTCACCTCTTCCATTTTGGGCAAGACACCACAAAACCGAACTGCCGGAGAATTTTTAAATTACAGTAAATTATACAACTTTTTTATTTTTTTAAAAAAATATAAATCTGTTCTAAAATAAGAAATTATGCTACATTTAAATTTAATTTTAATTAGAGTATATATTTTGAAAAAAAAAAAAGAGAGGTATATATTTCTTAAAGATACTCTTCTCATTTTTAAATTTTCTTAACATTACTATAATGACCTCTTTTATGTCACTATATTAATATTTTGTACCATATAAAAATATAATTTTATTTAGTAAAAGTAACATAGTTATATATATATATATATATATATTGAAGAAACACATGCTATGGGGAAAAAAGTAGCTTCATTTAAAAATAAATAAATTACAGGAGAATTTTTCTTTATATATATTAAATGTGAGGGTGGAGGAGATAATATACCATAAATAATAATATATTAAATTTAGGACATAGAAATTTTAAAAACACTCAACTTTTATTATTCATAGAGAGGCCTCAGATTTGCTTACATAAATTCACTCATGACCAGTTATCACTTTTTCATGACCTTTACTTTTGTTGTTGCCCTTTTAACATTGTTCACAAAAAAATAATAATAACAAATAACGTTAAGTCACTTAGGAAAATTAAATGATATCCATTTTTTTTCAAAAAGAAAAAAGAGAATAATCCTAAATGCATCAACATTAACGATAGGAAATAATGCATACTATGAAGGAATATATCGCCCATATTTTTCAAAAGCAAAAGGAACAAGTACTAATGAGATTCAATCATAGAAGTTTTCATCTTACATGAATGAAAATACGAAGAAACCTAAAAAACAAAAAATCTGTCCAAATAAAAGGACTCTTGCCTTCAGAGTAAGAATGACAAAAATATATAAATTTGGAGATTTAAAGAGAACTGCCCTCTAGGAGCTAATCCCCAACTTCATTGACTTCAAAGCTCTAAAATTCTTTTGCATATATAAAAGGTCGAGAAGAAGAAAATCATGTTAACGAAATGAAAACTCCGAGCCCAAATATTTTTGAAGTGGTGAAAAAAAAAATTTATTTTAATATTTTTGTGGCTTTGTTCTAAAGGAGGATCTTAGGCAATGTTAGAAAATTAGCTACATTATTGTTTCTTTGTGTGTCATTCAACCTTTTTCATCCTTGGTCTTAATGACTTGAGTGAATATCATTCTTCTTTATGTATTATTTTTAGGAAATTTGTCATGCTTTCTTTCATTGGAATGAAATCAACTATGTTTGACCAAAAAAAAATTTCCATTGAAGTAAAACATATCATGATCTTTGTAAGGACGAAAATGAAACGAATAAGATTGTGTGTTTGTTGAATAAAAATAAAAATAATTAACCCGGTATTCCGTTCATGGATATGATAAAATAAATATGTATTAACTCAATTTGCAGTGTTCTAATATCAAATATGATTGGGAATATTTAAGTAGATATTTACACTTTTTGAAGCTATTTAAAGCTATTTTGATTGAGCAGATTATTCAGCAATAAGTCACATTCAGGCATATCTTATCAATGATCATATTAGTGATGTATAGATTAGAGAGGCAAATGTATTATCCTTTTTTGTTGTTATTGATCCTAACCAACAAAACGAGTCACATTTTGTACCCAATTTCCTGCTAAAGAGGGCCCATATATTTACTAATATCTAATTAATTATTATATATGCAGCACATGCATTATTTTTTTTTTTTGTGAATATGCAGCACATATATTTAACCCTGCTGTAATCGGTCAAACCTAATAATTCAGAAGATAATTAATGTCACACCTCTCACACACACACACACACACATATATATATATATATATATATATATATGTATGTATGTATGTATATTTGACTCATTTTCGTTTTATATATATGGGTAGAAAAGGGCATTAGTTACATGAAACCGAACATATACATTTAATTACTTAACTAAAGCTGTCTTGTACACAACGGCAAGAGTCCCCACAATTTTGAGTGCCAAAAAACCCATGAAATTAACAAAGTGAGACATATTGGCACAAATTATAGGACTCAAAATGGAGAAAATGTTATTCGAAGCATTTGCTTAAAGCAGCTAGAGACTATACACTTCAGATTTCATCAAGAACATAACTACTAAAAAATTTTATGGAATAATAGAGACATAACCACCACTTAGCGTTTGTTTGGGTACGGAAGATGAAAATTTTTTTTTTTAATTTACAACAAAATTTTTATGAAAAGATGTGTTTGGTCACTACATAATAAATTTGTTTTAAGTGCTGATAATCTATTTTCATGCGGAGTGAAATATTGAAACATGTATAGTAAAATTAAACTAGCAATAAAGGTAATATTTATAAATTAAAAATTCATATTTTCTTTTTCTTTTCACATGATTTTTCTTAAAAAAAATTTTATAGTTCAATAGTTTAATTGCAGTCAAACTATTTTATATATATATATATATATATATATAATTAATACATATGTTTAATGTAGAAATAAATATTTATAAATATAAATCAATTAAAACATTTTTTATGATAATTAATTCATATGAAACAAGTTGGTAATAACTCTATGTTATAGAGCTATTCTAGTCTTATTTTAGGAATATTTTGAGTCATTTTATCTTAACTTTAGTTGATTTAGGAATAAAAGTCATGTTTAGTTCTAGTTCTAGTTTTAATTATATTTTATCTTATTTTGCTATTTTTCATGTCTAATTTCTGGCTAATTTTCATCAAGATGAATATGGAGATCATGTTAGTATTGGACATAGCTTTGGAGTGGCTTAAAAAGTAAAGAAAAGAAAAAATGGGATGTTCAAATCAGAACGGTAGCTGCCTGGGTAATAAAATCTCATTTCTAAGCAACCAAGCATACTAAATTCTCCATCATTGGTAGCAAGGTTGTCGCCTGTAGCAAGTTTTGTTGCTTGGGCAATAATGTTAGATACTAAAATACACAAGTTTGTTAAAATATATGGTTTCACTATTTCTAAACCTAATTTTGGCTTATAAAATGTTCAGAATACAAGATTTGCGGTAGAAAATAACTAGATAATTATCAAAATATTTTAATTATCCAAATATAAAACACAATCATTGACAATTCTAAATATTGGTACAGTCAACATATGTAAATTAATCTTTGGAAGAGAAAATTATAATTCGGATCTAACTATTTTTCATATCAAATAAAATCAATTTTCCTTTCTCTGCTCTTCTTTTTCTTCCACTTCTTCCAATGTGCAGCCAAAATTAATGAAAATGGAGACTAAAAACTTGAAATCTAAACAGTATAATCCCAAGATTATGATGAACCACTCTAACCCACACATTATAAACCATAAGGATTTGAAAAGAAGAGGAACTAAAGCACAAAAAAAAAAAAAAAGTTGCATTGCTACTCACTTGAAAATCATCATCGGTCTTTGAAAAATCATCGTCGCCGTTGCTTAACGCTACATAAAGTGAGTGTTTTCAGTTCTTGCTTTCTTTGATCATTTGTTCTTGACCAAGAGAAAGGAAGAAAGAAATGGTCACTACTTTCTTGTATTTGTATCCGATAGAGTTTAGGCAAAACGATTATAAGAGAAAGGGAGGAGAGAACGAAGCAAATGGTATAGGTGGTATAAAGATTAACATGGAATGCCAAAAAATGAAGAGGTAGAAACTAAAAGAGCAAAGGACTAAGCAATTTTGTGTGATAGGGCAATGGTTCTTTGCTTTTTCAATTATTATTTTTTTAATGAAAGGAAAGGGATTTCTTATTCCATAAGGGACAAAATAGAAGAGAGAGAAAGAGAGAGAGAGAGAGAGAGTTGTAGGGTGGTATATCGAGTGAAGTACCAAATTGGCCCTCCACTTTTACACTTTGTGACAATTTGGTCCCTTACAAATAACTATGACAAATTAGTCCCTGTAAAATCCTATTTTATGTAATATTAGTCCCTCATTAATACATATGGAGGGACTAATTATGTACAAATTTGAATTTATGAGAGGCAAGTTTTGCATAAATTTTAATTTGTGAGGGACTAATTTGTCACAATTAATTTATAAGAGACCAAATTATCACAAAATGTAAAAGTGAGGGACCAATTGTGTACTTTACTCGTGGTTTATCTAAGGAGAAATTGGCACCCTATTAGTTCATATAGGACAAAAAAAATATTTCTTCCATTTTTATATTATTTCAATTTTTAAAGTCCAAATAATAGTTGAGTCTTGATGATTAAGTGGGCCAAAGCCTTAAAAGGCAAATTGTGATTATATTTGTTGGAGTAATTTATTAATACTTTTAGTTTTTTAATCAAAATAAATTATGATTTAAGCAAAGCAATTTATTTATTTATCTTTATTGAAATATTTATTAATTGCAATTTATGTATGTATTTGTATTTAAATGCTTCTTAAATACGTGCCATATACTCATTTTAGATTTGTTGAAATATATTATTAGTTAAAATGTTGGGGTTAGTGCTTCTTTTATTTTTTAATTCATAGCTTGACTTTTTTTTATTGATTTCCTTTATCTTATAAGTTTTAAGAAATCTCATTTGTTTTTAGGTTGAAACTTGAAAGATATGATTAAGAAAAAACAATTGGCTCTTTCTTTAAGAGAAAAGAGAGAAATGATGATGAGCCACAACCTATTGCACCAATTTTAAATGTAGATACTAATAATAAAAATATCCAACGTTAAAGCAACCTATCTAATCCCCTCCTTCCAAAGTTACAAGGAATGATAAAGAAATCAATATTGATACTTTAATATGTGATCTAGGTAAGTATCCATAAATTTGGGATTATCCCATCTGTCAAAAAGATGCAATCCATAGGGTTTATATAAAGTTTGGGCTATATCAAATTATCATGGATGTGTATCAACTTTTTGATTAAGATGATCATCCTCATTGATTTCAGGCTCATTGGTTTAAAAGCTTTCCATGGCTAGAATATTCACCAATAGAAGATGCTACCTTTTTTTTTTTTACTTATTTTCTAGAAATCAAGTCTATTCACTTTGAAAGGATTTAGAAATTGGAAAAAAAAGAAAAAAGTAAACAATGGAAGAGATTGTGCATTTCTATCTCAAGTGAGAAAAGGTTCTAATTCTCCTCACAATGTTGTAGTTAAATGTTATGAAGATTAATAGAATTAATTATGTCATATTGACAAAGTGTTATGTAAACAAACTTTACAATAAATTTAAAATAATCGGTTGCATCTTAAAACTTTTGTGGATGCTGTTAAACAGTTAACTTTTCAAAAAACTGAGGTAATTTTCTTAAGATGATAAAGTTGTTAGCTTCTTATGATAAGAAAGTATATGATGTTGTCTTAGAAAAATGCCCTTCAAAATGTCAGATACTCATCATTGACCATTTAAAAGGAAATTTTAAATGTCATTGCTAGAAAGGTGCAAAATGAAGTTCGTAATGAAATCAATGATGCAAAAATTTATTTAATTATTGATGAAGTTAGAGACAAATCTAGAAGAGAACAAATAGCTCTTGTTCTTAGATTTGTTGATAAGCAAGGATTTGTCAAGGAACATTTTTTGGATGTAGTACATGTGAGAGATACCACTACAATTACTCTTAAACAGGAAATTTGTTCAATGCTATCTCATCATAATCTTAACATTCAAAATATACAGGTTCACGGATACAATAGAGCTAGAAATATACATGGAAAGTGGAATAGTTTTCAAGCTTTAATTCTTTAAGAATGTCTTTATCCTATTTTGTACATTGCTTAGCTCATCAATTGCAATTGGCTATTATTGTTGCAACTAAAGAAGTAGTTAATGTTCATGGTTTTTTTTAAAACTTGACCACAATTGTTCATATTATGCGTTTTTTATGCAAATGCAATGATAAATTACAAGCCACTTATACAACTAAAATTACTCATTTGGTTGCAAATGACAAGATTGTGATAGGGAAGGGAGTCAATCAAATTTTCATATTACAAACACCTGGAAACACTAGATAGATTGCAAATGTTTAATGTAAATAGTTCAACTCTTCAAGACATAGTTATTAGTTGAGCTACATACTCTCAACAAGGTGATGCTACTTATGCTCTAAAATTATTAATGTCATTTGATTTTGTTTCCATATTACATGTGATAAAAGAAATCACGAGAATTATTGACAAGCTTTGCCACGCGTTGCAACTAAAATCTCAAGATATTTTGAATGCTTTGCACTTGGTATCTAGTACAAAATCATTGATGCTAAGATATAGCAGTTGGGATACTCTCTTAGGAAAAGTTTGTTCATTTTGTAAAAAGCAAGTTATTTAAATTCCTTATATGAGTGTTTAGTTCTCTGACATAATTTGATCTCAACATAAAAGAAATATTGTGATAGTTGAGCATCATTATCATGTAAATATATTTACTACTGTAATAGATCATCAATTGAAAGAATTGAATAATATATTCAGTTAGCAACCAACTGAGCTTCTTATATTGAGTACATCTTTGGATCCTAAAAGTGCTTACAGTTCATTTAATGCTAACAATATATGTAACCTTATGAAGAAATTTTATCCTTTAGATTCTTCTGAGCAAGAAAAATTTGGTTAGAGTATGAATTGCAACATTATAAGCTTGATGTACTCAAGGATCCAAATTTCTAGAATTTATCTACTATTTTTGACTTATGTCAGAAATTAGTAGAGACTAGCAAATTAGTTTTTTATCATTTGATTTACAGATTGATCTGGCTCATTTTAACTCTTGCTGTGTCAACAACAATTACTGAACGAGCTTTTTTAGAGATGAAAATTATTAAAACAAGACTTTGCAACAAGATGAAAGATGATTTTCTTGCAGATTACATGATTATTTATATTGAAAAGGAGATTGCTGCAAATTTTAGCACGTATATGATAACTAATGAATTTTACACCTTGAAACATCATCGAACATAACTTAATAAGGGAAGGTATGATGCTTGATTAATTATAACATATTGTTGGTAAAAAAAAAATTTTGATTTATCAAAATATTTTACTTAATTTTCGCCCTTCTTACTTTATATTTTGAACTTCACCATAGGTAGGAAAATTAACATAGGGCCATTGTTTGTAGTTTTGTGCATTATTTTTGTTTGTCAAAATTGTTAGAACATTTTTATGTAGAAGTCTTCAAAAATCATGTGACTCATATGGGTGTTGTTGAAAAATTTTAATATAGCCTTAGTATAGTGGGAGTTTTAGTTAAGTTCTTAAGAGACTTTTCAGATTCTAATATGACAGCTTAAATGTTACTTTGTATTCCATTCTATTAAGATATTAAAACTTATTTGTGACAATGTTAATATTACTTGTTTTCCTATCGGTTTCAATGATCTTTGTATGTAGTTTCATTTATGAATTTTGTATGGTTTATAAATATACACACATCCATGTGTTTATGTGAATGTTAATTGCTTAATTATGTATTTGTTGATTGACCTAATAATTTAATTAATGCTATCCAAGTGGGAAATTGTTAGAACATTTTAATACTATATGGATTAGCATTAATTATGTTATTAGATTAATCTCTTGTTATGACTAATTAGGCAATTAATATTATAATTGATAAACTAATAATGCATGGGGTTTATGTTCATTGTGGGTAATCAGTAATGGATTGGATTATCCACAAGTCCACTGGACAGAGACCCAACCCACAGCCCAAGAGCATTAGTAATTATCCCATCAAATTGCTAATTAAAAGTTAATGATTATAAGAGAGTTAATAGGCTTCCTTCCTTTAAATAATGAAATAGGAAACTATTTTAATATATATATATATATATATGAGAGTTTTATTTTAATATTATAATTAATTATTATTATTATTATTATTAAAATAAAACCCTATAAGTTACTTTATTGAATGCCCTAATTTGAATCACTACAATAACTCTCTCTCTAGTAGTTGCCTACTCTGAAGTCTTTCTTGGGTATTACGAGTTGACTTTTTCTCTGGCAGAACTTTATCTACATTATGTCATCTTCATCAGGTCATATCTTAATAAACTTTTTTCGGTTCATGTATTATGCAAAAAAATTATTACATGACTTCAAATGATATCAGAGCTAGTTATAGGTTATGACATTTTTTATTTTTATTATTATTTTTTTTTGGTGTTCTAATTTCGAAATTCCTCAGTGTTTTCTTTTTGTCATTAGAATTTTTTGTTCTTTCCTTCCTGTCACTACTGCCATCTAACCATGATTGCCGGTGGTGCTCCTTTGGTTGAAAGCAGCCAATTATTAACATCACCGACACCCCTCAACTGGAAAACTCTTCTTCGAAACTCTCCCCCATTTTTGAACCATGATTACCAAAATACCAATCTCTTTCAAATGAAAAATCACTCTAAAGGAAGGAAATTAGCCAAATTCACCATAGAAGATCTGTACATCATAAGTTGACGATCATTTTGATGCCTATTTTGATGCCTGAATTGCTGTGAATTTTCAGGTCACATTTTGAGTCCGTTAGGTCATCTAGCGGGTCAAATCGACCTACCAGAGGTTGAAGACGATGCGCGTGCGCACATCAATGAGTGATGGCACGTGAGCTTCACACGCCGGTCATCTAAGCCCTAAACCTCCATAGTTCACCTTCACTCACCCTGTTCTAAATTATGGTGATTTTTTTTAGAATTTTTTAAGCCTTGGAAATAGGATTTTTAAAATTTATTGAAGATTTAGGACTTTAAAATAGTATGTAGCTGAGGTATTTTGACCTGAAAAAAATTTTAGCATAGACTAGACATAGTGAGGAACAACATGTTCAGTTCACTCTCCCCGATTTCATGTGAGCAAATTAAAATTAATTTCTTTGTATTATTTGTTAGATTTTATTCCTAATTTAGGCACGTATCTCAAAGAATTAGTTACGTATGGAATTTGTTGTGACTTTGGATCACATACACCTATTGATAGTGTGCTCGCCTATCGGGGGTCCAATCATAAAGGTGTTTCTTTTATAAACAACATATATTGTGTTTGTTATTCCATTCCTTACATTTAAGAACAATTTGACTACCATTATTAGGGATGAATCTGAATATTATGATAAGTCTATTGAAAAGAGTGTATGTATATTTTGTTGACAATGGACATACCCTATCGGTGTGACATTGTTAATATAATCTTGTGAATTAGGTATATTTACGATTGGTTAGCAGCATTATTTTAACTGATACTTTTATAGTTACTTTTATCCTATCGATATGGAAACTATTGATACATTTTGGTGTTATTTCTCTTTGTGGTACATATGAGTTTTCCTTTCTTAATTTGTTGTACTCCAGAACCTTTAAATGGGATTATAATGAATATCTTATCATACAGTTGCATAAGTTGAATTTTATGAAGGAAACCTTGTTTTTATAAGTATGTTTCTAGGACATAATTAATGTTTCCTAATTTTGTTGTATCAGCTTCTGTGTCCCAACAACTGTCTATGATGAAAACTCTAAATGGGAATAACTTTGATTACTAGCATAAGTCCCTTAACATGTACTTGATTATCTCTAAAGAGGATTTAGCCATGAAAAAACCAAAGCCAACAGATCTTACTGTGAGTCTAGTACTGCTGATAGAGCTTATCACAAGCAATGACATGATTCAAACAGAATCTGTCTGATAGTTATGAAGTACACCATTGAGAAGACCATTAGACAAAGTATTCCTAATAAGGACACTACTGTTGAATACCTTAAGGGTATAAATGAGAAGTTCAAGAAGTTGAATTAGACACAGAAAGCTTACTATCTTTCTTTACTGGATAACACTCATTATGACAGAGTGTCTAGGGTACGTGAACATATGATGAAACTAGTAAATTACTTCAACAAGTTGAAGTCTTTGAATGTGGACTTAGGTGAGAGTTACCTCATCTATAAAGTTTTACAGTATCTTCCAACAAAATATGGGGTTCTCAGAACCACCTACAACTCTCAAGAAGCTAAATAAACAGTTGATCAGATGATGTCCATCGTGACTTAAGAGGAGGAGTCATTAAGGAAAACAAGTTCACATGGTCATTCAGTTAACTACATCTCTCAAGGTTCATCAAGCAAGGTTGGAAATGAGAAACTGAAGGAAAAGAAGTACAAGGGCAAGACTGATGGTAAGAAATTCTTTGAACTCAAGAAGAACAATAAGAAGAATAAGTGTCAAAAGAAGAAGACATTTAAGGGTGAATGTCATTATTATAAGAAGCTCGGCCATAAGATTTCATATTACCTGAGCCTGAAGAACAAGCGTGAGAAAGAAAATATCTTTTTTGAAATTGCCCTCTTAGCTTTAGTTTGTTTTGAATTTAATAGTTTTGAAACCTCTATGGATACTTGGTGATTGGATTTTGAAGCAACTATTCATTTAACTAATTCTTTGCAGGGGCTCAGAGATAGGAAGAGCCCAAATAAGAGGGAAATGACCATTCTGCGAGTGGAAGGAAGTTCAGTTGCAGTGGATTGCACAGGAATTGTAGTTTTAAACTTATATTTTAGACCCAATTTAACTTTATATGATGTTGTCTATGTACCTTCTTCAAGGATAAATTTGGTTTCTAGTTCTATATTAGACAAACATGGGTATTCCTTTTGGCAAGGAAATGGTATAGTTGATATTTTCTTTAATTCAATCATTGTTGGAACTGCTAGCTTAATGAACGATATATATTGCTTGAATGCAAATGTTAGTTCAGATTCTACCTTTGTGCCATTTATTAATGTTGTTATTAGACACAAACGCTGAAGAATTGATGAGAACTCTTTTACATTATGGCACCAGCATTTGGATCATATCTCCAAAAAAAGATTAGAAAATATGGTTAGACAGGGAATATTACATGACTTAAATTTTTCTAATTTTGAATCATGTATTGATTGCATTAAGGGAAAACTTCTCACTAGAGCTAGAAGGAAATGAGCAAATAGATCTGAGACTATTTTGGAATTGATCCACACATATATTAATAGACTAATTACTCCTACTGCTATGGGTAATTACAGATACTTTATAACCTTTATAAATGACTTCTCCAGATTCAGATGAATTAATTTGTTGCATGATAAATCTGACTCATTGGATGCCTTTAAAGCATTTAAAGCTGTTGTTGGATTAAAGTTTGGGAAAGCAATGAAAAGTGTAAAATCTGACACAAATGGTGAATATTATAGGAGGTATACTAAAACAAGCAAAAACATTGGACTTTTTACTCTATTCTTATAGAAGCAAGGAATTAAAGCTTAGCATACTATGCCTGGCACTCCATAACAAAATGGAGTTACTGAGAGGCGTAATTGCACCTTGATGGATATGGTCAGAAGCATGATCATTCACTCTTCATTACCAGAGTTTCTTTGGGGTGATGCCCTTAAGACAATAGCTTATATCCTGAATTAAGTTCCAAGTCCATGTGAACTTTTCACTGGTAAAAAGCCTAGTCTAAGACACTTTTGCGTATGAGGTTGTAGAGCAGAGGTGAGACATTATAATCCACAGCTCAAGAAACTTGATTCCAGGACTATTAGCGAATTCTTCATTGGGTATTGTTCAGGACCCAGAGGATGCAGATTTTATTATCTTAATCATACTACTAAGGTTATTGAATCTGATAGAGCATTCTATTTTGAGGATGACTTGAACAGTGGGAGTGATGTTCCTAGAGTAATCAATCTGCATTGTGTGGATATCATCTTACCCATGCCATCTTTGTCATATCTACCTATGGATCATGATATTAAATATGACACTATTGTTAAGAATCCAGTTAATCCTATTGTGGAAGCTCCTACAGCTGATGTGAAAGAACCAGTTGTTAATTTGATACGATCATAGAGGATTTGTAGACCTGTAATTTCATATGATTACATAGTGTACTTGCAGGAAGTTGAGTCAAACGTTGTTGATGGCACAGATCCAATTTCTTATGATGAGGCTATGTTAGGTTCTCATTCATCTAAGTGGTTGGAGGCTACAAATGATGAGATGACTTTCATGTGTTGTAATCATGTATGGGAATTAACTGAGTTACCAGATGGTTGCAAAAGAGTCTTTAAGACCAAGAGAGGGGCCAATGATAAAGTTGAAAAATACAAAGCTAGACTTATAACTAAAGGCTATAATTAGAAGGAAGGGATCGATTATACAGAAACTTTCTTAACAATGTCTACTAAAGATGCTTTCGGAATTGCAACGGCTCTTATTGCATAGTTGGATCTTAAACTTCATTACATGGATGTCAAGACAGCATTCTTAAATGATGATTTACTTGAGGATATTTATATGACATAGTCTGATGGATTTATTGAAGCATGGAACTTAGTGTGCAAATTGAATAGATCCATCTATAGGCTTAAACAAGCCTCAAGACAGTGTATTTAAAGTTTGATCAGATAATCACTTCACTTAGTTTCACAGAGAATATTGCTTATCAATGTATCTATTAGAAATTTGATAGAGACAACTTCATAATATTCGTACTGTATGTTGATGACATATTATTGGCCAGTAACTTAATGACTATGTTGAATGAGATCAAACATGTATTGTCATACCACTTTAACATGAAAGATCTTAGTAAAGCCTCTTTTGTCTTGTGAGTTCATATTCACCGTGATAGATCTTGTGGCACTCTTGGTTTATCTCAAGCAACCTATTTAGATCGAATGCTAAAAAAAATTAACATACATGCTTACGCTCCTTCTGCTGCACTTGTACAGAAGGGTGAGAGGTTGTCTAGATCATCTTGTCCCAAAGATGATGATTCAAAGATGGCAATGAATAAGATTCCATATGCATCTGTTATTGGTAGCCTTATGTATGCTCAGGTATGCATACGACCTGATCTTGCTTTTACTGTCAGTATGCTTGGTAGATATTAGAGTAATCCTGGTTCTGGTCATTAGAGGTCTGTGAAGAAAGTTATGAGTTACTTACAAGGTACAAAACATCATATGCTTACTTTTAGTTGAGGAAACTTATATCTGGCATGCATTTGGTTGAGGAAACTGATGTCTGGCATGCATTTGGTTGATTCTATATCATGACCTCTAACTATATGCTACGATAGTTCATCTGTTGTTAGCTTTTCTCATAATCATAGGAACTCCAATCCCACTAAACATTTTGATGTTAAATTCCTATTTGTCAAAGAAAAGGTTGCTGAATCTCAAACTCGTTTGGTTTACATTCCTGGTGAACATATGTTGGCAGATCCATTAACTGAAGGCTTGCCCGTAAGAGTCTTTAAAAATCATGTGACTTATATGGGTATTTTTGAAAAATTTTAATGTAGCCTTGATTTAGTGGGAGTTTTAGTTAAGTTCTTAAGCGACTTTTTTGATTCTAATATAACAGTTTAAATGTTACTTTATATTCCATTCTATTCAGATATTAAAACTTATTTGTGACAATGTTAATATCACTTGTTTCCCTATCGGTTTCAATGACCATTGTATGTGGTTTCATTTTTGAATTTTGTATAATTTATAAATATACACACATTCATGTGTTTATGTGAATGTTAATTGCTTAATTATATATTCGTTGATTGACCTAATAATTTAATTAATGTTATCCAAGTGGGAGATTGTAAGAACATTTTAATATTATATGAATTAGCATTAATCATACTATTAGATTAATCTCTTGTTATGACTGATTAGGTAATTAATATTATAATTGATAAACTATAAATGGATTGAGTTTATATTCATTGTAGGTAATCACTAATGAGTTGGATTATCCACAAGCCCACTGGGTAGAGACCCAACCCACAGCCCAAAAGTATTAGTAATTATTCCATTAGATTGCTAATTAAAAGTTAATTATTAAGAGACAATTAATGAGCTTCCTTTATTTAAATAATGAAATAGAAAACTATTTTAATGGATATTTGAGGGTTTTATTTTAATATTATAATTAAAATAAAATCCTATAAGTTACTTTGTTGATTACCCTAATCTGAATCACTACAATACTTTTCTTTCTAGTAGTTGTCTACTCTGAAGTCTCTCTTAGATATTGCGGGTTGACATTTTTCTCTGATAGAACTTAATTTATACTATATTATTTTCATTAGGTCAGATCTTAATAAATTTTTCTGTGTTCATGTACTATGCAAAAAAATTATTACATGACTTCAAAAATGGCTTGCTTGAACGATTATAACATACTAGCCATGGATGTTGTTGAAAAGAAGAAGGGAGATAATGCTTCAAGTTCTCATGGGTGTATGTACTGGGTGTGTGCAAATGCTGAAGAAGGGAGATAAAGCTTCGACATAGCTAAGAAGAAGAAGGGTCTGTGTGAACACTGAAGCGCAGAAGAAGGGGAGGTGCAAGGAAGAAGATTTTCTGATGGTACGAACTCTGATCTTCAGGTTTTGATGGGTATGTATGAAAGACGAAGCCTTGTCAGTCATCGCATCGTCCAAAATCCTACCATCCATGTCAGCCAAGATTTGCCACATCAGCCAATACTAATAGTGCAAGGAGTGAATGTAACAGTGGGGCTAGGGTTATAAAAAATTAAAAATATAAAAAGTAATTTGAAGAAAAAATATGGACCAATTTGCAGATTGACGTATATTATAAGAACTAATTGATTAATCTTTTCAAAATTTTGTTTATAACTTCGAAGACATCCTGTGATGAGTTCACTTTCAATAATATTTTTGAATAAATCTTATTCCTAAGGTCTTCATGAAATATCTACCCACAAACAACTATCTCAACTCTCTTACTAAGCTATTTCCCTAGGCCTCTGCAATGGACGAGGCTAATTACTAATACATATATAAATGTTTTCGTTATAGTGACGTCATTATATATTGAATTTTTTTTTCTTTGCTGTCAGAGAATTTATTAATTTTTAGTTATTTTTGCATTTAATCAAACAAAATAATTATAAGATAGGAATTGCAAACTACTGGACCAGGTTCCTAAAACTTCATCATGTCTAGACCTACAAAAGTAGTTCAAATTTTTTTTAATATGTAATGTCTATTACATACAAAATTTTTGAATGAGTTTTTACACATCATTGAAGATTTCACATATTAAAATTATAAATTTTTTTATTGATTCTCATTTATTTGTGAGAGTGTAATTGTAAATAAATAATGTGTTAAACACGACTTACCTAAGAAAAATCCTTTCTTCATATATCCCTTTCGTATTAATTTTAGGGAAATTGCAAGTATATAATGTGTTGCGTTCCCAACTTAGGATAGAAGATTATAGTAGTCTTGCACTAATTAAGAATAATTTATTATTTATTATATCAATTATCAATAATAATAAATACTTTCAGGTTAATTTTATTAGTTAAGATTAATTTATTATGTATAATAAATTATCCTTAATGACACATGCCAGTAAAATTCTAAAAATTAGTATAATAATACAACGCTGAGTTCAATAAATATTTTTGACTCGCACACTGTTCTATTGTTATGAACATTTATAATGGATTGCAAATTCATACATTAATTAATTTTCTTGTGTGTCTGGAATTATTACAGCAGCATTGAATTCATATTTATGCGGCTATAATTAGAGACAATTTAACCACACCCATCACATTCCTATTTAAAGAACGCACCACAGTTTCTGACACCGAATTAAACTCAGCAGTGTATTCTAATAAATAGAATCCCAGAGAGAGGTCATCATCAAAAAAACAGAAACATAAAGTCACTCAAGCATCGCTTTCTATACATATATGGGTGACAGTGTTATCATTTGGGAATATTATATTTTTTCAGTTGAGATACAATAATTATTAAATATAAGATAATACTTTATTATGTTAATAAAATTATTATAATCACATTAATTAATTACATGAATAAGTTAATCTTTTAAGTAATTATAGAATATAAGAAGAATTTTGTAATAATTATATCGGTATAATTGTTATGTGATATCATAAAAAAATGTCTAATATATAAAAATATATTGATTGTATATTAATCTAAAATAATTTATTGTATTTATATTTTAATTCAAATATTTTTTTTTTAATTTTTTGTTTATAGGCTCAAAGCCTCTTATTTATGAATTTGTTAACTCAGTCTTTTTATTTTTTTTATTTTTTCAATAACTTTCAAAAATATTAATTTTTAAATTTGTCCACTAGAGACAGATATAAGATTGGTTTTAAGGGAGGCAAAAATTTTGGATTAAAAATTTAAATTAAAGGAAGTAAATTATTTAAAAGGAATGAGCTCTTATTAATTAAAAAACTAAATCAACAACATAAGATAACATTATATATAAAAATTAAAATCAAAAAAAATCTCACACCCATCTTAGATTCATCCCTATTATCATCTCTCCTTTTTTGACCTCTTTCATTTTCCCAATTCCCCTAAAACCCTAATCTCACCCTCAATTTAACAACAAGTGTTTTTATGGCTAATTAATAAAAAAAAAATAGAAGTGGGCAAATTTCTTTTATGATGATTTCATGAATTGGAAAAGAAAGGATATGCAAGCGGGATAAGAGTAAAATTTGATTCTTAAGGGATATTGAAAAGGGAAATTTAACAAGATTCAAATATTAAATGAAGTAATATTATACTTGAACTTAATGTTAGCACAATGGTTAAGTCTTACTCCCTTTTTACGTAGTGTATTGTGTTCGAACCCTAGAATGTGCAAGCTTGGTATTTTCATTTTTTTTTTCTTTCTGATGCTAAGATGTGTCCTTCCTTTGAAAATTACTAAAATACCCTTAGTGACTTCATCTTTTCCATCGTGTTTCTCCCATCTTGCATGATGCTATATTATTCTTGAGCTCCCACTTTCATTCTTCTCTGCCACAATTGTGATCATTGATGGGTGTCTAGCATTGCTTGGATATCACCAACCAGTGGCCATCTAATTTTCGGCGTCTATTTGGTCGAAAAATGCAAAGCTTTGGTGGACATATGTTGATTTGATTTTAACTCAAATTTGGCGCGATTTGGGTAAAATTTCATAACTTTTTTGTAGGGCTTCATTTCAGTATTGATTTTCGAGCATCTCTCCATTGTTTACACTAATTAATTTCACCATTTAAGCTCTAAAATTTGAAACCCCATTTCTACAACGTGTTAGCACAATTTCATCTAAAATTCGAGAAAATTGGTGTGTTTGTCTTCAAATCAATTTAGGTGATTGTCAACTCGCTCTCCCTCATTTCCACTAACCATTTTCATCCATAAAGCTCACAATTGAAAATCCCTAAATTCTGATGTCGTTCATCGTGAAAGTGGAGAATTTGGGCTTAATTCAGTGTATCCTCATCAAATTGAGTTGGGGCTTCTAATCCTAGGTTAGAATCAATGGTCATTTTCAAGTTTTTGCTTCAAAATTGAAAAACCTAAATTTGGTTATGAGTGTGTATACTTGTATTTGGTAAGATATGAAGTTTTTGGGCTTTGTTAACATCACTAAGCATCGAAGAGAAGGATTAAAGCTACCAAAAATTTTCATTTTGAGTTGTAAGTTGATTTGATAATTTTTGTTAATTTTCTTGGATTTTCTTTTACGTAAAAGGAAGGAATGATGAATGGAACCTTATTGGAATTGATAAAGTAGCCTTAGAGAATTATTATAATTTAATGAGTAATTTTGGGATTTGATTAGTTGACCTTAATGATTGGTGAAACAATAAATTTTTAATTTTTGGCATAAGGGCAAAATAAAGCTTGGTGGAGAAAATTTAAGGTATTAAATATTGTTTAAGATTATAAATTAGTTTTGGGTTAAGGAAGTGTTGTTTCCAAGCTATCAATGAAGTGGATGGTTAATAATCATGAAGATAGAAGTTAAAGAAAAAGCTTGTTGAAAGTTTAATAGAATAAAAATGGATAATCAAAATTTTAAAGGAATTGAATCAAAATGAATTAAGTTATACGGGAAACTCATTATGTAATTGATTGGGATGAAATTAAAGGTGTTATCATCCTAATTAAGATGATGTTTATTTAATAATTAGGCTTTGAAACATGAAGTAAGATTTTTAGAGGAGTTGGAGATGACTATGAAAGGTTGTGTTAATGATCCTTGAATCCTAAATACTGAAGCTTATGGTTATGGTTCAAAAACAAATGAATAGCTAAAGTGATAGAATTAATCAAATTGCTTTTGGATATCAAAGTTTAAGAGTGTGTTGCTTGATTTTATAGGTCCTTAGGACTTATAATCATCAAGTGAATTGTTGGAGGATTTAAGGAGTGTTTGGTGTTCTCTTCTCCAAGTGAGTAAATATTGCTAACTATGCTTGTATCCAGAATCTTAATGCCTTTTTTTGCGAATTCATGAGATTTGTTCGTTCAACTCCTATAGAGAATAGACTTCCTCATAGACATTGTTTCTTATTGAAAATTTATATAAATGCATTCACAATGTCAAGGTAATGTGATATGCAACTTTTTTGGTATTTGATTTGACTATAGAATTAAGATTTATATCTTAGTGTAATTTGGATTTTGATTTACATTGATGATGATATTTTCAATTAGTCTGATTGTATTTTCGGAATAAACCTAGTTCTAAATTCTTTGAGTTATTCTAATTTTGGATATTTTGAAAACTTGGTTTGTATGAAGTACTCTTATTTGTATTTGTGAAGGATTCTAATTCAATACTTCTGAAGGCTTTGACTTTGTATTTATGAAGTTTCAATGATTCTAAATTTATGAATTTTCTCTTAATTAAATTTTGAGCTACTATAATTCTATTTTTCCATATAAATTTGATCCTAGATTTTCTGAACCACTTTAGGTTTAAATATTCAAAAAACTCTCGATTTAAGAAATACTTGTCTCTCAAATTGATAAAATATTCTAATTTTGTGTTTTTAAAGTACTCTGATTTTGGATTGACGAAATACTATGATTTTAAACCCTAGCTAGTAGAAGAGATACTAGCCTCATGTGGATCTGATATAATTTCTGATTATGCATACGACCTGTATTCTAATTATTCCAAACTTGATGCTCGTATCTTATATCTATTTTGTTTAGATAGCATCCCAACTAGTAGGGGAGATACTAGCCTCGTGTGTTGACCACCACACGTGGATTTATTCTAATTTGTGTTATCTGCGTGCTCTATATCTATGGTGATTTACCATTCACGAGTTATGTGCTCCACCTAAGATTTCTGATTTCTATGAGTTGCATGCTCTATATCTATAGTGATTTATCTTTCACGAGCTGAGTGCTCTATATATGAGATTTCTAATTTCTGAGAGTTGTATGCTTTATATCTTTGATGATTTCATTTGATTCAGAAATGAAGATTAACCATGTTTTGCTTTCATGAGTTTACATAGACGATGTCTTTGTTCAAATTATGAATAGTCAATTTTGATTTTCATTTCTCTGTGGATGGTATGGTAAGTTTTTTCTTTGTTTAAAAGAAGAAAGGAGAAAGAATGGAGTCATTGGCTTGTTACATCTTGTCGTAGTTAGTATTATTTTGTGAGAGCAAAGCTCTCTTACTTTCTGATTTATAGATCTTAGTTGTAAAAATTCTAGAAAGTCTATATTTTAAAGGAAATTCTGGCAAAATTTTCACACGAAGTCAATTAGTGAATTATATGCTTATGTATTAGCATAATTTGGCAACCATTGGAAGATTTGTCATCAAACCATTCAGGGTGTCTGAATTTTCCTAATTGGTGGAGACAAAACTTACTTCGTTCTCTATGCCGGTCGTACTTCCCTAATTAAGGATGTGATAATTTTTTTAAAATAAATTATGTATGCAATAATTATACTATATTAATATTTAATTACTATATTTGAACACATTTATGTCCATATATTATACATCAAGTGATGATTGTAACGACATTTTATAATGTGTAAGAGAATTTACTTAAATAGTCAACATTATTTTCATTACTAAACAACATTATATATCTAAAATCATACACCATGGCCCTTTCCTTCGTGTTAATGGATTGTAGGGCGATTGAACTATTCAAATTGTTCATCCCAGAAGTGAGTCTGCTTCTCAGCATCCAAACACCACAAGCTATCACCTTCGTGAACGTCGTCATGGAGCAAACTTTCCCACCACTCTCTCGGATTCTCTGCTTCTCCTGGGGAACCTCCACGTGGCAGCTTATCTCTTTCATTATTATTATTATTATCATCAACAGTTGCAGCAGCAGCAATGGGTCTCCTTATCGTCGACCACGACGATGTTCTCGAGAAAGTTAGAGGTTGAGGCTTTATTACTTGGTGACCTCTCGTGCTTCCCTCTTCTTTCGCTTTGCTTTTATCCTTACAGTTTTCAGAGAATGATGAGTAATATTGCTGCTTCTTCCTCTGGTTGGTGTTCCAGTAATTTTTCACATCATTTGGTGTTCTTCCTGGAAGCCTCGCAGCAATCAGCGACCATCTACATGTATACATAGTATTTAGTTATTAAGTAGTTTTTGATATTCATAAAAATAAAAAATTCACGTTTTGGTCTTGGAGAAATAGTGTTAGTATTAGTTTGATACAAGAAATTATGTTTTGGTTGCATTTGAAAGAGATTAAAATGTTGTTATACAATCTTTTCATTAAATATTATTAGTTTGAGGTTGTAACTAAGATTTGTCTTTTTGAGTACTATAAAGTAATACAAAACAATATTTTTGAGTATCAAATTAATATTGTCATATGTTCCAAAAACATAAATAAAATTTAAACTTCTTTTATAAAATTTCGACAGTAGCGTCAAGTAATTATCTTCCAAATTGACGAATTAATTGATTTTTTTGATTATATAGAAATATACATTGTCTGAATTTGGTTCAGGCTTTAGAGTTTAATTTTTTAAAGATTAAAAATATCATGTTAGTTATATAGAGAGACTTTTCTTCTTATAATTGGTCCTTGAAATAATTGTAAATAAATAACTAACAGATTAGATTATTTATGTATGTGGGGCTAACCCAATAGATGATATAAGTACTTTTTCCAAAATATGCGTTTTGCATTTTTCAAAGGGTTCTTATTATGGCCACGTAAATTAGTAAACGACCATATATCATCTATTTCATTAATTATTTATCAATGAGTTTAATTTGAGAATCATTTAAATGAAACCAAAACAAAAAAATTTAAGTGATTAATTAATATACAACATATATATAATCTTTCTTCTGAATATAAACAAAACCAATTAATCATGTCTATTTTGTATAAATGAACCAGATAATGCACACAAATTAATATATAAACCTGTTTCCCAAGAGCCTATGCAACCTCATTATCATATCAACTTCATCTTCACTGAACATTCCTCTCTTGATATCTGGCTTTAAATAGTTCATCCACCTCAGTCTACAGCTTCTCCGGCATCTATTCAAGCCTGCATAATGCATCAAGCACATATCTAAATCTCTAATAACCATAATACATATATATAATGTGTTTGCGTGTGTATATATATATATATATATATGAAATATAATGCTTATATATATATGTATAAGATGTACGTACCTGCTCTCTGAGGAACAAGGTGCCATCTGCCTTCACCATAGTGTTCAATGCAGGCCCTTAGAAGGTCATCTTCTTCTTTAGACCAAGCACCTTTTCTCACTCCCTGGGGTTTTTCCATCAAGATATATATATATATATATATATACACTCAAACAAGTATAGCTCTGTTTTCTTCTTAGTCTTAAGTGTATTAAGCTAGCTGTATAAGACATGCTATACATTTACATATATATATATATATATATATATACTTAGGGTACTAGCTAGCTTCCCAAGTGTTTCCAAAAAGGCAAATAAAGACATGGAGAGGAGGGAAACGTGTGGCCAGCCTTGTGTCCACGAAACCAGAGATTTAGGACGTCAGTTCACAAGTTGTGAGATAAGGGCATAGCAGATTGACTCTGTACACACGCAATAAATGATCATTCTTGCCCATTATATTTGGCACGCTTAATTTATTACCCAATCCATCCCATTCTTATAATTAAAACCATGTCACACACGTATCAACTTCAGATTTGTAGCCTATATAGAGTAAGTTGATTGTTAAAAGTGCAAATATATACTGATTTAGATCAACAACATTTAGGAGCACAAATTGTGCCCCAAATCAACCGTCGAATTGCATAATTTAACTGGTGGATGAAAATTTTTAATTGCGTGTGGCCGTTTCTACCGCATATAGTTATCTATTTTAAGGGACTCAAATTGTCTATAGTACTACAGATTAAAAAATAATAAAAAAATGTGAGTCATTGCATCAAAATTTAATGACTTAGATTTCACTGCAAAATCTACAATAAAAATAATTTGCAAGTTAAACTATCATATGTGCATAGTTCTTTAATAAAGGCTATTGAATTCTCGAAGTTTTATTATATTATACATATCTATAAGCTCAAGTTAACGAGTGACTTGACTTTCGCCAGGGACGTATATTTAGCTTTTAGTTGGGATGACTACCAAAAACTTGCCTTGAACTTGACGGCTAAACAACTAGTAAAGCCAATTGAATAGTGGTCTTCTTATAAACATATTGTGCATGTGAAGGGTTCCAATCTATTTCTTAATAAGATATTTTTGTTAAAACATTTTAATATTATATGGATTAGTATTAATTATATTATTAAATTAATCTTTTGTTATGACTAATTAGGTAATTAATATTATAATTGATAAACTAAGAATAGATTTGGTTTATATTCATTGTGGGTAATTAGTAATGGGTTAGATTATTTATAAGTCCACTGGACAAAGACCCAACCTACAGTCTAAGAACATTATGAATTATCTCATCATATTGTTAATTAAGAGTTAATTATTAAGCGAGAGTTAATGTGCTTCCTTTATTTAAATAATAAAAGAGGAAACTATTTTAATATATATATATATATATATAAAAGGGTTTTATTTTAATATTATAATTAATTATTATTATTAAAATAAAACCTTATAAGTTCTTTTGATGTAAACTCTAATTTTAATTGTGATGATAACTCTTTTTCTAATAGTTGCCTATTATAAAAATTCTCTTTTAGATATTGTGGATAGATATCTCTTTACAAGATTATAGTATATTATTTTCAGCATCACGTCATATCTTTATATTTTAATATCTTTCAATTATGTATTCATATATTGTAAATAAATTATTATATAACGTCAATTTTTGCTAGAAGTTTTCTAATAGGAAAGTGAAAAATCAACAACAATAATGACATGTTCTAATTCATCCTATCCTTCAATTTCTTACTTGTCCCATCATACACATCTCAATGGGGGTGTCAAAATGGGTCAAACGAACTTATTAGGAATTGTAAACTAAACAAGTTAATTTATGTATTATACTTAATGGATGAGATTGTAAACTTTATTTATTGGATGAGTCAAACAATTGGCACATTTAACCTACTAAAAAATTATCTTATTTAAAAATAAATAAATAAATTATGTTAAGTGCAATAATAAATGTTCTTCAAAATCTAAATAGCTATATAAAATAATTAAATTAAATTTAAAACATTCAATTAACTCTTTCAAACATTCAATTTTTAATAATTAAATATTTTATTAAAAGTGCATTTTTCTTGTGCATGTTAGTTACTCGTCGGTTAGTGCCAATCTTGGGAGGGAGTTAGTAAAGATTCCTTTGTTGATTGAAGGTCCTTCATAGATCAGAGGAAAGTCAAGAAGTGTAATTGTGTTGCAATTTGAACAGAATGAATGGAGATTGACATGGAAGGGGAAGGCGATGGAAGAGGAGAAGCATCATTGGTATTAGATTGGGGGCAAAGTGAAGAAAGGAATTTGGCAAGAAAGACTTTAGGAGGAAAATTGATCACAGACAAGCAATTAAACAAAGGAAATGTAATGTCGATGATGAAGAAAGGCTGGAATCTACAAGAAGACATGGATATAGTCGAAGTTGCAGATAACGCGTTCATGTTCAATTTCGAGAAGGAGGATGAATGCAAGAAGATTCTCGAAGGCAGACCATGGTCCACTCTTGGATGCATTCTCACTATTCAAGAATGTCAGAGTTCTCTATCTTTCAAGAAATTAATTTTGATATCTGCCCATTTTGGATTCAATTCCATAACATACCTCTAGAAGGATTGGCAATAGGGAATTCTATTAAGTTAGGGAGTATGATTGGTGAGACTGTTATTGTGGAAGATCCAGAATTAAACTGGAGATTTTTGAGAAACTTTATTAGAGCCTGAGTTCTTGTTAATTTGAGGAAGGCATTAGTAGCTGGATTCTGGATTCTGGATTCCGAGACCAGGGAGGCCAAAGGTTTGGGTTGTAGTAAAATATGAAAAACTTCAACAGTTCTACTTCAAATGTGGAGTAATTTGGCATGAACATAGAAATTGTGGGGTGTAGAAGAAGATGTCAGCCAAGTGTCCAGGGGAATCAATGTATGGTACATGGTTAAGTGCTAAGCCAGTGAAGATTTGGGAAGAGGCTCTATATTTCTATAAACAGAGTTGGGAGAGAAAGTGGAAGAGAGAAAGGTGAGAAGACAAATGGAAGGGATGAGGAAGGAACGTGGTGGTATTCAACATGAAGTGGAGCATGTGAAAAAGAATGAAGGTGTGGTCCTGGAGAAATTAGTAGAGGAAAATTCACATGTGGAGAATGGGCTATCAAGGGAGTTTAAATTTGGGGATAAAAAAAGAATAATATGAAGAAACAGCGATGTGGAAAAAATGCTGACATGGAGATAAAATGGGGTAAGGAAAATGTGAAACTAGATGCCAATAGGATTCGAAACCCAGTTTGTGAAGATGGCTATGGGCCGGGTTATGGAGGAAATAATGATGCTGGTAAAGATTGGGTCATGGGTGAATATGAATTAGATGAGGTTGGGTTAAAAGGAGGAAGGAAAAAAGATTAAAAAGGCACATGAGAAGAAAGTAATACTGGAAAGAGTGAGTATGAGAATGTGATAGTTAATATGAGTAATATAGAGAGGATTATAATCGAGGAAGTTAATGAGCAGGGAAAAGAATGTACTCCATCGGGTTATACTGTTGAATTGCCAGCTGAAGATGATTTGGGGGAGGGACCTCTGTTTGCGTATCAGAAGCTTGAGATCCTTGCAGAGGTTATTAGCAGGATACAATGAATTAATTTAAAGAGAAGTAGTAAAGAACCTGAAAGTCCACCAAAGTTGAAGAAGAAGATAATGGAGGAAGCTATAAGTTCAAAGGCTAGATTTTCAGTATATGCGAAGGAAAAATGTAAAAGTAGAAGGGGAAGCTATGAAAACTTCCAGAAAGGACAGATGAAAGTAGCATCAATGTGTTTGGATAATTCAGAAGGTCAGTTGATTGATGTACCTGTAAGAGTGGGATGTATTTTTCCAAAAGAGTGGTTTATCTTCAGAAGTAAAAGGGATGGTAGCATGGATGAATGTCAGGAAAATATTGAAGGCTCTAGTGGCTGGCCTTTACAGCCACCAGCCACCAGCCACCAAGGTGCAATTAAGTTAATAGCTTGGGATTGCCAAGGACGGGTTATCCTTGGCAGTTAGGAACCTAAGGGAGGTTTGTAGAAAAAATAAGCCTTCCTTTGTATTTTTTTTATCAAAACGAAGATAGGGTTGGAGAAGGTAAAGAAAATTAAAAAAAAAAAAAAGATAAAGTTGAAAAATTATTGGTATGTGGAGCCAAGGGGTTTATTCGGTGGTTTGGCTTTATAGTGGGCTGAGGATGTGAAGTTTGAAGTTATGTATAACACAAAAAACATTATTCATGAGAAAATAGTAAGATGTAATGATGATGCACCGGATTTTATAACATTCGTATATGTGCCTCCGAAAGAAATTGACAAAAGAAAGATATGGAAAAAGTTGAAGGAGTGGGGTTTGAGTATAAGGGGAGAATGGATTTGTATGGGGAACTTCACTGATGTGTTCTATCAGGATGAAAAGAGGGGGCAGACCATGGGCAATGAGAAAAATTTTAAATTTTCAAAGTATGATGAGTGAATGCAGGCTAGCTGATATTGAGTACGAGGGAGCACATTACACATGGAGTAATAAAAGGATATGGCAGGATAACATAAAGGAGATAATAGATAGAGCAATGGGAAATGATGAATTTAGAGACAACTTTGATCTTCAATTTAGAGCCAATAGGATCAGATCATCACTTGCTATTACTAGATCTGTGTTTTGCGGATGTAAAAACACCTTGGATATTTAGATTTGAAGCCATTTGGGTTGAGCATGATGATTTTAGCGAGGGGATACAAAATGAAAATGAGGTAGTGGAGTTATTAAAGAGGTTGGAGAGCTGTAATAGAAGGACTTTAGAATGTTTGATGAAACATCTTAATAAGTGTAATGATGGGGAACATACTAAACAGAAAGCAAGAAGAGCGGATAAAATTTTGAAGGAAATAGAGCGTATATGGATATGTGAAGAGAAATACCGGCAGCAAAGGGAACAGGTAAATTGGTTAAAAGCTGGTGATGAGAATACCAGATTTTTTCATGAAAGTACAGTGCAGAGGAGGAAAAGAAATAAAATAGTATGATTGAAGAATAATGAAGGCAGATGGGTGGACAAGGAGAACGAAATTGCAGACCTATTTCTAAGTTATTATTCCAAGCTTTTTGCATCAGGGGAAAATAGGTCATTACAAATTGCTCTGGGCTATGTGAAAAGATTAGTGACAAAGTGGGAAAATAAAGAATTTGGAAGACCAGTATCAATGGAGGAAGTGCAAAAAATAGCTTTTCAATTGGGAGCACTAAAGGCACCTGGCCTAGATGGCTTTCTAGGAGTATTTTACCATAATGCTTGGGAGGAGGTTGGGATTGAAGTATATAAAATGGTGAAGGGTTATTTTGATTTGGGGTTGCCATTTGAGGAGACAAATCGGGCAAATTTAATCTTGATACCGAAAATGGATAAACCTGAAAACATAAGTTAGTTCAAGCCCATTAGTTAATGTAATTACCGCTATAAGATCATTTCAAAGATGATAGTGAATAGAATGAAAGGAATTATTGAAAGGGTGGTATCTCTGAATTAAAGAGCTTTTGTTCCAGGAAGGTTAATTCAAGATAATATTTTGGTGGTTCATGAGGTGTACATTATCAAAAAAAAAAGATTGGTGGGAAACATGAATTTGCTATGAAGATGGATATGAGCAAAGCCTATGACAGAGTAGAGTGGGATTTTCTTGAAGGGGTATTGACGAAGTTGGGTTTCAATAACAGATGGGTGGAGAGGGTGAAAGGGTGTGTGACTTCTGTGGAGTATAATTTGATGCTATCGGGTAATAAGGTGGCTTCAGTTGCACCAAGAAGAAGTTTGAGGCAATGGGCCCTCTTTCTCCATGTCTATTTATTCTGGTAGCAGAGGTTTTATCTGCCATGGTTAATTTTCATGTTGAAAAGGGTGATTTAAAGGATGTAAAGTTAGCAAGAAAGTGTCCTACGCTATCACATATTTTCTTTGCTGATGATACATTGTTTTTTACGAAAGCCAAGTGGGATGAATGTGTGATGTTGAAAAGAATTCCTGAGGTGTATTGTCAAGCCTCGGGGCAAGAGGAGAATTTGGAGAAGTCATGTATTTTTTATCTCTAGAAATACACCTGATGAAGTGAAGGAAGAGGTTGTTGATATTCTTGGAATCAAAGACTCTAATGAGCTAGGAAAATATTTGGGATTACCTGTTATTTGGGGCAGATGAAAGACAGCAGCACTTTCTTTTGTAAAGGAAAAGCTGATAAGGAAGGTCAAGGGCTGGAAACACAACTTTTTATCATTCGCTAATCATGTGAAGATTTTAATAGTATAGTGGCGGGTTTTTAGTGGGGTGATAGTGAAGCAGGTGACAAGATACATTGGAAGGCCTGGTCAAAGCTGCAGAGCTGAAGAAATGAGGTGGATTGGGACTAAGAGATTTTGCTAGTTTTAACAGAGCTTTGTTAGCAAAAACTACATGGAGAACTATTAATAATCCAGAAGATTTGTGGGTGTAGATAATGAAAGGGTGCCCCAATACTGGTTTTTTTGAAGGCAAAGAAAGGTCACAATGCCTTATAGGCTTGGTCCAGTATTTTGGTGGGAAGAAGCTTAATTGAGAAAGAATTATCTTGGAGGGCTGGCAATGGTAACTAGATCAAAATTTAGGAGGATAGGTGAGTAACGCAATGCGAAGAGGGTAATTTGGATGTGAGTAGATGTGTTAATGAAGATTTTGAGAGAAGGGTTAGTGAATTGATTGTGAATGGTAGGCGGAAACTGGACGAGATCGGTAGTAAAATTTCTGTGTCAGAGAAGAATGCTATACTGTCAATTCCAATTCCAGTCAGAGGGAGTAAGAATGTGTTAAAACGGAACGGCACTAGTAGTGGATGCTAAACTGTAAAATCTGGATATCATTTAGCGAGAGAAGAAGTGAATGGTTTGTATAATTAGGGTCCAGGATGTTCTTATACAGTATCAAAGGAATTATGGGGTGAATTATGGAAGCTAGTAGTCTCATTGAAAGCAAAACATTTCATTTCGAGAGCGTTAAGTGGGGCTATAGCAACCAAGGAGGCATTATTTAAAAGAAAGTGCACGTTGGATCCTCTTTGCCCAATCTGTCATAATAAGGTAGAGTCTGTAGAACACATTTTGCTATTGTGTCCTTAGGTTAGGAAGGTCAGGTATGGTTGCAGTCTCTCTTTGTGAATCGTTGAAAGGAGTATTACTTGTTTTGGTGCATGGTGTGATGAGTTTCTAGTTAAAAATAACTTGATTGAAGACTATGGAAGAGCATTAATAGCTTATACTTGTTGGATGATATGGAAGGAAAGATGTAAGGTTGTATTGCAGCATATTGAAGTGAATATATGGAAAGTGATTCGGGAGACATCTGTGTTATGGTCTGAATTTTAGAAAACTAGAGGAAAAAAGGGATGAAATTGGTAATGGTTTGAAGAGAAAGGGAAAGTAAAGGCATCTAACATGAAGGCTTCCTAGAAGAGGTCAAATTAAAGTAAATATTGATGGGGCATGTAATAGTAAATTGAATAGAGCTGGGATTGGAATAATTTTTAGAGATGATAAAGGTAAGATGGCGCATGGTTATGGGGAAGCAGTGTATGCAAATTCTATAATCATGATAGAAGCATTAGCTACAAGGAAAGCTTTGATTCTTGTTGAGGATTTTCATCATATGTCTATTTGTCTGGAAGTTGATTGTGCTGTGCTATATAATGTTTTGAGAAGTGGGAAGGTTGAGTTGTCTGATTGGAGAGTTTCTGTTATTTTATAAGATATCCTTAGTTTATGTGAATCTTTTTTGGATAAATCGTTATCCTTGAGTGCTTGCCAAGGTAATCGAGCTGCAGATTGGATTGCAACAGTTGCCACAAAGAGGATATGCCCATTGGGATGGGAGTCACATCCACCATCGTCTATGGTTTTGATTTTGGAAAGAGATCTGGAGTTGGCTTTGGTGTCTTCTTGTGATAACAGAACGACTGTTGGGTGATTTGGATAGAGTCTGTTGCTTTCTTTGTTTGCTTGGCCGTTGTTTCAGTGTTAGTTTTTTCTTCTAGTTGTAGTTACTATTTTGATGTTTCTGTTTTGGGTTTTCAGTTGATTCTTATAGTTGTATGCTTGTATTGTTTTCTTGTCTTTTTGGAATAATACTTGATTTTGGCCCCAAAAAAATTAACTCTTTCAAACTTTTTAACAATCAAACCAAAATAAACTTTAACTAACTATCAAGTAACTAAAGCAAGATAAAATAAATAATGAAATTCTTCAAATTCTTCATCATCGAAGAGGACTGAATATTATTTTAAAGAGTTAGTTGTTATAAAAATAAGTTTATATAAATTATTCCAATTCATTAAATTATTGAAATTTTGTAAAATACTTTTTTACTCTCTCACTTATTACAAAATTATTATTTTAATCCATCACTTATTTATTGAAATATTTAAAATAATTCATCATTCATGTCACGACCTTAACCATAAGTACATGACCAGTATGGGAACGAGGTATCTCTTACCTTCTTAAGCCTAATAGACATATCAAAAAGTATATATATATATATATATATATATATATATATATTCGACATGTAGAAACTTCATCAATTAAAACTGAACAGTATATCCCCAAATACACATAAATAATTAGTCACCTCCGTGTAAAGATTTCGGCAGAGTTTTCCCTGAAATATGAACCTCCTAAAATTTCTACAACAAAAAACCTGATACATACAACAAGATGGAGAGCTCTACTCATCCAATATACATATATACAACAACCCACAGCCAACAGATCATAACAAAAGGCTAACTACCTGTATATAAGAGGAGCTACTAAAACAAATTACAAAAATTTACAACAAAAGAAAAGCGCTTACCCTCGCAACAAGGCTCACAAAACAAAATCAAGAAACACCGTAATACTCCTACTCGTAGGTGGGTTTTCTGGACTAACTCTGTGATCTAAAAATGTTAGATAGCATAGGATAAATAAAAACTAAGTGAGCACATAATACTAAGTACACATATGGAAGGGATAGAATGGTCACAGTAGAATTTTTAAAGATAAGTTATACTTTTGCCTTAAAACTATGCATTTATCAAGACTGGTATAAATCGTGCAAATGTACAACAAAACATAAACTCAGTAAATGTCTTGAGAACAAAATTATACAACTTCCTCTGAATAAAAATATACCATTATATAGGTAACACAAAGATATTTCAAAACTAACTGAAGGCATTGGGAACGTCCTACAAAACCATCATATAATAGAAACAGAGCTAGCCTAAGGCTAATATAATCAGAATTGAGCAGATATCATTCACGAGCTTCAAGCTCGAAAATATTTAGAATAATGGCCTTAAGCCTCAAACAGAATATCATAATAGTGGCATTATGCCCATTTACATCAAATACTGATCGTAGTGCACTATAACTAATGTCTACTATTGTTAGCTACAGGATCTTATTTAGATGCATTCGCCAAAAATACCTTTAACATATATAAATCAGTAATCAAATATTAGAGCTTCAGAAAACTCAATCAAACTTTTTCCTAAGGATAGATAAAGGTATCAAATTTCATAATCCAAGTATTATGTGCATACAGAATCTACCACATCATAATTAAGAATTATATATCTCATTAATATAGAACCAGAACACTTTCCAATATAACAGATAGTTTAAAAATCCAAAAATTTAGAAATATTTTAACTCAGAAGCTTGAAACTCAATGTAATTCCAAAATACATAATCATTAAATGCTCCAATGTTAATATTTCAAATATTTGAATTTTCAGAAGCCTGCCCCAAGGCACAAAGAGAAACAAGAAACAATCTTTTGCAAAATAGAGATTGAAAAACATAAATCTAGTATAATTAGAATTATTTGCTAACCTGGCTAATATCCACACGATACACTCCCTCACCGCAGCATCAAGTGCAATTTCTATGATCCTAGATACAAATGATAGATCTTTAATGTCTTATACTAAAAAATATCTAAACTTAAATAAATTTTAACAAATTCCCACAATAAGTTGGCATTTAAAATCCATTGTGGCACTTTACACTTTTCTCTAAAGTCGTCTGTTATTTCTCTTGATGATTTCAATGACCATAATTAATACATAATTTTACATATACAACACAATTACCTTGGCCATCCAAATAGCCCATGAATTTTACCATTTCATCCTTTCTACTAGCCAACTCAATTAATTTACACAAAATATTCCAATGTCTTTCATAATGCTCATATGCCTAAAAATTCAGATAATTTCCATCAACTTTACCTCCCATTTCTAGCATTATACCCAACACAAGACCTTGATGCTTCTAATTATGAAATAGCATTAAACACACTTGCCAATCATAATTATCTTAATTGTAAATTCTAATACCATACTAGTCCCTAAATAGCTTAATCATTGCCTCTTTTAACTCTTAAATTATCCAATATTACTCATTGGGTCAAAATTTATTTCAACAATAACCAAGTAATTTATTCAGTAATTATAATCACTTTCAATATGTTTTCATTCATCAGGTTTTCTCTTATCAACAATTAAATCTAAAATAATTTGAGAAAAATTTCTAAGTGACTTACCACTTTAAACAATAATTTTCAACAACTCAACTTGTTCTCCATGAGATCCAATGACACTAAGAAATTAAGAAATCTCCATATATTATCATTTGGTATACTTTAACTCCTACCAAGAAAAAAGGAGTTTTTAATTAAGTTAACACTTAAAAAGTGTTAGATACATACTTAAAATCAAAACCCTCTAAAGGTAACTATTCACATTACTATTCATGCGCAAGAAGGATTTTTGATTTCAACCATAATAACTCGAAATTGAAAGCTGAAATCATTAGGGAGCATGTGAGGGGATTCAAACTCAAGTCCTCATGAATGCTCGGGTTAGCCTTAGCCATTTGAGCCACCCCATGATTCATAAATTTGTTACTTGAATTAATTTTATACAACTAATTAAATGATTATATTTTTTTTTCCTTAATTGAATTTCTTCTATCCCCTAACTTATGTAAATATTCACAATATTGTCCCTCCAAGTTAAAAATTTTTTAAATGTAAAATTTTGGAATATTGCAACTAATTGGAAAATGTCATAATTGGTCTTTCATTTTTAGAAAAAAAATACGAGATTTAGACCTTTAGATTTAGTTTTTAGTGTTTGGTAGATGGATTAAATTTGATCATTTTCTGAAAATGTGGAATCAAGTATAACATTTTCCAATGAGTAGGGGACTAAATAGTAATTTAGTGATAAATAAGGCATCAAAAGTGTCTTTTCTCTATTAAAATTAGTAACAAAAATAAAAATATCTACTTAGATAGTCTATTTAATTCACAGATTAAATGAATGAGTTGAAATACTTGTACTAAATGAGAATGCATATAAACGTAACAATTCAAATCACAAAAGTAATAAGTTAAATAGCTAATGCGATGGGTTAAACTTGTTTTTAATGTTCTAAATCTCAATCTTACTTTATTGATCAAGACATCTTTAATTATAATGGTGTGAATCTATGTTTAGACTAATTGGATGAAAGATAATGTACAAATGGACCACCATGATGAATATCTTTGGGGGATCAAATAGGAAGAACCATATCTAAATAAAAGAAACTAGTGAATTGGGATGATTTCAACAACACATGCAAATTATTGGTTTGAAAAACACTACGGTGTGACAAGAAATTTAACCAAACTTATGCCTTCTAGTACTGCTTCTTAATTCACATAATCATTATGCTTCTGCCGACAAAATAGTGTCCACCGTATTATATTTATCCCCCTCTTCATAAATGTCTTTCCAAATACAGGACCTAGCTAGTTAGTTCCTTAAAGACTTGGTCACATAGATTATAGGGAATATTAATTACATTACTTTATATTCTTATTATGAATATATATATATATATATATATGTATTCCATTAAAGTTAAAATATCAATAGAATATCTTTGAAAATTGACAAATTTTGTACTAATTTAATACTTATTATAATATATATATATATATATATATATATGAGATAGATATATATATATATATATATATATATATATGAGATAGATAATGGTATATTTTGGTCAAAATAAGTTTAATTATAATTTGTCATTGGTTGAATAAAAAGTTAGTGAAGCTTAATTACATTTTGAACTAAGGGAGGTATGCATAATGACTTGGCATCTACTATAATACATGTCAAATTCTTTAAGTTTGTTTTTTCAAAATAAAATGAAGTTCTTAGTGTAGCTTAATTTTTCATTGTCCTTTTATATCAATAATATATATATATATATATATATATATATAATATGACTTTGGAACCAATAAGCAAAAGAGTACGACAAGAGCTCTTACATATTTTGATCTATAGAATTATAGAGTACTATTGAAGGTAAAATAAGCATAAATCATAGAGTTTTTGGATTATTTATGAAAGGTTTTGATAAATCCCTAATTGTATTATATTTATATATGTCCCTATAGTTTCAAACTGTTTTAATGGAAATTCTAAAAGACTTGTGTTAATAAATGGAAATGAGGAGTTGAAGGCATGGAATAAGAAGATTCAAGGATGTTTTGAAGGTTTTCCCAAACATCTTAGAAGTTGGAAGAAGCCAAGGAAGAAAGTTGAAATATCATTCAATTGAAAATGGTGAATGCTCAACTTTGATGCCATTTTTGGATCCCAAAACATCAAAATTTAAAGATGGTTATCTCACACAAAGTTATAAATCTCATTGAAAGCTTTCCAATAAGTACTAATTTGCTAAAATCTTACATTAGATCGAGAAGTAAAGGGAAGAAAAAGATTTTAAATGATTTTGAAGTCAAAAAACTAGGGAAGAAGGCTAGATACACAATATAACTTTAGAGAACAAGGGTTTTTAAAGGGAAACTTCAAGCAACTAGTTCTTCCAAGGTGTTTTCTTGGAAGGAGAGGCTAAGGGTTGCTCTCCTTGGAACTCCCTTGGCCAAACCTCCATGGACAACTCCTTCCACTCTTTTCTCTTTCTTTATCTTTTCTCATTGTTTTATTTCCTTAATTTAATCTAGATTTAAGCTTGTTCTTAGTTGTTGTGATGAATTTCTTGAGAATATTGAGTAAGGATTTCATGGTTTTGTATCCACATATGTTAATTGAGATTATTTCATTTCCTCTTGTAATTATGGGTTGATTAATGAATGTATATTGCTTCCTATTTGAAACTTTTATATGTTCTAGTCAATTAATATGATTGCAAGTGGATTAAATGGCTTATTTCGTTTATTACTTTCATAATCTCTTGCTATAGAATTGAATGTCCACAAGGTGTTTGATGAAATGATTTATTGAGAATTGAATGTAATTTGCCTTAAATGTCTAGAGACAACCTCTAAGGCAAATTAGCACTCACATTCTCAATTATTTCCAAGGGATTAAAGCACCTCATGATTAGCATTCCTTTAATGTTAATTTGGAAACAACATTTAAGGGAGGCTAATGGTTGAGGTAGTGCAATTTTACCTAAATGTTTGGAAAAAGAAACCTTTAAGTAGGTTGTGTTTCCAAATAACTGGATTTATTTGATCTACTAGTGTAAATATGTAAATAATCATATTAACTATTGCTTTTGTACGAATTGTATAAATGGTAAGCAAAATTTTAATCCTAAGAACAATAAAGATAACACTCTTATCCTCATGGAAACAATACTAGATCTTTAAGGTTCTTTTACTACAAATTGACCTGTATATTAGGTTTGATGCCAGATATTTGTTTGGCTTTGCTAGGTGATTATGCAAGGCAATGGTACAAGAATTCATGCAACTATATGGGTTGTCGAAAGAGCTAAGAGAGAATGTTTGAAATATATCTTGAGAAAAGTATTGAGAAAAATACTTTTTTAGTCCCTCACTTATTACAAAATTTTTATTTTAGTCCCTCACTCATTAAAGTGTCCAAAATGGTCCCTTATTTATTAGAAAATGTCACACTTAATTCCTCACTTATCTAAAAAATTACCAAATATAGCCCTTTTACCAAAGCCTAAACCATAAATTTAAAGGACTAAATTTGATATATTTATAAAAAATAAAGGAGTAAGCATGATATTTTTCAATGAGTGTGAACTATTTCAAGCATTTTAATGAGTGAGGGACTAAAATGACAATTTCGATAAGAGAGGGACCAAAATAATATTTTACTTGAAAAGTATTATTTTATCTTCCACTTTTTAAGTTAGTATCATTCTAATTCTTCACAAATTAAAAGTATCAAAATTATCTTACTCTTTTGAATTTAATATAATTTTAATCATGTACGAATTAAAAGTCTTAAAATTGTCCTCCATAAACTTTCAAACATAGTCTTAGTCAAGGAAAAATTACTTTAGGTCAAATTTTGAAAATAAAAAATTATTTTAAGACTTTTAATTCGTAAAAGAGCAAAATGAGACTAAGTTTAAAAGTGAATAATCATTTAAAAGCTTTCAATTTGTGAAATATCAAAATGAGATTAAATTCAAAAGTGACGAACCAAATAATATTTTTCTCAATATTTATTATAATACTAAAGAATATAAAGATTAAATATTTTTATTCTAAATTTTTTTTATCAATTCTAAGAACATATAATCAAAAAATATTTATGATAAAATTTTAATATTTAATACTAAAGCCTTTTAGATATAAAAATTTTAATTTTTAAAATAATTTTAAAGTTTAAAGTTCGTAAATATATTCAGTCTCTTAACTATAATGAAATGACACCTAAAGGTGAATTGATCACCTCTAGTTACTGGAGATTAGGGAGAATAAACACCACATACAGGGATCTTATCCACTCACATGGTATCAAAGCCTTAACTTGAAAGAATATTCATAACCTCTAGTAGAGTAAGAAAGTAAGAGAAACATTATTTTCCCTATAGATTTTGAAACATCTACTTCCACTTCCACTATTCCCTGTTCTCTTTCTATTCCCGATGTCTGTCTCCGAGCCAATACCCATAAAATTGATAACCTTATTGAGATCTCTTACAAAGACCTCACACTTACCCAACACCTAGAAGACACTCATCTTCCACTCATGAACCCTTACAAGCTAAAAACCCAGAAACTGCTCCTAGATCAAATCAATCAAACACCTCATCTCCAAACCAAAAATCCCGGTTGAAGAGTATGTCTACTTTTCTAACCTCAATCATGTTGAACTTCCCTCCTACACCACAGAGTAGTATGTCAAGCTTGAGATTGCCCAACAGTTCATCAACCACTGGATAGATCAAGGATATACCCATTTCCATGTCGATGCTATCCAACTCTACATCACCTATCATGGCCGCAAAGGTCTCCCAGTCACTACCAGACTGGCTATCCTTGACACCACTTACCTCACTTACTAGCAAGTCCTTATCAGCACAGTCCTTACCACCATAAACGTCGGTACTATGATCTTAACAATCTATCTAGATTTCAATCTAAAGCTTTCAGATCCAACTCTGAAAGATCGACTTCAAGTCTAGATTCAAATTACTGGAGCTGAACAAGTTCTTGAAGCTGTAATGGCCACAATCCACCACCAAATGACCTTCAGAGTCCAGAACCATGCCATGGACTTGCATCTTTCAAATCACAGTGAGGACACTCTCATGATAGTTGCTAAGAGACTAGATGTGCCCACAATCATACACATCCCAAAGCAAATCTCTCGAGAGGACCTCCTCTAACTCATGCCAACAAATTGGATCACCAACTATGAATAGCAACATGTTCATAGCAAACCCCTAGCTACTACTGAGCCTCCAAAGCTTATTCGTCTTCCTAACAGATAGGTGAAATTGGTGTGTAAAATGCCTGAAGATTCTTCCCAGGCACCCTAGATTCTGCCTTTTCTTCAGCAGATAATGATGATCAGCCCTATTTTAGTCCAAGCAATTAAGAAGTAGACCATTCCAGTTCATCACTTTGAGACTGACGGCAAGCCCTTCTATGTCTCAAATAATCATGACCACTTCATTTAGGATGTCGCTCCCAAAATGTGTAAGTCTGGCTGTTCTTGCCATGACCCTTTACACTTCTTTGATGATGATAGCAATGAGATAGATCTCTCCTCTAATAATAGTGACTTTGAAGATCTCGCATGCGCTTGTGCTCGAAATACACTTGCCAAATACAAAAGATGGCAAAAAAGGCGTGCTAAAAAAAAACAATAGCTACTCGAAGAAGAAGAGAAAAAGAAAAGAAAAACTTGCAGGCCTTCTCGTCCCTTCAGACCTTTCAAAAAGGACCAAGATCTTGACTAGAAGCCATGGTCAGTTCTTAACCCTGCTACAGGTCCTTCCTGAGAAGAAATTCTTATTGAATTAATGAAGGAAGTAGGCTGCTACAGAGAGCCACAGGAAACCCTTGCAGATGTGTCTCCATATTTTGAACCTCCACTAGCCTTTTGCAAACTTGAGCCCATAAGAGCTTCACCAGCAAATCCCATACCCTGCATGATGGTTTATTCCACAAAAACATTTTATGATTATTTGTTCCCTCCGTTGGAATGCCACATAGATGAACATAGGGTTACTTCCTAACTTAAATTGGCACACCAAGAATGCTTCTACCCAAAATCAGGTTCTTCAAACCATTGATTATAAGCTGACTTACATCTCCCAGTCACACTAGCAGATGCACCAGAGAGTAGACACTCTCTCCCAATAGATTAAGCAACTTTGACAAGAAACGCAGCAAAAGATTTAAACTCTAGATCATGAACTTCGTCAATTCATCACTCATAATTATTTTGGTCCTGAGTTTACCAAAAAAAAAACTGAGATTCGATACTTGAAAGATCAACTGGCACAAATTGAAGCTTATTTAAGATCTAAGCCACAGCCACCACTATCAACATCACCTACAATAACCACCACACCACCAACTCCAACCTTTACTCCATCAGTCTATGATTCCTTTGTCTTACCTCCTGTTTACCAAACTTAGTACATCTCGTCTCCCTCATAATCATTGTATCCTTTTGAAGCTGACTATGTCAACCGCTTCAAAATGACTCACCAAATTTTCTAAAAAGCTATTCCAAGACCTATACCTACACCACCACACAGATCTCCTCGTCCACCTCAAAGACCACCTGGAACCTTTCCCAAACAATACACTGCATCCCCGTCCTACACCAAACCATCTCAAGGAGTTTCTTTCAAAGAACCTTGACTACCCGAGTCACCACCGCCTTCTCCTCCTCCTAATGACCTAAAACAAAAGGACTTATATTTCCTCCTTATCCTCCTCCAATAGCTATGGTTGAACCATATGATTACATCTAGTTTGATCACTCATACTTCGATGAACATTCTAGTTCAGATTCTTGTTCAGATCATGACTGAACCTCAAATTCTCATGTTTTTGTTATGGATTCAAATGATTTTAAACATTTTGCTGACATTTCTACGTTGTATATGGTTGAACCGACTACTCGCCAATAACATAAAGAAGAAGCTGCTCAATTTTATGTTGTTGATGATAGCGACACTGATGAAGCCCCAATAGCACAACCTGCACCTTAGAATCCTACACTGCCTAAGCCTTCTAATAGACCTTGGTTTACTTTTGATGATGTCCAACCATTTCAGAGGCACAATAAACTCCATGAGTTTGGCACATGGATTAATCTACAGATGTCCTGACCTGGCACTTCACTAACTGATGTTACCTAAGAATTTATTTCCAGATTCACGGGTACTCTTAGAGAATGGTTTTAGTCTCTTGGAGAATACTGTCAATTACAAATGCTTCAGTTAGACAGTCCGGCAACACTCCTCAATGCAATTCACAAAGAATTCATTAGTGACTTTCAACTCATTGATAAACAAAAATGCCAAGAATACTTTGAAATGAAGTGTTGTTCTCTCGAAAAACATAATCTTAATCGCCACATGAAAAAATTAACAGAAAGGTATTATCTTCTAAATGGTTTTAATGATATAACTCTCAGGCATGTCTTCATTGCCTCTTTGCCAGGAGAATTATAGCCAAAACTAAATAGAGCTCAACAAGCCCTTTATCGTCTTATGGCTGATATCTTCCTTGGAGAAATTTACCAGCTAGACTTAGCTACTCTTGACAAGCTCTGTGAGCAGCAAAAGATGTTACACTTAGTTCTTTCAAGAAAGCCTAAATTCCAGAAAATATGTCAAAAACCCTACCTCAAGATCAAGTGCAAAGATAAACAAGAAATCTCATGTCATTCATACTTCTTTCAGGCTTAGAACTTTCAAAAGAAGCAAGTATTGCCCCATGCGCTACTTCAAAAAAAACGAACAGAAAAAGTCCTAGAAATGCAATTCAGACATCTATTATATATGCAAAAAAAAAAAAAGTCACTTTGCCCAACAATGCCCAAATAAACCAAAGCAAGCTATACGTATGATTTAGCATATTGAAATGCAAATTCCTCTTAAGGATAAAGACCTCGAATAAGTTCTCTCTAAACAAAGTAAACCAAAGGATGATACAATACTTGCTCTTCCTACTCTTTCAAACTCCTCTAACCTTGACAATCTAAGTTCCGGATCTGATTCCGATGAACCCTTCACTCATCATCATCGTATTTACAAAATTGACCATTATCGCCCTTCTCAAACTCAAAATTCTAGTTCCTTCCTATATCTCCATCTCTTCATCCTCTCAAACAAATATGCTAAGCCTCTTCCTACTATTGCCCTCATTAATACAGGCTTACAAGTTACAATTATGAATCCTTTTCTATTGCCTAACACTGTCTGGAGAAAGCACACATCATATTTAAAGACTATCAATGATTCAATTTTTAAAGTTTCATTAATTATCGATATCGAATTGGCATTAAGTTCTTCTCTAAATGCACTATATGGACACATGTCCTAAGAAGTCATATTGTTGGAAAAGATATTCTTATTGGCATGGATATTCTTTAGAAATACCTTGGTTTACAAATTGAAGCTAAAGGAGTTCATTACAAACATCGGTTTAGTCCCTACACTGATGTTCCTAAACTTTATTTGCTCCATACAGCTCCCCTTCCATATGAGGACGTTAAACAGGAACTCTTAGAGCGCTGTCTAGAAACCCACTCAAATTTTAAGCATCCACTACCACTTTGGAAAAACCAGAAGTTTTTTATTAAACTACCTTTTAAGAAAAATAAAGATGTTAATCCAATAAAGGCCACTCATCCAAGAATGAAACCTGATGACCTGAGTTAGCTCATGAAAAATGTGAATCCCTCCTCCAACAGAGATTGATCAAACCTACCAAGTCTGACTGGGCATGTCAGGCCTTCTATGTCAACAAACATTCAGAATAAAATCAAGGCAAGAAAAGATTGGTTATTGATTACAAGCCTTTGAACGTTTTTCTCGAAGATAACAAATTCCCTATTCCAAATCCTACTACACAACAAGCCCAATTACAAGGAGCCCAATTGTTCTCAAAGTTTGATCTCAAAGCAAGCTTTTGGCAACTTAGCATCCATCCTGATGAAAGGTCTAAAACTACATTTTGCATTCCAAATGCCCAATATCAATGGATCATAATGTCATTTGGACTTAAAACGACCTTCTCTCTATTACAAAAGGCTATGGCCGAGATATATAAGCCCATCCGAAGTAATACCCTTATTTACATTGATAACATCTTGTTGTTCTTGAAGACTAATGAAGAACACCTTAAACTGCTAAAACAGTTTACTGGCCTCATACTTTCGGCTCGCAAGAGCCAGCTAGCCCAAACTCACATTGAATTTTTTAGCATGATGTTCAAAAATGGTTGGTACAAACCATGCCCACACTTAACTAAACAACTGGTTAATTTCCCAAATAAAGATCTCTCACTCAAGCAAATTCAATAGTTCCTCGAAATTATGAACTTCATTAGAGACTTCATCCCAAAATGTTCCCATCACATAAGCCAGTTATCCAAGTTACTTCACAAAGGCACCCCTTATACTTGGGGACTAGAACAAACTGTAGCAATTAAGCACTTGAAGGAGATCTCCAAAGAACCACCTCTATTGAAAATTCATGATCTGGACTCCACACTAATCTTATAGATGCTAGTAACTACCATTAGGGCGCCATTTTAATTGAACAAAAAGGCATAAAATAGTACTACTGTGGTCATACAAGTGGATCATTCAGCAATGCTGAAGCCAATTACTACATCATGTACAGAGAGATCCTCACAGTCAAAAAGGGCATCAAAAAGTTTGAATTCCACCTGGCACACCACCACTTCATCATGGAAATGGATAATACGGCTTCCCCCAAAATCCTTTAGTTAAAGAACAAAATAATTCTTGATCCTCAACTAGCAAGATGGCAAGCATGGTTATCACGCTATAAGTTTAAAGTCAAGCACATCAAAGGAGTCACCAATCATTTAGCTGACCTGTTTTTTTTACCAAAACCTAGCACCATTTCTCTCATCACACCAGTCACTTCCATTCCTTTGATCTTTATGATCAACTCATACACTTTTCCTGTCAAGAGACCCATAATCACCAGAAAGTCATTTCATCTGGCTATCTAGATCCCTACCAAACCCACCGAAGTCATGGAATTAGTTAAATCTTCCCTGTTATTTTACCTCAACTATTACCTCTGTGATGTTCCCCTTTTCCAATATTGTCGCATGTTCCATCCAAATACCCCTTTTTCCTAACATTGTTTCATTTAAATGCAGGTACATTTAATGAATATGCTATCTAGTTTCTTTGGTCATTAACTGTTCTTTATACTGCAACCATTGAATTCAATCAGCACCTCAACAATGAAGCCAATCACAAGTCTCTGGTTTAGACTTTCCTTGAACGGTTTTCACCACTTCAATGGTGGCAAACTCAGATTAATGATTCCATCAAATTATGGAAACTTTGGGAAAGACCTGACTATGTTCAACAGCCTCATCCATTTTCATCATCCATAAACCATATTGTAAGAATCAAGTTGCATTACTCTATTCCTGAGATCATGTTTACGAATGGAACACGTTTCCAAACTTTAATAAGGATCATAAACAAATTTTAAAATCATTAAAAATGTTCTTAAGTGATCTTAACAATTATCATGGACCTCCCTCAGTTGAATACACAATTATGGGATCGTACCCTGGTGATTTCATTCTCGACGAACCAAAATTTCCTGATCTAGACATTCTAGACCATATCCCTGAGCATTCTCCAACTCCTACAATTCCAACATATGATCCAAATGTCTCAAGGACAAAGTAATTATGGCTAGCACCTTCAGCTGTCACTGATACGCCATCCACGTCTAACACATGCCAACATGATAAAGATGCCTTATTCAATCAACTTGAAAAAGCCTACTTTGATCCTTTCAACAGGCCAGAATTCCAAGATTCCCAAGATCCATATGATGACAGCTCACCTGATTTAAGTAAATATAATCTCTCTCCATGTCATAAGCTCATTCTCACACGCAACAAGGACTAATGACTTGTCATTCAAGCTGAAAGTCATTTGTCATTTTGTTCTTTGTGCATTGTAAAGGTGTTGTGTCACCTCTGCTTTTACAATTACAGATGCACTATGTATGTATTATTGTGTCCTTTTGCTTTTAGTATGTTAGTTGCATTATTGATGTTTATCTTTTAGGCTTTGTCGTGTTGTAGCTTGCTCTGTCTATATAAGGAGCCTCCCTCTTCTTTGTTCATCATTCGAAGCTTTGTACTATTTCCCCCAATTTGAATATAGTGTGTTTTTCCATGAATTCTCTTTAAGCATTTTCGTTTCTCTGAAATCTTCTCTATAAGGTTATGTGTATTCCTATTCATTCAAGTTCATTTGACTTGCTTTGCACTTGCCTCTGATAAGGATCCTGCATATCAAAAAGGGTTAACCATAACTATAATCCATGATAAAAGCTATGTCAGTAATATATTTGGAATCGCTCATGTTTCCTGGAAGAAGATAAGTGATTTAGTTTTATAGAATCATAAAAGTAGCATTGAGGTTCGTTGCCCAATAAGAGGCATTGTGTTCCTCGGCCTTACCTTGATTCTGTGATTACTATGTGTTAAAGATCTTTATTTAGGATCATAAGCCCTTACATTTATGTTATAACTCTTAGGACTCGTATATAGGCTAGAAACCCGGAATTGCAGGGCTACTGGCTTTAAGGAGCGTTATGGTTTGTGTTCCTAGTGAAAACAATGCCACGTATAGGAATCTTATACATTCACATGGTAATTATTAATTTAATATTAATAAAATATTATTTTATCCTAACTCCACCTAAAACTGACACAATATTTGTGGAATTCTCTCTGTCACATACTTGCACAACCAAACTTTGTTGGGTATTAAATTAATGGATGGGTCCACTTAGTGGTGAAAATCATTACGAAATTGAGGAGACAAGGGTTTGTTATTTTAATACAAAATTTTTGTTCATTTTAATTTCAAAATTTTTGCAATTAGTTGTACCTTAGTTAGAAATAATATGATAGAAATGAAAATGTATATCAGTTCAATCCTCTCTTTTAACCTATTATTTATTTTCTCTCTAGGATTTACATTATGTAATTAGATTATTACATGAAATCATATCTTATTTTGATTTAACATTAAAAAAATTTGAATTTAAATCTCAGTTAAAATTAAATTAGTGAGACAGAAATTCTACATTATTAATATTATAAGTGAAAAAATTGATAAAAATTAAGAAATAAAAAACATTTAGAAGTACAATTTGTGCGTCATAGAGTAAGGTAATGATAAATCATTGTTAATATCCTATTTAAATTTTTATGAAAACCCAGCGAATTTTAATTATATCATCGATTTTTACCTTTGTTCTTGGAGCAACTAAATCCAAAATTTTGTTGAGTAGTTTGTAACATTGTGTGGGATTTGAAGTCTAACGTTGAAAAGAGAGTGGAATTAAAAGGTATAAAAGAATTAAAAACTCTTTTTTTTTTTTGTGGCTAGACAAATATGTTTGTTGATGTAATGAAATATTTTATTAATATACAAAAAGACAAATATTGGAATATTTCTTAATATGAAAGAAACAACTATTGACACATATCTCTTGGTATGAAAGGAGACAAGTATTACCATATATCTTTTAATATGGAAAAGACACAACTATTAGAATATGTCTTAGTATGAAAGTTGATAATTATTAGAGACTATCTTTAAACTTTATAAATGTTCTTTCTTTAAAAATAGACATACTAATAAACTTAAAAAGACTTAAGTTTCGTTCGGTTATTAAAAGGGTTGAAAATGATAATGATAATAGGTTTGGAATTAAGAATAAATTTTGATAAAATAAAATTTTTAAATCATATATTATGTTTGGTATAATATTGAAAAATAAAATAAAAATAAGGATGAAATTAAAAATATTTCAATATATCAAAATATCTTTATTTTTAAAAATTAAATATTAATTGTTTATTTTTAATTTTATAAAAATATCATGTCTTTTTTATCAATCTGGCGTGTTCTTCGTTTTTGTTTTGTTGAACTTCAGAGGTGTTCTTCATTTTTTATTGATAAAAAAAATATGTCTCGTCCGCCTCCGGTGAAAGCTCCGATTAACACCTCCAACGCTGAATGATGAACAACCACCACCTGGGCTCTAATCACGAAAAAATGATGAACCACAATGACACCCATTGCCTAATCGGACCATCTTGCCGGAGACGAGGGATAGATCGAAGCAAAACCGACATACCGACACCGATGACGAAAAGCTCTGCAAACGCCGGTGAAGTCGCTCTCTCTATTAGATTTCCCTCTTCGATTTCCTCTCATGTATTCCCTCTTTGATATTGAGCACAACATCGCTCTCTCCGTCAGACGGCAACGACGGCAAGGATGGTGATTAGTCGATCTGGTATGGCCTTACTTCTCTCATAGGTCATGGCTGAGAATGCGAGGAGAGTATGGAAGAAGGACACTGAGAACGAGAGGGATGAGAGTGAAAAGAAGGGTAAAATAGTCATTTCATATTCCTGGGAATGGATTTCAATCCATCTTATGAGTGAAGGATTAGGCTCTCCGGTACTAATGGGAATGGACACTCTCGGGGAATAAGATTCTCATGCTAAAATACAATCAAATATGGGAATAGGTCAAAAAGTCCATCCCAATTTCTTTTTCTTTCCCTAAAATCCAGGAATCAAATAAGACCTCAGTTATAATGTTCTCAAAATCGTAATTTTCAAAATAAAAAATAAAAAAAGAGGGGTGAAATTGTAACATAAAATTGATTCATAAAATTATAAAATTTTATCTAAACTTGTTATTGAACAAAATCATATCACAAAATTACATTACATTTCATATATAAGTATATAATATTATATATATTTTATATTTATTTATATTATTATATAATATATTTTTTATATATATTTCATATTATATATTTATTTTATTTATATATTTTATATATTGCATATTTTTTATTTTACCAACATATAATTTTTAATAAACTCCATAATCCAAAGTCTATAATTCATAATATAATAATATTCATCCATTTAATATAACTAAGTCTCAAGAACAAAATGAAAAATCCATAACATAATAGTACTCTTTTTCCTTGATTTAATATTATTATCACTAGAAAAAAAAAATAATTGCAAAGTTTTTTTATTTAAATTTGGAGGTTTTTCCTAGGGTAATATATTTATTGAGTTGAGCTTCTTAGATTCTATGTTAAACCAAAAAAAAAAAAAAAACAAGGATGCATCACTTTGGATTGAAAATGCTGAAATGGTTAGGATTGTTCGATTATATTGATTCTACACAATTTTACATAATTCAATATTAATTATGACCGAATTTGTATTGATTCTGATTCTTCATCTGATTTAACTTGAAATCCTTACCTAACATCATAAAATTAGCAATTCTAACAACAATACTTAGTTATAATCTAGCAAAGCATTATATTTTTTTAATTCTCTTATCTTATATATTTTTAACAAATAGGTCAATATAATGTAAATTATGTTCAATATATTATTCTAAGAAAGTTCAACCCAAATATCAAGATTTTTATTTTGAATTTGGAAACCCAACAACAACAACACCAACATTGAAGAAGATTATTAAAATGCACATTAGGTTCAACATAACCTAATATGTAGCTTTTTTATTATTGAGACAACTAAAATTCATAAGTCCATTATTTGCGTCTTGATTACTCATCGTCGTAACTCTTGTAATGATGACGGTTTCTTTTCTCATGATCGTCGTCATCATCATCATAACTCTTCGTGTAATGATACTTTGTTCTTTCATCATCATCATTGTCACCATAATTTTTATAGTAATATTCCCTTCTTTCACCGTTATTATTATCATCATCATAATTGTTCTTGTAATGATACTTCCTTTGCTCATCAGCATCAACATCATCTTCTTTGTCATTGTCATTGTATCTCTTCTGGTAACTATGCCTTCTCCTATTTTCTTCTTCTTCATCATCGTTTGTACCATAGTTCTCATTGTAATGATGCTTCCTCCTCCCATTATCGTTGTTGTTGTCGTCATCATCTCCCTACCATTAAAAGATTGATGATGAAGTATGAGTCTAATACTTCACTTGATAAATATACTCGACAAAGATTATTAGGAAAGAAAAAAAAAACATATTTGATTGAAAAAAATTTTGAAAGTTGGTACATGAAAAAATTAGCTTTCTCTTGTCTAACATACATCTAACTTGACATATTATATAGTTAATTTTCAAAATACTTTAGAAATTAAATTATTATGGAGAAAAAACCGATTAAACTTATTCACTTTTAAATCATATTACTTAATAAGATTTGAACGAAATCTCAAAACTCAAATATGTTATAATTTAATTGATAAAAGAAACTAGTAACTCTCATTGTGAAATTAGGGTTTATTAAGAGGAACATAATTAGAGAAAACATTTAATTGCATCAAATTTATTATGTGAGAAAACACATTTTAAAATCATATTTTTTAAAAAATTAAACTTGTCTGACTAAAATCCAAACACTAAGAAGGCAAGCAAGTCCAATTATTTTAAAACAATTAATCTATAATATAGTAGACCATAAATCAAATTAAATTTTTTTAAAAAAAAAATAGAGATGGTACTCACATATTTCTTACGTCCTTGTCTCCTTTCACCATAATCATCGTCATCACGCCTCTCATTCCTCCCTCCTCCATAACCATACCCACTATCCTCTTCTTGTCGACCGTAGGTGGGCTTTCGACCGTATCCGGATCCGAATCCGGATCCATGTTTAGAACCGGACCCGGAAGAGGAGATGGGGTAGCAAGTCTCGTCAGAAGGGGGGTTAGGGTGACCGTAGGTGACTTCAATTTTGTATCCACCGCTATAAGGCGTAGGATCGTATTCGTCAAAATCGTCGACGTCATCATTGTACGACATTTTTTCTCTTGGGAGTTTGCAAGCTTCTGTTATGCAGATCTTCAAATGTTTTGAAACACTAATGACGACAGGATCACAATTGCCTTCAATTTATACCTTTCTCTTGCTTTTTGGAAAATAGAAATAGATCCAATTTTTTAGATGTTTGCTGTTATTTCTACCATCAAAATTATGACCCGTCACAAGAATTTTACTTGAAATAGTCAACAGTATATATATATTGTCAATTAAATATTTAAGGAGTTGCTTCTAAATTTAATAATGTTAATTATGAGTGCCTTTCATATCTGAATATAAGTTTTACAGTCAGATGATCATGCATCTAACTGACATAAATGAAATTACATGTCTTGTACTCAAATCATGCACAATTATTTAAGAATTCAAAATATATTGATATGATGATTTTGATATTTAATATTTATAATAAATATAAAAATTGTAATATTTTCCTTTTGAATTTTCATATGTTTAATATTTAATAGAATTAAATCTAGAGAAAGATGTAATCAATGGACACAAAAATTCTATAAAAGACTAATATAATTAATTGGGAGCATTAAAACATATTAAAGAACTAAGTGGAACAGTACGTAGTTGGCAATCGCTTCTCATTTTGGTAATGTGTATACGAAGAGTAAGATCAAGATGAGAAGTCATTATTATTCGTTCCTTCAAAATATTGGTAATTACACATTATTACCATTAATCGCTTATTACTAGCATATTTTAGCCGCCATTTTTTAGCCCACATTTCCTTTCATTTCTATCTTACCAAACAAGTTTTACCAACGTCTGATTGGTTTAATTGGTTTGATTCAGTTCTCAACATTCCTTTCTATGAAATGGGTTGATAATGGACAGAAAGACTAATTTACAATATATATATATAAATAGGATTAGACTTAGGTAATTATTTATGTATTTGTTATCTTATTTTCTAATTAACACGTGAGAAGCGTTAATTAATAACAATATAAGAAATTATTTGAAAATTATCCAATTATTTGTAAAAATTATGCACATATTATGATATTTTTAAAAAATTATATACTTGACATGTTTTAATTAGAGAATAATATACTAAAAACATAAATAATTACATGTAATTTTTTCCATAAATAATTATAAATATTCATGATATAATGAAAGCTATAAAACTTACTACCTGAATGACTACTATCACTTCTCCATGGCAAAAACAACTTCATGGTATAAGCACTATGAGAAATAATTTCTAATCCTTGACAGATAAAGACATATTATTAATTTAATTTCTTAAGCCAGTTTATTTTATCTTTAATCTCCTACTTTAAAATAACAACAAAATTAAAATTTTAAATGACAAAAAAAAAGTTTAGTATCCCTTTTCTTTGTCATTCCATTGTATTTAAAAAAATATTTAAATATAAGTTTAATCTATTTTAATTATTCTATTCCTTATCATTCTCTTCTCAATTATCCATCTAAACTTACCCTGTCAGGTTGTCCTCCCAAAGGATTAGTATAAGTCCCCTGTACCAATGCTAAGAGCAATGTTGATGTTGTGGTATTCTTATTTCTTTGTGTGGTGTTTTCTATTCTTTCATGGCATTAACTTTCTTTTCTCTCGAGCTTCCAAGAAGAACAAAAATTAACTCTTTTTAGAAAGTATGGGTGGAATTAATTATGCACTCTTGAGTTTCACAAAGATACACTTTTTTTTTAATTATTAAATCTTCATATAATAAAAGATTTGGTGTTCGAATGTTATTAACTTGCTACTTGTTATTAGGCTTTTTAACTCTGACACAATCGTACAGAATTAGAACATGTAATTAAACATGATCACAAATTGGGAGAATAAATAAATTAACAGTCTGACTTAATGAAGACGACATCATTGATCTGAGTATTGGTTGAGTCTAACAAGTTCAACCCACAATGCCTAAAAGCGTTCCTCAGAGTATTTTGACGGCAGAGAGAGAGAGGCGGATTTAGTATATCTTAAAACTAGGGCTTCTGTGTGTTATTTATAGGGTTTTATTTTAATAATATAATTAATTAATATTATTAAAACAATTTTAAATTTAATTAATCAATCAAAATAAGCTCATTAAATCTCTCTCTGGATAACAATATTAAATTAGTAATTTAACGGGATGATTACTAATACTCCTGGGCTATGGATTAGGTTTCCGCCTAGTAGGCTTGTGGATAATTGAACCCATCACCGATTATCCACATATTAAAATAAAACTCAGTCCATTCACAGTTTATAAAATTATAACATTAATTGCCTAATCAGAATTAACAAGATACTAATATAATAAAATAGTTAATGCTAATCCATAAAATATTAAAATTATTCTAACAATCTCCCACTTGGATAACATTAATTAAATTATTAGATCAATAAACAAATACCTAATCAGGCATAATAATGTTTACATAAACACACGGATGTGTGTATATTTATAAACCATACAAGATTCAGTGGTAAAACTATACACAAAGATCACTGAAACCAATAGGGAATCAAGTGATATTGACATTTCCATAAATAAGTTTCATTAACTGAATTGAATGGAATAAAAAGTAATATTCAAAATTGTCGAATAACAATTTAAAATCTCTTAAGAATTTAATTCAGACTCCCACTAAACCAAGGCTACATCAAAATTTTCAACAATGCCCATGTGAGTCACATGATTCTTAAAGACTCCTATAGGCAGGCCTTTGGTCAACGGATCTGCCAACATGTGTTCATCAGGAATGTGAATCAAATGAGTTTGAGATTCAGCAATCTTTTCTCTGATGAATAGGAACTTAACATCTAAGTGTTTAGTGCGATTGGAGTTCCTATGATTTTGAGAAAAGCTGATAGCAGACTAACTATTGCAGTATATGGTTAGAGATCATGATATATAATCAACTAGATGCATGGAAGATATCAGTTTCCTCAACCAGTTTAGTGCGATTGGAGTTTCCTCAACTCTTCCACGATACAGCTCCTCCAGACATCATAAAGATGTATCCAGAAGTGGATTTGCGGTCATCCACACAAGATGCATAATCAGAATCTGAATAACCCACAATTTCAAGTGGCTCAGATCTTCTAAAAGTAAACATGTGATGCTTTGTACCTTGTAAGTACCTCATGACTTTCTTCGCAGCCCTCCAATGATCAGGACTAGGATTACTCAGGTATCTACCAAGCACACTGATAGCAAAAGCAATATCAGGTCGTGTGCACACCTGAGCGTACATAAGGTTGCCAACAGCAGATGCATATGGAATCTTATTCATTTCGATTTTCGAATTATCATCATTGGGACAAGATGATCTGGACAAACTTTCACCTTTCTGTACAGGTGTAGCACAAGGAGCGCAAGTATGCATGTTAAATTTCTTCAGCACTCATTCTATATAGGTTGTCTGAGATAAACCAAGAGTGCCACAAGATCTATTACGGTGAATTTGAATTCCTAAGACGAAAGAGGCTTCACTAAGGTCTTTCATATCAAAGTGGCATGACAAAATGTGTTTAACCTCATTTAACATGGTTACTGAGTTACTGGCCAGGAGTATGTCGTCAACATACAGAACGAGTATCATAAAGTTGTCTTTATCAAATTTCTGATAGATACATTGATCAGCAATGTTCTCTGTAAAACTAAGTGAGGTGATTATCTGATCAAATTTCAAATACCACTATCTTGAGGCTTGTTTAAGCCCATAAATGGACTTTTTCAGCTTGCACACTAAGTGTTCTTTCCCTGCTTCAGTGAATCCATCAGGTTGCGTCATATAAACATCCTCAAGTAAATCACCATTTAAGAATGCAGTTTTGACATCTATTTGATAAAGTTCAAGATTCAACTGTGCAACAAGAGCCATTACAACTCTGAAGGCATCTTTAGTAGATACGGGTGAGAACGTTTCCGTATAATCGATCCCTTCCTTCTGATTACAGCCTTTAGCTACAAGTCTGGCTTTGAATCTTTCAACTTCACCATTGGCCCCTCTCTTGGTTTTAAAGACCCATTTGCAACCAATAGGTTTACAATCATCTGGTAACTCAGTTAATTCCCATACATGATTATGAGACATAGAGGACATCTCATCATTCATAGCCTTCAACCACTCAGATGAATGAGATCCTGTCACAGCCTCATCATAAGAAATTGGATCTGTGCCATCAATAATGTCTTACTCAAATTCTTGCAAGTACACTATATAGTCATCTGAGATTGAAGTCTACAAACCCTTTGTGATCGTCTCAAATTAAGAGTTGGTTCTCCTATATCAATTATAGGAGCTTCTACAATAGGATTTATCGAATTCTCAACAAGGGTGTCATCTCTAATATCATGATCTACGGGTAGAGATGACAATGATGGCGTGGGTAAGATGATATCCACACAATGCAAGTTAATTACTCTAGGGATACCATTCTCACTATCCAAGTCATCCTTAAAATAGAAGGCCCTGTCAGATTCAATGACCCTGGTAGTGTGACTGGGACAATAAAATCTGCATCCTCTAGATTCTGAACAATACCCAACGAAGAATCCGCTAACAGTCCTTGAATCAAGTTTCTTGAGCTGCAGATTATAAGGTCTCACTTCTGCTCTACAACCCCACACACGAAAGTGTCTCAGACTAGGCTTCTTACCAGTGAAAAGCTCATATGGTGTCTTTTCAACAGATTTACTCGAAATTTGATTCAGGACATAGGCTGCTGTCTTCAAGGCATCTCCCTACAGAAATTCCAGTAACAAAGAGTGACTGATCATGCTTCTGACCATGTCCATCAAGATGCGATTACACCTCTCAGCAACTCCATTTTGTTGTGGAGTGTCAGGCATAGTATACTGAGTTTCAATTCCTTGCTTCTGTAAGAATAGAGCAAACGATCCAGGGTTTCTCTCGGTTTCAGTATATCTTCCATAATATTCTCCACCTCTATCTGATTTTACACTCTTGATTACCTTTCCAGACTTTAATTCAACGGCAGCCTTAAATGCTTTAAAGGCATATAACGAGTCAGATTTTTCATGCAACAGATCAACCTAGCCGAATTTGGAATAGTCGTCTATGAAGATTATGAAATATTTGTAATTGGCCATAGCAGACGGAGTAATTGGTCCACTAATATCTGTGTGGCTCAATTCCAAAATAGCCTTACATCTATTAGCCCCTTCCTTCCTAGCTTTAGTTGGATGTTTTCCCTTAATACAGTCAATACAGGATTCAAAATTAGAAAAGTTTAGGTCATGCAATATGTCTTGTCAGATCATTCTCTCCAATCTCTCTTTTGAGATATGGCCCAAACGTCGATGCTATAACATGGAATAGTTCTTATCAATTCTTCGGCGTTTGTGTCCTATGACAGCATTAATTGATGCCATAGAAGTGGAATTTGAACAAACATTTGCATTCAGGCAATATAAACCGCTTATTAATCTAGCAGTTCCAACAATGACTAAATAAAAATAAACATCAATTCTGCCATTTCCTTGTCAAAAGGAATATCCATCTTTGTCTAACATAGAACTTAAAACCAAATTCCTTCTTGAAAAAGGTACATAGACAACGTTATTTAAAGTTAAAGTATGTCCAGAGTACAAGTTCAAAACTACAGTTCCTATGCAATCCACTGCAACTGAACTTCTTTTCACTCCTAGAGTGGTTTTTTCTCTCTCATTTGGGCTCCTCCTACCTTTGAGCCCCTACAAGGAATTAGTTACGTGAACAGTCGCTCCAACATCCAACCACCAAGTGTCCATAGAGGTTTCAAAATTATTGGATTCAAGACAAACTAGAGTTAAGGGGGCAGTTTTAGGAAAGATACCTTTGTTCTCATGCTTATACTTCAGTTTAAGGCAATCTGAAATCTTATGGCCAGGCTTCTTACAGTAATTACAATCACCCTTAAATTTCTTCTTCTGACCCTTATTCTTCTTATTGTTCTTCTTGATCTCAAAGAACCTTTTACCATTAGGCTTGCCCTTAGGTTTCTTTCCTTTACGTTTCTCATTTCCAACATTGCTTGACGAAGCATGAGAGATGTAGTTCATTGAATGACCATGTGAATTTGATTTCTTTAATGACTCCTCCTCTTGAGTCATAATGGACATTATCTGGTCGACTGTCCATTCAACTTCTTGTGAGTTGTATGTGGTTTTGAGAACCCCATATTCTGCTGAAAGAGACTGTAGGACTGTATAGACAAGATAACTCTCACCCAGGTCCACATTTAGAGATTTCAACTTGTTAAAGTAATTCACTAGCTTCATCATGTGTTTGCGTACACTAGACACTCCATCATAATAAGTGTTATCCAGTAGCAAAAGATAATACGCTTTCTGCGTCTTATCGAATTTTTTGAACTTTTCACTCACAGCTTTAAGGTATTCCACAGCGGTGTCCTTATCAGGAATGTTCTGTCTGATTGTCTTCTCGATAGTGTATTTTATGACCGTCAAACAGATCCTGTTGGATTCATACCTGCTTGTGATAAGCTCTATCAGTAGCACTAGACCCAGTGTGATCTGCTGGTTTTGGATCTCTCATGGCCAAATCCTCCTTAGAGATGATCAGGTACATATTAAGGGACTCATGCCAGTCATCATAATTCGTCCCATTTAGAGTTTTCACCACAGACAGTTGCTGGAACACGAAAGCTGATGAAACAAAATCAGGAAATATTAATTATGTCCCAGAAACATAATCATAAACACAAGATTTCCTTTACAAAATTCAGCTTATGCAATTGTATCATCAAGATGTGCTTTATAATCCCACTTAAAGTCCTGGATTATAATAGATCAAGAAAGAAAACTCATATGTACTAATGATTTGACCATAAAGAGAAGTAACAAAATGTATCCATCATTTCCATATCGATAGGATATAAGAAATAATGAAGGCATTGGATTAAAATGCTGCTAACGATTTGTAAATGTATTTATTCCACAGAATTATATTAACAATGTCACACTGATAGGGTATGTTCATCATCAATATAACATGAATATACACTCTCATGTGGACTCATCATAATTTTCAGACTCTTCCCTGATAAAGGTAACTAAATTATCCAAAGTTATAAGAAATTGAGTGACAAATGTGATGTAAATTTATTTATAAAATAGACATATCACCATGATTGGGCCCACAATAGGTGAGCATGCAATCATTAGGTTTATGTGATCCAAAGTTGCGATAAATTTCTCAAATGGTTTACTCCCTTTCAAGGCACGTGCTTAAATTAAGAATAAAGTATAATAATTAATACAAAGAAATTAATTATGATTTATTTACACATAATCAAGGAGAGTGAACTAAACATAGTGTCTCATATTATGTCTAGTCTAGGCACAAATTTTCTCGGATCAAAATACCTTGTCTAAATATTATTTTAAATCCCTTAATTTTTCAAGAATTTTCAAAACTCCTGTTTACAAGGCTCCAAAAATTCTAAAAAAATCACCATAATTTAGATCAAGGCGAATAGAGATAGATTCCAAATTTTCAATTTTATCTGAGCTAAGATGAGCTTGCACGTGCCTGCACGTGCTCCTTGTTCAACCTTTGGCGGGTCGATTTGACTCGCCAGAGACCCGACGAGTACCCACTTGTGACCTGTCAGTTTTCAAACTTTCAGACTGCGAAATTTCACCCTTTTGATTGTCGTTTAATGATCTACAATTCTCGATGGTGGTTTTTGGTGAATCTATCCTAGTTCAGCAGAAAAAACTACAAAAACAAAAACTTGGATTCCAACGTTAGTTCTTTCGTTCGTTGCCGGCGACGAGAAGTGAAGTAAAGTTAATATAAAATGCATTCTGGCTTTGTTTTGATAGCTTCGATTGGCAGTAGCAATGTGAATGAACAAAAAAAAATTTCTGCAGTTGAATTGTTATTCTCGCCGAAAAAAAAAAAGGTTTTTGTCAAACATGGTGGATTTTGATGATTACCAAAAAAAAAATTTTTGAACGCAAGCCGTTGATCGCAATATTATTATTGTCATTCAGTAATCCATAATAATAATATGTGCATTAGTAAGATAAAATTTGTCTGATGAAGATTTAAAAAAAAAATTGATTATAAAACCATAAGCTTTGATACCATTTGAAAGCGGAATTAGAACATGTAATTAAACATGATCACAAATTGGGAGAATAAATAAATTAACAGTCTAGTCTGATGAAGACGACATCGTTGATCTGAGTATTGGTTAAGTCTAACAAGTTCAACTCACAATGCCCAAGAGCGTTCCTCAGAGTATTTTGACGACAAAGAAAGAGTGGCAAATTTAGTATATCTTAAAACTAAGGTTTCAGTATGTTATTTATAGGATTTAATTTTAATAATATAATTAATCAATATTATTAAAGTAAAATCCTCCATAATCTTTAAAACAATTTTAAATTTAATTAATTAATCAAAATAAGCCCATTATATCTCTCTTTGGATAACAATCTTAAATTAATAATCTGACGGGATGATTACTAATACTCCTGGGCTGTGAGTTGAGTTTCTGCCCAATAGGCTTGTAGATAATCGAACCCATCACCGATTATCCACATATTAAAATAAAACACAGTTCATTCACAGTTTATAAAATGATAACATTAATTGCCTAATCAGAATTAATAAGATACTAATCTAATAAAATAGTTAATGCTAATCTATAAAATAGTAAAATTATTTTAACATGATAACCTATATCAACAATTCAATCTAAATGCTATGTTTTCTTATTTAAAGTACAGAGAAATTGCTTGGAAGGAGTGTACCTGATCTCCATATTATTGAAAAGTAAAAAATTCTCTGTTCGCTTAACTCTGGAGCGTCTGTGGAGGTATTGCCACTAGGATAGATGATAGGTGGATTCAGATTCTCTCATAATTTAAATTTATTTTACTTAAGAATATTTAGATCATTAAATTTGTATTAAATAGTTTAAATTTTATAAAATAATTTTTAATAGTTTCTTAAAATTTATACTAATAAATTTTTATCCAACGATTTAAATTTTATCAAATTATTATACATTTTAAATTTTAAAATTTTCAAATTTAAATCTGAAATAAATAATGTTAAATGTTTTCTATATATTTATGCATGTGATCTGAACACTACTTCACAAATTTTCATCATTTCTTTTTTATGTGAATTTGTAATTTAATATTTTATTTAAAAAACACATTCATTATATAAACATTTCTCTTAGATCAAAATTTTTATTTATTTCCTTTTTATAGTTAATATTATTTATTTTATTCAGTTTATATTATATATTTATTTTTATATTGTTGTTAATATTATTTCTATTTTATACTAGCTTTTCATTACTTATAGCTGTTTTCCGAAAGTAAAAAATATATATATTTTTAGCCAATGAAAAAAAAAATCAATTTTTTTTATTTTAACATCTGTCATACTTAATGACAGTTAATGTGTGTTCAATAATGCTATATTGTTGACAAATGGCAATTAAAATACCGGAAATTAGTGAAAAGTTAGTGTAAAATAGAAATAATTTTAACAACAATATAAACATAAATATATAAGATAAGCTGAATAAAATAAATAATATTAACAATAGTATATAAAAAAGGAAATAAATAAAAATGTTGGTCTAAGAGATATGTTAATATAATGAATGTGTTTTTAAAATAAAATATTATATTACAAATTCATATTAAATTACAGATCACATGCATAAATAAATTTGAATTCACTGTCATACAATAAATTTGCTATGCAGTAGCAAATAATAAAAATTAATAACAAAAAATGAACAAAAAAAAATTTTATTTGTTCTACTATCGCACAATAAATTTATTGTACAACCATGAATTTGAATTCTGTATAAATATATAGAAAACTTTTAACATTATCTATCCCAATAGCCGTGGCTCTACAAACTCTCCAGAGTTGCCCTTCCGTGAATGGCACTATTTCCTAGGCAATAATATTGGCCGCGTGAAATTGATCTTCGCGATTAGAGAAGTTCTGTTTTTTTAAATAAAAATACAGATATCGCGTACACTCCTTCCACGCGATTTTTCTGTCCTTTAAATTAGAAAATGTACGATATAACATTTAGATGGAATTGTTTTGGCGGCATGGTAGGTTATAATTAGGGTGAGCATTCACCTGTTTAATCCAATGAAATTAGTTTTACATTAGGTTGGATTATACTCTAACCAAATGAAAAAATTATAATTTTTAATAAATTAATTTAATAGTGATATAAGACTTAACTCAATATTTATTTTTATAATATATTTTATTTTAATTTAAAATGAATTTTATTTATAACTTAATTTTAAAATATTAATTATTTTTAATTTTTTATTATTTTTTATTTCAAATCTTATTTTTTTATTCTATTTTAATTTTTTTTTCATTTTTTGTTTAAAAAATTATTTTCACAAAATAAATAATATTTTATGTTTTTAAAAATAAGCTTAACTTGACCTAGTTAATAACTGTATCTAATTAGGCTGAGTTAGATCTATAGTTTAAAAATTGAACCCAAACATTAACTCGAGTTGAGTTTTAAATTGATAAAAAATCTGATCTACCCTGTGCTTATTTTTAGTTATAACAACTTTACGCCATCGTATGGAAGTTAAAAAGTCCTTATTAAACTATGTTATTCCTCAAAATACGCTTGACGTGCTTACGTTATTTGCGAATAGAGCACATTTTTGGCGTGAATTAGATTTATATAGGGTTCTATGATCTGGTTCTCATAGTTACTGTATGATTTTGTTTATAATAGCACAACACGGGTATCATCTAACTGAAGTATCATATATTTATAACAAAAATTACATACTTGTTATCAATGATCAATCTATAAAATGATTTCAACATGGTGAAAAACTAAAATTACAAATAAGAGTAATTTGATATTTTTTTGATATTCTACTAATAAAAAATTATATTTATAAACCATTAAAGCTCTACGAAATAAAATATGATATAAATTTAAACTATTGATTTATTTTTTTTAAGTTAAAGCATTCTAAATTTATTCTACATTTTTAAAAAATATTAAAGTCATCAGTGGAATAATTTGTTAAAAATTTTTTAGCTATGGTTTTTTTAATATATATTACTAAATAAGTTGAAAGAAAATCATCCTCCATCTTGTTAGTATTTGACATAACACTACAATTATTGAATTTTTTTTCAACTCTAAGTTTTTATGAGCATCAATTTCAAAAATGCTCAAATTAAATATTTAGATGTTATTTTTCTTGTTTCATAAAGTTATTTGAGTAAAAATTATTCACAAGTTTAGAAATATTTTTAACTTGAAATAATTTATAATTATCTTATGGATCTAGAGTAAAGTTAAAGATAAATAACTCTATTATATCTTGAGATTTACGATACAAACTTTGATGCAAATCATCAATAATAAAATATAAGATGCATATAAACACAAAAGATGTCATCACTTTGTAGATTCCATGAACTTCAAATAACAATATATCTTATTGATTCAAGTTATTTTTAGTTTGAAATAAGAACATGAAAATTCATTTTTCTTCAATTGCCCTACATAAAAATAAATTTGTGCTGCAATAGTCCATAAAAGTGGAATTTAATGATGGTCATAATATTTAAAATAATATATATGATGATGAATTTTAATTTTTGAAGAAAAAGACCACATCACATGAATGAAATTGGCTTAAGATCTATGTAAATTGGTGGCATCACCACGTGAATAATGAATTTAATATTATATTGGCTATACTGCTCTTTTAATAAAGATGAAATTAAACAAAACTTTTTTTTTTTTTTTTGCTATTAAACTAAGAAACTAGTGTTTTTTTTTTTTTTTTTTTTATGTTATGACTATTAGATTAGGAAATTAGGTGTCATTTGTTTTCACTGTTAAATTAAGAAACTAGGTTTTTGGTTTTCGCTATTGAATTAGGAAATTAGATTTTTTTTTTGTTTTAGCAACTAAATTAGGAAAAATAGATATTATTGAAGGATGAAAATTATAAAAGAATCACAAAATATATTGTTGAGTTATGTAGCTTTGGTTTTAATCACTTTTATAAAATCTTAGTAATTAATAAATCAAATGAAGAATATAAAATGAAATTAGATATAAAAGTACAAATTTTAAAAATTCCAAGGCAGGTCCTAAATCCGTTATAGTATTATCGGAGAAGCATACATCTTTTTTTTTTTTTTAAGTCAATTGGAGAAGCATACATATATCATGTTTTAATGAAAATAGTTAATAATAAATATTTGAAGAATTATATATAAGGTTCTTGGATGCCTAAGCTATATATCTTTTAAAATAAAATATTATATTATAAAATTTGTGTACATAAATTATAGTTAGACTATAATTCAAAAGAATTATGAATACATTCTCCTTATTAATCAAAGAGTGATGATAGTATTAATTTGAGGACAACAAATTCTCTACTTATAGTGTAATAATTATTTAATATTATTACTATATACATAAATTATATTGACTTTTAAAAATTATTAATTATTATTTAAGTTGATATTTTAATAAATTACTTAATGATATGTTTAATTTATAATTATTATATTATAAATAAATTGGATAATATTTCCAAATCATAATTTTGTTAATCTTATTTGAATAATTCAATTTTGGTAACATATTTAGTATAATTATAAAATTGGTTACACTAATATAATTATTACATGGTACATTAAGATGATGACATGTAATAATGATATGTCAAAATATATTGATTGTATATTAATTTAAAATAACTTGTTGCATTTATTTGACCTTTATATTTTTAGATTTTATTTATGAACCCAATTTTTTTAAATTTACCCCTTATACTTTACATTGAGAATAAGAACAAAGTTAGGGAGCTAGGGAGCTATTGAAAAAACTAAAAAAATATAAAAGTGAGTCAATAAATTTATGAACTAATATTTTAGTGTCAGGTACTAGAAAATAAATAGTTGAAGGATTAAATTAAAAATTTTAAAAATAATTTTTAATTCATAAATAAAATCTAAAATAATAGATTAAAGTATAAATATAATAAATTATTTTAAGTTTATAAAGTTAATATATTTTAACATATTATTTCTATATTTTTTTAAATGTTCTATGTAGTAATTACACTAATATAACTACTTTTATAATTAAATTTATCTTGAATTTTATATAAAATTCTTAACTTGTGAAAAATAATTAAATTTTGATTGAACCAAACCTCTTTTAATATTATTTATGGGGAAATATTGGTATTCTAAATAATAAACATAATAAAAAAAAAAGTCCAGCTGGAGAAGCCCGTTGACGTGCACGTGGACACTGAATTCGATGCCATCTAAAAAAGCGGGAGCAAAATCAATAGTTTTGGGATTCGTACTAATTTTAACATATTCAAATCACTCGCAGCATAGAAATCCAAAAGTCGGTTGCTTCTGTCCTCTGCTGCCTTCTGGTGCTTCACTCTTTGCTCCGGACTCCTCTCCGGCGAGGTTTTTCGCAACTTTTCAATTCTTTACTCTGTTTTCGTTTCAATTAGGTCTGCATATGCTTGTACACTTTTACCAATTTATCAATTTTGCTATATTTTCCCCTGAGTGCTTAAATTTGATAAGTTGCCATCGAAGTTGGGAATGTAATTGCATTGTGATGGACTGTGGAATCTTTCTCTGACCTTTTTAATGGCTGATTGGAGCCGCAGTTGGTTTCTTGCACAAGAACGAACAGCTTAGTGAGTTTATTTTGATATATTCATGTATGTATTATTTCTGATAAAGACTTGGAAAGTAACTTATCCTTGGATGCCGAAATTCATGGTTAGACTCTTATTAATTTGTTGTTAAAATTTTATCCGTTTCTGAATGAAGGTTTGATCGATGGTGAAGTGAAACACGGCTAGAAACGAAAGGAATTGAAACCTTTTTTTTTTTTTTTTTTTGTTTTCCCTTTCCCTTACTTATGGCGATATATCATGGAATTAGTCTTCTATCGATTCTTGGTGATTTGGTGCTTCCTTAGGATGAGAACATATTATAACTTCTGTTTGTAGATTGCCAACTTAGTATATTATTTTAAATGCAAGTGAAAATTTAATTAAATGGTCCACTGTATTGCTTGTATCCTATGTAATTTCAGGTTTGTACTATATAGACACACAAGTTGATGGTGCCATATGAGGATGTTGCCATAAGTACTAGTGCGATATATAAACGTCTGACTTTTGATAGTTCAAAACTTCAGCACCCACTGGAATTCAATGAATGCCAGTTTTTCAACAGTGATTCTAAAATGTACTGGATTGCCATTACTGTATATTTTTTAGTCAAAGAACTTTATGAAGATACAAGAAAGATACAAATATGGAGGATTAGGTATCCTCCTAAGAAAACGAAATTCTGAACAAGAAAGCTGAACATAAAAGGAAAATTAAGGTTAAACATATATCATTAATCCAATTAAGTACTGCAGTCTTAAAGGAAGATTTGACTTTAGATGCTGTCTTGCTTTGCAAAAGGACTGGCAAGATGGTAATTGTCATGATTCAAGCTTTCAAAGAATTAGTCATTTTTTCCAAAAGATACTCACAATTATAAACACAAGAAGAATCCAAGGTCCAGACACTTCTTTCCATTTCCTAAGAAAATTGAACAGACAAGTGAAACAAGAATACACCTGAAATAGAAAGCTTCTACATCATTAAGGTTTGAGGAAAGGTGGATCCTGGGAAGTGCCAAATATACGTATGGAGTTTGTTGTAAAGAAGAAAGCAATAGGCCTTGGAGGAAGATATATCTGTCTTATAAATTCTCCCAAAGCCAAGACCTGATGAAAGAATAATAACCTAGCTTTAAGCAAACCAAGCAAAGTTAATAACTATACCCCTGGCCCTGAGGGAAGAATTTCCAAGAGGGTGAGTAATTTGCATTTTGTTTCATGCTTATCAATTCATGTATTTTGTTGGAAACCTTACTTATTCTTTTTTATCATGTGCTAAAATGAGTGGTGCTTGCTTTGTGATTGTTGCTTGATGGTTATCTTGTATAATTATAGTTTGTGTATATTATATATTGATAACAAAGAATATTCATATGAAATCTTTCCTAAATCTTGTATTAATTATGTATTCGTTATGCAGGATCAACTATTAAGAGACCCATATTTTCGTTTTTGCAACTTCAGTTGTGTTATCAACTGTGATGAGTTGATCAGCTGGTTTTAAATCAGATTTCAAGAATGATTCTTTCTGCTCTTTTAACTTCTGTTGGAATCAATCTTGGGCTCTGTTTTTTATTTTTCACCCTATACTCTATATTGAGGAAGCAGCCTGGTAATATCACTGTCTATGCCCCTCGCTTGGTCGCTGAAGGAAAATTTCTACAGGGAGATCATTTTAACTTGGAACGGCTATTACCTACTGTTGGTTGGGTGAAAAAAGCATGGCAGACCTCTGAAGACGAATTTATATCAACATCTGGTTTAGATGCTTTTATCTTCATGCGCATGTTTATCTTTAGGTGATTGAAAATTATTAAATTGATTCTGTGTTTGAATTTATATCACATTGTTACTTGACTGGGCCCTCTTTGTTGTTTGATTCATCGATGGATGTTGTGTGCATTATGTTTATCAAGGATTCATTGTTGCATAAATTCATGTGCTTTTATCATCTCATGTAATTCTAAACGAGCATAGTGCGTCTTTGTGTGTGTGTGTGCAGTTAATGACTTTTTTTTTTGGTTAGCACTAACGCATGTCAAGTGTTGACAATTTGAACCTGTAATTAATACCAAACTTCCATTTCCACAACCAGCGACGTACTGTGTCCATTGTGGCCTACACCTTGCAGCGTTTGTTATATATGCTGCCAGTAACAGTGCCAATGCCAAAGCTGCTACAATCACTGCATGCATGCTTCATTCTTTCTTGTAATTTCATCACTGTGGTGGTTCATCTCTTTGCCTGTGGAAGTGTTGATTTCACTTGTTTTCCTTGAATCAAGAATCTGTAACTTTGAAAATGAATAAACTACTGATTATTGAGTGAATTACCTTGGCAACAAAAAATTGATCATGGGTTCTGATCGTCACATTTTATATGGATCTGTATACTACATCATTTAAGTGTTTCACAAGGTTGAAATTGAATATGACTCTATTTTGTTTTAGTTAGTTTTTAAGTTTGTTATGATCAATTGATTTTGTCAAGCTAGAGCAATATATTGTTAATTCATTTTACAGAAAACGAAACTTTATTACGGAAGAAAAAAGTTACAGAAGAGGAAAATAAGCCATATTTAATGGGAACTGTGGCAAAAAAATATGAACATAGAAAGATAAATAAAAAATTCTTCAGATCAAAAGTGCAGCATAGCAGCCCAATCTTTTTTTGCTAATCTGAGATAGCAACCCCCTCAAAAAGTTAGTTAATTTTATTCCAAGGTATTAGGGTAAAAATTCTGAAACTTGGTTATAGCAGTCAGTATAGTTGCATTGTCAATGGCAATTTGTTTGCCTAAACAGAACTTGACTTAAATGCATGGCACACTGAGCACAGCATCAGCATGATTTGTATCATTTTGACAAGAACACTATTTTTTGTTGTGCATAATTCCAATTTGATGATGATTTCTGCAACACAACAGGACACTTTATCTTGTTGGTTTTACACACGTAAATTTAAATTCACTGTATAAATGTTCTCTGTTGACTGACATCTAGCATGGTTGTATTACTAATTTCCTAAGATGGAGTGGGTTATATTTTTAGTATGATATGGCTAATCTATTAGTAACCATTAACTACTTGAAGCGACACTTAAGTTTTAGCTTACTGTTGTGGTGTTCATTCCTTTGTTAGCTTTGCTATCTGAAATGCTTTTATATACTCATAATATATTAGTCTTTCATGTTTAATATCACTTACTGAATGTACTTTGTTTAGAGTGTTCACTTGGTTCGGCTGATCGTTTACCCTCATTTTGTGATATTATACAGTTTGAGAGTATTTTCATTCGGTGGAATTGTTGGGATCTTCATTCTTCTTCCAATCAATTATTTGGGGACTCAGCTTAGTGATGATTCTGACCTTCCAAACAAGTCCTTGGACTCATTCAGTATTTCTAACGTCAACAATGGTTCAAACAGGTGAATATATTTACTTAATATGGTCTTGGGTCTCTTTTGTTTATAATGAAGAGCGGAGCATATATGAAGTATTGATATCTGGTTACTGTTATGAGTTATGAGTTACATCAGAGTGGGAAAATGTTTCATTCAATTAATATCCAATGATATTGTGAGAAATCTCTGCTATATTATGATAAGTAGCTGCTTGCAATATGCTTTTGATGAATATAATTTAAGAATACTGGATCAAAGGTAAAACTTGCAGGTGTCCCCCACCCTCCCCCTGTTCCTTACCCTGAACACAGCAGTTGAAGTTCTCCCAAGATTAACAAGCCTGGTTTACCATTGTCATGCATTTACATTGTAAATTCTTGAATTTAAAAAAGTTGTTTCTTCGCCAGATTCTAATGTCTTACTGAAAGATGTGTTTCATGTGTATCCTTGAAACTTTTTCCTTTTTATTTGGTGTCTTTCTTAGCTGTAACCTGGAAACTTTAATTACTAGATTTGACTTTTTCAAGGTTATGGATCCATTTTTGTGCTGCATATGTTTTCACTGGAGTTGTCTGCTATCTTCTTTATTATGTAAGTCCCAGTTTGCTCTGTTAATGCTGTAGTATTTGTCAATTCTTACTTAAAGATAGTGGTTGAACTTCATGCTTGATTTTTATACTAATACACAGGAGTATGGCTACATTTCATCAAAAAGAATTACTTGCTTCTTTTCATCCAAACCTCTGCCACAGCAATTCACCATTTTAGTCCGTGGTATTCCTGTTCCACAAGGAAGCACCTGCAATGAAACTGTTGAGCAGTTCTTCAAGGAGTATCATCCTTCTACTTATCTTTCACATTCTGTGATACGTCGAAGCAGCAAACTTCAAAGTCTTATTGTAAGTATTTTTCTAGAATTCTATTTGTTTTAATCTATTCCCCTCAGGATTTCAAACGTGAAACACCCTTAAAAAGCCCAAGAGGCAAACAAAAAGCATATCTCAAAATTTGAAGGGAAAAGTTTTGAGTATGATACTGGCACTTCCATTTCAACCAAATGCATGTCAAACCTGCAAAGAGATCACAATTTCAAAGCAGCTTATTCCCCCTTCTACTCAAAACTGCAAAGAAAACCCCAAGTTGTTAGACATATCCTGCATTCTGTAAACCGCCCAGATAGCACATAAATGATATGAACTCTATATATACAGGAACTAGATTTTCTTAGGACCAACTATTATACTACCATGTCAATATACTTTTTTCCCCTTTTGGGTAGAAATTTCTTACCTATTTTGTTCAATGATTTTATGCATCACAGTTATGTTTTATCCTCAGTGATTGAAGTAATTGCCCTCACAGGTGCGCACTTTAGTGTGGTTCTTTTGCATACTGAATGTTGAAAATGGCATCTGTTGGGGATTAAAATCCACTATTTGGCCATGAGATAACATTTGAAGCTTTTAGGTTGAATAGTTTCTGGACAAAGAATTAGTATGTGTTTTACCAAGTAATTAGGTGATCAGATCCTATTTACCTTGTTCTTTAATTATATATCCATTGGTTTCTAGTCCAATGCAGCTGTGTTGTTGGGCTTATCAGAGATCAATTTCCATTCACATAGTTTAATGATGAGGCTTTAAGATTCAGTGAAGTTTTGAGCCTTTCTTTAATTAGATTGTTGTTGTTCTTTCTTTTATTTTATCCTCTTAATGTTTTTGTTTTCCTGGGTGGCAGGATTGGGTTTGGTTTTCATGTTGACATTGTGCATCTTAATAAAATCTGAATTTCTAAGAAATATAATCTTATACTTGACTTCAGTTCTTTCTTATAATTTTATTCATATTTGTACTACTAAAAGTTTAGCCTTTGAAGACTGATGCAGAGAAACTGTACAAAAGGTTTACACAAATAAAGCATGAAAGTGATGCTGCTCAAAGGCAAAGCCGTGAAGGATGTTTGGGACTTTTTGGTCGTAAGGCTGATAATTTAGATCACTATGAAAAAAGACTGCAGGACATAGAAGATGATGTGAAAATGGAACAGTCGTCACTAGCAGAGAAGGTATCTTTGATGTCTAGGCAACCATAATTTACAAAACTCAAGTGATAATAAATTAGTTGTATTTTCTATAGGGCTGTTCAATATCCAGTTTGGTTTGCCACCAAATTTAACACCAAACAAAAGGAACTTGGTTAGCATATTTATTAATATAAACATAATTAATGATAAGAACAAATTTAATCTTATTTGAGTCATTAGGATAAAATTTGTTTCAGTGTCACAAATCAGGTTAATTGCTGAAAGATGTGGTAGCAGCACAATAGAAGGAGATATACATCTTCATATACCATCTCTAAATGAATGGAGACTGCAGAAAGAAAAAATAAAGGAGAAAAATAGAAGAACAACAATGATGTTTAGACTTCCTTTCTTCTTCTTCCCCCCCCCCCCCCCCCCCCCTTTTTTTTTAGGTCTCAAGGTTTTCTGGCTATTTCAAAATGTGAAATGTCAAACTGAAAGAAAATTATGTCAAGAATGCATATTCTAAGAAAAAAGTATGAGGAAGAATACTCATTTGGTGAAATTGAGTAATGGGAAGTAGAGCGAGTAAGGTGAGTATAAATTGCTTACTAAAGCATATGGTTTGGGTATTGGTCAGCCAGTGTACCATACTTTGAATTTACTGAATTTACCTATTTATTACTCGTGAATGAACAAACCTAAAAATTTGCTCAGCTTCATCAGTGTAAGCAGGCTTGATTGGGTTTTAGATAGCCTAGATTACTAATAAAATTTGCCCATTGACTACTAGATTTGACTTTCATTACGTGGATATTTTATCCTACAACAGATGCATAAGCTGATATAAGGATGATATCTAATACATCCACTTTTCTTTTATCACCTTTAACTTTAAAGGAAGTTCCAGCTGCCTTTGTCTCATTTAAGTCAAGATTTGGAGCTGCAATAGCTTTACACATTCAAGAAGGTGTCAATCCGACGGAATGGATTACCGAGAAAGCTCCTGAGCCCCATGATGTACATTGGCCTTTCTTTTCTGTGTCATTCATTAGAAGATGGATTGGCAAGCTGGTGGCTTTTGTTGCATGTGTTGCTCTTACAATTCTATTTTTCATCCCAGTGGCAATAGTACAAGGTCTTACCCATCTGGAGCAGTTGGAAACCTGGTTCCCTTTTCTTAAAAGCATACTGAGACTGTAAGTGTGAAGTTTTACCTGTTGAATCTCAAGCTTCTACAATGAGAACCTGCGAGAGTTGGATCATTCCCTTCTTAACTGTGGATATACATTTTAATATGCCTTCGAGCCATGTGATTAAGTCATAGTTTTATTATTTATGATGCATCATTTTGCCTCTGATTCTATGATATCTTTTTATGTGCTGGCACGTGGGATGATTATTTTGCTTGCTTATTTCTGGAAACTATGCTGGTATGAAGAATGGTAGTCATTTTTTAGATCCCTATGTTTCTTTTATTTACATCTTGCTAATGTTGCCTTTCTCAATGAAGGTTTCTCTTCCTACCAAATGTTTCAAGATCTGTCATAAGCAAATTGCATGCTAACTCAGAGTTGTTTGCATTTGAATGCCCATATATATATATATATTTCCATTTCTGTCCAGATATTCAACTTGAAATATCAACTATTGATTCATATCTCGGTGATATGAAGTAATACATCAAGCTAGAGGCACAATGCACTTCCTTTTTTATTGACTACGCTGGTGGTACTTTAATTAAAATATAGGAAAGCTTCATGCAAACAATTCACGCATAGACCATATACATGAAATTGATTAGTGGTCTTCAATTTCTGCAGGGGTTTAAGCAAATGTTGATAGCATGACTGTGTATGTGATACAGGAACAGCTCCACAAAAGTTCATTTTAGTATTCTGTTCTTTCTTTTTCTCCTTGCCTCGTCTCCCAATTTGTCTCTTTATATGTCTGTATGTCCCTACACATCTCTCGTATTCTGTACTTTATACTTTGGTTTCCTTCTTTTCTCAATTCAGAAAACTATGAAAAGATTAGTTGTTTGTAGAAAAGTTTGTTCTCTGTTGCACCCCAACGTCAGTATATCATATAATGAGAAAATTACATATCCCATTATCCTAAGACTCTTTGAGGTATTGCCAAATATCCTGCTCAACATTGAACAGCTCCAATTTATGCTTTCATAATATTAAGATTGTGATCATATGTGTTCTCAGTATCTAAAATAGTTGCTTCTGAAATGAGACTGGGAAAAGTGCTTGGTGGCTGGCCCGCCATTCTCCTTCCAACTTGGAGGCTGTTCAGTATTTCTAAGTAGCTTAGAGTTTTTCCGTCTAACTTAAGAGGTTTTTCCCCCTTTTTAGAAATTTTGGGTGGAGAAAGAGAGTGTAAGTTGTTATGACGTTGTGGTCTCTTTGCTTGTTTCTAGTGCATTGGGCTTGAATCTATTATAAGGCTTTTTAACCTGCATTTTTTTTTTTCTTTTGGAGCAGACTTGATTTACTATCCTCTGTGAGTTTCTGCTATGCTTGCCAGGGGAGGGGGGTTTATTTATCTGTATGCAGGGCTGCTGCGGAGATCTCCTGAGCTACTGTTCTGTTTGTTTTTTGTTTTTTCTCTTCTCCTTTTTCTGGCTTTTCTTCTGCATCAAATCAAAGGGTTCCCCTTTATAATGATGTGCTCTTTGCGTCTAACCCTCACCAGTGCTCTTATGAGGCTGTACAAAACCCATCGTTCAAGTCTCAGTCAATATATAAAAGTAGAACATAAGCCAAGTAGTATTGGTACTATTTTGCAGCACCAAAAGAACATAACCTATGTTTTAGTTGATAACTGGATAAAGTTATTATCAATGATATTTGTGTTCTGATATTTTTCACTAGATGATACACATTGTCATTTGCAACTTCTTACCCAGGGGATGCTTGATTTATATTGTCTTCAGTATCTCATCCTGCAAAGAAATCTCTTACATGAGCTGGTAGACTTGTGATTGTGTGTGCATGCAAGTGTGTTGTAGGTTTTGTAGGATTACATTGATGTGTTCTTTCCCTAATCAGGTGAAAAGTTGCTTTGAGATTGCAAATTGAGAGTTTAATTTATTGTTTGAATAAGTAGTACTGATTTTAGTGTTGTCATGGATAATTACTGCAACTGAAGTAGAGTTTTTCATTATACATTTGCAGGGCAGTTGTGAGCCAAGTTATAACGGGATATCTTCCCAGTCTGATTCTGCAGTTGTTTCTATCCTTTGTGCCACCTATTATGATTATGCTTTCGTCCTTGCAAGGATACATCTCATGGAGTCAGATACAGAAAAGTGCATGTTCTAAAGTATTATGGTTTACCATATGGAACATATTCTTTGCAAATGTGCTATCAGGGTCAGCTCTCTATCGGGTTAATGTCTTTCTAGAGCCAAAAAATATTCCTGCAGTACTGGCTGAAGCTGTACCAGCACAGGTGAGAATATTTAGTAGTTTTTATCCCTGTGAAATAGTTGTATGAAGTTTCATAAGGTGTTCCAACATTTTATAAAGGGAGATTGAGTTCTTGGTTCTTTCTTATGTTTGTCAATTTTATTTTATATATCCTCTCCATATGCCAATGGCCTGGAGGCCTAGTTCTCAAAATGAAGATGATGTAGAACAATATCAGAGATGAGGGAGAAAGGTGGGGAGAAGTTAAGAGAGAATGAGGGAGGAAGAGAAACCTTATGTTAAAACAAAATAATCTTATTCCAATAAAAAATGGTTTCTCTCTTAACATAATGCCTAAGGCTATTTATAAATAGTCTTGACACAATAGAATAAAACTAGGGTTCTATTAGGAGGTCCATTACAAAGAAAGTAAATAATTAAAATACCTAAAATTAAAGCCTAACAAAAAGATGATTAAAAGCCTAACAAAAATATTTAAATTGGAAAATAATTCTAACTCCTAGGCCTATCCTAAATGACTAAATTACAAATAATATTTCTAGGTTTATCTCTAATAACTGAATTACAAATAAATAATAAAATGTCTCTTATTCCATTCTGCGTTAGAAGTTTTATTAATATTTCTGCAATTTGTAAGTCTTTGTCAGGCAAAGCAGCTAAGTCTTTTATAGCAAAATTTGCAAGTTTGAACATCGAGCATTCATTTTGTTTAAGATTTGCCATATCCAGCTTGCTGTTTTTAACTTCCCAGTAAATCCAGTTGTATTGGAACACTGGCATTTTATGAAGGGCTTTTATTAGGACTAACATGATGGGAATGCGGACCGGATCATTAACCTAAGCTGGCTAAGAGATTTTTGTAAGGAGATGTGAAGGTTTATCATATCCAGCTTGTTGGCTCAAACTTAGAATTGAATCTGGTAGTTTTGGAACTGACATTTTTTGGAAAGGCCTTTTGTAATTCTAGGCAAGATGACTAATTAAATCAATCAGCTATGGTGTCCATGATTCGATCAAAAGTGTCAAACACACTATTGCTCCCCAGTGTGCATGGGCATTTAAAAAAAGAAAACCAAAAAAATCTGAGCACAATGGTCCTCCAAGGCCTATTTCTGAATTTCTGTAGAAATTAATGAAAAAATGGATGGATATTAAGACAGACTGACCACTGAACTTTATTAGTATGACAGTTCCTCTTCCTTATAATAGTGACAACTAATTGGGAAGACCATGCTGTGTATATGAAGCATTATGTACCTGTAATTGTCATGTGTTGTAAATTGTTTCAATATGATAATGGATTAGGACCATATTCTATAAAACTATTGGTTTAGTTTACAACTATTTCACAACTGGACTTCCTAAATTAAATATTTTAGTAGTTATGTTGATAAATAAACTCATATATGATATGTCATTGAGACAATCAAGTGCCAAAATCAGTAAATCAAATGCATTGGGGATATGAGAAATTGAACAGAAGTGGATCACAGCGTTTTGAGGGAATCCTTGGAGTGAGATGACCGAGGGTTCTTTGTTTGCTGATATGCTGTGCGGAAAGTGTAACATGTTATCGTAGGAGTGGTACTTGGTAGAGCTGAAAGAGAGAGTTGTCCTATTGGCAGATGTCAGTATTCTCCTATTTAATTGCTTTCTTTCTTTTACCTGGCTACATGTTGTTTGTTACCATAAAATATACACCTGACAGGTAGCTTTTGTTTTGTGTGTGGTATATCTATCTTCCAGAATGCTTTGAAAATTATTTGAGCTTCACAAAGCTTATTTTAGAAATTTTGTAGAGAAGAAATTCATTTAGAGAAAATCAGAGATTGGAATATCAGAAAAGGATCAGGAATCTTCCTAAAACACATAGAAAAAACAAATATATTCAGAATATGCCAGCTCAAAGGAGCTCCCTGTTCCCTCTGGCTAAAAAACGCATGTGCTGAAATCCATGAAAAGTTTGGAATACTATCCTATGGCGAGAAGCAGGGGTGAGGATCTGCTACTTAAGTTTGAAATGGATATTATCTCATGCAAGAGAGGGAATACAAAACGTTGTCTATGAATATATCTTTTAGTTGTTACTTGTCCTTATTCATATTTACCTGTGGCAAAGCACATTTTTATTTTGTCTATATGATATTATCCCATGTTTTAGAAGATATAAAGTTCATTTGTTCTATTTAACTGGTGTAGGCATCGTTCTTCATAGCTTATGTTGTGACATCTGGATGGACCAATATAGCATCTGAACTCTTTCAATTGCTTCGACTTATTTGCAATTTGATAAATAGAATTTTTTCTGGGAACAATGATCATGATTTTGAGGCCCCTTCAATGCCCTATCACAGTGAAATTCCCAGGATTCTGTTCTTTGTTCTTCTTGGTGTAACATACTTCTTCCTTGCTCCGTTGATACTGCCATTCCTCTTGGTCTACTTTTGTTTGGGATACATTATTTATCGCAACCAGGTTTGTAAATTCTCTTTCTTTTTGCATTTCAGTATATGCATTTGTCTTTCCTTTTTGTTTAGGGTATGATTTGTCTCCCTTCATAGTTGTATAATATTCATTTGAATTTATAATACCTACTAAGATGTAATATTGATTATGGGAGGGTTCACTGTGCACCATTCAAGATGATAATACCAACTTATATTTATTATTAGAACTTATAGGTGACAATAATCTGAGCGTAATAATCATCTACACGTATTAACTTCCAAACTAATTGCTCTTGTTTTCTTACTTTTGGGAGGAGAGCAGGGAGAGGGTGGTGGCTTGTAAATTGAAGTGATCCTATTCTGTATAATTCAATTGAAACTAGTGTATTCTTCTAATATATGGTGGGTAGATATAGGCAACCAGGAGGAAGTTTTTAATACAATATTATATCTATCAAGTTGAGGCTTTCTGAGACCTTCAGGTTTTTCTCACTCTTATCCATTGTGCAATAGTTATTCTTTGTTTCCTTCATTTCACAACATTTTGCAACCTTTTTATGAGATAATTGGTTATTCCTTTTTAGTCATAAACGATGCTAAACTGAAAAAGTTGGTATAATGGAACAGAGCTATTTTTTGGAAAGTCTATCTTATAAAATATGTATTTGTTTCTCATAATAATTAGGTGTTTCAATGAGAGGGAAATGGATTTTGCCAGATGATGCTGCGGGTAAAAATCAATGCATTTGGCTACTGCTTTGTATATCTCAAAACAATTATTTATGGGTTTCCCTGCTCCCCCCCATCATAGCCCCTGCCTAAACAAAAAAGAGATCATACAATTTATATATAATCACAAGTTGCCATCTAATTCTTAGTTGTAAAATTTATGAACTTGAATCGTGTCTTTTTACCTACAAGTTTTCCTCTCTGATAATACATTGAGGCACAGTAAGGTCAGTTCTTGGCCCTATAGAGATGAGATTTTGGTGCATGACTTTATGGTGTCCTTAGTTGAATTAATGAACATTTTGGAACTTTTTGATCCCAAAATTTCTAATGGTATCTTAATTATCTTTTGGTGACAGCTCTTAAATGTTTATGCACCAAAGTATGATACTGGAGGAGACTATTGGTCTAAGGTTCACAATACCACAATTTTTTCCTTGGTACTGATGCATATTATTGCTATTGGAATATTTGGTCTGAAGAAGCTTCCTCTGGCATCTGGCTTAACCGTACCTCTTCCAGTTCTTACACTTCTATTTTATGAGTACTGCCAGAAACGGTTCTTGCCTTTATTCAAGGATTATCCTGCTGAGGTACATTGGTTGACAAATAATGCTGATCTTTTGATTCTTGACTCTATGTTTTTCAACTGCCCATAGATTGTTGTTTGGACTTGTGATTATTACGTATTTCCTTGTATAGTAGTTGGAGAGGAAATATAGGAAGCTAATTCTAGAGGCTTTTGAGCTTTCTAAGAAACATTGTTCTTCACATGATTGTTTTGGCAGTATAACGTGTTGAAATATAGTGCTCTAGGCAAACCCTAAATGCTAATTAGTTGGTGATTGATCCCCAATTACCAAAGTTGATACTTAGGCTGAAGGGTGGGGTTAAAAAAGTATAAAAGAGAGCATGAACAGCATGTGGGGCAAAATAACAGGATGGTGGGAGGAGTTTCTGGAGGAGAGCCACATGGAGGGCAGAGTTAGTTATTGAAACGAATAGAGGAGGGTGGAAGGGAAGGAGGAGGGAGACTTGGAGAATCTGCTAGTGGACTAAACCCACGAAGAGTTACAGTTTTTTCTTTTTGTTGTTGAATTTTGGCTATATTTCAAAATGAAGGTTCAGGGACCCATCAGTTGTGGACTTGGGTCCTCCTGTTGAGCTAGATATTAGGAGACAAGAAATGATTGACAGCAGCTTAACTGGCGTCTAATCAGTGATGGAGAAATGTTATGTTGAGGGTGGGCATGTGCGCTTCCCCTCAATTTTTTTAAATTTGTACAATATCGTATTGAATTTTGATGTTATGGCCCTTCATCTCCTAAAATTTTAAACCCACTGGATCGGTATATGTATTATATAATTTCTTTTTAATTATTTGATATATTAATTTTAGCTCACTTAACCCAGCATTTATTACTTATATAACTCCAGTTAAAAAAAAAAACTTTATTATAATTATATTTTATATTTTTTTCTCATTCTCTTCTCTTTTCTTTCCCTTTTTTTTTCCTTATTTTCTTCTTACATTTCTTTTTCTTTTTTCCCTCACTTTGTCTCTTGTATCTTCAATTTTCATTGTTTTTTCTTCCTAATGGGCTTTCAAAATTGCAACTTCTTCCCTATCCTAAATTTGTGGTTGTGGGTGAGTTTAAAATTAAGGCTTTTGAGTATTTTAAAGTTTAATACCCATACCTCTAATCTTTAATTTTTATCTTCTTGAAATAATCTCTAAACTGATTCTAAAATTTGGAAATTTAATCAGGTCAATTTAGTGTAAATACTAAGTTGTTACTTGATCAGAGTATTGATTATGCTACAATTTTACTAAATTAGCAAATTTGTAATTTTAATTTGTAATATTTTATTTAAACAAGATACTGTAACAACTCAATTTTTTTCGGATTGGATATAGACAATTTTTTTTTATGAGAAAATTAACATAAATGTAACATGCTTCATTTAGACCTTATGAATCTAATTTCCAACAATAAACTGTGATTAATATAAAAGATTTTCTGTGAAATATTATAATTTTCTTATCACTCTAATGGTTGAGATAAGGTGGAAAAAAATTATGTCAATTTTGCTCCCACTAATTTTGGGTCTTGGCTCAAACAATTAATAAAAAGAAATGCTCAGGCTCTAGGTTGGTTCCACATGAGGATACTAGATATTAAAGACAATAATATTATCTTCTGAAAGGATCATTAAGTAGTATTGGATGTTTGAGTTTCACATAAAAAAAGCATATGATGCTTAGTGAGGTGTTTAAGAAGTGTGGTTTCAAGTCTGTTTTCAAGGGTAAGCTTCTTATACTCTTTGGGTCTTATCAAATGTATTATAGTAGGTGGTCATCATTACACAAAGGGCTGTGTGCAGAGGGTTTTCACTGACAAGAAGGTCAAGTAAAGTGTCGTAGAATGCAGTTGTCGGGATGTTGGCTCTTAAGGGTGGTGCTATGATAATGACTTTGGGTACTTTGAAATGCTTAATGTTTGATGGGATACTTATAATTTGTCTCCCTAGCAAGTTGATGGGCTTGGGAAGGATAGGCCGTGGTCCATAAAAAATTTAAGAGGAACAACCAAATGCAAAAATAGGGGGCACGTGACTCAGGGGGAAATAACTAAACAGGACAGGTGTCTATAGAGAGAAAGGGGGGCTAACGGTTTGGCAGACTATGTAAGGGAAGAAAGGAACTATGGCAGGCTGTTAGATGAGTGTGAGGAGAGAGCTTTGGCCTCTCGAAAGTCAGGGAACCTATTTGTTTTTTCTTTTATTTTAGCTGCTGTGTATCAAGCTTTTGAGCTCTTCTTCAGCCTTCCAAATATTATAGGAGCTGAGCAATATAAATAACACTATACAATTTAGTTGGGTCCATTATATTGGTATCAAAGCGGTGATGTAGGGAATTGTAAGCACTCGAATGGAGCAAAGAGTAGAAAATTTGGAGATGAAGGTGGAAGATATTTATAGGAAGCTTGCGACATTATGGTCATTAGGATGTGAGGATGGCTTTTAGATATGCTGTCATTGTTAGAGGTGAGGGAGAATGGGAAGGAGATAGTGGGGATCAGCTTGTCTCTTGTCGGAAATGAGGAGGTCAATATGGTCGACGCTGAAGGATATATCCAAATTTTGACAATCAGAGATTCCTCTGTTCTCTGGGGAAGACTCATTTGGTTGGATCTTTTAGGTTTATCAGTATTTTTTTTTAAATTCAGTAACGAAGGTCAACAAAATGGAAGTTGTGGCGGTGTGTATGGAAGGAACGACGTTGAGTTGGTTCCAATGGGTGGAGCTGAGGAAACCAATTCAGTCGTGGGCTGAATCCAAACGTGAGGTGATTGAAAGGTTCCATAAATGACATATGGGAGATGAGTATGAGATTCTGATGGCACTTAAGTTGGAAGGCACGGCGGCTAAATACAAAGAACAATTCGAGAGACTCTCAACACCTATATAAGAGGCATCAAACATGCTTTTGATGGGAGCTTTCAAGAATGGGCTTAAGAAGGAAATAGGAGCTGGGATCAGAATGCTTCAACCAACTTCCTTATTGAGATAGCAAGTCAGGTGGGGGAGAGGAATAACACCCTTGTGGAAGCTAAGGAGAAGAAATTCTAGAAAGAACTAGGTAGTGGATAAAGCCTAAGTGGGGTGGGTACAAGAATAACTTTCAGAAAATGCTATCATCACTTGAGGCGAGTAAGGTTACTGCAAGTGGGGTTAGTGCAAAGAATGGGAAAAGGAAAGTAGGAGAGGAGACCAGAGGAGCTGCTATTAGTACTGCTAGTGATACAACTCTTAATAGATTTAAGGTTGTTTGATGTTGAAGTGGCACGAAGAAGGGAATAGGGGCTATGCTTCAAATGTGAAGAGAAGTATGCTCACTGGTGTAAGAATAAAGCAATGCAGTTATTGATTTTCTTTGAGGAGGATGAAAGGGATACTTTAGAAGGTCCAGTTAAAGAGGAAGTACCTAAAACTCCCATGGAGCTTTCAATGGATTCGATAGTTGGAGTGGTGTGGCATTGCACCATAAAACTAGGGAAAATTGAAGGGGTACTTAGTACTGGTTCTGATTGATAGTGGGTAACCCACAGCTATGTTTCCTCGAAATTAGTGGAAAAGTTAAAAATTTCCATGCAAGATACCAGGCCCTACATCATCATAGTGGGTAATGGGTATCAAGTGAGAGGAAGTAGAGTGTGTTGGAAGGTGGAGTTGGAGTTACCAGGGATCCAGATCGTTGAAGATTAGTACCCCTTTGATTTGGGAGAATCTAACTTAGTGTTGGGCATCAATTGGTTGGAATCATTGGGTGGAGCCAGTGTTAATTGGAGACTATTAACGATGAAATTTAACTTGGTAGGGGAATGGAAGTGTTTTAAAGGTAGACCAACATTAGTGAGAACCTTGATGTCCTTGAGTACGATACTGAAATCTGTTAAAGGTGGTGGAGAGGGGTTTTACTTAGAAGTTGGAGAAATATCTCTTCAGCATTCTAAGGTTGAATTGGAGCCCTAAATACAAAAATTGTTAGAAGAATTCACTGAAGTTTGTGCACCTCTCAATGAGCTACCACCCCCCTGTTAAATAGATCACGCTATCAACTTGAGCAAGGGCGCCTAGCCTCCAAATATTAGATCTTACTAATATGCTCATCCACAGATTTATGAGATAGAGAAGCTAGTTTAAAAAATGCTAGTGGGAGGCATATTTCGATCTAGTAGCCTTTTTTCAATTCTGGTACTATTGGTTAAAAAGAAGGATGGGAGTTGGCGCTTAAATGACTGTGCCTATCATATTTCCCATTCCAGCAATAGTTACTGTTGGATGAGCTAGGGAGCACCACTATATGCTTTAAGTGGACTTAAAATCAGGTTACCATCAAATTAGGATGGAGGGTGATGAAGAGAAGATAGTTTTTCGGACTGACGAGGGACATTACGAATTCATGGTAGTGCCACTTGGCCTTAATAATGCTCCCTCTACTTTCCAATCCTTAATGAATGAAATTTTCAAACCGTACTTGAGGAAGTTTATACTAGTCTTTTTTGATGACATATTGGTGTTTAGTATGGATGTTTCAACTCACTTGGACCATTTGAGGCATGCTTAAGTGTGTTGAAAGAGCACAAATTCAAGATTAACTAGAAGTGCGTTTTTATGCTGCCCAAATTGCAGTACTTGGGCCATATTATATCTGTTGCTGGTGTGGAGGCTGACTCTGCAAAAATAGAAACTATGATCAAATGGATAGTACTAAAAGGACATTAAAGCTTTGAGAAGATTCCTTGGGTTGACTGGTTATTACATAAGGTTTATCAAAAACTATGGGAACAGAGTTGGACCATTGATACAATTGCTGAAAAAAGATGTGTTTGGGTGGAATCTAAAAGCTCAGAAGGCATTCGAGGATTTGAAAAAGGCCATGACGACAATGCCTGTTTTAGCTATGCCTAATTTCACATTCCCTTATGAAATTGAGACCGACACTTCAAGCAAGGGAGTAGGGGTGGTCTTAATGCAAAAAGGATGGCCAATTGCTTACTATAGTCAAGTACTTTCAAGTAAGGCTCAACAAGCATGGGTGTATGAAAGAGAGTTGATGGCTTTGGTGTTTGTGGTGAAATGGTGGAATCATTATTTGATGGGGCATCTGTTTGTTATGAGGGCTGATAAAAAGGCACTTAAAAATACTTGCTGAAACAGCAGGGGATGGATTCCAATCAACAGAAGTGGGTTTCCAAGCTTTTGGGTTACAAGTTTGAAGTAAACTATAAGCCTATGAAGGAAAATTGTGCAGCGGATGCATTTTCCATGAAAGGGGAATCATTAGAGTTGAATGGGTTTTCTCTTTAGCAGTATAATCAACTGGAAAGCCTTGATTTGGAGGTTAAAAAGGATGAAAAGCTCAAGGAAATGGTGCAGAAGTCTTTAGCTAGTCAGGAGGTGCCACAAGGCTACAGTTTAAAGGGGGTCACTTACTGTTCAAGGGTAGATTGGTCATACCAAAAGGGTCTCTAGAATTTCACCCTTAATTGGTGAATTCCATAACTCCCTTTTGAGCGGCCACTCAGGTTACTTGAGGACCTACAAAAGATTGGCGGAGGTAGTTTATTGGGATGGAATGAAAAAAGAAGTCCAGCAGTATGTGGCAAAATCTGACATTTGCCAGAGGTTATGAGGCCAAGCATCCAGAAGGGCTGTTACAGCATCTGCCCATTGCTCAACAAGTTTGGGAGGATTTGAGCATGGACTTCATAAGGTTGCCATAATCTGAGAAAGACAATGTGGTGATGGTAGTGGTGGATTGTTTGACTAAGTATTGTCATTTCATACCCCTTACTCATCCATTTTCAGCAAAAGATGTGGTAGCAATATTCATTTAGGAGATAGTAAAGCGACATGGCTTTCCAGGTCCATAGTATTTGACAGAGACATGGTCTTTATAAGTCACGTTTGGCAAGAATTGTTTAAATTGGCTGGTACAACTCTCAAATACAGCTCAGGTTACCATCTTCAAACAAATGGACAAACCGAGGTGGTAAACCGCAATTTAGAGACCTACCTTCTATGCTTTGTTGAGGACAAGCCCAAACAATGGGTAAAGTGGTTACCAAGGGCTGAATATTGGTTCAATGCACTACTAGTACGACTTCATTCATAGCCTTTTATGGGCGGGATCGACCCACCCTGTTTAGGTTGGAAAGGGGGGCTAACGGTTCAGGAGGCTATGTAAGGGAAGAAGGGACCTATGTATGGTAGGCTGTTAGTAGATGAATGTGAGGAGAGAGCCCTGACTTGTCCAAAGTCAGGGAACCTTTCTGTTTTCCATTTTATTTTAGCTGCTGTGTATTGAGCTTCTGAGCTCCTCGTTGGTCTTTCGCATATCATGGGAGCTGGTCTATGTAAATAACACTACAGTTCCAATTGGGTTCATTATAAGCCGATTTTCAAGAATAAATTCCTTACACTCGTGTTCTATCATATTCATAACAAATTAATGGGATTTTACTTAAAATTGTAAGGATATCTGCTTGGACAGTAGCTTCATGTGGAATTTTGCAAAAATCAGGACTATATATCCAGGTAGTCAGTAACACCTGGGATGGTAGGAGAACGTTAATTTTTTGATTCCATGACCTATGTGGAAATCATTATCTGTTTGAATTTACTTCGGTTCTCTAATTTTGATAACATTTATTTTCTTGCTGGATTTATTAAGGTAACTGTTAAGGCTTACAATTTCTTAATAGCTGTTATAGTGTAATGATTGTAACACCTGGTTTGGATTTGACTGTTACTTTATGCACTCTCATTTATGGATATCATGCTTCTGCAGTGTTTGATAAAGAAAGACAGACAAGACCAAAATGATCCTAATATATCTGAATTCTATGATAAGTTAACCAATGCATATAATGATCCAGCTCTGGTGCCAAAGAACTATACTGGAAGGCACGATAGTCATACCACTCCTCTACTTCATAGTTCTGATGTTTAAATTCATAATCATCTTCCTATGGCAGCTGCATCTAATAATGTACAGAGTTTGGCAGATGGTTTGTTTGTTGAAGGTAATGTCTCTTCAATTTAAATATTTCGTTTAATTTTTAATTTTGCGGTCCTTGCTGTAACATGTATTCTTGTGTCCGAACTGAGAACTTGTGTTTGTAAGTTGTCTCCTATAACTAGTGTAAAATTACTCTTGAAGTTAATTCTTATGCAATAGTTGTTCGTATGTAAACCATATAATGAATTTGTTCAGAAGTTGGATATAGTACCTGTTTGAATGTGCTTTAGACGTTGAAAATTTTAGGGATGTTGTGTCAGCCCATAAAGTTCTAGTTTTTGGGCATTTTGTTAGTTTCATTGTTTTGTGGCTCATTTTTCATTTTCAAACACTAGAACTTCAGTGTTCACAACATGAAGTATCTGTCAACAACTAGAAATTCCGACTATTCTTTTATTTCCTCGTGTATTATAGCACTTTGTCATGAATGAAAAAACAACAAACTTTTTCTGTAATCTTTTGGTTCTTTTCTCTGTTGAGATTTTAGGATTTAAGGTTTAGGGTTGAGATTTTACGTTATCTGCTTCCAATTCTGTGAAAACACTAGTAGTAGCTCCCGAACTTCCAGAATTTTACAATCGTCCATGTAGCTTAAAAATTGAACCCTCTTATATAACCAAAAATAAGAAACCCTCCTCTAGCTGAATATATTCTGAATATTTGTGTAAAAATATATTCCTTCTGAGCTCATCATTGGCTCTTAATTCAAATACTACTCTTTAGTTCTATGCATTAGCATGCTTTTCTTGAAGTACCTGATCATAATGTGTACCTTCTTGTAATCTTTTCAATGAATCTTCCAATTCTCGTATTTCCTGTTGAACATTCCAAAAGTGTTCTAGATTCCATTCCATTGTCTTAGTATCTTTGATCCCCCTTTCACTCACATGAATTTACATGATAACATTTATGCATGTGATCCCACCATAGTTATTTCCAAGAATGACCAGCGACTTCAGCACATGTAGGATCCAGTAATCACATCATTTCGATGTTTTAGGTCCTCAGGGTTCATAATGACCTACTCATTTTGTCATGAATTATGATGTCCCAAAATTAGTTTAAAAAACCATAAAGCAAATTCCTGCTTCATTTATATTATTAGTAGATTAAATTTAGCTAATTAAACAACGGATTTTTAGCATCTAATGTCGGGGCCATATATACTGGTCTGGGAAATTGTGCATCTTGCCCAAGCTCGCTCGATAAATTAATTATAGGCGTAATTTATTCCAAAAGAGTTTATTAAGAGTACGTCCTTAAAAATTTTAGTTCATGTATGAATAGATATTAATAAATTATTTGTGTAGAAGGATAATTGTCTAAACTAAACTTATAATAATAATAATAACAACTGGCATTTAAACTAGTTTGAACGATTTTGCAGACATTTTCTTTGATAAACTTTGTTGAAATTATGCTTATAATAAGTTAATTCACACACGTTAATTAAATTGTTTCAATTGAAGGGAAAATTTCAAATAAGCTCATAATTATATAATACAAAAATAATAATAATAATAACCAGCATATAATCAATGAACTGGCAGTTCACATGGCATTATGTCAAAGATTCAATCCTTACTCATATGCTTAAGAAAAATAAATTTTTTATCATCTACATAGAAATTAAGTGTATGGAATTGGTCAAGCTCTTGACATGAGTTTTGTATTGAAGGCATGTCTCTGTAAGAAACTTAAACTCTAATGATAATTACTAGGTACTAATATATTGTTAACTATATTAAAAAATAATTAAGTAATATAGAGACAATTAATTTGTTGTGGACATCACACTTGGCAGAAGGAGGGGGGGGGGGGGGTACTATTATCAGAACTTGTAGGGTACGACCAATTTTTTTTTTATTTAGTTTTTGAAAAGATAATTAGTACCTCATTCATAGCTAAGCAAGGTAAAGCATATTCCTCGTTATTCTGCGAGTTTTATATTTCTATTGGAAAATGGATATCTAAACAAGAAGAAGAAACAAATTCTTTGCGAAAGTTCATTCAACTGCCAAGTCATTGTGATTTATCAATATTTTATGCGTTCAATATATTATTATTCATAGAAACTTTTGGGTGACAGAGACTTATGATCAAATGTTAAGGATTAAATAATAATAATAATAATAATAATAATAATAAAACATGCAACGGCAAAATTTGTCAGTATTTGAACGCTAACTATGCCGCAGCTTTCGCTCTCTAATATAAATAAAATTATTCATCTCTATTATTTGTTTCTTCCTATGACTTTAATTATTTTACTTACCAAAATTTCAAAACAATTTCCGATTCTGGCTAAGTCAAGGCAAGCGAAATGATCCAAATGGAAGGTTTTTCTTTTTGTTCAATTTTTACCCTAAAGTTTGACAAAAATATATACATATTTGAAGCCTGAGATAATAAGTATCATTTTCTGGCGTGATAACACTTTTAAATATTCTGTAATTGATGTACTTCACTTTCATCATGTTTCTTGTTACACTATTAGCCCAAAGCATCAAAACTTAGCCCAAATTTTAACTTTTTCAGCTACCATTTAATAATATAGATATTTCAATCTAATCTATATCTCTTTAGAATCAAGAGTAAAATATTTTTTTAATTTTTTATTTATCATAAAATTATTATTTTAGTTTTTCATTCATTAAAATGATTAATATAGTCCCTCATGAAAACTATCAAACTTAATTCCTTATTTTTTTTAAAAATATCAAATTTAATCTTTTAAATTTGTTGAATAAAATTTGATAGAGGGACTAAATTTAGTATTGTTGTTAAAATTAAGAGACCAAATTTGATGTTTACTAATAAGTAAGGGATTATTTTGAATATTTCAATAAGTGAATAACCAAAATAAAACTTTTGTAATAAGAGAGGGACAAAAGTGTATTTTTCTCTTATAATAAATTGACTAGCATGTAAATTTTTTGTCCTTTCTAATTTAGATATTGGCTGGTGATATGAATTGTGATAAATTACCAATATATTGAAATATTGACAAATAGCTTAAAATGTTTAATTCTATATAAAAAATCTATTATACATAGAATAAAAAAAATTGCTCTAGGAAGCTTTAATTACGGGAGAAAGTATATACAAAGAAAAAAATAATCATTTTTATAACGTTTATAGTAAAGTGACATAAAAGTAAATGGTGGCTAATTATTTGGCTGATGTGTTGCTCCATTGAACACCAGTGGCTGATAAATTGTGAAAATTGGATTAATCAGATCCACTTGTGCTAGGTAAGATATTATGCTTAATTAATCAAGAGTCCCAAATTAACATTACTACTTTTAAAACTGTAATTATTGTATATTATATTCTCTATTACATATATTAATAATTCTAGAAGATGATGAAGGCTTTTGTTTTCCAAATGCAACAATCTCCAATTGTCAATACCTTAATAAACGAAATATTTTGGTCAAACTCTTAATAGACTAATTCTTCCATTTCTTGTGGGATGTGGATTATTTTTCTTTCAACATGTGTAATAAAAATTCGAAAGACATAGAAATAAGAAATATGTGAATTTTTATATTAGCTGAATTATATGCATCCATTTTATTTTAAAAAAATTATGGGTAATGTGTTAGGTTTGGTGATCATGACTTGTGATCAATATTAAAATTTTAAACAAAAAGGTGAGGTTTGTCTCACTCTAGGCTTGTGATCTTTATTAATTAGAATTAAAATGTATTATTTTAATAAAAGAAGAAAAAGGCAAAGTTTGTCTCATTCTAGGCTTTGGTATGACCATGAGATATAATCAATGGAACTGTACAGTAGGATTTGCTTTCTCATAAGTCACTATCTATGATTTTTTTTTTTTAATTTTTGTAATTTGTATTACTTTTGTACCTTCTTCTAACTTTTTTTAAAATATTATTTTATCTTAATTTATAATATTTATACTCACAACCATTTGAGTCTAATACCACTTAAACAAGCATAAAACGTCTTATTACTAGGCTACTTCGTTTAACTTTTTTATTTGTTCTCGTTACGAAAATTTTCGATTCTTACAAAGTCAAAAACAAATTAAAAAAATTTAAAATTGAAACTTCATTATTTACTAAGCTCGATGAAAATTTTGCGTGATGAGTACAAAAAAAACTGATGCGTCAATGCATGGTGGCATGGTAATAAATGATTATATTAGCAATTAGTTAAACATTTTTTTATATTAAACATTAATGGTGGAAGGGGAATTTTCAAATATACTTTGAATAGTTTAGGTGCCCTTTTGAGTTATAGTAGTATAAATTTGATATTAGATTAAATTGATTTACAATTTTTTTATTTGTACTATCATGATTTATCTTTATAAATTTTTATTTGAAAAATGAGTTTTATTATCAAAAGTGTAATACAATATTTAATGTGAAAGTAAATTTAAATTTTTTTTTCCAAATATAAATTTAGAGGATAAACATAGTTTCAGAAGAAAATCTAACATTAAATCAAATGGTATTATTTATAAGATAAACATTCACTTTGATATACTAACAAGCTTTTCAACCTTTTAAATTTCAATTTAAATGTACTATAAATATTTATTTTACCACAATTGCACTGGAGTAGAGAAAAAAAATTCACAAAAGTGAGAATTTTCTCAGAGATTTTATAGAGGACTTAAGGTGAAGGACCACGAGAAAATATTTATATATTCAACTAAATATTCATGGCTTTAGCAATTAACTTGTAAAAAAAAATCTTAATATGTTAATTTTGATCAGAGAAACTTGTCTGTATATATACACTAGGATTAAATGTAATGAGCAGAAAAGTCACTATCTCAGCCTGATTAGTGACGAAGATCCCATAAGAGTTTGTAAAATTAAAAAAGAATAAAAAATAAATATGATTTCATTTAATCAATCAAAGTTTGAGAACAACATATTATATAATAAAAAAATGATAAGAAAATTTATATAATTATTTTAATCCATGATGTGGTTAGTGGGGCATTGGAGGAATCGTTTTTCTTGACCATGATCAGCAATGACAAGCATAACTTGTTGATTATTTTTAAAAAAAGAAAGAAAAAAGAGTAATTAAATGAGAAAAAAATTGATAATCTGTTGGCGTAAAAGAGACTTCAATCTGCAACTGGAATCCTCACACATCACTGCAGCCAGCTACTCCTATCTGTTAAAAGCTTTTATTTGTTTGCTAGTTGGATGAGTATTAACTGGGGAAGATTTTTTTTAAGAAGAATTTGTAATTTATAAATATCTTTTACTTGTGTTTAAAATCATTTTTTAAAAAAAATAATCAAATTTTAAGATTTAAATTATTTTTTATTTTTTTCTTTATTTGATTGAGACCAGGGATGAAAGGAAGGCGTGTGTGCAGTCATTTCTTTGAATTTTTAAAATTTTAAAATTTATATATAATTTTATCTTATATTTTTAATTTAATTTTTTAATTTATAAAAACTCGCTAATTTGATTCCCTTATTCAAAGACTTTTGCCCTTGAAAATCAAATTTTAGATTTATTTCTGGTTGAAACATCATTTAAAATTTTTATGTAATTAGATTTCACTGGTTTGGTTTTTGTGCTATTAGAGAATATTGATTTCAAAGGTTTCTTTTTATGCTATTAGAGTGATTTAGAATGCAAAATTTCGTGAGATTTTGTTGTGAACCGATAAAAACATATTACGTCATGAATGCTGAAAAGCTTAGAGATATATTTATCAGTTAACTTAAATAATGAAATGTTTATTACCTATTAATTTTAATTTTTGAATAAAAAGATAACAAATGAACAAAATAATTCTTGAATGGTTCATGAGGCATAATGCTTCACATAGGATATAATTGTGGAATGACGTCATCAAGATTTCTAGAACGTTGTCGTCCAATGACATAAAAAAATATTATACTTCATATGAGGCACTAGAGGATTGAAAAAAAAAAAAAACATTAATTTAAAAGTTTTTTTAAAACTTTTATGAAAAGGTTCACTTTGTTATGAGGATTAAATTCAATTTCAAAAAGTTTCACAAGACACTGATTAATTGATTAGAATGAATAATACTCCTAAATAGAGCTAAGGTTTCAAAAGTATGCTTATATTTGAGAAAGGAAAGGGAAAACGGAATTTTAATTTTTAAATTTTTTAAAATTTGGAACTTCAAATTTTGTTTCAATTAAGGAAAATATATGGAAAAAAGGGGTAGAAATTTTGATTATCAAAATCTTGACTACGAATCCAAATACTTGAAGGTAGAATCCTAACATGTAATGCAGCTTGTTATAACTTTTTCTATACTAACAATTTTAATAATTAAAGTATTCAATTTATTTAGTTTAAATTTTCAAATTAATAAATATATGACTTATTGTTAAAAAATAATAAATTCCTTGTATTAGTTTTTTGACAGTTTTAAATCACTTGATAAAATAACTAAATACATTAGCGAGTTTTCTAATACATTTGTACATGTATTACTCTTTCCTCTTAAAATGATCAAGTCCTCTATGACCAATTCTGCCTCACCCCATGGCATAGAGAATATGAGGAATTCTCAAATAATATTACAGAAGAGACCCTTTATCCAGGTCAAATAAATCATTCACCAATTACAAAGTGTGAGAAAGTGCATGTTTGGATTTTAAGCCGAAATTATAAACAAAACACAATTTGATTGAATGACCTATTCAACTCCAGAATCTCATTACTTTCATATATAAATATCACGCACCATCACTTGGCAAAAACCATACCCATCAAGCTTCAGTTCTATACCTTCAAATTACAACCAATCTTCAACAATACTAACTAACAAGCTCAAGAAAAGCAAGTAAAGAAGAAAGAGAGAAAATGGCAAGAAAAAGAAAGGCTAGTGGTAGTGTTGAAGAAGAGGTAGTGGAAGAGAGGAATGGTTGTGAGGGAGGCATGGGGTGGGAGGAGATGGTGAAGGAGGCTGAGGTGGCGGTGGGAGGGCTCCGGCGAGGCTGGAGGAGGTTCGTGGGGGTGCGGCAGAGGCCGTCAGGGAGGTGGGTGGCGGAGATAAAGGACACCATACAGAAGATAAGGGTGTGGCTGGGGACATTTGACACAGCAGAGGAAGCAGCCAGAGCATATGATGAAGCTGCTTGCTTGCTACGTGGAGCCAACACTAAAACAAATTTCTGGCCTGTTCAATCTCAGTCCAATTCGTCCACTCCTGTTCTTCCCTCGAAGATCACCAATCTCCTCCTTCAAAGACTCAAAGCAAGAAATAACCACAACCATAACCATAGCTCTTTCCCTTCTTCTTCTGTTTCTTCTTCTCTTGTTAATCAACAACAGAAGCAGGAAGCAGAGGAGGAGAAAACAGAGTTCTCAATTGACCAGTTCTCTGACTTTCTAAATGATACTGAAGATTATTACACCACAAGCAGCAATAACAGCGAGCAATTTGATTACATTACTCGTAGTTTCGAGTCTTGTTTAACTGAGAGCGATGAGTCCAAGGAAAGAGCAGAGAAAATGGGCAGTTCAGGAGGGGAAAAAGAGGAAGAGAGTGAGGAAGAAAGCAGTAGTGAGGTTGCTGTGGGGGTGCAGGATTTTGAATTCCTGGACAGTGTCGTGCCATCAGGTAACATCTATTATTGTCCATTTGAGATGGCTCAAGAAATGGAGGAGGAGGAGGAGAATGTGGAAGAGGCAGAGAGCTATGGTGGGGATGAGCCTTGTATGCTGAGAGCAGCCATGAAGAGGTTGAAGTATGAGAGGAAGTTCTCGGCTTCTCTCTATGCCTTTAACGGCATATCTGAATGCTTGAAGGTGAAAATTGGATCAGCAAACTCTAAAGGAAGAGGAGTTTCTGAGCAGCTAAGTAATCTGCAGATGGCATGTTCAAGCAAGAACAAAATTGAGAATAAGGAGATAATTAGGAAGGAAGAAGAAAATCAACAAGCATCAATTGATCATATAGAGTCTTCTTCTACTTCATCATCTTCTTTATCTGGTATTGATGAAGTGTTGCTTTGGAATTCGCTGGATCTTCCTCCAATCTGCTTTGTTAACTAATTTCTGGAGAATACTTCATTTAATTAGTGTTATTCATTTCTGATACTTCCACATATGTAGGCTAAGCATATGCAAAATGTGATGTCAAACTTCGTAGTAATTGAAATGAGTATTTTCTAGTAATTAAAGTGTGGCATGTCGTTTTAAATTTTGCATCTTTAGTTCACAATTTCTGTGAAATCAACAAAGTGGGTTCATCAAGCATAATCAAACCTGTCTCTAAACTTGGTAAAAATTTGTTTTAGTTAGCCTGTTGTTAAAAATATGGCTATTGATGCCATGCCCACAATATACCCACCAAGCAATCTTTTGAATGCTCTAAAGTCGGTAAAGAAAATGACAAAAAATGTGTATATAGAACCTGCTTTTTTCTTTTTTAATATCATTAACTTGAGGCATTAAAATATCCAAATTCAAATTTATACACCCTATAATTTACCCGTGTTTACTTTATTTGAATTTCTGTGGTCAGTCTTTAGTGCAATGAAATCTGCCTTTGTTCAATTTTACAGTAATTTAATTTAACCACCTCTCTCATAATACTTTTTGAGAGCAAAAAGAATTTAGAACATTGGGAAAACAATAAGTGAGAATGAAATTGGAATGTTTTAAGGAGAAAATTGATTTAAATGAAATCCTAACACAATTTTTTGTCGAACTTATATTATCTACACTACTGTAGAATTTGTAATAAAATGTGAGTCATTACATTTTAATCTAATGACTTATATTTTATTTATTTATTTAAAATAAAAAATATAAAATAAAATATAAATTATTGGATTAAAATTCAATAATTCAAAATTTATTGAAAAATCTGCAGTAGTATCGCAGATGATCTCCAGGCACTTTTTGTCTTTCCAAGCGACGTTACTGTTTTATCTTTTCCTAATTGTTTACGAACTATTCGGAACATTATATTAACTTTAAAAGCAGTTTGATGGCATGAAACTGGAAAGAAGGGCCAAGTGCACGGCCTGGAAGGAATCTTTGGATCTAAATTAAATGTTTCTAAATTTTTTTATGAAATATATTTTATTTAAATAAAAATAAAGTATTTTTTTAAAATAAAAATATATTAAGTTTTTAAAATTTTTAATACAAAATAATATCCAATAAAAAAATTGAAATGTTTTTAATATTTTACAATTTATTCTATATATCTTACAATTTATTATTTTTTAACAACCATACCATTTTCTATTAAAAAATTATTTAAAACATTAATTTATTTTAGTTTTTAAAATATTTAATTTTTATTTTTTAAAACTATTTTTCATGAAAAATTTAAAACAATCAAATCTAAATCCAATGACTCTTCCTTTTACTGCAGAAAAAGATTCTCTCCGATTACTGGAGGGAATCCTTGCTTACAGCAGAAAGAGACCCCATGCTACAGGGCGAAAAGAAAAACTAAAACCCACTTCTGGAATTTATCATAGCATTCCCGACCACATCATTGATCAAACAGTGACTTTTTGAATTAGACCATCGAAATTGACGCTTTACCTGCTCGCAAGAATTTTTTGAAGAATAAATAAGCTCTTTCACATGAGAAATGAAATCAATGAATGTAGGGGTATAGAAGAGAACAAAGGAACTAAAATGTGAAGTAAAAAAAAAATTATAAATCAAAAGTTTCATTCCCTTCCTTTCTTTGCCATCCTCAAAATCCAAACATACCTGACTGGGAAATAAAGTCAATTCAAAGCATTCACATACACGGCAACTAAAATTGCATGCAGCGCAGACAGAATTCCTTTGCTTCCCAGAAAGTCATTTAAAACACAGTTGAATACCATAATATGTATTAGAACATGTGTACTGTGGCCTAATTCTTTCACAACATTACCATAGACATAAACACTGAGAAAATTCAATTCCCAACGGAGAAAGCAGAAACAGTCAAATATAAGGAAGCCACCAATACCTAAAGATTGGCCCCATATCAACATTCACCCACATAAAAATTGGGGGTTTTACCGGAAACTCTCAAGATAGACTATAAATAGAAAGGGCACTTATATACAATGTAAGCTTCCTATTCACAAAGCAACAAGACTCATCTCACGTCTCCCTTAAAGACAATAAGCTCTTTACTCTAGAGGACACGAAGCTGCGCAAGGAAAGCAGCACAAAGATCCAAAAAGAGAAACTGCGGGCCCTGGACCCTTTGAAGATCGAGAAGATATTTCTCCTCCCGAGTTTTGTAAAGCTGTCAAAAAACCATGGACGAAACAGAGATGTTAACATCATAGTTTGGGAACATTCTGGTATAGCAGTTTGTCTATCAACAAGAGAATCTTAATCCCCGTGTGATATAATACTATCAAAATAACAGGAATGACATAAATTATTGTCTTCGGACGTCTGAAGAATAACAAAATAGCAATGATTACTTGACAGGTGGCATTGAAATTCATCAAAACAATACAAGCAAAAGGTGTAGTACTTAAACGGAAGAGGGGAAAGGAAGATAATTCTATGACCCTTTATGACTTGAAAAGCACTTGAATTCAGAAAGAAATTCTTGTATAACAGGTCAGTGAAAAGGTAGCAACTAAAAGGCCGTAACGTAAACATTTCTTGTTTATCCAAGTGCATCAAATTGATAACCCAGACTCTAAAATACATTACCTGAACTTCAAACTTGACCACATTTGACTTAGAAACAGCATCATTCTCAATGATAGTCGAATCATCTCTATAGTAATGATTACCATACAAAGTATTGTCCACCATTCCATCATGACCAGCACCTCCAGCAATCCATCTGCACTTCATGTTGTAGTGTCCAATCTTTTTCCAACACACATTTAATTCTTGCAGAGCTTTAAGGACCTCAGTCATTATTTCACGAGGATGAGCACGAGACTGATAAGTTGACAAAATCACAACCAAAACAAGTCCATCAAAGTCCAATATTTCTGATGTCATTCACAATGAATATCATACTTGAGAGGAAAATGAAGAACAAATTGAACGTTATGTGTTACAACTTGTTATTAATTTTCTGTTATTTTCCTTGTTTTATTGATGTAATTAATTAGTCTTTGAATTAAATTAGGAATAGGTTATTCCCTAGTCTTTGAGTTAAATTAGGATTAGGTTATTTTCTGGTGTAATTAGCCACAGGCCCAATGGGCCCATTTAGGGTGTCTAGCAGCAACCTAACCTAGTCTAGGGATTAGGGTTTCCAAAGCATATATACTTGGAGGTTGCTGCACAAGGAGTCATCTTTTTCCTCTCTGAATTTTTCATTCTTCTGAATAAAATTACCTACTTCTCAACTTCTCCTAATTCTTCTAAATGGTATCAGAGCCTTAGGGCTCCAACACAATGATCCAATTTGGGAAACTTGGCCTCAATGTTGACAGCCATGAGAGCCAAGACACAATGCTGGATTCCAGCCATGAACCTGCTCCTAGCCGCAACTCCTCACCCTCCATAGCTGTCCAAACTGCCAGCAATGAACCCGCCCCTATCATGATCACAGCTCACTGCCTCAATGGCCACAATTATCTACAATGGTCCACTAGTTTGATGCTCTTTATAGAGGGGTAGGACAAAGCTGATTATCTAACTGGAGCTTCCAACCCCCCTAAACTCGATGATCTGAGATATAAAGTGTGGGAGGCAGAAAAAAGCATGATTCAGTCATGGTTAATCAATTCTATGACACCTGACATCCGGGAGAATTTTCTGTTATATCAAACCACCAATGAAGTGTGGGAGGCAGCAAGGGAAACTTACTCTTCAACCAAAAACATAGCCATAATATTTGAAATTGAAAGCTTCCTACATGAATTCTGACAAGGCGATTCAAATGTCCCGCACTACTACAATATATTACTATGTCATTGGCAGCAACTTGACCTCTATGACTCTCACCAATGGCACTGTGCTACAGATCCCAATCATTACAGGAAAGTCAAGGAGGAAAAGTGTGTCTTCAAGTTCCTCTTAGGCCTAAATTCTCAATTTGAAAAAATTAGAAATCAGGTAATGTGTACTAAACCTCTACCATCACTAAGAGAAGTCTTCTTAGAAATAAAACGGGGAGGATAGCAGAAAACGACTGACTTTGGGATCCCTACCATCTAATTCTCCACCTGAGTTGACTGCCCTAATGTCTTAAGGGGCCTTAGTCACATGAGTATAGAAATAAAAAAAACAAGGCAGACCATAGTGTGATCATTGCAACAAAGCCGACCACCCCAAAGAAAAGTGTAGGGTTCTCCATGGCAAGCCACCACACATTAAGGATAAAGGCAAGAATGTAAACCCTACTGCCAACAACACTGAAAAAGTTGCATTAGAATCTACTATCTTCACAAGTGACCAACTTGAGCTATTACATAAGCTATTTGGATACAAAGAACTTTAAATCCAGTCAAACTCTAGCCATGAAACAGGTACCAGCTTACTAATACACTTAGGTAAACCCCCTCTGGCCTTAAACTCCCAAATGGAACATAATGAAACTTGGGTAGTTGATTCGGGTGCCACTGATCATATGACGAGTAATCAAGAATCACTTGAACATTTCATATCCTGTACCGAAAATTTACATGTTAAATTGGCTAATGGGACACCTTCAAAGATTCTAGGCTCAGGTACAGTGAGAATCACTACTAATTTTATTATCACTAATGTTTTGTTAGTACCAAAATTATCTCATAACCTACTATTTATCAGCAAAAGTTCAAAGGACCTTCAATGTGTTACTAAATTCTATTCTGGTGGCTGTATCTTTCAGGACTTGGAATCGGGGAAAACAATTGGTAGTGCTGAGGAACGTGTTGATCTTTACTTTCTCCATGGCAACAACCGCAAGTCTATTTTGTCTTTTGTATTTCCTAATTTTATGTTATGACATTTTCGGATGGGTCATCCTAATCCAACCTATATGAAAAAGATGTATCCCAGTTTGATCAATAAAGATTCTACTTCCTTTTATTATCCAGCATGCTCACAATCTAAACACATTCGTGCATCTTACAAACCTCATCCACACGTTACCTTTGAACCTTTCTCCCTTATTCATAGTGATGTTTGTGGCCCATAAAAAACACCAACCCTTACTTGGGCAAGATGGTTTATCACATTCATTGATGACCACACTAGACTCACATGGACATACCTCATGAAAGACAAATTTGAAGCTCCCCATATCATTAAACAATTCCATGACCTCATATCCACTCAGTTTAACGCCACTATAAAAGTGTTAAGATCTGACAATGGGAGGAAATATTTTAACCAAACCCTAGACACATTCCTTACAAACCATGGCATCATTCACCAAAGCTTCTGTGTAAACACACCATAGCAGAATGGGGTTTCTGAGAGAAAAAATAGGCACCTGTTAAAAGTAGCTAGGGCCCTCCAAATTGCTTCCAACACTCCTAAATCCTACTGGGGAGAAGTCGTCCTCATAGCCACCTACCTCATCAACAGGATGCCTTCCAAAACATTGCACTATAAGACTTCATTAGCCACCCTTCAAGAGACCTACCCTACCTTTGTCTCCTTGATTCCTAACCTACCACTTCGAGTCATTGGATGTATAGCCTATGTACACAATTATAGTGCCAGGAAATTGGATTCCCAATCCATTATTACCATTTTTGTCAGGTATTCATCCACTCAAAAAGAATATAAATGTTATAACCCTAACACAAAACAGTTCTACCATAGCATGGATGTTACCTTTCACGAAACACACCCATATTTTCCTCCTACTACAAGCCAAAGTGAACAACTTAATGAATCCCTTCCTATTAGCCCTATTAATCTTAATCTTGATCTTCCAATCTTCCCTACTGATGACCAACCTATCCTTCATCCAACTCCTACCTCCTCTCGGCCACAATCATTTCACCCATCTCCCACAAAAAATGTCGCACAAAATCAAGACACAGTCAGTCAAAAGAACTTGTAAGTTTACTCCAAAAGGAGAAAGGTAAATGATACAGTCACACGGATATGTGATGTGCCTAGAATCCCCTCCAAGTCCTATCGCTCTTCCTACAGACTCCATTCATGACAATATGCCTATTGCTCTAAGGAAAAGGGTAAGATCATGCACTCTCCACCCTATTGGGAACTTTATCTCTTATGACAAATTATCCTCCCAACTTTATACCTTGATCACTAATCTCTCTCATGAAGCTATTCCATCAAATGTCTATGAAGCTTTGAATAGTCCCGAATGGAGATGTGCCATCCAAGAAGAAATAACTACCTTAGAGAAGACTAATACGTGGGAAATCACAGATTTACCACTCGAAAAAAGACTAGTGGGTTGTAAATGGATCTTCACCATTAAGTACAACCCGGATGAGAGTATAAACCACCATAAGGCCCAATTAGTGATGAAGGGGTTTACTCAAACCTATAGAATTGACTATGATGAGACATTTGCACTAGTTGCAAAATTTAACACCATCAAGGTACTCCTCTCCCTGGCTGCCAATTTGTATTGGAAACTTCATCAATTTGACGTAAACAATGCATTCTTGAACAGTCACTTAGAGGAGGAGGTATATATGGACACTCCTCCTAGAATTGAAGTTGAAAGGGGGAAAGGGAAAGTCTATAGATTAAAAAAATCACTATATGGCCTGAAGCAATCTCTCAGGGCTTGGTTTGATAGATTCACTTCACTATAGTATTAAAGGGCTATGGCTACCGTCAGGGACAAGCTGACCATACCCTATTTATAAAATTTTCTCATGATGGAAAATTATCTGCACTAATTGTTTATGTTAATGATATTCTTGTCATAGGAGATTATGAAGAAGAAATTGAAGTGCTGACGACAGCCCTAGTGAAGGATTTTGATATTAAAATCCTAGGTAGTCTAAAGTACTTTCTGGGCATGGAGGTTACAAGATCCAAAAATGGCATAGCTGTAAAGGAAGTACAGATTGGATTTGTTGGAAGAAACCGGGATGCTTGGTTGTAAACTAGCCAACACACCTATGGAAGCTAATTACAAGACCAGATTCAAAGAAGAAAGTCCCCTAGTTGATGCCAACAGATATCAGAGGTTAATGGGGAAACTTATTTATCTATCTCACACAAAGGCCTGACATTTGCTTCCCTGTTAGTATGGCTAGTTAGTATATGATAAAACCCACTAAACAACATATGGAGATGGTTTACAGGATTTTGAAATATTTAAAAGCGGCTCCTAGTAGAGGAATTTTCTTTAAGAAAGAAAGTGATAGAAGGGTCAAAATTTATACAGATGCAAACTGGACTGGTTGCATTACTAACAAAAGGTCGACCTCAGCCTATTGCACTTATGTCTGGGGTAACCTAGTTACTTGGAGAAACAAAAAACAACCAGTTGTGGCAAGAAGTAGTGTAGAAGCAGAGTATAGAGCATTGTCAGAAGGTATTTGTGAAGGATTATGGCTAAAACAAGTAGTTGATGAACTTAGGGTAAGCATTGATGGTCCCATGCAGATGTTTTGTGACAACATGGCTATTATCAACATTGCCAAGAACCTTATCCATCATAATAGGACTACACATGTTGAAATAGACAGACACTTCATCAAGGAGAAGCTTGATTCATATACACTTAAACTTCTTTATATTCCCTCTAAACAACAAGTTGCAAACACCCTGACCAAATCTCTTTCAAAATTGCAGTTTGAAGAATTAGTTTGCAAGCTGGGAATGATTGACATCGACTCACCAACTTTAGAGGGAGTATTGTTATGTGTTAAGACTTGTTATTAATATTCTATTATTTTTCTTGTTTTATTGATGTAATTAATTAGTCTTTGAATTAAATTAGGATTAGGTTATTTCCTAGTCTTTGAGTTAAATTAGGATTACGTTATTTTCTGGTGTAATTAGTCACAAGCCTAATGGGCCCATTTAGGGTGTCTAGCGGCAGCCTAACCTAGTCTAGGGATTAGGGTTTCCAAAGCATATATATTTGGAGGCTGCCAAACAAGGAGTCATCTTTTTCCTCTCTGAACTTTTCATTCTTCTGAATAAAATTACCTACTTCTCAGTTTCTCCTAATTCTTCTACAGATCGCATTCACTAAACAAATGCAATAGCCCAAACTCAGTCAAGACAGAACACAATAGATAAATCCACATATAGTCTGTACAACAATGATTTCCTCTAAAACAGCAATGCATCATGAGAGGCAATTGTAACGTCAATTGAATATGCCAAACAATAATAAACAGCTTCTTATCAAATCCAGTTCCCAAAAAAAAAAAAAGTTACAATTATGTACTATACCTGAAGTCCAAGAGCCCATTTTCTCTCAACAGGGAACTGGGGTCTCAACCCTGCTCCTGGATAATCCATATACCCAAAGCGATGAGCAACAGCTGGAGTTTCACCGGGATGAATACGGTTATAACCAGAATCCTAAGCAGTCAAATCAAATCATAAAACAAATGAGCTTTGCTTTTCCTTTGTTTTAAAGAGTAACATATGCAGAAATATAAATATCACCTTGTATATAACACCTACACCATGATTATAAAATCCATAAGAAATCATGTCCAGGCTAGGAAAATAGATCAAATTACATGGTTTAAACAACTCATACAAGAAATGACTGCCTGGGTTCCCAGTTCAAATGGTATTATATCAAAGATGTTTCTCATGACCATTAGAAAAAGTAAATCACTTGATTATAAAGATAGATTACTGAAGAAAACTGAAACAATTGAGAGGAAGAGAAACCCACCATTGTCTCTTGAAACTCAGCTCCAAGATAGCCACTGGAAACTCGGAATCGATTGTCCAATGACAAATAGTATGCTACAGTACCCTGAAAAATATAATTAAGTTAGGAGACAGTTAAGGAGTTATATAAGAGAGAATCAAGAGTGGAAACCTCATTTTGTATCCGGTTGCGAAGAGATTCAACAAGTTGATTCCTGTCAAATCCCATGCTAACCACTTCCTGAAGAATTTCCTCGTCAATCTATTTAAAGAAAAAGGATACAGGTTTACTTTAGTTTCAACACTGCCAATGATTAAATATCATGCAACAAGAACAGATATATCTAAAACTTTTTGCCTGCAAATTCAAAAATACACATGGACACACATAGATAAATAATGTCCACAACTTTGAGGGGTAAAATACCAGACAGCAAGCAGCTGAAAGCCTGAAATTCCTCATTTGTCACATGTATTGCACAAAAAATGAAATGAAAGCAAACAATCTCACTCTATTGCTGATAGGAAGACTTCCTTGTTAGTAACATAAGTAAATAAGGTGGAAAAAATTTGAGTCAAACACAGACCAATTACAAAGATCTTGATGGGAAAATTGATGTGCAAAAACCAAAACCTCATGTAAAAAGAATCCAAAAAAATGTGGAGATCAAAAACATAAGAAGAACAAACCTTTTTGGCTTGTTGCATTGTATCTGGTGGTGGCACTGCCAAATAACAAGGGAGACGAGCTTGGAACCATGGGTGTTGGCGAATCTCAGGTATGGTCATTCTCTTCATAGGATCAACCACAAGCATCCTTGGTATCAAATCTCTAGCACCAGGCGATAGATGACTGGGAAGAGTATAAATCCCACCCTGTAAATATAAAACTAGCAAGGTACACTTAGGAAGCAAAGTTAAATTTTTCAAGCGTTTAACCCTATTGAAAGGACAGATCAAATTTGGAAGATGGAGAGTTCTCAAAAAGGATTATGAAAATAGAACAGTATCTGATGATTAAATTTCATCTCTACAGTCTACAGTCTAAACTTGCATTTTCAGCCACTGAAACAGTTAGAGGGGAAGTAGCAAAAGGCATCACATCATTCAAACCCACCAAAAAGAATAAAGAAGAAAATAAAATAAAAATGTATAAGCCTAAATAGCAATACCTTTATTTTCTTAAAGAGGTTTGGAATGTTTTCATCATCAAAAGGAAGAGTACCACAAAGAAGAGCATATAAAATTACACCACAGCTCCAGACATCTACTTCAGGTCCAGCATACAATTTTCCAGATATAACCTGAGAAAAATAGCAGCGTAACCAAGAAAAAATTGAATCACAAAGACAGAAAAAATACATTCTAAAGTTCTCCAACATATAGTACTAATAACTCTGCATTAAAATCCAAAGAATTCCAAACCTCTGGAGCTGCATAGTTTGGGCTTCCACAGCTTGTCTTAAGAAAGTGACCATCACGCATGATATTGCTCAAACCAAAATCAGCAATCTTAATGTTGCATTTGGAGTCCAAAAGTAAATTCTCAGGCTTCAGGTCTCTATGAACCACCATATTCCTGTGACAGTACTCCACGCCAGAGATTATCTGCTTCCAACACAGTAATTAGCTTAAATAATCTGTAGGAGAACACCTATGATTAGTTATATTAATACATCTAAAACACCCCCTAATGAGAACCCCTTTGGGCTTGAAGCCGTGGCAAAGCATAGACCTACAATACCTTGTTTTGAAATTTAATTTAATAAGGAAGCAATAAATGAATTCCTGACCAGTTGGTCATAGAAGCTCTGTTATCATGTCAGTGACTACTTCATCCTAAAAGCTCTAGCTGTTAAAAGAAGGCCCATGATTGGTTTTATTAATACCTAAAACAATAAGCATTAGTTGCTAGAAGTCAATCCTACCTGCTGGAAAAAATTACGGGCTTCATCTTCTTGCAGCCTACCCTTTTCAACTATGTAGTCAAACAGCTCCCCGGATTTAACATACTCCATAACGACATATATGTCTGTTGGAGTTTCAATGACTTCATAAAGTCGTATAATGTGAGGATGCATGAACAATCTTAATATTTTGATTTCCCTTCTTACTGCAACAAAGTTTGAAGAAAAAAAGGGGTCAAAGAACCAAACAATAATATAAGTGTGTAAGCATGTATAATTAACCACGAAGGCCTGCAACAAACACATAGAATTTGAAAACTACATCATAAGAAAACGTTATATTGCATAAATTCCATACCATTAGAAAAATATGGACATCACATCTTTGCAAAACACTGTATGTTCTTGAACATATAAATCAAAACTTACTGAAAAATTGAGAATGTTAAAAATCTAGACTCTAAAGTCCCACAATAATATAAAAATTGAAATGTATTTGTAAGCAGACATTACAAACCTTTTTCTTCCATTTCCATGTTCTTTATCTTGCGCCGATTAAGGATCTTAATGGCAACTTTATGGCCAGTCAATACATGCTCTGCAATTTTCACCTTGCCAAAGGATCCAATGCCAAGTGTTTTTCCCAACTTATAATTTGGTAAAAATATGTCCACGCTGCTGCCTCGGCCAGTTGATCCATCCATTCTCAATTCTAGAGGCATGATTAAGGAAGAAGCAGCATCAAAATCAGACACTTTGTGAATATATGTATGAATATAAGCACATAAGAAACAAAATCAGGTTTTTATTAGATATCCTATAAACATACTGAATATGAGATCTCACATAGTCAAGTTGCCCTATGGGTATTCGCAATCCAAGTTCCCATGGGGTATAAAGTCTTAGATACAAAAATTTCAAGAGATATCACATTAATTACTAATAAATGCGTGTATCAAGAGTAATAGACATTGCATTTAACCCAAGCAAGAAGTAAGCACATTGTTTATTACAAGAGATTTCATAGAGCCATAACAATTAAGAGCAATTATTGTCCCATTACTTGCTGTAATTCATAAAGCACTGATACTTCAAAATGGAAATGTATCCATGTCACGTGTGAACCTAACCCTGCTACAAGTACAATACAGCTTGATAAATATTCCAGAGGTATTCAGCCTTCTTATATCAGCTAATATGTCAGAATTTAGGGTCTGGCCTATTGGACTAACCAGACCAAGCCCTATTTAATTCAAGCTTAGACTTGATATTTAATTCCAAGGACTAGGCTTGAACAATTGAGCCCAATTTTAAAATAACGCCAAGCCTGGAATTCAGTTTTACAAACCAAGCCAGCCTATTTTACTTATATAAACTTATTTAAATACAGGTTTGGACCAGATATTTAATTCCTCTTTTATGATTAACAAGGATTAAGATAAACTGGCCAGACACTGGAAATTTGTTTTGTTCAGTCAAAAGCTTTAGAATGGATAAAAGAGGGCAGTATTTTGTGCCAATGTGCAGTTTTCGTTGAAATTTGGAATGTTTCATTTGGGTGGAGTGCTCCTATTTTCAAGGATGCTCCATGTGACTAAATGCATTATGGTGCAGGTCTGCCACGATATTGTTCACGTCTTTTCTTTTTTTTTTGGCTTTTTGGTGTTTTGCTCAGGCCTCAAGGTTTTTTCAAGGGAGTGTTTCTCTTAGATATGTGGAAGGACTCGGAAACTTCGTTGGATGAAGTTTCTATTTTATTTTCTTTTATCATCTTGTTTAGGTTTTGGTCCTTTAGTATTTCATATCTCCTTGTTTACACCTTTCGTCCTTCTTAATATAAATTCTTTGTTCATTTAATGCAAAACAAAAACCTTCTTTAGACTCTAGCTTTAGGTTCTTGTTTCAAAATTTTTGCGAAATGAGGTTTGATTATCTTCAATTTTTTAATCTTATTATCTCTTCAATTTCACTGAAAAAATTTTGCCTGATGTTATTATTCTATTATACCTTTCCCGTTTTGCCAATTTCCATTTTCAGAGGAGTAAATTCATTTCTAGTATGTAAATTTGCCAAGTTTTGGGGTAACTTCTATCATTTATGAGTATAGTTGGCAGTTACTAAAGATTTAATGGCTTCATTGAATCTTTAAATAGATTTGTGCGATAACCAGTTTTGTCAATTTTTTTAGACAAGCTTTGGCCATAATTGGAGGAAAGTTATAAGATGTGAAACAAAGCCAAATAGAAAAGATCAAAGCATCTCCAACCCTTTCTCTTCAACAGTCCTTAATATGGGATCTCTCTTTGACACCATATTGAATGGTTCTGGAAAGTGGGTGTTAGAGATTACAAAATAAATATTCATTAGCCTTCACACAACAGCTTTAACATTTGAATTAAGATAATCATTGATATAGTATCAAAGCCTCTACGAAAAAGGGCATAGAGTTTGATCATTGCCACCTTCATAGTCGTAATCAAAATTAAGTTTCAACACAAGGTAGGATGGGTTTGTACTTTGTCCACACTTCTATTCCAACAGGCTTTTGTGTGAAGAAGCATGTCGGAGCTTATCATAATAATTTATGAGCCTTCACATATTGAGTTGAAATGACCATTCATACTGAACTTAAGTTTTCAAGTATGATGTGCTTCACCTATTATACCTTGTATAATTTTTTTGGGAGATACTGTGATAATGGATTGTAAAGACATGTGGGTTATCAGAAAAGAAACTCTCTTGTTCAAAGAAAGGATATGTGGTACAAAATTTTGTCTTTTATGATTGCGATCTACTAATGACAAATGCTTATTATAGCTTTTACTTATTAACGGAGTAATGAACTTTGTTCAGTACAACTTTTTTAATGAAGAAGTGCTAATGTATCCTACCCTTATCATATCCTATAATTTTAGAAATTGTTGCCTATCCCTATGTGTCACATACCCATATTGTACTTCATATCCATGCGCCAAGGGTTGTGATTAAAGACAATTAAACAGTTATTGGTGAAGCAAAACACACTATTACATAAAGTGCTGAAGCCATGGTGTGCTGCGCACAACAATACGTATCACAATCTTGATGTGCAGTGCACATATAGCTAATATAATCTAAGGTAACAATAATTATAAGGAATATACTTAAGTGCAGCCCCTTATATTTTTGCCATCAAGTTTCCAATTAAAATATGACAAGTGTATGCTTTTTTGATAATAACATCACAAGTGCATGGTTTAAATTGAGAACCATAAACTTGTCATATTCAATTAAGAACCTGATAGCAAAAACTTAAGGAAATTCATACAATTTTTTTTCCCCCTAATTATAATTGACAAATATAACAACTAATATATATGAAAAATGAGGGACATTTTAGGAAATTTGAAGTAGCTGCAATTTTCAGTTTCCATGTGACTTGTGAATTGTGATCACAAAGCTAGGGTGCAGAGTATGATTTTATCACTTGTCTGGGCATGACAGATGTAATAGAGTCAATCAACTCTCTTGGATTGCTGACAAAAATGTCAAGGAAAAAAAAATCAATAACCAGCCAATCCTGATGTAGATTTCCTATATGGGAGGACAAAAAGAATTCAATAATTCTTTACGCAGATTCTGAACAATAAAGTCCTGAGCAACTAAAAAGGAAAGTCCTCTTATCTCCTTTACTCGTTCCTTCTACTTTTTAAGAATAAAAGCATTTATAGTCCCATTTAATTGAAGAATCAGAAGAGCGAGTGTGTGAATGGCATTATTTTGATACTTCCCTCATGAACCTAACAAAATCAAATTAAATATCAAGAATCCTAAGGTTCTGTTCCACTTCAAAGAAAAGAAAAACAAAAAGGTGAGTTCTTCCAATCGGTGTAGGTTTATAAAGAAGCTAAAAGAAAGGGAGAGGAAGGAAAAACAGAAAAGAACAGCGTAGATTTTTTCTTTTAGCCTTTTCATTATGTGGCAGATGTCACATACACAATGCACAACAGAAAATGCTTCATGCTACACATACCAGTGTCGAAAAGAAAAATAGCAATGCGACAAGTGTTGGATGGCACAACACTCTAGCAATGTGCCACACGTAATGATGCTACTGCACATATTAACAACTTCATGATCCTAGCACACGATTTAGGCATGTTTAGTTCAAAACCAATGTTATGCCCTGAGATGAAACTCAACAATACGGATCAGGATCTTCAAAAGTGCTGAGTGCCCTTTAGAAAGTAAAGTGCATGAATCTCACAAACCCTTTCACTTCAACTAGGAATTTCAAGGAGGAAAAGGCGTTGAAAAAAGTTTTGATTTTTAGTTATATTTTCCAGTCTGTTTTTTTTTTTTCATTCAAAGGGTATCCACGGAGGATCCATGCCATGAAATTATGTCAGATCTGTGTCCAACAAACATCAACACTCGTTCTGGACACAACCCAACACACATGACACGTTAAATTACAGATGAACATTTCAAAATTTTGTTGTGCCAATGTGTCAGCATTCATGCTTCCCAGGTGCATACTTAAGAGACAAAAAAAGAGTACTGTTGCCCCTGACAAGGGAAAAATGAAGTGTTCAACTTAGCGTTCACTGCTATCAGAATATTCTCTTCAAGCACATTGGGGACTTAATTATTAAAGCAAACTCCAGAAAGATGGTATAAATTTAGAAGTTCAAAACGGGAAGAGTAAAATTAGTTCAAGCAATAAATAGAGAACAAAAACAAATAGAATAAATTCAAATAGGAAGTGGAAAGCAAAGTAAATCTTCTTCCATTAGCTAATTTCCAGAATTTATACGAAGAGAAACAACTCAACGTCATCTTTACAATCACGGCCCATATTTCCTAAACGGAACGCAACCCAGATCCCCTAAATTGGTAACGCACCGCACCCTCCCGATCGAAAACTTAACCTTATCGTAAACAGGACAGAAATACTACGACTCTGAGCAGTAATTATTGAAGATGGAATCAAACGAAAACAATAAATTTTGGGAATCCAATGGGAGAACCACGAAACCTTACTGGCGAGCGTCGTGGAGAAGAATCAACCAGTATTACAGTGTGCCTGGAGATAGAGATGTGAAATCGAACACGCGACGGTGCTTCCGGCGAGAGAACCCTAAAGCAGTGGGATTGGAGCAACAAAAGGAAACCAAGAAACCATCGGCTTCTTCTTCTCCTTCGTTGTGCGCATCAGTGAACTGACTGTGACTACGTTACAAACGATACGTTTAAATAGGTTCCCAATTCGTACACTACTTCACGTGTTTGCTTTGCCAAAACCAATGCGACCTGCTACAATAACGTGATTTGTGAAAATATAATGATTAATCGACAAGGGATTATAGAATTAAACTTTCTGTTTTGTCGTGTGTTAAAGAAATGTGTACTAATCATTTTTTGAGAGATTTATAAGCTAAAATAAAATATGCTAATGCATCAAAAAAATCTCAGAACTTCTATAATTTATTATGAGAGCTTTCTCTCGCTGAGTTTATGTGATTATAGACGAGAAAAAAATTTATATGCTATGCTAATTTTTTTTATTCAAAACTTAACAAGATAATGATTGTAAATTATTTTTTATAATGATTTTTTTTTTTGGAGATCATACTATCTAATGTTGTTATATTGTATTATGTAATTATTATATGTATATTTGCATGTATATAAATATGCACATAAACATGTAGGTGTATGTGTTATATATTTGATATATATGTGTATGTAATATATTTATTATATATATATATATATATTTGTATTTATTATATGTATTCATATATGTGAATGTACATTTATATTATATGTTTTTATGTGTGTATGTATGCACATTTAAGTATATCTTACATGTTTATTATATATGTACGAGCATGCACACTTGTATGTGCATGATCATGTTTGTAATATATTCATCACACATGCTTATGTATACATGTATATACAAACAAACACAAACATATATGTGTGTGTGTGTGTGTGTGTGTGTGTGTGAGAGAGAGAGAGAGAGAGAGAGAGAGAGAGAGAGAGAGAGAGAGAGAGAGAGAGAGAGAGAGAGAGAGAGAGAGAGAGAGAGAGAGAGGGGGTAGTATTATTTTATTAATTAACAAAATATTTGAAAGTAAATTCTCAATTGTTTATAATTATATTGACATTAAAATTTAAAAATTTAAAAGTTGAGTTAGCCAATACTTTTGGAAATATAAATTGTCATTGTTAGAAATGGGAGGGTTATATTTTAATTTTAATATTAATATTTAGAATTATAATTTTTAAAGTTAGAATAAAAATTAAAAATAATTTTTACTAGTTATTTTTTAATTATATAAAATTGGTACATAAAATTAAAAATACAATTCTAAAAGATGAACCAAATGAAAAAAAAAAAAAAATTACTCGATTCAATTCTAATTTCATATCCAAATTCTACGCTTAATTTTTTGTCACCAAACAAAGTGTTGATAGTTTTATGGTTTAAAAAATTTGTACTCAATTATATTTGATGTATACTGCAAGAGATTTGTAAAAAACCTTTTTAAAAAAAGTAGAATAAAATTAAAGTATTGGTAACAAATTTAGCCATTTAAGTAAAAACATAAAAATTTATCCTGCCCTAGCTTGATTAAGCCATAGAGCTTAACAAACAGGACAAACAAATTTCCAAGTTAGAAAAGAGTTGCATATTTTAAGTCTAACCCTAAATATTACTTGAAATTTAACAAGCCAATCCAGAAGACCTGGCTTATTTTATTACCTCTAGCTCTTGGTCGATTAATCCTTTTGTGGGATTCATTTGATTCATCTATCTCAATTTACTTCATGTTAATTATATGTAATTATTATCATTATTATCTTTTCCAATAAAAATTGTTATCTTGAAAGCAAGAGAACTAGAGGAGTAGAGGAGAGGTTTTGAATTCCTAATGCGTATCTTTGATGACTCATTAAGATTCAGATTAACATAATCTCAATATTTCACATGTCAATAATCAATATAACTATTGGTTTTGGTTTTCAATTTTAATGATTTTTTTCTGAAATTTAGCCTTTTCTATTTTATCTTTTTTTATTTCAATTTTTTTATATTTTTGTTTTTTAAAAAAATGGCTTTTATTGATGAAAAATATTATTTATGAAATTAAAATAAAAAATAAGCAGACCCAACACAATTAAACCCAGCTTCTTTCAACAGAATCTAGCCCATATTGAATCGTGTCCTCAATATTGTGCAAACATGATTTAGTCAAGCTATGTTTACATCTAAATTTGAATTCTTTCAAATATAAAATATTTTTAAAATAAAAAGTGACAGAAAAATAAAATTTTATATAAGATTCACTTTCTATCTTTATATTCACTTTTATTTTAATTTTTATCTTAAGTCCAAGTCTATTCAACCAGTCATAAAGATGAAATTAAATTGCTTGGACCACACTGATTTGGTGGTTGGCTCCTTTAGTCATATTTCAGCCATTCAACCAACCATACGGTTTCAGGTCTTCTTCCTGGATATGAAGCCCTTTGTAGACCACTGTGATTGTTAATTTATATGTTCAACGTCTGATTTAGTTAAGGATCAGACAAATTAATCTTCAATGTGATAAGAGTATTTTTCATTATTAATTTGTATGATTAATGCTGTATTTTAATCCCAATTTGGCTTGGTACCAGAATAAAATTACAAGCAAAGAGCCTGACTTGCCTGTGTGCGAGTCCGGTGGGTAATGTTTGACTTAGTCTTTCCATTATTCATTCGCTTCCGTGGAAGGACAAGACGACGATGACGAGGAAGATATGCAGTAAATTACTGGTTACTGCTATATTATTTAATGGGTCATAGCCGTCTGACAATGACCTTGAAGAGTCCATGTCCTGTCTATATTCCAAACATCAAACTTCAACTCCTTCTCTCGCATTGTTCAGGTCGAAGAAGAAGAAGAAGAAGAAGATGAAGAAGATGAAGAAAAGGGGGTGGTCATAGTCGCTGCTATTTGATTTTTGTTTTGTAGACACGTGGATCTAAGCTTATCAAGTTTTCTCACTCAGTCATATTTGCATTAGCTTTGCAGGTTCAATTCATCTTCTTTCTGAATTTCTTTGGTCTGTGCTTGATTAATCTTTTCTACGTTATTAGTATGACTTCCCTACAGTATAATTTACTCCCTTTTGCTAATTTCTTAATATATTTCTCCATTGTCTATTGTAGTTTATCCTCATCTATAGCTGATAAGGAATTTGCTTTTTCTCCACAAATACAGTTTTCACGAACAGATGGAAAACATGGAAAAGGGGAACTTCTCTGAATTCTTGTCCGAGCTAATAGTTTTGGCCGATGAGGTTGCTTCCTTTGCTCAGAACTCTGAATTTGAAAGAAGTGCTTTTACTGAGTTCTCCATATTGGTTGAGGAATTTGCACCAATCTTCAGTGATTTGAGAGACCAAAGCACAGTCATGGACAAGCCACCTATTAGAAAATCGTTGGAATCTCTTGAGAATGAGCTTCGGCGTGCTCAGGCTTTGATAAAAAACCCTGATTTGAAACATCCCATTAAACAGATTGAGGACATAACTCATGATCTTGGTCGATCATTAGGCCTGCTGCTTGTGTCCAGCCTTGAGGAGTCGACAGATTTTAGAGAAAAGATCGGTGCACTGCAAAGAAAGTTGATGAGTGCAAGATTTTGTGAAAATATGAGCCCAACTTCAAATCCGAGATCAGGGCTTGTTAGTGATGTGAAGGTTGAAGGGGAAATAGAAGAGGAAATAGTCAATTTTACTGTGGACGATGTTGTATTGCAACTTAAACATGGTAGTGATGAAGAATTTGCAGTTGCACTTTTGAGACTCAAGGAATTCATCTGGGGTGAAAAAGCAGATACTGGTTTAATCAACGAGGAAGCACTTGTTGCCATTCTTTCTAATCGACTAGGTTCAAGTAAGGCACACAGTAGGCTGACCATCATCCAATTATTGAGAAGTATGGCTTCTGGCAATGATGAGAAAAAGGTAAGATAAGTCATGCTTATTGTAAACATTGTTCCTGCCTGCACTTCTAGTTATTTGTTATGTTATGTCATAAAATAGTACTATGCAGGAAAAGATGGCAGATACAGAGTTTTTATCAGCCGTGGTGAGGTCTCTAACACGGGATGTAGAAGAGAGTAGAGAAGCAGTGGGGCTTTTGCTAGACCTCTCTGACCTTCCTGCAGTTAGGCGGCGAATTGGAAGAATTCAGGGGTGTATTGTTATGCTTGTTGCTATCCTTAATGGAGATGATCCTGTTGCTTCACATGATTCAGCAAAGTTGTTGGATATATTGTCTAGTAATTCTCAAAATGCACTTCATATGGCCGAGGCTGGTTACTTCAAGCCACTAGTGCATTATTTGAAGGAAGGTAATGCAGGGCTTCTCTTAACTGATTAATTTCTTTCCGTCCTTACCACTGGTGTGGAATATCCATTGATAACTGTACAAGTATTTTTGTGAAGTATTGAGTTATTGAAGCTGTCATATTTGAAAAACTTCCGAATGGAAAGAGATAAAATATGATCATTTTTCAAGAAATCCCATGGGAAGTTAGCTTTCGTTCATGAGTTAATAAATTTACTAAAAATTTTTTATTGATGCCTAAAATAAATGTATCTACTCTATGTTATAAGTCCCGTGGAAGTAGGGCTGCAATGTATGAAATTAATGATATGTAGGCAAACATAATTTGCACTGAAATCTTATCTAGTCTTGATACTCTTGGGCTATGTTAGCACATCATTTGCTAGCATGTGGATGGACATCCTTTTATCCAAAACGAATTTTACTTTTATACGACATGGATGAGATGGGTGGACTGCCCTTAATCTTCAGTTTTTATACGTGTAAATTCTAGTTTTGATAATGATCTGATCATCTGAGGTCTGAACAAAAGAAAATGGGTTTTTGCATTCCCCTACCCTGAATTTTGAATTATATTATTGCAGGGTCTGACATGACCAAGATCCTCATGGCAACAGCACTTTCCAGATTGGAGCTAACTGATCATAGCAAACTCTCCCTGGGAGAAGATGGGGCAATTGAGCCCCTAGTCAGCATGTTCACTTCTGGGAAGCTCGAGTCCAAGTTATCAGCTCTAAATGCACTGCAAAATTTGTCAACCTTGACTGAAAATGCACGACGTTTGATCAGAACGGGAATTGTGGCATCTCTGCTTCAACTTCTTTTCTCTGTAACGTCGGTGCTCATGACTCTTCGGGAGCCTGCATCGGCTATTCTTGCAAGAATTGCTCAGTCAGAACCCATACTTGTTAATCAAGACGTGGCTCAGCAGATGCTCTCACTTTTGAATCTTTCCAGCCCAATAATTCAGAGTCATCTATTAGAAGCACTAGATAGCATTGCTGCCCATCCTGGTGCATTGAAAGTCAGAGGAAAAATGAAAGAAAAAGGTGCACTTCAGCTTCTTTTACCTTTTCTGATGGAAACCAACACTAAAATCCGGAGTAAGGCCTTGCAATTGCTGTACACTCTCTCCAAAGATCTAACAGAAGAATTGACAGAACATCTTGATGATACCCATTATTTTAATATTGTCAATATTATCTCATCATCAACATCAGATAATGAAAAAGCTGCTGCTGCTGGTTTACTGAATAATCTTCCTGTTAGTGATAAAAAAGTGACAGATATATTCAAGAGGGCGAATTTACTGCCCATTTTAATATCTATTATGAGTTCAAGTACAGGAAGTAGTTCATCCTCAAGTAGCTTAGCGCAGAGTGTTGCTGGTATTATAGTCCGGTTCACAAATCCTTCTGACAAGAGACTGCAACTTGTCTCAGCAGAACATGGGGTGATTCCTTTGCTTGTAAAATTGCTCTCGACCGGTTCACCAATCACAAAATCCAGAGCTGCAACCTCACTCGCTCAATTTTCACAGAATTCTCTATCTCTTAGGAGGTCTAGAAAATCAAGATGGTTGTGTGTTTCTCCCTCTGTGGATACTTATTGCGAAGTTCATGATGGTTATTGCACTGTGAAAAGCACATTCTGTTTAGTCAAAGCAGGTGCTGTTCCTCCGCTTATCCAAATATTAGAAGATAAAGAGAAGGAAGCTGTTGAAGCTGCTCTGAGTGCCCTCTCAACTCTGTTGCTAGATGAAATCTGGGAAGGTGGTGTCAATTGCTTAGTTAAATCCTCAGGTGTACAGGCTATTATAAAGATTTTAGAAGTGAAGGATGTAAAGGTTCAAGAGAAAGCCCTATGGATCTTGGAGAGAATATTCAGGGTTGAAGAGCTAAAAGTTAAATATGGAGCATCTGCTCAGGTTGTTCTTATTGATCTTGCCCAGAAGAGTGATTCTAGATTGAAATCAGCAGTTGCAAAAGTATTAGCAGAGCTAGAGCTCTTGCAAGTTCAATCAAGTTACTTCTAGAACAGTTCATTCTCTTTCAGCAAATATTTATGGCCATGATTTTGTTTGAGTAATGCCACTTACACTACAATTCCAGCGAAAACTCTGTACAGCTACTGATGTGGCTGCATCTGCGTAATGCTACCTACCCACGAGTCAAATTAGGAAGAAATAAGTGAGATTCAATGTACTGTATCTTTTTTTTCTTTGAAATTGAGAGGATCCAAATTCCAAGAATATTTTTTTTCTTTTTTTTTATTTGTTTAGAACTCATATGCAGCCACATCAGCTGCTAGGAAGGGTTTGTGCTGGGCCATGGTGAGTATATGTCATTTCTCATTTTGTTCTGTGTTCCATTCATTTATTTTTTGTTGTTGTACATGCGTGTATTTTTATCTTATATGCATAATATTTGTAAAATATAGAATGATAATAGTATCCCAAAAAGAAGGATTCATTAAGGAGCTTTCTCTCCATTATTATTAAGGTGGATTAATCACTTTCTTAAATTAATTCTTTTACTCAAAATTATTTATAACATGTTTGGTTGTTAAAATTAAAGTAAAAAAAATAAGAGTAAAAATAAAAAATAATAAAAATAGTTATTACTACGTCTGGTTTGACATGAAAAGAAAAAGAATGATATTACTTTTACTATGTTTAATTAGCAAAAAAAAAAATAATGGAATGTTAAAGGTATTGTGTGCAAATGACAAAAATATCTTTATTACTGAATTTTTTATTTTGTATTTTTAGAAGTTTTTAAATAAAATTTTTTAGTGTAAAATTTACCATTTTTATTAATTTTAAATTTCTAAATATATTATATTTTTATATTTATTAAAGATATATTTATATTTCAAATATATGTTTAAATGTTTAATAATAAGAAGTGTGTATATATATATATATATATATATATATAATTTATAATACTTCCTCTTGCAATCATCCCCATTTTCATAATAATTATAACAAAAAAAATTAAAAGTGCCGGTGAGATAACCAGGTCTTTCAGAGGGTATTTTCAGACAAAAATTTTCTTTTCTAGAAAACTAGTTTGATTCCATCCGTATCTCGATGGAAACCAGATTACTGCCAACGGTAGTGGAGATTCCAGAGGTTGAAGGTATTTTGCGAGCAAATCAGGGAATGGGATCCCCATTTCCATTCCTTCAACAAATCCATCCAACCAAACATACCGTCAAGTGTTCGGTATGACAGAAACAACTTTCCATAGCAATCAGCATTCCGTCATATAATGGCAATATCGTTTCCATTCCGCACGGATGGAATCTATTATGACACGCTGGAATGGTGCGAGAATTTACTGTCATACCCTTCAAAGACAGCTTCATTCCTTTGAAACACTTCTCTGCAGGTCATCCCTTCTCTGAAGTTGTTCTTTGCCTGTCAAGTGTACAGAAAAATTGTCCAACGAAGTCGTTGTGTAGAGTAAGCATTGATTCGGTTAATTTGGTCAACTTAATTCAATCCAATTACATTGGCTTGGGTTATAATAGAGTTAGATAAAAAAAATTATAACTTTCACCGATTCGAGTCGGATTAGGTCCTGAGATGATATAAGATCTAATCCGATATTTATATTTAATTTTTTTTTAATTTTTATAATATATTTTTAATTTGATTTAAAATAAATTTTATTTATAATTAAATTTTAAAATATTAGTTTTTTTTAACTTTTTATTATTTTTCATTCTAAATATTAAAATTTTTTTAATTCTATTTTATTTCCTTTCAATTTTTTTTTTATTTTTTATTTAAAAAAATTATTTTCATAAAATAATTAATATTTTCTTTTTTTTAAAAGGCTTGGCCTTGCTAGATTAATAATCGGGTCTAACTGGGTTTAAACTCTAAAAAATTAACCCAAATACAAAATTAACCGAGTTTCGAGTCAACAAAAAAATCGGATACATGCTTATTCCTGGGTAAAATTTTTGTCGGAAAAAACATAGTGCCAATGAAGTTGTCGTCAGAGAAACACCTACTGCCATGAAATTTGCATCATGATCCCGTTCTTCATTGTTGGATGGATTTTGGAAGCTTCTCTTCCTTTTGTCAAACTAGGATGGTTTTTAACCGAAACTCATTCTATGAAGTGGTGAATTTGTGGGTGCTTGCAACTTGAATGGTTTTTCAGGGGCTCCTGCATCTCTTGGATACCTTGATAAATATTCCATTTAATTCTTAAAACTTTTTTTATTTTAAAATTTTTCCACTTTCAAGATGATAGGCTCACAGTGAAAGAAGTTCATGGGGCTTTTGTTCAGAAGAGACCAGCAAGAAGTGCCTTTGTTCGGTCGAACTGAAAAAACTATTTTATCTATTTTTTATTGAAGGGGACATTATAGTAATTTACTACTACAATCTATTACCAATTCCATTGGTTATAAATTATAACCAAACCTATAAAATTATTTTTATTCTTATTCTTATTTTTATTTTCATTCATCATTTTTTCTCATGAACATTTTTGTCAACTTTTTAAATATGTCATATTAGTACCAAGAAATTTCAAAGATGCCATTTCAGGAATGTTATTCTTTATTCCTCACTTGCATGAGCTCGAAAGCATCGTGTAAACTTAACTTTGATAGACCGTAGCTTGGGTTTTGAAAAATATTACCAATTAAATAGTGAATTTTTTTTTCTCTGATTATGTAATGGAGTCACTGGTTGGCCAAACTATTGAGAAATGAGAAGCCGCTTATATGTCAAAAGAGTATTTGTCTTGAGAAAATAAGACGACCAAGCTTATGGGCCACAAAATAAGCTGTTCATATAATGGTAGAAAGAAATAAGAAGTTGTTTCATAATTTTGTCAAACACTACTCTCTTGATATTTTTTTTAATTAAATTTTATTTGATAAAATATTTTAAAACATATAGAAATTCATTGATATAATTAGAGTTTTTTTAGGACCAAAATTTTTTAAGAGAAAAAAAATATTTTTTTGTCTTTCACTTATCATAAAATTATTATTTTGATCTCTTACTCATTAAAATACTCAAAATGATTTATCACTTATTACAAAATATCATATTTAGTCTCTCACGTTTCAAAAAATTACTAAATTTTTTTTTTACCAAACCCTTAACCTTAAATTTAGAGGGGTGAATCTGATTTATTTTTTTTTTAAATAGAAGCCTAAGTGTAACATTTTCTAACGAGTAAGACTATTTTGAGCATTATAATGAATGAAACACAAAAATAATAATTTTATAATAAATGAGAAATTAAAAAATATTTTAATCCTTTTTTTTATAAGACAACATATCTATACTCAAAATTATCAATTACTATGATTTTCTACAAACTTTTTTCAATAAATTTTCTTTTTAATAATTTGACTGTAAAAGAATAGTAAATATATTAAGAGAAAAAAATATTATTTTGTTCTTATACTTTTAAACTTAATTTCATTTTGGTTTTTTTTTTTAAACTTTGTCTTCTTTTACAAATTAAAAATCTCAAAATGATCCTTTACTTTTGAATATAAATTCATTTTTGTCCTCTATAAATTAAAAATTTTAAAATAATTCTTTATTTTTCAAATTTTGACTCAAAATAATCTTCTACTTATAAACTTAATTTCTTTTAGGGAAAAATTACTTTAGATTAGATCTTGAAAAGTGAATAACAATTCTAAAACTTTCAATTTATGGCTAAAATAAAACTAAATTAAAAAATAAAAAGTCATTTTGAGACTTTTAATTAATAAAAAATAAAAATAAAAATAAATTTAAAAGTAAAAAAAGTAAAATAAAAATTTTCTCAATATATTAGTATAATTTCCTCTTATATTTATTCTGACAAGATATCTAAGTATCTAGTTCGACGGTTCCAGAAGCCTACACCATCAAGGAGATTATTTTTTTAACGAATCTTCTTAATTGGACCTGCAACTATAACAAAATGTAAAAGCCTAATTTATTTTGCATTCTGAATTACATTCATGCATTTATTCTGATCATATTTTTTTTTTTTTATTATTATTCAAATTCATTTATTCACTTCCTATCACTTAATTCTAACACTATCACCTTTGGAACAATGTGCCTTTTATTCAGAATGTGGGAGAATATTATGAAAGAGGAGGAGTGAGAAAAGGCAGAACAAGAAGACAAACTTAATTATTGGAAATTTAAACAAAGCGATTTTTCCTTTTCAACGTGAAACTTCCAAGCATGAACTTGATCATCTCTAGAGATTCTCAAAAGTTAATACAAATAGTTGGATAAAGATTTAATAATTTAAATTTAAAAATTAAAATGTAACTTAGAACTACATGTAATTATTAATTATTGTGTCTATTATTAATAAAAAATTTAAATTATTAAATTTTTATCTAATAATTTTTAGTTTATTGAAAGTTTTTGGGATTCTGTATCAGGAGAAAAAGCTTTTTCCAATTAATTCCCATGTGCATGTGATGTGCTTCGGCCTAAAAGTTTGCGAGACACTAATTTATTCTCATTCATTGAACTTCAGGTATTTCTACTTCAAATCTTCTATGAAGCAGATTTTGAGCCGCCTTTTTTATTAGTCAAAATGCTTAAAGCTATTGCTTTTTGAAAAATAATATTTAGCAAACATTAGAAATACATGACTATAGTGTTAGAAGTCAGACTTAATTGGACCATCATTGGGGGATGAGTCTGTAGCGTCGGCTACCATGCTGTTGGAAGTCCTCCATCGTTGAATCAAATCTAATAATCTAAAGTGGTTCAATTTTTTTTAAATGATAGATTTATTAATATTTTAAAATTTTTTTATATATAGAATCATATTTTGTTGAAGAAAAAATTAAATTTTAAAATGTGGAAATATATTGAAAATTATAATAATTTGTTCATATTTTAATAAAAAGTATTTTTTAAAAAAATATGTAAATTTATTAATATTTTAAATTATTTATATATAATGGTGTTTTATTGAATAAAATAAAGATTGAATTGTATTATAAAATATATAAAATAAATTGTAAGACACTAGAAACAGTTCATTTTGTAATAGAAAATTATTTTATATAAAAAATTTAAAATATTAATATATTTTATTTTAAAAAATATTTTTAAATTATCTAAATTTAAAACTATTAAATTTGGATCCAATAATACCAAATTATCCAACAAAAAAGAATCCCTTCCAAAGGCAAGGAATCATTCGTTCTCATTGGGGAATACCCCTAACTCGATATTGAGGGAGAGTCACCTAATGAAAGAACTTAGATCTACTGCCTACAACATACACGCTGTACGGTGGCCCTCTATACAAAAAAATTTTGACAATTAAAAAAATTTGTGCGAGGGAGTCGCCTTATAGTGCCAGGTCCAATTTCCCCACGTATGTATATATATATATATATATAGAGGGGACAACGTCCCCCCAATAAATAAATAAATATGTATAATTTATTTATTAATTATTAATCATTTAATAATAATTTAATATTATTCTTAATAATATATATATATATATATATCAAGTTTTAAATATTATTTTATAAAAATATTATTTTATGATAATTGAAAATATAGAACTTCACATTTTATAATTTTCTGATTCATTCAAATCATAAAATAGAAAAAGGCAAATTCTCACTTTGCAACATTTTCATTGAATGAACTTAAATAATTGAAATGATATGTAAAAAAATAAAAGAAATAATTTGAGGTAAAAAATTGAGGATCCTTGCAAAGTGAAGATTTTTTTTCTTTTTATTAGATTATTTAAAATACATATTGATCTTCTTATATAGATATATATTCTAATAATTCAATTATTTATTTTAAAATATATAAGTAATTATTAGTTATAATAATTTTTTTCTTATAAATGAAGTAATAATTATATATTTGTTGAATTACAACTTTGTATTTTAACTATTTTTACATATATAGAATTATTTTGAAGTAAAATATAAATCAAATTAAATTACAATCAATTATCAATTTATATTGTTTTAGTTAAATGAAGGCCTATAAATTTTATAAAAAAAATATTTGTTCTTAAATTAATTAGTGATACTAATTTTTTTCATTGCACTTTATATTAAAACACAATAATGAAACCACACAAGTGAAGTCAGTCATAAACCCTCCTCTTTTTTTCTCTCTCTTCCGTCTTTTCTTATTTAATATATAGAAAAAATATTAGCTGACACATTTATTTAATATATATATATATACATATGTGTGTATATATATATATATATATATCTCAACGGGGTACTCACCCTTAATTCCAAGGCGGGGTATCCTCAATATATGATTTCTGCTGGTTTGATTATGTTTTTCAAATGTATGTGATATACTTTTTCTAAAACAAAAAACTTTAAGTATCCTTGTTAATAAAAAAAAGCAGCTAAATATCTATTTTATTAATTATTCTAAACATAACAGTACGGTTAAACAACCTTTTGATATTACTTATCCACAAAACCAATAAAGTGAAACAACAAAAAATTGAGGTGTGGCTTGAAAAATGTGCATGTGCACAACTTTTAGCTTTGAATTATTTAAAGGATTGTAATATAAGTATTGCTGGTGAATATTGATTATTTATTGTATATAATAAATAATTTTTTGTCAGCCTAGGCATTTTTTTCTAGTGTAGCATTGAGATAAACAATTTTTCATGAGCTTTATATTGTTTGTAAGGGCAACCATATTCTTTTATTGTAAATCTTATATATATTAAACTCTAGTAGCTTCATATATCACATGCAAAGTTTTGTGTTTTATATATATACTGAACTATTTAACTAAAAAATTTTATGAGAGTGGAGCTTTCTATATTTTTTATGTACATGTTTGTCTATGGAAATTTTGGGAAGTCCCTATTTCAAGGAAGGTTTTGCCGAAATTTCCATATAAAAGTCATTTAATGAATTAGTTATTTATTTTCACTCCATATAGGTTATATATATTAACTGACTGATATGATTATGTATATCCTTTACAAAAATATGTGATTATCTTGATCATGTTGTATGCCTTTTTGTTGGTTCACAAAAGTGGGGTATAGTTCATTCTTCGTATCGGTTACAACTCTTTGATTATAAAAAATATTAGTTAGTCTTGGTACACTTACTTGGTAATTGATTTAGTATACCAGTCCCAATAAAATTGTTGAGCCCATTTGTTGAAAAATCAAGGTTTTGATGATAACAACACAAGAAGAAAAGTTTTCTTATGTATTACTTAGGTTGTAGATATTTCCAATGTTTAATCATGTATTAGGAACATTTGTAAATGATATTGAGCTTATAAGAATTATTTAAAATGAATGTATAATTAATCTCATATCTTAAAGATTGAGAAAAGATGATTTGAGAGTTTTCTGTAAGTGAGCAGTCGACTACTAGCCAATAGTCAACTGGTCACCCTCTGAGAAGTCTCCAGTTTGCTACTAACTTGATTTCTGATCAACTGGGCACTCTCTATGAGTGAACAGTTGACTGGTCACCCTATTAGATAAGACTGCTTAGTTGCTAGTTTAAGCCTGATCGACTGGGAGCTCTCTGTGAGTGAGCAGTCTACTGGCCACTTGCTAGCAGTCGACTGGTCACACTTAGATCAAGTAAACAGTCGACTGTCAGGGTCCAGAATTCAAAAATTATAAGAGGGAAAGAGTGAGCAGTCAACTAATCAGTGGTGAATAGTCGACTGGTTAATGGAAAAGAAGCCAGAACGGATTTATAATGGATATATTTTGAAAACTCTCTTTTCTACTCATTCCCAATAGATTTATTGGACCTCAATCTATATAAACTCGACTTATGGACTTTGAAATAATAAGAAAACATTCAATAGTGATTATATCATTAGTTTTCATTATCTTATCAGCTGTTTATCATATTAGTGTTTCATTGCATTATTTACTATGTTCAGAGAGTTTATTTATTTATAAATATTTTCTTTCTTCTAAGAGAGAAACTCAAGGTGGTTCCTTGAGAGAGTTAAGCTAGATAGAGCTTGAGTTTAAGGGGAGTATATCCCTAAGAGAGAGAATTTAAGGAAGTTCCTTGAAGAAGTCAAGCTGTGAGAGATTGAGAATTATGAAAGGTTCTCCTGTATGTTGTATTGATTTTCTGAGATAGTTAAAAATTCTAAGAGGTTGCTTAGGGACTGGACATAGGCTTGGGTAGAAACCGAACCAAGGTAAATCTTTGTGTCTATACTTTTCCTTTACTCCTTTTATTACACATTTATTGTTTCAAGTTTGATTTTATTATCTCTTTTAAAGGAGTCTTTCAATAGAAGTTTTATAAAACCCAATTCACCTTCCTCTTGGATTCCAGCCTTACTCAACAAGTGGTATTAAAGCTTAGACTCTTGTTTAAAGGACTTAATCGTCTTAAAAGTATATAAGGCTGAACTTGGTGATAATGTTTTACCTGAAAGGCTATTTATTACAAAACCCCTTAGTTTCAATGGTGAAAACTTTACTTATTGGAAACTGAGAATGAAAATTTTCTTTAAGGCTATTGACACTGACCTTTAGGATGTGATAGAGGAAGGTCCATCTGTGCCTATGAAAGAAGATGGCAAGACCTATGTTAAACCTAAAAGTGAATGGAATGAAACAGATAAAAGAAAATTTTTGTTAAATAATAAACCCAAACTTATTCTTACTAGTGCACTTAGACAAGAAAAATATTTTAAAGTATGAAATTGTGAAAGTGCAAAAGAAATGTGGGAAGCTTTGGAGATAGCTCATGAAGGAACCTCAGGAGTAAAAGAGTCTAGGATTCATAATCTTACACAACAATATGAATTGTTCAAGGTCAATCCTGGAGAAACCATTAAAGAAATGCAAATTCATTTTACTTACATTGTAAATCATTTGGAAGCTCTAAGGATGACATGCTCACAAACGAATTAGGCTTACAAGATCATGAAGGTTATCCCTATGGAATGGCAACCCAAGGTGACAACAATTGAAGAAGCAAAAGGACCATCAGTCAAATCAATTGCTGCTTTCTTTAGAAATCTTCAAGCCCATGAGCCAAGATTGAAGCAGCTCCTTGAGGAATAAGATAAGAAGAAAAAAGGTCTTGTTCTCAAAGTTTCATCATCAATGTATCCAGATGAAGAAGAATGTGATGATTATTCTCTGGAAGAAATTGATGAAAAAACTTTTAGTCTCTTTGTTAATAAGTTTAGAAGATTTTTCAATAGTAGAAGAACGAATGGAAGGAGACCAACTAGAAGAAATCCGGAAACTAGATAACTTCCCATTTGCTATGAGTGCAGAAAATCAGGGCACATCAAATGGGAATGTTCTTAATTCTTGAAGAAGCAAGATAACACTATTAATAAGAAAGGAAAAGAAAAGAAGAAAACTTATATATCAACCACATAAGGAGAAAGTGATGAGGACTCATATGATGAAGATGAATAAGCCAACCCCTACTTAATGGCAAATGAAGATGAGGTAAACTCTTTTCCTTCTTATGAAGAACTAGAAGATGCATTCAATGATTTACATGATGAATTCCTTAAGATAGCAAAACTTTAAAATTTTCAAAGAAGAAAATCTTATGTTTAAAAGAGAATTTAGAAAAGAAGAAAGAAAAAATAACTCTATACTTCAAGTAAAAGCCTCTTTAGAAAAACAAATTGTGAAATTAAACATGATTGTATTAATCTCAAAAGTGAGCATACTTTCCTTAGAAATAAAGTTTCTTGTAATTGTAAACTTCTGCAAAAAGAAAAGAATGATTTGATAAACACTCTTGCAAAGTTTACCAAAGGAAAGGATAACTTAAACATTTTACTTTGTAAACAAAGATGTGTTTTTGATAAAGCAGACATTGGTTATAATTCTAAGAAAAGACAAAAATACTATAAGAATTTCTTTGTTCCTGTTGTTAAGACTAGTATTCCATTTATCATATGTTTCTATTGTGGTAAGAAGAGGTATGGATTATACACTTGCCCTCACAAAAATAATAAAATTCTATAAAGAAAGAAAATATAGGTTCCTAAGGGAATAACTGATATTCAATGACTCAACAAGAATTGGATACCTAAAAATAAAACTTAATATTCTTGTAGATATGTCTGAAAGTTACCAGAACAAAGTGGTACTTAGATAGTGGATGCTCCAAACAAATGACTAAAGACAAATCCAAGTTTTGTTGAAGGTTTGAATCATAATCTTCTGAGCATTAGTCAATTATATGATAAGAACAATAGAGTTGTATTTGATTCAAAACATTGTTTAGTTGAAAATCTAAATGAAAAGAAAACCGCACTAATAGGACATAGAATTAATAATGTGTATGTTATAGACTTAGATGATGTACCTCCCATTAACTCAAAGTGTTTTATGAATGTAAATGATGATAGTTGGTTGTGGCATAAAAGACTTGCTTATGTTAGTATAAGTCTCTTCGATAAGCTTGCTAAGAAAAACTTAGTTATTGGATTGCCTAACATAAAATTTGATAAAAACAAACTTTGTGATGCATGCTAAAAGGGAAAACAAATTAAAAGCTCTTTTAAGGCAAAATGAATTATCTCCACAACTAAACCACTATAGTTATTTCACATGGACCTTTTTGGTCCCTCTAGAACTATGAGTCTTTTTAGAAATTATTATGTTCCAGTAATTATAGATGACTTCTATAGATACACTTGGACACTTTCTTATCTCACAAGGATCAAGCACTTAAATCTTTTATGAAACTAGCAAAGTTCATTCAAAATGAACAGGGCATGACCATTATGAGAATAAGAAGCGATCATGGTGGAGAATTTGAAAATAATCTGTTTATGGAGTTTTGTGATGATAATGGAATTCAACATAATGTTTCTACACTAAAAACTCCTCAACAAAATAGAGTTATGGAAATGAAGAATAGAACTTTAGAGGAAATGACTAGAACTATGATAAATGAAAGAAATCTTCCTAAATACTTTTTGGCTGATGCTATAAATACTGCATGTTATGTTATGAATAGAGCAATGATTAGGCCTATACTGAAAAAGACTCCATATGAGTTATACAAAGGAAGAAAGCCTAATATTTCCCATATGAATGTATTTAGATGTAAATGCTTTGTTCTTAATAATGGAAAAGATAATTTAGGTAAATTTGATGCAAAGTTTGATGAGGCAATCTTCTTAGGATACTATAATACAAGCAAAGCCTATAGGGTATATAATAAGAGAACTATGACAGGAGAAAAATATATTCATGTAAATTTTGATGAATCTGACCCTCTTGAGCCAAGGAAGGTATCCTTTGAAGAAATTGCAGTAAAGTTTAATGACTTTACAATAAAAGACAAACAAACAGCTCAAGAAATCAAGAATGAAAGTGAGCCAATCATGACTGATGAACAACCCTCCTTACATGAAAAACTAGATGAAGAAATGAGGAAAAAGTCACCCATAATCTCCCAAAAGCATGGAACTACAAAAAGGATCATCCACTAGAACAAATAATTGGTGATGTCTCCAAAGGGGTAACAACTTGAAACTCTCTTAGAAATATTTGTAATCAACAAGCATTCTTATCTCAAATAGAACTTAATGGAATTGATAAAGCTTTAAAAGATGAATATTGGGTTCCAGCTATGCAAGAAGAATTGAATCAATTTGAAAGAAGTCAAGTATGGAAGCTTGTTCCTAGACCCAATGATCATCTAGTAATTAGTACTAAATGGGTATATAGAAATAAGCTTGATGAATATGGAATTATTACTAGAAATAAGGCTAGGTTGGTTGCAAAAGGTTATAATCAAGAAGAAAGTATTGATTATGATGAAACCTTTGCACCAGTAGTTAGACTAGAAGCAATTTGTATGCTATTAGCCTTTACATGCATAAATGATTTTAAGTTATATCAAATGGATGTCAAGAGTGTATTTCTTAATGGATACATAATGGAAGAAGTATATGTAGAATAACCTCTTGGTTTTGAAGATAAAAATCTTTCAAATCATGTGTTCAACTTAAGAAAAGCACTATATGGTCTTAATCAAGCCCCTAGAGTATGGTATGAAAGATTGAGTACATTTCCTACTAAAAATAATTTCTCTAGAGGTAAGGTTAATACAACCTTATTCTTTTAAAAGAAAAAGCATGATATTTTAGTTGTTTAAATTTATGTGGATGATATTATATTTAAAGCTACTAATGAAAAACTCTGCAAAGAATTTGCTGAGATGATGAAAGGAGAATTTGAAATGTCTATGATGGGGAAGCTTACATTCTTCTTGGGTTTTCAAATCAAACAAAAAACAAATGGAATCTTTATAAATTAATCAAAATATGTCAAAGAATTACTTAAGAAATTTGGATTTGAAAATATCAAAACAAAAGACACTTTAATGGGATTAACTGTGAAGATTGATGCTGATGAAAAGGAACAACCATATGACATCTCAAAATACAAAGGAATGATTGGATCCTTTCTATATTTAACTGCAAGTAGACCTGATATTATGTTTAGTGTTTGCATTTGTGCCAAATTCCAAACTTGTCCTAAAGAATCTCATTACTTAGCAGTAAAGAGAATCTTTGAATATATTGTTGGCATAATATAAATGGGTTTGTGGTATCCAAAAGGATCCACTAACACGTTGGTAGGATATTCAGATGCTGACTTTGCCGGTTGTAAAATTGACAGAAAAAGCACCAGTGGAGTATGTCAATTCTTTAGAAATTCTCTTATTTTTTGGTTTAGTAAGAAATAAAATAGTGTAGCATTGTCCACTGATGAAGCTAAATATGTTGCATCTAGTAATTGTTGTGCTCAAATCCTATGGATGAAGTAACAACTAGAGGATCTTGAGATATATCTTAAAGAGATTCCAATAAAATGTGACAATACCAGTGCAATTAATCTTACCAAGAATCTTATCATGCATTCAATGTCTAAATATATAAAAACCAAGCATAATTTCATTAAGGACCATGTTCAAAAGAAATATATTAGCCTTGAATTTATCAAAATTGAATTTCAACTTGCTAATATCTTTACTAAACCTCTTTTTTTTTAAGGATTTTTTTTTACAAGAGGTGAACTTGGAATAATTAATCCTAATGAGTTATAAAATAAAGAATTAAACTGTTTTGCCATTTGCTTAATGAGAGCATTCACTAACTTAAGCATAAGAGTGGTTTTAATCTATTTTGCATAATGTTGGTAATGAATTTCTTTGATTTCCACTTGTTTGATATAATGTTTGGTTGAATATTTATGCTTAAATGTGTTTTTAAGTAGAGTAATCTTTAGAAATTAAGAAAGTTGGCTTGAAAAATTTGAATTAGTGACATTTTAAAGTGACCAATTGACTATGAAGGAGTGGCCAGTGGACTAGTAGAGGGTAGGAAAGTGACTAACAGCTTAGGGAAGCGTGTAGCAGCTAATTGATGACTTTCTGTAAGAGAGTAGTCAACTACCAAGTAGTGGCCAGTTGACTGGGTACATTATAGAGGTTGACAGTTGACTACTCACAAGTTACTAGTTGACTGGTCGATGCCAGAGAGCGAGATTAAGCCAAAATAGGGTCGACAGTCAATTGTTCACTCAGGACCAGTCGACTAGTCAATGACAGAACTCGCTATTTAGGCAGTCAAAACCTAAAAACTTGACACTTTCGCTATTTTCACCAGCCGACTATTCATCACCTTTCTTGCTCTCCAATTTTTTAGCCAAATCGTTCCAAAATCTTGGTATTTTATTTCCAAATAAACCAAAATCACTTATTAAACACCTCAATCTAGGGTTTCATTAGTTCAAAAGGGGATTTTCTGTTCTCCTCCTTCTCTATTTGAAATCTTTCTTGAGTTCATGCCTCTCTACCATCATTCTTGCCTCTCCATCATCAACCATGGCCTAAATACTAACTCCCAAGCATGCAAGGACTAAGAACGCCACTGTTGGCTCATCATTCGGTCCATTTCCTCTCTTTTCCTCAAGAGCAAAAGAGGTGGCATTCATTAAGAACTTTCAATAAATGAGGTTATTTAAAGTAAGTATGTGCATCTTCCTTTGGTTTAAGAAAAAGGATTTACTCTTTTTGATTTATTTGCCAATGCTGGGTTAAATCCTCTAATGTGTTTGAAGCTTGATTATAGCCCAAAGGTTATCATGGCTTTTTACTCTAATCTTACCTACAACCCTAGAACCTATCTTATCGTCACTGAAGTTAAAGGATCAAGAGTTGTTTTTGGTGATGAAACATTGATTGAAATTTTGCATCTTCCAACTCTTACTAGTCATTATTTTACTGATCATCCTAACTCCTTTAAGACTGTGGTTGGCTACAACAAGTTGGAAATCTTGAATCAGATAATTGAGGTAGCCATTGACAATCCTAACACTCCCATTAATGTCAATGACCTTTCTTTGGAAAATAGGTTGCTACACTACATCATCGCCTATTGCCTGATCAGCAAGTCAGGTAACTTTGCCTATCTCAGTGAGCTAGAAATGTTCATGATGAAATGCATCTTGGATGGAGAAAGCTTTAGGCTTTAATGGTTGAGCACACAGAGGATAGCCACTTGTAAGAAAAAGAAGTCATTCCTATTACCATATGCTGTCATCATAGCTGCCATCCTTTGCCACTATGACATCTCGCTATTAGAGGATGATCTGGAATCCCCTCTACAGATTGGATGGAATACCCTATAGAGAATGTGATTCATCTAGACTCCACAAAGGGCACTGGGTGAAGAAAGCCCAAAGAGTGCATAGGTCACCACCTCCACTAGCTACTTAGTCTCCACCTCTATTCATAACACCAACTGAAAAAGACCCATCTTTTCATATGCCACCTTCTCCTTCTACACCTATGCCTCCATCTCCACAGGCTCCTACATCTATGGGTTACACCCTAACTCAATCTAAGATTGTGGTGATTCCAGAGCTCATCCTTCTTATTGAAATTCACGCCTTGCATCAAAAGATAGATACCTTTAGCCTTCAGATGCAGAATATTCAAGAGACTATGGAAGATATGAATGCTAGGCTTGAGCACATTGAGTCTTACCATGAGCAGCATTCTGATTTCTAGGCATTTAGGGGATAGCTGGGTTCTCTTCCTCCTTTTTTGATGTGACAAAGAGGGAGAGAAATTAATAGTTAAGTAGAAATGATTTGAACTTAAGTTGTATTTCCTTGTTAGTTTGTGTTTTTCATTGAACCATATAGTTATTATTTTCGCTATGTTTATGAATTCAATAAAAGTGGTTATTTTAGTTATATGGCTACTTGATATTTATCTTTATCATTTGAATATAACTAAATAAACATGGAAACTAAAAGAAGTGAAAGGTAAACAAAGTGAACATATTAAACTTTCATAAAAACGAAGGATTTTACCTTGATAAACTTTTCTTCATGAATAGCTAACATTTGCAGGGTTATTATGATAAAAAAAAAAAAGGGGGAGATTATTGAGCACATTTTATGAGAAATCAAGGTTTTGATGATAGCAACACAAGAAAAAAAATTTTCTTATGTATTACTCAGGTTCCATATGTTTTCAATGTTTAATCATGTCTTAGGAACTTTTATAAATGATATTGAGTAGATAAGAATAATTTAAAATGAATGTATAATCAATCCTATGTATTAAAGGTTGAGAAAAGCTAATTTGAGAGTTTTCTATAAGTGAACAGTCAACTGACCACTAGCTAGCAGTCGATTGGTCACCCTTTGAGAAGCCCCCAGTCTACTGCCAACTTCAGTTTTGATCGACTGGGCATTCTTTATGAGTGAATAGTCGATTGGTCACAAGTTAATAGTCGATTGGTCACCCTCTTAGAAAAGACTAGTTAGCACCTAGCTCAAGCCTGGTCGACTGGGAGCTCTTTGTGAGTGAACAGTCGACTAATTGCACTAGTGGTTGACTAGCTACACCCAGATAAAGCATCAGTCAATTGTTAACCTTGAGACCATCGACTGGGAGCTCTTTGTGAGTGACCAGTCAACCAGTCAAGAGTGAGCAATCGACTGTCGGGGTCAAGAATTTGAAAATTATAAGAGGAAATGAGTGAACAGTTGACTGGTCAGTAGTGAACAGTCAACTGGTCAGTAGCAGAGAAGCTATAATAGATATATTTTAAAAACTCTCTTTCCCCACTCATTCCCAACAGATCTATTAGGAGAGCTTGGGAATTAAGAGAGGTTCTCTTGAGTGTTGTATAAATTTTCTAAGATAGTGAAAAATCCCAAGAGGTTGCTTAGGGACTAGATATAGACTTGGGTGAAAGCTGCACTAGGATAAATCTCTGTGTTTATACTTCTCTCTTACTCCTTTTATATTATGTATTTATTGTTTCATGCTTGATTTTATTATCTCTGTTTTTAAATGAGTCTTTCAGTAAAAGTTTTATAAAACCCAATTCATCCCCCTTTTGGGGTCCAGCCTTGCTCAACAAAAATTATTCATTTAATTGCCCTCACTCTTCTTTCTAAATGATTTTATTGAAACTAATACACCAAATCAGTTGTCATATAAGTATACCAGGACTAACTAATATTTTCTCCTCTGGTTAGGGGTGTGACACATTTTCTAATGAGTAAAGGACTATTTTTGTTATTTCAATGAGTGAAGCACCAAAATAACAATTTTGTAATAAATGAGTAACTAAAAAAATATTTAACTCCTTTTTTCATAAGACAACATGTCCGTATTCAAAATTAATAGTTACTACGATTTTTTGCTCACCTTTTTAAATATATTTTCTTTTTAATAATTTGATAGTAAAGGAATACTAAATATATTTATTTTGATTTTCTACTTGTGAATTTAATCTCATTTTGGTTCTCCATTTTTTAACTTAATCTTATTATACTCTTCCACAAATTAAAAGTTTCAAAATAGTCTTTTACTTTGAATATAGTCTCATTTTTGTCCTCCACAATTAAAAATTTCAAAATAATTCTTCATTTTTCAAAATTTGACTCAAAATAGCCCTCCACTTATAAATTTAATTTCATTTAGGGAGGAGTCACTTTGGGTTAGATTTTAAAATTAAAGTACAATTTTAAAACATTTAATTTATGATTAAAATAAAACTAAATTAAAAATAGTGAGCCATTTTGAGACTTTTAAGTTATAAAAGACTAAAAAATCAAAATGAATTCAAAAATTAAAAAAATTAAAATGACAATTTGCTCAATATATTAATATAATTTCCTCTCATATTTATTGACAAGATATCTAAGTATCTAGTCTGACGGTTCCAGAAGCCTACACCATCAAGGAGATTATTTTTGAACGAATTATTTAGAGGATTGTAATATGTGTTTTGCTCACAAAGATTTATAAGACATTAATTAAAGATTATTTATTGTATATAATAAATAATTATTAATTAATAAAATTAGATAAGAATTATTTATTGTATTTATTAATAATAATAATAATAAATACTTATAAATTAATTTTATTGATTAAGATCAATTTATTATATGTAATAAATAATTCTTAACTAATACACTTAAAACACTGGTTAATGGTCATTAAAAACTCTGATAATATTAAAAGGTGACGTGAAAATAGTCTAAGTTAAGCATCACTCTCAATAAATAATCTGATTTTTTTTTATAGACATAGTTTTTGGTATAATTAAAATTTTCAAAGATCTTATATTATTTTAGAAAGTTTATTCAAAGCTGGACGTATAAAATAATATTGAACTCAATTGAATCTATTTTATCTAAATTATATCACTTCTATTAACTTTTAGACTTTTTAATTAATTTTCTGTCTTATGTGATTTTTAATTTTTTTAATTTTTAAAACTTTGTTACCGCTTTGTATAAAATATTATAGAGATATTTTTGTCAAAAAATTACTATCAACAAAAATTTCAAATTATCCAGAATATTATTAGTTGTGATTTTCTATCTTTTTGTGTGTTATGAATTTATTTATAAAAATAAAATATTTTAAAGATTTATATAATATATTAAATATACTTTTAGAATTGAACTAAAATTTTGAAAAAATAGTAATATACACTAATTTTAATTTTTTCAAAATTTAACTCATTGTATTCCTTCAATTTTAAGAAGTATATCTATATTTGAAAATTTTATTTTATTTACATAATCTGTATATGTGCGAGGCATGTGAACAACGAGTATGGATCCCTTGGAGGGGCTTTTCACCCGTAAAAGTGTTAGATTTTTTTTTATATATATAGAATGGTATTTAATTAAAAAATTATAAACTCTAAAATATATAAAATACACTGTGAGATATTAAAAATAATTCAATTTTTTAACTAAATATTATTTTTTAAAAAATTTAAAATATTAATATATATTTATTTATAAAATAATTTTTTTTATTTTTTAAAAAATATATTTTATAAAAAATAATACCATTAAATCTAGATTCAATTACTCTTACATTTTATTGGAGAAAATTCCATCCAGTGAAAGAATGCACGTGTTAATATAATATAATATGATTAATCATCCTTGAAGTCCATGAAAGTCAAAGCAGAGTAAGGCCTGTGATCATTTGTAGTAACAGTATCTTTCTCGTAAAATTTCAATTATTGAATTTTAATTTAATAATTGAGATTTTATTATATATTTTTAATACAAAAGAATTTGCGATAGAAATTCTTACGATAGAGAACCTTGGTTCTAGAATAAGGCATAGGCAAACATATGTATACCTCAAAGACCGTAAATCTCTGAGGCAGCGAATTCTTGGACACAACAAAAGCTAAAAACACGAGCAACAGGCAAATTATTAGAAGATGAAGACGATGATAACAACCAATAACACCCAAAGCGAAACTATTAGATTTTGAATCCAAATTCATCAAACTTCCTTCCAAAACTTCTGTTCTTACATATATAATAGACATTATTATTGATCACTCCCTAATTCATTTCATAAATTTTCATTTTCTCTTAAAGGGGAAAGGAAACAACAAGGAAAACACGCAGAAGTTGCTGTGTCTGTAGCATTTGGATCCGACATTGTCATTGTCGGACCCACCAACCTTTTCGCATCGAACCCCTCTCATGTCTCTCCCTCTGTCTTTCGGTTCGGTAGTTGCAGAGAGGGAGAGAACATATCCCACCAACTAATCTTTCCGACAGAAAACAAAGGTATTCTCTTTTTCCTTCTTTTTTTAAAATTAAAGTCATATTATTCTCCAAATTATTCTCTTTTCAGCATTTCCAAATACGTTGTTCCTTGGATATTATTAAGAAATGAATAAATTTTTTTTATTCTTGATTTTGATCATTCATGACCTTCCCTGCCATACACGTTCTGGGTTTACTTTAAATTCTCCATTCAATGTGTCTTGCAATACCCACAATGCCATCTACATTTTAATTCTCTTTTGTCGTTGTCGTTCTTTCGTTGTTGTTTCCATGATACATGTTCCTTTGTCTCGTCTTTTCACATAATGTTCCCTTTGTGCCTTCCTTTTTAGATTTTAAATTATTTCTTTTCATGTAGTCGAATTGTTATATAATAGTCTCGCTATTCTCCTTTCTGTGCTTATCTCAATCTCTCCATCTTTATTTCTATTAGAAACTTGGAAGAAAATTGTAAGGTGTATTCTGCTTCTGGAACAGGAAAACCTGCATGTAGCTTTGTGTTTTCTGCAAGTGTTGATCTCAACCTAGCAGACCCAAAGGTAGAAGAAAGCTTCACTTACTAACTTCTGTGTAGTTGAATTCTCTCTCTCTCTCTCTCTCTTTCTCTCTCTCTCTCTCTATATATATATATGTCAATGAAAATTCTTTCTTCTTTTTATTTTGAATTTCTATAGATAGTGTTTTAGAACATTGCGTGTATGCTGTGATGGTTTATTTTTGCTATTTGATGCGCAGATTCTTTCTGAGGTTCACTATTCTCACGAAGACAGTTTTGAAAATCTGGAATTTGTGGCGTTATAACCACACATAATGGGTCAGTGTGTGTCGGTATCTTCAAACAATATCAGAAGAAGGAAGAAGCATTTACGGTGGATGAAGAAACGCAGTGGAAAGGTCTCAAATTCAGTAGTGTTTCATGGTGGTGTTAAGAAGAGGCATGGCGATGCAGGAACATGTTTGACAGATTATTCTGTTCGTGAACTTGTTCATATGGACTTTGAGAACGGTTCCAATCCAACCTTCAACCTTACTGAGCTTCAATGGCAGTATGATGCAAACTGTATGTTCCTTTTCTTCAATGGAATTTTTTTTCCTTTTGGAAAAATGTCAGAAAAGTAAAAAATTAACGTTTCAAGTGAACAAATGTTAGCAGCAAATAAAGTTGACATCTAAATATATTAGGTGTGCGTTTTGAAATATTAGGACTAGGTAATTAATAAGTACTAAAGGCCTGATTGGTTGCTAGAATCAAGGCGAGAGAATTGGTATAAGAATAGGAGATACTTTCATTTTTATGGTTGATTGACAAATTGAGTCATCATTCTCATTCCTTAAGGAACTTGCTCTCCCTCATATAAGAGAGAATTTTCCCCTACCTAAAGCTATAGAATAAGATTAGTCTTATAAGAATGAAAATATACTTGATAAAAATGTTTCCACTTATAATAATTTTCAAACAAAAATACCCCTGTGTTACATCAAAATCCTAATTTATTATTATTTGTTTAATTTATCATGATTTATTATTAAAATATTATTTTGAATTTATTATTATTTATTATTATATTATTATTAATTAAATATATATAATTATATTATTAAATAATAATTTAAAGATATGTCTGTCTTTTTTTTTTGTTTTATGATAAGATATAATAGTAAAATATGTACACTATCTAATTGATTCTCATGTGTAATCTACTGACCAAAGGAAATAAAAAGAGATATGTCCATTCTCATTTTTTTCTAACCAAACAACATTTTTTAATATTCTCATTCTCATTTCCATTCCTATTCTCATTCATATTCTTATTCTCATTGGTATAATATCTTTAAGAGACCAATATGGTAATTTACTTTAGAAAAATATTAACAGACATGGAAGATTTCATCAAACATTCAAGTAGCTATATATAATATATATTCAATATTCATGTGTATATGTTGTATAATGTGTCTCCTAGTTCAGTACACTTTCAATTTACAGACATCACTGTCAGTTAGTAGAGAGAAGTTCGAATAGACATATGTTTGTTTACATACATAACACTCTGGTTCATATTTTTCAACAATGAATCTTTCTTAAGCATTAGTTTTTGCACTTGAAAATCAAACTGACTTAATCAGTTCAATGCTTGCAGTAATTTCTCAAGAGGAATCTTACTTTGACTGTGCCAGCATCCTAGAATCTGATTCAGATGATGACCACACTGTAGGTAATAATCGACATTACCAACAACAAACTAACAATAAATTTCAGTTTTCACTTCGACCTATGTTGGATTGATTAGTAAAATACTTTTTTAGTCTCTCACTTATAAAATAATTATTGTTTTGGTCCCTCACTCCTTCAAATATTTAAAATGATCCACCACTGACACACTTGGATTCCTACTTTAGAGAAAAAAAAAAAATTTAGTTCCTTGTATTTAAAGTGTAGGGTTTTAGTAAAAGGACTAAATTTAGTAATTTTATAAAAACAGATGGATAAATGTGATATTTTTTAATAAATGAAAGTATTTTTAGACATTTTAAAGGGTGAGACACTGAAATAATAATTTTGTGATAATTTTGTAATTAAGTATGAAAGTTATGTTGAAGTTGATGCAGGTAAGTGTGGAACTTCTCAGTTAGGAAGGAGTCATGGAAGTTTCAAAGGTATTAAAGAAAACAAGAAACACGAATTGGAAGAGAAGACTCAAGAAAATACAGTAAAATTAGGGTTTCCTCTTTTGGTAATCCCTCCTGTAAGTTCCAATGACAGAATTCTAAATCGGTCAAGCAAGGCTCTCCAATGTCAGAGAAAGCAGTCTTCAATTTTCAGGCTTTCTTTCAAGCGCAGATCCTGTGATGGAGAAGAAATTACTCAACATGGTAAGTTGTTAACAAATTCATTTTTCATAGCATGAAGAACAGTTTACACATCTGCTCAATACTAGGCATTTTTGAATTTGCATAGTTTTGGCTTGTACTGAGACGAAAATTTTATTTTAGTCCTTGAGTGAATTTTCAATTTCATTCTACACAGATAATTTCTTGCAATATAATTTCTCAATCATTAATTTCCTTGGAATGTTGTCTTTTATCCTATTTTAATTCTACGTTAGTTTGAGCTTATACTTTCCTTTAATTTATTTCTGAAAGGGGAAAACCATATCTTGGTCCTTGATAGATAGATGAATTTTCATTGATTCTTCAGTGATAATTTCTTTTAATTTAGTTCATCAATCATTAAATTGCTAGTAATATTGTCTTTTTATTTTATATCTATCAAATAAAATACTTTTTTGTCCTCCACTTATCACAAAATTATCATTTTGGTCCTCTACTCATTGAAAAATGTCACATTTAATCTTCCATTTATAAAAAAAATTATCAAATTTAATTCCCTATTAAATTTGGTAATTGTATGTAAAATAGAAGATTAAGTGTGATATTTTTCAATAAGTGAGAGACCATTTTGGACATTTTAATAAATGAGAGACTAAAAGGATAATTTTGTGATAAATGATAGACTAAAAAGATATTTTTTTCCATTTTCATCCTTAATATAAGGCCAAATTTAATAGACTGTTAAGACGAATGTTATTTGTTTACTTGGCACCATTAACTTAAACATTATATTCGGTGTTAAATTTTGTATGAAATGAGAACAAAAAGTAACATTGCATGTATTTTAATAAATGAGTGACTATATTGAAAATAATAATCTCCATAAAACCAAATTTAAAATACACCTATATGTCAAGACCAAAATATATATATTTTTTAAAATAAATTAACTACAAGGGTAGCAATGTTTGCATATTAACATTTATTATTAATTTTATACTGCATTAAACTCCATAAATTTATATCTGTATGTAAGGTGAATCAAAAAGATATCTGTACCGTCCCAGAGCAGGACATATAATTCCATGTCAGAAAGGAGAGAAGCCATCCTCAGGATGTTGGTCTGAAATTCCACCTTCAACATTTAAACTCCGTGGGGAAAACTATTTCAAGTATGTCATAAAGAAATTTGATGAATGAAATTTAATTTTTTATTTTTTTAAAATAGATTAACATGATTTTCTGATGATTCAATTTTCAGAGACAAGTGCAAGTCTCCTGCTCCAAATCACAGTCCCTATGTTCCCATTGGTGTTGATCTTTTTGTCTGCCCCAAAAAGATACACCATATTGCACAAAACCTTGAGCTGCCAAGTGTGAAATCTGAGGGGAAAATTCCCCCACTTCTTATTGTGAATATCCAGGCATGTATATTTAATTTTGGCATTAAATTTAGTGTTGAATCTTGGACAGAGATGTGACAGAAGAACAAAATTGGATAAATTTCAACTATAGGGACCAAATTAAAATTTTATGAAACTAACATGACCAAAAGTATATTTAAGTTCTTTTTTTTTTTAGAGTAGACTAATAATTTGGTCTTTTAAAATAACAAACTCATTACATGTTAGTTCTTTTGTCCTTCCAAGTCATATGACAAAAGGACTAATGTGCATATAACAAATTTGTTGTTCTTAGTAGACTTGGTAATTTTTAAAAATAAAGCTACATGAATCTAATGATTTAGGGATATTAGATAGTGGTGAGTATCTATTAGTATGAAATTGGGATATGTTTCTCATGCAGTTGCCAACATATCCAGCTGCAATGTTTCAAGGTGAGAGTGATGGAGAAGGAATGAGTCTTGTACTGTATTTCAAGGTTTCTGAGACTCTTGGCCACCATATTTCTTCTCATTTTCAAGAAAGCATAAAGGTATATTACTACAATCTTTCAAACATGACACATTTATGGGGTTGAAACAAAATCAAACTTTTTAGCAATAAAGTAAAACAAAATTTGATACCGAACTCATCTTCAAATGATTAAAATAGCATCATACACTCTTGCTCTTAAATATTACTAATAGAGTAAAATAGTCTTTTTGGTTGTTCAATTATTACAAAGTTATTATTTAAGTCTCTCATTCATTATAATGTTCAAAATAGTCTTTTATTCATTTGAAAATGTCACACTTGGACCCTATATTTTAGAAATATACCAAATTTAATATTTCTATCAAACTCTAAACTCTAAATCAAATGGACAAAATCTAGTATTATTTTTAAAAGTAAATGACCAAGTATGATATTTTCTAACGAGTGGGAATCATTTTGAATATTACAATGAGTGAAAAATTAAAATAATAACAATATAATAAGTGAAAGGCTAAAAAAATATTTTACTCATTGCTAATAGTTTGTGCCATGAGGTGGGGAGATATGTGTTTTGATGGAAACATTTTTTAGTTTATTGCTTATTAACATAGTTGAGATATTGTATATATGGTGCAGAAACTAGTGGAGGATGAGGTAGAGAAGATCAAAGGATTCACAAAAGAGTCAAATGTTTCTTTTAGAGAAAGACTAAAGATAATGGCTGGACTGGTGAATCCTGAGGATATGAACTTGAGTTCTACTGAAAAGAAGCTCGTCCATGCTTATAATGAAAAACCTGTGCTCTCTCGTCCTCAGCACAACTTCTACAAGGTAAAGCTCACACACACACATAGAGCAAAACACAATCCTTTGAGTTTTTTTCTTAATTACGCACATCTTCAAAATACTTAGACCTTTATTGGAATAAAAATTTTGACTAAAATACCTTCCATTAACTTAAATACATATTTTTCTTTTACTAATAATGGATATTTTGGTTAAAATATTTTAAATGAGAGTGAAGTGTAGGGTAGCTCTTTGTTTCATGATAGGTCTGTGTATATTTTGAAAATAAAGAGAAAGGTTATGTAATTTTAACCAAACTTTTGAAAAATCTGTGTAATGTACTCATGTATAGATATCAACTGTTGCATTTTGGAAACCTATAATAAAATTATCTTGGATGTGTTATATACAATTGACTTGGCAGAGCGATCCAAAATTGTTGCATAATTTCTTCACTTAGCTTCATCCCTTATAGACAAACAAATAATGAAACTTTTACGGAATATAATACTATTGTGATCCTTCATTTATTATAAAATTACTATTTTGATCTCTCACTCATTATAAATATAAGAATAAGCACTCTCTTATTAGACAATGTTATATTTAATCACTTATTTGTTTTAAAATTTAAAGTCTAAGGTCTAATAGAAAAATCAAATATAATATTTTTTAGAAAAGTGAGAGATTAAGTAAGAGATCATTATGGACATTACAATAAGTGAGACACTAAAATAACAATTTTATAATAAGTAAGAGACCAAAAAAATATTTTTATCAACTTTTACAATTACATATATATTCCTAAAATCATACACAAAACAAATCATGTAATGCATTTATTATTATTATTATTATTTATCATTATCCTTCTTTCCATTTTGTTTTTGAGCGTTGGGCATGACTTCTACTAATTAAACTCAATTCTAGCTTTTCACTTCTATTCTTTATCAACTAAATTAACACTTTGTTCATTGAATTGTTTGAGCCATTTAAATTAAGGCCTCAAAATGTCTTTATTCTGGGATTGTTTCGTGACTCCTAACGTTGTTTGTCTTGTCCTGCACAGGGTCCTAACTACTTTGAGATCGATCTGGACATTCATCGATTCAGCTACATATCAAGAAAAGGACTTGATGCATTTCGAGAACGTCTAAAAGATGGCATTCTTGATATGGGTTTAACCATTCAGGTACTATGTTATTATGTTCAACAATATGATTTCATAATTGGTTATTTCATGTTATTATCCAGAAATTTTAAGCTTTTATTAGGACTTCGAAGTTCAAAACTTTGCTTCACCACACCTCAAATTCATAAACACAAAGCCATTAACCTTCCCTTACCCTTCTATATATATTTGATGGCAAACCAATTATATAGATCAAATGGAGAAAAATACCATTTTAGTTTTCACTTATCACAAAATTGTCATTTTGGTCATTCACTCATTGAAATATCTAAAATAATCCCTCACTCGTTAGAAAAGATCATACTTGGTCTCTCACTTTTCATAAAATTATCAAATTTAGTCCCTCCGTCAAACTTAAACCATAATTTAAAGGACTAAATCTAGTATTTTTTTTAAAGTAGAGAATCAAGTGTGATATTTTCTAATAAGTGAAGGCAATTTTGGATATTTCAATAAATGAGTCAAAATATAATTTTGTGGTAAGTGAGGGACCAAAAAATATTTTACTCAGATATAATGTTTTATGAATTTGAATTATCTGTGAGTTATTTATTTTTGTGGTCATTGAAAGATGTCATTTTTTTCAATTCAGTCCTCTTTTTTTAAAACATAACACAATTCTCACAGTAAATTAACAGAAATGCTGACATGGCTTACATGTGGCCATTATTTGACAATGTGACATTTAAACTGTGATGTTTTTCTTTATTGTTGAAGGCCTTGTGTTCTACAAAAAAGAACCAAAGGGATAATTTTGACCAAGCTAGAATCTCAAACAGTAACGAAAGATATTACAATTTAAGTGTAAAGGAAGATGACTCAGCAATGAGTAAACCATGTCAGCAATGCTGTTAACTTGTTTTACACAAAAGGACTGTATTAGTAACATAACTCACATAAAAACACTACAATGAGAAGCTTTAAACATGGAGGAGTGGATTCAGAAAATTGACATTGTTCAAGGACCAAAACATTAATTCACCCATGAAGTACTTGTTTTGAGATAGTGCAGTACTTTCTTTGAGCACTTTATATACTAACCATCTTGTTAAATCTGAAATGGCAGGCACAGAAACAAGAAGAACTCCCAGAGCAAGTGCTGTGCTGCATTAGATTGAACAAGATTGATTTTGGTGATAATGGCCAAATACCCACACTAATGACCCACCTTGATACTGAATAATTCTTTGGATTTATGGCTAAACGTATCTTACAGTACAAGCATTCATCCGAATGTACATAAATGCTAGGCCAAGAAAAAGGAGGACAAAAGACTGAGTTTAGATAAAATTTTCTGTGTATTTAATATCAAATTTTTCAATAAAAATATTACATGTAATGCTAGCTACTAAAAAAGCATTAATGTATATCAAAAGGCATGTCAAATGTTTGATGTGTACAACTCTATATGCTTAATGAGTGTAAGTAGGGAAATGTCAAGTGTTTGTTCAGGTTCAAGATAAAACTTTTTGTAATTTCAAATAAAGTATCCATATATGGGATCCACTTTGGGCACTATTTGTATATAGGATTTGATCAATAGGTTGATATATATGTACGATTCTGTCATACTTGCAATAATAACTAAATATATTGTATGTAGAATAAATGTGTATACTAAACTAAAGAACAATATGGTTATGAAAATATCATGAATTTAAAGGTTGAATATGGAATATTATAGTTAAACTCTTCGTCTGTTTACTTTGTTAGTAGTTATATCCTATGGTCAATGGTGTCTTATCTAGTGATGGGATCTTGTTTTAGTTAAATTAGGTACTTTATTCATTTTAATTTTAATAGTTTTTAATTTTAAAATATATAATGCAGTGTTTTAAAGATATTGGTTTGAACAATTTTTTCCTAAATCTTAAAAATAAACAAGTTACTCCTAAAACACTTCAAACTCACTTAGTATCACAAGTGTTTACTAATGAGAAATTAATGAGTAGTGAGTAAAAAATTTTGAAAAAACTTAATCACATATCTACTATATACAAGAAAAGTAGACTTGTTAAATTAAAAACTTAATCATGTATATATTATATATAAGTAAAATAGGCTCCATTTAATGTGGAAGCTTTGTTTAATCGATGAAAATGCTTTGTTAATCCAATACACAGCTCCTTATGTGTTGATTTTTTACCTTTTTCATATATCTATCAAAATTTTTTTGAAATACATAAATTCTTTGTAGTCAACGAGAAAAATAATGACGTAATTAATTAATTAATTAATCATCTTTCAAATTAATAATTTTGAGAATTTTGAGAATTTTTTTAGAATGGACGAAAAAATTAATGAATTATTCTTCAAAATCTGAAAATTTTGTAGAGTCAACGAGCAAAAAAATGAATTAGTTAATTAATTGTTTTTTAAATTTTTTAATAAGGGATTATAAATATAACTAGATATGATCAAAAATTAAAACAAGATAAAATAATATATCACTACAAAAAAGGGGTTTAACCATAGTTTTTTTGTGTGGTTTAACCACGATTATAACCATGGTTAAACCCACCACCCACGTTTACCAGAACAGTGGTGAAAACACATGTGGAGATGGTTTTACCACAGTTTTTAGCAATTGTGGGTAAAACCGTAATTAAAACATGTCCTAACCATGATTATAACCAATTGTGGTTAAAGTTTGTCCTAACCACAAATTTATAAACCATGGTTAAAGTCTATTTTAACCACGGTTTTAGAAATGTGATTAAGTCATGACTTAATCATGATTATTAAAAGCATGATTAGGACATGTTTTAACCACAGTTTTATGAAACCGTGGTTGGGACAGACTTTAACCATGGTTACAAAATAGTGGTTAAGACGTATAATAAACGTTAGATCATATTTTTCATTCAGTGGCAGTTTAAACTGTTATCAATAGTATTTTTTTTGGAATTGCATAATACAATTGACTTTTTTCTTTTTTCTATACAAACTAGTAATAATCCAAACAACAATAAAATTTAGCCAACCACATTTCATTGGCACAAGATAAAAAGTGCCCATTACATACACATCGTTTCATTACATAGACCTACCATTACATACATAAAGTTGTATAAGGACACTAACATAAGTATAGTGTTTCTAAATGTACTTAAAATTCTCTAAATACACTAACATAAACACAATCTATCTGAACTATTTATTAAAAGAACTAGAATTCAGAGAATGAGTAGTATTTTGTGAAGGTATGCGTCCATTGTTGTGATCACTTGGCACCTGAAAGTGAAATAATAAAGTTAGATGTATAGATTTGAGGTCGGTTATAAATGAACATATAATTCAAGTAGAGTAACTCTTAATAATTACTCTTACATTTTGTAATGGATCATGCTCAGGTGGCACTTGACCCTAAAAACCTTGTAAAACAAAAGTCATCCATGTTTTTAATTGTTGTATCCGAGCATCTCTCTAGGCATCATTTTTTACCATTTAGACATTGATTTTGGCCAATCTTGCATCTCTTTTTTTGCTATTTGCTATCTAAGCATTGTCACCTCATTTTGCAGCTAATTATAAGAAGGACCAAATTGTGAATTTCTAAATCTACCTCCACTATGTCCAAATATCTGAATTGGGTAAACACTTAAACCAAATCCACGCACTCGACCATGGTGATCTCGATTCCCAATGCCCTAACCAAAGAATTATTGATTGAAAATTGTTAAGATGAAATATACTGTTGGTCAATTTCAACAATTTTTTCCTACAAATTCAAATAAGAAATAAATGAATACATCATTGTAACAAAAGTGCAAGTGAACATCTCAATACCACAAAATTCATATACTCACACCAATAACTCTTGCTTCATCATTCACGTATGACCCATCAAAATGCTAGTGTACCGTAGTCCACAAATCTCCCTTTGTGATTGGCCTCTTAAACTTTACTTCCTACAAATTTAAAAGAAAATGTGACGTATCTCAAATGACAGACTAATTTTTGTAGTAGTATTGATCAAATTGCCCTTACTATCTCAGATTTCTGTCGTGCATGGCTTTTTGATCCACTAGTGTGTGGCATCATTAACATATTTCAATCTTGTGTATTCTTTTGAGCAATTTCCTAATGATTATATAGAACAAATTAGTACAATCATATAAGATTACATGTAACTCCAAGAATTGTTTTATCACCTAAGTCCTTTGAGAAAGTTTGTAGTCAATGAATGTTGCCCATTGATCCATGTCAACACCCTCTGGTACATCTTGAAGTAATTCTTCTTGAGTGTGTGATGGGACCATCACAAGTCACAACGTGCACTCTTCCACTTACCTCTAATAAATTGTAAAACATACCTCTTGTGGACATCATCATTAAGTACAAACTTCCTCTGTAAGATTATAAAACATAAATGTTAATTCACGGTACTATATATTAGTGCAATAATAAAAAATGTGACATTACCTGTATGTTATTTTTTGTATAAGTGATTCTTATACTTGAAAGGTATATGCCTCCAATCCTTATAACTAATCGGAAATGCATCAAAATCTTAGCAACAATGCCCAAGAAAACACCAAGTAGCCCACCTCTGTCTCCAACTACTTGATAGGTGTCATTGAATGAGATTATAATCCAGTGCCCATATGAAAGGGACTAAACATTGTGTACAGTTATTGATTAAGTCTACACTTTTCCTTTCTCATCTATTGAGAAAAAATTAGTAAGCCAATAAAAATAAATAACTAACTGCCATTGCAAAAATATGAGTTTACATACCAATAACATCAACTATCCAAGATTGTCATCAATGTCGTTGTGTCAATTGTTTGCGCTCTATGGGTTGTTTGCACTTTTCGGGTTGTTTAGGCTCTTCAGACTGCTCAGATTCCACGTTGGCCTCTTCCACTGACATGTTATCACTATGAACATTTGGTAAAACAACTTGGAAGTCCAATCCTAGAGATGCTGATGGACCTAGTGGATTGTATGACATTAAAACAATTAGCCAAATGTTATAACTTGTACTAAAATTGCCAAAGGGTTAAAACTATCTGTGGCCAAAGTTAGGCGTACATTACGTGGAACTAAGGCAAATTGAGGATTCATTAGGTCAAATATCTTGTATGGTTCATAATCCCTTAAATGTCTCATCATGTCATCATTATTAGTATCTAATGCATGCCATCTCATGTGCTTAGTAATTTTAGCATACATAAACAACCTTTCTAACTGTGGCTTCAATGGAAAGTATCTAAGTACTTTTGCCAGTTGTTTAGTTCTTTTTTTTTTCCTTACCTTTTAGTTTCCATCTATAGGTATTGCACTTCTTACACACTTATTTATTTTCATCTTCCTCTTAGTATAGCATGCAATTGTTTGGACAAGTATGAAGTTTTTTGTAGTTTAGCCTTAATTTGTTTCTAATTTCCTTCGCCTCATAAAAAGATAGTGAAATCTTAGCATGTTCAAATGCATTAGCTAATAATTCAAGAAACATTGACATAGCCTTGTTAGTTACTCCACACATACACTTGATGTGATACAATTAGACCAGAAATGATACCTTAGAGTACTTCTCACACCCTTCGTATAAATTCTGTAATCCATCCTTAAGCAAGTCTTGAAATTTCTAAAAACCACTATGTGATGTTTGGTTTAATGTTGAAGTTGGACCACTAACTTCATTCACAATTTCATTATCATTATGAATCCCAAATGTTTCACAAACCATGTTATGTATAAGGTCATTCTTGTAAATCGATTCATCTCTAGCTTATGGTCATACTTTGAAGTTCTATCCCATGTAGTTCTTTACTAGTTCTTTTCCCATGCCTAACCCAAAAGATGTATCCTCGTGGAAAAATGTTTCATAATTAAGTGATCTTGTACAACTTCTCTTATTTGTCATTTTTTAAATCTACATTTAGGACTTGACATATTATCTTATCCTCAACACTCTTATTTACAAATACAAAGTCTAAGAATCTATTCAATCAATCTAAATATTCAGAAATATTTCAAGGCTTAAGAACCCAAAACTTATCCATTTCTTAGGAACGAAAAAAAAAAAAAAGGAAAAACAAAATAGGAACAATATTAGTTTCCTAACAATCAACAAATGTATAAGAATATTCATATTGAATGTCATATATATCATCATGTTTGGCAATAACAAAGTCCAAACATTATATATATACAAAGTAAATCAATTCAACACATATATTAAATGGTTAATTTAATCTAAATATTTAACTCATTTTATTTAAAGGAACTTAAACTAAACATCACAAGAAACAATCTTTACATTAAAATATAAAACTTATTAATAAAAAAAAGTACCATGACTAAAACTAAAATAAAAATAGATAAATAATATTCAAGTAATATTCATATTCATGACAAAAAAAAGTAGAAAAAACAGAATAATAGCATTAAAAAGTAGCAATAATAAATAAGATAATCATGATTTTAAATCTAGCAATATTTATATTCATGAAAAATAAAAATTAGGAAAACAAACATAGCAATAATGCTAAATAATAAAAATAAAAATAATAATTAAGATAATAATGACTTTAAATCAAGCAATATTTATATTCATTACAAAAAATAAAAAAACAGAATAATAATGTTAAATAATAACAATAACAAATAAGATAATAATAATGGTAATTATAATAATTCAAAATAAATTTTGTATTACCTCTAAAACATGATATAAGAAGAATATCATCTCATTTAAATTAATTAAAATCAGAAAATTAAAAAAAAAGAAATTAAAAAACCTGAAATAATAAAAAAAAAATGGTACAAATAAAACAAATTTGGACAAAAATGCAAAATAAATCCAAATAAACCTATAACATGCCATGAAATCAAAGATTTAAATTTTTGCAATGGATCAAGCAAAAAGGAAATGGAACCTTACCTAAAACTTCAAAAATCATTTACCAAAATCAAGCTTCCAGCTACCTTCCATGTAACTGATGACCATTGGACTGATCGATGACCATTGGTGCTTGTCGGCAATGAATGCTAGTGGTTAATTGTATAAAAGAGGAAATGATGCCGCTAAAATGGGGTAGGGTAAAAATGAGGGTCAAGTTAAAAAGAAAAATTTCAAGGGCCTAACCCAACTGTAACTAGAGGCTAGAGACTTAACAACGATTTTAAAACTGTGGTTGGGCCACATCGAACGATTACTTACTAACGTGGCCTAGCTACCGTTTATAATAATTGTGGCCCAATGACCACTTAAGTGGCCTAGCCACAATTTTCTTTAAAATCGTGAACCGTGGGAAAGCTAGTAGCCTAACCACAATTTTACAACAACCATGGTTGGCCCAAGTTTTAACAGGCCAATAAGGCCATTTTGTTATTGGCCTGACCACAGTTTATTAGAAACCATGGTTGGGCCATGTTTCAACATGGCCCAAAGCCAAAATGATATGTGGCTTGGCCACATTTTGCTTGAAACCATGGTTATTTAACCACAGTTTTTTGTAACCATGGTTAAACCAAGTGTTTTAACTACGATTGATACAACCATAGCTAGGACAAAGTATAACCATGGTTATGTGAACCATGGTAAAAACGCGCATTTTCTGTAGTATATAGTTGAATGGTTTATAATAATATTTTTTTAATGAGTCAATTATCGTTATTTTTCTCTCACCAATATCATATAACTAATTTTACGGACTTTCTCTAATATATTATATTTTTTTTATATCACAATATATTACTAAATTAATTTGTTTACTAACACTTATAAATACTGTTGATTTAAAATGTATTGATATATAACAAAACATACTACTTTTTTTAAGACCTATGCAATGCATAGACAAATAAACTAGTCTTTCTACTAGTGAACCAACAAAGGAAGTGTTGTATCTTTCAAAGATTGAAACGTGCATTTTAATAAGATTATGGACTACATAACAACTTTTAAGTTTGAGTAGTTTACTAGTTTTAATTTAAACTTTAACTGAATTTATTTATAGTTTTTGAGTATCAAATTTTGTACTCCATACACCAATATGAGAAAAGTTTATCCAAGGATCCTACCTAGCAAAAACTTAATAACGAATTTTCTGTAGATAAATGCATGTGTATTAAAAAAAAATAATAATAAAACAACTTAAAAGGAAGTAAGCAAAAATTAGGGATGACAGTTTTGCTTCCTACTTCTCATCTCTACCATTATTTGTATCCCCCATCTCTATCTCCATTTCTACTTTTCACTATGAGGGGAAATTCCCCCCTCTCCCCATTGTTCACGGGAATGTCAATCTCCACGAATCTATACAGGGATTTGATATTTTTTAAAAGGAAATTTACAAAAAAAATTAAAAAAATTAATAAATATGAACAAAATGAACATATTGAAAAAAAACTAAATTTACAGTTTAAGTTCCGTATTTATGTTATCTAATAAATTTTAAAACGAAACTAAAAAGAATTCAAATGATAAGTTTTAAATAAGTTTTAAAAATTCCAAAAACTTAAAGAATTAATAATTTCAACAAATTAAAAAACATCATGTTCAAGTTGTATTGATATCAAAAATATCTTTTTCACCATGTGTGAATTCTTCATTATTGTTTCTTCGTGTGTAAGTTAAGCATTTTAATCTATTTTGTTTCCACTATTTTAATATGTCAAAAATTTGTGTATTTGAAACATTAATCAAGACATACTTTTCTAAGTAATAATTTAATATTATTAGTTGAAATAATTTCTTTTACATATTGAAAATAGTTGTACTTTAAATTTTTTATTTTCACAAGAAAATTCATATTTATTAAACTTGAAGATGTAATATAATTATTTATATATATATATATATATATATAACTTTTAAAATATTTAAATCAAATTGTCAAAGATAGGGACTCCGTAGGATAGGGAGTACGATCTCCATCCTCATCTCCAAATTACTTTTGAGAATATCTTTTTCTCCATCCCCATCTTCACAAAAACAAAATCCTTATGTGTGAGTCCCCATATAAGGTAATATCTAACAGACATCCCAAAATATGTAAAGCTTTTGCTATCCGAGGCGAAAATCAAAAGTGAATCTAAAACATAGTACACCTTTTATTACTCTTCCTAATTGCATATTACATTCGACTACAGAATAACGTTAGTATGAAAATTTGTCTTATTTATTTGGAAATCCACAGACTTATCTTTGGCGCCCAAAATTATAGTAATACGAATTACAATGATCACTTTCATTCCTGGACAAATTGTCTTGTTCCGCTCGAAATTAAAAAAAAAAAATCTACATAATTATGATTGAAATGATGGATCTGTTTATTTGCACCTTGTTTTTTTTGGTAAATTAGTCTTTCTTCTCGTGGAAGATATTCAAATTACAATTTTTTTTTTAATTTAAAAACATACATATAACCCTTGAAATTAAGAAAATATGAATATTTTGTTTCAATATTATTTGTTTTTATTTTATTTTATTGTATAAATTTGATTAAATTTATAGCAAAGTTTATATTTATTAAGATAATTTAATACAAGTTATATTGTTATATTAAATTATTATCCTTAAATTGTTTAATCTTAAAAATATATCTGATGAATATATTATTTATTTTTTCCAAATGATTTTATAATTTATTGAATTTAGAAAGTGACTATTTTATATCAATCAAATATGTATTTAATACTTGTTTGCTTTATTGTATAAGTAATTTATAAGGCTCTATTTGGTAGAAAGAATTAGAATTAGAATATGTAATTATAATTCTAATTCCAGTTCTATTAGAATTGGAATTTTAAATTCTTGTTTGAATCATATAAAGAATTAAAACATGAAATTTTAATTTTATATTCAATTTCAATATTACAAAATTAGTGTTTTTTAAGGAAATATTTTTCTCTTCATCTAGTTTTGACAAGATTATATGTTTTTTTTATTGTGATTGTAACACTATATTGTTCGGTATGTAATAATTATGTTTTCGAAAAAAATTGATTTAAATTTAACATGTGTGTACATAAATAATATCCTTTTATGAGCATGAATATATATATATATATATATATATGTGTGTGTGTGTGTGTGTGTATGTGTGTGTGCGCGCGCGTGCGCAAATACGATGTTATATTATAAGCACACATGCCTACGTGTGCATAATACAATTTTGTGCTATGATATAATATTGTATATGTGTATGTATAAACAAATACATAAATATGATATAATATCATAATTGTATGATGTCATGTTGTGTAGCATATATGCATGTATGATATGATGTTATTATGCATGTGCAATATTGCATCAATGCACTCGCATGTAAGTGTATGTAAATGTGTACTGACACACATTTATGCGCACAAGGTCATTATGTTGCATAAAAGTATATACATATGCAATTTTTTTTTTTAAGCATATATAAAATGTTCTTGTGTGTTTGTATAAGTGTATATACAATATTATATCAAGTGTATGTATTTTAGATATTTTAAAACTTTATGTGTTAACATGTTTTTGTGTGCATAATATTATGTTATTTATTTTACATATTCATTATATATATGTCATATTATTTTAATCATTTATTTTTATTTCAATTTAAGTTATTATTGGTTTTTAAAATATTAATTTTACATTTTAAATCTTTTTTTTTTTTAATTTCATTTCTTTTTCACTTTAAATCTTAATGTTTCTATTTGTTTACAAAAAAAAATTGATTTTGTTATCTTTTTTAATTTAAAAAATGAAATCTAGCATATCCCATTGTGACCCAGTTAAATCCTAACTAAATCTTAAGTTTTGAAAAAGTTGTATGATCATAAATTAAAAAAAAAAAAAAAAAAGAACACATGGTGTTGGGAGTGATAGAGTTATACTTTAATTTTAAGTTTTGAAAGTGCAATTTTGGTGTTATGGATAAGAATTAGAAATAAACCTTATCAATTACAAAATTAGTCCGTGAAATTAGAAATGTAATCCTAAAAAATTAATCAAATAAAAGAATTGGAAATGTAGAGGCCAATTCTAATTACATACTTTAATTCCAAGTCTAATTATTGATGCCAAAGAGGATGTAAGAGTATTTCAATCAAAATATTTGACTTTAAAGGAGGACAACGTAATTTTCCAAAACGATGAGTAGGTAGGCATGAGAGTTTGATTACCTTTTCGTTTGTTTTCTTTCCTATTAGGTAAATACATGTCTCATGTACAATGATGTTTAAAAGTGCTGCAGCTGGTACTAGCAAAAACTGGGAACAACACGAGATTTTGCAATACTTGAGGTTGAGGAGAATAACAAATTTTATATTCTGCTCTCTGATAGCTGAATTTGGAAATACTCTGTTTCTGTATCTATTTCACTAATCACTAAAACCCTTCAATAATTGATGTCACAGAATAGTACTGGGTTAATGAATTAACAAAATTCTATCTGGAAATTAGCCTTTCTTGTTAAATTATACCACCTTCAATGTGGGCATTTACATCTGTAATCCATATTCCAGTGTTACTCCGGCTGATTACAATGATCGATATGAACATTTTAAATCTCTTGTAATTGATTGAAGCAGAGTAACGTGGCCAAAGATGCCAGAAGAGCTCAAGTCAGAAGTTTCAATGCTTCAGATGCAGATATCACAGTTCAGCAAAGGCTTGAATGTTTAGCAACCTGTAATGGTGAGGATGATTCCAATTTAAGAATCCTCACATCATTTGTCTGTAAAATATACACAGATTTATCAGTATGCGTAATGATTTATGAGCTAACTTGTAAAATTAGTTCCATACAGAAAGAGGTGGGACAAAAGAATTATATAAATATTCATAGCACTAGGTTGACTTTCTCCAGGTGCATAACTCCAAGGCTAACTAATTTACAACTGGCAAACCAACTACACAGATAAAAAAGAGTATATTTACCTCTTCCCAGCCTCGATTTGCGAGATGATCGAGAAATACCATTTTCATGCCTCTGTAACGACTCATCTATATTGTTTGATTGAGATACCAGGGGTCCTGATAATTCAGTGAGCTCACCTTGCTTTCTGTGGTCCTGAAAGAAAATAAAATGTAACCTTATACGAACAGAATACAGAGGTTCTTTCTTCCGATACTAGAAAATGATTTTATTCCCAGTGATAAACCAAAAGCAAAGTGAGACTTAATCCACTTTAATATTCAGTTATACGCACATAGAGAAACGGGCATCATGTCAAGTGTTTGTCGCCGAGTTCTGATTGGAACTAAAGTTTACGTCTGAGTAACAAGTTGCATTAGGGTTTAGTTAACTATTTTCAATTCAAAAAAAGTTATCAAGTGAAGGCCATTGTTAGTTTTACTATAGTCTCTAACACGTCCTTTTATACAAAAGCCCTTTGGGCTTTAAGTGGGAACAATGCACAAACTTATCTTGTGACGAAACTTAATATTTAATTAAGGAATGGAGAGTGCTAATGATTAATATCCCAATCACTTAGTCAGATAAGTTCTAATACCATGTCATTTGAACATTTCAATTCAAAAGCGTAAATTATTAAGTGAAGACCTATGAATAATAATTATTATAATCACTAACAATAACCTTATGGTTTAGTGTGATCAAAAGCATATAATTATAGCACTGCCTGAAGATTTTTCAGTTACCTGAGAATTTATCAGAACATCTGGTTGTTCTGAGGGATCAAAATCCACAGATAAATCTATATAATGGTATTCCTCAGCTGCATCAAAAGAGTCCCGTTGACCATGTGGAACCTGGTGCTTTTGTTGCTGATGGTTGGAAGTCTCATCATGATGGCCCGCATGGTCATTATATTTTCTATCTGAAACTTCTGTCCCTCGTCTGGTTAAATCATATGTGCCTTTTGCAAAGGAAGGATCGAGTGCACTAATTTTGCTTCTTGAGCCATCTGATAAAGTTGATGCAGCATCTAGTTTTCTGTTTTTGGTCCATGTAAAACCATTGGATCCTGAGACTGGCACTGGTACACTGAAGCCATGAGGTACATCCATTAAGCGGGTAGTATCTGTTGATGCATTGGATGATGGCTTCAATGCCCCTCTGTGCATAGCTCCTCCTTTTTCCTTGGGAAGATGTGCTTTACCATGGTCTTTATGAGCATTTTGAGAGACGTTCTGCACTTCCTGTATGAAGAAGGACAGGGACTAGGGAAGTAAGAACTAGTAATCTTTTACAAGCAATATAGCATCAAACACCAAGAAATCACCTCTTGTTTTGAAGCTGACTTATTGAGATTGGTTGGTTCGTGCAAAATTTTACGGACTCGCCTTTGCTTTCTTGGTTTTGCAGCCTCTTGCACTTTAACTCCAATCTTTTTCCTGAGAGTGCAGAACAAAGCTGCAAGTTAGGCATAGAAATTGGATATAAAGTACTTGGTTTTCTTAATCACTATTATTTTTAAATAAATAGGTTTTCATGTAATATATGCGAATGTGAACAAATGACTACACCTTGAAGATGATGTAAACAATAAATTTCAATCAACAAGCACAACAAAGGATAAGAACTAGATTTGGTGATAAAATTCAAAGCACGAAGAAAATTCAAGTAGAATAGCAGCACGTCTAAAATATCTGGCTTATAACAATTTTCTTACCTGCATGCATCTTCCCGAATTTTGGCATCCATTTCTTTGTGTGGTGGATACTTCGGCAGGATTGATGGATCACAAGCATACGGTTTGGTGCTGAAATACTGAAAGAGTACAACGTAAAAGATCAAATCAATAGTCATGCTTAATTATACACAATTGGGTTGCATTATGCAAGCATTATAATATAACAATTAGAATAAATTTCAAAGCATACAAATCAATCATCATGTGCAAAAAACTTAATTTGTGAATAACTCAAATTCTATAATTGTATTATAACATCAATTGGTATGGTGAAACTCCAAAATATAAATTAATATCTAAAATGATGAATATATGATTTAGATACTAAACTTCAATGGAATTACCTCAGACATTAGGGCAGAGGAGGCAGTCCCACGCTTCAAAGGGTCAACCGAAAGTAAAGTCTCAATTAGGTTTACAGCAGTTACTGGAATGTCTTTACACTGCTCCCTTAGAGTGCATTCATAATGAGTCTGAGGTTTAAACATTGTCGCATGAGGAAGCTTATACTTTTTCCAGAACTCATCAGGTGGAGAACCACAAAGCTTAAATATTTTGTGTATTTGTTCAACCTGTGAAATTAAAAACATGCATCATATTAAATCAGCCCCTTAAATGTAGAGCTAGCCAACAAGTAAACTGGCATGCATAGTTAACAGCCCCGGAAAATTACCTCAGTTCTCCCCTTAAGAATAGGCTTCCCCAGAAAAAGTTCTGCAAAAACACAGCCAACACTCCACAGATCCACTGATACTCCATAATTGGTCGATCCCATCAAGAGTTCAGGAGGACGATACCATAGAGTCACTACACAACTGGTCAACGGGTGTCTGTTATTGGCGCTAAGGGTATTTGCTAATCCAAAATCTCCTATCTTGAGGACACCTTCATTATTAACCAATATATTGGATGTTTTAATGTCGCGATGCATGACACCATGGATATGACAGTGCTCCAGTCCACTAAACAGCTGCCTCATGTAACATTTAACCTGTTTAACAAAGAAATGTAGCATTTACCCTATAGAAGGAGCCAACCCAAAAAATAAAAGAATTATTACTGTAGCATGTGAAAAATGCAATCAACATAAGTGCAAGGGAAGAACAAGCAATTAGAGTTGGAGAGAAGACATTCATCATAACTCTGTTATATCAGTTAAGAAAGCCAATCTTTACTCTTTCTTTACACTAGAACATAAAATTCCAAGAAAAGAAAATTAGTTATTACACTAACCTAACACACTTAACTCTAGGCTATAATTCATTCAGTGCGAGCAGGGTTTCAGCATAAGTATTATTGATTTATTTAACCATGCTTTCCAGAATCTTGTGGCAATTTGAGCTAGATTATTCACATAAAGGATGTGAGAAGAAACATCAGAAGGTTTTGGCTTTCTACATGGTAAGTCGGGAAGGCAGCTTAAACTACATGTTTAGGTTTGAAATATAGAGATTAGATTGAACTTGACGAAACAGTTCTAGACTCCAGTTGCAATTTTTAGAAACGATAGAAAGAAGACAACTACCATGGACTTTGCTTCAATGTTAATTGTTCCAAAATGTGAACCCAAAAACACTGTAATAAACTGCTAGAGGACCGGAAAAAATGGAGTCTCTTTCCAACTGTAGGTGAGCCATGCTGTTATCATAACTGTTGTTCTTCCTATCCCTACTTGTCTAATTGTACAGAACGCTATCAGAAAGAAGATAATAACAAACCTGTGTCTCACTGAACTTGATGTCAGGAGAAGATACCAGACCGGCTAGATCATGCTCCATGTATTCAAATACAAGGTATAAGCTACTTGATAGTCGGGATGTAATTATACCCTCCAGTTTCATGATATTTGGGTGGTCAAGCCTGCGTAGGATTGTTATTTCTCTTGCCATGAACCTAATGCTCTCAGGTTGAGAACTGTCAATGTGTACCTTCTTCAGGGCAACCATCCTCCCAGTTTCAACCTCTCGTGCCCGGAACACACTGCTATATGTACCTTGTCCAATCTATAGTAGTGAAAAAGATAAAAAAAAAAACAAGAAAAGACAGAAATTGAGAATAAGTTTGACTAGACAATGATAATAAGACCAGGCAATTATAGCATAGGTAAGTAACAAATCAACACTATCATCATAAACCAAAAAAAGAATTTGTACTAAAAATTTGAACAATGGCCTAAGTTTTAAGGGCACTGAAAGTTGTTTGCTTAATCTAAGTCTTTTACAAGCTTGCAAACCCATGAGCTAGACCACAAGCCTAACATTAAATAATTAAATAATTTCAAATATTTCAATAGTTGAAATAAGACAACAATTTACATATATTCTATTGTTAGAATTTAGATTACAAATTACGTGGATGTCTTACAACCTACAATTATTTAATATCTTGTTTAACACTTTTGCTAAGACGAAAAAAAGTAAAGGGGAAAAGGGAAAAAATTGTCAATGAGAAATAATGGTCTTCCTTTACATAGCAGAGTAGAGTCATATAAACTTCATTTCAACATAATTTACCTTTGAATTTTAAAAGTTTAAATTTAAAAATAAACTGTCCCGCACCATTTTTAGATCAATCCAAGCTTTTTTTTTTATTATTTTTTCGTTAAGTAGTTCAAAGGCTAGAAAGTGACTAATCTCACAATCCAGTGGTTTATCATACTGCTTAAAAGTGATTCGTCTTATAAACTGGTTTATCATACTGCATTTTATTTTTAGCAGAAACCCCTGCTTACGAGCAGATGGGATTGTTTAGTGAGGTAAAGTACATATTACCATAATTCAGGTCTCTCAAGTCTCAGTTTCATGTACTAATTAAGGCAACTTCAGGATTTAATAACATAACAGTAAGAAAGACATTTAAGGCCTATTGAAGGATATAGCTCAAGGCCTCAGGCTGGAAGTGTCCATGCATGTGAAACAAATTGTTCATAGTTCATTAAGCATGGGTAATATTTATTCTTTTTTAATATAGTCAAGACACCAACTTTTAAATTATAAAAGGGATGAATAATTGACCATCAACAATTTGGGTCATCTCTCGCCATTTAGGGATCATATCTAATCCTGCCCTCTCCTCCGGTTTTCAAATCATGTATTTTACTTGAAGCATTAGCATTAACCCCCACTACCAGCCCCCAGAATATTTTTCACCCAGTTCCTCTATGTTCTTTGTGCCATCTTCCATAGTTCTTCCAATTATTTTAAACTTAATTAAAAATCTCTTCAATGTCTGTTCAAATATTACATCATCTTGTCTTTCCTTTGTTGCAATGGAAATTGAATGCAAGTGATCCTAACATGTCCTGCAACCACTTATACTAGTTACCTAAATGAATAACCGAAAAAAAAAAAAAAGGCATCATCGTGGAGTTAGCATCTGTCTACCATGATTGCTATGTCGGCATTCATTTTATAATGTGGAGTTTAAGGTTATGGCGCATAATAACTAAGGGCCATAAATTTACTCCAGATTTCCCACCACTAGTTTGATGATCCTACCATATCCTAACCTATGCCAAGCTAGTGTATAGTTGATTTGAAACCCACACTTCACTACCCGCTAAGTGAGTTATGTCTTACCAGCAACATCATATCAAGCTTTTGTATATTTAAAATTAATATGAACTTAATTCTACCCACGTCATTAGGAAAGGCATCATTTTCCAAGAGCTCCAGAGGGTTGAAAAGCGAGTAAACCATATCATGTCACAATATTGCGAAAGAACATCCTTCCAATCCAAGCATGCATACATATATATATCGATATCAAATAAGTAAGTGAACAAAAACGTCAAATCTTGTAATAACAACGCTGAAACAAATAATCATGAGCGAGCTTTGCCTTTTCCTACCTTGTCTAATTTCTCATATGATTCAGCCTTGAGGGGCACCCATCCGTGGACAGCTTCCCCTGCAGTAGAGGTGAGCCAAGGGGGCCATCCGGCCGCATTCAGCTCTGCTTCCACGAATCTATGCGAGATTCTGAAAGAGCCAGCTCCTTTGGAAGTGTTCTTCCTAAATTTTTTCCCATCCCGGCTCCGATCCTCCGATGGTGCTTCCGCTTTGTTCTCAATAATCAGAACCCCAGATTGTACTCTGGACGGAGGCTCCGCAATGGCAGACCTATTATCAGTTAATGAGCCGGAATGCACATACGCAGGTGAAGCTCTGGCAATAGCCTTCTTGGAGTTAATGCAACCCATTTCCTCCCAAATTCGAGTGGGATCGACCAAGAAGCAAAAAAAGCGATCGACCCAATTCGGGAAGTGGACGATGGTAGGGGCATCACCCCCTACATCAGTTCCAATGCGGTTGCATTAGCTCGGAACATGGTCACAGACAACTAGGCGAACCCAGAAAGGGAAGCATTTGGTATTATTGAATGGCACCTTCTCTCTCTGTCTTTCATGCCGAAAGGGAGACCGAGATGTGCGGAGGATTGAGGATGGAGGATTTCCAAAGAGTTCGTGGTGTGTGAGAAAGGGTCCGAAAGCAAAGGAAGAGAAATTCGTGGGTCCGAATTGGTTCATCTTTTCGGTTTTCTTGGTGTCGCGAAAGAAAGGAGAGAAGAAAAGGTGTAATGGAACCGTTTGGAGGTTCTGTTATAATTTCTCGTTAGTTACCTTGGTTGGAGAGAGAGCGAGAGAGAGAGAGGCCATTGATATTCGGTAATGCCAATGTGGTGGTGGTGGAGGTGGTTGAAGACCAACTTCCAAACTCCAAAAATAAAAAAATATAAAAAGCAAAATTTTTAATTAAGAACCATAAATTTAATATGTTTATAGTTAGAGGTTTTAAAATTTAAAATTATTTTTAATGACTAAACTTTTTAATCCTGAAGTAGATTTATAGGAATTTTATAGAACTTGATGTTTAGACCCATAATGAAAGAATCCCAAGTTAGAGACCCAAAATTTTAAGGTAATGTCTTTAGGAGTTAAAAAAAAAAATTAGTCTTTAAATTCTCCAGAATAATTTAAAATGTGAAGTGTTTTTAATTATGAATATCTTAAATTTATTATCCTTAATTGTAATTTTCAAAATAGAAACTGAAAAAAAAAAAAAAGAGAAAATTATTGCTTTGTAAATTGCGCTACATTCCAACGGTTTGAATAAAAATCAGTTTATGCTATGTGATTTTTTTATTATGGTTATTACAGTTAAAAGTATTATCAGATTTGGTTTGGGTTATTTGTTCAAAATGTGTCCTTATAGTTTGTTTAATTATTTTATGATATTTTATATTTTAACTAAAGTAATCATGAGAGTGTCTAAATATAAATGGTTATATGTTAAAAATTTGCTTACTTATATAATGATCAAGTTTGCAAGAGGATATAATAAGACATTTTAAATTTTAAAAATATTATCATAATTTTAGTAATTGATTCTAAACAAACATAAAATTGTTTGATGTATAAATATAACATACTTTCAACAATTATCCTCTTCGTTATTTTTACATTTTATTAAAATGAATATTGAATATACTAAAAAGTAATTAAGTAATAACAAAAGTATTGTACTTAAAAAATCTCTCTGCTACGACAATTTCCGACCAACGTTAAAGTGATCACAAAAAGATAAAATGGGATTAGATGAATCTAACATTCTTGTGTGTCCCAACCTTTATGTTTTGACTTTTGACCATGTTTAAAAATAACAAACGCTATCCGAATATATAAGAAAAGAAAGCAAAAGAACTAAATGCCCTCCAACTTCAAGAAAACAACTAAATTTAGCATAACTATATAAGCATTTGCTTGAGAGTTGAAGAAGGGAAAACATATTTAAAAGATACAAGGTGATAAGAATATAGGGGAAAAGAGAGAAGGAAATAAATGAAGGCTTAACTTTTGCTCCTGTGACTGCCCAAAATTAGTTGATTGCATTGGAGAATGAGTACCAAATTGAACCTCTATTATTATATTTTGTAATATTTTAACTTTTTTATATATATACGATGATAAATTAATCTCTTAAAAATTTTATTTTATATATAATCATCTTTTATTAACCTACACAAATAGATTTATTGTACACAAAATTAAATTTGTAAAAAATTAATTTGTCATAGTTAATTTATAAAGCACTAAATTATTATAAAGTACAAAAATAAAAGATTAATTTATACTTTTCTTGTTAAATATTAACAATATAATTAATTGCCTTCTCATTTTGATATCATGCAGCAAATCTAATTTAATACTTAAAAGAATAACATATAATTAATTGTATAATTTTTTTCTTTAAATGCAATCAAGTAATTGCTGATTATGAATAATTAACCTTGTAAGTGCATGATTTTATTGATCATTGATTTAATATAATAGTATTTTGCAATGTAATATGATAAGTAAAAGAATGAATACAACTTGTGTGAATCTTATGGCGTATGAATAACACAACTCAAGCAACAAACAATCTCATAAGTTGCCATACAAGCACCGAGAAGGACGAATATTATACTTCATTCAACTGCCCCTTTGATAATATTTTACAAGGTAACAATAAGCCAAAAAATTGTACTCTACATGACAAGTTCAATCCAAACTACCCTTGCAAGGAGGATCAACTATGTTCACCAACTATGTTCATTTATAAGTTGTAATGCTATTTCATATACAAACAAGTGCATAACTTACATATACAAGAGAACGTGTTAAAATACATAGAGCCTAGGGAACAAAATATTAGCACTAACCATTGCCAACTTTAACGAAGCCTTCAGATTTTCCTTTCGATTTCTAGACAACTTCATTCTGCACCAGATTAGTTCTCTAACTCAAAAGTCGCTTAACTGATCTCGGCATTAAATTTATACTATGTTCTGCTCTTCTTTTAAGCGTAAAACAGCTGGTCTTTGATCATTATTTCCAAAATCCATGTCTTCAAGCAAAGTATGCTTCCCAGGAATCACTTTTTGGGGTTTTAAAGGTATTGAATTGGTAGCAGCTGTGGTCTGGCTGCTATTTCTAGAAGCAGGCACATCATGATTATGTTTTCCCTCATACGTAGTTATGACAGCTTTGGGGTCTGTTGAAGCTCTCTCAACATGTTTACGCACATTACATCCTGCACTAGTGCATTTGTAATAACTCCTGTTCACAGAAGATGACTATCAGAAATACTATCGAAGTTCATGCCAGAATATAAAATTCATTTGAAAGCAAGATAATAGATGGAAAAGAATGAACTAAATGCATAATTGTCGCCATATTAAAGAAATAAAAGACCGGGCAGTGTCCTTGTATATGGCATGAAGTAAAGCACGCATTTCTTGGGAAAAAACTAGCAAAAGGCATTCCGATATAAAATAACTACCTTAAAGAAGCTAGCAGAACAAAGTGATTTTTCCTGTCTATCTTTCGTTTTTTTTTTGTGGGGAGGAAGGTCTTCACAATTAGGTCACACCAGGAGCCAAACCGTATTGAGTGGATATTACATAATTAGAGAATGATATAGAAATCCTATATTTACAATCATCTCATGATAAAACTGAACAAACTTGTACTGTGGCACAATCAGAATTTATCTGAACTATCTTAGACACTGACTGGTGTTGAGACACTGAAAGCAAACTAGTGCAACCAGAAGCAGCACCAAAAGCTTAGAACAGCAATCTATTTGTTCATGCGTCAGATTGTCCCCAAGTAAGAACATTAATAGAGTAAAAAAGAGAAGAAAAAAAATATAGAATAATCCAATGAGGATTATAATATGTCCAATACCAACCAGTGCTCTCTCCCTTTCTTTCACTTATCAATACATCCATCAGATGAAAAGGAAAAGATTTAAGCAATTTCTCATACAGAACAAATAAAGAGAATGGATTTCACCCATATCATGACGAACACAAAAAATCAATTGTGCAGCATAATAAATTCAATGCTAGATAACAATTTTAAGGAACTACGGGATGCTCCATGTTTATGGGCTAATGTGCCTTGATTTCCTGTCATTAATTTGCATTTTGCAGTTCTTGTACACCAATCTGTTTGTCATTTGATATATTAAAACTTTGTGACTCATTACAAACATAACTTTCCAAGTTTACAAGAAAACTAGAGTAGCACAGAAGAATAGATAAGGTGATCACCTTGGATAAGGATTTCCCTTTACCACTTTTTGCCCATACTTGCGCCAGCGGTAGCCATCATCTAGCAGATCAACTTCACTTCTTGTTTGCACAATGATTTTAGGTTCTGTAACAGTCTTGTGGGACAGAGATACTTCAGAAGCTCCAACCTCAGTGTTCCTGCAAAGCAGAACTTTAGCTTATATATTGAAGAAAAAGATAAGTGCAGAGCTGTATGAAAAAGGATTCACAACATTGTAAAACTTGCCTCCTTTTTCGGTTTGGCTCACCATCATCTCCATCTTCTTCGGTAATATTTGCATCAAGTGCTTCCTCACTTTCACTTGATCCAGGTAACTGTCTGGGAATCCCTTGACTGCAGGTCTGGTCACTCTCGGGCATTGAATGATCAGGCATGCCTTCACCAAACTTGTTTGAGTTTCCAACCAAACCCTGTGTATTTGACTCTGACTTAGCTTGAATGCTTTTGTTTTCATTTGATTCACTATTATCTTTGGTAGCACGCCTATTTGGCGGAGGCACTTCATGGTTATGCTGGCCTTTATAGATAATTTCAGTTATGTGGCCATCAGGGGCACGCTCAACCTTTTTCTTCACAGGGCAATTCAGATGTGTACACTTGTAGTAGCTTCGTGGATACTCACTCCCCTTAACCTGCTTCTGCCCATACTTACGCCAGTTATAGCCATCATCTGTAGGTTTGTCAACACCCTGGGAAGGAGGTTGATATTTCTTATCAGCAAGAGAAATCTCTGATATCTCTTGTTGAGTACTTTTAGGGTCTGATACAGATGGTGCCACTTGCAGTTCTGAAGCTTCAGCTGGAGCACTGGATGGCGGTGCTGCCAATGGTTCAGCAGGAACTGTTACAGCAGATGGGTGAAAATCAGCTTGCATATGCATATGTGATTGTGCTAGGACAGCTTGAGCTGTAACCTGTGCTAAAGCCTGTTGGTGGGACATCCCAAAGGGACTCTGTATATATAGAAATGGAGAGACAATAAGAGGCTCATACAAATAAATCCTCTGTCCTCAAGACATGATGATCACACTGATACATAATGATGAGAAAAATGCCCTGCGGCATGACCAATAAATTTTGTCATATTATGCATGATCTTGAACATATCCACCTTACAATCGTATGCAGCTACTTCTCAAGATCAAGAAAACAATATTTTTACCCAAGAAAACCAAATACTTTTACAGGGAAAAGACAGATCAGAAATCATGTTTTCCTTAATAAATTTAGCATGCATCATGAACAAGTAATATGCAGTAGGATAAAGCATCAAGAATCACATTGCTATTTAAATAAATACTGAGTATTTTGCATTTCTTTCATTTTTGAGTAACTTGCAAATATTTTATTATAACATACAGATTCCTCCCGTATTCCTGTTGCTAAAAATCTCAGACAAAACCATCCATACGTAGATTCAAGGAAATCCAATCCAATCAGAAGTCATTTTATTATATTGTATCTAATATATTTCTGACTAGTGCTCATCTCATTTCCAGATTCTATCACTTCTTAAAACTGATTCAAGGTACATATATAAAGTTCCGAGGAAAAATTGAATGCTTGACTTTTTTAGTTACAAACTACAAAGGCAAAGATACAATTACTTCAGTGATATTAAAGACTTCTCTAATTGGTTTCTCTCTGGATCTTTTAATTGTATTTCACGCCAGAGAAAAATATGAATGAAGCCAGTGCAATCAGCTAGACCAACTGAATGAGCTGGAGATCAACTACTTGAATGCATATACCAAAGGGTAACTATTAACTAACAATCAGTATACGATATCACGCACCATCCACCTTTCAGACAAAAACTAGACATTCAACCGTCCTCAAAAGCTGATGATGTTCAATTCATTCAAAATTTTATTACTTTATATGTTCTGCCAAAGCATAAATTTCAATGAACCAGCATTCAAAGCAAATATACCAGCCGACGTCACGGACGGTAGTCCCGCACATCCCAAAGCAGCAAGACAAGCAAAATGAAGCGCAAATACAATGTTAAATTCCTTCAATTACCTGCGGCGAAAAGAAGCCCGGAGAATTAAGCAACCCAGAAGGGCTTAGCCCGGTTGGGATTGTAAACAATGGTGAACGAGCAATCACCAAATTCATGGGTCTACTCTGCTTGAACCCTAAATTCTTCTTCGCTCCATCCTCGGAAGCCGCTTCTTTGGAGTAATTGTCCGTGGAATTGTCCGAAAAGAAGCTAGGCCTCGCGCCGAGAGCCAACGGAGAAGCCATAGCTCCGGCGAGCAACTGAGAGAAAGAACGACAATCGGAGTCAGGGTGGCTGTCGGAGAAGAAGCTGGACACGAGAGTCAAGGGGCCCGGGCTTAAACCGGGTCCACCGGCGAAGAAGGCCTCCATGGAAGGTCGCGGCGGAAGAGTGATCGTCGGACGAGAGGGCGGCACCGCCGCCGTGAGGGACTGGCCGTTATTGGTTGCCATTAAGAGCAGAAGGAAGCTAAGAGCTGGAGAGTTTGCGAATCCGGTTAACTGTAAGTGCTTTGTTTGGTAATCGCGCAAATGATGATGCTTTCGTGCTATCTTCAAACTCAGTGGAAAGTCCACGACGCAGAAACTCCTATGAAAATTATTAATTATTCTTTTTTTTTTAATTATTTCTTGTTACTACCGTCTGGTTTTTTTTTTTTTTTTCGAAGTAATTACTGTCTGGTTTTATTTGAATTAAATTTCGTCCTGATAGAATTTTAAGGATAAATCTTCATTCTTGAAGTATATTAGAGATTAAAGGTCAGGCTGTCGGGGTAAGATATTAGTATTTTTAATTTCATCAACTCCAGTAATTCATTGAATTTTTTTCTTCCTTTTATTGATCCTGTTATTTCTTATGTTTATATTGATGTCTTATCTTTTAACTTAATAGATGTAATATTCTTTATTTATCGGTATTATTGTGTGTGTGTGTGTGTATATATATATATTTATATGCAACTTTTGATATCTCAAATTAATGTAAAAAAGGAAAAAAGTTTAAAATATATTTACAAATTATGATTTAAAATTTTAAAATATACAAAGAACATTATATGTTATTTTAAATTTAAAATTATGTTCATTTAAACTGTTTAAAAATTAATTAAAAATTATTCATATGTATTAAAATGCATGTCCAACAAGAAGTTAGTTTTAGTCAAATTAAATTGTCCAGTAGAAATATGTATGGCTTTATTTATTTATTTTTTCTTTCTATACACTTTTTTCTATTTATTTCTAATTATACACTTTATCTACATGTATATATATATATATATATTACTATTCTTATTTCTTGCAAATTACAGCTCACTCCCAGAAACACAACATATTTCCTTTTATTTGTTTTATACTTATATATCCACTTAGACATAAATAAATGCTTCTGTATACGGAAATCTCTTGCACATTTTTCTCATCAAAGTACAAAATAAAAAGGGCTTATTGATTATATATCTCTTCTTACCTTATCTAGAAATTTCCATAAATAATATGAGTAATTTTATGTCGCAATTATAGACTTAAAAGATACCACAACTAAGTTGTTGAGTAATCAACTTGATAAACAATTATACAGAGGCTCGGCAATTCAAATGTAATTTCTTTTGAAAAAACTATAATTTTGGTCTTTCAAAGTTTTACTTAGTGACAATTAGATCCTCCATAAATTTAAAGTGACAAAATAGTTTATCAAAATTCATAATTAAACCAAATTCCCTTTGTTATATTATTTAAATAATGCTGAGTTAGAGTATTTTTGCTGACATAAAAGCTAGATGCAATAAACATGTAAGATAGGTTTTTTTCTTTTTACTATCATTAACATCTCATTAAGTGTGAAGTATTATTTTAGGTTTCTTTGATCAAAATTAAAAGAAGTCATAAATATAATGCAAATTTAATCAAAAAAATCTTAAAAATTCTTTACACTGGACAAGATATAAATGATGGTGAAAATTATAAGTCATTACAAATTAGTAGTGTCTTTATAAATTCGTTTTATTATCAGAGAAAGATTGTTCCCAGCACATTTATGAGAATACTCAGTAAGATACACAGTATTCAGTAAGAAACTAATGAGACTTAATGTAATCAGACTTGTCAATTGTGACTTGTACGTGATAAACTGATAATAGAGCAATTAGCATAACTCGAGAAAAGCTACCAACATATAATCCTCATTTGCTAAGTTATAGTGTGTGGGGCAAAAAGGTGAGTTGTTCATTAAAGCAAGAAGGTAAACACAGAATTTATAATTTAGTCTCAGAAAAATAAGTGGAAGAGACAGCTAAGCCTTCCACATCATAAGTGCGAACCAGTCTTTGTCTCCTGTGTGGTGTCTCAAGCCAACAAAACTCCAAATGGAAAGACTTGGATTCTGCAACACTTTTTGCTACATCACATGGACATCCCATGTACATCCCTCCAGGCAACAACGTTATCTGGTATCCTCCATCAAATGTAACCAAATTGTCTGATTTTGTCCCCTTCCAATGCACATTTGTGGTAACGTTTTCCCTGTCAGATGTTGAAGTAACAACCTGAAACCCAATAGCAGGAAGGTGTTAATTCTCTACAACTTTTTCTTCTAATCCTAAAATATAGGAAAGGGAAATGACTTCTTTTGGTAACATGTGAAAAAATTTTGGTTCAATTTTTACTTTGGTCCCTATAGTTTAAAATTTTTCACTTTATAGTTTTAAACTTGACTTCTGCCCAAAATCAATGAGCTCCAATGCCCAAACAAGTAAACAGGTGGAAACACAGTTACGATAGTGGCATAAACTGCATTGGTGATTAAAATTTCACTTCTAAGCATTTGCCACTGATCAATGTTTTCATGACTTAAGCAACAATGACTAAACAATTAGGCACCAGGCAGTACATTTTGGTGTCATTCATTTGCTTAAGGTGTAACATACCTGATTAAGCCGGCCATCATCATTCATTTCAAGTAACACAACGGTATCAGCTTCAGAAATCGTAGATCCATACACACCACTACGTTTTGTAACAGAGTGGCCTTTCCACTTGCCAAGAAAGGGTGAAATCCTATCTACATTGTCCTACCATAAATCCAAAGAAAGAAAAAGTGTCATACATGAAAGAAACCACCAGCCAGAAAAACACTTGTCATCAAACTATTTTCAAAAAATTGGTAGACTTTTCAACAATGAAAGATTTCCTTCATAATATAAATATATACAAGCCATGTTTGTGGGTTGGAGAATCTCTAATATACATTAGCATAAGAATGAAAAACTGTATTTATCCCAAGTACCATTGAACTGTCAAGTGCAGGACAAGACCCATCATTTTTTTCCTCTAGGAAAATAATTAGCATATCTACAATTCCTTTTGGATCCAAAATGTGAAAGGCTCTTGCTCGACTATCTGTCTGTAGAGAATACAGGCAATTCTCGCATACAACAGAAGGTTGACGAGAGGGAAGCTTTAGATTTCTGCACAATAAGGATGTGGATAGAAAGTCTAAGCAAGCAGTAGAAATATAAGGTAAACAGATATGTTTGCATGTGGAGTACATATATATGGTAAATCACCACCTGACAAACTAGCAACATTTTCATCTAAATGGGAAGAAGGTTCTCAGTATCAATCAACAGTAGCAGACAGTATTTGTAGTTGTGCATGTTAGGAAAGGTCCAGATTAATTTAAATAAAGAAGTCAATCTGGAAATCTAAAAGTATGCAACTGAGAAATCAGATTGAATACCTGAAGAAACATTTAGATACTATTTTGCCATGAAGGCCATCATAATCACAACGAATCATTCTTTAAGCTATTCCAAGCTGTGTTAGTATATAAAGACAATATTTTGATTAACTCATATGATGTAAATAATCAGTAGCAGAGGCATTTCTTTACACCTTAAGCCCAAATATTAGCAAGGGGATTGACGACATGATGGCATAGCATGGAGCTGTCAAATAATAGACCTGTGGAAACTAGGATTTTAGATTTATGTTGAACTTACTGCAGTAATCAAGAACTTGGTTTAACTAGAATAATAATAAGCTCTGAGATTTTGATTAACTGATCCTCATAGGTGAATCCTACTTAATGGAAATGCTTTAAAGTCACATATTGATTTATGTTGGTTGAATAATTTCTGATTGTCATTCATTGATGAAAAAGGAAGAGTTAAATATCATCAAGTACAGTACAAGTAAGTAAAGGAACACCTCCATCAAATTGAAAATCATTATCATCAATAGCAATAACCATCAAAGGACATCTCAAAGTAATGTAAACAGAAAACAACTTTTTTCGTTTCCCTTCTTTTTGTTTTGGTTTTACCCTTCTTCTTTTTTTTTCACTTGGTTACCACATGCCTCAATTAACATCACTCAAGTTAGAGACAAGAAGCACCAAAGGTTGAACCCTGCATCAGTGACTACGATGCATAACAAGTTGTTAATATCAAGCATGTTAATCATAAGTCCAATGTAAAACAACTGAGCAAGTCATCCCTAAGCAATGGCAAAACAAAAGAGGTAAATCATGTTCTCTAATTCTGTTACTATCCTCGCCAACTGCAGCCTCAATTCCTTTTACTGATGTGTAGTAACTGCATACTATGACAGTAAAATATTCCACTTGCTTACAAAACAATCAAATAGTGCTTGAAGACCTTCCAGGGAATCACTTACTTTGGTGATTCTTCACCAGTGTCATCTTCTCCAAGAACCCCTTGTCTTAATACTGTTTCCAACATGCCAGCGGTCTGGTACCTCAGGGAAAATGCTCTCTCAGACGGAAAAAAGCCAATCTGCAGACTAATTACAGTGGATATTTTACAGAAGACAAAGGGATCACAGTATATAAGGTATAGATACTCTTTCCAATTCCACAAAAAGAATATGATGATTATGTGTATCCAAATCTTTGAGCAAGAGGAGAAAAACTCACCTGTTGATATTTATCAACAGTAAACATATTGGTTTCTTTGATTTTGTACTCTGCCCACTCTGGTTCCTCATCATATCCAGAAATTGAAGTACTTGATGAAGGTTGCTTAATGTATAGGCTGCAAGAAGCAATATAATCAATTAATTAAAGATTTATAACTTCTAATGGGTTGTCTAACAGATATAGTTCGATTTAATGCCAAAGTTGGCTCTTCTTGAACTCATTAGCAAAGCGTTACTTTACGACCAATTTGATTAAATCCATTGGATAACTGAAACAAAGCAGGTGTATGATATACTGCCATCTTGACCCAAACATTTAAGATGTCGGTCAACAGCCAAGATATATGTGTTACACTGATATAATAAATAACAGGTGTCATGCAAGGTACAAAGGTCTCCTAGGATGACACCATTTTGGACAGTGCTTGGTAGTTGGTACCACTCAAAAACCATGAAGATATGACATCACACCACTTGATTAAGCTAACTTTCATAAAATACCAATTCTATCGATACTATATTAAACTGTCATATTAAACATGAGCATCTTAAGTATCACGGTTTCCAAGACACTAAAAAATACGAGATACCGAGCACCTCCGTGAAAAGCTTATCTGTTTTTTTTTTTTTTTTTTCCTTTTAAAGTATAAAATGAGCCATAAGAAGCTTACGTTTGAATGAGACTCATGAGATGATCTTCCCCATAAGAGCTCGCCGAAAGCTTCGTGCTTACTTGTTGCAACAAGTGCCCATAAACGTCAAATTGCTATAAAAAGGAAGGGGGAAGGTTTAGCACATCAAAAATACAAAATTATTGCTTCAAGAATACTTTCCACTGCAATACTTACGTAGAAAGAGCCATTCCACTTTCCCATATTAAGCTCGATGAAGTTATGAAGATTATCTATGCTCATTACTGCTTCTTCCAGTGTTGGGGACGATGGTGAACTCGAGGCTCGGATTCTTGAGACGGAGCATGAAAAACGTTTTGGGTTTGATAGATTCACGGAAAAGGCTCGAACTTTGTTGGGGCTCGACAATTTGGGAACAGAAGGGATTGAAACGGAGCAGTGAAGGGAAGCCATGGGAGTGAAGGACAATGCTTCGGAAAATGAATAAGTGGGAGTGGTATTGAGCATTATCATATCAGCCTAAAAAGGCAAAAATAAACAAAAGCCATCCTCCTAATTATCTATCGTTCGACTGACAAGAAGGAAAACTATCTATTGGGTGTCTCAGGGCTTTTAGCCCTATTTGTAATAGTTTGTATTTTAAGAAAATTTATATTTGAATGTAGTTGCATTGCGATAATTAATATGTGGAATATGAAGATAAAAATATGTAATAATAATATATCAAAAAATTTTAATTATCAATTTTAAAATAATTAGTTATATTTATATTTTAATTTTAATATTTTATAAATTTAATTTTTAATGCGTCAATTTATTTTTTAATTTATTTATTTGTTAATAAGTCTCTAAAAACATCAATTTATAAATTAAAAATAAAGATAAAATTAGAGATTTGAAGAATTATTAATTAAAAAAGAAATATAAAAAATTGAGTTAACAAATATACAAATTATTACTTTGGGGTTATTGAAAAAATAAAAAGATATATAAGTTGAAAAATTAAAAAAAAAATAGGGTTCATAAATAAAATTTCAAAAAATATTAAGATTAAATTATAATTACAATAACTTATTTTAGATTGACATATATATATTTTAACATATCATTAGTATATATTTTCCACCTTAATATATCACGTAATACGTACGCTAATGCAAATATATAATGATGCATCAAACAAATCACTTTTATTTTATTTAATTTTTACCATTTTAAACGTTAGAATTTTTTTTGTTAATTAAATATATAGTAATTAATTAAGTAGAATTTTAACATGTTAAAAATTAAATAAGATCAACGACCATTTTAAGAAAAAAATTCTTTTAGTATTGTATTCACTAGTTCTTTGATTTTCTGCACAATCTATCAAAACGAAACTAAAATTAGTTGAAATGAAAATATTAATTCCATCTGTTAATATGTATGGCTAGAAATTATATGATCATTTATACCATTACACTCTATATACAATGAAAATATGAGTAAAGTTTTTTACTTTTTTAACTTTATATATGACGATAATCTTTTTGTTATCATTTTTTTAAAAACAGATACATCTATTTTAAATTCAATAACAATATATATATATATATATACCAAGAGAGAGAGAGAGAGAAACACAAAATTAGTTATGGAATTGATGGGGATATAATAGTAGTCTTTACAGCAACAATACATGGCGGTGTTTGTGATGGTAAGAGACAATAGACAGTGGTGGCAATAATGGTAATATCAATTAAGGGTAAGAATGGTAGAGACATTGATTAAGTGTAGGATAATAAAATAAGGAAGGCAGTTAAGTTATATTTATTATACATAATAAATAATTTTTAATTAATAAAATTGGTTAAAAATTATTTATTATCAGTAATAATAAATATTTATAAGTTAATTTTATTAATTAAAACTTATTTATTATGTACAATAAATGAAATATATGACCCCTGAAACCTGTAAAATAATTAACTTTACTTTCAATAGAATGTATTAGTAATGATATTTAGGTTTAATTAAAAAGTTTCATGATTACAATTTCACAAAAATTTTAATTTAACTTGTACATTTTGGCAAGTGTATCTAATTTATTTATTTAATAGTTGTAATTAAGTTTCTAATAGCATCTTACTCGTTCAATTAATTAGATTGTTATAGTTTTGCTTTTGAATTCTGACGTACGACGTATTTTGAGCTAAAATCCCAAAATTCTTACTTAAGAGCCCTTGGCTAACGGGTATTATAATTACTACAACGAAGCGAAATAAAAGATAGAGATTAAACCAGTCATTTGATCGTGAAGTAAAATTCTCGCTCTTGAACTCCCCAATCAATAAAGCCAATTTTGGTCATTCTAATCTGATACTAGTACAATACATTAGTACAACGCATATTCATATTCTCACACCAAGCTAGAGAAACAACACCCATGGCCATGACCCAATTCAGATCAACAACGATATATCAACAAGAAGGCATCATCCATTTAGGGATATGTGTGTTAAATACTATTTCTAAATTTGAAAGGAATTCTCTATTTTGATCCCCGACAATTAGATGTATTTCTAATTTCGCTCTTCACATATTATTTCTTTTACTTTAGTCCCTCAACTATAAAAATGCTTTCAATATTGACCTTTGATCTTATATATATCCAGAAACTAATACTAAACCTAACAATCTGCTGATTTTGAGCAAACTATGAACTAACAATATCAATCCACGTCAGCAATCTATTAGGTCTAGCATTAATTTTTGGACGAAAACAGAGCAAAAAGAACATTGAAAGTACTTTAATGATTGAAGAACTAAAAAGAAAGAAACTATATGTGAATGATGAAATTGAAAATGCACTCACTTGACAGGGACCAAAATAAAGTTTTCCTCTTATGCTTACCAGAAGTGGATGAATGCATCCCATGCTGTTCCAACAACAAAAAGAAGGGGTAACAGAGGAATGAGGGATGTGGAGGACAGAGTAGGGGAAGCCATGGCTTTGATTGGAGCAGATAGAGGTGGAGGTGGAGGGTTTTCAACATGAACAGCCAGCTTCATGCCGCCATAGCAGAAGCCCTTACCACTGATGAAATAGTAATGGCGTGTGACGTTGAGAGGAACAACATCTCTCCCAGCCCCAGTTGTCCAATTGTGTAGGGGATGATCAGAATTGCATGTCTCATAGTCTGTCTTGTTCACTTCCAGCACGTTCATTTGGTTCCTATCATACACAAAAACTGTCATAATAGGATGAGTAAAATACTTCCAACTTCCCTGGAATATAGCTTCCCCGTAATTTAAAAAGAAAGAGAAAATCATTTTGATCCAAATTGAAAATTTTAAAATAATCCTCTATTTTTAAATTTAATCTAATTTTAGTCCTCTATAAATTAAAAATTTTAAAATAATCCTTCGCATTTCAAAATTTGATCCTAGAATAGTCCATGTTTAAATAAAACTAAATTTAAAAGTACAGAACTATTTTGAATCACATCTTCCAAAGTTAAAAATCATTGTAAAACTTTCAATTTGTAAAGGACTAAAATAATTTTTCTCTCAATTTGAAATAAATACATTGCATTAATCTATTCCAAAATTTGGCTAAATTACATTTGATACTTTTCTTGTTTTAAATATTACATTGGACTTCTATTTAATTTATTTTCTGTTAGTGAAGTCAATTTTCTACACAATATATATTCTTTCCAAAAATATGAAGTTACTTATCTATCTTAAATGTCATATTTAAAATAAAGTCACGGTGTCATATTGAATATAAAATAAACTTCTTTGGTGAAAAATAAACTAATGGGGACTTTATTGGAATATATATCAAGACGACCAAAAAGTCAAGTATAATTTAAAATTAAGGGATATTAAGTGTAACGTAGCCAAACCTGAGAAAAAGGTTAGCCAAATTTAGTCTTAAAAAATATATTCTGATCTTGCTCAAAATATACTAATTTTCTTGGACAAGTAATCATTTTTTAAGGTATTTTATATAATCTTTAGTTAAAAGGTTAAATCTCAATGAGAATGTCAAGTTGGATTGTCAAATGCTTAAAGCAGCGATGACTTACAATATACAAAACACTAACAAGTTATTATCAAATTTTAATATTACATACGACTTCAGTCCAACAAATTGTCATCAAAGGATCTATGTATAGTTAAATTTAATGAAGGTTAAAGTATTTTATTCAAATAATATCGTTACTATGAGATCATAGGGATAAAAAATTACACTTTCAACATTATTTTTCAAATAAATTCTTGGAAGTTCAATCTACATAGCAGTAGAAATATTTACGATATTCCCGTAGTAATAAAAATTCATTACTATTATTATATATTTTACTAAGTAAAGTATGATTTACAATAAAATAACGTATTATGTGAGAAAATGTATATGACAGTGATACTGATGGCCCGTAACTGCATGAATATAAAAAATTTCGTACAATATGAAGATTCAAATTGATCTTAATAATTATATACAATCAAAACTTATTTTTTGACAGCACAATTTTCAAAGGTTAATTTAATGGTTGAGATGAAAGAAGTATATGATATAACGGTGCGCAAGTTATGGCAACTCTGCTGGTGTGCTTTCATTAAACCCAATCGATATCAGAGACTAAAGAGCTTTCGTGACATCAATAGGAAAGAAGATGGAGGAAATTTTGTATTTTAGAACTAACCAAATATCTTAACAATGAACAACAGAGCAAGCCAAAGAGAAATTCATAAATCAAAATGACTAAGTTGAAGACATAAATAAAGTAGCTAGAAGGAAAACATGAACAGACCAAAATCGCACGAACAAGAAAGAAAGAAAAGATGTCGATAAAAGCAGCCAAAAACATGAGGATCTGAGCATGCAGAGAACAAGATAAAGAAAGGAATATAAAGAGGAATCTATAAACAATAATATTCTAATTAACAATCACTCTTGTCAGAAATATGAAAAAGAGAAAGAAAAGGAAAACTCTAGAAGAATTATCCATACAATTCCAATTCTCAGGGCTATTTCACTATTATCAGTTCTCCAATGACTGATGAATTTTTCGTTAGCCATAGTTTTCTAAACGCTCAATCTGGGTAGATTATAAACCTGATTTTGATTTCGACCTACTTAATTAGCAAGAAACTGCAAATTGATCAGTACCAGAACAGAAGAAAAAGAATCTGGTAACATGAATATGTTAGGTTAGGTCATCTTGTGCATGAACTTGTTCAGATCTAATCCACATATATTATACCTAATTGTCCTCATTCAAGCCAAGATATAAGGATGGGTGTTGAATTAATCCATGGTGATTGTAATACACAGAGAAAGGCAAAGAGAGAGAGAACTTACAGAGCCAGTCACCATTGTAAAAGTGCTTGCCCTGAGCCCAGATAGTGTAATTAACATTGGTGGTCCAACCCATGTTGCCTGCTACCATCCACCGTGTAGCTGAGACCTCCGGCGTCATCAAAAGCACAACCCACACGACAAGCACCACCGCAGTTTCCGGTGAGCACGACGACGCCTTCTTCCCCCGCAACATTGCTCTTCTGTTAACCACCGACCTCTGCTACGACGCACTCTGGAATACTTAGCTTCATCAACTTCTTTTTCTCTTTTTTGTTCTTTTATATTAGTAAAAAATATTTTCTTACTTGTTATGTTTGATTTTGCTAACATTAATTATATTTGTCTTACAAATTCTCTTATTTAGTTTGGCAATAATTTTTCCTTTTGGTCAAAATCATGTCTTCTTATCTTACATTTGAGCGCAAGAAAAAAAATAAACCTTTTTTACACTGACAAAACCTTTTAAATAAAAAAATTTTAAACATAAATAATAACTAGTTTATTTTCCCACCTTAGATAATATTAATTTTTTTATTATATGTAAATAGATTTTAAATTAATGATATTTATAAATATTAATAAAAAAATTAAATTTAGTAATATATTGTGATATAAAAAAATATAATAAATTAGAGAAAATCAACCAAATTGGTTACTTTATATTAGTAAAAAATAATTAATGACAATGTAATTGTTAAGGAGACATTATCATAAATCATTCAACTATATATTATTTTTTTATTTTAATTTTAGACCAGTTATATTTGTAATTCTTGATTAAAAATTTATTAGACAATTAGTTAATTCATTATTTTTTTCGTTGATTTCAAAAAATATTTGAACTTCAAAGAATATTTGATTTAAGATATAGTTAATAAATTCATTAATTTTCCTATTCATTCCAAAAAATTCTTAAAGTTTAAAGAATAATTCATTAATTTTTGTTTACTCTAAAAAAATTTCACAATTCAAAAAATTCTGGATTTAATAAACAGTTAATTAATTTATGAATTAATTACTTTATTATTTTTCTTGTTAACTATAAAAATTTATGCAAATTAATGAATTTATTAATTTTGTCATTGATTACAAAAAAATTATGTACTTAAAAGAATTTTCATTTATTAATTTTTAATACATGTATGAAAATATAAAAAATCATTGCATGAGAAGTTAAAAATTTGTTCAATGAAACCTTTTCATAAGTCAACTAAACTCTCAAATTAAATAAAGCATACTTTACTTATATATCATAGATTATACAAGTTGAATTCAAAATCAATTTTATATGAGTTTAATCCAAACACAAACTAAAAAAAGATAGATTTTATTTTTCTAATCACCTTTATTTTTTCCACTTAAAATGTATATCAATTTTTCAAAAAAAAAAACTTCAACAGGAGAATATGCGTTTTGACCATAAATTAAATATCTTTAATATAAAAGGCTTTATGTTTTAATCTTTTTTACAAAAATTCTTGAAACGGAAATTTATCTATAGGAATAACTTTGACTTGGGCCTTGGCCTAAACACTTTCAATATATATCCGAGCATTAGATTTTATGGTACTTAAATGAAATTTTTCCTCCTTTTCCAAATAATTGGTTTATGTGATTTAGTGTGTTTTACCTGGTTGTGTACAAAACTACTAGGTCTATGAGGCTAGTTTAATTTGAAGGGAAGTTTGCAATTTCTAGATATCCATTCCAAGGGCCTTCAATAAATGTTTCTCCAAATATAGTTAGAAGTGCAATTATTAATAGTACTAGTAACACAAAATGTGACACGTGTATGTCCAATCAAGAGCCACTGATGTCTGGAGCAATTTTCAGTTTTCTCCAAAATGATAGATTCTTATAAGAAACAGCATAAGAAAAAAAAAAAGTACAATACATCATTTTATCTCCCACTTGATATTCCAATTACTTTAATACTCATTTGTATGAAGTTCCTTCCAATTGAACTACTGGGTTCAATTAAAATAATTCTTTCAATTTCCAAATTTATGTTGGCAACCATAATCAATTAATTTGTTCTAATTCTGGACATACTTCAATTAATCACTATTTACGGGGAAAAAATCAAGCGGAAATATTAAGACCGTCACTTGACGTGATTAAACCTTTTCTTTTTTGGCAATACAAAAGAGTCGAACAACTAAGGGTGAGGTAAGTGAATTAATTAGTACAATAAGAACAACAGTTATATATATATATATATATATCAAATTTTTTATATTTTTTTTTCTTTTACTTTTCACTTTTTCACGCTCTATATTTATTATAACCACTCTTACACATAACTCATATATTTCTTTCCCATCAAATCACATATTTCTCTTTTATTTATTTATTTTATTATTTCTTTTTCACTCAATAAGCATTCTTCTATCTCCCAACTAAGCACACCTATTCTCTCAAGAATCCAAAGTGCTTTTCCAACACTTTCCTCTTTATTTACTCTTCCCCCTCAATCTTTCTTCTTATTCGCTCTTCCCACTACGTTTCTCCTTCCATTGTTCGACGTTGGGTCTCCTCTTCTCTATATTTTTTTTTCTTTTCACCATATCTCACTTACCTTTCTTCATCTTTTCTCTAAAATTTTTCATCTTGTCACTTCTCTTTTCTTATTGCTTTCCTTTTTAGTTCTTTGTTTTAGGTTGGCAAGATTGAAGATTTAAGGATCAAACTCTCATCTTGGTCATATTATCAATATTGAAGATGTAAGTTTTTCTTCCCACATTGTTTTCTTTTTAATCCTTCTCCAATTTTTACATTTTTGTAAATATGATTTTTTATTTTATTTATCCCCTTTTTATATAAACAAAGGAAGAAGAAATTAGCATTGGAAGAAAGACTATGTGTAGAAATGAAAATTTCTATTAAAAGTGAATTTTTATTTATTTATTTGTAAAACTTATCATTTGTGAAGTAATGAAATATTAGATTAAATAAGGTTTTAGAATGAGTGGAGTTGTTTAGGATAATTTTTTTTTAATAGCAGGGTTTCTTGGAATATTAGAATAAATAATACTTAGAATAATTTTAATATCAATTAAATAGTATTGGAATATCATATCATCTTATAACATTTTGAATATAAACTAAATAGCATTGAGATATCATATCATTATACTGTAGTCTTTAAAATTTATTGATTATTTGATTTTAAAAAGTTACAAAATTTGTGAATATGTTTAGGAGATTAATATTGATATATGAATATGGTTAATATCTAATTGTAATTATGTTATGTGGCTATTTTTAATTAATTAATTGTTTTCTTATTATATTGAAACATGACTTAAGACAAGTGAATTGCAAATTCTTTAGATTTTGAGTAAAAAAAAGGAAACACTTTTTAAGAGAAAATTACCATTAGATGAATAATGTTCATCTAAACCTCTTGAATCAAAATTTGAGCAGCAACAAACTAATATTAATTTAGAAGATTTACTATCAGATCTTGAAAAATGAATTAAAATTTTAGCTTACCATCCTAATGACCAAGATAAGATACAAAAAGCATACTTGTAAAAAGGGTCATGTTAACCTACTCAGCATAATTTTTATAGAAGAAAAATTATGAATTTTATCAAAAAAATTTTGTCCCTCTTGGTTTAATGAATTTGTAGGTAGTTAAAGTACAATGTAGAAAACGATTAATCATTTTGCTTAAGTTGTTACTTTTTCAAGCTTAAGTTAAGGAAGCAATCAGGTGGAGATTCATTTATGATAAAAGGATTTACAAATTCAAACAAGCAAGAAATACTCTCATTTTATTTTGGAAGTCATAATAGTGCTTACAATATTGCTTGGAAGAAATGTCACGATTTGATGAATAAAAATCAACATATTGAAATTGAACTTTCTAAGTAATTTAAATAAGTTCGTGACCAATATCGAAGATATCTAATTACATTAGTTAATTGTGTTCGCTTTCTCTTGAAGTAAGGATTAGCTTTTTGTGGTCATGATGAATCAATCAATTCTGCTAATTGAGATAATTTCCTTGAACTTCTTAAGTTTCCTACTAATCACAATGAATCAACAAATTATATCACTACAAAAAACATGCGTTGTAGCTCTGAAGAATAGTGGCATTTGGCCACTATTCAAATGAACTAGGACTAAATCAAGATGAATTGCGGCTAAAATAGTCACGGTTCATTAAGAATTGCAACTATTACCTATGATTTCAAAGAGAACAATAGTTAAGGTTTTTTAAAAAACCCTAACCTATCTAACCCTCCTTACTTATCTTCGACAAACCTAAAAAAAAAAAAAAAATTTTTTAGCAGCAGCGCCCTTTAGAAGAGGATAGGTGACCAAATCCTAGTCGTTAGTATGTCAAAAGCTAATACCAAATACAAAAATGTACTGTAGTGGTGCAATCTGGGTTGTGTTCACTTTAAGGAGTCTAGTTTGTTCCTAGGTAATTTGAATGCAAAAATGTGAAGAAATGGGAAAAATTGAGGTTTTATCTTTGTTTTTGTCAAATGGATAAAAGTTGAATGAAATGCAACAAAATGAAATTGTTTTTGGGATTTTTGTTATAAAGTGAAGATTGATAAAATAATTGGATTTAATGCAAATGATGATTAAATGCTCATTAGAGATTTGATTTGGCCCTTCTAGCTTCTTAAAAGATAAATGGGAGTTTCTTTAGAAAACTATTTCCTCTAGTGGTTTGAAATATCATTCAAATACTAGGTAAGTTAATTTGTTTATAAAACCTTTAATTTAAAGGCTCATAACAACATTAACTACCCTCCTTAATGTAGTAATAGGAGATCAATGTAAAGATGTGAGAAGAACTTGAGCAACTTAACCAAGTGTCACTAAGCTACTACACTCAATTATAAGATATCTTAGATTATACCAAACCTAATAATTTTACAATCAAATGTAGCAATAATCCTTACAAAACACATATTAACACATAAATCCCAAAATATAAAATTTTACAGCAAAGTAATTCAACCAATCAATGTAATCAAAACAATTTAAACAAAATATAATGACTACAAGAAGGGAATGATGGAAAAAATTAAGAAAACTCCTTAGTTGATGCTCCAAGCTTAGGCCTCCTTAAATCTCCTCTAGGCAAGTGATGTTTAGTTGCTCATAGTAGAGAGGGATGTTTCACCAAGCTCTAAAACACTAAGAACACCCATGGAAATGAAAAAAAAAAATGATGGAAAGATGAAGAAAATGAGGAAAAGAATGAATGTGGATGAGTTTCAACCTCCCCCTTGCTTGCTGGATGCCTCCACTATGCATAAATCCTAGTATTTAATGAAAGATGAGTTAGGTTAGATCTTGCAATTAAATTCAAATATGAATTAAAAATTGTGCAGGTTAAGTAGAGTTCGCCGCAATGAACTACACAGAGATAAGACATTAAAATTGATACTTCACCGTGGTGAACTACACAACAAGCTTATACAGGGTCTTTTATGCAATTTTTCAATTTTTTTGGTCCCTGATTATGATTTCTTCCAACTAGTCTTTGAATTTAGCCTGCAATGCAAAAATTTAAATATTGTAATATCCCATATTCTCTAATTCAATTAATTTGAGTCAAATTAGTGGAAAAATTACAATTTTACACTTGAAAAGACACATTTTGCAGGAAATTATCTCTAATCCCAAATTACCATAAAATATGATCAAAACATGCATTTAAGCTCAATAAACCTCATAAAATGCCATGAAATGACATTAAATGATATGGTAAAATTGGCTATAATCAAGAGGTCATTGGATCTTCACCATCCACCACAACCATCACCGTCTGTTGCCGCCAGAGGTCATAGGTACCCCCCATTGGCTGATTAGCTCTTGCTGGCACTGTGAAGGTTAGCTTTTTCTCTCGCTTGTTTTAGAGTGTGTTATTGGCAATTTTTCATGTATAATAGATAATTTTATTATATTATTGTTAGCTTTTGAATTTTTTCTATAATTATACCATGTTTAATGAAAAAGAAATATTATGTAATTATTTATGCATTCTAATATTTCATTTTTAACAATTTTTTTCTTTTAATTTAGCATGCTTAATGTGTAGAGACAATAATATAATTACTTTTACAATCAAATGTAGTTTGCCAATAATATGAGTTGCTTTGGTTTATGTTGTCATATGTGAAATTAATTATATTTGATGGTTACAAAGTTTGCTTGTTATATATATATATATATATATATATATATATATATATGTTATTTTTTGTGATATTGTACACCTATATAAGAATTGTATTGACATGTTAAAGCTTGTGTAATGGACACTTTTGCCAAGAGAACCTATTGTAATTTTAAATGTGTGAGAGTGCTATATGTTTATCTACTCACTTGTGAAATTATACTTTGTAATAACATTAAAGTTTGATTCGTCTAATTAATTCTTGTTATATCAAACTTGATACTTAGTGTGATATTAGTGGTTATAATTTTTGTTGAGTGATGATGGCCGATATAGATTAATGTTACCTACTTTAAATTTTAGATTTGTTTTAAGAGACTTGAAGACAAATAAGTATTGTCTTATGAAATTAATAAGAGTTGGATTGACATGCCTCAAAATACTCCTTAATATTTGGAAGGATTGAATAACCTGTTAGTCTTTGCATTTGCTAATAGTAGTATTTGGGGTAAAATAATATGTCCATGTCTAGATTGTAAGTTTTAAAAATGGCATGGTAGAGAAGAAGTTCAGGATCACTTGATCATTAAATCATTTCCTAATTGTTACATATTTAGGCTTAAACATGGAGAGGCAAGTAGCATGAATATTATAACTGAAACTCCTACAATACCACATGTGGTTGAACAAAAGATTAATGTCAATGACCACATAATGGACATAGTCCATAATACCTTTGGGCATTATCCAAATAATGAATGCATGGATGAAGATGAAGTAATGTTACCACCACAAAATCCTACTATGACCAATAATAGTGCAAAGTTCTTGGAATTAATTAGAGATGGACAACAAAGTTTGTATGAATAGTTTAATTTTTTTTTTAAATTTATCATTCTTAGTAAAATTGTACCACATAAAATTCATGTGTAAAACAATTGACAAGGCAATGTCGATTATGTTAGTATTATTAGAAGACGCTTTTGATATTACTAAAATTTTACTATTGTTTCATAAAGCCAAGAAAACTATTGCTAGACTTGGACTTAACTATACTAAAATTCATACATGTCATAATGATTGCATATTATATATGGGAAAGGATACAAAAAGAGGAGCTTGTAAAAATTGCAATATATCTAGGTGGAAAACCATTAGTAAAGGTATATTCAATGGTGGTAAAAAGTTGAAAACGGTACCAGTGAAAGTGTTAAATAGTTTCCACAAAAACCCCAATTGCACAGGATGTTTATGTCTTCTATGATAGCTAAGTATCTGCAATGACATGCTGTGGAAAATAGTAACAATGAAATGTTAAGGCATCCTAAGGACTTTAAGGCATGGAAAAAATTTTGACATTATGCATCTTTAACTTGTAGCAGACTCGAAATATACGCCTTGGCTCAGCCATTGATGGATTCAATCCATTTGGAAACTTAAACATTAGTTTAGCATCTAGCCAATGATGCTTATGCCTTATAATCTTTATCTTTGGATGTGTATGAAACAGACTTTATTCCTTCATTCAATGATTATCCTAGGTAAACGAGTACTGAGAAATGATATAGATATATACTTGCAACTATTAATAGAAAAGTTAAAAGAATTATAGGATGTTAGTATTAAAACATTTGATTCATACAATAATGAAGAGTTTAATATGATACAGCTTTGTTATAGATTATAAGTGACTTTTTAGGTTTTTTTAGCATTATTTGGATGAAATACGCATACTAGGTTAGCTTGCCCATCTTATAATTTTAACTTAACTCCCACGCAGCTTCTACATAGTCGGAAGTGATGCCTTATGGAATACTGATGTCTTTTGAATTAAGGTCATAAGTTTAAATTAGCTTGCTTTTGAATTAATGGAAAAGTGAAAAAAAAAAAAGAAGAAGATAAATCCACCTGATTCAATTAGTGGATCAAACATTTTAAGGCAAGTAGAGAATGCTAATGTTACATTCGAAAAAGATGTGGAAGTTGAAAGTCATGGTCAGAGATCTCGAGGAGGTGGTGATTCAGATAAGTTCCCAACAATGACGCAAGAAAAATATCTTTTTCTAATTTTGGTATTAGGAGACAAATTAATTGCATCATTGTCATGACATCATGCATATTGAAAAAAATTTATGTGACTATATCATGTTCACTTTGTTAAATAATGCTGGAAAATCAAAAAATCACATCAAGGCATGAAGAAACTTACAAGAAATAAGCATATGTCCTGAACTTTGGCCCAACAAACATGGTAAATATCCTCTTGTATTATACATAATGACAAATGCAAACAAGTATATGTTTCTAAAGATTTTAAAGAATATTATTGTGCCAAATGAGTATACAAACAACATATCTAGATGTATTAATTTAAAACAACGAAAGATTGATGGATTGAAAAGTTATGACTCACATGTTCTTATGGAGCAAGTTTTATCTCTTGCAATGAAAACAACACTTCCTAAGCAAGTGTATGTAATCCTAATTAATTTGTGTTCTTTCTTTATACACCTATGTAATAAAACGTTGAATTTACATGAACTTGACCAACTTTAAGATATAGTAGTTATGACATTATGTCACATGGAAATGGTTCTTCCCCTTCCTTCTTTACAGTCATGCTTCATTTGGTTGTACACCTAATTAATGAAACCAAACTATGAGGGCCTATTCAATATCAGTCGATGTATCTAATAGAAAGGTCAGTATATAAACTTTTATCCCTTATTTATTTCAAGTTACTCTATTTGCAAATTTGACGTATAATGTTTGTGTCCATAAGGTATTTGGGAAAATTAAAATCTTACGTGCATAATAAGGCTCAGCCTAAGGGAACCATTATTGAAGGTTACGTGACCCAGGAGGTGTTGACTTTTTGCTTAAGATATCTAAAGGGTATTGAAATTATGTTCAATTGACTAACTCAAGCTGATGATCTCCATAATGTAGGGTCATCCAATGTTTGATCTTTGTTTACACCTATTAGTAGTTGTACTTACTTTAATTTATTTGTGATGGAAAAGATGCAATAACATCAATATGTGTTGACCAACTATAGAGAACTTGAGCCCTTCCTATAGTAAGTTAATTATATAAAATTTTATCATTAAAAAATAATCACCTTATACAGTATACTCATATAAATTTTATAGGAATTTAGGGGGCACTTGTGAAGATAGTTAAGATGTCGTACGCAGTCTTCTTTTGAGATTAACAAGAAAGTTCATAAAGAGTTTGTTGACTAATTCTCTTGTTAAGTAAGCACATTTTTACCATTTATCATCATTACCTTAGTAAGTTAGCGTATAAAATTGTCAATTTTCCTTATTCAGATAGGATGGAACAATAGAGAATTCCATTTAGATGATTTAAAGTTTTTAGCATTAGGACCAATTGATTGTGCAAAATGTTAGAATGCATACAACATTAATGGGTTTAAGTTTCGTATCTTAGAATGAGACCAATGACTAAAAATGCAATATAGATGAGTCTTTGGTACATTCGGAACAATGAGCTATGCAAGTAGTAGTGATAAACATATATGGTTTGGTAGTGTTCCTTATTATAGGAAGTTGATGGATATAATTGAGCTAAACTATCATAGTTATTTTACTATTACTGTGTTTAAATGTAAGTGGGCCAACACAACTAAATTTAGAGGGATCATAGTTGATGACTTAGGGTTTACATTTGTAAATTTTACCAGATTGATATACACCAGTAAGTATAAGGACCATGAGTTATACATCCAAGCTTCAAATACTCAAATGGTATATTATGTGAAAGATGAGTTAGAAAAGGGTTAGAGTATATTTATATATCTCAAGGGAAATGGAGGTGAGAATACATATTATGAATGTAAACCATATCAATCACAAGACTTGGATGTGTTATTTCTAAAAGAGGGAAATATATCATTAGCAAGGTGCTTAGTTATACATACTACATTATGTTTTACCTTTCATGCATCTCTTAATTTATTGCATAACTGTATGTTAATTATATTTTGTATTTATCTCTTATTCCTTTATTATAATTGATATTAACTTCACTATTGGTAGGAATTTTAAAGATGAAATGTCTATTGAACAGGATGAGTAGTTTGGGCCATTCTCATAGAGCAACTTCTAATTATCATGTATCCTATGAAGGTAGCTTTTTAAGATAAGTCCCTTGTACCTTGATCACTCCACCTAAGGTAAGAACCCGCGAATGAACTCTATTTCTAAATGAATATGTTACAGATCTTGATTATGATAGTAATGGTGAGGTGAATAAAGCACCTTCATAGCCACAACATCCACCATCATGTAGGAGAACTTAGCTTGTTGACGTAGTTGGTATGAATATTATAAATTTGTGATGTGTATTCTTAACTATAATGAATTTCATATACTAAACTTATTTAACAGATGATGATGGCATGATAAAGCCAAAAACTTTAAGTTATAATGATGTTTGGTATCTTCTCCATGGTAAGTGAGTTGTGTTGAAATGGAACCCTAATAGTCAGCCTATTGAAGATAGAGGTGATTGGTTAAACAAATTCCTAGGGTTTGTCGGTAGAGACTTTAAATTATTTTCTATCAGTTATCCTAGTTGGAAAAGAGTTCCAATTGAGTATAAGGATAATGTTCATAACAATACAATTAAGGTTATATTTGTCTACATTTGAAACTATGTTTTTGGATGTATGACTATTAACAATATTTCTTTTACCTTGAAAGCTAAATTTGTAGTTAGGACTGAACTGCACAAGAACTATATTATGAAATTTATTAGATAAAAGACAGAATTTATGATAGAGTAGGGATGATGTTGTTAGCAACTAAAAGCAATTAATTGCTAAATGCCCTGACAACATTGATAAATATCATTGGATATTGTTTGTTGATTACCGTCTCAACTCAAAGACTAAAGTAACAAGTAATATTGTTTTAATAAGTTCTTTTTAACTTCGCTTATAATGTATGACTATATATTTTTTCACTATAAATAGGAAAATGCTAAAGAAAATATATATAATAAAAAGAAGTAACTTATATCTTACATGAGTGGAATAAAGAGTTTAACACACAAAAAGGTAGAGATGGTAACATTAATTTTTAATGATTATATTGCACTCTTCTTTTTAGCGTACATATGTGTTATTATATACTTCTCGATTATAGGTGTTGGAGTTAGATCATCCAGTAAGCATATGAGACATGTGAAGAACAACAAATAAACATGCTGATGGGTCTTACATGAATGAATATGCTAGAATAATAAGTGTAAGTGTTCCTATACTTTGCTTTGAAAATAAAATGGGTTGAGCTTTGATTTGGCTATGTCAGTGTACTCCATTTCATTTGTGATGAAGTAATTCTGTTGTAGAAACATTTAGGCTAATGCATTTAAGTCACTTGTAAATACATGCTTTTTATATATAGAAAAAGATTGTTATCCATGAATCTAACTCCATGTCCATGCCTCAAGAAATTTCCACTGATGATTCTTTAGCCTATACTTTAGGAAGGTAATAACATGCAGGTTATGTACAAGAATTAGAATTGAGTCCATATCCATTCCGAGTATTTGGATGTACCTTTTATTCTTGCAATGGAGCAAACTCATCTTATCTTTCCAATATGGAGTTGTAAAGTTAGTTCATTCAAATGCAATAAGTAATACAAATTCAAAGTCAACAAATACAATATCAATGACAACTATTACAAGATCAAAATGAAAAATTTGATGCCTTGGTGAACTTTATAATGCAAAATTTTCAAGGTCAATTACCTTATGAACTTTGCACATTCTAAACATCACTGGTAATATTTTTAATAGATATATTTTATTTTATATGTTAAATAACCAGCTACAAGTTGGAATACATTCTCTTTGTGTTTTAATATTTCTTATACTCCAAAATAGGTACTTAATTAAGCAAGTAGACATTGGCTGAGTGTAGCAGATCATTCTGCACATGTTTTTGATGAACAAAATCTATAGATTTTATGATGTTAGAATGACATTAAGACTATGTTATATTGGTGTTGCACTTTATAAACTATGTTATATTAGTGTTGCACTTCATGTACTAAGTTATTTTAGTGTTACACTTTATAAATTATATTGGATGTGAAGTTTTCTTATTTAATGACAATGTTGATCGTTAGTATTATTATTATGGTATTTGAATATGAGATCATTCGTTGAAAGTGAAATAAGCAAGTATAGGGGAAAAAAATTTCATAATTAATTGTATTTTTTAAAAATATATATATAAGCATTAGTAACAATTGCAATTGCCACTATAATAAGTCTTGAATTTAATTAAAATAATAAATTTGAACATGATATAGTTGTGGTTTAAGCTACAGTTTTTTACATCAACAGTTGCTAAACTACAATGATTGATGCCATTGCAACTATTTTGCCTTCGCTTATCACAGTAAATTTTGCATTTACCCACACTTTCTGAAACCATGGCTAAGGTATTTAACCATCATAGGATTATTTATAGTTTAGGTAATTGCAAGTAATCCCTTTAGTAGCAGTCAATACTGCATTTTTTTTTTGGTAGTGTATTGTCTTAGATATGGCTCCTATAAATAATCAATTAACTAATCTTGAAATTTAAAAGAATATTGTTTATGCTAATGCATTGGAAACCACTAATGTTATTATTAATGATATTAGGGATGATCTATTTGCTATTATTGTTGATGAATCATGCAACGTATCAAATAAAGAGCCAATGGTTGTTGCTTTGCGTTATGTTAATAAGAAAGAAAATATCATTGAGCATTTTCTTAGGTATAGTGTATGTTAGTGATAAAATTTCTCTATTATTGAAAATGACAATTGATAAATTGTTTTGCAAATGTAGGCTAAGTATATGAAGCATTCATGGACAAGATTATGAAGGTGCAAGTAACATGCAAGATAAATTTCATGGTCTCTAAAGTTTAATTTTAAAGAAAAATTCTTTTGCATTTTATGTGTATTGTATTGTTTTGTTTGTTAATTACAACTTACATTAATAATCACCTAGAAGTTACTTGCCTTTTTAATTTAGTATCTATTTTGTTGAATGTTATTAGAGGTTCTTGCAAACAACATGATGTGCTTCATAAAAAATAAGTAGCCAAAGTTAGAAAAGCATTAGAGAAAGGATAAATTCCTAGTGATGAAGCTTGAATCAAGAAACTAGTTTCAAATGAGATGTCGATACTTGTTAGGTTCACATTATGCATGAAATAACTTTATTTTACAATATTCATGATATTGGCAATATGGATGTGATCCTTTTATCTAAAGGGAGACTGTGACGTGTAAGTAAAGGTCAAAATATCACAATAAAATATCAATATAATGTTGAATTGCTTTGTATTGTTGTGAACATGTAACTTTAAGAATTGAATGATTGTTTTACTGAGACAAATACAAAATTATTTTTTTGTATAGTTTGTTTGAATCCAACTAACTTGTTCTTAACTTTTGATAAGAATAAGTTTATTGAATTTGCAAGATTTTATCCATATGAATTTTCTATAAATGATTTGATGATGCTTGATAATAAATTTGAGACTTATATTATTGTTATGCATAACAGTGCTAAAATTTGTATTTTTGAAAGAAATTAGTTATCTTGCAAAAAAGCTACTTGAGACTGAAAGACATGCTATTTATCTATTAATTTATTTGCTATTGAAGTTAACAATAATTTTGTCTATAGCTACAACAACTGTAAAAAGAGTATTTTCAACTATAAAGATTGTAAAAAATTAATTACACAATCGAATGAGAGATATATGAATGTTTTCAATAGTATTGAGAATGAAATGATTGTTGAGCAATTTTAAAATATGAAATCACATGGAAGACAATTGTAAAATATAAAATTTAGTAAACTCCTATATGATTTAACATTTATACATTTAGTTTTATCTTATATTAGTTATTATCATTTATTTATAATTTTTTTTTGAAACATATAGCACTCCCAGTGACCTTAGGTCCTAGCTCTGCCACTATTTATACATGTATATATATGCATATGATGGAGCTTGACAGTAAAACTAGTATTATTAGCAGCAAAACAAGAACTAATCCTCGGGAAAAGGATTGATACAGGAAATACAGGAAAACAGATAACGAAATTAAAAACCTCCTTAGACTTTCGAGAGGCCAAGGTCTCTCCCAAATCACTACTGAATTCTTGCCTGCCCTTCACACTACTCCCTCCTACCTATATAACAAGCTAATTCATGCACTCTCTCTCTCTCTCTCTCTCTCTCCTCCCCCCGACTCGTGTGACTGGTTAGTTACATGGCTATTTAGAATAACTCCTGGGGATACGCGTTATGGGTCAGGGGATACGCGTTATGACATGGTTATTTAGAATCATTATTAGCAGCAAGCTAATTCATGCACTCTCTCTCTCTCTCTTCCCTCCAGCCCAATACCTCTCTTATCCAATGAGAGAGATAATCATTTTAAGATAATAAATTAATGGTTAAAACTAATGCAAATATCATCGATATAAAAATTAAGAAAAACATTTATTACACAATTATGACATTTTTTGCATTAATCACAAATCAGCAGTCAAGACTAACATGATGCTCTTTCCACCTTAGTTAGGACCCCTCTATCACTTTATTTTGGTACATGTCAAGGACACTACTAGACGAACCAAATTTACAAAGAAGATGTAGAACACCAAGGATTCCATGCTTTGCATCCTCCCAATTTTATACACACACACACAAGATGCTATGCCGGAAACACACTTAAATAGTAGATCCCTCTAAATTGATGAACCCCACAATGCATGTGACTTTCCTATACATTGTGCCTATTTCTCTTTATAATTAATGCTTTCTATTTCTTAGAAAATTAAGAGGATCCCAAATACTGTATAAAAACAAAAAGTTATGGTACATACCAATTACAAAAACCAGCATTTACGGCCACCATACGAAGAAAATAATATACTCTTTAACACCATCACTAAAGAATTGTTCAGTCCAACCTTCTCAACAAGTACGCAACTTGAACTTCCTTTGTCAAAGGCATGATCCAATCACCGTAAAGATCAGCAACCAAGCTTGGTTTTATTTTGTAGACTGGCTCAGCTTCATGGTCCTTGCATTTCATAACCACCTCCAACCCATAGGTCCTGGCCTTCATTTCTACTCTCCTTTTGATTGCCTCTTCAACTTCAGGATATGTTAGCATATCCATCAACTTATCTTTGTCCTGCAAAATCAAAGTTGATTCTGTGAAAACCCCAGCTTGCACAAAAATGCAAATCAGTACCACCAAACAGATTTTAAGCATAAGCATCATTTTTATTTTATTTTATTTCATAAAAGCATGACCATTAAAATCAGTACCACCAAACAGACTTTACAGGATCTCATAAGATATGGTATAAGAATGATGTTCCATGAGTATTACTTTGATGAACTAGTTTACAATTTCAAGTGGATTTACCACCAATACCAGAATTATACTATCTTTAGATGAATAATAACAAGATTACCATAGAACTCTGACCACTCTCTGACAAGTATCTGTACCTGTGCTATAATGGCCGCTTTATATGCATCTGGAGAAACTTGAAACTTAGCCTCTGCTACAAATTTGCCGTAATGGATTCTCTTTGAGAGAGCCTGCAGTTAAAGAAAAAAAAAGAAGTTTCCTTAAACCTGAGAACCAGTGTTTGCCACTGCAGTCACAAGACTTGGACGTACCACAATTACAGAACTTATCCAAAAAATGAACGCCAAATGTTAACTACAGAAACTTGCAACAGTTTTTATCAGTTACTGCTCAAAAGATTTATAACTGGCAATAGTAATCTTAGATACCACGTGATTGTATTATTAATAGCCATTAGCTCTTTTATGGCTGATGATCTTCTACAGAAAACCATGGATGTCTTCACCTTAGATATTGGAACTGACAAAGGGAGGAAGCAGCTACTTATAATTAAAAACTCAATATATATACCTTAAATTAATCCAATATTATGCATTTCAAAAAGAGTGATATTCATTCACACACAGACATAGTAATATACGCCCATTATGTTATAGTGAGAACAATTATCATAATAATAATAAACTTTTTTTTTTTTATAGAATAATAATCAACTTAAAATATTCTTCATACATAGTTTAATGAGTTTGTAAACATACTTTGAGTATAGTTATAACATAAAATTAAGATTATTTGCTTTAATTTGATAAATTAATTAATACATAGAATTGTAATTATTAAAAATTATTAATACATATGAAATATTATAAAAATTTATTTATTATAAACAACTATGTTGGTTCAATTATCTAGGTTATCAGTTTAATTGTCAAGTCAAAACAGGTTAATCCAGTTCAACTGCATAAACAAACTGATTATTACACGCAGAATGGTTGAGTTGCTGGTTCATTGATTGAAACATATAGGTCGGTCTGGGTCATAACATTATGGTCTTCACATGGAAGAGATTTTAAAATTACGCTTTCAGCACAACTGATAGATGAAAAATTTCACTACCATAATCTTGTTTGAATAAGGAAATAGCTGATACTTATTATTTTTCAAAGTTAAGTTTGATAAGTTAATGTTTTAAGATTTTAGTAATATCAAAGCAACAATTGATCATTATACCATAAACGCATAACATCAATCACCAAAGAAGGGAAAGGACATACAAGTAGGAACAGCTAATGGCCAAAAAAGAAAAAATAGAAGCGAGCAACATTCAGTCAGAATTGGATCAACAATACTACATGAATTAAGTTTTGTTAAATGAAAATATAAATGAGGTACAACCTCTCTACATCATTTCAACAGAAGTTGAAGAAAAATAAAACAATTAATTAAAATGTATACCTGCAAGCACATTGTATCACAAACAGCAGTAGATCCACAATTACCATCATCTCCTTCTTTGACTAATCGAGGGATCAGATCTCTAAAGTATACTTTCCACACTTTATCATTTATATTAATTGAATCAGCAACAGGATGCAATACCTACACACAAATTAATAAAACAGAGATTTATTGAGGATGCAGTTAATATATATAAAGATTTAGCAAAAGGACCAATATAAACATAACAAATAGGAACCAGGGAGTATGAGAAATCCACTCCTGAAAATCTGCTTGTAAAGGGGAAGAACCACACCCCTTGAGTATCCCACTTAGCATCCATATTACTTGATGTGGGACTTAAACATCTTATAACACACAAAAAAATTCATGATCTTTCTAGTAGACATCTATTAATTCAATTAAATCTGTAAAATAACTTATTATATGTTTAATGAGGGTGCAGCAGCAAAATCTGACAGCATTAATTTTCCAAAGTTAAGCAGTAATAATTGAAAGGTTAAGCAGATTGGTTTATTACACTTTCATGTGTGTTTTGGGTTGCAAAATGCAATGGTCTAACAACATTAGAAAGCATAATTCCTTAAACTCCTACCATGTTGCAAACTCATAATTACCACTACCTTGGCAAAGAGGGAATTTATGGGACTCTTAGCCACTGCTATTGCCCATAAGAAAAATCATAATTCTGTCCAAGGAAGTCACATAAGTTCAAAGGAAAACCAAAATCTTTAGAAAGGAAACAACCTTAATTATTTGTTAATGCATATTTGATGTAGGACCAGAGGAAAAAAAGGAGGGATATAGGGTATGAACATTGAAAATAACCATTTAAAGTAGAATAAACAAAGGAAAAAAAAAATAAAGTCATACCATGATACAAGCCTTACTGAAAGACTAAAAGTAAGTTACTACTTCTAACTGAATAAATGAATATATGTATTTCATTTGATATTAGGATATTCATCAATATTGTTTACCTTAGGGTAATGCAAAGGTGGTAACAAGGGCTCAGGTAAGCCATCAGGAAAGAATGGATGCTCATCAGGGCTCTTGTATCTACCCACCTTCAGTGTCATGGAACCGGTCAGAGAAAATAAACATATATACACATAAACTTACGCTTTGGCGTAATGATTACTTCTCAGGCTTTTGGCTTCATACCTGAGCATGAAGCTTCTCAGTTTCCTTTAATATGAACTCCACCAAAGATCCATCGAATCCATCCATAGAGAAGGCATTAGGGTCATATGTATCTGCATTATAACAATATTGCGCTCGCTCCAGAAGGCTAAATATTATGCTATCCTCTTGACGAATTAAAAAACGACGTATACCATCAAGGGTTAAGTTTTCACTTTCATCAATCCTTTCCTTTATTGGCACTGATCTACATAAGAGCAACAAGCTAATTTTAAACTTTGATTGACCAGTATGGTAAACACAAATAGTAGCATCCTTGGAATGGACAATTAGAAAATTGCATATTTAACAATGACAAAGGTGTCTTCAATCATGTCTCGCTAAAGCAATCTAAAGTTTACACGCTTTCTCTTTGCTTGTTTAAGAATTGACATGCCAAGCATTAAAATATACTATAAGAATTACTATTGGAGACAGAGCTGAATATTTCCAAAACCTTGAGTAACTAGAGTAGGATAAATATGAAAATATTAAATAATAGAATATGACAGAAGCATTTTACTCATTCACCGTCTCACCCGCCAAACCTGGAAAAGAAACAAAAGTTATAACATAACAGATATTAAATTGCAGCAGTTTTCCGCATGTTGATCATCATATCAAAATATGGGAAAGATTCATGCCATAATTAATTCTGATCGCACACATATATCAAGCTGAATTCCAGGGGTATGTTGATCATCATGTTACTCGTTCACCGTCTCACCCAACAAACCCGGAAAAGAAACAAAAGTTATAACATAACAGCTATTAAATTGCAGTAGGTTTCCACATGTTGATCATGATATCAAAATATGAGAAACATTAACGCCATAATTAATTCTGATCATGCACATATATCAAGCTGAATTCCAGGGTCACTTTCTTCTTTGCTATTCAAGTTATTTCCTTCCAAAGACTCTCTTTTGAAGGTGAAGAAAATATTAAAACAATAAAAAATTGGTGATACAAGTCACCATTGCAACCACAGAGATAAGAAATGTATTAATGCCAAATTATAAGCATCTAACAGACATGCCCTATGAATCAGATTACTGTAAATGCACCAAATTATAAGAAAATCAGAAGCCATGAGATCCTACACGCAGATGGACACATGCAGAAGCCGGCTAAAAAGCATAATCAACAACCAATAAATTTAAATACCATCAGATGAAGCAAGAACTTCCTATAACACATCGAGAAGTGTGCTTACCCAGTGGAAGTGGCAAATGCCTGAAGAGAAAGATTGCCCCTTCTGCCAAAATTGCAAGTGGGGTTGGCGAGAAAGCAAGTTTTGCGTCGTGTGAGGTCAAACGCGTAATTGGATCTCGAAGAAATCGAGAAAACAGAAGGAGCAGAGACGGTGGGTCTCAGGAGCTTGGCCTCCATTGGAAGGATGAAGACGAAAATGGATGAGAGGGAATAGGAATATAGCAAAGAGGGGAAGGAGAAGGATTAATAATGTTAACGTACGAGATGAAAAGAAAAAGAGAATGGGATAGTGGAATTTGGCGCTTCGGTGGGGAAGGTGGGTGAGGGGTAGAAGCAAGAGTCAGCCATCGAAGGACGGGTTAGGTGTTGAAAGGAGGTAGGTGGAGTGAGGAAAGCCCCAAGACAACGACTTACTACTTGTGGCTTAAATCTTAAGTTTACGAGCATGTCAATATTTTTAATTTAATTTTGAATGAATTTTTTATATAAAAGTAAATTGTAATATTTTTTATATTTTGAAAACAATTTAAATAAATAGTGACTCTCACCCGCACTGGCAAGTGGATTTTTTTAAAATCCCTTTTCAATATGAAAGTAAATAGTATAACTTTTTTGTATTTTTAAAATAAAAAATAATAGTGGCTCTCACATGCATTATATCTCATTTCTTATATTAACTATACTATTATAATATAAACTGAAAAATTTATTACTAACATATTTTTTATAAATTTTATTAAAATTACACAAACTTTTTTATTTTTAAAATAAAAAGTTGCACTACGCTTTAATCCTATTCTAAAATTTTTTTTACTTAAATAATTGCTATTAATCCAAATAAATATATTTAAAAACTAAAATATCCTCATTCATAACAAGCAACTCACAAGAAAAAATATAGTGGTTAGGAAATTTAATACTCTAAACCAAAATTATAAAACTACTATTTAAGGAATTTGTTCACTGATAAATCAAATCTGAACAAATAAATCAAAAGTCATGTAAAGTTAAACAGATTGCTTTGCAATAACTAACTATGAGCTACTCAAATTGCATAAAAAGGTAAGAAAATTAAATTTTTAAACTTTTAAATTGATTAACATGTATGCAAAGTCATGCATTATACTTTAGGCCTATTTTAATTTTTTTTACTCATATACTTTCTATTAATGCAAATCCATATTCATTAAACTAATATATTCTCATTCTTATCAGCAATTCACGAGAATAAATCTAGTGATTGGGAAATTTAATACTCTAAACCAAAATTATATTCAAAACCACTATCAAGGAATTGGTTCACTCATAAATCAAATATGAAGAAATACATCAAAAGTTATGCAAAGTTAAACAGTTTTAATTCGTAACAAATAACTATGCGCTAGTCAATTTGTATTTAAGGGAAAAAAGAGAAAAGAACTTTACAAATATTATCATTCTACGTGGAGAGCTTGTGCTAATAATGGTTGCTAATAATGATAATGAGTGTTAAATTTAATGGCAACAAAATCTACTCTATTTTACTTTTATTTGTGTATATATCATTGCATAAAAATCAATGGAGTAAAATATTTTTTTAGTCAATCACTTATTATAAATTTATTATTTTGATCCCTCGTTAATTGAAATATCCAAAATTGTCTCCTACTCATTAGAAAATATTATATTTAGTCTCTAATTTTAAAAAAAAGTATATTTAGTTATTTAGATTTAAGGTTTAAAATTTAACAAATGTGTTAAATTTGGTAATTTTTTAAAAAATAAAAAATCTAGTATGATATTTTTTATTGAATGAAAAACTATTTTAAATATTTTATTGAATAAGAGACCAAATGCCATACGTAATTAGTTAAAAAATATCCAATATTTATTAAGATTAATAGAGGACACTTTTTGTCAGAAAATTTGAAATTAAATAAAGTATATATTATTAAATTGAAAATTTTGTATAATTTACTTTACATATTAATCTAGATAATATATATATCAGAGAGATTAGAGCAGCGAACGTTAAACGCTCCTCTCATGTAAATAACTATATATATATATATATATATATATTCTTTTATATACTAACATTTAAATTTTAAGACTAAATACCGAATGGAATCGAGAGCCAATTATCATATTAGTTGCTTGACATTCAAGGTGCATGAAATTTTTTATAAATAAAAATTAAGTTATAAAATATTTTTATATTTTAGAAGTAACAGAAAAATTTAGGGAGAAGTTAAATATTTTCTTGCCTTTTCAAATATATGTTAATTTTTTTTATATTTATATATTTTTAAAATGTTATTTTAATTCCTACGTTAATTTTAGAGTAAAGAGACAGAATAATTCAAGTCCATATCAATATGGATCGAGATTCTACTGCAGTTTCGTGAACTGTGGCAATTATTTGGACGTGTACGATTCGATGATTACTAGGTATCTCACTCCACTGATTGTGCTTTCTTTGGTGATCCATTCTCTGTCTACCATTAATTTAGAAATAATAATTTTAAAATATAGAAAACTAACTATGAAAGATTATAAGTTTAAGATCCGTATTTTAAAACATTTAAAATTTTAACATTGTTTCATAAAAACTATAGACCAAATCTATTGCACTTTAAAAGGCTTGAAACTCATGTCTAGACATAAATTTGAATATTTTATATTTTTTCAGAGTTGGCATACATTTTTTGAGAACGATAAAACTGTTTTGGTAAAAAAAAAAAAAAGAAGCAAAAATTTAATAATTTATATTTAATTTTGAAAAAATTAAATTTGTTGACTTTTGATTACTCAAATCAAATTAATAAAATTTTAAATTTTAATTCTAATAATTAATATTAAACAAATTGTACAACGATATACAATTTTTTTTGACACTTTGTATAATTTTGTGTTTGGCATATTAAAGGATTTGATTTAAAATGTACTTAATATTTTTATAATTTGCTCCATCACTATATTTCATTTTCCAATAAATTCTAGCAAAATGAATGACGCAAATATTAAAATAATGAAAAATTTTATTGTGGATGTGTCTTTTATTATTTTTTTTCTATTTCTAATATGTTAAAATTATTTTTTTTGTACTCATGATTATATTTTAATTCATAATATTTGTTTTCACTAAAATTTAAGAATAATATCGCTCGAATGAATGTGAGGAACTTTATCATTAAACTACTTTTATTAGCTCAACTATTATTAAAATTAAGTGATAACTTTGATCTTAAAATTTCATTTATTAAATTTTTAAAATGAAAAAACAATATTTTTAAAATTAAAAATATATTCAAACTAAATCACTATAATTCCCCCGTTTTATTTCAATGTCCAATTGATTGTTTGGTCAGTCCATAATTGTGACTTTTGTCAATTACTGATACGATAATATATTTCGCACATATTCAGAAATAAAACTAATATAATTTTTCTAAAAATAAAAAATATTTAAGTGGAAGAAAATAAATTAAGGAATTAAAATGCAACTCTTAAAAGAATAAAATAGAGTTAGCTCACAGGAGAAAAGTTAAAAAAAAAAAAAAAAAAAAAAAAAAAGGGCAAACAGAAATTTTAACCGTTACGTATCCAATAGAGAAGTGGATGCAAACGACGACTTATCCTACATATCTGTCTTTAAACGACAACGACAACAATGGTCTGGAAATATCATCCAATTTGGTTTCTCTTTATTCAGTCTCGTCCTCTCAAGAGTCATAGTTGTTACCCTGAAAATTTTATCTTCGTTCTGCCAAACCAGAGAAAAGAGGACTTTGTAAGGGAATTGGGTTTTCGCTCTGCTAAGCTTTAACCTTCAAATGGGTGTAGCCATTTTCTTTCTATTTCCTTTTGTCAAGCTCAAAACCATTATTTCATGAACCATGATGCAAATTTCTGTGCCAGTGCGAACCCCAACATGGTTTTCACGACGAAGACTCCTGGAGGAGAAGCTCTCTGATCTCCAGAAATGCACAAATCTCGACCATATTAAGCAAATTCATGTTCAAATTCTAAAAGCTGACCTCCACCAAGACCTCTATGTCGCACCCAAACTCATTGCAGCTTTTTCTCTGTGCCGTCAGATTATGTCAGCCGTGAATGTTTTCAATCAAATTCCTGATCCTAATGTTCATGCGTATAACGCTTTGATTAGAGCTCACGTTCAAAACTCTCAGCCTTCACAGGCTTTTGCAATTTTCTTTGAAATGCAAAGAATTGAGGACCGTCCTGATAATTTCACATACCCATATCTGTTAAAAGCGTGCATTGGCCATTCTTGGTTGCCCGTGATTCAAATGATTCATTCCCATATTGTGAAAATTGGATTTTATTCTGATATATTTGTGCCCAATGCACTCATTGATTCTTATTCGAAGTGTGGCCCTATCGGCCTTAAAGCTGCACTGAACTTGTTTATGTCTATGAAGGAAAAAGATATTGTAACTTGGAATTCTATGATCGGTGGGTTGGCAAAAGCAGGCGAATTGGAAGATGCTTGCAAATTGTTCGATGAAATGCCCGAGAGAGATATGGTTAGTTGGAATACAATATTAGATGGGTATGCAAAGAAAGGAGACATGAACAAAGCATTCGAACTATTTGAGAAAATGCCTGAGCGGAATATCATCTCTTGGTCAACAATGGTTTGGGGTTACAGTAAGGCAGGGGATATTGATATGGCAAGGATGATGTTCGATAAAAGTCCTGTAAAAAACGTGGTCATTTGGACTACAATAATATCTGGGTATGCTGAGAAAGGGCTTGTAAAAGAGGCATGCACACTGTATGACCAAATGGAGGCAGCTAGATTGAAGCCTGATGATGGGACTATGATAAGTATATTGGCTGCATGTGCTGAGTCTGGAATTTTGTATATTGGAAAGAAAATTCATGACTCCATTATCAGGTCTAGATATAGATGTAGCACTAAAGTGTCCAATGCATTGATTGATATGTTTGCAAAGTGTGGCTGTTTGGAGGCTGCATTTGATGTGTTTAATGCAATGGCAAAGAAGGATGTCATATCTTGGAATGTCTTGCTCCAAGGTTTAGCTGTGCATGGACATGGCAAGAAAGCACTTAAGCTTTTCTCTAGGATGATACATGAAGGATTTGAGCCTGATAAATACACATTCATTGGCCTTTTATGTGCTTGCAGCCATTCAGGCCTTGTTGAGGAAGGCAGAAAGTACTTCTATTCAATGGAGAAAGTGTATGGGATTGTTCCTCAAATTGAGCACTATGGTTGCATGATGGACCTTCTAGGCCGTGGAGGGCATCTAAAGGAAGCTTTTGGACTTCTTCACAGTATGCCAATGGAACCAAATGCCAAAACAGTAGGAACTCTTTTGGGGGCTTGTCGGATGCATAATGCTGTAGATCTTGCAAGAACCGTGTCTGATCACCTGCTTAAATTAGAACCATCTGATCCTGGGAATTACTCCCTTTTGTCAAATATTTATGCTCAGGCAGGAGAGTGGAGTAGTGTTGCTGATGTGAGGTTGCAAATGAAGAACACAGGAGGCCAAAAGCCATCTGGGGCTAGTTCCATTGAGCTAGACAAAAAGGTGCATGAATTTACAGTTCTGGATCGATCACATCCCAAATCAGATGATATATATCAGATGATTGACAGATTGGTGCAGGACCTGAAGCTGGTCGGTTGTGCTCCAGAGGTTGAGGAATAGCCATTGCTGAATGTAATTTGGTTGTGTCTGAGGTGATGCTTTTGACGTGGGTAACAATATGATTTTTCAGTTGTATACATTGCTGGCTTGCCATAAGAAATCCAGATAGCCTTCGTTGATGGTTTAGCAAAAATGAAAGAAAGTTGTATATATATATGGATGAATCTAAGCTTACTACAAAGCTAGCCGCAGGATTTTTTTTCTTAGCAGTATAATTAAAAGTGTACTCGAGCTTCGTCTGAATTCTTTCTTCAGGGTTTTGGGGATACGTGTTCTCACATTTAAATGTATTCAGTTTGATATATAACAGAAGCCAGAGAGAGGTATATATAGTGTTCATAGATACTATAATATTTCTATTGACACTTTATTTGACCCTCATAACAATTAAAAATTCTTTGTCACATATACTGTACCGCCTCACTAGTATAATGAGGAATATTATCCTGAATCACCCACGCTTAATTAGATTTATATATCCTTGATTTTTAAAGTCATATTTGGCTTTCAACTTGTGACACAAGACTGTAATTTTGATAGTACAGATAGTTCTCTAATTCTCTTTTTGAAAAAAATGTGTATTGTGTAGAAAATTAATTTCATTAATAAAAATAAATTTGAAAGGAGTTAGGTGTAATTTTTAAAACAAGGATATCAAGTTTAGGAAAAAACATTAAATTTTATTTTATTTATTTTGCATTGAAAACTATAAATTTAATTTATTATAATTTTAAAAAAGTGACTATTATATATTAGTCAAACACATATTTAATATTTGTTATGTTATATAAGTGATAATGTAGAGATAATTATGTCAAGATAGATGTATTGTAGCCTATCCTGTATTGTTATTGAATATTGATGTCAATTAAGCACATCTCTTACTTTTAAAATAGAAGAATGTAACTTTTCACAATGAAAGAGGGTGCTATATAATTTAAACATTTTTCAATAGAAGGTAGAATAATATATCCTAAAAAATTTCTACGAACAAAAATAATTTAAAAAATGAAGTAAACTAACAATGTGGTATATAATTTGTTGTTTATATATAGTTTTAGTTCTCGAAAATGAATATATATATATATATATATATATATATATATTCTCTAGAAGTAATAACTTTTTTGTATGATATGAAACACTAGTAATCTTAAAAGGAGGTCGTACTGTGTCAGTACATATGTCATACTCATATGAGATATAGCATGATACTTTGCGTTAACTAAGCACTATTCATGTCATGTGACGATGTCCATTGTCCATAGTATATTGTACTGGTGCTATATTAATTTTGACACTTCTTAAGTTGTGTGCTTGTTATTGTATATTATTTGAGTCACTCGAAAAAAATTTGACTAACAAAGAATGAATCAAGCAATACCCTCATATCATATTAACATATTTGCCATATCTAAAGCCCAGCTTGGTAAGGAGTAATAGATTTTAAGGAATGGAAATTGAAATAGATTGGAATAGAAACAAAAAATTTTGATACAAAAATTTATTTAATATGTTAGGAATAAAAATAAAAATAAAAATTTAAAATTTGTTTGATACAGTAAAAATTATAGATAAGAATGATAATGGAGCCAAAAAGATGAAATGTCCCTTGTTAAATGTTTCTCTATCCCTATGTGTTTCTTTTATTGCTCCCTATATGCAAGAACTTCCCTCCGAGTGATTTCTATCCCTATGTATTTCTTTTCTCTATCGCTAACTAGTGTCGTCGAGTGATCATTCATGTACTCCAGTGTGAAGCATCTGAAGGGAGTGATGTATTGCATTTGGCCTTACAGCTAGAATAAAGGGCAGCTTGTGATGTGCATCGAACTAGTCTGGCAATTGTTGTTGATTTTCGATCTCCTGGTCGTCAATGGTGATTACGCACTCTTCAATGTCCCTCTCTCTCTCTCTCTCTCTCTCCCCCACGACGGGGTGGAGGTATTGATTTGAAATGGATCCACTTAGGAGTTTAAGTAAATTTGTTAAAAAAAAAAGAAGTAAATTTATAATGTACATTCGTAATATAAATGTATTTATTTTAATTAATAAATAATTATTAAATTATATAATTTTGTAATTTAAATTATATTTAATTAAATAAAAATTATTTATATTTTATAATTTATAATATTTAATATAAATATTTTAAAATAGTTATATATAAATAATTATATAATATAATTAATTAAATATTATTTATTTTATTTTTTTAATAAGTATATATTAAATGTAATTTTATTATTTTTTATGTATATTTAAACTTATGATAAAATAAATTATAATAGTTTCATAAAAAAAATTTATTTATATATTTTTAATTTTAAGTTTAAATTATAATATTGTCAATTTTACAAACTAGCTTATACATTAAAATTGTAAATTCAATAAATTAATTTATGAGTTTATCTAAGCTTATATTAAATTTAAATTTAAACAAAATGACTAATTTTTTTGTTTATATTATAAAATTATAAATTAAAATAATAAATTCGTGTATTTTACAACATTACAGTAGAGAGTATTGGTAATGGAGAGCTATTTCGGTAATCTGTTAATTGTTTTTGAGAAAAAGTCATACCATTCCATTACCCAACCGATGAAAGTCTCTTATGAAAGGGTTGACTGGTATCCTATGACTGGCATCCTTTTAATTTTCCATCGTCTATGTCGTGCTCCCCGTTGCACCAAATAAGTGCTGAGATTTGAACTCACCAAAAAAACAAAAATTTATAAAGGGGAACAACTTCAATACTTTAATTAGTCCCACACCTAAAAGATATAAAAATATCTATTAAATTTCCAAATATGAAAATTGATTAATTATTAATGCCCGTCAAAATTTATCACTTTCAAATACTTATTAGTGCGTTGAAGAAGAATAAAGCTTGATCTACCTAGCAATTGGAGAATCACTAGAAAAAAAAAAAAAAAAGGATGGAAGCTGTGCCATACGTTCAAAACGTCACCGTTTGTACTGCTTACTGCGAATTCAAAAGCAAATCTCTATCCTCGAGCAAGGGAAGGTGATAGGTATTACACTGCAACTCCAATGAGCACTTCCACTGCCCTTCTTCGCTCCTCTCTCTCTTCCTTCAAATGCAGCCTTCGTTCCAATGGGCCCACTCTTTCTGCCGTTCCTCCCGCCTTTTTTCTCTCTTCAGGAGGATCAAGGGTTGCTTCGAGATATTATGCTGCAGCTCAAGAAGCTACCTCAATCGAAGCCATAGATTACAACAAGGAGGAAGCTTTATCTACGAATCCCTTCATCGAACCCCCGGAAGACCAAACAAGCGACACCGTCGAGCACCTGCTCACACACGCCGATGACGTCGCTAGGTTGATGAAGATGGAGCGGAAGACTGTTCACGACGATGCATCTCGGTGGTTCCCGTATCTAGACAGGTTCAAATGCGAGAATACTTTTGTGGGAAGCAGTGAGGTTTTGGAGGCGGTAGGTCCGTGCATCTCTGATGTGAGGAAGGAGAGGTTTAGGAATGTGGTCCGAAACCGGAGCTATTCGGTGTGCTTGGTTGTCGAAGGGCTCAGTGATTTTGGGAATGTTTCTGCTGCATTTCGCTCTGCTGATGCGCTTGGGTTCCAGTCCGTTCACGTGGTCTCTTGTGACAGCTCCAAAAGGTGTAGAGACAATTGAGGTGAAAAAACCTTGTTTGAATTCTTGAATTTGTGGCTTACCAAGTTTTAGATTTATGTAGCTCTGCTTGTTTTATTAATTTTCGCTCACAAGATTCAGTTCTGTTTCCAGTACTCATCATTCTGTTTCGTACTGAGAAAGGAATATTATGATCAGCATTCATTTATTAGCCATTTGGGAATTTTAAGTCCGTATCACTTCAGGCAGCTGTCAGACAATGTTCTAGATAATTGAATATTGGATGTAGTAATTGTAGATGTCTACTTTTATGTCTTTACTTAGGTGATTGTTTGTTTACCTACTGGACTTTGTTATGAATTGCATCGTTTGAGAGAAGTTTTCGAACCATGAAACTTAGTTGCCCGATGAGCTAATTTGTTCTTCAGCTGTGAATTGGTGCTCCGTCCCTGTTCACAGTGCGTTTTCATTACTGATGGCAATGGAATGCATTCTAGAACGCCAAAACTGTTGAACCCACGGTATTTTGTGGGTTGTGCAGTTAATGGCACAATCTTGTAATTCTCATTCAATAGCTTTTATATATCAGCCTTCACATCTACATAATTCATCTTTTGGTATTTTAATTATGTAAATGCATTTTGTTCTTCAACTTTGGTATTCAGTTTTACATAGTTTCTAAGTGTATTGTGATATACATATAGGTTTTTGACTTTTCTTCAACTTCGTAATGCAGTATTCTTTTCCATTATGAGCATATTGCTTATGCTTTCGACAACTTACAAATATCAATATTGTTCAAGTGTATCATGACCCCAAATAGCGTACCAACTAAGCCTAGCTTCCTACATACCACATATTTAGCAAAGTGGCATACCCCCTCTATGTACCACAGATTTCATGAAGTGGCATAACTGTCCCTGTACCAAATATTTTATAAAGTGGCATATGCATTTTCGGTACCACACATTTAGAAAAGTGGCATACCCTACTCCCATACCACATTTTTAGTAAATTGGTGTCCCCCGTCCCCATACGTGTACCATGTCCAAAATAGTACCATGTTATTGGCAACTATGATATGAAACAAATGCCATCATGAGAATTATAAAGTGATGCTTGATTAATTTCACCACAATCAATCATCAACCATATTAGGCAACACTGGTTTTACTTTAACATGCCTTCGTCATTGTAGGTACAGAGAAAATCGCCATGTGAGCATGGGTGCTGAGAAATGGTTGGACATTGAACTGTGGGATTCTACAAAGGACTGCTTTGAAGTATTGAAATCACGTGGTTATCGAATAGCAACAACACATTTGGGGATCGATACGGTATTGTTTGAGCAGCTAGGTTTAACGTATTCAACTAGTTTGTATAAATTTATGTATTGTGTGTATATGTAGATAAATTTTTCTATATACCTTTTCCTGCTGTGTACAGGTTTCCATTTATGACTTGGACTGGTCATACCCTACTGCAATTGTAGTCGGGAATGAGAGTAGGTAATTTACTTCATGTCCTTCATCTAATGCATCCAAAAATTAACAGATGCCTTGAGGAAGCTGGTTTAGTTCAAGTTAGGCTCTCAATGCTCATTTTGAATCTTTGATTATGTCATTCTGTCATTGCACACAGAAATTATTCATGTGATACTTTCATTTCTGGTGGTCTTTGTCTCCAAATGTGAACTACTTATATCATTTGTGTTTCATTATTGATCATTGGCAATAAGTACATCTGACAGCCTTGGCACTTAATTAAATGTGAAATATTATTTGTATTTCTTGCATAGTGGAGTTCACTTTTGCAGTCTTTTTTGTTGTAGTCAACAGTGGTTAAGCCTTTATTGCAGGGGTATTAGTGATGAGGCTTTGGAGTTGTCTGATTTGCACTGCAGTATTCCGATGAAAGGGATGGTGGACTCATTCAATGTTTCAGTTGCTGCAGGAATCCTCATGCACCATGCTGTTTGTGACCGAATATCTCGGATGGTAATGATTGTAATTATGTATTTGTATGTGGTACACAAGAAAGTATTATTCTGATTTATTTATTTATTGATATTATGATGGACCATTTTGGTTATCCTTTTGCACTTAACATCTGAATCAAAGAACTGACATGCTGATATCGAAATAAAGGATTTGAATACTGTTTGGTCAAATGATAGTGTGTTAAATTTGTAACTGCTGACAAATTCAATAGAAGTTTCCTATGCACTCTTGTTCCTTTGAGAAAATAAAGTTTCTCAATCATGTTGTAAAGTTGTACCAACCGTAATTAATCTTTTGCAGCATCACTACTCTGCTACAGATGTGCATGCCTATTATCCTTGGGTTTGTTTAATAACTTGCGAAGATTTTTATGAATAGTACTTACATCATTCGCTATAGCGCTGCCTTTCACATTGGCTCCAGTTGAAAAACAAAATGAGGTTTACTGTTAAGTCAGTTTATATATGACTTTAGCACAAGTCTGGTTTTGAAATCCATCTGTGCATCAGAGAGAATTATTGCAGCTAGCTGGATCTCTTGATATATTATTATTATATTTTATTTTAATTTGCAGAATCTATAGTTTTCTTGATATATTGCAGGGCTGTAATGGTGATCTGACATTTGAAGAAAGCCAAATCCTACTTGCAGAGTTCTCCTTGCGCCACAGTAAGAGTGCAATTGGTATTGTCCATGAGTATGCAAAACGCAAAGCAACTCTGTTGAACTGAATCTCAGGAAGTTGACCTTTCTCAATGAATGAGACTGGCAAAAGATTAAAGTAACTCCATTTGACTGAGTCCTGCAAACTAGCAAAGCAAACACAATAGTGCATTAGCTCTTAGCATGGAAGACAGGGTTTACAGAGGACAATAGGGTCCTTATCATAGAATACAGCACTTGTCTAGAATGTTGCCTTAGTGGAAGCACTTATTACTAGGCTGTTGAAAGGGTATGTTGTTGCACTGATTAGTCTATTGCTAGGCTTATTCTTTCCATCATGCTCTGCACCATATATCTGCCATATGGTATTACTGGTTCAAGTTATTATTATTATTATTATTATTTAGCACCAGCAAATTTACACTATTTTCATACCTCTGGCGTGCAATATTTTATTACAAGTGACTTCCATCGTTTATTATTTTTTCAATATATCAATAATAACAAAGTAGAGGTTGAATATGTGAAACAAAAGGCATGAAAATTCCATATCTATGGAAGAAGTAAAGATCTCCTTCATGGAGTAATGTTATTTACACACCATTTATAATGTTTTATTACCATCATCACTATCATTTAATCTATGAAATCAATGATAAAAAGAAAAAAGTGAGTTGTATGAGGTGTGAAAGTAACATTTAGCTTCTCACAGCAAAAACAGTGAGGATGGATGTTAAAACTATCAATGTCTTCTATCTGAAGTATGTTTAGATATAGTACACTACGCAAGGTATTTCGTGCGCCCTATATAATCGCAAGCCAAAGTGGTTGCCATCACATAAAAGCCGTGCTTTATATATTGGGATAATTTCTTTTAATAAGTACATCAGTAATAAAAACTTAATAGTTAAAGAATATTTTAATTAGGATTACAAAAGCTTCACTGGGAATCAATTTGATCTTTATTACCTAACATGAACTTAATCAAAATAACAACCAACAGCTAAGATCGAAGAACTGGGTTTTTCTGGCTAGACAATCCTCAAATAAAATTCTTCCTTAGATATCCACTTTCTAATTTTTCAATAAATATATAACCAATTAACAAAGAGCATGAAAATAATTATTTTAAACATCCACTCATAATGATGAATTATGAAAATATTCACTTCACATGCTTTTACGAGAATCTGAATAACAAGAATCTAGAAAGTATACCCAAATTCCTTTCTTGCATGGCTAATATTCGAAATCAACAATCGTACTTGCTCTTTGCAGCTAGGCATTTCCTGATTTCTTGTATTCCATAACACCCAAAGTCCAAGCACAAGCAGAAGCCGTTGGCTTGTATGCAATAAAATTTCAAGTCTTGGGTAAACTGACAAGTTCTTTACAAAAACTGTCCTAAAGATCTTTACAGTTTTCATATCTAACGATTACATTAAATTTTACAAAAATAAATGCAAAGTTAATTTAGATCCACATTTGATATTATTATGCAGATGGTATGGACCAAGTCCTTCACTCCAAAAGCTCTGAAACTCCGGACAATTTCCTAATCAATCAACATTTCCCCATTTGTGGTCTGAATTGTGGCCTTGCCACTCTGAATACTTTGGCCTTTACCATGTTTCTTCAATTCCTGGGACCTCACAAACTCCTCAATTCTTGCCTTCAGTTCATCATTGGGAATCAGCATATCAGCAGTAAGATGAGAACGGTTGAACGGGTCAGTCTGTATAAACAACCATATTGGCAAAAATTAGAATAATCAATTTTCTCACTGAATAAAATGACTAATGAGGAAGAAAAGATTGAAGGGGTACATTATCACTAAGAAGATGCCTCTGAATGACAGGACGATCAACTGTGATCCTTGAAGAAGGTAAGATAACTGGATCTTTCATCAAAGTGTACTGCCATAGAAGAAGGTCATGTTTTTTTAGTCATCACTGAATATTCTATAAACAGTGTCATCGCCAATCAAGATTCAACAATCAATAAGAATCCCCCCAAAGAAGGAAAATAAAAAAGCAGCTTGGGGGTTACATCATACATCGGTCTCTGGTGGCTCTTGTCACACAGAGAAAGAAGCCTGAAAAATACCTGAATTGGATCAAGGAATTCATCTGGTATTTCTCCTAAAGCAGCTTCAGTATCCATGGCCTCTGAAGCTGCAACTTTTGCTTTCGAACCAAGTTCAACAAATTCATGTATAATTCTTCCATCCTCACCTATTCTCTGAAGGACATCTGCTGCAGCACTAAACAGCTGCAGTGAACTCCAAGTCAGATTGCATTAGGTTGTAGAAACTCAGAGCAGGGGAACAATCTATAGTATATTAGAAGTCAAATGACAATTACCTGATCATTGTATGATCGACCATCCTTTGAGATGGCAGATGGGAAGATGTTGTTGGCATCACCTCTGGCCAGATGAACATATATGTGCACAATCTTCAAATAAGAGAAAAAAAATTAGCAATTATCTTTCCAAGCATGATGTGACAAATAATATTCTGGCACCATAGAGATTAAATTGGAACTCTAAAATAGTCTCCGAACCCAAAAAAAGAGACTCAAAACATCATTAATGTAGAGTAAAGAAGAAACCAAAGACATTTTATATGTAAAAAAGCAGCAAAGTATCATTAAAAAAAAAAAGAACCAAATTATAAGTCGAACATGTTTGGTTATACTCTCCACCTATTAAGGTTTCCCCACAGCATAAAAAAGCGTCAAGTAGGAGGGGCCTAGATGCAAATTCATTAATTGGGTTTGCAGGCATCAGGCTTGCTAGAAGTTATGTAAATGCTCCTAATAAAGATTCAATTGTAAACAATCACCATTGCTTCTCTTTAAGTTTGATTTTCCTTTTACCATGTTTATCCTTTTTATATTTTGTGCCTTTAAGTTGAGGGGAGGAGTTCATAAACACTGGAAGACTTGAATTATTGCTTTAATTCAAATTTTATCTCATTTTAATGGATTTCAGATATGCTTCACATCTGTACGCCAAGTTGTAAAGAAACCTAATAACTTCACAATGACAATAATTTCCATCCCTCTTTATTTATAAGAAACAAGAGAACAAAATCCTGTATTTCCTAGTCGACCATATCAAAATCTTGAAATCCATCATATCTGATATCTAAAAACTATTTCATAATAACACCACGTAAAATTTGATTAAAGAGTTGTGTACTCAATCAGTTGTTCAAGTAAGTATATTTATGTCTCGGACAAACTGATGACATTTTACTGATATTCTAGCTCAAGGACATGGTAAATGTGCTTCTTTACAATAAACTGATCATGCACTCCAGGTAGGTTCAATTAGGATGGCTGGAAAGCAATGGTACTGAATATTCTAGACAGTAAATTTTCTAGATATTATAATATCAAGTTTTAGTGCTTAGTGCAGATTGAAAGAGTGGTGGAATTAAACAAAAACACAATAGAATATAATCAAATAGCAATAACCTTGCAACTTAGTTTATCATTCCCTTCTTATATTCTTTTCTTTTAACCTCCAAAGATTGGACTCCAAACACTTGAGAAAAGGCATCTACAACCATTAGAGGCTAATCTATAATAAAATGTGGGAGCATTAATTCCCTTCAGATCATTTCATATTAATTGAAATCTACTGCCCAAATACAGTGGGATTTCACTGCTATGCAATAACAACTCTACTGTGCTATGGTGAAATTCTGCCAAGACTAATATTATGCTCAATTTAAATACATAATACACAAACAGCAACAGAATTCGAATGATTTAGTACAAACCATACAGACCACCAAGCAATAGGATGCCATCTCTCCTAAGTCCTTTTAAAAGTCTTTCACCAGGAAAAAGGAGGAAATTACTTAACCTAAAAAAAGGCTTCAAACATAATCCATGCCAACCTGTTTAAGCAAATGCTTGGGCCGGAATTCATACTTTTCAGGATCTTTCAGACTAAGTGATTTTCTTTGGGGACCCACCAGTTGCAACAGAAAGTAATTGAGCATGCTGGCCACTCTTTCAACCTTGAAAAAGTAAAAATATGTATATTAAGTTCAAAGGAGAGTAACAGAATTTTGGGAAAACATTCAAGATTATCCATTGAAATTGTTCCACCAGAAAGGCTGGAGAAATAAAGAAATTACCATCTCAGGAAGGAGGAAAGGAGCAGTAATCTGCTCTGATGTAAATGCAAGCATACTCACATCTTCATTTGCCAACTTCATATCTATTCGAATAATCTACAAAATATCCAGTAATACAAACTTTGTTCAGTGTCTTAAATTCATAAAAAAAAAAAAAAAAAAAGCTGATACTATTAAATATACAAATTAGACAGACATTTTCTTGCGAGTGGAACAGCCGGGTCCTCTCCTGCCTCTCTTGAGCTGGTCGTTGCTCCCATTCAGTGGTATTTGACATCTCAGCCTCCAATTCTTTTAGTTCAAGAATTTTATTCAAACTTTCATCCAGAAGATAAATACTATCATTAATAAGGAAGTTTAAGAAATTCAGATAGACACCCTTTTCTTCTTCTTTAGCAATCTGGAGTAAAAAAAAAATTAAGTTTAGCAAATGTTAGAAACACATAAAGCTGTGATGTGAAATAAAATATCTCAAATATATTTTGTACAATACCTGTCTCCAAGCATTACGATGACTAGGGACCTGCCATAGGTATTCAAGCAGTTCGGCAATATTATGTCGGATGTTGAACTTGTCATAAAACTGCAATGAACAAAAGACAATTGAGATAATCAGCTAGGTATTCATGCACTCAACAAGACAGAAAGATGAATGATATCAATTACTACGAGTCTGTGACCCATGTATGCATTTAGGAAACCACACTTGCAACAATTACAATAATATGACACATAAATAACAGTGGAAAGATTAAAAATATAATTCAACAATGCTCCTATTGTCGCTAGTCAATCACAAGCCTTTTCTTCTAATAAAACAACTTCCATATAATACCATACAATTTTATCAAGTGGGCAAGACTCCAGACCACTAACATGATTCACATGGATACCTTTGTTCATGCTCAAGCTTGAGATTCCATATAATTATCAAGAAGAAAGTTGATTTCAGATCAATTTATTAAGTTCCTCATCTTAACCTAGAAATTTACAGCATAAAAAACATGCATAGGTGTATGTGTCACCAAGATAGTCTTGAAATGTGGCAAACCTGTGTGTGAGAACCTGTGAACTCAATGTCAACATAAAGCTTCAAAAGATTCCTCACGAGATACTCAAGAGACAGTTGGTGCCCTTCGAACAGGGTGGCCGTGGCAGATGAGCCGCTGCACGAAGGGGGTGACAAGGGGAACACAAAAGAACCAATTATTAAACTTGGATATGTCAAGCAAAATTTATCAGTGATAGTAACAGTAACAAGTTAACAACAGCAACAACTAAAATTTTGAACTTTATGAAAAAGAAAGACACCAAATCACCTTCTACGGGGCATCCAGCAGTTCAAGACTTCAACCATCTTTGCTCTCAAATATGGGTTTTTGATAAATTTAGGACTGCCCATGAACATAATTATAAAGTTCATGAACTCATCCTGCAGAACAATAATAATGCAGCATAATGCACAAGCAGAAAAAATTTGTTTGCTAAAGGACAAAACCAAATAAAGTTCTTAGAGGTGAAGTCTACCAGCACAACACCATCTAAGGCTTTTGGAATCCGAGAAGCAAATATGAGCAATTCCATGGCATCTTCTACAAAATGCTCAGGCATAGATGCAAATTCCATTGGGCAAGTTGATGGTAGAGGCATCTTAAATCCACCAACCAAACCAACCAACCAAACAATCATCAAGCGATAGAAGGAAAGAGCATTTTGAATAAAGGTGTTATCCTGAGGAATAAAATCAGAAGAAAATAAGTCAATCAGAATATTGAAAATTTTGAGCAAGACAAACACTCATAATAGATGTTATAACATTAACTATTGAAGTTCTGACAGAGTTTAACCCATACGATGGCAGATAAATAATCTTTAGTTACATTACAGTATACATAGTTTGAAATGTCACACTAATAAGTCACCTTTCACTATGAAAAAAGAAAATCTCTTAAGTTCCATCTATACCCAAATGCCACATAAGAAAATTGAGAATGATAACACTACTAAGAGAGACTATAAAGCAATCCAAGCTTAGTAATTTTCTTAGTTCCATCACCATACATGAAAAATAGGAGCAAATCATCTTTGTTTTAATTGCATGAATGCAACAGCATGTGCTTGAAGAGATAACAAGCAACTCCAAAGAGCAAAAAGGTAGACCTACCCGCAATATCTGAGCTTCATAACAAAGCTTTTCCTGTGAGTACAGCTCTATTTCTTTCTCAAGCCGAGCTATATCCAACTCCAGCTGAGGAGAGGATGACTGCGCCTGCATGTCTTTGAGTGATGAAAGAGAATCTTCACACCTAGAAATATCCTGCATAAATGATCACTCAAGTTTATATTTTACATAACTTGGAAGAAAGGATAATAGTTAAACTTAAAAGAATTAGAGTTCAATGCAGATAACGCACAAGAAACCACAGTTATAACTATCATAATACAATAATATTAAAACAATAATGTCTATACTATATCCAAACACAAGACATATGATTACCTGAACTAAGTGTTTGAAGTCAGAAATTGCTTTTAAGAGGCCCAAGTTCAGCACTCTTGCAGTCATAAAGAAGCATTCACAGATAAATGGGTATTTTTTCTTTTCACCATGTGATGCAGGCTTTGCATTTAAGGGATCACCAGCATTATTACTACCAGAACTGGTTGCTTCTTGAGATTGTTGCAAACGTTTCTCACCATCATTACTCTTTAACCATTCAGCAACTTCCTCCGACGATGCATGTAGAGCAGTCAACCCTCTAGAACAAATTCATAACCCAAATTTAGTTATAGAAAGATATAAGAAACTTTCAGAAGAAATTTAATATTCACTAAAAGAAACCTTCACCTTAAATCCAAACGGTTTGAATAGAATACATATTTTGCATCAATTTTATCCCTTTTCGTTAAATTTGCATCTAAAAATGGCTCACAGAGACGAAGCATAACAGCACTGAGATTTACGAACATGCCTGAACTTGCACAGGTTATTGGATCAACCTGGTCCAACGGAAAAAAAAGTCTATGTTGTTAAATTGAACAGGAGGGACAACCCATAGATTACTAATATCTTATCATTAGGCATAAAACAAAGAGCAGATATAAGTTAAAGAAGATCCACATAAGCCTGAATATGGAAAAAAAAATGCAAATACAATATATAACTATGTGTCTATGTGTGGATTTAAATATATGACAAAATGGAAATAGTTGATTGAAAAACCTGATATCATTATATGATTTATCTTATTTTTGCCACACTTCATATTTTAAAATGCAGTATACAGAAGAAAGTCACCTGTATATGAGCCCTGGATGCGTTTTTATTGATCACCTCTGCAAGATACTCAAGTACATTTTCACGAGTATCTGTACTTTTCAGAAGAATGAGGAGAACTTCACTTAGGCCATCATATAAGTTATTCATGACAGTTTTAATTGTGGTGAATGAAGATAACAAATCAGCTGGTCGGCGAGTTGATGCTTCTGAAAAGCACTGCTGCCTGGTTTTTTAAAAAGTGGGAAACATATGTTAATAAAGGAGTAAAATTCAAAACCAAGTAGAAAATACCCCATCCAAACAAAGTTTAAACGTTAGGTGCATAGGATAAGAATATAGACTTCAATAGGACTTAGCAAGCTCAGAGTAACCTATGTATAAAAGCCACTGAAGGAAAAGGCAGAGAGAAGGCACTATATATGATATAGCAAATAAAACCAAAAGGCAAAAATGAAGGGAAGAATGACCATAATTCTGTCATGCATGAAGCAAGGAGCAAAAAACAAGTAATCGAACCACTTAGCATAATGAGGCTGGCAAAGTGACAAGAATATAGTGTTGCAGGTTGCCCCACAAGCACTGCTCAGAATGCCCTCAAAAGTCAATATCTAAGGTTTCCTCCCATATTAATATAGGCTTGTGTGACACCTCATAGCTAACATCGATGGAGGAGAAGGGACTGACTGAGATTTAGTCATTGAATCAAGGAGGCAAGCAGCAGGATACAAGATAATCAACAAAGGTGACAAAGTACGGTAATAATAAAAAAAATCTTAATAGACTATCTTTTCATTAATCAGGTCATTTATTAAGGTGACAGGCTTTTTTTCTTCTTTCAATAGGGGGAGGGTAGGAGCAGCCAACACTGATAAATTTACCAACAAATTAACTCAGAGCATTTTAAATAATATCATTCCCTGTTGTTTATCCTCTATAAGGTCCCAGCTGAACAGTAAAGAAAAAAAATTAAAACAGTTATTGGGTTGTCTACTCCTCATTTATCAGCAATCACATCCCAACATATTTTAAAAACTAGAAAGGTACAAGACTAAATAAACTGTTTAATTAATACTTCTCCAGCTCCATGGAGAGGATTCTTAAGCTTAACTACATTACAATTAACCAATCATTTGTTGAAAGACCATCATATTGAGCATAGATTTGTTCCTAAGAACCCAAAGGATAGAATTAATTAACATAATAGCATTTACATATTTGATATAGCTTTAAAAAAAAGCTCAAGTATGGTTAACTATTTTAAATAGCTGAACTATGTTTAGTAGAATGAAAGTAATAATACAACCAAAAAAAAAAAATTATAATTTTCCTTTTAAAAATGTTCTCCAATAGTACCAGCCGCAGACACTGGGACAAGCGGATTTAAAAGAACTAATTAATATTCAACAGTTTATTGAAATATGAATGTACTATAAATTATAAGCTCTTATACCATGAAAGCCAAAAGTTCACTCACCCAACGTCAGGCTGGCTCTTGAAAAAGGCTTGATCAGGAAGAGCACTGATATGAAAGAATGGACCTAAAATGCTTGTCATTTCAATGGCACGTCCATTCATGTAGACTCCTTTGGGAATCCACCAATTGTGACTCACAAGAGATTTTGCACCAGTGGGAAATCTAACCAAAAACAGCAATGCCCTCAAAGAGTCTTGAAAATTCCCAAGAGCTGAAACTTTCATCACACTACCCCTCAAGTCCTCGTACAATCCTTTCAATATTGGATCCAGACTATCAAAGTCTGAGTCCCTGAAAAATTCCTCAAGAAACCCAGGTGGACTTCTAACTCCTCCAGCACTGCCACTCCCACCGAAGCCATTGATGGTGCTACCTACCTCGGAGAAAATAAGTGGTAACAAAGGTGAGTTCTCACGTTTACTGGCACTAGGAATTCCACTCGGAAACAGTTCAGGATTCCCTAAATGAAGTCTACAATACGACACACACAACTTCTTTGCTTGTTTCACCACGGATTCCATCTCAGCCCTCAAACTTTTATCTTTCATGGTAGCAATTTTCTTACCCTCATCGTGAGCGCGTTGATAGCAACTGATTAAGTACTGATAAGGCGATTCGGCCGAAGAGAAATTCCCAGAAAACCGATCAATCAGAATCCGTTCCATCAAGTCCCTTGAAAGCCTCAATTCCTTGCCTTCGCTGAGAATCTCAGCTGCTGTCATTTCCAAGTAAACGACTCTAGGATCGCTTCCCACAGCATCGGTGAGGGAAACGAGAAATATTTTCCGGAGGATTATATCCTCAACTTCTTGAGGAGTCCTTTGGGGTTTTGCTGCCGCCATATTGTAACCCAAAGGAACGTTTTCTGTTTTCACAATTTCTTTGCCTCTTCTAGCTCAGTATCAAGAATGAAACGCTTAAAATCAAAGGGACTAATTTTCAATAAAATTTTTCCGAACAACCGAACCGAAGAGTATAGAAAATCTCACAGTTGTAAATAAGAAAGAGACTAAGGAAATGAATTGAACTTAGATGGATGGAGAAGAGGACCAGAACCTAAACCTGTTTGGTTGGAGAAGAGAACTAGAGGAGGGGAAGACTTCCTCCTAAATTAATAAAGATTAAAATATTGTTTTAATTCTTTAACTTCATTTTTTCTTTCACGTTAGTACCTCAAATTTAAAGAGTTTCTGACCAATTTTTTAAGATTTAAATTTATTTGATATTTATTCTTTAAACATATTGTATAAAAAAATTCAAGAAAATTTTAAAATCTAGAAAGTTATTTTGAATACTTCAATTTTAAGAGATTAATATAAAATAATATATAAGTTTTAAAAATAAAAATATATTTTTAGCATTTTTTTGTTATTATGCGTCATTTTCGTTTATTATCTTCTTTTTTATTTTTAATCTTTTTTACCTTTTTGTTTTTATATTTAAGTTAATTCATTATCATCATCATCCATTAAATAAAGAAATTAATAAAAAAAATTATATCTTTTCTTTTGCCTTACTTGAGTTAAAAAAAATAAAAAATATAACAAGTATAAACCAAAAAAAAAAATTAAGGAGAGAAATTTTTACAACTTGAATGACATTTCTCACACCCATACTTTAACTAATATTCTTACTGTTAAGAAATTTGAACTAATAATGAAGTATTTAAGAAGGAGAAAAGAGGAGGGAGATAAATTTGTTAAAGAAAAAATTTTTTTATATATTTAAAATAAATTTTGTTCAAATTTTATATTTTAAAATTAATTTATTTACTTCACCATTTTTAATTATTTTTATATTAAATTATAAAAACATAATTAGACAAAATTTATCATATTTCAAACATATCTGTATAATAATATCACACGTGTACCATACCAGTGTATTGATAATTTAATACTATATATTACTACTTCATTCTATTTTGTTACATGAAAATAGCATATTTAAAATAAGGTGTTATTACTGAAAAATATATTCATGTCTCGATTTATTATTGTTATTATATTTTTTTACTATGTTTAGATTTTAAGTTAAGCTCTCTTCCCCTTGTTCAGCGGTAACTCGTATTTATATTTCTTGATAATTTAACTTTTGAAAAGCTACTAATTTCAAATATTATTTTCCTCTCTCAAATGATAAAGCAAAGAAAAAAAAAAAAAGAAGGAAAGGGATAAATTCCTTCAGCAACAAGTAAGGATGGTTAAATTAAATTTCCTAAATTTGGTGGCTTTTATAATCACTTTATTTTTATTTTTATAAAAATTAATAGAAAATTGAGAAGATTCACGTTAAATTATTTTTTTCTTCCCTATTAATTTTCTTCAACATCATAATATTTTATCTTATATATTAATACATTGCTTATAATAAATTAAAGACTAAATCATAAATCCTAAACTTGTATGCTTGTTATGCTATTATTCAATTAAACTATGGCAAGTATTAAATTAATTAATAATATTGTATAATTTAATTTTAAAATAAAACAATTATCTACAACAATAATACATGTATTGATTGGACAATTAAACATTTATTATTTTATAATTATAAAATAACATAGCAAAGACATACAAAATTTTATATAAATTTTCTCCATAAATTAATACAAAACCTATATAAAATGTGTTTTTATCATATTTTATCATATTACTTTATTGTAATATTATCATTTTATTTCTTTTTCCTCCTAAAATAACCGTCTCATTTTACTTTGTAAATTAGGAGGATTTTGATCCATTTTATAATGCATGTTTATTATTATTATTATTATTATTATTATTTATCTTTCTCGAACTTCTTAAGTAATTTATGTTTTGTCATATTTGGTACATATGCAATATTTATATAAATATAACACAATATTTTATATTATATTGAGGTGTTTATTTGTAGTCCAGTGCTAATGTGTTGAAACTTTCTTATTACATAGCTTCTTTATTTATAAACTATAGTTATTCATACATAACAATTATTAATAAAATATGCATTTACAAGAAAAAATCCTTTAAATTTAAGTTGAATTTATTTATAAATGACATATTAAATACAGCCTAACGTAAAAAATACCTCTGCCTTTGCTTCAAATAAACCATTATAGTATTGTGGAATTAAAAAGAATAAAGGTCAACTTGTAGGTTGAGTAAAGAATTGCCAAACTGAAGAATTGTAAAACTGACGGGCTGCATCAATCTCCTGCAGAGGAAAAGAATGTATGGGCTTTATTCCTTTGTTTAGGGTGTAGACTAAGAAGCAGTTTTAAAACGGAGGTATGTTTATATCAGTTACATATTTGATATGATATGAAATATGATACACTTCGCGCATACATATTTGAATTCATTATTTTTGCGACATGCATTTCAAAATATAGTAAAATGACACTAAAATTGCACTAAAATATTTATGTCTATTTTTAATTATTTATGACATCATATAATTTGTTTTTATTTTATCATCTTTTTATGTCATATTTCACCAAATTCTTAATCAAATCTTGTTTGTGATCATCTTTGTTGATCACATATATCAAATCTGTCCTTATACTTTATTTTCAAATTAGTCCCTACTTTTTTTTAAATTAATCCCTACTTGTTTTTTTCTTCAAATCACTCTTTGCACTTTTTAATAATTACATTATTAGTCTTTGTTGTTACACTCACGATCCCATTGGAAATGTGTTAATATAGCTCTCAAGAAATTATGTGAATTGGCCACATGGATTTGTAGCTTCTATAGTGCCTAACCTCCTTTTCACTGCCTTAGACTCCATCGACTTCCCTAATCACATATGCTTTACTTTCTCTGGCCCTTTTTCTGGGTTTTGAAGAGTTTTCTAATCCTTGATATTGTTGGAAATAGGGATTAAAATGAAATAAAATAAGAACCAAATTGAAAAGGAAACTTAATTTGAGTCATGTTGAAGAATGTTGTAATACTCATGAAATTTATAATCAAAAGGAACTCAGAGTTAAATGTAAATGCAGATAAAATTTTATCTGAGATTATAACCAAATAGAGTATCTAAGTCTTACCATGTGCATTCCGAGCACTTGTAACTCAATAGAGTAGAGTAACCAAGTATCTATCAGAAAAATTTTGATATGATAAAATACCATATTCCCCACTTAAAATATTTTAATACCTATTATTCACACTAACATTATTTTATTAGCCCACTTAATTAAACTAATATCATAATTATACCTACTACCCCCACTCATATTATTTTAATACCCAATTCTATCATAACGACACTATCAAAATATAATTTCGCTCCAAACCATCATGCAAATCGAGCTTTTTCACTATGTAGTTGGTTCTCCCACAATCCACCGCCGCCTGTCGCCGATCAAACCTCGTTGGTGGTCGACTAGCAACCCAGAAGCTTTGGCAACCTCTTAACAAGTTTCACCAGCCACCACATGGTTGGAAAATTGGCGAAATATATAGCTTAGGGCGATTTTGACAAAATTGGTGCATTTTTGCTTCAATTTAGCTTAGGGCTTCAGTTCTATAATGTTTTTTGGCTCTTTCCAATTTGCCTCATATTAAAGAAACCCCAATTTTAATATTGTTCATCCGCAAAAATCATTGCTCATATGAGAAAGCGATAAAATTGAGCTTAATTCAGTGTAATCCCATTAAAACATATTTGTTTACACAAATATCCCTGGTAGACCTAAAGTCTACTACCCATTCTTTCACATTGGCTATAACGAGAGGTTGAGTAATGACCATATCAATGTTATCATCTACTTGGACCAAAATTTGAGTTTGGCTTAGAGGATTGTTATTACTTATTCTCTTCCTACATTGAGTAACATCATGACCTTATTTCTCATAGACAAGGCAATGTCCTTCTTTTTTTAAGGTGGGGCTAGATTGTTTATATTTGTAATCAGGATGCCCTCATAAATTAGCATTCATTATATCTTTTGAATTTAAAAAATATCTATTTTATCCGTTTCTCTAAATAATATTCATTCATGAAATCTAAGCATGAAAATTAATAGATAAATATACACCTTATCTATCATCAATTCAAATACTTAGACAACATTGACAAGATAGGCTCATCTTGTTCACTATTTTTTTTTTATTTGAATTGTTTTCTCCCACTAGATGAGATCATATTTGGATAAAGCTTACAATTGTAAAATTCTCAACAAGCTTAGCCAAAATCATAAGTATATTCTTGTACTATCTTGCCATTACATTTCAAAAAATCTTACAAAATAATCATTATACATTCTAAATAAATTAGAATTTTGCAAGATAATTGCCAATTCCAAAATTAAAAAAAGAAATCACCTATAATACTTGGTCTAATTTTTAATGCCACTAATTTAATGCTCGTGTCTTTGAAAAATGATTAAGGCATTTAGGTTTACCACCATGGCCAAACGAACTTGTTCCTTTTATCTTTGCTATTCTAAAGAGAATAGAATCCCTTAGTTGACTAGTTTGATTCTCTATTATGTTAACCTTAATTCCTTTAGTACCTTGTCTTTTAAGTTATATTTTTATCATAACCTTTGTTTCTTTGATGGACTAGAGTTAGAAAATATCTTTAATTCAAGGTTTTCAAGTATAGTGAAGAAGCTAAGGGTGCGGGAAGTGCTTAAAAAATTCATTGAAAAGGTTGAAGGGCATAGTTATAAGAGAAGAATGGTTTTAAGGGTCCCTGCTTGGTAATAAGCTTGAGATGCCTGGCAAAAAAAAAAAAAAAGAAAGAAAGAGAAACAGAAAGAAGTCATTTGTGATGAAAGTTCAAGTTTCAAAGTGCCAAGATGTCATAAGGGTGGAAAGAAAGAAATAATAATAACGAAATGGCCTATCATGCTTACATTTGGCCTATGACATTTGTTGAAGTTTGAGTTTGAATTTGCCTTGTTTCTCCTTGTCTTTGCTTTAGGAACTCAAAGGAACTCTTATGATTATCTTTTCCCTTTGTTCTATAAGCTACATTACAACCTTATTGGCCCCATTACATCCTTGTGAAAAGTCCTTTTAATTCTATTATGATGTTTCGATATTGATTTGCAAGAGCATGAAAAGAGGGAGAGTTGAATATTTGACATGATTCTTTGAAATTATTGATAATTATCCTATAAGAATGGATGGGATATGGCTTGTTTTGGGTTTTGTATTGTATAAATCATTAACTTAGCTACATCATTTCCATGACTATAATTGCCGTTGAATGTATTAACTTTAAAATAGTAGATAGTTTAATTCTTATTTTGTTTGACTCCAAGGTTGAGCACCTTTTGTTCTCTAAGAAAAATGTTAGAGAGACTTAAGTTTTCTTGGATGTTTTCCATTTTTTAGATAAGTTTAGTTTAGGGTTTACTTGAGGACAAGCAAAGTTCAAGTATGGGGGAATTTGATGAGTGCACTTTATACCCTTATTTTATATACTTTTCATTGCTTAATTTGCTTGTTTCTCAAGTATTTTATTCTTCTTCTGTATTTTCATGTGTCATTTCAGTTTTAGATGTTAGAAAGCAATTTGGAGTTGAATTGGAGAATTTAGAAACAAATCTAGAAGATTTGACAAAGTGCGAAATTGCTGACCAACAATGTCCCTTAAAACAGTCATAAATTCGTCTATATTATTTAATATGTAGAGCTTCCAAACTCTAATAAAAGTAGACTACCATAACTTTTCAAGAAGTGTAAGATCATCAATTTGGATTAGGAGATTGCAAGATATGAATTTTTTAAATTTCTTATCATATAAAGTAACTTGTTTGAGAAGGAAAATCATTAGTCCAACTTTGTTAGAGTGTATGTTCTTTGTTTGAAGACTAGGAATAGTGATTCCAGAATTCAAATTGAATCCCAAGATATTTAGTTTCCAATAGATTTGGAATCAACTCATTTGGAGGCCTACAAAGAGAATTATGCATTTTTACCATTAGCTATTCAGAAATTCATTAAGTCCTAATCCAACTAGGAGTCTTTGATTCATAAGATTTTTTATTGATCTCAACTTGGATTGATTTGTAATGCCTTGGACACTTGTCAACACCATAAAATATGACCAAAAGAGGGAGAATGATATTTTTAGACTTGGTCAACGAATGAGGAGTTTCCTAATTTTTAGAGTTTTTTTAATTCTTGGAGTTTTCTGATTCCTAGAGTTTTCTAAAAACTTGTATGAGCTCTCTACCCTAATTTCGTCATTATAAATAGAACTTGAGGCAGTATTCTATTCATCAATAAAATTTCTCATCAAGGTCAACTATCGTGTACAAATATTCTCAGACCCAGTGTTTAGAGGCAATGTTTCCACCAAGAAAAGGTAGAAAACATTAGAGGCAGTATCAAGGAAGCTATGCATAGTTTGATTGTCTTTGAAACAACTTTCTCTATCTTTTTCTACTTTTCCATGATTTATTTTTCCATTGGAATTTTGCTTTACAAAATGCTAGGCTAATTTTCTTTTTAGTTAAGGGTGATATAGAAACCATAAGATTTTATCATGTTTCAAGTTTTTGAAATTATTGTGTTTTGATTCAAACTAAGTTGTTATGATTTTCTGGATTTAATTATTAATGATTATGCTTTTACTTGTTTAGTTTGGCCATCTAAGCTTGTTATTAGTATGATCTATTGCTAGTTTAGGATTATACGTGTCATACGATTTTAAATCAAACTAGTAACTTGTTAATCAATGGATTGTTCTATTGATTTCAAGTAAAATCTAATCAAGATTGGAAGTTCTACATTAAACTAGAGACTCTTGAATGGTAGTGCTTTTTATCACAATTTTTATTTAAATTTAATGAACATTCCTTAAATCAACTTTCAATTACAGTTAAGACTCAAACATTTCAAGCCTAACTATTATGAAAAATAAATAATTAAACATTCTAGTTATCCAAACTATTAACTGAGTGAGAATTAAGAAGCATAATAATTGAAAACCAAAACATACATGTCTTAGTGGTAGAAGCAATCCCTTGACCGATTCATTATCTTCCAATCAATTCATCTAATTCAATTGCATTTATTTCTTTACTATTTTTGAGTTTTAATTTCCATAATTTAATTTCATTCCAGACAACACTCAGTTGATTTACATTAGAGTCTTAGGTGTCATTGCAATTAGTTTTCTTGGTTTTAGGGGTTATATTTTAAATTAAATCTTAATCAATTGTTAAGTAACCAATTGAATTCATTCCCCGTGGGATCAATATCCCATTTACACTCTAGTAGAAAATTCTCAAGACCAAATAGGATTTTAGTTTTGGTAGTTTAACAACTTGTCAATGATCACCTTTTCTTCTTCCGTCTTGGCTACATCTACAACCATGTCCTCTTCCTTGTGTCCTCCTTGATTCATCTCTCATCCATCCTTTTTTAAAGATACTTTGGCTTTGGGAACTTGCTGTAGAGTCTCATCTTGTTTACTCTTAAGCTTGTCTTCTGAGCCTTGTAACTCACTTATAACTTGTTCAATTGTCATAAAATCAAGATCTTTAGACTCAATAACACAAGGCACAACATTAAATTTCAAGGTCAAGGTACAAAGTGTCCTTCAATAATAATCCAAGATCGACTTAGACTTTTTCATTCACAAAGCTTCAAATTCACATATTAAAATTTGCAAACGTACTCTCTTCACTTTGTTTGCTCCTTGAAAAAACTTTTATAAAATCTCTCAAGCTTTGTCCGTAATGGTGGCACTAGCCACTTTCACAAATATCAATTCATACAATCCTTGATAGGTGAGGGCAAGGGATTGTTGACTTTTCTCTAAAGCATCCTTCTCATTTGGTGACAATGACGCCTCATTTTGCGGTTAAACATATCCATTTTCTACAATCTACCAAACATCTTATAAGCCAAGCAACACTTTCATACTAAACACCAATTTTCATAATTCTCTTTTGTAAGACAAGGAAATTGAAATGAAAACATTCCATTGTTTGCCATCTCTCACATTAAAGGATCAAGCTATGACACCACTATGTCAAAAAAGGAAGAAGAACTATATAAGAGGCGATGGACTTCAATCTTTTAATTATATTCCAATTGCTTAGCTTGGCCTCAAACACCAAGTACATTGAGTATATATGGGCTCACTAGGTGGCTTGATACATTCACCATATTTAATATTCAATACATGTATTACACATATCTAAATACAAGTATCACACTTTTCTAAGTACATGACTCATACCATTCATGAATTACACTAATTTAGATACATTAGTCACATAATCCTAGGTACAGTAATTAAATACAATGAACTTAACTCTTTGTAAGACCTAAAAGATTCATTTAGAAAGTTTAAATTATATATTTCCAACACAATTATTGAAGACGCAGACAAACAAATGCAGGTTGTTTAGTGGGTGATTGGTAGCAAACAGTAGCTATGTATCAAGACGTTAGCACATCTTAACTTGTCTAGATCCTTAGCCATGTTGAATGGTTTTCTTGGTGCTAATCATATATGTTATTTTGATGAACCACAAGATGAATTGATGGTAATATCTAATTAAGGAGAAAAGTTAGAAGAAAAATGCGCTTGTACTCAAGCTGTGCATGAAGAAGCTGTGGAAGTTGGTACGTATCTTACATAGTCAAAGAGAGCCATTCGTAGAGAATTCATTTAATGGGAGAAAAAAAGCATGTGAACATGAAGATATATAGTAGAGTTCAGAGAGAGGGAACGTGAGTAATGGCTTTAGAATAGGGTAGTGTGTAGGCATGAGTGAATTATCTTGCATATTGGAATGCAAGATTGGAGTTGGCCTTGAAGTACACACGCGAACAAGATAAATACAATAAAGTGAGGTAGGGAGGGGTAGGCTCTTACGAATGTTGAAGCATGAGACCTGGTGCTTTCTCTGTAAGCATTTAGCAATTTATAGATATCCCAAGGTCTTTCTGAGGTGATTCCAAAGGCTTTAAGCATAAAGAAGAGCCAATGATGGCTTTTCGGGATGAGAGGAGAATGATTGAGGTGATTTCTAATGTTATAGATAAGCAAGATGAAGAGCTAGAGAATCCTACCATTGGGAAAGACGATGGAATCTAAGTAAAGAAGAGCTTGGGCACTATGGAAACTAAAAAACAAGTGGTCATTTCACATCATATCTTGATAGCTACATCAGCTTATTTTTAATGGTATCAAAGGTGGATGCAACAAGGACTAATGGTGCAATTTTTTAAAAATATAGTGACTTTAAAAAAAAGTAGTATAAAGACTGATTAAAAAACTACCATAAATTATAAGGACTGATTCATTAATTTTCCCTTTTAAAATGATTATATTTCCCATATTATATCAAGTCGTATTCAATACATGAACCTACTTCTTAAACTATAAACCCTCCATATTAGTGCTTCTTATGGTGTAAACATTGAGAGTTAAAACATCATCTTAGCATGGGGGAATATAATCAAGGAAGAATAGTATCATCTTTGCCTCTTCCATTCTTAATTAACATAAATAACATCCATGGGATTGACAACAGGAGATCAGATCACTTAATCATTTTGAGGAGCTTAAACTAAGAAATTATTTCCAGAATCCCAATATTACCGCCATCAATTCCATACTCATTCTGCTGTTTAAGTATCACTTACTGATTTTTAATACTTCAAAGTCTTACTGTGGTCGAATTTTTTGGTCAAGAACTTGTAGTTAAATTTAATCTGACAACTTCCTAAAAATAAAGAAAAAAATAAAAATACAGAAAAGAATTATAATGAGAAAACTGAAAAACTTATGTATTAAGATCCTCTCAATCTCATCTTCCGTGCATTATAAAAACTAAAATCACTTTTTTTCTTTCCCCAACAAGCCTTCCGCCTATTAAAAATTTGACGGTAAGACAGCTACAGAAATTGGTACCCTACTAATTTATAACACAGCAAGAGACTACTGTTTAGATCATTTTGCAGGGGACAAAATGGAGCATATTGCATTTGAGGAGCAAAAATGGAACTTTGCAAGATTATCTTTGCATACACCAGTGGAAGATTTTAGATATATTCATCACCGGAATTCTCACCATCAGTTGGTGGCGAATGTCTTGTATTGGCAGGACCAAACAGAAGTTCTAAACAGAAGGATGGGCCACACAATGATCTTCCTTTACTCCCTACCTTGTCCAAGTCCTGTATTTTGAGCTACAATCATTACAAAAGAGAACATGGTCAAGCTTGAGTATACAATTCAACCAAAATGGGAAATTCTCACAAATCCTAACTTCTCCAATATAGATTAATAGAAATCTTTTGGATAAATTGTAATCTTACGTTTAGAGCCCGTTTGGCACACTGTATAAGGAATGAGAAATGAAGAAAATGAAGAAAACGAGAAGAGAAACAAATGTTTAATTTAAACCAGCCGTACAATTTAAATCTAAATCATAGCCTTCCGTCCCCCATATTATCAATCCAAACATACCCCGAAGGAGAATTTTCCGAGCAGCAGACATATTATTTGCTCTTGTTTCTGTAGTCATATATGAAGTGTAGCATTCATTTTCATCCTATAAAGCGGAGCAAGAAAATTCATAGTGCTCTGAAAGAAGGACAAGATTACCTGTAGCAAGCCATTCCTAATAAAAGCTGTATTAAAACAGCAGTAGAAAAGACGCCCTCCCATCATTTTTTGGTAGAATATGAGACGAACATCTCCAGTAAGCTGTAAGCAATGAGAAGTGAAAATGAATATATATATGTGTGTGTGTGTGTGTGTGTGAGTAATAACTAGAAGAATATAATTAGCAAACTATTTTGCCATCCAGTTTTATGTACACTTACTGGTCTATAAATCATGTTCAATTTGCATAAATACATATGCACACAAAAAAGAAAGAAAAAAAGGTTCAGAAATAGAACAAAATGAAATTTAACCTATATTTGGAACTAAATCACAAATTAAAGTAAACTTAAAAACAAGCAATAGTGTCCATTAACATGAATACTATCGTCTTCATCTTATTAGCAGCCATATCTTCAACCATCTCTCCTGTAACAATTTCTACTTTATGTATTCTACTCATGTCAGTATTAGTTGCTTTCTTTCTCTTTTTCAAAGAAAATCTAGGGACAGAAAATTTTCTTTAATTATATTTTATTATGGTGCACTTCCCTAATATTTCATGATTTAATGGCTGGCGATAGGGGGGAAGGAATTCCAAAACTTTCTAAGAACAATTTTTTGGAGTAGAAAGTTGATGTGGTTAGCAACAGAAATTAGTTTCTTACCAACTACATCACACAGTATTAAATATCATGCTTATATACACACAAAATAACAGGTCACTTGTTACTTACTTTGATAGGCTTGTCAAAATAATGGTCCAGACAAGATTTTTGGTAGATTGCAGGATCCTCAGTGTCCATCTGGACTACAACACGAGGTTCTTCTAATTCTGACTCATTTCCATCTTCATCACCTTCAATATAAGAAAGATAATAGCGAGGACTGTAGTTTCGCTGATATCCTTTCTTAACTTGTCTGCAGCTACTCCTGATAATCTCTACCGATGGACGGTAGACCTGATTAGGAACCTATAAACAAAGGGGAATAAAAGTAGAGAAATATAAGTAACTAATTATTTGAAGATATTTCATTCACTTTAATTGTAAAAGCCAGAATTAGGTAAGGCAATCATAATTATATAACCCAATCAACATGGAGATAAGAAATTTTAAAGTGAAGCCCATTATAGCAATGGAGGTATTTAATATACAGGCCTCCCTTGAGTTCTAATGAAATTATATAGACCTTCACTCTGTTTTTCTTCAGACTACTTTTGAAGCTCGGGTCCCCATTCACTACATAGAATTTGGTTATTGGTTATGACATTAAACATAATTCTACTGAAAATTAAAAGATATATGCTCCTATCATGCTGTTTAAGTTTTGATATATTAATCATCTGCATTTTATTCTAAGCATATAGAAGTAGTTCACCTAATAAACAGAAATCATTCAACTCTAGGAAGCCTTTTAATTCAAATATGGCTTCTAAAATTGAAATGAACTGACCTCCTGCATCTCTAAGATCACAAAGAAGATAGCCTCAATGTTAACTGTATCATAAAGCCGGATTCGCCGCAATTCTCTGCTACATGGTTGAGGCAAGCTCACATTTGCCGGTTCATAACCGATGCCTCTAGGAACAGAAAGCATACTTTCCCAATACCTTACATAACGACGTTGGCTTGGTATTGATACCTATTCCCGCGTATGCAAAAAAATGCGGTTAATTTCTTATTGTTGTTGGTGTTATTATTTTTATTATCTTCAATTCCTTCCCCCTCAGATAGAAGAATAGAAGTTCAATAAGAAAGAAAGAAGAAAGAATGACACCTACTTATGGGGAAGAAACAAAGCAACAAAGACAGGGCCTGCTTATGGACTGTGCACATTTATTTCTAAAACATTACAATCAAAATTCAAAAGGAAATACATACACATAATAATAGCATGTTTGAAGGTTAAAATGAGAAGGGAATAAATATCCTACTTTTTTTATGGGGCATCAAGAGAATAACTCTTTGTATCTTGGAATTAAATCCACAAGCCTTCTTATCATCAATAAAATGTTTTTTTGTGGCCCAAATATAATTAGTAAAATGGTAGATCAACCATATGTTCATTCCCTGCAATTTTTAATTAGTCTCTAATTGAGTACTGCATTTTCATCAATGGAGGTTGACAAACATGTAGTTCTGATGTCATTGTACATCACAGCCTTATTAGTTTACTGTTCATCAAGTTATCATTGCTTTTCAAAAAAAGTGAACTCTCATTATTCAAACTTGTGTATTGCTGATAACTTTGACAAGTGAACATTTCAAATTGTTGGGATTATACCTAACATGACTTACTCCTTGATTATTGGTTGTCCGTCTATCTGCATACAGCTGAAGTGCCTCATCTGCTGACATGCCGCAATAAACTAGGTATGCAGACACCATTAAGCCAGTTCTACCCTTCCCAGCCTGTATATTTCAAATCATTCAGATAAAAACAAGATAATATGTGACTAGTGCATTATAAATAAATATGCTTGATGAGAAACTGTCTCATACACAATGTATGCATTTTGATTTTTATGGTAAAGGAATAAATCTCAAATGTTTCTGATCACAGTTCACAAGTGAGATTGAACAAATGCATACTCTGGAGCCACTTTTAAACATAAATCCAAATGCTATAACCATATATCCATCTTTTTAAAATTTGAGCTTCTACAATCAGTAGAAGTACACACCCAGAAGACTTTAAGCCAATCAGTAGCATAGCTTGGGAGTGGGGACATATTCAAAAGTTGGCTAAAAAAAGAAGAACATGTTGAATCAACATTCAAGAGAGTATCAACTTGTTAAGCTGTTCAACTAAATATTCAATGTCAACTCATATATATGTAACGGATTCACACAAATAAAAATAAATCTTTCGTTTCTACTAAGATGACTTGATTGCTCATAATCTAATTTTAGTTATATATTTGTCTGGGAATGAAATCTAAAATATCAAATTGAAAAACCAATATAATAAACTGTCAAACACATTTAAAAAATTCTCAAAATTCTGATAGTCAGCAAACTTTCATACCATGCAATGAATGACAGCAATATTTTTTGGGTCGCTTGATAGCCATGAATGTACGCTTTCACAGAAGTTCTTGATCATTTCAAGAGGCGGTACATGGTTGTCATCAAAAGGATATGTTTCCACACGACCATAGAAGCGTGCTGGATCATATTTTTCTTCTATACAGAGATTATATATCTGAAATATATAAGAAATATGCTATTTTAATATGCACAACAATGTAGTTATTGGTGCAAATACGAAGAAAATGTAGTAATTTTTAAAAATAAACCAGGCATTTTTGCATTTCAGATGTTCAGTACAAAATGATCCATTAGATAAAGGATTAAAAGGAAAAGAAAGAAAGATATGCAGGGTAAATGAGACAGAATTTTATATTAAAGATGATCAAGGATTGAAGAGTTGTACCTTATAATGCCCATGATGTCTCATGTCCAGCACAGATTTGACCTGCCAGAGAGGATTTCTATACATGGCTCGCATTCGTTCAGCAGGAAATGACATTGCAAGTAATCGATCTGTGATATATGACATGTCAAGATCATAGCCAGCAATGAGCATTCTCCTCCGTTGCTTAGAAACTATGTTACGAATATATAATTTTTTGGTAAGGTAATTGATCAAGTGGTGATGTAAACTCAGGTCTTCAACTTTGGGTGGCCCCTCCTTCGTAAGTTTCAACCCCATCAGGTTGATAAGTTACAATCCTCGCTGAAGACAAGGTACCTATGACAAAAATAAATGCTTTAGACACCCAAAATTCTGAACAAGAAATACATAAAATCAAAGATGGGGAAGTGTTGCAGAAAACCAGAAAAATATTCCTTTTTTTATTAGAAGGATACGTATTTGTAAAACATATCTTTAAACGACTTTGCATTTATTGGCCAACTGAATTGAACACCATTTTAGATAACTTCTAAACAAAGGTGTCCCTATTTTGGTTTAATATTGGCTTTGATTGAGATTCGGACTAAATAGTAGAGATGACTCCAGTACGGTTGAGCTAATTGGTGAACATTTGCCATTTGAAAGACAACTTTCTTGTTCTTTAACAGTAGCGCCACGCACAAAAACAAGAGTTCTTGAACCAGGGTGACATCAATACGGGATTACAACCTCTATAGGGTCAATAACATATTACAATTATGATCCACTTAGTTGAACAAAATTCTGGCCAAAATAACATTCTTTTCTCCATAGAACAGGAAAGAGAGAGAGGGTGAAATAAGGTACCTGAACTGAACATGTAGTAGTTTCAGAGTTAGTAACTGTCAGCAATGGAAAAGCAACAGACTAGCAAAATCAATCTAGGGTTCCAAACGAATTCCCAGAAAAAGTCGAGAACCAGGGAAACCCTAGAAAAGCTAGCATAATGATTAAATTGGGGCTTCCCAGAGGGTATGGGGGTGGGAGGCGATGATGATCACCTCCATTGTGATGTTTGGATGGTAAGAAAATAGAAAAGAGAGAAGAGGGAAGAGAGAAAATTGGGAATGGGATTGGCAGAAATGTGTGGCCAAGTTTAGGGGGATTTTTAGCCTCACTTCCATTCCACACATCCATAATTAGAACGGAATGGAACCCTAGAACATCGGACATGGATCAACGGTCCACACTCTGGCTTCTCTATCTCCGTTTGCGCAGACCGCTCTTCCAACTCCGCGAAACCACACTGCCTTTGCGGGGTTGTTTATTTAGTTAGTGCTTTTACTGTGACTCTTCACCATTTTAAGTAATTTCTCACTTCAATCCATTCGGATTCAAAGCAATACGTTCGTGGAAAGACTAACGGCTAACAGAGTCAAGAAAAAGGATAGGAAAATTATGCTTTAATATTCTGATTTGGGACTTTCGGATCTTGTTTTTGTGTTAGGGTCTCAAGTCAAGTCTTCTAGAATAAAAATTCTCCCCAAAAAATATTGTTACACAATCCTAAAATGTTTTTGCAATGCTTGAATGTTTGTATGACTGACATGTAAAATATTTCTTTTTATTCTGGATAAATTAATTTTTTATTTTTAAAAAATAGCAAATCTTAAAATCTAAATTCAAATAGTTAGATTTAGTATTTTTAAAAAAATTAGGGATCAAATATAATATTTTTTAATAAATGAAGAGTTGTTTTAAACATTAAATAACAATTTCACAATAAATAAGGAAAAAAAATTTTCTTCTTATATGACTCAATTTTAGCAATCAACCACATTATATAAATAATAATACAAAGTACTTTTAAATTTTGTGTTATGTCTCTCCACCATTTAAAATTTGATGATAAAACCTCCAATTTTCATTTCAATTATAGAGATAACTTCTGTGGTTAGTGAATGATTAGTAGAGAAGGTGATATCTTAAATTAAATGGATCTTCAAACATTTTTTTTTGGTATAAATAATCTCTTTAAGTTGGGTCATATAAAAAATAAATTTGCTCATGGGTCGTACTTTGTTAATTTTATAATAGACTCCCTAAGGGGAACTAATAGTATTTCTGGGCCTATTAGAATGCTAGAATATGTTAATAGATTTCATCTATAAGAAACATAATAATTTCCAATTTTTTTAGTTTTTCCCAAAAATTCTCACATTTACAAGACATAAGTGGTATTTTTATGGAAATGGATTCTTTGTATTTAGACTTTTTAACTATGAATGAATTTGATAAAATCTAAATTATATAATAATTTATAATTTAGATTTTAAAAATTGTTAAAACTTATTTAATATTTATTAAAATTCAAATTATTGAATAAAAATTCAACGACGTAAATCTCATTAGATATAGAAAATTTAAGTTTTTAAATGCAAAAACTCAAATACATATTTTATATGCTCATATATCATTCTCACATTATATGTTTTGTTAGATATCATGGTTTTTAATAGGTTCATTTTTGGTATTATAAAAGAATACGAGTGAAATGTATAAAAATAAACAAATTTAAATGCCTTAATGATTTTATATGAGAATTTTAATTTTAAATAGCACATCAAACATAAATATTTTAAAATTAGCCGGTGTTTGAGATATTGGAAACAAGATGGAAATTGCACTAAATATCCTGAACTTCTTCCAAAACCATTTTCACTCTAGAAATTTTGTGTGAGATTAGGCTGATTTTTCTTACAAATCTCGTAATCATTTTCTTTTTGGCAAGATGTGTAATCTTTTTTTTTTTTTTTTCGGTATTTTAGCAAGATATGTATAATATGATTTAAAGAATGAAACCAATTCACAATGACAGATGCTCAATTTGTTATCTTTTCCAGACATATATAGCAAGTTCAAAATTATGATTCGATTAAAGAGAGAGAATGAAATGTTTAATTTCAAATCCTTGATTTTACATAGATCAACCTCTTACTCTTCTTCAATCCATAGACAACTCATATCTTCAAAACTTCGTAACTGAATGAAAGGATAAATTTTATTGAGGAACTGAGTTAAACGAATGAGCCATTATTCAAGATGGTCATGTGGCCTTATTGACATGAACATTGCAGCATACTGCAAGAGCCTTCGTTCAGTGCCTCCATTTTCCATTACAGGAATCACTGGACCTCTAGTCCTTTTCCTGTAACGTTGCCAGGCAAATTGTATGTTAACAGCAGCCCAGGTTCGCCAATTGGATGAGTAATACCTGGCTGTTCTCTTGAGTCTTTCATTGGCAAATCTGTACCGGAAGTGATCAGTGACGTACTTGAGGTGTTCAGCATCCAGGCCAAAGGCTTCTGTTGATTCAACACATACAAATGTGGCTGAGGATGCCAGAAGCCGGTCTATGAACGGCCGGCGAAGGCACCACGAGAGCAGCTCATCACCCAGAAACCCTCCTGCTTCAAGGATGCTGGTGGCTACCATGCCCTTGCTTAGGCTTTGGCTTCGTTTAATTCGTCCACGAACAATGAAAACCATCCTTGCCACAGGGTCACCTTCTCTAATGATCTATTTCACATGACAATGGCATTCACAAACTAAACAACACTGTAGAGATTTCTAAAAATGTTTGATAGAAAAAAGGGTTTCAACTTTTTGTACCTTTTCATCTTTAGAAAAGACTAGCGGTTTAACCCTGTCACAGATGTTATCAAGAATAAGATCATCCAAGTTGTGAAACAGAGGTACCTGTCAAAATGATACTGATCATCAGTATCATGGGGTCAATTGGCATGCCACTATGAACTCTTCCATTTGTTTCTTTGAATCATATTAATTTTCAGACTATCAGTGCACCTTCTTTTCCAGGAAAATAATTCTTTGGACCTCAGTTTTGTCTAGTTTAAACTAGTACTAATATCATTTATATGTTTCCAAGTAATTTCTTTTTCTATTTACAGTCAAAACTAAAAAAAATCTAATTTCAAATCATTGTTGAGTCAGACATTAATTTTTAAGTAACATAGTTTATTTGTCAAAATATGAATGATAGTATTTCTCAATTTTCAATATTACAGGAGTACTACAATTATTTCCCAGTTTTGTTACCTTTTTTATGAGGTCTAGGCATAGATAGCGCTTGATGTCCCTCCTCAGACCTTCTGGCAAGTCTTTTATCATTTCCAGTTCATCTTCTCCTCCCATGGCTGCCCATCTGTGACGCTCAAAATGGCGAACTCTTTGTCTTAACTGGGACGGTAGCTGCCTCCTCCTCATCCACCACTCCATGTCACGGCATCTCAGCTGCATCTTTCTCTTCTTCGCCATTACTGCATGTAGGAATACCTTCATGGCAGCAGAGAATCCTCATTGTGCAACCATGTCTCAACATGCAACAGTTTTTCAAAGTGCAAAAAATTTCAGCCTATACTTTGTAAATATAACTATGCACTCCTTAATCTTTATACCTGGATGTTCCCAATCAACAAAGTGAAAAGCAGTAATCCACTAAGTACAGTGCATATGCTGAAAATTACTTCTAGCCAGTGACTTGTGGGTTCAAGATCATTGCCAAAGGTGCTGCAACAATAAGTAGGAAATGAGCGAATACATTTAACATTGCTCAAGCATGCTTCCACCAATTTCGCCCAGAATAATTTCAAAGAATATCAGTATGCCATAGAATGTGTTTGAGTTTGCATATCATTTGTCTTAATTTTACAGAAACATATGCAGTACTTTTGTCAAACCGATTGTTACTAAAAATTAAAACCTTTTGGTATATAGGCAATGGAATTCCTGAAATCATAAATCTACAACAGAAAGCAAAGCCATAGAAGTTGAGTTGAAAGCAAACTAATTGAGCATTTCACAAGCTAACATGAATTTATATGGAATTCCTCAGCCACTCGATTTAGTTTTTACAAGAGGTCAAAATCAGAACATTCAAGCAATATGGCTCAGACACAGATATCAATTATAAGTTGAATCTAATAATTCGTGGGTGCAATTAGTTCTACAACGGGTAATATCTTCTCATTGTGCAGGTAATTTCTCTACAATGTGTTGGTAATGTTTCAGTAATGTGCTGGCGACTAGCAACAGATGGAGATGTCTTTAAGTGTTGGTGATCTACCATCTCATTATTCACTCTTTTGGTGAAAGTCACAAGCACTGGAGTAATGTCTTTTCAATATGTTGTGACCACCTAGTTACCAACACTTTGAATAGATATTAATTGCAATGGTGCACTAAGTACACCGTAGAATGCACTATAATTTGTAATATTTGAGAGTTAACTAGTTTGTTTAACAATTTACCTGAGCGTCATCAAACCCCAAAATATGGGATATAGGATCTTGACAGCCAAGGAATTGCTGGATATGACTGGAAGAGCCCACTGGTAGATCCCATATCTGAAAGGTCCTTCAACATCTAAGCACAAGAGCTTTCTCCCCACTACAGTGGAGTTTCCACCACTTGGATTTCCTGGTGAGCTTTTTGGTAACATATACTGGTAACATACCTCCTCTGTGCATGAAAGAGAGAGATTACAACCAGGACTTCTTTCACACTGCTGCTGGAGACATGATGCAACGCGTTGAATTGCAAGGACATACCAGCACCCTCCAGCAACCTATAAATAATTAACACACAGGTGGGAAAAGGGAAAGAACACCACATTAAATAAGCGAAGAAGATGGCGATAATATACAAGCTCAAGCTTGAAACTCAGTTGAGGTGTGCTTTACATGAGAAGCAATGAAGTAAGCTATAAGATTGAGGCCAAAGCCCCACCAAATGGTGCCAAAGATGTAGCCTGTGACTTTTTGCATTCTTCTCATCAAGATGATGCTGTGGTAGACCTTGGGGAGAAACTGGAACAGGAAGACTAGTAGTAGTATTGTCATTATGATTTTAATACGCTCTTCTCTTATTAATTTAGGTAGTATTAACCAAAACACAGCCTGCAAACAGAAGGAAAACGTATGGAGTCAGGACAGAGCTGATTTTAGATAAAACATAAATTCGTTGGTGTAAAAATAAACGAGTTAAACACAATTTTGGTCTATCACTTATCAGTTTTTAATTTAATCTTTAAGTGATTGTTATTCTTATTTTATTCTCTCACTTATTAATTAATTCTTAATTTAGTCTATTAAATTTTATTAGTAATTTAGTTCCTTATTAATTTTAATTCTCAATTTGGTCCTTCTCATTTAATTAAAAATTGGGGACTAATGTGCTAATTTTAAAATTAGTAAGAGATAAAATTGAGAATAAATAAATAAGTGAGGGACTAAATTAAAAATAAAAATTAATAAAAGACCAAATTGAGAATTAAATTATAAGTGAAGAACCAAATTGAGAATCCATAAATAAGTAAAAGATCAAAGTAATATTTTACTTAAAAGTAAATTATACACCAATTATACATAAAAATAGAGGAAACTCTGATCTCATATTCATTGGTTGTTCCTTTATACATTATAGGTTCACTTATTACTGCAAACACAAGAAAATAAACATCTATTCAAAGAAAAGCCAATAGTAGCTATTTTTCCTATTCAGATATAAACCAAACATCATTTACTGAAATAATATATTAGTTATAATCTAATTATGGTTATACTCTGTCCATAAACTTTCATTAAACGGACCGTGCGTGCGTATACCGACTACTGAGTAGTATGACTAACTATAGATATACACGTGAAACTAGTATAAATCGCCTTAACGTAAAAGAAAAATTTAGAGAACTGAAGTGATATAAGGGAAAAAAAAAAAAAACATAAATAATTGGACAGGATTTCAATATAATCACAGCTTCTACCTGGTTTAGTGTTATTATAACTTCTTTTTTGGTTGCCTATCCATGATTGCACCAAAGAAACTTGATTAAAATTGATTCAATTTACAATACTGTTTTCTAGAAACTTAGGGAATATATTTGAAATAATAATGAAAAAAAAAAACACTTTTATAACTTAAAACTTACATGATTTATTACTATTGGCACTCATCCAAATTTGTCATATTTTAACAATGAGAATTTTTTTTATTTATTTATCATAAAATTATTATTTTATTTTCTCAATTATTAAAATAGCTAAAAATCTTTTACTCAATAAAAATATCATATTTGACTCTTCGTTTTTCAAAAAATTATTAAATTCAATAAATAACTAAATTCTAAAACTTAAATTTAAGAGATTGAATCATATTTTTTAAAAAAGGAATAAAGACAAAGTTTACTTGATATTTTTTTAATAAGTGAGAATTATTTTAAATATTTTAATTAAAAAGATTAAAATAATAATTTGTACTAAGTAAAAAACAAAAAAATGTTTTACTTTTTTAACAAATCATGAAGGTAACATAACATCTAGCACATAAAAAATAAAAGCGTTACATATCAAGTAAAATTAATATTTAAAAATTCTATGATCATCGCCCTATGTCATGAACAAGAAGAGAAATTCCAAAAAATGATTGAGTATAAAGTATCATATGTTAATTGCGCCACATGGTAGTGAGATTATATGTCATTTCTCTGTTACTTGAAATTTCGCTGGTCAATTGTTATATAAGGCATAAAACCATTTTTCTTTTGTTTCTTTAATATTGGATCTGGTCTTCTCTTTTTCCAACATCATCAACCACAGATACAATTACAGAGCAAGAGTGCGTGAGAAGAGAGTGTAACCTGCGGAATAGGGAGGATGACGAAGGCGTCGAACCAGAACCGTTTCAGAGAACCAAGGTAATGCGACGCTATGGCACGTGCATCCCACACGAGCTTCCCGCACCCGACCACCAGCGACTCCTTCGACACGTAAGCCAACCTCAACTGTAGCCACATGTGGAACACATGCACCGCATCCACGCACGTGCGAAGCACCGTGACGATGGCGGCCAGCTCTCCGTCCATGTACAGGCACGGTGTCCCTTCCCTTCCGATCGACAACGCGTAGAAGAACAGCGGGTCGATGGCCAGCGCCATCCCACGCGCCAACAGCAACGCTCTGTTCCACCTCTGCACGCGCTTGCTGCGCGGGTCCAGAACTCGCCCGAACGGACCCGATTTCGGTCTGGTCGGGTTGTTGCGGGCGGTTCGGTTCTGGATGGGGATCAAGGAAGAGCCGGCAGAAGCCTCCCATTGGAGCTGGTGATAGCCGTCGCAGCTGGTGGAGTGAAAGACAGGGACGCCGACCTGAGTGCACGCGTAGCACTCGAAGGAGTTGTTCTCCACGGCGTCGCCGCCGCTCTCTCGGCCGCTGCTACTTTGAGAATTCTTCCCCAGCACCTGTCGATCAATCCACCTAAACTCGAGCAAAGAAAAAAAAAAACCAGCTAATAATTGAAAAAAAAATGTACGGGAAATCATAAATATTCCATGAATTAAGCACCAGTGATTAAGGCATTAACAGGGAACTTATAGAAATGGGTATGAGAGAGAATGTACCTAGGATGACAGAAGAAGGAGAAGCTGGGCATTTTGGATGCAGAGAAACCATGGGAGGAAAGAAAACTCGGGGTTGAAGAAGAGGTAGAAATGAAGATAGTGATGGTAGTATAAGCTAGCGAATTGTGAAGCTACGGAGGCACGGATGAAGGAGAAGAAACGATGAAGGACATGATGTTTGATGAAAGAGGCAGCACTATATCTGAGTACTTGAGGAGAGGGAAGGGTCACATGAGATGATACAAATAAGCTTCGAGCCTTACGGTTGCGGAACGTTGGGATGAAGATTTGATGGATGGTGGGGTTCGATTGATGCCCAGTGTGTCACTGTGCTGCGACTCGGTGCTTTCCTCGTCCTAACCTGTGTACCGCAGCGAGAGGGACCACCCTTTCGCGGTTTTGCCTGGCCATTTCTTTTTTTCTTTTCTTTTCTTTTTTTTTTTCACTCCGTCTTTTTTAGTTGTCCTTTTTCCGTTCTTTATCTTCATCACACGGTTTGGAATAGGTACGAATGATAGAGCTTTTATAGAATATAAATAAATATATTACACAGTATTTCGAATTATATTTATTATTTTTTGTTTCAAAAAAAATTATATGATTTTTATAAATTAAAAATATGATATATTATTTTTATAATAATTATTAAAATAAACGAATTTCTCAAATTACTCTATTCTTTTTTATTTTAAAAAAGTATATTTTTCTGATAAATCAAAAACACATTAGAACATTCGATTGAGATACTTGAATCTATTACTTATATAAATAATGAATTTTAAATATATATTTAATCTATATACATAGTGATTTTAAATTACATAAGTGAAGTTTTATTTTCATTAAAAATAATAATTACTAATACTTGGTTCGTATATCAGATATATTTTTATAAATATAATTATTGTCATAAATTTAATAGTTAATTTATAGTCTTAGTACAGAATAAATAACATTTAAATAGGATTTTAAAAATAAACTGATGAAAAAGGGCATTTTACTTTTTAATTAGTTCAATTTTTTTCAATATTTTAAAATAAAAAATATAGAATGTAGACATCTCCAATAATTCATCCACGAAACAAATGGAAACCTTGGCATATTCTTTTCATGGCTGAAAAAATTGCTTCGTGAACTCTGATTTTGATGGTTATGATAACATCCTTTTGAAACATTTTTCACTTGACATTTCAAATGCAATAGAAATTTATATCGATTTCTGTTTTTGAAAAATAAAATCTATGTTTATTGTGTCATATCATGAGTGGAAAAAAATTTAATATTTCGATGTATTGTAGAGTTTATATTCATCGCTCATACTATATAGTATTAATTTATTGTTACATAAATGTTACGTGATTTCAATTTAATCAAAATATAATAATATAATAATATATCATAATATATAAATGTTTTAATATGGCTATCTTTTATTATATTTAAGTAAAGTGGGCTCTCATGATAGTTTTATTGACAGATAAAAAAATTTTAGTGATCAAACCATCAGTTTTTCATGCTATAACCTTTTATTTTTTTTATAAATGTATTAAAATTTTTTTGAAATATGTAAATTTTTTGTAACAAATAAATATAATAATAATAATTTACATAAATTTTTTGTAATTAATTAAAAAAATAATGATATAATTAATGAATAAATAATTTAATCTTCTCTTAAATCATAAATGTTTTGAAAAATTTTGTGAGGTGAACGAAAAAATTAATAAATTAATTAATATCATCTTAAATTGAAATTTTTTTGAAAGTTTAGACAATTTTTAATAAATAATAAATAAATTAATTAACTGTCTTTTAAATTTTTTAAAAAAGAATTATAAATATAACTTTACATTATTCAAATTTAAAACAAAGAAAATAATATATAGTTTAATGATTTATGATAATATTATCTTAATGAATTTATAGTTATCATTTTTCTTTTACCAATTACATATAATTAATTTTATAGATTTTTTTAAATTATTATATTTTTATATCGTAATATATTACTAAATTTAATTTTTTATTAATATTTATAAATACTGTTAATTTAAAATGTATTAATATATAATAAAATAAATTAATTTTCTGCGTACAAATAAAGTAAGTTTTATGTATTACATATTAGATATCCTTTGCCGTCAGCCACGCAAGATTAAAAATGAGTGAGTAATATACTTGTTCTTTTCACCCACTTCTTTCCGTTATATAAGTTGAATAACTAGTGTGACGAATAATTATGTTTGGGGCATCAAAAGGGTAACATTTTAATAAGAAATGGTCTTTAATTATGACTATACCTAATTAAAATTTAAAGTGTCTACTCAACTTGATAAGTCTGACTCAAAAAAATAAAGTATGAACCCAAAAACTTAAATAAAAAAGTTTAATTTGTAAAACTGATTGAATTCAAACCTTTTTTAAAATTTAATTTGAGCACAAAAAGTTTAAATGAATACTTTTTAATTAATAAAAAATTATTATATAAAATAAAACTAGGTGTAATGTAATATTTTAATAAAAAATAATATCTTTTATTTATAAGATTTATATCAATACAATAACTTATTTGTATTTACAACTTCTCTATATATAATCTTACGTATAATATTAATTATTATTTATGTTATTTATTTTAAATCTTAAGTAATAAATTAATTTGACTATTTTTAAAATGTTTAATTGTCTCAACCTAAAAAATATAAATAAAAGTTTGAATAAAAAATCAATTAAAATATGAGTTTTATCTTTTTTGAACTCAAATTCAAGCTCAATTTTTAAAAATTTGACATTAATTTCAATTTTGTTTTAAAAATGGTATAGATCTGAAAATAGAAAAAAATTTGACACTTTTTCAATTTATTTCAATTTAAAGTTATATTTGGGTAAATGGTTAGATATAAAATGATATAAAGTAAAGTGATTAATGTAATGTATTATTATATTTAAAAATTTTGTTTATAATGAAATAAAGTGACAAATGAGTGATTCTAAGACCCTTTATTATCATGCGAAATCATCATTTTTTATCTCTTTCAAATTGGGGTAAAAAATGTAATGAGGTGGTTAAGTGATATTATCATTATGATACATTTGGTTTAAAACTTATATAATAACCTTATATTTTTAAGGATAATATTATAAAAATAATATATCAATATTTCCGTTCTACTAATAGTCTTCCACCGTTCCTTTATTATACTTTTATACATATTTTGTCACGGTACTCTTTCTAACTTTACTCACATTCAATAAAAATCATTCTATTCTATATTCACTAAAGTTATTTTCAAACCTAACTTAAGAAACATATAGACAGATTATAAATAAGTTTTATTATTCAAATAAGTCTCACATATTTTAGTATAACCCATTCATCAAGTAAGCTTCACTTATTTTTTGTTTATCTATCTTTTAAAATTAAGAAAAATTAGATTGCCAAAATAAAAGAAAGAAAAATTAAAGAAGGTTGAATTGAGAACATCAAATCTAATAGATATGAATTATAGAGAGTGAGAGATAAAGCTTTAAGCTTATCCAGTGCCTATTGTGAATACGACCATTGCCAGATCAGATCGATGCTCAGCTCAATGACACAAGCATGTTATAGTTGGCTAAGGTGAGATAGCAATTATAAATTTTTAGGGGAAACTGAGCAAATTTATGAAAAAATAATTATGTTTATCCATGTTTCATTATATATAGAGAGTAAATTACAATGACATAGTCTCGAATTTTGTTGAAATTACATACTCTCTTGAAATAAAATGCTACTAACCTTTCACTTTATAGTCCAATTTAAAATTCTTATGACTAAAATATCACCCATTTTTAAAATTTTTAATTTAAGAAAAATATGTATTTAGATTAATGAAAAGAATTTTAGTCAAAACATTTTAAATTAGACTAAAGTATAAGGGTAATTTTTTGTGTCAATAAAAGGTTTGGGTATATTTTGAAAAATGGAATAGAGACCCATGTAATTTTAACAAAATTCAAGAAGATCCATGTAATTTACTGCACTATTAAATATTTTAAATAGAATTATCATATTAAAATTATATAATTCTTTTTAAAAAAATATGAAAGGACTTGCAAAGTACAAAGAGTGTAATGATGTTAGATACTACATATAATGATCACCTGAAGACAAAGAAATAAGATTGTTGCAAATTAATTTAGTAAACAAGTAAATCAAATCAATCACTCTTAGAATAAAGCAAAATTCTAATTAGTTAATAATAAGCTTGTGGTTGAATAAAAAAAAAATTATATTTAAAGTAGTAACTATAATTATCGGCTTGTCCTATTCGAATCCACTATAGTGCCACACAGGATTTTTATTTAAGATAATAGTATTTTCTATTTCTAATTCATCATACAAAGTGTTCGATATTAATAAAATATTAAAATATTTTGAAAAGATGTAGGATGAAATTACTATTAAAAAAATTAAATCAATTAAAAACTTACTCTAAATTTGAAGGACAACTAGATTTGATCATTTATTAGAAACCTATTCGATTTGATAAATCTAATTAATAAAAAAAATAAAAATTCAACATGACTTGAATTATATATATATAAATAAAATATTTTTATTATTTTTTTAATGTTACCTGATAATAGATTATATAAATATATCTAATATTTTTATTAAATTTTATGAATGAGAATCATTTTTTTTCAATTTTACTAATATTATTTTCGTTATTCAACAAATTATATTTATTAAGTTTTCTAATATTATAATTTTTTTATTGTTTAAATATTAAACGATTCGAGTCGAGTCTTTAGATGTTTTATCAAATTCATGCTTAGACTTAAATTAGCTTGAACTCACAAAAAAAAAAAAAAATTCAAATGCAAGTTCAACTTATGATCAAGTCTACAATCAACAAATTCATGGTATGATTAATAAGAATTGTTGTCTCTCATTATAGAATATTAATATTCAAATATGAGAATGTGTATATTATAATTTTATAAAAAATAAATTAAACTATAATCGCAGTAGTAATTTCTCGGATTTGAAACAACATAAAATGAGATATACCTAGTTATGTTTTTGTTCTTGAATCTTTATTGAGTAATGTTCATATAGTTATCGAAAAATCCAAAAGCAGGCGCGAAGGTGAAGGTATTGTGGGTTGCAAATGCAATGCGTTTTCAAAGATGGAAGGTTCGTAATGTTTACGTAAACCGTACGACCAGACCAAATTTTGTCCCTGCGTACTTTATTCGTTACTACGTTTAGTGACTCTTCGTGCTACCTTAGAGTCTTCTATCTCCTCAAGTAACCTCAAGGACTATATGTGTCCTTGTTTCTGAATTTTTTGCCACCACAATACGATGCCACGTGGTAATAATATGTTACATATGAGAATTTGAATTTATAAACAAAGTTGTAAAGAAAAATAATGATTAAAATATAAATACAATAAATTATTTTAAATTAGTGTATAATTAATATATTTTAACACTTTATTACTGTCCTATTTTTAGATTATGTTTGGACGGACAATAAAAAATGAAATGAGATGAGGTGAAGTAATTAATTTAATATATAATTAAGTAAAATAAAATGACAAATAAGGATCTTTAAGATTATTTCTTATCATTCAAAACTTTATTTTTTGTCATTTCAAATTAAGAAATAAAAAAAATAACATGGTTAAGTGGTACAATTACTATTATACTCTTTTTGGTTAAAAGTTTACCATTCTATTTATAAAAGTAATGTTGTAAATATAACATATAAGTCATTCTATTTTATTATTTATTATATTTTCGTCCTTCATTAATGTTTCAAATAATTGGTGATATTATTATACTCTTTATCATTTCACTCTCTTCCAGTACTTGTAATGACAAATAGGGCATGTTTGGTTCTTGAATACGAGGGGAGGAGAGGGAAAGGGAATGGGCTTTATGCCAACTCTCATGTTTGGTTGGCATCTTGAGATTGGACTCAAGAAGAGCTTATTCCCACGAGCATTGGAGAATGCATTCTTAAACTAAATTGAGGGATTGACCATTGTCTCCTAGGAATCAAGAATTCTGACTGAAATACTCTCTCAAATATGTTGTGAGAAAAGTCTGAGGAGAAGGTTGTCTGAAGCCAGTGGGAGCAGTGGCTCAATCAACTTCAAACAGCTAATCACTGGAGATGGTTGTCACCGGTGAAGGTGCCATAATGCATTAGCCAATCACCGGAGTCGCTTAGATTGAGCGTGGATGGATGAGTCTTCGAAGTGGGGCTTCGATCATGTTCTCCAGTAAAGTTAGAATATGCCGGCAGAGATGCAGTATTGTTAACACCAACGAGTTCCTATCACCACCACCGGTAAACACCCACTTCCTTTTTTCCCTCCCTCCCTTTCGATCTTCCTCCCAGCAAACGCCAGTGAAGTCTATAGATCTGTAAAAAGCCATTAACACCAACAGATTTTGATGGCTTGGATTCCAGCAAACCTCGATCTCTCCCTTATCTTCTCTCACTGTTAACACAAGTGGATTCCGATTGTTTGGATGAAAGCGACCAGACGTCTTTAGACCCAATGGGTTTGGCTCATGGTGAAAAGGAGGAAGGAAGAAGACACGTCTTTTGCTCGATGCAGAAGAGAATAAGGAAATAAATTTCTTTATAAAATTAAAAAATAATAAATAATAATTTAATAATATTATTAATTAATTTTTAATAATAATTAAAATTATCATTTTTATAAAAGCACTTTTTATTGTTGTAATTTTTTAATTAAAAATAATAATTAATTTTTTAATTTCATCTGCATTCCTATATCTTTTTACAATATCATACTACAGATAGCACATATGCCTATTTCATTATATCAAAATTTATTTTCATTCTCAAGTTTATTCTCATTTACAATTTTACTCATTTTAGGAACTAAAGGAGCCTGTATGCCTTAAACTTGTCTCAAGATTTTACCATATATTACTTATAATTCAAAATTTTAATTATGTAATTTATTTTATTCCTAAAAAATAAATTTATTTCAAACAAATCTAATACGTCAATTGAAATTAAATTATTTCTCCCATTGTCACGATCTGAGTTGATAGGATATAATCGGCATGGAAAATAAAGAATCTCTCATCTTTGTGAACCTATTAGATATTTCAAAACAGCAGAACTTTAATAAATATATGGACCATCATTTAGTAAACATCAAGACTCATAATTCTACATCCAATTATCAGAAGAATAAGTTTAATCTCTATGTAAAAAGTTCGGCAAAGTATTCCTTGAAATATGGACCTCTCGAAATTTTTACAACAGACCTATTTGACATACAACAGATCTAAGAACTTTGCTCTCCCACATTTAACTATAACACAACCCACAACCATAATAGTACATCATAACCTCTGTTTGTATACAAGGAAACAACTAAGTCTAATTACAAAACAAGAAAACTATTGCTCTGGCAAAAGGCTAGGCTTACCAAAAGAATAAAAACACCATGTTTCCTACTTTGTAGGTAAGTGTTCTATATCGATGCTAAAATTTGAAAAATGTTAAATAATTAGGTGAGTGGAAACTCAGTGAGGTGATAATTTTAATATTGTAAGAAAAGGAACAGACTTATAATGGTAAGTTTTTGTTGTTTAAAAACTAAATAACTTACCGCCATAAATCAATAATATCAAAAGCAGAGAAAAACCATTAATAGAATATATTGGGAATTTCCTACTAAACGAGTTAAAGTTTCAAATACAAAACTAGCCTAAGGCTAATGAAAACAAATAAGAGAAGTTACCCATTTTTAGCCTTAAGCTTTAAATAATTATAATAATAGCCTTAGGCCTTACAAAATCTTGCATAATTAGGATTATCTACTCACCTGATTGAAGTACACACAATTCAACTTCCCTTACCACGACGTAAAGTGCAACTGCTATGACCCTAAATACAAATGATATACCTTTAATATCTTATTCTAAGAAACATCTAAACTTAATTAGTTTCTAACAAATTCCAATGTCTTAAAAATGTTCATATGCCTAAAATTCACTTAATCCCATCAACTTTAGTGTCACTTAGAGGTTATTTAATTAAATTCTAAAATCCTTCATTCAACTTGCATTAATTTTAATTGCTATCTAATCAAGCCATATAAAATTTCCCATTCAAATTACTCTCTTTTTCTCTATGAAAAATACGAAAAATTAGTAATTCAACCTATAATTCAAATTAAAATTTTTAAAAATTCTAAATTACTTCTTAGATACATAATAATATTTAAGAAGCCCCAAAAATTCAAATTTCATCTCCTTCCAAGATCACACCTAGACCTATAATTTGAAGTTTTTCAATCCAGAGGCCAAAACTCACAATTGATAGGTGATTTCAAAGGATAAGGGTGCGAAATTCACATGTGATATGTAGTTCTAACTCAATTTAAAGCAACTACCCATAATTAAGCTCAAATTTGCCTTTTTTTCGAGTAAGTCGTGCTGTGGATTAGGGTTCTTCAATATGAGGCAAATTGGACCAAATTGATAAGTGATTTGGGCAAAGAATTGGCCAAAAAACATAGAGGAGTTGAAACCCTAAGCTAAATTAGAGTAAAACGCACCAATTTCACGAATTTTCGAGCTACGAATCGTACCATTCAGGTAGCTGGAAACTGTGTCATTTTCCAGCCACCTGGAGGTCAATGGCGATGGTTCACAAGCTGGCAGTGATGCTGAGACCTGGACATGGCGATGGAGGAAGCCTCGACTATTGGTGGAAGAAGATGCACAGTGACAAATGCAGGAAAGGACGATGTGTGAGGAAAAATGAGAGTATGATGGGATAATATCATAGAATTAGGTCATTATAATAATGTAAATGGACGTTATAATAATGTAAGTGGATATTATAATAATGTAAATGAGTATTATAATAATATAAGTGGGAGTATTTCACTTTATCAAATTAAAATTTTTTTTCTTATAGATACTTGTTTACCATAATCTATTGAGTTATAAGTATTAAGAATATACACGATAAGACTTAAATACTCATATTGATTATCATTTTAGATAAAATTGTATCTACATCTATATTTAGTATTGTTTAAGTTCCCTTTTTGAGTATTCCACTTTCATGTCAATTTTACCTTATCCCAAGTGAATTTCTCTCCCTTTCTTTAGCTCTTAAAATAAATTAAATTATCTATTATTATTATTATTATTATTATTATTATTATTATTTTCATAGGGTATTACACCTATAATTTTTAAAAAACATGTTTTTTACATTTGTTTGACATGTATAATTTGAATTAAAAGTATAATTACGTTAGATTATAAGTTTTAAACACATATTATTAATATATTAAAATATAAATAATAATTATTAATTATATTAATATTGTAAGAGTACAATGAATATTACATTAACTTATACTAACCATCTTAGAAGTTTAGCTGAGTAAATATATGATATTCTTTTGTTTTAAAACTTACACCCAACTCACTTTCAATTTATTTATTGTTAATAGAATTAAACTTTATGTATAATGTGTATTTATTTTAAAAATAAAATTACATATTTGTCGTCATCTAAAGTATATAATACATATTGAACTAATCCATTATTTAAACAAGTACTCTGTTATATCAGTTTAGTATATTTAAGATGCACTTCACACCTACCTTCACATCTTCAGTATATGACTCATTTATTTCCCTACCGGTTTACCAAACCCAGTACATTCCTTCTCCATCATATTCACCATATCTTTCGTGTGGTAGTTTGCTTTAGCATTGTTAAAGGATCCACTTGTATGACCACAATAGTACTGCTTTCTTCCTTTTTGTTCAACAAGGATAGTGCCTTAGTGGTAATTGCTAGCATCAATTTGTAGAATGAGGTTCATAACTGTGACTTGGGAACCAGTGTCAATGAGGGCAATGACATCAGGGATATTGACTTCTGGGAATCTGGGTTCTCCGGGGATGAAATTACCAAGGTACGGTCCTATTATTGTGCATTTAACAGAGGGAGGTCCATGATAATTGTTCATCCCTGGAGAACCCAGGATCCCAAAAGTCGATATGAGTTCGTCTCTCGTTTTACGGGAACCCTTCGAGAATGGTTTCAATTTCTTGGAGAATACCGTCAACTTCAAATACTTCAGTTAGATGGTCCTAAGCCACCACCTCCACCTTCCAGAACACTTATCATAACCACTACACCTCCCACACCTACCTTCACACCTTCAGTATATGGCTCCTTTATTTCCCCACTGGTTTACCAAACTCAGTACATCCCTTCTCCATCATATTCACCATATCCTTCAGAAGCTGATTATGCAAACCACTTTAAAATGACCTATTTCCAAATTTTAACAAAAATATATTGAAAAAAATTAACACACTCTTTATATTTTTGTTATATTATTTTTAATTAAAATATATAAATATATTATTTTTTCAATTATATAACGATATATATATAATTATATGATTTTTAAATTAAAATATATACTTTTTATATTATTATTAAATAAACCATCTTATGTCTTAAATACAAAATTTAATAATAAAGATATAAATAAGTTAAAATCTTTGATATACACACAATTTTGAGTGCATGTAGTAGGGATATAATTATAATACTAATATTATTTGCATTAATATTATTATAATTATATCCATACATTATAACTAAATGTATTGGTACACTCAAATGCACAAAAAAGGACAACTATAAATAACTATATGTATATAATTTTCTACCATATTTTCCCTTTAGAAAAGGGAAGAGGAAGTTAGAATAAGCATGAAAGGACATATAACTTTTTCTCTCACACACAAATTTGTTTCAAATTTATAAGAATTAACTGTGAGTCGTTTTAAAAGCTACATTATTGAAACATAAACATATTAACATTCTCCCCTAAAAAAAGAAAAGGATATATTAAAGTACGCTTGAAAAGATTTACGCTTTTACTCTCTAGTCTCTGGATGAAATCCACCCATCCAAAATTATTATATCTATATCATTATATATGTATTTAGATCTTTGATATTTGAAATTAATAAAATCAATAATTAAGATAACATTTTAAAATAAAAATAAATATAAAGTAGCAAATTATACGGACATCTCTATTTTCAAAATATACATAATTTTTTTAGAAATAGAAAAGTTATTTTACACTTTAGTCCAATTTAAATTTTTTGACTAAAATATTATCTATTTTAAGTTAAAGAAATTATAATGGCGGGTATCATGATTTCACAATTTATTTGTTATTTCTTTGAATAAACTCTTATAAGATTTTTTGGCCAATTATTTTTCTTGTAAAATGGTCTTCCGTTCCCCAACATAAAACCCATTTTGTATAGATAATTAGGAATTGATAAATTTCTTAAATAAGTATTTCGAGAGACACCATATAAGAAAAAGAAATATATACATATTTTTTAAATAAAAGAGCAAAACACAACTTTAGTATCTTATTTATCAATTGATTCTAAATTCAAATTTTCATTAATTTTTATTCTTAGTTTAGTATCTCGCTTATTAAATAATTCTTAATTTAGTTCTTCACTAGTTTTTATTCTCAATTTGGTCATTCATTAATATAAAATTTTACCTATTTAATCCTTTAATCTTTAACTAGATTTGAAATTAATAAGGGACTGAATTAAGAATAAAATAATGAATGGAGACTGAATTGAGAATTGAAATAAATTATGAACCAAACTGAGAATCATGTTAAGTGAGAAATTAAAATAGTGTTTCACTAATAAATAAAATATTATTCTATGTTTTAGTCTTATTTCAAATTTTTTGACCCAAATACCATACATTAACCTAAATACCTTTTCTTAACTTAAAACAAATTTAACAAAGAGCGGGGAAAACATGTTATTTAAAAAAGAAAATTTGTGTATATTTTTAAAAATAGAGAATAAATCTGTGTAATTTCAACAAAATCCAAAGGAAATATATTTGCTTTAACGTGTGAACTATAATGCAATTCGATTCAAAGGGACATGTAGATGTATGAGTTTTCTTTTTGGGTCATTTTCGCCACTAAAAAGAAGATGCGCATTATTAATGAATCATCTTCTCACAATCTGAAACTGGAAAAGTTGTTTGGAAAAATGTTAGAATATAAAGTTGTCTTTATTGCATTTCAAATTTGGCCAAAAGTGAAAAACGTGATACACGGCTATTAAAGATACCAATTATTGGTGGTCACAAGACTTGAACTCTTGTGACTTTAAGGAATGTCACTCAAATTCAAGACACAATCTATTCATTCAACAGTTTAAAGAATCTTTATCCAAAAAAAGAAAAGCTATACAGAGATCATGGGATGAATCATGTTTTGAAACATAGTATTTTATTTTTAAATTTAAAAATTGTTTGAAAATATTATCTTCATTTATTATTCTAAGAACTTAAAATATATGATGGTGTTTTAAAGAACTAAAAATAGAGAACCTCTTTTTAAAGATATTTTGAATTTTAGACATTTCATGTGAAGAATGTAAAAGTTTAAAATTAATCTAAAAAATTCAGGGTCAATTTGTATTTTACTCCGAAGATCCTACCATAATACTTTTTATTAGAAGAAAAAATAATTTTAATTCCTTAATTTTTATTTTAAAATCAATTTAGTCATTTATTGAAAGAAAGCATTAAAATAGTCCTTCAAAAATTAAAAAAAAAAGTATATTTATTTGATCACTTTGACTGCCAAAAAAGGTCTTTATTTTCTAAAATATTTTATCTTTTGTGAATTATTTTAATACTTTTAACCTTTAAAGTTCTATGATCGGTTTTTCAGAGTAAAAAATAATTTGATTTTTAAATCCTCTAAAATAATTTCAAAATGTAAAGTATTTATACGAAATTATAATTCTCCCGGAAATTAATTGGATCATTGGAACAATTTTATAAAAGTATCTCAACAATTATGATGAATATGATTGATAAATAATTTTCACCGTATCAGATATTTGATCTTCTGTCTGAAATGATGGCTTTCAATTTGAAACTTTACTGTGGAGAATCTACCTTTTGTTGGCCCTTAATTTCAGTATGATTTCTCTGCAAGTGCTAGCTAATAAAATTAATCACCTATGATAAATAAGCGAGTTTTTTATTTTATAAAAAAATATTGTTTACCTTGTTAAATTGATAAACAGTGACTTATTAAGAAAACTATATGTGCATTTGTAATTAAAATATGTACTTTATTTTATTATTAATTTTCATATATACATAATAAAAATTGTTCTTAAGATTTTTTTTCATTTATGCATTTGTCTATGCCAACATGCATTGTGATTTTATTTAGGCTATGATTCACTTGGCTTTTGGTTTGATCACAAATTTTTACGGAAGATTGTACTTATTTTATTCTTTCTTTCAATTAAAATATATTTTAATTTATATAATATAAATGACAATATAAATTCAAATTTAATTGAATTGAACACACTTAGAAAACAAGGAGCCGAAGGCTAGAGCAAAAGGAAATATCTTATGGGGTATGGAGACTCCTAAAAAGATAATTTTGAAAAAATTATAATGTAGGATCATAAGTTTAAAATATTTATGACAAAAGACTTTAAATTTTGTAATTATTCTAAAATACCAAGAAATTAAATTTATTAAATTCTAAAGGATCATGTTCAAGGACTTTGAAAACATAACAAAAGAGTTTCAAGGCAGGGTTAATTAAAGTGAAAGAAATTTAGTCCCTAAATCCTCCAAAATAATTTTATATTTTATAGTAAAAATCTTGAACTTAAGAGTCCTGAATTATAAATTTTCCTATATCAAAGTATTTTATTTGATTACTTGTTGATTGCGTTGTTTAGTCTGAGATTTAATTACAGAAAACAATTGCTGAAAAAATAATGATGTTTTGGTTAAAAAAAAGGGCAATCAATACATTATTTATATATATTTAGCTCGCTCAATTTGATAGTTGCACTTTTTTATATTGAGGAGAAATCTAATGTTATAATTCAGTAAAAAAACATATTAATAATGATTTCCCCTAAATTTTGACTGAATTAAAGCTCAAATTAAAATTCAAGTTTATTCTTATTTGTATTTTTTTTAATGGAATAGCTTGCTTTACTTTAAATGAACCGATTTAGTATAATACTCGACTTGACTATATTATAGAACCTCATTCATCATTATGGAGCTATGATGTATCTTTATCTTTATCCCTTTGGGGACCAAAAAATCATATATATGGACAAGAGACAATAACCCGACGTGAAAAGAAAATTAAAGACTGCCTTAAGTTCCTTAAATTATTGAAAAACAACAAACATCGATCTTTGGAACTCAAATATTAGATGCTCCTACACCATGTCCCAATCAGATCTGGGTCACCACGAGTATATATATGTTCTTGGAACTCAATTATTATGTCTCTTCTTTATTGATGATTGCGTTGAAATTTTAAGGCTTGGACTAAGACGAAATGAAATGAAGAATAATAAAATTGAATAAGCAAAAAGAAATGAAATAAAAAGGTAGGTATTATTTAATTATTTGAGAGTTTAATAAAAGAATAAAGTTGTTAATGGAATGAAGTAAGTTATAAATTATTTTATAATATTATCTTTATAAGTAGAATTAAGGATATCAAATGTCTCTAAATTTGAGATACGAGGAGGATTGCCTACTTGGAGACTAACATTTAAAGATATTTTTTTTGTGCAAGGACAATAAATTTTTTTTCTTAGAAGTACTTTGGTAATGGGACTCCCCGTGGGGTGTCCATCCCCATCCTTATCTTGGTCAATTTTACATAAATACATTTTAAAGTTATATATACGAGTATTATCATTTTTGTATTTTTTTAGTTGTTTCACTCATATTTATATTTATAATAATTTAAAATAATAATATTTTAACCTAAAAAAATAAAATTCAATAATTACATTTTAGTCTTTTTCTTGGAGACTTGGATGGCATAGTAGCATCAATTTAAAAACAGTTTAGAGCTACGATGGTAGTGCATCTCTTTTTCTTCTCCTCTTGTTGTAGTTAGGTATAAGCTTTTAATTAATTTTTAAAATTTTTAATTTAGTAGTTTCCTTTGCATTTTTGATAATTCATCTAGTGTCCAACCTTTTTTTTTATTGCGAATTTTGACATCTCTAAGAGCCTTAGAAAAACGTTCATACGCTTATGGATAAGTATATAAACTTTTAATTTTACTACATCTGTCTATAAACTTATATAATCAAAGGCATGCATTTCAAATTTTTTAACTACCCAATACTTTTAATATGGGAAGAATGATGCATTATCCTGGCATGACTTTAAATATGAGCAATTGTATATGGTTTAATTGGAAGTGAATTGAATATTTTTATACTCAAGGCATATAATTTTATTTTCGTTTGAAGAGTACTGCCACTGTCAATAATAACATCTTAAGTTATTTACACATATATGCAAAATTAAATATTCTTACTTACAAATATATCTTGCTATACTCATAAAATTTAATTCACAAATATTTCAAGCATTACTAACATGTCATTCTAACTAACAAAACTTATGTTTTGAAGTTTAGGTTGTAAAATCTCGTGTGAAATCTTTCAATTGAAAATGAAAGAAATGAGGATTTATTGCTGTTATATTATTGCTTTCAATTGCAAGCATTAATATCTTGTCATTGTAATTTCATGTATATTATTTTGAGATGTCCTCAAGAGTACTCATAAGAGTGTACAGGTGCACTCATATTAATTTATATAGTTTTTAAATTTAAAATATTAACCTAAAAATAATAATTTTAAAATGATGGAATCACATTATAATTAAGTGAATCAGTGCTTAAACTTGTGAGTGTACAAAATTTTTTACCTATTATATTATTGATTTAATGTCCTCGTAAATCATATTACTTGCACACTAATTAAAGGTGAAATAATTGAAAATTTAAAACACATTAATGATAAAACAAAGTGAAAATGGATGAAAAAGCAATACATCGTTATATTTTATAAATTATATGAATAATCGTTTGAGTTTTAAAAAAGAAAAAAAGTAATCAAAGTTTGTTTTCTTTAAGATGGGCTTCTTTTCATCCCCTAACGTCTTGAAAACCTTACTTAAGTAAGACCTTAATTAAGAATGGTTATTTTTAATTCTTCTTCTAACCATTACTCACCAACTAGTACTTGGAACTCCTGCGAAAAAACTTGTCATCTCTGTAGGCTTGTTTATAATGAGTTTGAATTAAATTTAGGCATTCATCCATCATGGCTCCCATCACCTTTTTCTTTGCTATCGTTCACTATTTTTGTGTCCTACTAGCCATCATTCTCTAATTTCTCTTCAATGCTGGATAATTATAATATTCTTGATGTAGATAGTTCTAATTTCAATGATGTCAATGCGGGTCATCCTAAGAGGCTCGTTTGGAACAAGTTGTCTAACAGCTTTGTTGAAGTTGGCCTTATAGGTGCTGTCTCTTGATATGCTTTGTTTGAATTTACAAGAGAAATGATCATAGACAAAGTGACGAGTAAATGAAGCAGTAAAGAGGCAAGAAGTTAGAGGATGAATCAGTCTGCATCCTTTAATGCACCTGGGATGCATCCTTATACCACTGATCTAGCGTGAGAGAATGGACGTCCAAATCTCCAACAACGAGAGCAAAGCCTTTGCCAGAGGTTCGTAGGATTTGTCATTCCATGTTAGCAATTATTGGTACATTTTGGTTAACATCTATATCAACTTCTTTTGGATGGCCTAGTAATAGAGAGACTGATTTGAGTAACAGAGCACTGAGTGGAGGACCAATTTGAATTTTTGAATGAGTAGAGAACCAAAATGGAGATTGGCCTATGAATGGGGGACCAAAATGAAATTTTTGTCAAAGTAACTATATTCAAAATTATCAAGTACGCATAAGAAATATCACTTTTAAATTCATGTATAAAATTATGACATTCTTATTGATCTTAACTTTTCAATCTCAAAAAAAAGAAAAAATGAGTTCTAATGTTGATAAAGTAGTACATTGCATTATTCTGTTGTAATATAATTAAAGAGTATCAAATGTATGCATATGATTAAAATAATGTCATGCATAATTATGATATTCAACTTATTTCTTAATGGAGAGTGGTTAAAGAAAGCGCCCCAAATGCATATATGTGATTAATGATTGCATATAATAATAACCTTGCAAGATGATTGCTTATGCTATATTATCATCTAAAACTGTCGGTATTTTCTAACTTTGCTTTGATTTTATTATGCTTCTATCTTTATTGAAAATGTTTTAGACCTAAAGCTTTGGATCCATTGATGATTGTCTACAAATTCAAATGATGTATGGTTTGTTATATTAGTATGATTTAAAATGTGGCATTTTCATCAGAGTGATTGCATTTTCATCATAGTGATTTACTAGAAGTATGGGACTAATGAACCTTTTTTAAAGCCAAATAACTTAAATGCTAATCACAAATTTTGGCATTACTTAGTGAAAGGTGAAAGCAATCAATGATGGTTAATTTGAGAAATAAGAAACTGGCAAATATACTGCATATTTAAAATCAAGTAGAATTTAGTGATTAAATATTCTTGTACTTGAGTTCAAATAACATATTGATTTCTTTGGCGTATTGTTTCAAGCTTTTTCCGGTAAAATTGAGCTTAAAGTCATCATAGAAAAATATTGATACAGTAGCAATAACTTTAAATAATACGACTTAACAGAAATTTTATTCATAAAAAAACAAATTTGACAATTTAACTCACAAATATGATAAAGAAATTTACCATTGATACTTTGGTGGCTATTTTCTACTTTTCAATTTTGTATCACCCATTTACTTAATTTGAATTCATTTAGTTTACCTCCAATGTCTTATCAACAAAAAATCACAATATTTTGCACTATTTTAAGTTTAAAGTACATCTCTCTATAAACTTATATAATCAAAATACATGCATTTCAAATTTTTAAACTACCCAAGGCTTTAAATTTGCGAAGAATGGCGCATGATCCTTGTATGACTCTAAATATGGGCAATGGTATATGGTCTAATTGGAAGTGAATTGAATTATTTTATGCTCAATAAATATAATAATTCATTATCTGAAAAGATGGTCAATATTATATATAATGAAGTATTTTAACAATTTATCTTAAGTTAATATTTTTATAACATTTTTACATATTTAATTATTTTAACTTGTAAATATGATCTTGCTATACTCATTACTTTAATTATCAAATTGCATGTATTACTATCATGTCATTGTAATTAACAAAATTGGTGTATTGAAGTTTAGGTTAGAATTTTTTTTGGTGTAAAACCTTTCAATTGAATGAATTTTCATATATATATATATATATATATATATATATTTATTTATTTATTTTGATTTATTATATTATTGCTTTCATGTCATGGTACATCACACGGGTCACATGTTAATTCAAGGTGAAATAAAAAAGAATTTAAAAAACATTTAAGATAAAACAAAATGAGAATGAAAGAAGAGAAACAATACATCTTTGTATATTATAAATTATATAGATAATTGTTTGAGCTCCAAACCAAAAAGTAATACGTGAAAGCAAGGCTTGCTTTCTTCGAGGTGGGCCTCTTTTCATCACCTAATATTCTAATAAAATTAATAGGCCTATTGAGGTCAACTTCTTCAATTTGCATAAATAATTTTCTTATATTAGAATCTCTTAAAACTATATGATGAACAATTAAATATTAATTTGAAATTTTGACTCCAAATTTTGAGGAAAAAAAATGAAAATGTGGCTGTTAATGGAGTCACGGTTCACTCTTCTGCTGGATCTTAGAATCAATTTCTACCCTTTTAACTTGTAATAATTTGGCATTTAAATTGTATTTGTTGCTTCTTGGTTTGGGGGATGATCATCATGTTTTGGCAGCTATGGAGAATGTGTAAGGCCAACTAGTCATTGTAATTAAGTTGCCATAGTAGTATATTCATGTTATGCAATGAACTTGTAATGTGGACCTAGTATAACTATATCCTTTGTACTCTCAGTCTGTAATACGGACCAATAAGTAGAATATTCTTATTGTATAGAGAAATTGTAATCGGAATCTATAATTTGAAAGATTACATTTTATTCATTTTGAGATATATATTGTGTTTAGTTTAATATTTGACAGGTTTAAAATTTTGTAGACACATCTATATAAGAATCTGTTTTTGAAATTAATTTTAAAAATTAAATTGACTCAAAATTATGTCAATTCAACATTAATACAAACATAGATATAATATGAGAACTTGCTTGTATTGGTAACCCAATTGTGTTGAAATATGAGTTTGGCTTTCATATATAGGTGGACATTATCACTCATTGCTAAAGGTTGCAGTTCTGGACTTTCTTACCTCTGGTGTGATTTGATATAGTTTGCAGTTTAGAAAAATGCAACATTATGGCTCATTTCTAACCCATTCATTCACTAACCCAAAACGGGTAAAATCAGAAACCATTTTTTAATTGCTAAACTTTGTAATCCTACATAACTCTCACCGTTAAATAACACCAAAATTAGAAACCATTAATTAATAGCTAAAATCTGTCATAATTTACACTCCAACTATGAGAGAGTATTAAGTTTCTACTTCCAATACACACGAATACACGATCAAATCATACATTAGCTGAAGAATGAGTTGTAAAAATCTGTACATATATTTAATAATCAATCAGAGACAAACCTGCATAATCACAAAACAAATGTAATCTGCACATATGATTATTTTGTCAAGTGAACACACAAAGTTATAAAACATTATTTTAAACCCAACATATGATCATTTTGTTTCATTTACTTTGTCCGCCATGTACACGTGGTATGGAATAATCATGCACTCAAAAAACATTATACCCAGCAGCAATCCATAATAAAACCGAACATGAATTGCAGTGGAGTGGAGTGAAGATAAAATACTTTAGGAGTTGCAGTGGAGTTTAACGGCACCAATGGATTTTGACAGTGGTTCAGTATTTAAGGGTACTCTTATCGGCTTTAAGGTCTCATTGTGTGGGAGCTTCCATATTAGTAGTCTATGCCAACTCAACAATTATATATTTCCACATCACCTCATCTCCATTTGCCACCTAAGCATCCTCCTAACGGCGTCATAACGTTTTTCAACAGCAGGAACCAGAAGTTAGATGGCAGCAAAGTAGAGGGAAGGAATTTAAAAAAACAAAAAAAAAAGACTATAGGGATAATTGAAAACTATTGCAAACTATAACGACTAAATGAATAATTTTTTCATAACTTAAAAATAAATAAATATTCTCCCAACAAACTTTAAACTTTTAGTCTATTCTTTTGTTAGTCAAAGTTAATAAAAAAAAAATTTAACTTAATAAAAATATTTTTATTAGATTTTATCATTTACTTTATGTCACACTTTTATTTGTCTAAAAATAATAAATAACAGATTTTGAAATGATATTGATTTTAAATTTCTCTAAATAAAATAAATGATGTTATTAACGGCATCAAATATTCAAAACTAAAATAAGCATTTGTAAATGGTTTAAAATTAAAATAATATTTTATAATTTTTGTCAAAAATAACTTTTTTTGTTTTGAAAAATATTTTTAAAATATCATATCAATAAAAAATAAAAAAACTTGTTATAAAGAGAGTTCTAGTTCTCTCATAGTTAATTTGATTTTAAGATTTATGTATGTTTAATATTTACATTATAGATAAAAGGATTGAAGTCTATGGAGATGGAAGAAAAGAATAGAGTGGAGTATTAAGTTCAAATGTATCAAATCTCCTCAGCTCTTGTTGTTTTGGGCCTTAATCTATGTATCAGTAAAGCATCAAGAAAGTGATACTTGAGCCATTTGGTGGCACACTGACTGAGATATTGGATTTTGAAAAATATCTGACCAAACTAATGAAACAAGAAATTTGAAGTGATGCATACAATAAAGCTAACAACTTCGATTGCATTAAGACTCCATGAGAGAAGTTTCCTCAACCCTCTTGTGTAATCTCTTAAACTTGAACCTGTACTATAATCTTCTATTATTTATAATAACTTTTTTGCAGTTTCATTCTTTGATTATCAGCATCGAATTTAGTTTTAGATAACTAACATGTTAAAAATCTTTTTGAGTGTGCATTAATTTGGATAATATCATACGGCAAACTTCTTAGAAAATATTCCTCTTCTCTCTGGTCATTTGAGATATCTGTACTTTTCTTTTTCAAATGCTCTATCAAATGCTTGTATGAGTATAACTATTATCCATATAAAGGCTTGCTTTGATGATTGGTCCGTTCATGCTGTGGGTTTACAAGTCTGAGCTAAAACATTGTTCTAGGTAAATATACTAGTCTTTGTCACAAGGGGAAGTATAGATGAATGACAAAATATGGAATGATATATGGAGTGAAATAACTTGTTTTGAATAAAATGTTGTTTGGAATTTTTTAAGGATAAAATGATATAATTTAAGAGGAATTCTAAAAGTCCTCTTAATATTCATAACTTTTTTTTTGGTCATTTAAAAGTAAGGATTTAAAATGGAACAAAATGACTAAAATAGAACATAAGAATACAGACTCATTATGACTGATTTTTGTTGCTTGCCCAAGTAGAAAAGTAACTATGTTCAAGAAGTTTGCATAGGAAATATCACCTTCAAATGCATGTATAAGATTATGATATTCTTATTGATCTTAGGTCTTCAATCTTAAAAAGAAAAAAGTGTTTTGATGTTGACACAATAGTACTTGTGAATTATTCTGTTGTAATATAATAAAAGTGTATCAAATTCATGCATGTGATTAAAATAATGTCATACATACATTATGATATTCAACTTATTTCTTGATTGAGAGTAGTGCGCCGAATGCATATGTGATTAAGGATCGCATATGATAATAACTTTGCAAGATGGATGCTTATAACAGCTTTACTTGTTATGTTACCATCTGACGCTGTTGACAATTATTAGTTTTGGTTTGACTTTATTATGTTTAATCTTTATTGAAAATATTTCAAATTTCAAGTTTTGGATCCATTGATGATCGCATACAGGTTCAAATGATGTTTGTTTCGTTATGTTAATGTGATGTAAAATGTGCAATTCCCATCAAATTGTCTATGCTGGAAATTGGGCTTAATGAACCTTTTTTCTAAAGCCAAATCACTTATATTTAGATACTAACTACAATTTTTGGCATGAGTTGCTTTACAAAGTGAAGGGTCAAAGCGAAGAATAATAGGTAATGTGAGAAACAAGAAACTGGCAAATTCACTGCATAATAATTGCAAGTGAGTTGGATATTTTTATACTTAATAAATATAATAATTCATTGTTTGAAAAGTACTAGCACTATCAATATTATCTATAACTTTTGTACATATTTAATTACTTTTCCTTGTAAATATAATCTTGCTACAATCATTGAATTAAATTCTCAAATTGCAAGCATTATTGTCATGACCCTAATTAATAGGATGTGACCGATATGGGAAGCGTCATACCTTTTTGTCCTCGTAAGCTTAACTTACACATAAAAAAAATAAGACATTTACTGAACATATAAAATTTTCATCAAATAAAACTGAGACAAAATGTCCACAAGTACATATGCCAAAAGAATTAGTTTACTCTTGTGTAGAAATTTTAACAGAGTCTCCCTTGAAATATGGATATTCTGAAATTTATATAGTGAAAAATTTGACAAACAATAATATGGGGAGCTCTGCTTTCCAATATCTATACATATACAATAGTGCACAATCTCTACTAGTATATAAGGGGAGCTACTAAATCTAATTATGAATTTACAATAAAAGAAGAGCTCTTGCCCATACAACAACAAGGCTCACCAAAAGCGAGAAACACCTGCAAACTCCTACTCTGTAGATGAGTGTCCTGGACTAGTGTTGTAATTTGAAAAATATTAAATAATGTGGGCTGATTACAAACTCAGTGAGCAAATAATACCAATTATATAAAGGAAGGGACAGACTGGCCATAGTAGAGTTTTTTTATTTTTTATTTTTTTTAAAATCATATGTTGTTTTAAAACCAAACATATTTCATGGTCAGTATAAATAGTGCAGAAAGCAGAACACATCTTAAACTTCAGTAAAGGCCTCAATAGTAAAATTATAAAACCAGTTCTAAATGAAAATAGATAAATACATAAGTAACACAAGAGTATTTCAAAACCAATTGACTGCTTGGGAACATCCTACAAAACCATTAGATATAAAAAATAGAGCTAGCCTAACGTTAGTATAATTAGAACATAATAGATATCAGTCATAAGCTTCAAGCCCAAAATATTTAGAATAATGGCCTTAGGCCTTAGATAGAGTATCATAATAATGACATCAAGCCCAATCTTATCAGAATACAGATCATGTTGCATTATAACTAACTTATACTATTGTTAGTTACACAGTTCTGTTTGTATGCATTCCTAAAATTTCTTTAACATGAATAAATCTATAATAAAAAATAGAAATTTCAAAAATTCAAAATCAGACTTACTCATAAAGACAGATAAAAGTAATCTAAATTTTAAAATCTTAGTACATTGTATATATGGAATCAGATATCTTCATAATTAAAGAACCAAAATATTTCATGAATATAAACTAGAGTATTTCAAAATGCAAACAAAAAAGTTCAAAAGTTTAAAAATATTTTAACTCAGAAAACTCAAAATCAAAGAAATTATGAAATGTAAAGTAATAGAATCCACAATTCTAGAAGTTTAAAGGTTTTTAGAGTATGCAAATGATATTTATAATTCTAGGAGAAGCTTGACCTAAGGAGTTCAAGAAACAATATTATTCCAAAATAGATATTATAAAATAGAAATCTTGCATAATTAGAATTATCTACCCACCTAATAAAAGCCCACACAACTCACTCCCTTAGCCGTGGAGTAAAGTGCAACTACTATGACCTTAAAAAAAAAATGATAAACCTCTAACATCTTATGCTAAGAAGCATCATAACTCAGATAAATTCTAACAAGTTTCCACAATGAGTTGACATTAACAATCCATTTTAGTATTTTATTTCTTTTCTCTAAGGTTATTGTTATTCCACTTAATGTCTTGATTTGCCATAACTAGCACATATATTCACATATACTTAAAAAATACTTTGGGATCCAAATGTTCTGTAACTTAAAGTTGTAATCTCACCAATAACCAATGTAGATAAATTGCACTAAGATATTTCAAGGTTTTTAATAATGCTCATATGAGCACATAATTTCCATCAACTCCACTTCTCATTACTTAGATTATTTCCAACATAAGACAATGATATTTCTTAATATGAAAATGACATTAAACACACTTGCCAATTATCATCATCTAAATAAACAGTTGAGTTATCCAATTGTACCAATTAGGTCAAAATTTATACCAACAATAACCAAGTAATTTATTTAATACTTATATTTATTTTCAATGCACTGTCATTCATCAGGCATCTTCTAATCAACAATTAAATTTAAAATAATTTGAGAAAAATTCCTAAGTGATGTACCACTCCGAATGATAACTTATAATGATTCAAATTCTTTATATCAGGTCTAATAATACTAAAGAATTAAGAAATCTTCATATACCATCACTCTACATGCTTTAACTCCCTACCAAGAAAGAAGGGATTTTAATTGAAAAATCTAATAATCAAATTAACACATGAGAATTGTTAGATACTTAACTAAGATAAAAAAATTCCAATGAAATTTTACAACACTCCTTCAAATCGAACTCCAATTGGACTTTTTTAGTTACTGTTCTCATTCTTCATTTGAAATTCTAAAATTGGGGATTTCCAATTTTTGAGGCATAATCTCAAAATTAATCACTCAAATAAGTGGAGAACTACACAAAATGAAGTATTAAAGTAAATCCTTAATTTGGTTTGAAGAAATTTCACCTAAATGTGTAAATTTTGGCTCCAAAATACTGTTCATGCGATTTTCAAATAGCTAAGAAAGGGATTCCAAATTCTGAAGACATAACTTGATATTAAATATGAAATTACAAGAGAGAGTTGAAATTCATAGTAAAATAGAACCCCCATCGAAATTGGAAGAGAAACTTACAAATCAAGCTCAAATTTGATGAAGATTTTTTAGCATTCTGACATGAACAAACACTTGAATTTCCATCCACCTCCATGTCCACTCTCACCATAAGAGACCCTAAACACGTTGGAAGGGGGAGGAGAACGATGTAGCATACCCACTAGAGCCAAATGTGACAAAGATCGAAGATGAACTTCAAGCTCAAGCATAACGGGAAGGAAGAAAGGAAAAAAAGAAAGAAGAAGATATAAGGGTATTTTAGTAATTTACCTTAGAAGGGACACATGATAGTACACAAAATTAAGTAGTCCAATGTACATGGACAAGTTTGAAACTAAACCCTTTTGGTTTGCATGTGTAAGACTTAGCCACTTGAATATGCCTAATTCTCATAAAAAAACTACTTTAATTAATATATGGCTCCTACTAACTTTCTTTTTCCCAATTATATGGTCTCTTTCCTCTAACTAATGTAAAAATTTACAAAATTATTCCACTAATATAAATTATTAGACAAAAATTCCATGAATCATACAATTATTATCATGTATTTGTTATTAATAAAACTGGTGTATTGAAGTTTAGGTTAAAATTTTTTTAGTATAAAATGTTTCAATTGGATGAGCTTTTATTTCATTTGATCAGTTATATTATTGTTTTCATGTCTTCCTTCATTACACAGCTCTAGTGCTAATCAAATGTGAAATAAAAGAGAATTTAGAATGCATTAAAGATAATACAAAATGAAAAAGGAAGAAAAGTAGCAGGACTTCTTGTCATCACCTAACATCCTAGTAAAATTAATGAGACTGCTAGGACTTCTTCAATTTGCATAGATACTTTTATTCTATTAGAGTCTCTTAAAAATATATGATGAATGATTAAATATTAATTTGACCCCAAAGGTTGAGGAAAAAAATAATATTTAATAAAAATTTTATTAAACAAAGTTTTATATTAAAATAGATAAATAATATTAATATGTGGCCCCACAATTAAAAGCACAATAATATAATTATTCTGTGTGATACGACTTTCAATTTGGTACTTTGCTGTTGAGAATCTACCTTTTGTTGGCCCTTAATTTCGGTACGATTTCTCTCCAAGTGCTGGCTAATTAAATTAATGATAAATCAGCGATTTTTTTTACTTTTTTCAAAAATGATGTTTACGTTGTTAAATTGATAAACAGTGAGTTATTAATAGTTATCAATAAAATTACATGTGCATTTGTAATTAAAATTTGTACTGTATTTTATTATTAATTTGCATATATACATAATAAAAATTGTTCATAAGTTTTGTCATTAACGTATTTGTGTTCCTGCTAACATGCATTGCCATTTTGGTTTGATCACAGATTTTATGAAAATTATACTTATTTTAATTTTTGCTTTCTATTAGAATATTTTTGAATTTATAAAATATAAATGACAATATAAATTTAAATTCAATTGAATTGAACACATTTGCATAACAAGGAGTCAAATGCTAGAGCAAAAGGAAATATCTAATGGGGTATGGAGACTCTTAAAAATATAATTTTGAGAGAATTATAATTAAGGAGCATAAATGTTAAGCATTAATAGTAAAAGAGTTTTTAAATTATTGTAAAAGACTTAGAGATTGAATTCATTAAATTCTTATGGATCGCATCCAAAGACTTTGAAAATAAGAAAAATATATTTTTGGCCTCTCACCTTTTGTCATTAAATCAATTTAGTCCTTAAAAGATGGAAAATACTAAATTGGTCCCTCAAAGATTGCACTGTGATCACATTTGGTCATTTTGTCATGAGATCATTGAAATTAATCTGAGCTAGACCTTTTTTGCTGATGCAACATGTTATTTGCTAATGTGGATTAGTATTTTGCCCATCATTAAATAATTTGGTCATTCATCTTGCTCCACAAGATCGATTTAGTCTCTTATCTTTTACAAATAGATTAATTTTAGTCCCTCAATCTTCAACATTAAATCAATTTGGTCTTTCAATCTTTGACATTAGATTAATTTGGTCTCTCAACTTTTAACACTAGATCCATTTGATCCCTTAACTATCATCACTAGATCAATTTAGTCACTTGTCTTTTGCCACTAAAACAATTCAGTCCCTTAAAAATTTCAACATAATCAAAGTTGGTCCTTAGCGATAAAAATAAAATAATTACGATGCCACTTTCGATGGATTTTTAATGTTTGCTAAAATAAAATAAGGATGCAAATAGGATTTAGTGGTAACGTATAATAAATTATCTACTGTATTAATACAAATACACATATACACATAGTATTTAACTTATACTTGTCATAGAACCATAGAACACATATATCTGGGCATCAATGCCCAAATTGATGGGTCATTCATTAATGTTTTTTTTTAAGCAATACAATATAAGTATTTTCAATTATTTATTAATATTTTACTTTTTATTAATTTCTATAATGATTTTCAATTAAAAAGAAGTATATTGTGTTTAAGGAAAAAAAAAACATTAGTAAATAACCCATCAATTTAGGTAGTGATAAGGTATGTGTGCTTTGTAGTTCTAAAACAAGTATTAGTTGAATGCTATGTGTATGTGTGTGTATTTGTGTTAATGTATTAAATAATTTATTATGTATTGCTACTAAATCCTATTTGTATTCTTATTTTAATTTAGCCAACATATAAAATCTTTACACCATAATTATTTTATTTTTATCACTAAGGACCAACTTTGATCATGCTATCTTTGAGGGGCCAAATTGTTTTAGTGGCAAAAGATGATGGAACAAATTGATCTAATGGTGATAGGTGAGAGACCAAATAGATATAGTGTCAAAGGTGCTAAATTGATCTAATGTCAAAGATTGAGAAACCAAATTGATCTATTTGTGAAAGATAAGGGACTAAATTGATCTAGTGGCATAGGAATAGGGACCAAATTATTCAATGGTGTGGCAAACTACTATTCTAACCTTAATAGATAATATGTTGCATCAATTGAAAATGGTCCAACTTGTTTTAGTTTTAACGGCCTCATGATGGAAGAACTAAAAATGATCACAGTGTAATCTTTAAGGAACCGATTTAATCCTTTTCATTTTAGGCACCAAATTGATCTAATGGCAAAAAGTGAGGGACTAAAAATATATTTTTTTCCTTTGAAAACATATAACAAAGAAGTTTCAAGTAGGGTCAATCACCGTAAATGAAAGTTAGTCTCTGAATTCTCTAAAATAATTTTAAATTTTAAAATATTTTATAATAAATATATTAAATTTATAATGCTTAAAATTTTTCCTATACCAAACTATTTTATGGTGGTGTTGATTGCGTTGTTTAGTTTGAGATTTTATTAAATAAAAAAATGGGTGTAAAAGAAAAGAAAAAAAAAAAGGAGGCAAATCGATACATTATTTATGTATTTAGCTAGCTGAAATTTGATGGTTGTACTTTTTTATATTGAGGAGAAATCCAATATTGTAATTGAAGTAAAACATATATAAATTATTTTTTCAATATATATATATATATATATATATATATTAAAGATCATTTCCCCTAAATTTTGTCTGAATTAAAGCTCAAATTCGAGCTTATTCTTATTTGTATTTTTTTTAATGGAATAGCTCGCTTTACTTTAAATGAACCGATTTAGTCATACTTGGCTTTATACTATATTATAGAATCTCATGCGTCATTATGGATTTTTGATATATCTTCATCTTTATCCCTTTGGGGGAGCAAAAAATCATATATATGTACAAGAGACAATAGTCCGTTATGAAAAGAAAAAAGAAGACTGCCTTAAGTTCGTTAAATTATTGTAAACAACATACTTCGATCTTTGGAACACAAATATTGGATGCTCCTACACCATGTCCCAATCAGATCTGGGTCACTAAGATTATATATATGTTCTTGGAACTCAATTGTTAGAGCTCCTTTTCATTATTGATGGTGTTGAATTTGTATGGCTGTGATTGAGATAAAATGATTAATAATAAAATTGAATAACATAAGAAGAAATGAAATAGAAAGGTATGTATTATTTCATTATTTGAAAATTTAATAAAAGAGAATGTTGTTAATGAAATGAAATGAGTTATAAATTATTTTTATAAATAAAATTAAGAAAGACAAAATGTCTCTAAATTTAAGATACGATGGCAGCTCATTTAGGAACTAGCATTCGTGGATATTTTCCTCCCACGGGAACAATTAAAAAATTTTCTTAAAAGTAGTTTGGTAATGGGACTCTCCATCCTATGAAGTCTTCATTACCATCCTCATCCTGTCAATTTTGCATAAATATATTTTAAAGTTATATATACAAATATTACTAATTTTTATATATTTTTTAGTCATTTCACTCATTATTTATATTTATAAGAATTTAAAATTATAATATTATAACCTAAAAGTAAAATTCAATAATTACTTTTTAGTCTTCTTTTTTTTGGAGCCTTGGATGGCATATTAGCATCACTTTCAAAATATTTAAAAAGCTATGGTCATAGTGCATCTTCTTTTCTTCTCTTCTTACTGTAGTTAGGTATAAGCTTTTAATTATGTTTTCAAGTTTGTGATTTAGTAGTTTTTTCTGCGGTTTTGATAATTCGTATAGTGTCCAATTTTTTAGTGCGAATTTTAACATCTCTAAAAGCCTTAGAAAGACTACACGTACTTACGAAGAATTAACTTGAGATTTTTCATCAATATAAGTAAAAAGCAGTAACAGGATTGAGTCATTTTTATTTTTGAAATTTGCATTTTCAAATTATTATTCAATTTTTTGGACCACAGTTTAAAATGCTAAAATAGTATATCAAGACTGATTAAAGAGTGACTTTCAATTTATCAATTCTAAGTCTATGTCTTTTCATTGTCATACACAAAAAAAAAAAAAAAAAAGAGAAAATATTGGCAAAAGAATAGTCTAATAAAATTTTGGGAACTTTTCCGTTTAGGACCAATAGATGCAATTAATTACTAAAAATTGACCTTAGATTTTGAAATCACTTTGAAGGACAAAATCTCATTTTATGAATTTTCAATGGACAAAAGTGCCCTCAAACTTCAGGTTTTGTATTACTTACAAATCACGTTTGTCTCAGTTACTAAATGTTTTTTGCATTTCTTACCATATAAGTTTTATTCTTACAAAAATAAGTAACTTATGGACTAATTATTAACAAGGTTTACATTACTTGCAAATCATGTTTACCCTACTTATTGAATGATTTTATATTTTTTATCACATAAGTTTTATTCTTAACTGATTAGACTAATAAGTAACTTATAAATCTATTACCACCATAGTTTGTGTTACTTACAAATTATGTTCACCTTAATTACTGAATGATTTTGCATTTTTACCACATAATTTTTATTCTTAACTTGTGGACTAACAAGTAATTTATGGATTTATTACTATTATATGTTGCATTATTTACAAATTACATTCACCACTATTATTGAATGATTTTGTATTTCTTACCACGTAATTTTTATTCTTAACCAATTAGATTAACAAGTAACTTATGGATACGCAAACTATGGTAGTAATAAGTCCGTAAGTTACTTTTTAGTCTAACTAGTTAAGAATAAAAATTATATGGTGATAACTAGGGTGAACGTGATTTGTAAGTAACATAGATTATGGTAGTAATAGATCTATTAGTCTAACTAGTTAAGAATAAAACTTACGTGATAAAAAATTTAAAAAGCATTCAGAAGTTAAGATGAACGTGATTTATAAGTAACGTAAACTATATTAATAATAAGTCCATAAGTTACTTATTAGTCTACATGGTAAGAAATGCAAAACCATTTAGTAATTAAGGCGAGCGTGATGTGTGAGTAATGCAAACCATGGTAGTAATAATATCATAAGTTACATGATAGTCAAACCAATTATAAATAAAAATTATGATTAAAATTGCAAAAACATTCGGTAAGATAACGTGACTTGTTAGTAATGTAAAATATGATAGTAATAAATTCATTAATTTGGGGTAATTTTGTCCATTGAAAAGTCATAAAATGAGATTAGATACTTTAGGGTAATTATAAAATTTAAGGTTTTTTTAGTAATCAATTGCATCTACTGGTCTTAAATTGAAATTTTTCCTAAAATTTTTATCAAGTAATTTGAAGGCCATGTATATATAATTTTTATTGTTGGGAATCCTTATGGCTTTTAGTTTTGTGAAATAACAAAAATAAATTTAAAATGTGGCAAATCAGTATATTAAAGTAGAAATATCACAATAAAATTTGATATGAACACAATCATAATATAAGCATAAATTGAGGTAGAATAAGAATAAAACTAGCAATGAATCGAAAAAGAAAATTAAAAATGCTAAAATAATAAAAGAAGGATAATCCATAAAAAACCAATGAAATTAAAAAATGCCACCAAACAAATGACGATAAATCTTAAACTTAAGTGAATTGAAAATGAAGAACAAATAACAAAAGAAAAAAATGACAAACTTAAGTAGAAGATTGACTAAGCTGTGTACAACATGGATGGTAGACAAATAGATATAGGAACAATAGAGACAAAGTGAAAAGAAGATAGAACAAGTGAGAAAGGGTTCACATATTGAGGATAAAACAAAACAAGCAGAGTAAAGACCTAAATGGATGGTTTTGGCCTTAGCTTTAGCTTTTCTCATGGATTTTTATTTATAACAATTTGGACAAATTTTGGGCTAGAAGATACTAAAATACTGTCATACCTTTAACCAAAGAGATGTGATTGACATGAAGGGAGAAGCATACCCCACCTCTGTGAACCAACAGAAAGGCATACAACATGATCAAGTTAATCATAGATTCCCATATAAGATATATGTAATCATATCAATCGGTTAATATATACAATTATATGAAGGGAAGATAAATAACTAATTCATTACATGACTTTTATGCATAAAATTTCAATAGGAAATATGGACTCCTTAAAATTTCTCTAGACAAACATGCATATCAAAAGTATAGAGAGCTTCGCTCACACAAAAGTTTCCAGTCAAATAGTCTAGTACATAAATAAAGCACACAAAAATTTGTCTGTGACTTATGAAGCTACTAGAGTTCAATATATATAAGATTTACAACAAAAAGAATATCCCTCCCCTTGCAAACAATACAGGGCTCACACCAAAAGAAGTCTATTTGGACGCTACACTGTAGAGGAAGGTCCAAGATCAACACTGCTATCTAAAAAATGTAAAGAAATAGGGGTAAGTGACAAACATTCAGTGAGTAAATATCACTAACTATATCGAGAAGGGAATAGACAAATAGTAGAGTTTTTCACAAACTTTTGATCGTTTCAAATAAAACCATAGATCTTAAATTTCAGTACATAAGTCATAATTTTATGATAATAAAAGCTTCCCTTTCTTAACGTAATGCACTAAAAGCAATTAAATTCATAAATTTAAAAGTACAAAAGTGGAAGACATCCCACAAAACCCACAGTAAATTGATAATCAAGTACTAGCATCTGTTAGTAATGACAGTATAGTACATTGTAGTAATTAAAGGTGTGTAAGTAGGCTCATAATCAGTCAGCAATACAGCACAAGACCTTAGTACAATAATATAGTACATGGTGCACCATTGCTAACACTTACTACCATTAGCTACAGGGTTTTGCGTTAGATGTAGTCCTAGTAAAACATTTTCATTATTAGCAACATAATAAATTTTTGAACAAGTAAGCAGTGGTTCTTCAATTCATAAAGTTTACAGTAGCAAAATTCATTCAAAATGCATACAGAAATCATATAAAGACCATTCATTTAAATTTTTAAGGAAATCAATCAATAAAGAAGTCATTTCTAAATAGTATAACTTTAAATTTCCAATATTGTAAATCAGACAATATTTAAATCATTATATAGAAATCAATATAGTTGTAAATGAAACTTTAAGATAAAATCTAGTAAAATTTTGAAGAAAACAAAATTATTTTAAAAAAGAAATAGTCAATCTTAAGAAGTTTGTTCCCAGAGCATTAGAGTGTATAAGAATTGCTAATTAACAAAGGAAAATTTTGAAATACAGAAAGCAAGTATAGTTAGTAATATTTACTCACTTGAAGAGGCATATATGAACCTTTTATTAACTCTGTTTACAATTTCCTTGGTGACAATCAATCTTAAACACTTATAACATCAAGCAAAGTGCTCTTAGCTTATAATATCCATGAATAATCTAACTCATTTTATCTATCTATTTCATTTAACTATTTACTTGCTTCAGAGCCATAATATAAGTCTGACTATTTATAACTCATTTTTTTGCCAAAAAGATTTCTATGATTATCACAAACTCCACTTGTACTTCATTCTTTTCAGTAACCTGAGAACTTATTTCTTGTTCCAAATTTATTCTTAATATTCAATAATGCTTAAGGCCTTTAATCTCATAATATATGTTTTGTTATGCACTTATGGAATTTCAACAATTTACCATTAATACCAATGTGGCCTTAGAGATCCTCCAACCAAATTCCAAAATCCTTTAATAAGATACTATTATCATTCATAGCCACTTAATCAAGTCTTAAAAGACTCCCCATTCAAATTTCATCCTTTTCTCTATGGAAAATTTAGGAAAGATCAAGATAAATATTAAATCAACTTAAAAATTTAAAAGGATAACTTCTAGTGGTCATAATTCACTTCTTAAATCCTTAGTGATATTAGAGAATACAAAAAAATTTGAATTTCATCTGCCTAGAAATATACAAATACACTTCCAAATTATAGTTTTTCAATCCTAAAACTAAAACACATAATTTATCAATGATTGTATGGTAGAGTGGTGTGAAAATTACCTAGGATATAAATCCCTAGCCCAATATGATAAGATTTCACTAGATTGAGCTCTAACTCCTCACTTTTGCATATAAATAATACAAAAGATTGGAGTTTTTCAATTTTGAGCCAAAATGGTGAAAATGATTAGTGTGAATTATAGAGAGAGGTTTGAAAATCATTAAGAAAGTGAAACCCTAACAAATTTTTGGAAGAACAGCACGAAATCATGCCAAATTCATCTCATTTGCAAAGAACACATTGCAAAACGGGCTTTCGTAGTTCTGAGAGTATTAAATGCGATTGATTAATGCAAATAGGGGTTAATGGTTCAAAACCACTTGGAAAGCAAAGCCCTAAGCTAAAACAAAGAGAATATGCATTGAATTGATGAATGTTTAGCTCAAATTATGGCACCAATGCGTCCACCAGAACTCTTCACGTTTTCTAGCCAACTGGAAGCAAGAGAGGGACTCTCTTAAGTCGATAAAGTTGTAGTAGGGACCGATGGCCTTTGACAAGCTTGAATGGCATTGAACGACAGTAGAAAACTAATATGGTAATAAAAATATTTAAGTAATTTTATAGGGAACACTTGGAAAATATCATAGCATAAATTTTGGAAATTCCTAATTTATGCACTTTGGGATTCAATTATAGATTTGAAAAACACGCATAATAGTGTTCCAGTACTCATGTTGGCTTTTAACTTTGATATAATACTATCTAACTTCATATTTAATACTTTTGAAATTTCATCTTTCAGTGTTCCATCATCATTTAACATTTATATTTATCTCAAGTGCATTTTCTTCCTTTCTCCAACTCTTAAAATTATAAAAAATGTTCATCTAAAGTAACTTATTTTACATATGAATTTTTTTTTTGGTATTACAAACATACACTTACTTAACTCATCATCACTTGTTGATTTTAAGTGAGTTTATACCAGTAAAATGCAAATCTAGCCAAGACAATGATGTTTTTTTATTTTAGACGTGAAATGACATAAATTTAATGTGTAAAAACACAAACTCGACATCTTTAGCTAACTCATAAGTGTGATAACAATAGCAATAACCATTTAATAAGTAACACAACTAGTTATAAGAAAATTTACTTTTGATACAATGATTACTATTTTCTACCTTTCAATTTTGTTAACACTCATTTGCTCACTTTAAATTTACTTAATTAACCTTCAATATCCCATCAATAGAAACATCACAACATTTTGCACTATTTCAAGTTTAAACTACATCTATCTATAAACTTATATAAGTAAAAGACATGCATTTCAAATTTTTAAAATACACATGACTTTAATTATGGGAAGAATGGTGCATTATCCTGACATGACTTTGAATATGAGCAATTGTATATGGTTTAATTGGAAGTAAATTGAATAATTTTATACACAATAAATATAATAATTCTTTGTTTGAAGAGAACTGCCACCGTCAATACTAACATCTAAAGTTATTTTCATATGTTGACAAAATTAAATGTTCTTACTTGTATTTAACCAAAAAAAATATTTTTACGTGTAAATATATCTGGCTACACTCATTAAATTTTATTTACAAATTGCAAGCATTACTAACATGTCATTGTAATAAACAAAATTGCTATATTGAAGTTTAGGTTGTAATTTTTCTAATGTAAAATTTTTCAACTAAAAATGGAAGAAAAGAAGCAACAAATTTGTATTTTATAAATTATATGAATAACTATTTAAGTTTCAAACAAAAAAGTAATACATCTGATAGCAAGCTAACTTTATTTAAGATGGTCTTCTTTTTATCACCTAACATCCTAGAAACCATAATTAAGAATGGTTACTGCGACTTATTCTTCCTCGTACCATCACTCACTAACTAGTGCTTAGAACAACAATAGCTTTAAGTTGTATGTAATGAGTTTGAATTAAATTTGTGCTTTAAATTATCGTTGCTCCCATCATCTTCTTTTTTGTCATCGTTCACTAACTCTACCTCTGTGCCCAACCAGCTACTACTCTTAATTCTCTCCAAAGGCAGCACTTGCATCAGCTCTGCCAAATAATTTTAATGTTGTTGGCACAAACAAATCTGATGTTAATGACACCAATTTAAGTCATCCTAAGAGACCTAGTTGGAATAAGCCCTCTTGTTGAGGTTGGTCCTATAATGGATGCAATCTCTTGGCCTGCTTTATCTATATCCAGTGGACAAAAGACAGAAGACAAAGCAACGAGTAAATGAAGCAGCAAAGAGGCAACAAATCAAAGGGTGAATCGGTCTCCATCCTCTAATGCACCTAGGAATCATCCTTACACTATTAATTCAGCACAAGAGAATGGAGGTCCAAATCTCCAGCAAGGAGCGCAGAGCCTTCGTCAGAGATTCGTGGGACTATTTTGATATAATTTATCATTCCATATTAGCAATTAACTGTACATATCATCTGTTAATATGTCAACTTCTTTTGGATGGCCTAATGACAAAGAGATTGATATGAGTAACAAAACAATTAATAGGGGACCAATTTAAATTTTAGAACAAGTGGAGGATCAAAATGGAGATTAGGCTATATAAGTGGGGGACAAAAATGAAATTTTTGTTAGAGTAACCATATTCAAGATGATAGTATGCATAGGAAATATCACCTTCAAATTTATGTATAAGACTATGACATTCTTATTGATTCTAGCTCTTCACTTCAAAGAAAAAATAAATAAGAGTTTTGATGTTGACATTGTAGTACATGTGAATTATTCTATTGTAATATAATAAAGATGAATCAAATGCATGCATGTGATTAAAATAATGTCATACATAGATTATCATAAAATGTGCCAAATGCATATATTTGATTAATGATTGCATATAATAATGATTTTGCAAGATAGATACTCATGCTACATTACCATATAAAACCGTTAGCATTTTTTAGCTTTGCTTTGATCTTACCATACTTCTACTTTTATTGAAAATGTTTCAGACCTAAAGCTTTGGATCCATTGATACAGATTCAAATGATGTTTGGTTCGTTATACTAGTTTGATTTAAAATGTGGAATTTTTATCAAAGTGGCTTGCTAGAAGCATGAGGCTAATGAATATTTTTTTTAAAGCCAAATCACTTAAATGCTAATCATAATTTTTGCCATGAGTTGCTTTACAAAGTGAAAGGTCAAAACGAAGAATTTGAGAAATAAGAAAGTGGCAAATTCACTGCATATTTAAAGTCATAAAGGGTTTAGGAAATATAATCTAGTGATTCAATATTATTGTAATTGAATTCAAATGACATATTGATTTCTTTGGCATATTGTGAATTGAAATCAACTTCATCACAAGTGAATGTTCATACAGTAGCAATATGATGCAAGTTAATAAAAAATTAATGTATAGAAATACAAATTTAACAAGTTTAATGGGTTGACTCACAAATATAATAAAAAAATTTACCATTGATCCCGTGGTTATTATTTTCTACATATTATTTTTGTTCCATCCATTTACTTAACTTGATTTCATTTAGTTTACCTCCAATATCTCATCAACCAAAAAATATCACAATATTTTACACTATTTTAAGTTTAAAATACATTTCTTTAAAAACTTATATAATCAAAAGACATGCATTTCAAATTTTTTAACTACCCAAGGCATGAAATATGGGAAGAATGGCGCATTATCCTTGCATGACTCTAAATATGGGCAATTGTATATGCCTTAATTGGAAGTGAATTGAATATTTTTATACTCAATAAATATAATAATTCATTATTTGAAACACTGTCAATATTATATATAATGAGGTATTTTAACAAAATAACTCTCAATCATAAAAACACCAAAATCAGAAATCATTATTTAATAGCTAAAATCTGTCATAATTTACTCTCCAACTATACGAGAGCATTAAGTTTCTACTTCCAATACACACGAATACACAAATAAATTATACATTAGTTGAAGAATGAGATGTGAAAATATGCACATATACTTATAAACCTGCATAATCACAGAATAAATGTAATCTGCAAATATAAATACAAATCTACACATATAATTATTTTGTCAAGTGAAAACACGAAGTTATAAACCATTATTTTAAACGTAATATATCATTATTTTGTTCCATATACTTTGTCCAGTATGTATACGTAGTATTGAATAATCATAGACTCAACAAAACATAATGCCCAACAACAATCCACAATAAAACCAAACATGAATTGTAGTGGAGTGAAGTGAAAATAATGTACTTGGGCTATGCTGTTTGATGGCACCAATGGATTTCGACAGTGGAGTTCGATAGTGGGTTAGTATTTTAGGGTAATATTTAGGCTTCAAGATCTCATTGTGTAGGAGCTTCCATATTAGCAGTCTATGCTAACTCAGTAATTATATTTCCACGTAGATTTAGCCACCTCAGCTCCATATGCCACCTAAGCATCCTTCTAACGGTGTCATAACAATTTTCAGCAATAGGGACCAAAAGTTAGACGGCAACAAAAAGTATGTGGAGGAAATTAAAAAAACAAATTATATCAAGTCCTAATTGAAAACTCTTGTAAAATATAATGACCAAATGATTAATTTTTTCATAAATTAAAAATAAATATTTTTCTAACAATATTTAAATTTTAGTCCATTCTTTCGTTAATCAAAGTTAATAAAAATATTTTTTCTTAAAGCTAATGTTGTTTATTAGATTTTGTCATTTATTTTCTATCACATTTTTATTTGTCTAAAAATAATGAATGAAAAATTTTGAAATGATATTGATTTTAAATTACTTCATGAAGGAATGATGGAATAATTAATAGGTAATTTTAAATTTCTCTAAAAAATATAAATGCTTAATGATATCAAATATTCATATATAAAATAAGCATTTGTAAATGGTTTACAATTAAAATTAAAATTTCATAGTTTTTTATCAAAAATTATTTTTTCTCTTTAAAAATGTTTTTAAAATATCATATCATTAGCAGATATAAAAATTGATATGAAGAGAGTTCTAATTTTTAAATTGATTTCAGGATTTATGTATGATTAACATTACAATATATCTAAAAGGTTGAAGTCTAAGAAGATGAAAGTAAAGAATAAGTGAAGTATTAAGTTCAAGTATATCAATTGTCCAAAGTTCTTTTTAGATAAAAATATACTTTTGCTCCCTTATCTTTTGTCATTATATCAATGTGGTCATTGAAAGATGGAAAATACCAAATTAGTTCCTCCAAGATTGCATTGTGATCAGATTTGGCCTTTCCATCATGAGGGCATAAAAATTAATATGATATAAATTGTATTATGTCGATGCAACATGTTATTTGCTGAGGTAGATTAGTAGCTTGGCTTCTTATTGAACAATTTGATCCCTCATCTTGCTTCACTACATCAATTTGGTCCCTTATTTTTCACAAATAAATCAATTTGGTCCCTTAACCTCTGACATTAGATCAACTTAGTCCTTCATCTTTCTACATTAGATCCATTTGGTCCCTTACATATTGCTACTAGATCGATTTGGTCACTTATCTTTTGCCACTAAAATAGTTTTGTCCCTAAAAATTTTTAGCATGATCAAAGTTAGTTCTTAGCGATAAAAATAAAATAATAATGTTGACATTTTTGAAAGATTCTTAAAGTTGGCTAAAATAAAATATGAATATAGATAGGATTTAACAGCAATAATAATAAATTATCTGTTGCATTAACGCAAATACGCACACATATGCATAACATTCAACTTATACTTGTCTAGGAACCATAAAACACACATATCTCTGTACCAAACATAAATGGAGGAACACACATACATAAGTACTCTTTGTAGTACTATAAAACATAGTTTGATTGTTTAAGAGCAAATAATACATATTTAACAATTTGTAGCCCAAACATAATTAGAATAGTTGTTTAACTAGAATTACAAACTGCAGCATGAGGCAATATACACTTACTAAATTTCCTTCATTTATTAATACACTTCTCATATTGAAGGTTCATTAATCTGAACCCAAATTGGTAGGTCGTCCATTAGTGCTTTTTTTGGTCCACTGATAATCATTTTTGATAATTCAAATATTCATTTTTTCCCTTTTTACTTTACAATAAATGCAAGATCAAGCAACATATACAACAACTTCTTTCAAGATATCTTTCGAAACTTAAGTTTTGAAAAAATAAAACCTTGCCACACTTTAGAATGTGAAGTCATTAAGAGCAAACAAAATCATTGAAAAGGTAAAATCCTAGATCTTAGGTAAGTTTTGAAAATTACATTAGCATTCCTAACATACATAGATGCCCAATCCCAAAAAATTATGAGGGATTAATTGATCAAATGTCAAAGATTGAGGGACCAAATTCATCTAGCGGCACAAAATGAGGGAACAAATTGTACAATGATGTGCAAGCTATTAATCCACCTTAGCAGAAAACGATTCATAGTATAATCTTTGAGTGACCAATTTAGTACATTTTATATTTCAGGGACCAAATTTATTTCAATAGCAAAAAGTGAGAGACAAAAAATTTATGTTTTCCATTCTTTTTGTATTAGGCCTTATGACCTGTTTGGTTACCAAAAACAAAATGGAACGAAGAGGAATGAAGTGTAATGGAAATGACCATTACTACATTTGATTAGAAATTAAAAGGAAATAAGAAACATTACCTTTGCAATGTTAGGTTGACTAAAAAACACTAAAAAATGATAAGTCATGCAATGAAATGATAGAAATGCCCATTCCAAAATATTATACTTTTTTAGGATGTAATGAATTATTAAATAGAAAATTCTATTTTTGTTATAGGAAATTTATTATTATTATTATTATTCTATTTTTTTAATGTTAAAAAATGATTGTTGAATTATCAATTACCAAGAAATATGAACAATTTATTTTTTTAATGTAATATGTAAAAATAATTTAATAATACAAATAATAAAAAATAATAAAATATTCATTAGTTTTTTCAAGTTGTAAAATGGAATTTTGCATCAGCAATAACTCAGCCACTTGCTTCTGTTTACTTCAACTATCTTGAAATGCATACTTGCTCCTGTGAATGATAACACAATTTCAACACATACAAACAAATAAATAAATAAATCAGGCACTCCACTTCACATACATGTGTTAACCAAAATTTTGAATCTTGAGTCCATCGTATGTTTGATGAACATTTGCTTGAAAGACAATGTCAACTTTATGTTGCAATACTCCTGAGCAAATGTGAGACATAAGTAAAATATTAGTAATGTTATTCAATAGCGAAGAATTTTCAAAAGATGGATGAACAAGTACAAATAATGGCATCTAATAGAGGCAACTCAAAACCTCAAATTCCATATAATTAAAAATGACACAATAAAAACTATTGCAAATTAAATAGTGGCATCTGATACAACCATGTAGCTGTGTGCAAGGCTTGAATTCTATCAATATCCTACATATCATGAAAAATGATGCAATAAAAACCACAAAACCTCAAACTTCCTTGTTAATGTCCTACATAATGGATTCACTATAAAGAAATCTTCAATCATAAAATAATGAAGCTATGTATTGACATTCAACCTCAGACTAGGCTAACACCCTATTCTTGCAAGTTAAAATAAATCATTTTTTTCAAAGGCAATAAACTTTGTAGTTGGACTTTGCCAAATAGTTAAAAAGTGGATGAAATCAATAATTCTTATGAACCAAAAAATAAAAGTAGAAGCAATTAGATTTTTTTCTAACTTCTAAAATAATCCATAACCCGTCAGTAATGGCAAATTTTGTTGAATTAGCATTAACAATTGATGAACACACTAAACATAATCCAGAACCCATTATCTACAAGTGAAGTTTATGCCACAAACATCCCCTATAGATGTCTGAATTCTACATCACATCATTTAACTGGAATACTATTATATGGGCAATGCAACAACAATTACAATAAGGAACTCCAAATACAATGGGTCCATAACAACTAATTACAATGCCCAATTATTATAACTACTTTGCAATAATATCCTCTTTGTATTTGAACAAATGGGAAATTTTGGTCAGAACATCCCTCTATTATATTCGTACAAATGCACTCTAATTCTGATATGCATGTTAAGATAGAGCATAAATATTTGGCATGCCATATATTTAACTAATAGAAATACAAATAATTTCAACAAAATATTTGCATGTGTGAAGTGGGGAGTAAAGTGCCATTATCAACAGCCCAGGTACTCCATTGCATTCTACCTAATTGATTGTCACAACTATCAATAGTTGATGCTTCTCCAAGCTGGTCTCAGATAAGGTGTGCACTTGTAAATGAGCCACAAAATGCATTGCCCCCATACATATGTGTTCTTCATACAAAAATGCACATTTTACTCTTAAGAATACAAACAATTAAGTGCACCACTCACTTCACCTATAGGGTGGTTCAACAAGTTACAAAAAGGTTACTATTCTACGACACTAATTAATCTACCAAAGCCACTAGAGCTTTATGTGGCCAGCAATGGTAAAGAACGCCATCAACAATCTATCATCATTTGAGAGCTTTAAATGCGCATAAATGAACTTGTCCTAGGTGAACCCATCCACTTTGTTGAGCACTGCGAAGAACTCCTCCCTCTTTACATTAATATTTGCATCATAAGTCATCCTATCCATTTGCGCACATAATGTACTATTACGCCTTTTCCATTTTTGTGTCCCCAAGCCAAATTTACCTAATATTGGCACAGGAGTCTTTAGGACATTTTGTCCAACGTGATCCTCATCCACCTTATTACCAACACCAGTCTCATGAATGCCATTGAGCCCATTGTGGCCTTTATTTACTTACTTCTCATTATTGATGTCATATGATGCTTAGGCATCTCTACCGTTTGCTTGACCCCTGCCCCACACTAATGTGAGCTCTTTGTTGCAGGGGAATGGCTTATTCCTATAAGGGGTAGCATTCTTGTGGGTCTGTAAAACACCAAATGAGTCAGCAAAATCAAAATTTTGATATTTGAACAATAAAACTAAAAAAAGCCACAAGGTTGTAAAATGGTAAATATTACTTAACTAAGATACAAACACGATATAAATACATGAAGCACTCTATTTTGATTGTTAGTCATCATCATGTGAAATATTCTGTAATCTTGTTTTATAATACACACATTGGTTACTCATTTGCTACTGTTATTTGACTATTCTTATTCATTGCCTTTGTTATTTAGACCATTGATAATATGTTGAAGTATGGTCATTTCAAAATTTATATTTCCACATATGATTTATGTTAGACACTTGCATCATACACCCACAAAAATTCCACATGAACATTTTATATTTTATCATCTTTGGTTAGTCTTTGTGTCTCGTGTATAGTGATCTAAAATTTTTTATAGGTTTATGTGAAGAGAAAAGGTATAACTTCACATGACCATCATGACATATTTAGCCAAAAAATTTTCTATTTCATTGTAAACATGCACAATGTGTGGATAAACAACCTGCTTAAGTAAAAGAAGTCACTATGATAGGTGACTGCATTGCTTGCTACCATGGAGTTTACTGCATCTTATGCAATATGATAATTGAACCTTAGGCTTAATATACTTCAAATTATTAAACCCTTCTATTTCCATTTGATTAATTGGTTAGTCATCCAAATGTTTTAAAGTTATCTTAACTAGATCCAAGTTGCTAGAGTTGCGAAGAAAACCGTTAAAAAAGAGTATTTCTAATCCAACGAATCAACGTAAGTTAAAATATAAGAATATGTTCAGCACCAGTTGAAAGCACTTTAACAAATGATGACTAATGTAAGCTATGAACAATGTACTTAATTTTATTATTTAGCACCAGTGTACTTAATTTATATTATATTAATTAACCTCACTAATTTTCATTAACCTTTACATTAATTTAATCATCTTTCATCTACTGGAAAGAATACAAAATGTAGAAAAAGAGACAAATAATTAATCTTCTCTTATCTTGAGCCTCTAAGACCTCCTTATCCACAGTGGCACACTTCTTTTCATCATCCCACCCAAACCCACTATTGTTTGTCCCAGCAACCATGTCGTGCATAATTGTCCATGTGGTCTTCAAGGTCTTTAGCCTGGATTGAATCTTGAGAAACCTGTTCAGTCCACACCCAATCTTTGTTCCATCTAGGCTTGTCTTGAATAGCAAATTTAATCTTTATGTGTCCTATCTAATGTACCTAGACAGTTATACATAAAATCAAAGCCATCAAATAATATGTTTTAATATATATGAAGTTCAACAACTAACTACAAAGGCAAATAAATACCTTGAACCATTTCTACTGCTTGTGTGTGGAATTCTTAGGAATTGGGATTGGGGTTTTAAACAACTCTCCGTCCAAACCTATCACTATCTTTAAAAATATATTGAAATATCTGCTACTAGTTTCTCCTAATTTACCAAAATGGAATTGGATGACCTTATTCTTCACGTGATGAGCAATAACATGTAAAAACATTGCAACTTGCTCATTAACAAGCATGTGTTTGGTTAGTTTCAACCTACCTATTATATCAAGCACAACACATGACGATCGAAGGTCACCTTATACATTCGTAATTGGTTGTAGCAATTCATGTCATTACTATAAACTAAGTTCCTAAGGTAGGCTCTTTTAGTATGGAAATCTAACTCATGAGAATTATTATGAAGACAACTCTAATATAAAGCAATGCTAAGCCTTTTGTCAAAAATTTTTTTTTGTATATGGCAACTGCAATACCAACCCACCATATCACTATATCGACCGTTAGTTCTCTCTTCATGTGGTCCATGATTGTACATCAACAAGCACATTATACAAGATCACATGTTGCTTCCCTCATACTTATTCTTTTTCAACTAAGTATGTCAATCTTGGTATAAAATGCACTTATCTAGCTAAACTGCCATCACATTGAAGGCACTATGCAATTAACCTAAAAAAAAAAATTTGTGGTAGATCAAATAGAAATACATTCATGGCTGTAATGGGCGCCGAAATATCCTTCCACCAACAATCTCAATAAATGCCACATCAAGAAATTCATAATGAATGCCACTTCAAGAAAGAAAGGCTCTTATCAATCACCCATTGAATAATTGTTTGGTGTGATAAGTTTTTGAATGCCGCTTCTAGAAACACAGAGTTGTCAAGAGTAACAAAACTAGTTGATATTTTTTGGTGTGATGAGTTTTTGTATGCATCTAATATACATATACATTTTATCGGTTAAAATTTGACTTATATTTATAAAGCTTATGTAGAATTGACGTGAAATTTAAAATTCTTTCAGCTTCTTTATATAGAATATTAGTTTTGTGATTTGGGTCTTCTCTCATTATTTTGCATAAAAAGATACTAGTATTCATAAAAATATTAACTTAACATATTTTAAAGTGTATAAATAAGAAACAGTCATAACGTACTTGTGTGTTTTGTTTTGGTTTCACTTTCAACCAGCAAATGGCAAAGGAAGTACCATATAGAAATAGTGATTTTGTTTTTAACAAAAAATGAAGAGTGCAATAACCCAAGACAAAGTAAATGGATGAGGTAGACCACAAAAATGGACTACTAACAAGGACCAATCAGAATAGCAAATAACATATATATATATATTAGTGTAGCTTGGTTGCCTGCAATTTAAATGCATGGGATTACAAATGCATATGAAACTAATCAGACATAGTCTTTTGTATGTATGATTTATGTGATGAAATTGAAATGGAAGCAAATTCCTTGCCCATAGAGAATGCACCACCTTCAGATGAAAAACAATATATCAATGATTAAAACAATATAAACATAAGAAAATTGTTTAGTTCAAAAATTCTTTCTTTGGAAAATATTTCTGACATGAGAAATAGAGGTTGAGTGTCAATGTCCTCTTTAGTTAGTTCCTTTTTCGTAGAGAAATACCTACATACATGTTTGAAACCTAGACCACCCCATGGACCAATTGAAATTTCAGATAACCAATATCAATACAAGAAAACAATGAATTAGGGACAAACTTTAGACATAAAAATTTTTCTATGTCTAATCCGTGTCAAATTGGTCTCACATCCATTTCAAACTTTTTATTTTATTTTGTAATTAAAAAATATTTAGAAATGAAAATTAGACACGGAATAATCCGTGTCAAAATATTCGTCTCTAAGTTGTTGTAAAGCTGTCTCTAATACATTTTTGAAAATATTTTTATTAAAAAATATTTTAGGCATGGATTTTAAGGATTGATTTGCCCCTCTCTAAATTACATTCCTAATTATGTGCCAATTTTGTGTCAAAATAGGATTAGCTATGTTGGAATAATCTAAACCAAATTAGGGATGGATTTTTCTCTCTCACAAATCCGTCCCTAAATTTTTTAAATAAAAAATGGTATTTTAAATATTTTTATAAAATTTCCTTTTTATCATAGAATTAAATAAAAAATATTTAATTTATTTTTAAATTAAAAATAAAATTAGGCATTAATAAATTAAATTTTTTTATTTAATTTATATTTTAATATAATGTTTCTTATAAAAACATATTTAGAATGAATTGATTAAGAAAAATATTTGCTTATATAGATTTATGGAATTTTGATACAATCATACTTAGATATAAGTAAATGTTTTAAGATGGTAAGTTGAAATTATTTCTTCATTTTAAAATTAATTATATATTAACAGTAATTATAGAATAGCTAATTTTACATATTCATTGGCAACACGCATTATACATTTCATCCTTACAATGCCTAAACTTTCCACAATAGCACTTAAGTCCCCAAGTCCCACATTGAATCCAAAAAAACTTTGTATGAAGCACTCAAATCCCTAAGTCCTTAAGCATTCATTGCATCCATAAGTGGCCATATGTATTGTGCATTTCGTTCTTAAGATTGATCACTGACCTGAATGATCCGTTTATAAGCTTCTTTATACTCTCATTGAAACAATCAAGTACTTGAGTCCCAATTGGAATATGAAGAAAGTTGAATGAAGAACTGCTCAACACATTCCATATTATCATTTATGAGCATGTATAATTAAAAGCAACATAATTATACTTTAATTCATTAAAAATAATAAATTTATATAACCTCTTACACTTTGTTTTTCCTCTTTACACTTTAATGTTAGTATGTAATTATTGTACGTAAGTAGTTAGGAAATTTTGAAATTATTCTTTCTTGTTTAGCTCTTTTTCTGCTTTTTACTTTATTGGCCTTCGTTTAAATGAATTTCACTAATTACTTAAATAAATTTGTAATTTTTTTCATAGAAATTATTTGCAATACTTATTATTTTTATATTAAAATTTAGTGTTCATAACAAATTTGATAACAGAATTTAAGTTTAATGTATTTAAAGAATAAGTCTATTCATTAAAGTTCTAAAATTAATGTTCATCATTTTAAATTTTAATACATAGAAGATAACTATAAATTTGATATAAATCTTAACACAAAAAATATTAAAATTTAAATCAAAATTATTTATAATTGGGGATATAGTTACTTTAAGACCTAGAATTCATACCAATTTATCCATTGATTTAAACTCAAAATAATAACTACAACTCCAACCTAATTTAATAATTACAAACATATGATTAAATTTTATTTTCTGGAAATTGTTAAGTTGTATAAAATTATGAATATTATATACTTGTATCATATACTGATTTATAAGATTGATATCAATTCCTAGAATATTAAAATAATATTTTCTCAAATTTTCCCTCTTTAAGATTGAACGCAATCACCTTTAGGAAATTAATATATATTATATTATAAATGTTAATAGTTTTACGAAATTAATGTATAAATACAAATTTCACATATATTTATTTTAAAATATATTCTTCACATAATTAATAATAATTTAAACCATCTAAAAAATTCGTGTGGCTTCAATTTTATTTATGATATTGATGCTCACATAATTCATTTAAATTTTCATATTAAAATTTGTTTAATGTTAAAAATCTTAAAAGATAATGATCATATTAAAAAATATATTTTAATATTTAATATTTTCCCAACTTTTCCCTCTTTTAACTTTCCTAAAGTTTTTCACTTCCTTTAATTCTCCTTCTCATCATTCTCGACCCATCTAAGTCATTTATCAAAACTCTCTCTCTCTCTCTCTCTCACACACACACACACTTGTTGATTCCATATCTAGGGCTTCAAAATTTTCTCTCATCTTCCTCACCTTGGCTGGCCTCAAGATCCACGACGTCAAGCTCATGATGCGATCAGTACTTGCACTCGTTATTTCTTTCATTTTCTACCTCTTCTCCTTTGATGTCCCCTTGGTGAAAAATGTCTAGCAACGAGTGAGACAAAAAGTTTGAAGGCGCTGCTCCTCTCTTTTTAATCTCCCCTTTCCCTCCTGTGCCTTTGTTCATTTTTAACTTTTTCACAATTCAAACGACTTATGTTCTATGAGATATGTAGCAATGCCCTATTACTGTTTGTGATATGTTGAAGTAAGAGAACCACACAAGCTAAGATGTTTGGTAGGATCTTAATTTTTGTTTTTTATTTTTGCTTCCCATCAGTAATAATGTGTGTTGGGAAATATTTTTATAACTGTTAATTTTTTTATCAAATTACAAGTTGAAATTCTTACCTTGTTGACTCAAGTTGTTCCTTGAAACCTAGAAATAATTTGATAATAGAAAACCCAAGCTAGGATGCTAGGTGTTTTGCCAAGATTCTACAACACAAGTTAATTTGAACATTGATGACCTGGAGGTATGTATGAATGGTGGTTGATAGGATGCATTTAAGTTTCATTATATTATATAATGCATTAAAAAATTAAATATTACCACCACTCATTCTTTTTCTCTCCTTTTCACACTCACTTTTGTGATTTCTCTTTTTTTTTTTTTTTCTTATTAGTGTTATATATCTATCCACGCGGTGGCAAAAAGGAAAAAAAATATCTATCCAAATGTCTATCATGAGCTATTTGGTATTTCTTTTTCTTTTTAATATTTATGTATAATCATCATATGGATGCTTATGATTATCACTATTATTTGAGACAGGTGTATCAACAAGGGGTCAAGTTACATTTTGTTCTCGTTAATGGAACAAGCATGTTGGCAGTCCTTATTGTATATTTTTTTAGTAAGAGAAACACAAGGGACCAAAAAGAGATCATACATGAGCTATAATCATGGCTGATAAGAACATGTCTGTGAACTTATCTCTGTAATTTTTTTAATATTGCAATAAGTGAACCAAGTTGCTCTTTCTCAACCAAGTTAGTAGTTGGCCATCAACAATAGTTATTTCGAATTTACAGGTAACTTTTTAATGCTTATGAGCTTTTTATTATGATGTATTACATTAAAACTAATTACTATTTTCCAGATTTGACTTTTATTCTAAAAAGTAAATTTGACTATAAATTACTAATTGCTAATGATGATACGTTAATTATATTATTGGATGCATCTAATTCCGCCTAATAAAATGTTTTGTATTCACAGGTGACAACATCAACTAAACCCATACAAGTTGGAGAGGAGGAGTCTTTCAACGCTATATTTTTCCTATTGATAAGGGTACATGTTTTGAACTCATTGTTAATATATATATATATATATATATATATATATATATATATATATATATGTTCTTAATTTGGATGTGCTTTATAGACCCAAACACTAGATAATTGATAGTGACCTTTCTTGATAAAGACAAATATGTTGTTTACAAATGAATCTTTTTAGATAAATTGTTCAAATTCACAAATATTTTTTAAATTGTTGGATGAAAATTTAATGGTTTAAATTTTAAAAAAACTATTAGAAATTGCATTCTAATTATCTAATTAATCATTAAAGTGATACAAGGCTCCATTTTTTCTCAAATCTTATATTTTGTTTAACTTAAACCATTTTTAATTTATATTTCTACAGGAGTTGGAAACAGTTCAAGTTCTGAAGCAACTAAAGTATATAGAAGCGATATGTTTGAAATCTATAGTTTCATTAGTGTATTCATGTACTCAAAGAAAATAATTTAAAAATTATGTGATCATTTCAGTGATAGTAGGAATTTTCACATTCAGGGTGTTTTCACTTTTCAATATAGAAATTTCTTTCATTGGTTAATTGTTTTAAGATTTATGTATGTAAATATAATTATTATTAAACATAATTAAGTTTTTCTGAGGTTGACCTCATAGTTATAATAGGCCAAAGATGTCATAATTATGTAATACTGAGAAAAAGATAAAGCTAAAAGTTGCACATGGGTGGGTTTTGATTAGTTATGCTTTTAATTGATCTTGAAGCGTTGAAGGAGTACGTGAGAAATTGAGTCAAATGAACCATTATGTGTAGGGTTTAATTATACTATTCTCTCTTCTATTTCAAGATCTATACTTTCCTCGCTCATTGTTAAAAGATGTACTACACTATTTTACCTAAAAAAAAAATACAATTATACCAATTTATGATCTACAATTCCTATAAAATATAAGGAGTATTAAATATGTATTTCACCAACATAAAATTAATTAATTTCCTAAATTTTGAATGAATTAAATTTAAGATTTCTAACATAAAACAAATAACATCGAAGTATATACTATTCTTAAACTTATTTTAATTATGTTTTAGCATTAGAGGAGTTTGTATATATTTTTACTATAGAAGAAACTAGGACACTTTAATTAACAAAATGAAAAGAGATTTAAAGACTATTAACTAAATCGGTTTGTGTCACTTTCACTTCAATTAACAAAAATGAAGATAAAGGTTTTATCTCTTTAAAATGAAAAGAGATTTAAATACTATTAAATTTAATATCTTTAATAACTTATTCTCTTGTTGCACATTGATTAATGTTTCTCACAACTTACTCTACAATATAATTTGATACCAATTATTTAAATATGTTTTAAAATCTATATAGGTGCAAAGCATATATTCAAGTTTTTCTTAAGTTTTTCTCCCTCCTCTTATGTCGTTCACTCTTTAGCAACAAATGGCATATTCTTATCTCAGTGAGAAATGGTAAGTTTTTATCATCATCTTTTTTTAACACTATTCTCTTTTTCCTTTACTAATCCCTCTGTTTTGGTTATGGCAGTAATTGCTCTGTCGATTTTTGTACCAAAAAACTTCAAGTTTATCTTCTTCTTCTTTATCTTCCTTTTCTTTTTCTTCTTCTTATTTTATTCTTTTTCTCCTTCATTGTTAATTGGGTCTGACCCAATTGAGACAAAGAAGTTGTGTTACAATTGCCTCTCTTTTGGAACAACTACTTTAACAAGTCATTCATGACATGCTCTGAAATCCAATTTTTCATAGGGTTTGAGGCACCTGACATAGCTGCATTTGATTCCACTCCCTGCTCCACTACTCCTTCAAGACTGCACCCTAATTTTGCAAATGAATTACAACAGTGTATAGAAGACAAAGCCACTAATGTAGACTTACCTATCCCTAATCATCCATCCATAAATTAGACTGTCATTTTTTAAATGTTCTTTAGAGGACTTTGTCATTTTGATAATTATATTAGGATTTGCTTGATATTTATATTATGTTAGATTTTACTGTGGATTAGTTTTATGTATGTGCATTATTATTAATACTATGACTACTTATATATATATTAGTCTATTAGTTGTCTGCTGTGTTATTTGTATTTAAGTGTGCAAATGTCCAATAGCAATATAATGTGAAATGGTACTGTGACATTTAAAGATGGATTATGGACAGATCAAGGATAGACATATTTTAGGATTGTAAAATAGGGATAGATTAACGACATAATATGGATGAAATTTAAGGATGAATTAGCAATTCCGTCCCAAATTGGGATTAAATTTAGGGAAGGAATTTTCTATCTAGTTTAGGATAGCTATTTGAGAAAGAATAATTATATCCCATATAGGGACGGAATTTAGGGATGAAATATTCTGTCACATTTTGGGATGGATATTTGAGATAGAATAATTCCGTCCCTATTTGGAATGGAATATCCCACATAAAATTCAATCCCAAATTAGGAGAAATCTATGATGAAATTTTTATCTCTAAACAGGATTACCATATTCCTCATTTAAGAACGAAAGTTTTGGACAAATTTTTGCACAATTAAGGATGGAAAACTCTGTCCTTAATAATCCTAATTTTGGAGACAAAAATACTCTCACTAAACACTGAAAATACCTATGCTATTCATTACAACAGCCACTACGGCTTTGACTCACATCATCATGTATCCATCCAGAGTTAGTCAAACTTGCGAGTTTGTGTGGAGCTCAATAGATCGGCAGCCGTGAAGAACTTTGGGGGGTTTCCTTGACGAGGGACTATAGGTGAGCTTTCATCAACCGAAAATATGGTTTTCCTTTCTTCACATATGCAATTGTTCATGCAATCTTGTACTTTCCTATTCTTATGCATTTCCACTTTGTTCATAGCTTCTATTAGATTGATGTTTTCAGATTATGCATTATTTGAGTCCTAGTTTTTAGGAAATTTTTTTGTAATTTTATGTTATAATAATATCATATATGGTTGTTGCTATTAAATAGATTTTTAGGGATTTTATTTTGTATTTCAGTTAAGATGTACTTGTATTTATTTGAATTTAACGTTTATTGAAATTTAAGACTTTCCTACATTAGATTTTCTTACCTCTAAGTTTTTCTTCAGGAAAACAACAGGATTCCATGGAGTGATCTCTAGTCCCTTATGGGTGATCTAACTTCCACATATGAGGTAATGGAACTTACCATTGGAAATGGAAAGCTTCGTACGGACGGTGTATCCAAACCATGGAAAAGGAGTGGAGGGCATTCCATCACCCATTCCATCAGCTAAAGGAGGCGCAGCAAACAGGCCGTTAATCTATGTAACAATAAAGCATCAAGAAAGTGGTTCTTGAGCCATTTGTTGACACAATGATTGAGATATTAGAATTAAAAAAAAAAAAAAAACCTAACCAAACTAATGATGCAGGAAATTTAAAATGGCGCATACAATGAAGCTAAAAGCTTCGTTTGCATTGAGACACTGAGAGAGGCTTCCTCAACCATGTGGTGTAATCGCTCAATCTTGAATCTCTTGTATAATCTTTTATTATTTATAATGATTTTTTTTCAGCTTCATTCTTTGATTATCAGCATCGAATTTGGTTTTAGGTACTTGACAGATTGAATCATTTTTTGAGTGTGTATTAATTTGGATAATATCATATGGTAGAATTCTTAGGAAATATTCCTCTTCTCTCTGATCATCTGATATTTCTATTTTTTTTCTTCAATTGCTCTGTCAGATATCATATTGTTTGTGATTGATTTGAATATAACTATTATCCAGAATCTATCTATATGGATTTGTATAATCTCTGGTTTTGAAGATGATTGGTCTGTTTTGAGTTTGCTAGTCTGAGCTAAAATATTGTTAAGGTACTGAAATACATTAGTCTTTGTCACATGAGTAAAGAATGTAATGATATGGAGTGAAATAATTTATTTTGACTAAATTGTTGTTTGGTATTTTTTAAGGATAGAATAATATAACTTAAAAAAAATTCAAAACTCTTTCTTAATATTTAAATTTTTTTGTTATTTAAAATTGAGAGATTTAGAATGGAACAAAATGATAAAAACAGAACTTAAGAATACAGGCTCATTATGACTGATTTTTGCTGCTTGTCCAAATAGAAAAGTAACCTTGTTGAAGTTTGTTAAGTAGAAAACATCACTTTCAAATGTATGTATAAGATTATAACATTCTTACAGATCTTAACTCTTCAATCTCAAAGAAAAAATGAATAAAATTGTTTTGATGTTGACACAATAATACACTAGAATTATTCTCATGTAGCATAATAAAAGTGTATTAAATTCATGCATGTGATCATTAAAATAATGTCATATATAGGTTATGATATTCAACTTATTTCTTCTTCACAAAGTTGTCAAACTCGAGAATCAACTTGGTTGACTCAGTGAGCATGTGTTTCTAAAAGAAAAATCAAGTCAACTTGATGCTTAACTTAAACACCACTCAAACTCGCTCAAACTCGGTTACAACTCGCTCAAACTCAATTAAATCCGCAAGCTGAGTCCAAGTCAAGTGAATTGTCTTCTCTTGTTTTATTTCAAAAAGTAAGTTGCCACGATTTGGGCATGCACACAAAGTAAGGTGCCTATTTGCATGTAACTAGCATCATATAATTTGTTGCACCTATTTTTAGAGTTTTATTTTAAATTTATTTAAAAGATCTCTATCTTTTGTTTTAATCTAAATTATTTAAATATTATTATATTAATTTTTTTCTTTTTTAAATATTTATAATATGATATTTTACCCAGAAATAATATGAAATTAATATATTGTTAATTTATTTGTTTTAACAAAATAGTCTTTAATAGTTATATTTATAATTGTATAAATAATTTTAATTCAAATTTGAAATTATTAGTATTTGTTTATTAATAGCTATCATATTTAAATTTTAATATATAATATTAAAAAAATATTTATGTTTAGTTATCATCATTTTAATTATAGTTATATTAGTAGACCGTTAGCTATTACCTTCATCAATTCAAAAACTAGTTTAAATTTTAATTAAATAATTATATATTTCAATAATTAATTACTATTATAAGTAAACTTCTACGATTCATCCCTCAAAACGAATCTGTCTAGAATCGTGAGTGATTTTGACAACCTTGCTTTTTCGAGTAGTTGAAGAAAGTGCATCAAATGCATATATATATTATATATGATTGATGATTGCGTATGATATTGAGATGGGAAGAATAGTGCATTATCCTTGCATGACTTTAAATATGGGCAATTGTATATGATTTAATTGGAAGTGAATTGAATATACAATAATTCATTGTTTGAAAAGTACTGTCAATGTCAATATTATATAGAAGTATTTTAATTATTTATCTTAAGTTAATATTTCTATAACTTTTCAACTCATTTAATTACTTTTACTTGTAAATATAATCTTGCTATACTCATTAAATTTAATTCTCAAATTTCAAGCATTATTATCATGTCATTGTAATTAACAAAATTGGTGTATTGAAGTTTAGGTTGGAATTTTTCTGGTGTAAATCTTTTAATTGAATGAGCTTTCATTTTTTGTATATTTATTTTGATCTGTTATATTATTGCTTTTATGTCTTCGTACATCAAACAGCTCAAATGTTAATTAAAGGTGAAATAAAAGAAAATTTAAAACACATTAAAAGATAATACAAAATGAAATTGAAAGAAAAGTAACAATAAATCCCTGTATTTTATAAATTTTATGAATACTTGCTTGAGCTCTAAACACAAAGAGTAACGACGTGATAGCAATGCCTGCTTTTTTGCAGATCGGCTTCTTTTCATCCCCTAAAATCCTAGTAAAGTTAATGGGCCTGCTAGGACTTCTTCAATTTGCATAAATAGTTTCATTCTATTAGAGTTTCTTAAAAATATATGATAAATATTTAAATATTTATTTGACAATTTGACCCCAAAACTTTTAAAAAATAATAGTAAAAATGTTATCAATCAAATTTCTAAATTAAAATAAATAAATAATATTAACCTATGGCCCCACAAACAAAAGCAAAAGATTAATAAATTAAAAATAAATAAATTTTCTTCCAATATAATTTTAAATTTTATTCCATTATTTTGTTAATCAAAGTCAATAAAAGTTTGTTTTATTAGATTTTGTCATTTATTATACATCACACTTTTATTTATCTAAAAACTATAAATAACAGATTTTGAAATGGTTTGATCTTAAAGTACTTAATGAAGAAATTATTTAAAAAATAAAATATGTAATTTTAATTTTTTTCTAACATCAAATTAAATATTCAAAACTAAAAGAAGCATTATTTTTTATTTTTAAAATATCATATTGATAAAATAAAAAATAAAAAATAATTGTTATGACGAGAGTTTAAGTTCTCCCATAGTTAAATAGATTTCAAGATTTATGTATGGTTAATAATTATATCATAAAAGCCGTGAAAGTAAAGGAGGTGGAAGTAAATATTAGAGTGGAATAAGTATTAAGTTGGCACTTGAACCATTGGCTGGCACAATGATTGTGTGTATACATAAATGCAAATATTCTCAGACTTGAACCTTGTGTGGCTATGATCTTCTTCCCTGGTTAATATTCTATTATTTAAACTGACCTTTTTCAGTTTCATTCTTTAATTCTCAGAATCGAGTTTAGTTTTAGGTGACTAACTTTGTGTGTGTAAATTAACGCAAATACTTTCCAGGGAACAACTTTTGCATTGTAATGCTATTGCACATATACTTTAGTGCTGCAATGTATGATATAATTTTAGTTAAATTTGTTATATCCACTGACCTCAATAATATTGTCTGAATGATATGATTAAAACAGAACTTAAGAATGCAATACAGTCTTTATTAATTATAGCTGATTTTTGCTCAATGTCCAAACAATGAAAGAAATTTTTTTTCTTTTTTAATATGACCAAGATTGTCAAGTAGGAGACCTTACCTTCAAATGCATGTACAATACTTTCGCATTCTGATTGATCTTAGCTCTTCAATCCAATAAAAAAGTTTGTTAAAAGTGTTTTGATGCTAACACAGTAGCATACGTGGATTATTCTGATTAGTTTGTTTGTGGATTATTCTGATAATTCTAGTAGCTGGTATGTGACTATTGATTGCTTATAAACAGTAGCATACGTTTGATTGCTTAATGATCGCAAGGCAAAGGAAGTGCCTTGAGCTGAAAACGAGCCTAAATATTACGTAGGTGAATCTATATTTTCTTGTTTGGTCAAGGAATCTATACTTGGCTTCTTCTAATATATGTGGCTTTTTAAACAAGCTGCCAAATAATAAATTAATATTTTATATGCTCTTTAAAAATTAATATTTTACTGCTACATCATTTCTCTTCCCATATAAAGCCCTCAGTCTGAAGCTTTCTTTGAGTCTTAAGTTTTGCACTGCAACACCATTTCTTGGTTGGCCTGGTAGATCCTGGATCCTATGTCTTCTTACACATTTTTTAAATTAATTTTTTAATAAATTATTATTAAATGTTTTTAAACAATTATAAAAATTTTGTTTATATGTAATAATAATTTTTAAAATTAAAATATATATTAAAATAATTTTTTTAAAAAAAGGATCCTCTCCTGTTCCGTGAACAAGAAAGGATCCTTACTCCTTTGAAGTGGAGGTAAATTGTAGTATCAGAATTGTTTTGACATATAATTGAGCTTTTTTTCACTTATTTCTGAATAGAAATTTTAATAAAAAAAAGTGGTTTTAAAGGAAAATCTAACACTAAACTAAATAAAATTGTTCAGAAGATAAACCTTTATTTTTAGTACAAAAACCAGTCTTTTAGCCCTTCAAACTCTAAACCAACCATGCTATATGTTTGGTAAGTAATGGAGTAAAATATTTAACATATTTTTTTGTTATTTTTCATTCAAACATATTTGACTTAAAACAAAAGTGTTTGTTATCAAGTTGGAATGAAGCTGGAAAATAGCCACTCATGTCCATTAAGTGGAAGCTTTTGGTGTTTAAGAAGTTTGTTTATGGTTTGGACTTTGGAGTTAAGACCGATTTCAAAATATTCATGCAGATTTAATGGCTGCGAAGGAAGAAGTCGAGCAGAAAACAAGCCTAAATATTAATACGTAGGTGAATTTAATTGGCTTCTTCTGACATTTGTGGCCTTTTAAAGAAACTGCTTAATAAATAATATTTTAAATGCTCCTTTAAAATGTTCATTTAAATAAGTTGGGTTAAGAATGGGAATTGAGTAAAACCTCATTGTGGTCCTCCACTCATAATTCATTTTCTATTTTAGTCCTTCACTCATCTAAAATTCTAAACTAATCCTTCACTTAGAGAAATATTAAGCAAATCAGTCATTCTGTTAAGTAGTCATCCAAACATATATGATATGGAGAGGTAACTACTGAAGTGGACTGTAAAGATCTGATATGGAAAGACACATCTGATTAAAACATTTCCATACTGGCATGAATAAAAAAAAATAACCTGACCGAAGTGGCCTCTTGACCTATCTAGAGCACACAAGTAGCTTTCTTCTAGGGTTGCCATCGACTGCAACCGCGTGGGGTATTCTGTCGGCTCAGTTCCATTATCGTCGCCTCTCCACCATCAAAGTCACCCTCTGTCGTTCATATCTCTGGTGTGGCGAGAAGTAGATGAAAGCGAATTGTAGTGCTGGTTTGGAAGCACTAGTTGTGCAAAGCTGTGCAATCAACTTCCTCTGAAGTAAGCATCAAGGAAGGTAAAAGTCAACCTTTCATGGTCAAAGATAATAGAGGTAAGCGTAAGTCTTGAATCATACTCATAACTTCTGTTTCATCTATAACCCAAACTAAGACTATTGCTTTTAGTGAAATTTTGGTCTTTTGTTGGTCGTTTCAGTGTACAAGAAACACCACCCTCCGTCATTGAATGATGATATGTGGCGGTCGGAGTGGATAGCCAAAGATTGTAAAATCCACAAGCGACTATCTCTCCATGGAATAAACACTGTCAAGGATCTTTTGCAGTTATATATCATTAACCCATCTTCGTTGGTGGAGGTAAAAAATTGTACTTCTTCTTACTTTCTTTTCCATACTTGTTTAACCCTTTACGTAGTATATTAATAATATCGATACATGAATTTTTATGCTCATTCAAGTTGGCTCTGGAATTGTAGAAAGTTGGCAACATTCCAAAGAAGTCATGGGAGGCAATTATTGAAGATGCTAAGGCTTATGTAATAAATGATTACAACCTTTACATGTAAATACGGCCGAACAACCAATAGGGCTACTTTTCAATTCCATTTTCATCCTTGTGGGCGTGACGTTTGATAGGCTAAATTATTCTTCTACAGATGCTCTCACCCCATTCAATTCTTATTCTAATTTGTCTGTAATTAACTCTTTTAGGAACACTTTGATCTGTGTTGCCTTCATATTCTATTGGCAACATTTGGTGAAAATGGTGAAGCAAAATGTTTACAAAAATTTGCATAATTTGAAATCAATTAATGAGACATCATTAAACTTTGAGATGCCTTTGACATGCCTACAAGCTAGGTAGGCTAGTGCTTCACATCAAGGTCTTGAAAAAATTTCCCTATTGCATAACAAGGTAAACATAAGCCCTGACCGTTTCATATACTGCGATTGCCTCTACCAGTATGTGATTCTAAGCTATTGCTCTCTTATGTAGGTCAAATTGAAACATGGTCAGATTCTGGTCAATCATTCACTTCAACTTCATATGTTGATGAAGGAATGCATAATGACCAAATATATGCTAATCCGTTGCCAGACTTAACAGCAATGTTACAGAACAGTTTAGTAGAAGGAGAATTATTCCCCATAATGTATATTGAAGGGAATAATTGGCCCCATAGTAAATCACATCAAACAGAGAATGAAAACCCACATATTCAATTTATGTACATAGTGTCAATTTATCTATGTACAATTTGTCATTGTTGTCCTTCTTGTAAAATAAATTCTGTAAATAGTGCAGAAGTCGTTAATTATATTGTGTTGTTGGTTTCCGGTAGAAACTTTCAAAATAAACAATGTGCAAAGATCAATGCAAGAGATGTGCTTCAAAGTGAGCCTTATACATTTTACTGTTTATATACATAGATATATATATTGGCACTAGCAGTGGAGAAATTGTTGCCATATTGCTTGCTTATACATATCATTATATTTGTAGGTTAACAAAAATCCATCTTTTCCGTGAAAGTGCAACAAAAATGTGATCTACATATTACAAAAGAAGAATTAGAAATTTCTAAAAGTACCTAGAAAAAAATTTGTTAAATGGACAATTTTAAAGGAGGGAAGTGCAAATTATTTATTCTTTGTTAACGTAAATGGATCCAACTAATATTGATGTATATTCCAAATTGTACGAACGAGTATAACTGTAATTATTATTTACAATTTTACTGTATTTATTAGAATTCATCATTTTTTAAAATGTTTTTATTTAACATTTTCGATGGGATATTGATGACCATTAGAGAAATAAGAAAACCATAATTTACAAAAATATATCAACCATCTTTTTTTCTTTTGGTCTCTATACCAACCATCACCATGTAGATAATCTTCTGATACTTGTGCACAAATTACAGCTCATATTGCTTGCTTATACTTATTGCTGCGCCTAGAGACTTCTCTTCACTCTTATTTCAGCGTCTGCAATATGAAAGGAGGAGGGATGATTCTCTTCAAGCTTCTCTTTACTCTTATTCCGTGGTCTTGGGGGAGTGGCTGAAGGGCGGAGTCTATCTTTTACACTGACATCGGAAAGCTTGTGCACATTATTCAGACTTGTGCACGTTATCAATTTAAATTAAGAGGAGGGTTGCTCTGTACAGCATCTCTGATTCCGAACAAAAAAAGGCCAGGTGGGCTACTAACAATATTGCTGATGTGGCGTCCATTGGGCTATATAATTTCCATGTCAGATCCTCACGATCCACCTCAGCAGTTAACCCTCAGATATGTTTGGATGGCCACTTAATCGAAGGACTAATTTGCTTAAAAAATTTTTTGAGTAGAAGACCAGATTAAAATTTTGAATGAGTGAAGTACCAAAATAAAAATGGGTTATAAGTGGGATTCCAACATGAGGTTTTACTCATTCAGAATTATATGAATTCATTTGTTCCACTTATTTTGTATGGATACTTTTTCAATTAAAATTAATAGCAAGAGAGTACATTATTCTTATTGCAATATCAATAATTAGATTCACTCAATGTTTAGATTTGGAAAAAATTTCTTTCAATTTAAAAAATTAAAAGAAATTTAATGTTTTCATTAATTCAAAATCCAAGGAATTCTTTTGTTATTTGATGTATTAAATTAATAATTAAATTTTAATGCAGTGTGATAAATTTAGTTTCTCCTTTAAACGATAATTCAAATGGGAGTTGAGAATTTTATATATATATATATATATATATATATATATATATATTCCTTATTTTGAAAATGTTTCCTTTTAAATGGTGTTTTATAAAAACTATAGCAAGGAAGAATCTAATTATAATGTTTGGATAAGCGCCTTTGTCAATATTCTTGTATTAAGTAAATCTTTTGAAAGAAGCATTTTTACCAAATTACCTAATCAAAAAGATATTTATTATATATAAGTAAAGTAGTTATTCTTTAACGTAAAAATTTTGTTGATTGACTAAAAGTTTCAAATGATCCAACATTTGGCCCATCGTGTAATGATTTTTATGTTTTTAATATATGTATTGAGAACATTTTGAAATGTGTAAATTTTTCGTAATCAACTAAAAAAATTGTGAAATAATTAATTTATAAATTAATTAATTATCTTTAAAATAAAAAATATTTCAAAGTCTGAGAATTTTTTAAAATTAGTGAGAAATTTTATGAATTTTTCATTATCGATAAAAAAAATTATGAAATAATTAACTAATTATTTTTTAAATTGTGAATTCTTCAAAATTTAAAAAATTTTAAGAGTGAGCAAAAATATTAATGAACTAATTAACTACCTTTTAAATTAAAAATTTTTTAAAATTTGAATAGTTTTTAGAGTCAATAAAAAAGATAATTAATTAATTAATTAATTAACTATATCTTAAACTTTAAGTCAGAAACAAGAGAAATGTTAAACTTAAAAAATAATAATTCAAAATTAAAATAAAAAAAATAATACATAATTGAATAGTTTATTCAAAAATTTAGATAATTTAAAGTCAAAAACACAGTCAAATGTTATTATATTAATTTATAATATTTTAAAATTATTCAAATTGAATAATAATAAGAACTATTTTGTACCTCAAATGAAATATTTTATGATGATATCATCTCAAAAAATTTAATAATTTAAAATATATTTACATGTAATAATACAAATTATTATTTTTAAGATCCATGCAAAGCACGGCCAAATAAACTAATTTAAAAGAATATGTAAAAAGAAAAACCTTCATAGGCAACTATAGTAATTATTGTTTACAAATTTAGGTACTTTTCTAAAAAACTAATTTTTTTTCTGGGAGATGCTCTAATTTTTTACGTTCTTTTTGTAATAGAAAATTTGCATTTTTGTAATCACTTAAATAGCCTATCACTTATCATTTTTTTCATATAACTTAATTTCATATTAGGCCATACCAAGATAATAAGAAAAAAAATGGGAAGAAGAAAAATATATTAAGCCCCTCCAAAGTTAAATGTAAATGTTGTTCTAGAAAATTCTCTACTTCTCTACCTCTCTGGCACTTTCTTCTTCGTTCTCCCTCTTGTTTTTTTCAATCATTTTCCGACTTAGCAGCTTCCACAATTAATCCAAGGCTCCCAACTCCCAAGAGATCCACGTTGGACAAACCTAGCCCAACACCGAGGTCCACGTGTCATAGCCATAGCCTGTCATGGACACCATTTCGATCCTTTATTCCTTTACCTATTTATTTATGCGCTCCCGCTAAACCAGTTGGATTGCAGGCCTTCAGAAAATGGTAGCCAACGCCATTGCTTCTCCTAAGTCTTCAGTTTTACAGAACCCCATCTACTTCGGTGAATCAGGTTCAAATTTTTTTGGTGGTTCTCTGAAGGGTCTTTGTTTACATCCTAAACCAACAAAACAACGAAGAAATTTCACCACTTTGGTTGTGGCTTCAGCCAGTACCCCCGTCACAACCCGCAATAGCAGCAGCCGTAGTGGCAGATTTTACTTCAATTTCACTGGGTTTCCTTTCCCTTTGGGTCCTTTCCTCAATAGGCGCACAATTAGGAAAGAGGTATGCAATTTACATTGTGCTATTGATTTTATGATTCCTTCACTTTGGTTTTCTGTTGTATGGAAATTTGCATTTTGAATAATACTATATAACTTGTATAGAATTGATGAATGGAGAAATTCTTGCTGTTTAATCATTGTCTATCTGAGTACTTGATGTGATAGTCACTAAAAAAAGACTTGGTAAACTTTCCTGGCTGATGTTATCAAGTCCTATAATGAAAACTGAAAGAATTTATTTAAAAGATTAAATCATTTGGTGGTGAGTTGTAAAATATATCCTTTTGTGACGTTTTTATGATAGAATTTGATAGGAAATACCTAAAGACTATACCCAAGTTTTTTCCTTGTCACCATGCCTATAACTGTGTGAGTGGCTTAATTGTGCTCTTCTTGTTGCAGAGATTTCCATAACTTCTTCTCTTTCTCTCAATTTCTCCCTTTTTGAAGGTTATCTGTGATGATTAAAAAGTCCTCTAAATTCCATGTTGTACTTTAGAGGGTAACTACTAATGAAATATGAACGGCTTAGAACTGGATAACTACTCTCTTAATTTTCTTATCAACGTTAACTACATGCACTTTACTCTCTAGATTGCACCCTTCATTTTAGGGGAGCCAAATCCTTCTATGACAAACATATAGTAGTTGTTTGTTGTTGATGTGCAATTGACCACCAATAAATGCCTTAGTCCCCACGAATGTACATTGGATCTATGTTAGTACTTTCTTTTTTGTTTTTGCTGTACCTTAAAACTTGACATCTGTTTGATTGAACAAATGATTTTCTGACGCCTAGTATTCTTCACTTAAATGGACCTTCATAACGTGAATGACATATGACATAAAAATTACTTGTATTCCCAAAACATGTGGGAGAATGAAATTTGGCTCCTCAAAAGGATAGGGTGCACTTCAGTGAATCAAGTGCAAGTAACCGAGATCAGAAGATTAATGGAGTAGGTTCTCTCAGATCTATTGATTTTTTATCCATTTTTGGTACCATATACAAGTATAAACCATTATTTTTGACACACACACACACACACTAACAAATTATTATTCATTCTGCACATTACTCTCTAACGTGCAGCTTGCACCTTCGAAGATCATTTAATGGGGGAGAGAATCTTCATAACAGCTGTAGCATTTCTAGTGCATGACTTTTCCGTGAATGTCTAGCACGTTTCAAGCAATCTATGGAAACCTAAGTTTACTGAAACTCACTCTTGAATCTCCTTTTTTCATGACCCCAAAAAAAAAAAGTACTCTTTCTTTTCCCCTTTATGCTTGGTTCTGAATAATGAACTAGAAGTACATGTAAATGTTGTGGAATCTATTACAAAGAAATAGTGAGTAGATTTATATGACATCTAGGTGTAATTTTTTTAGGGACAATGATGTTTGTCCTGTTTTGGCATTGTATGTAACGAGAATTCTTAAAGTATATAAATCATTCATACCACATTGAAATTCTTTTATTTCTAGTGAACATCTTACTATAAATTTGTCACTGTCAGCTAGAAATTCTGTTTTTGAAACTGCTTATACTTCCCTGTTTTACTATCTTATTTTAGGCTGTGAAAGGCTGTATATGGCTATTCGAACAAGAGCAAGCCTTGGGCTTCAGCAGTGTATCAACAAACATTAGAATGACAGTAATCAAACTCAAATCTGGGGGCTTATGGGTGCATGCACCTATAGCTCCAACTGATGAATGTATTCAGGTTCCATTTTCTTCACCAACTCTCCGTATTTTGGATATGAAAACGTTTCATAGCTTTTATGGCAGTAATAATGCAAGTACATGCCAAATTCTGACTTTGTTTAGCTGTGAAGTGGAAAATTTCCTTCTATATATTGAATTCCACATTATTTTGGATTATTATTTATTTGGAATTGGAACTATTTTGGTCTAATGGGTTTCACGGTTTGGCTCCATATTTTCTCTGTTATATTCACAGTGCAAAAAACATGGTAGAATAATCTATCTTGGCATACATTTTATAGAAAATTCAAAAACTCTGATTGATTTAACATGGTTGCATATTTTCTTTCCTTTTGTTGCATTTTCCAGAGCTTCATCCCCATACTGGGAGTGAGAGATCTTTTCTGGGTTGAATAGCAGCATTATACAGTTGGGTTCCAACAAAATTTTAACGAGCTGATCAAGAACTTATATTGCAGGGGGAGATCTGTTGTATGAATAACCATATTCAAAAGCTGACCTTCTTTTAACATTCGAATATTTCACTTCTTGCAGCTTGTTAAAGAATTAGGAGCTCCAGTGGAATATATTGTTCTTCCTACTTTTGCTTATGAGCATAAAATATTTGTTGGTCCATTTTCTAGAAAGTTTCCTCGTGCTCAAGTGTGGGTAGCACCAAGGCAATGGAGTTGGCCATTGAACTTACCACTGGAATTTTTTGGGATTTTTCGGTCTAGAACATTGCAAGACAAGGATTTATCTACACCCTGGGCTGATGAAATAGAGCAAAAAGTTCTAAGCTCCCCAGAAGTTGGTAATCATTACTGCATGTCCTCGTACTTCATCTTGGTGAATTTACAGAGAAAGATCTCATTTTCTTGTAAATTGTCTCAGGAATTGGACCGTATGTGGAGGTAGCTTTCTACCATAAGCCTTCAAGAACACTGTTGGTGACGGATGCTGTTATTTTTGTCCCCAGACAGCCGCCACAGTGTATCAGCAAAGAATCCTTGTTAGCATCTGCAAAAAATGGATTGGCTGTAAAAATTCTTAGTAAAGGAAAGGAAGTCCCTGATGAACCAGTTGTTGACAACAAAAGGAACCGCCAAAAAGGTGTGCTTTTATGCCCAAAGTTTAGGCACAAACCATATTGCTTTTCATTTGTGGTCAAATTTTTTGCCTAATTGGTCTATACTTCTGTTATGTAGGATGGGAAAGAATGGTTCTACAAATCTTGTTTCTTGGTCCATCAAATCTCTTAGAACCAAATGCTACCTTTGAACAGATGTCACAGAAGTTGATTGTTTCACCTATTGTGAAGACTCTGGTCTTCAGTAAAGTTCCTGAAAAGGTAATCCTTTTTCTGTTGCATATTGCTGATTAACCACCAAGCAACTATTCTTATTTGTATTGTTTTCCTCTTTATTTCCACTAAACGTGGCTACTTGTATGCCAGAATTATATCATTCAAGGAAAGCTCTGGGATCGTGAGACATACACTGTCAAATAAACATAAGCATAAACCAATCCATTATAAGTTCATGGTTAAACGGGCCTAAATTTAGATGTCCAAACCCGCCCAATTCTAACAGGCTGAGGCCTGTTTTGACAGGACTACTGGGATGTTCCCAAATTTATACAATAAACAATCAGAAAGTTGCATGTTTTAGTGGAACTAGATCAATGGTAAACATTTTCTTGAATCTCAATTTTGTAATCTTATTGTGAAATATGAATTCATCATCCAGGTGAGAGACTGGGTATATAGTATTTCTCAGGATTGGAAGTTCAAGAGAATAATCCCTGCTCATTTTGCTGCTCCAATAAATGCAAGTAGGTCTGATTTCCGGGCAGCATTTGCATTTCTGGATGAGCTTCTGGGCGAGCCATATGTTACTTGGTTTTCAGTCTCTCTCGTATTCTCATCGATCATGGGAAAGGCAGCAAGCTATTTTCCTCCAGATGACATGAGGACCTTGTCATCCCTAGACCAGTTTCTAGTCTCAGTTGGAGCTGTAAAGAAAACTGTCTCAGGCAGGAAGCAATGAGACAGCATGTAACAAATTGTCCTCCTTATGTTATAGATTGGAGAAAACTTGGCCCCTCGTTGATAGGATATTTACCAATTTAGTTCTTTATAAAACTGCTTTCTCAATGTAGTCCCTCAAAAAATAAGATATTTCTCAAGTTGATCATTCAAAAATTACTTTTTCAGTTTGGTCCATCTAAAATAAAATTGTTGTTAAGAATGTCCTTTATAATTTTTAAGGACATTAATAACTGTTTTTTTTGTAAGGAACTGAATTGAAAAATAGTCATATATGAAGGACTAAATTGAAAACGTAATTATATGAGAAACTAAATTGAAAACTATTTTATTTATGAGAAATCAAATTGCGAAAGCAATTTTGTGAGGGCTAAATTGAGAAATACACCAACTATGGGGGATGAAAGTGAACTTTTAGTCATTTAAATCTTTGGAAATGTGTACATATTTACTACAGTAGGAGCTTTTGCAGCAAGATTTTGATGCTTCACATTTGAACATAGAAATGTTGTAAAATCAGAAGAGAATGGTTCCTGTATCTGTATGACTTGTGAGTTTCTAATCGCACAAAACTTCAAGTTTTTTAAGCCTTCCTTGTGAAGTGTTTTAATAGAAATTTTGAATTAATTATTCTAACTGGATTTTCAAGTAATGGGCCCCAACTATGGAATATTTATATAGAGAAGATCGTTGAGATGGTTGGGAGTTAGACAGCTTTGGCCATGACGGGTTGTCATTTGCTCGTATCTTTTTTATGCTGTACATTGGTGATTCTAACTTGTATTCTCTAACAAGATGAGGAATGGATTTGGTTAGTCAATTTTAGTTATTTCAATATATTAAACATTAATTTAATTGGATGGTTTTAATCCATCCTTTGTCCATTTGGATCGGATTGGATAATTAGTTTTTGAAAAAAAAAAAAAAGATATTGAAAAACAAAACTTCATATCTAAAACCCCTATAAACAAGTCAAGATTTTGAAGAATTACAATGGATATAGGATATCTAAATATGTTATTAACTATTGCTGTATAATTAGTATAATAAATATAAGTATTATATAATTCTAAACAATTGGCTCAGTCTGGATGTAACATCTATTAAATGAACTGATTAAATTAGTTCCGCTAAATTCTTATTCAATTTACCAATTGATTAGTCATTTTTATCCATTTTAGTCAGATTAGTTTGGTTAGGATTATATGATATATCTAATTAAATTTACTTTAAAATGCATCATATTTTGCGCATCTAATTTGACTTTTTCAATACCAAAAGGCTAGAGAAGGACCTGGATCAAGACAAACTTAAAAACATCCTACCTAGTTGGAGGGTCACCCTATTTGACTAAGTTCTGCCACCAACTTATATACATATATATATATATATATATATATAACTACTCTCTGTATATAATTGGTCAAATTAGACTCTATATTACTAATTATTTTAACTGATGAAAAAATCTACAAAAAAAAATAAGAACAAGAAAATTATATATTAATCAAATCTTTTTTTCATGTTGCTTGTTTCTTCTCTTTTCCACACAGAAACTCAACCATAAAAGGAATAAAGATAAAAATATTTTAGTTAAGATATATTAAACTATAGTTGCAGTACATCTTTTGATTTTGAAATATATATATATATATATATATATATATATATATATATATATATATATAAAGGGAATTGTATGATTAAACTATGAAAGGGAAGAGTATTTTACTCCAATTCTTAACATGAAGGCTATTAATCAATTAGTTATATATAAGGAGCATTCTAGATCTAAGACATGAAAGATAGAGAGATGAGAATCCAAGGAGATTTTATCCATTTCTCGATTGTCCCTTTTTATCTTTTTTCTTGCTTATCTCTGTCCTTCTTCTGTCAACCACAGTTTTGTTAATGCTTAAAGTCATGCATGCTTCCCTACATTGATGCATCCAACTTCTTTTTCCTTTCTCTGTGGCCACAAATTAATTAAGAAACACTCTCCTTTTTCCTTTTTCAATTTTTTTTGTTCTTTCAAAAAAATATTTCTTCCCCATTAGACTAAAGCTCTAGATCTTTGGAAATTACCCCACTTGGCCATCCTCCAAGTTTGTGATATATATATATATATATATATATAGGGTGCAAATGTGAGGCGTTTATATTATGGGGCCTCTTCTTTTTCTTGGTCGGTATATTGGCAGCGAAAAATTTTGCTGCAGAAAGTGGTTGAGATGGGACCATGAAAGTCCTTTTCCACTTATCCTGCATGCTTTCATCAAATGGAGCAGGCACTCAACAATGGAAGATACAAGATATGGACCCTATTGACTTGTTACAATCGTATTGATTGGAAATAGGGACCAACAAGTATTTAGGTTAGACTGATTGATAAAAATTCAAATGCATTTTTAAATGGGTAGTCTGATATTAAACAAGAATTTGAATTGCTTGCCGGATAGCATGAGTGCTGCTAGCAAGAGATCAAATAAAAAAAAAAAATTAAAATATGAGATAATTTTTTTATAATTATATAACATACATACTATCCAGCATTATATATATAGTTTATTATATAGGTATAATCAGTCGGACATGTGATACTATTTTAAAAAGTTTATTTTAAAGGTACTTAGCTTGAATTGTTTTCATTAACATTTACATCTTTTGATTATTTTTTTATTTCATGTGTATTTTCATTGTAATTTTATTTTATTTTGAAAACTTTATTTAAGGCTACTTATTAAAACTTATTGGAATCGCCACATGTTTAGTTTTACCTTCAATAATACTTTTAAATTATTTAGACTGATTTTGCTTTATTTTTTCCCCATTTTTTTACGCGTTTTGCTCTATAACACATGCTTTTTCAAAACTATGGCATGAAATTTATTTAAATGATGATTTGGAATATATGTTCAAAATTTGCTTCACCTAATTCTCTTTTTTAAAATAATTTAAAAAATGCATTGTCTCACTAGCTATTCAGAATACTCTCAAAATAAACCAAACTCATTTATTAAAAAAAAAATTATATCTTCTTAATTATTAACTAAACTAACCATTTTGGATACCTAAACTTCTATTAAGTTTTTGTTCATAAGTTAAACCATAAACATACATATAATTAGAAATATCACTTGTGTTAAATAGTTTTGTGTAGTTATATTTTATTTTTTTATTATTATTATTTTGCCTATACTCCACGACAATATTGTCAATTTTTTAAAATATTGAAGTTTGAAATATAACAAATTGGCCAATATTCAGCTATCAGAATACCAACAAAATTCAAAACACAAGCAATGATAGATAAATTTGATTACTTTGTACTCAATGCATGTAATTTATATTCTTGTTTTATTTCTTCAATTCATAAGAGCTCACCTCCTTTGAATTATAAGAATTTGTTTTTTTTTTTTATTTAAATTTGTAATTCAAGAACTTTTAATCTATTGAAATTAAATTCTAAATTTGTCCCTGTTTTATATATATATATATATATATATATATATATATATATATTTTTTTTTTTAATTATAGCTTCGTCCTTATCCCATTGTCTAACAAAAATAAAGAAATGAAAACTGAAAGCAGCTGTCTTTAATTATAAACTATAAAAGTCTATTAATTCCTTCGATGTTACTCATTCTTTGAGTGGTTAGCACGTATTACTATTAAAAGAAGGTATTAATTAAATCGCTTAAAAGTTTCTTCTTCCCAAATATAAATTCAAAGTATGGCCACATACTGTCACAACTCACACTATATCCGTTAATTTAATTCAGTTCTTTCAAAAGAAACATTCCTCACATATACTACATAAGCTCATTTTTGTAACTTGTTTGTTCTATATTAAAAAACATATATTTTATGGAATAAAAGATGAAAAAAAAAATTGCTTCTTGTCATAAATTAATGTATAATTTATCTGCTGTGATCTGTGTATTAACTGTTAACAAGGGGATTTTGTGTGGCGATAGAAGCAACAATCCTAGCCTTGATATTGAAGTGCAATTTAATTATGAGGTAAAATAATAGTAATGACTAATTAATTAATTAACCTAATTCATGCATAGGATACCAAGAAAGTAATGCAAACTTATGTGACCGACAGAATCTTAGTCTAGTGATTAATTAAGATTTAAACAATAAGCAATACGGCCTCAACATCAACATGCATAATATATATATATATATATATATATATATATATATGAATTTTCTTGCTTTGTCATATTCCTTGTCAATTTTTGGTAGGCAAATTATGTCACCTAAGTTTTGGCGTACATAAAATATTGATAAGTGTCAAGTCATTAAAGAATAATCTACGTTTCAACTAAGCCTAGAATATGAATTTCACCTTTTTTAAATGTTGAATTAATTAACATTTTGGTAATATCAAGTATAGGTGTAGCTAATAACGAAAGGGTTAATTATATTTCAGTTGGTTAACAAATCTCCTAGAATTCAACGTAGTAATAATGAATGTTCCTTCAAAAGACGGAAAGATTAACTGGAGTAGAAAACAAAGAAAATATAAGAGCTTTCATGCAATGTTTGACCTATTTTTCATTTATATTTATGTCACGTCCTCCAATTTTAATTAACTAGAAAAATAATTTAAATACTAAAGCTATATGAAGAAAAGTATGTCTAAGTATTTAACTATGATATTGATTGTGCTTTTTATGTAATGCCTGTGTTTGATATTTAATCTTTCAATATTTGGTTAAAACAAAAAGTAAGGATGCGTATATTGAAGTCCCTTATCAAAGAAAATTATGTGTATAAATGTTTAAGTATGATATCACATTTGATATTTTACCCTTAGTGTTTGATAAAATTTCAAAAAATTCTCATATTACAAAAGGAATATATATATATATATATATGTGTGTGTGTGTGTGTGTGTGGTTAATTATCTCTATTATTTGAATTTTTAGTTTATCAAATACCTTGATAATGAATTAATTTAAATTTTTATATGATGATGTTTCATTGTAATATCAAATATGAGAAATTTATTTGATAAGGTTGCATGTGAGAATTTTTAGTGTATGATATAAAACACAAAAGCATCATTAAAATGTATGGCTTTATATATATATATATATATATATATATATATATATATATATATATATATATTTGTGTGTGTGTGTGTATATATATACTTATAATACTTCTCAAGTTTTCTTTAAAAGTTACTTCTTCAGTAATGTAATGTTACATATGTTTTTATTCTTTCTTTAAATCCAAAGTAGCATTTTACTGAAAGGCAAACACACTTATAATAAATACATAATCTTGACAGCGTATATATAATAAATAAACAGAAAATGAATGAAAATATTGTTATACACACGTGTTCAATACAATTGTGCATAATATTATAGTTCGTTAATATTTTCATTGAAGGTTTTTCATCAAATGCAATGCCACTACATTGGCAAGTAGAATATGGTCACACATAAGAACAAAATCTGGAAGTGATAGGGAACTTGTTTGATTCTATTCTTGTTTGATTTTATTCTTTATTTTTATGTTTTTAGAACATGTTTGTGAAATTGTTTTTTAAAATATTTTTTAAAAATAAAAACTAAAAAGAAAATATATTTGAATCTTTTGTTTTTAGAAACATACTCAAAATTTGAAAAAAAAAACTATTTAAAAAATAATTTTAAAATAAGTTTTGAAAACACTAAGATTTTGTTTAGTACCAATAAATAAATTTATAATGTAGTATTATAATTCTAATTCTAATTACATTAAAATTAAAATTAATTTAGAATTTTTAATTTTATATTTGGGCCATGTAAAGAATTAGAATATAAATTTGTAATTCCAAATTTAATTATAACCTTATTATTTAGACCAAAGATAAATATTTGTTATATAAATTTGTGTGTTACATATTCATTATATATGTGTACGTGCGTGTATGCATGCACATAAATGTATATATACATATATGTAATAAATTTATTATATATATACTTGTATGTGTGGGTATACATGGACTTGTATTTGTGTGTGTGTATGCATGTATGTATGTTTCTACATGTATGTGTATTTATGCATATGCATGTGCATTTACACTACATATAGATATGCATGTGTATGTGTGTGTATATAACAACTTTATTATATGTATTTATATTTGTGCATGCACCTAAATATTGTCTGTGTATTAGATGTTCAATAAGTAAGAATATGTGTAGCACGTGTGCGCGTATTAATTAAGTTAACTTGCATATGAGGTTTATTCAAAATTTAATTATGCATTATTTTTTAATATTAATTTAGTTTATTTATAATAAATTTTATTTATAAAAAATCTTTAAAATGTTAATTCATTTTAAATTTTAATTATTTTTCATTTTAAATTGTATTTTTATTCCATTTTTTTCATTTAATTTTTTTATTTTTTAAAAATTATTTTTCTTAATAAAATACTTTTTAATAAAAATAAAAGATAATCAGTTAGTTACTAACCAATTAAGTTAGGTCTCAAAACTTATTTAACCTAAACCTGAAACCTTACTTGAATTATTTTTTATGATTTTACAATTTTGTTATTAATGAAAACAATATTGGAAAACTAGGGAAAATATATAAAATTAGTTCTTGTTTTTTTATTCTTAAAAACATTTTTCTGTTTTCTAAATTTTTAGAACAATTGATAAAAAACACATTACCAAACAATTTTTTTTTATTTTTTTATTTTTAAAAACAAAAAATTGTTTTTGAAAATAACATTCAAACAAGCCTATAATTATAGGAAAAGGGTTACCATCAACATAAATATTTTCTAAAAGAGAAAGGTTAAATTTGTTCAAAACAATTATTATTTTGTTAATTTTGCTTCAAGCTAGGATTGAATTCATGTTTTTTATCTTAACGACGACCCCGATGCAATCCATTGCTAGAAAAAGAAATTTATTTTACTTGTAAGATATTTTCCATCAATGAGTTGTATTAGATAATATATATAATTCTAGCAAAAGTGTTCATATTAAGTCTGTGCAATTTTATGTCCCAAGGTTCAAACCTTCCTTGCTTGGTGGTCAGTTCTTCTTTTTTAAAGAAAATTTAGCGGCACTGCGAGAAATTAATCGGATAAATATATTTTTTTGGAAAAAATCAAATTTCTTTGAAAGCTATATTCAGATATGTCATTAATGTCCTGATAATCTAGAGTAATATATTTGTATTATTATTTCTACTTAAAAATAAATATATTGGGCAATAAATCCAGAAAACACCTAAAGATATTCAAGTATAATAACTTAAAATGTTCAGATATACACAAAAATTACCTTGATTTTATTATCCAGCAAAAAAAGATACATTGATTATATTAGATACTAGGATGTTAATTACCTTCATGACATTAAGATTATTTGCCTACAAAATATTTCTCAAAAATATGTATGAGAATTATCTATTTTGAAATACACTTTTCCAAACCCATCATAATTATGATATTTTGCTTTTTGTTTTTTTGGTTTTTTTTACAATGATGTTTTCACCAAATATAGAGAATAAAAGTTTTGAAAAGTCATCAAATTTTCAATTATAACGTGAATTTGAAAATTTGAGACGTATGTGTTAGAGTGGGATGTGTTTGATGATTTATTGTGTGGATTAAAAGATGTCCTTTTAAAGACTGTTATGATGTTATAATTCAATTCAATGTGCAAACCAGAAATCATATGCACTTTCAACACATTGATTGGGAAATGAAAGCCTTTTTTTAAAAAAAAAAGAAAATGTGTATAACAATTTGGAAAACGAATTTCAAAAGAATTGGCTCACAATGATTCCATGAAATATTGTTGAAACTTTTCTTTCTATTCACAAGGAAAAATAAGTTTAATTCTGTGAAATTCAATTCTTGTTTGCCATATTTCATATTTACTTTGGGAGAGATAATTTTCAGAATAGTTCTAAATTTAACAAAACATATGAATAATAGTATGATTGATTTAATGTTTCAAGAGTTAAAAAACTTATTTACACATTTAAATGGGAGTTTGTTTTACAAAATAGTTATATTTCATTTTACATTAAATTCTTTTCAAAATCATTTTTATCTTCTAAACACTTATTTGCATAAGAGCAAAAAAAAAAATTTTGCTCCGTAATTTATATTGATGATAAAATTCACTTTTCATATAAAAAGTTTTCAAATATAAATTACAATTATTTAAATTTGCTTTTAACTAAAATCAAATTTCTATAATCACATTGATCCAATATTAAGTTTGCTCGTCTCTAATCTAAACATATAGAAAAATCAAAATTCATAATTACTTAACGAAAATCTTATGTTAATTTTGAATAGATAATGTGAATATCAATTAACTAGAATTTTCTTTCTAGTTTTTAGAAATATTTAGACTTTGTAGGTTTGTTACGAGATATTTTAATTAAAATATCATATATTCTTTTAAAAAATTATCAATCATGTAATATTTATTTTTTATTAAAATTTAAATAGCAAACATCTAAAAAAAATTATACATATATTTTTCTAAATGTGAAATTATATTCTTAAATAATAAAATACTGAGTGATATCAAATATCAAGAATGACACAATCTTTCAACCATTAAAATTAGATTCAGTCATAAAAGTTTCTTCTTTTGAACAAATTTAGAAAAAGATTTTCTTTTGTTTTTACCAACGACATCCAAAATTCCAAATTCCTTAATAAGCATTTTTAATTATAATTAACAACTTTTTTGGTACAATAAAAAATATATATCACTTGAAAAGTTAATTTATACCTTCCATCCAAAACATAAATTCATATGAATCTATGTTCAGTTTTTCAGTGGGACCCAAAAACTCAATGCTCAAGCTCACGCTTTGCACATTACAACCCCTCCTCTCTCTCTTTGGATTCTGCAACGAACGCGAAGAGCAAAGCACCGGGCCAGAAAGAAGTAGAAGCAGTTGCTTGCACGTTCTCCGAAAGCAAATCTCTCAGAAATATAAGGCTAAAAGAGGGAAAAGAGTACCCTCTAATCATCTCTTCGAACCGGCGTGATATTCCGTCGCTTTTTTCTTCGCTTTCTGGCTAAGCAGCCTTTACCAGAGCTCGGAATCATATATATAAAGGTATGCTATCTGTACGTGTTGCTAAGCAAGAAGAAACCCCCCCCCCCCTTTTTTTTTTGGTGTTGTTTTAGGAATCCTTTTCTGGGTTCCAGTTCTTTTTTCCTCTACACAAATGGGTTTGCGGAAAATTATGATTTTAGCGATGGAGATTGGTTTTCAGAACCATCCGAGTTCTATTTCTGTTGTGTTGGTTTGGTTTTAATTGGGTTTGTTTCCTGGATTGAAATTGTCTTCTAAAATGATGGTATACGGTGGTCGTTGGAAAAGGTTGCTTAACCATTACGCTTGCAATAGAATTTGTGGTGTGGGTTTGTGCTGAATAATCAATAAGGGGTAATTTTCCGTTCACTTTCTTTTAACATGATGGGTTCTGTCTGGTGACTCTACTGTAATGGGTGTTTTGTACATCTCAGTTTTATGTTGGATGAAATTATGAATAAGTTAATAACAACAAAGAGTTCTGGTTTTTATCCCATCTTCCAAATCGAAATTGTCACGTTTCTTCTCATTTGATGATTGGTTACCTGATTGATGTGTTCGGTAAATTCCTTTATATATTAGGACATTTCAAGATTAGATATGGACGATGACGATTAAGATTTGCAAGACATGAAATGCTGTCACTAGTATGTTTAGGAAACTCGATGATTTGCCCAACTGGGATCCTTGAATTATCCTCTGGCTGTTGGTTGACTTCATTTTTTTTCTCTTCCCTTATGGATTTACTACTGGCTCTTCTTTCTCTAATCTCCATTGTCCCTTATTAATGCTTTCACGGATTGTATCTTTTATAAGGACAAAGAGAGTTTATTAATCTTGGTTGGTTGGGAAACGATGAGGTGTAAAACATGCTAGGCTAGGAAGCTAGATTTGATGCTGTCTTGTTTTGTATAATTAATAGCTTAGGCCTTTCTTATAGTTGTTGCCTTGGCATTTTGTGCAGTAAAGGTGTTAAAATTTCCACCTTTGAGACATCTATTTTGAGATTCAAATCAGATGAGAGCACAAAATCATTTATTATGATAATTATTTTGAAATTTTTCCCCTGATTGAGGGAAGTTACAATGAATATTTTCTTTCTTTGTTGTACTTCTAAAGGTTATGCATTGTCATTGGTGTTATTGCTAGGACAAAGGTTTCTAATTAAAATGTATGTTTGAATGTGTCACATTTTCATTCCTTTCCACCCTGACGTTGAAATTATTAGCTGTTTTGGTCTTATTTGTCTACTTCTACTGTAATTCTGAACAGGTTTTTACTATTTGCCTTTGCTGTCTGAATCAGTCAATACTTAAGTTTCCGACGATTTCATTTTTTTTTACTCAATTTAAAATTAGTGTTCTTTTTTTTTAGTTTCAGGATTGTTTGTTTGTCCAGAGTCCTGTTCTGCATAACTCATCTCTCATCTGATGGCTGAGGACAGTGTCGATTTACCTGTGACCCCAGAAGTAACTAAGTCAGGTGGAGTTGAATTGAGAAGGCACTCCACTGGTAAAGCAAGTTCTGGAAATAGTGAAGAAAAAGTTTTTCCTCGTTATCTCAGAGCTTCTACTGGTTCCTGTCATGATTTTTGTAAATATGGGAGGAAAAATGCGTTTGAAGCCAATGAAAGTTGTTCTCTACCAAAGAGAGTAGCAAGAAAACCACTTCGTCAAGGATTGGAAGAGAGTGTTGGTGAGACAAAGATATTAGTGGCTGAGCTCAGGGCATCAACTGATTCCAAGCCAACAAAGAAGACATCAACAGTCAAGCTCAAAGCATCTGTTGATTCCAAGCCCCTGATTAGTGAGACACTTGGCACACATAACCATAAGAATGAAATGCTAACAGAATCACTTGAAAGCTCAAAAAAAGTCAAGAGTGAAGTTTCAGTAAACAAGAGGAAAACAGCACTGGTCAAGGTCAAACCATCAAACCACCTGAAATCCCATGTGACTGATCCTTCTAAAACAACGAGACAAGACATTTCATCAACTTCAAAGAAGGTGGAAGCTTCATCAAAATCAACTGCTTTTAAAGCTAAGGAAATGAAGTTGTCTTTGAAGCCAAACTCTGTCACAGGGAAGACAATGTCTTCTAAGAATCCATCTGAAGGTTCCAGTGGCCAAAGAAATAGTGAGCTCAAGGTGGGAAAGAGGTCAGCCACCTCCAAATTTGCTTCAAGAAAGTTGATGACCCCTTCAAGAGCTTCATTGTCCCTCAAACCTTCCCTTCATAGAGTTGCAAGCATTAATGCAAGAAAGCACAAGAGCCTGAAAACTGTGTCTCATCTTAAGAATCCGTCCGAGAACAGAAAGGACGAACCTAAGCAACACAGTGATATTGAGGTTGAGGAGAAGACTTTGTATATCATCAAGATGAATGGAGATAACAAAACTTTGCAATCTGATCAAAATGCATGTCATGATGTTGATTTATCCCTCCCTCAGTTGCTGTCATCACCCAAGATTTCATCCTCCTCATCTTCTCAATCCTCATCCCAAGATGACCAAGAGGAGTCTGAATATACAAGCAGTGAAGTCGAGGAGGATTCTTTTTCAGTAAACGATGAAATTGAGCACATTGAAAATGGAGAGGATCTGAAGGTGGAGCCGGAAGGCAAGTCTCAGAAAGATGGGGTCGAAGACAAGGACTGCTCCCAAATGACAAAACTAAGGTTTATAAGGGGAAAATGGGTTGAAATTAAATCTGAGAAATCTAGTCCTAGGAGGCTTAAATTTCGGAGAGGAAAAGTTTTGGGGGAGAATGCAAATGTGAAGGGTGAAACCCAAAGAAATTGCTATAAAAGAAGAGATGGAGATGTTGGTGTAAGCGATGATGCTACAACTGGTCCTGAGAAGTTTGTTTTGAGACATCAAGATGTTCAGGGAAAGAAAGATGAGCAAGGATTGTTTAATAATGTGATTGAAGAAACAGCAAGTAAATTGGCTGAAACTAGGAAGAGCAAGGTCAAAGCATTGGTTGGCGCCTTTGAAACTGTGATCTCTCTTCAAGAGAAAAAACCCTCTGCAAGCACTGTCATATGATCTTCTGGTAACAATTTTTTTTTTAGTTTTTCTTCATTTTCTTTGTAAAGAATTGGTAGGAAAATAAACCTAAGTTTGATGGTAGTATGTTGAAGAGTTCATAGAGGTTGAATTGTCGTGAGTTGTTTTTAGAAGCTCTGGATGTTGTAGAGTCGAAAGAGACATTGTGTTTATTTTGGAACATGAATAGGTCATATACTGTGTTTTGAAATCCATACGTAATGTGATTGACTTTCATCTTCTGAGTGAAACAATGATTCTAAGGATTTAGTGTGTTTGGTTTGGCATTTGAGAGACTTAAGATTCTGTTTGAATGTTAATACGAGGATTTGCCTTATAAATAGTCTCATATAATTTAGTGTTTGATTTTCTTTAAAATCAATTCTGTCCATATACGAAAGTGGAAAAAACTTTTTATTAGCTTTGGGTGAATTGTATTGATAATAAAATTCAATGTTTAAACAAAAATTTTTAAAGATAAATAATTCGTTTGACTCAAATTAATTTTAAAAATTAAGTTAATCTAAAATCACTTTGTCCATCTCCAATACAAACAATTTACACGTTGCCCTTTAGCCATAGAAAGAAAGAGCTTTGAAATAATTGATGGTGAAGATGATATATGTATTTTGAATAAAGTATATATTTTTTTTGTTCTTCTTATTGTAAGATTATTATTTTGATTTTTCATTCATTAATTCCTCAGCTTTGGATTTAAGGTTTGGATACAAATTGAATCTAATAAATTTTTTTTTTCAGAAGTGAAAGATGAATGTGACAATTTTTAATAAGTAAAGGATTGTTTTGAGTATTATAACTAGTGAGGTATCAAAATAATATATATTTTTGTGTTAATTTAAATTGTTCCAATTTGATAACAGCGAAGAATTGGTATTGAGAGTCGAGACAATGATATTCAGCACCCTTTCTTCGCTCATATAGTCTTGAAGTCAATCTCCTTACTGGCAATTTGTTAATAAGAGACTTCCTAAGTATTTTAGAAGAAATCCTGCTTTTATTTATTTATTTATATATGTCTTGCTATTAAGGTCAAAGTTTGAATTTTCTCCAAGTATAAATTCTCCCTTCAAACTCGGAAACATTTTAAAATAAGCACTCTTCATATTATTAGATGTATTGAAGAATAATTTTTAAATTATTCTTACAATAAAAATTAAACCTTTTGCATCATAGGAGAAACTTTAAAACAAGTCTCCATTTATAAAATTTACAGTTATTATTTCTTACGCATGCATATGTTTGGTTCAATGTGTAAAAGATTAAAATGTTCATTTGTACACCTTAATATGAATTTGTTCTATAAATATTTCTTTTTAACGTAACGTTAAATTTTATCTTTCTAACTTCGTTTGTCTTTTAAATATTGTATAAAAAACTATATATATAAAAAAAAAATCTACTTCGCATTGATGAATTGTAACAATTTTTGCTAATTTTCTTCGTTACCTTCGTTAGCATCCAAATCAATGAACTAAATTTCTCTTCGCTCAGAAGTTGCTTAATAAAAAACAGCGTTTACTATTAGTCCAATAATAAAAAATATTTTGGATATTCCTCTTTTGTCATTCTATTTTATCAAAAAATAAATTTCCAAACATACATTTTTTTTTATATTTAGAATATTATTCTCTCCTTTTAACATCCATCTAAACATATTCATAAATTTCCAAGGGAATCACAATATTAGTCCAATAATAAAAAGTGTGATTATAGAAAAAACAAACAATACATGAATTCTCCTGAATTTTTATTTTTAATGAAAGAATTGTCGTGGTTATAATTTTGATTGCTTATATGTCATATGAAAACTGTCAATATTTGATAGGCAATTCTTTCATTCACATACAGGGAACAAAAATTGAAACTTAGATTCAACAAGTATATTTGTAAGAGGAAAATATTAGGAAAAATTAATCATATGGTCCTTCTAGTTCACCTCACTTTTTTATTTGGTCCTTATAGTTTAATTTATTTAAATCAGTCCCTGTACTTTTCAAACCTTACAATTTGGTCCTTGACATTAGTTTGAATTCTATCACCATTAAATTTAATCCTATGTGGCTAAAGAGTTGGAAAATTGAAGCGGAGGTGGAGATATGAAACCATGTAAGCTTTTCTTAAATCCTTTAGGTAACCATGTTGAGCAAGAACCTTTGCTCTATATTTATTTCCGATGCTTCTTCCCCCTCCATTATTGACAATCTTTTCTATGGTATCTCTCCCTTTTATTCACACCCACAGTTACCTCAACTCTCAATACCTCAATCTTTATTTCCTCCTTTATATTAGTCCTCTTTCTTGATTATTTCCGTTCTTAATCCGGGTTAGTACTAAACACAGCAGAGCCCTTCATTTTCGATAGAATTTTGGTTAAGGATGAATGTGTTGTTCTCCCCAAGTAATTCAAGCCAATATTTTGGGTCCTACATATTTTCTTCCCTTCAGTTTCTTGCCAGAAAAACATTTCCCCTTTCATACCGAACTAATTAATTGCACCGACTATTCCTATCGAAATTCTATCTTAATGCCAAGTTTTCCTAGCATATCATCTTGCTATGGAATATGCTATGTTGTATAGCCAACTACCATCCCATTCATTGAAGCCAACTACTGGTTAGTCTACATATATATAATTGGAAGCGTGTACCACATACGTACATACATACCTATATATAAAATTTTTTTCTCGACACCTCATGCTTCAGCCTCACTTATCTGAATCTCTACTACATCCTTTGGCCATTTTGGTTCTACCTTTCAATCCCAACTAACCTTGCAACCACATTATCTATTGCCCCTTATTTTTTACGGCAGTTTGGTTTGCGGTGTTTCTATTATCGTTTTGTGTTGTTTCTTTTGTTGTTTGTTTGGTTGAAGTATTTGTTTCGACCAAAAAAAAATCTCAATATCTTACTCACCAAATTAGTGACCTAGACCAACCAAAAAAAAAACAGTGACTCACACCTTATAACCCTTTAATCACTCCTCTACCATGATAAATCTCTGATCTTGTTATCTACTTCTGTTTTCTTTATATTACTTGTTTCTCTGCAAGGAATCATTCAATGCTCCTAATTATAACATATTATGGAAATTGCGAAGATGCATTGCATATGAATATTATGACATATTGTTTGTGTTGTTGATGAAATTCTCGGATACGATAGCATAAGAAGCCATATTAGTCAAGGAAGCAAATATCTTGGACGATTTGGATTGCTAGAGATAAATTCGAATCAGTCTTGCATTCCTTTTTTTTTTTTTTTTTTCTTCTTTGTATCACTATTAGTAATGGTATAGATTTATATATTGTTTATTATAATATCAGAATTTGATTCCCTTGCATAAAAGATTTTCGTCCACCCTCCAACAACTCTTCTTGACGTATGAGTGAGGTACTGAGAATTGAGGTACCTGTTGGTGAGAAGACATGGGTGAAGCATAGGAAACACGAAATAGAGAAATGAATGAAAGGAAATGAGAATCAAAGCAAAGGTTCTTGCTCACATGGCTCCCTAAAGGAATGATTTGAAGAAAGCTTACATGGCTTTATATCTCCACCTCAACTCCAATTTTGCAATCCTTTAGCCACGTAGCATTAAATTTAATGGTGTTAAGATTCAAACTGATGATAGGGACCAAATGTAAGATTTGAAAAGCATAGGGATTGATTTTAAAAAATTAAACTATAAGGACAAAATTAAAAAGTGAGGTAAACTATAAGGATCATATAATTAATTTTCCCAAATTACTATTTTACTTTCTACTTTTTTTTTTTCTGAACTTCTTACCTTATTTTTATATTGTAGTTTTGATTACTTACTTATTTTATTTAAAATAATTATTTTGGTCATTAATTTATTATTTTAGTCTCTTAGTCATTTTATTTTTTAAAATAAATTTTAACTTATTCAAAATTATTACTTTTAATTTTTTATTTAATAAAAATTATGACTTTTAGTCCTTAACTTATGAAATCATTATCATATTTAATTCTCAAGCTAAGTTTTGATAATTTATATGGAGAATTAAAAGTAATAATTTTTAATTAATATAAAATTATTTTAAAAAATAAAGTGAGTAAGTAAATAAAATGATAATTCAATGATAAGTTGAACACTAAAATGATATTTTTTTTTCGGATTTTTAATTGATTAAAAATTAAACTAAACCAAATAATTCAATTGAGCTGAACAAGTCAGAAACAATAGATAATAAATAAGCAGCAACTTGGTCCAACTATCAAACAAAGTAGAAGAAAAATAAAGCAGCAACTTGTAGTGAAGTAGAGTCTTTGACACAAATAAAACGATTTTTGAAGTCGAAGAATTTTACAAAAAGATTGAAGAAAAAGACAAGAAATTTTGTGATCCTGACACGTGGCATTGATGGGCTGAAATGAATCATTTGTAGGAAAGTACAGGACCCCCTGATGATACTCGTTTTAAGGTCCAAACTAGGGATATTTTAGAGACTTGTTGTGCAAGTCATTTTACGAAAATGTTCGTAATTCGAATGGCACGTTGGAAAAGGTTGGCCCACTGAACCTTCTTCTGCAGTGCCAGCAAGACCAACGTGATATTTCGTCCACGTGTCGTGGTGTTATTTGTCCGTGATGAATGCGATTTATCAACGCTGTGACTCTATGCTTATTTTGAAATAAAATTACACTTTCCCTTGCTTCTCAATGGAACCCCAAGCCCAGCCTATCATCTCCCTGTCCTTTCTCTATCTCTCGCGCACACAGTGCTCTTCTCCTTCTCTCTCTGCATTTTCTGCCAGTGCTGTTCTAAGTTGCATTCTATGCTTTTCTGGACCGAATTACCCCTCGAGAGAGTTGTAAATACCGATGGGTGCTTGTAAGCAAGTTGCTTGTTTATCTGTTTTCATCAATTTTTAAGTTTTCGGTTTTATTCTAAGTTGGCCTTAATTTGTGGTTTTCACAACCCTTATCGGTGATTTTCAATTACATGCAGAACTGGGTTTTCTAGAGTTTGGTGGGGCTATGCCGAAACTGGGTTGCGTAAGCTAAGTTGAGGTACAATCGGGTTTCCTGATTTCGATTTTCTCTGTGATCCAGTCCACTTTCAGTTTCTTTGGTTGGGTTTTCTAGATTTCTTCGTCTGTGTCGAGGGTTCTCGTACATTTTTCGTTTTGGATGCTGATTCTGTGAAATCTAGAAGGGGCCTATTTGGGTTTGTCTCTGTATCAAGGAATGATGTTAACTTATTCTGCAATTCATGGGAATGTCTTCTAATTTCCCCTAGAGGACCGTGCATACCTGAAATTATTGCAGTGCTTGACATGCATTGAGAGAATGTGTTAGAAAAAGTAATTTAGTTCGTAATTATGTGATTGTTGGGAATTGAACGTTGTGACTCGCCTTTTGCGTTGACTGATGTGCTTTCTTTACTATAAATAACCATCTCCTTTATGCTGTGGCTATTAGTGTAATTCGAAGCTTGCCTCTTTATAGATGAGGGCTTGTGGGAAATCTGAATTTGTCGATGCATGAAATTTGTAGAATTTGTTAAATTTGGCCTTGGTTTCGGTGCTGTGGCATTAGATTATACCTTGCTGAATAAATTGGGACCCTTGTGTATTGAAATTAATTGAACATCACTGCAAATTCTGGTCTGAAAAAAATGAAGTTCCATATCTATGGACTATTACTCCTGTCTTTGGAATTTTTCTAGCATTTTCCTTTCCAACTAAGCATAATTTTTTGTACATCTAAATGTTTCTATATTGCTGCGTCTATTTTTCCTCCAACAAGCTTGAAACACAGTTTTCATATAAGATTGAAGCCTTTTTTTCAATTTGAAGAGAGAGATGGTACTTAGTAGATTGTCAGACTAGTTAGTAATTATTATCCAAAGAAAAAAGGACTATTAGTAATTGAAGTAACAATGCATGAAATTCAGCACGTACCCAAATTTTCAAATTGAAGAAATAAATTTATTTTATTTATTTATCTTGAATTATATTGTATTAATTAACTTAACATGTGTCTTGCTTTATTTTTTTTTGGGCCAAATGACTTAATATGTGTCTTTTTGGTTTAATAGAATCCATGAAATTGATTATCACCTTCATTATAAGCTCTTACTTGTGGAAGATAGTATTTGTGTCATCTGTTGTATTGATGGTTCCTGATCAATTTGGAGAATTTAACTAATAATATTGGTCAGTGGCAAGTGTACTGACATTCGAAGTCATGCCAACAAGTTATGATTTTTTTCCCCCTCAGTTTTACCAGGTGAGTAAAATGATTCTTACAAAGCAATACCGTTGCATACACTCAGCTAGCTGTCAATGCACTAAGGGGCATTTAAGTGAAGATGTGATATTCTTGGTATTTCAACAACTGAATTGGAATCCCAAGTTAATTGCTGCTCTGTCATGCGTATGCAAGTGGTTTGATGATCTTGCTAAGCGAGTACTATGGAAGGAATTTTGCCGAACCAGAGCTCCAAAGATGATGCTTGATCTACAATCTAGTGGGAGCCACAGTGTTGATGGGAACTGGAGGGCTCTAGGGAAGCTGCTAATTTACTGTTCAGGATGCAAGAAAGGCGGCTTGTTCAATAGCATTCAGATCCCTGGTCACTTTGTTTATCGGACTCGATTTTCTCGAACATCTGGAAAGAGCTTTCTTTTGCCACAATGCCGAACTGATGTTTTATATGTGTCTGATCCTTGTGAGCATCTTGATCAAGGTGAAGAAGGGGATATAGGATTCTTCCGTGGAATTTTTAAGTCATTCTCAACATCGAAGGTCAGAAAGATGCTTATAAAGAAGGGTGCCAAGCTCCACCCAACAGAAGTTTGCCCTTATTGTAAGGCAAAGTTGTGGAGCATGCTGCAGGCCAAAATGATTCCACAAAGTGCTAGCTGCAGGTTGGGCGCCTATGAAGATTGCATTGAGTATTATGTGTGCCTTAATGGACATGTGCTTGGGATCTGCACCCTCTTGCCGTTGTCTGATTCAGAAGAGGCATCTGAGTTGGAGTAATATCTGGAGGATTCTCAGGTACTTGTCTGTATCCAAAACAACCATAAATTTTAGACCCATTTCTTGTTTTCTTTTCTTAATTTTTTTAAAATAAATAAAAATAAAGGCCATAAAATGTTTACCATTGTTCTTAGAGAATAGTTTTCATAGAAAAATGGATAAGTTTTCTTGAATAATTTACTGATTCTTAAATATTTTTCAAAACATGCTTAATGTACACTGCTTACTAAAATGAGAGGCTTCTTGGCAAAGAAAGCCACTAGGATGTAAAATCTCTTCCTGTGTCTTGAGCAAGTCTTTTCATACGATCTCTCATCTTAGACCTACGCAAGAAGTATAAATCTTTTAGACCTAAGCTGATTCCAACACCCATGCAAAGACTCTTTCTTTTCTTTATCCTGGTAGTTTGCTTAGGAATTTAGCTGTAAATGTTAAATGGATTGTCATTGTTATGTCTCAGTCCCAGCAAAAACCTCAGGCAGTTGGGCTATTGGAGGACTCCAATTTCACATAGCCAGAGTTACTTGATTTTAAGTAGAAATTATACATATGATTTTCACTTTTGAAGCCCAAGTTAGTTTATCATTTTTTGTGTGTCTATCATAACTGCTGATGGATAGAAGATTGTGAACTAGATGCTTGGGGTGTATATGTGTTATGAAATCAATATTATGTTTGATAATTTAGAGTAGCAGAGACTGGAGAGTGTAAAAGAAATGAATTCATATGAAACTTACATTTGGGAAAGACAGAAAAGTGAACCACGTGTTGTGTTTGTTTTCAAGCCTTCTGACCCCTCTAGTGTTAAATGTGCTGTTGGTATTTATGGTTAAGACAGAAATATAATGAATGGGAAGACTTGCATGCACACCCACACAGTGGCAGGTGGCAGCCCCTTCCTTTCTTTTATTTATAATACTTTGAAATTGGAGACTGACTATATGATAAATTCCTAAAGGTGCTGATAGGAGATAACTATTAGATTCCTGGACAATTATAAAATCCTAACCTATAGCACTCCCATGTCATTTTTATGACTTATCTTTAAATATTTGATAAGTTTCTCAACAAATATAATATCAAATTTACATTACTAATCTTCACAGTAAAAACTTTTTAATATTTTCATTTTTAAAATCATATATTAATAGCTAATACTCATACTTTATCAAACAAAATTGTTGTTTCCTTTTTTGCTAATGAAAATTATGTCAAAATCAAAGGAATGAAATATAATCTCAGGAATAGAACTTGTTTTTCAAAGCTTGCCACAATATGAGAGAGATTAGTTGTTAGTTATATCAAATGATTAGTCATACCAAATGATTGATGAAATTAAGCCTCGTAACAGGGGCAGTCCATGTTATATTCAATTTTCTCCATGCCTCTTAGACATTAGTGATCTTTAGTGTTTTATTTATCAAGTTTGAGATTCTCTATGGAATCCTTATTGTTTGAAGAAATCTGTTTTATTTCAAATTTTTACTTCTTATCATTTCCTCATAAAGGGTTTTTTATATACTACAATTTTTATCTTCTCAAGATTTCTCTTAAATTTTTGTATTTTTAATGAGCTAAATGGTCAAGATTTCTCTCCATATTGAAAAACTAAGTATAGTTGGAAGGTACCCTTGGAGATTTAATCCCAAAATATGAATTTTATGTCGCTTCCACTGATTTTTAAGGTGGACATTACTCGACTTCATAAAGCAGTTCAGCATCATTGATTAATTGAAGCATTTTAGATATTTTCCCACCCAATTCTTGCATTGGAGCTGCCATGTTGCTATACAAAAAGCAGCAAAGCTAAGCAAACACCTTGGTTCTTTTCAGTTTCTCACTATCTTCAATTTTAGTTGAAACCAATTTTAAAGCCTTAAGAAAGTTTAGATGAATTAATGCTCATGTCACTTCACGCTCAGCATTGTCAAGGAGACCAACAGCTACAGGCACTAAGCCATCTATCAAAAGGGTTGCTTCATTATATGTAGATTCTGGATAAAAGTCTTGAATATCTTCTTATGAAGCTAGAATCGGACTGTGCATATATCCCTTTTTGTTTTTTAAATCCACCTAATGAGCCTGCTCACACTCACTAAGCTGGACAATAGAGATAATCTCTTCCCTTTAACTGCCATTTGGAGGAACATTATGTGTTGTCTCTCTCTGTTAGGTTGTGCCCATGGTGATCTGTTAGTCTTCTGCCCAACCAGGAATCTCTCCTGAAAAGTAGCTGGTAGATATGATGCAAATTAGATACGACTAGAGTACAAAATTCCTTAGTGGACATTACTATTTCACAATTAGCTCTCTGTTCTTCTAGTTCTTTTCCTACACATGCTTATTAAAAGCTTTCGTCAGTCCTTGTGCAAACTTGTAAACCAATAGACGGTTCCACTCTTATGCTTATCAAAGATGGAGGACAAAACTATAAAAAATGCATACAGCATTTTGCAAGTAGATCAATGCCTTATGAACAATGCTTTTCTCTTCCATTTTGATGCTTTTACAGATGTCTATTTTCTTGAAGGGAAAAACAGTTTCTGGGACATATATTAATGCATTATGATGGAAGAATGATAATTTTATTCATAAGAAAAATCTTTCTCTAGGGGACAAAAGGTATGTTCGTTGAAAATGGAAACAGAGTATATTTTCACTTGCAATCTGGTTTCAAATTTTTAAATCTAAGCACCACAAATAAAATTCAAAACTAGCAAAAGTGTTGGAGTTTGATTGATATAGTAATTCTTGAAAGTTTCAATATATGAAAGTAGGATGGGCCTGTTGAGTCTTACATGGTGACCATATCTGCTCTGGTGATTAATTTCATCAATTGCTCTTCATGGCCTGTAAAGAAATATAAGTATTAAATACTATTTCTTATGATTAAGAAATTAGACATTATTTCTAAGGTTGTATTTGCAATTTTTGGTTGGAATCAATGTAATTTTTAAAACTAAAAATAGCAGTATAATAGTGAGTTTTTGTTGTAAAGGATGAAATTCAAATATGTTAATATTACAAATTTTATTTCTGAAAAATTTAATAAGATAAACTGAAAATTTATGACTAATGTTTAATATTGAAAAATTTACTTCCGTCAGATTGAGATTACTTAAGACTCTGACTTCCCAAAAAAAGATATTTTCATGATATAATATCTTATTCTGCATGTGTAAGAGAAAGGCAGTAGTACTCAAGTAAATTTAAATTCGAGTGGAGTATGCTGCCAACTCCTTTCTTCCTCCTGTTTTTGCTAGTAGAAAAGATGCCCCTGCCCACCTAATAGTTTCGTGATTGTGGCATTCATGACTGCCCCTAAAGAGATTTCTCATGTAACCAAGGAAGTAGCATGATTTTGAGCATGTTGTAAAAGTTGAAACTTGTCGCTGTTATTAGTATATATAGTTGATAGTTGATACCGAGATATTAACAACTGCTTGGCATATTTTGAGCTTGCACTTTAAGGCTGTTTGATTTCTAATTGTATTTAGACTTAGCAATAGCAGTTCACCCCAAAACCTATAGGATAAATAAATAATTTCTTAATGTTGAGATATTTTTCCAGATTGCACGTTAGGTTGTCTTCTATTATTGATAAGCTATGCTCTTTCTTTTTTTGACCATAGATGACCTGTTGGGAACATCTTTTTATGACCTGTAAAAATTATATTAAATAGAAAAAGTTCATGACACATGCAGTAAGAGCTGTGATCTGAAGTTATAACAAGCTATTTACTTTTCTGTGGACAGATTTCAACCAGTCCTTGCATGAAGTATGGTTAAACACCATGCCAGTATGCTCCCTGAGAATTTTCTGTTTTAGCTGCACCTGAAATCTACCATTGTGATTTCATCTAAAACTGATACTGCTGCTGCTTGTCTTAACCACTGCCGGCATTTCACGTGAAGGATTGCGGGTGTTACCAACAATTTTTGTATGAATCATAAATAGAAGGTTATTACTTGTTATTGTGAACCATGTAATACCGTGTATATCAATGTGTGGATATCTATCTATACCTGAGTGACAGCTTGGTTTGTGCAATAATTCATACTTGTTCAGTATCAGTCATGTTCATTTACATATTCTCATTTTCTCCGTGAGTTGCATAAATCTTGTTCCTTCTGCAAGCAGACGAATATGAAAGAGAATCAGTCAGTATGTGAAAGGGGAGGTGGTGACCAAATTGAGTAGGATGATGGATGAATTGTTTGTAATTGAGACAAATAGCGAGGTCTCATGCTTGATACTAGGGCACTGTTTTTGTGAAGGAATTAAGAAGGTCATTTTGCAGAATTTTGGCTCAAGCTTATATTGCACAAGTAAATCGAGTGTGATAAAATGGAGTCTACTCACCCTTTTAAAGTATTTCATTAAACTGTTCTTTAATTGGATATCTTATTGCTTAACCATGGTGTGTATATATATATATATATATATATAGATATATATATGTATAAAATTTAGATAGTGATTTTTTATTTGTATTTTAAATAGTTGTAATCTTGCAAATGTCGAAAAGATAAACAATTTTATTTTTGGTGAGTATGCTATATTTATATTTTGAACATTTTTATTGTCTTTTAAAATATTAGAAAATTGAATCTTAGGGATATTCTCATAACATCATATAAATAATTAAAATATTAATAAAATGAACATTCAATAATACAGGTGGCAAACTTTAATCTCTATAATTAATGTTCTGATTGAGATTATGCAATCTTTTTGTTAGATCAATTTAGTCACGGGATGTAATTTATGTTTGAAATTATTATTTAAAAATGTAAGTTTTGTGAATAATGTAGTTCTTTCAATACAGAATTATTTTTTGGTGTAAACAAAGGTTTAGATGACAAATGTGGTTTTAAAAAAACATCTAAGGCCAAATTAAACAAGGTAATTTGTAAGACAAAAGTCCATTCTTAATGTACCAACATACTTTTAAACTTTTGAAACATTATAAAACCAAACTCACTTCAAAAGAGCATGATAAGCTAGATTCATAGGCATAATTATTAAATGTAATTGATAATTATTAAATTACAAAATAAAAACCACGTGCCCCCCACTAATTGCCTTTACAAATTCATCCTGAAAATGAGAGAAACAATTAACATGGAATTTGGGTGGCTAAAAAGTAAAACGGAAGTAAATAAACGAAAAAAAAAATTACAAGATTAAGAAAGCATGGAATTCAGGGTTGGGATCTTCATATAAGCAACTCTCTACAATGTGCATATACAATTTCCAGCAGTCTAGTGCTATTTCTCCCATCAAAATTGGATCAATAATTCTTTTAGCATTTACCTTTTCTGCCCCATTCGGTACTACCTTAGCTCTATTCAATAAAGATGACAAAATATGATAATCCTCACTCTCTCTGTTCTTATCCTGTATCGATGGCGAAGCATATGCACTCGCGTCCTCATCCTTCACCTCACCCTCATCCTCTCCCTCCTTATCCCAAGTCGATGGTGAACCATGTTCACTGTCTTCCTCGTATATTTCTTTTTGGCCAATTCTTTCCTCAAATTCACTATCTAAAATCAGAGTTCCGATTTGGGCTCTAGGCTTTCCGCATATCAATTCTAACAATACCACTCCAAAAGAATACACATCACATTTATCCATGACCTCACCATATAGCATGTACTCAGGGGCAATGTATCCGAAGGTAACTGTAATAGCCGTCTCAATGGGTTTTGGGGCCTCAGACGAAAATTTTGGGCCCTTCAAAACTTTCCCGAAATTTGAGAGTTTGGGAATCCAATTCTCATCAAGAAGAATGTTACTCGATTTTACATCTCGGTGAATGATAGTGCGCTTGGTTCCTGTTTGAAGGTAGTGCAATCCACGTGCTACTCCTATGATGATTTCTAGCCGTTTCTTCCATGACAGTGCTGGTGAGTTACTATCCTTTCGATATAGTTGATCTATGAGGGATCCATTGGGCAAGTACTCATACACCCCAATCATTTCTTTTTTATCCTTGCAAAATCCAATTAGAGACACTAGATTAGGGTGTTGTAGTTGGCACATGTTCTTGAACTCATAGAGCCCTTGGGGTCCTGCTGCTTGTAGCCTCTTTAGTGCAAATTCTTTTGCTTCGCCATTGATAGAGATGCGACCTCTGTACACACCACCCAAGCCTTCTTGTGCAATTTTTCGGCATCTGTGAAAGTTGTTGGTTGATTTTCTAAGTTGGGCAACAGAAAAGCGATGGCATAACTCTTCTATTGTCGTGGAAGTTTGTTAATTAAGAGGGCATAATTTTGTACAACACAAACCCTGCTCTTTCATTCAACACTTCATGGTTCTGGCTCACACCTTGCTCTTTCATTTAGTTATTATCTATATTTTTACTTAGAGCAATGTCATCTAGTATCTTTCTAATTATTAAAAATTAGAGCAGTAAAAAAAAATTTCGCTTTTATTTTTGTGAATTTATAATAGTCATCAAATTTTTAATATCATTATTTTAATTTTAGAATTAGATATAATGACTTGGGAAGGGGACTAATTTTATCAGACCCAAGTGTGATGGGAGGAAATGCTTTTCTCTCAAAGAAATGATCAAGTTCTTCTGAAGCAGAGTATCTACTTTTTCTTTTTTTCTTTTTTTTTTTTTTTATCAAAAAAAAAAAAAAAAGTTTCTGCTTTTTTCCTTTTGCTAATCTATCTTTTGCTGCTTTAGATGCTTCCAACTGTCTTTTTCCTAGTGGCATTTTCTATGAAGTTTCCTCTCTTCTTAGAACTTTGTCCAAGCTTTTTTTACTATTATATTAAAAGTTTCATTGTAATTGCTTTAACAAAATTGCTCTAATGAACAAAGTAACTAAAGTAAAGCGCTCACAGTCTAATTTCAATTGGTTCTCTCAATAATTTATATTTAAAAAATTTTATTTAAAAAGTGAGCTTTGTAATGTAATTCATCCAACACAATTAATTTTTTAAATCATTTATGTAAATATGAATTTAGATGACAATTGTGGTTTTAGAAAAAAATACTTAACAAAATAGTTTATAAGACAAAATCCTTTACCAGTGTGTAGATAGACTTTTAAATTTTGAAACACGATAAAACAAACAAGTTGTAAGTTGGTTCTAATATGGATCCTTTTATATTCTGGTAGGAACATGAGGTTATGTTTGATGAAAGTGAATCATTGGATAAAAATTTAATGATTTAAGTTTACATATAGAAAATATGTCTATAATGCGTAGATAGACTTTTAAATTTTGAAATGCAATAAACAAACAATTTGTAAGTTAGTTCTAATTCGGATCTCCTTATGTTCTGACAGGAGCATGAGGTCATATTTAATAAAAGTGAATCATTGGATAAAAATGCAATGATTTAAGTTTACAGATAAAAAATATGGCTACACGTGGTCATAAGTTAGTTCCATTTAAATTGTTATTAAATGTGATTGATAATTAATAAAGTAGAAGAGAAAAATCTCATGCTTGGCCACACTATTATCCTTAATTACAAGCTTACCTTAAAAAGAGGAAACAAAATTCTATCCTTGTAATTAGGGGTGTGTAAGACTTAGTCTGCCCGATCAATTTCGACAAATATAATGGTATTGACCCTAAATTGGGTCGGTCCTATATTTTTATTTTTTAAAAAATTATTTTTTATTTTTTCATTTAAGTTATTTTTTAAAATAAGCTATTTTTTTGCTTTTTAAAATTAAATATGGACATTTTTTTTTTAATATAGGATACTTCATATTTTAAATGTAAATTGCTTTTTTTTTTTTTTCCAAAATGTCAAATTAAAATTTATGAAAAATATTAAGAAAAACAACAAATTTTTAAGTGATTCAATGACTTGACCAAAACTAACCTGCTGATTACAATATAGATGGTTAAAAAGTAACACAAAGTAAATGAACCAAAATGAAAAATTAAGATAGGAAAAGAACATCAAATTTGGGATTGACATTTGTTGTACTGTCAAACTTTCCAAGTATCAATTCTAACATAGGTATTCTTACCTACCACAAAGGAAGGAATAGACATGACATTTATCCCTGAGCCCGCCACAACAAAGGTACTCTTACGTACCACAACAAAGGCTGCTTTTGTACAAAATACAAATAACATGCATCGGATTGAATATGCCATCACTCTTCATCTACACATATCAATAACCCAAGTATAGGAATGTGAATGGTGCTAGGTAGCTAATTAATTAATACTTTGTTAAGTTGATAACACATAGTCCTAATGCATTCATCCATTGTCTTCATTAAACTGTTCCTTAATTTGATATGTTATTGTTTAACCACGGTATATTTTTAATTTTCATTTAGATAGTGATTTTTCTAATTGTAATTTAAATAGTTGTAATCATTTAAATGTTGAAAGATAAACAATTTTATTCTTGAGTGTATGTTTTATTTTTATTTTAAATATTTTTATTGTCTTTTAAAGATATTATAAAATTATCTATTGAATCTTAATAATATTCTCATAGCGTTATTGAAATCATTAAGATATTATTATATGAACATTCAATAATAACGTTCATTACCATGCTCCTATTTGCATGATTATTTTTTGTTGAAATTTGAGAGAAAAATACAATATAGTAATGAAGTTATTTTTCATTTAAAATTAAGTAATAATTAAACAACTACTGAGTGATGACATACGTGACAAAGAGACATATTAATGTTTGTTCAAATTAGAAGTAGCCAACTTGAATTTGCATAATCAAAAATCTTAAGTGTGCATGAATTGTATTTATATATACAAACTTGATGTTCGGTGAATGTGATTTGTATATTTGATGTTGGTCATCAATGTATGATGAATTATGATTCATGATTTATGATTGAAAATTTATGTTTGAGAAGTAAGTGTTGTTATTATTGTAGTTTATTCAACATAAAATTAAGTTTGTTTGTTTAATAATTTCTGTACAAGCAAGAGTTTTGTTGACAAACATAATTTTGGATGAAAATATTACATCTAATTAAACATCATAGTTTGTAGGACAAATTCTTATTTTGAAATGTAAATATATTTCTAAATCTTTTGAACATTATAAACCAAATACAATGTAAGCCAATTTTATATGCTTGATTATTAAATGTGATTGATAATTATTAAATTATTTGTGTGTTTAGATTGAAATTGTACAAATTTAATGTTAGATCAATGTGATTTAATAAATCCATCTTGAAAACAAATGTGGGTTTATAATATCATAATTTACCTTTTAGACTATTATTTAAAAATATAAATTTTAACATTAATGTAGTTCATTGAACACATAAGTTTTTTTTTCTTTTGTTCAAACAATGATCCGGATGACAAATGTAGTTTTGGAAGAACATCAGGTGCCAATTGAAACAAGGAAATTTGTAATACAAAATATTATTCTGGTATAGACAAATAGCAATTTAAACTTCTAAAACATTATAAAATCAAATAACTCACTTTAAGCAGTACTGCAAACTGTGTGCCCCATGCTAATTATCGTTACAAATTCATCTTAAAAAGGAGATAAACAATTATCCTTATAATGCCATCGTAAGATAGAATTTGAGTGATTGAAAAGTAACACAAAGTTAATAAACCAAAAAAAAAAAAGAGGGAATGAAAAGCATGAAATGGGTGGTTGGCTTCTACTTCTACGTGTAACTCCAGAACACGCTCAAGTTCCACCTTCACTGAAGCAACTCTCTACAATGTCCGTATACAATTTCCCATCAAATTTGGATGAATGATTCTCTCTGCATTTCCCTTCTCTGCAAGATTTTGTACTTCCTTACCGCGGTTTGCATTCCAAGAGGAGAAGCAAGCATGTCCACCCTCATTCACATCCTCAACCTCACTTTCACCCACTGCCTCCCTAATATCCCAAATCACTTGCAAAAGTTGGTACATCAGCTTTCTGCATTTCAATTCTAACAAAACTACTCCAAAAGAATAGACATCGCATTTATTCGTGATATTATGGCTCACAAAGTACTCGAGGGCTATGCATCCGATGGTACCTGTAACTTTATCCACCACAATGGGCTTTAGGGCTTGGACTAAAGTTTTGGGCCATCAAAGAAAGCCTGAAATTTGAGAGTTTGGGAACCCAATTCTCATATAAAAGAATGTTATTCAATTATACATCAAGGTGGAAGATTGTGAGCTTAATTCCTGAGTGAAGGTCGTGTAATCAACGCGCTGCTTCTATGTTGATTTCTAGCCCTTTCTTCCATGGTAGTACTGCTGACTTACTATCTCTTCATCAAGTTGATCTCTGAGGGATCCATTTGGCATGTACCCATACACCACCATCATTTTTTATTTTTCATAGCAAAATCCAACAAGAGACATCAGATTAGGGTAGTGTAGTTGGCACATCAATAGGATTTCATTCTTGTGCACAGATAGCCTTCATCCACCATAATCTTTTGCCTGTTATACTACAATTTCTCTTGCTTCACCATTGGTAGAGATGCGACCTTTGTACACCGCACCAAAACCTCCTTCGATTTTTTCAACTTTCATTAAAGTTGCTGGTAGATTCTCGAAGTTGGGTAAGAGAAAAGGGATGACATAGCTCTTTTATTGTCATGGAAGGTTGTTTAGTAGAAGCAGAGCCATCAAAGCACTTAGGAAGGAACCTTATTTGAGTAATATTGTGATGATGTTGCAAACTGCAATAGGGAAGAGCTTCAAACTTCGTGTGATGAGTAGGGCTGAGCTTGGGCCGGGCCGGGCCGGGCCAGGTATGCATCTAACACGAGACCTAGCCTGTTAACAGACTCAGGTCTATTTTTCTAACCTTGGGCTTGGCCTAGCTGCAAACAGACCCGAAAATTATTGAGCCGAGTAAACAATGAGCCTTTTAGGCCTATCACTCAACATAGTATGCAGTAGTGTTTCCAAGCACTGTGTGGGCACCTATGGGCATTACTGGTACTCTCCACATAGAAATCAGAGCAAACTCCCTAGAGAGGATATTGCTACATGAAAAAATATGTAGGAAAGAAAATTAAAATTTAGAATAAAAGAAATAAAACTACAAGAGCATAAATGCACCAACAGCTACCAAGAGGACTAGTCAGATTAGGTTCTAAAAACCTAGGAATGACATATATTCATGTCTAAGAAAAAGGAGAGACATAATGAAAATAAAAGTAATTAATACTGGCAAGAAATGGGAAACAGTTCATCAGAAAATCCTTTAAGATAGGCAAGGAATACAATGTATCACTTACTTGTGTAGTGTGTACCAATGCTCAAAGTAGAAGCCATTCACCAACATCCCTAACATTAGTAATTGTGGATGGCGGTGTAAAGCAAAGCCATTGTATGACCTTGGCCTTTTGGAGACTCTGAAGCCTGTGTTGTTCAGCAACATCTAATAGCTTATCATATTTGCCAATCTTGATCTCTCGAGATCTCAACAAAATTCTATTTCAAAGAAATTATAATTAAATGCCAAAAAATTCAAATGAATGTAAACATAAAATTATGGATAGTTAACCAATCATCTCTGTTAACTAATTATCAGTAAACACATGAAGTAAATACCTCTCAATAATATCCTCAAATGGGTCATTACTCATTCCATAAGAAAAATATTTCCCTATGCCACTTAGCAAGTACATGCATATGTGCAAAATTTTGTATGCAGATTTGAGTCTAGGCTTCTAAGATATAAGGTTCATAAAGTTCCATACAAAAATGCCAACAAAAACTTCATATTGCACCCATGTTGTCTACTGATTGTACATGTTACCTTGGAGATGTGAACTTTTGCACTTCTTCCCATCAACTTCTAGTTATCTTCTTATCAACAGCACATGGCATGATGGCATTCTGAATCGATGCAATAATAGTGCAATGAGAATCACATAAAAACAATTATTTCTTTCCTTCTTTGAAGTCATAAATGTGACGAGAGAGAGAAAGAGATGGAGGCATATATATATATATATATATATATGTTGTGAAACTAACTAGGAGCGTTTGGACTTTTTCCCTACAAGCTTTAATATGCTTTTCCAGCAATGGAAATGGTGGAAAAGTAGCTACTAGCTAGCTAGAGATGTAAACAAATAAAGAATGAGCAATATTTACACAAAGGAAAGTTGCATGTTAGTTTTGAATAGGATCCTTACTGAAAAAAGAAAACGAGAGGAGTAAGAAATCTGATGATCAAATAACATTTATCCAGACAGAAACACAACATAATTATAAAACCAACTAAAAATTCAAGTACATGATCAAATAACATTTATCCACCACACTAATGTATTAAACCAAATATATATAGTATAAAATTCAAATGTTTACGACAAGATAAAACCACGTTTCATCTTTATTTGCTTCTTACTCAAGTTGCACCATATCTGAATTCCTTATTGATCCATGTTTCACCCATCTCCTCTTCATCTAAAATTCACAATAATAAGACAATTAGATAATTCATACCCTTAAAATCCATCATTAGTAATTAGTCAATAAAATGAATGCAAAGAACATTAGAAAAGAATTACAAATATATCTAAGTTTTACCAGTACTAAATCTCTTAATCTTACATATAATGGCATAAGAATGAAACACATGGTCAATCAATATTCATCTAAGTTGTAATACATCCACCTCCACCATTGGATCCACTTGAACCTCCTTAAACATCTGTAAAACATAACAAGAACAACATAAATATATTAGTATAGGCTTTAGGGAAGACACATATGTAAAAGAAAGTGAGAAACTTACTAGTTGCAATAGTATCAAATTCCTCACATTGGTCAAAATCTCGCTCTTCGATGTTGAACTCTGTAGGACGTAGCCAATTTTGAGTGCAAATTAGTGCCTCAGTCATCCTAAGAGATAATGAACTACTGAAGGTATCAAGCACACAACCACCAGTGCTAAAAATTGACTCAGATGCTATGGTGGAGACCAGCATGGCTAACACATCACGTGCAATTGACGATATAATTTTATATTTCGAATAATTGTCTCTTCACTAAGCCAAAACATCAAAGGCATTGTAAACATCAAGCACTTCAGACTCAAGATATTTCTCTAACTCTGTTTTCGTATCTGAACTATCACCAATATCTTCAGATGGCTGAGGCACATCACTAGCAACACCTTCAGAGTATTGTGCATACAAATGATATAGGGTATCTTTGACCTTCATCTTCATAGCCTCACATACATCTGGGTTAGGATACATGTCGTTAAGAGTGGAATTTATGTAGGCAAGCTTGAACCAACGATCTAGTACAACTCTTACAATTAATAAGGGGTTCAAGTTCTCTGGCTTTCCCAAATTTTTATCTAACTTAACTATCATTTTTCTTACCATTTTTTCAATGAGAAGATCTGAATGATTATAGCTTGCCTGCAACATAGCTTGAACAAGAAGAAGATCATGAAAGAACGCATTTGATGTTACATATAGTGAGCCAGAAATTTTAAGGGTCACATTATAGAATACTTGCAAGAACTCAACAAATACACCAATATACTCTAGTTTACAACTGTGGGAGGACCAGTCCGACGACTATCTTATGCAAAGAAAGTTATATATTGTTCATCTTCTTCCTCCATCCTTTCAAACACCTTCTGGAATTTGAGAACATGATTTAACATCAGGTAAGTAGAATTCCACCTAGTGGCAATGTCCAAACACATAAGGCTCTTAGACTCAATCTTTTCCTTTTCAACAAATTCTTTGAATCTTTTAAGTCTTGTAGGAGAAGACCTCACATATCTTACAACATTGTGAATAGCTGATATTGAGGCATTCATGTCCTTTAAGTCATCATTGACAACTAAGTTTAGAATGTGTGCACAACATCATACATGCAAAAAATCTCCATCACACATTATCCATTCCAATTCTTCAAATGTATTTTCCAGTAATTCACGATAGTGTCATTAGAGCTTGCATTGTCTACAGTTAGTGTGAAAACTTTATTAATCCCCCACCTTAGTAGACACTACTCAATTGCCTTCCCTATTGTGTCCCCTCTATGATTTTCTATTATGCAAAAGTTCAAGATCCGCTTTTGCAACCTCCAATTCTCATCAATAAAGTGTGTTGTAAGACACATGTAATTGAAATTTTGAATTGATGTCTAAGTGTCTGTAGTGAGTGAAATGTACATACAAGATTTCTTAAGAAGAGTTTTGATCTTCTTAGACTCTTAAACAAAAATCTTTTAACAATTTAAAGCAACTGTAAATCTTGATGGAACTTGGAATCTAGGCTCAGTTGCAATACTTTCGAAACCCATGCCCTTCTACCATGCGAAAAGGCATCATATCAGAAATCACAAATTCAGCTAGAGCTTTATGACATTCATTTGCATTAAAGGTGTGAGGGACTAGATTTTTTTGTTGGGCTCCACCTAAAGGTTCAAGCAGTGCCAACATAGACTGTTTCTTTTCTTAGGCCCTATAGGGATACTTTTGGCATCTAAGCAAGTGCTTCTTTAAGGAATTAGTGCCATGCTTGTTTAGGTCACAAGCATAAGAGGTAGCATAATATTTGCATGTAGCCTTAACATCCCTATTAGTCTCTTCCAATGGAAGTTTTACAAAGTGTTCCCACACAGAAGACTTGAGGGTTGAGCCCTTTCTCTTTGTAGCCACAACAGTTGAACTGGTGGCTACAGCTGAGACAGCAGTAGTGGCTACATCTGAAGGCACATGTGTGTGTTTAGATGGCATAGGAGCTTCAAGGTTGTTTTCAGAAGGCATAGAAGACTCGAGATTGTTTTCAGTCATTCCTAAATGTTACCAAAGAAAAGTAAAGTGATCAAAGAATTGAAAGTATAATTTCCTAAACTCAAAATAAACTTTTTAGATTGAAAAAATTCTAACTGAAGTCTTCTGCACAATAGTTTAAATGAACAATAGTTTAAATGTAACCAATAAACTCTTTTTCAAGTTGGCATTTTCATGATTTATATAAGGATAAGTTTATAGGTTAAAATTCATGATAATTAGCTTATAAAATTTTTAGAAATCATTTAGTTAAAATATATTACCTACAATTGATTTTCATGCAAAAAAATAAGAAACAAATCAAGAGTCAGTAAGTTAATCATTGCATTGAAAAGACAAATCAACTTCAAGTAGATACTCAGCTTCTTTGCATGCCAGAAAACCAAGTGGGAGTTCATAAGTGCTCAAAAGTCATTAACACATTATAAAACACATCTACAAAAGCAAATTATTGCACAACCACAGCTAATTAATATTACATTTTTATAATTGATGCACTTGGTGACTCGAACTGATAATATAATAATGAAATCGGATATCAGGATCAATCATCAGGAAATCAGGAGGCCAGATATGTTAATGTTATGCAAGAAAAAATGGATTTGAATAAAACCAACAACGGAAACAGAAGCCTTCGATTTCCTGGTGAAGGAATTATCTAGCCAAAAATCACTAGAAATGAGGCATACCTGGTTGGGATTGAAAGATTCAAAACACTTGAATCTGAAGTGAAGAAGCAGTAGTTGGTAAAGGACCAAAGATCAGTGATGGACTGCATAGGTGAACGTCAGTGAATGAATGGCAAGCCAAAGAGGGATGATTGCCAACGACAATTAAAGCTGCAGCAGGATGCTAGGGCAGGGACAAAGGTCAAAGGCAAAATGAGTAGCAGCATAGTGGGAGAGAAACACTAAAGTGAAATGAGTTCGGCCACATATAAGTCATATATGTTAAAAAAAAAATATTAATACTGGGCCAAGCTGGGTAGTTTGGCCAGATAATCTACCAGTAACCCGAATCGGCCCGGTGGTCAAACCTAGATTCTCCTTCTCCCTTGCGGCCCATTTGTTCCATGTCCTGGCCTAAAACTGTCAGGCCGAGCCAAGTTTGCCAGGTTCGTCGGGTTCCTACTTAGCCCTAGTGATGAGTGTATGAAATAGTTGCCCATTGGTTTCACACCTAGGCTCAATCTATGTAGGATAACAAACTTATTTTACTTAAAAATTATCTTGCTAATTTTGAAATGGGCAAAATATTCTGATCAAATATCTATATTATTTTGATATAAATATAGGCCTAAAATTTATCTTGGTTTAAGCTTTATTTGAAAAGATTTAGCCTTAAATTTTGAAAGGCCCAAATATTGGATGAACGCAAAATAAAAAATGGTTTAGCCTGAATTTTTTACTTCATCTGCTTAGCCCAAATAAAACAATATGATGCAAAATATATGTGGCCTAATTTTATTGCTTCATTTTGTCAGCCCAAACATTAAAACATAGTCTAAATGCTTTTAATCTAAAAGAATGTTATCTCTCTTAACTTGTATTAGATGCAGACAAATAATAGGCACTTTCCAAAAGTCATTTACACAAAGCTTGCATCAGAAACTAAAGACCAAAAAGTAAAAGACCAACTTTTGCAAAGAGCTTTCAACCAATGTTAGAAAAAACAAGAGGAAAAGCTATAAAATACAAGCTACAAACAAAAAGCAAAGAAAGCTTTTCATTCAAACACAAGTACATGTCTATGGTCAAAAGCAAAAAGAAAAGAGGATATGAAAAAGCAATGGAAAACATTATGAGCTTTATGAAGAAACAAACAAAACTCATAAAGAGCTGACAACAACTTGAGCTAAGGAGGATATTATGTGTACTTATCCTTATATTATTTTCATCTGTCTTCTTTCTCCAACATTCCAACAACATATCATGGAAGTACAAGTTAACTTTTTGAGAATGACCGACTCTGCTGCTACTAATGTTGTATGAATAGACCATCCCTGGTCAGAAGCTTGGCAGCTCAAGGTGGAAGAGCAAAAGAGACAAGCATGGTGTCTGATTCACTCATTTTCATCCATGCCTAATGACTACTTGCATTAAATAAGCTACAAATTCAAACTACAACAGTTAAGAAAAATAGATTTATAAAAGGGAAAGCTCAGAAGATGAAAAACTAAGAAGTGAATCAAACATAATATCAACCGAGAGAAAATTGCATTACTGTTCATCTATGCATAGTGTTAGATACATGAGTTTGGCTTTTAAGAGCCTGAGTTGATTGAGCTAAAATTGTAAACCTTTCTGAGGGTATCCCAAATCATCTTATCTTGTTCAAATCTTTCATGAGTGAAAGTCAGTTGACGATTAGCTAAGTAAAAACTCATTTGTGATAGTTTGAGGTAAGTTTAAACCTTATGTTAAGGGTAAGCATTGTAAAACCAGCCGGTGTAAGTGTTTGGGGTTATCCAGGTTAAAACCCTATTATAATAGAAAATCTTTTCTAATAGAAGGGGATTGGATGTAGGATAGTGATTGTTCAAACTAGGATAAATTGATCATGTCTTCCTTTTCTTTACTGCTTTCAAAAGTACTTTCAATCACTATGATTTCTTTAAGTCATTAAAAATCACTTTCAAGTATCTAAGTTTCAATTTGCAGTCACTAAGTTTTTTTACTTGAAAATTGACTTTAAGCGCCTAAACAATATTTTTAAAAATTATTATTTTTGGAAAAGAAAATTTTTTTCACTTAAGCATTTATTCACCCTCTCTTGGTGTACAATCAATTGGTGTCAGAGCTTGGTTTCTACTAATAAGTGCTTAACTGCATAGAGAAAAGATTCGTTTATCGATGATTATAGGAAAAATGATGAACAATCAGCTTGAAGAAGCCTACTTTATTGAAGGTCACTCTACTACCGGACCTCCTTACTTCAATAGGAGCCATTACACATACTAGAAAGTGCATATGAAAATATTCATTTAAGCAACTGACTATCAAGTATGGTATGTCATCATGGAAGGTCTTAAATTTCCTATGACAAATGAAAAAATGCTAAAGCCCCAAAAAAATTAGACTCAAGAAGATATCAAGCTTGTTCAAGTGAATGTACGAGCCATCAACACTCTATATTGTGCTATTAGTGGATAAGAGTACGAAAAAAGATCTCTAATTGCAAAATTACGAAAGAAATGTGGGACAAACTTGAAGTCACACATGAAGGAATGAGCAAAGTATAGGAGACCAAAATCAACATGTTAGTTCATGAATTTGAACTATTCCAAATGAAAGAAAATGAAGGAATCAAAGAGGTATTTACAACATTCACAAAGATAGTTGGTGACCTAAAGGCACTCGAGATGAAGATCCTAAGAAGTCTGCCAATATCTTGTCAATCTAAAGTAGACACTATTGAACATGGCAATGTTTGTGAATTGTCATATGATGAATTATGAGGTATACTTATTGCCAATGAAAGAACCTATTTCAAAAGTTATAAGTTAATGGACAAATAAAAGAGCATTATTTTCAAAGTAGCTACCAACTCTACAGAGCATCCAGATGATGACAATGACCTCAGTGAGATCGATATACAAGAACTAGCTTACTTTTCAAAGAAATTAGAAAAATATGCTAGAAGGAAAGGATAGTAATCCAAGTACAAAGACTCGTACAAAAATGACCAAAGGAGAATGAACATGGCAAAAATGTTATAACATGTTACGATGCAGAATTGTTATACACATTAAGCCTGAATATCCTTACATCAAGAAAAGGCAAAGCAAAACACCAATAAGGAGAAGAGCCTTATTAGCATGGAGCGATGATGATGAAGATGAGCAAGAGGAGATTGAACAAGAGATTGTAAATCTATGTTTCATAGCCACATATGAGGTAAGATCTAAACCTATTAATAATGACTTAGACGACACCTTTAATGAATTTTTGAACGATTTTCGAAAATTACTCATAAAATATGAAGAAGTTACATAGTTGAAAAGCAAGATTGAAAAAGAATGAAATGCTTTGTAAAACCAACTGAATCAATCCAAAAGGGAAGATAGAGCCTTGATTCTAAAATCAACCAAAGTTGAAACTAAAAAATTTCAAGCACAGGAAAATCAAAATTAGGCACATAAACAGATAAATAAGGCATTTGAAAAATAACTAGAAATTTGAATGCAAGACCTAGAAAAATTAGTTAAAGGAGGAAAATACTTTAATATGCTATGAGGAGGTTAAAAATGAATGTTTGATAAAACTGGTATATGATATAATGAACAAGTTAGTACTAAGCTTTACAAGAAATTTTTGTAAAATCAAAATATACTCTAATATGTTATTATTATTACAAATATGGTCATGCTTATTATAATTGCTCAAAATTGAAAGAAAATAAAAAGTGGGTGCCAAAAGGCTCAGTCACAAGTAAGGTACCTAAAACCAACATTCAAGGATGCAAAAAGATTTAGGTACCTAAAAATAGATAAATTTTTGTAGGTAGATAATAAAAAAGAAATGGTATTTGGACAGTGGGTGCTCAAGACATATGACTGAAGACTCATCAAACTTTATTTTTCTCATTGGCAAAGAAGAATATTTGAAGATAACAAAAAGGGTAAGATTGTTGGTATCGGTAAACTAAGCCTTTGGACTAACTGTTCCTTAGATGATGTTTATTTAGTTAGAGGACTTAAACATAACTTGCTTAGCATTAGCCAACATTATGCTAATGGATATAAAGTGTAATACCCTAGGAAATTAATAATAATAATAATAATAATAACAAATAATTTATTTTATTTTAAGAGCTGAAGAAGAGGAGAAAAATTTACTTATGATAGGGATAAAATTTACATGAAATGGAATACTCAAAAGGGAGATTCAAGTAGTACTAAATATAGATGCAAATAAAATTTTATCTGAGAGGGTAACCAATGTGAGTACTTAAGCCTTATCTTGTGTCTTGCTAACATGTATAACTTAACAGAGAATGATAACCAAGTATCTTTAATGAAAAATTTGATCTAGTAATGTGAAATACTCCCACTTATATTACTATAATGCTCTAATTATATCATATTTTCCACTAGACCCTCACCGGCAACTTGAAGTTTCCTCCATCACCGTGTAGGGTTGCTAATGCTTGTCCCATGTCACAGCATCACCACTAGCTTGTGCACCACTGCCACTGGCCTCTAAGTGGCTAGAAACACCACAAACTTTTTGGTGGGTGAATAGTGATGAACTCCAACTCAAATTTCACAAAATCAGGTGTGTTTTTTCTTCGATTTGGCTTAGGAATTCGACTCCCCTAGGTATTTTAGCCAATTCTCTATCCAAATTGCTGATCAATTTAGTCAAATTATCCTCAAATTAAGGAACCCTAAACCATGACATTGTTCACTTGAAAAAGAGGTAAATTTGAACTCAATCCGAAGTGATTGCTTCATATTAAGTTAGAACTTCATATCATAGGTTAATTTTGCATCTTTTTCCCATGAAATCATTGATCAATTATGAGTTTTAGCTTCCAGATCAAAAACCCCCAAATTATAGGTGTATGTGTAATCTTGCAAGGAGGTGAAATTTAAATTTTTTTAGGATTCTCAAATATTATTATGCCTCTAGGAAGTGATTTAAGATTTTAGAACATTTCAATTTTGAATTACAAGTTGCATTGCTAATTTTTTTTATTTTTTCTAATTTTTTATGGAGAAAAAGAGAGGAAATTTGAATATGAAACCTTCTAAGGCTTGATTAAATAGCAATGAACAATAATACAAGTCGAATGAAGGATTTTGGAATTTAATTGAATAACCTCTAAAGTGACATTGCTATTGATTATTGGTTTAGGAATTTTAATAAGTGCATAATGGAGTATATTGAATAAAAGTAAGGGTCATGAGTATTTTGGGGTATTATTAAGGAATGTGGGCTAAGAATTTGATTTCTTAAGATTGTGTGAAGTAGGAAGGGCAAGTGGGGTTGAAGAAGTAATTGGTTAAAGGTGAATAAAGGACTAGATAAATAAGTTGGTAACATAATTAAATGGTTGAAATTATTCATGAATCTTAGAGGTTAAAAGCATTTTATTTAATGTTATAAGTGACTAGGAAAATTGTCAAAAGGGGATTGTAAACAAGGTTAGCAAAAGGTTAGTATACTTATATCAAGTGAATAGATAATCCTAATTATGTATGATTTTGCTTCAAATTATCTATTTTTCACTATAAATGTTTGTTATCTCTGGAATCTTGGGCAGACTTTAAAAATTTACAAATTTTATGCCGTATTGAGACCCAAATATTTGTTGGTTTATGAGCTTTATGATTCTGTATTATGAATTTATGAATATGGATGTTTATATATTTTTGAAATTTAGGAAATGTGCCCAAAATAGAACCCTGTAGCTAATGGCAATAAATGTTAGTCGTAGTGCACTATGATTAGTATTCTAATATGGTTGGTATGATGCCCTTACCTATATATTCTGTTTGAGGCTTAAGGCAATTATTATGTTTATTCAGAGTCTATGTCCGATCATTGACCACTGCTCTTATTCTGATTGTACTAGCCTTGAGCAAGTGTTGTATTATGAATATATGATGGTTCTGTAGGAGATTCCCAATGTGTTATATTAAATTGGATATTTTAAATTTTATTAGATATTCATTCAATTGAGTTAGGAACTTGATTTGGAAATTAAGGTAGGACTTATTTGACAATAAATAGTTTTCCCTTTGATTTTGGAACTGTTAAATTATCTTTGTAAATTATTTGGTTTTGAACAAAGAAAGTTTTAGTGATAAACTCTCCCAATGCCAGTTTGTCCCTCCCCTTGTACTATTAGAATTATCTGTTTACTAAGTTTTCACTCACTCCTTTATTTAACATTTCAAATTCCAGCGTTGATCCAGAACACCCACCTACAGAGTAGAAGTTGTGGTGGTTCTATTTTTTTCGGTGAGCTTAGCCAGTTGCTAGACAACGGTTTCTTGTGGTACATTGTAATTAGACTTAATTGCTCCCTTGTATACAGGCTGAATGTTTAACGCATTTCCATGGTTGTGGACTATGTTGTAAATATATATGGAAGAGGGGAGCTCTTCAAATTTATTTTATGTTAGATAGCTCTATTGTAGAAATTTTGAGAGGTCCATTATTTAGGGGAGACTTTGCTAAAATTTCCACATAGATTTAACTAATTCTATTGGTAATTATATACAAAGGTATTAGCCTTGATGTTTATCAGATGTGAATCTATGCATTTGTTAAAGTTCTACTGTGTTGAGATATCTGATGGGCTCACAAGGATGAGGGATACCTCATTCCTTGTGCCGATCACGTCCTATCGGCTTAGGTCATGACATAATGCACATAGCAAATGATGACAAAGCTCTATTTATGGGGTAAAGGCAAGAAAATATTTACATTTTGAATCCAAAAGAATTGCAAGAAAAGAAAATATCTTGTCTTTCCTCTATATGCAATGATCCATGGATTTGACATAAGAAACTTGGTCATTCCAGCATGCATCTTATTTCAAAATTATCAAAAAGAGACCTTGTAAGAAGACTTCTTCAAATCTACTTTGAAAAAGATCATTTATGTGATGCATGTTAGCTAGACAAACAAACTAAGTCATCTTTTAAAGAAAAAGATCATGTTTGAACTTTAAGACCATTGGAGTTATTACATATGGATCTTTTTGGCCTAACACAAACTAGAAGCTTTAGTAGTAAAAGCTATGCATTTTCATTATAGATGACTATTCGTGATTCACTTGGGTAATTTTCTTAGCTCACAAAGATGAGCCCTTTAAGTAGTTTGAAATGTTTTACAAAAGAATTCAAAAAGAAAAAGCTATCTTATTTCAAGCATAAGAAGTGATCATGAAGGAGAATTTGAAAACAAACTTTTTGAAAGTTTTTGCAATGAACATGGTTTTTTACATAATTGTTCGGCACCCAAAACTCTGCAACAAAATGGAGTTGTTGAGCGAAAGAATAGAACCTTACAAGATATGGCAAGAACCATGTTAATGGACAACAATCTTCCTTAATAGTTCAGGGCTGAAGCCATTAACACTGCATGCTATGTTTTAAATAGATGTCTTATAAGGCATATACTTAAGAGAACTCCTTATGAGCTTTCGAAAGGAAAGAAACTCAATGTAACTTACTTTTATACCTTTGGTTGCAAATGTTTTATACATAATAATGGAAAAGATAATTTAGAAAAATTCGATGTTGGAAGTAATGAAGATATGTTTCTTGGATATTTAATAACTAGTAAGCTTATAGGGTCTATAATAAAAGAATCTTAGTTGTAGAAGAACCAATACTTGTTGTATTTGATGAATCTAACCCTTCTCTATGAAATGATGCACAAAATGATAAAGATATGTAGGATAAAGTATCAGAACTTGAGTAACCCCTTAAAGTGACTAACTCAAGCATTGATCAAGAAAATGGAAAGGAACAAACAATGGTTGAAGTCAACGATCTGAATGATCAACCTAGGCACATGAATAAGACATTCAGTTATCAAAATCAAGACTCAAAATGCTCAAACAAAATAAGATCTAATTTAAAGTTGCCTAAAGCCTAGAAACATTCATGTTTCCATCCTATGCAATACAAACTTGGGAACCCTAATGAAGGCTTAAGAACTAGAACATCTTTCAAGTAATCAAACAATCTTGCTCTCTTATCAAATTGAACCAAGCAATATTGATGAAGCTCTTATGGATGAAAGCTGGATTTAAGTAATGCATGAAAAGCAAAATTGATTTGAAAGAAATCAAGTGTAAGAGCTTGTTGAAAAGCTTAAAGATGCATCTATCATTGGAACAAAGTAGGTACTCCGTAACAAATTAATGAACAAGGCAAAGTGGTAAGAAACAAGGCTAGAGTTATGGCCCAAGGTTTCACACAACAAGAAGGTATTGACTTTGAAAAAACCTTTACTCATGTTGTTAGACTTGAATATATTTGAATGCCAATTACTTATGATACATTTATGAATTTTAAATTATATTCAAAAGTGCATTCTTAAATGGTTATATTAATGAAGAAGTGTATGTAAAACAACCACCTGAATTTCAAGATGAAAAACTATCAAACCATGTCTTTAAACTTATTAAGGCGCTATATGGGGTAAAACAAGCCCCCAGAGCTTGGTATGAATGGTTAAGTAACTTTCTCATTGAAAATAATTTTTCAAAAGGGAAGGTTGATACTACACTTTTTGTTAAGAAAGTTAACAAAGATGTTATTCTTGTTCAAGTTTATGTTAATGACATCATATTTGGTTGTACTAACGAAAATATGTGCAAGGAATTCTTAAAGTTAATGCAAGGAGAATTTGAAATGAGCATGATGGGTGACTTAATTTTCTTTCTTGGATTGCAAATTAAGGAAGTTAAAATTGGCAACTTCATTTATCAAACTAAATGCACCAAAGAACTACTGAAAAAGTTTAGGTTTGAAGATGCTAAACCCATGGACACTTCTATGAGTCTAGCTACTTCCTTAGATAAAGATGGAATGGGTAAGGATTTTAATCAATAAAGATATCAAGGTAAGATCATATCCTTTCTCTATCTTACTATGAGTAAGCTTGACATAATGTTTAGTGTGTGTAAGTGCATAAGATTTCAAGCTAATCCTAAGGAGTCTCATTTTATATCACTAAATAGAAATATCTAGATACTTAGTTGGCACACTAGAATATGGACTCTGGTATCCAAGGTCTGATAGTTTCAATCTAGTAGGATATGCAGATGCTGACTTTGTTAGCGACAAACTTAATAGAAAAAGTACTAGTGACACCTCTTAATTTCTTGGAAGTGCTTTAGTCTCATGGTTCAATAAAAAGCAAGGATCAATTGATTTATCTATTGCAAAAGCCAAATATATGGCAACAGGAAGTTGTTGCACCTACCTTTTTTGGATGAAACAACAATTGGAGGATTATTCCTTACATTATGATAATATTCTAATTTTATGTGACAACATAAGTGCAATATGCATAAGCAAAAATCCTGAGCATCACTTGAGGACTAAACACATTGAGATAAAGCATTATTTCATAAAAGATTATATGCAACATTGAGATATTAAAGTTTGCCACATTAAAACTAAAAATCAAATTGCAGACATATTCACAAAACCAGTCCATGATGATAGGTACACCACTCTCAGAAAATGAATTGGTATGATCCAAAAACTTTCTAATCTTTATGAGTAAATGATATCTTAGATACCTAAGTTTAAATCTTGGGCACTTGAATCATGTTTGTTTGTGTGATTGTCTTAAGGCACCTAAATTTTGACTTCAGGAACTTAACTTTATTATATACTATTTGTTTGTTTTAAGTGGTTGAACTCTCATCTTTAGGCACTTGAATTCCACTTGGTTGATTATTGTATGTTAAGTTGTTGAGTGTTAAACTTAGGTACCAAAGTTGTTTTTTAGGCTTAATTGCTGTTAGTGAATAATTTAGAGACTGAACTTGAAAAGTCAGTCACTTAAGGCTTTAAGGCAATGATGTTAGCAAGAGAGTACATGTGTTGGTAACAGTATGGATAAAACTCAAATCCTTCCCACCAAAGGATGCATTAAATGTTGTAGTTTTTTTCACTTTCCATGTGTCACACACCTATATCATATAAAACTATTCAACTTCTAACATCTCTCATTTTGACCAAGTCTGTCATTCTCTCTCCTTCTCTCTCACTTTACAAAACACAAAAGAAGTTCTTGTTTCTCTTAACAAAGAATCCTTATTCCATTTTCGTAGAAAATGCAAACAAGAAGTAAAAGTTAAAGGAAGGATGCTAATAAGGAAATCTCTTTACCTATGAAGAGATACACATGAAGAGGAAGAAAGAAGGCAAAGGAAGGAACATCAGTGGTGTAAGCATAAGAAAAAGATAATCTAATGAAGCAAATGGAAGGTATTGCTATAGAAATGCCAACCACATTCCCTTTTGAGCATGCTTTTGTAGAAGGCATGGAAGAATGACACCATGACTTTGTTGTTCTCAAAGATATTCTGGTAGAAGTAGGGCACAACAAAATCACCCTCAACCCACAAGAAACAAGAACCTATAGCCTTGGTTCTGAAAGAGATGGAGTCTAGACATTCGAAGGAGAATCAAGGTACTAAACATGGTATAACATCTATGGGAAATTAGGGCTTAGAAAAGACGAATATGGCTGTGAGGATTGAAGGAAATGGTCCTCAAAACGATGTTAGCACTGACCCAATAGAGGAAGTTACTTCTAAGAAAACTTAAGTTGTAGAAGGTGAAAGTCAGGCATAAATGAAAACTCTGGGCACTGAGAATCAAACCCAGGACCTGACACCAGAAGAAAGAATAGTGTTTGTAAATTAAGCTTTTGACATGAAAGGGAAAGTGCCTAAAGTCACTAAATAGAACTCTTCCACACTAAGTCTTTCTCTCTCTAGATTTAATAGTGCTGAAGAAAACAATATTCAATTGATTGGAGCACAAAAATTAAAGAGTAGTATGGATAAGATAATAAGCAAAAGGATGAAATTTGTGGCCTCCATTGATGCTGATGAAGAGGAAGAAGAAGCTTTGATCCTACAGAGTTTTAGTCCAAGATGTAGAAGTGTAAGTTTTATGAACCTTTTGCTTACAAAGGAATAACTCAGGCAGGATAGTAGATTTTGAGAAACTTGATGAGCTTCATGTGGATCTCTCAAGAATGATGAGGATGCAGTAGGGTGGACTCCTTTATTGACCATCAATGAGGTTGTTTATGAGGAATTGATAAGAAAATTCTACATAAACTTGAGAATCTTATCTGATGGTATTTCTGTGGAATCATTGGTTAGAGTAAGACAAATTCTCGTTAAAGAAAAAGACATTAATTCAGTCCTAGGAACAACCTTTGATGGAGTTGATATGTATTTTAAGACTTTTTGGCCCATTGATTTTGTTGTTAGCTATGAAGATGCAAGAATATCATGGATGAGGCTTCCACTCTACTAAAAAAGAGACAGTTAAGTGCAATTACACTACCTTTTCATCATAGAGTCTTAGCCCACATCATCTCCAATTGCATCCTACCAAGGTCTTATTTATTGGAAGTTGTGAACAAAGGGTAAACAATTTTGCTATGGTGTCGCTACTGGTATCAATATAAACCTTACAAGGTAGATTTTGAAGTATATGGCTGAGAGTAGCTAAAGCATAGACTTTCAAGCCTCATTGCCATATAGAATACTCTTGACCAAAATCTTCAAGCATAAGAAGAACAATCTCTTAGATTTTCCATTTAAAAAAGTCACTATAGGCCACCATCTTTGCTTCAATGAAGTTCAAATTTAAGAATGGCAAATGGGCGAGAACCATCCCTATACCTCAGCCTCCAATCCTGAAGAGGCACCTCAGGTTGTAGTTGCTACATATGACTTTGTTCCTGAACTTGATTCTCAAAAAGCAACACCTGAAGTTGAGCATTAGGCCCCTAAAGACTACATTTTGTTTTATGAGCCATTACCCTAAAATGATGTAGTTAAGGCTTCAATTCCAGTGCCTGATTTTCAAATGGGTGAACCACCTATTCTTGAATCTCTTGTGTATGAAGTTCCTCTACCTGAACCAATTATTTCAACCCTTGAGCATGCTAGCATAGTTGAGCACATTCCTGCACCTTCTGATCAAGCATATCAAGCCCCTGAATTTGTGGCTTTGACACCTCCATCTATTGAGCCTCAGAATGTTATGAATTAATTATTTTTTAAATGAAGATTTTTGTTAATATGATTAACTATTAAACTAAGGTCCCTCATTTTGGAAACTTAGGCCCACTATGTTAAAATTAACAATGCTATTTTTAAGGTCCTTAATTGTGTTTCTAAGCACTGAAATTTTCTTGTCACAGAAATACATTTTTGGCATAGTCTAAGGGGAACTTTCTTAAAATCTACAAATCACATTGTCTCTAAAATTTTGGATAAGGATTTAGGAGGAGCTTTACTCTAAAAATTCAAATGGTTTTGTCATTATCAAAAGGGAAGATTGTTGGCCCAATGGTTTCATGCTTAGGCCTAATCAATGTTTGACGATAACAAACCCATTTTACAAAATAATTATTTTGTTATTCTTCTAATGGGCAAAATATTGTTATCAAATATCCATATTATTTTGATCCAAGTATAAGTCAACAATTTATCTTGGTCTAAGCTTTATCTGAAATGATTTAGCCTTAAATTTCAAAGGCCTAAATATTGGAATAACTCAAACCAAAAAATGGTTTGGCCCAATTTTTTTCTTCAACTATTTAGCCCAAATAAAGCAATATGATGTAAAATATGAGTGGCCAAATTTTATTGCTTCATTTTGTTAGCCCAAACATTAAAACGTTGTCCAAATGCTTTTAGTTCAAAAGAATGTTATCTCTTTTAGCTAGTATTAGCTGTAGATAAATAAAAGGAATTTTCTAAAAGTCATCTACATAAAGCTTGCATTAGAAACCAAAGACCAAAAAACAAAAGACCAACATTTGTAATGAGCTTCCGGCCAGTGTTAGAAAAAGCAAGAAGAAAAGCTACAAAGTATAAGCTACAAACAAGAAGTAAAACAAGCTCATCATTGAAAATATATACATGTCTACAGTCAAAAGCAAAAAGCAAAGAGGATATGAAAAAGTGCTAAAAATCATTTACATGCTTTATGAAGAAACAAAAAAAACTCATAAAGTGTTGATAACAACTTAAGCCAAGGAAAAGACGAGGTGTATTACTTTATATGTGATCTTCATGTTTCTTCTTCCTCCAAAATTTCAACAATATATCTCAGAAGCATAAGTTAACTCTCAGAGAATGATCCATTCGGTTGCTGTTATTGTTAGACGAATAAATCATCCCAGCTTGGTTGCTCAAGGTGGAAAAGCAAAGGAGACAAGCATGGTGTCTAATTCACTTATCTTCATCCATTCCTAAAGGTTACTTGCATTAAATAAGTTACAAATTCAAACTACAACAGTCAACAGAGATATATCTATAAAAAGGAAAGCTCAAAAAATGAAAAACTAAGGGAATTGAACATAATATCATCTGAGACATAATTGCATTACTATTCATCTATGCTTAGTGTTAGGTACCTGAGTTTGGCTTTCAAAAGCCTGAGTTCATTAAGCTAAAATTGTAAAACCTCTAAAGGGTATCTTAAATCATCATATCTTGTTCAAATCTTTCATAAGTGAAAGTCCATCGAGGTTTAGCTAAGTAAAAACCCATTTGTGATAGTGTGAGGTGAGCTTAAACCTTGTGTTGAGTGTGAGCATTGTAAAACCTCTCAGTGTAAGTTTTAGGGTTATCCAGGTTAAAACCTTATTATAGTGAAAAATTAGGTAGAGCTTTAGGAATGTATGTAAAAGCATACCATTTTATTATCTAGTTTCAATGATAAAATCACTTGCCCTTGCCCTAAAAAGTTCCAAATATTCAACTGAAAAGTTACATGACTTGTGCTCTTAGTCTTCGCTAAACTTGCATTCAACTTACTGGATCCAATTTTGTTAGGTTTGCACTTCTCAAATGTTTGAATTTTATGATTCCACAATTGAATACGGTACTACAATACTTTCTAGTGTTGTGGCATACATGTGTGAATCACAATTCTTGAAGAAGTTGATGAAATTGGCCAAACAGAACATCTTATACAACATTGTTTTTAGATTTTGTGTCAAAGGTTGAAGCTATCTCTTAAAAACACAACTGTAAGGCTTTAACTTTAGCGCACATGAGTTTAAAAAATGTATTCTTTTAACGCTAGACACCTTTTCAAATTGAATGTCCTCAAATGGGGAAAGATAATGGCCCTTCTTGAATGTTATCAAGTTGTTAAACCTTTTCCTAAGTTAGCCTTACACATTCCACTACTATGTCCAATTATGTTTCTGCACACATTCTAATTGGGTGATGTTACAATTGAAGAAATTTTATCTCCGTAACAATGGAATTGATACTAAGCATAGTAGGTGTATCCACCTATGGGCCAGGGCTATCAATGCAACTGCCATGACACATTTTAAGCACTTTTCAAGTCCTTATAATTTGTCCCACTGAGAGTTTTCAATACTAATAGTTGTTGGAAGACAAAAGCTAAGGTAATAGAAAATAGGAAACATTAATTATGTGTATACAACATAATTATAAAGCAACATTTCCTTCCAAGAGAAAACTTAGCTCATACAATTATATTTATGAGATTGTGTTACTATAATCTTGACTAAGGGTCTCAAATTACAATAAACTTAGACGACTTATTATATATTAGAAGGCTCATAATAACAAATGTCATTAACATATCCATACTAATAGGTTACAAGAAATATTAAGATATCTATTCAATCATATATCAATAAAATACATGGTCATTGCCACGCCAATAGGATGTATCTACTACCAAGGTAATTTACCAAGCAAAAATTAATTGAAATACACACCTCAATCAAATCAATACGACATCAACTATTGGTCTCACAATAGGTGAGCTCATAATCCCAAGGTGTTAATCGCTAAAGTGATCTTCATGGAAAGTGAAATCACTTAATCATGCTTAAAAATAAGCAAACAAACTCCAATAAATTTGACATCATGTCATTCAAAGGATGCATGATTGGTTACTAGGATTTTAAAATGAATTATACTTCCAATCTTTAACTTCATATATATATATAAATATTTTTTTGTGTGTGTACACACACTGAGTGCCAAGCCTCTATGATTAAAGGAAGGAATCATTGCTAAACAAATTGTAATTCAACTTCAATTTAAACTTTAAATTAATAATATATTCATTAATCAATAATGCAAAAGAAAGATTCTTTGATAATACTTTAATATTACGCATAACATGTTAGTACCAAACTTGTCAAACAAAGAAGTCCCTGAACATTTGATAGTCATAGACATAATTAAACACAAGTCAGCTTAAAAGGACACTTATATATACTGAATCAGTTAAGAAATGGACCTTAGTATGTCACATCTGTTTCACAAACAAAGGAACATTAACTTCAAATCCTATATTTACCAACTAGACATGACTAGCCAGATAGACAATTTCATGTAACACTGATATATGAATGGATCATATAAGAATAACAATTTACACATTGACCAAAATTATAGCCAAGAAACTAATAGACATGTACTAAAAGGTTGGGCAAGGGACAATATAGCATAAATATACTTACTTAAGTTTCAAGTTTTTATTTTGAGATAAAGAGCTGGGTATGGTTTCGTTGAATCTATTATAAGCTAAGTTCCTAGAATAACAAGACGAAGTAGTTAAGAAGTTGAAAAAGTATGTTTCAAAGTTGGAAGTATTTGCTTGCTAAAATGGTACTTACGAAACTTTAGTCTAGGATATAAACAATGAAAGCTGGGAATTGGTCCTGACAAGCTATTATTATGCAAATCGCTACAAAGTTTTATAGACAACGAAATTGTTAAGAGATAAGAGACAACATCAACTCTAGTGTTTCGATTTTTTAAATTTCAATTCAATTAACATTGTCTTTATTTTAGTCATGGAACTGAAGGCTAGTAGTGTTCCTAATAAGCCAAAGCTTGCATGATTCCTGTTTTAGGCCAATTAAGAAGGCAAAAGTATTAAGCAAAATTATGTAATTGCATGCATAGAACTTAAAGAAAAGTTTCTTTATGTAGACCTAGTTATGGATGAATTAAACTAAACTACTCAAATATTCCATGTCGCATCATATTCAAATTAAGATGAACTAAACTAATTAAAGTGCTTAAATAGTTCATACTTAATTAGGGCATATAAATTAAATTGAAAAAGTTCCAACGAAGATGTATAAATGAATCGAATATGTTGTCACAAGAATCAAGGCATAAGTATGCACACATACCCAGAAAGCTTTGTATTACCAAATGAATTTAGAATGAGGCATTAACAAAGTGGTCTCTCTCAAAAGAATATTGCCAATTAGTTCAAGTGTAGACTTCTACTTGTTTATTATTATTTTTAATTTCGATTTTCTATGAAATAGTGAAGTATAATACCAATAAAGTACCAATATAAAAACAAAAGAAAAAAACTGTCAAGTTATCACATTAAAAAACAAAAAAAAAAAACTGCCAAGTACTAATAAAGTAAAAAATAATATAGACCTTAGTTTCCAAAGCTGAATGGGAGCTTCTTTCTATGTAAAAATGACAACTAGAGAGACCTAGCTATTATAATAAAGACAAAAAAGGTACAAATTAATGGATTCAAAAAGCTCAAATCCAAAATCTCATAGTAATTATATATACATATATACTGCACTCTTTCATATAACATGGAAGCCTTTAAAATTATCAAGTAATAATATATGATAAAACTAATAAAATAATCATACCAATCGTATAAGTTAACTTTATTAAATTGTGCCTTAATTAAATTTGTCAACAATTGCTTTTTTTTTTCCCTTATACAATTAAATATGAAAGATTACTTGTTGAACTCATTTGCTGAAAACCAAGGTTTTGATGATAACAAACACAAGAAGAAAAATTTCTATATGTATTACTTAGGTTCTGGATGTTCTCAATGTATTATCATATACTAGGAACCTTTGTAAGTAATATCGAGTTGATAGGAATCTTTTAAAGTGAATGTAAAATTGATTCCAAGTCTTAAAAGTTGAGAAAAAAATTGATTTGGGGAACTTTGGAAATCCCTAGTCGACTGGCCACAAGCTAGCAGTTGACTGGCCCCCCTTGTCAGCCAGCCGCTAAGCCTTGTCTAGTTGAATAATAGCTTTTGGTGAGTGAGCAGTCGACTAGCCACATTCTAAGACTCTTAGTCTGCTACCAGCTTGAATCCTGATTGATTGGGAGCTCTCTTTGAGTGACTAGTCAACTGACCAAGAGTAAGTAGTCGAATGTTGGGGTCCAGAATTTGAATTTTTTAGAAGGAAAGCAGGAGCAATCGACTGGTCAAGAGAGAACAGTCAACTAGTCAATGGTAGATAAGCCATAAAGGGTTTATAATGGATATATTTTGAAATCTCTAATTTCCCACTCACTCCTAACGGATCTATTGGACCTTAATCTATATAACTTAACATATGGACTTTGGATCAATATAAGAAACATTCAAGAGTAATTATATCAATAATTTCTAGTAACTTATAAGATCTTTATTATATTAGTGCTTCATTGTATCATATACTCTATTTCAAACAGTTTATCTTCTGTAAATCTTTATTTCTTATGAGAGAGAAGCTTAAGGAGGTTCCTTGAGGGAGTGAAACTAAGAGAGAGCTTGGGTTGAGGGAGAGTATATCCTTAAGTGTATTCAAGAAGGTTCCTTGAAGGAGTCAAGCTGTGAAAGCTTGGGATTAAGGAGAGGTTCTCCTGGGTTATTGTATTTATTTATTGAGATAGTGAAAAATCCCAATAAGTTGCTTGGGAACTAGACGTAGGCTTGGATAGAACCTGAACTAGGATAAACTTCTATGTCTACTCTTCTCCCTTACTCTTCTTACATTGTGCATTCATTATTTCAAGTCGAGTTTGATTGTTATCTTCTAATTTAAAAATGAGTTTTTTAATAAAATTTTTATAACACTCAATTCACCCCCTCATGGTTGTCTGCCTTGCTCAACTTTACTATTTGTAATTGAAATTGATATAAGCACTAAATTACTTTATTAATAAACTAAGTGGTAACTTTTCTCTAATTGAAACTGAAGGACCTAAATCATATTCCATGTTGCACATTTTTTTCTAAATTATAGATATTCAGTGTAACTTTTCTTCTTTATCTGATGTTCATTGACTCAGTTTCCATCCAAATTTAAGAGTCTATGACTAATATATTGTTCTTTACTGGGTTAACATACTATAAATGGACAGCTATGTTTTCACACATGGCTAATCCAAACCAATTCATTAACAAAGGTGAGAAAACATAGAAAAAAGCTAATACAATTAACATTTTCAATAATTTCTTGTGTTGATATTTTATTTAGTTTATAATATTATGACTATATATTGTCATTGATTGAACATGACAAAAAATGTCACAATAAATAATTCAATTGCTTGTTGAAGTATATCATCTATTCAAACTACTCCATTAGTGTAATAAAAAATCATCTTAAAAAATCTTAAGGACACTAAATGTAAGTAACTTGTCAGATAAGCCAGAAATATCTACTCCATAATCAATGTAAATGATAGTAATGACATAATTATATTAATGCATAATCATGATGGCAGTTAGAAGGATAGGGGAGTGGTAACACCTTATGTTAACCTTAAGGTTCATTATTATAAAGTTTTGATGATGATAAATATATGATAAATATGTAACAAATGAGTTAGGCATATAGTATTAGCATATGGTTAATTGATTAATCATTAACATGCAATACTTTATGCTTGAATCATCCCTTATATGAGATATACGTACTCATATATTATCCAATAGGCTCTTATGTTATGGACAATAAAAATTGGATATTTATAGATATCTCATACGCATGTGAAAAAAAATGTTTACATTCTAATAATTATTATTAAAATATGCATATTGGGATATATAAATTTGACTAAATATTTAGCTTGTAAGTTGGACTAACTATGATAAGCATTTTGTTAAATTTATTTGGACTTACATTTATTGGGCCAATACATTTTGGTCCTCACAATATAATTTTGGGGTAAAAGGATAAGAGAGATATGAATTTTAATGAAGCTATTTTTAGACTTTGGACCACTATTTTTATCATATCTCATAAATCAGAGGGAATTTCAAAATGAAACCTATTTCACCTGAAAATAGACTTAAACATCTTTCTAATCATATATCACACGCTTAAAATAGAGTTGAAATTAAGAAGCTATAATTGTTAATATTTTAGGTATGGATATCACACTTTTTCCTGACCTCTAGTTAAAATTTTAACAATATCTCACCAACCAATAAGAATTTTTAAATGAGGTTTATTTTATATAAAACTAGACTCACATAGCTTGACATGCTTAAAATTGATTTAAAATGAAGGATTTATGAATGTCTCAATTTGTGGCTTTGTGTATCAACTTGTAATCTAACCTTTTGTCACTCTTTCAACAATATTTCAACAACCACATTGAATTTCGCAATGGAACTTGTCATGATGGAAAATAGACGTACACAGATTTTGGCTGATATATAGTTTGGACAAAATGAAGTTGAAATATAGGAGCTATGAACATTTAAAGTTGCATCTATGGAATAGAGGATGGCCATAAAGTCAACAAATGGAGCTACTTACTTCCAACAATCAAGTTGTATAAGTCTGAATTTCTCCTTGGCTCCAAATAGTTCTCTTGCTTTTTTGGCCTATGAATACATGTCTCAAGAGCCTAGAAACTACAAGAAATAAAGTGATAAACATCTTTAGTGATTCATACTCTCAAAAGTCTCTATTCTTGCTAGTGAGCTTCAATTATGTTATATGCTCTTTTGAGAGTTTTTATTGTTGTGAGTACTTTCTTCTTAAAAAGATTTTTTATTTCAAAGAAATATATTCCTTGAGGAGAGATTAAATTCATGGAAAGGTTTTCCTTAAAGAGATTTTGGTTTTACGGGAAGTATTCTTAAAGATTTGTAATAAATTGCAAGTTAGTGAAAAATTTCAAGTATTTGCTTAGAGACTGGATGTAGGCTTGAATTAGAGCCAAACCAAGATAAATCATGGAGTTTGCTTTCTCTACCTTATACTCCTTATATTTTGAATTGTTATATTTATGTTTTACTTTTGTTGTTGATATTTCACTTAAAGTATTATGATCTCTTACTGGACATATTTTTTTATATTTACTTCAAGTAGTCCAATTGTTAAAGTGATTGTATAATTATTCTAACTTACATGGGAACAATATTTTGAATTAAGTAAACAATATATTGTTGAATGCTCAGTTGTTAAGAAACAAATTTGTTATTTTTATACTCTAAACATTTACATTAAATTTTCCTTGATTGATATAATTGTAGTTTTACTTTATACACTTCCAAGATAACAAGTCTTTTGCAAAACAAATTTGAAAAGAAACAAAATTATTGTAAACACCAAATTCACCCCCTCTTAAATGTTGGTTGCCTTGTTCGAACACCTTATAACATTGTATTTGGTAATAAATAAATATTAAAAATGTAAGATTATGTAGAAATATCCTAGCCAAGATACATTGACAAGAAGGCATATGCTCTTATCCTAGAACATGTTCCAGTTGTATAATCCTGATCTCGGTCTCCAACTCAGTAAAAGCTCCCAAAACTCAATAGTTCAATCATTATGTAAAAAGGAGTGCAAATACTATTAGAGATTAAGTTGCATGTATTTTCCACCCAAAGGAAAAAAAAATTCATAATGAATTTTGGAATTAACTGTTAAGAATAGTTCGATTGTGAATTTTTTTGCAGAATTATGTGCTAGACTGGCTAGTGTTGTGGAAACTTAGTAATATGGTTATTAAGGAAAATAAAATTTTCTTACATGTTAATCTGTTTAATAGAAAGAAAGTGAGCAGCGGGAACTTAGCAGTAAGTTTTATTCTTTTCTTTTCCTTGTTTCAGAGCTAACCCATTTATATCTAACATCCATTAAAATTTGAATTATTAAAAAAATTAATGGTCTACATTATTTAACTACTCTACAATAGCAAATCCAAATTGAAAAATACAAAGTATGTGATTGGACATTAGAGCATTTAAAAGTGGGAATCAATTAATAAGTGACACTTAATGAACACCCCAATAGTGAGAATCAATTAATGAGAGCAACTTATTATCGGATATAATAGTAAAATATTCCATGAAATTTCATTTAAAATCTTGTACTTTTATCATGAAAAATTTCATAGATAATCATTTAAAATTATAAGCTTTTGAGCTAAACCAGTAGTTGAAACTCGGGCATTTTTAGTCTTAGTGGATTAAAATGACTTGTACATGGCTTTTTGCATCAAGCTTGTATAGTGAGACAATGCAGAAGCCTCACCAATCTTGCTATTACCGGTGTACTCAATGTAAGTCCGCATTCAGAAGACATAATTAATTAGTAGAAACATAAACATGGGAATTCAGAGACCAAGAAAAATAGACAGAAACCATGTTTGCCTCCAGGCCTTCTGAAGAAGACGAGTGACATTTGAGCAGAAGAGAAGTAAAGCTAAGAAGCAGAATTAGCAACAGAGGAGTTGAGGATCTGCTGTCCATTGTGGAGTTAGTAGTAATGATGTAAGAACCATATCATAGCTCGTGTGTTTATATACACGACCATGGTTTACCCAAAGTTCATAATCTCGTCAACACATATTCCATTCCTCTGTAATTTAGCTTGTGTTTCGGAGATACTTTGGCTTGGAACACTCCCAAGTCCCACCAATTAAGCAAAACGCATGTTCTGATAAGTCTTGAAAGGGTTTGGACTTTGGACCTTTAGCCATGGTTTATTGTTGAGTTATATTTTCTTCTGCCAACTAAGAATCACAAAAACGCTTCTATTTGGGTGTTGAGTTATGTTTTCTTCTCAGTTAGTTCAAACCCCTTACCAAATCTATAACGAACATTCTCAGACCAAAGTAAGGAAGAAAGAAAGAAATGGTTACAAATTTCATAACAAGTTATATATTTTTTTTAAAAAAAATACCTTGGCCACCTGTGGGACCAACAAACTTCTGAAAAAGAAAAAATTAAAAAATTAAAATAAAACACAAATGAAAACTGAGAAAAAAATCTCGACTAGGAACCCCAACACATAATAATAATAATAAAACAAATGTAAGAATAAACTTCATGATCAACACAAATCAAATGCAATAGTACTCAGATGACAATAAAAAAAATTACCTCAACAATGCACAAAAACCCCAAAAAAGTCCTCCTTCTGCTCAATTGAGATGATCATGTTGTTAGTTCAACCAACCATAGATAAACGCAGAAGCCAAAAGGTTAGCAATCACCAAAAGTTAAGGACTTTAAGCTATTTTCTCAATGTGGAAAACGATCAGTACCTACTTATACACAACTTATGTCCATTCCAGTCTGCACATACAAATTGTGAGATAAAGAAAGCGGCAAAGCTTTTTGAAAAATGGGTTAGAAAATGTGCATAAAGTAAGATTGGAATAAGGTGGCAATCAGAAAGTGGAGTTTCTTGCTTTACAGTTTCACATGAAGTAAGATTTGAACCTCAATTGGCTAATTAAGTATGCTGGCATGGATATCTTCAGGTGCACCTGACCTCTTAGTAAGCTTCACATAACACGATCGCTTCCTCTCCTCTATTTGAAAATTGTATATAAGTCATTCATTCGTCCCTATAAATTGAGAGTTCCAAAACCTTATTTATCACAATAAAAAAAAAGAGCAATCTTATATATGTAGAGACAAAAGATATGTATTGAGAGTTGTGAAATTAATATTTTTCTATAAGCCAGATATATATAAATATTATATTATCCTTACTATGTAGAGAGAAGGTGTAACTTTTACTTTTTTTATAGTAAAACTCTTTTTTCTTTTTTTGTGATTTTTACTTTATTGAGATTTTCTGTATAAAATCAATGTGTTACAATTTTTTTTTAAATTATTTGCTACAATTTTACTTCTATCTGACGTCTATTTTCTCTACACAAATCACATAGGTAACTTATTATATTGACCTTCCACATATCAATTCTAACAAAACCACTCCAAAAGAAAAGACGTCGCATGTATATTGGAACCTACCATCCAGAGTGTACTCGGGCTATGTATTCAAACATACCTATAATCTGATCCAACTCGAGGGGTTTTGGGGCGTTGCATAAAAATTTTAGGCCCTTTAAAGCAAGCCCAAAACCTGTGAGTTTGGGAGTCCAATTCTCATTAAAAAGAATGTTATACGGTTTCACATTACGGTGGAAGATGTTGCACTTGGTTCTGGCGTGAAGGAAGTGTAACCCACGTGCTGCTCCTATGTTGACTTCTAGCCTTTTTTTCCATGACAATATTGGTGATATATTATCCCTTCCATCTAATTGATAAGCGAGAGATCCATTTGGCATGTACTCATAAACCACCATAAATTCTTTTGCTTTTTCATTGTTGCAAAGTCCAACAAGAGACGCCAAATTAAGGTGGTGTAGCTGGCACATGAATAGGATTTCAGTCTTGAACAGAGAGATCACAGGTGGTGTATATCTTCCTGCTTATACCCTCTTCACTGCAAGTTGTATGGGTTTGTCATTGATGGAGATGCAACCTCTATATGCCTAACCAAAGGCTCCGCTTCCGATTAGTTGACTTGTGTCAAAGTTGTAGGTGGATTTTCAAAGTTGGGCAATTGAAAAGTGATGGCATAGATATTCTATTGTAGTAGATGGTTGTTTAGTTGAACCAGAGCCACCAAAGCACTTGGGAAGGATCCGCATCTGAGTAATATTGTGTTGTAGCAGCAAACTACAATTAAGTTCACCTTTAATTTTTGGGTGAGTGTCTGAAATTAATGAATTATTTTTGGTTGGTGTGCCATGGCTTAGAGACTAAAACAGCGAGAAGACATGGTTATGGATTTCAAAGCTAGAGAATGGGTCCAAGCGGTGGTTCAATCAATGGCACTATTGTATGGACATGATACAAACAGTTAAATAATGCATACTTGTAAAAATTGACTTGGACACAATGTAAGAAGAAAAGACAAATTGAGAGAGAAATACTTGTTTGTTATTCACTTTATCACAAAGTTATTATTTTTATTATTTTGAAATATTTAAAATAATCTCTTACTATTTGAAAAATGTTATATTTGGTCCCCAACTTTCTTGATAATTACCAAATTTGGTTCCTTGCCAAATCTTAAACCCTAATATTCTTATGAAAAGTGAGAGATTAAGTGTGATATTTTTCAATGAATAAAAGATCATTTTTAGCATTTTAATGAAAAAGGGACTAACATGATAATTTTATAATTAGTGAGGGATCAAAAAGATATTTCACAGTTTACTTAAAATTGCGCTTGATGAAGGATAATAACGAAGATTTCTAATTCCTAACTATTGTCATTCTTCTAGGTAAAAATGGATTTTTGTGGCGCAAATGGCTTTCAATAAGAAGTAATTTATTGCTTTTACGAAAAGATATATTAAGTTGCACACATCCAATCACAACTGGAGTAATATGAATCCTTACTAAGGGAGTAATTGAGTACCTTCTCTTAAAGCTGAATACCCTCTTAGTGTAAGAAATATGTGGATTGTGTCATTTATATTTCCAAATTTATTTTGTTCGTTTCTGTGTAACATGAGTCTTGACTATTAATTAGTCATTATCAGAGTATTGAGTACAACTGTGTAGTTTTGTTACAAGAAGTATGCATTGTAAAAGGTTAAAACCAAGTCCACATTTTAGATGAAATAAAAAAGTGAGAAAATTTTCTATAAAAAATGGAAAGTGGAATATCTATCAGGTGCCAAATTAAGTTAGCAACTTAGAGTGATAGAAAAAAATTATTTATTTTTTCTAAATTTGTTGGCAAGCCTTTTAAATTAATCTCAAATTGTTGCTAGAGACTTAATTAAAAAAGTCAAAATAAAAATGGTCACTTATGTTAATTTTCTCCTCAAAAAATGTCTATATCCTAATTAAAAAAAATTGTATTTCTACATTATATTGTTTAAATAAAATTAATGCTAGAAATAAAAATTTCAAATTCATTTCTTTACCTCTGTATTAATGATAGACAATAAAATTGTAACACCATCAATACTCTAAAAATTTAGTAACTTAGTATTCATACAAAATTGACTTAATTGAGTTTTTAAATTTCAAATTGAGCAAAGATGTTATTTTAAGAAAATAAAAATTAAAGAAAAAAGACGTGGGTATTGTACTCTTAAAGCCCATATTCACATGCTTTAATTTTTAAGCCAACTACAACCACAAATTTAGAAGATGAGAGAAAATGCAATTTTGAGGGCAAGGGAAAATATGAAAATAAGAGGGAAAAAAGGGAAGTGAAGAAGAAAAGAAGAAGAGAAAGGAAAAATAGAAAAGAAAAGAAAAGAAAGTAAAGGAAAGAGAAATAATAATGATTATATATTCATTTTTTATTGTAAGTCAGATACGTAATATGTACGACGGCTAATTTTTCTTAATCCCATTGTTCTGCCATGCATTAATTAGAATTGAGAACCACCCACCTTGATCCCGTTTCAATAATTTCTGATTTCTCAATATCAAATCAAAAATGGATTTTTCTTAATAAATTCATTATTGTCTCACCGCCAAACTAACGCAGGATTTGCCGAGAACAAGGTGAGTCATATGAAACTTTACTGATATAGTGTTAGTCGATTGTCATAAAGTTCACCAATCATATTATCTGTTTTAGCAGCAGCCGATGATATCTACCATTATGATTTCATCTAAATCTGATACTGCTGCTGCTTGTCTCATGAATAGAGGGTCATACATGTCAGTGTGTGAGATCAATGTATGGATATCTATCTGTACCTGGATCACCGAGTAATGTTTGCAATAATTCAAACTTGTTCAGTATCAGTCATGTCCATTTACTTGTTCTCATTATCTCCGTGAGTATTGAGTTGCATATATCTTGCTCCATCTGCAAGTAGATTGTTAGATTTAAATTTGTTAAAATATTATACAAAGTCTACCCATATCGGGTGCTCATTAAGTAAGGATAAAATAGTAAATATAAAAATTATTACTAAACCCTAACCTTAGTTAATTTTTTATAAATAAGGTTAGACTATTACACGATATATAAGATATACAAGAGATAACAGAGATATAAAGAGAGACTTAAGACACATAGAGAGGAATATCTGTGAGTATTCTGCAATCGCATTCAAAAAAAAATTTAGACTGTGAAAATTCGAGCTATACGCGATACATTATAAGTATCTCATTTGATCAGTGATCTCAGCTAGAGTTTAATTAACTTATGCAATTGGTAAAAATATGTGAGCTTTTTAACCTGAATTATTTATGAATGTGTTCATTATTTTAATTCTGACAAATATGAAAGAGAATATGTGAATATGTGAAAGGGGAGGTGGAAGCCAAATTGTGTAGCATCATGGATGATTTGTTTGTAATTGAGAAAAATAGAGAGAGGTCTCATGTTTGATGCTAGAGCTGTATAGCAATGTTTTTGTGAAGGAATTAGGAAGATCATATGGCAGAATTCTGCCTCAAGTATACATTGTCTGCACAAATAAATTGCGTGTGATAAAGGGAAGTCTACTTGCATTTATAAAGTATTTCATCAAACTGTTATTTAATTTGATAGGTTATTACATAACCATGGCATTTTTATTTGAATTCATATAGTGATTTTGTCATTTGATGTTGTGCACATTGGTTCTTCCATTTGTTCTTTGTTTTAAGTTCACGCTGTAAATATCTTTTCAACTCTAGTTATTGTTGTTCCAGTTGACTACAGTCAAGATTTTTTTACTCCGTAATTTTTTTTCGTTTTGAAAGTGGAGCTCTTTCCATATTGTTATTAGGCTGACAGATTATTATAGAAAATTTCAAAACGTCTAAATTTTTCAAGAAGCGTTGCCAAAAATTTTTACAAAAATCTTGATGTGATATGTTATTAATTAAATTATTAAAGAATATTATGGGTTACCTCTGTTTTGGGTATTTTTAAGTTTATGAATTTAAAATGGGTAAATGAAAAGTTTAGACTTGCGGGAATTCTTCTCATTTTTTGAACCAGTTATTACACTTCAAAATAGTTTGGAGCATGACATAAGTAAACAAAAAAAAAAAAATTAAGAGAGCAAGAAAGCATGAAATGGGTGTTTGGCATTTGCTTCCTCTTGTAATTCCAATACACGCTCAAGTTCTACCTCCACTTCGCCCATTGCCGGCCTCTCTTCTGGATCTTCACTTAAACAACTCTCTACAATGTCCATATACAATTTCCAGCACTCTGGCGTTATTTGTCCCACCAAATTTTGGTCAATAATTCTCTCAACATTTCCCTTTTCTGCAAGATTCTGTGCTACCTTGTTATAATTGAAAGATGATAAGGCATGTCCATCCTTACTGTCCCAAAGCACATTTTCAAGTTGGACAATGGACCTTCCACATATCAATTCTAACAAAACTACTCCAAAAGAATAGACGTCACATTTATCTGTGACAGTAAGATGCTTACAATATTCAGGGGCTATGTATCCAATAGTACCTGTAATACAATCGAACTCGATGTGCTTTGGGGCCTTGGACGAAAATTTTGGGCCCTTCACAGCAAACCTGAAACCTGTGAGTTTGGGAGTCCAGTTCTCATCCAAAAGAATATTACTCGATTTCACATTACGGTGAAAAATGGTACGCTTGGTTCCTGCATGAAGGTAATGTAATCCACGCGCTGCTCCTACGCTGATTTCTAGCCTTTTCTTCCATGATAGTATTGCTGACTTGCTATCACTTTGGTCAAGTTGATATTTGAGGGATCCATTTGGCATGTACTCATATACCGCCATCATTTCATTTTTATCATAGCAAAATCCAATAAGAGACACCAGATTAGGGTGGTGTAGCTGGCACATGAACAGGATTTCATTCTTGATCTCAGAGAGCCAATCAGATCTTCCTTCTCCTACCCGCTTCACTGCAATATCTTTTACTTCACCATTGATGGAGATGCAACCTTTGTACACCTCACCGAAACCTTCTTCTCCGATTTTTCGGCTTTCGTCAAAGTTGTGTATAGATTTTTCAAGTTGGGCAAGAGGAAAGCGATGGCACAAGTATTCTATTGTTGTGGATGGTTGTTTAGTTGAACCGGAGCCACCAAAGCACTTGGTAAGGATTCCCATTTGAGTAATATTGTGCTTTTGCTGCAAACTGCAATAAGAAAGAGCTTCAAATTTTGTTTGATCTATGTCTGAAACGAATTGGCTAGGGCCAAGAGACTAATGGATAGATAGAATTGTTAGAAAGTTGAGGAACATTAAAATCAAATACTTTAAGCATGGGCCAGCTTTTGGAAAAGGGTTAGGTCAATATTAGCAATAGGAAATCAAATGAAGAGGTACAGAGGTGGTGGAAGAATATTAGTGGTAGTGCGTTGCTACAATTGTCAGAAGACCTTGACATTATGCATCAAAATGTAGAAAGAATCCAAGGGTGAAAGAAATTACTAAAAGCTAGCAAGACTTTTGGTAGAAGGAACCAACTAAGTCTGGTACTAATTTGTTAGATAGTGGAGAGAAAAAACTATATAAAAGGAAAGAAATTTCAATTTATTATTATTTTTCACTTCCTTTACTTAGCTACGAGGTATATACAAACACACCAAGTGACTAAATTTATGAACCTATTTAATACTCCATACATGTATGACACTTACTTAAATACATAAATTACTCTTTTCTAGATACATAAATTACTCTTTTTTAAATACATAATCAAGCACTCTAAGTATATAATCATTAAACTTAACCATTTTTTAAAAAATCAAATTACAATATTCAACAAGAATGACATAGATTTCAACGTAAGATAGGGAATGGGTCCACACGGTGGATATTCTCTAATTTTCTCATACTCATTCAAGTAGTTTTGAATTCAAATTTTAATGACGATAGATTATATGAATTTTAATACAATAGTTAGTCAAAAAAAATGGAAGGAGCTTAGGTAAACCCAGAGCATTTCTTTTCACTAGTCTTGTGGATAATTATGTAAATTAAAAGGTACACCAGCATTTACCTCAATGTCCATCTGAAATTCACTCCTGAACAATACAGACACTCCTCTTTCATTCAACCCTTTCATGGTTCTGGCTCACACCTTGCTCCATTTAGTTCCTATGTATATTTATAATTAGAGCAATAACATCTACAGGCTTTCTAATTTAGGCTAGATCAATCTTATTTCTCTAATTATTTAAAATAAGAGCAGTAAAAAAGAATTTTACTTTTATTTTTTGTGAGTTTATAATATTCATCAAATGTTCAACTTTATTGTTTTAATTTATGAATTAGATATAATGAGCTGGGAATCAGGGGACTAATTATATACCAGACCCAAGTGTGGCAGAAAGAAATGCCATCCTTCTCTATAAAAGAAATGAGCAAGTGCATTTTTCCTTTTGCTAATCTATCTTTGGGTGTTTTCTATGCTTTCCTACTGTTCTTTTCCACTTGCAGCTTTTTCTAAGAAGGTTGCTCTGTTCTTAGACCTTTGCGCAAGCTTTTTCACTTCAATATTATATAGAAAGTTCCATTTCAATTACAAAATTGCTCTGATGAACAAATTCATCACAAGGCCAGCGTTACTATAAGATCCCAGATGTAGAACTGCAATGAACCCACAAATAAGTAATTTTAGCCTATTAGGTAGCAAAAGGAGATAATATTCCTTTTTATCAATTTAGTTCAAAAAATGAAATAATAATAAATTGATGTTAATTCACAAATAAATTTAAAAAAATCATTTCAACATTAATTTCATAATGCCAACTTTAGTACAACTATAAAATTAATTGTATTTATGAATAACTTGTTATATTTATTTTTAACTTTAATATTTTTAGATTTTATTTATGAATCAAAAAAATTTTGAAATATTTTTTATTTACCCTCTACTTTTTATTATTTCAGTAACATATCAAAATATTAGTTCATAAATTAAAAATAATAATAAAATTAGGGAGTTGTGAAGTCAATAAAAAAATAAAACAAGTATAAAAGTGAGTTAACAAAATTACAAATTAATATTTCCGTATGGTGGGTTATTGAAAAATTAAAAATTTCAATAAAAATTTAACAAATTTAAAATTAATAGTTAAAATATAAATACAATAAATCATTTTAAATTATTATATAACTAACCTAACATAACACATTGTTACTATATGTCAGTCTGATGTGTGATGTAGTAATTACATTAGTAAATGAATACTTGACGGGCGTGCGGTTCTTTTTTGGGTATTCATGTTTCAAAATTTTGAATATATATAATAAAAGATTATTTTTCTTATTTGGGAGCTGAGTTGTCATTCTATTTGTCTTCCAGGCTCCAGCTATTTTAAATCAACATTCACAAATAGTGTGAAAGGAAAGAGAAGATAAGGAGGATAACGAAGTAGAAGAGTTGGAAGAGCCAAAAAGTTTCAGGTTGGATACATGTTGGGCGTGCGGTTCGTTTTCTGGGTGTTCTTGTTTCAAAATTTTTGAATATATATAGAAAAAAATTTATTTTTCTTATTTGAGAGCTAATTTGGTATTCAATTTGTCATATAGATATTTTAAAGCAATATTCACAAATAGTATTAAGAGATTAATTAATGGTAGAGATTGGCTTAAAAATTTTTTATACTATAAAAACTAATTTTTTTTAAAATAAAACATAAAGACAAATTTATAAATTCATGAAGAATATAGGGATTACAAATAATAAAATTTTTCAAAAGTACAATTAAATTTATGTGACATTATTTGTGACATTTTTTGCCCGATCTAAAAATAATTTAGATCTTTTTATATTGTAATAAAAATATAATATTATATTTAATTATGATGAAGGGTTGAATGAAGATTTAATAATTTAAATTTATATTAAATTAATATAATTAATTATAATTATATTTTTAATATATAAATTTAAATAATTAAATTTTTATTTAATAATTTATTACGATTAACCATAATTTTGTATTCTAGAGTGTTAAAGGGAGACATGGTCATTAATTGCAACGCAGAGAATGGGCCCACGCGGTGGATCAGTAGCTTCAAAATTTGAATGACGCCGGCATTTGAATTTTCAAATGTTTAAGGTAATGTATTTATATGTAAGATGCTTGAATATTTAAAATGGCTTAAATTGACAAATAGGTTCCAAAATATGTGAATGCGTTTAATTTTTAATCTGCTCGTCCATTTCCAAATCCATTTGATTTGGTTTACATGAAATATTTAAATGAGTATTCTATTAACTCCCATTCACTTTCGCAGACATGTTCTACTTCATATATGTAAAAATGCTTATCACCTTACGTAATATATGTCATTTTTTAACACTCTGTTAGTCACTCTTACCACCATTTTCAACATTTCTCTCCTTTTAAATGTTATTTATTTATTTATTTTTCCTTCTGAAGGAGTTTAGCGTATGCAGATCAAACAACACGAAGCTCGTTCTTTTCTTTCACAGTTCTTGTTAGAAGTTTATTCAGAAATTTCTAGAGTGGCATTGATCCATACAAGAAGGTACCACTATAATTGGGAACTTTTTTCCTTAAAATAAGGCCCAATTCACTCAAGCTAGACTTAGGACTTTCTATATGTTACAATTTTAGAGTTTTTCTTAGAGGACTATATAATAGAGGTTATGTATGCAGAAACATATTTAGAACTCAGATTAGGATTTCGGCTAAAGTGAGCGAATTTATATGAATTAAATAACCAAGTCAACAATATAATTTTATGAATGATTAAAACAACAAATATCTTATAGGTAAGACTGAATTGAGAGAGCAATTTTAACAATAAATTTTACAAGATACCACATTAGCCAAAATAAGGCATAGTGAGATAGTATTTAGGTGGCTAAAAGGTAACACGGAAGTAAACAAACCAAAAAAAAAAAAATTAAGACCATAAGAAAGCATGAAATGGGATGTTGGCATCAGCTTCCTCCTGAATTTCCAAGACACGCTCAAGTTCCACCTCCACTTCGCCCATCGCTGGCCTCGGATTCTCATCTTCACTCAAGCAACTCTGTGTAATGTCCATATACAATTTCCAACACTCTGGCAGTATTTGTCCTACCAAACTTGGATCAATAATTCTCATAGCCTTCGCATTTTGTAGTTCTTTAATTTTGTTATCGAAAGATAACCAAGTGTGTTCATCCTCTCCCTCCTCCTCCGAAATCATACAATAAATTTCATGTATCGACTTTCCGCATATCAATGCTAACAAGACCACTCCAAAAGAATACACATCACATTTATCTGTGAACCTTCTATGAAAAATGTATTCAGGGGCTATGTATCCATACGTACCTGCAATGTGATCCAACTCGATGGGTTTTGGGGCCTTGGATGAAAATTTTGGGCCCTTTAAAGCAAACCCAAAACCTGTGAGTTTGGGAGTACAATTCTCATCCAAAAGAATGTTATACGGTTTCACATCACGGTGGAAGATGGTGCGCTTGGTTCCGGCATGAAGGTAGTGTAATGCACGCGCTGCTCCTATGCTGACTTCTAGCCTTTTTTTCCATGACAGTATTGGTGACCTATTATCCCGTCCATCTAATTGATCAGCCAGAGATCCATTTGGCATGTACTCATAAACCACCATAAATTCTTTTGCTTTTTCATCGTTGCAAAATCCAACAAGAGACACCAAATTAGGATGGTGTAGCTGGCACATGAATAGGATTTCATTCTTGAACAGAGAGAGCACTGGCGTTGTATAGCTTCCTGCTCTTACCCTCTTCACTGCAATTTGTATTGGTTCGCCATTGATGGAGATGCAACCCCTGTAAGCCTCACCAAAGGGTCCCCTTCCGATTAGTTGACTTGTGTCGAAGTTGTTGGTAGATTTTCGAAGTTGGGCAAGTGAAAAGCGATGGCACAGATATTCTATTGTTGTGGGTGGTTGTTTAGTAGAACCAGAGCCACCAAAGCACTTGGCAAGGATCCCCATCTAAGTAATATTGTGTTGTAGCAGCAAACTGCAATTAAAATCACCTTCAAACTTTGTGTCAATGTCTGAATTCGAAATGATTCAGCTCCGGTTGTTGAGCAAGAGACTAACAGAGGGAAGACATGGTCATGGATTTCAACGCAAGAGAATGGGTCAAGCTTAGATCAATTAATAGCTCCTTGGTTCATGCATTCCTTAGTCCTTTGAATGACGCATATGGGCCCTCTAATAAAGAATGCGTGTGGACTCAAGTATTTCTTTCTCTTTCTTTCTTTCTTTCTCATTATCTCCTTTTGAATATTCTATGATTTCCTTTTCCTCTGAAGTAGTTTAACGTAGACCAAACAACACGAAGCTCTATTCTTTTCTTACACAGTTCTTAGTAGAAACTAATTCAGAAATTCCTAGACTGCATGTTATATCTACAAGTGCATGCATTGAATCCATACAATAAGATACTACAATATATAGTCCGCAATTATTTCCTTCGAACATGGCATAATGTATTCAAGCTAGACTTATGAATTATGATCAAATCCATAAACACAGGCAATACATACAAATATTATAGTCATTTGCTGAAGGAATGATTCTTGTATTTGTTTCCCGTATTTGTGGTTTGTTGTTTCAGTAATCTTGGCTGCATCTATTCTTATGGACGTGATACAAATGGTTAAATATTGCAAATATGCAAAAATTGACTTAGACACAATGCTATGGAGAAAAGGCATTAATTCTTGAGTATGTTGCTCAAATTCACAGCTTGCTTGAAAGTTGGCTTGATGAAGGACAATAAAGAATGCATAGTCAATCTTCTCGGTATAGAGGAAGTATTCCTTTTTCTGAACTGGCTTTTGATAAGAAGTAATTTGATGCTTTTATGAAAAGATATAATAAGTTGCTGACACCCAAATCAGAGCTGGAGAAATATGAATTGTTTAAGGATATTGAGGGAGTAATTGAGTACTTTAATGCCTTCTCTCTAAGCTAATTAATAACCGCTAATTGTATGTTCTGTTGTCATTATATTTCCTCATTTCATTTGGTGGTTTTGTTTTCAATATGAGTCTTTGACTATTAAGTAGTGACTAAATGAGTACAATTATGTAATTTGATAACGAAAATTATTAAATGACAGCAGAAGAGAAAATGACTATTTTAGTCCTTTATTTTTTATTTTAGTAACAATTTAGTCCTTTATAAATTTATACTATCAATTTGATCCCTTAGAATTTGTTTGTAATTTAGAAAAACCATAGTGAGGTCTCATGCTTGATGCTAGAGCATTGTTTTCTTGAAGGAGTTAGGATGGTCATTCTTGTGATTAGTGTCTGAAACGAATTGGCTATTTTCTTCCTAGTCATTCTTGATTTTTAGAGCATGGGTCCACACGGTGCATCTCTAATTTCCTAGTCTCTACGGTACTCTCCCTAGTCAATTGATTGATGCGTTTGGGCCTACAAAGGAAGATTACTTAGACTAAACATGTTTTGGTGATTTAGACTTTAGTGTTCTCTGAAATGTTTTTATGTCCTCCTTCAACTATGTTTCGTCTTGTGCAAAAAATATTAGATATTTTCCATGTCATATATCCTAAATATTATAGCCAAGAATTTAAGTTTATCTGAACTTTTTCCCTGAATGAAATCACCAAACATTAATTAACTATAAGCTCAAAAATTGTAGAACGGATATTGCTAAACAACTTTTGCTATGAAAGTTACAAACACAAATGAACTAATTATTACAAATGTTAAAAGCTAGGTTTTCTTTGTTTTTTTTTTTAATTTTGCTTAATATTTCCTTAAATTATGATGTTAATTTTCATACGTCAATTCTCAATCAACAAGCATAATTTGAGTGCATAAGCGTTCATTTGGAAAAAGATGAGAATTGAGAATGTGTCCAATTTTATTTGATAAAGTTTATAGCATGCTTATTTAAAGCTCAAATGTGACTATAGAAAATATGAGGATGAATTTTTCTATACAAGAGGACTTAACCTAAAACCACTTCTGTATATTTCCTTGGCCTAGTACTTGAGTATTTTAAACATATAGATTTCATCCATCTTATGTAATACCCTTTATTTGTCTCACATATAACTAGATACATGAATATTAGCCTATATACGAATCATATTTTATCAGATACATCAATTATACACTAATCTATGTACACCAATATTTAAGGGATACATTACCAAGTATACACAAATATTAAATTGAACCATTTAGGAGAAATGTCATATTACAATTAATATTTAACATAGAGAAACAATTATCCTTATAAAGGCTCCAAAAGATAGAATTAGGGTGGCTGAAAACTCAGACACTGAATGAACAAAAAGAGGAAAAATTAAGGGAGAGAAATTGCATGAATTTGGTGGTTGTCGCTTGCTTCCTCTTGAAGTTCCAACGCTCGCTCAAGTTCCACCTCCACTTCGCCCATGGCTGGCCTTTCACTGGCATCTTCATTTAAGCAAATCTCTACAATATGAATGTACAATTTCCAGCACTCTGGCGTTATTTCTCCTACCAAACATGGATCAATAATTTTTTTAGCATTCTCCAATTGAACTATATCCCAAAAAGATGGCAAAGTATGTTCACCCCCATTCACATTCTCGTAGTCATCCTCACCCCCTTTACGAAAAATCTCACTCAAAATTTGGGACGACATTTTTCCGCATACCAATTCTAACAAAACCGCTCCAAAAGAATAGACGTCAGACTTGTCTGTGAACTTACCATGCCAAGCATACTCAGGAGCCAGAAGTGTACTTGTACCAACAATAGTATCGAACTCAATGGGTTCTAGGGCCTTGGACGAAAATTTTGGTCCCTTTACGGCAAGATCAAAACCTGTGATCTTGGGAACCCAATTCTCATCCAAAAGAATGCTGTTCGTTGACACAGCACGGTGGAAGATGGTGCGCTTGGTTCCTGAGTGAAGGTAGTGTAATCCACGCGCGGCCCCTATGCTTATTTCTAACCTTCTCTTCCATGAGAGTATAGGCGACTTACCATCCCTTGGAACTAGTTGATGTCTGAGGGATCCATTTGGCATGCACTCATACACCATCATTATTTCGCTTTTAGATTCATAGCAAAATCCTATAAGAGACACCAGATTAGGGTGTTGCAGCTGGCACATCAATATGATTTCATTCTTGAACATGGACAGTAAACGTGGTGTGAATCTTCCATCTCGTACCCTCTTCACTGCAATTTCTTTTGCTTCGCCGTTGATAGTGATGAAACCTCTGTATGCCTCACCAAAGGGTTCTATTCGAAGTAGTTGACTTGAGTGAAAGTTGTTGGTAGATTTTTGAAGTTGTGCAAGCGAAAAGCGAGCGCATAGATGTTCTATAGTTGTGGATGGTTGTTTAGCTGACGCAGAGCCACCAAAGCACCTGGGAAGGATTCCCATTTGAGTAATCTTATGATGTTGCTGCAAACTGCAATTAAGATGAGCGTGAAGGCTCGATGGATTCAACGCAATGGGTCAACAGGGAAATCAATGAATTAACACTGGTTGTGGGGCTATGATGAAAAGACTAATGGAAAGAAGACAAGTAAATGGATTTCAACGAATGAGAATGGGTCAATGCGGTGGATTAATTGCTTCAACCTTTGAATTACGCGTATGGGCCCTCCCAGGGAGAACTTGTACTGTACTCAGTCGTGCACTTCTGTCTTTCTTTTGTTTGGTTTTTTTTATAAATAACGGGCAAAACGTCCATTTTCTTTCTTCTTAATTAGCTCTTTTTCAATGTTCTATTATTTTTTTTTTGTTCCTCTGATGCAGCTTAACGTAGACCAAACAACATGGAACTCTCTCCTTTTCTCACAGTTCCTCTCAAAAATTAATTCGGAAGTTTCTAGAGTGGTATGTTGAATCCACAGGATTATACAATAAATCCATACCAATGTATAATCTGCCGTTACTTCCTCATGAGTAATAATTCTCTATTCTCGAAAAGATTATCTTTTTAAATTATGTTGTAAATTAATTATCAAATATAAAATAATATTTTATTAAATTATTATTTAAATTTAATTTTTTCATAATTAATTAGTATAATAATAATAATTAAAAATCTATTTAAAATTGATGAAATATTATTTTATATTTAATAATAAGTAATTTCTTTAGTGTAATTATAAAATTAATTGTACTATATTAGAGGAAGACAGACGATAATGACGTGTCATAATATGTTGACCGTATAATAACTTAAAATAATTTATTATATTTGTATTTTGACCTTATTATGTTTAAATTTTATTTATGAATCCAAAATTATTTTTTATTTTTCAATTTACTCCCTTTATTTTTTATTTCTCAATAAACTATACAAAAATATTAGTTTATAACTTTGTTAATATGCCCTTATACTTTTTTTTTTTTCAATAATTTCACAACTCCCTGATTTTATTTTAATTTTCTAACTAATGTTTAATTTTGGGGAGTTGCTAAAAAATAAAAAATAAAAGGGTAAATTGAAATTTTTTAAAAAATTTTTAGGTTTATAAATAAAATATAAAAGTATTAGGGTCCAAATATAAATGTAACAAGTTATTTTATATTGAGATACAATTAACATATTATTTTGATATATCATTACCGCGTGTCATCATCTTAGTTTCCCACATAGTAATTGCATTTGTGCAAATAATTTTATAGTTGCACTAAAGACAATACCTAATAATATTTAACAATTAATTATGTCATAATTCAACATATATATATATATATATATATATATATATATATAAATCACTGAGCATTTTGAATTATATGTTCCCTCCCCTCACACATCTTAACACACGGTCATGGACAACTATATATATGCGTAACAATTTCACGAATGCGAAGCAGGCGCAAAGATCTTCATATTTTGATAAGGCAGTGAAGACTCTAATGAGTATGAGGTGGATATTCTATTGTGAATAAACCACTTACTATATATCCATAAACACATACCAGGTTATTTGAACATCTTATGGCTATTAAATATGTCACTAATTTATTTTTTAAAAAATTTTAAAGTTTGATAAAATTCTTTTAAAGTTTGGTGACAACTTTAAGAATTTTAAAATTTGATGAAAATATTTTAAAATTTGGTAGTAAGTTTTCAAAAATTGATGGTAATTTATCAAGGGTTTGTTAATTGTTCTTATAAAATATGTATGAAAAAAATCTCTAAAATTGTTGAAGTAATAATTTGCTAATATTATAAAAAGGTGGAAATGTGATAATAAGAGTATGTGATAATGTGAGAAGTTAAATAAGTGCATGAAATATAAGAAGAGGTGTGGAGAGAGGTTTAAAATAAAATACGTATTTAAAAGTTATTGTAATTTTATGAAAATCAATAAAAGATTCTTTTAATTAAAGTTCTTATTTTTATTTATTTTATTTTACAATTGGTATCATACCCTAATTTGGGTCGGCTTAGGATTTCATTCTTGAACAGAGAGAGCACTGTCGGTCTATATCTTCCTGCTCGTACCCTCTTCACTGCAATTTGTATTAGTTCGCCATTGATGGAGATGCAACCCCTGTAAGCCTCACCAAAGCCTCCTCTTCCGATTAGTTGACTTGTGTCGAAGTTGTTGGTGGATTTTCGAAGTTGGGCAAGTGAAAAGCGATGGCACAGGTATTCTATTGTTGTGGGTGGTTGTTTAGTAGAACCAGAGCCACCAAAGCACTTGGGAAGGATCCCCATCTAGCAGCAAACTGCAATGAAGATCAGCTTCAATCTTTGGGTCAGTGTTCGAAATAAATGAATTAATTATTCTCGTTGTGGAGCTATGGCGAAGAGACTAACAGAGAGAAGACGCGGTCATGGATCTCAACGCTAGCGAATGGGTCCACGCGGTGGATCAGTCAATTCGTAGCTCTACATGATCATACAAAAGGTTAAACACTGCATACATGTACATATTGACTTGGACATAATGTCCAAGGAGAAAAGACAAATTCCTGAGTATGTTGTTGAAGAAACTGAGCCTGATGAAGAACAACAAGGAAGATTTCTATCAGACGTAGAAAAAAAGAAGAAGGATGATTTCTAATTCTTTCTAACTACAGTCATAATTATGGATTTTTCCTTCTTGTGGAGCAACTAGCTTTCGATAAGAAGTAATTTGTTGCTTTAATGAAAAGATATATTAAGTTGCTGGCACCCAAATCAGAGCTGGGGAAATATGATTAGGATATTGAGGGAGTAATGAAGTACCTTCTCTCCAAGCTGAATACCCACTAATTGCATGTTCTGTGGATTGTTGTAATTTATATTTCCTAATTTTATTGTGTGGGTTTCTTCTTAATAAGAGTCTTGAATTAGTCACTAATGGAGTAGAACTTTATAATTTCGTTAGGAGAAGTATTTATTGTAAAAGGTTAAAACTAAGTTCGCCACTTCAGATGAAATTAAAATGATGAGAAAATTTTCTCTCAATAATGAAAAGCTGAATCTGCCACGTGCCAAATTAAGTTAGAGTGAAAGGATAGAATTATAATTGGTTTTTCTAAATTTAATGGCAAGTCTTTTAAACTAATGTCAATTGCTGGAGATTAAATTAAGAAGGTCTAAATAAATATTGTCGCACTTATGTTAATTATTTTTCAAAAAAATGTATATAACCTAATTTAAAATAAATTGTATTTTAAGGTTATATTGTATAAATAAAATGCTAGACGAATATAAAAGGGGAGGTAAAGAGAGACCAAATTGTGTAGGATCATTGATGAATTGTTTGTAATAGAGAAAAACAGAGTGAGGTCTCATGCCGGATGCTAGAGCACTGTTTTTTTTCTTTTTTTCTTTTTTTGAAGGAATTAGGAAGGTCATTTGGCAGAATTTTGCCTCATGTATATATTAACTGCACAAGCAAATCAAGCGTGATAAAAGAAGGTCTATTTGCATTTATAAAGTGTTTCATTTTTTTTTTTTAATGCTTTGTAACCTTGTAAATATCGAAAAGATAAACAATTTTATTGTTGGAGCATATGTTTTATTTAAATTTTGAACATATTTATTTTCTTTTAAAATATTACAAAATTGAAATTTAGAGATATTCTTATAACATTATTAATTAATTAAAATATTGATAAAATGGACATTCAATAATACAAGTGGGAAACCTTAATATTCATAATGAATCATAACTATATGTATGAATTGAAATACAAACTTGATGTTAGGTCAAAGTAATTTGTACATTTGATTGTGAAATCAAAAGTAAATTTGTATCATCATAATTTATATTTAAAACTATAATTTAAAAATACAAGTGTATGTCATTAATATTGTACACGTATCCAACAGAATTTTTTTATTTTAATTTTTGTGTAAATAAAGGTTTAAATAACAAATAATATTATTAAATTAATTAAAATATTAATAAAATGAACATTCAATAATACAAGTGGCAAACCTTAATCTTCATAATCAATAATTTTATGTGTATGTGTAAATTGAAACACAAATTTAATGTTAGATCAGTATGATTTGTAAATTTGATTCTCCAATCAAAAGTGAATTTTACATAGCAATAATTCATGTTTGAAACTATTACTTGAATAGTTGAATACAATGACGCGTTTGGGCTCCCCAGGGAAAAACTTGTGTATAGTCGTACATTTCATTTCTCTTTTCTTTTCTTTTTTTCTCCTTTCATTATCTCCAAAATTGCATAATTGTTGCCTATTTATTTAGGGTATATACGTTTAATATAGTTGGGTAGGTAATTGACAGTACACACGTATATAGAGAAAATTATATTTTTGGTCTTTATATAGTTTAATTCAATCTTTTAATTCGGTCTCTATAGTTAAAAAATTTGTAATTAAGTCTTCATGGTTTAAAAAATTTTGAATTCAGTCCTTATTATTATATTTTTATTAATATTTTTCCGTATATGTGAGATAACTTTATTCAATTATCTATTCATCTCTTTTATATGCATAAATTTCAAATAATATATAGCTAGTTGAATTAGTAAAATTTGACAAAATATTGATAAAACTTTTAAGGACTAAATTAAAACATTTTCAAGTTGTAAAGACCTAATTACAAGTTTTTAAACTGTATGGACCAAATTAAGAATTTGATGAAACCATAGGGACTGAAAGTATAATTTTTCAAAAAGTAAATAACTAATTAAAAAGGCACAAATTTCAACACTAGCATGTGATGTATTAGTATGCTCAAGGAAAATATGTTAATATTCAAAATGGATTAACTTGTTCCCAAGATGACAATACTTTTAAATTTTAATCTTAATCTGGTCTTCCATTTTCGAACCCACTTAATTTGGTTCGCATGACATAATGTCTCTTTTAGGGCAAGTTTGTTGTAATGGAGAGAGGATGAGGAAGAACAGAAAGCTGAAAGGAATTCTAGCTTGCAACGTTTGGTACAATAGCTATGGACAAGGAGAGAGATTTCCATCATACACGGGATGGAAAACCACGGGTTTACTAAGAATAGGTCAGAGAATCACAAAAAAACCCTCAGCTGACGGTATTTTAATATTTTGAAATATTTATTGAAATATTTGAAAGGATCATAAAATTTTAACAATTTAAAATATTTATTACAAATTAAAAAATCTATATAATTATTCATCAATATTTATTATTTCCTAGTTAAATAATTAAAAGATAAATATTTCACTTAAAATAATATAAATATTTTAATATTTTTTAAGATATTTATTACATTATAAAAATTTAGAATATATTTAGTAATATTTACTGTAAATAATTTAATATTTTTTACTAAGAATATCGTAAAAATAATTTTAAAAATATTAATTTAATGTTTTTTACATAAAGACATTTGGGTCTTTTTGCCCATTATTATTCTTAATCCATCATTATTTCTATTATAACAAATAAATTTTACAATTTTATTTCCTTTTTCATTCACAATATATCAAATAGATTTTAATTTAAAAATTTTTCATTCTATTTCATTCCATTCCCATTCTCTTTCATATTTTATTTCTCGTTCACTTTCCTTCTGTACCAAACAGATCCTTATATAAGCAAATACATAATATATCACTTAATCACAGTTACTTGAACAACCATGGTTAAGCTATAAAAGTAGAAGTGACTCTTACAATTACGGTTCTACTAATCCCTTTTTTACTAGTAGTATATGTGTAACTATATGTCTTGCGTTGTGTTTCTTAGTAAAAAAATAAAAAGAGAGTTTATCAGTAAGTGATAAAATTGAGATCAGAAGCGGATATCACGTTGCCTGAGACATGCTCTTATAGTGGCTTTAGACTCTACATCAATAAGAATTGAGTATGTATATGAATATATAATGTAATAATAGGCAACTAAAAATACTATTCATGTTAAGTGATTTTGTCAGTTGTGTGTATTTTTCAAAAATTAAAAACTATGTTCTTCCCATTTTAATCGTCTTTCTTTCTTTATACACGTTGAAAGAGGCATAGAATGGGAATGATATGGAACAAAGAGAGAATCTTAAGCGTGTGTTGAGGCCAATGTAAGAAGTACTATGCCTTTAGTCAAAGCTTGAACAACTTCTACAAGCATGATATCCAAAAATTTGGTTTAATTTAGATATTACCTCTTTTTATTAATTGTGATTTAATTGTTTAGAAGGTACTCTCCAACTAAAACTCTAAATACATTGAATAGGTCGAAGCAAAGTATGTTGGTTCCAATATTTCAAAAAAGAAATCCAATGTGGATCTAAGTCTGAAAATGATTTCATATATTTTGACATCTAACTTAAAATAATTTCTCTCACACTCTCTCGTAGGTGTATTATTTTAAAACTTTCAATTCTTTAAGGAACAAAATAAAACTTGTGCAAAAGCCGAGAACAATTTCACATCTTTCATTTTAGGAAAGATTAAAATGAAACTAAATTTAAAAGTAAATAATAAAAATAATATTTTTATCAAATTTTTTAGAAAAAGTAAGAAAGTTACGCTAATTGGATATTTTGGAAATTTTTGTTGGTGAATGTTATATTGGTTATGTGTTACCTTATGTGCTGATCTGTTCTCATTTATCTGAATTAAGTTTAATTTTTTCCATTTTTTTCCTTGGTTTTTGTTACCAAGATTTGTGGATAGTTCTATTTTTTTTTTTTTGGGGACAAATTTTTCATTTGGAGGCAATGCTATACTCTTTTTCTCTCAATAAGAAGTCATGATCAGTTAATTAGGGATGACAATTAAAACCAAAAGCTAATGATCATTATTTGTAGCTTTTTTTTTTTTTTGGTTGGATTTAGTAGGCGTTAGTGAAGAACAATATTGGAGACTCATTATCTTATGATTGAGGAGAACATCATTTTATTTAATTATAATATAATAATTATTAAAATATAAAATAATATTTTTACTAAATTCATTAATTATACAAAATTAAATTAAATTTATCAAAAAATATTAATTATTAAATAAATAAATAATTTAAATATTTAATAAATAAAAATATTATTTTATATTTAATAATTCATGACGTTGTAATAAAAAAAATACACAGCTTATCATTCAAACAAAATCTTATTATGGTGAAGCAACTTGTATTCTAGCATCTAATAATCATATTTCTTTAAAACGCACTCCCAATTTTTAAAAAAAACTGTTTTAGACAAAAATTTATTTTTCTAAATTAGAGACAGAGAAACTATTTTGGATCCTCCTTCGTTTAAAATAAAAAAAAAATATCACTGAATGTATATAAGTATATTTGGTACAAATTTAAAAGAAAATATATTGTTTAAAGTAGATTGTAAGCATAAAATGTCTCCAATTTATTTTCAGTATTTTTATCAAGTGACCAATGACAATTTTACAATTTATTACCCTATTTTTTAATATAGATAATTACGATAATCCCTCTGAGTTCTTATTAGTTGATATTCCTGTCTTAAATATAACATCTAATTCTTCTTACATTTGACATATTATGTAAAAATTTCTCCTATTATTTACTTCTATTAATAAAGTAAGTGTTTTGCACAAAATACTTTCCTTCCCAAAATAGAATTATTAACATTTACAATTATGCTTAGAATCATAATTCCATGTTAAAAGTCACTGTCATAGTTGTTTTTTTTTTTTTTAATATGAAGAAACTTACTCTCATAGTTATACATCACTTTACTCACATTTTAATAAAAAAGTAACACAAAAGAACAATAAGAAAAAATATAATAATACCCGAAAAGAAGCGCAAATGAGTGCATTCTCTGATTTTGGGTACCGAGTTACTTGCCATATAATTCAGAATCTTTGCCAATGAGAAAAAAACTATTTCTTTTTTGGCCAGAAAATACAAACCAGAACACCAGAAACAAAAGAACAGCAAGAGAAGAACAAAAGAAACCAGAAAAACAGCAAAGCACGGAAACGAAAGCAAAAAACTACAAACAGGACCAAACAACATAACACAAGAAACAGCAGAAAACAAAAGATCCCTCCACTAAATCTCAAACCATAAAGCATCAGCATCCAAGATAGCCAAAAAAGAGGATGGGGATTAATATCCCAACCCAGAGGGCACATTCCTTTATAGGTGGCTTTAGCAAGCCAATCAGCTGCTAAATTACACGAATGAGCTAGACCTGCGTTTCACAACATAGATTAAATTTAAACTTTTAGATTCAAAGCAAACCTGCTGGAGCTTCAAATCCACAGCCCATCTTACACCTTTCCTTAGAGCTGGTGCTTCACTCGTTAAAGCAGAAGATGCCAAACAAGCAAGGCTATTAAATTTGTGAGTTTAGATAAATTTATAAAAGAAAAATAGATTTATAATATAAACTTATACGAATTTACTTCTACTAATAAATAACTATTAAAATATGTAATTACATGGTTAATATTAATATTTTTAAATTTAAACCAATCATTGAGATAATGAATACATTGATTAACAATTCAATACTTTGAATTTGTGATAATTAAATATAGATCTTTTTTAATTTTATGTATTAAAATTTTAATACATAAATATTGATGTGTCAAAACTGGTAAAAGATAAAAATTCCATGAAATTAATAAGTGTTATTTTATTATGTTAACAATATATTAATTTCATATGATTTTTGAGTATATATATATATATATATATCGATTCATTAACATTTGAAAAAAGAAAGATTTAAGAAAATAAAGTTTAATTAGATTAGATTAAAATACACAAATTTAACAACCTTTCAAATACTTACTTCAATGCAACCTTGGCTACAAACAAATTAGAACAAATACTAAGCATTATATTAACCAAAAGATCATTATATAATATACGCTGCACATGTTATCCAAAGAAAAAGGGACTATTAGTAATTGAAGTGACAGTGCATGAAATTCAGCACGTACCCAAATTTTCAAAATAGAAGAAATAAATTTGTTTTATTTATTCATCTTGAATTATATTGTATTAATTAACTTAACATGTGTCTTGCTTTTTTTTTTTTTTTGGCCAAATGACTTAATATGTGTCTTGTTGGTTTAATAGAATCCATGAAATTGATTATCACCTTCATTATAAGCCCTTACTTGCAATGTAATCAAACTCGCGAGTCAACTCGGTTGACTCGCCGAGTTTGCGTTTTTAAGTAAGCATTTCGAGTCAATTCGGTCTCTGACTCGGAACCAGCTCAGAATCGCTTTGACTCGGTGATTAACTCGGTTAAACTCGGTCAAAAGTGATCAAACTCGGTTCTTAACTCGTCCAAACTTGGACGAGTTGACTCAGTATCCTTGTTTTCCAAAAAAAAAAAAAAAAAAAACAGAACCACTTCCAGGACTCAAACCCGTGACATGCCCGCAGCGATATTGCACGTTTCCGCTGAGCCAACGTTACCATTCATTATATGTGTGTGTTGTATTATATATATTTGGACTTTATTTTCTTAGTTTAAAAGAAAACATCTCCATATACTTAAACCCAAACATTTAGAATAAGTTCATCACCTATTACCACATAACCAATAAAAACTTTATGTTTATCATTTGTAATGTATTATATATATTTATTATTGACTTTTTTTTATAGAAATTTTATTTTAAATTTTTTATTAGTCATGACTTGAAAAGTTATTTGTTATTATCTTTTGACATATTTTGATAAGGTAATCTTTAATAATTATATTTATTACTCTATAAATCATTTTAATTCAAATTTAAAATTACTAGTATTTGATTATTAGTAGTTATTATATTTAGATTTAAATATATAAAATTTTAAAAAATATCTATATTTAATTATCACTTATTCAACTATAATCAAACTAATAAACTATTAATCATTGCATTCAGTAGTTTTAGTTATTAGTCTAAATTTAAAAATATTGATTTTAATTATATAATTGTATGTTTTAATAATTATTTTTTAATTATAGGTAAACTCTTACGATTCTACGTTACGAGTTTACCTCCCTCAAACAATTTTACCTAAACTCGCGAGTTTGACAACCTTGCTTACTTGTGGAAGATAGTATTTGTGTCATATGTTGTATTGATGGTTCCTGATCAATTTGGAGAATTTAACTAATAATATTGGTTAGTGGTAAGTGTACTGACATTCGAAGTTATGCCAACAAGCTATGATTCCCCCCCCCTTCCCCCCCAGTTTTACCAGGTGAGTAAAATGATTCTTACAAAGCAATACCGTTGCATACACTCAGCTAGCTGTCAATGCACTAAGAGGCATTTAAGTGAATACTGACATTCGAAGTTATGCCAAGAAGCTATGATTCCTCCCCCCCCCCCCCCCCCCCCCTCCCCCCCAGTTTTACCAGGTGAGTAAAATGATTCTTACAAAGCAATACCGTTGCATACACTCAACTAGCTGTCAATGCACTAAGAGGCATTTAAGTGAATATGTGATATTCTTGGTATTTCAACAACTGAATTGGAATCCCAAGTTAACTGCGGCTCTGTCATGCGTATGCAAGTGGTTTGATGATCTTGCTAAGCGAGTACTATGGAAGGAATTTTGCCAAACCAGAGCTCCAAAGATGATGCTTGATCTACAATCTAGTGGGAGCCACAGTGTTGAACGGAACTGGAGGGCTCTAGGGAAGCTGCTAATTTACTGTTCGGGATGCAAGAAAGGCGGCTTGTTCAATAGCATTCAGATCCCTGGTCACATTGTTTATCGGACTCGATTTTCTCGAACATCAGGAAAGAGATTTCTTTTGCCACAATGCCGAACTTATGTTTTATATGTGTCCGATCCTTGTGAGCATCTTGACCAAGGTGAAGAAGGGGATATAGGATTCTTCCGTGGAATTTTCACGTCATTCTCAACATCGAAGGTCAGGAAGATACTTATAAAGAAGGGTGCCAAGCTCCGTCCAACAGAAGTTTGCCCTTATTGTAAGGCAAAGTTGTGGAGCATGCTGCAGGCCAAAATGATTCCACAAAGTGCTAGCTGCAGGTTGGGTGCCTATGAAGATTGCATTGAGTATTATGTGTGCCTTAATGGACATGTGCTTGGGATCTGCACCCTCTTGCCGTTGTCTGATTCAGAAGAGGCATCTGAGTTGGAGTAATATCTGGAGGATTCTCAGGTACTTGTCTGCATCCAAAACAACTATAAATTTTAGACCCGTTTCTTGTTTTCTTTTCTTAATTTTTTTTAAAATAAATAAAAATAAAGGCCATAAAATGTTTACTATTGTTCTTAGAGAATAGTTTTCATAGAAAAATGGATAAGTTTTCATGAATAATTTACCGATTCTTAAATATTTTTCAAAACATGCTTAATGTACACTGCTTACTAAAATGAGAGGCTTCTTGGCAAAGAAAGCCACTAGGATGTAAAATCCCTTCCTATGTCTTCAGCAAGTCTTTTCATGCGATCTCTCATCTTAGACCTACGCAAGAAGTATAAATCTTTTAGACCTAAGCTGATTCCAACACCCATGCAAAGACTCTTTCTTTTCTTTATCCTGGTAGTTAGCTTAGGAATTTAGCTGTAAATGTTAAATGGTTTGTCTTTTGTCATCGCTATGTCTCAGTCCCAGCAAAAACCTCAGGCAGTTGGGCTATTGGAGGACTCCAAGTTCACATAGCCAGAGTCACTAGATTTTAAGTAGAAATTATACATATATTCTGTTATGTATTTGTTAAACAGGACAGTGAGTTTTCATGTAATATTTTCACTTTTGAAGCCCAAGTTAGTTTATCATTTTTTGTGTGTCTATCATAACTGCTGATGGATAGAAGATTGTGAACTAGATGCTTGGGGTGTATATTTGTTATGAAATCAATATTATGTTTGATAATTTAGAGTAGCGGAGACTGGAGAGTGTAAAAGAAATGAATTCATATGAAACTTACATTTGGGAAAGACGGAAAAGTGAACCACATGTTGTGTTTGTTTTCAAGCCTTCTGACCCCTCTAGTGTTAAATGTGCTTTTGGTATTTATGGTTAAGACAGAAATATAATGAATGGGAAGACTTGCATGCACACCCACACAGTGGCAGGTGGCAGCCCCTTCCTTTCTTTTATTTATAATACTTTGAAAACGGAGACTGGCTTTATAATACATTCCTAAAAAATTATATTTTATTCATCTCCAGTAACTGGAGATGATCTATTCCGAGAGATAACCATTAGATTCCTGGACAGTTATAAAATCTTAACCTATAACACTCCCATATAATTTTTATGACTTATCTTTAAATATTTGATAAGTTTCTCAACAAATAGAATATCAAATTTACATTACTAATCTTCACAGTAAAAAATTTTTAATATTTTCATTTTTAAAATCATATATTAATAGCTAATACTCATACTTTATCAAACAAAATTGTTGTTTCCTTTTTTGCTAATGATAATTATGTCAAAATCAAAGGAATGAAATATAATCTCAGGAATAGAACTTGTATTTCAAAGCTTGCCACAATATGAGAGAGCGTAGTTGTTAGTTATATCAAATGATTAGTCATACCAAATGATTGATGAAATTCAGCCTCCTAACAGGGGCAGTCCATGTAATTTTCAATTTTATCCATGCCATTTTGAAATTAGTGATCCTTAGTGTTTTATTTGTCAAGTTTGAGATTCTCTATGGAATCCTTATTGTTTGAAGAAATCTGTTTTATTTCAAATTTTTACTTCTTATCATTTCCTCATAAAGGGTTTTTTATATACTACAATTTTTATCTTCTCAAGGTTTCTCTTAAATTTTTGTATTTTTAATGAGCTAAATGGTCAAGATTTCCCTCCATATTGAAAAAGTAAGTATAGTTGGAAAGTACCCTTGGAGTTTTAATCCCAAAATATGAATTTTATGTGGCTTCCACTGATATTTAAGGTGGACATTACTCGACTTCATAAAGCAGTTCAGCATCATTGATTAATTGAAGCATTTTAGATATTTTCCCATCCAATTCTTGCATTGGAGCTGCCATGTTGCTATACAAAAAGCAGCAAAGCTAAGCAAACACCTTGGTTCTTTTCAGTTTCTCACTATCTTCAATTTTAGTTGAAACCAATTTCAAAGCCTTAAGAAAGTTTAGATGAATTAATGCTTATGTCACTTCACGATCAGCATTGTCAAGGAGACCAACTGCTACAGGCACTAAGCCATCTATCAAAAGGGTTGCTTCATTATATGTAGATTCTGGTTAAAAGTCTTGAATATCTTCTTATGAAGCCAGAATCGGACTGTGCATATATCCCTTTTTGTTTTTTAAATCCACCTAATGAGCCTGCTCACACTCACTAAGCTGGACAATAGAGATAATCTCTTCCCTTTAACTGCCATTTGGAGGAGCATTATGTGTTGTCTCTCTTTGTTAGGTTGTGCCCACGGTGATGTGTTAGTCTTCTGCCCAACCAGGAATCTCTCCTGAAAAATAGCTGGTAGATATGAAGCAAATTAGATACGACTGGAGTACAAAATTCCATAGTGGACATTACTATTTCACAATTAGCTCTCTGTTCTTCTATTTCTTTTCCTACACATGCTTATTAAAAGCTTTCGTCAGTCCTTGTGCAAACTTGTAAACCAATAGACCGTTCCACTCTTATGCTCATCAATGATGGAGGACAAAACTATCAAAAATGCATAAAGCATTTTGCAAGTTGATCAATGCCTTATGAACAATGCTTTTCTCTTCCATTTTGATGTTTTTACAGATGTCTATTTTCTTGAAGGGAAAAACAGTTTCTGGGACATATATTGATGCATTATGATGGAAGAATGATAAATTTATTCATAAGAAAAATCTTTCTCTAGGGGACAAAAGGTATGTTCGTTGAAAATGGAAACAGAGTATATTTTCACTTGCAATCTGGTTTCAAATTTTTAAATCTAAGCATCACAAATAAAATTTAAAACTAGCAAAAGTGTTGGAGTTTTATTGATATAGTAATTCTTGAAAGTTTCAATATATGAAAGTAGGATGGGCCTGTTGAGTCTTACGTGGTGGCCATATCTGCTCTGGTGATTAATTTCATCAATTGCTCTTCATGGCCTGTAAAGAAATATAAGTATTAAATACTATTTCTTAACTATTTCTTATGATTAAGAAATTAGACATTATTTCTAAGATTGTATTTGCAATTTTTAGTTGGAATCAATGTAATTTTTATAACTAAAAATAGTATTATAATAGTGAGTTTTTGTTGTAAAGGATGAAATTCAAATATGTTAATATTACAAATTTTATTTCTGAAAATTTTAATAAGATAAACTGAAAATTTATGACTTATGTTTAATAGTAAAAAATATACTTCCGTCAGATGGAGATTACTTAAGACTTTGACTTCCCAAAAAAAGATATTTTCATGATATAATATCTTATTCTGCATGTGCAAGAGAAAGGCAGTAGTACTCAAGTAAATTTAAATTCGAGTGGAGTATGCTGCCAACTCCTTTCTTTCTCCTGTTTTTCCTAGCAGAAAAGATTCCCCTGCTCACCTAATAGTTTCTTGATGGTGGCATTTCATAATTGCCCCTGAAGAGATTTCTCATGTAACCAAGGAAGTAGCATGATTTTGAGCTTGTTGTAAAAGTTGAAACTTGTCGCTGTTATTAGTATATATAGTTGATAGTTGATACCGAGATATTAACAACTGGTTGGCATATTTTGAGCTTGCACTTTAAGGCTGTTTGATTTCTAATTGTACTTAGACTTAGCAGTAGCAGTTCACCCAAAACCTATAGGATAAATAAATAATTTCTTTATGTTGAGATATTTTTCCAGATTGCACGTTAGGTTGTCTTCTATTATTGATAAGCTATGCTCTTCTTTTTTTTTACCATAGATAACCTTCTATTGGGAACATCTTTCTTTGACCTGTAAAAATTATATTAAATAGAAGAAGTTCATGACATATGCAGTAAGAGCTGTGATCTGAAGTTATAACAAGCTATTTACTTTTCTTTGGACAGATTTCAAACAGTCCTTGCATGAAGTATGGTTAAACACCATGCCAGTATGCTCCCTGAGAATTTTCTGTTTTAGCTGCACCTGAAATCTACCATTGTGATTTCATCTAAAATTGATACTGCTGCTGCTTGTCTTAACCACTGCCGGCATTTCACGTGAAGGATTGCGGGTGTTACCAACAATTTTTGTATGAATCATGAATAGAAGGTTATTACTTGTTCTTGTGAACCATGTAATACCGTGTATATCAATGTGTGGATATCTATCTATACCTGAGTGACAGATTGGTTTGTGCAATAATTCATACTTGTTCGGTTTCAGTCATGTTCATTTACATATTCTCATTTTCTCCTTAAGTGTTGAGTTGCATAAATCTTGTTCCTTCTGCAAGTAGACGAATATGAAAGAGAATCAGTCAGTATGCGAAAGGGGAGGTGGTGACCAAATTGAGTAGGATGATGGATGAATTGTTTGTAATTGAGACAAATAGCGAGGTCTCGTGCTTGATACTAGAGCACTGTTTTTGTGAAGGAATTACGAAGGTCATTTTGCAGAATTTTGCCTCAAGCTTATATTGCACAAGTAAATCGAGTGTGATAATATGGAGTCTACTCGCACTTTTAAAGTATTTCATTAAACTTTTCTTTAATTGGATATCTTATTGCTTAACCATGGTATATATATAAAGTTTAGATAGTGATTTTTTATTTGTATTTTAAATAGTTGTAATCTTGCAAATGTCGAAAAGATAAACAATTTTATTTTTGGTGACTATGCTATGTTTATATTTTGAACATTTTTATTGTCTTTTAAAATATTAGAAAATTGAATCTCCGGGATATTCTCATAACATCATTTAAATAATTAAAATATTAATAAAATGAACATTCAGTAATACAGGTGGCAAACTTTAATCTTTATAATTAATGTTCAGATTGAGATTATGCAATCTTTTTGTTAGATCAATTTAGTCATGGGATGTAATTTATGTTTAAAATTATTATTTAAAAATGTAAGTTCTGTGATTAATGTAGTTCTTTCAATACAGAAATATTTTTTTGTGTAAACAAAGGTTTATATGACAAATGTGATTTTGAAAAAACATCTAAGGCCAAATTAAACGAGGTAATTTGTAAGACAAAAGTCCAATCTTAATGTACCAACATACTTTTAAACTTTTGAAACATTATAAAACCAAACTCACTTCAAAAGAGCATGATAAGCTAGATTCATAGGCATAATTATTAAATGTAATTGATAATTATTAAATTACAAAATAAAAACCACGTGCCCCCCACTAATTGCCTTTACAAATTCATCCTGAAAATGAGAGAAACAATTAACATGGAATTTGGGTGGCTAAAAAATAAAACGGAAGTAAATAAACGAAAAAAAAAATTACAAGATTAAGAAAGCATGGAATTCAGGGTTGGGATCTTCATATAAGCAACTCTCTACAATGTGCATATACAATGTCCAGCAGTCTAGTGCTATTTCTCCCATCAAAATTGGATCAATAATTCTTTTAGCATTTACCTTTTCTGCCCCATTCGGTACTACCTTAGCTCTATTCAATAAAGATGACAAAATATGATAATCCTCACTCTCTCTGTTCTTATCCTGTATCGATGGCGAAGCATATGCACTCGCGTCCTCATCCTTCACCTCACCCTCATCCTCTCCCTCCTTATCCCAAGTCGATGGTGAACCATGTTCACTGTCTTCCTCGTATATTTCTTTTTGGCCAATTCTTTCCTCAAATTCACTATCTAAAATCAGAGTTCCGATTTGGGCTCTAGGCTTTCCGCATATCAATTCTAACAATACCACTCCAAAAGAATACACATCACATTTATCCATGACCTCACCATATAGCATGTACTCAGGGGCAATGTATCCGAAGGTAACTGTAATAGCCGTCTCAATGGGTTTTGGGGCCTCAGACGAAAATTTTGGGCCCTTCAAAACTTTCCCGAAATTTGAGAGTTTGGGAATCCAATTCTCATCAAGAAGAATGTTACTCGATTTTACATCTCGGTGGATGATAGTGCGCTTGGTTCCTGTTTGAAGGTAGTGCAATCCACGTGCTACTCCTATGATGATTTCTAGCCGTTTCTTCCATGACAGTGCTGGTGAGTTACTATCCTTTCGATATAGTTGATCTATGAGGGATCCATTGGGCAAGTACTCATACACCCCAATCATTTCTTTTTTATCCTTGCAAAATCCAATTAGAGACACTAGATTAGGGTGGTGTAGTTGGCACATGTTCTTGAACTCATAGAGCCCTTGGGGTCCTGCTGCTTGTAGCCTCTTTTGTGCAAATTCTTTTGCTTCGCCATTGATAGAGATGCGACCTCTGTACACACCACCCAAGCCTTCTTCTGCAATTTTTCGGCATCTGTGAAAGTTGTTGGTTGATTTTCTAAGTTGGGCAACAGAAAAGCGATGGCATAACTCTTCTATTGTCGTGGAAGTTTGTTAATTAAGAGGGCATAATTTTGTACAACACAAACCCTGCTCTTTCATTCAACACTTCATGGTTCTGGCTCACACCTTGCTCTTTCATTTAGTTATTATCTATATTTTTACTTAGAGCAATGTCATCTAGTATCTTTCTAATTGTTAAAAATTAGAGCAGTAAAAAAAAATTTCGCTTTTATTTTTGTGAATTTATAATAGTCATCAAATTTTTAATATCATTATTTTAATTTTAGAATTAGATATAATGACTTGGGAAGGGGACTAATTTTATCAGACCCAAGTGTGATGGGAGGAAATGCTTTTCTCTCAAAGAAATGATCAAGTTCTTCTGAAGCAGAGTATCTACTTTTTCTTTTTTTTTTTTTTTTTTTTTATCAAAAAAAAAAAAAGAGTTTCTGCTTTTTTCCTTTTGCTAATCTATCTTTTGCTGCTTTAGATGCTTCCAACTGTCTTTTTCCTAGTGGCATTTTCTATGAAGTTTCCTCTCTTCTTAGAACTTTGTCCAAGCTTTTTTTACTATTATATTAAAAGTTTCATTGTAATTGCTTTAACAAAATTGCTCTAATGAACAAAGTAACTAAAGTAAAGCGCTCACAGTCTAATTTCAATTGGTTCTCTCAATAATTTATATTTAAAAAATTTTATTTAAAAAGTGAGCTTTGTAATGTAATTCATCCAACACAATTAATTTTTTAAATCATTTATGTAAATATGAATTTAGATGACAATTGTGGTTTTAGAAAAAAATACTTAACAAAATAGTTTATAAGACAAAATCCTTTACCAGTGTGTAGATAGACTTTTAAATTTTGAAACACGATAAAACAAACAAGTTGTAAGTTGGTTCTAATATGGATCCTTTTATATTCTGGTAGGAACATGAGGTTATGTTTGATGAAAGTGAATCATTGGATAAAAATTTAATGATTTAAGTTTACATATAGAAAATATGTCTATAATGCGTAGATAGACTTTTAAATTTTGAAATGCAATAAACAAACAATTTGTAAGTTAGTTCTAATTCGGATCTCCTTATGTTCTGACAGGAGCATGAGGTCATATTTAATAAAAGTGAATCATTGGATAAAAATGCAATGATTTAAGTTTACAGATAAAAAATATGGCTACACGTGGTCATAAGTTAGTTCCATTTAAATTGTTATTAAATGTGATTGATAATTAATAAAGTAGAAGAGAAAAATCTCATGCTTGGCCACACTATTATCCTTAATTACAAGCTTACCTTAAAAAGAGGAAACAAAATTCTATCCTTGTAATTAGGGGTGTGTAAGACTTAGTCTGCCCGATCAATTTCGACAAATATAATGGTATTGACCCTAAATTGGGTCGGTCCTATATTTTTATTTTTTAAAAAATTATTTTTTATTTTTTCATTTAAGTTATTTTTTAAAATAAGCTATTTTTTTGCTTTTTAAAATTAAATATGGACATTTTTTTTTTAATATAGGATACTTCATATTTTAAATGTAAATTGTTTTTTTTTTTTTTCCAAAATGTCAAATTAAAATTTATGAAAAATATTAAGAAAAACAACAAATTTTTAAGTGATTCAATGACTTGACCAAAACTAACCTGCTGATTACAATATAGATGGTTAAAAAGTAACACAAAGTAAATGAACCAAAATGAAAAATTAAGATAGGAAAAGAACATCAAATTTGGGATTGACATTTGTTGTACTGTCAAACTTTCCAAGTATCAATTCTAACATAGGTATTCTTACCTACCACAAAGGAAGGAATAGACATGACATTTATCCCTGAGCCCGCCACAACAAAGGTACTCTTACGTACCACAACAAAGGCTGCTTTTGTACAAAATACAAATAACATGCATCGGATTGAATATGCCATCACTCTTCATCTACACATATCAATAACCCAAGTATAGGAATGTGAATGGTGCTAGGTAGCTAATTAATTAATACTTTGTTAAGTTGATAACACATAGTCCTAATGCATTCATCCATTGTCTTCATTAAACTGTTCCTTAATTTGATATGTTATTGTTTAACCACGGTATATTTTTAATTTTCATTTAGATAGTGATTTTTCTAATTGTAATTTAAATAGTTGTAATCATTTAAATGTTGAAAGATAAACAATTTTATTCTTGAGCGTATGTTTTATTTTTATTTTAAATATTTTTATTGTCTTTTAAAGATATTATAAAATTATCTATTGAATCTTAATAATATTCTCATAGCGTTATTGAAATCATTAAGATATTATTATATGAACATTCAATAATAACGTTCATTACCATGCTCCTATTTGCATGATTATTTTTTGTTGAAATTTGAGAGAAAAATACAATATAGTAATGAAGTTATTTTTCATTTAAAATTAAGTAATAATTAAACAACTACTGAGTGATGACATACGTGACAAAGAGACATATTAATGTTTGTTCAAATTAGAAGTAGCCAACTTGAATTTGCATAATCAAAAATCTTAAGTGTGCATGAATTGTATTTATATATACAAACTTGATGTTCGGTGAATGTGATTTGTATATTTGATGTTGGTCATCAATGTATGATGAATTATGATTCATGATTTATGATTGAAAATTTATGTTTGAGAAGTAAGTGTTGTTATTATTGTAGTTTATTCAACATAAAATTAAGTTTGTTTGTTTAATAATTTCTGTACAAGCAAGAGTTTTGTTGACAAACATAATTTTGGATGAAAATATTACATCTAATTAAACATCATAGTTTGTAGGACAAATTCTTATTTTGAAATGTAAATATATTTCTAAATCTTTTGAACATTATAAACCAAATACAATGTAAGCCAATTTTATATGCTTGATTATTAAATGTGATTGATAATTATTAAATTATTTGTGTGTTTAGATTGAAATTGTACAAATTTAATGTTAGATCAATGTGATTTAATAAATCCATCTTGAAAACAAATGTGGGTTTATAATATCATAATTTACCTTTTAGACTATTATTTAAAAATATAAATTTTAACATTAATGTAGTTCATTGAACACATAAGTTTTTTTTTCTTTTGTTCAAACAATGATCCGGATGACAAATGTAGTTTTGGAAGAACATCAGGTGCCAATTGAAACAAGGAAATTTGTAATACAAAATATTATTCTGGTATAGACAAATAGCAATTTAAACTTCTAAAACATTATAAAATCAAATAACTCACTTTAAGCAGTACTGCAAACTGTGTGCCCCATGCTAATTATCGTTACAAATTCATCTTAAAAAGGAGATAAACAATTATCCTTATAATGCCATCGTAAGATAGAATTTGAGTGATTGAAAAGTAACACAAAGTTAATAAACCAAAAAAAAAAAAAGAGGGAATGAAAAGCATGAAATGGGTGGTTGGCTTCTACTTCTACGTGTAACTCCAGAACACGCTCAAGTTCCACCTTCACTGAAGCAACTCTCTACAATGTCCGTATACAATTTCCCATCAAATTTGGATGAATGATTCTCTCTGCATTTCCCTTCTCTGCAAGATTTTGTACTTCCTTACCGCGGTTTGCATTCCAAGAGGAGAAGCAAGCATGTCCACCCTCATTCACATCCTCAACCTCACTTTCACCCACTGCCTCCCTAATATCCCAAATCACTTGCAAAAGTTGGTACATCAGCTTTCTGCATTTCAATTCTAACAAAACTACTCCAAAAGAATAGACATCGCATTTATTCGTGATATTATGGCTCGCAAAGTACTCGAGGGCTATGCATCCGATGGTACCTGTAACTTTATCCACCACAATGGGCTTTAGGGCTTGGACTAAAGTTTTGGGCCATCAAAGAAAGCCTGAAATTTGAGAGTTTGGGAACCCAATTCTCATATAAAAGAATGTTATTCAATTATACATCAAGGTGGAAGATTGTGAGCTTAATTCCTGAGTGAAGGTCGTGTAATCAACGCGCTGCTTCTATGTTGATTTCTAGCCCTTTCTTCCATGGTAGTACTGCTGACTTACTATCTCTTCATCAAGTTGATCTCTGAGGGATCCATTTGGCATGTACCCATACACCACCATCATTTTTTATTTTTCATAGCAAAATCCAACAAGAGACATCAGATTAGGGTAGTGTAGTTGGCACATCAATAGGATTTCATTCTTGTGCACAGATAGCCTTCATCCACCATAATCTTTTGCCTATTATACTACAATTTCTCTTGCTTCACCATTGGTAGAGATGCGACCTTTGTACACCGCACCAAAACCTCCTTCGATTTTTTCAACTTTCATTAAAGTTGCTGGTAGATTCTCGAAGTTGGGTAAGAGAAAAGGGATGACATAGCTCTTTTATTGTCATGGAAGGTTGTTTAGTAGAAGCAGAGCCATCAAAGCACTTAGGAAGGAACCTTATTTGAGTAATATTGTGATGATGTTGCAAACTGCAATAGGGAAGAGCTTCAAACTTCGTGTGATGAGTAGGGCTGAGCTTGGGCCGGGCCGGGCCGGGCCAGGTATGCATCTAACACGAGACCTAGCCTGTTAACAGACTCAGGTCTATTTTTCTAACCTTGGGCTTGGCCTAGCCGCAAACAGACCCGAAAATTATTGAGCCGAGTAAACAATGAGCCTTTTAGGCCTATCACTCAACATAGTATGCAGTAGTGTTTCCAAGCACTGTGTGGGCACCTATGGGCATTACTGGTACTCTCCACATAGAAATCAGAGCAAACTCCCTAGAGAGGATATTGCTACATGAAAAAATATGTAGGAAAGAAAATTAAAATTTAGAATAAAAGAAATAAAACTACAAGAGCATAAATGCACCAACAGCTACCAAGAGGACTAGTCAGATTAGGTTCTAAAAACCTAGGAATGACATATATTCATGTCTAAGAAAAAGGAGAGACATAATGAAAATAAAAGTAATTAATACTGGCAAGAAATGGGAAATAGTTCATCAGAAAATCCTTTAAGATAGGCAAGGAATACAATGTATCACTTACTTGTGTAGTGTGTACCAATGCTCAAAGTAGAAGCCATTCACCAACATCCCTAACATTAGTAATTGTGGATGGCGGTGTAAAGCAAAGCCATTGTATGACCTTGGCCTTTTGGAGACTCTGAAGCCTGTGTTGTTCAGCAACATCTAATAGCTTATCATATTTGCCAATCTTGATCTCTCGAGATCTCAACAAAATTCTATTTCAAAGAAATTATAATTAAATGCCAAAAAATTCAAATGAGTGTAAACATAAAATTATGGATAGTTAACCAATCATCTCTGTTAACTAATTATCAGTAAACACATGAAGTAAATACCTCTCAATAATATCCTCAAATGGGTCATTACTCATTCCATAAGAAAAATATTTCCCTATGCCACTTAGCAAGTACATGCATATGTGCAAAATTTTGTATGCAGATTTGAGTCTAGGCTTCTAAGATATAAGGTTCATAAAGTTCCATACAAAAATGCCAACAAAAACTTCATATTGCACCCATGTTGTCTACTGATTGTACATGTTACCTTGGAGATGTGAACTTTTGCACTTCTTCCCATCAACTTCTAGTTATCTTCTTATCAACAGCACATGGCATGATGGCATTCTGAATCGATGCAATAATAGTGCAATGAGAATCACATAAAAACAATTATTTCTTTCCTTCTTTGAAGTCATAAATGTGACGAGAGAGAGAAAGAGATGGAGGCATATATATATATATATATATGTTGTGAAACTAACTAGGAGCGTTTGGACTTTTTCCCTACAAGCTTTAATATGCTTTTCCAGCAATGGAAATGGTGGAGAAGTAGCTACTAGCTAGCTAGAGATGTAAACAAATAAAGAATGAGCAATATTTACACAAAGGAAAGTTGCATGTTAGTTTTGAATAGGATCCTTACTGAAAAAAGAAAACGAGAGGAGTAAGAAATCTGATGATCAAATAACATTTATCCAGACAGAAACACAACATAATTATAAAACCAACTAAAAAATTCAAGTACATGATCAAATAACATTTATCCACCACACTAATGTATTAAACCAAATATATATAGTATAAAATTCAAATGTTTACGACAAGATAAAACCACGTTTCATCTTCATTTGCTTCTTACTCAAGTTGCACCATATCTGAATTCCTTATTGATCCATGTTTCACCCATCTCCTCTTCATCTAAAATTCACAATAATAAGACAATTAGATAATTCATACCCTTAAAATCCATCATTAGTAATTAGTCAATAAAATGAATGCAAAGAACATTAGAAAAGAATTACAAATATATCTAAGTTTTACCAGTACTAAATCTCTTAATCTTACATATAATGGCATAAGAATGAAACACATGGTCAATCAATATTCATCTAAGTTGTAATACATCCACCTCCACCATTGGATCCACTTGAACCTCCTTAAACATCTGTAAAACATAACAAGAACAACATAAATATATTAGTATAGGCTTTAGGGAAGACACATATGTAAAAGAAAGTGAGAAACTTACTAGTTGCAATAGTATCAAATTCCTCACATTGGTCAAAATCTCGCTCTTCGATGTTGAACTCTGTAGGATGTAGCCAATTTTGAGTGCAAATTAGTGCCTCAGTCATCCTAAGAGATAATGAACTACTGAAGGTATCAAGCACACAACCACCAGTGCTAAAAATTGACTCAGATGCTATGGTGGAGACCAGCATGGCTAACACATCACGTGCAATTGACGATATAATTTTATATTTCGAATAATTGTCTCTTCACTAAGCCAAAACATCAAAGGCATTGTAAACATCAAGCACTTCAGACTCAAGATATTTCTCCAACTCTGTTTTCGTATCTGAACTATCACCAATATCTTCAGATGGCTGAGGCACATCACTAGCAACACCTTCAGAGTATTGTGCATACAAATGATATAGGGTATCTTTGACCTTCATCTTCATAGCCTCACATACATCTGGGTTAGGATACATGTCGTTAAGAGTGGAATTTATGTAGGCAAGCTTGAACCAACGATCTAGTACAACTCTTACAATTAATAAGGGGTTCAAGTTCTCTGGCTTTCCCAAATTTTTATCTAACTTAACTATCATTTTTCTTACCATTTTTTCAATGAGAAGATCTGAATGATTATAGCTTGCCTGCAACATAGCTTGAACAAGAAGAAGATCATGAAAGAACGCATTTGATGTTACATATAGTGAGCCAGAAATTTTAAGGGTCACATTATAGAATACTTGCAAGAACTCAACAAATACACCAATATACTCTAGTTTACAACTGTGGGAGGACCAGTCCGACGACTATCTTATGCAAAGAAAGTTATATATTGTTCATCTTCTTCCTCCATCCTTTCAAACACCTTCTGGAATTTGAGAACATGATTTAACATCAGGTAAGTAGAATTCCACCTAGTGGCAATGTCCAAACACATAAGGCTCTTAGACTCAATCTTTTCCATTTCAACAAATTCTTTGAATCTTTTAAGTCTTGTAGGAGAAGACCTCACATATCTTACAACATTGTGAATAGCTTATATTGAGGCATTCATGTCCTTTAAGTCATCATTGACAACTAAGTTTAGAATGTGTGCACAACATCATACATGCAAAAAATCTCCATCACACATTATCCATTCCAATTCTTCAAATGTATTTTCCAGTAATTCATGATAGTGTCATTAGAGCTTGCATTGTCTACAGTTAGTGTGAAAACTTTATTAATCCCCCACCTTAGTAGACACTTCTCAATTGCCTTCCCTATTGTGTCCCCTCTATGATTTTCTATTATGCAAAAGTTCAAGATCCGCTTTTGCTACCTCCAATTCTCATCAATAAAGTGTGTTGTAAGACACATGTAGTTGAAATTTTGAATTGATGTCTAAGTGTCTGTAGTGAGTGAAATGTACATACAAGATTTCTTAAGAAGAGTTTTGATCTTCTTAGACTCTTAAACAAAAATCTTTTAACAATTTAAAGCAACTGTAAATCTTGATGGAACTTGGAATCTAGGCTCAGTTGCAATACTTTCGAAACCCATGCCCTTCTACCATGCGAAAAGGCATCATATCAGAAATCACAAATTCAGCTAGAGCTTTATGACATTCATTTGCATTGAAGGTGTGAGGGACTAGATTTTTTTGTTGGGCTCCACCTAAAGGTTCAAGCAGTGCCAACATAGACTGTTTCTTTTCTTAGGCCCCATAGGGATACTTTTGGCATCTAAGCAAGTGCTTCTTTAAGGAATTAGTGCCATGCTTGTTTAGGTCACAAGCATAAGAGGTAGCATAATATTTGCATGTAGCCTTAACATCCCTATTAGTCTCTTCCAATGGAAGTTTTACAAAGTGTTCCCACACAGAAGACTTGAGGGTTGAGCCCTTTCTCCTTGTAGCCACAACAGTTGAACTGGTGGCTACAGCTGAGACAGCAGTAGTGGCTACATCTGAAGGCACATGTGTGTGTTTAGATGGCATAGGAGCTTCAAGGTTGTTTTCAGAAGGCATAGAAGACTCGAGATTGTTTTCAGTCATTCCTAAATGTTACCAAAGAAAAGTAAAGTGATCAAAGAATTGAAAGTATAATTTCCTAAACTCAAAATAAACTTTTTAGATTGAAAAAATTCTAACTGAAGTCTTCTGCACAATAGTTTAAATGAACAATAGTTTAAATGTAACCAATAAACTCTTTTTCAAGTTGGCATTTTCATGATTTATATAAGGATAAGTTTATAGGTTAAAATTCATGATAATTAGCTTATAAAATTTTTAGAAATCATTTAGTTAAAATATATTACCTACAATTGATTTTCATGCAAAAAAATAAGAAACAAATCAAGAGTCAGTAAGTTAATCATTGCATTGAAAAGACAAATCAACTTCAAGTAGATACTCAGCTTCTTTGCATGCCAGAAAACCAAGTGGGAGTTCATAAGTGCTCAAAAGTCATTAACACATTATAAAACACATCTACAAAAGCAAATTATCGCACAACCACAGCTAATTAATATTACATTTTTATATTTGATGCACTTGGTGACTCGAACTGATAATATAATAATGAAATCGGATATCAGGATCAACCATCAGGAAATCAGGAGGCCAGATATGTTAATGTTATGCAAGAAAAAAAGGATTTGAATAAAACCAACAACGGAAACAGAAGCCTTCGATTTCCTGGTGAAGGAATTATCTAGCCAAAAATCACTAGAAATGAGGCATACCTGGTTGGGATTGAAAGATTCAAAACACTTGAATCTGAAGTGAAGAAGCAGTAGTTGGTAAAGGACCAAAGATCAGTGATGGACTGCATAGGTGAACGTCAGTGAATGAATGGCAAGCCAAAGAGGGATGATTGCCAACGACAATTAAAGCTGCAGCAGGATGCTAGGGCAGGGACAAAGGTCAAAGGCAAAATGAGTAGCAGCATAGTGGGAGAGAAACACTAAAGTGAAATGAGTTCGGCCACATATAAGTCATATATGTTAAAAAAAAAATATTAATACTGGGCCAAGCTGGGTAGTTTGGCCAGATAATCTACCAATAACCCGAATCGGCCCGGTGGTCAAACCTAGATTCTCCTTCTCCCTTGCGGCCCATTTGTTCCATGTCCTGGCCTAAAACTGTCAGGCCGAGCCAAGTTTGCCAGGTTCGTCGGGTTCCTACTTAGCCCTAGTGATGAGTGTATGAAATAGTTGCCCATTGGTTTCACACCTAGGCTCAATCTATGTAGGATAACAAACTTATTTTACTTAAAAATTATCTTGCTAATTTTGAAATGGGCAAAATATTCTGATCAAATATCTATATTATTTTGATATAAATATAGGCCTAAAATTTATCTTGGTTTAAGCTTTATTTGAAAAGATTTAGCCTTAAATTTTGAAAGGCCCAAATATTGGATGAACGCAAAATAAAAAATGGTTTAGCCTGAATTTTTTACTTCATCTGCTTAGCCCAAATAAAACAATATGATGCAAAATATATGTGGCCTAATTTTATTGCTTCATTTTGTCAGCCCAAACATTAAAACATAGTCCAAATGCTTTTAATCCAAAAGAATGTTATCTCTCTTAACTTGTATTAGATGCAGACAAATAATAGGCACTTTCCAAAAGTCATTTACACAAAGCTTGCATCAGAAACTAAAGACCAAAAAGTAAAAGACCAACTTTTGCAAAGAGCTTTCAACCAATGTTAGAAAAAACAAGAGGAAAAGCTATAAAATACAAGCTACAAACAAAAAGCAAAGAAAGCTTTTCATTCAAACACAAGTACATGTCTATGGTCAAAAGCAAAAAGAAAAGAGGATATGAAAAAGCAATGGAAAACATTATGAGCTTTATGAAGAAACAAACAAAACTCATAAAGAGCTGACAACAACTTGAGCTAAGGAGGATATTATGTGTACTTATCCTTATATTATTTTCATCTGTCTTCTTTCTCCAACATTCCAACAACATATCATGGAAGTACAAGTTAACTTTTTGAGAATGACCGACTCTGCTGCTACTAATGTTGTATGAATAGACCATCCCTGGTCAGAAGCTTGGCAGCTCAAGGTGGAAGAGCAAAAGAGACAAGCACGGTGTCTGATTCACTCATTTTCATCCATGCCTAACGACTACTTGCATTAAATAAGCTACAAATTCAAACTACAACAGTTAAGAAAAATAGATTTATAAAAGGGAAAGCTCAGAAGATGAAAAACTAAGAAGTGAATCAAACATAATATCAACCGAGAGAAAATTGCATTACTGTTCATCTATGCATAGTGTTAGATACATGAGTTTGGCTTTTAAGAGCCTGAGTTGATTGAGCTAAAATTGTAAACCTTTCTGAGGGTATCCCAAATCATCTTATCTTGTTCAAATCTTTCATGAGTGAAAGTCAGTTGACGGTTAGCTAAGTAAAAACTCATTTGTGATAGTTTGAGGTAAGTTTAAACCTTATGTTAAGGGTAAGCATTGTAAAACCAGCCGGTGTAAGTGTTTGGGGTTATCCAGGTTAAAACCCTATTATAATAGAAAATCTTTTCTAATAGAAGGGGATTGGATGTAGGATAGTGATTGTTCAAACTAGGATAAATTGATCATGTCTTCCTTTTCTTTACTGCTTTCAAAAGTACTTTCAATCACTATGATTTCTTTAAGTCATTAAAAATCACTTTCAAGTATCTAAGTTTCAATTTGCAGTCACTAAGTTTTTTTACTTGAAAATTGACTTTAAGTGCCTAAACAATATTTTTAAAAATTATTATTTTTGGAAAAGAAAATTTTTTTCACTTAAGCATTTATTCACCCTCTCTTGGTGTACAATCAATTGGTGTCAGAGCTTGGTTTCTACTAATAAGTGCTTAACTGCATAGAGAAAAGATTCGTTTATCGATGATTATAGGAAAAATGATGAACAATCAGCTTGAAGAAGCCTACTTTATTGAAGGTCACTCTACTACCGGACCTCCTTACTTCAATAGGAGCCATTACACATACTAGAAAGTGCATATGAAAATATTCATTTAAGCAACTGACTATCAAGTATGGTATGTCATCATGGAAGGTCTTAAATTTCCTATGACAAATGAAAAAATGCTAAAGCCCCAAAAAAATTAGACTCAAGAAGATATCAAGCTTGTTCAAGTGAATGTACGAGCCATCAACACTCTATATTGTGCTATTAGTGGATAAGAGTACGAAAAAAGATCTCTAATTGCAAAATTACGAAAGAAATGTGGGACAAACTTGAAGTCACACATGAAGGAATGAGCAAAGTATAGGAGACCAAAATCAACATGTTAGTTCATGAATTTGAACTATTCCAAATGAAAGAAAATGAAGGAATCAAAGAGGTATTTACAACATTCACAAAGATAGTTGGTGACCTAAAGGCACTCGAGATGAAGATCCTAAGAAGTCTGCCAATATCTTGTCAATCTAAAGTAGACACTATTGAACATGGCAATGTTTGTGAATTGTCATATGATGAATTATGAGGTATACTTATTGCCAATGAAAGAACCTATTTCAAAAGTTATAAGTTAATGGACAAATAAAAGAGCATTATTTTCAAAGTAGCTACCAACTCAACAGAGCATCCAGATGATGACAATGACCTCAGTGAGATCGATATACAAGAACTAGCTTACTTTTCAAAGAAATTAGAAAAATATGCTAGAAGGAAAGGATAGTAATCCAAGTACAAAGACTCGTACAAAAATGACCAAAGGAGAATGAACATGGCAAAAATGTTATAACATGTTAAGATGCAGAATTGTTATACACATTAAGCCTGAATATCCTTACATCAAGAAAAGGCAAAGCAAAACACCAATAAGGAGAAGAGCCTTATTAGCATAGAGCGATGATGATGAAGATGAGCAAGAGGAGATTGAACAAGAGATTGTAAATCTATGTTTCATAGCCACATTTGAGGTAAGATCTAAACCTATTAATAATGACTTAGACGACACCTTTAATGAATTTTTGAACGATTTTCGAAAATTACTCATAAAATATGAAGAAGTTACATAGTTGAAAAGCAAGATTGAAAAAGAATGAAATGCTTTGTAAAACCAACTGAATCAATCCAAAAGGGAAGATAGAGCCTTGATTCTAAAATCAACCAAAGTTGAAACTAAAAAATTTCAAGCACAGGAAAATCAAAATTAGGCACATAAACAGATAAATAAGGCATTTGAAAAATAACTAGAAATTTGAATGCAAGACCTAGAAAAATTAGTTAAAGGAGGAAAATACTTCAATATGCTATGAGGAGGTTAAAAATGAATGTTTGATAAAACTGGTATATGATATAATGAACAAGTTAGTACTAAGCTTTACAAGAAATTTTTGTAAAATCAAAATATACTCTAATATGTTATTATTATTACAAATATGGTCATGCTTATTATAATTGCTCAAAATTGAAAGAAAATAAAAAGTGGGTGCCAAAAGGCTCAGTCACAAGTAAGGTACCTAAAACCAACATTCAAGGATGCAAAAAGATTTAGGTACCTAAAAATAGATAAATTTTTGTAGGTAGATAATAAAAAAGAAATGGTATTTGGACAGTGGGTGCTCAAGACATATGACTGAAGACTCATCAAACTTTATTTTTCTCATTGGCAAAGAAGAATATTTGAAGATAACAAAAAGGGTAAGATTGTTGGTATCGGTAAACTAAGCCTTTGGACTAACTGTTCCTTAGATGATGTCTATTTAGTTGGAGGACTTAAACATAACTTGCTTAGCATTAGCCAACATTATGCTAATGGATATAAAGTGTAATACCCTAGGAAATTAATAATAATAATAATAATAATAACAAATAATTTATTTTATTTTAAGAGCTGAAGAAGAGGAGAAAAATTTACTTATGATAGGGATAAAATTTACATGAAATGGAATACTCAAAAGGGAGATTCAAGTAGTACTAAATATAGATGCAAATAAAATTTTATCTGAGAGGGTAACCAATGTGAGTACTTAAGCCTTATCTTGTGTCTTGCTAATATGTATAACTTAACAGAGAATGATAACCAAGTATCTTTAATGAAAAATTTGATCTAGTAATGTGAAATACTCCCACTTATATTACTATAATGCTCTAATTATATCATATTTTCCACTAGACCCTCACCGGCAACTTGAAGTTTCCTCCATCACCGTGTAGGGTTGCCAATGCTTGTCCCATGTCACAGCATCACCACTAGCTTGTGCACCACTGCCACTGGCCTCTAAATGGCTAGAAACACCACAAACTTTTTGGTGGGTGAATAGTGATGAACTCCAACTCAAATTTCACAAAATCAGGTGTGTTTTTTCTTCGATTTGGCTTAGGAATTCGACTCCCCTAGGTATTTTAGCCAATTCTCTATCCAAATTGCTGATCAATTTAGTCAAATTATCCTCAGATTAAGGAACCCTAAACCATGACATTGTTCACTTGAAAAAGAGGTAAATTTGAACTCAATCCGAAGTGATTGCTTCATATTAAGTTAGAACTTCATATCATAGGTTAATTTTGCATCTTTTTCCCTTGAAATCATTGATCAATTATGAGTTTTAGCTTCCAGATCAAAAACCCCCAAATTATAGGTGTATGTGTAATCTTGCAAGGAGGTGAAATTTAAATTTTTTTAGGATTCTCAAATATTATTATGCCTCTAGGAAGTGATTTAAGATTTTAGAACATTTCAATTTTGAATTACAAGTTGCATTGCTAATTTTTTTTTATTTTTTCTAATTTTTTATGGAGAAAAAGAGAGGAAATTTGAATATGAAACCTTCTAAGGCTTGATTAAATAGCAATGAACAATAATGCAAGTCGAATGAAGGATTTTGGAATTTAATTGAATAACCTCTAAAGTGACATTGCTATTGATTATTGGTTTAGGAATTTTAATAAGTGCATAATGGAGTATATTGAATAAAAGTAAGGGTCATGAGTATTTTGGGGTATTATTAAGGAATGTGGGCTAAGAATTTGATTTCTTAAGATTGTGTGAAGTAGGAAGGGCAAGTGGGGTTGAAGAAGTAATTGGTTAAAGGTGAATAAAGGACTAGATAAATAAGTTGGTAACATAATTAAATGGTTGAAATTATTCATGAATCTTAGAGGTTAAAAGCATTTTATTTAATGTTATAAGTGACTAGGAAAATTGTCAAAAGGGGATTGTAAACAAGGTTAGCAAAAGGTTAGTATACTTATATCAAGTGAATAGATAATCCTAATTATGTATGATTTTGCTTCAAATTATCTATTTTTCACTATAAATGTTTGTTATCTCTGGAATCTTGGGCAGACTTTAAAAATTTACAAATTTTATGCCGTATTGAGACCCAAATATTTGTTGGTTTATGAGCTTTATGATTCTGTATTATGAATTTATGAATATGGATGTTTATATATTTTTGAAATTTAGGAAATGTGCCCAAAATAGAACCCTGTAGCTAATGGCAATAAATGTTAGTCGTAGTGCACTATGATTAGTATTCTAATATGGTTGGTATGATGCCCTTACCTATATATTCTGTTTGAGGCTTAAGGCAATTATTATGTTTATTCAGAGTCTATGTCCGATCATTGACCACTGCTCTTATTCTGATTGTACTAGCCTTGAGCAAGTGTTGTATTATGAATATATGATGGTTCTGTAGGAGATTCCCAATGTGTTATATTAAATTGGATATTTTAAATTTTATTAGATATTCATTCAATTGAGTTAGGAACTTGATTTGGAAATTAAGGTAGGACTTATTTGACAATAAATAGTTTTCCCTTTGATTTTGGAACTGTTAAATTATCTTTGTAAATTATTTGGTTTTGAACAAAGAAAGTTTTAGTGATAAACTCTCCCAATGCCAGTTTGTCCCTCCCCTTGTACTATTAGAATTATCTGTTTACTAAGTTTTCACTCACTCCTTTATTTAACATTTCAAATTCCAGCGTTGATCCAGAACACCCACCTACAGAGTAGAAGTTGTGGTGGTTCTATTTTTTTCGGTGAGCTTAGCCAGTTGCTAGACAACGGTTTCTTGTGGTACATTGTAATTAGACTTAATTGCTCCCTTGTATACAGGCTGAATGTTTAACGCATTTCCATGGTTGTGGACTATGTTGTAAATATATATGGAAGAGGGGAGCTCTTCAAATTTATTTTATGTTAGATAGCTCTATTGTAGAAATTTTGAGAGGTCCATTATTCAGGGGAGACTTTGCTAAAATTTCCACATAGATTTAACTAATTCTATTGGTAATTATATACAAAGGTATTAGCCTTGATGTTTATCAGATGTGAATCTATGCATTTGTTAAAGTTCTACTGTGTTGAGATATCTGATGGGCTCACAAGGATGAGGGATACCTCATTCCTTGTGCCGATCACGTCCTATCGGCTTAGGTCATGACATAATGCACATAGCAAATGATGACAAAGCTCTATTTATGGGGTAAAGGCAAGAAAATATTTACATTTTGAATCCAAAAGAATTGCAAGAAAAGAAAATATCTTGTCTTTCCTCTATATGCAATGATCCATGGATTTGACATAAGAAACTTGGTCATTCCAGCATGCATCTTATTTCAAAATTATCAAAAAGAGACCTTGTAAGAAGACTTCTTCAAATCTACTTTGAAAAAGATCATTTATGTGATGCATGTTAGCTAGACAAACAAACTAAGTCATCTTTTAAAGAAAAAGATCATGTTTGAACTTTAAGACCATTGGAGTTATTACATATGGATCTTTTTGGCCTAACACAAACTAGAAGCTTTAGTAGTAAAAGCTATGCATTTTCATTATAGATGACTATTCGTGATTCACTTGGGTAATTTTCTTAGCTCACAAAGATGAGCCCTTTAAGTAGTTTGAAATGTTTTACAAAAGAATTCAAAAAGAAAAAGCTATCTTATTTCAAGCATCAGAAGTGATCATGAAGGAGAATTTGAAAACAAACTTTTTGAAAGTTTTTGCAATGAACATGGTTTTTTACATAATTGTTCGGCACCCAAAACTCTGCAACAAAATGGAGTTGTTGAGCGAAAGAATAGAACCTTACAAGATATGGCAAGAACCATGTTAATGGACAACAATCTTCCTTAATAGTTTTGGGTTGAAGCCATTAACACTGCATGCTATGTTTTAAATAGATGTCTTATAAGGCATATACTTAAGAGAACTCCTTATGAGCTTTCGAAAGGAAAGAAACTCAATGTAACTTACTTTTATACCTTTGGTTGCAAATGTTTTATACATAATAATGGAAAAGATAATTTAGAAAAATTCGATGTTGGAAGTAATGAAGATATGTTTCTTGGATATTTAATAACTAGTAAGCTTATAGGGTCTATAATAAAAGAATCTTAGTTGTAGAAGAACCAATACTTGTTGTATTTGATGAATCTAACCCTTCTCTATGAAATGATGCACAAAATGATAAAGATATGTAGGATAAAGTATCAGAACTTGAGTAACCCCTTAAAGTGACTAACTCAAGCATTGATCAAGAAAATGGAAAGGAACAAACAATGGTTGAAGTCAACGATCTGAATGATCAACCTAGGCACATGAATAAGACATTCAGTTATCAAAATCAAGACTCAAAATGCTCAAACAAAATAAGATCTAATTTAAAGTTGCCTAAAGACTAGAAACATTCATGTTTCCATCCTATGCAATACAAACTTGGGAACCCTAATGAAGGCTTAAGAACTAGAACATCTTTCAAGTAATCAAACAATCTTGCTCTCTTATCAAATTGAACCAAGCAATATTGATGAAGCTCTTATGGATGAAAGCTGGATTTAAGTAATGCATGAAAAGCAAAATTGATTTGAAAGAAATCAAGTGTAAGAGCTTGTTGAAAAGCTTAAAGATGCATCTATCATTGGAACAAAGTAGGTACTCCGTAACAAATTAATGAACAAGGCAAAGTGGTAAGAAACAAGGCTAGAGTTATGGCCCAAGGTTTCACACAACAAGAAGGTATTGACTTTGAAAAAACCTTTACTCATGTTGTTAGACTTGAATATATTTGAATGCCAATTACTTATGATACATTTATGAATTTTAAATTATATTCAAAAGTGCATTCTTAAATGGTTATATTAATGAAGAAGTGTATGTAAAACAACCACCTGAATTTCAAGATGAAAAACTATCAAACCATGTCTTTAAACTTATTAAGGCGCTATATGGGGTAAAACAAGCCCCCAGAGCTTGGTATGAATGGTTAAGTAACTTTCTCATTGAAAATAATTTTTCAAAAGGGAAGGTTGATACTACACTTTTTGTTAAGAAAGTTAACAAAGATGTTATTCTTGTTCAAGTTTATGTTAATGACATCATATTTGGTTGTACTAACGAAAATATGTGCAAGGAATTCTTAAAGTTAATGCAAGGAGAATTTGAAATGAGCATGATGGGTGACTTAATTTTCTTTCTTGGATTGCAAATTAAGGAAGTTAAAATTGGCAACTTCATTTATCAAACTAAATGCACCAAAGAACTACTGAAAAAGTTTAGGTTTGAAGATGCTAAACCCATGGACACTTCTATGAGTCTAGCTACTTCCTTAGATAAAGATGGAATGGGTAAGGATTTTAATCAATAAAGATATCAAGGTAAGATCATATCCTTTCTCTATCTTACTATGAGTAAGCTTGACATAATGTTTAGTGTGTGTAAGTGCATAAGATTTCAAGCTAATCCTAAGGAGTCTCATTTTATATCACTAAATAGAAATATCTAGATACTTAGTTGGCACACTAGAATATGGACTCTGGTATCCAAGGTCTGATAGTTTCAATCTAGTAGGATATGCAGATGCTGACTTTGTTAGCGACAAACTTAATAGAAAAAGTACTAGTGACACCTCTTAATTTCTTGGAAGTGCTTTAGTCTCATGGTTCAATAAAAAGCAAGGATCAATTGATTTATCTATTGCAAAAGCCAAATATATGGCAACAGGAAGTTGTTGCACCTACCTTTTTTGGATGAAACAACAATTGGAGGATTATTCCTTACATTATGATAATATTCTAATTTTATGTGACAACATAAGTGCAATATGCATAAGCAAAAATCCTGAGCATCACTTGAGGACTAAACACATTGAGATAAAGCATTATTTCATAAAAGATTATATGCAACATTGAGATATTAAAGTTTGCCACATTAAAACTAAAAATCAAATTGCAGACATATTCACAAAACCAGTCCATGATGATAGGTACACCACTCTCAGAAAATGAATTGGTATGATCCAAAAACTTTCTAATCTTTATGAGTAAATGATATCTTAGATACCTAAGTTTAAATCTTGGGCACTTGAATCATGTTTGTTTGTGTGATTGTCTTAAGGCACCTAAATTTTGACTTCAGGAACTTAACTTTATTATATACTATTTGTTTGTTTTAAGTGGTTGAACTCTCATCTTTAGGCACTTGAATTCCACTTGGTTGATTATTGTATGTTAAGTTGTTGAGTGTTAAACTTAGGTACCAAAGTTGTTTTTTAGGCTTAATTGCTGTTAGTGAATAATTTAGAGACTGAACTTGAAAAGTCAGTCACTTAAGGCTTTAAGGCAATGATGTTAGCAAGAGAGTACATGTGTTGGTAACAGTATGGATAAAACTCAAATCCTTCCCACCAAAGGATGCATTAAATGTTGTAGTTTTTTTCACTTTCCATGTGTCACACACCTATATCATATAAAACTATTCAACTTCTAACATCTCTCATTTTGACCAAGTCTGTCATTCTCTCTCCTTCTCTCTCACTTTACAAAACACAAAAGAAGTTCTTGTTTCTCTTAACAAAGAATCCTCATTCCATTTTCGTAGAAAATGCAAACAAGAAGTAAAAGTTAAAGGAAGGATGCTAATAAGGAAATCTCTTTACCTATGAAGAGATACACATGAAGAGGAAGAAAGAAGGCAAAGGAAGGAACATCAGTGGTGTAAGCATAAGAAAAAGATAATCTAATGAAGCAAATGGAAGGTATTGCTATAGAAATGCCAACCACATTCCCTTTTGAGCATGCTTTTGTAGAAGGCATGGAAGAATGACACCATGACTTTGTTGTTCTCAAAGATATTCTGGTAGAAGTAGGGCACAACAAAATCACCCTCAACCCACAAGAAACAAGAACCTATAGCCTTGGTTCTGAAAGAGATGGAGTCTAGACATTCAAAGGAGAATCAAGGTACTAAACATGGTATAACATCTATGGGAAATTAGGGCTTAGAAAAGACGAATATGGCTGTGAGGATTGAAGGAAATGGTCCTCAAAACGACGTTAGCACTGACCCAATAGAGGAAGTTACTTCTAAGAAAACTTAAGTTGTAGAAGGTGAAAGTCAGGCATAAATGAAAACTCTGGGCACTGAGAATCAAACCCAGGACCTGACACCAGAAGAAAGAATAGTGTTTGTAAATTAAGCTTTTGACATGAAAGGGAAAGTGCCTAAAGTCACTAAATAGAACTCTTCCACACTAAGTCTTTCTCTCTCTAGATTTAATAGTGCTGAAGAAAACAATATTCAATTGATTGGAGCACAAAAATTAAAGAGTAGTATGGATAAGATAATAAGCAAAAGGATGAAATTTGTGGCCTCCATTGATGCTGATGAAGAGGAAGAAGAAGCTTTGATCCTACAGAGTTTTAGTCCAAGATGTAGAAGTGTAAGTTTTATGAACCTTTTGCTTACAAAGGAATAACTCAGGCAGGATAGTAGATTTTGAGAAACTTGATGAGCTTCATGTGGATCTCTCAAGAATGATGAGGATGCAGTAGGGTGGACTCCTTTATTGACCATCAATGAGGTTGTTTATGAGGAATTGATAAGAAAATTCTACATAAACTTGAGAATCTTATCTGATGGTATTTCTGTGGAATCATTGGTTAGAGTAAGACAAATTCTCGTTAAAGAAAAAGACATTAATTCAGTCCTAGGAACAACCTTTGATGGAGTTGATATGTATTTTAAGACTTTTTGGCCCATTGATTTTGTTGTTAGCTATGAAGATGCAAGAATATCATGGATGAGGCTTCCACTCTACTAAAAAAGAGACAGTTAAGTGCAATTACACTACCTTTTCATCATAGAGTCTTAGCCCACATCATCTCCAATTGCATCCTACCAAGGTCTTATTTATTGGAAGTTGTGAACAAAGGGTAAACAATTTTGCTATGGTGTCGCTACTGGTATCAATATAAACCTTACAAGGTAGATTTTGAAGTATATGGCTGAGAGTAGCTAAAGCATGGACTTTCAAGCCTCATTGCCATATAGAATACTCTTGACCAAAATCTTCAAGCATAAGAAGAACAATCTCTTAGATTTTCCATTTAAAAAAGTCACTATAGGCCACCATCTTTGCTTCAATGAAGTTCAAATTTAAGAATGGCAAATGGGCGAGAACCATCCCTATACCTCAGCCTCCAATCCTGAAGAGGCACCTCAGGTTGTAGTTGCTACATATGACTTTGTTCCTGAACTTGATTCTAAAAAAGCAACACCTGAAGTTGAGCATTAGGCCCCTAAAGACTACATTTTGTTTTATGAGCCATTACCCTAAAATGAAGTAGTTAAGGCTTCAATTCCAGTGCCTGATTTTCAAATGGGTGAACCACCTATTCTTGAATCTCTTGTGTATGAAGTTCCTCTACCTGAACCAATTATTTCAGCCCTTGAGCATGCTAGCATAGTTGAGCACATTCCTGCACCTTCTGATCAAGCATATCAAGCCCCTGAATTTGTGGCTTTGACACCTCCATCTATTGAGCCTCAGAATGTTATGAATTAATTATTTTTTAAATGAAGATTTTTGTTAATATGATTAACTATTAAACTAAGGTCCCTCATTTTGGAAACTTAGGCCCACTATGTTAAAATTAACAATGCTATTTTTAAGGTCCTTAATTGTGTTTCTAAGCACTGAAATTTTCTTGTCACAGAAATACATTTTTGGCATAGTCTAAGGGGAACTTTCTTAAAATCTACAAATCACATTGTCTCTAAAATTTTGGATAAGGATTTAGGAGGAGCTTTACTCTAAAAATTCAAATGGTTTTGTCATTATCAAAAGGGAAGATTGTTGGCCCAATGGTTTCATGCTTAGGCCTAATCAATGTTTGACGATAACAAACCCATTTTACAAAATAATTATTTTGTTATTCTTCTAATGGGCAAAATATTGTTATCAAATATCCATATTATTTTGATCCAAGTATAAGTCAACAATTTATCTTGGTCTAAGCTTTATCTGAAATGATTTAGCCTTAAATTTCAAAGGCCTAAATATTGGAATAACTCAAACCAAAAAATGGTTTGGCCCAATTTTTTTCTTCAACTATTTAGCCCAAATAAAGCAATATGATGTAAAATATGAGTGGCCAAATTTTATTGCTTCATTTTGTTAGCCCAAACATTAAAACGTTGTCCAAATGCTTTTAGTTCAAAAGAATGTTATCTCTTTTAGCTAGTATTAGCTGTAGATAAATAAAAGGAATTTTCTAAAAGTCATCTACATAAAGCTTGCATTAGAAACCAAAGACCAAAAAACAAAAGACCAACATTTGTAATGAGCTTCCGGCCAGTGTTAGAAAAAGCAAGAAGAAAAGCTACAAAGTATAAGCTACAAACAAGAAGTAAAACAAGCTCATCATTGAAAATATATACATGTCTACAGTCAAAAGCAAAAAGCAAAGAGGATATGAAAAAGTGCTAAAAATCATTTACATGCTTTATGAAGAAACAAAAAAAACTCATAAAGTGTTGATAACAACTTAAGCCAAGGAAAAGACGAGGTGTATTACTTTATATGTGATCTTCATGTTTCTTCTTCCTCCAAAATTTCAACAATATATCTCAGAAGCATAAGTTAACTCTCAGAGAATGATCCATTCGGTTGCTGTTATTGTTAGACGAATAAATCATCCCAGCTTGGTTGCTCAAGGTGGAAAAGCAAAGGAGACAAGCATGGTGTCTAATTCACTTATCTTCATCCATTCCTAAAGGTTACTTGCATTAAATAAGTTACAAATTCAAACTACAACAGTCAACAGAGATATATCTATAAAAAGGAAAGCTCAAAAAATGAAAAACTAAGGGAATTGAACATAATATCATCTGAGACATAATTGCATTACTATTCATCTATGCTTAGTGTTAGGTACCTGAGTTTGGCTTTCAAAAGCCTGAGTTCATTAAGCTAAAATTGTAAAACCTCTAAAGGGTATCTTAAATCATCATATCTTGTTCAAATCTTTCATAAGTGAAAGTCCATCGAGGTTTAGCTAAGTAAAAACCCATTTGTGATAGTGTGAGGTGAGCTTAAACCTTGTGTTGAGTGTGAGCATTGTAAAACCTCTCAGTGTAAGTTTTAGGGTTATCCAGGTTAAAACCTTATTATAGTGAAAAATTAGGTAGAGCTTTAGGAATGTATGTAAAAGCATACCATTTTATTATCTAGTTTCAATGATAAAATCACTTGCCCTTGCCCTAAAAAGTTCCAAATATTCAACTGAAAAGTTACATGACTTGTGCTCTTAGTCTTCGCTAAACTTGCATTCAACTTACTGGATCCAATTTTGTTAGGTTTGCACTTCTCAAATGTTTGAATTTTATGATTCCACAATTGAATACGGTACTACAATACTTTCTAGTGTTGTGGCATACATGTGTGAATCACAATTCTTGAAGAAGTTGATGAAATTGGCCAAACAGAACATCTTATACAACATTGTTTTTAGATTTTGTGTCAAAGGTTGAAGCTATCTCTTAAAAACACAACTGTAAGGCTTTAACTTTAGCGCACATGAGTTTAAAAAATGTATTCTTTTAACGCTAGACACCTTTTCAAATTGAATGTCCTCAAATGGGGAAAGATAATGGCCCTTCTTGAATGTTATCAAGTTGTTAAACCTTTTCCTAAGTTAGCCTTACACATTCCACTACTATGTCCAATTATGTTTCTGCACACATTCTAATTGGGTGATGTTACAATTGAAGAAATTTTATCTCCGTAACAATGGAATTGATACTAAGCATAGTAGGTGTATCCACCTATGGGCCAGGGCTATCAATGCAACTGCCATGACACATTTTAAGCACTTTTCAAGTCCTTATAATTTGTCCCACTGAGAGTTTTCAATACTAATAGTTGTTGGAAGACAAAAGCTAAGGTAATAGAAAATAGGAAACATTAATTATGTGTATACAACATAATTATAAAGCAACATTTCCTTCCAAGAGAAAACTTAGCTCATACAATTATATTTATGAGATTGTGTTACTATAATCTTGACTAAGGGTCTCAAATTACAATAAACTTAGACGACTTATTATATATTAGAAGGCTCATAATAACAAATGTCATTAACATATCCATACTAATAGGTTACAAGAAATATTAAGATATCTATTCAATCATATATCAATAAAATACATGGTCATTGCCACGCCAATAGGATGTATCTACTACCAAGGTAATTTACCAAGCAAAAATTAATTGAAATACACACCTCAATCAAATCAATACGACATCAACTATTGGTCTCACAATAGGTGAGCTCATAATCCCAAGGTGTTAATTGCTAAAGTGATCTTCATGGAAAGTGAAATCACTTAATCATGCTTAAAAATAAGCAAACAAACTCCAATAAATTTGACATCATGTCATTCAAAGGATGCATGATTGGTTACTAGGATTTTAAAATGAATTATACTTCCAATCTTTAACTTCATATATATATATAAATATTTTTTTGTGTGTGTACACACACTGAGTGCCAAGCCTCTATGATTAAAGGAAGGAATCATTGCTAAACAAATTGTAATTCAACTTCAATTTAAACTTTAAATTAATAATATATTCATTAATCAATAATGCAAAAGAAAGATTCTTTGATAATACTTTAATATTACGCATAACATGTTAGTACCAAACTTGTCAAACAAAGAAGTCCCTGAACATTTGATAGTCATAGACATAATTAAACACAAGTCAGCTTAAAAGGACACTTATATATACTGAATCAGTTAAGAAATGGACCTTAGTATGTCACATCTGTTTCACAAACAAAGGAACATTAACTTCAAATCCTATATTTACCAACTAGACATGACTAGCCAGATAGACAATTTCATGTAACACTGATATATGAATGGATCATATAAGAATAACAATTTACACATTGACCAAAATTATAGCCAAGAAACTAATAGACATGTACTAAAAGGTTGGGCAAGGGACAATATAGCATAAATATACTTACTTAAGTTTCAAGTTTTTATTTTGAGATAAAGAGCTGGGTATGGTTTCGTTGAATCTATTATAAGCTAAGTTCCTAGAATAACAAGACGAAGTAGTTAAGAAGTTGAAAAAGTATGTTTCAAAGTTGGAAGTATTTGCTTGCTAAAATGGTACTTACGAAACTTTAGTCTAGGATATAAACAATGAAAGCTGGGAATTGGTCTTGACAAGCTATTATTATGCAAATCGCTACAAAGTTTTATAGACAACGAAATTGTTAAGAGATAAGAGACAACATCAACTCTAGTGTTTCGATTTTTTAAATTTCAATTCAATTAACATTGTCTTTATTTTAGTCATGGAACTGAAGGCTAGTAGTGTTCCTAATAAGCCAAAGCTTGCATGATTCTTGTTTTAGGCCAATTAAGAAGGCAAAAGTATTAAGCAAAATTATGTAATTGCATGCATAGAACTTAAAGAAAAGTTTCTTTATGTAGACCTAGTTATGGATGAATTAAACTAAACTACTCAAATATTCCATGTCGCATCATATTCAAATTAAGATGAACTAAACTAATTAAAGTGCTTAAATAGTTCATACTTAATTAGGGCATATAAATTAAATTGAAAAAGTTCCAACGAAGATGTATAAATGAATCGAATATGTTGTCACAAGAATCAAGGCATAAGTATGCACACATACCCAAAAAGCTTTGTATTACCAAATGAATTTAGAATGAGGCATTAACAAAGTGGTCTCTCTCAAAAGGATATTGCCAATTAGTTCAAGTGTAGACTTCTACTTGTTTATTATTATTTTTACTTTCGATTTTCTATGAAATAGTGAAGTATAATACCAATAAAGTACCAATATAAAAACAAAAGAAAAAAACTGTCAAGTTATCACATTAAAAAACAAAAAAAAAAACTGCCAAGTACTAATAAAGTAAAAAATAATATAGACCTTAGTTTCCAAAGCTGAATGGGAGCTTCTTTCTATGTAAAAATGACAACTAGAGAGACCTAGCTATTATAATAAAGACAAAAAAGGTACAAATTAATGGATTCAAAAAGCTCAAATCCAAAATCTCATAGTAATTATATATACATATATACTGCACTCTTTCATATAACATGGAAGCCTTTAAAATTATCAAGTAATAATATATGATAAAACTAATAAAATAATCATACCAATCGTATAAGTTAACTTTATTAAATTGTGCCTTAATTAAATTTGTCAACAATTGCTTTTTTTTTTCCCTTATACAATTAAATATGAAAGATTACTTGTTGAACTCATTTGCTGAAAACCAAGGTTTTGATGATAACAAACACAAGAAGAAAAATTTCTATATGTATTACTTAGGTTCTGGATGTTCTCAATGTATTATCATATACTAGGAACCTTTGTAAGTAATATCGAGTTGATAGGAATCTTTTAAAGTGAATGTAAAATTGATTCCAAGTCTTAAAAGTTGAGAAAAAAAATTGATTTGGGGAACTTTGGAAGTCCCTAGTCGACTGGCCACAAGCTAGCAGTTGACTGGCCCCCCTTGTCAGCCAGCCGCTAAGCCTTGTCTAGTTGAATAATAGCTTTTGGTGAGTGAGCAGTCGACTAGCCACATTCTAAGACTCTTAGTCTGCTACCAGCTTGAATCCTGATTGATTGGGAGCTCTCTTTGAGTGACTAGTCAACTGACCAAGAGTAAGTAGTCGAATGTTGGGGTCCAGAATTTGAATTTTTTAGAAGGAAAGCAGGAGCAATCGACTGGTCAAGAGAGAACAGTCAACTAGTCAATGGTAGATAAGCCATAAAGGGTTTATAATGGATATATTTTGAAATCTCTAATTTCCCACTCACTCCTAACGGATCTATTGGACCTTAATCTATATAACTCAACATATGGACTTTGGATCAATATAAGAAACATTCAAGAGTAATTATATCAATAATTTCTAGTAACTTATAAGATCTTTATTATATTAGTGCTTCATTGTATCATATACTCTATTTCAAACAGTTTATCTTCTGTAAATCTTTATTTCTTATGAGAGAGAAGCTTAAGGAGGTTCCTTGAGGGAGTGAAACTAAGAGAGAGCTTGGGTTGAGGGAGAGTATATCCTTAAGTGTATTCAAGAAGGTTCCTTGAAGGAGTCAAGCTATGAAAGCTTGGGATTAAGGAGAGGTTCTCCTGGGTTATTGTATTTATTTATTGAGATAGTGAAAAATCCCAATAAGTTGCTTGGGAACTAGACGTAGGCTTGGATAGAACCTGAACTAGGATAAACTTCTATGTCTACTCTTCTCCCTTACTCTTCTTACATTGTGCATTCATTATTTCAAGTCGAGTTTGATTGTTATCTTCTAATTTAAAAATGAGTTTTTTAATAAAATTTTTATAACACTCAATTCACCCCTTCATGGTTGTCTGCCTTGCTCAACTTTACTATTTGTAATTGAAATTGATATAAGCACTAAATTACTTTATTAATAAACTAAGTGGTAACTTTTCTCTAATTGAAACTGAAGGACCTAAATCATATTCCATGTTGCACATTTTTTTCTAAATTATAGATATTCAGTGTAACTTTTCTTCTTTATCTGATGTTCATTGACTCAGTTTCCATCCAAATTTAAGAGTCTATGACTAATATATTGTTCTTTACTGGGTTAACATACTATAAATGGACAGCTATGTTTTCACACATGGCTAATCCAAACCAATTCATTAACAAAGGTGAGAAAACATAGAAAAAAGCTAATACAATTAACATTTTCAATAATTTCTTGTGTTGATATTTTATTTAGTTTATAATATTATGACTATATATTGTCATTGATTGAACATGACAAAAAATGTCACAATAAATAATTCAATTGCTTGTTGAAGTATATCATCTATTCAAACTACTCCATTAGTGTAATAAAAAATCATCTTAAAAAATCTTAAGGACACTAAATGTAAGTAACTTGTCAGATAAGCCAGAAATATCTACTCCATAATCAATGTAAATGATAGTAATGACATAATTATATTAATGCATAATCATGATGGCAGTTAGAAGGATAGGGGAGTGGTAACACCTTATGTTAACCTTAAGGTTCATTATTATAAAGTTTTGATGATGATAAATATATGATAAATATGTAACAAATGAGTTAGGCATATAGTATTAGCATATGGTTAATTGATTAATCATTAACATGCAATACTTTATGCTTGAATCATCCCTTATATGAGATATACGTACTCATATATTATCCAATAGGCTCTTATGTTATGGACAATAAAAATTGGATATTTATAGATATCTCATACGCATGTGAAAAAAAATGTTTACATTCTAATAATTATTATTAAAATATGCATATTGGGATATATAAATTTGACTAAATATTTAGCTTGTAAGTTGGACTAACTATGATAAGCATTTTGTTAAATTTATTTGGACTTACATTTATTGGGCCAATACATTTTGGTCCTCACAATATAATTTTGGGGTAAAAGGATAAGAGAGATATGAATTTTAATGAAGCTATTTTTAGACTTTGGACCACTATTTTTATCATATCTCATAAATCAGAGGGAATTTCAAAATGAAACCTATTTCACCTGAAAATAGACTTAAACATCTTTCTAATCATATATCACACGCTTAAAATAGAGTTGAAATTAAGAAGCTATAATTGTTAATATTTTAGGTATGGATATCACACTTTTTCCTGACCTCTAGTTAAAATTTTAACAATATCTCACCAACCAATAAGAATTTTTAAATGAGGTTTATTTTATATAAAACTAGACTCACATAGCTTGACATGCTTAAAATTGATTTAAAATGAAGGATTTATGAATGTCTCAATTTGTGGCTTTGTGTATCAACTTGTAATCTAACCTTTTGTCACTCTTTCAACAATATTTCAACAACCACATTGAATTTCGCAATGGAACTTGTCATGATGGAAAATAGACGTACACAGATTTTGGCTGATATATAGTTTGGACAAAATGAAGTTGAAATATAGGAGCTATGAACATTTAAAGTTGCATCTATGGAATAGAGGATGGCCATAAAGTCAACAAATGGAGCTACTTACTTCCAACAATCAAGTTGTATAAGTCTGAATTTCTCCTTGGCTCCAAATAGTTCTCTTGCTTTTTTGGCCTATGAATACATGTCTCAAGAGCCTAGAAACTACAAGAAATAAAGTGATAAACATCTTTAGTGATTCATACTCTCAAAAGTCTCTATTCTTGCTAGTGAGCTTCAATTATGTTATATGCTCTTTTGAGAGTTTTTATTGTTGTGAGTACTTTCTTCTTAAAAAGATTTTTTATTTCAAAGAAATATATTCCTTGAGGAGAGATTAAATTCATGGAAAGGTTTTCCTTAAAGAGATTTTGGTTTTACGGGGAGTATTCTTAAAGATTTGTAATAAATTGCAAGTTAGTGAAAAATTTCAAGTATTTGCTTAGAGACTGGATGTAGGCTTGAATTAGAGCCAAACCAAGATAAATCATGGAGTTTGCTTTCTCTACCTTATACTCCTTATATTTTGAATTGTTATATTTATGTTTTACTTTTGTTGTTGATATTTCACTTAAAGTATTATGATCTCTTACTGGACATATTTTTTTATATTTACTTCAAGTAGTCCAATTGTTAAAGTGATTGTATAATTATTCTAACTTACATGGGAACAATATTTTGAATTAAGTAAACAATATATTGTTGAATGCTCAGTTGTTAAGAAACAAATTTGTTATTTTTATACTCTAAGCATTTACATTAAATTTTCCTTGATTGATATAATTGTAGTTTTAGTTTATACACTTCTAAGATAACAAGTCTTTTGCAAAACAAATTTGAAAAGAAACAAAATTATTGTAAACACCAAATTCACCCCCTCTTAAATGTTGGTTGCCTTGTTCGAACACCTTATAGCATTGTATTTGGTAATAAATAAATATTAAAAATGTAAGATTATGTAGAAATATCCTAGCCAAGATACATTGACAAGAAGGCATATGCTCTTATCCTAGAACATGTTCCAGTTGTATAATCCTGATCTCGGTCTCCAACTCAGTAAAAGCTCCCAAAACTCAATAGTTCAATCATTATGTAAAAAGGAGTGCAAATACTATTAGAGATTAAGTTGCATGTATTTTCCACCCAAAGGAAAAAAAAATTCATAATGAATTTTGGAATTAACTGTTAAGAATAGTTCGATTGTGAATTTTTTTGCAGAATTATGTGCTAGACTGGCTAGTGTTGTGGAAACTTAGTAATATGGTTATTAAGGAAAATAAAATTTTCTTACATGTTAATCTGTTTAATAGAAAGAAAGTGAGCAGCGGGAACTTAGCAGTAAGTTTTATTCTTTTCTTTTCCTTGTTTCAGAGCTAACCCATTTATATCTAACATCCATTAAAATTTGAATTATTAAAAAAATTAATGGTCTACATTATTTAACTACTCTACAATAGCAAATCCAAATTGAAATATACAAAGTATGTGATTGGACATTAGAGCATTTAAAAGTGGGAATCAATTAATAAGTGACACTTAATGAACACCCCAATAGTGAGAATCAATTAATGAGAGCAACTTATTATCGGATATAATAATAAAATATTCCATGAAATTTCATTTAAAATCTTGTACTTTTATCATGAAAAATTTCATAGATAATCATTTAAAATTATAAGCTTTTGAGCTAAACCAGTAGTTGAAACTCGGGCATTTTTAGTCTTAGTGGATTAAAATGACTTGTACATGGCTTTTTGCATCAAGCTTGTATAGTGAGACAATGCAGAAGCCTCACCAATCTTGCTATTACCGGTGTACTCAATGTAAGTCCGCATTCAGAAGACATAATTAATTAGTAGAAACATAAACATGGGAATTCAGAGACCAAGAAAAATAGACAGAAACCATGTTTGCCTCCAGGCCTTCTGAAGAAGACGAGTGACATTTGAGCAGAAGAGAAGTAAAGCTAAGAAGCAGAATTAGCAACAGAGGAGTTGAGGATCTGCTGTCCATTGTGGAGTTAGTAGTAATGATGTAAGAACCATATCATAGCTCGTGTGTTTATATACACGACCATGGTTTACCCAAAGTTCATAATCTCGTCAACACATATTCCATTCCTCTGTAATTTAGCTTGTGTTTCGGAGATACTTTGGCTTGGAACACTCCCAAGTCCCACCAATTAAGCAAAACGCATGTTCTGATAAGTCTTGAAAGGGTTTGGACTTTGGACCTTTAGCCATGGTTTATTGTTGAGTTATATTTTCTTCTGCCAACTAAGAATCACAAAAACGCTTCTATTTGGGTGTTGAGTTATGTTTTCTTCTCAGTTAGTTCAAACCCCTTACCAAATCTATAACGAACATTCTCAGACCAAAGTAAGGAAGAAAGAAAGAAATGGTTACAAATTTCATAACAAGTTATATATTTTTTTTAAAAAAAATACCTTGGCCACCTGTGGGACCAACAAACTTCTGAAAAAGAAAAAATTAAAAAATTAAAATAAAACACAAATGAAAACTGAGAAAAAAATCTCGACTAGGAACCCCAACACATAATAATAATAATAAAACAAATGTAAGAATAAACTTCATGATCAACACAAATCAAATGCAATAGTACTCAGATGACAATAAAAAAAATTACCTCAACAATGCACAAAAACCCCAAAAAAGTCCTCCTTCTGCTCAATTGAGATGATCATGTTGTTAGTTCAACCAACCATAGATAAACGCAGAAGCCAAAAGGTTAGCAATCACCAAAAGTTAAGGACTTTAAGCTATTTTCTCAATGTGGAAAACGATCAGTACCTACTTATACACAACTTATGTCCATTCCAGTCTGCACATACAAATTGTGAGATAAAGAAAGCGGCAAAGCTTTTTGAAAAATGGGTTAGAAAATGTGCATAAAGTAAGATTGGAATAAGGTGGCAATCAGAAAGTGGAGTTTCTTGCTTTACAGTTTCACATGAAGTAAGATTTGAACCTCAATTGGCTAATTAAGTATGCTGGCATGGATATCTTCAGGTGCACCTGACCTCTTAGTAAGCTTCACATAACACGATCGCTTCCTCTCCTCTATTTGAAAATTGTATATAAGTCATTCATTCATCCCTATAAATTGAGAGCTCCAAAACCTTATTTATCACAATAAAAAAAAAAAGCAATCTTATATATGTAGAGACAAAATATATGTATTGAGAGTTGTGAAATTAATATTTTCCTATAAGCCAGATATATATAAATATTATATTATCCTTACTATGTAGAGAGAAGGTGTAATTTTTACTTTTTTTATAGTAAAACTCTTTTTTCTTTTTTTGTGATTTTTACTTTATTGAGATTTTCTGTATAAAATCAATGTGTTACAATTTTTTTTTAAATTATTTGCTACAATTTTACTTCTATCTGACATCTATTTTCTCTACACAAATCACATAGGTAACTTATTATATTGACCTTCCACATATCAATTCTAACAAAACCACTCCAAAAGAAAAGACGTCGCATGTATATATGAACCTACCATCCAGAGTGTACTCGGGCTATGTATTCAAACATACCTATAATCTGATCCAACTCGAGGGGTTTTGGGGCGTTGCATAAAAATTTTAGGCCCTTTAAAGCAAGCCCAAAACCTGTGAGTTTGGGAGTCCAATTCTCATTAAAAAGAATGTTATACGGTTTCACATTACGGTGGAAGATGTTGCACTTGGTTCTGGCGTGAAGGAAGTGTAACCCACGTGCTGCTCCTATGTTGACTTCTAGCCTTTTTTTCCATGACAATATTGGTGATATATTATCCCTTCCATCTAATTGATAAGCGAGAGATCCATTTGGCATGTACTCATAAACCACCATAAATTCTTTTGCTTTTTCATTGTTGCAAAGTCCAACAAGAGACGCCAAATTAAGGTGGTGTAGCTGGCACATGAATAGGATTTCAGTCTTGAACAGAGAGATCACAGGTGGTGTATATCTTCCTGCTTATACCCTCTTCACTGCAAGTTGTATGGGTTTGTCATTGATGGAGATGCAACCTCTATATGCCTAACCAAAGGCTCCGCTTCCGATTAGTTGACTTGTGTCAAAGTTGTAGGTGGATTTTCAAAGTTGGGCAATTGAAAAGTGATGGCATAGATATTCTATTGTAGTAGATGGTTGTTTAGTTGAACCAGAGCCACCAAAGCACTTGGGAAGGATCCGCATCTGAGTAATATTGTGTTGTAGCAGCAAACTACAATTAAGTTCACCTTTAATTTTTGGGTGAGTGTCTGAAATTAATGAATTATTTTTGGTTGGTGTGCCATGGCTTAGAGACTAAAACAGCGAGAAGACATGGTTATGGATTTCAAAGCTAGAGAATGGGTCCAAGCGGTGGTTCAATCAATGGCACTATTGTATGGACATGATACAAACAGTTAAATAATGCATACTTGTAAAAATTGACTTGGACACAATGTAAGAAGAAAAGACAAATTGAGAGAGAAATACTTGTTTGTTATTCACTTTATCACAAAGTTATTATTTTTATTATTTTGAAATATTTAAAATAATCTCTTACTATTTGAAAAATGTTATATTTGGTCCCCAACTTTCTTGATAATTACCAAATTTGGTTCCTTGCCAAATCTTAAACCCTAATATTCTTATGAAAAGTGAGAGATTAAGTGTGATATTTTTCAATGAATAAAAGATCATTTTTAGCATTTTAATGAAAAAGGGACTAACATGATAATTTTATAATTAGTGAGGGATCAAAAAGATATTTCACAGTTTACTTAAAATTGCGCTTGATGAAGGATAATAACGAAGATTTCTAATTCCTAACTATTGTCATTCTTCTAGGTAAAAATGGATTTTTGTGGCGCAAATGGCTTTCAATAAGAAGTAATTTATTGCTTTTACGAAAAGATATATTAAGTTGCACACATCCAATCACAACTGGAGTAATATGAATCCTTACTAAGGGAGTAATTGAGTACCTTCTCTTAAAGCTGAATACCCTCTTAGTGTAAGAAATATGTGGATTGTGTCATTTATATTTCCAAATTTATTTTGTTCGTTTCTGTGTAACATGAGTCTTGACTATTAATTAGTCATTATCAGAGTATTGAGTACAACTGTGTAGTTTTGTTACAAGAAGTATGCATTGTAAAAGGTTAAAACCAAGTCCACATTTTAGATGAAATAAAAAAGTGAGAAAATTTTCTATAAAAAATGGAAAGTGGAATATCTATCAGGTGCCAAATTAAGTTAGCAACTTAGAGTGATAGAAAAAAATTATTTATTTTTTCTAAATTTGTTGGCAAGCCTTTTAAATTAATCTCAAATTGTTGCTAGAGACTTAATTAAAAAAGTCAAAATAAAAATGGTCACTAATGTTAATTTTCTCCTCAAAAAATGTCTATATCCTAATTAAAAAAAATTGTATTTCTACATTATATTGTTTAAATAAAATTAATGCTAGAAATAAAAATTTCAAATTCATTTCTTTACCTCTGTATTAATGATAGACAATAAAATTGTAACACCATCAATACTCTAAAAATTTAGTAACTTAGTATTCATACAAAATTGACTTAATTGAGTTTTTAAATTTCAAATTGAGCAAAGATGTTATTTTAAGAAAATAAAAATTAAAGAAAAAAGACGTGGGTATTGTACTCTTAAAGCCCATATTCACATGCTTTAATTTTTAAGCCAACTACAACCACAAATTTAGAAGATGAGAGAAAATGCAATTTTGAGGGCAAGGGAAAATATGAAAATAAGAGGGAAAAAAGGGAAGTGAAGAAGAAAAGAAGAAGAGAAAGGAAAAATAGAAAAGAAAAGAAAAGAAAGTAAAGGAAAGAGAAATAATAATGATTATATATTCATTTTTTATTGTAAGTCAGATACGTAATATGTAGGACGGCTAATTTTTCTTAATCCCATTGTTCTGCCATGCATTAATTAGAATTGAGAACCACCCACCTTGATCCCGTTTCAATAATTTCTGATTTCTCAATATCAAATCAAAAATGGATTTTTCTTAATAAATTCATTATTGTCTCACCGCCAAACTAACGCAGGATTTGCCGAGAACAAGGTGAGTCATATGAAACTTTACTGATATAGTGTTAGTCGATTGTCATAAAGTTCACCAATCATATTATCTGTTTTAGCAGCAGCCGATGATATCTACCATTATGATTTCATCTAAATCTGATACTGCTGCTGCTTGTCTCATGAATAGAGGGTCATACATGTCAGTGTGTGAGATCAATGTATGGATATCTATCTGTACCTGGATCACCGAGTAATGTTTGCAATAATTCAAACTTGTTCAGTATCAGTCATGTCCATTTACTTGTTCTCATTATCTCCGTGAGTATTGAGTTGCATATATCTTGCTCCATCTGCAAGTAGATTGTTAGATTTAAATTTGTTAAAATATTATACAAAGTCTACCCATATCGGGTGCTCATTAAGTAAGGATAAAATAATAAATATAAAAATTATTACTAAACCCTAACCTTAATTAACTTTTTATAAATAAGGTTAGACTATTACACGATATATAAGATATACAAGAGATAACAGAGATATAAAGAGAGACTTAAGACACATAGAGAGGAATATCTGTGAGTATTCTGCAATCGCATTCAAGAAAAAATTTAGACTGTGAAAATTCGAGATATACGCGATACATTATAAGTATCTCATTTGATCAGTGATCTCAGCTAGAGTTTAATTAACTTATGCAATTGGTAAAAATATGTGAGCTTTTTAACCTGAATTATTTATGAATGTGTTCATTATTTTAATTCTGACAAATATGAAAGAGAATATGTGAATATGTGAAAGGGGAGGTGGAAGCCAAATTGTGTAGCATCATGGATGATTTGTTTGTAATTGAGAAAAATAGAGAGAGGTCTCATGTTTGATGCTAGAGCTGTATAGCAATGTTTTTGTGAAGGAATTAGGAAGATCATATGGCAGAATTCTGCCTCAAGTATACATTGTCTGCACAAATAAATTGCGTGTGATAAAGGGAAGTCTACTTGCATTTATAAAGTATTTCATCAAACTGTTATTTAATTTGATAGGTTATTACATAACCATGGCATTTTTATTTGAATTCATATAGTGATTTTGTCATTTGATGTTGTGCACATTGGTTCTTCCATTTGTTCTTTGTTTTAAGTTCACGCTGTAAATATCTTTTCAACTCTAGTTATTGTTGTTCCAGTTGACTACAGTCAAGATTTTTTTACTCCGTAATTTTTTTTCGTTTTGAAAGTGGAGCTCTTTCCATATTGTTATTAGGCTGACAGATTATTATAGAAAATTTCAAAACGTCTAAATTTTTCAAGAAGCGTTGCCAAAAATTTTTACAAAAATCTTGATGTGATATGTTATTAATTAAATTATTAAAGAATATTATGGGTTACCTCTGTTTTGGGTATTTTTAAGTTTATGAATTTAAAATGGGTAAATGAAAAGTTTAGACTTGCGGGAATTCTTCTCATTTTTTGAACCAGTTATTACACTTCAAAATAGTTTGGAGCATGACATAAGTAAACAAAAAAAAAAAAATTAAGAGAGCAAGAAAGCATGAAATGGGTGTTTGGCATTTGCTTCCTCTTGTAATTCCAATACACGCTCAAGTTCTACCTCCACTTCGCCCATTGCCGGCCTCTCTTCTGGATCTTCACTTAAACAACTCTCTACAATGTCCATATACAATTTCCAGCACTCTGGCGTTATTTGTCCCACCAAATTTTGGTCAATAATTCTCTCAACATTTCCCTTTTCTGCAAGATTCTGTGCTACCTTGTTATAATTGAAAGATGATAAGGCATGTCCATCCTTACTGTCCCAAAGCACATTTTCAAGTTGGACAATGGACCTTCCACATATCAATTCTAACAAAACTACTCCAAAAGAATAGACGTCACATTTATCTGTGACAGTAAGATGCTTACAATATTCAGGGGCTATGTATCCAATAGTACCTGTAATACAATCGAACTCGATGTGCTTTGGGGCCTTGGACGAAAATTTTGGGCCCTTCACAGCAAACCTGAAACCTGTGAGTTTGGGAGTCCAGTTCTCATCCAAAAGAATATTACTCGATTTCACATTACGGTGAAAAATGGTACGCTTGGTTCCTGCATGAAGGTAATGTAATCCACGCGCTGCTCCTACGCTGATTTCTAGCCTTTTCTTCCATGATAGTATTGCTGACTTGCTATCACTTTGGTCAAGTTGATATTTGAGGGATCCATTTGGCATGTACTCATATACCGCCATCATTTCATTTTTATCATAGCAAAATCCAATAAGAGACACCAGATTAGGGTGGTGTAGCTGGCACATGAACAGGATTTCATTCTTGATCTCAGAGAGCCAATCAGATCTTCCTTCTCCTACCCGCTTCACTGCAATATCTTTTACTTCACCATTGATGGAGATGCAACCTTTGTACACCTCACCGAAACCTTCTTCTCCGATTTTTCGGCTTTCGTCAAAGTTGTGTATAGATTTTTCAAGTTGGGCAAGAGGAAAGCGATGGCACAAGTATTCTATTGTTGTGGATGGTTGTTTAGTTGAACCGGAGCCACCAAAGCACTTGGTAAGGATTCCCATTTGAGTAATATTGTGCTTTTGCTGCAAACTGCAATAAGAAAGAGCTTCAAATTTTGTTTGATCTATGTCTGAAACGAATTGGCTAGGGCCAAGAGACTAATGGATAGATAGAATTGTTAGAAAGTTGAGGAACATTAAAATCAAATACTTTAAGCATGGGCCAGCTTTTGGAAAAGGGTTAGGTCAATATTAGCAATAGGAAATCAAATGAAGAGGTACAGAGGTGGTGGAAGAATATTAGTGGTAGTGCGTTGCTACAATTGTCAGAAGACCTTGACATTATGCATCAAAATGTAGAAAGAATCCAAGGGTGAAAGAAATTACTAAAAGCTAGCAAGACTTTTGGTAGAAGGAACCAACTAAGTCTGGTACTAATTTGTTAGATAGTGGAGAGAAAAAACTATATAAAAGGAAAGAAATTTCAATTTATTATTATTTTTCACTTCCTTTACTTAGCTACGAGGTATATACAAACACACCAAGTGACTAAATTTATGAACCTATTTAATACTCCATACATGTATGACACTTACTTAAATACATAAATTACTCTTTTCTAGATACATAAATTACTCTTTTTTAAATACATAATCAAGCACTCTAAGTATATAATCATTAAACTTAACCATTTTTTAAAAAATCAAATTACAATATTCAACAAGAATGACATAGATTTCAACGTAAGATAGGGAATGGGTCCACACGGTGGATATTCTCTAATTTTCTCATACTCATTCAAGTAGTTTTGAATTCAAATTTTAATGACGATAGATTATATGAATTTTAATACAATAGTTAGTCAAAAAAAATGGAAGGAGCTTAGGTAAACCCAGAGCATTTCTTTTCACTAGTCTTGTGGATAATTATGTAAATTAAAAGGTACACCAGCATTTACCTCAATGTCCATCTGAAATTCACTCCTGAACAATACAGACACTCCTCTTTCATTCAACCCTTTCATGGTTCTGGCTCACACCTTGCTCCATTTAGTTCCTATGTATATTTATAATTAGAGCAATAACATCTACAGGCTTTCTAATTTAGGCTAGATCAATCTTATTTCTCTAATTATTTAAAATAAGAGCAGTAAAAAAGAATTTTACTTTTATTTTTTGTGAGTTTATAATATTCATCAAATGTTCAACTTTATTGTTTTAATTTATGAATTAGATATAATGAGCTGGGAATCAGGGGACTAGTTATATACCAGACCCAAGTGTGGCAGAAAGAAATGCCATCCTTCTCTATAAAAGAAATGAGCAAGTGCATTTTTCCTTTTGCTAATCTATCTTTGGGTGTTTTCTATGCTTTCCTACTGTTCTTTTCCACTTGCAGCTTTTTCTAAGAAGGTTGCTCTGTTCTTAGACCTTTGCGCAAGCTTTTTCACTTCAATATTATATAGAAAGTTCCATTTCAATTACAAAATTGCTCTGATGAACAAATTCATCATAAGGCCAGCGTTACTATAAGATCCCAGATGTAGAACTGCAATGAACCCACAAATAAGTAATTTTAGCCTATTAGGTAGCAAAAGGAGATAATATTCCTTTTTATCAATTTAGTTCAAAAAATGAAATAATAATAAATTGATGTTAATTCACAAATAAATTTAAAAAAATCATTTCAACATTAATTTCATAATGCCAACTTTAGTACAACTATAAAATTAATTGTATTTATGAATAACTTGTTATATTTATTTTTAACTTTAATATTTTTAGATTTTATTTATGAATCAAAAAAATTTTGAAATATTTTTTATTTACCCTCTACTTTTTATTATTTCAGTAACATATCAAAATATTAGTTCATAAATTAAAAATAATAATAAAATTAGGGAGTTGTGAAGTCAATAAAAAAATAAAACAAGTATAAAAGTGAGTTAACAAAATTACAAATTAATATTTCCGTATGGTGGGTTATTGAAAAATTAAAAATTTCAATAAAAATTTAACAAATTTAAAATTAATAGTTAAAATATAAATACAATAAATCATTTTAAATTATTATATAACTAACCTAACATAACACATTGTTACTATATGTCAGTCTGATGTGTGATGTAGTAATTACATTAGTAAATGAATACTTGACGGGCGTGCGGTTCTTTTTTGGGTATTCATGTTTCAAAATTTTGAATATATATAATAAAAGATTATTTTTCTTATTTGGGAGCTGAGTTGTCATTCTATTTGTCTTCCAGGCTCCAGCTATTTTAAATCAACATTCACAAATAGTGTGAAAGGAAAGAGAAGATAAGGAGGATAACGAAGTAGAAGAGTTGGAAGAGCCAAAAAGTTTCAGGTTGGATACATGTTGGGCGTGCGGTTCGTTTTCTGGGTGTTCTTGTTTCAAAATTTTTGAATATATATAGAAAAAAATTTATTTTTCTTATTTGAGAGCTAATTTGGTATTCAATTTGTCATATAGATATTTTAAAGCAATATTCACAAATAGTATTAAGAGATTAATTAATGGTAGAGATTGGCTTAAAAATTTTTTATACTATAAAAACTAATTTTTTTTAAAATAAAACATAAAGACAAATTTATAAATTCATGAAGAATATAGGGATTACAAATAATAAAATTTTTCAAAAGTACAATTAAATTTATGTGACATTATTTGTGACATTTGGCCCGATCTAAAAATAATTTAGATCTTTTTATATTGTAATAAAAATATAATATTATATTTAATTATGATGAAGGGTTGAATGAAGATTTAATAATTTAAATTTATATTAAATTAATATAATTAATTATAATTATATTTTTAATATATAAATTTAAATAATTAAATTTTTATTTAATAATTTATTACGATTAACCATAATTTTGTATTCTAGAGTGTTAAAGGGAGACATGGTCATTAATTGCAACGCAGAGAATGGGCCCACGCGGTGGATCAGTAGCTTCAAAATTTGAATGACGCCGGCATTTGAATTTTCAATGTTTAAGGTAATGTATTTATATGTAAGATGCTTGAATATTTAAAATGGCTTAAATTGACAAATAGGTTCCAAAATATGTGAATGCGTTTAATTTTTAATCTGCTCGTCCATTTCCAAATCCATTTGATTTGGTTTACATGAAATATTTAAATGAGTATTCTATTAACTCCCATTCACTTTCGCAGACATGTTCTACTTCATATATGTAAAAATGCTTATCACCTTACGTAATATATGTCATTTTTTAACACTCTGTTAGTCACTCTTACCACCATTTTCAACATTTCTCTCCTTTTAAATGTTATTTATTTTTTTTTTTTTCCTTCTGAAGGAGTTTAGCGTATGCAGATCAAACAACACGAAGCTCGTTCTTTTCTTTCACAGTTCTTGTTAGAAGTTTATTCAGAAATTTCTAGAGTGGCATTGATCCATACAAGAAGGTACCACTATAATTGGGAACTTTTTTCCTTAAAATAAGGCCCAATTCACTCAAGCTAGACTTAGGACTTTCTATATGTTACAATTTTAGAGTTTTTCTTAGAGGACTATATAATAGAGGTTATGTATGCAGAAACATATTTAGAACTCAGATTAGGAATTCGGCTAAAGTGAACGAATTTATATGAATTAAATAACCAAGTCAACAATATAATTTTATGAATGATTAAAACAACAAATATCTTATAGGTAAGACTGAATTGAGAGAGCAATTTTAACAATAAATTTTACAAGATACCACATTAGCCAAAATAAGGCATAGTGAGATAGTATTTAGGTGGCTAAAAGGTAACACGGAAGTAAACAAACCAAAAAAAAAAAAATTAAGACCATAAGAAAGCATGAAATGGGATGTTGGCATCAGCTTCCTCCTGAATTTCCAAGACACGCTCAAGTTCCACCTCCACTTCGCCCATCGCTGGCCTCGGATTCTCATCTTCACTCAAGCAACTCTGTGTAATGTCCATATACAATTTCCAACACTCTGGCAGTATTTGTCCTACCAAACTTGGATCAATAATTCTCATAGCCTTCGCATTTTGTAGTTCTTTAATTTTGTTATCGAAAGATAACCAAGTGTGTTCATCCTCTCCCTCCTCCTCCGAAATCATACAATAAATTTCATGTATCGACTTTCCGCATATCAATGCTAACAAGACCACTCCAAAAGAATACACATCACATTTATCTGTGAACCTTCTATGAAAAATGTATTCAGGGGCTATGTATCCATACGTACCTGCAATGTGATCCAACTCGATGGGTTTTGGGGCCTTGGATGAAAATTTTGGGCCCTTTAAAGCAAACCCAAAACCTGTGAGTTTGGGAGTACAATTCTCATCCAAAAGAATGTTATACGGTTTCACATCACGGTGGAAGATGGTGCGCTTGGTTCCGGCATGAAGGTAGTGTAATGCACGCGCTGCTCCTATGCTGACTTCTAGCCTTTTTTTCCATGACAGTATTGGTGACCTATTATCCCGTCCGTCTAATTGATCAGCCAGAGATCCATTTGGCATGTACTCATAAACCACCATAAATTCTTTTGCTTTTTCATCGTTGCAAAATCCAACAAGAGACACCAAATTAGGATGGTGTAGCTGGCACATGAATAGGATTTCATTCTTGAACAGAGAGAGCACTGGCGGTGTATAGCTTCCTGCTCGTACCCTCTTCACTGCAATTTGTATTGGTTCGCCATTGATGGAGATGCAGCCCCTGTAAGCGTCACCAAAGGCTCCGCTTCCGATTAGTTGACTTGTGTGGAAGTTGTTGGTAGATTTTCGAAGTTGGGCAAGTGAAAAGCGATGGCACAGATGTTCTATTGTTGTGGGTGGTTGTTTAGTAGAACCAGAGCCACCAAAGCACTTGAGAAGGATCCCCATCTAGCAGCAAACTGCAATGAAGATCAGCTTCAATCTTTGGGTCAGTGTCCGAAATAAATGAATTAATTATTCTCGTTGTGGAGCTATGGCGAAGAGACTAACAGAGAGAAGACGCGGTCATGGATTTCAACGCTAGAGAATATCTTTGGGTCCACGCGGTATATCAGTGGCTTCTTGGTTCATGCACTTGTTAGCCCTTTGAATACAATGACGCGTTTGGGCTCTCCAGGGAAAAACTTGTGTATAGTCGTACATTTCGTTTCTCCTTTTTTTTTTTTTTTTCATTATCTCCAAAATTGCATAATTGTTGTATATCTATTTAGGATATATACGTTTAATATAGTTGGGTAGGTAATTGACAGTACCCACGTATATAAGGAAAATTATATTTTTGGTCTTTGTATAGTTTAATTCAATCTTTTAATTTGGTCTCTATAGTTAAAAAATTTGTAATTAAGTCTTCATGGTTTAAAAAATATTTAATTCAGTCCTTATTATTATATTTTTATTAATATTTTTCTGTATATGTGAGATAACTTTATTCAATTATCTATTCATCTCTTTTATATGCATAAATTTCAAATAATATATAGCTAGTTGAATTAGTAAAATTTAACAAAATATTGATAAAATTTTAACATTAAGGCCTAAATTAAAACATTTTCAAATTGTAAAGATCTAATTACAAGTTTTTAAACTGTAGGGACCAACTTGAGAATTTGATGAAACTATAGGGACTGAAAGTATAATTTTTCAAAAAATAGATAACTAATTAAGAAGGCACAAATTTGTACACTAGCATGTGATGTATTAATATGTTCAAGGAAAATATCTTAATATTCAAAATGGATTAACTTGTTCCCCAAGATGACAATACTTTTAAATTTTAATCTTATTCTGTTCTTCCATTTTCGAACCCACTTAATTTGGTTTGCATGAGATAATATCTCTTTTAGGGCAAGTTTGTTGTAATGGAGAGAGGATGAGGAAGAACAGAAAGCTGAAAGGAATTCTAGCTTGCAATGTTTGGTACAATAGCTATGGAAATCTCTCTCCAGTCCCTACAAGGAGAGAGATTTCCATCGTATACGGGATGGAAAACCACGGGTTTACTAAGAATAGGTCAAAGAATCACAAAAATACCCTCAGCTGATGGTATTTTAATATTTTGAAATATTTATTGAAATATTTGAAAGAATAATAATATTTTAAAATATTTTAATATTTATTAAAAATTAAAAATCTATATAATTATTCATCAATATTTATTATTTCCTAGTTAAATAATTAAAAAATAATTATTTCACTTAAAATAATATAAATATTTTAATATTTTAAAAATATTTATTACATAATAAAAAATTAGAATATAATTTAGTCTTATTTACTATAAATAATTTAGTATTTTTCTCTAAGATCATAATAATAATTTAAAAAATATTAATTTAATGTTTTTGACATAAGGACATTATGGTCTTTTCAGCCATTATTATTCTCAATCCATCATTATCTCCATTATAACAAACAAACTTTACAACTTTATTCCTCTTTAATATACCAAACAGATTTTAGTTTCAAAATTTTTCATTCCATTTTCATTCTCTTTCATGCTTCATGTTAGAGCACTGTTTTTTTAAAGGAATTAGGATGGTCATTCGTGTGATCAGTGTCTGAAATGAATTGGCTATTTTCTTTCTGGTCATTTTTTATTTTTAAAGCATAGGTCCACGCAGTGCATCTCTAATTTCCTTGTCTCTCTCTAGTCTCTACAGTACTCTCCCTAGTCAATTGATTGACACGTTTGGGCCTATGAAGGAAGATTACTTTGACTAAACGTGTTTTGGTGATTTAGACTTTAGCATTCTCTGATATGTTTATATGTCCTCCTTCAACTATGTTTCGCCTCGTGCAAAAAATATTAGATATTTTCCATGTCATATATCCTGTATATTATAGTCAAGAATTTAAGTTTATCTGAACTTTTTTTTTAAAATGAAATCACAAAACATTACTTAATTATAAGCTCAAAAATTGTAGAACGGATATTGCTAAACAACTTCTGTTATGAAAGTTACAAACACAAATGAACTAATTAACATGGACAAATTGGAAGGTCGAAAGTTGAAAAATACAAGTACAAATGTTAAAAGCTAGGTTTTCTTTGGTTTTTTTTTTTGCTTAATATTTCCTTAAATTATGATGTTAATTTTCATACTTCAATTCTCAATCAACAAGCATAATTTGAGTGCTTAAGCGTTCATTTGGAAAAAGATGAGAATTGAGAATGTGTCTAATTTTATTTGATAAAGTTTATGGCATGCTAATTTAAAGCTCAAATGTGACTATAGAAAAAACGAGGATGATTTTTTCTATACAAGAGGACTTAACCTAAACCCACTTCTATATATTTTCTTGGCCTAGTACTCGAGTATTTTAAACATATAGATTTCATCCATCTTATGTTATACCCTTCATTTGTCTCACATATATCTAGATACATGAATATTAGCCTATATACGAATCATATTTCATCAAATACATCAATTATACACTAATCTATGTAAACCATTATTTAAGGGATACATTACCAAGTATACACAAATATTAAATTGAACCATTTAGGAAAAATGTCATATTACATTTAATATTTAACATAGAGAAACAATTATCCTTATAAAGGCTCCAAAAGATAGAATTAGGGTGGCTGAAAATTCAGACACTGAATGAACAAAAAGAGGAAAAATTAAGGGAGAGAAATTGCATGAATTTGGTGGTTGTCGCTTGCTTCCTCTTGAAGTTCCAACGCTCGCTCAAGTTCCACCTACACTTTGCCCATGGCTGGCCTTTCACTAGCATCTTCATTTAAGCAAATCTCTACAATATGAATGTACAATTTCCAGCACTCTGGCGTTATTTCTCCTACCAAACATGGATCAATAATTTTTTCAGCATTCTCCTTTCAAACTATATCCCAAAAAGATGGCAAAGTATGTTCACCCCCATTCACATTCTCGTAGTCATTCTCACCCCCTTCACGAAAATCTCCCTCAACGTTTGGTACAACATTTTTCCGCATACCAATTCAAACTAAACCACTCCAAAAGAATAGACGTCAGACTTGTCTGTGAACTTACCATGCCGAGCATACTCAGGAGCCATATGTGTATTTGTACCTACAATAGTATCCAACTCAATGGGTTTTAGGGCCTTGGATGAAAATATTGGTCCCTTTACGGCAAGATCAAAACCTGTGATCTTGGGAGCCCAATTCTCATCTAAAAGAGTGTTATTCGTTGTCACATCACGGTGGAAGATGGTGCGTTCCTGAGTGAAGGTAGTGTAATCCACGCGCAGCCCCTATGCTTATTTCTAACCTTCTCTTCCATGAGAGTTTTGGCGACTTACCATCCCTTGGATCTAGTTGATGTCTGAGGGATCCATTTGGCATGCACTCATACACCATCATTATTTCGCTTTTAGATTCATAGCAAAATCCTATAAGAGACACCAGACTAGGGTGTTGCAGCTGGCTCATCAATATGATTTCATTCTTGAACATGGACAGTAAACGTGGTGTGAATCTTCCATCTTGGACCCTCTTCGCTGCAATTTCTTTTGCTTTGCCATTGATAGTGATGCAACCTCTGTATGCCTCACTAAAGGGTCCTCTTCGAAGTAGTTGAGTTGAGTGAAAGTTGTTGGTAGATTTTCGAAGTTGTGCAACCGAAAGCGAGGGCATTGATATTCTATAGTTGTGGATGGTTGTTTAGTTGACGCAGAGCCACCAAAGCACTTGGGAAGGATTCCTATTTGAGTAATATTATGATGTTGCTGCAAACTGCAATTAAGATGAGCGTCAGGGTCTGAAATGCATTAACCCTGGTTGTGGGGCTGGCTATGGCAAGAGACTAACAGAGAGAAGGCTCCATGGATTCAACACAACGGGTCCACACGGGATCTAATAATGGCTTCTTGGTGTGTACTCCTTAAGTCCTTTCAACGACGGTGCATTATATATATAATATATTTATTTTTTATTAAAATATATATAGACATATATAAATGAATTTTAATTGTACAATAAAATAAATCCACCCTCTATCAAAATATATTTAATATTAATGATTCAATTATTTCCCGCTCACGCTCACACATGTTCTTCCACGCAACGCAAGGATTGGCACATGTTCTCCTTCTTTGTTTGTACGCTCGAGAGACCTCATAACAGAATATGAAAAACTACCTACAAATTTTTTATTTGATATTAACTAGGTTATCATCATAAATTGTCATCATTAATAAAAAAAATAATATAAGCCACTATATATATGGCGCTAATGTTAGTTGTGTTATAAATCCAGCTGGCTATTGCCTTGTTTGAATATAACCTATGTAAGAATCTCAAACATGAAATGTGCTCATCCACACAAATGCATCACTTGGTCACAAACTTAGAAGAAATTAGGAAATTCTGTCTAGAAGTATATATAGGCTTTCGAAACTGTCGAGGAAGGTGTCCAAGAATTGCTGGTAGTAGCAATCATCTCTCTTCAGAAGTGGACCTCTCAGTTCATCTTCGTTGTCGGCATCTGCCTGTGCTTGCAACATGCAAGTGCAAGTTCAAATGTTGTAACCGAAGGGATAGATGTCAAATTTATGTGTATCCAAAAACCAAATGCACCTCTGATATCATCTACATTGATGATTTTTGAATTTGAAGAAAGATTAAATCTCTGAGTTTGGGAACTCAAATTCTTATCCAAAAACATTGTGTATTAGTTGATTATACATACTGATTTGTCTTGCTTATATAGCTTAAAATCCTTCCTTGAAGTCAACTATATCCACCGTGTCGAAAGTTCATTCCAATAGTCAGACCTTAAAAGGAATCAAGACGAAGCAGTCAGAGATTCTGATTTTCACTAAGACAGAAACGTATAGGACAAATTAATAATGATATTAGCTTTCAGGGGAGCTAAATTCTGATGTATAGTAACTAATGAAGGAAATTTCTTACTACCTCTTAATTTGATACTAACGGCTAAATCAAACTAGAAAATTCATCCAAGAATAATAAAAGCAACTATGCTTATAATGGCATGAAGTAAATAAACGACAAATTTCCTCTTACAATTCCAACAGGCGCTCTAGTTCCGCTTCCACTTCGCCCATTGCTGGCCTCTCATTGGCATCTTGATTCAAGCATCTCAATACAATGCCAATGTACAATTTCCAACACGTTGGTTCTATTTCTCTCACCACACTTGGATCAATAATTTTCTCAGCATTTTCCTTTTCTGCAAAATCCCCTACTTTTTTAGCTATATTCCAAACTGATGACAAAGCATGTTCACCCTGATTCACATCCTCGTCCTCCTTATCCCAAATTACATCAAAAATTTGGAATAACGTCTTTCCACATACTATTTCTAACAAAACCACTCCAAAAGAATAGACGTCAGACTTATCTGTGAGCCTACCCCATGCAGCGTCCTCTGGGGCTGTTAATCCATATTCTTCTGCGACATTATTCACTAATATAGGTTTTGGCTTTGACGAATATTTGGGCCGCTTCGAAGAAACCCCAAAATCTGTGAGTTTGGGAACCCAATCCTCATCCAAAAGAATGTTACTTAGTTTAACATCACGACGGAAGATGGTGCGCTTAGTTCCTGTATGAAGGTAGTGTAATCCACGCGCCACTCCTATGCTGATATCGAGCCTCTTCCTCCATGATAGTCTTACTATCCCTTCGATCAAGTTGATCTCTGAGAGAACCATTTGGCATGTAGCCAAATACCACCATCATTTCATTTTTGTCGTTACAAAATCCATTAAGTGACACTAGATTAGGGTGGTGCAGCTGGCACAGCAACACAATTTCATTCTTGAACAGAGAGAGCCCATGTGTGGATCTTCCTGCATGTTCCCGCTTCACTACAATTTCTTTGGCTTTGCCATTGATAGAGATGCAACCTCTGTATAAGTCACTATAGTCTCCTATTCCGATTTATTGACTTGTGTCAAAGTTGTTGGTAGATTTTCGAAGTTGGGCAAGAGAAAAGCGATGGCATAGCTCTTCTATTCTTGTGGATTAGTGTTTAGTAGAAGCAGAGCCACCAAAGCACTTGGGAAGGTTTACCATTCGTGTAATATTGTGTCAATGTGTTGTAGCTGCAAACTGCAACCAGGATGAGCTTCAAACTTAGTGTGGCCAATGTCTGAAATCAATGAATTGACTCTGGGTGTGGAGCTATGGCGAAAAGACTAATCGAAAGAAGACAAGGTCAAGGATTTCAACGAATGAGAATGGGTCAATACGGTGGATTAATTGCTTCAAACTTTGAATGACGTGTATGGGCCCACCCAGGGAGAACTTGTACTGTACGCACTCGTGCACGTCTTTCTTTCCTCCTTTTGTTTGTGTTTTTGATAAATAACGGGCAAAACGTCCATTTTCTTTCTTCGTAATTGTCTCCTTTTCAATGTTCTATGATTTTTTTTCCCATTCAAGCAGCTTAACGTAGACCAAACAATACAGAACTCTCTCCTTTGCTCACAGTTCCTCTAAAAAATTAATTCAAAAATTTCTGGAGTGGTATGTTGAAGCCACAGGTTCATACAATGAATCCATACCAATGTACAATCAGCCGTTACTTCCTTAGGAGTAATAATTCTCTATTCTCGAAAATATTATCTTTTTTAATTATGCTGTAAATTAATTATCAAATATAAAATAATATTTTATTAAATCATTACTTAAATTTATTTTTTTCATAATTAATTAGTATAATAATAATAATAATAATAATTTAAAATCTATTAAAATTGATGAAATATTATTTTATATTTAATAATAGGTAAATTTTTTTGTGCAATTATAAAATTGATTATATTGGTGCAATAACAATATGTCACATTAAGAGGAAGACACGAGACAATGACGTGTTATATTATATTAACTCTATGACAACCTAAAATAACTTATTATATTTGTATTTTGACCCCATTATGTTTAAATTTTATTCATAAATCTAAAATTATTTTTTATTTTTCAATTTTCTCCCTTTTATTTTTTATGTTTTAGTAATCCACACGAAAATATTAGTTTTAACCTTGTTAATGCGCCTTTATACTTTTTTAATTTTTTCAATAATTCCAAAACTCCCTAATTTTATTTTTATTTTCAAACTAATGTTTAATTTTGGGGAGTTGCTAAAAAACTAAAAAATAAAGGGGTAAATTAAAAAAAATTTAAAAAGTTTTAGGTTTATAAATAAAATGTAAAAGTATTGGGGTCCAAATATAAATGTAACAAGTTATTTTATATTGGTATACAATTAACATATTTTATTATATCGTTATCACATGTTATCTTCTTAGTATCCCACATTGTGATTGCGTTGGTGCAAATAATTTTATAGTTGCACCAATAATAGTACCAAAAATCTTTAACAATTAATTCGTCATAATTTGTTATACATATATATATATATATATATATATTCAAATCACTGAGCATTTTGAATTATATGTTCCCACCCCTCACACATCTTTACACATGGTCATAGACAACTTTATATATATACGTAACAATTTCATGAATGCAAAGCATGCACAAAGATCTTCATGTTTTGATAAGGTAGGAAAGACTTGAGTATGAGGTGGATATTCCATTGTGCATAAACTACTTACTATATATCCATAAACATGTACAAGGTTATATGAATATCTTTTAGCTATTAAATATGCCACCAATTTATCTCTTTAAGAATTTCAAAGTTTGGTGAAAATATTTCAAAACTTAGTGGTAAGTTTTCAAAAGTTAGTGGTAATTTGTCGAGGGATTAGTAACTATCCTTAGAAAATATGCATGGAAGAAATCTCTAGAAGTGTTGAATTAATGGTTTGCTAGCATTATAAATAGGTAGGGATGTGATAATGAGAGTATGTGGCAAGGTGAAAGTTAAATGAAATGTGAGATGTGATAAGAGGTGTGAGGATAAGTTTATAGTGAAATATGTCTTTGGAAGTTATTGTAATTTTATGGAGAGCAATAAAAAGTTCTTTCAATTAAAGCCCCTCTTCTTGCCTCTTTTATTCTACAACTGGTAGCAGAGCCTATTAAAGTTCAGCTTTAATTTGGTTCGGGCTTAGTTCGAGTCTGGTCAACTAAGTCTCCAAGTTAAGAGGTTCCTTTGTTCAAGTATGAGATTAAGATTGTCGTACATGGAGATTCTACCGAAATATAGTCATGGACTATGAAGAAACTTCGCCAGGAATCAAGGAAACTTGGTGTAAGTGCAAAGCACTGCCAAAATCACTATGTTTGATTTGTTGACGAATACATGCTCAGTTGAGAAGTTAAATAATGACAACTAACAGGTCTGAAGTGCCATAGTTAAACTTTATCTAGGTGGTCAGAATCTTTGAGACCTTATTGATGGAGATGAAGTGATTCACTAACAAATTTGTATGAATTGAAGAAATGGCAGGTAAGGGCTAGAAAGGCTTTTTGCATATTAATTTCTACTATGGAACTGCAGTGTGTCAGATACATTAAGGAAGTCAAGACACTAAAAGAGGTATGGGATGTGCTTGCCACACTGTTTGTAAAGGCGAATGATAAAAAGTTGTAGCGACTGGAGAATGAGCTTATGCCAATTCAACAAAGTGATATATCAGTAAGTGAATATTTTTCAAAGATTAGTCTTTTTGCACTGAGATTTCAAAATTAGATCCACATAATGCTATTACCAACACAAGAATATGGAGAATTATTGTCGTAGGATTAAACCCAAAGTATCATAGCCTTGTCACTACCACAAGAGGCTGGGCCAAGGAACCAACTTTAGCAGAGTTGGAAAGTATACTAGCTAACTAGGAGGCTTTAGATTCACAAATGTCCATAGCTTCTTTGAAAAATGAAGAAAAAGCTCTCTTCAGCAAACAAAAAGGCTAACAAGAGGAATTTAGTTGGAGAAAGAAAGGAGATAATAGAATGCATCAAAATGGTTAGCAGAGAATCATCGGGGTAGAGGCTCATATCGAGGGGGAGCTCACCTAGATCTGCAAGACCCTAAATTAAAGAAGGAACGACAGAGAGACAATAGATTCTACAATAGTGGTGGAAAATGTCACTTTGCTAGAAATTGCCGAGCACCTCGCGAAAAAGAAATGTTACAACTAAACACTATAGTTAAGACAAATGTGGCATTCATGCATCTTTTGTAGCCACAAATGAATCAGAAGAGATTGCATTGACTTGTGTTGAAGAACCACAAGAAGATATGGTGCTGGCAACGACAAGCAACAAATATGTCAATAACAAAGAAGACTGGATTGCTGATTCTAGATGTTCTAACCATATGATAGGAGATAAAGAGAAGTTGTCAACAATGTTTAAATATAGAGAAGGTCTAGTTGTTGCAATAGCAAATAATTCAAGATTAATAATAACCTATGTTGGCAGTACGAAAATCAATCCCTATCACAATACAAAGAAAGTACATTTACAAAATGTCAACCATTTGCCTAGAATTAAGAAAAATCTTCTATCAGTGTCACAATTCGCATTTGAAGGAAACTATGTAGTGTTCAAGCCGAAGGATGTCAAGGTATATAGAAGTCTGGATCCAATTGGTGCACTAATTATAGAGGGCAAGTGGGTAGAGTTTTTTTTTATGTAATGTCAGCACAGACAACGTACATAGATAAGATAAGAAGAAAATAGATAGCATATTTGTGGCATGTAAGGTTTGGCCACACTAGCTATCATAAGCTAAAGTTAATAATGAAGAAGGAAATGCTTAAAGGACATCTATAGCTTAAAGTTTGAGATGTTATAGCTTGTGCGAGATACTAGTATGGTAAAGCGCATCTGTTACCATATGAGAAATCTAGTTTTAGAGCTAAAACGCCATTTGAATTAGTGCTCTTTGATGTTTTTGGACCAGTAAAGCAAGCCTTTATCAATGGATATCGATACATGATCACATTCATTGACAATTACCCAAGTTACATATGAGTAGATATTATGAAAGAAAAGTCAAAAGCATTATCTAGATTCAAGCTATTCAGAAAGAAAAATTAAAAGGAAGTTAGGCATAAAATTTGTGCCTACGTATCGACAATAGAGGAGAATATACATATGAGGCATTTAATGAGTATATGTAGTAGAATAAAATATGGTGCCAACTAATGTACCAAGGAACAGCTCAACAAAATGGGGTAGCAGAAAGAAAGAATTGACACTTGGCATAAATTTGTCGAAGTATATTACATGCCAAGAATGTACTGCCATGGTTTTGGGTCGAATGCATGACGACCACCGTTCATATTATTAATAGGTTGCCATAAGTGAAGCTAGATTTTATGTCACCTTATGAGAAGCTCTGAAATATCAAACTCACAGTAAGTCACTTTCATGTGTTTAGTTGTGTGTGTTATATTTTCATGCCTGATCATCAGCGTAGTAAGTTTGACAATAAGGCAGTTTGGTGTATATTCGTGTGTTATAATAATCAACGAAAAGATTGAAAATGTTATAATCCAACCACTAGTAGATGTTATACATATTGTAATATAGTATTCGATGAGGTGTCATTGTGGTGGTCACCACAAGCAACAAAACTTCCTAATTCAAAGGAGAGTGAGGAAAAATTACAAAAAGAAATTAAACAAACATGAAAGTCAAGTTTAGCCAATCTCAGAAGTGAAAGTGAAACTAGTGATGGAAGATGACAGATTGAGAGCTAAACAAAATGAAAAAAAAACCCTTAGAAGACAGGAATGTATGCAACACCAGAAGAAGAAAGACTAAGTCAGTAGGAGGAGCAAGAAGATTTAAGTGAAGAAAATATTCTTTAGCCACAACAATTATGAAGATTAATAAGGTAAAGAAAATCAAACTTGAAGTATGCAAATGCAACAATGATTGAAGATGGAAGACATAATGCATCAACAACGTATGAAAAGGTGTCTAATACCAAAGAATGGAAGAAAGCTATGAAAAAAGAAGAAGGTAGAAGTATTGAAATAGAACCAGACATGGGAGTTAGTGCCAAAACCCAAAGATGTACAACTCATTTCCTGCAAATAGATGTATGAAGTAAAGACTTGTCCTGACAAATCGATTGAAAGATACAAAGCTTGGCTAGTGGCACGTGGTTTTTTCCAGAGGTACGAATTTGACTATGAAAAAACGTTCAGTCTAGTGGCTAAAATTACCATTGTACGAGTATTGTTAGCGCTCGATGCAAGAAAGTCTTAGAAGTTGTAGCATATGGATGTGAAGAATGCATTTCTGCATTAAATCTACATGAATCTGCCAGGAGGATTTGAAAGTAAAGCACACCTTGACTATATATGCAGGTTGAAGAAAGCATTGTATGGGCTCAAACAAGCACCAACAGCATGGTATGGAAAAATTGTTGAGTTCCTAATACATTGTGAATATTCAATAGCACCAACAAATTCAAACTTGTTCATAAGAGTTTGTGAAGATAAAATGACAGTAATCTTAGTGTATGTAGATGATCTGATGATCATTCGAGATGATGAAGTAAAAATTCATCAAATAAGAGGAAATATAATAATATGCTTTCAAATGAAAGATCTTGGAGAACTGAGACATATTCTAGGACTTGAATTGAATGGAGTACAGAGGGATTTTTTTTATGTCAACAAAAGTATGCCAAAGATCTTCTACAGAAATTTGGAATGTTGGACTATAAACCTATTTCAACTCTGATGGTGGCAAATGCAAGATTCTGCTCAACAAAAGGATAGGATTTAGAAGATGTCACTATGTACAAGTAATTGGTAGGAATTTTGATATACTTAACAATGAATTGTCAGATATTTCCCACGTAGTTAGAGTAATGAGTTAGTTTATGTAAAATCCTAGAAAGCCACATTTGGAAGCAGTGCGACTCATTTTGAGGTATGTCAAAGGTACTTTAGATTATGGCATATTCTACAAGAATGGAAATTCTTGCAAGTAAAAAGGGTATTGTGATGCAGATTATGTTGGTGATCTTGACACATATTATTCAACTACTGGGTATGTATTTGATTTGAGATCAGGTGTAATATCATGGTGTAGTAAAAGGCAACCTACAGAGTAGCTATATCAAGTATTGAATCCATATACAGAGTAGCAGTGACATCAGCATAAGAAAGCACATGGTTGATATAGTTACTAAGAATTTTAGATCAATCAATGGAGTATCCAGTAAAATTATATTATGATAGCATATCAGCAATTTGCTTGGTAGTGAATCCTGTTTTCCATGCCAGGACAAAGCATGTGGAGGTACATTATCATTACATTCAAGAAAAAGTACAAGGAGAAATTGACCTGAAGTACATTGACACATATCATCAAGTTGCTGATATACTTACCAATGGTTTAAATAAAGTCAAGAGATTAGTTGGTGAGGGGGAGCATTAAATATGCCACCAACTTATCTCTTTAAGAATTTCAAAGTTTGGTGAAAATATTTCAAAACTTGGTGGTAAGTTTATAAATATTATAACGTGACTAATTAATAAATTGAGAAATTCTTGTAACTTAAACTTTTATTAAAAAAATTTTAAAGAATGAGAAAATGAACATAGCATGCCAGATGAACTTGATTATTTGAGAAAAGCAGATGAAACATCTTGAACCTTTCCTTAGTGATATACACTTGCATTTTCCATCCACATAAGCCTTCATCTCCTGTCTCTCTCTACTACAACAATGGCTTCAATAAACACACTCATTCCTTCCTTCCATCTACCAAGTCCTCTTCCACAAACTCCTTTACCTTTCACACATAACCTCATGTTTCATCCACTTTCTCCTCTTCAACCTCGAATGTATCATGGACCCACTATTTGCTCTTTATGTTACTTCAAGAGTTCAACCAATAGGCGCATTTAGGAAAGGAGTGAGAGGGGTGGTGTCATTGACAAAGTCTAAAGATGTATTAGTAAAATCTAAAGTCGACGCTTGTGGAAAGGATCGTGAAAAAATCAAAGGAAAACAATAATGTTTTCAGATTATCCTAACATTAGAGAAAGGAGTAAGGCAAATAGGTAGCATGAACCGTGAAAGGTAGAGGAGAAAGAGAAAACTCAAGAGGAAGAAAGAGGGACAAATAAAATCATTATACAGTAGAAAGAGGATAAATAAAGTAGAAGAAGGACAAATAAAATCAAAGCAAGGTAGAATAGGAAAATAACCCCTAAAAAAATTGTTTGGCGTATATGTGACAAATTTGCTTACATGTGTACCTGCCATGTTAGCCACATCATCATTATACAATAAAAGATGATGGGGATCAATTATTAAATGTTTACTAAGTGTAGAAAGTAATTTGAAAAATCTTAAAATTTAAGGACTAAATTGAAAATCCATGCACAATACGAGGAATAGAAGTATACTATTATTTTGTGAATAGAAATAAGAGAAATTGCTAGTGTAGAATAAAAGAGGCAAGAACAAGGACTTTAATTGAAAGAACTTTTTATTGCTCTCCATAAAATTACAACAAATACCATACACACATTTCACTATAAACTTCTCTTCACACCTTTTCTCACATCTCACACACTTATTCAACTTCTCACCTTGACACACTCCTATTATCACATCCTTACCTATTTATAATGCTAGCAAACCATTAATTCAATAATTTTAGTTAAGGGTGTTATAAGGGATTTTGTTCCTTTCTCCTTTCTCTAATGCTAGGATAATTGGAGAGCTCAGGGGAAGCATGAAAGACATGAGAGAAATGAGATTGGGGAGGAAGAAAGAGGAAAAATAAGGTGGAAGAAAACTAAAAAAATAGAATAGAGAAAAAAAGGAAATGAACCCTACAATTATTGTCAGTCACATCATCACCATTTGAACCGTGTTAAGGTGGTAATGGATGGTATGGACCACCAATGAAACAGTAAGTGTAGGGAATGATTTGAAAAAACTAAAGTCTAAAGACTAGATTAAAATTAATTCAAATTATAAAGACCATATCTAATTGTAGTTTTCCACATCACACTAGGGTAACCACATGGAAAAAATTTACATGTAATTCCTTATATCTTTGCTATATGTTATCCATCTAAAACAAGATAAGTGTTAAGTTTTCTAATTATGTGATTGTATTATTTTTATATTACATTATACATTATAATTAATTAACTAAATATTAGTAATATTTTAATTGGAGAATAGTATAACAAAGACAAAAGGAATAGTCTAATATTAACTTTATACCCTTTAAGAAAAAGTAGATCAAACACAGAGAAAATGCAATAAGAATGTCATTTAATATTAATTCTCCTAAAATTTAGGAAAAGAAAATACGCATATGGAGGATATATAACAAAATATAGAATGTTAAATAGGAAAAGTCTAAAAACTGAATCAGATTTGTGAATATGGAAGCAAAATGGTTGTAAGCTCTATAGAGACAAAGGCATAGACCATAACACACATAAGACCATGCATGCAAAGAGGAAGATCGAATGACTAGTATCCACGTGTATGGGAAATATCCAAATTTGGTTATGTTCATAGTCCATTTAGAAAATTAGGCATTTATTGTAACTATTCTAGTTTGCTTAGTTAGTTTGTTGTACCTAATTGTGTATCCACATGTATTAGTTTTAGTTTTGTTAGCTTAGAGCTTCCATGTGTAATGTACTCTTTGAATACTGATGTACTATACTATGAAGATCAATCTAAGAAAATATTTCCTTCTTATCTTAGTGTTTTCCTTCTTTCAAATATGTTATAGATTTGTATCTTGGTATCAGAGTCTCCACCCTATGATAGCCATGGAGAATCCTGTAGCAATAACAGGATTGCTTGTTTTGTGCACAAAGAGCACTACAATAACTTACTCATCCAATCTTGGTGAAACATGAAGAATAGTACTATCTTATCTGGAAACAACAAGTTGTAGTTACGATTAAAGGCCATGACCTTTAGAAGTTTCTTGATCAATAACCACTGCTTCAATATTCTTCACTTGAAGATTAGATTTTTGGTAAACCATATGCATAATTTTTATCTTGGGAGAAGCATGACCAATTACTTCTTTCATGTCTATTGCCTATTGTTTCTGAAAGCATGCTTACTTGATTGATCAGTTGTGAACAGTCAAGTCAAGCTTAAGCTTGAATACATGATTTCTTTGCTTTGCACACACAGGCTAAGAAACACCAATTTAAGATGGAACTACATAACACTAAGAAAGGCACGAGACAATTACAAAATATATGTTGTAGATTAAAGCACTGCTAAATGCACTTACTGCTAGAGGCAACCAAATATTGAAATCATTTCAGAACAACTTCTTGAGGAATATAATGTGTTGGTTACATTAGTGAATGCTCAAAGGGAACCATTCTTAATTAGTGAGATTGAGTCACTAATGTTAGCTCAATAGATATGTATTGACAAAAATATAAAGGTCGTGACATCTTTCAAAAATTTAACAGTACATTTAACAACTGTGGATCAAAAAGATAGCACTAACTACACAAACAAAAACAATGAATGACATCAAAGTTCAAATGGTAAAGGAATGTCTTTTAGAGATTCAAGAGGAAGAAACAGAGAAAGATAATGTTGATGTGATAATAGAGGAAGGTATTCCATAGTATGTCAAGTGTGTAACAAGGCAGGACATCCAACTTCACAATGTTAATGCAAGTTTGATCTAAAGTTTATTCCTAATTAGCCACATTATAATCAACAGTTAAATAACTCAATTTAGCCAAGTGTTAATGTTCATATACTATTTTACCTTCTACATAACCTACAAATATGACTTATAATACTACTCGTGTCAATATGTCTCCAACTGTTACTATTGGTTCATTAATTACTACTAAAAATCTTACAACTCTAGTAACATCTAAGTTTGTATATGATAATGAATGGCTTCTAGACATAGGTTCTAGTAACCATGTCACACTATATGAATCAAATCTATAGAATAACAAAGAATATCAAGGCTCAAATCAAATCCATGTAAGGAATGGTACAGGTTTAAGGTTCAAACACTTTAGGCATTCTTGTTTAACTTCTTCTACTAATCCTTCATTTTCTCTTGTTATCAATAATTTTGCTATGTGTTCCAAATATTACTAATAATGTCATTAGTGTATCTCAATTTGCTAGTGATAATCATGTCTCTTTTGAATTTTATGCCTCATTTTGTTAGGTCAAATCTCAAGTAATAGGGAAAATCCTTCTAGAAGGTTAGCTTAGATTTGATGGTCTTTATAGCTTTGATCTCACACCTTTATGCAAGACTAGTGATGGTTCATCTTGTCAGCTATTAGTAGCTTGTGGTTCTTCTAATCTCATGTCCAAATTTTTTATTTCTTCTTGTAACTATGTACTTGATAAGTTTGTTATTACTACTTATGCTTCTATCAATTCAATTTCTGATGATGTACACAAAACTAGTGATGTTTTCCCACTTTGGCACTATAAGTTGGGTCATCCAAGCACCACTATAGTAACCAAAGTTCTTCATTCACGTAATGTTAAGTTTACAAATAAAGAAGCATCATTTTTCAACATGACCTGTTATGCTGTCAAAGCTAGAAAATTACCCTCACGACCTTACAAAATAGTTATAATGCACCTTTTGAACTTGTTTACTTTGATATATGGGGACCAGCTCCCTTTCCTTAAGCATATAGTTCTCTTTACTATGTTACATTTGTTGAAGAATTCTTAAGGTTTACTTGGATTTATCCTTTGAAATGAAATTCTAATGCATTAATAGCAAAAACTTCAAAACAATGTCAAAACTTCTGTCTAGCTCAAAATTAAAGCTTTTCAATTAGATTTATAGGGTGAATTTTGTATTGTTACTCCTTATCTTATTGAACATGACATTATTCATTGATTTTCTTGTCCATATGCTCACCAGCAAAATGGTACTATAGAAGGAAAACATCGACATGTTGTTAGAACTAATCTTTCGATATTATCTCATGCTGGCTTACCTCTTCAATACTAGGAATATGCATTTTTTTACTATAGTGTATCTTATTAATCGCCTTCCATCAGTTACACTCAACTTTGATCCACCTTATCAGTGTTTTTTTAGATTTATCTTGATTAGCTTTTAAAAGTGTATGGGTACTTTGTTATTCATTGCTTATCCCTTATAATTGGCATAAACTTGCTCATTATTTAGTTGAGTACACATTCTTAGGGTGTAGTCAACATCACAAAGGTTATGAAGGTCTCTCTAATACAAGTCATATATATAGATATATTGATAGCTCTAAGAAATTATAGTTATCAAGCATGAAATCTTTGAGGAAAATGCTTGTTTCAAGTGCTTGGTTACTAGTTTTTATTTAATTTTAGTACCTAACTTTTTAAGAAAATAAGGATGTGTTGTCAACCTAAACAATGAACTTAATAAGAGTATTATGCATGAAAAATATAAGAAAGAATAATGCTTAGTGTGGTTTATATTCATATGTAGGTAAAAGGAGTGTGGAATCTCTTAAAGCAATAATTCTTCCCAGCTTTTATGACAGAACTGTGGCAATTACTGTGACAAAAACCTGTACTAACTTGGTTTAGTGAAATGTGCGTTTTGGAGGCTTGGGAGGATTTGAGGCTAAGAGACACTTGACTTTAGATGAAGACTAGTTTAACCCTAAAATAAAAGAGAAGGAGGTACGAAAACAATAGGAGAATAGGGTGTACTGTAAGAAGGAAGCAAGAAAGTGTAGAGAAAGGGTTGATTTCTAATTTTGGGGATCTTCTTTATCATTTTGATAGTAGGAAGAGGAGATTGGTAGTAGGAAATGAAGGACGAGTTGAAATAGGAGCATAAAGTACACTAATTATGACTAAAGGATTTAGAGTTTGGCAATTGATTTCATCATTATTGATCTTTGTTTCATTTTTTAGTTGTACTAGCCTATGGATAGCTTGAAGATTGTTTGGATTTTAATTATCATGAACTAAACTTTAGTTGCTGTTTGAACTTAAATTCACATAATGCTTTGAGTTGTTGACATTATGTTTAATGAATTGCATTAATATTTAATCAAGTTTGTTATGAATGATTATGCTATTTGTTTATTGGCCACCAATAGATAGTAAATTAGCTTGAATTAGTTATGCAAGGTTCGATTCAAGTGGGATCTAGTTTGATTACTATGGGTTCTTCAATTGATTTGGGGATTTACAACTATATAGGAATATATAGGTTGTCTCACATAACCCATCCAATCTTGAGCTTCAATTTAACTTCTATAATTTAGGTTCTTATAGGAATATGTTAAATAGAAAATTAGTTAGGTTAGCATAGCAATGCAATTTGTTATTGGGATTAACATAGTGCATTTTGCCATGATGTTGTCATGACATTGCTGTGACAATAATAAGCAGAATGCAAACAAAAGGGGAAAATAGCAATCCGAGCACTTCTTGATTAAAAGTAGTTGATTCTTCTCTATTATTACCTATTTCTTTAGCAGTTATGTTATATTTTAGTTTTACTAGTCAATTTGATTTGTTTAGTTTAGTTATATAGTTAAAATTCTCATAAAAGAAATTGATATTGTTACTCTTTTCTCATTTATTTTGATTAAGTTAGCTTTACATTAATATTTAATACGCAATCCTCGTGGGACAATACTTTCTTACTTCTATATTACTTAAGCGATTCAATGCACTTGTTTGAGTCGTTTATATATATATATATATATATATGTATGTATGTCATTTTTAATGAGTGTTCTTTTCTATTAAAAAAAATCTAGCTCTTTTCTTCCTTGTCTTCTTCATCTTTGCCTTTTTCTTTTGCTCAAATTACTCTTGTTGATTTTAGTGCTAAAGGTGGTGGTTTCTTTAACAATACTAACTCTGCTTCATAGTATACAAATGGTTTAAGTGGTGTACGACTATAAAAAACTATGAATAAGTTACAATCTTCCATTTAACTGTAGCAACCAGTGCCTATGCCACAATCTTCCACTAGTAACTCTCAACAATATATCTCTATCAAAACTAGCAGTATTGATATTGAAAGTAGTCCAAATACAACTCTATCTCGATTAACTATAGATTCTTGTTTAAATCAAATTTTTTAACTACAACACTCTTTTGATGGCAATCATAACTCAAAGTCAGTACAATAGGATTTTGTCTCTTCTGCTTCTATAGAATTGAAGCAAACTTCTTCATATTCAATAGTTACTAGAGCTACAACAACGATCTTTAAGCCAAAGATTTATTTGGCAAAGTGACAATATGATAGTCCACAAGAAGCATTAGCAAAATCTAAATGGAAATATGGAATGGAGGAAGAACATGGAGCTTTACTAAAAAATAATACCTAGATATTAACTTCTATTCTAGCTTAAAAGTCAGCTATAGGGTGCAAATGGGTATTTAGAACTAAATAAAATGCATATGGATCTATTAATTGGTATAAGGCTATGCTAGTAGCTAAAGAGTTTCATCCACAATTCGGATTTAATTTTAGTGAAGCATTTTCACCAATAATTAGACCAACAACTATCATGACTTTACTTACCATTGCTTTGTCTCAACAGTGGAAAATTTTTCATTTTAAAGTAATTGATCAATGAAATTGGTTTGTGCCTTTGTTTGTTCAGCACAAATAAAGTATAAAAATGGGCAAAATTCGAAATTCTATCTAACGTTTGCCATCAATATACGTCATGGAAGAAAGGAGATTAGTCATTGTCATTTAAATTTCTATAGTAATTTTTGACTTGATGAAATTTCTTTCCTTTTAACCTCAATTGTGCAATAAGGAATTCATGAATGTGTAGTTATGCTAAAGGGCTGGTTGGAGTAAGATGAAATAATTTGATATGGGAAATGCAACTTGCATATGGAGTATGATCTTTCATATCTGTGTGTGTATGTGTTTGTGTCTATATGTAATGTATGTAATATTTATCTTGGTGTATAAAGGGTAAATGATAGACTAATGAATGCTAAGGTATTAATTATGGTATGAAAAATAATGGAAATGGGAAAAGAAGTTAAGCAATGAATTGTTGCATAATCATATTGTTGGAAGATTGTAAAAAATGATTAAATCTTCCTTTGGCATGTAGGGAAATATGTATTGGATCATATGTTTATTTGATTTACCAAGTTCTTTTTAAGAATTGATTCATCACATGCTTCTCTTTAAATCCATGTTCTTGCTATCAAACTTGTATTTTTTGCATTTCTACGTTACAAGGGACTACCTTGGGCATACTGCAAGTAAGGGTAATGAGAAAAGCTAGGATTAACTAGTGTCATTCAATCAACGAGGTAAGCAGATAGCTTTTCCTAAGTTCTTTTTTATGAATGATTCTTCTCTTTAAATCTATGTTCTTGATCTCTTACTTACATCCTCATGTTAATGTAAGAAGCTCTTCTTATCTCATTTTTACAAAGTTTAGTTTTAAAAGGATTACAATTTATTCATGTTGATTGATTAAATTCGTGCATGGGGCTAAATATTTATGAACATGAAAATTGCATATTGTCTTAATGGAAATACCAAAACTTGTATTAGTGTTGATATTAAACAAAGAAAACCCATGCACAACAGTTTCCTTATACTAAAGGAGGACTAGTATAAGACACTAGTAGCTAACAGCAGATCTGTTAACCTTTGATGCACCGTGGAAACACACAGCAAGAAAGGTAATAGGATATGCTAGCCCCATGTGATAACTATCACACAGGAAAGGAGGGATGATTGTAGCACAAGTTTAGGACTCGTGACCATTTGTTAGTTACCTTAAGGACTATGTGCCCTTGATAGACAATGATTTACCCCAAAGGTTGTGTGCCCTAAACAATTGGTGAATTTTCTCGAGGGATATGTGCCTTTGATAGATGGTGATTACCTTAAGGGTTGTATGCCTTCATAGATGGTGAATTTCCCTAAAGGTTGTGTGACCTCAATAGATGATGATTATCCCGTGGGATGTATGCCCACGACAGACCTATCATGTCCTCTGATAGTCCTTTCCTATAGATGATATTTAACTAAATTGTTTTTCCTACCTTCCAATGTGAAATTAAATTTTATACTATAGGTTTGTAAAGGTTTATTCATGCTTTGACTATTTATGGAATTTTACATTATCATGTTACAGTTATTATCTTCTTTATGTTGATACAATGAAAAATTATACTTTTTGCAAGTTTATTGTGTAATCATTCTTTTAAACTCTTTTCTTTATTATTTAAATTACATTATCATGTTTTTCTAGGATGCTACCATTTCACATTTGTTATTTTAGATAATTTGATAGAGCAACCCCTTAGACTCAAGGATAGGACTTAAAGACTCATTGGTGAGCCCTACTTTGATCTGTAAGGGTAGGATTCTTCTTCATAAATCTTTTTTTTTTTTGGTTGTTTAGTGATTATATTGTTGGTTAATTGTATATTTGATCTAAATGTATCCTTGATGACCATATGTAGGGTTTTTTTTAATCTTTTCTTTGTATTTTTTTTATAATTTTTTTTGTTTATGAGAACAAAACTCTCCATTTGGGATTGTTTTTGGACTGAAAGGTGTTTGTACAATTCAAGAAGCCTTACTTTCACATAAGACTTTGTCAAATTTTCTACTAAGCCTGATTGTTGATTACTAACTAGTGCATAAGAGTAACTCATTGCATAGTTCTTGAATGTTTTAAATTGATATATGAATGATATGTTCTTAGTTTATGCTTGCTGAAATGGGATTTCCCCCTCGTCATCTACGTCGGTTGCTTGCCGATTTTTGGGGTGTGACACAGTACTAAACAAACAAAAATGAAAAATCAAAGGGAGAGAAAATACATGAAATTAGTGGTTACCATTTGCTTTCTCTTAAAGTTCCAACACTCATTCAAGTTCCATTTCCACTTTAGCTATGGCAAGCCACTTACTATCATATTCATTCAAGTAACTCTCTACAATAATGTACAATTTCCAACACTCTAGTGCAATTTCTCCTACCAAAATTGGATAAATAATTTTCTTAGTATCCAACTTTCAAAATATATCCCAAAAAGATGGCAAAGTATGTTCAACTCCATTCACATTCTCACGTTTGACCTCACCCCTTTATGAAATGTCTCCCTCAAAGTTTGGAAAACATTTTTTTGCATTACCCAATTCAATCAAAGCCACTTTAAAAGAATAGATGTCCAAATTATCTATGAACCAACCATGCCAAGCATACTTAAGATCCATATGTGTATTTGTACCTATGATAATATCCAACTTAATAAGTTCCAAGGCCTTGAACAAAAGTTTGGTCCCTTTATAATAAGCCCAAAACTTGTGATCTTGGGAAGCCAATTCTCTTCAAAAAGAATGTTGTCCGTTGTCACATCATGGTGGAAGATGGTGTATTTAGTTCCTAAGTCATGGTAATGTAATCTACGCACTGCCCTTACGTTGATTTCTAGCCTTTTCGTCCATAACAATAATGGTGACTTACTATCCCTTGGATCTCTCAATTTCTAAGGGGTCCATTTGGTACACACTTATACACCATCATTATTTCATTTTTAAATTTTTAACAAAATGCAATAAGAGACATCAAAATAAGGTGGTGTCACTAGCATATCAATATGATTTCATTATTTAACATATATAATACGGGTGGGATGAATCTTCTGTCTTGCACTTTCTTCACTGCAATTTCTTCAGAGTAGTCAACTTAAGTCAAAGTTTCTGGTAGGATTTCAAAGTTGAACAAGTGAAAAGTGAGGGCATAGATGTTTTATAATTTTGGATGGTTGTTTCGGAGAAGCAAAGCCACCAAAGCAATCGTGAAGGATTCCCATTTGAGTAATATTGTAATGTTAGTGCAAACTGTAATAAGGAAAAGCTTTAAACTGAGTGATGAGTGTCTGAAATGAATTGGCTATGGCCAAGAGACTAATGGACAAAAAGACTAGGATTTCAACACAAGATAGAGAATGGGAGATCCCTAATTTCTTGGTCTCTAACCTCTCCTAGTCATTCATTTAAATGACTCGTTTGGATAATTGAGTAAATTAAGGGGTACACTAGCAATTCTTTTCACAGATGGTCATCTATGCAAGGTAAGACTTCCTTCTTTCATGATAGAGGGGCCAACATAAGACTTTTAAGATATACAAGTTTTAACTACATTGAAAAATGAAAAATCAACTCTCGTTTTTTCTTTTAACTCAAAGTTATGTATATCTCTCTTAATCTTTCCATCTCTTTTAACATTTCTATCCTTTCAGTGTTTCCTGGTTTTCTTTTGTCTTTCCTCCTAGCCAATGGTTAAATTTTAAGAAACCACCACGTCCATACCAAATTCACTCCTGAGCAACACGAACACTACTATTTCATTCAACCCTTTCATGGTTCTAGCTCGTAGCTTGCTCTTCCATCAATTAGTTACTAATGTTATGTATGTTTTAAATTATAGCAATATATCTAGTATCTTTCCAATTTACGCTAGATCAAATGCATATCTCTAATTATTTAAAAATAGAGCAATAAAAAAGAATTATAATTTTTATTTTTGCACATTTATGATACTCATTAAAATTTTAGACTTTTATTATTTTAATTTCAAAATTAGATAAATTGAGTTGGGGAGGGGACTGACTATATATCTGATCCAAGTGTGGTGATAGGAAATGCTCTTGTTCTCTCTAAAAGAAATGAGACTTTATGCTTTTTCCTTTTTACAATCTATCATTGGGTGTATATATGCTTTCCTACTGTTCTTTTTTCACTTGCGCTTTTATCTACCAAGTTTCCTCTATTCATGGACTTTTGCGCAAGCTTGTTTTACTTCAATCTTCTTAAAGAAGTTTCATTTCAATTCATTTGATTTAAGAATTAGATATCATATTAATGTTCAACTCGTATTAGTATGACAAAATTGCTCTAATTAATTAACAAAATTTTTATAAGGTTAACCAAATAACCAGTAGTAAAAATGCAATGAACCCACACTTGAACTTAGCTGGAGGCTATTTTTGGTAGTAAAAAGAGATAATTTTCCATCTTATCAATTTGGTTATGTTCTTTTGAAGAATCTAATACCTGTATACAAAAAGAAAAAATAAGCTAAAATAAAAATTAAAAAATTTGGCTTCAATGGAAAGCCTTGGAAGTGCGTCAAATTCCTTATCTCTAAAGAAAGCATGGCCTCCATAAGTCTTTGGCTTGTAAGTACAATTCAATTTGGCAAAAAAAATTTTCACTTTTACTCATACTTGATTCCAACATATTAATGGCTAATGCTGATGCTGGTATATAACTTCAACAACCTTGGAGCTTCTTTTAATAACATAAAATAAATAAACAAAAAAAATAATATTTAAAAGAGGAAGATGTTGAAATAAAATAGGAAAATTGAAATAGTGTAATTAGATTTGACATAAAATCCATTGATACATGTACAACCTCTGATGGGAAAGGATTACAACTCAACACTAAAAGATAGGGTTAATTCCAAAAGTGAAACCCTATCTAGTATATATAGGATAGCTATGAGCTGAGTCTCTCTCAATATCGATTTATGTATAGTAACGAGCTATCCAATCACATAACCTAATCTATTTAAGTAATGTTAGATACAAATAATTAATTATTTGATATTATTCAAAGTATAATATATTAATTAGTAAAATAATTAATTAATACTAATTCACAAATTAATTAATTATTCTAATAGAAGAAAGCAGGAAATTGATGGTTGGAATTTGCTTCCTGTTATAGTTCAAACATACACTCCAGTTTGTCCTCTACTTCATCTATGGCTAGCCTTTCATCAGGATCTTTACTAAAGCAATTGTATGCAATGTCATATAATTTTCACCATTCTAGTGCTATTTGTCCCACCAAACTTAGATCAATGATTCTCATTTCATTTCCGTTCTCTGCAACATTATGTACTTTCTCAACAATATTTTGGAAAGATGACCAAATGTCATGTCTCCATAGTCAAACAAGGGAATTAATAAGCTAAATATAGAGATACAAGTTATAGAAGAGTCAAATATCAGTGAATGTATTATAAATTCATTTAGAAACACAATGCAGAATGATAGTAGAACATAGAAGGGGATGAGAATACGAAAGGAAATAGAAGCGACAGATCCAACACAACCTGCTTATGGTGATCTTCCCTTATTTAAACTACTCTCATCACACTAATTATCACTCACAACTATCCCTCTAATGTCCAAGATTCCATATGTAATTAGTTAGTCTTTTGGCTGCTCATTTCAGTCATGTGCTCCTTCTTGTGCCTTCCACTAGATTAGCGATGACATTCTCCTCTGTGGTTTGGGATAGGCCTTCATTCAAAAAAATACCTCGATCCCTAAAAGGAACCTTATCTTTAAGGTTTAGGGTAGGAAACTGCTTAAGTAAAATAGACTTAGTTTACCACATGGTTGCAAAGTCATCGAGTCCACTCCATTTAACTAATAATTGCTTTGTTAGTGTTCTGTTGACTAGAAAGATTCTATGTCCCAATATAGTGTATGGTATGTTCATTGAGGTTGCTTGGTAATCTGTTAACTATAAAAGTGTTTGAGTGATATGTGAAAACTAGATGAATGCAAGCTGATTCAAGAAGATCAAGCTTATAAACTTGTTAGCTTATACGTTTTAAGACTTTGTATAGACCAAATTAGCAACTGCAACCTATTTAGTTCCAGCCAATAGGAATGAATGAACCTTGGGTCTTCATTAATGATTATTACCCAAGGTGGTCCATGTAAGCAAATGATATGAGAAACAAAGGCTTCAGTTACATGTCGAGAATCAAAGCATGGTGGAAGAGGGATAAGGTTGCCATATTTGGATAAACGGTACATATCAATCATGATGGTTCCCTTTCCTTTTGAACATGGCAAGCACACTATAAAATCCATTGCAATTTCTTTGAAAATAAGTTCCAGAATAGGCAATGGTTGAAAATCTCAGTTGGTAATTGTGTTAAGTCCATCATCTATTGACAAACTTGACACGTGGGGACGAATAACTTTATGTCATAACGCATACCCTTCCAAAAAAATTGGAAGAAAGTCTATGAAATGTTCTAGCAATGCCTGCATTGTAATATCCCAAATTTTTAACTTGTGAGAATTTTTAATTTTATTTAAGTCATATGATATTTGAATTATAATACTTTAATTTCCTTAATATGAAATAAAATCATTAATTTGGATCTTACGAGAAATTACTAAATAACATAGGGTTACTTAGGAAATTGCAAAAAAAAAAAAATTGAGGGGAAAGAAGGAATTTAAGTCATTTTGGGAAACCATTAAAATAAACAAAAGGGAGAAAATAGTAGTGGGAGACATGTGTGCAATATAGATATGGGTGCTTATGTAAGCAGGTAGAATTAGCAATTTTAACCAAAATTCTGGTAAAAGCTAGGGACTTACATAAAATTTAAGCCAAAATAAGAATGAATTGTGAGCTTCTTATTAGAAGAGAGAGCATGAATGGATTGGTAGGAATTACATTTAATGAGCTCCCCCACTTGTCAAGAAGAGCTATAGGGTCATGACACCTAAGAGGTTGATTAAGCAAGGAAATGTTTAAAAAAGCACTAAGTGCTTCGTGAGGCCAAAGTAAGCGAGAGAGAAAGGCTAAGTGAACTCGTATAATTGAGAATAGAAAGAAGAAGAGAGGGAAGAGGCCAAGGAGAAGGAAGCTTGGCACACTCTCAGGAAGAAAGAGAAAATGAAAGACCAAGGGAGGACAAATTTAAGATTAGATCATAGGACTTATAAGAGAAAGAGGTCAATTTAACTAAAGTCCAAAATTTTCTCTAACCATGCCTACCTAGTTAAGAAACATATGGTAGTTATGCTGTGGCCTCTTAGAGGTGTAAGTTACTTGAGCAATTTTTACTTGGACGTGGTTACCATAGTGATGATACGCATGTTTTTATATCCTTTTCTTGCATCCTTATGCTTGCTCACTCTTAAATGGCAATATTGGCTTGTACATGTGATTATTTGCTTAGATTAGAGTTGGCAAACTATTAAGATTTTTCATTAAATCTCACCCTCCCTTCTCTTATGAATATCATAGGAACTAAAGACAATGTTGGTGTTAATTGATGCTTTTAGCTTTGTGCAAGATTATCTCATCTTCTCCTTAGCTTTTACAATGAATGTTATCACGGTTGGGATGGAGACATACATTGAGTATGTTGTGAGAAGGGTCAATATTGGGGAGCACCTCTATGTTCAAAATCCTATGGCAAGAAGCTATAGTTGTTTAATCTATAAGCATATCTAAGTGTTGTATTTGTTTAGTTTCTTGTGAATGTACTCTTGGCTAAAATGGAAGAATGTTGTAGAAGGCCGCTTTTTGTTGTTTTGCTAATGATGTAAGCTCAATGGAGCAAGAAATGATGAATATGTAAAGCCTTTGTGTTGCTTTTTGGTTTGGCCGAGAAGTTCATGAAGTGTCTTGTATAAAATCTCATGTTGAATGCTTAGTCTCTTTGTTTAATTATAATTACTATGTGCAAAACCCAAAAGCTTGCATTTGTATATGTGGAGTACATGTGTTGTAAGGAGGGAATTTAAAAATGGGGAATGTTCATATAATAGTGTTTTAGAGTTTAGTTACAATATAATAGGATTAACCTTATGTTTTATTTAGTTTAGCAATGGCATGTTTTAAACCCTAGCTAAATCAAGTACAACAACCACCAATTATTTGAATAAATTTAAGAGTCCTCTTCATGCAAATTGAAAGTGCAACCCAAGAGCCTACTTCTTTGTAGCTTTGCATGCTTTGACTTTCTTGGGAAAGGAAGAAGGTGAGTGCTTTTGGAGAAAAATCATGATTATTATTTGGTAACTTGTAGCTAAGAGGTAATGTGTAAGTATCACTATCTCTCTTGGCTAATTATACTTATTAAGTAAATGACTAGAGGTAATGATAATAGTGCTCCAAAAAGAAAAAATAAGAAAGGGAAAATTTTGAATTTAAGACCAAATAACGCATTCATGTCTCAAATAAGGAGTGGATTGAGGGACTAATCCAAAAATTTTACTAAGGCACTAGGGTATAAATTGAAATAATATCTCCCTAAACACATGAGAGAGGTAATGTAAATTTATGAGCATTAAATGCACCACCACTCCTTTTCTTGAAAAGACCATGTGATTATAAGAGAGAAAATAAGCTCCACAATTACACCTAGGCTGGTGCTTATAGTCTCAAAAATTGTAAAAGTAAGTAATGATTACCCTTATGGAAACCGGAGTGGCTGCATTATGAAATTCATTATGCAAAATTTGTGTGCCTTGCATGGAGAATGAACGAATATTATGGTTGCATTCCTTTGTCTTAGACAAGCAGTGAGAATGGTTGGGCCAAAAGTTCTTTGGATTATTCTAGCCTATGAATGGGTCAATCCTTTTGGGCCATTTAAATTTATATAGGCTTATATTGAAAAGTCCCTTGAACCTTTAGTTTTACTTAACTTCAAATTATGTAATAACATTTATAATTACAACATGTTGTATGATGTGTGAAATTATTTAAAAGAATAAGATGGAACCAAATCGTTATTTTTCATAGTTAGCCATTGCTTTATAGTGTCGCAAGAAAAATCACAATTGACATTTGCAAACTTTGTATTAGTAGAAGAAATTTTCTCTTTCAAATAATTTCCTTGTTCGGCCATTACCTTAATTTAATTATTGCGAGTAGATTTTTGTGTGATACACAATGGATAGATCACTTGTATATTAGATTTGGTATAAGTAATAGAAGCCCTAGAAAAAGGTCAATTATAGTTCTATAATATTTCGTAACGTATGATTTCAATAGTGATTGAATTTATGAACTATTTCCTTGTTGCAATTTTGTACTGAATTAGTGAAATCATTCTTTATTTGATAAAAATTTTAAATAACTTAAGTGTTTTCATCGTTATATTATCCATTGCATTATTTTTTTTATATTACAATATAGAGTGTCACATGTCGACCAGCATGACCTCCAATCTTTGAAGAATGATACTGATAAAGAAGTTGGAGACATAAAGGAGAATTTGTTGGTAAAACCAAATGCCCTTTAAAGAAAAGAAGGCCATTGCAAAACAAATACTGAGAAAAAAGCTATAAGATTGTCGTAAAGTTGTTTTTGTAGAGCAAGTAACTTAGGATATTTTTGTTGGCATCTTTCAATGCATCAGCAAGAGCAAAAGTGATAAGTTCCTAATTGTGTTATGTTTATATATATTTTACTAGGAATTTATCATGTATGTTGGATAAATTCATTTAATTTAGTGACTAAATAATATTGATTTCATAAATTTTATGGGTTGAACTATTTGGTTGCTTCATTGCATTAAATTTATCTAATTTCATATTGTTTTGATAGAAATTCTAGGAGAAATGTGTTCATGAAAGGATATGAAGAGTTGGAGGCATGGAAAAGAAAGATTTTTTTAGGTTTTTCCAAACATTTTAGAAGTTGGAAGAAGCCAAGGAAGAAAGTTGAGATGTTATTCAATCAAACATGGTGAACACTCAACTTTGATGCCAATTTTAGACCTCAAAACATCAGAATTAAACATGGTCATTTCACACAAAGTTGTAGATTTAATCGAGAGCTTTCCAATAAGTAACAATTTGCTATAATCAAACATTGGATTATTAAGTCATGACCAAAACACTTAAATTGTGTCAATGTACACCTTTCTGGCACCAAGGCGCCCAATAATGTGTAAAATCCAAAGATTTGGTGCCAAGGCACCGAAACCTAGTGCTTTGGCACCAACACATAGTCATATTGAGGGTAATTACGTAGTTTGACTAGGGAGGTTCTATAAATAGGGAAAATTAAAATTTTTAAGGTTCAAAAGCTAGGGAGAAAGGATGGAGGAAAGAAATGACTCGTGAGAACAAGGGTTTTTGAAGGAAACTTCAATCAACTTGCTCTTCCAAGGTGTTTTCTTATAAGGAGAGGCCAATGGTTGGTCTCCTTATATGATGGTAATTTCATATCCATATGCCATAACTTTCGTTGATTATTATAACCTATTAATATGTAGTAAGCCATCTTATCAAACTTACTATATTGATGGTTTGGTGTGGAAACATAACACACACTGCTAAATACTTGAAAATGACTTATCGTGGGTTTGATATTCCAGAGCTTCTCATATGGAGACATAGAACTGAGGCTTACTTAAGGTATCCTATTGATAACATAAGCGGTGGTCTTTATGCATTCTATCTAAAACTGTGGCAGTACATTCATAGCATGTAACATACTTTGGTAGGTCTCTACTAAGTGTTGATTCATCCTTTCTAGAACCACATTTTATTGATGTGTTCCTAGGTATGTCAATTATCGTCTTATATTATTTTGCTATAAACACTTGTTAAATTCCTTATATATGTATTCTCTTCTGTTACTTCTCTTTCATTTTTCTCTTAGAATGCTTTGAATTTAGAAAACGTTTCTAATTTTTCTTTCATGAAATCTACCCATACATACATCAAGTAGTCATAATGAATGTGATCATATACCAATATCCATCGACGGATAATTGCTTGACTGGTCTAAAAGATCTAAAAGAAATAGCTCCAATGGACTTTTAGCTCTAAAACTGGACTCCTCATATAGTAACTGATATGTCTTACCATATTAGCTCCTTGCACAGACTATATCGTCTGAAACTTCAAGTTATAGCATTTCTTTCTTCATAGATTACTCTGAAACTTCAAGAATAATTTTAATTATACTTTCTTCTGCAAGTAGACGAATATATGAAAGAGAATCAGTCAATGTGTGAAAGGGTGGGTGGAGATCAAATTGTGTAGGATCATTGATGAATTGTTTGTAATTGAGAGAAAACAGAGTGAGGTCTCATGCTTGATGCTAGAGCACTGTTTCTGTGAAGGAATTATTGGACAAGTAAATCAAGTGTGATAATATAAAGTATACTTGCATTTATAAAGTATTTCATTAAATTGTTCATTAATTTGATAGGTTATTGATTAACAATGGTACTTTTTATTTTAATTTGGATAGACAGTTGAATCCTATTTTGATGTCCAAACATACTTTTATACTTCTCAAATATTATGAATCTAAACTCATTATAAGCAAGCGAACAATATAAGCTAATGGAAAATTTAGTACGTAAATATACTTCTAAACTTCTCAAACATTACAAAACCAAACACACTATATAAATTAGCTTCATAGTCATAATTATTAGAGGTGATTGATAATTATTAAATTACGAAAGAAAATCCTCGTGCCCAATGATATTTGTCCTTAAAAATTGATTCTAAAAAGGAGAGAAATAATTTTCCTTACAATGGCAACGGAAGATAAAATTTTGATGGCTAAAAAATAAAACGGAAGTAAACAAAAAGAAAAATCAAGAAAAAACTATTAGTTAATAATTATATAATTTTATAACAAATAAGATAACATATTAATCCAATCAAATCAGGATAGAGAATAATACTAACCCAATCAAATTATATGATTTCATCTTTCTATCATAATTTGATTGGACCAGCTAATACACCTCTTCACCTACCACATGAATCAAGAGAGGAAGAAAGCATGAAACTGGGGGTTGGCATCAGCTTCCTCTTGTAGTTCCAACACGCGCTCAAGTTCTACCTCCACTTCGCCCATTGCTGGCCTTTCATCCGGATCTTCACATGAGCAACTCTCTGCAATGTCCATATACAATTTCCAACACTCTTGCGCTATTTTTCCCACCAAATTTGGATCAATAATTCGCTTAGCATTTCCCTTTTCTGCAAGATTCCGTACTTTCGTAGCTATATGCTTTAAAGATGACGAAGAAGGTTCATACTTACTATCCAAAATCATATTAATTTTGCCTATCGACTTTCCGCATATCAATTCCAACAAAATCATTCCGAAAGAATAAACATCACATTTATCTGTGAACCAACCATGCCCTGCGTACTCAGGGGCCATGTATCCATACGTACCTTCAATTTGTTCCAACTCGATAGGCTTTGGGGGCTTTGTCGAAGATTTTGGACCCTTTAAAGAATGCCAGAAACCTGTGAGTTTGGGATTTCAATTTTCATCCAAAAGAATGAGAGTGGTTTTCACATCACGGTGAAAGATGGTGCGCTTGGTTCCTGCGTGAAGGTAGTGTAATCCCCGCCCCACTCCTATGCTGATTTCTAGTCGTTTCTTCCATGACAGTACTGGTGACCTACTATGACTTCCACTTCGATCATGTTGATTTTTGAGGGACCCATTGGGCAAGTATTCGTACACCGCCATCAATTCTTTCTTATCGTCACAAAATCCGATAAGAGACACCAAATTTGGATGGCGAAGCTGGCACATGAAGAGGATTTCATTCTTGTACATAGAGAGCCCTGGTGAGGATCCTCCTGCTCGTAGCCGCTTCACTGCAATTTGTGTTGGTTCGTCATGGATGGAGATGCAACCTCTGTATGTCTCCCCAAAGGGTGCTCTTCCGATGAGTTGATTTGTGTCGAAGTTGTTGGTAGCTTTTCGAAGTTGGGCGAGCGAAAAGCGATGGCATAGCTCTTGTATTGTTGTGGGAGGTTGTTTAGTGGAAGAAGAAGCAAAGCCATCGAAGCATTTGGGAATGATCTCCATGTGAGTGATATTGCAATGTTGCAGCAAACTGCAATGAAGATCAGCTTCAGTGTCTGAAATGAATTAACTCTGGTTATGGATTTTTGTGAATTTATAATATTCATCGAATTTTTAATTTCATTATTTTAATTTTAGAATTAGATATAATGACTTGGGAAGGGGACTAATTATATCAGACCCAAGTGTGGTGAGAGGAAATGCTCTCCTCTCAAAGAAATGATCAAGTTCTTCTGAAGCAGAGTTTCTGCCCTTTTTATTTTATCAAAAAAAAGAAAAAGAGTTTCTGCTTTTTTCCTTTTGCTAATCTATCTTTTGCTGCTTTCGATGCTTCCAACTGTTCTTTTTCCTAGTGGCATTTTCTATGAAGTTTCCTCTCTTCTTAGAACTTTATGCAAGCTTTTTTACTATTATATTAAAAGTTTCATTGTAATTGCTTTAACAAAATTGCTCTAATGAACAAAGTAACTAGAGTAAAACGCTCAGAGTCTAATTTCAATTGGTTCTCTCAATAATTTATGTCATCATAATTTATATTTAAAATTTTTTATTTAAAAAGTTAGCTTTGTAATGTAATTCATCCAACACAATTAATTTTTTTAATCATTTATGTAAGTATGAATTTAGATGACAATTGTGATTTAAAAAAAAAAAAACTTAACAAGATAGTTTCTAGAACTTTTAAATTTTGAAATACGATAAAACAAACAAGCTAGAAGTTGGTTCTAATCTAGATCCTTTCATGTTTTGGCAAGAATTTTGAGGTTATGCTTGATGAAGGTGAATTATTGAATAAAAATTCAATAATTTAGGTTTACAACTAAAAAATATGGTTATAATGTGTAGATAGACTTTTAAATTTTAAAATGCAATAAATGAACAATTTGTAAGTTGGTTCCAATTCAAATCCCTTTATATTTTGATAGGAGCACGAGGTCATATTTAATAAAAATAAAGTATTAAATAAAAATATAATGATTTAAATTTACAGATAAAAAATAAGGCAGCACGTAATCATAAGTTGGTTCCATTTAAATTGTTATTAAATGTGAATGATAATGAATAAATTAGAAGAGAAAAATCTCATGCCTGACCACACTAATTATCCTTTCGATGTTCTTGTGGACAGAAAGACATGGATTTCAACGCGAGGTAGAGAATGGTGGATCCCTAATTTCCTGGTCTGTGCTCTCTTTCTCTCTCATGTCATGCATTTGATTGACGCGTTTGGGCCCTCCGAGTAAGAACTTATGTGAACTCGACCATTTCTTTTTACCGGTGGTGTGGAACTTGTGTAAATTCAGACACATATTACCATTTCTTTTCCCACATTTTCTTCCACGCAAGGCAAGACATCCTTCTTTTATAACAGCAGGGGCCTACATAAAACTTTCAAGAAATATAAGTTTTGAATACATAGAAAGAAGACAAGTCTTCTCTCATGTCTTCTTGTAACTCATTATTGTGTATCTCTCTTTCCATCTTTTTCAACATTTCTGTCCTTTCAGTGTTCTCATATTTTCTCACCTGTCTTTCCCAGTTTTTTCTCTCTTTCTTCTTTGGCAATGCTTAAAGCCGAAGAAACTTCCATGTCCATCCTAAATTCACTCGTAACTCGTGAAACAACACAAACCCTGCTCTTTTCAGTCTATATTTCTAGGGATTAAAATATAGAGCAGTAAGAAAGAATTTTACTTTTTAATTTTTTGTGACTATTTAATATTCAACATATTTATGATTTCATTGTTTTTAGAATTAGATATAATTTGGGGAAGGGAGTAATCATTTTATCAAACCCAAGTGTGGTGAAAGAATGTGATCTTCTCCCTAAAGGAAATGAGCAAGTTTTGAAGCAGACTTTATGCTTTTTCATACCCTTAATGCCTTCTCTCTTAGCTAATTAATAACCGTACGTTCTGTTGTCATTATATTTCCGAGTTTCATTTGGTGGTTTTATTTTCAATAAGAGTCTTGACTATTAAGTAGTGACTAAACGAATACAATTATATAATTTTATAACGAAAATTATTAAATGACAGAAGAAGAAAAAATGACCATTTGGTGTTTTATTTTTTATTTTAGTACCAATTTAATCCTTTACAAATTTATACTATCAATTTGGTCCCCCATAATTTGTTTGTAATTTAGAAAAAAACATAGTGAGGTCTCATGCTTGATGCTAGAGCACTGTTTTCTTGAAGGAATTAGGATGGTCATTCGTGTAATCAGTGTCTGAAACGAATTAGCTATTTTCTTCCTAGTCATTCTTGATTTTTAGAGCATGGGTCCACGCGGTGCATCTCTAATTTCCTAGTCTCTATAGTACTCTCCCTACTCAATTGATTGACATGTTTGGGCCTATGAAAGAAGATTACTTTAACTATACGTGTTTTGGTGATTTAGACTTTAGCGTTCTCTGAGATGTTTATATGTCCTCTTTCAACTATGTTTTGTCTCGTTCAAAAAATAATAGATATTTTCCATTTCATATATCCTATATATTATAGCCAAGAATTTAAGTTTATCTAAACTTTTTTTCTGAATGAAATCACCGAACATTAATTAACTATAAGCTCAAAATTTGTAGAACGGATATTGCTGAAGAACTTTTGCTATGAAAGTTACAAACACAAATGAACTAATGAACATGGACAACTTGGAAGGTCGGGAGTTGATAAATACAAGTACAAATGTTAAAAGCTAGGTTTTCTTCCTTTTTTTTGCTTAATATTTCCATAAATTATGATGTTAATTTTCATATGTCAATTCTCAATCAACAAGCATAATTTGAATGCAAAAGCGTTCATTTGGAAAAAAGATGAGAATTGAGAATGTGTCTAATTTTATTTGATAAAGTTTATAGCATGCTTATTTAAAGCTCAAATGTGACTATAGAAAAAATGAGGAAGATTTTTTCTATACAATAGGACTTAACCTAAACCCACTTCTATATATTTTCTTGGCCTAGTACTTGAATATTTTAAACATATAGATTTCATCCATCTTATGTAATACTCTTTACTTGTCTCACATATATCTAGATACATGAATATTAGCCTATATACGAATCATATTTTATCAGATACATCAATTATACAATAATCTATGTACACCAATATTTAAGTACATTACCAAGTATACACAAATATTAAATTGAACCATTTAGGAAAAATGTCATATTACAATTAATATTTAACATAGAGAAACAATTATCCTTATAAAGGCTCCAAAAGATAGAATTAGGGTGGCTGAAAACTCAGACACAGAATGAACAAAAAGAGAAAAAACTAACAGAGAGAAATTGCATGAAATTGGTGGTTGTCGCTGGCTTCCTCTTGAAGTTCCAACGCTCGTTCAAGTTCCACCTCCACTTCGCCCATGGCTGGCCTTTCACTAGCATCTTCATTTAAGCAAATCTCTACAATATGAATGTACAATTTCCAGCACTCTGGCGTTATTTCTCCTACCAAACATGGATCAATAATTTTTTCAGCATTCTTCTTTCGAACTATATCCCAAAATGATGGCAAAGTATGTCCCCCCCCCCCCCCCCCTCCATTCACATTCACGTAGTCATCCTCACTCCCCTTAAGAAAAATCTCCCTCAAAGTTTGGTAGAACATTTTTTCGCATACCAATTCTAACAAAACCACTACAAAAGAATAGACGTCAGACTTGTCTGTGAACTTACCATGCCGAGCATACTCAGGAGCCATATGTGTATTAGTACGTACAATAGTATCCAACTCAATGGGTTCTAGGGCCTTGGATGAAAATTTTGGTCCCTTTACGGTAAGACCAAAACCTGTGATCTTGGGAACACAATTCTCATCCAAAAGAATGTCGTTCGTTGTGACATCACGGTGGAAGATGGTGCGCTTGGTTCGTGAGTGAAGGTAGTGTAATCCACGCGCAGCCCCTATGCTTATTTCTAACCTTCTCTTCCATGAGAGTATTGGCGACTTACCATCCCTTGGATCTAGTTGATGCCTGAGGGATCCATTTGGCATGCACTCATACACCATCATTATTTTGCTTTTAGATTCATAGCAAAATCCTATGAGAGACACCAGATTAGGGTGGTACAGCTAGCACATCAATATGATTTCATTCTTGATCATGGACAGTAAACGTGGTGTGAATCTTCCATCTCGTGCCCTTTTCACTGCAATTTCTTTTGCTTCGCCATTGATAGTGATGCAACCTCCGTATGCCTCACCAAAGGGTCCTCTTCGAAGTAGTTGACTTGAGTGAAAGTTGTTGGTAGATTTTCGAAGTTGAGCAAGCGAAAAGCGAGGGCATAGATGTTCTATAGTTGTGGATGCTTATTTAGTTGACGCAGAGCCACCAAAGCACATGGGAAGGATTCCCATTTGAGTAATATTATGATGTTGCTGCAAACTGCAATTAAGATGAGCGTTAGTGTCTGAAATGCATTAACCCTGGTTGTGGGGGTGGCTATGGCAAGAGACTAACAGAGAGAAGGCTCCATGGATTCAACATAACGGGTCCATATCGGATCTAATAATGGCTTCTTGTTGTGTACTCCTTAAGTCCTTTCAACGACGGTGCATTATATATATGATATTTATTTTTTATTAAAATATATATAGACATATATAAATGAATTATAATTGTACTATAAAATAAATTCACACTCTATCAAAATATATTTAATATTAATGACTCAATTATTTCCCAATCACGCTCACACATGTTCTTCCACGCAACGCAAGGATTGGCATATGTTCTCATTGTTTGTACACTTGAGAGACCTCATAATAGAATAAGAAAAACTTCCTAGAAATTTTTTATTTGATTTTAACTAGATTATCATCATAAATTGTCATCATTAATAAAAATATATATATAAGCTACTATATATATGGCGCTAATGTTAGTTGTGTTATAAATCCAGCTGGCTATTGCTTTGTTTGAATATAACCTATGTAAGAATCTCAAACATGAAACGTGCTCATCCACACAAATGCATCACTTGGTCACAAACTTAGAAGAAATTAGGAAATTCTGTCTAGAAGTATATATAGGCTTTTGAAACTGTCGAGGAAGGTGTCCAAGAATTGCTGATAGTAGCCATCATCTCTCTTTAGAAGTGGACCTCTCAGTTCATCTTCGTTGTCGGCATTTGCCTGTGCTTGCAACGTGCATGTGCAAGTTCAAATGTTGTAACTGAAGGGATAGATGTCAAATTTATGTGTATCCGAAAACCAAATGCACCTCTGATATCATCTACATTGATGATTTTTGAATTTGAAGAAAGATTAAATCTCTGAGTTTGGGAACTCAAATTCTTATCCAAAAATATTGTGTATTAGTTGATTATACATACTGATTTGTCTTGCTTATATAGCTTAAAACTTTCCTTGAAGTCAATTATATCCACCATATGGAAAGTTCATTCCAACAGTCAGACCTTAAAAGGAGCCAAGACGAAGCAGTCAGAGATTCTGACTTTCACTAAGACAGAAACGTATAGAACAAATTAATAATGATATTAGCTTTCAGCGGAGCCAAATTCTAATGTATAGTAACTAATGAAGGAAATTTCTTACTACCTCTTAATTTGATACTAACGACAAAGCAACCCAATGTCATTCTTGAACTGAGAGAGCCCATGTGTGGATCTTCTTGCATGTACCCGCTTCACTACTATTTCTTTGGCTATGCCATTGATAGAGATGCAACCTCTGTATATGTCACTATAGTCTCCTATTCCAATTATTCGACTTGTGTCAAAGTTGTTGGTAGATTTTCAAAGTTGGGCAAGAGAAAAGTGATGGCGTAGGTCTTCTATTCTTGTGGATGATTGTTTAGTAGAAGCAGAGCCACCAAAGCACTTAGGAAGGTTTACCATTTGAGTAATATTGTGTCAATGTGTTGTAGCTGCAAATTGTAACTAGGATGAGCTTCAAACTTAGTGGTCAGTGTTTGAAATCAATGAATTAACTCTGGGTGTGGGGCTACGGTGAAAGGCTAATGGAAAGAAGACAAAGTCAAGGATTTCAACGAATGAGAATGGGTCAATACAGTAGATTAATTGCTTCAAACTTTGTGAAGGGAATTAATGAACCCAAATATAGATTTAGAGTAAAAGACTGACATTGATCTCCTAATTGCGGAAGCTTATTGATCTCTATCTGGGATCACTAATCGAATGTGATACCCATAGTTTATTGGGTGTATCTCAAGTTTTCACACCCTAAATCCCCTCTCAAATGTGACTGTAGAATACCCGCAGGTATTCTACTCAAAGCATCTTAAGTCTCTCTCTTTTAGTGAGTTGTTTTATCATATAGTAGTTTAGCCTTATTTATAGAAAGCTAGCTAGGGTTAGGGTTTAGTAGTAATTCTTATAATTACTATTTTATCTTTATTTAATGAGCACCCCTTATGGGTGAAACTCGGTATAATATCTTAACAGATTAATACCTTAGATATTATACGATATTCTAACATCTCCCACTCACACATAATGGGAGTGGTCATACACTCTAAACCCAAGAAACATATTCTTGGTGAATCAAGAGAACACTTTCTCTTTATAGTGTGCAGTTGTTCATACATGAAAAGTAGGCCGTACGATTAGCATACTATGTGAGCATCAATGCTATACATCAATTTTGAATATATAGCCTCTCGTTGAAAATGCACCTGCATGTAGATCATAAAGTATGCATACACCCCAGATCATAAGAATCACATTCAGATATCTCTCAATGGTCTCATTTATCATAATATCTTGTATTCACAATCATGACACATAAATCATAACTAGTATACCAGTGAATACAGAATAATGATATTCTCTTTATGATCTTCTTCTTCTCACGATCCTATCAACACATACTTAGTTTGCTTTTCTAGACATGTCCTGTTAGACTAAATCATTACACATAGTCCTTAGGCAATATGCTAAGTTAACAAACACTAAGCTACATCTCAAGTAGCTGATCGGAGTCCAAGGATATAAATATGGAGCCGACGTAAAGGCTCAAGGGTTTCACATAATCATGAGTTGAGATCGCACTCATGTTGTCCCATATGGTCAGCATTTGCACACATGGTATGAAATATGTGCTACAACATTCCTTCTTTTCCTGTGGAGTGTATGTCTATTTCACAAATAATATTGTACAAGTGATATTTTAGACACCACAAGTCTAAAATTGAGTTCCTAGATCTACACAATATCTTGAACTCACATTTGGCAACTAAGGTAGGCTAGAAATGATGAATTTATTTCATCAAATCAATTTTAATGACCTTATGTCATCAATCAAGTGACTTATATGATATAAGTATAATTGCTCTCAAATTATCCTCTTGATAATTTCTCTTAATATCTTGTCTCATCTCCAATGTCACAAAGACACTGAGGTGGTTACCTATGTGAGAAGGCTAACCCTTTTGTCTACCTGACATACTCAATAATAAACAAGAATGTACACAACATTCAAATAAAGATATGTAAGCATAGAAATCAAACTTTATTGATTATAAAAGAACATCAAAACACCTCTATCTATGAACAATGGGAATAATAAAAATAAAAATGAAGTATGTTAAATTCTACACAATCCTAAAGACCTAATGTAGCTCACAAACATATCTCTAGAAATAGGCTTGGTCAGCGAATCTGCCAGCATCTCATGCATAGGCACATACTTCACATTCACAGTCTTGCATGCAACCATGCCTTTCACATAGTGATACTTGATATCTATGGGTTTGGTTTTGCAATGGTACTTTGGATCATTGGTGTATGCAATCACAGTCTTACTATCGCAGTACACTAACATTGGTTCAATGTTTTCTACTTTGCACAACAGTTGATTCATGAACCTCTTCAACTAAACAACCTCCTGGGCTGTTGAAGATAGGGCTATGAACTCAACCTCCATTGTGGACAAGGATACATAGGATTGTTTCTTACTACTCCATGATATGGCGCTATCTAAGTCCCCTCCATGATCAACATCAGTGTATCCTTCCAATCATAGATCTCTACCGCCTTGATAGTAGAGTGCATAATCAGTAGTCCTTTTCAAATATCTTAAGATCCTTTTTACAGCTTCCCAATGTTTAAGACCTAGGTCAGTTTGATATCTACTCACCAAGCCAACTGCTTGAAAGATATCAGGTCTAGTACACATCATAGAGTACATTAAACAATCAATCGCATTCCTATATGGAGTTCGTCTTATATGCTCTCTTTCCATGGCAATCTTAGGACGCATTTCGGAACTCAAGGTTCGACTTGTGTTGATAGAAGTGTCAACATGGTTACAACTTTCCATACTAAAATGTTCCAAAACCTTTTTGATGTAATTTTCTTATGGGAGATACAAGAGTTTCTTAGAATGATTTCTTGAAATATTAACTCCAAGAATGTATGCAGCTTTACCCATATCTTTCATCTTAAAGCGAGATGGCAACCAAGTCTTTGTCTCGTTGATCAACTCCATATCATTTCCAACTATGAGTATGTCATCAACATATAATGTCATAATCACATACTTTTTCTTAGATCTTTTGGTATATACACAGTTGTCTTCACTCATCATAGTGAAACCACTAGAGATGACTACATTGTGAAAACAAATATACCATTGCCTTGAAGATTGTTTAAGGCCATAGATAGACTTTAAAAGTCTACAAACTTTTTCTTCTTGGCCCTCTTTAATGAAACCCTCAGGTTGTTCTATATAAATCTCTTCATTTAATTCTCCATTGAGAAAGGTAGTCTTTACATCCATCTAATGTAATTCAAGATCTACACAAGTCACTATAGCTAGAAGTAAGCAAACAGAGGTAAATCGTACAGTAGGAGAAAAAATCTCCTCCTAGTCAATTCCTTCCTGTTGTGTATACCCCTTTACTACTAGTCGAGCCTTAAAATTTTCAATCATGCCATTAGCTCTTTTCTTGATTTTGAGAACCCACTTGTTCCCAATAGCCTTGCGTCCCCGTGGAAGATCAACAAGTTTCAAACATTGTTGACTCTCAGACTCTATTTCCTCTTCCATAGCTTTAGTCTATTTATCCTTAGAAGGGGATAATAAAGCCTCTTTCAAATTTCTTAGTTCATCTTCATTTTGCAGGAGTATTATAAAAAGTTCACCACCTTTAATCTCATATCATCGGCGAGGAGTCTCTTTACATGAGCCACGTCTTAATTGTGATTCATTGAATCTTGTTTCATTGTTCCCACTCGGATCAAGAATGTTAGTCTCACTCCCACTTGGAATAAGATCCATTTGGTCACTCCCACTTGGAGCAACTAGCTCAAGAACACTTTCATTTGCATCAAATGATGAAAAAGGTTGCTAATGAGAAATCAATTCATCATCCGCTACAATCCTCCCACTCGAATGAAGTCGACTTAGTGTGTTTAGATCCTCTATCTCAAATAGGATATGTCTTGACCTACCTCACCCTTTTTTAGCATATTCATTATCTGAGAATGTGACATCCCTAGGTTCAAATTCAGTCACGCTCCTACGATCCTGCTGACCTATGAACACATAACCTTTTAAGGTTTCTAAATATCTAATAAAGATACTTTTCTTTCCTCTCAGACCCAATTTCCCATACTTGTGAGAGGAATCATGTGTATAGGCAGCACATCCCCAAGGTTTCAAAACACTTAGGTCAAACTTTTGCCTAGTCCATAACTCATATGGAATGGTTACTACTAATTTTGTAGGCACACGTTTAAGTACGTAAACTGCAGACATCAATGCATCACCCCAATAGGTGATTGGCAAATTAGCTTGTGCCATCATAGACCTAACCATTTCAAAGAGTGTTCTATTCCTTCTTTCCACAACACCATTTAGTTATCGAGTACTTGGAATATTCAACTAATGAATTATCCCTTTCTCATCATATAATTCATTGAATTGAACTGACAAATATTCTCAGCCTTGATCAGTTCGAAGAGCCTTAATCTTCTTATCTAATTAATTCTCAACTAAGTTCATATAGTTTTTGAAGCAGCTCAATGCTTCTGACTTATGAGAAATCAAATAGACATAACCAAAACGAGTATAATCATCAATGAATGTGATGAAACAATTCACTCCGTGCTGGGCCCTGACATTCATAGGCCCACAGTTGTTAGAATGAACTAATAACAGTGGAAAATCAGCTCTGGTTGCTTTACCGAAGGGTTTTCTTGTAGAATTTCCTACTAGACATGATTCATAAAAAGACAAATCTACTCGTTCAATGACGGGAAGAAAACCTTCTTTTGCTAACTGTTGCATTCTCTGTTGGCTAATATGACCAAGTTTAGCATGCCGTATATTTACAACATGATTATAATCATGTGTAGAGGTAAACATGGAAAAACTAACATTATTATTAATGTAAGATTTGTCATCCAAATCCATAGAAATAAAACCTCCAGTTACATAACCAAGACAATAAAAAATTGAGTCATTACTCAATTTAACACAATTGTCATGGAAATACAAATCTTAGCCTAGCCTAAGTAAAACCAAAACTAAAATAACATTATGACGAATTTAAAGCGCATAAAGAACATCATGTAAGATTAGGCCTTTACCACCACGCAGGACTAACTTGCATGTTTTGATCCCTTTGACAGCAACCTTAGTGTTGTTGTCCACATTTATCCAAAATGCTCCATAAGGAACTCGTCGAAAGTTAACAAAGGCATCACAGTTATGCGCTATATGGTCTATGGCTCCTGAGTCTACAATCCACATAGAACAAGATTCAATAAGCATAATTGGGCTATAAACACAAAGTTCACTTGCATAAACAATGTAGATTACCTTTTTGAAGGGCTCAGGCCAATCACTCACATAGTGTCCCTTCTTTTGGCAATTAAAGCACTTAACTTTTGCCATATTCACCTTTCGCTACTTCTTTTTGCCTTGTTGATTAGTCTTTAGTTTTTTCTTAGGTTGAGCTGGTTCTTTACTCTTTCCCCAGCTCTTTCTCTTTGAACCATGCCTTTCACATGAAGTTTCCATGTGCAACTCAGGTATCGGCTTGGCTGATTCAAGCCTTTCTTCCTTGAGTTTAAGGTGTCTTCGGACATCTTCCAGAGTCATGATTCTGTCATTGTGAGTGAGATGCATCTTCATATGCTCCCACAAGTTAGGCAAAGAGTGAATGATAACTTAGATCTGCTGCTCGTCTGTTAAGACATTTCTAGCATCTTTTAGCTTAATGATCATATTTGACATCAGCCTCAGATGTTTCCTCATTGAATGTTTTGGGCATTTCTTATATAAGTCAAATTTGATCATTAGATAACGTAATCTGGATATGAACATAGTTCCAAACCTCGTTCTTAGAGCATTGCAAAGCCCCATAGCGCTTTGGTGGTCCTTAAACTCCCTTAGGATGTCATCATCCATAGTGCTCAGCAACATAATGTAGGCAATTGAGTTCTTTTTCTTCCAAGTGTCATAAGTTTCACGGTCCTGCCTATACTGGGCAGTGTTTCTAGCTTCTGGCTTTTCCATGACATTATTAAGAGTCTCAAGAGCCTCTTGTTCTTCTAAGAGATACAGGACTTTCGTACTCCAGATCTCATAATTGTTGCCTTTTAGCTTTAACCCCTTATTGAGCTTAGCAACAATACTTTTGGAAATCATAGTCATTCTTTATAAAAAGATGATAGACTTGAATTAGGATCAAATAATTTTAAAAAACACAAGATTTAATGTTCATTATGCTTACAAATTATGACATTAAGTATCGTATGATTAAGCTAATTAACCTATACATAACCTGGAATCGAAAGAGCACGAAGTATGCAAGGTGTTAATTAATGAAATCAAAACATAACTAAGTGTCCTCATCATGCTACAAACAAATTGTAAACCATAATTTTTCAAATGCTAAACAAATTAACATTTGTTAACTAACGTGTTAAACTAATCAACACATTAATAAATCAAATCATATAATGCTAAACTAATTAACATTCATTAAATAAACATGTTAAACTAATTAGCATATTTAAATGCATAATGTTAAGCTAATTAACATTATATGTCTAAATTTTCTATTGGAAGAAAATTTAAAAAAAGTTAAACTAATTAACTTAATGACAAGTAATCACATATTACTTGATTGAAATTTATTGGAATATAAAAAAATAATTTTTCACCAAAAATTAATTGGATTTATTTGGGGCTTAAAATATAAATATGCAATTTATATTTTTGAAAATATCTAGATGTTCATTAATTAGGGATTTAATAATTAGGCCTCTAATTATTATTTTTGGGTGGGTCATATGCCCAATTAAAATAAAAGGCCCAACACTTAAAGAAAAGTTAACAAAAAAAAACTCTTTTTAAAGGCCCTATTTTCTTCAAAATTTTTAATGGTCCAAAACAAAAAAATTTTTGACAATGAACCCAAATCGAACCCACATAAGCCCATTAAAAGAATTAAGGTTTCAGATAAAAAAAAATTTAGGGTTTTTTTGAAATTTTTTTTTTGAATTTAAAATATATTTATATTTTAAATTTTATGAATTTTCGAATAAAACATCAAGTGCAAAAAAAGGTTATTCTTCCTCTTCCTGCTTCCATCTTCATCCATGTCAGCGGCCTTTGGCCTGCAAGAGAGCGACATGCTCCGTCATGTCACCAATGGCCAAAGCCACTAGCAACCAGTAACTCGTCTCGAGAAAACAGAGGGTAAGGTTATTTTTTTTTAAGTCCCGCATTCCCCAATCATGGGTGCTAACGACATGGTTGCCGACGGCTTCCCATTGTCGGGGCGTGCCGAGGACCACTGTCACTAGCGATAGATATGAGATGGAGGAGGCGAAGGAGGCGACAACCTTGCAAAGGGATAAATAGGCCTTTATATATATTTTTTATCTTAGAGGGTGCTGGCGATGTGGTCGTCGACGACAGTGAAGGGTTGTGTAACCTTTGGGGAGAGCTTCGATGAAGAAGGAACAAATCTTGACCCAGGTCTTTGGTGGTGAAGAAAGAAGGAGGCAGAGTTTGAAATGGTTAAATTGATTTTTTTGAAAAAAAACAATTCAATTTTTTTAACCCTAATAAAAATAGCCTTAAAAAAAATCTAATCCCAATAAAATATATAAATGATCAGAAAACTAGCCTTTGGGCTCTGATACCAATGAAGGGAATTAATGAACACAAATATAAATTCAAAGTAGGAGACTTACGTTAATCTTCTAATTGCATAAGCTTATTGATCTCTGGCTGGGATCACTGATTGAATGAGATACCCACAGTTTATTGGGTGTATCTCGGGTTTTCACACCCTAAATTCCCTCTCAAATGTGACTATAGAATACTCACAGGTATTCTACTCAGAGCGTTTTAAGTCTCTCTCTTATATGAGTTGTTTTATCGTATAGTAGTCTAGCCTTATTTATAGAAGGCTAGCTAGGGTTAGGGTTTAGTAGTAATTCTTATAATTATTATTTTACCCTTATTTAATGAGCACCCCTTATGGGTGAACTCGGTATAATATCTTAATAAATTAATACCCTAGATATTATACGATATTCTAACACTTTGAATAATGCATATGGGCCTTCCCAGGGAGAACTTATAGTGTACGCACTTGTGCACTTCTTTCTTTCTTTCTTTTGTTTTTTGGTTTTTGATAAATAATGGGCAAAACGTGCATTTTCTTTCTTTTTAATTGTCTCCTTTTCAATGTTCTATGATTTTTTTTTTCCTCTGAAGCAGCTTAATGTAGACCAAACAACATGAAACTCTCCTTTTCTCACAGTTCCTCTAAAAAATTAATTTGGAAATTTCTTGAGTGGTATGTTGAATTCACGGGTTCATACAATGAATCCATACCAATGTATAATTAGTCGTTACTTCCTTAGGTTAGGAGTAATAATTCTCTATTCTCATGAATATTATCTTTTTTAATTATTCTATAAATTAATTATCAAATATAAAATAATATTTTATTAAATCATTACATAAATTTAATTTTTGTATAATTAATTAGTATAATAATAATTAAAAATCTATTAAAATTGATGAAATATTATTTTATATTTAATAAATGGTAAATTTTTTGATGCAATTATAAAATTAGTTGTAATGGTGCAATCACACTATGTCACATTAAGAGGAAGACACGAGAAAATGATGTGTCATATTATGTTGACAGTATAACAACCTAAAATAACTTATTATATTTGTGTTTTGACCCCATTATGTTTAAATTTTATTTATGAATCCAAAATCTATTTTTATTTTTCAATTTGCTCCCTTTATTTTTTATTTTTTATTATTCCACACAAAAATATTAGTTTATAACTTTGTTAATGTGCCTTTATATATTTTTTATTTTTTCAATAATTCTACAACTCCTTAATTTTATTTTTATTTTCGAACTAATGTTTATTTTTGGGGAGTTGCTAAAAAATAAAAAATAAAGGGGCAAAGCAGGCCCAAAGATCTTCATGTTTTGATAAGGCAGGGAAGACTCTAATGAGTATGAGGTGGATATTCCATTGTGCATAAACCACTTACTATATATCAATAAACATGTACAAGGTTATATGAACATCTTCTAGCTATTAAATATAACACTGACTTATCTCTTTAAGAATTTCAAAGTTTGGTGAAAATATTTCAAAACTTAGTGGGTAAGTTTTCAAAAGTTAGTAGTAATTTGTCATGGGGTTAGTAATTGTCCTTAGAAAATATGCATGGAAGAAATCTCTAGAAGTGTTGAATTAATGGTTTGATAGCATTATAAATAAGTGAGGATGTGATAATGGGAGCATGTGGCAAGGTGAAAAGTTAAATAAGTGTTAGATGTGAGAAGAGGTGTGGGGAGAAGTTTATAGTGAAATGTCTTTGGAAGTTATTGTAATTTTGTGGAGAGTGATAAAAAGTTCTTTCAATTAAAGCCCCTCTTCTTGCCTCTTTTATTCTACAATAGTTTAAGAACCTACTAGAGTCCAGCTCTAATCTGGTTCGAGCTTAGTTCGAGTCTAGTCAATTGAGTCACCAAGCCAGGACGTTCCTTTGTTCAAGTACAAGATTTGGGATTGTCGTACATGGAGATTCTACCAAAATACAATCAGGGACTATAAAGAAACTCCGTCAAGAATTAAGAAAACTTGGTGTAAGTGCAAAGCACTGCCAAAATCGCTATGGTTGATATGTTGATGAATACATGCTCAATTAAGAAGTTAACTGAAGACAACTAATAGGTCTGGAGTGCCATAGTTAAACTTTATCTAGGAGGCCAGAATATTTGGGACCTTATTGATAGAGATGAAGCGATTCCACTAACAAATTCAAATGAATTGAAGAAATGGCAGGTAAAAGCTAGAAGGGCTTTTTACATATTAATTTCTACTATGGAACCATAATTTGTCAGATACATTATGGAAGTCAATGCACTAAAAGTGGAATGGGATGCACTTGCCATATTGTTTGTGAAGGCGAATAACACAAAGTTATAGCGACTGGAGAACTAGCTTATGCCAATTTAACAAAATGATATGTCAATAAGTGAATATTTTTCAAAGATTAATCTTTTTACACTGAGATTTCAAAATTAAATCCACTGAATGCTATTACCAACACAAGAATATGGAAAATTATTATCGTAGGATTAAAACCAAAGTATCATAGCCATGTCACTGCCACAAAAGGCTGGGCCAAGGAACTAACTCTAGCAGAGTTGGAAAGTATACTAACTAACTAAGAGGCTTTGGATTCACAAATGTCCAAAGCTTCTTTTGAAAGATGAAGAAAAGCTATCTTCAGCAAACAAAAAGAGCAACAAGAGGAATCCAGCTAGAGAAAGAAAGGAGATAATAAAAGGCATCAAAATGGTTAGCAGAAAATCGTTGTGGAAGAGGCTCATATCTAGGGGGAGCTTGCCCAGATCTGCAAGACCCTGAATTAAAATAGGAGCAATAGAGAGACAGTAAATTCTACAATAATGGCAGAAAAGGTCACTTTGCTAGAAATTATAGAGCACCTTACGAAGAAAGAAATGCTGCAACTAAACACTATAGTGAATAAGAATGTGGTTTTCAAGCATCCTTTGTAGCCACAAACAAATCAAAAGAGATTGCATTGACTTGTGTTAAAGAACCACAAGATGATGTGGTGCTAATAACAACAAGCAACAAATATGTCAATAACGAAGAAGACTGGATTGTTGATTCTGGATGTTTTAACCATATGATAGGAGATAAAGAGAAGTGGTCAACAATGTTTGAATATAGAGGAGTTTAATTGTTACAACAACAAACAATTCAAGATTGCCAATAACCCATATAGGCAGTACGAAAATCAATCCTTGCCACAATACAAAGAAAGTACATTTACAAAATGTTAACCATTTGTTTGGAATGAAGAAAAATCTCTTATCAGTGTCACAACTTGCATCTAAAGGAAACTATGTGGCGTTTGGGCTAAAGGATGTCAAGGTATATAGAAGTTTGGATCAAATAGATGCACTAATTATAGAGGGCAAGCATGTAGAGTTTTTCCTATGTAATGTCAACACAGACAGCATACGTAGATAAGATAAGAAGAAATGAGATAGCATATTTGTGGCATGCAAGGCTTGGCCATGCTAGCTATCATAAGCTAAAGGTAATAATGAAGAAGGAAATGCTTAGAGGACATCTGCAACTTGAAGTTCAAGATGTTATAGCTTGTGCGAGATACCAGTATGGTACAACACATTAGTTACCATATGAGAAGTCTAGTTTCAAAGCTAAAACACCATTTGAATTAGTGCTCTCTAATGTTTTTGGTCCAGTAAAGCACGCCTTTATCAATGGATATCGATACATGATCACATTCATTGACAATTACTCAAGTTATGTATGGGTAGATTTTATGAAAGAAAAGTCAAAAGCATTATCTAGATTTAGGCTATTCAAAAAGAAAAATGAAAAGGAAGTTAGGCATAAAATTTGTGCCTACATACCGACAACAAAGGAGAATATACATATGAGGAATTTAATGAAATATGGCACCAACTAACATACCCAGGAACACCTCAACAAAATAGGGTAGCAAAAAGAAAGAATTAACACTTGGCATAAATTTGTCAAAGTATATTACATGCCAAGAATGTACTGCCATGGTTCTAGGTAGAATTCATGAAGACCAGCATTCTTATTATCAATAGGCTACCACAAGTGAAGCTTGATTTTATGTCACCTTACGATAAGCTCTTAAATATCAAACTCAGAGTAAGTCATTTTTGTGGGTTTAGTTGTGTGTGTTATATTTTCATGCCTGATCATTAGCGTACTAAGTTTGACAAGAAGGCAGTTCAATGTATATTTGTGGGTTATAATAATAATAAAAAAAGGTTGAAAATACGATGATCCAACCACTGGTAGATGTTATACATCTTGTAATATAGTATTCGATGAGGTGTCATCGTGGTGGTCACCACAAGCAACAAAACTTCCTTATTCAAAAGAGATTGAGGAAAAATTACAAAAGAAATTAAATGAGCATGAAAGTCAAGTCTAGCCAATCTCATAAGTCAAAGTGAAACCAATGATGGAAGTTGATAGTTTGAGAGCCAAACAAAGTGAAAAAACCCTTGGAAGACAAGAATGCATGCAACACCAGAAAAAGAAAGACCAAGTTAGTATGAGAAGCAAGAAGATTTGAGTGAAGAAAATATTCCTTAGCCACAATAATTATGAAGATCAATAAGGTAAAGAAAACTAAACTTGAAGTACACAAATGCAACAATGATTGAAGATGAAAGACATAATGCACCAGCAACGTATGAAGAGGTGCCTAATACCAAAGAATGGAAGAAAGCTATGGAAAAAGATAAAGAAGCATTAAAACTGAATCAGACATGGGAGTTGGTGCCAAAACCCAAATATGTAGAACCTATTTCCTATAAATGGGTGTAAGAAGTAAAGACTTATCCTAATGGATCGATTGAAAGATATAAAGCTCAGCTAGTGGCACATGGTTTTTTCCAGAGTTAGGAATTTAACTATGAAGAAACGTTCAATCCAGTGGCTAAAATTACCACTGTATGAGTATTGTTAACGTTTACTGCAAGAAAGTCTTGGAAGTTGTGGTTGATGGATGTGAAGAATGCATTTTTGCATTGAATCTACATGAATCTACTAAGAGGATTTGAAAGTAAAGCACACCTTGATTATGTATGCAAGTTGAAGAAAGCATTGTATGGGCTCAAACAAGCACCAAGAGCATGGTATGGAAAAATTGTTGAGTTCTTAATACATAATGGATATTCAATAGCACCAACAGATTCAAACTTGTTCATAAGAGTTTGTGAAGATAAAATGACAGCTGTCTTAGTCTATGTAGATGATCTGACGATCGTTCGAGATGATGAAGTGGAAATTCATCTAATACGAGTCAATCTAACAGTATGTTTTCAAATGAAAGATCTTAGAGAACTGAGACATTTCCTAGGACTTGAATTGAATGGAGTACAGAAGGATTATTTTTATGTCAGTAAAAGTATGCTAGAGATTGTTGTAACCAACCTTTCAACGAGAGGAAATAAAAAGTGTTTAAATTGATTCCCAAAAATGAATCTTGAAAATCAATTTATTTGGAGTCACCACCAAAATTTTTAATGGAAAACCAATTTAAAATTTAAAAAAACAAAAAAAGCAAAACAATCTACAAAATCAGAGATGGGTTCGGGAGTCTATTTGAGTGTGGGAAATGTGTTAGGCACGCCACAACACCCATCCATAAAGACAGTTACCTTAAACTAGTCAATTGAAATGGAATATGGCTTTAAATTTATCTTAATTACCTTTTTATTGACATGCATGCCAATTAAACAGCAAAGACAAAAATGACAATCGTGGAAGCAAACAGATAGATATTTACAAAAGGCGGACTTGACCTAGGATGAAAGCCTAGGGCCTACGTACCTTGTGATGGGGATCAAAGTCCTTGTAAATCGACCAAAAGGCGTGTCTTATTGGTTGATGATTAGTAATTTTTGTGATGAGAATAAGAGGGTTCAAATTAAACAGATTCTTTGTAAATAAAATGGAAGTGGAATTTGATTTGGATATTTTAATTTACAACAACCGGATTAATCTAGCTCTATTGACCTCTTCATGTCTCTCTCTTTTTAATTTTTGTTTATTTTTGGAATCTTAATCTTTATTTCAAAATTTAAATGAAATGATTATAAAGAATAAATTTAATCATTTTTGTAGAGAAAAAATTGATCAAGATATTTATTTTTGCATTATTATCATTATTGTTATTATTATTTTAAAATAAGTATGTACTAATTTTAGGGATCTAAGGAGATTAAAATACCATGCGACTCCAAGCATTCGAGGAGAACAGTATTCTCACACGATAATTTCATAGATAATGAAAAATATTTAATTAAAGTAAATATTTAATTATTATTATTTTTAAAACAAATATGTATTAATTTTAAGGATCTAAGAAGATTAAAATCTCACATAGTCCCATGTAATTGAGGAGAACAATATTCTCACATGATAATTTTGTAAATAATGGAAAATATTTAATTATTATTATTTTTTTAAAACAAATATGTACTAATTTTAGGGATCTAAGGAGATTAAAATCTCACATGATCCCATGTAATCAAGGAGAACAATATTCTCATAGGATAATTTTGTAAATAATAGAAAATATTTAATTATTATTTTTTAAAAAACAAATATATATTAATTTTGGGGATCTAAGGAGATTAAAATCTCACATAATCCAATGTAATCGAGGAGAATAATATTCTCACACGATAATTTTGCAAATGATAGAGAATATTTAATTAAAGTAAATATTTAATTATTATTATTTTTTAAAACAAATATGTACAAATTTTAGGGATCTAAGGAGATTAAAAGCTCAGATAATTCAATGTAATCGAAGAGAACAATATTCTCACACGATAATTTTGCAAATAATAGAGAATATTTAATTAAAGTAAATATTTAATTATTATTATTTTTTAAAACAAATATGTACTAATTTTAGGGATCTAAGAAGATTAAAATCTCACATAATCCAATGTAATCGAGGAGAATAATATTCTCACACGATAATTTTGCAAATGATAGAGAATATTTAATTAAAGTAAATATTTAATTATTATTATTTTTTAAAACAAATATGTACTAATTTTAGGGATCTAAGGAGATTAAAAGCTCAGATAATTCAATGTAATCGAAGAGAACAATATTCTCACACGATAATTTTGCAAATAATAGAGAATATTTAATTAAAGTAAATATTTAATTATTATTATTTTTTAAAACAAATATGTACTAATTTTAGGGATCTAAGAAGATTAAAATCTCACATGATCCCATGTAATCAAGGAGAACAATATTCTCCTAGGATAATTTTGTAAATAATAGAAAATATTTAATTATTATTATTTTTTAAAACAAATATGTACTAATTTTAGTGATCTAAGGAGATTAAAATCTCACATAATCCAATGTAATCAAGGAGAACAATATTCTCACACGATAATTTTGCAAATGATAGAGAATATTTAATTAAAGTAAATATTTAATTATTATTATTTTTTAAAACAAATATGTACTAATTTTGGGGATCTAAGGAGATTAAAAGCTCAGATAATCCAATGTAATCGAGGAGAACAATATTCTCACGCGATAATTTTGCAAATAATAGAGAATATTTAATTAAAGTAAATATTTAATTATTATTATTTTTTAAAACAAATATGTACTAATTTAAGGGATCTAAGGAGATTAAAATCTCACATAACCCCATATAATTGAGGAGAACAATATTCTCACGGGATAATTTCACAAATAATAAAGAATATTTAATTAAAGTAATATTTAATTATTATTATTTTTTAAAACAAATATGTACTAATTTTAGGGATATAAGGAAATTAAAATCTCACATAATCCCTTGTAATCGAGGAGAACAATATTCTCACATGATAATTTCCTAAATAATGGAAAATATTTAATTAAAATATTTATTATTATTATTTTTGTATTATTATTATTATTTGAAATAAGTAATTTTCGGATCTAAGGAGATTAAAATCTCACACGACCCCAGACACCCGAGAAGAACAATATTCTCACTCGATGATTTCCTTAGAACCTTGTTTATAAAGCCAAAATTAATCTCATATTGACATGAAAAAAATTATACTAATAGTAATAATTATTAATTAATTAATAGAATAAAATACAAAATCGAAGAACATGAACAAAACACTACCAGGCAAAATGCAGCGTGAAACATCTGTATGCATGCACGAGTTGCCTGAGCTTCGTCTTGGCTAGGTCTTCTTCCCTATGACTCTCCTTCTTCCCCTCTTCTCGGCCTATCCTCTTCCTTCCACTCTCCTTCGCCCGTCCTCTTTCTCTCTCCTCCTTTTCTCCCTCTCGACACATCACGCAGCCCTTGTTTTCCTCCTCTATTCAACTCTGTTTCCAAAGTACCAAACAGAACACTCCCTTTCTCCTCTTCCCTTCGGTTTACTCTTTGTTCAGTTGCCAGCCATGTTCTTTCTCTCCTTCTCTTCTTCTTCTCTCTCTCTCCTTAGCTTGTTTTTTGCTAAGCTTCTGTTCGTTCTCAGTTGGCTTTCCATTCAGTTTCTCTTCGTTCTCAATTTGCTTTCCACTTGACCTCCTTTCTTCCTCGGTTCGGTTTATCTTCGTCCCTTTCGATATGCTCACCTTGGTGTTTTTTTGTTCTGCTCATTGCAGGTGCTCAGATTTTGCTTGTCTTGTCTTGGTGTGCTCTTTGTCTCTCTTAGTCCTATGCTCTTCCTTCTTCTTGGTTCTATTCTTCTCTTCTAGTCTGTCACTTCTTCATTTTTCCCCTTTTGAGCTGCTGCATATAGAGACTTCATGCCTCCTCCCTCTTAGTCACCTTCCTTCTCTGTGATAGATAGGGCTCCGAAAAAGCAAGCTTCCTATTGGAGTCCATGGAAATGAAAATGCTTTGTATAGAACTCAATCGATCCAAGGCATGTCAAGGAGGAGGAAGGATCATGGGGACCCAGCTTTCAAAGATGAGCAAGATGTCGATTTTAAGCTAAAAAGAGATGTACAGAGCCGTATCGAAGACCTCGTGATCTTGGGAAAAAAAATCCTTTTTACTGATAATACATAAAAGCATAGTCCAAAGAGAGTGGAGAGAGAACAACATCCTTCCTCTTTCCTGACTCTTCTCCCATCCCTTTCCTCTCTTCTCAATTTGATTGCTCTTCACTCTTTTTCCCTTGGTTTCTCCTCACTCTCCTCAGCTCAGTTCCTCATTACCCCTTTTTAGAATCCTCCCTCTGTTTCTCCTTTTCAACCATCCTCCTCCTTATTTCTTCCTCTTCCATCTTTTTATAGTGGCCTCCATTTGCCCCTGTCACTTCCACCAGCATCAAAAGGGACTGTAGGTTGCTTTCAGTTCCCCTTCACCATCCCTCCATCATTATTATGTGTTGTGTTTTGACCTTGCCACTTCCACCAGTCTGTAAAGCTCCTCCATCATCCTCGCAGGAAGGATGGCTTGCACGTGCCTTTTCCTGCAGCTCTCACGATGCGATATGATGTTGTCTCCAATTCGTGTTTGCAATTGTATTACCTTTTTATTATTATTATTATTTATTTTATTTTTTTACTTATTACTATTACCATAGTTATTAATTAATGTTTTTTTGAATTTTGAATTTTCTATTTCTATCATATATATTTTTATTTTTTTGTAATTTTGCTTTGATTTTTATAATTATTTTAATTAGCTAATTTTATTTATTTATTCTTCTTTAGGTTTTTGAGTTTATTTAATTGTCTCCATCATTTATTTTCAATTTCAAATTGTCCCCAATTAAAATGTCATTTGAAGCTTTGACATTTTTAATTAGTTTTTTTAATTTGCTTAATTATTAATTAATTGGTGTATCAATTAATTAAATAATTAGGTAACTAGGGATGGGGTATTCATAGAGATCTTCTACAGAATTTTACAATGTTGGACTGTAAACCTATTTTGACTCTAATGGAGGCAAATGCAAGATTCTGCTCAACAGAAGGAAAGGACTTAAAAGATGTCATTATGTACAAACAACTAGTACGAAGTCTGATATACTTAAAGATGAATTGTCTAGATATTTCCCACATAGTTAGAGTAATGAGTTAGTTTATGTAAAATCCTAAAGAGCCACATTTGGAAGCAGTGCGACGCATTTTGAGGTATGTCAAAGGTACTTTAGATTATGGCATATTCTACAAGAATGGAAATTCTTGCATGTTAAAAGGGTATTTTGATTTAGATTATACTGGTGATCTTGACACGCATCATTCAAGTACTGGGTATGTATATGATTTGGGATCGGGTGTAATATCTTGCTACAGTAAATGGCAACCTACAGTAGCTCTATCAAGTACTAAATCCAAATACAGAGCAGCAGTGACATCTGCATAAGAAAGTACGTGGTTGATACAATTACTAAGAAATTTAGATTAATCAGTGGAGTATCCAGTAGAATTATATTGTGACAACATATCAGCAATTTGCTTAGTAGTGAGCCTTATTTTCCATGCTAGGACAAAGCATGTGGAGGTACATTATCATTACATTCAAGAAAAAGTGCTACAAGGAGAAATTGAACTAAAGTATATTGACACATACCATCAAGTTGCTAATATACTTACCAATGGTTAAAATAAAGTCAAGTTTAAAGAATTTTGAAAGCCACTTGGGATGATGTCAAGAATATCAATACAAGAGATTAGTTGGTGAGGGGGAGCATTAAATATGCTACCGACTTTCTCTTTAAGAATTTTAAAGTTTAGTGAAAATATTTCAAAACTTGGAGGTAAGTTTTCAAAAGTTAGTGGTTATTTGTTAAAGGGTTAGTAATTGACCTTAGAAAATATTTATGGACGAAATCTCTAAATTATTGAATTAATGGTTTGCTACCATTATAAATAGGTAAAGATGTGATAATAAGTGTGTGTGGCAAGGTGAGAAGTTGAATGAGTGTGTAAGATGTGTGAAAAGGTGCAAAAAGAAGTTTATAGTGAAATATGTGTTTGGTATTAATTGTAATTTAGTGGAGAGCAATAAAAAGTTCTTTCAACTAAAGTCCTTGTTCTTTTCTCTTTTATTCTACACTAGCAATTTCTCTTGTTTCTATTTATAGAAGAATAGTATACTTCTATTCCTTGTATTGTGCATGGATTTTCAATTTAGTCCTTAAAGCTTAAGCTTTTTCAAATTACTTTCTACACTTAGTAAACATTTAATAATTGATCCTCATCATCCTTTACTATATAGTGATGATAAGGCTGACATGGCAAGCACACATGTAAGCAAATTTGTCACATATATGCCAAACAACTTTTGTAGGGGTTATTTTCCTATTCTACCTAGCTTTGATTTTATTTGTCCTTCTTATACTTTATTTATCCTCTTTCTTCCTCTTGAGTTTTCTCTTTCTCCTCTGCCTTTCATGGTTCACGCTACCCATTTGCCTTACTCTTTTATCTAATGTTAGGATAATCTGAAAACACCATTGTTTTTCTTTGATTTTTTCACAATCCTTCCCACAAGCATCGACTTTAGATTTTACTGATACATGTTTAGACTTTGCCAATGACACCACTCCTCTCACTCCTTTCATAGATGCGCCTATTGGCTGAACTCATGAAGCAACATAGAGAGTAAATAGTGGGTCCATGGTACATTCAAGCTTGAAAAGGAGAAGGTGGATGAGATGTAAAGTTATGTGTGAATGGTAAAGGAGTTTGTGGAAGAGGACTTGGTAGATGGAAGGAGGGAATAAGTGTGTTTGTTGAAGCCATTGTTGTAGTGGAGAGAGACAGAAGATAAAGGCTTATGTGGATGGAAAATGAAAGTGTATATCACTAAGGAGAGGTTCAAGATGTTTGATCTGTTTTTCTCAAATAATCAAGTTCATTTGCCTTGCTATGTTCATTTTCCCATTCTTCAAAATTTTAAAACAAAGTTTAAACTACAAGAATTTCTCAATTTATTAATTAGTCACGTTATAATATTTATAAAGGTGTTATAAGGGATTTTATTCCTTTTTCCTTTCTTCAATATTGAAATAATCGAAAAGCTCAGGGGAAGCATAAAAGACATGAAAGAAATGAGAAGAAAACTAAAAAAAAAAAATATAGCAGAGGAAAATAGGAAATGAGCCCTACAATTATTGTCAGTCACATCATCACCATTTGAATGGTGTTAAGGTGGTAATGGATGGTAGGGACCACCAATAAAATAGTAAGTGTAGGGAGGGATTTGAAAAAAACTGAAGTCTAAGGACTAGATTAAAAATTAATTCAAATTATAATAACCAGATCTAATTGCAGTTTTCCACATCATACGAGGTAATCTCATGGAAAAAATTTACATGTAATTCCTTATATCTTTGCTATATGTTATCCAACTAAAACAAGATAAGTGTTAAGTTTTGTAATTATGTGATTGTACTATTTTTATATTAAATTATACATTATTATTGATTAACTAAATATTAGTAATATTTTAATTGGAGAATAGTATTGCAAAGACACAAGGAATAGTCTAATCTTAACTTTATACCCTTTAAGAAAAAGTAGATTGAACACAGAGAAAATGTAACAACTAGAAAATTCTCCTTTTTGCTAATCTATTTGAGGTCAGAATGAATGAAATTTTTATGGTGCCAAGTAAGGGATGTAAGTAGGTTTAGTGATGGGTAAAGAATAAAATTTTAAATACAGTTAAAAGGAAGATATTAATAAATACTAGCAACATGTCAAATATAAAATAAGTATGAGTAAAACTTAAGATTTAAGTTGGTTCAGTGGTTAAGACTAACTTCATATTTCCACGTGGTACCTTGTTCAAATCCCATAACTTACAACTCTGTAATTTTTACTACAATGATATGTGGCACCAAGAGGTGAAAAGATGAAAGTCCCCCTCAACTTATATTTCCTTTCCTGCTTCCTTCCTTCTTCTTCCCAACTCATTTTCTCTTTACTGCATCAGACCTTCTCACTGTTCATTGCTGTCCATTGGCACCAGACACTGTTGTCATCATTCTCTGATCATCGCCGATGAGATTTAGATGTCAAGTGGCCAGAGATTTGAACAGATATCTGCGTCAACTCCTTTCTCCGTTCTTCAACCTAGGGTTCATGTGGAGGACACTGTAAGACACAATTTGGTAAGGGCTTGTTCAAATTTTTGTTGTGCTTTTGTTTTCTTATGTTAAATTCGTCCTTTCCTATCATTTTCCTCGAATAAACATCAAGATCAAGGAAACATGTTGTACAAGCTACACTGTTTTGTAAACCTGAATGAAAGAATAGGTAAATGGCCTCTAATTAAGTTGAAATTTGGTAGGCAACATCATATCATGCTAAGGATATGATATGAAAAGTTTGGAAATTTTCTGAATATAAATGGTAAGGAATATAATACGAAATTCATGGCTGTTCGAACCCAGATTTCAGAACAGAACAGTTGGGGAAAACTCTGTTGTTGTATGCCCAAAAGAAAGAATTTGTACTTGAAATTTTTACTGTAGGTTAAAAACACGTATAAGAAGCTGGGTGTCAAATTTTACTAAATTCCTAATTGTTTTTCTAGGCAAAATAATGTCCAAACAGTGGTGAATTAGAATTCTAGATAATATTGGGCAGCAGAGGAAGTTTACAAAAATTGGAATTCACAGATGTGTTATTTTTCTAAAAGTTGTATGGTGATAATTTGAATTCTCAATGTGTTGGCCCATTGGCAAAAACTAACAAGTATGATAGTATAGGTGTTATTAAAGATTGAATGCTGAAATGTGATATGCATGGATTATGGTGGGTAAAATGTGGAAAGCTCTTTGTTATGGCATGTACTTGGTTTACATTGATATGTATGCAATTCTTAATATTGCTAAGTAAGTTGAAGAGGCCTTAGAGCTTGTAATTCGAGAGTTACAGTCTATGTTGCAAATAAAAAATAGTAATAATAATAATAATACCATGCGATTCTTTATTATAGGGAATTATTTTAAGAGTACCTTTCGAGGATAAAGAGGGAAGTTTGGAATAGCAAGCATTATTCCATTACCCAGTTAAACAGTAGTACTCCAAACTGTGTTATATGCTTCATTATTTATGTCACACGTTTCTAAGTATACGGTTTTGAAAGGGCTATGTTTGATCATTTTATTTAGTTGAATGGTTTACAAAGATCTAAAAAATGATTGTAAATCATGTGTAAAATTGTATAACTGTGAAAAGAGAGAATGAATAGCTTAAACACATTTGACTGAAATGATTTAAGGAAACATGGTTCATTTTCGTTTATCAAATGAAAGATAATGTATCTTGAGAAAATAGTAGTTCCAAGCTATTACTTTAATTATCCTTCTCAGTCTAACGAGAAGAGTTCATTTGACCCCATTTTATAAAAATTCCTTTTATGAGGATCGAAATCTTTTCACTATGAAGGATTAGGAATTTATATAGAGTTAAGTAAATTATGTAAAAAAAAAAAGGGTATTGTCTAAATTGAGATAGTGAAAGTTTTATTTTGATATCATTGATATTGAAAGAAGAAAACTCATGTATGGCAGTTCCTTAGATTTAGGGAGGACTACTATAAGAAGGATGATTTAGTGTAAGCTTGCGACGCACGAACATATGGGTGATTTACCCTGAGGGTTGTGTACTCTCAACCAATAGTGAATAAATCAAGGGATACATACCCTTGACTAATAGTGATTACCTCGAGAGCTATGTGCTTTTAACAAATGATTAAACTGCATAGGCCAGAAGTCCATGACTAATGCTTGATGTCTATGATAGTCCTCTTTTGAGTTTAAGTCCTGAGCCAACTGTATTTTGTACAAAAAGGAAGGTTTTTAAACATGTTTTAATTTATAGTGTAAATCTTTTAGATGTGACAGATGATGACCACAGACAAGCTTCCACACCCTATTTAGTTGTATCTGTTGTAAATTGAGAATAGAGCTTTCCCTAATGTTGATTGGTATGGCCTGATAAGCACATCACAGAAATTTCAATAGGTCCCTTTTATTATGGAGACTTTACTAAAATTTCTATAGAATTTAAGCTAGTGAATATCCTTTATGCCTATAGTTACTACCTGGGGAATTTATAAATGTGAATCTTTGGTGCTTTAATCATGATGGGTGAGGTTAATGTTGAATGTTTAAGGCTTGCAAAAGCAGGGTTGTCCATGTTATCTACGCCAGTCACACTTTAGGTTTTAGGGTGTGATAGAAAATGCAATAAGAATGTCATTTAATATTAATACTCCTAAATTTTAGTAAAAGAAAATATGCTTATGGAAGATATATAACAAAATATAGAATGTTAAATAGGAAATGTCCAAAAATTGAATCAGATCTATGAATGCAGAAGCAAAATGGTTGTGAGCACTATAGAGACAAAGGCATAGACTAGAACACACATAAGACCATGCATATGAAGAGAAGGATCAATTGACTAGTATCAACGTGTATGGGAAATATCCAAATTTGGTTAGGTTCATAGCCCACTTAAGTATGTTAGAAAATTAAGCATTTAATGTAACTATTCTTGTTTTCTTAGTTAGTTTGTTGTACCTAATTGTGTATCCATATGTATTAGTTTTATTTTTGTTAGCTTAAAGCTTCCATGCTTAATGTACTCTTTGAATACTGATGCACTGTACTATAAAGATCAATCTAAGAAAATATTTCCTCCTTATCTTAAAGTGTTTTCCTTCTTTCAAATATGTTATAGATTTGTATCTTGGTGTCAGAGTCTCCACCCTATGATAGCCATGGAGAATCTTGTAGCGACAATAGGATTACTTGTTTGGGCACGAAGAGCACTACAGTAGCCTTACGCATCCAATCTTGGTGAAACTTGATGAATAGAACTATCTTATCTAGAAACAACAAGTTACAGTTACGATTGATGGCCATGACCTTCAGAGGAAAATGCTTTGAGGAACTCTAAGAAATTATAGTTATCAAGTGTGAAATCTTTGAGGAAAATGCTTGTTTTAAGTGCTTGGTTACTAGTTTTTATTTAATTTTAGTTACTTAATTTTTTAAGAAAATAAGGATGTGTTGTCAACCTTAACAATGAACTTAATAAGAGTATTTTGCATGAAAAATATGAGAAAGAATAATGCTTGGTGTGGTTTATATTCATATGTAGGTAAGACGAATGTGGAATCTCTTAAGGAAACAATTCTTCCCAGTTGTTATGACAGAGTTATGGTAATTGCTGCGACAAAAACCTGTACTAACTTGATTTAATGATATGTGCGTTTTGGAGGCTTAGGAGAATTTGAGGCTAAGAGACACATGACTTTAGATGAAGACTGGTTCAACCCAAAAATAAAAGAGAAAGAGGAATGAAAACAATAGGAGAAGAGATGTATAGTAAGAAGGAAGCAAGAAAGTGTAGAGGAAGGGTTGATATCAAATTTTAGGGATCTTGTTTAGCATTTTAACAGTAGGAAGAGGAGATTGGTAGTAGGAAATGAAGGACAAGTTGAAATAGGAGAATAAAGTACACTAACTAGGGCAAAAGGATTTAGAGTTTGGCAATTGATTTCATCATTATTGATCTTTGTTCCATTTTTCAATTGAACTAGCCTATGGATAACTTGAAGATTGTTTGGATTTTAATTATCATGAACTAAACTTTGGTTGTTGTTTCAACTTGAATTTGCACAATGCTTTGAGTTATTGACACTATGTTTAGTAAATTGCATTAATGTTTAATCAAGTTTGTTATGAATGATCATACTATTTGTTTATTGGCCACTAATAGATAGTAAATTAGCTTGAATTAGTTTTGCAGGGTTCAATTCAATTGGGATCTAGCTTGATTCATATGGGTTCTTCAAGTGATTCGGGGATTTATAACTATATAGGAATATATAAGTTATCTCACAAAACCCATCCAATCTTGAGCTTCAATTTGACTTCAATAATTTAGGTTCTCATATGAATTTGTTAAATAGAAAATTAGGTAGGTTAGCATAGTAATTTTGAGAAAATTTTGTGCAATTCTTTATTGTGATTAACATAGTGCGTTTTGCCGTGATGTTGTCATGACATTGCTGTGACAATAATAAGTAGAATGTAAAAAAAAATAAGAAAATAGCAATCTTAGCACTTCTTGATTAGTAGTTGATTCTTCTCTACTATTACCTATTTCTTTAGTTGTTGAGTTGTATTTTAGTTTTACTAGTCAATTTGATTTGTTTAGTTTAGTTATATAGTTAAAACTCTCATAAAAGAAACAGATATTGTTACTCTTTTCTTATTTATTTTGATCAAGTTAGCTTTACATTAATTTTTAATACTCAATCCTCATGGGACGATACTTTCTTTCTTCTATATTACTTGAGTGCTTCAATGCACTTGTTGAGTCCTCTAACATATATATATATATATATATATATGTATGTATGTCATTTTTACTGAGTGTTCTTTTCTGCTAAAAAAATCTAGTTTTTTTCTTCCTTATCTTCTTCATCTTTGCCTTTTTCTTCTGCTCAAATTCCTCTTGTTGATTTTAGTGCTAAAGGTGGTGGTTTCTTTAACAATACTAACTTTGCTTTATTATACTAATGGTTTAAGTGGTGTACGACTATAACAAACAATGAATGAGTTACAATATTCCACTTAACTGCAGCAACCAGTGCCTATGCCACAACTTTCCACTGGTAACACTCAAAAATATATCTTTATGAATACTGGCGATACTGATATTGAAAGTAGTCCAAATACAACTCTATCTCAATTGACTTTAGATTCTTGTTTAAATCAAAGTTGTTAACCACAACACTCTTTTGATAGCAATCATAACTCAAAGTCAGTACAATAGGATTTTGTCTCTTCTACTTCTATAGAATTAAAGCAAACTTCTTCATATTCAATGGTTACTAGAGCTAAAGCAGTGATCTTTAAGCCAAAGATTTATTTGGCAAAGTGACAACATGATAGTCCACAAGAAGCATTAGCAAATTCTAATTGGAAATAAGGAATGGAGGAAGAACATAGAGCTTTGCTCAAAAATAATACCAAGGCATTAACTTCTCTTCCAACTGAAAGGTCAACTATAGGGTGTAAATGGCTATTTAGAACTAAATAAAATGCATATGGATCTACTAATTGATATAAGGCTAGGCTAGTAGCTAGAGTTTCATCCATAATTAGGATTTAATTTTAGTAAAGCATTGTCACCAGTAATTAGACTAGAAACTATCAGGACTTTACTTACCATTACTTTGTCTCAACAATGGAAAATTTTTCATTTTAATGTAAATAATTCTTTCCTTCATAGGAGATTAGAGGAGAAAGTATTCATGCAATAACCATATGGTTTTGAAGCTTCTTATCAATCTTTAGTTTGCAAGCTCAATAAAGCAATACATAGTCTCAAACTGGCACTAAAAGCATGGTTTGAAAATTTTGGTTATACTTTGCAAAAATATGGTTTCATTCCTAGTAAATATGATCCATCATTATTCGTACAAGTGATTGCTAATTCTTTTGCATATGTTCTTGTTTATGTTGATAACAATATCATTATAGGGCCAAATAAAAATATGGTTTATGTTTGATAAATTATTATATGATTACACGTGACATTCAATATATATACCACCTTAATTACAATTCTCATCTTTTTTGCTTCAAATCATAGTTGTCAAACTTGAGAGTTTATTATCCAATATTTATCGAGTTTACAATTTTAACTTATCAACTAACTTATATAGTTAGCAACGTAATGATTCAAACTTAGGACTAAACGAGATATAAACAAACTTCATTTTCATGAAGCCATTATAATTTACTTTATTACAAGTTTAAATATACATAAAAAATAATAAAAATTACATTAAATATATACTTATTAAAATAAAAATAAATAAATATTATTTAATTGGTTATAGTGAATGACTATTTATGTTCGACTATGTAATATGGTTCATGTTGAGTACTACAAATTATGAAATATGAATGAATTTTGTTTGACTTAGTATAATTTGAATTGCATTTGAATAGTTTTTTTATTATAAATAGTATTTTGACTATAAAATTATATATTTTAATAGCTATTTATTAACCAAGGTAAACTATTACAAGTTTGCATTATAAGTCTATGTTACGAGTTTACCTCATCCTTAAGAGTTTTCCTAAACTCGTGATTTTGACAACCTTGCTTCCAATACCATTATTTGCAAAGTTGTTATGACTATTAGATTCACAAACCACTATTGTTTGAAATTAGGCAAACATCTTGAAAAAGTGATTAATGGGTACGCTTTTTGTTGCTACATTCATAATTTCCACCCTTAGCTCTCTCTCTTTTCTATTTGCAATATTTTTTCTATTATGTATATATGTCACTGATGTTCACATCTTATTTGAAATTAGGCATTATAGAGGACAATAAGAAAGATTTTGTATTCCTTTTAACCATATACATTTAGTCATTCTTCTAGGTATAAATGGATTTTCCCTTTCTCTAGAGCAACTTAAGAAGTAATTTGTTGCTTTTGTGAAAAGATATATTAAATTGCTAACATCCAAATCAGAAATCCAATAATTTTTGAATTCTCATATGAAATTAGAATGAATTTCTTTTTTTAATACATTCCTATTTCTCTCACTTTCAAACTACATATAAGTCAAGAGCAAGACAAGTCACGTTTATGAAACTTTACTAATACAGTTTTAGTTAATCATTTATTTATGTTCACTAATTATACTTTTTCAAAAAAAATATTAAAGCATTAGAAGAAGGAGGAAATTATTTTTATAGAAGAGACTTCACTTATCTTCACTTTTATCTCTTCTATATCATGGCTTGCACAAAAGCACCAAGTACTTGAGTATTTATAAGTATATCAACTACTAGATGACTAGTAACATGCATCCTACTTAATAACTCTTACACTCCTCATAATTATCAAGATGCATGAATATTATCTTACACATGAATCACACTTTTTTAAATACTTAAATTATACACTAATTTATTTACATCAATATTTAGGGTATACATTACCAATTAGTATACATAAATATTAAATTGAATCATTAGGAAAATGTCATATTACAATATTTAACATAGAGAAACAATTATCCATACCAAAAGATAGAATTTAGGTGGCTAAAAAATACACAGTATGTAACATATATAACTATTTTGTCTTTAAATAAAGTATTTTACAAGTTAAGAAGAAATTTTCCTTATGCACTGGCAAATAATAATAATAATTATTATTATTATTATTATTATTAAATAAAAATTGAAGGAAGGTGATGGATTAGTAATAATAACTAAATTAATCATAGGGAAAATAATAATAAGAGTTATTAGTGGCTTAAATATAAATTTAATATGCATGAGCGTTGAAATTTAGGCTAGCACAATGGCTAAGTCTTACCCTCTCTTTCCATGAGGTAGCAAGTTCAAAACTCAGCGCCATACTTTTGGCCAATTTTTGGCATTTCAACATGTGGCATTTTTTAGCAAAATGACAAAACTGCCCTCCTAAATTTTTTTCTCTCATACAAGCTTTCTCTTCTCCCTTGTCATGATCAATTTTCTCCCTACAGCAGCCATGCTCTTCATCACTTCCCTTTTACGAAGTCTCGCTAACACTTGTCGTTCCTAACTATTTCTCACTGCCATCTAACTATTGTCAGTATGTTTTGGTTGAAATCTTTAGGCAACGAGAATGAGATGTTTTGGGCATGAAAGAGTAATTGATCAATGAAATTGGTTTATGCCTTTGTTTGTTCAGCAGTTTGTTCAGCACAAATAAAGTAGGAAAATGGGCAAAATCAAAAATTCTATATAACTTTGCCATCAATATACATCATGAAGGAAGGGAGATTAGTCATTGTCATTCAAATTTCTATGGTAATTTTTGACTTGATGAAATTTCTTTCCTTTTAACCTCAATTGTGCCATATGGAACTCATGAATATGAAGTTGTGCTAAAAGGCTGGTTTGGGTAAGATGAAATAATTTGATATGGGAAATGTAACTTGCATATGGAGTATGATCTTTCATATGTGTGTGTGTATGTGTTTATGTCTATGTGTAATGTATGTATGAATATTTATCTTGGTGTTTAAAAGGTAAATGATAGACTAATGAATGCTAAGGTATTAATTATGGTATGAAAAATAATGGAAATAGGAAAGGAAGTTAAACAGTGAATTGTTGCATAATCATATTGTTGGAAGATAGGAGAAAATGGTCAAATCTTCCTTTGGCATGTAGAGAGATATGTATTGGATCATATGTTTATTTGATGATGATACGAATGATTTGGGAAATCATAAGGATTGAAGATTTAGGTTCTTTTAGTTACCTTATAGGGATGGCATCAATATAGAGAATCAAGTTATGAGACAAGCGAAGATGTTTAATTCTTGCCAATATAAAAGTCAAACTTCTCTTGATGAGAAATGAGTTGTTGACCACAAGTCAACTTTGTTAATAAACTTATAAAATTATAGGATTACAAGTAGAATCCTTAAGTTCTGATCAAGAGTTAGAAGCTTAACCATCATTAGTGAGGCTTATTGAAAATATTGTGAGTCAAGTTATATATTACTACGATAACTATCATGTGAATTAAAGATAACCTTGCATTTCTAACTTAAAGGGACTCACCTTGGGTGTACTATAATTAAGGGTAATGAGAAAAGCTAGGACTAACTAGTGTCATTCAATCAACCAAATTAGCAAATTGCATTCCCAAGTTCTTTTTATAAATTGATTCATCACATACTTCTCTTTAAATCCATGTTCTTGCTATCTTGCTTGCATCTTTTACATTTCTACTTTAAAGGGGACTCACTTTGGGCATATTGCAAGTATGGGTAATAAGAAAAGCTAGGATTAACTAGTGTCATTCAATTAACTAGGTAAGTAGATATCATTGACCAAGTTCTTTTTAAGAATTGATTCATCATATACTTCTCTTTAAATCCATGTTCTTGCTATCTTACTTGCATCTTTTGCATTTCTACATTACAGGGGACTCACCTTAGGCATACTGCAAGTAAGGATAATGATAAAAGCTAGGATTAACTAGTGTCATTCAATCAACTAGGTAAGCAGATAGCTTTTTCTAAGTTCTTTTTCATGAATTAATTCTTTTCTTGAAATCCATGTTCTTGTTATCTTACTTACATCCTCATGTTAATGTAAGAAGCTCTTCTTATCTCAATTTTACAAAGTTTATTTTTAAAAGGATTACAATTTATTCATGTTGATTGATTGAATCCATGCATGGAGCTGAATATATATATGAACACGAAAATTGCATATTGTCTTAATGGAAATACCAGAACTTGTATTAGTGTTGATACTAAACAAAGAAAACCCATGCACAACATTTTCCTTAGACTTAAGGAGGACTAGTATAAGACACTAGTAGCTAACAGTAGATCTATTAGCCTTTGATGCACCTTGGAAACACCAAGCAAGAAGGGTAATAGGATATGCTAGCCCCATGTGATAGCCATCATGCATAAAAGGAGGGATGATTATAGCATGAGTTAAGGACTCATGACCATTTATTAGATACCCTAAGGACTATGTACCCTCAATAGACAATGATTTACCCCAAGGGTTGTGTGCCCTAAACAATTGGTGAATTTTCTCAAGGGATATATGCCTTCGATAGATGGTGATTACCTCAAGGGTTGTATGCCTTCACAAATGGTGAATTTTGCTAAAGGTTATGTGACTTCAATAGATGATGATTATCCCATGGGATGTATGCCCACGACAGACCTATCATGTCCTTTAATAGTCCTTTCCTATAGATGATATTCAACTAAATTGTTTTTCCTACCTTCCAATGTCAAATTAAATTTTATACTACAGGTTTGTAAAGGTTTATGCATGCTTTGACTATTTGTGGAATTTTACAATATCATATTACTTATAGTTATTGTCTTCTTTGTGTTGATACAATGAAAAATTATACTTTCTACAAGTTTAATTTGTAATCATTCTTTTAAACTCTTTTCTTTATTGTTTAAATTACATTATCATGTTTTCTAGGATGCTACCATTTCACATTTGCTATTTTAGATAATCAAATAGAGCAGCTCCCAAGACTCAAGGATAGGACTTAGAGACTCATTGGTGAGCCCCACTTTGATCTGCAAGGACAAAATCCTTCTTTATAAATCTTTTTTTTTTTTTTGTAGTTTGCTGATTATATTGTTGGTTAATTGTATATTTGATCTAAATGTATCCTTGATGACCACATGTATGGTTTTTTTATCTTTTCTTTGTATTTTTTATAATGTTTGTTGTTTACGAGAGTAGAGCTCACCATTTGGCATTGCTTTTGGGCTAAATGGTGTTTGCACAATTCAAGAAGCCTTATTTTCACAGAAAACTTTGTCAAATTTTCTACTAAACTATGGTGTTTATTACTAACTAATGCACAAGAGTAACTCACTATGTAGTTCTTGAATGTTTTAAAATTGATAAGTGAATGGTGTGTTCTTAGTTTATGCTTGTTGAAAGGGGATTTCCCTTTCGTCATCTACATCGATTGCTAGTTAATTTTTGGGTTGTGACACAGTACTAAACAAACAAAAATGAAAAATCAAAGAAGAGAAAATGCATGAAATTGGTTGTTACCATTTGCTTCCTCTTGAAGTTCCAACACTCAATTCAAGTTCCATTTCTTCTTTACCTATGGCAAGCCTCTTACTATCATAGTCATTCAAGTAACTCTACAATAAGAATGTACAATTTCCAACACCTTAGTGCTATTTCTCCAACCAAACATGGATCAATAATTTTCTTAGTATCCAACTTTCAAAATATATCCCAAAAAGATGGCAAAATATGTTCAACTCCATTCAGATTCTCTCGCTTGTCCTCACCCCCTTTATGAAATGTCTTCCTCAAAGTTTGGAACAACATTTTTTTGCATTACCCAATTCAACCAAAGCCACTTTAAAAGAATAGACATATGAATTATCTATGAACCTCCCATGTTGAGCATACTCAAGAGCCATATGTGTAATTATACCTATGATAGTATCCAACTCAATAAGTTCCAAGGCCTTGAACAAAAGTTTTGGTCCCTTTACAGTAAGCCCAAAACCTATGATCTTAGGAAGCCAATTCTCATCCAAAAGAATGTTGTCCATTGTCACATCATGGTGGAAGATGGTGTACTTGGTTCCTAAGTCATGGTAGTGTAATCTACACACTGCCCTTATGTTGATTTCTAGCCTTTTCTCCCATGGCAATACTGGTGACTTGCTATCCTTTGGATCTGTCAATTTCTAAGGGATCCATTTGGTACGCACTTATACACCATCATTATTTCATTTTTAGATTCTTTAAAAAATGCAATAAAAGACATCAGATTAGGGTGTTGTAGCTAGCATATCAATATGATTTTATTCTTTAACATAGATAGTACAGGTAGGGTGAATCTTCTGTCTTGTACCTTTTTCACTGCAATTTCTTCAAAGTAGTAAACTTAAGTCAAAGTTGCTAGTAGGATTTCGAAGTTGGACAAGTGAAAAGGGAGGGCATAGATGTTCTATAATTATGGATGGTTGTTTTGGAGAAGCAAAGCCACCAAAGCAATCAGGAAGGATTCCTATTTAAGTAATATTGTAATGTTAATGCAAACTATAATAAGGAAGAGCTTTAAACTATGTGATGAGTGTCTGAAATGAATTGACTATGGCCAAGAGACTAATGGACAGAAAGACAAGGATTTCAACACAAGATAGAGAATGGGTCCACATGGTGGATCCCTAGTTTCCTGGTCTCTAACCTCTCTCTAGTCATTCATTTAAATGACTAGTTTGGATAATTGAGTAAATTAAGAGGTAAACTAGCATTTCTTTTCGCTGATGGTCATCTATGCAAGGTAAGACTTCCTTCTTTCACGACGAAGGGGCCAACATAAGACTTTTAAGAAATACAAGTTTTGACTACATTGAAAAATGGAAAATCATCTCCCGCTTTTTTCTTTTAACTTAAAGTTGAGTATATCTCTATTAATCTTTCCATCTTTTTCAACATTTCTATCCATTCAGTGTTTCCTGATTTTCTTTTGTCTTTCTTCCTAGCCAATGGTTAAATATGAAGAAACCACCATATCTATCCCAAATTCACTCCTAAATAACACAAACACAACTATTTCATTCAACCCTTTCGTGGTTCTGGCTCACAACTTGCTCTTCCATCAATTAGTTACTAATGTTATGCATGTTTTAAATTATAGCAATATATCTAGTATATTTACAATTTATGCTAGATCAAATGTATATCTCTAATTATCTAAAAATAGAGCAGTATAAAAGAATTATAATTTTCATTTTTTTTCAATTTATGATACTCATTAAAATTTCAGACTTTTATTGTTTTAATTTCAAAATTAGATAAAATGAGTTGGGGAGGGGACTGACTATATATCAAACCCAAGTGTGGTGATAGGAAATGCTCTTGTTCTCTCTAAAAGAAATAAGATTTTCTATTTTTACTTTTTTACAATCTATCATTGGGTGTATATATGCTTTACTACTATTCTTTATCCACTTGCGCCATTTTCTACCAAGTTTCCCTTATTCATAGACCTTTGTGCAAGCTTGGTTTACTTCAATCTTCTTAAAGAAGTTTCATTTCAATTCATTTGATTTAAGAATTAGATATCATATTAATGTTCAACTCATATTAGTATGACAAAATTGCTTTAATTAATGAACAAAATTTTTATAAGGTCAACCATACTAAAAAATAACCAGCAATAAAAATGCAATGAACCCACACTTAAACTTAGTTAAAGGCTATTTTTGGTAGTAAAAGGAGATAATTTTCCATCTTATCAATTTGGTTCTGTTCTTTTGAAAAATCCAATACCTATATACAATAAGAAAAAAAATAAGCTAAAATAAAAATTAAAAAAGTTGGCTCCAATGGAAGCCCTGGAAGTGGGCCAAATTCCTTATCTCTAAAGAAAGCATGGCCTCCATAAGTCTTTGGCTTGTAAGTACATTTTAGTTTGGTGAAAAACTATTTCACTTACTCATACTTGATTCCAACATATTAATGGCCAATGCTGATGCTAGTTATATAACTTCAACGACCTTGGAGCATCTTCTAATAAAATAAAATAAATAAACAAAAAATCACATCTAAGAGAGGAAGATGTTGGATAAATCAAGAAAATTGAAATAGTATAATTAGGTTTGACATAAAATCCATTGATATATGTGCAACCCCCCATGAGAGAGGACTACAACTCATAACACCCAAAGATAGGGTTAATTCTAAAAGTAAAACCTTATCTAGTGTATATAGGATAGCTGTGAGTTGAGGCCTCCCCAAATATCGATTTATGTATAGCCCAACATATAACAAGCTATCCAATCCCAAAACTTAATCCATTTAAGTAATGTTAGATACAAATAATTAATTATTTGATATATTTAAAGTGTAATATAATAATTAGTCCAATAATTAATTAATAATAATTCACAAATTAATTAATTATTCTAATAGAATAAAGCATGAAATTGGTGGTTGGAATTTGCTTCCTTTTGTAATTCCAACACACGCTCTAGTTCGTCTTCCACTTCGCCTATGGCTAGCCTTTCATCGGGATCTTTACTAAAGCAACTCTATGCAATGTCCATATATAATTTTCACCACTCTAATGCTATTTGTCCCACTAAACTTGGATCAATGATTATCTTTGCATTTCCCATCTCTATAAGATTATGTACTTCCTTAACAATATTCTTAAAAGATGACCAAATGTCATGTCTCTACAGTCAAACAAGGGAATCAATAAGCTGAATATAGAGATACAGGTAATAAAGGAGTTAAACACCAATGAATGTATTAAAAAGTCATTTAGAAACACAATGCAGAATGATAATAGAACAGACAAGGGGATAAGAATACAAATGGAAATAGAGGGGACAAATCCATACACAACCTACCTACTTACCATGGTGATCTTCCCTTATTTAAACTACTCTCGTCACACTTTTTCTCACTCATAACTATTCCTTTAATGTCTAAGATTCCACATGTAATTAGTTAGGTTTTTGGGTGCTCATTTTAGTCATGTGCTCCTTCTTAGGCCTTCTTTTAGATTAGAGATGACATTCTCCTCTATGGTTTGGGATAGGCCTTCATTCACAACAATACCTCAATCCCCAAAAAGAAGCTTATCCTTAAGGTTTAGGGTAGGAAATTGCTTAAGTAGAATAGACTTAGTTTCCCATATAGCTACAGAGTCATTGAGTCCACTCCATTTAACCTATAATTGCTATGTTGGTGTTATGTTGACTAGAATGATTCTATGTCCCAATATAGTGTATGGTGTTTTCATCAAGGTTGCTCAGTAATCTATCAACTATAAGGGTGTCTAAGTGATATGTGAAAAATGGATGAATGCAAGCTGATTCAAGAAGATCGAGCTTATACTTGACCTATGCATTTTAGGACTTTGTATGGCCCAAATTAGCATTTACAGCCTATTTAGTTCCTACCAAAAAGAATGAATGAACCTTGGGTCTCTGTCAATGATTATCACCCAAAGTGCTCCATGTAAGCAAATGATATGAGAAACAAAGGCTTTAGTTACATGTCGAGAATATGAGTTTGGTGGAAAAGGGATGAGGTTACCATATTTAGATAAATGATACATAGCAATCATGATGGTTCCCTTTCCTTTTGAACTTGGCAAGAACACTATAAAATCCATTGCAATTTCCTTGAAAATTAAATATAGAATAGGCAATGGTTAGGGAAGCCTAATTGGTAATTGTGTTAAGTCCATCATCGATTGACAAACTTGACACGTGGGGACGAATAACTTTATGTCATGGCGCATACCCTTCCAAAAAAATTGGAAGACAGTCTATGAAATGTTCTAGCAATGCCTGCATTGTAATATCCCAAATTTTTAACTTGTAAGAATTTTTAATTTTGTTTAGTCCATATGATATTTGAATTATAATACTGTAATTTCCTTGATATGGAATAAAATAATTAATTAGGACCTAACGAGAAATTACTAAATAACATAAGGTTACTTAGGAAATTACAAAAAAAAAATTGAGGGGAAAAAAGGAATTTAAGTCATTTTGGGAAACCATTAAAATAAACAGAAGGGAGAAAAATAGTAGTGATGATGCACATGTTTTTTTATCCTGTTCTTGCATCCTTATTCTTGTTCACTCTTGAATGGTAACGTTGGCTTGTACATGTGATTATTTGCTTAGATTAGAGTTGGCTAACTATTTAGATTTTTCATCAAATCTCACCCTCCCTTCTCTTATGAATATCACATTAACTAAAGACAATGTTGGTGTTAATTGATGCTTTTAGCTTCATACAAGGTTATCCCTTCTTCTCCTAAGCTTTTACAATGAACATTTTCAAGGATGGGATGGAGGCATACACTGAGTATGCCGTGAGAAGGGTCAATATTGGGGAGCACCTCTATGTTCAAAATCCTATGGCAAGAAGCTATAGTTGTTTAATCTATAAGCATATCTAAGTGTTGCATTTGTTTTGTTTCTTGCGAATGTACTCTTGGTTAAAATGGAAGAATGTTGTAGAAGGCCATTTTTTGTTGTTTGTTAATGATGTAAGCTCAATGTAGCAAGAAATGATGAATATGTAATGCCTTTTTGTCACTTTTTGGTTTGGTCGAGAAGTTCATGAAGTGTCTTGTATAAAATCTCATGTTGAATGCTTAGTATCTTTGTTTAATTATAATTACTATGTGCAAAACCCAAAAGCTTGCATTTGTATATGTGGAGTACATGTGTTATAGGGAGGGAATTTAAAAAAAGGGAATGCTCAAATAATAGTGTTTTAGAGTTTAGTTATAATATAATAGGATTAACCTTATGTTTTATTTATTTTAGCAATGACATGTTTTAAACCCTAGCTAAATCAAGTACATCAACCACCAATTATTTGAATAAATTTAAGAGTCCTCTTCATGCAAATTGAGTGTTCAACCCGAGAGCCTACTTCTTTGTAGCTTTGCATGCTTTGACTTTCTTGGGAAAGGATGAAGGTGAGTGCTTTTGGAGAGAAATCATGATTATTATTTGGTAACTTGTAGCTAAGAGGTAACATGTAAGTATCACTATCTCTCTTAGCTAATTATACTTATTAAGTAAATGGCTAGAGGTAATGATAATAATGCTATAAGAAGATAAAATAAGAAAGGGAAAATTTTGAATTTAAGACCAAATAACACATTCATGTCTCAGGTAACGATTGGATTGAGGGATTAATCCAAAAATTTTACTAAGGCACTAGGGTATAAATTGAAATAATATCTCACTAAAAACATGAGAGAGGTAATGTAAATTTATGAGCATTAAATGCACCACCACTCCTTTTCTTGACAGGACCATATGATTATAAGAGAGAAGATAAGCTCTACGATTACACCTAGGCTGGTGCTAATAGTCTCAAAAATTGTAAAAGTAAGTAATGATTACCCTTATGGAAACCAGAGTGGCAACATTATGAAATTCATTATGCAGAATTTGTGTGTCTTGTATAGAGAATGAACAAATATTATAGTTGCATTCCCTTGTCTTAGTTGAATAGTGAGAATGGTTGGGCCAAAAGTTCTTTTGGATTATTCTAGCCCATGAATTGGTCAATCCTCTTGGGCCATTTAAATGTATATAGACTTGTATTGAAAAGTCTGATGAACCTTTAGTTTTACTTAACTCAAAATGTTGTAATTGTTTATTAAAAAATATTGTAATTATAAGTGTTGTTACGTAATTTGAATTTAAGGAACAAGTATTTACTACCATTTGATAGCATCACATTTTGTATGATGTGATAAATTATTAGAAAAAATAAGATGGAACTAAATCGTTATTTTTCATAGTTAGCCATTGCTTTATAGTGTTGCAAGAAAAATCACAATTGACATTTGCAAACTTTGTATTAGTAGAAGAAATTTTCTCTTTCAAATAATTTCCTTGTTTGGTCGTTACCTTAATTTAATTATTGCGAGTAGATTTTTGTGTGATACACAATGGATAGATCACTTGTATATTAGATTTGGTATAAGTAATAGAAGCCCTAGAAAAAGGTCAATTATAGTTCTATAATATTTCGTAACGTATGATTTCAATAGTGATTGAATTTATGAACTATTTTCCTTGTTGCAATTTTGTACTCAATTAGTGAAATCATTCTTTATTTGATAAAAATTTTAAATAACTTAAGTGTTTTCACCTTTGTATTATCCATTGCATTTTTTTTTATATTACAATATAGGGTGTCACATGTCGACCAGCATGACCTCCAATCTTTGAAGAATGATACTGATAAAGAAGTTAGAGACATAAAGGAGAATTTGTTGGTAAAACCAAATGCCCTTTAAAGAAAAGAAGGCCATTGCAAAACAAATACTGAGAAAAAAGCTATAAGATTGCTGCAAAGTTGTTTTTGTAAAGCAAGTAACTTAGGATATTTTTGTTGGCATCTTTCAATGCATCAGTAAGAGCGAAAGTGATAAGTTCCTAATTGTGTTATATTTGTATATATTTTATTAGGGACTTATCATGTATGTTGGATAAATTCTTTTAATTTAGAAACCAAATAATGTTAATTTCATAAATTTTACAGGTTGATCTATTTGGTTGCTTCATTGAATTAAATTTATCTAATTTCATACTGTTTTGATAGAAATTCCAAGAGAATTATGTTCATGAAAGGGAATGAAGAGTTGAAGGCATGAAAAAGGAAGATTCAAGGATGCTTTGAAGGTTTTTCCAAACATTTTAAAAGTTGGAAGAAGCCAAGGAAGAAAGTTGAGATGTTATTCAATTGAACATAGTGAACACTCAACTTTGATGCTAATTTTAGACCCCAAAACATCAAAATTAAATATGGTCATTTCACACAAAGTTGTAGATTTCATTGAGAGCTTTCCAATAAGTAATAATTTGCTAAAATCAAACATTGGATTGTGAAGTTATGACCAAAACACTGAAACTACATGAATGTACACCTTTTTAGGCTAAGGCACCCAATGAAGTGCAAAATCCAAAGATTTGGCGCCAAGACACCGAAACCTGGTGCTTTGGCACCAACACATAGCCTTATTGAGGGTAATTACATAGTTTGACTAGGGAGGTGCTATAAATAGGGAAAATTAAGATTTTTAAGGTCAGTAAGCTAGGGAGGAAGGATGGAGGAAAGAAATAACTTATGAGAACAAGGGTTTGTAAAGAAAACTTCAATCAACTTACCCTTCCAAGGTTTTTTCTTAGAAGGAGAGGCCAAGGGTTAGTCTCCTTGTATGATGGTAATTTCATATCCATTTGCCATAACTTTCATTGATTATTATAACCCATAGATATACAGTAAGCTATCTTCTTATCAAACTTGCTATGTTGATGGTCTGGTGTGGGAACATAACACACATAGCTAAACACTTAAAAATGATTTATCGTGGGTTTGATATTCCATAGCTTCTCATAAAGCGACATAAAACTGAGTTTTACTTGAGGTAACCTATTGATAACATGATTGGTGGTCTTTATGCGTTCTAAACCAAAATTGTGGCAATACATTCATAGCATGCAACATACTTTGGTAGATCTCTACCAAGTGTTGATTCTTCCTTTTTAGAACCCCATTCTATTGATGTGTTCCTAGGTATGTCAGTTGTTGTCTTATATTATTTTGCTATAAATACTCATTAAATTCCCTATATGTGTATTCTCTTCCGTTATCGATATGTAGGCATAATATTTTAAGCCTAACTTTTCTTTCATTTTTCTCTTAGAATGCTTTGAATTTAAAGAACACTTCCAATTTTTCTTTCATGAAATCTACCCATACGTACATTAAGTAGTCATCAATGAATGTGATCATATACTAATATCCATCAACGGAGAATTGCTTAACTGGTCCAAAAGATGTAAGAGAAATAGCTCTAATGGACTTTTAGCTCTAAAACTGGACTCCTTGTAGAGTAACTGATATATCTTACCATATTGTCACCCTACACTAACTATATTGTCTAGAACTTCAAGCTGTGGAAGTCATCTAAGCATCTATCTTCATAATCACTTTCAACTTATGGTAGCTATTATGGCCAAGTCTTGCATCCATAAATCTACTATCTCATTCTTTCATGTCTTGTCTATGTACGCCACCTGAATTAATATTATGTAGATAGACTCCATATGTTTACCTTCCAAGATTGGTGCACTAGTAGGATCTAAACTTCTATATACTACGACATCCTTTGGTGCGAACACGACATAGTTGCCTTTGGATGCTAGTTGTGATGCTGATAAGAGGTTTTTCTCCATTCCTAACATATGTAGACATTTTGTATAGGTACATTCTGTGTACTATGTCTGGGGTTAATTACTGTACTACCAACATGGGTTGTTAGTTATCTCAATTTGTTTTGCTGTTAAAACAACTCGACCTCTTCTATAATCTGACATTGTTGTAAGCTTTTCTCAATCTCCCATCATATGATTAGAGCATTTGAAGTTAACAATCCAATCTTCTTCATAATTGAAAAATTTGCCAATGGCAGTTACTAGCTCCATCTCTTCTTGTGGTTTTTCATCATAAGTCAATGTAATCTCTTTTGATTCTTTTGTGACTGCAAAAGATACTTAAAGTTCCTATTCATCTTCACTGTAATGTTCAATTATAGCATTTCCTTCTTTGCAGATACTCTGCAATGTCTGGTAGAGTGGCCCTTTCTACCACAGTTGTAGCATCTATTGTCTCTTCATCATTCTTTCTTCAATTCAAAGTTTTATAGACTTATGACCCCTCGATACAAGCCTCCCACGATGGTTTTTTTACTAACCAACTTGGTATCTTTTAGGATCACCTTTCTTTCTCTAACTGGATTCCTTTTGTTAGCCATTCTGTCTGCTAACAAAAGCTTTTTCTTCGTCTTTTAATGAAGATTTGGACATTTGTGAATCCAAAGCCTCCTGATTGGCTAGTATACTTTCAAACTTTACTAGAGTTGGTTCCTTGGCCTAGCCTCTCGTTATAGTGAAGAGACTATGATACTTTGGGTTTAATCTCACGACAATAATTATTTGCATTCTTGTATCGATAATAGCATTCTGCATATCTAATTTTGAAATCACATTACAAATTGATTTAACCTTTGAAAAGTATTCACTTACTAGGATATCATTATGTTGAATTGACATAAACTCGTTCTCCAATTACAGCAATTTAGCATCATTTTCTCTTACAAAGAGTGTGGCAAGTGCATCCAAAGCCTCTTTTAATGTCTTGGCTTTCTTAATATATCAAACAAATTATAGTTCTACAATAGAAATTAGTATTTAAAGAGTCTTTCTAGCACTTATCTACTATTTTTTCAATTCACTAGAATTTGTTGGTGGAAATGCTTCATCTTCATCAATAAAGTCCTAAAGATTTTGGCCTCCTAAATAGAGCTCAACTATAACGCTCCAGACTTGATAATTGTCATTATTTAACTTCTTAATCAAGCATGTATTTTTTAACATATCAACCATAATGGTCATAGCAATGCCTTGCACTTACACAAGTTTTCATAATTCCTAATAGAGTTTTGTCACAATCTCTAACTGTACTTTAGCAGAATCTCCTCATACGACAATCACAAATCTTGTACTTGAGCATAGGAACCTCTTAGCTTAGACACTTGATTGACCAGACTATTACTAAGCCTAGACCAGACCGGAATTGAATTTGTACTAGGTTTTGATACCACTTGCAAAATAAAATAGCTAAGAAATGGGGACCAAACTGAAATAACTAGTTTATTACTCAAGGCAAAATTACAATATACTATATTTGTTGACACCACTCAAATCACCTCTTTGCCACACCAATGTGATGTTACACATACACTCACTCTACTCTAAATTTTCTCATTTTTCTCTGCACCCAACGTCACATACACACCTATTTATAAATGCCTGCAAGTCAGTCATTCTAACTTCGCCGCTATTCCAGAATTTTCTTACATGCAACATTTTTTACACTTTGAAGAATTATCACCAAACTTTGAAAGATTGTCACAAAACTATATTTCTATAAGAGATAACTTAGTGGCATATTTAATATAGACTCGGGTAGTGTAGCTGGCACAACAACACGATTTCATTCTTGAACAGAAAGAGCCCATGAGTGGATCTTCCTGTATGTACTCGCTTCACTGCAATTTTTTTGCTTCGCCATTGATAGAGATGCAACCTCTGTACACGTCACCATAGTCTCTTTTTCCAATTATCTGACTTCTGTCAAAATTGTTGGTTGATTTTCGAAGTTGAGCAAGAGAAAAGCGATGGCATAGCTCTTCTATTCTTTTGAAAGGTTGTGCATTAGAAACAGAGCCACCAAAGCACTTGGGAAGGATTCCCATTTGAGTAATATTGTGTTACAGCTGCAAACTGCAATGAAAATGAACTTCAAACTTTGTGTGATCAGTGACTGAAATCAATGAATTAACTCTGCTTGTGGGGGTATGACGTGGACTAATCGAGAGAAGAAATAATTATGGATTTCAACGCAAGAGATTAACGGATCAATTGCTTCAAACTTTGAATGACGTGTTTGGGCCCTCCAAGGAAGAATTTCTGAGTACACTCCTGCATTTCTTTACTTTTTTCTCTTTTCCATTATCTCCTTTTGAGTGTTCTCTATATGATTCTTTTTCTTCTGAAGCAGCATAACGTAGAACAAACAACACGAATCCCTCTCCTCTTCTTTCACAGTTCCTGTTAAAAATTAATCAATCATGTTGAATATCCACAAGTTCACTCATGCATTAAATCCATAGCAATATAAGATACTACAATAAGTAACAATTACTTTCTTGCTTGAGAGTAATAATTTTATGTTCTCGAGAATAATTTTAATTATACTTCCTTCTGCAAATAGACGAATATATGAAAGAGAATCAGTCAATGTGTGAAAGGGTGGGTGGAGATCAAATTGTGTAGGATCATTGATGAATTGTTTGTAATTGAGAGAAAACAGAGTGAGGCCTCATGCTCGATGCTAGAGCACTGTTTCTGTGAAGGAATTATTGGACAAGTAAATCGACTGTGATAATATAAAGTATACTTGCATTTAAAAGTATTTCATTAAATTGTTCATTAATTTGATAGGTTATTGATTAACCATGGTACTTTTTATTTTAGTTTGGATAGTAGTTTTTTTATTTGTAATTTAGATAGTTGAATCCTACTTTGATGTCTAAACATACTTTTATACTTTTCAAACATTATGAATCTAAACTCATTATAAGCTAATGTAAAATTTAATATGCAAATATACTTCTAAACTTCTCAAACATTACAAAACCAAACACACTATATAAATTAGTTTTATAGTCATAATTATTAAAGGTGATTGATAATTATTAAATTACTAAAGAAAATCCTCGTGGCCGATGATATTTATCCTTAAAAATTGATTCTAAAAAGGAGAGAAATAGTTATCCTTAACATGGCACCGGAAGATAAAATTTGGGTGGCTAAAAAGTTAAAAACGTGTTAATCCAATCAAATTATGACAGAGAATAATCCTAACCCAATCAAATTATGTGGTTTCTTCTTTCTATCATAATTTGATTGGACTAGCTAATACACTTCTTCACCTGCCACGTAAATATGTTATTACCAGATTATTTTCTCAAAATCAAGAGAGGAAGAAAGCATGAAACTGGGGGTTGGCATCTGCTTCCTCTTGTAGTTCCAACACGCGCTCAAGTTCTACCTCCACTTCGCCCATTGCTGGCCTTTCATCCGGATCTTCACATGAGCAACTCTCTGCAATGTCCATATACAATTTCCAACACTCTTGCGCTATTTTTCCCACCAAATTTGGATCAATAATTCCCTTAGCATTTCCCTTTTCTGCAAGATTCCGTACTTTCGTAGCTATATGCTTTAAAGATGACGAAGAAGGTTCATACTTACTATCCAAAATCATATTAATTTTGCCTATCGACTTTCCGCATATCAATTCCAACAAAATCATTCCGAAAGAATAAACATCACATTTATCTGTGAACCAACCATGCCCTGCGTACTCAGGGGCCATGTATCCATACGTACCTTCAATTTGTTCCAACTCGATAGGCTTTGGGGCCTTTGTCGAAGATTTTGGACCCTTTAAAGAATGCCAGAAACCTGTGAGTTTGGGATTCCAATTTTCATCCAAAAGAATGAGAGTGGTTTTCACATCACGGTGAAAGATGGTGCGCTTGGTTCCTGCGTGAAGGTAGTGTAATCCACGCCCCACTCCTATGCTGATTTCTAGTCGTTTCTTCCATGATAGTACTGGTGACATACTATGACCTCCACTTCGATCAAGTTGATCTTTGAGGGACCCATTGGGCAAGTATTCGTACACCGCCATCATTTCTTTCTTATCGTCACAAAATCCGATAAGAGACACCAAATTTGGATGGTGAAGCTGGCACAAGAAGAGGATTTCATTCTTGTACATAGAGAGCCCTGGTGAGGATCCTCCTGCTCGTAGCCTCTTCACTGCAATTTGTGTTGGTTCGTCATGGATGGAGATGCAACCTCTGTATGTCTCCCCAAAGGGTGCTCTTCCGATGAGTTGACTTGGGTCGAAGTTGTTGGTAGCTTTTCGGAGTTGGGCGAGCGAAAAGCGATGGCATAGCTCTTGTATTGTGGTGGGAGGTTGTTTAGTGGAAGAAGAAGCAAAGCCATCGAAGCACTTGGGAAGGATCCCCATCTGAGTGATATTGCGATGTTGCAGCAAACTGCAATCTGAAATGAATTAACTCTGGTTATGGAGCTAAGAGAGAGAAGACATGGTTATGGATTTCGACGCAAGAAATAGGTCCACGCGGTGGGTCAATTGCTTCAAACTTTGAATTACGTGTTTGGATTTGCTACTGCTTATGTTTAATGAAGATTAATGAAGATGGATGGGTCATTTTCAGGGCTAAGCACGGCCGGGGCCTGGCGGCTTTTTGTCGATTCCAAATTCGATCCGATTTTTCGAATTTTAGACTCAGTTTAATTTGGTTAAATTCGATTATTGATTGATTTGGGTTAGATCTATTATTTTTAAAAGAAAATATAAATTATTTTGTAAAAATAATTTATTTTAAACAAAAATAAAATAGAATTAAAAGAATTTTAAGATTTTAAATGAAAAATAATAAAAATTTAAAAAAATTAATATTTTAAAATTTATTTATAAATAAAATTTATTTTAAATTAAATTAAAAATGTATTATAAAAATTTAAAAATAAATATCGAGTTGAATTTTATATCATCTCAAAATTCAGTTTGAACTGATAAAATTTATAATTTTTTTTATTAAATTCTATTATAATTCTGTCCGATGTAACCAACCGTACTGAATTATAGGACTAATACTCATCCCTAATCATTCTTGATAATTCAACGCTAGCATTTGAATTTGTAAATGTTTTCAAATATATTAATACGTAAGATGCATGAATATTTAAATGGATCAAATTGACAAACTGGGCTTCAGAGGATGCGAATACTTTTAAATTTTAATCTGGTCTTCCATTCTTGAACCCACTTGATTTGGTTCCCAATCCCATGATATAATATATCTCTTGTATACATATGCATTATATTCTGTATGGTTATATTCTTTCCATTTTAAGTCATCTCTTTTATAGTGTCTTCCAAGTAAAAACAAAAAATGATTATCAATTTTTTTAAGCTTTATTTTTTTTTAATAACTAAACTTGTTAGGATAAAAATAAAAAAATGTTGGTTTATTTATAATATTTATACATATATGAATAACAAATTATATATGAGCGCTATAAAATAAAATTACACTCTTTAATTAATAAGTGACAATTAAAACCAAAGGCTAATGATCTTTGTTTGTGGCTTAAAAGTTGTTTTGTTGGATTTAGTAGGCCAACATGAATAAAAATATTCAAAATTGTGTTGCTTAATTATATTTTTTGTTTACCAAAAACAAAATGATACATAATCAATCCTTTATTAATCTTAATACAAAATGAGAACCGACCTTTTTTGTTCTGTCCGTGGCAAAACATAGCAAGCCCCATTAAAAAAATAAATAAATATTAAATTTTTAAAATTTATCATAATACATAAACCAAAAATATAAAACTTTAACTTATATATTTTATGACAATTTGTCATTTACAAACTAATTAAGACAAATTAATCTATTAAAATTTTTATTTTATGTATAATTAATCTAAACAAAAGAACTAAGTTTTTATAAATTTGAATTCGCGAGTAATTATTTTATTACAATTAATTTATAAGAGATTAAATTATTATAAAGTACAAAAATATGACTAACTTTATACTTTTCTTCAAAATATTCAAACACATAATATTATTATTTTAATAGATAACTTAGTGTGATATTAGTGCATAAAAAACCAAATTCTCTGTGCACAGGAGGGCATTCAGATCAAAAATATATATTATGTTAATATAGATCGTAAATTTTATGGTATAACTATTTTTCATGTTTGAAATTGTTCAAGAATTTTTCTTCAATACAAAGATATCATGATTTTATAATGTTCATATTATTTGTATATCATGGAAATTTATTAAAACTTAAAATTAAACATTAAAAAAAAAAAAAAAAAAAAAAAACCGATCAACTTCTACATATGAGAGGAGGGACGAGACCTCTCTTGTTCCCTCCCAATCGATCTGGTCCAAACAAAATATGTCATTATCTTATGTTTCAAACAAAACCATATTTCTTAATTATAACATAATAAAGATTAAAAATAGAATAATATTTTTTATCCAAATAAATTTATAACTATAGTTATAATAATTAATTACATAAAAATCAAATTAATTTTCTTATAATATTTTAATTATTAAGTAAGTTAATATGTTAAGTAACTATTAATAAAAATATTATTTTATATTCAATAATCAATTATCTTATAACAAAAGAATATAGTGCTCGAGAAAGTATAAAATTATCCCTCAAACATATATCTTAGTGAACTTTATGAGCGAAGTAATTTGTACATTTTAGCATCCAATTATAACCATATTTCTTCGCATTAAACGCACTCACCTTTACAATGACAAACGCACTCTCAATTTTTATAACCATTTTATACAAATTTAATTATAAGAGACTTCCTTGTCTAAAAACAAAATAAAAAAACATGTCACTGAATATATATTTAGTAAGAGTTAAAATTAAAATATTTTATGAAATAGATTGAAAATAGAAAATGGCTACAAATTATTTTCAGTATTTTTATCAAATGACCAGTGACAATTTACCATTTTATTGACTTAATTTTCGATAAAAGTACACTAATCACTCTTGAACTTTCATTATTTACAATTGATATTCATCTTGTTTGATAAATATTATCTAATACTCCTAACATTTGACATATAACGTAGAAACTTCTATTATTTAGCTTTTATCAATAAAGTTAATATTTTTTTTTTTACAAAATACCTCTCCTCTAAATAATAGAATTACTAACATTTATTATTGTATTAATTATAAAAATAGTTTCAAGTTAAAGCTTATATACTACTTTAGTTAGACATTTAAATTTAAAAATAAAAAGTTGCATGCACTGCACATTTATAAACACAATGAACAATAAGACCCCAAAAAACAAAAGATCCTAAAAGAAGAGCAAAACAGTGCTTTCAAGCATTTTGTGTACCAAGTTATTTTTCATGGCAGAAAGTAAAACTCGGAATTTTTTGCGAGATATAAGAACTGTCATGACAGTAAATAATATTTTTTTAAAATAAAGGATATATCAAGTATTAATTTACATTCATTTTTTTTTTCTAAAAATTCGATGTGCCCTGCTTATTCTTCTTCGAACGAAATGTGCCTCGAAACTGCACATCGGAATACTGAAACTGCAATATTGGTAAGTTACAAAACCAATTTCTTTTTATGAGAGGTGACTCCACTTGAAGCCTTAAGCCTTGACAAAAAGTTTTGTATAAAATTATCAATGAAATTTTTCATATCCTCATTTATCAATATATAATAAATTAAAAATATTTGGGAAAGTCGGATCTCACCCAACCAAAAGCAGGGTGGCAACATTATAGCTATTTGAAAAAATATTAATCATTACTAACACACTTATATAACAAATAATACATTATTTTAATTTCAATCAAATCATTTTAAGAAAAGAGTAAAAACCATTAAAAAATTAATTTGATTGAAACTAGTGTACTATTGACTACTATATAAGTATGTTAATATCCTACTTAATTATTGGACTGACATTTTAAAAATTAAATTTAAATTCAAGTTTACAAAAAATCTAAACACGTGTTTTAATTGAATTTTTTTATTTAAATTTTTATTTATATTTTTCAAGTCGAGACTAATCAAGCTTTTCAAAAAAAATGTCAAATCAATGTTACTTAATATTTAAAGTAAATAACATAAATAATTATTACTATTACATATAAAATTATATATAAAAAAAATTATAAATACAAATGTATTGACATAAATCTTTTAAATAAAATGTATTATTTTTTTTTACTTTATCAAAATATTACATTACATTAAGTTTTTTTATATAATAAATTTTTATTAATTCAAAAAATATTCATTCAAACTTTTCGAGCTCAACTTGAACTTTAGAAAAAGCTCGAGTCCAACCTAATTTTTAAATTAGACTTTTTAATTTAGATTTTTTTATTTGAATTTTATTTTTTTTCTGCCAGACTCATCAGGTCAAACAGACTTTTTAACTTATGAGCATTTCTAATTAGTATTAATCAATATTTTCTCGTAACTATTTGGGTTTAGCTAGTGCTAAGGTCATTATTAGTACAGGTAGTTACTTCTTTTATGTACCAAAATAACTATAAACACCAGGTTGTAGTTATAAACTAATCTCTAATGATAGAATCAATTGCTCTTGAAATAAAAAAGAATCAGACATTACTCCAAGAATAGGCTTACAATAAATACATTTGCCACCAGCAGTAAGCAATAGCGATAGTGTAAAGTTTCCATGTTCTGGCAAGACATATATAGCTTCCAACATAAAGTTATCATTGTACAAATTCAAAGATTTTTCTTTTCAAACTATGTACTTTCATCGTATAAAAAAGAGATATAGTTATACTATTACTGCCTCAGCAGTCTTATAAAGCTAGCAACTGTACCATACAAGCATTAAAGCAAAGTGGAGCATATTTTAACTCCTTTAAACTCTATGCATATTCCTTTAGGCATGACAAGGATTTTAACATATATAATCAGGGATTGCGAAATATATAGAGTTCATTTCAACAAACAATTATACCAACTGAACAATTAGACACCACCAAGAAAAACATCACCTATGAAAAATGTGTACAGAATTTACTGCCGCAGAGAAATCACGATACAACTAGCTTCACAATCTTTGCCAGGTCAATTACTCTTTACCTGTAGTGAGAATGAGACATGCAAGCAAAGAAGTTATGTATCATGAGGAAATCTTTGTGGGTCAAAAGTCATGTATAAAAATGCAAGTGTAACACCTGACCACCTAGCAAAAGACGTCATCTTGCATCTCTTCAGCCAGGACTGCTATAATATTACACAAACACACTTGTTTTGCTTCGGTTCACTTCCCGCTTTCTTCTCTGTTTTGGAGGCAACAGCAAAAGGTCAACAAAGATCAGACATCGGATAAAAAACCGAAACAAAATCTCCAATTGGTAAAGAACTGCAGCAGTTTTGTAATTTTGATGCAAGTAGTTGGGTCAGGATATTTAGAACTGCGTTGAAGAGTACAATTTTAGATTTCTGTCTTCTCTATAGAGCATTTCCCAATAAGTAATGTGCAGAATTAGAAATGTATTGGAAATTGAGGTACGGTTTCTCCAATGGAATCAGGTTATTGGACTTGAACTCACAATTCAATCTTTCAGCTTTTCTTCTGTGTCTCAGAGAAGTCAAAATGGATAAGATTAAAGCACAAAGCCAACAAACTCCAAAATTTGGGAAAGAAATGCAGCAATTTCTATTCTTATTACAAAGCAAGTACTTTCTGTGGGTTAGTGGTTTCCTTTTGACCAAGAAAAGTAACTGAAACACACAGCCAATACTTATAGGACATCATAAATATGCAGTTCAGACTTCCATGAGTGCATTTCAGAGAGTTAAGTGAAGTACAATAGTCCATGGCCAAATCAAGGGATGGGTTTTCTAAAGTCAAGTTAACTTCTGCTTATACCTTCATCTTTCCATCAAAGAAGAGTCGATCAATAAGCACATTAATATGTAAAAGTTTCTAAATGAGTCAAATACAGGACTTGTATCATATCTGGAACAGCGATTGTTAAACTGAAACATATCTTAGGTCAAACAACCATCTTGAATAACGATAGTTAAACTAAAACATAGTTCAGTCAAACTCAATTAGAACAATACTTACTGCCTTGAAACTATTCAAACAGCTACATAATTAAGAAACACTGACAACTATTAATAGTAGCTTTTGGCATGAATATAAAGAAATATTATACCTTTATCCACAGCGGGTGGTTGCACAACCACATGCATTGTTGTAATTCCACCAGGGATATCGCCTAATGGACTCTGGCATTCACCCACTGTTCTGTTGTTTTCCAGTATTTTTCCAGCACTAATTAACTTCACATCTTTTACAGTCCTTGGGCCATTCTCCTTGTCTTCAAAACAAAAACAAGTTATAGTTATATCATAATCAATAAGAGAAGCATCTAAAAGCATGATTGTAAGCATTTGTGATTTGCTACAAAATAGTTTCCAGCACATCTTATATGCCAGCAAGTTGCGATGAATATGTTAACCAGTAAGCTTGGTTCTTGGTAAAAGTTTTTTATTTCTTTCAGTCTTCCCTAATTTGTTTAACCATAGAAAAGAAGCCCCAGTTTAAGCACCATGTGATGGCTTTTTCTCCTAAGATAAGCAGCTATATTAAAATCTTGACCACTGACTTGAATACTTAAAACACGCTCATTATGTTTTCAAAAAATTAATTGAGAAAGAAAATATCTCCTCTTAAAAAGCACCAGTTCAGATCAAGTCAACAGGGAAGAGGCAGAGAGTGTCGGAATGAATGAGAAGTTAAATTTAAGGAAACTACTAATTACGGGGCGCAAACAAGTATTTTCTATATTCAAAGTTTGACGCTTAAAACCAGATGCCATCATTCATAGATTCTTGAAAAAATTTATGAACTCCATAATAATGCTCTTATAGGAAGAGGTATTCTTCCTACCAATGCGAAGGCTCCTAAATTCCTGAATTTCCAGAGACATCAACATTCATTGGAAGTAACACAGCTAAGTAAAACCTTGGTCATCATTGAAAACCAGCACAAAGTTGATCTTCCTTTCTCATCGAAAGCAAACTCAGTCTGATTAGTTGCCTCAAAATAATCAAATAGGCAAGAATTATTTCAGTGTCATCACTTTGTTGACGGCCCAATCTTGTGCAATCTCTTCAAAACGAAAGTAATATTTGTAATACTCAGATCCAAAGGATCCGTGACTTCTTCTTCCTCCTCCTCGATATTTCTCTTCTATAAACCAATCCATCCATGCTCTTATCTCCACTTTTTGTTTAATTTACAACGTACAGTATTCGTTATAGCAAACAGGAGTAATAGAACCCCTTCTTACACAGTAATTCAAAGGAAGACCAGAAGTAAAAAAAAATAATGCAAAAAAGGAAGAAAGAGAGAGAGAACTGACCATTAGGCCACTGAGCAAGAATACTCTCCTTCAAGGTTGCAATACTAGTAGCAGCAGGAAAACTTTTAGGGCCAATATCCGAACCATCAGTCAATCGAAACTTGATCTCTAATTGATCTTGCCCCCTCGCCATACTCACAGAGATCTAAAGCAATCTTGAAATTAAACAATCCAAATAGTCCAGCGAATCACTTCAATTGAGTTTCATGAATAAAAAGAATTCATCCAAATCTCCCTCCAGTATTCTGCAAATTTACATCAGACATGAAAAGATTTGAGTTATCTCAGGCACATCTAAACCCCGTATAACTCGCGGCATACAATATGGAAACTGGGAAATTTTGGGAAAGAAGGGACCGTTTTGATCAGAATTTCTAGAACAAATCGATTGAAAATCCAACACGTAATGCTTTAAAGAGAAATTTTATGACAAATTCAACTCACAGACACCGACACGGAGGAATCGCTGACAGCCACAATTAAGCAAGCAAATCGCGATCCAATCTCCGCATGAATCCTGACAAATTTGGAAGTAACCAGAAAGGAAAAAGCAACAAAGGAAAAGAAATCCGGACGGACTTTTGTAACGCTTCGGCTGTATTATTACCGGTGATCTGGGTGGTCTTCGTGTGCAAGTGACACAGTATCGTTTTGCAGAAATCCACGTGGAAGAGGAAGTGGATGCGTTTCTCAAAAATTAATATAAAATCAGAGGAAACGATCAAATGGGTACCAAGTGACGAGGCTGGTTCGAAGTTTCAAAGTCTTCAAAATCTGTGGTCAATCACTTCATATTCTTTCTTGCCTCCCCTTCTCCCAAGATCGAACTTTTCCGCCAACTACGATGATACTGTTCACAAGACGCAATCTTCAATCAGACTGCATTTGTATATGTTGCTGACACATGCTTTACTTGTACATTTAGCATCGTACCGTTATTATGATTAGCATGCCCTTAAATTATATATATATGTGTATGACTAGTTGGTACGAGTGTATTAAAGGGAAAATATGATAATTTTTAAAAAAAAATTAAATCAATAATTTATTTAGTTAATTTATTCATTATTGATTTTAATTCGAGGAATTTGAGTTTCTTTCTTCTATAATTATTACATCTTTTTCTATTATTTTGCTCAGCGGTCGGATTTTCCCATGGGCGGCATGTTATTCCATACATCAGCACCGAAAATTTAGATGTGGAATTTTCTTCGAAGAGAAACTCAAGCACATCAAATTTAGTAGTTATTAAATAAATTCACTGAATATTGTTAATATTTCTATTCTTTTGTTTTTCACAAATATTCATATTTTTTTGTCTAATCTCATCAAAAGTACTAGGGTAATTCTTCTAAAGTAGTTTTCTGTAGTTGTAGATATCTCTTAATTGCTAAGCTTAAACTAGCTTATTATTAAAGTAATTTTTATTATTCAGGTGATTTTGTCCAATCATATATCTTAGTTAAAATAATTATTAAAATAGCTCTTTGTGATTAATAATTCCATTAGCTTATGAATTTTACATGTACTTTAGGCTTTGTACAATGCTACAATTTGAACTATGGAATGTCTTAGATTGGCCTTCATATTGCTTTAGTTTATGGGATTAAGAACATCATGCTAGAAGTTGATTTCCACCCAACTTTTCAACTGTTTAATTCTCATTGTGATGATTTTCGCCCTCATTCTAGTATTATTATGAAAATTAAGAAGATTTTAAACAAAGATTGAATATACCAAATTAGTCATGTTATCGAAAAAGATAATTGATATGCTAATATATTTGATAACATAATATTTCTATTGCATATATTTAAATCTTCTCCAATTGTCTTATTCAAACCTATGCTCAAAGACTCTAGTGGAATTTTCTCGTTTCTTTGTTTTGTTTTTGCTTCAAGTTTATTGTCATATTCAAACTGTTAACATAACTTAATTTCTGTCTTTTTTATTGCATATCATTTGAAAGTTAATAGCTTGGATCTGCTTCCAATTTCATCATCTATCATAGGAGGAGAGGGAGGAATCATATGAAGTGTCTTAGGTTGGCCATCATCTTACTTAGCTCATGGGATTAAGAAGATCATGCTATGATTTGATTTCATCCCAACTTTTCAACCTTCTAACTTTCATTCTGATGATTTGCGCCCTCATTTTAGTATTATTATGAAAATTAAGAAGATTTTAACAAAGATTGAAATGCCAAATTAGTTATATTTTCGAAAAAGATAACTGACATGCTAATAGATTTTATATCATAATTTGGTCTCTACCTTTTCTATTACATATATTTAGATCTCCTTGAATTATCTTATTTAATTCGTTATTTGAAGACTCCAATAAAATTTTCTCATTTCTCTATTTCATTTTTGTTTCAAGTTTATTATCTTATTCAAATTATTACTTGAAGATTCCAATAAAATTTTCTCATCCTTTGATTTTATTTTTATGTCAAGCTTATTGCCTTTTTCAAATCGTTAACATAATTCAATCTCTATCTTTTTTATTGTGTATCATTTGAGATTTAATGGCTTAGATCTACTTCCAAATGCATCATCTATCAACTTGGATTGGATGGAGAGGGAGGAATCATCTATATATATATATATATATATATATATATATATATATATTCCCATTAGAAATATTATACATTGTTTGTAACTTAAAGCAGATTAATTGCCAACAAATATAAAATGGTGGCTAATAATAAAAAAAATTTTAAAAAATACAGTTAGAATAGTGTTACTCAAACCACAAAGCTTGTCAATCATTGATTCAACTGAATTGAGACATGCCCTTAGAGGAAAGGTCAATTCTGAACAACCACTTGTGGGACCCCATCCAAGGGAGATACCTTCAAATGTACCACTTCCAGATTCCTTAGACATTGATAAGCCATTACTTGTCTCTTTGAATTTGTTTTTTTTTTTTTTTAATAAATTTGATTCACCCAAAACGTTTTTTCTAGAAAAGTAAAATATCTCAAGAGCACCACATTCCAATCCAAGCTCTTTAATTAGAATATTTTTGGTCAACCCAGAAAAATGTTTAATTAATTAGTGAAAGTGATTTGAAATTTTGAAAGAATCAACCCACAGGGATCAAGATTATGCCATTCAACCAATGATATTGAAAAACTGAAAAGTAGTTCATGAGCAAATTTATTATAAGTTTAAAACATTTATTATAAATGACTATAAATTTTAAAAGTATTTTAAAAGAGTTAAGGATTAAATATTTTTTCTTACTTTAAAGGATCGTATTCTAAAACTTTAAAAATATATAATAAAAAGATTATAAGTAAGATTTTAGAGTCACAAGACAGAGTCCTTTAAAATAAAAAATTTCAGCTCTTAAATCTTTTTAAATGATTTTAAATTTTAAAGTTCTTTGTAATGAATATTTTAACTTATAATATTGAATTGTAATTTTTTCAAATAAAATGGTAGGTGGGTCCATAATGTTGACTAGAAACACCTTAAAAATTACGTACTTGCATACCACATCAAGACCGAATATGATTTTTTAATGCTAAGGATAATAAATTATAACAACTGCAAATGGAATTCTTGTCATCACCAACTTAGCAATTATACCTCTAATAAGGCTCTTTTCTTTTTTAAATAAATAAATAAATATATATATATATATATATATATATAAATTTAATAATTTCTTTATCATGAATATAGAGAATCTCTTTAAGAACGGCCCAACATTGCTATTATATGTCATTATCCGAATTTTTGGACTTTGTCGCATGTAATGAAAAATTACATACGTAAACAATGATACTTTGAAATTATTGCATTTATAATTTATAAATTTTAAAACTTGCTTCCTCTGAGTCGAAATGAGAACAGATTTCACTGAAGCAGGCGAATTTACAAGAATAATCAAAGGATTATAATTTAGTAGTGTAGTTACAGCAAAGATGAGATTATTGTCAAAAAGAAAAATACATTATTATAAATTCCTTATATAACCACCAGATAATATGCTTAATCATACATCATATACTTGCTTTTAAATAATTAAACCAACCTTTTGAGGTTCATTGAAGCCATCACACTTCACAGGGACATCTGGCCAAGCCATAAAGATACATTTCTAAGCGTATTTTTCGAATTCTTTGTGAATTACAGAGTAAACATAAGGATGGAGAAAAGAATCATCTGCACATTTCCAATGTGTCGTAATCGTACAAAACGAATACCAATATGTATATATATATATAACCTACAGACAACAGTTCCTCAATTCAATGGACCTGTAATGTAACAGAGGAATCTCACGAACTACTCCTAGAATTCACCATGTTGACATCCAATCAAAGAAGGGTGAGGGTAAAAATGGATACTAACAAAAATTAAACAACTAAAAAAATGAAGGGGATTAAAGGAAAACGCTGTGCTAGTGGGGGAACCTCAACAAAATATAGTCTTAGCATGTTCTATTCTTGAAACCAACGATGACACAGTCTTCAGCTTTATCCATCTTCAAATTCAGCTTGCTCTCCAATATTCTCTTAGGCAATCTTGTTATTGTCCCCCAACAGAAGAAGACCAATAGAAGTATCCTTTCACCAACCTGAACCAGAACTAGAGAACGTATCAGTATGCTATGTCACAGTCTGAAATTGTTGCTCAAGACTGTGCAGGATGGTACTATATCTGCAAAAACGAAGGGGTGGCAGCAAAATCCACCCACAATGCTTTGATTTGATTGTCTTGGCCTTACAACCAGTTTTTTCTATTTGCCTTTTCAAATTCATCTTCCAAAAAAATACAAGCCGCAAAAAGCTGTATTACTTTGTCTCTCTTCGGTTCGCAATATTTCATACCACAGCTTCTTGCTCACCAACTATGAATCCAAGATGTGACAGTTCCTTACAAAATCATTAGAATAATTAACGTACTTGGTCCAAAATGGCCTAAGATGTTCAAAGCCAATTTGCAACCACGGTTTTGACTGGCCATTATAGTGGATTACTGCAGCCTTTTTCACATTCTCAATACTGGTTTTATTCTGATAACCCAAGCCAAGCATGTGCCACAAGGGGTCAATGGGGTGAACATGTCCTCTAAATGCGATTAAAGCAGGTGGTAGGGTTCCAAGCTTCCACATTGTTAAGTTTGACTTCAGATTCTGCCATAGACAAGCTATTAATAATATCCGGAAGAATTTTTTAACAAAAAAAAAAAAAAAAAAACCCTTCCCCCTCCCCAAAAGGATTATAGAAATTAGAATAACCAGGAAGTATTAGGAAAACTGAGGAGTATGTGCTTTAAAAGTAATGTTCATGACTCAAACTACTGATGAGGTCTTATCTGAAGAGGTCCCACTGATTTTTTTTTTTCCCTTTCTATCATACTCATATGCACAGCCACACCAATTGTTTGTGCCAAATGTGAAAAAATAATGTTATGCAAGTTCAATCTAGTGCCTTAAAATTAGCAGAAAATAAGCTTTAAGCCACCCAATTAGTTCCCTTATGACAGCATTAATCAAATGGTTGAAAATTTTGTTACTCTGAACCTTAAATTAATGGAGAAAACAGCGTAGCAACCCAAAAAATCAAGTTTGTAAAAGTCTGAGAGTATGAACTTGTACCTCTTTGAGCCAGGAATGATATGTTTCTCTTATATTTGTCTTTCTCCATGTGCGTAGATCAAAGACATTCATCCCATAAGCCCATGCACACTCATCAGGGTCCAAATGGTCTGCAATGAGAGGATGGGAAAAATTGAAGTAATTGCGAAATCGCTTTGACATTACCCACTCATCTTCACCTCTGCAAGTTTCCACAGCTCCATTAACTTTCCCTTCAAGATCAATCTCCCAAAGTGGAGACAAGTCACGCTGAACCACAATATCATCATCTAAAAAAACCACCTTGTCAAGGTTTGGGAAAAGCTGTTTGGCACACGCAAGACACATAATCAGCAAAGACATGTTGAATGGAACCCAATACTTTTTTATTAAAAGAACAAGAAAAAAGAGAATGGAATACTGAAGCGTATGAGAATTTTCTTTAAAATATACAAGTAACCTGTAAAGCAATCTACAGAAGAACCTAAAACTATATTCACACAATCAGAGATAATTAAACAAGGAGGTTCATAGTATCATATATGATAATGTTGTCGATTTACACTATCTAGACATATTTGTCATACTCAACCCAATTATTTAAAGCTTTCCATTCAATGAGCCACTTTAAAATAAAAGCATGATAATAACCATCCTACATTTTAAGCACCTTGCATTGTTGTTTTCCATAGACGCTATTAAATATAATGACTCCATGAATGTTAAACTTATCAATCAAATTGCAAACTACTCATAAACTCATCAAGATGGGGTATTTAATCTCTTATTCTATCCCTTCTTTTCTGGCTTATTTTTCCCTTATCTTTTAGCCGGCTAAGTCTGAGCTGGAAATAAATTTTTTTTATTCTGACATGTACAGATAGGTGTTATCAGTGTGTCATGGCAACAACCATGTCAAGTACACGTCGGATATGTGGACAGTCATGCTTCATAGGCAGTGCAACTGCTTCATAAGTTACAATTATCTACTGGTAGAAGCAACAAGAATGGCCATTGCACAGTTTTTACCAGTCAACAACTGTTCTTTCCCGTTCTGTTTTATCATTTCCTTTTTGGCCAATTATGTTTTACCAATTAACCCCACTTGTTTCAAACATTTTTTTATCAGAATTAATTTTACACCAGTTCCATCTTTTAACAGATGGTTGTTAAATTCTCATCAATTGCTTTAATTTGTGAGAAATTCAGAAAATATGCAATACCCATATGCATATCTGTCACAAGAAGTCTACAACTTAGTTTCTTTCAAGCTTTCTTAATCTCACAATGGACAATTTACAGAAGTAGATTCAGCTGGAAACTACCAGTATACCAGTCATGTTCCACGTGAATCATTTATTCTGTTTAGCTTCATTCCAGTAGGATACAAGAATTTTCACCAAAGCCAATGAAATGCACCATCCATAGTATGAAAGGTTTCAGCAATATTCACAGGAAAGAGAGAAGGAAGAATGTTGAAGGAGGCTTTAAGCATTAATCCCTATGACATAAAGAAAATTGTTTTCCCATTGTCCCATTCCCACCCCGAAAAAAAAGGCCACAATAAAACCAAAAGATAGGAAGAGTCTGAGTTACATCTAACTTACCTCTGGTATGTATATACGGAGATGGTTGAGTAACGAGATGTACTTTGGACTTCTGGCCATCAATTTTGAAGCAAATCTACGTGGAGTCGTTTCACTGAGGTTGGTTCCTGCAACATGATTTCCATGGTAGTAATCCCTGATCCCATTTTGGTTTTCTACAGCTTCAAGAACTGGAACATTTTCTCTAGTCAACCAGTCAAACTGGTGGATGCCTTTGACTTCAACTATAGCAGGGGAGACAGAATTTAATGCAAACCACGAGTGCATACCCGCATAAGTTTTTTTGTCAGTGATGACATGGAACACTATCTTCTCAGGTTTTAGAGAGGACTGAACAGTAGAAGTAACAACTACTGAAGCAGCCAAGATGTTATCAGTTGATAGAATAAAATGGTGGTAAGAGTTGTCAGACAGTAAAGGAAGTAACTCTGGAGAAGGCAATTGTTTACGAGCATGAGCATTGGACGAATATTCATCAGTCAAACGCAAAGATAGACAATAAATTCCTTTAGGGATTGAACTTGCTGCAAAGTGTTTATTCATAAGCTCTGCAAACTTGGACTCTCTGATCTCTCTTTCAAATTTCTCCATCTGTGCAAAGACAAACTGAAGATATGAATATTGGATGTAAAAGCCTTTAAAACTACAACAGAATACAATTGCATCCATACTACAAATATCAAGAACAATGCATATATTCCTGCAAAAACTAACTAAATGTAGAGGGGAAGGCAATTGAAATCACTGTGTCCTAAAGAAATTGCTACAAATGCAATACAGTGCACATAAAACAAACTAAATAAAGAAGTCAATACCAACTAAATGCATAATGTAAGGATTAAAGAGCTTTTAAACAACCATGCTTAATAGACTTTTAACACAATCAGTAGTACTGGCACTAGCTGTTGCCAAGATACTAAAAGGTGAGAGGCACCCTTAAGGTGCTAGACTCCCCAAGCACCTTGAGGGAAGAGCTGATCAAAGAGCGCTACCCTGAGAGAAGTAAGGCACTATAAAAGTAAAGGAAAAATTACTAAACATCTAATACATTTTATTCAATTAATAATTATCTGACTAAATATTATTTAATCATTGTGCAATACAAGTTAATGTCATGTAATGCAATAAATAATTAAAAAATAATATAATTAATAATTGTATAATATTTTAATCCATTTTCACTAGAAATTCATAATCTCTTATTCAATAAATATCTTCTTTTATTTGAACATAGTTATCTCGTGATTTTAAAATATTCAAGCACTCCTTAAAACTCCCAAATTCTCATAGCAAATTAGCAATCACCGCACTCAACCAGCCATATCAGTCTGTCACAAATCATACACACTAACTCACAAGCATTGAAGGAACCATACACACAAAAGGAAGGGGGAACCATTGAGAAACTCAGAATGTCTTCCACACACACACAAGTTCATTTGTCTGATCCCCCTCCCTTAGTAAACACCTTTGACCTTCTCCCACTCCCCACCAACCTCATTTGTGGCATTGCCCTCTTCTATCTCACCCCCTTCCTTATCCCAACATTTCACTACACTAATTTGAGCTAAACACAGTCAGAAGGAATGTTCTCAATTGAAGAGTCAAAGATATTAGCTGCTGCTTGCTGTTCTCCCACTGCAGATATTGTAATGGAGACAAGTGTCTAGTCACTAAGGCGCATGTTCTCTCAATTTGGAATAATTTTGTTGATAGGTGTTCCTCAATCTCTCGTCTATTATTTCAGCTTGGTCAGACTTCTCTTAGGAGCGGCTAAATCTTAGAAAATTTCAATTTTATAACTGTTACATTTTGTTGCAAGCGCAACACTGTTTTGTTGTTGCACAACAGGGTTATTTCTTACCAACCCACAATAGCAGGATGAAGCAGTTGCAGCAACTGCAATATTGCAGCCAGATCAAGTGATGTGGTCAGCAATTTTAAACCCCTAACTTATTTACAGGGGTGGCTGATGTTCTTGCCAAAATTTACTTCAATTAAACATCACATTCCTCTTGACCAAAAAATAAATCACATTCCTCAACTGTCAATTATGCTGATTATCCTCAGAATTAAAAATCCTTATATGTTATACATAAAAGCTCTATAGACATCTAAGATTAGAGAAAGCATGAAAACTAAAACTTAAGCCAAGACTAATGAAATTAGGGAAACTTTGGGAGAGATATAGAGAACATAAAATCAACTGATTATCGGTAAGGAGATTAAGTCAGCAAAATTTTACAGTTTAGATCCTGAAAAAAAAAAACTAAAAAAGGAAATATGTGTGTGTGTGTAAAAGCAAAGTTTGTACTGCCTGTATATATCTTAAAAGAGTAAGATGACCTCGAAAATTCTATCTGGTACCAACTAATAGCAGTAAATATACATAATTGAAATGGAAATTATGTTTCCAGAAGATTTAGAAAGAAAGAGAAAAATGTAAACATACAAAAGCTCAAACATGGGCTAGAGATTTCCTAGTTGAAAGAGCAAAAAATTCTCTATAGTTCAATTGACTAGAAATTACATAGCAACTAGAGATTCCATAAAAGGAAACACAACATAGTAAACTATCTCCATTTTCCTTAAACCTAGACAGTGAAAGTCAACACAATCAAGATTATCTGTATAATAGCATCAGCATAAAAAGTATAGTAATTAAATTGATGGTTATGGAAGATGAATGACTAATTCATGTCTTCTGTAAAAATAATCTTCATAATTTTGGTCAAGTATCCATCATTGAGTGCTTTATGAGATTACATCACTGTAGTGGAAGAAACATCACCAGAAGTAATATAACCAAGCCTTTTCCAACAAAGATGCATATACAACATGAAAAACCAAGCATAACGGCAAAGTATTTTAAGTATTTCCATTTAAAATTCCTCTCTACGCATAAAATGAACTTGGGCTTCAGCATTTGTTCTTTTCAATATTCTAGACCGTCAGTGGAAAATTAAATACAGATAAGTCCTACACATTTTAATAACAATATAAGCAAAAGGCCAAATGATGCAAAAAGGATAACTACATTGCTACCAAAAGCACAGTAACTCATTTAGCAGAGTCTACCATCTAATTTATAAAAACCAGCTTTAGCCATAGGCAATTAGGCATATCCATGTCAGCTCAAAATAAATAAGCATAAGGCCTCTTGAGGCTAGCTCAAATAGTTGGGCGGGTGGAGGTTTGGCTAAAGATTCTCAATTTCAGTCTTTCTCTTGTACCAATATAAAATAAATAAGCATACAAATAAAGAATCTAGAGATGTCTTAAGCTGAATTGTTGTTTATCTATAGAAAGTTGTGTCTTCATGATTAAAATTTCTTGCTTGACAGTTATTGTTTAAACAGTGCATTAGCAGTCCAAACCCCATAACCTTTGTAATATTCAAATTTAAGTACGGACAACTGTACCTAAAAAATGATTAATCAAAGGTTAGCGTCAAATTAAAAAGGCTACTAAGGAAACTCCATTTCTTCATATAAAATGCAAGAACCACCTTATAAGCAGCAGCTCCATGGTACAAATATTCAGAAATTTAATAATGAAAGCTTGCATAAATAAGACAATTTAAACATAATTTAAAACTACTATCTGAAAACTAATGAAAGCTTTTTAAGCCATTAGATATAAGGTGCAGGAACATCAACGGACTTCAATTTAGGACAACCCATTCCCTAAGCATAGATTAATCTAGAAACGCATAGGAAAGTATATACATGTAACCAGCAACTTACCATTCCCCTTAACATGTACGCAAACATCTTTGCACTATACTGATTGTTATTCATATCAGAAACCAGGTGCTCGAATGAATCTGGCAGTGTCAGACCAGCTGGGATTTCCCCAGACTTCACTTCATTTAGGATTTTGTAGAGGTCCCGGACCAGTCTCTGCTGCACCATCATCACAATCACCACACGGTTTCAGATAAAATTTTTTATCCAACATTTCATAGATATAGTAATGTAATCTGCAATAAATTTGAAGTGAGATAAAAAATTGAATTACCCCTGAATCATCAATCCTACTGAGAAACCTTGGTCCTAACCGCCTGCCTAAACAATCTGGAGCACAAAACAAAGATGCAATTAAGGATCTAAATTCTAAAATTGTGAAAAGACAAGATATATAAAGTATAACAATGAAGTATCAGACCTTATTGTGTAACATAACGATAGTAAACTACAACTAGATGAAGTCCAAAAAAGATACAAAATAGATAACGGCAAACTTTAATTAACATTTAACAGAAAACAGGATGACCTATAAATTAATAAACATTAGGCCAACACATAAATTTATAATAAGTGAAGATGTTTGGCCCAAAACATCTAAATTACATAATTATTTTTTAACGTGAAAGAATCAGAAACTTACAAATTTAAGCAATACATGTTTCCAAGTCATAAAAGCATCTTGATCACTGCTTTAGAGTTCAAGTGCAGTCAAACTATTCAAGCAAAATGCTTGTATTATGCAGTCACACTTCAGATGAGCATGTATGCCAGATGGAAAGCATTTTATGAGCAAATTTTACAATGCAAGCAAAACCATGACGCAAGCTACCCGATGATACCATTAATTTTACAAACAAAGAACTCAGAGAAACGTAAAGATGACACATGTTTGCCTATATTCAAATCAAGATCTATTCCAAACAAATCAATACGCCAACAAATAGTACGAAAAGGATCAGACCATTAAGAATTCAAAGGTCAAGAATGTTAAGTTTATATTATAGTACCAAATGAGGAGCACTTGTTGACACCTTCAAGGGTCACAACAGCAGTGAGAATGAAGACAAAGGGCAATAAGAACGCTAAGATGAGGATGGTGTGGAAGAGGGTTCGATAAGAAATGTGGCGAGCTGCGACCTTGATCTTCATTAAGTCAATAAAGCCATTGCTGCTCGATATCGTGATACTTCTCATGCTAGGCGAGAAGTGAAGCTGCATCGTCGTGTATGCAGCCCCAGGTCGTTGCCGCCCACAACAACCCTAGAGTCGCCGCAACTGAATATACCGACAATCAGCCATGGCCTCAAAATACAAACCATCAGATCCAAACCCACATGCACCAATCAACCACTGGCGATGCCTCTGTGATTGAAACCGGTATCGCAAGTAGAATTTAGATCTATATATCTGGGTTGTGCTCAAATCTGTATCTTTCTGGGGTCTTTTGGAAGACCGCATTGGAGTAAACCCAAATGGGTTTTTGTGGAATGAATCACAAATATGCACAAAGTAATCTACTTTCTACCATTGTGAAGAAGTTCCTCTCCCATGGATCAAGAGGGAAGAAGGGATTGGGGAAGAGAGAGAAAATCTGGGTTCTGTCTCTGTTGGCTGTTTTTGTGTAGTTTTCCTTCTCCGTTTGTGCGGGGCTTTCTCATTGGTCCGATCTATAATTTCGCTTTACTGAAAAATTATAAAAAAGAAAATATGAAAGCTTTTAAGAGTCAAAAACCGTGTTGGATTAACATTAGAGAGAGAAAGCTGAGAAGAGAGAGAAATGGGGCGAGTGTTTGACCATGAGATACGGGAATAGGCCAATGGGGACATAATTTTGGAACTAAGATTAGATGTTTCCTATGTTTATGGGAAAGTCTTAAAGGAATAGTATTCTAAGGAAGTGATGGTTATTTTTAGTTAATATGTCTTATCCTTTTTAGTGTGAGGCAGAGTAACAACGTTGAAATAATAATAAGTATGGTACAATAACACCCATCATTTTTGGATTTGTAGTGCCATTGATCTTATTCACAATTGTGTTGAATCTTTTTTCAATGTTAAAGTTGTATAATTTTCGTCATACTTATTTATTTTTAAGTTGGTTTCTAACCAATTTTAAATTTTATTTTAGTCTCTCATTATTCAAAAAAATTGTCCAAACCAAAATCTTTTGCTAATAGATGTTTAATTTTGTTAACAAACTTAAGGATATAATACTTATTTAACTTGAGATCATCTTTCTCTTTTCCTTGTTTGCTTAATTTTATTTGCAAAATTAACGATTTACTGATGCCCAGAGGGTAGTTTCAATAAAATTTAAATTTTGAAGGACCAAAATGTCAGAAAAAAAAATGATAAGGACTCATTTGACAACTAACCTTATGTTAAAGGACAAAAAGAATTTTAAATATCCTAAACCCTAAATCTTAAAAGTTTCATCCTAATCATTTATCTCTCCATCTATAAAAGTTAGGCTATATTTGAATTAAAAATTTTAAAAATTAAATTTAAAGACCGTAATTTGAATATATTTAATATAAAGGACTTCAAAATTTTGAAATTATTGTAAAAGACTTTAGGACCAAATTATTTTATTCTAAAATTAAAACTTAATGTTTATTAGAAAAAAAAAAAAAAGATAACGCTAGAATCTTAAGATCTAAGACATGGTAATTTAGAGTGAAAAAAATAATTTCAAAATTTAAGATTTTTCATAATAAATATATTAAAATTAATCCTTAAATGAAAATTTTTAATTCAATATTACTAGAATATATATATATATATATATGAATTAAAAAATGGTGTAGCTTGACAACCTACATATTTATACCCAAAAAAAAAAAAAATTGGGATCTTTTCATCTTCCAAGTGTAAAAAGAGGAGACTTGATTCTCATAGAATAAAATACTAACAAATTGTTGCTGAATGTAAACATATAGAGTTACAATACAAAACATGTAAACATAGAAATTTGGCAAAAACAAAAAAAAAAATCTGTATATCTATTGCGTAAGTTTCAATTTTATCTTACTTTCTTTGATTAATTCTACCTTGTATGTATATTTATAAAAATTCTCTATACATTCCTAATTATTTATCTACATTGTTAACGAAAATAGAAAATTTTTCAAACAAGTGGTCCTTATATAGAGATAATGTAATTAAAAGTGAATATTATGTATCAATACGAATATATATTTGACCTTATATATCTCATCTAATTTTAAAAAAAGGAGAGGAATATTAGTGTTAATTAAAAATTATAAAATGTTATATTTATATATATTGACAATATAATATCTATATTTTTATCATGTTTAAATAATCAACTAATTCCTTTCATAATTTAGGCCATGTTCAAAAGTTAAGATGACATTTAAAACAGGAAAAATGAAGAACATATAAGTTAGAGTTGAGATGTTTATTAGTGAAGCAAGAAATTGCCCGAAGGGAATTGATGAAAAAGTGGGAATTGGAATTATCATGGATGGAATCATTTCAAGTTCATACTAAATTAGTTAACAACATTAGTCATTTACTATTCATTAGATCTAATTATATTTTAAAAAATTGGTCAAGCACGGAGCACGATAAGTCTAGTTCAAAAAAAATTCAAATAAAAAAAATTTCATTAAAAAATCTGATTTATAAATAAATTGTGCACGTTTTTAAAACTTGATCTGAATCCAAAAACCTTAAAAAAATACATTTTTAATTAAAAAACTTTTATTTAAAGATTTTTTTGGTGTAACATAATATGTTAGTAAAAAAATAAAAATTTATGTTTCTTATTTAAAAAATTTATATCAATACAATAACTCATTTGTATTTATAACTTTTTTATTTGTAATCTTTTAAGTAATAATAATAATTAGTTATATTATTTATCTTAAATCTTAACAACAAATTGACTTGATAATAATTAAAAAAAAAAAAAAATTGGATTCTCACCTGTAAGTGTGACTCTTAATAGACTATCTATTTTTAAAAAATCTGGTTTAAATATATTAAAGTATGCTACTATATTTTGAACTGCTCGATAGTCTAATACATCATTTCCAAAGAAGGATAGCTTGAAAATATAAAAATGGTGTAGCTTAATTAAAAGCCTGATCCATATCATAAATGGGATCTTTTCAATTTTATCCTCCAAAAAGAGACAGAAACTTCATTTTTAACATAGCTTATTTAAACCTATCATAACATGCACGTGCAGGGAAAACGTAATTTTCATAAAATGAAATACCAACACATTGTTGCTGAAGAAGTATAGTAGATGTACGTATACATGTAGAGCTGTAAAATATGCAAACGTAGAATTTTTTTTCTTTTACTTCTAGCTATAAACCTAATATAACATGTAAACGTAGATATACGTACGTGCAGGGCAAACTTAATTTTCATACAATGAAATACCAACATAATGTTGCTGAAGAAGTATGAAAGACGTACGTACAGACGTAGCTACAAAACATGCAAATGCAGAAAATTTTTTATTCTTTTGTTCTTTTGTTCTTTTACTGTTAGCTGTAAAACATGCAAACGTAGATATACGTACGTGCGTGGAAAACTTAATTTTCATATAGTGAAATACCAACAATTGTTGCTAAAGATGTGGCACATGTACGTACAGACGTAGAGCTATAGAACATGCAAACGTAGAATTTTTTCTTCTTGGTTTTTTTTTACATTGACATATATAGGAGAAATTCGAAAGAGTAAGAATAAAGAATACATAAGTTAGAGTAGACGTTAAGTGAAGTCTGGAACAGGGAATTCATGAAAGATTGAATTGGAATTACTATGAATAGGGAAATCCCTTTGGTTTAATAAAACATTTGAAGGGAATGTTCAAAAAGCCAATTTATTAACAAAAATAGGAAAGGTAATAACGACCTTCAATTCGTCTTTAAAATTTCTTTCAATACATTTCCTTTTTTTTCCGTTAGAATATACCAAAATTTTCATCATATTGGATGATGTGCTGATAATTCTAACATAAAAAATTTGACAATAAAAACTCTTAAATTCTTAAATTTTCGTAAACTAATCAATTATATTGTTAAGAAATCTATTAATTTATTAACGGAAAGGCCACACACCAAATAGCTGCCATAAATTTCATTTTTTTTATTTGCAAATTAATCAACATTAAATTTTGAATTATTCACAAATAACTCTTCAACTTGGAATCATATGCTGATAACTCTCTAATATATCAGGTTTCCATTAATGAAATAACAAATCAACTAATGGTTTTTTTTTTTTTAATAAAAGAATTATGAATATTATTACACGAGAGTAAAGATACAATTCTAGAAATGAAGACCAAAGTGATGAATGGAGGCTCTAGCCAATCTATGAGCTTCCATGTTAGCTTGTCTTCCAATCCAATGACAAGAAATATTTGTCCTAGATGAAAGGAGGGATTTGCAATCCTCAACAATAATGCCAAGTTCAAAGTAGTCTTGGATGGTAGAGCTTAGAGCCGTAATCACTTGCAGAGAGTTGGAGAAGATAGTGTGTTACACCCATTCAAGAGCTGCTTTTAAGGCTATAGCTTTTGAGATAGTAAAAGAGAAAATTCCAACTCCGTGCCCTATGAAAGCTATGATACATGACCTATGCTAATAAAAAATGATTACCCTGTAACTTGAGGCTTTTTGTTCAACGAAATAGTTGTGTCTATGCAGCAGGACCAAACGACGTTAATGTATGAGCTTGATGGACTGTCTCCGCCAGCTTCCATGTAGTGATTATGTGTGATTCGCCTCCTTACTTCTTGTGTATGAAGCCATTCCATCAGCAAGGAAAGTCCTTTCTGCATTGTTTGGTTCGCTGAAGTCATCCTCCTATTCCACGCCAACTAATTTTAGTTTGCCTAAATTTGTCATGCAATGGCGCAAAGCTCTTTTGCTTGATTTCCTGTAAGATTGTCCAAAGCATAAACCAATAAACTCATAAAATAGGGGAAATCCTGAGTGCGTATAGGCTTCCAATACTACCATGCTTCCTTGGCTGATTGCAACGTAAAAGCGCATGAGAGACATCCTTTGGTTCTTCACAATTTAGGCAACCAGAATCCTATCCGATTCCCCTTAGAATCATATTAGGCTTTATTGGAAGAATGTTCCTGCAGACTCACTATAAGAAGTTCTTAATCTTAGGGGGTATCTCTAGCTTTAAGATTCTCCTCCGTTGCACTAGCTTGTCACCTCCTTAATTGCCATCATGCAGGTTCTGTGCTACGTGATATCCAGATTTAACTGAATATTGCCCTTTTTGTCAAAATGCCAAATTCTCTTGTTTGGATGGAAAATGGCTAATAGGTATGCCAATAATGGCTAGCTGAACTTCCTCTTCAAACAGCTTAGCAAGATTAACCGTGTCCTATTCTCTTCTACCATTATCAAATAGCTCAGTAACTTTCATAGTATCAATTTCAAGGTCCCTGAATTTAGCAACGGTGAAACATGATTCCCTTAGTATCCATGGTTCCATCCAAACTCTAATAGTGTCCTCATCTCCTACTCTTCAACTAATGCCTTTCTCTAGTAATTTTTGGGAAGCCAAAACACACCTTTATGTGAAGCTTGGATTGCAACCCAATCCTACTGACCAGAAATCCCCTTTAGGGAAATATTTTGCTTTGAGGATCCTATATGAGAGAGTATTAGATATTGTACCTAATCTCCAACCCTGTTTACCCAACATTGCTGGATTAAAGCAATATAGATTTTTGAAACCCAGGCCACTGTTGTCTCTACTAATGTACTCCTATCCTAAGATAGTCGTTTTACTCTTTTTCCTGAGATCCATTGCCCCTGACATTAGGTTATTCCCCTAATTTTTTATCCGTTTCCATAGTCTATCTTTAAGGAAATAGAGCATGGCTTTCTTACTTTTTTCGATAAGTGAGGGAAGTCCCAAGTAACACCTATGGTCAATAGCTATAGTAATTTCAAGGATATCACCAAGATGCACCCTTATATCCTTAAGTACATTCAAACTGAAAAAATTACCAGACTTTTAGTAGTTAATAAATTGTCTAAAGGTTACTTCATAAGTGTTTAAAATGGCTTTTAGATTGCGGCATTCTCTGTCATCTTCCCTGCAAAAGAAAAAAGTGTCATCTGTAAAAAGAAAATGAGAAATACTGAGTCTTCTCTTACAAAGTCTACAACCATGAATCTGACACACCCTTTCATTATAATGTAAAAAGGCAATGAGACCCTTTGCATATAAGATAAAGAGATAAGGTGAGAAGGGATCCCGTTGTTTGAGAGCCCTTAGAGAAGTACTAGGGCCCACCTTCTCCTTATCAAATAAAAGAGTATTTGATAGTCATTACACTCATCATCATCCACTTCACCCTTGTCTATAAAGCTTATCTTTCTCATGATAGCTTCCAAGTACCCCTAATCCACTTGTCATAGGCTTTACTAATATCAGTCATGACTGTAATCTAACCTTTTTTGCCTCTCGTCTTACATTTTATGGTATATATCAGTTCAAACACCGTTAATACATTGTCTATGATCAAACGCCCAAGGATGAAAGCATATTGAACTTTAGAAACTACCTTAGAAGGATAACCTTTAGTCTACTGGCTAAAACTTTAGAGATGATCTCAAACAAAACATTACGAAATGATATTGGTTGAAGATCTCGTATCATCTGGGGGTTGTCTATCTTAGAGATTAAGATCAATAGTGTGTTGGCAACGTTGTCTAGAAAGGAACCCTCTTAAAGCAACTGGTGCTACTCCTGGTTATATCATTACCTATAATGTGCTAGAATTTTTGGAAGAATGCTGGATGAAAAACCACTGGGTCCTGGTGATTTGTCGAGGTACATTTAGGATACAGCTTTCCAAAGTTCACCAATAGTGAAAGGATGAACAAGCATGTTATTCTAATCATTCGTGATTAACATAGCAGCATGTGTTAAAACTGGTTCATTATTTCCATGGAAGCCTAAGAAAAGTTGCTTAAAATAATCTAGAACCAGGCCATGCAAATCCTTTTTGTCTTATACCCAAATACCATTTTCGTTCCTGAGAGCTTCTAATAGGTTTTATCTCTTGCGAAATGCGGCATGTGCATGGAAAAATTTTAAGTTCATATCCCTTTACTGAAGTCAATGACACTTAGCTTGTTGTTTCCATTTTTATTCCTTCATTTTAAGCACTTCATTCCACCATTCCTTAAGCCTTCAAGAAAGATTGATCATCTGACATATGAGACCCTACATGTAAATTATAAAGAGTAGCATTAATTTCTTTAAGCTATAAATTATATTCTTGTCTAAAGTTCTTACTTCTCTTTGTTAGTGTCTCTCTACATGTGTTCAACTTATCAATCACACCTATATGGTCTTCACTCTTCCATCCTTTTCCTATGACCTCTCTAATTTCCTCCTGTAAGAGCCAAGAGTTTTCAAAACAAAAACGCCTTTTTCCTTACTTTGAATTTGCTACATTAGTCATCATTTAGATTAGGTAATGATCAGAGTAATGTGTCATTAGAACTCTAGTTAAGTTATTCGAGAATAAAGACATCCACTTATCATTTCCCATAGCCATATCCAACTTTTCATGTGTAGTTTCCCTATCCCTGCTTTTCTTCTCTCATGTGAAGATTTTCCTTGAGCTGTAAAGATCAATCAAACCATATTGATTGACCACAATTTTTAAACCCCCCTAAGTAAAGTGTTAAGATACATGTTGCCTCCTACCTTTTCCAAAGCTAGTAAAAGTCACCTATACAAAGCCATGAGGTGTCTTAGTTCGTAGGGGTTAGATGTAGCAGCATATCCCAAGACTCTTGCCTCCTACTCTATTCTGGATATCCATAGAAGCCTGTAAAATGCCATTCTACATCAGCAAATCCTTTGATTCTAAGGTTGATGTAGTTCGAAGAATAAGACTCAAAATGTACTGCATTTGCCTCCCTCCACACAAGAGTAATATCTCCTACTCTTCCAACTTTATACACATTAATGCTCCCATTGAACTTTAGCATTCATCTAATCTCCTTCATCCTTGACTGCTAGACTAGTGTTTTAATAAGAAATACTACTTCAGCTTTCACCTTTAAACATGCTCCGTCAGAGCTCTAACTGCTCGTGGATTGCCTAGTCCCTAGTAGTTCCAACTAAGGGCAATTATGACTACCATCAGGACTGTCCAATAACTCCCATTGATATATACGTCATCTAATACTTATCCACGTTGTATTCTATCTTAAGTTGTTGTGTAGAAGGGCCTCCATACTCAATGTACATAATCGATCGGTGGTGTTTCATTCCCTTCATACAGCCCCTTGGGTTGTCTTCTTCTATGAACCCTACACTTAAGTCCACGCATGAGATATCACTTCAGCCTTCATTCCTTGTTTGTGAGTCAACACTACCTAATAAAGCAAGTCTATAATTTAAGATATGGTTTCTATCAGTGCCCGATATAACAAGTCCATGATTTATGTTCTGATTTCTATCAGTGCTCGATATAACAAGTCTATGATTTGAGTTATGATATCTTTCCATACGCAAAACTAATACACTTTCCCTTTGAGATTGAATAGCATGATTCAAGGGATTGGTATTTGATAACTTCTCACCCCAAACATCATGAAGCCATCAACTGATCGTCAATGCTTGTCTTAGTCCAGCCACCTTTAACGAAGCATCCCAATTTAAAATAAGCTTTTTTCCGTCACCTCGCATCATTCAACTAAGGCAAAAACTTTCCAAGTGTCTAAGCTTTCCCCATAAAAAGTAGAACAGGGTCAATCTCTCATATTTGAAATTAGCATAAACTATCTACCATTACCAAGTGTAATTTTCTTTCTCCTTTTTAACAGCTCTTTGATGTCCAAATTTACTCTCATTCACATATACCGATTCCTATCATCGTTGAATGCTCTTGCATCATAATGAATGAAGCACCCCATGAAGTCACCAAATTTCTCCATGCTCTCATTCATAAGCATCGAAGGAAGGTCATGAACTTGCAACCATATATCCATAAAAAATATAGGCACTAAGAGTAGGTCATCTTCATCCTTAATCCTATGTATTAGCAATAGATGGTTGTTAAACATCCACAGTCCTCCATCAATGACATGCTCAACATCCACATCATAGAAAAACTTGAAAAGGTACATATTTTGTCTGAGGTCCTTGATACAATCACCTCAAAATTAATTATGCTCTTTGTTAAGAAGGTGCCTACTGACAATACACCTAGAGGGAGTGAATATGTGCTTTTAAAAATTATTTGCTTAAGTTTTGTTTTTAAGATTATAGTTAACTAAAAAATTTTAATTAACTATAAAACATAATAAATAGTTAACTATGATAAAATACAGTCAACTGAGTCTTTCAGCAATTGGTTCACATTATCAAATAAAAAGAGAGTTAATTGTAAATTTTTCAGTAAACTATGTTACTTGATGATAATAGACAAGTTTGAGAAATTAGTTAACTATAAGATATGTAGTTGATCACAAACAATTCAAAAATGCAAAGATCAGGGATAAAGTATCAAACACGATGATTTATCTTGGTTCGACCAAGAACAATGCCTACTTCCAGTTCCCTTGACTCCTTCATGGGATTTTCCACTAAGTATAGCACTTTTTACAATTTTACAGAGTTTTCACATGATCACTCTCTAAACACAAGGTTTTCAATCTTAACCTCAAACTAACTAGAGTACCTCATTCTTACACACTCCCCTTCTCTTCAAAGACAGAGGATTAAAACCAGTAAATGAGTATAAGATTTTTGAACCCTTATACTTGGGTTTACACTAACAACTTACAAAGTACTCAGATAAGTAAATAAACTAGAAACTCAATTTGAGGAAGAAAACTTTTGAATGTTACAGATTTATCACTCCGTGCAAATAAGAAAGACAATAGATCTATATATAGTTTTCCAAAACTAGACATTGGAGAACAATAAATGCTGCAGATCTTCATGATTGAGGAGATGATCAGGTTGTTGTTTACTTAACCGCTATGAAGTACAAGTTTGAACTCCAGGAGGAGTAGTTTTTCTTAGAAAGTTGAAAATGCTATAAATGGTCGTTCTTTTCAGCAGCTTTAAGAGAGAAAAGATTATGCAGAGTAGATAAATGAGAGGCTATCGGAATAAAGCTAAGGCTTGTCCCTTTTTTATAGCCTTCATGTGTTGTATGCTAGAGAGAGAAAGTTATGAGCTATCTTCCACTTGTTTGAAATTTCAGATAAGGAATATGGGCTTTAGATTTAGGTCACAAAATTGTGGGTTGAGAATATGCCAAGACTTGTAATGACCTACTTGAAGACTTAATGATGTAGGTTGGGCTTTTTCTGCATTTGGTTTGTCATAAATCAAAGTTCGGTTTAGGCCAATCATTTTTGGGCCAATAATCTCCCCCTTTTGATGATGACAAAACCAAATGAAAAAACAACAAGGGATCCCCCTAATCTTCTTATTTTCACATAATAAATATGACAGCTAACACATAACATGATATTTAATATAGTCACAATATAACAGCAACCATCAAGATCAACAATATTCAGTTAAAGTCATATTCAGAGTTGAGCAGATGTTAAAATGTGATAGTAAATAAGGTTAATAGCTAAAGTCAATATCCAATGTCAAAATAAATAGCAAATAATGTTAACTAAATTGATTCTACCCCTTTTTGTCATTACTCAAAATAAGGGTGAAATAAGGGTCATCATAGGCCAAATGTCAATCTAGTGAGAAGAAGGTCAAATCAACGACGCCTTTGGAGAAGTTATTGATAACCCAGATGAGATTGAAGAATGGTGTTATGGAGTTTCTGAAATTTGTGGTTCAGTTGGGCCTCCCTTTGTTGTAAAGCAACCTTGGCATCTTGTAACTTAGTGTGGGTTGCCTCTTGCCTCTTATTGAAAGTATTTAATTGTCCTTTAATGATGGCTAATTCAGATTAAATCTTAACCATTTGTATATGCATATTTTCCAGTAGAGCAAACATTTGAGTTTGGTTATTAACCATAGTAGTCAGAATTTGAAAGGGGGTTAAGAAGAAAAAAACCAACAATAGAAGAGGATGGGCCAGCTGGAATATCAGAAGAGGAAGGTGGGGCTGGTGCTTCAGAAGTTGTAGGTGCAAGCTGTGGTGGAGGTGCCTTAGTATCACTCGTCCTTATCCACTATTCTTGCACAAATTTGTACTTCATTAGTTTGAAGGAAGAGGCATTATAGGTGGCGAAAATTTTCTTGCATGGATGACTGACTAAGTCCATGACTTAAGCCTTGAAAAGTCTGGTAAGCAACATGCCATAGGGAAGGCTAGATAAGGGATCCAAGTGAGTGCTACTTTCTAACATGTGCTGTGGGATCTAATTGTGAAGGTTGAGAGGCTATTGAACATGTAGACAGAAAAGTAAAAGTAATTCCCTCTTATTGAGTACTTCTAAGGATCTGATCCTAAGAAGTACACTGGTGGCAATTATGTGGGCTTCCACTCTTTCTATGAAGGGAAAGGCTAGGCCATTTAATTTTGTTCCTTGGAGAAACTCAGGCCTCTCAACTAACTGATTCTTGACTTCCTCAAAAGTGAACTTAAAGTTCTTAGGCCATTTACTTTTGAAGAACAACTTATATTTAGCCTCAAAATGCATGTCAAGAATATCAGCAATAGTTTCTTCATCCATAATTATGCGTACCCTATCAACTAAGGACTCTAATGTAAAACCATCAGCCATAACAGATAAATTTGTATAAAACCTCCTAACTAAGTCCTCATAGACAGGCTTAAACAAAGTGAAAATAGGGGACCAGCCTAGGTTTTAGATTCCAAGTTCTAATAGAACATGTAAGTTTCCTAGAAGTTCAAATGACATTGTTCTGCCAGATGCAATAGGTTTTGAAGAGAAGTACTACCTATATTTGACCTCATGTTCAATGGGTTAAAAATGCCTTAAGAAATAAGGGAAGATGAGATACCATTTCCTTTGGAGCCTCTTGGCTGAGAAGAAGATACAGGACTCTTAGCTTTTTCTTTGACTGTTGTACTTCTGGTAACCTGAGAAGGCAGAGGAAGAGAGACATTCATTGGGGTTTCCTTGGTCAAAAGGGTTTCTTCAATAGCAATAAGGCTCTCTTATTCTTTGTGTAAGGAAGATGGAAGCACAAGGCACCTTTTTCCTTTAAAGGATGCCATTTTTGAAACAGAGGAACGGGCTTGAGGTTGGGTTCAACCGGTGGAGTGTCTTTTATGACTAAAGGAGGTTACTCTTCGGTGGTGGCCGATAGAGGCTGCTGAGTTGTGGTTAGAGGAACTCGTCATGATAATCATCGGTAAAAGAAGGTATTCAAAGCTTCCATAGATACCGGCAAGCGAGGAGATGTGAAACAAAGAACTTCAATAGAGAGAGAAAAAGAGCCGAGATGGATAGTTTCATGTTCTCCTTAGGGCACAAATGTAACAATGAGAAGGAGTGAGAGAAAACTTGCCTTTTGTTTCTACAACAAATATAATAACTATCCCCTGACTAGTGTGAATTGATGTATTTGTAGATAGTGGTTCCCAAGAAACAGCTATTAAAGTAACTGTCATGATGATGGAATTTCAAGTTCAGAGTAAAGAAATTTGAACATGTCTTCATGTAGAGGCTTAGTGAAAATGTCGGCAAGCTAATGTTCTATTTGAACATATTTTACCTCAATGTTTCCTTATTGTATATGATCTTAAATAAAGTGATGACAAACCTTAATGTGTTTTGTTCTTAAGTGATGGACAAGGTTCTTTGTGAGGCATATAGCACTTGTGTTGTCACAGTATATTAGGATTCGTGAGAAGGATAGTGAGTAATTTTTAAGTTGTTACTTCATCCACAAGAGTTGAGTGTAGCAACTACTAAGAGTCATATATTCAGCTTTAGTGGTGGATAGTGCTACTGAGGTTTGCTTCATACTAAACCAAAAGACTAGGCCTTTGCCAAACATTTGACAAGTTCCACTAGTACTATCTATCTAATTTTTCCCCTGCAAAATCAGAATTTGCATATCCAACTAATTTAAAGCTCTTAGTTCAAGGATACCATAAGCCATGATCTTCAGTTCCTACTAAATATCTAAATATTCTTTTAATTACAACAAAGTGTGATTCTTTAGGACTAGCTTAATATCTAGCACATTTGCAAATACTATTCATTATATCAGGGCGACTAATAGTAAGATAAAGAAGTGAACTAATCATACCTCTATACACTTTTTGGTCAAAGTCCTTACCATTCTCATCCTTGTCCAAGTGGGTTAAAGGATTCATGGGAGTTCCCATAGGTTTTGCATTTTCAAACCCGAATCTTTGAAACAACTTTTTTGTGTATTTGTTTGACTAATGAAGTTCCTTTTATTGGTTTGCTTTGTTTGAAGACCAAGGATGAAGGTCATCTCACCCATCATACTCATTTTAAATTCACTTTGCATAAGCTTAGAAAATTCCTTGCATAAATCATCATTAGTACTTCTAAAAATAATGTCATCAACATAGACTTATACATGTACAGCTTCTTTGTTAGCTTTTCTAATGAACAAAGTAGTGTCAACATTTCCTCTTTTAAAATTATTTGAGATAAAAAAATTGTTTAACCTCTTATACCAAGCTCTAAGAGCTTACTTTAAGCCATAAAGAGCCTTTGAAAGTTTATACACATGGTTAGACAATTTTTTATTTTCAAACCCAAGAGGTTGTTTGACATATACTTCTTCATTTATGAAACCATTCAAAAAGGCTATCTTAACATCCATTTGATATAATTTAAAATTCATGTGAGAAGCAAAAGCAAGCAACATTCTAATGGATTCTAATCTAGCAACAAAAGCATAAGTTTCATCATAGTTTATACCTTCTTGTTGAGTGTATCTTTGAGCCACGAGACAAGCTTTGTTTCTCATCAATTTTCCTTACTCATTAACTTGTTTCTAAATATCCATTTAGTTCGAATTATGGAAGCATTTTTTGGTTTTTCAACAAGAGTTCATACTTCATTTTGTTTAAACTGGTTTAGCTCCTCTTACATGGCTAAGATCCATCCTTCATCATTTAGATTCTCATTTATTATTTTTAGCTCTATTTGAGATAGAAGAGTCAAATTGTTATTTTGCTTGAAGGATGATCTGGTCTTCAGTCCCTTTTGTGGATTTCCAAGAATGAACTGTATAGGATAGGTGGCTGAATGTTTCTATTCTCTTTGAAATCTTTATTCTATTTTGGATTTTTCCAGTTGACTGAAGTTTTGATCAGTAGGAATATTTTGATTAGAATTTAGATGACTGCGTTCATTTTCCAATTAACTAAAATTTTAATCAGTTAGAGTATTCTGATTTCCTTTTGAAATAAACACATTTTCTTGATTCTCCTGACTTTGGTGTTGGACAGAGATGGGTGCAGCCCCTTCTTTATCATCTATGACTATAAATTTCTTAGAAGTTGAGTTAGAGTCATCAAATACCACATGCATAGATTCCTCTACAACTAGTGTACATTTGTTGTAAACTTTATATGCTTTACTAAAGGTAGAATACCTTAGAAAAATACCTTCATCACTACAAGCATCAAATTTTTCAAAGTTGCTTTTACCATTGTTGTGAATGAAACACTTACAACCAAAAGCATGAAAATAACTTATATTGGGTTTTCTTCCCTTCCAAAGCTCATAAGGTGTTTTCATGAGAATAGATCTTATTAAGTAACAATTCAAAATGTAACAAGCAGTGTTTATGGCCTCAACCCAAAAGTATTTAGGAAGATCATTATCAATAAGCATAGTTCCTGCCATATCTTGTAAAGTTCTATTCTTCCTTTCTATCACACCATTTTGTTGTGGAGTTTTAGGAGAAAAGAAGTTATGGTTAAATCTATGCTCATTGTAGAATTTTTCAAAAAGTTTGTTTTCAAATTCACCACCATGATCACTCCTAATACTTGATATTAAATATCCTTGTTCCTTTTGAACTTACTTGCAAATTATTTCACAGAACTTAAAAGTTTCATCCTTATGACTTATAAAGTACACGCAAGTATATCTTGAGTAGTCATCGATGATAACAAAAACATAACTCTTTCCACCAAAGTTTCGACTTTGAGTAGGTCCAAACACGTTCATGTGTAATAATTGGAATGGTCTAAAAGTAGAGACACATTCCTTTAGTTTTAAAAAAGACTTAGTTTGTTTGCCAAGTTGACATGCATCACATACATAATCTTTTCCAAAGTTTAATCTTGGAAGACCTTTAACAAGGTCAAGTTTAGAAAGTTTTGAAATGAGATGCATGCTAGCATGACCTAGTCATCTATGCCACACCCAAGAGTCATTATAAATTGATGGAAGACATATAACATTTTTTGTAGATAAATCTTCTAGTTTAAGATGTAAATATTCTCATGTCTTTGACTAACAAAAAGAGCTTTGTCACCATTGAAGACTATATAATAAAGTGATTTAAACATTACTTTGTAGTCTTTGTCACATAATTGACTTATGCTCAGAAGATAATGTTTGAGTTCTTTAACTCAATACAAATTTTCTATACAGCAATCAAAAAGTATATGTACCTTACCTATGCCAACAATTTTACCTTTACTATTATCTCCAAAAGTGACCAATCTTCCATCCTTTATTGATATGGATACAAACTTGGATGGATCTTTTTGTCATATGCCTTGAGCAGCCACTATTCAAGAACCATTGATTTTTAGAAATTCTTCCTTTAGACAAACCTATAAAAAAATTCACTTTGTTTGAGGTACCCAAACTTGCTTGGGTTCTTTCTTGTTAGGCAGTTGAGGTGCCTTTAGGAATCTATATCATGTTATCTTTGTGGCTGTTACATTTATAGCAAGCATGTCCTCTTCTTTGACAATATATACAATTATAAGAAGATTTTACAAAGAAATTTTTGTATAATTTTATAAAGTTATTTTTATCATAACTAAGACCAAATTTGTCAAAGATACATTTCTTTTTGCCTAAAATCATATTTAAGTTTCTTTTCCTTTGACAAATTTTGCTAGGTCTTTAGTTAATGTAGAGACTTTAAGTTGGAAAATCCTTATTTTCACTCAAAACCTTTTCAAGTTTAGTTTTTAGAGTTTGAAATTTTATCTCAAGCATTTTTTTTCTTGTTCCAAATCTCTATATTTAAAAAATAATTTCTCAAGGTTATCAAACATTTCGTTTAAAGTATTTTGTAATTCTTCTTTAAAGAGTTCAGCAGTTACCTCACTTTCGGCTATGGCCATAAAGCATAGGTTGGCTATCACCTGCTCTAGCTCTTCTTCATCTTTATCTTCATCATCATCACTCCAAGCAGTAAATGCTTTTCTTCTACTTGATGCTTTGCTAAATTTCTTCTTTAAGAAGGGACAATCAGAACATATGTGGCCATTTCTTCCATATTCATAGCAAGTTATGGTATTTTTCCCTTGATCTTCTTTCATGAACTCCTTTCTTGAAATGTTCCTTTTATTCTTTCAGAGCTTGCCTTTTTGTCTAGCATATTTTTCAAATTTCTTTGAGAAAAAGGCTAAGTCTTGTAAGTTTATTTCACTTTCATCATTTTCTTGTTGTTCAGAGGTTGTTGTAGCTTTTAGTGTCATATTTCTTTCCCTTTTGAGCTTGTAGCATTTAAGGTTATTATTTTGATAAGCTATAGGAATTCCTTTTAGTTCATCATACATTAACTCTTTAAACCTTGAGCTGCTCTTAATGTTATCCACTTTGGATTTCCAACTTTTTGAGAGAGACCTTAACACCCTTTTTACTGTTTCATGAATGGTGTAGGATTGTCCAACCAATTTTAGTTGACCCAATATTTTAGAGAAACAATTGAACATAGCTTCTATTTCCTTATTTTCCTTCATTTTAAATTGCTCCAATTCGTATTGCAAAGTGCTCATCTTAGAGTCCTTCACAGTTGTTGTTCCTTCATATATGACTTCTAGTTTGTCCCACATCTCTTTTATTATATCACAGGTTGAAATCTTGTCATATTCTTCGTCGCTAACAACACAATAGAGAATGTTTATAGCTCTTGCATTTGCTTAAATTATCTTGATGTCATCCTCATCATACTCCTCTTCAGGTTTGAGTTCCCCATTTTTTGTTTTAGGAAATTTTGGACCTTACTCTATGACTTTCCGCACTGGGTAATCTATGGCTTGTATGAAGATCTTCATTCTGCCTTTCCAGTGTATATAATGATTTCTATTGAAATAAGGTGGCCTTGTGGTTAAGTGCCATTTACTGAAATAAGCTCCCTCAAGGTGTTGAAAAGTCATTTTCTGCAAAATAGATCATTTCTCTTAGTTGTAAAGCACAGATCAAGTGAGACCACAACTCTGATACCAATTGACAATGCACCTAGAGGGGGTGAATAAGTGCTTTTAAAATTTTTTGCTTAAGTTCTATTTTTAAAATTATAGTTAACTAAAAAATTTTAATTGACTATAAAATGTAATAAATAGTTGACTGTAATAAAATACAGTCAACTGAATCTTTTAGTAATTGGTTCACACTATCAAATAGAGAGAGAGTTAACTGTAAATTTTTCAATAAACTGTATTACTTGAAGAGAACAGACAAGTTTAAGAAATTAGTTAACTATAAGATATGCAGTTGATCGCAAACAATTCAAAAATGCAAAGATCAGGGATAAAGTATCAAACACGATGATTTATCTTGGTTTGGCCAAGAACAATGCCTTCTTCCAGTTTCCTTGACTCCTTCAAGGAATTTTCCACTAAGAATAGCATTTTTTACAATTTCACAGAGTTTTCACATGATCACTCTCTAAACACAAGGTTTTCAAACTTAACCTCAAACTAACTAGAGTACCTCACTCTTACACACCCCCTCTCTCTTCAAAAATAGAGGATCAAAACCAGTAAACGAGTATGAGATTTTTGAACCCTTATACATGGGTTTACATTAATAGCTTACAAAGTACTATAATAAGCAGTTAAACCAGAAACTTAGTTTAAGGAAGAAAACTTTTGAATGTTACAAATCTATTACTTCGTGCAAATAAGAAGGATAACATATCTATATATAGTTTTCCAGAAACTAGATGTTGAAGAACAATAAATGTTGCAGATCTTTATGATTGAGGAAATGATCAGGTTGTTGTTTATTTAACCACCATGAAGTAAGAGTTTTAGTTCCAGAAGGCTCGATTTTTCTTGGAAAGTTGAGAATGCCATAAATGGTCGTTCTTGTCGGCAGCTTCAGGAGAGAAAAGACTATGCAGAGTAGATGAATGAAAGGCTATCTGAATAAAGTTAAGACTTGTCCCTTTTTGATAGCCTTCACATGTTGTATGCTGGAAAGAGAGAGTTATGAGTTGTCTTCCACTTGTTTGAAATTTCAGACAAGGAATATGGGCTTTAAATTTGGGCCGCAAAACTATGGATTGAGAATATGCCTAAACTTGCAATGACCTGCTAGAAGACTTCTTCATTTTAATGATATGGGCTAGGCATTTTCTGCATTTGATTTGTCATAAATCAAACTTGGGTTTAGGCCAATCATTTTTAGGTTAACACCCACAAGACTAAATTCATTCTTTACCTGATTCATGTAGCCAACTTGGCTGAAATCCTCTATCCCCCAAGCTTTATCCTCTTCTTTGTGTAGATTCATGCGTGAGATATTGGCTTCCATGGTTGTACGAGAGAATGTTGTGGATGAGAGAACATTGTTGACTAAAGAACACTTGTGCTACCGAAGCAGACAGGTAACAGAGAATTTCATGAACTACTAGAAAAATGTTATTTATTGACAAACAAAATCTATGACTAAAAATAAATTTTTTATTGTTAATATGGATTTGGCTATAAATCTTATCGTAGCTAAATTCCTTAGTAATTAATCAATACATCACTTAATTTTAGTAAGATCTATTCAAATCCATCAATGCTAATTTTAAGTGAACATGATTCATGACGAAGAATAGAACAAGAACGTTGACAAAGCACGATGCGACGGCATTGATGGAGAACAGAATCAACGATGTTGAGGATGACCAGCCATGTAATTGATGACATGGAGGGTGATTAGACTAGAGAGAAAGGCAAAAGACATAAGGTGGAAATATGAAAAAAAAAAAAAAATTGGAGGGTATATTTATCTCTTTATCACCTCTTCCTGGGAATGCCACTTATTCCCTCAAGAAAAAGTAACTAAAGTAATTCTATCCTTTGTCATCCATACAAACATATTACAAGCATCAATCTACATATAGTATAATGGTTACTAATGTAATAACCTAACCTAAAAGAAAAGTAATATGTCATTATATTTGTCAATTAAAGACATTATATGCCAATTTCATCCATAAGGGATCAAATTGATAAGAGAAATTATATGAGGAACTAAATTGAGATATATTTTATTTGTGAAAGACAAAATTTAAAAACAATTTTTGTAAAAAATTAATTAAAAAATACTCCATATATAAAGGGTCAAAATAATTAAGATCTAGTCCTATAGTCTATAGTAGGGAATATGATCTGAGCATGAGCATCCCTAAGGAATCTCTTTTGGATTTTTTCTCTTACATAAGCTCAATAAATGTCTCATTATATAATTATCATGTTCTGCTTCAATACCCAAACATGATGATGTTCCTCTTTGCACATCAGAGAATGCAAAAGTTGCAGGACATGAAAAAGCATGATCTAATTATAATTAATCAGCTTCAAGTTTAGCATGGTTAACAATTACATGAGTTACATTTGTAGCATATTAAATGAAGATTGGCTCCAACTGACGTAATCATGCTATGTAGACAAAGGCCATGTCTATGAATTGAATCAATTTCTGCCTTTTGAATTTGAATGGAGTACCAAAAAGAAAAACTTCACAATAAGCTAGAAATAGATAACGTAATAAGTATTATCAGAAGAATAGGATATGTCAATGATTATTGGGGTCTTAATTGGTATGAGATCTTTAAACAAGCCTTCCGGAAAGTCTCGGGCAACTTCACAACTTAGAGACTTCATATATTAGTAACAATTCCTTTCCGGGTGTTGTGTATGAAATGAACTTAGCAAAACTTGGGAATTTGAAAGAATTACACTTGAGCTCACCATCCCCCATCTTTGATTTTGGGTTTCCAATGGCTTCCTCCTTTTCAACTTCACACCATTGATTTAGGGTATGAGGGTCATAAGCTTCCTTCGTGGATCTGCACAGCAAAAATCTTTGACATACGTTAAGATGATCTAAATCCATACAAGAAACATGTAATTCTAATTCTTCACTTTTGGCTAAAATATCAATTTGATCCTCTAAAGATATAAATCACCTTATAAAGATGAAAAAAATTGAGTTGATTTAGTTTCTTTGGAGGACTAAATATTTGGAGGATCTTTATTTTTTGTAGGGTTTCATCTTTAGAAGACTATTTTAATAATTTCATCTTTAAAGGACTAAAATGATTTTAAGGTCAAAAGTGAGGGATTAAAATTGTATTTTTCTTAAATTCATACTTACACTCAAAGACCAAGACAAATATTGGAACTTTGCAGCTGAAGTATAATATCTCACTTTTTACTACAACTCAATTACTTGGGACCTGTCAAAAGTGCTTTTAAATTCCAGCATCATACATATAGAATAATCAAATAATTTTTTCAAAGGTTCTGGGCTCCCAAGTTTCACCAAATGTTACCCTTCTCTTTATATTTAACAATTCTTTGTTTGGACCAATATCTCCTCTTTTGGGTCAAAAAATGAATGGAAGAAGCAATTTCATGTACTTGGACATCTCTCACAATCAATTTTCTGGAAGAATCGCATATTGATGAATTGGAAATCTTAGGTTCATGTTAATATTGGAAGCAATAACCTTACAGGCGAATTCTGAACTTCTAAAATAATTTCATTGCAAATCCATGAAAATCACTTGGGAGAGATTTCTTATTCCCTATGGAATTGGCAAAAGCTTTGGATTCTTAACCTTAGAAGAAACAAATTTTCTAGGAGTATACCAAATTGGATTCCACAGGGTGCAAAATCTATCCAATTGAGATGGAATTGATTCAATGGTAATATCCCTCTAGTGATTTGCCAACTTTCTCATCACAAAATATTGAATTTTGCTGAAAATAAACTCCCTGGACCTCTGAGTCCGAATTCAATGTAATTGGATGCAATAGGGATCTAATGACTGAGATTTATTTTCATTGATCGCATGCAGTCAAAAAATTGATTATGACTACATGCAATCATAATTTCTATGTAAACTAAAGTTGCAATAAGTGCAGGGGATCTAAATCTCAGGACCCATACCCACCTGACTGCAAAATATGACAGCCATGGTTTCTATTAATGCTTTACATTACAATTTTGGGTGAGGCTTTAATCTTCACTGAGACTCTTATTCTGTTCACAATAGGGCAAGAATCAGAGGACAAACAAAATTTGTGACAGTTGTTGACCTTACAAGTAATGATTTGTCTGGAAAAATACCTCCAGAGATGTTTAGCCTCAGTGGATTGGAATCACTGAACTTGTCACATAATAAATTGAAAGAAAAGATACCCGAAGGGATTGGTAAGTTGAATCATTTGGAATCTCTTGATTTGTCTAGTAATCAACTCTCTGGCGAAATTCCTAAGATCTTATGAAAATAGTTTTTTCTTAGTTTGTTGAACCTATCATTCAACAATCATATGGGGAAAATACCATCTGGAACCAGATTCAGGGTTTTAAAGCACTGAGCTTTATTATAAATCCTAAACTATGTGGAGCTCCACTTACCAAAAAAATTGAAGAAGAGAATTCCAAAGAGACCTGTCCAATTGATGAATGTGAGAATGAATTTGAATTTGTGTGACGGTTCTATGTTGGCATATGATGTGGATTTGTGATAGTATTTTGAGGGTTTGTTTCATGCCTTACTTTAAATAAGCATGAAGACATGCTTGTTTCAAGTTTCTGGAACACATAAATGGTCAACTTTGTCATTCATTATCCTAAATGTGAACTCTGTGAGTTAAAATGTGAGTAGTAGCTAGTGCGTTTTCTACTAATTTTGTCGAGAAATAAATGTATGGCAAAATACATTGATCTCGAAATTTTATTTACTTTTCAATTATATCTTTTTTATAAAAATGATTGCAATTAAGTTCTTAAAGTCTTAAAAATTTATAATTCGATCTCGCTCATTAATCCATTTATGTGTATATACTAGCGTGGCCATGACTGCGTTAGCTCTCTAAAAATGCATGATTCAGAGTAATTTAAACTAATTTCATATTTCCTTTTTTTTTCCACCCTTAACCTCAACCTTACAACAAAACTTTCCTTTTTCCCTAGTGCACACTTGAGCTGCACTTGAATGAATCTTCAAGTGAATTGTTGAATCTATAGTGACATCATATTATCGTCATTAATTATGCTAATCCCATGGCTCACAATACATAGCACACGGTGTTGTACAACACTTGATCTTTAAAGTAACTATATTGTTGTTCGATGATTGGTTATTGTTGAACAAAGAGGCCAAAAATGTGTGGGTTAGAAGCCCGGATTTAAATGTAAGAGGTAGCAAAAAAAAAAACAACTATAATATTGTTGCGTGATGATTGCACTGTCTCATCTTTAATTGTTTTAGCTATTCTCTGTTAAGAAAAAAAAAATTTGATCTTCCCATAAGATCCTTATACTTGGAATTCTTCCATATGAATTCATTCATTTACTGTGTGAATAAAATAAAATAAAAAATAAAAAAAATTTGAGAATGAATTCACTTCATTTCATTTCAATCACTGCATCTATGCATAAATCAGCTGCAAATTGTTGATTCTTGTAAAGTGCAACTAGGAGGGCCTCTCTTTTAGACACAAGACACAGACCATTGGCAACTATATTGGTTGCTCATGTACAAAATTGAACAAACAATGTTCAGAGGGAGAAAATATGAAGGTAAAACAAAAAAATTATTCATTTCACATCAACAGATTATACTTAGCGAGACCTTCCAGAAGCTCAGTTAATATAAGTGTAGGAGCTGATGTCATTCCATGATAAGCAGCACTTGATCTTCTTATGCTGAGGTATGTGAAACTTGGGTTCCCTTGGAATAGTTGGATGCCTCATTGACCTTGAACACAAAACCAAGACATGAATGAGAAAGATTGTTACGAGGAAAACAATCTCCTCGGGAAACTACCGAAAGGGATTAGCGGAGATAATATATCAGTAACAAAGGTAAGATTCAATTCCTCTGAGGAGCATTTTGGAAGTAAAATCTTAAACTACAATTAAGGATTTAACCGGAACAAAGTCCAAGAATACCTCTAAATAGATAACCCAAAAAAAAATGCATAAACATGGGGAAAAGAAACCATTATTACCTCCTTGGTATAAATGGTCTGTCAAAATATGGCATAGGCTGTGCTTTCGGAACCAGTTCCTTTCTCAACCTTCTGATTTCTTCCTCTTCTGCCAACTGTATATCAAGGAGTAACAACAACAAACAGGACAATGAGTATATTCAAAACTTCAAAGTGAAAGAAAGGTAACAAAATGGTAAAATCAGTTCAAGAATCATTCATAAATATACAACCTTTTGTTGTCTCTCCCTTTCCATCTTGTATTGCTCTATTAAACTCATCTTTTCTGCCACCTATATAATTGTATAATCATCAGATTCATTATTCTCTTTAGCTTCATGATAAAATGACGGGTGAAATGGGAAAAGAAAAAGCGTAGGTTTTAAATAGATGAAAGAGGAGGCACCTGGTGGTCAAAGTCAGCTCGATCGATGGCCCGCAGATCACTATGAAGCTTGAGGTCAACAGGTCTAGTGTTTTCTTTCACTGGAGGCTTTACCAAGCACTGAAACGAATTGAAAGGACAATCCCATTAGCAACACTGAAATCAAATGAAGCTCTATACTAACGACTTGCATGATAGCAAAAGGACTTCTACCTCTGGTTCATCTGTTGTCCATGGAAGACCTTGTGCAATGGGTATCCTTTGCTTCTCTTCTTCTGTCATCATCTCTTGCACCTTCCTCATAAATTCTTCCTCTTTCAACTTTCCCCTTTGCTGCAGTAGCATTCCGTTACCAATGTTAGCAATCCAAACTCAAGAAACGAAAAATTGTTTAATCAGTTCAATCCTATAAAAATCGGATGCACCTACTTTTAGGAGTGTGATACCAAATATCACAACAACAACAAAAATTTGGGCTTGGACGCGCACCAAATAAGAAACCATTTGAGAAAAGAGAAAACGATAAAAAATAATAACAATTAATAAAAGACTGAATCTCATCTTGATTAAATAATATGCTATCTTTTATATTTATTGTTGCACGTAAATAATTTGAATAATATAATTTCATAATTAGAATATAAGGACCCCGATTTTTAAAGTATATTGCTGATAAAAAGTTGAGAAGATTTGAATAACACGTATGATTAACTATATACATCTCCGTGTCATGTTACATATTTTGAAACTCAAGATGCCATATTTGTGATTCATAGATTCAATCCCACAAATTACCTCTGTTCTTAGCTTGAATGGTTTTTGGCTTGTGACTTTTAGCTGCTTCTTTTTCCACCTCCTTCTCCCAAAAGTGCTGGATGAGGATTCCAAGCTCTGAAATTCATTCGTCAAATTTTTAAATCAAATCAATTGGAGAATCAGTAACCAGTCTGCCTCTACTGCTTATTTTTATTTTTTTGACCATCAAAAACATACTTTCATTAAAATACCAAACAGAACAGTAACCACACCAATACACGAAGATAGCAACAAAACACCACAAGAAAGCAACTGAAACCAGAAAGCAGCGATTAACAAAAGCCGTTACAGTTTATATGAAGTAATTAAATTCTTACATTTCTCCGGCTCCTACGACCCCCAGAAGACGTTCGGCTCGATACACTGCAGCTTGAAGAAAGAAATATACTTAGTTGCTGAGTACTACTATTTCAAAAACTAAACCATATAATGATTAGACAAAACACTTTAAATTGTACTTAAATATTATAAATTTTGTTATGTAACAGTATGCTTTAAAGTAGTGTGTTTGTACACGTGCTTTTTAGCTTAATGGAGTACACAAAACTTTGTCACAAACCTTCCACGGCTGCTATCCCAAGAAGAAGAAACCGAAATTCGAGGATCCAAGCCAAGGTTCTCGGATGTCAAAAACAACTGAGATGGGCAGAACGAAGAAGAGGAAACCTCACTTTCAGTTTCCTTAGGAGGTTGCAATCCAGGCAATGCCCATTTCATCGCCTTCTTAGTTTCCTCTGGTTGCTTCTCCTCCTCATTCTGATCCGAGCTCTTCTTGGAAATGGGTATAGACCGAAGCCTCTCGAAGGCCTTCACCAAATGCATTACTCTTCCAGATCCGCTCTCAGGAACACTATTTCTTGCGTCTTCCAGCAACTTGTCCCTCCTTCGTTTCACTGTCGAACTTCCTATTGGATCTGGCGACTCTGTCTCGCCAGCATTGGCGTTTTCTGATTCACAATCCTCTGCCTTTCCTTTATACTTATCTTCATCTATCCGAAGGTCTTGGATCATCAAACTCATTTCTATTACCTTTTCAAGTTCACTCTCTCCTCTATCATCAGCCGTAGATGAATCCTGATCACCACGATTCTTAAAGAATTCTTCCTGTGACGCCCTGAGATTCTCGTAAGCCACACAGACACACTTCTTAGGATTCCCTCCAAATTTCTCTTTGCACTTGCACGCAACCATCGAACCATCGTCCTCTTTCTTCGGATTCTTCTTCGCCACCACGAATCTCCTCTGCCGAATCTTGTGTTGCGGCGAACAGATTACTGGATTAGGGTTCTTCGATGCTGATTTCTGAGACTTCGCCGATTTCACAACAGGAGAGTTTGAGGAGACATTTGGATTAGTATTCTCGCAATTTCTAGAAGAATCTTGATTCTTTGATCGAGATCCATGGGAGTCTTTCGCTGGGGTGACTGCTCCAACGCTCCTGCTTGCTACTTCCATCGGGAATGCACTGGAAAACGATTAGGCTTCAAGGGAGAACGAGAGAGATGTCAGAGAGAGAAGGAGATTGTGTGTGAGAGTGTGATTGAGAGAGAGAGAGATTCTTTTTGGTTCGATGGGCGAATGAACAAGGGATTGAGTAAAAGAGGAAATGAACATAGGAACGTTGAGCAGTGAGACGCTCCTGGTAACGGCTAGTTTTCCTGGGTCAGGTTGAGGAAAGCGTAGGTTTAATCATAGGAACTTCCGTTTGGATTATGGACCGTTGGATTCGCTCCTTAGAGTTCGGCGGTGATAGTTTATAGGATATCTGATAATCAACCGTTATACCCTGCGCTTATTGCCTACTAATTAGAAAATTAAATTAACATAAAAAAATTTTGAATTCTATTTATATTTATTACTTCCTTTTTTTTTTTTTGGGTCTATTTCTCATGTTCATTTTACTTACTCTCTCAGACCATTGATTTGGATTTGGGTTAGGGATAAGTGGTATACTCACTGACATACTGGAATATCAAAAATCAAAGTGAAATGAACATATAAATAGTAACAAAGTAAATAACTTAAAAGTTCACTTTTTTATTCCTTAAATTTATCTAAAATGTTCGTTTCAAAATTTTTATTTTATTTTATTTCAGTTTTAAATGTTTAAACATATATTTACAAGAAAAAGTGTTAATAAATATCGTCAAATTTAAATTCTTTTGCTTAACTACATTAGTATGCGCTCAATTAAATATAGATAATATTTTTTGTGCTTACATAGCATTTGTTTAGTCGATGTGTCATTTAACCTTTTCTTCTTCACTAGCAAAAGCACTATATTTTTTACCTATCTTTTCTCTTACTCTTTCTGACTCTCCATTTTGTTGTCCTTGTTAAACACTCTGCTTTCATTGTAAGAATTTCTCTACATTTAGTCAAAGGAAGCTATCTTTTCTTCAAAGAAAGAGTGCTAATTAAAACAAAGGGGAAAAAATTTGCTGGGAAATTAGACTCCTTAAATAGAAAGATATGAAGTGATTTGTATCATGTAGTCCTTAATTTGCAATGTGCGCTGCCTCATATGATCTTTAGTTTGATTTCTCAGAAGTAAGCTTGATTAATTTGCCTTCTATAAGATTCAGATAACTTTTCCTTTTTCCTCCTTACTTCCAAGATCAAGTTATCTCCTTTGTAAGCCATTTTTTAAAAAAATGCAACAATCACTGAGAAAATGATATGTGTAATAAAAAATAACTATTTAATAAAACTTAATTCTACAATTTAGGTAGCTGATAGGACAGACGACTGAAAGTAAAACCAAATTCACTCCATCCCTAATTGCTCCATTACGCGAGTTTCGATCAAAGAAAGAAAAAGGTGGGGGGGGGGGGGGGAGAATCTTTGTTGAAACAGTACAAGACATCCATCAGTTCCGCCTCCATAAAACAGATATTGCAGATATGTGTATAGAGAATTTTGATTCAAAATCATACTGTGCAAACAGAGCAAGTTTAAAAACAAAATCTGAACTCAAAAAAAAGTTGAGCAAATGGCTCAATTGAATAGACATAAAATAAAACAAGTCTAGATGTCATCTACCAATCAACCAAACTATACCCTAAAGGCCATTCTTGTGGACTGTTCTCAATAACATGGCAATTAAGAAGCAACCACAATTCTCCCAGCAACTTGGTCAAGATCCCTTTGACCACTAGAAGTGATTCTCCTACCTCTGCAGTACAGAAAGGATAAATAAAATAAGCTACGGTGATGAATAAATACCACAAGCACCAACAGGATAACTGAAATTGCTTAGAACGTTTTTGGTGCATGATGGTTATCAAAAAATGACAGACGTCATCTTAGATACCATGATATCAAAGGATGACACTAAAGTTGGGTGGGTATCTCATGCTTCTTTAGCTTTGTCAAAAATGAAAAGGATCTCAAATCACATCTCTTTTAGCTTTGTTAACATAAAAATGCTAGACAACATCTAAGATACCATAATATCATAGGATGGCACTATTCTGGCTGTTATCTCATGCTTCTTTTAGCTTTGTCAAAATATAAAAAGATCTCAAATCACATCTCTTTTAGCATTGTTAACTTTCACAGTACCACTTTATTTTATTAACGACAACTATTGAAAATATAGACATCGTAAATACCAAAATATTATACATTAACAGATACTATAAAATGCGTTACCAAACCCCTCCTTAGTATTTAGAATCATATTACTCAATGCAAAAGTAAGAGATGGAGGAATGTACCAAACATAAAGAAATCTCAAGTATGACTTCATCCAACGGCAGTGTGTGCGGGAATGTTTAATAGAGGATATAAAACCAAAACATGGAAAATGGAGAATATGATACAAGTCAGTTCCATTATTGTGTTATGCATCAAGGAGGGAAACACGACATACCCTTTTGGATCAACCTCAATAATGTTCATGTTTTGCAACTGTTGCAGAATGTGTCTAGCAATAGCTCCACTGCTCTTGCAGAAATGTGGGGGCCGACTTCCATTTCTTTGGCTTCCACCATAGATCCTTTGGAAGGCACCGACACCAAGACCACCTCTCAAATAGATCTTTCTTGCCATGGAAGCTGTAGACAGAATTGAACAAAATTAATCCAACAAAATTATATTGTATAGAAACAAGGACAATATGATATTATTAACAAATGATAAAATTGTATATATAAATATATAAAAATCAATGTAACTAACTGATTAGTATTTCATAAATTATTAAAATATATTTCATAATTAAATATTGAAAAATTTAAATGTTTTATCAAGAACTTACAGCCTTCTTCTCTTTATTTTGGTGGAGTGTTGAATTTCAATGCACTTTAGGAACACTTCCTTATATTTATTTAGTGGTTTTGGTCGCATTTGAAAATGCATTACATGTTTCCAACATGTTTCAGCATGTTTTGAGTTTTGACATTGCCAAAATGTTTTAGCAAATAGAATATCAAGAGTAACAGGCATCCTACCAGGATGCATATCAGATATAATTACCATTGCAAAAAGCATACCAGTACTTCTTGCAGTAAATTATTATCAACACAGTTTCAAACACAACAAAGTGTCAGTGTAAGAATGCAGTGCATAAATTCATGTTAGCACATTGACTGACTTGCGCATAGAGAATAAACTCACCAGCTCTGATATAGTACCAGTCAGGATCATATGGTGCCAGTTCTTTAAATCTAGCAGTTTTTACTATATCTGTCCACTCAGGAAGCTCCATCTGTTCAAGAACCATAGAGAAATGATTTTGAACAGTCAAAGGATTATATGTATTGAAGGACTTCTAAATTTACAGACAGAAATTTTCTCTAAGTAAACACATAGGCAGAAATTAATTGACACTGATATAAGCAATTAGGCATTACAAAAAGCAGAGGTGTTATTTGAATATGAATAAACAAGCAGAACAAATATTTTAAACCTCAAATAAAAAAACCATGGATTATTTTGGAGTTGAAAATCAAAACTACTGCATGTCCCATAAATACAAATTGACCCTTTACTGTTCACACAACAAGTTGGAAGTATAAACCGTAAGAATAAACATTGGTATAATGGAAGAAGTACATTACTTAATTTTACACCAAAAAGTAATACTTTAAACCAATTCGTTTACTTTTCTATTCTTCTGAAGCTAACAGCACTTAGTGCCCCAGATAAAGATAAATATGGCAGGGGGTTGAACATTAGCTCTTGAATATGCTGAGTGATGTTTCTGCAATAAAAATGAATCTACCTAGTCCTTAGTATACTAGGATAGAAACTCAAGAAATAAGTTGTATGCAAAAACAATATCCTAAACACGTAAAAGAACGACTAAGCTAACAAGTTGTTTCTAGATTATTAAGCCTATATGCAATGAGTTTGTTACTAGATCCAACAATTCAAGAACAGATCGTTAGTTTAGTCCATAAACTAGGAAAACCGAGAAACAATATACAATAAAAATATATTCTATAGGCACAAGAAAACAAATAAAATCAGAAAACGGCAATGCCCTTTACTTTCATGCAAAAAGGGGACAGAGAAAATGATGTATCACTTATAACTCATGAGATTTCTTCCTTTCTCTCGGGGAAACAAAGGCAGTAGTGGCGATAGTCTACCTTGCCGGAACGCTTGAGGTGAGCAGAGTAGGCCTTCACAAACTCGTGAGGCGAAACGTCCTTGACGGTTCTCGCAGTCGCCATAGTTGAATACACAGAGGGGCAAAAGGAGCTCTCGAGGGAGGCCAATCTCAATTGAGCGTGAAGGTGAAAAGCTACCGTGCCTGTCCTCCCCTAGCTTTCCACTTAGTTTCTTTCATAGTTTTAGCACTTTTAGGGTTTTTCGTAAAGATGTTAGTTCATCGGGTCCGGGTAAACTCGTACCCGACCCTTCAACCCGGTTGTACATATATGACTTCTACAAATAATTACACACTTATTTAGCAGATATATTAACTTAATTAAATCGTAATAAAATTATTTGTAATTGTATGTCGGGCTTTTATTTATTTATTTATTATAATTTAATTGAATCAACACTAAATAAATATTTACGTAAATATATTATTACTATTTCATAATTTTTTCTTCAAATTTTATTAATATATATTTGAATTCAAGTTCTCCAGACACATGTAATAAGTATTATAAACGGAATTTGGATCCATGAACCATCGTGATAGATGGTTAACTGCAAAATCTAATTACTCTAATTATTTACTACTTGAACTCTTTAATGTTACCCATAAATCACTTCATTATTCAAAATAATTTTGAAACCTGATATTGTGTAATTTTAATGTCTTGTTAAGGGGTCCGACTTTGAACTAATTATTGCCAAGAATGCTTTTTCTCTTGGAATTTCAATTTTCTAACCATTATTTATTCCATTTCAGATTTTTATTAATGCTTTTAGGGAGTTCTCAATGTGAGTTAACCTCCTTATATGCTGTGCTAATCATGCATGTAATATTGACACTAACAAAGTCTCCAAGTTTCACTGCCCTTTCTCTCTAAATTTACAAAAATCCAACTCTTACAAAAAAAAATAATTTTTTGGTAGGAAAAAAGATATATTTAACAAAATTTTTGGACAGCAGAAAATCCATCATTCATTAGTGTCAGTTTTTATGGATTTGTCTCAAAATTTAGTTTTAAAAATTATTGTTATCTTTTTGTTGCTAATTTCGCATTATTAGATTTCCCAGGCAAACCTGTGAACATAAACAAGGCATGCACACTCAAAATATCACCCATAATTGCGTTCCCACTGTGAAAATAGATGTCCATAACCCAATACTGCAAATCATACCCCATAATTTTCTTCTTTGTACTTTGACATTTGGTTTCATAAGAAAAGCAAACAAGATATCGTCAACAAATAGTTGTAGGTGAAGGCATAGGAGGCAATGTAAAGATTTCGGATGAAAATATGATAACGAGAATGATTACACTGAGACATCACAGGACCTACCATGCCGTTGCAAAGACAGTTTCAGAAATTCCACCTTCATCCTCCACCAAGAGTCTAGAAAAGGGCCATCAATACGTTCAGCTTATGCGCTCATGTAAAGAGTTGAAGTCTCTGTTTCAAATCCATGGCCGCTTGATCGTGTCAGGCCTCCAACAAGATCATTCCATAGTTGCCCATCTAATCAATTCTTACCCTTTATTTGGTCAATATAGTTTGGCTTGCTCAACATTTGATTCTGTGGAAAACCCAACTGTGACTCTATGGAATTCAATCATTAGAGCTTATTCTAGATCAAACCATTTCCACGAAGCAATAAAAATGTATCATAGCATGTTAGAAAAGGGCCTAGAACCAGACAAATATACCTTTACCTTTGTTTTGAAAGCTTGTACGGGTGCTCTAGAATTCCATGAGGGTGTTGCAATTCACCAAGAAATAGCTTCTAAGCAGTTAGAATGTGATGTCTTCATTGGGACTGGTCTTATTGATATGTACTGTAAATTGGGTGACTTAGATAGTGCAAGAAAGATATTCGATAAAATGCCAAAGAGGGATATTACATCTTGGAATGTGATGATTGCCGGCTTATCGCAGAGCTCAAATCTTTGTCAAGCACTGGAATTTTTCCGGATTATGCAAATGGAGGGGTTGGAGCCTGATTCAGTGAGCCTCTTGAACCTGGCCCCAGCTGTTTCTAAATTAGCGGATGTTGATGCTTGCAAGTCTATTCATGCTTATGTGGTTAGGAGATCTATGTTTGGTTCAGTTTCAAACTCATTGATTGATATGTACTCTAAATGTGGTGAAGTAAATGTCGCTCGTCGCATTTTTGATCAGATGTGGGTTCAGGATGATGTCTCATGGGCAACAATGATGGCTGGATATGTGCACAATGTTTGTTTCCTTGAGGTTCTTCAATTACTTGATAAAATGAGACAAAAGAATACTAAGATGAATAAAGTGGCAATCGTTAGTGCTATTTTGGCAGCTGCAGAGATGAGAGACATAGAGAAAGGAAAGGAAGTCCATAACTATGTTTTACACCAAGGGTTAATTTCAGATATTACTGTTGCTACTCCTATTGTGAGCATGTATGCAAAATGTGGAGAGTTGATGAAAGCTGAAAAATTGTTTCTGAGTCTACATGGAAGAGATTTAGTCGCTTGGTCTTCTTTTTTATCAGCTATTGTTCATGCAGGGTACCCCGCTGAAGCATTGTCTAAATTCCAAGAGATGCAGCATGAAGGTTTTAAACCAGATAGTGTGACCCTGACAAGTGTTATTTCCGTATGTGCAGATATATCATATCTCAGATTTGGTAAGAGCGTACATTGTTATGCTGTTAAAGCTGATATGGACTCTGATATCTCAATAGTAACAACCCTTATCTCAATGTACACCAAATGTAAATTATTTACTCATGCCATGACTCTATTCAACAGAATGCATTATAAAGATGTTGTGACATGGAATGCCTTAATAAATGGATTTACCAGATACGGTGACCCATGTGATGCATTCCAAATGTTCCGTAGATTACAGTTCAGTGGGATTCAACCAAATGGAGGAACCATTGTAGGTTTGGTTTCAGTTTGCACCCATTTGGTTGACCAATATCTTGGCATGTGTTTCCATGGGAGAATTATAAAGAGTGGGTTTGAATTTGACACTCATGTTAAAGTTGCTCTAATTGACATGTATGCTAAATTTGGGAGCCTTTGCTCAGCTGAAGCCTTGTTTTGCTCAACCAAGCCCATGAAGGATGAAGCACCTTGGAATGCAATGATTGCAGGGTACCTGCATAACAAATGTGCCAATGAAGCAATTTCCACTTTCAACCAGATGATATTAGAAAATGTCAAACCCAATTTAGTCACATTTGTGACCATCCTTCCAGCTGTTTCATATTTGTCAGTGTTGAGAGAAGGCATGGCTTTTCATGCCTGCATAATCAGAATGGGATATATGTCTAATACTCTTGCCAGAAATAGTCTTATTGATATGTATGCTAAATGTGGGCAACTCATTTATTCTGAGAAATGTTTTCACGAGATGGAAAACAAAGACATTGTTTCATGGAATTCAATGCTTTCAGCTTACGCAATGCATGGGCAAGCTGACCGTGCTATTGCTCTTTTTTCACTTATGCGAGAGACTTTTGTCCAAGTTGATTCTGTTTCCTTCATCAGTGTTTTATCTGCCTGCAGACATGCCGGATTAGTTCAAGAAGGAATGAGCATTTTCCAATACATGGGTGAAAAGCACCATCTTGAACCAAATATGGAACACTATGCCTGCATGGTTGATCTCTTGGGCCGAGCTGGTTTATTTGATGAAGTTTTGAGTTTAATTAAGAAAATGCCAACAGAAACTAGTGCTGAAGTTTGGGGCGCCCTTCTGGGAGCATGTAAAATGCATTCCAATGTGAAGTTAGGAGAGGTTGCTCTCAGAAACCTCCTTAATCTTGAACCAAGAAACCCAGTTCATTATGTAGTTTTATCAGATATATATGCTCAATGTGATAGGTGGATCGATGCAGGAATGACAAGATCAAATATAAATGACCATGGGTTGAAGAAAAGTCCAGGATGTAGTTGGTTTGGACTGCATAAATGAGCTCCATTCCTTTCTGGCAAGTAATGAGTCCCACCCATAGTTTGTGAAGACTGAGGATGTCTCTATCACAGAACAGCTTAATAAGAAATCAAGAAAATGGTTATGTGCTTAATAAGAGTTATTTTGTCTTATAAGATGTTGATGAAAAGGATAAGGAACTGTTTCTTTAGAATCAAAGAAAAAGATTTGCAATATATTATGCTCTCTATCCAATTATCAAAATAAAGTAACCTAAAATGATCACCAAGCGGTATGATCATATTTAGAGAAGTTAGCCACTTTCATCATTTTGAATTTGATGTTTGCTTCTGCAAGAGTTATGAGCATGATGAAATTTATGAGCTCCTTTCACTGCTTTGGTATGAAAATTGCAATAGATATGTGGATGACATGCCTCCAGAAACCAAAATATACAAGCTGCCATCTTTAAGGTGGCTTTTGGAATCAAGATGTTGGGAAAAAACATGTAACAGAGTTGGTGAGTTTTGCACAAGAAAAGCAAATAACAGGACCGCTTAAACCAGCAGGTTGCATTCTTTGGGGAAGATGAAACTATTTCATGATGGCCACAGTTAAGTTTCTCGGAAGGTGGAGGGCTTGAAGAATCTTTTGCAGATACCGTTGTTCTAATTATGAACACTGGTTCCTTTAGACTCTAATTGATCAGGTCTATCTCTTCTTAATTTGTTCTTGAAATTATGAAGCTTTTATGCTGAATTTGTGCTTTTATATATTTGAGTAGTACAGAGTTGTGTTTGCTCACTTCTGATTTTTTTTAGGTGATTCAATCGCTATTGCCAGTTAAAGGGAAAGAAGGCCAAAGAAACCAGAGCCTGAAAGGTTGGCCCTTGCTCGAAATTGTAGCATATAAATATCTTGTGAGTCTTCTCCTCAAACTTCCAACGAATGTGATAATAAATTTCTTGTGTGATCTCAGATTCATTTTGATTTATGCTTCTTCATGCTTAAAGTTACACAATTTCACAAAGTCATATTGCAATTCAGCCTATTTCCAGTCTAGTTTTAGGGTGATAAATCTGTAGAGGGGTAATATGATGAGACCCTGTTATATGAAGCTTAAACAAATTTTATGGGATCTGACCAAATTAGACTTACTGGATACTACAAAAAGAAAAAGGGAATTTTATAGAGAAGAAACATGTGTAATTTCCGTTCCTCTTTTTTATAAAAATGTTAATCTGGTGAAGCATTCCAACTTAATGCTAAATTTGTGTTAGAAGCTAGTTACAACATGAATGATATTCTACCTAGTACCTGCTCATAATTTCAAGGTTATTTTCTAGGAAACGTACGAAAATAATTTTCAATTCATGTCCTTCAATCAGTATTACCTTTCTTAACAATAAGGTTGGATGTATCTAGGTTTGAGAATCGATTAAGTTTTGTGTTGATCATGAAGAAGGAACAGCTAATCTTCATCATTTCTGTGGTCTGCTTTCTGTATGCCTGCAAGAAAAATTGCAATTAATCAAGAAAAACTTTTAGAAGACCAATGTACCTCTTACTATTGAACGATGGTATTTTTGCAACACAATAATGTGTGGTTCCATAAAATATTTGACCTTTTTTAACTTTTTTTGTAACTCTGTATAGGCTCAAGAAAGAAGAAAAGATGCATACAATGGTAAGTCATTCTTTTGATGAATAAACTCAGAAGAAGATTATGTAAACTCTTACACGAAATCTCACTAATTAGATTTTTTTCTCTTTTGAAGAATTTGTTGTCAGTAAAATCATCGAAGCAGAATACCTGCAACCTGGCACCGAACATCTAAATGTATCTGAAAGAGTTTTACATACTACTGACCAACCATCACAGGTTTCATCTTTTTATTTTCCACAAATAAATAGGATGCAATATATGTAACATTTATGTCTGTGCTTTGCCTAAAGATTTTGAAGTTCGAGAACTGTTGTGGTGATTATTCTCCTGGTGGCTTCTGAGCGTTTGTAGTATTCTATATGCTGATATTACTGTTTTTGCTGTTATTATGATGTTACTTATCTTGTCATTTTTCTCATAGCAATGCAGAAAACTAGGATATTTGAAGGCCTGAGCAGTTAAGATGGCTAAGTAGTTAAATTAGTTCAAGTTAGTACACTGTTAGTAGATGCTTTAACCATTAGCCTATTCCTGGGTTCATTTACACAGAATAATGATGTATATAACTAGAGGTTATTTATAGGACAAGTGACTTGAGGACGATCACATTTATCTATCTGTTATACAAAGCATCTTGTGGAATGAAACTTATCTCATCCCTCCTTTGGTTTAATCCATATCAGAAAGAAAAGAAAAAAGAGGAAAAAGTAATCCTTCAACCTCAGTGAGACTAATTCTTGTGACTTACAATATTTTGCAAATATGATTATAGTAGTGGGCCCTATCTGAGTTGTATGTTCATATATGGATTGGGTATGGCAAATTTATTTGTGGTTGTGGTTCATTTGTTATTATATAACTAGCATATTGTCTACCAAATATTAAAGCTCCTAATTATGCAATTGACAGTTTAACTGTATTAAATTTGACACTTGATTTAACACTTCTGTGGACATGAACTGTGCATTAGCTGAGCTAAGCAAATTTGCTTTTTCTTTTTTTTTTTTTCCCATATTTTATAAGTTAATTTGTGTTAAGACAACCCCCGAGTATAAAGGAAGGCAACCATCTACATTTAAGGAGTGTTTTAAACTGAAAGCCCATGAATCAACTCGCAGTAGCTGGTTAATACTTGAATGAGGAAATGTTTAGGAATAAACGAAATAATTGAAAAAAATGCATCATCAAATTATAATTATTGAAAAATCAAGTCTTGAGTTTAACGGAGTTTGCTTGCAATAATTGCAAAATCCATCATCGGATTGATTTGCTATCCTGTGATTTAAGCTTTGTTTGTAACTAATATGTAGAATTTTTGGCAACTATGTCTAATTTTTACTTTGGTCAATTTTATAATTTTTTTTAAGTATTATTGAAATTATGGTGACCTTATGAAATTAAAGTTTTGCACTTACCTTGTTAATAAACTCAAAATACTATGAGAATATTTAAGATATAAATAATATAAACATTTATGGTCTAACTACTTATTTTGTAACATCTTATTAAAAAAGAGTATATATTATCTTTTTTCGTTTTGGTCGAACAGAGTATGCATTATCTGAGTAGATAGTATATTTCTCAATTATATATATAACACTAGCTAAAGTACCATTTTTAATTTTTTTATCTTTAACCATTTATTATTAATTAATCATTTAAATTAAAATTCAAAACTGATAAAGTTTTAAATTCAAAATCTAGAGTTCAACATATACATAATTATAACATGTCATCAAATTTGGTTAATCTAATTAATAAAATTAACATTTAAAATAACATTAAAAATTTTAATAAAATTTTTATACAAAAATTAATATTTAAAATAAAATTAAGAGGTTTTCTCTTGTCATTCTTCACAGGAATTTCTTTAGAGACACACGGCAGGCAACGCCACACTACTGTAGAAATTGATGCAGAGAATTCGAATTTCACCGATCATCCACGAGTTTGGATACGTTCCAATAAATTAGAGGGAATTTTTTTTAACAAAATAAGGTTATTATATCTAAATTTAATAATTCTAAATTTTATAAGAAAATATTTTTTAAAAAATAAAATATATATTTATATTTTAAATTATTTTTATACAAAATCATATCTAATTGAAAAATAATAGATTTTAAAATACATACAAAATTTTGTGATATTAAAAATAATTTAGTTTTTTATTTTTTCAATTACATATCAATTTATATAAAAAAATATTTAAAATATTAATATATATTTATGTTTAAAACAAGTATTTTTTATTTTTTATAAAACATATTTTTATTTTCTCCCATTTTGTTGCTGGAGAAAACATCCCTCCAGTGAGGGAGAGAGGAAGACCCCAAACTCTCTCTCTCTCTCTAATCTATATCTGTCGCCGACGACATGCTATTCCTACTATTTCAGTTGTAATACTGGGAATATATTTTTAAATATATCGTAAAATACATTATCCTGGCACCTATATTGGGAGAAAGGAATAGAACAAATTTGATAGCCAAAGAACTGAGGAGTGTAGGCTAAGTCGAGTTGATTGGGTAAGCATTTAGATTTTCTAGTTGAGACAAGAAACTCTACTGGTATGAGGTTAAACTTTGTCAACAAATAGTACAAGATGGTGAATGTAGCTGTATGGCTTGTAAATTCATTTGCTCCTCTTCCTTTACTTCCAAAATCAAAAAGGTTGCAATTTTTCAAATTCCCGCGTCCTTGTTCAAGTTTATTGAGTATTGTAGTTGTAAGTGGCCTCTTGGCCTTGATCATTGCTTTGAGCTTGATGACCTCTTTCACTGCTACTATTCAGACTCTTTTTATGCATCTCTTATTGATAATTCTACCCTCAAGAGACACCTGAATCAAATCCATGGCCAATTGGTTGTCTCCGGATTGTCACATAATGGGTTTCTGATGACCAAATTGGTTAATGGGAGCTCAAATCTTGGGCAAATTGGTTATGCACGTAAGCTGTTTGATGAATTTCGTAACCCTGATGTGTTTATGTGGAATGCTATTATTAGGGGTTATTCAAAGCACAACATTTTTCAGGATGTCATTGAAATGTATAGATGGATGAGATGGACGAGAGTGGATCCGGATTGCTACACTTTTCCTTATGTACTTAAAGCTTGTACTGGATTGTCGGATTTTGGTTTGAGTCGACTAGTTCATGGTCAGATTTTCAGACATGGGTTTGGGTTGGATGGGTTTGTGCAGAATGGCCTTGTAGCATTGTATGCCAAATGTGGTCATATTAATCGCGCAAGAATGGTGTTTGATAGGTTGCATGATAGAACAGTTGTTTCATGGACTTCCATTATTTCTGGGTATGCGCAGAATGGGGAAGCTATGGAAGCATTGAGAATGTACGATAAAATGAGAAAAAGTTTTGTGAAACCAGATTGGATTGCTCTGGTAAGCATTCTCAGGGCTTACTCTGACATTGAAGACTTGGAGCAAGGAAAATCTATTCATGGTTGTGTCATCAAAATGGGTCTTGAAGATGAACCTGATTTGCTTATCGCACTGACTGCACTTTATGCAAAATGTGGTCAGGTGACAGTTGCAAGATCTTTTTTTGATCAAATGGAGATACCGAACGTGATTATTTGGAATGCAATGATTTCTGGCTATGCAAAGAATGGTCATGCTGAGGAAGCAGTACAACTATTTCGTGATCTTATCTCAAGAAATATCAAACCAGATACTATCACTGTGATGTCTACAGTCTCAGCTTGTGCACAAGTTAGTTCCCTCGAACTGGCACGGTGGATGGATGACTACATCCGCAAGAGTGAACATAACAGTGATGTTTTTGTTAACACAGCGCTCATTGACATGTATGCAAAATGTGGAAGTGTAGAATCTGCTCGCCAGGTATTTGATCGCACTTCTGATAAGGATGTTGTAGTGTGGAGTGCCATGATTGTGGGATATGGATTACATGGTCAGGGTCAGGAAGCCGTTGATCTTTACCATGCCATGAAGCAAGCAAGGGTGTGCCCAAACGATGTTACCTTCATCGGGCTTCTCACAGCATGCAATCATTCTGGCCTAGTAAAAGAGGGATGGGAGCTATTCCATTGTATGAGAGATTATGGAATCAAACCCCGTCATGAACATTATGCCTGTGTAGTTGATGTCCTTGGACGTGCAGGTTATCTAGATCAAGCTTGTAATTTTATCTTGAAAATGCCCATTGATCCCGGTGTAAGTGTATGGGGTGCACTTCTGAGTGCCTGCAAGATCCATCGCCATGTAACATTGGGAGAATATGCTGCCAAGAAGCTTTTTTCGTTAGACCCATATAATACAGGGCACTATGTGCAACTCTCAAATCTCTATGCTTCTGCCCGGTTGTGGGATCATGTTGCAGATGTTAGAGTGCTTATGAGGGAAAAAGGTTTGACTAAGGACCTTGGTTACAGTTTGATTGAAATTAGTGGAAAGCTAGAGGCGTTTCATGCGGGGGACAAATCAAATCCAAGAGCTGAGGAAATTTTTAGCGAGCTTCAAAAATTGGAGAGAAGATTGAAGGAAGTAGGATTTGTCCCACACACAGAATCAGATTTGCATGATTTGAATTATGAAGAGAAGGAAGAGAATCTTTGTTATCACAGTGAGAGGATAGCAATAGCTTACGGGCTCATTAGTACTGCTCCTGGAACTACACTTCGAATAACAAAGAACCTTCGAGCATGTGTAAATTGTCATTCAGCAATAAAGCTTATATCAAAACTTGTTGGCAGGGAGATAATTGTTAGGGATGCAAACCGGTTTCATCATTTTAAGAATGGAACCTGTTCATGTGGAGACTATTGGTGAGTGGGATGGTCCAACCTCTAACCGGCCAATGGCTGTGCTGGTAACCCACTGCATATTGGCATTTTAAATTGTCCCTTCAAAATTATCTACTATCTGCTTCTTTTGTCTCACCTGTTTGCTGATGGCTGCGCTAGCCATGTTATTCCAGAGACTTCTCCTTTCCACCTTGATAAGTCAGGCTTAAACAGTTCCTTATACCTCGCATTTGGTAGTACACAAAATGTAGGATCGATAATATTCATATTTTTGCCATTTCCCCATCCCTTGTATTTCTCAGAAGTGTTGTATTTGGGTTCTCCTTATGATAGGTCTCGCAGTAATTGCCTTGTCTCTAAATTCCATGGAACTACTCATAAGTTAACTCTGATGTATTTGTTATGTCAAGCCCAAAGATGAACAGAGTTAAAAAGAATGAAAGAGAAAAAGAAAAAGAAAAAGTTCTTGTATCTTTTTTATTCTCTGTGGAGCAGATAAAAAAGCATAGCCCAATTTGTGAGGATATCTGTGTTTGCTCTCTTTTTCTTGTTATAATTTGATTTTGCTTGAAACAAATGGATTCCAAAGCCTTTTTAATTTAGATTGTTATTTCACACTCTTGGTATTATTTGATCTGTTGTGCCTTTTTTTGTGAACATTGGAGTAGTTTCAACCTTTTGTCTTATACTATACAGTATAAAATTATGAACTACGTTTGATGTCATGACGCTTTCAGCCTTAAACAAATTGGGAGAAAGATTAGGTTAGCCCCCACACTCTACCAGGGGTCCTCTGACTTTCTTGAGTAAATGATATGGGCTAGATAGATTATTGGGGATGACTGGTTGTTTTTGAAGTACTTGTATGAAAATGATCTTTTCTGGTTAAACGTTGTATCTTAATCTCATACCTGGTCGAACAAGATAGGGTGGTTGTATAATTGGATTTCATCATTGAAATTAGTTTATAAACTTATTATTGGGAGTTGAGAACTTATTTAGTATATTTCTATCAACTTGGCCCGTTTAACCCATTAGTTAAATGATCTAGCTCGTGAGTTAAATGGGTTGTCCTTTTTTTAAAAAAATTTTTCACTCACTCAATCCAGTGTCCCAACCCACTATATTTTCTTATTTAAAAAAATTAACCTTAATGTATATGTTTTGTTATCTCTATTATTTTATAATTTGTCAAATTTGAATATTCTGCTCATAATCATATTTTTATTATTAATGAATTATTTAATTATTAGATTACTCTACTTATTTTAATCTATTGAAACTTGCATTTTATTTAGTTATTTTTTTTATTTATTTATACTGATATAGAAATTGAATAATTAACCAAAACATATGCTTAAAAAAAGCAACATTTGAATTTTTTATCATTTTTTAATTTTTTGGTGGGTTAAACGGGTCAACTTGTTTAATCCACCAGGTAGAGTGGATTGAGATTTTTAACCTACTATCCTATGGTAAGTTAAACAGGCTGACCCATTTAACCCACCAACTCAGGTGGGTCAGCTCAAGTGGGCCAGGTTGACTTAGTTTGACAACTCTAACAATGTTGCTTCCTCTCTCGAGATAGGTTAACTATAATGTCAACCTCCTATTTGTCTCAAATAGAAAATGTTCTAGGCTTATGGCTTTTACACCATAAAAACAAGGCCAAAATGCTCTGTTATTTTTTTAGAAATAATTTAATGAAGTAAATTTAAGTAAAATTTCTATATCTTTGTTGCTATATATTTCAATAAAAATATAATATTTATATTTAAAAAAAAATTAATCACTTGCCACTAAGTGTAAAAATTATACGTTTGCTACATTTTTATTAAAAAAATTTTAATAACAACATTATAATTTAATGTCTGTTTTAGTTTGATTAAACCATCCTTAGACCATGAAAATTGATATAACCCTTTAAACAAAAAAAATAAAAAATAAAAAAAATGCTACATGTATATTAATTTTGAACAGAAAATTTGTTTTTAAAAACCATGACTATATTTCTTATTGGTGCACACAGGTCAAACTTATGCATGATTAGTAAGTGACTAGCCCACCCTAGTTTTAGCTTAGTAAGTGATAAGGTCGAGTTAGGTTAATTAATTATTTTTTATTTTATTAAAACACATTTTTTTATTGATAAAAATAATTTTTTTATTAAAAAATTAAAGATTTGAAATGAATATAAATGAAATGAAAAATAAAATTAAGATTTAAAATGAAAAGTGATTAAAATTTAAAAAGAATTAATATTATAAATAAAATTAAAAAATTGGGAAAAATTAAAAAAAATAATAGTCAAGCCTTGTGTGAACCCAAGATCTTGTTTAGTTATGTGACTTGGCCCAACCCAATAAGTTTTCAAATTTTTTATTTGACCTAACCTAAACTAGCTCGATATGCCCGAGTCGAGCCAAATTAATTAGGCCACATTATTAATTTCGTTTACCTCTAGCTTTTCTTGTGAAACTTTGTTTTGCAATTGATGTTTGCTTCACCCATCCAAAGAAGTAAATTCATTACAATTACTAACTAGTTTATTTGCCTACATTACACAAGCATTAGAAAAATTAGCCTATTTGGTTATATGCTAATGGATTTTTAATCAATAATGTTTGTAAGTGTTAGCAAAAAATTGAATTTAGTAATGTATTGTGATATAAAAAAAACATAATAAGTTGGAGAAATTGCATAAATTTGGTTTAGTGAGATTTGTGTGAGAGAAGTAACTACAATAGACTCGTTGGAAGGACATCACCATAAACGATCATCTTTGTTGTACAAAGTAACTCTCATTACTATTCTTCTAAAGAATTTTGGAATCTCAAAAATTGATAAAATTATATTTAACTATACCTCTAACTTCGAGTATGTATGATGATGGACGATTCAAATCATTAAATAAACCATTTTTTTTCATGATTTAAATTTGGACAATCTCAAGTTATATTTATAATTCCTTATTTAAAAACTAAAGAGATAATTAATTAATTAATTCATTATTTTTTTTGTTAACTCTAAAAAATGTTCAGACTTTGAAAAATTTTTAATTTAAGAGACAATTAATTAATTCATTAATTTTCTTATTCATTCCAAAGAATTCTTAAACTTTGAAGAATTTTTTATTTAAGATGGAATTAATTAATTAATTACTTCATTATTTTTTTCATGAACTCCAAAGAATTTACACATTTCAAAATATTCTCAATGCATATATAAAATAGGTAAAGCGTCATTGTACAAAGAGTTAAGCGTTTAATCAAAAGAAATTTCTCATCAATTAAACGAAACTCCCATCTTAATGAAATAAACATACAAATATATATATATATATATATATATATATAGATAATAGATTATTTTGAATTGTCTGTGTCATATAGAAAATTGATTTTGTTTGTACTCTATTACTTATATTGAAAATATTATCAATTTTATTCCATAGGTTTTCATAATAATCATGCATATGGATAATATAATTTAGATTTAGATAATAATTTGAATGTTGTTAGGTTCAAAATTTATATTGGAAAAGCTAAAACTTTCCATCTAGTATTAATAATGGGGTACTAAAATTATATTCATTTTTTAAAGTTGGATTTAATAATTTTTATTTTTATTTTGGTCTTTCACATTTTAAATTTCATCCAATTTGATTATGTGGTTAATTAATTGTATATTAAAGGTATATATAATTTAATTTAATAATAATTTAAAATGTTCATTGAAAATTTGTATCGACAAAGATATAATTGTTATACAAATCTAGCATCCAAGAGTGTGTAAATTAAGTGATAAAGACAATTTTTTTAAAATAAAAAGTTTTAAAGAAATTTTCAAACCTGAACAAATTGAAAACAAAAACAAATATTTAGAAACTTTAAATGCTGAATATCATAGATAAAGAGAAAGAAGATAATATAAGTATTTATCCTAGTTGAGTTTAATCTCAAGTCTATATCTAGTTCTCAACCAACCTCTTGGAATTTTTAATTATATCAATTTATATATTACAATCAACCAAGGAATAACTCTCCCTCTACCTAAGCCTATAGCTTATTTTCCTCAATAAATAAAACTCCTTGAAACTACACTTATAAAAGAGAAATAATACAAAGTAAAAACTTTTAAAATAGAGTATGTGATATAACAAAGCACTAATGTAAGAATAAGTTGAATAAGAAAGGACTTTTCAAGATAAGAGCACAACAAAATGTTTTTTTTTTTTTTAAGTCTATAGGTTTAATTTTTATCGGATAATGCCTAAGAGATCTATGAGAAACAAAAAGGAAGTCAAATTGTACAAAAATAGCTGTTGAAAAACAACAACAGCATTTTTGCCACTATGGCAGTTGGTTACTGAACTGACGTTAGTCAATTGATCCTATTTTTTCTTTATTCAATAACAAAACTAGAGTGGCTAGTTAATTGGTTAGTCACAAGGAGCTCTCAATCGAATGATTTTGAGACTAAAAGCTAATTTGGCTTGAAGTAAGGGTAACTAGTCAACTAAAATTTACAGAAAGCTTCCATTAGATTGAGGCTCAAGTCGATAGTTAAGTAAAGCAACACAGAGGCATGTTAATCAACTAGTCACAAAGGTTAGTTCAACTACTAGCTACTACAAATCAATTAGGAACCTTCCAAAGTTTCCAAAATCAATTAGTTCAACTATATGACTAAGAAATATAGACCAAGAGTATTTTAAAAACTATTATATCTGTTTAATATTACTTACAAAGGTTCTTAAAGAGAAATAGTCAAAAGGAAAGACTTAAAACCTATTGTCTATAATGAAAAACTTTTATGAAGAGTCTATGATCATCAAAATTCCAACTTCTTCAACAAATGAATTCAACATGTTCCATGTACCATTAATAAACATTAGCAAACTAAAATTCTAACATTTTAAAATTAAAAATTTATTTTTATTTTAATTCATTGCATTTCAAAATTCATACAATCTAATCCTTTGATTAATGAGTTACTGACTTTATTAATTATGATGCAACATCATTAACTATCATTATATTTATTAGCAAAGTCAGTAATTCATGTTTGAATTAAATGAACTTTTGTTGTCAATAAATTAAATGAACTTTAAAAATGTGAGTTAAGGTGAAACAAGAATTATGTTTTAATCTTTGATAAGTAGGTGAAATCTTTGGTGCAATTATAAAATTGATTGCATTGGTGTAATCAATATGTAGCATATTAAGAGTAAACTATGTGGCAATGATGTGTCAAAATATACTAACTGTACTAATTTAAAATAAAAATTCTTTGTATTTATATTTTAACGCCAATATTTTTAGATTATATATATATATATATATATATATTTTTTTTTTTTCAATTTACCACTTCTACCTTTTATTTTCTAATAACCCCATAGATATTAGTTTATAAATTGAAAATAAGGATAAAATCAAGGATTTGGGAAGTTATTAGAAAAATAAAGAAAGTATAGGGGTGAATTAATAAAGTTATAAAATAAATTTTGTTGTAAGGCTTACTAGGAAATAAAAAGTAAAAGAGGAAGATTGAAAAATTCAAAAAGAATTTTAGATTTATGAATAAAATCTAAAAAATATTAATGTTAAAATATAAATATAATAAATTATTTTATATTGGCCTAAAGTCACATAATAATTGCATCACTACAACCACTTTTATAATTGCACCAAAAGAATTTACATAATGAGGCTAACATCTTTCATTACATGAATATGCTTTTAATTATGCCTTTTTTAATTTTAAGTGTACCGGTACACATAATTATAATATAATTATATAATTTTAAGATTATTATTATTTAATTAATATTTAAAATTGTAAAATTATATAAATTAACATTAGTACACTGGTGCATTCAAAATTATAAATGTTCCAAATATGATACCTTAAATTTATTATCAATTTGTCTTTTGTTAGAAATGGAATTAACAAATATAATGAAATATGAAATATTTTTAATTAGTTATCACTTTTTTCACTTATATAATATATAAATTGATTAGTTGTTTCATATAATAATAAATTGATTGTGGCCCAAAAAAATAAATTGATTATAATTTTATATATAAGGGACGGAATTAAAAGTTATATTACCTCTTAGAAATTAAATTGTAAAAATAGCTAACTAAATTGAAAAACAATTCATATATAGAAACCAAAATTGGATTTTAGTCGTTAGTTGGAAAACAATCAACTATCGAGGACGAAATTCAGAATTCATCATCAGCTAAGGACAAAAATGTAGATTTAGTCAAATAGTGGAAAAGCATATTGAAGGGTGGGAATCTGCTATATCCAGGAGTATTATAGAGCAAGCGTCGTGGCCACTAGCTTCCACACAACGGTACTGTAGACCATCGCATCCACGGAGTGTACGCGGAGAGAGAAAGGCCCAAATTCTCCGGAAAGCCATAATTTGAATCCTCGCTCTCTCTCTGTCTCCCTCTCTGTGATCTCTTCCCACGTTGCCGACGACTTGCTATTCCTGACCTTTGCCAAACGCTTCTCAACACTCTCTCCTTTTTTCAATACTGTTATTCTGCTTTTTGCAATAATCTCTTTACAGAGAGGGATTGAGACTTTTGTGTGAAGATTTGTAGTCTGTGTTCAGTGATAATCGATGGCAGCACCACCAGTAAGAGCCCGTGCCGATCACGATTATCTCATTAAGCTTCTCCTTATCGGCGACAGTGGTTAGTTATTGCTTTTCTTTCTCCTAAATCTCATACTTCTGCCCCTTTCTGTTTGCTTGCTCAGAAAATGAAGGAAGTGAAATAGTTATTTGAGTCTCCAGATCTTAATGCTGCTTTTACTTTGTTTTAAATTTGGGTTAGTAGACTTGTTTTTTAGAGGAAAGGGGTCAGCAATATAATCGTGTGAGATAAGGGTGCTCCTCTTGGTTTTTTTAGGAGCTTGACTGTTTGAAGGATAATTGTGGGCTTTCATTGAAGCATTATTTATACTTGGGATTACTAAATTATAAATATAGAAATTTGTTACAGGAAAAAGTAATATGTTGTATATGACAGTTGTATCTTACTGATAAAAATTCATACCTTATTACGTCGTAGTATCTGTAAGTTGAAACTGTAAACATCTCACGGATTTTTTAGCACGACGTTTTTGAAGGGTTACTTGTCGAACTGTACTGTGGGATTCCTTTTTCACATTTTGTAATTACTTGGCTATTCAGCCATGATCAACATATGTTATATATATACTTTGAGCTTATGTTATGACCTGCAAAATGGGGTTGTGAAGATCGGTGCACTAAGTTCCTACCTTGTAAGTGTTATGGTTCCTACTCTGATATAGGCTTCTTCATGGTGTCACTCAATATGCTTATGCTCGAAAATTGGTAATGGGTGACCTGTGAAGTTGGGATCTATACATGCTACAGTATACATAAATCTATTTATATCTTTTGCAAGTTCACCGACCATGGTAAATAAGAAGGTTTTGTATATAAAATGCTACCAAACATGGACCTATGAAGTTTGAAATGCATATACCTTTCCACAATCATGGTTAAATTCTTCTGGCTTGGAATTTGGAATTTTAAATTATATGCTTAGTTTAATAGTTCTGTGCATGCGTTACTCCAAAAAAAAAAAAAAAGTTCTGTGCACGCGGTTCAGCTAGTCGTTGATGGTATTGTTGCAACTTTCCAGAAGTCACTGCTGTGATGTGAACGAAAAGTCTCAAGGATATTGAGTGAAAAAGCATGAATGGTGATGATATAAAGTGCTAACAAATTTATGTGTTCTTTTTTTTTTTTGAAAGCAAATATTGTTGATTATCGTCTATTGGTGCTGAATTAATTCATATTTTCTACATTGACTATTTAAGTATTTATTGTCCATTTTTTATTTATTGAAGTTTTGACCAATTTGGCTATAGCCATATTTAAATGGAAAGGCAAATCAGTTCTAATGGAGGAAGAATTTGAGACATTGGTTTAAAAAGGTCAGTTTGGTGGCTGTTCAGGTGATGTGAACAGTACTGCTGAATTAGGATTTTGGATTTGATGAGTTATAGGGGAAATATAATCAAGAGGCTCGTAGGGATTTGATGCAGTGAACTTTGAATGATTCTTCCTGAAGAAATCAGTCTAGGAATACAGATCAATCAAGAAAATTAGGGTAGATGATGAGAGGAAATAAATTACCTCAGCACCAAACCTAGGGTTGGATTAAATCACTCAATTGGGAGAAAGCAATATTTTATAAACCAATTATTCTTTCCTTCTTCAGTGGCTGGTACATCACTTTTATAGGACTAATCGAAAACTGGGATCAAGTTGTCAATTATTTATAGCCCAAGTAAAATAACCAGCATTAATAAATGTTAATAACATCCCAAAGAACTCAAACAAATGAAAGAAAAGCCCACAAAACTAGAGGCCATACATGGACACACTCACCTTGCTGACTATAAAAGCCCTAATTGATAGTTCTAAAATACAACTTAGACTGGCAATATATTTTTAGCCATATTTTATTTGATCTTCTCCTTTTATCAGGAAAAGAAAATAGTTATTTAAGTAATCACCCCATTGGTTGCTGTTGCTGTCATAGGCTGTGGACTGCAGCAGATGACTAGCTGAGACCCAGAAGATACTTGATAAAGAGGAGGAAACTGCAGGATTGCTAATGATGTTCCTCATGATGTTGTTGCTCTTAGTGAAGGAGAGGATGCATTTAGACTTCTCAGGATTATGCTAAGAGTCTTGACTTCTAAACTCTTGTACCATTGATACTTTTATGATTTAAGTGTTTGATGTTGTATCTAACAGGAAATTAAGTTAGACGTTGAATGATTAACATGAGTTATGTTTAAATAGCAGGCTTTCCCCCCTTTGTTTCCTCATATTTTAGTTGTTTTATAAGTATATGGTTTTCTTTTTGAATTATATTATATGCTTGTTGCTACAAGTGCACTATGCTCTATTAATAACTATGGGTTGGATGGGTTATGCACAGCCCACAAAACTGAAGACCATGTTTGTCTGTTATCAGCATGAGTGTCTAAGAAGTGACTGCATTTTTCTGTTGATTTACATGCTCTCTGTTTGCCTTATTCTCTAACAGGGCTTAGTTATATCCTGGTTGGGAAGACTTCATATCTACCAGTATTGATATGCTTCCTGTGTACCTTTTATTTTTGTATGCTGTTATAGTTTAGAGTTCTTGTGTGATAGCCCTTTGGTGTTTCCTAGTGGTGAGGGGGTTGAGTAGCTTGGAAGGTTCAATCCTCCATCCATGTACCCAGAAAAAAAATCTTTTGTCAGCAAAAGGGTAATTTCAAATTCTATAGAATAGAATTGCTAATTGCTAATTATAAAAACTGACATGCTCTGTTTCAGTTACTTAAACTTTTGTACCATATTTTAGCCTTCTGATCTAAATAACTACAGGTGTGGGGAAGAGTTGTCTGCTTTTGCGATTCTCTGATGGTTCCTTTACCACCAGCTTTATCACCACTATTGGGTGAGTATCTTTAGAAGCTTCTCTCCCTCTTCTGCTGTAAATGTTGAAGCAGTTACTGTTGTTTAAGTGTCTCACCTATGAAGCACGGACACTTGTGATATCTTCAAATTAAACATGGACTTTCATCTAATATATATATATATATGGATTATGGACACTTCAAATTTTGTCATTGTGGAGTAATAGTGTCAGTGTCAATGCTTCTTGGATCTCCACTCATTTTTACCAAGATATTTTAACGATTGCTGATGATTTATCTTATTCATAGGGTTATAGTTAGTATATTTAACATAATCATTGTCTAATTGTTGGAAAGCAGATTGTCATATGTTTAGCCTGTGTCTATGAAGACACATGCACACTATGTCTCTTTATTGAAATGGTAAAATCTTATTATAATTTGCTCTATGGCAGCATTGATTTTAAGATAAGAACCATTGAACTTGATGGAAAGCGCATTAAATTGCAAATCTGGGATACAGCTGGTCAGGAGCGATTTCGAACTATTACAACAGGTATGTGTTGTCTGCAGTCAGTCAATCGGTCGTCCAATACATGTGTTTAGTTCCTACCTAATTTTAAATACAACAGTTAGGTAAACATCCTGTTTTAATTTCTTCAACTCTTTATACAGGGGAGTTTTTTTTTTTTTTTTTTTTTTTAACAATGTTACAAACTTTTGCAGCCTACTACCGTGGAGCCATGGGCATCTTGCTGGTTTATGATGTTACTGATGAAGCATCTTTCAACAGTACTCTCTTTTGCCTTGGCCTCATTGTTGGAAGTTTAAAGATCTTCTGATAAAAAGAAAAGAAAAAATATGTTTCAAGGAATTTTGTTATTGGTGGGATGTATTTATGCACTCATTGTTAAGTGTTTCATTTGTAGTCATCTATTGGCTATGGCTTACCCATCAATATGGCTATTATTTCTTTTTTCGTTTCTTCTCACTCACTCTCCTCTCTAATTAACATTGAATTAGGTTCGAAAACAAAAAAAGGATTCATCTTCTCTTTGTTTTTTGCCTTTCTTTTATTTCACATGGAGGTTACTTTTTTTATTCAGATATTAGGAATTGGATTCGCAACATTGAACAACATGCTTCTGACAATGTAAACAAGATACTTGTTGGAAACAAGGCTGATATGGATGAAAGTAAAAGGGTATGTACTTGTGGGATTCCTTTCCTACTTAGTTATTGCAACTTTGATTGGTTCAGGTGTATAACTGTTAAGTAAGCAGCTGATGCATGACTTGCATGATTGACTCACCCTGCTCAAACACCATTTGTGGACTAAGAAGTCTGTTGTCATGGGTCTTTGTGTCTTGGTGACAAGCTGCAAGGTGTTTAAATGCTTCTGGTTCACCCAGAACCCAGAAGGCAAATGCTACAATTTATTGTGCCCTAGGATTTCCTTTAAGATAGATATAATTTTCTTCTCGTCTTGTAAGACAAGAAAAGATTTTATTACAACTGATAGAATTAGGAAAGTATTAATGAAGGAATTATCAGAGCTTTATGAATAAAGAGAAAGGTACTAATGATGTAATAATTATGACTTATGGACTATCCTTTGCTGATGATCATACTTGTCTTGGAAATCAAATGCCACTTGTTGCACATCATTTAGAACCAGGATTTTTACACTGAGCTCTTACTGAATTAAAAAAAAGTCATCTGAGATTGAGTATACTTTGTGTGTGTCTGCACACATTTGTGCTTCTGTTGCTGTTTTTTTATTGATATTGATACAAATGATTCCTTTATACTTTTATAGGCTGTTCCTACCTCCAAAGGTCAAGCCCTAGCTGATGAGTATGGTATCAAATTCTTTGAAACTGTGAGTAGCAATATGCTTGTCAATTGAACTCGTGTGATTCTGTTATATTTATGTCATAAGAATGTGTGCAGAGTGCAAAGACAAACATGAATGTGGAGGAGGTTTTCTTTTCAATAGCTAGAGATATAAAGCAGAGACTTGCGGAATCAGATTCTAAAGCTGAGGTAGGTCTTTGGCCTTTTCATTGTCCTCATTTTCTTTCCCAGAAGTTTAACTTAGTTAGTGCATGCATAAAAGGGGTGTTCATTTCCTTTTTACCTTCTTTCTTGAATGACTACAAAAATATTAAGTACAAAGAAAATAATACTGAAGTTGTCTTATTATTTATAAAATGCTAAGGAATTAATGGAAATGTTGCTTCCTTCTTACTATAAATATTCTCCTGTTTTTTTTACCAAAAAAAACTCTTTCTTGTGGTTCAGCCTCAGACTATCAAGATCAACCAACCAGACCAGGCTGCTAGTGGTGGTCAAGCTGCACAAAAGTCAGCATGCTGTGGTTGAAGAGAATCACAATTTATAGTTGCACTCTATCCGGGTGCTAAAGTAAATTTGATGACACTAGATGTGAGCACATGTATTTGTCCCTCTGTATTTTTCAACAGCAAAAGGTGGTGTTTCAAAGTTAGTATTTTCAATTTTTTGCTCACTTAGTTCGTGGAATCTTTTCTGACCACTTTATTGGCTTGACCTTCCTCTTTCATTTGTAGTCTGAATGTCTGATTATAAAAAAAATATTTTACTTTGACCAGATCAGGATAGATTACCAGAAAAATTCCAGTCTGTTGCATGTAAGTTCCATATGTCCTTATTTGGTTTGCTGAGTTTGTAATACAGAGGACCACAAGCTCTGAATTGTCTTCTCTTTCAATACTTCATGGCGGGTATTAGTTTTGTTTTATACACGTATAGGCTGAGAGAAATCCTGCATGGTGAAATTCATGATGTCGGCCAACCCTAGTTTAATGATGGTCACATAAGTGCAGTTTTATAAATCTTTTGCTTTTATGTTCTTGTGGGGGGTTTTTTGGCAGCTCCGAAGTTTAAACTATATAAAGAACTTTTTCGTTTTGTCTATTATTCTTTTGTACAAGACTGGTTATCTGTCATGTAGGTTACATGAGAGCTTTTGCCGTACGGGCCATGAAAGTCTGGAGTGTAATGTTTATTGCATTAATCTTGGACTATAACAGTAAATTCCAGGAGGAAGTGAAGCATTGAATTTTGCAGGTTAAATAGTATGGTAACTGAAGCAATAAAGAAAAAATAAGTAAGGTTACTTCTAAAGTTGTGAATTTGATCACAGATCAATGTTTACCCAAATAACTACCAAAAGTTATGATAAGGGAAGGTTTTTGAATCATGGGATGTGAGGTTATGCGACAACTGTGAAATCTATGAATGTGCAGATATGATGACGACATTATTGTGACTAATGAACAAAAGATGCAAATAGGTGTCATCTACTAGAGGGTTAAATCTAGGCGAAGGCTGGCAAAGCGCATTTGAGGGGGCTTTGGTATGAATATGTTGAAGCTTCATTTCATATTTTTATTCCATCAGGAATTTTATGTTTTCAATTTTCAGAGTTATATAGTACAAATTAGAGTCAAATTATATTATCAATACATAAAAATGAAAGAAAATATCTTTTTGATTATTCACTTATCACAAAAGTGTCAATTTAATTTTTTATTGACTGAAATGTTTAAAATGATTCTTTATTCATTATAATTAGTTTCTTATTTATCATAAAATAGCTAAATTAAAAATTTTTTTTTAAAAAAATATAAAGTTAGAGTGAAGAATTAAAATGATAATTTTATTATAAATAAGAAATTAAAAAAGTATTTTACAACATGTAAGCATGAGTGTGAAGTATGATCCCTCTTTCACTCCAATTAAATACGAGGACATGCTACATTGTCAATCCCCAAGTCTAATACACCCAAAACACATTAATTTTATGCATGTATATTAAATAAGAGAATAAAAATAATATAGGGGTGAAGAGTTCTATCTCTCTTCCCGTCATTTTTTTTTCTGTGTCTCTTTTCTCTTTCGTGAATTAACTCTTATAAATTGGGTAAACTGAGAAGATCTAGAATCCCTTTAAATCATTTATGTCGAATACTTTTAATCAAGTCATTTCAACGTAAAAGACTTGAGCTTTTAGATCGTAAGGGGTTTTATTGCATTCACAAAGGGGCCATATTATGTGAATGGTCAAAATGTTTGTGCTTTCAGATCATCAAGGGACAGATTAATAGTCAAAGCTTTGACATTTTTCGTAAACAGAAACAAAGGTAAAGGGGTGGCAGTCATCATAAGCAGGAGGAAAAAAGAAGAACACCGTAGTTTGAAAACATGGTGGTCAGGTGGATCATATATTAATAATTATTTTCTTTTATTCGGTCAATGTTGAAAAAAACTTATATGAATGTGTATTTTTTTAATAATAATTTATTCATTTATTTATTATATTTTAAATTGATAAACTGCATATTTAATTATGTTTACATTATATAAGTAATACATGTAATTGTATTTTGATCAAAATGATTATAATTATATATTTTGTTATAGGAGAGATATGTATAATTTCATTGTTTTTCAAAATGTAATTTTTTTATTCAGTAAGCACAAAAATGATTTCTTTTTTTTTAAATTTATAAATATAATATACATGAGGTGTAATCAAATTACCAAGAAGGTTGCAGTAAAACTTGCATAATAAGAATAATATAGTAATAGAGCTTTTCAGGTTCGTACAAATAGTCTCAGATTTAGATTCCAATAAAAATAAATACTATAAATTAAGATATAATAATAAATAAAAAAATTTCCACCCCTGTTATCAATTCATGCTATTGTAATTTATGAATATTAGGTGAGTCATTGATTGAATAAAGTCCAATTTATCTATATTCACAGTATAAATTCTTATCTGAAGTTCTGTTCAGCACTTTTTTTAGTTCAGCCAACCTTTTCCCCCCTTTTATCTGAAAAAAAAAAAAAATTCCTTTGATTATTCTCTTTTGATTTAGTCCGACTATATTTTAAATTTTGTTTTTTTTTGTCAGTCCCACGTGGCACATGGCTTTCCCTCTTCTCTTATTATTATGTTTGTTCTTGTTGTCAAACAGTATCTTTTTAATTAAAAAATGCACCGCAAGACATATAATTTCTCATAAAAAAATAGTTAGTTAAGTAAATTTGGTATTTTAAATTGTAATTGAGTTTCTATAATCAACTTAAATTAAGTATGTTGTTTTGATTGCAGAAAGTCAGTCACTAAAAGAAAATATAATATTTCCAAAATAAAAAGAAAATGCATATTTTAATAGATAATTGATTCAACCAATTTCTCGCTAAACATTTAAATAATAATATATCATATATGTTTTCATAACGGATATAACTTCATAAATTATAAACAAAAAATGTCGCGAAATAGGGATATATTAAAATACTAAATTATGGCAAAAGACAAAAAAAAAAAAAAAAGGTTGGTATTAATAATGATGTTTATCCCAAAAAAAAAAAACCTTTTTCAGGGGGGGAGCCGAGTGGAGGACTCCTACAGTTGATAAGTATTAGGCTTAGAGCACTTTTATTATTTTTTATTTTTTAAAAAATTATTTGATTTTCCTAATTTAAAAAATAGTTAATATTATTTTTATTTTCAAAACAATTAAATTTTTCCACTTTGTGATAGAATTAATTTATAATTCAATATTAATTTATTTATTTTAAATAAGATTAGTTTACCTAACAATGCTAATTTAATTTTAAATATAAATTCAACGTCCAACTCGCAAGATTATTAAATTTGATAGATTACTTAATTTTAAATTAAGGATTAAATCAAACTTTTTACAAAACTAAATAGACAGAAAATGTATTTAGCTCAAAAAATTTATATACTAAAGACTATAAAGTGTTGCTACTTGCACAAAGTCATATTCACTCTACCAGTTAATTTCATTTTTTTAATTATTTATCAAGCATTGTATTCTAATCTTCTCTATTAAAATAATGTAACAGTCACATTCAAAGTGGCTTGTTAATTTATAAATATACTAAAATTGAATATTTAATAAATAAGAAATTCAAAATAGAACTACAAAAGGTAAGAATACGATTTTTTATAATTTTCTACTCATTTTTTAATTAATTATCTTTAAATACTTGATACCCTTTTTTTATTTTACAATCGAATTAGCCAATTCAGTTCCAGCCTTATCAATTATATCCCACCAAACATGAAAAGAAAAAAAACAAAAGATAAAAAATGAATGAATTAATTAATAAGTTTATTTTTTGTTCGGATTTAGAACCTACCAAAGTGGAAAAGTTAAGAGCGAAGCACATATGCTGGTTCCAGAAGACGTGGGAGAGAAAAAAAGATTGGCGTAAATCAGCCTCCAAAGTCCACTAGTCTCGTTCGCTTCTTCACAGCGATTAGGGTTTCCTTCTCATTTTTCTCCCATTTTCAGGTTTCTCTTGTCTTTTCCTTGTCGCTCTTTCCACCATAAACTTGGCTGAGTTCTTGCTTACTTCCGTAATCCCAATTCTTTTGTTTTTGTATTTTCGTGTCACGCCCATTCTTTGGCTTGTTTCTAAGTTCATATATGAATTGGAAAGAAATCATTTTGGTTCTTTATTATTTTTTTTAAAGCAAATTACGAGCTTGGGTTGCGATCCAGAAAGAGTGATGATTGTAGATTGCTTTCACAGATTCTGGGATCTAGTGGTTCCATTAGTTTTTCCTTTGATGGAGTTGCATTAGAATTTCTAGTTTATTTTGCTGAAGCTAGTATGATGGGTTTAATTCGTTCTTTTTGCCCTCAGTCGGTGCGGATTAGAATTTAGCATTTCTGTGTTTTGTGTAACTTGTGAGCTAAATGAGCTCAGTTGAATGCTTTAAGTAAACCAATTGAGGTGATGGGGTTTCGACATCCAGCCTTAAAGGTTGAATTGCGTTTTGCTGTGATGCCTCCATCAATTTGCAAGATTTTCCCGTTCTTTTTTCTTCTTCATATTGACCATTTTCCATCTGAACAGTTGTTAGTAATCTTAATTATTATTATTTTTATCATCATCATCATTTTGCAAAAATATTTACCTATTATTATTTTCATTTTAGCTCCTTAAAGAAATTCCCAGCACCCTAATGTTGAACTTCTTTGTTCATGATAGGCAAGACAGATGTATAGCATATATTGACAGGCTTGAGGAGATACAACCGTTAAAACATTGGTGATATTCCTGATTGTAGAGACTGAGCCATGGCATGGTTTAGAGCTGGTTCCAGCATAGTAAAGCATGCAATCAGGAGAACTCTCTCTCAAGGTGGAGCATCATATTACACAACAAGGACCAGAGTCCTTCCATCACAGAGTAGATACTTTCACACTACAGTTTTCAAATCAAAAGCACAAACTGCACCTGTGCCTCGCCCGGTACCCCTTTCTAGGTTGACTGACAGCTTCTTAGATGGCACAAGCAGTGTCTACTTAGAGGAGCTTCAAAGGGCTTGGGAAGCTGACCCGAACAGTGTTGATGAGTCTTGGGACAATTTCTTTAGGAACTTTGTGGGTCAGGCTTCAACCTCCCCTGGAATCTCTGGCCAAACAATTCAGGAGAGTATGCGTTTGCTTTTACTGGTGAGAGCATACCAGGTTAATGGCCACATGAAAGCCAAATTAGACCCATTGGGTTTGGAACCACGAGAAATCCCTGATGAATTAGACCCTGCCCTTTATGGCTTTACTGAAGCTGATCTCGATAGGGAATTCTTTTTGGGGGTCTGGAGGATGTCTGGATTCTTGTCTGAGAATCGTCCAGTGCAAACCCTTAGATCCATTTTGACACGGCTTGAGCAGGCCTACTGTGGAAGCATAGGATATGAGTACATGCACATTGCAGATCGCGAGAAATGTAACTGGCTTAGGGACAAGATTGAAACCCCTGCACCTATACAACTGAATCGGGAGCGTCGTGAGGTTATTCTTGACCGGCTCGCCTGGAGTACGCTCTTTGAGAACTTCTTGGCCACCAAGTGGACATCAGCAAAGAGGTTTGGGCTTGAAGGGGGAGAAACTATTATTCCTGGTATGAAAGAAATGATTGATCGAGCTGCAGATCTTGGGGTTGAGAGCATAGTTATAGGAATGGCACATAGGGCAAGATTGAATGTTTTGGGTAATGTAGTTCGCAAGCCACTCCGTCAGATTTTCAGTGAGTTTAGTGGTGGTCAGCCTGAGGATGAAGTTGGGCTCTACACAGGAACTGGTGATGTTAAATATCACTTGGGGACTTCTTATGATCGCCCAACTAGGGGTGCAAAGAGGATACATTTGTCTTTGGTTGCAAATCCTAGTCACTTGGAAGCAGTCGACCCAGTTGTTGTTGGGAAAACTAGAGCAAAACAGTACTACTCAAATGATGTGGACAGAACAAAAAACATGGGTGTTTTGATTCATGGAGATGGTAGCTTTGCCGGACAAGGTGTAGTCTATGAAACCCTGCATCTTAGTGCTCTTCCAAATTATACTACGGGAGGGACTATACACATTGTGTTCAACAATCAAGTTGCATTTACAACTGATCCAAGAGCTGGCAGGTCTTCACAGTATTGTACTGATGTTGCCAAAGCCTTAGATGCCCCCATCTTCCATGTTAATGGTGATGACGTTGAAGCAGTTGTTCACGCCTTTGAACTTGCAGCTGAGTGGCGCCAGACTTTCCATTCAGATGTGGTTGTTGATTTAGTGTGTTACCGTCGATTTGGACATAATGAGATTGATGAACCATCATTCACACAGCCTAAAATGTACAAGGTCAGCCTTCTTGTTTAGAATACTTTTCTTGTTTTATAATACATTGTTTTTAGCCAAATTAATTTGATTTTAATTTTTTGGGCCATAGGTCATCCGGAATCATCCATCAACTCTTGAGATCTATCAGAAGAAGCTTTTGGAATTAGGGGAGGTGACAAAGGAAGACATTGATAAGATACACAAGAAGATCACTTCAATTCTGAATGAAGAATTTTTGGCAAGCAAAGAATATGTTCCTAAAAGAAGAGACTGGCTTTCAGCTTATTGGTCTGGTTTCAAGTCACCTGAACAGCTTTCACGTATTAGAAACACTGGGTATGATGTACTTAATGTCTGTTTTGCTTCATTGCTGTCTGCTTTCTAGTGTATATATAACACTGCTGACTTCTATTATCTTACCGGTGTAGTGTTAATCCAGAGATCTTGAAAACTGTTGGGAAAGCAATCACAGTGTTACCTGAAAATTTCACTCCTCATAGAGCAGTGAAGAAGATTTATGAACAACGTGCTCAAATGATTGAAACTGGTGTGGGTATTGACTGGGGCTGTGCAGAGGCACTTGCTTTTGCTACATTGCTAGTTGAAGGTAACCATGTTCGGTTGAGTGGCCAAGATGTTGAAAGGGGAACATTTAGTCACCGCCATGCTGTAGTTCATGATCAGGAAACAGGGGAGATATATTGCCCCCTGGACCATGTTATAATGAACCAAAATGAGGAGATGTTTACTGTTAGCAACAGGTAATTTGTGTTGTGTGTTTGTTATATTTAATTCTTGATCATTGAATTATTGTTATGTCAAATTAGCATATTTCTCTTCTAATTTGTGTTCTGTGCTTCTTTTTCCTGTCACTTGAGAATTTTCTTCATACCAAATTCACCTTGGTGAATTTTATTTTTCAGAAGTCAAAAGCACAAAGGTAAGTTTCGTATGAAGAAAATGTTTTCTGAATTATTTAAAACTTCTCAACATGATGGAAATATCATTTCTGGTGCTTTTCTCAGATGCTAAAATTTATACTTCTATTGACCATTTTTCTTTTATTTTGCTTTTCTGCATTAAAAAAATTTAAATGGGTTTGTATTTGCAGCTCTCTTTCTGAGTTCGGTGTACTTGGATTTGAACTGGGTTATTCAATGGAAAATCCTAATGCATTGGTAATCTGGGAGGCTCAGTTTGGTGATTTTGCTAATGGGGCTCAAGTGATATTTGACAATTTTGTGAGTTCTGGTGAGGCTAAGTGGCTCCGTCAGACTGGACTTGTTGTGCTTCTTCCTCATGGATATGATGGTCAGGGTCCTGAGCATTCAAGTGGCAGATTGGAACGCTATCTTCAGGTACTCTGTTGTGAATCTATCTTCTTTTTGCTTCTTAATTCTTATTTTTATGCTTCTGGTCCTTATGCTTGATTATGTTTTCCAACTTTGGGTTGTAATTTGTCTACCTCCTGTCTCTCTGTTGGGTTAGTTAATTGATGAGGATAAAGGGTGGGTAAATTGTGGTCATTATGGTTTATATATACTACTTTGTCACTTTAATATAAATTTAGCTGAAGTGGTCCATCATATGGTAAATATATTTGTTGATGTATTATGCAATGTCAGGTTGGCTTAATTTATGCTTATTCGTGGTATTACCAATTGACACTTGTAACTAGTAATTATGCCTTTAAAGCAGGAGCATTTTGGTTATTTCTAAGGGTAACATTAGATGGGGAAAAGAAGAGAGATACAGTGTTTGCCAACTGACGTGGGGGTTGGAATTTTGAAATATTTTTTAATGCAAATTAATTTCTATACCTTTTTTGCACTTGCCCTTTCTATCATTTGGATTAGCTGTTTAATTAACGCATATTCACTAATTCAATGGCAGATGTCCGATGACAATCCTTATGTTATACCTGAGATGGATCCAACCCTTCGTACACAAATTCAGGAGTGTAATTGGCAGGTTGTGAATGTCACAACTCCTGCCAATTTCTTCCACGTTTTACGGCGGCAGGTTGGTGCAACTGATTGAGTCATAAATGCCTTTTACTTTCAATCAGTTTCTTCATTTGCTTATGCTTTTCTGCTGTCTCTTGCAGTTACACAGAGAATTCCGTAAACCTCTCATTGTAATGTCTCCTAAGAACCTGCTTCGTCACAAGGACTGCAAATCAAATTTATCTGAGTTTGATGATGTCCAAGGCCACCCAGGTTTTGACAAACAGGGAACAAGATTTAAGCGCCTCATCAAAGACCAGAATGACCACTCAGCCCTTGAGGAGGGTATTAGACGTCTAGTCCTCTGTTCTGGGAAGGTGCGTCATAGTTATGATTGTGACCTGCTGTCCTATATCTAATATGTGTACTTTCATCTGGTGGATTTTACAACTCCAACGATCTATACCCTTTTTATATATGAAATGCCATCTGAAGGGTTAATGACATAATGTTTATATCTGTGGTCCAACTTTTTTTGCCTCACATGCAGTTTATAACTATCCATATCTTATTTCCCTTGCAGGTTTACTATGAACTTGATGACGAGCGAAAGAAGGTAAATGCAAAGGATGTTGCAATATGTAGGGTGGAACAACTTTGTCCTTTCCCTTATGACCTTGTCCAGAGAGAGCTTAAACGATATCCAAGTAAGGATATTCTGAGTAAAAGTATTTTGCAGCTGCTATTTTGAAATAAATCCTTATTTCCTTTCTTGTCGTTGAAATATTGTTTTTTTCTGCTAGATGCGGAGATTGTTTGGTGTCAAGAAGAGCCAATGAACATGGGTGGATACACTTATATTTTACCCCGACTTATATCTGCCATGAAGGCTTTAGGCAGGGGAGGGTATGAAGATGTTAAATATGTGGGTCGTGCTCCATCTGCAGCCACAGCCACGGGTTTCTTCAAGGTTCATCTGAAGGAGCAGGCTGAGCTTGTTCAAAAAGCCATTCAACGTGAACCCATTAACTTCCCCTACTGAAAGGCTTTAAGGATGCATCACTGGTGGTGATGCAATTGTGAAGAAGCAAAGATTTGGAAGGTGGCCTCCATTTCTTGCTTGATATTTGCATATTTCACCTTTGTTTGCGTTACTTTTGACAAAACTTCAGATAAGCTTAATTTCATGGTGTATACTTGTGAGGTAATAGTTCTGGAAAATGGGAAGGCTAGCTGCCTTATAAGTTGAAGATTGTGTTGATACTTTAGAAAGTTTTCTTATCATATAGTGTTCGTAAATTCATCATCTTTTTGTGACATGTGAAGTTAAGAGGCTTTGCTTGGTGAATAGCCTCTGGAGCCTGGTCAATGTTCTCTCCAATAAATGAAAATAATTCTTTTTCTCGATTCTTGTTTATATATTAGTATGGCCTCATGACTCGGGAGCTTCCTAATTCTTGTATGTATATATATATATATATATATATATATATATATAACTAATTTTGATATAGGATAACTGGGATAGGCCATTGGAGAAATGAGTTCATTTGTCCTGTAATGTAGGCTTGATATAATTAACACGGATTTATCGATACACGTAAGCATCTATGTGGTCCTGTTCTGCGGAGAATGAACTTTGTCTAAATATATATATATATATATATATCTCTGTGTGTGTGTGTTTGGTTTATTTGGAAGGCCATCATATGATCAGGTGATGTTGGTCCTACGCACTCCTGTTCAAGCTGGAAAATAGAACGCTACGGTGAGTTCTTAACAATAAATTCTTATATGATGACGAAGATTTGAACATTTTCAGGTGAAGTAGTTTTAGTTTTTTCAACTCAATTTCGAAAACCTGATTCTTTGTTTTCTATATTTTTAAAGAATATTGGACAACGAAATTTCTAAATGACTATGAAGATTGGGATTTTCCCCCTTTATATTCTTCAAAATCCTTTTAGGTTCCTTTTGGAAGTGGCGAGTTATGAGTTGAAGATTATGATAAGAATTTAAATTCTATTTTCCATTTAAATCTCCACATATCAAAAAATGTTTTGATACTAACTAAATTTTGTATTGAGGTTTGCTCTAAGAATGGTATTGAGAAATCTATCCTCATCCGTGTCTGCTCATCTATTAAAATAAATAAATAGATAGGCGAAGAATAGTAAGCATAAAATAAAATGTGAATTCCTTACAAAACTGCAGAGTATGATGCATGGATTCCAAATTTTTGTATGAAAGATATTTTATTTAAATAAACATAAAGTATTTTTAAAAATAAAAATACATTAATATTTTAATTTTTTTTACATAGAATAATACTTGGATGAAAAAAAAAATTAAACTGTTTTTAATATCTCACAATTTATTTTGTATATCGAGTGAAGTACTAAATTAGTCATCTACTTTTACACTTTGTAATAATATAATTTCTCACAAATAATTGTGACAAATTAATTTTTCAAAAATTATATTTTATACAAAATTAGTTCCTTATTAATACAAATAGAAAGACTCATGTTGTATAAATTTGAATTTATGAACAACTAGTTTTGTGCAAATTTAAATTTATGAGGGACTAATTTATTACGATTAAATTGTAAAAAATTAAATTTTCATAAAAAATAAAAGTAAAGGACCAAATATGTAGTATATTCATTATATATTTTATAACTTATTATTCTTCAATAACATATTATTTTATATTAAAAAATTTTCAAATGTATCTTTATTTTTTAAAAATATTTATTTTTATTTTAGAATATCTTGTATAAATAATATTTAGAACTATTAAATTTAGATTCAATAGTCTTTATGTCTTTACATAAAAAAAGAAAAAGAAGGGATCCATGCTCCAGAATGTGTGGCCGGGGAGAAATGAGCTGAATGAAATTTCTGATGTTACAAACTGTTTTGGATACTAGAAATTCTTAATATATATATATATATATAGAGCAAATAGACAAAAGTGTACTCATCACACTTATACGTCAATATTACGTGGAAAGTGAAGCTTTTTAATTTGATATTAATTTAAAATTATTTTGAAAATCACTGAAACAAGAGAGTTGTCACATCACATTTCTTGAAGTGGACATTGAACCAACCCCAAGCACCCGTGACTGTGGATTGCAATTATTCACAGTGCTTCAAGTTTCACCCACCAACCCTATATTTGGAACTTTTGACTTTGCTATATTTAGAAAATTCTCTTTTATTGCATAATTCTCTTGTTAGTTTTAATTCAATATTTCTTTTATTGCATCACTGATATCAAATATTGTTTCCGTCTTTTTTTATTAATTAATTTTTAATTTAATTTTCACTTATTAATTTATTACTAATTTAAGACGTGCTTACTACAAACGAGGCTGCAGGGTAAGGGGAAGGAATTTCTGAGTTGGACTGTTTGGTACATATAATACCAATAAAAAGATACCGACAGCCTCAGGAAAATATGCAGAATTACACAAATAACCTTATTTCCATTCTGATGGTAGCCATTATCTTTTGTTTCATTAAGGGTAATTTCATCATTTTATTCTAAAAGGTTCTCCTTTTCCTCTTCATTCTCGTCCTACCAAACAATTTATCAATTTAATCCTTATTTCTATTCCTAATATATTAAACAAAATTTTTCTTGAAACATATTTATTCCTTTTTCATTTTCTTTCCTATTTCATTTCCTATCCACTTTTTCTTTTGATACCAAGAGGATCCTAGTCCTTTATTGATTTTCATTCTTAATTTGATTTCTTATTTATTAGTATATTAATTTTTAATTTGATATCTTATTAATATGAAAATTAACATATTTATTCAATGATAAACTTTTTAAAAGCTTTTTATTTATTCTAGAATTCTAAACAAAGCTCTTCCCTAAGAACAAAATGACATAGAAAAATAAAAAAGGACATGACTTACCCTTTCTTTTCTCTCCTAAGTCAATTTATAATTAAGTTTTAATTTTAAAAATTAAATTTTCTTAAAATTTATTATGATAAATTTTAAAAGGGCACCCTTTCATATCAATCATGTGCTTTCAAAATTTCAAAAAAAGCAAACCCAAATTAATAAGATGCTGTCCCTGTCCAAAGAAAATGAGTTCAAATCCATAAAAGCTTATCTACATAATGTATGTGACTTTCCGAATCAGGGAAGTTATAGTTATCAATTTATGAATTAGTACCTTGATCTTAGCCAAAATGACCAAAAATGGATCAGTCCAAGAATTAGTACCACGCGTTAGTACCTTGATCTTAGCCAAAATGACCAAAAATGGATCCGTCCAAGAATTAGTACCACGCGCCCCACGCGCCTACCAGCAATAACTATAACCCCATTATACCACCTCTTCTCTTTTCACTTCATCAAACACCTTCACCAGAGACATCCATTGCTGCCTTAAGCTAGAACTCGCTTAGGTAAGAGATCAGTGTATTGCTTCTTTCATTTTCATTTTCATCTTCATCTTCATCTTCAAAGCTTAAACTCACTTATTTTCTGGTTCAGTGAAGGCTATGGCATCATGGTTTAGAGCTGCTTCTATGTCGAAGCTTGGTGCCACCAGAAGGAGACTACTTTCAGTACTGCAAAACCGAAAGTTTCACACCACGAACTTGACCAGAAAGGCAGTGCAAGCAGAAGCAGAAGCAGCCTCTGTGCCTCGCCCTGTGCCTCTATCAAAGCTCACAGATAGCTTCTTAGATGGCACAAGCAGTGTGTACCTAGAAGAGCTTCAAAGAAGCTGGGAATCTGACCCTAAAAGTGTGGATGACTCATGGGACATCTTCTTCACAAACTACCTTAGCCATAGAAGAGCCATGATTTCTCCTGCAATTTCAACCCAAACAGTTCAAGAGAGTATGAGTCTGATGTTGCTGATAAGAGCCTACCAAGTGAATGGTCACTTGAAGGCCAAACTGGACCCTTTAGGATTGGCTCAAAGAGAGATACCCAGAGAGCTAGATCCTTCGTATTATGGATTTTCTGAGGGTGATTTGAATAGAGAGTTGTATGTGGGGGTGTGGAAGAACTGTAATGGGTTTTTATCAGAGAACCGGCCGGTTCAGACACTGAGGGAGATAGTGGAGAGGCTTGAGAAGGTTTATTGTGGGAATATTGGGTATGAGTATATGCATATAAGTGATGATGAGAAAGTGAAGTGGCTGAGAGAGAGGATTGAAACACAAGAAGCAACGGAATTGGATCGCCACCATAGGCTTCTGCTTCTGGAACGGCTTGCTTGGAGTTTGCTCTTTGAGATGTTCTTGGGCACCAAGTGGGCTTCAGCGAAGAGGTTTCTGTTTATTCAAATGCTTCTCTTTTAACAAGTTTTGCAATTTTTTCTTTGGGAAATTCAATTATAGTGTGATTTTGATGAGTTAATTAAAAAGCAAAATTAATTTTTTTTTGGAAACAATTGAATTATTTTATTTAAAAAATTATTTTTGTTATTTTGTAAGATTTTAAGTTTTATCTATGTAGGTAAAATTTAACAATTTTCTTCTCCATCATAATTGGAGGTCTAATTTCTTTTATTGATAACAGTCATTTTATTTCATTGATCAATTTATGATTATAACAGTTAAGTTAATATTCTAATCTCTTAAATTTATTTATTATTCTAATTAACTCTTCAAATTTATTCATGCTAAATTAATAATTTAACTTTTTATTCATATCATATGCATTATAAAACATTAACTAATTAGATATTTGACGGAATTTATCACATATTTTAATGAACTGTCCCTAAACATTATATAGATAAGACTTACAATATACATATATACATACATACCCATATATATATATATATGTATATAACTTCAATATGCCAAAAACTCTATGTTGACCTAATAAATCCAAGATTTTTGTTGTTTTGAAGTGTTAATGCTTGTGTTCTGTTTTGATGGTGCATCAGGTTTGGGCTTGAAGGAGCAGAAACTCTGATTCCAGGTCTGCAAGAAGTGATAGACAGAGCTGCAGATTTTGGAGTAGAGAATGTAGTTCTGGGCACAACACACAGAGGAAGAGTGAATGCCTTAGGCACAGTAGTCAAAATGCCACTAAGAAGAATCTTCTGTGAGTTCAATGGCACTCTAAACCCATCACACAGCAACACAGTATACACAGGCACTGGTGATGTCAAGCACCACATAGGTGCCTCCTATGACCACTCAACCAGAAATGGCAAAAAGGTCCACATTTCCTTAGTTCCAAACCCTAGTCACTTAGAAGCAGTAAACCCAGTTGTATCAGGAAAAACTAGAGCCAAGCAGTATTACTCAAATGACATAACCAGAACAAGAAATATGAGCATTTTGATTCATGGAGATGGAAGCTTGCCTGGACAAGGTGTGGCATATGAGAATATGCATTTCAGTGCTCTTCCCAATTACTGTACTGGTGGGACTGTGCACCTTGTGTTGAACAACCAAGTTGCCTTCACCACTGATCCTGTCTCTGGAAGGTCTTCTGAGTACTGTACTGACATTGCCAAGGCCTTCAATGCCCCTGTTTTCCATGTCAATGGTGATGATATGGAAGCTGTTGCTCGTGCCTGTCGCCTCGCCGCTGAGTGGCGCCAGACTTTCCATTTTGATGCGGTGGTCGACGTTGTTTGTTACCGGAGATTCGGTCATAATGAAATTGATGAGCCCTTCTTCACACAGCCCATGTTGTATAAGGTTTAGTAGCTAACTAATTCTCTACAAGAAATTAAAGATTTAGTGACAACTCACCCTATGGTGACGGTCTCATTATATCACCCTTGAACCTTTTAGCAACGACTCTAGTATGTTGTCACTGTAGGGTGGAATTTTTGACAAGATGCGATCCAATGTTGTATAGCATAGATGTTGTCCTTTTAGGGCCATTGAATGTGAATAAAATTACAATGCTCGTGTGCGGTCTTTATAAATCCAATGATTTAAATGACACAGCATAAATGTTGTTACAGCATGAGATCTGGATTCAACTTTTGACTAACTAGAAAATAAAATTAACAGAAAGTGTTTATGGCAATTTATTTGTAGTTTTCATTGACTTTTCTTTTTGTTATTATTATTTTTTTTTTGGCAGGTGATAAAGAATCAGTCAACCGCTCTTGAGATATATGAGAAGAAACTCATGGACTTGGGAATGGTGAAAAAGGAAGAGATAGACAGCATACACAACAAGATTAATACAACCTTTAATGAAGAATTTTTGGCAAGCAAAGATCATGTTCCAAACCGAAGGGACTGGCTTTCTGCTAACTGGACTGGAATCAAGTCACCTGAACAGATCTCTCCTGTTAGAAACACAGGGTATGTTCATGTTTATTCTCGGTTCAAGAACTTCAATTAACAATTTGGCTCCTAAACTCACAAATTATTTCTTGAAAACAACAAACTCAGTTGTATGTTAGTCTTTCTTGAGTCATTTGGCTGTGAATGCCATTTTGCAGGGTAAAACCAGAGATTTTGAAGGAAGTGGGCAAGTCAATAACAAGAATTCCAGAGAGGTTCACACCTCACAGAGCAGTGAAGAAGTTCTACGAACAACGTGCACAAATGATTGAAACCAGAGAAGGGATAGACTGGGGATTTGCAGAAGCACTTGCTTTTGCCACACTGATTGCAGAAGGTAACCACATACGTTTGAGTGGTCAGGATGTTGAAAGAGGCACATTCAGCCATCGCCATTCTATAATCCATGATCAACAAACTGGTACAAAATATTGCCCTCTTGACCACGTTGTCCAAAACCAGAGAAAAGAAACTTTGATTGCTAGCAACAGGTAGTATATAACATTCACGAGCCTTCACCTAAGGATTTAAGTTCTTTAGCTGAAGTGGTCATTAATCTGATAATGTTACTGATGTCTGTGTATGTACAGTCCACTTTCAGAGTTTGGTGTGATGGGATTTGAACTGGGTTACTCAATGGAAAGCCCGAATAGTTTGGTGATGTGGGAAGCTCAGTTTGGGGATTTTGCAAATGGGGGTCAAGTCGTCATTGATAATTTCCTGAGCTCCATGGAGGCAAAGTGGCTTCGCCAAACAGGCCTTGTTCTCTTGCTTCCTCATGGTTATGATGGTCAGGGTCCTGAGCATTCTAGTGCTAGACTGGAACGTTTTCTTCAGGTTCATACCAGTTCTACTTATATCCTGCATTCTTTTTCATTTACATGCATGTTCTTACACGGATATGATACAGTTAGGATACTTTATTTCAAAACAATAATCAAACCTATGTTAATGAGGAGAAGTATTAATATTCACCAACTCTGTGACAGATGAGTGATGAGAATCCATTTGTTATACCTGAGATGGACTCAAGTTTGAGTAAGCAAATTCAGGAATGCAATTGGCAGGTGGTGAATGTCACAACTCCTGCAAATTACTTTCATGTTCTAAGGCGTCAGGTACTCTCACATACAGACACAAAACTTGTTTTGAAATGACGGGTCTTTCATTGGCTTACGTTGTGGTGTTATCAAATTGTCAGATACACAGGGAATTCAGGAAGCCTCTGATTGTGATGTCCCCTAAATACCTTCTTCGTCACAAAGAATGCAAATCAAATTTGTGGGAGTTTGAAGGGGACACAAGATTCAAGCCTCTTATAAGGGATCAGAATGACCACTCTGACCTTCACAAGGATATTAGACGTCTCATTCTTTGTTCTGGAAAGGTCCTGCTTTGTGTTCTTTCTCAGTTTCATTGTTTCTTCTCGCTTAACTTCCAACAAACGGGTTTTAGATTCACCACTAAACTAATATTTGGTTCCTCAAATTTAATTTTAGTCCCTGTGAATTATTAAATACACTGCATATTAGTTCTCTTGAAGACTAAACAATGGAATGGAAGAGTTTATAAATTTTTTTTCTTATATTATCCTATAATTAGACTATACTTATAACAAGTTTTTAACTAAAGAGAATATAATGTAATTGTGTCACCTATCTATTCCATTTCATCACAATTTCTCAATTTAAAGGGTAAAAAAAAAGTAAGTTTTGAATGGTAAAAAGAAAAGTCTTAAAAGTCCATCCTTTATTATTTGTTTCACCCTAAAAGAAGGAGAAAAACATATTTTTGATCCTTCATTTATCACAAATTATCATTTCAGTCCTTTACTAATGAAAATGTTTAGAAATTTACTTAATATAGTTATTTTGTCAAACCTTAAATCCTAAATTTAGTATTCTTTTAAAAATTAGAAGACTAAATATGAAATTTTCTAATGAATGAGAGATCATTTTAGATATTTCAATAAGTGAGAGACTAAAATAATAATTTTATAATAAACAAGGGACCAAAAATATATTTTACTTTATAAGTGATTTAGCTCATTTTGATCATTTCATTCTTTCTTACTTCATGAAAACACACCCTTTAAGGAACAAATTATTAATTTATTACGTAATATTTGTAGTGTGTCTTAAAAAAAATTTGTTTACGACCATCCCCTTTTGCAGGTGTACTATGATCTTAAGGAAGAGAGAAGAAAGAGCAATGCAAACGACATTGCAATTTGCAGGGTGGAACAACTTTGTCCCTTCCCCTACGACCTCATTCTGCAAGAATTAAAACGGTATCCAAGTACGTAACTTTTCCTTATATCTATATATATATATACTCAAAAGATAGATATCTAATTAAAGAATATCTTAAATCTGTTTCTCTTTCTTTTCTGTGTGTGTTTGATATCTAGATGCTGAGATAGTATGGTGCCAAGAAGAGCCAATGAACATGGGAGCATATTACTACATGTTACCTCGTATTTGGAGGTGCATGAGGGCACTGCTAAGAGGGGACATGGAAGACATCAAATATGTTGGGAGGGCCCCTTCTGCTGCCACAGCCACTGGGTTCTACAAGATTCATCTTCATCAGCAAACTCAGATTCTGCACAGTGCCATGCAACCCCAACCCATTCACTGTCCTTTCTGAATTTGCCTTTTACCTCTCTCACACATATTTATTGCTTGCTTGAGAGTGAAGTGTCCACTTGGGTTATTCAAAGGTGTGTAGATATATGTGTTGCTTTCTAAAGGAAATAAAAATAATAATAAATATATTCATAGATTCAGAGTATGAGATTTATATATTTCTCTTAATTATAGAAGCTAATAAACTTCTGACTAGAATTATTGATCGAATGAGATGTTCATAATATATTGAGTGTATATCAAGTTTTTACAATCTAAATTTCCTCTCGAATGCAATTACAGAATACTCACAGGTATTCCACTCAATGCATCTCAAGTCTATCTTTTTAATGAGTTTTTTTATCGTATAATAGTCTAGTTCTATTTATAAAAGGCTAGTTAAAATTAAGATTTAGTAGTAATTCTTATAATTATTATTTTACTCTTATTTAATGAATATCCCTTATGAGTGGACTCTATATAATATCTTAACAGATTTAAACCCTAAATGTCATACAATATTCTAATACTTTCAATTGGGTGTTCATGATTTCAACCTTTTTAATTTTAACTTGCTTTTGGTTTGATGTTTGCACCAAAGTAAAAAAAAAAAAAAACATGGCTTATGCCTTGGATGAATTCTGTTAGTGGTGAAATCCATTTTTTTAGATTCAAGTTTTTAAATATAAATTATGGTATTGTAAATTCATTAAATCTAATTTGTAGCATTCTAATCCAAGCAAGTGTATAATTATTACTTTAAAGTGATCTTTGTTTTCCTACAATAATTTCAGTGTTAACTAAGAGCTAACATATATTATACGACCTTGAGTTTTTGGTCAATTTGAGATCTTAGTTTGATTTTGACACTATGCTACTTTATTAGGTTTACTTTATAATTTAATTAACTAAAAGTCGATTCGTAACTAGATTGAGTTTGGTTTGTTAAATTAGGTCAAGTCCCTATTTTATTAAATTATATTTTTAATAAATTTGAATTTGAAAATTTTTTTTAAAAAAGTGGTTCATATTTAACAAATGAGGACAATGATTCATCCAACCGAAAAAAAAAATCTTAATAAAAAACTGAGTTTTTTGGTTTAATTTATGCAAAATTTAACCTAACCCAACTCCGTAAAATTGTGTTAAGGGTACACCCCTTGAGGTTAAACCCATTGAAGTTACCAATTACATGAGTAAATAATAATGATAAAGTAAAGATAATTAATAATGAAATTTGTTTTTCTATCACTATCCTTCTACTCTGTTTCGTGGTTCTTTGTGGTCTGTGTTCAAGAGAAGGCTCTACAAAAATGGAAATAAAATAAATAAGTGCATTAAATATCCATGTGGATATTATATAAAGTGCAAATAATCTCAGAAAACTGAGAATGGGATCCAAAAACAGTGATTAAGTTATTTAATTAAGGTAAAAAAAACAATTTTAAAATTATTCTATTAACTTTTTTGTTTTCTAATTTTTTTAAACTAATTTTTTTTATAATTTTAAAATCAAAATATTTTTGTACTTGGACATTGTATATTTAAGTTTTTATTTTTAGTATATTTTCTAAAAAAGAAAAGTGCCCAATTGGTCCCCACTTTTATACTATGTGATAATTTGGTCCTTCACAAATTAACCATAATAAATTAATTGCTCAAAAATCCTATTTTATATAAAATTATTCCATCATTAATTCAAATAGAAGAACTAGTTTTGTATAAATTTAATTTTGTAAGAGATTGGTTTATACAAATTTAAATTTAAAAAGTCTGATATGTCACATTTAATTTTTAAAAGGTCAAATTGTCACCAAACATAGAAATAGGAGATCAATTATGTACTTTTTTTCATTTTCTATAAATATTAGAATAAAGATAATAGACAAAAATATAATTTAAAAATAAAATATTTGATGCACTCATAACTTTAAATATATATAATTATAATGTAAAAATATAATTATAATATTATTATTTTTAAATTAATATTATTATAATTATATTCTTATATTAAAACTAAATATGTTAGTATACTTAAAGTTGTCAGTATACTTAAAATTATAAATATATTCAAAATGACACCTTAATTTAAACATAATAAAAAATCCCATAAATTAAACTCTTTAAATCTATCGAAACCATAGGAAGCTAAGCCAACTTTCCTTAATTAATACCTTTTGTTTTATTCCTCATGATGCGTTTGGTATCATCTTTGAATTTCATTGACAAGAAAGTAAATCACGTACCATTTTCGGTACCATCAGATTACTGTTAATAATTATAAAAGTTTCTATTTATTGAATAAAAACAAAAGGGTGGTAGAGAAAGCTGAGGATATAGGACAAGAAATTTCACAAGAAATAATGGACCTTTCCAAAAGCCTTTAATGCTAATAGATGTAGACTTTCCTTCTTGCATTTATTAGGGTTTTGTCTTATACTATGTTGCTTCCTCCTGCAATCAAAAGTAGGATTCCACAATTATGCTTCTTCCGAAGGACTTGATAGGTTAGGTTTATATTCTCGGAAAACCAGATATTACCATTTGGTTGAAAAAATAAAATAATAAAGCATGGATATTTATATTGATTTAATGTGTAGTGGTCTTTTATGGTGTTAAGATCTCATCCTTGAAAAATATATTTATACGAATATTGAGTTAAATATTTTTTTTATCCTTGACTTATTTTGACATCTCACTATTTAAAATATTTAAAATATTTTTTCACTCACTAATAAATATCATATTTGATTCATTAATTTTTAAAAGAATTACTAGATTTATATTTATTATTTACAGTTTGGAATTTGATAGAAAAATTAAAGTTTATTTTTAAATGTAAAGAATCAAGTGTAACATTTTTCAATGAAGGACCAAATAATAATATTATAATAAGTAAAGGACAAAAATATGTTTTCTCAAAGATTTAGATATGACATTTATGTTATTTGGTAACTCTTGCATTTGATGTTTTGCTATTGAAAGTTGGTTAAAAAATAAACTTTTTGAATAAATATTAATTATTAAATACCAATATTTTTGAAAGACTTATCTTTGTGAAAATTTAGAGTTATTGAGATTTTTACACTCTTAATTTAATAATTTTCCTTTAATATATTTATATACTTTTGATTTTAGTTTTATTATATATTAAAATACTTACTTCTAGGAATGGAAGCCTTTAATTGGAAGAGACATACTGAATATTTTATCTAGTTAAAATTTGTCATAGGCTTAATCTTTATTGTTATAAAAATTTCAATTGAACTATTAATTAAATTCATTTCAAGAGATATAATTATATTAGGTTATTAATTTCAGAATACATTTCTAATTTTTCAACAAAAGAACTATAAAGTTAAACGATTAATTTTCAGTCACCGAACCACTAAGTAGCATCCTAAAATAGTAAATTCATGGTCAGCATATTAGTTGTATTATATAAATTATAGGTTAATGGGTTTCTTATATATACCTAACACAATTGCAATTAATCATTGCTTTGATATATATTAACAAATTATTCATCTACTTTTACACTCTCTAGCATTTCATTCCTCACAAATTAATTATGACAAATTAACTCTTTATAAATTTAAACTTATACAAAACCAATCCCACTATTTGAATTTCTAAAACCCTAATTTTATATAAATTATTACAAAATGTAAAAATGATATGCCAATTTAGTTCTTTTCTCTCTATTAACTTTTTTTAATTCTGCCAAAACTTTGATATATATTAACTATATCATAATCTTTTACTCAGCTTTAGCTTCTAAGTTCTAACCAACTTATCATGTTGATTAATTATAGTAATTAAACTATCTTAAGTCTATGCATGATAGATTTAGATTACAAGATCAAATTAAGTCTTTTACGACTTTTTAACTCTGATTCACCAACTCAAAATTACACTTTAGGAATTACAAGTTCAACATATTTATTGGAAAGGATGTTTAATGTTAAATGATCTTAATTAAGATCAAATTTTATTTATTCTGTAGGACTCTAATTTGAGATCCTAAGGCTTGACATTCAAAAATGCAATGAATAGATCCGGGTCAAGTCTTTCAAATAAAATAAAATTTGATTTTAAAATCTTTAAAAATAATTTTAAGATTAAACATCATATATAATAAATATATTACACGTATCATTGCTATATACAATTTTCAGTTTAACTATAAGGCCACTCGTTGATTTTCTGAAATACGAACTTAAAATTGTGAAAACATAATTTATATTATAATTAGTCAATTTAACGTAACAAATTCAGGGTCACATTATAGTAATTTCTTCAAACTTTGGATATGTCTATGGCAGCGCATAATAATATTCATACAATATTTCGAATATATATAAACACACATCAAATAGATAAATAACATTAGCTACAAAACTGAAGTACATTTTATGTAAAAGGCTCAATTCCCACTCATACTTCTTAAAAGAATATATATATATATATATATATATATATATATATATATATACACATATATTCACCTCTAAAATTTGATAATGAATCTCTCCAACATTTAGGGCCCGTTTGGTTACTAGAATCAAGGCGAGAGAATGTGAATAAAAATAAGAGACACTCTCATTCTCACGTTTAGTTGATAGATCGGGTTCATATTCTTATTTCTTAAGGAGCCTACTCTCCCTATATAAGGGAACGTTCTTTCTCTAGTTAAAGTTATGAAATGTGATTAGTCTCTTGAAAATAAAAATATGCTTAACAAAAGTATCCTCACTTATAATAATTTTTAAACAAAAATATCCCTATAATACATCAAACCCCTAATTTATTATTATTTATTATTTAATTATTATTAATTTATTAAATATATAATTATATTATTAATTAATAATTTGAAGATATGTTTGCTTTTTTTTTTTTCGATTTTATGATAAGGGATAATATGATAAAATATACACATTATCTAATTGATTTTCATGTATAATCTATTAACCAAACAAAGTAACGGGAGATATGTATATTTTTATTTTTTTCCAACCAAACAATATTTTAATATTCTCATTCTTACTCTCACTCTCATTTTTATTTCTATTGTATCAATTCTAACAACCAAACGAACCTTTAAATTGCACTAGTAACACCTCAAATCAAATAGACCCTCTTCCTTTAGTAATTTAATGAATTTACTATTGGTGGTGTTATTAGCATCTAATTTTAAAAGTTTAAGAAGTTTATTGTCATATGACGTAAGGTTCAAAAAATATTATGTATTTTAGTCATATAATTAAGTAATAGAAGTATGTAGAAGTATATTCTTAAGTAGGAGGTCACGTTAACTTACATTATGACGTTTGAGTTGGAAAGAAATAATGAATTAATGGAATATGAGGAATAATATGGAATAAAAGCGCTATGATAATACAAGCTTAGTATGAACAAACTTCTAATATCATAGATTGCGTTTAGAGAACAGGCATTGAGGCACCATTATTTCATTATGTGCATCTTCTCTATAATGCCTACTTAGTCATCAGGATAAGGGTGCTTCCCATTGCTTCTTGCAAACCGTTTTCTTCAAGGACTTTACTTCCTTTCCTTGGATAGATTGCTTAAACCAGTGGGAGAAAATAAAACAAAAATTTAATGCTGTAATGCACATATATCTCTAGCTATAAAACTCCCCACTCTCACACTCTCACCATTGTAGCCAATATCCATAGCCATGTCTATGGGTTCCTTGGCTCAAATCCTCAAATGGGCATCGCCTTATTTGGCTGCAATTTTGTTACAGTTTGGGAATGCAGGCATGGCCATCATATGCACATTTGCTCTTGACCAAGGCTTGAGCCAGTACGTGCTAGTAGTATATCGCCATGCTCTTGCCTTTCTCATTGTCTCTCCTTTTGCTCTTTTCTACGATAGGTCTGTGTCTCAGAACTTTGTACTTGGTATTCACCTCATGTTGACTGAAGAAAATGACTGCGTAAGAGGTTTCTTTTGACAGGAATCCAAGACCTAAACTGACATTCTCTGTGTTAGTTAAGATTATGCTGCTTGCATTAATAGAGTAAGTGTTCAACGTTCTCTCTCCTATGCCATTTTAGAATGTTCACCTACTTCTCTTACTCGTCTTTTCTTTGTTCCAAAACAGACCCGTCATAGATCAGAACTTGTACTATACTGGGATGAAGTACACTTCTGCAACATACACTTCTGCTTTGGCTAATGTTCTTCCTGCTTTTGCATTTATATTGGCTTGGGCTTTAAAGTGATTCTCTCTCAACTCAACTAATATTTCATTTTAGTCGTTCGCAAATAGAAAGTTATTTAATCTCTAATGATAATTTTATTCTTTCAAGTATCATGTATATATAACTGTGTGAATTGTGTTTGTTCAAGTCTTGAGAAGGTGAATGTGAGGAAGGTGCATAGCCAGGCGAAGATAGTGGGAACTGCAGTAACTGTAGGAGGAGCAATGGTGATGACTGTGGTTAAAGGGTCAATGTTGAATTTGCCATGGACAAAAGGAGTCACTCAGGAAGATTCAGAAAGTGCTTCAGATAATCATAATCTCATTTATGGTGCTCTAATGATAGCAACAGGCTGTGTCTGCTGGTCGGCTTTCGTCACTCTTCAAGTAAGTGCTGTTTTGATCACAAAAACTTGCCAGAAGGACTAAACTGAAATTTTAGTCCAAACTATGCAAACTGATCAGAATTTTTTGTTTTCTCAGGCTGTCACACTGAAATCCTACCCAGCTGAGCTCTCCCTCACAGCTTGGATATGCCTGATGGGTGCAGTGGAAGGCACTGTTCTTGCACTTGTAATTGAATGGCATAATCCTTCAGCCTGGTCCATCCACATGGACTCTAAATTATTAGCTGTTGTGTACAGTGTGAGACGTCCTTCATTCAACCACAAACTATGCATTATCAAAATCTCCATCTTGGTCCTCAGAAGATATTGTCAATTATATCTAGTACCCGAAAATATGATTTTGTTTCATATTCATCCTTCCAGAAGTCTTAATATGATACTAGAAAGAAATATCTTTTTGGTCCTTTACTTATTATCAAATTGTCATTTTAGTCCCTTACTCATTGAAATTCCTAAAATTATCCTTTACTATTTAGAAAATGTCACACTTAATCTCTTATTTTTTAAAAAAATATTAAATTTAGTCCCTCTACCAAATCCTAAACTCTAAATTTAAGAGAATAAATTTGATTTGTTTTTTTTGAAAAATGATGAACAAACTGTGATATTTTCTAATAAGTTGGTGACTATTTTGAATATTTTAACTAGTAAAGGACTAAAATGATAATTTTGTAATAAGTGAGGGATCAAAATAATATTTTATTCTATGATACTAGAAAATCTTTTGAGGATGGTACAAATATTCATTTTTCTTTTGACACTTTTGTGACCATGACAATGCATGCAGGGAGTGATTTGCTCTGGGGTTGCTTACTATGTTCAAGGACTGATAGTGAGGGCAAAAGGGCCTGTTTTTGTGAGTGCTTTCAATCCCCTAAGCATGATCATTGTAGCAATCATGGCATCTATTGTTCTAGCTGAAAAAATCTACATTGGAAGGTGATCTTTATTCCCTAAAGACTTTTGCTATCAATGTAATGAGTAAGACTTCAACTTGGTCCCTCACATATAGAATGTTTTCTAATGTAGTCCGTCATAAAATTTATCTTTCAATTTGGTCCCTCACATATAGACATTTCTCAAATGGAATCGTTACTTGATAATGATCTTATGTGAGTTGTCAAATTAAAAAATACCTTATCTTTGAGAGATTAAAGTAAGAAAAAAATTTATGAAGGACTAAATTGAAAATTATCGTATGTCTGGGGGTACAAACGGTATTTGACACTCATGGGTAATATTAATCTTTGAATATGACTAATTACTGAGATTGTTGCAGGGTTTTTGGAGCGATTGTAATAGTGATTGGAATATACATGGTTTTGTGGGGAAAAAGCAAAGATTCAGACGAAGTAGAATCATCTTCACCAAATGGCTCCAATTGCTCAGAGAGCAAAGAATCTGCAATGAATGGCTATGTCTGAATTTGAGTGTATCTCTGAACTCTACTACATATTGCTAGAGTTTCAAATAATAAAAGGCTATTATTCCCAAAATTCTCTAATTCATTTTATTAATCTGATGTGTCCATTTTCATATGAACACTCTGTATTCACAAAAATTCAAGGATAATAATTAAGTAATTCATGGAGAATTCAAATCAAGTTTAGCTCATAATGAACAAGAAGTTCAGAGTTCCAACTTTGAATGAAATGCTGATTTGGTATAAAATCTGAAGTAGTCTTCTTTTTATCATTCATTTCAATTCAAGGTGCTGCATCCACTTGCTCCTCAATTATATTTCAACATTTTATTTCCTAAATTCATTTCTGGTGTAACATAGAATGAGATGGGAAGAACATATATTCCAAAAGGATCACATATTTTGTTTGTTATCTAACTTGTATGACATAAGTGACAAGGTTTTAGTAAAAATCATCAAGTTAAACATATTAGTTCTAATAATAATACACACAGATTACATAGGAGTAGAACATTATTTAATTTTTTATTGATTTTTATTCTTGATTTGATCTCTCATTTATTAATTTAGTTTCAATGTAGTTGTCATTAATTTTTATTTTTAATTTAATCTCTTACTTATTAGTTTAATCTCAATTTTATCCCTCGGTAATAAAATCCAAAGACTAAATGATTAACTTTTATATTAGTGTAAGGGACTAAATTAAAAATAAAGTTAATTAGCAGTTCATTATTGGTGCCTTGGAATTTCTGTTATAGACTATTTTCTTTTGAGAAATAACACTACAGATACTTTGACTTCTTTAACCTTTCGGGTTTGTTACAAAATTAATACACAATTGTGGGCTTTACAGGCCCAAAATATTTAAGGCCCATAATCTGGGTCAACTCCAAAAAGTTTTAAGGATTTTGACTATAATAGGTACAAATCTCTGGCTATAAATAAAAAGTAGGTCCTAATTTACTTAGGAGTCTCTTCATTATTATCATTATGAAGAAAATGTTATGTTGCATAACATATTACTGTACATATACGGCAATAGACAGCCGCCAAAATCTTGTACTCCATACATTTCAAGCAATAGCATACATCTTTGTTTGACTAAGTTTTTTTTTATTAGAAAATAGATTAACAAGTATATAATTTTTACACCTCCTATGTTTTAATTAAACTTTATACTTGTTATATTTTAATTTATAAAAACTATAATAACACATATATAATGAATTATATTTAAAACGAGAAAACTGTCATTTGGCATTTTATTTATCAAAAAATTATTATTTTAACATTTCGCTCATTATAATATTCAAAACAACCTCTCACTTACCGAAAAATATTACATTTGATTTTTTGTTTTTCAATAAAAATATTAGATTTAGTCTTCCAACCTTAAGTTTAGGGTTTATAATTTAGCCTTTCACTTATATTTTGCTTTTAAGTTTTTAAATCAAAACATAATAAATATATGATTTTAAAAAAATTATACATTTATTATATTTTAATGGCATAATATAATAATAAAAATCTAATAAATTATATTTAAAATGAGAAAATTATATTTTTAGCCTTTCACTTATTATAAAATTATTATTTTGATCTCTCTCTCATTATAATATACAAAATAGTCCCTACTAATTAAAAAAATATCACACTTAATCTCTCATTTTTTTAAAAAAATATCAAATTTAATTTTTGAGCTTTGGATTTAGAATTTGAGTAAAAGAACTAAATCAGATTTTTTTTTTTTTGAATTTGAGGATTAAGTGTGATATGTTTTATAAATGAATAATCATTTTAAATATTACAATAAGTGAAAAATTAATATAATAATTTTGTAATAAGTGAAAGATAAAAAAAAAATATTTTTTTGGGTTTAAAACTAATCCTTTTATATTAAGCTATATTCTAAATTGACCTCAAACTCTTGATATATAATATTCAATTTTCTTTCACATAGATGAAATGTTAGGGCACAAGGACAGGAGCAAGCAATGGTATAGTAGTGTTCTAGATGATGATGGGAAGTCAGATTTGAACATGTTGATGTATTTGGTAGTGAATATTCCAATAGAAGGTGCTTTCCATAGTTGTTTCCTATTTCATACTTATCAGGAAATGAGGAAGAGAATCTTCTAGAATGTTTGACTGACCAAACTATATGTAATGTAGTTACAGCTACTACTTACGTATTACTTGGCCTCCACGCTCCCTCCAATTGCGACTCCTTCTCAGTGTACCTTGTTTGGCTCATCCCCTCCCTCATGCTTACGTGGTCCTCGTACGGCCCCTTTCACACCAAACACCCCCTTACTTACCCTCCTCTCACTTCCTTGTTTTTTCCAACTATATCAATCTTATAAATTATAATTATATAGTGTGCTATTCATTCAAAAACGTCAAAAATTATTTGACAAGAGGTAAGTGTAGTGTAGGTTTTAAAGGTCCGTTAGTTATTATCTTTTTCAATTTATAAAATTAATATAAGGATTATTTTTAATATTTTATTTTTGTTAAAAAAACTTTTAATAAATTTCACAGATTTTTAGTGAATTTGGATAAAATTATACATACCTCTACCTCTACTCATCTACTTTTATAATATACAATTTAGTCTAATTTTAATTTTTTTTTATTAAAATACCCTCCATAATATATATATATATATATATATATATATATATAAGAGTATTTTAATTAAAAAGGTATGTATTGAGGTTAATTAGGAGTATTTTTGCTGACAAAAGGTTCATGTATATTTTTTTTTTACAAAAAGAAATATTTTTTGTATAATTTCAAAAAAAAAATGCAGAACAGTTTTGTATATCTATATAATTTTGCCTAAAATTTAATAATAAAACACATAAAAAATTTAACCAAGTTTATTCTATATATAAACAATGTTATATTATGAGAAAGAAAAATATTTATAAATTTTATTCTGTCTGAATCTCGTTTAAGGTCAACTTAATGAAAAACTACATTTAAAATTTATGTTTTTAAGATGGTCTAACTAAGGAAATCAAACTTGAATTACTTGGTTGAGTTGTTATCTCTTATCTTGATGACTCAACTAACCCTATTGGTTGTGAAAAGTGTTCGCAGAAAACAGGCTCTCTCTCTCACTACTCACGTCAACACATAAACATCTCCCTCTATAAATCTCTCGCCCCTTCAACTCTCTGAGAGTTCCATTCCACTACACCTCTCCATTCTCTCTTTCCACACCTTCAAACCAACCAACCCAATATTTCTCTCAATCTCTTCAGTACTCAATACTGCTTTCTTCAACAAATCAAGTCATATATATACAGTTCTATAGACTTCTAGTAGTGATGATGAAGAGGGAAAGATCAGATCAGCATCAGGTTGATCATCACAGAATAGCCATGGCCAACTGCTTGATGCTGCTTTCTGAGGCAGCTTCCTACGACTCTAACAGCGGATCTTCTCCTTCTTCTTCCGGCGGCCGTGTGTTCGAGTGTAAGACCTGCAACCGCCACTTCTCGTCGTTCCAGGCGCTCGGCGGCCACCGGGCGAGCCACAAGAAGCCGAGGATGATGATGGGGGGAGGAGAACATAATAACAATAGCAATAGTAACAGTGATGATGGTCTTCATGGTTCATCACCTGCAAAGCCTAAGACTCATGAGTGCTCAGTCTGTGGATTGGAGTTTGCAATAGGGCAGGCTTTGGGGGGTCACATGAGGAGGCACAGAGCACCAATATCAGTATCTTCCAATAACAATGATGGTAATTGTGTGGCTATGAGTAGCAGTAGTGGAAGTGGAAGCTCTGGGGCTGAGTGTGATTCTTCAGGTACAGAGAAGAAGATGAAGAAGGGCAAGAGGGTTTTGTTTTTGGATTTGAACTTGACACCCTTTGAGAATGACTTGGAGTTTCTGGGGATTGGGATTGGAAAGCCAAGTAGCACTTCTTTGGTGGATTGCTTCTATTGATGATGAGAGGAATTCATCTGTTCATTGTTTATTATAGTTACAGTTAAATTGTCAGGTAGTTCATGTACGAAAGGCAGCTTAATTAGGTTCTTTCTTTTTTTCCTTTCTTTTGTGATCATCAGTGCTGTGGTGTAAATTTGTTCATTTCTTTATTTGAAATGATAACAAGATGTTTTATTCTGACTTACAGATTTGGATTTGCCAGGAAATCATCAAATCATATATCATATATATAAAAGCTGTTACATAATGATCGATCTTTCCCTTACCCAAAAGAAAATAATTAAGAGGGAATATATATAGTCTCTGAGGATGCTCAATTATTGCCAGTGGATATTAGTTAAGGATATGCTTCCATAAAATGAGTATTTAATTATGTATGTATATGTGTGTGTGTGTGTGTGTGTGTGTGTATATATATATATATAATTTTATTGGTTGGAACATGAATTAATGGCAGATTTCTGATATTTGTCCATAGGTTCACAATTTAGGTAACAATATATCACAATGTTCGTAGCAAAACTGTTCTGAAAATATAACTTGTTTAAAACGCTTAATTCTCTAAGAGAGTTAAGAAAATTTATCCCAAACATTGTTGTCGTGATGTATTGTCTCTCCGACGTTGTTGTGATGTTTTGTCATTACCCGATCCCTTTGATACGAGTCATTTCCCTTTTGTTTTATACTATTTGTTTTCTTTTTCTGGGAATTAAATTTCTAAGGTTTAAGTTTCTCCAGTCCCTTAATTAAGTTTTCTCACTCGTCTCATTTTGTATTTTCTTAATTATTAATGCTAGAACTATTTATGTTGTTAAATGATTAAGAATTCATCTTAAGGTTGTAACTGGAGCTAGCTTAACCATTGATCTTTTCATCTTGAACAAAGATTTCACTTAAAAAAAATTATAAATTATTTTCCTGAAAAATAAACAAGAAACAAAGTTTGCAGATTTATGGGACGGCATGCCCCGCTCAAAATGATGAGATGGGATTACCAGCACAACACCCCATGAAATTAAAATTGTGATTTGTTTAGTTTACCCAGATAAAGGAAAATTAATAAAAAAAAATCTCTTAAAGTGAAGTACGAGATTCTCCATCTAATGATCAATATATAACGGATTCCCCACAATGCTTATAATACTCAATTATAGTTTATATTATTCTGAACTTTCTTGTCTTATGTTTGGTAAACAAATTCCTGATTTAAGCACTTGCTTCAGCTTGATAATGAAACAATCTATTCAAATAATTTTTTATGCCTGATTTCAGTTTCACCAAATAACAACAATAACAAACAATAATATTAATATTAATAATTAAGAAGCAATCAAGCATGTATCTTTGACTCGTCTTAGTTACATGACAATGGCAGCTAATAATACCTACTTCACTTGTCCAAGCTAGTGATGTCAGTTAACAAAGAACAGATAGATCGATCCTTGTATGAGAATTATCACTATAGTTTTATATTAAAAATATATATTAATTAAGTTGGATAATTATTTAGTTTTCTTAAGTTCATACGGTCTAGAAGAAAAATAGTTTCAAGTTGCAGTGCCGTGCAGTTCAATACAGAAATACTTTTAATCTTATCTTTTTGGGGCTGCCATCTAGATCATGTCCCTTTCCTATAATCTATATTCTCGTTCACACTATTTCCAAATTTCTGGAAGATATTTAACACGTAGTTGTTGGTAGTTTGAGTTTGTTTTGTATAATTTAATCAATTAGACCAAAATTATACTATATTATATAATATCCATGTGTTTTATATATGTTTTTTTTTAATACATGCCCACTGTACTGAATTAAATTTAAGGTTTCTCACAAACCAGCCAAATTCCTCAATTCAAATGTTTCTTTACAATGTTTTAGGTTAATTTCATTTTCATGTCCTTCTTGCAAGTCTTGTTTTTTCTTTGTCCCTTAGATGACATTAGTTTGGTTATATATATATATATAAGTTATTTATACAAAATACTTTTCAAATATCATATGTTATATGTCATATTTAAGATTATTCTTTATTTCTTCGTCAATTTTTTATAATGTAAATATATATATATATATATATACTTTAAAAATTAAATTATTATCCTTAACAAAATGTCACTTCAGGAGCAGGCAGTAAGTACTGAGTTACAACATTTTGTGGATAATTAATTGATGGTGACAAAGTTAGATACTAATACAAGTTATTACCAAGAAAAATAGTAAATTTTGATAGAAAAATGAACTTGCCTTTTCATTCCAACCATAAGAAAATGACAGATCTGATCAAGTGGCCATAGTTAACTATATATTATAAGATCCTAATTACATTTAATGCATTATCCTTATTTGATAGATTGGGGTTGCAAAGTCTCACTAGTTTAGCTCATAAAGTTTACTGTGCCAATTAAATAATTAAATAAAAAATTAATACTTTACTCCATTAATTACGTAGTTTCAATATTCAAAGTTCTCGTAAGCAATTTTCTTATTCATTTTGGTTAGTCAGGTGATGTAAGTTATAAACCTTTGGACCATCTCAGGAATTTTAGCAAAGTATAACTTAGAGAATTAATTTTCATTATTGAAAACATTGACTTTTCTTGAATCCAAGCAACAGATTAAAGGAAGAAAAGGGCTTTTCTTCTTGGATGTTTCATGAAAGAAAGTGAGAATTCTGGGAACCATTACAATAATTACATAGCCATCTTCAACTATTTATTCAAATCGGGGGAGAATAAATATTTAATTATTTAAAGTGGTTTGCATGTTAAAGGGCTTGTGAATTATAAACTCCACAGTTTATTTTTTTCTAAACGATCGTAGTAATTCACTTACATTTATTGGAACAATTAAACGAGGACCACCTGCCATTAATATAACTTTTGGTAAGATAGGTGATCTATACCCAAAGGACAATTCATTAGTCTTTCTTATTGTTCCAATTTTATATATATATATATATATATATATATATATATATATGTATGTAAGTATGTACGTATAGGTATTAAAAGATGCTTAGATAATCTTTAAAGTTTAGGCATTTGTCTATATTTCTCACAGATGGACTTAGATATAATCATTTAAGGAAACCTTCTCAAAAAAATTATAAATATTATATTTGTATGTAGTATTAAGATCCAATAAAAAAATTTATATATTCTTTTTCATATTTTTGAAAAGTCATGCATGCTCTAGTATGTTCCTTAAAATTTCACCCCCAGTGCTATTTTTTTGGGGAAAATTAGGATAATATATTGAAGATATTTATTATAAAGGATCTTAACTTTTAGAATTACTTTGAAGGACCCAGTAACTATTTCTTATTACTGTAAAGGGCCATGCTTTGAGACTCCGAAACTTTGTCCTGTAACTTTTTTCATTACATAGTTTTTTGTCTAATTAAAAAAATTTGATCCTCTTTCAATATAAGTTTAAATTTAAATTCTTTTATAATAAAAATAGAATTTTGCTATCCAATACCCATGAATGTTTATTGCACCCATTGACACTAACAATTATTGTTTTTCATTAATTTCATAGCATCTTATTGATGGTTTCTTTAGTTTTGTTTTTAGAACAATATTATCCTTTATCTTTCTCGAAAGGCATAATGAATCTCTTTTATATTTCAAAATTTATAATTAATCTCTAACAATCCTTATATCTATATAAATCTAAGTAGTATCTCCACATTATTCTTAATTTTTTAAAAAAAATTACTTTTTGTTTATTTTAAAACTAATATTTTTAAATTAAGTTTCAAGAGATATTAAAGAATAATATGAAGATATTATTTAGATATATGAATATATGAAAATTCATTAGAAATTGATTATAAATTTTTTTTTTAAAAAAAAGATTGATTATGCCTTTTTTTAAAAAATGAAGGGTAATATTATCATAAAAATGAAATTAAAGAAATCATTAATTGGATGCTACAAAAATAATAAAAAAAAGTAATAATTATTGCTATCAATGGTTACAATAAATGCTCATTAACTAGTATACTAAGAGCATATGTTAGCAAAACCTATAAAACTATTAAACTTATAATCCTTATAATTATATTTTTTTCTTTTTTTCTTTTAGATCCTTCCTTATGGTTTTAATACCTTAAGCATGTCATAATTGGTGCCTTGAAATTTGAAATATTTTTCCAGCATCTTATGTTAAGAGAGAGAGAGAGTGATTGGGAAAAAACAGGAAAAAAGAACACCAACTCGCATAGCTACCTAGGTTTGAGGTTATTTGCACGCCTCAAAGACTAGGACAAAGTGAGTTTTACCTTGTAGAGAGATTCATAATCCATGGTAAACGTTTCTAGAAATATTAGAAATTCAAACACTAATTTAATTAAAAGGCTACGTAAAATGTAGGGAAGCTACCATCTATCTTAAATATGCTGTGTAGATTCACAAGAAATTTTTTTTTTCTCATTTATTGTTAAATTAACATTTCAGTTTTTCACTTATTAAAATATTTAAAATAACAGTTTATCTATTAAAATATATTATATTTGATCTTCAACTTTTTTAAAAAAATATTAAATTAAATTTCTCTACTAAACTTTAAATTTTAAATTTAATGTGCTAAATTTATTTTTTTTTTTTGGTGAAAAATTAATTGCAACATTTTTGCAATACATAAAAATCATTTTGAGCATTTAAATAAATAAGGAATTAAAATAATAATTTTTTAATAAATAAAAAACAACACAAATATTTTACTAGTAATTTTATATATCTAACTTCACCTCCTTAAAAGTCACAAGTCATAGGCTGCTTTTTGCATATATCCTGGTCATGGTCTTGAACTACAAGTTGACCTTCACACTCATGTTTCACACAAGCCTTGTCAAAGTATACGAGTTTCCAGATTGTATAATATGATTACTTATTATTATATTGTGCATGAATTTACGTTTTGTATTTTGATGCTTGTACGCATACGTGTTCCGAAAACTATGACTTATCCATATCATGTAAATGAAGACTATTTAAGATATAATTGTAGCTAGGCATTGAGCTCCCAAACATGTGAACATATCTAATTCAGAATAGTTTTTTTAAAAAAAAAAAAAAAAAAAAAAAGAGGTATTTTGTCATGTTATAGTTTTCTTAAGTAGTTATATATATATATATATATATGTGTGTGTGTGTGTGTGTGTTCATATATGTGAAACTATACATATTATTAAGTCAAAATTTTGACTATAAGAGATATTATATGCTTGGTTTTCTTTAATTTGTTTATAATGTGGAATCTTCAATTGCCTTTTAAACTACATTATTCTTCTTCTTCTTTTCTTTTTATTTTTTTGGTTTTTATTCTTTCTACTGTGTAAACACGATGAGCTCAAGTAATAAATAAATATATATATATATATATATATATATATATATATATATATATATATATATATATATGAACAATCATTGCTGACTATAAAGTTTCCTCATTGCATGAGCTTAATTAATAAGCCTTTTCGCGGCAAGTAACATGCCCTAGAATTGGTTGCCAACTAATCGTTGAATTTATTATAGCGTATAATTATACATTAATGATTTATTGTAAATTATCTTTTTTTTTTTGTTTAATTATTTTATAAATATAAAGTCAACATTTTCCAAAAAAATTAAAATGATACTTATATACACTTTTAGCCCCTTATTTAATGAAGTTTTAATTTCATCTCTCTCTCTATTTTAAAAATTGTAAGCTTTCAAGCTAGAAGATCATTAAATTTGATATTAAATTTTGAATAAAAATGTGACAAAAAGTCAAAATTAGATTGTTTTAAAAAGCAAGAGTGCTTTCTTGCTCTCTTTTAATTTAGAATTGGACTCGTTATATTTAAACCCAATATATATATATATATATATATATATATATAAAAGCTCCTACTCATGCATAATATTTTTTTTTTTCGAAACTCAATTACAATGGGAGCATATAAAAGTGCATAATTATAACCATAAAAACAACTAGTATTATTTTATAAAAAAAATGAGAAAATTAAATAACTTTGAGAAAACAAAAGTCAAAGCAGTAATTGTGTCGGAGTTAATTAGAAGTCAGTAAAGGAGGGGGAGAGTCGGTACCCACCAACCTAGAAAGTTAAGTCAGCAACTTAACAACATTTAGTAGAAAGTGATGACGTAAGGGAGACGTTAGAATGACGTAATAAAAAAAGATAGTCTAGATTAGAGTGAGAACTGAACAAGAAATTAACCAAATCATTCATACAGATTTCACTTCTTTCTTTTCTTTTAATTTCATTAATTTGGATGTTTTTATTTTGTTTAATTATTTTTAATTTCACAAAAACAAATATTAAATAAGTGAAATCTACATCAATAGTAAATCTCACTAAAAATAAAGACCATTTTAACTCTTTACTTATCATAAAATTATTATTTTAATTATTCACTTATCAAAAAATATTATATTTATTTTTTATTTTTTAAAAATTACTAAATTTCATTTTTCTATTAAATCTTAAAACTTATATTTAAGAAATTAAATTTAATACATTTTTAAAAAAATTGGAATATCAAACGTAATATTTTTTTAATAAGTAGAAAGCTAAAATATAAATTATGTTAAAGTGAAATATCAAAAAAAATATTTTACTCAAATCTCAATGTGACCTATTTGAATAGTTAATTTTATTTATTTTGTGACTAATTCTATCCAAATTTAATCGAAAGTTAAGAAGATAATTATAATTAAACATAATATAATTAGTTGACTGACAAGAGAGGACACTAACTTTCGTGCCGCCCCCAATTTGATTCACTCTATTGTACTAGACTCCTTCTAGAATTTGATGTGTTGTAAAGTCTTGAAAATTTCTTAGGTGCATGCTGTATTTGATGCCCATCTTTGATCAGTTTAGATTTTGAGCCAATTCAACTGTTTAGAAAGTTGAATGGTTTATCATTGAATTTTCTCAAGAATTTCATAAAATACATTTATATTATTATACACAAAATTTTAAAATAATTTAAGACCGAAAATCTCGACCAAAATTAAAATACTTGAATTGTATCCCTCTTTTCTTTAATATTTCTTCAGAAGCCACAAACAAGAAGTCATCCTTGAACGCAAAATCCCATCCTTCTCTGTCAACTCTTGGGCTCCCATATACCACCGTCAACATAGCAAGTTGCAAGTGGAAGCATCCACAGATAAAAATGTCATCTCTAACAACCACAAATTAAACATATGATTTTAACTTTTTAAATTATATATTTAAATTAAACTAGATAAATTCTTAATATTAAAAAAATAAATACTTATAAATTAAAGAACCAAATCAAAATTATAAAATAAAATTACATACAAACATTGAAATTTTAAAAATCTAAGAGTAGCGACTATAATCTCATGCGTCATTGTATCAATCCCTGATTGCAGGACCAAACAACCCAGAAAACAAAAAAGAAAGAAAGAAAATACAAGGATCCATCAGTTTTGAAATCAAACTTCTATTTTAAATATTAAAACTAATGCCACGTAAGTTATAAATTCATGGACAATTGCTACAATTTTCACACGCAGAAGAGCCAAGGTCGAGGTGTTGAAGCAGCCGCAACAAAAATAAAAGTCAAAGAAGAGTTTTAAAACTGAGAAATGGACACATCACTAATGCTATCGACAAAGGCGGTTCCTGTCGGCAGTTTCTGCGCTGGGGCTGGGGCAGCATTGACTAAGGGTGCTATCGACTTCAGACACCACTTCAACCTCAACAAGCTATCCTCGTCACTTGCTATTGCATGAACAAGCTATCCTAATCACCTGCCTTTCCAACAAGATTCCAGTCACTTCCTTCCATTTATAAAATGACATGTGTAGATCAACAAGTAATAGCTTAATTGATAGAATCAAACAACCACATCTTCAATTTCAAACAACATCAACATCATGTGTACGTGGGTGTGTGTGTATATATATATATAATGATAAATGTATATCAATTCTTGGTACTGCCATGTTGGAATGCTAGCGTGGAATGTTTTCACACATGGTGTTTTATAAATGGAAATAGTATAGAGAACCGTAGCAACAGGAGGATTACATTTTTTCAAACAATAAAATCCTAAGTTGATCCTCCATAAGTGAATCATTTCTCAATTTAATTTCTTACAGATTTTGTTCCTATATTGGTTTCTCACGATTCAAAATGTGTTCAATCTAGTCCTTCAATTAATTGAATTGCTTACTTTGTCAATAGATCTAGTGACAGAATGACCCACCTCCAACGCTGTTAAGAGTCTAAACCCACCCCACCAATTTCAACCTACAAGTTTCTTACCCACAGATCCGAATTGAATTTTTTGCATTTTTCTACATGCCATCAGACGGTGCTTTTTTTTTTTTTTGTATTTTTTTATATATAAATCGTTGAACCAAAATCTTGAACTGCATGATATCAAAATTTATAATTTATTATTGAACATGGTTATCAAAATTAATTTAAATCATTAGATCACGTATTTTTTTTAATATTAACTGTTGGATCCCTATATTTTCTAAAAAATGCAGGCAATCCAAATTCCACTCAGATCTCAACAAACTCATGTCATTCTGCGTAGAAGAGGATTCAGATTAGGGAATATGTGGTACAATGAAGCGCACCGTTTCTACACCATGGCGTAAAGCTTATCCAGTTGCCAATTGCCATTTAAAAAAGCCACGGAGAAAGCATGCCCTCTTATTAACAAATCACTAGTAGATGGACTAGACTGAACAGATTTGAAACATGAGACTAGAATGAGAATGAAAATTTTTTTTGGGGGGGGAGGGGGGGTGTTGGGAAGGGGTGCAGTCTTTATTACTATTTTTTTTGGGTACCTGTTACCTTTCACTTAGAATTTAGTGTCGCTTAACTTAATGCCTTGCTAGGTGAGAATTCTCTTGGGAAAAATTGGATAATGACTATTATAGTCCCACAATTTTTTCTCCTGCTTTAATCATGGAGTTTCATACTTGAAAATTTTGGGCCCTAATATAGTAATTTAAGAACTAGGTTTAAAAGAAAAATAAGAAAATACAACATATGCAGTTATGGCAAGTCTAGCAGATGCAGATTGAGCACTTCAACACTGTTCTGAATCTAAAGTATAGTTGCAAATCGCAATGCTAGCAATACATAGAAAAAAAAAAAAGAATAAAGAAACAAATGGAGCCATTTCAGGACACCAATATAAGGCATGAAAGTTCAGTGAATCTATGACAAGGTAATATAAGCATGGGCACCAATGAATGATAGTGAACCACTCTTTTTTTTGGTTTGTTTTTTTATTTTTTTGGGTTATTATAGTCAGGGAAATGCTCATATTTCTTTCTGGCTAAATTTCTTTCATGGGCAATGTTGAGGGTGTGTTCCCCTACATCAACCAGGTGCATTTCAGATTTTATTCCAAAAGTGCTCCTCCAAAGAACTGAACCCAAGTTGATAAAGCAGAATACCATTCTCAACTGGGCTAACTCTCCTTAGTGATAGTGATATTCTTTTATTAAAGAAATAGTGGATGCTGAAGTACATATTAAACGTAAGAAGAACAAATACTCATCAAAGTAGCCTAGACACATTAAATAAATAATACTAAGGTCTGGACATAATTTGGCATAGTGGCATTGGGTGAATTGAAGGTTGAATATCCATGTACTGCAGAAACAACTGAAAATCGTAAAGAACTTAACAACTTTGAATGACCATTAAATAGGCTTCAGATTATGAAAAAAACTGCAGTGTATCAATACGAAAAGCCCATAAGAATTTTATAAGCTTCCTGCAAGACAGCAGAGTTATCTTTTAATTCAGAATACCGCATTTGACAATTTTCTTAGCCCATTCACATATGTTTTTGAACTTTATGATAAGCCGAGCACATAAAAAATGAAATACACGATAAATTTATGATTTTCTATTCAGGTATCGATATGATAAATTTGTGATAAAGAAAAGTAAAAGCTGAAGTAGATTTAAGTCTTAATCATCTTGTAAGGACAAAATAAATCATTTACATACAAAATTCAAATCACGAGGTGGAGAAAAGAATGAAATGAAAATAATGAACCACTTACGTAAGAAAAGGAGAATTACTAGATTGTTTTAACAGTAAGCCCTTTTCAATAATTTTTTTATTCTAATCTACAATTTGCGTAGAACCGAGTCTAGGCAAGCTATGACTCCCCATTAGCTTGTACCGCAATACTTGTTCCCATCTCCATTTACTAAACGGGACAAAGAAAACTTTAATTTTCCAACCAAGATAAGAAAAGATGAAGTATACTATAACTAAGAATTCTTCATTAGAATCAAATTGTAATAGGCCAAGTCTCGGAAATGTCCTTCTGACTAACAAAAATGTGGCATATTTCAAAGGCCAAATTCAGTATCTCACACTCCCTAATCTCCAGAATGAATCACACAAACAGTACAGAATCCAGATGATCATTAGCTAAATAGCATCATTCATAAGCAAGAGAATTAATAAACACGAGGTCCCATGGTGATTAAGAAGGCACCCAAGGATTCTAACACTTCAATTACAACACAAAGTTAGTATATACGATGAAGCGAGTACAACTAAGCATTCACCACTGACGCGGCCAGATTATCCAACATTTCAATCGCACTACAGACAAGCAATTTATCACTCGGAAAGCAAAAGTAAGACTCACTTCCGGATATGAACTTTCTTCAAAACCCCCATTTCGAGTTTTGCTTTGCCCAGTCTGACTCGTATCCATCATTTTTCAGCATCTTTGTCTTGATCAACATTTCCAAACTTCTGCTTGAAGGAGTCCTGCCTCTGCAACCACATCATATGGCCCTACAAAGCGCACATTCACATATTAATGTGAAGCAATTTCAGTGCGAGGAACTGAGAAAACAAGATGAAATCCACACCTGGAGAGCTGCAGCCCAGACAATAAGGAAGGATGCGAACCAGAATTTCTTGTCCTTGATGATATTCTTGAGTTCCATACTCTGAAGTCTGAAGATTTTCAGTTTCTGCGACAATTTGAAGATTTTTATTTCGGGGATGTGGCGAGTGGAGAAGAGAGGGGGCTTACTTCTTCAGTGCATCGTTTTGAAGGAATAGTAACGGGCCCCAGAGTCAAGGACCAATGTTTATGGACTAGCCCAAGCCCAATTACTTCTTTTATGTCCAATAGGCAAGAAGTGGCCCACCACTTGCTTAATCATGCTTTGATGTAGAAGAAAATAAAAACAAAATAAAAATTAAATTCTTTGCTATACTCTCAAAAGTAATTAAATGAGCGCAATGACTAAATGTCAATTGTGCTGACTGGATGTTAATGTAAAATAATCTATTATATTTATATTTTAAATATTTTTTTTAGTCAAAAAGTCATTGTTTCTGAATTTGTTAACTTATTGTTCTGTTTTTTATTTTTCCAATAAGCACTAAAAATATCAGTCTATAAATTGGGAATAAGGTTGGGATTAAAATTTGTCAACTATTTTAAAAATAAAGAAAATAAAAGAGTGAGTTAGTAAATTCATGTATTAATTTTTTTTGGGAGTTATTGATTAAATGAATAAAGTAGAATTGGTAGGTTTACAGAGTTATACAATAAGAAACTCTAGATTTATAAACAAAATATGAAAAATATTAGAATTAATTTATAAATGCAACAACTTAGGGTGGCTTTCAAATAATATATTTTTATATATTATCGCTACGTATCTGTTTTTTAATTTGTCACAAAATAATTTTATAAATTAAGATGTCTGTAGGATTCACCAACGACAAAAAAATAAAAACAAAAATGAGAATTGATGGTTTTATTTGAATATTTATAATTATTAAATAAAATTAAGTTATTATCATATTTTTAAAAAAACTATCTTTTACTAAAATCGTTAACTATAATGATTTAACTTCTTAATATTGAAATTACGAAATAATGAATGAATACTATAGTAAGTAAAGTTTCTTAATTTTATATAATTTGGCTTTTTTAAAAGCAATCATCAACTCTACTATGTGAGGATTTATATTTATCTAATTTAAAAAAAAAAATTGACAGTTGACATAATATATATATTTATTGTCAAAATTAACACTGATTGAGAGAATTTAATAATATTGCGTAACAAAAACTTTCTTCTGCAGTTAATCTCGAATTATTATTGTCCGAAAAAAAAAAAAAAAACATCGAACATCACCTTCAAGTAGTTAGGCCACGAGGACATATGCATCAAAATCTCAAGCATAGTGATGTGATAATTACATTTAAGTTTAAAGTTTGACAAATATACTATATTTAGTAATATTTTAAAAAATAAAGAATTAAGTGTGATATTTTTTAATGAGTGATTGATTATTTTAAATATTTTAATAAATAAGGAACTAAATGATAATTTTGTAATAAGTGAGAGACAAAAAATATATTTTTTTAAATATTTTCAAAATTAAGTAGTTTTTTTTTTATTCTTATTAAAAACCTTGGCGAAACAGTTTCACACTCACATGCATGTGCCTCCGTCCTCCCTTGTGTTATGGGATTTGCGTATCACAATCAATCTGTTTCAACTAATCATTCGGCTCTATTTAAATCAAATGAAATGGCCAACATTATAATAACAGAAATTTGTATGTTACCCCTAAAAACATACACGCATGTGATACCCTTAACTTTGTCATAATAAGCAACCCTTTTTTTAATTATTGAGTAAATTATATTGACAGTCCTTCACTTATTATAAAATTATTATTTTAATTATTAATTCATTAAAATATCTTAAATTATCTTTTACTTAATAAAAAATATTATACTTGAATTCTCAATTTTTAAAAAAATATTAAATTTAATTCATACAATTTAATATTTAAAACTTGATAGAAAGACTAAATTTAATAATTTTTTAAAAAGTATGAAACTTAAGTGTTAGATTTTTTAATAAATGAATAATCATTTTGAATATCTCAATAAGTGAAAAATCAAAATGACAGTTTTGCAATAAGTAATGACGACATTTTTTTTCTTTTTGTTATTTAAAAATAATAATGAAAATAAATAAACACTATTACTATCAATCAAAATACTTACCCCCAACTTTCAAATATAACAACATTATGTGATGTCTTATACTTAACACAGATAATTAATTATATCATAAATAGAAAACCCCACGTTTTGGAGAACATATGATTGTTGTTCTAATTAATACGGGAGAAAAATATGGATCTAATGTTCATAGTCAATTGTTAATTAATGAAAAGTAGTTTAAAATGATGAAGAAATTTCACGTGGCCTCTAGACCATTCCTTCCGAGAATTAAAAAATTTTGAATTAAAGTTTTGATTCATTTTCCAGAAGAAATATGAGAATTTTATAAAAAAAAATTAAATATCCATTCCATCTTGAAAATGGGAGATTTTGACCCAAAAATAATTAATGAGTTAATCTTATCTTACCTTGGCCCAAAAATATGATGTATGAATTTAATATTTTTTATAGCATATGATTAGACTTATTCTCTTTTTTTTTTTAACATGGTTATAATCCTTGAAAATTAATGGACCCAAATTAATTAATTAAACATACTAAAATTTTGAATATTTGAACAGAAAATATTTAAAAATCTGAAAGTGTCGTTGATAGATGTATGAAATGTTGACTTTGTGGTGCTTGAGGTTGATAGATTTAATTGAATTTTGTGGAGCTTTAAATAGACAGAGATCTGTATCCATTGACAATTTTCACAAGTTATGGTCTGTGCAGCAAAACGCAGCCAAATGACTGTGTTTTTGCCTTTTTTATTTTCTTAAAAAAATAAGTTTTAAAAATAAATTATTATTAATTTAAAAAAATGTAAATATTTGTTAAATATAATATTACATTTTAAAATTATAATATATATTAAATAAACAATAAAAAAAAGAACAGGACCTTCTCCTGTTCCCACATAAACAGGAGAGAAACCTGATTCAACTTGGTCGTTGCAGAATTAAATATCCCAGTACTCTAACTACTTCCTCTTGTGAAAATGGAAGATTCTACTTTTTCTCTTTCAAGCTTAAAGAAGAATTTTCTGTAAGAAAATGGAAAATTTTGACCATCATGTAATTTCCTTATTTGTTAATATAAGATCAATTACTCTCTTTTTTTCTTTTAAGATTCAAACATAGTTTGGATATGACTTTCATAAAATATTTATTCTTTAAAAGATTGTAAAGTATTATTTTTCATTTTTAAAGTGTAAAAGTAAAACAAAATTAGACTTTTGAATATTAAGATAATAAAAAAAATGAGATAACCCATTGATATAATAGTCATTTTTTATGGGTCAAAATAGAGTTTTTAATCAATTTTTTTGTATTGTAATTAAGAAGAAAAAAAAAAAGAATTCTAGAGTTCAACTAGGTTGTTTCAAGTTCAAGATGAAACTTAATTAATACATGCCTATCAATAAAGAATTGTTAGTGCAAAACAAATTAAGAATGTCAATTAAACTAACATTTGTGTGAACCAAAAATATTACTAAAGCACAAAAGAGGAGGTCCTCTGTTTCTTGCAAATTTGTAATTTCATATGAAGTATGAACTATATATGATTCCAACACTATGAATAAAAGGAAACAGAATCTGATGATATTTGAACAAAGATATTATGATTTCACAAACATTCAGAAACTTATTTATACAAAATTGGAGCAAGAGATATATAATATATAATATTGCATAAAACATATACAACTCAAAAACTTTAACATTTTTATAAATCTCAAATGAGTTTCTAACTACATGAAAAACTAGAATACCCACAACTCATCTATAAACAAACTTATCTATAGACCCATGTGAGGGTGCTTAGGACACACCTCATTTGTTTCCTTTTCCTGTCTTACAAGCTTACAGCTTTCATTATTTTCCCTTAAAACACTGCCCAAAATCTGCAAGTAACTCCCATCTGACGCTTCTATCCTTGGAGGCTTTCCCTTCACTAGCTGAACCAAATCTTTTGCCAGTGAGATTTCATCTTCCTGCCTTGTAAACCCCATAAGCTTAATGAGTCTCAGATGCTCCAATTCTTTGTATTTGGTTGCTTGCTTCAAGCATGAACCAGAGCTTGGTGTGGAATAACTCTCAGGATCAACCTGCAAGTAGTGAAAGAAATGTCTGAGAGGTTGGAAAATAATGCAGTGTTTGGGCCTATGAATGAAGGACACATACTGTCACATAAAGTTGCTCCAAAGCAGGGCAGAGTTTCAAGAAGGAGACTAAGGCATCACTGTTTTGTCCATCTTTAACAATCCACCATAGTTCCTTTAACTTGTAGAATGTAAAGCTTTCAATCTGAGGGGAAATTGATGGCCAAATTAATGCCTGCAAAAATACCCTTTTGGGATTAGATTGTATGTGAGAAAAGGAGACTTCTCGAAGCAAAACCAACAGGCACCTGGACGAGTGCAAATTTCAATAAAAACATAACTTTATGTATTTTCTTGAAGTATTTTTTATGATCAGGTTTTATAATAAAACCATGCAACAGACACCTTAATATTACATTCAGAAAGATTCTTTCTCGTTATACTTTCATAGAAAACCCTGGCAATAAACGTGCATAACCATTCAATGAGGTGGAAGAAGCCCAAGACAAATATATAAAAAAAAAAAATGAAAGAAAAACCAGCAATAAGAAGTGGGAAAAGAACATACCCTAAAAGTCCATTCACAGAGAGTAAGAATTCCAGAGTTCTTTATGGTTAACAAGACTGCATCGAAGTCTTCAGTCTTGAAGTTACAGCAGATAGGGCCTAGTCTGAAATCAAACATGGCATCAGCCAGGTTGAAGTGATTTTCAGGCCAAATCCGAGGAAGCAAACCTCGATACCGAAAAACTCTGAGTCTAGAAGTTCCGAGTTGGAGGGACTTCAACTGTAAGCAATCAACAATGGTTAACTTGAGAAGCTTTGTTTTATTTTCTATGCACAAATTCTCCAATCCGCCACAGTCGGTGATTATCAAGTTCTCAAGAAGCATCAAGCTTGAAACAATGGAGGAAACTACCTCACTCGTCAAATAGCAAACAGATTTCAAATAGAGAGTTTTGATTAAGAAAGTAGGAGGAAATGGCTGGGGGTTATGATTATTGAACTTCAATTGCAGCTCATAATGCCTTTCAGGGTCTTTCTTCCTCTTGGAGAAATCCAGAAGAAGCTTGCTCTTATTAGCAATAGATGCCAAGAGTACACTGTCTTCGGTTTCTCCATAGTGAAACTGAAGCCTTCTAGGATGCTTTAATGGATGAAGCTCTTCAAAATAAGCAAGGAATTCAGCGACAAAATCACTGATATCATCTACACCTCCATATCTAACCAGAGCTTCATTCCACAAGTCCCTCCACCTCCTAGAAAGCAGGCTGGTATTAAGGGCAGATTCATTTGGCAGAAACGAAACTATGTGGCCAAGAATTTCATCAGGTATACTACTAAACGTATCCTCCATGGAACCTCCTGCTCAAAAACTTGGTTATGCTTCTTTGAGTAATTTCCCCAAGCACTTGGTGTGCAAGAAAAAGAAGGAAAAGCTAAGGAGAAGAAAGTACCATGATTACTTGATGAAGGTCTAACTCTGTTCTGGGGCTTCTGTATTATATACAGAGCTTTCCTTTTGTTGCTATGTTCAGGTCTACTCCTGTTGGAGCATACGGATTAATGTGACCCTGTTGATTTCAACCCTGTGGACCAGTTCTACGCTTTTGCTTTTCTCTGACAATATAAATATTTATGAGACTAAATTTGATCAAACTAAGATATATTGGTGACATATATTATTGCATATACATCTTGACCAGACCTGGAGGCTCCAATTGCGGTCATGAAAACTCTCTCCATATTATTATTTCCATTTATTGAAATAACAAGGAAAAAAGTGGTCCAAAGACAACATTTACAAGCTTTATAGGCGGCTCTAGAATATATATTGTCATAATTAGAATGAAACTTACAGGTGGAGCTTTTGCTCAATCAATTAAGTTGATTGATCCAAAAATTATTACCTAAAAAACACCGATACAAGTATAAGTATTAGATATAATATGACAAGATACATGAGATACATCAATTTTTAAAAATTTAGCAAATAAGATTGATGACAAAGAAAAATTACATAAAATATGATAGAAAAAGATGTTAAAATAGAATCAAATAACCAATTTAATATCATTTTGATACTTTTTAAAACATATCCTACAAAAAAAATTTCTTATACTTATATAAGAGTATCATATCAAGTATCGTATCGAATATGTATCTGATATAAATACATCTCCTATTTATCCGTGCTTCTTAGATTATTACCCAATTAATGTAAGTGACCACAATTAAAGCAATTCAATTTATATTGTATTTGGTTTAATATTTGCGTAGCTCAAGAGTTTATTTTCACATTAAAGTGAAAGTTTATTAAATAGTCTTGTCTCGTTTGATACTAAATTCTTCCTTAAAATCATGCCTATACTTTTAGATTTCTGATTTGTCCTTGAGTAAAAATAAATTACTTTTGCTTCAAAGATCTACAACCGTTGGATAGAATTTTAAATTCATTTATAGGACCAAATTTAAAAAAATGATCATTTCAGCAATTAAAAGTTACAAAAATTGATAACTTCTAATTTAATATAAACTGTTGGATGATTGTATGAATAAATTACAAAAGAAGATTCAAACTCATAAAATTCACTTCTCAAATAGAAGTTTTCCAACATATATCAAAATCATGCAAATTCATTTTTGAACAAAATCAAGTTTTTTAATTATATTTAAACTCATAAAATTACAAAAAAAAAATTAATTTAATATAGACTATTGAATGATTATAAAGATAAATTAAAAAAGATGATTCAAACTCATAAAATTCCCTTCTCAAATAAAAGTTTTCTAACATATATCAAAATCATGCAAATTCATTTTTGAACAAAATCAAGTTTTTAAATTATATTTAAACTCATAAAATTACAAAAAACAAAATTAATTTAATATAGACTGTTGGGTGATTATACAGATAAATTACAAAAGAAGATTAAAACTCATAAAATTCACTTCTCAAATAAAGTTTTCTAACATATATCAAAATCATGCAAATTCATTTTTGAACAAAATCAAGTTTTCAAATTATATTAACTGAAAATAAAGTTTGTAATCTAAACACACAATCTTAAATCACTTTGGACGGGATGGATGATTGGTTTTATTAAAAAAAAAATGTCAATGTACTTTAAAATTTTAATTTTGGCATTAAAAATTGTAAATATTATACTACAATAAAAATTACTTATAAAATGGAGAGGGGATTGAGAATTATATAATATAATGAAATAATAACCTGCTCTTAACATGGTTCAGTATGTAGCTAGTAAAAAATATTAAATCTGAATTTAAAACCTTAAAATCAAAATTTTTTAAAAAATAATTCTTTTGAATAGGAAGTGCGTCATTAAAATCATTTAAAATGGGTAAGTTCAAAATGATGCGCAAATTAGTAGAAAAATATCCTTACCTTTCAACTAACTAAAAGATAACATATAACAGAAAAAAAAAAATGATAACTATGAAGTATTTAAATTAGTACTAAAACATTAATTAGAATTTAGATTTGACTGTATTTAAATTTACAAATTAAACCATCAACAATCAAGTAAAAAAAAAAAAAATACAGGTTTAGCAAATATTTTGTCATGTCTTAAGCAACATACCGTAATTAACACGAAAAATAAGATAAATCCAGTATTTGTAAATCGGTCACATTCTACCGTTTATAACATGACAAATTGATATCAGAGTTTGGCTAGATTTTTGTCACTTAATTATTAATTAATTAATGATTGATCAATTAAGTTGATTGATCCAAAAATTATTCATTAATTAATGAAAGTTACCCACAATTAAAGCAATCCAAACTATACTGTATTTGGTTTGGTATTTATGAAGTTGAAGAACTTATTTGCACGTTAAAATGAAAGTTTGCTTTTTAATCTTGTTTCATTTGAAGATAATTCTTTTTTTTTTTAAATCATGCGTATACTTTTTTATTCTTTAATTGTACAAAAGGTAAAAATATATATTATTTTCATTTCAAATATCAACAACCGTTAAATAGAATTTTAAAATTATCTGTAGCATCAAATTTTAAAAAATTATCAATTTCAATAATTAAAATTTACCAAAATTGATAACTTTTAATTTAATATTTATAACACATAAATTACAAAAGAAAAATTGAGCTCATAAAACTCACTTTTCAAATAGATTTTTTCAACATGTCAGAATCATGCAAACTCACCTTTCGACAAAATGAAGTTTTCAAGTTTTATCAATTGAAAATCTAGTTTGTAACCTAAACACACAATCATAATCAGTTTGGACGGGATGGAAGATTGGTTTTATTAAAAAAAATTCTTGCAATCTACTTTCAAATTTTTTTTTGGGAATTAAAAATTTTAATTATTATAATAAAATAAAAATTACTTATAAAATAGAGAGGGGATTGAGAATTATATAAAATAATGAAGTAATAACTTGCTATTAACATGGTTCAGTGGGTAGTTAGTAAAAAAAATTTTAAATCCGAATTCAAAAATCAATTTTTTTTTTAAAAAAAATTTCTTCTGAATAAGAAGTGCGTCACTAAAATCATTTAAAATGGGTATTTTTAAAGTGATTCTCAAATTAGTAGAAAAACATCCTTACATTTGAATTAAAAAAAAATAACATATAACAGAAAAAATGATAATATTTAAATTAATATTAAAACATTAATTAGAATTTAGATTCGATTGTATTTAAATTTACAAAATAAACAATCAACAATCAAATAAAAAATACAGGTTTTGTAAAAATTTTATCTAATTAATATGATTAAAACGTAAATTTTGTAACATGTGTTTGGACTAGGGCAGTCTTACACATACAGTGAGATGAATAATTATATTAAAATTACTTGTAAATTACTCTATCCTTTTACCACCATTTATCTTAGGAAATCTGATCAAGTTCACCAAAATTAGTATAATAATTAACTTGACTAATATGTGGACGTTTTAACTAACCATATTGTTTTAGTAATAATTTTTAATGACATGACCTTTAAATACAAGATTGAACATATAGATCATGGACATATGGTACATTTCATTCCACAAAAGAAAATTATTCAAAATATTTTCCCGAGAAAGTGTAGACCAGTTCTAAGCTAATCTAATTTTACAAAGCTTGCTGACGGAGGAATTGGACTTTTTGTCTTTCGTCTTCTTCTAATTGGTCACATTTTTTTAATAAACAAATAGAAAATATATATATGCTGTTTTTAATTAAAAATAATATATATAATATTTCATAATATCAAAACATGTATATAGTAATTTTAAATAATTTTCTAAATTTTAAATTATATTATGTCATTATTAATTCATCATATTCTTGTAATATATCAATTAAAAATTTATAATTAATGTATAAGATTTATTAAAAATTATATCCAAGTCTAATCTAAGAACAGTGGCTTTTGTTACTTTAGTTATATAAATATTTGCATAACTTGTACTTGTCTTAAACCAGATTCATACTTTTAAAATTTGTCTTGCGTTTGTTTAGTTGTCACTTGATTTTGTTTCTTTCCCACCTAAACCTAAGTTAGTATTGTCAGAATCACAAGAAAAGAAATAAATATTCTTAAGAGATGATCAAATTAGGTAATTTACTTTTTTGGTTTTAAAAAATTATAGTCCTCTTTTTTCAAATCAAAAGTCAGCTAAACTTATTTATTATATAATAAAAATAAGTCACAATTACATTTATTCTAAACAAAACGTATTTTTTCACCTAATACTCATATGATGTAACAAGTATTAAATATGCAATTGACAAATATAAAACAATCACTTTATTAAGTGTAACAAATTGCAAAATTATTATTTAATAAAATATATCGAAGACAAAAGTAAATTTATAAAACAATATTTTGAGATTATTCATTTTAAATATAGCAATTTAATTTGGGATTTTTAACCTATTATTGTAATACCTATAAAATCCTTATGTGAAATAAGTTGTTTTAGGTGATTAAAATAAAATAATATTATATATATATATATATATATATATAATTTTTATAAGTTGACCCAAGAAATGCATTTGAAGTAAGTATAAATTCTAAATAATGGGGGAATATTTAAAGAGAGAAATTAAGAAATATTACATATGAAATTAGATAGTATTATATCTAAGTTAGACATCAGTATGAGTACTTAAGCCTTATTCTAACATTTCTTAACATACATAATTGAGTTCTTGAGTGCATAAATAAGTTATTTTCAAGATTTTTGATATAATAATGTAAAATATTATGTTAAAAATTACCTAAATACCCCTAATTAGATTAAACGAGTAGCAAAATTTCCTCCCATACGCATTTCTACATTTCCCCGACATCTTTACACACCTTACTTCGCTCAGTTCATTATTATTGCCGATTAGCATTGTTTGAGTTCGTCAATGAATGTCCAGCATCGCTGTACCTTGACAGATCACTTCTCCCCCATTTCTACTGATTAATTTGATCAAAATAGCTTTGAATCAATAAGCCCTAATTTTTGGCACTGTTCATGTAAAAAAAAGTATGGAAATTGAGTTTAATCCAATGTAATTGAATCAAATTAAGTTAGAACTTTACCACCTAGGTAATTTTCACATCTTTCTCTTTTAGAATCATTCATCAATTGTGAGTTTTATCTTTAGAATTGAAAATTCCCAATTTAGAATTGTATGTGTATATTTACAGGGAGATGAAATTCGAAGTTTTTGGGCTTCTCTAATATCATTAAGTATTTAGAAAGTGAATTAAGACTCCTAGGTGTTAAGTTAATTTGGTATTTATCTTGATTTTTTCTAAATTTTCCATAGAGTAAAAGGATGCAAATTTGAATGGAGAGTTAGGACTTGATTAAGTTGCCATGAATGATAAAAATAGTTTAATAAATGATTTTGGAATTTAGTAGGATGATCTCAAAGGCCACATTGATGTTAATGGTAAATTATTGAAATTTCGCACAAATGAACAACAAGTATGTTTGATAAGGTTGAAGGCCTTAAATATATATATATATATATATATATATATATATATATTAAATCATGAATAAATTTGGACCAAGAGTTTGATTACTCCAAATACCGAAAAGTATGAAGTACCAATAAGAATGGAGGTGATTATAGAAAATTTTGTTTGGAGATATGAGAGTTTGAATACTAATGCTTATATTATGGTTCAAAAGCAAACAAATACTTAAATAAATATATTGATATAATATTTTAAACTATTTATGGATAATAAAGGTTAAAAGCATGTGTCAGATGTTATAGGTATTTATAACTTATTGTGATCAAGGAAATTGTATGAGTTAGAAAGAGGTTGGTATATTCCTCTCCAACTAAGTAAATATTATTAACTATGCTTGTTTTCTGTATTTTGAAAATTTCCCTTGTGAATTATTGATTTTATACGCTCTAGTGCCTTGAAAATAGACATCCTAAAATATACTAATTTCTTCTTCGAAATTTTGGATCACATGATAGAATCTTTGAAAAATCTTTGCTATAAAAAGTTCTTATACTTGAATTACTTTTGTATTGAAATTTAGCTATGGTTTTTTAAAAATTTCTAAATGAATTGTTTACTGCATGACTTTTGGAGAATTTCTTATTTCCAATTAGTGCATGTTTTTTTTTTTTTTTATTTGAAGAATCACTTATTGGATATTTGAAACTGAATGGCGTGGTTATAAAAGAAACATGTTATTTTTTTTGGAAAATACATTAACACAATACCTTGTAGCTAACGGGAGTAGACGTTAGCCATGGTACACCATGAACTATATCACTATACTAAGGTTTTTATGCCGTTCCACTGGCTGTTTGTGAGCCAATTTGCTCACTACCAATTATTGTACTTTATTGTTGCTGCTAGCATATGATTGCTGCTTTACTATTGGTTCTATGGGAAGTCTTTCTACTGTGGTGTTTTGAAAACTTGGGATCTTTAAAAGACCTTATTATCTATTATGCAAAAGGGTCTTTAACTGGGATGAAGTATGAAATTGTTATTATATGAATTCATGTTTTTTTGGCATGCAACAATTTTGATTCCAATATTGTTATATGGTTTAATGACAATAGCTGAAGTAATTATGAAATACTTTACCATCTTTGTCTATTCCCCTCCTTGTGTAATTAATGATATTTACTCACTGAGTGTTAGCACTCACCCTTGTCTTCTCTATGTTTTACAAATAATACGTTAGTTTCAAGTATGCTTCTGTAGTATAGATTCATATTTAGTAACCTAATGGTAAGTCTTACATTGTTCGTAATGACACTATTTAGTTATTGTTCTGGTTGAAAAATGTAAATTTTGTACCCTAGAAGCTCCTATTGTCATAGGTAGGGATTAGTGTTTGCAATGTATTCATACTGAGTTGTCTGATTGCGAACTTGTTAATAGAGCAAAGCTCTCCTTATTTTTTTTATCCACAAGTTCTAGTTGTAAAAATTTCAAAAAATCCATATTTTAAAAGAGATCCTATCAAACTTTCCACACGAAGGTTATATATGCTCACGCATGATATATATATTCCTTCTAGTGATGGATTGATGGAAAGAAAAAAAAAAAAACTACTCATTATGTTATTTTATTTTCAAGTTGATCAAGTTGTCTGGTTTACTTTGGTTCACATAGATGGAGTTTATTCCCTTCTCTGTGCCTGTCACATTTCTTTAGTTAGGGGTGTGACAATTATTATAGCAAAAATTAACAAGTCAAATTATGTAGTTCTAACACCAAAAGCTTTGAGATTTGGATATTATGATCTTTAAACAATTGCTTAAAAAATGAAAATATATTGATCATCTTGAAAATGAAAATTTTATATGTAATTTTTATGCACTTACTCTAAAACTTTTTAATTAAAATTTGACAAGAGTATAATTTTTCATAAAAATATAAGAATTATGATCTCAAAATTTTATTTTTGAAAAGGCGTCTCATTGCACAATTCATTGACAAAAAATGATTAGAAGGAGAATTTTTAGGATATATATTATATTAAATATCAGAAAAGGCATATAATTTTTTTACAAAAATAAGCATATAATAAAAGTTAGCCAAACCCCTTTTCGTAATTTAATTTTTTTTATAAAAATTGGTCAATCATTTTATTACTAAACATGGGAACCTAGAAATGAAACCACAAAGACGAGACTAGGAGAGGTTGGTTTGTTCAACTACCATTAGCATTTCCAGAATATTATGCATATTCAAGTTTAATGCATTTTTAGAAATAATTCAACATAAGACAACACCATATTCTGTATGTTCCGTACAGTTACAGATTGTATTAATTTGTTTATCATGTACAATTATTTTGATAAAGTCAATCCTAATTATATTCGGTCATGATTAATGCTACTTATAGGATTTTTTTAGGGTTAAATAATATAATTATTTTTATTTAAGTCACACTTTGTCTTTTCAAGAGTAAAATATTATTTTAGTATTTCAATTATAAATTTAGTCTTAAATTAATTATTTATTAATTTGTAGTCTTAATTTAATAATATCATATTAATATAAAATGTTAATGTGTTCAATTCAAATATAGTCAAGATTAAATGGCTTATTGTGTTAATTTTTACATTAGGGAAGAGTTAAATTAAAGATTAGGTTCATAAATAAAAAACTAAATTAATGAAATTAAAAATTAATTAGGGACCTACTAAAGTTAAACTAATAAGTAAGCGATCAAAATAATTTTTTTACTTCTTTTTTAAAACGCAAAGTTTTCATTACTCATTGTTGAGCTTAGATACAATAGAACTTTTCAGTAATTAAAAAAATGCACCAAATTTCAGTCAACATGCGTACATTGGTTGTACTGGAATGCTTTTGTTAGAGAGAGAGAGAGAGAGAACATTTTAAAATGTAATACTTAAATATGACATTTAATTAATGAAAATTTTTTATCTTCTATATACAAGATTTTTCAATTTTAAGTGATCCTATATATAGTACTATTATTTGACTTTTTTTTTTTAAGTTTTGATTTATTTACTGAGACAACTGTGAATCTACTTTGGTTTTTCTTTGATTATTCATGTCATTTCAAAAATAATACGAATTTATAGGTACTTCTCTTAATTTTTTAAATTTTATATATAAGTTTTATTTGGTTTCTTAATTAATAAAAAAAGTATGATTATTTGGTAAGAATTTATCCATTAGTTCCAATCCTAAATTACAATATATTAATTAATTTTTTAAATTTTATAAATAATTTTTATTTGGTTTCTTAATTAATAAAAAATTATGATTATTTGGTAAGAATTTATCCATTAGTTCCAATCCTAAATTACAAAATTTTTTAATCACATTGAAATTAAATACTAAATTCGTCATTCCCTTAAAGAATAATTTCCTTAAGGTAAATAGATGAAAATTTTCTATTGCCTCTTTTATTATAAAATGCTCTGCTTTGATGTATGAAAATCTAAAAAACAAATATTAAATGTGAACACTAAATAATATAATGAATTAATAATTTAATGTATGCATGGTGCTGGCAGCAAAAGTTGGTGACAATTATACCACTGGGCAAAAAAACCGTTTAGATAATGATAATTGCATGAAATTAAATGTGTTATATTATTTAATATTTTTGGGTGGCAAAATAAGCTACATTATCTACATATATAATTTTAAATTTTCACTATTTTGTAAGATTTTAGATTAATTGTGCATGAAGTATATAAATTTATTAATATATTGTATGGATACACATGGTACTTGCAATGTATCTACTTTTTTTTTTTTTTTTAAGATCGTGATTAGGAACAATATATGGCAACGATAAAAAAATATTTTTGTGACTAATAAACCAATAAATCAAAAATATTTTTCCCCCAATAAAACATGCTTAATTTATAGAAAAATAAATAACGATGTATTATATTGTTAACAAATTTATGAACATTTGCCATGTTATTGCAGATTAATAAATATGATTATTTCATCCCATTATGGTTACATAAAGATTAGTTAATTATATTAGCAATCAATTCAAATATATTTTGATTTAAAAATTGAATAAAATAAATTGATTAAAAAATAATATTAAGACACAAATGAAAATGTCATGTTTTAGAAGATTAAATAATTAATGTCCTAATCATGTTTAGTACTCACGTGCTTCCACCAAATCTATGAACTCAAAAAGTTGGGTGACACCATGAGAATAAAACCGATGACCAACTATCTTCATAATTATCATAATTCATAAATAAATTAAATATCATTTATGATGCGGCAAGCCAAACACCAGCACCATTTACTTTTGGATGAGTACGGAGAAACTTCATTTGATGTATAGAATTTTTTTTTTTTTTTTGCAGAATTATTTTCTTAATTTGGATGGATATTTTATAAATTATTCAATCATAAATAAAGTTATTATCACTAATTTATTTAAATAAAATTATTATTGATGTATGATTTAGTTTATGAAAAATTAAATTGCGAAGGATGTTTTAGAAATGATTAAATTGAAAAATACTATATAGCTATGAGAGATATATGATTATATGTTAATATATTTTAAATTATTAGTTTTATTGAGAGTTACTATCATAAAATTATGATATTATTTGATGTATGAAGTAACTCTCATTGTTACTCTTTATGAAGAACTCTAAAATATTAAAAACGGATAGAATCACATTTCATGTTGCTTTTAACTTTAAATAATTTAAATTGTTGAATAAACCATTCAATCATATATTATTGTCTTTTACTTTAATTTTGGACAATGTCAAACTATATTTATAATTTCTTATTATAAAATTTAAAATATAGTTAATTGATTAATTTTATTTTTTTCGTTAACTCTAAAAAATGTCCAAATTTCAAAGAATTCCCAATAAAAGCAATTAATTAGTTCATTAATTTTCTTATTTACTAAAAAAATTTCAAATTTCAAATAATTCCCAATTTAAAAGACAATTAATTAATTATACATAATTTTTCTCATTGACAACAAAAAATTCATTAATTTTAAAAATTTTAGACTTCAAAAAATTTTTGATTTAAGATATGGTTAATTAATTAATTGCTTTATAATTATTCATGTTGACTATAAAAAATTTATGCACTTTAAAAAATTTTTGATATATATATATAAGAAAGATAAAGAGTTACTGTATAAAGAATTAAGAGTTTGTTCAACCAAGATTTTTCATCTATCAAAATAGCTCCCATGTTAAAAGGAGTTTATTTTACTTATATATAATAAATTTTATGAGAAATTAAATTTAAAAAGATTTCATATATAAAGCGTTAAAATTAAACTTTACTCGTTTTATATTAGCTTAATTGACAAAAAAAAAGTCATGCATACATAGACATGATTGTAGTTGTTTCTAATTATCAACTCTCAATCTTTTGACCAAAAAAAAAAAAACTTAATTCTTAAATTAATCAGAATAATCATTTCTTCCAAAATTAAAATTAAAATAATAACCTGTTAAAAAATATTAACTTTCTTGTCAATTATATGACAAAATAGGAGTGGGCAAAAAGCTAGCTGAATTTTAACTTATCTCAAGACCTGACCCGTTTTTAAAATTAAGGAGAATTTTTTAACTTTACCTAAGCTAAATATTACCTCCAAATAATTTATTTCTGTTTATATATATATATATATATACACACACACACACACAAACGCACACACACAAATACAATTATTATGATGAGGGCCACGAGGCTGATATTTATGTATTTGATTAAATTAAAAAGACGCGGCCCTTATAAACCATGCATTTGACATTTTCATGTTTTGGTTAAAAATAATTCAGATGTAACGTTATTCCTACGATTGTTCATTAAATCTTTTTCTTTTTAAATTAATAATTCATCAATAACTTTTGTCACATATAATTCTTTAATGCTAAAATAATATTCGAATCTACCACCAATCCCTCTTGAAGACGTCGTAATTTATAATCTTATTAAACATTTCATGTCAAACCCGAAATACATTATTGGTGATCTTTAATATCTCAGATTTATTATTAATTAAATAACTTAATAATATATTAATCATAATGACTTTACATCATTTTCATAAGGTACAAGACTTGTATAACCGTACTAGTACCATCATCTTGCGCACAGAATATTGTGATTCCTTATGACTTGGTTAAATTGCATAAATTTTTATTTAAAAACCTATGCTTTATTTTTGTGACATTACAACAGATATTGTAATTTTTAAATAAAAAAGTTGACTTTCTGTAAATTATAAAACTTTCATTTAACTCTCAACTTAATGATTGAGGCCAACTACGTTAATATTAAATTCTAACATAGTTCTGTAATTAAATTTCTCATGTGTGTGTGTAATCTCACTTGTTCAATTTTTGTTTCTTTTATCTTTTTTAATTATTCTCAATTTCAAAATTGTGATGCCTAACTTAGAGAGAGAGAGAAAAAAAAAAAGAAAAAAAGAACCCATTACCTATTGTTTTGAGCTTAAATATTTTATGGGCAAATTTTCATGTTACTTGAAAACCCAAAATATTTTTAAGTAATTATAAAAAAATCCACTAAATTTAATAATTATTAAATGAAAAAACAACAACAATGTAATCAATATATAATTTAATGCATGCACGATGCTGGCACTAGAGTTGGTGACAATGGTATAATAGTGGACAAAAACTATATAGTAAATATATAATAAATATGATTATTGACAACTCAGTTAAAGTAATTTTGATTTAACAAATGAATAAACTAAATTAATTGTCAAGAAAATATTAAAAGACAACGTGAAATTTTATGATTTAGAATATTAAATTTAAAATGTTGTCATCTTGTTTAGCTACACGTGCTTCCACCAAATCCATATATGCACTTAAAAAGTTAGGTGACACCGTGTGAATTACACCAATTAGCTTAGTATTAAAAAAATATTAGTTGATAATAATATACTTATACGATAGATATAATATAGCATGTAAGTCTAATTAAATTATGATAGAGAGTAATGATAATCTAATTAGATATGAGACTTTTTCTCTTTGTTATAATTTGATTGAGTCTGTACATTACCTTAACTATTATATAAATGTATTATTTTTTGCCAATATTTTTTTAAATTTTGTATAGCATTGAAATTGTTTTATAAAGGAGTTTTTTTTTTTAAATTTAGTTTCTTACAATTTAATAGTTCACATATAAATATTTTTTAATTTTATTCAATTGTTATTTTGTTAATTTGTAAAGAATATTATTGATAATAATTTATTTATGATAATTAAATTTAAAAATATATTATCTAAGAGATTAAATTCATAAGGCAATTTGATGAGAAACTAAAATAGAAGTTATCCCATTTGTGTGGTCTAAATTGAATGGCAAGAAATGATTCATGCATATGATTGCACTTGTTTCTAAGTATTAGCTCACAATCCTTGATATAAGTAACTTAATACTTAAATTAATTAGAATCAACAATTACCTCTTCAAGAATATTAATTTTCTTGCCAATTTCGTATATAGTATATAGCAACATGTCTTGAATTATATTGTTAATATTATTGGTAAGTAAATTAACAAGTACTTTGAAGCCAAATTATTTATTTTTATTTTGTGTATTCACTTTACAAAAATAATATATAGAGGAACACAAGTAATACCACATTCTAATTTTGTATTTTCATTAATCGTTGAATTTAAATTTTAAAACCAAGTTTATAGTTAACAATATACAATTTTTTTAAAACTAAAAACTAAAGGATAAAATTATTTAATGCTGGTGGTATTTAATCAGCCTGAAGATCCTACTTAAGGAATTCAAAAGAGAGCAGTGAGCGATATCTATTTGTTATCATTTGTATGGGAAGAGTAATATTCGAAATTTTAATAATTCTAAATAGCAATATTTGTGAAAATTTGATTATGTATAAATCAATCATGATAAATTAAATTCTAAAAAATTTAAATTTATATAAAATTAATATCTTTATTTTTGTTAATTAGAGACTAATTTTTTATAAAATAAAAATTTTAATATATAATTTGTTACGATTATTTATGAATAATTAAATTATTAAAAAATATAAAGATAAAAAATCAACTTGATACCTTTCTCTCATTATAAATAGACGAATACAATTATTTTGACGAGGAGGACGAGGCTGAAATAAACATAAACCATGCGTCTAACATTTAGATGAAACGTTATTCCTGACATTGTTCGATCTTTTTTTTATTTTCTAAAAGAAAATTAATACTTCAATAATTTTAATCAAATTAAATATATAATCTTTTAAAAGTCAGAGAACGTGGCTGGTAGAAAAATATTTTCTAAAAGACTTTGTAATTGGATACAATATATATAATCTTAATTAGCAGTTCATGTCAAAATCAAAATACATCGGCGATATCTTAAATATTGTAACATTATTTATAATTAAGTCGAAAAAGACTTTACATCATTTTCGATTAGGACAACATTAGTATAACCGTACTTGTACCATCATATTACGCAGAGAAAACAACTCGAATTTTATCGCATAATTAACTTCTTAAATATATAATTCTCACGTATCAAAATTTGTACTCCAAGGCACTGAAATTCTTCTTTTTTTCTTCAAAATTATCATCAAGCTTATTTAATTTATTATTTTTTAAAAATTTTTCTTTGATGTCGTACAAGAGAAAAGGATAAAATATATCATTTATTTTTATATTTCGTGATAATTTGATTTTTTTTAAAATTAATTGTGATAAATCAGTTTTTAATAAATTTAAATTTATGTAAAATTAATTTCTCTCTTTAAATTAATAAAAAAATAATTTTTTATTAGATAAAATTTTTGAATGTCTAATTTATTATTATTATTTTTAAAAGACTAAATTATTATAAAATATAAAATTAAAAGATTAATTTAATATTTTTTTTTATTGCCTTAAAAGAAAATCGTTAAGTTCAAAGTATGGTGATATATACCATTTCGAATCTTCTCATGTAGTTAATTTATAAGAAAAGCTCTTGTAAAATATAAATTATTAAATAAAAATTTAATGATTTAATTGTTTTATTAAAGATAAATAACTTTTTTATCTTTTAAATATGAGCCATTCAATTTTTATTAACATATAAGAAGAAAGAGACCACTTCGTGAATTTCTGCAAGATGCCCAGTCAACATCCCCAAACGTCGCCGTTGTTGGCACTGATTCCGATGACATTCCTCTGCTTAACGGCGTCATTGGTTTCTTCACCGTTGAAAACTTCGTCATTCTCGCCGGCGATAGTGTTGACGTGGGAAAGAGACAAAAATTAACAAACGTTACATTTCACAGCCCCATTAATCTTATCACTCAGAATCTTTTGTCTTTTTCTCATTAAATTCAACGGGGAATTTTAAAGATTGCTTTAAAATTAAATTTTAAAAAATTTAACCTCACGACTACAAACAATTAAAAATTTTAATCTAACAATCTAAAATTTTTACGGTAAAAAAATTGCAAAAATTTTCAAATACAAGGAATCAATTTTCATCCAAAATATTTAGTTATGTTTGTCTTACATCCTTTTTTAAAAAAATTCAAAATTATTTTAATGACTTATGACATCCAAATAAAAAATGAAAAATGTTGATGCGACCAAGAATATTGACCCTGTGCCATATTGAATTTGAATTTCAAATATAAAGAATTTAAATCCTATTTTAACAATGATTAAATTGTCAATATGCTTGGCATAACAACATTAGGCCTAATCTTTATTAGGCCATTTTAGACTTTACAATGGTGGGACCTAACCATTATTAAGTCTATTAATTCCTTCTCCATAATAGGAAAATTGATTTGTATTCTCTACATTTAATACAGACTATTATAAAAATTATAATTATGTACGATTATTAAAAACAAATTTTAGCCATTATATTCCATTGACTCTAACCTGATAGACACTAATTATAGAGAATTTGAATTTGCAGTGAAATTTAGTACTAAAAATTTTATACTATTTAACAAGTCCCAAATCATTGTTAAAAATTGGCATGGTCCTAATGCTTAAAGAGTTAATCATGGTTAATAATTAACCACAGCTTAAAAGTGGTTTAATTGTTCTTGCCCCACAATATAATAACAATTTTAAAAATTGTTGCGAAAACTCAACCTAACAACAATTATGTTTAACTCTTGTCAAGCCGATATAGCAACGATTACTGTATCTGTTACTAAAACATGAATTAGAGACAAGTATTGGAGGGAGAACAACATTTGAATGAGTTTACTTGAACCCTTGAAGAATTATTTGGCTAAAAGATGAAATTGAAAAGCTTTATTTTTGGATATTGACATTTCAGAGATTTATTAATCTATTGAAAGATTTATGATATATCCAGAACTCTTAGGTATATTTATGATTTTTCCTAATTTAAAAACTAGTTTTCCTAAATACATATTAGTAAATTGAGTAAAACCATTGACAAGATATAATAGAATTTCAAAGAAAAGTGTTCAAATAAGGCCACTAAAATTCAAACGTCAACATTGAAATAATATCTATGAAGGGAATTAAATAAATTTCATATTTATAATTTAATTTAGAGATAAAAGATTTGTATATTTCTTTTAATTGTGTAAATTAATCAAACTCTAACTAAGATTATTGATAGTATGAAATATCCACAATATATTCGGTTATCTAGCTTAAATTCACTATTGAATTTTGACTGCAAAATACTTACATATATTTCTCTTAAAATGTCTCAAGTCTTATCGTATAATAATCTAGTACTTTTATAAAGGCTAACTAAGTTAGGGTTTAATAATAATTTTTGTAATTATTATTTTACTCTTATTTGATGACCATCCCTTATAGTGGGTACTGTATAATATTTTAACATATTTAAAACTAGATATTATACGATATTTTAACAATATAAAATATTTATAATTAGCATGAATTATGCAATATTATAACTTTGAATATATTACTCTAGTAGTTCTAGAAAGTCGGTTCAAACAGACCCAAAAAAAAAAAAAAAGATGAAATCACTAGGTTTGATTAAGTATGATAGGGTGCAAGTGATTAACAACAAAATTTCATGTTTAGTCACGTAATTATATTTATTTTATTTAATTTTAGTCAACAAAGACGGAATTAGACTATTAACTTTATTTAAACGCAATTTTTGTTATAAGTTGACTATTTTAACCACGTATATGCTGACAATAGTAAAACTACCTTGATAGATCAGAAGATAATATCTGATGCGAAAGATTCATATAAAATATTAATTATAAGAGACAAGAAGACTGATCAGTAATTATATTAAACATAAGAAAATTTTATGTGAGTCATTTGATGGTGAATAATTCAAAGCCATATATCTATTTTTCTTACAACATCATCGTCTGTGACCTGACAGGCAAAAGAGACCAAAATATTATTCTTCATCTTTCTAGAAACCTATCCCTGTCCTGTGGGTTGATGGGATCCTAATTTAATTATCCACCAAAATTTTATTTTTATTTTTTATAAGTTATGTGTGGAATTTTTAAATTTAGTTTTTATGAAATTATTATCATTTTAATTTAGTCTATTATACTGATTGATATTTTTTTAATTTAATTGTTCACAAGTTAATTTTTATCAATAATATTTATTTTATTAAAAGATAAGTACACAATTGATCCTTTGCTTTTAGATGTTGTGATAAATTAATCCCTTACAAATTTAAATATGTACAAAACCAGTCCTTTCATTTACATTAATAAGAGATTAATTTTGTATAAAATACAATTTTTGAGGAATAATTTGTCACAATAATTTGTAAGAGATCAAATTGTTACAAAGTGTAAAAATGGAGAATCAATATACTTTTCTCATTTTATTAATATATTGTGAATGAAATTAACAAATGTTACACGTAACATATTTTTCAATAGGCTGTTATTAGATTTCAATGAATTTTTATGATATGATTATATGAAATAACATAGGGTAAATGAAGGTTACAAAAATTTGAAAGGTCTTAAGATATACATTAACCAACAATTAGTTTTTTTTATAAACTTTTATGATAGACTTAACTTGGTTTTCATAATTATATGAAAAAACATAGTCTATAGGAAGATTAGACTATCTAAAAGGTTATAAGATGTGCATTAACTAATATAAGATTTCTATTATTTTTTATAATAAACTTATTATGGCCTTCATGATTATATGAAAAAATAAAAAGTCTAAATGAGGTTACAAGATCTAAAGGGTTATAATATGTACATTAACTAGAGTTAATGCATTCTTAATATTCATAGTGATTATGTACATGAATAATTTTAATATAATGAAATAATAAAATTTACAAATGTAAAAAGAAAGTGAAAAGTCATAAATTTTTGATGAGTTGAATCTTAAAAGTCTATATATATAGTAGTCAAAAAACATATAAGTCTATATATATATATATATATATATATATATGACTCTTCACCCTTATCTTTACTCTTCCTTAAAATAGTTTGAGTAAGAAAATAAAAAGTTAAGATGTTATTTTATAAACACTAATTTACTTTTGTTATAAAGACCAAGCTTATGTTTTATTTCATGACTTAAGATATTTATTTATTTTATCTTTTTTTAATGATAGATTAAAGGTAACTTGTTTAATAATTGTAATTAGTATATGAATTTTAATCATAGTCAACAATTCAAAACTTAAAAGTATATAAATATTCTTATAGATATTACTTTATCTCTGCTGCATATAGATTGATAATAGATTGACTATTAGTTTTTTCTAGAGTATTGAAATAAAGATATTATTGACAATGATTTAATTTATAAAGAATTAAATTAAAAAATGCTACAAGTGATAGATCAAAATGAAAAATAAATTTTATATGAGACCAAATTGAGAAATACTTCATCTATAAATGATTTTATTGAGTAGACATTTTCTTGAGAGATCAAGTTAAAAAATAAAGATCAAAATAATATTTTAGTGTTTAATTATGAAGCAAAGGATTTTGGTGAATTTGATTTTTTTTTTTATATATATAAAAAGAAGGGTCCTAAGCCCAAAAGCCCAAAAAGAATGAATTTGACATGTTTATTCATATTATCTTAAAAATTTTGGACCTTATTTGGGCCGAGAAATGGTATCCAAGTTTGTTCAGACCTTATGATGGGTCATTCAAACTTTGCATCATTCACTAAATAAAAAATATTGTGACACTTAATCAAGATAAGATTTTCTGATGCAATAGCTAATGTTTTATGATGGCATAATGACCCTATAGTAATGATAAGTTCTAAAAACTATTTACTTATTTATAAAAACTATATAATTCTTACGTTATCATAAAAAAAAAAAATCATATAGACCTTGTTAAAAAATATATTAAAAAATTACATATAAATTTTTCCTATTATATTATAACCTTTCTTCATTACTTTGTCAGTCTTCAAATTCCTAGACTGAAAACTATTGTAAGATTATTATGTGGAGCTCATCTTTTTTTTTTTTGAAATAAAAATTCTAATTTTTATCTAATTTTCAAATCGATATTCACTTTTGTTTCAAGTGAAATTGATCCACAAGAACAAGGAGAATGAGCCATCAATTTTGGAGATATTTAAATCTTTACAGGGTCAGCGATAGAAAAATTTTTAGGGCAAAACATCATGACTCGTGCTAAAATAATTCACTAACCTTTGAAGAATTTTTTTTATTTCAATATTTTTATTTTAGTACAAAAGAGTTAAATTTTATTTAAACTTTATCTATCAAAAGATATTCGATGATACTACATAATGTTTTGAGTAAAAAAAATTATGAAATTGAAACAAAATCTACACCCAGCATTGGTCGATAGTAAGAGTTATTTAAATTCTTAAAAAAATGATAGCGGTTTGATTCCTAGATATGCTAATTTGAAGAGAATTTTATTAGTTCAAAGTATTAAGTTTCTCGTCCAATTACGTAAGAGAATACATTTAATATTTACCTAAAAATTAAAATCCCATAAAAATGACTCGAAGATCTGATTGATGTGAAAAATAATGTTTAAAGCATCAATATAAAGTTTTAATATTTCTATCAATATATAGATGAGTTTGGAGCCTTTTATGTCATAATTCCAAAGCCATAAGAAAATATAAATTATAATATGAAAAAGTTAAAATTAATAATACTTTCAGGTGGCAACTAGGAATAATTAACAAAAAAATTGGTACACTTGTGCATCATCAACTTTGCAGAATTAGTTGTCGCTAAGAATGTGGATAACTCCGTATCCTACGTGGGTTTTTCTCCTCCACCTCATAACATTATGAGTGAGAGCAGCGAAAGCCATCTTCTTTCTTCACCCTCGAGCTTCACACTTTGAATTTGCAGAAACCCCACTAACAATAACAATGGCGTCCCTTCAGAACTCCCCCACAATCCACCGAACCCTCTTCCACAACTCTTTCACTCAGGTGCTTTCCTCTTCTCTCTCTCTCTCTCTCTCTCTCTCTTCTCTCTCATACTCTTACATTGGTAATAGTTTGATTCAGTCTTTTTTCTGTTTTTGAAACGTGAGCAGTTACAGAAGAATGGTAATTTTCGTTCCTGTAGAAGAGAAAGTATTTCGTTTATTGTTAAGGCTGCCCATTCACCAAACTCTTCTTCAACAGGTATTCAAAAATATTCTGGGTATAGAAGAAGTAATTTATTTGATTGCATTTTAATTTTCAAATGTCCGAATGATAAGTACCCCAACACCTCATTGGACTTGTCAATGCTCATTAGTATTCTTGTTTAAGTGTTTAGTCTTTACTCTTATACTAACCATTGAAGGTAGTTGATAGATCACTAGTGTGGACTGTGCAGTGTATGTATTTTTACTGATTATTGTTTTGGAAAATTGCACTTTGTCCTATAATTTATGAGTCCAATTGCAGTTTACCTCTGATGTATCAATTTCAGCATATTAACTTCTGGGTTAAGCTGCATTGTGCAATGTGCACCTTGGGCTAAATTAAAGATTAATCCCCAGAGAAAAGGTGTCTTATGTACACACCTTGTGACTCATTTAGGCATTTTTGCACTAAATGCAATTGCAGAGAATTGAAGAAATAACTTTCCTATAATATATACCTCTCTAAGCTTTAAGTTCAGGAGAGTTTAATTTATGCATTTTAATTTTCTTAAAAGTCTATAAATATTAATTTAAAAGGTAGAAAGGGTGTAAAATGCAACTTATCATGAAATGTGCTCAAATTGATACACCAAAATAATTGGAACCCCAGATCGAAGGGGCAAAGAAATGATTGTAGTCTGGGTTTCAATATGGTTATTGAACAAATGATTAGCATAGCATGTGTAGAGTTGTTAATACTAGGTAAAAAACTGGATCGGACATAATGCATCGTACAAATACTAAGATAATGTTTCTAGTTATTATGGAAGACTATTCAGCAGCCATATGAGAAGAGAACCAAACTTCTATAAATATTAGAGAAAATGTATCTGTTGGTCCCTAAATCATACCCCTACACGATCAAGTCCTTCAAAATTTGTGACTCGCTACCTGTCAGTCCTCGAAGTATGTACATTTCCCATGATTTTTACAGATGTGGGACTAATTAGCAGTGAACAAAAAAGTTACTATATCATGCAAAGGTAAGATTTAGGGACCAACAATTGAGGCATGTATCTTTTAGGAACCAAAGCATACTTTTCGTCTCAATTTTCTTGGCCTAGGTTGAAGTTCTTGAAAGCTTCAAGCAGTCACTAACATCCATGAGTCTTATGAAGGCTTGATTCTCTTTAATTGTCCTATACTATGTTCTTTAACAGAGACTATATCTGTCAATTATTCTTGTGATTTATTCTTTTATTTTGGCAGATTTTCCAGGAAGGCGCCAAGTGATTGCCATTGGGGCTAATGCCCCTTTGGTTTTTTTGTTTAACCAACATTCACACTCCTGTAAGATTGCCTTTTAAGCAGTTAAGTTTTCCATTTGTTTTTCTAAATTGGTCTTTATTAGAAGGCTAGAGATGGCTGACATCTTAAGAATACACCCTTGATATGTCTCAGTTGCTGCAGAAAGTAAGAAAGGATTTATGCCGGTATTGGACAAGAAAGATGGATATTCATTTCTCTACCCATTTGGGTGGCAGGTGCGCATTGTTATATTGTTCTGCTCCAGTATGACTTGTATCTGTAGCTAGTTGCTTTAGGGATAAACAGCTAAAACAAAAGCTAGGGTTGGCTCTTCCGTATTCTCTTATAATGGGGAGTGGGCAGGAAGTAGTGATTGAAGGCCAAGATAAGGTGTTTAAAGATGTCATTGAACCACTGGAAAGTGTCAGTGTAAATATGATCCCTACTGGCAAACAGGATATTCGAGATTTTGGACCTCCTGAGCAGGTTAGCGTTATATCAGAGCAAGCAGCCTCTTTTCTGATGGATAGTAGGACATATTCTTGATCTTACTTTGCTCGCAGGTTGCTGAAACTCTAATAAAGAAGGTTTTGGCCCCTCCAAACCAGAAAACTAAGCTAATAGAGGCAAAAGAGGTTTGATATCTTATATATCTTATCTTTTTTTTTTCTGTTAATTGGACAATATAAGTACATTTCATGCTCGAGATGTGATTAGATTCATGAACCATAAGCAGTACTTATATATTCTCTATACAATTCTGTTCTACTCTGTTCATCTCATTTTGAATCTAAAGTTTTCACTCAGTCTATAGTTATTTGAAGGAGAAAATATGCTTTTAGAGTTGACCCTAAGACAGGTCACTGCTCTTGTTCTTTCTTTTCCTTACCACATTTGCAAAATTTGATATCATTTCTTCTTTCGTGTCCTTCTTCAGTTTTTGGTGGAAATGGTCTCCTTGGTATATACATGCAAGTTTAGCCTAATATATGTGTATAATGAGTTAAAGAGAAAAAGATATGGCCTGGAAAGCTGGAGTGTTTATGCTTACAAAATGATGCAAGATTTCTGCATAGTTAATGCAAGCATGGTAGCCTCTTGAATTTTGATATACTACAACAACTACTGTAGTGCAAAATCATGCGTTACCTGAAATTCATGCAACTCCCCTGACTGAACATGAGAGAATCAGAAAACAGCCAATTTAGCTGATTAACAGAATTTGTGCTAAAACTACTGCAAATGCAAAATGAGAAGATTGTACTTAAGTAAGAAATATGCTTCCCAAAATTATAACCAAAGCAAATTTGGCCATATAATGTTCATACATGCAGTGGTACATTATCAATTAGATTTTCTTTTTGTCCTTTTTCGAAGCAGGGCCTAGGGTATGTTTCGGTGTTGAGAGAGGTGAAGAAACGTAATCCATAGAGAAAGAAATGGACAGATGGGATGTTTGAAGTATAAGCTTCTTACCCCTTGTTCGGAGAAACTTTTTCTGCCAAAATTCTCCAAATTTAAGAAAGTAAAAATATAAAGGAGGGAGGACTACGGAGGATTTTAGAAGTTTAGTTGACAATGGTGCATTATCCTTCTGTCCTTCCCAAACAAAAATTGTTTCAATGAATCCTTTCCTTTTTCTCCATTATTCTCCTTCCAAACATACCCTTAGATAGTTCATCATCAAGTCCATTAAACCTAGCCTTGTTATTTGTATTTAAACATTTTCTTGTTTATTAACTTGTGTTCGCATTCTTTGTTGTTCACATCAACTACTTATCTTTACGATTCTGATTCTCATGTCATTACCAAAGCACTCGTAATAATGATATAGCTTGCTCCATTTTTGTATGGTACAGCAAGACGTCGATGGAAAAGCATATTATCAATTTGAGTTTGTTGCTCAGGCTCCAAATTATACTCGCCACGCCCTCAGCACAGTCTCCATTGGCAATGGTATGATTATACCTTTTTCAAATTTTTATGATTTTGTTTTCAAGCTTATCAAGTCACATCTAACTTCTGAGCTTGGCTTGTTTAATCGACCATCTTTAACATGTTGCTCAAATTTCATCAATTAACCCACAAGTCAAGCTAAATCTAACCAGAAATAATAGATGATGAATAAGGCAGTTCATTCATACCCCTAAACATATATGTCTTTGGATAAATTCAATCATAGAAGAGCAAAATTCTGAGACGTGTGGACTAATAACCAGCCTAATCTCATAATCAAATCTCGTTGCCCCTTTTTCCTCAAATGGACAGAGGTCTAGGTTAATCTGTCATGTTGAATTTTGAAAGCTTCTTTTCTGGATGGCTAATAATGAGATTCAACTCAAAAACTGATGAAAACAAAAGTAAATTAATCAGGCCACATAGTTTTGGGGACTCCTAGGTACACATCATTAAGCACAAGTGCTGACATGAATGGTATTGGCAGGGAAGTTCTACACCTTGACGACCGGAGCAAATGAGAGAAGGTGGGAGAAGATGAAGGACAGATTGCAGACAGTCGTAGAATCCTTCAAAATTTTCAATGTTTGACATTATCATTTGTTTTATCATAATAGAGATAATAAACTTTTATCTGCGAGAATGCTGCGGATTTTGAAATCTACATTCTTTTTTTTATTTTTTATTTTTGGCCAAATGCCCAATTGTTATGGAGGATAACGTTTTAATTCACCTTAGAAGAGTACATTACACAATATTTTCACATTTATTTTAAAGAAAAACAATCTTTATCCAGTCAAATCTCTCTTACACAATAATTCACTCGTTTCCTTTCCAACAAGAATTTATACGTGGGAAATTTGAGATATTATGTTATTCTGGCAATTTCTACGGTGCCTCTTACCTTTCTATTATGTAAATTTAAGAATTAAAATGGTAAAATCAACGACATACCCAATTTTACAACCAACAATTCGGTTGTGTGGTTGAAAATTCCGACTACGGTTCATCTTCTCCATTCTACTTCTGATATTCTTGCCACTGCTTATGATTCTTACACCATTGCTCTACTTTTTCTAGCTATTTTCATATTCTCATTTTTTGTCCATCCATCCCTGCTCCAACTAAGGAGTTACCATGTAAATATGACTGTTTTGTCTTGTGCCTCGTGAACCATGAAATTAGAAGAAAACAGCTAGGTTAACTGCACAACAAAAACACTTAAAGAAAGAGGCACCCAAGATATTGCCGTTTTACTTCACACAGATATCTACTTTGATAACAAATTAATATATCAAATTTTTTATGTAACAAAGCATCCATATGCTCACCAAATACCGCATCAAAATAAGTGCTTTGCTTGTTTTGTTAAATATTGAAGTTTAGGAAAATGTTTTGCGACATTTTAAGGTTTATCTATCAATATTAAAAATCCTAATTTAAAGTAAATTATAACCCCTTCAAAAATTTAAAGGAATTCAAATCTAACTGTCGACTCTCCTTTTAAATCACCGTTCCTTTATCCGTCAGAAAAAGCATCAAACATAAATCACTGAGGCAAAGGTGGTAATATCATGAAACACTCTGAGCAGCAAGTAAATGATTGAGCTATAATTCCTAAGAACTATGTTTAGGAAATCAACCGACCATTCCCTTGCGATGAGGTCAACATAAAGGAAACAACATTCCAGTATAAATATTGTTTTCAAGTTCGTTATATAAGCTGCGTTCATATTGAAACATTGAAAATTTTGGAGGGCGTGACAAATCATTCTCAGTATAATCTTTCCAGTATAAAAACTGTATTTGTAGAAAAATAGCCAAAATTGAATGGAAAATCAACTAGTTAATACATAAAAGGCTAATGAAATTCACACAGGAGTGCTAACACCAACGTACATTTTTAACAAAACTATCTTAGCAACGATGGATTGGCTTTGCTCGACCCAAGCAGTACACCTTAGATGATACCAATTTTGTTGGCCACATCCAATGCGTCATAATCTGGAGTCAACCTAACATAAGCTTTCTTTGTTCCATCAGGCCTGCATCCCAGAAATTGAAGTTGGTAAAGGCACCCGAGATTAAAATACTACAAAGACCAACGTTTAGAGATCAGGATTCTCACATGAGAATGTTACATGACACTGTAACTTTAGCTGAAATTTCATCTACAGTACTCACCTTTTTTATGGTCAAATTGTAAATTTTAACAGTCAGTATCAGAGATTTTAGTTGTCAACTAATATGACATCTTTTTACCAATTGATTCATTTTAAGTGAATATAGTCCGTATGATGCAACTAGATGACATTTCATGCAATATCCAAATCCAACATTTAGATTATATGCGTTGCAAAAAGCAATCACAAAGCCACAGAAAAGAAAGGTAAATTCGACATTTTATCAAAAACATTCCTGTGTCAGAACTGTGAGTCGACTTGTGATAGAAAACAGTGACTAGCTTTCCAGTGCTACATTCTGCGATGTAATACATGTAGAGTACCTCAACATTTTGATTTTATAAGCATCATGCAAGTTACCTGATCAGAGTGTTCACTTTTTTGGCCTGAATATCATACATTTTCTTCACTGCATCTTTAATCTTCTTCTTATCAGCGCGGAGGTCAACAATGAAAACAAGTGTGTTGTTATCCTCAATCTTCTTCATTGCAGATTCAGTAGTTAGAGGATATTTAAGAATTTGATAATGATCCAATTTGTTTCTTGGTGGTGCGCTAATGCGAGGATACTTGGGGTTCCTGTCTTTCTTCAATGTCTTTGGCCGATGAAATGTGACAGATGTCCTGATCTTCTTAGCTTTCTTCTTTAACACTGGGCCACCTGATTTCAATGCCTTGGCTGTCTTCAAGGCTTGTCCTTTAGGATCAGCCTTCTTAGTGCTGTCCACTGCACAATAAGTACATTCAGTAGTGTGCAACTAGCATGTATTAGATGTTGCCATCTACGCTAACTACTAAATTTCAGTCAAACAATACATTAAACCGGTAGACAACCATTGCAAGTAATAGAACATCAGGTGATTGAGAACGGGTTATGACTTATGATCATAAGTTGGCACAAAGAAAAGGCCATGTCGCATAACAGTGGAACAACAGATCCCCCGAATAAAAATAAAAAAAGATAATGCAGTATCACTAATTGGACCATCACATGCTATTCCATCCAATAATAGAGAACTTGACAGCTAATGGAGTCATATGAGTTAGCCAATATCCCAAGAAGTCATGCATACGAAGTCATTAAATACGGTTTGTGCACGCATCAAAAGCACAAGTTCCAAAAGGAGTGAAAAAGGGACCCCAAAAGCAATTCAAACATACACTCATTTCATTTTCACAAGATATACCGTGGACCAATTTATTCCATTAATCTTAATTTTGGATCTAACTTACCAGAACAAACATATATCTGAACATTATTCACACCCCCACCAAATAGATTATGAATTGAAGGAATGAAAGGGGGTTAAGCAATAAAAGACTTACCCTTTGCCGGAGCCATTGCAAACTCTTACCTACAGCTCTTCAAAGCTCCTGCATATGTAAAATTACAGAAAGTTAGCCACATAGCCTATCAATGTCCAAACCCAGAAAGATACAAAAGAAAACAGAGACATAACTTATGGGCTGTAAACTTCGACCCAACAACACTAAGATTCAACAATGTCTCAAACAATGATTAAAAGTTCCAATTAGAAAAAGCGAATTTTGTAAGCAGAAGATGATTAAAAATAAATAAATTAGTGCAAGACAAAGTAAAATGCAGATCTCTCAGGAATAACAGATTTCGGGAGTGAAAATGATACTGAAAATTGAATTTGAATACCAATAGATGCAAAGGAAGACGATTCAAAAGAAATGCAAAGGTTATGATTCAACGAACCTTCGACGGAGGGGCTGCTGCTGCGGCTGACACTAGGGTTTTGTGGTCGGGAAATAAATACCGCTTTTGTATTCGCGAAATTACAATAGTAACCTTTCCTTCTCAGGGTCAAGCTGCATCCGTCTTATTTTGTTTAGATTTTGTGTATAGAAACTAGGATGCACCCTCGAGCTACGTTACGTTTGTATTCAACCCTCGAGTCACTAAATGTAAGTGAAACCTGACTTAGATTGGATTTGGCCAATTAAGTTTTTTAAATTTTTATAAATTTAAATTTAAGATGTTTTGAATAAATTTTTTTTATTTAATAAATAAAATATCTTATATTAACAAAGATTATTTATATTTAACATAAGTAAAAAGAAATATTATTTCTTTTAAAATATCAATAATTGTATTATATATATATTAGGTTGCGGTGAGTCAATGCATTGACTTAAAAGAAATGAATCTTATATTTTAACCCTAGTTCTATTTTTGGCTAATATACATAACTTGACTCAAAACAATCTAATTTAATTATATTGATAGGACTTAATAAGTCATGTATACCTCTAATTAAAAGCATTATAAAGTTAATTAATAAGTGAGAAAACACAGTATCACTAATGTGGACATGCTAAGGTTTTGAATTTGAACGTAAAAGAAAAAAAAAACTAATGTAAGATATATTGCCAAAAAAGCCAAAATTAATAATTGTTCCAAATTATTAAAATTAAAGAAAGCAAATTATACGTTATAGAGTTTTATTTTCATACTTAATTTCTGTGTTGGTGATAGATTTTCAAACATTGAGTAACACATTGCTGTAAAAGCATTTTTTTGTTTTTATGCAAGCCATTATAATCCTTTCTCACCACAAAGTTTTAGTAAAATCCATCTATCATCTTTATTGGAATGCCTTTGAATCAGTCAATTATCTATTTCTTACTTGCCAATTCGCAAGAACCCTTTGGTTTACATCCCCTTTTGGATTGAGAGTGGATGTTTTCCAAGACTTAAATATAGTTGAATGGATTAAATTTTTAACCTGGTTGATGATGATCCCTTTTATTATTTGGCAAACAAGAAATATGGTTCTCTTTGAAAATGTTATTTGCTGGGGCTTGCAAGGTAATATTTCAGATAACAACTCCCTCGCCAATCCAAAAACTCATACCCAACCAATTTCTTGCACAGCATGGTCCATCATCGTTGTTAACAAAAAGAGGCAGCCAACTAAGTATGTATTATCTTTTCGAATCTATTTGAATGGTCAATTAATCATATTAGGGGGTTGGAAGGGAGAAAAAAAATCAACTCAAGAAAGCTTAATAAATATAATTTATTAAACCAAAAAATAATATTAGCAAAATTTAAAAAAAATGATTTTTATTCATAAAATTTAACAAAAATATTAAATGCATTTATATAGTTCATTATCATGTAATGTCAAAAAAATTATTATATAATGTTAAAAAATTTAATAAAAATATTAAAAATATATATAATTTGAACTGAACCGAATTTTAAAAACGTTCAAATTTGACCCACTTTTATTTGGGTTTAAAAACTTGAGCCCAAATTCAAATCAAAACGTTTATTGACAAATTTTTATCTATTTTTTTAAAGTTAAACCCTCTTTCAATAATAATCAAATCACTCACGTTTTCCTAGTCTTTTAATTTTTCTCCTCTAACTTTGTACATACAGTTCCCAACTAAATGATAACAATTCCATTCTCGGCCTCTTTCATGCCGACGTGAGTAACTGAAGCCTCGATTTTAAGTCAGCCCTGGTCAAGTTTCTTCACCCAGTATTCTCTCTTCAAATTAAAAGGGAAAACTACGTTTGAGGATCACAAAATTTGATGTCAGAATATTTTAGAATAATTTTAAAAAAGAATATACTATTTTGGTCATCCACTTTTAAATTTAGTTTTATTTTAATTATTCTCAAATTAAAAGTCCTGAACTAGTCCCTTATTTTTAATTTAATTTCATTTAAAGAAAAAAAATTTAAATTAGATATTAAAAAGTAGTGAACTATTTTAAGATGTTTGATTGATAAAGCATCAAAATGAATTAAATTTAAAAGTAAAAAATCATTTTATAGTTTTCAATTTATAAAGGATTAAAATAAAACTGTATTTAAAAAAAATAGAGGGATAAATTAGTATTTATCTGGATTTTGAAATTTAAAATCCTTTATATAAAATATGCTAAATCTATAATCTTTAAATACAAATTTTTAAATTAAGACGCATTCAATTTATTTGTTCCATTTCAAGCTCTATGGTTCGTAATTTTGAGTAGATTGATGTCAACAGGTTACGAGTTTAGTTTGACTTATTAAGCTATAATAGGATAAATATAAATTGAAATTATATTAAATCGAAAATACTACCAAATGTTTAAAACGTATTTTCTTTAAAAACTTTTTTGAAGTAGCCGTGATTGTCTAGCCTGTGTTGCAAAAACTCTACTAAATAGTTAGGTGGATAAGTGGCCAAATGATAGAAAAATAGTGAGGATCAAAGGAAAAAAAGAGCAAAGCAATATGGACAGGATTTGCTGCGCTTCAGTTTAAAATTCTTGAATAATTATTTTTTTAAAATTTAGTTACTTTTAATAAATATTAATTTTTAAAATTATTATCACAATACGTAATGACATATTAATATTTTAAATATTTATATATAATTATATTTAATAAAAAATATTTAATATTTTAATTTTATTTCAATATCATATTTAAGAAAATATCTAAAATATTAATATATTTCTGTATATCATAATTTTTTTTAAAAATTAAATTGATTTTCTTTAGCATATATTAATTTTTAGATCATTTGAAAATCCAAGTCCAAAGCAATATACACATACGAACACACGAGAGAAAGAATTTGTGGAGGCAATAATTATGTTTATTTATGTGATACCATGTATGTAATAAGAATTACGCCAAAATAAAAAAAGCTTCTGAGATTTTGTGGTAAGCATTTGAAATTCTCTAGATCAAACCCCAACCACCAAAGAGTGCCTCTTATTTTCATTTCTTAATTTGCAAAAGCATAGGTTGAGACCTGAGAGTACTAATTGCCAACTATAAACATTAATTTAATTCAAACTCTTTCGTGCCTCGTACCCTTTTTTCAAAAAAGGGTATTTCGCCGTAGTTTCTGCCCTATATCACTTGATTATCAAATATAGTTGGTGCCAAGTGAGACCCTTGAAAACGAACACAGTACACGACAGAAACAATGCTAAGTCTGCATCAAATATTCACTGGTCACAGATAGTCAGCAGCAACATAACAGTGAAAATATCTAACTAATCTTCCCACTTCTTGGTTTGCTTAAGATTAACTTGTCAACAAGCGACACTGAACAGAATCATGTGGAGTAACTTTCTTAGTTCTCTATGATATAAATGGTTTCAGTAATTAACAAAGTCGAACTAATCTGACAGCCGGCTTTTTTCATTGATATTAGACGTGACTTGGGTAAAACTCTGTTTGGTTGTTTGCTAACTTATCCATCAAACACACAAGATATAGTAGTATTGGGTCGTAAAAAACCAAAAATATAATTCAATCGTTTTGTTTTTTGTTTCTATTAAAAAATCTGATAGTAAACAATTTAAAAATTGTACTTAAGTTTAGTCCTTAACGTTACCTGGAGTTAATACTGTGTGGTTTGTAATAATGTACCGATATGATCGGTCTTTTCTTTCATTTCTCATTGAGGGGTTTTAGTTGTTCAGAATCAAGGACATCAACTACAACCTAATGAACTTTCTACATCATTTGCTTATAGAGAGAGAGAGAGAGAGAGAGAGAGAGAGAGACCTGAGATGGAATCGAGGTATTTGATAATAAGCTAAAATGCAAGAATTTCAGTCTGTGAAATTTTAGGTTAAAGGTGTTAAAGGACTGTACAATCAGCTGTGCTACAACGGACTTGGCCACCTCCTGCAACCAACACAAGACAAACAGATTTAGAAATAAGTGAGTGTACAGGGAAATATTTCATGTACTTCTGTAGTATTAAAAAATTTAGCAGTATTACCATGCATGATTTAACACATAAACAACTATTCTCCAAAAATTAAGGTCCAACTCAACCACGATATAAGATTAGATTCCCAAATAGTATATTAAATATCAATAGTACTTAATTTTCACACCAAAAATGAGCTTGCACAAGGGACGTGGTGAAGTTAGCATATTTTGACTTGACTAGGCAAGCTAACATCCGAGAATTGAAATCTCATCCTTTCACATTTTCTGTACCCAGTAAAACGTCAGATCCTTGATTCAAATACATAATAGCAAGCAGATGTCATAGCCTCGGGCAATATTTTATATGGTTTTTCTTATCCAATCAATATTTGATCTAGTTTCTCCAAAGCAAATTTATTTAGCGATCTTGATGCTTTGGAATTCATGCCAGTCTCTGAGAGTGTTCAGGTTTATTATATTTGACAGCTAATCATCACAACAGTCATATGCAGGAAGAAAAACTACTTCTAGTGTTTTCAATGATGTCTGAAGGCCCAATAAATGCAAAACTCTCCAAAGAGAAGAGACTTGTAAAGGTATATGAGCATGAATTAAGTCATCTTTGCACCAGGACACCAAGCAGCTGGTCCAACAAAGGAGCAATACAACTTAATTGTATATTTTCATTTTATCATTATATAACGTGAAACCATTAATACATATTATAAAGCATATAAAGATCAATTATTATATCGATAATAATTGATCTCAATCAAAGAAAGTAATAAATATATTCTGAAAGAGTCATGTAACAACTAGGATGTTGTTTCTCACCTCATTGGTTTGTTTTCCCAGATGAAAATCAATTAGTGCTTGTGGTGTACATAGAGATAACTGTAGACGCATCAATGTTTCAGGAAGACACTTGAATTCAGGATTCTTTTAGTTCTTTAGCCACAATGTACTCAGTAAAGCAAGGAAATCATCTGGTTCTTCATTCTCTCTAACAATCTGTTCATAGACACAATTAAAATATTAAGACTATAAATATATAACGCATTTTGCAGAATTAAAACCTGAGAAAGAAAAGACGAGAGACAAAGCATAAATCAACAAGTAACAACACAAGGCAGATATGGAGCAATTTTCTTTCCAGTAACTTAGGCATTACAAGCAACAAAATGGTTATAGCACCACACATTTAACTACAACAATGCAGGTAACTAAACCTGAAAACTTCAAAAAACAATAACAATAATAATAATAATAATAATAATAACAACACCATGTTGCAATACACCCACTTAAGAAGAAATTAGCTAATTACAAGAAAGTAACAGAACACAAAACCCTATTTCATAACTAACTGATAGGGCAACTGTTTAAAATTTCCTCAAACCAAATACATCAAATCCCCACATATACAGCACACCTCAGCAAAGCCTAATGTTTATAAATTTTCCTATTATCATCTGAATTGGCATATAAGTCATTCTTTAAATAGGTAATTATGCTAATTATAAACTAAGTATAGCATTAGTTTTTCAACTACCTCAATCTTCTTTGCACAACGTGGTCTAGAAGTTTGGGAATTTATGCATATATTTAGAAGACACTCTTATGCTTCCATTAGTAATCAGGCATTTAGTTGTCTCACAGAAAAAGCTCACAGTCCTTCCTCACATCTTCCATCCTCCCAAAAATTTCCCCCATCCCTCTTGGATCTAAATTTATACTCTTAAAGTCTCTTCCTAATTTCTCTAAAACAAATGTTTGCTCTGTAATTTATAGTTCAGCTCAAAGTATGGCAGCATCCTCACCTATTCAAAGGACTAGCATCTTGTTTGGTCATTAACAGTAGTTGTCTAGAATTGTTTGCACATATCACATTTTCAAACAATGATTTTACATGTAAAATCTCCCCACTAAGGACCACATTGATCACTGACTATAGTCTATACAATCTCCCAAACCCAATGCAAATTCCTCGTCTCCTCTGCCCTGCAAACCACTCTAATATGCCCCTCCAACAGCCTACCTTCCTCTCTTCCACCTCATAGCCCATGTGACTAGTTAGTTACAATTTTCCATCCTTTTGGACACCTCATCAAATCTCACTATCCACCTCCCCCCTAAAAACTGACGTGACCCTTTAGAACACATCAGGTTCTATCACTGAAGCTATATTCTAAGAAATGTTATTGTCCATAACTTCTCAGCACATATACATGATTCTGTACAAGAGCCTAAGGCAGTTCCAGTAGAAAGACATTTATGTATTTCCTACAACACTACTCACATGTTATTCCTACTCACAAGTATTTCCCAAGACTAACCACTAAACCAGAGTTTATCTCAATGCCACCCAGGCCAATAAATAAAATAATAACATATTAGAGGATTTATAAACACCAAAGCATCCAAATGTTAACACACAACAACCGTAATTTTGATGAAAGCTCAAAGCATGTACATATATATACGATTGCCAGTTCTGGGTAAAAGTATCCACTCTTTTTGCCTATAATATCTAACCTACTAGATTTGAAGTATACATGTTGCATTTCTTTTCTTTCTGATATATAGTAAAGACACCAAGACAGCATATCCAGTTATGCAAGGACCACAGGAAGGTATCCATATAGGAGTCCTAGAGATAATTTGCACTCAGTTGTGATAAATCATTCAGTCCTAAATCCTCAGAGAAAGGAAACAAGAGCAGATGATTACTTTTATGTATTGTACAATTTGAACTGACCGTCATCATCAAATGCAATAACTGAGAAATCATTTTATAATGCACTTGACAGGCATCTCATGTGAGAGGCTATTAACAAGAGACATAATGAAAGAGATAACAAATCCAAAGAGATAAGGCAACTCCATACCATGATGGTTGTGTCTTTTGGCAAACTGAATTGACCAAGGACATAGCATCCAATTTGGTTCCAGTCAACTGGTCTTGGATAATCTGTCCCTCTATCACTATCTAACCAAACCTGCGATGCATCGCAGTTGAAAGACCTCCCAGTCCAAAAGTATAAAACATTCCCTGTATGTTCATCTAATCCGGTACATGGAGAGAAAATAACAAAAGCAGATTGGGAATCTAGATGACTTTCACCAAATGTTGTAATCTTCTCTAAACTGGGCCAGTGATATACTAAAGTTTGTGTCCTATTACATTGTGATATACCATCATCAATCTCGTCTGATGAAGTAGAATTTGTGTCTTCTCTGGAGGAACCACATACGGAAGATTCACCACATTTTCTGACGAATGAAGCTTCCTCGTAGTCCACACTATCCACAGCAATTGAACATGGCACCTTACACTGCTGAATTGAATTCACCCAACTAACTTCATCATGCTTGCAGTTCACCACAAGACCATCTTCTCGAATCGAAGGAAATGTTGATGGTCTATTTATGACCTGTTTCTTATCATTTGTTAGGGGTAATTTCAAAGACTTGGATAAGCTACCTCTACGCTCAGCGAGGGAAGTTAAAGGTTTTTTCAATGTTGAAGAGGTTGACCGAGAACAAGGCTCTGATGTCAACTTAACACCAGGAACTTCTGCACCGTTAGATACTGTATGAGAAGAGCAATTGGATGAGAGGGACAGGTTAGAAAAGTTAGACAAAGACGAAGATACTGGAACATAAGTAGAAGCTGCAAAAGGGGAATCCAGGGACGATTCTGACAAATACTTTGAATTAGTAATTGAATCAGATGAAATGGAATCTGGAGATAGAAAAGCGGGTGAAGAAGATGTAGATAACAAAGATGATGACTGTGATGAGGATGGAGATGAATTTGCTGATGAATAATTACACAAAATGGAATCTGAATAAACCCTTGAAAAGGATAACTTAGGCACTGTTACAAATTCCTTCATATTAGCAGAGGCAAATTTACGCCTTAAAACACTCCAACTGCTCTCTCTGGCAGGAAGATGGGTTTCATGTTCATCTTCTGATGATGCAAATGGAGGCACAAAACCCCCCATGATGGCTTTCTGGAAAACTTCAAAATCAACATCATATGAGCCAACTTTCCGCTCACCAGGACAAATCTTAACACTTGATTTGATAGGTTCAGTTTGCTTGCCAGACTTGTCCATCAAAGGCAAATATTTCGAAAAAGCCTCCCAAAAGTAAGCAGGTTCTTCACCTTCCTTGATCATTACAATTGGACCTTGCACTTTCTCATAGCGAACAATCTGACCCACAGCCCCTCTGGCATCCCTTTCCATGATGGCCTCACAATTCTTACCTATCCAAACATATATTGCAGAAGGTATATGCACTATAAATGCACCTCTTGAGTCCAGAGCTGATGGAGAAGGATCAGCCAACATTTTGGGGACAAGATGCAGAGGATCGTATGGTGAGTGTGGGGCCATCCTATACAATCTCAGTAAAGAGCTTGGGCTAAGCGGGAATGCATGCACCCTTTTTTGGCATTGCAACAATTGGCAGGCAAAGCCCATATTAGGATCAGCAATACCTCTTGCCGCTTTGACATACTGAAAAGCATCATCAAAACTTTGCCCTTCTCTCCACATAAGATATGCAATCACCAGAGATGTGGACCGAGACACCCCTTGGCAGCAGTGCACAAACACCCTTCCTCCTTGCTCCCTAACATCTTCAAAATAGTCAAAGACATCATACAGGATACTAGTAATATCTTCTGATGGATTATCCTGCAACCAGAGCGTTCTATATACAAAATCGGCTTTGAAGTACTCTGGACAAACAAAACCCACACAGTTCAGGATATGGGTAATCCCATTCTGTTTCAATATATCCCTATCTCTAGCAACCGCATCCCCACCGAGATAAATATGTTGGGCCACTTTCGAGCATTCTTTGTCAAAGAAAGCAATCTTATCTCTCTTCACAAGTCCACCATTTTTATCTGGGTTTCGCTGAATCGAAGACAAATCAAGCTTCAACCTCTCCCCGTTTCCTCTTCCGCTAGGGGTTGGGGGTTGTGGCCACTCGCCAATATCATCCGAACTCGCCTTCGGCCACTCATCCAAGCTCCTCCTAGCAATCGACAGCGGTTGCAACGGCGGCAAACACGACCTAGCCTTAGAATTCTGCTGCGATCGAGGAGTTAATGGAACGGGAGGATACCTACGATTTTGCCCGTTAAAATTTCCAATATTGCCATCTGGATCTGCAAAATCCTTCTCTTCGCCGTCGCGGTTGAGGGGGGAGGAACGGGATGACGACCAAGAAGCCGACCGCCAGAACATTTTCGGGGAGCCGGTAAGCTGGCCCGGAGCTCGAGCATCCTCCTTTCCCACCATGCCCACTTCCAAATCCTTAGTTTCCAAAATTTCCAAAACCCTAAAATAAAGAAAAAGCGCTAGCTTTTCTTGACTACGCTGCGGAAGCAAACATTTTCGGAATTAACCGGAATTTGAAAAATTGGACCCATATCAGATCAAGCATGAGCCACCCACTGTGACAAGCCCAGAAATGAAATGCGCAGGGGGAAATATATATTCATCGCAGAAAGAATAGGGAAACGGCCACCAAATGCCCGCGAAGATGGGTCACAAGAATTTACTGAGAAAAACCTCGTTTTAAATCTCAGACTGAAATACATACGAGGAAGAAAAAGGAAGAAAAAAACATTGAAAGATTAAAATCCCAGTTCTATGGAGAAAAAGATACAGAGATTTGCAGCTTACGGAGAAGTATGAGAGAAGGGAAAGCAGAGAAGGAGTTTGAGAGCAAGAGCGTGAGGCAGAAGAGAGGGTAATTGCAAATGGCAAAGCAAGGAGGCAAGAATACAATAAAGTGGTTAAAAGGAGGGAAGGGCCAGTATTGACTATTGAGTAGGAGAGTCCTAATTGACGTTTTACATATATATAGATATATATGGATAAAATTACCTTTAATGACTACAAAATTAAAATAATTATTAGAAAAGTCCTAACCCACGTTTTATATATATATAATTACATTTATTAATCGTTATTTAAAATATTTGTATATTTTATAATTATTATAAATTATATAGAGACCAATTTTTTTATTCTGAAAATTTTTATCTGGACACTTTTTTACTATTTATTTCCAAAATTTTAAGTCCAGATTTCTCTTAATAAAATATTTAATTTTATGTATGTATATTTGATGCACGTCAAAATTCATAGTGTGTTGAGCATGAAAGTTACTAGGGAAAAGAAAAATCAAGAGTATGCTAATTATGGAAATAAATATGTGGTATACTGCTGGTTCTATATCAGATCTATGATAAAAAAATATTCAATATTTTCCTCAAAATAAAAAATTAATAATGTCATAATAAATAATTTATTCATGTAACATCGAAAAATGGTCTAAATCTTTGACTGAACGAATATTTGCAAGTTATAATTTTCATTTTAATGGTAATTATTGTTTGAAGGCGTCATCATACAGGTTCAAATATTATTTATCGGCTTTATCATTGATTTATCTTCCAATTGTATTTAACAAATATTTGATGATAATTTAAATTGATAATGACCTTAGATATTTTGAAACTATGTGTATTTGATGTTTGAATTATATATATATTTTTTATATTGAGAATGTTTTCTTTTGATTTTATATAAATATGTTTTGAATATATGTATAAAGAAAATTTGTTTAAATTAAATTTTCTTCATGTAAATAAAAGTGGGCCCAATTAATTTAGAGACATGATGGGTATGGGATGAATCTCAAGTTTGATGACATCATCTAGTCCATTAAGAAAATGTTTAGAGTATTATGAATTAATTAGTCTTATATTTTTGTACAGATCTATTTACAATAATCCTCAACTCAAAACCATTATATACTTAAGCTTGACCAAATTAATAATTTGGTATGTTACACTTAAGTTTAGGTAATTCAATCCAAAATTAAATTATTTTTTTTATATTTTGGGGTGTGTTACTCATTTTCTTCATTTATTACATTAGTGTTTATGTCTAAATTTTAATTAAAAAATTTTAAATGCTAAAATAATCAACAATTTATTTTATTTTATTTTAGTTATATGTATATATATTTTAATATTTTTATAGCGTATGAACGGTGGATAACCACATCCATAACAAGAAAATAAGATATACAAATTTTAATTTCCTTCTCTTAAGTATAATATTCTCTTCAGGATAATCTATTTAATTGTAAAGTGTAACATTTTATATATTATAGTATTCTTCAAAAGGCATTTATTTTCTCTTTTTCTCTTTTATAATATCTCCAATGAATTAAAAAAAAAGTATAAAATTGGTCAGCAATGAAGCACGGATACGACTGGGAAGCTCGCGTATCCGTATCGGATATGTATCCGATACGAATACGTGTACAATATGCGAATATGCATATCAAAACACGTTGAAACTTGGCGAAACGTTTCGAAACGGGTATGGTGTGTTTCGAAACGGATTTGAAATGTACGACTCGATTTAATTTAGGCTTCTACTTCATTTCCGTCTTCACTGTTCTCTACTTCGATCAGTCTAGTTCTCTCGCTTGTCAGTGTAGTGCTTCATTCCGATCGTATTGTCGCGGCGTTCCGACGGTGCTTCGTGGTGGTCCAGTGCTTCATCGATCAGTTTTTTGCTTTGTTGTTTTTGGTTTTCGTTTCTGTTTGCCCTTTGTCGTCGGCCCCTTGTTCATTTTTGTTCTTCGTGGTTGGTTTGGCGGTGCTTCGTGGTAGCTTTCTGCTGCATAATGTGTGTGTTTTTCTACTGCATAATTGTTTTCCGGTGGGTAGCTTCCTTTGTGTGTGTGTGTGTTTTTGCTGAAAGCCTGAATTCGAGTACAAAGTTGATTTTTGCTTCCTCTATTTGTGTTTGTGTTGTATCTTTTCTTAGTTTCTACTGCATGTTGATTATGATGCTGATGCTAGTTAAATTATTGGCTAGAAGACTCAATCTATTAGCTTCTGTTTGTGTGTTTATGCTATTTGTGGATATTCAAAGCAATGCCTGTCAACCTGTTTCTTCCTTTTCTGTTTTTCAATGTTGAAGTTACAGTTTTTGAACTCTAAATATAGTGGTTTAATCTTAGTTGAAAAGAACCTTTAAGCTAATTTTTTTTTAATATGTTGTTGGATTATGCTGTTGGATTTTATTTTTTCTAAATTTCTGTATTTATCATGACAATAAGTATCACATCTAGCTTGATATACAATTCAAATTGTTATATTATTAATGGCTTCGGGAAGCATCTAGTAGTGCTATTGGCTCAACCTCTAGATACCGATCAAGTAATGAACTTCAAAAAGAGTCAACTCCTTTGTGGGCTTATGTGACTATAGTTGATAAAAGTAGAGCAAGTGAAAATTTAGTTGTTGGCAGTGGAAATCGATATTGGAAGTGTAATTACTGTAACAATGAATATAATGGATCATATTCTAGAATTAAGTGGCACTTGATAAAGGTATCTGGTAAAGGGATTGTTGTATGTTCTAATGTTGATAGCCAATGTTTAGTTGAAATGAAAACTATGCAAGATGTGGCTAATAATTTGTCAAAACCAAAGCAAGTGTTATTACCACCACCAGCTTTGGGCTTATCTCCTTTAAACCCAGATGAAAGTATTGTAGTTGAAAGTCCATACAACCAAGGAAAAAGGAGAGCTGTGAGTGGTCTAGAAAGAGCCTTTAATAATAGAGCTAGGGAGAAATTGTGTGGAGAAATTGCAATGATGTTTTATTCTGCTGGTTTATCATTTAATTTGGCATGTAATCCATATTATATTAGCTCATTTCAATATGCTGCAAATAATGTGATTGCTGGATTTAAGCCTCCTAGTTATAATGCATTAAGAGGTCATTTGTTGCAAAAAGAGATGGTAAATATTGAAAGGCTACTTGAACCAATCAAAGGAACTTGGAGTGAGAAGGGAGTGAGTATAGTAATAGATGGTTGGACTGATGCCTAACGACGACCATTAATAAATTTTATGGTTGTATCTGATGGAGGTCCTATTTTTCTTAAGGCTATTGATGGATCTACGGAGTACAAAGATAAATATTATATAGCTAACTTGATGAAACAAGTTGTTAAAGAGGTTAGACCTCAAAATGTTATTCAAATTATAACTGACAATGCCCATGTGTGCAAAGTTGCTGGTAAATTGGTTGAAACTGAGTATCCACACATTTTTTGGACACCATGTGTTGTGCACACACTTAATTTTGCGTTGAAAAATATATGGGCTGCAAATAACACAGAGGCAAATGAGGTTGTGTTTGAAGAATGTCATTGGATCACACAAGTTAGGGATGATGCCATTATTATTAGAACTTTTATCATGAATCATTCCATGAGGTTAGCTATTTTCAATGAATTTGTGCCTTTGAAATTATTGGCTATTGCTAAAACACGATTTACTTCTACCATTGTCATACTTAAGATGCTCAAACCTATAAAACGACCTCTCCAAACAATGGTAATCGGTGAGGAATGTAGTACTTATAGAGATGATGATGTTGGAAAAGCAAATATGGTCAAAGAGTTCATTCTTGATGATTCTTAGTGAGATAAAATTAATTACATCATCTCTTTCACAAAGCCTATTTACGACATGCTTAGGTTTTGTGATACTAATAAGCCAATACTACATTTGGTCTACGATATGTGGGATTCAATGGTAGAAGAAGTGAATGCATCCATATACAAATATGAGAACAAAGAACCTTATGAGTATTCAAGGTTTTATGAAGTTGTACATGGGATTATAATTAACCGTTGGACAAAGTTGCAGTCCACTTCATTGTCTTGCTCATTCATTGAATCCAAGGTATAATATTTGTGTTATTTTTAAATTTAATTTTGTGTGTTTAAACAAGTGACCTTAATATCATCTTTTATTTATATAGGTATTACACTCCTTAGTGACTTGAAGGGGCACCTAATAGAGTTCCTCCACACAAGGATGAAGAAATTTCAACTGAGAGGACCAAATGTTTTGGCATGTTCTTAGAGAGCCAATGGAGAGAAAGATGATTCTTCAAGAATTTTCTAAATTTTGCGGAGCCTTCGAGGCATATTCATTATTTGATTCCTTACAAGATAGGTGGATTTTGTAACCTAAAGAGTGGTGGATGAAATATGGTTCTACAACCCCTATGCTTCAAAATCTTGCATTGAAACTTCTTGGGCAACCATGTTCATCTTCTTGTTGTGAAAGAAACTGGAGCACCTACTCTTTCATTCACTCCCTTAAATGGAATAAGATAAATCAAAAAAGGGCTGAATATTTAGTTTATGTGCATACTAATCTTAGTCTTTTATCAAAGAAGAGTGAAATGTATTCCAAGGGACAAATTAGGATGTGGGATATTGATGAAGATCATTGGGAGCCATTTGATGGTGTTGAAAGCCTTGAAGTTGCAAATTTATCCATAGACGAACCAGATTTGGAGCAAGAACTCATAGGAAATCATAGTGATGTTAATGAAAGTGAAGAAGATTAATTTAGTTTACTTATTTATTTATTTATTTGTATTGCTGTACCCATATCTTAAAATTTTGAAAATTGTTGTATCCTACGTATCGTATCGCATTGTATCTGATATGCGTACCCGTATCGGTGCTTCTTAGTTGGTCATTTACTTTTATATTTTATAATAATTTAATTTCTCATAAATTAATTATAATAAATCAATCATTCATTAATTTAAATTTGTATAAAACAAATCTCTCACAAATTTAAATTTATCAATCATGTCTCTTCATTTAAACTTATTAGAGATCAAATTGATACCAAATATAATAATAAAGAATCAATTTAAAACGTTTTTTCCTTGAAAAATTGTTTCCTTTAACGCTATGGTCCAATATATGGAACCTCTTGTACCCAAAAGAAAAAATGTCCAAAAAAAAATTTTGGATAGTTGTTGAAGAAATAAACCCTTTTTAGTTTTTTCTCTTTTTTTGTATCTCTCTTTCTATATTTTGATTTCTTTACACTTCATGGCATTTTAGGAATTTTAATAGTCATACTCCTATATGAGAACCTCTTATACCAAAAAAAACTTGACTTTGGTTGTAACAACCAATCCTAAATATGCTATCAACCTAATGGTCAGTTTGATAAAACATGGAGAGTAAAATTATAGGTTGGTCTTACGGTTCCTAACAATTCCTAAAACCTACATTTAGGTACAGAAAATGAAGAGAAAACCCAAAAAAAAAAAAAACCCAACTTGTTCGTTTTGGTATGTCATTCATTAATCCTGTAATCAAGCCTAACACTTTCTGCTCTCGAACAAACTATGTAGCAAAAATATATATATTTGCAGGAGGGGTTTTTTTAAATCAATATCTCATTCTTACACTTTATGATAATTTGATTATTTACAAATTACTCGAACCGAGTTAGTCCCTCAACATTTTTCTTTTGTGCATATATTGTCTTTGATTAATCATTAATTAATAAATCGACAAGACAATGAATGAATTAGTTTTATATAAAATAGAAATTGTGAGGAACTAATTTGATAAAAATAATTTATAAAAAAAATTAAATTGTTACAAAATATAAAAATATAAATCAATTTAATACTTTTCTCACATTTGCAATTTTTTTTTAATTTATTGGGATGCTCTTTTATTAAAACATAAAAATATATAATTTTTTTACTAATATTATAATATTTTATAGTTTTTTCATATAACTATATATGCTTTTATGTTATTGTTAATTATTCTTATGCTGGTCATGTATTAATTAAATAAATTGATAATAAATATATAAAAATATATTTAAGTCTAATCCATTTACAAATCACATAAAAACCTAACTTTATAGACTTTCTTCACATGCTTCAAAGTCTCCAAGTTCACATCACACTTGCAAGAAAAGCAAGACCCATCACTACCCAAGTAGCGTATCAATGCATGCCAATTAAAAGTGTTGGAAATCAAAGGTGTGAAAATGGAATTTTGCAGGAAAAAAGAAAAAAAATACGTCATCAGTCTTGCATGATAGAACTTTCATCTAGATGAGGACCTTTTTGGAATTTTTTTAAAATTAAGGACCCAATTAATGTATATTATTGCTAGGCTAGGCTTTGCGCGCACACATGTAAGGCTTCAAAAGTCTTTGTTTCATTATCCAAACTCACAAGTGAGACAAACTGTGCACATGGAAAAGGATAGAGACTGAACCTTTAATTGCATTACCCTATGGCCAATCATATGACTATTTCAATCTCAAGCATTATTAGTTTCTTGCTTGTTAAGATGTTATCCAAAAACAACTTTGAATTTGAATTCAGATTTCTTATTGGTCATCAAAAAAAATTTTCATTATTGAATCGTATAGTCCTTTAAATTTGAATCATTAAATAAAGAAATGGTGATAGTGAGAGGTTAAAAGTTTTGATTGGACATGTCTCTAAAATTAATTTAAATCTTTAGATCACGCAGTTCGTTCAATTTTAATGGTTATATTCGTACATTTATTTTTAAATACAACAAATCTAAATGAAATGCAATTTTATTGGTAAATGACATTAGGCTAATTTTGTCTAACCGTGGGACCATTTTGATTAAATAAATTTTTTTTAAAAGAATTAAATTGAGATGCTTTATCTCTATCTAATTAAGAGGATAGTGGTTCTTCAATAATTAAATTATTAATTTACTCAAATTATTCATGAATTCCTATTTAATAATTTTAGCTTTTAAATTGAATTTGTCATTCAAATAACTTGTAGACCCTTATGACGAACAATCAAGAATTTGATTCTTATTACTCTCCATTTCTCTTAATCAATTCTATTTAATCAATTTAATCAATTCTTATGACTGAACCTTTGATTGCATTACCTTATGACCAATCATATGACTATTTCAATCTCAAGCATTATTAGTTCCTTGCTTGTTAAGATGTTATCCACTAACAACTTTGAATTTAAATTCAAATTTCTTATTGGTTGTCAAAGAAATTATTTATTGTTGGATCGTATAATCTTTTAAATTTGAGTCATTAAATAAAAAATTGGTGACAATGAGGGGTCAAAAGTTTTGATCGCACATGGTCTCTAAAATTAATTTGAATCTTTAGTTTACACAATTCATTCAATCTTAATGGTTAAATTCGTACATTTATTTTCAAATACAACAAATACAAATGAAATGCAATTTTATTGGTAAATGACATTAGGCTAGTTTTGTTTATCTGGGGACCATTTTGATTAAATAAATTTTTTTTAAAAGAATTAAATTTAGATGCTTTATCTCTATCAAATTAAGAGGAGAGTGGTTCTTCAATAATTAAATGATTAATTTACTCAAATTATTCATGAATTCCTATTTACTAATTTTAGCTTTTAAATTGAATTTATCATTCAAATAACTTGTAGACCCTTATAACCGATTAGTCAAGAATTTGATTCTTATTACTCTCCACTCCTCTTAATCAATTTAATTTACTAGTTCCCACCCCCCCCCCCAAGTTATTAAATGAAAAATTGGTGACAGTGACGAGTCAAAAGTTTTGATCGCACATGGTCTCTAAAATTAATTTGAACCTTCAATTTACACAGTTTGTTCAATCTTAATGGTTAGATTTGTACATTTATTTTTAAATACAACAAATCCAAATGAAATGCAATTTTATTGGCAAATGATATTAGGCTAGTTTTGTCTAACTGTGGGACCATTTTGATTAAACAAAATTTTTTAAAAAGAATTAAATTGAGATGTTTTATCTCTATCAAATTAAGAGGAGACTGATTCTTCAATAATTAAATTATTAATTTGCTCAAATTATTCATGAATTCCTATTTAATAATTTTAGCTTTTAAATTGAATTTGTCATTCAAATAACTTGTATACCCTTATGACCGAATAGTCAAGAATTTGATTCTTATTACTTTCCATTCCTCTTAATCAATTTAATTTACCAGTTCCCCCTCTCCCCCCAAAAAAAAGTTCATGACAAGCCTTAAATTAAAATTTAAAATTTAAAATTAAATTACTCTTTGATGTAGTTGTTAGGAATAGTCTTTCTTTGGCTACACATGACTATGGTCACAAAGGGAGAACGAAAAAGCATTTCAACATTCAACAAATAGAAATTAAGGAGAAAAGTAACATATTGCACAAAGAAATTCAGCCCATATCGTCATCAACCATCATTATTACAGTGTGTAACGTATTCAACACATTGTGATGATGCATGTTCCCATTTTTTACGCAATTTGTCTTTTGATGTCATTTCTTCCCTTTATTTTATATCTTTTTCTTTCCTCCTCCAATTGTTTACTATAAAAAATATCATAAGGGAATAGATGCAAAGGTAAAAAAAATAATAATAATCATTTCACATTGTTTTAATAATTAAGAGAAAAATATACTTTTAATTTCTCACTTATTATAAAATTGTCATTTTAATTTTTTATTCATTCATTGAAATGTTTAAAATAGTAATTCACTCATTGAAAAATATCACATTTGGTCTCTCATTTTAAAAAAAAATTATCAAATTTAGTCTCTCTATCAAATTCTAAATCTTAAATTTAAGCAATTAAATTTGATAGTTTTTTTAAAATAAAAAATCAAGTGTAATATATTTTAATAAGTAAAAAATTATTTTAAGTATTTCAATAAATGAAGGACACAAATAACACTTTTATAATAAGTAAGGAATCAAAAATATATTTACTCGAATAATTAATAAAAGTAGTATGAAAAGAAATCACAATATAACTTATAATATCTTTCTATCAATTTAGGTTAGAGGGTGAAATAGTAAATTAAACTAAAAGTAAGTTTTTATATTCTGCTACACTACTTTCCAAACATGTCATACTTTACCTCGGAGTCATCGGAAGACTGTAAAATTTGGTCACCAAGTGTAGGGAAATTTTCAACTAAAAGATGCAGAATTCAACAGGATATAATAACTGATTCTGAATTTTAGGCCATTCTTTCATTAGCATCATTAAGCTATTTTATTTATTTATTTTTGTAATAATTTACTTGTTTAGAAACAAGCTTAGATAGATCAAGCTGTTAAATCAGCTTAGCTTGTTATTCCTTAAAAAAATTCACCCATGAAGAAGACTTCAAAGGTCATATAAAATATAAATCAAAATCTCATACTTAAATGTGACACTCAAATCTTAGGCTTTCCAATTGGACGTTAATGAAACCCACCTAAATTTAGAAAGATAACAGAAAGAACGGAAGAAATCTAGATGACCCCAGAAACAGGGAGATTTTTATTTTTTAGATACATATTATTTAAGTCACCTAATTCTAGAGAGGGAAAATTTGCTTAAACAAATTTCACATATCCAAAAATACTGAAGGAATTAAGATACATTTAGCGGATTAATTGGCAACCTGCTGTAGGGACTCCATGATCGTTGAAGATTAATCATGTGCTAAAATAAATTTTTTATGAAAAATATTTAAATTTTTATTTAGTTATAAATATTACTATCAATTATGCTATAGATTATAAAAATCTAAATCAAAAGAGCTGATTCTCACATAAAGTTCCTGCCCCCCCGGGCGGAAAACCCTTTTTCCCTCTGTCCACACCCACAAGTTTTATTTAAAAGATGGACAAATACAACCAGTGTTTGTCAATCAGATTTGCTTCCACCTTTATGATACTACAAAGACTTCTTTGATGAACAAGCTCAAGCAATCACAAAGCTATACTATATGCATTTAAATACACATCAGAAAACCTAGCACACTCGATATGATTTATTCTTGCTAACAGCAAAATAAAATATGACTTGCCAAATTTACTAGACTGATCTGGCTTTCATCTACCTTCACTTGACAGATGGTTGAACATCAAGATAGAATCGTAGTTTATCAGTCTGTTCGCAATATCTGTCTTAACACCAGATACTTTCACGCCGCGCTAGACTTAGATGATAGACAGCACTTGAAGAAGCACAGGATTGAAGCCAGATAAGCTTTATTGCTCATAGCATGAGCCCGGACCAATAGGTGCAGTTCTAGCATAAAAATTTGTGACAGGAGCTGCCGGTACTCCTCGTCTATTTAACAGACATCTGAAGTGTTGCAGCCGGGGCAATGCAGTTAAGGTGATATTTCTTGTAGATGTCGAATCTTTCTGACTCCACAAGCGTTCTGTGGGAAGCAAACAGTATTTAAATCTAGCATCCTCAAATTTTTTAGCCTGCCACTCCAACCCCCCCTTCTTCACGTTACCAAAATGCATATAAAACTAAACGAAAATGTTATATATTCACCTCTACAAATATTGAAAAGAGAGGAAAAGAATTTCAATCTTCCATATCTAATTCATCACTGAGAAGACGTACAAGCAACAAAAGAGATTACATGACCACTATGACCCCTTGATATATTGCTAGCATATCTTACATCCTTTTGTGAGTGTGTGTTTCAAGTACTACATACTTTCTGGACGCAGAAAAGATCTGTTCAGATAAAAGGAAAAGACTCTCAATAGTTAGGACTCTGCAAGAAAAATTGTGTTCTTATAGGGAATCCTACATGTGCAGTACAGGACAACCGACAAGGATAGGAGGGGTGGCATGGTTAATATTTTTGGGGAAGGCAGCAGTATTTATATGCATTCAGATAACTAAAAGGAAAGCAAAAAAGGCTTCTCTAAAGGTGCAAATGTTCAATTGTTTGACCAATATGCCTTGAAATTACCAATTGCCGATAGAAAGACTTATGTACTCCAAAATTGAAAACATATGGCATGTGCTCTACCAGAAGAGATATGAACATAATACAATGATAAAATTCATCAGCAAGACATGCTCACCTGCAGCTGCTGCAGCTCGAGGCCATATTGTTTGCTGAACATTTGATGCATCAGCTGTCTCACCCCACATGCAAACTTCTCCTCCAATTACAAGTTTTTGTTCAGACTCTTCATGTATTCCTTCTAGTGGTTCAGCAGTATAGACATAATCCCAAGGCACATCAAGATGGTCAAGATACCAGACACCCTGGTTACTGTAAATACACCGGAAACCTTTTGCTACAGCCTTTGGACAAACACCAGGGCCCAACCTATAATATACATAATCATCTTTATTCTGAAACTAAGACATTAGAGTTCTATACCATAGTGAAACAGGTAACACAAGATGGAAACTCACCAGTTATGCACTACAGTTTTTGGATGAAGCTTTGATGGGAATGTGTTAAAGGTTTCTTCCCTGAGAAAACAAAAACCCAAATATAAAAATAATATCTCTACATTTTAAGAACTTTGGTGCATTAAATAGAAGCAGAACTTCATAGTTATTGATAAATACATAATCTGTTAGCATAGATGTATACTTTAATGAATATACAGGATAATTGTGGATTTCAAATCCTCATTGTCTTCAAAATTATACATCAAAAGTTCTCAATAAGTTCAGCCACAAAGAAAGGCACTAGACAGGCAGAAGACACCCCGGAGACATTGCCTCCAAGGACAAATCAAGAGAATGACAAAGTTTCTGATGTTATACTTCCATAAAAAAACAGACCATACCAGTTCACAGGAGTCCAATTTTTTGACAATGCTATCTGTTGGGCCTTGATTACAAAATACTGATAGGCATCTTTAGCAGTCATGTTGTGATTCTGAAGCCTGCATATGAGATAGTCAATATACAGAACGAATGTCACGCCTAGACATTATGCATAATAGACTGATAATCAATAAAATTAGGGTGTTTAATCTTTTTTAGGAAATTGACTACATTCTCAATGCTTTATATTACAGAGTTGCATTGCTTAGTTAACATGAATGCTTCTTGATGTGTGCTTAAATTCTTGAGCAGCAATTGAAAACTTACTTTAAGCATACAGCCTTTATTAAAAGAGCAAGCTGGTTGAAAATTTAGACTCTAATGACTGATCGTGGAGGAGTTCACTCACAAGTCATTCATAGGATTGCAAAGAAAAAGGTATTCAAAGACAGCTCACATGATAAGTCCAAACAGCTTACTAGATCCAAAAATAAGACACTAGTATCAATTCCATAAAATATGATACTATGTATTTGAGTATGAGTGTTTAGTTATGGTGATGACTATATATAAAGCTAGATATGTGCAAGGTTCAATGTATCATTTGGTATTACTAAAGACTACAATACATGAACCTTTTCAATAGACCAACTACCTCTCCCCCCCCCCCCCCCCCCAAATAAAAAAAATAAAAAAAGAAAACCCATCCCACCCCACCTTCCAACCAAAAATGAAGGTGGAACACATGTGGGGAGGCATACAGCTAGCCTTTTCTAATGCATTCCTCTGACAAACTAATTTCAATTCTGGTATTTTGCAGCACCATCCAACTCCATTTCAGAGTGCAGGTGTTGAGTTTGCATTATCTTTTTGTCTTCTCTAGGCAACATTGAATGACTATGATATTTCAAAACCAATAAAACATATAGGGTAATCAACATAAGAACCACACAACTATGACAATAGATTGTATAACTGCTTTATGGTGATTCAATCAATACTAAAATTTTTATTTATTGAAAATTTTGCATAATAAAGTGAGCTAAGAAATGAAACAATTTCTATTAGGCACACCTGTTGCAAAGCTTAACAAGTTTTAATGGCTCTAGGGGAATGAAAAAACAAAACCTAGAAATAACAGTTAAGATGGTTACCATTCCTTCACATGAGTTGTATTCGTCCAGCAATCTGTCAAACAACATTATTTCTCATTAGTTAGCAATGATAATTATATGAACTAGTTAAAAATAATATTACCGTGAGACTGCTTTTTATTATAAAGAGTAACTATGGTTTAGTCCTAGAAAGATCACACTATTTTCAATTTGGTCCTTCAAAACTTTTTCCCCAATCAAAATGGTCCCTCTGTTAGGCAATTTTCTCCTAATTAATAACCAGGAGCAAAATATGACAATTAACTTATGACCTAGACTAGCCCAAATGGAATTTTCACCCAAAACAGCATCGATTAGGCAAATTTCACAAAAAAGAGATGACTGTCAACATGAAGCCATTTTGAGGCAAATTTCGCTTAGACAATAGTGTTTTGGGGAAAAAAGAAAAGGAAAAAGAAGCTGCCTAGGTAAGATCAGGTCAACAGTTAATAACTATGTGGGCACCTATTTATTAATTGAGGAAAATTTGCCCGATGAAGGAACCATTTTTATTGGGTGAAAATGGTTAGGGGACTGTAATGATCCAATAGCAAGATAAGGGACTTGAGTCCCACATAAAAAATATCAGATCTTGGGCTTTCCAACTGCCTGAGTTAGCTTTTAGGGTGCGGTAGGTTCCCATAAATTGGTATAAAAGCCTTCCACTATCCCAGTTGCAATCATGCAACACAAGTGGTAATGCTAGTATTGCAGTATTAGCTTGGAGTTAGAAAGCTAGCACAAAGCCAGCCTATACCGGTGTCAGGGCCATGGAGCATAGTGGAATGCTGCAGGGTATGGGACTAGAATTCCACATTGAAAGTATGAAATTCTGATATGGGGTTTATAAGGAACTCTGGCTCTCCAATCTCATAAGCTAGCTTTTAGGGTATGGTTCTCCAAAAAGCTTCTATCAAACGACAAAATTTAGAGGCCTTATTTTTGGAGGACCAAATTGAGAGGACAGTGACCTTTTAGAGATTAAATAATTTATATATTATATCATAAAAATTCAGAAGTCATTTCAATATCATATAAGCACTTCTTATTGTCAACAGTCAGATTACCTATATTAAGTAACCTGTGTGCAGCTCCTTCAAAGTTTCAAATTGGATAAGCTTATGGAAAATCAATTGGGATGCCCTTGAAGGTTTTTAGATATTTAAGCAAAAGAAGTATATGCATATCAAATACATTCTTAGGAACCTTTACTTCCAAAACTTTTGAGGTTAAAAGCTATTCAGTCAAAGAGAATATCTGCACAGCTGATTCACATTATATCTAAACTTGCATTACTTGTTCAAGAGATCATTTTCAGCAGTGTAAAGATTAAATCACAACAATTGCGAGCTTGCACCTGGGCTTGGATAAATCATAACATTAGTTGTCATGGAAGAGAGCAATAGTGTAGGATCATTGACAATCTAGATTTTAGAACAAGGAAGAAAGATTGTAGCATTAAAAAAATTATCCATTGCCCTTAGGTTGCATCTTTCATCACTATAGTAATTAACTTAAAGCAATGCTAAATATAAAACCATGCTTAGGCCGCTGTTCAACAGATTAAACTTTCATGTCAAGTGGCTATTTGGAAAGTTGTAAGAAGAAGGCCGTCAAAGTCTCTTACTGACCTGTATTAACTTCATCCCCACCCAAGTGGAATAGCTCAAAGGGGAAAATCTTTCTCATATCTGTAAAATTCAGAAAAACCGAATGAAAGAAAGCTATAGAGTACTATAATATACGATAGTGTAAGGATTAAGGAGCACAAGTTACACAACTATAAGCACGTTTAAATGCACCAATTCACAGTACAAGAGGAAAAATGAGCAGAAGCTGGAAAAGGCATGACAAATTCAGTAATACCAATGACTTCGCAAAATATAGAGTAAGGACAACATGAAGTGACCAGAAGAAAGTAAAACATAAACGGGCTGATGCATGCCCTATCTATATATATAAATAGCAAAAGATTTATGGCTAATTTCTCTTAAATTTTCTTCCACTAGACTATATTACAAATAACAAAAGCTAGTGACTATTTAACAAAATAAAATACAGGTCCAAAATGGTTTAGCATAAAATTAATACTATTCAAATTATACAAACAAAACAGAACTGGATAAAACCCATACACAGTTTATCTGAATATCAATTTTGAACTAGCACTATTGTCAAATGATGTATAGAATATTATTTTTCGAATTTTAAACAAAATAAATAAATATATATTAGAAAAAGTTTTGTATTGAAGTGTCAAATCAACAAGAAATGAGATAAAACAACATACTAAAAACTTTTGATTTCATTCTCAGATGGAGTCATAATAAAGGCAGATGGGAAAAAAGAGAAATTATACACACACATGTACCAAGATGTTCTTCAAAGTTCAGACAGGTAATACCAATGTTGAATTATATAGAAAGTTTTCACAAATTGAAGTTTATGGTCAATCTACTGAATGTTTCTGTTACTTGTTCAAGCTCATCAAGGTTTGAATGAACTATGTTATCATAGTTTGACTGCAAAATGCTGGTTGAGGCCATTGCCGTCCAGTTAAGCTTATATTTAAGTTGTTGTTAGTTTGTTGCTGGTTGCTCTTCTTGAAGCGTGCTGTCACTAGTAAAGTAGCCTAAATGAAAAAGTTGTGCTTCTTCGTTTTTCTTTTTGTAGTTTCTAGTTTTTATTTTAAATTCTGTTTATTTGTAACAAGCTGAGGTTGAAATAATCTTCAGACTGAGGAGAGTGCCAAAAACCCACCAGTTATTTGAGAATAAGTATTACAATCAAGTTGGAGAGTTAAAGATTTAAAGATATGTTTGAAATATCTTATCCTTCATCTACAAGTTAGGAGCCTATTATTATCTAGGAGTCTTGTAGTAAGCCTTACCATTATCTTTAGAAGTAGTCATTCTCTTAGAGGATCATCTTTTGTAATCAGATTTATTAAGTTCAGTATAAAACAATACAGGCAGGGACTGCCAGTGTATGTAGGTGTACATGACCAAGCTGTCCCATTAGCATATCTCTGCTTGAACCAAAAACCTTCAACGAAAGAATTGAGCTACTACTGAGGACAAGGTTTTAAGGAGCTTAACCTGTCAGAATACCAGAAATGAGGTCAAATGTAAACTGCTTTGATACATCAAGTGGCTCCCTACAGGAAGGTGCTGGCCAAAGTTCAGGATATCCAGTACCCCTAAATAAATATATAACAACCTCTCAATTTTTGTCTGATGCATAATAGTTGTCAGTAAAATTGTAAAAATATTAAATTGCAGAAGCAACCAATCAAAGTAAAAAATTACAACATCCATGGCTAATATTAAAAAATATTGAAAGAGTGCATGAATCAAGGTTGTTTTGGGGTCAAATATGAAGGGGAAACTAATGAACTCTCTAATTCAAACCAAAATGCATATTTAATGTCAACTCACAATTTATACATTGAAGGTAAGTAGAAAAGATACCTAAATTCAACATCATCTCACATCCTTCAGAAAAGACACTCATAGAATTATAAATTTTAAGTCTTATATTTATATCTATCCAATGGTATATTTATTAACTGACCAATCTCTCTAGAAAGAAATATTCTCAATAAATTGCAGCGATCAAAGAAATTTTCTTAGTCTCCATGTGTCACCATTATCAGCACAATTGTTATCAAACTATCAGTTTTTGAAAAACTGAACCCTGAGATATATTTTACCATGATTCAGCATGACCAGGGACATCTACTTCTGCCATCACGTTGATACCTGTGATAAACAATGCAAATAACCACTATAATTGAGCAATGATATTTTAACTGCCAAAAAACTTGACCCCATAATTTACAGTTACATTTAAGAGTATGCTTTGCATGATATTAAGAAAGCGGAAGAGACAAAAGCAACGAATCCAAAATTATGAAGAGCTACAGACTACTGAGGATAAAACATAGAAGAAACTTCAAAAGAAATTGGACAATACTCACCTCTCATTTTGGCAAAGCTTTACATCAATGCACGGTTCAACATGAAAAGACAGAAAAACATTAGCCAAATGATTGATTAAGAAAGCTAACTCCAAGGTCATAAATAGAAAAAGACAATTTAATTTAAGGTGAAGACGATTCATTAATCAATTGGCCAGAAAAATATAATATTGTTTTAATATTGTAACAGCATATTTTCCATTCATGACCCATTTCCCCTGGAGTTTTAAACACACTTTTACTGAATAATTTCAAGTCCAAAATTAATTTTTAAACATCAACGATAGATTTATATTGGAATAGTTTTAGTTGAAGAATTTATCACAACTTGACAATTTGAAGCATAGATCATAGTATCAAAGACTCGACCAGAAGTTTATTTCAGTATGTTCTTGTTATTCGTGCCCCTTGCCCAGTAAAGTTTTGAGAAGGATGATGAAATCTTGTATGATGTTGGAAACCTTTAATCTAGTAATTAGTAGAAAATGAAATAAGGTAAGTCTTACTTGACGATTTCATATGCATCCTCTACAGTATAACGTTCCCACTTTGTATATGAACCTTTCCACAATTTTGGATATGAAGGTATCTCAAGAGGAAATGACTGCTCGTCTATGATGTGCCAATGTAAAACATTCTACTGGGTATAATTTTCGATATCAGCATTACATGAAACAAAATAAGATGGTATGGTAGTTAGGGGATACTTCATTGGTTTCCAATTGTGAAAGACAACCTGGAAGCAAACAAACGGTACTCAAAACAATCATCTTACAAGCTTAGCATAGGACATAGATTCAATTATCTGCTTAATTACATCAATTGGTAAATAGTGTCTTGAAGTATCTGCAAAATAAAATACAAAACATATATCAATATCTTCAGACCATAGCATAAAACCACTCAGAGAGAATAGATTTTTCCTTTGACATAAATCTGACTCACCCAGCATAAGCCCACGGTATGCAAACCTAGGTTTGTCTTGGATAGACCAAGGTGCCTTGTATATTTGCACTGATTTGGTCGTATAATCAAAAGAACACAATTGACTGAATGTCTGGTGCATTATAAAAGAGAGGAACAAACAACAGAAATGGGTCAGGCATAACATAAGAAGAAATAACATGCTTGTCAATCTTTTTGAAAGTTGGTTATATACTTTGACCAGGATGCATATGCTGAAGAGCAAAAGAAACAATAGCTCAGTTTCAACATAAAATTTATAGGTAAAAGTAAAGATTTTATTGAATTGCTGACATCATAGTTATTGTACAAGATTTAAAAGATTAGGGATATTGTTCACTATCAGTATGAAGGATAATTAAAATGACAAAATAAAAAAAATTAAGAATGAAGAGACATGTGAAGTTATCCTGAAGAGTAAAATTAACTCATTCAGAAATGACTATCACTCTAATAATCAGAAAAGGGAAAAGAAAAAAAAAAGCCGCAAAAGCATCACAAGTTTTGTCTTTAAACAAGAACAAGCAGCTAACTATTTATGCAATCTTCTTCACCTCCTCCGTTTCAGCCACCACCAAAATGAAAAGAAAGCAAGAAAGGAAAAGGTTTGAAATGGACATCAAAATGTGTAAACACAAAACCTTATATGCGCAACCATATTGTGGGAAGAGATTCAGCAGTAATAATACATACCTCTAACCCACGTAATGCACCATAAACTGTATTTGCCTACAAGAACAAATCACATTACAAGACTATTAATAACAATCTAGAAATGGTTATTCCAAAGCACATCATATGGTGAAGCTAAAGAATAAACTGCATATCTCACTTAATTCACTTCGTCTTTAATGACTCTGACATAACTATGTGAAGCACAATCCTATCTCAGTCTACATGAAAATTGCTTCAACCATTAAATCCCTTTATAAATCAAATATTATAATAAGTGACATGCAGGAGAAATTCTGAACTTGATATTGCATCATTGTATGCCTTGGAAATATAAGGAATTCGCCTAAATGAGTTGTTCCTGGTATAGGATAGTACGATATGCAACAAAGAAAAGGGACACTTAGTTTCAAGTTTTCTGCACTTAAAAGGGGAGAGGGAAGGTATATACTTTATAGCTACACCATCAGTTTCCCAAGATTGGAGATTGAGTCCCTCTAAAACTAATATAAGAAGCATTCGTGAGAAATAGGCAAAACCAAGTAGATCAAGCTATAAAACCTGTAACTAAGAAACTTTTAGACATCTTGTCTGGATACATTTAAACCTGCGCTCTCTAAATGGATTAATATTATTTTTGCATAATTGGAAAGATAAGTCTATCAAGAGTTCCACCTATCAAAAGATTGAGTATTTTGACCATGAGATTTACTTTGAAAATTCACTATATTACTTCAAGAAGATTAAAAAATTCAAGGAAGAATCTCAAGGTAAATATAATGGTCAAAACACTCAACTTCAGAGCTCTCCATAGAACTACCCAGTCGGAAATAGGCAACTAGAGTACATTCATTTATAAGTCAGCTCAAGTAATTTGCGCAACGCATTGATAACTAAGAGAGGTCCTACAAAACATGTATAATTCTCAAACAGGAATTGAAGCAGGGGAAAAAAAAAAAATCAATGTACCTCAATTGTTACTTGCCCAGCATTGGGTTGCCCATTGGACTTCGGAACGAGCAAAGTATAGCTTTCATCAACACCAAATTGAAGCTGCATCAAAGGAAACCGCTCTCAAACCCAAAATTACTTCCTTAATAAAAAAGAAAACCAATTACCAGAAAATGAAACCAACCTCCTCGCTCTTGGAATGAACAGTAATCCTCAATTCATTAACATCATACACAGATATTCTTTCCCTTAATTTCCTAAGAAAACTGAATTTATCACTGCGCTTGAATATAATCCCTCTGTATCTATCAAATGCAGCTCTGATAATAGCAGAACCGCCTCCATTACCATCCGCAACAAGAGAAAGTCCAGGATCAACCGAGAGCGTCTCATCGCCGAAGGTGAATTGCGCAGGCAGAGGCCAAATGTAAGTGAGGGGTTCCCTGGAGTGGGGGGGTCGTTTGACTCTGGCACCAAGAGCTTGAGAAGAGCAGAGAGAAAAAGAAATGAGGAAGAATATGTGAGAAGCTGCAAGGAGCCATCTGGGTGTACAGAGAAGCATGACTGTGTGATGATGAATCCTCAATGGAGAATTCAGCATTAGCAGATGAGAGACAGTGGAAAGTGAGAGAGAGAAGCAGAATAAATGGGGAGCCTCAAGCGTTCAACTACTACGAAAGGGGAAGGAATTGAGCTGTTAAAGCTACAAAATATTTGGAGGAATCTCAGACAAACAGACAAACTTCGATAATTCACGGGCCGTAGAAGCAAACGTTAATGTAGTACAAAATCATGGGTGAGTTTTGTTCGGAAATACTGAACAAAGAAACAAAGTTTCAGGAAATTAATTATTTCAATTTTTAAATTTAGATTTTACGTCATAAATACCTTATCCATTTTTTTATGAGAATAAATCTTCCACCATCCAATGTATCATACGTTTAAAGATAGTGAATAAAAAGTATCAATGGATTAGATTACAAAGTATGTATATGGTATAATTTTATAAATTCAAAATAATCCAAAATTATATTGCTAATAAACCTGATGTTAACTTAAGAAAACTTTTTTGGTCAAATAAACTTGACTTGTAAAATCTTATTAAAAAAGTTTAATTAACAAAACGAGCTGGCTTCGTACCTTTTTAAAAATATAACTCGAGTTTAAAAAATTCAGATAAATATATTTTGTAATAAAAAAGATTTATTATTTAAAAAAAATTAATATAATGTAATATTTTAGTAAAATAATAAATAATTATACTTTTTATTTAAAAAATTATATCAATACAATAATTTATTTGTATTATAATTTTTATATTTATAATGTTACAAATAATAATAACAATTAATTATATTATTCATTTTAAATTTTAAATAACAAATTGATTTAATCATAACTAAAAATACTTGATGAACCCAACCTATAAAAATATGAATAAAATCTTAAATAAAAATATAAATTTTTTGGGGATCATTTAATACACTAAATTTGTAAATAATCATATTAACACTAAAACAAAAAGTGAGAGACAAAAATAATATTTTTTTCATACTGCCTTCCTCTTTTTAGCTTAATAAAGATAATAATTTAATCAATAAATCCATTGGACTAACCCTTTAAGGATTTTGTTTGAGTTGATGAAATTTAAAACCTTTGGAGCATTATATTAAGAAATTAGTCAATGTATATATATATGATTATTATTTTTTAATAATATATTGTGCATATGTAATTTTTTTTTTTGCAGAGTTAATACGTTTTGCCAACCGGACAAGAATTATAAATGTAGTGCATGAATTGCATGTAACGAATGATTTAATTTTATACCCGTAAAATCCAGAAAATGTGAAATAAAATATATTCATGCAGAAAAATAAGTATCAAGTTGAGTATTCTAAATATCATCATTTTATATCAGACCAAACAAAAATTAATTTTGTTGTTGTCGTTTTCCTTGTTTTGTACTTACCTACCATCTTTGTCTTAGGACAAAGCAACTTTACCAACTATTCGTGGCCAATATTCTTCCCACTTACTATTTGCAAAATGTTTTTTTTTTAAAAAAAATTATTTTCATGTTTATATTTTTACTTAATTTTAATATAATCCCAATAAATTTTTTAAACATTTAGGTATGTTTATTTTATAATACTGAGATAATATATGATTGGCCATATCTCAGAATTTAGTGCCAAAATAACATAAGTTTAGTGAGAGATACTAAAATAAACGTTTTTTACATTATAAACATCTAATTACATTTTGTAAACATAAAAAATTAATTGAAGACTAGAATTTTTTTTTTTTTTCTGAAGATAGTATGGTCATAGTGCTATTTTGATATTTGAGAGATTGAAATGCAAAATAAAGACAAATATTAATGAGAGTTTAAATTTATGAATTGTTTTTATTTTGACAAATTAAATTTTTTTCATTTGTCAGTAAAAATACTTATCCTTTATTTCGATAAGGAATTCTCATTTTTCACTTTCTTGCTGGTTTGACTTTTCTTTTTGGGGGAGATTATGCAATATTCATTGGTCATCATGAACAGTGAGAAATATAAATACAACTTGAAAGGCAGACACCGCCCAATTTTTTTCAAAAGTTATTTTTTAATTTTAAGAATGTATTTAGTATTTTATATTAGCTTTGAAATTCCTTTTTATTACAAATAAATTCATAAGTTTTAAAAAAATTCTAACTAAAATTTTAAAAGTTGTTAATAGTCTTATAAGAAGGAATCTCCTGAAATAAGTACTTGGAGATTTAAATTTAGTAGTCTAAAAATTTTTCATTAAGAAATTTACTTTTTCACAATAACAAATTTAAACTGATTGAATGGACTTAAATATACTAATGCAAAAAAATTGCAAATATCTTGTCATGGGAGATTTTTTTGAATGAGGGATGAATCTATGGGAGTGTTGGAAGTCATTGCTTCTTAAATTTTAAAAATTTTAATTTTTATATATAATTTTTTACTCTTATTAAATTATAAAAATTTATTTTCTCTAATTTAAAATTTAATTAAAAAATTTTTATTCTCTTAAAATTAAATCTTAAATTTGCCATGTCAAATTGTAACGTGACATGAAATGTGAGAATTTTTTTATATGGATGCAATAATTATGTAGGATGCAGAGAAAGTGAAAAATAAAATGTATTTAAGGCATCCTCTCCTATAACAAGAAAATTTTTTTAAAAAAAGTTAATATAAAATAATAATATTTTATTAATATTAAATTAATAAAAATATTTTATTACATTTTTTCTGGAGATTCTCCAGGAGAAAATCTTCCCACGTTTAAAACCACACATACTCACATTTTGAAGCTGATAGGCTGTATCACTATCGCTCTGCGTGATCATGAAACGAATCACGTCACTGCAAAGTGCGAAATCGACTACTCTGATTCTGGGAAGCGTAGCATCAGCTCCGCTCTATGAGCTTTGTGGAATTAGAACATATAATTAAACATAATTATAAATTAAAAAAATAAATAAATTGATAATTTAATCTGATAAAGATGATATTATTGATATGAGTATTGGTTGAGTCTAATAAGTTTAACCCACAATGCTCAAGAGCGTTTCTCATAGTGTTTTGATGATAGAGAGAGAATGACAAATTTTGTTGTATAAAAACTAGTGCTTCAGTGTGTTATTTATAGGATTTTAATTAATAATATAATTAATCAATATTATTCAGTAAAATTCTCCAGAATCTTTAAAACAATTTTAAATTTAATTAATCAATCAAAATTAAGCCCATAAAATCTCTCTTTGGACAACAATCTTATATTAGTAATTTGACGGATGACTACTAATACTCTTGGACTGTGAGTTGGGTTTCTGCCTAGTGGGCTTGTAGATAATCAAACCCATCACCAATTATCCACACATATTAAAATAAAACTCAATCCATTCTCAGTTTATAAATTATAACATCAATTACCTAATTAGAATTAATAAGGTACTAATCTAATAAAATAGTTAATGCTAATCCATAAAATATTAAAATTATTCTAACAATCTCCCACTTGGATAGCATTAATTAAATTATTAGATCAATAAACGAATAACTAATTAGGTATAATAATATTCTCATAAACACACAGATGTGTGTATATTTATAAACCATGCAACATTTAGTGGTAAAACTATACACAAAGATCACTGAATGCTATAATTAGTTATAACATGAAATTAATCTAATAGTATAATTAATGTTAATCTATATAATATTAAAATATTCTAACACTTTATTTTAGAATATGGGTTTATTATTCAATAAATTGACAAATTTGACTGACATTTTAAAACTTATATAGCTTTTGACAAAAGTATAAACTTGTCTCTTTTTTTTGTGTGTGATATTTTGGTGTTTTATAAATTAATTATAATAAATTAATCTCTTATAAATTTAAATTTATATAAAATAAGAGTTTTAAAATTTAAATTTGTCCAAAATTAAATTCTCTATTTGAATTAATAAAGAATTAATTTTATATAAAATAAAATTTTTAAAAAATTAATGTACCTCATTAATTTATAAAAAATTAAATTATTATAAAATGAAAAAATAAAAAAACTAGTTGGTACTTTTCTCCGTAGCTTTTATGACTTCATTTTTTTGGTTAAAGAACATAACTGAAAAAACCACCTTTATGTAAGGTGGTCTTATAACCTGTAACTCCACTTAAAGTTGTTTCCATTCCATAAGCTTCTCTATTTTTATTTTTAAGGGATATTTTATTATTACGTTATAAAAATTGTATAAAGAATAAGAAACTATCTTAACCATACACAAAATATAATGAAACACTTTTAGAGTCTAAACATTTTTGGAGTCAACAAAAAATATAATGAACTACTAATTAATGTATTAATTAACTGTCTCCTAAATCTCTTAATAATGAATTATAAATATAAATTGACATTGTTTAAAATTAAAGTTAAAAAAATGATATATAGTTGAATGGTTTATTCAATGATTTAAATCGTTTATTGTTATATATCACTTAAAATTAGAAGTAGAATCAAATATAATTGTATCAAATATATAACTCACCTCATATCTAATGTATGCTTGCCATCCCTTTATAAATTTAGTCATGTAATTCTAATAACAAAATTAAAAAGGGTTTTTCTTTTTAAAATGGAGGACCACATACAAAATATGACATAATCAACTAATTTGGTTGCCAAAAGGTGTGTAAAGAAACGTGAATAAAAATAGGAATAAGAAAAGATGAAAATAAAGGTGAGAAAAATCAAGTAAATATATTTGGTTACACATGGAATAGAATAAATAGAATAGAAATGATACGTACTAACTTTGTTTGGATGGATGATTTAGGAAAGGAATAGGAAGGATACTGTGGGAAGTTACCATTTTAGCCTTCATAAATTTGTCTTTACAAAACAATGCTGGAAAAATGTAGGGAGAGCATGTGTACCTAAGAATGCATATCATGGAGGGGTTTTGTGGGTTTAGATGTTTGCAAAGGTCTGGAGTGGTGTTGTTATTCCTATAGGCGATCATTCCTCTCGTCAACAACTGACGCCGAGAAGAAAGGAGATCAACGATTTGGGCTGGTTGGGCTCCCCTGTGTTGCGATAACGCAGGTGGAATTGCTATTTGTAAACCAGGGGGCGCATTTGGCCGCTCTACCGTGAACATCATTGGGTCAATTCCTATATGAGAAAGGTGGTTTTAGAAAAGGCATTTGGGTTCATTGATGGTCGATGTGAAATAATGAACTGGTGAGATAGGGATGCGTCTATGTACTACCTCTCAAATGAACGTGCGTACGCATCAGTTAACAGTAAAATTTTGGGGATGTTTATTTGATATTTTGTTCTTCTCTACTCTTCAAAATGAACCAAGGGAAATGACATAAAAAATGGCTCTAACAAAGAGGGAGTTGAGTATTTCCTTTCTTTTCTATTTGGTTTGTGTAGTCCAATATGTTATTCTTGCTAATTAGTCCCATATGGATATGTGGTAAGTGCAGCAGATTGTATGTGTTGCTTGTTTTCCATGACCAAATGCGTGGTGTGGGAAATTTTTTCTGGGGTACCATTTTTTTTGTCTATGTAATTGCCATTAAATCATGTGTGATAGTAAGTTTTATGTGGTTATTAATTGGTTCAACAATACGGCCATTTTGCATTAATGGTTGGTTGATGTGCTTTGAACATAGCATTTGTAGCCTGCATCATTCATTGGGAATGCAGGTGTCGTTATATGGGAAATTGGGTTTGTATGTTGGCTGTGATGTTTTTCTTGGTGAGCTTACTTGTTAGATTTCAATGAATGACTACTGCTGACATTGGTATGCCATATGAACAGTTGTTGCAATTGTTCTTTACATTCTATTTGGTTGTAGATCGCCATGTCAAATTCAAGTATGGGTGAGAGTTCTGGCATACAGCCTCCTGTGTTGCAGAATAGGAACTATTTTTGTGGTCAATAAGAAGCTATTAAGATATTGGAATTAGACAAGAATTCAAACATATTGTTTGCAAAGTGTGAGAACAACTTGTGCAAATTTTGGCAATGGCTTTCTGAAAGTGCTGAGGAACAAAGAAACGACCAAGGAGGATGTGGGCACTCTGAAGAAATGCGCAGAATGAGCATTGAAATGACGGAGCTCACACAGAGAGTCGAGAGGCTTGAGGGCAAGTCTGGGTGGTGGAACATGGTTTATGTTTTACTCATGGTCATAATTCTGGTTTTAATGTGTAGAGGGAGTTAGAAGTGTTCATAGTATGTAATGAATTTAAACAAATGCTAAAGGGGTTGTATGTAATGTATATGGAACCTACGTAGTGGGAAAATTTTGTATAGATTAGTGGTAGTTCCTTTTTGCTTGTACGTGTAAGGTAGGGTGGTGGGTGGGTGCCTTCTTATTTCCCACAATTTTGATTTCATTTTGGTGGTTGTATGGCATCTGTAATATTGCATTTGCATTATCTTATGAAAAAGTGTTATGGTTGTTGCTTTGCACTTTTGCCCAATTTTGTAGTTAATTAGGCAGGATTTGTTGCACAAGTGGTAATTTACAATGCAAGTTCAATATGCTGGTTAAAAGGTTTACATCGTTAGTGGCTTCATTAATTTCTTACCAGGATGTAGGTCCATTTTCTCTCTTTGTAATGGGAAGCAAAAGTTAAGAAATTACCTATTATTCCATGAACATGATCACCATATATATTTGTACTTCTTGATATGGTATTCTTTTGGGGGAATAATTTCAAATCTAAATAGTCATATCTTAGATGGCTGTAAATCAATTTGGGATAGATGCTTCCTTATTATTTGAATTTTGTTCATTTGCAATAAGGAGAAGCTTGTTTATCTCTTGAGTTATCTTTCCTTTTTTTTTTTTTGTTTCAGTTGTAATCACTTTGATTGGTTATTAAATTTAGTAGTAAACTTATGGTCTAGTGAATAAATTTTTCCAAGAACTAATAAAATAATACTTATTATGTAGATGGGATTTTGTAATATATGAGGATGTAACATGATTCAAAGTAAATAGAATAGGGATCAATTAGTGATTTACTAATATACAAGATATTTTAATACTAATAAATGTCTTTTACAATCCAGGAGTAATATAGGATCAATATGGCTCTCCAATCAATTGGACATATATTTACACATGTTTGAGTTAACAACAAATGATGTAAAGATCAACAAACAAGGACAGTCCACTCACTAAAAGAGACCCTGGACGTGTTTCTCCGACTGAAAATAAAACAAATGTATCTCATACTAACATTGCCACTACATCCAAATTCAATTGCAATTAATCTATGAATGAACACCTCGTTGCATTTCCCATCAAACAAAATATATGAAGGCACCAGCCCCCTAATAACATTCCATCCAAGTTACAAGCATATTCATATAATTGCACCTATATTGTCATATCTTACCTAAACACCCAAGTGCCTCCATGGCACGATACCAGGTGGTTCTCAAAAAACATAACACAAAAGAATTCCATATCAAACCATATATCTCTAGGTCACCCATATGGCAATACAGATGCCATATATACAGTGCAAAAAAAAAAAAAAAACCCCATAGCCATAGGTAGTGCATTAGTGAAGGAGTTCCCTCACCCATTCCAACTTCATATCATTAGGGAGTGAACAGATGGCATCCATGAGTTTGTTATTTTTTGACAATTTCAGGTGTGCACGTATGAACTTGCGACTGCTTAGGCTTTGGGACTCGTAGCAACTCATGAATTAGATCCTCCTTCTTGATGTCTATGTTGGCTTCATATGCCAACTTGTCCATGGTCACATAAAGTGTGCTCATGCGAGCCCACAAGTTGCTTTCCATATCTTGAAATGGGCTATATTTTCTGGATAAAAATTGTACAAATTTAGTTTATACCATTTGAGCATTTATTCTATGAGGTTACATAAACAAAAAAAAAAAAAAGCACCTAAATGAGATTACTTTTTTTTTTTTTTACTAAAAATAATAGGTTCTGAAGTCCTTTCTCATAGTCTAATTTAACATTGAGCAACCTAAACTTTTGAAGATCATAAATTCAACTCTCTCAAATATTAAAAAATTATCAACCGTCATATCATTCTATACTTTTCAGTAAATTGATAATATATAAAATTTTGATTTTTTTTTTATAGAAAATAAGAGTTTGAAAATACAAAATTAAAAAGAAGTATGATAGAACTAATATTTTTAAATTCTTACAAATATTTTATTTTTTAAATAAAAGATTAATTTTTCTTAAAATATTATGTTAAATTATTTAATTAAAATGTTTAATATTGTGACATAAATATTTGACAAAAATGTGATTCATTTATAATATTTGATTAAAAAAATTTGATTTAAAAAATAAACGTAAAATTTGATCCTCCAATAATGTGTAAAAATAATAGTTTTTTTTATTCCATTTGGTGGGCCCTTGAATCCCACTCAATCTCAAGTGAGTGCTTTTTCTTTATTATAATAACATTATCCCAAGCCTCCCTTATAGACTAAAGTTCCAGTCCAGATACACCGGTGGTTGTTCAACGCGGGCAATCTAACATAAACCTGACACGGTTCACGAATCCATTGGCTGATCAAATCAAGTTCATGACTGATTTCTACCACTCCATGCACCCGAGAAGCATTGTAATATCTCTCTGGGAAACGATCGTACCAAATCAATGCCAAAATCAGGCGCAAAGCAAGGGCGGGACCCACCAATCAGGGACCAGATTCACGAGTCTCGTCATCATTTCATTTCCTGTCTTGAGCAGCGAACATCACTAAATTGAATATGGTCATGAGGACTCATATTTTTTAGGAGATCAAATGTTTTTATTATTAGATTATTTACAAAAATATGTGATTATAGCTATAAAAATTGTGAATTTTTTTTATGTATTTTTAAAAATAATGATGTAAAAAATATATTTATGTCAAATATAGTATTAAATATCAACATATAATAATTTATTATATTTAGTTTTATTTATGAGCAAAAAAATTCTCAAATTTGTTTTTATATGCTTTTTAATTTTTTATTTTATAATAATTTCAAAAAATGTTACTATGTAAAATTTTCAACTCATTTCTGTATTTTTTATTATTTCACTAACTCCCAAATTTCTATTTTTATTTTATTTTTAATTTATAAATTGAGTTTTTGAAGATTATTGTAAAATTAAAAAATTAGAGGGGTCAGTTAATGATTTATAATAAGTTTTAAATTCATAAATAAAATCTAAAATGTATTGAAGTTAAAAAATATATAATATATTATTTTAGTTTAATGTACAATATATATATATATATATATATACATATATAAACATGTTATTGTAGTTATTGTAACACGTTAATTATTGCAATTATGTAATACAACCACTTTAGGATAATTTATAAAAAAAATTATCTCGATTTTAAAGTTGTAATACTTAAAAAAAGAAATTCAATTTCCTAAAACGTCGAATCTATCATAAAATAATTGGATCGTATTTCTCTCCTTCCGTCCAAGAATCTGCTGCCACGTTCAATCACACACACGGCGCGTGTTCTTCAAGCGCGTTGGGGATCCACGTTTCCTTCTTCGTCTTCCCCATATCACGTTTTCCACTTGCTTGGTTCAAAGATCTTCCAATATATCAGCAGTCATCCATCACCAGTCACCACCAACTCCAACCATCAGCCTCCAATAATATTTTCTTGAAATCACCTGCAAGTCTTCTAACGACAGTGCCTGCTCGCCGACTCTAGCGGCGGTTCACGTTCTTTGTTCCGGTGACCGGGAAATGGTAGAGACGGTGGAGGTGGAGAACGATGAGGAGTTGTCTTTGCTGGGACAGACCAACAATGGTGACCGGTCCTGGCGGTTGAACTTTGACGGTTTCCAGTTATCATCAGAACACAAGGAAACGAAGCCCCCGCGTAGCCTCCATGACTGCCTTGGGGTCTTGGGTAACTAAGAATATGTCCTCCCTGCTATGTCTGTCTCTTTCTACTTTTGACAAATTATAGATAGCAATAACAATTTTCATAGTTTTAGTGGTGGTTTTTTTATAATTAATGGGGAATCTGCAGATTGCAAGTCACCTTTTAACCAATGGCTGTAGTTGATTAGGGGTTGTGCACTGTTTTTTTTTGTGGATCATTTTGTGTTCTTTTTCTTTAAATGCGAAAATAGAGAGATTATTTCGTGTTCTCCATAACCTTTTCTGCTCGCTTGGCTTATACTTGTACTGCTAGTCTACCTATTTCTCTATGATTCGTGATAGCTGCCGCTGGGACTAAAGGAAGTCTGTCTTCCTATAAGTAATATGTACGCGATAGAAGGTAGGCATAGATTTTCAATCACTGTATATTTTGATTTTTTTTTTTTTTAACAATTTTTCTTTTTTAGTTTGTGCATGGGAAGTGATATGTTGTGGATGGAGTATGATATCTCATGTACAGGTCTTGTCCTCCTTTGTCTGTGTTTTGAATGATATAAGGTCAGGTGATTAGGTGCTGGACTTTTGGGTTTTACATGCTTTAGGGAAAATGCTTTTGGCTGTAGATGTGTGCCTTTTGGGCTGATTTGGCATTTTATTTTGGGGTTCCATGTCTTCGCTTTCTATAAGTTGCATAGAGTTGGTGCATGAAGTTTTTGCTGATCTGCAGTGGCACTTTAGCTACATTACTTAATTTGATGTTGTGCGTTCCTAGGTCCCTGGTCTGGCTGAAAGGTCTGAATCAAATGTTTGCTTATCACTCTGCCTGCCGTAATTTATCCTTCCTTATGTGTTTCCAGGTTTCTGGACCTTTTTGTAATTTATGTTATGTTCCGCATAGTCATATTCTTTCACCCCATAACAATAAAACTTGAAACTGGTATTATGATTTCGCGAATTTGGGCTTTGCAGAAGTTTGAAACATAACTGAGAAGTTATATTTGACCTTCGTTGTCTGTAAATCTTTGCACAGAGTTTTCTGTTTCAAATGACTACTTCTCCCTGAGGGGAGGGTTAAGGATATAAAACGTACATGGAATGCATTTTTTCTGTATTCCTAAAGAAATATTCTTTGAGTGGTGGTGGTATTTTCATGCAATGTGAAAGGGGGGATTGAATGGATCATGTCATAAATTTTCATTCCCATTTTTGTTCCTTCATTTCTTCAGGTCCTGAAGATAATGTAGCTGAGTACTATCAGCAGCAGGTCGAAATGCTTGAGGGATTTAATGAAATGGATGCCTTAGCAGAGCGTGGGTTTATTCCTGGAATGTCAAAGGTTTCTACTCCCTCAGTCATCTTCTTGTTTTAGATTTTTATAATCAAAATACTTAACTGAAGTTCTCTACAGGAGGAACGAGAAAACTTGGCTAGAAGTGAGGCATTTGCCATCAGACTATCAAATATAGGGAACATGATTCTTTTTGCTGCTAAAGTTTATGCGTCCATCAGAAGTGGGTCCCTGGCCATTATCGCGTCCACTCTGGACTCACTTCTTGATTTACTTTCCGGATTCATCCTCTGGTTCACTGCATTTTCCATGCAAACACCTAACCCATATCAGTACCCTATAGGGAAGAAACGGATGCAACCATTGGTTAGTCCCCTAAGCATTTTCTCTAAATTTATGTTAATTTTATGTGAAGATTCAACATTCTAATGTTGATCATTTGTATGCAACCTAGGAATTCTGAATGACATATTTACATTCTGAAAGGCTTTGCTACTTTGTCGATCATATATTTCAAGATTATTTTTTTCAGGATATTTCATTTTAGTTTTAGATTACATAATTGCAAGAGTAGTGCTGGATTGTTAAGGCATACCATGATATAGTATGATTCTGCATTTCTGTGCCCTTCGCATATTATTAATTTTCTTGCAATAACGTAATATGTTTCAATTCAGCTGCAATTTCAAGTTTTATCCACTTCATGCCCGCTTGCTTTCCTTTAGTGAGAGAGAACTTACTCCCAATAACAGAACCATCAAACAAAACGGGGATGATTTTTGTGTTAGTCAGAGGGAAACTTTAAAAAATTGAAAAATAAAATGTTATTCTGGATCTTGTGACTGTATAATCTCCCCAGTTGTTTGGAATTTGTGCATCATTAATCGTCATTTTTTTAAGACTCTTATACTGCTTGTGAGATTAGATTGGTTGTTTATAGATCCTCCCTAGAAAGAACGGTCTCAATTTTGGGTTCTTATAATTTTGGATTTGTACTTTTTCCTTGTTGGATAGTGATTCACAGTCTGTTTGGGTTCTTACCACTGATGTAGAAAAAATTGTGCTTCTTTGTGATTCCTCTTATATATGTTGTTACTGAATTATGTATTTGAAAGAGAAAGAAAATCTTGGGTCATGTTTACGTATAGTTTGTACATATGTTGCATGCCTAAAGCATTAATTGAATTTTGATATTTGATGTTTAATGGTATCATGATTAATTTGGCAGCAACTTGGGGCTGACATTTTGATGGAACCCTTGGGTAGAACTCATCCCCAAAAGCTAGTTCATGAGGAGAGGATACCCAAAGGTTTTATAAGCCTCCCACCAAGTGGTATTCCACCCATGTGGAACTCCCAAGTTGCCTTGGCTTGTGGTTCTTAACATTTCCGCCCCCTTATCCCTTTTCGCTCCTTTCCAGCCACCGCCGCCACTGCCTGGGATCGAAACTGCTCTGATACCACTTGATGGAACCCTTGGGTAAAACTCATCCCCAAAAGCTAGCCAATGAGTTGAGGGTGTCCAAAGGTCTTATAAGCCTCCCACCAAGTGGTATTCCACCCGATGTGGGACTCCCAAGTTGCCTTGGCTTGTGGTTCTTAACACATTTTAATTTTGAAATTTGGGTTCAGGGAATTCTTGTTTTTGCCTCTGTCATGGCAACTCTGGGACTGCAGATAATTTTGGAGTCATTGCGGACTCTAATATCAAATGTAAGTTCATCCTTGCTCAAATTTTTAAAGGCAAATTCCACAACCCCACTACTAATAGTAATAAACAATATATATAAATATTTCAAGTAGTCGCAACTCAATTTCTGGATGGCTTTAATCTATGACTCTTACAGGAAAGTACGTTCAGCTTGACTAGGGAGCAAGAGCGATGGGTTGTGGGCATAATGCTTTCAGTGACACTGGTGAAATTCCTACTGATGATTTATTGCCGCTCTTTCACTAACGAAATTGTCAAAGCTTATGCCCAGGATCACTTTTTTGATGTGATTACGAATGTCATTGGCCTTATTGCTGCACTTTTAGCTAATTATGTTGATGATTGGATGGACCCTGTCGGTGCTATCATTGTAAGTGAAAACTTTCCTTAATTTATAGGCTTGAAGCTACCCCAAAAATTTGGATATATTTGTTTGCTGCATCACTAGCTAAAATTAGTTATTATCATGATTTTCAAATTGAATTAGCAACCCGTCAAAGCAATGGAAATTTAGATTTGACGGGTTGCTGATTCAGTACCTGTGATAAAGGTAATAGACCAATATTTCTGGTCGTGTGTAAACAAGTTCTCATCCTAGCAACTCTGCCTTTGCTATGCTTCATGTTTGAATGATCTCATTCTCTACAGTAAGATGTTTGTAATTTATTAATTGATATCAATTTTTAGTTCCTGTTTAACCTTTCTGCGTGCTGTGCTGGCGGTGGTTTTTTTTTGCTTTTGGGGCCAATGAATGGGGTGATGAATTAACGCATATCTTTGCTTTGCTTTGTTGGTCAGCTGAAATTTTAAAGAACCATCAATGGTATATCCAGCAGTGTGATTTACGGAAGCGCCTTGTATTTTTATTGAACATGTAACTTGCATTTGCTTATTTGTTACATCTAATTATTCCACTGCAGCTTGCTTTGTACACCATTCGCACTTGGTCATTAACGGTGTTGGAAAATGTGAATTCCCTGGTTGGAAGATCAGCTGCGCCAGACTATTTGCAGAAACTCACTTACCTCTGCTGGAACCACCACATGGCCATAAGGCACATCGATACAGTCCGGGCTTACACCTTTGGGTCTCATTACTTTGTTGAGGTTGATATTGTCCTGCCAGCTGACATGCCCTTGCAAGAAGCACATGATATTGGGGAATCATTGCAAGAGAAGCTAGAGCTTTTGCCCGAGATTGAGCGTGCTTTTGTTCATCTGGATTATGAGTACTCGCACAAACCTGAGCATGCCCAATCTTATTCATAGCAGCAGTAAGGTGTTTTCACTTTGTCCTCTTTCTTCTTCCCACAAGTTATAATTTCGAACCATTTCGCGTAAAAGAATCTGACATATATTTTTAAAATTGTAGGTGTAAGTTTTCTGCGAAGAAGCAGTACTTACCAGCGCCATCTTTTGGACGAGATGCTATCATGCACCTTGAAGAGGCTCAGAGATATAATTGAGTGTGTATTTGGACAAGCAAATGGTACTTTTGGTTTTAGCTGGTAAGGTTTGGACTCTCCATTGAGGTCTTTAAAAAGGAGAAACAGAATTACCAAGCTACCATATGCAACTCTGGGTTAAGGCTCAAGTGTGTAAAGATTGTGGCAAATTGCTGATGGAAAACCTTAACACGTAATTTGTTTTCATTTTTAATGTTTCATTTTCTGCTGAATTTTAGTTTTGCATATTAAGTTTAAATGCAGATTACGTGCATCTTATTAAGTTATGAATCACCGCCTTTAAGCTTTGCCTTAATGACTTTACTTGATGGTTGAAGCAACCCTTGGAATATCAGATAATATATATATATATATACCGAGTAGAACTTTATTTTGGTTTTTCAGAACATTTTTTTTAATTAAATTTCTTATAGAATTTTTTTTTTATTAATTTGATTTTACACAAAATAATTTTCATTTGATCCATCAAAATAAATTTTCAATTTAGTTTCTTATGAACACGTATTTAATATTATCAATTTGGTGTCTATATATAAACATTATTTAATTTGATTGTTCATAAATAAAATTATTAAAAATATTTTCGAAAGATGTTAATATAAAGTAATTTTATCTGTGAAGATTATATTTACAAATATCTATATCAAGATATTAAATTTAGAGTTATTTCATGACGAACCAAATTAAATATATAATAATTTCAGAAAAACTAAATTAAGAATTAAAAGATTTTACTCTCAAAGCAATTAATTCCTTTTGTAGACACATTTAATTTTTCAAAAACCATTAAGATACACTGTAATATTCTTTATTTTGTGCGTACATATATAATAAGATAAAATTAAGTTTCGATAAACAATTTATTCAACCATTATTATTTTTCACCGACACTTTGGTTTAAACACAAATTTACAAATTTTATTTAAAAATATGAACATAATTTGTCGCAACATTCACAATCCTAAATTAAGGAGATACAGAACTTTGGACTGAGACTAAGGGGACTGGGTTTTGGGAGGCCCGCACGAGTGAGTTCTGCAAAGTAAGCAGCGTCAACACTCGGCCAGCCTATAGCCCCTCCATAAATTCTTGCGCCACATATTGGTTAGCGCGGCGAACGGCTCCCACCGCTCGCTTTGTTTTCCTTACTCATTAGTTTAAGGCACTTTAAATGGTTGCACCCCTCCTCATATTTATAGTGCCAAGTCTTCCAGCAACGTTCACTTCTACCCGATATGGGACGCAAATAGCTACTACCACAAGTCTACGCTTCCACTCCACGTGGGCTTCAATTTTCAAGCTATGCTCTTCCAAAACGAGTAAATTTGTTGATATTGATTACCTCCAGAGTAAATTGCCTCTCTCACATGGCTAAGTAAAATGGTGCCATGTGTCGGATACTTGAAATGAAGATTAGATAGATAAAATTAAAAAACACACCCTTTTTTCCTACCTATACTTGAGATTTCCGGCCGTCTTTTCGATTTCATCTGGATTTAACAAGATCTCTTATGACTCAATATGTTTAACCTTTAGCTTTACCCAAGTTTCTTTTTTTACTGGTCCAAGATGGATAGCTATGAAATTATGAGTTTGCTCCAAATTCTGCTCATGTGTTCTAGTGTGCTAGAAGCTCTGATATGCAAGTATGGAAGTTAAACCAATATATTGGTTACTGTTTTAATAATATTATATTCTTGAACACCCAAAAGCAAGGACAACTAAAGAAAAGAAGAATATGATTGGTGGCTCAATCCTCACATGTGACACTATTTTGGGAGTTGAACTAGCTAGTTGCTCTATTATTAAATGGAGATTAATTAACTTTCATTTTTAAAAACCATCAATAAAAAAATAAAACTATAAGACTGGTGGGAAGTAGAGAAAAGGATTTCAAACAGTTTTGAATGAATATGAGCAAATGGATTAAAAAGAATACAAGCTATAAAACATTTTTTTTATTTTGTCACTGATATGTGGTTGGAATTTTCAACCGGTATTTAGTAGAAAAAAAAGGTGTCATTTCTAATTTTATTCATTTCAAGTGATTTACAGGTGACACAACTTTATTTGGTCATGCAAGAAAGGCATTAATGCTTTCAAAAACTCACGGGCATTGAAGAATTCACCTACTTTTAGATCACTTTCCTTTTTTAATGTTCGTGATTATATATGCAAATCACTGAGTTTCTTTTTTGGATAAACAACGAGGTAGAATGCCCAACAAAACAAAGAAACTAATAAACAACGAGTTTAGGGTGACAAACACTCCACAAATTAGCAGCAATTACAAAAAAGGCAAAGCTACGATATCGAAACATTTAAAGGAGGGAACTTGATTGTGAATATGTTTGGCAAAAGTATCAGTAGCAAAGTTAGCTTCACAAAAGATATAGAAACTTGAACAGACCAGTCCAAATTAAACCATTGCCTTATAGCACGAACCATGTGAAAACTTCCATATAAAATTTCCTGCAGATTATTAGCAAATGGATTAAAAAGAGTAAAAGCTACAAAACATTTTTTTTTTTGTCACCGATATGCAGTTGGAATTTTCAAACGACATTCAGTAGGAAAAAAAGGTGTCATTTCTAATTTTATTCATTTCAAGTGACTCCTAGGTGACACAACTTTATTTGGTCATGTAAGAAAGGCACTAATGCTTTCAAAAACTCACGGGCACTAAAGAATTCACCTACTTTTAGATCATTTTCCTTTTTCAATGTTCATGATTGTATATGTAAATCATGAGTTTCTTTTTTTTGATAAACAATGGGGTGGGATGTCTAACAAAACAAAGAAACTAATAAACAATGAGTCTAAGGTGACAAATACTCCACAAATCAGCAACAATTACAAGAAAAGCAAAGCTACGATATCGAAACATTTAAAGGAGGAAACTTGATTGTGAACATGCTTGGCAAAAGTATCGGTAGCAAAGTTAACTTCACAAAAGATATAGAAATTTAGACAGACCAGTCCAAATTTAACCATTGCCTTATAACATAAACCATATGAAAACTTTCATGTAAAATTTCCTGCAAATTATAAATCATCTGAACCATTACTAAAGAATCAAGTTTCATAAGAATAGATCTATAGCCAGCTTCAAAACAAATTTTAAGCCCATAAAGTAAGCCCCAAAATTTAGCATTAGTAATTGTGCAATTTAAAAGTTTGACACTAAAACTCTTTATAAAATTACCCTTATTGTCTTTTAGCAAACCACCACAAGCTACAAATCATTATCAGAATCAGAATCACTAGTATTAAGCTTAACAACATAATCAGGGGGAGGAACCCAACGGATATGTTGAGTAGAGAAATCTTTTATGGTCCTTTTAGTTGATTTGAGAAGAGAAAAGGCACAGTAATAATCTAGAACCAAGGTAGCTATATACCTCAAGAAACTGGCGGACTCAATGTTAATTTCTTTAAATATTCTTTTATTTCTCATATGCCAAATTTCAGTACAAATAGTTAGAAAAGCTTGAAGCCAACTCACCCAATTAAAGAAACGAGTTCCTTTATTCAAATTGGAGTTCAACCATTGGATGAGGCCTTCTTGGAAGAAAAACACATGATGGGAACTAGGCACAATGCTCTCCCACACCAAACTAGCGATATTACAATCATGAATAACATGGAGTACTATTTCATTATCAAACTTACAAAGCACACAGCTAGGAAATGCAACCAAGGATCGACAATGACGGGCACTATTGGTGATAAGAACTTCATTAACAACAAGCCATAGGAAAGCTTGAATATGCTGAGGAAGCTTGAATATGCTGAGGAACATTTAGCTTCCAAAATTTACCAAATAGATCATTTTGAAAATTCCAATTAATACCAAAACAAGAAATAAAAATAGATTTACAAGAAAACATACTAGTAGTATTAGGAAGCCAGGCCACAGAGTCAACATCCTCATTTAAAGGGGAGACTCTTAGAGGAATGATAATGTCCACAAAATCCGCAAGAAGGACTTGTTGAAGCTTTAAAACATTCCAATCTTCATTAATGAGGACATAATCTACCACAAGCTCATTCCAAATACTATCATCAATATTAATGATAGCAAAATATTCAAGTTTATACACTTCTGGCACCCAATGGTCTATCTAAAAATGGATCAAATTACCATTTCCTAAACACCAAAAAAGATTTCAATATAAGGGCGCTCAGATTTGAATAATACCCCACTAGAAGTTAGAAGCAGCATTATGCTGATGAACAATTGGAATAATAGCTTCAGAGCAACTGTATTTACAAATATTATCTCAATTAATCAAATGAATTTTTCGGAACCCTAAACCACCAAACTTCTTGGGTTTAAAAATATTATCTCAGTTAATCAAATGAATATTTTTCTTTTCAGCAGAACCATTTTAAATAAAATCCCTACAAATTTTAACTATGCGATTATACACCTGAAGATGGATTTTAGTAGTTTGCATTACATAAGTAGGAATGGAAGCAAGAGTTGACTGGGCCAAAGTAATTCTTCCAGCAAGGGAAAGAGTATTAGCTTTCCAACTATTTAAACAATTTATTATTCTATCAATAAAATATTGGAAATCTCTGTATGAACATATATAATGAAACAAAGGAACACCTAAATATTTACTTAGATTTTTAATTATATTCATATCCAAAACCTGGCTAATTTCATGTCTTTTATCCTGTGGTACATTAGTAGATAAATAAATGCCAAATTTTGAGTTATAAACCTTTTGACCCAAGCTTCTATAAAAAACCTCCAAGGTCTCCTTAATAACATGTGCTTGTTGAGAAGAAGCCGTACTGAACAGATATATGATCATTAGTGAAGAAAAGGTGAAATAGGATAGGTCCTCTTCTATTTAAAATAATGGGATCCCAATGTTTTTATTCAATAGCTAATGAGATGGAATGAGATAACCTCTCAATACAGAGGATAAAGAGATAAGGGTAAATGGGGTCCCCTTGACGGATCCCCCTTGAAGGAACAAAAAGGTTAGTAGCATGACCATTCTAGAGCAGTTGCATGTCAGCAGAAGTTATACTCCACCAAATAATATTAAATATGTTATTTAGAAGGCCAATATCATTTAGGGTCTCCCTTAAAAATTTCCAAGAGAGCTTATCATAGGCTTTCTCAAGGTCCACTTTAAGAGTCATAAAACCTACATTACCTTTTTTAGTTCTTTTAGTATGAACAACTTCTTGAGCAATAATGATATTATCAGTGTTTTGCCTCCTTGTAACAAAATTATATTGATTTAGGCCAATAATTTTAGGCATAACTTTTTTAAGTCTAATGGCAAGAATTTTGGTGACTAACTTATACACCACATTACACAACCCAATGTGTTTGTAATGTTTCATCATCTCAGGAGTAGGAACTTTTGGGATAAGAGAGATGAATGTGTGATTCATAGATCAAATAATAGCTAGCTCATAGAACACTTTGGTTACCCAATCAACTATAGAGTCCTTCACATGATTCCAATTACATTGGTAAAACACTGTAGAAATACCGTCAGAACCAGTGGCTTTCCAAGGAGTTTTTGTGCTTATGAATTGTCTGATTTGTCAACTTTTGGATTTTCTATGACACTGCATAACATGCTGTGTAATTTTAAAATACATTTATTATCAAAATTAGTAACTTTTTTCTTTTCTCTCCTGCATAATTTGTTGTGGTATTATACTTTTGGAAGTCTTGCTGTTGATAAAGCTTTTTCGAATTATGCATAGAAGTCCAAACCTGAATAAACAATGCTTTGACAAAAAAAAGATTGGGCTTAGTGTACTGCTACCTAATATGAGGATTCAAATAATTTCTGAATTGTTTTGCTATTCCACATGGAATGATAGAAATTCTCGATGTCTCTGATATTACAAAGGAAACTAATTTATAGATGTCATTTTATAATACTTAATAGTTTGAATGTTTGTAAAATGTGACAAATAGGAAAACACGAGTAAAAAGACAATACTCTGAATAATTCAGAAATATTATTGTTTGAACCTGCACTTAACTTCTGGTGATTAATCTAGTCTAAATTCTTATTTGTAACATGCTCTACACATCACAAACATAAACATTTTGATTGTTGTTCGTCATCCAATGCTAAATAGAATCAAGATATTTGTACCAAACATTTCCTCATACAAAACTAGCCTGCGAAAATGATATGATCTTTTCTCTTTGATCAATTCATAAAGTTTCGTACCATCCCTAACTATAATTATGTTGGCATTTCGCCTTTTTGATTTCTAGTTTTGTTGTCAGTGTCATGCAGATATAGTAACACTAAGCGTACTTTTGCAATCTCACAAACTTGTACAATGAAACATCTTTTATCGCATGAGCATGTGGTCCAAACCATAAAGATTCCATGTCCAATTATTGAACAAGTGAGAATTTTAACCTTGGAGATGGGGGAAAAAAATGTATTTTTGGGGGTTAATTTTATTGTAAAAAAGAGATAATAATATTATTCAAATCTCAAAAGACTTGTGTATGAGAATTGTTTGATTGGTAAATTTAAAGTTGTTAATCATGTCATTGTTAAATTATTTGCTCCATAAAAGAGATTGATCAGTTATTTATGAGGTCAAATTTTGCAAATGACAGGACAGAACAAGACTGATATGGATTCACTGCAACAAACAAGCTAGCAACTTTTTATTCATGATTTCTCTCTCACACTACTCGCAATTCAGAAACTAGCTTTATAAATAATGAGGGAACAGTGAGAAAAACTTTATTTTCCTCGCTAAATAACGATTGTAATTTAGCTGAAGAGATGTCCTTCTCTATTTTCTTGTTAATTTCGCACTGAGTTAGTCTGCGAGAGAATAGCAAGAGATTATTTCCTTGCTAAATACTTTTTTTTTTTTTTTATAAATCTTATGTAGTACGACCATGACGAAACTTTCATTTAAAGATTACTCGTCAATTATAGATGATGATGCAGACGAATCTAAATATTTTGCAGTGCAATTTTGTAGTATAGATTATCAGTGATGATTTTAAAATTTGATAGGCACTCAAAAATTTATTTATTTGGATTCGAGTCTATAATGATAAAAAATTGAGTTTAGGTTGTACCACCTCATCTTAACTATATATATATATATATATATATATATATATATATAATAAGCATGATATTGTAGACAAATATTTCATATGAGATATGTTGTGCACATATTTAACATTTGATTGTATGCTTGTTTGGGCATACTATTTATTGTGATGTTATATGAATAACTTTCATATAAAGGAGTGTACCAACTCTTTTTTTTAAAAAAAATTCTTGGAATAAATGGATCTGAGTCTAAGGAAATTAAGGTTCTGTGGTAAAGTGAATGAGGATTGAATATGATATCCAAAACAAAGATTACAATATCCAATCCATATGCTACTACTCATGATGAACCCTAATAATTATATATGCGAATAATATATAAGACAGCAGTACAGTGGACTCAATACTTTCTACGTTTTGGATTTCACAGACACCAGAATCCAATCAGTATTAGACAGATCAGCGTCCATATATACATAATTACCAGACATGAAACAACAGGGTTATCCTCGTGCTTGCGTGGCATGCGGTTATTTGATGTTCCCTTGAAGAAGCTTTTGATAATAACAGTATATACAGAGACAAGAAGCTTGCATGGGACCATTACGTACGCAAGAAATATTGCAGAGAGAGAGAGAGAGCATGGCTTTGTGTGGTTTGGCTGGTAGCGAGGGAATTTGGGGAAGGCAACAATTACGTAAACCCAAAGTGAATATAAATATAGAGAGGAGATCAGGAAGAGATCGTTTTCAATGGCAGATCGATTTATTAGTCTGCGTCTTTAGAGGAGGAGTTATCAGAGATCATCTTCTGTATCATCTGGCTTGTCTCTTCCTCTGACATTCGATCGTCTTTACTCTTCGATTCTGCATATGCTTCGAAGAATTCCTTGTTTTCTTTCTCCAGCTCATTCCACACTGCAAACCACCATTTGTGGATCACATGTACACACACACACACACACACACACATATATATATTTGATTCGTCATCTTCTATTACTGCAACATATGCATGTGCATGTTACAGTCCTTAATGTTACTGTTGTCTGGTAAAGTGCAAGAATTAAACCAGCCATATGTAATTGCTGGCCTCGTATTTGGATTTCGGGGTTGCCATATTTGGTATCTGTTAATTTTTTTGAGTTATATTAGCATGCTCATTTATGGCATAAATGACGGTTTAGATACTTTAAACATGTTTTTGTATAGATTATATATAATAATCAAATATTTAAGATTTCTATGTGCTATTAGCTAGTGAACACTGGCATCATATGTCTACGAAGAATATATATGGATATCATTCAATTTCTATATGTAAAAGTTCTTTTCTTGTTTAATTTGCTCCTGAGGCACCAAAAAATTGCGATGTCAGAAATCAGAATTAATCTATATGTCTTTGTTTTTGGCTTTCACATTTATAAAGTGAGTAGTGAGGAAAGAAACTCCCATTTTGAAATTTGTGCTCCCAAAACTAAAACATAAGACCCTCCGAATAAATCTCTGAACTATTAGAAGACGAAGTTGCCTAGTATATATAGATTAAAACTGATCACGCTATAAGCTAAATTTATTTTGCAGTTAATTAGTCAAGCTGATCATACATAATGAGTACTTCAGACTTCAGAGAAATACTAGGTAGGTAGCTTCAGTTCATTTCATATATGATCTTACGTTATGTGAAAGTTCTTTACTTGTATAGGTATGTTCTTCACACGATGGCCATGTAAGAGGTTGAAGAAAATATATTATATATAATATACCTGTGGAGGTTATGACAGGCTTAATATTTGCATGTTTAGAAAGGGCTTCCATGCATTCCTCCTTTGACATGTGAAAGATCAAACACTTCTCGATCAGGTGCTGCACCTATATCATACATCAGCGCAACATCGTGATCTAACCCCACAAGATTAATTAAGATGAAACAGTTATAACATAAACATATAGATCAAATCAACAATATAGCAGATCACATACCATATGAATGTATGAAGCAGTAGAAGAAGAAGAAGAAGAGGAACAAGAATCTCCCATATATATGATCCTATATGCTATAGCTTGTAATATAGCTCTTCAATTCGCGATCTTCAAAGGACTGATCTAAGAATATGTAAGTGAAGGGATCGAATATGTGCAAAGAAAAGATATATGAACCAAGAGAGAGATAGCTTGCTTCATTTATATGAAGGAGACCCTATGGAGACACAGCACAATATGGTAAAATAGAGTACAAATAAAAAATGGTGAAGGTGATATGGGTGTGGGGCCCAGAGTCCCACGTGGGTGATAATTGATAATTGGTTGGGAGGGGATTAGAGGAGATTGTAAATGACCATTTCTTTGTCCAATTCTGTGATTACCATTAAGGCACCCCCTCCACGTGATTTGTGGGGTACCCCCACATAGAATTCCCCCTTAAGGACAAACACACATCATCAACTACAGTATCATATACAAGCCTTTCGGTTGATATATAGTAGATCATGCACATTAAGAAATAATCCTATAAAAATAAAAAGATAAGCTGATAGTTCTGAGATCTGATGACTTTTAACATAAAAAATTGTTCGGCTTTTAATTCTGTAATAAAATAAAATTTATAGAACAGGAGAGAATAATCCAATTTAAATATAGTTGATACATCGTTGAGCAACAATGCCATTATATTGAGTACATATATATGTTTTGTTCCATCGCTACGATCCAAAGCTTGCCCATACCTTGACATGGTATGCTGCAATTGGCTAAAGCAGCCCACTATGACAATCTCATTTGGACTACTTCCTAATTATATGAAAGATTCTTGTATTAAAGATAAGATACAATAAAACAATATAAAAAAAGAAAATAAATATGTAGACTGTCATATTTATATTTTGTAGTGGCTTATCAATTTATTCTACTTATTTTCAGTAGTGGACCCAAAAATATCTTCCCTCTCGTTGAACTTAGTTGGTTTGTCTATTCGGTGTGTATGTACGCGCTCACAAGAAGGAGGGGTGATGTGCGGTGTACATCTGTTTATAGTCCTATTTAAAGCCTTGTTTGGCACATCATCATAATTAAGTTAGATTATATTAGTATATACAATACGATCTACCTTTATTAGGTGTTTAGTGCATACACTATACTATATAAGTTTGGTTGGTCAATCCGAACTTATGGTAGCTTGGTATTTGAGAGGTTTATACAAGCTCATTTGTGTACCAAAATAGGTGGTTTGTCCTATTAATGGTTTCATTGGCTTGATATTAGATTTACTCCAAAATAACTTCTGTCCTCCAAATCCCCTTATTTGCATAAAAAAGGAAAAAAAATTACTTTTACATTAGATGAACAGTACAGATAATAAAATTCAATTTCAGATTAAAATTTACAAACATATATAAATCACAATTATGCAAAATCACATTTCACCAAAATTAATTTTAAAATACAAGTTGAATTAAAATTATTTTTGCCTAACTCTAACCCAACACAAACTTAATCTGAGTTATCATCATGTTATTAATGAAATCTCTATTACTTTGATAAGACTTGATTGTACAAATTTTTTTTTTTAAAAAAAAACATTCTTATTCTCCACTATGTTCTCACCCTCAACATTAAGAGCATGTTTGGTATGAAGGAATAGAAGAGTATGGAAAGGGATAGGGTGATGAAAATGAGTTTGGTGTAGATGAATGAGAAACCCGTGGGACTAAACTGATGGAATCAATGTATCTCCTTGGGAATCAAGCACTTTTGATTAAAATACCCCTCCTTCCATTATGCAGCATCATCTTCCTTCTTCCATCATTGTCGGAATCTCCCTTCATCACCTATGACAGTGATGATGACGAAGTTACAACAGCAATAGAAGCAATGAACTCCGTACATACAATTTAAGTCCATGGTGAAGAGAAGTTGTGCATCAAATCACCCCATGTGTAATACCTATAGAAATTTATACTTAAAAAGGGAAAATTGGTAGAAACAAATGTTGAGGTAGATGAAACTTTATCTAAGAATGTAACCAAAGTTAGTACATAAATATCACCCTATATATTTTTAGCACTTGTAACTCAACTAAGTATGATAACTAAATATTTGTTAGGGAAATTTTGATATGATAATATATATATATATATATATTTTTTTTACAATTAAAAAAAATCCTCAATTATTCGTAATAATTCCAAGCAGTATGCTTGTCAGAATCCTCTACGTTTAGCCACTGTCACTGTTATTGAAGGACCACCAGTGGTCGACCGGCACACCACGAGCCCTGAAGGCCTCCCTAAAAGCCCCACTGACCACCAATTGCTAGAAAACGGTGTAATTTTCTAGTGAGTAACAGAATGCGAAATCGAGCTCTGATTCACGAAATTGGTGCATTTTTAATCCAATTAAACATAGGGTTTCACTTTTTGTAGTGATTTCACATCACACATTTTTCCCTCATTTATACTGATTAATTCGGTCTAATTTGCTTAGAATAAAAAATAAAAAAAAATAATTCAAGTACTATTCATTCGCGAAAATACTGGTCATACAAGAAAGTGATGAAATTGAGCTCAATTTGCATTGTTTGTTTCAAATTGAATTAGGATTACCCTTCTAAGGTGAATTTTACACCTTTTTCCCTTAAAATCACTGATAAATTGTGAATTTTAGCTTTCGGATTGAAAAACCCCAATTTAGGGATCTAAGGGCAATTTGGAAATTTAGTGAAATTTTTGTTCTTAAGACTTCTTAAATTTTTTTTTATGCATCTAGAGAGTGATTTAGAATTTTTAGAAATTTTAGTTTGAATTTTAGAACAAAATTCGAATTTTTAATAATTTTTCTAGATTTTTCATAAAGACAAAAGAAGGAAATTAGAAGGAAAAATATGAATGGCTAGATTATATAAGAATAAATATTATTTGAGGTTAAATGTAAAATTTCAAATTTATTAGATGACCCTAAAGTGAAATTTATGTTATAGTAGGTGTTAGAAATTTAATAAGTGCATAATGGAATAATTGAATAAAATAATAATAATAATAATAATAATAATAATAATAATAATAATAATAATAGTAATGATAGTAATGATAGTAATGATAATAATAATAATAATGATAATAGTAATAATAATGATAATAAGGATAATAAAATGAAATATAGGTTATAAGTATTTTAAAGAATTCTTTAAGTGGCCCATAAATTTAATTTCCACCATTTAAAAAAGAAAGAGGTGAATTGGATAAAAATGAATGAGAGATAATTAATTAGGTATGTGATAGAATTAAAATAAATAAATTTATTTGTAAGGATTGGATGATAAGAGAATTTTATTTAATATTTTTAGGTGACTAGAATATTTTCAACAAAATAATTATAATCAATGATAGAAGGAGGTTGGTATACTCCTATGAAGTGAATAGATAATTTTAATTATGCAGAATCTTATTTTAAATTATTCATGATGATTTGAAATATTAAATTATTGGAAATACCAAAATATGAATTATAAAGTTGTATGATTTTGAAATTTTTAATATATGTACATGGATAATTATTTATCTATGAAATATTGGGAATATATCCAAAACAGAACCCTGTAGCTAACGGCAGTTGACGTTAGCCGTAGTACACTGCGATTGGTATTCTGATAAGGTTGGGTATGATACCCTTACCTCCATGTTTTGTTTGAGGCCAAGGGCTATTATGATATATACTCAGAGACTATGGCTGTATGAGTATCTATTTTGATCTGTTATCACTAGCCTTGGGCTAGCTTTGTACTTTGTAATTATGACTGGTTTTGTAAGATATTCCCAATTACATTTTATTAATGATTTTTCTCTATTTAATATCATTGAATTATGTCTCTATGATATCTGGTTTTAAATTTCGAAAGACGTACCACTGTAAGTCTGTCTTAATTTTTGTAATATTAGAATTACCTGCTTCCACTCACCTCATTATTTAACATTTTTCATATCTCAGCGCTGATCCAGAACGTCCACTTTCAGAATTTTAATCTTGGTGATTAATTCCTTAGTGAACCTAGCCCACTGCTAGAGCTATGTCTTTCAGTATTTTTATGATTCAGTTTAATCGCTCCTTGGTATACAGGCTAAATGTTTAATGTATTATTATGATGTGTCAGAAATGATCTGTATGAAGAGTTATGAGATCTATGTTTGCTTAATATGAATTTATATAAATTTTGTCATTATGGGGGTTTTAACAGGTTTGCGAGGATGAATGATACTTTATCCCCATGCCGATTACACCCTACCAGCTCTAGGTCATGACACCATGATTTTAAACTATTAGCAAATGACGATTCAACCACATTTGATAGTGATGGCATGACAAAGTAGCTTCATGGCGAAGAGACAATGAGTCTCCATCTTATAAAACAGAAAAAAAAAAAAAAAAAAAGTGGACATTGGGTCCACGGCATTGGCCATGGTGAAGGGAAGGAATAGAGCCTCCTCCTAAACCTATAATCCCTTCAGCTTCATTGAAGCTCACACCTGTAACACTTTGGCCGGAGATATGAAACCTGCACCTATATGCAAGATCTCATAGCTTCGCTACTTTTGCAAAGCTAGTGTTCAACTTTGTCATTTCTTTAAGAAGAACCCATTCGTTATTGACCCATTGGGGCAAAGATGATGTGTTAGATAATTTTTAGTGAGTCCACGGTAGTTGCTAGTTGTTTGCTAGTCACTTGTTGGGCATCGAATTTGGATGAAACTGCAGGTTGCAATTGCAGGGGAAGGGAAGGAAAGGAAGAAGCTGAAAGGGCTTTTTCTTCTACTAACAATTTTACTTTTTATTTTAAATAGTAAGGGTATTTAAGTCTTTATCCTCATCCTATAAAAAAAATTTATCATTCTAATTCCTTTATATATCATACCAAATATAATCTTGGGCTATATGATTATATTCCATTTAGGCCCATTCTCATTTATTTTCCTTAAAAAATACTACATGCTATCAAATAGGCCATAATTGTATGCATAGTATAAAAATTTATACATTTTTCGTATTAGTTAGAACTGGAATTATTTTAGACAAGGGGTTTTGGAATTGGACTAAACTTATATACAGTTTCTTATATCTTTGCTATGCTGTTATCCAATTATAATATTACAAGTATTGAATTAATTAATAATAATGCATAATTTAATTCAAAAATCAAACAATTATTTGTAACAATCATACACGTGTTATAATATTATTGAACAACTAAACACTTGTTATGTTATAATTGAAAAATAGTATAGCAAAGATATAAGGAACTTTATATAAATTTTTTTTTTTGGAATTATGAGTCAGATAAATTTAGGGTCAACTTCAATTTAATTAATTTGGATTGAGTGTAATCAAGATAGATAAATGTTGTTTTTTTTTCTATAATTAGTAGGACAATCTTAAACACACACTCTTCTACGTCACTTGAAATTTTAATTAATGTATTCAGTAAAATTCTATTTTCATTTGATTTTTATTATTAATTTGATCATTTATTTAATAATTTATTTTTAGTAAGGTTTTTTTTTACTGATTTACGTTCTTAATTTGATTATCCATTTGTCATTCTATTACCAATATAGTCCCCTCACTCATTAGTTTATTCTTAATTGGTCCTTCACTTTTGACTATATTTAGTCCAAATTGAACATAGATTGATGGACTAAATTGATAATGAAATAAAAAGAGAAGGACTAAATTAAGAGTAGACTAATAAGTGAGGAATCAAATTGTAAATAAAAATTAGTAAATAATCAAATTAAAAATAAATTAATAAATGAGGGATCAAATTGAGAATGAAAATCAATAAGAAATCAAATTAAGAACCAACTTATAAATAAGAAAATAAAATAGTATTTTAATTTTAATGTATTCAAACAAGAATAATTGAAACAAACTATAATATATACATTAGTTTACCATTGAGGAACCCTTTTAATTAGTAAAACCATATTTTGTCAGATGTCCTCGAACAATCAGTAGAACCATATAAACTATGTAAAACCCCATAAGGTTTTTTCTTTTTCTTTTTTTTTTTAAAAAGTCAAGCTTCTTAATATTTGTTGCTTTATCTGAAAAAATGTTATCAACATCAAATTACATGTTATTGGTACTTTGTTTCTAGTTACAGTCATTATTTATAACAGAAAAAGAGACATAGAACTCTCCTTGCTGATACTTTAGAATCGGTACATTTGAGATTTGGTGCACTTGCATTTAGTTATCTTGCATATAGTTTTTCTTCTATAAAAAAGTATATCTATTTTACGAAATAGGAAAAATAAAATAAAACAATGCAAATGTACCAAATGCACAAAATTTAAATTGTCTTGTTGAAAGCAAGCCATGAATTCTTTGCATTAATCAAATCATTTTAGCATATTGAGGCTTACAGTTGCAATTATTTATTTATTTATTTTATTCAAATCGTTGCAAGATTAGACCAAAAGGCACGAAAAGATTTGGGAGCTTGTATATATAGCAAAAGAATCTTATCAATTTTTTTGTCCTGCATGATTTTGATCATGATCACCAGAAGAATTACTGTGTTTTCAGAGATTCATCATGACAAGTCATAGATAGGAGAGAGAAGTTTCTGTTTTATATTTTGAAACATTTTGATCCCTTCATTTTCTTTGAATTTTCAACATTCGTTAAATTATGTGTTATTTCTTTGGCAACTTTTTTCTTTCTCAAATTTTGTAACCCAGAAGAACCTTATTAAATAAAATAAAAAATAATATAAATGTTAAATAATAATTATTAATTAATTAAATTAAATAAGTTACCATGGGCGATCATCCAATATTTGAACACGATAAATTGCTAACTTCTTATTTGTTGGTACTACAGTCATTCATATATCCAAATAAATTTTACAGTTTTGCAATTACTATTCCCCCCTAAAAGACTTTACCTGAAGCACGATTTCTTGAGAAATTAAATTTTTAATGTAACCGACATGGAGCATTTTGACTTTTCATGTTTGTGATAGTTTAAGCTTTATTGCAGTATTAGTGCTATAATTTTTAAGGTTTTATCACACACACCAATTTAATTTATGAAAAACCTCATAGTTACAGTTATTAGGGTTTGTCATAGATGATATTGACTCTGAAACTTGTTCCAGAGAAAGGTTCAAAAAATGATATTTAAAGAGTTTGAATTATGTACTAGGTCAGATAAGGTGTAGGTATCAAGGCAAACGAAGAGACCTGAGCTGAATCTCAAATTAATTGAAAACCCAACCTGTGTTCAATTCTACTAACTTTTAAACATTGATTTTTTTTTTTTAAAGTAGTACTAGCATACTTTATTAAATCTATTCAGCATTACAAAGGTTTAACTCCTAAATATGAAAACTGGAGTATCTAATCAAAAGTTTGGTTAAATTATATGTTATTGGTTGGTTTTTCTATTAATTTAAGTACACAAAAAAGGGACCATTAATTAAGAGTTCCTTGCAATTTTGAATTAAAGCTCCTCACTTCATGAAATCTTTCATAGTAGAGTGAATAGCTGTAACTACCTTTTGAGCATCATAAAGAAATGTTCTCGTTCATGTTCATGGAAGCCTATAAGATAGTTGAGTATAAAGTTAAAGCTTCAATTATTTATGCCTTATATATTCCCTAATAGTGGCCAGTAATCACTTGCAATACTGAGTTTCTTTGGTAGCTAGAAACTATCCCAAAACCCAACTTTCCTTCTGCTACAAAGGTGGCTCCATCAATACAACATTGCCATCCTTGTACAGTTATCTTTGCATTCCCAGGGATATTTGATACATTGTTCTGTGTTGGATTGAAGCTAGCATTCTTGGCTTTCCTCTATTTGAATAGGAATTGAAGAACTAATCTAGTTATAGAGGATATATTTTATGACCTATGCTCCAAGATGTGATGATTTCTCATTCCCCAAATTCTCCATGCAATAACACAAAACTGCTCTACACGTTCATTTTAGTTATTTCCCATAATTTTGATAACATAATCATTAAAACTGGTATCAGAACTAGTCTCTCTGAGAAGCCCCCATTCATCCCAATGATTATTCACTAAATGACAACTTACTCAAGTATGGAAACATCTATTTCTTCACAGTTTTGACACTTCTCATCTACTTGGATGCCTCTTTCTATCAGTTATCACATACATGGAGGACATCTTTACCAACTCTCCAAATAAAGTCTTTCACTTTAGGGCTAATTTCATATTCCATATTTGTGGCCAAGGGATAGAGTTGATAGAGTCAATTTCATCAAATTTATGAGTAAAAGTCACATAATAGATAGATTTAACAGTGTAATTACCTCTTTTATCAAAATGTCATATTCTTCTATCACTGTTCTTATTAATACAAATTGGAATATGCAAGATTGAATTGTAATCTTCAACAAGGAATAGTTGTTCAAGTTTGATCAAGTATCATTTTTGTTTGTATGTTGTCATGAGGCTTTCAATCAACCTCATCAATAGGATTTCAAACTCCTTTAACATCAAGAGTTCCATCTCTTAGCAGCCAAGGGTCATTTGAAATACATATTCTCTTTTTATCTCTCACTCTCCATCTCATACCCTGTTTTAATAAGAAAATGGATGACCACACACTCCTTCAAATGAAGTTTGAATTCGAACCAAAACAAGCTTACCAAAAACCCTCTTCAAGAAAATATTTAGTTTTGAGAACTCTTGAAGGTTAGTGTGTTTGGCAAAGTGCCAAGTCTTCACCCCTGCTTCCCTATCATAACAATGTTTGTGAAGATTATAAAAACCTATACCTTGGTTTCCTTTATTGTAATACATTTTATCTCAAACTAATCAATTAATGCCGCTATTGTTATCCTGAATTTTTTCCCACAAAAAAAAACTCACATGAAGTTCTTTTAAAAAAAAAAAAAGTAAGGAAGAGAAATACATTCATGCTAACTTGTAAACATTTATTCGCTTCAAACTGATCATTTTATTCTACATCATTTTATCTATTTATCTATTGCCATCCATCTGACATACGCTGAAAGTACGCTCACCCTGAAAATATCATTAAACATACTGGAAATTGATGCATTTGGAATAATGCAGCTACAAAATATCATTAAACTTCTATTTTATTCTACACCTCACTGCCGCAAGGCTTCATTATGGAGTTGACATAATAGGAAAAATAGTTTTCCTTTTTTCTTTTTAATTTATCGACCAACATTTCTTTGAATAATGCTGAGAACAAAATGTTAAATGCCTTATGTTAATGTGGGGAAAAACATATGCGTATATACCAAAAGAATTCATGGAGAAAAATACGTGTATACGCCTTACGTTAATATGGAGAAAAATATCGCTCCATAAAAAGACTGAAACTTTAAAAAAGTTAAAAGACACTTATCACCGTAATACCAAAAGAATTCATGCGTATATAGATAGCAATATTTCACTGCAATACGGGCAATGGCAGCATTGAGTAAACATTACATACTTAAATACTCAAATGGAGACAATCCAAATTCGTACATAGCTAAACAAAATCAATCACTACAAACAATTACCAACTTCAGAAATGTCATTCATATATGGAAAAGATAGAAGAATTAATATCAATAAGCACTGTCATTCACACGAGACTCGTTAAGCATTTTACAGCCAAGCTCAGCAATCTGTATCATCAAAAAATTATGGGCTATCTGCAACACTAAATAAAATGGATGTCATGCAACCATTTACCCATTAATTATAAGCCAGTAGCTAGTTCAGGTCGCATCAGCTTGAAGATGATCATACACTGAAAAGCACTTAAAAGAAAATAGCTAGACCAAACCAACCTGAGAAATTAATGGTAACGCTCCTCCTATATTCCTAAAAGCGCACCCAGAAATTTCTCCCACAACATATAGGTTTACAACTTCTCAAACTTAACGACCACGACCTCGTCCACGTCCACGGCCCCGACCCCGGCCCCGTCCCAACGGCTTTCCTGCAAATGCAAAGGAAATTAATAGAACCAGAAATCATTAAATTACAAAAAACCTGAACCAAAAATAGTCCGTATGAGCAGTATTGCAGTCAAACTATATACAGTACCTGCAGTAGCCTTCTTAGGCTTCACCCTAGGTGTTTCTTCAATCAGCAAAGTCTCAAGATTTAAACTGTCAGGAAGGATATAATAACGGATGTTGTTACCCCTCACACTGAGATGATCCAGAGTCACTGGATTTTTCCCTTTCAGAGTAAGCTTGACTGTTTTCAGATGCGTATTCATACTGATATCCACACCTGGCAACACAAGAAGTCAGAGGATCAATTTAGCTCTAGGAAGCATGGATACTGACATGGACATGGGACATGACGCTAACATATACATGGTCAAACAACAAAGTTTGAAGTGTCTGTATATAATTTGGAGTGTTGCATCATGTCCAACATAAGTGTCAGACGTGTCAGAAGTGAACATGGCTCCAAGTGATGAATTTTTCTTATTCGATATTATTAGAGGAGAAAAGTAAAAGGTCCAATTAGGAAGGAGGATAAGATCTTCTCAGCAAAAACAGTTATAAACACGTTCATGTGTAATAAAGCTCTCAAATCCCTTTGTATATCTGACAATGAGGTTCTCTTAAAGCCATGGGCAAAGCACCAATGAAAAGCATTAAAACTATTCTATGCCATAATTGATGTTTGATAATGGAGCAAAACGTACACTATTGCTGATGGAGCCCGACAGTAAAACCAGTATCATTAGCAGCAAAACAGGAACCAATCCTCAGGAAAAGGATGGCATCTTGATACAGGAAATACAGGAAAACAGATAACGAAATTAAGAACCTCACTTGGCTTTTGAGAAGCCAAGGTCTCTCCCAAATCACTACTGAATTCTTGCCTGCCCTTCACTGAACTCCCTCCAGCCTATATACAAGCTAACTCACGCACTCTCTCTCTCTCTTCCACCTTCTAACCTGTGTGACTAGTTAGCTACATGTTTTTTCTAGAATAACCCCTAGCCTCCCCTGACAGATCACTTCCCTCCAGCCCAATACGTCTCTTATCTACTTTCTTTATTTTGCAATAGGTCACGGGCCCATCAGTTGCAAAAAAGGTTCCTCAAGCTATAGCGTGTGGCATTGTGCATTGAAACATTGAAGTGTGCCACACCTATTGTTATATAATTCACACACCAATGTAGATTACCAGAATATGAATTTCACGCGTCATTCAGGAACCTCTGTTCATTAATGGTCATGGCAGTCAACCCAAATGTTCAAAAAGGACTCAGATGTTAGATGAGGGATAAGAAAACTAAGGATATTTGTTAACAATTTGAGGCTACTGTATATTGAGATTGAGATTCCAATATATACTTTTGAGAACTGGGGATGTGATAGTAAGAAATTTAACACGATCATGGCAAACCAGGTTATTGCAAAACAAAAGAAAAGATACGACAAAGTGAGGAGGGAAAAAGAGGAAACAGAGAAAAAGAACAAAGATGAACTGAGGTCTCCCATATGGCGCATGTGGTATGCACCATGGGCTACACAAAATGGAGAATTTGGTGCATGTTACAGTGTGCCATTTGAGAAGTGTACCTGTGGCAATGTGTCACCACACACCATTGTAAACTATACTCTATCCCACAACAGCTGTCTTGAAAAATATCAGCATTTCACAAAATTAACACATCAGAAAAAGGCTCATAGTGAGCCTGAAGTCACTGGACGTGCTGTCACAAAGGTCTATACCCCAAGGAATAATGTGGGAAAGGATTCTGTTGGACCAGCTACTGCTAAGCCAACAGAGGCTGCCAACGTGCAAGTGTATTCCAGAAGCAGTAAACCTGGACATCTTGTAAACTGGGCAGAAAAGGAACTCAGGTCAGAGTAGCCAACTCTGGCATGTGCTGCATGAGAAGGCTGAGCTCGTGAAAGAAGGTAGTTTGTTATGCAAAGAGCAATAAGAAGCCTAGAGAAGTGAAGGCAGCATGTGGAGAATTTTGAACTGAATTTGTAAAGGTCTCTAACAATCTTGAATTGCTAGAGGCCTTGCTTGTTTTTCCTTCTTTTCCCCTCTTGTTGGTGTATGTATTTCCTGCTAGTATAGTGTCTGTTATTAATTTCTACCGTTTCATCTCTAGTGGAGTTGAATAGCACAATTTCCGTTATATAAATACAAATACTCTGGAGATTTCAACCAATTTGGTATCAGAGCAGTCAAAAAAGGGGGAGTGGTAAATACTGAATCATGATACTGTGATAATGATCCTGTTTGCTTAAGTTTCATCAACTTTTCCATCATAAAGAATGACATCTGATAATCCCCAACTTGGCATGGCTGTATCTCTTGCTGCAATTTCTTGATGCTGGACAGTATTCAAGTATTCAGTAACTGGAATGGACAATCTAAGGATTGAATCATGTAAACCTTCAAACATGGCTGAGGAAGGCTTAATACCAATAATAAGAACTAAGGAAGATAGAAGGGTTGAAAGAGAAAATAAGCGAAATAACAGAGAAGAGGGCGAAGAATAGAAAGAGGAAGAGAAGTTCAATTCGTTTCATCTTTGTCATTATACACTATGGATGGAAGGCAGAATAGAAAGTCTGGAGAAGTATGCTAGAATGAAGGATGGATATTCTGAAGGAGTACATGCAGTAACTATGTGACGCCAGGGGCAAAATTTTCAGTTCTTGCAGAGACAGGTGTAGGGGCTAGGCAGTGGAGGTCAACATCCCCCTCAGACGTGGTCTACTGAAGGAATTGCAGGGAGAGAAAGAATAGGGAAAAGACAGAGAAGAGGACGGAGGATAGAACGACTAACAAAAGTTCAATTTCATTTCATCTATGTGGTTATACACTAAATATGGACAGCAGAATGAAATGGGTATTATAAAGGAGTATGTGCAGTAACTACACGATACCATGGGCAAAATTTTCACTTCTTGCGTAGACAAGGGCAGAGGCAAGGCAATAGAAGGTCAACATCTCCCTTAGATGAGGTCTACTGGAGGAATTGATGAAGCTTAAAATTTGAAGCACTCCAGGCATAAAAATAGTAATTAACACAGTACATGTACCACAGTTATAAATCACAAGTCCTCAAAGCCCATAACCATATTAATGCCAAAAAGAAAACCAAAAAGACGAGCTTGAAGGGAAATTTTAGGGGAACAAAACAGAAAAAACCAGCTGGATCATTTTTTTTAACACTAAAAGTTGTATTATGCCCACAGGTAGCAAATTTTTAGTATTGAAGGAAAATAATTTTTTTTTAAGTTGGATTACAGAGATTACAGAGACACACCCAGATAAAACACAGATCTAACCATTTTTTAAATACCAGAATACCTCAAGTCAGCCAAAATAGCAACTGACAGTGCTCCTGTCAGTTTAAATGACAATCCACTGTTTTCTGATTTACTCAATGATATGAATAGTTGGCTATGCATATCGCATCAAGTCATACGATATTGCCATCTATGATCATGAATACAAAAAATTGATACTCACTGTTGGCTATAGATATGCCATTCATTACTGCATGCTGCACCGATTTTCCTTAAGCAGATACTGCATTGACAAATGAATCAAATTTGATAACTTCATGTATTAACCCATATATTTCCTTACAAAATTGAAGTTCTAGCCTTCCAGGAAAGTTTAAAGGATGATGTCATGTATTTTAATTATATTAACTGGTTGTTAAACCACTAAATCCTGATCATTAATTTCATTATGAGCCCATTTCACCAGCTGAATTGAGCAAGGTATCAGCACATTTGGAATATTCTAACCAAAATGCTTCCTATGGGTGTATATAAACAGCCTAAACTTTGTCATTGGAGTATAATAGCATTCATCATAACCTATAAAGCAAAGACACTTCACAAAAAAAGATCTATCTCCATATCCAACATATGTCAAATATTTGTATTAGACACAACACGGCATGACTCTTTAAATTACAAGTGAACACTTCAAAGTTTGTTTTGTCGCTGTGTCCTACTTCCTAGATATAGATCCTAACATAATAAAAATTTCAGTGTTTAACGAAAACCTCAAGAAACATTTTAAAGAATTATAGCATGAAAGAGCAAAAAGGGAGAGAAGAAACCTGTAATGGTGCCATGAACAACAGTACCATTCTTCAGCTCGATTGATACAGTTTCATTGTTTAACTTCATTAAAAACCTGCTCAAATTTTCATAATAAGCTTTATACCAAAAAGAAATTAATTGAAAAAGTATAGAACATTACTAATACAAAAGAATATATAGAGAGACCTGACGAGCTTCATGATGGGTGAGAAAGGATGAGGTAAGGCTTGACTTAAGCACAGCACAGACCGGAGGTGTAGCAGTTGCCCTCTTTTTTCTCTAGCCTTTTCTCTGTGAGACCATCATAACGAATAGTTAATGAAATAATAATGCATTATCGATGGATCATAAACTCATAGAGCTGCGACTATCAACTAATAATATGTAGGTTCTTGTGAGAAATGCACAAAAGAATTGCCAACTAATAAGATTTGTCATTCTATGATCACCAATTTCTAGAAACCCCACTTAAATTTTAACAGGAAAAAGAAATAACAAAGTTAGTGCTTTGCCGTAAACCTTATACACGAAGATTAGGACTTGTTCCCATCCACAGAATGATTCTGAGATGTGACAATCTATACGAACTCTTCCCCACTAAATAAGAAGCTACCATAATTATTCATATATATTAAACACAATCCAGATAAACGTGAACCGATTTTATAGATGGGCACACACCACTTTGACTTCAAGTCGACAGCCATTTCAGATTATAGTATGAATCCCCCTATGTCTAGCACAGTTTCTTCACTGTATCTTCTATATACTTCTTCCATTCCACTTCCCCAGCTCGAAACCCCTCTTCCAATGACTAGAAGTCCACTTAACGATAATATGTGAAATGGAAAAGATAAATATATACAGAAAAGAGCAGAAGAAAGTCGTACCGGCGAGGGAGAAGACGAGGAACGTTGGGGTTGGCGTCAGTGGCAGCCGGTGTTTGCAGCGAAGCTTTAGGGCAAACGAAGGAAAGAGAAGGGAGACGCTCTAGGGTTCTACAGGCACGCCCCAACGGGTTTATGGACAACAGCGTGATTCAAATTTTTCACCGAGGATAGTTTTGTCCTTACACAATACACAATGGACCTTTTTTTTTTTTTTTCTGAAGGATATTATATATATATATATCTTAAAATAAAGATATCTTTGAACTTGTATTCTTGATTTTGGTTTTCAATCTATATACAATTAATTATTAATTATTAAAGTATTAAAATAAGTCATGAAACAATTTTTTATTAAAATTAAATCAGATGATTGAAGGAATTCTATCTTCTTTTATTCAAAGGTCTTTTACAATGTTTTAGTAGTATAATATTTTTCCTTCAGTTTAATTCAATATAACATTCATTTGTTTCCTACTAAAGTTAAATTTATTCCATAACTTAGTCTAATATTAAAATAATTAATAAATGGTCAGTAATCAATCCATAAGATCACAACATCTTAATTAGAACTTTATAAAATAATCCCTTTAATTTCTTATAAGGAAGTTAGAAAGCCATAATTTAGTATGCTAAATAATTGTTTATAAGATGATGAAGAAACTAAATTACTTTAGGATATAATCTCATAAATATTTGAAACAACAATTTTATTAATCAAACTATTTTGGATACAAATTTTAGAGAGAAAGCTATAAAGGCTTTAACACTCAGAAAATTCAAAAATGCTGTCAATGGTTGATGCTCGATGATTTACAAAGAAAATTACAAGGTTTTATATAGGTTGGGCATCCCCAACCATTTTCTATTCTAAAATTCTTTCTTATCTCTTCGTAACTTTGTGGTTGCTTCGTCATCTCAGCTTTCTTTGATTATTGTCCTTTTAGATTCCTTATGTCAGATGGATTGATGGGTTTACTATTCTTTTACTTTGTCGACAGTCATTTTACTTTAATCACCTTACTTTGCCTTTTTACTTTGTTGGTCATTTCGTCCTTTATCTTCATTTGCTTTTTCTTTTTCAATCTTCGAGGAGAGGTAGGTGACTTATTAAAGTCTTTGTCGGCCTTGTCCATATTCTTACAGTATTTACATGCATGATTTAGATATTCTTTGAGCTATTGGCATATTCACTTCTTGGTGGTTTTAGGATGTTCCAAATTATTAGTCTTAACTTTGTCATAAAACAAGCTAAATTATCTACTTTGCTTGCTATTTTTTCCAATTGAATATATAAAAATATGTTGGACCGATAAAATATGTCCATTGAGCTATAGCACAAGTTAGTGTTCTATTCATCTCAGCAAATATTTCTTCTATTTCTTGGGCCCTTATTCTGGATAATGTTATTGGAAATTCATCTGGGTCAATAATGTCCTTTTCTATTTGTTCAAAATCAAATGACTATTCTGTAGTTCTGAATTTAATAAAGTTGATGGGAGGATAATATTTTTCTGAGGTTATTTCAGCAACAATTGAGTAGCATCAGATATAGATCATATATTGGATAAGTATTCTTACATAGTGTTTTGCTACTTCTTGAACAACTTTAGGGAGTTGGCTTATTTCTTTTAGATCAACTGATGGGTATATACAATGAATTAGTCTGTAATTGAAGAGAGTTTGGACTAATACTGGACTAGTGCTTGGATAGATGACAACTTTGTTTATAGCATGATAGAATATGTAACTAATGGTTGTAGTTGATATTTTAGGTTATTCAATTTTTCTGTAAGAAGATACAAATATTGGTAATGTTCAAGTAGCTTAGAGGTGTTGGATTGGCTATTTGAGGATTGTGAAGAGGTAGTTTTTTTAGTGGCTTTGGAGGAGCTGACTATTGGCTTTTTGATGATTTAAGCTTCATTTTTTTTTTAAGCCTTTTTCTTTTTCTTAAGACTGGATGAATGCTAAAAAAGATGGTTGCTTATTAGGTGTGGGTGGACTAAGAGTGGTTCTCTGGATTTGTGGGCTTTGCACAGAAAAGGGCATTATTTGTCTTTTTATTTGTATCATTTGTTCTTCTAAGTCATTTAGACAGGTAATAATATTACCTACCAACTAACTTAATGAACTTATTGAGTTGGCAAAATTATTCAACTGACTATTCATCTGAGCCTGAATCATATTTGTATTCATTTCAAGGATACTAAGCCACATCACTTTTTGTTCAATACTAGTTTGATTACTGGTCTCCTCTCTTGGAGGACTATTGGTTTGCTGTTTATTAGTCTTGGGCTTCATCTTTGCTAAGATAATCAGCAATTTAAGTTATTTTTTCTTTTAATATATTCAACTTCATAATCATAATGAGCTAAATCTACTTGTTATTTAATCAATATTTTATTAGATAACTTAATAGTTCTAATTCCTCTATCTATCTAATGCTTTACTTGGGTATTATCAATTCTTATAATGAAATGAGAATTTACTATTAGTAATTCAAATTTTTTTCCTACTTTTATAATAGCTAAAAATTCTTTTCAATGTGAATGATATCTACTTTGGCTATTAAATTTACCACTAGCATATCTAGTTATTATTTTTATTCATTCGTTGTTTTCATGATAAAGAGCTACACCCCAACGATTTTCAAAGGCATCAGTATAAATAATTCATTTTATTGGTTATTTTGTTGGAATAGTTAATTTTGGTAGATTTCTACAAAGAAATTTAATTTTATGGATTGCTCTATTGGCTTATTCATTCCATTGCCATTGGGTTTTTTCTCCTGCTAACTTTGATATTTTAGCTGTATATTTTGATAAATGGGGAATGAAATTCCTGGCTTGGTTTACTATTCCTAGAAAAGATTGTAATTCTTTTTTAATGGTTATTTCAGGGAATTCTTAAGCTTTTTTATTTATATGTTCTTGTAATTTTATCTCATTTCTAGTTATGTAATGTCCTAAAAATTATATTCTTTCTTTCATTAATTTTACCTTTTTTTGGTGAAATATTCAATCCTTTTGTTTCCACTAAATCCATAAATTCTAATAAATATTTTTCTTGTTCCTCTTTATTATTGGAAAAAATTAAGATGTCATATATATATATATATATATATATATATATTACTACAAAGTTTCTAATGGGTAATAATAACTTCATTACATGTTCTTGAAATATACTAAGGCTATTATGAAATCTCATTGGTAACACATTCTACTCATATAATCCTTTCGATGTAGTAAAGACTATATATTTTTTACTATTTTCTTCTAATCTTATTTAGAAGAATCTTGACTTACAATTAAATTTACTAAATATTTGTCTTCCTTTTATGAAATTAAATAATAATTCTATTTTTTGTATTGGGTATCGATTTCTTACTGTTATCTCATTTAATTTCTTATAATTAATTACCATTCTTGATTTTCTTCTTTTTTCTTCACTATATTTTATTATTATCATAGTTGGTGAACAACAATTTGACTTATTTTCTCTTATCAAATCATATTTTTTTCATTTCATGAATGCATATTATAAATTCCTTTTTATCATATTTTGTCCATGGATATGGCTTACAAGTTATTTTCTTACTATAATCTAATAATTCTATTTTTTGCTAAAGGCATAGATTTTTCCCAATATATTAAGGGATTCTCATTATAGTTATCTATTAATCTTTGCTCTATTGCTTTTGCTTCCATATGAATTAGCATCCTCTTTGTACTTTGTTGTTCTACTGGTTTTTGGTTAGGAACAAATTGTACTTTACTTTCATATTTTTTTCTTTCTAAATTTGGCATCTATTCTATTAAAGGGGACGAATATTCTAATTGCCCAAGCTTCATGTTTATAAGGGGTTGTTAACACTATGCTTTGTTTGCAAAATGCAAGGCATATATTGTTCTAAGAAATCCATTCCTAATATGATATTAGGTGTTGATTCATTATATTAATATAATATTAGTATTTTTAACTCATATTCCCCTATTTGTGCAGGAACATTTTTGGCAAATAATTCTATCATATGTATTTCCTTTCCTACACTACTCATTTTAATAGGCTTATCTTTCTTCCATAATTCGGATAGGATTATATTATACTTTGCTGATGTCATATTGGCTCTTATATTGACTATTGCATGATATTTCCTAGCTTGATATTTGTCATAATTGAATTTTAACAAAATACAATAAAACTTCATTTATATCAATTTTACTTTTTCTAATATTACCACTTGTTGGTCTATATTGATTAAAATTCTATGTTCCTAAATCCTGTATGGTTTGACTATTTCTAAAAAGTTATTTGCTAATATTAACTTATGTGTTTGATTATTATTTACTTCAATGTCTACATATAGTTTTAACCTTATTATATCCCTAATAATGAATCTTAGGGTTGTTTGGACTATTGTTTATTCTTCTTCAATTTCTATATTGTTATCTGTATAGTATAGTTGGATAGTACTTCTTTCATAGCTTGGTTCTATTAAAGCTATTATTTCTTCCCATACGCCTTCTTTTTTTATTTCTACTAATATATAATTGTCAATTTTTTCAGTTAAATTTATGTTTTTAATTCTTCTTGGTATTTCGGCTAAATTTGATGTTACTGGAATTTTTGCTAATCTATTTCTTTCATAGTGAGATTGGCTTTGAGATCTAAATTCTTATTCTGTTCTATATTATTGCATACTCTTTGTGGGGTTTATATTAATATTTACTTTAGTAGGGGTATTAATTATGATACTTTAACTTCCCAATCTATTACTATATTCTAATCTTGTGGGATTTTCATATTGGGTTATTTCACTAGTATTATCTAATTCTAATTGTAATTGTCTTAATATAATTATTCTTACAGGTTTTTATTTTAATTCTTCTAGTATTGGCATAAACTTTTTATCAATTGTGATATTTCCTTAATTTCTTTTATATATTATGTGTTAATTTGAGAACATTAATCCTACCGTTCCTGTGATACTTATTATTCTATTTCCTAGTGGCATTTTTATTCCTTTTAATTTATGATATATTACTAATTTATTCATATTCATTTCAACCCTTGATATAGTAAAATTAGTATTTATTGTGAATTTTAATTTTTGATATATCAAGTTTCCATTTAGTGCTCTTAAAATACTATTAGGTACACTATCTATGATCCGATTATTAGTTATTAATAATTTTATAGGTGTATCTATTCTTGCCCAAAAATAAGTTTTTATTAATAATTGTACTCCTAGTATGTAGATTTCTATATTTCATCTTTAATATTTAATTTTTCAATTTCTTGGTTTATTAGTGTTTTATTTATTAATGGGATTCTCAAAATTCCTCTTATTTGTGTTACTTCTATTTAGTGTTTTTTTCTTTGTAGGATTACACACACATATTTTTTCTTCTCTTTAGCTTTAAACATTTTCCCTATTATGGTTATTATTCCTTGTTGTCTTAGATCTTGCAATGTTAGGTCTAATTCTTTATTTTTTATTTTATCATATTGTTTTTAACTAAATTGCATTATTCTTTCTACTAGTCCTTCTTTAGAATATTTAATTTCTTCATATTGTTCATATTCTTCTTTTTCTTATATTTGGTTACTAGGTTCTCCTTGTATCATATTAATTTCATTTTCTTCTATTATATAGTCATACTCACTATTTTCTGAACTACTTTCTAAGCTACTTTAAAGTTTCTTTGGTCATCTTGTATATTTCTAAATCAATACATTTCTTCTTATAGATATTCAATTTCATTGTCTAAAATATAACCCTTTGTTAGCCTAAAAAGGCAAAAAATCTTTCAATATAATATTTTGATAACCACCTCAAAATTTTCCCTCATCTAATTTAAATTAGTGTAAAATGTAGTTTGCTTTATATTTGGTTTATATATATATATATATATATATAATATTAGTAAAATATTTAGTACACTCACAATTTTGAGTGTATAAATGTATCTAATTATAATATACGAACATAATTATAATATTATTAATTTTATGTTAATATTACAATTATATCCCTACATTATAATTGAGTACAGTAGTCTATTCAAAATTGTAAGTGCACCAAATATGACACAATTTATATATATATATATATATATATATATATATATATATATTCTTATTGTTTGTTTTAAAAATTACATACATCTCTTTTAACATTCTAATATATATGATAAATTTTTATTTTTCTAATTTAATTTCTATCAAGTAAGTTAATTTCTTACACAACATAATGTTATACTTTATGTTTGATATGATAATAAATATAGCTACTTGGTATTAAGCTACATGAAATTGTGATTTTATTATTAATATCACAATAAAGAAAATTAGTAATTTTATTTTAGAAGAGCCATACATTATATAGAAGTCAAATTCATCAATAAAAAAATTAAAATTACTTTGGTATAACTATAGAGGCCTCAAAATGGGTTTGACCCACTAAAAGGTAGGTTAGGTTGAGGAACTTCCTTAAAAATCCATTTAATGTAATGTTAATAACTCAGTCATTTAACTTGAGCCCAAAACGCACCAATATACGGGTTAACCTAATAAACTTTTTTTTTTTTTTTAAATTTTAAGTTTCCCAATATCTAATGACTCATGTTCAGTCCAAAAGTAAAAAGAGGCTTAAATCTATCATGAAATTACACTTACACATAGATTTGTGTTGCATTCAGCCCACTTACTCTTACCATTGAAAAAAACACACATAGAGGCTAGATGCTTTGATTCTAATCTCCACTACTCCACTATGCTTGATGCCCTAATCCTCACATTCTCAGTTCTCTTCTCACTTCGTCTTTATCAGCCTTTGCACAATTGTAGTTTGCATGCAGCCACGCCCATTCTGTAACAATCTTCATAGTTCTTTTCTCACTTCGTAATTTGGCTTGGATATTGGCTTGTTGGTCTTGGATTGGATTTATGGAATTAATATTATTGACGGTTGGTTTGTAATTTGCCACATTTGAATTTTTATAATTTTTTAGTGGGTTAAAATAATGAGACAATGACATTTTTTTTCATATTCTTTTTATTTTTTGATGGGTTAAACAGGTTACCTTACTTAATTTCCAAATGGGTTGAGTTGGGATTTTCAATCCACTACCTTATGAAAGCCCATTTAACCCATCAGCTCGGGTAGGTTGAATTAACCTACTTTAACAATTGTATATAACTATTGTAATAATAATAGTATCAAATGTAATTTAACCAAATTTTTTTATTCAAATTAATGAAAATCATTATTTAAATTTTTTGCTTGAGAATATTTAATTTAAATAATTTATTAAAGCGCTTTTGAATATTACATTAATGAAAACACTATATAGTTATTTGTAATTTTTAGGTCAAATATAATTATTTGTAAAAATTATAAATATGTTGGAATTTTATTAAAAAATTATATATTTATTATATTTTAATTAAAAAAATAACAAATATATAATGAATTGTAAATACTTTTTTTGCCAAGAAAAATGTAGTGTGTGAAACAAACCATTGTACAAGTTGGATAGAAATTTAGAAGAATCCAAATTCAATTTTAGATGACCAACTCAACCCTACTTGGGTGACTTTATGAATAAAGTACACATTTAGTTTTTTATTTTTGTATTTTGTGATAATTAGTCTTTCACAAATTAATCATAACAAATTAGTCATTCATAAATTTAAATTTATATGAAACTAATACTTTATAAATTTAAATTTGTCAAAAATTAGTTCATCTATTTATATTAATAAATAACTAATTTTATATAAAAAAATCTTAAGAGACTGATTTAATGTAATTATTTATAAGAGATCAAATCATCCCAAAATATAAAAATAAAAAACCATTTTAATACTTCATTAATAACTTTAACTTTGTCCCATTTGTTCAGTGTCAATTTTACATAGCCCACTTAAAAATCAATTTCTTTTGGACTGTGGCCCATTTAAAATCCAAAAAACAACGTACTTAATTTGGGCCGAAGTCACCCAATCCGAATCATCAAATAATCAAAGAACTTTCGCCCCAAACAAAAAACCAGAGTACTTAAAATGGTTTGGTTTGGACTAAAAAATTAAATGGTTAGGTTTGGTTCAATTACAAGCCTCTAGGACCAAATTGAACTGAATCATAAACTCATGACCAGAAGTATCATACTAAAATGTACCTTTGCATCTCTTGCTTTAGATAAACATGAAATAAAATTAAAGAATTAAATGAAAATTAAAATGAACTTAAAAAATAAAGTGAAATTTGAGATAAAGTCAAATGATCGAATTAAAATTAAATTAAATTAAAAAAACATTACATGCTCTAAGAAAATTAAAAAATCAGAAGTGTAATTTATTTTCTTATAAATTAATGCTCAACAGTTAAAATAATTTTTTGTTAATTTAATTTTTAAAATTAATTTTAGTCAAATATAAGTTTGTATCATTGTGATTTATGTTTAAAAATTTTTGTCTAAAATTAATTTTTGTTATTTATAGAGTTCATTTAATACAAAAATAACAATTTTTTTACTTTTGTACAAATAGGAGTTTGGATGGAAAAATTAATTTTTAAAAAAACTAAACGCTAAATTAAACAAAAAAATTTACAAGACAAACTCTTATTTAAATATACAAATAAACTTTTAAATCTCTCAAACACTAAACCACACATACTATAGATAGCTAAACGCATATGGCTACAGAAAATTAGGCTTCCAAAAGAGTTCACAATCCACCACCTCTTCACACCTATTTTTACACTTAATACCCATTACTTTAATATGGTACAAATAATATTTATAAAAAAATAATAATGAAAGGCCATGTTTGGTTACTCGTTTTGTTTCTTAAGCTCCCTCTCTATTCTTGTATTTCCATAGAGACATTTCTGGTCTAGCCAATCAATAATGTCTTTGAATACAACGTCCGAGTTCTCTGATGGCTCTCCAAACAAAAGACTATGCCACATTCCAGGGTACAACTTGATTGTCTTGTCTGTGCTTGAAGCCACTTTGTGTAGTTGAATGCTCACTGATTTATCTGTCACTACGTCATCTTCTCCATGTAGAACCAAGAAGGGTAGTGTAACCTAACCAAGCAAGTTTTTATGACAAACTCTTAATTATTATTAATTATGATTAGGTTAATTTATGTGATAAGGAAATGGAAATATGCATAAGAATTTTGACTCAATTAATTACCTCGTGTAGCCTTTGTTCGATTTTTGAACTAACTTTGAGAAGTTCGTATCCTGTTTTCAATCGAGGTCGCCCTTTGTAGCATAATGGATTTTCTCTAATCTGCAAGATGATATCAGTGATTAAAAACTAATGATTATTAATTAGCGCAAGTTTGAGGAATAATAATGTTCGTTTATATATTTAAGATTGTTTAAATAATATGTTTGGATTGAAAAGATATTAGATTTAAGTGTGAATGAAAAAAATAAAATATAATATAATTTTTACTTTTTTCTTTTTATTTTTTCCTTTACATGCTCTTCAATTTAAACTTATTATTGCTTCCAAAAAGTCAATCTTCGATTGATAAAATGAAAATTATTTTTGTTATATTTTAATATCAAGAGTGTTGTTCTGGCCTATATATATGTTATAAGACCATTAGTTTGAAATCTGTGATCATATATATTCTTTAGAATTTTGTTAATTTTTTTAAAAATATTATGTTATTTTTTCTATGACAATTTTTACTTATCATACCAAACATAAACTTCTTATAAATATCATGATAATATCTTGTATATTAATATCCTAAGCTTTAAAAAATCTAAAATAAAAAAATATTATTTTGATATCTCACATTTGATTCTTGTTCCAATTTAATCCTCCACTTTTGTTTTGTCTCAAAATAGTGTTTTACATTTTTTAATGTTAAGAAAATTATTCATTCATCAGTTTAGGAAGGTTGAATTAGGTTATTTACTGTTGAAGGGAATAATTTTTTAAATAAAAAATATAAACAACCTTTTTGAAACAATACAAATGAGAATCAAATTGAGACAGAGTTAAAGTGTAGTGACTAAAATAGCTTTTTTTATTTTCATACGTAAAATATCATAATATATATATAATAATTGCAGAACACAGACCTGTTCTCTAATTTTAGGAACCTTGAAGGACACATCAATGAGATCCTGGGTTGGGATTATTCTCCACGTTGGAATGACCTTGGTTAGTGCCGTCAATATATTAATCATTACTGGCTTTGGTTTCATTTTTTCTGCAAGCTGCACCATCAATTTCTCATATTCATTAATCAAATCAACATATATAATAATAATAATAATAATAATAATAATAATAGTGATAATAATAATAATAATAATAATAATAATAATAATTTAAAACTATTATTATTATTATTATACTAATTTCCTCACCAATATCGATAACTACTAAATGAGCGGATTGGTTAACTAAAATGTCACTTTCTATAATTAACTAAGGATTTCTAAAGAAATAGAATAGTACCATAAGTCATATATATATAATTTTAATTGATGTACACAATCTCAAGGAACAAGATCCTGATGGGTCTTTAAAAATTACTGAATCTTGCATTTTCAACCTTAATATTACTTGATTATATATTAGATTGTTATTTCCATGGACCTTAAACAAGGTATGTAGTCAAAGGAAATGATAAATAAATCAGTGATTGATCATTAACACTCATAATAAGCAGTTTTCATAATTCAACTAAGAACATCAATTTCATTGCAGTATGGTTGATGTGATATGAGCTTTAGGCAACACATGACAAATATTAAGTTTGAAAACTAGATTGATGTTTGAATTACAAAACAATAGAACAAAAACAGCTGGTGATATTTAATTTGTGTAATGATATTTTCAAAAAGGATACAAAGAAAAACAAAATAAGAGAAAAATAAAAAAAACTTGTCAACCTTGCACATGGGGGCAACCAAAATAGCACCATCCCAGTATTCTGGCTTTTTCCTGTGCAATAGGAGAGTCACAGCTCCTCCCATGGATTCTCCTAGCAAGCATCTCATCTTGTTCTTGTTCTCTTTCTTCTCTGCAAAGTTTCCAGAAAAAAAAAAAAAGAAATTCAACAAAAATTAATGTTACTCTTATTTAATTTGAATTTAACAATTATATATACTTCCCTTTTGAAAAACTTAGACTGAAGTAATAGCTAGTTTAGTCCATAAATTGTTTGATTTATTTACTCATAATTTTGTCCAATGGAAGACTGATATATTAATTTTCAATTCAATAAATTTAAGAAGAGTAAAATATCATTTTTTTTATCCAAAAAAGTCATTTTGGTTTCTCACTCAATAAAATATTTAAAATAATATTTCACTTATTGAAAAAAAAAATTTCATTCTTTGTTTTTTTTTTTTAAATATCATATTTAATTTTGAGTTTAAAGTTTGAAAGAAAAATTAAATTTGATAATTTCTTAGAAAATAAAAAATTTAAATTTCTTAAAAAAATTTAAAAATTAAGTGTAAAAATAAAAATGATAATTATATAATAAGTAAAAAATCAAAATATTTTTATTCTTTATTTAGCACAAATATATTATTTTAATTCTTCGTTGAGTGAAATGTTTAAAATAATTTTTTAATCATTAAAAAATATTTTATGTAATTCTTCACATTTTTTTAAATGTTAAATTTGGAATTTAAAATTTAGTAAAAAAAATTAATTTAATAATTTTTTAAAATAAAAAATTAAGTATAATAAATTTTAATAAAAAATAAATTATTTTAAATATTTTAATAAATAAAAAATTAAAATAATAATTTTGTAATAAATAAAAAAATATTTTTAATTGAGTGAGCATGTAACTTTATGGGGAACGGTGAACTAGCTTTTCCATAAGTGAAGGAAGAAGGAGAAAAAATATAAAATAAATAAATGAAACGAAGAAGTCAAGGAATTATTCCGGAGGTCAAAATGTCTCACATCAAGAAGTTGAAAACGTGCTAAAAGCCGATCAAAATTGAATGACTAATACCAAAAAGATCAATGACAACATACAGACAGATAGAGAAAGAACAAGAAGAAGAAAAACTGACCACAAATTGATGAGAAATAGTTAGAGCAATCTTCGATCACATCATCGAAGTTATTCACGAAACCAGGAAGTCCATCTGATTTTCCATGCCCTTCGTAATCGATCCCATACACTGCAAATCCTGCCTCTGCTAGCCTCACTCCTGTGCCTGCACCTCTTCCACTTCATTAATTAATGGGGATTTTCAGATTAATTAATCAATGAATTTGCAGAGGCTAGCTAACTGATTAACCTTCCATGGTGGTGGTGCATTCCATGGCATAGCCATGGCACATGAAGATCAAAGCTTTTGGTTCTTCCTTCGCAGGAACCCATCTGCACGCCGAAAGCTCCATTCTACGAGAGTTCACTATAAACTCCTGCAAAAGTATATGAATTCTCCCATCTTTTTGCTTTGAATCTCATGAACAATAAGAGAATTAAGCTAGCTAGCTATACATAGAACCAAGAAGATAAATTGATGTGTATTAATTAGTCAGTTACCTCAGCGTAATGGACTTGTGTTTCATTCGCCTGCAATACCAGAAAGAAAATAACATGAGAGGATAAATATGAATCTTCTTCTGTCAGAAAGATTATGCAGAGAGAGAAATTGAAGGGACAAACCATGAAGAGAACTATGAAAGAGGAGAGAGACAGAGAGAGATAATGATAAAGAAAAACCCTAGTTATTGGTGAATGTTATAGAGAAAATCAGAGAAGTATGGAGGATGAGAATGATCTTGAAGGGTAGGAGTGAGGCCTTTATATTTTATATATATATGGATATGAAGAGAGCTCATTAATTTTCCCAGATTCAATGAAAGGAATCATTCTCCCGCCAATAAGTTTAGCCCACACATTTATTGCTTCAACTATGGCGCACCTTTTATGCAATATATCTTGCATCCTAATAAATCACGGGGTATTTTTTTAATATATGCATACAATGTGATATTATCTTCTATTCTCTCTATTTTAAATGTACTACAATTTGAGATTATTTCTTAATTTAATATATATCTTCACTAAAACAAGATTATCTTATAACCATGCATTCTGTCATGATCATGTTATAGGATAGAATGTGTTAACTTTTTTTTTTTAGGCTAAAATAATATTTTGGTGTCTCACTTACTTACTAGTGAAGTTTTAAGTTAATCATAGATTAATTTTTTTCTTAATTTAGTCATCCATTTTTGAATCTAATTTCAAAGTTTGTCACTATTTTTCAGTATCAATTTGGTCACCTATTTATAAGTTTAGTTTTAATATAGTTTCTTGCTAATATGAAAGTAAATATATAATCCCTCATTTTCAACTAATTATAAACTAATTATGTTAATACTTATATTAATAAGGGATCAAATTGAAACTAAACTCATAAAACTAAACTTATAAATAAGGGACTAAATTGATATATATTAAAAATTAATAAGGCATCAAATTGATACTCGACTCAAAAGTAAATGATCAAAATAATGTTTTACTCTTATATATATATATATATATATATATATATATGTTACTAATTTTACCCTTGCTTTTTATTGAATGTTATTAATTAATTAACTCCATGACATTTTGTATTTGAGAACTTATACGAAGATGGAAAATATAATACACAAAAAATATATATAAAAATTGTATTTTATATTTTATATAAATGAAGAGGGAATAAATTATAGATCAAATTTTTATGATTTTTTTATTATATCTGCTTATATTTACAGGTAGTAAAATTAATATAAATTAATAAGATATAATTTATTTAACCATATGAAATTATATATTTAAAAATTAAAAGAATAAATAATATTAATTGACAAGTATCATACATAAAAATGTAAAATTAAATGACGAAAAATAAAGTGCCCCATGCACATGTTAAACCAATCTCATATATATATATATATATATATATATATATATATATATATATATATATGTTTATAATTGCAGTTATGAGTTGACATTAATGGAGAAGTATTAAATATGACAAGTAGTGTACACGAGCGGGTTAGGTTGTGGAAAAGAAAAGTCGTGTGAAATTTGGTAACTAAGAGTGTTGACGTTGACAATAATAAGTAATGGTCAATAATACTAGTCAATAGAGCGCGTAAGGGTAAGTTTTGATTCCGAAATTCGGATTTATTATAATTTATTAAAGGAATTGTTTATTATTTGATTACAAAATTTTTGGTTATCAAAACTGACTTAAATAATTAGATTTTATAATTTGTTTAATCTCAATTGTTAAATTTATATATTTTCTTTCAAGGAATACAAATTTTCTATAGACGGCGTGGGCCAGGGAGAAGCACTTGTTTTGGAATTGATTAGTATAGCAAGACGCAATATGCTTATCTTTTCTGTTGCTCTAATAATTACTCGCTCCAACTTGCTTCATTATCCACTTGCTAGTTTCTTCAATGGACACTGAAATCAAACTGTATTAATGTACTGCAATGTAAAACCAATTTATGCTTGTAGGTAAGCTCTCATCGTCTCCATATGCAACTTGTTATTGAGCCGTCATGTGTCACGAATTAGGTATACAAGTGAATAGGCGAATATCACAAGAAGGAAAAAAAATTATATGTAATTTATGTATTTTAGTTGTCAAATTTTTTATTAAAATAAATAAATATTTAATTTTTGATTTGAAATGAATAAAATATAGAACAAAAAAAATTATAATTTAGAATGAAAAGCGATTAAAATTTTAAAAAAATTAATAATTTAAATTTTTTATGAATAAATTGTTAGAATAATTTTGATATTTTATGGATTAACATTAATTATTCTATTAGATTAATATCTTGTTATTACTGATTAGGCAATTGATATTATAATTTGTAAACTATGAATAAACTATGTTTTATTTTGTTTATAGATAATTAGTGATGAGTTTGATTATCCACAAGCCCATTGGACAGAAACCCAACCCACAGCCCAAAAGTATTAGTAATCATTCTGTCAGATTACTAATTTGAGATTGTTACCTATAGAGATTTAATGGGCTCATTTTTTTGATTAATTAAATAAGAAATCATTTTAAAGATTTTGAGGATTTTATTTTAATAATAATAATTAATTATATTATTAAAATAAAACTCTATAAATTACACACTAAGCCCTAATTTTCATATACATAAATACGATCATTCTCTCTGGTCGTCAAATACTTAGAGACTTTCTTAGGTATTGGGGGTTGAAATTATTTTGACTCAACCAATATATATCATAATTATATCGTTTTAATCAGGTCAGATCTTGATTAATTTATTCTTCCTATTTTGCATTCATGTATTATATTCTATATTTAATAATTACATGATCAATTTTGTTTAACATAAAATTTATTATAAATAAAATAATAAAAAATAATAATTATGCTAAACCGGATTGAATATTATGTGAACTTAAGACCCACTCTAACTTGACTCAATTAAATTTGTAAATTTGTTTATTTTGATTTGATTCAACTTGGCCCAATATGACTGGACCAAGTTGACGAGATCAATCCAAGTCATAGAACACCCCCTAACTTATGTAAGTAATTCGACTATGTCTATGTTTGTGCCCTTAATTAGTTGTTAATCAGCAGTTGTGTATAAGTAAAGGGTTAAATTGAAATTAAAAATTTGTGAGGAACTAAATTGAGACTAAATTTAATAAGAAACCAAATTGAAATTAGACTAAAAAAAATGAAAGACCAAAATGATGTTCAATCTTTTTTATTAAAAAAATATTTTATTTTTATTGGACTAAATTTTATTTTAATCTGATCCAACCTAGGCCAATATAGTTGGGTCAGACCAAACTGACGAGATCAAACCAAGTCATAGGACACCCCTTAACTTTTAAGACAAACTCTTAATTATTGTTAATTATGATTAGGTTAATTTACGTGATAAGGAAATGGAAATATGCACAAGAATTTTGACTTAATTAATTACCTCGTGTAGTCTTTGTTCGATTTCTGAACTAACTCTGAAAAGTTCGTATCCTGTTTTCAATCGAGGTCGCCCTTTGTAGCATAATGGATTTTCTTTAATCTGCAAGATGATGTCATTGTTTAAAAACTAATGATTATTAATTAGCGCAAGTTTGAGGAATAATAATGTTCGTTTATACGTTTAAATAATATGTTTGGATTGAAAAGATATTAGATTTGAGAGTGAATGAAAAATTTTTTTTTTTTTACTTTTTTCTTTTTATTTTTTTTACTTTACATGCTCTTCAATTTAAACTTATTATTGCTTCCCAAAAAGTCAATCTTCGATTGATAAAATGAAAATTATTTTTGTTATATTTTAATATCTAGAGTGTTGTTCTGGCCTATATATATATATATGTTATAAGACCATTAGTTTAAAATATGTGATCTTATATATTCTTTAGAATTTTGTTAATTTTTTTAAAAATATTATGTTATTTTTTCTATGACAATTTTTACTTATCATATTATAGCATAGAATGTGTTAACTTTTTTTTTTTTAGGCTGAAATAATATTTTGGTGTCTCACTTACTTATTAGTGAAGTTTTAAGTTAATCATAAATTAATTTTTTTCTTAGTTTAGTCATCCATTTTTGAATCTAATTTCAAAGTTTGTCATTATTTTTTAGTCTCAATTTGGTCATTCATTTATAAGTTTAATTTCAATATAATCTCTTACTAATATGAAAGTAAATATATAATCTCTCATTTTTAACTAATTATGCTAATACTTATATTAATAAAAAATTAAATTGAAACTGAACACATATGAAACTAAACTTATAAATAGAAAACTAAATTGATATATATTAAAAATTAATAAGGCATCAAATTGATACTCAACTCAAAAGTGAGGGATCACAATAATGTTTTACTCTTATATACATATATATTACTAATTTTACCCTTGCTTTTTTATTAAATATTATTAATTAATTAACTCCATGACATTTTGTATTTGAGAACTTGTACGACGATGGAAAATATAATACACAAAAAATATATATAAAAATTGTATTTTATCTATTATATAAATGAAGAGGGAATAAATTATAGATCAAATTTTTATGATTTTTTTTTATTATATCTGCTATATTTACAGTTAGTAAAATTAATAAGATATAATTTATTTAAGCATATGAAAGTATATATTTAAAAATTAAAAGAATAAATAATATTAATTGACAAGTATCATACATAAAAATGTAAAATTAAGTGGCGAAAAATAAAGTGCCCCATGCACATGTTAAACCAATCTCATTCATATCTATATATATATATATATATATATATATATATATATATATATATATATATATTTTTATTTATTTATAATTGCAGTTAGAGTTGACATTAATGGAGAAGTATTAAATTTGACAAAGTAGCGTACACGAGTCTGTCAGGTTGTGGAAAAGAAAAGTCGTGTGAAATTTGGTAACTAAGAGTGTTGACGTTGACAATAACAAGTAATGATCAATAATACATTTATTATAATTTATTAAAGGAATTGTTTATTATTAGATTACGCAATTTTTCAAAAATTGGTGACAGTACGGTTATCAAAACTGACTTAAATAATTAGATTTTATAATTTGTTTAATCTCAATTGTTAAATTTATATATTTTCTTTCAAGGAATACAAATTTTCTATAGACGGCGTGGACCAGGGAGAAGCACCTGTTTTGGAATTGATTGGTATAGCAAGACCCAATATGCTGATCTTTTCCGTTGCTCTAATAATTACTTGCTCCAACTTGCTTCATTATCCACTTGCTAGTTTCTTCAATGGACACTGAAATCAAACTGTATTAATGTACTGCAGTGTAAAACCAATTTATGCTTGTAGGAAAGCTCTCATCGTCTCCATATGCAACTTGTTATTGAGCCGTTGTGTCACTAATTAGGTATACAAGTGAATAGGCCAATATCACAAGAAGGAAAAAAATTATATGTAATTTATGTATTTTAGTTATCAATTTTGTTATTAAAATAAATAAATATCTAATTTTTGATTTGAAATGAATAAAATATAGAACGAAAAATAATTATAATTTAAAATGAAAAGCGATTAAAATTAAAAAAAAATTAATAATTTACAGTTTTTATGAATAAAATAATAAAAAATAATAATTATGCTAAACCGGATTGAGTATTATGCAAACTTAAGACCCACTCTAACTTAATTCAATTAAATTTGTAAATTTGTTTATTTTGTTTTAATTCAACTTGGCCCAATATGACTAGACAAGTTGACGAGATAAATCCAAGTCATAGAATACTCTCCTAACTTATGTAAGCATTTTGACTATGTCTATGTTCGTGCCTTTAATTAGTTGTTAATTACTATTGAGGGGTGAAATTGAAATTAAAAATATGTGAGAGATTAAATTGAGACTAAATTTAGTAAGGGACCAAATTGATACTAGATTAAAAAAATGAGAGTCCAAAATGATGTTTACTCTTTTTTATTAAAAAAATATTTTATTTTTGTCAGACTAAATTTTATTTTGATTTTATCCAACTTGGGCCAATATGGCTGGGTAAGCAATTTGACTATGTCCATGTTCGTGTCCTTGTTAATGAGCAGTTGTGTACTATTGAGTGAATAAGCGAATATAGCAGGAAAAAAAAAGATATAATTTATTATATCTTTTCTGTTAAATTATTGAATTAAAACTTGATAAATGTATTTCTTTTTAGCAATAATGTGACAAATGCATGAGTTTATGACTTGGCATCATTTAACTTGAAATATTTTAATGCATGTGATAATTTGGTTAAGAATTCACGGAATCGGGCAAGAAGGAGCCTTGAGCTATTCTAGAAGGTAATATGTGGAGCAGTCAGCGTGGGCTTTCATGAATTGAGCCCAAGGGTTGGACTAATCAGTACTAGGGATCCCAAAATGTGGTTTATATTATACATCAACATTTGAGACTCGAAGTCTTACTTGGGCTACACCAACTATCCAAATTCATTGGGCCTAGTTGAGCGTAGAAAAGCCCATTGGGTCCAGTTGCTACATCAGACCGAAACAGTTTCTGGTATATCATCCATCATAGCACTATTTTTTTTTTAGAGTAAATCATTATTTTAGTTTCTCAATTATTATTTGAGTTTCAGTTTAGTCATTCATTACTTTTTAGTCTCAATTTAATCTCTCACTTATGAGTTTAGTTTTAAATTTAATTTTTTATTAATTTTTAGTCTCAATTTAATCCCTCACTTATATTTTAATTAAATTTAGACTAAACATGCTAATAATTATATTAATTAAAAATTAAATTGAGATTAAATTCATTAGTAAATGGTTCAATTGAAATTAGAAATCAATGAAAAATTAAATTGAGACTAAATATTCATAAAAGACCAAATTGAGATTAGACTAAAAAATGAGAGACCAAAATAATGTTTACTCTTTTTTTTTAAAAAAATATTTTATTTTCAAAGTTGTGAAAAATTCTTCTGAATAAATAATCACGTGGGGACCACAACAGAGTGGAAGGAAACATATTAATTAGAACGACAAGGAGAATTGAAAAAAAATTAAAAAAGAAATCTTCATACCAGCACCACATTAACCACCCCACAAATACCTAACTTAATTTTCTCTGCTCCTGATTAGCCTATTTTATGAACAGACGACACAACTAAAATACCATGATTAAGAAGCTTATTACCACAATGATTAAGCTTCTTTCTCTGTTGGCCACCATAGCCATCTTGCTTTCCTTCTTAAATCACTCTTCATCTGCTCGAACTCTCAGCAACATTCCACCCCATAACCATAGCCATCATCACAAAATCACGTTCTTAATGCGAAACGTGCTCATCAATAATACTACTTCTCAACCATCTCCAAAATCTCCCACAACCAGTAATCTTCCCTTCTCAGAACCTCTAACCCCAGAACCACAATATTCCACAGATCAAACTCTCGACCTCTCATCCATTGGCTTCCCGTTTCCCGCCAAAGCAACACTGGAAGGGCTAGAGTTCAGGAAAATAACGTTGATAGAGCAGGACCTACTGGAAGAAGGAGATGATAGTTTGACGAAGCTGGGAAAAGCGCAAGGGGTGTACGTGGCAAGCTCAGAGGATGGAAGTAGTCATATGGTGGCGATGACAGCAAATTTTGCAGAGGAAGAAGAAGGTGAGGATGATGGATTGAGGATTTTTGGAGTGCAGAGAAGTGATGTTCTTGAGTCACATGTTGCTGTTATTGGTGGCACTGGGAAGTACGAGGGTGCCAATGGGTATGCTGCTGTTAGGGTTGTGGAGAGAGTAGGGTTTGAGAAAGGGAAAGTGAAGAGTACGAAGCTTCTTTCGTTTGATGTTTATCTTAGTTGATGCATGACGTTAGGAACTCAATCTCAGCTGGAACACACTATCAATTATCAAGCTTGTTTTAGCTAGTTTTGTTTAGCATTTGACAAAATATAAAAGTTGGTTTGAAGTATGACTTACAAAACATTTTGTTTGTTTTAACATTAGATTTTTTTTTTAATTTTATTTGTCCTTTCAATTTTGTTTGTTGTCCAAACTCAAGTTAGTAGAAAAATGAAAAATACCTGTTTTACTTTAGATGAATTATATTGATGATAAAACTTACTTTTTAGATAAAAGTTTTTAAACATAAATTATAACAATGTACACTTAATTTTGACTAAAATTAAGTTTATACAACTCGAATTTAAACATATTCTTTATCTCTATGGCACTTAGATATATATAATCTTACTCTAAGCATAAAGTATGAAATTCTTGAATTACTAGATTAACTTTAATTATTAATAGTCAATAAATACATAAATTAATTCTTGAAAATAAATAAATTAGTTAAAAGTTATAGTACTTTTTATCAAGTGATCAAGAAATGTTAAAAATTAATGTGTAATAAATTTATTATTTTTGAAGTATAAATTATGCATTGGTTAAATTCTAAGGATTAAAGCTAAACTATATAGAAATTGCTAGCTTAGTTATTATATATAGTTTGATTTACAACGATATCCTTGTCTTTTTGTGTATGAAAAATCAGTGCATTGTACAAATTATCAATGAAAATTGCGGAAATTGATCATTGATAGTTGATGATCTAACAGCAGATGCAATTAAATAATTCTTATATGTTAAATCAAGTTTTTGAAATGTTAAATCTTTAAAAAGTTATCACATTACACAAAAAAGTGCAATTTGTAAATATTATTTAATCATTTAGCGAAGGTTTAAATCCTGACTAATTCATTTAGTAACTCCTTAAAAAAATGTTGCCGATGCAGGAGTTGCAAGCATTTAGCGGTAAAATTATTATTAAACTTTAGATTCTAAATCCTAAATAATACTACCATTAAAATTACCATTTAGCAAGGTTATAAAAACCATTGTTCATTAGGCAGGGGTTTTATACAATCCCCACTGAATAAATGCCGATAATATGCGTATTTTTGGTAATGCCAATTTCGATTTCTATAAAATTACTAAAATTGATGATTTTTTCATTACATATTATTGGATTTGTGCAATTGCTTAATGTGGACCATTAAATTTATATTACTGTAAATTTGAAAACTGTTGGTAGTGTGAATTGTTTTTTCCTTTATGAGAACTATATATATATATATATATATATATATATATATATATATATCCTAACAGTTGCCATAAAATACATAATTTGACAACAAGAACAAGATGATACTGCAACATTTGAACAAGATAAAAATATTTTGTTTTTGGCCAATAATAAGATAAAAATACTGAACAAAAGAAATTATAGAATTTGCAAATTCATATTCATTGGAAGAAAGGCCCGAGATATTATTTATAATAAGTACATAATCAAGTAGCAAATATGATAAAATGTTTGGTACCGTAAATCATAATTAAACGTGCTCCTTGTCCTTCCTACCATATAGGAAAGAAAGAGAATCATAGATAAAATAATGTATATAATGAACTCAAACAATATTGGATAGAGCAATCAAACTGTTTTAAGAGACTAGTTACGAAAATGATTCATCGACTTAATTAGAAGTTGTAAAATCTAAACCAGAGCAATATCAATCCTTGAATTGCCCCTTGACGGAAAACACAACTATATATATATATATATATATATATATATATATATATATATATATATATATATATTTATTTATTTATTTATTTATTTACATATATATAGAGATAGATTCAAGAGTGCGGGAATAGTTTATTTGATTCTCTAATTTATAAGATTTTATTTTTTTTGAATGGTAAGAATTTATTCACTTTGATTCAAATTTTTTATTCAAAAACATTCGGCCTCCTTTGAATAAAAACTTATACCCCTCTCTCTCTCTCTCTCTCTCTCTCTCTCTATATATATATATATGAAATGCTGAGTCAAAGAAAACAAAGCAATCTGAAAATAAAACAACATATGAAAAGCCCGAAATAAAAGCTAACTAGTGAAAGAGAATTGTCGAGTCTCTGTTTGCATATCAGAAATAATAAATTCCTCAAAATGGGCACGTGCAGAGAGTAATCTAATCCTTTGAACATTTGTATAGAAAATCAAGTATTTTTGGTACTCCATGTTTGAACTTTGAGATCAAACTTATTCATCCAACTCAATTTCCATCTTAATGACTGTAATAATTAAAGGTATTATAACCTGCCCATAATGTAGTTTAGTACATAACAAAATCACCATGTATATCACTTTATTTCGATGAACTATTGTGAGTTGTTTCAACCATAACACCCCTCTAGTTAGTGGAACAAAATCCAAATCCAACCACTCCATAGCTTTTTCTCTTTTTCTTTCCCTCACCAAATATTGTAACAGCTTCAATTCAACTTAAACTATAGAGAAGTCAGAGACCTTCTTGTACTATGTGCACATATAAATACACAGCCAGAGAATCCGCCTCATCATCATTCTACAATTGAAGCCTATCTCAGAAGTCTCTCACTCACACAAAGTCTTCTCTGCAAAATGGCAAAACTCTTCACTCTCAAGATCACCATCTGCCTCTTCTTTCTAGCCACTACCTTTTTTGCCCTCAACTCTGCTAGGCTTCTTGATGAAGTGGATCCACAACCTCAATCCCTTGACAGTCAACCAGGACCGGCCATTCCTACAGTCACAACCGCCGTGCCGGACACCAACCTCATCCCCGGGGAAACACCGGTGGTAGGTGCTCCGGTGGCTGCCGCAGTGGCGGCAATGCCCATTGCCACCACCCCCGCCACCGCCGATGCCGGTGCTAGTGCAGATGATGATGAGGAAGATGCTGATCCTCCTGCCCCAGAATCCACTGAAGTGCCAGTTGCTGTGAGTGCCTCTGCACCTGCTGCAGGTAATTCATTTCTATTCCGAAAAGAGCTGTACAGAGCTCTCAACCACTGGAAGTATATATTTTGATTCTGCTCTCAGTAGTATTTTCTACATATTTCGTTGATGTTTCATTTTAAGAATAGAAGAGAATATAAACTTTCTTGTGTTTATCTCTTGTTTTTCAGGTGCTGATATTACAGAGGAAAATCCAGAACAGCCACAACCTGAAGCTGTGATACCAACCGAGCCGGTGGTAGGTGCCCCAGTCGCCGGCGGTGGCACCGCAGCAGCAGCAAACCCAGTCGGAAAAGAGCCATCCCTGTCTTTCTTCATGCACGACATTATTGGCGGGTCACAGCCATCGGCCAGAGTGGTCGCTGGGATCATAGCAAGCACCGACGTCACCGGCCTCCCCTTCTCCAAGATCAACAACAACCTCTTCCCGATCATCGGAGGGATCCCGTTAGTCAACCCCAAACTCAACGGTATCGTCACCAACAACAACCTCCCACTCCTTGTAGGCCTTAACGCCGCTCAATCCTCCACCGTATTCCAAAACCGGGGCACCAGCAACAGCGTCACCGGCGGCGACAACCAGCCTTTTGTCTCGGCCGGCAACCTCCCTGACGGGTTCACCCTCCAGAAGCTCATGTTCGGGTCGGTGACGGTGATCGACGACCAGTTAACCGAAGGGCACGAGCTGGATTCTACTGTGATTGGAAGAGCACAAGGATTCTACTTGGCTAGCTCCTTGGACGGTACTAGCCAGACCATTATGCTCACAGTTATATTACACAGTGGTGAGCAACATCACGAGGTGGAGGATACCATAAGCTTCTTCGGGGTTCACCGGGGTGCATCGCCGGGATCGGAGATCGCGGTGATTGGCGGCACCGGAAAGTATGAGAATGCTAAGGGATATGCTGCTCTTGAGAAACTTCCGAACGAGGACCAGCACACCACGGATGGAGTGGACACAATCCTGCATTTCAATGTCTACCTCACTGAGTAGGATATATATATATATATATATATATATATGCACACACACATTATGCTTTAGTTCTTGGTCATTAATATCACATTTGGGGCTGATTTGATTGTGTATTGTGGTTGGTACGTGTCTCAAACGCGAGTTAATAGTGATAATATCGATGTTTGTCTCGTGTTCGAAGGGCTTGTATGCTTAAACATACATATGTGTTTGTGCTTAATAGGTTATTTCACATTTGAGGCTTGGCTGTCTATGGCGGTTGAAATTGGAAATGTTGCTATCAATGTTTAATGATCAATCCTCAATATATATGTTGAAGCATTATGATTCGCATTAAGCTCTTTGTTTATTATGATCTTAATTTAGTTTTGATCCTACAACGATTAATTGTGTGACTTACTAAATTTTGTTGGAATTATTTGGTAATTGGGTTTATATTGGTGTTTTTTCTTTTTGGCCACGGTTTATCTTTGTGTTGAACCATTTGAAGTTGCTAAGCCTCAACAACGTTAATATATATTTGGCCAAAAGAAATATAAGTTTAGTTTGCCACTTTTGACTAAAGTACCAATTTAGTTCTTAAAAAATGAAATACATTAAAGTAACTCTTTTAAAAAAAAAAAATATTAAAATGATCTTTCAAAGATTTGAAAAAAACTAATTTGGTCCACTTAAAAGATCAAATTAATTTCTAGAAGACAACTATTTTTTTAAGCGTTCCATCTTTAAAAAACCTTTTTGATATATACGGTATATTTTTGGATTACCAAATTGATTATTTTTTAACTTATGGTACATTGACTTTTTACTTTTATGATATATACTTTGAAATTCTTCAAGGTGTGTAAATTTTTTAGAATCAATGAAAAAAATAACAAGTCAATTAATTAATAAATTAATTAACTATATTTTAAATAAAATATTTTTTGAAATTTAATAATTCTTTAGAGTGAATTAAAAAATTAATAAATTAATTAACTGTCTTTTAAATAAAAAATTTATTGATGATCGATCTTCAATATATACATTGAAGCATTATGATTTTTATTAAGCTCTCTGTTTATTTTAATCTTAATTTAGTTTTGATTATGCAACGATTAATTGTGTGACTTACTGAATTTTGTTGGAATTTTTTGGGTACTTGGGTTTATATTGGTGTTCTTTGTTTTTTTTTTTGCCATGATTTATCTTGGTATTGAACCATTTGAAGTTGCTTAGGTTCAACAACATTAATATATATTTGGCCAAGAAAAAAACCATTAATATATATATATATATATATATATATATATACATAATACAAATTTAATTAGTCATTCTTTTACTAAAGTGTTAATTTTATTCTCCAAAAATGAGAAGCATCAAAATGGTTTTCTAAAAATGAAAAAAAAAAGAACTAATCTATTTGTTAAGAGGACCAAATTAATTTATGAAGAATAATTACTTTCTAAAGCGTTCTATCTTTAGAAAACTATTTTAATACTTTGTAGTTTTTATGATTAAATTGATCTGAAAACTAAAATTGAGACCAAAATTATATTTATATACATACATGTGTGTGTATATATATATATATATATATGTATGTATCAATGTCATCTAATACACCCTCAAATCGTGGTTTCTTCACTATCATTACTCTTTTGATGGCATTAATACGTTACATAGGTAGATACGTGGCTAATATAGGTAAGGGTATACATAGATTAGGCCAAGTTTTTTATTAATCCTCGACTCAGTTTTAGACTAGATCATAATTTTTAGCTTTAGACCCAACCTGGCATGGTTAAACTCAGTTATTGACTAGGCTATGGTAGATTTAACTGGGTTTGGGTCGGGTCTTTTTTTTTTTTTTTTTTAAATTAAAATATAAATTTATTACTGAAAATATTTATTAACAAAAAATGAAAAAAGATTAAGAATTTAAAGGAAATAAAATAGAATAAAAAAATTTAAAATTTGGAATGAAAATAATTAAAAATTAAAAAGAATTAATATTTTAAAATTTAGTTACTAATAAAATCTAGTTTAAATTAAATTAAAAATAAATTATAAAAATAAAAAATAAAAAATAATAAAGAATCAAGCCAAGCCTTATATCATTTTAGAATTCTAGTTGACTCGGTCAAAAAAAATTATTTTATTTAATCTCATTATAACTTAACCCAATATAATAACATCAAAAGAGTTGAGTGAATTGGCCACCCACCCTTAAATATACCTCTAAATATAAATAGTGCCAATTTTGGAAATCGATAATGACCGCACAATATTAAATTGTTAAAATTTAACAACTTTTTAAGTGAAAGTGTAAGTAGACTTTTTGACTTTAAGATGAACATGTCTACCTCATCATCCCAAAACTCCCTGACGCCAACCTCGGTTTTCCCACTCAATAACAAAATAGTGGGAAAGTCAAGAAAAAATGCTAAAAAAATTTTTCGAGACTAAATTATAAATATATAAAAAAATTTGGAGTCTATTTAATTTAATTTTTTATTGTATAATCATCATTTTTTTATGATTAACGATAAATTGACATTACTTATGTGCCCCAAATGTATTAAGGCACGGTTCAGCCAAAGAAAGCACCCCTCAAATTAGGTTGTTTATTTGCAAAACAATCCCAGGTAGACCAATGAGTCGCTGACAGCCGGATGCCACGTGGCAAAGATGCATGTTAATCTTTGTCATAACTGTTTGTGCTTTCTCACACATACACACTTGTAATTACTTTTAGAAAGTATTATATATTACAAACTATGGTCTCATTAGAAAAATAAAAGAATAAATTATACATACATCTTTTCTATTTTCAAAACAAACACAAACTTTTCTTAAAACAAAATGTTACCCTATACTTTAGTCTAATTAAAATTTTTTCGAGTAAAATATTTTTCATTTTTTTTTAAAAAACATATGTTTAAAGGTTAATGGAGGGTATATTAATTAAAATATCAAATTAGACTTAAAAATATAAAAATGAAAGTTTGCATATTTTCAAAAATAAAGAAAGAAATTTGTTTAATTTAAAAAAAATTTATAGAAGGTTTGTATAATTTAATCAAAATAAAATTGTGATAGGTTGGCCTCTCAGAAATTTTCTGCCTTTGCTAAAAGTCTAAACTCCTATAATATATATATATATATATATATATATATATATATGCTTTAAATTATTTTAAACCCAAAACTCTAAAACCTCAAACTCCTAAATTCTAAGAATCTAATTCTGTAAATCTTTTTATTTTTAAAAGGAAAAGGTGTAATAAAAGACTTTTTAATGACAATAAATAAATAATGAGAAAAATAAATAGCTTTGAAGAGTTAAATATAACAAGTTCTTAAAGGATGATTAATATGTCCTTCAAAATTATAGTTAACTAATTATAATTTACTTATCAATTGTATATATTTGAAGTATATTTCCTTTAACTTGGGAGCTTCGCTTGATTGATGAAAGCTCTCCATTGATCATTTTCACAGCTTCTTGAATTTTTCACTTTTCTCATATATGTAGTGTGTAAATTCTTCTATGTCAATCAAAAAATTAATGAAGTAATCAATTAATGAATTAATTAAGTACATCTTAAATAAAAAATTCTTTAAAGTCTAGGAATTTTTTTGAATGAACAATAAAATTAATAAATTAATTAACTGCCTTTTAAATTAAAAATTATTCAAAGTTTGAAATTTTTTTGGAGTTAACAAAAAAAAAAATAAAAAATTAATAAATTAATGAATTAATTGAATGCCTATCAAATTTCTTGATAAATAATTATAAATATAATTTGATATGGTACAAAATTCAAACAAGAAAAAATAATAGGGGAATAATAGTTGATTCAACATTTTGAATTGTCCATCATTATATATCACTTAAAGTCAAAGGCATAGTCAAATATAATTTTATTAATTTTTAAGATTTTAGAGTTCAATTAGAGTTATTTTGTATGACAAAAATAATCTCTAACAATAGTTTTTATCCAATGAACTCATTGTAATAACTTCTCTTTTGCCAATATCGTAAAATCAATTTTATGCACTTTCTTCAATTCATTTTACTCTCTTTATATCATTTAAAACCAAAATAAGGAATTTTCCTGCGATTCTTTACCTACGGTTATAAGAATTGCAGGCAAATTATTAAAGTCCCTGCGGTTCCAAAAATAATCATAGTAAAATAGGTTTTTGGGTTTATGTTGGTGTTAAACCATTAGAAGTTGCTTAGCTTCAGCAAGAGTATATATATATATGTATGTATGACTTTGAGATCCTTAACTAGAAAGGAGTACGAATACTATGGGTTCATTTGACTATCATAATGGTTAGAAATGTAAACGAGTTTTGATATAATGAAATTTTAGATACGTTTTTTAGTATAATAGTGGAAAAAAATAAAAAAGAAAAGGAAAATTAATCAAATTATCATATCATCCTTATTCAAAAATAAAATATTACTTATCATTATTTTAATTTTACAAAAAATTATTTTAATTTCTCAGTATCTCTTCGTGCTACTGCTATCTTCTCTACTTCTCCATCGACTATAAGCTATAGTGCAGACATTGTTGGTTTGACTTTCCTTTCCATTGTTCTACTTCTCCTCATTGATCTTCTTTTTCTCCATATCTGGTGAAGGTTAGATCCCCAGTGATGCACCAGCGAAGAATTTGGTGTAGATCTGGTGAAGCATAGATCAACAACAAAACAATATAGAGAAAGGCGACCCGCCAGCCATGGAATTAAGTTGCATCCAGTGAAATCCGGAGGGGGATTTGACATTTCGTTCTCTTATCTCTCTTCCATTTCTTTCTTCTTTCCGACTAAGCAAACGATGACAAAAAGGGGTCTATAACAGTGATAATTTGAAGGGTTAAAAGGCAATGGATCAGAGAAATTTTACTCGCAAACGAAGAGGAAGTATGTAACGCTAGCTAGGTTCCCAGAAATGGTAATGTCAAAGGCATGGTGAAGATAGGAGTTGGAATTTGAGGCATGAAGGAGATAAGACCAAGGGTATTTTAGTGATTTCAAAGTGATTCCTAAGAATCAACCTCATTGCTCTCTCTCTCTCTCTCTCTCTCTCTCTCTCTCTCTCTCTCTCTCTCTCTCTCTCTCTCTCTCTCTCTCTCTCTCTCTCTCTCTCTCTCTCTCTCTCTCTCTCTCTCTCTCTCTCTCTCTCTCGTGCATGTGAGAGATGTTAGAACAGTGCATATAGTTGTTATGATAGCGAAATTAAAAAATGTAATAAAAAATGACCACAAATTGGGAGAATAAATAAATTAACAATCTGAGTAATGGTTAAGTCTAATAAGTTCAACCCACAATGTCCAAGAACGTTCCTTAGAGTGTTTTTGACGGCAAAGAGAGAGTGACTGATTTTTTTTATATAAAAGCTAGGACTTCAATGCGTTATTTATAGGGTTTTATTTTAATAGTATAATTAATCAATATTATTAAAATAAAATCCTCCAGAATCTTTAAAACAATTTCTTATTTAATTAATCAGTGAAAATAAGCCCATTAAATCTCTCTCTGGGTAACAATATCAAATTAGTAATCTGACGGGATAATTACTAATATTGTTGGGCTGTGGGTTGGGTTTTTACCTAGTGGGCTTATAGATAATCGAATCTATCACCGATTATCCACATATTAAAATAAAACCCAGTCCATTCACAGTTTATAAATTATAACATTAATTGCCTAATTAAAATTAACAAGATACTAATCTAATAAAACAGTTAATACTAATTCATAAAATATTAAAATTATTCTAACAATCTCCCACTTGGATAGCATTAATTAAATTATTAGATCAATATACAAATACATAATTAAGCAATTAATATTCACATAAACACATGGATATGTGTATATTTATAAACCATATAAAATTCAGAAATGAAACTACACACAAAGATCACTGAATCTGATAGGGAAACAAGTAATATTAACATTGTCATAAATTAGTTTCAATATTTGAATAGAATAAAATACATAATGACATTTGAAACATCGTATTACAATGCAAAAGTCCCCTTAGGACTTAACTCTGAAATTTGGTGTCAAATTGCACCACAAAAGCCCTTTAAGGACTCAACTCATAAATTTGGTGTTAAATTGCACTACAAAAGCCCCTTAAGGACTCAACTCATACTCCCACTAGACCAAGGCTATATCAAAATTCAACAAGACCCATATGAGTTATACAATTTGAATTACTCCTATGGGTAGGCATTGGTCAACTGATCCATCATTATGCGCTCACTGCAAATGTGAACCATACGAGTCTGAGATAACAAAAATTCAGAAATGAAATTATGAATCAAGGATATTAAATCCGATAAGGAAAGCATTGTTATAAATGCTAGCAAAATTTCATTTCTAAATTATATCTAAAATTTTGGCATAACCAAAACATTGAATCCGATAGGGAAACAAATGTTATAAGTGCCAAAATATGCCAAAGTGTTCTTTAAGAACACAACTCAGACTCTCACTAAAACAACACATCAAAATTTGAATATACCTAAGAGTCATATGTTTCCAAAACTCTAATGGGTTTGTGTTGGTAAACGGATCACATAAAATGAGTATGAGATATATAGATCTTCTCTCCAACAAAAAGGAATTGAGTGTCAAAATTTGATGCAACTGAAATTCTTGTAACTTTGAGAGAAGCATGTAATAGAGTCATGTCACAACAAAATGGTCAAGACTTAAAACATACACATAACGAAAATTGATTTCCTTGACCATATTCCTTAACGAGTGACCATCACAAAACTAGCGACATACTCTTCACTTATATATATATGTAAGACAGCTGTAAATGTCTATTTGACACTTCTTAACAAAACAGCTCCTTCAAAAACATTGTATAGATGTAATCAGAAGTGGGTTCAGGATCATCATAACTGTCTCTATAGCTTTCTAATGATCATGCCCATAATTACTTAAATATATATGCCAAGCACACTAACAAGAAAAAACAATGTTTAAACGTGTGCACACTTGAGCCTATATATTAGGCTATTAATAATTGATTCACATGGAACTTTGCCCATCAAAGTTCTCTCTTCATCATTTAAGACATAACGATTTAAACAACCTATCACCACTTTGCACAAGCGCACAAGGAGTGCAAGAATACATATTAAATTTCTTGAGCACTCATTCAATATAGGTTGCTTGAGACAAACTAAGAATGCCACAAGATCTATCACAGTGAATCTAAATTTTTTTTTTTTTTTAAATTTCACCTAGATCTTTCATATCAAAGTGGCATGACAAAATATGTTTTGTCACATGTAATAAGCATATTGAGTTATTGGCCAATAAGATGTCATCCACACACAGCATATCCTTATGCAAGTCTTCATCTGTGATTACAGTGCCTATACAGTTAACTGTAATTGAACATCCTTTCACTCCAAGGATGGTTTATTATTCTTATTGCTTTTCTTGAGTCCATACGGTTTCTTGCCATAGGCATTGCCTTCACTTTCCTTTCTTTTTCAATTTCACATTTCCAACCTTACTGGATGAACCATGTCAAAAATAGTTCACTAATTATGAGAATTCACTTTTTTTTATTGATTCTTCCTCTTACGTCATTTTGGACATCATATAATTAATAGACCACTCTAACTCTTGAGAATTATAAGTGATTTTCAAAACCCCATATTCAATAGAAAAGGGATTAGGGAACTCTATAAACTAGGTTGCTCTCATCAATGTCCATATCTAGGATTTCAGCTTGTTGTAGCAGTTAACAAGCTTCATCATGTGCTCACACACTCCTGACACTTCGTCATAGTGAGTGTTATTTAGCAAAGAGAGATAATAGGCCTTTTAAGTCTTATCAAACTTCTTGAATTTCTCATTGACCACTTTGAGATACTCAACTGTGGTATCCCTCTCAAGAATACTTTGTCTGATAGTTTTCTCAATCGTATACTTAATGACAGTCAAACAAATGTTATTGGACTCATACCATTACTTATGGTAAGCCTTGTAAGCAACGCTAGACTCAGCAGTGAGATCCGTTGGCTTAGGTTCTCTCATACCTAAACTTTCCTTGGTGATCACTATATACATATTAAGGGACTCAATCCAATTATCGTAGTCTATTCTGTTCAGAGTTTTCACCATAAATAGTTGCAAGAACAGAGAAGCTGAGGGAAAAACAAATAGGAAACATATAATTATGTCCCAGACACATAATTATATATATAACAAAGTTTCCATAACAAGACTCAGCTTCAGCAACTATGTAACAAAATACTCATCATATCCTGCCTAAAGGCTTGGGTTATGATAAATCAAGAAAACTCACACACATCAAGGAAGCACATTATTGAGAGAAACGACACAAAATGCACCCACAATGTCCATATCGATAGGATATAAAAAACCATGAATACATCAATCAGCAAATCGCCGCTGACAAGCCACAAATAGGTCTTATTCACAAAATTATATTGACAATGTCACATCGATAGGGCATGTCCATTATCAATATAATATTTACATACACTCTCTCTAGTGGACTTATCACAATATTCAGACTCATCCCTGATAATGGGAATTAAATTATTCAAAAAAAATGTAGGAAATTAAATGACAAATACAGTATAAATTAATTTACAAAAGACATATTACCATGATTGGGCCCACAATAGGCGAGCACACAATCAATAGGTGTATGTGAACCAAAGTCATTACAATTTCCACACGACACCTATTCCCTTTTAACGCATGTGCTTAAATTAGGAATAAAATCTAATAATTAATGCAAATAAATTGATTATAATTTATTTACACATAATTAGGGAGAGTGAATTGAACATATTGTTTTGTATTATTTTTAGTCTTTACATAAAATTTTTTAGGTCTAAATACCTTATCTACACATTATTTTAAGGCCCTTAATTTTCAAAAATTTCAAAACTCTTATTTCCAGGGCTAAAAAAATTCTGAAAAAATCACCATAATTTAGATCAGGGTGAGTAGAGCTAATTTCAAAAATTTGAAGTTCATCTGACTGGCGGTGTGGCCATACACACCTTCTTCAACCTCTAACGGGTCAAATTGATCCATCAGTTTTCTACTCCTCAGACTTCGAAACCGAAACCGTTTTAATCTTTTCAATTCAAAATTGGTTCGTTGGTTCGAGATAAGGCACACCGGTGACCCAAGTTGATAGCCGTGACTGTCTCTGTTCGAATCACCAGCAACCACAACTACTTCGAATGGTGACAGAGAAAGAAAATTTCATGTCGAAAGGTGAGTTTCTTGCCGGTAATGGTGACCAAGGAAGGTGATGATCATTACCAAAAAAAAATTTATAATCCTTAAAATGACTCTGATGAAGACAAGATCCAGAGAAAAAGATTAAAATTTTTATTTTTATTTTATAATGTTCAAGAAAATTCACTCATCAAAATTCTTATCCAAAGCTTGTTATGACTTACATAATATTTCCTTAGATATTTCAAAATATTTATCTAACTTCAGTCTTCTCTAATTCGACCCTTCTTAGACCTTAAATGGACTCATGGAAGGTCATGGTGATAGAATTTTAAGATAAATGACCATAGGCCAAAAGAGATTGATTATATAATATTATGGTGTATTCTAAACTCAACTATATTTTCACACCATAGCCAACCCTTTTTACCCTTACATTACCATGAAGACCATTCAAAAAGAAAAAGAATGAAAAGGAAGAACAGAAACTTGAATAGGCTAAATCATGTTACGAAGACGAGATTAGAGAAAGGAAATTTAAAAAATTTCATAGTCCATCAAACCGTGGCTCTGATACCATTTGATAGCGGAATTAGAACATGTAATTAAACATGCTCACAAATTGGGAGAATAAATAAATTAACAATCTGACCTGATGAAGACGACATTGTTGATCTGAGTATTAGTTGAGTCTAACAAGTTCAACCCACAATGCCCAAGAACGTTTCTCATAGTGTTTTTGACGGCAAAGAGAGAGTGACAGATTTTTTTATATAAAAGCTAGGGCTTCAGTGTGTTATAAATAAGGTTTTATTTTAATAGTATAATTAATCAATATTATTAAAATAAAATCCTCCAGAATCTTTAAAACAATTTCTTATTTAATTAATTAATGAAAATAAGCCCATTAAATCTCTCTTTGGGTAACAATCTCAAATTAGTAATTTGACGGGATAATTACTAATACTTTTAGGCTGTGGGTTGGGTATCTGCCTAGTGGGCTTGTGGATAATCGAACCCATCACCGATTATCCACATATTAAAATAAAACCCCGTCCATTTACAGTTTATAAATTATAACATTAATTGCTTAATTAGAATAAACATGATACTAACATAATAAAATAGTTAATGCTAATCCATAAAATATTAAAACTATTCTAACATGTTATCATTTCCGGAGAGAGATCCGTCTCCGACGGAGACTGGTCGACACGGGTATAACCTCGGCTAGAAGGGGTCGGTAAGGGTACCCATCGTCTTTCAGCCACTATTTTTGATTCTCAATGCGGAGTTTCCCTATCATTATGAAACACTAGAAAAGCTTTGGTCATCATCTTGCCATTGATTTCAACTACTGCTTTCTTTTTCTTCTTCTTGGGTTATCTAACCTCAACCAGAAAACACCAACAAGGGTTAATCATCTTCATCCAACCACTGCTTCCACTTTGTGATGCGGAGCTTCGATTCATCTTCTTGGAAACATTAGTACAGCTTGGTTCTGTGAAGTGTGAAAGTTGTGTTATCCAATGATGGTATATTCTAGGTGAGGAAGAGTTGACATTGATCTTTATGCTTTTGGTTTCCTGGCTCCGTTGTTCCTACTGCTTTTCGCTGTGATTTCAGCTTGGTATATTTCCTGGCTCTGCTCTTAGCTTGATCTCTGTTTCCAACGCTTGTCATCTTCTGACGAGTTTGAACGAGTGAAGCTTCAGAGTCCAGTGATCTATTGAAGGGGAGAGGTATTGTCTCTTTTTAATTGGCTAGTTTTTTCTATTTTGTTTGCTTTTGCTTGCTTACTTATTTTTCATCTAGTTTTTCACTTACAGAAAGTTAAATTTATTTTGTGATTTGTGGGAGTACTCCTAGTAAGCTTCATTACCATTTTGAGTTAAACTTTGATCTGAATGGACTCTTTAGAGGGCATTCAAATGGTGGAAGAGCAAGATATTCTAATAATAATAAAAAAAAGATTAAGATCATAGAAGCTATGGTTAAAGGATTAGAGGATGTGCCTAATATTATTGATATGATAGACATAGATAAGGAAGGACCAATCGTAGAAGAAGTGGCAATGGAAGGAATATATAGGAAGGAGGTTAATGGACCCAATCTTCCCAGGAAGCCTACGTATAAGGATATGGTGATGAACAAAGATGAAAATGATGACATGGCCCCAGAGGAGATTGTTCAGATGTGTTAGAGGATTATGTTGTAGAGGAAATTAATTCTTTTGACCATTTTGCTCAACTTTTTGATTTGAATCCTGTGGTGTGAGTCACCCTAGAGGAGTACGAATAATGGTGTCACCCGTAGAAGCTATCTTTGTATGTTAAGCTTATGGGAAAGAAAGTAAGCTTTAAGACAATGGAATCGTCGATCTAGAGATGATGGACTTGAAATGAAGCAGTTAAAGTTATGGATTTAGTAGAAGATTTCTTCATTGTTCGTTTTGCTGAGAAAGTAGACTATTACTATGTTCTATATAAGGGTCCATGGCTTATAGCTAACTACTATCTTATGGTACAATGTTGGAGACCTGTATTTCAACCTTCCTAAATTAAAATAAAAAAAAAAGTAGTTTGGGATCGTATTCCTGGGTTATCAGTAGAATTATGCAATAAAAGTTCCTTTGGAGGGTAGGCTCGAAACTGGGTACTATGTTAAAAATTGATGAATGAACCTCTATCCAATCTAGGGGTAAATATGCACGCTTATGTGTGGAGATCAATCTCAATAGATAATTGGTTCCCACTATTACTGCGCTTGGTAAGACCTACTTAGTGGAATATAAAGGTCTTCATATAATTTGTTTTAGTTGTGGTACTTATGGTCATAAGGCGGAGAATTGCCTCTTAGCTAAACCAATCCAAACTCCCAGACAACCTTCAAATGTGGGTTCTGGTGAATCCCCAGTGACTATAGGAGCTGAAGGTGTGTACACGGTAATAAAAACTGTTGTTATCTTAGATAAAGGGCAAAGTCCTCTCAAGAAAAATGATTTGAATGATACGATAAGTAAGCCCAAACTTTCAGAGTTTGATCAGCACAGATAACGAGACTAGCCCATCTCTGTAAGCCTAACAAGTTGATTTATTAACTAAATTGCAATTAGACATAATGGAAATTCATTATCAAGCAGATTCACATTCATATCTATTTTGTAGAAATTTCAGCAGAGTCACCTCTATAACTGAGACCTCATGAAATTTTTACAATTATCTGCCAAACCAATAATATTGATAAAAGAGAGCTCAGCTCTCAATTCAATTCAGAGACAACTACAACATAGTAGGGGAATGAGGGATCTACTTGTGGTCATACATATTCATTTACAATTATTTATAGCATTATCAAATTATACTATTACAAAAAGAATACAAAACCTTAACAAAATAAGGAAATCAAAACATCTGTAGTACCAATAGGGCTCCTCTAGCCTTCATAGTTAGCAAACTGCTCTAGATGACTGCCTGAAATTAAGTAACATGTAAACGGGTAGCATTCTAGTAATAAATCAATAATACCTTTTAAATCGATCAATTTTCGGTAAATCATGCTTTAAGACTTTAACAATTTAAGCCATAAACATGCAATAAAACAATAACGATCATGGATTCATTATATGGAAATTACATTTTTATGGTCGAGGATCCACAGCCCTCAGAAAATCATTCTCATCGGTCATGGGTACTTAGCCCTTGTATACTTTTATCAAATGGTCAAGGGAACTCAGCCCTTGGGTTCTTATTAAAGAACATGTAAAAACCTTCCTTTTTATTCAAAATACAGTTGGCTCGGAACCTAGATTCTAAAGAGGACTATCAAAGACATCAAGCATCGGTTATGGACTTGTGGCCTATGTAATTTAATCATCTGTCGAGAGCACATAACATCTTGGGGGTAAATCACTATTAGTCGAGGGTATGTATCCCTCGAGTTATTCATATCGGTCGAGAGCACACAGCATCTCGGGGTAAATCACTATCGGTCGATGGTATGTATCCCTCGGGTTATTCATATCAGTCGAGAGCACATAACATTTTAGGGTAAATCACCCATACGATTATGAGTCGTAAGCTCACGCTAAAACATCCATCTTATAGTGTGCTCCCTAAATCTAAGGAACTGCCATACATGGGTTTTCCTTTTTAATATCAATGTTGTCAAAATCTCTAGTAAAACATTATCCTTTTCTATTTAATCCTCTCTTTTTATAGTTTTGCATGGACATTATACACCAATTATAAATTATAATTCATTTGAAAGACTAACAAGTCTACCAAATTAGGCTACCATAATATAATACAATGGTAATTATTCAGTTGGAAGAGCTATCGCTTACCTGGTGGATAATGTATGCTAAAATAACCTTATCTTCTTCTCTTGGTTATAAAATAGAATTCACCAACAATCCCTATATCATAAAAATATAATTTCTTCAATTCTTATCACCAAAAAATCTCAATGTGGGCTCACTATAGTGCCTCTTAAGAAAGTCATAAAGCAACCATAATATCTAATCTTCTCATAGTATCCCATAACATTAATTCATCACATATATATTTCTTCTCTTTAATTCATCATATTTCCATTACTAATTCCATATTCAATTTCCTTATCATTACTAAAAACAAGCCTTAGCTCGGATTCCTTGATTCCATCACATAACTTACCTAGAATATTTGTCAATTTACATTCACTGACTTAAAAACTTCCTATATTTTCAGTTTAGTCCTAATTTTCATACTTTCACCTTCAACCCAAGTAAAACCATGAAGAACAATAGGATTTCATGTCAAACATCTTAAAAGTGTTCTTATAAGACCAATTTAAACCTATTAAATTCCAGAATTCCACAATTTTCTATAAACCCCAAAATCTAAAAAATCTTTAGTTTAGTCCCTGTTAGAACAACTCTCCAAAACTTGTCTAAAATCATGCTTCTAAAGTTGAAATTCAATGGGAAAGGGTCGAAAATGATTTTCCTAACATCATTTAAATGAAAAAACCGATTATAACTTACAAAAACTTGTTGCAAACTCGTTTTTCTCGGTTGTCATGAAACCCGCTGGAAAACCAAAGTTGTTGCCGACAACTGTTGGTGGTGACTGTCCAGAATGCGTCGCTGGTGAAGGAGGAAGCTGGTCGGAGGTGGTGGTGTGACTATCCATGACGGTGAAGTGCAAAAATAGAGGGAGAAGGAGATAATGTTTTCCAGAGAAAAAAAATGACATGAGAGGAAGAAGGAAAAGTGAGAGACAGTTTTGTAATTTCACCTTGGGGGGAAGGTGTCGGCACAAAAAATTTCCTGAAGGAGGAGGGAACTCCATCTTGAATCGATGCCTTTTTGCATATGAATGTCATGCCTTACCACTAAGCCAAAGCTCATATCTAATTAATAATACAAACTACAAATATTTATACTCTCACTTTTGCCAAGAACAAAATTTGCATTATATTTTGGCAAGTGTTATAAAACATTGGAGGAAGAGCATAATTCTTCTCTAACTAATCATTTTGGATGATGGATGGTTGTTAAGCGTCCAAAATGAAACTAAATGGGAATAAGACATAATTTCAACAAAGAGAAAGTAAATAAGGTGAATCTTAGTTTTAATAGTATGCATTATTCGTTATTGAAGAATAATTCCGAGGTGGATATGTCTAAGAAGGAGGAAGAGAATAATTCTCGTAGGAGGGTTAATAGTGATTGAGAAACTGGGGAAAATACTCCTAAGAAAAATATAGCTAAAAGAACCATGGGTAAACATTAACAAAGAATGGCTTAACAAGTAAGGCCAAAATCTTCTCTTGGCCTAAAAACCCATAATGGGCAGTCAGCCAGTACAAGTAGGCCTAGGACAAGCACTTAAAAGCATAACCACATAAAGAATCTCCTTGTTAAAGCTTTTTGAGAGCTAGATCGTAATAAGAAAGGAGTAGATATTTACCAGGATAATCCCATAAGGAAAAGTGCTTACATGCAAGATAAAACTAGTCAGAAGGATATTCTAAATCCTTTTGCCATAAATGTCCAAGGTCCAGATAAGGACACCTTGGAGTTTACTCAAAGATGATAGACACCCTCAAGTAATAAATCTTGTGCCACTAAGCCCCTAGACCCTGGTTCAGTTTTTGAGAGAAGGACGGAAATAGCTGAAGGAGGTGTCCAAAAAATGATGATGGAAATTGATAATATTATTATGGCCCATATTGGAACTATTTCAGATGGTTTGAGGAATGCCCTTCATACTTAGCAAGATTAGCACTTTTTATGTTTCTTTTATTTCTCTCTTATTTTCCAAATGAATATTTTAATTTAGAATTGTAGAGGTGCTTCAGGAAAAGGTTTCTTTACCACGATTAGTGATTTGATGAATAGATATTGGGTTAATTTTTTATATTTATTGAAGACATATGTGAGTGGATAAAAAGCTAAGAAGATTGTTAAAAAGTTTAAATTTGATGGGTAACATATTCAAGATGGTGTGGGTTATTTGGGTGGTATTTGGTGTCTATAGAAACTTAATTACTGGCAGATACAAGTTCTTCATTCTCTCGTCAATTTGTCAATATGTAAATTGCCTTCAAGAATGCTAGCCCATGGTTTCTTGCTATTGTTTATAGAAGTCCCCAGCCTGCCTCTCGGAGGGATTTTTGGGCTGGCTTTAACGAGATCTCTAACCAAATTATGGGTTCCTAGTATGTAGGGGGTGATTTTAATTATGTTTTATCTATTAATGATACCGGTAATTCTTTTAATATGTCATGTGACTCTACCATTTTTCAGGACACTCTACTTGATTACGGCCTTTATGACATTGGTTTCCAAGGACAACCTTTTACCTGGCAACGTAATAATACTAAAAGAAGACTTGATCGTTTTGTTGCTAATAGTCTCTAGTCCACATTTTGATCCTTCTTGATTTTGGGGGCAATGACTTAACTAACAATGCTGGAAAGCCCTTCTAATTTCTAGCTTCTTGGTTAGTTCATGATAATTTTCAGGATCTTCTACACAGATCATGGTTAAAAAATGGGGACCTAGAATCAAATATTAATTCCTTTACTGAAGCGGCTAAAGATTGGAATAAAAATGTTTTTGGTAATATAATCAAGAAAAAGAATAGAATCCTGTTGAGACTCGAGGGCATAAGTCGTTCTCTGAAATTTCAAACTAATGTTTACCTAGAAAATCTTCAAAGTTAGTTATGGAAGGAGTATGAGGTTTTAGCCGTTCAAGAGGAAATTTATTGGAAATAACTTTCCAGATATAAATATAAATGAGTTGTTGTATTGACATAAATCTTTTAAATATGATGTTTTAATTTTTATTTATTTATTAAAATGTCACGTTAGGCTAAATTTTTCTTAAATAATAAATTTTTAATTATTAAAATGTATTCACTCAGACTTTTTGGGCTTGGGCCAGGTTTTAAGAAAAGCTCGAACCTAACCTATTTTACAAATTGACTTTTCTAATCTAGCTTTTTTTATTCGAGCTTTATTTTTTTTAGGTAATACTCAATAGGCTGGGTAGATTTTTTAAATTATGATCAAATCTAGTTAGAACCATATAAATAAGAGTCTATGTAGTATATTATGTAAGACTAAATTGTATAGATTTGTACAATGTGATACACTTATATTATATACTTGATGTATACACTAGCTTGTATAAGTTAGTATGATTAACTCTCGTCACCTTTCTTTTATACATCTTACTTTTATATTACTAATTAGACCTCCTTTACCTTGATTAATGATTAGACACGAAGAGAATATTAAAAATAATCCACATTTCCACTTTCCACCCTAACTATATGAAGAGATAATTTCAATGTCTTATCTCATCCCCTCCTCGTATGACAATAATAAAGGTCTATATAATTCAGTTGGCTTGACCAAATTGGTCACATGAGACTGAGTTGGATCGAGTCAAGAAGAAAATACTTCAATTGAGTTAAGTTAGATACAATGATTAGATTGGGCTAAGTCTCTTATTCACCATAATACTCAACTTGATTATATTTTTCAAAAAATATTTCTTATCATAAATTTTTTAAATTTTAATTCTTTTTCTATTCTATTCCTCTTTTATTTCAAATATTAATTTTTTTTTTCATTTCACCTTAAATATGTATTAATATATTACACAGTAGTATCAAAATGTATAAATGCCAAACAATATCAAATTCTTTATCTTTGAGTCTTGTCTTTTTTATACAATTTTTTTTCTTTTTTATGTTTGTTAAAGTTTTACTTGAAGAAAACTAGCAATAAACTTTGGTATTTTTTATATTTCAATTTATGGTACAAAAATTTGATAGCATTTGCCATTAGAACTTAAAGATATTTCTAATTTGATAGTGTTCGTAGAATTCCTAACTATGGTAGCCTCTTTTGCAAAATGCATTTAAAGGAGAGGGATATTCATTTTTTTTTTTTGTTATAATACAAACGGGAAAAATGAATTTTTATATTAAAAATTTATTATCATTAATTTAGTGGTATAGTTTTAAAACATTAAAGAATTAGACAATGACTATAAATTTTTAAAGATGAGTTTGATATGATTGTAATTTTTGAAGAATAAATATAGATATTTTAAAGTAAATTATTCGAACTCTTCTTAATTTTTGTTTAATTATAGGGACGATATTTCTTCTATTTTTGAACTATATATAAAATTTTATTGAAACAAAAAGTTACCTTACATTTTAGTTCAATTAAATGTTTTTTTACAAAAAGTTATATATATTTTGAAACTTAAAGGGATGCCTACTCACTTTTAACAAATTCAAAAGATATTGTAATTTATTCATAAATATGATATAATTCATTTTTTTAGAAAAATATCTTTTTGGTCTTTCTCTTATAATAAAATTACCATTTTAGTTTTTAGTCATTGAAATTTTTAAAATGATTCATAATTCATTAAAAAATGTCATATTTGATCTCTTGCTTTTTTAAAAACAAATATTAAATTTAGTCTTTTTACTCAAATTTAAATTTTAAATTTAATGAACTAAATTTAGTATTTTTTTAAAAAATAGAGGACTAAAAATTATATTTTTTAATGAATGAGATATTATTTTTGGTATTTCAATAAATATAAAATTAAAATAATAATTTTGTGATAAATAAGGGATATTTAACTCATTAATATTTTTTATTTACAAATTCATCCCCGGTATCCAGATCCGAACTATGGTGCCCAAGAGTAAAATTTTGCAGATTTCCAGTTGATTGGGGATATTTTAGGTATTTTGCCCAACCGATAAGAAAGCCCGAAGCTCTCTGTAAAGCCGAACCGGTTTGTTAGCTTTGGCTTCGGCTCACCCAAGTCATCTCTTTTTCTCTATCCTTTTCAGGAGGCTGAGAAGTTTGAGCCTATACCCATGGAAGTGGAGGTGAAGCTGCGTCTCCCAGACTCAGCCTCTCACCAGAATCTCTCCGATCTACTCGCACCATTCCACATCAAAACTCTCTTCCAAGAAAACATCTTCTTCGACGGCGCCAACGCCGAACTGTCTTCCAATCTCGCCGTCCTCCGGATCCGATTCTACAATCTCGATCACTGCATCCTCTCTCTCAAAGCGAAGCCGGTAATCTCAGACGGAATCAGCCGAATCGAAGAGCACGAAGAGCCATTCGACCCCGCGCTTGGTCGAGCTTGCGTCGCAGAGCCATGGAGGCTCTTGAGAGTCGAATCGTCGGAGATACTGAAGAGAGTGAGGGACGAATTTCAAATTGGGGAAATAGAAGGGTTTGTATGCTTGGGTGGATTTAGGAATGTGAGGAACGTGTATGAGTGGAACGGGTTGAAATTGGAGCTTGATGAGACAAATTATGATTTTGGGACCAGCTATGAGTTAGAATGTGAGAGTTCTGAACCAGAGAGAGCGAAGAAGTTGCTTGAGGAATTCCTCAAAGAGAATGGTATCAATTACTCGGACTCTCAACTTTCGAAATTTGCCGTTTTCATGTCCAGGAAGTTGCCTGCCTGACTGAGGGAAGTTTAGTCCCATCCCTGTATGAGTGACCTGTACTTAGTATTGTAAATTGTATAATGTTATTAGTTTTGAATTAGTACTTTGTTTCTCAAAAATATTCCCTTCATTTCAATCTAGGGCATGATTATTGAATTAGAGTTTATGCAAATTTAATTTTAAATCAACACAAACTTAAGTTTCAATTTATAGGTAAATTTATATATTGTGATTTATATTTAAAAACCTTTTGAAAAGTGAGTTTTGCTGAACTTAGCATCAAATTTTATAAACAAATTCAAAGTCAAATTTTTTTGAAAAGTAAGTCTCTGTTTATTTAGAGCCAAAATAGTGTGCAATTATAGACATATAACGCATCAATCTAAATATGCATTAATTATTCATGTTAAAAAAGTGGATGAAATAAATAATGAAGTGACATTAATTTATATATATTACATTTGATATTTGATCTATATTGAGTGATCTGGGTGAGTTTATTTGAATCATACATATTTAAAGTGTCTTATGGGCAAGTAAAAAAAACATATTTGAAGTGTCAATGTTGTATGTGGTCTAGTTAAGTAAATTTCAAGGTAAAGTTTAATGTAATTCTTATAAATTGAGTAATAATAGTGACCAAAAGAAAATTAACATATTGCTCTTAGAAAGAATAACTGAAATAAAAAATTTAAATTATTATATGTTCAATCAAATGAATTTTAAATAAAAGAAATTGGTACTATTATTCAATGTATATGGTCAAATGGATGATTTCAAGGAAATTTATTTGTACATTTTAATAATAAAAGACGAGGTAATGTAATTAAGCCATCTTTTAAGAAAAATAGTTTACCCTCATTTATTTGGTTTTTTTAATTATGTTACTAGATCTGTCAAAGTGAAAGGTATTGTATTAATATGTTTAAAAATGTGCATTTCTACAAATATTTATTCATTTGCATTATACAACTCAGGCAATTAAAAAAAATTACACTTTTATATATATATTTATTAAAAAATTCATTGGTTGTGTGAATCTTCTCCGCGCAACTAGTGAAAAAAAGTGTTAACCTTCAACACCATAGGTTGCTTGGGGTTTTCGAATAAAAATTGATCTCAAACAAATTCAACAATTCTTGGGGATAGTCAATTTTGTCATAGATTTATCCCACATCGTTCAAATCATACATATTAGCTGCCGAAGTTACTATAAAAGAAACAACCGTATGAATGGACAAAAGCACATACAACAATAGTCAAGAATTTTAAAAAAATTGCAAAGAACCTTCCACCACTCAAACTCCCTGAGGTCCACACCCCTTTTATATTGTAGACCAATGCTAGTGACAATTATTGGGGTGTGGTATTGATCAAACAAGATGACAAAAATAAAAGTTACTGTGGACACGCAAGCGGTGCTTTCAAGCTTTTTGAGTTACATTATCATACAATGTACAAGGAACTCTTAACAATTAAGTATGGAATTCAAAAATTTCGATTTCATCCTAATTTTAGAGATTTTGTCATTGAAATAGACAACTCAACATTTCCAAAGATTCTCAAGTTCAAGAACAAAGAGCTTCCAGACAAACAATTGACGAGATGACAATTATGGTTCTCACACTATAAATGCATCCTTCGCCATGTCAAAGGAGTCACCAACTAGCTTACAGATCTCCCCTCCAGACCAAAGCCAAACACCATTTTCTTTATCACTCCTGTTGCCTCAATCTACACCATCTACAAACCATACATGTGTCACAAAAATAGACGTCTTATGTTAAAAGATCATGCTTATGAATGGAATACTTTCCCAAATTTCATTAAAGATCACCAAAGAATCTTTGTTTCATTAGAAAGGTTTTTATGTGAAATTAATAATTATAATGGTCCTCTTCCAGTGAATTGCACAACCTCAAGTCCCTTCCTAGGAAACTTTATTCCAAGAAAACTTAAGCCCAAGTAACTAAAGGTTTTCCGTGTCCTTATCCTGATGTTGGTCATAGCAACATTTAGAGATACAATGCTATTCACCCAGTAGACCTTCTATCTTCTTATTCCCTAGAGGATGATGATTTGGAAATATTTTAAGACTCTTAAGACCTATATGCACAAGACATTCCTCTGATAACAGACCCTTATGATCCAAGAATTAATGATTTTTGGACTCATCCTAGAAGTATTGATCTAGACTCTTCAACAACAAGCCCAACTCCTAGAGAAATAAATATGTCGCCAAGCCATGAACTTATCATCAAGGACTAACTCAGTAGCATGCATTAACGGAATCTTTAGTCTTTTCCTACTTTCAGTATGCTTTCATCTTGTCTAGCTGTTACTTTTACTTTAGCTTTATTAAAGAGTTGTTTGTACCAAAAGTAATAGTGTTGTCATTTCCCTGTCTACTTTTGTACGAAAAGTTTGTATTATTACTTTCATGTTTATCATGAATCTGTACTAAGATGCTTTGCTCCTCTCTATTATAAGGAGCCTTCTTCTTAGTTCTCCTTAAGAACAAGCCTTGTAACTTATCCACATAATATCAAGTGTGTTTTCCAAATATGAGTCTTTAAATCGTTTTCTCTCTTTATAAAATCTTTCTTCTACACCTTTATACGACTTTCATCCAGAGATCCAAGTATGTTCTGTGCCTGCCTCGTATGAGGATCCTGCGTATAAGAAAAGATTAGTATGAAAAATCCAAGTATGATCTTAGGCTATTATATGATTCCAACATCTTATATCTCTTGGATAAATAAAATCAGTTTAGTATATATAATATCATAATAGTGGCCTTGAGATATTATTGCCCATAAGAGGCGTTGTTAATCTCAGAATTTACCTTGATGCTATATTAATTAAATTTTACCGTTTTTATCTAGAAATGTGGGAGGTTAATAATCTCTTAAGACTAGTAGTCTTGCAATACGGAGATTGTCTTGGTATCATAGCCTAATGTTTCAAGTAAAGTTGGGTAAAGAGAGTAGTAAGATGAGAAAGTAAGAGAGAATTCATAACTTGATTACATTTTTAGGCTAAACCATATTGCTATAACTTCTATTTTATGGATCGGATTTTGAGGTTTATGTTTTGATGTGTGTTTTGTAAGGATTATTACTACATTCAATTGTAGACCTACTGGATTTGGTATAATCTAATACATCTTATGATTGATTGTAGTAACTTGGTAGCACTTGATTAAGTTGCTCAAGTTATTTTCACATCTTTACATTGATCTCCCATTAGCGCATTAAAGAAGGTAGTTAATGTTGTTAAGAGCCTTTAGGTTAAAGGTTTCATAAACAATTGTTTGAATGGTATTTCAAACTACTTGTAGAAATGGTTTTCTAAAGAAACTTTCATTTATCTTTTAAGAAGCTAGGAAGGCCGAATCAAATATCTGACAAACATTTCATCATCATTTGCATTAAATCCAATTATTTTATCAATCTTCCTCTTATAAAAAAAAAAAATCCTAAAAACATTCTCATTTGTTACATTTCATTCAAATTCCACCCATTTGATAAAAACAAAGACAAAACCCCGATTGTCCCTATTTCTTCACACATTTTTGCATTCAAATTACCTAGGTCAACAGTCTTTAACTCTTTAAATGTCATAACAGTCATTCTGACTATCTATCTTAACTACTACTTGAAACTGTCTAATGCCATTGTCAACAAGCGCATTAAAGTTTAGATTCAAATTATAGGCTAACTAGATTTCTTCAGCAATAATGGCTACTTTGCATTATCAAATGGTCTTCAGACACTAAGACCATGCTATAGATCTTCAACTTCCAAATCATAGTGAAGATGCCCTGATAATTGTTGCCAATAGAAACGATGTCTCGACCATCATCCAGATTCCAAGGCAAATAACTGAAAGAGATTTACTTCAGCTTATGCCAATGGAATGGATTGCTTATTATGAAAAGCTCCATGTAGACAACAATCCTACTTTTACAACAACACCTCCAGAAATCATTTGCCTTCTTGATGGCAAGGTTAAGACCATTTTTTGAAAACTTGATGAGTCTTCCTCTTAGCCTACCCAACTACCTTTTGTCCAAGAAATCCTCACCATCACACTTATCCCAATCCACCAAATCAAAAAACAAACTCTCATTGTTGCCTATTTTGAACCAAGTGGAAAGCATGTTTTTGTCTCTCACGTCTTTGACCACTTTATTTGGGATGTTTGCCCAGATATGTGCAAACTAGGATATAATAGTCATGACCCTCACTATGTTTCAAATAGTGACATTGACCTTTCTTCAAATGATTCTTACTATGAGGAACCGTCCAAACGATTGGCTAGAAATGACCTTGATTTGTATTATTAATGGTTATGCCATTTCCAGACTAGAAAAGAAAAACAAAAGAAAGAGAAAGAAAGATTGAAAAGAAAGACTTGTAGACCTACCAAATCCTTCAGACCTTTTAAGAAAGATCAAGACCCTGATTTCAAACCATGGGTTAGACCTTCCAAAGAAAAAGAGCCCTTTCGAAAAGAAATTTTAATCAAACACATGAAGAAAGCTGGATGTTTCAAGGAACCTCAAGAATCAATCCCTAATATTTCTCCATACTTTGTGGAACCACCTGCCTCTCTATGTAAAGATTAAATCCCAGGCTGTACTCTTTCAAATCCAATCCTATGTATGATGCTTGACCTAACAAATCCTTCTTATTATGATTTCTTCCCTTCATTGGAAAGATAAATTTATGATAATTGGGTTACCATAAGACCTTATATTCCAATGACCAAGGTCACTCCTACATGCAATACTGAACCACTTTATGATTCTAAAAAGTACTCAATTGACAATCTAAAAATGCCATTGCTCAAAACCATACGCTAAAAAGAATTGATTCGAAGATCGAGTAGATTGCTAGGAAGCAAGACCAAACCTATAAGCATATAGATCATCTCACTTCATAAGTTCTCCACCTGAGATAAGAGACACAAGAAAATATTCAGACTTTAGACTATGAGTCGAAGCAATTAATCTCTTATAGTTACTTTGGCCTAGAATTTAATGGGAAAGAAAGAGAAATCAAGCTCCTTAAAAGGCAACTAAAGTAGATTTAAGCAAACATAACAATAATACCACAACCAAAACTACCGTCACCATCTTCTGCCATTTATGATACCTTTCTACCCTTACCTTTTGTATACCACACCAACTACATCCCAACATCTCTATATCCTTTGTATCCTTTAGAAGAAAATTACTCAAAATGTTTCAAAATGACTCATGAACTTTTCTCCAAAGCCACACCTCCTATAAGAAAATCAACTCCAAGACCTCCATAAAAGACCACCTCATTTATGAAAAACCTACACCGCTACTCCCTCCTATACAAAGCCTAAACCACCAATACTCACATCCCTCACGGGACTTTCCATTAAAGAACCAATGAAACCTCTACCTCCATAAATAGCTCCAAAAAACAACCTCAAACAAAAGGAGCCCTTTTATTATGAAAAACCTCATGATATAGCTATGATGAAACTTCATCCATAAAAGATTGCTTCATATGATTTGTGCCCTGATTTGGCCTTATCTCAAGAAGAAACAGAGTTTGAAATCTCACTTTCTGATTAATCTTAGCATCTTGTAGATATCTTGGCTATTTACATGGCTGAACCCATAGATCCACTAGAACATTTCCAACAATAATCACATGTTGAAGAGGTTGAATCCAATCAAGAAAGAAGAATTTTAGTTGTCATCCAATGACAATCCAACTCAACATTTAATCATCATCATATACCTAAGCCTTCAAGCGGCCCTTGGTTTACTTTTGATGATGAAAAGCCTCACCAAATAAGAGATAGATTGTATGAATTTGGTGCACAAATTGATCTTCATATGTCAAAAGCTTGCACTTTTTTCTTCGATGTTATTAAAGAATTCATCTTCAGGTTTACAGAAACCTTACGAGAATGGTTTCAAAGTTTGGGAGAATACAAACAGTTGCAACTTCTTAAATTTGAAAGTCTAGCAACCCTTTTAGGGCTAATCCATAAAGAGATCATTGGAGATTCTTAGTTGATAGATAAACAGAAGAGACAAGAATTCTTTGAAATGAAGTGTTGTTTGTTAAATAGACATGATCTTGGAGTTCATTTTCAAAGAATAACTTAGAGATATTACTTGCTCAATGGTTTATAATTATGTTAATCATAGACACGTCTATATAGCCTTTTTATGGCAATAACTACAATCAGAGCTTAATAGAGCAATTCAAGCCCTTCATAGAGATATGTCACAAATATCTGTTACAGAGATACATCAACTTGCTTTATCTATGCTTGACAAGCTTTGCAAGCAACAAAAATTGTTTAATTCAGTCCTTTCAAGAAGAACAAAGTTCCAAAAGATTTGTCAGAAGCCTTATTTCAAGATCAAATGTAAAGACAGAGTCATGCCATTGTAAACCAAAGAAGAAGTCTCATTACAAGGACTTCACACAACACTCTTTCAAAAAGTACTTCTGGCAAAAAGGCCAATTCGATACTTTCATCGCATCAAAAGGAAGCCATGGAAAAGAAAGAAAAATGCTTGTTATTTGTGCAGAAAGAAAGGACATTTTACAAAGAATTGTCCTAAAAAGACTACTCTTTCCATCTACCTCATGGAACAAATAAGCATGCAAGTTCCTTTAGAAGACAAATACCTTGAAGACGTTTTATTTGAACAAAGACAACCAGATTTAGACATAATCTTAACCTTTCCATTGCCTTCATCAGATTCAAACCAAGATTCCCCATCTTCACCAGAATGTATCATCTCTATCCAAGAAGTTTACCCTTCCAAAAAACACTCATACCTTCATTTGAGCATAATTTCTGATAAATTCACCAAGCCAATTCTGGTTGTAGTACTCTTTGATATCGGAGCATAATAGATAGTCATGAATCCATCAATCCTTCCTCTTGAATTTTGGAAGAAATGTGAAGAATTTTTCCAGGCTACTAACAACAGTCTTTTCCATATTCTAATAATCACAAACTATAAAATATAGATTAAGTTTTTCCCTAACCTTGTCGTTTGGACACATGCCCTAGGTAGCAATTTACCAGGTAAAGATATCATTATCAGCATAAATGTATTGTACCAGATAAAAGATTTGTTCATCCATCCAACGGGAATCCAACACAATATCTCTTTTAAAGAATTCACTGATATTCCAAATCTTTATGAACGTCACTCAGCTCCTCCTCCTTATAAGGAATATAAAAATTAGTTATTTGAATTTTATCTAGAATCTCACTCAAAATTTAAACATGCTCATCCATTGTAGAAACATGAGAAATTCTTTGTTATGCTACCATTCATGAAGAATGAAGATATCAGTCTTACAAAGGCAACTCATTATAGAATGAATCCAAATGACCTTCACCTTGCAAGAGAAGAATGTACAACTTTGCTTAAACAAGGATTAATTGAGCTAACTAAGTTTGATTGAGCAAGTCAAGCCTTTTATGTTGAGAAAAGTTCAGATGTCAAGAGAGGAAAGAAGAGGTTAGTTATTGATTACAAGACTCTTAACATGTTTCATGAAGATGAAAAATTTCCTTTGCCAAATCCTACAACTCAATGCCAACAGCTAAAAGGTGCCAAAATATTTTCTAAGTTTGATTTGAAAGTTGGATTTTGGCAACTAGGCATTAATCCTAGAGACCGTCATAAGATTGCATTTTGCATTCCTAATGCTCAATATTAATGGATAGTTATGCTATTTCGACTAAAGGTTGCTCCATCAATATTCCAAAGAGCTATGGTCACAATCTTTGAGCCCATTCTAGAAAATATTCTTATCTACATTGATGACATTCTTTTGTTTTCAAAAATAGAATAAGAGCATAAGACCCTTCTAGCCCATTTTGATACCCTGGTTAAGGATCATGGACTTATACTCTCAGCTCACAAGAGCCAATTAGGCCAAACCAAAATTGAATTCTTAGGAATGATATTTGAAGATGGATGGTACAAACTCAGCCCATATCTTGCAACCTTTCACAACCCATGTCATTTTTTTTATTAAGGGAAAGGATATGGAGAGATGCACCGTTAATTAAAAGAGAGAATTTTGGTTTAGGATCAGTGGATACAATTAATTATTAAAAAAGACCTTAAATTTTGTAGTTATCTTAAAGGACCTAATCACATTTTATGACTTTCAATGGACAAAATTAGCCCCAAACTTATAAATTTATTACTACCATGACTTGCATTACCTACAAATCACATTTCTTATAATTAATGAATGTTTTAGCATTTTTTACCTTGTAATTTTTATTCTTAATTAGTTGGACTATAAATAACATATGGATTTATTACTACTATAGCTTATATTACTTATAAATCACGTTCGCTCTAATTACTAAATTTTTTTTTGCATTTCTTACCATTTAAGTTTTATTCTTAAATGGTTAGACTAACAAGTAACTTATTAACTAATTACTATGGTGGTTTGCGTTACTTAAAAATCATGTTCTCCCTAGTTATTGAATGTTTTTACATTACATACTATGTAAGTTTTATTCTTAACAAGTTAGATTAACAAGTGACTTATAGATCTATTACCCTCTTAGTTTGTATTACTTACAAATCACATTCGCTTTAGTTACCTAATGATTTTACATTTCAAATCACGTAATTTTTATTCTTATTTAGTTAGACTAAAACATAACCTATGGACATATTACTACCATGACTTGCATATTCCTAAGTTATTTGTTAGTCTAACTAGTTAAGAATAAAAATTGCATGGTAAAAAAGTGTCAAATCATTTGGTAATTAGGTGTACGTGATTTGTAAGTAACGAACATGTGATAGTAATAAATCCACAAGTTACTTGTAAATGTAACCAATTAAGAATAAAAATTACATGGTAAGAAATGCAAAATAATTCGATAACAAGGGCAAACGTGATTTGTAAGTTACGCAAACCATAGTAGTACTAAATCCATAAGTTATTTGTTAGTCTAACTAAATAAAAATTACGTGGTAAGAAATACAAAATCATTCGGTAATTGGGGGGGCGTGATTTGTAAGTAATGCAAATCTTGATGGCAATAAATCCATAAGTTACTTATTAGTCCAACCAATTAAGAATAAAAACTACATGGTAAGGAATGCAAAATAATTTAATAACTAGGGCAAATGTTATTTTTAAGTAACGCAAACCGTGGTAGTACTAAATCCATAAGTCATTTATTAGTCTAACTAGTTAAAAATTAAATAAAAATTATTCAGTAATTGAGGGGGGGACCATGATTCGTATGTAATGTAAATCTTGATAGCAATAAATCCATTGGTTATTTATTAGTCCAACCAATTAAAAAGAAAACTTATGTGGTATGAAATGGAAAATCATCCATAAGTTACTTGTTAAAATAACCAATTAAGAATGAAAATTACATGGTAAGAAATGCAAAATAATTCGATAACTTGGGCAAACGTGATTTGTAAGTAACACAAACTATGGTAGTATTAAATCCAAAAGTTATTTGTTAGACTAACTAGTTAAAAATTAAATAAAAATTAAGTCGTACGAAATGCAAAATTATTCGGTAATTAGGGGGACAATGATTTGTAAGTAATACAAATCTTGATAGCAATAAATCCATAAATTACTTATTAGTCCAAACAATTAAAAATAAAAATTATGTGGTAGGACATGGAAAATCATCCATAAGTTACATGTTACTACAACTGGTTAAAGAATAAAAATTGTATGGTAAGAAATATAAAATAGTTTGATAACTAGGGCAATTGTGATTTATAAGTAACACAAACCATGGTAGTATTAAACTTATAAGTTATTTTTTAGTCTAACTAGTTAAAAATTAAATAAAAATTATGTGGTAAGAAACACAAAATCATTCAGTAATTGAGGGACCATGATTTGTAAGTAATGCAAATTTTGACAACAATAAATTCATATGTTACTTATTAGTCTAACCAATGAAGAATAAAGATTATGTGGTAAGAAATGGAAAATCACTTGGTAATTGCAGCAAACATGATTTATAAGTAATGCAAAATGTGAAGTTTGAGGATAATTTTATCTATTGAAAAATTATAAAATGAGACTAGGTCCTTCAAGGTAATTTCAAAATTTAAGGTCTTTTTTAATAATTAATTGCATCTAATGATTCTAAATAGAAATTTCCCTAATTAAAAGGTTCAGTTCTGTTTGTTTGTGTAATTCGAAATATGTGCATGGCCAAAATATATTATTTATCACCAATTTAATATGATTATTTAATCTTGAAAATATATGGAAATGAAGGGCTTCATAATGAATTTGTTTGACAAAATAATTATACTTATCATCATATATTATATACTAGATAAAACTTATACGAATTTAATGCAAGTCATGATCATATGTTCAAGTGAGTTTGTTATATATAGGGAACTTACCTTGCGATGGAAATTTTGGCTCCAGTTTCAACTTTGACTTGAACCCCAACAATTTATATGGATTTTAATTGATTGCAAAAAATTTATTATGAATCAAGTGAGTTTGGTATATTTAGGGAACTAACCTTGCAATAGAAATTCTGGCTCCAGTTTCAACTTTGACTTGAAATCTGTAACAATATATATGGATTTTAAGTATATGATGAATCATTTATTGCAGGTCAAAAGCATATAATTGATAATTTACTACCGCTAGCTATAGAGCAAATTGAATTCAGATCCCTTAATTTTTTTAATTAATAGATTAGAATTATTGAATTTTAATTTAATAATCTGATATTTTTTGAAAAAAAAATTTAACATTTTATAATAATAAATTTAGACGGTTAGATAAAAAATTGACAATAAAAACTTTTACCAAAAAAAATAAGAGATCCAATAATTTATTTTTAAACATATTATGATTCCAATATTGAAGGGGGACAAGTACTGATCTATTAGTGGAGATAAGGACAATGGACATAACATAACAACTCTGGCTTTACCTTTGACTCTGACTTGAACCCTAACTTTGACTCTAGATCTAGCTCTAACATTAATTCAAATTCGAAAAAAGATCACCTCCCATCATATTCTCTTGTAATTTTCTCCCGTGAAATCTTGTTCGTTAATTGCTTTATGGCTGAGATGGAGCCACGCCAACTGATTGCCATAACACACCATTTCACTTAAGTGAAATGGTATGTTTCGACCTTTTTTTTTTTTTTAAATGTTGTTGCAGCGTGAAATGAAGTCATTTGGTGAGTTTTTTTTTTTGGAAACATATGCATAAGGATGATGCCATTTTGAATGAGGCTAAAGCTTCTTCTTCCATGTCTGCAGCATGTCATTGGCATGAAAGTGAATTGAAAATTTGGAGGCTTTAGTTGCAGGAAGGGGAGGATGGTTGAGGTTGGTGTTATAGGCCACTTTGTTGTAAAAAGGGGAGGACAATCATGGCTCTTGAAGGTAGGTCTCTGGTGCTATGTTTTTGGTGCCAAAACCATCCACCTATGATCGTTAAGTGTAAGGACTTTTGATTGCATTGTGTGTTTACAGCAACAAGCATAAGAAGTTTAGTACATTATCAGTTGTTTACCGTACGAACTGAGAGGTTCATAGTTTTAGAGTGTGTTGTGGGTGTGCTGGGATCATTTTGCTGTGAGTTCACATTCCAGGCTCATATGTGTGGTGGGATCATTTTGTTGTAAGTGTGAGTGTGAGATACCATTAGTTCGGTGCTTTCCCGATATCTCTGCAATAGTGAAATCTATAAAAATTTTTCATAAGTGAGGTTTTCCTACTGGTCTTAGCAGTAGTAGTGTTGCCTCATTTTCCAGTTGGTATAACTATTGGTTGGAATGAACTACTATGTTTTTTGTTCTTGATTATATGTTGAAATTCTTCATGAAAAATGTTTTCAGAGTTATGTAAAATATGCTATTAAAAATTAGGGCAATATCTCTAATAGGCTTGTACAAATGAAGATTTATAGTTTTAATTCACTCCCCAGTATCTTTAATATATAGTAATTAACGAAAAAATAATAATAATTTCAAGTTAGAACTTAGAAGCCATATTTCTCTTACCAAATTTGTTGTAACCTTTTACTGATCACCAAATTCATTAAAGTTATTGTTAGCTTATATCACTTGAACAATAAAAGTTTTAACCATATTTCTGTTCATCCCAGCTCTGCATTTATACATGATGTTGAGTTTTTGGGTTGTTGGGTTATTTATTAAACAATTGAAATTATTAAGGAAAGTAAAAAGTTGTAATTTTTTTTAACTTGAAAAATATCATATGATATTGCCAATATCCCAGAAAGCTTCAAAATCTTAGCAATACACTTATGTAAGATCCTAGGAGAACTTTTCTATCACATGCCTTTAAGTTCAACAATAACTGAAAAGGCATTTAGGGCCTAAAAATATATCAAAACACCATGTAAAATCTTGTATGAAAAAAAAAATTGATTTTAAATTCTTTTTTGATTTAATTTTGGATATCTATTATGGATGTGGTATCTTCCTTTTAGTTGTCTCCCAACAATGCTGATGTATAATTACTTTTAGTAAGAAGAAACAAATCGCATATATATATATATATATATATATATATATGACCACTACATAAGATCGGGGGCCTTGGGAACTTAGAAACTGATGGTGGACCAAGCAATGTAAGTATTATAAGCATGAATAAAATAATTGAGTCACTTGGTATGATATTGTAAAATGATTTTTGTCAATGAATTTCAGGGAATTAGATACCTCTACTACTAACTTGTCGAACGAGGATGACCTTGGAGTTGAATGCAAGCCCGCAATTGGTATGGTATTTGACAACGTAGAAAGTGCTTGGCAATTTTGAAGTAACTATGGTTTGCGGGTGGGGTTTGGAGCATGAAAGCAATACTTTAATAAAAACAGAGAAGATGGAACTGTGACTTCCTATAGGTTTGTTTGTTGTAAAGAGGGTATTCAGAAGCCATATAAATGAGACACTCTAGCTACAAATCATAGGCTTGAAACTAGAACGGGTTGTAAAGTTAAAGTTACCCTTGTATCGAGGATGGGAAAGTTGGTAGTTAATGAATTTGTGGATAGCCATAATCACCCTCTGTAACTTCTAGAGACAACACTATGTTGGCTTCCCATCGTAATATATTTGAAGTTTAAGCCCATGAGATTGAATTGGTTGAGGACTTAGGATTGCCACAAAAAGCTACATTTCAGTTGATGAGCACACATGTTGGAGGTCGAACTAACCTTAACTTTACTTGATTAAATTCCAAGAACTATCTGTGGTAAAAAAAGACAATGCAATATGGCTTACGGAGAGGTGGGTTATCTATTGCAATATTTTCAGTGATAGCTATTGGATAACCTTTCATTTTTCCATGGCTACCAAATGGATGCAGATGAGTAGATAACGAACGTTTTTTGGGCAGATGTCGTATGATTGTAGACTATGAATATTTTGGTGATGTGAAATCACTGGATACAACTTATTGTATGAATCGTGCATAGAGATCACTTGCATTATTCTTTGGGTTCAACCACTACAAGCAGACAGTTGTGTTTGGAGCCATATTAATGTATGATGAGATAATTGAATCATTTAAGTGGTTGTTTGAGACATTTTGGAGGCCTACAGGGACAAAAAAGCCACATACCATCTTTATCAATCAGGACCAAACGATGTCTAAAGCACTGGGTGAGAATTTAGTTTTAATGCCATACGTGTATGTAGTATTGCCAAATATTAGTGTATATGCTTTTAAGTTAAGTTCCTTGCAGGTGAGGTGATGTCTGATACTCGACATGGTCTTTGTACATGGCACTTAATGCAGAATGGGATAAAGCATCTTGGCAATGTGACAAAAGATGGATCTCATTTCCTTACAGAGTTCAAGAAATGCATGTATCAGTACGACAATGAAGCAATGTTTGAGGTTGCTTGGGGAAAAATGCTTAAAAACTATGATATACAGAAAAATACTTAGTTGAAGTTCGTATATGCACTGCGCGAAAAATGGGTCGTGTGTTATATGAAATAAGTGTTCACATTGGGCATGAGAAACACACAAATGAGTGAGAGTTTGAACTCTGATTTCAAGGCTTCTATGAGACCGAATGTAAATATTACACATTTTTTCGAACTCTTTGAGTGAGTTATGGAACAAAAATAGTATAATGAGTTGAAGGCGAAGTGCGATACTCATCATAAGATTCCATGGTTGAGTTACCAACATTCATCAATCCTAAATCAAGCTGCACAGACACATACACACACAAAATTCACCTTATTCCAACAAGAGTTTGACTTATTATTTGTTGTTTCAATATGACATAGAAATAAGGATCAACCTATAAGTGTGTATGTATTGTCCATGGCGAATCACGAAGGTCAATGGTAAGTTTTATTTGATCCTGTGAAGAAGGTTGTTACTTGTACCTACAGGAAGTTTGAGAAATATGGGATATTGTGTAGTCATGTTTTAAAAGTGTTCATTGTGTTAGAAGTTGACAAAGTGTCTAATTAGTACATTCTAAAGCAATGGATGAAGAATGCATGGAATGGCATGGTGCATGATGTGAGAGGGATGAGGGTTAACAGAGATCGTATACTAGATACCACGCGGTGGTATAGGCAAGTATGCTATAAAGCAATTAGGCTAGCATCTAAGGTGGCTTCGTGTGAAGAATTACACTATCTTGTCAATAAAGGATTAGATGATCTATGCAAGCATGTGATAGGTGTTCGTTTAGGCCAAGAAATTCACAATGAGGAAATAAATTAGCTCATTACCTTAAAATTTAATGGGGTTAGTTAAGTGAAGGGTTCAAGCCGAGGGTTAGACTCATGAGACGAACACGACCAAAGAGTTGGGTCGAGCTCTAGCGGACTAAGAAGATAAGGTATCAACCAATACACGTTCATGACATCTACGCCCTCAGGTACACATACGTTTATATTTATGCATTCATAAAGTTTTTGTTTTGATCCCCTATACAAGTATAGACAATGTTTTTTGTAGGGTTATGGTTCATCAGGTTCGCTGCCGTGCGAAGTGTCATGCTCAGCACCTCCTGCATCTTATGTGGACTAGCATCAAAATGATAATCATTTTAGCTTTACAAGATTTTTAATGGTAATTATTTAGGTTTTATAGTCGTGTGTGTTTAAATGTTTAATGCTCACTTTATCACTTTGTCCATATGTGTGCTTATAGGAACCATGGGAGATATCACTTCATTGCAAGATGAAGAAGATATCTAGAGTTATCTATGCTTTTGAAGGTTCTTTTGGCATACCTGTGCAGTCACACATTTTTTGGTGTCAGGATTGTTCCTTGAATTTATTGGGAACGCTCAACAATTTTATTTTTTTGGCCTACTAGGCACTTGTATATGTTGTATGTACTTAAAACCTGTATTTTTTTTTTTATCTATTTAGATTTTGTAAACATTGTGCACAAATGTAAGCAAGAAAGGAATATTTATTGCTTTTCAAATGTCAAATACAAATACAAATACAAATACAAATACATTGTTATGTCAGCCTCGTATATGTAATCTTACACTGCAATTACAACCATATTATGACTCTACAACATATTACAACACATGACAAGATAAACATTGTTTTTCCATATGATGTCTTATTCGTCACTCAAACGATGTGTTGTTCTTGCTCCATGTCTCTTACTCTTCCTCCTCATACGTGCTTACTGGTCCTTGACTGTCAACCCAGTTGGTGCTTGAAGGCTGTCCTTTTTCCTCACTATGCAGCAACCATACCTATTTTGCAGTTGATTGCCTATATCACCAATATTTTTAGTTTCAGATGATTTGGATGTCATAACCTGCTATTTCAATAAGTATAGTCAATAATAGATATAAGGGAAAGATGAATGGTATTAACTTCAGTGTGATCCAAACATGATACAAGAAAAAGAAACAAACAATCTGTTGAGTTAAAAAGAGTAAAAGATTCAACCATGATCAAATAGGACATTACATATCATTGAGTTTATATAACATTGATATAAAAAATTGCAATAAACTTATGTACATGATGCAAATTGGGATTCCATAGTCTTTCAAAGACCTTAGAAAATATTGATTAGAAAATTTTGTCTATCTTATAACAGATGGACTTACTGGAGAGCATATAATAGAATATTAGGCATATTCAATTCCACCTAGTGTAGTATGAATTCCAGACTTTCAAATTTCTACTTCATATGTAGTTTAAGAAAAATCCAAGAACTCATGATCAGGGCTTATAGGTTTTGCATGTTGGTAATTTGTCAACTCAATATAGACAATATATTGAATAAAATAGAGAAAAAATACTCTAAAGATCTAATAGGATATTAAGTATCATTTGGTTCATATAACATAGAGATAAATTGGATCCAATAAAAAATTCATGAGGAAAGATCAACCATAGTAAACTTATGTACATAATAAGGAATGAAATAGAATGAATGTAATATGTTGATATTAATTCATTCAAGACAGGAAAATGCCAGAGTATGAATGCACAGATGATCAAATGATGCAAATTGAGATTCCATACTTTTCTAAAGATATGAGAAAATATTATTGAAAATTTTTGTCAAACTTATAACAGTTGGACTTAGTTTAAGGATATTACAAAATTTTCATGAAAATAAAGCTTGAGTTCTAGACTCTCTAACTTTATTTGTTATGTATAATTTCAGAAAATTAAGAAGCTCAAATATATGGACCACTAAAATAGAAGTTCAAGCATATTTGATAGTATTTCACATAAAAAGCTATAGACAACTTATACAAGCAATGCATGACATAGGGTGTATAAATTAGATATATTGTGTAAAGTCAATAAGATATTCCTAAGAAAAAGTACCATGCTTGAAATAATGTTCATGTATTAAATCTTTCATGGCTCAATCCTCTAATTCTCCATTACTGTTTCATTCTTTCACACTTTCTCTTATGAGAAACATTGAGGAAAAAAATTTATACCATTCAGCAGTATATTCACACGCTACTAGCGTTTAAAGATTTCAACAAAGTTAAAAGCACAAAAGCCAATTAGAAAGAATGAGAAAAGTAAATGATTCAGTCTACAAAAATTGAGATTCACCTATAAACCAAACCTATAGAGCAAAGTAAATAATTCAGTTCTAATGGATATGTATACAGATTACAACATGTTCACAATGTAAATAATTTAGATCTTTAATCTCAAAGCAAGACAAGATAAAAGAAAACAAAAGTGATAAGAAAACCATGAATTTAAGAGGCACTGCTTTTCATTGAAAGGAAAGAATAAGCACACTAGATAGAATGAAACAAGATTATGATGCTGAATCACGTAATGAATATCATAGCACATTGGATAGTTATGAATTGATTATTTCACAAAATGAATATCATAGACTCTTGTTTTCACTAATATCATACCATGGAGATAAGAGAGACACGGGCTCAGAGACAATCCATGGCTTACAGTTAAATTACAATATCAAGTACAAATATGAGAAATTAAAAACTAGTAGGAGCCATGAAAACATTGACATATAAATAGATCATGGAGATGCAAAGAATCTTGGCTCATTCTTCGAATCCCTTCCTTTAGTTTGAAACCAATTTTAGTAATTATTATGCTAGATTGAATGTCCAGCAAGTGAAGATCAACTTCTTCATAAAGCCAACCTCGCCGACCAACTTCTCCGGCTGCATGTGTCTCATTGCCGCATGATCTATTGGATTGGCAAGGCGATTGGAGATGCATTATAATTAGAAAGAGTTCATGAGACTACAGAAGATCAGCTTACCAGGATCCAATGACTCACCACTGACCTCATAGTCGCTGGACGTTGACCAAAGCCACACCACAGCAGTAGCCCATGACCCTTCACCAGCGCCTAGTGGTGTGCCTAATTGAGGAAATCCTAAAGCTCGGTCTGTAGAGTATATGGCTTCAACCTTAAAAAAAAAAAAAAACTTTAGACATTGAAGAAGAAGAAGCTTCAACCTCCTTCAAAATGGCATCGTTCTAATGCATATATTTCAAAACCCAAAAAAAAACTCACTGAGCAACGTTGTTTCATGCTACAACAACATTTTAAAAATAGGTTGAAACGCACCATTTTATTTAAGCGAGATAGTGCGTTTTGGCAAGCAGTTGGAGTGGCTCCATCTCAGCCACAAAGCAACGGACGGATAAGATTTCACAAGAGAAAATTACAGGACAATATGACGGGAGGCGATCAAAATCCTTCAAATTCTGGCTCTGGCACTAACACTGACTCTAACTCTGCCTCGGACTCTAATACTGGCTCTACTTCTAGCTCAGGCTGAGGCTCTGACTCAGTCTTTGGCTCAGACTCTGGCGAATTGTAGGTATTATTGAGAATATGCCAGGCATTTTTGGCTTCCGAGACTCCTCTTATGCGAGAGAAAGAGCTAAGGGAGCATGAGATGTGAATGACGTGCAATGCTGCAGCCATTTCGCAAAATCTTCTTTACGATCCTCGTCGTCTTCAGGTGGTCTTGCACTGCTCCCATCCACCACGTCCCAAAGCTCTCGGGCTACCAAATAGTTTCTAACCCACGCAAACCACTCTTCATGGTTCTCCTTCCTTCTGCAACAATCTCGTTGTACACCCAATTCCCTCTCTCGCCCATGTGCCTCATCTTAATCTGCACTTTCTTGATAACTATATCTTCATTTATTGGGGAAACTAAATATTGTATAGAGAAAAAAAAAGCAGATGCACTTACTAGATCTTACTTGCTCCAGGCCCAGATCGATGTCTCAGTTATACAGTAATATTTCACACTGTAGGTATATATGAATGAGCATATATATATCTCAAACTCCTTTGGCTGCGACGACTTTCTTCCTTCTGTGAGAGACAAACACAGACACGTGCTTGACAACTGTATGACAGTACATATAGCATATTCTTCTTCTCCAACTCAGTTCACAAACTGTGATAGATATATAATATTAGCATAGCCATTAATTTCGTTTGTTTCTTGTTCTTTTGGATTGACATTGGGAAACAGCTGAACTAACATCTTCATGTTCGCTTCCAACTGCTCCGAATAAGATAAGCAACTGGCCGTCTTGAACATGATGAGGGAGGGAGTGATGTTGTGGAGCTTCCACAAGTTGGAACCAGAGGGAGCCTGATTTGCATGGAGACGCGTGTCCCAGAAGCCACGTGGCATAAGGGGGAGACCAAGCCCATTGAACGTACGATCAATGAGGCTGAAACTAACGTTGTCATTTTTCATTAATTGTTGATTTGGGATGGAATATTATATAACATAGGAAAAGATTTCACACTACTTGATTTTATTTAGCTTAGAACGACGATGGAATAGCTGGCAACAATCGAAATATGTGAATAATATAAGTTCACTGTGTCATGAAAAGTGATAAATAAATGAGACTTTTTGACCCTAATGCTACAGAAAAATTAATTATCATTAAAATATGCTATAAAAATATGTTTCTCTTACAAATATTTATGCATTCACGTTATACGATTGTACGCAATCAAAATACTTATTTTTTACAAAATTTTATTACGAAAAAACTCTAATTGCATGGATCTTTCCCACATAATCTGTGAAGGCTAGCATCTAAATCTTAAACCTCAAACTTATAAAAGGTACCAGCCTTTGACGCCATGTAGCCCAAGACAGTTATTTTTTATTAAAAAATTATAAAATTATGAGAAATTTAAATAAAATTATATAAAATTATTTAATTTCTATTTATTTAAACAAAAGTATAAATATTTAATTTATACCAATAGAATAATATTTTAAAAAATTTGGAATAAAAATTTTCACAATATTGTTTGAGCAATAAATTAATTCTAACGAAAGTAAGTTAAAATTATGTCATAGTAAGTATTAATTGGTGAATAGGTAAATAGTTAATCACTATTATTTATATATAATCTATTTTACTGAAATTAAATGATAAATGAGTACAATATATTCAGTTTTTATTTATTCTTAAATAGTACATTTAAAACAGTTAATATTATTTTGTTTTATTTTTTAGGCTTTATTACTAAGTATAATTATTTGAAAATAGGAATAGAGAAAATTAATCACTGGAACAAAATGTCTACTTAAATAAGCATATGAATTTAGCAAAATATATTGAAAAGTATTGCATCAAATAAAAACTGAGCATTTTTTTATGTAATACTTTTTAAAAAATGTAATAAAAAACAAGAGACAAAACCGAAGTGCATTTACTTGCAAGAACTAAAATAAGATTTTTTTTTTTTCTAGTTTATTGAAATACCATGCCACATATTACTAAAACTTGGAAATTAATTTAAGTCATTAAATGATGTCCTCATGGTTTTATAGCCAAAGTTTTTGAAAACTTAGTAACTAATTTCATGTTTAAATATTGAATGATAATTTATATCCTTGAAAAAACTATATAATTTTTATTATGATACAATAATAATTAAATATTAACAAAAATTTATTACATTAAATTTTGTATGAGCTATTAATTATTAAATAAGATAAGAATATATATAATTAATTAATAAAATATTGCTTTATATTTAATTATAAATTATACGATAACAAAGAAATAAAATATGAGAAAGAATAAAAAATTTATTAATACAAGTGATATCAATTAACATGATCAGAATGTATTAATTAGCAGGAGATCCTGGAATGTTTTTGTAGGGAAAAAGAGGGAACACCATGTTCACATATATTATCAAATGACGTTAAATTTGCTGATGTGGGATTTTTTTTTTTTTTAGCCAGTAGCACTACGAGGTTACTCACTTGAAATAGGTAAATCCTTTCTCTTTCACTTGTTGCTCTTATTGAAAAAGTTTTTCTTTTTTTGAATTATTAAGTTTCATTATTTGTGTCATATCATTTTTGCTGGCACACAAAATAGTCACATGCACATTAGCACGCTGAACATTTTATTTATTATTTAAACAACGTAATAAAAAACATCAGATGAAAAGGCTTACAAAAGTGAAAAAAAATAATATTAATATTTATTTCAATGAACCATTTAATAATAAATAAAATCTAAATCTATCGTACTTATTTATCATTTAATTTCAGTAAAATAGATAGTATATAAATAATCATTATTAACTATTACCTATGCACCAATTAATACTTATTATTACATGATTTTAAATTACCTTTTCAGAATTAATTTATTGTGATAATAATCATGTGAAAATTTTTTATTACAATTTTTTTAAAATATTATTCTATAAGTATAAAATAAATTTTATACTATTGTTTAAATAAATAAATAGAAGTTAAATAATTTCATTTAATTTTAATTAAATTTCTTATGATTTTATAAAATTTTTAATAAGAAAAATGCCATGGGTCAAAGGGTGGCACCTTCTTTCACTAGTTGCGTGGGGAAGATCCACACAATTAGTGATTTTATTAAATAAATTTTTATTAAAAAATAATTTTTCTTTAATTACCTGGAGTCGTATAACGCAAATGTATAAATATTTGACAAAGAAATGTAATTTTATAGTATACTGATGTAATACTTTTCATTGTAGCGGATCTAGCAACAGGATCAAAAAGCCAAATAAATAAGGATAAATTATGTTTCTCTTTCTTAAAAGATGGCTTAATTACATTACCTCGTCTTTTATTATTAAAATGTACACATAAGTTTCCTTGAAATCATCCAACCATTTTCATTGAATATTAACATCAATTTCTTTTAATTATAATTCATTTGATTGAACATATAATAATTTAAAATTTTTTATTTCAGTTATTCTTGTTAAGACTTTAAGTGCAATAAGTTAATTTTCTTTGAATCACTATTTTGACTCAGTTTATAAGAACTATATATACCATATACAACGTTGACACTTTAAGTATTTTTTTTTTTTCGTTGGCCATAAGACATTTTAAATATGTATAATTCAAGTAAACTCACCCAGATCACTCAATATAGATTAAATATCAAATGTCATATATATAAATTAATGTTACTTCATTATTTATTTTATCCACTTTTTTAGCATAAATAATTAATGCATATTTAGATTGATGAGTTACATGTTTATAATTGCACACTATTATAATTCCAATTTGTTTTTTTGGCTTTAAATCAACAGAGATCCATCCCCACCTTATATGTTTGGACTTAGGGAAAGAAAGTAAAAGATGAAAAGATAAATTTCAGAGGGAATGGTGATAAGAAATCAAATATAATTGGAAGATTTAAAAAGTAAAAATCAGAGAAGAGAGACAAATCCATAAACATATAGGAGAAAGAATATGGAAAGCGAGAGACCAAAAAGAAAAATACAAATAAGAGATGTATATTTGTGATGCCTTTTTTTTAAAATAAAGATAATTAAGGTAATCTAAAATATTTAATTATTTTGTAAATGATCAATAACAATCCGAATCTTCTCATGTCGTAGCACCAACATGAGGGAGTCATGTTCTACAAATCATAATCATTCCATATATCTGAAGCCTCTCACCTTGCCACGTTATCACGCGAGGAAATTTGAATTGAATGTTGATATAATTTACCTTTAAAATACAAACTGCAGCGCCAAATTGCTCTCACCATAGTGCAACATCAGGGTTAATTAGTATATAATATTCTTTAAAGTTATAAATGAAAAAGAAGAAAGATATATGAAACCAAAGTGGTAAGTACACAAACAGTCATTGAGAAATGCTTAAGGCAAGACTGCAATCCCTATAATTGTTTTGTTCCCCAGCCCTTGGTGCTGTCGATCGCGAAAAAGCAATTCCTTACAATTTTTAAGCAAAGCAACATCTACTTACAATAATCATAAAATGAGATCAATATTGTTAATCTTTGCAAATTTTAAAAAACTCATAAGAAAGAGGTATATTTGTAACAGTAACTCATAAGAATTTATCTTGATTAATAAATAGTTATCAAATTATTTAAATATAATTCAAATTATACTTAATCAAATAAAAGTTATTCATATTTCGTACTTTATAATACTCAACATAGATCTTTTAAAATAATTATACATAAATAATTATTCAATATAAAAAATTAATAATATTTATTTTATTTTTTTAAATAAGTACATATTAAATGTAATTTTATTATTTTTTATACATATTCAAACTTGTGATAAGATAAATTATAAAGGTTTTATAAAAAAGAAGTTTGTCTATATTTTGTTTAATCTTAAGTTTAAATTATTATGTTGTTGATTTTACAAACTAATTAAAATCGTAAAATTGGTTGACTCAACCGCAAGTTTATCCAAGTTTGTATTAAGTTCGAGTTTACATCGAGTTAACTAATTTTCTTTATATACAATTATAAATTCGTGAACTTGAACTATGCATGAGATGAAACATTCAAACAACATAAAGGAAAATCAATATAGTTATTAACAAGGAAAGACACACAGTAAATAGATCCCTACTGTTTTAATAAATATTGCATACATTTTGAACTATTGAATTAGTGGTGATTGGATACTATTTTTATATGGCTTGAAATATAAACAATACTTACTGTAACGGTAGAAGATATCATCGCAGGCATATGGGCCCTTGTATACAGGGCAGGAGAATTCAGTAATTGTCATATACCAAGAGTTTATCTAGGCTTTATTACCAAGGGCTCCTGCGGTGAAACATTAGAAGGTCAACACTTCGATGGCTATTTTCTGCTATGAAATATTTCAAAGGGGTGATGGAGTATTAATAATGTCGCATTTCATTTCGAATATTAGAAAAAGCCACTGATATGGAGAGTGACTGCGCTGAAGCTGAAATGCCAATTATATTGCTATTTTTGTTCGCCGTGCGTGCTACTAAATGAGTGAATCCAGTATATGCAGCAAGCACTGCAGGCGTGGTAAAGTTGATTGGGTTTAGGGTTTACAACTTTTAAAAATTAGAGTTGAATTTAAATTTAAAAAGTTTAAGTCCATATTTTAATTAAATTTTTTAATTTTTATTTTTATTTATAATTTTTGGATCAGACTAATTAAACTTTTTTATAATAATTTGCTACTTAACACTAAAATTTGAAATAAATAAAATAATTAATTGTTATAATTATTTTTAAAATTATATATAGGAAAACTATTATAAATATGTTATTATATTTATATAAATATTTTAAATAAGATATATTCGTTTTCATTTTTTTACTAACATGTTACTTTATATTATATTTTTTAAATAATAAATTTTTTATTAAAAAATATTTATTTAAACTTTTTGAGTTTAAGCTAAATTTTTAAAAAAATTCGAACTTAATCAATTTTATAAATAAGACTTTTTTAATTGAACATTTTTTTGGTTTGACTAGACTTACCATACCAAACATACTATTTAAGTTATGATTAAGTATGGTATAAAATCAGAATTATCAACTACATCGAGACGGGGCTATTTGACTAACTCGACCATGCCGAGCCACATGAGTAGATGTATGGCCTTCAGAGTCAAGTTGTTCAATCAATGCCTTTGGATGTTCATCAAGGAATGCTTTGCAGCACCCCATTTGTTATCACATGTAGCCTATAGATTGCCACGTCATATTCTACTTGTTCTCCCACTTTTATATAGGCAAAATGTTTGTATGAATGAAATAGCAAAATTTATAATGCATCATCAATTTATTGGGAGTTAGAAAGCATGTCATTAATAAATTATTGGTTGAATTATAAATATACGTAGAAAGTAAAGTGAGAATCAATGCATTTGAATGTAGACTGACTTGGTTTTTTTTTTTTTTTCTTGTTTATTTGTTGTGTCAATATGGTTGTTGTAAAATCGAATGATTGGCATGTAAATTATTTAAATATCTAAATATTAGCTGGTGAATTATCTTCCATTTGTTGATATACATATATATATATATATATATATATATATATATATATATACACACACACACACACACTAATAAATGAGGCTTTTTATCCTCTTGTTACCAAAAAAAAAAATCATTACCAAAATTTACTAGAGTAAAAAGTATTACATCAATATATTATAAAAAAAAAACACTTTTCTAACAAATATTTGAATACTCACATTATATGACTGTACGGAAGAATTATGGATATCGCAGCTATGCCTTATACATTTTCTAGTGGAAGTCAACTTGTGTTCTAGAAACGACGGATTTATGCCTGTTAGTATATATTACTACTTTTCTCTCAAATATCTTTCTGATAGTTTTTATTATGTATTGCACTACTTTGCCCTCGTGAATTGTGAGGAGCATCTCAAGTGAGCTGCACTTTTTTTCTCTAAACCGAGTTTCTATTTGGCGAAAACATATATCCAATTTCTTATATTTTTATTATGTTATTATCTAATTAAAATATGATAAGTGTATGGTTAACCAATTATATTATGACACAGGTATGATTATTGCATATAATTGTGTTATTTACAAATTAAATTATATATTATTATTGATTAATCATACACTTATAATAATTTAATTGGAAAACAACATAGCAAAGACATAATGAACAATATATAAGTTTAATCCTATGTATTTAAGAGAACAAAATATTTGAATTTCAATTATTTATAAAATAAATGGTTAATGATATTATCTTAATTATATTATTTAAAATGCTTCGAATGAAAAAAAAAAAAAAAAAAAGCATCACAATACATGTTATTTTTATCCTTGTTTTTCTATTCGCATATATATATATATATATATATTTTCTTAGAGATTGAAAAATGGGTATAACATACCAAATTAACCTATTTAACTCACCATTAAGGTGGGTTAGATTAAGCTTTTCAACTCATTTTATATACGTGGATAAACTAATTTGATATGCTTATTAGATGGCCCATTAATTTTTTTAATGATATTTTTTTACCTAAAGTTAATGATGCAACATTTGGTAAGTAGCAACAACATTCTGCACACAAAACAAATGGAGTGAATTCCATATTATTTTAAAACTTATCATCTATTTATCAAGATGACAATTTAAACATTTATCTTACACAATTGAAACCAAATATGCACTCTGTTTATAATGCACATTAAAGTCAATAACCTTTTATTTCATGCTAGCATTTTTTTTTTTTGTAAGTCAGTCAAAATAAAGAGAAAATATGAATTAGAAGTGAAAGGTCATAGTAGTTCTACTGCATTGATGTTGAGCTCTAAGCATGAAATTCCTCCATGTCGACCTTTCATCATTGAGGATAATGATGATTGTGAAGCTCTTAAAGGCCTGCCTAAGCTTGACAATATCCTCAGAGATGGGAGAGACTTTGATTGGTTCCGTACAAAATCCTTGAAAGATTCTAGCCTCCTTCTCATTCATAAATCCTAAGAGTAAGTCAATCGTGTTGGGTTTAAGCCAGTCTTGATTGTGACTATCCATAACAATGTGTGTTTAATTACTTTAGAAAGGAAAACTTTTTTAATTAAAAGACTTTGGTCTTTTCAAGTAAAATCGCGAATGATGACACCATTGAGAGAAGTAGATATGAGTAGCTCTTTTGTGTTGTTGCCTTTTCTTTTACCTTTGTTCTAGCATATTACTTTCCAGCCATATATGCAATTCAGTGAAAGGTGAATGTGTCTATGGTTTTGGGCCAGCGTAAATTTTTAAATAGCTAAGCTAAGGGTATGGGCTTGCTTATTTTCCATTATAACCTTCCTGATCTCATTTAGGGTTGTCAATGGGTAGGGGTGTGTTTAGAATAGATCATCCTATTCCTTGTACTGTAAATAACATAGAAGGTAGTGATAACTAGGTCATTATCCAATGAATTGGGTTCAAGGGAAGGATTAAGTCCATCTTGATGCTAAGTAGGGAGACAAACTAGATTGCTCTCACAAATGGGCAAAGGATAAAAATATGATTAATAGACTCTTCTGTCTCACCACACAGGTGATAAAGGTCTTGACTGTTGAGGTGGTGCACTAAAGGATGTCTTTGGTAAGGAGGGCCTTATTAAGGAGTCTCCAAGTGAAGTTCAGTTGCAGAGGAGGAGTTTGATCCTCTAAAAGGTCTTTCAAATCTAAGCTTAGTGCGTAGAGCTTGTCCCATTGTATAGCATTTCATATATATCCTTAATACTATATTCTCTTGTCTTCATTCTTTTCCATATTAGTTTGTTTAGAATACTTGTTAAAGAGAAAGGTGTGTTGAGGATGCTGTCTTCACACTTTCATCATAGAATTAAGTGAGCTTGGTAACATCCTAGTTCATCTTATTCCTAGTAATGAGATTAGCTACTTTAAGGTTGTTGACATTAGTCCCATTCTTCACTTTCCACTAAGACAGATGCTCAAGGAGTATGTCTTCTCCATTCCAAACTCTCTATTCCAAGTGATCTAAAATCAAGTTCTAACTTTTCTATATTCTCTTCCAAATCCATGAAGCGTTAGATCTATCTATGAATTGGCCTTTTTCAGGGTTACAGTATTTCCTCCTAAGATGGAGGGAATCGAAGCTGTGGACTTAGCTATTAGAATTCTCTAATTCTGTTTAGCTAGGAGGGTTAAATTGAATTTATGAGTGTTTCTGATTCCTAAACCCCCTTTGCTCAAAGGTTGTCTAATGGTTTTCCAATTAGTAAGGTGCATTTTCTGTTTTTAGTATGTAAGCCCCCAGTAGAAATTTGTAATCTTGGAGTCTATCAAGGAGGTTAAACAATCTACTTATGAGAGAATGATTTCCATAATTAAAATTTTTTGTTCAATTTATCCACTAATTCTTGGAAAATATGAGTTTTATTTCTTCCAGGTTCAATGTAAATACCTAGATGTTTCCCTAGATTATCTGAGGATTTCATATTCAAGATGCTATCCATGAATTTTTAAAGAACAATAGTGTGTCATCTGCATACATCACATGCGAGATGGGGTTAGTGGACCAACCAATCTTAATTACTATCCATTTTTGGACCTTTTCTTTTTCTAAGATTATACAAGCAAAGACATTTGTACATATGATATATAAGTAAAGGAAAGGGGGTCATCTTGTCTGAAACCTTTATCCGGAAGGTTGCTCGAAGTGTAATGCCTATTGATGATGATTTGATAAGACACAGTTGACACATTGAGATATAAGCAGGATCCAAGTATGGAGGAACCTCTAGATAGGACAACTTTTACAAATCTCCAAGATATACTATCAAAGGCCTTAAAGATATCCAATTTTAAGGCACAAAGCTTCTTGCCTTTTGTTTCCTCTTTTGAATGGTGTTAAAGACTTCAACGGCAATTAAGATATTATCAGTGATTAATCTGCCTTTAAGGAAGGTGGTTTAGAAAGATAAAATGTAATCTCCCAGTAATTCCTGCAATCTATAGTTGAGAACCTTAAAGAAGATTTTGTATGCTACATTACAAAGGCTAATAGGCTTGTTAGTCTTTAATAGTCAGCGGTAAGTCAATTTTTGGAATAAGGACCAGTAATGTTTTGAGTATGTGATCTTTCTCAAAATAATGTTGCACATCACAATTGTATCCAGCTTAATCTATTCGCAATATTGCTAGAAGAATTTTACATTAAAACCATATAAGCCCAGGGTATTATCACAACTCATGCTAAAAATAGTGTTTCTAAGTAGTTTTTCGCTAATGGGTCATTGCAAAATGTCAATATGGTGCATAGTGAGCTCTAAGATGTTCATGGAGTTAAGACTCTCTTCTAGGTCTTGTTAAGTGTCAGGTACATTGTAGGTTAAGTCGAAGAAGTTCCAGAAGGAATTCTTAATTATTTTCTAACCTTCTAACCATTCCCCACTATCATCCTTGATCCTTAGAATTTTGTTAGAGTTTCTCCTTCTAGACACTATGGCATTAAAATACTTCATGTTTCTGTCACCCTGGATATGCCATGATTGTCTAGCCTATTGTGCCCAGAGGGTTTCTTTGTAATCATAAAGGAATTTAAGGTCTTGTCTAGTTTTTGTTTATGAGTGAAAAGATTGTTAATCAATTATCCTCTTGGAGTTTTTGGAGAGAAAGTTCAAGCGTTTGGATCCTCCTCCTTAGGTTACCCACTGAGTTAGCATTTCAATTCCAAAAAGTTGTCATAGTTGAGTTGAGTTTCCTATGTATGATGAAGTTTAGAGAGCCTTTATGATTCATGTTTCAAGGAAGTTCAACTTCTTACAATCTTCATAATGTGTCCATAAGTTTTCGAATCTAGTTATTTTCCTATGTCTTAAACTTTCCAAGTTGGAGGTTTTGAGAACTATAGGAGCATAGTCTGAGGCTGCAATTAAGAGGGCCATAAAGGATGAGTCTGAAAAGTTGTAAGCATTGTTGTAGGCTCTATCTAAATGATACCACCCACATCTTTCATCTGCCCTATTGATTGTCCAAGTACCATATGCCTTTTGCCCTTATGTTGATTAAAGCACAAGAGTCTATGGTGTCTTCGACGTCAAAAACTTCAGGAATACTGCAACAATTGCTAATTTTGTCCTTCTGGTGACAAACTTGGTTGAAGTCCCACATAACGAGTCATGGAAGCCTAATATTGCTACCTGTAATTTTGGGCCAGTCCCATAGGATTTTTCTTTTAGAGATTAGGGGCGTCAATAGATAAAGGTTATAAAGGTTTCTTTATTTTAAGTCTAAGCCTTGAGATGAATCCAATTTAGAGTGCATTCATCAATTAATTAATTAATGTTATCATTCCATGTAACCAAATTACCCCTACTTTTCCATCTTGGATTGCAACCAAAGACATAAGGATAACTAAAAGCATTCAATTTACTAAGCAAAAAGTTTACAGCTATTTTTGTTTCAGACAAAAAGAGAATTTAAGGATGGTATTTACATAGGAGGAATTTAAGCCATTGAACTACCATAATCTTCATTATTCCCTGACAGTTCCAACTTAAACAAATCAAGCTCTAACGGAAGTGCAATTTAGGGATGTCGAGCATATCTAGTTCAGTGTTTTGTTCACAGATAATGCTACATCTTCTAGCCTTCTGAGCTGCAAGCAGGATGCATAGGACAAAGGTGGAAGGTATTAGTTGGGTTTGCATAAGGGAGATAAGTAGTTTCTCTGAATATGGCTTGTTCTCTTTATTAAAATGCTCAAGAACTTAAAAGCAAGACATTGAGTTTAATAAAAGCTAGCAGGTGTGTATATTAAGATAAGGCCCTTCCACTGTAAAATGCTTGCATCTGGACAAGAGTTAGGCCATAGTTGTCAAAGCAGTGAGGGGCCAATTCCAAGTCTGGTAAGAAGACTAACATTTGTAAAAGATTCTATGTGCTCAAATTCTTCTGAGGTGTGGGCAATAGAGTTCCACCAGGTGAAAAGGGTAGCAAGGGAAGCATGAAAGGTAGAAAAACTGTCAGTCAGGGCGAGAAGGAATAGTGGTGTGTGAGTGAGGGATTTAGGGTTGACTAAAAAAATCTAGAGTACAGGTTAGTGAGGTGCGCATCAAGGAAGAGTGATTCATTGGTGCAGGTTATGGGAGCGTCACCGAGATGTTTCTGGGATAGAGGAATGTTAGGTTCAAGGTTGAAAGAATCCTTAGTAGTGCATGAGCTTAGAAATCCAGAAAGAGGGTGGTTTGGTCCATTCCTTGATCCTCCCTGCACCAATCAAAATCTATGTTAGCATCAAAGAATGAAAAAGGATCATTTTCTATTAGATCCTAAGGGTTCTAACTCACACTCCATTCTAAATCTTGTAAGTTTGGTTGATCTTCTATTTTGTAATAGAAGTTCAGGGTGATCAGGTCATGCTCCAGATATTCATCTTGGTTCTGTGGTTCTGACAGAGAGTTGAAGTTCTGGTTACCCATTGGGGGTTTCCATTATCTGGATCATTAGATGAGTATGATGTGAAGGAATCTTCCCTCACGCTAATTATGTTCCTTGATCCATTGTCTTCTGTCGTTTCTTTTTCAGTTTCCTTGTTGTGAACATAATAGTATCTGCCTTCTTGTATGAGCATCCACCTGACTTTCGTACAGCATCTTACAGTTTTTTTGTTCCCGAAAGCTGTAGAGTTGCTAGGGATGAGGGGAAATCTGAAGTCCTTGATGAAGTTAACGTCTATCTTCTGCTGGACTCGTCTCTTGTGTTCTTGTTACGCCTCCCTAATATGTTCAAGGTGCTGATAGCGACCTTTTGCGAGCTGGTCATTCCTCTTGCACTGGTGACATCTTCTAAATACTCGTTCGTATCTGTATTTGACCCAGGCCCTACGACCATTGTCAAGTTTAACACTAATGTCGTTGAGTAAGGGAAGGGTGTAGTCTTTCAAGCAGAGTAATTAGATGAATTAGAGGTTGTTTGAGTATAAGAACCCTGCATCCACTTCCTTAGGTTCTCCAACCATGTGGCCATTGATTTTTGCCACCTCCTCATTGTGGTATTCAAGAGGTAGAACCCAGAACTGGGCCCATATGGCAACCTCATATAGAGAGATTTCACTCAAGATCATGTTTGGCCGCAATTTTTCCATTATCGAAAGCATTTTCATGACTGACCACGGTCCATGTTCTAGGATGAAAGCTTGGTCCTTACTGTTTGGGAATGCAATGATATAGTTGTTTTTATCTCTTCCAAGAACCTGAAAGTCGTCTTGGAGGTTCCACATTTCTTGTAATGCAGCATCGAGCCTATAAACAGGCAAGATCTTGTCATCGCCTAGGATGGCAATGAGGCACGTTTGCCAGAACTCTCTCGACTACTTAAGAGTGTTCTCACAAAAATGAAAGTACAGGCCATATCAGGGCAGCCAAAAGGAGCCATGTCAGCTACCGGAATCCGAGGAGGAATCATTAAGGTTTGGGTCAGAAGAGCTACTCTCCGACTAGTTGAAACTACGAGCTAGTTACTTTTGTCAGGCCTTAAGAAGGGGGAAAAAGTTTGAGGATCTTAAAACAGGAGGAATAAGAGGGTAGCAACAAAGGATACAGTGAAAAGATAGAGAAGGGGGGACAGAAGAAGCAGGATAAGGGCAAGATTGCCTAAGTCGAATCGGGAGCAAGCAAGTTATTAAATTTACGAGTCTAAATAAATTTGTAATAGAGAAGTAAATTCATAACAGTAGATTCGCGGTATAAATTTATAAAAATTAACCTCAATTAATAAATAGTTATTAAAATATGTAATTTTATAATTTAAATATTATATATATTAAAAAATTATTCAAATATAATTTAAATTATACTTAATAAAAAAATTATTCATATTTTATAATTTGTAATACTCAATATGAATATTTTAAGATAATCATATATAAATAATTAAATAATATTTATTTATTTTTAATAAGTATGTATTAAATGTAATTTTATTATTTTTTATACATATTCAAACTTGTGATAAAATAAAGTGTAAAGACTTCATAGAAAAAAAACTTGTCTATATTTTGTTTAGTATTGAGTTTAAATTATTATATTGTTGACTTTATAAACTAGTTGACATATTAAAATCGTAAAATAATAGACTCAGTAAATCAATTTACGAATTTATTTAAATTTATACTAAATTTAAATTTACATCGAATTAACTAATTTTCTTTATGTATAATTATAAACTCGAATAATAAACTCGTGAATTTGACAAGTATAAGAGTGAGGCTTGAGCATACAGAGGGAAGAGAGGAGCGAGCAAGATTGGGTGGAAGGGGCCAGAAATAGTCACTAAGAGAGGAAGCTAAAGGGTCGCGAGAGAGGGTAGTTGAGGGGGAGGAGGGTGACGGGATGGAGGGAGAGCCGGCCCATAAGCTGAGCTAAGTGGTTAGAAGATGAAAGGACGGAGGGAAGGAAATGACAGGAGGTGAAATACCGATGAAATGATAGGCACGGAAAGGACCTGATAGGAGGTGAGAGCAATGGTAGGGGGTTACGTAAGTAATGCATGGGAACGGCAACTGTCGGTTGAGTGAAAAAACGACAAGGGAAAAATACTTGTGTGCCAAGCAACACGTTTCCCCTACAGGAGCTATGGCGAGAGCCTCTCTCTCTAACTTTCTCTCATGAGGCTCCTTTTCATTCTAGCATTTCCATGACATATAACCTCAAAGGAAGTGAAATTAAAACTATAAAAAAATTTTTAATTTGTTTTACAGAAATTTTTAAATCTTTCTTTTTTTATGTAAAAAACAATTTTATGTAAAAAATTTTTAATGATTATTTTAAGGTTAAACCAGCAGCTGTTTAACCCACCTTGTGACTAGATTCAAGATTCTTCCAAACTATGAAGGTCTAAACATGCTGGTCCGTTCATGCGGGCTGGCCATTGTCACCTTCAATTTTTCTCTTGCATGCTTACAAATTTTTCTGTTTGCCCCCTAAAATTTTCATTTTCTCTTACTTGTGCTTTTTGTAATCTCTCAAAATATAGTACATGCATTACAAAATTTAACCATACATTAGTAAAAGTTTAATGATAAGCACTAAATTAATTTTTTTTTAAAAAAATCAAATTACAAATTTTTAAACCGTTAAAACTTAAGACTAGAACTCTAAGGGCCAAAAGAGTAATTTAATTATTTAATCAATATAAATACATCCTATTATAAACATTAAAAAAAATTTATTAGAGTAATCGAGTTATAAGAAGTACATATTTTAATTAATAAGTAACTTTTTATTAATCTTAAGGATATTTTGGTCAAATGAATATTTGTTGAGAAAATTTATGTATACTTTCATAATATACAAGAGGCTGTGTAATAAGGCAAGTCTCACAAAAAGTTAATTTATCCTTCTTCTTCTTTTTATGATTTATAGTGATTACTATAACCATAATTTAAACCCCTAAAAGCTTCCAAATTAAGAATCTAAAAATTTAGCTTCTGTCATCCTAGTTCTTACAAATCACTGGTATAATTAGAATTACCCAACATACTCTATTTAAAACTACGTCAAAAGAATTGAAACGAGGATAATAAGTTCTTCTCTACTATTTATTACCAGAAGTGTTAGAGATTTTTATATTCATTCATGTGGGGATGATTGAATAATGTGTCCATTAATTAATTAGGACTAAATTAGTAAAAAAACTTTCTCTGACAAAATTGTATAAATTTCCCATTTGTTCTTTTTTTCTTTTTCATTTTTCTAATTTAATGAAGCTCATTCTTTTATTTTCTTTATCTCTTTTTTGGTTTAAGTTGTTGACATATCATCAACCACAAACAACTTTGTTCGTGTAGACTTTCAACAAGACGACGAAGGTGAAACAGTACAAGGTAAACTTGGAGAATCACTTTGCTTATAGATTAGTGTTCACATTGACTGGCAACACATTTTTATTTCTTTTTTTATTTTTTCGACCACTATATACTTCCTTAACATATGTGGCATGCATTAGAGTTATATCATCAAGTGGTCTTCAAGAATAACTTTGTTCCCATGAGTTGATGTTTACGTCAAGGAATTTTTATGATCAGTAGTCACTAGTTTACTAATCAAAGGAAAAACATTATACTGCTGTATTAAAAGAACTCGTGTGCGTGAATAATTTCTAATTAAATCTCTTTCTTTGGTTAGAATAAGCAAACATTATAATGTATAATTAGCACGCACCTGATCCAGTCGGCGTGAACACCACTCTTCGTATATGCTTCAACTTGTGATGAACTAAAATTAATTAGCAAGCTAATTAAAATTTGTATATGGTCATATATAATTTTAGCCACATAATTAATTATTTATTTAACAAATACAGCCTTGTCCATATATATATATATATATATATATATATATTTGAGGTCTTTTGAACTCAATTATTATCAATCAAAATCATAGTTTATTATACATGAGTAGAGGTAGATAAATGTTTGTAAGAAAAACAATCTTTATGTGGAATATATTTCATGCGAATCCTTGGACTTGCGCTAACCTTGCAACAGGGTATGCTCTACTACCTAGGTTCATTTCCAACTACAATAATTTACTAGGTATATATCAAATGCCAACTTTCTTCCAAAACTTTGATACTTCTAATGAATTGTCTGATTTTCAATCACTCAATTGACATTGTAAGAGTGAAGGAAATCTATGAGCTGAAGTTGCTGCATGCACGAGCAACTCAAATTCTAAGCCTTCTTTGTAAGAATGTATACTTCATACATAACATGAAACACGACGTGACAGATATTTTAAAAAGCACTATTTCGTGCAGTTCAGGAAGGGAATGTTGAGTTTGTGGTTCAAGTATCGAAAGCATAACCACAATTAATCTTGCTCCATTACGTTGAGTCCGGGGAGAACATTTTCTTCTATGCATAGACTATGGTCAAGCTGAGGTTTTCAACCTCATTCATGGGCTTCGCTTCAAGAATTCACCAGCATAAAAAATAACTCACAAAGGAATAACCTTGCTACATGTGGCAGGTAAGCTGGCTCCATCCTTCCAACTTAACTGCATCTCTGGACCTGCCTTACAAATGAAAAGAGAATTGCAATGGTTCAAGGTTAGCAAAAACCATGCATTAATTTTTCTGTCTTGCTTTTGGTTGCCACATGATGCTATCTTTGTATGTCTCATTCTTCATGTCATAAGAATGAGTAAAGCGTCCTAGCTACTCACTGAAGCTCATCATATAAATTATTAGAAAACAGTAGAGGTGTACGTAGTCCAGATATTAAATAATTCGTTTTTTATTTTCTGTTTAAATGATTGCAGGAGGTGGAAAGTGTAGTACCTCCTAGATTTAAGAGTCATTGAAATCATGAAGGAATGCAACCTAAAGACATATTCAAAGAGAGCCATAAAGAGTTAAGGAAGGAAGGAGAGAAATGGATAAAGGGAACAGCTTCTTCTTGTTCTTTTGTTGGCGCTTTGATTATTACTATTATGTTTGCTGCGGCTTTTACCGTGCCAGGCGGAAACAATCAAAATTCCGGGTATCCAATATTTTTGAAAGAAAAGTTGTTTGTGCTTTTCATATTCTTAGATGCATTATCACTATTTTCTTCTACAACATCTGTGCTAATTTTTCTGGGGATCCTTATCTAACGCTATGCAGAAGAAGATTTCCTCAAATCCTTACTTACAAAGTTGATTATTGGCCTTTCAGCACTTTTTTTGTCCATTGCAACTATGATGATTGCTTTTTCTTCTAACATTCTTATCATGCTACAGCATAGATACTTGTGGTCTTTTCTTCCTGTTATTATGATTGCTAGTGTTCCGGTAACACTTCCTGTTTTTACAATTCCGTCTTCTTATTCAGATGATTTCTTCTATTTATGGTCCTGACATTTTCAACAGAAATGTGAAGCCGTGGCTATGAAATATTAGTGTAATTGATTTTATATATATGTTTTTATTGAATGTTCCCAAGTCATGATTTATATTAGATTTGATAGGGACTTCAAATTGTATGACAATTAAACCACTCAGAGATGTTAAATAAATTTGATTGCTTTTTCCCCACCTTCAACAATTTATTTTTCTTCCATGGTATTAACACAGTATTGTAGTTCTTCAATGTTTCCTCACGTATATATGGGACGCAAGAAAAATATTGGTGTCAATACACAATTTAGCCAAATTTCATCAATCTGGTCCATGATGATTAATTAGTCTCCATCAATATCATCTAACTAGCAATATTGTCCTAGAAGACACTGTTCATCAACATGTGATTGCTTTAATTGCACCTTCTAAAATATTTGTTAACATGCTATGTGATGGATGATAATGAAATCTAGCCAAGTGTCAAAAATTCCTAGTGTCACGCCTAACAAACCAAATTCCTAGTGTCACGCCTAACAAACCATCGAAGAGTCTAGCATGACGCGGTTAGCGTGAAAAGAAAAGAAAAACAAATCAGCTCTCAAAATGATTTAAAAACTTATTTAATTTGGAGTCATCACAAAAATTTCTAAAGGAAAAATTTGAAAAACTAAATTAAATCAAAAAAGAAAAGCAGGGTGGTATGTGAAAACAAATATGGTTTTAGGAGTTTATTTGAGTTCGGGGAAGGTGTTAGACACCCAATAACACCTATCTGTAAGGATGGTTATCCTAAACTCGTCAAGTGAAATCAGTATAATATGACCTTAATTTTATCTCTATTACCCATTCAACAATGCATGCAAAATAAATGGAGAAAAGATAAACAAAACTAATGACAACAAAAACAAAAGAAAGTGAATATTAACAAAGGCAAACTCGACATAGAATGAAGCCTAGTACTTACATATCCAACAATAGGGATATATTAGTTCACCAACCAACATACGCCATATAGTTCAACTCAAATGACGTATGTTGGTTGGTGAATTTAGTTTTTTTGTGAAAAGAATACGATAGACAAAATTATATTGATTTTTGTAAACAAAACGAATATAAGATTTGGTTGGTGTGTTCTAATTCACGAAACTTATGTAACCTTACTTTCGTTGTTCTCCTTATGTTCATCTTTTTTCTATTTTTTTATTTTTTGAATATTGAAATGAAATTTAATTTCATTTTTTTACTTTTATATTTTTGTTAGAATATGAAACTAAAAGCAAGAAATTAAAAAATTTTAAAAGAAAAGAAAAATGTTTTTTTATCTCTTATACTTAGAAAAGGAAATTTGGAAACTAGAAACCTTAAAACCATATTTTTGTTTGTATTTTCTATTTTGTTTTAAAAGGAATTAACTATATCCAAAGAAATGAAAAAAAAAAATTGTTCTTCTTGAATTATTAATTTTTTTTTTAAAAAGTAGAATTTGAAGAGAACATAAAGAAAAGAAGAATAACTAAAAAATGAAATGAAAGGGGTATGAGTGGTGAAAAAGGATTTTTGAAAAAAGAAAATATTTTATTATTTACGTCTTTTTTTACTTCTTTTTTAAAAAAACATCTATTAAGCATGGGTTATTGGAACTTAAAATTATTCAAGAAATATGCGAATGACAAGTATTGGATAAACCTGTGGAAACTTATGATCTTGTACTATTCCTTCGATTGACTTTTCATGAGCCCAAGGAAATGCAAGGTCCCACACTACAACTCTAGAGTCTAGAATTAAAACCAAAAACATAGTAGAAATTAACAAGATCATAAAAATAAATATCAAAACACATGAATGCAGTGTAAGTGTGTGTTTGTGTACAAGCAGCATCATTTATTCAAGTATTACTTGCTGAGAAATCAAAACCAGCATCAATCCTCCTTTTATTTTATCCTCGCGCTATAGATTTTTTTAGCCTTTCATTCTCAGCTTGATTGATTTCGCATCGCTCAGGTACAGATAAAGCAAGGTAAATAAAGAATTAGCACGCATTCCAGATTTGGGACAAAGCATTAAAGATTACACTACTTGAGCAAAACTTAAAATTCAAGCTTAGCCCATGACATACAAGAATAATACATACTAAATGCAACTTACAAAGCATGGAGCAAAAACTTTGCAGAGTTCAAATTCATCATGTGAAATCTTGACACAAGTTACCTAACATCTAGTGTTTATCTGAGAAATAAAGATGCAATATTTGGGTCACCAGCTTTGTGCGTTCCCTTTTAGCCTATTTTCATTTTGGTACAATCAATAAGTAACCATGACCCATGAAATAATTTAACCTTTAACAAAATTTTAATGCAGTAAAGATTACTCTTACAACCACTTAAAGTACCGTAATAGAAACTTTCACAGCTATTTCTCTTATAATTTTTCCGTTGGCCTAATTCAACATCAACTCATGAAACTTAACGCATGATTTTAATAAAGGAACATAACACGTATCCAAACATAACATTGTGATTATGAATCTAAAAGGATGCACTAATTTTCATATGAAACCTAGACATTAATCTCAGCAAAATATCTACATCACAACCTTAAATCGAAATCAACCATTCAACTAAACTTATGTACGAATCGAACAAAATGGTAGTTTTAAAGAAGAAAACATGCTTTAAGGACTCACATCTATTTCTCAGTGTTCAATTCCTTCTCTCTACTGTATAGTTATATCTTAGTTCTTCATTCAATTGTTTTTTAGCACCTTCACTTCTCATTTGTGCTCTTTGCCTCTCTCATATCTATCTCTTCCTTTTCATTCCTTCTGTTCTTTTACGCTTCATTTCGACTTTCTTTTGATAGTACACCTAGAGGGGTGAATAGGTGCTCTTAAAAATTTTGTTTAATTTCTATTTTTAATACTATAGCTAACTAAAAATATTTTTAGTCGATTATAATTCGAAATAAATAGTTTATTATAATTAAAGTACAGTCAATTGAATTTTTTAGTAGTGCATTCACTCTATCAAAAGGAAAAATAGTTAACTGTAAATATTTCAATGAACTGCGTTACTTGAAGAGAAAAAGACGAGTAGAGAAATCAATTAACTATAAAATATGCAGTTAACTGAAAATAAATTAAAAATGCAAAATTCAGGGATAAAGAATCAAACAAAATAATTTATCGTAGTTTGGCCAAACACAATACCTACTTCCAGTTCCTTTGACTCCTCTAAGGGATGTTTCATTAAGAATAGTTCTTTTACAACTTTACACAAAGTTTTCATGTACTAACTCCAAACATAAGGTTTTCTAGCTCAACCTCAAACTTAAACAATTCTCTTCTCTACTGAGACAAAGGCTTAACATCATTGTTTAAAGAAGTGAGTTTTATGAACCCTTATAAATTGGGTTTTCACTAACAGCTCTAAAAAATGCTCTATAAAGCCAATAAACCAAAAGCTAAGCTCTAAGAAGTAAAACTTTTGAATATTACAATATGATTTCTCTAGACAATTCTTCTTCTCTCTTTTTTTCCTTATTTTTCAAAGGCAGCAGCTCCATATATATATATATATATATATATATAGCTGTCTAAAAAATAGTCGTTAGAGAGCAATTAATGCTGTAGATCTTTATGAAGACAGAGATATTCTGGTTGTTCCTTCTTTGACCACCATGAGGTACAGATTTTAGCTCCATTATGCATGGTTCTTCTTTGTAAGATGAAAGCGCCATTAATGGTCGCTTTTGTCAACAACTCCAAGTGAAACAGAAGGCGCAGAGAGATGTAGCAATGGGTGTCAAAGAAAGGCTTAGATTTGTCTCTTCATGACAGCTTTTACATACTGTGTTAAAGAGATAAAATCATGAGTTGTCTTCCACTATCTCAAACTTATATGGGCTAAGATGAGTGTCCAGACTTGCTTATTTTTCTAATGTGGGCTAGGCTTGTTTTTCAACAATTGGTTTGTCATGAATCAAACATGGGTTTAGGTCATTCACTTTTGGGCCAAAATCTTTCAACTAAAAGCTCTTATCTCCCCATCCTACTTCATTTATTGTCTTTTTCGTTCTTCTTTTCCACCCTATATCATTCTGTTCCATGTGCTTCTCCACAACCTCAAATGTCTCTCTCTACACGATCTTCTTCTTCACTCTTTTTTTCACACCTTCTCCATCGCTCCTTACCTCTCTTCCACTCCTTTCATTAAGCTACCCTCCTTCTCAGACAACTCTCCTTTTTTTAGATTCTCTTATTTTCCTTCTTCCATTTAGCCTTTTCTTTTCATACTATGCTTTGCCTTTAATATCAAAGAACAAACCTTTCCTTTTTGCTTTGTCCATAAGTCATTCCTTTCCTCCTTCTACCCATTTCTTCTTGCCTTTTTATAGGTCATGCTTCGCCCCATAAGATAGGAGCCTCTCCCGAAGTCAACTTTGCTCCTTCCTCCCTTATTGCCATTTAGTATGAACCATTACTTCATATTAATCTTCTCCTATACCTTTGTCTCCTTTCAATTTGAACCATCCCTTCACATTAATCTCTTCCTCTGCCTTTACCTGAAGTGGTCGTCTTTGCAGGGAGTTGGGCGTGCGTTTTTTGCTAGGAAGATGTACCAATGTTGCCTTGAGCCCAGATCTATCACTATACAACATGTACAACGGTTCTTCACTATTTTTTTTTTTTTGTTGCAAAATTTTTTTTAGTAGTCATATACTGCATAGTATACATGTTGTGCAGCACATAATCCGCTTTGGTGTTGCCTTTTGCTGCTCACTTATATTTCCTTTTTTCATTCTTCAATTACTATTATTATTATTATTTTGCTTTTCATATTTTTTATATTTATGTTGTCTTTTTCTATTCATGATTATATTTTTAATTTTTCCTATTAGTCACTTTTTCATTTTTCAATTTCTCTTTTAAAGATGCTTTTTTCTATTTTTTGAATTTTGTTATTTATATTTTCATTTTTTTTAAATTATTAATTAATTAATGAATTAGTCAATTAATTAATTAGCTGATTTTCAATTATTATTATTCTTACCTATTATTTTTAGGATGGGGTGTTCACACTAACTTTAACTTCTAAGCCAACACTCATATATACGAACACCAATTATCACTCAAGCAAAATACCAACAAATTATATGTTGTTTCAAAGCAAGAAAGTTGTTTCTCAAGAAGGCATGTGAAAAGGTTGTCTTTATAAATGGTTTGCAAAGAGAAGAAATTTCTCTTTCACCATTGTGACAAAATTAGTTATTGTTTTTTAGGGTGATGAAATTGCCTCCTAGAAAACTAACTAGGAAGACGAAGAAGATATGTATGTTAGAATTAAAGACAATATCAAAATATATATATCTTTTCTTCAAGTCTTTCTTGTATATCCATTTATCTTTGATAGACCCACGGGATTTGATACACACATATTAAAAATTTATTATTATACTAAATTCATTATTTTAAATTATCTAGTAAACAAAATTTAATAAATTTAGTCTAATACTAACTTATTTTTTGGTTAAAAATAAGTACTCATGCCTATGTCAACTAAACAATACAAATCTAATTTATGAAATTGATTATATATGCCATGACTTTTAGTTCGATACATACGAAGATTTCAGGACTGTTGATTTGTAGTAAGAATTATTGTTATATGCATATATTTTATTATATGTATTTATTTTATATTTTAACAAATGAGAAAAGTACCAAATGATTGTCTCATTTTTACACTTTGTGATAATTTGATCCTTTACAAATTAATTGTAACAAATCAATCCCTCAAAAATTTTATTTTATGCAAAAATCAATTACTCTTCAATCCAAATACATGGACTAATTTATGAGGAATTGATTCAATATAAATTTAAATTTGTAAGAAATTGATTTATTGCTGTTAATTCATGAAAAACAAAATTGTTCTACAAAAATAAGGGACCAATTTTATACTTTTCTTTTAACATATATATATATATATATATATATTTGTAACATTCGATAAGCCTTGCCTTATGCATCCCCATTCCCCACTCCATCCGTATATCTTTATTTTTCTTTTTTCTCTTCTCTTTTCTGATGGTCCTAAAAAGATCATTATATCCCTGCTTTAGCTCTAAAACAAGTCATTTCCATTTGTATGATGTTGTGCTCCTTTTCTGCATTTCAAGCTGACAATGCACGTAGAGAAAGGTGAATAGGTAATGGAAATTTTTTCTTTTAAAAATTTTTTGTAAAAGTATAGTTTACTTATAAATTTATTACTTTACTAAAAATCTCAAAAAATAGTCAACTGAGTTTAAAGCAGTCTATTGAGAAAGATAAAAGGTTGTTAACTATATATTTTACAGTAAATTGAATTGTTTGTGAAGAAACTGAAGGATTAAGAACATAGTTGAGTATAAGATTTATAGTTAACTAAAAGAACTCAAACCAAAAATATAGAGAAGAAGGTTAGAGAAACAAACATAGAAATTTATCTTGGTTCAGCCAAATGATGCCTACGTCCAGTCCCTTTAACTCCGTTAAGAAATTTTCACTAAGAAAAATAGATTTCTACAACCACAAAGTGTTTTACACATGTTAACTCTTTCAACACAAGGTTTTCACAAAGCTCAACCTCAAACTTTTTCTGAGCAAGTCACTTCAATTCACAATCCTCTTCTCATTTACAGAGAAATTTTATAACCCTTCTAACAATGGGCTTTTACAAAGTTTTAACACTCAACAAAGGCTTATTGGAAGTTTAATGAACCAAATACTAAAAGCAGATGATATCCTCTTATTGCTAAGATGTAGACCTGTGTCTTCTTCTAAAGATTGCTCCTCTATTTATATTACTCTAGATTATGACCATTGGAACATTTGAAATCTTCATATCTTTGTTTTCATGGTGATTAAGAAGTTCACATTGTTGCTCTCCCATTGATGTCACTCATCTTGGTTCCCATATGCAAGGAGAGCCTCGATGGATCTAAAGCTCTAAAATTTTGCTTGTGGTTAGAGTGTATAAAAGGAAAAATGATGTTGAGAGACTTGAACTTTACTATTATGCTAAGATCTTTTAATTCTTTTCATGTGTTATACTATATTGAGCTGTCAAATAGAGTTGCTTCATGGAATGTTAGGGAAGCTGGCTTTGATAAAGAATTCATTGTGAGTCTTTCTCCATTGTAGATTGTTAAATATCAAACTTAGGAATTTGGGCCTAGTTTTGGGCTAACACAACCTTTAAGCAATCTTCATTTTTATTGTTTTGTCTTCGATAACTGAAGGAAGTAACCACCAAGAGAAAAAAGAGAAAAAAACCCATTGATGTCAAATTGAAATACTTGAAGAAGAGAGTGTGGGGCTTGAAAATAATTCCTAAGGTAAGGTCCTCACAACTTAGGCTATACTAGTTGGACTAATGGTGCTTGAATGAGGACGTTTGAGAGGTTCTTGTTGCACCCTATTTCCATTTGTCAAATTTTTTCTAAGCACTTTGGGAATGAATTCTTAGGTAGATATATTTTATATGTGAATGGGTCTGGGGGGAATTTGATTAACAAAAAAAAAATGTAATTATATCTACAAAGTTGTGTAAATTTTTCCAATTTCAGAATATTAGTGTTTCTATAAAATAAAAAGAGTAAGAACATGGCTAGCCATTGTTGAGCCCATTTGTTGAAAATCAAGGTTTGATGATAACAAAAAGTTTTTCTATATATTACTTAGGTTCTAGATGTTTTCATTGTATTATCATGTCTCAGGAACCTTTGTAAGTGATATTGAGCTTATAGGAATCATGTAAAATGAATGTAAAATTGATTCTAGGTCTTAAAGGTTGAGAAAAAGTTGATTTGGGGAACTCTGGAAGTCCTCAGCCGACTGAACACAAGCTAACAATCGACTGGCCACCTTGCTAGCTAACTGTCAAGTCTTGTCCAGTAGAATGGGAACTTTCTGTGAGTGAACAGTCAACTGGCCACTAGCCAGCAGTTTGCTGCCAACTCCAGTCTTGATCTACTGGGAGCTCCCTATGAGTCACCAGTCGATTGGCCATTGCCAGCAGTTGACTGGCCAAACCCATATCAAGCACTAGTAAGCTTCCAACCATGCTCAACAAGTGGTATCAAAGCTTGGGCTCTTGATTAAGTAATTAATTGTCTAATAAAACAAAGGGAAAGATAATCTAAACATTTTGCTAGGAAAACAAAGATGTGTTTTATATAAGGTAGGTTTTGGGTATAATCCTAATAAAAGACAAAAATATTATCAGAATTTCTTTGTTCCAGCAGTTATGACTAGTACTCCATTCATTACATGTTTTTATTGTCGTAAAGTGGGATATAGATTATATACTAGCCCTTACAAAAAGAATAAAATTTTGGAAGAAAAGAAAGTATGGGTTCCCAAGGGAACAATTAACATTCAAGGACTTAAAAAGAATTGGGTACCTAAAATTAAAACTTAATGCTTCCACAGATGTGTAAGAAGGCTACCGGAACAAAGTAGTTCTTGGACAATGGATGCTCCAAACATATGACTAGAGACAAATCCAAGTTTATTTCCCTTCAACCAAAGAATGGAGAAAATGTCACATTTGGAAATAGTGGACAAGGAAAAATCACTACTATTGGGAATTTGGTAAGAACTCTTCCACCTACATTGATAATGTCCTTATTGAAGGATTAAATCATAATCTTCTTAGCATTAACCAATTATATAATAAAAACAATATAGTAATATTTGATTCAAAACATTGCCTAGTTGAAAATACAGATGAAAAGAAAACTATATTGATAGGACATAGAATTAATAATGTATATATTATTGATTTAGATGATGTTCCTTCTAGCAATTCAAAATTTCTAATAAATATCAATGATGATAGCTGATTATGACATAAAAGGCTTGCTCATGCTAGCATGAGTCACTTAAAAAAGCTTACCAAGAAAGACCTTATTGTTAAATTGCCCAAATTAAAATTTGATAAAAACAAACTTTGTGACGCATGTTAGAAGGGAAAACAAATTAAGAGCTCTTTTAAAACAAAAAGAATTGTCTCCACAACTAAACCACTACAATTACTTCATATGGATCTTTTTTGACCTTCTAAGACTATGAGTCATAGAGGAAATTATTATGTACTAGTAATTGTAGATGATTTATCTAGATTTACTTGGACACTTTTCTTTTCTCACAAAGATCAAGCCTTTAAATCTTTTCTAAAATTGGCTAAGTTCATTCAAAATGAACAAGGCATGACCATTCTAAGAATAAGAAGTGATCATAGTGGAGAATTTGAAAATAATCTATCTATGGAGTTCTGTGATGATAATGGAATTGAACATAATTTCTCTGCACCAAGAACCCCTCAACAAAATGGAGTAGCAAAAAGGAAGAATATAACATTCGAGGAAATAGTTAGAACTATGTTAAATGAAAGAAATCTTCTTAAATATTTTTGGGCTAATATAGTAAATACTGCATATTATGTCATGAATAGAGCAATGATAAGGCCTATCTTGAAGAAAACTTTATATGAATTATACAAAGGAAGAAAGCCTAATATTTCCTATCTACATGTATTTGGTTGTAAATGTTTTTGTGCTTAATACTGGAAGAGATAATTTGGGTAAATTTGATGCAAAGTCTAATGAAGCAATTTTCTTAGGATATTCTAGTACTAGCAAAGCCTTTAAATTATACAATAAAAGAACTATGACTATAGAAGAGTCTATATATGTAAATTTTGATGACTCTGACCCTCTTGAGCCAAGAAAGTTATCTTGTGAAGAAATTGCAATTAAGTTTAATGATCTAACAATAAAAGGCAAACAAGCAGCTCAAGAAATCAAGAATGAAAGTGAGTCTATCAAGATAAATGAACAATCCACCTTGAGCCAAGAAAGTTATCTTGTGAAGAAATTGCAATTAAGTTTAATGATCTAACAATAAAAGGCAAACAAGCAGCTCAAGAAATCAAGAATGAAAGTAAGTCTATCTAGATAAATGAACAATCCACCTTGCACAAAGAATCTAATCAAGAAGTAGAGGAAGAAGTCACTCATGAGCTACCAAAGGCATGGAACTACAAAAAGGATCATTCACCTAAACAAATACTTGGTAATGTCTTTAAAGGGGCAACAACTCAAAACTCACTTTAAAATATTTGCAGTCATCAAGCATTTTTATCTCAAATAGAACCAAATGGAATTGATGAAGCCTTGAAAGATAAATATTGGGTTCTAGCTATGCAAGAAGAGTTAAATCAATTTGAAAGAAGTCAAGTATAGAAACTTGTCCTAAACCTAATAATCATTATGAAATTGTCACTAAATGGGTTTTTAGAAATAAGTTTGATAAATCTAGAGTTGTCACTAGAAATAAGGCTAGGCTGGTTGCAAAAGGCTACAATCAAGAAGAAAGAATTGATTATGATGAAACATTTACACCAGTAGCTAGATCAAAAGCAATTTGTATCCTACTAGCCTTCGCATGCATAAATAACTTTAAGTTGTTTCAAATGGATGTCAAGAGTGCCTTTCTTAATGGATACATAATAGAAGAAATATACATCAAACAACCTCCAAGTTTTAAAGATCAAAATCTTCCAAATAATGTATTCAAATTAAGAAAAGCATTATATGGTCATAAACAAGCACCTAGAGCATGGTATGAAAGATTAAGCACATTTCTCATTAAGAATAATTTCTTTAGAGGTAAGGTTGATACAACTTTATTCTTTAAAAGGAATAAGCTTGATATTCTAGTTGTTCAAATCTATGTGGATGATATTATATTTGGTGCTACTAATAAAACTCTATGCAAAGAATTTGCCAAAATGATGAAGGAAGAATATAAAATGTTTATGATAGGGGGGCTTACATTCTTATTGGGTCTTTAAATCAAGCAACAAGCAAGTCAAACTTTCACTTGTCCTAAAGAATCTCATTACTTACCATTAAAAAGAATTTTTAAATATATTGTTAGCATAATACAAATAGGTCTGTGGAATCCAAAAGAATCTACTAATACTTTGATAGGATATTCAAATGGTAATTTTTCCAGTTGTAAAACTAATAGAAAAAGCACCAATGGAACATGCTAATTCTTTAGAAATTCTCTTGTTTCTTGGTTTAGTAAGAAACAAAATAGTATAGCATTGTCCACTACTAAAGCTGAATATGTTGCAGTTGGAAATTGTTGTACTCAAATCCTTTGGATGAAGTAACAACTAGAGGATCTTGGTATATATCTTAAAGAAATTCCAATCAAATACGACAATACCAGTGCAATTAACTTCACCAAGAATCCCATTATGCATTCAAGGTCTAAACATATAGAAATTAGACATCATTTCATTAGAGACCATGTCCAAAAGAAAGATATTAGCCTTAAATTTATCAAAACTGAATTTCAACTTCCTAATATTTTACAAAACCTCTCTTAACTGAAGGATTTTATTTTATAAGAGGTGAATTTGGAATTGTTAATCCAACTGAGCTATAAAAATGAAATTTTAAATTGTTTCGCGTTTGCTTAAAGAGAACATTCACTAACTTAAGCATCAAAATGGCTTTAATCTATTTTCCAGAATGTTTATAAAAACCTTTTGTAATTTCTACTGCTTGACATGATGTTTGGATAAATGTCAGAGAGCAATGCCTCATAAGAATAGGGCTAACAGTCAACTGCTCACGAGGGACCAGTTGACTGCTTGATAACATAACACTCTATTAAGAGCAATCAAAACCCTAAAACTCATATTAAACATTATTTTCACTAATGACTGCTCATCCACTTTCTTGCTTTCCAATTTTTTGACCAAATCTTGGTGATTTTGTTTCCAAATCACTTAAAATCACCGATCTTACTTCTTAATCTAGGGTTTCATCAGTTTAAATTAAGGATTTCAACTCTTCTTCCCTCACACTTGAAAATCCTTGATCTTTCTTAAAACTTTTTAAACTTCTCTTATCATCTATGGCTCAGAGACCAACACCTAAACAAGCAAGGACCAAGAACCCTTCCATTAGCTCCTCCTCTGGTCTTTTACCACTCTTCTCTTCACATGCTCAAAAAATTGCATTTATTATGAACTTTCAACAAAGGTATGTTCTTCCTAGTAGGTATGTGCATCTCCAATTGCTTCAAGAAGAAGGTTTTAGCCTCTTTGATTTATTTTCCAATGCTGGGTTAGACAATTTGCTAAGTTTGGAGTTGGACTACAACCCAAAAGTTATCAGGGCATTCTATTCTAACCTTACCTACAACCCCACTACCTATCTCATCACCATTGAAGTAAGAAGAACAAGAATTATGTTTGGTGATAAAAACTTGGCTGAGATCCTTAACCTTCCTCCTCCTTGTGGGCATTACTTCACTGATCATCCAAACTCTCTCAAAATTATGTTAGGATACAACAAGCTAGAGACCCTAAATCGGATCAGTGAAGTTGTCATTAATAACCCCAACACTCAAATCAATGTCAATGATCAGTCTTTAGAAAATAGGCTGCTGCACTATACCATCACCCATTGCCTAATCAAAATGTCATGAAATTTTTCCTATTTGAGTGAGCTTGAACTATTTATGATAAAGTGCATCCTAGAAGGAGAAAGCTTTAGGCTTACATGGCTCATTACTCAGAGGATGGCAACTTGAAAGAAGGAGAAATCATCTCCTCTACCATATAGGACTATCATAGTAGCTATCTTCTGGCATCATGACATATCCCCTCTTGAGGATGAAGTAGAGTCTCCTCTACTAATTGGTTAGAACAATCTACAACATATGAGGTTCACCAAGACTCCTTAGGGCCAATGGGTTAAGAAAGCACCCAAAGCCCTCAGGGCTCAACCAGATGCAACCGCTGACATGCCTCCCTCTAGCTCTTCCCAACCTCCTCTACCTACGTATGAAGCTCCAGAAGAAAAAGGGTCTTCTACTCTAACTCCTCCAACTCTTGCTCCAACTGGTTATACCCCAGCTCATCCTAAGACCATGCTAATCCTTAAGCCGATCCTTCTTGCCGAGATTCACGCTATGCATCAGAAGCTAGATTCTTATAGCCTTTAGATGCAAAACTTTCAAGAGACTTTAAAAGATATGAATGCCTGACTTGAGCCCATTGAGGCATGTAATGAGCATAACTTTGTCTTCTAGGCTTAGCTTCGATTCTTTTCCTCCCTTTTTGATATGATAAAGGGGGAAAGAAATAGAAAATTGAGGAAATAGAAAGATTAGAAGTTTAGGAGTTGATTGATCATTTGAGTTGAAATTTTCACTTTGTTTTCTTATTGAACTTTGTGGTTATTTGCTTCAGTTGTGTATAAATCAATTAATTTCAATAGAGGTAATTATTTCAGTTAATGTGATTATTTGATATTGTTATCTAAACATACCTAGATAAACAAAGAAACTAAATGATGTGAAAGTTAAAAACAATGGGATTATATCTAACTTTTAAAAAACTAAAGGATTTAGTATGCATACTACCTTGAAAAACTTTTTCTTGTGAAGAACTAATAATTGTAAGTTTGTCATCATAAAAAAGGGGGAGATTGTTGAGCCTATTTACTAAAGATCAAGGTTTTCATGATAACAAATACAAGAAGAAAAGTTTTTCTATATATTACTTAGGTTTAAAATGTTTTAAATGTATTATCATATCTTAGTAACCTTTGTGATATTGAACTTATAGGAATAATGTAAAATGAATGTAGAATTGATTATAAGTCATAAAGGTTTAAAAAAAAAAAAAAGCAAATTTCGAGAACTCTGGAAATCCCCAGTCAACTGGCCACCTTGCCAGCCAGCTGTTAGGTCTTGTCCTATCAAATGGAAACTTTCTATGAGTGAGCAGTCGGCTGGCCACTAGCCAACAGTCAATTGGTCGCCTTCTAAGAAGCCCCAAGTCTGTTACCAGCTTGAGTCTTGATCAATTAGAAACTCTCTGTGAGTGAACAATTAACTGGCCACTAGCCAACAGTCGACTGATCACCTTTTAAGAAGCCCTAGTCTACTGTCAGCTCGAGCCTTGATCAACTAAGAGCTCTCTAATAAAGCACCAGTCTACTTCCATCCTTGCTCAATAGCAAATGGAGATTAAAAAATTACAATAGTGTTGAAAAGAGTGCAATATTGACAAATTTGGCCAAAAAAAAAACAGAGGTCCTACATGGATGCAAATGCGAATGAAGTAGACATTTATGCAAAGATAAGTCATAACATGGTTTACTACATGCCAATTACAAAAAGCTTTCAAGGATCTTCATTATTACTCTTAAGCTATATATATATATATATATATATATATATAATATTGTAAGCTTGGAAAGTTTGGAAGTATACCTAATTGGGCATTTTTATCATAATATTATAGTTAAAATAATTAAATATTGAAATCACAAAAGTATTTGTTTTAGTTTTTTATGGCAACTCACCATTATCAGTGGCACATCTAAGGGGCAATTATTTTTTAATTTTCTATAAGAATTCGCCATTATTGGTGACAAATAAAGGTGGGGAATTTTTTTCCAATGGTAATTCATCTCCATTGGTGACTAATCACAAACTAATTTTTTTTTTTTTCCTAAACTAACTCGTCACCATTCATAGCAAATCAAAAGAAATTATTTTTAACTACTTTGCTAAAAAAAGGCAATGAATTCAATTAAAATAAAACACATTAACAATTTAAACATGAGTTAATTTTAACTAAGATTAGTATGATTTAAAGGAGAAAATAGAATATATAGTACACGAACATAAATTACTCGTCAATATAATGACTTCCTATTCCACAACAGGGTGATTCTGTATAACTCCTCAGCTATATTAGCCTGAAAAATGTTAAAGATGTACAAGGTTAGAATTAACATATTATGTATGCATATGAAGAAAAGAGATTAAAAACTAAATAAGGGCAACAACTATGTAATATTACACCAAAAAGCCAATAACGCTAATAGTTGGATGGATTCATCATTACGTGTCTCCAATAACATAACATGTACTCAGATGTTCTATCTAGAGGCTCGATGAACATAAAGGCATCAACATCCACATCGCGCCATCTATCCTATAATGCAACAAATCTAGCATGCTCTTGTAGCCAATCCTTCAAGGTTTTTCCTTTTAGTTGCAAAGTATTACATGCCCTCATATTGACTGGTTCAATAGCTATTAGTTGTAGCATGCTAAACTAGTGAAGCACATGATTGAGTTGATGCCACTCATTGATGTGAAAACATATAAAGGGAATGGATGCTTGCCAGATATTTGAGGATATCAATAAATACTCAGGAATAATATATGGGACACTTGCTAAGCTATACAGGCGCCAAATTATCTATATTCATTACATTGAAGAATGATTATTAGTAATGGTTAGATACTTTATATAATTTTTTAAAAAATAAAAAAATACTATGGAAAGAAACTTCATCGTCGCTCATCTCATCTAGAATTACCTCATATTGGCATAAGGCTTGCTCACTCAGTTAAACATAGTGGTCATCTAACATTCTTCCATATAAAACCCAACAAAGGTAGTAAAAGAGATAACTCTATGTTAAGGTCAGGAGCTAACACCCTTAAGGGAGCTAGCCATGGAAAGAGATCCTATGCCTATAGGTGAAGTAGTAATAAGCATCCACCTATATTCTACTCATTGTAGTTTGTGGCATTGCATATCTCTCTATATAAACATACCAAGATGACGGTCCCCGAACTGCACTGGCTGGCAGCTTCCATCTCCACTAGATATGGAAGGTACATGAGATAAACTATATACCCTAACTTGTTAAGCATCAAATAACCCCTAAGGAGCTAAAGGATATATATACCGGTGAATTGCAGTACTGTCATGTGATCTGCATCGTCGAGTACGTCATGAAGCTACTCATCATACCATGGAATACTTAGTCTTTGGCCATCTATCTTGTCAAGGGGTGGTCAAGCCCACAATAACAATTCACATACAATGGCCCAATCATAGTTTGTACAACCAGATATTGTAATGCCCTCACACAGTAACCCTAATTGCACTATAACGTCCTCAAGCGTGATAGTATATTCTCCACATGTGGTGTGGAAAGTATGAGTCTCAAGATGCCACCTCTCTATAGGTAATGGATCGTACTTGAATCACCCTAGTCTAGTAACACTGTGAAATCCTACCTATCTAAGGTTGTCAACAGTAGCCAGAGGGATCACCCAGCTGATTCGCGTGTTGGATGCATTGTAGGCGAAAGATTCTATCATCTTACAAGCAATAATAATTTATTTTTATACATAAATATATAAGTAAGACAATGATGCACACTTACTCAACCCAACCACATTGGCTAGGATACGTGTCGGGTTTTGTAAAGAAAGTAATGAAAGATCATCAAGTTTTGGGTTGACAATGTGACACAGATGCTCCACCACACCTAAATTCCTTAAAGTGTGTTAGATTATGAAAAAACAATCATTTAGAAAACATTGACATGTAATTAGACCAATTTCACTGCCAGTAATACCTAGTCACATGCACAACATATAACCACGTCCCATCTATTTAGACAATCAGTTTGACATGATCAAATACATCTATAGAGGGCTTAAACATCCAAAAAACATGTTGGAACATTGAAACACCTTCACCATTAATCATACTTTGTGTGCATTCCTTATTAAAGAACTCAATATACGATCCCGGATTGAAATGTTGAACCGCAGCTATCCGTCTTGGAAATGAAGCATATGAACTCTCCCAATTCCCAAAAGTAATGCCTATTGCATGGTGTTTTGCCTTCTATGTCTTCCTATATGACACTGAATATCCAAATATACTCTTCATCCTCTTAATGATCTAGGAAACAGTTATTTCTGGCTTTTTAGTTATCATGCCAACTATACACAATGATATCATGTTAGAATTAAGCCTTGGATGATCTTGTGAAAGTGATGCTAATACATATATATGCGGTCCCTCATATCTTGAATCTTCCATTATCTTCCATCAATAGTGTGGCATGGCCTCAGCCTCCAATTGCAACCACCCTCATATTGAATACATCAGTACTCTTCCTACTTTAAGGAGTAGTAATGCACCTTAAAAGTGTGGTATGTGTGCACTAAGTACAATTTGGTTATGTGTCGTAGTGCTAACTTATCAACATATCACAGCTTCATGTGGAACTCATTATTATTAAAATTTATCCTGCTTAATGCCTCAGGAAAATCTGGACTACTTTCTATATCAACATTAAATTGTGCGAAAAAAAAAACTACAAGATCAACATATTATGAGATTATCTCGACTAGAATGCCCTCTAGTTAGGACATCTCCTTCATCATCCCCTCATCTTCAGAGTTATCAAAATCATTTATAGCAAATACATCATCATATTCATCCCCTTCATCAAAATCATCCACTATGTCTTTAACTGTCATTAAAGGAGATATAACTTAAGTGAAGTAGTATGGAGTATTAGATGAACTTAGATGGAATGTGAGATCAACTAGTGGGCTTTCACATAAACTGACCATAATGAAGCTGTGAAAGTGATGACTTAACAATATGTGGGAGTATTTTAGGGATACAGTTGTGCACTGGCTAAGATGCTATGTTTAAGTCCATTTGAATGGTGGCAATAAAAGCATGCAACTCTAGACAACTCAATTGGGAGGAAAATGTGAGTTTGTTTCCAACATCATCTGTATTTCAAAATCATCTTCTAACCTACATACATGATACCTAGTAGGATTTTGTAACACTAAATGTCTATAAACCAACTTTAATTACAACCTATGATCTACCTAGTTGTAGCATTCAATCTCTCCAAAGTGAGATTAGCACCAACTCTAATAGTTCTCACTCTTTTGCATATAAATGTTGCTCCTTCATCAATTTAATAAATTTCACCATTCGAATAAATGCATATAACTTTTGTCCTACTACTCATTTTTACCCTGTTATAAGAATTTGATAAGAGCACAAATATAAGTGCATTTATATCATTCAAAAGCATTGACCCCATTAATAGTTACTCCAATATTTAGATAACCACTTTTTCAACAATTTCTTGCTAATTTCTAAGAATCTTATTCTAATAAAGAAATATAATTATAAATTAACAAATAGAATCAAAATAAAATGTTAAATATATTTATTCAACTTAATTTATATAGTAACTTCATATATTAATAATATAATGTATATTTTATTTTTTATTTATATTATTATATTATTTATTATACTAATATATTATTTCTATATCATTTATTTTTTTCTTAAATTCTATAACATTTTACATTTTAAAGTATTAGCAACAATATTATTTAAATATTACTTATTACTTTTATCTATAATTATTTAAATATTATGCAAACCAAATTATAAAATTTAATCTTCAAATACTTAAGTTTTCATCCCTAAGTTATTAAGTCATTATACTATTCAAAAACTATTTCTACATTTTCATCTTTTAATATTTCACACATACTTCTCGAATTTGACATATTATTTTTTTCAAAAATTATTTCTTTTTAATTTATTATTATATTATTATACTATATTTATATCATTTCCTGTTCCTTAAATTTTATATCATTTTATGCTTTAAAACATTAGTAATAATATTATTTAAACATCACTTATTACTTTTAATAATTATTATTTAAATATTATGTTCACCAAATTATAAAATTTAATCATCAAGTCTTTAATTTTCCATCTTCCAAAAATCATTTCACCCATGCTACCAAAATATATTTTCTTATTTTAATATTTCACTCATAATTTTCGAATTTGACATGTTTTTTTTCAATACTTTTCTTCTGTTTGTTTTCTTTCACTTTTATATGAAACATAACATTCTATCTCAAAAGGAAAAACATGACATCCAATAAATTAATTTAACAACAAGAACAACAAAAATTCTGGATATATAAAACATGCCAACCAATATTTAATTATATAAGAGAGAAAATAAAAAAAATTTCAAAATATGCAAAAATTCTAAAGAGAAAAAAGTACCAGTAAGCCTTGAACTTCAGTGGGGGTTAAAAAAAAATTTTTTTTTTTTTTCCTTCCCAAATCGAAGCTGGAGACAAGAGAGGGTGGCTTGGGGCCAAAAGTAACTTTCCCAAAAGCAAATCAGGCCACAACATAATTTTCTTCAACCCAAATTGAAACACCAGCGACAAATGGCGTGCGAGAGAATAAAGTGGGGCCATAGAGTAATTTTTTCCAAGAAAAATGAACTACTAGAACAGAATGGAAGATGAAAGTGGGGTCAAAATAGAATTTAACCCATGCTCTTTTTAACTAGAGCATACGAAAGTGGGAGAGAAAGTGAGCGGAAAAGATGGCGGAGATTTTTTATGAAATAGAGATGGAACCACTATAATTTTATACTAAAATTTAATGGATGTATTTGTAATTGCGTCCATTTTATCTTATCTACGTCAGTGCAATCTCTCATCTCCAATGAAATTTTGCCACGTCAGCCACCCATCCATCTTAGCCAACAGTTATTTTTGGTCAGGGTCAAAATTTGCCCCTGATTACCCACTATCTCTTGCCAAAAGTCAAGGTTAGTACGCCCCCAATAGGGGGGAATCAAGCTCAGGTATCAAAGCCAGATTCATCCACGTACCGGACAAATTAGACCTCATATTTATAAAAGAAAAAAATTCAAAACTAATTTGCCATAGCAGTAGGCGAATCAGTTCAAGGTTAACAATAAAAGGACTTTGACATGCGCAAAAAGCTAAGTTTATTTGCCTTCTAAGAGGGTGAATCCCATCCAATTAAAATAAGCAAATTACGTATCTAGGCATAAAATCTTGTCAAAACAGGATCTAAACAAAAATAGTTTATTTCATAATATTATGCTCAATTCTCTTGCCTAATCACATATGATCCTAGCCACACTTGATGTGCAAAATTAGTGCTAGGAACATGAACTTAACTTGAAAGAGAACTACACATACCTATATACATACATACACACACATATATATGCAATGAATAATTAACGTCATAAATTCTATTATAACAATGTAACTGCAAGAGTAAATTGGATTTTAGAAAGGGGGTTTTGAGGAATAATAATTTAAGCATGGTAAGTAAGAATTTTAACTAAAGATTTACTGTTAGATTGGAAAGTCGTAAGTAAGGAAGTTAATAATAAAAGTAAGGTATGTATGTAGGCAATACTAATTAACCTGAGTAATATAAATAACTACCACAAGTAAATTATATGCATAGAGTATATAAATGAGAAGCTTGATGAAATTATACTATATCAAAGGATTTTGGTTTTAGGAAAAGTTAGGGTCATTGGTCTCGGATCATTCTTATGCATGAGAATAATAATAATAATAATAACAACAACAATAATAATAATAATAAATGATAATCGATTTACCTGCTTTACCAAAGTTTAACGATGGCAAAAGTTGATCCAAAATACTAGGACTTAACTAAATGGTTCACCTTAGTTGAAATGTTGTAATTGGTATCATATAAAATATTTAAGATAGCATGAAAGGGATTTAATTATGGTTCAACGGAAAGTAAACTTTAACCTTTAAGAGGAACAATGACACAGATAGAATATATCATGATAATGTAGTTGAAAGAATAAGTTGGGACTGGCCAACTCTGCTTATACACTCCCTTGGTTCACAACCAAAATGTTATATGAGTAATAGAGAATTCAAATGGTCCCGTAAATAGAAACATTTTAATCTAGTAAGAATTATGAATTGGCTATCAAGAAATAAATGGATTTAGGGAAATTTTGTAATTTAAAGTGTTAAAGTGGTATGGCTTGTCTTATAGAGCAAAGAGATTCATTCAAAAATGGTAACTTTGCAAAGAGATGATAGGAAAGAATTTCAGTATGCTTCTACAAAGTGAATAGATAATACTAATTATGTAAATTTCTGCTTTAAGCTATCTCCATGCAAAATATTATTTATTGTAAGTTTCTTCTGCCTAAGATAGACTTCTTAGATTTATAAATCATTAGCATCATGTATACTCTGAACATTTTGAATTATGATTTCGGTGTTGCAAATAACTGAGCATTTGATTAAATTATTTGACTCTATGAAATACTCTAATTCTATTTATGAAATACTATTGTTTTGGATTTTTTTAAATTTCTCTAATTCTAGATTTCTAGACTTCTTTGATTTGAAACTTCTTAATTACATAATATGATATTGGTGATTTATATGCACATTTTAGCCAAATATAAACTGAACATGTTTTCTATCATGCCTAGGCTATGGAAGAAAAAAAAAAAATAAGTGTTTTAACATCAAGAAAGTGGATCCCTCAACTTTGAGAAATTTTTGGTCCCCTAGACATCTGGATTTGGAGTTAGTTATTTTAGAGAAAATTGTAGAGCGCTTCAAGAACTTTTTAACAAGGGGTGATTTATTAAAATCCAATGTCAAAGCACAAAGTTACGGCCAAAACATTGGAGTTATCCAGCAAGAAAATGATCTAGCACCTAGGCGCTAGAACACAACTAATGAGGGGCAAGTTTGTCTTTTCACTAGAAATAGGCCAATATCTCAATTTTGGCTAGGGTTTTTGAAGCAAGAGAGACTTTGGAGATAAAGAGATACCAACAAGGCATCTTGGAGGGCAACTAAAGCATAGAGGAAGGCATTCTAGGTGGAGAAATTAGGAAAGAATTACTAGTGCCAAAAATGGCATTTTCTTCTCTTCCTCTTATCTTTTTCTTCTTCTTTACCATGTTTTCTAACTTGATTTTGATTATACGTTTAAATATGCTAGGTTGTGTTATCATTCTCTAGGATTATGGCCATTTGGCATATAGATTGATGATTATTGTTACTTCTCTTTTTTAAATTCATTGTGAATGAGTTTATTCAATTCAATTTTACATTGTACCCTCTCTGCTTGGCCATCAATTAAGGTTTATGTCGAGGATTTGGGAATTCTTGAAAAAGATGCCCAAATTTAGTCATATGACTGAATGTCATTTGATTAATGTTAATTAATTGCTTGAATAAACTCAGTATGTCTTTGGGATAAACATGTACCTTTGGGACTAACGAAGTTGTGATTAGTTATACCTAATATATCTCTTTAATTTAATTCTCATAGAAATATAAAAAATTCAATAAAGGCAATAATATTTATAAGGGATCAATGAATTCTTATAATGAAATTAAAGGCTTAAAACAACTCATAAGCAATGAACTTAAGTTAAGAAAGTAACCATATTGCAATTGAAATGTCAAATTATACCATAATCTCATATCTCTTAATCTCATTTTAATTGTAATTTTGCATTATTTTGGTTTAATTTGAATACTAGTAATTTGCTTAGATAACTTACATACCATAGCATTAATACTTAGCAAAAGTGTAAACTAGAGAGTCCAAGGATGATACTCATTTTTTTTTAACCAATATATTACTTGCTAATAGTATACACTTGTACTATGGCATTTTGTAGTAACAATTGCATATATTATATTTTTGGATTTTTGACAAAATATTATTGGAATTGTAACTATTGAGCTTTGATGTTAATTTCTCCAAAGGATTGTGTTACTTTGACTGATTTAAGTTGTGGGATTATTTTCTTTTGAATTTATAATTATTTTGATAATTTCTTCACATAAATGGATTTTCCAAGAACCCATCTAGTACAAAACCTTATAGCTAACGATAGTAAGCATTAGCCATAGTGCACCATGATTATGAACCGCAGCTAGTAAGGGTTATACTAGCCCTATGTGTCAACCAACACAATGATCTAATCTGATACTAATTATTTGACTGAGGCATAAAGCCAATATTCAAGTTATTTCGAACTTAATGCTCATGTATGATATCTATCCTGTTTTGGTAGCATAAGCATGGAGATAGCTTTGATTTTATAATATTGATGGTTCCGTTAGGTGTTCCTTACTTTATGCTTGATATTTATTTCTTGTATATTGAGTTATAAATTATAATTCTTTTTATTAGATGATAATCTATATTTACGAATAGCCTTTGCAGGTTCATTAATGACTTTACCATTATTCTGCATTAAAGAAATTACTATTGTTCATAGGAAATTTTCAAGGATGAATGACTAGTTTGCTGAAAACTTTATCATGCCTAATTTGTCCTACATATTATAATTAGTATTATCTATTCACTGAGTTTCCATTCACCCTCATTGTTTAAATAATTTCAAATAATTGCGTTGATCCAAATCACCCCCATAGGACTTAGAAGCGTAGTTAAGATATTTTTTGTGAGTCTTACATTGTTTGCAATGATAAAGTTATTTTTGTTTTGTATAATTTTGTATAATTGAAATCTAGTGAATCCCAAATACATAGGCAAGGTCCCGCCCTATAATAGTTATATGGTGATATCTGGTTATATTATTTGTGTTGAGAGTAGAGTAATCTTTCATATTGAATATAAGGTAATCTATTGTAGAAATTTTGACAGTTCATATTTTAGAAAAATAAAAAACTCTATCAAAATTTCTACACATAAGGTTAAACTAATTCTCTTTGAGATATATTTAAATGCTTATATTTTAAAAAATATCTAATTAAATTATGTTGATATATTTTGTTGTTAGCCCCTAAGTTTGTGTCCATCAAGCTTACAATGGCAAAATTTATCTCATTCCCTGTACTAGTCTCATCTCTTTTTTGTGATCGTAACACTTTTAATTTTGATTTTAATATACTTAAATCCTAAGTTTTAAATAATAATTACTTATTAAAATAAAAATAAGTAATACTATAATATTAAGTACTTTGAAAATATAATACAAATGATATAGGGAATACTATACTTTATGTACTTATAATTTCATTTAATTTTTAATTTATTCTCTATAGTTTTAAATTTTGTAATTGTGTCCTTATAGTCTACAAATATTTTAATTTAGTCCTTACTGTTAAAATTCTAAAAATGTTACATTAAATTTTACTGATATAACTAATTGTATATTATTTTAACACTCTGAATATGTATGATTTACATTAATAAAAGAGATAAAAATAAATAATGGCATGGACTAAATTACAAATTATTTAAACTTTAAGGACTTTATTATAAATCTTTAAATTGTAAGGACCAAACTTAAATGAAACTATGAGGACAAATTAGACTTAAAAATTGAGCAGTTTGTACGTGCAAAAATGTCAGCTCATATTTTCCCTTAATTTATTCTTATACAATTGGTAACTCGGAGGTAACTCTTTATCAGTTGATTGTATATGTGACAATTGGTAGTAGAAAATGTCAAATCTTTGAAAGAAACTTAGCATATATACCCAAAACCAAAACCCAAAACAAAAGGAAAAACTTTGAAGGCCTGCGTAGGATTCCCAATCTATGTTCTATATCAAAATTTGATATTACAGAAGTCTTCATTGCCCATAAAATTTATGAAAAAATATTAATTAGTCTTGATACATTTATATGACAATTAATTTGATATATCAATCATAATAAAATCATTTTTTTAATAGTATTCACTCTTCTTTTTGAATGATTTTATTAGAATTAGTATATTAAATCAACTATCACATAAATATAACAAACTAATTAATATTTTCTCAAATTTTATTTACTGTCAGTATGATGTTCGGGAAGATATTAATGATTGTCAAATTAATCTTATTGTGATGCAGCAAATGACCAAGGAAAAAAATTCCAAAAATTTGATAAAAATTTGGACTATTAAAAGAAATTTAATAGTTCAAATTTTAAAAAGTAATTAGAACATTGAATGAAAATATAATAGTTCAAGTCTCTTCAAATGTAGAGAAGTTAAATTCTTAGATGTAGAAAATTTAAATAAAAAAAAAAAAGATTTGTTAAGAAGGTAAAATGAAGGCACAAAAATGTTTGAATATTAATTAATAAAAAAATTCGTTACATGGTACTAGATATTTATATACAACTTTAGTCCATTATAAATAAAAATAATTCAAAATTAAAAAAATTAAATTCAAAGAAAAATTTTAAAATAAGTAAAACGACTATAAAATGACCTTTGAAACATGCAAAATCGCTACTTTGGACTCAAACAATCTGAACGTGATTCATGAAGATTGTCTAAAATGTGAATTGACGCAAATATTTTTCTTTCATCCATGGTATATATGTGCAGGGAAGATATGGAAAAATTACACTATACTGCTGTGGAAGTAATATAAGCTGTTGAACATGTGGGAAAAAATCAAATTTATTTAACAGTACCACATGAGTGCTTTAATATTGATCATACCATTTGAAGTCTCTTATAAATATAATATCATGACTTGCAAAAAAAAAAAAATTGTTATACATTCTATAGAAATATCAATTATGCATATATTTTTCTTGCCATCACTTCACATTCCTATTGAGAACACCTCAACCATAGAGAAGAAATCATCTAATAAAGAAGAGGGAAATGTAACAATACAAAGAGGGGTTATTAGAACACTAGCAAGCATAGTCAAAGTTATTAAATTCATAAGTTTTGGTTAATTCAAAAGAAGTAAATTCATAATATAAACTCGTAAATATTTACTTATATTAATACATAATTATTAAAATATATAATTATATAGCAAAATTAAAATAAATATTTTAAAAATTAAACCATTTATTGAACTGATAAAAGTATTGGTTTAGACTAAAACACCCAAAATTATTGAGTATTTATTGTATCAAGTCAATCAAATCATAATTTAAAAAAATTTTATGTAATTAAACATTACATGTATCAAATAAGTTTTGACACTAAATTTTTTTTTGCTATTTCATAATATTCATATTCTCATTCTTATTATTTTTTCCATCAAAATTTATTACCGCCTACCTAAAGGGCCTAACGATTTAAGGTTTCACTACTTTTTTTTTTTGGTTCTCAACATAGAGGACTTTGTTCAAAGTGACTTCTATCATAAATGCAATACAGTATTCACGTTGACTTTAAAAACTGTAAAGGCCTAAAAAATAATCAATCCAATTGACGAGCAAAAAAAGAATGGACATCGTCTCACTTTTGATTATCGGGATTGTTGTCAATTTATATTTATTTGAAATTTAAAAAAAAAAAAGTTTACTGTAAAAACAACCACACTTTTAGTTCTTTAATTTTATTTAAAACTTTAATTATATCTTCACTTAATTTTAAATTAGTGTATTAACTTTTTCTTAGATTTTATTGTTATTTATCAAATTCGTTTAATTCTAATTTGATCTCTTAGTCTCCTTAATTTTTAATTTTGTTCTTTAAATTTATTTGTATCCAATTTGGTCCCTTGTATTTTGTTCTAATTTGACTTTTAATTTTAAAAATATTACTCAAATGTTTTTTCTCCAACACCATTAAATATAAAATACTTCAAATATTCAGAATTTTATAAATTAAGAATTAATGTTCTTAAAAAAACAAATTAAAACAACTAGTAACACTAAAATGAAGAAAGCAGTTCTAACATTAAATTCCGCTAATAAGAACTACTAAATTTAGCTTATGACATAAGATTAAAAAAATAGAACTGATCATTCAAATTAAATTTATTATGCTTTTACATACGTAAAATAAATAAATGAACAAAATAAAAAAAGGGAAGAACGAAATAATATTTGAATATTTTTTATAAAAATAAAGGTCAAATTGAAAAAAAATGAAATTAATAGACAAAAGCAAATTTGTAGTAAAGTTAAGGGACTAAATTAAAGTTATACACAATAAAGGAATGAAAGTGAAATCTAAGGTAATGTTAAGGAACTAAATTAGAATTAAATGAAATTAGGGAATAAAAGCGATACATATATAAAGTTAATAGATCAAATTGGAATAAATAGAAATTATGGGATGAAAGGGATACTTGAAGTAAAATTAAGTAATTAAAAATAACATTTTTTTTATAAAAATATTATAAGAGAAAAAAATTTATGTTTGGTAAAATAATTTTAACAAATCTTACCAAAAATATTTTTGTTGACAAATTATTAAATATAATTTGCATATAAGACTGTAGATAAAGATATAATTAGAGATAATTATAATGATTAATAACTTAAGTAGGGTTACGTTTATTAAAAAACTCTTCAAATTTTTATTTAAAGAGAAAACTCCAATCTCCTGTCACACCTTTCATAAGCCAGCCAAACATGCCATCAGGCAATATTGGGCTTTTTATTTGGGCTTCGTAACGTGTTCTAAGAACTCAAATGGGCCCAATTACAGAAACAAACCCAAAAGATCATCGCAAGACTATATAAGATCCAAAACCCCAAACCCGAACCAGTAGGGTTCGATTAGCATCTCTCGGAGAAGAAGGTACGAACGAAAGGCCAAAGCCGTCACTGCTGCTACATAGCTCGGCGACACACACAGCAATGGGTAATCTAGTCCCTCAACCCTTCACTGTAATCCGGAATTTATCATCAATCTGTGTTTCTTGTTTCTGTAATTTGGTTTTGTGCTGATTCAAGAATGACATGTTCCAGCGAGGATCAAGGTTCACGAGCTCAGGCAGAAAACGAAGGCCGAGTTGCTGAGCCAGCTCAAGGATCTCAAGGCTGAGCTTGCGTTGCTCCGCGTCGCTAAGGTCACTGGTGGTGCCCCCAACAAGCTCTCCAAGATGTAATTCCTGCTTTACACGTTGTCTCCCACGATGGTTTTTTCATATTTGTGCTACTCTATGAGGCATCATGGATGCTTGAAAAACGATGGCGTATCTTATTTCATACATGTCCAACCCTCGCACCAAATACCACTTCACGTTTTCAAATATATATACTTAATTGCCCGTGAGGTGTTTGTGTTTATAATTATTATATCTTGGGATGCAGAAAGGTCGCGAGATTGTCCACTGAGACATTATGCATGTTTCTTATTTGTTTTACTTTATGATTGATAACTCTCGTGTCAGATATCACTTCACATTTCAAATTACGCTGAAACTAATACATATTTGGTCGCGTCGAATCTCGAATTTGTGGTTCTTAGGTTTTACTTAAACGCCTATAAGGTGTTTGTGTTTATGAACCTATATCTTGGGATGCAGAAAGGTGGTGAGATTGTCTATTGCTCAAGTGTTGACGGTGATTTCTCAGAAGCAGAAGGCTGCATTGAGGGAAGCATATAAAAACAAGAAGTACTTGCCTCTTGATCTGCGCCCAAAGAAGACCAGGGCTATTCGTTTACGGCTTACCAAGCACCAGGTAATAACTCGTAGTTTTTGTTCATCCTCGATTCATAATTTTCGTTTTTAGTTAGTTTGACGATAATAGGATTTTCTAGTATTATAATACGTTCTCAGTGTTCTATGAAATAATGAATGAAATCTGTTGAATTGGTTTTTTCTTTACGGCTTGGCATTTGCTATAATATAATTCATCGTGTATCGCCTCTTTGGATTTCATTATCCTGTATTGACTTAAACACGTTTGGTAGTGCTTCAGCCTTCAAGCAACTTGCATTTGACGTTTCAGCTCTGTCTTGTTGGGGTTATTTAAATTAAATCTTATTGATTGTTAACATACCCCAATATGGTAGTTCTGCCTGTGAAGCATTTGGACATTCAATCAATCAATTAAATTATATATGATTATATCCAACAGTGAGATTGGATTGACATAATCATTCGTCATTATGTTCGGGGTACTCTGAAATACGTCTTTGTACCTTGTGCTTTTTTGTATTAAAATTTTGGAGATCTGAAATAGATATTTGCTAATTCGAGCGCTCTAATATGGAGTGCACCGCTCTAATATCACGTATTACTTTGGTTAGTGTCTATGTTTACCATCGTAGAAATTTGAAATTTTTTACATATTTATGAAATTTACATTATGTGTATAATGGATATAGCCGTAAACTTACTCTAATTTATTAGAAGAAAATTATGGTTTCATACTCATATCTGCACCGGGTATTTGTACCTGTGCAGCACAGTTGAGTTTTTGTTATCTATTTGTTGTTGAGCTGGAGTTGGACCATATATATTTTGTTGTTGCGTTGATGTCATACCTCCAATCCTTTTTATACAGGCTTCACTGAAAACTGAACGACAGAAGACGAAGGAGACATACTTTCCCATGAGGAAATATGCTATAAAGGTGTAGGACTTTTATAAGGCAATCCTATCTGTTGACTGCTCCTTTGCATATTTTGTAGTAGTTGACAAGTTTCGATATATCTCAACTTTTAGTTTCGATACATCTCAACTTTTAGTTTCGGCTTGGCGGTGTTATTGATTTAATGAGCTGTTAATTTTCTCATCTTCAGACTCACAGGGTTTCTCTGAGCTATTAAATTTTAGTTGAGTGGTAGTCTAAAGGTGGATTAATGTTAGATTTTCTTCCATGTAGCATGGGATAAGTCAGATAATTGGTTTTAAAAAAAAAAAATTGGTCCCAATATTTCGTTTGCACTTCCCTTTTCACTCGGTTGATTTTTTTTTTAACAATAACAAAACTTGTTTTCATATTTTTTATGCATGTCATCTGATTTCTTAATAAAAATATTACGAGTGGGTATTTCAAATAGTTTAACATCACATGATTGTTTCTTTTAAACAAAACAACAACAAAAAAAAAAGCTTGAAACTTTTCACTTGATAACTAATACTAAATCTGTACTCTCGTATCCTTTTCCTATATCTAGTTCTCTTATCCTTTAGGGAATATGTATACATTTCAAGAATTAATTGTTTGATTACTTAAATCATATATGATTGACTTGTGGAATCAATTGAGTTGCATGTTAGGTCAAACGATAAAATGCTTACAGGGCGTCAGTAATGGATATTATAGTAGAGTCAAATTTAATTCTATGTTAAAAAATATGTTTACATTTGGGATTATTTAATATTCTTTCTTGTTTTACATAATACGGAAATTTGGCAAATTAAACAGTCCACATTCTCTCGAGGACGTACAGGGAACAGACTCTTGTAGCTGCCGCAAGGGGCAAAGGCACGAACACTTGAGTTTGTCTAAATCAAGGCCGAACTATTTGAGAACGCTGGAAAATAGAAATTGGTCTTTTATTTTTTGTTAAAATATTAATTTAACTTTTAAACATAAAAAGTATCAAAGTAATTTAACAAAAATAAACTGATTTGGTTCTTTTAAAGGTTTAAAATTATTTTTAGAAGATCATTTATTTTTGAAGGATTTCATTTTCAAAAGATTACTATAATATTTTTTATTTTTGAAGGATCAAATTAATTTTAAAATTAAAATTAAGGGATTAAAATCATATTTTTTCTGTTAGAGGATGTTTGGTTTGTGTTGTCTACTGTCATTTTCAACCAAAAAAAAAAAAAGCTGAGTAAAAAAAATAAGTTTGGTTGGTTTCGTACTAGGAAACAATTGTTAAAAGTGGCCCAAGTAATAAAACTAGCAGAAATAAAAGCAGTATAATTGACTGACATCAATACTACAATTTTACTTTTACGCACTCGTTAGTTTATGTCTAAGATGGTCGCATATGAGCACTTGCCAAAGTATTTGCCTTTAAAGGTGACAAGGATTTCCTCAGCAGATACGGTGATGGGCGTGACTTTGAGAAAAGAAAGCTCTTTAGTTGTTTTAACTTTCAGAGATAGACTTTGGGATCATAGTTCTTCAAAAGTTGTGGACGATGGGGCATTCTTGCGCCATCCTAATGCTTCAGGTGAAGCCTCGGTACTAATATTCATTGTGAATGTAATTAATTCTAAAAATACAAATATTACAGCCCATGTTACTCCTCTGACCAGAAACAAAACACTTGTGAGATTGATTGCCTATTCTTTTTTATTGCAAATTTTTAATGAAATTAAAAATCCTAGGACCCACCTCAAATGAATTTGGATGTCATGCAATTTATATATAATAAAATTTTAAAAAGAAAAAAAAAGTGCGAACTATAAGATCTTTTTTTGTTCAGTGGCTCGTGTACAAGTTTAATCCCATTTGTTCAGTATGCAATGCGTTTTATATGAAAATTTTAATTTAGTATGATTTATCAAGAGAAGTTTTGTTAACTTTCTAAAATAAGACATCTAAAGTGCTGGCTTACCCAATCTATAACCCAAAAACTACGTTAGCGCAGCTTTACGAAATCTTAATCCTATTTATTACAAAGCCACACCAAAATGAAAGTGACATAATACATATTATTATAGTTGATGAACCATAGAGCAAGCACCATAGGCTTTTAGGCAATCTATGTAGTTATTTTACCTTCTTGGGATAGAGAGTATCAAGTAAAAATCGTAAAAATATTTAAAACAGAAAAGTGAAAAATCAGCAGGATTTCAAATACAAGCTTGATCAAGGAAACTTACGTAATAGGCACAGATAGTAAATTGCTCCGAAAATTTCCAGCTCTATGATTTATAAAATGAGGAAAGGGATGAAAAGTTTACCCTCTGACAAGTTTTGGTACAACAATTAAAAGAAGAAAACAGAGGAAAGCAGTAAAACAAAGATACCAGGAGGGAACCACAAAGGTGATACCAAATTGTACTTTGTAGGAAAGTCCTTTTTCATTGGCCATCAGTTTGTCCAATTTAGAAGAAAAATAAAACAAAACTGACCTTGTTTAGCTTTTAGGATCTGAATTCTGCTTCTGACATTGTTCAAGAATAATGCTACAGTCATTCATGGTACGTGCATCTAGGAGACCATGATTCCACAGTTTGATCATAAACAATCTCCAACACCTGCAAAGAAAAGATGGTGTTTAATCAGTATAGCCACAAAAAATGCTCGTGTGGGATGTAGCATAAAATATTGCATTACCATAACCAAACTAGGAGTTTAGAATAGGCATATTACATTATCTATTGCTTTATTCTCTCCGTAGAAAGAGTAATATAACAACGATGACAACTATACACATCATTAATCCATCATAAAATGAATTGCGCTCAACTTTAAATGAAAAGCGCCTAAATCAGCATCCCTCCAATATGACAAAAAGTAAACTAAACAAATAGCCCGTGGAATCTTCAAAAATTTTCCAGACATGTCACCACACACAAAATCATTGTGTACTTTTTTCACATGTATGCTTTGCAAATATAAGTAATAAGATCAGGACAGTCAAAACTTATGTTTGTTCAATAAAGTTAATAAACAATCTTGCTTACCAGCATAGTTCACTACAAAATGAGGAAGACAATAAGGTTGGATGCAAATATCATATATGCAAACACATCAGACAAGAGAGAGATGACAGTTACCAAGTTAATGCAGGGGATCGGACAAGCTCAGGGCCATGCAATTTTGAGAAAGCCTCACATGCCCAAGGAATGTGGCCATCAGCCAGAACACTGTGATGAAAAGGAAACAACTAAAACTTGAATGTTGAAATCTGAATGGAAAAGCACATCAACTTTCTAAAGCTGAAAGAAACATTGGGCATGGAATTTAGCTGTTGTTAGTGTAATAGCTAGATGACTTGAACCTATATGGAAAGAACTTTTTACCGCTGCTTCCGAACAAATGAGTTCCACATATGCATGATTTGCTTCTCATCTTTTGTTACATCAACAAAATTATCAAGCATCTGCAAAATACCAAGCCTAGATTGATATCTTCTACGAAGAATAAACAGGGGAAAGAATAAAAAAAATCCAATTTTCGAGTTGGAATCACCAATGGTAAGCTTTCCTAATAAGGCCCAAGAGTAAGTCAGAAATCCAATGAAAGTGAGCAGGGGACAAGTCATCGCCAACCATTGAAGATTTAACAGTTAAGATTTTTTTTTTTTTCTTCAAACTTCAACAACAATCACAATTAGAAATTTGACAGGTACAAACTGAGAGCAAGTGATTACTACTAATGTTCATAATTAAACATACCCTTCGATCTTCAAAATCTGCAACATCATCGTCAACTTCATCTTCACTATCTTGATCTGACAGAACTTGTTCAAGTGCCATTGGCTTCAAGCAAAAGAGAAGAAAGATGACTAACAAATCTATTGGACAAATAATTGCAATAAAAGAAAATTTGGACATATTTCAGATATACCAGGAAAGATTTAAAATAAAAAGGAAGATAACATCTGATGATTATAAATATAGTTCAATCTCCAGGTCAGCACAGTTCTTCGCAACCAAAAAATTTACTAAAAAGAAAACTGACAATGGTAAATATAATACATAATGCAGAAATACTGCAACCATCAATAATAACGATCCCACCCAAGTGCATAATTTGATCTCATTATGCATCAGTGTTACATGTCATGTTGCATCAACATAAGAACAAAAATTTAAGTCATAAAAAAATTTTGCCATTACATTTCATGCATCCAACCCTACACAAAATTCATGCTGTTCCATCCTCCTGAGATTATAATATCACTGCATACTAACAGACATCAAGGAACAACTATTATTTTTGAAAATTAGATTTTTCCAGTTTTAAAAACTCAGTTTTAAATCACATCTACTTAGCAATTGATATGTCGCTGAAACCAAAACAGCTGAAGCATCTGGATAAAAAATAGATGACAGACATATTAATTTAGGAAAAATTTAGAACGCAGGTATGGCAGGGTAATTAATTTTTTTTTATAAAAGAAGATTTTGATTAGATAGAGAAGTACAGGATATTGGAGGATAAGACATCCCCAAACCAAAAAATACAAATAAAATAACATAGAGGAAAAAAGCTAGTTAGTGGAAAAAAGCTGTCCAATCTCTTTGCATATCAGGACGGGTGGTTCCTCTGAAAAAACCTATATGCAGAGCACCAAAGAGAGGCCATATACACAATTTATCCACAACATATTTAAAGGCAAAGATACGCCCATGAAGATGCAGGCTCCTCCCCCACCAAACAAATCATAAAACCCCATAAATCATGTATTGCCACAAAGTTTTATTTCCTTCTTGTTACCAAACCCTATATATTAAATTAGGTGAAACTGATACAAAGTACCAGGACAGGCCCAAGATTCTCTAATAATATCAAAAAGACTATTCCAAAGTGACGGAGTCTCACTTTAGGGAGGTCTCCTTGAGAGAGAAACCTTGTAAGCTTTGAGGTGGAGCACAAGTCTTTAGAAGGAACCCACTCAAGACTAGCTTAATAAGGGGGCAAAACTCCTCAAGCTTATAAGGGGCCTTACTCAAGGAAACCTCCCCAATGTCCCTTGAAGAGCTAATGTGCCAGCGACTACACTTTGCGACACTTTATTCGGCGGTGCTTCACTCTACCACGCCAGCCCATTTGCTGATCAAGACTCTTCTCATGTAGCCTTCCCTGTGATGTCAACCACCAACTTTGATACCAATTAATAGGACCCAATGGAACGTGGGGAACCTAATCTTGAAAACCGGCTTGCAAGAGGGAAGAATCACACATCTCATACTACCAAATGTCCCTATCATAGCACCGCTTCTGAAGAGCCAACATCTAGACATCTGCACTTTACAACACTTCACTTGGCCTTCCTACCAATTAGAACCCTCCACAAGTAGCCCTTTCTGTACATCGAAAACCAAGCTCTAATACCAATTTGATGGAGGACAAGTCCATGGAGGAAACCCACCCAAAAGACTAGTCTATTAGGGGGTAGAACTCCTTAAGCTTATAAGGTTCCTCTCTTAAGGAAACCTTGTCAGTGTGGGACTTCATCACAAAGGGAATTGACTACTGAACAATGTGCAAAAACAATGGGGCAAAGTTTTTTAATGAAATATGCACATTACAAAGCACTTAATGGGAATTGGTGTATGTTAATTTAGGACAAATTTAAAACATAGGTTTCATAGGAACTTAAATCCCTTGTACATTTATTCATAAACATCTAGACATTAGTTTTCATAATAATTAGGATTTTTTTTTTTTTTTTTGGTTAAAATTTCTGCAGTTTCAAATTTATTTCTATGCTTTAGAAACCCAAATGACATCACAAAGCTAACCCAACCCAATTTTATCTAACAAACTAGTGACAAAACCACATCTCTCCACTCTGTCACCCATTCCTTCTCTTGCCATTTGGACTATTAGGGCCAATAACCAAAGAATAAATCTGGAGTTAAACAGACATTAGATCGGTGTATACCTTGACTCAGGGTTGTTTTTCAAGCATACATCTAACCCCCATATATTTGTATCTCAAATAATTTTCTATATCCTCTCATCCACCAATATAGGAATTTTCTCTTTCCCTCCACCTAGTCTCAAAGCATTCTCTATCAAGAAATTCACTTTGCCAATCATAAGCCTTTCCCAATCTAGCTAAAAGCTGGCAGAGACTCAACATTGTTATCTTTCCACTGTCCTTTCAGTTTGTATATAACTGTTTACGGATGTATTTTAACATAATTATTACACTGATCAATGCCGTAAAGAATACATTAGTCATCTTATCTAGCTCATAAGCTTTGACTTGAAAACCAAATAAAATATATGCAAATTTGAACAAGAGCAAAAAAGAGTATATGATTTTTCCACAAGCATGATTAACAAAAGAGCTTAAGAGCAAAGACTACAGTTAAAGAAAACAAAGTAACAAATAAAAGTCAGTCACTAATCACCTGGGCTCTGTGAGAGTGAAAAAACTGGCGCTTCCTCAGGAGGGCACAACTGAAAAGATTTTAAAGGAATTATGCTAAAGTTATGTTCACTATGTTTTATGTATGGCAAAAATTATAATCACAAGTTAAACAGTAATCAAAATTTGTTTTAACCCCATTATAACTTGGAAAGGCCATAATCTCAAACAACTATACTTGATAATATTAACCAGATCAGAACTTGTAACGACATAAACCGAATGTTTTCTATGAATTTAGCTGCTTTATTAATGAAATAGAATATTCACATACTGTAAAGCAGACAGACAATGCCAAATAGAAAACACTAATTTACAATAATTGTGAAAGACCATTTCAACTCAAAAGCTTACGCTTTGAAGCTTTAAGTGACAGCCATGAATAGTTTTATATATCGTTGTAAAAACCAGACTGGACCATCCAGTTCACCTGAAAACTATTGGGCCAGTCCCTTGACTGGTCAAGGTGACCATCTAAACCCACTCAGCAAACAACCAATCAAAAAACCAAGAACTGGACCAGTTCAAATATTTACTTTCTTCCTTTGGTTTTGATCTTGTTATATAAACAACATAGTTTTGGTTCGTTTTACTGAAATTTTATGTTAAAAACAAGAACATTTTGTCCCTTTTTGTAAAATCAATACTATTTATGTGTTTTATTTCAATGATTGAGAATGTTATAATAATTATTATTGATGCTTCCTGATCCTCCTTTCATATAATTCTTTTTGTATTCCTAAAGAAGTTTCTATTCCTATAAAAGGAAAAAGAAAAAAAAAAGTTAATCTAAACAGTGTAGGGACAATTAGATAGCATATTTAGGCCAAGACACCACTGACATTGGTCAGAAAGATTTTGCTACTTATAATGAACAAGATAATGGTCATCCATAATTGATGACCAAAGGTGTTTGAAATAAGAAACATATAGGCCAGAAAGCATGAGATAGGAACAGGCCAGAAGGGCATACTTTCGTGGGTCAGAAAGCTCAACAGATAACTTTCTAGTCTTTGCAAATTGTAGCACTGCAGAAGTCCCAAGATTATTTTCAGATATTGATTGGACATAGTCTGGGTCTGGATGTGATTGCCTCATTGCACTAAAAACCCCTGCAAGGTCAAAGCAGCACTTGACATGTTCCAAACAATCGGCAGCATTAATGCTAGTATTTACAAAAATAAATGTCAGAACAGCTCAAATGTAGATCTCAAAACCTAGCAAAGATCATCTCTAGGCCCAAGTAGGTATGACAATGTATTATTTTTTTCAATAGAATATAAAACTTTCTAGACAATAATACTAAGTACAGTAGTTGCAGAGACAACCAATGCCTTCTTTGTAGTGAAATAGCCAAGTCCAAGGCCTACTGAGGTTATACTATGAATATAAATTATCATGGGCTGACACTTACCTTGAAGGAATACTTTCATACTATTGACAGATAAATAAATATTATGATTTGGTGCTTGATAATCCCGAGCACTACTTCAATTCAGAAGCTTAAACTGTTAAGTGAAAGCCCATAAATAGTTCTATTATAATCTTTTGAGGCCCCCGTCACACGAAAGCCCTTTGAGCTTCAGTTTACACAAAGTAAAGGGCCCATTATACCTTAAGCTGAAGCTTGACTTTTAATTAAGATAATGAGAGCTCTCAACCACTTGGTCATAGAGGCTCTGGTTCCATGTCAAGGACCACTTCAACTCAAGCTTAAACTATTAAGTGAAAGCCTATGAACAATTTCATTGTTTGAACAATATTATGCTTAAATTAATATAGTAAGGCTGAAGTTGTAAGAAAAGTCATCTTTACTAAATTATGGACCAATGTAGTATCCTCTAGAGGGAGCATTGCATGTTAGCATTTTTTTTAATGTTCCCAAGTTAAATGAGAATTTCAAGAAATTAGCAATCAAAGCATAAACTATCTTTGAGATCCTGAAAGATGGAAGAGGTTGCTTAAGATTGATGGTTATGGAGCAAAGCCAAGGAGCAATCAACTCCATTTCTATGGGACCAGAAGCTTCTCAGCAGTATCTCTCCTTGTTACAGTTTTAGAGACAATGTGGAAGTGAAGCGAGGCAGAGAAGGCCCTCCAAGCTGTGAAAGGATGAAAAAGAGCATTTGATGGAGCACAAACTCTTGGAAAGAACCCACCCAAAAGACTATCCTATTAAGGGGTAAAACTCCTCAAGCTTATTAGAACCTTTTCTCAAGGAAACATCCTCGATGTGGGACCACATCATAACACCACCCTTAAAAAGCCAATGTCCCTGCGGCAGCACTCTACAACACTTCACTTGGCAACGCTTTACTCAGTGTTGCTTTACTATACCATAGTCAGCCCCTTCACTGGTCAAAACCCTCTGTAGGTAACCCTCTCCGTGACATTAACAACTTGGCTCAAATACCAATTGATGAAGCACAAGCTCTCAAAGGAAACCCACGCAAAAGGCTAGCCTATTAAGGGATAGAACTCCTCAAGCTTATAAGAACTTTCTCTCAAGAAACTCTCCCCCATGTAGGACTCCATCAGCATAATTTCTTCATTCCAAGGCATCACAAAACTTATCGCTGTGCATCATCAATTCTAGAATCACTTAGGATATTTCAAATATTTAAAATATCTATTAGAAATCTTTTGTCCTTAGCCGTGAACTTAAATTGGCCTCCACATCAATTAGATGTTAAAAATGCATTCCTAAATAGGGACCTTGAAGAAGAGGTATTTATGAATCTCCCACCTGGTTTTGAACTTTGATAAAAATAATGTCAACATGTTAAAAAGGTCATTGTATGACCTTAAGTAGTCCCCAAGAGCTTAATTTGAATTTTGGAGTTGTGGTTAAAAGATTTGGCACACAAACTCAGGTTAAACAAACCATTTTTTTAAACCATTCAAAAGGAAAAGTTGTTGTTACTGTTAAATTTCAGAAGAAATGATTAGGGTTATTTGAAATTAAAGAACTTGGCCCATTGAAATACTTTTTGGGAATTGAATTAGCTAGATTTAAAATAGGTACATTCACTAACCAACGAACACATGTACTTAATTTATGAAAAGAAACAAGGTTACTAGGGTGTAAAGCAACTAAAGCCCCTATCAAGGCCTAAATATAAAGCTCCAACCAACCAAGACCAAAGACATAGTTGACAAAGAGAGCTATCATAAGATAGTTGGGAGGCTTATCTACAATCTCATACTCACATAGACATTGTTTTCACAGTCAGTAAGGTGAGTCAGTTTATGCACTCAACTGACATATTACATTTTAAGGTAGTGTACCAGATTCTAAAGTGCTTAAACACGCACTAGCAGCACTTCATTGCATTTTTGGCCTTCGTTTACCTGATTTCTCACATCATTTGATCCTATATACCTCTCGTAGCTATTGGGAAGTATTTTATGGTATTTTACCTACATTTTGGCTCCTAAATAGCTCCAAGTAAGCTTTCTAGGGCAAAAAGATCCTTACTTCACATGTTGTCATGGAGAAAAATAAACCAAATAGCCTAGAAAGTCTTCGGGAATATATAGATTGCCGCTTTGATGAGGTCAAGAGTGCTATTATTCAACTTCATGGCAAAAATATTTGTACGGATGTCCCCAAAGAAAAGGATAACCTTGGCCAAAGCCACATAAAATATGACTTTTCATATGACAACGACACAATAAATGAAGTCGATACAGAGGATCCTAATGTTATCATAGTGGAACCCCTTGATTACCCATCAAATATCGACAAGGATGATAACCTAATAGGTTGATTATAAGAACAAATTGGAAGCAAATGTAGGATGTGAAATTCATAAGGATTCTTTACAACATTCCTAAGTTACTCAAGTTGTAGAAAACCACATCCAAGTTCATCCAACTGAGCTATGCCAAATTGATTTTGTTTTTCCTAATGTCTTGGAGAACCCAAAGTTGCTTTTGCTATCAATTTTACCGTTAATGTTTGTTGTCAAGCCTAAAGTGCCAAGATGGAGTTTTTCCAACCAAGGGAGAATAATGAAGAATGTGACAAGTGATAATTTGTTACTTATTTATAATTTATTATTTAGGATAAATTTAGGAATTATAATTAGCTTAAATTTAAATATTTTTCTCAGGCTTTTAATTATCCTTTGGTAGGCTTTAATTTAGTATTTCCCTTGTTATTTTGTTTTGTAATGGGCCTCCTAATGGAGCCCTAGTTCCTATTTTGTTATAGGCCTCTTAGTGGAACCCTAGTTTTATTATTGTATGTCAGGGCCTAGGGTTTATGTTATGCATTAGACTATTTTGATTGAATAATAAGAGTTTTCAATATTAACCTAGGGTTTCTTCCTCCTCCCTCTCAACTTCTCCCTTTATTTCCCAACCTCTTTTTCCTTCCCTCTCTAATGTTTAACATCAGTACTACTTCATAAAAGCCAAGGAAACTAATGGATAGAAATCTACAAAATATCTAATGATAGAAGATTTACTTCTAGCTATTGCACTCCAGTTTGTGGAAATCTAGCGACATCAAGGAGTAAGTAGCCAGAAGTAGTGCTAAGGCCAAATTCACGTCATTGGCCCATGGAGTTTATGAAGCATTGTGAATTGAACATATTCATAAAGAATCAATAATCCACAACCATAAACCTACTGCAACAACAAATCAGCTCCCTCCATCGCCCATAATCTAGTCCACCATGATGGAACCAAACATATTGAAGTAGAAAGAGGTCATGACTAAAGCATTGACCAAGAAGAACGTCAACAGTTTAATAAGTAGCTGTCCATGGAAGACATTTTCTAGCCAACTTGCGGGGGAGTGTTGAAACCGATTAGGATATTTTGAATGATTAATTATATCTCAACTACTTATCACTTTATCCCTATAGTTTAGGTGGACAGTTATCAGTTATATTTAAATTCTAGTTTTCTATCTACTCATCAAGTTATTTGTTCCTTCACGTTAGACTCTTTCTTTCAGTTTGCTATGCTTTTATTACCTCTTGTTGTACAACACTTGCATATTCTATAAAAGCAAGCATCCTGAACCTATATATAAATACACTTAAACTTAATACGCTAGAAAGAAGTACTCTACTATTAAGAATCATGGATGATGACCACTTTGTTTCAGCCTCAACTGTGTTTCCTTCACACTTCAGAACTTGGCTGCTGAGTTCTGTGTTATGGCTGGGACTTCCATGCCCCAAATTTTCAGATAGCTATTCAACTTCCACATGGAAACTATATATTGACCCCTTTTGAGATTTTAAGAGCATTGATTAGATCACTAACTCAAATACCTGATATAGTCCAAAAAGAAGTTACATACCATCAGCCCTCTCCAAAAGCTCAGTATCTTCTACAGGAAAGTCAGACTCTAAAACAAGTGGCTGCACATGCTTTGCATTCTTAAAAGCTAGGTTCTTTGGTCTTCTGCGTTTAAGTGGCTTCGCACTGCAAACAGATGAGAGTTAACCATTTTACTTCATCGCATATACAAGGCCAAGAAATTTTCAAGACACAATAAGTACGGTAGCTAACCAGAAGAAGAATGTTTGTACTTTCGGATCAACACCCTCAGCAATAAGCTGGAAGAAAAAAATATATATAATAAGATTTTAGAGTCCAAATAAAAAGAAAAATCCTCCCTCGCATCACACATTTATGCTAAAACATTAAACAGTTTTATATGCCTCTTCTAAAATCTAAACATCACATATGTTCTTCTGAAACCTCCCCAGGGTCCCCATCAACGTATGAAAATTACAATACAAAACATAAGCTTTCGAGTTGAAAGGGATCCTGAAAGCATATTATCACCACTAAACTCACGATATCATCCTTAAACTTTCTGAACCATTTGTATGATTAGTTTTGGGTGAAAATACTCCTGAGCAAAGCAAAAGACTGATCAATGCCATATGCATGCATTTATAAAATATGGTTCCAAATTATATGTACTCAGACTGTTATAGTGGACCTAGAAGCAACAAATAGTCATTTACAATGATAAATGAATTTCAACTAGATAGCTAAGAATTGCCAAGCATCAGCCTTCTTTTCCCATTTTAAGTAAACACTTACAAGAAATGTCAAGTATAACTCATATTGTACAAGCATAAAATAAACGAAGTGAAGGAGACAAAACAAAGCCCAAAATCATAGAATATAACAAGCCCACAAAAATGCAAGTAGTCCCAAGCAATAGAGAAGAGATCTTCCCAGATATGTAGATATAGATCAGACACTCATGGGCCATATTGTAATTGAGGGTAAGAAGTAGTAAAAATTTAAGAAAGTTTTGTAGGATAAGAAAAGAGTTATCCAATGATATTGAGAATGTAGGAAAATCTTGTAAGTTAAGGAATTGTTACTTGTAGTGCCCCCAAAGTAAAAGGTACAAGTGTTTTTGTGCGGTCACTCTTGGCAATGACCCTGAACACCCCCCCCCCCCCCTCTCCCAGGTGGACGAAAAATTAGAGAGAAGATATGAAAAACCAATATAGAGATGATCAGTATAAAAAAGAATGAGAAGCAATCACATAATAATAATAATAATATATTTAATAAAAAAATTTGGGCAAGCTGCTCTGACCTCAGGTCTCCAGATATCATGTTTCACAGACACATTTACAGCCTGAACTTCATCTGATAGCTGCATGATAGTTTATGCTTCTATTACTGATAATTTAATGTAACTCAGTAATAAGCAGGCATGCAAGAATTTTGAATATTACTGACCCAAAATTCGAAGTTGAAGAGATCATGTGATGACGGCAGGTGATATTTAAGACCCTAAAAGAAGGACAATGATCAATGTCAGGCAGAAATAAATGGCTTCTACTTAGTATACTGACAAAAAATAAGCTTAAACAAGAGCAGTCATGACTCAAAGGTAGCATCAACCTTAAAGCTGGCACATTTAACCAAACAGAACGGACAGGAAAAATCTTCAGTGACTGCAAAACAAAGCTTCCATTTAATATATAAGGTGGTACCCAGAAAAGATACATATTAATAAAGAAGAGAAAGAAAAGAATGCAAAAGAAGACAATCTTCGGACATCCAAAATCAGTTGCATCCCATGCTATAAAAAGACATGAAAGACATGAAGGTTCGCCAAAGAACCACTCAATCTACAATTTCTACCCATTTATATTCTTTCTTATGTTTAGAAAAAATAATAATAATTAATGAGAGGGAAATAGTTACAAACAGAGGACAAGGAATCCTCCAACATCAAGAAACGCTAGCTCAGAAGAGCTTCATATCCCTTTCCAACCAAAAGGATACCATCTAAAAGAAGCATTTGCTGAAACCAAATGGAAGCAAAATAAAGAACTTTCTCAAAGAACATAACAAACTAAGTGCTAATTGAAGATGCCAAAAGTCTAACCATAGTTTCCATGCCACTTCATAATGCAAAAATAGAAGTCTGTTAGTCTCTGAACTTCGTTAACACAAACACAAACATCTGTTGGAATTGTGTTTGGCCCACAAGTCAGAAACATATCATCTTTATTCATTCTATTTAGGGTATTATGAAATTTGAAAATCTTGTAGGTACTGTAAACATTTACTCATAGTGCACGCAAAGTGAAAGGTAGAATGAAGGGTGAGGTTTTACTAATAGTATAATTAGAGGTTAAGAGTTAGTGTTACGTTCATTTTCATTCAGTCTTTTTTATATTATATCCAGTATTGTGTCCGTTTCCTCCCCAACTATTGCTCTCCCTATTTTCACAACAGCCCATACTAAAGTTCTCAATTATGGCCATCCACCATTTAAAGACCTTAGCCTTACCAAACACAAGGCCTTTTCCTTTACCTGTAGGAGCACAAGTAATGTAATTTTTCATATAGCACTGGTCCAAGCCTAAAGAATGCCCCTATTGTGACCCACCCTTTATTCTCTCCTCCCCTAATCCAGGGTCCGTTTTCCAATTGTACATATCCGAACATTACCAAAGGCTGCTGCTGTGACACCATCCATTCCTTGGTAGTCCAGGGCACTTTTTTCAAACTCACTGACCTAGGCCTAAGCAAGCATCCTATAGTTATCCACCTTCCTTAAATGCAACTTTCTTTCCAAAGCACAACAAACCCTTCCTCTAAGCCTCAAACATTAAAAATAATTATTTAATTCTATAAAATCTGAAAGAGGAAACACTGTCCCATCATATTCTCCATAACTTTCTGCATATGAGAAAAATCAAGTTGCCTACATCTTCCTCACCATAAAGTTTTCTGATACTAATGTTCTTCCTGATTCCATCAACACAACTCATCTTGTTAGTCAGCAAAGAGAAAGTCTCATCAGCCTCATTTTTGTTTCTTGTTAGCAATCCATTGGTGAGGGGAATAGAACTGAAACCAAAGCCTTCCAAAGCTGCTACCACTCCTATCCCACCGGCATTGTCAGCATCATAATTGTGTTCTTCCTCCCTCCTGTGAATATTATTATCTCTTATAGGAAGATTCTCCCCTATAGCCACAATACTTCATCATTCTCACAACACCTAACAACTTCACCAAGCCCTCGCATATCATCCAACTAGTGCAATGGTCACAATAGGATTGGCAAAGTTGATCCATGATCCAAACAAAGCATCATGAACGTTATACAATTCAATTCAAAACATTAAGACTAAAGACTTTAAAAACAAGGTCAACTGCATCCATTTTAGTGGATGGTTATAATGAATATCCATTAGATCAAACCAAATTAAATAGAAAAATGATTCAGAATTTATTTTGTCTCATGTGTTATCGTTTTCATCGATATATCTCTATCTATCTGTATTTTTTCCCACAAAAAACACCACTTATTACTAAAAACAAAACTTATCTTACATACTTATATCTATTTCAAATGTCTTCTTGTAAAATATAATAATTTAACATATGCCAAGGAGACATCATTCCTATGTACCAGAGATGCATTTTCATTTTTGGCTTCTTTTCACTTGGTTTTTCATCCCGTTTGATCCAAGTCACTCTTTGCAAACAATTAATAAAATATCTCTTATCTCATTCTCCATTATATACACTACAAAGAAAATAATCACTTGCATGGAGTCGAGAAATGTGCTATAATGATCTATGGTGGCCATTAGCTATTGTAACTGCTATTTCTGGTAATAGTAGTTGTTAGTTGTTTTGGTAGTTCTAATTACTTAACAATAGTTATTAACAGGAGCATACAAGTAAGTGTGATGGGCCTACCCATCAAGATCAGTGGGTCCCCACTCCTAAACACTGTAGTGGGCAAGCAAATGGGTGGAAGGAATGTCACCAGGAAAATACCACTGGTCCAAAACAAGATTTTAAGGTCAATAACAAAGGAGGTAAGGGAGGAAAGAGAAGGGAAGGTGACCCATCTAATCCTAGGACATCTTAGATTGGTCAGTGGTTGAAGTGGTTGGGAGTCTTTTTGTGCTGGAAACCCCCACAGCAGAAAACACTTTTGGAAACTTGGACTTTTGGAAAGAGAGGGCTGGCCTCTCAAAAGTCAGTGGGTGACTTATCGGTGACTGGTTCTTTGTGTTCATTGTGTGTTCATATATTTCTGTATTTTTTATTGACTAGGAATTGTTATCAGATCAAGGCTTTGGCTAATATCATCCTTTCTCTCATTAGGGGGCTGATATAGTGTAATTTCAACATAATTAATACAAAACCCAGCATTATTCTGTCTTCTTCATTTATGTTTTATTGCTAAGTGTGAAGCTTGAGTTCAAGGTCCTAACAAAGTGTAAAAGGGATAGTAATGGTTGTTAAGAAGGAATAAGAAGTTCTTAGTTTCTGGGCAGTCTGAGCTAATCTACCTACAAGTATCATTGGTATCAAAGCCAAACCAAGCCACTACAACTAGGGAGACATGATCGCAAGACAAAGCACAGGAGTTTGAGCAAGATGTGATTCAGAATAAGGCAGATGTTTCTTAATTGAAGACCTTGGTATCCAAGATTGAGCAATTGATGGCAAAAATGTTGTCAAAGATCATCCATTTGACTGCAATGGTGTCAGGCGAGGAAAATGGGGGGAGTGGGGGATCATCATAAGGAGGGCAGCAAGTAGTCCATTAACAACCTCAATTTAGGTCGTTCTAGGGGACTTCGTCATCTGCATATTCTTTTCTGACACGATACTCAAGAATTGACTTTCCCAAATTCAGTGGGTCAAATTTTGAGCACTGAGCATATAGATGTCAATTATTCTTTGATATCGAAAAAACACCAAAAGATCATAAAGTTAAGCTAATTAGTTTGCATTTAGAGGGGAAGGCATTGCAGTGGCATCAAATTTTCATAGTGAAGAAAAGATTTACTGATGCGAGCTAGGTGGAGTATATGGCATCCTTGGGTCTTCATTTCAATGATTTATTGAAGATAGATACTCCTTATGAGTTAAGGAATTTAAAGCAAGAAGATTTGGTTGTCGAATATCAGGAGGAGCTTAAGATGTTGCTTTCGAAAGTTGATTTGCCAGAAGAGGTTATGATTAGTCATTATCTTGGAAGGTTGAAGAAAGGCATTGAAGCATAGGTGCAAATGTTCATACCTTCTATACTTGTCAATACAATGTATTTGGCAAGATTGCAAGAAATTGTAGTTAGGGAGAATATTGTTAATCGTCCTTTCCCCAAGAATTGGAATTCTGGCAGTTCTTCAAGCTTTGTTACAAGCTCAAAACCAGCAAGTTCATTGAAAGATCAGGTTGGGAGTTTTCGGAGTAAAACCAGTGTTGATTCATCAGGTGGGGTTAGCTTCCAGTGAGACTGTCAAGCAACTTACTAAGAAAGAGATGGAGGAGAAAAGAAGAAAAGGGTTATGCTACTAGTGCAATAAAAAGTACACTGCAAATCATAGATATTATTCATCCCAAGCATATATGATATATGTGCAAAAAGATGATAAGGATTATGATGAGGTGTTTGATTTAAAGTCTTTTGAGGACAAAGATTTGGTTGAACAACACTCCAATATTTCTCTCAATGCTATCGAGGGGGTTGGAAGGTGTTCCACTTTGAGGGTGAATGGGTACATTAAAAAGAGAAACCTGACTATTTTAATAGTCACAGGGACTGCTTATAATTTAGTTGATTTGGCAATGATGACAGTTAAGGTTGAAAGTAGAGTTCACCTCGGGTGTTCTTGTTTCAGTAGCCAATGGGGAGAAACTTAAAGTGGAGAGTAAGTGTACTAGGTTACAATGGACTATGAAAGGCGACACCTTTGAAGCTAATTTTTTCATAAATGGAAGTGGGAGTTTATGATGCCATATTAGGCATTCAATGGCTTAATACTTTAGGGAAAATCACTTTAATGAAGCATCATCTTATGTCTTTCACCTTGAAAGGCAAGACTCCAGAGATCAGAGATTAAGTGGAAGGGAGGCTACATTACAGGATCAATTTTTGAAGAAATGTCAGTGGTTAAATGCAATTGAAGATATTTTACTTCAAATGGCATCTAAATCCGAAGTGAAGCAAGAGGTAGCTGAGGATCATGATTAGGCATTGTCAAAGCTCTTAGCTAGTTATGAAGATGTGTTTCATATGCCACCCAAAATACCACCCTCAAGGGACTTTGACCATGCTATCCCACTGCAAAATGAGAGACCTATATCATTAAAGCCTTATAGATATGGACTTGCTCAGACAGATGCTATGGAGACCCTGGTTAAAGAGATATTGGATCATTGGGTCATTCACCCTAGTGATAGTTCTTTTACAGCTCCAATAGTGCTAGTAAAGAAGAAGGATGGAACATGGAGGTTTTGTGTTGATTATAGATGCTTAAACAACCAAAAAGTTAGGAATAAGTTTCCAATACCAGTTCTTGAGGAGTTGTTGGATGAACTCCATGGTGCAAGTTATTTTTCTAAGTCACCAAATTCTTATAAGACCCAATGATGCTCACAAGATTGCCTTTAGGACACGTGAGGGATTGTATGAGTTTCTTGTAATGCCTTTCGACGTTACGAATGCACCAGCAATGTTTCAAGGTCTCATGAATTCAGTTTTTAAGGCCTTTATTCGCAAATGTGTTCTTGTTTTCTTTGACAATATATTGATGTACAATAAGACATGGAAAGATCATCTGACTCATTTACAGATAGCTTTACAAATGTTGACGAAAAATTCTCTATTTGCAAATAAGAGCAACTGAGTTTGGCAGTAGATAAATCGACTATTTGGGCCATGATATTTCAAAAAAAGGGGTAGTAACAAATCCAAAGAAAATTGAAGCAATGCTATCTTGGTCTACTCCTACATCCATTAAGGCTCTAAGGGGTTTTTTAGGTTTAACAAGCTATTATAGAAAATTTGTGAAAAATTATTACACTATTTCTAAACCATTGACTAACTTGTTGAGAGGTCATGGAACATTTGTATGAAGCAAAGAAACAAATGTAGCTTTTGAACAACTCAAGACAGCCATGAGCACTACCCTTGTTTTGGCATTACCCAATTTTTCTATGCCAGTCACCATTGAAACGGATGCTTCTCAAGTTGGCATAGGTGTTGTTCGTTATCAACTAGGACATCCAATAGCACATGCAAGTAAGGCTCTTAGTTACACTCAGAGGCAATTATCAGTGTATGAGAGAGAACTAATTGCCATCATCTTTGCTATCAAGCAATGAAGTCAATATGTGCAAGGTCATCGTTTTCTCATTAAAACAGATCACAAAACAAATCACATGATTCTCAAATATCTCTTGGAGCAAAAAGTGATTACTCCAAAGTAGTATGAAAGGGTGCATAAGTTGTGGGGGCTGGATTATACCATTGAGTATTGTAAAAGGAAAGAGAAGGTGGTAGCTGATGCATTATCTAGGCAGCATATGAATGAAGAGGAACCTTGTATGGTGATTACTGCAATATTTTTTAGGCTAGACAAGAGAATAAGGGAATCATGGGAAGAAGATGACATTCTTAGGAATTACATTACTAAGTTAAAGGAGGATCCTAATTCAATTCCTAAGCATACTTGGCAGAATAATACGTTGTGCATAAAAAGGGAAGTTGTTTGTTGGTAATAATCCAAAATTACGAAGGAATTGTTAGCAAATTTTCACAACAATCCCTTTGGAGGCCATTCTGAATCTACTCAAAATTATAAACGCTTGGCTGTTGTTTTTTATTGGAAAGGGATGAGTAAAGATATCAAAAATATGCTACGTGAGTGTTCAATTTGTTATAGGTTCAAGGCTGAAAATATAGCTTCTTGAGGCCTACTTCGGCCATTACCTATACCAACTGCAGTTCGAAAAGACCTAGCTATGGATTTCATAGTTGATTTACCCAAAATCTTATAATAAAAGTGTTATTTTGGTGGTCGTTAATCATTTTAGTAAGGCAACCCATTCTATAAGTCTCCATCATTCATACTCAACTGTTGATGTAGCCAGAATCTTTATGGATAATGTAGTTTCACTTCATAGTTTGCCTCAAACTATTGTTACAGATAGAGACCCAATTTTTTTCAGAGATTCTTGGCAAGAGCTATTTAGGCTTCAAAATGTTAAACTACACTATTCTTCAACCTACCATCTGCAAACTGATAGTCAATCCAAGGTGTTGAATCGTACACTAGAGCGTTATTTAAGGTGTGTCTCAGGAGATCATCCAAAGCAATGTGTGAAGTAGCTTTCATCAGCTGAACTTTAGTATAACACATCATTTCACTTAGTTACCGAGATGACACCTTATGAAGCAATCTATGGGGTTGCTCCTCCCTTACATATGCTTTATATGGCTGGGGACTCAACTCCAACATGTTGATGATGAGCTTAAAACCAAAGAAGCCTTATCACCATAATTTGAAGAAAGCACATAATAGAATGGTTCAACATGCAAATCAAAAAAGAACAAATAAGGAGTTTGTTGTGGGCTACAAAGTGCATGTGAAGTTGCATCCTTTCAGTAGAAACTCACTTAATAATAGCTCCTTCCACAAATTGTCTACAAGGTTTTATGGTCCATATTCAGTTGTGGAAAGAGCTGGGAAGGTGGTTTACAGACTTTAGCTGCCAGCTAAGTCCAAAATACATACTAGGTTCCATGTTAGTTTGTTAAAGAAGCACCATAAGGATCAGATGACACTTAGTTTAGCTATGCCTAAAGTAAATGACAAGGGTTATGTTTTTCGTAATAACTGAATTCATTTTGGCTCGTAAAGAGGTCAAGAGTGGCAATCCTCCAATTACTCGTGTTGATTAATGGAAACATGTAGAACCAAAATCTGCAACTTAGGAACCACTTTCAGCAATTTGACAATACTTTCCAATTTTCGACACTGTTGCAGCTGAATAATCCTTGAGGACAAGGATTTGGTGTAAGGAGGGGAGTAATTGTTGTGAGTTGTTAGCTGTTATAATTGTTTGTAACTGTTGTCTCTGGTAATAGTAGTTGTTAGTTGTTTTGGTAGTTATAACTACTTAACAATAGTTATCAACAGAAGCATAGAAATAAGTGTAAGAAGGATTGTAATGGTTGTTGAGAAGGAATAAGTAGTTCTTAGGGTTCGTTTGGTTCCAGGAATGAATGGGAATGGGCTTGGAAATAAGAATGAACTTTAATAGAATGGAATCTTAAGCCTGTGTACTATGATTTTGAAAAAAGAGATGGTAATGGAAAGGAAGGTCAAACAAATTACCATAATATCCTTATTTAAAAAACTATTATTTATTTTAAAATGTTATATTATAAAAGTGAAACTCTTTATTATTATTATTATTATGAAAATTAAGAAATTATTATAATGAAGGGAAAGAACTTCTATTTCACCTTGTTGAATTATTCTAATAACATGGATATTTATATACAAAATCTACACTAAGAAATAAGGCTATTCAATGCAATAGTTGGACTAATTAATACACGAGTTAGACTACTAGTTGAACTAATAAAGACAAGAGCTAGACTAATAAATGTTGTAGTTGACAATATATTACAACACTCCCCCTCAAGCTGGTGAATAGATGTTCTGTATTCCCAGCTTGGATATAACGGTTTGAACTGTTGTACTACTAAGCCCTTTGGTGAATATATCTGCTAGCTGGCCTCTTGTTAATACATAAGGGGTATACAAATAAGACCACTATCCAATTTTTCTTTTATGAAGTGTCTGTCAACGTTAACATGCTTTGTTCGGTCATTTTGTACTAGATTATGTGCAATGCTTTTAGCAAATTTATTGTCACAATACAATCTCATTAGTCTGTCCCACTTGATTTTTAAGTCATCTAAGATGATCTTTAACCAAAGTAATTCACAAAATCCAAGTGTCATGCTCTGAACTTTGCCTTAGCGCTAGACCTTGCAACCACATTTTGTTTTTACTCCTCCATGTTACGAAATTACCACCTAAGAAAGTGCAATAACCCATAGTAGACCTTATGTCTATTATTGATCCTACATAGTCAGCATTTGTATAGGCCTCTAAAGTTAATTCCATGTTCCTCTTGAATAATATCCCAATTCTTGAAGTGCCTTTCAGATAATGTAAAATTCGGTGTACAGCATGTAAGTGTACTTGTCTAGAATTATGTATGAATTGACTTACTACACTTACTACATAAGTTATGTCAAGTCTAGTATGAGATAGATAGATAAGTTTTCCCACCAATCTTTGGTACATTTGCTTGTCAACAGCAATATCATCACTGGCTTCTAGTTTATGGTTAAGATTAATCGGGATATCAGCTGGTTCGCTTGCTAGTTTACTTGCCACCTTTAGGAGATCTGTCGCATATTTTTGTTGAGAAATAAAGATGCCTTATTTTGAATATGCCAGTTCAATTCCCAAGAAGTACTTCAATTTTCCCAGCTCTTTTATCTTGAATTCATTTGCCAAATATCACGTAAGTTCCTCTTGTTCTATCTTATCATCTCCAGTGATAATGATATCATCAACATATACCAGTAAGGTTGTCGCTTCCCTAAATCCTTGTGTTTGATGAACAGAGTATAGTCTCCCTGGCTCTAATTATAACCAGAGGTTAATATCACTATAGTGAATCTCCTAAACCAAGCTCTCAGAGATTGCTTTAAACCGTATAAAGCTTTCTTCAGTTTACACACTTTGTCTGCTTTTGTGTTATCTCTAAATCCTAGTGGGATGTCCATGTAGATTTCCTCATCTAGGTCCCCACGCAGAAAGGCATTCTTCCCATCATATTGTTGAAGTGTCCAACTATAGTTAGATGCTAACAATAACAGGATTCTAACTATATTCATTTTGACAACTGGAGCAAGGGCCTCTTGATTGTCTATGTCATAAGTTTGAGTGTACCCCTTAGCAACCAACCGTGCTTTATACCTCTCCAGTGATCCATCAACTTTAAGCTTGACCGAGAAGACCAGTTGACACCCTCATAGTTTCTTTCCTTTAGGTAATTGGACTAACTCCCATGTATTGTTCTTCTCTAATGCTTCCATCTCAATTTTCATGACTTGCCTCCATTTTTCCTTGGCTAATGCCACGGATAAATTATTTGGGAAGACAATGGAATTGAAGTTTGCAAGAAAGTTTTTATGAGCTGAAGAAAATTTGTTAAATGACACAGTGAGAAATGGAATATAATAGGTGTTTTGTACATTCTCTAGTTCCTTTCCTAATGGCAATGGGAGCATCTAAATCAATGTTTAGGGAGCTAGGGTTAGAATTCATGCTTACCTCAGTTTTAGAACTACCAGAGATAGATGCAGAGATTCAGGTTTGCACAGGCTCAAAGGTTGGTGCTTCCCTTCTTGTGTACACCTACAAACACCTCATATTATCAAGATTGGTGTTATCCTTGATCACATATTTAGTGTGGGGGCTAACCAAAGTCGGTTTAGGATCATCAGAAGTATTAGGGCTAGATTCAGAACTTGGTGAAGGATTTTTAGAGGTGATAACATTGGATTCAAGGCTTGGTGAAGGATTTTCAGAAATGCCAAGGTTGGATTCAGGGCTTGGTGATGGACAAAAGTGGATTGGGAAAGGTCAAAGAAAGACGCTTCCTTATCTTCCTCCTGATCTTTCATAATAGTGTTCTCCCCCTGAAGATAAGGACGAGAAAAAGACAAAAGATGTTCGGCAAATGTGACATCAACAGAGACAAAGAACTTCTTTGAAAGCAGATGATGTAACCTTTTGAGCACAGGAATAACCTAAAAAGATACATTTTTTAGCTCTTGGATCCAACTTCCCTTTGTTATGAATATGTACAAATGCAATGCACCCAAATATGCGGGGTGTAAGGCCATTTGTGATTCTTAGATTTGGATAAAATTGAGAGAGTACCTCCATACAATTTTATTGTCTAGGACACGAGAGGGTAATTTGTTTATAGTATATGTAGCAGTAAGGACAGCCTCCCTCCAAAAAGATTTAGGCATGTTTGTGTGAAATAGACAGGTGTGGGTCATAGATAAGAGGTGCCCATTTTTCCGCTCAACCACTCCATTTTGTTGTGAAGTATATACACAAGATGATTCATGGATTATCCCTTCCTTTTGGAGGTAGGATAACAATGTTTGATTGAAGTAATCTCTTGCATTATCAGACCCCAGCCTGTTAATTTTAACCCCAAACTAAGTTTGGATCATAGTATGAAAAGTGAGGAACAATTCACTCACATTTGACTTATTCTTGAGAAGAAAGATCTAAGAAACCCTAGTGCAATCATCAATGAAAGAAACAAACCATTTAGCACTAGTGAGGGTAGGAATAAGAGAGGGGCCCCAAATATCGCTGTGAATAAGAGTAAAAGAAGAAGAACTTCTTTTATGACTGATAGGAAAGAAAACTCGATTGTGTTTTGCTATTTCACAAGTCTCACAATGAAAATTGGCAAGATTAATTTTATTAAACAAAGAAGGAAACATAATTTTCAAAGTTCCAAAAGAGGGGTGATAAAAACGACAGTGGTAAAGCCATATTTGATTCTCAGTAGACGAGGTTCCAGTAACAAAAGACAAGGACATAGGATTCTTGATATCATCAGCATTTGTTGGTGCCACTAAATAATAAAGTCCATTCTGTTCCTTAGCAAGCCCAATCCTTTTCCCCAAATCTTGGTCCTAGAAAACACACGAAATAGAGGAAAAGGTTACCTTATAGTTCAAATCTTTTGTGAGTTTTTTTATGGATATAAAATTTGTGGATAGTTGAGGAACATGAAGAACATTTCTAAGAATAAAGGAGGGAGATATTTGGATATTCCCTAGTCCTACTATGGTAACAAATGAGCTATTTGCAACTGATATTTTCCTATTGCTAGGGCATGAAGTCATGAAATGATGAGAAGAATATGTCATATGATTGGTGGATCCTGAATAAGAATCCAAGAGTCCTAAACTGATTTATCCAAACATTTAACCCACAAGAGTGATAGAGATTACCTGAATGAGCTAGAGAGCAAGTACTGGTTTTACCAAGAGGCTTTTCTAAGGTCTCCAACAAGTTGCGTAGCCTTTCAATTTCATTTCTGCTGAATCCGTCAAGATCGAAAGTCTGTTCTTGGTTGGGCTGCATCAAATGGGCTTGCCCTTGAGCTCTCGATGTCCCACTTTTCATACTTTTTCCATGTAGCTTCAATATTCTTTAGTATGTCGCGGTTTTTTGCAATAAGTACACTATAGATTATCACGATCTTGTGTCTTGCCTTTCCTATCCTCTTTAAGCTGTTTTAGTGTTAAGCCTTAGTGTCTGCGACCATTGATGATCATGGCAAATCTTTCAATAGGTTGACAGCTAAGCATTACACCTCTCCAAGTCTCCTCAGTTTGAATAATTGAAATTATGGGGTTAAGAGAAGGTAGTTCATCCTTGCCAAGGAGTTGAACCCTTACTTGATTGAATTATGCATTAAGTCCTGCAAGGAAATAATAAACACGATCTTTTTCAATAAATTTTTTTAGTATTGTTGCATCTTTACTGCACTTCATTTCGATACATCTATAATGATCAATGTTTCGCAGCATGTTGGCATATTCTGTGACAAATTTATTTCCTTGTCGAATCCCTGCAGCTTTAATCTTGAGCTCATATACCAAGGCCACATCTTTTGCCTTGGAATAAGTTTACTTAACAATTTCTCACACCTCCTTAGCAGTGGTGAGAAATATGCAGGTATCACTTATCTCTAAATTCATGAATTCCAAAATCATACCATTATCATGGAATCCTCCTCATCCCATGACTCATAGTGCTTATCACCTTTTGAAGGTCCACCCCTCAAAATATGACTTAGCCTTCCTTTTCCCTTCAATACAGTTTGAACAAGATGAGACTATTTGAGATAATTTCTACCATTCAATCGATAATTGGATGTAAATCCTGCAAATCCCCAACTATATTAGGAATTTCAGTCATATGAGACTTGGAAGACATTGTGACCTCTGACATTTGAAGGAACACAAATGGACCAAAATATAGTAAAAAGAAGGAATGCCAAGAGAGAGCTGATTTTTGGACACTTGAAAGAAAAGTTCAACTTGCAAAAGGGCTGGGATTGTAATTAAGGCAAGTTGCTAAATAGTGTCAAAACCAAAGGGCTTGGTTCAATACAAAATCAAAGGTGGCTGTGATATGAAAATGGGAAGTTTAAAAGAAATGATGAATTGAAGAACAATTTCACAGTTTTAAGGAGGAAGTCAGAATCAAAAATATAGGCAGTGGGAAAAAAAGGACCAAAACGAATGTTCCCTTTGTGACAGATTAGAACAATGGTTAGATGAAAATATGTCGAAAAAGTGATGTATGACATCGAAAAGCTAAGACAACACTGAGGGGATGTACCACGTGCTCACAAGCGTCGGCGCTTGAAACAACGCGCAAATGGCTTTGCCAGCACATGAGATTCATGCACAACGATGTTTCTGGACGCTAGAAGAAGAGGATAGGCCAATCAGAGCCTTCTGTTTCTCCTTATGCTGGCGATGAGATGTAATCAACCACCTAAGTTGATCACCCAAGTTTGTTAACAAGGATGATTTGAAAAAAATGGCAAAGAAGACATTCAGAAATGAGCCAAGGCTTTGATACCATGTAGTGAAGGGAAAAAAATTCTATTTGACCATGTTGAATTACTCTAATAACATGGATATCTATATACAAAATCCACACTAAGAAATGAGGCTATTCAATGCAATAATTGGACTAATTAATACAAGAGTTAATCTACTAGTTAGACTAATAAATACAATACTGAAACTAATAAATGTTGTAGTTGACAATATGCTACAACAATTATTAATAAATCTTTTTCATAAAAAAATTAAAATTAAAATTTTAATTTCCATTTTTCATAAATAATATTGTTTTCTTCCTTGTCTCTTCCTCTTCCTAAAATTGATCATCCCCTCCTTCTTTTTTTTTTTTTTTGGCCAATTTTCATCTCACCCATCTCTCTTCCTCTTCCCCATTATTATCCTTGTTCTTCCATTCTAATCTTCTTGTCCATCCATTAAATCCTCATCTTGTGTTCTTCCTTCAAAGCCATTGACAACCTTCCATTCCTAGAACCATTGAGCATTATATCCTCATTTGGTTTTGTTAAGGGATCTAATTAAGGAGAAATCGAAGGACGCCGAAGCAAAGACACAGAATCATCGACCATTAAATCCTCTTCCTAGTTCAATTTCACTTTCCAATCATGGTTGAACGACAGTCAAAGGTTAAGAGAGAGTAGTGACAGAGGAGAGGAAGAGACAAAGGAGAGAGAGGCCAAAAGATAAACAGGGCATTTTGGTCAATTTATTTCTATTCCTAGGAATCCTATTAAATCCCTTGAAGAGTGGAGGGTTTGCTAATGCCTTTAATTGAGGGAATAAAGATTCCCATGGGAATTGGATTCCCTTGCCTAAATGCATACCACACATACGAATGGGCCTAAAGCCCATCCCCATTCCCTTTCTCTCCTCTTAAATCCATGAACCAAACACACCCTTAGTTTTTGGGCAGTCTGAGCTAACATACCTATGGGTATAATGGACATGTAAAGTAAAATGTATTTAATTAAACTTTGACGCCTTAACACTCAGTCACAGGATATACATACATTGCGTTTACTGGAAACAATCAAGGTTGTCAATTCTGCTTTATAAATAGAATTCAAAAATCAAATCAAAAAAAAATGAACCAAAAATTCAAAAATTTTATACATGAATTGACCAAATAGGCATGTATGTGACTTCATATAACACAGATCAAGATATTTAAAGAAGTTAAAGATTAAGCTCTGTAACAATTGGTATAATCTTGAGTTCAATTTGAAACAAACTGATGGACAACATAAGAAGAGAAAGTTTATTCTCTTCAATAAAAAATAATATAACGATGATTAAACAGCTTGATAAATATATTAATTAATCAAGAAAGAAAGTATTCATGCATATCAACCAGAAAGAAAGAAAAGAGAGAAAGAAATCATCCACATTACCTTCTGTTCTCTGCAACTTATTATTGTAATACCTGTAATTAAATATGACATTTCCTTCCCTCAACCTGGACCAAACAAGAAGCCCGGTATTAAAATGTAGACCACATGAATATTATAGAAATGCATGAGAATAGAAATTTAGCAATGCTTTTTTCATAAATTAGATAATTTATTATAGGGAGAGAAATACTGAGGAGGACAAAATATCCATAAATACAGCAGAAAAAGAGAATAAAACAAAAACAAACAACTAGAATACAAAAAGCTCTCCTATCCATCTGCATGTCCACTGAGGAAACTCCTTGAATGAAATTGCTGAGCTAAACTCCAAACAAAATACATAAAAAAGTCTTAAACAATATAACCTAAGGCCAAAGATTTTCCCCCAAAAAACCAGAGAATTATAATCTTAGAAAGGCACCAAGGGCAGCATAAGTAGCACTGCTATAAAGCTTGACCCTACTTATCCAGTGAAAACCTCTAAAGATAATTAAAAGAAATTGTTCCAAGCCCTGAGGACACCCAAGAGCCAAGATTATACAAAACGTGAAAAAGCAATTACAATAAGTGTTTGATTCCAGAATGTTTTCTCAAACTTTTCATCCTCTTCCTATAATTCTTGTCATCATCAAATTGATTTGTAAGCCAATGATAAACTCAAAGATCTAAAGAGAAATAGCATTTACAAAACCATCATGATCCACCTCAAAAATAAGATCATGTCAACATGTTGCCCTCAGGACATTGAAATCTCCTCAGAGCTAATTACCGCCAAAAATTACTAGAACATTAAACCATGAATCTCAAAAAACTACATTCCTACAGTCAGGAGTTCACTACCTGCCACCTCATTTCACCATTAATCCAATGAAATAAAATTTCAGGGCAAGATATGGTAGACTTGTGCTTTGTCGACACTTTAGGCCCAAAAGGCAGCTTTTGGGTGAAGGGCCATGTTTCAGACATTAATAAAATCAATAATGACACTTCACCTAGCAGCCTAAGCATTTGGGATGTCCTTGACAAAAAACATTTAGAAAGGATCAAAGACAACACTCTTGGCAAGGAGAAAATTTTCATGACAGCAGATGCAGAGAAATTTGAAATTACCGAATAATATGAGATAATGATGAGGATGGTACTTCGCTGCCTGCATATGTGTGGTAGGAAGATTTTTCCTTGGCCCCAAACTCTTCGGCAGAAATTGTGATTTGTACTTGCTTTGATGTACACTACAGAAACACAGAATGGAAAAGAAACAAGCAGCGGTCAATAGTAGCTCTCCAGTAAAAAAAAGAAAGTCTTTTGTGATGTTTGGGGTGTAAATGTCGCATTCAGTGGATAAATAATATGTAAGATAGAACAAACCATATTTTCAGAATTACAGGGAACTTGAATGGAGACACGCTTATCTTCATTAAAAAAATCTGACTGCAACAAGAAGAACATTGCCAAGTATTACAACTATTCTAATTAAGATATAAAATAATTAGGATCGAAATTGATTCTTAGACAAAAGAACATGGTCCCAAGCCATAGCATAGCCTATGACTAGCATGAAAGGAAGCAGGAGAAAGACAATGGTAAACATTAGCCTTATATGGTACCTTCAGAAAACAAGGAAGCAAATCAACAGTTGACATGATCTCAGCTCGCTGTCCCAGACTAAAATTTGGAGAACTCTCCCAAGTCATATAAAGTGATTCTAAAGATACTTTTCCATATAAGCAGTATCCTCCATCTGTTGCTGTCAAGTTCAGAATAAAATACAATTGGAAGAAGATTTGTAATGCTGAAGAATATTATGATATTAGCTAACATGTCCACACAAAGCTCTTTTCCATCCACTTTATATGTTTCGGTAGTTTATGTAGCAATCTTTTGTTGCACAGTTAGGCAGCCAGGGCCATCTAGTGCAAGTTATATTCTATTAGCAAGATAAGTAGGTTTTGTTTAAAAGAAAAGGGTACATTACTCTCCCCTTCAAAGAGATGTTCAAACTCACAGCGCACCCCTTCATAATAAATATAAACAATTTCAATATTATTCATCCCACCTTGAAAACCATAAATTTGATTTATTCTAAAAATTTTATTAGATTTATGGCAATTTTTATGTCTATTGATACACATGTTATTGTTAAAATTAAATATTATTAATTATTATATATAAATGATTTAATCTTTAAAAACTGTTTTGTAAATATGTTAATTGTTTTTAATAATTATTCATTTTTTATCAAATGATTTTACAATTCGCTAAATTTAGAAAAGTGACTATTCTATATTGATTTTAAAACTTGTTAAATTATATAAGTAATAGATATAAGGATATTTTGGTCAAAATAGGCGTAACTGTGGCATATCTTTTGTTGCAGGGATAATTAGTGTACTGTATGTTCTGGTTTCAAGGAAGGAGACTGTAATTTTTTGAAACAGAGAACAGAGATATAATTTAAGCAACTCTCAAGGTAGAGGGAGTAATTTATCTAAAAGGAAAAAGACAAAATCTTGTGAAAAAAGAAGGCATCCATTGTTTTATACTGGTATCTTTGGATTGTGAAGACTGACGAAACCTTCTAGGAACCTCCTTTAGCCTCTTGCTTTAGGGGGATAAACTTGTTTGCCCAGCATCTCCTTGGAGCTCAGCTCATAATCCAGATTGGGCAGCTATACTTAAAAGAGACTAGAAGACATTGTAGATAACTTTTGAGAGGGAAGAGAGAAAAAGAAAAGGAATTTCAGAAAATCCATGACCTTAAATACATTAGAAAAATAACAACCCAACAAAAAAGGCCCCACAGCAACCTTTGCATATATAAGAAGAAACTTATTAGAAAGAGAGAATGATACAGAAAAGAATGATATAAACATGTAACAACACCACCCAATCCCTTTGCACATCTAACAGGGTTGAGCTTTAAAGAAGCTGTGTGCAGGGCAACAAAGAGAGGCCAAAGGAAAACCAATCCCACTAGACAACCATGGGCAAGGAGATACACCTGGAGTATGGGCATTCCTTTCTGAATTCTGATTAAATACACCAAGTAAAGCAAAGATCCATGGCATCTTTTTACTACTCTTTCAACATGAATTTTGGTTTTATACTTCCTTTTGTTTATCGATGATTTCATGCCCTTTTACATGTACTTAACTTTTTGAAATTATTCCTTTTATTCTTTAAGTAAAAAAAAGGAGAGGACATAATTTTTACGTCAAAAGTGGCTTAACAGCAAGCCAATAAGTGTAGCCCATCATTCTTTTTTTTTTTTGGGACAAAAAATTAGAAATCAAAGCATATCTTACATGGAAAAGAAGTTAGATCCAAAGCCATGCTTGGATTGACTCCATTAGCTGAATTCAAGTTTTCCACTGCAAATTAAAAGTTACAAGAATGGAATTGAGCAAACATTAACATATAGATATTTCATTTTAGTTAAATTGCACAAGCATATACATACCAGAGCTGACAAACAAAATAGCAAGTGAGCGAGATCTAGCCTCTGCAGCTAGCTTATTAACTTCAGGGAGCGTAAAGTTTGCTTGGACTTGAGAATTACCATCAATTCCAGAGCAATTGCGGAACATGCAAAGCCGACTGATATGATAGGTAGCAGAATACTTCTTTTTGGTAATCAGTAACAAAGTATTACACAGCAGAGAAAAAGCATTAGTGAAGGAATTACACACCAAAATCCTAGATGGCAAAAGAAACATAAATTAGCTCAGCTAAAGTGAAAATATTCCTACCTCTGCAACTCCAACATCAGAAACCAGTCTTGCCAGAAAGATATACAAAGGAAAGACAGTCTGGGTTTCATTCGCAGTTTGTGACAGCGAAATTGTCATTTGTATTCTATTCAAAGGATTTAATCTCATTAGCATCTCAAAATTGATATTTATGCTTAACTAATACAAGAGAAAACAAGGCAGCAGCAGAACAATGTGTCATACTCATGCAATCATTAGAAATTACAGCTTATTCAAGCATATCAAAAAGTCATATATTATCATCCCAAAAGGATAGGAAGGAAAGGCATTGCAAGTTCTATGTAAAAGTAAGTCATTTAATTAAAATATAATTATCATCCCATATACAAGATTACTTTTACACTGTTAGGGAAGGACATGGTATGGCTCAGAGAATTTACATAAAGCTTGATTTGTCTGAAAATTTTCCACCAAAAAACTTGAGCCATTGAGCATTGAGCCAGCAATGAGTTTTCTGTATATAATGAGCAGCTGACTGCTAACATGGTTCTGCTATGATGTGTAGTTTTGGACTAGTTGAATAGTGAACAAGAACTCAACCTCACACGAAGTTGATGTTAATGAGATTGCTGACACAATGATTATTTTCTAAGAAAAAACTATCAACAAAGGGAAGAGAATAGCAATTCAAAAATGAGGACAAGAATGTCCAAAATAAGATAACTGGGAAAATTGCTGGTATAATGATAAGGCACATCTGTACCAGTGTGCTTTATTTTTCAGGATTCTGATGTCTTTGGTTAGAACAGAAGGCAAGATCTTTTAATCAAGAGTTTCTTCCATCACATCTTTGGGCGAGAATTAAATTTTGTTGTCACCAAAGGTTTAAGAAAATGATATTTTTGGGGGGTATCCCTTTGTGGATTTACAAAGGGTTTGGAAAGCTCTTCTGAGCTAAAAGAGTGCTCAACCCATTTTTCTTAGTTTTGGGAGAACTACTTGTCTTCCATTTTTGTATCGTTTGTTTTCTCTTTACGTCAACAAAATTTTTCGGTCAAAAAAAACAAACGCTTATATTTTAAGTTTTTCACTTTACACCTAAGCTTCACATACCATAAATGCTTATGTTACAAGATGCATTCATTGGCAAGACTTAGGCCAGGCCCAAGCCACTCATCTAGGAGCCAAATCTGATGATTGGCTAAGAATAAGGAAGACTCTTCCAGAATAAAATCATCATAGCTGACTTTTTATATTGGGAATGATTTTGCCAATGTTTGGAATAATTTTACTGCTTTCCCATCTTGTAAGCATTACCTCTTCTATATAAAGAGGCAGAATAAATAAGAAAGGATAAGTCAGAATTTTCAGAAATCATTGAGATTAGAACTCTCTCTTCCCAAGTAGTTCAAGGTTGTGATTCTCCTTAAATTCAACCTTTAGGCAGCCATAGGGAGATCAAGGAATAGGAACAAGGGTAAAGACCCTCTATTCGAAGGCGAATTCCCTATTCCACGGCCGGTGACTTGATCCCAAGTTAGGAACTCTAACATTTTGGTATCAAAGACACTCACCATGAGCTCGTCGGACAGCAGTGATGAACTCCAGGCCTTGATAAAAGAGGCTACCACCGTGGCAAAGGCTCGGGTTGAGACACGATTTGGTGGCCCAGTTCCAACAGTTAACACTACAATTTCAGGATCTCCTACGTGAGTCCTCACAGCCCCATGCTCACAAGATGGAAGGAGGACTAACAGCATGATCACTCGCCATCCCCAGCCCTACCATGGCGACCCTCGTTCCACCATTCCTCATGGCAACACTATGGTTCCACACTTCACCAACCTTGATTTCCCCACCTACAATGGCTTTAAGGACCCCTTAACCTGGTTACATCGCTGTGAGAAATTCTTTTCCAATCAGTGCACGAATGAGGGTGATAAGGTGAGTTTGGCTAGTTTTCACATGATGGGTGAAGCCCAATTCTGGTTCCACCAAATTGAGTTGGATCAGGCCAACCCTTCTTAGGTTGTTTTTAAGGAATACTGCAACCTCATATTTGACCCACCAACTCGCAGTAACCCTCAGGGTGAACTGATCAACCTCAAACAAACAAGCACGGTGGACGACTACCAACGGCAGCTTTAGATATTGCTAGCCCACGCACCCACAGTCCACAGGGATCAACAAGTAGATATCTTTACAGCAAGACTTGTTAAATCTATCCAAATTGAGGTAAAACTCCAACACCCTCCTAATTTGGTTCATGCAATGAACTTGGCACGTACCAATGAACACAAACAACAACTCTGGACACCCTACAGAACAAAGAAAAATCAGTTGCCCACTCGTTACTATTCCTCTCCCTCACAAGCTATAAGTACAGTTGCATCTAAAGGTGGGGGTACCTTTCAGACCAATTTAGAAACCAAAGCCAACTCCACTACACCATTTATGAAGCACCTAACACAAGCATAAATGCCAGAACGCCAAGCCAAAGGCCTTTGTTATAACTGTGTCGAATTATATACAGTAGATCATCATCGCGAAACATTGTTTTAACTTGAAGCAACCAATGTCGTCAATGATCATACAGCCATTGATGACCCCATGGAACCAGAAATTTCCTTGCATGCTATTACGGGTCAACAACATGCTCACACCATGCAGGTCTGTGCCATCATGTGCGATCACCCCTTGCTAAGCCTGGTAACTCTGGTAGTACACACAACTTCCTCAGCCTACCTACAGCTCGTTTTCTTGGGCTTTCCGTGCAGCCTCAACATCATGTACAGATTTCGGTAGCCAATGGCCATAAACTTCTCAACCAAGGCAGCTGTTTAGCAACGCCCTTCACAATTGAGCAACACACCTTCGTGGCTGATTTCCTGGTCATTCCTCTAGATGGGTTTGATATGGTTTTAGGAGTTAAGTGGTTACAACAGTTGGGGCCCACTCTTTGGGACTTTGATGCACTGACAATAACTTTCACATCAGGTGGTACACCTGTCACTCTTCACGACTAACAAACTCATCATTCTAATCACCTCCACTCCTTCGAAAAGACTATAGATACATTTCCACCTATAGAGCCCTCTAGATGAATTTTCATATCTATTTTAGGATCCTACAGGGCTACCACTTATCCGTTATTGTGATCATCATATTTCTCTATTTCCCAACTCCGAACCCGTGGTGGTTCGCCCATACCTATATCCTCACATGCAGAAAGATGAAATAGAGCGTAAGTGTGCTGATATGCTTGCACAAGGCATCATTCAGCATAGTACTTCACCCTTCTCTTCTCCGATGCTCCTTGTTCGCAAAAACGACGGGTCACGGCGCTTTTGTGTGGACTATAAGGAGCTAAACACGAAGACTATAAAAGATAAGTTCCCTATTCCAATGGTGGAGGAATGACTCGATGAACTTCATGGCTCCATATATTCCACTAAACTTGAACTTAAATCCAGATACCACCAAGTCCGCATGCATCCTCCAGATGTGGAAAAAGCTGCATTCTGCACACACCATGGCCACTTCAAATTCCTGGTCATGCCTTTTAACCTCACTAATGCACCCTCAACATTTCAAGCTCTCATGAATGAGGTATTTCACAAGCATTTACGCCCATTTGTATTGGTTTTCTTTGATGACATATTGATCTATAACAAGTCTTGGCCTGACCACCTCATGCACATGTGTATGGTGTTTGAATTATTAAGTGCCCATCATCTCTATTTTAAAAAATATAAGTGCTCCTTTGGGGAAACCCAAGTAGCATACCTTGGTCATATAGTTTCAGGTGCCAAGGTCGAGGTTGAGAAAAGTAAAATTCAAACTATCATTGACTAGCTACAACCCACTAGTATTACAACTTTACAAGGTTTTTTGGGTTTGACTAGATACTACTGCAAGTTCATCCAACACTATGGTCGACTGGCTGCCCCCTTTACCAGTATGCTCAAACGCAACTCTTTTCAATGGAGTGACATGGCCACCTCTACTTTCACCCACCTCAAGCAAGCCCTTGCTACAGCACCTGCATTGCAACTACCTAACTTTGAGGATGCCTTCATTGTGGAGTGTGATGCTTCCAGCGGCGATATTAGGGCTATTTTGCAACAACACGACCACCTCATTACCTTTTTTCAGCTGATAGTTGGCAACTTGCCACCAAGGGCTACCAGCATATGAGTAGGAACTCATCAAGCTTGCAAAGGCAGTGCAACATTGGCATCCTTACTTGTGAGGGCGTGTATTTCTGATCTACACAGATCATTACAGCTTGAAATACCTCCTTGAGCAACGCCTTACTACCTCTCCCCAACAACATTGGCTTAGCAAACTCATGGGGTTTGATTTCAAAGTTGACTACAAGGCTAGAACCTAGAATCACGCAGTTGATGCATTATCACAACGCCCCACAGAAAATGCTCAGCTTTGTACTATTAGCCAGCCGCACACCCTTTCTTTAATAGTATACAACAAGAAGTGGTCTCTTTCACAGACCTTCAACAACTATATACTAAGGTGCAACAAAATGAGCTAGCCAACCCTTGGACAATTTGTGATGGCCTCATTTTCTACATAGACAGAATTTATTTACTGCCCTCCTCCCCTATCATTGCCACGGTGTTGTCTTCTAACCATGACACCACCCATAAAGGTGTGCGCAAAACTTTATAGTGTATCCAGGGCAATTTCTATTGGAAGGGTATGAAAAAGCCATTGCAGAAAATGTTGCAAACTACCCCACATTCGAAAGGAATAAATATGAAAATCTTAGCCCAGCTGGCTTACTCCAGCCTCTTGCCTTGCCAACACAAATTTGGGTCAATGTCACTATGGATTTCATTGATGGTTTGCCTAAATCTTCAGGGAAAACGATTCTACTTCTAGTCATTGACCATTTCTCAAAATACGTTCATTTCCTTCCCATGGCTCATCCCTATACAACTCCTAACGTAGCCCATGTTTTTTTTCAGCACATTGTGTGACTGCATTGGCTACCCAAATCAATTACCTCTGATCAGGATGCTATTTTCACTAGTCATTTTTTGTGGGAACTATTTCGTTTAAGTGGCACTAAGCTCGTGTTCTCTTCCGCCTACCACCCTCAAACAGATAGACAAACCGAGGTCATCAACCACACCATCGAAATGTATCTTCGTTGTTTTGTGGGGCACCAACCATCCAAATGGGTGGAATGGCTTTCATGGGCCGAATATTGCTACAATACTTCATTCCATACCGCTCTACAAACTTCCCCCTTCAAGGTCGTGTATGGAAGAGATCCACCTCATCTTTTACCCTATGAAAGGAGATCGGCCTTACTCTCTCGAGACCTTGTACTGCAAGCAATTCACACTAACCTCTACCAAGCACAGCACCGTATGAAAATTTGCTATGATAAAGGGCACCATGACATAGAATTTTTGCCAGGGTCATTAGTATGGCTTCGCCACCACCCTTATTGACAGAAATCAATTTTGGGTAAAGGTGTTCAAATCTCGGGCCAAGTTTGACACCAACCCATGGCCTAGTCCTTAAACATGACAAGGCAGGGCCGAGTTGCTGATTTTATTTTTATTTTTTTATATTTTATTAATTAAATTTTAAAGGAAAAAAATAAAAATTATGATTTGTATGTAGTAAATGAGATATCCTATAAAAATTATCTATATTTGACATAAACAAAAGAAGTGGCTACTTCTTTCTTTTAAAATGTCAAATATATATATATATATATATATAAACATATTAAAAATATTAAATATATATATATATATAAATTAAAAAAATTTGGCCAGGCCAATATTGTAGCCTGAGGCCTGGCCCAACCCAAGACCTAGTCCTCCCCGTGGGCCGAATGATCTTGACCCGACCTAAAATGACGGGGCTAGGCCAAGTTGGCTGGGTCAAACCAAGTCTTAATCACCCCTAGTTTTGAGACACCACTTTCACAAGCTCTCACCCCATTTCTTCGAGCCTTTTCTGGTGTTGTGCCATATAGGTTCTATCACTTACGAGCTCTAACTGCCACCTGACAGCAAGCTTCACAAGTCTTTCATGTCTCCCTCCTCAAGCCCTTTAAGGGAGCAACACCCGAGGTCCCACCAACACTGCCACCCATCACAAATGGTCACATTTCCCCCACTCCTGCAACAGCACTCCGTGCATGTGTTAACCTTAACAGTTGGGAAGTCTTGGTCCACTAGCACGATTACGATGTTGCAGATGCCGCGTGGGAACCAGTTGAGCATTTTCACCAAGCCTACCCAGATTTCCAGCTTGAGGACAAGCTCTTTTTCCAAAAGGGGAGTAATGTTATAGACGCATTCACTAGCAACACTTATGCCAGGCGCAAGCTACTCATGTAGGAGCCAAATCTGATGATTGGCTAAGAATAAGGAAAACTCTTCCAGAATAAAATCATCATAGCTGACTTTTTATATTAAGAATGATTTTGCCTATATTTGGAATAATTTTACTACTTTCCCATCTTGTAAGCATTACCTCTTCTATATAAAGAGGCAGAATCAATAAGAAAGGATATGTCAGAATTTTCAGAAATCATTTGAGATTAGAACTCTCTCTTCCAAAGTAGTTCTAGGTTGTGATTCTCCTTGAATTCAACCTTTAGGCAGCCATAGGGAGATCAAGGAATAGAAACAAGGGTAAAGACCCTCTGTTCGAAGGCAAATTTCCTATTTCACGATCGGTCACTCGATCCCAAGTGAGGAACTCTAACAGCTTATGTGTCACTTTACATCACATAAGGTTCAGTTCAGCAGTCAACACAACAAGTAAGTTATTGGACATCACAGAAATATGCCAGAAAGTATTTTTCTATTGTATAAAGATGGAAAGTAGCTAAACATAGGGTAAAACTCTCCAAGGGTATATGCCATACAGATGAGATACATCTATTGAAGAAAAAAGAGCAAGTAGGGAGAAGAAAGACTAGATATAATAACTTTTACCTCCTTTTGTGCTTAGCCTTTATCCTGTAGTGCAAACATCTCTGCAGAAATGTTGGCTACACAAGAGATATGTATTCTGTTAAAAATATAACATGCAAACATAGCATAAAATGACATTTTATAGGAGAAACAATAGTTTAAAGGACCAAAATTCAGGGAAAAAATTGATTAAAAGAACAAATTATTAAAGAAAAGACATCTAAATAAAAGGAGTGCAAGAAGTTCTCCAACAACAACAGGTATAAAATTGCTAAGGAAATAAACAGATATTTTAATAAAATTGCCTGATAGAATTCCCGCGAAAAGAATTAACCTTATGACTAATATATTATATTATAAGAACAATGATAAAAAATCACATAAATATATCTCAAAATAACAGATTATTATAGCCAATATGATGTAGTACATTATTTATAGCACGTCGCTGAATAATGTTGTAGAGCTCTACGGGCTTGCAATAAATTGCAAGACTCTCTTCTGCAGCAAGCTCCTCCTCCACAGATAAATGCACTCGAGAATCTAGACGGCACATTTGATCAGTGCTTCTAGAACAGCTGCAGGGACAAACAAATGTTAAGTATTGGCTATGCCACACCCTTGTTTGTAAGGGAAATTATAGATGTCTCCCATTTACAGGAAACCAATTAAGAACTCAAGACAAGTGTATCCATGCAAATCCTAAGACATATTAGCTCAAAAACCAACTTAGTTATCAGTAGTCACTACCATATCTTACATCATTTCAATCTCCAACCTTGTCAATCTATCACTTGTTTATGTCAGACAGACAATCAGATGTTAATGAAATTGTAATTCATTTGTCTCTGAAAACTCTGATTTAAAGATGAAATCAAGAAAGTCAACAAGTAATCACATGCTTTGGTTTCTATGTGGAGCATTTGCTTGAGCAAGGCTTGAGCCAAGCAACTCTTATGCTTCTTTTGCACACTTTAAAAGGAGAATGATGAGTACGAAACTGTCAGACCTTTGGACAAGGAGGAGAACATGACAGGAATGCCATTTGGGGAAATATAAAAAAAAAAAGTTGCTCAACCCAGATGGTTTAACATTTGTATCTTTCTGAAATTGCCAATATATTGATGGTATCTTGGTTGATACATCCTCTAATTTAGAAAGGTCTCTGGCCAAGGGTTGACAATTTCTAGATTGATGCAGAGAAACAACAAAGACAGTTGCTATGATATAGAATTAGGTAAAGACTTGAGTCTATTTTGAGTTTAAATGAGAGTTACGGTTCTAGGGTGCAGAAACCACCTAAAAATAAAAATAACTTGAGGCAGCATGATACATTAGTCCTCAAGTTATCTATGCTAGGGTTACTAATATATTTCTATATCCAGCCTATTGAGTACAAACACATCTAACTCAGCACACAGACTTAAAAGTCACATGCAAGTCATGTGGCTACTTAACACACTAAAAGAAAACACATTATAGTTTTAAAAAAGACAGTAATGTTTAACAAAGAAATCAAAGACAAACAATGTTGCTCCAGCATTATGGATACAATCCATTCTGCAAAAGACATTAATAATTTTATCATATTAACAAAAGGAGATATTTAATTTGACAGTAAGTAATAGCAAAGGAGGATGAGATATACTGCCCAAAATAGAGCAGCAAAAGAGGACCAAAAGAAACCATAAAAACTAGAACAGGCAAAGATATCAATATAATAGAGATCTACAATCCCTCTGTACCATTAAGCTTTACCCTTTTTGCTCCTACCAAATCTCCATGACACTATGTAAAATGTTAGGCCTATGGATAGAAGAGACCTATTTCCATTCAGTTCTTTTTTTCTTATATAAAACAAGTTTTATTAGAATGAATGAAGAATATAAGGAAAGAAAATAAGGTTCCTCAGAAACACAAACACCGTAAAATAGAACCTGAGCCTAAAAGAAGAAACATCAGCATGGACAGTTTTCAAAGCAAAGTTTGCCATAAGCTTTGGTTAAGGGCCATTGTTATACCTCACAAGTCACGACCAATAAGATGTCCAAAAATCTGGTGGGTCAAAACTTTTCCTATCCACATGAATCACTGTCAAATGCCATTATACAAACCCATAATAGGGACAGCATATCCAAGAAAAATCAATTTCCTCATATTATAAGTGAGAAACTACAAGTATAAAATTTCCTTAGTTTTCAAAATCAAACTCCCAACATTAGTCAACTGAACAACTTGACCAAAACACATGGTTGAAACCTAAGAACCAAACCAACATTTACACAGAAGGTCAATAGAGGACCATCACCCTACCTGCCTAACCTGGCTGATCCTTAAACCAAGACTTTTTATCACCTTATATAATTATAGAAAACACAGCAGTAGAGAGAAAACCATAAATCCAATTCCCCCGTTGAACAAAACAAAACCCTTCTGCCAGAGAATGCTTTCATAAAATCTAAAACGCACCCTACCATACGCATCTCAAATTCTACCTGGCACTTTCCAACACATGATGTATTTGATTGGTGAAAAATGTACATATTTTTAAGAAGCTTTGTTTTGTTACTTTTTTATCATAACATTAATTTCCCAGTGACATTATGGTGAATTGCTGAAGAAAAAGGAACAATTTTAATATGCAATCAATGATAATGGAGGACTTAAAGTGTGTTCAGACTATGAATGAGCTTTTCTGAAAGGCAAAAGCACACAAAAAGCATCAGATTTTTTTTTTTCAGAAGCCAAATTTTCTGGCTTCAGAAAAAAGCCTTGGCAATAGTTTATTTATAAAAAACCAGGAAACACATTGTTTCATTGTTGGACAAAAAACCCCTCATCAAATTTTAAAATGACAAACCGAGTCCTATCGATACTGCACACTTTTTCTAATTCTCCCAATCCTAATCCTATTCTGAACCCATGACCAATCCGGAAAGGAAAGTAGGCCTATAGTGAATGAAATTACCCGACCACACCTAAATTGGGCTGCAGTAGAATTAAACACAATGAAAATGAAAATATGGAGTCTTCAATCTCATGTGGAATCCTCAGATCTAGCATACTTAAACCAAGAATTTACCATGTAAGTTCTTTCTGGTCCCCTCTGTAAATCCAGCAACAAAAAGCAAACAGGGCAGTAGCTGATTTGTTGAAAAATCCAGTAAACCTAGGATCAACACTGGGTTCACAATCATAAATTCAAACAGATGATTTATTTGTTCGAACAGATAAGATTTTTGTTTTCAGAAGCCCAATTTTCTGGCCTCTGAAAAAGGCCTTGGCAATAGCTGATTTATCAAAAACCATGAACCACATTGTTTTATTAGTTGGACAAAAATACGCATCACCAAATTTTAACATGACAAATGGTTTCCTTCCCTTACTGTGCTCTTTTTCTTCTTCTCCCAATCCCACTGTGAACTCATGAATAATCCAGAAAGGAACATAGCCATACAGTGAAAGAAATTAACCTAAAGCAGGCAACAACTGGATTAGTCACAGAGAGGATGAAAATGTGGAGAATTCAATCCGCTTTAGTTGAATTTCTCAGATTTAGCGTATTTTAACCAAGAATTTACCATGCAAATTCTTCCGTTCTCCTCTGTAATGTAAACAGAGCAGTAGCTGATTTGTAGAAAAATCAAGTAAACCCAGGATTTACCCTAGGTTGGCAACGAGAAATTTGAACAGATGATTTATTCACTTGAACAGATATGGAACATCTTTTCAGAAGCCCTAATAGAAGCCTTCACAATAGCTGATTTATCAAAAACAAGTAAGCACATTGATTTATTCCTCAGACAAGATAATCCATCCCCAATTTTTAAATTGACGAACAGCATCCCACCCTTACTGTGCTTTCTTTCTTCCCCCAATCCCACTGTGAACTCATGACAAATCCAGAAAGAAGTGTAGCGATATAGTGAATGAAATTACCTAGCGACACCTAAAGCAGGCAGCAATGGTATTAAATACAATGAGGATGAAAATGCGGAGTCTATGATCCGCTCTAGTCAAATTTCTCAGATCTAGAGTACTTTAACCAAGAATTTACCTTTCCGGTCTCCTCTGCAAATCCAGCAACATAATTTGAACAGATCGATAACTGATTTGTCAAAATATCCAGAGAACCCAGGATTTACCCTAGGTTCGCAATGAGAAATTTGAACAGATGAGGCATTTTTCTTAATAAGCCAATTTTTTTGCTTTTAAAAAAGGCCTCGGCAATAGCTGATTTATCAGAAACCCGGAAGCACATTGTTTCATTTTGGACAAAAATACCCCTTATCAAATTTTAAATTGACAAATACCGTCCTTCCATACTATGCTCTTCTTCTTCCCAATCCCATTGTGAACTCATGACAAACCCAGCATGGAATGTAGCCATATAGTGAATGAAATTACCCAGCCACCCCTAAAGCAGGCAGTGACCAGATTAAACACAACGAGGATGAAAGTGCAGTCTTTAATCTGCTCTAGTTGAATTTCTCAGATCTAGCATACGTTAACCAAGAATTCAACACGCAAGCTCTTTCCGGTCTCCTTTGAAAATCCCATGACAAAATCCAAACAGCAGTAGCTGATTTGTTGAAAAATCTAGTAAACCCAGGATTTACACCAGGTTTACTATGAGAAATTCAAACAGAGCAGATTAAACACAGTGAAAAGATTAAAAATTACCTCTAAGGCACTTCACACTCACCAACATAGAAAAAGGAAGCACCAATGACCATAATTAGAGATCTAGATCTGACAGAATATCATGGTTTGCCACAGAAAAAGTTTAATAACATAAAAGATAGTGAAAGAAAGACGAGAAACGAAAGAGGAGATCAAGATACTAACCCCTACCTGAGATTGATTACTTCCTCTCTCTGACTGTTTTGAAATGCTTGAAAGAATCTAATTTGGAGAGGAACAAAGAAGAGGAACAATAGGCAAAGACCAACTTTGAAATGGCCATTGAACCTGCAACCCTAAACCCTACTGTACACCCAACACCACAAATATTTGTCCCTTTTTTTCTATCTAGCTTAGCTTCACACCAATGTTTCACATAACATTCACACTTTACATCATCACATGCCATCTTTTAGATATGTCAATTTTTCTTTACAATTAAATTTAATTTTTTAAATATTTTATATAATACTTCTTAGGAATCTTACTTATTAAAAAGTACTATTATAATTTGGATAAATTACTCTCCCTTCCCAGAGAGATGCCCAAATTACATAACCCTCTCCTCTATTATGACAATATACAAAAACCTCTATTAAAGGCAAAAATGAGCAAAATACCATAAAGGATAATATTGATTTCTTTAATTAAATATTAAACTTAAAAGAATATGTATTTCTTAAACTTAAATTTCAATATCATTCATTTTGGGTTGAAAACCATAAATAACATATTTTTTGAATTTAAAAAAGTTGCTATTTGTATATTGGTCAAAGGCATATTTAACACTTGCTTTATTATATACGTAATAAATATAAGAGTACTTTGGTCAAAATAGGAATAATTGTATATTACCTTTCGTTGCAAGAGATGTTAGTGTAGCACATCTTTTGACTTCAAGGGAAAGGGAGTATGATTTTTCAACACAAAGGCAAAGGTTGTGTAAATTTAGAAATCTCTCAAAAGAGGAGAGAGTATTTACTCTTAAAATTTTACACACAAATGATTCATAATACGAAAAGTACTTTTTTTACAAGCCTATCCAAATGGATCCTCATTGTGTTGATGTAATTTGCTAATAAATCTTCACCACCATTCCAAATAATACTCATTTCCTTTGACTTTCTTCATTAATAAATGTATCACCACTATAAGATGTCACTTGAAAAGTTACTTCCACTCCAAGAAAACGCTAATAAATTTTTGCAATTGTTAATTGGTGAACAAGGCTCACAACCTTCTCACAGTGCATGAAGTTCAAAAGAAATGGTATCTAGCTTAAACATAAATAGAGTTATAAAATTCCTATTCTAAATGTAATATATAATTCTAGACAGTAGGAACCATTAACAAACTATCATATTTGTCTCTATTTATCCTATATGCTTTCATATTTATATTTCTAAACATAATCTAAATTCTAAATTAAACAAGAAAACAAGAATTTTAAGTGTTAAGAAATGCAGGAATCATACAATTATGAGAAATACTCTAAATCTTATGTGAGTGATATAACATATTTACGAAAGACTTCTATCATATAAAAAAAAAAAAAAAATTAGAAGATAGACTGTATGTTAAATAGAACATACGAGGTTTCGCGAGCCACAACAGGTATGCCCGGCATTCTTTGTGAAAAGTTCTCAGATATACTTCATATTGCCTGACCTTTAAGTATGTGAAATTTTCACTAGCAACCAGCCTGCAATTGGAAATAAAGCAAGAAATAATCAAAACCATAATGCAAGAATAATGTTCCATCATGGAAATGCATTAGACACAGATTCTCTATATACAGCTTAAGCATTAATAAGTTACAAAATCCAATAATTTCTTGAGAATTGAACAACTGCTGACCCAAAGTAACACATACATGCATGCTTTGAATTTATAAATATTGCATGCAATTTTAAAGATTAAGGAACCACAATGGCTGAAAAGTAACATCAACTCCCAAGGAAAAGCAATATAAATTATACAGTATCCTGTATAAGGAAGAAATAAAGCAAAGTTTATCCATTGATCAAGCTACAAAGTAGACCAGAAAAGAAACATAAAATCATAATGAGTTAGCTAAACAGGTTACAATCATGTAGTAGGCAATGGCATAGAGAGTGCCTATTTGTATGATCAATAGGACTCTCAGAGCTTCTATGTCCAACTGATATAGACAGTGTAAGCCCTAAGTCTATGTGAATGTTATTGTCAAAATGAGAATTTGTTTAAGTAGCCACATGAGGTAACCAAAAACTTCATAACATCCTAAGTTACCCCACCCTTATGGCAGAACAGATAGTCGTAAAATTTTGTTTTAGATGTTTACTCCGCCAATTTTTTTCTTTGGGAATTATTATGAAAACAGGAGCATTTCCCATAATCCTCGCCTTTCTGCATTTGGAATTCTCCCCCACCCCTTCCTTGCAAAAATAGATCAGTAATTGCCAATTTAAATTATCAATATCAATGCGCGCAGGCAAGAACTCACAAACAACACCTGTATGGATAACGAATAAACACAATAATAACAACGCCCAAGTTTAACCCACAACAGAAGTCGTAGAACAAGAAGCTGATATGTACTGAAAAGTAACTGGCTGAGTTAGGCAGTTAGATGAGCTGGCAGAACTGCGGTTTGTTAGAATAAGATAAAAAGGGGAACGTACGCAGTTCAGAACAGAATTTGGAAGCAAATGAGATTCTCTTCTCTACTCTCTCTCAGTATTCTCTGTCTTCTTTTTCTGTATTCTCTTTCCCTTCGTAGTTGTAACAGAAACTAAGTAATAAAAAATCACAAGAATTCATTAACAAAACATCCAAAAATTAAAAAATAAATAAACCAATAGTATAAAGAATACAAAGACTCAAGCCAATAATTATTTTCTTTCCACATTTAAAACCAACAGAATTAACAGCCTCTACCTAGAGAAAGACGGTAAAGAAAAAATAATAGAAGACCAGATGGCAAAAGTGGTAAATGGGTGCGAGAAAAGTAAATACCAGCAGCTCGCCGATGATGGGAAGTTTCCATATTCAGCCTCTCAAAGTTCTTTCACGCAACATGCGCAGGTGAGGGAAGTGATGGCGTGAAAAAAAGGTGAAGGGGACAAGACAAGCTGATGCACAGTGTGGAAGAGAGAAAAGGGATAGAGAAACAGAGGGAAAAGCTCAATTTTGAGGAATATGGATGAAACAAGGTCAGGTCACGTAGACCAGCTCAGGCTAGGGCTTAACCAAAGGGTGTTTACTGTTTAATGTGTTTTTGTGAACTGAAAGAATCAAAGCAAAAACAATTGGCCATGCCCTCTACATGTTCAAATTTTCGAAACAGAGGGATTTTTTTTTTCACTTCCAATTTCTGATAGCTCTAAGAAAACAAAGTTAGGCATTGAAATAGGGACAAAAAAACGAACAGGATAAAAGCCCGAACCTCTTAAAGCCTCTGGGCCTTTAAAACTCTCTTAGCTCTCCAAAATTTCATGTAAAGCCCAACTACTAGACTCAATATTGAATATAACATTTACATTTGTCCAAAAGAAATATGATATTTATATGAAAAGGAAAATTGCGGAGAAACTTTCAAAACTTTGACTCAATTACAAATAATTATCATATATTTTAAAGTTTGTATTATAAACTATTGTATTTTTGTTTAGAACTAGTGGATACAATTAATTACTTAAAAAATATTAAATTTTAAAATTATCATGAAAGATCTAATCTTATTTTATGAATTTTCAATTGATAAAATTACCTTTAAACTTCATGTTTTATATTACTTACAAATCACATTCACCTTAAATACAAAATTTTTTTACATTTTTTATCACATAAGTTTTATTCTTAACTAGTTAGACTAATAAATAACCTATTGACTTATTACTACAAATACTTACATTACTTACCAATTACGTTTACCCTAGTTACAAATGATTTTGCATTTCTTAACACATAAATTTTATTCTTAACTAGTTAAATTAACAAGTAATTTATAGATTTATTACCATCACAGTTTACTTATGAATCATGTTCGCCTTAGTTACCATATGATCTTGCAATTCTGACCACTTAATTTTTATTCTTAGATGGTTAAACTAACAAGTTATTGATGAATTTATTACTATCATAGATTGTATTACTTACAAATTATATTTACTCCAGTTACTGAATGATTTTGCATTTCTTACAAAGTAATTTTTATTATTAACTAGATGGATTAACAAATAACTTATGGATACACAAATCATAGTAGTAATAAGTCCATAAATTACTTGTTAATTCAATCAGTTAAGAATAAAAATTGTGTTATAAAAAATGTAAAAACATTCAATAACTACAATGAACATTATTTGTAAGTAATACAAACCATGGTAGTAATAGATTTATAAGTTTTTTGTTAATCCAAACAATTAATAATACAATTTACCTAGTAAGAAATGCAATAATATTCGGTAATTATGGTGAACAAGATTTGTAAGTAATGTAAACTACTATAATAATAAATCTATAAGTTACTTATAGGTCCAACTAATTAAGAATAAAAATTACATGAAAAAAAAATGTAAAAACATTCAGTAATTAAAGGGAATGCAAACCATAATGGTAAGAAATTCATAAGTTTTGAGGTCATTTTATACATTAAAAAATCATAAAATAATATTAAATCCTTTGAGATAATTACAAAATTTAAGACATTTCTTAGTAATTAATTGCATCAAATGATCCTAAATAAAAACTTTCGCTTGTATTTAATCATGCTAGAGTGCATTTCCTTCCATTATTATCCTCTTAACTAATTTATGAAAATTCCATATACGCATTTGTAGAAGGATAGAAGACATGTCGTACCTAACCAATAAAAATAAAAAAATAAATTTGATTTCAAGTCAATTCAAGTATATGGCTAAATCTCTTTGGTTAATTACTGGTATCTCTTACTTGATTACACAAAAAGGTGTGTTGTGTTGTTTCGATTTCAACTGTGAATTTTTGTGTTCTTATATTATTTTGTTTTGGACAACAATTCTTATATTATATTAAAGTGTGTATTTATAGCAATTTTGTAAGGCTTTTATGTGCTAGGACAACAGTCCTAAAAATATATGTTGGAATGGCAATAGTTCACATGACCTCTTGGCTGCATATGAGTATGAGCTTTTAGTTCGATCAGATCTTAAGTTACACCGTACTTCATTTACGTAATGGAAATGCTTATGGAAAATGAAAGTTACATGTAAAGCTATCTTATTTGGCTGGAAATTGTTGACCAATGCTTTGCCCATTACTGACAGTCTTATAAAGTATCATGTAGATGCTAGCAACGCCTATTCCCCTTGCCATATTATCTTAGAAACTATTAATCATTGTAAAATGTTTATTTGCTCCCCCTCCGTTAACAATTTGCATTGATTTCATTCAACCACAAAACCTAATTGTTTGACCCCAAGTTTGGTTTTCACATATTTGAAGTGCTCCACAAGTTTCAAATAATATACTAAATATCTACTATATGCTTTATAGGAAACTAGTTTATTTATCCGTGTGTTGCATGGTTAAAAAAATAATTTATTTATTCTATTACATGTTAATATATTTTAAATTAATAAATTCATTTATAGGGTATCATCATAAAGAATATTATGAGGTAAGAAATAACTCTCATTGTTGCTTTGAAGAACTCTAAAATTTTAAAATTTGATGAAATTACATTTAACTTTACTCTTAATTTTGAAAAATGTATAACGATAAATTATTCAAATTGTTATATAAACTATTCATATAATTTTCTCTTATTTTAATTTTGAACAATGTCAAATTATATTTATAATCCATTATAATAAAGTTTAAGAGACAGTTAATTAATTAATTCAATATTTTTCTTGTCTACTCAAAAAAATACTTAGATTTTGAAGAATTCCTTATTTAAAATATAGTTAATTAATTACTTTATTATGTTTTTCGTTGACTATAAATAATTCATTATTTTCTTGTTAAATTATAAAAAATTCTCAAACTTTAAATAATTCATTATTTAAGAGGCGATTAATTAATTCATTAGTTAATTACTTTATTCTTTTTTTGTGAATTATGAAGAATTTATGCACTTTACAAAATTCTTAAAAAGGTGAAGAATCATCGTACAAGGAATTTAGGGTTTGATTAACCAATGTTTTGTTATTGATTAACGGAGCTTTCATGTTAAGAGAAATTTACTTTACTTATATATAATATATTTGGTATTTCCAAAATATCTTGTTTATTACACATATGATGCTTAACCAATAAAAGTCTACCCAATTATATTTGTGAATTGAATGTTCTTCCAATATGATTTACCATCAATTAAACACATAGTCCAATACATCATGTCATATGGGCAAATTTAGGGTTATTTGATTGTTTGAATTAAAACTAGAAAAGGGAATGAAAATGTGCAATGTTTGGTTGCCTTTTTCCATGGGAATCCCTTTGCCTAGGGAATTATCATTATCACACATGTGATAATGGGGAACACCTAATCTTTTGGAGGGAATGACCACCATTCCCAGTAATAGTATTTGAAATCACCAACATGCCCATCCTTCCTTTTCCTTCACTTTATCTTATTTATAACCATTCAGTGCTCTTTCTCTTCCCTTTCTTTCTTTTGTTTCCTCGTTAATGACATACTTCTGATGTGGAGAATTCATAACATTATGGAAGATAAGAGAGAAGGATGAAGGTTTAGATGGAAGAGATAGAGATATTATCGAGAGGAAGAGATAAGAGGTGTTCATAGGCTTAGTTGGGTTGGGTTTGAACAAAATTCGATACTCGCCCTAGTTATATGAATGTACCAACTTTTTAACCTTGAGACCCGACTCAGCTGAGTTTATTCTTTTTTATTTTTTAATGTTGAAACTTCTTTTGCAATTTTTTAATGAGGACCCAACCAAGTAAAAAATGTTTTTTTTTTAATGGCTTAACCTGACCTCCCTCAATATGACTGGGGCGAGCCTAGTTGGTCAAGCCATCCGAGTTGGTGCTCACCTTTAAGAAGAAAAGAGAGAAAGAAGAATGTTGCTCAGGGAAAAATGTGCAAATCTACTTCAAAGTTATGACATCATGTTTTACAAAATCTATTACAAATTGTGTTGAGTAAATTCCAACTGAAGGTAAAGGTAAGCAAAAAGGATATGTGTAGGTTAGTGATTATGGCTAAAAGTAAGATTGAAGATGACATCAGAAGATGTTAAAGGTAAATGCAAGGGTGAGCTCTTGTTGATATGGATGATAATATACAAGAAAGATAAAATATTTTTTTACATGATTAAAAATAATTAATATTTTATTTTTTATAAAGATAATATGGTAATTTGACTAATATTTGGTCAAATACAATACATGAGCCTATGATTATATTTTGTCACAGTTCATTCTCATTCCATATCTTATTTCCAACCATTTTATGAACTAAGCATAACCATAGTCCCTCTAATTCTAATGATAAGAACTTTAAGACGAGTGGTTCTTAATCAGAAGCTTTGAATATAAGTTTGAGAGATATTATGAGATTTGGTGACTCAAATAATTTAAATGAACCTCTTAAAAACAAAGTAGTAGTTATTGAATAAGGTTTCTTGTAAATTTTGCCAATTATTGCAAGAGGTTTTAATTATGATGTATGATATAGTTCAGGTCAAGGTTGTCAAAATCATAATTCTAGGGGGTGAATTCGTAACGTAAATTTGTAACGTAGAATCGTAAGAGTTTACATACACCTGCTATCGAAATTCTCATTGAACATAACCATATAAAAAAAGATATTAATAATAACATTCATACATAATCCACAATCCATACTTTCATACTTGTCATTCAAGTCTACAAATATATTTCAATAAACTCCATACATTAATTCTCATTTAACATCACTAGGCTTCAAAATCAACAATAAAAATTCACCATACATTAATTCTCATTTAACATCACTAAATCTCAAAATCAACAATAAAAATTTACCATAATTCTTCAAATCCTATTGTACTATCATCATTTCTAGAGTCTTCACATTCATCATTTCTATTACCTACCTCACAACCATCATTTTCTTCTTCCTCATCCTTAAAGTCATCAACCAATGCCAAATTTTTAGACGGTTCACCACTGATATTAGGATTCAAGTCAACCACAAAATCATCACACATTCCTGCCATGGGCACAAGAGGTTGAAGAACCTCATCATCATTATCTTCCTCATCCTCAACATTAACATCACTTCTCCTCCCTTCAGTTATCCATTCATCATCAGAATGAAATGTCATCAAAGTCATACTCATGAGTTTTCCTTGATTGCTTGCCTTTTAACTTCAGATTGCACATTACAAATGCCAAATTGTTTATCTTCTTTTGGAGTAAGCGATTTCCTCTTTTAGTATGAATATAAACAAAATAAAAATGCTGAAGTGCATATTCAAATCATTAACAAAATGAAAAAGCAAAGTAAATTACAGTTTTATATCAAATCAAATATAATTACTTACCATGTCAAAAGCACTCCAATTATGTTCATACCCAGAAGAGCTACAATATAAGCTAAGAATCCGAATTACAAATTTTTGAAGTTCTAGGCATCCATCTCCATAGGCATCCCACCATTCTACTGGTGGCATTTTGTTCTTAATGACTTTGCCCCTTCATGACCAAACATATCTCTAGCATAATGGAAGTCAATGAATTAGAACTCAATTTTGTTTCTCTCCTCAACATCTTCAACTAATATTGCTAAGCAATCATATAATCCTTGCTTAATCCCATAATCAGCTTTGAAGTCACGGTTGTAGTGAAAATAGGGATTAAGGCAGTATGCAGCTGTATGTAGAGGCCTATATAATTGAGCTTCCCACCTTTCATCGATGATATTTAATATAGGCTGGTATTTGCAATGATCAATTATAAAGTGAAACATATATATACAAAATGAATGAGTATAAATATAAGGTATTCTATTTACCTTTTTAAAACATTATTGAAGTTCATTTTAATCTTTGCCTTTACACTTTCCATTGCTTCAAAGATGAATCACATTGCTGGCTTCTTATCAGAATCCACCGAGCGAAGAACTTTAATGAGAGAAGCAACAGTCCTAAGGCAAGTCACAATGTTCTTCCAAAACATATTATCCATGATACTTTTTGCCACTTCTTTTTCCATCTTTGGTAGAAGAAAATCTACTATCTTTCCATTCATTAGAATTAAACATATTTATCAATGTTGCTTTATGCTCATGAATACAACTTATTGTCAAATAAGCTGTGGCAAATTGAGTCACACCTGGCCTAATCAAGTTCCTCCCTTTTGTGAAAATTTTCAACATACTAATAAGCATTGTTATTGTATAAATGTAAGTTGTGATTTCTCTTCCCTTACTTATGGTTTCTTTATGCAACTCTATTTTTTTTTTTCAAAATCCTCCAACATCAAGTCAATACAATGAGCTGCACATGGAGTCCAATATAAGTGTTTCCTCTTCTCTATTAACTTTTGTCCAGCTGCTTTGTAATTTGCAGCATTGTCTGTTATTATTTGCACAACATTCTTCTCTCCCACCTTCTTAACAACTTCATTAAGCATGGCAAACACTTTATTAGTAGTTTTAGATATATGAGATGTATCTAGTGAATATAAAAACATCATCCCTTTAGGACTATTGACCAAGAAATTACAAATGGAATGCCTTTTCTTATCAATCAATCCATCAAACATAATGGAGCAACCTACTTTGTCCCACTTTTCCTTAAACTCATCAAGCATAGCTTGTGTGTTTTTCACCTCCATATTTAAGTACTTTTCTCTAATCTCATGATAGGAAGGAGGGTTAAACCCCTGGCCTTATTTTCTTATAATCTTACACATCTTGATAAACTCATGATTTTTTACATAATTAAAAGGAATGACACTTGTGTAAAAAAACCTTGCCACTTATTGGCAAGCTTCCTCCCTCAGATCTTTCTTAAACATATTATTAATGATTGATTGTGAGCTACCAACCCCACTACTTTTTTTTCTTGAACCTCTCAATAAATTCATCAACTCTTGAGAGTTAGCTTGTGCTTGGGTACTTTGAGCTTCCTCATCACCAACATCTAACCACTGTTTATTTCTTTTAAACGATAAAGTTTTAGCCTCAATCACATGTTGTAACATTGTTGCCCTTACATCATCTCCAACACTTACACAAGCTTCAACATCAATTTTAGTACCAGTTAAGTGATGTTTAAACCTATAGATCCCTCCACTAACAACTTTGCCATAATAATTATATTGAACCTTCTTACCATCCCTACCAATATCCATTCTATGTTTCCACCCAATATCAATCATATTACCAGAAAATTTTTTCCTTTTAGCAACTACATTTTGTTGAGCTTGAGTAGGGCCACTCCCACTTGCATTTGAAGACATATTTCCTTGCACTAACTAAAAGATGTTTTGGAATTCAAATTTTAGATTATATAAATGGCATAAATATTAGAATTAGATTAGAACAAATAGCTAGTACACCATAGAATCCCATTGCATTGCAGACAAAATCACACACTGATTAAATAAAATAAAATAATATTCCAACCTAATGAATCTTTATTAAAGTCATAGGTTCTTGCATATTTCCAGAATAAAACTCAAACAGATTCATTACACCATAGGTTTTAATATAGACATTGCAACTAACACATTGGAAACCTTTAGAGTTTTGAATTCCTGCTCACATAATCTCATTAGTCATCAATCAAACTCAAACAAATACAGATATAGAATGCAGTAACAAACAATGGTATACAACCATGTTACAATAATTTCAGAGAAACTAATCTTTTTGTCTGATCTATTGATACTCAATAACATTAACAACACTAAATCACACAATGTTGAAAAAGGCGATTGGGTCTTGGTCTCTCAGGCTCTTAGCTCTTTGTTTTCAGTTCACTTAACTCTCAGCTCTTTGCCTCTGCCAAATCAAAATGTCTTACAATAGGGAGGGATTATCAGACTTACAATACAATCTTTGGCGACAGACAGAAGACAGGACGATTTTCGTCGAGGCAGCGAAACTCCAAATCCAACAACTGTGTTTGTGATTGTCTGAACTTCGAACTGTTGCTGTTGCGATTGTCCTAGTCCTACCACCATTGCTGCGAATGTCCAATCATCGTTGTTGCGACTGTCCGATTGTTCGACCACCGTTGCTGCTCTCTAATCTACCGTTGCTGGCTTGCTACTCTGATAGGCCATGATTCGTCGAAGTCGAAGGGAGAAAGTGAGTGTCAATGAAGTCGTGAAGCAAGATGCAGAACTTTGTTCTGCTGTGCATTTTGTTCTCTTAGGCATTCAGTTGGATTGGATCAGTTCCGGGTTTGGGCTTCACAAATGGGCTGACCTGACTTTTTTTTTTTTTTGAATCAGCTCAAGTTAAAATTGGACTTGATCCAACTCAGTAGAAACTCGCTAAATCAGCGAGTCAAGCTAGTTTGTTTAAGTCAAGGGCGAGTCTGAGCGAGTCAATGGTGATTCCGAGTCTACATCTGAGTTAGATAATTTTGGTCACCTGGAAATGTAAACTCGATAAGTCAATCGAGTTGACTCATGAGTTTAACAACCATGGTTCAGGTAAGTATTAACTATTCTTATATGTTAAACTATTGCAAAGTTTTAATATTGACAACAAATATAGGGTTTCCATTAAGGTTTAGTGGTGAAGATTTTGAACTAATGAAATTTTTCTGCAAATAGATTCTGAAGATTGGTGACAAAATTATCCATAAGTGATCCAATATAGATATTGAAATTGAAATACTTAGAAACTAGTTTATTTACACATGTATTGCACATACCTTAATAAAAAATTACTTTGTATTATTATATATTAATACATTTTAAATTATTTAGTTTATTGAAATGACACCATCATAAAATATCTTTCTTAACGTATGAAGCAAATCTCATTATTGTTTTTTCTAAAGAACTATGAAGTATCAAAAATTGATGGAATTATATTTGATTTTATTTATGATTTTAAATAATCTAAACCATTGAATAAATTATTCAATCATATATCATTTTTTCTTATTTTAATTTTAAACAATGTTAGTTATATTTAATTATTTATAGTATTTTATTATAAAATTTAAGGAATAGTCAATTATTAAATTATTATTTTTTTCGTTGGCTTTAAAAATTGTTAAACTTTTAAAGAATTATTAATTTAAGAGACTTTTAATTAATTAATTAATTTTTTCATTTACTCTAAAAACTTTTAAGACTTTGAAAAATTCATTATTTAAAAGACAATGAATCACTTTATAATTTGTTTCATTGACAATGAAAAATTTATAAATTTTTAAGTTAATTAAAAATTTTTTTTGACTTTGAAAATTTTTTGATTTTATAAATAGTGAATTAATTTATTAATTAATTACTTCATAATTTTTTTTATTAACTATAAAAAGATTATATACTTTTAAATATTCTTAATATATGTATTAAAAATGTGAAAATAATCATACTAGGTGTTGAGGTTTTGATCAACCAAAATTTTTTATTAATTAACAAAACTCTATCATTAAAGTGAGTCAACTTTACTTATACATATTAGATATCTAAATAAAAGAATTAGCAAACCTAAATTTAGATAATGTGTATAAATAAATGCAAAAATTGATAGAAATATGAATTTCTACTCAGTTGACCTTTTGAATACCATAAAAGGATATTGACTTCGTAATCACATTATGTGCTTGTTCGAGTACAGGATTTGAAGGAAGGAGAGAGAATGGGAATAGACCTTTCCCATGTTTGGAAGATTAGTGAAGGGATGGGATTTTTCCGAGAGTTTGATTCCCACAGGAGAAGGAATGTTCACTCCCTCCATATTTTAAGGCAACGAAGATGATTGCCCGGAATGAAGGCAAAAGTTACTGTTGTGTCCTCCTTCTTCCTATACGTCCTCCTTCTTCTTCATATCCTTCCATACCCACTGCCGACGAACACCCACCATCACCGGTAAACACCCACCACCGCTGGCGAGTTCCCATCACCACCACCAGCAAACTGCCACAATCACCGGAAAAATAGATCTACCATCAAAAAAATATATCTGTGGCTGTGGCTGAATCTGTTGTTAGATGTTCTTCAATGGCGATTCACGATGCCGACAAACACCTATCACCACCGAGTTACTGAAGGACGTCGCTGTCCTTGGAGGTTTCACAGAAGAAAGCCTCCACATCACGGTTCTGTTATGACACCCCTATTGGGATTCCAGGTGGTTTTGAAAGATGAACGCTAAAATCGCGATTTCTGGGCTCGTCAATGGCGAGAAGCTTGCCAGTCAATGACACAGTCTATGGCCGCCATCTTCTTCGTCTTCCAAGAGAAGTGAGGTTCTGCAGCTATCTCCACCATGGTTGTTTCACAGTGGCTGATTAGGAATGGGTTATCAGAGGAGAAGATGGAAAGACGATGAATAGGTGGAAAAAACAAAATAATTTTTTTTTGTAAAAATTAAAAAATAATAATTAATGGCTTCAATTTTAAATAAGTATAATAATTAATATTATAATATAATTAATTTTTAATAATAATAAAAATTATCATATTTGTTATATAATAATTTTTAATAAATACAACAAATTCATTTTTATATGAGTATTATGATTATTTATTTATATTTTTATCTTTTTTTTAATATTATACCAAACATGATATATAAATTTAAATTTTATTTTGTCAAAATTTATTTCTATTTTTGTTCTTAATATTTTTAACAATCAAACGGGTGTATATTTTATATTAACAAAAAAACATTAAATCATTGAGATAATGTAATTTAATTAGATGAAAAGAACTTTTTATATCCACTAAATTTGTACTAATTAATTACATGTTTATCAATCACATTATATTTGCGTTGTCTAACTCATTTATTTTCATAATATAAATATTAATTTTTTTATAAAAAATATCTCCAATATATTAAATACATAAAATCTCATGATTCAAATCAATAAATATAAATTATATATTTATTATTAAACATACGTGCCAAATGCACGCAAAAAAAAAAGAACAATTTTTATACCTTAAGCCACAATAAGCACAACAAAATTATATTTTAAGTTGCAAAGATCACAATTGCCTTACTAATGTCATTTGTTATACCAATTAACGAAAGCCAATGACAGTCAAATTTATATTAATTAATTACTAAAAATCACGCTCCATTGCTAGAGAAATAGTCTACATTCTATACCGCTTTGTCATTGCTACAAATTCAAATCTGTAATAAATCAATTTTATATATAAAAAATTTTGTATATTAAAAGTATTCACAAATTTGGTGAATTTGGTGAATCCTTTTTAATTATATTAAATCAAATAGATTGAATTAAAATAAACAAATTATAATTTAATTAGGTCAGGTCTTAAAATTAAAATATTTATTTGTTTAAAATACGAACTCATGTTTGTGTCTGCTGATTTTAAATAAAAAATATTATTATCTTTTATCAGTTAAGTCGCGCTAGTTTAAATTTAACTATGTCTATATATTTTTCCATTAATAATCCACCGACCCGTTGGTCCCCATTCCCCAAAACGAGCCGTTGAGGCGTGGAAACTCGAAAGCTAGTCCTAATAGGTTTGGGCGGCAAAAATTTTGAAAGTTCACGTTTCTCGGCCCTACCTGAAACATTTTCAAATCTATCCGCGACACTCGCTGGTTCTTCTTCTTTTCCTTTTCGATTTGCTAGAATTTGGGGCTTAGGGCAAATTCTCTCTTCACTCTCTCCAGCATTTCGCTGAATCTCCATAAGATTGCATTCATCCATTCAGTAAGCACATTGGCTCAATATATATAAATTTGACGCAGTTCCAGCAGGTATTTACTGTTCTTAATCTCCCTCTTTCTCTCTATGCTTAAGTTGCTTGAACTGATTTGACGATTTCATCAGCATACTCAACAATGGGTGTCGAAAACTACCATGTAATCGAGCTCGTCGGTGAAGGTTCTTTTGGGAAGGTGTACAAGGGGAGGCGGAAGTATACAGGACAGGTACTCTTGGAAACACTGTCAATGGTTATTTTTTTCGTCTGCGTTTTATTTTCTATTTGTACTCTTCATTATTTTTTATTTTTGTTTATTTTTAGTTTTTATTCGTACTCTTCGATATTTGTTTTTGGTACCAGACTGTTGCAATGAAATTCATAATGAAGCATGGCAGAAGTGAGAAGGACATTCACAATTTAAGACAAGAAATCGAGGTAACTCATCTTTGTTTTTGCTCTGCATCATTAGTTTAGTTGGTTTTACTGCATGGCTTTTCAATTTCTAGATTCCTAAAAATTGAACTTTACAATTTTGGGGTGAGCAAATAAATATCCAGTGACAATAAATTGAGTTTATGGCTTACCTGTCGTTGAATAGTGTAGATTGTTGGAGGCTATAATTCCTTTGTCCTGTCGAGTTTAGCATATAGGTTTACTGTCATATGTTAATAGAAGGCTTTTTGCCCAATATTTAGTCGAAAATGATAATTTCATACAAATAAAATCACAATATGAAAAAATAGTATAGTCTTAGGGTGTGTTGGATGCAACTGAATAATTTAGCACTGAGAGTTCTCTGCTGAATTTTTAGTGAATAATTTAAGCACTAAACATGTACTATTTGAAAATATATTTAATTTTGAATCCTGAATGTTTTAAAGGAAAAATTAGCATCCATTGAAACTAATGTGGCTATACCATTGGAAACTATCGCCATTTGATAATTTAAACAGTATAAGAGTTTCAGCTGAAAGTCTTTAATGAACTCCCACATGCAAAATTTTTTTCAGAACTTATGCTTGAATTCAGGTTTCAGCTCACTTCTGAAGTTACTATTTTTCTCTCTTTAACCTCCATGTGCTTGAATATCAAGCTTCGAATTTGTTTTCTTTGGTTAATACTTGATACTTTTAGATTGACATTTAATGTGTACGCTACAGGAGAACAACTTTACTTTACTATTGCAGCTTCCTTGACCTTGATTACTATGTTCTTGGGTTGCATTTCCATTGATCACAGTTTTATTTTACATGATTGTAAAATATTTATTGGCATGGTTAAAACATTAATGTTAATTGGCATTCTAGAATTTGCATTTTGAGATTCATATTTGTTTTTGAATTTTGAACTTTGTAGGTATCAACTTGGTCAAAAGTGAATATATTATACAGTTTTACTGCAGTAAAAAACAATTTTGAGCAATTGTAATCAATTCTTTGTGAGTGATTATAATTTAAATAGAATGCATTGACTAAAATTTACGCAAGGGGTTTGATTTTGAACTTGTTATACACATGCATGGTGGTTTGGTGCCAATTCTCAAATCATAGTCATTTCCTATCAATATGTTTTTTTTATGTTATTTCTTAAAAGTTACTTGGAACAAAAGTTTTGTAGTCTACGTGGACAAACAATTAATGAAATGCAGAAAAATGTTGGGTCTATGCTAGTTCTATTAACCTTTTTCCAAGTTATTTTACTCATAATGTGAAAAAATTACTCACATTTTTCATCTTTTTTATAACATGTGTTGACTTTTGCAGATCTTAAGAAAGTTGAAGCATGAAAATATTATTCAAATGCTTGACTCCTTTGAAAGCCCGCAAGAGTTTTGTGTTGTCACGGAATTTGCACAAGTAATCATCTTCTGTCATTTATTCAGTTGGCCTTTGGTCTGATAGTGGCACTACTTTTCAATTCTGAAATTGTTGTGCATTGAGTTGTGCACTAATATGCACAATTAGCTGATAGTTGAACTGGTCAGTATGCATAATAGGAAATGCTGATTATGTTTCTTAATGTGTAGGGAGAACTATTTGAGATTCTTGAGGATGATAAGTGCCTTCCTGAAGAACAAGTTCAAGCAATTGCAAAGCAATTGGTATTTTACTCCTAAAAGGAATCCGTTTTTCTGTCTATTTTCAAATAAAGAATAGATTTGACTATGAATTTTGTTTAGGCTGTAATCTCTTTTTTATCATTTGGGTTATGCAGGTTAGAGCATTACATTACTTGCATTCCAACCGTATCATTCACCGTGACATGAAGCCTCAGAATATTCTCATTGGTGCTGGATCTGTTGTCAAGGTTGATTTAAAGAGTTTCTTCACTTACATGGGAACAATTTCCAACCTGTCTTTTTGTTGTTCACTTGAGCAGTTAAGCTTAGTAGCTTAAATTGCTGAAAATATTTGACTAAGATATCAATCCATCATGTTAATTATTTGTCATTTAAACCTTTTTCTTTTGCAATGGATTAATGCTCTTCCTCTTAATGTTCACGGCCAGTAACCGTGAATGAGTTTATCTAATAGTTTGTGAAGAGTTTGTGCTTTTAATATTAGTTTGCTGTACATTAGTTAGGGCTGGCTTTACTTTCCAGATTATTGAGTTTTTTTAAAGTTATTTCTGTATGGTTGACTCTCTCTATGTGCACAAATTATCTCTGAATCATGTACAAAGATCTTTGTTTTGCCTATCACTACACAGTCTTTGTCCTACATGGTGATGTTATGGTTATCATTAATAAGTACATTTGGGTAATTATTTAATTTTCTTCTTAATTTTTTATAGCTGTGTGATTTTGGGTTTGCACGCGCAATGTCCACAAATACTGTTGTTTTGCGATCCATTAAAGGTTTGCTTATCAAAACTGATCTTGTTTGTTTTGTAATATAGCTTTTCTATAGCTATTTGTACTTTGAGTAATAATGCTACGATGTGTAATTTTGTTACATACTACTTTTTGCAGGCACCCCATTATACATGGCTCCGGAACTTGTACGGGAACAACCTTACAACCACACTGTGGATTTATGGTCTCTTGGTGTTATATTGTATGTTAAGTATCTATTTATCATGTTCTAGGAACATACTGCTCTATGTTTGCTTATGCATATGCAGTTCATGTTTATTGAATTTTGATTTGATGTTTGAGAAAGATTTCTTCCTTGTCTTTTCCATTTCACTAATTTTTAATGCTTTTTCCTTTCCTTTTTTGGAGAAATCTTACTTGATTCATGCTAGCAGCAGATTGTTTTGCCCATTTTTTTGTGATGCTCAACTGTTGCATTCCCTTTGCCATCGATTATGGTAAAAAAATTTTCGCTGATTTTGTAGTTTGGCAGGTTTAAGCCCTATCTTCAGTTTCAACATAGGTTAATTGTGTGAGCAATGACCAGCTTATGAAAGACCCTTTGCAATTTCCTAAAGAAATCTGAATGATGATATTGTCCTATGCATAGTTATGATATGTTATGTAGCACACAGCTTTCTCTGTTTCATTTTTCTTTGTTTTTCATCTTTAGTTGAAATGTTGAAGCCAATTTTTTCATGCCCATGACAGGTATGAGTTATTTGTTGGTCAACCTCCTTTTTACACAAATTCTGTGTATGCTCTTATCAGACATATTGTTAAGGTACATTTCTCAAATATACAGGGTTTGTTAATTTAAATTTTATGCTATGTGATGAAGCATGGGTCAGTCTTACATGCATAATCCAGGACCCAGTTAAATATCCGGAAAGCATGAGTCCACAATTCAAAAGCTTTTTGAAGGGTTTGCTTAACAAGGTAATTTTCTTGTGAATATTTCCCTTCTTATATTACATATTACGCTTATCTACTTTGATGTGTAAAATGCTTTGGTTTCTGATATTATTCCCTTCAGGCACCAGAAAGTCGACTGACTTGGCCTGCTCTTCTTGAGCATCCATTTGTTAGGGAAACTTCAGATGAACCAGAGACCAGGGTAGCTGTTTTGAACTTTATTTTATAGTTGTAACTTGTAATAATTGAAGTATTTAGCTTCTCTATTTGAAAGATAAACATTAGATACAGAACTGTGTTGGTTATTGGTTTTTTAATTTAATAGATACACATAATTATGTGCCTACTTCAGGAAATGCGTGATTTATCTGCTTCACCCAGGGGCTGTGATTTAGCAGGGAGGCGTGAAGAGAAAACCATTCAACCTTCGACAGGTTCTAATTTTACTAGTAGATACTCTACTAAATTTTTCATATGTACTTCATGATGAATATTTAGATGATTCCATTGTCACCGGAAAAATGAATCATGTTGCAGCTTTTGAGGAGAATATTACCTTGCCTGTTCATAGTGAAGCTCAGTTAAATTGTCCCAACTTGGACAGAGGTCATTCTTCATTAAATGATGCGTCTGCAGCGTCCCCAGGATTTTCAAATCAAACTTCTGACATAGAACCAGGTATCTTTTCCTGCTTGTACTTCTTTGGATGTCGGGAGAAAGGTGGTGTTGTTTTTCCTCATTATTTCCTTGTCCTACTATTTAGTCTTTAGTAGTTCATTTATTGTTGTCATCTATTTTAGAATAATTTTCTTTCTAAATACATTCTGTTACGGAAAATTATGTTCTTGTATTTGCAACTTTAGTTAGGTAAGTAGAAGGTCATTCTCCTACACAAACTCCAATTTCAGTGTGCTTATTTTTGACATGTTCAACATTAAGCTTTCCTACGAAGTTGTTGCAACAGTAACACTAGTTAGATACATGCAGTTTTGCAATCATCTGATGACATAACGGATTTGAATTGGTATTAAATCATTCATTTCTGTTGTGCTTTCTTGATTCGATAATGATTAGTTTGGTGTATTTCATATTTTGTAACACCTTTGGTCTCAGGCATACGACTACTGCATCACTAATCTACACACTTTAATTATTACAGGTGATTAGTGTTAGTTAGCAACAGATGCTTGTTAGTAGGTAGCTATCGTAGCAGCTATTGGATAATCGGGAGATTACAAATAGTGGAAAGGGGGAAGGTTGTAGTAGTTGTTGAAGTATGAATTATTGAATGATACCAGATTCGGTGGCTTCTCTGTATCAATAACACTTTTGTGTCCTTCACATTTGTTAACGTATTACTCTTTTTACTCTTATATGTTTCCATATACGGTATTTTTTTTTTGTTTGGTTCATGTACTACGAAACAGATTACAGGATAGCTTCCGGTAGTGGCTTTGATCGTTCTTAAATCCAAGCTTTAAAGCCTCTTGGCAATTATCCTATGTAATATTTAGACGTGCACAAGCAATGTATGCATAAACTTAGGAAGTTTAGTGGCTGATATTATGCAGGATCTTGAAATGAAATTTTGTTTTATTTGTTTAGAGAAATGAATTGGTAAATATCTCCATTATTAGTCTTTATTTTGCATTAAAGCTTGTAATATGCTACATAACTATTTCTAATTAGGCTGCCAGAGATTGGAAAGACTAGAAAATAACTCTCGCACAGTCAAAGGTGCTAAATTAATTGGTCAAGATAATGAAGCATTGGCTCATATTCTGCTACCGCTGAAAAGATGGTCTAATGGATCTCCAGACAACTGCAGGTAAATTTGAGTTTCATTGCTATGTCTATTTTGCATCTTAAAATCCACTTGAATCTTATTATTTATTGAAAATGTGCAGTGATCAAGACATTCTTGATGCAAACCAGTCATTGAGAATACTCTCAAACCTAGTTGCAGCAAGTGCTTTCGATTCTGGTGGACGTCTAGATGAATTAATAAGTGAGCTTCTTGCATTTAGTGGAACTGTTATAATCATTAAATCCTCTGAAGTTAATGACTTGATGGCAAAGGTATATTACTCAAATTTTGAATTAGAAGTTCCTGTCGTTATTACTTGTTCCCTGCTGTATCTTTGCTTTTTGATCTAAATGCTTGGAGCTCGGTTCAATATGCCAATGATTGCCTGCTAAACACTTGTTTAAGTTTTGCTTATTGAAGGTTGTAATTCCCAATTTCGGGCTTATCATTATCCTTGCCTTCTTTTGTTAGTTCGATACTTTTTATAAGCCTTTGTTTCCTTCATTGGAAATAATTTGACAAGAGTAATTTTTCTTGTGTCTCTTTCTTAATAAGCCTTTGTTTCCTTCATTGGAAATAATTTGGCAAGAGTAATTTTTTCCAACGATATAAATTTTTATTCTAACATCAAGATAAAATTTTTTGAACTTAGAAAGACTTTCCAATCTTTGTTTCAGTCCACTTCAATCACCGCTCACCACTACCACCACTATTGCCCACATCAAGCCATTGCCTCCACTACCATTGTTCACTTTCCGTAGCCCATGCTTGCCACTTCCTACCTGTTTCTTACAGCCTCTTGGCATTGCCCGATATATCTTGCCATTGGTAACCTCTTGGATTAGGCAGTATAATTGGCCCAATTGGGCCTCATCCAAAATATGAAATTTGGGCCTCAAATTCGAATTGATTGTTGTCTTCAGGTCAAGCTTTGGCCCAAATAGAAATCTTGAAAACATGTTGAGCTTTGGTAAAAGTTAAAATTTTTTGCGTTTTCTCTGAAAAGGCCTGGCCCTTGATCGGGTTTACTAGCTATGTTCTTCGGCACTAGCACCCACGCCCACCAGCTTTCGCCACCTGGTCACCTGCATTGTGAGTCACTGCACCGTTGTTTTCATTCCCACTGCTTCTTAATAATTCGATACCACGGTAGTTTTTATTTAACCATAACTATTATTGTCCTGGTATAGCAAGAACCAATTTAGCATTAGAATCTGATGTTTTCGTTAACATTTTTCTTTTGTATTGCTAATATAAGCATGAATCTATTTGAGAAGCTTTTCATTTAATCCAATAGAGAACATTTACTCATGTAATCTAAACAATGAAAAGTTCTTCACCTGATTGTTTCTTAATGAAAGATACAGTAGAAAATTTGTTATTGAACTTCTGTTTTAAGAATTATTTTTCAAGCCCAAAAAAAACAAGACTAACAAAACAAATGGAGCCTAAAGGAATGAATGAAATCTTGAAAATCACAATTATACACCTTAATTCTAATCAGATGTTTTCATTTATTTTTTTCCTCATCTAGATTATTTTGCGTGAAAGTGTGTGAGTATGCATGCATAACGAGACATCCCTACTAGGTAATATGTTGAACCAATTTGAGTAGTTAGGGATGATACCGGATGACCATAATGCTTCAATCCCAAATGCTGCTAACATGCTAATAGTATGGCTGTATCTTATATATGGCATTGGGTTCACTTGCGAAGTGTTTAAGCTTTAAGTTCGTAGATTAGATTTATCTGTGTATTTTATTTTTTTTGGTTGATAGTTTGTTAACTTTCTTATTAATTAAACTTTTTATTTTGTGCAGAGTTTCTCCATCACTAAAATATTATTAGATAATAATGGGAGCTGCATTGCAAGCTCTTATTTCAGGCACTGGGTTGCATTTGTTGGAATTTATTCTCAGGTCATATTCTTTCTATTATATAAATTCACATATGGTAATATTAAATTTATAGGGAATGGTATACAACTAATTGAAATCTAACAATCACTGTGGCTATAAATTTAATTACAGTTCTCGTGCTTTATATTTTTAGCTATCATGCATTATCGTAAAGAACTCTAGCAGGACTTGGGTATTAGTTCATACTTTGTGATACGGATTGAAAAAACTTTTGGTAATTGTGCATTCCTTACATGGGTGCTGTACTCTCGAATACTGATATATGCAGGTTGTAGCTTCCACTAATGATGCATCTGGAAGAGTTCTCTATGAGTCTAGTGCCTGCATTACAGTCATGCTGTCTAGAGTTGCTCAGGTTCTTAGATCATCTTCTCAAACTTCAGGTCCAGAGACACAGAATGAAACAATTAAAAAAATTTTGGACCATGCAAAAACATCTGGTGTAGTGGAGCATTTGTGTCTCTGCTTAACAACTTCAGGATCGAGTCTTATTTCAGGTTCTTCTAATATGTTACGGGCAGCTTCTGAAGCATGGAGAGCTGTCTGGTCTCTGATAAATGCATTGGATATTCTTTTCATGAAAACAAATGCCATTTTATTTCCTTTAAATGCTTTCCGGAGTCACTCTTTGTCTCGACTGGAAATCATGGATCATGAGCAAGGTCCACTGGTCGGATTAGAATCATCAAAAATTGTTGATGCTGTGACAAGAGCATTCCTGAAATCCAAAGCTATTCAGGTGGCTGTTTACTATTGTTTCCACCAACGCCTGGAGGCTGCAATGTGTTCTGGTCTTCAGGTACTAGTGGTTTAGCCCTTACCTACGTTTACAGTGTTTCCTATTGTGACAGCTGGATCTGCATATGTCCTATCAGTGAGATATAGTAGGGCATCATAGGTTCCCCCCCCTCCCTTAGATGTGACAGACGAACAGTGACACATTTTATATTCTTCTGCTCTTTCAGCTTTTGTCAAGGTGCTGCCTTCATAGTGGGGTTGTTCCAGCACTGCTTTGTGGTCTGCCCAGTTCCCTCCCTGTGACTACTGTTGTTAGTGGTGGTGGTGATGGTACGATTGCTTCAGAGATATTTTCTGTATTATCATTATGCACTTCCTCTTTAAATAAAGATACACAAAGTGGAGAAGTAAATAACTTGAAGTGCAAATTAGCAAATCCTTCTACCTTTGTTCATTATTCATGCCTCATTCTTGCAATAATTGCACAATGTTTGAAGTCATCTGGAAGAAATTCAGCGCTGTTTATGCTCACAAACTCACCAAAGAAGCAGCTTGCTCGACTTTCAGTGCTTGCCCATCATATTTCTTCTGATGATAGAAAGAAAACTTATTTTCAACCTCAAAGTGCAGCAGCCATGCTGGCTTTAGCATCCATTCTGTCCCTCGAATCAGGGGCTTCTATTGAGTCCTCAATCTCTGAAATTGCCATGCCTTTGATTCCTCGAACATCTTCACTATATCTTAAATGTTCATCTGGCAATGAAAATGAATTGGATCCTTCCAACCATAGTGGGAAGCTCTCATATTGGCAAGGACTAAGGGATGGTTGTGTTGGCCTATTGGATTCCAGACTGAAGTTGGGAGGACCATTAGCTGTTCAACAGTTGTGTGCTAGTGGTATCCCTCTTCTGCTTATTGGCTTATTAGGCATTGATGGTACCAACACTTCTCATGGATTTGAGTGCACAAATGATACAGTTGGATTATCCCCCATTGGTGTTGTATGGACAATTTCATCAATATGTCAATGCCTTTCTGGTGGTGCTTCTACTTTCCGTCAGATTTTGATTAGGAATGAACATATCAAGATCATAGCTGACTTAATATGTGATGCTCATCTGAAGTTGGTAAAGAGATGGATTGGACCTGGTGGAGGGAGAGCAGGAGTCAGAGATCTAATAAATTCAGTTGTAGATCTCTTGGCGTTTCCATTTGTTGCTCTACAAAATGTGCCTGGCTTGCCATTAGCCACTGCTTCTGTTAACAGTGGGTTTCTTCTTAACGTGGGCTCTCCTTGTCATAAAGTATGCATGGAAGACAAGGACATAATTAAAGCAATAGAAGATGACATGGGAAAATACATCAAGATCCTTCTGGAGGTAAAGTTTTTTGTCAATTCCTTCTTCTGTACTTTGTTTTGGAGATTCAGAAGATTTCCAAGTAAAAATTTTACTGTGTTATCAACCTATCATGTGAAAACAAGGAGCTTCTACAACTTGTTTTCCTTCTCGAGCAGCAGCTGATAGTTGCTGGCAGCTGGTTTATTTATCAATGCATCAACAATTGAATTTTGCATTCATTTGTTGGTCAGTTTTTCTAGTAATTGTTATTGATGAATTGCTATTATATATTTAATATTGTCTACAATTTTTAGATTTAGTTTTAAGTTGACTACATGCTGATTTGCTATATCAAGATATCTTAACTTAGATCCTCATGGTATCCTCATCAACTGCTTTTAAAGTTTTCAGGTAGGGGTGCCTGGTATTATCCTTCAATGTTTACATCATATGGAGTTGAATGAGTTAGGCAGACCTGTTGCCTTTCTTGCTAAAATGGTAGGCCATCGACCCTTGGCATTTCAACTTGTGAGTCAAGGTATTTTAGATCCAAATAGGATGAGAAGGTTGTTTGATTGTTCGGTCCCAAAAGAGGTCACAGTGGATACTCTGATGATAGTTTCTGATCTAGCTCGTATGGACAAGGTAAGATTTCTTTCTTAATAAATGTTTTCTTATTACAAAAGCAAATATCATAGTTGGTCTGTCTTATCTGTTAGTTTACATAGCAGAGTGTGGTGGCACACACAAGTTGAAAGTAGATATAAAGAGATATTCCAAACATCAAAAGCATGTTTAATTTGTGTTTGTATTTTTAGAAATTTGTTAAATGACCAAATTAGTCATTTGAATTGGAATATAATGAGTGGTTCACTGTTTGATTGTCCTACTCCTATCGTTGTCAAATCATTTTTTTTATTTGTAAAATTGTTAAAAATATAAAAAATATAAATTGGGATAAATTTATTTAAAAATTTTCCATATGATAATGTTTATATGTATGAAATTTGAAATCTATTACATAAATTTTTGACCTATTAGTATTTATGCTTTCATAATTTGCTCCTTGAACTTTTGCTTTGACAAAAATCGAAGTTCATTTCATTCATCAGTGCTTTTGACTGCATTACATGTTGAAGATAAGGGTTAATTGCTTTTGCAATTTCAAAGTCACATTTTATATTCAATTTAATGAAATTTTCCTCCCAACAAACATGCAGATAGCACATGGTCTTCCATGTTGTCTTTATATCAGACATGTATACCTATAAGAGCACATGGTCTTCCATGTTGTCTTTATATCGGACATGTATAGCTATAAGTGCTTTTGATTGTTCTGAAATTATTTGTACTCCTATTTTTTTGGTGTTCAGGCGTTCTATGAGTACATTAAAGGTGCTTCCATTTTGGAGTTCTTAAAAGGTTTTCTTTCACATGAAGACCCTAATGTGCGTGCCAAAGCTTGCAGTGCTCTTGGAAATATGTGTCGTCACAGCGCCTACTTTTACAGTTCACTTGTATGTATAGAATTACTTAAGTACAATAAGTGATTGTCCTGGTCTTAGCCTTTACAAATATAAAGAAAGAAAGAAAGAAAGAAAGCAATGCTATTCCATTAATCAAAGCCAACATTTTTTAGGAATTTGGTTTTGTAGAGGTCCACTGCTTCATCCTTATGCTCATCCTCTTCATTTGGTTATTATTATTATATAATTTTTTTTTGCTGATCAATAACATCTTCAGAAGTCTTACACACACACACACACACAATTTTCTTTTCAAGTTGCAACAATTTTTCTTTAATTAAAATGGCATAGAGAAAAATGATTTTTGGATGATATTATATGCATTACATTACAATGCTTAATTTTAACACATGCCAAATGATACTCAGCATTTTCTGCAGACCTCATTTTAGTTTACATTCTCTTACTATTTTAAAATTGCAGGCAAGACATCAAATTGTTAGTATCCTTATTGATCGGTGTGGTGATCCAGACAAACGGACAAGAAAATTTGCTTGCTTTGCTGTAAGCTTTATCAATTCCCTGCAAGAGCTAAATATTTGTATCATTACACCTTTTGTCAAGATTGTAACTCTCTTTTTGTTCAGTGAATATCTTTGCTTTGTTGACGTGTTATGGTTCTCTTTCAGAAAATTGGTATTAGATCAATTCCTACTATTCTTTCATTCATTTTATATACTTAATTTATATAGCTTTATCTGACTTCTGGTATCTTTAGTTTGGGCTTCCAAAATGATTTAGTTGATGCATAACAGCAAAAGGAAAAGGGAGGAGTGAAGGAGGAGGGAAATAGCAGAGAAAAGGTGAGGGAGAAAAGGAAGATAGATGGATAAATAGTCCAACTAAAATTGATACTCAAATTCAAATTAACCAAGTTTGTCTGACAGTAGGTGAGAGGGAGTTATATATATAGGAAGCCCACTACAAGAAAAAAATATATATATATAAACTATGGAAAAATATTTGTCCTTAATAAGTCTTAAAATATATAGGAAGCCCACTGCAAGAAAAATAAAAAAAATAATAAATAAAATATATAAACTATGGAAAAATATTTGTGTCCTTAATAAGTCTTAAGATGCAATAATCAACTACACTTGGAGTAATATAAGTCGAAAATAAGTTTTTAAATTTTAATTTTCATCTTTTCCTTTGGCATTGGAAGACTCTCTTATGAGTCATGAAGAGTAAAACTGTTGGTAAGACTCCAACAAAACAGGGTCCAGACACGAAAGCTCCTCAGTTATCTAAGTAGCATCTGAGTTTGGACAACCTTTCCAATGAAATGTGCTGTATCGAAGAACAGAAAGTTTCTTCCTATGTCAGTGTCCTTGGTGTTGATGAGCTAGGGCTTGACCATGTGATGAGAAATTCAAAACCTATGTTAGGTGTAGGAAGTAGTTAGTCTTTTATTGGGCTTTTATGTACTTTGGACTATTATTGGGCTTCACTTATTTAGACTTTAGTTTTAGGTATTTTAGTTTATTATTTTATTTTATTTCAGTTTCTTATTTTGTAATGGGCCTCATATTGGAGCCCTAGTTTTTATTATTGTGTGGCAGGGCTACCTATAAATAGTCCTAGGGTTTATGTTATGCAGAGACTATTTTGATTGAATAATAAGAGTTTTCAATATTAACCTAGGGTTTCCTCCTCTTCTCTCTCAACTTCTCCCCTTGTTTTCCAACCCCTTTCCCTCACTCTCTCTAATGTTCTACATCACCATGGCTCCAACCAAGTAATCTTTCCCTTTGCCTGAGTTGAACATCATCATGGATTTGGCCCACTGTGGATAGTTGTGGCCATTCAATTTATGTCACGTGATGAGTTGAATGGTGTCTTTTGTAGTGATTTGGTTGGGGGAGTCAAGGCCAGAACCATTGCTAAAGCTTAGTTCCTATGAAGCCTTGAGATGCAATAATCAAGTTTATATTTTTCCATCATCAGTCTTTCCAATTTCAATTTGAGTAATGTTATCCACTTATCCTTCTAATTTTAGTCTGAGTAATATTCTCTCTAGTTTTAATTTTAACTATATTATCACTTTAGATTTAATTTGAGCAATTCCATCCGTCTAATTGTTATATCAAATTAAGATTTTATAATATTAACTTAGAAGGACAATAGCTAACTTCCATCAAGTCAGAACTTTTAGAGTGGATATAAATATTAGTGTCTTGCTAGCTGTAATTTGTTATCACATGTCATATTTAGCTGTAGTCTTGTGGTTTTCTCTTTCATTGCTTGTATTATAGTTGTGCTCGCTTGCTTTACACAGGCTATGAATTGCCTTGGCTCTGTCATGTTAATAGAACCATATTTAGGGACCCTTGATTTATGCTTCCTAGTGATATTTCTCTTTTGCTTCTTCTGTAAGAACAATTGATTTAAAGTTTGTCTCCAATTATCATTTTTTCCAAATAACTGGAGGGAACTTAAAACTTAATTGAAACTAAAGGGACTAAATTGATCCAACTAGCAAACTACAGTGCATGATTGTTTCAATTGAAATAATAGAAACTAAATTGCTCTTTGGAGTAGGTTGTTTGGCATTTTCTGTAAACATACATTGAGATTGTCCGCCTAACTTGGTGTGTTTATTAGCTATTAAGTACAATGGCTTTGGGAGCAAAAAGGGGAAAAGCTCTTTGGCGGTGTGCTGCTTTTGCAGGATTGCAGTGTATATGGTTAGAACAGAATGCTGAGAGTTTTAATCAGAAGTTTCTAACACCTTCTCTTCTGTGAGAGAGTTATTTTTCTGGCCTACCTATATACTGCCGTGGGGGGAGGGGGGTTTCTCTCGATATACAAGGGGGTTGGCTAGCTCTTGAGTCATGATTTTAATATTTTGGTTTCAGAGGATTCATTGTCCCTGTTGATGTATTGTTTCACTTCTTAATAACTTATTTTTCTATAAAATGACTTTCACTTTGAAGCAAACTAGTGAGACCAAAAGTGTAATAATAGGCTATCTTTTACCTTTTACATTTCTAATATGTGATCAGCATGGGAAAATGTACCTCGCATGAATTTGTCTATCCTGCTTTTGCAACAGATGCCTTGTTATACTGTGTATGCATATCTAACTTGTCCTCTTCACCCTGACCTCAGATTGGAAATGCGGCCTACCACAATGACATGCTATACGAAGAGCTGAGATTATCCATTCCTCAGTTGGCAAATTTGTTGTTGATGGCAGAAGAGGACAAGACTAAAGCAAATGCAGCTGGTGCCCTTAGCAATCTGGTTCGCAACTCTGATAAGCTCTGTGAAGACATTGTATCCAAAGGAGCGATTCAGGTTTGTGGGATGCTGTCCCAAAATATTAGGACACCAAGTGTTCTGTCAAATTTCTGCACCTATTCTATTTTATTCCAAGTAGAGGATGACAATTGATCATCAATGACTCTATTGTTGGCACTGAAATATTAATATTGCTAATACAAGATTTTACATGTACAACTATTAGAGACTAGTCTAAAAACTATTCATGAGTCCTTACTTAACAACTTAAGCTTTCGGGGTGATATAATCATTGACATAATGTCAAAACCTCTAGTCCAAGTGATTAGGTTTGATTTTTTGCTACTCCACTCTTATAATTAAATGAAATTTCAGTGCTAGGTAGATCAGTTTGTGCTTAGCTGCGCTTCAAGCTCTAAGAGTTTTTGCATGAGGAGTGTGTTTGATATTATAATAAAATTATTCCTAGGCTGTAGCTTAATAACTTAAAACTTTATGAGTTGAAATAATCCCTGAAAGCAACTATTACTTTTAGGTATGTTTGTAAACTTTAAATCCATATAAATGTGATTATGGTTTTTCATGTTTGCAGGCACTCCTGAAGCTAATTTCAGACTGTTCAGCTGTGGCATTGAATCCGAGCAAAAATGATTCAGCAAGTGAGTCTCCTTTAAAGATAGCTCTCTTTTCCTTGGCAAAGATGTGTGCACACCGACCCTGCAGACAGTTCCTCCGTTCATCACCCTTGTGTCCTGTAGTTGGAAGGCTTCAGCAATCCCCAGAATCATCAATTGCCAAATATGCCTCTATAATTATTAGCAAAGTTGCTGAAGCCTGATGCTCACATGATCAAAACAAATGCCAGTTTGATCATGCGCCAACACCATTAGTTTGCCTTCCATAGAGGTCATTCTACTTGTTCTAAAATGTTTGTGAAATAATAAGGAGAAAATGTGAAACTGGTGGCTAGTCTTATCAGTTAGCACTGTTACACGGGATAGTCAATTATGCTTTGTACATTATATGGACTGTCTAATGCGTTAGCTATGTGCATATTCTATGTTGTATCTATATTCTTTCCTTGTTTCTTCCTATTACTCGTTAACTGTTTGTTTAAGAAATTTTGTTTGCACTTTATAATTACATCAGTGTGTAAGAAAGTTTATATAAAATTTTAATATATTCACGACTTCTGAATTTTAAGATATCAAAAGAATTGTCTTAAATTTGAATTATGAAAACATAATTAACACTTGGAAATGAGCTTTTTCTCAATCATTAGAATGACAAAGAAAAACAAAGTTCATACATTTTTACTTGGCATAATGAGAGCCTTTTAAAAGTTTAGTTATGGAAACGTTTTACCGTAACTCATTTGTTAGCGGCAATTTTCTAATAAGCATAACGCATGAGAATAAAGATTTTTACAAGTGGACTGTTATATCGTAGGCTGAATTAGAATTTTAGCCCTATAAAGATATGTTCTTTTTCTAAGTTGGTATCTTAAAAATATAATTATCATTTTTTATTCTAAATATATTTTGTGTTCAATATAGTTGTCATACTAAACTTGTTAGCAGATAATTAAACGAGTAAATGGCAAATTATTTGATGTGAAGTTATGTGGCAACTAACTATTTAATAGCTATTGTAATATATTTATATGATAGTTGATTTGATTTATAAATTTTAATAAAATTATTCAAAAAAAAATTCATTAAAAAAATAATGTTATTAGAATTGATACATAACATCAACTACTACTTGAATATACTAAAATGGGCCAATATTTTCTCTTAAGTATTCAAGGTAACTACAACATATTATTTTAATATTTTGCCATGACATATTTGAATAATAATTATACTTGACAATCATATAAATTGACTCAATGTGAGAACTATACCACAAATAAGATATTAATTTAATTCCTAAAACGCAAAATTAGATAGTAGAAGACCAAATTCCAAAAGATTCAAACATGGAAGCAGCATGCCAATGCGTTTCTTTCAAAAACCAAAATTGTCAATTCATTTATTATAATATGATAAAAAGCTTCTTGAATTCATAAAATATTATCGCTTGACGAAGTGCCATCCATCCCCACGAATCAGGAAAAAGGGTGTGAAAGAGAGCAAAGAATGCCGAACTCAGTGCTTTCTTATAAGTAGAATCGTTGCTTTGCTGATTCTAACCATCTCACAGTTTCGTATGCCCAATTTCTTCTCTGTAACTCTCTCTTCCATTTACGCACATTCTATTCTTCTCCATTGCACTTACTTCTTAAATCAGTGAAAATGCATAGATCAGCGAGTTGGAATCGATACTCCGATGACTACTTCAAGCAATTCACGACGTATCAATCGCCAGGGCTTCGATTGTCACCGTCGTTGGATAGCAGCGATCTGCCTGTATATGATCCCATTGTAGAGTTGGCTAAGAAGGAGAAGGCTCGCGTTAGGTTTGCGGAGAATGCGGTGCATGTTATTCCTCTTGTGCTCTTCGTCTGTGCCATCATACTCTGGTTTTTCTCAAATCCAGGTGCAATAATTTGACCACGATTCATGAATTTTAAAGCAATACTATATTTGATTGATTCAGTTACTTTGAGATGATCCTAAACCTGGCGATGTATTGATCAGCCCCAATCGAAATTAGTTTATCTACGATTAATGCAGAAATTGGTTGTACTAAAATTGAATGAGTTAAATGGAGTAACACATTCATGGATAGTTTTATTAGGCTAATAGAAGCTGTTTATTTGACGAAGAGGCCAGAGTTCTGTAATATCCCTGGTGCGTGGTGTGAAGTGTTTTATTTTGGGTTTAGTTTCAAGACTAAAAAATCTGCACACTAATAATTTTATTTTTTATATTAATTCTTTTAAAAAATCATTTTATTTACAAAACACCTATTTACGCCTAAATTTAAAAAAATAAATTTACATTAGATAAACAGAATTGATATTAAAATTTATATTTTATTGAAAAATTTTTAAATATAAATTACCGTCATACATAATTATTTTTATGAAAATAAGGTTTGCATATTTACATTAATATAAAATCAAATTTATACAATTTGAACCTAAATACATTTAAATATCCGAAATTCTTGTTAATGATTAATTTAATTTAAACAATTCTTGCCGTCGGTTCTTCTCAATGAATTCTAACTTTTTTTTTTCTACTTTCTCGATGGATCAATGCCATGAGTTGGACAGATTTGAGACAATGAATCAAACATATTTTCATTAGTCTTTCATCATTAAAATAAGATAGTTGTAGGGTGATTTTCTCATCATATTACGTAAGGTATTTTAATTTCAACCATTAAATCTACTTAAGGGTGGTTAATGATTATCATCACCTCGTGAAAAATCATTTATTTTGCTAGATACGTCCATCTGAACCTGTCATTGCATTCAAAGAGATATTATTATTCTTTCCGCTAGTTTTAACTTTGCAATTTCATATCATTAATTTGTTTATTGTTAGGCTCTTGACTGTTTCATTTTTCGCTCTAGTTAATCTGGAAACAAATCTAGTCAATTTAACGATCGAACATGCCGTACGTAGAGCGAATTTTTTTTTTTGAATTTGATTTTAGTAAATATTAAAATTGTCTTTTAAAAAATTATCACAATATATAAAGGTATATTAATATTTTAGATTTTTTGTTATATAAGATGCTATTTTGTTAAAGGAAACAAAGTAAACAGCTTCTAATAACTTGCAATATATTCTTAACACCTTAAAATTTATTCCTTTTAGTAGGAATATCATAGAAAATTTTAATATTTATTAAAATTAATTTTTTTCAAGTTATTTTGGTTGTTTGTTGCTGTTGGGTCGAAATCTCTTTTTTTTTTTTTTTTTCTCTCTCTCTCAATAGTACCATGTGTCTTTGTTAGTAATTAAATTATTTTCCAAAAAGAAATTGTCACGTGTTTTCTATGTTATGAAAAATAACACCAATTTAAATTTTATTTCAATTCTTCTAAGTAAAGAAACAATTTTTATCTTTGCGTTACCTCATTGCAATAATCTTAAATACATCTGGGTTTAAATAAAGTTTTTCATAGAAATTTTTCATTAAAATAAACAATAGAATTTAAAAAAAAAAAAAACTCATTTCCTCTCAAAATAAATGGAATGCCAAAATTAAGTGTCTCATTTTCTCGACCACTCTACAAGCTTACATTCTTAATTTTGGTCTTTATTTTTTCTTTTTTCTCTGGTCATTGAATAGATGTGGAATTGAAAGCAGATCCACTTAGAGCAGGAATTGAAGGACTAAATATCGATGGGGAAATTGATCATCACGGCAATGTTCTCAAATTGGCGTCCTAGTCATCGTAAACTCTGGAGAAACTTCCACAAAAGAACTTGGAGCTGGGAAAGTTTCTATAAAACTGAAAACATTTTAGTGAGTGATGTTAAAATTTGATGAAAATATGATAGATTCAGTCCTCATAAATTCCATTAATGAATGATATGTAGCCCCATGTCTCTGCAATAAGAGTAGGAAGTATTGTGACTTCAACATATGGAAATTAATCTATTATTTATTTATTTATTTATTTAATAATGTATTAAAATTACTTGAGGTATTGTCTTTAGCCTGAATTTGCGGTTTTTATATAGGATTTATCAAACAAATATTTATATGTCTAAATTTATTAAACACTGTGACTTTCAACTCTTTTTTAAAAAAGGTACTAAAAGGAAAAAAAAAATTTCATGGTTTCTTACTCCGATTTTGCGGAATGATTTTTTTTAAATAAATTATGCACACTTTTTATAAATTTTACTGAAATTACACATAATTTTTTTTTTCTATTCTCAAAATATATATATACAAACTTTCCCTCAAATCAAAGATTACTCTACACTTAATTATTTTATGCACACCTTTTTCACTATTAACAAAATTTACATATTAATAACATGTGATAAAATTTTGTTTTACTACATTATTAATGTATCAAAATATTTAAAATTGTGATGACACCAAAGGTAACACTATTAATTATTTTTTAAATTATTAGCAATAATTAGTTTTAATAATACATTTTTACAAAATAATAATAATACAAATAGTTAAAATTGAGATTTAATGTCAAAGAAAGTTTGAAGATTCCTAATTATCTGCAAGAGTACGTTACAATTAATGCGGATCACACTTTAAAACATATCTTACCTTAAACCATATTTTACCGCACATTGTAAATCGTCAAACACGTTTTATATATGTTTTCTTTATTTTCTCTTATACATGTAGAAAGATGACAAAATGGAACCAAGCAAGGTACAAGTCATCAATAATGTTATTGACATAATAAAACAAGTCCCACTTCATTGGCTGCTTCAGTTTTCCTTAATCCTTATATATGCATAGTTTCTTCATATATATTATTATCTTGTTCAGAACCCAATTGAGCATTAATTCCTCACATGTACGTACAACCCCAGAACCACAGAGAACAAAAGCACATCAATATTAAAGTATGAAGGTGAGATCAATAATGTACAATGATTGATGAACTATTAATTCTATAGCAATAGTTACCAATATTAAGTAATTTTGTTAATAAATTTAAAGCAAATAATTAAATTTAAAAAATAGAATTATATAAAAAATAAACATTTATATTATTATTTTTAAAATTTTCATCAAATAAAATGTTGTTAATAATAATGAAAGAGAGCATAATAAGAGTACCTTAGTAAAAGAGCTTTTCATGTTCATTCAAGTGATTTTGGGTTTGAATTCTAGTATGTACGGACACTATAAATTATGATGTAATAATAAATTAAAAAAGAATGAAAGAAAAATATTAAATATATATATATTAAAATATATTTATTTGATAAAATTTATTTTTAATATATATTTTGTTATTAAATTAAATAAAAATATTATTACTTTTTATAAAAAAAGTTGGGGAAGGGTGGGGGCTCCCCATCCCTTTTATCATTAGATAGTGGCCCCCCTCTGTATTTAAAACATGGGATTGCACACCCTCGAGTTAAGTTTTTAAGGTTGTGTAAGGCAAAATTGATTATGTATATTACATATACACAATGTTGTTTTTTTTATTCTTTTAAATACTTTAAATATTTGGGTATAAAAAGAATGGCTCCGCAGTATCAGAGTCATTTAATGCTTTTTTAATAGGATGTTAGTCAAAAAACCCTAAAATATGTACCTTAATTGTCAAAATAAAAGTTGTGGCAAAGAATTTTGTTGTTGGATTTCCTTAGGCTATGTTTGGATGGATGAGTAGAAATGAAATGACATAGAGTGGAGTGACTAATTTGATGTATCATTATGTTTAAAAAATTTTGTAGGATAGAATGAAGTAACAAAGGAGGCACTCCAAGACCCTTCATTGCTATCCAAAACTCTCATTTTTTCTATCCTCCAAATTGGAGGTGTCATGGATGGAATGAAATGGTCAAATGGTGTATTTACTATGATACTCTCTTTGATTAAAAACTTACTATAATAACATTTTATTTATAAGGGTAATATTATAAAAATAGTATGTAGGCCCTTCCATTTCATCTATGACCTCACTCTCTTTATTAAACTTCCAAACTAGGGAGTGACATGCTTTTTACCACTCTACTCTCTGCCATTAATGTTCATTTTATTTCATCCTCACTAGAACTCCTAACTAGAGCCTTAAATTTTGTGTACAATAATAATAAACTAGTTTGTTTACTAGTGCATTGCATATTAGAACATTTTTTTATATTATTATGGATTAGCATTAATTATGCTATTAGATTAATCTCTTGTTATAACTAATTAGGCAATTAATATTATAATTGATAAACTAAGAATGGATTGAGTTTATATTCATTGTGAGTAATCAGTGATGAGTTGGATTATTCACAAGTCTATTGGACAGAAACTTAACCCACAGCCTAAGAGCATTAGTAATTATCCCATCAGATTGCTAATTAAAAGTTAATTATTAAGAGAGAGTTAATGAGTTTCCTTTTCTTTGAATAATGAAATAGGAAACTATTTTAAAGGATTTATAAGGATTTTATTTTAATAATATAATTAATTATTATTATTAAAATAAAACCCTATAAATTACCTTGGAATGCTCTAATTTCCAGTGGGTTTTTATGATCTAATAAAGAATCAAACCTATTTAAATATTCTTGTTATTTTATATTTCCTTGAAAAAGGCGCTTAACCTACAGGAATTGTTCAAGATATTTCAAAAGTGGTGATCAGTTGGACCTTTGATTAATTAACATCTTTTTTATTTATTGACCTCCTATTTCTTTGTTTTAATCCTAATCCACATGAGGTAAAATTAAGACTTTATACTACTGTTCCATTATTTCAGTGTCATGTTCGATCTAAAAGAATGGAATCACACTTTGTAGGATTTGAACCTACGACATCAACAACTACGTCAATAACTCTCTTAGGTTGTTTTCTATTTTAAGGTCTCTCTTGGGTATTGCAGGTTAACGTTATTTTCATCAAGCAAAATGCAACTAACACTATGTCTTCTTCATCAAGTTAGATCTTAACAAACTAAATTCTCCCTATTTTGTGTTCATGTATTATCCATAATTACTATATGACATCAAATGGTATCAGAGCCTTAATAGGTTATGAACTTTTTTTAATTTTTTTTATTTCAAAATTCTTATCAGCGTTTATTTTCTTCATCAGAATATTTTTTTTTTCATTATTTCCCTTCCCAGTCACTGTCATTGACAACCACCATCATTAGCGGCGTACCATCGATTAATAACCACCAATGTTTCACGTCACTAGCACCCATCGATCAGAAACCTCATCCCCAATTTTGAACTAAACTCACCATCGAAACACCAAATGTTTCGAATGAAAAAATCACTCAAATGGAAAGAAATTAGTCAAAATCACCAAAGGGGATTTGTAGATCGTGAATAAATGATCACTTTGATCCCTGTTTCAATGCTTGAATCGTTAAAAATAATCGAGTCGAGTTCCGGGTCTATCAGGTCATCTGGTAGGTTGAATCGACCTGGCAGAGGTTGAAGACTATGCAATTGGATGAGACCCATGTGCAACGTTGGCGCATGATGGTGTGCTCACGCTTCAGTTAAACGAGCCCCAAAACTCTACAGTTCACCTTCACTCACCCTGTTCTAAATTATGGTGATTTTTTCAGAATTTTTGAAGCTCTGAAAATAGGATTTTTAAAATTTCTTGAAGATTTAAGGCCTTAAAATAGTATGTAGCTAAGGTATTTTGATATGAGAAAATTTTTGTACAGACTAGACATAGTGAGAAACAACATATTCAATTCATATTTCCTGATTACATATGAATAAATTATAATTAATTTTTTTGTATTATTTGTTAGACTTTCTTCGTAATTTAAGCACGTATCTTAAATAATAAGTTATGGATGGAATTTGTTGTGACTTTGGGACACATGCACCTATTTATTATGTGCTCACCTATCGTGGGTCCAATCATAATGGTGTTTCTTTTATAAACATATACTGTGTTTGCTATTTCATTCCTTACATTTAAGAACAATTTAACTGTCATTATTAAGGATGAGTTTGAATATTATGAGAAGTCTACTAGAGAGAGTGTATGTATATATTATGTTGACAATAGACATACCCTATCAGTGTGACATTGTTAATATAATTTTATGAATTAGGTATATTTACAACTAGTTAGCAACATTGTTTTAACTGATACTTTCATAGTTACTTATATCTTATCGATATGGAAACCATGGATGCATTTTGGTGTTATTTCTCTTTATGTTCAAATCTGTGATACGTAAGAGTTTTCCTTTCTTGATTTGTTGTAGTCCAGAATTTTTAAGTGGGATTATAATGAATATCTTGTGATACAGTTGCATAAGCTGAATTTTATGAAGGAAACCTTATTTTATAATTATGTTTCCGAGACATAATTAATGTTTCCTAATTTTGTTCCATCAGCTTCTGTGTTCTAGCAACTGTCAGTGGTGAAAACTCTGAATGGGACTAACTTTGATGAGTGGCATGAGTCCCTTGACATGCACTTGATTATCTCTAAAGAGGATTTGGCCATGAGGGAACCAAAGTTGGTAGATCTTACTGCTGAGTCTAATGTTTGCTAACAGAGCTTATCATAAGTAATGGCATGAGTCCAACAGAATCTGTTTGACAGTTATGAAGTTCCCTATTGAGAAGACCATCTAACAGAGTATTCTTGAGAAGGACACTACTGTTGAATACCTTAGGCTATAAGTGAAAAGTTCAAGAATTTTGATAAGACACAAAAGGCTTACTATCTTTCTTTACTGGATAACACTCATTATGACGGAGTGTCTGGGGTACGTGAACATATGATAAAATTGGTAAATTACTTCAACAAGCTGAAGTCTCTGAATGTGGACTTGGGTGAGAGTTACCTCGTCTATAGAGTTTTACAGTCTTTTCCAGCTAAATATAGGCTTCTCAGAACCACCTATAACTCTCAAGAAGCTGAATGAACAATTGATTAAATGACATCTATCGTGACTCAGAAGGAGGAGTCATTAAAGAAAACAAGTTCACGTGGTCATTCAATGAACTACATCTCGCAGGGTTCATCAAGTAAGGCTGGAAATGAGAAGCAAAAGGGAAAGAAGCATGAAGACAAGATTAATGGTAAGAAGTTCTTTGAACTCAAGAACAACAATAAGAAGAATAAGAGTTAGAATAAGACATTTAAGGGTGAATGTCATTACTGTAAGAAGCCTGGCTACAAGATTTCATATTGCCTCAAGCTGAAGAAAAAGTGTGAGAAAGAAGGTATATTTTTTGAAATTGCCCCCTTAACTCGAGTTTGTCTTGAATCTAATAGTTTTGAAGCCTCTATGGACACTTGGTGGTTGGATTCTGGAGCAACTGTTCATGTAACTAATTCTTTGTAAGGACTCAGAGATAGAAGGAGCCCAAATGAAAGGGAAAAGACTATTCTGGGAATGGAAGGAAGTTCAATTGCAGTGGATTGCATAAGAACTGCAGTTTTGAACTTGTATTCTGGACATAGTTTAACTTTATATGATGTTATCTATGTATATTCTTCAAAGACAAATTTGGTTTTTAGTTTTGTATTAGATAAACATAGATATTCCTTTTGGCAAGGAAATAGTAGAATTGATATTTTCTTTAATTCAGTCATTATTGGAACTGCTAGCTTAATGAGTGGTTTATATTGCTTGAATACAAATGTTAGTTGAGATTCTACCTATGTGGTATCTATTAATGTTGTCATCGGACATAAACGCAAGAATTGATCAGAACTCTTCTATGTTATAGCACCAGCGTTTAAGTCATATTTCCAAAGAGATATTAGAAAGGATGGTTAGACATGGAATATTACGTGACTTAAATTTTTCTGATTTTGAATCATATGTTGATTGCATTAAAGGAAAGCTTTCCATTAGAGCTAAAAGGAAAGGGGCAAATAGATCTGAGACTATTTTGGAATTGATCCACACAAATATTAGTGGACTAATTACTCTTGCTGCTATGGGTAATTACAAATACTTTATAACCTTTATAGATGACTACTCCAGATTTGGATGGATTGAACTGTTGTATGATAAATCTAACTTATTAGATGCCTTTAAGGCATTTAAGGTTGCTATTGAATTAAAGTCTGGGAAGACAATCAAAAGTGTAAGATCAGACAGAAGTGGTGAATATTATGGGAGGTATATTGAAATAGGCAGAAACCTTGGACTTTTTGCGCTATTCTTACAGGAGCAAGGAATTGAGGCTAAGTATACTATGCTTGACATTCCACAACAAAATAGAGTTGCTAAGAGGCATAATCACACCTTGATATACATGGTCAGAAGCATGATCAGTCACTCTTCATTACTAGAGTTTTTGTGGGGTGATACCCTTAAGACAATAGCTTATATCCTGAATCAAGTTCTAAGTTAGTCAGTTGAAAAGACCTCATATGAACTTTTCACCAGTAAGAAGTCTAGTTAAAGGCACTTTCGTGTTTGAAGTTGTAGAGTAGAGGTTATACCATATAATTTGTAGCTCAAGAAACTTGATTCTAGGACTATTAGCGGATTCTTCATTAGGTATTGTTTAGGATCTAGAGGATGTAGATTTTATTGTCTTAATCATACTACTAGGGTCATTGAATCTGATAGAGCATTCTATTTTGAGGATGACTTAAACAGTAGGAGTGGTGTTCCTAGAGTAATTAAACTGCATTGTGTAGATACCATCTTACCCATACCATCTTTGTTATTTCTACCTGTGGATCATGATATTTGAGATGACACTCTTGTTGAGAATCCAGTTAATCCTATTGTGGAAGCTCCTACAGCTGATGTAGGAGAACTAGTCGTTAATTTGAGACAATCACAGAGAATTTATAGACCTGCAATTTCAGATGATTACATAGTGTACTTGCAGGAATTTGAGTCAAATGTTGTTCATGGCACAGATCCAGTTACTTATGATGAGGCTATGACAGGTTCTCATTCATCTGAATGGTTGGAGGCTATGAATGATGAGATGTCCTCAATGTCTTGTAATCATGTATAAGAATTGATTGAGTTACTAGATGGTTGCAAACCTGTTGGTTCCAAATGGGTCTTTAAGACTAAAAGAGGGGCCAATGGTAAAGTTGAAAGATTCAAAGCCAAACTTATAGCTAAAGGCTATAATCAGAAAGAAGGGATCGATTATACAGAAACTTTCTCACCAGTGTCTACTAAATATGCTTTCAGAGTTATAATGACTCTTGTTGCACAGTTAGATCTTGAACTTCATCAGATGGATGTCAAAACAATATTGTTAAATGGTGATTTACTTGAAGATGTTTATATGACATGATCTGATGGATTTACTGAAGCAAGGCAAGAGCATTTAGTTTGCAAATTGAATATATCCATTTATAGGCTTAAACAAGCCTCAAGACAATGATATTTAAAGTTTGATCAGATAATCATTTCATTTGATTTCACAGAGAATATTGCTTATCAATGTATTTATAAAAAATTTGACAGAAACAACTTCATGATACTCGTACTGTATGTTGATAACATACTGTTGGCCAGTAACTTAATGACTATGTTGAATGAGATCAAACATGTTTTGTTATGCCACTTTGACATGAAAGATTTTGGTAAAGCCTCTTTTGTCTTGGGAATTCAGATTCACTTTGATAGATCTCGTGGCACTATTGGTTTATCTCAAGTAACCTACTTAGATCGAGTGTCGAAAAAATTTAACATGCATGCTTGTACTCCTTGTGCTGCACCTGTACAGAAGGGTGAGAGGTTGTCTAGATCATCTTGGCCTAAAGATGATAATTTAAAGATTATAATGAATAAGATTCCATATGCATCTATTGTTGGCAGCCTTATGTATGCTTAGGTATGCACATGACCTGATATTGTTTTTGCTATTAGTGTACTTGGTAGATACTTAAGTAATCCTGGTCATAATCATTGTAGGGCTGCGAAGAAAGTTATGAGGTACCTACAAGGTACAAAACATCATATGCTTACTTTTAGGAGATCTGAGCTATTTGAAATTATGGGTTATTCAGATTCAGACTATACATCATATATGGATGATCGTAGATCCAATTCTGGATACATCTTTATGATGTCAAAAGGAGCTGTCTCATAGAAAAGTTGTAAGTAATCAGTAACAGCTATCTCAACTATAGAGGCAGAATATATCACTTGTTATGAGGCTACCCGCCAGGCCATATGGTTGAGGAAACTGATATTGGCATGCATTTGGTTGATTCTATATCATAACCTTTAACCATATACTGCGATAGTTCATCTACTGTTAGCTTTACTCAGATTCATAGGAACTCCAGTTGCACTAAATATTTTGATGTTAAGTTCCTATTTGTCAGAGAAAAGGTTGCTGAATCTCAGACTCGTTTGCTTCACATTCCTAGTGAACATATGTTGGTGGATCTGTTAACCAGAGGCTTACCTGTAGGAGTCTTCAAAAATCATGTGACTCATATGGGTGTTTTTGAAAATTTTAATGTAACCTTAGTTTAGTGGGAGTCTGAGTTAAGTTCTTAAGAGACTTTTGGATTGTAATATGACATCTTAAATGTCCCTTTGTATTCCATTCTATTCAGATATTGAAACTTATTTATGGCAATGTTAATATCATTCGATTCCCTATCGGTTTCAGTGATATTTTGTGTGTGGTTTCATTTCTGAATTTTGTATGGTTTATAAATATAGGCACATATATGTATTTATATGAATGTTAATTGTTTAATTATGTATTCATTGATTGACATAATAATTTAATTAATGCTATCTAAGTGGGAGATTGTTAGAACATTTTTTTATATTATTATGGATTAACATTAATTATGCTATTAGATTAATCTCTTGTTATAACTAATTAGGTAATTAACATTATAATTGATAAACTAAGAATGGATTGAGTTTATATTCATTGTGGGTAATCAGTGATGGATTAGATTGTTCACAAGCCCACTGGGCAGAAACCCAACCCACAGCTCAAGAGTATTAGTAATTATCCCATTAGATTGCTAATTAAAAGTTAATTACTAAGAGAGAGTTAATGAGCTTCCTTTTCTTTGAATAATGAAATAGGAAACTATTTTAAAGGATTTATGAGGATTTTTTTTAATAATATAATTAATTATTATTATTATTAAAATAAAACCTTCTAAATTACCTTAGAATGCCTTAATTTCAAAACATCTACGTTGATAACTCTCTAATGTTGTTTTCTACTCTGAGGTCTCTCTTGGGTATTGTGGGTTAACGTTATTTTCATATGGTAGAATGCAACTAATATTATGTCGTCTTCATCAAGTCAGATCTTAATAAACTAAATTCTCCCTATTTTATGTTTATGTATTATCTATAATTACTACATGACATCATTGCATGGACATTAGAGAGAATTAGTTTATTTTATTGTATGTCAATATAGTTTAAATTAACATTATTTGTAAGTGTTAGTAAAAAATTGAATTTATAAATATATTGTGATATAAAGAAAATGTAATAGATTAGAGAAAGTCCATAAAATTGGTCATGTGAGATTAATGAGAGAGAAATGATAACAATGAGCTTATTGAGAGGGTATCATCATAAATCATTCAGTCATATAATGTTTTCTCTTACATTAATTTTAGAACATGTCAAATTGTATTAATAATCCCTTATTAAAAAATTTAAGATACAGTTAATTAATTAATTTATTATTTTTCTCGTTAACTCCAAAAATGTATAAAGTTCAAAGAAATTCTAATTTAAAATGTTGTTAATTAATTGTTTCATTCACTTCAAAGAATTATTAGACTTTAAAGAATAATTTATTAATTTTCTTGTTCAATATAAAAAATTTTCAAATTTCGAAAAATTTCTGATTTAAGAGGCAGTTAATTAATTCATTAGTTAATTATTTCATTATTTTTCTCATTGACTATCAAGAAATTAAGTACTTTAAAAAATTTTTGATATATGTATAAAAAGGATGAAAAAGTCATTGCATGAGGTGTAGAGGTTTTGATCAACAGAACCTTCTTATCAATCAAATAAAGCTCCCACGTTAAAGGAAGCTTACTTTACTAATATACAAGTTGATTTGTCATAGGGAAAATTAATTTTTTTATTATATATCAATATATTTTAAATCAACGATATTTGTAAGTCTTAGTGATTTAATAATATATAGTGATATAAAGAAAATATAATGAATTAGAGATCATCTATAAAATTGGTTATGTGAGATTGAAAAGAAAAAAGTGACGACAATACACCCATTGAGTAAGCATCATCATAAACCATTCAACCATATATTATTTTCTCTTTTCTTAATTTTGAATTATGTCAAGTTATATTTATAATCCCTTATTAAAAAATTTAAGATATAGTTAATTAATGAATTCATTTTTTTATTGACTCCGAAAAAAATTTAAACTTCAAAAAATTTCAAATTTAAGAAGCAATTAATTAATTTATTAATTTTCTTGTTTATTGTAAAGAATTATCAAATTTCAAAGAATAATTTATTAATTTTTTATTAACTTCAAACAAAATTTAAACTTATAAAAAAATTTTATTTAAGAGACAACTAATTAATTAATTAATTAATTAATTACTATAATGTTTTTCTCATTCACTTCAAAGAATTTACGCACTTCAAAGAATTCGTAATATACGTTTTAAAAAAGTAAAAAGTCATCGTATGAAAAGTTTAGGGTTTGATCAATAATGTTTTCTTATCAGTCAAATGGAGCTCTTACATTAAAAACGAGCATACTTTACTTATATGTAATAAATAATAGATTATTTAACATAGGTTTAAAACATATCCAATGGTGAAAAAATTTTGTTTCCACATTATTGGCCAAATATACATCATTTGCCATGATCTACTTGAAAGGAATATATAATTGAAATATTCAACCAAAATCTCTTATTATTTTGTATAAGAAAGGTTTTAACAATCCTTGATTTTCATTGATAGTGCCATTTTCAGGGTTTGGATTTGCAGCATTTAAAAGCAAGAATTGCACTGTGTAGTGTAAAAGATCTCAGCTATTCATGTAATCCAACACTCTAGGTTGATCCATGCATATTAGGTTTTTCGCTTTCATCCATATTAGCCAAATGTAGCGTTAAGGTATGTTTTTCTCCCTTGTTGACACACATGGTTTTTGTCCATTTCCTTAGTCTTCTTTTATAATTAGTTGGAGCTCATTCCTTCTCAATCTACCATTTAATTTAGTTCATGAACAGAGTCACTACATTTAGTAAATAAAATTGAGCACTAAAATAAAGGTGTTGTGCAATAGTTCCATGAAATAAAAGATTTCATCAACAAGTTCATGAAAAAATAATCATATATATATATATATATATTTATATATATATCCCTTTCTTATTTTAGCTTCTGTAGAATGTTTTGCATATTCTAATGGAAGTAGATAAGTAAGAACATGTGTCCCATTTTTATTAGGGTTACCCAATTTCCTTTGTTTTCATTTTCAATGGGAAAAATAAAGATGTCCCTTCCTAATATTCTCTTGTGAAAAAATACTTGCTTTCTTCATTCATTTTTGCAATTTTTATACACACAAATGCCATCTCTTTTGCAATTTTCTTTTATTTATCCCATAAGAACTATCAACACCCTCTAAACCCTAACAAATTCAAACAAAAAGATTCAACCCCATTACATAAACAAATTTGTCTTAAGTACTTCTCTCTCAGTTGTGATAGTGATTAATCTTTCAACAAGACCACCCAAATGCAACAAAAATATTACAAAAATCATGCCTCCTCGAATGGACAATTGCATTCCACCTTTTGGTGCCAAAATATAGCTTCTTTGGTCCTGTTCCACCTAACTGATTTGTCAATTGAAGGAACTTGGTTGAAGACGTTGAACCTTGCCTAAAACACTATTGTTCATCTGTTTATACAAAGGTGTTGTATACTTGTTATTAACAATGTCATTTTGCATTTACAGATTTGAAAGGAAAAAAATCAATGTCTGTGGCTAGATTTACAAAGCGATGTGCTGCCTATGCTCTTGTTAGAAAGGAAGAAAGAAACAAATCTAAATACTACGTGTCGCAAAAATGGATTAAAAAAACCTAATATGCGTGGCTAAACTTGGAGCATTGAATTATGGGAATGACTGAGATATTTTACATTGCGTAGTACAGTTCTTACTCAAGAATGCTGCAAATCAGTACCCCATTTTCTCTAAATCTTTGTGAGAAAGTCATCACCTTTTCCAACTATCCTTCTCTTCCCATGGTCTTATGTGCAATTAACTATTATTTTCATAATTAAAAGGTGTTTGGATAAAACTTAATTTTGATGAAATTCCCATCAAATTAATATTTATTACATTAAATCATGAAGAGTAATAATTTAGATGTGGAAGTGTAACTTATATAATCATTTGATCTTGCGGTTATAGATATTTTAAATTGATGTAAATGAATATGCAAAAGAAGAACTCTCCCTCTTTGCTAACGATGAAATATTAGAAAAGAAATCTCCTTTATACGATTTGAGGACCATAACTCCTTTTATAATGACACATGTTACCTTAAGTTTTAATTAGGTTAATCATCAAAAAAGGAATTAGATTAAAATAACTACACATATAAATTTATAATTTATGATATGCGTTAAGCCTAACCTAATTTCAAATTGAATTAAATCATTTTTTTAAATTTGGATTTATTGATTTTATATGATAGCATACATAACATATAATTATTATGATCTTTAATATATAAATATATATGTCTGTACATACCAACAATAGGTGCTATACAATTTGTTAACTATCCCTATTTTCAATATTATCTGTTGCTCTTAAATGCGAAAGGCTATGGGTTCGATGTTTATTACTATGAAGGTGTGTGGGTCATTGCATTGTTTTTTCTCACTCACTGTTTAATTTTTTTTTTTTCCTCTTTATTCTGATTCTCACATGATTATGCATTCATAGCTTTAAGGTTTATAACTATTCTCTATTTGTATGGTGGCTCCATCTCTTTGAATCACATTAGCATTTGTGGTTTTAATGGATTTCTTTCATATGGGTTTGTCAGTTTCATCATTATTATCCTTTACATGTAAATTTAGTAGTTGAGACTCATTGCTATTAAGTTCATATTGATTACTTTTATTTTACCAAGTTTGATGATATTTGCTTCTCTTTTTAGTTAAAGTGATTGTTGTATATGACATACGTAACCTGGTTTTAATTTATATTTTTATGGCATAATTAGCATTTTAGGTTATTGTTATAAATATTAGAAAGTAACTCCTTCTCTTGAGCTTCAGACAAATACTTTTTATTTGGCTTTGCCTTAATTAAAAGAGTTTGACTTTTTGCTTAATAAGTCATTGTCATTCGAAAACTTATATAATAATTTAAAATTATCTTCTTTTATAAGGTTCCTCTCTTTTTAATAGTGTTAGTATATTTAGTAACTAAAAGTCAATTATTATATCATATTGATATCATCTAACACCAGAGTAGAGGGAAGGTAGGCCACTTTATACCATGATGCAAAAATTTCTATTATATATGTTCGTGCACATTGACTTTTGGCTTCATATATAAAAATAAAATTTTTATTTGCTTATATTCTTACAAAATATTAAATGGTGACTTGGGGACTTTTAAGTAAAATAAGATTCAACATTATGTTTTTAACCTCTTTCAATGTGGTTTTATGTTTTATTCTTTACTCTTTTAAAATTTATTAATACATTATAAAATAGACTATTTACTTACTTTAAGCCTCTAATTTTCACTCTTTAAGCTTTACTTAACATAGACATATGTACAACTTTAGAAACATCAATACTTAATAGCACTATTTACACTTCAAACCTTTACTTCATCATCTTGAGTATAGTTCATTCATTATTGTTTAAGTTTTGTACATTTTTCAAATGCTTTGATTGCTATTACTTCATAGAATGCAATTTATTTTTACTAATAATTAATTTCTCTACTATACTACATATATTTTTTTTATCCTCTATGTTTGTGGATTAGTTGCCACACACACATAGATTTTATTTGAACTTCTTATTTTATAATTTATATTTACATTTTTATTGAAGACATTCTTGAATATTGCAATTAGAAAACAAGTATAGTCACACAACGGTGTTTAATAATTGATGATTTTGACTTTTTTGAATAATATTTATTATGTAATTAAATATCAACTTTTCATATAATATATTGATGTTAAAATTTTATTAATATATCAAATATTTTAATTAATTTTTGACCCCTCACTTAATATTGTTGGGTGTGTGAGTTTATTTTAAAATAATTAAGCTCACCTTGTTTAGTTGTAGTTAACTCTTATAATCTTAAAGTTCCACATCACTTCGATTATATAACTGTTAGTATCCAAACTCCTATTAGTATAAATTAACTATCTGAGTTACATTGCACTAAACAAATTCTTCTCTTACTAGTTTTGATAATGAGATTCTACCTTAGAAGAGTCTATTTTATCCATATTTTTCATGTGGCTTAGACTAAATATTTTTTCAATTTAGTCCTTACATCATGTCATTTTGGTCCTTACTTTCTACAATCTTAATATGTACAAGAAGCATTTGCATTGCACAGGTTAGTCTTCTCTATTTTTATGTGGTGATTTTATAATTTTGATTCTTTCCATTGCAATAAAAATTGAAGTTTAGGTTTAATTTAGATCAAGTATGTAAGAGTTCAAATTACAAAGTGGAATGACTTAGCTCTTCTATTGATTTGTCCTTTTAGGCATTGATGATGCTTGTTCTCTACTTGAGGGTATAATGTTTCATTTGTGTTGTTTTACCTTGTGGTAGCTTCTTAATTTTTCTAAAATGTCATTTGGGCTAATGTTTCTTTAATGTGCTTTGTTATTCTATTTCTTTTTAGGAATTATTTTCGGAAATTCTTTATCTGCAAAAATTTATGCATTCGTGCCTATAAAAACATTTTAAGGATGATAAGCTTTAATGAGTCTTCGATATACTTGGCAATCAATTATATAGGAAGCATTTGTTCAACTTCTTTATACTTGTTGGGAAGTCAAAAATGGGTTTTTGAACCTGTCCTCTGCACCTTATGTATTATTTTGATATAAATGAAATTGAAGTTGAGATTTTTCAGAGGAGTAGTAGAAGTCTATGAGTAAGATGTTTCTAAAAATACATTGGCAAATGGTTTAGAGCATAAATTTTGTTTCTTCATACTTACAAAAATTAAAACAAAAAAGAGGATACATAAGGTGGTGTTTTATTCATTAATTTCTATGCTTTGATATCATGAATAAATATTATTTAAAGATGATAATAAACTAGGAAATATACATATGGTGTTGAAATTTTGAAAATTAGATATTACTTTGAATTTAAAAGAAGAAGACATAGTGATTGTTTATCCATGAAGGTATCTTAATTATAGGCCTAAACAAACTAATCTCACCTTAGAAAAAGAAGGGACATGCTCTTCACTGTAGGAAGAGAGTAAGCAACGAAAATCCTCTAAGCCAATTGCAAATTTGGTCAAGGACATGATATCATTGATATGGTCATTACTCAAGCTCTCATTATGGTCAATCTGACATAATTGATTATGCATAGAAATATATTTTTACCTTCTATATTTTCATATGGACAAAGAAGAACATGTGTACCTTGATAATTCCAAAACTACTAATGATCTTGGAAAAGGTAATGTTCTTATCAAACTCACAACTAGTAAGACCTTGGCTTTCAATGACACTTCATATGCTTAACATCTAGGTAAATTTAATTTCTGTGGCTCTATTAAGAAATACTGGAATTGAAGTGTCATTTGAATTTGATAAGATTGTAATGATAAAATAATATTTTTGTGGGCAAAGGCTATTGTAATTAAGGACCTTTTGTATTTAACATTTCTTGTTTCTAAATTTGATATGAAAGACATGTGAAGTCAGAGTAGTTTTGTGTGTTAAGATCATTAGGAATGGTGATGGTATATTATTATCATAAAAATATTATATTGAGAAACTTTTTAGGAAGTTTAGTCATTGCGATGACAAACTAGTACACATTCCTCATGATCCTATAACTCAACTAAAGAAAAATAAAGATGAATTATTACTCAATCTGAGTATGCATGGATTAGTGGGAACCTGTTGCTTTAATGAACTTCACTCTACCTGATATAGCATATGCAGTAGGTAGATTGAGTAGATGTACTCAGAGCCCAAAGAGTGATCATTGGGCTACATTGATTAGGTTAATGAAATATTTAAAAGGTATTATAAACTATGGTATCATGTCTAGTGAAATTCTCACTGTATTAAAAAGATACAGTGATGCTAATTGGATTTTAGATTCAGATGAGACAAAATTCACTCTGACTATGTATTCATCCTTAGTTGTGGTGCAGTAACTTGGTGATCAACTAAATAAACTGTTATTGCAAAATCCACTATGGAATTAAAGCTCATTGCTCTGGAATTGGTTGTTAATGAGGTTAAGTGGTTGAAGAACTTCTTAGCTAATCTACTATTGTGAATGAAACTAACTCTCGTGTTTATGCATTGTGATTGCTAAGTAGTAATAACCATTTCAAAGAATAAAACTTTCAATCATAAAAAATGGCATATTCATCTAAGATATGATGTGGTTAAGAAATTGCTAAGTAATAATGTTATATTGATCCATTATGTGAGGTTAGAGATGAATTTAGCAAATTCTCTGACAAAACCTTTAGGAAGGAGATTAATCCTTAAAACATTGAGAGGAATGAAATTTAAGTCAATTTGAAATTAACATTGATGGCAACCCAACCTTTCTAATTAGAGATCATAAGAAGAAGGTTTATATGGATAATAATGAGTCATATGTTAATTTCACTTACACTATTAATTATTGTCCTTTCTTAAGGTGTGAAAAAGTGCTAGAATGCATTGATGGTGAGGATGGACATAAAACTCTTCATGATTTTTATAGCCCTTATAGGTGGTATATTCATTGTAGATACACTTGATGAAATCACTTATATGAGTGTAGAATGTGGCTGCTCTCATGAGATTGTGGCGAAATCTTTAGAGTACTCATGAACTGTCAGGCATGGGCATGACCTGTTAACGCAAAACCACATCAACTTTAAGAGTTGTGGGGTGTAATATGACTGAAAAGATCTACAACTTGCAATCAAGAGTTTTGAGTTTATAGAAGTTATATACATCATTATAACTCTATAGGTTGAGTCTTATCTGTCTAGGTTTAGTTTATAATCCAAAAGATACCATATTTGAAACAGTTACACTTATGTACGTAACCCAAAACTTTTCTTGTAACTTTTAAAATTTTCTTTACTTATAATTATTTTGAAGTATGTAGGGAACTGTTGAATGTGTGAGTTTACTTCAAAATAATTAAGCTCAAATTGTTTAGTTGTAATTAATTCTTATAATCTCAAAGTCCTACTTTGCTTAGATTATCTAGCTATTGGTACCCAAATCCCTATAAATATAGCTTACCTATTTGGGTTACATTGCACCAAACAATTTATTCTCTTACTAATTCTAATCCTGAGATTTTACCTCTGAAGAGTTTATTTTATCCTTAGGGAATTTTGTGTATAACAAAACATTCCTTAAAGATAATGTATTTTTAATGTGACTCAAAGTATATATGTTTTCAATTTAGTCCATATTTTATTTCATGTTAGTTACTCTTTGGTTTGAATTCTCTACTTGGCTTCATACATAATTCTCCTAATTAAGTTATCAATTGATAAACTGAAATCCTTTGCAAACTCGACTTGTCCTTACATTTTCATTTTCTCAATCCATGTAGTATTTAAATTCCACGAACATTGGAGAGTCCTTGGAGAAGGCAGATGACGATGCTTATCAAATCTTCTAGTCATCCTCATTGTACTTTTAGCATTTTTTATGTCCCAATGAAGCATTGTTGTTATGATGAGGACAAATAGTCTATATATGAATATCCAAGTCGACTATCCATTCAACTAAATCAATATTGACAAATTCAAAGGGAGAGGCAACTGTCTCTTCAAGTAAATGGTTCTGGACAAATTCAAAGGCATAATTTGGAGCAGTGGGTGATAGATTCTCTTCCATATCCAAGTTCAAGAAAGGTGAGGAAGAAGAGAAGCCAAATAACATAGGGTGTGCAATATGCTTAGGAGAATTTGGAGAAGAGGAACAACTAAAACATCATTCTAGTTGGATCAATTTCGATACTTTCAAGTTTTAGCAATAATATGAGGTCATATTCGATAAAGGTAGATCGTTGAATGAAAATTTAATGGTTCAAATTTATAGATAGAAAGTATAACTGCGTGTGGTCATATTAATTTCATATAAATATGGATCATTGAATTTTCATATAACAATCTATCTTTATTGAACATGACCTTGTATTCTTGCCAAAATATGAGGGGATTCGAATTGCTAGCATGCACCCATGCGTTTTATGTTTCGTGCATTGATACATGGTTTCAGTCTCACTCAAATTGCCCCTTTTGTAAATCTCATGCTCATCTTGACATTAGATCACTATTTTCATAAATTTTTTGCTAGTTTATGTTGTTCTAACATAGAAACAAAGAGTTTGAGTTGTCGTGTAATTAATGATATATATAGTAATGGATTCTATCATCTTCTACGACTTTTAGGACCCTACAAAATACAGAGTAGGCAAAGCCTTCAATGGTCTCCATATGATCATCTTACTTTGCTTGAAACTAATGAGTAGGACGTTCAACAAAATATGCAAGAAGATTGAGGATAGATTATTCATTCCAAGACATTTAATCCATCGGCTACATTTTTGTGCAAGATTATAGTAACAACTAGCTAGGCATGTTGTATTAATGGAACAAATCATGGTTTAACATCATGTATTACATACTTTTTTGAGAGCTTATCTAAACTATGAAATTTTTATGGCTTGTCTTTTAGGTTCATTGTGTGGGCTGCTTCACTTGTGGACTCTATGTTTACAAATTAGAAAAAAATATAAGTAAAAGATACAAATTTAGCTTATTAAAATTTGATGAAACAATTTTTTTTTTGGGTCAAGGGACGTAATAAACTCATTAAGTGCAATTAATGAATGTCACAATTTCTTATTTATTTTTTAATTAAAATTAACAAATAAATAATTTTTACCACTGTTTTGGTAATGTGCATTTGAAATTTTTCAAGTGGAGGGAATCTATATGATTTTAATGGACTTAGATTGCCTGTATTTGATAAGTAAATTTAATTGGATATGAATTATTAGATTTTTATTCAAAGGTTCATATTTTAATAATTATTAAATTTTTTCAATAATTTATTAAAATTTGAATTGTTAAATATTCATTTAATTCAAATTATATTAAATTTATCTACATTTAGAATGCCTAAATGCAAGTAATTCATTAAATTTTCATGTGCTTGAGTTGTCAGTAGGTAAATCTAATTGAACCATTGGACTTTTATTTAAAAGTCCAGATTTTAGTAACTATTAAAAAAATAAATAATTTTTAATAATTTATTAAAATTTGACCCATTAAATTTTTATATAACAATCGAAATTAGATTAAATTTAGAAAGAATCCATCTCTCTGACAATAAGATAGTGATCGACCAAAAAGATAAAATAAGGGAAGTGGAAGTCACATGGGCAGGCATAATATCACTCATTTATCGTTGAGCAAGTTTACGTAATTAAAATTATGTTGATCTAAACTAGTTAACGGTGTGGATGTTTTATCTTGTTTTACGGAATACTTAATTACTTAAAATTTGAGTTTTATTAACATTTGATTGTTATTTATTAATTTAATTGACAATAATAACAAACATTCATTAATTAATTTTACTACATCGGATTAATATTTTTAATTTTATTTTTATGATCATATTAATTATCTTATATCTTTTATAAAAGACATAACCAATCTTTAAACCAAATGAAAGAGATTGATTATGTAATGTTGCTTCAATTTATTTTAAATGTTACTTATCCTTTTTTGTTTCATATAAACTCTTAATATTAATTTTTTTAATAAATTTTCAATAATACGGTGTGCAATTTTTTTTGGAAGGTACAAAAAAGGAGAATAAAATATAATATGACTTTTGTAATTGAATTATTAAAGTTCTTATTAATATTTTGTCTTCTTTATATTAATATTTAAATAATATTAGATATTTTTAAAATATTCATTAGAATATTATATTTTGTATTAAATAGTGATGCAGTGTATTTTTTAAGTCTTATTTATTTAAATTTAGATTTATGACTTCCTAATATTGAGGTAGGAAATTCAAATTCTTCACCTTGTAGTAACGCATTCTTTTTTAAAATATTAATTATGGTTCTTTAAAAAAATAAAAAACAATATACTCATAAAAAGAATAAAACAATATGAATGGGATATTATAAATTAAATTAATAATTATTTATTATTAATAGTTATAATAAATGATTAAAATATTATTTAGCAAAACTCTTAAAATATTGAGCTAACATCATAGTTGTGTCGTTTGCAATTAATAATACCAAAGAATGTTTATATTAAAAAAATTTATAACATGTGTAGCAACGACTTTTTATGGTTGTGAAAAGAAACATAATGCTTAACTATTTTTCCAAAAATCCAACACTATCCTGTATAATATAGACCATTGGATGAAGGTACCTTGAACTAATGATTCATTTTTAGCAACGAAAGTTAATTTTTCCCCGCCACTAATTTTAGTGTTGGCATATTATAATTGTATGCGGCAATTTTATTACTGTTGCGCGCTTTTTTTTTTTTTTTTTTTTTTTTCCTTTTTGTTCCTTCTGGCTTTGTAAAGAGTCGTTTAGCAATAACATTTTATTACAACAAATTTTGTTACTGGCATATCCCTTTTATTTTGTGGCATGTGCAATGAGAATCGCTTGAATTATTTGGGAGGAATTGAAATAAAGTATGTGGCAATTTTTTTTTTCAAAATCCTAAATTGATGATATTTAAAAATAAATATCTTTTTAATCTCCCATTTATTGTAGAATTATTAAGTTGGTCCCTTACTCATTGCAAGGTCCAAAATAATTCATTGTTCATTAAAAAATATTACATTTAGTTTTTCATTTTTAAAAAATATTAAATTTAGTCTATTGATTTAAGATTTAAAGTTTAGTTGAGGGATTAAATCTACTATTTTTCTAAAAAATAAAGGGATTAAGTGTGATATTTTCTAATGAGTAATTGATTATTTTAGACATTACAATAGATAAAAAACTATAATTAATGAGAAAAATTATAAATTAATTAATGACTTTTTAAATTTCTTGATAAAAGATTATAAATATAACATGGTTCAAAAGGCAAGAGAAAGTCAAAAGCACAATTAAATATATTTTTATCAATTTTTGTGATTTCAAAGTTCATGAGAAAAGGTTTCTCTATACAATAAAAAAGATCCTTTGGAGTGATATTCTTTTAATAAATTTATTGTTATTACTTCTTACACCAAATTTACAAAAATAATTTTATAAATATTCTCAAATTTATTATATTTTTATTATATCGCAAAATAATATTAACTTTAATTTTTTTTTCACTAATACCTATAAACATATTTTAAAATATATTAACATATAATAAAATTGACTAATTTTTAGATTAAATTTTAAAAAACTCATGCAACACACTAACAAATAAATTAATTTTAATTTAATAAACCAATTATATGCTCAATTCTTAATATAAGAGAACTTTGTAGGCTACAAAAACTTATAAACATATAGATTAATTTTTTTGCGGTTGAAACTATTGGTTCCAAAATATATGAAATCTTTTCATAATATACAAATCAACATTAAAACAGTGCTAATCTTTTTGTTTAGATTTTGAAAACGCAAACTTAAGACATAAGGACACTTTAAATAAACAAAATTGAAGCTTAACTTTTGTTACAACGTGAACTCAGAGAATTTAAATTTATTATATTAAAAATATTTAAATTATTAAATTTTTATTAAATAATTTAAATTTTAATACATATAAAATAATTTTTAATAATTTATTAAAATTTGAATCATTAAATTAAATCATTAAAATTTTATTTAATAATTTAAATTTTATTAAATTTAGGTACATTTAAAATTTATCAAATCGAATTCCCTTCGTTTGCCCTCCTCTGCTTTTTCTATCAAATCTGATCTTTTGATGTGAAACTCCCAGACTGCCCTTTCTCGAACTAGACCGGGCACCCCCTCTTTTACTGCATTTGATCGTCTTCGCTTCCTCGTAACTCCTCAATCTCCTTTCGTCTTACTGACTGCGACTCTCTCTGGATTCTTCGATTGGAACCGCTACACCTGCTTAGCAAATGACTCTGATGACTCCTCCGCCGTTAGATGTGATCACGAATTCCCTTTCTTTTTTGTTCTCTGTTTTCCTTTTTTAGCTTATACTTCAATTCAAGGGCAATTGATAACCGATACGGTTTTGCTGTTCGCGTTGCTTTTCTGCTTTTGGAATCGAACATAATTGTCGCCTTGCTTCCCAATGCTTTGCTTAGCCGCTAGGGTTTTTGGTCACTGGATCCGGGTTCTCAATTTGACTTTGGTTTTTGCAGCACCAGGAGGACGATGAGATGCTCGTTCCCCACCCCGACTTCCCAGAGGGTCCTCAACCCATGGAAGGTATATGCTTTCGGTTTCTTGATTTCCCTTAGTAGTTGATACCGGGAAGTTTTGCCGCTGAATGTTTATAATGATAAATATATGCGAAGATTATCTCATTTGTCATTCGCTATCGGATACGTGATTATTTGTTGCAGTCGGTCAAGTGTTTAGGTCAACAGTGTTTAGTGTAACATGAGGGCTTGGTTTAATGAACATGAAGTAGCTAGCGAAGTCCAATTTGTTATTTTTCTATTTGTCGGTTATCTTCCATATGTTCCGCAAAAGCCCAGTTTGCTAATGCGTTGTTAGAATTGGAACTTGCCCCTCTTTTTGTTTGATTTAGAAATGTGGGTTTTATTCAAAACTTGAGATTCTTGACTTCGCATAGCGTATGGATATTCTTGGGGTTCTGTTTTGTTTATCTTTTTCCATTTATAACTATGAATATTTAAAACTTATTCTATTGTTTATAACGGACGTAATGCCTATATTCAATTGACTTACTTATTTTAATGGTTTTGCTTCTTTTTTGTTTCTCTTGTAGTAGCTCAAGCAGAAAACATGAATACAGTGGATGCTCCAGTAGTGGATGATCCACCATCAGGGAGATTCACCTGGACCATTGACAATTTTTCCAGGCTTACAAAAAAACTCTATTCTGACACTTTCTATGTTGGGGGTTACAAATGGTATGATACCTGCCAACTTGTATTAGTTGTTAATGTGGCTACTAGTTTATATGAATGCTCTCATTTGCTTGTTTTGACTAGTGGTTCTGATTGACACTAAATTGTGCGGGCAGGCGGATACTTATCTTCCCGAAAGGGAACAATGTTGATCATTTGTCGATGTATCTGGATGTTGCAGATTCATCAACATTGCCATATGGGTGGAGTAGATATGCCCAGTTCAGCTTGACCATTGTTAATCAAATCCATAATAAATACTCAATCCGAAAAGGTACTTTCTGTGATAGGTGTACATCAAAAGCTTTTCTTTTTATCATGTGGAATAAAAAACATAATGAAGTTTTGCTTCTTTGGCTGGGGTGGTTTTACGTATGAGAGAGAGCATTGCAGCATTTTTCTATGTATAGACTAGTATACTGAATTTAAATAGAGCTCTTGAATGCAAATTTTATACTTCTTGCCTTATATATGTTTAGGTAATTCAGTATGGTCAGTAGATGCTGTATAGCTAAGCTGTTTAATTCTATTTGCTGTGAACCTGCACTTTTTATAGCTTCTGTTAGATTATGTTAGCTGTGAATTATGTCGGTTGGGGAAAATCAAGAGTTCAATTTAATTTTTTTCCCCTTGTTGCCCTGAAGTTATCTAGAAAAACAACTTACTAAAATATTTCTATTGTGCAATTCATGAACCATATTTTAAAAGTTTTTAAATGCTTTATTTACTAATTATAATGAATGCATTTTGAATAATTAATATTACAATTATGGTCATGCACTGCAATGGATGGTGGTTCCATGGTGAAGGTAACAGTAACGAGGGGATCTTTAGGTGGTCGTGTTATCTAGTGTGAGATCACTTCTTTATCTAAATTAAAATGATTTCCACAAATTGAATATGATTTGTTTTCTCGAATTTCATTCCTTGCTAAACCACATGTTTTAAAATTTTTTTGTTATATTCTTTGAGGTGGATTATATTCAAATTATATTAATTTAATTTCTTAAAGCAAAATGAGTTACACATTAATGTAGATCCCAGATGCAGCTAGGAATTGCTTTTTTGGTTAATGAGTAAGTTATGTACAGTGGGAGGTTATACTGTCCCTTTCCTCACTCGAGTGAAGGCAAGATTAAATCCCAAGTACTTTCTCCCACAGCAGAAGACTTTGCTAGAAGCTAACTGGCACAAATTTTTTTTCCTTTTCTTTTCCTTTATTTGTTTTTACACGATGATGAGGTGGGAGTCTTTTATGAGATGGCATAATTGTCCATTAGTTTTGTTAATTAATTCAGTTATCAGCCAGAGAAAACACTTGCCATTGGCTTCCTTTTTATCTAATAGTGTGACTTAAGATGCTTGTGATTGCTCCTTTGTATTGCAGAAACACAGCACCAGTTCAATGCACGTGAGAGTGATTGGGGTTTTACTAATTTTATGCCGCTTGCTGAATTGTATGATCCTGGTAGAGGCTATCTTGTAAATGATACATGTATAATTGAAGCTGATGTTGCTGTACGTAAGGTTATTGATTACTGGTCGCATGACTCAAAAAAGGAAACTGGTTATGTTGGACTGAAAAACCAAGGAGCTACTTGTTACATGAATTCTCTACTTCAGACATTGTACCATATTCCTTATTTCAGAAAGGTTAGCTGCTATGCTGTGAACTATGGGTTTTATCTAGAAGGCAGCATCTCATGTGCCTTTACTTGCTACAGGCCGTGTACCATATGCCTACAACTGAGAATGATATGCCTTCGGGGAGCATACCTCTGGCATTGCAGAGTTTATTTTATAAGTTGCAGTATAGTGACACTAGTGTATCAACCAAAGAGTTAACCAAGTCTTTTGGATGGGATGCATATGATTCATTTATGCAGCATGATGTCCAAGAATTTAATAGGGTTCTTTGTGAAAAGTTAGAAGACAAGATGAAGGTATATGATTTTTTGGTAAATGTTTTTCCATCATGTTGTCAAAATGAGGGTATTTTTCTTCAATAGATACATGCACATTTATATGTATGTCTTGGAGATCATGGCATTGGAGTTTCCTACTGGTTCAGGGAACTGTTGTTGAAGGCACCATACAGCAATTGTTTGAAGGCCACCACATGAACTATATTGAGTGCATCAATGTGGACTACAAGTCGACAAGGAAAGAATCATTTTATGGTATGCATTTTGGGAGGCTGTTGTCTACATCATTATAACATGCGTTTTTGGTTCTTATGGAATTGGGATATATGATTGTAGATCTTCAGCTTGATGTAAAAGGCTGTCGTGATGTGTATGCTTCTTTTGACAAGTATGTGGAAGTGGAACGGCTGGAGGGTGATAACAAGTATCATGCAGAGCAGTATGGTTTGCAGGTAAAATATGAAACCATGAATTTTTTCTCTTTGATTGCCCGTCTAAGCTTCTTTTTTGGATTAGTTGATCAGTTGATACTTCATATGTTAATCCTTCTTTGTCTTATTTTCTTATTTTTGTAGTGCTTGAATCACTGCTATTTGATTAGTCTTTTTTCCCTGTTGTTATTAATGTTGTATTGTCGCTGAAGTTGCTGTTTTATTTGGTTATTTGTATTATTGTTGTTTTTTCTGTTATTGTATTATTATTATTTTTTGTGGTCATCTCTAAGACTATGATTTCAGGATGCTCGGAAAGGTGTGTTGTTCATTGATTTTCCACCTGTCCTTCAGCTTCAGTTAAAGCGATTTGAGTATGATTTTATGCGAGATACTATGGTAAAGGTCAGTATTAGATTCAATATTAAATCCTTCCCTTTAGGTAATATATCTAAAAAAAAAAAAAAAGAAAGTCAAAGGTGCAATAGACTGCCTTCGTTAGTTTATTTTATTTTATTTTATTTTTAATTCTGGTTTATTCTATGATGCTAGATGCATTTATTTTATAATTGTATCATTGTATGTAAAATAATGGTACTAAAAGTGTAATTATAGCCTTGGTGCCTCTTGATTTTTTCCTTATTTGGAATATTATCATATATTTTGCTTAAGGAATTTGATTAAGGAGTTGGAAGTGGATGGGGATGCTAACTTTATTGTTTAGGAAGACACTAATTTTAATGATGAGCTTTATATAGTGAGAGATTTAGTAAAATGCTTATTGAAAGGAAGAATGGAAGCCTATTATTGTCATCAGGTTGGATAGTTGGAGAGACCTTTTGAGGATAGAAGATTAGGAGGGCTATTTAAGGCTCTTGGCCCTGATTTTCACTGTTGCTTATTTTTGCCGATTTTGGGGGTCTCATTAAAGGTGATTTTATAATGGTTTGGTTTGGTTTACATGTTGTTGCTTTTTGTTATTCTTGATAAAGTGAAAAGACTAAAGAAAGAGAGATAATACTTTGGAAATCATAAGGAGATATCTTATAGTAAAATATGCAATTTGAGACTAATGAATATACAACTTGGCCTATTACTTACGCTTAATTGTAACAGTTTGATTGGTATTAGTATCAATTCTTCAATAATTTTTTTTTGTGAAAAGAAGAATCCTTCTTGGAGGGAAAGAAGTACAAACGGAAAGAGATTGAGATGTATTCTCTTGACAAAGCAACATAATTAGAAAACTAAAAGAAGCAAAAATGTAAACAAAGACATCCATATAAAAGAGCTCTCCAATCCTTTGAGAGCTTAGGGCATATTTGATAGGAGAGATGTGGGGTAGGGAAAGGGAGAGGGAATTGGAATGAATTGTTACAGCATGTTTGGTGGGGAAGCATCACTCTCCCATGGGAATGCTGATTCCATCAGGGGTGGGTGACATGTTTCTATTGGGGGGCCAAAAGAATGGTGGCTGACCCTTGGGAAAGGAAATTTGAGGACCACATTGCCTTGCCGGAAAATCAAGAATTTCATGCGTGTCCTGACATAATGAGCTCCAACTGCCGTGGCTGAGGAGCAATGGACAAGCTGTTCTTGATGATAGTAACCAGCACATCTGCGGTGAAGTCTGGACATCACTAGCACATCTGACACATCTTTGCTGAGATAATTTGTTTCTCTGACCAAAAATTAGTTTCTGCATTTAGATACTTTGTTGTATGACTGCCTCAGATTTTAGTTTGGTTGGTAGATCGTGCTTTTCCCAGTTTGTCGTTAGTTTTCTTCTGTTTTAAATTTAAGAACTGTGTATGCTTTCAGTGTCATAAATTGTAAGGGTTGGTGTGAGGGTCAGTTAGCTATGAGTTCTCTGTTTCTTGCTGCAATTAAAGGAGGCCGGTTTTGGTTATAGGTCTTTGTATACATTGATTTTAGATTGTTAAAGAAGCATTTCAGATCCTATTCAGTTGCAGAGGGTGCTTTCTGATCTGGATTTCTTCTACCTTGTCTCATGTCTAATAGTGTTGATATAATGTTTGATGAATCTTTTGTTTCACCTGAGGATTAATTTATTGTTTGTTTATTATTATTAGTCTTTAAAATGATTATATAATTATTATTATTCTATAATTATTGGTACTTAATAATTATTTTATCACTTTTTGCACTAAGGGTATTATGATCATTTGTTCAGCTTTTCTTTCCATTCTTGTCTTGATTTTATCCAACCAAATGTGGGGAAGGAATAGAATCTCCATTCTTTTTCATATCATACCAAATTTATTAATGGGCCATATGATTCTATTCCATCAAAGCTCATTCCTATCCCCATTCCCATATAAATGATTCCAAATTACCAAACAGGTCTTTAGTGCTTACTATGTGCTTCCCATCCTCAATTAGTTATTTTATTTGAAAATGTGCATCTTGAATAACTCTTGCTTTGCTGTTTATTGGTGATGGATTATCTGGGTTCAAAGAAATAGGTGGATCTTTAAATTGGAGTCTTAAGTTTGGGTGTTGATGGATTCCCCCCCGCCCCCCCTTCTTTTTCCTAGCTAATTTTTTCTATATCATGGTGTCTCTATTGATGAATTCATCTTGTCAAATGGAAAATAAGAGGAGAACATCTATGCAGCTGCCTTTTCTTTCCCCTTCCCCTCAAGTGTTCTAAAACTTTTGCTGGTGAAGTTACTGTATTTTTTACTCCCTGGAAACAGACAATGCAGTTATCTTCTGTCTTATTAGATGCATAATGATTTTTAAGTGCTTATTTAGACTCTTTTCCTGACTCTATGTAGTATTTTCATTGTACTTCAGTAATTTATTTGTAATTTTTTGTTTTCTTTTGGATGGCGGTAACTGGAACACTCATAATCTGATGGCCAACAGATCAATGACCGTTATGAGTTCCCCTTGCATTTAGATCTTGATAGGGATAATGGCAAGTATTTATCTCCTGATGCAGACAGAACTATTCGCAACCTTTTTACTCTTCACAGGTATTGATTATTTCTTGTCATTGATCTTTGTGATAGAAGCTTTTATGTTGATGAAATTTTTATGTTTCTGCTGTGTGAATTGTCTTTAATTGAATGAGATGTTTTGAAACTTGATCATCTATTATGATGGAATGAATTATTTGAGTTTCTGGAGATTAGTCCTCTCCATACAGGACTGTTTGGGTGTTTCAGATTGTGGCACTCATCTCTTTATCTTTTTCTGTTCTGTTGGCTTACTTAATTTTTGAATTACCATGAGTCCTATTATTCTCCCTCTTAGGGAACTGCTGGGAAGCTTATATGCAAGTGTAGTGGCCATCCATCTTGACGAGAAGCTGCACCCAGATTAAAATTCTGAACCCTAATAAAATTTTTGTATTTATTCACTTGGTCCGCAGATAGTCCTTGCCAAGCTGTTTTCAAATAAAAGCAAACTCACTTGTCACCATCATGTGCAATTTTTGGTTTGTAGATTTTTGCTAGTACCATTTGCAGCAGAAATGCTTAAGTATCTGCTTGTTGTCTCCTGGCTTGCAAGCCTTGCAAGATAAACTTAAGTGGTTGAGTTCATTTATTGCTGGCTGTGGAAGGCGATGGGTGTGTTTTGCAGATTTTGTTGGGAAAAAAATGGTTGACTGTGAGGGCACTATACCTGTACTGGAATTCTATTGCTAGTTCTAAGGCTGTTTGGTTAGGGATCTTTTGAGGAGGAGGATAGGAGTGCGAAATGGAAGACAAATGTTGAAAAGGTTCTTGGTCCAGCTGGTTTCTATGGCTTTTTCTGTATGTGCTGGAGTTTAGTGATGGATGGCTTTATTAAGGTTTCTGATGAGTTTTACTTTAATGGTAATATATATGTCTGTATGTTAAAAATCTTTAATGGTAACATTACTACCACCATGGATTCTTCCATAGTAACTACCGTTCCTAAAAGGGTTTGATCCACGAAAATGAGGGATTTCAGACCTATTAGCCTTGTAACTATTGTTCCCAAGATCATAACGAAAGTTCTCTTTGAGATTTATTAAAAAATATTTTTTGGAGAGAGACTGGGCAACGTTCTAGGCTAGCGTATCTCTGAGAATTATGATATACTTTTAATGCTAGACTTATCCTTGAATAATTGATGGGCTTCTCAACACTCCCTAAACCCTAAATCTAATCTTCTAAGTTATTGAAATTTGCAATCTAGTTATTTAGCTAGAAAAAGCACTGAAAAGTTCCCCTTCCAGCCAGTATAACTAACTTTTGACAACTGAACATCAATTTGCTGACTCTTTGTGCTACATTCTCCAATTCTTAAACCTTGATGTAGGAGTGTAAATGATCTTAACATAAATAGCACAGTCACTACTAGCAATTCTGACTGAGAGTCTGTTGGATGGGACCCCTGAGAAGAACACCAAAGTGAAGCCATGGAAACTATCCTGTCTTACTTTAGCTGAAGGGGCAAGGACACACACTTTAAAAATATGACCATTCTCTTCCAACGCACTATACCATAAAATCACTAAGATTGCAAGCTGTTACAGTGCCTTGTATCCTTATTCTTACAAAACCTCTTTGCTTTGTTAAATGAAATTGCTCTAAGTTCAGCGGATTCACCCATTGAAATAAACAAATAGCGCACTTGTGTAAGTTGTTCAGCGCTTTGAAATGCCCATTTGTTTTTTGGAACTTGTTATATATGAGTGTTCCCACATTTCCCAAAAATGATCAGTATGATGCAAAATTTTGCTTTGGGTATTTAAGAGTCTTGCTTCTTTATGACTTCTTTTTGCACCTTGAATTGTTTATATGCTTATGGATCTTATCTATATTGTTTGTTTGCAGTGTTTTGGTTCACAGTGGTGGAGTTCATGGTGGACACTACTATGCTTATATTAGGCCAACACTATCAAATCAGTGGTATGTGTCATAGTCTAGAAAACATTTGAATCATGTAGCATTTATATATGTGTTGTCTTAGAGATGATAATAAAGATATTCATGAGAGTTCACCTAACAATGTAAGCTTTTGTGCTCAATCTTCAATCCATATTTAATTTTGCACCTCTTTAATCTGCATGAAGTTTTGATTGGTCATTCAACACCATATTGGCCACTCTGACATAGGAACAGCCTAGAGATATGTACTGATATGCCATTGTGCTGTCAGTGGTGCTACAACTATTGAGATACCTAATCAAACACCCAAATCTATGCATATACTTTCACAGGAATCAAATTTACCTTAATGGTCATTGGATTACAATTTTTGCTCTGAATTAAAAGGTAAGTTTTGAATTTGATGATGAAGTGTTGTGACAAATCTTTGCCCTTCGTAGTATGTACCAAAAAAATTCTCTTACAGCCCGAGTAATATTGTTGAATATTAGAATATTTCTAGTTCTACAGAGGTCATTGTATTAGTGAATTATTATTGTTTTTTATCTTGTGGTTGTGACTTTTGAATCTTATGACTATGATGTGCTTATATTTATAAATATAATTATTATAATTTTGTCATAGTAGTGGATCTCACAATCCTTGATCTAAATTGATCAGTCTCTTGGCTGATCTATTTAAGATCTCTATTTTGACAACTTTAGGTGTCTGTTCTTTTAATTTCACACTTCAATATTATTTCCTGTATTGCTGGAATAGTCAAGATTGTCTCTTTAGTCTTATCTTTTGCTGCACCATATTGGGCTAGATATGATAATATAAACTAACAGTCACTGTTCATATGGCTTTTGGTTTGCACAAAGAATTGTATAAGCTTATATGATTAGAATTTTTTTATGCAGTTATCATCATATACCATTTTCCACTCAAGAGGGGAGAGATTAGACATGATAAGAAACGTTGTATAATTTTTTTTTTATATGACAATTTCTTTTTCTCATTTGGTAATATATTGTCATATTCTTGGCATTCCCATCATCGTTACTACCTTGCCACCACTACTGCCACTGTTGCCTCCATTGTCACCATTATCACTTTATCACAACTTCCTCCATCAAACACCATTGATGCCACCACTACCTCTGCTGCCCCTTGTCACCATCATTCAGTGTCACCGCCATAAGATTCTGCCTACCACCATTTTAGCGACTATTATCATCATCATTATGTTATGACTTGATTATTATATACTTTTTAAATCTATGAATATCATTCTTTTTCCAACAAACACCCATCTTATGTCCTACATGTTATACCTTGATGCAACAAACACATAATAGTATAAAAGGCTTCTATATTGGATAGTTATACAATACTATTTTTGAGCTACTTATACTATTGAGCATTATATTATATGTTGCACTAGATGGGGCCTTAATGTGTCTCTATCTGTCTGTTTTCTTAAATTTCAAGTTTAAATGAGCAACATGATTTGATTGTTTTTAGGTTTAAATTTGATGATGAACGAGTAACAAAAGAAGATATGAAGAGAGCTTTAGAAGAACAATATGGTGGTGAAGAAGAGGTAATATTCTGTAAGCTTGGCTTTGGTTATTTCTTCTATATTTGCATGGTGCGTTTATCTTACTGAAGTTTTTCTTCACATAATCAACTTTTTTGTTGTTCTCTTCATTTTACCTTTTGTAACCTACAGTTGCCTCACACGAATCCTGGGTTCAACAACTCTCCCTTCAAATTTACAAAGTACTCAAATGCATATATGCTTGTTTATATACGTGAAAGTGACAAGGATAAGATAATATGTAACGTGGATGAGAAGGACATTGCAGAACACCTCAGAGTAAGATATTTAATGCACTGATTGTGACATAATTTTTCTCTTATATTCTTGTGTAAATATTCTTCACTTCAGATATTGCTGTGCAGATAAGGTTAAAAAAAGAACAAGAAGAGAAAGAGCAGAAGAGGAAGGAGAAGGCAGAGGCTCATCTGTATACCATTATAAAGGTTAAAACTTTGTTTTCTCTTTCCCAGTCAATAAATTGTTGGCTTTTGATGTTTTGTATACTATGCATGGGCCATAGGATGTGCTTCAATAATGTTTTATGCTGTTATCATTTCATCTAACAAGAGTTTATTCTTGGCCCCAGGTTGCACGAGATGAAGACCTGCTTGAACAGATTGGAAAGGATATATTTTTTGATCTTGTGGATCATGATAAAGTGCAGAGTTTTCGTATTCAAAAACAAATGCCCTTTGTCTCATTTAAGGTAATATTATTATCTGATCATGCATTTTGTTTTAGTGTAATGTCTCTTTGATTTGTCAGACCTTGTTTATATTTGTCTTGGAATAAACTTGGTATAGTTTTTATAGCTCTGCTTTTTGGTTTCAGAATAATAACAAATTAACTGTATGGGTTTCTGTGGACAAGTCTAAGTTTTTGCTGCTTGGCATCACATGATTGGGTCTTTTAAGAGCTTTTTACATCTCATATTTTTATTTGAGAACCTTATATTTAAGAGCTGTACCTATTTCTAATACTTTTGTCTGTTGCATCTTGGATTTGTAAAAGTCAGTTTAAGACCAGAAATATGACAAATGGGAAGGCTTGCCCACGTACTTACCATATTGTAGCAGCCCCCCTCTATTCTTATATACAACATTCTGAAGATAGAGGATCAACTACAAGATAAATTCCTTGCGATGATGATAAAAGATTTTTGTAGAACTCCTAGACAATCTCTCTCTCTCTCTCTCACTATATATATATATATATATATATATATATATAAGCTGTGAGGAAAATTTATCATTTACTACTGTTCATTCATTTTCCAAAACTTTTTTCGTCTGTTTTGTCCTCTGTTATTTTAAAATATCTGACATTTGCCTCAGGTCCTGTGTGTGTATATATATTCCTACTAAATTTCTGATGATGTTTGAATCAGGAAGAAGTTGCCAGAGAGTTCAATATACCTGTACAGTGCCAACGCTTTTGGTTGTGGGCAAGGCGCCAAAACCACACATATAGGCCAAATAGACCGCTGACACCTCAGGAAGAAGCCCAATCTGTGAGTAATTTTCACTTTTTTCCTATTTGCTAATCAAATTGCACTCCCTTGGTATTCCAAAAAATTGCATCACGGTTGTCATGTTTTTTATGAGTTGGCAATTTTTTATGATATCCTTGTTCATAATCTTAATTATATGGGATTTTCCTATAGTAGTTGTTTGTTTGTCTACTTAAAATATATAAATCTTAGTTAATTTAAATCTGCAGCATGTGCTTTACTCATTAATCTATTTTTCTTGCTAGTGCATACAATATTGATAGAAGTTATTTCCATGATTTTAGTATTTATTCATGACCATAAAAAATGATGGAGGTTTGTTTCCCCTTTGTGCTGGGGATGTGAAATTAGATTGGTACTGAATGAAACAGAGTCTTATCCTATTATAACGCATTTCTTTATTGTTATTGTGTATATTTTGGAATGTCTTATTAAGATTCTTGAGATGTAGCATCCTAAATATATTCATTTGTAAGTCTGATTTAGATCCTTCTTGAATTGGCAAGAAAGAATGTTTATTTTGGAAAATTTTCATTTGAACATGATAATTGGATGTTGTTGCCATAGAAAACTTTTATTGCTTAGGTTTTAGTTTGGTAGTGGAAGGGGAACTTAGCCTAGGGTGATTTCTAACCAAATTTAATACAAACTTCCTTGACTTTCTTTGTAAATTCTTAAAATAGAAGAAAGGAAAGTTTCATTATGAGAAGTGATATTCACATAATGGAGTATATTCTTGATAATCTTGCTGACCTTGATTAGCATAAGCTGTTTTTTGACACTTAACATTTGTAGGTGGGACAACTGAGAGAAATTTCCAATAAGGCTAATAGTGCAGAGCTGAAGTTATTTTTGGAAGTAGAAATGGGACAGGTAATGTTTTCCTTGGTAGTTTACCCATCTCTTTGTTCTCATTGACTGTCTGGTAGTGACTCTTGGATGTGAAACTCTTACCTCTTTGACTTGTAACTGAGATGGATTTGTTTGTTATGACTTTTGCAATGAATTAGGATTTGCGGCCTATTCCTCCTCCTGAGAAGCCTAAAGACGAGTTCTTTCTATTCTTTAAACTTTATGACCCTTCAAAAGAAGAGCTTCGGTACTTTCTCTTCCTTGTATATTTGAGTTTGAGCTATTGTAAATTACTAAGAATGTCTTATTTTGGTTTCCTCAGGTATGTTGGGAGACTTTTTGTGAAGAGCAGTGGGAAGCCAATGGATATATTAACAAAACTAAATGAGATGACTGGATTTGCTCCTGATGAAAAAATTGAACTCTTTGAGGTTGGCCAATTTGCATCTATCTCTTGTCTCATGTGCTAATGAGTGAAGTATCAAGAGACAGAAAGTGCTAACGTTTTTTCTTATACATTCAGGAAATTAAATTCGAACCTCATGTTATGTGTGAACATGTGGACAAGAAGTCCACATTCCGTGCCAGTCAGGTATAAATTATTGGTGAATAAGAGTAGGTTTTTATTACTTATTTGGCACATATGCTTTCAGTACCTGTTGTGTTATATGGCCTTTGCTTGCTTATGTATTTTGCTATTCCCTCTTCTCTTTGGCAGCTTGAGGATGGTGATATTATATGCTTTCAGAAGTCTTTCCAAGCTGGAAGCAGTGAACAGTATCGTTATCCAGATGTTCCTTCATTCATGGAATATGTGCACAACCGTCAGGTGCGTACTTGCTCAAACACAATATTATGTTTCTTATTTTACATTCTAATTTATGTATCCTCAATATCAATTTTTCCTGTTCTGTAAGGCATTGATACTGCAAAATAAGCTAGCGTAACCATATCAGGCGTGAAAGATGTGGAGACTATGCTGACATTTCATCCGGACCTTGAACTAGATAGTCAGTACTCCTTTATATTCTGAAACAGCTTAGTTTTGGTGAAATAATAGGAAACAAAATTAAAAAGAAAAAAAGGGGGGGGGGGATATAGAGGTGGATGACTGTTTGCAGATCTCATTTCCCACTGGCATTGTTTCCTGGAAATGGATGGTATAGAGGCAGTGGGACACAGTGGAGTACTTGGATAAAATGCAAATGAAACAGTTTTGCTGGTTTACCCTCTACCACTCTCTCTTCTGTGTTAAATGAAATTGGGCTATGCTGATTGGGCTGATGATTTTATGATTAAAGATGAAATGTTATCAGAGAGAAGAGAAGAGAAGATACAAATTGAAGGATAAGAAATTCTGAAACCCAAAATGAAAGAATAAGCTCTAAACAGAACAAAGTATTGAAAGACTTATGTTTCTTGTTGGAGAGCTATCCATTCTCTTTGCATATCAGATATAGTTATCCCCTTAAAACACCTGAGTGCTGAGCTTTGAAGATAAGTCATATACTTAATTCTATCCCCTAACATATGCAAGGGCTAAAATATGCCCTTGAATATGCCGCAGTTTGTCTCTAACAAAGTACTGGGACACACCCAACTCTCACCAAACATTTTATTTGAAAGGTAACTCACTGATGGACAATGGGCTTTTGTACCAGATCTACTTATCACATATGTGTCGAGAGAAAGAGCTATGTGGGGCCAGCAAACCTTAAACATGTCATTTGTGTTAGTCCTATTGAGTATTGCTGTCCAAACAAATAATTTGACCTTGAAATGAGCTTTGGATTTCCCTAGGAAGAGAATGTTTATGGAAATGAGCTTGAGTTTTCCACGAAAAGATTCCAGAGTAATCAAGACTCCAAATTCTCATTTCTTAACTAGAAGAAAAAGGAATTAATTCAATTAAAGACAAGGGGGATTGAAGCTCACTACAAGATGTATCAAGTTTCTAAAATACTTGAAATTTCGAGTGGAACTTTAAAATTAGTGAAATTCTGGATGGGATAACTATGCACACAAGAAAGTCGATAAAGATGAGGGTAAGCTTTATAAAAAGAACATTTTCCATCCAAGTATCTGCCTTAAAATTTTTTCCTCCATTACCCAATGTCAATGAGAATGGTGACCTAAAAGATAGATATTCTGGTGAAATAAATTTGCTGGGACTTGCATGAGTTGCATTTACCAGTACCTTGGCATCCCAAGCTTTTGACCATTTGGATTTAAGTCGTATTTGCTTTGAATTACCTAACGTTATGATATAGTTATTGAAAGCATGTGGTGGCACTGCATGACGCCCTAATGTTATTGTTAAGAGTACATTATGGCATGTGGCAGCCACTTGCATAATGTCACACTTGTGGCATTGTGGATTGCATATAGTGTAACTTCGTGAATGCTATATGCGCCACTATTGGTGGCACATGTCATGCACTATATGGCCTGTGCTATCGAGTTCTTGAATATTTTAGTCTTCATTGATGGATTTTGGGTTCCATTTAAGTGGTAAGTTTGCATCCCTCTCTATGGTTTCATCATGTTTGTAGCTCCTCTTCTCTTTGTTTCTTTTCTGGTTTCCCTTGTGGATATTCTTCCTCCATCTTTCTTATCTCTCCCTCTCAGCTGTCCAATTTCTGATCTGTGGTTACTATGGCATTATGGCTTTTTATTCCCTCATTTAGATGGCATCAGAAATGCTATTTTGCATTTTCTGTGATCATCAATACAAATATAAATTAACTCATACTCAAAGGCATAACTCCAGCAATCATTTGATAATAATGTGTTGTAGAAAACTTACACATCTTGATATTTGTTTTACTAGGATCTTTTATGTGATATTATTTTCATGATGGGTTAGCTTTAACACGCACTTAATAATTGGGATTGAATTTGAAATTTTAAAATTTTTAAAGAATAAGTAAATATACAATTATAATCGTAAAACTTGAGAAAAAAAGAGAAAAGAGAAATCAAATTTGTTAGTGCATCATCTTTTAATGATAGAAATTAATGTTTTCAGTAGAACTAATAATAATATTTTATTGTGATTTCATTAAATTTTTCTTTATTCCTTTGTATTTGTTTCACCCATTGTCAAGAGACAAAGGAGAGGAAAGGCACCAAAAAGTGGAAAATGACAATGATATTGGAGGCCCATTCTCTGATAGCCAATAGCAACTTGACAGTCAATTGCTATTGAGTGTTTTTCCACTGCAATGCTCTGTTTTCTTATAATAGCGATGATGGAAAAATGTCCCAAAAATGACATAGATGATGTATGGAAAGAAAAGAAGATGCAAAATGAAGAATCTACTAGAGATATAAAATGGAGAAGGAAAAATCAAAGAACAAACATGTGTTATCATTAGAGAGTGTAGATGGTTCACTCTTTGTCATTTTGGGCTAAACCGGTATTTTAAGAAGGAAAGTTAATTGATAGGTATACTGGACAAAGATGACTTGAATAAGGTTGATCTGACTGCTCAAGGAATTAAAGCCCCGTTTCCAGCTATCTTTAATCTAAACGCTTTGTATTCTTTTGGATTCCTGGATCCCAAGAAAAGCTAGCTCTTGGGTTGCTACCCTGGGGAACACTTAAATGAAGAAAGGGCTAATGAAAAATCTGGAGGAAATTTTCATCATTCGAGATTGCTGGCAACCATGTCTCATCTGTCTTCAGGCACACCCCTCTTTTTTTCTCTCGTGTCTTCCGCTCTTCTCCTTTTTTCGGTCATAGGAAGGCTGCTGCCCATTACAAAATTACTGTTTTCAATCAAAATTGGCATGCATTTGTCTTTACTAGTTTCTTGCAACATTCTGTTTCAATGCATGTGCTTTTTAGACCTGCCTCTGATTGAATTTTTATTTTCTGATCCCTAGTGAAGCTATATATGAATGTGAGCTTAGATTTTCATATATATTTTGTTAATTTCTTATTAAGTTGTTGTCAATCTGAATTATATTAAATATGTTTGATGTATTTTAATTTGCTTTACATTTCATTGTGATGTAATTTTTCTCTTTAGGAAAAAAGACAAGAAAATAATCTTCTACTTTATTTAAATTGGACTTATATTTTTGAAAACTGAAAGATGAATATAGGATATGTAACTTGTGACTTTCTGAAGAGTAAATTTGTATGGTCTAATATTTGTATTCCTTTTTCAATTTCTTACAATTTTTTCTGGGTGAGATTTCTTATTGTACTGTGATATGCAGATTGTACACTTCCGGTCTTTGGAGAAACCAAAGGAGGATGAATTCTGTCTTGAGTTGTGAGTTCTTGTGTAACTTTGATTTTTTTTATATATTTTTAATGAATCTGTTCCATTTCAGTACGTCAGGTGGCTCATATCTGTTCTGTTATGTAATAATTTAGGTCAAAGCTTCATAACTATGATGATGTTGTTGAAAGAGTAGCTCAACATCTTGGCTTAAATGATCCTTCTAAAATCAGGCTTACATCTCATAACTGCTACTCCCAGCAGCCTAAACCACAGCCTATCAAGTACAGAGGAGCGGAACATTTGTCTGACATGCTGGTTCACTACAATCAGGTTATCAGTTATAAGTGCAACTCTTTAGTAATAGCTGCTGCTTTAAATATCTCTTGGCAAACTTAGTTGAATGGGCTTTTAAATGCCTCTGACTTTGTTTTCTGACTTATGCTAAATTCTTGCCTTTTGGTTTTGTTTCTAGACTTCTGATATATTATACTATGAAGTATTGGATATTCCTCTGCCAGAACTGCAAGGCCTTAAAACTCTTAAAATTGCTTTTCATCACGCTACCAAGGATGAAGTGAGTAGTGATATTAGTTCCACGCAAATATGTTACAGTTTTTGTGATATATTAAGTTTTATACCTCTAACACAGATATCATTTCCCAGGTTGTGATTCATACTATTAGATTACCAAAACAGAGCACTGTGGAAGATGTAATTAAAGATCTCAAGTCAAAGGTAAGTTTATATAATCTTATTGGATGCCTTTATGTTTTATTTAAGACGCATTAATTACAGAAAAAGATTTGCAGACACATGGACACATGCTTCTTTAGGCTTTCATGCCTATTCTAGTATTTTGGTCTTATATTTCCTTTAATTATGTTCTAGATGATCACTTTTGTAAATTTTAATTTCTGTTTTTATAGAAGAAATATTGATGAGAAGTGAAATTTTTTAATCAATGAAGGATTATGAATCCTCTCAAACCATGATTTAAGAAAAATTAAACAAACATGAGCTGAAAAGACCTTTCCAATCCCTTTAACAAATGCATATGGCACAGGCCCCCAAAATTTTATTTGGGAGATCCATTGGGGAGCCAATAAAATAATCTTTCTCTAAGATGTGGTGGAAGGAACTTTTGAGTAAAAACTCTTGCCTTCCATTCTAATGAAGACATGCGTCAATTTTTAAGAGAATGTAGTTCTGGATACTTTTATTTTATTTTGCCGTAACCCTTCTGAACCAAGGTTACAACTTATATTGCTGATACAAGTTTAAAGTCTCAGATTCTGATCTAACAGAATATCCCTAATATGTAGGCATTTTATTCAGATCCTATATGATCTGATCATAACAGAAGAATAACAGAATATCTATAACAGAAGAATAAAAATAAAATAATCAACAAAATATCTAAGATATTGCGGTAAATCTTCCAGCAAGATATCTGAAATCTTGCATCAAATCTTCCAACAAAATGTTTTATTTCTGAAGGTAACTTATTTAGTGTCAACTACTATAAGCATGTTTCCTTTTCTAGTAGTTTATCATCTTTTGGGTATTCCTTATTGTTGAATTACATGATCTAGTCTTTCATTGCAATTCTTGTGGTCGTATTTGCTAAACATTTCTGATTTCTGCAGTAAGAACCTTTTGAACTAATATTTTGTGTGATGTGAAACAGGTAGAATTATCACATCCGGATGCAGAACTTAGATTGCTCGAGGTTTTTTACCACAAAATCTACAAGGTGCTGGATCATATAAAATTCATGAATTTATCTTTAAATTTCTACTGTGTTGATGATGTCCTTGAATGGGTGACTTCTAGGGGTCTGGAATTGTTATTCTATTTTCCTATTCTTTTCTTTACTTGGAGTCCATCATGTTGGCGACTGATTCCTTTATGATATTGAGGACAGTGGAGAAGGGAAGGGAAGGGAAGGGAATGTTATAATTTGCCTGAGTTGCAACAATAATAAATTAAATCATTATAATTAAAATAAATTTGTAAAATATATTATAATTAATTATTTCTTTTATTTATTTTCTTTCCTTGTCATGTTTAATTCAGACAGCCAAGCAAAGAGACGGAAATTATGATTTAACCATCCCGTTCCTTCCCTTTGCTCCCATTTCTTCTTATTTGGATTCCTTTTTCTGGGTTCCCCTCTTAACTCTCAAACATGACTTCATGCTTCTTGTATATTATGTTCTGTACTAAAACTGTGTTCTAATTTTATTTAATTTTGTCATTATTTGTGGATCATTTGACTTTTTGTTTGAAATTCCAGGTGTGTAATTACATGTTTGAAAGCACTAAAGTGGTGAAGTTAATGGATGAAAATATATAGTAGATGCAATTTACTTGACAAGTAACTTTTATCTTTCTCCCTTATTTATTCAAGTAATAAATTATTATTAGTAGTAAGTAAACAGAAATGGTTTGAATGGGAAAAACACGTCCCAAGAGGTTTCCTATAATTTAGGTATTTTTGACATGTTTACCCTGTTACAAGTTTTGATCACATTACTGTTCTGGGCTGCTTCATAAATCTTTTTCACTCATTCATTTTCTTTTGTACCTTTTTATTTATGAAGATGTTCCAATGGTTAAAGAGTTTTTATTGTTTTTTTTAATGTTCTACCTATTGCAGATTTTCCCTCTCAATGAAAAGATTGAGAATATTAATGATCAATATTGGACATTACGAGCTGAGGAGGTAACGATTTGTTACCTGTATATGCACAGATTATTATGTAATGTTTGTTTGGTGGGTTGTTTACATAAAATATGTAAGTACAGATATTTGAGCTGAGATATGTAAGTACAGATATTTGGGAATTTGGCATAGCTCAGCTTCTGACATATATAGGGTTATGGTGAAGCTGAAACCTGGTAAAATTATGGTACACTATAATGATCTGTAGATAATTTTTTATATGTGCATTCACTTTATGGTAACTATTACAGGAACTACTACCTGTTCTAGGAGTAGAAGTAAGGAAAACAATATTGAATTTTCATGAGAAATCCCCTTACAATATAGAATTATAATTCCAATTCCAATTCCATTAGAATTGGAATTAATTAAGAATTTTAAAAATTCATGTTTGGATCATGTAAAGAATTAGAGCATAAAATTGTAATTCTAGTTTCAGTTCCAATTCTATTGTCTTGATGAAAGATAAATATTTTTAAAAATAATTAGCATGAATATATTAATTAAAAATAATATATAATATTTTTTAAAAGTGTTTTCTTTTCCTTAATATTGTATCTGGACACTCACATGGAAGTGCATGCGTGCGTGTATTTTACATATTTGTTATATATGTATGCATGTGTCGTACATGCATTCATGTGTGTGTGTAAGTTACATATTCGTTATATATATATATATATGTATGCATGTGCATGTGCGTGTGTGTTATATTAAGTAAGAAACTTATGGATAAATTACCAATTATTTTATAATTATGTTGATGTTGGGATGAGGAATTGTAATTTTTGAGGTTGGGGATAAGAATTAGAAATGACTTTTACACGTTATTTTTCAATTCCGTGGAGTTGGTGCATGGAATTGGAATTCTAAAAGATAAAACAAACAAAAGAATTAGAATTATAGGGTCCAATTCCAATTCCATATCTCAGTTCCAAGCTTGATTCTTGACGCCAATGGAGACATTACAAATATCTTGTTCAAACTAACCCATCTAAAGAAGAAGAAAAACAAATGGGCTCTGTAATTAGTGAAAGAGCCTCAAGTTCGTTGACATGAAATCTGATGGAATCTTAATATAAGTAGCAATTCTCAATACACTGGCATCCCATCCATTTCAATCCAAACCAAATAACCTGATGCCAAAGAGCTGTCTCTTCTGGATATTGACGTGGCCATTTACTTGTCAAAGCAATATTTTTGTTCTGCAAATTACCGCTAAAACCCCTTCATTCCTAGGTTGCAACACATCTCTCAACTTATAAGATGATCTCTCAGTAACAACCACCAAAATTTTATAAGACTAATTTGGCCACCTAAGGAGAATGAAGATCCCTTCCAATTGTCTAGACGTTTAGACACTTTTTGGTTCCAACTGGCTTCCAGAATGAGGAAGACCTACAAATCTCTCAATTGTTAGGGTTGCCTACAAATCTCTCAATTTTTCACTCTTTGGCAAATTAAAAAATGAACCCATGAACCATCTCAAAAGAATAGATGATTAAAGGAAGTAAGGAACATTCTCAAAACTCTCCTTGTCTTGCTCTAGTAAAAGAATCAAATTAACTGCAAATTGAAGGCGAGAAATGACAATCTCATTAGAGTCAACTTGTAACCCCTTTGACATGACCTTTACCAGTGGTCCTATAGTGCATTCTGCTAAGCACATCAACAAACACCCTTTATCCTAGACGTCATACTTTTCTAGCATTCTCCCTTTAGTTGAAGCATATATATCAATCATCAAGCATCTTCAGATTCTTGTCCCATTAAATGACTTGGTAAATAAATCTGCTAGTTGATCTCCTAGGTGTCAACCAGATCTTTTTGATACTTTACCTCTGTGTCTATCATATATCTTGAAATTAGGTCAAGGTACTACTGTAGGTCCAGTTCTCCTGTTGTTGACACGGTTTCTTTATCCTAGCTGTCACTATTCTGGCATGAACTATATCATGACTGACACTGCAGAAACTGGAAGAAAGTTGTAAAGCTGAGTGAATGCCATTATTTCCAGTAATGTTGTTGCTACCTAAGTCAATGACCTAATCATGTGAAAAGGTGAAACATGCTGCTAAATTACGTATTTGAACAAGGGTGGTTGTAGATGATGGGCCAATGCATTGTGAGGCTTGAAGCTGGGTGCGGTAGATGCAGAATCAGTTGGGCCAAGAGGAGGCCATAATGACTTTGTCTGGCTGCCCTTGGGATTGGATTTATTTGCCATCAACCATCGCCTGAACCCTTTATATAAGGACTAAAACAAAAAATTTTAAACTGCTATTGTGTGTAAATGGTTTTGATTCATGAGAATGAAATTGAACCTATAGACTTAGTTATGGTTCTGGTTAAGTAAGTCGAGAAACCACCAAGGTTATCCTAATCATTGATTGCTTCATGTTAAAATATTAACAACTCTCAAGTTAAGCAAAGCATTGTTGTCTAGTCAAACCTCTTTACTAGTTGACATGTCCACTGCCAAATATAAATAGGGTAACTGATTTTTTTTTTGACATTTAAGCTTTTCTTTGTCATGATTTTTTCCCCTAAAATGTTTTGCAAGTCATTAATGCCATTTTTCTATTGTAATATGGTCTTGTACCTTTTCACTCTAGTGTATTATTGCTCTTCATTATAGTTTTTCCTCCACAAAATTAATTTTTATCTCCTTGCACTGCAGATTCCTGAGGAAGAGAAAAAGCTTGGTCCTCAAGATCGGCTGATCCATGTTTATCATTTCATGAGAGACACGGCTCAAAATCAGGTGGTAAGATCAGATTTGTCTTTTATGTGTTCATACTATAATTACCTCATTATATCATGCTTTCTTTGATGATTGGGTTGCTGCCTGTGATTTATTGTTTTCTAATTTTTTTTGTGGGTGTGATTTGTTGGTCGTTGGGGATGACGGAATAAATAGCATGTTCAGAATTTTGGAGATCCTTTTTTCTTGGTGATCCGTGAGGGCGAGACGTTAGCTGAAGTCAAATTGCGGATACAGAAAAAGTTACAAGTTCCTGATGAAGAATTTTCGAAGGTATTTACTTCTGAATGCATACAAATATCTGTTGTATTGTCATTTTTTATGGCATTTTGATGGAGTTAGGTATAAATTTGGTAGTCAAGTGAAATGTGTTATGTGGGTGTGGGACTATGTGTGTGTGCTTTTGTATAAAATAGAGAAAAAAAAAATTATTTGAAGGTAGGAAGGGATTGAGAGGGTTGAGGATGCAGTATCGTCTTACAAAATGGGAAAATAAAAACTCAAGAAATATGCAAACCCCCAACCCTTATGTATATCCATTAATGTGAAGAACACAAGGGTGAAGCCTATAACTCAACCCTTTTTCTACTTGTATGCAAAAACCACGAAATACCATTAGAAATTTGTGCATTCGTCTTCAATTCAAGCCAAATACACAGAGATGTTGAATGTCTACTTGTTCTGTTACTAGAGCGCTCCTTCAGTTGTCTTCAAGGATTATCATTATTGTCTGAGGTAGGAAAGACAGGAAATTGCTCCTGTATGGCTGGTAATGATTCCCTGGTGGCATCTTCCTCATTTGAGTGCTTCCACTGGATAAAGACTTATGTTAGGGGTAGGTTCTTGTAGTTGACAGCCTTTGTAGATAGGATTTTCTCATGTTCCATGGCCCCTGGCTGTCTGCCTTTGGTAAATTCAAGCAGGGTGGGATAGTGTCACTCGTGTTTGTTAAGTAGTTAGTTGTGGAACACTGGATGTACCCATGATGTCTCAGGTACCGTGGGTTTGTAAGCTTCCTTTCCTACCCTTGGGTGAATCATGAAGGGTCCATAGCACTATCTTGTAGGGTTATCTGCTGTGAACATATATATGGAGATTCCACTTTATTTCTACCCTATCCTGCTTAACCAGTCAGATTCTCATCAAACGAATCTAAGTTTGTGGGCCTTGATTTCCCCCTCATTTGGTAGTTTCTAATTATGACAATTTCCTCTGTTTTATTGACTAACGTCATCAGAAGAAAGAGGAAGGGAGATCGATAAGAGGAATATAACAAGGAGCAACGTCAAAGAAAGATGAACATTGACATTTTTTCAGATTGTAGCTCCTTCATTTGCAAGAGTTCCCTCTAAAAGCCCTCATCTTTAAAAATCTGACTTAAACCAACAGTGACCATCGATATCCACCTGAACGCCAAGTTCAAATCCAACAGGAGTCAACTTCTTCTTAAGCTTTGGTAAATCATCCTTTGGATCATAGGCAATCAGTCAATTTGTTCTGAATTTGACACTGAATCAGCCTTCAAATTTGTTGTGAATTCTCTCCAGAAAGTGTTTATGCTATACCCATTGACTCTACTGCTTCTCGAACAAGACCTGTTTGTTGGTACACCTTTTGGTTCCATGTGGCAATCTTGCACAAAAAGAGCTTCTTGCATTAGGAATGAGGTCATGAATCCTCTCTGCCAACTTCTTCCAAAAGCAACTCTATCAGACTCATTGGTTATTCGGTGAAGTTGTTGCGAGTGGCGGAACACCCTTCTGTACTGATCTTGGTGTACCTCACTCAGCCATGACATAGTGTCTCAACCTGCATTGGCTTGACCTTCAGAGTTATCTGGGTCATTCATTTTGGGTATTTTTTTGGGTCATCCATCTCAACTGGACCCTTTTTATATTGTGTCACCTTTGGCTTTGGGGCTTGTACAATAGAGCTTGTCTAGTTTCAAAGTCCATTTGTTGAAATCAGATCTCGCTTGGTTTTTATTGTCAGGCTTTAGTCCTTTCCAGTGGTCTTTGGTCCATTATTCTGGAAAAAGCAGAGTTCCTTTTGGTCTTTAATCACCTGGCCAGTACAATCATACATGGAGCTCATGGGTGTCATATGCTCCCACATATGACACTAATGTCCTTCATACAACCAGCTAATCTGTGAGGTATATATTGATTTTAACAGATGCCAGAAGTTCTCGTCACTTTCAGAAATCCTAGATTTACAATTTTGATCCTTGCTAAGCCTAATGCCTCTTTGAAAGCCCTCACTCTTAGCCTGTCCTCCTATGCCCCTTGCTGAAGCTTGAGATTTGAGCAGATTCCCTTTTCCCTTTCCTTTATTATCTCTGCAGAGGTAAGTTCTTTTACTGACAAAAGGTTCTCACCTTTTGCGTCTTCCTTTCCTACTTTGGTTGCCTGAATTGTTCTTATGGAGTCACATTGAAGGCTGCAGCAATGCATTAGCCGCGCTGGACTGCCACGAAATGATTGGTTTCTGCCAGAATAAAAATATAGCTTTTTGCCTTTATCTTCCATTCCCCCAAAAAACCAATACTGAGAGAAACACTTTTTTCTTAAAAAGAATAGAATTAACTGTGCCAAAACCACTTCTACAACATTCAAATATTGACAGGAACCAACCTCTTCCAAGGAGTTACCACCTCCATGACGAATTTCACAATAACAAATAAGGGAAATACTGCACTACCTGTCAATCGAAACATCATACAACAATTGGAAGTAGCAGCCTGATGGGGTTTTAATTCAAAACATTTAAACGGAAAGATGTTACACTAGCATGAGTGGCCTTATTGTCTAGTTATTAAAACTATTGCTGGCTGATCAATTCCATTGATGTTGCATTCCAGTCTGGTACCCATTACTTTTGCGGTTGTATTTTGGGTTTTCTGTTCAGATGCTTGATGTAATATGTCCTTTATTTTTCATTTTTATCAGTGGAAGTTTGCATTTTTATCACTTGGTCGTCCTGAATACCTCAAAGAGTCAGATATTGTATCAACTCGTTTCCAGGTGAGTTCATTTTCTTTCCTTTCTAGTTGTTTGAGTCCGAGGATTGACTGTGAGAGCTCCTTTTCTGAAGTTTAACTTTTCTGTATCTTTTAATTTCACAGAGAAGGGATATCTATGGTGCTTGGGAGCAATATCTTGGATTGGAACACACTGACCATGCCCCAAAAAGGTCTTATGCAGCCAACCAGGTATATCATAATACCGTCCATACAAAGTCCGTTTCTTTACTTTTGAAAGAGAGGACTAAAAGCTCATGGATACAACACTTATTGATACAGTTGGATAGGATAAAACTATTTATCAGTTACAAGTACATTAGTGTTACATGTATTGGAGATATGAGCAAAAATTAATAGTTTAAGCTTAGGTTTAAATGGTCCTTGACAAGATTATAGAGCTTCTATGACCAAGTGGTCAGGAGTTCAGTCTTTGTTGCCTCTCATGTCCTAATTAAAATTAGGTTTCAGCATAAAGTTTGTTGAACTTGTTTTTTGTCCTCACTATGGCCCTAAAAGGGTTTCTGGTGTGGGGGCATATTTGAAATATTAACCAAAAAAAATCATTCATTGAACTACTCGTTGACTCTTGAGAAGCATGGTTATGTTTATTTTAACTTCTAAAGAAATATAAGAAGCAGTAAGTTGTGGTGGTAACTGTAAATGATGGAAGGAATATTTGTTGAGCCTAAGGATATCTGTATTGTACTTTATCTGTAATATGGTAAAAGATCATACAGCATGTAAATCTAGTCACATGAGATTAGAGAATATGCTGATAAACTAGTTAGACATTAATCCTTCGATGTCATCTGAACCACTCTTCTATGCTTGCTTTTTGAGGGCCATAATTGTTTACATTGATTCATATGCTCACCCGGTTGACTCAATTTAGGGGTAGGGGGGTTTTTTGGGCTCTATGTGTTATAAATGGATTATATGATATTTGATGTATATAAACCCATTCGAAATCTATCCTCTCCAGGGGAATTTCTTATTATATGAAACAAACAAACACTTCTAGGATGTGTGTGTGTGTGTGTTATTGGAATATTAGGTAGTTACATAATAAAATGGAGCCGAGATGAAGAGTAGGGATAGATACATAATAATAGAAGTAGAGTATGGTAAACATAGGAAACAAAGGCAAGCCTATGTTCTCAACTTCTCTATGGCAGAGGATGGGTTGAAGGCAGACGATGGAATGAAGGAAGGCTCAAAGGCATACAAAGGCGTAGAATGGTGGCACTTAGGGATTTCATGAAAATTTGCAAAGCTAAGCATAAAAGATTTTCAGCGTGTTTCAAAATACATCAGTGCATTTCAAAATGTATCCTACCAAAAATGTTTCAACAAGTTTGTAGGAATATCTTCTGCATTCTCATCCAAAACATTTCGGATATGGATCCATGCTTATTAGGTTTTGACATATATACTTGGACTAAGAAATTTAATGGAAAACTAGTAATGACAACAATATGAAATGATAATTATAATGTCACTGCTATCAGTTTTATTTGCAGGCTTTATAACCCTACAATGATTATTTATCAATTTTGCAGAATCGTCATACATTTGAGAAGCCAGTAAAAATCTTCAACTAGTAAGTTCTGAGTCATCTCGATCAGCGAATATAATAATATACCAGTGGCACTCGCAGCAGCTTTCTAAAGGTAGCAAAAGGAGTATAGAGCTGTCGATCTTCTCATGAGTAATTATGTCTTTCCGAAATCGTAACTCTTTAGCAGAGATGGGGTGAGTATAGCCTTGAATAGGATTGAAGTAAATTTCTCTCAAGCACTCCTCTTAGGTGATTAGGAAATTGAGCTTAAATATCTCCGTTGTAATTTGGTACATAAGATTTTGGTGGGGTTCTGTATAGGGGTTTGTCTTCCAGACACTGTTTTCCCTCTCTGAGCTTTTCATCTACTTTTCCTAGGTATGCTTTCAGAGGATGGGGGTGTGTATAATGTTTTTGCAGGGTCATCCTAGTAATTTTTTCTGCCCGTCATCTTTTTATTTTGCTATTAAAAGCATAATGATGTGTGTTAAAGGCAAACTCAGTTTGGTTCTCTTTTTTACGTAGCTGTTGGTGTATAATTTTTTGTAGTAGCTTTTGGATCTGTAGCAGCTGAATAATTTATTGAGTTTTCCAGAATGAAATAAGTAAATTAAATTGGGGAAATTACCGGATAAATTGATTTAAAGAATTTTGGACCGTAATTTCAGAAATTTCGTTCTCTTATACGGTCCATGTATATTTTATGATCATCAATAAATAGCCTACTACGTTCAGTTGTAGTATCTTCAAAATGGGTAACTTCTTTAACACTGTTTAACACATCCACTTCATTTCACCACTACCTGGATGTGCATGGAAGACATTTTCTAGTTGCAAAACCTTGTTGGGAGTAATTATTATTATTATTATTATTATCCAGACCAATTTAGCAATAAACAGTGTGAAAGTCAAATTTCTTTGTTCCAGTTAGATATGATCTAAGCAGGCAACGTATACTATGAATTCCAGGTCTCTTTAAGAAGAGATCGATGAAATCATCGGTCACATTGAGATAGTACATCTTTTTCACGTGACGTCTTTTATGCACTCAACTACATGTGTGCGACAGTCTGTCAGCACAATTTGATGTGTTTCAGTTATGCAGAATAATTGTGCATGTTTATTCGTTGTGTTTACATAAAATAAAATTTTTAATTAATTAACCTGCAGGACTTAGTCCTTAGAAAAGCAGGTTTTACATTGCAGGGTCTCGTGTTTCCAAGCGAATACAATTCTTTCTTCTAATTAAAATATTATTTTGATGTACCTGCATCTCTATTAATTTTTGCCCATGTTGGCTAGTACATCATTGCCATTTCCTGATCACCTAGATTACCTTTTGAAATTTCAACTATAAAATTGAGATAATCTTTGCCGTACGAAAAAAAAGTGGAAATTAAAATCACATTTTGAAGAGAACCATCCAAAATTTCAGCACCCCATCATTTTGCTTGGCTTGAGCGGAGGTTTCTCCGTCACTGACCCATCATTCCCAGCCAGTGCTCTATACTTATCCTTCCTCGTGAAGCTAGTGCACTCATAGGACAAAGTCGCAGCAATCACCCTTTGTATGTAATTTGCGACCTCATGGCTAGACTTCCCTGAGCAACAAGTTAGCTCCTTTGGCAACTTGTTTAAGAACGTTACCTCATAAGCTGGGCTAGGGTTCATGAAGAAGTAAAATGGGTCCAATCCTTTCCACCCCCTAGCCGTTGTCCCATGAAACATGCTCATCCGGTTCACCATCGCCACCGGTACGAGCTCGTCCGTCAGCTCAGCAAACAAGGCTGAAAACCTCAGAAGAAATGGCTCCCTACAAGTTGTCCCTTCAGGACATATGGCCAAGTCACCTTCCTCCAAGAGCTTCTTTATCATGGAGGCGTCCGTGGCCCTGTCACGGCTGAGCCGAACTGTCTTGATGGGCGAGATGATCTCGGAGAGGCGGGAGACGGAGTAGGTGACCGCCGGGATGGGGCGGCCTAAGGCGGTTGAGAGGAAAATGGGGTCAAGAAGGGTTCTGTGGGAGCAAATGAAGAGGACCCCAGATTTTCCTTCAGATTTCTTCACTGGAGGGGGTGGGGTGCCCTTAACCTTCACACGTACCCCAAGTGCCCAAAAGGCATAGTACACTACGGACATAGGAAGGAGTGCTCCTGCAGCAATTCTGAGAACAGCTAAAGGGAAACCTATGGGGATCCATAGGATTGTGAGTAAAGCAAAGAGTGGTGTGGGTTTCTGAACAAGACGACCATCGTGGAAGATGATGGGTTTGGGAAGCTTGTCACTTGTTACGGCTTTCATTTCTGGTTTTGGCGGTACAATGTAACCCTCCTATACATCCATGAGTCAAAAATTAGTTTTTCAAGTTTAAGTCATATCAATATACAACTAAAATCGTTAAAAACTGTTCAGAAACTTGGAAATAGAGCTTCAAAGTAATCAATTATCTTTAGAAATGGGTAAATGTTAATTACAAAAGAATGATGTGATTATACAATTATTCATTCTTAAAAAAATAAAAAGAGAAAAAAAATATCATTTTTGATTTTTTACTTTTAAATTTAGTTTAATTTTGACTCTACGAATTGAAAATAACAAAATAGTTATATATTTTTTAACTTATTTTTATATTAATTAATTGAATATTAATTAATTGAAAGTTTTAAAATGATCTTTTACTTTTAAAATTTAATGAAAGTAGTTTCACTCTATATAAGATTATGGAGAATTATTTTGAATTAAATTTTAAAAAGTAAAAAATTATTTTGAATTAAATTTTAAAAAATAGAAGATTATTTTGAATTACATCTTAAAAAGTAAAAAATTATTTTGGATTAAATTTTGAAAGATGGGTAATCATTTTTGAATTTTTAATTTTTTGAGGACCAAATATACACTACATTCAAAAGTATATGACTATTTTAAATTTTTAAGTCTATAATGGACCAAAATAAAATTAAAAGTATAAGTAAATGACAAAAGTAATGTTTTTCTCCTTAAAAGAATGAAAGTGAGTTACATCTACCTAGAGAATTTTTTTAAAAATTTTCTTTTGGCGCATAATTATGATCAATTTAAGAATGTCACAACACTGATGGGTTATTTAAATGGTATTATATATAAATTTGACTCATTCATCCTAAAAGAAAACATGGATATATTTTCCAAGCGTCGGATTCCTCTATAAAACCAAAATATAATAATATAATATTTTTTATAACTTAGTATTACATAAATGATCTCAAAATATAAATACTCAAGCTATAATAAAAAAACTATTATCTAACCCTAAAATATTTAACTAATTTATATCTATTATAATATATATATATATATATATATATATATAGTAATTTGTTTAAAAAAAACTATATAAATACTTATGTTTTTTTATATTTATTATTCAAAAAACAGTTAGTCAACTATTTAGCGACAGATTCAATTTCCAAAACAATTAATGCACACGTATTACCTTGCACAAAGCCATGAAAGGAGCATCAGTTAATCTATCACCAAGCCCAATCTCAGGCTGTTCATCGCCGAAAGCTTTCTTCAACGCATCAGCCTTCTTCTTCCCCACAAGAATTCCAGGATATGACACCAACCCTGTGGCCCTTCCCTTCGTCGTCGCTAGCTCCGTCCCCAGCACCATATCAGCCCCTAGGAACTCCTTCAGAAACGGCTCCACCATCATCCTCGGATTCGCCGTCAGAACGCACCGTTTCCCGCACGCCGAGAACACGCGCCAGCTCTCCGGGTGGAGGTCGCCGGCGTAGAACTTGGGCAGCACTGCACGCGCCACCGACTCTATGCTCGACACCTTCATTCCGGCCATAGCGGCGAAAATGAGCACCTGGATGCCGGCGGCCTCTGAGACAAAATAGTAGAGAAGGCCGGCGATCGGAGAGAGCAAGACGTAGAAGAGAAGCCTCAGAACTCCACCAACCTCGAAGGCCACGAGCGCAAAATACGGAAACGAGCTTCTTCCTCGGAGTAAGGTCCCGTCCATGTCGGCCACCACAGTGTGCTTCTCTCGCCCTATAGAAGGGCATGTGCTAACTGCTGGAAAACTAGTTGAAGCAGCCATGGATGAATGAGCTTGATGAAAACTCAGTAAGTATACTTACTAGTATATTAACCTCTCTGGTTTACAATATATGTGTGTAATGGGGTTAAGCTATATATATATATATAGAGAGAGAGAGAAGAGTGTGGAAAAGAGGATGTGAGAGACAGATTTGAGGTTGTTAGCGATGACATTAATGGTGGCGCGGAGATTTCCAAAAAGTGCTTGACAAGTACTTAACGGTATAAACGAGGATTGGCTATACTCTTGCGTTGAGAACGAAATGAGATACGATAGTATGTATAAATATATACAAGTCTTAGAATTCTCCGCTTCCTTCTTGTCTCATAACCCTTTGCTTTCTCTAGAGGAACTTCTCCAAGAGAGTCGCTGTTAAAATTTTTTATTTTAATTTGAGTAAAATATTTTTTTATTCTTCAGTTATTATAAAATTATTATTTTGATTTTATATTCGATGAAATGTCTCTCACTCCTTAAAAAATACCACACCTAATCATCTATTTAATCTTTTAGATTTGAAATTTAGTTTTTTTTAGATAACAAAATTAGAAGATAAAATTACCTAATACAAATGGTATCCAAACAGCCACAATAGACCGCCAGCACGCGACCAAACCCTCCCATATTCAATTTTTAACCAGCTCACAACAATACATGATTCCTTTTTTTGGACCAAAAGTTTAAGGATTGAATCATCTAATGTGAAGGTATCTAAATAGTTTGAATATCTTATTTATATACTCACTCACACGTGCTAAAAATATATGATATGAGACTTAAAAGTTGGGATTTAGGCTTTTTTTATTTAAATAGAGAATTAAATATGACATTTTTTTAATAAATAAAAGACTATTTTAAAGATTTTAATAAACGAATGATTAAAATAGTAATTTTGTGATAAATAAAAGATAAAAAATTTTGTTTCATTTTGATTTTGTTATTTTAATACAGAATGTTAGATAATCAGAACAAATGAGGAAGAGTTAGATGATGGAATTCCTTTTCAAGTAAAGATGCAAAATGCGATGTCTTTGTCAGGGGAAAGGACGGCGATGGGTATTATTGAGATTATATTCTGTTAGAAAGCATGGAAGCCACATTTGCCTTTTCGAATTTTAGCTATCACGTTTTTAGAAGGGTGAAGGTAGTTTTTTAAGTATTAGATGCGTAAGTGTCAGTATGTAAAAGTGGTGTAAGTGTAAGAAAATTAATGCTAAACGTACATGCAACTATTTTTTTTTTTAATTTGAAAATATATAAATTTAATAGTTAACATTAAAAGGAATACGCGATACGACGATTCAAATTAATTTTGATGGCTAAACATCATATTTAATTTTTTATCTAACAATTTTGAATTAAGAAATTGTGCAATTTAACCTGACTAAATCCTTTATGGCATGTTTGGTTGCTAAAAAGGATGAGAAAATGAGAATGAACTTTAAAATAAAAATGAGCTTTAGGCTATGTTTGGGAGTTTAGGGGAGGATAGAATGAAATGGTCATTAATGGAATGACATAGAATGGAATAAAGTGAAATGATTTGAGTAGATATATTGTTTAAAAGTTTTAATGAGGAAATGAAGGAATTCTTAAATTTTTTGTTTGAAAGTTACAATTAAATGAATAGAATGAAATAACTAATTAATTATTTTTTCTAATATTATCTCTTACACGATGCAAAATCCTTGTTTATAAAAGTAAAAAAAGGTATAATAGTAATTTTAAATAATTAAGTCACTCATTTTCACTCTTGACCCCCCAAATTTGGAAAGACAAAAAAAAGTCATTTTGGATGGTCAAGGAGAAAATTGGAGGCCCTCCCTTACTATTCCACTCCTTTTAAAAAAATCATCCAAATATACTTTTTATTTAAATTGGTTATTTCACTCTTTGTCATTCCATAAATGACACCTCATCCAAATATACCTTTAAAAAAAATAATATTTTTATATTTGATATGATACTAAACAAAAAAATGAATGGGAATGAGAATGACAATAAATCAAATTATTAAAATATTTTTATTTTAAAAATTAAAATATTAATTAATTAATTATCTTTATACCCTTATAAAAAATTAATTATTTTAAAAAATTATTGTTGTGAAAAATTATTAAAAATCAATGTTATAAAAATAATTATTGATATTATTATTAAACATTAATAATTATTACAAAAATTAAAGGACAATTTTGTCAAAAACCATCAATTCCCTCGAAAGACCTTACACTCTTACCATCTAATTAGATAATCCACATTTCCACATTTGTATGAAAGAGGGTTGCCAAGGTAATGGATTCCTTTGGCAAAAATCATACCACGGATTCTCATTCATTCTCCCTCGCCTCATCTTTCTCCAACTAAACATATCCTTGAAAGAATTGTAATAAATGCAAGTCCATATTTTTTGGGAATAAATTAGGTTGATATAAATGTAGCACTATTTCTAAACTGTACATAATTTATGTGTGTCATTTGGCAAAAATAATTAGTAACTCTTGGGGTATTTGATGGGTTTCAGTGGTGAATTTTGTAGGCAAACACATTTTTCACCTTTCCTCTCTTCACTCCTATATGATATTTAATTTCTAATCCTAAAGGAAAAATGGGGATTGCATGTACGACATTAAATTACTCAATTGTTTCAGTCGGATAATTAACTACTACAGTGAAATAAAATGAATCACACGAAGAAGAGGGTGACTAAGAAAATGTTTAGAAAGATAATAAAGGATGTAATAATATGAAGTGCAACATTAATTTTCAGTAAATTACTTTTAGAAACTTTTTTTGGGGTGAAAGAAGGATCGATATCTTTTCTTGTCATTATTTTTTTTCTTGAAATTTGGAATAAAATGGAATATATAAGGTATAATTATCATTATATCTCATATATTTGGTTAAAATTTTGTTAAAATGGCATTTTTGTAAAAATAATATTATAAAAATAATTTATAAGTCATTCTATTCATTAGTGACACAATAAAGTACAAAGTGACTAAGAAAATGTTTGGTAGATACCAAAAAATGTAATAACATAAAGTGGAGACAATTTCGAGTAAATCATTGTTTGAAAAATAAAATGAAATAGTGAGAGAGGAACAATATATCCCATATATTTGACTAATCATTTATGAAGATAATATTTTATTTATAAGAATAATATTATAAAAATAATTTATAAGTCATTCTATTTATTAGTGACCACTTCCCTTTATTTGTTAGATTTTCCAAATAATTGAATGACACTTTTTTTTTTATTCCAATTCTTAATATTTCATTGTAATTTTATTATTAGCCATTTTTATCTTCTAAACTTTTAAATATGTCGTAAGTTTTTCTCTCAATACGGTATGCCCTCACATAATATATATATATATATATATTGAAGCAGAATACACTCAGAATAAAGAGGATCTAACTTTTGTATGTTTTTATGAGGGTCTCCTATTATATACATGAGCAAAACTTGGTGTACTACACCTTCTAACTACCAATAGATTTTTACTAAAATTTGTGCTACACCCCAAAATTATATTATGATCTCCAGGGCCCACCTGTAAACATGCAATCCATGTTGTTTGTACAGTATTCATTAACATTTATCAAAGAAATGTTTTTTTTTTTTTTGGGATAAAAAGAAATGTTCTTCATGCAAATGAATTTTACTCATTTTTAAAATTTTTTATTAACAATTATATAATTTATCATTTATTCAAAATGTTAGGTTTTAGCCCCAAAAAAAAAATTGGTTCAGACTATTTTTGGCATATATCTAAATTCTGAACAAACAACTCATATATAAAGATTAGTTTTCATATTTTATTGATTGAATAAGTATTTAATTTTTATATTCACGCATTTTCGAAGGAGTAACAAAATTAAATTAAAAGGTTATAATATGGGATCTAACTAATTGCTAACTCACTAAATAAAATAATGAATTTTGCATATTTATAATACATATGTCATTAGATTAATAATATAATTTACTCTTGAAAGTGTAATATTATTTTGAAGAAGTACAACTTGCTTTACGTAATAATAATAATGTAAATGCAACTTAGGTCCATCTTTAGTAACACGTTTTCTTTCTTACATGTATCACTAAATGTGCGTATTTATATAATATATGAATTATTTAATATATGTTTGACTAAGTTAATAATTTAAATTTAACAAATTTTAAAACAATTTAATTAAAATAAAAATATACTTGCAAAATAATCTTTTAGATAAATGAATTTATAGATAATAATTAAATTTTGATAATAATATGTGTTTGAAGTGTCATCGTTAATATAATAAAATTTAAAATAAATTTAACTTATGATTTTTATACAAAATAAATAACATCAACATATAATTTTAATAAAAATATTAATATTTTTATTGAAGATATTTTAATTATTTTTTTCTATAAAAATTAATCCTTTAGTCCGCATAGTTTGGCCGTGTTTGCAAATCGATCGTTAGAAATTTCTTTTTTCCCAAACTTCTTATTATTGCAAAACGTTTGCTGCTAAATCCATGTGTCCATAACCGAGAGTCATAAATGATTTATCTGGGATTTCAACAGTCACAGAATTTGAAGTAGGAATTGCAAGAGAATATGCATTTGATCAATTTTCTGCTAATTGCCTTAGGCTTGGGATGGTTACATGTAGAGCTCTCATAGTAAGCTAACTTGGCTCACTCGAGTTGATCCACTATAAGATAATGAGTTAAAAATCTCAACCTACCTATCTGATGGGTTAAGTAAATTAATTCGTTTAACTCACTAAAAAATTAAAAAAATAAAATAAAAATTATAAAAGTTCAAATGTGACTTTCTTTAAATACATATTTTGTTTAATTAATCAATTTCAATATCAATATAAATAAATCAAAAAACTAACTAAATAAAAAATAAGTTTCAATGAATTAAAAAAAGTAGTAAAATCTAATAATTCAATAATTTATTAATAATAATAATATAATTATGAGCATAATATTCAAATATGACAAATTACAAAATAATAGAAACAACACAACACATACATTAGGGTTAATTTTTTTAAGTAAGAAATTGTAGTAAATTAGAACTTTGGACTAAGTGAATGAATTTTTTTGTTTTGAATGAATAATCCGTTTAACCCATGAGTTGGCTCGTTTAACTCGCGAGTTAAATAAATCGAGTTAATATAAGTATATTAAATGTATTTTCGAAGGAACCCTTTAATCCAATCCTCCTCTTAAGTGGGTTACATGAATTTCCTATTTTGACGCCTCTAGTTATGTGTTCTCTTCATTTACGATTTGTTTTTGTATTTGGAAGCCTTACAGTCTCACCTTCACATGCCTTCCCATATTTGAAAATCCAAGTAGATGTATTTGTCTAGTCACCATCCAATTGTGATGCTACATGAATTTCGTTACTCATATTAGCATCAAAGTGGTAATTGTCTTTTAACAGTTATGAATAATAGGGATTTGTTCGCAAATACTTTACCATAAGTAGCTATTTAAAAAAATTTATAAAGGCCAAATTTATAAATAAGAACAAACTGTAGAAGCAAAAAGATTATTTTTTTTTTATTTTTTAATTTCATAGAAATTTATCTTTATTTTTAAAATAAAAAGTAGGTGTTCAACCATGAGACCATTTTGGATCCCCTCATGTTATGGTGAAAATATGAGACCATGTTCAATCATGGTGGATTGTTAGATAAAAATTTGATAGTCTAAATTTATATTAAATTAATATAATTAAATGCAATTATACTTTTAATCTAGACTATTAAATCTTTATCCAATAATTCACTATAATTAAATATGACATTATATTTTTACCACAACATGAGGGAATCTAAATTAAAATATTCTACTATAATATTATTTATTTATTAATATTGACTTAAAGTAAAATTTTTTTATACACTCATAATTTTATATGTTCAATTATAATGTAATTATACAATTTTAAAATTATTATTTTTTATTAATATTTAAAATAAAATAATTAATATAAATACATCAATATATAAAGTAACATAACCGTAACAAATGAAAAGTTTGAGGGACAAAATGTAATTTACAAAATAAGAGGGGACAATATGTTATTAAAACTTGTAGACCTCACAGAGTCGCACTACCTACGCCGAGCTTCATGATCTTATGAATTAAACCTAGAAACTCCTACATCACTACAGTGGTGAATCGTCTGTGTGTTCCGAAGAGGCGAAGATGGCAGACGATGGCAATAGAACTGTAAGAACCAATTCATATATTCATTATTCGCTAATCTTCATGTACTTGCTATTGCGTGTTTGGCCTTTTTCGAATGCCTGGACTTACCTTTTTCTGCTGTTTAAATTCGTACAGGCTTTCCTCGAAATTCAAGGTCGCATGATCGAGACTACTGCGAAGCTGAAGCAGGTGAACTGTGTGTTACTTTCGAAGTTTTTACAATCTAATCTAGGGCTTAGAAATACGTACGGACTCTATCAGTATATGATTTGTCAATGGTTGTCGGTTCTATGACAATGAATGATATACCTGAATCAGCCTAATGTGGGAGGGGTCCACATTATTGGCTTGGTAAGAAACCTGATCTTCAGTTTACTGTAAGTATATCAGAGAACTTCGGAGATTAAAAGAAAAAAAAAATTCCCGAAGTACAAAGGACTCCCCAATTTCAAGACCTCTACGTCTCTTAATTGAACTCTGGAATGTTTGGATTTGGAATAATGAAGGACTTTTATGTCGATCAAAGAAGATGATGATGGAGTTTTTGGGAGTTTTGTGTTGAGGATGGAAGGAAAATAAAATATTTTCAAATAAATTTTCAAAATCCTTAATAAATTTAGAAGAATTTTGAGGAGAATATATATATTTACTATGTGATATGAATCATTTTCAGAAAGTTAATTTCAAAATGCTAAATCATTATATTTAATATCATGTTAACAATGGAAAAATTTGTAAAAGTAATGTAATTGTTAAATGATTTTATTCCATGTACCGCTTCATTTTCTTTCCCTTCTTACTTATAAACTAGGGGAAGCGAAGTCATCATCTAACTCTCCTTTCCCTCCCATCTAGTTTCCAAAGACACTCTTAATGTCAGTACCGTTGACATTTGGCCCAGTCTAAGATGACTATAAGTTTAAACTGCAAAAGTCCAAGATATAGGGATTTCTTCTCCAAGACTAATGAATGAGTTGATTGACCTCTTAAGTGACTCAAATATCTTAGGCTCTTACTTGACAAATAAAAAGATTTTTATTTTTAATATTTCATATCAATTTACCTTGCTTGGGCAAAACTCATTTCATGGGAGTGAAAAGTAGATTAGGATTTTTACTATGGCCATCTACATCGATGCCAACACAAGTACAAGGACAACAAAACCGTTAATCCCATTAGTTAATAGTCATCCACTTTTAAATTGGTATTGTTTGGTGTGTCAGAAGACTCAATCTATGTAATGTTTTTTTGGAAGCCTCAATTGGGATTATTCGGACGTAATATCATTATCATCAGATTCTTAGCTTTTGGTTTTTGCTGGTAGGCTGATTTGACTAATAGGGGTGAGAATAGTTATGGTTCAGGATTCACCAGAAAACTTATTGGTAATCACACAGGCCAGGGTGAAATATGGGACAGAGAGTGGCAGTGACCATTTGATATTATTAGAATTTAGAAGATCATACATACAAATTGAATGAAAGCATGTGGAATTCTCTCCAAGCAAATTAACAAAATATCTGCTCTGCTTGTTACTTTGGTCAAATTAAACCTTTTTCTTTTTGGAAAAGAAGAAAAAATCTACAGATGATCCAAAACAGAACTAAGCCCAAAAATTTGAGGCAAATGCACTAGATGAGGTATTGATGATAATTTGAACCATAAAAAAAGGAGATAGTTATCATAGAAAACCACACCTTATCAAGCACCATCCATGGACACCTCGAATAGTTAGGCTTAGCTTAGCTACCATTGCAGGCATAATGAAGAAGACAATAGGCACGGTTGAATGTTGGATCTCTGCCTCCCAAATCTTAAACAAAGTCTAATGGTGTTTATCATTGATGGGAAGAAGATTAAGCTTATTCAATCAACTTTATCCAGTATAGCTATCTATTACCCTCTCCTTTTTAAATTAGAGCAGGTGTAGCTCCAAGGATTATGATAAATTTTCTTAAGTCAAGTGCAGGAGGGGATATCAGACTTCTTGTTAGTTAGGGATTCTGTCATAGCCCTATAGATGAAGGCAGTTTAGGTCTTGAAAATTTGATGTTCAAAAAATTGTCTTGGAGCTAAATTGTAATGGTAATTTCCTTAAAACTTGAATGCATTATGGCATAAGGTATTTCAAAGCAAGTGCGGCTTAAATTCTGATGGTTGGGATGTCCACACAGCAATGAATGTGATCCAAGTTTTTAGAAATTTATTTTACAAGCATATTTGTCTTTTAGACCCCTAGTCTCTCTGAATTGGGTAATGGCTCAAAATTAAGATTTTGGGAGGATACTTGGGTGGAAATTATCCCTTTTTCTGAAGCATACCCTCATCTCTAGTGGCTCTCTTTGTCATACTTATCCCTTCCATAATGTCTTTACTCTTGATAGTTCTATAACTATTCAATCTTGGGATTTTCATTTTTTTGAGAAACATGAATGGCTAAGAAAGTTGTGAGCTTCAGTCCCTTTGTCTTTGTTTGAATGTTATTCCTTTTTCTCTTAGTCAAGATATAAAGTTTGGAATCTTAATTCTTTTATTATTTGTTCTTGCTAATCTTAATTTTAGTTCCTTACTCATTCTCCTATTAGGAATAGGTTACTTCTTGACATGCCAATTTGGAACTCTAAACTCTAAAGCTCCCTTTAAGGTCAAACCCTTCATTTGGACAACAATACTCAACAGGAGTAACAAAAATGACATGTTGGAGGTTTGGTTGCCTCATATAGCTCTTTCTCCTGACGTGTGTATTGCGCAGATCAGGTTTAGAAACTTAGTTGCATATATTTCTCCATAGTCCAGCAGTGACTTACCTATGCAATAACCTTTTTTGATATTTTTGGTGAGAACTGGATGTTCTCCACTACATTGAAACAGTCTCTTCTATTCTTTTTATTAAAGTCTTTAATAACTAGAATGGAACTTTGTGGCAATCTGCAGTTTATAGGATTACCTAGTTGGAGCAGAATGCCTGCATCTTCAAGGGCATATCTTCACCCTTAAGTATGTTATGGGATAGAATAGTATATATGGCTTCTCTTTGGTGCACTCACACATGGCTTTTTAAAGGGAGTTTGTGTACCTCATATGCAAAGAGATTGACCACTAGCTCTTCTACATTGACAAGTTGCACTTTATCTTTTCTCTATCAAAATTTCTTCTCACAAAAATTTTATGTCAAACCCATATTGTCTTGTACTCTATGAATATAATAATAAATTATTGTACAATATTATTTTTTTAGATAAAACTATTAACTCATTGATTACATGCTTATGGTTGTCAATTTTTTTTTTAAATTGAATATATATGATCATTTTGTGTGTGTGTGTGGACTTCCTACAGTGGGTCAAGCAAGTAAAACTCAGGGCCCCTGAGTTCTTTCTGCCTTAGTTACAACTTGTGTGCTCCTTTCTCACTATTATCATATCTGACTGAGAATATCTATAAATTCTGAAATTTCCTAATTCTATTTATTTGTAAGCCTAAAACCAGAGGAAGAAGAAAAAAGCTATAAAGGAAAGAAGACATTAACATTTGCTTCTTGAAGTTATATGCTTCTATTAGGTGTTCCTACTTTGAATTTGAAGTTTTCTGTTCCCCTTGGCCTTCAGGTACAGAACCAGATCCGCAACAAGGAAGGTGAAAGGAAGCGTGCTTATCTAACCTTGGAGGAGCTGCGTCAGTTGCCTGATGATACTCATGTTTACAAATCCATTGGTACATAAAATCATATTCTCATGTTACTGTTCATATATAATGCAGTTTTTTGGGGATGAAATTGTATAATGCAGTGTTAGTCACACGTATTTATGCTATAATAATAATTATAGCTGTAATCTTAAAATTGGATTGCTGTCTGTATAAAGTGAAAGGCTCTGTTTCTACAAAGATTCTATCTACTGTTGGTAGCATAGTTCATTTCTTACTGTTCTGGTTTAAATCAATTTCTCATAGGATGTTTGCATCTATCTTGTTTTTCAGGGAGAACGTGAGTTGTTGATACCTATTTGAACATCCAACTTGTACAGAAAAAGCCTGATTTATTGGCAGTTAGGTATATAAATGACATACTGTAATACACATGTTACCTTCATGTGCAGGTTTGTATTAGAGACCAAGGCCACTTTAATGAATGAACAGGAGAACAAGATGAAGGATAGTGAAGCTTCAATTACCTCGTTACAGGTGCTTACCCTTCCTTACTTTAGTGTAAAATTTTGTGCTTTTGGAATCTTTTGTACCCCCATACCTGTAGCTGCGTTTTCAGTTTTGGGGCATGCTCATAAATAATTTAGAAGGAAGAAAGTTAGAGCACAACCTTGAAACAGATGTACTTTAACTAGTGTTAGCTACACCATTGAAACATTAAATATGAGCTTCTTAGTTCTATCAGGTTAGATGACAATTTGTTTTCTTTGGCATTGGACAGAGCTCAAAAGAATATCTAGAGAAGCAGATTGCAGAGGTGGAAAACAATTTGAGGGAGCTGTTACAACATGATCCTGGTCTTGCACGTCAAATCATGTCTATGAATGTTATGTAAACTTTTGGTTGTTAAAATTCACTGTTAATGACAGGTTTTCTTGTGCATCTGAGCAAATACAAAAATCTAGGACATGTACTTTAGAGCCATTGTTGTAAGTTGTAACTAAATTACCTTAATTCTTAATGCTTGCCGTGTTACTAGTTTGGGAAATCCTAATTAGCTATCTCCTTTTTCTTTTTGACATTGTCTCAATTAATTCGTATGTCTGCTATCTCCTTTGTAATTGAGAAGTCGTTGCAGGACTTGCAACAGTTTCATGGTGTTCTTCAGCCAAGAACCAATGGAATAACTACCCGCATGGTGTTCATATGCTTCAAAATCCTACTTAGTACTTATAACCCTAGACACACATTTCTCTCTGGTGCGGGGCTTAAAGCAGTTTCACGGTTAGTCATTGTCGTTATAGTAATTATTCTGGAAATATATATCCTATTGGATCTGTGATTGCTTAGAATTTTCATACTGTTTTGATGATCCTTCTTTTCTTCGTTCTCGTTCGAGGCGATTGTGGACCAAGCGGGTACTGTTCTGTTTCTAACGGGGTAAAGAACATTTGAATATGTTTTTATTTCTTTCTCATCAGCTTCTCCAATAAAAATATGGTATATATAAAACCATTTGAAATCATACATTTTCTTTTATAGACTTCTCGTAATTTTAGTAAAAAACTTTTAGAAAGATACAACAGTTATATTCAAATTTTCCCCTATGCTCTCGCGATATTTTCAGGTCCATCACAGAACATCTCACCATGGCAGCTTGAACCAATCTACCTTGTCATGATCCTTCTTACTATGCAATTCATCATTACCAATCATGTATAAAAAATGTTTTTTTAAAAGATCCAATTATTGCTATCATCGCCATTGCCACACCGTAATCCACTTCCATTTACACCGTTTATTGTCATTGTCATCATCGCAACTTTCCCACCATTGTTGCCTTAGACATAACCATTATTTAATCACTAATACCAATATTATCAGCACTTTGTTACCACAATTGCTATTATTACCAGCACTGCAGATAATACTGTAACTGTTTCTAAAATATATTTAAGAAAGCATGAAAATTATAAGAAAAAGTCCTTTTCTAAACAAAAGCATAGGATCATAAATTCGTTTGGCCCTATTTCATGCAGGTATATCAAATATGGGGAAAGTATGATATGAAATCGTCATTTTGCTTTGATTATATTAAATATAGCTATAAAATTGATGACTTCATTCGATTTCTATTTTCATATACAGTAAAATCCTTTGAGTAAATCAAGTTAGCTGACGTTCGCGGTGCGCAAGTGATGTGCCTATTTAGTTAAAACAGAAAACAGAAAAAACCTAGTATTGGCGAAATAGAAAACTCCCAATAATAACTTCTAACGAGGCGAACTCCAATGATACTTCCTTGTTATACAGTACTTAAAATCAAATACTTCGAAGGATTGTTTGGAAAGCAATAAAACAAAACTATCCACTCTGGACAAGGGAATGGGTGCTACCATATTAAATTATAGGAAATTGAATGTAGAGAAATGATGAAAAAGGCAGAATCGGAATGCAAGCAACATTTGTATACATAAAGGATCACATTACACTATGAGTGATATATGAAAGGTCACATTACAGTATGGTGATATATATATATGCACATATATATTCTTATGGAGTTATACATTTGAAGGCACCACTTGTATTCTAATTGCATGAAATATGGGTGATATATGCTACAACTTGCAGAACGATACAGGAAATCTGCGTAAATAGCTTTAAAACATGTAATAGGCGCACCAAATAGATGGATTTGATTCAGGTTGAGGGGTTCGGTTTTTATGCATAGAGGACTCGTCGGCGATACTCTCCAAGAGCCCATATCGGAAAGATGTTCCGGTACGAAGAGTAGTTCAAGGTGCAGTTTCTCATAAATACTCCCGTGATCTCCTGTAATGTTGGTACCATTTTAGTACTTAAGAAGGATGAAATTGAAAGGAAATTACATTATCCTGGACCCAAATGATTAAAAGAAATTGCAAAGTATCAAATTGATAATAACATTATTTTTGGTGATCAAAATAGGATTTTTGTCAAAACATATAGAACTACTAACTAGCTTTGTTCTCTTTTAACTTTACCTCCTGTGGGAAGTCTCCATCTTCCATTTGTGAATTGATTAATAACCTTATTCCACGGTGTATGGGTGTTGGATCTATCTCAGCCTGTTTTCACCAAAACATTATAGTGAAAATGTGATTCAAGGACTTGTGCATGCTTAATAAAGGTATCTAATCTTTTTTTTTTTTTTTGCAGGATAGTTAAAAAAATAATTAAAAAAAAAGAAAAAGAAACTAGTTAAATAGTTGAAGAGTTTGATTTTACTAACCTGTCCAGCAACGATAAGGGATAACAAAGCCCAAGCAGTCTGAACTAAGTTTGCACGGTTGCCTTCTAAATTCGTATATACCTGTTTGACAAGAACAGGATGTGAATATGACTCGACGTAGATTCTACGATACCCCAATATTAATATGTAATAATATTTATGTACAATTTAAAGTTTCGTATTGTATTTGATGGACAAATATTAAACACAATAGAATTGAATTTCGTTTATTTACCTTATTTTGACTTGACAGGTAACTTTCTCCCCAACCACCATTAGGTAGTTGCTTTGACAATAAAAATTGACAAGCTTTGCGTAACGCAGGACAATTTTGATAGTTCCTGGCACAAGCTGCTAATCCCTCCACAGCGAACCAGGTACCATATGTATAACAAATTCCCCAACAGCCATACCTGAAGAATTGATTATTTATTAGAAATGAAGTGAAGTAAAACTATGTTTGGCATCGTAATTACCTATATATAGTACATTCTCGAGTGATCTAGTAAGTACAATTCTATAAAGTGTAGCACCCATCAAACAAATTTCTGTCAGAGTGTTCATCTCTAGTACTTGTTAGACACTTATATATGTGTTATATATAGTGTTTGTACCGTAGGCCTTAACAAGAAATAGAATAAATTAGATTTATTCTTCCTCACTCTTCAAAAAAAAAATAGTGTTTGTACGAGTAAATTCTTAAAAACAACAAATTCATTGCATAGTAGTTGTTTTGTTAAATAATGTCAAAAGTACTAACATGTAATAAATTTGTTATTGTCAAAAACTAACTCATACATTTACTTATTTTCAAAGACTCGTATAGATAGTTGGAATGGTAAATGCTGGAACCTCTAGCTGTAGAGTAAATTACTGTGCAACAAAGAAGACAGGTGTAGAGCTGTAAGAATGAAAAGCAATACCATGAACCATCAGGATTCTGTGTGTCTTCAATGAATTCAATTGCTTTAGAAATGCAGTGATCTATCTCCGTTCTTCTATGTTTTGGGTATAACTTTCTGAAGAGAGCCAGCCCCTGCATTGCTGATCCTGTGCACTCCACGTACCTGTTTCACAATATGGCACAGTGTAAGAATCAAAGAAGCTGTAATAAATAGTATAATATTCACGACAACTTTTTTTGTCACAATGGATCTTACTCCATCTCAATCAAAGTGTCTTCAAAGAACTCTGTTGGATTGAATTTCTGCAAAACACGAGGTCTCACTTAGTTTCTAGACCTGTTCCTTAAATCTTTTCTTCACCACTTTACTCATTTTCTTTCTTCTTACCTCTAACCAACGATAGGCTCTCTGAGGCTCCCATGCAGGGAATCCACCATTGCTACTCTGTACAAGAAATGAACCATATATTCAGTTAGAGATTCTCAGACTTCAGGGTTTAATGGTTACGTTTTTATTCATGAAGGACTTGGTCTACTTCAAGAATATGCTGAGAGAGAAATGAGAGTGTAATTAGAATGACATACTTGTAGAGAGAGGATGACATTAACAGAATCGTAGAAACGTTGTGTTTCCATTTTTTCTCCAACTAGATCGCTTGCCATTTGTGAGAACAACAGTGCAGCCTGTAATTATATGCAGTAAACGATCCAATGTGAAACCTGAACACATTTTGCCAACACAGAAATTTACTTGGAAATTTAAATATTCATACGAACCTTGAGTCCTTCTGCAGTGCAATCAGAGACTTGCCAGCCATGATCATGCATTGAGAACGTCCAAGCTCCTTTGCATATGTGTCTATACATGGCTTTGAAGTCTCCAGAAGGATTGTCTCGCACCTTCAAATAGCTTCAAGTTTTAGATTCCAATGAAAATAAAGGAGAGAATTTAACTGGGTTAAGAAACAAGCTGTAACCTGTGAAGCCTTCACAAAGTCATGTGCTTTACGAAGTGTGGGTCCATACTCTTCACTCAGATTGCAGGAAAGGATTGCTTGTATAGCAAATGCTGCATCCCACATTTGACACCCAAAACTCTGCATTTACATAGAATTATCAGTACGTTTTGCCAATTCCTTGTTTATATATTTGTTATCTAATTCACCAATAGAAGCATGACCTATGTATAATATTTCAATAGATATATCATAGAAGTATGATTTTTGGCAGAGAAGTGCATAGGTTCTAAATTAAACTGTATACTTACTATATTGGTGTCGAAATTTTAATTGAACAATTTGATAACATTGATATAAGAAATTGCAGTTAAATCTAATCCCTATAATAAAACTTTCAAGCCATTATATATAAGATTATTCATGGACCTTTATATAGTTCAAGCTTTTAGTTTAAAATAATTCATCGATTTGACCAAAATAGTCAGAAGTTTTGACTCAAAAATACTAACCTGGATTTTTAAGCCATCCTCAGCAAGCCAGAAGTAATCAGGGATTCTGGCTAGGTGAAGTTTGTATGCCTCTGAGTTGGGATCTTCAGCCCAACGAGCAATCAAACACAGTACCTGTGTCATGTCCATTCAGTAATGACATGAAAAATTGTTCATATAAAATAGAAATTATAATTAGTTAACTGTTAAACATGCTAATTGTGTGTATATATATATATATATATACCTTTTCTACACTGCCAATGCAGAGGTATCTACTGTTCTCGTCCTCATAGCGAACATGATTAATTGCGACTTCAAGTGCCTTCTCTCTCAACATGGAGAAAGGCCAGCGATTCAGAATAGGCTCTGCTACGTGATGAAGAAATCCCCATAACATATCCTGAATAAGCGGATGTGGATAGTACAGATCCTCCTGAAATATTGCATATATTCCTCATCAATTCACTTCGATTTTGCTTTAAACACACTTAATACTACATGCTCACAAACACATGCGAAAACTTGAGAAACCTCCCACATTGATGTTGTAAAATCTCAAGAGGCCCCACTGGCCCCACCCATTTTCGTTGGTTGATTGTTGAGTTTAAGTGTGAGTACGAAACCTTACGTTGAAAGGAGACAGATTAAACTAGGGTTATACTATTGAAATCTAACTTGTAGAGTATTTTCATGAATAAAGAAAAGCTTTTTATCAGGTGGAAGAATCAAAGAAACATAAGAGTAAAGACTGATCTAACCTTTGCGACTGTGTTTCGGGCTTTATTCCAGTTGATTTGATCATAAGGCTCGTTATACATTTCTTCTCGCAACGATTTGACTAAGGCAGTGATGGGACCCACGAACCTCCTCCCATATAAATAAGACATGGGCATGTAAACCAGGCGACAATAGCACAGCATTTTGCCTGCACATCATTTCCACGACTGAACACAAATGCAAATGCTTACAAACTTGAACTCGCAGTGACTTAAAACGAAACGAAACCTGGATGAATTGGAGTGATGTTGGGAAGAAGCCAAAACTCTGGTGGAAGAGGGTTGCATCCTGACCATTCATAGATTCCCAGTACCTGTACCGCATGATGAAATAGCACAAATATGCATGAGTTCAGTTTTGAATCAATCAAATTCTATGGAAGCTTAAATTACATATCTAATATTTGAAGGGAATTTTGAAGAGACTTACGGTGACCCAGAACTTTCCCCATGAAGGAATAGCGGCTAAACCACCATGGTCAAGGATCCATTGTCTGCCTCTGGCCATTGCTCTGTCTTCTCCATCTTCAGGTCCCTCTCCCAGTATTCTCAACGCCACGTAGCTCAGCGCTGTTCCAAACATTGTACTGTGTCCCTCTATGTGGAATCCCCAACCTCCATCTTCGTTCTAATTTCATTCCATCATTATTGTTAATCACCCACTAATCCCACTTTTCTTATTTAATCAAACCTCATGTTATTATTTATGAACTTATGTACCTGATGATTGTACAAGTACCGAATGATCTCCTTCTGATGTTCTGGCCCTAACGCTGCATTCAGCGATCCCGTAATATACAGTGCCATCACCTGCACCGCACGTGCTCATGCTCTTAATTCATTCACATAATATTACCTCATCCTCCAAAGTTACATCCTGTTTCATTTTCCTCTTTAAAACTCGATAAACATCACTTTTATAGGAAAATAACTGAAACAATTATTATCCCACATGAGCGTGATGCATTCAACGTACTGCTCCCGAAAAAATAAAACTTGACATGTATTGTTTTTCTTTTTTTCATTACTGACTGAGTTTAGCGCTTCAAGTAAACTCATTAATGGAAAGAAAATGCCTTTTTTGGTCCCTCATTTTTTCATAAATTATCAATTTGGTTCCTACTCATGATAATATAAAAAATAGTTCCCACATTTGAAATGAAAAAAATACAAAATTAATTTTTTATTTTTGCACTTTATGACAATTTGATTCTTCATAAATTAATTATAAAAATTTAATTCCTTATACATTCAATTTATACAATGTTAATTTCTCTGTTTAGATTAATGAAAAATTAATTTTTTTTTTGTATAAAATATCATTCTTAAGGAGTTAATATGTTATAGTATATTTGTTGAGAACCACTATTTAATACTTTTCTTCTTTTGAAATCATTATACCACTTTAATCTCCCACTTATTTAGATGGATAGACTATATTTGTCTAACAATAATAAAAGTGGGTAACTTAAAGTTTACAATTTCATATAAATGGATGGCTATTTTTTATCATATTACGACTGATAGATCAAATTGATAGTTTTTAAAAATATGAGGGATCAGAAAAGTATTTTTCTCCTCTTCAATGTGACATGTTAGAAATGAAAGCTGCTGGCAACAGTGAGAATTGATATTGGGCTTTAGGGGGGAAATGGGCCTACCAAGGGCTGAAGGAAGAACAATGGGCCTGCGGACTCAGCGGGCCAATGACCATCATGGGCCTGAATGGTGGAGTAAAAACTGATGGCCCTTCTCATCGTGGTAATCAATGCTTCCGCGGTTATTTCCACTGCGTCTCCCACTTTCACTGCAGGTGGAATGGGCCCACATGGATTCTCCTTTCTCAGCTGCAGCTCAACATTATATTCAACCACATATCATTTAAGGCATAATTTTTAAAGTATTCATTATCTAATTTTTTTCAATGAATAATATAATAATTATATATCTTTATAGTTTAATATGCATATTTTAAAATTTTTCAAAAACATGTTCCACATTTTTATTATAAATTAATTTAGATTAAAATCAGCTTGAATTTTAGATTATATACAAAAAATTCTTCTAATTTCTATAATTCCATTATTTTATTAATAAACACATAATATTATCAATACATGACTCAAAATTTAAAAAATTATCTACGCATAATTTAGGCTAAAGTCAGCTTGAATTTTGAAAATATATGCAAATAACTTTCTTGATTTTTCAAATTTGATTATTTTGTTAATAAAAGTACAATATTATCACTACATGTCTCAAAATTTAAAAAAATTATCTAAAACATAATTTAAAATTTGAATAGAATTATTTGTTTGAATTTTGTTTTAAACATCTAATATATATATTCTGAGAATGTCACCAAACCATTCGGACAAGTGTGAAAACTCTATGACTTTTTTCATTCTTTTTCTACACTTTTCTCTTTTCACTTCTTTCATTCTGTTTTCTTCACTTTTCTCTTTTCACGCACGTGGCATCTCTCTAAGAAATTGACGAATCAAGCACTTAAAACCCTCCAACTGCAACTTTCCAAACCACGGCCATTACAAAAATAAAAGAAGATTATGAAAGGCAACATATGGCTTCATCAGAAGCTTCTAAATATTTACAATTGTTTGTCGGGAATCTAACAAAAGTTATCTGCCATGTATTTGGTCACATGTACTATAATTCTTTTGAAGTAGATATATAAAATATATTTTTGATTTCCCATGAAAAGAATATACACCCAAATTTTCTCTAACATAGTCAATAAGTAAAAAGTTGCGTTAAAATTAATTAGTCATTTCTTGCGAATTAATTTGAAAATACACCGACTCATATGTAGAACTAATTACTAACACCAAGACAGTTTTCTTTTTGTTCTTTTCTATGTTTTTTTTAATATTGTTTTGTGTAGGTTAATTCTTTACTTTAGTTAGCTCCTTAAGTTCTGTTCATTTTGTAAATAATATTTGCACCACTAACGTCAAACGGTGATATAAGTTTCTTTCAATTGCAAAAGAAAAAAGATGTTGGCATCATTGATGTAGGTAGGTGGTAGCTACGTACAATAAATGAGCATTGAGAAACTTGTGCAAGCTAAATTTAATTTGATTGACACTTTCTGGACAATTATTGTGGTATGCGAATCCATCACTGTAAGTAAATTTATTATACGGCAGTGAATTAAAAATAATAATAATAATAATAAGTAAAAATTATAACAAAAAAATTTTATATGTGTTTTAATCGTATAACAGATTTAATATACGGCAAAAATCCCAATTTCATTATTGTGTGGAGCCAAAAATTGGTGGAAACTCTTTCTCTTGTCTGGTGGAGACATCTTTTTGACGCAAAGGTTGTTTGACGAATTGACAATGAGGTGAACATATAATCTGAAAATGATAGACTAAGTCCTTGACTTCTTATTATAAATTTATAATGCTAAAATAAGTATTTAAAAATTTAATATTTAAAACGGTTAAAAATGATTTAATGAGGAATTATTTTTTATTAATAATTTTTAAGACTATTTTAATACTCTAAATTTATAAACAAAATTTAAATTGACACTAAAATAAAAAGTAAGAAATTAAAATAATACTTTTGAACAATTATGTAATTTCTATTTTTATTATTGATACAAGTTTAAATGCTAAGAGTGACAGATATAATTTAATTAAAAAAGACAGTTAGGGTGTAAGAAAATGCTAACCCTATACTTTCCTATCCTTTTTATATACATACAGATGCACGACATCATACAAATCAAAGACGAAATGACAAACGTCACTTAAAAAGAAGTTGGTTGATTTTGCCAAAATTATTTAACTTCTCGTTTTCTTTTGCCCGAGATTCATAAGCAATATATTGAAGCACCTTAACTAATTTCTCTCTGGCTCTATTAATTAATTAATGCAAGATTTGTATTAAAACTAATAGCTCCATAAAAGAATTTCAAATGATCTCAGCATCAAAGGTAACCAAACTAAAATGTTTAACAATATATTTTAGAGTGGGTTACCTTTTCTTTCAGGCAACATTATGACACAATAATTGTTAAATATAGAACAATACTATGCCTATTTTGATAAATTAATTATTATAATCATGCTTATTAATGAGAGAAAAATAAAACTAATTTGTTTAAAATTATCAATTATTAAATAAGTTAACATTTTGAGTATTATTTTATATTTAATAATTAATTATATTATAATTAAATAACAATATTTCAAAAAATACAAAATCATCACTTTGTCATATATCACGTATATATAACATTACCCTTATCACTAGAATTCATTCTAGACTTATTATTGTAGAAGAGTTTTGCTGTTCAAAGCAATATACAAAAATAGACGGACATGCATGGACGTTTGTTGGCATATTTATTGAATATTATAAATGTAACTCATGAAATGTCTAAGTATAACGAGCAAATGAAAAGTATATGAATTTTTACATTTACCAATTGCTAAAGAAAAATTAACAACCCACTCAGGAAATATCCTTGTTTAGTATATATAGAATATTAAGAAAGTCCTAAATACAAACAAAGCAAGGGATACCTAGTTCTACCTTAATCCTCGCCATATTTATTTGTCAGTAAATGAGCGTGAGTCTTTAACGATTAAAAAAAACACTGATAAATTTTAAGATAAAGCTTTTCATAAAATTACAGCCAATTTAATATATTTTTAATAATTTTTTGACACATTCTTAGAGATACTGTGTAGGTACAATTATAAGGAAAAATATTAGAGAACAATACATTTTTAGTCTCATTTTATCACTTGTTAAAATATTTAAAATAATTATTTATTGGTTAAAAAATATTTTTTTTATTTTTTTATTTTTTTAAAAATTATCAAATTTAATTATTTACCAAATCATAAAATTTAAATATAAGAGACTAAATTTTATATTTAAAAAAAAGAACCAAATATAACATTTTTTAGAATCATTTTAAACATTCCAATAAATAAGGAGCTAAATTGATAATTTTGTGATAAGGGAAGAAAATAACGTATTTTGCTATGAAATAATATAATAAAAATTTATGATAATAATTTTTTAAATATGCTAAATTATATGTTAATTTGAAATAATATATTTAAACGTTATTGAAAAATATAAAGTGACAAATTAACAAAAAATAAAAGATCTGGGTTTTTAAACAAAATCGTCAACGAAGCTACCCAAATTCTACGAACTCTTTATTACCCATCAGATGCAACCACGTGTATCCGAATAATGATCATAGATGACCAGGAGTTAATGAAAGTGGTAAAAGAGGAGCGAGAAAATCCAGGAAGATGATCTAAAACAATAAATGATACGAAAGTAGCAAGCGACGTCGTAGGATGATTCGGTGTACCTGCAGTCGCATCAGAAGGTCGGCGCTCTGTTTCGTGCGAAGTCGATTCTGCTTGAAGTTGCTGCGAAGCCTTTCGACTTCGGCACGTTCCTCCGCCGTTCCTGCTTCAGGATCGAACTCCCAGTGTTGTCGTCCCACGAAATTGTTCACCGACACAAGATCCTTCCCACCTTCTGCTATCTTCAACCTCCACATTCTGATCTCTCTCTCTGGACGACGACGACGACGATGTTCTGCTTCTTCGATTCTATTCACATATATAACACATGCGTTATTTTCAGATTTAGAGAACAAAACGTTAATTAATTTGATATATGATTTAACGGTGCAGTGCAGAATTCCTGTTGTTTTGGTTGACTTCTGTTAGAGAGAGATGAAATGCAGAAATGGAAGTGTGAAAACTATATGCACGGAAGAGGGAAAACAATGGAATCTTATCGAGTTTGATACTTTAAATTGAGGTGTTTATTCGGAGAAGAAGAGGACGATCAGGTTATGGACTACTGGTTCATAGAGATAGAATTTGAGGAGGAGGAGAGGAAAGAAGAATCTGGAAATGATCAAGAAGTGTGAGTCGAAGAAGGTTGATTTTCCCGATAAACTTAAAGAAAAGGAAAGAAAAATATCTAATTATGGAATTAGATGACGAGAGAGAGAGAGAGAGGACACGTACAGAAACGAAACTAGTTTCAGTGGAGAGGCAGCGGGGCCAGGGAGAAAGGAGATATGTGATGCGAGATGGTCGATGATCTGCATCTCTACATGTATATATATACACATATGGTAAGAAAAATGTCAGAAAAAAGAAAGGAAAAGAAAAAGATAATTTCAAAGGGTCAACTTTCATCCACTCTGCTTTATTATTATATTATTAATTAGGTGTTATTGTATAATAAAATTATTCAAAAAACTAGATTTAAATGTTATTTTTTTTTATATTTTTATCATCAGATTTTCAATTAATTTATATTAACAAGTTTATAATTAATTAATAATAATATATACACATATTGTAATATAGGAAAAGTTCAAAGGGTCAACTTTCATCCACTCGGCTTTATTATTATATTATTAATTAGGTGTTATTGTATAATAAAATTATTAAAAAACTAGATTTGAATGTAATTTTTTTTTATATTTTTATCATCAGATTTTCAATTAATTTATATTAACAAGTTTATAATTAATTAATAATAATATAAAGTGTATTATTTAATTTGAAAATTTTACAATTATATGCCATAACTATACAAATATTTTGGTATATTAAAAATTTATATATTTTTATATGTTTAATTTAATTATAAAATATAACAAATATTTATCATTACAAATAATATTTTCTACCTAAGAAATATATTATAATCTTACATGTACTGTCATATATGTATATATATATATTTCTTTCAAAGGCTGAATAAATATGAATTTAATTCTGCTTAGAGTACGGGGCATTGAAACGACAGCGCACGGTGGCAACCACTCAGTAATTTCAAGGTATCTTTTGCATCATCATGAGTAACTGGAAGAACAAGAAACAAAAGACACATTGCTTCGTCTTTATTTATTTATTTATTTATTTTCTCTTTTTTCTCTCCCTTATTATGAGCAGGTGGTTAATTTTCACATTCAGTACTGTTGTAAAGTGGTTTGAATTAGATTATACACCATTTTATTTATTTATGTATTTTTCCGTCTTACGTCTCAATTAAAAACACATTATCCATGTTAGGATTAAAAAATTTGCGAATTTATCAACTACAGTATTGAGTCTAAATTAACAAAGTTTAGATTTAAATGTATTATAATAGACTTAGGGAAATTAGGCAGTTTTAACATAACATTATTATGATTTCAAGTAAGTAGGTAGTGTTGGTACAACTCACACAAATGTTGCTTTGTCAGTGAGAAGCTCAATTGGAAATATTTAATTATATTATATGCTAAAAAAAACTTAGGTACAACTTAAAAATTTTTCTCTCATTAAATTTCTTAACAAAGAAATGAGTAAAAAATTTTTTTGACAACTCAACTTTAAAAAATTAGTCCAGTAAAAATCTTTTATCTGTAATATATAAATTTAAAAAACTTAAAATAAATAATTAAAATGTTTTTGCTGAATCCCGTTGTTTTATTAGTACTAGGACTTGGACCTTCGTGGAAACTTCTTCTAGAAAGAAGAGATTGGCAGGGTACGATGCCGTTTCCATCACTCTTCGTAACAAAGTTGAAGGTGAAAGGAAGTCCCTTCGTAACAAAGTCACTCTTTGTAATGTGACAAGTTAAGATCGAACGCAATGTATTTTGTAGCGTGGGATGCTTCATAACATAGTTAATATTTAATAAATAAAATTATAAATTTACTATATATTTTTTAAAAATTTTAGTTTTGAAATTATTTTGATGAATTTCAAATTAGATTTTATTTACTTAAAAATATTCTAGATTAAAATTTTTTTTATTGTGTGTTCGAACATTAGATCTTTGAAATTATCAAAATTCTTTAGAATAATTTTAACATTTAAAATTTTTCATAATAAATAAATAAATTTATAATCCTTAAATGTATTTTTAATTCAATCTTTATAAATCAATAATTTTGAGTAAAAATATGTTTATTTCTATTCAATTTTCAAATTTTAGCCTTGAACATAATTATTGGTTCAAAAAAATTTAAAGAAATAATTATTTAAAATTAAAATTTATTTACATAAAATTTAGTTATGTAAAGTTATATTAAAAGATAAAATATCTCAAATATTACAACTCAAAACTCATAAAATATTAGGTCTAGAGAAAAGTTCTGACTATTATGTTAATTAAATTTAAAATTTGAAATGGTAATAAAATTTTTATAGTAGATATAATTAGGTTTGCTCAATCAACTTTCTTGCGTGTTGGTAGAATTTAATTATTTAAATAATCTTGTTCCTTACAATAATAAATGGCCTCACCGAACTCATGTGAGAGCGGGTGTATGAATCGTCTCTAGTATCAGTTATTGAGATTTTTTAGTATGATTTAGAGTCATTAAATTCATATTTAATAGAAATAAAAAAATTTTTAAAATATAAAATAAATATTTTTTAAAATAATATTTTATTTTATTATTAACACATAAAATAATTTTTAATATTTTATAATTTATTATATATATTTTTAATATATTTTATTTTCAAAAAATATTTATTTTTATATTTTAAATTTTTTTTATGTATTAAATTTGGAATCAAAATTCATACTCAGCGCCTTGTAATATTTATATTGGGGTCATGTCATGAAATAACAGGATAATTTTTTTTTAAATTTTTTTGTCCTCTTGTAGCTACCCCAATTGTACTTCTTTTAATTTGTCGTCCCGAAAAAGATCCTTTTTTTCTAACAAAAAAGAAAAAGGTGCATATAGATGTTCAAAGTATTGTATGATGAAGAGATGTTGATAATTTTTGTTAAGTAGATATCAATGAACAAAAATGTTTTCTTTATAATATTATAAAAATACGTAAGTGTTTAAAATTACAAAATTAGTTAAACAATGCCCAAAAATATAAAACAGAATTGCTGTAAATACGAAAAAAATTATTCATACAAAAAAATAAAATATTCCAAATTATTAGAAATCACGATCGTATTAAAAACCACCAAGGGTGATAGCATAAGTTTTTTTCTTTCTTTTTTGGGTTCATTAGAAACACAAATAAGAAGTACATTAAAATATTACTAAATATAAATTTATAAACTTATTATTACGTAGGTAAATGAAAATTTTAATTTTTTTCCTCTTTGAATTTCTATATATGGAACGAAGCTATTTATTACCAATATATTTTTTTAAAAGATGAGTTAATTAGACATAAAGTTTTTTAGTTAACGTTGCGCAAAAGGTCATGTACACCAAGTAAATATTAACTTTTTCTTATTCTCATGTAAATAAAATGAAATAAAATCTTTAGAATGTTTAGTGCACCCAATTATAATTTAGGCATATAATTATAATATTATTAATTTTTAAGTTAATATTATTATAATTATATCCTTATATTATAACTTGATATACCGATGCACTCAAAAGTATACTAAAGATGACACTAATAAAAAAATATCTATGTAATTTTACTATATGCCAGAATGCCTATTTTGATTTATGAAACAAATCTGTTGAGTAACAACAAGTTTTCCTAAATAATGAGTTTTATTAATTAAAAATTTTAATAAAAACATAAAATAAAATTACGCATAAAAATTTAAAATATTTATAACTTTGAGTATGATGGCTCTCACGCGTGCTCGAAAAAGTTTATAGATAATGTTATGTGAAATACTTTTAGTAATTTTGAAGTAACTGGGCAACTACACTTCTTTAACTAAATTACTTTGTTGAATATATTGTGTCCTTTATTATAAAAAAAGGTAATTAAGCACAGTAATTCGCATCTTTCTTTACCTCTCGATCGCTAATTCTTGTGTCAAATCACTTTTTTTTTTTATGGGTTTTGCAATATAAAATTTGAATTCACAGTCTGTATTATTATTATTATTATTATTAGTATTATTATTTTGGTACTTTATTGCGCGTGCCCAATTATAAGGTTCGCAGGCAAGCTTTGCATGAAGCAGTCTTCAGTCATCGTTTACATGCTTACACGCATGCATGGAGGACTCTCTTTTGTGGAAAATAAGATATGTAATATCCTTTTGTAAGATGAGATTGAAAGCTAGTGTTATTAACTTGCATATCTTGTAAATAAAATATATTTTGTTATATTTGTAGAATTCTAAGACAGTTTCGTCGGCTGACACAATTAATCAATTCAACTTACATGAGTTTAGATTGAAATTGCATATATTTAATTTTAAATCAATTTAATTTATAAATATAATTTTAATCAAAGGTAAATTTACATATCCATATTTTATATTTAATAACTTTTTATTTATATAACGAGTTTTACTATTAATGTAATTAATCCAATATAAAAACAATTTTTTTCCTATCATGTGCAGATAAAAATTGGAGAACAAATGTGATTTGAATCAAAGTACCTAAAAGATAAATTAAAGGTATGTTTTACTGTATAAACGACATATTCAACTCTTTCATAAAATAATAAAACACACTTTGAATCTTATCTTGAGTTGCATCATATCTATATATATATATATATATTCTGTTTTCGATTCATGCATCATAGACAAATTAAATGTTCAACCTCGTTCTTGGCCAAGGATGTTTCATCTTTAATTGTCGGCGTTCATTGAATTTTCCATGGAGGCGACAGCAAACAGGAAAAACGTTAGTGAAGGAACTTTATTGGGATTCAGCAGTTTCATGCATTTTAGCCTTTCATTTCACCTTCAATCACAGCCATAGTTACTTAAACTTTAACTAAGAAGGAATTATTATATGTTCCTATCATGCTTACCCATTATCAATAAAAAAAAAAATGAAGAGACGGGCTTTTTCATTTTAATGTAGTGTCTAGTGTCCAACTAAGGCAATCAAGTTGGAACATTACATTATAGCCGTCTCAATTACAAAAATAAAGCACGCATAACATGAAGCAAGTGACATATATGTAATTGTCCACCAGCAACACCAATTGAGAATTGAGACCATAAATGTAATATTTAATTGATGGGATCAAGTGTTTGAGTAAGAGTGAAAGAGTCTCCTATGGGGTAATTATGCTTTATTAGAAAAATAAAATAAAATTATATATATATATATATATATATATATAAAGAGAAAGAATTTATGAGTAAAATAACTTTTTAATTATTCACTTATCACAAAATTGTCATTTTAGTTATATACTTATTGAAATATTCACAATAGTCCACACTCATTAGAAAATGTTATATTTAGTCATCTATTTTATTTAAAAAAATATCAAATTTAATATTTTAAATTTAAGATTTAGAATTTGACAGTAGGACTAAATTTGATAATTTTGTTAAAAATAAGAGATCAAATATAATATTTTTTTAATAAATGAGAGAATTATTTTAAGTATTTTATTAAGTAAGAAACTAAAAGTACATTTTTCTCTAGAATTTATACATCTAGTACCTGAAGAATTTGGGTCACAATATGGTATCAACGTACAGGAATCGGAATTATAATTTCACCTGCTATTGGGGGTCTTTTCTTTTTATAATTACAGTGAAAATATATTTAAATTTAATGACTCATTTCATATATATATATATATATGTGTGTGTGTGTGTATATTAGCGAAACAAACCAAAAAATTTAAAAGGGTGACACATTTGTTATTTAAGGAAAGACTGGAGACCTGGAGTTGCCTTATATGACCATAACATTTTAAACTTTTTGGCATATGATATAACAGAAATTTGTTTTTAGGATTTTTTTTCTTAAATCTATTCATATTCTTTAATTTTATTATTAGATGATATGAAAAGATACTATAATTATATTTTCGTAATCACGAAGTAAACATTTAAATATTAGCAATTATAAGTGAAACTTTTAGGTTTATTATAAGATCGTGGAGTCTGAATTATTTATAAGAGGTTCAGATTTTGATTATATATTTTGTTTTGTTTTAATTAATTAAGGATGGTACATATCATTTTGGAAAGAATCAATTTCAAATATTAATCTCGAAAGAAATAATTCATATGTCTGGAAAACATTATCCAATGTAACTTTTTTTTTTTTTGGAAAAATGAATTGTCTTAGAGAGATTATATAAGGCCACAACATTTTCTCTCATCTTTCTTCCCCAAATTTATGCTTGTAATGATAACATATATGAAAATATTCCAAATTATAATTTTCACTATTTAATATAATTTGAGTGTTTAAAAAATTTTTATTTTATGTTTATTTAAAAACCTATATATTAACAAACACTTATTTAAAGAATTTTATTTAAATTTAGTGCTGGGGCTAATAAATTTCACATATACGGAAAACGGTCTAGGTCATTCTGAAACAGAAATTCCTTTCTATCATGTCAATAAGAAGAGTACAAAAATAAATTAATTGTCCTTGGAAATTTAAAAAAAGAAAAAGTATGGCAACCTTTTCCTTTAATAAAGAATTATGTACAATGATGTGGCATATTTACCTATAGCAGATTCCCTAGATATTTTGTCTGACCTCTCTTTTGCCATAAGTATATATCCAAACAGTTAAAAAAAATTTAAATTTATATAAAACTAATTCTTATAAACATTTTAAAATGCAAGCTTAAATAAAAAAATCGAATAGATAATTGTATGGTTTTTTTTAATAATTCTATGATTTTTTAAATTAAATTATATAGTCTTTTTATATATTATTAGTTACTTCTCATATGTTAATAAGAGAATTTGATAATAAATATATAAAGAATATTATCTAAATTGATTTAATTCCCGCTGATATTCGTTGTTTATAGTTTATTTTCTTCTTTTTTTAAAAAAAAATTTTAGAAACCCTAAAATTTGTGAGAAAAAGAAGAAGAAGGAGGTGGCCCTTCCTAGTACGTTGTATTATGATATTCACATTAAAATACACAATCTTTTCCACTTCCCTCCATATGTGTGAATCAAGGAGACACTATTATATTATTATTATTATTCATATTCACACGTGAAGGCATGCACATGAGTCGTGTGCCAAGAAAATAACACAATCTTCTCCCTTTGCTATGTTAGGTTGAATGTGTCCACTCACATGTGGTGCTTTTATGCTAGTCGTTTTTTTTGTCAGAATGCTACTTTTTAAAAGTTATATATTAGAATAATTGATTTAAAGAAGATTACGTTAATCCAATAATTACTTTAAAAATATTATAAAATTAAAATACTAAATGCATTAAATCAAAATCATCCAAAAATTTTGAGACAAAAGTTAAGAAAATTCTGTTTTATAATTAAATTTTAGATAATATCAAGAATTTTATAGCTAAACAACATGATTTATTTAGAGTATGATACATAAATGTTGTAATTTTTTAGATTTATAAAATTTATCGATGAGATATTTGAGTATAGAAGATAAAAGTAAAATTAATTAGAAATCTTCCCAAATATTGCGCTATTACATAAAGATAAATTAACTTAATTCATAATTAAAATAAGAGAACCCTAGCTCGTGCATGCGAAGCCAATGCTACATGTACTTTAAAAGTGGAGGCTATTGTTTGTAGGTGGAATCTGTAGCTGAGGATTATTGACATGCAATTATTGGCGGAGCTAATATGTATGGCAAGCTTAACTTTTCAGAGGGAAAAAAATTACTTTACGAAAAATGAAATTATTATTTATTTGACTACAATTTTGTGAAAATATAAGTTGCTTCTGACAGAAACTTTTTTTTTCTGGCTGGGAAAAGAAGCATAAAATTGGAATTTCTCTTTAAAATAACAACAAAAACAGTTAATCTCTTTAAAAAAACATACCTCATTCAAAATTATTGATTACCACCTAATTTTTTTAACTTAAAATTTACGTTAACCCAAATTTATATATGTTATCTTTTATAATTTGACTCTAAGAAGCACTTTTTTTTTTTTTTTTTAAAAAAGTTGCCATTCACAACAATATTAATAAGACTATAATTGTATAATTTTGTCACATGCAAACTGCTTCTCTTTCACAATATTTTTAATTATAAAGCATTCAAAACATTACTTTTAAAAATAAACTAAAATTCAAACTACCTAAACATGATGTTATATTATAAGCATCAAAATTCAAATTTCATGTGCTATTTGGTGGATGTGGTTTTGGGTATATCTTTTTTGGTTTCTTCATTTGATCTCAGAGTAGATGATAACCGAAAGGCCTATTCTAATTAATACTATTTTGCCAAATGACATTATGGCCTTGAATAAAACAAACAGAAAGCACCACTTTTCTTCTTTCTTATTTTCTGTCATTATTGGTGTCATTTCTAATTATCTTCTTATATATCCTCTTTTTGTTTTTTGTTTTTTTCCTTCTTTATGTGTTGCTATGCATGTGTACCTTTCTTTCTTGTGGTGGCAAGGCTGTCGTTCACATTCTTGTGGGGTAAGATTAAAAGAAAATAAAAATACAACTCGCCATCGCACCGAATATTAGACATGAGAGAGAGAGAGAGGAAGAAAAATGGTGAAAAACACGTGCCATAATTAGTTACTTTTGAAAGCTATTTTTTCAGAAGTAAGAAAAAAACTAGAACATGTTTGGACTATTTCACTATCATTGAATTTGTAAGACTTGGAACATTTCATCCCACGTTTAAATGGTTCAACTTTTTCGATAGGCGTGAACATTAGGAAGGAAACAAAAACAAACTACGAAGGTGTTATTTGACTCCTCCGATTGTTCCTCTGATTTCGCCACGTTTCTCATTATAGTTATGAATACCTTTATGTAAATTATCTAAAATTAAGCAACTTTATGGAAGCTCAAGCTCTAGCTATTTTGCCACAAAAAAAAATATTAGGGCGGCGAATGGTAAATAGTGTTAGGATATTTTAGTAATTATAGAGTGATAATTAAATATTCTAGATATATACATGCATGAAGTAATGTAAATATAATATGAGGAGTATGGGTGTAAATAGAAACAAGTGGTTTGTGAGCTTTCAAATTTGGCTGTTCATAAAATGTTCAAATTTGATTTATTCAATTCATTTATGACATGTATAAACAAAAATTAATTTTATAATATATTTCATAATTTTAGCATATATAGATTATTAAAATTAGTTTATAAATTCACCTTTTATTATTTAAAATTTTTTTGTCCATATTCACGGACAGAAATGTCAGTTCACACCCTTTTGCTTTCCACAGAACACACCCATATTTGTTTGAAAGTAAATAAGAATTGTTAACATATTTAAAAGAGGAAAATTAAATTAACTTAATTCTGTGGGATTCCAAATTGAACTCAGTGTTTCAACTTTTAGAGTTGAAGGGTATGTGTAATATCCTAAAATTTTTATCTTGAGGGAAAATTTTTCCGAACATTTATATAAGTTAAAGGGAGAGGAGAAATTTAGTTAAGGAAAGAAGTAAAACATAAATAATAAATATGAAAATTAAATTAATTATATAAATGGAAGGTTAAGATAATTATTATAGTAATTCAAGTAACAAATTTCATGAATTTTAGGCTAGTTCAAGTGGCTAAGCTTGACCTAAGTTTCCATATGGACTTGTGTTCAAATCCCTTCTCCTCCGTTTTTCACCCAACGAAAGTGGCAATGAAGGTAGGTTATTTCTTTCAGCTAAAAGTTGTGTTTTGGTATTTTGATGGGGGTTTTGATGCTAAACATCATTTTGACTTGTTCTCCATGGATTTCAGCCTTTAATTTCGTGAAAATTGATCAGAAATCAAGCTTCTTCTATGTTGTTCGTCACACATGAACAATGCATGAATATTGATTGAATAGTAATGACAAATTTGAAATTTGGCCTAATTCAGGTGAAATTAGTTGTTTTGCTGGAGGGCTTTGATCTAGAAACGGTTTTTGTGTTGTTCTTTGCCTATTTGAGCTCTTAATTTCGTGAATTAGTGATTGAATTTGGAAATCCCTAATTTTGGATGATGAACATGAATAGTGATGTGAATAGTGTCTAAGATCCAAAATTTGAAATTGTGGCATGATTTGAAGTTGTTTTGGAGAAATGTTTAAGGGGTTTTGATTCCAAGTGAGGTTCTAACAATTTTCATGTGTCAATTTGATGATTGGAATACTAAATTAGAAACTCATCTTGTGCATAAACAGTAATGTGAACAATAGAGGAATGTGGACATTTCTTATTCTTCTAGGATCATTGGACCTTAAGAAGAATGTGAGCAATGATTGAAAGGAATTCAAATTGGGGCTTAATTTGGAGTTATAGTGTTTATGGTGGAGAAATGTGAATATTTCTCATTCTTTTAGCATCATTGGACCTTAAAAAGAGGAATAAAATTTGTTTATAGTTTTCGTTTTGAGTGGTAAGTTATATTGAGAATTTTTCTCAAGTTATCTTAAATTTTTTTGTTGTATGAGGAAGTTTGATGAAGAAAAATTCAATAGAAATGACTATGTTGAATATTTACTTTACTTACGATGGGTATAATTTCTAAATTGTTGGAAATAATTGAACAACTCAAGAGCTATGTGGAATGGATTAATTGACTTATTTAGAAAAATTTAATTTATGAGATCATAATCTTAGAATATTTGTGCAATCATATTTTTGGATTTAAAGGCAATGAAATTGTCAATTGGTAGAAATTTCTACCATAAGGAGATACAAACGTTACGAAAACCTTGAAGAATTTTTCTAAGTGCAATATATATGTATGTTGGTCTTGGTCATGAGTGGAAAAATGAAAACTTTAACATATAAATCATTTGGGTTCCATGAGTATATTTCTACGCGTATATGCATGTAATTGTTAGTCGTAACAATTATGATCATTTAAGGAAATATTTGTGATTTAAAGAAATGAAGCAAATTTTGGATAGAGGCTAGTTGAGAATGACAAATTACTTGTTAATTAGTTTATTATAGGACTATCCATAATAAATTTATTCGAGTTTAGATTATTATAGCGAGGGATATTACTTTCGTATTATTTTATTTTATTTTAAGAGCATAGAAGGTGTAATATATCTAGCGCGTAGTAGGGGAGACAATAAAAATGTATTATGCATGTCTTTTTCAGGCGAGTAGACAACGATAATTACGCATATTTTCTAATTTATGCAAATTCCTTTGAAAATAATTTTTATTGAATACCTCTGTTCCTTAGGACAAATTTCTTGAAATTTAAAAATATTTCATCATTTATGCATCCGTTGAGTATTTGTAAGCTTTTGTTTTGATTAAAATTTTACTGAGTATTTGGCTAAATTCTCTAAATGTTAGAATTACTCTAATTCTAGATTTTCTGAAGCATTTTGATTATGTAACTCTAAATTATCTTGCTCGGTATTTATGAATCATTCTAATTATGTATTTCCAAAATTATTCTAATTGCAAATTCTGAACTATTTTGATTATGTATTCCAGAATTCCTCTTATTTGAATTTATGAGTTAAAAAAATGATTTTGAACTTTTGAAATTCTCTATTATGTAAGTTGAAGTACTCTAATTTTATAACCAAGTAATACTTTGATTCTTTAATTATAAAGATATTTGATTATGTATATACAATGTATTGGGATTATGAGATTTGAATAATTTTATCTATCTCTATGCAAAAGTTTGATTCTGAATTTCTGAAACTTTGTCTTTTGATTATGGATTTACATATGTTAAAGAAATTTTTGGGAATGCATCTAAAATAGGACCCTGTAGCTAATGGCAGTTGATGTTAGCCGTAGTGTACTACAATCTGTATTCTAATATGACTTGGCATGTTACTGCAATTATTGTATTCTGCCGAGGCCTAAGACATGGTTCTGATTATTTTGAGCTTAAAACTTGTGACTGATATGTTTTAATTATGCTAGCTTTAAGCTAGTTTTGTTATTTTGGACTTCTGATGGTTTTGGTAGATATTCCCAACCATTCTATTTTGATTTAGATACTCTCAAGCATTTTGTTTTGATTGGGATGCTTTTATATTGCAAATAATTTGATTCATTTTTGTTCAAGATTTGTTTATATTTTTGTTTGTTCAAGGTTTGTTTATATTTTTGTTCGGGATTACATGTGAAGATTAACAAAGTTTTCCTCATTTGGTACTATTTGTATTAATTGTTAAGGTGTTCAAATTTTGAGATAATAAATGCTTTGTGAAAAAACTCTACGGTTCATAGTCTACCCCTTTTGTTGCGAATTAGTATTATATGCTCACTAAGTTTTCACTCACCCCTTATTGCTTAATATTTTTTAGATGATAACACTATTTGGACCCCCATTTATGAATTAGGAACTTAGCAAGTGTCTCTTGTGTGAGCCTTGCATTGTTCGCAAAGGCAAGTCATTCTTTGTTGTAAAGTTTGTTATTGTAATCTAGTGGCTCCTTGGTATATAGATGCATAGTCCTAATTTGTTATTGTAGTTCATAATTATCTATTGCAAATTCTGTTTACTCTTTTATATTTCGAATCTTAAATATTAGGTAGGCTTTTGAGAGCGAGATTTATCTCATTTCCTCGTGCCGATCATATTCTCATTTGTGCGGGTTGTGGTAGTATGTTTCCAATTAACGACCTAAAAATAAGGGGTATACATTCCCCTAGACTTAATCATGTCCTGTCTAGGCTGTTAGAATAAATTTGACTTTACCTTGTTTTTATGATTTTTTTTTTAATTTTATTTTTCCCACCTTTCTTATTGTAGTTATGAACATATACCTTTGTGTATATTATCTAACATTAATATTATCATTAGGAATCTCAAGCTCTAGTTATTTTGCCACAAATAAAATACTAGGGCAGCGATCAATTGTAAATATCATTAGGATATATTAGTAATTATAGAGTGATAAATATTCTAGATATATAAAATTGGATGAAGTAATGGAAACAAAATATTAGGGGTAAGGGTGTAAACATGAAACAAATGGTTTGTGAGCTTTTCAAATTTAGCTGCTCATTGAAATTTCTAATTTGATTAATTCAATTCATTTATTACATGTATATATACAAGAATTAGTTTTATTATATATTCTTTCAATTTTTTCAAAGAGAGATAGACATAGAGTGAATGAATTTTACTTGTAGGTCTTACTAAAATATATGACTCACTTAAATGATGGATTTTGCTACTTTATGTCTATTTCTCTTTCTAAAATTGATCAAAAGAGAAAGGATTCAGATTCATATATTTCATAATTTTAGCATATATAGATTTAATTAAAATTATTTCATAAAATTCACCCTCTGTTATTTGAAAACTTTTGTCCATCTATTTCACTTCACGCCTTTTTTCTTTCCACGTAACATACGCTGTATGATGAAAGTAAATAAGAATTGTTAAATTTTTTAGTTTAATTAATTGGATTCATTTATCACATGAATAAACAATAATTACTTTGTTTATATACTTCCTAATTTTAGCATATAGATCTAATTAAAACTCGCTCATAAAATTCACTCTTCACTATTTAAAACCTTTTGTCCATTTTCGCCAACATAAATATCACTTCACACCCTTTTTCTTTCCACAAAACATACCCATATTTGTCTGAAAGTAAATAAGCATTCTTAAAATGTTTAAAAAAGAAAAATAAAACTTAATTCCGTGAGATTCTAAATCTCAATATTTCAACTTTTAGAGTTGAAGGGTATGCTTGCGAATGCAATGTCCTAATTATAAAGGGTATATTATATTTTCCTCTTGACTTAATAATGTCCCTAACTAGGCTTCTACAATTAATTTTTCCTCTTAACATTAATCCGGTCCAGCTTAATCCAGACATATATGATTAATAATAATTTTTTTCATTCTATAAACTTATTCCCTCCTCATCTGACTTTTAAAATTAATATATAAGAGACAGCATATCATAATTAATGTTCTTTAATATAATAACAACACATACAGTTTTGAAATTTCATGATGTGTTTTTGATTAGTGCAAAAATTGCTGATTAACAAGTAAGCAAGATTAACACTATTTTATATGCAAAGTCATAAAGGCAAGGATCACGCAGATGCGTTTTTGCAAAATTTTCTGCCACAACAACGCATAAGCAGCCCAAGACGTGGACGCAATAATAAATTCATCTTTATTTTAATATATATATATATATATATAGTTCTGATTATAATTTATACTTTGATACCTATTGTTAGGTAGTCACATATATACACCTAATTTTCCGTTGTTATATTTTATACTATCGAACTAGTTTGTTTCTTGGTAATGGTTTCTAAAGTGATTTTTCTATGTTTTTTGATGCAGATTACGTCGAGATTGCTTATCAATTAAAATTGAACTCAAACCTTACAAGACAACTTGTATTTAATTTATCTGAGATATTAATTTATTAGCAGCGAGCACCGCAAGAACATATATATATATATATATATATATATATATATATATATATAAAACTAGTATTGCAGTCGTTTCAAGGATTATAAAGAAAATAAATTCAAATCATAGTCAAAGATTATTTGAAGAAAAAAGAACTCACGATACTTACGTTTAATATTTTAAGAATATTTTATTAGAAAGAGTTTACCGTCCATAGCTAACTTCTTACGTTCAAAGCAAGCAAAAGTTAAAGATGCATATATCTTGATATTGTTTGGAGTTTTAATTTTTTTTTCTTAATTTCATTTCATTTTAATATAGTTCTTTAATTTTATTTTAGCTTTCAGTTTCATCCTTAACTTCATTTTGTTGTAATTAACCTTTAAATTTATCTCATATTTCACTTTCAACCCTTAATTATATTTGCTTTCAACTCAATTCCTTAACTTTCAAAAACAACTCAAATATTTCTTTATCTCTAATACCATCAAATGAAAAAAGTTAATAAACGTTACCAAATTAAAACAAAATAAAATTAAGGGGTCAAAGTAAAATTTAAGGTAAAGTTTAGAGACTAAATTAGAACCAAATTCTAATAATCCAAATATATACGTATAAATTTTATGAATAACATTAGAAAAATAAAATAAGATTTTATGGACTAAAATGAAAGGAGAAAATAGTATTCAGGGTACAAATTATAATTTTAATTTTTTAGGGACCAAAATGAAACAAAATATTTTTTAAGATAAAAAATATAATTTTTACCATTACATAGTAACTTGCATAGTACATGTAAGCAAAAGCGTATGGTTACTGTATAAATTTTGACAAAAACACCTAGTTACTATTTACACGGTGTAAAATAGTAACTTACATAGTAGTAACTTGAAAATTTTGCATTTAAATTGGAAAGAAAGGTGATGGAAGGATTGTTCATATTTGTGAGAGAGGTAGCTTTACGGAGACCTCTTTAATCCAAGTTGTACTAAAAGAATAGGAAATCTCTATTATTGATTATTATTAATGAGTGTATAATTAGCAAAATATTACTTTTTATTTTACTAAACGTCTTTTATTTTGTCCAACTTTCAATTTTTTTATTTTTTATATAGATTATATATAGATATATATTTTTTTCCTCTAAACTAATCTTTTAAGAGTATTGATTCATTTTATAAAACAAATTTTTACATATTATACTCATGATAGTGGTAGAATTTCATTTAATAGATTGAGTAGAATTAAAACACTAAAATAACATTTAATAGTACCTTTATAGAGCCTTATGGACTTTGTACATGTAAGGCTATGACAATTTATGTTGCATAAATCACTAATTTACATTTTGTAAGTTTCTTAGCAAAATAATTCATCCCATAACTGAGATCTATAGTAAGATTATATTGCCTAAATAGTCATTGGTACATGAGGTTACTATATTTTCTTACTAGGAATATTCTAAAACCGAACCATATTAAAGGCTCCTGGATCAATCTAGAATTAGAAAAGCAGAAACTAAATATTTAGTAAATTTTAAAACATACAAGGGATCCAAACTATCAAGAGTATTAAAATTATTATTATTATTTTGAAAATACTAGTCACTCATATAGGATTTATGATTTCCATATCTAATAAATAAGGTATAGATGCTGATGATCAACAGGTTCTCATGTGATCTAAATGCAAGTTCCATTTTAATCCATTATAATAATGTCACTTCTCTTCTAAACACTCTTTATTTTATTTTATCTTTAAGCTTATTTTTATTTAAATCACTTTATGATAGTAAATATGTTTAAAAAAATTATTTATTTGTGTATCCTATTCACACTATTAAATGGATTTTATAATTTAAAGAATGGATGGAAATTCATATAAAAACCTCATAGCCGTTAGCGGGGTAACGACCTTGGTGTACCTTGTTGAAATAAATTATTAAAACGTATCCAAAAAATGAATACAAGTATGAATTATTGAGACATATCTAGTGAAGGCATAAAGATATGAGATGTTGAGATGTATCTAGTGAAGGGTTATGAGTATGAGTTATTGAGAAGTATCCGGTGAAAGGATACGAGAATGAGATATTGAAACATATTTGGTAAACAAATACGAGTATGAATTATTAAAACATATCTAGTAAAGGGATTCAAGTATGAGTTATTGAGATGTATTCAATAAATGAATATATTATGAATTATTGAAATATATCTAGTAAAGTAATATGAGTATGATTATCTTAGTTCTTTCCTTGATACCCACTTCATATAAAATTATATTATCGAAACATGTTATTTGTTAAAAATTCTAAGGTCTCTATTATTTTCCTTTTCACTTGCTTTGTTATTTATTCACTCACTAAGTCAATGATAGAATTACACATCTCTTTTTAATATTTTTTATATTAGTAAGTGCTAGTGAAGTTACCTTGGGAATTTTCTTATTGTTCAAATTTTTTGGTATGTTATTTTGGGTTAATCACAATGTAAGTTTGACTCCAAAGTGGTGGCTGTTAGATGTCAGGTTATTTAGTATTTATACATGTTGTGAAGTATTGTAAGCCTTATGTGGGTTATTATCCTTTTTATTTTAAATATATATTTTGAAACATTATTAAGTTGATCAGTTAATATCATTGTGAAATTGTTGAATTATATTTCAAAGAGTGTCAAATAGAAAATGTAAAAAGTTATCTTAGGTTGGTTGGGCTAAGAAGATTTAGCTTTTGCACTAATCACAGTAAATGAATTTGGGTCGTGACACAAATGAAATCAAGAAACAAAATTGAAAAATTTTAGATAAAAGTAAGAGCTAAATTAGACCAACTAAAATTAAGTAAAAGATTAAATAAAACTTTAGAAAAAGTTTGGAATTTAAAGTATATTTTAAATTTTTAAAAAATTATTAATAAATAATTTAAAGACTTAAAAAAAAAAACATTTGATGAATGTATAACACAAAAGACTAACAAGTAACAACCAAAGCTGTTAAAACTTTTTTTCAACCGGGGAAGCCTATAACATTAGGAGGAGATTTTCTCTAAAAAATTCTACTTGATTAAACTTGAAAAGTGAATATAAATACATATATATATATATATATATATATATTAACATAGCATCATATATTGATTTAAGACCTTAAAGTATTAGGTTTAGGAATCTTTTTATTAACTAATATATCTTTAGTCATGATTTCAAAATAGTATCCAACAAAAAAAAAACTAAAAAGAACTAATTCTTTGTTTTTATAGAATTATAGGTTGGCCACGAAGGGCCGGCCAATAATATGATATATACATGACATAGGAAACATCTTTAGGACAGATCATCGACGAGATTGCTACGTATTAAAAGCTATTTCAATGCTGATGTGATTAATTGATCGTACATCCATGATTGTTGACTGATGCAATAATGCAGTGTTAGTGGGTGTCATCTTTATCTTTGGCCCCTCCTCTTTGATATCTTCAACCTCTTTCTGGTGTACCAGTACTCTTTCTGGACACATGTTATCTTCAGCGTCAACCCACCTTGTTCAACTTTAAAAAGAAACATTTTTTGGACCATATCTCACGTCCTAATTAAATGCATGCACATTGTGTTATAATGCCAAAACTTAATATGTATTAATAGCTTTTAATTAATACATACTTTATCTCTCATTTATGAATATAAATAAAAACAACAACAAAATTAGTCATTTATTTTTATATTTTGTAACAATTTAATTTTTTATAAATTTAAATTTGTACAAAATTAATCTTTTTATTTAAATTAATGAAAGACTAATTTTACATAAAATAAGATTTATGAAAAATTAATTTATCACAATGAGCCAATTTGACACTTGTCTCATTATAAATAATTTATCTGTGTATTTTTTTATATGTCACAATTTTGACAATCAATATCGATGTGGAAATTGTTTATGAGAAAAGTTAAACTAATCTTTTGGTATCTATCTATAGTTTCTTCTCAACTTTTGATTTGGCTTTCTGTGATTTAAAAAACTTTGTCAATGGATTTTTATAGTTAATTATAAAAATATTTTTATTAGTGTATAACCTTTAAATTTTTCTTACATAAATAAACTTGTTATTGTGATACAATGAATTAATATGTATGATTTTTGCCGGTAAATAGAGTAAAAATTGATGATAAAATGAAATTAACTTATCAAGAAAATTAAAAGAAACAGTTTATGTCTGGCGAACATATGTGAAGCACTTCTATTAATATTTTTGTATTTGACAAATCTTTTGAAAGAAGCACTTTTTGAAGCCAAATTATTAAAAATGCCATGTATAGATTTACTTTGAAATTAATATTACTTGTATAAATAAATGGTTTTAAATACTAATTATGGTCAATTTTAATCAAATATAATTAGTTGCCAATATATATTAGGGATAAAAAAACTCATTCACCGGCAAAATGACAATAATTAATAATAATTTATTCTAACATGGTCAGAGCATTACATGGGCACATACGCAGAATTTTCTTGTCAAATCCACAATATATATATATATATAGTACTTTTTATAATTCTGACTTATATTTTTGTTTTTTAATATTAAATTTATCAAGATGCTTTATATATATTTGACTGACGATAAATGGTCATATACCATAAATTAGCCGCTTTCTTTTCTTGAAGCACTATATCGTATCGTGGATTGAGCCTAACACACAAAGACACGTTCCGACTCTAATGTTCCTTGTGTCCACATTTCGAGCCTAACGCACTAAACGACACGACGTTTCTGCTAGTTTTATTCCAAAACGATATGAGCAAGCGATGGAGGGCTTCATTTTAATTTTCAACCACAATGATGTCACCATTACGTAGAAGGTTGAATTTTGGCACCCCTGAATATAAATTATATTATCCTTTTGTACTCTCCATTTTTCCAAAAATATTTTCAAATTATTATAAGATATTGAAAATTTTATTATATATATATATATATATTGTAAATATATATTTAGTCTTGTTTGACACGCAGATTGATGTGAGAATGTCATTATTACATAACCAAAGATGTTATTCAGATAAATCTAAACGCAGTACGGAGATGTACATGTAAGTTAAACGTGCACTTGGTAACATAACAGAGCGTGTATAGATTATGCATAAGCTACGCGTTTTATGAACGTCAATACATTATAGGTATAAATGCAATTAACTTAATTTTCCCGACGTTCTTACTTATACATAAGGCCTTATTGACAATCTTGAAATATGGTCTTCAACTCAGAATACTATTGTCCTTAATTAATTAAATTAACTCATTTGGGTATACACACACACACGACATTGTGAACACATATATATATATACCAGCATTAATCCTTACCCTATTCCAATAATTATAGATGTAAGACAAATCATGTGCCATTCAAGGACTTTATTTAATTATGACACATACAAATAATTAGTTGAGAATTAATAGTTAATTACTTGTAGGCTTCACATGAATGTTTTGTCTAGCTAGTACATGTTAAATATTTTTTTTATTTCCTAACTTATTGTAATATTATCATTTTGATACACAACTTATTGTAATGCTCATTCAAAATGATCTTCATTTATTTAAAAATATCATATCTAGTTCTTCAGAAAAGTATCATATTTAATTCTTTTACCTAAATTTTAAGCCCAAAGTTGATAGGCTAAATTTAGTATATTTTTTAAAATTGGAGGATTAAGTTTGATATTTTTTAATTAATGGAAGACCATTTAAGGTATTATAATGAGTAAGAAACAAAAATAATAATTTTATGATAAGTGATGAACAAAAAAAAGTTACTTCCTCTATGTTAAACTAAATAATTCTTTTTGAAAGAAGTTATTTTTATGAGTTAGACGTAGATAAGAAATGTTTTTTTTTTTTAATGTTTATGCAATTAAGTTCTCTTATAAAACTTTTTGATTTCCTATTTTTATTCCTATCAAATTGACAAACTTGCAACTATTCACAATTTGTTTCATTCACTTCAGTGCCTCAAATTTCAAACTGCTTTGAATGATTAGTCACTTTCGTCTCATCTCTATCTAAAACGTATAGATTGCTAGTTGGATATGTGGCAATTGTTAACTCCCAAATTATACACACCTAATTAATGCACAGAAAATAAGCCTTATTTGTGAAATTAGGAGGATAAATGGACAATCTTGTTATTAGGTATGAAACAATTAATAATAAGAATTTCTTGTTGGGACTTGTTAATTATCTGATGGTGACAACTAATATGTGATGCCATTATATTAGGCTAGCTAGCTCTAGTTGGTTTATTAACACGTAAGGAATTTATGTTAACAATATATTATTAAATAAGTACTTAAAATATTAATTTATTTAATAATTAATAGTTCATAAAAGAATTAATGAATTTGAGTTTTCTGTAATTAATTAGTATGATTATTACAATAAAATTATCTATAGTTAAAAGTCAAAATATAAATTATTGTGTCACAACTAAAGAATATCATACTAAACATATATAAGATCTTAATTCCTCCATATGAAATGATAAAAGATTGAAGGAAAAGTATTTTAATAAAAAAAAAAAGACTAAATCTAAGCCTTGTCCTCGTATGTTTATTTTTTTCTTTCAAGTTGTTTGAATCGCATGCTAATTTATTTATAACATTTCAAATAAAATAAAATTCACTAAATCAATTTTTTTCCCATCTAACTTGTGATTAAACAAAAATATTTTGTCAAAATAATTGAATATGCTATTATTCAAATTGGTATTATACATAATTTAAAATCTGTCATTCTTGTAATGATCATTAAATTCCATAAGCGTGACACACGCATGATTAAAATTTTAGATTTTTCATTAATTAGTTACAATTGTCATTCAACTACGTAATTTTAATACAATGATTGACTCGATCTTGAGCTTGTGGTATTTGGCAAGTTCCTATATTATATATTAAGTCCTTCTAATTTCTCTTTGTTAACTCCTAATACATGTATTAATCTAAGAACAATGTGCTGCGCGAGAGTACACTTGTAATTAACTTAAGAAGAGTCAGAGTCGTACACATGACGAAGCAAGTAATAGAAAAATTGAGACACTTATGCATGCATATCATTCACAAGTGATCACAAAACCCTAAAATATCTATTATTTTATTAATTATATCAAAGAATATTGAAATCGACACAAATGGTGGTCACTCACACACGCAACAGGCTCAGGAAAATTTGGCCGCAATTAATTAATTCATAATCGAATATGACTTCCATATCTTTTTCTCCTTGGACTTAGCATAATATTCTGGAGATTGATTCGTAGACCGAATCTTCTTAATTAAATTCAAACAAAACTAGACAACGTGTAGCTAAGGCCATATAAGTCAGAGAATTTTCATCAAAAAGTAAAATATCATTTATTAATTAATTATTGTTTTAGTCCCTAATTTATCTATCCATTTTTAATTTGATTCTTCAATTATTTTCATACTCAATTGACCTTTCATTTATCTTATTAGTCTATTCTTAATTTATTAAGATATTTAGTTCTTCATTATTGACTAATTTTGTATTGAAAAAAAATTTATATATAATTCTTTATATCTTTGCAATGATGTTCTTTCATTAAAATATGCCAAATATTTAATGTTTTAATTATATCGCTACAAATATATGGTTATTGCAAATAATTATATTATTTTAAAAATAAATTATATATTATTATTTGTTAACCATAAATTTTTTATCTTTTTATTAAAAAACAGTATAACAAAGATATAAAAAACAATATATAAATTTAATTTATTTGAATTAAATGTACTAATGTTCAAATCAGTAAAAAATAAAATTGAAAATAAATTAATAAGTGTGAGAAATAAAATTAAAAATAGCTTAATAAGTGAGGGATTAAATTAAGAATAAAAATTAATATAAAAAATAAATCAATAAATTATTAATAAATAAAAGGTTGTAATAATATTTTACTTGTTAATCAAACCTCGAGGTTCTTGAGTTCTTGTCTTTATATTTGTTTGAAAACTTAACAGCTATCATCTGAATTTTTTTTATAGAACCAATTAAGTCAGATACTGATTGCTCAATGGATCAAGTTATAATGTTGAAGTCACCATGAAAAGGAGTTTAGAATTAAAAAATTCACAATGATTGCGTGATTGCAATTAATTTTGTATGATCCAGAATAGGAGTGAAACTGAATATAAAAAATATTTATAATAAACTTAAACTAATTAATTAGTAGCAAATCATAAGTACGTACGTGCATTCGTGTGATTCATTCACCATGGTTGTTGAAATCGACATAATTGATTATTCAAGCACAGACATGCATTGGTTGAAATTAAAATTTTAAATGGAGATGAATTTAATAAAATTTGTATTGTTAAATAAAATTTAATGGTTTAAATATTAAAAAAATTAAATTTTTTTTTATTTATTAAAATTTGAATCATTAAAAAAATTAATGATTCAAATAATTTTAAATGCTGTAAAATTCCTCAAGCTCATGCTGTCACAAAAGAGAACTCAGAATCAATTTTAGCTGTTTTGTTTTTCTTAAAATCATTTTACTTTACATTTAGGATTAAATTGCTTTCAGGAATCTTATTGTGGAAGAATATATTCACAAAATATTTTTTTCATGTTAAATAATTTAAAAATAATCATTAATAATATTTAAATTCAAGGATTGTATTAAATATATATTAATAAACATATGCATCATCATAGATTTAATAAAATTTTATTATAAAGTATATATTAAATATAAAATATATGATACAGAAAAAACATGTAGAAATTGATAAAATTTAAGACAAAGGCTTAAAGAAATAATTAAACATATTCATTAATTAAAATATGTTGCAAATTAAAACTAACAAAGAAAGTATTTAAACAAAATTTTAATTTTAAAATAAAAATAGGTAAAAAATAAATAAAGAAAAACATTAAATGGCTTCAAAAATTAATAAAAATGGAAAATTTAAGGCAAAAATCATCTTAATAAGGTTTTAATCAGCTTACATCGAGTCGAGCTTTGAAAAAGTTTTATGCAATCCAAAACTCTTCATGGGTTAAAGTCATGCCCCATTAAAAACATAGCGTTGGTTTGGACTTTCTTATTATTTTTTTACAATAAATTTAATCCTAAATTTTAAATTCTAAATCAACATGTCTCATAAAGTTTTAGGAAAGATATATTACGTCTTAAAATATTTAATAAAAATTTATTCAGAAAGCAAACTTTAAGATAATTTTTTGTTTTTTGTTTTGATTGCTTAGGATATCTATTGGTTCATTGTTAGTAACTACTCCTTTAATTCACTGTCAAGCCCAAATGGAAAAAGGTCTTCTAAACAAATTCTTTTTATACGCATACCCAATAATTTTTTGTTTCTGACAAAAGAAATCGATATTGTCGAGGGATTTTTTAATCATGCAAATATTAACTATAAAGTAAAAAGTTGCATAATTTGTACATTTATATAAAGACAATAAAGAATAGTTTATCCTAATAATAATAGTAAAAATTTTACAAATTATTAGTTGGACCACATATCTAAATCAAATAAATATTCAGTCATTTGTAAATTGCTACATGCAATACAGTAGCTGGATTCTGCCTGTCTTAATTAATGACATAACTACTTACTATTAAGGGATCAGAGTTAGAGATTTTTTTTTTTCGTAGCATACAAAGGCCATGGTTTCCAACCTCCAAATGATTAAGTTTCAAAGCCAGGATGTGCTTTTAATTTTCTGGAGCATGAATTTGAATTAAGTTCGTCCAAGCATGAATGTCATCTTATGTGTTTCTGTATTATTTCCCAAGAGATAGCTTAATAATAAGAGACGGTAAAATTTTGTGTGCACTTACAATTTTAAATTTATTAGTACATTCAATTTTAATGTAAGGATATAATTGTAATATTATTAAAATCATGTTTCTATATTATAATTAATGTATTTAAAATTGTAAGTACATGGAACTCATTCTCCAATATACTTATGTGATTATTTAATTATTATTTATTTGATATATGTAAACTTAAATTATAATTTTCTATTTCACTTTCTTATAATAAGAGTAGTTGTTATTATATTAATAAAAAATATTTTAAAATTTTCACGTATTGATATAAAATTAGTTAATATATCTTGCGTAGGTAGCAACTTCATGTGAAACTGGTTTAGTGAAGTTTGTTAATCGTTATTTGCCCAAAAGGAAAAGTTGTTAATTGTTTGTTTTTTTGTTTTTGCATAAGTAAGTTTTGTTAATTGTTATAAATATCTAATCATGCAAAATGCCAAAAGTTTTATTTGGACAAAAAAATTGAAACAAATATGAATCGATTCAGTACCAAATGCCATCGATTTTTATACATGGTTCAGATCGGTTTGACTGATTCTTCATTAATTGATTTAAAGATCAAATAATAGACCAAATCAAGATATGGTTTTATATCAATCTTTCAATTCAAATGGCCCGTCTATTTTTAAATCATTGATTCTGGGAATTACGATTTATGTTAGCACCAAGTGAATATGACATGTGCAGTCCCTAGCTAATATTCGTTATTTTTGGAATTCTAACTAAACTTAGGTTAGGACCCTTGTAAAGGTTTTGACTATGTCATTTTTCCTTCTTTTTATTTTTTGAATGAACTGAATTTATATATATATATATATATATATATATATTTCTGGGATAAACTTTCTCATGTGGTTTGGTTATAGCAGGTTGATTAATTAGATATTTTTCAGAAAGATAGGCCTCAAACTATATAGTAACATTTGGCTTGCGATATTATTTAGTGGGAAACGCAGAGACACATATATAAGAAAGGATGTTGATAATTCAATTATGTTGTTTGGGATCGAACCAACCATGTTCGTTAGGTCCAATCTTTTTTGTCTAACGTGCTTAACGTATACTTTAGTTGATTATTAGAATGGGTCATATATAGCACTAAAGCGACCACATATGCTAAGTTTCTGAGCTTATTGAGCACCATGCCTATTAATATACTATTCATCATTTAAGGCTACTTCTTCATATATATACACTCCATGTTGTATTCATTTATTCCGAGTCAATTCTCTACTCATATAATCTGCTCTTAGATTTTTTCTCTCTGTGTGGTTGCAATGTGCCAGTTGAAGCTAATTATCCTTTATGACTAAAGATCTTACATTGAGAAAAGCAATTAACTATGGTATTACGTTCCAAAGTATCTACTTTCGAGCAATAAGTTGGTACGAATTGTGGGTATTTCTTTAATATATATATATATATATATACACCATTATCTAACAATCCAACAAAATAGTACTTGATATTGTTATACTAAGAATATAAATATATAAGATCTCTTTGGACCAATAGTCCTAAAATTTTAGATTTCCAACCAATATACAATTTATCATTAATTATAAAAATATTAGTGCAAATTATGGAATAATTTTTTATTGAAACTAAACCAGGTTAAATAATTGAGTAAGTGGAAACTCAGTGAGTAAGTAATTATAATATTGTAGAAATTAAGACAGACTTACGATTGTATGTCTTTCGAAATTTAAAATCAAATATTATACAGACATAATTCAATAATATTAAACAGAGAATAATTATCAATAAAATGTATTTGAGAATTTCTTATAGAACTAATCATAATTTCAAAATACAGAGTTAACCCAAGGCTAGTGAAGAAAAATCAGAACTTATACTCATTTGGCCATAGGCTCTGAGTAAATATTATAATGGTCCTAAGCCTTAAACATAATATAGTGGTAAGGGTTTTATATCCAACCTTACCAGAATACCAATCAAAGTGCACTACGACTAACGTCTACTGCCGTTAGTCACAGGGTTTTGTTTTAGACACATTTTCAATATTTAGAAATAAATAAATACCTATGTATAGATGTCAGAAATTTCAAAATCTTATCATTTCAAAGTTCATATTTCAATAGTTTTAATAATTTAAAATTTAAAATTCAAAATAATAGTTTGCATAATTATGATTATCTACTCACCTGAGAGGAGTATACCAACCTCCTTCTATCATTGATTATAATTTCTTTGTTACAATTTTTTAGCCACATAAAACATTAAATAAAATACTCTTATCATCCAATCCATACAAATAAATTTAATTATTTTAATTCTATTACATACCTATTAATTGTCCCTTATTCATTTTTATCTAATTCACCTCTTTCTTTTTTAAATTTTAGAAATTAAATTTATAGGTCACTTAAAGAATACTTTAAAATACTTATTATCATTATTATTATTACTATTACTATTACTATTATTATTATTATTATTATTATTATTATTATTATTATTATTATTATTATGATTATGATTATGATTATGATTATGATTATGATTATTATTATTATCATTATTATTACTATTATTATTATTTTATTCAATTATTCCATTATACACATATTAAATTTCGAACACCTACCATAACACAAATTTCACTTAAGGGTCATTTAATAACTTCTAAATTTTCCATTTAACCTCATATAATATTTATTGTTATATAATCAAGCTATTCTAATTTTTCCTTCGAATTTCCTTCTTTTTTCTTCATGAAAAATCTAGAAAAAATTACAAAAAATTTGAATTTTGTTATAAAATACAAACTAAAATTTCTAAAAATTCTAAATCACTCTTTAGATGCATAACAAAATTTAAGAAGTTCTAAGAACACAATTTTCACTAAATTATCAAATTGCCTCTAGACCCTTAAATTAGAGTTTTTCAATTCGGAAGTCAAATTTCAAAATTGATAAGTGATTTTAAGGGAAAAAGGTGCGAAATTCATCTTAAAAGTATAATCATAACTCAATTTGAAGCAAACAACTTGAATTAAGTTCAATTTCATCACTTTCTTGCATGAATAGTGATTTTCATGGATGAACGGTACCCGAATTGGGTTTTCTTTGATTATGAAGAAATTAGACCAAATTGATTAGTGAAAATAATGGAGAAAGGTATGAAATCAATGTAAGGCTACTTCTTCATATATATACACTCCATGTTGTGTTCATTTATTCCGAGTCAATTCTCTACTCATATAATCTGCTCTTAGATTTTTTCTCTCTGTGTGGTTGCAATGTGCCAGTTGAAGCTAATTATCCTTTATGACTAAAGATCTTACATTGAGAAAAGCAATTAACTATGGTATTACGTTCCAAAGTATCTACTTTCAAGCAATAAGTTGGTACGAATTGTGGGTATTTCTTTAATATATATATATATATATATATATACCATTATCTAACAATCTAACAAAATTGTACTTGACATTATTATACCAAGAATATAGATATATAAGATCTCTTGGGATTAATAGTCCTACAATTTTAGATTTCCAGCCTATATACAATTTATCATTAATTACAAAAATATTAGTACAAATTATGGAATAATTTTTGACTGAAACTAAATAAGGTTAAATAATTGAGTGAGTGGAAATTCAGTGAGCAAGTAATTTTAATATTACAAAAATTAAGGCAGATTTACGATAGTAAATCTTTTGAAATTTAAAACCAGATATTATACAGACATAATTCAATAATATTAAACAGAGAATAACAACAACAGAATGTATTTGGGAATTTCCTACAGAACCAATCATAATTTCAAAATATAGAGTTAGGCCAAGGCTATTGATGAAAGATCAGAACTTATACTCATTTGGCCATAAGTTATGGGTAAATATTATAATGGCCCTTGACCTTAAATAGAATATGGCAGTAAGGGTACCATACCCAACCTTACTAGAATACTAATTGCAGCGCACTACAACTAACATATATTGCCGTTAGCTACAAGGTTATGATTTGGACACATTTCTAATATTCAAAAATAAATAAATATTCATGTATAGATATCAAAAATTTCAAAATTGTACTATTTCAGAGTTCATATTTCAATATATCTAATAATTCAAAATTTAAAATTTAAAATTTAAAATAATATTTTGTATAATTAAGATTATCTACTCACCTGAGAGTAGTATACGAACCTCCTTCTATCCTTAATTATAATTTCTTTGTTGCAATTTTCTAGTCACCTAAAACATTAAATAAAATACTCTTATCATCCAATCCATACAAATAAATTTATATTTTAATTCTATTACATACCTAATTAATTGTCCTTTATTTATTTTTATCTAATTCACCTCTTTCTTTTCTAAATTTTAGAAATTAAATTTATAGGTCACTCAATGAATACTTTAAAATACTTATAACCTATATTTGATTTTGTTATCCTTATTATCATTATTATTATTACTATCATTATCATTGTTATTATCATTACTATTATGATTATGATTATGATTATGATTATTATTATTGCTATTATTATTATTTTATTAAATTATTCCATTATGCACTTATTAAATTTCTAACACCTACCATAACACAAATTTCACTTAAGGGTGATTTAATAAATTCCAAAATTTCCATTTTACCTCAAATAATATATATTGTTATACAATCAAGCCATTCTAACTTTTCTTTCTAATTTTCTTCCCTTTTTCTTCATGAAAAATCTAGAAAAAAATTACTAAAAATTTGAATTTTGTTCTAAAATTCAAACTAAAATTTCTAAAAATTATAAATCATTCCCTATATACATAACAAAATTTAAGAAGTCCTAAGAACACAATTTTCACTAAATTTCCAAATTGCTCCTAGATCCATAAATTGGGGTTTTTCAATCCGGAACCCAAATTTCAAAATTGATAAGTGATTTCAAAGGAGAAAGGTGCAAAATTTACCTTAGAAATGTAATTCTAACTCAATTTGAAACAAACAACCTGAATTGAGCTTAATTTCATCACTTTCTCGCATGAATAGTGATTTCCGTGGATGAACGGTATCCAAATTGGGTTTTCTTTGATTCGGGGAAAGTTGGACCAAATTGATAAGTGAAAATGAGGGAGAAAGGTGTGAATTGTAGCTTTGAATTTGTGCCTTCTTGGGTCACCAGAAAATTGTAGAAATTTCAACGATTTGGCCACCGGTGAGCATTGATGCGTGGTTGAAGGTGTTTCTGTGGTTGAGAGGACTCGTTGACTAGGTGAAATGAGTCTCGAGGAACCTCTAGTTGGCTAGAAAAAAATCGTACCATGAGGAGCTGCAACGCGATTTTTTGACAATTTTCACTGGTAAGGAAGCTACCGGTGGTCGGTAATGGGCCAGTGAGGATGTTAGTCACTCGCTGGTGAGTTGGAGTGGTTGCCAGAGTTGGAAGCTTGGTCTGGCATAGTGAAAGAAGGTGCAGAAAGTGGGATCTGGTGCATAATTAATAGATGATTTTATGGATGATAATTGGAAGTTAATTGTATAATTGGGTAATAATATGAGTTAGGTGGAATTAGTGGAAATAATTGAGAATTTTAAAATATTTTAAATGAAAAATATGATGTTTTTATCATATCAAAATTTTTGTCATACATACTTGGTTACCGTACTTTGTTGAGTTATAAATGTTAAAAATGCATAAAGTGAAGTTTAGATACTTACTTAGTTATAATCTTAGATAAAATTTTATTTGCATCCTCATTCAGTTTTGACTGAGTTCCTTATTGAATATGAATTTTATGGGTTTTATAACAATATACTTTATTATAGTTTAACTATACATGAAAATAACAAAACTACATTAAATATATATTAAAGTAAAAATCAAATTAATATTTTTTTAGTTGGTCATATTGAATGATTCTTTATGTATGACTATATTAAAATTTTTATATAAGTACTACAAATTATGAAATATAAATAACTTTTATTTAATTTAGTATAAGAATTGCATTTAAATAAAATTTTATATTTTAACTATATAATTATATATTTTAATAATTTTTTATTAATTGATATAAATTTTTATGAGCTACATTATAAATCTACCTTTTTTTTTTTCTTATAAGTTTACTTAAATTTATAAGTTTGACAACCTCACTTTAGAACGAAATATATTATCAATCTAAACAGTGTGTCATGGAAAACATATAATACTTAAATATAATTTAAAATACCAATGCATCTTAGATTTTAGTCTTTGTCTCAATCAAAAGATCACCAACTCCCCAGCCTGCAGAGAAAGCTCAAGGGTAACGCATAGTCTCAGCCTCCACAAATTCAATTTTATGTGCTGTTTTTTATACATCGGGAATTTAATTCTTTAAAATATACTTGAAAATTTATTTTGTATAAGATGTTTAAATATAATATAAAATATAAAATGTGCAAAATTTACGAGTAGAATATGTTTTAGATAAAAACAACAATGATGATAATCAATTTATACATATCAATTTTTAGTCCTATATATATAAATTTTTAAAGACTTCATAAGTGATAATTATATTCATGCATCTACTTTATTAATGCTATTTTGTATCACAACTTTGTCCTTATTATCCCATATCCTCACAGATTAATCATGACCAAAATTTCAATATATTTAGCTCTTTATTTTTTAGGTATTTGACCTTACCCTATTAAAGTACGTCAAGATTCAAGACCCTACTATTGCCAATATTGAATAGATTCTGTGCCCTTAAGTGCCTTCATCTTTCTATTTATTAATTCATTGCATGTACATGATATATATAAGCATGTATCTTTCTATCTATCAGTTTCAGGCAACATTTTTGCTTTCCTCCTAGCTACTTTAATGAAAACATCAAGTCACTTTACCAAAAATAGCAGCCAAACTATCTTGAATACAATGCACCTCAGGATCTTTATAAAACATTTAACATATGATTTTGTGGAGTGGACTGAATATTGAAGACTTTGAAAAAGGAAAAGCTCATTAGTTATTGACGGGTACTCTTTTTCCAAATAACTTTTAGTTTATATGCATTATAATTTAATATTCTCATAATTTCTTTTTTACTATTAGATATGCATTTTAAAGTTTCCACTATAGTAATTCATTAGTTAAATTATAAATTTAGCAAGTTAACATGAATTTAACGATAAAATAGTTTAACTTTTTGAACAGTTAGAGATTTTAATATATAATTTTTTTTTAGTAAAACATCATTTTGGTCTTTCACTAATCTTTTGCCTCGATTTGGTCCATTATTTATGAATCTTATCTCAATTTGCTTTGTCATTAATATAAATATCAGTATATTTTATTTAAATTGAACTGAAATTGAGGGATTAAATTAAATGTGTTAACTTTTATATTAATGAAAGATCAAATTAAAAATGGACTTATAAACAAGCGATCAAATTGAGATTGCAATCATTGATGCACCAAATTAAAACTAGACAAATAAATTAGAAACCAAAATAACGCTTTTTGTTCTTTTTATTTTCTAAAAGAAAGAAATACGAAAGCTATTTATAACTTGTCAAAATGATTATAAAAAATAAAGGTGTTACTTAATTTAGGGAATAAATTTTGCTTTCCTGAAAATATGCCTTTAATTGCGTTGGCCCTCGCTCGTGGAATATGGTTTTCCAACATAATCTTCAGATTACATCTAAGTGTAGAATTAGTGGAAGGGTCAGAAAATAATATAAAGGGAAGGACACTGGACCATTTCTTTATAAATTGATTAATTGAATCACCTCCCAACCTTATATGGGAATTGCTTTTGGAATTCAAAATCACACGGTTATCCCTTTTTCAAACAACTATACGAATTACCAAGAGTTTTGAGTCTTATTACCAGAAAGTTTATTTCCAGTTTGTTAATTATTCATTGTACTAGGGTTTACCTCCATTGAAGCCGTTTTGAAGCTTAAAATTCGCCATTCAAATACGTTTCGAAGCTAATTTAGTTTGGTTTTTTGCAATGTTAATTTTCTTATGTAATTATAAAGATGCTTATATTAAGGGTAGCAATCTCTATTCGATAAATAAATAATGGAAAAATTGAACTTTTGGTTCCTAAATTTTACACCTATTTTTAAGTCAGTCCCTATAATTGTTTTTTTACTTATATTTTTTTTATACTTATACTTCCCTAGGAATGGAACGAATTACCTCCCATTACTGCACGTATGGGAATGATGATTCCGAAAGAAATGGATTACCTTGCGAAAATTCATGCCAAATATGGGCTTTCTCTTTTGGTAACTCAAATTTCCGCTACCAAACATACTGTATAAGTTGTAAAACTTGTATTAATGGAAATTCACACCACATATTAAAATAAAATTTTAAAATTAAAATTAATAATTTACTTCGTTATTTAAATACTAGTGATGGTAAAGAATAATATTCGAGCATATAACTCTATCAGTTAATAACTTAGCATGCAATATTATCTTGAAGTGTTCTACTTATATTTAACCAAAGCACTATATTGAAGTGCTCTAGTTATTTTTGATAAACCTTCTTCTGTATTTACATGTATGGGTTATTAAAATATGAGAGCATAATATTGAAACCTGAGAAGAATTTATGTACATTGTTCTTATATATATACATCGAACACTATGAGGTTTGAGATTCTTTAAACCATTGACTTCCCTCACCCATGGGTGAGCTTAATTCCCTTTTCTGTTGCTTGTCTTCTTTGCCAGCTTTGAATACTATGGTTTGGGTTCGTCCAAAGGAAATGTATTGAATGTGTCTCGCTGCCTTCTTGGTCTTCCAGTTTGAATTTATTTGAAGCCATTGATGTTTTCTTTTAAACACGTGAAATAAGTAGGGTCGTTTCATTTTCATTCTTATATGTGCTTTGAAAGTTTACTTTTATTTTCATTTTCTTTGAGATTTAAATTTTTTGTGTTTACGTAAATCAAGCTGTAAGTATTAAAAAAATGCATAAATTTAACAATTTATATTTAAAGTTCTAATATCAAATTCGATAAAATAAAAAATTTAAATCTAACAGTTTACATTAATAAAAAATTTGACAAAAAATTTAAATTTAAAGCTAAGATAAAGTTTTCAACGAACTCTAATAAAATTGAAGAACTAAAAAAAATATTTCAGATAACAAGCTTTACAAAAGCTTGAGTTAATAATATAGATATAACTGGAGTATTATATGTGTCAAGTGATTAGTCAGATTACACTAATTAACTTTATGTAAAGAAGTTTGTTTGCTTATCACACCCATGGTCACATGTAAAAGGGATTAGCTACGCTCAGTTACATATATGTATACTTCGATCTAACGCTTTGAGTATTGAGATTCTTTGAATCAACGACTTCCATCGCACATGGGTGAGCTTGACTTCCTTCAGTACTGTCTCTGCTTTTAATAATCTAATGACTCATCAGTAATATTGCTTGTCCTCTTTTCCAGCTTTGAATATTTTTAGAGTGGCTGTACAGCGGTGAATTATTAAAAGATAAAAAGTTAACAATAAAAAATTAAATTTTTTTTATATGAATAACAATCATACAATAGATCTGCTATATGATCGTTGATCCGAACTCAAATACTTTGATTTGGGTTTGTCCAAAGGAAATGTATTGAATCCGTCTTGCTGCCTTTTAGGTCTATCAATTTGGATTTATTTTAAGACATTGATGTTTTCACATGCGAAATATGTAGGATTGTTTCATTTTCATTCTCATATCTGGAGAAAGTTTACCTTCCTTTACATCTTTTCGGGATTTAAATATTTTTGTATTTCTTTATAAATATATATTTAAAGTTGTAAAACCGATAAATGAAAAGATTAAATTCGAAAATCTACATGCAATTTGACACTGTGCAGTTGATTATGAGAAATTAATGTTTTCTTTTAGGCACATGTGAAGTACGTAGGACCGTTTCATTTTCGTGATCTTATGTGTGGTTGTGGAAAAAAATTGTTTTCATTCTTATTTTTTGGTTTGATTTGAATTATCTGTATTTTTTATGAATACGTGAATTAAACAGTAAATATTGAAAACTATGCTAATTTGACAGTTTACATTTAAAGTTATAATACCGAAAGTATATTATGAAAAATGCATGAAATTTAATCACCTTTTTGTCTTTAATTTCTACAGATTTTTGTAGGAATCTGGAATTTTTTTTATATAAAAGATAACAAAAGGTAGCCAATATTATATAAAACTAAGAATTATATATTTTTGACAAAATTTTTTTATTTAAAGCTAAAATCATTGTTTAAGTTTTCTAACAAACTCTAATCAAATTGAAGAACTAAAAAAAAAAAAATTAGATAACAAGCTTTACAAAAAATTGAATAATATAAATATAACTAGAGAGTAAATTGAAAAAAAAAAGAAAGAAAGATAGAGGACGATAGAAATTGCATGCATATAAAAATTTAATAGTATTTATGTAAAACAATTGGCGATAAAAAAAATTCCTTGTCTCTTTCATCTCAACAAAAATAAAAAAAGAAATCTTAATGTAAGCCTTCAAATGAGACATCCTCATGAGATTCTCCAAATTTTTCTTTACCATCTCTAATTATGGACCAAGTTTGACTTTGAAAATTAAGTACATTGAACAACCTTGATGTGATTTAATTTAGATTATTGCTTTCACTACATTTACAACAAACAACATCTAATGAACCAAGCCTTCCCCCATCAATTCACAAGATTAACTAATTATCACAAGATAAGTTATATGATCAAATAATGACGTAGCTTGCAAGAAAATAATTGGTAGAATTACAATTAAGGACTATTAATCTAAAACATACTTAGTGTATATATGTTTAGATTAGAATCGAGCAAAATTCATTTTGAATCACTTTAATTTTTAAATTTGATTTAGGTCAAAAGTGATTTTATGTTTTAAAATTTTCTATCTCAAAATTGAGTTTTTCAATCAATGTAATGTATCTAATGTAAAAGTAACTTTTTCAATTTACGTGCAAATGAGAATTTAAAAGACAAATATAATTTTTAAAAAAAACTTAAATGATAAACTAAGTGAAATTATTTAAAATATAAATTTTTATTTAGATATGTAAACAGATTTTAATTATATAGGATAGTAAAGTTTAAAAATATTCAAAAAGATTACAAACCAAATACTTTTACTCTGAAAAAAATTATTTTTTTGGAGAATCAAATAACACATAATATAAAGGAGTTCTCGAGTTGGATCTCAGGGTTACAGAATAGAGTTTTTCAATATTTTAAAAAATTGATCTCTAAATGTTTAAAATAATTTTAAAGTATAAAATCTTTTACAATAAATATTTTAGATTTATTGTCTTTCTAAGTTTAATTTTTTATAAATATATTCCAAAGATAACATTCTGTGAAAATTTATGTCCTGTTACTTTCCACGCGTGATTTATATCTTGTTTTTTTCTTGTAGCAGTATGTAAGATGTGGCGGCGAAAGTTTTGTCCAACTTTTAGTCTATTATGTTTTAATAATTACGAGCACAAAACTGTATGATATGACATATTAAAACTAGAATTTATTTTATATATATATATATATATATATTAATTTAATAACCAAGGTTAATCAATAAATCAAAAACTAATTACATTTGTCCACGTGAATCTTATCTTTTCTTTGGATTGCAATATCTTCCTCACTTTGGAAAAAAAATTACAATTTACCTCTTTCTTTGATACTTCCATTTTAAAAGTTTTTAAAATTTTAAAAGGCCCCATTGGATAAAATTGCATTAAGAGGGAATGTATAAGTTGAAAAGATCTATCAACCTAATACCATGACACATCGATTAATTATGAGGGCTTAATTGAGGGTTTGGAAACTGTGTTAGAAACAGTATATAACTTGGTTGATTCAAAAATTATGAGTAAGAGATGATTTTTAACTTTGTCTATTGAAAAGAAAAAAAAGAAAAAATGAATATTTTGGTGTACAACTTTTTGTCTTAATGTCATTTTAGTCCCTAAAAAATTTGTGTGCCAAAAAGATTATTTAAAAATCATGAACCCTTCAAAAGTAGGCCATGTATTAGGGACAAAAATGATCCTTTGTAATTTTTACAAGACTTTTTAGCATTCAATTTATAAGGAATCAAAATGACACAATAACAAAATGTGAAGAACCAAATTAGTCGTTTTTCTCATTAAAAAATTACTAATAATCTCATATATACGTACCAATTCAACTTACAACGTAGCTACAAATTCTATTATTGACAAACATTTGTATTGATTTGCATTTCTAGATTTAGGAACAACTAACTATTGAATTGCGCAGTTTTGTTAAAGGGTGGCAAAAGTTATTGTGTTAGGTAACCAACCATTGAAAAAGAAAAGGTTAATTTTTTTGTAATTGCAATTTAGTCCTTAAAAATTGCATTGAAAATCTACATCCTTCCCTATAAATAGAGTTTCAAAAGCTCATTTCTCACAACTAAGAAAGGAGCAATCCTATATAGAAAGAGAGAGTTGTAAGATTAGTATCCATCTATTAGCAAGAGACATAAAAATATTGTATTATCCTTCCTATATAGAGAGAAGTTGTAATCCATATTTTTCTCATAGTAAAGTCATTTTTTCAGTGTCCGTGGTTTTTTACCCTATTGAATTTTTTCATGTAAAATTTTGTGTGTCATCCCAAATTATTTGCTATAATTTTGCTTCTATTCAGTGTCTATTTACTTTACAATTAGTATCAGAGCTTGGTTTGGTGTGTTATTATCTATTTATCATATACTCTGTGGCTGTCACTAATATAGTGGATCCTCCACATTAGAAAATAAGTAAAATTATTTTCACCCAAGATACTAGGTGCTATTCACGTGTACAATGAACTATTCATATATACTATCACTATTCATACATATGGTTACTATTCATGAAAAATAATGGGAGCTATTTTGCTCACAAGTATACTGTGATTGAAGCAATGACAGCAAAATTTGATATTGAAAAGTTCAACAACAGTAATTTCTCATTGTGGAAGTTGAAGATAAAAGCCTTCTTAAGAAAAGATAATTGTCTTGCAGCTATTAGTGAAAGGCCGATAGAATTCATAGATGAAAATAAATGGAATGAGATGGACGGGAATAGTTCCAAATCTTCATATAGAATTGCAAATGAGATATTGTCCAGCATAAAGGAAAAGAAAATGACGAAAGAAACTTGAAATCTTTTAACTAAATTGTACGAGGCCAAGTTACTACACAATAAAATTTTCCTTAAAAGGAAATTATACACTTTGCGAATGTCCAAAACTACTTCAATGATGGAGCACATCAATACTTTGAATACTTTATTTTCTCAACTCATATCGTTAGGCCACAAAATAGAGGTGAATGTATGTGCTAAAATCCTACTTCAAAGCCTACCTAATTCCTATGACCAACTCGTCATCAACTTGACCAATAATTTCTTGTGGACTACCTAATTTTTGATAACATTCCACCAGTTATTTTGGAAGAAGAAAATTAGTGTAAAAACAAAGAAGACAAATTTGGTAGTGATGAAAGGAACATCAACAGAACAAGGCTCAAGTGGGAGCCAGAATCAAGGTAGATTAAAGAGTAAGAAGAATATCATATGTTTCAAGTGTAATAAAAGGAGACACTACAAAAATGAGTGTTGGAGTTTGAAGAAGAACACAGAGACCAAAGGCAAAGATATTGAGTCATCAAGTGCTTAGGGATGCATTGTAAATACCTCAGATGATGGAGAAGTCTTATATAGCGAGGTAGAAACAGTTGCTGATGGCAAAAAAAGGTTTTATGATATTTGGCTTATAGACTCAGCAACAATGTAGCACATGACCTCACAGAGAGAGTGGTTCCATCAATATAAACCTATCTCTGAAGGATATGTGTTTATAGGAGATGATTGTTTATTAGAGATTGCTAAAATAGGCACCATTAAACTAAAGATGTATGATGGTACAACTCGCACCATCCAAGAGGTTCGACATGTGAAGGGTCTCAAGAAAAATCTATTGTCTTTAAAACAATTTGATAGCAATGGGTATAAAATCAAGATACAGGATGACATTCTGAAAGTCATTAAAGGTGCACTTATAGTTATGAAAGTTTAAAAGTTAGTGGTAAACCTATTTATGCTTAAAGGAGAAAGACAATAACAAGGAGAAGTCTCAATTGCATTAACTAATCCAGTAGCTGAGGAATCAATAATACTGTGACATCGTAAACTTGGCCACATGTCAAAATATGGATTGAAGATTCTTATAGAACGAAATCTTCTTCATGGACTTAAAATGGTTTCTCTACCTTTTTGTGAGCATTGTGTTACAAGTAAGCAGCATAGGTTGAAGTTCAACAGCTTTAAAGAAAGAAGTAAAACTATCTTATACCTGGAGCGTTCTGATGTTTGGCAAGCACTGGTCTTATCCTTGGGAGGAGCAAAGTATTTGATGTCATTCATTGATGACTACTCCAGGATATGTTGGGTGTATTCAATCAAGAGAAAGAAGGAAGTGTTTGAAGTTTTCAAAACCTTCAAAGAGCGTGTGGAATGTAAATTTGAAAAAAGGATTAAATGTCTGAGATCAAATAATGGAAAAGAATATACTAGTGATGAATTTAATACTTTTTGTCAGCAAGAAGGTATCAAAAGGCAATTCACAGTGCCATACACTCCACATCAAAATGAAATGGCAAAGCAGATGAACAGAACTCTGTTGGAAAGGGTAAGAGCAATGTTAAGAACTGTTAGATTAAATAATTCATTTTAGGCAGAAGCAGTCAAGATAACTTGCTATGTGATCAATCGGTCACCATTAACGACAATTAATTTGAAGACCCCAAAAGAGATATGGATTGGGAAGCCAACTGATTATACAAACCTCCATATATTTGGAAGTCTAGTATATGTGATGTACAATGCCCAAGAAATTATAAAGTTAGATATAAAATCTAAAATATGCTTTTTCATGGGATATACTGACGAAGTAAAGGGGTATCACCTGTGGTAACTAATCCCAAGGTTATAGTTAGTAGGGATATCATCTTTCTTGAAGAGAAACAATGTATACATGAAGGTGATAGCACTTCAAAGGAAATAGTGGAGACCATTATAGTGCAAATTGAAGGAGAAGAAAATAAAACAGAAGTACCATATTCTTCTAATGCAACACCAAAGTACGATGAACAAAAACAATCTAATATTAAGACTCCATAAGTTTGATGGTCAACTCAGGAGAGGAAGGAACCATTTTGTCTCTCTAATTATATTATGGAAGGGAATATTGCATACTATCTACTCATAGAAAATGGAGAGCCTTCAATTTTTCGAGAGGTATAAAGAGCTTAGAAGCTTCTCTGTGGTTAGCAATAATGTAAGAAGAAATTGAAGCCCTTTATAAGAACAAGACATAGGATCTTGTTCCACTACCAAAAGGATGAAAAGCCATCGGGAACAAATTGGTGTACAAGATCAAAAGAACTAGTGATAAGTAAGTTAAACAATATCATGCTAGACTGATGGTATAAGGATTTACTCAGAAAGAAGGCATTGATTATAATGAGATATTTTCTCCGGTTGTTCAACTCACAATGGTTTGTGTTACAAGTATAAGCCCAAAGGGAGAGCCCATCCTAAAAGACTAGTATATTAAGTGGGAGAGCCCCTTGGTCTTATAAGCCCCCTCACTTAAGGAGACTCCCCGATGTGGGACTCCTAACAGTTTGAGTGGTTTTAGCAATGTGTGTTTCACCTGACTTACATCTAAAGTAGTTAGATGTGAAAATTGCATTTCTTTATAGAGATCTTGAAGAAGAAATTTATATACTCCAGTCATAAGGGTTTGAAGAAAAAGGAAAAGAGAACTTGGTTTGCAAGTTAAACAAATCTCTATATGGTCTCAAACAGGCCCCGAGATGCTGGTATAAGATATTTGATTCCTTCATTGAGCTTTAGATATAATAGACTTAATGTAGACTTTTGTGCATATATCAAGAAGTTTAGTGGAAATGATTTCATTACTTTGCTGTTGTATGTAGACGACATGCTGGTAGCAGGCCCTAGCAAAGATCGTATCAATGAATTAAAGGCACAATTAGTTAAGGAATTTGATATAAAGGACTTGAGGCAGGAAAAGAAAATTCTAGGGATGCAAATTTACTGAGACAGAAATAACAAGAAGATTTGACTTTTTCAAAAAAATTATTTAAAGAAGATCTTACAACGCTTCAATATTCAAGATTGTAAGCCAATCTCTACCCCACTTCCTATTAATTTCAAGTTATCCTCAAGCATGAGTCTTAACAATGAAGAAGAAAGGAAGGATATGTCTCGAGTATCGTATGCATCAGTAGTGGGTAGCCTAATGTTCACTATGATTTACACAAGACCAAACATTGCACAAGCAATAGGAGTGGTTAGTCGATATATAACGAATCTTGGTCAAAAGCATTGGAATGCTTTAAAAAGGGTCCTAAGATACATTAAGGGGACCATAGATGTTATATTGCGTTATGGAGGATCTGATTTCACCATTAGAGGCTATACAGATTTAGATTTTGCAACTGATCTTGATAATAGCAAATCCACCAGTAGTTATATGTTTACTTTGCCTGGCAGAACTGAAAGCTGGGTTTTAAAACTGCAACCTATTGTGGCCACTTCAACGATAGAGGCAAAATATATTGCAGCTACACAAGCTAGCAAAGAAATAATCTGGTTGCAGATATTATTAGAAAAGCTTGGATACAATCCCAAGAAGATTACACTATTTTGTGATAATCAAAGTGTTCTCCACTTGGCGAAGAATTTGACATTCCATTTTAAGATTAAACACATATGAGTTCAATATCACTTTATCTAAGAAAAGGTGGAAGAAGGAAGTATGGATCTGCAGAATATCTATACTAAAGATAACCTAGCAAATGCATTGACAAAACCAATAAATACTGATAAGTTCATATGGTGTAGATCTTCTATTGGTTTAACAAAGATGTGAGCAAAAGGAAATTGCAAGGAAGGAAGAATGGTGTGAAAATTGATTGATTCTTAATCAAATCTTCAAGTGAGAGATTGTCAAAGGGCAGTATAAGTTGGTGTGCTAGGAAACCAACCATTGAAAAAAGAAAAAGTTAATTTTTTTTGTAATTGCAATTTAGTCATTGAAAATTGCATTGAAGTCCTTCATCCTTCCATATAAATAGAGAACTTCAAAACTTTATTTCTTACAATCAAGAAAGGAGTAATCCTATATATATATAGGGAGAGAGTTGTGAGATTAGTATTCTCCTATTAGCAAGAGATATAAAAATATTATATTATCCTTACTAGATAGAAAGAATGTGTAATTCATATTTTTCTCATAGTTAAGCTCTTTCTTCCTTATTTATGGTTTTTAACTCTATTGGAGTTTTTCCGCATAAATCATCTCAAATTATTTATTACAATTTTATTTTTATTTGGTGTCTATTTGCTTTACAAGTTCCATAACTTTAAACTATTAAATTAAAAATTTTTGAACTGCATATAGTCAAAATTTAAAATTTTTAACAAAGCGTGGTAACTATTTATAATCTAGACAATTAGATTATGTATTTTTTCTTAATATTAATCATTACATCCATATGTCTCCTTGTAATGAAAGGGAATCTGAATTACAGTTGTATGGATCATTTTGCTTAAAGTCTTGTGCACATTAATTTACTTGAGTATATATATATATATATATATATATATATATATATATTAATCCTTACATCCATATGTCTCCTTGTAATTATAGGGAATCTGAATTACATTTGTATGGATCATTTTGCTCAGAGTCTTGTACACATTAATTTACTTGAGTGTATATGGGGTCCTATCATTGGTGCTGTATATGTGACCCATTCTAATAATCAACTGCAGAATATGTTAATCACATTACACAAAAAAGATTGGACCTAACCAACATGGTTGTTCTATCCCAAACATTACCACATCGTTGAATTATCATCATCCTTTCTTATCTCTCTGTCTGTGCGTCTCCCACTAAACATATCAAGTCATATGTCATTGCCACGAAGTTTTTGTTTAATATCTTACGTAGTTGATTACGTATAATTATTAACAATGTATTAATAATTCAATATTATTGATTTATAGTGTCATATGTATGTAAAAATTTAATATTATGTGACGTATGATTATGTGTCTTGGACGGTGAACACTATAAATTAATTAATCAAACTAAAAGTACAGACAAGAAGCTTCATCTTTTAATTAGAAGAAGAAAGGTTTAACTAAATGGGTTTTGCTAGTTAGTACTGATTATAATAAATTATTTTTAATTAATAAAATTAGTCAAAAATCATGTATTATATTCATTATCAATAATTATAAATACTTGTAAATTAATTTTATTAGTTAAGATTAAATTATTATAGATAATAAATATTCCTTAATCACTACTCTTAAAACACTGATTAGCAAAATCCTAACTACAATATAAGCGTTTTTAATTTTCGTGATACGGTTATATTTGAATTAAATTAAAACGTGCAAGATTGCATAAAAGTAAAGCTGACCCATTTTGCGGTTTGACAATAACGCTCCGTAGTTAATAACGGAGACAAGTTAGCAGGGAAAAAATTGACACAGTCATATTTTAAAAAAATTATATTTTTTCATTTTTATAATTTTATTTACTTTTAATTTGGTTCTTATAATTTAAAATTTTACAATTAAATTTTTTAGTAACATTTAATTTAGTCCATATAATTTGATTTTTCTCGTATACACAAGTTAATTTTATTTTATTATTTTATTATTTCTTTTATTTGCATAAATCATGTAAATTCGAACTATTAACTAAGATAATATTAAACAGTTATAACAGCAACAAGTGATAATATGAACTAATTAAATAAAAATATTTGTAAATGAGAAGGACTTAATTATAAGTTTTTAAGTTATAAGAAGTAAATTAAAAATTAAATAAAATTATAAGCACTAAAAGTCTAAATTTTCAAAAAAGAAAAAAGAAAGTTATGCAAGGAAAATATTTTTGCATGCCCATAAAGCAAAGAAAGCCATGTTGAATTGAGCGTGAACCACAGTTCGTCTTAGCATTGGCTGTGCCACAAGTCGCCGCCTCGCCGGAGTACCTTGACACGCCACCCGTCAAATCTCTCTCCCACCATGTTTTGGTTTGGCCGTCGCCGTTTTGCCGTCTCTTGCCCTTTTCCATGGTAATCTTGGGGAACACCGTCGTCAGCCAGCCTGCCCCACCGTTGTCGAAATCCCATATATATATATATTCCAAAGAACGAGTTTTTTACTTTCTTGGTAATGGACCATTTTTTTTAAATGTACCAATCTTTTTCGTTTGGTTATTGAGTAATATATGTTTAGCTTTTTATCTAAAGTTTTTTTCTTTTGGTAATATATTATCTCTATTTTTCTATTGCGGTGAAAAGAATTCATGTATTTTTTGTTGTTAAACCATATTTGAATGTAATTGTGTTCCTTTGTGGTTAAATAATTAACGTAATTTAAATGTAAAACATATAAAATTATAGCAATGTATATATCTGTAATCAACTATAAGTTCCCCCTATTGTTACTAGTTCATTTAATCTGTACTCGTGTATACATATATACATTCAACTTTGACTTTCTTAATTAATATTCCTAAATAAGTGAGAATTCGACGTCGTTGATATTAATGATGATGTTTCTCCGAAACCTAGCACTCCTTGTTTCTGTTTATGAGACTGGAAGTTATGCTATTCCTTTTTCTCCCACTATTCCTATTTAAACCTAAAGAATGTAACAGGAATATTTCTGCAAGTAATTAAAAAGAAAGTAAGACTGATGAAATGTGAGATCAAACAAATTCATTAATTATTATACAAATGTTTGATTCAATTGCAATTTGGGAACAAGCGTACTTTGGGGTTAATTAGAAATTCCAAAGCTATTTATTATTAAATTATTATGTTATGTTTAATTGTTTGGGTTAGGAAATTAATATCTTATCCCATGGCAGTGTTATCTTGTGAAGTTTAGTAAAATTAATTAGTTTGGACCAACGGGTTACTTAAGGTAGTCAGTTTTAGGAACTTTCCTCTCTTATTAATTAAATTAAATTAAATAATTGAGGAGAATGAGAGACCTTGGTTTGATTGATATATACTTAATTTTATATTATAAACTCCATGTGAATATTATTATAAATCTTTAATACTCCGAGAGAGTGTGAAACCCAACAAAGTAAGAATCTGTACATGATTTACTTTATTTCATTGGGATCCAATAAAAGTACTCACAGGATAATAAAGACAAAAAAAATTAAAAAACAATTCAAGAATTTATGTTTAATTAAATTATTTTAATTTTTGAACAAACAAAATGACAAACTCTCTTTTACACGTAATGTTTAAAACTATGATTGCACTTTCTTGAATAATCTTAACACTTTTCTTATTATGATGATTAAATAAAAAATAAAGTATGTGATGTATTTAAAGAGGCACTAGCAACGTAGAACATTGAAAAACTATTACAACCTTCCCTCTCGCTCCTAATGTATTATAAATGACAATAGAAAATACACTCTCACTTGAAGAATATAATCAAAGAACTCAAACTGACCACTTAATTTTTGAACTTTTTCGAGAGATATGTAATGATTAAAGAGTTCTTCAAGTTTGTTATATATTATATATAATAAATGTTCCTTAATCAATAAAATTAGTTAAGAATTATTTATTGTACTCATTACCAATAATAATAAATATTTATAAACTAATTTTTTGATTAAAATTAATTTAATATAAATAATAAATTCTCCTTAGTTAACATATTTAGAACACTAATTAACAAAAGGCTTTTATTTATCTTAGACACAAATTTGTCATACGAGGCCTTTACTTTCCACTTTCTTCGCATGGATTAATTGCAATATATAACATGACGGCATGAAACTTCGTGTTTTTAATTAGCATTAGCAAGTTTGTTAGTTCTCAACTTCTCATCATGTCAAAGAATCAATTTTCTTGATTTAAGATTTTAAATGCAGTTAAATTTAATAAAATTTAAATTAGAATATAAAAATTTAATAATTAAAATATTTTTAAAAATTAGTAAATATTTATTAAATTTTGAACATTAGATGAAAAAATTAATAATTCAAATTTCAAATAAAGAGATCTTAAAATTACTTGCAGCATAAAGAATATATAACAAAATTATACGAGAAAATTAAATGAAAGCTTTCTCGCATGACAGAGAAAAACACCAATGCATCAAGATTATTAATCAATCAGCTGCAAGAAAAAAAATTCAATTTTAAAAAAGAATACGAAAGAAGCAACCCTGTTTTGTTATTGAATTAATTAAATTAGAGTACAACGTTGAACACTGCAATATTTATTGCGTCCAAAAGCACGCACGAGGTGCACGAGCTCCACTATGTGCCACGTGGTAGCTCCGCAAATTTAATTCACACTTTGGTTGTGAACTGTGAATCAATTTCTTTAAAAAAAAATATGATTTTTTTTAAATATGCATAAAATCTTATTCAATTAATAATTGCTAATTTTATTATATTATTGCGGATATCGATCTTACGTGCATTAGGAAAAAAAATGACATGAGATCGGTGAAAATATAACTAAGATTTACTTTTTCTTTTCCTTTTTTTTTTTTTTTCCTTATGCATTCACCGTACAAGCTGCATATTCCTTCAAGCTTTATTTTAAAGTTGGAAGACCTTGTTTAGCTTCAAAATTTTAAAAATTAGTAATTTCATTGAGTCGAAATTAAACGCACGTACGTATATTAAAAGAAATGTAATACAAGGGAAGTCGAAATATATAGACGAGACTCATTTTTCTCTTTTTATTTATTTTATCTTTTCTCTCTAACGTGCAGTGTATTTAAAAGTATGGTCCACCGTAGAAGATTTCGTACACCATATATTCCATTAAGCTTTATTATAAAGTTGAAAGATCTTGTTTAGCTTTTAGAATTTTAATAATTGCTAGTTTCATACAAAGCATTATTTGGGAGTAGAAAATCTCTTATTGAGATCATATTTAATGAATTGCTAGATGAAAGTTTAATAAAAAAATAACTCTATGTAATTATATTAATTTAATATGAATTTAAATTATTAAATTTTAATGTTTGATATTGTTAAAGTTAATTAAAGGAAAAAAAAAATGCTGTAGAGATGCAGGGGCCTACAGGACCGGAGAAAACGGGAAAGCAATGAAGATTCGGATGTTGCATCTAGTGGAGAAATGACATCACCGTGAAGGACCATGCCAAACTAGCACGTTTGTACTGTAAGAGAGATTGGAGATTTATATTTATTTATTTTTAAATTAGCAAAAATAAAAAAACTTATATTGTTATTTATATATTTATATCAAAATTTTTAATTAGTTTTTAATACGCAGATAATTTTTTACATATCGTTTATTTTTTTTATTAATATTATTAATTTTCACCTTTTAAAAAAATTATTCATATATCATTAATTAATTCAAAAAACTAGAAGTAATAATACATAAGTTTTTTCAAATAAAAAAAAAAAGTAAGAATTACTTTTTATTTTATTTTTTTATAAAAAAATTTCGTGTACGATGAGATGAGCTAGCTTTGTTTGACTATCTAACGCTTCGCCACTTAAACGTCGTTTTTGTGAGTCACACAGAGCCATCCTTCCTTCCTTTAGGCCTATAAATAGCAGGCAGGCACTCACAGACACACACAACACACAAACATACACAAACACTCGCAACATTTTCCTTAGAAACAGGCCAAGCAACGGTAGCATGGAGCATTTCTACCTCACCCTTCTCCTTCTCTTCGTCTCTCTCGTCTCTCTCTGCCTCTTTGTCTTGTTCTACCGTCACCGGTCCATGTTCGTCGGCGCCAACCTCCCGCCGGGGAAGATCGGATACCCGGTGATCGGCGAGAGCTTCGAGTTCTTGTCCACCGGATGGAAGGGCCATCCCGAGAAGTTCATATTCGATCGCATGCACAAGTTCTCGTCGCAAATTTTCAAGACTTCGATCCTGGGCGAGCCCGCCGCCGTGTTCTGCGGGTCGGCATGCAACAAGTTTTTGTTCTCCAACGAGAACAAGCTCGTGACGGCGTGGTGGCCGGACTCCGTGAACAAGGTGTTTCCGAGCTCGCTTCAGACGAACTCCAAGGAGGAGGCGAAGAAGATGAGGAAGATGCTGCCTCAGTTTCTGAAGCCTGAGGCTCTGCAACGTTATATAGGTATCATGGATAGTCTTGCTCAGAGACACTTCGCTTCTGGATGGGAGAACAAGAAGGAGGTCACTGTCTTCCCTTTGGCCAAGAGGTGACGATTCATTTGATTTCATACTTTTTCTGCTTTTGCGATTTCTTTTTCGTATGTCAAAGTTCGAGTTTAAATACCATTAGGAGTCGAAATTAACTGAAAAGAAATTTACCAGAGTAAAGGGTACAACTTATCTAAAGGGATGTAAGTAAAATTTTAAATGAGTACGAAACCTATGTGATAGGGTATATCTATGAAATTATGTGACAAGATAATTCAGTTTTAAAGTGCTCCACTCATCAACCATAATCTTTGCATCTAATTCACATAATTAAAACCACATCAAAATATGTAGTAAAATTTCATTAGGTTCCGATACCCCCTTTTAGGTTAACATATAATTAATATCTAGTTTTCAGCTCTATATAATATAGCATGACAAAAGTGAAGAAAATAAAAGTCTGACATCTATTTCTTATAAAAGCACGTTTGCAAATTTCATTATCTCGATTCTCAATCGATTAGCTTTGCTTCAATAGTATTAGTTAGAGTCGTTTTTGAAGCTCCAAAATCCATGTCTAGATCTGGGTTTAAAGTCTATATATACATATATATAGACCCAAAAAGTGAAAGAAAAAAAAAATCTTATGTAAAAGAACTGGCTAGGCCAAAAGAATATTCAGATCAAGTTGAAGAGTTATTGCATATTTGCATCAATATTCAGAGGATCCGAAACTCATTAATTGCAAACACTGAATAAATCCCCACCGCGAGGTTCATATGAAAATATGCAAATAGTAACTTTTTGTTCGTATATGTGTATAGCTTCCAAGTCAACTTTAACAGCAGAGGCGGCTAGTTAATTATGCTTACGTAGGTCACTTTAAAACAAAAAATCATAATTATATTTTGCGTGTGTGCCATGATGATCGTATTCGCAGGTACACCTTCTGGCTGGCTTGTCGTTTATTTCTAAGCGTTGAAGATCCGAACCACGTGGCCAGATTCGCAGACCCGTTTCATCTTCTAGCTTCAGGGATCATATCGATGCCCATTGACTTGCCTGGAACTCCGTTCAACAAAGCCATAAAGGCTGCGAACTTAATAAGGAAGGAGCTTCTGGAGATCATAAGGCAGAGGAAGAAGGATCTGGCAGAAGGCAAGGCTTCGGCTTCGCAGGATGTACTGTCTCACATGTTGACGACGAGCGATGAGGATGGACGGTTCATGACGGAGTTGGACATTGCTGATAAGATTCTTGGCCTCTTGATTGGAGGCCATGACACTGCTAGTGCTGCCTGCACTTTCATCGTCAAGTTCCTTGCTGAGTTACCTCACATCTACGAAGGAGTCTACAAGGGTAAGGCTCTTGAATTTTACAGTTACATTGCACGCTTAGAGAGATAAAAGAAAGAAAAGAATTTTGATTGGAAGCAGCTTCTATACTTAGAAATAGAAGTTTGTTCTTTTCAACAAAATACAGATAATTTAATGGTTCAAAATGTGTACTGCACATGATGTTATAGCTAGAGATCCTTGCTTCTTAAACACATGATGTGGGGTGTTAAATTTGAGTCGGATGAATCTACTGGTTTATGATGAAAAATTCTGGATTTGAATGGTGTTAATTTTAGAAAAGGAAATAATATTTATGGTATTTACATATTTAAGTCATGTGTATTATATAAATGGATTTTACAGACTGTGTTTTTTATTGTTTAAAATAAACATTATAAATTTCTTGTGAAACTCAAAGTATCTTAATTTGAGATTTTCTAACATATATAATGAATCCTCATTGGCTCGTTGCATTATCTGATTACACAAGAAATGTACCTAATACTTTATTTATTCAAGCGTTGAGTCAATTAGACTAGGATGTTAGGTGAAACTCATATTACTTGAGCAATAAAATAATTTTATTCCAAAAGACACGTAGAGCTTAAACACTATTTTAACTTAATTATTGCCTAATATAAAACATATATAGGCATATGCATGAAAACAACATAAAAATTGATCTGCTGCACTGTAATTTTCGATCAAGCACCATATTATTTTTTCAGAGGGCTACTTCTTAATTAATAATCATGTGGACCCTTGCATCTACATACCACTATTTTCATTAACTTGTGAACCAAGAAAATGCGTCCTTTTTCTATATTCTTACACGAAACTATATATCTCATCAGCTTGGAGGTCAAAGTCTCTGCGATCTCATAATTAATAATATAAATAATTTATAATATATATATATATATATGTATTATTTATGAATTGCCAACTTCCATCGTCCTTTATCTTGATCTGTCATTTTTTCATGAATTATTTTTGGGAGGTTGATAGTTAATGAAGATTTAACAGTATGATCGTGTAATGAATGCATTGTCTATCTATATCTGGTGAAAATATTCTACCGTCTAACTGTTGGCATTTAATTTTCCGATTAATTGAAGGTACTGATCAATGAAATCCAGTTATAAATGCACTTTGAATTTTGTTGTTGTTTATATATATCTTATGGAAAATTTTTGGCCAAACACTGCCTCATCCCGAAAAGTTTATCTAAAAAATTATGATCTTTAAATGCATATTGCGAAAGAGTGATTATACATCATGTTAATATTTTCATTTATGACGCAATTAAGTCTTAAATATATAATAATATTTGTTTTTTTTTGTTTATATAGAGCAAATGGAAATTGCAAAATCAAAAGCACCAGGAGAGTTGTTGAATTGGGATGACATTCAGAAGATGAAATACTCATGGAACGTTGCTTGTGAAGTTCTGAGACTTGCCCCTCCACTTCAAGGAGGTTTCAGAGAAGTCATCAATGACTTCATCTTCAATGGTTTCTCAATTCCAAAGGGCTGGAAGGTACTCCAAACTAATATGTCTCTAGATTTAACTTAAATTTTAACTTGGTCTTAAATCCTTATAAATTTTTCAAAAAAATTACTTTAATCCCCGTTATTAAATTTTTATTAATTTATTGTTAAATGATGCAAATGTAACAATATGGGTTAAATTAGAATTTTTAAAACTTAATTAGAAACTTTTAATCTAGCTAAAACCAGTGCTAGGTCAGTGGCCCTCCACGAAGCTTACATCATCGAGGATGTCTCCTTCAACGAGCCTACTCGATTGAACCCGAAACAATAACATAATACCCACATCTTTTCACATCTCTCCTAACAAAAAATGAAAAATAAAAACTAGAAATTGAGTAAAGCTCTTGTCTTATCTTATGGAACTTACATAACAATTAAACCTATAAATAATAATTTCCTCTTCTAATCTCTCTCTTTCTCTCTCTCTATATATATGCAGTTGTATTGGAGTGCAAATTCAACTCACAGGAACGCAGAGTACTTCCCAGACCCAGTGAAGTTCGATCCCACAAGATTCGACGGAAATGGGCCTGCACCTTACACATTTGTGCCATTCGGAGGAGGCCCAAGAATGTGTCCTGGAAAAGAGTATGCTCGTCTGGAGATTCTGGTGTTCATGCACAACTTAGTGAAGAGGTTCAAGTGGGAGAAATTGCTTCCTGATGAGAAGATTATCGTCGATCCCATGCCTATGCCTGCCAAGGGTCTTCCTGTTCGCCTTTTTCCTCACCAAGCTTGAACACAAAATATTCCCATATATATATAAAATCAATCTGCAACTTCTAGTCATTACAAGCTACTTCTACAACAAAGCATAGAAGCTAGCTTTTTCCTGTTCCTCCTTTCTTTCTTTCCTATTTTTTTTAATCTTTCCTTTTCATTTTGGATGCCTCTATCTTATTACTTGTAATATCATGGTGAAATTTGCTTGTTCGTGTTTCCAAAATGCAACTGCAGAAAAGCATATATACTCTCATTCATGTCTTTCTCTCCCAGCTGTTATATGCTGTGCACGTACTATATACTAGGTTATGTGTTGATGGTTAATAAATAATACATAAATGTACATGTAGGTGCTATTTTGTAAACAACTGAATCTTATTATATCTTGGGTTGAATTATTAAGAAAAAAAATAAGCTTTCTCTTACGTGTACTTGTGAATATTTATTTTCATTTTTTGATTTACAGCTATATTAAAATTAAAGAAATTAAAATATATTTGATGATAAAAAATTTCCATATCCTGAAAAATAAAAATCAATATTTTATAACTGAAATAGACATGCTACCTACCTCCCATTATGTATGAAAATTGAGAAATGGACATGCTACCTATATCCCGTTATATATATATATATGAAGATAGAGTCATTTAGAATAGTCCAAAAAGTTGGGTAACATAAATTTAGGAGAAAAATTTTCGTTTGGTCTTTCACTTTTAAATTTAATATTATTTTAAAAGTATTAAAATAGTCTTGTATTTCTTAATATTTAATTCAAAGTAATTCTTATTTAAATGTGACTAAAGAAAACTATTTTGAGTCAAAATTTAAAAAGTGAAAATTATTTTAAGATTTTTGATTTGTGAAGAATGAAAATAAGACTATATTTAAAAATAGATTACCATTTTAAAACATTTAATTTATAGAGAATTAAAAAAATGGAACTAAGTTTAAAATTGGAGAACTGAAGTAATGTCTTTTTCATTAATGTAGTCTTAAAAAATTTATGGTCATCAATTTAATCTTAACATTTTAGCAAATATAATATTTGTGTCTTAATTCCTAATAAAGTTAAGATGAACAATTGATGGTAGTATATTTGTAGGTCAAAACTAAATTGATGTTATTAGAATTAAGTCGATGACAATAAAACTTAAAGGATAATATTTTAGTTTTTAAGGGCATTTTCTCCATTCATATCAGATAGAAGAATAATTCCTTTCAAGCTAATTGAGTGCAACAAATAGAACTGTCCTTAGGTTGTATGATGACTATAATTATTAAATATTAATTTAAGATATGAAAATGAGCATTCATAATAAATTTATTTGTAAAATGCAAATTGTTATAATAAAGATGGATATATAAGAATAAGGTATTATATACAAAGAAAAAAGTATAATTGGTAGAAAAAAGTGATGCAGACGTATTGCTAGAAATTTGACACGTGTTATATATATATATATATATTTGGAATATATGAAATTTCATTAAACAAAAGAGCAGAATACTGACACAACACAGAACAAACATAAGGAACAAACCAGAAAAAAAAAAAAAAAAACACCAACAGAAGACTACAAAAACAACAACCACCAAGCAAACTGATAAACACAAGAAAACAGCCCACAATTCAATAACCTTCTTCCCTTTACTAACGTCAAACCAACCCCTTGCCTTCCAATATTCATTCAACCGATTACTAGCCTTCTCAATAACCCTGGAATGGTCACAAGAATCCTCCTAGAAAATCACATCACCACGCTCTTTCCAGATACATGCCACCGGAGCCCTACCATAATCATCCATCAAATCATTCTGCAACAAAAGCTCACAACACCACTCTTTAAAACTAGAAATATTCCTCTCCTCAATTCTGATTGACAGAAAACATCCAAACCACACCCTTCTTACTCATTGACACATAAAATGTCTAATCTTGGCAGGAACTTTCAATTTCAATACTAGCTTCCACAACCTCCTGTCAATAGACCTTGAACCACTAGGCCCAGATGCACCATTTAACTCCTCCCTTCTTCTGCCAACCCATTTTCACATTATATATTCCATTCCTTGCATGCTGCCATATCACTTTATCCACAGAATTAACCACGGGGGACGTTTAAAATAGCTTCCTCCTCTTTTGAATTAATCTTCCTCCTTATGCCACCCAACTCCCATTTCCCATTCAAAATTAACTCCCCTACTTTCCTCCCATCATCCCCTCTCCCACAAAAATACGAATCCAGCTTCATATCCTTATATCCCCCCACCCATTTATTGCCTCAAATTTTCACTTACTCTCCATTCCCTATCCTCCAATACAGCCTTTGTTCATGGAATTTCATACCTTCAATCAAACTAGACCAAGCCTAAGATGCTTTATGACAATAAAAAGAAATCTTAGTTAGGAAAATAAATTCCCTTGACCACCTTAACCCAAAGCTCGTCAAGGCATTCCACCACTCTTCAAGCCATTTTTGCCAAAAGCGCTAAGTTGAAATTTAAGAAATCTCTAAAGCCTAAACCCCCCTTAGCCTTTGATTTAGCTAGAGATTTCAAATTCCTCGAGTGTAACCTCCCCTCACTCTCCTTTCTTCCCCACCAAAGCTTTGCCAACATCACATCAAACTCGTCACGAGACATTTTAGGGAATTTGAAGTAAGCCACTGGATATACGAGGATTGCACTAGCAACTGCCTTTATCAAAGTTTCCCTACCTGCATAAGAAAGTAAACCATGTTGCCAACCTCGCACTTTCCTGTCCATTTTATCCCTCACAAAAGCCAACGCCTCAACCTTCGATCTTCCCCAAATAACAGGCATCTCGAGATATCTACTTGGCTCATTAACACTAGCAATCCCCAAGAAATGGCATACATCCTCTTTAACATCATCAGGAGTATTTCTTGAGAAAAAAAATACATGATTTCTCTAAATTTTCCTTTTGCCCAGAAGCTTCACAATAAACTTTCAGGAATGTTTTTCAACATTATACAATCCCCACTATTAGCATTCATAAAAATCATAATATCATTAGCAAAGAACATGTAAGATATACCAGGGCAGCTCCTAACCAACTTAATTCCCTTCAAATAATCATTATTCACATGATATTTCAGCAAAACAGATAAAACATTAACAATTATAATGAATAAGCAAGGCGATAGAGGGTCACCTTATCTTATTTCCCTTCTAGGAGTAAAATCATCAATCTTTTTACCAGATAGTAGGAGATTATACTTCACAGAATTTACATAACTCATTATTCTATTCACTTACTGTCCATATAATCCCAGCTTCAATAATACTGCCTCCAAAAACTCTCATTCTATTCTATCATATGTTTTGCCCACGTCCATCTTCACAACAAACTCATGTTACCCACACTTTTGTGTTACAATAGTGAAATGCCTCATGTATGATTAAAATATTATTCTGAATAAGTCTCCTAGGAACAAAGACCCTCTAATTTGGCGAAATAACTATCCCCAATATATCCCTCTTCCTATTCACCAAGAGCTCCAAAATCACCTTATAACTGAAATTACGCAAACTAATTGGCTTAAATTGCTCAATTTTCTCAAGCTTATCAAGTTTTGGTATAAGAATCATATTAGTACCATTTTTCTCATCTAATGGCACACACTACTACTCCACAAAAGCTTTCACCATTAGGAACACCTCATTTCCAACTTCCTCCACGCCTTTTGATAAAACCATCCAGAGAACCCATCAGGACCTGGAGCCTTCATATCCCTCAGCTGAAACACTGCCTCTTTTACCTCCTCCAAAGTTATAAGACGCATTAAAGCACTATTATCTTCCCCACCGACAACACACTACACATAGTCCAACTCCACTTGAATAGATTTTTCCCCTAATGAAGAAACATATTCGAATAATAGCTCATAAATTATTCTGCTATTTCCTCAACACTTTCTAAACACTGTCCCTCATTATTCTTCAAATGTATAATTTTATTCCTCTTACATCTATCGATCGTAGTTGTATGAAAAGATCTTGTATCATCATCATTGGCCTTCAACCAGTTTAAACATGCCTTTTACTGCCAATGTCTCTCTTCTAAATCCCATAATCTTTCTATCTTCCCTATAATCTCCTTCATTTCATCAACAACCTGTTCAATATAGTTCCCCTTAAAATACTAACCTTCTCCTTATCTTCTCAAGAGCTTTTTTATTATTTGGAAAAGCAATTTCACTCCATTCAACCAGAGCATCTCTGCATCTCTTCACCCTCATCTGTACCTCCTTCACCTCTCCATTAACCAATTCCTCAACATCAACACAACTCCAACTATCCTTAACATGAAGTCATATAATAATTTATTCACAATACATAAACACAGAATTGGGAGATATTAAGATGCAAAGATCTGACCTGATGTTAAAAATGACATAGTGTAATCTTATAAAGAGATGTCAATCCATAGTACCTAAGAGAGAGTTCTTAGAGTAAGCAACTACAAGAGAGAGAGTTATCATCACAATTAAAATTAGGGCTTATGTTAAAATAACTTATAGGGTTTTATTTTAATAATAATAATTAATTATAATAATAAAATAAAACCTTCATATATATATATATATATATATTAAAATAGTTTTCTCTTTCATTATTAAAAAAAAGAAAGCCCATTAACTCTCTCTTAGTAATTAACTTTTAATTAGCAATTTGATGGGATAATTACTAATCCTCTTGGATTGTAAGTTGGGGTCTCTACCCAGTGGATATGTGGATAATCCAATCCATCACTAATTGCCCACAATAAATATAAACTTAATCCATTTTTAGTATATCAATTATAATATTAATTGCCTACTTAGTTATAACAAGAGATTAATTTAATAGCATAATTAATGCTAATCCATATAATATTAAAATCTTCTAACAATATCCCACTTGGATAGCATTAATTAAATTATCAGGTCAATTAACAAATACAGAATTAAGCAATTAACATTCACATAAACACACGAATATGTGTATATTTATAAACTATACAAAATTCAGAAATGAAATCACACACAAAGATCATTGAATCTGATAGGAAAACAAGTGATATTAACATTTTCATAAATTAGTTTCAATATCTAAGTGGAATACAAAATAACATTTGAAGCATCATATTATAATGCAAAAGCCCCTTAAGAACTCAACTTATAAATTTAGTTTCAAATTGCACCATAAAAGCCCCTCAAGAACTAACTCATACTCCCACTAAACCAATGCTACATCAAAATTTCAACAAGACCCATATGAGTTATAAGATTTTAATTACTCCTATGGGTAGGCCTTTAGTCAATAAATCCATCATCATGCGCTCACTGTAAATATGAACCATGTGAGTATGAGATAGCAAAAATTCAAAAATGAAATCATGAATCAAGGATATTGAATATGATAAAGAAAGCATTCTTATAAATGCCAGCAAAATTTCAATTTTGAATTATATCCAAAATTTTTGGCATCACTAAAAACATTGAATCTTATAGGGAAGCAAATGTTATAAGTGCCAAAATATACCAAAGTGTTCCTTAAGAACACAACTCAGACTTTTACCAAACTAACACACCAAAAATTTGAATATATCCAAAAGTCATATGTTTCCAAAACTCTAATGGGTTTATGTTGGTAAACGAATCACCCAAAATGAGTATGAAATTCATAGATCTTCTCTCCAACAAACAGAAATTGGGTATCAAAATTTAATGCAACAGAAATTCCTGTAACTTTGAAAGAAGCCCATAATAGAGTCATGTCGCAACAAAATGATCAAGACTTAAAATATGCACATAACAGAAATTAATTTCCTTGACCATATTCCCTAACAAGTGACAATTACAAAACTAGTGACATACTTTTCACTTATATATAAGGCAGCTGTAAATGTCCATTTGACACTTCTCAATAAAATAGCTCATTCAAAACATCATATAGATGTAATCAGAAGTGAATTCAAGATCATCAATAAGTGATGTATAATCTGAATCAAAATATCTCATTATTTCAAATGATTTAAATTCTTTGATAGTCAACATACAATGTTTTGTACCCTGAATGTACCTTATAATTGTCTTTGTAGCCTTCCAATGATCATACATAGAATCACTTAAATATTTGCCAAGCACACAAATAGAAAAAGCAATGTCCAAACATGTGCACACCTAGGCCTATATTAGGCTATCAACAACATATTCACATGGAACTTTATTGATTAAAGTTCTCTTATCATTATTTAAGACACAATTATTTAAACAACCTATCACTAATATGCACAAGTGTAGCACAAGGAGTGCAAGAGTACATATCAAATTTCTTAAGCACTCGTTCAATATAGGTTGCCTAAAACAAACTAAGAATGTCACAAGATCTATCACGGAGAATCTGAATTCCCAAAATACAAGAAGATTCACCTAGATCTTTCATATCAAAGTTGCATGACAAGATGTCCTTTGTCTCATTTAATAAATATACTAAGTTACTAGCCAATAAGATGTCATCCACACACAATACATCCTCATGTAAGTCTTCATCCAATGATGTTGTTTTCAACACTTCTTTAGTAACTTAGCAAGTTCTCACTTATTATTATAGTATATGGAGGTAATTTTATCATTCATAATCTCCAACCACTTAGATGAATGAGGACCTGACACAACTTCTTTAAAAGGAGACAAAATCTCTGTCATTAACAACGTCTGACTTAAATTCTTGCAAGTACACTATGTAATCATACGAAATTACAGGTCTACAAATCCTCTATAATTGTCTTAAATTAATGATTGGTTCTCCCACATCAACTGTAGAAGCTTCCATAATAGGATCAACTAAATTCTCAATAAGAGTGTCATTTTTAATAGCATGATCCATAGGTAGAAATGACAAAGATGACATAGGTAAGATGTTATCCTCGCAATGTAGATTGATTACTCTAGGAACATCACTCCCACTGTCCAAGTCATCCTTAAAATAAAACGCTCTATCAAATTCAATAACCTTGGTAGTATGATTAGGACAATAAAATTTGCATCATCTGGATCTTGAACAATACCCAATGAAGAATCTACTAATAGTCCTAAAATCAAGTTTCATGAGCTTAGAATTATAGAGTCTTACCTCTACTCTACAACTCCATATGCGAAAGTGCCTCAAACTAGACTTCTTACCAGTTAAGAGTTCATATAGGGTTTTTTTAACTGACTTACTTAGAACTTGATTTAGAATATAAGTTGTTGTTTTAAGGGCATCACCCCACAAAATCTTTGGTAATGAAAAGTGACTGATCATGCTTTTGACCATGTCCATCAAGGTGCACTTATGCCTCTCAGTAACTCCATTTTGTTGTGGAGTGCCCGAAATAATATACTGAGCTTCAATTCCTTGCTGTTGTAAGAATAGAGCAAAAGGTTCAGGGTTTCTACCTATTTCAGTATACCTCCCATAATATTCACCACCTCTGTCTAATTTTACACTTTTGATTGCCTTCCTAAACTTTAATTCAACAGTAGCCTTAAATGCCTTAAAGGCATCAATTCATACGTTTCATACAACAAATCCATCTATGGTAATAAGTGTTATAAGTCCACTAAATTTGTGTGAATCTAATCTGAAATATTCTCATATCAATTTGCCCATTTAAATTCGAGCTATACTGAGAAGTTTTCCCATAATACATGCAACATAGGATTCAAAATCTGAAACATCTAAGTAACAAGATATTCTTAGTCAGACCATCCTTTTAATCTCCCTTTGGAGATATGACCCTAACGTCGATGCCATAATATAAAAGAATTTTCTTTAATTCTTCTGTGTTTGTTCTTATTACTGCATTAATAGATGTAATGAGTGAAGAATCAGGACTAGCATTCATATTCAAATAACATAATCCATCAATTAACAAAACAGACCTAATAATAACATAATCAAGGAAAATATTAATTCTTTCATTTCCTTGCTAAAACTAGATAATCATGTCTATTTAATATAGAACTAGAAATTAAATTCCTCCTTAATGAAGGTATATAATCTATATTACATAAAGTTAAACAATGTCCAGAATACAAGCTTAAGATTACAGTGCTCATACAACTAATTGTAATTGAACTTCCTTTCACTCCAAGGATGGTTCTTTCTCTTTCATTTAGGCTCCTCTTGTCTTTAAGCCCCTTCATTCTCACGCCTATTCTTCAACTTAAAGCAATAGTGGCATTCACATTTAAATGATTTCTTCTTTTAACCCTTATTATTCTTATTGCTTTTCTTGGGTCTAAATGGTTTCTTTCCATAGGTTTTGCCTTCACTTTTCTTTCCTTTCAATTTCACATTTCCAACCTTGCTAGATGAACCATGTGAAATATAGTTAACTAATTGTACGTGAGAATTCACCTTCTTTATCGATTCTTCCTTTTGGGTCACTTTGAACATCATATGATCAATAGACCACTCTGACTTTTGGGAATTATAAGTAGTTCTCAAAACCTTATATTCAACGGGAAGGGATTAGAGAACTCTATAAACCAGGTAGCTCTTATCCAAGTCCACACCATAGGATTTTAGCTTGTTGTAATAGTTAACAAGCTTTATCATGTGCTCACACACTCTTGACACTCCATTATAGTGAGTGTTATGCCGCAAATAGAGATAATAGGCATTTTAAGTATTATCAAACTTCTTGAATTTCTCATTGACCGCTTTGAGATACTCAACTGTGATGTCCTTCTCAGGAATACTTTGTCTGATAGTCTTATCAATTGTATACTTGATAACAGTTAGAAAAATCCTATTAGACTCATACCACTACTTATGGTATGTCTTATTAGTAGCACTAAACATAGCGGTGAGATCCGCAGGCTTAGGCTCTCTATTAGCTAAATCTTCCTTGGTGATCATCATATACATATCAAGGGACTCAATCCAATCATCACTATTTGTCTTGTTTAGAGTTTTCACCACAAACAGTTGCTGGAACAGAGAAGCTGAAGGAAAACAAATAGGAAACAAATAATTATATCCTAGATATATAATTATATAACAAAATTTCTACAACAAGACTTAGCTTCAGCAACTGTGTAACAAAACATTCACATATCCTGCTTAAAGGCTTGGACTATGATAAATTAAGAAAGCTCATACACACCAAGGAAGCATATTATCGAGAGAAACAACACAAAATGCACCCACAACCTCTATATCAATAGGATATGAGAAACTATGAATACATCAATCAACAAATTGCCGCTAACAAGTCACAAACAAGTCATATTCACAAAATTATATTAACAATGTCATACCGATAGAGCATGTCCATCGTCAACATAATCATACTCGCTACTGCTGGTTGCTTCAATAGTAACATCTCCCTCAATGATTCAGTGCGTACTTTCTTAACTAAACAGACAATAACCACAACAATGGGGTTTCATTAAGCCAATATCATCATAATTAGGCCCACAATAAGTAAATACATGACCATTATATGAATATGGGCCAATATAGCCTAAAATAAAGTCTGTTTGTTCATTCTATCATTTTGTGCATTAAATTAGGAATAAAATATTCACTTATTACGCTAATAAATTTTGTTTTAATTCCATTGGGTATTGTTAGGAAGAATGGCCAATATATATTGTTTCTTATCATGTATAATTGTCTCATAAGTTTTTCCAGATCAAAATAGTGTCACTACACTACATTTTGAGGTTCTAAATCTCTAAGAAATTTCAAAAAACATACTTCCAAGCTTCCAAAAACTCTAGAAAAATCTCTCAAAAATAGGAAATGGCATGTGGAGACAAACTGTAGAAATTTAAGGTCAAGAAGGTGAGCGCGTGTATCTCACACTCTCACACGTGCCTGAGGTGTGCGTGGGCCTCGCCTGGTACACGTACCAGCACTTTCTTCTACCTCTAAATGGGTCACCCGACTTATTTCGCCACCTAGGATCTCGACCTAATGTTATTTAGCGCTTTAGTGAGTGTTTTAAACACCAAAATGTTCAGAATTTCATGATCTACAACTTTCCTATCTTATCTTGGCTAAAACACGAAGAAAGAGAGAGAGAGAGAGAGAGAGAGAGAGAGAGAGAAATGACTTGAAATTTTTGGTTCTTCAAGCATCTCCAAGCTCCTATGGCGGATCATGATATCGAGAGATTTGGGGAGTGAAATTGGTTGAATTATATTTGAAATAATCTCATAAACAAAATGCCTAAGTTTATTTTGTGAAATGCGATTTACACTTCGAGTAATTTTGCTCAAAACTTTTCAGGTACTTTGGTCATTAATGGGTCGAAATTGTTCAGCTCATTTCAGGCTTCATACTAGGCATCCTTTTGTTCGAAATATTTAGATCTGTAAAACCCTAACTTTGTTTCAAAAGAATCCTTAAAGTTTGCAATAATTTCATCCGAAAAGAAATTAGAGTTCGTATTTGTTCATGCAATATTCAATACTGCACTCCCATAATAGCCAAAAAAATTTTAATCTAACCAGGCTGATATCAATTGAAATTATGTAATAATTTATTCACAATGTATGAACACAGAATTAGAAGATATTAAAATACAAAGATCTGATCTGATGTTAAAGATAACATAAGGCAGTTTTGCAAAGAGATGTCAACTTACAATACCCAAGAGAGAGTTATCATCACAATTAAAATTAAGGCTTAAGTTAAAATAACTTATAGGGTTTTATTTTAATAATAATAATAATTAATTATGATAATAAAATAAAACCCTCATATATATATATATATATATTAAAATAGTTTCTTTTTTCATTATTTAAAAAAAGAAAGTCAATTAACTCTCTCTTAATAATTAATTCTTAATTAGCAATTTGAAACTCCAAGATCTTCGTAACAGCTCTTGGCTGTCCTCCCTATTCTTCACCTTGAGACAATGTACCATTAAAATCACCCACACACATCGAAGCCCCATTAACTACTGCTGCCAATTCCTCAACTTCTTCCACACCACCCTTCTCTCAGCTTTTGTTTGGAGGACCGTATGCAAAGGAGATAAAATCAAGCAAATTCCCTACATTCAAATTAATAGCCACATGGATTATATTTTCAAAACTATACAGAACATCCACCCCTATATCAACTTTCCACCAAAGCGCCAGACCTCCAGCCAAACCTTCAGGCCACACATACCACTCCTCCATTTTAATTCTTTTTTCTTTTATAGTTTGTCCATCCTCAATTTTGTTTCCATCAAGAACACCGAAGAAGGACCATGCTTCACACAAACCTCCCTTAAGTTCTTCACTGCCAAGGTTCTCATTTTTGGAATTTGAATGTTATATTGAAATTATTGTAACCAATAAAAAGATCCAGTTAATAGCTGCATTTCTGATTGAGGAAAATAAATTTTATCAAATTAATTGTTACATATCAAATTTTATGGAGGCTTTTTTTTCTTTATTATTATGACACTGTAGTACATTAACGTAACAATTAAATTGATGGAAGATATGGGAACCAAAAAAGAAAGTGTAAGTAAAAAATATATAATGAAATATTTTTCTTATTTTGGAGTTATTGATAGGTCAAAAATGTTGAAAAATTCATCTAAAATTTCAAAATCTTTCAAGGTCCTCAATTCTTAATTTTAAAGGAAAAAAAGTTTTCCGAATTTTGTAAAATTTAAGAGGATATAAATTTTTGAAAAAACAAAGGAAAAAGATATTAGATTTACCTATCACTTCCTAAATTTCAAATATACCCTTCTAAGAATTGGGGACGAATGTTATATACACTTGTTCGGAAAATATTCATAAGAAGATCACTATGAACAAATAATGCCTCTTCATACACATACACCCTTTACCCCTCATATATTTTCTTCACTATCATTCTCTTCATTTTGTTTCCAAACAATGTCTATTTACTTCATTCTGAGCGAGTAAATTCATCAATTCTAATAAGCAGTGTAGCAAATAAGCATCTGATAGAAGGCACTAGACAAGTTTTGAACCCAAGGATTAACTATTATATTAATTTGTTTTGACATTAATAAAATTCTTCAGTTTAATTTGTTAAAAGCATTAACTAAAAGAAAATGTATTTAGATATTGGGTTTAATTAATTTACATTTACATGGATTAACACGTGAAAATTTACATTGAATTATATTTTAAAAAATTATCTTATCTTGATTGAGCTTAGTTGATTAAGTTTTATATGGGTTAACTTGTACAAGTTTACATTAGGTTATATTTTACAAATTTATCTTACTCTGAAGAGTTCAAGTAATTCGATTTGTTTATGTATAAGCTCATATCATCTTGTTTTAGCCGACATGATTTACAATGGAATAACGAAAAATCCATTTTGTTGTGAGCCCAAATAATTTTATATATATATATATATATATATATATATATATATATATATATATATATATATTTTAACATAAAGTCCATATTATACTTTGTCATTGTAGCCTATTTTTCAAAGTAGAGATCAGAAAATGACAAAAGAGGCTAAAGCAAGTCAATAGCACAAGTCACAAAAAAGTGGGCATATTACATCAAGTAAAGAGAAAGAGAAGTGCAGCGTAACAAAGCTTTAAAATGGCAGCAAACAAAATGCAATTGTGCAGAAAAGAAGTCCATAATAGTATTATCAATGCAAGAGCTGAAAGGACCTAGACAAGCCACACAATATTTTGCAAAAAGTATTTGACTTAAGTACAAGCATGTATACACAAAAGCTTCCAAAAATGTAAAAAGTTCTTCTGCAATTTTGGCTGATAATTACAACAAAAGAGGGAGAAGAAATGGCATAATAGACATGAAACAAAAACTCTCAAACAAAGCTCTTATCTTCTCCATCTCATGACTTAACACTCCAATGACAAGTACAACTTGAAAACTAAGATGTCCAAAGCTATAATAATACTTTGTTACACTTATTTGATAATCAAAAGCATGCTTTAGATCTTCAGAAGTTGAAAAAAATGAAAACAACCTATGTACTCCATGACAACATCTTTTCTTTTTCTCTTCTTCAGATGACTAATCTTCAAATATTGAAAGGGAAGAAGCCATATTTTGAAAAGCAATGGTTATATATTGAATCTTTATATGAGGAGAAGCATCAAATTGAACAAAATGGGTAGAAAACACTAAGAAATGGTGGAAAAAAAAAATGAAAAATTTGCTCTGTACAACACCCAGTCTTAAGTGCCCGAATCTGACGATTAGGCTCCTGAAAGTGCTCTAAGGAAATATCAGAGAAAGTCCAACCTAGATCTAAGAAAATTGACAACCTAAGTTTTCTTTGAAAAGTCAAAAAGCAAGAGAGAATGTGCAGAAGTTGTTCAGTACTGCAAGACTAACAAAAAGGCAAAAAACATGCTAAAAGTCATATAAACCTTAAAGTACAAAGTGGAGATATATCACTGTCAAAAGCCTCTGAAGTAAAAAGTCAATTCTATCATTTATAGCTTGCAAAGAAAAAAGGAAAAGAAGAAAGAGAAACATGGATATACATGTTCAAAAAACAGTATCTTTCCTTTACTCATATTCTTACAACCCAGTGGCAAGCTTTAGCATAGACCACTTAAAGAATCATTTGCAAAAAGGACACAAACAACAGTTGCCATGAAGTCTTCCCAAAACATCTTTCTAGGATCACCTCAATTGAGTCTAACATTCACAATTTTGTGAGGGAAGAGACTTTTGAAAAGCAGTGGTCATATCCTTTAAATTAATAAAAGAAGAGCTTAGAAAGCATAAAGATCAGTGGTCATATCTTTCAAATTAATAAAAGAAGAGCTTTGAGAGCATAAAGATGAGAGAGAAGCTATGAAAATATCATGAGAGAAATGGTCATAGCTTAAGATACGTACATATGGTTATCAATAGCCTAAATGTTAAGCTTACATGAATCTCTTATTTTATAAGTATATCTAATTATATTTTTATCATGTAAAAATCTTTTCTAGCGAGAAAAGTCAATTATAAATTAATTGATTGAAACTTGAATTCGAGATTAACTATAAACCTTATACTTTTAGTGAGCATATAAAACCCATTCGAAATGAATCATAAATTTTATATTTCAAGTTAACACGAGAAAATCTAAGTTCAAAATGAGTCATAAACCTTATATTTTAAGTTAACATGAAAAACTCAAATTCAAAATAAACTATAAACCTTATATTCAAAGTTAACAAATAAAACCTTTGTAAATATTTATATAGTAAAATTCTTTTCAATTTTGAACGGAACTAGATATAAGATAAGGAATTCTAAGCCAGATACCTCTTCCTAAATATTTCTAACTCTATTGCAAGTTTTTCTTGTCAAAGTATTTCAACATTTTAAATTTCATTTCAAACGATCCAATCTTCTTTCAAACACCTAAATAATTCCATGGCATGAAAAGCATGAGTAACTTTTCCACTAAGATGGAATAACGTCATAATAGTATTTCAGAAAGAACATCAAATGTCGAGCTTGTGATCGAAGGTAACAAAAGAACCAACAAAAACCCAACATAATTTTATTAAAAAAAAATACATGAAGCAATTAATTCTAAACTGCTTATTACCTTAACTACGACATCTTGCAAAAAGAAGTAAAATTAAGAGCTTAACAATTCAGAATTAATAAATTTTTACTTGAAACAAACATTGTTTCTCAAGCAGAACATTTTTGACAACTCTAATTTCTTAGATTATCATGTGGACGTAGCAAAATGAACATTCCCTCGATCTAGTTAATTCTCTAAACAGAAAGGTAAACAGATAGGAGAAAAATTTACTAATTCACGAAATTAAAATAAATGATGCATAGCCTAGGCTTCAAAAAATCATATTTCCCATGAAAAATGAGTAAATCGACCCCTACAAATAGTAAACATGACAGATGATACTTTACAAAAGGATACAAGATATTGGTTTCTTGCCAATATCTTGTACCATAAAAAGCAGATCACTCATCACGAGTAAAGCCTCTTCATACATACACAACCTTTTACCCCTCCTACCTATTGTCTTCTTTATCTTGTCTCCAAACAATTCCTATCCACTTCATTCCGATCGACTAAATTCATCAATTCCAATCAATCAATTAGCAAGTAGTGTGCAAATAAGCAAGTGTTATAAGGCACCAGACAAGAAGTTACCATTTAGCGAGTTTAAATCAGCAAACGAAGAAATGAGAAGATTCCCATCAAAATCTTGATTACAAGTTTACAGCAGTTTAAGTTACTGTCAGAACCAACAAAGCTATATATGAAAAATTGGAATAATTCCATGGCATGGAAAACATGAGTGACTTTTCCACTAAGATTGGAGTAACATCGTAATAATACTCCAGAAAGAATATCAACTGTAGGTATTCGAGATTGAAACAAATCACTTGTGACTGAAGGTGACATATGTGGACATAGCAAGAACATTCCCTTGATATAGTTAATTCTCTAATCAGATAGGAGAAAAATACACGCATTCAAGAAATTAATATACAAGATACATAGCACAGCCTTAAAAAAAATTGCATTCCCTATGATAAATGAGTAAATCGACCTTGCATATAGTTAACATGAAAGATGATACTTCAGGGACATACAACTTACAAAATGGTGCATGATATTGACAAGAATGTGGACTCAACAATATCATATGAAAGGAGCGTAGTCACCCATCTGATTGGAGATGATTGCTTGAGACGAGAGAAATAAAATGTCCCTAGCATCATGGTGTTTGTATGGCAATTCTCACAAATGCTACCACTCAGCTTCATACAATAGTGATGACTCAAATTAGAAAACAAAAGTTTCTTTTTACATACACTCGATTCAAGATTGACTAACATATAAAACAGGGACAAGTCCAGCCATCTTGCCATCCCTGCCAGGGCGTTTCTTCTTAACCTGCAGGATTAGATAAGCAGCAAAGAACATGGACTCAAACAAGTGGCAAAACTAAATCCCTTTGTACGGTAAAAACAACACAACATAATAGAGATAGAGAATGTCAAATCCAGGTGGATTTTTGCTATCAAAATCACTATTGTAGATGAAATTAGAATAGATATCATCTTCGGACTTACATAAAACCAGCCATCCACTTCATACTCGATCTCAACTTCTTCTCCAGCAGTTAAATTCAACTAAAAGGAAAAACATTTAAGTTAATTATATCCATGCTTGCACTTGATGTTTGCAATTCTACCTCTACATAAAAGACATCAAACAAATTGAACACACCAAACTAAAGAAGCGCAGTTCAGGGAAATGTTCATAGCACACATTAGCCCTTGAAGAAGTAAAACCATGTCAAGTTAATAGGTTGAATCTATTTACCTCATCATCACCTCCTGCTGTGAAGTCATAAAGCGCTGATCCAAATCGCACATTTCCAGATGAACTTTGATCGTCATCTTGAGACTCAAAAGTTTGGCTTGCTAGGGGGTTTTCAAATGATTCATATCTTTGCATGATTGGTGATGAGTACGACGCAGGCTCCTCTCTTATCTGAGCAGACTCACAAGATTTAATTTTGACAAAGAAAATGAGATCAAGGAGGGAGGTTGGCTAATAAATCGACAAGACAGTGGATCTTACCGGAGAACCAAGTCCCTCACTATATGAGGGACCACCCCAGTTAGCTGATGCCTTCTCCTGTCATAGATAATTTATAGGAAAATTAAATGTCTATAAAGTAGGCTTCATATAGGAGATAAGAGTCTATTATCCAAAAAATTTTTACAATGGTCAAGGCGAGGCATATAATGACAAGTCCTATGTCCGAAAAACACAAATTTCAGACCATCACCATACAAATTATGTCCACTTATCCAGCTTCAGTTGGAAGCTTTGCATAAAAATAAATATTGAGTTTCTTAAGAAAGGAACTTATGTAGACATCTATGCATCAGATAGGATGAACACCAACCCAGTTGGCTCAGCCTGGCCTAGTATTAATTTTTGTTTTATTTAAATAATTTTTTTTTATGATTAACCTTTTTAACTTTAATTCTTTTTAAATTTTAATTATTTTCCAATTCTAATCTTAATTTTGTACTTATTCCATTTCCTATTTATTTCATATCTTAAACATCTAAATTGTTTTCTCTAAAATTAATTTTTTCTTAATAATTATTTTACAAAGATTTCAAAAATTAAAAATTAAAAAGCATAAACAGGCTGGGACCCAGGGCAAAAAGATTATTCCAGCCATAAAACTGGGTTAGGTTCCAAGTCTTATTCAAACTTGACCTGACCCAGTTCGCGAGCACACATATTTATATATGCTGTTAGATGAAAGAACCCAAAATCAGTTCCTGGTGTGGCATTAAATAAGAAAGACATAGATGACAGATACATTATCGCATTTTACTGTCAAGATAAAAACATAGATTTCAGCCATGTCATGATTGTATCATGTAATTATCGTTTCTCCAAATAATACTAAGACTTGATCTTTCAATTGAGTACATCAAAATCAGATTGCTATGCACTTAACGTCCTCCCGAGGACAAACATATAGGCATTTTAGCCCAACAAAGAAAATTAAACCAAAACTTGGAGGAGGAGAATAAAAAAGAGCTGAGTTGCTTAGTCCTAAAACCATGGCACATCACATGTTGCAAAAATCATTATTATTAATCATGATATATGTACCTTAGTTTGTGATGACCCATATGTGGATGGTTTAGAACTGAACAGTGAGGGGTAGTTCATTCCACCAAAGTGGGATGATATTGAAGTTTCAACTGATCCCGTTGAATCCGGAGAAGACGAACCCGGTGATTTTGCATCATCCTCCTGTTATTGCAAGAAATAAAATCAAGTTATACAAACAATAAAGTAAAGTATCTGCCCACGCATCCCATGCTAAGTATAATCAGGATCTGGCTCAATCCATACCTCTACTTCTGAAGATTCCAAGAGTGTTTTTGCCCACAGATCATCATAGCTAACTGAAGGCCTGGAGATCATATTCTCATCATCAACTTCAGGCGCATCAGTTCCAGCACCAGCCAGAAATTCATTAACCTAATGCCACATAATCATTCAGGTTAAAGTGTTATTCAAGAAAGAAGCTGAGGCCCCTTTAGTGTAGTTCTATAAATTAGTTTTATCAGCACATATAAAATCATAAAAAGAAACATGCCTTTGGAATTGGCAACATCTATTGTAACTCCCTTATGCATTACTATAAATATACATCTTATCAAATCAAAGTTAGAATATAGTAAAGATTAGCCATCTCATACCCTATTCATTGCTGGTGCATTGTTTCCCCACAAGCCATCATCACCAAGGTTTGCCGCCCAAGCATTTACTAGGTCATCATCAAGTGAATCTGGCTCAGCAGGTGCTGGTTTGGATTCATAGATAAGATCAGATATACCAGTAGCAACAGCTGGATCACTTAAACCAGTTGATGCACTAATATTGTGGCGTGTGCGATATATGTCAATGAGTTTTGCACTGTCAAAATATAGAGAAGAAACAGCAAATATCAAAGTTGAGCAGAAAGAAAAACAAACCATGTTTAAGACATAACACTTTAAATACAACCAGAGCTTAGCGGTAAAAGGCTTTTATCAGCACATAAATGCTTCAATGTCTAACCTGAACATCACAATTAATAACAAAGTGAACTGTTTATAGGGTACAATCTATCCTACAGAAAAAAGAAAAAAAAAAGGGGGGGGGGGGGTTTCTCTGGTTTGATGTTCATGTTAATCCTTCATTCTTCCCTCTCTATGATGAAAGTTATCAACTTCAAAACAGAAAGAATGACAAGTATCAAAAATTAAAAATATGATAAAGTAAAATTTTACTTTGTTGTCCAGTCACCATGGATAATTTTTATTCAGTTCAATTTCAAGATGTTAGCATTTAGTTTAAAGAGTTTTAGCAACATACTATCTATCTTTAAACAGGTGTGGTGTATTTGGTTAGAGTGCAATGCTAGAATTCTCGAGCCTACATTTTAACCTTTAAATCACCAGTGGGATAGGATTGTCTAATTATATTATTCTCTTTCTTTTTTTTTCCTTGTGGTTTCTCAGTGCTATTTCAATGGCACCTATGTGTAGATATGCAGAGGAACCAACGGCCTATCTAAGACTAATGTACTCAATATCCCTAGACAGATAAAAGAATGAGGAGAGAAAGCAGTACATAAACAGAGGACAGGTAATCCTCTGAAGGCATACACGGGAGACAATTACAACCCTTTCTCTATCCCATATAACTTTGGAGTTATAAAGTGGACTGATCTCCTCCATGTGAAAAAATCCATCTATTCCTTCAAATTAAGCTTTTAGTCTGCTGAACTTTCAACGAAGCACTCACTTCTAAGCCTATCCAAACCATCTAGATCCCAGAAAATATGCAACCCTTTTATCCTCTTATATCCCAAAACCTCACTCAGCCATCTTGAATACAGTCAGAGAAAAAAAATCCTACCACGCTCAAGTAACAAATAAGTTGTCAATACAGGATGACATCACCCACATACAAAATGAACTGTACATTTGATAGGGGAAAATATCTCACCACACTCTCCAATAGAATAGTCAAACCTTATCACACAAGAAGCAACCTTTTAACCATCAAATTTCTCATTAGTGAGACAAAAGTCATTAAAATCCCTGCCAACAAGACACCATGGCAGAAAAGGGCTCCTCCAAACTAAAGTGACTTGCCAAGGACCGTCCCTTTGGCCTCTAGCAAATCTAACAAAGATAAGGAACCCTGATTAAGGTCTACTTTAGAACGCAGAAGCTATCCTTGCATACCAAATGACCAAAAAACCACCTGAAGAACCACCAGAAGAGGAAAAACCCTGCACACTTCTATTAACAGTCCATCCACTTTCTCCAGTCTCCTGAACAAGGACAATTTCAAGATTTGCCTTGCCAACTATCCTTTAGTCCTTTCAACATTAATCTCCCTGTCCTTAATCAAACTCTTTCAATATAGATTAGAAAATGGGAAAAAGATTACGACTCACGCAATGGAAGAAAAAAAAAACTATGATAGCAATTGCTGGTTTGTTGCCAAGTATACTAAATAATATTAGAAAAATCTTCCTTGACTCTTAAATAAGTTTTCATCGAAAGGTGACATTAGGAAATTCTTCAAAATAAGCTATTGTGTGAAACAGTATTTTTTTCTCCCTCAATCCATGTTCAACTGTTTCAGCTATTCCAGAGAGCTGATAGTGTTTAAATGGACCAACTGCCCATATATATTTTTCTTCATTTTCAAAAACGTGTTCATTGTGCAAATCTTGAACACTGCTTTTGCAACATGTTTGAACAATGAGATATATAAATTTGGATATCTACGTTGCATTTCTTAGCCTTTTTGGTTTTTTTCCTTAACTTTTTCTATCTTAGAGGATCTCCCATCCTTCACTTTCCCATTTCTTTTTTCTTTTTTTTTTCCCCCTTCATCAATAGAATTCCTTTCTAATTAAAATAAACAATGAGATATATAAAGTACATAAAGTGCAGTTAAGGTTCAAGAAAATAATGTTGAGAGAAATTAGAAACCAAAATAGTCAGATTTTCTTCTGAAAATGGGCAAGGACAATGGCTAAAGCAAAAGATACACAATGGTTTTAATTCTACCAAATAATTTTGCTTCTACAAATTCTTGTCTAATTATTTAGATATTTAAAAACCCAAAGTACATACACTGATTTTGAAATTAATAAGCTATCCTCAATTCTGAGCCATTCCATTGCAGAAAGTAAGCCCCTACTAGTTTCTTTAGATTAAACAGAAGAAATTCGTGACCCATAAAAAAGAAAGCATATACAGTTTGAATAAAAGGTACCTTGTTGGGCCCAAAGGCAGATACTTTGTTCTGGGAACATAGCAGAACAATGAAACAAGGTCCAACAACTTCTCATGGGTTTCGTATAGTTTCTTCAGTTCATCATCAGTCCATTCTTTCTTAGCATTGTCATGATTGCGTATCTCCCTATTCATAGGCAGACAATTCATGAGCATTTTATAATCAGGACATGCATATCTGAAGCAAGCACAAAAAAAAAAAATTAAAGCTCTCACTTGATCAAATCATCTTGTGCTCTATACATTTCATCCAGAACCTTAATCATAGGACTTAACAAAACTCCAAGGCCTGTGCCACTAGCCCCCTGATCTTCTCCGTTACTCAGATGCATATCTGAGAACTGCGACTGCAAACCACCTTGTGATAAAGTATGTAGAAACTCATAAATCTGTAGCCTGAAAGGCTCACCAGATCGAATTGCCATTGTTGTAAGAGCATGAGCAGCAGTTATTCGAATCTGTGTCCATTTAATACAGAAATATATATATAAATTAAACAGCAACAAGGAATAACAATCTGGTAAAATTTGATGCACACACATATTCCTAGTGGATGAATGAAACATTAATTTTGAAGTGGCCAATTGACAGAGTAATAATAAAATATTTCTTTGTATCAGTGATGTAGTGTAATCTCATTTAACAAATCCCCATCTGAAAAAAATGATTTGATGAACAAACGTTCCTGAGGCCCTTTTGTGCTTAATGATAATCCCAACATGGGACATCTAAACGGAACTATAGAAAAGAATAAACTAAATTTCTGAAACAGGGGCAACAAACTGCTAGAAAAAAGAATAACACTTTAGATGGGCAACATATACCTCCCAGCTACCACTAAAAGCACACCTCTGGAGCCGAGTCAAGGCACCAGCTAGAGTAGGATTACGAGAACTAGCAGCAGCCACCATTTTATCAGCATCTAACATCATCAATGCAGTACCAGGAGGAGTTGCAGATTCCCAAGCATATTCAGAAGCAGCATAATTTGCATTTTCTCCAAGAAACCATACCTACAAGCATAAGTTCAGCTGTCAGCAAACTGGAAAAAGAAAATTAATTGAATTTAAGATTTGTTGAGCATATAAAATTGCTTACTGCAGCTTGGACTAGTCGTTGTAATGCAAGAGCAGACTTTGGGTCAGATGCAGACACCCTGTCCACTGAAGTAAGACCTAGCATTGATCCTGGTTGTGGAGGTGGTAAATCAAGAACGATTGTTACAGCTTCTAAAGCTTTATGTTTCCCATCAGGGCCAGCTCCAACAAGGCAAGTCTAGAAACAAATTATAATCCCCGTCAAATCCATTGTGTTCAATATTTATCAGGAGAACTTTAAAATGCGCAATTGATCAGAGTCTGTTCATGCATGTATGCGACTGTAAGTACTAAAAATGTTTGTAAGGAGGATGTGCTGCTTCAGAAATTTCATTGATTACATCACCTCATGATTAGCAGATACCAAAGAGATAACGAGTTCAAAAACATTGTCAAGATGAAAACTTATACAAACTTACTTTCCACAATAGTTGTAGCACATCAGCATCAACCTTTCCTGGAACCTTAGTAGCAAATATTCTTGCAATTTCAAGGAGAGTAACAGCCATATCTGGCGAAGCCTTCAAACCAAAATTGAAATAGATGTTACGGCAAATTTATGCTTGACATGAATACCATAGAACATAAACATATAACTTTTACACAAGGTTCTGCAAAATCTAAAGTAGTGACTCATTTTGTGACATGATAATGACTTTCAGCAAGCATACATGAGTACTAATGCAGTTTCAGAAATCTCAATAACACAAGTCCATACCCTATCAGCTAAGTAGTTGCACTGGTATTCTAACTCAGTGCATGTAGCCATGAACAGCAGTGTTTAATCATATTTAAACAGATGAAAGTTAGATAAATCAAAATATAATAAATAATGAGGTGCTGGTTTCCAAAGTTAGACTTGAGATAGTCAAGGAAATGCGTCAAAGGGTACTATTTTCAAAGCCTGTTTAAGATAGGAATACTGAATGAAACAAACAATCAATGGCATCTTTTGAGTTCTGTTTGGATAGAAAATTTATGACAGCAAAAATTATCTTACAAATTAACAGAGGCAAGGCAATTTAGAATTAATAGTGAATAGTTATAGAGATTACAATATAATTATTCAAGGCCATTCACTTAGTAGCTTAAAGTTTTGAGTTGAAGTGATCATTGATATGGTATTAGAGTCTCTATGACCAAATGGTCTCACAAGGTATAATGGGCCCACAATTCAGGCCTAAAGAGGCTTTGTATAAGCAGACGTGTTAAAGATTATAATAAAACTATTAACGAACCCTCGCTTAACAGCTTAAACTTTTTGAGTTGAAGTGGCAATTGACAGATAGCATTTACCTGAATCCAAGTGGTTCAAGAAAACTTCATGTTCGTTCTTTTGATTAAAAAATAGAAAGGCTTTATGGAAAGGAGAGTGTTAGAAGAAAAGAGCAGGACAAGACAGACATCCTCCAGAACAAAAATATAGAAATAAAAATAACAAGGAGCCCTAAAACAATAAAGCTCTCAAGTCCATTTGCTTATTTTTTGAGGAAACTCCCTTGGTGATTACCAAAGGGAGGCTACAAACACAATCTACTCCCACAATTTCTTCTAATAGAAGAAGAAATCATTTTAGAAAGAAAGACACATAAGAGGAGGATATCCTTAAGAAAGATAACAAGACAACAAAAGGACACATGGAGATTGCCAAAACTCTCTGCACAAACAACTTAGCCTACTAAATTCTAACAAGTTTTAAAGTAAAAACATGACGAAAGATATAACACTATAAATTTTACTCTCTAATGATCTTTTCTCCACTCATTCAGGTTTGTATGACAAATAAAACATTAGCTTCATTACGTTCTTTGAAATAAATAGAAGAGCTCATCAATCCCTTTGCAACTCTGTAAGAGAAACTCCCCTGAAGAGACCATGAGCTCACAACCCCAAGAAATGCAAAAAATACAACTATACACCATAAGGAATGGATGGGAAGAAATGTCTGACAAAAAACAAACATATTTGATCCAGCCACAAGCTCAATAAGCCCTAGAAAAACACCATAATTCCAAAGGACTAACAAATTAATTTATAAATTTAGCAAATAGGCTGCTCATCCTTAACATAATGTACGTCAAACAAACATGAGTGTGACTGAGTTATGTATCATTCATCACGAACAGCCCATTTACCTTGAAACGAGCATGTAGAGTGAGCAATATATCATTTAATAGTGCCGCTGGCCAGGCTGGGTCAGAAAGTTCCGAGGCAATAATAGATTCTAGTTCATCAAATGAGTCATATGGACTTTGCATCCAGATTAAAGCCTTGATTACCATGCCCCGTACATAAACACATTCACAAGCAACTGTTGTCCGTACTACTTCCATTAGTGAATCCAATAAACCTCCAATTGTGTCTCTGCCACCAGTCCCATTAGATATAGATGAAGTTCTTCTGACGCCTGCATCAATTAACATCAAATTAGAAGCTAGGTATGCAACTACATTACAATTTTCCATATAAGCAGCTTAAGTCACTTGGACAGAAACTAAATGCATGGATGAACTCAAGTGGAGGGTACATATTAGGTTTGATTTATAGATTTGCGTAATAAACCCCAAAAAGAATATAGAGAAGAAAAAGAAATAGAAAAATACAGAGGCTTAGATATGTAACAAAACAACAAATCCCCCTGCTATTTGACAAGCATACTCCCTTAAAGCAATCATGTAAGAAGAAAAATACAGAGGCTTAGATATGTGAAAAAATAACCAAATGTCACTGCTATCCGGCAAGGACACTCCCTTAAAGCAATCATGGAGGCATTTTCAATCCAATCAAACACACTATATCACTGCATAGACCACACAATGCCACAAAGCAAAATTGATGGCAGAATTTGAGAATGAAGACAAACACCACCACTCCAGCCCTCTATACATTCCTTTATCTATAATATTCTGAAAACGTGAGTTTAACTGCAAAATAAATTTAAACATAAAGATAAATTACAAAGTAATCTAAAGTAAATTATCTTTCCTATCTTCAGAATAAAACTAAAGAATAATCCCAAGAGATGACTATAAGACTCCTAAATAATAATAAATTCCTCAGAATAATAAAGTCCATGACTCCTAGATCTATGATCATTTAAAATTCCTACTTATGTTGTAAGACTTATCTTTAGCTTCTAGAGTAGTATCTATGATCTGGCTACCAGAAACGAGTGCACCTTGATTGTTTTAGTTAGTTTCTAGCAACATTTTATTCAATCCAACAGAAAGAATGCTGGTGATGAGTTTGCACACACTAGTCACAAAACTAATTGACCAATAATCATTAACCTTAATATATCTACCTTACAAATGTTTACTAACAAAGCTCTTCATCCACCCATCATTTTCTATCTCCTCGGTATTTGCAAGAGCACTAAAAGAATTATCAGTCTGGTAGAATCAAAAAGAAGTTGGGGGTTTGTCACCTCATTACAGCAAAAACCTTACAATGACTCATTGCTTTCCACTAACCTTGATGCATTAGAGACATAAGAGCCACTTTGGGATGATCCCCCAAGGTTGTAACATAAGTACAAGCAAGGGAATTACATGATTGAATTAAATTAGCAGGTCCATGACAGGTGACCAAATGTCCCAGACTGCCAGTAAACAATCCCAAATACACCCACCAGAAAATAAACCACTCCTCACCTTCCACCTCCTCAGAAAATCAGTAATCGGAGTAAGCCTGAGTTTCAATAGAATTTAAAACAAAAGAACAGAGAAAGTAAAGGAAACACTCTAGCACTTCAAGGGGTAGGACTCCCAACAAGAATGCCCAAATTATCTGCCTATCTCCCCTCTTTTAGCCCCCAATTTACCACCACCAGCCTAATTAACTTCTTCTAGAACCAATCTAACTGGTCTCCATGTGACCCCACCCCCTTTTCAACAATTTCATGCTGCTCTTGCCCAAGAATACTCCCATTTTTATTCCTTCCAAAGCTCCTCCTAATTGGGGGAACTCCATCAGGGACATCCCCTACATAGAAGCCAACATGCTCTTTCCCTTCCCGTGTTAATGGGCTGAATTAAGACACACCCATTCTGTAACTTGCAAACAAAGAGGTCAGACCATCAAAAATCTCATTCTACTCCGCCACAGTGATAAACTATCGAATGCAAAAGATAAGCAAAAAACAAGATATTCTAAAGAAATCCAGTAAAACTATTAAAATTCAAGGATTAAGAACCCTTAACTACATCTATGCCTTTAAAGGGCACAAAAATTTGAGAATAATGTTGCATAACAAGCACTATTACACAGTAATAATATAGATTACTTTCAGGATGTGTAGTTTCATCAGAATCATGCAACTCTGAAGCCTCTGCATATGTGTTAACATGAGCTCCTTCATCAATATCCTGTAAGCCCAAAGCAAATGCAGCAGCCCGACTTTTACCCATCTCTTGAACTACTCTAGCTGCTGCATGAAGCACAGGTCTAGAAAAGCTACGGAAAGAACTCTCCAGCCTAAAGAACAGCAGCAAACAACAGTTAAGATTCCATTCAACAATAAAATTTACACATACATGAACAAATACATAAACAAGTTTTCTGAACCTTCTCATCACAAGTTTTATAAGGGGTTGTGGACGTTTAGTCTTTTGAGATTTATCTTTTGAACCTTCTTTTGATAACTCTGGTAACTTGAGAATCTCCCTGGTCAAGCGATACCAGCCTGCGGCTCGCTCCTCAGTCCTAAAATTAAAAAAAAAAAAAAAATTCCACCTAATCATAACAGTAGAATGACTATGTAACTTCTAAGACAGAACTTATAACCTAGCCAAAGAATGATAAAAATATGATGACATAGAAGAGTAAAGAGATAAACATTATATGACATAGACCACACCTCTCAGTGTTATCATATTTTCCAAGTACACATAAAATTGCCTCAAAACAGACTCTTTCGCTGGGATCCAAAAGAAGTTGATAGAGCACTGAATTGAACTGAGATCTGATATCTGGCCTCTCTGCATGCAAGTAAACCAGAAATTCAATCATCTAAAACTTTCTAAGAATCAATTCTCCTCAAACAACTAAAGCTTTGGAATATACCAACCATCTAATGCTCTAGCTCTAGATATTGTGTAGCACAACCTGGCTAGAGAAACTCTTGCAAGGACATCATGCAAATGGAGAACATCTTGTAAAGCCCCTGCAACATACGGCAGCAAAACAACTAATATCAAACAATCTAATTGAAGTGGATAAAAAGCATGCTCATTAAATTCCAGAAGGATTTCACTTTATTAAGGACACGAGTATAAGTAGCGAAACAACCTGACAAAAAACAAGGAGTCTTTGACTTTCTTATAAACTAAATGGTTCAAGTAGATTGTGCTTTGAATGTTAACGTGGGATAGGTGACTTCCCCATTTTTAGCAGGACCACATGACTAAACAATCCTTGATAGTGAGTGAATTTTGTTTGTTATTGGGCCCCACTGCAGGGAGGGTTTATACGGTTGTCTCTAAGACATAAGATATCTATCACCAGTATAAAACCTGATAGGGTAAAGCAATTAGGAATTCCTGCCATGTACAAGACTAACACAAAAGTTATGAGACAATGGTTATGTAATTTTTGTGCTTTAAGATATTCTATTTAATGAAAAAGACATCTCAATCAATTTCAAATTTAGAATTCCATTGTTCTCCACGGCAACAGACGTAGCAGGTTAAAAACAGACAAGTAAAAATGAGGACCAAAGAAAACATATAATAAATGATGTAATGCAACTGACTTCAAGCTAGGAAGAAAGCAAGTCATATAGACATCACTCATCAATAAAACTTCTGTTGTTATGTATTTGATTCAGTGAACAATGGAACATAATGATGTCACAAGAACAAGAAAAGAAGGAGATGATGAATATTCATTCAACATACCTCCAGGCAGCACATGATTCCCTGCAGAAGATTATTCGGGAAACATTAGATTCAAAAGAGAAGGCAAGGGGGACACTTTGTTCCAAAATTATATTGTTAAAGGAATTCCACAAAATTCCACTGAAATGGAAAAATTATTATCAAGATTTACTACGTTACCTAAGGCCATAGCTACAGCATAAGGGTCCATAGTAGCTAGCTCAGAAACAATTTCCAACGAATGCCTCACAGCAATTGGATCAGCAAATGAAATCCTGTAGTCAAGCCTGTTTAGTACTGGAAACTATAAACCAGAAAAGAGGAAGGAAGCATGCAAAAGAAATTAATTTAATAAGGAGAATGAAGTGGCAATGATAGAACTCCTAATCACTTGATCACAAATGCTCTAGTACCATGTCAAGGACCATTTCATCCAAAAAGCTAAAGCTATTAATAGAAGGCCAGTGAATGCTTTTGTTACTATCTCTAGCACAAACGAAGTGCATCTACATAAACTCCCATATGTTACTTCCAAATAGTTTTCCAATCAATGGAAGATACTCAAACTCATGTCACTTAACCCCCAATTTTAGCTAGGAATTATAGTACAGATCAATTTACATATCATTTAGTCAAATGAGAAATTGACAGCAACTATTCAAATTATAGTTGATTACCATGGTCAGACTAGAAAGTAGCATTACACAAGGAAGATTAAAGTTGCTGAGGGAGGCTAGTAGCTACTATACGGATTAAAGCCTTCTGGGTTTAACTTCACATTATGCAGTCCATAACATTGGGCTCGGATAGGACTATTTTTCTTCTTTTCTGAAGAAAATCATTATTGGGCTCAAGTATAGTTGTTAACGGTGCATGTCATGGCTGTGGCATTCCACTAATCATTTGGCACACAGTGCGCACCATATCAACGAAAGGAGCCAATTTTTTAGGGTTTACTAACCCCTATTTGAACACTTCATCCCTCCAATGGTTCACTCACTACGTTCATCCTCTCCTCCCTCTCTCTCTCTCAGCCTTCCTACATAAAGTTTGATTCTTCTTCACCCACTTTCTTCTTTGTTGTTCTTCAGTTTGTTTTCTCTCTTCTCTGATCTTTAATCTCTCCCTTCTATGATCTCATGGTTCCATCCCTCCCTTATATGTTATTTTGAGTTCAGTCTCTCCCTATCTGATTCTTTTTCCTCATTCTCCACATGGCTTAGGATCATGGGGTACAATGCCATGGCCAGTGTGCACCTGAAGTGTTCAAAGGATTTTAGACCATGGCACAAGATGCATGCACTCACTCACCATCATTTATCAGTTATTAACAAGTCTTAAACAAATACCACATGCTCACTATTGCTGACTCAACTGCAACAACTTGATTAAAGTATATAGGATACTTATGCGTTACCTAACTTACTTGACCCTTAATAATCTGACCAAAGAATTATATTAAGTCAATTTAATTCAGCCGATATGATAGCTTATGTCATTTTGTGTGTTGTGTGTGTAGTTAAGTCAATAGTTCACCAAACATAATGATTATGTTTTCATAAATATATTCCAAAGCTCTGAAGGGACCAGTAATTCCAATAAGCAGGTTAAACAATTTGTTGAAAATGAAAGAATAAGGACTTACAAAGAGAATCTAGGGGGCATCACATACCAGAACTCACTCTACATCTTAGTTTTCATATATATGCATTATTTTTTTAGATAACAATACATGTGTTATATTACAAGTCATTTATATTTTTTCTAAATTCTGTAATTATGTGCCCCACACTTTAGTATGCCACACACTATGGCCCCAAGAGTCCATGTCACAACAGCCTGCCTCGTGCCATCATCGACTATGGTAGTATATCATACTCATACTTGTGATAGGAAGAAGAAAACTCATCAACATGTTGCAAAGCAAAAGTTACAAATGTCAGATGTAAGAACAACTTAGTAACTTACCCTTGTACAGCACGATGCAAAAATGCTGGATTTCCAGGATCCAAAGGAAGTCTTCTCAAAGCACTTAGGGCAGCATATTGTAGGTTGCTTCGAATGATAGACTATATTCAAGCAAATAGCAAACTATAAATAGGACTATTGGTGAACACAATATATAGACAGGTTCCATCAGACAATTTCATACAAGACAAAGTAGAAAATGTCAGTAAACCATAATGACCTAGGTACATATTTCCTCACACACTTCAAGAGAAATCATACGCAAGACAAATAAGCAGATGTAAGTTGAATAAACATTCTTTAATAAAAGAAGATTTATTACTTGACATTAAGCAATTATAAGAATAAAATAATAAAACCTAAAACATTGATTATTGTTTGAATTATACAAACAAGAATAATAGAACAGTTGATCAGGCAGGGAATTAAGCAGCAAAAATATTGCAGATTGTTGCCAAATAAAATACATTATGTGAACTTGTCAGGTAGAATCACCTATTAGAATTGAAATTTGGAGAAATAGATTAAAACAATCAAGCAACACTACATATCAGCTCCAACCTAGCCGTCCATAAGAGGAACAAACACGTAGAAGCTAACTGTCACTTTGTCAAAGAGGTTACTCTCTATCAAGATGCATTACAACTAAATTCGTCAACTCCAATTATTATCTAGCAGACAATCTTCCTAAGTCTTTGAGAGGACCTCACATGTCTAATATTTGTAATAAGCTTGAAGCATGTAACATGGATGCTCCACCTTGAGAGAGAGTGCTAGAATAGGTGTGACAACTAGTTATACCTAGTCTGAATATGAGTTCTATCTTGGGTATAATTAGTTGTACCTATATATATATATATATATATATATATAAGAGTCTAAAAATTCCGAGTTATTGGATCAGCACTTATTCAATCAATAGATACAATGAAAAAAATCCAAAGAAACATTTGTCCTTTGATTAAAATAAGGATAGGCGTCAGTTTGAAAGAATCAAAATCTTTCAATTTATTATAACTTCTAACTCTGAAAAATTATAGCTGGTAAAGTCAGTGTGATCACGGACACACATCTTTGAACCTCAAGGTTTCATGCTCATTTTCTATGGTTCTTCAATATCCTTGCTAAACCTCACCAACCAGGCCCTAAACAATTGATATATGCAATAGAATTGTCTTACATCAACAAGCCTATTCTTCTCTTTTACAGAGAACGAATCCCTCTGTTTAAACTTCAAAATATCTATGAGAAAAATCACTCCTCCCATCTAAATGTCCTAGTCAAGTTTATTCGTGTATAGCAAAAGACAAATAAAATTCATCTGACCATCTGTTGCAGAGGTTTCTAGTTATCCACACCATAGGTTTAGGTAAATTCCCTTGCAATTAATCGTGCTATAAATCTTTCAATGGTTTCCTCTGCTTTCTGTTTAACAACAAAAACCTACTCACATTTACTGCCCTCTTTCCACTGGTAGACAACACAATTCTCAAGTTTTATTCTTCCCCACGACTCTCACTTCCTCCAAGTCGGATTCCATCCACTCAAGATTGCAAACACCTTCCAATCCTGAAGAATAGATATAGAAGATAAGGACAAAAAAAAAAGGCTTTTTAGGAAGGAGATCGTGAATCATATGACACAATTCAAACTCTAGATGTTTAATACAAGAGAACTTCTTTCCTTATGGCCATGGGAAGATAATGATCTATCATCAGCAGTGCTTAGAGATCAAATCAGTTATAAAGATGGCTCTAGACTAGGTAAAGTGTGCCAAATGGATTTGACAACTAGTTGTTGTTGTTGTTGGCAAGAATCATTCAAAAGATCATTCTTGTCAAGTCCACTCAAGCAATTTCCATTCATCCTTCCCTTTGTTACATTTAACTTCCCCTTGTCTACATTCATCACTCCCACTACTACAATCCTTCCCAAAAATGATGGAAAAACATGAGAACGAACTGGAGAAAAAGTAATAGTTAACTCTTTCACATCATTATTTCACTGAAGAGGTGACTATGTTTCCAAAAAGTGTGCTACAGTGTATAAAAAAAAATGACATCCATGGTAAGAATTGTTGGAACATTTATTAGTCCAACTTTAGTATTAATTAGCCTTCTTTCTTAGTATTTATCTTATATATAAATATGTGTGTAATCTGAGTATTGAATCAAGTGGAAAAATTTTCTTTCCCTTCGCAACATGTTATCAGAGCATTTTCTAGGGATTTTCTCCACTGATCTTCATTATTCTTCAGTGTTCACTGTTCAAGAAGCCTAGGTCATCACTACGGTGGTCGTTTTTTCTCTCACCACTTGCCTAGGAGGAAACATAGTGACCAGTTCAGCCAAACCCCGGTGACAGGTCGCCAAAATCCCTGCACATGAATCTCACACGCCGCCAAAGTGATCTACGTTCTTCTTTATGCGTTGGCGCGTGAAGGCGTGTAAGGAGGAATATCGCTGCTGTTTGACTTCTCCGGCGTTTGAAATCCTTTTTTCGGCCAAATCCTTTTTCGATGTACATAGGGAGATCTTCTTTCTCTTCTGCAATTCCCTTGTTTTTAATCTGCATAATATTTTGAAGCTTTGTGTCATCTTTTTTGCTGCTATCTTGTCCAGCTTTGGAATTTGAGGAAGAAAACTGAGGCATTGGGATTTTGAGGCCATTGTTTATTTATCCTTTTCGTCTTCTAGGGTACCGTTTTAATCAGCCTTAGTTAGTACTCTAGTATTCCCAGTCAACTCCCTGTTATTTGTCCCATTTGATATCAATATTTGCCTTTGTCAATACCTGCTATTACAATATCAACATGACTAGAGTAGCTGTGGCATTCAATTTTCAAAGGTCAGAGACCTTAAATAGGGGACAGAAACACATAACTCAGCAACCAAATCAAGAAATCACACAAGGAGGATTCAATAGGGGGGAAATAGTAAAGCTCAAAGCTTTGTTGAAAGGCCTAGATGTGTCCACAAGTAGTACCAATATTTGTTCATGCGCCTGTTTAGGTAAGCTTCTCAATTCCTATGGATTTAATGTCTCAGATGAGTTTGCTCAAGGTTCCTGGGTCATTGACCAGGAACTACTGACCATATGACTAACTCTTCCTATCACTTTATTACATATACTCCGTGTCCTAACAATAGAAAAATTTCAGTTGTTGATGGCTCCTTAATTACTGTTGCTAGACTAGGAGATATCCAAATTAATCCTTCATTTGTTCTTAAAATGTTCTCCATGTTCCCAAGTTGTCCACCAATCTTATTTCCATACAAAAACTCACCAAAGGCATGCATTGCAATGTGATTTTTCATGCTACTTGTTGTCTTTTTCAGGACCAAGGTTTGAGAAAGAGCATTGGGCATGCTAAGGTAAAAGATGGGTTGTACTACCTTGAGACAACAAAAAATTCTAGTAATATCAAAAACACATTATCTTCATCATTTCTTTTAGAAACTTCTCCTCCTAGTGATAAAATTTGGCTTCATCATTGTCGTCTTGGACACTCTTCTTTTGGAACTTTGAAAGTCATGTTTCCGTCTTTGTTTAAAGGCTTGAGTGTTGAAAATTTTCATTGTGACATCTGTGAATTTGCCAAACATAGATGTTCACAATTTCCAATCAATAACACTAAGAGTTCTACCCCCTTTTATCTGATTCACAATTACATATGGGGCCCTTCTAAATATACTAATTTCTCTGGGACTCAATGGTTTGTATCTTTTATTGATGATTGTACTAGAGTCTTTTGCATCTGTCTCCTAAAAGATAAATCGAATGTAAGTGATTTGTTCCCAACCTTTCACACCATGATCCAAAATCAGTTTGGTATAAAAATTAAGAGGATTAAGACTGACAATCAAGAGATTACTTTAACCAAACCCTATCAACTAATTTCAAAAGGGAAGGGATAGTATATGAATCATCTTGTGTCAACACCGCACAACAAAATGGAATGGCAGAAAGGAAAAATGGCCACCTTTTATCTACTGCTCGTGCTTAATTGTTCCAAACCAAAGTACCAAAATCTTATTGGGGGGAAGCCATCCTTACAGCCACTTACATCATAAATAGATTTCCCTCGAGAGTGCTTGATAACAAATCTCCTATGGAAGTCCTCTCTCAATTCTATACTAACCTCAAAACTTCAAACAACATTACACCAAGAATATTTGGTTGCACATCATTCCTTCACATTCATAATAGTGGAAAGTTAGATCTAAGAGCCATCAAGTGCATTTTTGTAGGGTACTCCTCAACTCAAAAGGGGTACAAATGTTACCATCCTCCTACCAAACGATTTTATATGTCAGCTGATGTTACTTTTGTAGAAAATATTCCTTATTTTTCTAAGCCTTATCTTCAAGGGGAGATCTCAATGGAAGATAAGGGCAATGATCCATTTTTTGCCTTACCCTCATCCACTTCCCAGCTTAAGGTACCAATGCCTGAATCCATTCCACATCACAACTCTATGTCCATATCCCTGCATCATCCGAATCCTAAACCTATTTCTAGAGATAATGTTCTTGATTTTACAAGGTATTTACAGGTGTACTCAAGAAGGAAGACTCCAGCTCTTGAACCAATGCAAGACCAATGCTCTAATTCAAACCCTAGAATTGAGGTAACAACAAGCTCCCAATCTAATTCTTTGGAGGAATTAGAAAATGATGACCTTGATATTCCAATTGCCCTTAGAAAAGGAACTAGGGAATGTACTAAGAGACCATTATATCCACTTTCTCATTTTGTGTCATTTGAAAAATGTTCGCCATCACATAAAAATTTTCTTGTTAGCCTAAACACTATTACATTCCCACTACTCTATCTAAGGCATTATCTAAGGAAGAATGGAGGCAAGCTATGAAGGTTGAGATGGAAGCATTAGAGAAGAACAAGACATGGGAGATAGTTGAATTACCTAAAAGGAAAAGACCATTGGGGTGTAAATGGGTCTTCTCAGTCAAGTATAAAGCTAATGGATCACTAAAAAAGTATAAAGCACGGTTGGTTGCTAAAGGTTACACTCAAACTTATGGAGTAGATTATCAAGAGACCTTTGTCCCAGTCACCAAAATGAATACAGTTAAAATTCTGTTATCACTAGCAGCACATTACAATTGGACATTTTAGTAATATGATGTGAAGAATGCCTTTCTCCATGGGAACCTAGACAAGAAAATCTACATGAGCACTCCACCAGGATTAGAAGAAGCTAACAGAGATACTGCTGTGGACAAAAAAATGTATCAAAAATTGATTGGAAAAATCATCTATCTTTCACATACGAGACCTAACATAGCATATGCAGTTAGTGTGATCAGTCAATTTATGCACAACCCAAAGCAAGTACATTTGCAAACTGCATTACCTAAAGGGTAATCGTAGACATGGCCTCTTATTCAAAAGGAACACAGAGACGAAGCTTGAAGCATACACAGATGCTGATTATGAGAGCTCACTAGTTGATAGAAGATTCACTACAGGCTATTGCACCTTCCTTGGCGGTAATCTTGTTTCTTGGATAAGTAAAAAGCAAAATGTTGTGGCTAGATCTAGTGTTGAAGCAAAATTTAGAGCTATGGCACAAAGAACTTGTGAGTTGCTATGGTTAAAGATTATTTCAAAGACTTGAAGATCAAGTGGATGGGCCGATGAAACTATACTATGATAACAAATCAACAATAAATATAGCACACAACCCAATACAACATGACCAAACAAAGCATATTGAAGTAGACAGGCACTTCATAAAAGAAAAGCTAGATAGTGGGCTTCTTCGCACTCCTTATGTATCAACAAGAGGCCAGCTAGCAGATATATTCACCAAAAGGCTCAACAGTGCAACATTTCAAACCATTATATCCAAGTTGGGAATGCAGAACATTTATTCACCAGCTTGAAGAGGAGTGTTGGAACATTTATTAGTCCAACTCATTTATTAGTCCAACTTTAGTATTAATTAGCCTCCTTTCTTAGTATTTATCTTGTATATAAATATGTGTGTAATATGAGTATTGAATCAAGTGGAAAAATTTTCTTTCCCTTCACAACAAGAATAGTTTTACTAGAAGTAAGGTAATAAAAGCTATACCCTTTTTCATTTGTAGAATGTGCAATAAACACACATGTCAACCCAAGAATCATTTACCAAGATATCTAGTGTGTTTTTTAACAAAGTAAGCACAACAGAACAATTTACATGGAATGAAAAAGGAAAAGCAACTTTGAGGGGGTTTCCAAATGTATTTTGAAGTCAAGAGTGTGAAGTGGCATCATTTGATGAGGTAACCAGCAAAAAGAAAAATTACATGAGCCAACTAAGCTTTAGGAGCCTTTATAGTGAACATTAGTGCTCTAGCAACCTTCAGCAAGTAACAACTCTTCTGCTCAGAGACCAAATTTAGGGCAAGAGTATAAATTCAAAGAATATCCAGCAAGGGAAAACAAGAAAAAGGAAAGTCCTAGCTTCTCCTAAACCTAATCCTCCACCTAGATTCCCTAAATCGGCCAGCCACCCAGCTTCACTCACAGCCTCCTAATTTTCCTCCATCCTAACTAACTTTTAGAAATCCTCCTTATCTGCCACTACGTGTCCTACCTCACAACCAGCTTCCCTCAAACCCTTATCACGCTGAAAATGCAGCTTACTACCTTCAATGAAAATGTTCTTCTTTTATACACACACACACACATTCCTAAGCAGTCTATCACGTAGTTATCATCTTTCACAAGTCACAGAGACATTCAACATTTTTGCACTAAGTGCATACCAAGTCAATTGATACTTAAGAAAACACATAAAGCAAGTAGCAAAGTTAAGCACAAAAGATAGTTGCAAAACAATAATTCTACCTCTTTATCACCTCCTTTAGCACCAAGTATACCTTTCTTCCGCTTTTGTGGAGCATCACCCACCTGAAACATTATAATAAGATAAGTAAAGAAAGCTCAAGCACCATGATCTAACAAACCCTAAGATTATACAATAATGAAATGAAATGTTAACCACTGTGCCTTTGAAAAGGTAAAATTTTATAAATCCAACTATTTTCTTCGTTCTAATTCTAACTTCAAAGTATTGACCACGAGAAGTACAGAAAGTTGCCAAACAACTTATATATGCAATAAAAAAAGGACACTAGATACACGAAGTTTACAAGCCTTAAATTTACCTTTCTATTACAATTACAAGGTTTTGTGAGCGTAAGGGTAGGATATTTAGATGAAATTGTGGGTGATCTTTCTTTCCTAAAAGAGTTCTAATGGGGAAATGAAGCTCCATGGAAAGATTGCTACTACTTTCTTCTTTCAAAAATAAGATAAAATAAAATCCTTAATTCAGAACTTAAGGTTTGACCTATGCAATTGTAACAACACATCATCAATTTCTATTATTCAACTAATGATCTCTTTGAGAATTTTGACAAATACATAAAACCAAACTGATACAAAATAGATATTTTGGACCAAATTGATATTGACTAAATTTTTTTTTACAAGTAAAAAAATACTTTTTCTTTAAATAGAGCATCATTTATGAATGTAAAACAATCTCTTCTACTTTCTCCTTTTAATATCCTTAAATACTTCATTTGCTACCAACACAGCATCTAAAATCTGCCTTGCTGCAACAAAAGCACTTTGTTCTCAAGAATGGTATCCGTAACAACCCCTCCCAATCTCAAAGAAAGTATTCTTAGACTTCATCATCGACCAGGCTCATTTTAAAACAGGTCAGCCTTTGGTTAAAAAAAGGGGACCTGAGTCTGATTTTTAATCAAGCTTCTTTATTAAGGTTCATATCGACTTATTTGGGCCGAATAGGCTTTTTCCAAGTTATGATCAAATCTATTTGATACTTATAACTCAAGATAAACAATTGGTTAATGGTTATTATTGCTTACACAATTGCATATGAAGAAATTATAAATACAAATTAGTAGTTGTATTGACATAAGTCCCTTGAATAAAAGGCACTAGTTATTGTTTCCTTATCAAGATGTCACGTCACATTAACCAATGGTTTTATGCATAACTATCTTGAATTAGAATTAAGCTAATCTCACTAATAAACTTACATTTTACATCTTTGAAATTAAGATAGTCTTAGTTTTAATATCTTAATTCTTAAGTTACATTCTTTTTTTAGTTATCAAATTAAGTTTTTCTTTAAATAATACATTTTTTCTTATAAAAAAATATTGATTCAAACCTTTTGGATTCAGGCCAACCTTTTAAAATGCCCAAACCCAACCTGTTTTACGAAACAAACTTTTCTAGTCTAGCTTTTTTTTATTCAGGCTTCATTTTCCCCGCTGATATCCACTTTTTCAACTTTGTACTTGAATAGATCAAGCCTTTTTAGATACAAGAGTAATAAAAGTAGAGTTCATGGTGGTAGTAATAGCACATCATCCTCCATAAAACTCCAACATGTTTGGAAAAAAGCAATATTGAAACCATTTAGGCCAAGAGCCCAAGATCTTTCTCCTTATCCATTTTCTAAATCACACTTTGAACCTCCTCCTCCTCAAAAGGCCTATCCAGCCAAGAACTTTGAACCATCAATAGGATTTCCAATTCAAAACCCTTAAGAAAACCACTCTTAAAGATTTCCTCGATATAAAGCATTATAAAACTGAGTTACTTCCTTCAAAACTAAAACAAAACCCCCAATAATTCTTCCTCTATATATTTCCAACCCTTTAAATTAAACTCCTATGTATACTACCATTTTCCACCTTATGATAGAATTTTAGAATCCATACTCCCTTCCCTAGCCCACTTAATCTTGCTTATCTGCCTCCAACTAATTTCCTCATTATTAAGAATCTCATTAAGCACATTTCATTGGCATCATCAACGCACAAACTTCAAATCCTAGGGTTTCCTCTCTTTCCTCCCCTTGCCTTACAGCAGTTATTTCTTCATTTTCAAAAAATCAGGTACATAATTTCAAAGAGAGAAAATGACTATTTTGGTCCCCCACTTTTTGCCTCAATAACAATTTGGTCCTCCATGAATTTGTAATGTCAAAATGGTTCTTCAAAAATTCAGCATTAATCAAAGGTGGTCCCTCAAAAGGATTATGGTTGACTTAACAAGGGATTTCCTTTCATTAATGTTAAATTTCTGAGAAACTAATTTCGCACTTCACATACATGAAGGACCAAATTGACATTGACGCAAAAAGTAAAGGACCACAATAGTACTGTTTTCATTTCAAAAAATAGATTAATAACTTCTTTTTTGTGACTAAGAAAAGAAATATTATTACAATGAAAAGTATATCACGAACTAGGTAGGAGGATAAGTTAATTCTTGAGAAAAGGAAACAACTAAAAAATTTCAAGTAATAAAATGATATAAATTGGAGCAAGATCGAAAATCAATGCCCAACCTAGTTGCACACATTATCAAATTTCAAGCTTCCATGTATTACCGTATCAAATTACCTTGTTAAGGGGACTAATGATTACGATCAGTGAGATACACATAATGAAATCAATAGCTAGAAAATTTCTTGAATATGTCATACAGAGTATAATCTGTAATCATATGTTGCTGTAACTAACCTTTTCTTCTCTAGTAAGACACTTGACACTTTCCATAAAGTTGATACAATTTAAAGCCAATACACCCCAAGGGAGCACACCAAAGTCAAAGAATATCGTTCAATGGGGAACAAATGAAGAACCAAATTTGAGGAATTTGCAGAAAAACAAAAATACTGGAAGACTTTTAAAAAACAAAAGATCAATTAAAAATGAGTGAGGCAGGCCAGCCCTAGAAGACTTTAAAGAAACAAGGCAAACAAAGTCACAGTTCTATAAACTGCAAAATAGTCTCTTATCACTAATAAAAAGCAACTGTTAACAACATAAACACATTCTTCAAAATATTCACTTAAACCATCAAGGTAGCAACATATTCGTAGTTTCATATAGCTAATGGAGATAATAGGGGTAGCACAAACCTTCTCAAGTATACCAAATACAATTTCATAAAGTCTGGACAAAACTTCAGAATTGGTAGAAGGAGCATATGTAAGAGCCTTCAAAGCTTGCAGTCTTCGTGCATGAACTTCAAAGTAGCCAGATGAATAAGAGTCAAGACATTATCCCAACATGAAAAAGAAGACATATTTCAACATATAAGAGTCAGGCAATCTTGAAATTATGGAAATTTTAATGTTTGAATAGGCCTAATTCAACTTTATATAAATTCCATCTGCATAAACCAGGTAATCTATATGCTACACTCTGAAGGTCATGTTTTAAAAACAATCTCAAAAAGAAAAATAGAAACACTCACATTCGACATCAGCATTTTTGGCTTCCGCTGTAAGTTGTTCTACTATTCGTGGCACAACATCAGCTCGAGTAACACCTCCAACAGCATCAATGTCTGCCAAGGCATCCCAGTTGGGAGTGGGTATCCCACCCCCTGAACTCAAACCTTGGGCACCAGTGTCAGACAAAATTCTGGCCAGGTAGTAATAGACATACCGTAGGACACTTCTATCTTCACATTGCTGATTAAGCTGCAGAACAAAGAAAATAATAAGTGATTTGACTAAAAGCAAGAGTAGATAAATGATGTAAGCACAATTTAGTCTGTAGAATTCAGAAGAAAAAATATTGTATATCCCATAGAACAGCCAATTCTATAGTAGTTCCATCCAACAACTTTACAAGAAGGTGCCACAAGTAGTCCATAGGTATACAGGGACATACAAGGAATGGCACCAGAAATAAAAAATACATTAAAAAAATCAAATGGAATTGAAACATACCATGAGAAGTGAAGGAGCCAATGACGGGTCCACAGAGTTATACACAGCAAGTTTTGGAAATACATGGCGCACTAATTGCCGCTGAGAACTTTTCTACAATTGAATGATCATCAAAACCAAACTATATCATTAGGGGATCCAGTCAAGAGACAAAAGTATAATCTTGTAAAGTTTATGAGTGCCAGTGCTTACTTGATCAGATGTGGCAGCTAGTTCATGAATACTTCTGGCAAGTTGGGAGTACGAAACTGGCTGAAAATACGATTGCACCCCACATCAATCACGCAGGATTATACATTATGATTTCCTCTTTGGTGCAAAGTAAAAGTTTCAACCGTATTTTTATGATGTACTACCAATTTCCCAAGAGAAAATAGTAGCACAACTTTTTAAGTGCGAAGTGATATAGTTAAACTTAAAATAAAATATCATACTACTCTCATCATCTCCGATCTCTAATAAATCATCAAGCAAAGAAACATATTGATCAAACAAACTGAACCAGGGCCTGTCAAAGAGAAAGAGAGAGATATAATTGCCAACCTTTTTCTTCTGCTTTTGCGGCATTATATTAGTCCTAACAGGCCCTAAAGCAGCTTTGGCGACAGTTAGGGTGTCGGTCTGGATCTGCATAAACGTGGCTCTCTTCGACTTCTTCTCCCCAGCCGGCTTGCCCAGCGCCGTCGGCTGAGCTGTCGGAGCCGCCGTCGCTGAAGATGCAGCCGCATTCGAAGCTGAAGCCGTCGACGACGCCGCTGAAGGGTCCGCCGTGATTAGATCCATGAGCGTCGTTCCTGATGAGTCCTGTAGAATTCCAAAAGAAGAACATGTTCAAATTTAGAGGGAAATGGAAATCCCCAGGAACTGCAATGTAATTTGGAAAAACAGCGAAGGAAGTTCAGAGGAATTACCGCCATCGGAACTGTTTCTTGTGTTCAGATCAAATAAGCAGGGAGAATTTCCTCCTGCTGTTCTATATGCCCGTTAGTTGTTGCTTTTTCGTTTGCGGGTGAATCTAATAATTTTCTTTGTGTTCTATTTTTTTTTTTTATTAGTTAAAATTTGGGCTAATATCGTCGTATGTTTGTCGTGCTATTTTTGAAAGGAAAACCTTTAAAATAAAAAATAAAAAACTCACTTAGATATTTTTAAAAAACCAAAAAACTAAGAAAAAATACTTTAATGGAATTTTTGTCCAAAATAAATATTTGTATCTAATAGAGTCCTAATGTGCTATTTATCTTGACTTCAAGAAGATGCAATTGTTTGAATTCATTTCGAACTTTTGGAGTATATTTAAATGTCATAGCTTGAATTTAAATGTAAGAAATTAAGTTCAATTTGTCTTATAATTCATTTAAGGCTATTTAGCACAGGAAATTTATTTTAATTTTTCCAAAAAACAATTTTTTAAATTGTATTGTTTGGTATACTTGATTTTTTATTAAACTTAGTAAGAACTATAATTCATCCCTGAAATTTATATAACTTAATTCCAAATATAACATTGGGGTTCGAGTTTTTCACTCAGCCTTCTTATTCTTCTTTATCACCAGCATTGCCTAGATCTTCTCTTCACTATCAGCATTGCTTCCTCTCTTCTTTCAACACCAACCACCTTATCTCTAACCTATTACTTCCAAGAAGAAAATCTACAGAATTTTAGGATGCTAACAATGCCAATAAATCAATATCATTATTCAAGAATTCTAAGATGTAGCTAAGAATATAAAGTGAAGGGTAAAAATCGATCAAAATATTTGTATATTAAACAAAATAATCTTACTTACAACATCTTATATGAAATGATAAATTTACATTATATTTTGTCGTTGAAATTGAATGACCAACAAAGATTGAAGATGAACTTAAAAGATTATCTTTGGTGAATAACCAAAGTGTGAGAGACAATGAATAAAATAATTAAATAAAAATATATGTATATTTAAAAGTTTATTTTAAAATAAAATAAAATGATTAAAAAGTAATTTTAAAGTCACTTTTTACTATTTTAAATTTTATTTTTGTTATTGTTTAAATTAAACGTGTCAAAGATAAAATAATATAGCCTAATAATATAATTACTATATATTTTATTTGACTAAAAATTTATTATAATAATATTTTATTTATAAAAATAGTATTATAAAAAACATATATATATATATATATATATATTATTTCATTTTATTAATAATCATTCTTCTTTTCTTTTAAAAAATTTTTAAATAAAAGATTGATATATATATTATCATTTTATTCTTTACGACTTAATTCTCTTTTATTATTAATTATTTAATTCTATTATCTCATAAACTTTTAAACATAATCTAAAGTCCATAAAATAACAATGACATCTCAAATCTTTTATTCCCTTTGCCTAGAACCTTTGCTAGCCAATTCTAACGTAACTCTAAAGACAATGCAAGAAGTTTTCTTAGAGACAGACTAAAGTAACACAACTCTAACTTTTGATCTCAATCAACGGGTATATTAGCCCTAAAAGTTTGAATTATGGTTTCGATGATAATAATTTTTAAGTTATTTTTTAAATAATAAAACCCTACTAAAGTATTAACAAATTTGATTTGAATGAAAATTAATCCGACTTGGACTTTAGAAAATGATACCATATTAAAACAAGCGAACTCTTTGGATTGAAGAGAATCATCCGAAACACAGCTATGAACATATAAAAAAGGACATTAAGAGAAAGCTAATAGTAAATTGAGAAAATTATTATTTTGGTTCTTCATATTTTAATTTATTGACAATTTAGTCCTCCATAAATTTAGAATAACAAAATGGTTCATTTATTTTTTGTTGAAGAGGACTATTTTTTGTTGACATGGAAACTAAATGTACACGTGGGATAAATATATTTTTTTACCATCACTAATACCTCACTAAGTGTGAAGTAATTTTAAGGTTTGTTCAATTAAATTTGCACCATATTTATGGCTTCTTTTTTTAACTTTCATTGAAAAAACCTTAAAAATCTTTCACACCTAGTAACATGTTGATAATGGTGAAAAAAAATTTTATTCCACAGCTTTTATGTTAGCAAAAAATAATCTGCTTAAGCATTTTTTTAATGGGAAAATGATAAAAGAACTCATTTAGTTTACTAATAAATTTTTTAAAAATTAATTTGTCACTTCAAATTTGTAAAGGGCTAAATTGTCATTAAGTTAAAATGTGAGAGATCAAAATAGTAATTTCATCAAGTAGATTTGAAGCAGTATGTACTGCCAACACTGTATAAGCAAATTGAAGCCACGAAGAAAGGAATGAAAAGTGGAAGCAAAGGCAAAGAAGACAAGATTCAAAGAGTCTAAGACCTTTTACGACTGTCACAGTATGTCTAAAGGAGGAAAATAGACATTCTGAAGCGCAAAATCTGAGGCTGGACTACTAATTATATGGAGTATTCCTTGTTCCAAAAGTCATCAAGGAGGCAAAATGATGATCGATATGAAAAGCAGGGATCCATTCCTAATCAAAGGAATGCTTTCTCACAAGCGAAAGTCACAAGGCAACGGAACAATATGAAAATCTCAGTTCGAGATACAAGATCTTGCACATATGGCAAGTAACGGCTAGTTAAGGGTACACCATGATCATCAAGCTCATTTTCAATGAATATATAAAGCTGTTCAAGTTCTATGTATCATTTTATATTTGAGGTGTTTGAAAGAGTCTTTGGACACCAGTAAGAGTTTGCCTGACTAACAGTTTCATTCGGGTAGTTATTGAATTTTCTGACAAAATCACATTTTTCCTCTAAATTTTCATTTACACAATTTAAAAAAAAAAACTTACTATCACATCAAATAGCCTAACAAAACTCGCTTTATTTCTAAACAAATATTACAATCATGCAATCTCTTTTTCAGGTAAAATCAAGTTTGCAAATCACGATGATTCAATATTAAGTTTGTACAACTTTAATCTGAGTACACAGCCAAATTAGACCAGCTCTGTCGCTAAAAAACCTAAGTGAGCTATATTCATAAATCCTCTCCTCGCGGTAAAAGAGCATTTCCTCTTGTAAATAGTGTATATTCCCAGCTTTCTAAGGCAATAGAAACTACAGAAAGTTATTATTGTTGGTGAAAGAGTGAAAGTCATTACCCTTTTTGTGTGTATAAAATTCTCAAAATTAGTGACTGAGTATGAAGAATCCTAGCACTGGAAACTAAAGAACTGGACATGGATGGTTAATTTGAGTGGCATAAAATTCTTTGCGTTTGAACTTTCTCCTCCCCTTATATATAACCTTTTATTCTAAGCACTACATTTGAACTCTTGCATATTAGTTTAACTTCAATTTCTGCTGGTTGGAATTTTGTTTTGAAGTATTTCTATCGCTTGCATAAATAACAAAAAAATAGATATAGTACACATACATATACACCACCTAATTCACCCCTTTTGCGTGTCTATCAGCTTCAAATTTGGTGTTCAAAAACTCTCTATTAGCTATACAGACAATAATTACCCTTAAAAAAAAGAACAAGAATACAATTATATACACAGAAAATAGGAAATTCTATTTGATTTAACTCACTCTCATCATCTAGAAAACATGGATATGTTCACTGTGTACCCCCCATGGAGCTATGAGCTTTGACTGAAGACGAGGTTCGACATATGGGACAAGTGGCGTGTAACTTGAGCCATGGATCAACGCAATGAAGATGATAAAGATGGCCACAATCAGGAAGCAATCTCAACGTGTCAGTCTCCTTATAATCCGCCAAGCAGATCGAACACGAAGAATTGGAAGGATGATTATTCGAACCAGTGCTTTTCTTCACCTCACAGTACAACAGCTTGGGGAAGCTATTGAGAGCGGTTTCATCGAGGCCGTGCTCTGAGACTCTGAGCTCCACGGAGCCTCCCGGTGCGGCGGCGGAATCAGGAGGATGAACGCCGGCGAGAATATTGAACATGGTGGGGGTACTGGAAAGCTTGCGAAGGCGAAGACAAGCAATACTTATGGCTAAGATGACAAAGACGAAGCCGAACACGAAGGCGAAGGTGCTGCTGTTTAAGTTCATCTCCAGATTAAACCAGTGAGAATTGGGGATGGATCGATGCAAAATGGTGGAAGCTTGTTGATTTATGATGATGGTCAACGATTCTATCGTTTTTTACGTTCGAAATGGGAAATGGATACGAAAAAAATTTATATTCAGTTGAATTTAATAAAATTTATATAATTAAATACAAATTTAATAATTTGAATTTTGAAAAATTGTTAAAAATTATTTAACATTTATTAAAATTAAAATTATTAGATGAAAATTTAATAGTCAAAATTTTTTAACAAATAAATAAAAAATTTGAATTTTTAAATATATTATTCTATTCATTTATTGTTTTTTAAATTAAAATTAAAGACAGTAAATATAAAATATTTATGAAAAATCTTAAATTTTACAATCATTTTAAAGAATCTATGAATCAAAAATTTTTCATTGTGAAAAATCCTATTCTAAGATATTAGAAATATATAATAAAACGAATTCATATACAGATATATTCAAATGTTGTTATCTATTTAAAATTTTAAATTTTATATGTCATTTTAGTGGAAAAAAACTTATATTCTATTTTTTATATACTTATATTAAGTTTTTTCATCGACATTTGGATAATTTTTTATATCTTATTTATTTTTTTATTAATACTGTTAGCTTTCATTTTTTTAAAAAATTATATACATGTTATTAGTTAATTAAAAAAATATGATATAAATATATAAGGAATAATATATAAATTTTTTTATTCTATTTTATATTTTTAATTTGATCCTTTAAATGATAAGAATTAATATTCCTTAAATTAAAAAAAATTATCCCCTTTAATTTAAATATTTATTTCAAAGACTTTAATCACTTAAAATCAAATCATAAATTTGTCCCTAATTTCAAGACAATCTCATTAAAACTAAAAAATGTATATAGTCCTTAAATCTTTCAAAATTTAATATTTTACATAATAAAATTATAAGCGTTTACTTGTAATTTCTTTTTGATATTTTGTTTATTGGGGTATTTGATGGTTGGCTTTTGGATTGACTATTATTGTCCACCGGTGCCACGCATTATTTGTACGAGAATTCACTAAGCAAGTGGGGGACAACCGAGTAGTGACAATGACTCGATGCACGTTTGCAACATCAATGCTCAAAATTCTTTTATATCAAAAGATTTATAATATAATATCTAGATTCAATGTCTAAAATATATTTTAAGTAGGTTATTTATCACAAAATTATTATTTTAGTATCTCATTAATTAAAATATTTAAAATAATTTTTTACTTATTTAAAAATATTATATTTGATTCCTCATTTTTTTTTAAAAAAAAAAGAAATTTAGTCGTTTAATTTTATAGTTTAGAATTTGATGGACAAACTATATTTAGTAATTTTATAAAAAATAGAGACCAAAAATAATATTTTTAATAAATGATAAATTATTTTTAATATTTTAATAAGTGATTAACTAAAATAACAATTTTATTATAAGTGATAAATCAAAAATATATTTTTATTCTATATGCAATTGATACTTCATTGAATTGTAACCACAAAAAAGTTTCGTATGCCTAGAATATATTAAGTAAATACTAAAAGTGTCTTCTCATCTATAAATAAAAAATTAATTTCTTTTGGATCAAAAGTGAAGTGGATAAACCTTCTTCAACTAGCTAGAGCTTGGATGATGTCCTAAATTTTTATTTTTTTTAGAAAAAAGTTAGATTTGGGAGGAAAAATAAGTGACACACATGTCCGTGTGCAATTTGAGTGTGTTAGAAAGGTCCTTACATGACCGTTTAGTGTAATGAAGATATAATAGGAGTTTGATTATAAGGGTTTAATTAAACATATTCATAATATAAGGATTAAATTATAAATTGGTTAAAAATACATGAACTAAAAACTGAATTTAATAATATAAAATTCACTCTTGGTCATATTAACCAATAAAAAAAAGTCAATTATCAATATTGATAGTATTGCAAAGTCTTTGGGATGCAGGGATTGAAAAAAATGATGATGAATGGGTATTAAGTTCAAAGTAATAAATTTATTATAATCTTAATAATTGAGACAAATGAATAAAGAATTGTGAACTGTAAATTTATTGACCTTTCTTAATCATATATAAAACAAGGACAATTACGGTACCATCTGCATTATGTGACACTATTTATATGACAAAAATTTGTTCACTAAATTAATAAATTTAATTTAAAGATTTTTAGTTTATTAATTTAATAAAAAAATTCTGTTATATAAATTTTAACACATCACGTGTTAAGAACTTATAAAAAAACACTAATTTAGGTTTAAAGAAAAGATAGCAATATTAATTATATGTTTAGAATAAAAAAATGTGTAGTTAGAGATCCAGCTAGCCCAAAAGAAAAAAAATATATACAGCTAAAGATCTTTTTTGGTCGCATATTGACCCATAAACAATACTAAAGTTATCAATCACAAATATTATGTGTATTTTAATGTGCTAAATGAATATATTTTAAATATTTCCACGAAATGATGAAACCATTAAGAATTTTGGAATAAAATAAAATAAATTACGATCTCCGAAGCTACGCTGAAACTTCTTATAACTTGCTATACATTGCTTTTAACAGGAACAAATTGACTTTCTTTCAAATAAAGTTGTTATATTATTTAGTCATAATACAATAATTATTTAATACAAAATAATATTATAATTATTTTAGTAAATTAATTGTATATATTAATTACATAAAAATCAAATTAAGTTCTTAAAAATTTTTAATCATTAGATAAATTAATATTTGATTAATTATTTTATAAATTTTTGTTTTATATTTAATAATTAATTTTTTTATAATTAAAAATTATTGTACAATTAATATTCCTAATTAAATTTAAACGCATTTCTTTTGATTAATGTCCACGCTATAGTTCATATGAATCTTCCAATTTTGGTTCTCAAATTCTACTATTTGAATTTTTTTTTTAAGATAGACTAAGTCCATAAAAATAAGTAAAAATATCTTTATCCATCCTCAAGATTGTAAAGCATTTGGAGTTCTAACGAAATCAAAATTCTATTAATTTTTCAAGTAGGAATATGCTAGAAGAAACATTAGTTTGATCATAAGAATTGATTAAGCCGCTGTTGAATTCATTCTCTATTGGGTAGAGACTTTAGCATAACATTAAACCATATCATTACACATTAAACCCAATTAACTACGTTCTGACCAATGAAAATAACCCAGTTAATTAAGATCCTTTTAAGAAACGGTAGGCACACTGTGTACGAAACCAATATTTCTCCCCATTGAAAATAACAGAAGGGTTGACCAACTTAAAAATATGTGTAAATTTCCATCTTCTCGGTCAACCCCCCACCTTCCTAATTAAATACGAGTTCATATGACTTTATTATATGTTATCATATGACTTTATTAATTTCTTGAGTAATATTATAGAGAGTTGAGCTCATTCAAATTGTATAAATAGTTTTTTTTTTTTAAATAACCATACATAAATTTTAAGGTAATCCATGGAGGCATTAATTAATATGCACATATAATTAGGAGATTCTTAAAACAAAGTTAACTTAATAAATTTATAATTATTTGGAGAAGATTTTAATGAAACCATAGTAATTCGGTAAAAATAGGCATACTTAATATTCTTTTCTGAGAGAGAGAGAGAGGAATATATATGGGGTCCGAAAGAGAGTGAGGATATACAAGGAGTACCTTATCTTTTTATCAGTCACACATAATAATAATTTAATTAATATTTGTAGTTTAAATGGTAACTCTCCACTTTTTTAACTCATGTATAAATATAATAATTTATTAAATTATTAATAAATTTAACCTTCTCTTCTCTCATCCAGGGCCTAATCTATCGTATAGATTACTTATAAATGATCTAAACCCAATTTATTTTTTATTTAAAATTTTGAAAAAATTACTTAATCAATTTAAACCAATTATTAAACTAATGATTAAAGCAATACTAATCCATGTCAAATTAATTAAATTAATTCCACAATTCAATGGTGGAGAGAGTTCGAAAACTTCAAACTCTTCACATCTCCATCTTCATTATTTTTTAGTCAAAATCATATAATTCAATTATAAATTGTAATTCATTAAAATTTGAAAATAACTAAAGATTACTCATTTTTTTATAACAAATATTCCTCTTAAATACACCAAAAATAAGAGCCTGCATGTTCGAGAGATTGTCCCAAACCATATCATACATACCCTTTGCTTTCACAGAGCGAGGAAGATACATCCAATCCATATCGATGAACAATAGCACCACATTCGACCCAAACGATAACGTCCATGGATTCACGTACGGCATCGTTTTCACAATCGGTATGCTTTTCTTGATCATAGTGATTCTTTTCGCTTGTGCCAAGCTTCGTCTACCTCTCAACATAGTCTCAGGTTGGGGAGCACAACCACCCACAACGACGTCGGCGACGGTGCAGCCGATTGAGGAGGCCACAGCTACTACTCGTGAACGACAAGGCATCGACGACGAGACTCTTCAGAGCTATCCGAAGCTCCTGTACTCTCAAGTGCGAGACTCGGTTCTTATTTCTTGCTCGATTTGCTTGGATGATTTGAGGACACTGATGTGTTGCGAAGGTTGCCTGATTGTGGCCATCTTTATCATCTCACTTGCATCGACTCGTGGCTTAAGTTGCACCGGACCTGCCCTTTGTGCCGGACCTCGCCGACGCCGGTTCGGTCAGATTCGCAGCCGAGTGGACTCCCGGAGGGGGAGGCTGTAGCTGTTCGCGTTGAATAGATGAGTACAGTCAAATTTTCTGCCTTTGGACGAAAACTAAAGAAGATGTAGTTAGAGAAAGATAAGAAGAGAGAAAAAAAGTGGGTAAAAAAAAAAAAACAAGAAGAGGAATCTTACTCACTTTCTGTTTTCTCTTCCTCTCAATTGATCTAAAGCATTTGGTGCAATTCTCGCACAAACCCAGCGACCCCGTTAGCTGCTTTTATGTAATTAGGAGGATATTAGTTGATATTAACATATTTATGGAGTTTGAATTTTTGTTGCAAGTGTCGTATATATAAAAAATAATCACACACTGTCAAATATAACAATAAAATGATTGTGCACAATTATTTTTTATACACATAACACATATTGTAACATGTAATCTAAATTTCACACATATGTAATAATTAATGATGATATGTTTGTTTAATCAAATCATTTAAATAAAAAGTAAGAGTTTTACGACAAATTTTTATTAACAAAATTATTTAATTGAATTAGCATACTACATTATCTTAGTTATTTTTAAGAAAGTAATTTTTTTTTTCATTTGAATGTATATATATGAAATAAACCCTTCATACATTTTTTTTTTTTGGGTGTATTAACAAAATTTTTTATCTAATTCTAAATGCACAGGTGCAATTCGCCCACAAAAGGAATTCAATGGCGCAAGTTAGCTATTTGTTTATGGCAACGGCCAAATTTGTTGCCAATTGGTATGGCAGTTCCCTGTTTCTAAGGAAGTGATTGTGTTCTGATTATGGTTATTATTTAAGCTAAATTACTTTATTATAAATCACATATTTTCTTACGTACGTAATTATCTTTATCAGAATGTAAATATGTCGGTGAATGTTTAGCGATGTTCAGGTAGGGTTCTTTTCTTTTCCGGTATATATGACAGTGAACTAAAATATTAATTAATTAAGGCATGGTTGGATTGAAAAGAATGAAGGAACAAAAACATAATAGAAGAGAATTTGACTTAGTCATTTTCATAATATTTTTTTGGTTGAAAATTTGTTTAAATGGAGAATAGAATATATTAGAATGACAAGAAAAAAAACAATTTATGTAAATCCAAATGAAACAAAATGTCAAATTCTCCTCCCGTTCCCTTCCCCTTTGGACTGATCAATCTAAACAAGATACAAAATAAATACAAGAGTATATAGGCTGCTTTACATATATAATTTTATATTTTGTGACAATTAACTTAAATACTCGATATTTAATCATGCTATCATGAAAAATAAACAAAATACTCTTTTATATGTCGTCCTTTTAGGGTAAGTGCTAACCTCACTTATCAATGTGTAATTTTTTATGAATCTGTTGAAGCTCTCCAAAAGAACCTTAGAGAAATATAGCATTGCTGGCTATATATAGTGTTAACGTTTTTACAAGTACGAATTTAGAATTTGATTTTAAAGAAATGAAAATTTTTGGATTGAATATTTGAATTAAATGAATAAATCCTTACAATTTAAAATCTAATAAGACAAACTTTTATAAATTATAGAATTAAATTAAAAGTATAAAATAAAATTACACATAAATATTAAAATTATAAAAAAACCAAGGGGGCTATCACGTTTGGCACCCCTTGAATCCATCTTTATTTTTGGCAAATATCTTCATTATAATTGTCTCATGGTTGAAAGAACTTGAACATTACCCCTAATATTTGGTTCATTTGCTTTTTGACTTCCAGACTCGTATATCTGGACGTATATATGTATATTCTAGGTAGTAGACTAAAATCTATTTTGATTTTTTTAGGTGAAATAGTTTGATCTCTTTTCTAGTGGATGGCTGGTCATTCATTGAATTATTTTTTAAATTGGGTCTTCTATAATTAGAGTGTTTTTCAATTTTACCCCTCATGTAAAATTGCCTTATATATTTGGTATTTTACAAATGAGAATTTCTTAAATTGGCCCCTCAAGAATAAAATTATTAGTAATCATATCTTTAAATCAATTTATAGTAAATGAAATTAATAGATGTGAATACATGTAACATATTTTTTTTAATAAATTATTACTTAATCACCATTACATGGTATATGTAGGTGGATATAATATTAATAATAGCTTACTTTCATTGATAATAAATTGATAAAATGATATCGAAAAAATTATATTTTATATAAGAAACTAAATTAAACAGTATTCTGTATGTGAAGAATCAAATTAAAAAGAAAATATTATGAGATATAAAGTTAAAAAATATCCCATCAATGACGAAAATAAAATTTCAATCTATTACAGCCAATCTAGCCATATATAAATGACATTCTAAGCTGTTTCTAGATTTGTGATTCTAAATTAATGCTTATATTTTGGAGTGTTTCATGAATTAGGCTATATATACTAGCACAGATTTTGTAACTCAAGTGAATTCAGAAACAAACTTAACTCTTTCCAGATTCTCAAACTGGAGCGTACGACTGGTTTCATAGGCTTCAAAACTCTGATGGGTCATGGCCTAGGGTAAGAACCATATTGTTCCTGGATCCAGTAAGTCTGTAAGCATGAAAATGGGCTTTTAGGTCACTCTATTTCTTTTAAAAGAAAAATGTAATTTTAGTTTTTTTATATTTTTGGCTTGACATCAATCTAGTTCTTTCAAAATGACAAGTGTGGAAATAGTTCTCAAAAGATGAAAACATAAACTATGAGAAGATCTTTATTTTCTGACAGTTTCATTTTTTAAGAATCATTTTGATATCTTTTTTTATCTTTGGATGAATTAATTGATCTAAAAGCAAAAGGCGAGGAACTACAATTGCTTTTTTTTTTTTTCTTGAAAGTAAAATTTAGATGACTCTTAAGTGAGTTGCAATCTTTTTATTAGAAAGAAATAAAGAAAAATAATGCGACATAAAATTCATCTAAGTCACTAAGTGGATCTCGGACAAGGATATCCTCTAGTTATTAAAAATTTTTATAAACTTTTTAATTTAAATTTAATAAAAATTAATTTGTTTTAAAAAATGTGATAATATACAAAAATATATTAATATTATATATATATATATATATATATTCTTTTTTATAGAGAATTATATCATGCTGTAAAGAAAAAAAAATGAATAGTTTCTAATAATTTATAGTCTATTTACTACATCTTACAATCCAACTGAATGGTATCTTGTTGAAAGAAAAATAAATTGTAAGATGAAAGGAATAAATTATATAAATATTGAGAACTGATTTTTTTTCACTTCAACAATCATTATATATAAACAAATAATCTAAAATATTAATATATCTCCATATATTATCATATTTCTTAAAAAATAAACTTTCTAAATTTAAATAAAAAATTATATGATATTTAGGACCAATGGTCCTAAACCTTCCTCCAGTTATTGGAGATTTTTTAGGAGCTCCATGCACTTGGATCTCGCTTCTTTTTATCTCTCTTATTTGGCTCGCGCAATATTACAAGAAATAAAAATTCAAGGATTCATCTCTTTAGCAAGATGGTTGGCATAATGTTAGTCATCTTACTCTAAAAGGAGTTATAGATTAATGACTATGTGAGCCTACTAATTTAAAAATGATTAAACTTATATACAATTCTTTATATCCTTGTTATGTTATTCTTTAGTTAAATTATAACAAGTGTATGGTTTATCAAGAATACATAATTTAATTTAAAAATAATACAATTATTTACAATAACCATATATGTGTAGTGATATAATTGATTAACTATACACTTATCATGATTCATTAAAAAAATAATATAGCAAAAATATAAGGAATTGTATATAAATTTTTTTCAATTTGAAAACAAATTAGAAAAAAATGATTTAGTTTAATAATTCAATAATCATATTATTAATCTTCCCTAAATTTTAAAAATAATTTAGCAGTTGACAAGCTAAATATAATTAGTCATTCTAGTATCTTTTCCTTTATAACCTATGCTCCATTTTCTTCTTTTTTGAAACACTACTAAGAAATCCTAGTCGTAACCCAACTAAAGTTATTATTAACTCTAAAAAATTAGTACAGCTTGAAATTAGCTCTTATATATATATATATATATATATATATATATATATATATATCTCTCTCTCTCTCTCTCTCTTATGACAAGGTTCAGCCCTCCTTATAAGAAAACTATTTTTAAAGTGAGGTTAATTTATTTTGTACATGACAAAACTGATATTTTAACTCAAATATTTCTCACTTATCACCTACGTACAACTCACCAAGTCTATTATTTTAACAACTATATATTCTTGAACAATACAATTGAGAAATTAATATATGACGGGAGTACTTCAAACCTCCATTGTATTGGGATTAACAAGCAGTAACTAAACGAAGGATTAAGTTTAGAGAAAATATGTACATTAATAGTATACTGCAAACTAACAAATCATTTTATTATAAATTTATATTTATATAAAATTTTTATCTACAAATTTAAATTTATATAAAATTAATCATTTTATTTAAATTAATGAGGGACTAATTTTATGTAAAATAAAATTTTTGAAAATGTAATTTATTATGGTTAATTATAAAAACTCAAATTATTATAAAATATAAAAATAAAAAATTGATTTAACACTTCTCTTTTTTAAACGCATCCAAACGACTAAATCCCAGTTTGGCAAGAGTATCAACAAGAAAAATTGATCTCTATTAATTTCTGAATAATAATTCAACAATACTTTGAGGTCGGTTAATACAGACACACATGTTTAGAACATATTCAAACCTTACTCACACTTGTCCAAACTCATATTCCATAACTTAAACTCCAACCCTTGTTCTTGCCGAAGGAGCGACTTCAGCAAGCGGAGTTGAAACCGGCGTCGGAAGCGGCGAGGTTCGACACAGGGGACAAGAAGGGTTCCTCCTCAGCCACATATCGATACACTTCCGGTGAAAAAAGTGATCACAATCCGGTAACACCCGCAGCCACTCACCGTCCTTGTAATCCCCTAAGCATATTGAACAGTTTGTTGCAGAATCACCAGAAGTAGAAGCATCTTTGTGATCATGTTTCACTTCAGAATACAATAATACTGGATAACTTTTTAAGGTCGCGATGTCAATACCTACCTGAGGGCTGCTAGTTATGGAAGAATCTTCCACAGTAATGTTATGCAAGTTAAAGCTTCTGTTGCTACCTCGTGGTGGTTGGGTCTCGTTGACGGAGTTTCTGCGGGAGCAGTAGTACAAGGTGACGGTGAGGAATGCGAAGAGGAGGAGAACTCCGATGGATAATCCGAAAGAGTAGTAAGCATATCCGGACATGTCCGGCGAAGAGTCGTCGGAATCGGATGTGATGTTGTACATCTTCTTTGGATTTAGGCTGTTGAGAAGAACAAATAGGATCGGTGATCCAAGTCAAAAAATGCACGGTTTAAGTTATAGCTGTTTATGTTAATGAGGAAGCTATAGATTTGAAAATATAGAAAATTAACTGTATTTACAATAAAATGTAATTATGCAATAAAAAATTGTGAATGCAATTATTAATTACCGCAGACAATAATATAAAAAAGCTATAACTTTTTCAAAGAAGAAAAACACGTTTGAAAGAAAGAGAGTGAAACAACTTGGGGAGAATTATATGTGCATGTGTGATTACGAGATACAAGTTGGAGTGAGTTAGTACGTGGAGGAGGTATATATATATATATATGACTGTGACCAAATTGTACGTGTCCATCTTTTTAAGATATATTTTCTAGGTGTCATTGTTGGTTTTATGGCTATCACCAGTGTATATTTATTTGAAAATACACGCACTGCTCGTACGTTTATGTAGTAGCCAATAGTTAGTTCAGTTAAATTATTTAAAGAAAGAAAGTGTGAGACTCACACATAGTGGCTGATTTTTATTAACGAAATAATTTGATTAGACTAGTATACTTTATTTATTATTACATAAGTATATTAATATCAGATAATATTTTTTTTTATATGTTTATACATTTGTTAATATTTAATGGTAAAGGAAGTTTACTTTTTTTTCTTAATTATTTAGGTTTAAATTTGATGATGAGTATTATTTAAGAAAATTTACTTTTTAAAAAAATGTATTAGATTACCTTAAAATAATTCAAAAACATTTTATTGTAAAGAAAAAGAAGTTTGGCATTGGCTATTTTTTTTTAGTTGTTGGTGAGTCAACGTCCACGTTCGTATCATATGAGAACTGAGACTATGTTACGTGGTTAAAAAGTCAAAGCTTAAACAGATTTCAAAGTCCTTAATCGACCTGGCTAGAGCTGAACTACAAATTTTTTTATTTGGTTAAATTTTTAAGAATTTAATAAGTTTTTGTGTAAAAAATTTGAGACTCACCTTATCATCAAACTTCGAATCTTATCCTTTACTATGAAAAAACAATTTTGCAGCGTCATCCGATATGTATAGTAAAGCCTTCTTAGTTAAAGCCTTTCATATTTTAAGTCTTTGACTTCAATGGCTAAGGCGATATATATGTTGTCACTTGTTTGGCTGTATATATTTGAATTCTCAATTTATTGTAGTACATTGGTTTGATATTTTGATAATTGATTTGCAAATTGACTTTGGTTAAAAAAATTTATATAATCATAATTTATATTTAAAAATGTTTGTTTGTAAAATGAGTTTTGCTATCAATGTAGTTTATAATGTCAATATGAATTTTTCTACTTATGTGCAAATGAAAATTAAAATAATATATAATGCTGAATCATGTCGACATTGCTTGGAAGGAAAATTCTCCATTTTTGTGTGGAAACAAAATTTTAAACTTTTCAAATACCTAAGTAATCATTTGTACATTAAAATAAAAATTTGTCTTTCAAATAGTCTTATATGATTTGGGTTGGCTTTCCTTCCAAAGTCATGTTTGTCATCTAAACTTTCACTTGCACAAAAATAACAAAAAAATTGATGAATTTGTTAGAATTATTTAAAATTATTTTGTAAATTAGCATTGATCCACTTATTAGAACAATTTTATGTAATTATTATTAAGTATTTCAATATTAAATTAAACTAAGAATGGATTGGGTCCTTATTGACACTATGGATAATCCCTGAAAGGTTGGATTACTCACAGACTCATTTGGGTAGAGATTCCAAGCTACAACCCACTGTTAATAAGCGATTATCTCATTATATCATTGACAAAGAGCCAATGAAGAGAAATTAAAATTTATTTACTGAGTTAAATAGAAAGCTTATATTTTATTAAATAAAAAAACCCAATTTATTATTGTTTTAAAGTTACTATAAAAGGGAAGGACCCATGTGACATGTGTGGCTAACCTTCTTGCTTTGTACAAGAGCTCTATCTTTGGAAGTCTCTCTTCTCTCTGCTCTCTTGAGTTTAGAACATTAGGCATTGTTCATCCTTACCGATCATACTATGGTTGGCGCTACATCAAATCTAGATTAGTGATGCTAACATGCAATCTCCTATTTTGGATGTTATCATTGTATAATGTTAATTTAGCAAATGGTATTAGAGCCATTCAAGATTGTAAATATGCTGGCCGAGTTAGATGAATTAGTGCTAGAAAATTGTGTGAACAAGTATGAACCCTAGGTTTTTTTTTAATGAAATTTGCTGCAAACCTTAGGGATTCTTTCGAAATGGAGTTAGGGCTCTTATAGATAAACAGATTTCAAGTAAATTGATGCCCACTATGTGCTCTGAAATATGATAAACACATTTGATGCCATTAACACCTAAAACTTGAGATTTTCAAGTGAAATTACTCGAAATATAGATCAAATCTCTTGCAAAGAGTTTAGGGGTTTTATTCCCTAGGGGATTTTAAACAAAATGAGACCTATATAAAACCTTAACATTTACGAAGGACTAAGTTGCCATTGAAGCTCGAGGTTGTTCAAAAACCCAAACCCTTTTGAGTTGAAATCATTAACATTGCTTCATTTTTGGACGAAATAATCATAAGGGATTTGTATATCGTTGAACAACAATCATTTTGACACCAAAACCAACCCCTAAAACCTTGGATAACATTGGATTGGGTCCTGGGTCATGAAACAGGTCGGGTTGACCCATTTGGAGGAAAAAAATAATGAATAGTGCAAGGAGACAAAGCCCACTCACACCTTGGGAGAGTGGTGGCACGTGTAGCTCACTTATTATTGTTTGGCCACCAAACTTTCACAATTATACTCCATGGCTATTCCTATTTTTGGAAATTTTTCCAAAATTTTTTAAGGCTCTAAAGTATGATTTTTGAAATTTCTTGGAGATTTAGGGCCTAAAAAGTAATGACACTGTTTTGACTTGGAAAAAAATTTGTGAGACAATTATATATAATAAAGGGCAATATATGTTGCTCACTCTCTCTAACAATACTCAGAGGAATTAAAGCATTTTTTTTTTTTGTGTAATTAGTGAATATTTTATTCCTAAGTTTGTGCGCAAAAATGAAAGAATGAGCAAATGGACTCTTGTTTTAGGCCACATTGGGCCATTTACACTTGGTGGTTGTTTGTTCACCTATCGAGGGCCCACTCATGATGGTGTTGGTTATAAATTGTCATTGTTGTGGTTATTGTCTATCTACTCTTAAAAGTATACACTGAATCATTAAGGGAGATGTTACTATTGAAGCAACTAACAGAGAAGAGTATGATTATATTGGTGATGGATATGCCCTATTAGTGTGACATTGATAATATACTTTTGTGAATAAGGCCTATTTGCGACTAGTCAGTGGTTATTAGTTAATTGATGTATTCATGGTCTCTCGTATCCTATTGATATGGAGACTGTAGGTGCATTTTATACTTTTTCTCTTAATAATATACTTTCTTAGTGTGTATGAGTTTTCTTAGTTTGTTATAGTCCAAGCCCTTCGGCAGGATTATGATAAACATTTTGTTATACAGTTGCTGAAGCTGAGTCTTGTTATGGAAACCTTGTTCTATAATTATGTGTCTGGGACATGATTAATGTTTCCTATTTGTTTTCCTTCAGCTTCTTTGTTCTAGCAACTGTCAATGGCAAAAACTCTAAACAGGACAAATTATGATGATTGGATTAAGTCCCTTGATATATATCTGATGATCACCAAGAAGGATTTGACTTTGAGAGAACCTAAGCTAACGGACCTCACTACTAAGTCTAGCATTTCTAATAAGTCTTATCATAAAAGTGGTATAAGTCCAATAAAATTTGTTTGACTGTCATAAGGTACACAATTAATAAGACAATTAGATAAAACATTTTTTATAAGGACATCGCAGTTGAGTACCTAAAAGCGATTAGCAAGAAATTTAAGAAATTTGATAAGACTCAAAAAGCCTATTACCGCTCTTGCTAGATAATACTCACTATGATAAAGTATTAAGAGTGCGTGAGCTTATAATAAAGCTTGTTAACTACTACAACAAGTTGAAATCCTACAGTATGGATTTAGGTTATAGTTACTTAGGTTATAAAGTTCTCTTATCGCTTCTAACTGAATATGGGGTCTTGAGAACCACTTACAATTCTTAAGAGGCAGAGTGGACTATTAGTAAGATGATCTTCATAGTGACTTAAGAGCAAGAGTCAATAAAGAAGGCGAATGCTCATGTGCAATCAGTGAACTACATTTCACATGATTCTTCTAATAATGTTAAAAATGTGAAGCTAAAAGGAAAAAGAAAATGAGGGCAAGGAAGAGCAATAAGAATAGTAAAGGTCAAAAGGAGAAATTATTCAAGGGTGAATGCCATTACTGTAAAAGGTCTGGCCATAAAATCTATGATTACTTTAAGCTAAAAAACAAGTGTGAGAAAGAAGGTATTTCTTTTTGTGTTGCCCCTAGCCCTAGTTTATTTTGAATTTAATAATTTTGAAATCTATTTGTATTCTTGGTCGTTGGATTTTGGAGCAATTGTTCATGTAATTAATTCATTGTAGGGGCTTAGGGACAAGAAGAGCATAAATGAAAGGAAGAGGATGATCCTTAGAATGGAAGGGAGTTCAACTGTAATTAGTTGTGTAGAAACTATAGTCTTAAACTTGTATTCTGGACATGTTTGGCTCTACGTAAGGTAGTATATATACCTTAATCAAGGAGAAATTTAATTTCCAATTATGTATTAGACAATCTTGGTTATCTAACTCTAATAAGGAAATGGAAGAATTGAAATTTTCCTTGATTTTGGTATTGTTGGATACTTAGATCTATTTCTTTGATTAATAGGTTATGTTGTTTGAATACTGGTCCAGATTCTCTACTTGGTGCACCCATTAATGTCGTAATAAGATATAAACATCGAGGAATTAATTAAAAATTCTTTTATATCATGGCATTGACGTTAGAGTCACATCTCCTGAGGGATATTCAAAAGGATGGTCAGGCAAGAAATATTACATGACTTAATTTTTTTGGATTTCAAGTCCTGTGTTGCTTGTATAAAAAGAAAACTTCAAGTTAGAGCGAGGAATAAAGGGGCGAGTAGATCTGAGAATATTTTGGATTTGATCTACAAGAATATTGGTGGATCTGTAACACCTGTTGCCATAGGTGGATTTGTTGCATGAAACATTTGAATCTTTATATACCTTCAAGGCATTGAAAGCTACTATTGAGTTGAAATTTGCAAGGGCAATCAAATGTATCAAATCAAATAGAGCAGGTGAATACTGTAGTAGGTATATAGAGACAAGTAGAAGTCCTAAATTATTTATCCTGTTCTTGCAAGAACATGGTATTGAAGGCCAGTATACTATGCCTGACATTCTATAATAAAATGAAGTTGCTGAGAGGAGAAATTGAACCTTAATAGACATGGTCAGAAGCATGACTAATCACTCCTCCTTGTCAAAGTTTGTGTGGAGTTGATGCCCTTAAAGTAGTGACTTATATCTTAAATCAAGTTCCCAATTAATCAATTGAAAAGGCCTTGTATGAACTTTTCACTAAAAGAAACCGAGTTTAAGGCATTTTTGTGTATGAGGTTATAAAGCGAATGTGAGACCTTATAATTTGCATCTTAAGCAATTTGACTCAAGGAAGGTCAGTGGTTCTTTATTGGGTACCATTCTGGATCTTAAGGATGCAAATTCTATTGCCGTACTCATATTACCAGAGTTATTGAGTCTGATAAAGTTTTATATTTTGAGGATGACTTGGATAATGGGAGTCATGTTTTTAGGGCTATAATCTGCATATTGAGGATGTCATGTTGCCTTTGCCGGCTTTATCATCTCCATTGTCTAATGTTTATACTGGCAGAGATGACATTTCTATTGAGAATTTGGTTGATCTAGTATTAGAACCTCCAGAAATTGGTGTGAAGGAACCAGTTGTTGAATTGATACGGTCAAAGAGGATACGTGGACCTGTAATTCCAGATGATTATATATATATATATATATATTTCATAATTGTAAGAATTTAAGTCAGACATTATTAATTACGCATATCTTGTCTCCTTTTGATAAAGCTATGTCAGGTCCTTATTCATCTAAGTAGTTGGGGGTTATGAATGATAATATTACCTCTATACACTATAATAATGAGTGGAAACTTGCTGAGTTACTAAATGGATGTTGGAAACAACATATTTGGATGAAGACTTGCATAAGAATGTTTGTATGAAGCAGCCTGATGGATTTACCGAAATTAGAAAATAAAAAATTTTGTGATCCATGTGCTGTATGTGTATGACATCTTTTTAGCCAGTAACTTAGTGTACTTGTTAAATGAAACAAAGCATATGTTGTCATGCCACTTTGATATGAAAGATCTAGGTAAAGGTTCTTTTTTTTTTTTTTAGGGAATTTGGATTCACCATGATGATCTTGTGGCATTTTTGGTTTGTCTCAAGCAACCTATATTGAGTTAGTGCTGAAGAATTTTGATATGTGTTCTTGCACTCCTTGTGTTGCACCTATGCAAAGTGGTGATAAGTTGTTTAAATCATTGTGTCCCAAAATAATGATGAGAGGACTTTGATGGACAAAGTTCCATGTGCATCTGCTGTTAGTAGCCTAATATAAGCCTAGGTTTGCATACATTTAGACATTATTTTTCCTGTTGGTGTGCTTAGTAGACATTTCTTCTAGGTGTGATCATTGGAAGGTTACAAAGAAAGTCATGAGATACCTTCAGGGTATAAAACATTACATGTTGACTTTCAGGAAATCTAAATCATTTAAGTTAGTGAGATATTTTGATTAAAATTATGCATCATGTGTTGATGATCATGAATCCACTTCTGATTACATCTATAATGTTTTGGAGGAGTTGTTTTGTTGAGAAGTGTCAAATGGACACTTACAGCTACCTCATATATAAATGAATAGTATGTCACCTATTTTGTGATTACTTTTTCTTAGGGAATATGGTCAAGGAAATAAATTTTTATTATGTGCATATTTTAAGTTTTGACCATTTTGTTGTAACATGATTATATTGTTAGCTTCTTTAAGAAAAGTAATAATAATAAATTACAAGAATTTCAATTGCATTAAATTTTGATACTTAATTCTTGTTAGTTGGAGAGAAGATATGTGAATCTCGTACTCATTCTAGGTGATCCATTTATGTAGACAAATCCATTGGAGCTTTGTGAACATATAACTCTTGGGTATATTGAAATTTTGGTGTCTTGGTATAGTGAGAGTTTTAGTTGTGTTCTTAAGGAATACTTTGGTATATTTAGACATTTATAACATTTGTTTCCTTATCAGATTTAATGTTTTTGGTTGTGCTAAATTTAGGATATGATTCAAAACTACAATTTTGTTAGCATTAATAACATTGTTTTCCTTATCAGATTCAATGTTTTTGATTCATAGTTTCACTCATGAGTTTTCGTTATCTCAGACTTGTATGGTTCACATTTATGGTGAGCGTGTGATTGCGGATTATTTGACCAAAGGCTTACCTATAGGAGTAATTCAAATCATATAACTCATATGGGTTTTGTTGAATTTTGATATAACTTTGGTCTAGTGGGAGTATGAGTTGAGTTCTTAAGGGACTTCTGTGGTGTAATATGACACCAAAATTATCATTTTGTGATCTTTATGTTCAGATATTAAAACTAAATGTTATAATGTTAATGTCACTTGTTCCCTATTAGATTCAATGATTTTTTGTAGTGTCTTTTTTGAAGTTGGTATGGTTTAGAGTATACACACATTTATGTGTCATGGTGAACATTGATTGTATAGTTTCATTATTTAAATAATTTTTCTGATAATTGATTAATACTATCTAAGTAGGAAATTATTAGAATTATTTCAGATTATTTTGTGGATTAGCATTGATCCACTTATTAGAACAATTTTGTGTAATTATTATTAAGCAATTAATATTAAACTAAACTAAGAATGGATTTGGCCTTTGTTGACATAGTGTATAATGCGTGATGGGTTGGATTACTTACAGGCCTATTTAGGTAGAGACCCCAACCTACAGCCTACTATTAATAAGTAATTATTCCATCATATCACTAACAAGGAGCCGATGGGGAGAAATTAAAGCTTATTTACTAAGCAAATTGGAGACCTTATATTTTATTAAATAAAAAACCCAATTTATTAATGTTTTAAAGGTACTATAAAAGGGAAGGACCCATGTCACATGTGTGGTAACCTTCCTATTTTGTACAAGAGCTTTCTCTTTAGAAGTCTCTTCTCTTTCTACTCTCTTGAGTTCAGAACATTGGGCATTGTGGATTATTTGTCCTTACCAATAAAAAGCTATGACCGGCTCTACATTAAATCCAAGTTAGTGATGCTAGCATGTAATCTCTTGTTTTGGATATTATCATTGTATAAGATCAATTCAGCAGGATTACTATAATAGTATTGCTTTTCCTACTTGTCACCCCAATAGCAAAATAATTCAAGATAAATTATAGTTAATGATTATAAATTTAAAATATTTACTACAATGAACTTTAAATTTTAAAAGTATTTTGAAAGAATTAATGATCATTTTTATTTTATTTTATTTTGAAATACTCCTCTTTGAGACAACCGTAGTTTAAGACTCATTTATTTTGTGTTCTTAGAGTCCTTTAGTGTAAGAAAAAAATTGTTCTTAGATCATTCAATATAATTTCAAAATTCAAGGTCCTTTATAGTAAATATTTTAAACTTTAAAGTCTTTAATTATAGTTTTACCAATTATTTGCAAAAGTAATCGAAAATTTACCTCCAACCTTGCTAACTATTTTCAGAGTCTAACATAAAATTGATTGGATTTTTATCATTTAGGAACTTAATGCAGGGTTTAAATTTAGTGACGGAAAGAAAACAGAAAGAAAGAAGATGAGAAATTGTATGGCGGGGCCAATACTCCCACCTTTTAGTTACTAAATGCAAGGAATCCCAAGACCATATTTTGTAATTAGCTACCTTAGCCTGTGAAGTAGACATCAGGGGCATGAAATAAGTTTGGCTCATGGATTTTTACAGATCAATGTCTTCGAAACAAGAAGCAATATTTCTTGTAAAGATGCGATGGCCCATTATGGTGTCATTAGCAAAGAAGAATTATGAGCAAAATTAGTATCAAATTGCCCTTTAATTTCTTTCTAGCTGACCAAACAATATATCAACAATTTTCTTTTCTAGGACTCATGGACAATTAACTGAGGTCAATGGAACAAGTATTGAACTTGATAATGGTTTTGTCTCTTGTGCATAATCCAACCACATTGTGCTTTGAATTTTTTTGAGTAAAATTTTATTTTGGTCCTCACATTCAGAGTACTTTTCAATTTAGTTTTTCTGTAGAATTTTTTTTTCTTAATTTAGTTTCTCATAGATAAAATATTTTTTAGTTTGATCTTTCACATATGAATAATTTTCAATTTAATGAGAAAAATAAAATTTTGATTCATCACTTTTGGCTAACGTATCAATTTGGTCCTACAAATATAGAAAATATTAAGATGGTCCTCTGAAAGTTAAATAAATAAATAAATTTGGTCCTTATAAAATGTTAAATTGATCTTTACATGATCTTTATTTTCTGAATGATTTCATATTTGGAGGATGATTTTTCTTGATTTGGTTTTACTTTTTGTAATTAACATATTTTTAAAACTATCAATAATATTCTTCATATTCTTAAAATTAACATATTTTTTAAAGATATTATTGATAATAATTTTATTTATAAAGAATAAAATTTAAAAAATACCCATATATGAGCAACCAAATTAAAAAAACAATACTATAAAGGAACAAATTAAAGATATCTCATCTATAAATAATTGTTTTTTGGGTCAAATAGACCCATGTACAATTGACTGCAAGCAGACATAACTAGGACACGATGGAGTTAATCGGATTCTCGTGTCCAAAATACGAGGTCGAGGCCTAATTGTAGGGAGAGATTATATTTATCACAAAATAATTTTTTATTTATTAAAAAATATCATTATTAGTATCTTTTTTTTTTTTTTTAAATATCATATTAAATTCCTTTAAGAGTTTTGGGTTTAAGGCTTTTTTTTTTTTTGTCGAAGTTTATGAATTAAAAAAACAAATATCACTATTAGTGGACTATAATAATAAATAAGAGACTAGAATAATTATTTTATGATAAATAAAGGATCAAAATAGTATTTTCTTTGCGAAAAGGAGCTCCAAAATGAGAGGCCATTGACGCTTTAAGCAATTGATCTACATCTTCCTGCCAACCACAAATTCTGGTCTTTTAGAAGCGATTTTGAAATGTTCTAAATATAAAGAATAACTTTACAATGAGAAACAAGTTTAAAGGATTAAAATAATTTTATAGTCAAAAGTGAAATATAATTAAAATTTGATAACTTAGGTGAACTTGTTATTGATTTGTCAAATATACTAAATCACTCCATTTGGTTTGTTTTAGTTTGTTAATATTTTTACTTTAATATTTCAAGTGATTTCATTATATGTAATAATAGTGCTCCCACTATATAAAAACAAAAAACAAAAAGATCTTGTTTTCGCGTATTTATTGAAAATCTAACAACAATTATACATTTCATTTCTTTGATTGCAAAACTACCAATCTTTTTTATTTTTGAGTGGGGGGAGGAGATGTAAAAGTATAATTCTCCGAAAACAAAATTAGATTTAATAGAGAATTGTGCTTCTATCTATTATATATAAATAAAATAGGTTTTTTTTTTTTTAATGTAAGAGTTCTATTAATTGATAAGAAGTTTCGATTGATCAAATATTTAACTCCTCGTGTGATGATTCTTTACTTTTTTGATACATGTATTGAGAATTTTTTGAAGTATATAAATTCTTTGCAGTCAACGAAAAATATTATAAAGCAATTAATTAATTATCTGCTCCTTAAATTGAAAATTTTTCAAAGTATAAGAATTTTTTTAAATTAATAAATTTTTTGTTATCAACAAGAAATATTATAAAGTATTTAATTAATAAATCAATTAACTGTCTCTTAAATAAAAAATTTCTCAAAGTCAGAGAATTTTTTTAAAATTAACAAAAAAGTAATGAATTTTTCATTGTCAACAAGAAATATTATGAAGTAATTAATTAATGAATTAATTAACTACCTCTTATATAGTGAATTCTTCAAAGTTTGAGAAATTTTTTAAGTGAAAGAGAAAATTAATGAATTAATTAATAACCTCTTAAATAAAAAATTCTTTAAAGTTTGAATATTTTTTAAAGTCAATAAAAAAATAATAAATTAAGTAATTACCTGTATTTTAAACTTTATAATAAGAAATTATAGATATAATTTGACATGATCCAAAATTAAAATAAGAGAAAATGATATATGATTAAATGATTTATTCATTAGTATCGATCATTTAACGTTAGAATCAAAGTTAAATATAATTCCATCAATTTTTGATATTGTAAAAATCTTCAAGAAGAGTAACAATGAGAGTTGCTTGGTACGTCAAAAAATATATATTTTATAATAGTATCTTTTTATTGAATCTAATAACTTAAAATGTATTGACATATAATAATACAAGTTGATTTCTTTCTAAGGCCCTTGTAATGCAAAAACAAATAAACTAGTATTTTATTATTTTCTTGTTCTCAATCTAGAGAGTACCTAACTTATTTATTTGGTGTTTTATGAAAGCATTTAATTTTTTAATCATGCAAAAAATTACAATTAAAGATCATAACATTAAAATATTTATTATGAAAGGTTTTAAAATTTGAAATTATTTTAAAGTATTTATAAACTATTTTTTTACTTTAAATGACATGCTTTGAGACTTTAGACTTTTGTTTTAAACTTGTATTATTATGTATTTTTAAATTCTTAAAATAAAATCATTATAGGAAACAAATAATATTTAAAAATTTTAAATTAAATTTTTATAATAAATATTTTTAATATATAATTATAATTATAATTATACTCCGAGGTGAGCCATAAAACATCACTAATTACCAATAATAAAAAGGCCTTGAAATTGTCATAACCTTGTAGCTCCATCGTGTCCTTTTCCCTCATTTCACTCAAACGAAATCACTACCTCCACTTCTTTCTCTATCTCTTCTTCTTCTTCACTTCTTCCGTCTTCTGCAAAATTCTCAAAAGCATCCAAAAAAAATAAAAATCCTTATCAATTTTATCCCAAAAAATAAAAAATAAAATTCGAAATCATTCTGTCCTTCTGTGTTTCTTCCTGTTATCAACTTCATAACGAAAATGAAAGACTGAAACGTTCTGATTTTCCATACTTACCATTTTCTCGTCCCAGAACTTGCTTGGTTTTGCTTTTGTTTTGTTTCCTCCTTATCCAAAATCATTCATCCTCCAATGTTCTCATTTCCCTCCATTGTTTTCTACTCTTTGTTCCTCTCTATCCCTTTCTTCTTCGTTCTCGCCCCACAATGCCACCATAACCAAAACCGCTCCCTAGCCGCCGGCTATATCAACGATCCCCCTCTCGTCCACAGATCCACCACCGGATCCGGCGATGTTCATACCGTGTCCAGAATCTCTCGCTTAAGCAGCATTGCTATGCCGAAACCCAAGATCGCATTTCTCTTCCTCACAAACTCTAATCTCTCCTTCGCTCCCATGTGGGAAAAATTCTTTCGAGGAAACCACAATCTCTTCAACATCTACATCCATTCAGACCCATCCGTTTATCTAGTCCGTCCCGCCGGTGTCTTCCGTAACAGATTCATCCCTTCCAAGAAAACCCGCCGCGCGTCGCCAACTCTCTTCTCGGCCACGAGCCGCCTCCTCTCTACTGCACTCGTCGATGACGCGTCGAACCAATACTTCGCTCTCGTGTCGCAGCATTGTATCCCTCTCCACTCCTTCCGCTGCATGTACGATTACCTATTCAAGAATCCATCGTCTTTAACCTCTTCGACGAGTTCGGGATCTTCCAAGCAATATCGGTACAAGAGCTTCATCGAGATCCTCTCCGATGAGCCCAATCTCTTCGAGCGATACGTGGCTCGAGGTGTGAACGCGATGCTACCGGACGTGCCGTTCGAGAAGTTCCATGTCGGATCTCAGTTCTTCGTGCTGACGCGACGGCACGCGGTGGTGGTTGTCAGGGATCAGAGGTTGTGGTGGAAGTTCAGGCTTCCTTGTGCGAGCGAAGTACCGTGTTACCCTGAGGAGCACTACTTCCCGACGCTTCTGTACATGGAGGATCCGAATGGGTGTACCCGTTTCACTCTGACGAGAGTGAACTGGACAGGTTCTTGGGACGGGCACCCGCACCTGTACACCCCGCCAGAGGTTTCGCCGGAGCTAGTTCGCCAGTTGAGGGTATCCAACTCTAGCTATTCGTACATCTTCGCGAGGAAATTCTGGCCGGAGTGCCTTCCGGCATTGATGGGTATTGCTGATGACGTTATTTTCCGTGATTGAAATGAAGCATATATGTAGGTAGTGTATCATTTATACCTTTGTATAATGGAGCGTTCTAATTTTGCTGCATTAAAATTGCTAGTGCAGTCAATTATGCAATCCCAGTGTTTGCTTATATAATGTGTTTAAAACTAGTGGTCAACTGGAATTACTTGACTTACTGGGTTAAATGAGTCAGCTTATTTAATATGTTATAAGGTAACGAGTTGAAAATTTTAATTTACCATATCTGGTGGGTTATGGTGGGTTATATTAGTTAACCCGTTTAACCCAAAAAGAATTAAAAAGATAAAAATAAAATAAAAAATTATAAAAATTTAAATGTGACTTTCTTTAAGCATATGTCTTGTTTAATCAATCAATTTCTATATTAGTATAAGTAAACAAAAAAAATAACTAAATAAAAAGTAAGTTTCAATAGATTAAAACAAGTAGAGTAATCTAATAATTTAATGATTTATAAATAATAAGAATATGATTATGAGCAAAATATTTAAATTTGGCAAATTATAAAATAATTAAAACAACACAACACATACATTATGATTCATTTTTTTAAATAGGAAAGTGCAGTGGGTTGGAACGCTAAATTAAGTGAGTGGAAATTTTTTTTTTAAAAAAGGGTAATTTGTTTAACTCGCAAGTTGGCTCGTTTAACTCGTAGGTTAAACGAGTCGAATTGATAAAATTATACTAAACAAGATTTCAAAGAAACCCCTTAATCCAACTTACCTCTTAAATGGGTTAAACAAACTAGATCTGGTGGATCGAACCTGTTTTGACTCCTTTATTTAAAATTTTGTGTTACATTTGCGCATATAGTAAAGTATAGTCTCATCTATTCATTAGAGCATTGAGGTTCAAAGTAAATCACAATTACAATTTTGATTATGGTAGTCATTGGGCTATTCACAAATATTTAAATTGTAATATTTGTTTTTTTTTTTTTAAGATCGCGGATGATACAGTGTCCAAATTCAAATCAGTTTATGTTCATATTTTTTTAGTTGCACCAATCTGATGTGTAGATGTAGAGTGAATTCTTATAATTGTGTGAAAATAATATTTATATTCAAGTCACGTAATATATATTTAAATTGATGTTGGGTATCGTGATTGTAAGACAATTTAATTAATTTTAGTTAAATATAATTTTATATTATTATAATTTATGTTTAAAAATTAATTTTTATTATTTATATAATTCATTCAATATAAAAATAATTTTTTTTCATTCATGTGCAAATAAGGATTTAAAGAGTAAAATTAGTTTAAAAAAAAATCAAATGTCAAAATAAAGAAAAATATTTATTAGACAAACTTTTGTTTAATTGTCCAAACAGACTTTTAAATATTTCAAATGTTAAATTAAATACAAAAAATAATTCAATGAAAAATGAAAAGAAAATAAGGGAAAAGAAATGAGAGAATGAATGGAAATAATGATGGTAAGTTGGTGTATAATCTAATTAATTTTATTTATTTTTCTCTTTAATTTTTCAAACCCAAAGAGTTCTGCGGGTAAAAATTTTACACATCTTTCCCCTCTCAGATTCTTTACATCTTCCTCCCACTCATTTCTTTTTTCGTTTCAATTGAACTCTACATTGTTCCAAAAATTTTTAATGTTTTTTCTATTCTTTTTAAGTCCGTCAAGATGAATAACAGAAAATATTAACATGTCTTTTGGCTCAGGATATTGAAGTTATCCTCAAAATAAGAAAATTTAAATTTGAATTCAAATCCTAACTAAATTTTACAGATTAAAATTACAACATTTTTAAATAATTTATATGACTAAATTAAATATCACCTAAAATACAAAAGTCTAATTTAACTAATAGAAATACCTTACAGACTATAGTGTATTTGGTTTGATGTTTTAAAAACTTAAAATTTTCATTTGCACACAAAAATGAAAATTTGTTTCCTAAACAATTTTATTTGATTTGATATTTAATTTTTTAAAAATTAGTTTCATTTTTCAAACATTTGCTTGCACAAAACTTAGTAAAAATACCTATTTTATATTAAATAAATTGTATTAATAACCAATCTTAGATGCAAACTTTTGAATATAAATCATAATAATATAAAATTATGTTTAATCAAAATCAATTTTAAAAATTAAATTAATCAAAGATCACTTTAACTCAAGCGAAAATTAACATTTTGGCCCTTATACTTTATACCTGTTTTAAAATTAGTCCTTATAGTTTTCTTTTTGGCAATTCACTCCCTATACTTTTCTATGTTTGCAAGTTGCTTCCCACCATCTATTTTACTGTTAACACTATCAAATGATATGCCAGATGGAGCTTATGTGGACAGTTTGAGCATATGTGGAGCTCAAGAGTGATGGTATTACTAAGAGAAGGGGAGAGGAAGACTGAAGGGGTGTTAAGATTGAACAAAAAAATGATAGGCTGTGCGCAAATCCATAAAAGGAGAATAAGAAAGAAACAATGCAATGTCGTTATAATAGTACAAGGAAGAAGCACAGTGACTTGAGCTTGTCCTCACCATGAAGCACATAGTTCTAAAATATATACTTGGAATACTTGGTGTCTTAATTTTATTTTGGCCACTGAGAAGGAAACTCCATTCAAGTAAAACAAACATTCATAGTCCCCAATACAAACCAAACCACACGACCATATGGACACTAGTTACAGGGAAGAAAAACAAATTAAGTGATAGACAGAGAAACCAACCTTAACATCATGACGGTAATAGAAACAAAAAAAAAAAAAAAAAAAAACCAAAACACCATGACAGAAACACAAAAGCAGATTCATCAGGACACCGAGAAAGAAATAGAGAACAGAAAAAAACCGAATAGCGAACCTCTACCAACAGCAGCAGCCTAGAACCGATCTCATAAAAAACACCATGTATTACTTTGTATTTAAGTTTACCAAAAATAAATTGTTACATCCCATCCAAATTTCTCCAACAAGTAAAAAAAGGACTATTTTGTTTCTATATATTTTATTGATAAGGAAGGAAGTATGGAAGAAGATCGATTCATGTATTGAAATTCAACTGAATTTAAAGGATTAAAGATATACATTGATTTTTTTCTTTTACCCAAAATACTCTGAAATTTAAACTAATCAATGATTGATCAAAATGGAAATTTCTCTACTGTTATGTCGCCCAACAGAACTAGCTTATTTGTCATCCTTGCCAGATGTTACAATATTACCAAATTCTTTGGTACAACATATTTAATTCTCAATCTTCCTATCAGATCATATAATTTTGGGAAACTTAACCTTTTGATCCCTAGAATTTATACCAATTTTCAACATGCTATCCAGCTACCTTTGGTCCCTCGGTTTCACTTTGTTTTTAATATTAAAAATAGAGTAGCATCATATAATAGCTACTCTATTCTATTTCTCTTTACTGCTATTGTTAATGGGAAGGGAAAAGCCGAGGAGGATAGTAATGTGAAGAAAGATAGAAATGAAGATTGCTTCCTAATTGGAGAAGTGAAAATAGGGTCGGAATATGAAAAGAGGCAAAAATGATGAGTTATTCAATGGGAGGCAACGGATGGCCCAATTGTTAACCTAATGCTCAGAAGGCCACTTAAGTTCATGCCAACAGAAAAGTGTAGGGAGGTGATTTGTCAAAAAGAATAAATTACAAGGACTGGTTTAAAAACAAGTGTAAAGACTTCTCTATACTCAATTTCAATCCAAACCTACAATTAATTAATGAACTACTGATTAATTTTTTTAGTTACTTCGAGCAAAAAGCCCATCCCATGATGCTTGATTCACACGCTGCGAAGCGATGGCCACCGTATGTGGCTCTGATCAGAAAAGATGTAATTTTATGTGCCTCTATCCCCGTGACTTCATGATTTAATGATATTCTCACTTGAACAACCTTTACACTTTATGTCAAAACACTCTAGTGCATCTGAGCAAAGCTTCTAAATTCTAAACACAACATCCTCCATTTTTTTCCTGTGACAATTGATACCATAAACACAAATTGTATGCATTCACTCACCATGGTTAAATTCTTCCATTTTTCTTATTCACCGATCTGAGCCACTGTCTTCAGCACCAAATAAGGCTTATTATATCAAAATACTTAATCAAATAAGGACGAAATCTAAATATAATACTTTAAATATTCGCTATCATATTCTTCAATCAAAATATAAGAGGTATACATAAAACTTCATAACGAATACTAAAAAATGTACATAAATTTTTCTTCCCATCAAATAATGCCAACAATGGACCAGTCAACCACCATATAAATCCAAGTCATCATGATATGCACATCTTTACAGGTTCTAGCTCACTTTAACACCAGTCTATGATAATAAAGAAGGAACCCTAACCCCGTATGGATGCCCGTGGGACAGCAGGTAAACCCAATTCATCCTCAGCCTGTCAGCATCAAAAGCAGTCGATCATGGAGAGAAGGTATAGAACAACATTCATACATAACGTACTTTCATAAATTCTTGGGTAAGAAATTTGGTCCAAAAATTTGAGTTTGTAGAGCAAGCCAATTATAATAGACATAAGCATGCTAAAAGTGCGCATAATATGTTCATAAATCTACTCATGATTGGCATGGTCTAAAAATTTTTTATAAACCAGACCTATCTAAAAATTTTCTCAAGTAATATACAGTCAATTCTGAAATTAAACTTGATAAAAATTCTCATCAACCAACTGCCCAGATAAAGAGAGGCCTCCCCTTAAACTATCCAAGATGGCACTAATGAAGAATAAAGATTATGATTCCTTCCATTCACTAAGGAAACAAAGACCATGCAGATGGAAGATACTGAACAATGAACAGCATATAAGGAACAGGAAAAGTAAGACCAAGTCTTGTTCAGAGAACCAAGCATTGTTAAGGCACGTCCTTACATCACCAAACAGAAGAATACATTCTCAAACATCCCACAAAAGTTAATCATCAATTACATTCTTCAAGGGCAGTATGCTACTAGCTTAATAGCATTTCTATTCCTCTTAGGAGTGCACCAAATGTACTTGGGAATAAATATTGGGAATCTCAAATAGAAACAAAAACACGCATTAAAACTTATCAGGTTTGATATTCAAAACACAAATATTTCTACAATATTCAAACTTTCATAAACATATATTGTAGTTTGGCCTACAGATTTGTTTCCCATAATTCTATCATAAGTTATGGAGTAGTGATATGCTAGTGCTTCAGTGTTGTTATTCTTCTAAATTAGAGTTACTATTGAAATCTTTATTTTTCTATATAAATAGTTTCTGTGGATACACCCCTTACATTTGATGCAGATGAGTTTCATAAAAGAAGTCCCAATTATAGGCTTCTCCATTAACAGTTTTATAATGAAGAAAAACTGAAAAGCTCTAGATCATTTTTTAAAACATGCCCACTCCAAAGCCCTTTTTTGTTGACTCTGTACTTTATGCAACTTCAGCAAATTTAGTGCTTAGCCATACCTGCCTCAACTTCCAGTAATCTTAGCAAATTGTCATATTTATAATTCCTATATTTGCTTTTCGGCCTTCAAAATACATGTTAAAATAGTGTTAATTATCTTGGACACTATTGGCCTTCAATGAACAGCCTTGAGTATCATTCCTTCCTGATCTTTAGAACCCAAAGCCCAACTTTTCAACAAAAACTTCCAGTCAATTTTAACCAGACTGCTGCATCTTCCTAGCCAAGCTTATCATATCAAGGGACCTCCTAGCCATCTAGACATTCTAAAACTAAGATATGCATTGAATAAAACTAACATTCTAGTTCCCTTAGTTTTTCATGTTGAGTTTATCACCAATATTTTTCATGCTCTTACTGCTGCATTCAGTCAAATGATTTTTTTTCATCACAAACAAACAATGTCCAACAAAACAATGTTCAAAGAAACACAAAAGTAACCTGTTCATTCACTAGATCTCTAGCAATGAGAACATGATCAAGTTTTTTCTTTTCAAAATTCATTTATGTACGGCTTTAAAAAAAAAAAACACTAAAGGAAAATAATAACAATGAGGCAAAGAAATCATACTTGACCATTGGCTCTGCCAGGTGGTGCTGTTGTATGTCCTGTGGGAGCAGAAGGCAAATTAAGCTCTGCCTCCAAATCAGGTTCTTTCTCTGGCTGGAGGTAGGAAGGAACTCCATCCATTTCAGTCTCATTTCCCATGTCTGCTTCCAGCGCATCAAGTTCTGAACAACAAAAACAAATAAGCAAGAAAATAAATATTTTAAGAAACATAATAAATGATGGGAAAAGGTCCTTAAATATAATGGATCTACATTATCCCTAAAAAGAACCGTGCTCAAAGATATATCCATGCCTTCAAATCCAGTGGATCATACATTCTACAAGCTGAAAATGTGTTGCTCAAAACATTACACATGTCATGGATAAAATGTTTGATTTTCATCCTTAAGTCATTGCAACTAGAAAGCTTAAGACTAGAAAGCCAAACGTGTTTAAGGACAATTACCTTTCATCAACCAGTTCCAACATCAGCTACAGGTTATTTGACAAGATAAACCAGATGATTGATATATACGGAAACAGTATAACAAAAGAAGATAATAGCTAGGGCTCATTGTCCTTAACTGAAGAAAATTTTTAAGCTTACCACCCATGAGTTCATCCTCGTCAATGTCATCAGGCACATTATAGCTTCTACCCAAGGTCTCTTGAATTTCATTACTTACATCCATCAGGTCCATCATCTCATCTTGCAAATTCTGCATTTAGCACACATCAATAATTTAGACCAAAACTTCTAAGAATTAGCCAGACAGAAGCTACAAGAAAAAATGGAAGAGAGTCCATACATCTATGTCTTGTATTTTCACAGTTTTCATCATCCCCTTCAATTCCTTGTTGGCAGACTTCAAGGCTGTCATCTGAAAAGAGCAAAGGGGGCCAAAAATAAAAAAGCATTATAAAATATAGATTCTTAAAAGCTAAATACATAGTAGAATTCATCTAAAAGGAGTCTACTGCACCAACTAATCATGTTTCTATGAAGACCTGTCATGACAAATAATTTCTCATCAAAACCTCATGAGGTAGGCCACGAGTTCCAAACAGGGTACAGATAAAATTCAGCCTTGATATAAGGGACTTACGGTTTGTTGAGCATCTTTAACACCCTCTGCAGCAAATGCAACCTGATCAAGATTAAATGTCTGATTATATAGCATGTCACGTTGCCCTTCATACCTATCAAGAAGTGGTGAATAAACAATTTAACATAGGATCATACACATAATTTCTTCACTTTACTAAGTCTACATTTTATTAATATGGAAAGAAGAGACCCAAATCAACTATTAGTTACCAATTAAAATGCATATGCATCATTGGGTTACAACAGATACCATTTGAGCCAGGAAAGTAAAGCTAGATTTCTTCAATTTGACAATTGAAAACAATTCCTAACAACTTATAAAAGATCTAAAACACTGACATGGCCTTTAGGAAAAACAAAAAAAATATACAATGAGGTTCTCAAATATAATATCATAATGACACTATAACCAATGAAATGCAATAAAACGCTATATATATTCATATTATGGTGTGAAAATGAACAAAATTTAACACTTCCAAAAGTTGCAAGTTACTACTTCACAAATGAGAGACAAACATAGAATTCTAAAGTAAAACTGAGGTGCAGATATTCTCATTTGTTTGACATAAACATGAACATAAATTTAGAAAGCCCAAAAGAATACATGAACTTTTGAAGTCATTTAAAAATAAAAAAGAACTAGAGGGTCAAGCCCATATGCATATGATATGAAGCATATAATTTAAAGAGTTAAGAAAAAAAAGTCATAAGGTTTTATAAACGAATATAACAAAACTACAATAACAAACTTTAATCAACAATGAAAAGCTAAGCTAAAATGAAGCCTGACAGTACTCTTCATTAGCCCAGTCTTAAAAATGTTTGGAAAGTATGTCCGGGTAACATGAGACACTATCCCGATATATTAAGAATGAAAAGTTGGAAAGTCCAATAAGCCATAGAGTTGGAATGGAACAACAAATATCCAATAAAATGCAGGGATAGAACCTATTAAAGAGCAGACAGGGAAATACAGCCTGAGACACTGAGAGCAGTCAGTTATGTGCAAAAAGAGACCCCACACATAAGCCAAGCAAAATGCAACTAACTCGCAGTAAGAGAATACAAAAGAAATCAGGAGACTATAAAATGACGTAATTAATGAATCATTAACCTTGAAATTTACAGCCAAATACAGCATAAAGTGAATGATAAAAAGAAAATATATCCAAACGAACCTTATCACAGAAGATTCAGAAGGTATATACAGCTTAGTTATTATGTAAGTTAAATTGGGTAACACATCTACCACATATTTTATCAACATGCTATATATCTATTACAAAAGAAATCCCTTTCCTCAATATACTGACAATATGAGATATTACAAGATTTGCTCATCTTTGACATGTCATTTAGCTAAATCAATTTTCTAATAAAACTGCAACAAACAGACTTAGTTAGTAAGGAATAACAAACTTACATTCGCTTTTGCTTAAGAACTCTCATCGCTCTAGCTTTAATTGCTTCCTGTGCAGGACCAGGCCTTGTTTTCTTGATCTGTTCTTTATATCTACTAAGTTCGGCATCAAGTTTCTTAATCTTATCATCCACTGTATCACCTCTTTTAGTAATCTGGAATATGCAGCATATATTTGGCAAAACAGATAATTGGAGTTATCAATATGTATTCAGCATGAAAACAACTCAATCAGTTGAGTCAACTGACTACTTATAGCAGGATGATAGTAGTGCTATAAGATATATATATATATATATATATATATATATATATATATATATATAAAGAGTGTAAAATATATTATGAAAGAAAGAAAAACAGGAACAGCAACAACAGCTTATGCACCATATCTAGATCAAAATTAATTTTTAATACATGAATAAAATCTAAACTCTGAGAGTTTCTTACCACAAAAGTAAGTTATTCATTCAACTGGTTCATGAAGAACAAAAATTTAATATGAATTAGTCAGTTATAGGTGTCCCATTTAAAGAATTAGCTAGGAGGATCTAAATTTCTTTTTGATCATTCAATCCTAGCTAGAGCTGTATAAACCACTATCATATCAACCCACAGATAATTACTGAGTACAGAGTTAACATTTTTCTTTAAATAAAAAATCTCCAGTATTTTTGCTAGATATGGTGAGCGGGGGCTTAATTTTCAGTCAGCGTCAATTCTGGATTTAGAGTGTAATGTGTAGTTCGAAATCACAAGATAGAGACGAGAGAACAGGAAAGAACCATATTTATCTTTCATCATAGAGCAATTAATTTACTTCTTAAATGAGGGAACATAACCAAGGAACAACGGGGAGTGAAACTTACAGCATCCGTTTGTCAAAAGCACAACTATCGACTCTTCTCCCAGAAAAAGGGGACTTCACAAATTTCCAGGTTTGTGTAGTAAAAGTCAAATTTTCAAAATTCCTCCCAGCAACTACCCAATGGGACATTCATCTTCGGGCATAATCATAACCTCAATACATAATTCGAATCCCTTTTTTGATAGGATTTTAACTTAACCATAATCATAACCTCAATAAACAATTCCAGATAAGAAGTGCTAGCCAAAATTTAATAGATGTAAAAAAACCAAGGGTAACAAGGAAATTCTCGCATGAATCGCTTCGAGTTCAGTATAAGATCTAATAAATTCCACAGCTACTATATCCAAGGCTAAGTTAAAAACAGAAAAATGACATACCCACGAGTTCTCAAATTATAATATTTCCAATCATCAATACCTAACAAACATCAGAGAACTATAAAACGACCAAAAAAAAAAAATTCAGAGTGCACAAGATTTGTTCAGAGAAGGTGAGAGATTAACCCGATCGGAAGCATCCTGAATTGAAGGAGGGGGCTCCTTATCCTTCTTCACACCAAAGACCCTCTTCATCTTCTTTATCCTGCTCCTTCTTCTTGTTCGTCAAGTTTGAATAAAAGCTTTGAGCAGAGAGAGATCAAGACGCGCAAGCGCAGACGAAACTGACGAGTATGACAATGGACAACGGAGAGAACGGGTAAAAGATTTTGATTTCGTTAACGGTGCTAGGCAATCTTATATGGATGTCAGCGACGCAGAACCTTCTCGGAAAAAGGAAAGAAAATAAAGCAAGATCGGAGATAAACGTATAATTTTAAAATTAAATTATATATTTTTTGTAATTTTCTTTAAATATACATTTCTTATCTATTAATTGAAAAACCTATGACAAAAAAATAAAAATTTTATTTACGAATAATCTATAAATTAAACACTTATATATATACAACCTTGGCATCTATTTTGCTATTTATTGTCATTTTATTATTATTATTATTTCTTTTTGGATTAAAATATCATTTTATCTATGTTCATCATAATGTGAACTAGACTTTTAGTGAACTGGCCGGCTACGGACTTCAAGGTTTGGACTGAAGCTCAAACCTAAACTTATGAGCCCAAAAAATACAAAAAAAGTCAAGATAAATAGTAAATTCCATATTCACCAGGCCATGCACATGTATATTATAAAATAGGCCTAAATGTTGGGTAATGCCCAAATGCTTCATCGGCTTCTGAAATATGACGTGTATGATATAGTATTACATGGAGGGGCTCCGTTCGATTTTTTGGACAAATCTACCAATAAAAGGATCAATCTACATTAACTAATGGTACTAGAGGCTAAAGTTAAATTTAAGAATTGATGGGATAAATTGCACAAACCCATAAGCTAAAAAAGTTAAACCTAGTGTATTCTTCTTATTTTTATGAATTAACATTTGATTGTTATGTTTTCATCAACTTAGGAGTTGTATAGGTATTTTACTTTTCATTGTATGATGAAGTTGAAAATATGGGTTGTTGGTAAATGTTAATTCTTTCACCTTCATGTCTTAGTTTCAAATCCCCACTTAGGTAGTTCTTCATAACTTAAATGTGTTTTTTAATTGGACTATTTTATTTAGTTACTTGTCTTGGTTAATCTAATCTTTAATTGGTGAGTACTTTATTCTTTATAAGAATTTTGAATGTATATTTTAACTTGACTAATTTTTCTTATAAATTGTCTTATTTAACTTTATTTTTGATCGATTTAGTCTTTGTGATAAATTGCTTTATAGTTTAAAATACCATGATTTTCTAAAATTCTTTTTCAAAAATAAACTACTTTACTATCATTGTCTCTTTACCTCTCAAATATCAAATAAAATTATTGTGAGTAATTCTAATGGGCCCAAAAAGATATTTCACATTTTCCTTATTTTTAATAATAATTTATAGACTTAGCCGTTACATTTGTACTTTATATATATACTTATAAAGTTATGAATTCCTTAATCTTCCTTATTTTTCTTTTTTCACAATGGATCCTATGCTAGTTATAATAAAAGACAGTCCTATAAATCTAAAAAACAGAGAGTTCTTTCGACTGTCTAATATGGTGAAAGAGATCAATTATGGGATTGTTCAACCTAAAGCAAATCAAGTTGAGTTTGCTATGAAACTGTACTTATCGACAATTGTGGAGTCAAAGTTCAGCTAGTTTAAATCATGAGTCATCAACTTATATCTCACCTAATAACCAGGTTTTTCTTTTTCTTTCATCTTCAATTGACATCAAATTTAGCTAAAGTATAGAAATTAATCATGCAATATTTGATCAATGTTTTTCCTTCTACCATATCTTTTCTTAGATAGATGGAAAGAAGAAAAGTTTTTTATTAGTTTTAAATCATTGTTTGTAACATTCTCCCCTAATTTTTGGTTAATTTTAACTCAACTAAGATTCTTCTCTATTTTTCCTTGATGAATTAAGACGAATTTCATCTAAATTGTTTTTTCTTCATTTGTTTTTCAAAACCTAATTTTAATTCTCCCATACACTTGAAACCTAAATTTGTGTGACTTTCTTTTGAAATGCTTTTAATGGTAGTACAAAATGATTAAGCTTCTTTAAAATTTCATCATTCGAAGGCAAATATGTCAATCATAACCACTTTTCATCCATTGTATTAAACAATAATTTAGTTAAAAATGTTAGATCATGCTTGAAAATCTTGGCCCAAGGGACACATACCCTAGACGCAAATGGTAAAGAGACCCAACGTATGTAGGTTCAATCCTTATCCACTTGTTCTCCTACTCTCAACCCATCTTGGGGAACAACTTGAAGGTGGAAAGTAAAGCATATTTGCCTTTTTGCTATAATCATTGTTTATTATCTAAATTTATTTTTCATGAGTAATAATTCTTGTGATATCCCATTGTAGGCTTCTAGGAAAAAGATAGAGCCTGTTTTGACAATATAAACAAAGCATACATGGGCCCAAGTTGTTAAAAGAGAATCTAATAACTTCAAGAACAAACCCAAGGAAGCCTCACCTTGCTTCCTCAACTCAAAGATGCCCTTAGTGGAACCTAAAAGGGCTAAAGGGAAAGCAATACCTCTATATAAACAAGTCATATGCATAAACTTTGTAAGGAAAATGAGTAAGTTAATTGACTTAAATGTTAAACTGAAGTAGCAAATGCCAAATGTTTATGTAGTGCTCAACCTCTTAATATTAGAAAAATATGTGATTAAACACCATAAGAGCTAGTTTCTAAGATATTTGGAGTTAACCTTCTGAGTCACGTGGTTATTGGGCCTGTTGGGCTCGTGACACAATATTTTGTAGGCAAATATCTAGAGATTCTGCTTCGAAATATGGTAATCTTGTGACATTGTGTTAAATGATTGAACTTCAATGTTGGGCCTTCTTTGTTTAAGATTTAAGGGGTTTGTGTGTATATTATGTGGATTTCTGATTGCATTATCAAAGTTTTCTAATCTTGAGCCATTTAGTAGGCCTATTTATATTAGAGAGTCATTTTGATAAGTAATTCTGTAACTTTAGGCTATATTTTCCATGATGTTTGCAGCTTCAATTTCTCTTGATTCTCTCAAAAAGTATGGCTCATTTAGCAGTGTTGTTTGTATTGAGCTCTGGAAATTCTCCTAGATTCTATGGCTTTGTTATCTGATTTAATGATAATGTTCTCTTGATAAGAACTAGAAATAGAGAAGATTTTTCTTGGGAAAAAAAAATTGACACTTTTGTAAGGATCTTTTGTCGGATTCTTTGATAAATGTATGACCTGTACTGGATTTTCTTTTCAATTCAGTAATAAATTCTTGGATTCTTAATAAAAGCACATTCTTAATAGCAAAGCAAATATCTTTAAAATTGCACGTAAATTTCATTTACTCTTTTGATCTAACCAAAAAATTAAAAAGGTAGAGGAGATTTGTTGAAGAGAAAAACAAGGATTGTTGTACTCATTTTGTCAAAGGGGTTTCATTTTCAAGAAGATATTTAATTGAAATTTGGTATGACTTTTTTAAAAAAAATTTTTTTATCACAATTGTTCATCTATTGATGAATTTTTTGTCACTATTATTAATATAGTCTTCATCTCCCCTTCTAGTTATTAAATATCCTGTTCTTTTCATGCACCTCATAGCTTTAGAATCTTGTCCCAATTACATTCTAATTTTTTTTTTCCTATTCAAAAACTTCTGCAAACAAAAACAAAATTTCACCAAACAATATTCAAAGGTATGGTTCTATTGATGATTAATAATATTATTTTGTTCTTGAAAAGAATCTCGTACTGGTTTTTTCTTCTTTTCAATTAAAACATGATAAGTATTTGATTAACTAATAATATTGTATAATTTTTAATGAAAAATAATAACAATCTATCATTTAATTTTTAAAAAATACAATTATTTGCAATTACTATACATGTGACCTGATTGGGATAGATCTTTAAAAATTGAATTTGAATTCAAACTTAAAAAAAAGCTCAATGTTGTATTTTAATAGAGTTTTTATCTATATTTTTGGGTTGGACCAATCAAACTTTTAAAAATTATGATCAAATCAATTTGTTACTTAAGACTTAATATAAATAATATAGTTAGTTATTATTATAACTTATTAGATTATTAATAGAAAAATTGTAAATAAAAATGAGTTATTTTATTAGCATAAATATTCTAAATAAGAGTTATTAGTTTTCATTTCTTTATTAAAGATGTTATGTTATATTAAAAAGATCTTGAAATAATAAACTTTTTCTTATTAAAAAAACACTTATGGGATCTTTTTGAGCTCAAGCTAGATTTTGAAAAAGCTTAAATTTAGCTCGTTTTACAAGACAAATTTTTTTTAATTATGATTAGGTCACGATATAATAAGAAAACATTTGTTGTATTTCAATTAAAAAAATAGGATAACAAAAATATAAAAGAAATTAGATATAATTCATAAATAAAACATTCTATAAAACTTTTCCATCTATTTTTTTTATTTCTTTTTTAATCAAAATATCATTTTACTTATATACATATGTAATCTAGACAGGTGATTAAAAAAAAAAAAAAAAAAGAGAATCTGGACTTATTCGTGAACTGTCCAGGCCATGGGCTTTATGGGTTTGGACTGATGGTGCTGAAGCTCAAACCTAAACTAATCAAAGTTTTGACCAATGAGCCAAGAAATGTAAAAAGAAAAGCATGAGATAATAATGTTGTGATTCTTTAATCATAAATAGAATATACTAAAAATAGAAAACAATATCAAATCATAGTACATCTGTTTTATTTGTTTATTAATAATATATTTAGATTAGCATGAGCATCAAATGAAACTAAGTCCCTCCACGACGGATCTTAAAGGCACACTTGCATGTAGACTTATTGTAATTTTTTTTTTTTTTTTTAATTTCCTAAGTACTGATGCTGAGATTTGAATCTAAATACTCAAGGTAAAGAGTAACTTCCACAATCACTTGGCCAACCCTTATGGTTTTTTAAAAAATAATAACTATAATTCATAGTACAAATATTGTAATATACTTGTTTAGTAATTCAAAATATCAATAAATTATTTTCAACAAATAAGTATTAAAAATTTATATTTCATATTTTATATTTTATATAAACACATGCATGTGCATACAGAACAAACTATAATCAATTGAAAAAAAACTACAAATAACAAATTCAACAATAAGTTCAAGAAGTTCATAAAAACTAAATAAAATAACAACTTCAAATGTTCTTGTATTTTCCATCACTATTTTATCCCAATGTGCGAACACAATGAAACCATAAGCATATACTTCTTTTCACCTTATGTCTTAGTTTCAAATCCCGGCGTAGATACTTCTTCATAACTTGAATGTGTTATCTAATCGGAATAATTTATCTAGTCACTTGCCCTTGTTATCCCAGTTTTTAACTAGTTGGCACTTTATTCTTCATAGAAGTTTTAAATGTATACTTCAACTTGACTAATTTTTCCTGTATATTGTTTAATTTAACTTGATCGTTGACTGGTTGTGTAAACATTCAGTTTAGTCTTTGTGGTAAATTGTTTTACAATTTAAAATGCCATCATTTTTTAAATTATTTTTTAAAAATAGACTACTTTACCATTATTGTCTCTTTACCACATCTCTATTGAACATTTACGTCGCTGTCGTCATTGCCCATAAATCACTCTCTGGTATCAAATGAATTTATTGTGAGTAACTCTAGTAGGTCCAAAAGGTTTGGACTTTCCTTATTTTTAATAATACTTTAGCCGTTACATTTGTATTTTGTATATATATTTATAAAGTCCTGAATTCCTTAAACTTCCATATTTTTCTTTCTTTGCAATGGATCCTATGCTAGCTATAATGAAAAATTGTCCTCCAAACCCAGAAAACGGAGAGCTCTTTTTACCGTCCGATATTGTGAAAGAGATCAATTCTGGGGTTGTTCAACCTAAAGCAAAATCAAATCAAGTTTGCCAAGCAACTATACATGTCGGCAATGGTGGAGTCAAAGTTCAGCCTGCTAGTTCGAATCATGAGTCATCTACTCATGTCTCTCCTAATACCTAGGTTTTCCTTTGGCTTTCGTCTTCAATTGACTTCAATTTTAGCTACAAGTACTAAAATTAATCATGCAATATTTGATCAATGTTTCTCCTTCTATCGCATCTTTATAAGATATATGGAAAGAATAAAAGTTTTTATTAGTTTTAAATCATCGTATGTAACAATTTCCCATAATTTGTTTTGGTTAATTTTAACTTGATTAAGAATTTTCCCCATTTTCTCCTGGTTAGTTAAGATGAATTTCATCTAAATTGTTTTTTCTTCATGTGTTTCTCAAAACTTAGATTTAATTCTCACATACATTTGAAACCCTAAATTTGTGTGACTTTTATTTGGAGTGCTTTTTATGGTAGTATGGGATGATTAAGCTTCTTTCAAATTTCATCATTGGAAGCTTAACATGTTGATCAACACAATTTTTTATCCATTGTATCAAACAATAATTTAGTAAAAAATGTTAAATGATGCTTAAAAGCCTTGGCTCAACCAAGGATGTCGTCAGTGGAACCTCAAAGGGTTAAAGGGAAAGCAATACCTCCATATAAGCAAGTCATATACTCTAACTCTCTTAGGAAATTGAGTAAGTTAAATGAGTTATATGGTAAATTGAAATGACAATTTCTTTTTCAAATATTTGTGTAATGCTCGACCTCTTAATATTAGAAAACATGTGTGATTAAACACATTATGATCTAGTTTTTAAGATATTTGGAGCTCTTTCTGGGCCATGGGGATATTGGGCTTGGTAGGCTTATAACATAAAAATATTTATATAATCTTTGAAGCACTTATAATTTTGAGTATATTAATACATTCAGTTATAATAAAAGAATATAATTATAATATTATTAATTCAAAAAATAATAATATTATAATTATGTCCCTATATTATAACTGAGTGTATTCACAATTTTGAATACGCTAAAGATAACACCAAAAATATTTTGTAGGGAAACATACAGAGATTCTATCTTGTGTTATTATGTTAACTGTTTGAAATTCAATGTCAATTTTGGGCCTTTCATGTTTAAGATTCAAAGGAGTTTGTGTGTAAATTATGTGGCTTTCTGGTTGCATTGATAAAGTGTTTTAATCTTGAGCCATTCAGTTGGCCTATTTAGATTAGAGTGTTATTTTGATAAGTAACTCTGTAGCTTTTTGGTATATTTTCCTTAGTGTTTGTAGCTTCAATTAATCTTGATTTTCAAAAATATGGCTTGCTTAGTAGTATTGTTTATATTGAGCTATGTAAATTTTATGGATTCCGTGGCTTTGATGTCTGATTTAGTAAATAATGTTTTATTGACAAAAAATAGAAATAGAGAAAAATTTTAGGATAAGAGTTAGATACTATGTTATGAGGATCTTCTACATGTATACGATTTTCTTTTCAATTCAGTAATAAATTCTTGGATTCTTAAGAGAAAGCACATTCTTTATAGCAAAGCAAATATTTTTTAAATTGCATGTAAATTTTCTTTACTTTTTTGACCAAACCAAAAAAGAATAAAAAGGTATAGCAAATTGTTTGAAAAGAAAAACAAGGATTTTTGTACTCAAGTTGTACATTAGATACGTATTAGATATAACATAATTATTGTCAAACTGGTTTCATTATCAAGAAGGCATTTCAATGAAATTTAGTTTGTCTATTCTTAATCCATTATAGATCATCTGTTGTAACACATTACAGCAGAGGATGCTGTAGGTATAAAGAAATTTGAAAAAAAAAAAGTTTCAAAACAAAAAAAAAAGAAGAAGAAAAATCTCTCCTTCATGCTATAATCTTTTTATAGTAGGGGATCACTCCTCTTCCTAATCACCTATGTATTGATAAAATTTTGGTCATTTAATATCATTCCCCTCTTCTATTTATTGAATATGCTCTTCATTTCATATACCTCATAGCCTTAGAATATTGACCCAATTACATTGTAAATTTATTTCCTGTTGGAAAACTTCTACAAACAAAAACAAAATTTCATCAAACAATCAAAGGTTTGATTCAATTGATGATTGATAATATTTTTTGTTTTCTAAGAGAATCTCATTCTGGTCTTTCCCTTTTTAGGTGGGAAGAAGTACAACAAGGCTTTAAGAAAACAAGCTCATTGGAGAAGAAGCAGTTTGAGTTTGGATTATCCTTAGTTCATTACCACAGAGTAGTGGACCTATTGATATGTTGAAATGCAATGGTGTACACTGAAACTTATGACTTGATAGGACAAGTCAATAATAAGTTCAATGGAATAATAATTTGAGCTTGTTCTAAGAATGTGTGGTGCATTTTGATTCCCTTTTACTCCAATATTGGAATGAATGTTTGCATTAAAATGAATCCCTTCCTGCTGCCAAGTATATATGTTGTCAGGAGATCAATTACAAAAAATAATAAAGTAAAAAAAAATTGGCTGCACAACATATATGTTGTCCAACAGTGTGAACTCTTGTTTAGATTTGGGATATTTTATGTATTAGTTTGGTATAAATGTGAAAATGTTTTATGTAACGGTTAAGATTAAACATACAAACTTTGCGAGAAATTTATATGTATAGATACAATTTTAATCTTTTGGTGCACACAAAAATTACATATAAATGGGAAGTGAAAATTGACAATAATTTGAAAATCAGAGTTATTAATCCATCTATATCCATTTTATTCCAATTCCTTTTTTTTTTAATGGAATTTTAATTTAAAATTAGTCATAACCTCAATACATTGATAAGAAGTGCAAGCCAAAATTTAATAGATGTTACAAGCCAGGGGTAACAAGAAATTTCTGACATGAATTGCTTCAAGTTCAGTATACAATCTAACAGATTCAACAGCTAGTATATCCAACGCTACGTTAAAAATGGAAATATGACATACCCATGAGTTCTCAAATTATAATATTTTCCAATCATTAATACCTAAAAAACATAAGAGAACTATACAAATAAATAAATAAATAAATAAAAGGACAAAATTTTAGAGTGGACAAGATTTGTTCAGAGAGGGTGCAAGATTAACCAGATCAAATGCATCTTGAACTGAAGGAGGGGGGTCCTTATTCTTCTTGATATCGAAGACCCTCTCTTCGTCTTTATCCTGCTCCTTTTTCTTGTTCGTCAAATTTGAACGAAAGCTTTGAGCATAGAGATCAAAACGCACAAACACAAAAGAAACTGACGATGATGACAATTGACAACGGAGAGAACAAGTAAAAGATTTTGATTTCCTTAACTGTGGTAGCAATCGTATATAGATGTCTACGAGGTAGAGCCTTCTCAGAAAAAGAGAAGAAAATAAAATAACACTAGTTTATTGGTCAAGGAGTTAAATGGGTTTTAGAGAAAATTAGTTTGACTTTTTATTTTAGATTTTCTTATATGTTAATATATTTTAAATCAATGATATTTGTGATTGTTAGTGAAAAATTAAATTTATTAATATATTATAATAGAAAGAGAATATAATAAATTAAAGAAAGTCTAATAATATGGTTACATGAGATTGACAAGAGAGAGAAGTGACAAAAATGAGTTTATTGAGAGGACATCATCATAAATAATTTAATTGTATATATTCTTTTCTATTATTTTAATTTTAGATCATGTCAAGTTATATTTACAGTTCTTGATCAGAAAATTTAAGAGACAATTATTAGTTAATTCATTATTTTTCTGGTTGATTCTAAAAAAATGTATAAACTTCAAAGAATTCTTAATTTAAGAGGTGATTAATTAATTTATTAAATTTCTTATTCACTCCTAAAAAAATTTAGACTTTGAAAAATAATTTAATAATTTTCTCATCCACTTAAAAAACTTTTTAGATATTGAAAAATTCCTAATTTAAGAGCATTTAATTAATTATTTAATTAAATACTTCATGATTTTGGCTACAAAGAATTTATGAAAATTATTTACATCTTTATTTTTCTCATTTATTACAAAGAATTTACACACTTAAAAAATTTATTGACGCAGGTATGAGAAAAGTGGAAAGTCATCGCATGAGTACCTGATGTTTTGATCAATGGAATATTTTTATCAATCAAACAAAACTCGTACATTAAAGAGAGCCACTTTACTTACATATTAGTTTATTTGCTTGCACGTTGAACAGGCCATAGAAAAAATTAGTTTGTTTTATTATATGTCAATGCATTTTAAATCAATCCTATTTGCAAGTGTTAGTAAAAAAAATTGAATTTAGAATATTGTGATATAAGGATAGTATAATAAATTAGAGAAAGTCCATAAAATTGATTATGTAAAATTGGTGAGAGAGAATTAAGGACAATTGACTCGTTGAAAGGGCACCATCATAGACCACTTATTTTAAATTTTAAACATGTCAAGTTATATTTATAATCCCTTATTGAAAAACTCAGAAGACAATTAATTAATTAATTTATTATTTTCTCGTTAACTTAAAAAATGTTTAAATTTCAAAGAATAATTCATTAATTCTCTCATTGATTTCAAAAAAATTCTCACAATTCAAAAAATTCTTAATTTAAGATAAGGTTAATAAATTTATTAATTAATTACTTCATAATTATTTCATTGACTATGAAAAATTTATGCAAATCAATAATTTTATCATTTTTCTCGTTGATTACAATGAATTAACTCATTTCAAAGGATTTTTGATACATGTTCGAACAATGTGAAAAGTCATTGTATGAAAAGTTAAGTGTTACTCAACGAAACCTTCTCATAAATTAATAAAACTCCCATGTTAAAGGAAGTCAACTTTGCTTATATGTAACAAATAATAGATAATGGATTGAAGATAAATGTAAGCTTTTCAAATTAAATTATAAATTTGTTTTTGATATTATTCATGAACTATATATTTCTTATCTATTAATTGAAAACCTAAAACAAAAATATAATGAATGATATTTACTTATAATCCATAAATTACACATTCTATTTTTATAAATAAACTACTTTACCATTATTGTCTCTTTACCATATCTATATTGAACATTTATGCCACTGTTGCCATTTTCCATAAATCACTCTCAGATGTCAAATGAATTTATTATAACTCTAGTGGGCCCAAAAGATATTTTAGACTTTCCTTATTTTTAATAATAATTTTATAAACTTAGCCGTTAAATTTGTACTTTGTATATATACTTATAAAGTGCTAAATTCCTTAATCTTCCTTATTTTTCTTTCTTCACAATGGATCCTATGCTATTTATGATAAAAGATAGTCTTCTAAACCCAAAAAAAGGAAAGCTCTTTCTACCATCTAATATCATCAAAGAGATCAATTTTGGGGTTGTTCAACCAAGAAGAAAATCAAATTGTGTTTGTTGTGCAACTGCACTTGTTGGCAATGGTGGAGCCAAAGTTTAGCCCGCTTGTTCGAATCATAAGGCATCTACTCAAGTCTCTCCTAGTAACTAGGTTTTCCTTTTACTTTGCTTTCATCTTCAATTGACTTCAAATTTAGCTACAAGAACAGAAATTAAGTGTGCAATATTAGATTAATGTTTGTCCTTTTACTATGTCTTTTATTAGATATTTGGAAAGAATTAAAGTTTTCATTGGTTTTAAGTCATTGTTTGTAACATTTTCCCCAAGTTTTCAGTTAGTTATAACTCGATTGAGAATTTTCTACATTCTTTCTAGATTAATTAAGACGAATTTCATCTAAATTGTCTTTTCTTCGTTTGTTTTTCATAACTTAACTTTAATTCTCCCATATACTTGAAACCCTAAATTTGTATGACTTTTCTTTGGAATGCTATTAATGGTAGTTTGAGATAATTAAACTTTTATCAAAATTCATCATTCGTAAGCCTAACATGTTGATATACAATTTTTCATCCATTGTATCAAATGATGATTTAGTCATAAACGTTAGAAAATGTCTAAAAAGCCTTGGCTCAAGAAGCACATACTATAGACACAAATGGTAAAGAGACCTAATGTATTTAGGTTCAATCCTTATCCAACAATTCCTCCACGTTCAACCCATCTTGAAGAACAATTTGAAGGTAGAAAGTAAAGCATATTTGCCTTTTTGCTATAATAATTGTTTATTATCTAAATTTATTTTTCATGAGTAATAATTCTTACGCTATCCCATTGTTGGCTTCTAAGAAAAAGGTAGTGCCATTTTTGACAACACAAACAAAGCAAACATGGATACATGTTGTTAAAGGAGAATCTAGCAACCTAATGCAAAAGCTGAAAGGAAGCCTCATCTTGCTTCCTCTACCAAGGATGCTGTTAGTAGAACCTCAAAGGGCTCATGGGAAAGCTATACCTCCACATAAGCAAGTCATATAAACCGACTTTATAAGGAAAATGAGTAAGTTAAGTGAGTTAAACGGTAAACTGAAGTGGCAATTTAATTGTCAGATATTGTGCAGTGCTCAAATTCTTAATATTAGAAAAATGTGTGATTAAACACATTATGTGCTAGTTTCTAAGATATTCGAATCTAACCTTTTGGGCCATGTGGATATTGGGCTTGGTGGGCTTGTGACATAATAATAGTTTTTTGGCAAATATATGGGGATTCTGCTTTGAAATATGATATTCTGTTAAATGTTCGAAATTTAATGTCAATTTTGGGCCTTTCATGTTTAAGATTAAAAGGGGTTTGTGTATATTATATGGATTTCTAATTGTATTGACAAAGTCTTTTAATCTTGAGCCATTCAATTGGTCTATTTAGATTAGAGTGTCATTTTGATAAGTAACTCTATAGCTTTAGGTTATATTTTCCTTAGCGTTTGTAGAAAAACTCTTTTGGGAAAAAGTTTGATACTATATTATGAGGATCTTCTATCCGATTCCTTTATAAATGTACGACATGTATAGGATTTTCTTTTCAATTCAGTTATAAAGTCTTGGATTCTTACCGTACTTTCTTAATTGCAAAGCAAATATCTTTAAAATTGCATGTAAATTTCCTTTACGACCAAACAAGAAAAAAGAAGGAGAGCAAATTGTTTGAAGAGAAAAATAAGGATTTTTGCTCTCAAGTTATGCATTAGATATATATTATATATCACATAATTATTGTCAAACTAGTTTCATTATCAAGAAGACATTTCGATGAAATTTAGTATGACTTTTCTTAATCCCTTACAAATCATTTACTGTAAAAAATTTACAGCAGAGGATGTTGAAAGTATAAAGTAATTTGAAAAAAAAAATTAAAAACAGAAGAAAAAAATCTCTCCCTCATGATGTAAATCTTTTATAGCATGAGATCATCCTTTTCTTGATTACCTATATATTAATAAAATTTTGGTAAGTTAATATTATTCCCCTCTACTAGTTATTGAATATCCTCTTCTCTTCATATACCTTATAGCTCTAGAATCTTGTCCAAATTACATTGTAAAATTATTTCCCATTGGAAAAGTTCTACAAACAAACGAAATTTCATCAAACAATCAAAGTTATGGTTATATTGATGATTAATAATATTTTTTGTTTTCTAAGATAATCTCATTCTTGTTTTTTCTTCTTTTAAAAGGGAAGAAGCAGAACATGGCTCAGAGAAAACAAGCTCATTGGAGAAGAAGCAGTTTGTTTTTAGTTCCAAATATATCCTTAGTTCATTACCACAATTGAGTGGACCTATTGATATGTTGAAATGCAGTGGTGTACACTAACACTCATGTCTTGATAGGACAAACCAATAATAAGTTCCAAGGAATAATAGTTTGAGCTTGTTTTAAGAGTCTGTGATGCATTTTGATTCCCCTTTTCTCCAATGTTGCAATGTGAGTTTGTGTCAAATTGAATCTCTTCCTGCTCCTCAGTATATATACTGCATCCAGGGATCAATTATAAAAGTTAATAATGTAAAAAAAAAAAAATTGTCTACACAACATATATGTTTTATAACAATCTAGACTCATGTTTACATTTAAGATATTTTATGTGTATGTTTGGTATAAATGTGAAAATGTTTTATGTAATAGTTAAGATTAAACATACAAACTTTGTGAGAACTTCATAGATACAATTTTAATTTTTTTGGGTGCTCACATGAATTACATATAAATGGGAAGTGAAAGTCAACAAGAATTTGAAAGTCAAAGCTATTACATTTTTGAATCATTAATCCATATTAATGTTTTATTGACTTGAATTTGTGTCTTTCAAATTGCATTGGAATAAAAAAAAAAAAAAGAGGTACGTAGTATTTTTGTTTTATATGTTTAGTAATAATATTTTAGATTAGCTTGAGCATCAAGTTAAACTTTATACTTCCTTCTTTGAGGGATTTTAAATGCACCCTCCTAGGTAGACCAAGTGTATTTTAAATAAGGTTTATTTTTGCCAGTGCTAAGATTTTTTTAGGTAAAGTACTGAGATTTGAATCCAAATAGTTAAGATAAATAGTAACTTTCACAATCACTAGGCCACATGAGTCTTGATTCTTTAAAGTTTCAAATATAAATTTTTTTTTTTTTATAATGTTTGAAAGAGATAGAAAGAAAAAAGAGAGTGCGTTAGACAGGAAAAGGGCTTCACACACGCTTTTTCTTCTTCGTGTCTATATCTCTTCAAAATTTACAAAATAATATAATCCTACATGAAGGGACTCCATTTGATTTTTTGGACAAATTTACTAATATTATGATAAATCTACATTTAACTTAGAAGCTAATAGTCAAATTTTAGAAACGATGGGATAAATTGCCCAAACCCATAGGCTAAAATAATAAAATTTATTTTAGTCTTCTTGTTTCAAACCCATAGGCTAAAATAATAAAATTTATTTTAGTCTTCTTGTTTCATCAATTAACATTTGATTGTTATGTTTCCATCAACTTAGTAGTTGTATAGATATTTTACTTTACGTCCTATGTTCAAGATGAAAGTATGGATTGTTGGTTGTCTTAATTTCAAATCCCAGCGTTGGTACTTCTTCATAAGTTAAATGTGTTTTCTAATTAGACTCTAGTGTCTTGTCTTGGTTAACCCAATCCTTAACTTGTGAGCTCTTTATTCGTCATAGAAGTTTTGAACATATATTTCAACTTGACTAGTCTTTCTTGTACATTGTCCAATTTAACTTAATCTTTGGCCGATTGCGTAAACATTCATTTCTTTGCGGTGAATTGTTTTACAATTTAAAATACATGATTTTTTTTTTCATTTTTTTTAAAATATACTACTTTATCATTATTGTCTCTTAACTTTATATTTATTGAACATTTATGCCACTGTTGTCATTTCCCATAAATCACTCTTGGATATCAAATGAAATTATTGTGAGTAACTCTAGTGGCCCCAAATGATATTTTGGACTTTCCTTACTTTTAATAATAATTTTATAAACTTAGCCCGTTACATTTGTACATTTGTACTTTTTATATTTACTCATAAAGTTTTGAATTCTTTAAAGTTCAATTTTTTTTTCTTTATTCGCAATGGACATTATGCTAGTTATGATGAAAGATAGTCTTCCAAACTAATAAAATGGAGAGCTCTTTCCACCGATATTGTAAAAGAGATTAATTCTAGGGTTATTCATCCTAAAGCAAAATCAAATTGTGTTTGCAAAGGAAATGTACTTGTCACCAATGGTGGAGTGCTTGCTTGTTCGAGTCATGAGTCATCTACTCATGTTTTGCCTATTAAGCATATTCAATTGACTTTAAATTTAGCTACAAATATAGAAATTATACATGCAATATTTGATCATTGTTTCTCCTTTGACCATATATTTTCTTATAAATATTTATATATATGGAAAGAATAAAAGTTTAAATTAGTTTTAAATCATTGTTTGTAATATTTTTTTTTTTTGCTAATTTTTGGTTAATTTTAACTTAATTGATTTTTTTCCCCACTTGTAATACCTACGAACTTTTTGTTTTTAAATCATTTGATAGGTTAAGAAAGACATTCCATTCACACCTTGTTGGCGAAATATAAGGAAGATAATAGATTATGAATAAAAATTAAATTATTTGAAAGGAAAATAATAATCATACAAATTAATAGTGGCTGAAATATAAAGTTAGTAAGAATGAAACTTGAAATTAAGGTTGGCATAAAGGCTTCTAGGTTTGAACCTTAGTAACTTTCTAGAGCTTTTTTTTTTTTTTTTATGACATGTGGCACTTATTTTGGATGAAATGGCCAAACTAACCCCATTTTTATTTTCTTTCTTTCCCTTCTATTTCCAGAGCTTCTCTGTTGCAATTAGAACTAGCCAACAGTATGCAACCACTATTCTCACCTCCATACATCGGTGTTCGTTGTTTTCAACCATCCCTATCGCTACCAATCAATTGCCAGCATGGCTTAGTTGGAAACTCATAATAAAACGCAGTGAGCATCATTGTTCCTTGGTGTAATGCGAGGGTAGATGGAAAGGACACAATTTGGGCATGGATTGGTGAGAAATCAACGAAATTGGCTTGTGCATTTTCTTCCATATATAAATTTCATCCTATTTCCTCATTTTATTTGAACTTGTAGCATGATTTTAACCCTAAAGTTTTAGATTCTCTCCTAGTTGTGTTCTTACTTGAGGGCAATGTTTGCAATTTTTGCCTTATCGCACCATCAATCAGTGTTTAGGAGGAAGATGAAGACTGTAGGGAGCTAAGCTTGATCAGGTAATTTTTGCTATGGAGAAATTTCACCCTGTCCTAATTCATTGTGTTATTAAGAATCTATGATTTGTGGATTTGTGCTAAAGGACTTGTTGGGCTGAGGTAAAAGGATGAATTAAGTGAGGAAAATGAAATTTTGTAAGGAAATTGGATCCCTGTGTATATTTATATGAGTATATGTATAGATGTATGTATATGAAGAGTAAGGTTTGAGTGGTACATATATATATATATATACTATGACATGGATTATAGTGTGGAGGAATAATGGAAATGTGGACGAAAGCCAAGTTATGAGTTACTGTATTTAATTAATTATTGTTGCAAGACTGATAAGAAAGTGAAAATCCCTTCTTGGATACTTGTAAGAAGATATGTATAGGTGTGTAAGGGTTATTTGCTAATGCTATAACAAATAAGAGTAATGACACTAGTGTTCTTACAGTGGAATGAACTTATTAAATAGTTGTAGGAAATATTTCCTTAGCATAAGTACCAAACACAGAATTTAGGAAACCATGTTAAAGTTGCATGCTGGCTATTAAGGAAACAAATTTTAAAATGAAATAAGAAAAGCATTTAAGGAATTAGTTTATATATATATATATATATATGTATGTATATGATGATAATAAGTCATTTTTTGCATTATTGGGAGATTTGAGCTTAGCTCATATAGTAAATTTCATGGTTTTAGGATCAAAGAAAATTTTCTCTAGTGATGAATGATAAGATGTTAGGATTTCAGAATATTAAAGTTGTATCTCTTGGTGTTATAGGGTCATTAAAATCCCTTGCAACTGGGTAAACTAGCGTAAGAGAAGCATTATGGATTCATGGCGAAATTTTGCAAGGTGAGTAGATGTTGCTGCCTATGCTTGTTTTTACACCTTCATCTTGCTTCTTTGGTTTTAAACAACATTAGTAACTGATTCTATGCCTTTGGGACAAGCTTTTTATCTATGTTGTTTTCTACACATGAAATACTGATATGAAGTAATCCATATCTTTGAACTATTGACTCGTTCATAGATTAATCCAAACTTCGAAATTGTTTTCAATATTTCCCTTGTTTTGATAAAGGGTTTTGAACAAAGTTACTGTGATAGTCGAATTTTGAATTACTTGGTCTTTATCTGAATCTCGAATTGACATACTTATACACTGATAGTTAATTGAAAAGTCTAGTAAATTTCCATGACATTATAAGTTGTTTTGAAATTATTAAAAAAAAAGAAGTACAATAATTCATCTTGATTTATAAAGCAGTCTTGTATAGAACCCTATAGGTAACAACAGTAGATGTTAGCCTTAGTGCACTTTGAACTAAAACCTAACTAGCAGGGGTGTAGCTAGCCTTGTGTGTTGGCTACCACATGTAGAATTATATTGATTATTGTGAGCAATGTGCTCAACTTACTGTGGTTATTTACCCTTAGCAAGCTATGTGCTTTGCATTTGTGATTACTGATTACAATAAGCAATCCATTCTACTTACTGTGGTTATTGCCCTTTGCGAGCTGTGTGCTCAGTGCTTGTATATTGTTATGGTTTTAATTAGATGCTTCCTACCTTACTTTGTTGAATTATTTTTATTCATTTATTTACTTTTTAAATGGAAATTAAATTAAGTTTGACTTCATGATTTTTTCATAGATGATTTCTTTATTTACATTATAAATTATCAATATTGAATCTTGCTTATTCTAGATTGTAAGGTAAGTTTTTTGTTTATGAAAAACTCTAATGTTAGTACCAAATGATTAAGCTTCATCTAAATTTCTTAATTTGAAGCAAATATGTCGATCATAACAATATTTCATCCATTACATTGAACAATAATTTAGTTCAAAATGTTAGACCATGCTAAAAGGCCTTGGCTTGAGGGACACATACCCTAGACACAAGTGGTAAAGAGATCTAATGTATGTTGGGTCAAATCTTACCCACTAGTTCCCCTGCTCTCAACCCATCTTGGGAAACAACTTGAAGGTGGAAAGTAAAGCATATTTGCCTTTTTGCTATAATCATTGCTTATTATCTAAATTTATTTTTCATTTGTAATGTTTCTTGCGTTATCCTATTATAGGCTTCAAAGAAAAAGACAGCTAGTTTTAACAACACAAACAAAGTATACATGGGCACAAATTGTTTAAGAAGAAACCATGAAACTCAAAAGATGCCACACCTTGCTTCCTTAACCAATGATGCCGTTAGTGGAACCTCAAAGGGCTAAAGGGAAAGTAATACTTCCACATAAGCAAGTCATATACACTTACTCTATGAGGAAAATGAGTAAATTAATTGAGTTAAATATTAAACAACTGGAAATTTATTTGTTAAATATTGTGTAGTGCTCAACCTCGTAATATTAGAAAAATGTGTGATTAAACACATTATAAGCTAGTTTCAAAGATATTTAGAGCTAACCTTATGGGCCATGTGGATATTGGGCATGGTAGGCTTGTGACATAATAATATTTTGTATGCAAACAAATGGAGATTTTGCTTTGAAATATGGTAGATCTTGTGATATTCAGTTAAATGTTTGAAATTTAATGTCAATTATGGGCCTTTCATGTTTAAGATTTAAAGGGCATTGTGTGTATATTATGTGGATTTGTAATTGCCTTGATAAATTGTTTTAATCTTGAGCCATTCAATCAGACTATTTATTTTAGAGTGTTATTTTGATAAGTTACTATGTAGCTTTAGGTTATATTTTCCTTGGCGTTTGTAGCTTCAATTTCTATTGATTTTTTAAAAAATATGGCTTGCATAGTTGTGTTGTTTGTATTGAGCCTTGAAAACTCATTTGGATTCCATGGCTTTGATTTTTGATTTAGTCCATAATGTTTTATTGACAAAAAAAATAGAAATAGGGAAAAATTTTCTTGGGATAAAAGTTTGATACACTTTTATAAGGATCTTCTATCTGATTCTTTAACAACTGTACAACATATATAGGATTTTCTTTTCAATTTAGTAATAAATTCTTGGATTCTTAAGAGAATGGACATTCTTAATGGCAAAACAAATATTTTTAAAATTGCATGTAAATTTTCTTTACTCTTTTAACCAAACCAGAGAAAAAAAAGGTAGAGCTGATTGTTTGAAGAGAAAAACAAGGATTTTTGCTCTCAAGTTGTGTATTAGATATATTTTATATATCAAATAATTATTGTCAAATTGGTTTCATTATCAAGAAGACATTTTAATGAAATTAACCTTTATAGATCATTTGTCGTAAAAAATTTATAACAGAGGATGCTGTAGGTATAAAAAAATTTGAAAAGATTAGAAAAAGAAGAAAAATCTCCACCTTATACTATAAATCTTTTATAGCAGGGGATCATTCATCTTCTTCATCACCTATGTACTGATAAAATTTTCATTACTTAATAGCATTTCCTTCTTCTAGTTATTAAATATCCTCTTCTTTTCATATAACTTATATGTTTAGAATCTTGTCTTAATTACAAATGTATGTTTATTTCCTATTGGAAAATTTTTACAAAGAAAAACAAACATCCATCAAACAATGAACAGACTAGTTCTATTGATGATTAATAATATTTTTTGTTTTATAAGAGAATCACATTTTGGTTTTTCTTTCTCTTAGATAGGAAGAAGTAGAACAAGTCTATGAGAAAACAAGCTCATTGGAGAAGAAGCTGTTTGAGTTTGGATTCAAATATATCCTTAGTGGACATTTTATATGTTGAAATTTAGTGGTGTACATTGAAAGTCATGTCTTGATAGGACAATGCAATAATAAGTTCCATAGAATAATAATTTGCGATGCATTTTAATTCCCATTTACTCCTATATTGCAATATGTGTTTGCATCAAATTGAATCCCTTCTTGTTGCCTAGTATATATGTTGTATTAGGGGATCAATTATAAAAAATAATAAAGTAAAAGAATTTGGCTACATAGCATGTATGCTATGCAACAGTCTAAACTCGTGTTTACATTTGAGATATTTTATGTGTTAGTTTGGTATAAATGTGAAAATGTTTTATGTTTTATATGATGATTAAGATTGAACATACAAACTTTGTGAGAACTTTTATATATAGATACAATTTTAATTTTTTTGGTGCACATAAGAATTTCATGTAAATGGTAAGTGTAAGTCAACAATAATTTGAAAGTCAAAGCTATTACATTTTTGTAACATTGACCAATATTAATGTTTTGTTGACTCTAATGTGTGTCTTTCAAATTGAAAAATGGAATAAAAAATAGTAAGAGATATGTAGTATTTTTGTTTTATTTGTTTAGTAATAATATTTTAAATTAGCTTGAGCATCAATTTTTTTTTTTTAAAAAAAGAAGATAGAGCCAATATTAGGCTTATGCAAAAAAGATAAGGCTAGTTTTAACAACACAAACAAAGTATACAGGGACACAAGTTCTTAAAAGAGAAACTAGCAACCTTAAGAACAAACTCAAATGAAGCCACACTTGCTTCCTCAATCAAGGATGCCCATAGTGGAATCTTAAAAGGCTAAAGGGAAAGCAATACCTCATCGTAAGCAAATTATATGCAGAAACTCTATGAGGAAAATGAGTAATTTAATTGAGTTAAATGTTATACTAAAGTAGCAATTTATTTGTCAAATATTTGTATACTACTCAACCTCTTAATATTAGAAAAATGTATAATTAAACTCATGATGATCTAGTTTATAAGATATTTGGAACTAATATAGGCCTTATGGGTTTGTGACATAAATATGATGGATATTGAGACATTGTGTTAAATGATTGAAATACAATATTAATTTTAAAGCTATTATTAAGTTAAAATCTGGAAGACGATTAAATGTGTAAGATCAGATAGTGGAGGTGAGTATTATGGAGGGTATATTGAAATGGGTTGAAACCTCGGACCTTTTGCTCTATTCTTACAGGATCAAAGAATCAAAGCTCAGTATACCATGCCTAACATTCAATAGCAAAATGGGGTTGCTAAAAGGCATAATTGCACCTTGATGGGCATGGTCGAGTGCATGATTAGTCAATCTTCCATACCAAAATTTTTGTGGGGTAAGGCCCTTAAGACAAAGGGTTAATTCTAAATCAAGTTCCAAATAAGTCAATTGAAAAGACCCTGTATAAACTTTTTACTGGCAAGAAGCCTGTCTAAGACACATTTGTGTATGGGGTTACTGAGCAAAGGTAAAGACCTTATCACTTTAGTTGATTTCATAAAGAAAATTCCTGGTCAATGCATCTATAATAAATTTAAAGGAAAAAACTTTATGATCCTTATATTATATGTTGATGACATCCTATTGGCAAGCAACTTAGCGACTTTGTTGAATAAAACAAAAACATTATATCCTACCACTTTGAAATAAAGGATGTAGGTGAAGCTTATTTTGTTTTAGAAAATCAGATTCATCAAAATAGATTATGTGGCATTCATGGTTTATCTCAGACAACTTATATAGATCGAGTGTTAAAGAATTTCAATATGCTCTCTTTACACTGCACTTGTTCAAAAGGGTTCAAGGTTATCTAAATCATCACGTCTCAAGAATGATGATGAGAAACTGTAGTGGACAAGGTTCTATATCCTTCAGTTATTGGCACAACCAGACATTGCCTTTACTATTGGTGTGCTTAGCATATACTTGAGCAACCCTAGCCATGAACATTGAAGGGCTATAAAGAAAGTCTTGATATACCTTCAAGGTACAAAGCATCATATGTTTACCTTCAGGAAGTCTAAACCACTGTAGATGATGGGTTACCCTGATTCAGACTATGCATCTTTTGTAAACATCCACTTGTGGATATATCTTCATTATGTTTGGAGGAGATGTTTCATGTAAAAGCTGTAAACAGTCAATAATAGCTACCTTAACTATAGAGACTTGGGAGACTTGGCTAAATCTAGCTTATGTGGTTGCCAACTTGGAAGAGAAAAACTTACAAAGGCCATATGAGATGTAGGGCTGGATTTGAATATTTTTTTTTTATTGGCTAACAAGAATAAAGCACGATTGAAATTGATAGAGAAGATGGTTGCATTTGTGGAGTGCAAAAGCATAGGCATGATTTAGGGATAAGGAACAAGGGACAATTTGTGAGCAATAAAGATGTTCAATGGAGTTAAGGGAAGATTTAGAAATTGAGCATGATTTTTGGACAATTTGTGGGTAAGCATGATAAGAACCAACAAAATTGTAGGTGGAGGAAGCATGGTGGTTCTCTCACAAAATTTTGCTAGCATCAATGCTCTGACAAGAGGAGGCTCTTCTCCTTGCTCTAGTATATGGCAAGGACCAGAGGGGTTTCTTTCTTTGGCCACAAAGGGATGGGGAAGACATTCAACGACAGGGACTTGGACAGTGTTAGAAATGCCATTTGGAAGAAAGCTAGTTTTGAAGATTAAGAAAATTATAGAATTCATTGAATCATTAGAGGTTGTGGGAGAGGGAATAGGGACCTCCATGTTTCGTGGCCTCCCCACCATCTCCTCTTACTTATATATGTATATAGTATAATATAGTTTTTGGCCCTCACATATAATTGATGAAATTATCATTTGGCCCTTCCAATTACTTTAAAATATTAAATGCTGACTTTTTAAATAAAAAGTTCAAAATTTTCTTTTTAGTTATTTTCAATATGCTTCTATGTGATATCTACTCTTTTAGTGTCTTTTTAAGTTGTTCCATTTAGCTTCAGTTCAATCATGTATATCAACTTTCAATTTATTTTATGCATCTAAAATTTACTCAATCACATGTATAGGTACAACTTTAAGTAGAGACTTTAATGCTCCATAACATTCATCACACTTCACATATTTAATCTTTTTTGATTTAGTTCATTTTTTATTGTCAAGTTTTATACCATTCTCAAAGACTTTAGTTGTTTGAGAGCTTTATAATTCATACATTTGTTTTATTTTTAGTTCATCTTTTCATATATATATATATATATATATATATATTTATGTTCATGCTTAATGTCTTTATATTTTATTCATACCTTTACTTTATCCCGTGGAAAACTACTACACGTCAATACCTTGCCTTACTAATGGTTTTGTCTACTGTTCTCCTTATTTGACTTATCATCTTTGTCTAAGGATTAGTTGCTAAATATATAATGATTTTCTCATATTACATGTATTTCCTATTTTATTATTAGTTAATGTTTTATCTGCACTGTAATAGTAAATTTTATTTTTATTGTACCCATAAGGACAATATAATTTTAAAAAAGTGTCTGCACACCTTATATTATTTGATATTTTATAGTACTGACTCTAAATATATTTAGGTAACATATATTATTTGATTAAATAATGAAATTGTTTCATATAGTATATTAGTCATCAATTTTTTTTTTTTTATGGATATATCAAATAACTTCATTAATCTTTCGTCCCCTTCACTTAATATTCTTGGCTTCGCCGATGATTGGAGGATAGGGATATGGATTCGATTTCATGAGTTTTACCCATTTTGACTGCTACGTATCTACCTCTGTTTGAGATTATTTTGTCCCATGTTCTTCTTAAACCTTTTCTTTTTCTTTCACTTATCTGGTTGACTAGTTGCATTAATCTTACGGTTTTGACTCCTTTTTTAAGGAGGTGAGCCTCCTTGGTTTTGGGTGCCTAGAGTTTTACAGCAAGGATTATCCATATGCTTTTCTATTATCTATGTCTTCTTGTTTTGTTGCTTTATTCAATCTTTGAAGTTCTAAGTTAACAGTGGCAGATAACTATTATTTTAGAAAAGCTTTGAGAAGGAGAAATAGTTAGGATTGGAGAATGATAAATGAAGGAGTTAGTTTGCCAGTAAAGAGACCATTACTTAATTATAAACTAGATAACATGAACGAGGGGTATAATAGCTCATATTTGGAAAAAGATGAAGGTTTATAATGCAACTGCAAAAAAACAGTGTTTGTTATGATGCCAAGCTCTTCATTCTTCAAATCCAGCCCTTTTCTCTATATGTTTCAATCCACGTGTATGCCACATCGCCAAATATTAAATGGTGTTAGGGTGAGACTAACAGGAGAGACCATATTTACAACAAATTAGAAGTGCAAGGAGTGGCTTGAAAAAAAAAAGAAAGTCTAAGGACCAATTTGCAAATTAATGTAAACAATAGGGACTAATTGATTAATATTCTTATTGAATTATATATTTTTTGTAATTATTCTTTAACTACATGTATATATATATATATATATATATATATCTTATCTATTAATTGAAAACCTATGACGGACATATAATGAATTATATATACTTATAATCCATATTTTAAACACTTAAATCTATATATAAGCTTTGGTATCTACTTTGTTATTTTTTGTCGTTATTATTATTATTTATTTTTTAATTAAAATAAGATTTTATCTATCTGTATTATAATGTGATCTAAACTTATTAGTGAACAGGCTGGGCTATGGACTTCATGGTTTTGGCCTAAAGCTCCAAAAAAAAAAATTAATTAGTCTTAATATATTTGTATAATAATTAATTTGGTATATCAATTTTAATAAAATTATTTTAAAAAATAAAAATTATAAAAAAATAATTTCATAAAAATCAATATACTAAATTAATTAGCATATAAATATATTAAAATTAGTTAATATTTTTTTGAGATATAAACTTATGAGCACAAAAAACACAAAAATAGTCCAGAGGAAGAGTAACTTCCGTAATCACTAGGTCGTACGCATCTATAACATAAAATAGGCCTGAACATTGGGTAATGCGCAATTGCTACATCGACCTGTTAAATATGACGTGTGTGATATAATCTTGCACGGAGGGGCTCCAATTTTTGGACAAATCTACTGACAGAGGGATCAATCTAGTTCAACTAATGTCACAAGAGGCTAATTGTCAAAGTTAACAATTGATGGGATAAATTGGACAAACCCATAGGCTAAAAAAGTTAAACCTAGTTTAGACCTCATTTTTTAATGAATTAACATTTGATTGTTATGTTTTCATCAACTTATTAGCTATATAGATCTTTTACTTTACATTGCATGATCATGCTGAAAATACAGATTGTTGGTAAATATTAATTCTTTTCACCTTCATGTCTTAGTTTCAAATCCACGCAGGGGTACTTCTTCATTGAATGTGTTTTGTAAGCAGACTAATTTATTAAGTTACTTGTCCTGGTTAATCCAATCTTTAACAGGTGAGCCTTTATTCTTCATAGAAATTTTAGATGTATATTTCAACTTTACTTATGAGAAGAGCAAAACTATTAGCTCCTCATGTGATAACCATTTACCTTTCTCATGTATCGAGAATAATTTGAAGTGCGTAAATTCTTTATAATTAATGAGAAAATTAATAAAATCATTAATTTGCATAAATTTTTTCGTAGTTAATGAGAAAAATAATAAAATAATTAATTAATAAATTAATTAACTGTTTCTTAAATTGAAAATTTTGTGAATTGTGAGAAATTTTTTGAGTTAACTAAAAAAGATAATGAATTAATAACTAACTCTGAAATCACGAATTCGTTTAAGTTTAGACATTTATTGAAGTCAACAAGAAAGGTAATGAATGAATTAATTAACTATTTCTTAAATTTTCTAATAAAAAATTATAAATATAACTTAATACGATCCAAAACTAAAATAAGAGAAAACAATATATAGTTGAAAGGTTTATGATGGTGCTATTTCAATAAACTTATTGTCATGACTTCCCTTTCACTAATCTCACATAACCAATTTTATGGACTTTCTTTAATTTGTTATTTTCTTTGTATCATAATATATTACTAAATTTAAATTTTTTTTAACACATACAAATATGGTTGATTTAAAATATATTGATATATAGTAAAACAAACTAATTTTCTTTAAAGAATGTGCAACGTGTAAACAAATAATCTAGTTTTTCTTGTAAATTGTCTAATTTAACATGATCAAGTTAGTAGTTATATAGATATTTTACTTCACATTGTATGATCAAGTTGAAAATATGGATTGTTGGTAAATATTAATTCTTTTCACCTTCATGTATTAGTTTCAAATCCTGACAATGGTACTTCTTCTACATAACTTGAATGTGTTTTGTAATCAAACTAATTTATATTGTTACTTGTCTTGGTTAGTCCAATCTTTAACCGGTGAGCACTTTATTCTTCATAGCAGTTTTGAATATTTATTTCAACTTGACTAGTTTTTCTTGTAGATTGTCCAATTTAGCTTGATCTTTGACTGGTTGTGTAAACATTCAATTTAGTCTTTGTGGTGAATTGCTTTACGAGTTAGAATACCAAGAATTTTTGAAATTCATTTTTAAAATTATACTACTCTACTAGTATTGTCTCTTTACCATATTTTTACCGAACATTTACGCCACAATCGTCATTTTCCATAAATCACTCTTTGTTATCAAATGAAATTATTTTGAGTAACTCTAGTGGCCCCAGAAGATATTTTGTACTTTCCTTTTTTTTTTCTAATAATAATTTTATAAACTTAGCCATTACATTTTTACTTTGCATATATACTCATAAAGTTTTGAATTCCTTATTATTCTTTCTTTGCAATGGATCCTACGCTAGTTATGATCAAAGATAGTCCTCCAAACCCAGAAAAGGGAGAGCTCTTTCTACCATCTGATATCGCCAAAGAGATCAATTAAGGGGTTGTTTAACCTAAAGCAAAATCAAATCAAGTTTGTTAAGCAACTGTACTTGTCGACAATGGTGGAGTCAAAAGTTCAGCCTGTTACTTTGAATCATGAATCATTTACTCATGTGTCACCTAATAACCAAGTTTTCCTTTTGCTTTTGTCTTTGATTGATGACAAATTTAACTACAGGAATGGAAATTAAGCATGCAATATTTGATCAATGTTTCTCCTTCAACTATATCATTTCTTAGATATACGAAGAGAACAAAAATTTTTATTGGTTTTAAATTAATGTTTGTAGCATTTCCCCTAATTTTTGGTTAATTTTACGATGACTGAGACTCTTCCTCTTTTTTCCCAGATGAATTAAGACAAATTTCATCTAAATTGGTTATTCATGATCCATTTTGCAAAACTTAATTTCAGTTCTCCTGCACTTGAAACTCTATATTTGTGTAACCTTCTTTGAAAGCTTTTTATGGTAATATGAAATGATTAAGCTTATTTCAAATGTCATCATTCAAAGCCAAATATGTCAATCATAACAAACTCAAAAGAAGCCACACCTTGCTTCCTCAACTAAGGATGCCCTTAGTTAAACCTCAAAGGACTAAAGGGAATGCAACACCTCCATATAAGCAAGTTATATACACCAACTCTATAAGGAAAATATGTAAGGTGATTCAGTTAAATGTTAAACTGAAGTAGCTAATGCCAAATGTTTATTTGTAAAATATTTATGTAGTGTTCAACCTTTTAAAATTAGAAAAATATGTGATCAAACACTACTTGAGCTAGTTTCTAACATATTTTGAGCTAACCTTTTGGGTCACGTATTTATTGGGCTAGTTAGGCTTGTGACATAATATTTTTTTCGCAAACATATAGAGTATCTGCTTTATAATATGGTGAATCATGTGATTTTGGACCTTTTATGTTTAAGATTTAAAGGAGTTTATGTGTATATTATGTGGATTTCTAATTACATTATTGGAGTTTTCTAATTTTGAGCCATTTAGTAGATCCACTTAGATTAGAGTGTCATTTTGATAAGTAATTCTGTAACTTTAGGCGATATTTTACATTATGTTTGCATCTTTAATTTCTCTTGATTTTGTCAAAAAGTATGGCTCGTTTAGTAGTGTTGTTGGTATTGAGCTTTGTAAATTCTCCTAAATTCTATGGCTTTGATATCTGATTTAATGATAATGTTCTCTAAATAAAAACTAGAAATAGGGAAATTTTTTTGGGAAACTATTTGACACTTATGCACTTTAAAGAATTATTGATACATATATGCGAAATGTGAAAAGTTATCGCATGAGAAGCTGAGAGTTTGATATGAAGCCTTTTTGTCAGTCAAATGGAGCTCTCACATTAAATGGAACCTACTTTACTTACATACTAGTTTATTTGCCCGTGCATTGCACATACCTTAGAGAAAGTTAGTTTGTTTTATTATATGTCAATGCATTTTAAATCAATCGTATTTATAAGTGTTAGTAAAAAAAATTGAATTTAGAAATATATTTTGTATAAATAAAACATAATAAATTAAAGAAAGTCATAAAATTGGTTATAAAATATTGGTGAGAGAGAAGCGAGAACAATTGGCTTATTAAAAGGGCACTGTCATAAACCATTCAATTATCTCCTGTTTTAATATTCGAACATGTCAACATACATTTATAATACCTTATTGAAAACCTTAAAAGATAGTTAATTAATTAATTCATTGTTTTCTCATTGACTTCAAAAAATGTTTGAATTTAAAAGAATTTATGATTTAGGTGATGGTTAACTAATTAATTATTTTTCTTATTCACTCCAAAGAATTCTCAAATTTTGAAGAATAATTCATAAATTTTCTCATTCATTCTAAAAAAATTCTTGATTTAAGAGGCGGTTAATAAATATATTTATTAATTATTTTATAATTATTCTCATTGACTATGAAAAATTTATGCAAATTAATGATTTCATTATTTTTCTCATTGATTTTATATAAAATCATTTAAAGTGCATAAATTCATCGTAATCAATGAGAAAAATAATGAAATCATTAATTTGCATAAATTTTTCATAGTCAATGAGAATAATTATAAAATAATTAATAAATATATTTATTAACCGCCTCTTAAAATATATATATATGAGAAAGATGAAAAGTCAACACATGAAAAACTGTGGGTTTGCTCAATTGCATGTTCTCATCAATCAATGGAACTCTCATGTTAAAGAGAGTAAACTTTGCTTATATGCAATAAATAATAGATAATAGATTCAAGATAAATGTAAAATTTTTAAATTAAATTATACATATTTTTTGAAATTATTCTTTAACTATATATTTCCTATCTATTAATTGAAAAACCTATAACAAAATATAATGAATTATATTTACTTATAATCCATAAATTACACATTCTTTTTTTAACAATATACTACTTTGCCATTAGTGTCTCTTTACCATATCTTTATTGAACAATTTACGCCACTATTGTCATTTTTCATAAATAAAATGAATTTATTGGGAGTAACTCTAGTGGGCCCTAAAGATATTTTGGACTTGCCTTATTTTTAGTAATAATTTTATAAACTTATCCGTTACATTTGTACTTTGTATATATACTAACAAAGTTCTGAATTCCTTAAACTTCTTTATTTTTCTTTCTTCACAATGGATCCTATGCTAGTTATGATGAAAGATAGTCCTCCAAACCCAGAAAATGGAGAGCTCTTTCTACCATCGGATATCGTCAAAGAGATCAATTTTGGGGTTGTTCAACCTAAAGCAAAATCAAATCAAGTTTGCTATACAACTGTACTTGTCGGCAATGGCGGAGCCAATGTTCAGCCTGCTAGTTCGAATCACGAGTCATCTACTCAAGTCTCACCTAATAGTCAGGTTTTCCTTCTTCTTTCGTTTTCAATTGACATCAAATTTGGCTACAGGTACAGAAATTAAGCATGCAATATTTGATCAATGTTTCTCCTTATATCGTGTCTTTTCTTAGAAATATGGAAAGAATAAAAGTTTTTATAAGTTTTAAATCATCGTTTGTAACGTTTTCCCTAAGTTTTTAGTTAGTTTTAACTCAATTGAGAATTTGCCCCATTTTTCTCTGGTTAATTAAGACGAATTTCATGTAAATTGTTTTTTCTTCTTTTGTATTTCAAAACTTAACTTTAATTCTCCCATAAACTTGAAACCCTAAATTTGTGTGACTTTTCTTTGGAGTGTTGTTAATGGTAGTACAAGTTAATTAAACTTCTTTCAAATCTCATCATTTGAAGCTTAATATGTTGATTAAAACAATTTTTCATCCATTGGATCGAACAATGATCTTGTCATAAATGTTAGAAAATGACTAAAAAGCCTTGGCTCAAGGGGCACATACCTTAAACACAAATGGTAAGGGGACCTAATGCATTAAGGTTCTATCCTTATCTCCAAGCTCCCTGCTCTCAACCCATCTTTAAGAACAATTTGAAATTGGAAAATAAAGCATATTTGCCTTTTTGCTATAATCATTATTTATTATCTAAATTTATTTTTTATGAGTAATAATTCTTGTGCTATCCCATTGTAGGCATCTAAGAAAAAGATAGTGCCAGTTTTGACAACACAAACAAAACAAACATGGGCACAAGTTGTTAAAGGAGAATCTAGCAACTTCAAGAAAAAGCTCAAAGGAAGCCTCACCTTGCTTCCTCTACCAAGGATGCCATCAGTGGAACCTCAAACAACGAAAGGGAAAGCAATACCTCCACATAAGCAAGTCATGTGCACCAACTCTATAAGGAAGATGAGTAAGTTAATTGAGTTAAATGGTAAACTAAAGTAGCAATTTAATTGTCAAATATTTGTGTAGTGCTCAACCTTTTAATATTAGAAAAATGTGTCATTAAACACACTTTGAGCTAGTTTCTCAGATATTTGGAGCTAACCTTTCAGGCCATGTGGATATTGGGCGTGGTGGGCTTGTGACATAATAATATTTTGTAGGCAAATATATGGAGATTTTGCTTTGAAATATGGTGGATCTCGTGATATTCTGTTAAATGTTGGAAATTTAATGTCAATTTTAGGGCTTTCATGTTTAAGATTTAAAGGGGTTTGTGTGTATATTATGTGGATTTTTTATTGCATTGATAAAGTGTTTCAATCTTGAGCCATTCCATTGGCCTATTTAGATTATAGTGTCATTTTGATAAGTAACTCTGTACCTATAGGTTATATTTTACTTGGTGTTTGTAGCTTCAATTTCTCTTGATTTTCTAAAAAATATGGCTTGTTTAGTTGTGTTGTTTGTATTGAGCTCTGAAAAATCTTCTGGATTCCATGGGTTTGATGTCTGATTTAGTAAATAATGTGTTCTTGACAAAAAAAATAGAAGTAGAGAAAACTTTTTTGGGAAAAAGTTAGATACTATGTTATGAGGCTGTTCTATCAGATGCTTTTATAAATGTATGACATGTATAGGATTTTCTTTTCAATTCAGTAATAACTTCTTGGATTCTCAAAAGAATGCACATTCTTAATAGCAAAGCAAATATCTTTTAAATTGCATGTAAATTTCCTTTACTCTTTTGAGCAAACCAGAAAGAATAGGAGAGCAGATTGTCTGAAGAGAAAAACAAGGATTGTTGCTCTCAAGTTGTGCATTAGATACATATTATATATCACATAATTAATGTCAAACTGGTTCCAATATCAAGAAGACATTTCAATGAAATTTAGTATAACTTTTCTTAATCCCTTACAGATTATCTATTGGAAAAAATTTACAGTAGAGGATGCTGAAGGTATAAAGAAATTTGAAAAAAAAATTAAAAAAATAAGAAGAAAAGTCTCTCCCTCATGCTGTAAATCTTTTATAACAGGGGATCACACCTCTTCTTGATCACCTATGTATTAATAAAATTTTGGTTACTTAATATTATTCCCCTCTACTAGTTTTTGAACATCCTCTTCTTTTCATATACCTTATAGCTTTAAAATCTTGTCCCAATTACATTGTAAATTTATTTCCTATTGGAAACTTCTACAAAGAAAAGCAAAATTTCACCAGACAATCAAAGTTATGGTGCTATTGATTATTAAAAATATTTTTAGTTTTCTAAGAGAATCTCATTCCAGCTTTTTCTTCTTTTAGAAGGGAAGAATTAGAACATGGCTCTGAGAAAAGAAGCTCATTGGAGAAGTAGTTTGAGTTTGGATCCAAATATATCCTTAGTTCATTACCATAAACGAGTAGACCTATTTATATGTTGAAATTCAGTGGTGGTAGACTGAAACTTATGTCTTGATCGGACAAGGCAATAATATTATAATAAGTTCCATCGAATAATAATTTGAGCTTGTTTTAAGAATTAGCCAAGCTTTTTAATTCCCCTTTACTCCAATGTTGCTGTGTGTGTTTTGCATCAAATTGAATCCCTTCTTGTTGCCCAGTATGTATGTTGTTTCAGGGGGATCAATTATAAAAGATAATAAAGTAAAACAAATTTGGCTACACAGCATATATGCTATGCGATAGTCTAAACTTTTGGTTACATTTGAGATATTTATTGTGTTCGTTTGGTATAAATGTCAAAATGTTTTATGTAACGGTTAAGATTGAACATACAAACTTTGTGAGAACTTTATATTTATATATATATATATATATATATATATATATAGATACAATTTTATTTGTTTGGTGCACACAAGAATTGCATCTAAATGGGAAGTGAAAGTCAACAATAATTTGAAAATCAAAGGTATTACATTTTTGTATCATTGACTCATATTAATGTTTTGTTGACTCTAATTTGTGCTTTTCATATTGCAAAATGGAATAAAAAATTGTAAGAGTTACTTAGTATTTTTGTTTTATTTGTTTAGTAATAATGTTGTAGATTAGCCTGAGCATCATTTTTGTTTTTTTAAAAAAGGATAGAACCAGTTTTAGTGCTTCTGGAATAAAGATGGAGCCAGTTTTAACAATACAAACAAAGTATACATGGACACAAGTTGTTAAAGGAGAAACTAGCAACCTCAAGAACAAACTCAAAGGAAGCCACACCTTGCTTCCGCAGCCAAGGATGCCCATAGTGGAATCTCGAAGGGCTAAAGGGAAAGTAATACCTCCTCATAAGCAAATTATATACACCAACTCTATGAGGAAAATGAGTATGTTAATTGAGTTAATTGTTATACTAAACTAGCAATTTATTTGTCAAATATGTGTACTGCTCAACCTCTTAATATTAGAAAAATGTAAGATTAAACTCATTATATATGAGCTAATTTCTAAGATATTTTGAACTAACCTTATGAGCCTTGTGGTTATTGGGCCTTGTAGGCTTGTGACATATAATATTCTGTAGGCAAACATATGTAGATTTTGCTTCTAATATGGTGGATCTTGTGACATTGTGTTAAATTATTGAAATACAATATTGATTTTAGGCCTTTCATGTTTAAGATTCAAGAGGGTTTGTGCGTATATTATGTGGGTTTCCGATTGCAATATTAAAGTTCAATAATCTTGAGCCATTTAGTATGCCTATTTAGATTAGAGTGTCATTTTGATGAGTGATTCTGTAACTTTAGGCTTTATTTTCCATGATGTTTGCAACTTCAATATCTCTTGATTTTCTCAAAAAGTATGACTTGTTTAGTAGTGTTGTTTGTATTGAGCTCTGTAAAATCTTCTAGATTCGATATGGCTTTGACATCTTATTTCATGTTTAATGTTTTATTGACAAAAGCTAGAAATAGAGAAAAAATTTTGTTGGGACAAATACTTGAAACACTTCTATAACAATATTCTGTCGGATTCTTTAATATATGTATGACGGGAATAGGATTTTCTTTTTAATTCTGTAACAAATTCTAGGATCCTTAATAAAAGCACATTCTTAATAGCAAAGGAAATATCGTTACAATTTCATGTAAATTCCCTTTACTCTTTTGACCAAACCAAGAAGGAGAAAAAGGTATAAGAGACTTTTTGAAGAGAAAAACAAGGATTGTTATTTGATATCACATAATTATTGTCAAACTGGTTTCATTTTCAAGAAGAAATTTCAATGAAATTTGGTATGACTTTTCTTGATCACCTATGTATTCATAAAATTTTTGTTACCATTGTTACTATAGTTATCATTCGCCTCTTCTAGTTATTGAACATCCTCTTCTTTTCATGTACTGTGTCCTAATTACATTGTAAATTTATCTCTTATTGGAAAACTTTGACAAACAAAAAGAAAACTTCATGAAACAATCAAAGGTATGGTTTTATTGATGATTAGTAGTATTATTTTGTTTTCTAAGAGAATCTCATACTGGGTTTTTCCTTCTTTTAGATGGGAAGAAGTAGAACAAGGCCATAAGAATTCAAGCTCTTTGGAGAAGAAGCAGTTTGAGTTTGGATCCAGACATATACTTGGTTCATTACCAGAGAGGTGTGGACCTGTGGATATGTTTAAATGCAACGGTGTATGGTGAAACTTATGTCTTGGTAGGACAAGGCAATAATAAATTCTGTGGAATAATAATTTGAGCTTGTTTTAAAAATTTGTGATGCATTTTGATTCTCCTTTACTCCATTATTGCTGTGTGTCTTTGCATTTGGGAAATTTCATGTGTTGGTTTGGTATAAAATTGAAAAAATATTTATATGCTTGTAACAGTTAAGACTTAAGATTGAATCTACAAGCTTATTGGGAACTTTATGTATAGATACAAATTTTATTTTTTGGTGCACAGAAGAATTACCTTTAAATAGGAAATGAAAGTCAACAATAATTTGAAAATCAAAATTAGGAAATTTTGTCTCATTGACCCGTATTAATGTTTATTCACTCTAATTTGTGTCTTTCAAAAAGAAAAAGGGAGAAAAGTGTCTTTCATCAACTCAGTAGTTATATAGATATTTTACTTTGCATTCTATGACCGGGATGAAAATATGGGTTGTTGGTAAATGTTAATTCCTTTCACCTTCATGTCTTAGTTCCAAATCCCAACGTAGGTATTTATTTCTTCATAATTTGAATGTATTTTCTAACCAGATTAATTTATCTAGTTACTTGTCCTTGTTCACCTAATTTTTTACTAGTGAGTGCTTTATTCTGCATAGAAGTTTTAAATATATATTCAACTTGACTAATTTTTCTTGTAAATTGTTCAATTTAACTCCATCTTTGACCGGTTGCGTAAACATTCAGTTTAATCTTTTATGACGTATACTGTTTTACAATTTATAATACCATGACTTTTTGAAATTTTTTAAAAAAATATACTACGTTACCTTTATTGTCTTTTTACCATATCTTTATTGATCATTTACGCCACTGTCATTTCTCATAAATCACTCTCCAATATCAAATGAATTTACTGTGAGTAACTCTAATGGCCCCAAATGATATTTTGGACTTTCTTAATTTTTTATAATAATTTTATAAACTTAGCCCTTTCATTTGTACTTTGTATATATAGTTATAAAGTTCAGAATTCCTTAAACTTCCTTATTTTTCTTTCTTCGCAATTGATTTTATGCTAGTTTGATGCATTCTGCATGTCTTTAAAGATGGCATCTCGCAACAGTATAGTTGGTTAGCTCTTTGTTGGTACATTTGCATGTTTGAAAGGCTTTTCTTTTTCTGCTGACCTTGGTGCTTTGTTTCGTTTTGTCTGGACTCTTTGATACTTGTCTTCTTCTGCTTGCCTAGCTGTAAACCACTCACCATGTTAGATTATTTTATGCTTTGATTGATGACTGTGCTAGCTGTGCCAGTTGAAAAGCTCACTTTTCTGGTGATCACTGTTGTCTCTTATGCGAATATAGCTTTTGGCTGGTTCCTATTTAAATTCAATGGTGTTGGTTTGCATTGCTGTCAATTTTTTGAACACTTCATGGAGAACCAACGCTTCTTTGCTCGAGGGTTTTCTTGGTCTGAGAATAGCTCCACAGGAATGGACCCTGCACAGTCCTTTGAAGTCTTCGCTCAAGGTGAGTTTACTTTTTCCCTACCTCGGAGAACTCCCTATCTCATGTTTAACTCAGGCATGTTACATCAGTGTCTGGATTACTGCATAAAAAATACTGATACAGGTCCGAGTATTGAGTACTAGATATAATACAATATGATATATACGTTTATCAATTTTAAAAAATTTAAGATACAAATATAAGTATATTTGTGTGTATATATATATATATATATATATTTTAATAAATAAAATTAGTGATAAAAAATCATTATCTAAAATATGATAAAAAATATATTAAAATAAAAAATAAAATAATAAAATAATATCATTTCGATTACTGCAATACTTGTCTGACTGGCATTTGGATTGATGAAAAATCCATACCTCTTCACCGTCTTGACCTTGCATTGCATGGAGCACGGCATTTACAAGGGATTTTAAAGTAGTAGGCAGAGAAAGGAATGTGTATATGATTGAATTTCAAAACAATGAGGATCAGGTTTTCCTATATGAGAATGAACCTTGGTCTGTCTTAAGTCCTTCTTGTTCTTGTCAAATGACGGCGAAACACCATTGTGCATGAGGTTAAAGTTAAGAGGGTAGCGCTGTTGGTTCAGTTTTGGGGACTCCCACTTGAATATATGAACTGTGGCATTGCAGAATTCTGGGTAATCTAGTATGGGAACCTCGACTTGTAGATGGTCTCATGCAAGTAACCAAAAACTCAAGATTTATGCATGTAAGAGTCCTAATTGATCCTCAGTTCCCTCTATTGATGGCGATAAGGGTTGGGCTTGATAATGAGGAAAAAATTGGGTTGAATGTCATTATGAAAGAATTTTTAGATGGTGCAAGCAGTGTAGCGGAGTTGGACATATAGCTCGAGACTGCAACTTGGATATTGAACAAGTACTGGCTTCACAAAAGGAACTTATGGAATGCATTAAATCTAAAATTGATGTTAATTTCATTTTTTACTTTAGTTTCCCATTAGTTACAGAGATGTCAATAGCCTTTGAACATAAACGGTCTATCAGGAAAACAAGTTCGTTAGACTAAGAAAATTGATGGTTGTTTCTACTATGTTCATGACAAAGACCCGGAGCCTATCCATAATGGTGATAAATCTCAGCCTTCCAATATGATTAGTGCAGCTTTTTACTCTTTGTCATCAGACTCTTCAAATCACAGCTCAAATTCAAATGGGACCTCTGGTGGTGGTAACTTGAGTCATCATAATAATCAAAATGATGGGCTAAATGATGAAGATAAATCTGATGGCAATGAAAGGGATCAGTCTGTACAATATAACTACACAAACTCCCAGGAAGTTAATTATCCAAATACAAGATATAACTTTGATCAGGGAGATAATTTAGAAGGCTTTAATGCTTATTACACTAATGATCTGAATGATAACAATGAGTTTTTAAATGTTTCTGGTAGGTGCATAAATGAAAAGCTTTAAGGACATAACTTTGCTTCTGGGAATGACACAAAAATGCAGGAGGCTCCAGTTGCTGACATGAACATGGATGCAGACAATGAAAGTTGGAACTCTGTTATGGATGACTTTTATTTGGATATTGATAATTATATTCCTGATTATGATGACAACTTGCAAACTCAGCAGTTGCCTCCCATTCCATATGCTCCTGCCACATCATCTTCCCCTTCATTTATTCGTCTTTGTAGCAGCTCAAATGAAGACGGTGACAGTGAGAACTCGAGTGGTTCAGTGGATCTTTCAAATATCCTCAGCTATTCACAGTCACTACTATCTTATGAGGAATGTAATCTTGTCTTTAATAGTTTCTATAGCAGACGTGTGTTGATAAATCCATCTGAAACCTTGGATGTTCCAACTTACTATCCTAATTTTAAGAGGAATCAATACTCATGTCTTGCATCTGCAGGTCGAGCCCCTTTTAACTGGTGCACGATGATCATAGAGGCAGAATAGGATGATATCATTAATATAGCGTTAATAGTTAAATTATATCATGAAAATTCAGTTTCATGGCAGATTTGGCCCTCTGACTTTCCCAGCACTGATATTACAGTTTGGTCCCATCCTTTTCTATGTTTCATCCCTGTCTTCCTTGATAACGCAACTTGGGCTCCTTTAAGCACCTTATTTGTGTCAAAAGGTGCCTAGTTTTGCAGGAAAAATATAGTTTTTCTGGCTCCAGACTGGAATCGCTGGCTGCTGTTTCTCCCTATTTTATGTATAAAGAATGGAGCAAAAAGCTTAAAGTAATGTTGTCATAAATGAAAATGAAAAACAAATCTCTCTCTCCGCTGAATTCTTTGGAGTCTGATGCAAGCATAACTCTGATACATCAGACCTCGAACTCAGTGTTTTTGCTACAGAGTAATCTTCCCCTTAGGAAACGAAAATTTCACTTCTTTCAAGTTGGTGCCAGGAAAAAAAGCAAAGATGTTTTCTCTCACTTTTGATACTATACTTGGATGTGAAACAGAAGAGGATGAATCTTGTACTGATCTTTTTGCAGCTCCTATTTTATCTCATGGGGTCTGGGAAGCTACTCTATAAAGCTTCCCAGCCATGAGTGCCCTCAGCTGGAATTGTCGTGGATTGGATAATACCGTGATAGTTCAAAGACTTAAAAACTTGCTAAAATATTATAGCCTATCTTTTGTGCTTTTAGCTGAAACTAAAATGCCTGTAAATATGGTTATAAATAAAATTAGATTTTTTGGTTACTGTTATATGTCTGAATGTCACCAAGTGGATAAAATTGGTGGTTGTTGTTTAGCATGGAAAGAGGGTGTGCCTAATTTAATTTTAGACTGTACACCTAACTGCTTGCATTTTGAATCAAAAAATGCTTAGGGACAGTTGATTTACATCACCTTTGTTCCTAGGAGAGAAAATAGATATATTCCCTGGAATTGGATTAGAGAAACTAGTAGAAATATGAACTCCCCCTAGCTGATCATTGGTGACCTTAATCGATCTTATTTGCAAAAAGACAAACTCAGTAAATGTCATACTACTCCAGGTGCAGCTAACCGTCAACAATTAATAAACGATTGCACGCTCATTGATATTGCTCCAAAAGGTCAGTGGTAGACTTGGACAAACAATAGAAGTGGGGATGACATGATCTGGGCAAGACTAAACAAAAGCTCATGCAACCAGTTTTGGTTTCTTTATTTTCCAATTTTTTCTCTTAACATCCTCTCTCTTGCAGCATCTGACCATTCTCCTATACTTTTTAGATTTTACAATCAATTACATTGTAGGAGAAAGCTTCTTAAATTTGAGAATTTTCGGTTGCTTTTTCAACAATGTTGTGATATTATCTCTCAAGCTTGGGATGACCGTGTTGCAGGCTCAGCCAATTCTCGGCTCCAACAGAAACTCCATAGCACCATGATAGCTTTGAGATACTAGAATAAATAGAAAATTGGGAAAATTTCCTCCAATACTGATAATCTTGAGAAATGCCTTCAAGAACTTCTGCAGGCCCAATATATAAGCTGTAACAATGGGGATTGGATTAAAGAAGCCACTCACATCAAAGATCTGGCTGTTGCATTCTATAATAAATTATACACTGCAAAAGAGCAATCTACGACACAAAATGATGATTTCATTGATAATGCTTTGAATCAATTGAACATTCCTACTTTGACAGCCAGACATCTTATAGTTCTTGAAAATGATATCTCTGAAAACGAAATTGTGAATACTGCTCTTGAAGTGAATGTTGACAGTGCCTCAATTATTGATGGCTTTTATGCTCGCTTTTATCACACTTTCTGGGACATAGTAGGGACAGATGTGGTTAATATGGTCAAGTCATTCTTTTATAATGGTCTTTTGCTCAAAAGCTTGAATAAAACAGTGGTAATTCTTGTCCCTAAATCTAAAGCTCTTCAAACTTTCAAAGACTTTAGACTTAAGTCTTTGTAATGTTGCGTATAAGATTATATCCTAAGTTCTCAGTAACAGGATCAAATAAATAATCAATTATTTAATTGCTCTTAATCAAAGCAGTTTTATAAAAGGTCGATCCATCACTGATAACATCTTGCTCACTTATGAGGTAATGCAGCAAATACATTCTGTAAAAGGTAAAAGGAAAAGGTTACGTACCTTGAAAATAGATCTAACAAAAAATTTTTACAGTATATCTTGGAATTTCCTAAAATTTGTGTTAAAAAGAATGAGTTTCATAGATAGATGGATCAATTATATTACGCAGTGTGTCACCACTATTAGCATTCAAGTTATGATCAATGGAAACGTTACCAAGCCTATAATTCCTAAAAGTGAAGTTCGACAAGGTGATCCTCTATCTCCATATTTATTCCTTTTATGTGCCAACATTCTCTCTTGTATGATAGCTGAAGCAAAAAAACAATGTCATTGGAAGGGCATTAAAATCAGCAATGCTTCTACTCCAATTACACATCTTATATGTATGCTAATGATACTATTCTCTTTTTTTTATGGAGAAATGGATATGTGTAATAAAGTTCATTCCATCCTTAAAAATTATTGTCATCTCTCAGGATTGTCTATCAATAAGATGAAGTCATTAATTATCCTTAACCCTGACACCCTTTATAAATTCTAATAGCCCATGGCTGGTACTTTTGGAGTCAAATATGCTAATAAGTTAGGAAAATATCTTGGCACATTGGTGGATCCAGATCACAACAAAGGTGAGATCTTCAATAGTCTTGTGGAGAAAATTGATTCCAAATAGCAATCTTGGAAAGCCAATCTTCTTTCACAAGTAGGAAGATTAACTTTGATCAAATCAGTTCTAAACTCAACTTTGATTTACCCATTTTCATGTTTTGAACTGTGAAAAAATACTACTCTATAATTGATTCAAAAATTGCCAATTTTTTCTGGGGATTTTCATATGGCAGAAGACTACCTGATTTGGACTGGCAATAAGAAGGGGTCGTATACAGTTAAATATAGTTTCAATATGCTTAGTAAAGGCAATTAAAGTAATGTTTCACCTATCTTTACAAAATGGAAGGAACTATGGAGTCTTAATCTTCCTTTGCAGATTGTGATTTTTAAATGGAAATTGATCATAGAGTTTCTTTCGATTGGTGATATGCTAGTTAAACATCACATCCCATATAATTCAATTTGTTAATTCTATCATGACGAAGGAGAGTCACAAAACCATGTTTTCATTTCTACTCATTCGCAAAAGCCATTTTGTTCGCTTCGCCTTTGGGGATTAGAATGGATAGATTGTCGAGCAATAAAATAATAGAATGGTTGCAAAATTGGTTCTCACTTACTACCAATCTCCCTCATCATCTGTAGGTTGAAACTCATTGGATCATGGTTTCTATCTATCTTATCTAGAACACTAGAAATCACATTATTCACAAGGGTATTGAGCAAAACATAGTAGATACTATAAGGCAAATAAATAGATTCATCTAGAATATATCAATGGCCCAATGTTGCAATTTTAATTTGTTGCCTCACCATAAATGTTACTCCATTGACTCAACATACTGGCTAGACTTCACTTATACAGATTGGTCAGTTATTGTTTGGGTTTGGAAATCCATAAGTTGTCCTAAAAGATACAAGTTTCTTGCCACCCTACACCACGATGGTCAGCTCATAAGAAAATGGGGTCAATTGATTAAAAATGGAAAAACTAGAAATAAATATTTTTTGTTTGAGATTGGGAAGTTACTTCTATGGATTTACAATCAAGATCAGTGGTTCTCTCTCCACATTAGCAAGCTCCTTATTCTCTATCTTGATCCATTCAACATGAACTTAATCACTAGCATATATAAAAAGGACAGATAACTTTCTGCTATAGGTCTTGACATTGAAGCCATTCTTGAAGATTTTGGAACGTATCAACTATGCATTCTGGAGGATCCAGGCAAATCAAGATGGATGCAATTTTTTTCCTCTTATAGATCTAATTTTGATAACTATAATCTTTTCTCTTCATTAGGTTTTTGTCTCTTAATAGGAAAAAAAACTAGAAAATGGAGAGCTCTTTCTACCATCATCTATTGTTCTAGAGATCAATTTTAGGGTTACTCTACCTAAAGCAAAATTAAATCGGATTTTCTATGCAACTATACTTGTCGACAATGGAGGATTCAAAGTTCAGCCTACTAGTTCTACTCATGAGTCATCTATTTATGTCCCACCTAATAACCTGGTTTTCATTTTGCTTTCATCTTCAATTGACTTTAAATTTAGCTGTAAGTATAGAAATTAAGCATGTGTGAACCTCGGAATTTCAAGATAAAAAATAAAAGCTCAGAACTAAAAAAATATCAAATTTAAAAATAAAAAAAATTAAGAAATACCGAAAAGCCGTATGTTTCATACCCTTTCTATTCAAACATATTAGACCTTGCAATTGTATATGATGTCCTTGTTCTCTGGTGCTCACTAAATGAACAAACAAGGCACATGGTGAACAAGGAAGTGATGTTGGCACTGGGAAGAGACGGAATCCTTGTGAACGTTGCAAAAGGGAGTCTCATTGTTGAAGAGGAAATGGTGAAGTGTTTGGAGGAACAGGTTTGGATGTGTTTGAGAATGAGCCTCATGTTCCTCCAGAGCTCTTTACATTGGACAACGTTGTTCTACCTCCTTATGCTACTGTCTTCACTTCAGAATCTTTGTCAGGTGTTTTTGAGCTTATGGCTGTGAATTTAAATGCTTTCTTTTCCAGTAAGCTCCTCGTTACTTCAATCATAGTGGATTAACGAACTAATCCTCTCAACGATGAATTCAAAGGAGATACGAGATGGGGTGAAACGATTACCCCCTTGAATTTTTAAAACTTTAATTTTTATATGTAATTTTATCTTATATTCTTGATTTGATTCTTTAATTTATAAGAATTTGTCTTCTTATATTATAAAAATTAGCTTTTTAATTCAAATATTTAATTTAAAATTTTTCACATATTTAGAATCAAATCTTAACTTTGTCAGAATTATCTTTTTATAAAAGGTAGTTTGAATTATTTGTGATGTGTTGTCATATCACTTAGTGGTAATGTGACTTTTTATCGATGTTCGTTTTTTTAGTCAGTTTTTGTAATTATAGACAAGGAGGGTGAGGACCAATGGACCTGCTTCAACGATTTTTTTCCTTTTCTTTCATTTTTCCTGCTTAGGTTTCTTCTAGTGCTTCAACGATTTGATTGCTAGATTTTATTTAATTTTATTTTTTGAGGATTTTGAATATTGGTCCAAAGTGTGATACAAGACACAAATGTGATGTGAAAAAATTTTGAATATTTCTAGAATTTAGTCCCCAATGGTTTTGATGCAAATGAATATATTGATGGGCATTTTGATTAGTTTTCTTAGTGGATTTCTATATGAAATTAGTGTGTTTGTTTTAACCTTCAAACAAGAATTTTTTTTTTTTTTTCGTTCAAGAGTATTGAAGAATACCAAGAATAAAAGCATATTCAATGGGTCACGTAGTGAAATCATATGAATAGTTTGTTTTCTTCTTTCATGAGGTGGCACAATGCTTCTCACAGGATATATGAAATATGGTGAATGTGGTTTGGGTTTCGACATTTCCTTATTTAAATGCCAAAGTTCAAAAGAAGTTTGGGTTGTTATAAAATTTCAAGTTGCACAACGTTCATTTTGATTCAGATTTAATTGGATAAAAGTCTTTAATAAAATTTTTTTCCTATATTTCAAAGAAAATTGTCAATTTTATCTCGTACAATGAGTGATATTATTTTTTTCTTTGTAAATGGTCCATCCAATTTCAAGATTATTGCTTATGCAATTACACACATCATCATGAATGTTTGATTTTTATTTTTCCATTTAGAGTAGTTGGGGGAGGCGTATGTTTCCTCAAACAATTAAGGGTTAACTAGTAGAAAGCATGCAAGACCCTCAATCTTCTTAAACTTTGAAAGTTAAAGTAAATTTTTCAAAAAAATATAATAAATAATTTCCTAATCATAAAATTAATGTATCTTCCACTTATTTAGTAATTGTTGTGTAAGATCATTAGTTTTCACAGGCACTCAAAAATTAATTGGTAGGTCGTGTGTAACTCCATGTCTCCTTAGGTTTTACTTAATGCTAGTCGATTTCATTTCATTTTAAAAATAAAACTAGGTTCCAATGGCCTGTACCCAATTGGTGTTTTGTTAAAATATAATCAAAATCGTTTCTCCATCAATAAAAAAAATCCTATTCACGTTTCACACTTTAATTTTAAATCTTAATTTTGTCTTTTTCTTTCTAAATGCTTGAAATTTTTTAAGAAAATCCAAAAAAGTTAAAATTAGAATAATTAGAAAAGCTTAAAAATATTTGTTTGTTTAGAATTTCTAGTGAATGGTTTTATTCTAAAATCAAAATACAAGTAAAAAAAGTACTATCTCAAAGTTTTATTCTCATTGTCAAAAAAAAAAAATAATTAAGTTTTTTTTATTAAAAAAAGTATCAATGTTTTCTTTTGAAATTCTCATCTTGATTTCAAAATAATGAAAAAGCAAATAAATTATACCTTCAAGAAATTTCAAAAGTAAAAACATTGAAATGGAAGAAAAATGAACATAGCAAGAAAATGGGATCAGTCTAATTTCATATATTAAAACGTATCAACCAAATATGAAATTCATTTTGTTTACGAAGTTGAATTTAATTTCAAGAATCTTGTTCTATTCCTAAAATAAAGTCCACCAACAAACAGACACATTTCTAGATGAATTACGTAGACTTTAATCTTTATCATAAGTTACATAGGTCTTAGACTTTGATCCTTGGTCAAGCCTGTCCTTTTTAAATAATTCAGTTTCCTTTTGTTTAATTCTCTTTTCTTTTGTTTATTTCACTTTCTTAATCTTTCATTTGCATGTGATTGATAAGAGTGATTCTTACAAAAATTAAGACCATATAATTTTTTCATTATCAACTTAGGTAATCTGTTTTAAGAACGAGTGCTGCGGGATGCCTAACGCCTTCTCCATGCATAACTTACTCCCAAACTTTATTTTTTGTTCGCTGACTACCTTGTCAGTCAAATTGGTTTTCCAAAGTTTATCTTTTAAAAATTTTGATGGCGACTCTCTAAATATTAGCTTTCATTTTTAAAGCAAAAAATTGGCTCATGGAACACATTCCCTAAAAGCAAATGGTAAAGAGACCTAATGTATCTAAGTTCAATCCTCATCCACCAGTTTCCTTTCTCTGAACCCATCTTAGAGAAAAACTTGAAGGTGTAAAGTAAAGCATATTTTGTTTTTTGTTATAATCATTGTTTATTGTCTAAATTTATTTTCCATGAGTAATAATTCTTGTGTCATCCCATCTTTGGCTTTTGAGAAAAGATAGAGTCAATTTTAACAACACAAGTTGTTGAATGAGAAACTAGCAACCTCAAAAACAAACTCAAATGAGGCAACACGTTGCTTCTTTAACCAAGGATGCCCTTAGTGGAACCTCGAAGGGCTAAAGGGAATGCAATACCTCAACATAAGCAAGTCTTATACACTAACTCTATAGGAAAATGAGTAAGTTAATTGACTTAAATGTTAAATTGAAGTAGCAAATGTAAGTGTTCATTTGTCAAATATTGATGTAGTACTTAGTGATATTGGGAATGATTTTCCTTCATTACTCAAATTTTTGTTATTATTATTAATATAGTCTTCATTCCCTCATCTAGTTATTGAATATACTCTTCTTTTCAAGCACCTTATAGATTCAAAATCTTGTCCCAAGTACATTGTAAATTTATTTCCTATTGGAAAACTTCTACAAACAAAAAGAAAATTTCATCAAACAATATTCAAAGTTATGGGTTAATTGATGATTAATAATAATTTTGTTTTCTAAGAGAAGCTCATTTTGGTTTTTTTTTTCCTTCTTTTAGATGGGAAGAAGTAGAACACAACAATGAGAAAACAAACTCATTGGAGAAGAAACAGTTTAAATTTATATCCAAACATATCCTTAGTTCATTATCATAGAGGAGTGGACCTATTGATATGTTTATATGCAATGGTGTATAGTGAAACTAATGTCTTGATAGGACAAAGCAATATTAAATTCCATGGGACAGTAATTTGAGCTTGTTTTAAGAATCTATAATAAATTATGATTATTCGTCACTACAAAATTGCTATGTGTGTTTGCATATGGGAAATTTTATGTGTTGGTTTGGTATAAATGTTATAAAGTTTTAGGTAATGGTTAAGATTGAACCTACAAGCTTTGTTGGGCTTTATATGTATGGATACAAGTTTAATTTTTTGGTGCACACAAGAATTACATATAAATAGGAAGTGAAAATCAACAATAATTTGAAAGTCAAAGTTATTAATCCTTCTATATCCATTATATTCCAATCCTTTTTTAATATAATTTTAATTTAACCATAATCATAACCTCAATATATAATTCCTTATAAGAAGTGTGAACCAAAATTTAATAGAAGTTAAAAACCAAAGGTAATAAGAAATTTCTGGGATGAATCACTTCAAGTTCAGTATATGACCCACAACTAGTATATCCAAGGCTAAGTTGAAAACAGAAAAATGACAGACCCACAATTTCTCAAATTATAATATTTTCCAATCATTAATACCTAAAAAACATCAAAGAACTATAAAAAAAGAAAAAAATAATTTCAAAGTGGACAAGATTTGTTTAGAGAAGGTGGGAGTTTCAGTTTATTGGAAGCATCCTGAATTGAAGGAGGGGCTCCTTATTCTTCTTCACACTAAGAACCCTCTTCATCTTATTAACCCTCCTCATTCTTCTTGTTTGTCAAGTTTGAAAGAAAGCTCTGAGCAGAGAGATCAAAATGCACAAGCATAGAGGAAATCGACAATGATGTCAATTGGCAACAAAGAGAATGCATAAACAATTTTGATTTTGTTAACTGTGCCAATTAGTCATATAAGGGATGTCTACATGGCAGATGCTTCTCAAAAAAGAGAAGAAAATAAAGTAAGATAATAGATAAATGTATAATTTTTAAATTAATTAATTAGTCCCTATAGTTTACATTGGTTTGCAATTTGGTTATTGGTCTTTATTTCAAACCACTCCTTGTACTTTCAATTGTTAGAATAAATTTCATTATTATTATGGATTAGCATTAATTTTATTATTAGATCAATATCTTAGTTTATTAATTGGGCAATTAATATTGTTTGAGTAAATCAAGGATGGATTAGTACCCTGTTAATAGTGGATAATCAGTCATGGATTAGATTCTCCACTGACCCATTGGGTTGAGATCCCAACCTATTGCTTAAGCTTAGTTACTAGTTATCCCATCAAATTACTAAAAGAGAGAGATTTTAGACTCAATTTAATTGATTCTTATTATGGGCCTATATTATAAATTACTAAACTTATTTATTTTAATAAAATAAAATAAGGGTGATTGAATAGTTTATAAATAAGGCCTTTAGTTACTTTAATGTTGCTTTAATTATTGTTTTCCTAAGTACATTCAAACTCTCTTTGAAAATGAGTTAGGGTTTTAGGGGTTGTCATACTCTTCTCTGTCTTCTACATTGAAGATTCATACCATGCCTGTAGCCTCATTAGGTTAGTTTCTTTAATTTTATAATATCTACTTATTTTGTATATGCTTGTATGTGTAAAATTTTTTTTACAATTGGTATCAAAGCCTATAGAAAATTTGATATTCTTTTCCTATGGGTTGTCTTATTAAAAATTACTTTTATATATATGCATGTATATGATTGATACATGCTAAAAAACTTTCTTCAAATTTACATTCTTGACTTATCTAACCCTATGAATATATTTCCAAATTCAATTCAACCAAGAAAGAATTTTTTAAATTTCTTGAGGGGTTTTCCTTGCTGATGAGTTTTGACTCTAATAGAAGTAATTTTTTGTCTTAAACTTGCTAAAAAAAACACGAGTTACCATTAAAAGCTTTGAATGTGTGAATATCCCTCATTTTTTTAATCAAGATTTCTCTCTAATGGTTGTATTTTTGGGTAGATTAGTTTAGAGGAATGATATATCATGAAAAAAGCAAAATTTTGACACTAAAATCACCCCTAAAAATGTGTAAAAACAAAGGACCGAACTCCCAGGTTCTCTAGTAGGTCAAACAAACCCGCTGAAGGTTAAAGAAAAACTAGCTATGCATAAGACAAAGCACATGTGCAGCTCCAGCGTGTACAGGTGCGTGTGCCTCACACACTGGTCTTCTAGTCTTCAAACTTCTATAGTTTGACACCACTCACCCTTAGTTGAACCTTAAAGGGCTAAAGGGAAAGCAAAACCTCCATATAAGCAAGTCATATACACTAACTTTGTAAGGAAAATAAGTAAGTTAATTAAGTTAATTGTTAAACTGAATTAGCTAATGTCAAATGTTTATTAGTAAAATATTTAAGTAGAGCTCAACCTCTTAATATTAGAAAAATATGTGATTAAACACTAGTTGAGCTAGTTACTAAGATATTTGGAGCTAACCTTCTAGGTTATGTAGTTATTGCGCCAGTTAGGCTTATGACATAATATTTTGCTGGCAAACATATAAAGTATCAGCTTCGAAATATGGTGAATCCAATGACATTATGTTAAATGATTAAACTTCAATATTGATTTTGGACCTTTTATGTTTTAGATTTAAAGGGGTTTATGTGTATATTATGTGGATTTCTTATTGCATTACTTAAGTCTTCTCATCTTAAGCCATTTAGTAGGCCAATTTAGATTAGTCATTTTGATAAGTAATTCTATAACTTTAGGCTATATTTTACATGATGTTGGCTTCAATTTCTCTTGATTTTCCTGAAAATCATGGCTCGCTTAGTAGTGTTATTTGTATTGGGCATTGTAAATCCTCCTTGATTCTATAGCTTTGATATCATATTTAATGATAATGTTCTCTTAGAAAAAAAAAACAAGAAATAGGGAATTATTTTAAGGGACAAATTTGACAGTTTTATAAGGATCTTCTATCAAATTCTTTAATAAATCTATAACATGTATAGGATTTTCTTATCAATTCCATAATAAATACTTGGATTCTCAATAAAAGCACATTCTTAATAGCAAAGCAAATATCTTTAAAATTGCATGTAAATTTCCTTTACACTTTTAACCTAACCAAAAGTTAAAAAGGGTAGAGGAGATTTGTTAGAGAGAAAAACAAGGATTGTTATACTTATGTTGTCAAACTAGTTTCATTTTCAAAAGACATTTAGATGAAATTTGATATGACTTTTTTTCTCTATCCCAATTGTTCATGTATTAATGAATTTTTTGTTACTATTATTAATATAGTCTTCATTTTCCCTTCTAGTTATTAAATATCCAATTCTTTTCATACACCTTATAGCATTAGAATATTGTCCCAATTACATTCTAAATCTATTTCCTATTGGAAAACTTCTACAATCGAAAACAAAATTTCATTAAACAATATTCAAAGGTATGGTTCTATTGATGATTAATAATATTATTTTGTTTTCTAAAATAATCTCATATTGATTTTTCCTTCTTTTAGATGGGAAGAAGTAAAACAAGGCTCTAAAAGAACAAGCTCATTGGAGAATAAGCTATTTGAATTTTGATCCAAACATATTCATAGTTCATTACCATATTGGTGTAGACTTTTGATATGTTCAAATGCAATGGTGTGTATAAAAACTTATGTCTTGATGGGAGATGACAACAATAAATTCCATAGATTAATAATTTGAGCTTGTTTAAAAAATTTTAATGCATTATGATTCTCCTTTACTCCAATATTGCTATGTGTGTATGCATTTCAGAAATTTTCTGTGTCAGTTTGGTATAAATGGGAAAAATTTGTATATGCATGTAAAAATAAGATAACAAAGCTCACAAGCATAGAGAAAAATGATGATGATGACAATTGACAATAGGGAGAAAGTGTAAATGATTTTGGTTTTGTTAACTATGTTAGGCAGTCGTATAATGGATGTTCCCTGCAACAACCCTAACCAATAGGATGTGACTGGAATAGGGAATGAAGTACACTTTGTCCACGTAAGCTTAATGGACACCTCAAGAAATCATACATTAACTGAACATATAGAATTTTCATCATATAAATCTAAGACAGATTACATTTATAGAAAATGCCAAAAGAATCGGTCTACTTTCGTATAAAAATTTTGGTAGCGTCTCCCCTAAAATATGGACCTCCTAAATTTTCTATAATAGAAAATCTAACACACAATAAAATGGAGAGCTCTTCTGTCCAATATATATACATATACCACAACCCACAATCAATAGATTAATAATAAAAGATCATTTGTCGGTATACAAGGATAGCTACTAATTTTAAGTACAAATTTACATCAAAAGAAGAGCTCTTGCCCTTACAACAACATGGCTCACCAAAAAAAGAAACACATGTAAGCTCCTACCCCATAGGTTGGTATTCAGGATCAATGTTGTGATATGAAAAATGTTAAATAACTTGGGTGATTATAAACTCAATGAATAGATAATATTAATTATGCAAAGGAAGGGGCAGACTAGCCACAATAGAGCATTTAGAAATATATATATATATATATATATGTTATCTTAAAAGCAAACATCTTTCACGATTAGTATAAATAGTGCAAAATGCGAAACACTTCATTATCTTTCATAAAGACGTTAACAATGAAATTATAAAACTAGTTCTAAATGAAAATGAATTAATTAATATGTAACACAAGGGTATTCCAAAACCAATAAAATGCTTCAGAATATCCTACAAAACCATCAGAAATCAGAAAATTGAGCTAGCCTAAGGCTAGTGTAATCAAAACAGAACAAATATCAGTCCCGAGCTTCAAGCTCAGGGTATTTAGAATAATGGCATTAGGCCTCAGATAGAGTATCATAATAGTGACATCATGCATATTATAGTGCATTACAGCTAACGTAAGCTATTGTTAGCTACAAAGTCCTGTTTTGGATGCATTCCAAAAAATTTCTTTAATATATGTAAATCCATAATAAAAAATTAGAATTTTAGAAATTCAAAAACAAACTTTTTCACAAAGACAGGTAAAAATAACCAAATATTAAAATCCCAATACATCTCATATACATAATCAAATATCCATATAATGAAAGATAGAAAGTATTTCACAAATACAAGATCATAATACTTCATATTACATAACAGAGAATTTCAAAAGTTCATAATCATGTTAACTCATAAAACTCGAAGTCAGAGAAATAAAAAATGCAACATCAAAGTGTTTATAAATCTAGAAATTTCACGGTTCAGAATTTACAAATATTGTTTACAATTCCATAAGTTTGCCCCAAGGTATTAAGCAGATCAAGAAACAATATATCTAAAAGAGATGACAAAAAATAAAAATCTTGCATAATTAGGATGATATACTCACTTGGCCAAGACACACACAAATCATTCTTTTACCTGCTAAGAAGAGTGCGACTACTATGACCAACTTTCCATGCTAAAAAGCATCTTAACTTAAATAAATTCTAGTAGAAATTCCCCACAATAACTTATTCAAATGAGTTAGCACTCCTAAAAAATTTTGATGCTTTATTATTTCCTTTATATAAGGTTACCATTATTCCTCTTATTGTCTTTAATTGCCATAACTAGCACATATATTCACATATACTTGGAAAATACTTTGGGACCTAAAGGTGTCAATCTCACCAATAACCAACTCATATATTTTGCACTAAAAATATTCCAATGTTAAAAATAATGCTCATATGCCCATGAGTTCACATAATTTCTACCAATTTCACTTCTTATTACCTGCATTGTTTCCAAGATAAGGCATTGATGTTTTTTAATATGCAATTGATATTAAACACATTTGCTAATCATCAATATTTAAATAAATAATTTAAAATTAAAAGTAGCCCTAAGTAGCTCATTCATTGTTTCTTATAGGTCTTGTGTTACTTATCATTACCAATTGGATTAAAATCCATGCCAATAATAACCAAAGCAATTTATTCAATAATAATAATAATCACTTTCAATTCATTTTCATTCATCATGCTTCCTTTAACAACAATGAAATTTAAGATAATTTGAGAAAAATTGCCAAAGTGACTTACCACTCCAAACAATAACTTTCAACAACTTGAATTCTTCTCTTTGATGTCCAATAACACTATAGGATCAATAAATCTTCATATATCATCACTCTATACACTTTAACTCCCTAGCAAGAAAGAGGGAATTTTAATTGAGCAATCTAAACATCAAATTAACACATATGAGTGCACCATAGTGAATCAAATTAACTCAAAAAATAATATTATTATAATTATGCCCTTACATTATAAATTGGTGCACTCAAAATTGTGAGTGCACCAAAGATGACACTAATTATATTTTGTAAGAAAACATATAGAGATTCTATCTTGTGAAATTATGTTAAATGTTTGAAATTCAATGTCAATTTTAGGCTTTTCATGTTTAAGATTCAAATGGGTTTGTGTGTCAATTATGTGGATTTCTGATTGCATTGATAAAGTTTTTTAATCTTGAGCCATTCAGTTGGCCTATTTAGATTAGAGTGTCATTTTGATAAGTAACTTGTAGCTTTCTGTTATATTTTCCTTGATGTTTGTAGCTTCAATTACTCTTGATTTTGAAAAAATATGGCTAGCTTAGTAGTGTTGTTTTTATTGAGCTCTGTAAAATTTTATGCATTCTTTGGCATTGATCTCTGATTTAGTAAATAATGTTTTATTGGCAAAAAATAGAAATAGAGAAAAAAAATTTAGGATAAAAGTTAGATACTATGTTATGAGGATCTTCTACATGTATACGACTTTCTTTTCAATTCAGTAATAAATTCTTGGATTGTTTAGAGAAACCACATTCATTTTTTAAATTGCATGTAAATTTTGATTACTTTTTTTACCAAACTAGAAAAAATAAAAAGGGAGAGCTAATTGTTTGAAGAAAAAAACAAGGATCATTGTACTCAAGTTGTACATTAGATACATATTAGATTTCACATAATTATTGTCAAACTAATTTCATTATCAAGAAGGCACTTTAATGAAATTTAGTTTGTCTTTTCTTAACCCATTATAGATAATCTATTGTAAAAAATTATAATAGAGGATGTCGTAGGTATAAAGAAATTTGAAAAAAAATGTTTCAAGAAAAAAGCTAAAAAATCTCTCCTTGATGCTATAATCTTTTTATAATAGGGGATCACTCTTCTTTCTGATCACTTATGTATTGATAAAATTTTGGTCATTTAATAAATTTATTGATTAATTACTTCATAATTATTTTCATTTACTATGAAAAATTTACGCAAATTAATAATTTCATCATTTTCCTAGTTGATTACGATGAATTTACTCACTTGAAAGAATTTTTTATACATGTATGAGAAAGGTGAAAAGTCATCACATGAGAAGCTAGGGGTTTGTTCAACGAAACCTTTTCATCAGTCAAAAGGGACTCCTATGTTAAAGGGAGCCAACTTTGCTTATATGTAACAAATAATAGATAATAGATTGAAGACCAATGTAAAATTTTTAAATTAAATTATAAATATTTTTTTGAAACTATTCTTTAACTATAGATTTCTTATATTTTCATTGAAAACCTATAACAAAAATATATTGAATGATATTTACTTATAATCCATAAATTACATTCTTTTTTAAAGAATATACTACTTTACCATTATTGTCTCTTTACATATCTATATTGAACATGTGCGCCACTATCGTCATTTCCCATAAATCACTCTTAGATATCAAATCAATTTATTGTAACTTTAGTGGACCCAAAAGATATTTTGGACTTGCCTTATTTTTAATAATAATTTTATAAACTTAGTCATTACATTTATACTTTGTATATATACTTATAAAGTGTTCAATTCCTTAATCTTCCTTATTTCTCTTTCTTAGCAATGGATCCTATGCTAGTTATGATGAAAGATAGTCAACCAAACCTAGAAAACAGAGAGCTCTTTTTACCATCCAATATCATCAAAGAGATCAATTTTGAGGTTGTTCAACTAAAAACAAAATCAAATCAAGTTTGCTATGCAACTACACTTGTCGACAATGGTGGAGCCAAAGTTCAGCTTACTAGTTTGAATCATGAGTCATCTACTCAAGTCTCCCCTAATAACCAGGTTTTCCCTTTGCTTTCATCTTCAATTGACTTCCAATTTAACTATGGGTATAGAAATTAAGTGTGCAATATTAGATCAATGTTTCTCCTTTTACTGTGTCTTTTCTTAGCTATTTGGAAAGAATTAAAGTTTTTATTGGTTTTAAATCATCGTTTGTAACATTTTTCCTAAGTTTTTTTATTGGTTTTAACTTGATTGAGAATTTTCCACAGTTTTCCCTGATTCATTGAGATGAATTTCATCTAAATCATTTTTTCTTCATTTGTTTTTTGAAACTTAACTTTAATTCTCCCATACATTAGAAAACCTAAATTTGTATGACTTTTCTTTGGAGTGCTACTAATGGTAGTACTAGATAATTAGACTTCTTTTAAATTTCATCATTTAAAGCTTAACATGTTGATCTAAACAATTTTTCATCCATTGTATCGAATGATGAATTAGTCATAGATGTTAGAAAATGACTAAAAAGCCTTCGCTTAAGGGGCACATACCTTAGGCACAAATGATAAGGAGACCTAATGTATTTAGGTTCAGACCTTATCCACCAGTTCCTCCGCTATCAACCTATCTTAAAGAACAATTTGAAGGTGTAAAGTAAAGTGTCCTTGCCTTTTTACTATAATCATTGTTTATTATCTAAATTTATTTTTCGTGAGTAATAATTCTTACGCTATTCCATTGTAGACTCCTACGAAAAGGATAGTGCTAATTTTTACAACACAAACAAAGCAAACATGGGCACAAGTTGTTAAAGGAGAATCTAGCAACCTAAAGAAAAACCTGAAAGGAAGCCTCACCTTGCTTACTCAACCAAGGATGCTATTTGTGGAACCTAAAAGGGCTAAAGGGAAAGCAATACCTACACATAAGCAAGTCATATATATCGACTCTATAAAGAGAATAAGTAAGTTGATTAAGTTAAATGGTAAAGTAAAGTAGCAATTGATTTGTCAAATATTTGTGTAGTGTTATGCCTTATAATGTTAGAAAAATGTGTGATTAAACACATTATGAGCTAGTTTCTAAGATATTTGGAGCTAACGTTTTGCGCTATGTGGATATTGGGCTTGGTGGGCTTGTGACATAATAATATCTTTTAGGCAAATATATGGAGATTCTACTTTGAAATATGGTAGATCTTATGATACTCTATTGAATGTTCAAAATTAATGCCAATTTTGGGCCTTTTATGTTTAAGATTTAAAGGGGTTTGTATGTATATAATGTGGATTTTTTATTGGATTGATAAAGTGTTTTAATCTTGAGCAATTCAATTGGTCTATCTAGATTAGAGTGTCATTTTGATAAGTAATTCTATAGCTTTAAGTTATATTTTCCTTGACGTTTGTAGCTTCAATTTCTCTTAATTTCCTAAAAAAAAAATATGTTTTGTATAGTTGTGTTCTTTGTATTGAGCTTTGAAAAATCTTTTGGAGTGGTTTTGATGCCTGATTTAGTAAATAATGTTTTCTTGACTGAAAAATTAAAAAAAAAAACTTTTTTCTTGAAGAAGTTAAATACTATGTCATGGGGATGTTCTTTCCGATTCTCTTATAATTGTATGACATGTATAGAATTGTCTTTTCAATTCAGTAATAAATTCTTGGATTCTTAAAAGAATGCACATTCTTAATAACAAAGCAAATATCTTTAAAATTGCATGTAAATTTCCTTTACTCTTTTGACCAAACCAGAAAAGAAAAAGGTAAGCTGATTGTTTGAAGAGGAAAACAAGGATTTTTACTCTCAAGTTATGCATTAGATATATATTATATATCACATAATTGTTGTCAAACTAGTTTCGTTATCAAGAAGACATTTTGATGAAACTTTGTATGACTTTTCTTAATCCCTTACTCATCGTCTACTTGGAAAAATTTACAGCAGAGGATACTAAAGGTATAAAGTAATTTGAAAAATAGAAGAAAAATCTCTTCCTTATGATGTAAATCTTTTCTACTAGGGGATCACTCCTCTTCTTAATCACCTATGTATTAATAAAATTTTGGTAAGTTAATATCATTCCCCTCTACAAGTTATTGAATATCCTCTTCTTTCATATACTTTATAGCTTTAGAATTGTCCAAATTATATTGTAAATTTAATTGGAAAACTTCTACAAAAAAAAAAAAATTTCATTAAACAATTAAATTATGGTTATATTGATGATTAATAATATTTTTTGTTTTCTAAGAGAATCTCATTCTGGTTTTTTCTTCTTTTAGAAGGGAAGAAGTATAACATGGCTCTGAGAAAACAAGCTCATTGGAAAAGAAGCAGTTTGTGTTTAGTCCCAATTATATCCTTAGTTCATTACCATAATTGAGTGCACCTATTGATATTGAAATGCAGTGGTGTACACTGAAACTCTTGTCTTGATAGGACAAACCAATAATAAGTTCCATGGAATAATAATTTGTGCTTGTTTTAAGAATAGCTTTAAGAATCAGTGATGCATTTTGATTCCCCTTTTCTCCAATGTTGCAATGTGTGTTTGTATCAAATTGAATCTCTTCCTGCTCTTCAGTATATATACTATATCCAAGGATCAATTATAAAAGTTAATAAAGTGAAAAAAAAAAATTGGCTATACATCATATATGGTGTCTAACAGTCTAAACTCGTGTTTACATTTGAGATATTTTATATGTAAGTTTGGTATAAATGTGAAAATGTTTTATGTAACAGTTAAGATTGAACATACAAACTTCGTGAGAACTTCATATGTATAGATACAATTTTATATATTTTTGGTGCACGCAAGAATTACATATAAATGGGAAGTGAAAATCAACAATAATTTGAAAATCAAAGCTATTACGTTTTGTATCATTGATCCATATTAATGTTTTATTGACTCGAATTTGTGTCTTTCAAACTGCAAAATGAAATAAAAAAATAAAAGATATATAGTATTTTTGTTTTATTTGTTTAGTAATAATATTTTAGATTAGCTTAAGCATGAAGTAAAACTTTTACTTCCTTCTTTAAGGGATTTTAAAGGCGCAATCCCATGTAGACCTATTGTACTTTTGAAAAAGTTTAATTTCTCTCGTGCTAAGATTTTTTTTAGGTTAGATGTTGAGATTTGAATCCAAATAGTTAAGATAACAAGTAACTTCCACAATCACTAGGGCACATGAATCCGGATTCTTTAAAGTTTTATATGTAAATTTTTTTTGTAATGTTAGAAAGAGATAGAAAGAAAAAGAGAGAAGGTTAAAAATGAAAGTTTTAGAATTGATGGGATAAATTTTAGAATTGAACTTATGGGACTAGAAGCTACTAGTCAGATTTTAGAATTGATGGGATAAATTGCACAAACCCATAGGCTGAAAAAATAAAAATTATTTTAGTCTTCTTTTTTCATGAATTAAAATTTGGTTGTTATGTTTCTATTAACTTAATAGTTGTATAGATATTTTACTTTACATCCTATGTTCAAGATGAAAGTATGGATTGTTGGTTGTCTTAGTTTCAAATCCCGACGTTGGTACTTCTTCATAAGTTAAATGTGTTGTCTAACTAGATTATAGTGTCTTGTCTTGGTTAACCCAATCTTTAACTAGTGAGCGCTTTATTCTTCATTTGAACATATATTTCAACTTGACTAGTCTTTCTTGTACATTGTCCAATTTAACTTGATCTTTTCTTTATGATGAATTGTTTTACAATTTAAAATACCATGATTTTTTAATTTTTTTAAAAATATACTACTTTACCATATATTTATTGAACATTTATGTCATTGATGTCATTTCCCATAAATCACTCTTGGATATCATATGAAATTATTATGAGCAACTTTAATAGCCCTTAATGATATTTTGGACTTCCCTTATTTTTAAGAATAATTTTATAAACTTAGCCATTACATTTGTACATTTGTATATTGTACATTTACTTATAAAATTTTGAATTCTTTAAACTTCCTTCTTTTTCTTTCTTTGCAATGGACCTTATGCTAGTTATGATGAAAGATAGTCCTCCAAACTAATAAAATTGATAGCTCTTTCTACCGTCCAATATTGTCAAAGAGATTAATTCTGGGGTTATTCATCCTAAAGCAAAATCAAATCATGTTTGCAAAGGAACTATACTTGTCGACAATGGTGTAGTCAAAGTTTAGCCTACTCGTTCAAATCATGAGTCATCTACTTATGTCTCGCCTAATAACTAGGTTTTCCTTTTGTTTTTGTCTTCAAATTTAGCTACAAATATAGAAATTAAACATGCAATATTTGATCCATTATTTGTAATATTTTTTATTAATTTTTTGTTAATTTTAACTCGATTGAGATTTTTCCCTGCCTGTAATACCTGTGAACTTTCAATTTTTAAATTATTTGATAGGTTAAGAAATAAATTTCATTTATACCTTGGTTAGGGAAATATAAGGAAGACAATAGATTGTGAATAAAAATTGAATTTTTCAAAAGGAAAATAATAATAATTGGAATTAATAGTAACCTAATTATAAAGTTAGTATGAATGAAACCTGAAATTAAGGTTGGCACAATGGTTAAGTCTCACTCCAAAGTCAAACCATAGTAACTTTCGTCTAAAGCTTTTTTTTTACGGCACATGGCACTTATTTTGGGTGAAATGACCAAACTATCCCCATTCTTATTTTCTTTCTTTCCCTTCCATTTCCAGAGCTTTTTTGTCATGATCAGAACTAGCCAACAGTGTGCAACCACTGTTCTCACCTCCATACATCAACGTTCAGCATTTTCAACCATCCCTATTGCTACTGATCAATTGCCGACATGGCTTGGTTGGAAACTCATCGTAACATGCAATGAGCATCATTATTCCATGGTGCAAAGCCAGGATAGATGGAAAGTACACCATTTGGGCATGGATTGGTGAGAAATTGATGAAATTGGCTTGCGCATTTTCTTCCATATATAAATTTTGTCATATTTCCTCATTTTATTTGAACTTTCAACATGATTTTAACCCTGAAGTTTGAGATTCTCTCCTGGCTACATTCTTAGGGTCCTTGAAGGCAATATTTGCAATTTTTGCCTTATCTCACTATCAATCAATGTTCAAGAGGAAGATGATGACTGTAGGAAGCTAAGCTTGGAGAGGTAATTTTTGTTATGGAGAAATTTCACCCTATCTTAATTCATTGTGTAATTAAGAATATATGATTTATGGATTTGTGCTAAAGAACTAGTTGGGTAGAGGTTAAAGGATGAATTGAGTGAGGAAAACAAAATTTTGTAAGGAAATTGGGCCTTTGTATATTTATATGAGTATATGTAGGGATGTATATATATGAAGAGTAAGGTTTCAGTAGTAATATATATATATATATATATATTAAAAATAAAAAATAAATAATTACTATGACATAGACTATAATGTGAAGGAATAATGGAAATGTGGACAAAAGTCAAGTTATGAGTTACTGTATCTAATTAATTATTGTTGTAAGAGTGATGAGAAAGTGAAAATCCTTTCTTGGATACTTGTAAAAAGATATGTATAGGTGTGTACAAATTATTTACTAATGTTATAAGATTAAGAATAATGACATTAGTGTTCTTATAGTTGAATGAAATTATTATAAAGTTGTAGGAAATTTTTCCTTGGCATGAGTACCAAACAAGGAATTTTGGAAACCATGTTAAAGTTGCATAATGGCTATTAGGGAAACAAATTTTAAAATGAAATAAAACAAATTATATATATGTATATATATATATATATATATGTAAGTATATTGCGATAATAAGTCATGTTTTGCACTATTGGGAGATTTGAGCTTAGCTCAAATAGAAGATTTCATAGTTTTAAGATCAATGAAATTTTTCCCTAGTGATGAATGATAAGATGTTAGGATTTTAGAATATTAAAGTTGTATCTCTTAGCGTTATAGGGTCATTATAATCCCTTGTAGCTAGGTAAGCTGGCATTTTGCAATGTGAGTAGATATTGCTGCCTATGCTTGTTTTATAACTTCATCTTGCTTTTTCGGTTTTAAACAACTATTAGTAACTAATTTGTGCCTTTGGGACAAGCTTTATATCTATGTTGCCTTCTAGGCATGAAATTCTAATATGAAGTAATTTAGATCTTTGAACTATTGACTTGTTTATAGATTGATCCAAACTTGGGAATTTTTTACAATATTACCCTTGTTTCGATAAAGGGTTTTGAACGACATTACTATGACTGTCAAATTTTGAATTACTTGGTTTTTATCTGTATCTCAAATCAATGTACTTATACACAGACGATTGATTGAAAAGTTTGGTAAATTCCTATGACAATATAAGTTGTTCTGAAATTTAAAAAGAAGAAAAAGAAGTGCAATATTGATTGATCTTGATTTATATGTATTACTATGAAAGGTTTGGGGAGCAATCCAGTGTAGAACCCTATAGCTAACAGTAGTAGATGTTAGCCTTGGTGCACCTTGAACTAGAACCCAGCTAGCAAGGGTGTTGCTAGCTCTGTGTGTCGGCCACTACACATAGACCTATACTGATTACTATAAGTAATGCGCTCTACATAATGTGGTTATTTAGCCTTCATAAGTTGTGTGCTCTGCATTTGTGATTACTGATTACTGTAAGCAATGCATTCTACATACTATGGTTATTGCCCTTTGCAAGTTGTGTGCTCAGCGTCAGTATATTCCCATGGTTCCAATTATAAGCTTCCTATTTTACTTTGTTGAATTATTTTCATTCACTTATTTGATTCTTAAATGGTAATTAAATTTTGGTTTCATAATTTTTTCATAGTTGATTTCTTTATTTACATTATGAATTATCAATATTGATTCCTGCTCAGTATGGATTGTATGGTAAGTTTTCTATTTGCCAAGGCTTGTCGCTTCTCCACATAGGTAGTATCATTTGCTCACAAAGTGTCCTTACTCACCCCTTTAATATCTTTACTGCTTTTTGATAGCAGTGTTAACCACGAACTAATCACTAGGGCATGGGTTACTTAGGGTTCAATGGTATGCTTTGCACATGTTTGCAAGCTATGTTTTTATTTATTGTAATTCATTTTAAAGTTTGTAATCTAGCATTGCTCCACTGGTCCATAGGTAGGTTTCCCTTGTCCCTCCAATTGTTGGATCTTGAGTAATTTATTGTTTGAGAGCTGAGCTCTCTTTATTTAATTGTATAGGCATGTATGTTATCGTAGAAAATTTGGGAAGTCCCATTTACAGGGGAGAGTCCATTAAAATTTCTACAAAATCTAACCCTGACATTAATCGTGAAACTTAATTTAATGAACTTGAAATTCAAGATGTAGATTTTAGATACTTAATCTTGATAGATAAGTCTTGGATTACATGTTTTAGGCTTACAGGTTCGGTGTTTGTCCTCATCATCTGTGCTAGTCACACTCTAGGCTTTTAGGGTGTGATACAACCTTTCCCTGATTAACTATGAAAATTTTCAACTAAATCATTTTTTCTTCATTTGTTTTTCAAAAATTAACTTTAATTCTCTTGTACACTTGAAACCCTAAATTTGTGTCACTTTTCTTTGGAGTGCTTTTAATGTTAGTACCAAATGTTTAAACTTCATTCAAATTTCATAATTCGAAGCTAAATATGTCGATCATAACAATTTTTCATCCATTGTATTGAACAATAATTTAGTTAAGAATGTTAGACCATGCCAGAAAACCTTAGCTAAAGGGACACATACCCTATACGTAAAGGGAAAAGAGACCTAATGTACGTTGAGTTAAATCTTATCCACCAATTCCCTTGCTCTCAACCTATCTTGGGGACAACTTGATGGTGGAAAGAAAAGCATATTTGCCTTTTTGCTATAATCATTGTTTATTATCTAAATTTATTTTTCATTTGTAATGATTCTTGTGTTATCCTACTGTAGGCTTTTCAGAAAAAGATAGCGCTAGTTTTAACAATATGAACAAAGTATACATGGCACAAGTTATTTAAGGAGAAACTAGGAAACTTAAAGGAAGCCACACCTTGCTTCCTCAACCAATGATGCCGTTAGTGGAACCTCAAAGGGCTAAAGGGATATCAATACCTCCATACAAGCAAGTCATATACACCAACTCTATAAGAAAGATGAGTAAGTTAATTGAGTTAAATGGTAAATTGAAGTAGAAATTTATTTGTCAAATATTTGTGTAACCCTTAACCTTGTAATATTAGAAAAATGTGTGATTCAACACATTATGAGCTAGTTTCAAAAATATTTAGAGCTAACCTTTTGAGCCATGTGGATATTGGGCGTGGTAGGCTTATGACATAATAATATTTTGTAACATATGGAGATTTTGCTTTGAAATATGGCGGATCTTGTGATATTCAGTTAAATGTTTGAAATTTAATGTCAATTTTTGGCCTTTCATGTTTAAGATTTAAAGGGCTTTGTGTGTGTATTGTGTGGATCTCTAATTGCATTGATAAAGTGTTCTAATCTTGACCATTCAATTGGTCTATTTAGTTTAGAGTGTCATTTTGATAAGTAACTCTGTAGCTTTAAGTTATATTTTCCTTGGCATTTGTAGCTTCAATTTCTTTAAATTTTCTAAAAAATATGGCTTGCTTAGTAGTGTTGTATGTATTGAGCTCTGTAAAATCTTGATTCCATGGCTTTGATGTTTGATTTAGTAAATAATGTTTTATTGACAAAAAAAATAGAAATAGGGAAAAATTTTCTTTGGACAAAAGTTTGATACACTTTTATAAGGAACTTCTATAAGATTCTTTAACAATGTACGACATCTATAGGATTTTCTTTTCAATTCAGTAATAAATTCTTGCATTCTTAAGAGATAGGACATTCTTAATGGCAAAGCAAATATCTTTAAAACTGAATGTAAATTTCCTTTACTCTTTTGACCAAACCAGAGAAATAGAAGGTAGAGCAAATTGTTTGAAGAGAAAGACAAGGATTGTTGCTCTCAAGTTGTGCATTAGATATATTTTATATATCACATAATTATTGTCAAATTGGTTTCATTATCAAGAAGACATTTTAATGAAATTAACCTTTATAGATCATCTATTATAAAAAATTTACAACAAAGGATGTTGTAGTTATAAAAAAATTTGAAACGAAGATTAAAAAAAGAAGAAAAATCTCTCCCTCATGCTGTAAATCTTTTATAGCAGTGGATCATTCGTCTTCTTCATCACCTATGTATTGATAAAATTTTCATTACTTAATATCGTTCCCTTCTTCTAGTTATTGAATATCCTCTTTTTTCCATATATCTTATATGTTTAGAATCTTGTCTTAATTACAATGTAAATTTATTTCCTATTGGAAAACTTCAACAAAGAAAAACAAACTTCCATCAAACAATGATAGGTATGGTTCTATTGATGATTAATAATATTTTTTGTTTTATAAGATAATCACATTTTGGTTTTTCCTTCTTTTAGATGGGAAGAAGTAGAACAAGTCTATGAGAAAACAAGCTCATTGGAGAAGAAGCAGTTTGAGTTTGGATTCAAATATATCCGTAATTCATTACCATTGAGGAATGGACTTTATATATGTTGAAATTTAGTGGTGTACATTGAAACTCATGTCTTGATAGGACAAGGTAACAATGAGTTCCATAGAATAATAATTTAAGCTTGTTTTAAGAATCTGTGACGCATTTTAATTCCCCTTTACTCCAATGTTACAGTATGTGTATGTATCAAATTGAATCCCTTCTTATTGCCCAGTATATATGTTGTATCATAGGATTAATTATAAAAAATAATAAAGTGAAAAAAATTTGGCTACACAGTTTATATGCAAACAGTCTAAACTCGTGTTTGCAATTGGGATATTTTATGTGTTAGTTTGGTATAAATGTGAAAATGTTTTATGAGGATTAAGATTGAACATACAAACTTTGTGAGAACTTTTTATATATAGATACAATTTTAATTTTTCGGTGCACACAAGAATTACATATAAATGGGAAGTGAAAGTCAACAATAATTTGAAAGTCAAAGTTATCACATTTTTATATCATTGACCCATATTAATGTTTTGTTGACTCTAATGTGTGTCTTTCAAATTGCAAAATGGAATAAAAAATAGTAAGAGATAAGTATTATTTTTGTTTTATTTGTTTAGTGATAATATTTTATATTAGCCTGAGCATCAATTTAAGAAAAAAGAAGAAGATAGAGCTAGTTTTAACATTAGAGCCAATCTTAGGCTTCTGCGAAAAAGATAAGGCCAGCTTTAACAACACACACAAAGTATACATGGACACAAGTCGTTAAAAGAGAAACTAGTAACCTCAAGAACAAACTCAAAGGAAGCCACACCTTGCTTCCTCAACCAAGGATGCCCATAGTGGAATCTCAAATGGCTAAAAGGAAAGCAATACCTCCTTGTAGGCAAATTTTATACACCAACTCTATGAGGAAAATGAGTAAGTTAATTGAGTTAAATGTTATACTAAAGTAGCAATTTATTTGTCGTGTACTACTCAACCTCTTAATATTAGAAAAAATGTATAATTAAACTCATTATGATCTAGTTTCTAAGATATTTGGAACTAATCTGGGCCTTGTGGGCTTGTGACATAATATTTAATTTGTAGGCAAACATATCGAGATTTTGCTTCTAAATATGGTGGATATTGAGACATTGTGTTAAATGATTGAAATACAATATTAATTTTAGGCCTTTCATGTTTAAGATTGAAGGGGGTTTATGTGTATATTATGTGGATTTCCGATTGCATTATTAAAGTTATATAATCTTGAGCCATTTAACAGGCCCATTTAGATCAGAGAGTCATTTTGATGAGTAATTCTGTAACTTTAAGCTTTATTTTCCATGATGTTTGCAACTTCAATATCTCTTGATTTTTACAAAAAGTATGACTTGTTTAGTAGTGTTGTTTGTATTGTGCTCTGTAAAATCTTTTAGATTCGATATGGCTTTGATATCTTATTTCATGTTTAATGTTTTCTTGACAAAAACAAGAAATAGAGAAAAATTTGTTGGGACAAAAATTTGAAACACTTTTATAACAATATTCTGTCGGATTCTTTAATATATGTATGACATGAATAGGATTTTCCTTTTAATTCTGTAATAAATTCTAGGATCCATAGTAAAAGCACATTCTTAATAGCAAAGGAAATATCGGTACAATTTCATGTAAATTTCCTTTACTCTTTAGACCAAACCAAGAAGGAAAAAAGGTATAAGAGACTTTTTGAAGAGAAAAACAAGGATTGTTATTTGATATCACATAATTATTGTCGAACTGGTTTCATTTTCAAGGAGAAATTTCAGTGAAATTTGGTATGACTTTTCTTGATCACCTATGTATTCATAAAATTTTTGTTACCATTGTTTTCTAAGAGACTCTCATACTGGGTTTTTCCTTCTTTCAGATGGGAAGAAGTAGAACAAGGCTCTAAGAAATCAAGCTCTTTGGAGAAGAAGCAGTTTGAGTTTGGATCCAGACATATACTTGGTTCATTACCAGAGAGGTGTGGACCTGTGTATATGTTTAAATGCAACGGTGTATGGTGAAACTTATGTCTTGATAGGACAAGGCAATAATAAATTCTGTGGAATAATAATTGAGCTTGTTTTAAAATTTTTTTTATGCATTTTGATTCTCCTTTACTCCATTATTGCTGTGTCCTTGCATTTCGGAAATTTCATGTGTTGGTTTGGTATAAAATTGAAAAAATATTTATATGCTTGTATCGACTTAAGATTGAATCTACAAGCTTATTGGAAACTTTATGTATATATACAAATTTGATTTTTTGGTGCACAGAAGAATTACCTTTAAATGGGAAATGAAAGTCAACAATAATTTGAAAATCAAAGTTAGGAAATTCTGTATTATTGACCCATATTAATGTTTATTGACTCTAATTTGTGTCTTTCAAAATGAAAAATGGAGAAAAGTGAAAGACTACGGAAAATGCAAGTAAATGTACTCAAATTAGAAAGTTAGCAGATACATCTGAAAAGAAATTATACTTTTAGTCCATACAATTTACAGTTTTTTATAAATTAGTCATTCTTATAAGATTTGTATTGATATTCATGGTTAAATTTTGCGGATATGAATAATTATATATTGTGTTGATATTTGGTATATATATAATTTATGTTGATATAAAATAAAAAATAAAAATAAGTAATGAAATAAACTTAAATGACAAAATACTAACAAAAATAACATTAGAATTAGTTGAAAATTAATTAAACTATATGGACCATATTATAAATTTTTAAACAACAAATACCAAATTAATATTAAATAAATGTGTATGAACCAAAAATATAATTTTTTTTCAAATAAAAAATAAGCCGATGAATAGTGGAGGACTAGGAAACAACCTGTCAAAGGCATGACAGGAAGCAATGTCTACCAAATTCGAAGAAGCTATCAAAAACGTTGTAGTGTGGGCCATCTTCATCACCATCAACTTCACCGTTCAACCCCGTTGCCAATAGTCAATTTTACAAAGCAATCCAGTTCAAAAACGCTACCTACAGCTTTGGGTCTTCTTCTCCACCAGAAGAAAGAGGGAAACACAGCACAAGAAGAAGAAAATGGGAATGGCAATGGTGGGTGTTGATCCACTCAGTGAAAAAGCTGCCGTGATGAGAGAGTCGCTTCAGAAGAGCCAGACTATCACAGACAAGGTAGTTACAATTCTGGGCTCCTTTGACCACCGTCTCTCCGCCCTTGAAACCGCCATGCGTCCAACCCAGGTCTTTTTATTTCTCCCTTTTTCGTTGTTTCTTAGTTTTTCTCTCTCATGCTTCATATCTGTTTGTTTCTCGAGAAAATGTCGGGAAAAAAGTTTGGAACTACACTTAGGTTGAATTCAGGCTCAGATTTTTACTAGCCAAACAGTAATTTTGATTTTACCACCTGTGTTTTCGTTTTTGTTCGTATTTAAAAGCAATTAAAGCACGGATCGGGTGTTTTGATGTAGCTGCTGTTCTGTTTGTATCTGATTGTTCACTGTTGGATCCTTTATTTGGGTTCCACATTGCAGATTAGAACGCATTCTATACGGAAAGCTCATGAGAATATTGATAGGACCTTGAAGGCTGCGGAAGTCATACTGGCTCACTTTGATCAATGTCGTCAGGTTATTCTGTGACTGTGCCTAGCATTATATTATCCTAGCTTGTATGGTTAATTGTCATTGTCTGAGTCAGCTCGTGTTTTGTTTCTCACTTTATAGCTTTCTTAAAATTGTAACTAGGATTGATGAATTCAAGTTCAAATACTTTTTGCCTCTCGTAGTGAACTTAGGGCCTAGTTGATCCAGGGTAAAATAATCCATATTCCGAGATTTCATCCGTTTGACTCACAATTTTCTTTCTTAGGCAACTGCCATACTTCTAATTGTGTTCTTTCTTTTTGTGCCTTCTCCTTTTTATCGTGGCTTTCCTTCAATCTTTTCTAAGCGGGTGTTACATCTATTCGTGTATTATTTCTGTTGCTTTCATTGTATGCAAATGCGAAGGGCCTGACTCTGGTCACTCCAGAGTCAACCCAACTGCATCATGTAATATGATGTAATTGTTCTTTTTTTCCCATTTTTGTCTTTCCTGGAATAAAATTAATTTTATTCTTTCTTGATTCAGGCTTTATGTTCTAATACTGGTAGAAATTTTGTAGGACAATATTTTTGTGATGAACCCTGATCATCTTTAGCGATTGAAATGAAGTCTCAACGGATGGACACATGCAGTTAGCAGCAGTTAGCACCTAGAGACTTCTAGGGCATGTTTGGGTTGAGGAGAATGGAGAAGGGTTGGGAAGGGTTTAATTTAGATAGTCACCTTGATTTAGATTTAAATCTAACCAATCTATCCCTTAGAGTATGCTTGGTAGGGGAAAATTGGATGAGAAGGGAACAAAAGCATGATTAAAATTTAATCAAAGAAAACCTCTAAATAAAAAATTTCCTTGCCTTCCCTTACTTCTTTATTCTCCTGAATCCTAACATACCCTTAAATTTCATTTTCCAGACAGTAGCCCTTGCTTTTATGTTCATACAATCCATAGTATAATTGCTTTGAAAAATGATAGATAAGGTAAAGCGTGCAACTAAAAAAAGCATTGGACTTTGATGCCTATAAGTATTATTGCAATAATTTAGAGTTCTCAGAGGCAGAGGAAGTCAAACACCAAGAGTTGTGTGAAATTAAATATGCTATTCAAGAGTCTCTAAGAATTTCCATCCAGCTATACATAGAAGACTTGCTCTGGCTAAGTTAGTGGGTATGATTTCCCAGTAGTCTTCTTCAAACAAGCTGTTAGTTGTATGTAAGCAACTAAAATCTTTCTGACATTATTACTTCCTGACTTCCTGTCTTCCTACCCTGAGAGAGCATTGAATCAATAGTAAACCTGCATATGTATAACTTGGTAGAAAAAATATTCACAGAACTAAGAGTTACAGCATGTTATTAGTATTAGTTCTTTACTGCTGTCTAAATAAATGATTTGACCTTAGAACCAGCCTTAGACTCTTGTTAGAAGAAAGATGCTCCTATCAGTAGAATGAGTCAAAAATCAAAGAAAGTACTTACAAGAAAAAATACTAATGAGTCCAAAATTGAAGAAAATACTTGAAGAGTCAAGAGTCCAAATTCTCCTATCCAAATTGGATGAAAATCTGCAGGGTCTAACAGCAAAAGAATGGATTATAATTCCTGAAGACTCCTCTCACTAAGATTTGTAAGAAGATGGAAGTTCCAAGAGGCATTTGAGCCATGGATAGAACACAAATTCTGGATGGGGGCATCATGCAAATAAGATTATAGAGGCATAGAAAGGTCTCCATAAAAGATGTATTTGCCAACCAGGATCTTCCCAATATTTGATGCATTGAATATCCTCCTTTCGATGTAATTTGAATAGAAACGGTTTTTTTACATACGGTAGGAAGGTTACCGCCTTTAATAATTATATAGAAGGATTGGAAAGGTCTTCTGAGTTTATATTTCATATTTTCTTGTGCTGAGGAGGAAGTCTTTTGTGCTTTTTGACATGGTATGGGAGGATTTCTTTTCCTCTAATTATGTACTTTCCTTTCCTTTTAGTAAATTATTTGCTTTTCTTAGAAAAGATAGACTGCCTCTAAGAAGTTAAAATTCATATAAGAAACACTATTAGATATTAGTAGATAATGCTTCACAGGATCTAGATCTCGAGACTTACAATAACTCATTATATTTTGATCCTTTTTGGCTGCTGCTTTCCAAATGAAGGTCTTAAACTAAAATGGAACCGTGCCTTACTGCTAGGAATCATCAAGAAGGAAGCTCTTATTTCTGGATCAAGTAAGTAATTGAAAGAGAGACTTGTAGGTGTAGGAAACATATCAATCGAAGTGTTAAATTAAAAGGAGTCAAGTAAAGCTAGGAGAGACACCAAGCCAGAAGTTTTCCAATATTAGAGATTTTGAGGAAGTGAAAATTCCACAAGACATTAGAGTTGTGCAAAATGTAGAACCTACTGATGGGAGCACTATGCTAGGACTGCTTGGTGATAGAATTAATGAACCAAGCAGGGTTGTCAAGCTCCAAATCTAAATCTTAAGATTGTACAATTTTACTTTCCCAAATAACATAGCTATTTTGGTCCTATGAGCTATCTCAGTCTTGGATCTCAGTAGGATCTCAATTTAAATCTTAAGATTTTCGTATTTTAGTATCTTACCAATCTAGTGACATTTTGGATTTGGGGCATTTTTTTCCTTACTGCCAAATTTCTAACCTCATGTGTTGTGAGTGATGGAACAGAAATCATAATATCAGCCTAAACCCTAGTTCCCATCCCTAATTTGTCTTCAACTTCATTTTTGAATGCTGACTGTGGGATATCATAGCACCATTCTTGCTGCAGCTAGGGGCATTCGGGCAGGAAAGAAGGGTATTTAAAGCTAACAGATATTGGGATTTGAATCTTTTTTTTTTTTTTTTCCTTCACCATTTGCATGTTTTTAAACGTAGTGTAGCAATTTCTTCTTGTCATGGCTGAAAAGTTCTTTCTCTATTATCATGCACTGGGTCTTACATGTTTAAAGTGTATATTGTTTTATTTTGTTTGTAAATTAGGTAACACTATTCCTGTTTGTGACTTTTATTTGAGTATGTGTATATTTTTAAATACTACTTTTTAAAGGTAGGATCTTCATAGCCTCGATCATATCTTTTTATCCCCCTGTTCTATCTTCAGGTAAGATCTTGATCAACCATGGGACCAAGTATTTACTGGCTGGGGATGATAATAAACAATCACACATTGCATATAGAAGCCTTATTAAGTTATGAACCCATTCTGTGATTATACATTAATTTAGAAAGCCCCATAATATTTTGATTTTCTGTGTATTTAGCATGGTTCTGGGTTTCTGAATGAAGTCTAGGATCTTGACATGTATTTACACCAAATTGTTTCTGAATTTTTCCTTTCTAACAGATAGCATTCTGTCAATCTGAAACTTAACATCCCTCCTATAATGTGAACAACTTTAAACTACTTGAGATTCGTCACATAATCACATTGACCTGTTTGCAGAGTAAATTTAATAGGAATTTTATTTTGTATTCCTTACTCCTCCTTATTGGTTTTCCTTATAGCTTATTCCCCTCATCTTCAACTGGTACTCTTTTTTCTTTTCGTTGGCTAAAAGGAGTTCGTATTTTTCTTCTATTATAGAAACCTATCCATTCTAGGGCCATTTTATCTTTTAGGTAAAATATAGTAATTATCATGTTGTTTGGATCATTTTCACTTTGGAACCCTATGGTTCAAAAATTGACATTTTGCTGTCCTAAAATTTCCTATGTTACACAATACCTTGTGCTTTAATTCCATTAAATATGAAATGGAACTGTAGTGACCAAAAAAAAAAATGAAATGGAACACCCCAATTCCAACATATTTCTGTAAATTTTTCTTGATTTCATCTAAAAAAAACACTCTGAGGTTTGAACTAGGAATTTGGGATGTTAGATTGAATGATCAGGCAAGAATTTGAGGATTTAAAATTGAATTTTTTTTTTTTCCTTTCTTTTGTGGAGCTTGGCTTGGAAGAAAGGAATTGAAGATTTTGATATGGAATTGGGAGAGATTTGAAGAAATTATATATGTTATATTGAACACATTTGGTCTGAATTTGAGGATGGGTTAAGACTTTGGGGAATGTAGGACTTTGTTGGAAGAGAGGGATTAGGGATTTTAAGATGGAATTGGAAGAAATTTGGGGATGTCACATTGAATGGTTAGGTCAGAATTTGGGGATCGGACAAGAATTTGGGGAGTGTGGAGCTCTTCTGGAAGATAAAGATTGGCGATTTTGAGATAGAATTAGGAGAAGTAGGGGACTCATGTAGGATATGAGGATGAGGGAATAATTAGGGAGTGTGGGCCTTGTTTGGAGAGAAAGGGCTTTAGGATTCTAAGATGAAATTTAGAGGGATTTAGAATTTAGATAGAATTTGGGGATTTCCATTTGATATTTACAGAATCAAAGCATAAAGTTGTGTTGTGTTAAAGGAGCAAACCTCAAGTTCATTGTTTGAAATTGCGGTCCGCATTGAAATATGCCGGCGCAACATTGCAGATGCGGCTTGAGCCACATTACAAGGTGATTTGCTGGCATTAGCTTTAGGTTCACTTGCATTCATTTTGCTAATCACTGCAGGTCTTAGTTCATCTTTTTGCTGCTTATTCGATCATCCAATTATTAATGCGGCACCCCGACCTCCATATTCTTCACCTAGTGATTCCCTGTCATGGGTTCATTTTGCTAATGTAATGGGGGTCCATACCTTGACCAAGTGATTTTTATGCTAAATTGAAATAATTAATACATTAACAATTTTTTTAAAAAAAAATCTTAATTATGTAATACATATTTTAAACCTTTATTATTTTGTAGTATCTAATAATGCCCAAATTTAATTTTTAAATTATATAATCAATCCTCTAAGAGTGTGAATTAAACTTTTAAGTTGTACAAAAAATTTTAATACAAGATTCTTATTAATTGATATATATATATATATATAGATAGCTTCACCTCAGGTTTAATGACTTTTTATGCACCTGGGTTGATTTTATAATTAAAGACTGCCTTATAGTCTTTAGGGAATGTACTTAATTGAGTGATATATTATATCAAACTTTAAATATTTTGTGCTACTTATGAAAAAAAAATCAGTCACAGTGATTGCAATCCACATTGTCTCATTCACTACACCTGCAATCGCAATAACCACAATGCTCCAACATTCACAACTACTGCCGCTATATAAAACCTTGCTCAAGGTAGTAGAGTATTAACTTTCGAACCACAAGGTAACAGTGAAAACAGCCTACACCAGAGTCCACAGGATAGGAAATTATATATTAACCTATTTTTTTATCTTCATTTTGGTAGTTGTTATGTTTGTTGTCCATGCAGTCATTTCATTTAATGCATTGCTGATGCTAGTTTTATATATTCCTCAAATGCATTAAATTACTGCCTTGATCATGATGAAGACAGTTCAGTATTTTTCTTCTTCCAAGTTCCAAGTCATATCATATGTGCTTATTTCTAATATTATTTGCCCGTATTGTTTTAAGTTTGTCAAATGATTGGTTTACCAAGACAATGTACTTCAACAACTGGAGGATATTTTTTTCTTTTCTTTGCATCATGAGTTAGTAATATATGTATATATATATATTAATATTATTATTATTTGTTTCCTCATGTGCATGTTTTCTTGAAGTTTAATATTGCCATTGATTAAATTAACAGGCAGAGACAAAAATACTTAGAGGGCCACATGAAAACTTGGAGAACTATCTTGAAGCAATTGATAAGCTGAGAAGCGACATTCAGTTTTTTGGAAGTAAAAAGGGCTTTAAGAGTGGTGATGGTGTTGTCACCCATGCCAATGATTTGCTGGCTAAAGCCATTTCTAAACTAGAAGATGAGTTTAAGCAGCTATTATCATCTTACAGGTTTTTATTTCTTTACTTAATGTTGTTGATCTTCTTTTGGCATCTTGTACCAAAAGCTTATATGCTTCCATGAAATCAATAAACATTGATGTTCTTTGTAATAGAATAAAAACTCAAGATACGTTCATCTTTGATTCAAAGTGACTTCATCAGACATACATGATTTTTGTTTTTGCTTTTGCTTTTATTTTTGTTAATTTTATTGGCATATGTAATAAGAATAGGATAGGTATATTAAATACTATTTCCTAATTTTGTCTTTATGTACCCCCAAAGCATACTTTGTACTTCTTTGGTCTCCATATCTTATACTCAAAAATGTTTTTAATTTCTAAGTTTCAAGATTTTTCCATGGTTCTTTGATTGTGAAAATCATATTTCCGTAATTCATAGAAATATCTTGACATTATCCAGGCAGATGGTTTCCCTAGTAAAAGCATGTGCATATTGGTTTTCTTGATGCATCTTTCACATTTTTCCTATGCTCTCGATAATATGTCTGGAAGCTTGCTAATCCACTTGTTTTGTTGTTGACAGGTGAAAATTCTATTTGAACAAGTTTGCTTTCACTCATATTTTCTTCTGTGTCATTACAGCAAACCTGTGGAACCTGATCGCCTCTTTGATTGCCTTCCCAACTCAATGCGACCTTCCTCTGGATCACCTGGACGTGAGGGTGATTCTAGTGGCAAGAATCCTTCTTCCAATAATCCGTCTGACCCACAAACTGATGCTGTTGTCTATACACCTCCTGCTCTCATACCACCAAGGGTTTTGCCACTACTCCATGATCTAACCCTGCAAATGGTACAAGCTGGCCACCAAAATCAGTTACTCAAAATTTACAGGTACAACAAATTGTCTGGTTGATTGTGACATTACCAAAGGAAAAGTTGAAACTGTCTTGTGAACGTGAAAGTTATAATTTTACTGCTTGAAAATTTTATCTAGTTCAAGGCTTGAGCCATTTAGACTAGGTGGTTTCTTTTCCTTAATCTTTTTTTCAGGGTGAATCAAGGGGCCAAAATGCCCTTCTTTTTTCTTGAGTATATTTTTTCAGACTGGTTTATTTGTTAATTGGTGCAGTTGGTGAGTTGGTGTCTTTGAGATGCTGACACTGGAAATCGACCATGGTTGAGCCTAGGCTTGAGTTCCTTGAGTGTTTAGAGTTAATTAATATTTCTAATGCACGTCTTCATGAGAATGCTTTTTAAGCTTGAAGCGTGGACCAAGCATAAGTCTGCCATAATTTGTGTGAAGTTTCGGTTTAATTATGAGGAATGAGGATGGCAAGGATCAAACTCTTGACAATTTGGTCATATGGGCTCTACCACTCTGGTACTATGATGAGGTCCATTTCAACCCAAAAGTTTAAACTACTAGGTGAAGAAAGTCCATGAATGATTTAATTAATATCTTTAATAGTAGCCGTCTTAAGTCAAGAGGATGGTTAATTGAAGTTCTAGATTAGAATTAGAGGTGATGTCATCTTTATTTTCAGAGGTTGTGATGATATTGTTAGTCGAAACTTAAAGTCATATTATGCAGTTTCCTTGAAGAGGTACTCTTCTTCACAAATTATGAGAGGTATCTTGTTAGTTGAAACTTAAGTCATTCAATAGGTTTAATTTCTAGAAAATATAGGAGTAATTAGATCAGAGAATTTCAGGCTCTTTGCTTTTATCTCCTTTAATGGTCTGATTCTTGTAAAGTTACAATAATGTTGCCCTAGTGAGCTTATGAGGTTGCAAACAATTTGAAGAGAAGGAGGCGTTGGGGTTCGGGAATGATTTATAACTTGGATTTTGGTAAAACTTAGAGTGAGGTGGGGTGTTTCAGGTAAGATTCTTGCTATGAAAGGTTTAGGGATAGATTTTCGGTTGTTTCTCTATTGCCACTTTTTTGTGATTATCAATGGTAAACCTAAATCTTTGTTTTGTGGTCAAAGAGGCGTTTGGCAAGATGGTGATCCCCTTTCCCCCCTTTTATTTACTATAGAGGTTGATGTCTTGAGTCAGATGTTATCCAAAGTTGAAGATTGGGGTCTGATAAAAGGGCTTACACTTAGATTTGAGGAAAACAGTCTCCCACTCGCAATTTGCAGATGGTATGATCCTGTTTCATGGGATGATACACGTAGTTTCATACATGAACTCTACATTCTTGAATTCTTTTGAAGATTTATTTGGTTAAGAGTTGTGTAGCAGGAATTAACATTGATAGCCAAACTTTTTCTTCTTTTGCTGCTTTGGCAAGGTGTCAGATTTTACAGTGGTCTGTCATCTATTAGGGTGTGCATTTGTATGGCAATCCACAAGGGACTTCCTTCAGGGACCTAGTTGTCCACAAAATCTCAGAGTTTGGATAATACAATGAGTATAATGATCTGAAAATTATCATGTGTAGTAGATTTTATGAGAAATTGTCACCTGGCGCAATTCTTTATAACATGAGACTTCCTTGATGGTATTTTGGTCAGATTGCATTCACTTGTTACTTTCTTCCTGCATCTCTAGGTCTTCTGAGTTTCAATAGGAAAAGAGAGTTTATATAAACTATTGATTTCAACTGGTAAGTCACTTATGTTCCCATATGTGCTTGATGGACAAAGGGAGTGGGACAATGCATGCACAAAAACGTATATACTATAAATATCTTTGTATGTCCACATGCTTGTGCTGACAACCACACTTGTCTATGTATTGTTGCCTTATATCATCTGCTTATTACAGACTTGTTTCGTAGTATTCTTGTAAATAATCTTACTTTTACAATAACTGTCTGGATAATTATCATTATTATTGTACAGGGATACCCGTTCTAGTGTATTAGAAGAAAGCCTTCTTAAACTGGGAGTTGAGAAACTCAGCAAGGATGATGTTCAAAAGCTACAATGGGAGGTTTTGGAGGCCAAAATTGGAAACTGGATTCATTACATGCGTATAGCTGTAAGTAGTTCGCAGAATTAGTTCTGTGGTTTTATGTATTTTCATGCAAATATGTGGTTATGCTTGAACAGGTCAAATTATTGTTTGCTGGTGAGCGGAAAGTTTGTGATCAAATCTTTGAAGGCTTCGATTCACTTAGTGATCAATGTTTTGCTGAAGTGACAACAAGCAGTGTCTCTATGCTACTTAGTTTTGGAGAAGCAATTGCCAAAAGCAAAAGATCACCAGAAAAGTTATTTGTGCTTTTGGACATGTATGAAATAATGCAAGAGCTCAATTCAGAGGTACAGGCTTTGGATATTTAAAATCATGCATGTTTCTGTTATCACACCAGTGCATAGGGATTATTAATCTTGCTGGATCAGTTTGTTAACCTTTTCATATTCAATACCCATAAAAAATTTTCTTGCTCAGTGTTAACACTTATCTCTTGGCATTTTTAAAATTGGATTATCAACTTATCTGTAGTTTACTCTTTAGATGGTTGTGAGACTTGGAAAGTGTCCTCTTCCTTATTAGGTTTCATTAAATTGGATAGTCAAATTATCTGTAGCTTCCTCCTTAGTTGGCTGAGACTAGGAAATGGTTGTGACTTACTTTGGTGTTTCAAATATATTGAATTCCATGTTACATTGACAGTCATCTATCTATTCACTCTGAGTGTTAAAATTTCATGTCATTGAAATTAGGGGATTTTTCATGATTGTTGTGTTCTTGAGGCTTCAACATTTCCTTGCCAGAAGTTTAACTTCATTGAACTAGTACTCTCATATAATGACTATTTACATTTTCAGTTATAAAGTGACTATTTGTTGATCTTACATATATTTATGATCAATGAAATTATTACAGTTTTCTCTTGTTATTGGATTGAGTCTGTTGTTAGATTTGGTTCCACCAAGTATAACATTCAACTTGGAATTGTTAGAATTTTACCGTGGTGGGAGTGATGTCATTGTTACCTGATTTATTTGCATTATATGGGCATACAAGGAAGATTTTGGTGTCTATTTCATTAGATGAGCAAGAGGCATATGTTAATGGTATTACAATCTTATTACCAACTTTTATACCTGACCCTTTGTAGATCAAAGCACTCTTTAAAGGCAAAGCTTGCACTGAAATAAAAGAAGCTGCACTGGGTTTGACAAAACAGCTTGCTCAAACTGCTCAGGAGACCTTTGGGGATTTTGAAGAAGCAGTTGAGAAAGATGCTACAAAAACTGCTGTTACAGATGGAACTGTCCATCCTTTGACAAGCTACGTAATTAACTATGTGAAGTTTTTATTTGAGTAAGTTCATCTTTGTTGCCTTCTGGTCCCATCTTATTATTTCTAGCATTCTATGTTGCCTTATCTGATGATGAGTCTGTTAGTCATTATTGTTTTACCATGCAATCTATTCATATTTCATAGTTGTTATTGGTCACTTATTGCTATTTTTTTTTTTTTCTTGTCAAACTTTTCAATCAATATAATTTCTTTTTTTAGTTAGGAAAGTTTGGGGGGAATACACATCTACCCAGCCCCGACTATGTAAATTATATTTGATATGATGCACTTCACTTATAGTCCTGACACTAAGTTTCACTTTAGATGGTCTTTGTTCATCTTTAATTTCTGTCTTGCGCTGGAGTATGTCTGGAGGTTTGCTAATGCATTGTCTTGAATTATGCACATCTTTTCTGAACCATCCTTATTATGGTTTTGCTGAAATAAATGAAGAATTCCAGTTTCAGGCTATTTTGAATTCAACTTATATTCTATTTTTCGATTTTTTAAAGTTTCAAATGAGGCAAATATGGGATTTCTTATTTTCTCTTTCCTACCCAAGGATAATGCATAGTCTTTTGACTTTCTTCTGTGTGTTTGTGTTTGTTTGTATTTTTTGCGTGATTTTATATCATATTTATTCACATATTTGACCTGACTAGAATCCTCTAAATCTTCACAGCTACCGCTCCACCTTGAAGCAACTTTTTCTAGAATTTGAAGGTGGAGATGATGCTTCACAACTGGGGTCTGTAACAATGAAAATAATGCAAGCTCTGCAAAACAATTTAGAAGGAAAATCAAAGCAGTATAGAGAGCCTGCTTTGACACATCTATTTCTCATGAATAATATTCATTATATCGTCAGATCAGTACGGAGGTATGTCATTGACATGTGCTGGTCATACTTATCTGAGGCATGTGAGAGTTCTCTTGGATCCTCGGTTGATAATGCAAAATTTTCTCCTTGTCCTTGTCTATTTTAGGTCTGAAGCCAAGGATTTATTGGGGGATGATTGGGTACAACGACATAGGAGGATTGTGCAGCAGAATGCAAATCAGTACAAAAGAATTGCCTGGGCTAAGGTGTTTTTCTGTCTATAAATGTGATAGTGCACAACAATATTCTTTTTAAATTGCTATTTTGATGGTTCATTCTGGCTTAACGGAGTTAGATTGTTGGAATTCATAGAATGGCAAAGTAAAGGTAAAAAAGGAAGAAAGGTAAACTATCAACTAGTAAAACGTGTTACAATTGTGGTGCTATTGAATCAAACACCAAAATGCCTTGTACATATTTGATGATTATAATCAGAGCCACTTCATTTCTCTTTTGGAATTTTTTTTTTTTTTTTTTTTTCATTTTGTGCTTCTACTATGATCTTTGTGCCACCATTTGGCTATAACTATGGGATGTTATCCCCTTTATTCATTTATACTTGAGAAGGAGCAAGCTGTGTCTAAATTTTGATTCTTTCCCTTTGCAGATTCTTCAGTGCCTCTCTATTTCAGGTCTTACTTCATCTGGTGGAGGTGGTAGCACAGGAGGTGGAGATGGGGGAAGTAGTGGAGCTTCAAGAGCAATTGTTAAAGAAAGGTAGGTTTTCAATTCCATATCTGGTCTTTTTTTCGAGGAAAGTGTCTGTTTAAATGTCTTTTGACATATCAATCCAAATTGTGTTCTCAGGTTTAAAACATTCAATGTTATGTTTGAGGAGCTTCATCAGAAACAATCTCAATGGGCCGTTCCTGATACAGAGTTACGAGAGTCTCTTAGGCTCGCAGTTGCTGAAGTCTTGCTGCCTGCGTATAGGTCATTTGTGAAACGTTTTGCGTGAGTTTTCTCTTCCCTTTTTTGGTTATCACAGTCACAGGTGTCTTTGGGCTTTTGCCCAAACTAATTACTGGTTCCAGGTGATCTAAATTGCATGCTCTTCCATATTGACTTGATGTATTTAGAATTTTACTTCCTAAATGCTCTCAAGAGGAATTGAACCCAAGTGATAAGGAGAGATACTATCTCCTCTTACTAATTGAGTTAACATCTTGTTTTCTCATTTTTAATGACACAATAACACATTTGTATTACATCATCAATTGATCTAAGATTTATCTATGGGGTAAGAATCCAAGCACGTGAAATGATGTTGTTTTGCACAATTTATGTTAAAGTTTCAGTTGAAATATGTATAATCTGAAAAAATAAAGCTGTAAACTACCATTTCAGTCTGTGAAACTATGTGTTCATCTTAGTCTTTAAGAGGGTATCTTTGTCAATGGACTACATGAATCTTTTAATTTGATCCCATCAAGAAGTAAATGTAGTCCTAACAGAAAAAAGGGGTAATACATTCTTCCTCCTTAAAATATATTCTCTTCAATTTTACTCTTGTTTTCCATTATACTCTTTTCAGTTAAATTTATTTAGTCACTAATTCATTCCTTTAACACTTCAAGGGTTGATTTAGTTTGCATGCATTTGATGTTATGTGGTTTTTTTATGAGCTATTACATTACTTTTCTTCTATGCAGCATTAATGCTTAAAAAAAAAAAAAAACAAGTCATATCTTGTCAAATACGTGTCATCAGACACAGCATAATCCTTGAAGTTGCACCTAATTATTTAATATTTTGTCATGTCACGGTATCTGTTTCGTATCATATTCTGTATCTGTCTGCTTCTTGGCTTTCCTGTGATGTATGCCTAAGAGCACGGTGTGTTACAGGCCTTTAGTGGAGAATGGAAAGAATCCTCAGAAGTACATAAAATACACAGCTGAAGATCTTGAGCGAATGTTGGGTGAATTTTTTGAAGGAAAAAGCGTGAACGAAATGAGGCGGTAAAGCTGACCCCTTTGTGAAGATTTGATAAGGTAGTCGTATTTAGCTTCTTGTACATGACATATAAAGGTTGATGCTCTTGTTGTGGATACACTTATCTCTCTTTAGTGGAAGTTCATCAGGGAGAAGTCAAGATATTGAAGAGAGGTTACCCTGTGTATCTATGGGCTATTGCAAAGTACTTCTAATAAGAGGTTGAATGTCTCTATTGCCTGTATAGTTCAATTCAAGCCCTGCATATGATAGTTTCCCAGGCATATATTTGTCGAGTAAGAATTAAGATCTTGGATTCTTGGAGCATTGCTCGGTTTAAGGGTATGGTTGTCTTACTTTTTTTTTTTTTTTAACATGAAACTTTTTCTGGTATATAAGATGATAGCACTACGGAAATTTAAATGTACTCTCTTTTCTAAATTATCTGAATCTATTGTGATGAGAGTTTTTTTAGCCTCCTAGGGAGTCGATTTTCGGTACTCTTTGGTATCCAAGTATTATTGTCTTTTATTTATAATCACGTAATTTAAATATTCTTTTGTGAAAAGTCATGTAATCTAATTTTTAATTGTTGAGTTTGATTTTAAATTTTAGACAAGAATTGCTATTTGAGTTTTAGCAATACATGGATGGTAATGGTGATTTCGGAGGTTTAATTTCCTCGTCTAAAATGGATCAATTTATCAAAGTGTAATGATAGTATTTTTGTGTTGATTATTATATGTAACTTATACGCTTTGAGGCCCAATTCTAGATAGATGTTTTTATTTTTTTGAAGAAAAAAGGATTCAATAAACCTGAAAAATTTTTTGGTGAATTTATAATTTTAAATATATTGTTTTATCAATATACTTAGTTATAATATAAAGACATGATACATTTAAATTATAAGTGTATCAAATATGATGCTAAACAAAAAATTATCAAACAAAAAAAGATGGAAGATGGATTTGAGAATTCAAATATTGGTGAATTTCATGAAATTTGAATTGTTAATTAAAAATTTAATTGTTCAAATTTTAAAAAGTTGTTAAAAATTGTAATACTTATTAAATTTAATTACTAAATAAAAATTTAATACTTCAAATTTTTTCATATATAATAAATTGGAATTCTCAAATAGAAGTTTACATATTTTTGCAACTCTTTCTTTAAGGGGCCCAAATGTCAAAGTTTTACCCTTGGTTGAGTTTACCTGTGTGGAACTATACTTGGGTTATCTCAATTTTTAAGAAAATAAACCATGTCAACACATACCTATATATATACACACTCAATATATGTACACACATATATTGTTTGTAGGATTTTTTTTTTTTTTCATTGCAACTACAATACTCAATTGAATAATGGATCTTACTTGACTTGTGTGTCATTCATATTATATCTTTGATCTTTTCCTAAATTGACATAGTTAATTTTTAAAAACCTATAAAGTTCTAAATCCAAATAAATATCATGTAAAAGTGGGAATACTTCACGTAAGATGAATTCTTTTTTCCTGTCAATATTAAGAAAAGTTACCGATCACATTAACCCAGAATTTCTTTCCCGATTCTCATCCACACAGAATATTAAGGATGCAGCAACTAAAGCTGAAAGCAATAAATGACTATGATAATCAAGGAAGGCTAAGTAATATGCATTTTCAATTCATTAATATCTCCTTATTTAACAAGCACACCGTACCCCAAAAAAAGAAAACCTCCTAATTATTATTTTTAAAAGTGTTCAGGACACCCTACTCTTAGAAGGGAAAAGGGGTTTCGTACATGAGGATAGATATGGGATCTGAATACAAAACTCAAGTATAGAGAAGATAAGCAGAGGGAAATGATCTCATCTTGTATAATTCATCATAAGCAATATACATCAGCGACCACATATATATATATATATATATATTGATGTACCACGTGCACAATTGAATACAACATACATAATAGAATACAATTTGTATAATAGAAACTTACGTGCTTCACACTTACACTTTAATAGCCTAACTACATACTCTTATTATTCTCCCGTAAACTTAGGTAGAGTGGCAATCACTCACTGTAAGTTTATCATTAAGAAATTCAAACCGTGGCTTTGTAAGTGGCTTGGTAAAAACATTTGCAACTCGATCTTCTAATGGGATGTGACAAACAATTAGTTCCTTCTTTGCAACCTTTTCTCTTACAAAGAAAATATCTAATTCCATGTGTTTGGTTCTATCATGTAAAATTGGATTATGTGTCAGCATCATTGTACTCATATTATCACAGCAAACAAGTGGAGTAAAACAAGAAAGCTTTAATTCTATGGGCAAAGATTATAACCAAGTAAGCTCAGCCACTACATTAGTAAGACTTATGCACTCAACTTTAGTAATAGACCTTGCCACCACACTTTGTTTCTTAGTTCCCTGAGAAACCATATTGTCACACAAGAAGATACAAATCCTAAATGTTGACTTTCGATCATCTGGATCATTCCCCCAGTATGCATCACTAAAAGCCCATTAAGCAAAAAATCCTCATATTTACAGTGTCAATCTATGTGTTAGCGTGCCCCTCAAATACCTCAGAATTCTTTTGACTGCCTTCCAATGACTCTATAGTATATTGAAGACCCCCTACCATAGACCTCTATAAGTGAGGCTCATTCATTGGCGAAGAACCTTATTTTGACAACTTTATACTTGCAACCATAGGTACGAGTAAACTTGTAGAGTTCAAGATCTGAGCTTTATCCAACAGATCTATTATATACTTCCTTTGTTACAGCATCAGATTTCCATTACCAAGTTTTTGTACTTCAATTCCTAAGAAGTAGGATAATTCACCAAGGTCTTTAAGAGAAAATTCTTCATATAACTTGTGTTGGAGTTCACTAATATAGTCAGCTGAGTTTAAAGTGATTAGCATATCATCCACATAAACAAGAACATAAGTGCAATGTGGTGAATTTGTTCAAATAAATAGTGAGGGAACACATTTGCTAGAAACAAAACCATATTTATGTAGTGTGGTTGCAAGCTTATCAAACCAAGCTCTTGGAGCTTGTTTGAGACCATAAAGAGATTTTTGAAGCTTGCATACCAAGTGCTTGTTAGAATGCTCAAATCTTAGTGGTTGAGTCATGTACACTTCTTTTTCAAGATCACCAATTAAAAATGCATTGTTAACATCTGTTGAATGCATTTTCCACCCATTTGTCAATGTAATAGTAGTGAGTATAGTGCAAATGGTAGTAGGTTTAACAACTAGTAGAAACATCTTTGTGCAGTTAAACCCACATTCTTGGCAGAAGACTTTCGCCACTAACCTTGCTTTCTACTTAGCTATTGAACCATTTAGGTTCTCTTTTATATGAAATACCCACTTACATCCTATTGCTTTCCTATTAGATGGCAAAGAAACTAAATTCTATGTTTTATTTTGTAACTATGCTTCATATTCATTTTGCATTGCTCTCCTCCAGTTTTCATCCTCTAAAGCTTCAAAAGGATCAATAGGTATAGTTAAAGTGAGTATAATTTTTAGTTTAAAAATACTGTCTTTTACTCGAGTAACCATAGGATGAATGGGAGGAAGATTTGAGTCAAATATGTCTGAGTTGGAACTTAAACTATTACTATGATAAGATGAAACATTTTACTAAGAATATGATATAGCATCATCACTAGAAGGAGCCTACACAGTACCTGTATCATACACAACAACATTTAGAAGCACAGTTAGATTACTGTTGGATGAAGATAAAGAAGCAGCAAATAAGTGACAATTTGGGAAATTCTGTCATGGCACAGAAAGTGATGAAAGAAAAGGAATTAAGCTTGGAGCAAATGAAGAGCTAGCAAACACTAAAGAATGAGCTACTGGAACTAACTATTGTTTGTATGGAAAGACCATTTCACTAAACAGAATATTACAAGATACATACACATAACCAGAGTGGTCAAGACACTTATAGCCTTTGTGATGAGTACTATAACCAAGAAACACACATTGTTTGGTATGAAATGAAAGTTTGTGATTATTATAAGGATGCAAAAGTAGGAAGCATGCACACCTAAATACTCAACGAAAAGAGTAATCACGTGGGATGTTAAAAAGCTTATAAAAAGGAATGTCATTATAAAGTATGGGGGTAGGTAATATGTTAATGATATAAACTAAGGTTACTAGAGCATCTTCCTAATGAGAGAGTGGCAATCTTGAGTGCGAAAGCAGCACTAATCCAGCATCCACAACATGGTAATGCTTTCTCCCTATTGTACCATTAAGTTTATGGGAGTGAGGATAAGTTAATCTGTGCAAAATACCATGCTGAGTTAAGAAATTGGTGAAGGGACAAAATTCACTCCTCCATTTGATTAGACAGCCTTAATTTTCTAGTTTAATTGTAATTTTACCATGGCCTTGAAATTGACAAAGGTACCTAAAACATCATATTTAATTTCTTTTTGATAGAATATAGTTAAGTTTATCTTGTAAATGATCTACGAAGGCAATATAATATAATGACCATTGAGTTAAAGGACAAGGGGCTGGACCCTAAACATAATGAAAATTAATTATAATAGAGAGGTATAAAATGTTTGAGATGGTGGAGATGGTAGTTTGTGTTTTACCCTCACTGTATGCAACACAAAAGAAAGAATTCTCTTTATTAGAAAAGGCAATGTTACAAGAGTCAAGCACTTTTTGCACAACAGGTTTTGCAGCATGACCAAGCCTATAATGCCAAACAGAGAACTCATTATAACCAACTGAATTACTACAATTATGACCAAACATTGTTTAAGTACAAATTGAATTATTAGAACAAGAAGCTGATAAAATTACAAAAGAAGATACATTAATAAAACAAGACTTCAGACAAGCAGATTTGGCTGGTTGAAGTTAAAGATTCTCAAAACAATAAAGTCCATCTTGCTTAAGTGTTCCTTTTAGTAGAACTTGGTTGGTGATATACTACTTAACACAACAGAAGTAAGGATGAAACTTAAAGAAGACATTATTATCTTGGGCAAATTTCAAGATACTAATGAGATTTTTAGTAATTAAGGGGACATGGAACAAATTATTAAGATGAAGTGAAGTAGATAGAGATAATGGAAAAGAAATAACAGAATTCCCAAAATGTTTAATATCTAAACCTAAACTATTACCTACAAACACCTGATCCTTGAAAGTTGTTACAAGTTGCAAGATTGGCTTCATTTGCTATTACATGAGTAGAAGCATTTGAGTCTGGAAAACACCCATTATCATACCCAAACTCTAGTGTAGCAGTTGAATTGGTTGCATATCTGGCATCAGAGGAAGGCAACTGAGACACAAATGGAGGCAAAGATGGAGCAACTAAAACAACATCTACTTGATAATTATTCTGAGGCTAATAATAAAGTTGAGATGGAACATAAGTTTGAGGTTGAAAATTATAACGTGATTAAAAATTCAGTGGAGGCTAAAAGTTATAGTCAAACCTATAATAACATGAAGATGTTGGATGTCCAACTTTATGATAGACTTAACAAACAATTCTACCTCCATTAAAGTGTCATCCTCCTCTCATTCATCCTTTAGTACATCCTCCTTTGTAACCATATCCTATTGATCCTTCTTTATAATAATTTTGAGAAGAATCAACCTATGGTCCTTAAGTACAAACCTATGGCACATCTACTTGTTTAGAACTTGACTCTACTTTAGTAAGATTAACTTGAATCTATTCTTAAGAAGTGACTACGTTAAGATTCTTTCCAATCCTAATCTTCTGAGTCAGAAATAAGGATTCAATCTCATTAATCAAATAAGAAGTCCTTTATGTCAAAAGAGGTGCCTAACAATCTCATTAGTCAAATAAAAAGTCTTTTATGTCAAAAGATGTGTCTAACATAGAAGAAAAAAATTGCATTTAAGCCCTTTATCCTTCCCAATAAATAGTGTGCTTCAAAACCCTATTTCTCACAACCAAAAAAGGAGCAATCTTATAGAAAGAAGAGAGAGAGAGAAAGAGAGTTATAAGATATATAGAGAATTGTGATATTGGTATTTTCCTATTAGCAAAAGATATAAAAATATTGTATTATCCTTGCTATATAGAGAGGTGTAACTGCTATTTTCCTCATAATGAAGTCATTTATTTATTGTTTATGGTTTTTACCTTATTGGGGTTTTTCATGTTAAATTCTGTATGTCATCTCAAATTATTTGCTAAGTTTTGTTTGTATTAGTGTCTATTTTCTTTATAATTGGTATCAGAGCCTATTTGGGTATTTTATTATCTACTTATCATATGCTCTATGGCTATCACTGATATAGCAAACCCTTCACATCAAAAGATAAAAAAAGTAAGATTATTTTCACCCATTATAAGGTACTAGGTACTATTCATGTGCACAGTGCACTATTCATACGTACAATTACTATTCATAAAAAAATAGTGAGAGCTATTTTTACTCACAAATAGACTGTGACTGAAGTAATGATGGCAAAATTTGAGATTGAAAAGTTTAATAGTAGTAATTTCTCACTGTGAAAGCCGAATGTAAAGGTCATCTTGAGAAAAAAAATAATTATCTTGCAGCTATCAGTGAAAGCCCGGTAGAATTCACAAATGAAAATAAATGCAATGAGATGGACAAGAATGCAGTTGCAAATCTTCATCTAGCACTTGCAGATGAGATATTGTCCAACATAAAGGAGAAGAAGACGGCAAAAGAAATTTGGGATCATCTAACTAAATTGTACGAAGCCAAGTCACTTTACAACTAAATTTTCCTTAAAAGGAAATTATACACTCTACGAATGTTTGAAACTACTTCAGTGATGGAGTACATCAACACTCTAAATACTCTATTTTCTTGGCTCACATCGTTGGGTCAAAAAATAAGGCAAATGAACATGCTAAAATTCTACTTCAAAGCCTACTTGATTCCTATGACCAACTTGTCATCAACCTTACTAATAATGTTCTTGTAGACTACCTAGTTTTTTATGACATTGCACCAGCTATTCTAGAAGAAGAAAATTGGCACAACAACAAGGAAACAGGTTGATATGTTCATAACAAGCAGAAACGTTGGCAATGATGAAAGGAAGATCAACATAACATGGCTCAAGTGGGAGTCAAAATAAAGGTTGATCAAAATTGAAGAGCAAGAAGAATATCATGTGTTTCAAATGTAATAAAAAAAGATACTATAAAAATGAGCGTTGGAATTTGAATAAGAATGCAGAGGTCAAAGGTAAAGATACTGAGTCATCAAGTGCCCCAGGATGTGTTGCAAGTATCTTAGATGATAGAAAAGTCTTATACAGCAGAGCAGCAACAATTACTAATGGCAAAAAAAGGTTCAGTGATATATGGCTTGTAGACTCAACAGTAACATGGCACATGACCTCACGGAGAGAATGGTTCCACCATTATAAACTTCTCTCTGGAAGATATGTGTTTATAGAAAATGATCATTTCTTAGAGATCGTTGGAATAGGCACTATCAACCTAAAGATGTATGATGGTACAACTCACACCATCAAACTAAAGATGTGAAGAGTCTCAAGAAAAATCTATTGTCTTTAATACAATTTAATAGCAATAGGTATAAAACCCAGACATATGATAGCATTCTGAAAGTCATTAAAGGCGCACTTGTAGTTATAAAAATAGAAAAGATAGCAACCAACCTATATATGCTTAAAGGAAAAACACAGCAATAAGGAGAAGTCTCAGTCGTATCAATTAATCCAACAGTTGAGGAATCAACAATATCGTGGCACTGTAAACTTGGCCACATGTCAAAACATGGATTGAAGGTTCTTGCATAACATAATCTTCTTCCCGAACTCAAAAGGTTTCTCTATCTTTTTGTGAGCATTGTGTTATAAGTAAATAACATAGGTTGAAATTCAACAACTCTATAAAGAGAAGTAAAGCTATCGTAGACTAAGTGCACTCTAATATTTGGCAAGCATCAGTCTTATCCTTGGGAGGAGAAAAGTATTTTGTGTCATTCATTGATAACTACTCCAAAAGATGTTAGGTGTATCCAATCAACAGAAAGGGAGAAGTGTTTGAAGTTTTCAAAACCATCAAAGCACGTGTAGAACGTGAATATGATAAAATGATTAAATTCCTGATATTAGATAATGAAGAAGAATACACTAGCGATAAATTTAATACTTTCTGTTAACAAGAAAGTATCAAAAGGCAATTCATAATGGCATATACTCCACAACAAAATGAAGTGGCAGAGTGGATGAACAAGACTTTGTTAATAAGGACAAGGGCAGTGTTAAGAACTACTGGATTAGCCAATTCATTTTGGGCAAAAATAGTCAAGACAGCTGGCTATATGATCAATTGGTCACCATCTACCACAATTGATCTGAAGACCCCAATGGAGATGTGGACTGAGAAGCCAGCTGATTATACAAACCTCCATATGTTTAGAAGTTCAGTATATGTGATGTACAATACCCAAGAAATTACAAAGCTAAATCCAAAATCTAAAATATGTTTATTCTTAGGATATGCTAACAAAGTAAAGGGGTATCTCTTGTGGGATCCCACTAACCACAAGGTTATAGTCAGCAAGGATGTCATCTTTCCTGAAGAGAAACAACATATACATAAAAGTGATAACACTTCAAAAGATATAGTAAAGACCACTACAGTGCAGATTGAATGAGAAGAAAATAAAATAGAAGTACCAATTTCTTCTAAAAAAGCATTAGAGTACAATGAAAAAGAACAATCTAATTTGTGACTCTACAAGTCCAACAATCAACTCAAGATAGGAAAGAATTGGCTTGACACTCAGATTACATTATAGAAGGGACTGTTGCATATTGTTTACTCACAAAAGATAGAGAGCCTTTGATTTTTTTTTTAAGAGGCTATTAAAAGCTTAGAAGCTTTTCTATGGAAAGATGCAATGTAAGAAGAAATTGAAACCCTCCATAAGAACAAGACATTGAATCTTGTTCCACTACCAAAAGGATGAAAGGCCATCAAGAACAAATAGGTGTACAAGATCAAGAGAACTAGTGATAATCAAGTTGAACTATATCGTGCTAGACTGGTGGTAAAAGGATTTTCTCAAAAAGAATGCATTGATTACAATGAGATATTTTCTCTGGTTGTTTGACTCACAATGGTTCAAGTGGTCTAAGCAATGTGAGCTACACTTGACTTATATCTAAAGTAGTCAAACGTAAAAATTGCATTTCTTCATGAAGATCTTGAAGAAGAAATTTAGATGTTCCAACTAGAAGGGTTTGAAAGGAAATGAGAACTTAGTTTGTAGGCTGAACAAATCTCTATATGGTATCAAACAAGCACCATGATGTTAGTATAAAAGATTTAATTCCTTTGTTATGAAACTTGGATACAACAAATTTAATGCAAACTCTTGTACATATATCAAGAGATTTAATTGAAGTAATTTCATTATTTTGCTATTATATGAAGACAACATACTGGTAGCAGGCCAACAAAGATCGAATCAATGAATTGAAGGCACAATTGGCTAAGGAATTTGATATGAAAGACTTGAAATTGACAAACAAGATTCTAAGGATGCAAATCCACCGAGACTGAAATAACACGAAGATTTGGCTTTCTTAAAAGAATTATTTAAAAAAGATCTTGCAACACTTTAATATAGAAGATTGTAAGCAAATCTTTACCCTACTTCCTGTTAATTTCAAGTTATTCTCAAGCATAAGTCCTAGAAGTGATGAAGAAACGAAGGAAATGTCTCGAGTACTGTACACATCAGCAGTGGATCGCTATGATTTGCACAAGACCAGACATTGCATAAACAGTGGGAGTAGTTAGTCGATATATGGCGAATCCTAGCCGAGAGCATTGGAATGTTGTAAAAAGGGTCTTAAGATATATTAAAGGGACCATGGATGTTGCATTGCACTATGGAGGATCAGATTTCACCATCAGAGGCTATACAAATTTAAATTTTGCAGGTGATCTTGACAATAGCAAATCCACCAATGGTTATGTGTTTACTCTTGCAAGTGAAGCTATAAACTGGGTTTTAAAACTGCAACCTATTGTGGCCACTTCGATGATTGAGGCAAAATATATTGTAGGTACACAAGCTAGCAAAGAAGCAATCTAGTTGTTGATACTATTGGAAAGGCTCTATACAATCCCGTGAAGATTACATTATTTTGTGATAATCAAAGTGCTCTCTACTTGGTGAAGAATCTGGCATTCCATTTAAGACTAAACACATACGAGTTCAATATCACTTTGTCCAAGAAAAAGCGGAAGAAGGAAGTATGGATATGCAGAAAATCCATACTAAAGATAACTTAGCAAATACACTGACAAAGTCAATGAACACTAATAAGTTCAAATGGTATAGATCTTCTATTGGCCTAGTAAAGATGTGAGCAACAAGAGATGGCAAGGAAAGAAGAATGGTATGAAGATTATTGATTCTCAATCAAATCTTCAAGAGTGAGAGAGAGTTGTGAGATTAGTATTCTCTTATTAGCTAGAGATATAAAAATAGTGTATTATTCTTACTATATAGAGAGGTATAACTCCTATATTTCTCATAGTGAATTCATTTCTTCCTTGTCTTTAGTTCTTATCCTATTGGGGTATTTTACGTTAAATTTTATATGTTATTTCAAATTATTTGCTATAATTTTATTTCTATTTGGTGTTTATTTTCTCTACATTTTAAGTATTAACTAAGGTGACTAATTAAGATATCATACTTCTCATGAAGTCCTTGCTGTACAATTTCCATATATTATTTTCAGGCATGAATTTCCAATTATTGCAAGAGCATTAACAAGAGCCTTAATCCGTAACAAATATTCAGTAATAGTTCTGGTTTTATGTAGCTCTACCTTATTCTGACGTACTTTGGCTTCTGTATATGACTCAAAAAATTCCAGAATGTGATGCCAATCTTCATAAGACGTGGAACATCCAACCAGACGTGTAAGCATACCTTCGAACATGGAGGATAACAGCCAAAAGAATAATAGTTGATCTTGGCGCTTCCAATTAAGATATTCAGTAGATACATTTCCTTGAAGAGCGTCAAATTTGATAGCAAACTTTTGAGGATCAATAGATGAATCAGAAATGAAAGAATATAAATCGTAACCTTTTATGGCTGCAAGTATTTGTTGATGCCAGAGTAAGAAGTATTTCTTATCTAATTTGACCAATATTGCATGGTCAAAAGTGAAGACATTGGACTTCGTAGTAAAGCATGGGTGTGGAAGAAGCGGTACAAGCCATGACTGGCTCTGCAGGCTCTGATACCATGAAAACAAAACTCAAGTATAGAGAAGATAAGCTGAAATAAAGGGATATAAACTCATCTCGTATATTTTATCATAAGCAATATACATCAGCGACCACATATATATAATGATGAAGCACTTGCACAACTGAATACAGCTTGCATAGTAGAATACAATTTGTATAACAGAAACTCACTTGCTTCACACGTACACTTTAACAGCCTAACTACTTACTCTTATCAAGATCTACACCAACACCATGCCATTTTGCCGCTATGTTCCCTTTGTAGTTGTAAAATTTCGACAAATTCCATGTACTATTCTTCTATTATGTCTTTTTTTTTTTTTTCGTGGCCAACACTTCTAGTACGTCATTACATCTCTTAAAGGTATGAACCAAATATTAAACCATTATTCGAGCTCAAACAAAATGTTCGAAGAAAGTCAACCTTTGTTAGAATGAATTAGAAGAGATCGAGATTTGTGAGAATAATTATACTGAGGGGAACTTCAATTGATGTTATAACAACGTAATATGAGAAGATTTTTGGGTCAATTTGGTCCATTGAGATGATAAATAAGTAAACTAGTATGTTTTATGACAACTTCAATGATGACTTCAGTCTTTCATCAAAGATTTTCGAATAAATTATAATTAGTTTTTAAAAGGTTATTCTCCTATCAGTTTAATTATTTAGTGGAAAGATAAAATTATCAACTTTGACTCTGAAAATTACTCTTCATTTCATGGGTAGGTCCTCTAAATATGACACTCAGTAATTTAGTCCCCGTACTAAAATAGTCTCCTTCAACAACCATATGTGACTATTTTATTACTAATATCTAACTCAGATATGAAAGTAAGTCATTCTAAGAGTTTAAAACACATGAATAAATTCATATTATTAGTTAATGATCAGTTGGGATAGTGTTTTGGCCCAAAGGAAGAATCATTTTAATTGAGGAAAACATTCAGAAGCCTAAATTGAAAGGCTTCATCTTTAGACAACTACATTGAGAGGAAAGTGATTTTTATGTAATATAAGTAAAACTAAAAAAAAATATGTATTTTATTCTAAAATTGTATTCTATTATATACGGTTTACATATCATTTAACAAACCAAATTTAAATTAAACATTTTAAAATGTTTCCCATTCATTATCACAGATCCCTAGTATCTCTGCAGACTACACTAGCATGATCGCCTCCTTGTTTTATTCTATAATTTAAGATTGATATCATGCAAAATTCATTCATAATTCCATCAATCATTCAAGGCATTATTTATTCCTCCTTCCTCCTCCTCGAGACTAGAAAAAGAAAGCCCTGTCCATTCAAACAGACAAACAGTCCTCTCTCTCTTTTTCCTCGTTATTGGCGGAATAATCTCCTTTTTCTCCGCTTTCTCTTTTCCTACCTTTTCTTTTCTTTTAATTTTTTTTCCTTTTCTCTTTCCCATTTTCTGGTCTTTCAGCTTATTCTTAACAAAAGCCATTATTCCCTTCCTAGTGTTCAAAACTTGTTTCTTTGCCTTTGTTATTTTATAGTTCCCTCATCCCAACTTTAGATTATCCTCTCACCTTTACATATATATGACTACACTCACAGAGAGAGAGAGAGAGAGAGAGAGAGAGAAAGAGAAAAGTTGTATCCATCCATCACATGCAGTCCACTTTCTCATACAAAGCCAAAATTTCCCTCACTAACAAGAAAAGCACAATCCCACATCAAATCTCTCTCTCTTGCAGACACAGCTCTCTTGAGGGTCCCCAACCCAAGTATAAACCAGCACACATATCTGCTCTCTCCTCTCAAACTAGCAGCTGTCTCAGAATTTTTTCTTTATTGCCATCTAAATGGAAGCTCTTATTGATCCCAACTTCTAAGTTGTGGCCTCTTGTTGTGCATCCAAGCACCAGCATATATATAGATCCTCAATCCTTGTGATATCTTGTTGTATATCTTTGTGAGCTATAGTTCTTGAACCGCATCAAAAATCTCACTTCCATGACTGTACTCTTCAAGTGTCCTCATCCCAAGTCTGAAACCAGCTGAAATATCTACATCCTCCTCAAACTAGTACTTGTGGTCTCTTGTTGTGTATCTTTGTCGGCTGTTGTGTATCCAAACCCCCCCCCCCCCCCCCTCCCCCCCTCACAAACAAGAAAAACCCAAATCCCACATCAGACCTCCAGCCTCTTCAGTCTTCAACCTTCACAATGAATCTCATCCTAAACCCTATTGTTAATTAATTAGCTTGTGTGCCCACTTCTTGTGCATCTTTGTAGTCGTTGTTGCCGTTGTAGCTAGAGTCACAACTCGGCGAAGAAGATGAGAGCAGGAATTTGCAGCATACAGCTTCAGGCTCTCACACCAGAGGCAGCAAATGTTGTGAAGCAAGCTGTGAGTCTAGCCACAAGGCGTGGCCATGCACAAGTTACCCCTCTCCACGTGGCAAGCGCTATGCTCACAACTTCCACAGGCCTCCTCCGAAGAGCTTGTTTACAGTGCCACTCTCACCCTCTCCAATGCAAAGCCTTGGAGCTTTGTTTCAACGTCGCCCTCAATCGCCTGCCTGCGTCCACACCCAGTCCACTCCTAGGCCCCCACTATAATAATCACTGTAGTTCCAATAATGCCCCTTCTCTTTCTAATGCCTTGGTGGCTGCTTTCAAAAGGGCCCAGTCTCACCAGCGACGTGGGTCCATTGAGACCCAAAACCAACCCATTTTGGCTCTCAAAATCGAGATAGAACAGCTTGTAATCTCAATCTTAGATGACCCCAGTGTAAGTAGGGTCATGAGAGAAGCTGGTTTCTCAAGCGCACTTGTGAAATCCAAGGTGGAACAATCTGTTTCCATCGAGGTTTCCTCACAACAAAGCACAGCAACCAAGTCTAAACCTCCTCAAGTTCTTGGTCAATTTGAAGGCTCATTAATGTTAAAGCCTATCAAGAATGACATTGATAATAACACTCACAATGATGATGATGTGGGCAGTGTGGTGAGTGAAGTGTTGAATAGGAGAAGGAATGTGGTTGTTGTGGGGGAAAGTGTGACTAGTGCTGAGGGTTTAGCTAGGGGAGTGATGGAAAGGATTGGGAAAGTTGTGCAGGTTGTGAGTATTCCTCTTGTGTCTTTCAGGAACATTAGGAAGGAGGAAGTGGAGAGGAAGATTGTGGAGCTAAGGTGTCTTGTGAAGAGCTATGTCGGAAGAGGGGTTGTTTTGTATTTGGGTGATTTGAACTGGCTGTTTGAGTTTTGGGAAAGTTATTGTTGTGATCAACAAAAGATGATGATGAAGTGCTATTGTTCAGTGGAGCATATGGTTATGGAGGTCAAGAGATTGGTTAGTGCAAGTGGTGGGGATATGAGTGGTAGGGTATGGCTTCTTGGAATTTCAACTTTAAAAGCATACGTCAAGCCTAAGACTTGTCACCCTTCACTAGAGACTCTATGGGACCTTCATCCCTTCACAGTTCCTGTTCCAAGCCTGAGCCTAAGCTTGAACATTCACAGGTAAATCTCTTCGTATCTTTTTCTAACATTCTTTTTTTCAAGACTATATACTTAATTTGTTGTGTTCATAAATTTCTTTGTAGTGTCTATATTAATTAGCCTTTATAAATCCTTTGAGCTATTTTGTTTTGTGGGTAGTAATCCTAGTGTTGTTTCTCATTGTCTTTTTCAGTGGTTTGACTTTTGAAGCTCAAGATGGCTGTTTCGAAGATGAAGGTGCAAGAGGAGTGAGAAAGCATCTAACTTGCTGCGGAGATTGCTCAGTGGGTTTTGAGAAAGAAGCTCAGAACATCACTAACACTAGCATTGTGGCCAAGAAAGAATATTCTGCTACTACCTTGGCTATTTCTCCTAGCTCCAGTTTGCCAACATGGCTCCAAAATTGCAAGGAAGAGAGAAGAAGCCACACATTGGACGATCAGGTTTCATTTCCTCATCATTTCTCTCTCTTTTTTTATTAAATCAAACTAGTCAAAAAGCATCATTAAAACAAGCACTTGGAAGATAAAATAATGGAAGATAATGTCTGTAACTGTAATTATTCATTTTGGATTCTAGACAAAATTAATTTTTTGCTTGTGGGTCTCTAGAAAAAAATTCTAATTGTTTTTTCTTTATTTTCTTTTACAACTATGTATTGTGACTAATTATATTTCCGTGTTCAATCTCTAATAATGAAGCCGGATAGTGAGAGACTGAGGGATCTCTGCAAGAAACGGAACTCCTTCTGCAGTTCAGTTCACAGACAAAGATCCAATGTTCTCGAGAAACCACACTTTCTTTCTGAGCCAAAAGAAGAAGTACCCAAAGTAGAATGCGAGCTGTACACAGACGACGACGCCGTTTGCTACGAAAGCAACAACTTGATAATGTTCATGCCAGATAAAACCAACAAACCAGATCTTCTATCGAACCCCAACTCAAGCCCCAACTCAGCTTCTTCAAGCGAAGCCATGGATGGCTTAGACAGCACCCTCATGTTCAGAGAGCTTAACGAAGAGAATCTCAAGATTCTCTGCGATGCCTTAGAGAAAAAGGTACCTCCACAACACAAACACATTGTTCATGAGGTTTCAAGCACTGTGCTTCGTTGCAGATCAGGAATGTTAAGAGAGAACAGGAAGAAGAGACAGGACACGTGGATGCTGTTTCTGGGTGATTCTCATGAAGAGAAAGAGAATGTCTCGAGGGAGCTGGCTAAGGCCGTGTTTGGCTCGTACACCAACTTTGTGACCGTTGGTGTGAGTGGTTTCTCCTTCTCCTCAGATGAGAAAACGAAAAAGAGAAAAAGAGCAAGAGATGGTGATGATGAGACGATGGGTGGGAGTGGTTTTCTCGAGAGATTTGGAGAAGCATTGAATGAAAACCCTCATAGGGTGTTCTTCATGGAAGATTTGGATCAAGTTGATGATGGATTTTCTCATAAGGGTATTAAGGAAACAATGGAAAGTGGAAGCGTAAGACTTAATGATGAATCAATTCCTCTTAAGGATGCCATTGTAGTTTTGAGCTGTGAAAGGAGCTATTGTTGTCCTCCAGAGAAGAAGAACAAGACTGATAGTATCTGTTTGGATTTGAATATAGCCATTGAAGATGGTGATTGCAGCAGTAGTACTGGGATTCTAGAACTAGTTGATAAGCAAATTATTTTTAAAAGACAGGAGACTGTGAAAGGAGGGGACAATTAATTAATGTTAGATTGGGTGATACTTTAATTTTTTTTCCTTTCAATTTTCCTTTTTTCTTTTTTTTGGTTGCGTTGAATTTCAGTTACTGATCTTGGCGGGGTAAAGAAAGACTTGAATGCAAAATTGTTAGATCATATATAGATTTTAGGGATATGCCTGTATAAATTGATGTATTGTGATCTTATGCTGATTGTAATATATATATGTTGCCTTTCTAATTTTAAAATATACATATTTTCTGGGAATTGGTCATATTGGATTTCAAGAAAATATAAGTTATTGTGGCTGTAAGTACAGAATTAATTTGGGCTAATTGTTATTAATCAACAAATTTTGATAGTTCTTAGATGCATGAATCAAAATCACAGTTATCACTTGTCTTAACAAATTATTTATGTGAACCAATATTCTAACATTGTGTTTGGTTTGACTCTATTTGTACATCTAAAGAAGTGTTTATCTGATAAATCATTTTGTTTGATTTGATATTTAGTTTTCTCTAAAATCATATTTGCCCTCCAAATCAACATTTATACATAAATAAAAAAATGTTACTTCTATGTTTGATTAAATGTATTAACAACAAAACTTAATTTTAATATAAAAGTTTTTAAACATAACTCATTGTCGTATAAAATTACATTTAACCAATATCAATTTTTTCAAAATCTAATCACCAATCTAAATTTTCCTTCAAATGATATTAAGATTTTATTCTTAGAAGTCTCGCTTAGATAGATCAAACTCAAGTTGATGATAAGAAAAAAAATAATGTTAAGTTTTTATTCTAAGAAATCTTTGATAGATCAAACTCCAGTGGATGACAAGAAAAAAAAATCTTATCTCATCTCGAGAAATCAGCCAATCCCTTTAATTAGAGTTGTTAAATTAAACCCGTCGCTATCCATTTTTTTTCAATTATTTTCTTCCATTTGCAGCATTATTTATTAAATTTTATATTAAAGAATATAATAAAATTTGATGTATTTTAAAATATAAAAGAACTGGCCATATGCTTCTCAAACAGGACTTTGGCAGACACGTACATGCTCGACATTCATACAATTCTAAGGCTGCCATACTATTGCTTCAGCTTTTGCTTTGTTACATATTTCTGATAAATCTCTTTCAACAAAACTAGAGCTTTCAATTTTCGGAGAAAAGAAAAGAAAATTTAAACTGGGTTCCAAGCCATACTTTGTTGAAGTACCCTAAAAGGTTATCACATATATGTACAAATTAATGGAGTGCTATAAATTAGTCACTTAATTAATTCACTCAATAATGTACGTGTTACAAGTTTATTATTTTTAAAGGTTAACTCATATACTAACTAATTTTTTAAAATAAACCTAAATATGTATAATTATAAATAAATTAAAAGACCAAATGTGTTAAGTGCCTAAACCCTACTACTATACTAAATTCTAGAAATATGAGTAGAAGTGCAACTTTATGTTTTTATACCTTCTCCAAGCTTACATTTAATACGAAGGAATGTACTCATAATATAGGTGTTACAAGAATGAGATCCTCGACAGCTGAATCAAAACACAGTTTCAATCGAACGGATGACCCGATTAGTTAGCTCAAAGTTAGATTGAGATTCAAATAATACTTTTGCCAGCTAGAAGAGTTTAAGAAAAGGGAGGGAATTTCCCTCCTGTTGTGTAATATACACGAATGAAAAAAGCACAAAAAATACAAAAGAGTGAGACAGAAAAAAAGCTAGTTGATAATATTCTTGCAAACTAATCACTTGAGCAGAAGGAGGGTTCAAATATATCTTTTGAGGAAATAAGGAAAGGACAAAGTTTAAAGATGTAAAAAAGGTGGATGAAGGAATGATTCATAGCGTAAGCATTCTGCAAAGCAAGTGTTACCAAACATCAAAGTGAAAAGCACTTGACTTTTCATAAATAAAGATCCATCTCAAAAAGCTTTTTCAATATTTCAGAATATATATCGTTTTATTTCAAACAATTAATTGTTTTTAAACCCGACATCTATATTCACATCATCTTCGTAAAGCATATAGCATAGGCATGTATGGCGAACAATATATATTAATTAGACGACCAACATAGAAATAAGAATCTATTATTATTTGGACTAAAAAGCTAATCGTAGAATCAAGATTTAAGAGTTAGGACCACATCATTAATTACTATCATCCTAGTTGAATTGATCACTCAAGTTTGTCTTTATTGAGTCTGTCAACTTTAAAAAGATAACTGGACTATATATATATTTGCACCAAGGTGAATTATCTTAGGATTGACACCCTATTTACTTTTTGTTACCACAAATATAAAGATTAATCTCTCTCTCTCACACACACACACACATATACACGTTAGGTATATTATCTCGTAAAACTTATGACTTATAAGATAGATATATATATATATATATATATATTTATATACAATTGACTTGTCAATCTATAGTTAGAAATTGAGACCTTTAAGTACTATTCCTCTCAACAATAAATGTATAAAGAGTCTTGTTTCTTATTTTTCGCAACAATTAATATCCTTGATACCTCACATCTCACACTCTTAAAAGTAATATGTATATATAACAAAATATGCTTGTTGCTTCATGAGCTTCTTCGTCATGCTATAATTATTCGATGATTAGACCGCGTTTGATGTATACATAGATGAGCTCAAAGCCACTAAGATTAGATATATTCTACTTTGGGAATAATTAAGTAAAATTAAGTAGAATATATATCAAATACAACATATATAAAAAAAATGAAGATAATGTATGATTAAAACTAGCAATTTGTTTGTAGCCTTGGCTTTATGATCAAGTCCTTATTAAAGGAAAAAGAAAAAGCAACCAATCTTCATTGTGTTCTTTCTTTTGAACACTAAAACTAGCATAAATTGAATTTTTTTTTTCCTTTTCTTTTACTTAAAAGGGTATATAAGAAAAAATTAAAAAATATAAACCAACTTGAATGAAGTGGCCCATGTCTTACAAACAAAGCGGCAAAGGCTTTTACAGGAAGGAGATATTTGATGCTAAGAAAGAAGAAAAGAAGGGAACAAAAATGAAATCTGATGTGCCTTTAAGAATATAAAGATGTTTCAGATATGAATATATAATCCAAAGCTTATGTACCTTCCCTAGCTCACAAGAAACCTACAGCCTCCTTTGCGAAAAGATTGCGTGACTTTTCTTTTCTATGTTTCAAGGTTTCAAAGATTTGCCAACCGTCTCATCGCTACATTGTCATTCGATGTCAGCAATGGATTTACAAGAACATATTTAGGATTTGATTTTAATGGAGCAAATGTCTTTAGGTCAAAGATTAAAATCAAGGGAAGGCCAATGATGAATTTTTATCAATTAAGAATCAAATATAAAATATAAAATAAAATTATATATAAAAATTAAAATTTAAAAAATTTAAGGAGTCTCATGTACCCGGTGGATTTATTTGTTAATGTACTTGCTCTCATTCCATATAGTTGGCCTTTTAATTGTGCTTTCAGATAGCAAAGGTTAAATTATTCTGATAATTTCCATCATTCAGTTTAGACTCTAAGTCATCAAATTCTGTCTTCGCTAATAGGTTTAATTCGATTTGAAACTAAAATCAGACTGAACTAAACAAGTTGGTCTTGCAAAATAAAGCACGTATACTTGTCAAAGCCACAAATTATACACACACACATCATACATGGTGAAAAAAAATCCCAAAAGAAGCATTAAACCAAACTAAACCTCTAAAAGAACTGAACCGATTTAGTTGATTTTGATATGTTAAAAACCAATTTGCACTCACTTTGTTTTTTATTTTGTTGAAATTTGATTGATTTGTTTCGGTTTAGTTTGGTTCCATCGATTTGATTCAATTTTGAACACCCTTAATCGGTAATGTACTGTTTCCAAGTAAATAAGAGTGTGCCACGTCACAAATGGTAAAGACTAATATGACATCTTTATTATCCAAGTTACAAAAAGTAAGTAGAAGATTTAAATCTCAACAAATGTAAGTTTATAGGAATATTTTTCGGTTTTCAATTAAGATTGAAGGGTATTTAATGAGATAATTTGCATTTTTTTCCTATTCAAACTCCCTTGTGAACTTAAAAATAGAAAGTAAAATTGCTGTAAAACTCTTTATCGGGGTTCTTAAAGTTTGATTTAAAAGTCACTTGCATGTACTATATAGTTTGAAGGTTCAAGATTACATTTTATAAACATGTCTCTCGAATATATATATATATATATATATATATATATACACACACACACACACACACCATATCACATGGAAGTTGTTTATGCTTTAAAGCCTACATAATTAAGAAATATGCCTCCACTATTACCTTGTGGTGAAATTTAATTCAATGGTAAAAAAATAGTGGAAAAATCTTAAATTATTTATATATAATTGAATATGAGAATTAATAATCAAGTATATCTCAAAATCTTAAATTATTAATTAGGAGAAAGTTAATTCGATATTAAGTTTTCATCTGCATGTCTATAATTTTTATATATGATAACTATATACATACATACATACATACATACATACATACATACATACATATATATACATATATATACATATATATATAACTTAAATCATAAAAATTGATTCAATCTTTCATCAATGTGAGGAAAATTTAATTATGTACATGATGGGTTAAATCCTATACGAAATCAAACATCTTTCTAATTAAAGAACTGAATATTGACCTCCTCCAGATAATGATTATTCTCTCTATTATACTTTATCTTTTCTTGTGACCAGTAATTAATCAACACAGAAATTCCATCATATTAATGCATATGTGTTTGTGTGTGTGTAGCAATAGCGTGCTGCATAACTTTTTCCTTCCAGATCCTATATAAGATCAAGCATATATGAAGTCAAATTATGTGTATGAATACTAGAGATATGTCTATTCTATGGAGTTTAATTATTTCACACCTGGTCAAAATATATATGATCAGGCGTTGATAGAATTTGACCAGTTAGTATTGAATATTTGACTAAATTTTCGTACATTGACACTTTGACTAAAATGATTGAGTCATTTTCTGTTCATAATTAAGTAGTTTAAATCACAGTTCAGATTATCTCATATATATTAGATAAGAATCAAGTGGAAAAAGTAAAACAAATATACATTTTTGTTGTTTTTGTTTCCTTTTTTTCACATTATGTGATATGAGAATGTCTAAATTTGTGTATGATGCACATGACTCATGGGGATTTACTAAATACGAATAATATTTTCATTTGTCAACACCCTCACTCATTTAAACATCCACTCGAGAAATCCAACTAGTATATGGATATTAATTAGCTATAATATTTATGATTATATATAAATTTGTTGCAAATTATTAATAAGCAACTGATGATTGAAGTACTCATGCCGATGGGCAAAAAGGTTCTTTAGATACAAAGAAGATATTGCACCAGCTATTTTGGACATTTTAAAATCTTGGAACAAAACATGATCCAGAAATCATTACAGAGACACTAGAAAAAGGTAAAGGAGAAAGAAAGAAAGAAAAGAGAATTTGAGAAGCACGACCCCACTAATTGTATTCTTTTTAGGGTTCATTAATGCTCTAAAGCATTCAAAATGTTCATACTTTTGAAAGGCAATGCAACTTTTCTTTCCTTCTTTCTTTCTTTTTTTTTTTTTTTTTTCTTCTTCCTTTGAATGATATTGCAGTTCTGTATTGATCATCAGGTTCAAGACTTCCCCACAATAACATCTCACATACTTTTGAAGAAAGGTGTAAGAGATATAGAGAGGCTTGTGATAAAGGAATGGCATGGAGACAAAGTTTCCACACCATGTGCTTTTGCAGTCTTTAGGAAAGAGAGAACCAAAAAATTGTTAGGCCTCATTTAGTTATGATCAAATTGTATATTACTGAAACCTTTAGTCTTTTTTTAAAAAAAAAAAAAAGAGAGAGAGGGTAGATATTCTAAAACTTTAGTCTTGAGTAGTTTTTTTACATGATATTAATGATGCACTCTTCTAGATTTACATAGTGCATTTATAATTTTAATTTGAGTGTCACATATTAAAAAAAGTTTGGTGAAAAATATTGTATTTTTTAATTGTAGCAAAAAAGTTTCATAGGTCATAATTCTTTTAATATAGATTAATCTTTTAGAGGTACATGTCTGTGTGATATCATACAAAGAAATGTTCCTTAAATTTGGCTGGCAAATTTCTAATGAAAAACAGCATATATGTGAAAAATATTTTTTTTTAAAGGATTCCATCAAAAGTTGTAGAAAAAATCTTCAATGTTCATAGTATTATTTAAAATTCTGATGATAAATATTTAAAATCTAGGCTTAAATTTTGTTACGTACCGTTATGTTTTTCAGAATCTTTCTTCCAAATCTGTCTCTTATGTGGTGCGATAAAGAGTTCAAGAACATATTTATATATGTTGTTGATTCATTTGTTATTCATATATATATATATAGTGGACCATAAAGAAAGATAAAGCTAGAAGGGCTGTTCATATCTTTTTCTCTGGTTCCTTTTCTTTCCAATAGAAGTGAATATTTTTTGCAAGAAAGTAAGGGACTTCTCGGATCTCAAACTCCCAATAATCAGTGTATAATTCAAGTTGAAGCATCTCTCTCTCTCTCTCTCTCTCTCTCTCTAAGCAAATCCACAGAATCACCTGTTCAGTGACCTTGGATCCTTCAACCTATAGGGACACAAACACAGAGGCATCCATGTATGATATATAATAATGGAAAGACAGAGAGAGAGTGGGTATGGATAGCCTACGATCTTAAAGACAAGGACAAAGGAGATGACCAGTCAAAAAGGGAAGGAGGCCATGAAAATGAACGAGAATGTGTGAAAAAAACAACTAAAGAAGAAGATTATGACATTACTACAATTAGAACTGCACCCTGCCATGCACGGATTTTATCTTGGACTTAACTGTATGTAATTTAGTACGTTAGAACTAAGTTATGGTATAAAATACTTGAACACAAAATAAAATTCACATAATTAGATAATAAGTAAATACATATATATGCTAAATGTTGAGGTGTCCATACAAATTGGCTCATTATGAATTATGATTTAAATGGGTTAACTTGTTTGACTTATTCTAATTATATAGGTTAAAAATTTTAATCTAACTCAATAAGCGGATTAAATAGACTATTTTGTTTGATCCATAAAAATATAAAAAAATTTAATTAAAAAAAGCTAAAAGCATTGATTGCAATAATAAGTATCATCCAAAATCTAAATAACTGTCTTTAACAATAAAATCTAAATTTTAAACACTTAAACAATTTTTTCAAGTTTCAACAATAAAATCAAAATAACTACTTAAGTAGCCTTAGTCACATCTAACAACTAAAACGGAATAAAATAATTAATAAAATTTTTCAAATTTTTAATCAAATAAAATCAAAAAATCAAACTAACTACTTAAATAGTTCAAATCTCATCAAACACCTAGGTAAAATAAATAATGAAATAAATATTCATCAAAAGCATTTAAATCGTATTGTGATGAAGGGTAGTTATTGTAACAAAAATTTAAATATCATCCCAATTTTTTAAATTGTTAAGTTAAAAAACCAAATTAAGTGTGTTATCCCACCTAACTTATGGATTAAATGGACCAACCCCTTTTTGACAATTCTAACTATATGTATAGATAAAATATTATAAAATGAAATTGCCTAACATAAAATTATTTATAGTATAAAACTATGATTACTAGTATTTAACATAAGATATCAACTTTTGTGCAACTATAATACTGTGTATCGATGCATTCAACAATCTGACAGAGTAAAAATTTGTCACATAATATTAACATGTAAATCTTTTAATGGCTAAACGTTGAATGTATATTATATTTTGAATTTATATATAAAGTTATATAATTTTGTGATTTTAATTTTTAACTTAAAAGAATAATAATTTTAAAATTATGTAACTGTCACTATTGATATCAGCACCACGTGACATATTTTAATCATACCACTCAATATTACGATTGAATCAAAAATTTTACTGTAAGTTTCAAAATGTTAAACTATTACATAATAGTTTAAAAAACAATATTAAGGATGGCAAGTCAAACATAAAGTAATGTACCTATTTTACATTCTCAAACACTACTTTATATACAACATTTGACGTAATATTAGCTAGTTTGCATACCAATCTTACAAGATTATGATGTTTAGACCCTTTTTACTCTTTACTGTATATAGCTTCCTACAATTGACCGTGGGTGAAGACAGGATTGAAAAGATATATATAATCCAAAACATGAAATTAAGATTGACTGTGAATCTTATCTTATGGATTTATTTTTCAAATGGAAAGAATTACAGTAGGAAATTGTCATTCGCTACTTTTAAATTCTAGTTGTCCAGTTATTTTGGACAAACTAAACTTCAAAATATTAGACAAACAACTGGAAGTAGATTTGGTGAAATTGTAGTCAAATGTAGGGGAATTTGATAAAATTTAGATTGTTAAATAAAAATTTAATAATTTAAATTTTTAAAAATTATTTAATATTTATTAAAATATAAAACATTAAATAAAATTTTAATGATTTAAATCCTCCTAAATACAATAACTTTAAATTTTCAAATACAAAAAATTTAAATTCTATACCAACAACCATGCTTTTAAAAAAAAAACAAGTATATATTTGGTCAAAACGAACACATGAGGAAAACAAGTCTAAAATAGCACGCGGCCCAACCCATGAGCGACGATGCGTGGACAGAATGGGCCTCAAGGTCCACGAGATTCAACAAGTCAAACATAAACTCCACTTTCTACGCATTGATCATATTATTTATCATAAAAGTTAAAAGTTTATATTGGTAGATTTTTATTTTAGTGAAAAATTACATCCAGTACTTTATATTTTTGCTATTAAATTTTTTTACTTAAATCATAATAATTATATAATTTCCAAAAAATTATGATAAGTATATATTTTTTTCAAATAACTATATGGTTCCCTAATCAAATTATAAACTTGTTACAGTATTATTATTATTATCATTCAATTATATATTTTTCATCTTTTAATCAAATAAATTAATAATAAAAATATAAAAAATGCATCTAAATTAATTTTTTATTAAATATGTTGATAGAAAAAGTTCGATAATTTTGTTTTCATGTATAATAGACCATCAATAGAGTTGTGAATTTGAATTTTGTTCATTTTAAATGGATTCGAGCCAAATTTTGATGAACTCTTATGTAGAACCAACATTGGATCTCGACTCACAATTAAGTTCAATCTCACATGTATGACTTGATTTTGATATGTGGGGGGTTTCAACTTTTATATTGATTATTCAAATCCTACAAATATTTTTTTTATCTTACTTCAAAAATAAGTAACACACAACTTAGTTTGTTTGTTATTTGTTTTTTCTGTCAATAAATACATTTGGACAAAATTAGTCCAATGCAAATAGTATTTTTAGTTATGTATTAACACATTATATATTCACACAAACTCACTTCTCATCAATGTGGGGTTTAAAGCTACCACATAGACATATCTAAAATAAAGCAATATCTGCTTGCCAATGAACATAACTAGATAAAATAAATAAGGCACAACTTAGCTTTTTTTTGTTTTAAGTCAATGAACATAATTGAACAAAATCACCAAACACAAATAGTGTCCTTAGTCGTATATCAGCATATTATATACTTACACACAATCACTTCCAATCGATATGGTGCCTAAAGCCACCACAAGAATATATCCTAGATAGCACAGCATCGGCTTCCCATCCAAGGAAGACACTACTTAGTTGATTTCGGGACAAGAAGCAATTGGAGCATATATATTTTGGCAATTATATGAAAGATCTCAAGTTTCCTACTTCACAAGGAAGCCCCGGAATATGTGCATTAACTATAAGTTCACTTGACCCTTTTTTTTTTCCCCTTTTAATTTCTTCTATTATTCTTTATTTTTTTTTGTATATAAATTTGTGGTAGGAACAATTTCTCTGTTTCAACCAAAAATTTAAGAATATGACTGACACCTAAATGATTTTGTTGGAATCAAGCCCAAGTGAGACTAGTCTATCTTGTATAGAACTGTATAGGTGTTTTTTGGGCCAAGTGAAAATCCATGTGTTTTTGGGCTGACAAGTGGCCCGTAAACAAAGCCCACGATCAAATTCAACACACGTCCACAAATAATCAAATATTTCAGAATGTTGTTAATTTTATTTGTTTTAGTTTCGTTAAAATGCACATAAAATTTTTAATCAAGTGGAAAAAAAAAACCTTTTGAAATTTAAAATTTGACAATAAAATCTAACAAACTTAAAATTATATATTTAATTTTTAATTTTATTAGCAAAAGCATAATACATAAGCAGATTATTTATATTATACATAAAATTTAGAGAACTTATTTATGTATAAATTAAAATTTAATAAGTGTATACACGTACACAAAATAAATTTTAGGAATTTAATTTTCAAAGTTAATAAAAAAGCAGGCTTTAATTAATGTGCTTCCTACTTATTCGAAATTTAATAGGATTATTTGCGAATAGAAATTAAGAAGGTCATTGTCATATTTTATAAATAATTAATCATATTTCATCACAACATATGATCAATAATATTTCTAATCAATTCAATAGCGTGAAATAACATATTAAACGATTTTTCACTCAGAAAACAAACTATAAATCAAGTCATTAAGTTTTTAGAAGTAAAAAATTGTTTTTTTATATTCATATATTTGTCTATATTTTTATATCCGAGAAGATATATGTTGGAGTCCCAGTTTAAAAAAAAAAAAAAAAAGGAAAGAGAAAAAGAATGCTTCAATTAAAAGTAAAATATTTTTTTATTATTTATTTATTATAAAATTATTATTTTAATCTCACACTTACTGAAATACTCAAAACACCTCTTGATTTGTTAAAAAATATTGTTCTTGGTCTTCACTTAAAATGAAAATATCATATTTAGCCTTTTAAATTTAATATTTAAAATTTTAAAAGAAATATTAAATTTGATAATATTTTAAAAATAAAAATTAAATATGATATTTCTTCATAAAAAAATTATTTTAAATATTTTTAAAAAATTTAAATGATAATTTAATAATAAATAACAGAGCACATCAATCATGTTTTCCTCCAATTAATGTGCTTGGAGCTGACCAACCGAGCGGCTGAAATAAAAAAATAAAAATGGAGCGGCGGACTAATTCGTCACCACATTGAATTTCTTATGCACAAAACGGCCTCCCACCGCTTTCATTAATTCTTCACGCGTATCATTGAACAAGTTTATCAATGGACCACCATAAAAGGAAAAATACAAAAATTTAAAAAAATTCAAGGATTTTGTCAGGGAGAAGTCTACTGCTTAAAATATTTTTATTTTATTTTATCTTTTCTGCCTAAAAATATTTAAATTATTCAATTGTTGAAAATAAAAATAAGTGCTATGCTAACCTTTTATATAACATGAAATATTGCTATATTTATTTTGACAAAAATATTGTAATATTTATTACTCATATAATATAGCAAGTATTAAATGTATATTTGACTAATATAAATAGTAAATTTTATGAATTTATAAATTTATGAAATTATATGATAAAAATGACTCATTAAAAATAGATAATGTACTCACAAATTAATTTTTTAAATTATACTAATTTATAAATAATAATCTAATTTCAAAAAAATCGTATTAAATATTTATTAATATGAACAAATATGATCATGAATTTTATACATTTATAAAGTAAAGGAAATTTATTTTCTCTATAACAAAAATAGATAACATTTATATAAAATAAAAATATTTTTAATAAAATAAATTAATATTATTCCTGAATATATGTTGATCATGTTTTGGTTTCAAGGGATGAGTATATATTTTTAAAAAATAGAAAAAGAAATTGTGTAAGTTAGTCATCACTCTAAATAAAGGACATAATTCACTCTATTTTTTAAAATAATTATATCTAAAGTAAATATATATCTTAGTCTGGATTTTAATTATTTTAAGAAAATTTAATTTTAATGTCACCCTCTAAATCTGAAAATAAATAGAATTAATACTATACACTGTTATATGGTATATTTTAGTGCAAATTGTACACTTTATATCAAGAGTTGCTTTACGTTAAGCCAAAATTTTCAACATTTTCAACTATATATTAACAAGCTTAACGTGATAATAAAGGTGTGATAACACTTTGAGGATTATCATAATAGAATTAAACTTTGGCATATCAAATTAAGAAATCATGTGTTTTTACAGGACCAAAGTATAAACAAGGGTACTTTCTTTGTCCCCTAAAGTTTTGGTCAGTTTTAATTTTGCCCCAAATTTCTTCATCAATGTTTATGTAAGTTCTTATTATCTTCACAATTTGTGACGCCATCCAAATTAACTGACCAATCAAACACATAATTGGTGATCATTTAATGATATAAACAAGGACATCTGACATAATATTCCACATGTCGTGTCGTTTTGTAATTCTGCGTGTGTATATATAAAGTTAATTTTTTTTCATTATTTTTCAAACAAAATTATGAAATCAAATCCTTTATATATATATATATATATATAATACATTACATTAATATTTTTTAATATTTGTCTAAATTATATTTGTATATATATATATATATATATCTCTCTCTCTCTCTCTCTCTCTCTTGTTTTAAAAATTATATTCAGATTTATTCTAATTTATTTTTTGTTAAAAAAGTTAACCTTGTACACTATATATTTCTTTTATGAAAATTAACATTTCTCAAGAGTCTTTATTGTTATGTTAAGTTAAAATTCCAGTTTTATATTAAAACTTAACATCTCCTAGCTTCTTAAAAATAAAATCACAGTCATATACCATATAAAAAAATTAACTCCCTTAAAAAATATATATAATTTCTTTTGTAATTATATATTCAAAAATTTTTAAAGCCAAATATAATTTTTCAAAAGGAAGATATTAATTATAATCTAACTAGACCTAAAACATACTCGCACATATAAATATCACATTCGCTACAAACATCATATTTTGTGGCGGCCATTGGGCTAATGGAGAATGGTCATCCCTCAAACCAAGGTACAGAGTAATCAAATTTTATTATTATGATAAAAAGCCATATTAATTGCCCATTAAAGACTGATTTAACATTTTAGCCTTAATCAATGTCTCTTAATTAATTGCGAATTTCCTGTGATTTGTGCATTTATTATACATAGTCACATTAGTCTTGGATTCTTTACAATTAAAAGAAACACTCTAAATACATCTTTGTTATAGGATAAGATTTTTTTTTTTTTTTGAATTAGGTAATGTATTAGCTAACATTAATTTTTTTTTCCATATTGTTTTAAATAAACACAAATTAATATTCAAGATTCTTTTTCTTTTCATGCAAGCAACTAGAAATTTTGCTGCAGCATGCATTTTATTACTTTGCAATAATGTAAATTCTCTAATAAAAATATATGCAGTTGAATCTTGATCTAATAATCTAGACCACTAAATTTTAATTTGATTTGTATTTCAAAGTTTGATGTGGATTTGTATGTATATTTACACTCTTTTTCTTTTTATTACAATCCTGAATGGCTGTGTCTTTAGGTTTTGTTGTGATCAATTTTTTTTAAAAAAATAATTTTAAAGGTACACCTTCTTCATGGATTTATCATCTTCAAACTTTTATAATTCATACTAGTTTCTGAAATAATCAAACTTATTAATGTGTGATACCATATTCTCGTACCATGAAGGTAATAATTTTGGATTAATAGTTCATCTTTAATTAGACGAAAGAAGTGCTTAATAAATTAAAGAGTAGATAACACTAATATTTCATTTAACTAAATTTTATTATATGCATATGTTATTTATAAAATACTATCAAACTCTCTTAACATTTAATATATGTTATAAATTTTTTTTCTAAGATATATTCAATATATACTTTATGGTTGACATAACAATTAAGGCAAAGATATCAATGTTTGATCGCAATAATAATAATAAATTGATATTAAATTCAAACATAAACGTATGATTCATTTTAAATTTAATAATTAAACAGTTAAAAATATTATTTTGGTTTTCATATTTTGACCTTTATCTTGGTCTCCTACATTTACTTTTTTTTTTAAAATAATATTCCATATTTTTTAATTTTAGAAAAATAGGTCTTTTATCACCAAATAGTCTTTAGCCCTCATAAAATGGCGAAGTGATTAATTTTTTTAATATTAAAAAATGTGAAAAATTATTTTAAAACATGAGAAATATTAAAGGACTAAATTGACAAAGGTCAAAATATGACAATTCAAAATGGCATTTTTCTCATGAAATAATAAAATAAATTTATTTTTAGAATTATTTAGTAGTTCTAAAAATGAAGTTAAAAGTTTTCTTAGCCTTATTTGAAAAATCAGATGTAATCTAACAAAATGTTAGCAAATTAATACAATTTAAAAAGCAGTTCGTGAAAATGGAGAAAATAACAAAACCTGTCACTAATAATTAATTATCTTTTAATCTACAAAATATACACAAAAAGTTGAGAAATCACTAATAACAGCCTAAAGATTAAAACTAAGATGTTACTGTATTTCCTTCATGCTCCCCATCAGCGTCACCAACAATCTCACTCTGACGCTGAGAATGAAATACGCACAACGAAGAAGACGACGAGAAAGAAGAAACAGCAGAAGAATAAGAGGTAGAAGAAGAAGAATCTGAACGAGAAATGGGATTGTTCTGTAAACTCACGAGTAAATCCACAAAAGCCCCCACGATAAATCCATGATTGTTCTTCCCGTTCACCTTCAAGTACCAACCCAGCAATTCCTCCAATCCCTCCCAATCCTTAACCCCGTGCGACTCCACCATCTCCTCCATCGATCTCCTGAAATCGCCGTACGGATCCTCCGACTCCATAGCCAGAACCTCGCTCTCCTTGAACGGAAACCCGATGCTCGCCTTCGCCTTCTCCAAGATCGACCTCGTGTCGTCCGGATCAAAGAACAGCCTCTCCGACTCCGTCGACGACGACCTCACGCCGCGCACCACCATCTCCAGCGACTCGCCATCCCCGTCGACGTCGGACTCGGTCGTGAAGCTCGCCGCAGATTCCGACGAGGTCGTGAACCACGGGTCGGGCGTCTCAACAGCGCCGGCGGCGGTCTCGATCGGGTCGAAGAAGACAGAGTTCACCGTCCTAAATATGTCGTCGCCGGCGCGGAAGGAGAGGGTCTTCGGCGAGAAACCACAAGAAGGTAAGAGCTGCCATGGATGCTTTCCGAAGAGAGATGGGAGGCTGAGAGACTTCTTGCCCATTGAGTGTAAGGGCGTGTTTGGATGGACGGTTTGTTTGTGTGAATGTGAGTGTTGCGTGGGTTTTTTTATTTTTTGTGGGGTTTGGTTGTGAGTTGGTGTGTGCAATAATAATTCTGATCAGAAGGGGAAGGATGGGAGAGGGGGTATTTAAAGAAGAGGCTGTGGTGGTGAAGAGAAGAAGCAAAGAGATTATTATGGCAAGAAAATGGGATTTGATGAGTTGTTTCATGAGTGAATTTAATTCCTCGGTTTGCAAAATTTAATGTCATTCAATGCACCCTTCAACAACTGAATGTAACAGCACTTTTTCAGTAATCCCAGTCTCTTTTTTTTTTTTTTTTTAATATCTTTGACCTTTTGAGAACATTTTTAAAAAGGGGAAAAAAAAAAAAGACAGTGTGTGTCCAAGATTTGAAACATTAAAAAACAAGATAAAGACTAGTTTAGTAAGTACGAATAGATCAATTTAATTACAAAATAAGATTGGAATAAAATTATTTAAATATTTAATACTAAAGTTTCTAATTAAAGTGATTTATCCATTCATAGAAAAATACGTAAACAATGAATAAGAATTCTGAGTCATTTATCTAATCGTAAATGAATATATAAATATAATAGGAACAATAAATTTTAGTAAGCTTAATCTTTGACATATCTATGTATTCAATGATAATTAATTTTAGGTAAGATTTTTTTCTCCGCAACTATAAAATTAATTGTTATGTGTAATCAAGATGTGAGATATTAAAGTAAACATAAAATAATAATATATCAAATATATTAATTACATGTTAACTTAAAATAATTTATTATATTTATATTGTAATTTTAATATTTTTTAAAATTTTATTTATGAATCTAAAATTTTTTAAAAAAATTTTAATTTATTCCCTATACTTTTTATTTTTCAATAACTTCAGCAAAAATATTTATTTATAAATTAGAAATAAAGATAACTTAGGGATATGAAAAGTTAGTAAAAAAATATAAGGAGTACAAGAAGGGCAAAGTTGAAAATTCAAAAAACAATTGGGTTCAAATATAAATTTTAAGAAGTACTGTAGGCTAAATATAGATATAAGATATTATTTTAAATTGACATATAATTAATATACTTTCACTAATATATATTATTATTGTCTTTTTTTTTATACTACATAATAATTATATTAGTATAATTATTTTTATAATTATATAAATAATTTTATTTGTCTAAATGAATTTCAAGAAGATTGTAAATAGTTGAATAAATCTTTTCTTATTAAACCATACGATAGAAAGTGAATGCCAAGTTTTTTTTTTTATTTTTTATTTAAAAAAAAAAAGAAGTGTACAAATTGTGAGACAAGCGAATGGCACTTTGGATGTAACAATGAATGGATGACGTCCAGGTTGGATTCCAAGGTCATGTAATGAAGTGCAACGGTCACAGTCACTTTAGTTAATTACCTTTAAGGTATCCTAAAATGTGTTTCACAAGGTGAAGGTCCTTTCGGATTAGATTTTGAGAAAGTTAGCACACGACATGACAACATTGATAAGATTGAAGTGAAGGTTATATTGGAGAGAGATTCATCAGGAGTTAATTCATCTAGAAATTGGCCTTTGCAATTACAATTACATATATTTATACGGTAATTAATTTAATATATTAATTTTAATAAAATTATTTTAAAAAATAAAAATTATTTAAAAAATAACATTATTAAAATTAGTATATTACATTAATTATTATCTAAATGTATCAAAACTCAACGATATTCTTTTTGGGAGTATCGTGTTGAAATTTTAGACTGATGGGTCCACATGCATGCTTTGTCTGTAAAATGAAGACACTACCAAAGATGTATTTGACTTCAAACCCTAGAAATTAAATGGACTTGGCCTACATGATAATGTGAAACCAAACTTTTCAATAAGGTCAATATTTGGTGAGATGAGAAATAAAAGCAAATAAAAATTTGATTGAATTACCATGTAGCTTTAGTAAAAAATAAAGAAGGGATTATTATCAATGATAATGATATCATTTACGTGGACATGTAAAAGAGTGAAGTTAATGAGTAGCATGACAATAAATAAAGAGAGAAAAGTAAGATCTACTACCAATAAAATCAAGAGAAATGAGAAAAGTGCACTATTTTTTTCAATACAAACGGGGGATTTGGAAAGAAAGTGAAAGTGATATATATGAAAGTTGTAGATGCACAAAGCCTAATGATTGTTATATATATATATATATATAATTAGGTTCTCATAATTTAAATAATTTATAATTTAGTACTTATTACTATTTTTTAAAAAAATAACTTTATTTCATTATTTACTTTTATTTATAGACTGTTATGCAATCCAAATAAAAAAAAAACTATGGTTGGAGTGCTATATAGGGACATATACATACTGTTATACATTTACACATGGGGAAGGTAATTTTCCCTAAAGTGGGGTTAATCTATATAGGTGAATAATAATGAGACCAAAATGTTGAAAAACTAGGAAATTTTTACCCTTTATGATAAGATATAATGTAATGTAGTACGATTCAAAAGGGCAAATTGAATGTGTATGTATGGATAAAGAGAAATAATGTATTTGTGGGTGAAAGAGCAGTGATGAAGGGAAGAGGGAAAGAAGGAAACTTCATGTGAAGATTATTAAGAAGGAACAGCTGCATCACGCATTATTCTTGTCCTTGCCCAAAATATTTATGAGAAATGGAAGGTTGTGACCTAAAACAAGACTCTATTCATTGGAAACTTTGTTCTGGTTTTCCTACCTCTATATTCCTCTCACATCTTATCATAATAAATATCCTGTCTTGTGCATCCACCCAAATCTATCAAGCTCTAACAAACTCTTGAATTTTTCTTATATGCATTGAGTGCATGTATATTAAATGACTGAAAAAAAAAGATAATTTTAATTTCTTATTTTTTTTTTGTCATAAGATTAATTTAATCTTTCAAAAATGAAAACTATAAAAACAGTTTTTCAAAAATAAAATCCTTTAAAAAATAAATTTGATCATTTAAAAGAACCAACTCAGTACATTTTTTTTTTTCATTTTTAGCAGACTAGTTTGATGTTTTTTATATTTAGAGGACTAAATTAATACTTTGACTAAAAGTGAAGGACTAAAATTATATTTTTCTCCTAAATGCTTAGATTTAATTTATATATATGTCTGCCTTGTTGGTGTGCTAATTATATTCTAATAGTTGAGCATATATAAGTGTATTAGATGTATACAAAAATTTTTGGAAAAGTTGTATGTTTAGTTTTCTATAGCTCACTTAATTTTTAATTTAATCTCTATATTTAAAAATTTATAATTAGGTCTTTATAGTATAAATAATTTATAATTTAGCGCTTATTACTATAATTTTTTTAATATTTTACTATATAAGTAAAATAAACTTTACTTATCTAATCCTGCTTGCTGAGTATACATACATCGCTGAGTATAAAATTGATACTGTGTTGGTATTCTATCAATTGTCAATAATCGTCGGAACAAAATATTTAAATTCACTTAACAATTAATAATTAATTAGACAAAATATCAAAAAATTTTGCGTACATTAAAAAGACACCTATATTTTTATTTTTAGTTTTCTCTTGAACTTAATCAGCAAAATCAATTGAGAAGGATTTAATGGCCAGCTACAAAAGGGTGTGACATATAAAAATTCAGCAATGCAGGTTGACCCATATGAATTATGGCTAGAAAAGAATTAGAATATAATATAATGGGATCTGCATGAATGAATGAATTAATTAATGTGTATTATCGCATAATAAATAAAAGTTGTAGCACTTTGTTGAAGCATGGTGGCTATTGATAATGCTAGACTATTTAGTTCTGTAAGTTGTGCTACGAACATGCCTCATATAGTTGTTGGCCAAAAACAAAGAATATGCCTTTAGTTGACCAATGTACATGCATTATAAATATGTTAAATGGTGTTATTAATTAATTCCTTTTTGAAACAATAATCTGGTTTTTCAGATTTTTTTTTTTGGGCCAGATAGTTTTTCAGATTTTAAATTTACATTAAAATGAAGGTTGCTGGTCACATGTTCTTCACGTGGCTAGCTAAGAATGTATCAGTCATCAATGTTATATTTTTTTCAGTTTCTCGTAGTGTACTTACTAACCTACTTATGCACTTCTTTTTAAGTGTAATTAACCTTAAGATTAATCTAAATTCTAAAATTGACAGCTGAGCATAGGGTGACGGTGAGTTGAGTTGGATTTGAATAAGACTTAAAATTCAACTAAGTCAAAAAGCATAGCTAAGTTTTAGTATTATTTTTTGTATATTTATAATTTTGAATATATTAATGTACTTAGTTATAATGTAAGGATATAATTGTAATAATATTAACTCAAAAAATAATAATACTACAATAATCTATATTATAACTAAATATATTAGTGCATTCAAAATTGTGAGTGCACTAAAAATTTTATTGTAATTTTTTATTGTTTTGCTCCCATTATTTCGCTTATCATGATTTGGCTTGATTAGTCACTATGTTTTCTCTTTTTCAATTTTTAAATTAACAAAAGTTTAAAATAAAAATAATCTTTTAAAATAAAAAATAAGAAAATTTAAGATTTGAAGTAAAAAAAAAAAAGGAATAAAAAATAATTAAAATTTGAAAAGAATTAATATTTTAAAATTTATTATAAATAAAATTTTCTAAAACAAAATATAAATATAAATTTATATATATGTGTGTGTGTGTGTGTGTGTAGGGGGGGGGGGGGGGGGGGGAGTCCAAGTTGAATGTACCTTAGTTGAGCAAGGCATTTTCTAATTTTCAAAACCAATAGAAGGGGTGCTTGCTTGTAAATGATTCAAAGATAAAAGAGTGTATTTATATTATTTTTGTTAAAAAAGGATGAAAACATAACTTTTGCTTAAAATGTGAGTCATTAGATTAAAATATAATGACTCATTTTATTATTTATTTTTATTTTATTTTAATTACATAAAATTTTTAAATATCTCAACCATTATATTAGAATTCAATAACTTACTTTCTACTGTAAATTTTGGAGTGGCTGTAGAGGAGCTGCAGGCAAAATTTATCTATTATATATATATATAAAGCTCATAATTAAGTATCTAAGGGTAAGAGAAGCGGATGTGATGCCTGTACAATGAATTAATATCCATGTGCATGGGTCCTTATTAATGGAAGCTCCTTCAGAGCTCAAGAAAGCAAAACACTTAGCCAGAAAGGAGAGTGAGCATTGATGAGTTACCACAAATATTGCTTGTCATATATGTAAGTTGTTGCTGTAAGAGAGAAAGACTTCAAACACTAACTTGGCCTCTCAGGAATTATTACAGGAATCATAACCATCTCATCCTATTTTTGGTGAATCAATAAGCATTTTCTAGTTAATGATTCATGATGCCTTCTATTTGAACACCAAACTCCAACTTAACTATAATTGGCTCTCTTTCTCTCTCTCTCTCTCTCTCTCTCTCACTCAGTACATGGGATAGATCATAGATGCAATAAGTATCTTTGTTGTAATAAAAAGTAAATTACAATTTTGATAAAAATTTTTAAAAAATATTAGATGTATACGTATATTGAGTCTGGTCAAATTTTTGCTTTACCCAATGTAATCAGACTCGATTTATAGCTAAGTTAGTTTATGTTATACTAAGTTAGACCACGTCTTTTTTTTAAAAAAAAAAACTATTTTTATAAATTTGAATATAGAATTAAAAAAAATAAAGTGATTCATATTTAACAAATGATGTATGTCATATTTATAAAAGTGACTCATATTCAATACAACAAAGGTCCATGACCTGGCTCAAATAAAGACAAGGTTATATACAAATGGCCTAATTTTTTGATTGGGAAAAATGGCTCATATTGAATCAAATGTTTTTTAAAAGAAAAAGAGCAACTAGAGGCAAGTTGGATGGGAAATCTACCTTGGTTCATGACCCAGCTCAAATAAGGACAAGGTGATATATAAATGGCTTCAGTAAAAGTAGACAAAATTTTTTTTTTTTATTATTTTCAATCTTATCTCTTTCTTACATCATTGTTTTTTGTGTGTGATAATGTATTCTACAGTTTACATATTGACAGTAGAGAATCCGGATCCGTGTTGTACATCCCTAAATATAACAAGTATTGAATATATAATTGAGCAATATAAAATAGTCAATTTTCTAAATTTAGCACATTGTAAAATCATTTAATTAATGAAAAAATAATTCAAATAAAAAATATATTCAAAAAATAATTTTTAAATTTAATTAGTTAATAACGTAATTTCAATAGTAATACTTGTATATTATAATAAACTTAAGAATTATCATAATTTTAATCAATTTTTTAAAGAAGTTAAATTATAATTTTATCTCAAATAACTTTTTTTTTATAAGAATCAATATTATTCTTAAATATAATCTGGTCATATTTTAATTTTAGAGGTGATATATATATAATTTAGCTTTTAGGCTATATATATATATATATATATATATATATATATAATTTAGCTTTTAGGCTTGCGTATACTTGTATAGGTCATATATATCTGTACTTTTGCTTATGACGATCACTTGAGCTATATTTTTTGATAAAATTTGAGCATATCGACTCAATTATAACCTTACTCATGTAACACTAACTTCATTCATCAAAATTGATTTTAACTAATTATATCAATGGGTTTAATCCTTTTATTTCTCTGACACTCTATGTACGTCTTAAAACTTTATTTGTTAAAGAAAAAAAAAGATATTTCTTTTTAATATTGTCCCCCCTTATGATCGATCATCGAAGTGATCAGAATCTATTTAAAGTATTATAAGAATTTTCCATGAAATTTCATGATGTTAGAAGCTTGTTAAAGATTAATTTCAATTAAGCTATTAATCTTTATTAAGTCACACTTCAATCTAGAACATTGTGAGTGAAGAAATGGAATCTGCTAGGAACGTGAATTTATTCCTTATTTAATTACACTTTGCTTGTCCTTTCCCTCGCTAGTCTGTTTAATTTCCATAACAAAAAAATTTAATAAAAGAAGTATTTGAACATATTATACATGTTGTCTCCATATCACTATGAAGATAATTCTTTAAAAAATCCAAACGTCAAAATGGCTGCTGCGAGATTCTTGATCACAAAGGAAGACAAAATAGTTTATTAAATGTTATCACCAGGTGAAATATTATATTTATATTTCTGTAGGTCATGTGGCTCAGTTTTATAACTATCCCGCATGTATATTTTAACTAATCATTATTATAATATATACTCATATATGATCATGTTCAATTCATGAAATATATTTTAATTTGGAGGATATGTCTGGATATTGGACTGTCTAAAATTATGTATGAGCATTTATATATCTTACATTTAATTATTCAGATAAAATAAATTTTTTATGCAATAAATATCAAAATTCTTATAATCAATGATATGTAAGTATAAAGTATAGTTAAACATATATGTTTTTATCTATTTGTGAGTATAGAATCAATATTTTGTTCTTTGGGTTTGTGCCCATCATTTGTTTACTTCTCGAATTCTTAGGGCATATACTTATTTACAACTCAGAAAAGGAATATTAATTCTTTTGGGTAATTAATCTTAATTAGGGCGTTATACCAAAAGACAATTAGGGACTATACTAATTAAAAGACATAAAAAAAAAAACTATGTTATACGAGATAAACAAGAAAAAGATAAAGAGGCAATATATCTCTGAAACTACCCTTAATCAAAATATCACACAGAAAAAATGTACAACTCAAACTTGGCACAAATAATAATAACAAATTAGCTCTAGTGAAAAACATGAATGGATTTTGGGGTATAGGTGTGGTTGTTTCTTTTAGATTTTTTAATACTTTAATTTTTAAATGGAATTTTAATTTTATAATTTTGATTTGGTCTCTAATTAATTGATACAAACTCGCTTTCTTATTTTGAATGAATTTGTCTCCTTATGTCATTCAAGTTTTGACCCCAAAAATTTGCGCCCTCTTAAAATGAATCCCTAAACCTAATTCCATGCTTTAGAAGACATTACTATATGCCTTAATAATCTGAAAATAAAGTTTTAAAAGTATTACATACAATAATGTAGGACAATGAATCTTTAAAGGGAATCTTTAGATGGGGAATGCGATGAGGGTGAAGGGCATCTCAAGAGAAACAAGTTGGAAGTGAACTGGAATGTCTCCTAACGACATTCCATTGTATAGGGTTTTAGGGCATCTTCCATTGATGCACATGCTAGCTCTTTTGACCTCTATCCTTCTTCATTATCCTTCTCTTTCAACCATTTGTTAATTCGTGAAACTTGCATGCTTCTTTAATAATTGAGATTTTGTTCCATAACAACCACTCATTATAAGATTCTCTGTGGCTTTCAAGTTTTGTATTTTATTATATATGTGTGTGTGTGTGTGGTGTATATTAAATCATACATAATTCTTTCATATTTTTTACATTTAAAGTATAATGAAATACTATTCTACCCTGTAATGTAATTTAAATTTTTTTATTAAAATATTCTCTATTTAAATTTTTTTAAAGTTAAAAGATATATTTAATTTTATAGAAGATACTTTAATAAAAAAAATCTAAAATTAAATTCAAGTATAGATGAAATTTTGCTCAAAAAAATTGTGAATATTTTGAAAATAAAGGAGATGTGTCTTAATAATATTAACTAAATTATGTGTGTGTGTATATATACACATGTAACTCGCACGTTAGAGATTGATAAGAGAAAGTTCATTAGAAAAACCATATTAAAGTCAATTTGCGAACTATTCTTTCCAACAAAATAAGCAAATGGATCGTGTATTTGATTCCTTTCCTGTACAGCGGTTAACAGGGAGTTTATATATAAGTTTGGATCCATTTACGGCAGGTATTGTTATTTTACTAATAATTGCTAAATCAAAATTTAAGTCAGATGAATTTTAAAATGGTAGTTTTTAATTTAATATAAATTTTCATATAATACTATTAATTTAATATGAATCCTTAAATGACGATATATATTAACTATAGTAAAGGATCTAGCTCATATAATTAGATATTGCAATTTTGTGGGACAAGGATATAGAGTGGAAGAATGCATTAGCACTTTCATTCCCTAGTGAATTTTCTTTTGCTTAAATAAGAGAGAGAACTCTCCGTAACTAAAAATATGAAATTAAATATGTCTGTTGAGAATTATATTTATCTTACACAATTGCCCACTGTTACAATTATATATGACAAAAATGCCCTCCATCGTATCAGAACCCTAAACCCTCCATCACCATCCTTTTATCGTTCTCTATCACATCAAAACTTTCAGCATCAGCCACCTTGTCGAAGCTGGGTGGAAATCATTTTCGCCGCTAGACTCCTCGTCGAAGCTGGGTCCACGAGGGAGGTGAATGTCATATCGGATTTACCTGCAGCTACCAGTACCGAGAGGCTGAATATACTGGACGGTGACCAGCACATAACGGGTTTTAGAATCATCAAGGGAGAGCATCAGCTGAGGAATTACCGGTCTTTGATGACCATACATGGTTTTGAGGGAGATGGGAAGATTTAAAGGTAACATAGAGGAGGACACACATCTGTTTGCAGATACAGTTGTGAAGTTGAATCTGGAGAAGCTGGCCTCCATCATTGAAACACTATATATATGGGCAACCAACAAAATTATTTCTAAAATAAAATGAAATTCCACAATTGCAAGGCATGGCAAAGGCAAATAGTGCTGTGATACCAACTATGGTACATATCTAAGTGGATACAATTGAAACCATTAGTATATCCATATAAAATAAATGTAATGTGAAATTATACATACCTCATTAGAAGGAAACAAGTGATTAGGGATGGATTTTTCGGTCTTGAATCAAGCATAATGTTGTCTTTGATTGATCAAAGATGGAATTTGGGATAGAAAAAATTCTATCTCTAAAATTATGGATGGAATTTTCTGTCCCAAATTTAAATTCCATCCCAAACTAATGTGAATATCATATTTTGATTTTGGGATGGAAACATAATTTCATCCCTAAATCCATATTAAATTTGTGATGGACTAGGGACATATTTTTGTCTTCATGTTAATTTAGTGAATTAAACCTTGTTATAGTCCTCACTATTAACAAAATCAATTTCCTAATTAAAATATTCATTAGAGATATAGATATTTTTTGTTTTATTGAAATTAATTGCTTTGCTTTTATTCTCTTTTTATATGACCATCGTGTCATTTGTCATAATTTAAATTCCTAATTTGTGTATTAATTTTAAAAGATGAAAGCCAAATAAATCTAATAACAAATAGACTAAATTGTTAATTGAAGTCAAAGTGGCACTAATTAATTTCTTAATTAGGGTAAGCAAAGAAAATCATTCTTAATTACGAGAAGTAGTATTTATAAACTAGTGATATTTTAAATTAAATATATTATTTATCACATTTTAAAAGTTTAAGTGAGTCATTTGTCAAATTTGAAACCTAAATACATTTTTTTTTTTAGATTAACAATTGAAAAGGTTATATGAGTATCAATACCAAGAAAAAAAATTTAAAAAAAAACGAATTTATCAAAGAATAATGTTTTTTTACATATATTTTAAATGTACTAAACTTATACAAGAAATATATATTTTTAAAATGTTTAAAAATAACAGTTAAATTTGAATAGAGTTCCATTAAATCCTTAGTGTTATCTACCTTTAACTTCAGTGCAATTTTAGTAAAACCATAATTTTAATCTTTTGATTGGAAGCAACAGGGAGACAATAATTTTATTTTATAATAAAATATTTATAAATAATTAATTAGTAATTACTAAACTTAATATTCAATAACAGTTATGAATAAGTTTTCTATGTTCATAATTTTATTTAGCTTACATCAACTTCCAATTAGGATATTTAAATAATATATTCTGTCACACCCTAACTTTCGAAGTGTAACCGGCACAGATAACGGGAATAACCTGTTTCTATAAGCCTAACACGCTGTTTTTTTAGCTGAATTGCAAATCATACACAATGGAAAGTCATTACCATGCATATTCACATTCATAAATTTTGTAGAAATTTCATCAAAGTCTCCTCTGTAATTGAGACCTCCCGAAATTGCTATAAATATCTGCTAAAACAATACTATCTAAAAAAGAGAGATCAGCTCTCAAATCAATCCAAAGACAATTACATCACAGTAAGAAAATAGGGAATCTACCTGTAGTCATACATACTCATTTACAATTATATATATCATTAACAAATTATACTATTACAAAAAAATGCAAAATCCTAACAACATAGGGGATCAAATCCTCAGCAATACCAATAAGGCTCTCTTACCCCTTCTGGTCAGCAAATTACTTTGGGTGATGCCTGAAATTTAGTAAAACATAAACAGGTAGCATTCCAGTTATAAATCAATATAATACCTTTTAAACTGGTTAGTTCTCTATAAATCATCATTTAAAACCTTAACAATTTAAGCCATAAACATGCGATATAACAATAACGGTATGGATTCATTCCATGAAAATTAAATTGGTCAAGGGTACATAGCCCTTGGAAATCACATTTAACGATCAAAGATCCACAGCTCTCAGAGAATCTTTCTCATCGGTCAAGGGTACTTAGCCCTTTGATATTTTATCATCGGTCAAGGAAACTTAGCCCTTGGGTTCTTTTCATATCGGTCAAGGGAACTTAGCGCTTGGGTTCTGTTATCATCGGTCAAGAGAACTTAACCCTTTGATATTTTTATCAAATGGTCATGAAGCACCAGCTTACACTATTTACACATCTAGTGTCACTTTTCATATAATCCTCTCTTTTTATGGTTTTTTGCATGGACATCACATACAAGTCATAATTCATAGTTCATTTGAAAGACTAATAAGTTTAACAAACTATGCTACCATATAACAATACAATGGTAATTATACGATTGGAAAAGCTACCACTTACCTGGTGGGTAAAGTAGGCTCCTTTCTCTTAGCTATAGGATATTTCACCCAATCACTCATATATCACACAAATATAATTTTCTCAATTCTCATCACTAATACATATCAATTTATACTCATAATAATGCCTCGTAACAAATTCATAATTAGAAAAGATTGCCCAAAAACAACCAAATATTTACAATTCTCATAATAACCCATAATAGCAAGTCATCACATAATGTCGATTAAGAAAAATTTTCCTTCTTTTAATGCATCTCATTTCCATTACCAATTTCATGTCCAACTTCCTTATTACCACTAAAAACAAACCTCAACTCATATTTCTTGATTCCACCACCTCACTTACTCAGGTTGTTCATCAATTTACATTCACTTCTTTATAAACTCACTAAGTTTTCACTTTCATCCTAAATTTCCATACTATCTCCTTCAATTAAGTTCAACTATGAAAAACAATGGGATTTCATTTCATAACCATTGAAAGCATTCCTATACTACCAACTTGAACCCATTAATTTCTAGAATTCTACAGTTTTATGTAAAATTGGAAAATTTTCAGTTTAGTCCTTGGAAGAACCCATATCAAAAACTTGCCTTAAAACATGCTTCCATGGCTGAAATTCAATGAGAAAGGGCCAAAAATGCATTTACTAACATCATTTTCATGAAAAATTGATCAAAACTCACCATAAATTTGTTGCAAAATATCTTTTCTCGGCTATCATAGAAAACTAGAGCTATTATCGGCAATTGCAGGACGTGGCGATCCGAAACGAGTCACCGATGAGGGAGAATGTTGGCTGGAAACGGTGCTATGGCTAGTCGTAACAGAGGAATGCAGAAACTATGAGAAAGAGATGAGCTTCTGTGGAAAGAAGAAAATGCGACAGGAAGGAAGAAAAAGATAAGCAGGGTCAATTTGGTAATTTTGCTTGGGGGGACACGTGTCAACTCTAAAAATTTACTAATGGAGGATGAAGCTACATCTCAAACCCGTGCCCTCAAACTCCATATGTCATGCCTTACCACTAAGCCAAAGCTCATATCTAATTCATAATGGACACCACAAATATTTATACTTTCACTATTGTTATGAACAAAATTTTTGCATCATACTTGGCGAGTGTTACATATTCAAAAGACACTTAAATTATGTTAAAATATTTAAAACTTTATAATAATCAAATCATACAATAAAAGTGATTCACGATGGTAAAGCAAGGCAACCGTACGCAAGATTCGGACCCCTCTCCCATTAGTAATAGTTAGTGGGTTATGCCAGCTATGCCAACTCATATCTCATTTAAATTGTCTTATAAATTCTAAAAATAAAGGACCAACTAAATATTAACAATTAGAATAAGATTCTTCAAAGTGACACAAAATTTAGTCTTTAAATATTTTAGTTGAAAATTGAAATTATAATTTTTTTTATAGAAATTTAAGATAGAAATAATTATTTAATAAATATGCCTTAAAATTTAGTAATTTAGTTATTTAAATTTTAATCATGCTATTATGAACTCTAAATAATAATTTGAAATTAATAAGTATTGCAAATAACTTCTATGCAAAAATATTACAAATTCGTTTAAATAAATTAATGAAATTCATTTAAACAAAGAGCCAATAAAGTAAAGATCAGATTAGGAGTTAAACATGAAAGAATAATTTTAAAATTTTCTAACTACTTATGAATAATGATTAGATACTAAAATTCAAGTGTAAAGAGGGAAATCAAAGTGTAAGAGGTTATATAAATTTATTATTTTTAATGCTTAAAATATAATTATGCTGTTTTTAATTATACAAGCTAATAAATGATAATATGAAATGTGTTAAGCAGTTATTCACTTAACTTTCTTTGGATTCAAATTGGGACTCAAATACTTGATTATTTCAACGAGAGTGCTTATAAATGGATCATTAAGGTTAGCGATCAACCTTAAGAATGAAATGTACATTACGTGTTGCCAACTATGGATGCAATGAAGTGGTTCAGGACTTAGAGATTTGAGTGCTTCTGCACAAAGTTTCTTTGGATTTAAAGTGTGACTTAGGGACTTGAGTGCTATTGTGCAAAGTGTAGGCATTGAAAGGATGACATGTGCAATACGTGTTGCCTATGAATATATATAATTAGTTAATTCCTATAATTACTATTAATATATAATTAATTTAAAAATGAAGAAATAATTTTAACTTACCATCTTAAAATATTTACTTATATCTAAGTATGATTGCATCAAAATTATAGAAATCTATATAAGCAAATATTTTTCTCAATTAATTCAATCGAAATATATTTTTATAGGATACATTATATTAAAATATAAATTAAATAAACAAAATTCATTTATTAATTCTCATTTTATTTTTAATTTAAAAATAAATTGAATATTTATAATTCAATTCTCGGATAAAAGAAATCTTATAAAAATTATTTAAAATACCATTTTTTTAATTAAAAAACTAGGGATAGATTTTTCTAGCACAACAGAATCCTAGTTTGACACGGAGGTGGCACGAAATTAGGAATGTAATTTAGAGAAGGAAAAATCCATCCCTAAAATAATTTTTTTATAAAAACATTCTCAAAAAATGATTAGGGATGGATTTATAGCAAACTGCCCTCTAAATTTATTTTAATTAAAAAATAAAATAAAAACTCTTGGATGGATTTGAGACTAATTTCACACAAAAAAATGTGTCTAAATTCTATCCCTAATTCACTATTTTCTTGTAGTGCCTCCAGCCATTGTTTCTTCATAACACCGTAATTTGAAAACACACACTATGAGTTCTTTTAAGTCTCTATTTCTCATTGGTAGATGACATCAGCAATAGGAATTGGTGAAAAATGAAGTCAGTGGCTCCATATTTATAGAGAAAGACTGAATCTTACTTTCCATCAAAGTGACTATTAAAAGCAGAATATTCTTAATTTATGCCTTTTGAAATTCCAAAAAAATTGGACTACTATTAGATTGAGATTTGTTTATAGAATGTTGGTAACTAATATTCCAAAAATCTCAAAAATAACTGACCATATGTATAAAAAAATAATAAAAAATGTAAGGAAAATACTAGAAAAGAAAAATGGTTCCACTTTTATATTTAAACTATTTAGCCAAGTGGTAAATGAGGTCCATATACATTTTTTTTTCACAAAATAAAACGTGTTGCTATAGAAATATAAACCACTTGAGAATTTGAAAGCCGTTTATGTTTTATCATTCCTTTGAAAAAAAAAAACTTACAGGTGGTACTATAGCATTTTGCATTTTTATTATGTTATTTTTTAATTAATTATGATATATATATATATATATATAATTTTTTAATAATATCACAACATGTATATACTTTTTTGTATATAATTATGTAATTTTTTTAATTAAATTATATAATTTTTATTTATCGTTAATTAACTATATCCTTGCAACGTATCGATAAAATACTTGATAGGGAAAAGATGAGCAACTGTACTTAAATTTAATTCTAATCCTTTATCTTTCGTTTTGTATTGTGGGAACGTTGTTTACTTGTTTTAGATTATATTGGTTAAGATAAATAAGACTCTTATTTTCCATTAATTCAAAAGTCAAAACATTAGTTACAAATTTAGTGATAAATTTTACATGATTTAAATATAATGGAAACAAATATAATAATTAATGTTATAGAATTAAATTTTTTTTTATACCAATTTGAGAACTCCTAAGAAAAAAAAACGAAAGAAAATAAATTTAATGACCCAAATAATATTATTTTCCTTTTGTCAATGGCAAAAAGTAACAGTTGGCTATTTGAAAAAATAAAAACTAGAAGGTATAACATGAAAATGTGAGAAAAATGGTAGGAAAAGAAATTGAACTTCTGAGCAAAGTGATAAATGATGTCCAATTATTTTTGTTATAAATAAAAGGTGTTACATTTTTCTATATTCTTCTTTTTCATCATCTTTTATATCAAAGACATTAATTTTGGAATTATTCTTAAAAGACCAAAGGGACTAAATTTTTTTTTTCCCTTTGACGGGTTTAAAATCCGAAGATCCAATATTGAAACATACCTTAAATTAGGGTCGTTCAAAGTGAAATAAATTTAGACCCTAAATCTTACAGAATAATTTTAAAGTTCAAAATCATTTATAATAAATATATTAATAATTTTAAACTTTAATATATTTAGTATGCTAAAATTGGCTGGTAGCCAATAATTTAAACTAAATCCAATTCTATAAAATAAAATTGTCTGTTATTCCTAATTTGGTTGTCTTAAACATACCATTTTTCGATGAAATTCAACTTCTTCTTGACTTTACTCATTTCCAGTGTAAAATGGGTAAGTCCCACAGCAAAATTTTTAATACAATAAAGTCTTGAAAAAATAATTTATTAATCTTGTTAGCATACTAAAATGAATTTTTCAATTTCTTATTAATTTTGAAAAGAGATAGAAATAAAATGAGTGGAGTTAGATTAAATGATGGGTCTCGACTCAATTGAGAGATGAGTCTCACTTACATTGTGTCTATTATTCTTTAAAATTGAGAGGAAATTGATAGAAAAGAAATTAAAAGGAACTAAACTCCATTTATACCCTCTTTGACGGTTATTTTCGTCCTTGAAGGTTATAAGGAATTTAAGATGCCCATATATATGGCATACCAATATTGAAACTATTTAGTTTTATTCAATATTGAGTTATTAGATAGCACCATTTTTAGATGACGTTACATGTTGAGTTACAAATGTGAGTGGAAAAGTTTCCAGCATTCGATTAAAAGATATATACCTAATGTCTTAATGTTTTAAGTTAAGATATGATCAATTTGATTTTAATCAAACATAATTTTGAATAACTATGAATAAGTTTATCAATTTTCATATGAAAATTAAGTTTTACTACGAATACAATTCACCTTACACATAAACAAGTTTCTTTAACTTATGTGTAAAGGGAGGTTTGGAGGCAAAAATGATTTTAATTAAAAACAAATATTAAACCAAACAAAAATATTTGTAAGGCAAACTTTCATTCAAATGAGTTTTAAAATTCTTTGAACACCAAACTAAATATACTAGAAGTCTACAAATATAACCACTTCAATAGTTTGGCAAAAGTAACTTGAATTACTGTTTTTCATACTAAATTTGATAACTCCAAAGAAAAGAAGAAAACAAATTTGATGACACAAACAGTAATATTTTAATTAGTGATAAAAGATAACTGAAAAAGAGAATTGAAAAACATGTAGAGCAAATGGTGGGAAAAGAATAATACAAGGTAAAAGGGTAAATCTGCATTCATAACATAAAGATGACAATACATAAATTAAAGCACAACAGAAAAAGTAAACTAAAACGAGAAGCACAACAAGTTCTCATGGCAGTTTTGAGAGCTACATCGATGTCTCATAGGAAAGCAAATTAAGGACACAACAGTTAGTGCTTGTCCCTGATCTCGTAGCAAGATTGGCAAAAACATCAAGCAGATTAGGGTTCATGCAAGCACTTGGGGGATTTTGGATCAACCGTTGACACCATCACGTACAGATAGCAACGAAGACACCACATCACGATCAATGGAGGCAGATCATCAACTCTTGAAGTCTCTCCCAAATTATCATCACAGTCCAGAACATTGTTGGATGACATGCAAGTCCCTTGGGATGACGGTGATGAAGCAGAAAGTGATGATGAAGAGTTCAGAGCATTTGATAAGTTCTCAGAAACACTACAGCTTGGATGAGACACCTTGTGATCTAGATCAAGACCTAGTTCATCATGATCCCCAGATATCTCAGAAGTGCCTTATTTCTTTGTTGTTTCCTTTGTGGATGTTTCAGTCTTTGAAGAAACAAATAGCTAAATAGATGAAAACTGAGTGAAATTTTGATGACAAGTGCTGAAGAATGAAATTTGTTTGTCATTATTGCTTTGAAACCCGGGCCCAGATAGTAGATTTGTTAGTTTAATATATTACACCTTATGTCAATTTTTTTTAATTGTTGAAGCCCAAAACTTGCAACAATTTATTATTACAAAATAAGATTTGAAACTCACATATAAATCATATAATCTTACTCAGAGAAATTACATGAAAATCATAAAGACTTGAAGTTTATTCGTTTCTCAACTCATATTGAGTTGTTTAGTCTTCTAATTTTAAACTGAATATCATAGAAATTTTGCTACAGACTTAAAACAATAATTTTGATTTCCGAGCACACTGATTGGGAAAAGAAGGTTTTAATTTTGAACTGCCAGTCAAGTTGTAAATGATATCCAACTTCATTATTATATACAATTTGAGGTGTTAACCACGATTACTTGGTTGAGTTGGAATGTGAATTTATTCCTTTTATTAATTACAATTTGGTTGTCTTTTTACTCACAAGTCTGTTTAATTTCCATAGCCAAAAAATAATAATAAAAAGTATTTGAACATATTATACATGTTGTTCCCATATTACTATGAAAATAATTTTCTTAAAAAAGCCAAATGTCAAAATGGCTGCTGAGTGATTCTCGATCACAAAGAAGACAAATTAGTTTTTTGAAAATGTCATTATCACATGCAATTGATATATTTATATTTCTGTAGGACATGTGGCTCAGTTTAGAGCTAATATCCCACATTTATATTTTAACTAATCATTATTATAATGTATACTGATATATGATCATGTTCATTTCATGAATATATATCAATTTGAAGCAAATGTCTGATATTTGCTACTGTCTAGTTAAATTTATGTATGAGCTTTTATCTTACTCTTTAATTATTGAGGTAAAATAAATTTTATGTAATAAATATAAAAATTCATATAATCAAACGACATGTAAGTATATATAGTATAGTTAAACATATAACTTTTTATCTATTTATGACTATGGATACAATAATATTTTCTTGACAAATTAAGGGTTTTTACCCATAATTTTTACTTCTTCACTTTGTTAGGGCATAGAACTTATTTACAACTCAGGAAAAAATTTTCATTTTTTTGTTTTTTTGCAATTCATCTTAGGGCGTTATACCACCAGACAAATAGGAATTATATTAAATATAAGACGGAAAAAATTATATACAGTTCTTTTAAAACATGACAAGTTTCAATCATAGTAGGACACTTGCATATATGTTATTGTATAATTTTTTAATTAATTTATACACTTGTTATGTTATAATTAATCATACATGTATCATGTTTTAATTAAAAAAATTGATAGAAAAAATATAAAAACAAAATTGTATCTATGTCTAATCCATATATACAAGACATACATAAACCAAAAAAAAAATGTATTCTACAGAGAACAAGAAAAAGATGAAGAGGCTATATTAATTAAATTACCACACACAATGAAAAAAAAAAAAAAACTTACAACTCAAACTTAGAAAAAATAAGAACAATATAAATTGCAGAAGAGGAACCCAATAAAATTAGCTTTGGCGAGAAGATAATATCATAATTATGCCTTGTTAATATGAAAAGAAAATCTTGAAAGTACAACATATAATAATATAATTAGACCATGAAACTTTGAAGGGTATCTTTAGATGGGGATGCACATGCTCTTTTGACCTCTATCATTCTTCCTTATCCTTCCCTTTCAACACTATTTATTAATTTGTGAAAATTGTATGCTTGCTTTATGATTGAGGTTTTGTACCATAACAACCACTCATTGTAAGATTCTATTTTGCCTTTTAGTTTTGTATTATATTATACATATATATGTGATGTATATTAAATCACACATACTTCCTTTTTAGTTCCTTTATTTTTATAATATAATAAAATAGTATTCTACCCTTTAATGTGATTTAAAATTTTTTATTAGAAATACTCTGTATTATAATTTTTCAAATTTCAAGAATATATATTTAAATTAATGGATGATATTTTAATAAAAACATATAAATTAGATTAAAGTATAAATTTTTTTTTCCAAAAAATTGTGAATACTCTTTTATAAATACAGAAGATAGTAAAGTACTATTCTATCCTTTAATGATGCCATTTTGTCAGATTAATTTTTAAATTATTGATAGTTGTTAAAACAATAATTTTTAATTTAATATAAATCATTAGAATGTATTAGAGTAAAATATATTCTTGGTCCTTAAATTTTTACAAAATTGTCATTTTAATCCCTTACATATTAAAATGTGAGAAATAATCCCCCTATTCATTAAAAAATGTCATATTTGGTCTTCCACTTAAAAAAAAAAAATCAAATTTAGGATTTAGAGTTAGGCAGATGAACTACATTTAGTAATTTTTTAAAACTGAAGGATCATATGTGACATTTTTCAATGATTAAGTGATTATTTAAGGCATTTCAATAAGGGAGAGACCAAAATATTAATTTTGTGATAAGTGAGAGACCAAAAGTGCATTTTTCTCAATAGTATTATTAATTTATATATAGACTTCAACAGATCATTTATAGTAAGGGATTTGTACATGATGATTTATATTGTTAATTTAATATAGACTACAACATTTCATTCATAGTAAGGGATTTATACTCATATAAGTTCCAATCAAACTGGTAACACATTGTTTAAAGGAAACGATTTAGATACAATTTTGTTAAGTATTTTTTAAGTAGAAACGACAAGTTGATAAAATTATTTTAAATACATATCATACGATGTAATATAGACAAAAAGATAATTTAATTTGTTGTGCTCAGTGTTGGAATAATTTTAAATATTTTATCGATTAGCATTAACTATTTTATTATATTATTACCTTGTTAATTCTAATTAGGCAATTAATGTTATAATTTATAAATTGAGAATGGACTAGGTTTTATTTTAATATGTGTAGATAATCGGTGATGGGTTCGATTATCTACAAGCCCACTGGGTAGAAACCTAACCCACAGCCCAAGAGTATTTGTAATTATCCCGTCAGATTACTAATTTGATATTGTTACCCAGAGAGAGATTTAATGGGCTTATTTTGATTAATTAATTAAATGAAAAACTTATTTTAAAGATTCTGAAGGATTTTACTTAATAATATTGATTAATTATATTATTAAAATAAAACCCTATAAATAACACACTGAAGCTCTAGTTTGCATATACTAAATTTGTCACTCTCTCTCTATCGTCAAAACACTCTGAGAAACGCTCTTGGGCATTGTAGGTTGAACTTATTAGACTCAACTAATACTCAGATCAACGATGTTGTCTTTATCAGGTCAGATTGTTGATTTGTTTATTCTCCTAATTTGTGATCATGTTCAATTACATGTTTTAATTCTGCTATCAAATGGTATCAGAGCCACAGTTTGATGGAGTATGAAATTTTTTAAATTTCCTTTCTCTAATCTCGTCTTTATAACATGATTTAGTATATTCTAGTTTCTCTTCTTCCTTTTCCTTCTTCTTCTTTTTAAATGGTCTTCATGGTAATGTAAGGGTAAAAAGGGTTGGCTATGGTGTGAAAATATAGTTGAGTATAGAACACATCATAATATTGTATAACCAATCCCTTTTGGCTTATGATCATTTATCTTGAAATTTTGTTACCATGACCTTCCATGAGCCCATTAAAGGTCAAAAAAGGGTAGAATTAGAGAAGAATGAGGCTATGTAAATACTTTGAAATATCTAGGGAAATATTCTGTAAGCCATAACAAGCTTAGGATAAGAATTTTGATGAGTGAATTTTCTTGTACATTATGAAAAGAAAAAAATTTAATCCTTTTCTCTGGATCTCATCTTCATCAGAGTCATTTTATGGATTATAAAATTTTATTCCTTTTTTTGTAATGATCATCGCCTTCCTTGGTCACCATTGCCGGCAAGAAACTCACCTTTCGGCATGAAATTTTCTTTCCCTATCGCCATTCGAAGTAATTGTGGTTGCTGATGATTCGAACAGAGATAGACATGGCTATCAACTTGGGTCACTGGTGAGCCCAATCTCGAACCAATGAACGAATTTTGAACCGGAAAAAAAAAAATGAAACCATTTGAAAGTTTCAAACTTCAAATTCAAATATAGCTCAAAATGGAAGAGATTGACGCGAAACCGATATAAGGGTCTTAAATATCGTGACACGACAATTAAAACAGTCTCGGTTTCAAGGAGTAGAAAAACTGATGGGTCAACGTTCGGGTACTGGCGGGTTCTATTGACCTTCTAAAGGTTGAAGAAGGTGTGCGTGTTGGCGCGTGCAGCCACACCTCCAGTCAGATGAACTTCAAATTTTGAAATTAGCTCCACTTACCCTAATCTAAATTATGATGATTTTTCCATAATTTTTTGAGCCCTGGAAATAGGAGTTTGTTTGAAAGTTTTTGAAAATTAAAGGCCTTAAAATAATGTGTAGATAAAGTATTTTGACCTGAAAAACTTTATGTAAAAACTAGACATAATACGGAACAATATGTTCAGTTCACTCTCCGTAATTATGTGTAAATAAATTATAATCAATTTCTTTGCGTTAATTATTAGATTTTATTCCTAATTTAAGCACATGCGTTAAATGGAATAGGTTGTGTGTGGAAATTGTAATGAATTTGGTTCACATACACCTATTGATTGTATGCTCGCCTATCGTGGACCCAATCATGGTAATATGTTTTTTATAAATTAATACCGTATTTGTCATTTAATTTCCTACATTTTTTGAATAATTTAATTACCATTATCCGGGATGAGTCTGAATATTGTGATAAGTCCACTAGAGAGAGTGTATGTAAGTATTATGTTGACAATGGATATGTCCTATTGGTGTGACATTGTTAATATAATTTTGTGAATAAGGCCTGTTTGTGGCTTGTCAGCGGCAATTTGCTGATTGACGTATTCATGGTTTCTCATATCCTATCGATATGGAAATTGTAGGTACATTTTGTGTCATTTTACTCGATAATAAGCTTCCCTGGTATGTATGAGTTTTCTTTATTTATCATAGTCCAAGTCCTTAGGCAAGATATGATGAGTATTTTATTACACAATTACTGAAACTGAGTCTTATTACGGAAACTTTGTTATATATATAATTATGTGTCTAGGACATAATTATATATTTCCTATTTGTTTTTCCTTCAGCGTCTCTGTTCTTGCAATTATTTATGGTGAAAACTATGAACAAAATAGACTACGATAATTGGATTGAGTCTCTTAATATGTATCTAGTGATCACCAAAGGAAGTTTGGGTATGAGAAAACCTAAGCCAGCAGATCTCACTGCTGAGCCTAGCATTGCTGGCAAGGCTTACCATAAGCAATGATATAAGTCCAATAAGACTTGTTTGACTCTCATTAAATATACAATTGAGAAAACTATCAGACAAAGTATTCCTAAGAAGGACATTGCAATTGAATATTTCAAAGTAGTCAGTAAGAAATTTAAGAAGTTTGAAAAGATTTAAAAAGGCCTATTATCTCTCTTTGCTAGATAACACTCACTATGACGAAGTGTCAGGAGTGTGTGAGCACATGATGAAGCTTGTTAACTGCTACAACAAGCTGAAATCCTAGATGTGGACTTGGATGAGAGCAACCTAATTTATAGAGTTCCCTAATCCCTTTCTACTGAATATGGAGTCTTGAGAACCACTTATAATTCCCAGGAGTTAGAATGGTCTATTAATCATATGATGTTTAAAATGACCCAAAAGGAAGAATCAATAAAGAAGGTGAATTCTCATAATTAATGAACTATATTTCACATGGTTCATCTAGCAAGGCTGGAAATGTGAAATTGAAAAGGAAAGAAAGGTGAAGGCAATGCCTATGGCAAGAAAACGTATGAACTCAAGAAAAGCAATAAGAATAATAAACCATCCTTGGATTGGAAGGAAGTTCGATTACAGTTAGCTGTGTAGGCACTGTAATCACAGATGAAGCCTTGCATGAGGATGTGCTATGTGTGGATGACATCCTGTTGGCCAATAACTCAGTGTGCTTATTAAATGAGACAAAGCACATTTTGTCATGCCACTTTAATATGAAAGATTTAGGTGAATCTTTTTTTATTTTGAGAATTCAAATTCACCGTGATAAATCTTATGACATTCTTAGTTTGTCTCAGGCAACCTATATTGAACGAGTGCTCAAGAAATTTGATATGTATTTTTGCACTCCTTGTGCATTTGTGTAGAGTGGTGATAGGTTGTTTAAATTGTTATGTCCTAAATGACGAAGAGAGAACTTTGATAGGCAAAGTTCCATGTGAATCAATTATTAATAGCCTAATATATAAGCTCAAGTATGCACATGTTTGAACATTATTTTTTCTTGTTAGTGTGCTTGGCATATATATTTTAGTAATTCTGGGCATAATCATTAGAAAGCTACAAAGACAGTTATGATGATCCTAAACCCACTTTTGATTATATCTATATGATGTTTTTGAAGGAGTTGTTTTGTTGAGAAGTGTCAAATGGATATTTACAACTGCCTTACATATATATATATATACACACACTCATAAGTGAAGAGTATGTTGCTAGTTTTGTGATGGTCACTCATTAGGGAATATGGTCAAGGAAATTAATTTTCGTTATGTGTATATTTTAAGTATTGACCATTTTGTTGCGACATGACTCTATTATACACTTCTCTCAAAGTTACAGGAATTTCAGTTGCATCAAATTTTGATACTCAATTCTTATTTGTTGGAGAGAAGATCTATGCATCTTATACTCATTTTAGGTGATCCGTTTACCAACACAAACCCACTAGAGTTTTGAAAATATATGACTCTTGGGTATATTCGAATTTTGATGTGTTGTTTTGGTGAGAGTTTGAGTTGTGTTCTTAAGGAACACTTTGGCATATTTTGGCACTTATAACATTTGTTTCCCTATCGGATTCAATGTTTTGTTATGCCAAAATTTTAGATATAATTCAGAATTAAAATTTTGCTGGCATTTATAACAATGCTTTCATTATCGGATTCAATATCCTTGATCCATGATTTCATTTCTGAATTTTTGTTATCTCATACTCGTATGGTTCATATTTGCAGTGAGCACATGATGACATATTTGTTGACCAATGCCTACCCATAGGAGTAATTCAAATTGTATAACTCATATGGGTCTTGTTGAATTTTGATGTAGCCTTGGTCTAGTGAAAGTATGAGTCGAGTCCTTAAGGGGCTTTTATGGTGCAATTTGACACAAATTTATGAGTTGAGTCCTTAATGGGCTTTTGCGGTGCAATTTGACACCAAATTTATGAGTTGAGTCCAAAGGGAACTTTTGCATTGTAATATGATGCTTTAAATGTCATTTTGTATTCCATTCTATTCAAATATTGAAACTAATTTATAACAATGTTAATATCACTTGTTTCTCTATCGGATTCAGTGATCTTTGTGTGTAGTTTCATTTTTGAATTTTGTATAGTTTATAAATATACACACATCTGTGTGTTTATGTGAACATTATTATGTCTGATTAACTATTCGTTTATTGATCTAATAATTTAATTAATGCTATCTAAGTGGGAGATTGTTGGAATAATTTTAAATATTTTATGAATTGGCATTAACTATTTTATTAGATTAGTACTTTGTTAATTCTAATTAGGCAATTAATGTTATAATTTATAAACTAATAATGGATTGGGTTTTATTTTAATATGTGTGGATAATCGATGATGGGTTTGATTATCCACAAGCTCGCTGGGCAGAAACCCAACCCATAGCCAAAGAGTATTAGTAATCATCTCGTCAGATTACTAATTTAAGATTGTCATCCAGAGAGAGATTTTATGGGCTTACTTTTGATTTATTAATTAAATTTAAACTTATTTTAAAGATTCTAGAGGATTTTACTTAATAATATTGATTAATTATATTATTAAAATAAAACCCTATAAGTAACATACTGAAACCCTAATTTTTATATATTAAATATGTCACTCTCTCTCTACCGTCAAAATACTCTAAGAAACGCTATTGGACATTGTGGGTTGAACTTATTAGACTCAATCAATACTCAGATCAACAATGTCGCCTTTATCAGGTCAGGTTATTAATTTATTTATTCTTCCAAATTTATGTTCATGTTCAATTATATATTTTAATTCCGCTATCACTCAATGATCATAAATTGCACTTCTTTAAATAACTTGCTATGTCAATTTAATGCATGCAACTTAATAGATTAAGGCCGTAAAATTCATTGGACGTTGAAGAAATGGGCCAAGTTGTTTTGGGCCTATGCTTTAACTCACAAGGACTAGCCCAAAACTCCAACAAAGATTGGGCCAAACTAACATATGAAAGCCCAATGGTTGAGAAGTGAAAATTTTCATAGAGAACTTGAGCAGAGGAACATTCGACCTTATTTCTACTACTTCATATCTTACGAATCTAAATTGCTCACATAGATAGATACAAATCTCATAAGACTCTCATAATGCAAGTACGACTAAACCAAATTTTCCTTGAGAAATTATTGCGGAAGAATTTTGTTTTTAACTTTCATTTCTAGATATACTTCCCATTTTCAGTTTCTTTAAACCATTAGACTTATATACAACTAGTTATATTTTTGCTCTACTATTTTTCAACAAAAATATGACAGGTGTTTGATTATCTAATAATAATATAAAAGTAATACAATATTATGCAATAACTATACACGTGTCACAACATAATTGAAAAATTAAACACGGGTCATGTTTTATTTGAAGAATAACATGACAATGATATAAGCAATTACATATAAATTTTTTCCTTCCTTAAAATGCTTGGCGAATAAAAAATTCCCATGTTTTATAGCCACGTTGTCTAAACTCTTAGTGTATTTGGTTTGGAAACTCATTTACACATTTAAATGGAAATGTAATTTATAAATAGTCTTGTTCCATTTAACGTTAGATTTTCTACAAAATTACTTTTGCTTCCCAAATTCAAGTTCACATATAAGTAAAAAAAAATTGCTTCTATGTTTGATGAACTGAATTGATAGAAAAAATCAATTTTTTAGATAAATTTTTTAAAACAAAAATCACAATAATTCAAAATCACGTATAACTAGAATGAATTTTAAAACTTAAGTTGATCTAAAATTAATTCTATCCAATTTGAATCCAAACACACTATAACAAAAAATAATTAAAAAGTGTCATATTTAATGGGAATAGCAAGTGATTCCCTAGTTTCTCTAAAAATTTCGCCTTAATTTTCTGTTCCAATGAAAATGAAAACAAAATAAACGACCAAACCAAACAAGCCCTTGGTTTTAGCTTGGGTAAGCAAGCCATTAAGTTGGCCCCAATATTATTTGACATTGACTTGAACTTACAATTCAAGCAAAGCTAGTGGAGATCGCGGGGCCAAATTTTGGTATCATAGTAATGGTCTAATCTTTACACTATGAAAAACAAGGGAAACAAGGTTCAAATTTTCATTCGTACGAAACTCAAAAGAGTATTTACAAATTAAAGTGATAAATGTTAACCGATTTGAAATTGATAAAGATAAATATATTGCTATTATAATTGTTACAATTTTTTTTTGGGTACAAATTTTTAGAACATCTAGGAAGGGAAGAAAATATATTTGAATGGCACTAATTGTAATATGTGTTTAACGACAGAGTAACAGTTGGATATTTCAATAACAAAAAAAAGGACCCAAGTATAAAATTCTAGGATCCAATGTTCAAACATATCCTAAATTAAGGTCGTTTAAAGTGAAATAAATTTACACCCCAAATTTTACGGAGTATAAAATCATTCATAACATATGCATTAATAATTTTAAATTTTAATATATTTTATTATGCTAAAATTGGCTGGCAGCAAATATTTTACACTAAATCCAATTTTATAAAATCAAAATGTTTGTCCTAAATATACCATTTTTCGATAAAATTCAACTTCTTCTTGACTTTACTCATTTCTGGTGTAAATTGTTAATACAATGAATTCTTGAAAAAATAATTTATTAATCTTCTCAGCATACTAATCTAATATGAATCTTCCGAATTTTCTATCAATTTTAAAAAATATAGATATGAAATGAGTGGGATTTTATTTGAGCCATGAGTCTCTCTCATTGTATCTATTACTCTTTGAAATTGATAGAAAATTGACATAGAAAATATTGAAAGGATCCAAATTCCAATTATACCTTCTTTCATGGTCATTTTCGTCCTTGCATGTTATAAGGCATTTAAAAGTGCCATTATATTTCGCATACTAATATTGAAGCTATTTGGTATCATTCAATATACTATGAATTATCAGATAGCACCATTTGGGATGACGTTTCCTAAACGGCCCTTGTTGAAAAACTATGCAAATCTGATAGTTTAAATTAAAATAGATGACCACATATAGTAAAATAAAAACTAATCCAAATGAGTTACAAATGTGAATGGGAAAGTTTGTATTATTATTATTAAAAGATGAGTACAAAAGCAAAATTAATTCATAAACCTACTGTTTTAAGATTTTATGTTAAGATGTGATGTTAGATCCACAAATATAACCCCTTCAATGGTTTGGCAAAAGCAAATACCAAATTTGATAACTCCAAAGAAAAGAAAAAAAAAAACAAATTTGGCAACTCAAAATATTAATATGTGAGGCAAATGGTGGGAAAAGAAAGTGGTTCAATTTTTGGACTGTTTAAGCTAAGTGGTAACTTTTTTTCCATATAATAAATTAAAGGTGTTGCTACGGAAAAATCAACCTTTTTAAGAATTTGAATGTTTAACTTTATATAAAAAATATGCACAATTTTATTTGACAGGCAACAATATCTACATAAAGAAGGATATTGAATGGTGAAATTGAAAAACAAAATCAATTTTACTTTGTCAAACTTCCCCTGGTGGTAATTAATACTAACAAATCACCTTCTTTTGGGGTATTGAGTTTTAGTACCTGTCCCAATTATATAAAATTAACAAAATACAGTGAATTCCAATGCATAAATTGAGGACGTTAGTTACATCTTTTTGACTATTTATATAAATAAAAAAAGTCCATTAAGATTAGCTCATCTATGCATTTTCTACCTATAATTTCATCACAACATTTAGCCATATATGATGTTATTCTTAGTTATTGATAAAAATATTATTCAAGAAAAAATGCTAAATTTGGGAAATATTTAAATTTCTTATGGGATCTACATTGTACTCGTAAGCTTCGTTCAAAAGCTTTATGGGTGTTTAGATTGACATCAAAGTGTTAAAGATTATTTAGAAATTATGAGAAGTTGTGTCAAAATTTTAGATAAAGAATACTTTTTGTGTCAGATAAATAGTTAAAATAGTTCATTCCGTATTAAATTTTATATCTAAATAATAGATACAAAATTTCATTCGTCTCAAATTGGCAGTTAGATTTTTTTTATTCAATGTCTAATTTTGTCTCTAAAATATTGATATATAATTATTTCCTCTCATATTGGCAACTGATTTTTTGTCATTATATATCTGATTTCGTATCTAAATGTTTGATATTGAATCATTCCATCTTAGATGGACAAATATATTCTTTTGATATATAATTCTATGTTTGAATTGTAATTTGTATTTCCCAGGCTACTAATCCCTTTTCACTTCTATAATCTTCATATTTCAACCCAATAAACAAATATTAATAGTAAAAAAAAAATGAAAATATCTATCCATCTCATATAATCAAATAATGCAATACAAAATCAAAAATAATATATTAAGGTGTTATCAATAAGACAACAATATAAAAATTTCGAAGTCTTCTTAGTAGGACAACATTAGTATTAATACTAATATAATAAAAGAAATTAACTATCTATCTCATAATCAACCTCTTCATCTTCAAAGTGCTCATCTCCTTCAAGTGCTTGTTGGATTACAAAAATTCCATTTGAGTTTGACATTTTTCTAGTAGTGTCATCCTGGAGAACAAAACAGATTCCAAACCACTGTTTATTTATCACAGTATATATAAAACAAAAAGAATGTGTACATATGAGCTATGCTTGTAATGAAAGTTAGATTGTAAAAGATATCACACTGAACGCTCAAGTATATAATATCAATCAGACAAAAAAAAAAAATTATATAACATTAGTCATCACTTAAAATTAAAATTTCAAAATTGCCAAGATTAAAACTGTGTAAGATTTTTTCAATTATTTTAACACTTAAGATTATAATTATATTCTAATTTCTCTTTATATCATTCTACTACCTTGAAATGCTGAAATAATATGGAGAGCAACTATAAGGCTAACAACTACAACAAGTCAAGCAATTAAAAAAGCCATTCTTGTGTAGTAAATTATTATTTTTAAAATCATATTAAAGTTGTAATGTTTCTTTCATTAATTTCCACTTCTTTATAATTACAGTATGTAAATACCATTAGAATCAGAGCCTTAAAAGAAAAATATCCCTCACAGGCCAGCTTCACTTTTGTATAATTCACCCTCTTCAGTTTTCCAGCACTTTAGGAATGAAGCGTCATGTCAGTGTTACTGTATACAAGTTGTAGCTTAATCAGATTACTAGCAATAAAACTAATTTGGGAATTTCTGTCTCTTCTTCTCTTCCATCACATAGGGGATGAAATATTTCAAAAAATTGAAAAGCCCAAAGCTGATATGATACCCTAGAATTGATTGATATACTCTTTTAGCATTGAGACCAGAAAAAGTTTACGGAATGTTCTCCCTATTATAGACTTGGATCCGCAAAGAAATCATATCCAGTTGAAGAAAGAGAAAGGAGTGAGTAGGCATCTGTATCCTCATTCCATAAAGTTACCAAGAGTGGAAGCCAAAACAAGTTCAAGTGTGGGGTCATTCATTTTGTGCAGCTCAGAGACGAAAATGAAGCCAGAACATAGGTAAAAGTGTGGAACAAATGTATCATTATTCATCTAAGCATGATAAGAGATAATTAAAAGGCATAAAAGAAACAGCACAACACAACAGTGATTCACATACCTGATGATCAAATGATTTTAACACCACCAAGAAGAAATCATTATCAATCTCTCTGGTATCCTTAACTCCAACAACTATATCTTGCTTTATTTTTGACAATAGGGGATCATCCTCTTCATGGAACTCTGTCTCAAACCACCCTTCTTTGAACACTCTAATACGCACATTGCTCATCTGAAATGCTTCCAAGTGAACATCGGCATGCCCATCTTCAATCATTGAGAGCTTTGGTCAAGGAGGGAGAAGAGTGATTAAATCTTGGATTTATTCCAACGAAAGCAATATGTGGAGTTGCAAGATTGTTTCTGTTCAACAATGCCACTGGCATAAACATCAAGGCCTCCCTCAAGATTTGTTAATTGAACTCTGCTTCGTACAAGAACCATAGATACTGTAGATAAGATATAAACAACTTCTAAAACAGCAAAATTTCAAAAAAGAATTACAAAAAAAACTTGATATATAAAAATTAAAAAGTTGAAATAAGTAAGAAAGACGCACCCGCGTATGACATGTAAGATAAAGCAGCGTAGGCACCTCGTTTGGTCATGGCAGAACCTCTAAAAGAGCATATCACTGACTTAGAAAAGTTTCTGAGGTGATCCATAGGCAATAAATAAGACATTTTCAGAGATATTTCTCAGCGCTGTCAGTGCAGAAGAAAATGAAAAGCTAAAAAACAAGGTTTGATTATTGTTGAGCACAGACATGAGACATTGTGCATTATGATTTGAAGGAGAATTCTATTTTTAGAAGGAGGTCAAGACAGGGGTTCAAAGAGGGAGGTGATGCCGGACAGAATCTTGAAAGCCACTGATGTCACTAAGGTTCTCCCACAGCATACTTAAATAATTGCAGAAAGAGAGGATTTGATCTCAAATGCACGAGGAGAAATTTGGGAATTTTGTGAGAAGAGGGGTTTGGGGATTTAGAGGGAGAATGAAAATTTTAGCGTAATAGGGGCTAAAATTTGACACAAAACGATTCCGTATCTGGAGGGAAACCACTTTTGGGAATCTCTACATGTTGGCATGAGAGGATGAATTAAGAAAAAATAACTCTTAACTGAAAAGAAGACGAGCTAGAATGAGGTGGAAGAGAGCACGTGAAGAAGAAAGAGTAACAAATGGAGAGCTAGAGATCTAAAAAAATTATAGCAACAGTGATGGAGGAAAATGGAGAAAAGAAGAAATGGCATTGGGGCAGCATGAGGCAGAGGGCATCTGAATGAACTAAGAAAGAGGATTGAAAGTATGTCAGAGTGCGAGCATTAGAGAGTTAGAATAACCAATTAAACAAGAAATGGAATTGGAGTAACACGAAAAAGGAGCTAGCAGTGGGGAGTGAATAAGAGAAAGGGAGTGAAAAGAGAGAAGAAAAGGCAGAAGTGAGTGTCGAGGGAAAGTAGGAAGGAATGTGAAGAAAATCTAGAGCGAGAGTGCGAGAGAAAATCACAGAAACTAGGGGAAGAAAAGGTGAAATAGGAGCTTGCATTAAGCATAGATGACAGTACGTGAAGGCTGTGTGAAAAGGAAGAAGAAAAAGAAAACTGATGCTGGTAGAGAAGGATGAGAAATAGAACCAGTGAGAAAGAGAGAAGAAGCTGAGAATGATGAAGAGTGTGAGAGCACGAGAGGAGAGAGAATAAAGAGTAATAGATTTGAGAAGCATGAAGAAAAATGAGAGGAGGAAGGGAGAGCTTGGTTTTTAGCTCCCGTAGGCATAGCTGAACAGAAAAGTAAAGCACTAATGTGAAGAGAAACAAAAAAGTGAAGTGCGGTGAGAAACAGAGAAGGAATAGGAAGAAATTATCTCTGTTTTAATGGCAAAAGACAGAACGGAGATAGGGAAAAAGGGAAAGAGAGGACAACAAAAGCATTGAAAGTGGGCATCTGAGTAGCATGGTGAAGAGGTGAGAATGTCTGAAATCAAAAGAAGAAAAGAGCGAGCAAGAAGAGTGGGACGAGCTAAGAACATCTAAAAAATGAGAGGGGAAAAATGCAAAAGAGCTCCTTGTATTGATGGAATGGAAACAGAACAAGAAGAAGAAAGCTAAGGGACCGGCTTAAAGAGACAGAAGCTGAGAAGAATGAAGAATTGAACACAGAGAAAGCTGAGAGAAAAATGAAGGACAGAAAACCAGAAAAAAAGTGTGAAGAAGGTGGAGGCAGAGTGCAAGGAGGTGAGTAGAGATACAAGTAAATCCAAGAAAAGCAAGCTTGAAGTTGTAAGTTGGGTGCAGTCAGGTAAAATTGTTCATTCCTATTTATGTTTTCTATCTGATTCATTATTCTTGAGCATTTGGAGTGGTCGATTCACATGTGTGGTCAAGTATTTTGAGCATTTTGTTTTTGTTTTTGCTAAAATGAAATTCACTTATGGTTGTGGTTTATTTTTCCTCTTTCTTCACTGGTTATTCAAGTACTGTGTTCCTGAAAACATATTCTATAGTAAAAGGGGTTAAGGGAAAATCACGATTCCTGCTATATTTTGAATAGATAATTTCGTAGGATTTTAATCATGTTATGCTCCTCCATTGTTTGTGGAATTTGGCCCATTGGTGGGTTATGTTGTATTAGCTTCTTTCTATGTGAAAGTTTGTTATGCTCAAATTTGCTTGCAGTTGTATCAAGAGTGAATTAGAATTAATATAGTGCATATTAGATTGCAATACTAAAATAACAAAAATAATAAAAAAGAACGAGGGAATCGGGTAGTAAAATCTTATATATGGTGTTCTTCTTATAATGTTATTTTTTTTAATGTAATTTGATTCAATTTTAGCTTAAACTAAATTTTACTCCATTATTTCATTGATGAGGTTGGACTCCGAATCATGTGAAGGATAGAAAATACAAGGGATCACGAGCCGGAAGATAAAAAAAAACTTTGAGTGGAATTTACTCTGATCGTATTTTATTTTTCTTTTGTTTTGTTTATTTATTTTCTCCATACAACTTTTGTAAATAATGTGAGTTAATTGAACACCCACCAACTTCTTATTTCTACATTTTTCTTGTCATGCCTTCATAGGCATCAATGATTGCTTGGCCACATGAGGTCCAACACCTCCATTTATATTGGTGAATTTTTTTATTTTTTGTTTTAGTGTTGCTTTGTGAGATCCAATATCTTTACGAGCACCTAATAATTCAACCAGTTAAATTATGTGAGATTTTACGACTTCATAGGCATTATCCAGTACTAGATGTTTGTGTTTCAAATAAATTTTGGATTTCAACAATCTATATTTAGTTATTTGTGTTTTTCTCTAATAAAGTTGGGTTTCAATAATCCATATCCATTTAGCATATTCTAAAAAAAAAAAATTCCCAATTTTAAAATAGTCAAATAAAAGTAAAATAATCTCTTCTTAATAAAAATCCTTTTGTTAATTCCTTACCCTATTTTCTTTTAATTCATTCAAATAAGGCAATTTATAAAACGAATGAAAATGTTTCTTAATTTCCATGAATGTTTTAAATAAATTAGTGTTTCAAAGGTTTCTCTAGATTTATTTTTGAAATTCTTCTCTTTTAAATAATAAAAAAAATATGTTTACTCTTTTATTGATATTTTCAAATGAAAATACAAATAAATCATGCTTTCAAAATGTGAAATATTGACAAAAATTAATTCCAAAAATTTCAAGAAAAAATAGAAAAATACAAATTAAGAGAGTAAAGAAGTGAGATTATATTAATTTCATAAATTAAAACACACAAACCCAATTTCAAATCATTTTTTTTATGAAAATTAGTTTGATTTTAATTATCTTTATTCTTTTTACAAAATAATAAAAATCACTAACTAACTAACAAACATTTTTAGACGAACTACATTGACTTTAATCCCTATCATAAGATACATAGACCTTAGGCTCTCGTCCACGACCTTTTTAAATATTCAGTTTTTAGTCTATATTAATTTCATTTTGTTTCCTCAATTTTTGTTGTTGTTGTTTTGCATGTGTTTTGATGTGGGCAATCAAAATAAATTTAAGGTCATATTCTATTTATCTTGTTTGCTAGTGTAAGGTAACCATTTTCATGAATGGGTGTCATAGGATGCTTTAACACCTTTCACACACTCAAATAAACTCACACAGACCACCCTTTTGTTTTCATTTGGTTTCCAAAATTTTCCATTTTAAAAATGTTGATGTTGACTCCAATAAATTGGTTTTCAAAATTTGTTTTTGAAATCAATTTATTTACCGTTCTTCCATTTTTTCTCTTACCCATCCGCTGCAATATTAAGTATGATGGACCTAATTCATGATCCTTAAAAATCTCTAAAATGCCTCTTTTCTTTGTTTCCTTCATAGCAATTTCAGTCTTCAAAGAAATAAAAAGCCAAATACACGAAAACTCAATGAAAAGTAGAGAAAAAGAGCTATAGAATGAAACTTGTTAGCGTTAGTGCTTTGAAACTCAACCCAGATTATGAAGAAAAAAGGTTATTGGATTCATTAATTTAATTAATTTGATCTTATTGTAGAATATGGTATTGGTATGACTTATGTCAATTTTTTTCATGTGTTAATGCCCAAAACTTACAACAGAATATTATTAAAGTAAGATTTGAAACACACATAGCTGCCAAGAAAAGTTAAATGGACTAAAAATTATTTATTCAAATGAATAAATAATTACATAAAAATATAAACTACATAATCTTACTTAGAGAAAAGTGAATGAAGATTATAAAGACTTGAATTTTAATCATTTCTCAACTCATATTAAGCTATATAAGCTTTTTAATTATGTAAAATCCAACCCCAAAATATAAGATTGTGGCTAAAATTTAAAATTGTATAGAGAACAAATCAGATTTTGAAGTTGGGTAAATTCATTTCTTTCTTTTAGGTTGATAAATTTTATCATTATAAACAAATTAATCTAAGCCAACCAAAAGAACAATTCTAGGGTTAAACATAGCTTGATCCACCTTTAAAAATGTCCAAACTCACCAAGTTTTAAATTAATTATTATTAAACTAAAATAAAGGGAAAAGAATGCATTTCAATAATGTCAATCCATATTCAGCTTGAGTGAATTTCATAATAAACATGATAAAATGAGGATAGAATATATATATATATGTATATATATTTTACGAATTAAGCAAAATAATTTAAATTGAAAATTTTAAAGTATAGTGTGAGTATTCACCTCAGAATTATCTTGATACTCCACTGAAAAACGTAATTGATCATTCAAATCGGGTTGGGATGGATGATTAATGTTATGAGATTCACAAAATCTCTTACGAAGCTTATCCTGGTTGATGGTGAGGTTAGCATCACTAGAAATAATGTCATCCCTAAAGGAATCATCCTTTTCACCTCTTTCAATTAGAGTAACTTGTTGAACATTTTCAAAAGGTGTGCTCAAGGTCAAAGATTTAATCAAGGGATGGTTCACTTTCTGTTCGCTTGATTATATACACATAAGTGTATGTGATCACTATAAGTAATATTAAGTGAGTATGATATCATTCCCATAAAGACTTAGCTTTAATTCTAGATTGATACTACTATTAAGCTCTTTAATTGAGGTAAATCGATTTGATTAAGTAGTGAACAACTAGAAAATAAATGCAAATAACAATAAACTATTAAATGAATGAATCTAAGACTTTGACTTCACCATAATGTATAGTTATTTTGTATTGACAGTTACTTATTTATTGAGTTATAAATTAGTTTAATAACTTAGGGATTCAATTCCATATGCAATTCTCTCGAATCTAAATAAACCTAACTACTTCCCCTAATTCTTTATATTTCTTTGACAACCAATTAAGAAGATAATTGATAAGTCCTGCCCTAATGTAGGTTATCTAAGATAATCAAGTACTATCATCTTGATCATGAATTGTTATAATTACTACTCTTTAAGCATGCAAACATAGATTATCTTTATTCAGTTCTTAATTTAGGCTTCTTTTTTGAGTTAGCCTAAATCTTAGTTCAATTCCAAGGTGATTAAGCTCAGAAAAGCATTAAGCACTGAATGAAAATAAGTAAACTGAATTCAAAACATTAATAAAAAGATATTGTGATACAAAAAGAACTTACAAAGGGTTTAGTCAAAATCTTAGGTTAAGCCTACTAATCGAGCATCGACATATGTTCAAAACATAAAATCAAAAGGAAAATAGAAAGAATAAAAGAGAAAGTTTAAAGAGAAGGCCTCAAAGTGAGCTACCACTTCCTTGACAAACTTTCTCCTAATCCTATTGAGAACCTTCCACATGAGTGCTCTTAAACTTGCCTCTTTTGCTCTCTTGCTTGGTGTATTCTGTAGCACACCCTAAGGTCTTATTTATAGGCTTCACAAACCTTTAGAGTCCAAATTATTGAATTTGCATTAAAGATTAGGCTTTTTAGTTGTAAAATTAGATTTAGTTAACTCTCATGTGGAGAGTGAACACACCCTCAGACTTGAGAGTTTGCTAGTCCTTAAGCAAATAAAGTCCCACAAAATATGACTTTAAGCATAGAAAAACTTTGTTCAATTATAGGGTTCATTAACTGCCACCATAATCACTTCAATGACTAATCAATTTGCTATAAGAATCATTGAACTTATGCAAACTTTAAATGCATTAATCTAACTAGTCAATCAAATCACTATATAAACTAAAGCAACTGCTCTTTCAAAGTTTCTAATTACCATCCAACTTGAGTAAATATATCAATGAATTCAATTCATTGCTTTATCCCGTAGGCTTATCCTTTGCCCTACTCTCCATATTGATAGGAAATCACATATTCAGAAATCAATAGGACTTTATACAACTTGTAATGTAAGGCTTAGGTAGGGGTGGATGAAAGGGGAAATTTTTAGGCTTTAACCATGCCACATGCATTCCTCTATTCAAGATTTTGGGACAAAATTCTCAATTTTTCTCAGACTTCCATTTAACTTGGGAGACATGCATATACTTATTTTCTTTTTGAAATCTATTTTTTTAAAGAGCCAATGCTTTTTTCTCTTTTTTTTTTTTCTTTTTTTCTTTTCCTTCATTCATGCTTTTCATTGCTTTGCAATATATGCAATCTCCTTTTCATCATTAAAAAAATTTTCTTTCATTCCTTTTTTTTCATCATTTATTTGAATTGATATCCCTAAGCCACTCACACTTCTTTTTCATATCTCCCTGTTATGCTTTATGGTATATGTGGTGTAATATGGGATTTTCTTAATTCAGTTAGGTGAATGAGTGGTTAAGAAGAAAATATTGGGTACTTAGGCTCAAATGGGAACTTATAGGTTTTATACATGTTCAAGTTGGCTGAATTTTTGGTTCAAACTATCCAAATAATGCCTAAATCATTTTCTTAACTATGTGAACCTACGATTTTGCTTCAAGTGGTGATCAAATAAGTTCTAAAATGCAGCAAGATATGAATGAAACAAAGTATACATGCACAAATTTTCAGTGAAATCTTGAACTAAGAAAGTTTAGTTGCATATGGTTTATTCAAAGTATCACTAGTGATTTAAGATCATGGTAAGGATTAAAATAGATAAATATTTGTATGCATTCAGGTTTTTCTACCATACTATAAGCAGTCAAGTAATATCATTATATGTCAGATAACAAAAGAACAAATATTGATAATCAAAGTATGCCTAATGTTAATAATGTTCAATATGATGGAAAGAGTTCTAATTACATGCCAGCACCCCTAGACTTATCTATGCAGTGTCCTCACCGCTTAGTTTATACCTACCCCTTCAAAAGAAAAGGATAAAAGAGGGCAATAGTCAAATTGAAATAAAAAGGAATAAAGCACTCCCTATCTATCTAAAATTCTAGCTCCTATGTAGCTTTGGATTCATTCTCCACTAAACTTCCTAAATGTTGTACTGTTCTCCAGATTTTTGGGTAATTGGCTCCTGGGCGCTAAATTCCAATGCCTTCCTTAATACTAGTTCTATGTTTTTAGTGTCGAGGTATTGGTTTTGCAGTGCCTAGGTGCTTAATCCTTAAGTAGCTTATCTGATTTTTCTACAATTTGAAGTACTAAAATCCTTTCTTGCATAAATATCTAAATTTTTAAGTGAGTATCTAGAGGGTTTTTTTTCAATGAAATTCTAATGAAACTAACAATAGGAAGAAAGAGAACAAAAAAAAAAAGCAAGAAATTGGGTTATCCCCAAAAAGCACTTCAGTTAGAGTCATTAACTGGACTTTTTTCCCTAATGTGCTAGGGATCTCTAAGGTTTTGATCATTACTGATCTCTCCTCCCTATATTGTTTGACCTGTTTCCCTTTCACTGAGTTGTAAGGATACATTTCCATAATGCTAACATAACCTAACCCTTTCTTTTTCATCTTCTTTGAAACTATCTTCACCTTTTTTTTATAAGGTTTATTGCACTTATAGGCTTCATGTACTAGTCTAGTAGGGGAAGATCCTTACCATAGTGTAGCTACCATGAGTTATGTCATCATTCCAAATCTCAATTACCTTGCATGCATCTACCTTTATTAGATGCTTTATCTCTTTGAAAACCTTAATGGTCACCTCTTCATCGTGCACCCTTAGTTCTCCTTTATGCACATCAACGAGGGCCCTTCCTGTTTCCAAGAATGGTCTCTCTAAAATGATAGGGATCTACTTGTCTTCTTTTAGATCCAGAATAATAAAGTTAGTGGAGAAAGTAAATTTCTCCACTTTAACTAACACATTTTTAAGAATTCCTTTTGGAAAAGCTAAAAAACGATCAACCAGTTGTAGAGTTACTCATGTGGGGCTAATTTCCCCTAAACCAAGATTATGATAGATAGCAAAAGGCATTAGATTCACAGTGGCTCTTATATCACAAAGAGCTCTTTCAAAAAAATTATTTCCAATTGAACAGGGTATAGTAAAACTACATGATATTTTAGTTTTAAAGGCAATTTTTCTACAGAATTGCACTATACTCTTCTGTCAGTTTAACAATTCCATAATTACCCAAAGGTCTTATTTATAGGCTTCACAAACCACTAAAGTCCAAATTTAAGTGGTACTAGATGTCTTAATTCCACTAAAACACTAATTGTTTAGTTAAGGTTTCTAACTGCACTTCCTGGCGATGACGTTTTGGCATCTCGGTGCCAATTCTCTATTTTTGCACCTAGGCGTCTTCTTTGTGATGCCTAGGTGATATCATTCTAGAATTTCAACACCTAAGTGGTGATTTTTTGGTGCCTGGGCACTGACACTTAGACTATGAAATTCCAACGTGCAGGTTTGGCACCTAAACGCTAGACTTTTAGCGCTTGGGTGCTAAGTTTCTAAAATTGGTACTTAGGCGCTAGACCTTCATTTTTTTATTTCTCATATTTTTCTCTTTCCCTCAGCTACTATGGTTGCTTAAGCTTTACTTCCCTAAAAATTATCACTGGAAATCTTTTAAAAGAGTTAAAAACATGGTGATTAAGTGACATTTCTAAGGGATAACATATTTCAAGCTAAAATGCATATATAATTATTGAATTTGCTTTGAAAACTAGCCATTTTAGTTGATAAATTAGGTCTAGTTACAAATTAGTGATAATTTTTTATCAATTATAAAGAATAAAAAATATAATATTAAAATAATTTGGATTACAGTTTCTTATACCAAATATGAGAACTCCAAAGAATGGTAGGAAATAAATTTGATGGCACTAGTAGTAATATTTTTTTAATGGCAAAGTAAAAATTGGAAATTTGTAAAAAGAAATTAAAAGTTACAATAGGACAATAAAAAACATGTGAGGTGAATGGTGGGAAAAGAAAACAATTCAATTTTTGAATCGTAATTCAAATTGTAAATTATGTCCAATCATATTTCTCTATACAATAAGAAATGTTACCCATAATTAATTGGTTGAAGTGGTAAGCTGGTTACAATCCCAGTTGACTAAAGGTTCAAATCATAGGAGTGGCCATCCTTGAAAGGGTGAATAGCCATGATACTTCATCCATAGAATAGTAAGAGCAAAATCTCCCACTGTTTTAATTCATAAAAAAGTATAAATTATGGAAATAATTAAGGGAAAATTTCTATTTAAGACCAGTTGGTGCAATTAATTAGTAAAAAATACCTTAAATTCTGTAATTACCTTAAAGGACCTAATCTCATCTAATGAATTTTCAATAAACTAAATAACCCTTAAACTTACGAATTTATTACTACCATGGTTTGCATTACATACAAATCACATTCCTTCTAATTACCAAATGTCTTTTCATTTCCAAACACATAATTTTTATTCCTTAATTGGTTGGACTAACAAGCAACTTATGGACTTATGACTACTATGGTATCTATTACTTACAAATCATGTTTGCCCTAATTACCAAATGTTTTTGCATTTCTTACCATGTAAGTTATATTCTTAACTGGTTAGACTAATAAGTAACTTATGGACTTATTACTATCGCAGTCTGTGTTACCTATAAATCACGTTTACTTTAGTTATTGGATGATTTTACCTTTCTTACCACGTAAGTTTTATTCTTAGTTGGTTGGACTAATAAGTAACTTATAGATCTATTACAACCGTGGTTAATGTTACTTACAAATCAGGTTTGCCCTAGTTATCAAATGTTTTAGCTTAAGAAATGAAATCGTTATTAAAGATATAGACAAGTATAGTGAACCTACCCATTAATGGCCAAACGTCCTAACAATTCCAAACCACATAAATTCAAGTTTGATTTAACTCTATATCTGATAAAAGTTTTACTCCATAAGCTCTCTTAGCTTGCTTTTTTTTTTTTTTTCAAAGAGTGACATATCATATTTTGGCTTAGGTCCATCATCATTTTGTGGAGGTCTATTGAACTTGGTTAGGATATTCTTTAGGTAACGAGAGCAAAATGTGAGGCATTCGTCTGTCAAATAACCTTTTGCAATCAAACTTTTTAGTTGTGCCTTGTTACGAATATATGTTTTGAGTGTTCACAAAGATATTATACTCGTTCGCCAAGTTTCACTTTTCTTACTAAATGAATTAGGCAAGTGGATCATGATGTCAAAGAAACTAGTGGAAACATTGTCTCTAATTTGCATAAAGTGGTCACAATACTTGGAAGATAGATTCTTGAAATTTCTACCCAATTCTACTATTAGTTATGCCACCTCCTTAGGCAACAAACTACGTATTGTAACTGGGAATATGTCTTGTAATAATACCTGGTGATCATGACACTTTAGTTCGAAGAGTTTTTACTCATAAACATTAACACACCTTGAAATGCTTGAGGAGAAAGCATCGGACACCTTTAAGTTAGCCAAAAAGTTGCAAACTTTCAACTTCTCTTATGGAAACAATGCATAGAATGTTGTTGCCATTAGAAATTTGTTCCCTTGTTCTATCAGGTGCAATTGTTGCCTAATTCTGCAATTTACCAAGTCATACCAACTCTTTAATGCATCCTTTGTTTTTCCTACCAATTGCACCATCATTAAAACAATATTGTCATACACATTTCTTTGTATTTGCATGATGTCAAGGTAATGTCAGAGCATAAGGACTTTCTAATAAGGAAATTGAAAGAAAATACTCTTCATTCTCCAATTGTAAACATTATTAAATTGGTTACGATTTTACTTATGAGTTTCCTAAATGTCACATAACTCAATGCTTGCAATTGTTGTAGTGCTTCATCACTTGTTAAAGGAGAAACTGCCCTTACATTTTCAATTTTCCTACTAAATGCCATCTTATTCCATCACAATGGATGTTTAATAGGAAAGAAGCGACGATGGCCCATGTAGCCTAACTTGTTTCATAATGACATAGAATGTGTGTCTTTATGGCAATAAGGGCCAAGCTTCCCATTGGTTGACTATCTTGAGAGGTTCCAATATGTTGGAAAGTCATTAATTATCCACAACAAAGTTGTACGCATCTTAAACTTAGACTATGAGTGGCTACCGAATGTCTCTATGTCTTCCACCCATAATTTATGTAGCTCTTCAATCATTGGTTGTAAATAGACATCTATGTCATTACCTAGACATTTAGCTAGGAATTAAAAGTGTCATCATAAAGTATGGATGCTTAAAGCAAGCCCATTGTGGCAAACTATATGGAACTATCACCACTGCTAAAATACTGTGACTAGCACTCATATTCCCATATGGTTAGATCCCATCACTTGCTAGACCTAACCAAACATTTTTAAGATCAATAAAAAACTCAAGATATTGTTTATCAATGGAATTCCAAGCAATAGAGTCAAAGGAATATCTTAACACACCATGATTAATATGTCCTTCCTTGTGCCATCTCATCTCTTTACCTATATGGCTTGCCAAGTACAACTTTTACAACCTTGGCTTTACTGGAAAATGGTGCAACACCTTACAAGGCACTTTCTTACCTTCATGACTATTCATCTTCCATCTAGACATATTACACTTTGACACAATTGTGCATTGGCATGGTTCTACCAGTATAAGATGCCATCATTCTTACATGCATCTATCTTCATATAATACAATCCTAGGTTTCGAGTGACCTTTTCCACTTTATAATAAGAGTTAGGAACCACTACACCCTTAGGAAGAACTTCTTGGAATAAACTTAGCAATGCACCTATTGATTTATTGCTCTAATGATTGAGACAATTCAAGTGAAGTAGCCTAACTATAAAAGACAACTTCAACACTTCAGTAGATCTTGGATAGAGTTCAGTTTTAGTATCTTCTAACAAGTTAAAGAAATTTCTAGCATGTGTTCTTGGTAGCTCATCATGTTTTAACCATTATTTATGTCCTCTAAATTTGAACACCCATGTGTATCGTGTATCATCTCAATAATGTTATCCTCTTCAGCATCATCCACCTCAACATTATTCTCTTTTAATTCTTCATTTCATTGTAATCTTGAAAGGGACTTTCAACATAAGTTTGTTTCTCCCCATATGAGTTTCAAACTTAATAATCTTACAAAAACCCTTTTTGAATAGATATTCCCTAAGTTTACATCTTACCTTGAATGTTGTGTTCATACAATCCTTACATGGGCACCAAACTATGTCAGTGACTCTTGGCTAACTAAATGTCCATTGGAAAAAAAATCTACTTATATATATGCAGCATCAACCCTATTTTTAATTTTTAACTAACTTTCATCCATCCCTAGTTCTTACATTCAACAATATTTATCTCAACAAGATCAATTTTTTTTCTTTACAGAAAGAGACAATGCCAATAATGAACTTATGATTTCAAGATAATGTAGCCCCTAACATTAAGCCTAAGAACAACATAAAACACAATGACAACATTAAGCCCAATGACAATGTCAATTTATATATGCCAAGAGTGCCAAATACATGTGTCATGAGATTGATAGGTATAAGTATGATAGATAAATATAAAACATGTTTTATTCGACATGAAGTTAACTAAGTACTAGCCATATTAAACAATTAGAGGTATATAAAAATAATACAGCCTAGAAACATAAATCTTGGAAGAATCTAAAGGCTAAGACAAGGAAGACAAATATTACTTCTATAGTTTTATTCTAGCTTAAAAACAATTTATAATTCTAATTACATCATACACCTCATGAACTCCACATAAAGAACTTAAAGTTCATTTCCTTTCGAATTAAGCAATAGCAGGATTATAACGTTGACTAATAATAAATCTGGCACTCAAAGATAGCTTGGCAATCATCATGGCCGATTTGACCACCTTAATGTATGATTTTGAGGATTACTATTTTAATATATATGTATATATATATATATATATATATATTATGTCATGACCTATTCAGATAGTTTAATATAGTTATAGAACGGTGGTTGCATTATGTAATGAAAGTTTAAAAAAATATATTGAGACTTTATATCTTCACGTAGTTAATCTTGTCAAATTTATCCATCAGCTAATTAAGTCTCTTGCTCTCGAAGCAATCTCTAGCCATATATTGTTAGTTGTTGAGCAAGGCGGACACTTAAGGGGGTGAATTAGGTGTTATATAAAATTTGCACACTTTAAAAAATTCTTGAAATGGTTTTTCAAAACTTGAAACAACCAAAGTAAACTATGTAATTCGAAAATAATAAATGCATAATATTAAGAAGATAAGGTAAAAAAGTAGACACAGATATTTATACTCATTCAGCTTCTATCAGGCTTACGTCCAGTCCCTAAGCAACCTCATTAGATTTTTCACTATCTTAACAATTAAATACAATAAATAGAGAGAACCTCTCCCTCAAATACAATACCTTAGAAGAACCTCTTCCTCAACCTAAACACTTTTTGCTTGATACCTTTAAAGGACCTCCTTGAACATAATTAGGGAGAACCTTCCCCTCAATCAAAGCACTCTCTACTTGATACCCTTAAGGAACATCATCGAGTTTATCACTTTCAAAGAAGAAAGAATTATAGAAAAATAAATTCTTTGAAACAGATTAAATAGAACAATAAAGCATTAATGTAATAGATAACAGATAAAAGGATGAATTTTATGATATAATCGCTCTTGAATGTTTTTCCTTGTTAATTCAGAGTCAATAAGTTATTTATAAATAGCCAGAGGTCTAATAAATCTAATGGGAGTAAGAGAGAAGTCAAACTTTTCAAAATATATCCATTGAGAATTAATCATAGCCTTTCTATCATTACTTAGTCGGCTGGTCCCTCTTTTCCCTCATTAAAAATTCAAATGGTCCTAAGGCTGGCAGTTGACTTGGCTTGACCTAGGGGTGGCCAGTCAACTGGGGACTCATAGAGAGCTCCAAGCAGATTGAGGCCCAAGTTGGTAGCCAATTGGAATCTTTCAGAGACTTGCCAATCGACTAGGACCATGAGGCCAATCGACCAAGACCTCTCTAGAATAGCCTAATCATTTGGGACAAGAGCTAGCAACTGACTGGCAAGGGGCCAGTCGACTGTTGGGCTATTGCCAGTCAACTGGGAACATCTGTAGTTCCTAAAATCAACCTCTTTCAACTTGTAAAACTTAGGATTAATTTTATAACAAGTTTAAACTTATTCTATTAGCTCAGTATTACTTACAAAAGTTCCTAAGACATGATAATACAATGAAGAGCATCTAAAGCCTATTTATTACATTGAAAAACTTTCAAACAACATCTGTAATCTTCAAAATATTAATGTCTTTAGCAAATGGGTTCAACATTAATGTTGTCTCCCTAAGAGTCATTTGTAAAGCGTTCATAAAGTTTACTTGACTTCTCTATATATAATAAGTAATACATACGTATACATATACACATACATATATATATATATATATATATTTCTTTATATATATGTATATATAAAAGCAAAAATGAATAGCAGTTCTAAATATTAACTTGTCCATTATTTGCCGGTGGCCAAAAAAAAAGGACTTCTTAAAAGCTGAAATGGATGTATGACAATACAAAAAAATTATGTATATTTTTTATCTGGTAAGGTTTAGATATGACTTTTAATCCTTTCATCTTTATGTTTTGCCACAAAAATCTAACATGTTTAAAAATTATTTAAAATGCTCTATCAATGAATTGTTAAAAAAAAAATTCTATTTCTCACATTTTTATAATAAAAAAGAATTGAAGGGTCCAAAACCGTAGTTTGAGTGATAATTTTTCATATACTCTAATGTGAGGAGAAATTAATTAATGTACTTGGATATGATCTTTTTTTATTCCACCTCCCTTCAAGCTCTCAAGGCCTAGCTCTTTTGTTTTAAAAAAAAAAAATCAAAAGTAAAATATGCAGATCTTTATCTTAATCTCACTAACGAATCTTGTGAGGAAATGTTAAGTAATAGAAAAATGATATTTCTTTGTAGAAGATCTTATAAGGATTAAAGTTAATAGTACTATAGGCTCCCTAAGCATGATTAGTGAATAAAAATGGTTGCCATTTTCAGTCCAGAATGACTAGTTCCATCTAAAAGTTTGAGAAGCCATCATCATTATCACTTAGAATAATAAATAAATGAAATAAAATAGCTTTATCATTGTGCCCACACATTTAGCTACTATTTCTTTTTGAAACTATTCTAACACATCACTGTCAACCAATATTCCATCAAACTCACACTCTTAAGTTTTCCTTTCCAGCCACCCAAATGGTTAATTACATTTATGTTGAATATTGAATGCAGGAGAGTGATAGCTTGCATCAAATCCAAACTTGTTCCTGCCTTTACACAGTCAATTCTCACAATTTTTTTCCTCTGTAGCTTCCTTTCTCACTCAAATTTCGATTTCATAGATACATATTTTTATTCATCACAATTCCTCAACTTAAGCCACTGTAGCCACAAAATTAAATTAGGTTATCAAGTGGCGTCTTCTACAGAGAACTATAACTTTAATTGTTCTGGTTGTTGCAGCCTCGTAGCTAGAGCTGTGATCGTTTGTAAATATTATAAATTCCCGTTTATTCCTTAACTTCCCTACCAATTCAAACTTCGGACTTGAGGGGTCAAAGTGTCACCCACTAACCATTAAGCCAGAAGTCCACTTGGCTAAATTCCCGTTTATTCAAAATATATTTTACAGCACACAACTAGAGATTATGCAATTTTTAAGTTAGGGTTATTTCACAAATATGGCTAATCCACAAATATGTATAGATAGAATAGAATCTTAACGATAACCCCAACATCTTAAATCTCCACAAATATAAAAGTAATAATAAAACCTAGTGCGAAGAAGAACCAGCGACGACGAAGAATAGAGGCAACAGCGAAGCACCAGAGGCAACGAAGCACCAGCAGTAACAGCGAAGAAGCAGAGGCAATGAAGAACCAGCGGCGTGAAGTGACGGTGTCCCTTCTATAAGAAGCGGCCACCAGCAAGCGAGGCGTCGGCAACAATGAAGAACCCGTAGACGTGAGTGTGATTGAGAGTGAGAGAGGTGTCATGCTGTGTGGTGAGTGAAAGGGAGGCATGTGTTCAATCAGATAGGTTCAGGTTTTTTTTCTTTCTTTAAATATTCTAATTTAAAATAGTGATAATGTGATTTTAAAGTGATTCAAATTGCTTTATTTAAAATTCAAATTTAATTCATTAAATTATTCTAATTAAAACATATATATGTATATCAATTACTTATTTATTAAGAAATAAAATAATTATTTACCTTAGTAAATTTTTTTCTATTTATCAACTAAAATGCTCGAATTTCCATTTCTCTAATAATTATTTAACTATCAATAAATTAATTATTTATTTATAATATAGTTATTATTTATTATTCAAAAAATTTTAACTCTATTCACTTCCTAAAAATTTAATTTATTAATTTATTCCACATAAAAATTAAAATATTAATAATTCAAAATATTTAATTTTTTTCTTTCATTCAAATCTAATTCATTAAATTATTCTATTCAAAAATATAAAAAATTAATCCTGAAATTTAGAATTAAGAATAACATTAAATATTTTTAAGAGATAATTTATCTATTTTTTCTCCTATTATGGACATTACACTATCTAAATTATTTTATCTAAAACATATAATTATCAATTATTTATTTATTAATAAATTAAGTAATTGCTTATTTTATTAAATTATTTTATATTTTTAATTCAAATATTGAATTTCATTTTGTAATAATTACCTAACTATTAAGAAATTAATTATATAGTTATACTATAAAATTATTGTTTATCATTTAAAATTTCTGAATTTCATTTCATATTTCAAAAGTTTAACTAACTAATTTAATCTACATTATAATTTAAATATTAATAATTCAAATTATTCAAAATATTTGAATTTTGCTGTCTTTAATTCAAATGTTATTCATTAAATTATTCTATTTGAAAATTTAAATACCTATTATTCAATTTAGTATTAAGAACAACATTATATATTTTAAATAAATAATTTCTTTATTTTTCATAATTTAAAAATTATGCAATATCTAAATTACTTTATTTTAAACATATATTTATCCATTATTTGATTATTAATAAATAGAACAATTATCTATGTTATTAAATTATTTTATATTTATTAATCTAAATATTTGAGTCTTCATTTTTTTTCTTATTATTTAAATATTAATAAATAAATTATTTATTTAAACTATAAAAATACTATTTATTATTCCAATTTTTTTTTTTCAGTTTTGAAAAGTCTAATTCATTAATTTATTCTACAAAAAAAAAATTTAAACTATTAATTCAATTCATTACAGATATTTGAATTTTGTTTCTTTAATTCAAATTTTGTTCATTAAATTATTCGATTTGAAAATATAAATTTTAATTATTCAATTTAGTACTAAGAATAACATTAAATACTTCTAATACATAGTTTATTTATGATCTATTCCTACTATGGATATTATACACCAAGCAAATTATTTTATACTAAACATATATTTATCCCTTATTTAACTATTAATAAATATAATAATTATTTATATTAATAAATTATTTTAATTTTTAAAACTGAAGTATTGAAGTTTCCATTTTTTAATAATCATTTAATTACTAATAAATTAATTAAATATATTTATACTACATAATTATTATTCATTATTCAAAAATTTTTAAAAATATTAATTAATATATTCTTCATAAAAATTTAAATATTAATAATTTAATTTATTTGAAATGTTTGAAATATCCTTTTGCATTCAAATTTGTTTCATTAATTTTTTCTATTTTAAAATATAAATATTAATGATTCAATTTAGTATTAAGAATAGCATTATATACTTTTAATTCATATTTTATTTACTTTCTCTACTGTGGATATTATACCCTATCTAAATTATTTAATTTTTAAACTCAGATTTATCAATTACTAAATTATTAATGAATAAAATAATTACCCATATTATTAAATTAATTTATATTTCTTTAATTGCAATAGTTAAATTTCTTTTGTCAATAATTATTTGGATATTAATAAATTAATTATCTATTTATACTATAAATTACTATTTATTCTTCTAAACTTTTTAATTTTGTTTTTTAAAATAATTTAATTCATTCATTTATTCTACATAATGATTTAAATATTAACAATTCGATTTAGAATTAAGAATATTAATAAATATTCTTAATATGTAAGGTAATTAGTATTTTCTTATTCTTTATGTTTTACACCATCCATATGATTTCATTTGAAATACATATCTACCAATTTTTTAATTACTAATAAATAGTCTAAAATTTTATATTACAAAATATTTTATTTATTAATTGAAATTATGGAATTTCTTAATAATTTATTCCACTTATAAATTTACAAATTATTTATTGTTTAGTAATTTTAGTTCAATATTTAAATTGTTATAATAGTTAAAATTACAAGAAAAAGTATAGTAATAATTATTATTATAAATAATACTGCATTTAGTGGTAACTAGAAAATAGTCACCACACATGATCTTTTGTGGTGACCCTCAAACGTGCCACTAAAGTCTTTTAATGACGACCATGGAAAGGTTGCCATTAAAACTCATATTGTGGCAAAGGAGGAAAAGGCGCTACTAATGTTATTTAATGGCAACCAAACTAGCGCCACTAAATTCCTTTTAGCGATGACTTTTCATTCTTCGCCACTAAAATTCTACTATGGCAACTAAAATGTCGCCACAAGTACTATTTAGCAGCAACACTAGAATGTTGCCACTAAAAGCTCTATTTTTTTTTTTTTTTGTAGCGAAGCATTTTGCCAAATCTCCTATTGTAGACACTTTACCAATTTCACAATCCTTTAAGAAATTAAGCAAGCTAATCAATTGCATGATCCTTAATTAGGCTATGTGAGGCTAATTAATATATTCCTATCTCATTGTTCTTTATCTATTCATACAATAAGTTTCAAGTACCCATACAGTTCAACCCAAGGTCTAATTTCATTATCCCTTTATTAGAATACCAAATCAACCCAATTGGTGGTAAATCCATTATAAAGCATGAAACATGAGATTGAATAAGCACATATATATCATTAATCCCAAGGAAAGAGGGAAAATCAAGCACTAACCCATATTTGGTTTCATAATATGTTATGATTGAATTGCCTCAGCGTAAGTATACATTGCTAACATGTAGTGAAGGAGTGAGGAAAGTATCATCCTCTGGGAATTCTCATCTTAATTGTCATTAATTACTAATGCCTATATAGTTACCTAATCTAAGCAATCATATTCTCAAGGTAGAAATAAGAAAATTGCAATTAAGTCAATACATGCAAAACTTTATATAAGATGAAACAAGTGCAACAAGCTTCCCTATGATTATGGTTTACCAAAGCACTTCAATTGCAATTCAATTACTTTTATAACTCAAGTTCACGAAAGTATACATATAGCAAAAGTAATATAGAGATGAGTAAAGTATCATCTTATGAAGATTTGATAACAAGGAATGGATAAGAATAAAAATTTACACCTCAACCTAAATTAAGCTAGCAAGAATAAAACATTATGGAAACAATTAATTTTCTAGAACTTGCAAAAAGGGAAACAAGCAAAAACTAGTCTTTAAGCAACTTTGATGTTAAAAGAGCCAAGGATTACTAATCCCCTTAATAATTTATGAATACCTTAATTAACCCTCTTAATCTTACTTGTAATGATAATACTTGTTAGCCTAGGGTTTTTTTCACCTATAAGCATTTTCCCAAATTTCCTATAGGAATATACTTGACTAATTATTACACAATCTTTAATTAGGCTATGTAAGGCTAATAAGGATATTCCTATTTCATTGCCAAAACTATCCACTCATTTAATAAGCTTCAAGTAACCATACAAATCAACTTAAGGTCAAATCCCAATATCCCTTTCCTTAGTTTTATTAGAATACCAAATTAACCCAATTGGCGGCCAATCCATTATAAAGTATGAAGCATAGGATTGAATAAACACATATATATCATTAATAAAAAAAAAAAAAGAGGAAAATTAAGCACTAAACCATATTAGGGTTCATAATTATCCGTGTTACAATGCTTAGCTACTCATAAAAAAGAAATTCATTGCAAAAAACAAAGTAAAATGTAGAACCATAAGAAAAACACAAGAGGAAGAGAAAAGAGAAAGAAAACTAGCATGGATGCTTGTCTTCTCTTGAACCCAAAGTTTCTCCTTGCTCTTCCTAAGCTCCTTCCTCTTCTTTAGCCTCCTAAGACAACTAAAAACCAAACATGTTCAAAATTAATCGAAACACTTCTAAAACCCAAAAAAAAATTAAAGCAAAAAATGATTTGTTTTGTGAAGAAACTAAGGCTAGCACTACGATTAAAAAGTTTTAGTCGTAGTGCCTATGGTTTTGTCCTTCAATGAGGTTGCAAGTAAAAAAAGTTTTGTTGTAGCCCCTACCCGTTTTAGTGCTTAGATAGTGATTCTTACCATTATGAGCCTTGATTTCAATAGTTTGAGCTTCAAAGTGGATTAAACTTAGTTTCCTTACCTAATAAGCCTACAAAAACATCCAACTCTAAGTAAACCAATATGCATAATTGAAATAATCCAATATTAATATAATCTTTGTATCAAAATTGCCATGTGAGGCTATGTACAAAATGCATTCACAATTAGCTTTAATCCCCTTGTAAAGACAATAAAATAAGAGTAACTAATCATCAATATACTATCAAAAATAGTGCTAAACAACCTAAGTTAATTACAGTTAACGTTTTGTAATGATATCTTTCATTTTGCCATCTTTTCCTGTCATTTTTCACTAAATCCTTAAATTTTTTTTGTTTATCGTTTTCATCTACCTTTGGTTGTTATAATTTTTCTTCATCAAGTACAACATTTGGCTGGATATCAAAAAGAGGTCAATCTCTATTTGCTGGAATATATTTATACATACATATATAGAAAAGTAAAAGACACATTAGTTATGGCTTGTCCTTGATCTCTTAGCAAGGTTCATAGTCACATCAAGCATATTAGAGTTCACGTATTTGGAAGATTTTAGATTAGCTTTTGGCACCATTACGTGGAGGTAGCTACAAGTAGACCATATCATATCAATGGATGTAGTTCTTCATTTAAGGGCCCACTCAAATTATCATCACAGTCTATATTGTTGGATAATATACAAGTCCCTTGGGATGATGGTGATGAAACAGAGAATGAAGATGAAGAGTTCTTAGGATTTGATAAGTTTGTAGAAGCACTTGATCCTAGAGGAGATAGCTTTAATTCCAAATCAAGACCCACTTCATGATCCTTGGATATTTTAAAAATGCCTCTTTTCTTTGTTTCCTTTGTAGTTGTTTTATCCTTTGAAGAAACAAATAGCAAAATACATAAAAATTGAGTGAAAGTATATAAAAAAAGCTGAAGAATGACACTTGCCCTCATTAATGCTTTAATTATTTAGATCATATTGTATATTAAAGTATGGGCTTAACAAATGTCATATTTTTAAGTATTAAAGCCCAAAACTTGCAACAAATATTATGAAAGTAAGATTTGAAATTGACATGATAACAAAGAAAAGTTAAAATGCAGTAAAAACTTTTTTTTATTAAAATGTATAAATAATAACATAAAAATATAAATTACATAATATTACCTAAAGAAAAGTAAATGCAAATCATGAAGACTTTATCTTTAATCATTTATCAACTCATATTAAGTTGTATAAGCCTTCTAATTTTGTAAATTCCACCCTAAAATATAAAATTGTAGCCAAAATTTAAAATTGTATGGAGAACTAACCAAATCTTGAAGTTTGGTCACTTGATTTTTTTTTTTATTTTGATAAATTTTACAAATTATAAACAAATCAATCTAAGCTAATGCAAAGAACATTCTAGGGTTAAACATAGCTTGATCCTCCATTGAAATAGATCAAACTGGGCAAGTTTTAAAAGTAATTATTATAGAAAATGGGATAAATCACATTTCAATAATGTCAACCCAAATTGTAAATAAAAAATGCTATTTGATCCATTAGTTTAATTATTTAGATCTTATTGTAGATTAAAGCATGGGCCTTACATATGTCAATTTTTTACATGTTAAAGCCCACAACTTGCAACAAATATTATTAAAGTCAGATTTGAAACTCACACGATAACCAAGAAAAGTTAAAATGGACTAAAAACTTTTTAATTAAAATGAATAAATAATAACATAAAAATATAAATTATATAATATTACCCAAAAAAAGTAAATGAAAATAAAAAAAGACTTGAATTTTAATCATTTATCAACTTTGGTATAAGAAGTTCTTTGAAATCCAACCCTAAAATAAAAGATTGTAGCCAAAATTTAAAATTGTATGGAGAACTAAACAGATCTTAAAGCTTGGTCAATTGATAACCAGCCCATAATTCAACATTTCTAATGTACACAAATCCCATGCAACCTGTCAAATTAAATTTCCTTCCCAGCAATTAACATCCGTGCCTCACGTCAACTCCAACTCATTTTAACTATGTAATTGCCCAGTGTACCACCTAAACACTTATCCCAGGTTATATGACATTCTGGTCTTGCTTTCAAGCTCCATATCAATGGGAAGTGAGTATGTATGTGAGTATATAATATGTTAATACAATACTAAGGACACCATTAAGTGGTTTTGTCCTGCTGTGTATTTAAAAAGGTTATAGGACATTTAAGGCCATGTTTAGTAACATGGAAAGGAAAGGATGGGAGAGGGGGAAGGAATCAAACAAAAGTGTGTTTGCTATAACCATTCTATTGGGAATGTCCATTCCTAAGAAAAGCTTACTTCCACCAATTTATTATATCAAATTAAACAAAACTGTGTTTAGTATAACCATTCAAATAAGAATGTCCATTCCTTGATAAGCTCACTTCCACCAATTTATTCCATCACAGATTTGATGGAATCTGATGGAATCATAGTCATTCCTGAGAATGGAAGGCATTTTTATTATAACACCCTTTTGGAAAGTATAAGCTCTTGTTGTCTTTCTCTTATATCTTTCCCTCGTCTTTCTCTCTCCTCCGTCTCTCTCATCTATCTCTTTTTCTCCTCTATCTCTCTCTCTCAACTTGTCTAAGTGCATATTTCAATAGTAGATTCAGATCGATTTTTAAAGAACCTAGAATTTTTTATACTATTAAATCGTTATTTCTTTATGATAACTCAAAATTTTTCCATTTTTGAAGAACACATATTCAAATCAATTCAATTCATTATCTTTCATACAGATTCTAGAAGCATTCCGTTCTATACAAGATAGACTAAAGATGATGATTCAAGAAAGGACGAAGAAAGGATGAAGAAAGGACCAATAACTTTTAGAGATAAGTGGAGACCAGTGGCTTCTGAAGGAAAGTGGAAGACGATAGTGAGGGAGACAAATGGATTTTTATTAATAGAATACTATTTATTTTCATTTCTATAAATAAGGGTATTTTGGTCATTATACATCCTATACAAAAAGATTATTATTCTCATTCCTTTCCATATCATACCAAACATAATTTTATATTATATGATTCCATTCCATTAAAACTCATTCCTATTCTTATTCTAATTCTCATTTCCTCAATGCTACCAAACGAGCTCTAAAAGTACCCTTATATTTTGCATATCAATATTGAAGCTATTTGGTATTATTTAATATACTAGAAGTTCTTAGATAGCACCATTTGATATGACATCTCATGTCTTACTAATGAACTGTGCAGATTTGATAGTTTAAAGTAATGTAAATGACCAAATATTAAAAAATTTTCACCTAATGAGTGAACTATGCAATCCAATGACCAATTTGGGAGCATAAGTGCAGCTAATCCAAATCAATTACAAATATGAGTGGAAAAGTTTATACCATGTGATGTTAATCTACAAATATAATCCCTTTAATGGGTTAGCAAAGGTAAACTCCAATTATGGTTTTTAGTACCAAATTTAATTACTCCATAAAAGAGAAAAAAAAACATTTGATGACACATACAGTAATATTTTAATCAGTGGTAAAAGATAACTGAAAAGAGACAACTAAAAAACATGTAAGTCAAATGGTGGAAAAAGACAATGGATCAATTTTCGAACTATTTGGCTAAGTAGAAAATTTTTTTTCATATAGTTGTTGTGGAAAACTTAACTATAGAAGAATTGAATGTTTAACTTTATATAAAAATGTGCATAATTTTATTTGACAAGCAATAATATATACATAAAGAAGGATGTTGAATGGTGAAATCAAAAGAAATTCAATTTTAACATATCAAACTTTCCATGGTGGTAATTAACCCTAACAAATCATGTTCTTTTTTGGTATTGAGTTTTAGAAACTATTCTAATTATATAAAACAAACAAAATACAATGTATTCCAATGCATAAATTGAGGATGTTATTACATCTTTTTGGCTGTTTATATAATTAAAAAAATCCCATTAAGCTTAGGTCATCTATGCAATTTATTATTTTATAAAATTTTGTCACGATACCATTCAATTGTGTCTTTCTTTGTTATAACAATTAGAATATTCCCAATTTTTGTCTAAAATATTCATTTTTCAGGTAATTTTATAGGCGCATCTTAATTTTAGCTATCAAACAAATACAATAATTACATATAGTGTCTTGTAAAATGTCAAGCTTATTAGAAATGGTATAACAACTTTTTAATGATTATACTAAATATGAGAATATTAAATACTATAATATTCCAAATATCTAAGAATTTATGATAACAACACATTAATGAAAGTACTTCTTGAAATAATTAAAATTGCACTTGAGAGAACATATATATACTATTTGACCAATTTTGATTAACCTCAAGTGGCTTAGCTTTATTAAGAATTTGAGCATGACTTGACTATTTGTGATATTATGCATTTTTATTTTTAAATTTAAATTAAAGAATTTTCAAGCAACATTTTTAAAAATTTTTGGAGATTATTATAATTTACTCAAAAATTAATCCGTAAAGAACATTAAGAGAAAGATTTAGCAATGGAAATTAAAGAAAGTAAATTCACGCAATGGTTGCCAACAAAATTAATACTAAGATGAAAGGGTAAATCAACATTCATAACATAAAGACGACAATACATAACCTAAAGCACAAAAGAATATTAAACTAATATGAAAAGCACAACAAGTTCTCATGACATATTTGAGAGACACAACGATGTCTCATAGAACAACAAACTAGGGACACATCAATTAGGGCTTGTCTTGATAGCTTGGCGGAAACATCAAACAGACTAGGGTTCATGCATTTCGGGCATTTTGGATTAGCCATTGACACCATCATGTACAGATAGCAAGAAATACACCCAATCATGATCAGTTGAGGTAGATGATTATCATTTCTTGAAGTCCCTCCCAAAAACTCAATGTAGTCCAGAACATTGTTGGACAACATGCAAGTCTCTTGGGATGAAGGTGATGAAGTAGACGATGATGAAGAGTTTAGAGCATTTAATAAGTTCTTAGAAACACTTGAAACTGGAAGAGACAGCTTTGGATTTAGATCAAGACCCAGTTCAACATGATCCCCAAATGTCTCAAAAACGCCTTTTTTCTTTGTTTCCTTTATAGCTATTTTAGTTTTTAAAGAAACAAATAGACAAATATAGATGAAAACTCAGTGAAATTTTGATGAGAAGAGCTAAAGAATGAAACTTGTTTGTCATTAGTGCTTTGAAACTCAACCTAAATAGTGGATCAATTAGTTTAAGTAATTAGATCATACTATAGATTAAGGTATGGGCCTAACTTGTGCCAAGTATTTTAATTGTTAAAGCCCAAAACTTGCAACAATATATCATTAAAATAAGATTTGAAACTCACATATTAATTATATAATATAATCCAAAGAAAATTACTCAAAAAGCATAAAGACTTAAATTTTAATCATTTCTCAACATAGAAATTTTGAAATAAAATAAAATGTAAAATCCAACCCACAAGTGTAAGATTGTAGCAAAAAATTAGAATTGTATAAAAAAAAACTAACCAGATCTTGAAAACTTGAATTTAGGTCAATTGATTTATTTATTTCAGTTTAATAAATTTTACCCATTATAAACAAATCAATTTAAGTCAACCCAAAAATCAATACTATGGTTAAATCTAGATTGATACACCATTAAGTAGATCAAACTCACCAAGTTTTGAATAATGTCAATCCATGTTTAACTTCAATGAATTTCACAATGAAAGAATAGAATATGAGGCTTTCCAATAAGAATCAAGCAGTAGAACTTAAACTAGCAAATTTTAGTATAATGAGAGTATTCAACTCAGAAATAACTTAATACTCCATTGAAACTGTGATTGATCATCTAGTCCAAGCTGGGTTGGATGATTAATGTCAAGAGATACATGAAATCTCTTACCGAGCTTATCCACGTTGATGGTTAGCCCATCATTAACAATAATACTATCATCACTTAGGGAATCATCCATTTCATTGCTTTCAATTGGAGAAGCATTTTGAAGATTTTCAGAAGGAGTGCTCATTTTCAAAGATTTAATCAAGGGATGGTACACTGATTACCCTATGAGAAAATGAGGTGTATATATATACTGAGTGGACATGGTTTTCGAACACGCTAATTGAGAAAAAAAGGTTTTAACTTTTTTACTAATTTCCAAATTCAAAGGAGCAATTATGAATTATAGTGGTAAATTGATTTTAAAAATTAACAAATATAATATTAAAATAATTTAAATTATAGTTTTTTGTACCAAATTTGAGAACTCCAAGGAAGGAAGTAAATTTTACGACACTATTTGTAATATTTTTTAGTGGCAAAGTAATAGCTAGAAATTTGAAAAAAAAAAAAAAAAGAAATCAAAAGGTTGAAAGGGACAATGAAAAAACATGTGATAAGGTGAATGGTGGGGAAAAAAATGGTTCATTTTTTGAACTATTAGTCAAGTTGCAAATAATGTCTAAACACATTTTTCTATAAAATAAAAGGTGTTACCCATAATTAGTTGGTTGAGGTGGTAATCTGCTTACAATCCCAAGTGGCTAACCAAGGTGGCCAAAGGCATAGGAGTCGCCATACCAAGGAGGGTTAATACACATAATACTCCATCACGATAAAAAAAAAAAAAAAAACATTGCTATGGAAAGCACAACTGCTCAGGAATTTGACAGTTTCTATATTATATCTTCAAATAAAGATATATATTATATTTGATCTGACTAAAGGTAATATCTACATAAAGATAGAAATTGAATGGTGAAATAAAAAATTAATTTTACAACATCGAGCAATTCAGCATAACATTTTGTAATAAATTATTTTCCTTTTTTGGCATTGAGTCTGCTGTAATTATGAAAACAAACAAAATATAATGAATTCAATGTGTAAATTGAAGATGTTAGTTACATCTTTTGACTAATTAAATCAATAGGGAAATGCAATCAAGCTTAGCTAATATATGTAATTTAGCATTTTTTTAATGTTTTATCACATTAATTCTAGTGTTTGTTCCTAATTTGTTTTCTTTTTTGACTATTCAGTTTTTTTTTTTCTGTTATTAAGATTAATGTATCTTTAGTCTTTATTTGAATTGTTCCACTTTTAAGTAATCTAAAGGTGCATTTGGTCACATTGGCCTCATGTAGTAAAGACTTTTGATCCCATAATTCTCTTTTGTTGGATTAATCATTTCCCACAAAGCCAAAAACTATAGTTGTATGTCATGGTACAAAACTTTTATTTAATCAAATTTAGCTTGAGCATCACATTTCAACTTTGACTTGATCACACACTTGCTTCCTCACCATGGGATACCTTGGCCAATATCCCTTATGCATTATTTCTGATCTAAGAAGCATAAATACACCTAAAAATAAGACATACCAATATCAGGTACGCATCCAATAAAATACACAATATGATACACCTACATACATATCAATTTTTATTTTGTGGGATACATTTCAAAATGTGTCAAAATAGTATCAAATCGGTGCTAAAACATTTTTGTCCATTTTTTTTTAGTTGTGTCATTGTTGTATGTTAAGGTTACAATACAACACTCACATAAGTATATGTATCACAAAGTAATATAAAGATGAATTGAGTATCATCTTATGAGGTTTTGATAACTAAGGAATGGATAAGTATAAAAATTTACACCTTAACCTAAATTAAGCCACACAAGAGTAATAAATTATGGAAATGATTAATTTTCTAGAACTTGTAAAAAGAAAAAAAGCAAAAAGCAAAAACTAGTTTACAAGCAACTTTGATGGTTAAAAGAACCTATGATTACTAATCCCCTTAATACTTCATGAATACTTTAATTATATCTCCTAATCTTTCTTATAATGGTAATACATTTTAGCCAAGGGTTTTATTTCAAATATAAGCATTATCCTAAATCTCCTATAGGTATATACTTGACTAATTTCACAATCCCTTAAGAAATTAAGCAAGCCAATCAATTGCACAATCCTTAATTAGGTTATGTAAGGCTAATAAGTATATTCCTATCTCATTACCAGAACTATCCATTCATTTAATAAGCTTCAAGTACCCACAAGACTTAACCTAAGGTCAAAATCTAGTATCCCTTTCCTAAGTTTAATTAGAATACCAAATCAACCTAATTGGTGGCTAATCCATTATAAAACATGAACCAGAGGTTTGAATAAACACACACTCACACATATATATATATATATATATATATCTCATTAATCACAAGAAAAGAGGGAAATCAAGGACTAAGTTATAGGGTTCACAATAATCCTAGTTACAATGCTTAGCTACTTATAAGCAAGAAAATTATAGCCAAAAACAAAGTAAAGTGCAAAACTTTAAGGCCCCATTTGGTATGCAAAAAGAAAGTGGATGAGAAAGGGAATAAGAAAGAGAATAAGGAAGGAATGAAATGGAAAGGAAAGTTTTGATACCAAAATATGTTTGGTATGTTGGGAATGGAAAGAGGAGTGAAGTTGTAAAGTTTGTTTGGTATGGTACAAATAATGATGGAATGGGAATGATAATAGTATAAAAAGACCAAAATGCCCCTTAATAGAATCCACAACAAAGATATTAAAAAAATCAAATGCACCTAGGTTACAAAATCTACCAGCTCTATTAAAACCTATGATATGTAAAATACAACCTTTCCACCATGTGAAAAAAACTTAAAACCCAAATGTTAACCTACATCAATCCATGGCAAATAAACCCATAACAAGCCATCACCTAATCTGACGCATTATAACACAAGGAGACAATACTGCAGTGTTTCTATAGCTAAAACCAAAATCCCTATGTTAAGTGAAATATAGATTAAGGGCATATTTGTAATCTTACCTCCTATCTCCTGGAATGATAGTGGTTTCCTTCACTATATTAAAGGAATGAACTCTCCACTGTAGGTAAGAAAGTAAACTTATGGTAAGGTGACACCCTTGTACTATACACTCACACCTTACTCTCTCTCTCTCTCACATTCCCTCACCTTGACCTTCTACCAAACATACTCTAAGAAAAATACATAAGGCAAAGAAAAGAAAGAGAAAACTAATGTCGATGCTTGTTTTCTCTTGAACCTAAAGCTTCTCATTGCTCTTGCTAAGCTCCTCATCTCCTTTAGCCTCCAAAGACAATTGAAATCAAACATGCTCGAAAAACATGAAAACTTTTCTAGAAACTCCTAAAAATTAAAGCATAAAACGGTTCATTTTGTGCAAAAATGAAGGTTGGAACTACAATTAGAAAGTTTTAGTCATAGCACATGTGGCTTTGTCTTTCAATGAGGCCACAACTGGAAAGTTCTAGTCATAGCCCCTAACCCTTTTTAATGCCTAGATAGTGTTTCTTGCGATTTTGAACCCTGATTTCAATACTATGAGCTCAAAATGAATTTGGCTTAGTTTCCTTACCATAGGAACCTACAAAAACATCCAACTCTAAGAAAACCAATATGCAAAGTTTAAATAATCCAATATTAATCAACTTAATATCTAAATTACCATGTAGGGCCATGTATAGTATGTTATCATAACTGGCTTTTATTCCTTTGCAAAAACATTAAAATTAGAGTAACTAATGATCAATATACTATCAAAAATAGTGCAAAACAACCTAAGTTAATTAGAGTTAACATTTTGTCATGTTATCTTTAGTTTTATCATCTTTTTTTGCTATTTTTCACTAAATCCTTAAGTTTCTTTTTTTGCTTATTGTTTTCATCTACCTTCATTTGTCATGATTTTTCTTCATCATATACAACGTTGGGCCAAATATTAAAAAGAGTTCAATCTCTATTTGCTAGAATACATTTATACATACACACATAGAAAAGTAAAGGACACATGAGTTACGGCTTGTCCTTGATCTCTTAGCAGGGTTTTTAGTGACATCAAGCATATTAGAGTTCATGCATTTAGAACATTTTAGATCAGCTTTTGGCACCATCACATGGTGGTAGCAACGAGTACACCACATCATGATTAATGGTTGCAATTCATCTTTTATCTTTTAAAGTCCCACTTAGATTCTCATTGGAGTCCATATTGTTGGATGATATACATGTCCCTTGGGATGATGGTTATGAAGTAGAGAATGAAGATAAAGAGTTCATGAGATTTGAAAAGTTCTCAAAAACACTCGATCCTTGAAGAGATATTTTAGTTCTAGATCAAAACCCAGTTCATGATCCTCAGATATCTCATAAATGTCTCTTTTCTTTGTTTCCTTTGCAACTATTTCAGTTTTTTATGAAACAAATAGCAAAACACATAAAAATTGAGTGAAAAGTAGATAAGAAGAGCTAAAGAATGAAAATTGTCATCATTAGTGCTTTGAAACTTAACCCAAATTATAAATAAAAAAATGCTATTGGATCCATTAGTTTAATTATTTAGATCTTATTTTAGATTAAAGTATGGGCCTAGCATATATCAATTTTTTTAAGGGTTAAAGCCCAAAACTTGCAATAAATATTATTCAAGTAAGATTTGAAACTCACATGATAACTAAGAAAAGTTAAAATGGATTTTTTATTAAAATAGATAAATAATAACATAAAAATATAAATTATATAATATTGCCCAAAGAAAAGTAAATGAAAATATAAAGACTTGAATTGTAGTAATTTATCAATTCATATTGAGTTGTATAAGCCGTCAATTCTGCAATATCCAAACCCAAAGTATAAGATTGCAACTAAAATTTAAAATTGTATGGAGAATTAACCAGATCTTGAAGTTTGGTTAATTGATTTCTTTTCTTTTTTTTTAGGTTGATAAATTTTATCTATTATAAACAAATCAATCTAAGCCAACCCAAAGATCAATTCTAAGGTTAAGCATAGATTGATCCATCATTAAAATAGATTAAACAGGAAATCACATTTGGATAATGACAATCGTTGTTTAACTTGAGTGAATTTCATAACAAACAAGATAAATGGAGAATAGAATAAGAGGCTTTTTGTTGCAAATCAAGCAAAAGAATTTAAACTGGAAAATTTAAAGTATGACAAGAGTATTCACCTTAGAATTAACTTGATACTCCATTGAAAAATGCAATTCATCATTCAATTCAAGCTAGGTAATGTAAAGAGATTCATGAAATCTCTTGCAAAGTTGATCCGCAGGATGGTGAGGGCACCATCACCAGTAATAATATCACCCCTTAAGGAATAATCCCTTTCACCTCTATAAGTTGGAGTAACTTGTTGAAGATTTTCAAAAGGAGTGCTTATGGTCGAAGATTTAATCAAGGGATGGTTCACGTTTTACACTTCAAAAAACCAAGGTGTGTATATATACTGGGTGTACATGGTTGAGATAGTAAGTTGCTTAAAACCCTTGGTGGCTAAAGATTCAAATCATAGGAGTCGCCATACTGAGGGGGGTTAATACCCACAATACTCCATCACCTAGAATAGTGAGAGCAATGTCCCATGTAATTTTTATTCACAAAAAAGAAAGTGTTACTATGGAAAGCTCAACCTCTCAAGAATTTAATGAATTTTATATCATATCTTCATATAAAGATGCATATTATTCAATCTGACAAAAGGTAATGTTTGCATAAAAATGGAAATTGATTGGTGAAAGAAAAAAATTAACTTTTAAAAGGTTGAGCTAACCATCACAACACTCTATAATAAATTACTTTACAAGTTTAGCTAATCTATATAATTTATTTATTTTTTAATGTTTTGCCATGTTAACATTAGTGTTCATTTCTATTTTTCTCTTTTTAGACAATTCAATATTTTTGTTATTATGATTAAAGTATCTTTGATCTTTGTTTGAATCATTCCTTGTTTGAGTCATCTTAAAGGTGCATTCAATCACATTGCCTTGTACAATTATGACTATAATCTTATAATACTCTTTTGTTGAATCAAATGTTTCCCACTAAGTTACAATTGTAAGTCAAAGTTCTAGCACTATGATTTGATTTTGATTTGGCTTTACTAATAAAAATGCAGTTGTCAAGTAATAATGCAATATTGTGTAAGTACAAGTGTGAGCCTCACTAGGAATGGTATAAGCATGGTTGTTAACTTGGTGAATTAGCGTTTTTACAAGCAAAAATCGAATAAGCTCGGTCCTAGTTTTGACTCACGCTAATTCATGAGTAACTTAGTCCAATTGATGAGTCATTACCGAGTTGGGCGAGTTGAGGCAAGGCTCTCCTTCAAAATGCACTCCACCAGATTCAAACCTGTGCACAAAAAAATGACTAATGCCTAACCACTTGACCATGAAAAACTTTCAATATAAAAATGACAAAAAGTTATATATAAACAAGTCTTCATTTTAATTTGGCCAAATAAGTAAAACCTTATAAAATTTATTGTTCATTTTAATCCCTCACAGGTAAGATATTATTTTAATTTAGTCCTTTATAGAATTTGTTTATAATTTAGTCCCTTATATAAATATTTTTCAATTTCTTCCTTCATAAATAACATCATTATTAATAATGTCCTTCATATTTTTTTATAGTTTGAATTTTATTTTAGCCAAATGAATAACATCTCTTTTGGTCTCTCACTAATAGGTTATTTATTAATTTGATTCCTTATAAAATTTATTTCTCATTTTGGTCCCTTAAATAAAATACTTCTCAATTGATTCATCATTAAATTTTTTTATCAATTTAGTCCCTCACATATAATTTTTTTCTCAATTTATTAATAGAGATAAACTCTTACGAATCTATGTTACAAGTCTACACCCCCCTCACGAGTCTACCTAGAATCACAAATTTAATAACCTTGGATATAAGTACTTCTATATAAGGCATTTGAAATATTTTCTTAACATGCGCATGTATACAAGCATAAGCATCTTTACAAGTAAATTTAGCATATTCACATATGTACAGACTAATATCCAAGATTACTCTAGTTATTAGTCATAGAAAACAAATAAAGAACCAAATAGGTAAAAAAAACTCAGAAAAAAAAAAAAAGGACTTAAGGCTCAAAACCTAGGTAGTTTCTAGATATTATGATCCTTTTAGTTAACTTCATGAATTACCATGTATGTGGTAGCAAATTTCTTAAACCTTGAATATCCCAATTGGTTACTATTGAGTCACTTTTGTGTAAATTGATCCCAAATTTTAGAGTTACTTATTACTTAAAGATCATATTAGCCCACTCAATCCCACATATTCTAGCCGTTTACCAGGCAATATCAAATTAGCCCTAAGTGTAACATGCTAAATGAAATTTGTTCTAAGACTCCCAATTGGAAATGCCTTAGGAGAAAAATACAATTTTAGTTTATCCCTTTTGGTTAAAGTATTAATTTGGCCCCTCGAAGATGGAAAGTATCAAAACGATCCTTCAAAAATAAAAAAGCGAATGAAATTAGTCTTTATGGAGGACTAAATTAATTTTTACAAGACCTATATTTTCTGAATGATTTCATCTTTAAAAGATTATTTTAATACTTAGAGGACCAAATTGATCTTAAGGTCAAAAGTAATGAACTAAAACTATATTATTCTCTATGCCTTAGATTAGCTACACAATTATAAGTTTCAATTGTTTTAATCTATTATTGTAGTATGAATTAAATTGTATTTAAGATTATTAAGTTCCAATAGGCTACCATTTTTCACTTAAGACTCTTAAGGCAATATATTTAGATTTAATAGAAAGATTCAATTTAGTGTCCTAATTAGTTATCATAAATATCAACAATCAATCAAGTCAGAAGCATAGTACTTGCACTGTAAGCATAGCACACATACTCATAAGATAATTAACATGAATTTTCATAAACTTGAAGGAGCATCAAATTTTGATAGTAATATCATGGAGTTGAATGGCGGAGACTAACGTTCAAACTTTCAAAATATATATATATATAGAGAGAGAGAGAGAGAGAGAGAGAGAGAGAGAGAGAGAGATATTTAAATATATATATATATATATATTGTAAAGGATGAGGACTAAATATTAATTTTTTATTTTTAAATAAGACATGGATGAAATTAGTAGTGAGAATTTACTCAGAACGATTTTGACATTTTGAAATTTACTTTTCTTTTTAGAATGAATATAGAGCTAAAGATATTTTGGGGATCAAATAAGGTTTCGATTTTTGGATTTTAGTTCATCCTAGTTTGAGTATAATTTCACTCAAATTCATCTCTTTTTCTATGCTCACTTTTAGTTCAATCTTACAAACTTACGTAGTAATTTTAGTTTTGTAGGTGTTTGAAGAATTTGAACCATGACTTGGTTCTCATTTAGATTCGAACTTATAAATTTTGAGGGATTGTTCTGAATTATTTTAAATTTTTTATACTAAAATTACAATATTATTTTAAATCTTGAAAAAATAAAAATAAAAGTAAAATCCACGTCTTGTTAACAGATTATTGATATGTCATTTTAGGGGTATTTTGTATAATTTTAAACTCTATATATTAAAAATATATTTATAATTAAAATATATTTATAGAGGAATGAAATAAATATTTTCCATCACGATGATAAAATTTAGATGGGTATAAGATGCCGCTTTGGCCGTCATTGTCTCCTTGCTTTCATTAGGGTTTTGCGTCTCGCGAGTTGCAGGCTGCACCAGGCACGCCAACAGGCCAAAATAGTTCCTTCATAGTTTAGTTTCGGTGTCTGGTGAAATCGTAATATATCTACGATATCGTGCGACAAGGTACGATAATTTGGTCCTTGTAGGAAAAGGCCTGTCTTTAGTTCTCTGTGTTCTTTCTGCCAATTTGCTAATATTCACGTGGTTCCTCTATTTCAAAAAGTCCCTTGCCTTGCTGGTCCAGAATTAGAAGAAATAGAAAATGGTGAAGAAGAGCAAGAGTAAGAGGGCTTGTTTTCCACGTTTTACTTTGCAATGTATTACCTGAATCATTATGTTTGCTTTTGTATAACTTGTTTTGCTGAATTGTTGGCAGAGAGTAAGAGTAAGAGGATTTCATTGAAGAAAAAATACAAGATCATAAGAAAGGTGAAGGAGCACCACAAGAAAAAAGCCAAAGAGGCCAAAAAGCTTAACTTGAATCGGAAAAGAAGGGTTGAGAAGGATCCCGGTATACCCAATGACTGGCCCTTCAAGGAACAGGAGCTTAAGGCCCTTGAAGCCCGACGAGCTCGTGCTATTGAGGAGTTGGAGCAGAAGAAAGCTGAGCGGAAGGAGAGGGTATTGCTTCATTTTTACTTGACTATGTTCGTATGAAATTTAAGTTTCTATGCATTTCTTAAGCGGAAAGACGAGTGAATTGGAAATATATCTGAAGTTGTGAACTCATATATATCTTCATAATGTCTTTGACGAATAGAAGCCTAGAGATAAAGTTAGATGGACAGTAGCTTTGGCAACAACACTAGATGGTCGCCTCTTATTATACGAACTATCCAATGGTCTAATTGCTTTTATTTTGCTTCCTCTTTATTCTCTTTTTAAGTGTCAACATGAATGGTTGGTACAGATATAATATTAATATACATACTTTTTAGCTATATATTTCTATATAGCCACAGACAAACACGACCTATTCTTTTTCTGCACTCAGGGGAACTTCCCCTACATATATTGGTGAACGCTACTTTGTTATGCCTGCATTTAATAGATCGATCATATTGAAACTTTTAACTTTAAGTTGACTTTTCATGCAGTTCTAATGATTTCCATTTTTATTAAATAATTAATAATTATAGTTTGTACTGTGGCTAACACTTGTTTCAGGCTAGAAAGAGGAAGTTGGGCTTGGTAGAAGATGATGATGTCTCCAAATTGGCTGAAACAGCTTCTGTGACAAAGCAAAGTTTAACTGTAGTTGGGAAGAGTCGAGGTGTTTTGTTTGACTATTTAAATTTAGGTCAAATATTCAATTCTCTCTCTTCACTTTATTTGCATTGATTATATTTTATTATTGTTATTTTTCCTCAGACAACTCAGATAGGGCCTTCTATAAGGAGTTGGTCAAGGTCATTGAAGCGTCTGATGTCATTCTGGAAGTCCTTGATGCCCGTGACCCCCTAGGGACCCGCTGCATTGATATGGAAAAGTTGGTGATGAAATCAGGACCTGATAAGCATCTAGTATTGCTTTTAAATAAAATTGGTATATTTCATGTCACATTTTTGTTGTCTTTTGCATGTGTGGAAAAATTTATGTTCTGCATCTGGTTTTACCTTGGCTAATCATTTGTGCTCTCAATGCAGATCTTGTACCCCGAGAAGCTGTAGAGAAGTGGCTTAAGTACCTTAGAGAAGAATTGCCTGCTGTGGCCTTCAAATGCAGCACTCAAGAGCAGAGATCGAACTTAGGGTGGAAATCTTCAAAAAAAGCCAAAACAAGTAATCTTTTACAAACAAGTGATTGTCTTGGAGCAGATACTCTGATTAAATTGTTGAAGAATTACTCTAGAAGCCATGAGGTAATGGAATTATTTGTAGTATGGATAACTTTTCTCTTAAAATTAGACTTCTGCCTTTGAATTTACTCTTACATGTTTAAGCAATATCATAGTTCAGGTTCAGGCTCCTCGTTCCTCCTGTTTATTATTTTCGTTTACTTAATATTTTCTGGATGTGCATGAATCATGTTTTACATACTTTTGGTAGACAAGGCTTATGTTGATTATTTGTATTGCATTTGAAGTACATGCAACAAACACAGTAATTTGATCTTCCAACTGCTGATATTAGACTAAGCAGAAGGCACGCGACCAGTTAAGATTATAACAAAACCATTCATGTCTAGTAATTTGCATTATCATATACCAAATTTTGTCTTTTAATCGCATTAGTGATTTGAGTTTTTGGGTTTCCTTGAAAGACAAAACTAAAGAGTACAAACTGATGTGAACATTGAAAAACATGGCTTTTCAAGAAATTGGAGGAGGCTTGCAAGTAAATTGCTACTTAAGTTGGATGGTAACAATTTGTCCATTCAAATGTGGGAACATCTTTTGAATTTGTTATCCTATGGTTAAATATGAATCTTTGGTTGTTGGTAGTTTTAATGTAAAGATATGAGATTGGAAGGTTTGGAGCATGTTATGTTGCTGTTGCTGTTATGTGGCCTGATGCATTTGGCAGTGGATTTCTTGTTTTCGAAGGGCAATTTTTCATTAATTTTCATGTAGTATTGTTGTCCAGGTCCTTTTCTCGTGAAAGCTTAACTTTAGAAGGTCCAATCAATAATTTTGACATATATCTCTAGGTAAAATCTTTGGTGCACTCACAGTTTTGGGTATACTGGTGTACTCAATTATAATGTAGTTACATAATTTTAAGATTATTATTTTTGGAGTTAATATTTAAAATAACAAAATTATATAAATTAATATGGGTGCACTGCACCAAAGATGGTACTATATCTCTAACATACTCGTCACCAAAATTCCTTGGATATAAAGCATGGACTTGGCACATATAACTTGTGCTGAATTGCTAAATTATGAAGAATGGGAGGCGCATGGATTGAATTTTTGATTTTTTGGTCAAAGAGCTTTGATACCGTGCCATAACCATTTCATGTCATACCGGAAGCCTAACATGTTATGAGAAGACCCATGGGTTGTTATTATATATTTCCCTAAAATTGTCTCTGGTGTTATGCTTTTGGAGCTTGCTGGAGTGAAGTGTTCTGATTGCTTGATTTTAGAGATATGGGATATTCCTCTTATTGAAATATCCTAAATTGCAATTTTTACCTTATCTCATCTATGAGGAAGCCTCATCCTCACCGTGTTTATCCGCTCCATACTTTTACCATCATGAGTACCATGGCATACTTATCTTTCTCCCCCACAATTCTAGGTATGCCTTGTTGGTGTATATTTCTGGTCATTATGATAACAACATCACCTTGAGAGCTTTTTCTGTTCAATGCGTTTTATTATCTACTATTACTACTGATGAGTGGTGGGGATTTAGAAATCTAGACTATCATGATGACTTAAATCGCTACTGTTTATGTATATTTAGATGTGGATGTGATACCATTGCACAGTTACAGTTTAAACCAGTTATAGATTAAGATTTTTTAATTAAATAATTATGCAAGATAGACAGAAAACTGTGCAGCAAAAGATAGATATAGAAACTGTGCATTACCTTAAAACATAATGCAAGATAGATATGAAAGGATGAACTCTCATCCTAAGATAGAATCAAGATGAGATGAAAAAGATGAAACATAGAAACTTAATCATGCAGCAAAGGTGCCCACTCCGCTGCATGTCACATGAAGTAACTCCCTTAAGAAAAGCCATGAGCTGAACACGAAAGAGAGGTTGCAGAAGTTATGGAAGGCATAGATACAGCCCTGTAGATACATGCATTTCATTCCAACCAAATGTTCCAAATCGCTGCAAAAATTGTGCATTGCCACAATGTTTTACCCTCCTCCTTCTGTTTAAAACCTCTGAACTGAATAAGGGGAAACCGCTCTAAATCCTGTGGACATACTCAAATCTCACCAAGACCCTGAAGATTTATCCTACAAGTAGACAGTCTTTCTGCAGTGTAAAAATATAAAATCTGAAGCTTTTGAAAATATTTATGCTGCAGTTATCACTATATGACTGTGTTAAGCATCTTAAAGTAGCACACATCGGGTCATTTGTGAGGGGATATTGCTTTCATGATTTAAAGTTGGGAAAAAGCTTACGTGATTGGAATGACTTTTTTGAGTCTGTACTCATTTCAGTCAGTAGAAACCTGGGCTTATCATTTCCATTATGCGTCTCTAAAAGCTTGTACTTAACCTTAAGTCTGGGACTGGCTAGTTGTATGCTATCAACTCTAGTTGGGAACTGCTGTTGAAATCTTATCATTCAGTTTATTTGCATTCATGTTCTTGACATTGCAGATACCATGTTCTTATCTCCGGCTTTGTTTTTAACTGAGTTCTTGGTTTTTCCCAGCATTTTACTTGTGATTCTTTTTCCCTGTTATGTAATTTTTGTGTTGGAGGTGAACTAGCCATCGTAGATAAAATTTCTTGATTACATTCTCAATTATAGTGTTGACTCTATTTAATACATCTAGGGCTATATCTTTGCTATCCAGTTTGTCCTCCTTTATGTGTAACTTTCTTTATCAATGCATGCCAATTTGCATCTGTGACATCATAAAGTGGTTTCTAGTTGTATGTTTGATATTCTACTGCTTCTGAGCACTTTGTAAAGCTAACTCGGGATACAAGTTGGCAGGGTTTGCAATAGTGTGCTTGCCTCTTCATGGGTTTTTATTGCTGTCTTTTGGAGATTCTACACTTGATTCCCTCTATCCTTCCTCATTATTTCATAATTTCCTAAATTTATGCTACTCATAGGATTTTTTTAATGATATTTCTATTAGCTTCTGTTAGATTTCAGATCATTGATTGTTAAGGTTTTTTTTAGGGGTGAATATTAATTCCGCTCCCATTCCTTGACAGATCAAGAAGTCAATCACTGTGGGTGTCATTGGGCTGCCCAACGTTGGTAAGAGTAGTCTCATTAATAGCTTGAAGAGATGCCATGTTGTCAATGTTGGTGCTACTCCTGGGCTAACAAGATCAATGCAAGAGGTGCAATTAGACAAAAATGTTAAGTTACTGGACTGCCCTGGTGTTGTTATGCTCAAGTCTCAAGAAAATGATGCTTCTGTAGCATTACGAAATTGCAAGAGGATTGAGAAGCTAGAAGATCCAATTAGCCCAGGTTTGTGAAAGCATTCCTTTCTCTTGACAAGTTAATCTACTTAGCCAAGTGTTTATATTGGTGTTGTGGAGTTTAAAGTGGCTGGTTGGAACTTTATGAGTATACTACTTATGACGGTAAATTAACGGAGCTGAAAGCTGGAACATAGAAATCCCTTGAAATCAGTCTTCTAAGAATGACTTTTAAAATTTCATCTTCTTAAGTAGTATGTTTTTTTTTTTTGAAGAAATATTTATTAAGGAAGGAGAAAATTAGAAAAAGAAAAGGGTTACAATGAATCTGTAAAGCATGGACATCTAAAAAAGAGGAGCCCTATGCATGTCCAACACATATTGGATGCTCGATTAGGCATGATCCTGCACTTTAAATTCCATATTGACTCTTCAGATGCTGTTGTAATGTGTGCATCAGTGTCCATGCTTCCTAGCTGTGGTGAGCACATACAATGAAAAAGCACATCAATGAAACATGTTGCAAAGTAGCCCAATTTCTCCGCAATCCAAAATAGGACCTTCCCCCAAAAAACAAATGCATGAGTGGAACACCAAACGAAAGTCATGACTCAGGAAAACTATCGTTTCCCAAGATCTCATGAAACAAGGATATACCCTTTAAAATGTGACGTTTCTCTCCAGCCAAATGCACCATAACACTGCAAAAGCTGCACATTTCCTCATTAATTTGCCTCCAGTTTCCTACCAAATTCTTCGAAACTTATCAAATGAGACCCCTCCATAGTTGGACGACACACCAATTGTCCACTAAATACTTCAAATTGATCATTCTTCCAAGATACGGCCATTCATCATCCAACAATGTATGAAAAGGTGTGCAGCTGATTCAAGCTTTCCTAAGTATCCATCAGATCAACATAGAAAATCTTGTCATGATTGTTAGAGATTTTATTGTCTTATGGGAGTTGGATATGTACTGTGCATTTTTGCTTAAGGTAAGCAAACTTGCATCCTTTAAGTCTTGGCTAGTCAGTGTTATTTTGCCAATCCCTTTTTCCCCTCTCTTCATCTTTTCCCTCATGTTATTTTGGTTGTATATTGCTTTTTCTAGCAGTGAGGCAGAGTTCTACTAGAGGAAGCAAACTGACACTTGAAATTTTTCTAAACAAGATTTGCAATTTGCATCAAACAGTTCTCAGATATAAGAGAGAAGTGTTATGATGAGTTCTTTTTTTTCAGGTTATGCTATAGTGACTCTTTTCTTATAATTGATTAGAAATACTAATTCATCTTTCCTTTCTCTTTGTATGTCAGTGAAGGAAATTCTTAAGCTTTGTCCAGCTACACTGCTGGTAACACTTTACAAGATTCCAAGCTTTGATTCAGTCGATGACTTTATACACAAGGTTGCTACAGTTAGGGGCAAACTCAAGAAAGGTGGAATAGTTGATGTTGAGGCTGCTGCAAGAATCATTCTCCATGACTGGAATGAAGGTAATAAATAAATACAGCTCATAAAAGTGCAAACCAAGAGAAAGTGATGCATGTTTTCTTTTGAAGTAAATAAAATGCAAGTACTTGTGGATTTACCAAATTAAGAGAAATGTCTGCTTGTGTGTTTCAGGTAAAATTCCATACTATACCATGCCCCCAATTAGGAATCAAGGGGAGCCTTCAGAGGCCAAGATAGTTTCCGAGTTTGCAAAAGAGTTTAACATTGATGAAGTTTACAATAGTGAATCGTCATTCATAGGAAGTCTTAAATCTGCCAATGACTTCAATCCCGTTGAAGTTCCTTCAAGTTGCCCACTCAACTTTGACGAGACAATGTTCGAGGTCTGTTACTGCATTGGAGTCCTATCCATGATATTGTTTTTTAACTTTTAAAAACACTGAAAACTGAATGAGAAACGGTTTTTATAGAATAAATTACCATTTGGGTCCTTTAAAGTTGCAGGTTGCAAGGTTCTATAAATTCATTCTTTAGAAGATAATTACAATCATTAGACTTTACTGATTTCTAATAACCATTAATATGATCCTGCTGTATGCTTCTTTTAAGTGTCAATTTAGTCAAGGCAGGACCATAATGGGATTTTCAAAATTTTTGCTGTCAAATGATGGTAATGATCTTCCAGAGACTAAGTTGATGGAACATGAAGCTTCCAAGAACCGTAGTGATAGTTGACTCTATTTTGTAATTTGTTGATTTATTTTGAAAGTAATTTGGTTATGAAGGTTCCTATAAATTGCTTTGCATGTTATTTCTTAGTCATGAAGTCATGGTTTGAATCTTCAGTTACATAAATAAAATCATCTTAGCCTCATTCAAACTCTGTATTTTAGGATGATATGCAACCTCAACCAGCAGATCAAGTTGAAGGTCTTGTAAACAGGGCAGAAAAGGATGCTGACATGTCTATGGAATGTGAAGATGATGGCAAGAGCAAAGGAAAAACTGCTGCTAGCAGGCAAAATGAGAAACTGTATGCCGAGGATGGAATGCTTAATACAAAGCTTAGGAGGGCAGAGAAGAAGAAAAGGAAAAAGGCTGACAAAGCCGTGTCTGATGCCACGGATGGCGATTATGACTTCAAAGTTGATTACTTCCGAAAGGGAACTGCAATGGATGCTGATGAAGACCAGAGCGAGGATGATGATGATCAACTCAACTCTGAAGAAGTGCCTATGTCAGGTATTCAGGCTGACGAATAAGGGGGGAGTGGACATGCCTTCAATTTAGTGATATAGTGTTGGGCTTGAAACTTTGTCTCTGGGTTTTGAATAGTTTTGTATTAGTTCAGTTTTTACTATATATTTGGGCAAGATAGTGTATTAGATTTCAAATTTTTGTGTCCAGCTGAGGCATCCGGGAATGCAAAATTTTTTTCCATTTTTGATCCCTACTATATATTCTTGTGCATATTTATCTTCCCCGGTCATCATCTATGATTACTTGCAATGGGTGGACGTCTAGTGTTTTGATTCTCTGCCAAAGCAAAGGGGAACGTAATAAATTATTTTCTTACCTTTCACAAAAGATTAATACTAGTTAACAATACATCTAAACATGGGGAAGGGTGACATGGTCTTCTCTTCCACTTGCCTGCCTAAGGCAAGAAAGTGAATGGGAAAAGGTGATAGAAATGGGAAAGCAAATGAATAAAATGAAAATGAAAGTTTTGATGTCTAAATTTGTTTGGTGGTATGTTAGAAATAGAAAAGGAAATAAAATTGTAAAATTAATACGACGATGGAATTGGAATGATAATAAGATAAAACTTGTTAAAAATTTTTTTACCCATACTATTGCCTTTTACAATTTGATGGAACCAAAAGGTGAAGAAAGAATGCCACCCTATCTGTGAGCAGTTGAGGGTCAATGCCAGTGGTTGTCATTGTCTAGTGACTGCCAGCATACTCTGGCGTTGATCGTCGTTGATTTCTGATCATGATTTCGTATTTCCTTTTATTATTAAGATTTCTTATCGCTACACACCCTATTCTGATAACAAATCACGATTTTGATTTTGGATCTGTCATTGATCATCCATGACCGCTCACTGCCCCTCTCTCTCTCTCTCTCTCTCTCTCTCTCTCTCTCTCTCTCAAATCAAGCAAGCTTTATGAGGGAAAGTTGCTCATTTCTTCTGCCCAGCAGATGTATTTCTCTCTCTTAGTATGGAAGAGAGATTGCTCTCCCATGGTATTGTACTTCCTCTGAACCAAATGTGTTTCAGCACCTTTCGATCACCCATTCCAAAGATTGGATCCTCTCCTGTGTTTGTAACACAAGAGAGGCTCCTGTGTTGCAAAACATTGCTTTTTTTTTTTTCTTTTAATTATGTTAAAAATTAATTTTTTTTAAAAAATTATTATTAAATTTTGTTATAAAATTGTTCAATGTTTTTAATACTAACATTTTATTTTTTTAAAACATATATTATTATCATTTTAATACATAAATTAGTACAACATCAATGAACAAGCACGATCAGAATGTCTTCTTATTAAAATAAATAAATTATAAGATGTTGAATAAAATAAGTTTTAATAAAAGCATTCTGAATTTGTAAACACATAATTATTATTTTAATCGATAAACTGGTGCAGTGTATTCAACTGTTTCTTATATTAGAAGCTATTTAAATTTTTTCAAATTTTTTAATAAAATTAAAACTCTAAATTAATATTTAATAGATAAAATCTGATATTTTAATATTTTTATATGTACAATAATTTTATAAAATTTAATATATATTATAATTATTAAAAAAAAAAAAAAAAAACAAGATCCTCTCTAGAACAGGAGAAGATCCTGATCCCCAATTCCATTACTTCTATTGTCATCTTGGTTGCACCATACGGATCCTAAGTCTTCCAGATTTTCATGGAATCAATAATGAAAAAATGGGGAACTCTCACTAGTTCATTTTACCTCTCAATCAACCTCTATCTTCTACGGGTTCTTCTCCCTCTTTGTTGCAAAGGCATAAGAAACCTTGACCACAGTTTTTGCTCCAATGTGAGTATATGATGACTTGTCAGTATCTGGGCTTTGTGACCATATCCCTAGCAGTGGGCTTGCAATTGTGGAGAGGCAGCTCCAATAAGAGGTTGCGAGAGTTATACAATTAAATTAATGTGATTTAATATAGAGATTTAATTGTAATAATATTAATCCAAATAATAATAACATTATAATTATATCCTTATATTATAATTAGAATAATTTTATCAAATTTTAAATATTTAAAGGCTGCATTAGCAGATAAACAAAAAATTGCAAATATATCATGAGAAGGAACCAGGCTTTCTGCACTTGATTATATATATATTGTAGACTTTGCTTAGATGTATCTTCAATTTATAAGGCATTTGTGCCTTTTATCTTTTTCTAATAAAGTACCTCATTTCACTAAAAAAAAAATTAAGTTCGGACTAAACTTAAAAATTGCATATACAATACGGAAAATTACTATAAGTTTAAATTATTTACAATAAGAATTTTAAATTTTAAAATAATTTTGATAAATCCCAGGACTACAATTTTTTTATCTTAGCCTTGAATTCTTTTACTAAATGTTCTTGAAATCTTAGGTCTTTTAAAATAAACAAAATTTAACCTCTAAACTATTCAAAATAATTTTAAAATTTAAGATATTTTATAATAAAAATTTTATATTTATAATTTTTAATTATAATTCTTCGTATATAATAACTAAGAAGAGTATATAATCAGTCTCTCATTTTTCTACTTTATAATAATTTAATCTTTTAAAAATTAACGGTGACAAATAAATCTTTTACAAGTTTAAATTTATATAAAAGTAGTTTTCCATAAATTAAAATTTATAAAAGATTACCATTCTGTTGAATTAAGAAAGGCTGATTTTGCATAAAATAAAATTTTGAAATAGTAATTTGTCATTATATATTTATAAAAGGCCAAATTATCATAAAATATAAAAAAACCTAAGCGCTTTTATATTTTTCTCTATAATAAATATTAGGTGTCATCTTTGGTACACTCATAATTTTGAATATATTAATACACCTAATTATATGTAGAGACATAATTATAATAATATCAATTCAAAAATTAATATTATAATTATATCTCTATATTATAATTAAGTATAATAATACATTTAAAATTATGAACAGAGATTTTATCAAAATATTATCATTACAGTTAGATTTAATTCCAATGCGACCCAATAAACCCTTAAGCTTAATTTTTGGGTCCACCCCTAAATCTAACGCATTTGCCTTGAACAGAAACGGGTCGACCCAATAGACAGTCCATACTGTAAAAAGGATCCGAACCCGTTCAAATCATATCGGTGACCATTCATTTTCCCCCGAATTTGAATTCGAAAACGCGCTAAGCTCGTCTCTACCGTTCATCCAAAAGGAAGACACTGAGCTCTCTGATTCTCTCTCTTTACCACGACGGTGCTTGCGCTTTCATGGAGATCATCTGAACAATGTCGGCGACAGAGAAGCTGTTCGTTCAAATCTTCGAGAAGAAGAACCGGATCATCAATCAGGCCCATCGCCAGTGCCATCTCTTCGACCAGCATCTTGTCTCTAAACTCCTTATCGATGGAATCGTCCCTCCTCCATGGCTCGCCAACCCTGTGCTTCCCTCCATCACCTCAGATCCCAAAGGTAATGCTTCGTCTCCTTCATTAGAAACCTTTTTTCTCTCTGTGCACTTTAAGTGATTTGGTCTTTTTACACTTTGACATTATTAGGGTCACAATATGTGTTTGGAAGTCTGGATTATTTTGTACTCTTAAGAGTGAAAATTCATTCATATGTTGACTCTCACAGCAAGAACGTGCTTCTGATATTTTGTTGGTTTATAGTTTTGGCTTTCGGTATGGAATTAGAGGGGGATTGGGAAGGGGAGAAATTGCAAAGTTTTTGTGTTTGAATTTTTTTTCATCTTTTTTGGCTATATTGCAAGATATGTGTTTTCTTTTGCCCCTTTTTGTTTGAATGTATTGCTAGATAAATTCACGGCTGTTTTACTTTTCATATGTTTTCTTTTGCGACAGATTGAGTGTTGCCCACGAATTTTCTGGACGGTTTACTGTCATGGGCAGGTGGAAAATTTAAAGAAAATGACTTATGTCGTCTTTAGGCTTTCTAATTTAGTAGACCAATTTTTCCTACACGTCAGTTTGGTGTTCCTTATGTTTGATTATGTCTGGATTGTACTGGTCTGGTATCGCGACTTCGTTGATTCGTTTTTGTTACCTTTTTTCCCACAAATTTACTTTTTTCAAACAATAGTGATTACTTGCATCGCCAACAGGAGTGCATTGCTTCTTTTCCAGTTTCTGGAAATATGGATTATTTTATGAAATGCTAAAAAGTGTGCCAATGAATTACGTAAATATACATGAAGCACACTGATCTAGAAAGGAACGAAAATAATGAAAATGTTTTTGCGTCAAAAACAGTAGTTTGCCGGGAAGTTGAGGTTCAACAGAAGTTTACAGGTAGTTTCTTTTGTATTTTAAGTAATTGACGTGGGCTATAATGATAGGGAAGATCCAGAACTTTTTGGTGAACGGGCAAGAGATAAACCTTATAGGGTACCAGTTCTTTTCTTTTTCGCTTCGGTCAAAAATTGCAGTAGAGAGGGGGATCAAATTTACCTCAAAAAATTATATCTTACACTATATGCTTCCACTTAACCTTGCAGGGAATTCAAGTATTACTTCTCATCTGGTTATGTTTAAGCACTATGTCTCGGCCAGTTTGGTTTTGGGAAATCTTATCGTGACTCATTCAAAATTTTTTGTGTCCGTGCAGATTTAAATGAAGATGATCTCATATTTGAAGCTCTATTCTCACGACCGCAATCTACAATTCCTTTCTCTGATCGTCATTGCAGTCTGCAGGGCGACCTCGTTGCTACAACTGATGATGGTCTGCCTCGAAGTGGTTTATATAGTGAGGTGCATGCTTTGAAAAAGGATAGTGATGCAGGAGATGGGCTTTCAAATTTGCCAGATTGCTCTGTCAATAATGTTGGACGTTGCTCAACTAGTGCTCCAGAAATGGATTCTGGTGCTATATCACCTCAAATTCAGATGGAATCAAGGGTCTCACAGAATTACAACGACCTAGCTGTGTCACTGGCAAAGTTGCAAAGATCAAAGTCAAGGCAGAGGGCTCTGGAGCTCCGTCATAGTGCAAAGGCAGCTACAAGTTGTTCAGGAGATGATACTGCTGCCGGTGTTTGTGCTGGCAGAATAACAGGTTCTGCATCTTCTTCCCCACAGTTGGACCATATTGAATGGTCAGACTTGGTCAAAGCTTTTGATACCAATAGTCAAAGTTGTGCCGCGGATGAAGTGAAAAGAGGTGAGTGTCTTGCTCAAAAAAATGATCAGTCTAATTATTTAGGTCGTATTACTAGATCTAAAAGCTTGGCACAGAAACTCAACTCTTTGAATGTGGTTAGTTCTCCCATAGTGAAGGAAGATGGTCCTGAGTTTAATTCTGCGATTGAACGATTGGAGCCTATTGATCCCCCTTGTTTTACAAATGGAAGTTGCGGAGCTAGGGAGATGGATGAAGGAGACTATCAGAGGAGGGAAACAGAAAGTAATGCTTGTAGTGAGAGATTAACTAGATCTAGAAGTACCAGCCAGGCAAAATGTGATGAGGAATTATTGAAGGTTGACACCACGTTGGTTCAGGGCAATGAAGTTGAATCCCATGATTATATGCAACCATTAGCTAACGTTGAATTAACAGTTTTAAGTAAAGATGGTGGCAGCTGGAGTGACAAACAAGAAAGCAATGTTCGCAGTAAGATAAGAAGATTACCTGGAAGTTTCTGCCAGTCACGTGATGAAGATGTCTTGATGACTGGTGGTTCTTTAAAGTCAGTCTGTAAATCAACTCAAACGGCTCAACCTTCAGTTTCACAGCATTCACTGGTTCCTGTAGTACCTGTTTTTGGTTCCTTCCCTAGTCAAAAAGACCCAGTCTTACGTGCTGCAAAAGCAAGAGAAATGAAGAACACTGAAGGAATATCAAGGTCTGCCGGTTACAGTTTTCGTGATAAAAGTTCTACCTGCTCTATATCTGCTGCTTCTAACAGGACTCAGAATTTAAGGGGCACTGAAATGACTGCTGGAAGATCCTCTTCAAGTAAAAAAGATTGCAAATTAAATACCGAAGCGGCAATGGAATCTGTGAACGCTGCAGCAACGACTGCTTGTAGAAATACAGGGTTTGTGACTACTTGCACAACTGAAGGGTCATTGAAGCCCGTGAATTCTTCCAATTTAGATGGCAGAGATTCAAGGCATACTCATTCCACTTATGACAAGTGTTCACTAGTGAAATTATTACACGTTGAAATAGCCGTGGCTGAGAAATCGTTGGCTACTCAAGAAAGGATAATATCACGTGCCAATGTCACTAATAATATGGATGGCAGATCTGCTGCAACTGTTGCCGATGCAGATTTTAATGTCTTAGCAGAAAAGTATAACGCTTGTCTAGGGTCTTCTCCTACGGTTGGGATGGATGTTTCAGTCTCGAGCCCGCGCTCTGATTTTGTGATGTCTGTGAGGCCCAAGCAACTCGATTTCGATGATGTTGAAGAGTTGAGTACGAATGGAATTTCTAGCTCTGATTTAAAAGTGGGAGGACAGGATGGGCCTACTGAAGGATCTTTGACCTTGTGGGAACCAGGAAATTTAGATGACCAAGTAACATCTCTTGTATGCCAAGACAAAGTTATGATCAGAGAAGACGGACCTCAAACGAAATCTTGTGAAAGCCACTTGGTGGAGGCAGATGCATCCAGGAAAGAATTAAATGCCACGTCATCCAAACCAGATTTATCTGTGGTTCAGAAGGAGTTATGCACGCATACCTCTGTAGAAAGTCAAGAGTTACCTGTAAAGGCATCTTCCTCAATGAACCAGTTTATTCAATCACAAATTGCCTGTGAAAATTCTTCTGGAAGATTCCCAAACGAAGCTATGGCGTCCAAATTTGTTTCAGAAAACAGTTGTCTGGAAAATGATGAATGTAGCTCTAAAATATTGGAGCATGCATTTTCAGCAGGAGTTACTGGCAATGATCTGCTTGGAAATGCAGTTCAAACTGTTGCAGATCCTGCAGTTGAGTTACCTTCTGCTGCTGCAATGGATGAGTCAAACATTATTTTAACAGACATGGTTTCAAGTTCTGGCATTTGCTTACCTCAAAACAATAACTTATCGAGGGGGAAGTGGCTCAGTGATGAAAAAGAAGCTGGTTTTTCGAGTGAGTTCCAGAATGTGAAAAAGTCCATGGGCAGTTTGGCCTCTGATATGGACCATTCTTGCCCTCAGCATAAAAGAAGAAAGATTGAAAGTCAAACAGAGAGGGCTCTAGCTGCCTCTCCAAGCTTGTTGGAAAAGCCATATGAATCTGTCAACCATAGGTCGATGAGTGGAAGCTTGAATATCAAAGAAGATAACCAAGATGCGGCCTTAGATGTTAAAGATTTGACATCTCACCTCGAGGATTCAGGAAAGCTGTATGTCAGTTACAGCTCAACTGAAGAAATGCAAAATACAAAGGGATGCCACGTAACGGAAGGGTCTTCCCATGAAGACAGACCGGACCAGGTACCTAATTTTCTGTTTTACATTCTAAAATTATTGAGATTGGGTTGTGTAGGATTTTTTTTCTTTTTTTCCATGGATCAGTGTAGAATCTGAATTTTTTGTATATGTGCCGTTGGGTGGAAGTTGATGTCGATGCACATTATATGGCACATAACATTTTTTAACTGTTAGGCTATAATTATTATGCCGCGTGCTATGGCATAGATATGAATAGGTCTATGTTGATGGACGTTCGCAGTCTTTTTAGGAAATTATGTTAAAGATAGTCTTGTGTTCTGAATATCTTTGAACAAAGTAGTGTGATTTTCCAGTCTTCGACAAGTTTTCGGACAACGTTGTATGTGATGTGTTTTCCAGAAAACAAGCAAAGTTCCGAAATAATCAGAATGTTTGTTGTAAGTTACTTGGGTGAATTTCCAGTTGTCGAGAAAAATTGAGGTTGCAGAAGTTTGTTTTTATAATTAGTTTAGTGCTTGAAGAAGAATAGAGTTTAATGAAAGAGGATGGAAAAACCAGGGCAGAGAAAGCTCAATATCCATAGTTAAGGATTTAATCTACATTGTAGGATAACATCTTTTTCAAGAAGACACAAGTATGAATGTAAGTAGAAAGATGGGTTTTTAAGTAATCCTTAATCTAATAGGAGTGAACTACCTTCAAAATATAAAAATATTCTTTCAATGATGGATATCTCCCAATTTTTTTGAAAAGAAAAAAGAAACCAACTCAAGTAGAACCCACACATAAAAAAACTCCTAGAGCTAATGAAAACTTCATACGAAAAAGAAATCTAGTAATGAAGATCCATATAATCTTAGTTAAGTTCATTGTCTTAACTTAATATATATGTATGGATTCATTTCTGATTCCCCTATTGCTTGTATATATCAATTTTGTTAGTTTGTTCGAAATTGTTTCCTTCTTGTTGGCCTTTTGATGATGGTGATTCTACAAATTGGACTGTTGAGTCTTCATGTCTTTGGTGTATGAAAATTGGCTGACCGTAGATGAAACGCATTGTAAGGAAGATGTGCTGACGAGCGTGAGGACAAATTCAGTTTAGGCAATAACTTCGTTTCCAAGAAGTTTGTTTTCCTATTGTTGGCTTGTATAACTAAAGATGATAGCTTTACCTGAAAACTTGTATGATAGGGCTGATCTTATTTCTGAAATATAAATGTGTAAAAAGCATGACTTGACGACCGATTTACCTGGAGGATATTTGTAAAAGTAAGAAGCGGATTGTGAGTTAATAGATTTTAATACAAAACCCAAGACCGTTGGCTTTGACTAGAGTTTGACATATCTGGATGTTAGCTTGACAAGACATCAATTTTAATGTTCGTGAATTGCTTGTATTCATGAATAAGGCCGCATTGGGCAACAGAACCCCCACATATTTCTGTAAATGTTTCCTTTCTGCCTTTTCTCGAGACCGTGTTTCAAATGATTTTCACGTCGGCAGGTATATAACTTGGATGGAGAGGACAGAAGTGGCAACACCACTCTCACTTTCGCTTCAAATAAATTTGGAGAATCCCTTGTATCATGTTTGACTGAACAGGGTTCTAGCAACTCTCGTAATTGTTTGACGGAGCAATTGGTAGGGGCAAATTTATCTGGCTTCGGTATCGGCTCGACAAGGAGGTGCACCATGGACAAGACTCTGGATTCATGGCATGATGAAAGAAGCAAATCCAGGAGAAGGATTTATCCAGGAAGCAATGCTAAACTCTCTGAAGGTTCATCTGTTTCTCAAGGGATCCAAATCTCGGATCTAATTGGTACGGATGAGAATATACCCGAGATTGAAGGATTCATTATCCAACCAGATGAGGCACGGCCATGCACTGGTGGAGATCAAATTAAATTAGAAAAGTTGAATTTATCATATGATTCAATTGAGTATGCCTCCATTCTGGAGCACTTTGGTAAGTCTACTTTCATGCATTCCCCATTGCGCTGTTCTTCAACCCCATATAGATTGCACAAGATACCGGATCTTTATCAATCTTTACCCAATGGGCTTGTCGAGGGCACGATGGGTATGAGGACTTCCCTTCCTCTTAATGGTGAGAGGGGAAAGTCGCTTTCTGATTGCCTACCCAATTTTAAGGATCAGTCAACTTGGGACATTAAAAAAACATGTGCTTCTCCAATTCAAACTCTATGGGATAGAATTAATTCGAAATATGGCAGTTCAGGGAAGCGAGAGAGTTTAAAACCAGAGCTACCATGCATTGATGAAGAAAATGAAGCTGCCGATGAAATAGCTAATACTTTCCAAAATGGGATTGGTCCACAAGTGACTGCTAGCTCAACCAAAAGAGAACCACTTGTCGAGATTACAGATAATGAAAACTCTTCATTAGTTTCTCAAGATGATATATTAGCTGAGAAACGTGGTCTAGATTCTGCAGCCAGAGAGTTTAGCTTCGGTGGGACTCACAATCAGGTAAAACAGATGCTTGAAAAAGACGGTGCTGGTAGGAGAAGATTCACTGGTAAGGGGAAGGAGAACCAGAGTATAACTCGTGGCGCAAATCGAGCCAAGAGGACTACTGATTCGGTTTGCAACCCAGCCAGTAGGCCCATGTTATCTGGCAAAAATAGCATGAATAAAGGTCCAACTTATTCCGTTGGGAAGCCTACGTGCAACAATATCGTTTCCAACATCACATCCTTCATTCCACTTGTGCAACAGAAACAGGCAACAGAAGTAATTCCAGGTAATTGATCTTATTCCATAAGTTTACTATTTGTCTATTGCAAAGACTTTCTTCCGGAGGCTTGAATCTCAGCATCAGGCCTTGCATTAGAAGAGAAATATTCTTCATTTCATAATGCTTCGGAGCTTACAGTTTATCCATTTTTGCCTATCATGCTGTCCCATCAGCTATAGTCTATATTCATTTTATTGGCTATTTATAGTCTACGAAATATTTTTACTGGTTTGTTTGTCTATTTTTATGCATAACTTTGATAATTTTGTCATATTGAAGTCCAATACTTTTGTTTGGAACTTTAGTTGCATGGTTGTCATGGGTGGCTACCGACCTTCTTAAAAGTGATACCGCTTGCATAATTATATGTTCCCTCAGTTATCACAAATTTTAAACCAACGTTCTTTTGCATTGTCTGGAAATAAAGGGAATCGGATAATTATCAAATTGCTGTGATTAGAAGTCGCAAACTAGGGTCAGGAACACAATCTTTGCCCTCTAATTTATTTAGCAATTATGTGATGATGAAAAAACTCAGTAAGTCTATCCATAGATTGCATATGAAGAGTCGATGGCGAGGAGTGTAATTTATTAAGTGTGAACATGTTTATTGGGCCATTGTGGTTAATAGAACTCACAGCACTCGTATTTTATTAGACTACTAGAAAATTGTCGTTTTCGTCAATCAAATATGCTTACATGAATCAGTGCTGCTTAGATATTCAGCTACTTTCCTCTCTTGGACTTGAAATTATGAGCATGATGGCAGTGTCTGTGTTCTTGAAAATGTTGCGATTAATGTTATCACTTATCATCTTACATGTGTATGTTTGCTGAATGCTTTGGCGTATTTCTTTAATGATTGTGTTATCATTTGTGAACATATAGGGAAGAGGGGCATCAAAGTGAAAGCCCTAGAGGCTGCTGAGGCTGCAAAACGTATGGCCGAAAAGAAAGACAATGAACGTAAGATGAAAAAGGAAGCGTTAAGACTGGAGCGGGAAAGATTGGAGCAAAACAACCTAAGGCAGCTGGAGCTGCAGAGCAGAAAGAAAGAGGAGGAACGAAAGAAAAAAGAGGCAGAAATGGCAGCTAAGAAGAGACAGAGGGAAGAAGAAGAAAGAAAGGAGAAAGAAAGAAAAAGGAAACGTGTTGATGAAGCAAAGAGGAAGCACCAAGAGCATGAGGATAAGATCTGTGCTAAAAAAGGAGAAAAACAAACAAAACGCCGTGCTGTAAAACGCTGCTTTCTAATTGAATTTATCTTTTTCCCTTTATTTTCTACTGTGAAAATGCTAATACATTGGCTTGTCCGGTACAGGGTGATGGAAAGCATAAAAGCAATGAATGTGTCGATGAGGGGGGAAAATGCAAGGACTTGGAAAATAATAGAGAAAGCAACATGAAAATTCCATGGGCTGAAACTTTGACTATCAAGAACCCAACAACTGATGAATCGAAAGAAAGCCTTCTTAGACACTCTGAAGCTGTGAATGATTGCGGTAATACAGAAAAGGTGACGTTTGTAGTTGTGACTCTCTTCAAGTCCTCTTCAACCCTCTTTGATTTCACAGTAGGTTTAGGCATAAGTCAAGTGCCTAGAAATTCTTTCCCGCGCCATACAATCGCCCAGAAAGGAAATGGAGCAAAAGAGTATCTTGGAATCTCTAGTGGTCTAAATGCTCCTTAGTCCTCTCTATGCATGAAATTTTTCTTTTCGAAGTTAATGCGTGCCAAAGTCTGAACTTTTAGGAGTCTTACACTGTTGATATGTGTTTGTATAACCAACCTGTGAAAAATTTTTATGCAGAGAATTGGCAATGAGACCAAAGGAACTATAGGTCATGATTTGATCGTCCAAAACACAATTCAGGAGCAATCATACGACATTTCTCCATATAAAGAATCAGATGATGAAGATGAAGACGAGGAAGACAATAGAAACAATAATAAATTTGTCCCTTTATGGGCAAGGTTTGTGACTCTTTCTCCCTTCTGCGTTAAGAAACTTATAATTTATCTAATGTGACTTCTTGATGACTTATTCGAGTTTGAAAATCTCGAGGTGCATGTGGCATTTATAATTCAATTTGATGATAGGAAAAGAAATTAAGTAAAAGCTTCAATCAAATGTCAAGCATCCATATGCCATTTTCAGTTCTAGAATTTGTACAGTAGTTAAGATGATTACAAATGTTCATCTAGTGATAAATTCATTGGTGAGTGACATTCTCATTTTTTGATGTTTTGGCGTATCTACATGCCTAAGTCTTTCTGCTTTCTGCAGTAAACATCGCCTGTCGTTGGCTGTGTCTTCCCAGAATTTGGTAGACCCGGAAACCATATTTCCGCGGCAAAGTTTTTGCAATATTGCTGAAGGTAACTCTTCATTGATGTTACATACTGATGGAGTAACCACTATGTCACTATCCTAAGCAACAATTGCATCCTTTTGTAGTTCTCCTGCCTCGCAAGCTTCAGGTTATTTAGGGATTTCAGAAAGTTGTGATTCTTTACTTCTTGATCTCCAAGACGGCTCAGATAGATGTACAGAGAAGCAGACTGAGGTGAGTGAGAATGGTATAGAATGAGGAAAAACCTGAAGAGTGTCATGTTCTCTTCCTAGCTACTGGTGGAAGGAGAGGAAGGTATGAAGCTGCCACGGGTACACCATGCACTAAACTTTATTACGTGGAGGCTTCCTGTTTCTCAACTATTCATAGCAATGGTGGTTTGGTGGGACTTGCAACGTGCCAACACTAAAGCTTGTATTGTCATCAAACGGAGTTTTTGGCTTTTGGTGTATTGATAAAATATGCAGTCGGTGAGGTCAGGTGCATATTAGAGACTTTGTTTTTATGCAAAAAAATAATGACAGAAGGTGGCTAACGTTGCGTATAAACAGTAGATTATATATTACTAACATTCTAAGTAAAAAAAAATTTATTTTTTTATTAGTGTATTTCAATTAAATATTTAATTTTATATGTAATCATATTTTAACTATGAAGATTATAAAACAAAAATGGGGTAAAATATAATTTTGATTTCTCACTTATTATAAATTTATTATTTTGGTCTTTTATTTATTGAAATATTAAAAAATAGTTTTTTAATTATTCAAAAATGTCACATTTAATTTCACTTTTTAAAAAAATACTAAATTTAATCTCTTAAATTTATGATTTAAGGTTTGATAGAGAGATTAAATTTAGTAATTTTTTAAAAATTTAAAGACCAAGTATGATATTTTTTAATGAAAAGAATTATTTTAAATAATTTTATTAATAAAAAGTTAAAATAACAATTTTGTGATAAGTGAAGAATAAAAATATTTTTTTCTCAACAAAAATGTGCAACTGTTATTATCTGAGATATTTATTCCAATAAATTTGCAATCAAATTATGCAATTTGAATTCTCTGATGTGCCTTCCTTGCCCTTCATTCACAGGGACTTTTTTTTTTTTTTTATTCTCTCAACTCTGTTGTGCAGCACACAATCTTGGGCCAAACTGTATCATAGTACTGAAGGAAAGTGATAGAAAATATTGGAAACAGTCAGTTACAAACAATGAGCAAAGATACATTATGAATGCCTTTATTATTTCCCGCTAAACGTTGTATTTTATTAATTTAATTTACATAAAAATCTGATGATGCAAAAACATTAGTAGGTACAAAAGTAAAGTACTTTTCTTTGCTCATATTATCAGGGAAGGAAATTGTTACGTCTATTGGAAATAAATCATATGATGAATACCACACCTGAATGCCTAAATGTTATTATTGCTGATAATTTTATAGGTGTTTCTCTATTCTATTTGACTTCTGCGTAGTTTTTCTTTCTCTAATACTTTTCGCCACTGTATTACAAAAAATAAATCAAAGCACTTTAAATTTTTTTATCTTTTATTATCTAATAAATGAATGTGAAGGATGTTGCAATGAGAAGTTTTATTTAACAAGAGGTTGAGTTTTTCTCGCCTATGAACATATATTTTTTGTCTAGAATATTTTCAGTTATGAGATGAAGTCTTACATAATTTTATATTAAAAAACATTCAACCTTTCAAGAGAAAAGTTGAAGAAGAAAAAAAACTACCAAAAATTTTCAAATGCTAAAAACTAGAAGTTGGGCATGTTTTTTAATTCTTAAAATTAAGAAGTATGTTTGCAAATGATTAAAAATTGAAGGATTACATCATCCCTTAACAGCCTCCCAACAAGGCTTGTCATTTACAGTATAAGATCAAATTTGCAGCACAATTTCAGCATATTTAATTGATCTTAGACCTCAAATTATCACATATCTTTAGCCCACAGAATATTCCTTCTCTTTCAATGAAATCATCAGTTGACTCTCCATGCCATCAAAGAGACCTCAGTGATGATGCCTTTCATAATGCCCTCCTTTTTGTGTTATATACTAATTTAGTCTACACAAGTATACTTTAAAATTTTAAAAAGTTAGGGCAAAAAAGAAACCACCCAAAATTAATATGAATTGTATAAGTCACACTACACAAGAAAAACCGTAACGATGTGGTACGGCAAAATTTATATTATTTACATATAATTTAAAGTATCGTAACGTATGTCACATAGAGACAAAAATCTTTTTTCAAGACGTGCATGTTGTATGAATTATGAAATGCAAATATAACTAAGAGAACTTAGCTTTCATCACATCTCACTAATGAAAATCACCAGTTTTGCAGTTTGACATGGAGAATCTGAGCACAGCCAATGGAGCAAATAGAATATGCAGCCACTGAGATCAGATGCACAGAGGGCAAGAATAGAAAGGGAGAAAGAAGGAAGTATGATGTGAAGTTAGAAGAAAACAAAAACAGAATGTGTGGACCAACCAAGATTTGTCCTTTTTAAGATTGAGCAGACAAATGAGCCAACCCATTGTTTGTCATATGCCAAGTTTTCAACTCCCACGTTAAGTGCTCTTTTTGATAGAAGGTATCACACACAGTCATATATACACTCAAGTTGCTTTGAATTGTAATGGGGAGAGATCCTTCCATACGATTCAATCATATCTTAACTAACTAAAAGCTGAAACAAAGATACCCAACCCCATCATTCATTCATTCCCCTATATATATATATATATATATATATATATATATATATAGTGGGAGAGAGAAAAATATACCATTTTGATGTTCAGTTATTAAAAAATATCAATCTTCTATTTTTTTAAAAAAATTACTAAATTTATTCTATTTGCTAAATTTTATATCTAAATTCAAGGTATTAAATCTAGTATTTTTTAAAAAAAAATAAAAGACCAAGTGTGATATTTTTTTTATGAATAGAGAATCATTTTAAATATTTCAATAAGTGAAGAACTAAAAAGATAATTTTTTTATAAGTGAGGGAATAAAATTATATATACATATATATATATATATATATATATATAACCTTTTGGGATGTACTTTTCAAAAAAGCAATAAATAATGAACTAGACATTACAAGTTGTGGTGGGAATAAAAATATATATTTGTGCCAATGAATATTGAGTCAGTTTATGAACATAGATTGTGTTAACAATGACTTATTAGCTTAATTTTTTGATAATTTTTTATTGATAGAGTAATTAACTTATCCTTTTTAAGTTGTATTTTCTTCACTTGTCTTGGCATGCTCCATGTGAAAGGAAGGAAAGAAAGATTGTACAAGTAATGACTTAAAAGGGAAGAGGAGTATGTTTAGAAGAATGAATCACAAGAGGAAAAGAGAAAGATGAGTAAGGTCTAAATTTATTTTTAAAATTATAGAAAAATAGAGAGAAAAGATTATATGAATAGAAAGGAAAACATAAGTTTTATGCACGTACTTTTCTTTTTGTGTTTGTATTTTTATAAAATTTATAAAAAAGAAATGTAGAGAATGTTTTTGAAATTTATAAAAAAAAAATTTTTTAAATGTAGGTTATCCATTTTGAAAAAAAGAATGAAGCCACTAAATAAAGATGAGCTTATCAAATCAACAAGAAAAGAAAATATGCAAAAGATGCATGGCGAAAATACCAAAACTGCGTGGTACAGTATATATAGTGCTCTAAGTGATGTTAAAAGTTACAAGATTATTATGAATAAGTACCATTTTTTGCTTTCAAAGGAGGGTGGGACTGCCTTTCGGCTTTGAAATTCTTGATTTGTTCCTTTGCTTTTGACCTAGAAATATATATATATATATATATATATATATATATATATATATTCTCAAAAGAAGGGAATTCCTGTTCATTGACTTTGTTCTAGATGTTTTGAACGCATGTGGATAGGATTTTTATGCTAATTGAGAGAGGAATAAGGAAATAATTTAACGACACGTTAGGCTAGAGGGGAAAAAAAAAAAAGTTCGTTGGAATTTTTTAAAGAATTTCTTTTTCTAAAATGAAAAAAATAAATAAATTAACTATTAAAATTTCAAAACTCTAACTTTTATTATGACAGTCAAAGATATTTAGTTATTTTTCTGAACTGAAACTTATTTACAAATACATTCTCTTGAATTTTTAAGTTTTTTTTTCAATTTAAAAATTTTAGTTATAAAATTCACCTTTGTTTTTTTTTTTTTTTTTACAATTTCATTGGAGAAATACATGAAGTAAATAATCAAATTGGAATGATGTCGACATTAAAAGAAAATATGTGAGCATAGAAAAACTTAGTTTCCTTTCTTGCCTGTTCTCAAATCCCTTGCATTTGTGCTTTGATCATTGATTTATCTACCTCTTTTCTTTCTGGATTCTTTTCTACTTGTTTTCAAAAATAAAGAATATATATTTACACACACACGTACATGCACGCACACAATACATATACATTTATTCATTTCTTTTATTATTGATGTTTGGAAAAAGAAAAAACATGATAGCTACATGAGTTTGAATATTTTTCAATTTAAATTTGGACTAAAAAATAATAATAATATATAGATCGTTGAATGAATATAACCATACAATCATTAAAAAAAGTATAGATTAATAAATTTTTATTTAATTATCAATTTATAACTTTTCTTTTTAAGTTAGATTTAGACAGGAGAGGAACCCCAACTAGACTACTTTGAGAGGTTTTTTCATTAGTTTTGGCAAGAAATGACATGAAACTAGGGATTGGGTAGGGAGTTATAAGACTAAAATTCTAAGTTTAATCTTCCTTACTTATCTATCTCTTTGGAATTCACGTCCTTCCACTTCTTTGTTTTGCTTTCCGTACATATCCTCATAGAGAATATTACTTTTAATTAATGGAATTTGATTTGGAATTTATGCAAAATTATTGATCATAGTGCATGATTTTTTATTTTATTGATCATGGTTGGATTAGAGAAGTTAGGGTTTTCAATCAATAAAAATTAGGATATTTGATTATTAGCAATTCTGTATAACATGGTAATTGATAATTTTATCAAAGAGGTGATTTTGAAAATTGATTTATGGCACCAAATTCATTTCTGAATAGGTTGAATTAATAGGGGTTAATTATATATGCGACTTAATTTTAAATTTTTAACATATATATATATATATAATTTTTAACACCTTGGAATGATTGTTTTAATCTTATAATAGTTCAAGTTGCTTACTAATTTTCAATGTACATTCAGTTTTTAGAATTTTATCTTTCAATTTTTTATTTATTACTTCTCAAATAATAATAATTCGCTATAAATTTTGGTTTCTAATCTCCATCCATAACAATGATGAAACAAGCACGCATAGAAATAAAGAGAAAGAAAAAAATAAACACAATAAACCACATGTACATTTTCACTCCTCTTGTATCATTTTTATTTAAATACTTGTGCATTTCATAATTGTTCATTATTGAATCACACAGTTAGATCTAATTATAATTTAAAAAATCTATTTAATCTAATAAGTTTGGTCCAAATATATAAAGTTGAATTAAAAAAAAAAACTCAATTAGAAAAAGGTCCTACTTAAACTTTTTAAAACAAAATTTAGTATAATGTGATATTTTAGTAAACAAATAAAAATTAATAACCCTTGTGCAAAGAATTGATGCTAATACAGCAACTCATTTTTAGTTACAACTTTCCTATATATAATCTTACAAATAATAATCACAATTAACTATTTATTTATCTTAAGTCTTAAGTAGCAAATAATCTTGATCATGACTTAAAAGGGTTTATTTAGCCTTATAGGTCTGCCTTAAAAAATATGAATAAAAGTCTGTCTAAATAATGGCTCAAAATTCTATTTAAACCCAAATTCAAGTCTAATTTTCCAAAACCTTACTTGATGACTAAGTCTACACACAATTCATTAATTTTAAATAATTAAATCAAAATTTTGAACCATACACAATTATTAAATTTAATCAAAACAATACACTTTTTTAAATATTAATTCCTTCATTCATACTTCTTTTACTAAATAACACTAAATGGAAATTTGATTACAAAATATATATAGTATTAGAATATCGTATAATATCTAGGGTTTAAATATGTTAAAATATTATATTGTATCCACCCATTAGGGATGCTCATTAATTAAGGGTAAAATAATAATTATAGGAATTACTACTAAACCCTAACCTTAGCTAGCCGTTTATAAAAAGGGCTAAACTATTATACAAAAAACAATCGAGATAAAAAGAGAACAATCTATAGAAACTTGAGACACTTTGAAAGGAATACATGCGAAGTATTTTGCAGTCGCATTTGAGAATGGATTTAGGCTACATAAACCTAAGATACACTTAATACATTGTGGGTATCTTATCCAATCAATGATCCTAGCCATAATCACTAGTCTGGCAAATTGGGCTCAAGAGGAAAGAAAAGTATCTTTATTAGATATTCGAAAACCTCAAAAGGTTATGAGTTTATAAGTCAGCAAGACAGTGGGAGCGTGACTAAATTCGAATCTAGAGATGTCACATTCTCAGATAATGAATATCCTAAAAAGGGTTAAGTAGGTCAAGACCTATTCTTAGTTGAGGTAAAAGATCCGAATGCAGTAGGACCACTTTATTCGAGTGAGAGGATTATAGCAAATGATGAATTAGTTTCTCATTAGCAACCTTCTTTATCATTAGATGCGAATGAAAGTGTTCTTGAGCCAGTTGCTCCAAATGGGAGTAACCAAATGGATGTCATTCCAAGTGAGAGTGAGACCAACGTTTTTTATCCAAGTAAGAGCAATATTAATCCAAATGGGAACAATGAAGCAAGATTCAATGAATAACAACGGAGACGTAGTTCACGAAAAAAAACTCCTCGCCGACAATATGAGATTGAAAGTGGCAAACTTTTTACAATGCTCATGCAAAATGAATATGAGCCATGAAATCTAAAAAAGGCTCTCTTATCCCCTTCTAAGGATAAGTGGACTAAAGCTATGGAAGAAGAAAAGAAGTCTATGAGAGTCAACAATGTTTGAGAACTTCTTGATCTTTCAGAGGGACGCAAGGCTATTGGGAATAAGTGGGTTCTCAAAATCAAGAAAAGAGCCAATGGGACGATTGAAAAATTTAAGGCTCAACTAGTAGCAAAAGGGTATACATACGTAGAAGGAATTGACTATAAGGAAACTTTTTCTCCTACTGTACAATTTACCTATGTTCGCTTACTTCTAGCTATAGTGGCTTGTTTATATCTTGAATTACATTAGATAGATGTAAAGACTGTCTTTCTTAATGGAGAATTAAATAAAAAAATTTATATGGAACAACCTGAGGGTTTCATTAAAGAGGGTTAAGAAGAAAAAATTTGTAGACTTTTGAAGTCTATCTATGACCATAAACAATCCTCAAGCCAGTGGTATATTTGTTTTCACAATATAGTCATCTTTAATGGTTTCACTATGTTGAGTGAAGACAACTGTGTATATACTAAAAGATCTAAGGACAAGTATGTGATTATGACATTATATGTTGATGACATACTCATAGCTAGAAATGATATGGAGCTGATGAACAAGGTAAAGACCTGGTTGCCATCTTGCTCTAAGATGAAAGATATAAGTAAAGTTGTATACATTTTTGGAGTTAAGGTTTCAAGAAATCATTCTAAGAAACTCTTGTATCTCTCACAAGAGAATTATATCAAAAAAGTTTTAGAACGTTTTAGTATGGAAAGTTATAACCTTGGTGACACTCCTATCAACACAAGCCAAACCTTGAATGCTGAAATGTATCCTAAGACTGCCATGGAAAGAGAGCATATGAGCCGAACTCCATACAAAATTGCAATCAGTTGTCTAATGTACGTTATAATGTGTACTAAACCTAATATCTGTCAAGCAGTTGGCTTGGTAAGTAAATATCAAACCGATCCAGGTCTTAAACATTGGGAAGTTGTAAAAAAGATTTTAAGATATCTAAAAGGGACAGTTGATTGTGCGCTATGCTATCAAAGTGGCAAAGATCTACGATTGATAGGATATACTGATGCTGATCATGGAGGGGACTTAGATGAGTGAAAGTCTACCTCAGGATATGTTTTCTTACTCAATGATGGTGCCATATCATGGAGTAGTAAGAAACAATCCTGTGTATCCATGTCTACTATAGGTATAGAGTTCGTGGCCCTTTCTTCATTAGCTCAGGAAATTGTTTGGTTTAAGAGGTTCTTAGATCAACAGTTGTGCAAAGCAGAAAATATTGAACCAGTGTTAGTGTACTGTGATAGTAAGGTTGTGATTGCATACACCAAGGATCTAAAGTACCATTGCAAAACCAAACACATAGATGTCAAGTATCACTATGTGAAGGACATAGTTGCACGCAAAACTGTGAATGTGCAGTATGTATCTATGTATGAGATGCTGGCAGATCTGCTAACCAAGCCTATTTCTAGATATGTATTTGTGAAACACATTAGGTCTTTAGGATTGCGTAGAATTTGGCATACTTTATTTTTATTCTTAATATTTTCCCATTGTTCATAGACAAAAATATTTTAATGTCCTTAGATAATCAATAAAGGTTGATCTCCATGCTTACATATCTTTATTTGAATGTTGTGTACATTCTAATTTATTGTTAAGTATGTCAGGTAGACAAAAAGATTAGTCTTCTCATACAAGTAACTGCCTCAGTGTCTTTATGACATTAGAAATGAAACAAAATTTTAAGAGAAATTATCAAAAGAATAATTTAAGAGCAACAATACTTAAAATCATTTAAGTCACCTGATTAATGACATATGGTCATTATAATTGATTTGATGAAACAAGTTCATCATTTTTAGTCTACCTTTGTTGTCAGATGTGAGTTCAAGACATTGTGTAGATCAAGGAACTCAGTTTTAGACTTGTGGTATCTAAAATATCATATGTACAACATTATTTGTGAAATGGACATACACTCCACAAGAAAAAGAAGAATGTTGTAGCACATGTTTCATACTATGTGTGCAAATGTCGACTATATGGGTTAACATAAATGCGATCTCAACTCATGATTGTGTGAGACCCTTGAGCCTTGACACTGGCTCTATATTTATATCCTTGGACTCTAATCAGGTATTGGAGATGCAGTTTAATGTTTGCTATCTTAGTGTGTTACCTAAAGACTATGTGTAATGATTTAGTCTAGCGGAACATGTCTAGAAAAGCGAGTTAAGTCTGTGTTGATAGGATCGTAAGAAGAAGAAGATCATAAAGAAAATCTTATTATTCTATATTCACCGGTATGCCAATTATGACTTGTGTGTCATGATTGTGAATACAAGATATTATGATAGATGAAATCATTGAGAGATATCTGAATGTGATTCTTATGATTTATGGTGCATGCATACTTTATGATCTACGTGCAGATGTGTTTTCGACGAGAGGCTATATATTCGTAACTGATGTATAGCATTGTAGCTCTCATAGTATGCTAGTCGCACGACTTATTTTCTCTGTATGAACGACTGCAGATTATAAAGAGAAAGTGTTCTCTTAATTTACTGAGAATATATTTCTTGGGTTTATAGTATATGAGCACTCCCATTATGTACGAGTGGAAGATGTTAAAATATCGTATAATATCTAGGGTCTAAATCTGTTAAGATATTATACAATGTCCACCCATACAGGGTGCTCATTAATTAAGGGTGAAATAATAATTAAAGGAATTACTACTAAAGCCTAACCCTATCTAGTCTTTTACAAAAAAAGGTTAGACTATTATACGAAAAACAATCGAGATAAAAAGAGAACAGTCTATAGAGACTTGAGACGCTCTGAGAGAAATACCTACGAAGTATTCTACAATCACATTTGAGAGGGAATTTAGGCTTTAAAAACCCGAGATACACCTAATACACTGTGAATATCGCATTCGATTAGTGATTACAATCAGAGTTCCATCAACTTTCACAATCAAAAGAAGTATGTAAGTCTCTTTTCCTGAATTATCTATGAATATGTTCATTATTTAATTCCTCTCAATATAGTACTATGAGAATCATGAAAGAGTTTTGATCTTTATAGTGGTGTTCAGAGTTAGTCCGTGAACCCAATTTGGATCATTCTTAGTTACTAAAAATTCTTTAAAAATTAAATTTTTATTTATATTATATATATATATATATATATATATTAATGATCTCCTATTAGGGAGATAATCTATTTTGCCGTCACCCCACATCCATCTAGAAATGGATTCCCAGCATTTAGAAATCTCAAATATAGGTGAAGTTAATAAAATCTGAAACGTTAAATAAAAATTTAATAATTCAAATTTTATAAAGTTAGTAGACATTATTTAATATTTATTAAAATTTAAATTATTCAAAGAAAATTAAATAGTTCAAATTTCAAATGCAAAGGGTGAAAATATAAAAAGAATTCAAATCCCATCCATGTGGCACATGCCATCATCGTGTCAGACCCAACAATAATGCAGATTTGACCGTTGACCAACATTCTGGTCACTTGTTTTCACCACTTGTTCTTCTTTTCTTATGATCTTAAGTCACCATTTATGTGATCTCCACCTTCATTTTACTGTCCATAACCACTTTCTTTCTTTTATTTTTTTTTTCTTTTTTGACTTCAGAATGCAAGCAAGCTAGCTTCAAAGGTTTTTGCTTCATTTAGGTAAATTTGAAGAATGTTCGTCGTTCAGTTTTTGTTTCGTTCATCCTATGATTTGCTTTTCAGAGTTTTCATTCATGTCATTTTGGAATCTTTTTTTAATTTTTGGTTTTGTGGGTTGCTTTAATTATGAAACTCAACACACTTGTTTTGTTGTCCAAAAATCTAATGGTTGTAATTATGTGTACGAAAAATAGATGTAATATCATGGCATGGAGAAAAATATTTTTTTGGTCCATTATATATTATAAAATTATTATTTTAATTTTTCACTTATTAAAATACTTAAAATAGTCTATTACTCATTGAATAATGTTATATTTGATTATTCACTTTTAAAGAATTATCAAATCCAATCCTTTTTATCAAATCCTAAACTTTAAATTCAAAAGACCAAATTTGATGTTTTATTAAAAATATATATAGTATGATATTTTTTTAATTTTAAACGTTTCAATAAGTGAGGAATCAAAATAATAATTTTATGATAAATGAGAAAACTAAAATGTATTTTATTTGTAAAATATCATTTTAATTCTATATTTATAAGCTAATTTTCAATTTGGACCTCAGTTATTTTTATTCTCAATTTAATGAGTGTAACTTATTAGTCCCTTCTTAATTTTTTTAATAATTTTATTTTTAATTCAGTCTCTTTACACATTTAGTTTAAATTTAATCAGTCTAAATTTAATTAAGACTAAAAAATTAAATATTTAAATATTTAAATTAATAATAAACTAATAATAAATTTCGTATCACTCGCTTTTAAATTAACCAAAAAGTTAGAAATAATCACGACTTTCGGTGAGTAAAATATTTATAAAAACCAAAAGCCTTTTTGTTCCAAGAAAAAAAAGAAATTGAAATTAATTAGTAATAAATATGACAGCTGGATCATAAAAGACATAGTTCATTTGACAATTGAAAATGGAGAAGAAAACAAAGATAGGAGTCTTTATATGCACAAACCTAACACTTTTTACTTTAGTAGTCTTCACATGAAACTCAAAAGTCTGCTTGAATATTTATATATTCACATAAATGGAGTATCCACATGGATTAATCCCTTAATCTTTTTATCTAGAATACAATTGACATATTTTCATGGAATCTTTAATGCAGTTCCAAATTAAAATATTCTCAACAAGGTTTGATTCATAAAATAATAATAATAATGGATTTAGGATATTTTTCAATTTAGTATTTTATAGAATTCCTTTTAATTTATTTCCTTCAATATTTCTTAATTTAGCCCCTCAAAAAAAAAATCTTATCAATCTAGTCTCTTATATATAGTTTTTTTTTTCAAATTTCACCATTCGTAATTAAAATTATCATCAATAACAATTTGTATATTTTTAAATTAACATTTTTTTCAAAAGTATTATTAATTAAAAATATATTTATGAAAAACCAAATTGATACGAGGAACTAAATAGAAAAGATAATTCTATGAGAATTTAAATTGAAAAATATATATATTATATATGAAGTGTCAAATTTAAAAATAAATTTTATGAGGGACTAAAATGAGAAATATATTATATCTAAAGAACCAAATGGAGTTTTACTCTTTTTCCAAAAAAATTAAAATATTTAATGCATTAAACCACTGAAATGTGTATTCAAAATTAGATTGAGCAAGAATTATTTTCAAAAATTAAAAAAGCCACCGGCCAACTAACACAAGTTAAACTATAGAAAGAGATAGGCGAAAGAACAAAAAGAAAAAAATAAAGAAAAAAGAAAAGAAAGGAAAAGAAAAGAGACAAAGAGAGAATGAGAAAAAACAAAAACAAAAGCAAATAGAGGGAGCAGACAAAAAGGATACATAAGAAAACATGGTGCCAACATAATGGCCCATAAGGTTTTGTCCCTCTTTCTATTTTGTCAATTGGAGGCCACTTTCTTTTAGATAAGGCGTGCCCACGTGATTTGCTAGGTTTCTCTTTTCTTTCTCTTTATTTATTCCTTTTTTTTCACTATTATTATTGTCACATTAGGTTCTTTTTTTGTTTTAATTGCTTTCGGTGAGCTTAAAGAAATGTAAACCATATTTTTATATTTTTTAAAAAATATTTTTTTTTTGTCTGAATTGATATGCTTACTTATAATTAATTAAATCAAATGTATTTGTTAAAAAAAAAATATTCCTTTGAAAAACTTAGTTGTAAAGTTAACCAACTTGATTAAAAAGAAATGAAGTAATGTGACTAGTGGCAGATTCCTATATAGAAAATAGTAAAAATTATATTTAAGAATTATAAATTTTCTATATTTATTATAAAAAATTTAAGCTTTACTTTTTTTTTAGGATCATATTTCCAGATTATATTTATTTTTCTAAAATTATAGGACCTATTTGCTATGTGTCTAAATATTAAAAATCTCAAGATTGTAAGTTTAGGTTCTTTAAAGTAAATAAAATTTGATGTCAAGATCTTTCAAAATACTTTTAAAATTTTAATTCATGAATTTATAATTGTCAAGTGTAATTAAGTTATTTCTTGTGGGATGATTGATAGTGGGTGTGGAATAACTGGACACACACACACAAGTATTAGTGGATCATTTAGGGAATGAAATAAGCAGTGCCAATAATTCATCTTGTAAATGAAGTGCATGCACTGCTGATTCAACTTTTTTTTATTTCATGGCATTAACTTATTTTAATTATTAAATTCAAAATATTATATGAGAAAGAGTTAAACTTTCATGATTCATGAGAGATACAAAAGATTCAGATGTATCTGTGGCAAATAAGCTTAAAGTACAGATTGAACACTTGTGTTTATTTTTTTAATAGGGATTTTTTTTTTTTATTAAGAGACTTGAGTTATTTTTAAGGGGTTTATAAGAGGCAACAATTATGGGGGGAAAAAATACTAGATTTCCTACTTTGAATCAATTTTGTATCATTACATGTTTTGTGTGTAATCAATCAGTTTTCTAAAATATAGCCAAAAATAATAATATTTAAGTGTTAATTGATGTTTAGTGCCCCATTACAACATGGTTAACTTTTATCCATTTAAAATTACATTCTTTCTTAAAGTTTGTTATATAAAACTTGCCTCCCCTACTAGTTAATGTCACATTGTACCATCCTAGTATTCAAGTTCATTGACTATGAATGTAAATCTAATTTTAAAAAATTAAATGACACTTGTTATATCTAAATAAGGACAAATTCTATTTGCACATAGGTTTTTGGCAATAACATAGATTCTGCTAAAACTATTTTACACCAAAGTGATAATTAAATTATTGAAAGTGTCACATCATTTATAAAGTTAAGAGAAATCATATTTTAATACTATTTAACTTCAATTCTATTTGTCCATATCTATGAAAAATGTCACATTCAAATTTTATTTGAATTTAAAGTGTAGGATTTAAAACTATCAGTCATATACAAGTCCCTATTAATAATACGTGCTGCTAATATGTTTAGTGCAATATAATAATTGTACAGTGAACCTAATATTGTAATATAACAAACAGTAAGGCTATTCAGCACTATATTGCAAAAAATAAAAGTGACAATTTAACAATTACTATATTTGTAGGTCACAAATTGGATTTATGGATGTTTGCCACTATATACAGGGATGGATAATTACAGCATGTTAATATTTAATTTATCCATTTTTGTTTATTGTTCACAACCTATATATGTTAACACTTGACACAGGAAACTTTTAATTATCACACAGTGTGTACATACATACAATTTTTAAATTTTAGTAGCCATAATTTAATATATTACTATTTTCAAGCTAACAGCAATACATCCTGTTTGATAAATTCTTAGACCGTTTCAGATTAATTAAAATAAATAATAAAACGACACATCATAATCAAGAATAGATAAAACCTCACTGTAAAAGATACCTGACAATCTTTATGTATCTTTTGATGATTGATTTAGTTTAATCAACTCTTATGACTCAGAATATTCGGAGTTTTTCAACTTTAAATCTTTTTTTTTTCTTTGGAGAGTGACATCATGTCCACTTATTGCCACATTTGGTGCCTTCACTATCAGTAGATCCATTAACAGCACACTTTGTTCATAAAGATAATTCCCAAATTCCATGATGACTTAGATGCCATTCATATCTCTAATCATGCTCTCGACAATTCACAAATATCACAGAAAAGCTTTTCCTTCAGTAGTCAATCCAGCATCACAACCACATAAAGCAAAAGTTACAACTCTAAAAGCTTGTGCTCCACTGGATTTATTTGGCACAATCCGTTTCACCCACTCATGCTTTCTTTCAATTGTTGATGTTAGAACTCACAGGTCAAAAAAGTATATAAGAGAATTTTTCTTTTTCTTTTTTTAATTTTTGGTTTGGGATAACATAAGCCAAGACTTTACAAAACGGTTCACAACCTAAGCCGCCTTTTAACTATACAATTCGCCACTTCTGCAAAAGTTGCAACCTATTCCATGTATTCCATATAATATCTCCCCCGCCCACTTCTAAGTGATCATCAATTACAGAAAAAGTTGAAGTCACACTGGGATTCCTGACTTAGATAAATAAAAGCTAGCCCACCATTTGGGTCTCTAAAAGATGCATGTTCTATCAATTTAGTTGTGAGAAGATAATTATCAAACTCAGAAAAAGTCATATTGATGGGTTTAAAAGCTTTTGGTGTCAAATTACGGTAATCATTTTTTAAAAACTAAATCAATAGAACATGCATCTTTCAATGCCCACATGAAAGGTTACTTCGATATACTACTTAGAGGAGGAAGTTATCATCTACACTTTGAAAGTTTGATCCTCTCTTTCTTTTGATTCCATGTCAAATTCACCACTCTTTTGATTGAGAGAACCGTCTCCTTCGGCATCAAAGCTAGCATGAACGCTGTAAAGAACATAGACAAGTACTGCAAAAGCCGTGAAGTATCCGAACCGGATATAAGACGGCCGGTCCAGTGATCCAAGCAGGAACACATTCAAAAAAATTGATATAGAAGGAATCCATGGCATGAGTGGTACACCCCAGAATTCTGGCTTCCGTGCTTGTGGGACCATGCAATGAAAGATGTTCAACACTGCAATTGCAATCACACCACAAGCACTGAGCATCCCTGCCTTGGCCCTTCCAGAGGGTACAAATTTCCAAATAAGGGTGAACATGAGAGAAGTGAAGGACAGAGAACAGAGGAAGGACAATGTAGGCCATGGATTGGTAGTCCCAGAAGCCACATAACGTCTATAGACCACAGCGTTTGCCACCATGTAAAAAACAAAGAGTGTTCCAATGGACACTAAGTTGAGAAGGACATTTAGATCTGTGAAAAGGGCGATTGCTGCTGTTAAGATCCCTGAAAAGCAGATTATGTGCGAATATGAGAAAATTGTGACTCCAGAATGCTCAATTATGTATTCAAACTATACCACTCAATAGCCTCGGGAGAAAAAGAAAGGAATTTTTAGCTATGGGGTTGTGGGAAGTCAAAATGTACCAAAGAGCATAAAGATCATGGAGAAAAACACATCATTTGAGGCCAACTTTAGCAGCTAGATGAAGAGCTACGGTCATCATCAGTCAATGATTCCAAATTCCAATCAAAAGGAATATTTAATTCTTACAATAGTGGTAGCAGAACCAATACAAACCACTAATTCCATCATGTGAGATTCTTTATTGTTCTTCTAAACCGATTTTAAAGTGAAATAGGGTAACATATTCGGCAACTATGTACATTTTGATCCAGTTGTCACCGTCCTTGAATCTATAGGCAGAATAAAAAAAGAACAAAGCGCTCTTATTGGGGTGTTACTATCAAGTTTTTTAATTAATTATGACATACAAAAAAGACTGTTGTAAAAACTCAAGTATACAGCTTATTCAATGTCCATCGTCCTTCTCCCTAAAATTAGTTGAGACAACATTACTGAATATGATATTAAGCTGCCCATATTAAAAACAAGAAAGGCATATGAGGGGGCCATCCTACAAAGAATCGGAATAGCTGTATGGCTCCTTGAAAGCACGTGGCATCCATCCAAATGAGATAAGCTTTTACATCAGGCACCAGCACTCACTCAACAGTTTTGAGTACATTGTTTAATTACAAATGCATACAGTAATATAGGTGGTTCATATGACTTCAAACAAAAATAGTTTAAAATGAACTAATAAAAATTTTCTATATCTATTGCATTCGTTCTCATTTTTTAATTATTAACTTCAAAAAAAAGTTTAATTAGCTGCGGCAACATATGTATAGTTTTGTAATCACTATCCCTTTGAAAACAAGCCATACCAAACTGAGAAAGTGCCTCTCTATTCTACCACTCTACGCCCAAGAATGTAACCATAAAAAATCACATAAAGCCTAATGACGTGAATGATATCTGTGCATTTAGAGCTGAGAGATGAGCAAATAACCACAAAGACGTGATAAGCGAGAATGGATGGCCCTCAATTTTCCTATAAAATATATTTTTTAAAAAAATAAAAAATAATTATTTTTATAAATAAATATATATATTAATATTTTAAATTATTTTTTCCTACAAAATAATATCTAGTTAAAAAATAATAAATTTTAAATTTGTGAAATGTTAAAATAGTTCAATTTTTTTATTCCTCTAACTTATATCATTTTCTATAAAAATTTTAAAATATTGATATATATTTATCTATAAAAATAATTAATTTTAATTTTTTAAAAAATATATTTTACAAAAATATTAAGAGCCATTTGATGTTAGATCCAATGGCCTTTATAGAGTACTGGAAAAAATCCCCGATAAGCATTAATATCATTATCAATTTGACAGGAAGCATGATGATACCTATTGACATTAATGAGGAAACCTTGGTCTTATCACAACCAACAAACTAAACCAAACAACACCCTTAATCACACGCACAGTTTGTTCAGGTGGGTCCCATTTGATTACAATCTCAAGAACCATCTCAAACCATCATCAATTGGCCACTAAGCATACATTGGCAAGCACAAAGTTTGTAAGCACGATCATAAAGGAAGGCACATATAATTAATTATAAGCAAATTTGAATAGTCTTGTTAAACTGATCAACAATATATTTATAGTAAATATAAGTAACTAGTGATCAACTTACCAAGAAAAGCGGAGGCGTTGACAGGCGTGGATGTCCTGGGGTGGACCCTAGCGAACCACGGAGGGACCACGCTGGACCGTCCGATCACGCACATGTATCGAGCTTGACCCAGCATCGCCACCAACAACGACGTTAGGATCCCGAAGCTGGCCCCCACTCCAATCACAATCGAAACCCATCCCCAGCCGTCCGATTTTCCACTGAACGCCGCCGAAAACGGCGCTTCTGCATCGATCTGCGTGACCCACCCACACGGTTCGGATCAGACCAGATCCTAATTCGAATCATCCATCATGAATTTTAAAGCAAATGTAATTTTTGGTTTTGTACGTGATTCACTCTTGAAAAATTTTTTGATTTCTTACACAGCTAAAAAAGATGAATGTCTGTAAAAATTTATGTATTATTATAGAATATGAATGTGTACATATTTTTAGACAGTGTACCGTGAAAAACTCAAACTCTCGTTGGATAAGTCAATTTGATTAGATAAAATAAGAAATAATAATAAAATATTTACAATAAATTGAATTAATAATTACCATATCGTAAGGGAGGAGCTTGGACATGGAAGCGGCCATTAGACAGTAGAAAATTGTGACGATGATGACAGATCCTAATACGCCGATGGGGATATCCTTGACGGGGTCTCGGACTTCTTCGGCCATGGTGGAAACGGCGTCGTATCCGATGTAACTGAGATAGACCATTGCTGCCCCATGGAACACACCCGAAGCTCCGTATGGGAAAAACCCGGACGGGTTTTCCGGGTGACCCGGTTCCGTGAAGTTCTTCCACGTCCCTCTCCAAAAGCCCATTAGTATCACGAATGCTATGAACAGAATGTGCAGCGCCGTCAAAATCAAGTTCACCAGTGAACTCTCCCTCGTGCTGAGGAAAAATCATCACAAAATAAAAATCAAATTCAATGTTCAGAAATCAAAATTAAAATCTTACATTAAAACGATGAAAGAGAGGGAGCTTGATTGAGGTTAAATTGTATTTAAGCACTACATTTATTGTCGTGTCGTGTTTCGAATTAGTGTGAAACTGAAGAAAGAGAGAGAGGATTCACCTGTAGCAGATAATGAGGGTGATGAATAAAACGACGGCCACCGCGACGATGTCGATTTCGTTGAAGCCTTTGGGAAGAGAATGAACGGTGAGCCTCCATTTCGTGGCCGAGACACCGATTGCGGTGCCGAAGTAGGCCGTGAAGCCTCTGGAAACAGCGGCATTTGACAGCACATAGTCCATCACGAGGTTCGCACCAGTAATAAATGCCGCGAACTCACCTGTCAAAAAAAGTGAATCAAATAGGTAAACCAGAGGATCGTATCTTATCATGTGGATTAATTAAAGTATTGAACGAGAGGAATGAACGGGAAGGGAGTGATGGTGATCGATGAACGAACCGAAGGTGACGCGGAGGTAGCTGAAGGCGCCACCGGCGACGGGCATGTCGACGGCGAACTCGGTGTAGCAGAAGGCAGAGAGAAGGGAACAGAGGCCGGCAATGGCGTAAGAGAGGAAGATGGCAGGGCCGGCGTAAAGATGGCTAGCGCGGCCGGTGGTGACGAAAACTCCGGCGCCGACCATCCCGCCGATTCCGAGGCCGACCAGGTCGTACCACCGGAGAGTCTTTCGCATGTCGGAGCCAGAGCGAGCTCGAACGCGGCTCATCTCTTCGTAGGAAGTTGAAACGGAGACGGCTCGGCGCGCGAGCCGAGTTGGAGTGTCGGAGAGTGCTTGGAGATAAGCTCGGAAGCTGTAGAATGATGAGCCGTGGCTCGCCATTACGCCACTCACTCGCTCACTGCGTTGGTTACGGAAGAAGATGATGATGATGATGATGAAGACGCTCGGTTGTCTCTTAACTTCAGTTATAAAGGCTGCGTATGGGTGAATGGCTTCAGATGTGAACTTTCTCCTTTTTTTTTTTTTTAACTCATTTCTATTTCTTTTAAAATTAATTTTTTATCCTAAATTTAACTTATGCATATTCTAAGAATAATTATATTAAAATATTTTTTAAATTTTTGTAGTCTTTGGATTCTCTGCAAATAAATATTAAATTTACATTTTTGTTTTTTCACTCTCTCCATCTTCTCTTTGTCTCCCTCGTTCTATGGGACCTATTTTTCTATTATTCTCAATTTTACTATATAATAAGAAAAATAAATAACATTTAATGTATTTTTTAATACACATGGGTTGGGTCAAATTCCACTATTTTCTTCATTCTTTACATTTTACAACTTTGTATTATTTTGGTAAAAAAGAGAACAACTTTATTGTTATGATATTTTCCAAATGTGAATTAAATGAAATTGAAATTTGATAGTGTGTGAAAATGGAGGAGATGAATACTATTAGAAAAGTGTAGTCTTATACACTTTCTGTTTTCTACTTTTTAATATAAATCTAAATATCCCAATTTTCATATATGTAATATGCGTATAGTGACCCGAAAGGAAAAGATGACGCATGGAACAATACGTGGATGCACAAAAGATGTAATTAGGTATTTTCCTTTAGGATAACTTTACTAGTAAATTCTTAATAAAACTTTAGAAATATTAACTCATCAATCACATGATATACTAATAACTTAAGTATAAATATAATCATAATTTAAAAAATTCAACCAATTCAATAAGTTTTTAACAAAAAAAAATTAGAAAAACTTATTGTATAATGAGCTAAGTTTAAACTTTTTCAAAAAGTTTGGTCTATGTTTAAAATTATTAAATAAATATTTTTTAATGAAAAATATTATTTAAAATTTTTTTAATATAATATAATATATTAATAAAAAATAAAAATTAATGTTTTTATTAAAATAATTTATATTAATACAAAAACTCATTTATATTTACAACTTTTTTATTTATAATTTTGTAAATAATAATAATAATTACTTATGTTATTTAATAACAAACCTACTTAATTGTTTTGAAAGGATTAGAAGTGTAGTGAATGAGTATATAACTGGAATGCACTATGCAGTCGGGATCTTTAATTATGCAAGTAATGCCATCTACAGTTTGAGTTATTAAATATTAAAAATTAGAATAATAAAATACAGTCGTCAATAATTCAACCATTTAAAATATACACAATGTTATGCACAATAAAAAAAAATTATATTAAAAATAAAGAAAGAGCGCTACTATATATTTATACTCTTCTTGTGAGACTCGTTCTTAAATACATGTAGATTTAAAATAAAGAAAGAGTGCTATTATATATTTAATATTAATATGAAAATAAATTGCAGAAACTGTGATATTTTAATATAATCAAAAATAAAGAAAAGTATTTAACTTCTCACTCTATGTATATTTACTTATCTCTTTATATAAAATACAATTTTAGAACAAACACTTTACAAAAGTGTGTTTAAATTAGAGTTATGCAAACTTTAACTATGGGTCAACTTGATTTGCAAACTCAATTTTAGCAAAAAAAAAAAAAAAATTATGATTGTGATTCATATTTCAAAATTTATTTTTAAAATAAATTTTTAGTATTTATACAATTCTCCCAACACAAACAAATATTTGTTTACTTGCATAGAAGCAAAGGATTAAGAGAACAAATATAGTTTGGAGGAGCAATGCAAGCAAATATTTGTTTACTTGCTATTTTTTATTTAGATTTGTTGGATTTTTTATAAATATACAAATCAGACCGTTAATATTAAAGAATTGTAAAAATTTAATTATTTACATTAATAATTGAATATCAAAATCGGTAGTTTTTCAATTATCTAAATTGGTAAAATAAAAAGAATTCATACATATTAATATATATATATATATATATAGTTAATTTTAGATATCCAAATCATAAAGACTTAATTTTTTGGCAAAAACTATATTTTAAAAAGATGTATTTTAAGAAGTCAGCAAAGCAATAGACTATTGGATAATATTATTTTCTTTCCAATAAAATTCAGTACACCAGCACAAATGTTGAAGTTGTCTTACCCTTGAAAAGTGGAAGAGGGAGATAATAATAATAATAATATGCATAGGAAATGAAGCAGACGTTGAGGTAGACTGTGATAATGAATAGACATAATCATTGGATCGTATTTTTTAAAAAATAGGTTTGAACTTAACCATAAAAATGCTTGATTTTATATTTTAATTAATTTTTTTATTTAAATTTTTATTTATATATTTTGGATAAAGTTTTTTTAATTTTTTAAATTAATTTATTATTTAAAATTTGAGATAAATAATATATATAATTATTATTACTATTATATGTGAAATTATATATAAAAAAATTATAAATATAAATGAGTTTTTATTGACATAAATTATTTAAATAAGTAACATTAATTTTTATTTTTTTATTAAAATGTCACATTACACTAAATTTTTTAAAATAATATTTTGTACTTATTAAAGTTCAGACCAAACTTTAAAAAAATCAAAAACAAATCTATTTTACAAATTAAATTTTTTTTTATTCGAATTATATTTTTTTAGGTTAGAGTCATCGGGTCGAACAAATCTTTTAATAATACAGTCTAATATATATTTCACATATATAGTGCACTTGCATAGAGATAAAGAAAAAAAAAAAGAGTATAATTGGAAACCAAGACAAAAAGGAAACATTATACATATTTTTATTCTTTGTGTATAATTATACATATTTATATTTTATCTCTTTTATCATAATTTGTCTTAAGAGATATACATAGAATGGTGAATTAGTATTAGTGTACCACCCAAATAGTCACATATTCAAGAGGGGCACAATTTTCAGGTAAGACTCATTCATCATATCTATCTTAAATTGAGGCAAATTGATAAATTGTTAAATTAAAAAAAAATCTTTTAAAGAATAGAAGCCCGTTTGGTTACTAAAATTAAGATGAGAGAATGAGAATAGGAGTGGAAGTGTCTCTTAATTTTATGTTTGATTAATAGATTGGGTCCTCATTTCATTCCCTAAGGAGTTTGCTCTCTCTCATGTAAAAGAGAGTTATCTTTCTAGTTGAAACTATAGAATGGGATTTCTTATGTGAATGAAAATTGCTTGACAAAAGCGTCCTCATTTATAATAATTTTTGGATAAAAATATCCTTATAATACATCAAAATCCTAATTTATTATTAATTATTAATTATGTATTATTAAAATATTATTTTTATTATTAAATTATATTTTTTATTATTTAATTTATTAATTACTTATTATTAAAATAATATTTTTAATTTATTATTATTTTTATTTATTTAATTTATTATTATTTATTATTAAGTTATTTAGTATTAATTTCTTATTATTAATTTATTAAATATATATTATTATATTATTTATTAAAATTATTATATTATTAATTAAATATATATTAATATATATTATATTATTAATTAATAATTTGAAGAAATGTTTACCTTTTTTTTTGTTTTATAATAAAAGATAATATGATAAAATATATATACTATTTAATTGATTCTCATGTGTAATTTACTAATCAAATAAAATAAAAATAAACATATTTATTTTCATTATTTTCCAACCAAACAATATTTTAATATTCTCATTCCTATTTCCACTTCCATTTCCATTTTCATTTTCATTCTCATTGTATCAATTCTAACAACCAAACGGGCCCTAAAAGATACAAAAGGTAAGATTTGAATTTGCTATATTTATGAAAAATATATAAATTTATTAGTTAAATTTTTAAAAAATTATACAATTTGACAATTTAAATTAATTTTAAAAACTAGCACTGTAAAAAAGTTTATTTTTTGCTATTTACCATTATTAATTTTTTATTCAATAATTTAAATTTAAGAATTTACGTAATATAATAATAAATACTACTTTTTTTTCAATGAACTATAATAAATCGAGATTCACCGGAATAAGAGGTGGAGGAGCCGTTACGTTTGAAATTGGAACCGAATGCGCACATTCTCCGCCTAGGGTTCAGAGATTGAAGCCAACTGCGAAACCTGCCAAAACTGCTTGAAATCATTCACACAGAGAGGGACATGGTGACATATAGCTTATTAAATGGTTTTTTATATTATAAAAATATAAAAAAAAAATTGTAGTTTTAATCATCACTCAACTTTACTCTCTCTCGTGTAATTCAATTTTTGAATTTTTTTTTTTTTAAGTTAAGCGTTTTATTTCCAATTGTTGGGGTAAGGGGAATAAGGATACTTTTCGGACTTAGTGGAGTGAAAATCCCTTTATTTTTATTTTTTAATTATTAGATGGATCATAGACACATAGTATAGGGCCCGTTTTTTGTTACTGTAATCAACATGAGAGAATGGGAATGGAAATAGGAGTGTCTCCCACTTTTATGTTTTGTTAATAGATTGAGACTCTATTCCTATTCTCTAGGGAGTTTACTCTCTCTCATATAAGGAAGAGTTATTTCCTTAGTTGAAATAATTGAATTAGACTATTATCCTGAGAATAAATATATTAAACAAAAATACTCCTGTTTATAATAATTTTCAAACAAAAATACCATTATGATATATTAAAATCCTAATTTATTATTATTTATTTGATATATTATTAAATTATTATTTTTAATTATTATTAAGTTATTAAATATATATTATTAATTAAAACTATTATGTTATTAATTAAGTATATATTAATATATAATTATATTATTAATTAATAATTCAAATAGATGTCTGCCTTTTTTTTTTTATGATAAGAGATAATATAGTAAAATATGCACATTACCTAATTGATTCTCATGTGTAATCCACTAACCAAACGAAGTAAAGGGATACATGTCAATTTCTATTCCTTTTCAAACAAACAGTAGTTTAATATTTTCATTCTCACTCCCACTCTCATTTTCATTCTCATTTCTATTGTATCAATTCTAACAATCAAACGGGCCTTAGGAATCAGGATCCACTACAACAAGGGATCGGTGAAAAAAAATCAATGAAAAATTTAAAAAAATTAATTAGTAAAATAAAATTATACAACATATATATTGTACAGTTTGTGATTTACACGGATAGTACGGTGGTATCAAAAAATTATCTTAGAAAGTGGTAATATTATGAATCTAAAAATATTATAATTTTAATTACCATATAATGATTTTAAAGTGTAGAATAATATTTTATTACATAATTGCATAAAATATTAATGTATTTAAAAATTAATATTATTTAAAATTTTAATTTAATTTTTGTGTAATTAATTTGTATAATTGTAGTAATAATATATTGAAATGAATAAAATATTACTCTATATTTAATAATATTCAATAATTGTTGCATTGTAGTTAGATAACTTAGTACTCCTAAGTTCATAATATCATCAGTCATCTAAGTTGAACTAGTAATAGACATTTACAAGGTGTTATTAATTGTCTTTCTGACATTAATATCTTAAGAATAAGTTTAGCTAGGTTAAAAATTTTTAAATACTACTATCAAATTCTTTAATAAAAACATAACACATTAAATAAATTTATTGAACGTTCTTTTTATAGAAAAAAAAAAAGGTCATTATTTGATATTAAAAGATAGATCATATTACACTACTTGATAAATGGACTTTATTTTCATATAATTTCATCTCTTAAAAATATTTTATTTAAAACTTGTTAGCCTTTGAAATATGTACATACGTTATTTTTTGAAAATCCAGATTTGCTACATTTTTTCATAAATGCACAAATAAGATAGTCAATATTAAATAACTGTACAAATTTAATAATCGGATAACAAAATAAAAAAAATTTTACTTCCAAAATCATTAAAATAATAAAAATTGTTCAGAGGTCTACATCAAATGAAGTATGTAATCCAGTGGTATGCAGCTTACTAGAGAAAATGTAACACATCCAAATCCTTGCTTTGTTTTGTAGCACATAAGAGGAAAAATAAGAAGCAGCGAGTCAAAACTCAAAATCTTACAATGACTCAATTATGTGGGGATAAAGTCAATGTTTATAGCGACATAAGAGAAAACCTAACAAGCAACAAGTCAAAACTTAAAACCGTATATCCACTCAATTATGTAAAAATAACAGTCAACATCCAAAAGTTGTCACGCTCCTTAAAGGAAGAGTGAACCGCACAAGACACATGCAAAATATTTATAATACTTCAATTTACTATTTAAACATCTTTTATTATCGTTCCACTGGATTTCCCTTATAAATAGGACAATATTAATTCCTATAAACAGCCTAAACCATTAAATTTCTTATAATTTTATATTTGAATATCGTGTTAGATAGTTTTATTTATAGTTGTTAAACTCGCTATTTTATTATCTAAATTTATAAGTTTCTAATTTTTCATAAAGAAAATTAGTCAATTGGATATAAATTTGGATTTAATATAAATTTGCGTAAACTTGCAAGTTGAGTTACGAAGTCTCTCGATTTTACAATTTTAACGTGTTAATTAACTTGTAAAGTTAACAATATAATAATTTAAACTCAATATTAAATAAGATATAGACAAGTTTTTTTTTTCCATAAAACCTTTATAATTTATTTTATCATAAGTTTGAATATACATAAAAAAAAATAAAATTACATTTAATATATACTTATTAAAAAAATAAAAAATATCATTTAATTATTTATATTGAATAATTATTTATCTATAATTATTTTAAAATATTCATGTTGAGTATTACAAATTACGAAATATGAATAACTTTTATTTGATTAATTATAATTTGAATTATATTTGAATAATTTGATAACTATTTATTAATCACGATAAACTTTTATAAGTTTACATTACAAATTCAACATCATTGATTTTATCCTTCACACTCTAGCCAAACAAAAATCCTCAAAAAGAAAATTTAAAAATATCATAAGGCCTACACCAAAAAAGGACAAAGATGAGTTTTAGAGACTCAGTAAGTAAATAATATGTACTATAGTGGAGAAATAGGATAAGCAAATTTTATAAAATTAATTTTGTATGAAATATTGCATTATTAGTGAAAGAAAATTACATGTTTTAATTTTGAATGAAACCTTCTTAGTTAGGCGTGTGTATGTGCTCTATTTTGTATAGGTGAGAGAGAAAATTTAATATATAAAGAGTGAAATGGTTATATTATTTTCAATTGTTAGGGTAAGGGGAATAAGGATGCTTTCGGGCTTAATGGAGCGAAAATCCCTTTATTTTTTATTAGAATAATTATTTTATGAGAAAAAAATATTAATTCACTTATATAACAGTTGATGTGATATGTTAATTTTAATAAAATTATTTTTTAATAGCCAATATATTCTCCATTTTATGATATATAGTGCACATGATATCAAAAATCTATTTTTGGGAGTGGCACTCTTATGAACCTAAAAATATTATAATTTTAATCATGATAAAATGATTTTTAAATGTAGAATAATATTTTATTATTTAAATATTAATATATATTAATATTATTTAAAATTTAAATTTAAATTTTGTGTAATTAATTTGTATAATTATAGTAATGAATATATTAAAATGAATAAAACATTACCCTATATTTATTACTTTCCAATAATTGTTGCGTTGTAGTTAGATAACTTAGTACTCCTAAGTTTATAGTATCATATCTAGGTTGAACTAGAAATAGACATTTCGAAAGTGATACTAATTGTCATTCTGACATTTAAAAATAAGTTTAGCTAGGTAAAATTTTTTAAATACTTATTATCAAATTCTTTAATAAAAACATAAAATATTAAATAAATGTATTGAACGTTTTTTTTATAGAAAAAAGAATTCATTATTTGGTATTAAAATATAGGTCATATTTCACTATTTGATAAGTGGACTTTAGTTTCACGTAGTTTCTATCTCTTGAAAATATTTTATTTGAAACTCATTAACCTTTGAAATATGTACATTTGTTTTGTTAATTCAAATTTATTGCATTTCTTCGTAAAAATTACAAATCAAGCAGTCAAAATTAGAGAACTATACAAATATAATGATCTATATTAATAATCAGATATTAAAATCGACAATTTTTTAATTGCTGAAATTAATAAAATAAAATAAATTTAATCTAACATTTTTTATCAAACAAATTACGTGATTTAATGTTACGTAGTACACTTAAAAAAAATGTAGCAAATCCAAATCTTTGCTTTATTTTATAGTATATAAGAGGAAAACTAAAAGCAGTCAAAAATCAAAATATTCTTATAACGACTTAATTATGTAAAAATAAAGCCGTCGTCCAAAAGCTATCACATCCATTAAGTGAAGAGTGAGCGTCACAACACATGCAAAATATCTACACTTGAGACCCACACTAAAACACACATGCAAAATATTTCGATATATTGCCATTCAACTAAGTCTTCCCCATAAACATATAAGAGAATCTCAAATCGTGTAGAGAGCCTAAATCGTTAAATTTTTTTACAATGATATGTTTAATTCAATAAAAAAAATTACAAACTTTAGGTCATAGGTGAGAAATAAATATAAGTGAGTATAAAATATATTAATATACGACTAAGAACATAGTAAGGAATACACGAAAAAGTGATATGGTTCAGTTTTAGGGTAAAGCTTGCAGGATAATTAACCATTATGTGCATCCTCCTCAATTTAATTCTCCATTACAAGAGGACCTTACTTTCAATTAAACATATACAGAGAATCGACAAAATTTATAATCTTTAATCCTAAGTTGTTATAGTAACCAAAGCAACGTGGGATTGATATTGTATCATGTGACTTTTAATTTTATTAGATAAAAATATTTTTTGTCCCTCACTTATCACAAATTTATTATTTTGATTCTTCACTAGCTAAAAATATATAAAATAATATATAATTTATTAAAAAATGTCACATTTAATTTTAAACATTTTAAAATATTACCAAATTTAGTCATTTTAATAAACTCTAAATATTAAAATCAAATAACTAAATATAGTATTTTTCTAAAAATTGAGGAACCTAAGTATAACATTTTTAATGAATAAGAAATTATTTTGAATATTTCAATAAATGTGGATCAAAATAAAAATTTTGTAATAAGTAAAAAACTAAAAAAATATTGTACTCAATTTTATTAACTTCCATAAAATATTATTTTATTTTTAACGCACAATAAAAGGTGAGATAATAATATATTATATAAGAGATTAGTTATATTTTTATAATTAACTGTTTAAATAAAAATATGATAAAAATATGATTTCTAAATAATAATTCATATACTTGTTATCTTATTAAAAATTTATATATTCAATAAAAATATATAGAAATTATTTTTGAACAAAATAAAAAAGGAATTGTTAGGCTTTGCATCGTGCAGTTTTGAAATTTAAATTGTTAAATAAAAATCTTGAATCGCACGTGATTAAAGTTTAATTTGAATATAATTTATTTATTCTTATTATTAACCGTTAAATCCGATCCAATTATTAGCACGTAGAGAGTGGAGACACGTGCGACACGTGGAGGGAGGATAGGGAAGGAAGACCGTGCTAGGTGATAAGAACGGAGTTTGGCAGCGATAAGTGTCATGCTCATGCGCTTTTGTTCTGAGGTCTCAACTTGGAAGTCGTGAGACTGTGAAGCGGTGATGTGACGCGTGGCACTCCTAACCCCCCCCCCCCCCTCTTTATCCTCCGCATGCCTAGCCGCTTGACCTTCTTCACATGCCTCATCTTGCTATATATGCACTTCTTCGTTCTTATATATTTTATTTTATTAATTAATTCTTCTATCTTCAAAATGATTCAGTGTGTGTCTGAATTATTGGTTCGTAAAATTAATTTTGGTTGAAAATAAATTATATATAACTGTAATTTATAAAAAAAAATATAAAATTAATTTCTTACTTTTTGTTCTTTATAATAATCTAATTTATTAAAAAATTTATTGTAACAAATTAATTTATCATAAATTTAAATTTATATAAAATCGGTCTTTTTATTTATATTCATAAAAAAATATTTTTGTATAAAATAAAAAAATTTTATAACTGTTTTGCGAAGATATACTTATGAGAAATTATATTAGAAAATATGAAAATAAAAGACTAATTTAATATTTTTCTTTTAATTTATGTTTAACAATTTTTTTTTTAAATTAAAATTTGTCACTAGTACACTTCTTCTTATGTAAAATTTATTTTTATTTTTTTTCCATTTATATACCAAGAGTTTGATGAACATTTGCCAAAAAAATAAATAAAATTATTTATAAGCTCATGCTCAAAAGAATCTAGAAACATATGAATTCAACTATAGTCAAATCAAACTACAGTATACTGATAATATTAAAGGATAAAAGAAAAAAGAAAAAGAAAAAGCAAATTTAAAACATTTAATTTTTAAATTATAATATATAATATTTTACAAAATAATTGTATTAAAATTATGTACGACAATATTATATAAAATTAAGATCCAAATGCATGAACTCCCAAAGATATGTCAAGTGCTTAATAATTCTATAAATTGTGATGTGGCATATCATATTAATTAATTGACGATATGCTTCAACTTTTACATTGTATTTTAGTACATTTCAGATTCTATTCCGTATAAGTTAAAAATATAATGGAAGTTAAGTCAATAGGTTAAAATTTTGTTCTTTTCCATGAAAATGGTTCATCACATATTTTATAAGAAAAATTATTATTTTTTTTAGAGATATTTAAATTATGCATATATTCCTTTCATTATAAAATTATACACAAATCTTACTTGAAGATAAAAAAAATAACTAAAATACGTTCGAAGCTGTTATCAATTTTTTATATAGTTTATAAAAAATTTATTAAAGTTTTTAAGTATTATTTGTTCTTTAAGCAAGTCATAAATTTAATTTATTTTAAATTTTAAAAGTGACTATTATATATTGATCATATCGACATTTAATATTTACTATATTATACAAATAATCGAATATGTATAATTATAACTTATTCTTTGTTACATAATAGTTAGTATAATGCATCTTTTGATTTTAGTGGATGTAAAATATTTTAAAAAAATGAAATAAATAATTGTATAACTAAACATTTTATACAAGAAGAGAATATTAGTTACTCTCTTTTATATTATAATAATTTTGCATGTGATTCATACCTGACAAATATATGAGCTAAATATAAATAATTATTAAGCGTTGAAAAACCTGCCTATTAGGACCAAATATCGAGCGCGATCCCATCAAAAAATAATTATTTTTATAATCAAATATATATAAGATTATTTTTTCATACAAAATGATAGTTAGTTAAAAAATAAAATTTTAAAATATATAAAATAAATTGTGAGATGTTAAAAATAATTTAGTCTTTATATTTTTTTAACTTCATATTATTTTTATAAAAAAAATTAAAATATAAATATATATTTATTTATAAAAATAATTATTTTTTATTTTAAAAAAATTATATTTTATATTAAATCTAGATGGCCCTCTATGGAGAAAATCTTTCATTCAACAACGTCATACTTATCCTGCCACATAAGAAAGCATGAAGGTATGTCCGGTTATTTACAAAATTCTATTTTTAATATTCTTTTACAAAATTTTGTAACAAGTATTTTTAACATTTACTGAAGAAAATAGAAGAATTATATATCATTCTATTTTCTTGATGCCACCCATCAATCATTTTTATTTTAATATTATGTGATCGAATATTCTATTTAAATTCTACTAAATTAAAAATTACCATTGAGCGCTCTATTTAGAGAAATATAACAGAGACCTTAAGACTTGTTAAGAAATGCTCCTTGGTTTATTAATTTCAAATTTTTGTTTCCTCCAACAAAAAGAAAACTAAAAAGAGAGAAATTAACCAAAAAAAATATGTCTAATCAGATATTTTGACTCATGGTAACTTAAAATATAATTATTCCATATCCCAAATATAAATGGATAAAGTTTCTGAATTCTTTCTTAAGAACACTTTTATAGATTAAATTTTAAATCTTAAAAATAAAAAAATATTCTTTAATTATAAAATTAAAGAATAAAGTCCTTATCAATTAAGAAGTGAAATAAAAAATTTAAGATAAGATTATATATAAATATATCATGTCAACTGACTGATTCAAAACTTCACTCATTTAAAAAACAAGTTGTCTAAGTTAATTAATCAAATTAAGTTAATTTAAAAGTAAAATTAAACTTGACTTATCTTGTTACATAAGAATTCAAGTGTACATGTAAATTTGGAAAAAAAAAAAAATTTAGTCCTCTGCGCATTAAAATTTTTAAAATAATACTTTGATTTTGAATATAATATTATTTTAATTACTCACAAATTAAAAATATTAAAATTATTTTTTATTTTTTAAAATTGGACTCAAAATAATCTTTTACTTTAAATTTTGATCTCATTTAAAGTGAGACTATTTTATGTCAGATCTTAAATAAGAGGATTATTTAAAACTTTTAATTTATGAAAAATCATTTTAAGAATATCAATTACCCAAATAATATTTTTCTCTATAAATTTGTCTAATATCATACCCATATAAACTGAATGAGTTAATAAATTGTTATAACATTTAAAAAATATTTATGATATAAAATATAATAATTATATATATATAATAATTCAATATTTTTGGAAGGCCTATCCAGAAAAGGATAAAAGATTTACCAAAAATCTGATGTGATTGTGAGGTGTGAGTGCATAACCAGTAGTAATCAGATCAGGAGAGGATATGCAGCATGGGCTCACATCCACACATCTTATCATTCCAAAACTAATCTTCATTTCTTCTCCCCACACACCTCATTTAATTTTTTTAATAATAATAATAATAATTTTCATTATAATATTTCCTCCCCTGCTCACACTCACATAACTCATAAATGGGGCACTATGTTCGAAATTTTTTTTTGAATACCTTTCAATTTTTATCTGATTTATATATTATCTAATAAATTAAAATTAAGTTTGTACTAATATTGTAACTAGTTTATTTAAAAAATTTTAATTTAAGAGAAAATAAATTAATTGATTTTTTTTCATTAAGTACAATAAATTTATATAAATTAATAATTTTATTATTTTTTAATTTATTAATAAAAATTTAAATACTTTAAAAATTTTAATTTATATATTAAAAATGTAAAAAATTATAGCATAACGTGCAATTAAAGATTTGCTTAAAAGAATTTATCATGAGTCAATAAAACTTTTATGGTAAATGATTTAGTTGATTAGTTTATAATGTGTTAAGAAATTAATATGTGAGAATTGGAAAAGATAGGTTTTGAGGCATGAGAAATCATTCTGATTACAATGTTCTTCTAATAAATAACAAAGTCTCAAGAAGTTCTGTAATTTTTTTAAATATATATTTGTTTTTGAAGAGTGTAAAAGGTTATTAGCTTTGAATACACAATTAAACAGACATGTTCTTATAGTTGTCTATAAACACAATTAATGTTAAAAATTTATTATTACATCTATTGAAGTAAAATATTTCAATTTTGTAAGAGACATACTTTGAATTAGGGGTGAATATATATGCATCAGGCTAAGGTTTTGATCAATCTGTGACCTAATTTAGTGAGATTTAGTATATAATGGGGTTGGGTCAATTAAGTTATTTAATTTTTTTTATTTTTTATATTTTCAAAAACTATTTTATATGCATTTTGATTTAATATTTAAAAAGAAAAGAAAGTAAAAAGATCTACATATAATATATGAGATATCCTATATTAGAAAAAAGGTCTATATTTAATTTTAAAAAGTGAAAAAGTAACTTTAAAAAAAAAACTTATATATATATATATATATACAAAGTCTATGAGACCTATTCCCTAGTTCAATGTACTTAAAACCTAACTTGCCCAATAAGATAAGATTGGATTAGGTTAATCAAGTTGAACTAAGTCTTGCACACCTCTAATCTCAACATAACAAAATAAGTTATTTTTATAACTTTGACCGTCTCATTAACTTGAATTTTTTATTTAAAAGAATTGCAAAGACATAATTAAACTTATGAGAGAAAAATTTAGAAATAAATATCCATAAATAAATAAATTGTTATTTACCTAAAAAATTAACAATATCAATACGTCATGAAAAAATATTGACGGATATTAATATATTTGCGGTAATAATTAATATAATGTATTATTTCAACCAAATTATTCTAAGATAAAAATAGGAACATCATACACAATAACAATAAACCTATATTAATAAAATAATTTAACTAAATTAGCACACCAGACACAAATACCTACAAAAAAAAAAGTACCTAATCTAGGCTTAAGTGAAAAAATGTAGGTGTGGTTGGAAATTCCATTAATGGAGGAGGTTGGAATTCAAAGTTGAAATCCCCACTTTCTTGTGTTTTTGAAATTTGACCAGATCCTGTGTGAGTATTGGGCCATTATTACTACGTGTAGCAACTAATGTCATCCATTTGGTATGCCATACCTGAACTGAACTCCTTCAGATTTTCCCAATTTTACCTGCACCAACTATGCCACCATCACTCTTCCTACTTCCAATTCTTTATTTCAAAAGTGGAAAAAAAATGACGGGGACAGTTACAATTAAAGATAATCTATTTAACATTTTTATTTAAAAATTTGAATTTTAAAATTGTCTTGCAAGGTTTTTAGGGAATTCGAATCCCTTACAGTATTATTAGAGGGAACTGTTTCTCTTGTAGAATGAAGACCATTGGATTTAAATTCAATGATCCTTAATTTTTGTACAAAATATTTTTTAAAAAATAAAAAATAATTTTTTTTATAGATAAATATATATTTATATTTTAATTTTTTATTAAAAAATAATATATAGTTAAAAAATCAAAAAAACTAAATTATTTTTAACCTCTCACATTTTATTTTGTATATTCTAGAGTCTATTTTTTTAACTAGATATTATTATGTATGAAAAAATAATTTAAAATATTAAAAAATATTTTTTTTATAAAAATAATTATTTTTTAATTTTTAAAAACATATTTTATACATAATGCAGAAAACAATCCCTCCAATTACTTGAGGGAATCCGCGTGCGTTTTTAGGACTTTGGCACATAATATATATATATATATATATATATATATATATATATATATATATATATATAAAAGCAAAGTCTCAAAGTCCCAAGACAGAATTCTTCATAGTAAAATAAATTGAAATTTGGTTACATTTTGTTTTGAAAAATATTTTTTATACAAATAAAATTAAAAAATTGATTGGTAATTTTTTACTTTTCTATTGTTCTAAAATCATAAAAGAAAAAACGATAATTAACTGAAAATAAATAAAATCTTTTAGATGTTGTGACTTCTCACCGTTTTAGAATCAAGGGAAAACGATGGGACCACGCTGAGTGAATAATTTTTATTATTGGCATTATTGAAATGTTGATAAAAACATGAAAAACACCTTAATAGAACAATTTTCCTTTAAATAGGTTTTTTCTTTCCTAGTCTTTCTATTTTTAAAACTTGTTTTGAAAACATTTTAACAAAACTGTTTCAAAGCACGATAAATAAAATAAAATCTAAAAAACCCTTAATTTCTTGATCATTTAGAATAATTTTAAAATTCAAGATCTTTCTTTATAAATATCTTAAACTTATAACTCTTCATTATAATTTTTTTTTTAAGAAAAAAATGTTGATTATTTCATGAGTTCTAGTTGTAGGAATTAACACTATACATATTAAGAGCTTTGTGAGACTTCTTTCATGTATTGTTTTGAAAATAGATAACTAATTATCTGTCATTGCAATGTGACTTTGCTTCCAAAACAATAATGGAATTTTCTGTCAAATTAATTATTTAATTCTGATAATTAGCAAAACCAAAAAAATAATTTCTCACATAAAATGAAAATTTTCAATGACAAAATTTTCCCATATATATCAGTCATAAAACTAATTAGTAATTAAAATCATAATTAGTGTAAACACACACTGATCCCTTTAAGAAAGGGACCAAATCAAATCACAAACAAAATCACGTTTTGGTGGGTTAGGGAAAAAAACAACAGTCGCACACATACACACACACACACACACACACACATATATATATATATATATATATATATATATTAATTTCCAATTAATAATGATTTTGTTTGATACAGAAACTGTGACATCAAATAAAAACTAAATTTTTAATGGCATTAAAATTTAATTTGATCACTTTTCCCCAGTAATATGTCTACCTACCTAGCAGGCAAATTTGCTTCTACCACAATGTTTGTTCAAGCTGGACCCCACAGTAAATCAGTCTTAATTAATTAATTAATTATTAAATTGCCTTGTTTTTTTAACAGAAAGACTTTGGGAAGTCATTACTTATTATTATTATTTTTTAATTTGTGAAACATGGATTGATTAATATGGTCGGAAGAAAGTGGCATGATAACGATATTATACCGTATACATTTGATAAATTATTAATTTTCATTCAATGACCTTTTTGGTTAATTATGATTTGAGGTTGGTTTAATTATTCATGAAATTTGTATAATTATACATTATAATATTAATAATATACTGTTACTTGATATTAGAAGATAAAATTACATTAAGTTATAATATAAGAATATAATTGTAATATTATTTTTTTTTGATATTATTACAATTATATTTTTATATTATAATTGAAAGTTATGATATATTCAAAATTATGAGTGTATCAAATATGACATTTATAACATGCCATATTTTAAGATAAGTCTCGTATAAAATTTTATTTTATCTTGAAATTGATATGTCCTTGAATTTTATGTTTAAATTTTCTTAGAGCTCTAAAAAAACTTTGATATAGTATTTTGTATTGAATAATTTAATGTTCATGAAATATACTAATTAAGTACATATCAAATAAGGATAATAAATATGATTTTAGGTTGATTTAATAATTTGTTAAATTTATAAAAGTTTACATTATAATATTAATAATCCTCTTTTACAAAATTATAGGGTTTTTAATATTGACACATTATAAACACATAAGGCCTGAAGTCACCACAAGAGCATACCCTAAATATCGCAATATTCACTTCCTACTCCAATTTTGCCGCTTGCACGCAAGCTACTTTTTTTTGACCCGTATTTTAATTAAGTTTTTTTATTTAAAGTTTTATCCATATTTCTTAAGTCGAGTTTATTAAATTAATTAAATTTTTTAAAAAAATATTAAATTAATTTATTATTTAAAATTTAAAATAAATAATTATTACTATTACATATAAGATTATATATACAAAAATTATAAATACAAATATATTATTACATTGATATAAATATTTTAAATAAAAAGTATAGTTTTTATTTTTTTTTATCAAAATGTTATATTATACTAAGTTTTTTAATATAATAAATTTTTACTAATTAAAAAAATATTTATTCGGACATTGCAAACTCAAGTTGGGATTTAAAAAAAGCTCAAACACGTATCGTTCTATAAATTGGACTTTTTTATTTGAGTATTTTTGTTTGTTTGGACGTTATTTTTTAAAATTGGACTCATTGGGCTTAACGAGCTGTTTTAATTATGATCAGATTAGTTTTTATCCTAAATTCATTCTCCTAAATTATCAATGAGCCAACAATGTTATTTATTTCAAATTAAAGACTTTCTAGGGTCTCCCTTTAACCTTTCATCGGGTTATTAAAAACTATATTTTTATTTCTATTTTCAGTTTCTTCAATAAAATTATGACATACCTGAAAGTTATTTTAAACGGCTCATTCATATGATATTAAAATATAAAAAATCATAATATAGTGCATTTATTAGATAATTGATTGAAAAATAATAAAATTCTACTTAAAACTCTTTTTCCCAAACATATAATGATTCTATTAATTGACGTTATAAGTCAACTTTGTTTCTGGTCCAACGCTATAAATAAAGTTAAGAGAAGGTAACATAGAAAAGAAGAAAAGGACCACAAGGGCCCAAATGAATTGGGCTTCTACTGTTTTCTTATCAATTAAATGGGCCCACATAAATAAAGAGTTATGATACAAAATCATAGGCACACCTAATGCATCACATTATTATTTTAGTCCCTGTCTAATAATTATTTCATCGATTGGATCTTGAATTATAATGTTGTTAAATCAGTATATATATATATATTTTAAAAAAAATTAATTTGATCTTACAGTTGTCTGTTATCCATATATCAGTGGTTGATGTAAAATGTAATTTTAGTATCAAATAATTACTCATTAATTATTTAAAAATAAATGAATATTGGGTATTTGAGAGTATAGATCATCTACGGTCAAATGTACTATCTAATTGGAGAAAGATATAACCCAAAAATAGAGTGAATAAGAAGAAAAAAATATATCATATACACATTTTCATTTGTATCACTTTTTTTTAGAGAAAAATACATTTTTAGTTCTTCATTTATCACAAAATTGTCATTTTGGTCCCTCACTTATTGAAAAATATCATACTTGATTTCCCACTTTTTAAAAAAATTACCAAATTTTGTTTATTTACCAAACTTCAAATCCTAAATCTAATGGGACTAAATTTAGTATTTTTTTATAAAAGTAAAAGATTAAATGTAATATACTCCAATGAGTGAGGGACTAGTTTAGGTATTTCAACAAGTGAGAGACTAAAATAATAATTTTGTGATAAATGATAAACCAAAATTATATTATACTCTTTTCTTTTATGAATACATGTGCATTTTGACTATGAAAGATCCATGGTGTTTTGAAATTACATGAACCCATGCTTGCAGTTTAAATTAGGCATCAAAATTTTCAAAATCATATATCTATATATATATATATATATATATATATATATATATTTGAGAAAATTAAAAAGAAAATCTTTTGCCAATTTGCCTTACACTATAATTAGATCATGGATTACACTGTTTCAATAGTTTTTACACTGTAATTAATTAGCTTTGAATTGGGATGGTTTTGGTCTTTTAACTCTAGATGAGAGATTTGGCCCCAAAAAAAAAAAAAGATACAGATGTGGGATCAAGGCAAAAAAAAAATTTTTGGGGCGGTGGGAGAGTCAGATGAAACAAAAGAAGAAAAAAAAGCATCTTAATAAAAAAACTTTATAAAGACTGGTATATTAACTTTAATTTTTTAAATATATAATTTTACAGGAAGTTATATACAAATTTATTTATGTTCAGACGCTGTATTCAATTTTCACCAAAATTTTGTACATGTTATAAATTGCAACTAGATTGCGCAATGATTATTTTATAAAATTAAATAAGTGAATAAAACACTATTTTGAACTCCACTTATCAATTGGTTTTTAATTTGGTTATTTACTAATTTTTATTGTTAATTTAGTTTCTTTATTTATTAGTCAATTTTTAACTTAATTATATAGTAATATAAATGTTGGTATATTTAGTTTAAATTTAACTAAAATAGAGGGACTAAGCGTGTGTTTGGATTAGAGTAGAACAAAATTAATTTTGGTAAAACATTATTTTATATAACTGTAATTTATGTTTGAAAACTTTCACTTTAAAATTAAGTTCTATCATCAATATAATTTATCAAATATAAGAGCAATTTTTTTTTTCAGATATGTACTAATAGGAGTTTGGAGAGTAAAAGTGATTTTGAAAAAATTAAATATCAAACCGAACAAAATTATTTGTAAGAAAAACCTCCATTAGATGTGTTAACGATTTTTAAGTCTCTCAAACGTTAAATCAAATATACTATAAATGTGCTAACTTTCAAATTTAGTCTAATTAAGTGAAAGACTAAATTAAAAATAAAAACTAATAAAAAACTTAATTGAAAGTAAATTAACAAGTAAACAATCATTTTAAGAATTAACTAATAAATAAAAAATAATAATATTTTACTTATTGTTGAGTATAGACTAGACTCCATTATAATTTCCTTTTGTTAGATTTTAAATTATAAATAAGACACTAAAGCCTATCCTGTTAATAGGTTTAGACATAGACTTAGTTGGGCCCATCATAAATGAAAATTTTGGGCTCTAGCCCAATGTCCTAAACTTCACCTTCACACATTAGGGTCCACAAATGGTTTTAGAGGGTAAACTGTATTAATCCTTATTGAAGTTTAGATTAATTATTTATATATCCTTCTCTATTGAAAAAACATATACTTAAACGCCTTGAAATTTGATGTATATTATAAAAGCCCTTCTTAATTTACTTCCTGTCAATTAACTTATCATTCTTCACAATATATGTTATAATTTTATGCTTAATATGATAATAAAAGTAGTTAAGTTAGTATTAAACCGCAACATAGTCTTATAATATTTTCTTAGTATAATTTTGTAATTTTATCTTTGAAAGAAATTAATAATATGTATAATTTAATTTTATTGACAAAATAATCTAAAATTATTAATATATATAAATATATATATATATGCCAGGAAACGTAATTTTGAAAAAAGAAGGGTATTTAAAATATATTTTAATAAAATTTTAGAAATATTAACGTGATTTAATTCTATTTTTCTAGTATGTGTTACTAGTTGGCAAATTCTGCCTACTAAATTAATTATACATTCATTGATACTTTTAAGAAAATAAAATTGAGTAAAATTCAAAGACCATATTTGTGATTTAATCTTTTATATATATAGGTTAAGATTACTTATAAAGCAAACTGTAAGCACAAGTGAGTTTTGACATTTCTGTAGCATGAAAATTTGCTTAGGTGTCAAAGTTTGAATATTTTTAAATTTGAAGTTTTTATGTACATCAGTCTACTAAATAAATAAATAAATCAAGCTAATTGTAATTTAACATCAAAATATTTTTGTTATTTTTATGATATAAATTATACCTAATTTATTTACATATATATAATTAACTTAATTATTAATATTAATAAATCTAAATTATAGTAAAACTGTGTTTAACAATTGACAAAAATAAATACTTGCTCTACTTCAAGACACCAAGTTTGAATATACATAAAACACTAATATTTTATGAATACTTGATACATTAGTGTAATATGGGAAAAAAATGAGTATGAGTTATATATATATATATATATATATACATATATATTGCATTTTAAAATCATATAGTACCACGTAAGTCTAATATTGACTAAATATTATTTTGTGAAAGCTCTCTTATTTATTTATAATACTATCTTAACCATATGTAATTGTCTCACATATTTCTTTAAGGTATTCCATAATAGTACGTCTCTTTCAGTTCGTGCAACTATTTTTTATAATTACAAATATGTTTAATATCTATTTTGTCCAAACCTACTTCACACACATCACACACAATTTTTTTAAAAAGAAAAGTGGTAATTTTTTATGGTTAAAATAGGAAGAAAATGTGTCATTTTTTATTTCTCATATTTGTTAAAAATTAAATTGATCTCCTACAAATTGATATATATCATTTTTAGTCCATCAATTTAAATCAAGTCGAATCCCATATCAATAAAAAGACTTGTTAAATTCAATTGGTGCATGTCCTTAACCTAAACACACTATGGAAAACTAATAAATTATAAATTTTAGTAAGAATTCAATATAAATCTAAAACTATGATAGTTTCAAGTTAAACTAAGAGACCCCTTTTAAAAACTTAATAACATAGTCTTATTTAGTCTTATTTCATAAAATCTTTGAAGTGGAGGATTTAGGTTAGGATTAGAGTTTATCCATAACATTGCCCCACGTTTCTATTCGTTGAATAGATTAGGTAACAACACGTGACCATAAACAGGAAGACTTTTTTAAATTTGGAAAGTTCAGATTTAGATGGGAACAATATTTAGAGAAAAATCTCAGCAGTAAAATCACGTGCTAATTATGGATAATTTGTGTTACATTAAAAAAAATGAAAACAGGGGAAAATAGGGTACGATGAAGTGGAAATGGGGATTCGTTCTTATCCAGAGAGGAAGAAGACAAGATGGGGACACGTGGAGGAAAATGGGTGTGGCCACGTGGAAGGAGACATAGATTGAGTGGATTCACAGAACTCTATTTGACAATGGGGTAGGCCGTTTAGTTACTTACTTGCTTTTTAGAGAGAGAGAGAGAGAGTGTATGAGCACGCGGGCTTTACAGCGCGTGAATGTTGTTGGTTTTAACTTTTGAACACGTCAACCTACCTTACACAATAGCCTTAGCCGACATCACTCCCTAAAGTGTCCTCTCTCTCTTCATATTTACTAATAGGAGAGAAAAGTATTAAATATTAATAATTTGGTGGTTCATAAAATCTCTTTAAAATTTTATTTTAAATAAAATTTATTTTTTATTAATGTAAATAAAGAGATTAATTTTATATAAATTTAAATTTATAAAAAATTATTTTTATACACAATTAAATTTATAAATGACTAATTTATTATAATTAATTTATGGGAGATAAAATTATCAAAAAAAATTATAAAAGTGAGAGAGACGTTCCATTCTATTCTTCTAATTTGGATTTTAAATGAGGTCATGTTTGTATGGTCTAAATTTACATTACATTGATATAATTATATTATATTTTTTATTTGCATAAACTTTATGTTTTAATTAATATATTAAAAAATTCAAACTGCTAATTTAAATTTTCCTTTTCTAATTTTTATATCTCAATTTTTAAATTTTTTAAAATAAATTAACATATAACGAATCAAACAAACTGGAGATACCGAAATTGATAAAATAAAATAAAATAATTTAATGATCCCATTCAAATAAACTGTGTTATTTGACAATAAACTTAACCAATGAACTTAAGTTCTATTTATAGATATTTGGCTTATTTATTTTGTGCGTCACTTCTAACAATCAAGAAGAAATTATAAAAGAAAAAATTGAAATGACCAATTATAAATTCATTTGAAATTAATGTTTTGTGTTTAAGAAAATATAGAAAAAGCAGGTGTAAAAAAAAAACTCTATACATTTTTTAATTCTTTTTGTATTATGTACTATTTACTTTCAAATATGCATGCACTAAATTATAAAAATTAAATAATATGTTATTGTGAGGATAAATTTTCCATAATCAAATGACAAATAAAACAAAGTAAATTAGAAAAACAAAAAAACAACAAAGACTCTCCATACCTCTTACTAATTAAATACATCTTCATTCACCTGTTGATGATTTATGATCTATTACTATTCTTTTACCACCTATCCTATGTCATCAATATACAGCAAAGCAAAAAAGAGATTCTCTCTCTTCTTTTTCTTTTCAAAGATTGTTGGCTGAATTCAAATGGGAAATGATTAAATATTATTTACACTGTTGTTTTGCTTGTGTAAGAACTTTTCATCATGCAAGAAAATTCATCTCATTAATTTCATTTCTTTTTTTTTAGAATTTTTATTTTTCATTTTTACTGTAAGTTCAGAAGAAAAAATTTGGGAGAATGTTAAGCTCAAATGTGATTACCTCAACAATTAAGGAGTGACAAATATAAATATTTGTCAAAATGTAGTTTCTATGAAAAGTTACTTCACATGTTCTCATTTGAATAGGATTTTAACCTCTGATTTTGAACAAATTCCATGTTTTTTTTTAATTGAAAAAACAGATAATTTTGTCATTGTATGCTTTTTTAGTGAATTTTATTTTTAATCCGTTAATTTAATGTATGAAAAATTAATATCAAATTCAATAGTTATTAAATATATATATTTACATAATACTGTAAACTAATTTTCAAAATTTGAAAGCAGAATAAAATTAAATTGTTTTAGAAATTAAAAGCAACATTGCTTAATTTAATCTAAAATAATTTTTTGAAAGCTTTGATGATACGAATGAAAAAGTGTTATAAAAACAGAATAAGAATTTTATAAACAAGGGACATAGTTAATTCATAAAATTATAGTTACATTTAAATTTTATATTATGTGTGTGCATAATATTGTACAATTTATCATTCAATTAAATTACTTCTATTTTTTTTTTTATTCCTATATCATCCACTTAACAGGAACATCACATGGGAAGCATATGATGATAAATGAAGATAGTATTTCAATTTCAATCATTATCTGACTTTTTATTTTATTGGCATAAAAAAATATTATTTGTTTAATAGGACAAAAACAAAGATGTTAGGCTGCACATATTTGCCAATATGAATAATTAGCTTAACCAAAGTGATAAGACAATCCATGGTTAGGTTCAGCCTCATTTTGACTTTTTGCTAATTAATCAACTAAATACATATTAATTATTCATATTATTTTTTTCTTTACGACACTTACTTTTATTTCCTATATTAGGTCACTCTAATGCAACATGAATATCAGACATTGATAAATTAATTTATGTTGAATATCTAATTCAAAATTAATTATGTGATCATACTAATTATTTGTTAAATAGTATTATTTTTCTATACATACAAAGAAATGCTTGTTTAAATATAGTTGTTCTATCCTAGATCTAGAATTAACTATAACAATGTCAATAAGACAAATTACTGAAGAATTAGGAGGAAAAACCCCTATATCCTTCAATATCTTTGTAATTTTATAATTTTTAAATACTTGTACGGCCTGAAAGAGACATTACATAGAATTCCTAAAAAATGATGTGTAACATATAGATATGGTTAAGAGAGTATTCATAAATTAATGAGAGAGCTTTCATAAAATAATATTTGGTCAATATGAAACTTACGTAGTACTATGGGATTTTAAATGGAAAAATGAATTAAATATCACAATAAATATTTCAGTATAAACTATTGAATTTGATCAAACTGGCTGCATGGATACAAATTTGATGAATCAATATTGGCATTAAGAGATCTTTTTTCGTAAAAAATGAGTATGAGAAAAAAAAATTTGTTGGAAGGTAAAACTTAGAGACAATTATGGAAATTATACTTTTTATTTGATAGATTTCTATATTTAAAGTTGTCAAAACATGTTTTATTGAGAGGTATAAATTGACCCACACAAGTTGGTGACTTAAATGAACTATCTCATTTAATGCATCTTAATTTGACAAGTTAAATATTTAATTTAAAATTAAAAAATATATTCATACTATCTATTATTAGATTAAATATTGAATACTTAAAGGCAAAAAAAGGATAACAAATATTTGAAATAACATAAAATTAAACCTTTTACAAAAATTAATTAATTTATTTGATTCACGAGTTAAATAAATTAAATTAGTTTGACCAACTTATATTAAAATAGTTACAAAATACAATTCAACGCACTATTTATCTTTAGTATGAACGAGACTCACCTTTTAGAAGTATTTCTTTATAGAAAGTAGGCATGGAAAGAAAATTTTCTGTAAAGTAATTAGGAAACAAATTATACTTTCTTAGGATGCCTCCATATGTTAGTTTTATATAAATATTATTAAATTTAAGTGTCATTGTTCGTGAACTTACTATTTTTAGTATATCAGTATATCTAATTATAATATAGAAATATAGTTATAATATTGTTAACTCAAAAAATAATAATATTATAATTATATCACTACATTATAATTGAATGTACTACTGCATTCAAAATTATGAATAGACCAAGTATTTTACTTTAAATTTAGATAAAATTTTTGTGCACTCACAATTTTAAATACATCAATTTATTTAGTTATAATGTAAGAATATAATCATAATATTACTATTTTTTAGGTTAATATTATTATAATTATGTTCTTACATTATAATTTAGTATATGAATACACTTAAAATTGTGACTGTACCAAAGATATTATAAACGTTTCTTATTATCTTATATCTTTTATAGTCGGTTTACTCTTGTTTTTTTAAATTTATATTAATTTGAAATAAAACAAATGAAGCTAAATATTTTCACCGGTTCTTTTTCACCGACTCCGAATATTTAGATGTTGATGTATGTGAAAACATAGTTAAATATTTCATAAATTCAAAAAAATATTTTCCATTAGGAATATATGTCCATGAATTTATTTTAGAGACAAGTTGCACATAAAAAGGAAATGATGATAAAGATTTCATATGAGGTGGACAATATTTGAATTTATTTTCAAGTTTTGAACTTGATTATACCTTGTTGGACAACTCGAACAAAGAGTTCAATATTCACATTCTAAGTCTTTTTTTTCTTAAATATCTAACTTTTTTATTTCGTTTAGCATTCTTTGTATTATTTTTCGTGAAAACACTCAAGACTCTTTGCCCTCTTCTTAAAAATCCACATTTCACATACATTGTTATAATGCATCTAGAGAGAGGTGAATAGATACTATAAAGATAAATTTAAATATATTTTTTTAAACAATAAATGTTTTGTAAAATACTAGTCAAGTGTTTGAAATGAAAATTTAAGTGCTTAATTTTAATTTTCAAGTAAAACGATTTAGTGACTGAATATTAAAACTTAAGTACTTGAAAGTAATTTTCAATTACTTGAAAAAATCTTAATGATTTAGATATTTAAAAAAAAAACCAATAAAAAAGAAGAAGATATAGTCAATTTATTATCATTTGGATAACAACTGTCATATGTCCAATCTCCTTCCATCAAAAGATATCTTTAATTATAATAAAGTTTTAACTTGCATAATCCCAAATGTTATACTGATGGGTTTTATAGTACTTATTTTTAACACAAGGTTTAAACTTATATCAAATTATCACAAATGAGTTTTTACTCAACTCACTCTCAATTGTCGTTTAGTTAAGAAAGATTTGAATAAGATATGATTATTTGAGTTACCATTAAAAAGGTTTATAATTTAGGCTTAATGAACCTTTCACACTATTAACTCTTTTTTTAATGAATTAAGTTAATTTTAATCCAACTTTAGAACAAATTGATGCAATGTATACTCTAACTTGTTTTTAACATACAAGTTTTTTCCTTCAATTATATAACTTTTTTTAATATACATTACTATAATGTACCTAGAGGGGTAAATAAGTGCTATGGAAAAATTTAAATAAATTTCTTTGTCAAAAGTAAATGTTTAGTAAAATACTATTCAAGTGCTTGAATTGAAAACTTATGTGCTTGATTTTAATTTTTAAGTAAAGTGACTAAGTGATTAAAAATTGAAATTTAGATGTTTGAAGGTGATTTTCAATAATTTGAAGAAATCTTAATGATTAAGATTTAAAGAAGACAAAGAAGAAAAGACAAAGTCAATTTATTTTAGTTTGTACAATCATTTACCTACCTCTAATCTCTTTCTATTATAAAATATTTTTAATTATAATAAGATTTTAATATAGATAACTCTAAATACTTACATTGATAGGTTTTATAATGTTCACTTTCAATACAAAATTTAAACTCACTTCAAATTATCGCAAATGAATTTTTACTCAACTTACCCTCAACCGATTTTCACTTAGGAAAGTTGAATAAAATAAAATAATTTAAGTACCTTAAAAAGTTTACAATTTAGTCTCAATAAAACTATAAATTTTTTTTAATGAACTAATTTAATTTTAATCCAACTTTAAAACGGATTGATGTGATATATACTTTAACTTCTTTCATAATAATCTTATCCATATAAGAATTTTATTTGAAATCTAACTGATTCAGATAAGGGTAGATTCAACGATCAAGTTTGACATCTAAAAGAAAAGAAAAAGTAATACAAGTGAATGGGAGATTCATTGTGAGGAAGGAGGAGTAGTTAGATTCCATAGAATTACCCACTTTATAGATTAAAATAAAAATAAAATAAAAAGGTGTCGGTTTGAAAATGCACTTTAGCATTGGTTCCATTCTCTTTCGCTTCCTCGCGTCGGTTTGTGCCGAAGTGGATAAGATCCTCTACTTTTTTTCCAAACTATTATGTTACTCCCTGTCACACACTCTCACTCCGACGTCTTTCCAGGAAGTTAACTGAAAAATCAAATTTTAATTATTAATTTTTTGGGCCAAGAAATTTTAATTAATCATGAGTGCTTACTCATGAAACCGATGACCAATTTCAAAAGTACTTTATTATTGTTTTATGGGATGGTTTTTTAGACATTTGTACGGTAAGACTAAAGACAGCTACTGTATGAACTATCTTAACCAAACAAGTGGAAACTATAATATATTTTTAGTTAAATTTTATGCTTATTATTTTGTTATAAAAGTTCATATGTTTGTCATATTTTAAGCTGAAAACTAGATAATACAATAACAAAATAATTATTATATTATTATAAAAAACAAATGATTAATAGTTGCCAAAAATTAAATAATTAGGTAAATAATTTTCTAATAATTAAACCATAAATTTGGGGGTTTTAACCAAATTTAGCACGGTGGCAAGTAACTTAAACGCAAAGCCACATGGTAAATGTTAGACTTCATCATAGACTTAATTAAAACATGTCAAGCTTGAATTTTTCTTTGTTCTAATGCTCTACATTGGGCTTAATTTATTTGGTTATGTTGGGGCTCTAGGTCAGTATGAATATGAAAGTCCAACTTGACATTTTTTATATAAATATTTTTTCAAATTTAATTCTTTTAATTTATTTATTCTTTTTTAAAAATTACTTCAATATATTCAACATAAAATCTTAAACTTGAAAGTAAATTTTAGTATGATGGCAAAAAAACATAAAATTGCAAAGAAATTATATTTATTGTGACTTCACTCAATTAAATACTAAAATTTTAAATTATAAGTATAATTTAGACCGAACCCAGGCTGTATAATAATGTTTGAGCTCGACCGATTTTAATTTTGTCACAACCTTACCTGAAAGGATGTGATTGGCATGGAAAATGAGGTACCCCTCGCCCTCGTAAGTATAATTGACATATCAAGAGATTATATATTTATTAAACATAAAGAATTTTCATCAAATCAAACTAAAACATAATATCTACAGATACATATAACAAAAAGAATTGGTCACTTCTATATAGAAATTTCGTCAAAGTCTCCCCTTAAATATGGACCTCCCGAAGAACAGGTTACCTACCATATAAAATGATAGAGAGCTTCGTTCTCCAATATATATACATATCCAACAACTAACTATTAATATAACAATAATAAAAAGACCACTTGCTTGCATACAAGGGGAGTTACTAAATCAAATTACATATTTATAACAAAAGAGGAGTTATTGCCTTTGCAACAAGAAGGTTCATCAAGACATGAAACACTTACATGCTTCTACTCCATAGATAAGTGTTCTAGACTGACATTATGATAAAAAAAAATGTTAAATAACGTGGGGTAAATAAAAACTTAGTGAGCAGATAATATTAATTATACAAATGAAAGGACAGATTGGCCACGGTAAAGTTTTCTTTTTTTTTTTTTTAAAAAAATCATGTTATCTTAAAATCAAACATATTCCATGGTTAGTATAAATAGTGCAGTATGCGGAACACATTTTAGACTTCAATAAAGACCTCAATAATAAAATTATAAATCCAATTTTGAATAAAATTATATCAATACATAAGTAACATAAGAATATTTCAAAACCAATTGAATGATTGGGAGGATCCTATAGAACCATCAAATATCAAAAACAAAGCTAATCCAAGGCTAGTATAATTCAAACAGAGCAGATATCAACCATGAGCTTCAAACTTGGAATATTCAGAATAATGACCTTAGGCCTCAGACATAGTATCATAATAGTGGCATCATGTCTAATTATATCAAAATACAGATCATAGTGTAACACAACTAATTTCTATTGTCGTTAGTTATAGGGTTCTGTTTGGATGCATTTCTAAAATTTATTTAACATATGTAAATCCATAATCAAATATTAGAGTTTTGAAAAACTCATAACCAAACTTTTTTATAGAGACAAATAAAAGTATATAGATTTCAGAATCCCAATACATTGTGTATATGATATTTAACATCTTCATAATTAAAAAATCAAATATTTGATGAATATAAAACCAACCTACTTTGAAATACAAACAGAGAAGTTAAGAAATTTAAAATTTTAGAAATATTTTAACTTAGAAAACTCAAATAAAATAAATTCATAAATGCAAAATTATTCAATCCATTAATCCAAACATTTTGAAGTTTTCAGAATATGGAAATAACATTTGTAATTTCATAAGCTTGCTCCAAAGCATAAAGAGATCAAGAAACAATATTTTTCCAAAATAGATATCACAAAGTAGAAATCTTGTGTAATTAGGATTATCTATTCACCTGACCAAAGGCCACACAATGCACACCTTTACTCGAGGAGTAAAGTGCAACTGTTATGATATTAAAAACAAATGATAGACCTTTAATGTCTTATGCTAAAAAACATCTTAACTCAGGTAAATTTTTATAAAAAAGTCCCACAATAACTTACTCAAATGAGTTAGCATTCTCAAACGATTTCGGTATTTTAGTTCCTTTGTATAAGGTCACCATTATTCCTCTTAATACCTTTAATTGTCATAACTAGCACATATATTCACATATGCTTAGAAATACTCTGGACCCAAATGTTCCACAACTTAAAGTTGCAATCTCACCAATATCCAACATAGATAAATTACACTAAAATATCCCAAGGCATTTAATAATGCTCATATGACCACATAATTTCCACCAAATTTCACTTTACATTATTTACATTATTTCCAACATATAACAATGATATTTCTTAATATGAAAATGGCATCAAACACACTTGTTAATCATCAACATCTAAATAAACAATTCAAGACTAATATTAGCCCAAAGTAGCCCATTCTTACTTCTTATAACTCTTAAGTTATCTAACCTTACCAATTAAGTCAAAATTTATACTAACGATAATCCAAGTAATTTATTCAATAATTATAATTACTTTCAATGCGCTTCCATTCATCAACAATTAAATTTAAGATAATTTGAAAAAATTTCTCAAGTGACTTACCACTATGAACGATAACTTCGAACCACTCAATTTCTTCTCCTTCAGGCTAATGACATTAGAGAATTAATAAATTTTCATATATTATTACTTTACACACTTTAACTCATACTAAGAAAAGATGCTATTTTAATTGAGCAATCTAATCATCAAATTGATACATGTAAATTATTAGATACTTACCTAAGATAAAAAAATCTCCAAGAAATTTTCACAAAATCCTTCCAATCGACACCAATTGGACTTATTAAGTTACTATTCATGTTATTAGTCTAAAATTAGGGATTTTTTATTACTGCTATAATAACTTGAAATTGGGTGATAAAATCATTAGAAAATTGGACGAAATATTAATATAAAGCAAAGCCCTCAACCAAATCAAAGTAAATCCACTTGAACCACATGAATTTTGGCTCCCAAGTACTATTCATGCAATTTTCAGATAGCCAATAAGGGGATTCAAATTTCTAAAGATATAACTTGATATTAAGCTATGAATTTATAAGAGAGAGGGTCAAAATTCATAGTAGAATATAAGTCCCATCGAAATCTAGAATATAAACTTAACATCAAGCTCAACTTTGGTGAAGAATTTTGAGTACTTCGACGTGAACGAATGCTCAAAATTTTGGCCACCTCCACATCCACTCTCGTCAGAAAAGACTCAAAACATGTTATAAGGGGAAAGAAGACAATGTAGCACAACCCACCAGAGCCAATTGTGATAAAGATTGAAGATGAAATCAAAGCTTAGCTAGAACAAGCATACTGATGGGAACGAGGAGAAAAAAATAAAAATATAAAGGTATTTTAGTAATTTCTTTGCTCCGATGACACGTCTTACTAGGAAAATTTATAGTTTGATGCACATGGAGAGATTTAAGCCCAGATTCTTTTGGTTGTATGAGTAAAGCTTAGCCACATGAATCAATCTAAATCTTATGAAAAATGTTATTTAAATTAACATGAGAGCATTCTTTAATCTCACTTTACTCAACTATTTAAACTTTCATGTTTTCCTTTAATTATGTTGCTTCTTCCCTCTAATCAATGTAATTATTCACAAAATTAATTCACAAGAATTAAATTATTAAATAAAAAATTTCAAAATATTACAAATTCATACTTTTAAAATCAGGATTGTTTACAAGTCAGACATTACTTTTTTAAAAAAAATTGAACTTATCAAGTTGAATAACTTTTCAACTTATAATCAAAATTGGAAAATATATGAATTGACTCATTGGCTTTAATGATTAACACTTGGCGGAGGAACAGTTTAGGGCGCACAAGATTAGGTTGGGATTGTGTAAGATTTTAGACTAAACTATGTCTATGGTAAAGTTATTTTTCAAGACACGGTTCTGAGTATGTCTTTATTAAGCTCGTTTGGTGACTAAGCTGAGTCATACCTCATTTTCTTTGTTTCACACATTAATTGATTGATCCACACTAAAAATAAAATTATTAATACAAAAAATTTGTTTAAGGTGGAATAAAAATTACTAAAATCTCTCATACTATTAACTTTTTAAAAAATGAATTAAGTCATTTTAATTCAACTTTGGAACCGATTGATGTGATATATACTCTAAATTGTTTCTAATAATCTTATCCATATAGGAATTTTATTTGAAATCAAACTGATTCAGATAATGGTAGATCCAATTATTAAGTTTGACGTATGAAAGAAAGGAAAAAGTAATACGAGTCAATAGGAGATTCAATGTTAGGAAGGAGGAGTCGTTAGATTCCACAGAATTAGCCACCTCATATTAAAAGTATAGGTGTCGGTTTGAAAATGCACGGTTCCATTCTCTTTTGCTTCCTCTCGTCGGCTCGTGCCAAGGCGGATAAGATTTTTTTTGGCTTTTCGAACGAGAGATCAAAGAGATAAATTTTTATTATTTACAGGAGGTAAATTTATATATATATATAAAATATAAAATAAAATTATATATAAAAGTTTAAATTTTAAAATTTTAAAAGAGATGATCATATTTGCTTGAATCCATCCTGTGAACGTAAGTAAGTAAACTGAAAATAAACATTTTAAATTGATCATTACTTATGAAACTGGTGGCCAATTTCAAAATTATTCTTTTATTGTTTTTTGAAATCTGGGTTGGTGGTTTTTTAAACATATTTGTATGGTGAAAGCAGTTCCTATAAGAACAATATTGTAAGTAGCGCAAGTGGAGTCAAGTGGGGCTATCTTAACTGAATAAGTGGAAGCTATAATATTATTTAAATAGTATGACAAATATATGATTTTTATAAGTAATTATATATTTTTAGTTAAATTTTATGCTTATTATTTTATTATAAAAATTTATATATTTATCATATTTTATGCTAAAAAATTAGATAATAAAATAACCAAAAAAATAAAAAATAAGGCATACATAAAAATGAACTATATTAAATTTTTTTTTTTGTTCCTGGCGCTTGGCCTGATTTATTTAACTATGCCAGGCATGAATATGAAAGCCTAATTTGACTTTATTTTTATATAAATATTTTTATAAAAACTTAATTCTTTTTTATAATTTATTCTCTTAAAAAAATTGATTCAATGTATTTAGCACAAAATTTAAACTTTAAATTAAATTTTAGTAAGATGGGACAAAACATAAAAGTGTAGCGAATTTTATTATACTTATTGTGACTTTACTTAATTAAACGCCAAAATTTTAAATTATAAGTATAATTTAGATTAAACCTCGACTTTATAAAAACACTGAGCTCGACCCATTCCCATTTTAATTCAAGCTTATAAAATCAAGACGGCTTATAGGCTAGACATTTTTTCTTTGGTCTCATATCCTTTTTTTTTTTTTTTTGTTAAATTGAATTATAAGGTCGAATAACTTTTGAATTTATAATCAAATTTGATAAATATTTGATAATTGTTCACTGACTCATTGGCTTTAGTGATTCACACTTGCTAGAGGAACAATTATTAGGGAGCACAATATTAGGTTTCATTGTGTAAGTTTAAGACTTGGTTTGACTCTATGATGAAGTTATTTTTCAAGACATGGTACCTGGTATATCATTATTAAACTCGGAGCATAGTCATACCTTCTTTTCTTTGTTTGACAAATTAATTGATTGATCCACACCAAAAATAAAATTATTAATAAAAACAATTGTTTAAGGTGAAGTAAAAAAGGATAAGAATTGGAATGAATAGAATTAACATTTCAAAAAATTAATTAAAAAATATGCATGGTTCATAAAATTAATCTTAATAAAAAAATATATTATTAAAATAATAATTAATAAAAAGAACTCAGTCAGGCTAATTATTAAGTGAATTGAAAACTTGACAACTCAACCCAATCAACATTCATTTTTTTACTTGTCATGTTTGCCCGTTTGGACTAAATATGATTGGATAGAACTAGTATAAGTATGACAATCAAATTCAAATACATGCTAACTATTTTATCAATATGTCAATTAGACTTGATTATAATTTAAAAAGTTTGTTTAATGAGTTCAATTTAAAAAAAGAAAGTCTCAACAAAAAAAAATCAATCAATAAAATGGATCAGGTTTATATTTGTTTTAAAACTTAGTCTGAGTTCGAAAATTTTGAATGAATACTTTTTTAATAAGTAAAAATTATTATTTTAAAAAAACTTAGTGTAATGTAATATTTTGATTAAAAATAAAAATTAATACATTTTATTTAAATGATTTATAATAATATAACAACTCATTTATATTTACAACTTTTTTATATATAATATTAAATGTAATAATAACAATTGTTTATGTTATTTATCTCAAGTTTAAGTAACAAATTGATTTGATTATCATTTAAAAAACTCAATAAGCTTGTTAAGCCCAATATAAAAAATATGAATAAAAGTTTAAATAAAAAAAATCCAATTAACATAAAAGTTCAAATTTTTTTAAGTTCGAATTTAAATCTAATTTTTAAAAACCTAGCATGAAAATTAGGTCTATTGTAAATATAACATGTAGTGAGTTGGAAGATACTTAATCCATTAGGCTTCCAAAAGAAATTAAAAGAAAATAATAAAATTAGTTTTTTTTTTCTCTTTAGCTTAAAATTGGAATAGAGAATAAGCGACTTAAAATTATATGCTTTTGTAAGTACTCAACCATTTCATGCAACTTTTATATCAATTTTGATTTTTCTTCAACATTGTGAGAAGTACAAATTACCATTTTTTTGGTTTTGGCCATCAAATTATGAATGAAAGTACTGCTGGATTGTATACTGCCACATTAATTTTGCATTGAATCACATAAACTATATTTAATAATTTTTCTACAGGTCAACCATATAGTCTATGTTTTATTTAAATAATAACTCAAATTTTATTGAATATAAAAGGAGATTACAATAACTACCTGGGCCCAAAAATATATTAAAATATATATTATTTTATTTTACTTCTAGAAATAATACAGCCTGTAAGTGACAAATACTACGAAACTAAACAATAAAGAGTCGGCTAACATGCAAACTGGGTGAATTTATTAAAAATTTAACACAAAACAAAAATAAAAAAATTAAAATTATTCAACAAAATAGGTCAAATGAAAAAAATTAGCAATTCACTGTTTATAAAATATATCTTAATTGAAATAAAATATCTGATTCAAAAATAAATTTTGAATATTTTCGTTCTATTTTGCAATTTTCTCATGTTCATACGACTTTTTTAATTTAATGAATTTTGACCTTTCTTCAACATTATCATCACTAATGGATATGTATTTTTTTGTGGAAAAAACTGATTTCATACGTGGCAAGACTAAATCTCACCCTCTAAGTTTCTTCTTTTCCAAATTCCTGGAAAATTTTGCATAGCTTCCATTGACAACCATATATTGAGCATCAATTTGTGTCTGAAAATATAGCTGAATGTAAACTGCCACGTTAATTTAGATCACATTATCTATTTTAAAAAATTATTTATTACCAGTACTTCACATGAGAAAAAAGTAAAAACTTTTCCACCTTGGTCAACCGTATAGTTAAGTATCTACGTTTTGATGAAAAACATACTCACATTTTAATAATAATTTTTTTGAATATAAAAAATTGACTATTTATTAAAAATACAGCCTGTAAGTAACTAATACTACGTAGCTTAACTAAAAAAGAGTCGGCTAATATTCAAACTTGGTGTATATATTATTAGTTTAATACAAAACAAAAATAAAAAAATTTAAAAATAATCAACAAAATAGGTCAAACCAGAAGTCTTTTATTTATTACAGTGTACAGCTTCACAAACAGACAAAAGAAAAGTAAAAACTCCAAAATAAGCGAAAACGTGTTGGTATAGCCATCTGGGTGGGTCCCACCACAGCTGATTTTCCAAACTCCACTCAACATAAATAACAAAAATTAAATATAAAAATTAAGACAAAATTAAAATTAAAAAAAAATCTCTTTCTCTCTCCTCATTCTGTGGGTCTATATATAAGGCGGGACTTTGCAATTTTCCTACCAAATCCTTTAGATGCGAAATCTCCTAGAAAGCGAGTTTCCTAGACAGAGAAAGTAACCAACTGTACAACAAAGCCCCTTTGTTTGAATTTCACCACCTAAACGACAAAACCGATGTTTCACGACTCCACCGCCGCCGCCGACGAGCCGTGGCAGTTCCAGTTCCGGTCGACGGCGCAGTGGACGCGCGAGCAGGACAAGCTGTTCGAGCGGGCTCTGTTGATGGTCCCGGAGGACTGGGCGGACCGGTGGGAGAGGATCGCCGAGAAGGTCCCCGGTGCGTCGCCGGAGCAGGTCCAGGAGCGATACGAGGAGTTGGTTCGCGACGTGACGGATATTGATGCGGGTCGGGTTCAGATTCCGGCGTACCCGGAGATTCCGTCGGGCAGTGGGTCCTCCAGTTGGGACTCGGCGAACCAAATTTCGTTTAGCTCGAAACCTAGGCAGAATGATACCGAGAGGAAGAAGGGTACGCCTTGGACTGAGGAAGAACATAGGTATGTGTGCAGAAAATTTCCAATTTAATTGATTTTGTTCTGTTCTTCGTCTCTCTTTTGGGGTTTTTGATTCTTTTGGATTTTCTGGAGAACCTGTTTGGGTGCCGAGAAATTGAAGGAAAGAAAATAGTAGAACTTTTCGAATAAGGCAACTGATTTGGGAAATCAAAATCTTAGTTTCTAAGGAATTAGATGGAAATACAGAAAGGGTCACTTTCGTAAAATAATTCAATTTTTTCAATTATTCTGATTCTTCATGCTTTTGCTATCCTTGAAGAATTTTTGCTGTAACAGCACTTAAAGGAAGTATCTTATGAATATTACATGTTTATTTCCCGCAATTCTCACGCTTTATCGTTATTCTTAGAACCCAGTTTGTAAGTTTTACAGTGCCACTCTTCTAGAAGTTTTTCCTTTTCACAAAACAAGACTTGGATAGCAATTCTTTCATTGTTTCTCTCACTATCCAGAGCACACAGATTTATAGAGAATGAAGTGTACGATATAGTTGCTTATGTAGGCTCACTGATTAGTGATGGTAACACAAAATTGAGGAGGCCTTTACTATAGGCCGGAGCTAAGAACATTGATACTGATACAACACAGTACAAGACAGGATACAGTCAAGATATATAGTGTTTCAATGGAATTTGAAGCATTGCATCATATCTTGTCTGATATAGTTTTATTTTTCTATTGTCAATGTTTCATAGGATTTAAGTCCCAGAATGATGTGGTAGGCTGAGCTAATTTGAATTGTATATGTGATGTCCCTCCCTTGTACTATTTTGGTTGCTTTAACTTTCAGGAACTCCAAGGTTCCTTGAAGAATGAAAATGAAACCTTATCGTTTCATGTTCCTTCTAGATTATTGTTCTGATTGCTGATCATGTCCTCCTATGTTTTCTCCATCAGGCTATTCCTAGTTGGACTGCAGCAATATGGCAAGGGTGATTGGAGAAGCATTTCAAGAAACGTTGTGGTGACAAGAACACCAACTCAGGTGGCGAGCCATGCCCAGAAGTACTATCTTCGCCAAATGGCAGGAGGAAAGAAAGAGAGGAAAAGATCAAGCATCCATGATATCACCACTGTGGACAGCAACGTTGTACCCATGGATCAAAACCGGGTTGTTCCTTCGAGTCATCCGGTGCAGCAGTTGCAGCAGCTGCAGCAGATGCAACAGATGCATCAATTTAACCCACAAGATCACTTTATTGATGAATCTGATAGGTTTGGGTTTCCAAACTACAGCTTTCAAATGTAGAGATTGCCAAGAAAGCTGCACATTCTGTGTATAGTTAAAGAGTAGGCTTCATTCATCCATCTCTATTTGTAAAGTCTTTAGGGTTTTGGGTGGCTAACTTAAAAATATTGTTGTTTCATAAGTATTAGGCGTATTTCAACTTGTATTTTTTGCTTCATCTTTTTTGTTTTTCTTTTGGGTTTCTTTGTGAATCACAGGTATCCACAGTAACTAGTGGAAACAATCAGATGGAACATATAGGAATGCATTCAATAGCAAAGGAAATTCTTTACTTACTGTGTTCTTAGTGAGGCGATGCAGATTTCAGAGTGTCCTAGATGCATTTGAATTTTGAATTGAGCTGTTCTCAAAGACATTTGAGTTTGTGCAGTACTGTGTTAAGTATGAAGAGTAAGGGCCATTTTGTGTGTCACTTTGATACCCCCAATGCCATAAATGAATGGCACAATAGCAGGTTCATTAACACATGTAAATAATAGAAAATGAGTTATGTTCATGTTTGATTAGTGTTTATGGATTTTGTGTAAATGCACTTGGTGTATTTAGAGAGACTGTGTGTATAGGTCTCACCCATCCTTATTATTTTGTCTTTCTCTAGATGCAAACAATCTGATGTAAGAGATTTATGTATATTGGACACTACTGTATAGAAAATAATGTAATTTTTGGATTTACAAATGAATTTATTAAAATTTTCTTTGTTATAGCATCTTGTGCTATTTTAGTATTTTGTTTTAGGAAGCCGTGAAAATCAAATAATTGATGAGAATTTGCAGGGTACTTGAAAGCAACTTTATTAGGAATCATTTTGCTGAGAAAAACAAGAGGCCATAAGGTTTTCATTACATTGCTGGAAACTATCAATTTGACCAAGAGAATTGGGAAGGTAGAATATAAGAAGGTGAACAGAAATATGGTATGTTTCCTTTTTATTGAGATTTTAAAATATAATTAGAAGAAAATTATTTTTTAGTTCTTTACTTATTTGAAAATTATTATTTTGATTCTTCACTCATTAAAAAATGTTATATTTGTTTTTAGCATTTCAAAAAAAAAAAATAGATTTAATCTTTTAAATTTAAAATTTAAAATTTGAAAGAATAATTAATTTTGGTAATTTTTTTGAAAAAATAGAAAATCAGGTGTGATATTTTTTTTTATTAATGATAAATTATTTTTAAGTATTTTAACAATTGAGAAGCTAAAGTGATAATTTAATAATAAGTTGAGAATAAAAAATATTTTTTTATTATTAAAATATATAAAATTTGTCAAAAGATTATAAATTAAATCAGTCAAGATAGACCATAATTAAATTAATTTAATGCAGGGTATTAAATTACAGCAGGAGAGAAAGAGAGAGAGGAATATGGGGAAGACAAAATCTGAGAAGAGCCTTTGACTTTGAAATGTGAATATGAGAGACAGAGACCATGGACTTATAGGATTGACCACTATGAATGACAAGAAAGAATGTTGACTCTGCAAGAGCAGAAACAAGTAACAACCTAAGAAAAGAACATCATCAAACCAAACACTGGTAATGCAGAGTTTAGTGGGGCAAGCAAACTCCAAAGCTTATCCTCTTTATCTCTCTCTCCTGTGTCTTCCACCAATGGCTTCGCTTCGCTCATCATCGCAAGGTTTGCCACTTCCTTTGTATTTGTGTTTTCTTCGTAATTTCTAAGTTTCAAGAAAATCACTTGGAGATGGCAATGTGAGTAAAATATCAATTGTGGATTGTAACACCCATATTATAAAACTTACTATAAATTTTAATTAAAAGTATTATAAAGTGAGAATTATGAAAAATATTTAAAACATAATAGTATAATTACAAATAATAGAAGTTTATACATTCATTTATCTATATATTTGTATAGATAATTTAATAAAATTAAGAGAATGGGTATTAAACCTATCAAAATTAGTCCAATATTAAGGACTGACTTAGGACTTAAAAAAACTAGTAAAATTTATGTCTTCTTATAACATGAACATAAGTGGCATATTGTGTAAGGTCATATCACATCTTATAATGATGATTTTAATAATAAGCGCTTCTCAATTTATGGGATAAATATCTCTTTTGCATGGACTTTAAGAAAAATTTGGTTATTCGCCATCTAAAAATATCATTAATAGAATGATGAGAATAATTTCTCAGTAACATGAAAGTATATATGATACTCGAAATATTTATGGAATAAATTATGACTATAAATTATTATTTTTATGAAATATTTATGGATGTCAAATATCATAACATACAAATATACATTAGCAAATATATGATAAATTGAGGTAGACAATGTCCTTGACCATTAGGGATTGAGAAGTTATATATGGGTTATTCGAGTCTCACGAAACCCAATATATGACTGTCATACCTAGGCGATCTAGTCTCACAAACCCCAACGTATGACATCTAACCGGCAGGCACGACCTCACCTTTAACTAAGACATCCCTCAGTCGGTATCCAAGAAAAAGTCAAACAATATAATATTTATCTTAATATGTTATCTAAGCCATCATGTGGTCAATATAAGATTAGTTAAAGAGAAAACCATCAATATTTCTTTTAAACAATGATGTTCTTATGGCAGTCGAAAATTTCTTTGGTGTCAATTTAATTTAAGATATTCCCAACAAGGATATATTCTTATCCTCTTTTGATTTCTTGGGACCCTTTAGGCAGCACGACCTACCATTTATGTGGCCCAATAAGTGTAATAACACAATTTTTCCTGTAATCATTTAGGCAGTATGACTTGCCATTAATTACACGATTAATAGGATATAAAAACTTGCTAAGGAAGTCATTGACAATATATATTAAGGCAACATAACCAACTATTACCAATGATTCACAATATATATTAAGGCGGCATAGCTAGCCATTATCAAATGGATCATAGTATATATTAAGTTGGTATAGCCAGCCATTATAAAATGAGATTCCAAACTATTAATAAGTATAATGTACAGGAATAGTTTACTCTCGCAAAGAGTAGTTGGGATACATGAAAGACATTATGCAGGTTGGATAAGTGTGGTGGTAAGGCTAACTAATATGCAACTGGTCCTACTTTTTTCAAAATTTGTAAGGGGCCAAGATATCTGGGGTGTAATTTCTTAGTTCTAATAGCTCGGCCAATGCTAGTAATAGGAGTTACTTTAAGGAATACATGATCTCCTTCTTTAAACTCTACGTGTTTTCTTTTTAAATCAGCATAACTTTTTTTACCTATTTTGAGCTACAAGTAGCTTTTCCATGATCTTTTTAATTTGTTTTGAGGTTTCTTGTACTAGATCGGGTCTTAATAAATTTTTTCTCCAACCTCATACTAGCATAATGGTGACCTACATTTTCTTCCATACAATGCTTCACAAGGTGTCATTCCTATACTAGCATGATAACTATTATTATATGCAAACTTGCTAAAGATAAATATTTATCCTAATTTCCCTTTTGTTTTAATATATAGGCTCTAAGCATATCTTCTAAGGTTTGAATGGTCCTTTCAATTTGGCCATCTATTTGGGGATAATACGCAGAACTTAGGAATAATCTTGTCTCAAAAGCTTTCTGAAAGGATCCTTAAAACCTAGAAGTAAACCTAGGATCTTGATTTGAAATAACACTTGTTGGTACTCCATGTTACTTAACTATTTCTTGTATATACAATTGAGCTAACTTATCTAAAGAATAGGAGATTTTTATAGGTAGGAAATGTGTTAATTTAGTTAGTCTATGTGCAATTACCTAAATAGCATCATATCCTGATGCAGTTTTAGGTAATCTAGTCACAAAATCCATTGATATGCTTTCCCATTTCTATTCAGGGATTTCTAAAGGCTGTAATAACCCATATGGTCTTTGGTATTCTATTTTGACTTTTTGGCACACTAAACACTTAAATACAAATTCGGCTATATCCTTGTTTATTCCTGGCCACCTGTATAATTTCTTTAGATCATGGTACATCTTTGTGGATCCTGAATGAATGGTGTATCTACTTTTATGGGCTTTTTCTAGAATTGTCCTTTTAAGCTCTTCATTTGCAGGAAGACACCATCGTTCTTGAAATTTTACGATTTTGTCTAGTGTTTTGGAAAATCCTATTTGTCCTATTTTATTTTGTAAGACTTGATCTAATTCTTGAGCTTCCTTAAGTTGTTTTATGAATTCACTTGAGATTTCAAGCCTATTTAATCTAAATCTTTTTATGGTTTTAGTGAAAGAAATTCCTAAATTACTAATTTCGTCTATTAATTTCATTTCATGTACCATCAAAGTTGAAAGTATAAGGATTTCCTACTCAAAGCATCATCCATAACGTTTGCTGTTCCTGGATGGTAGTTAAGTTTAAAATCATAATCTTTCAATTATTCCATCCATCTTCTTTGTCTCATGTTAAGCTCCTTCTGATCAAATATATATTTTAGACTTTTATGGTCACTATAAATATCAAAAGTGACACCATATAGATGATGCCTCTAAATTTTTAAGACAAAAACTGTGGCTACTAGTTCTAAGTTATGAGTAGGATAATTTTCTTCATGAGGTCTCAATTGTCTTGATGCATAAGCTACCACCTTTATATCTTGCATTAACACACACCCTAATTCTTTCTTGGAAGCATCATTATAAATTTCAAAATGTCCTAAAGGATCAGGTATAGTTAATATAGGGGTAGAAGTAAGTTTTTCTTTTAAGGTTGGGAAGCTCCTTTCACACTCTTGGGTCAATACAAATGGGATCCCTTTTCTAGTTAACTTTGTCAAAGGTGAGGCAATTTGAGAAAATTCATGAATGAATCTACAATAATATCTAGCTAGTTCATGAAACTCTTAATTTTTATTATTGTTTTTGGTATTTCCCACTTAAGGACTGCCTCAACCTTGCTAGGATCCATAGATACTTTTTCTTTAAAAGTCACGTGGCCTAGGAATTTGACCTTTAGTAACCAAAATTCACATTTTTCCAATTTGGCATATAATTTTTTATCCTTAAGAGTTTGTAAAACTATCTTCAAATGTTCAACATGTTTATCCTTATTCATAGAATAAATTAAAGTTTTATCAATGAAAACTACAACAAATTGATATAAATAAGGTCGAAAAATCCTATTCATATAATCCATGAAAATTACTGGGGCGTTAGTAAGTCCAAATGACATAACTACAAACTCATAATGACCATATCTAGTCCAAAAAGCATTTCTGGGAACATCAGATTCTTTGACTCTAATTTGATGGTATCATGGCCTTAAATCAATCTCTGAAAATATAGTAGCTTCCCTAAGTTAGTCTATAAAATCATCGATCCAAAGGAGATGATATTTATTCTTAATTGTTATCTTATTCAATTGCCTATAGTCTATACACAATCTAAGATTACCATCCTTTTTAGGAACAAATAGTACAAGTATGCCCTAAAGTGATGCACTAGGTCCAATAAATTTCTTTTCCAATAACTCATTTATTTGCTTTTTCAATTCTTGTAATTCTAAAGGTGACATCCTATATGGAGCTATAAAGATAGGTCCAGTTCCTGGTACTAGATCTATGGATAATTATATTTCCCTTTTTGGGGTAGGCTTGAAATTTTTGCAAGAAAGGCCTCAAGAAGTTCATTTTCTATAGGGATTTTAGCTACTTCTAGCTCAGTAGCAGTAGATTTTAGAAAGATAGATTTAATTTCCTTAAAATTTTCCTCTTCAACTACTGGATTAGTGTTCGAGAAAGAAGGTGGATTTAGAAAAGATATGGACTTAGTTTGACAATTCAAGATAGTATTACTTGTTGGCATCCAATCCATTCTAAGAATAACAAAAAGGTCAACCTTGGGTAGATAAATAAGGTTCATAATAAAAGTGTGTTCTCCTATTTAAATGGGACAATTTACGTAAGCATGAAAATTTTTAATTTTCTTAATGGGAGTGATGATAGAAAGATTATAAGGTAAAGTTGATACTGTAAATTGTAAAGTTTTAACATAGTCAAGAGATATAAATGAATGTGTAGCTCCAGAATCAAACAATATCAGTAATTCAATATTTTTGATAATGCACGTACCTTGTATCAATTCAGAGGACTGATCAATTTTCTTTTTATTTAAGCCATTGACTCACCCTTGGTGTTATGGCTTAGGGTTTGGATTGGCCTCAAGATTCTTCCCCTTCCACTGTGGGCATTCTCTAGCAAAATGTCTTGTTTGGCTACATTTATAACAAACAATTTGCCCTTAAAAGCATGGCTTGCCTTGGTGTTGTCTTCCACATTTTCTACAAACTTGGTTTGCTAAATTTTTAGGGTTAGAGGGTTTTTTCCCATTTTTATCATTTCTTTGGAATGAGTGAAATTCCCTCTTCATTTTTCACATATTTGATCTTATCCTTTTAGCCTCAGCTTCCTTTAGGTCTTTAACCACCACCCTATATCTATTCACTAACTCAGGATAATTTCTTATTGCTAATTGTGTGATGGCCTTTTTCATTTCAATATTAAGCCTAGACTCCAACTTTCTGCATTTCCAAGCTTCATTTTGGTTGTATTGTAGGTAGGAGGAGAATTTTGATAATTCCTTAAGTTTGGCCAAATATTGCTCAAAAGTCATGTTACCCTGCACTAATATTAAGTATTCAACTTCTTGTTCATTTCTTATTTCCTTAGGAAAATATTTTTTTGGAAATACTTCCTAAAAAATATTCCACAATATCAGGGTTTTGCAGCTTTCCAATAGTCGTCAATTTCATTCCCCTAATGTTCAGCATCCCCTGATAATTTATATGTAGCGAAAGTGACTTCTTGTTTACCAATGAATCCTAAAACATTGAAAGTTTTCTCTATTTTTCTTAACTAATCTTTAGCCTTTTCAGGATGATATTCCCAATTAAAGAGGATGGATTTGCTTTCATTAATTCATACCGGTCATTTTGATGTTCAATTTCTCTCCTCTGTCCCCCGTTGTTATGATTTTGTAAGTGTTGCAAGATCTGATGCGTAGCAGCAGCCTACTCCCAAATAGCCAGGGCCAATTCTTACAGAGATTCAGCAGAATGGTTCCAATGAGTTGCCATACTTTTCCTAGATACATGAACAAACATTATTGAGGTGATTAGTCTCAATAATAGAAAGGAGAAACACCACAACTCCATGAAGTATTCATTTTGTGTTAATTAGCCTATAGGTAAGGAAACACTAGTAATTTCCTATTTATAAACTAACCTTATTCAAGGTCTAACCTATAACTTTTTCAGGAATTCACCTAGATCGATCATGGTGGCCATAATCCTCTAGCCTCTATTTGGATCAACTTGCTTTGATACCACATATTTTTAATCAAACGATTGTGATTTAATCTTAAATTATAAATATTTAAGATATAATTATGGTGTGGGCCCACAGATATCTAATATTTTATTATAGTATAGACCCATGGATATCTAATATTTTATTATAGTGTGAGCCCCATATGTGTAGGCCCCTCATATTAAGATAATACCACGTGTCCTTCCTTGTGAATTTATCATTTTGCCCTTAGTATTTTTCAAAAATGACGAGTCCTTATGCCTTAAAATTGAGTTTTAGGTTGTTTTTTTTAAATGATTCAACTAGGCATATTTATTTTTGTTTAATTCTTTCAGATTTCTCTTAAATAATTTAGTTTATATTAAAATCACTAATTTAGGGATGTTACATGGATAGAAATTTAATAGTTTAAATTTTTTTGTGAAAAATTACACGTGGTTATTAATTTCTGTACATAGTCTTAAATAATTTTGTTATTTTAATATTTAAGTCATTAAATTTTAATTTAATAATCCATATTTTATTATTACATATTCTTCAATAAAATGTTTTACTAGTGGTTACCTGCTCAAGGACACACGTCTCCATAATAATGCTATGTTGATTAAGAGTGAGCATGGGGTTGGGCCAGGCCAGGTTTTTGGCCAATCCGAGACTCGGCCCAGCTAGATTAGACCTAGGTAGTGATCAGGCCGGGTCGGCTCAGTTTTTTTTTTTTTAAATATGAATTATTTTGTAAAAATGATTTTTTTAAACAAAAAATAAAAAAAATAAGATTTGAAAGGAAATAAAATAGAATTAAAAAAATTTTAAGATTTGGAATGAAAAATAATAAAAAGTTGAAAAGAATTGATATTTTAAAATTTATCTATAAATAAAATTTATTTTAAATCATATTAAAAATATATTATAAAAATAAAAAAAATTAAAAATAAATACCAGACCGAGCCTCATGTCATCTTTGGGACCCGGCCCGGCTAGGTGAATTTTGCACATTTTTTTATTTGGTTTGATTATAACCCGGCTCGAAGTGATCGGGTTGGGTTGAGTTCACTGGATTAACTAAGTCAATGATCACCCCTAGTGTTGATATTAACTTTTAGGAAAGTTTTGATAACAACTGTACTTAGAACACAAGTTAATGATTATCAATAAAATTAATCTAAAATTATTTATTATTATTATTAATAATAAATATTTATAGATTAATTTATTATATATAATAATTAATTCTTAATGAGTACCTTAATAACACTCATTAACAAAATTCCTTTTAATGTTTCATTTTTAAGTATTTAATAAAGAAATCGCTCACGTTAATGTAATTTGAGTGTTATTAATTCCAATACATGAGATAATTAGACCCGTAATAGAAGGCATCAATTCTTGTTGGTACTGTTTAAGACATAAAGAAATTTATAGGGTAAGAATGTTTTGGTACAAGTGAAGGAATGATTATTACATCTACTAATAATAATAAATAATTTTTACAATTTTCACTGTACTTCATTAATGATTTCTTTTTCATTTTTTCCTAAATGTTAGAAAAACTTAAATTTAAAATTTAAAATATACTCTACGGCACTGTCTAATGCATGATACAATATTTTAAAGAATATTTATGGGATAGTCAATTTTACTTAAATATTACTATAGAGATTTTTGTCCCAAAAATATTACTGTAGAGATTGATTTACGGTGATACTACTTAAATGTATGGTGATATAGAAATTTGTTATAAATTAATAATAAATTTTTATAAATTAATGAAATTGATTATTTGTAGCAAAAAGGTTAAAGGTAATGCTGCTATAAAAACAAAACAAAAAAATTATTAACCAAAAGTTATATAACTAATGGTTGTAATAAATGTTGTCATAAAAGCAGTGAAAGTAATGATAAAATATAAATTATTATTGTTGATGGTTGCAATAAAAGCTACTTAGCTAATGGCCTTACGGTATTGATTAGTAAAACCCAAGAATGTTTCATAATTTGAATACGAGTTTTACTAATGAATATCATTAGAAGACTAATTAATGATGATTTATTGTATGTATTAGCAACAATAAAAATATTTATTGTATAATCTTGTTGCATCTCATTAATACTAGTGAATGTAATATATAATCCTTAATCGATAAAATAAATTAGTAATTGTGAACACCCAACCTGAATTAACAATAATAATAATCATAGTAATAATAATAAATAGAATTCAAAAATTCAAAAAAATTTCAAAAATAAATAAATAATTAATTAAAACAAAATTGCAAAAGGCAAAAAAAAAAAAAATAGAAGTAATATGGAAAGAACCAAATATAAGAACCAAAAATAATAAAAAGGAAAATTCAAAATATATGTTTGAAGAAGAGACATGGCAATCATCTTGTAAAGAAATAAAATGAATAAGGCCACCTAATTAAAATGGAATTGCAAAACACTCTCACTTGCCCACACTCACACACTCTTACATGCTCACTTGCCCTCACACACATGACACACATCACTCTCTCACACTCACACTCTCACTCACGGACACACATCCTCACACACTCACACTCACACTCTCACACACTCTCACCCACAGACACACATACTCACTCACTCCCACATACATACACTCATGCACAAGAGGACAAGGATGACAAAAAAGCAAGAGAGAGCTGGTTTTTCAGAGGAGGCAGAAAGTGGAGCGACTGGTGCAGAGAGAGGAGAGAGTGGTGTGGCTGGAAATGGCAGAAAAAGGAGGGGACCGTGAGCAGTAAGTGGAGTGGCTGGAAGTTGCAAAAAAAGTAAGAAGAAAAGGGAGCAACATGGCTGAAAAAGGGAGGTGGGCTGGAGTATAAAGAAGGGAAGACCTCAGCTGGAAAAGGAGGAGCTGAAGAGAAGAGAGGGAGAGCAATGAACCGAGAGGAAAAAAGGAGCTGAAGAGAAGAGAGGGAGAGCAACGAACCGAGAGGAAAAAGGGAGTTGAAGAGAAGAGAGGGAGAGCAACGAACCGAGAGGAAAAAGGAGTTGAAGAGAAGAGAGGGAGAGCAACGTAACCGTGAGGAAAGATGAGCTGGAAAAGAGAGGAGGAGGAGAAAAGAGGAGGCAGCTCGTGGAGCTGAAGAGAAGAGAAGAGAAGAGGGAGAAAGAAGGGAAGAACAACGCTGGAGAAAGAGGAGGTAGCTCGTGGAGAGAAAAGAGAAACCGAGAGAAGAGCAGGAGGTGCAGGTCGTGAGAGTACAGAAGCAGAACGAGTTGAAACCGAGAAGATATGAGCTGAAGCCAGGGACAAAAATCTGAGCTACAGCGATGAACTGAAGCCACAACGACAGACTGAGTAGACGAGAACCAAACCGAGAGGAGGAGGAAAAGAACTGAACCGAATGCAAGCCAAGAAGGAGTAGAACTGAAAGCCATCCATGTGGAGTAAAATCCTCTGTTTTGGCAGCCCAAAACAGAGTTTAACAGAGTTGCCCACTGCAGACCGTAGAGAGAGAGAAGCAGAGAGAGAAGGGTGGAAAAGAGAGCTGCTGGAGGAAGACACAGAGCAAGAAAGAGCTAAGGTACTTTCTTGGGAATTAGGAGGAAGAATAGGCTGCTGAATGGTAGGAGAACAGCCCTGTAAACCGAGATAGAGACGCTGAAAGCTAAAGGAGACCAAGAAGGATTTGCAGTGAGCCGAGGAGGAAGAAAGACTGCCGAGGGGAGGAGCTACGGTGAACCAAGGAAAGCCGAGTAGAACCGCTGAAGGAGGAGAGTCACTGGGAAGAGCAGCTCACCGAGACGAAGCCAGGTAATCCTCACGCATGCATGTGGACGTTCATCCTACAGTGCATTTCGTGTGTCTATGTTCAGCTTCTCTGTTTTTTGGTTTATTAGTTAATTAATGTGTTATTATTTATTATTAGTATTGTTATTTGTATATGGGATTAATAATTTTTTCTTGGCTTTATAAGTAAAGTTTTAAATAAATTATCGAGTGAGAATATTGTTCTCTTCGAATGTTTGAGATCGTGTGAGATTTTGATCCCCTTAGATCCCAAAAAAAAGATTAATACATATTTGTTGCAAATAATAATATTAATACAAAACAATAATAACTAAATATTTAATTTAATTTAATAATTTTTCATTATTTATGAAATTATCGTGTGAGGATTTTGTCCTCCTCGATTGCATGAGATCATGTGAGATTTTAATCTCCTTAGATCTTTTAAAGATTAGCACATTTGTTTTCAAAACAATAATAATTAAATATTTAATTAAATAACTTTCCATTATTTATGAAATTATCGTGTGAAAATTTTATTCTCATCGATTGCGGGGGATTAGGTGAGATGTTAATCTCCTTATATCCTTACAATTAGTTGAATAATTGAAAAACAATAATAATATTAATGAAATATTAATGAATGAATGGTCAAAAAATAAGTGAATGATAATTGAGAAATATTGCTATCACGCATAAAATTATCGTGTGAGAGTTTTATTCTCCTCGATTACCGGGGATTATGTGAGATATTAATCTCCTTAAATCCTTACAATGAATTAAATAATTGAAAAGCAATAATAATACTAATGAAATATTAATGATTGAATGGTGAAAAATAAGTGAATGATAATTAATAAATATTGTCATGATGCATAAAATTATCGTGTGAGAATTTTATTCTCCTCGATTACCGGGGGTTATGTGAGATATTAATCTCCTTAAATCCTTACAACTAGTTGAATATTTGAAAAGTGATAATAATATTAATGAAATACTAATGAATGAATGGTGAAAAATAAATGAATGACAATTAAATATAAATTTTGATTAAATCATAATAATAATCATAATTAAAATGTTTGCTTTAATGAACTGTTTCCCATTATTTGCAAATTTATCGTGTGAGAATATTGTTCTCCCCGATTACCTGGGATCGTATGAGATTTTAACCTCCTTATATCCTTGAAGTTAGCATACCTTTGTTTTTTTTTTAAAAAGGAATAATAAATAATAAATAATTAAAAGATTTGCTTTAATTAAACATTCCCCATTATTTACGAAATTATCGTGTAAGAATATCGTTCTCCTTGATTGTGTGGGATTATGTGAGGTTCTAATCTCCTTAAATCCCTATAATTAATTCAGAAATAATAATAATATTAATGATAATAATAACAATACAAAAAATAAATAAATGGACAATAATTAAATATTAACTTTGATTGAATATTTATACAAAATGAATCGTGTGAGAGTACTTTTCTCTCCTCGACTTCCCAGGCTCGTGTGAGATTTTAATCTCCCTAGAACCCAAAAGTTAGCATATATTCGTTCAAAAATAAACATATAAACAAATAAATAATAGCACTTGAATTAAATTATTTACCAATAATCAATAATAATAATAATAATTAATATTTACCAACAATAAATTCCAAAATTCATAATATATATATATATATATATTCCTTTCATTATAAATTGTGCATTAATTCCCGAAATATAAACTCTCAAAACTCCCAAAACTCAAAAAATAATAATAATAATAAAATCGACAAAAAAAATTTAAAAGAGAAAATATGAAGAGGTCAGGAGAATGAGGTTAATCAGATTGTAGTAAATTAAAATATACAAACCAAATTTCAATCCCGTTTTGTTTACAATGATCTGTTTTAATTAAAATCCTCCTATTCTCATTACAAATCAAAAACCACCAACCCATAAAACATGCCTTTTGGGCGAACTACGTGGACTTTGATCTCTATCGCAGGGTACGTAGGCCCTAGGCTCTCATCCTAGGTCAAGTCCGCCCTTTGTAAATATCTAACTATTTGCCTTCATTCTTATTATTTTGTCGCCTATGTCTAACATGCATCCATGTCAATAAAAGAGTAATTGAGATTAATTAAATGCCATATTCTATTTCAACTGACTAGTTTAAGGTAACCGTCCTTATGGGCGGGTGTTGTGGGGTGCCTAACACCTTCCCCACACTCAAATAGATTCCCGAATCTATCTTTAGTTTCGCAGACCATTTCGCCTTTTTCGTTTTGTTTTAAATTGGTTTTCCATTAAAAATTTTGGTGGCGACTCCAAATAAATTGATTTTCAAAATTTCGTTTTTGGGAATCAATTTTAAACCTATTTTATTCTATTCTGCCGAAAGGTCGGTTACGACAGTAATTATTGTTGTTAGTAAGTGTTATAAATAATTTTTAACTAATTAAATTAATCAAAAAATATTTATTATTATTGTTAATAAATGCAACATAAAATTCTTAACCAATGCACACTTGTTAACAAAACATTCTAAATATTATCTTTAATGCGTAATGGTTGTTCAATATAAAATATATTACATGTGAGAAAATAAATCCTCTTTAAAAGTCAAGTCCTTTATAAAGTCACCCTTGAATAAATAAACAAATATTTATTAATAACTATCAAAAAATGAATAAAAGTATAATCCTTTGATTTTAGGTGATCAAGGGTTAAGTTATATTGGATTTGAATAAGATCAAGACCCGACCTAGTTTAAGATAAGGCAAAAGAATTTGCTTCCAGACTTGGCTTGGCTTATAAGTGTGGCCAAATTGAGTTTAATCGGACAAGGCTAGGTTTATCTTCATTTTTTTGTAATTTCTTTTTATTTACAAAAATGATAATTAAAATTAATAAAACAGTTTTTTGAAAAAGAAAAATAGAAAAAATTAAGTTTTGAAGTTGAATAAAATACAATGAATAAAAATTAAAATTTAGAATAAAAAGAATTAAGATTTTTGAAAAGAGTTAATATATTAAGAAATTATTATAAATAAAAATAAATTATAAAACAATATTTTAAAAATTTAAAAATAACCAAGACAAATCAAGTGAAGTAATAACGAACTCGAGACTCGGCTCAATAAATTTATAATTTTTTTAATCTAAACTCAATCTGATATAATCTAACGGGTACCTGTTCATTCATACTTTCTATACATTTCACACAATGTCTTTGTAATTTACTCTTGGTTTAATGATAAGTCATCCACTCTTTTGTAATGGGAGGTTTAGAAGGAAAGTGAAAGTGATGGTAGAAATGAGAAGACAAAGGATTTGATATCTTTAAATTGGAATATGAAAATTTAACAGTTAAAAAAGTATAAGTATTTAACAATTTATATTTAAAATTACAAAAATTAAAGTGGTAAGATTTAAAAAATTCAATCTACCAAGTTAGATCAAGTGAATTGATTGATCAATGCCCAATTTGTTTTCCCAATTACAATAAATCTAGATTTATTTATTCATGTCATATCATTCCATTACATTGACAAATTTAAAGAATTGTACATACTATGGAATACTACGAATAATTTGATCATAAATTATCATTAAAGACTGAAATTGATTCATCTTGCATCAATACTTGATTGGTTGATGCGTACAGATTGTATATTTGTTGGCAATATGTTAATTTTGGTTCAAATTTAACTTGGTCCAATATTTCGTCAATCCACCATGGAATATATGTTTTTTCTACAATTTAACATTGCATTATTAGTTTAAAATAATATTTTATGCGTGTTATAATTTTATTAAAATACTTGATTACAAAATATAAAAAATTGCATTTAATTTTTTTAAACTTTGGAATGTGAACTAAATCATTTTAGGGAAAAATTATGATGTTATAATGCCACTTTTAAAGCCCTAAGTAGGCCAATTTAATGATTTAAAATGAGTGTCATTTTTTTGTATACTTATAAGTTTAAATGTATTGATATATTTATATTAATTTATATAATTTTATTATTTTAAATATTAACCCAAAAAATAATAATATAAAAATTATATAATTATATTATAATTGAATGCATTAAATATTTTACTTTTAAAATATATACAAATCACAATAAAATATAAAATCAATTTGGCATGGGTGAAATTTGAAGACCAAGCTGAAAACTTTTAATAAAGTTAGGAGACAAATTGAGTAAAGTGTTTTTTAGATCTTTCACTTATTATAAAATCATAAAAATGTCATATTGATATCTTAATTATTAAAATACTTAAAATTATTCTTCACTTATTAGAATATATTATATTTAGTCTCTAATATTTTTTAAAAAATTATTAGATTTAACTCTTTAAATTTAAGGTTTAAAGTTTGACAAAAAAAATTAAATTTGATAATTTTTTAAAAAAGTGAATAATTACAATAATAATTTTATAATAAATGAAAGATTAGAACAATATTTTTCTCAAACAAAATGAGAAAAAACTTATTTTAGTCCTCAATCTTTTACATTTGTATAGTGTCAACAAGGTTTTTTAAATATATGAACTTTGCAAGAATGGTCTTTTAACCATTACAGAAAAATCATTTTAATCTTTCACAAATTGACGTAATTATTGAAGACTTTTTTAACACATAAATTTTGTATGAACTAAATTGATAAAAACAAAAGGTGAAGGATCAAAACTTGTCAAAACAAAATGTTGTTCTTTTAAAGAAACACAATTAAATTAAGAAAAATTTGTTATTTAATAAAAATTTGTATATGTAAATTATAATATAAGAATATAATTATAATTAATTTAATTCAAAAATATTTTTATTTTTTATTTTTATTTGTAAGTAACTCTTAATTGTGAAATTTGGACGACCGCTATATGGTGAAAGTCGCAGTGTAAGCAACATCGCCTGCATTTGTGAAGAAGGCGAAGGTGCGACGCTCTCCTTCGTGCAAACTAAAGAAATTAAGCATCAAGCATGTATCATCCTAGCAGAGGTGGTGTTCGTGGTGGTCGAGACCGTAAGTCTTTCTTTTCTCCTGCTCTAGATTTGGATTTTGGAATTACCCTAATCTATAATTACCCTATTCGTTCTTAATTTCCTCAAGGCTTAGAAATTTATTTTCTTCTTGCGATGAATCAATTGAAAAATTTTTCTTCCTAGAAAAATCAGTTTTGCTCAATTTTTTTTTGTTTTGTTTTTTGTTTTGTTCCCTTAGAAACTGGCACTAAGGGTAATCGTTTTTTTCGTGGATCTGTCAAATTGGTTGCTCTCTTTTCTGTATCGTTAATATTCGTGCTTCTTGTAGTCGATGTTGTCATGGTCTGCGCGAAGTTCTTTTTTTTCTTTTTTTCTTTTGGGTTTTTTTTTGTTTTCAAGTAACCTTTGGCTTGTTGAAGGTGTAGTTGAATTAGGGTGTTTTGACATGAAGAGAAAGGCTTTTTGATTACAAATGCAAAACTGGACGAGTTATGATTGTAATTTAATTTTTGTCCTGAGTTTTACCCATTTAACAGAGTGTTCTTTGGAAATGCATTGGGCTTTTTTCTTGGGGTTTTTTTTGCTTTCAAGTGACCGTGTTGCCAATTTCAGCTTTGTCTTCTCTTTTAGTTTTTCATATATTGTTTTACAAAACCTAAAGTCTTTTGTCTGAATGATCACTTTCGTTTCATGATCTCCGGCATATGATAATTGCCCCTTCTCCTGTTATTCAAAACTTGAATCGAGTGTAATACTTTATTGCTTCTTACGTGGAACACATGGTGTGCCTTGAGATTGTTAAGATTTGAAGGAAAATGGACACGAGCTATCTTACAACAATGTAATCTTTCATTGTGAGTCACTTCAACAAGTTTGTCCTCACGTGGGAAAAAGTTGAAGTTTCTTATTACTAAAGCTAATGATTCTTCAACTACGCGTTCCTGCTAAAGCTAGTATACATTTGAAGGAAACAAATTAATAATTAAGCTTGCCAGCCATGAAAAGATTTCTGACGGTACTAAATCCTAATTATAAACTTTCCAATTAAAGTTCTAATAATATATGTTTCATGCATGACCATATTCTAAATTTTTAGTTCTGCTTTCTGCATACAAAAACTTCTAGATGATAGATCTTAGATATGCTGCAAAGGCACTATCCTGTGCCTCTTCATCCTGTGGCAAAAATTACATTTTGATTATTGATAGATCATACTCATATGTGGAACACATAAGTTCTCCTGGAGAAAAATCCATCTAATTCTTGATTGCCATCAGTAGCAAGACAGATTATGTTTTTAATGTATGTTGATCGGAACATTGGAGGCAAGAGAGAGGGGGTTTGGGGACGGGAGAACAGAGAAGCTTAGTCATTTTAGTTCTGAATGACAGAGAAAGGAAGTAACCCTCAAAAAGTTGCGTTTTAATGATCTTTACAAGATATATGACTTTGATGTTCAAACCTCTCTGTATATCTATGTAAATCCTTTTAAATTTGGCATTTTGAATCTCCCTCTTTGATAACCTACCTTCTAATATTTTATTGCTTGTTTATGCCTTGGTTGTGATGCACAGAATTCAGTTGGGATGATGTTAAAGCTGATAAACATCGTGAGAACTATCTTGGTCACAGTATCAAGGCTCCTGTTGGAAGATGGCAGAAAGGTAAATTGATTGTATCTTTGTGCTTAAACTTTTCGTGAAGAATGTTGTGTATCCAAATAAATTTTTGCACATTAGCTTGGTGATAAGTAATTGCTTAGTCTCAATGGCATGCATGAATGAAAAGATTGTAGTGTTAATGCCTTAAGATGGGATATGGCTGTTGTCAATTTGTGCTGTTTGTTCATTGACTTGTCCAATTGCTGGTTATAATTTTATACTTTGATTGTCTATATTAGGCTAAGAAACTATACCTTTATGAAACAATTAAACTTTGTGCTGCTCAAAATGCAGGTCGGTACCTTGACTGGAATAGTTTAATTTTTCCTCCCAAGTTCTGTCTAGCATTGTGTCACTTGCTATGTTTTTTCTAGTCCTACATCTGTCTTTTAGCACTTTATGCAACTTAGGGCTTTTTGAAGTTTATATTTGTGCATTTTGGAATGCAAGGAACCTCTTCTGAGAATTTTTGCTTGATTGAGCTGCTTGATCCAAAGAAAATGCTTTAGATAGGTCTGCAGAGATCTCCAGAGTTCCCCTTAGATGTTTTTGGTAATTTTAATATTTTAAGAGTAATTGAGTCAATCAAATGCCAGTTTGTCAGTCTTTGGGTTACATAATGTCTTGGTCTGAAATTTATGTGAGAGTAGGTGATCCAAAAGCCAGTCAACAGTCATCACATTAGCATCTTAATAATCCCTTTAATTCTTAGAAGTCAGAAAGATTTTTAGAAAGGTTCATTTTACATAGGTAGAGAATAACTAATTTTGGAGTATCCAAAGAGTACTGGTACGCAATACATACCTGGCAGGGGTATGGTTGGAATATAGCTGCACTCATCCTTCAAAAACTTGAGTTCTGTTGTGATTTACTAAAATTACCAAAAGAAGGGAAAGAATGTATCTTTCAGTTCTAAAATCTGAATTATGCAAAAAATGAGAAAATTTTAAAACATTCAGACAGGGTTTGGGATTGCAAGATGAAATTGCTGAAGATGCAATTATGGTTTTCTACATTTACAACATTGATGAGATATTGTGGAAAGAGCTTTCGTATAGAAAGGTACTTGAAATGAAGAGGTCACTTTATGGTTTCAAATTTTGCTGGAAGGACTTGCATGTAGTAAAAGGACCGGTGTGTTAGGAAACCAAGTCAAGTTGCCATGAAGATAAATGTTGGTAGTGCAGAATGCAGATCAAAGGGCAGATGAAAATAAGTTGGAACAATAAAGAATCATTTAAATTTTGTGTTCTGCGCAAGGTGCAGGCAGCTTAAAAGAATGCTTAATAGGTGGAAATTTGAGCTGCATGCATCTGAGAGTTAGGTGTTACATTGAAGAGGAAGAAGAAAATGCAAAACAGTGCTGTAACAGCAGAAGAGCATTATTTAGATCCGAACAAGGATCTGAAAATGCTTGAGAACTAGAGGAATATGTTTGAAAGAAAACTAGTGGTAAAAGATTTGTTAGAGCAATTTTAATTCTTATGAAGCCAAAAAGCGGTACTTACTTACATACATGGTTTGGGGCCCTAAAGAGTTTCTTTGGATTATTTTATCCATGTTAGTACTGTCTTGGGAAAGACCTTTTTGAATCAGTCTTGGCTTTAGATTGGTTTTATAATTGAAAATGTTAGGGCTATTGAGGGAAGTGGTAATATTGAAAAGCTTAAAGCTACTATCCTGGCCATCAATGATAATTGTAAGAAGGCTCTTTTTTCTCTCTGACTGGTTGCGTTGCTTTTATTTGGTCTTTTTAATCAAGTAGTCTCTTATATTATCTTTTGCTCTTTCAGATTCTAGCACGATTAGGTTAAGGGTTAGAGAAGACTATCTGGGATTTTCTTTTAGTCTGGTGTGGGTGGGAGAGAAGAGAAGTGGTCACTTTGTTAGTTGATTGGGAGTTCTTCTGTAGCCTGTGGAGGGTGGGGGCTTGGGAGTTGGAAGTTTTATGTCGAAAATCCTGCTTTGGCAGGTAATGGTTGTAGTGTTTGACTGTTTTCCCTCTGGAGATTATTTTATTATGTTATTCAGATTTCAGAGTATGTTTGAGATCAGAATGGGTGGGATGCCTACCCAATACTCACTACTACTTATGCAAGCCCTTGGAAATATTTCTCAGGGATACGTATCTTTAAAATTACTGGTCTCTTTTATGGTGGGAGATTGGGCTTATTTTGGGTTTTGGGAGGAAAATTTGTAGGACATGCACCTTTCTTTTATCCCGCCTATTTTGAAACTTTATCAATTTTTCTACTTTGCATAATTCTCCTGTATAGAGCTTTTGTTTATTGAGGGACTATTGGAGCTTTCACTTTTTGAGGGATCTTACCAATAGGGATTTCATAAACTTGAATTCCTTCTGTTGCTTCTTCATCCTATTGGCCCTTATCCCACTTTGGATGGGTAATTTTGGACTGTTGATTCTTCCGGTGCGTTCATGTAAGTGCTCAATTCATTACCTTGCTCTCCTATTAGGGAAACTGTTTTTCTTGAGAAATCTATTCAGAATTTTAATGCTCTATCAAAGGCTGCAATGCAGATGGAGAAAAAAAATGAATTTAATAAAGTGAATTTGTCAAGTTGTTTGTTTGTTTGGACAGAATTAAGCAATAGAATTGCAAATTTGAAAGTAAGAAGTAATCATATCAATTTAAATAAATTGATTTAGCCAATTAAGTTTCTATAGTTGGATGCTTACAACATTTTCTGCTGAATTTGTGCATATGATGCTAGTTTTCAGGGGTTTTTTAAGTAAGTGTTTTAAATCTTCTTTCTTTATACTTTAGGTAAAGATCTATTCTGGTATGCAAGGGATAAAAGGGCCATGAGTGCAGAGATGGAGGCCGCAAAAGAAGAAATCAAAAGAATTAAGGAGGAGGAAGAGCAGGCAATGAGGGAGGCCCTTGGCTTAGCCCCTAAGCGTGCAAGCCGTCCCCAAGGTAACCGGCTTGATAAACATGAGTACTCAGAATTGGTGAAGCGCGGATCTACAGCAGAGGATGTGGGTGCAGGCCATGCTGAAGCGGCAAGGGTTGATGGTCTTGGTTTTTCAAGGTAAATTAATTGGGCATGTCCTAACATTACTGATAGCAAGCAAGTACTCTATTTATTTTCTTATACTTCTTTGGTAGTCCTGTTTCAGTTGTTTATGTTTTTCTTAGCACATCATATGAAATGAACAATAGACTTAAAAATTATCCAGTGTTATGCCTGTGCTTCATGAGCATGCATGTTGATAAGGTTGTTGACTTATTATGTGTTGTGTAGAGTTTAAGGTATTGGATATAGAAGTTTTTCACCCCAAGTATAATGCAACTACTGAGTTCTAAAACTAATATTTCTTGCAATGAGTCATGCCATTCTGATATATTAAAAGATCTTTCTTGTCTGATTATATGAATTAAAATTCAAGGTTCATTGGTCCAGTTTGAGTTTGAATTGCCGTAGTACATGATTGCTGGAGGTTCATGTAACATCCAAAACTTTTCGTTTTCAATTAGGTCCTGAAACTTTTCGTTTTCAATTGATCCCTGTCCTTAAATGAAAAGAAAGTTTTAAGTTAGGGACTAAACTGAAAATTGGTTATAACTTTTTACATAAAATCTTAAATGAAATTCTTATTAAGGCATAAAGAGGTAATTTAGGAGCTACTTAGAACACTAATATAGATTAGAAAGTATTAAGTATGGTTTTCTAAATAATTAAGATGTAAAATAAAGGATTGTTCTAAAATGTAAAAATATCTTTAGGTTAGGGGTCAAAAATTAAATAGAGAAGAATGAAGGGCTAAAGGGACAAAACTTATACTATGATTCTTGAATGTAATGTATGGCATTATAATGAGAGGAGATTAGTTGTAAATAATTTATTTTCTTGCAATAAGATTGAAAATGGATAAATAAGGACTTAATTGAAATAAAAAAGATGATGTTGGATAAAGGGAAACTTGTATAAATATAGACATGCGCCTTCACGTCAGTTTTGCATGGAAAACTTTGTTAGCTAGTGCATGTGACACATGGTTCTTATATTTACAAATTTGCCATTACGTTTCGTCTACAATATGTATAAATGTATTATATGTTGATAAGTTTGTATTTAGTATGGATATATACTTTTACTATAGAATTAGTTAATTATATGCTTGGACTTATTAAATGAGTTTGTCATACCTTATTTTTAGTGAATGTCTCATTATATATATATATATATATATATATATATATATATATATATTTGAGGTTCAATGGTTAACATTATTCAAATGATGTATAATTTTTCAAAAGATGTTTCACTTTGTTAAGTATTAATTAAGTATTTTTACAAATGTCGATTATTCTTGAAATGTTAAGTTGTCTAACGTTGAATTTTTAAAACATTATTGGTTATAAAATGTATTTAAATTCATAATACATTGTCATTGTCCAAATTGATAAATTATAAATAACTAGGTATAACTCGGTATTTTCACAAAATTATATTTCTGTTATAAGATTGTTTGTATCTTACATTATAGTTTTATTATGTTGTCACCTTAAAATTATCCGCTGTGTTATTTCTTTTGTTTTTCTTATTTTTGGGTGGCAACTATTAGTATCAACTTTTAGGATGTCACATTTTTGGTATTAGAGCTCTGTTGATTGTAAAATACCTAGTTATTGTAAAATGCTCGGTTGCTATAAAAATAACCGGCTTTAAAGAGAAATACCTAATTTCAGTACCTACTTTTATTGGAAAAATACCTAGAATACTTGGTTTATTTTGAAGTATTTGGTATATAAGAAATATTAATCTCACTTTGAACTATTATAGAAAGATGTCTGCTAGAAGTCAATCTCAGATTCTACGAAGATTGACTTAACAGTTGAGGGCTCAAAATGAGAGGTTACAAGAACAAGCCGAGGCCTAAGAAGTTACAACTCAACTTCTTCGTCAATTGGAAGTGGAATTAAAGGGATATAGAAATCCAAAAACACCTAGGCAAGAAACCCCATTACAAGAAACCCCAGTGCAAGAGAATCAAGTACAAAGGACCCTTGTATAGGTTGCCCCTGAGCAAGAAATCAGGACGAATCCTAGTCCATTGAGTATGGTACTAGCAGAATTTTGAAAGTTTAAACCTTCAATCTTTAAAGGTGACTATGTCCTGGATAAGGCAGATAGGTGGATGAGACTAGTACAAAAGATATTTAGAGTGATGGATTGTACAACTACACAAAAGGTAACCCTAGTTGTGTAGATGCTAGAGGATGAGGTTGAGGTCTGGTGGAAGGGTTGTCAAAAGCTTATGAAAGCCAACAGAGTTCAGGAAATAACGTGGGAGGCTTTTGAAGTAGCTTTCTACAAGAAGTACTTCCCTGACTCCGTGAGAGATGAAAAGGAGGTAGAATTCATACAATTGATAAGGCAACATGACAGTTGACGAGTACGCATCAAAATTTATAGAACTTTCATTATTCTCTTCTTATCTCCAGCAGCATGATGATGAATCGTGGAAAGCCACGAAATACAAAAGGGTCTTATGCCCAGAGCTCCGAGATAAAGTGGTGGCCTTAGAGATAAAAAATGTTGATAAACTAAGAAGATCATGAAGAGCATTTGAGGATAGTCCTCCATAACCTTAAGGATAAACATTTATATGCTAAATTGAGCAAATGTGCGTTTTGGTTAAAAGAAGTGAAATTTTTAAGACATGTGGTTACCAAAGGAGGAGTAAAAGTAGACCCCATTAAGGTAGAAGCAGTACTAAAATGGGAACAACTGAAAACAGTTATTGAAGTTAGAAGTTTCCTAGGATTAGTTGGTTATTATTCAAGGTTTACTTGAGGATTTTCCCAAATAACCTTACCTTTATCCAAATTGACAAGAAAGAATCAACCATTCATTTGGACTACTGAATGTGAAGAGAGTTTCTAAACTTTAAAAGAAAAATCAACCTCCTCACCTGTGTGTAGTTTTGCCTAATTTAGGAGAAGCTTTCACTGTGTATACTGATGCTCCAAAGAAAGGTTTAGGATCCATTCTAATGCAAAAAGATAGGGTAATAGCTTTTGCCCATAGGCAATTGAAATCTCATGAGATGAATTATCTTACCCATGATTTAGAATTAGCTACCATAGTATTTGCTTTGAAAATTTGGAGACATTACCTCTATGGCTCTAAGTTCGAGGTTTAATGTGATCATAAGAGCCTAAAATATTTATTTGACCAAAAAGAACTCAATATGAGGTAAAGAAGGTGGATTGAATTTTTGAAAGACTATGATTTTGCTTTGAACTACCACCTAGGGAAAGCAAATTGTGTAGCAAACGCACTTAGTAGAAAGACCTTACACTTAGCTACCTTAATGATATCTGAACATAAATTGTTAAGTGACGTAGGAAAATCAAACCTTTCGATCACCATTAAGGAAAATCAATTGACAATAACATAGCTTAGGATTCAAGATGAGTTAAGACCTTAGATTAAGGAAGCTTAGGAGAAAGATCCCTTCTTAATTAAAATTAAGAACGAAATTCATCAAGGAGAATCATCAAAGTTTAAAATTTTTAAAGATGGACTAATACAGTTTAAAAATAGAATATGTGTACTCGAAGAAAAGAACCTTAGGAAAACTATTCTTAAAAAAGCATATAGGAGTAATTATACTATCCATCCAGGTGTCACAAAGATGTAAAACTTATATCATTGATACCCAAGTTAAACGACTTCAAAACAAGGAAATACCGTTAGTTAAAGTGGTTTGGAAAGGACTAACAACGGGAAAAGTGACTTGGGAAACAGAAGAAGAGATGAGAAAGAAATGGCGTAGATTATTTGGTAAGTTGAAATTTTGAGGGCAAAATTTATTTAAAGAGTGGAGAATTGTAACATATGAGACTTTTTGTTTTCAATTAGGTCCTAAAACATTTTGTTTTCAATTTGATTCCTTACCTTAAATGAAAAGAAAATTTTCAGTTTAGTAGAAATGTAATTTTGTGAAAATATTGAGTTATACCTAAGTATTTATAATTTATCAATTTGGACAATTACAATATATTACGAATTTAAAAACATCTATAACCAATAGTGGTAAATGCCATGGAGAAATTATCATACGGGAGTACAAACCTAAATACATCAACTAATGATATTTTGATATGAAATTTTGTGAGATAAAGGAATTAGAATTCAAGTAATTTTCACTAGTTAAACATGCCACTTTTAAGCAAGGATATATAATGAGTAATTAAATAACAAGAAATGAGCATGAATTCATAATAATAAAGGATCCTATTTTCGCTACATGCATGCCAATAAAATTGCTTTCAAAGTAAATTCATTTGCTCATAATTCACCTCATTGTGTCGCCACCATGGCTAAATTACAACATTAATATCAAATGCAGAAAAAAAAAGAAGTAAAAAAGGGCATGTTAACTACCGTATTTAACTAGAGTTTACTCCCTTGAAAAAGTTTACCAAAGTCTCAGCCTAAGATGAAGAAAAAGGAAAGAATGTAGATTCATAAACTGGCCAATCCTAGAGCACTAAAACCTATCTATCTTACTTGACTTCCTAAGCTTTCTTCCTTTTCAGCTAAGCTCTCTTTTCTCCTACTTTCTCTAAAACTCCTCTTTCTCACTCAAGAAATGTGGTACGAGTGATGATATGAGTGACCAAAGGTCACTTCCCATGTATCTATAGCCTAAGATTCAAGTATGACATTTAATGCTTCATTTTAGGTGTCATTTTACTATTTAAACACCTGTCTAATTCTTAAGATAATTGTCCATGCAATTTTGCCACCTTGTCGTGCATCATCATTAATTTGACACTTAGCCCTAACTAATCATAACACTAAAGGTTCTATAATCTCAGTTTGTCTTACTTGAAATTTGCTAACAAATGCCATTAGTTGAATGGTGACTAAATGGCTTCCAATTTGGTTTTATTTCAACTAATGGCATTTGTTAACAAATTTTAAATAAGACAAATCGAGATTATGGAATCCTTGGTGTTATGATTAGCTAGGGTTAAGTGTCAAATTAATAATGATGCACAGCAAGGTGGCAATATTTCATGGACAATTATCTTAAGAACTAGACAAGTGTGTAAATAATAAAGTGACACCTAAACCCTAAAGTGAAGCATTAAATGCCATGCATGAACCTTATGGTTTAGATAGGTGGGAAGTGAGCTTTGGTCACTCACACCACCACTTGTACCACATTTCTTGAGTGAGAAGGAGTTTTAGGAAGAGAAGGAGAAAGGAGAGCTTAGACGAAAAGGAAGAAACCTTAGGAAGTCAAATAAGGAGAGAAGGAGTTTTATTCTTTCTTTCATGTTTTGGTGCTCTAGGATTGGCTAGTTTATGAATCTACATTCTTTTGCTTTTCTTCATGTATAGGCTGAGACTTTGGTGAACCTTTTCAAAAGAGTAAACTCTAGCTAAATAAGATAGTTAACCTGCCTATTTTTACTTCCATGTTTTTTGGCACTTGATATTAATATTGTAATTTAGCCATGGTGGTGGCACAATAAGGTGCATTATGAGCAAATGAATTGTTACTTTGGAAGCAATTTAATTGGCATGTGCGTGGTGGAAATAGGATCCTTTATTATTATGAATTCATGCTCATTTCTTGTTATTTAATTACTCATTATATTTCCTGCTTAAAAGTGGTAAAAGTGACACATTTAACTATTGAAAATTACTTGAATTCTCATTCCTTTATTGCACAAAATTTCAGGTCAAAATGTCATTAGTTGATGTATTTAGGTTGTACTCCCATATGATAATTTCTCCATGGCATTTACCATTATTGGTTATGGATGTATTTAAATTCGTAATATATTGTAATGGTTCAAATTGATATATTATAAATATTTAGGTATAACTTGATATTTTTACAAAATTCTATTTCCACTATAATGTTTAACTTGTCAAAGGATGAAAACTGAGCGTTTGAAAACTGCTCGAATGCTTCAACCCTTGGAAATGGGGAAGTATATTAATGGATTTTATACCTAGGACTTTTGCAAGAAATGATGCAATTTGGGTTATAATGGATAGGTTAATCAAATTCGCACATTTTTTAGCTATTAAGTCCACTTATACCTTAGATAGGTTAGTCTAATTGTACATTAAGGAAATAGTTAAACTTCATGGAGTACCCAAAAGCATTATATCCGATAGAGACCTAAGATTTACATCAAATTTTTGGAGATCATTACAAAAGGCTTTAGGGACTCGATTGAGGTTTAGTGTATATCATCCACATATTGATGGACAAACAGATTGAACTATTCAAACTCTTGAGGATATGCTTAGGCCTTTTACGTTAGAATTAAAAGGTAATTGGGATACCTATCTACCTTTAGTAGAGTTTGCGTACAATAATAGTTATCATGCTAGTCTGCAAATAGGACCCTATGAAGCTTTATATGGAAGAAAAGGCAGATCTCCTCTATGTTGGGTAGAACTTGGAGAACGAAGTCTATTTAGGACTCGAGTTAGTAGACCAAACCACTGAACAGATAAGAATGATTAGGGAAAGATTGCAAGCTGCACAAAGTAGACAAAAAAGTTATCAAGATAGGAGAGTAAGACCTATTGAATTTCAAGTGGGTGTTATGTCTTTCTTCGAGTATCCCCTATGGTCCAAAGAACTTTTAAAAGTTGAAAATTAAGTCCTTGGTACATTGGCCCTTTTGAAATTCTTGAATTTATAAGGACTGTCATATATCACCTAGCTTTACCACTGAAGTTATCCCAGAATCATAATGTTTTTCATATATCACAATTAAAGAAATATCAACTCGATCTGACAAATGTTATACATTATGAGTTTGTGCCAATTCAGGGGAACCTAACATACGAAGTAAAACCTGAAAGTATCATTGATACCCAAGTTAAGCAACTTTGAAACAAGGAAATAATGTTAGTCAAAGTGGTTTAGAAAGGATTAACATCGGAAGAAGCGACTTGGGAAACAGAAGAAGATATGAGAAAGAAATGGCCTGGATTATTTGGTAAGTTGAAATTTTGAGGGCAAAATTTATTTAAGGAGGGGAGAATTGTAACATCTAAAACTTTTCGTTTTCAATTAGGTCCTGAAATTTTTCGTTTCCAATTTGGTCCCTATACTTAAATGAAAAGAAAATTTTTAGTTAGGGACTAAAATGAAAATTGGTTATAACTTTTTACATAAAATCTTAAATGAAATTCTTATGAATGCATAAAGAGGTAATTTAGGAGCTACTTAGAACACTAATATAGATTAGAAAGTATTAAGTATGGTTTTCTAAATAATTAAGAAATGTAAAATAAAGGATTGTTCTAAACTGTAAAAATATCTTTAGGTTAGGGGTCAAAAATTAAATAGAGAAAAATGAAGGGGTAAAAGGACAAAACTTATACTATGATTCTTGAATGTAATGTATGGCATTATAATAAGAAGATATTAGTTGTAAATAATTTATTTTCTTACAATAAGATTGAAAATGGATAAATAAGGACATAATTGAAATTAAAAGATGATGTTGGATAAAGAGAAACTTGTCTAAATATAGACATGCACCTCCGCGTAAGTTTTGCATGGAAAACTTTGTTAGCTAGTGCATGTGACACATTGTTCTTATATTTACAAATTTGTCATGATGTTTCGTCTACAATATGTATAAATGTATTATATGTTGATAAGTTTGTATTTAGTATGGATATATACTTTTACTATAAAATTAGTTAATTATATGCTTGGACTTATTAAATGAGTTTGTCATACCTTATTTTTAGTGAATGTCTCATTATATTAATATATATATATATATATATATATATATTGAGGTTCAATGGTTAACATTATTCAAACGATGTATAATTTTTCAAAAGATGGTTCACTTTGTGAAGTATTAATTAAGTATTTTCTACAAATGTCGGTTATTCTTGAATTGTTAAGTTGTTCATTGTTGAATTTTTTTAAACATTATTGGTTATGGATGTATTTAAATTCGTAATATATTGTAATTGTCCAAATTGATAAATTATAAATAATTAGATATAACTAGGTATTTTCAAAATATATATTTCTATAATAAGATTGTCTGTATCTTACATTATAGTAATATTACGTTGTCACCGTAAAATTATCCACCATGTTATTTCGTTGTTTTTCCTTATTTTTCGGTGGCAATTATTAGTATCAATTTTTGGGATGTCACAGTTCGGATGGTTCAGAAATTTGTCCTATTGGGCTAAGTGGGTTTTCTCAGCAAATGACAAACTCCTAAGTCATGGTGTGCCTAAACAGAAGCCAATCCAGGGTCATGTTTCTGTAGCCGTTGTAAGGAAGTTCTTGCACCACTTTGCTGTGCAGAGAATGTGCCTTAGACTTTCTTGTGAATCACAGGAAAATAGGTAAACACAGTCTACAAAAAATTGAGAGACGAAATCAATTACAAATAGATATGTGAGTATTTCATTTATATATATATTTTTAGTAGGATTCACTTTTGACATGTCTCTTTATTATTAACTTGGTTTGCCTATTGTAAATTGAGTTTGCCTAAGAATATCTTGTTATACACATCTATCAATAAATAAACATATGATAATATTTGAATATAATCTTGTAAATTTTCTACAGAGCACCCCGTCCTTGGGAGGAATCTAGTTCTTCAATGCCCGCAGTTACAGACAGTCCACCTAAGGTGGAAACCGTATCTATGCCGGTTCAATCAGAAAGGAAGACTGAAGAAGATGAATCAGAAGATGAAAAAAGCAGAAGAAAGAAAAGAAGGCGGGAGGAGAGAAAGCAAGAGAAGCAAGAGAGACGGGAAAGGCGTGAGAAGAGACATTCTCGGGATTTGGATGACGGGAAGAAACACAGGAAAGACAAGGAGAGGAGGAGACATGATTCTGACTGATTCATATGTTGCTCTTCTGCACTTTTCTCATCATCCTATGTCAAGTAACATGTTTATTAGTTTGCTTGCATGATTTTAATATTGTATTTTGGTAAAATTTAATATTGTATTTTATGATGGTTACTTAGTCAACTTCCCTAAGGCCTGCTATATAGTTATTGCCTGACATGAAGTCAGATAGGTTTGGAATTCAGCATTATTACTTAAATTTAACCGTTAGTTTTGAATGATATAATTTTTCATTGAAACAGTTATCTAAAACTTTTAGGAATTTATTATTTTTTAAAATGTAAATGATACAGTGTTAAAAGTATAAATCATGCTTGTGTTAAATTTTTATTAAATAATTTTATTGTACTGAAAATAAGCTATTGGAATAATCGATAGTCTTCATTCAGTGAAAAAAAAAAAAAACTCAAAATCCAACTTTAATCGTAACAACTTAATAATCTCACTGAGCTTTAATTTATTGAAATTGAGCTGGCGAGCATCAAGCATAGTTTTTTTGAAGCCCAACAAGCTTAAGTAAAACGACAATAATATAATGTATAGGATAACGTAAAGGGAAAACGCCAGTACCCCACAAAAGAAGGCTTTTATTATGAGAGTAAACAAAGAATAAAGTGGATGTCCTCCTACCTAACCAAAATGGTCAAAGGGGAGGGGCAATATGGTAAATCAGACAAAATTTTCAATTGCTAAAAGCAAAATCTTAATTTTCAGTTCTTAAATCTGATCCAAGTGTCAATTTAGTCTCTGAATACTTTTTTATTTTACTTTAATCCTTTTAATTTAACAAAACCCTTTTCACTTTTCTCTCCCTCTATGTTCTTCCAAATAGTATGACAGCCTCTGAGCATCGCCCTCTTTCATTGTGAATTCTTAACTTCTCCAAAAAATGACGCCCGAAGGTTGTGTTGCATCAAAGCGGCCTCTTTTTAACAGATTATCAATTTGGTTAATGCTTAACAGATAATATTAATCGTATGATTATATATAAAAAGTTATAAATATAAATTAATAATTATATTGACATATTTTCTTTAATGAATGGTATTAGTTATTATTTTTTATTAAGATATTACATTATATTAACCTCTAGTTTATATAAAATTATATTAAATTAAAATTGAGTTAATTTACTACTAAATATCTAGTTTACATTTTTAAAATTATGATAATTTTATTTTTAATATCTTAATTCTTAAGTTATTTTTTTAATGATCATCTTAAATAATAAATTCTTTCTTATATATAAAAATTATTACAGACTTTTTGGATTCAGATAGACTTTAGAAAAATTAAGTCTCACTCATTTTACGAACAAAGTTTTTTTTAATCAAAATTTTTAATTATGCTTTATTTTTTAAATTATATTCAATTTTTTAGGCTGTCAAACTTTTCAAGAAGTTTTCAAATTATGATAAAGTTTATTTGTGATATTACCAACTTACTATCGATTAAGAATTACTCCTACATAATGAAAAAAGTTTAGGGATTTATAGTCAAAATTTGAAAATTATGGAGTTAGCTACACAAATTTTTATGCATTTTGGCTTAGAGTAAATGATTAAATTAAAAACACAAATACATTAAAGGATTAACTTAAAATTGGGGTAAAATTTAAGGGGCAGAAACGAGGTTTTCGCCCTTGATAAAAGGTGCTATTTGCTTGCAAGGAACAGAGTAGCGAAGGAGAACCGACTCACTTCTGACTCTCTGCTCTCTATTTCTCTCTCTTGCTTTATTTTCTACTTTCAGGCCTGGGAACAAAACTCTCACAGGGCCTGTTCTCTCTCTCTCCCTCTGTTTATTTTCAGAACAATATTGAAAAAACCGACAAAGAATTTCAATCTCATGAAGGCTTGAAAGCTGTCAACAAGAACTGCGCAAGTCATTCAATCCCTCATCGAAAGAAAAAAAAAAAAAGTGGTAAAAATGGTGTCGGCAAACAAGGAGATGGTTGTGTACTGCTTCGACACCCTCGTCGCCCACTACAACAGTGAGGAGACTCCTCCACCTGCCTTCGATGAGGGTCAACAGTAATAACTCTCCTCCATCTTTCTGTTTTCGCTATATCTTCAAGTTTGTCTTTTGTTTTCTGTTTATCTGCATGTAGGTGTAAAGGGGAAGGACTCTTGGATTGACACATGATTTTGATGTGATGGGTCATTGTTTAAATTTTCTGATCTGTGGAAAGTGAGAATTAAAGGGGTTATTTATTGGCTTTCTTTTTCTTAGATAAATTTCTCTTTTTTTTTTTTTTTTTTTTTGTAGGTTAAATTTTCCACTAGTTTCTTGGCATGTATAAGTAATCCTGCAGCAGGTCATCATGGTAATGGGTGACAGTGACTTGGCATTTTAAAGCCCAGAGAGGGGATCAAATGATCCTGTCATATTTCTTGGTTAGAAGTTGTAACTAGCATTAATTGGCAAACGTAATAATTAGAATTCTACATTATAGTCTTTGGACGGTTTCCATACTATTGAGTGATTTAATGTAACAGTTGTCTCTGATGAACATATCACAATGGAGAAAAGAACTTAATTTGAAAAGTTTCCGGCATGATAGCTAAGCTGCGAGGATGCATGTAGATTTTGCTACTGATATATATTATGTGCTACAATTGTAATGGATCATCGTAAGCTTCTTTATCTTTGTCCAATGAATTTTATCCCTTAATTAGATTAAGAGTTCTGTTTCATTGTCTTGTGGACTTTTTGAGTGTTCACCATGCTGGCAAAGCGCTGTAAACTAGGTTACTATTGAATCTTGGCATCCTGGACAGTCCCAATGTCTACTTGAATTTTTAATATTACAAGTCTCTCTTCTGAGCAAGGACAAACACATTGAGGCACATCTACTATTGTAATTTGTGCATGTTGATTGGTGAAGCTTGTTTACCTGCGAAGATATATGATGTATTTCTGTGGAGAATGGGATTAAGTTTTTGGCAGAGTCCCATTGCCACGAAAATTAATTCTGATTAAAGAAGTTACTGCTAGTGACTAATATTTGTCTTTCCTTAGTGTGACACTTGAAAGATGGTTTGTAGTGCTTATTGACGTGTCCAAGTATGGTGTTTATGGTGATGGTATTTTCAGCATGTTTGTATGCACGTGCGAATCTATGGATCTCTTAAATTGTCTGTAGTCTGTACGGATTATTATGATAGGCTGTTTATGTCCATCCTAATGGTGGTCATAAAATTGCTGCCTGATTTTCTTTCTATGCGTCAATGTTGCCATTGAACTGTCTTGATTTTAAATGTGTAATTTGATCCTGGATTTAAGAGGTCAGAGAATTTGGTCATCTGGGCTTAACATCTAGATCACAAGTATATGTTATTCTAATCACATCTTTGATTTGCGTTCTCTTTTACATTAACATTTGTTTAATGGCTTGTTCTGTGTTACACATTAGTGAACTACTGTTACGGAACGGATTGTTCTTTGCCAATGCAGGACCTGGTTCCTTAGGATCTGTAAAGAAGATGTTTGGCACCTTTAGCATTTTATTTTAGATTATGGGGAGGTCTATTTTGTTTCAAGTCCTCAACCCCCCCCCCCCCCCCCCCAAACTCTCAAAAAAAAAGGAAAGAAGAAATGATATTTTTTTTAGATGTCATAAAAAGGTTTCTGATAATTGTTTGAAATTCATATTGACGTATATGTCCATATAATCTGAAATTTTGATTAATTGTACCATTAATAAAACAATTTCAGAAGATATCTGCACTTTCTTAGTGTTAAAATTTTATTTGTTGTTCTACTGAAAGCATAATTGTTCCATCCATCTTATAGAATTGTGGAACATGATGCCTTTTGAATATAATTTATTTCTTACTTTCCTTGTTGAATTTGGTGGAAGATTTCCTTATTGAACATTGAAATGTTGACCATATAAAGTTGAAATCTTCCATAGAAAAAGGGTGACAGAACTACTCTAGGTCTTTGTTAATTTGCTTTCTTTTGTTTTAATTCTTTCATTCAAAGAAACTTGTAATCTTTGAAGGAAATTTATGGTTTTCCTCCTTTTTTCTTCTCTTTTGGTTACTTAAAAATTAAATTGCAAAATGTGGAATCCACTTCTCTGTTCGGTCTACTCTATGGAGTGCATTGTTTGATATAGAAAATATTTTGAGGGTATTGGATATCAGTCCACCAATATTGGGGTCCCTGTGGTGTCCTGTAGGGCATATGATGTGTGGTTCTATCAGAAATCTGTTTTAATGTTTTTCTTCTGCCCAAGTTCTGTCGATCATAACTTACTCTTTAACTCTATATTTCAACAATAACTATATTTTTTACTATGTAAAATGTGATCTTTCCTTTGGAAGAAAATCTTTGGTATGGATGTTTTCTTGCAAATCAGTTATTTTGTTGTATGGATGATCATCTAGAGTGTTTATCTTATGCTTTGGTAAGACTTGTTAAGTTTGTTTTAAGAAAGAAAATATTTGCATCTCTTGTTGAATTGAAATTACTTTGGTTTCAGCCCATTGTTTGTTACTTGGAAGAAAGTGGTAAATGGTGGGGAGCCTCGTCTTCGAGGATGTATTGGAAGTCTAGAAGCACGCTGGTTGATTAATGGCTTCAGAGATTATGCGCTGAACAGGTCTGCTGATGCTATAATGCATTTTCTGTGATATTTACATAAAGTGAACTTTTTTTCATTAAAACTGCTTTTTTCTGCTCCTCATGGGTTGAGAAGGAATTTTTCTTGTCTTTAGGTGGGATTGTGTTACTTGCATCTGTACTTGATTCTAGCATTGTTCTTCTTTATTGTTATTATTTTTCACAAGATTCTTGTTGCATTGGCTGAGAGAATGCAGAATGAGAGCTTTTGTTGGGGAGAGCAAGAGAGATACTTTGATAAGTTGGGACAATTGATGTGAGTTTTAGTCTGAGGCTTGGTTGGGTCCAGGGGGATTGGTGTCTGAAAATATGATGTTGTTGAGAAATGTTTGTGGCGTGCTTGTTTAGATATAGATCCTGTTCCACATTGTAAGTTGATAAAAGAAGAGCAGGGTTTCCAGCAGAATGGTTGTGATGCAAAGATAGGCATAGAAGTTATTCAAACAAGTTTTTGGATATTTGTTTCTAACGAATATCCTTCCCTTTTAATTTATGTGCCACTTTGTGACGTGTGTGATATAACTGGTGAAGGCCTTTTGGTATATTTGTAAAGTATATTTGAGCAGGGATGCTCGTTTCCCATTTCTCTTTTAACCATTTCTTATCTATATTATCGTAATCTCATAAAGAGCCTATTACTGGATTCTGTGTTCTCTATTCAAACTCTTTTCCAATAATCGTACTGATGTTGTACCTCATGTCATGGGTTAATTAATATCTTTAAAAAAAGTTATACCGAATAGTTTAGCTCTGGTCTCTGTGTAGTTGCAGGGTATTCTCATGCAACACACGAACACACGTTACTAATGGGCTTAGCATCTGCTGTTTTGTCCTTGGTAATTGCATTTAGAAGGCTAAGGTTCTTCTAGGTTTAAGTTTTTGTTTTGTTATGCTTAATTTATAAAAATCTATTCTAATTATCTGACAGAGATGTTAGCATGAAATAAGATGTTGATTCTTAAATTATGTGATAAATGCTATTAGAACAGTGGGCCTATTTTTATTCCGTAGTTCATGAATTCAGGGTTTTATTTGAAGAAAAGTTGAAGGATTTGCTTTTATATCCTTGTTCTACAATTGATTGACCATCATTTCATACTCCTTCACATTTGCTCTCTGTAATATCCTGCAGCGCTCTCAGGGATCGCAGATTTCCACCCATACAGGCTAAAGAGTTGCCTTATTTGGAGTGTACAGTCTCTATTCTTACTGATTATGAAGCTGCTAATGATTACCTCGATTGGGAAGTATGTTCTGATTTATGTATTTTATTCAACGCCATCAGAATGAGTCTAAAAGTAATATTTAATTTGTGCGTGGTCTACTGAATTTTGTTGTCCAGTTGTGGTATTCTAATCTTTTATATAAGTATGACATTATCTGGTATGACCATTGGTTGAACCTGTCCCATTGTTACCCTGCAACCTTTTCAGTTCAATGTTCAGTCTAGATTTTATAACATTGCACGCTACTGAATTTGGAGGTAGTAGTTCTCATTACAGACGATTTATATAGAGAATGCATAGTTCATTTTGTTTTGAAAAAGACTAGTTTGATTGCAAAGCTGATAAGAATTCTTGGGGATCTGTCCTTATCTATTGCTTTCATGATTCTTGGAACATCTAAATATCATGACAGAAATCAAACCTGTAAAATCAACATCTCATGTAATCCATTCATACTACTATATATAAAAGATGATGTTTTGTTTTGTCTAAAATCTTCTTATGCTAATATAAAACTTGATGAAGAATTGAATGTAGAGGAAGGGTAAAGGTATAAATAAATTAGGATTTAGTATCCTAAGCTAACACCTAATGTTCCATGGAACTCCACTAGAACAATTATTGGAAAAGGAAAGAAAAGAAGATGACTGAAAAAGAAAAATTTTAGATGAAAAAATTGTTTCTTTATCAGGGAGAGATTTTCATCATGAAAAAAACACTTCATTGGAGTACGACTTGATGGAAAAATCTCTACTAATTTTTATTAATGTCCCTCTGCTCCACTTTGTATGATATCAAGAATAAAATGCTGCACAAATATTGCTCCTGTGTGGCAAGCTTTTCTTTCTTCTTTCTTATTTTGAACAAATTCTATTGCTACATGGTATGCACATTATACATATTTGATGGCTGAGTTTCTGCTGATAATGACATTCTCTTTAGTGGCTACTAACAATGTGATGTGGACTTGTATATATAAAATTGCAGATGAGGTTGAGTATTTCAAATATATTAAATGTTAATTCGCCTGACATTATACAATCTATGCAAAATGTATTCTTAATTTTTGGCTTTGCATTTGTTCTGCTTTTTGCATGTTTAGATTCCACTGGGTTTTCTTGCAGATAGGAAAGCATGGTATAATTATTGGGTTTATTGATCCTGACCATAACACAAGGCGAAGTGCCACATACCTGCCCGAAGTAGCTGCCCATGAAGGTAGCTTAGCTTATGTTCACTATCAAACTTTGTTCCACACATAGGAAAGTGAATTGAAGTTGCAGTTGAAGAGATTATGATACAGCTAATACAAAGATGCCATAAATTGTCAGACTTGCTAACTCATCTTTAGTAACCAAATAAAAGAGATGAAAAAATATGGAGTAAAACCTTATTATGGTCCTTCACATATAGGGTATTTTTCAATAATTTAATGCCTTACAGAACTTCTTCCTCAATTTGGTCCCTCGCAAATAAATTATTTCTTGATTTGGTCCCGCATGGAATTGTCTTCTCAATTTAGTCCCTCATACTTGGACATTTCTCAATTTGATCCCTCACAAATAAATTTGTTACTAATAATATCTTTAAAAGATATGTTAGTTATAAAGGACATTATTGATGATGATTTTATTTGTAGAGGACCAAATTTAGAAATATCCATATATGAGGGACCATATTGATAAGACAATTTTTTGAGGGACCAAATTTAGAATATTTTATCTATGAGGGACTAAATTGAGGAAGAAATTTGATGAGGGTCTAAATTAAAAAATCCTCCATACGTGAGGGACAAAAATGGGGTTTTACTAAAAAAAAAAGAGTGCCCTACTTTTGGTCTAGTTTTTTTTTTTTTTTTTTTTTAAAAAGCATTGTTATCTTATACGAGCTGGTTGAGGAATGATAAAAAAGAGAAGTAGAAATTTGAACTAGGATGGAGTATTCAGTTTTATTTATTTATATATTTTTAAATTTGGGCAGGTAATATGTAGAAATTTCTGCTGTAGTTTTTTAACTTACATAAGGGGAGGCTCTAAATCAGTGAACAAAAATAGAAATCTGGTCCATAACCACTATTTGTAACAGAATAATTATGAGTCTTTCTTTTCTTTTCTTGTTCTTACATCTACACACAAAACAATTATTTTGAGTGGGCCAAAATATTGAGCTTCCGATGAAGCTGCTATGTTGTGGCTTTCCCCCTGCATTTCCATGTTTTGACAACTGCCAATTACTGTTCATAGGAAGTTCTCAACAAGAGTTTATATAAAATTTTTGTATAACCAAATGTCTGGGATTTTAAACTCAGCATTATGAAATCATATCTGGTGGTGATACATTAATATACCCAAGAGCTTTCCTATTTGACATAGTTCGAGCTATAGTTTAATTCTAATTACTTGATTTATAGTGACATGTGGGTGAAAAACCAACATTCCTTGTGTCTGTACCTTGGTGTTAGGCTGGACAAAAATAGAGGCCATTGACTCATTGATACGCAAATCAGGCTACAACGGCCAAATTGCCGAGTCACTCAGGAAGCGATTACAGCTGACTCGTTACCAGAGCACCTTATTTACCATGCACTACGGTGAGTATGTTTCCTATGTGAAGGAGACAAGAGGTGAGGCTCCTTCTATTCTTGGGGCTAAGCTGCATTACTACTGATTTTTCCAGACAAGGTTTGCTAAAGTTGAATAGCATGTCTGGATGAAGGAAAGATTTTCTGTAGAAAATACAATTGTCTATTGGGTTGGATCTAATTTGTTTCTCTAGCCCAAGCTACTGCAATAATTGTTGCAACTATTTATTCTTCAAATTCATTTGATTTTGAAGAAACTCATTGGACACTGAACTCAGGTTCTGTGATTGTCTACCATCACCTAAATTCAGCATCTTAAGCAAGCTGCAGAACTCTTGAATTGTTCTATGTAACTCTTATCAATGTCTGAAAATTTGAACTCTTTCTTATACTCTGCAATTTATAGCTTTTTCATCAAAGTAAAAATCTCCGAAGTTGCGGAAGCAAAAGGGATAGTCTTGTGATCTGGTTAGCAGACTTTGAAAAGTGAAATAGATAACTGAAGAATCTCTTACTTTTGCCTCCCTTGAGGATTTTATCTCAGACAAGACTTTGAAAAGTTTATTAGCTTTTCTGTTGAAAATATAACATGCCATGGTTTTGAAAGACCTAATCATGTGATGTTGTGTTATAAAAAATAGAGTAAATAAATTATAAAATTCTTGCAAAGTTACTCATTTTAGTTTGGTCCTCTAGAGATAAAAGTTTCACAATTTAATCACAATCAGAATGATTTTTCGTGTTAAGCAAAATTATAGTCACTTAATAGACTAATTGACATGGCATGGATTGGAGCTTACGTGGCCATAACTGATAATTTGTACTTGCCATTATTCCATAAACTCACTTGCCAAACATTTTCCTTTCGATTTAATTTGCACGAAATAAGAGATTCTTCATTTATTAGCCAATAAAAAATAAACACAAGTTTGTATGGTCGGACAAGTGAAAATAGAGGTTCGTGTATGCATGTAAAATTCTATTTTAAAAAAGTTTTTGTTTACCCATTTTATGATTTAAAATATTAATTTTTATTCTAAAATGTCCTCTCAATACAGAATAATAATATTGGGATGGTATTTATATACATTATCTTCGTAGGGTTTTTCTCAACCATTTTTTAGCCCTTAAACAAAAAATACTACAAATTGTCTCATTGTTGATCTCTCTCTAACAAAAGCTTGCCCCCACAACAAATGGACAAAATTAATATACGCTTAAAAAATTGTAGATAATTTTGTTATATATATATATATATTATACACACACACACACACACATACATACATATATATATATATATATATATATATATATATATATATATATATATATATACACATGTTGTATAACAATTTAAAATTAGTCAGTGGTTCAAGTTGACTCATGAGTGCAATAACAGTTTGGAAAAGCTCTCCAAAATTTTAAAAAATAACACTCTACATATAGTATATCCTATTTGAGTCCTTAAAAAATGAAATTTATATATGACCCCATGCAAAATAAAGATAATATATAACCCCCAAAAACATAACGCAATTAGATAATTGAAACGAGACAGCGCAAACATGCCTCAATCTCACTAGAATTCTTTCAAGTTCTTCTCAACATGTTGACTTACCTAACCCACATAGGGCTAGACAATCAAAATTGCTATTCCTAAATAGCATGAGATGCCACTTGTGACACCATAGAAGCATCCTTCTTAAAAATGTAAATTTTAGAATATTACAGTATTCACAAATGAAGTATTAGATACATGCCATACTGAGAGATCAAAGTTAATTTAGAAAAGTTGATACCTAGTTCATATGAATTGTGAAAATAAATTTAAAAGATAAACTTGAAAAAAAAATTATGTTTGTGGTTGAGCCTTTTAACTCAAAAATGAAAACAGAAAAAAAGAGGAGCCATACAGTTTGTTTGTTTCACTGCCAAGAGCAAAGCCACCAAAGTTTTCTACCATATAAGGATATACAAAATTTTAGTTTACAGGTAAACAAAAAAAGCTTATAACAATTGAGTGTTATTATAATTGCCCAAAGTCTGCCTAGTTCTTTGTTTTTTTAACAAATACTAATATCATCTTATAAATTTTAGATCAATTTTTTTTTTTTTTTTACAAGTATCCTTAGAAAGTAAAGTTTTGAATGCAGAATGAAACTTATAGATTTTTCCAGATGAAAAGAACAATTGTCAGTATTACCCAAAAAAATAATAGTTACTCTAAATTATCACCCCAAATTAACAAATAACAAATATCACTAACATAACTATATATATTCATGTCTACCATCTGGAAATATTTCAAAAAAAAAAGCATATAACTCTTTCCATAGATAATTAACATTATTATTTTGCTAGTATAACCAAAATCTCGTCAAACTCTATTACATACATTGTAGTTCATTACGCACTAAACCCACTGGTACTTTTTGTTTTCCTTCTGTTTTATTAGCAGTACAAAGGAAAACTAGAGTCACAGTCTTTCCATACATTTACTTCATTCTCCTACCCAAAAAGGCCGAGTCTTCATCAAAATTTGTTCCTGTACCAATAAACACCCTTCTGAGATGCTGCTACATCTGGCTCCACATAGATGCACTCTTTTGCTTCCCTCCACAAAGCCTTGTAAAATGGGGTGCCATCAAACTGGTAGTACTCTCCCAATATAGGCTTCAGTGCCTTGGTAGCCTCCATTGCATGGTAATGAGGCATTGTGGAGAAGAGATGGTGGGTCACATGAGTATCTGTTATGTGATGAAACACCTTGTTCAGTATACCATAGTCTCTGTCCACTGTGGCCAATGCTCCTCTCAGCCAATCCCACTCAGATGAGTCATAGTGTGGCAATGCATAGTGTGTGTGCTGCAAATAAGTGATTGTCACAAGGAAGCCATTCACAATCAGCAATGGCACCCCATAAACACAGAAAAGCCAAGCCAGTCCTTTCACACTTGCTATGAGGTACAGCCCATAAGTTACACCAAATACACATGCATCAGAGAGGTAAATTAGCAGCCGCTCACGGCTAGAATAGATGGGGCCATACGGGTTGTAGTGGCTTGCAAAGCGATCATAGGGCCTGCCAGAAACATTAAAAGCCAAGTACAAAGGCCACCCAAGTGTGAGTGTGATGATGACAGTGAGAGTCCTCCCCACTGGGTTGTTTAGGTATTTGCTGTACCATGGGATTTTGGACTTGGGTTTTGGGACAAACACTTCATCACGTTCAAGGGAGCCTGTGTTGGAGTGGTGGCGGCGGTGACTGATCTTCCATGAGAAGTATGGGACTAGAAGTGCAGAGTGAAGGATCAAACCTACCAAATCATCAAGCCACTGGTAGTCACTGAAGGCATGATGGCCACACTCATGGGCAATAACCCACACACCAGTGAGAATGCAGCCTTGGAGAGCCCAATAGACCGGCCAGAGAAAGTAGGGAAGTGTGTGAGGAAGTAGATGGAAGTAAGTAGTGGCGGTATAGAGAAGGAAGGCCAAGAAAAGGTCATAAGCAACATAGGAGAACGAGCAGAAGAGGGAACGCTGGAAGCAATGTGGAGGAATGGCTTTCTTGAGTTCCCCAAGAGTGAAGGGTGGTTTTGTATGTGGAACCCTTGAGAGAGGCTTCTTTTGCCCTTCAGACTTTGCTTTAGGCACAATGGCAACGTGGCCACCACCTCCCATTGTTTCCTTAGGCAGGCCACTGTATGAGAGTAGGTTAGAAAGTGAACATAGGTCAGTTTCTGAATGTCTAATTCCAACAGAAGAATCCTTATAAATACTCCTGACTAAAAATAAATAGCAGATGAGTAAAAAATGATAAGATAATATTCCAGAATTTGAAGGTGGTCCTCTGCCAGCCATCGCATCACAGGAAATTATATATCAAACAGGGTAGTGGTCCTGCCTTTCAGTCAACTCCAAAAAGGAAAGAAAAATATAGGACAAAGAGGGTATGTGGGGACATAATAAACATTACAGTTTTTCTCAAAGCTCCTGAGGGCAAAATAATTACAGTTTTAATAATAATAGTAATAATAATGACAACAACGAAAAAATAACAAGTTTCAAACACGTTTAGAGTTCACATACCCTACAGACACAATTTAACTTCATGACGCGTGGAGGAGATGCTTCAAAGGAGAAGACAAGTATCAAGTATGAATTCTTCTTCCTAAGTATTCTACTTTCTAAAGTTTGAATGGTAGCCGAAAGGCCATCAACATCAATTGGGAAACAAATGTGGAGGATATTGTACCAAGGTAAACCACCATATTAGAGTTTCAAAGTGGGCTTGCTTTGTTACTTGCAAAGGACCTTAATTTCAACCTATGGATGTAGGGCCATAGGTTTTGCTATAACTGTAAGTGAGAGGCTAACAGCTAAATATAAAACCAGATACATTGATGAACTTGACAGAACAGTGAAGGAAAGTGTCATAATGGCAAAGAACTATTTGCAAACCTGTCATGAAAGTACAATGTGCTTTGTTGCATTCATGATCATCTACTGGCCACACATCATATAGAGGTTTCTACTAGATCAAAAAGTTGGGACAAAGTTCTCTATGTGTTTGGTATCAGGTTCTTGAATAAAAACATGGCACATAGATATTTTTGAAACTCATATCACATCATTGATTTTTTAAGAAAAAAATCCTCTATATACCATCTGTCATGACTCATAATTTGTATGTAAAACCATAAGGAACTTTACATAAGTATTGTTTGACAAAACACAGAAGATGTTCTTAAGGTATTTGTTACTAAATAAAAACATAATTTGTGAGCATTTTTACAACTCAGTGTCACGTCATTTGACCCTTTAAAAGATGTTTCTCTACGTGCCTTATTTCAACTGAAGACTCCCAAGGGAGCTTTACCTGAAGTTTTATCCCTAATCACAATACCAGAAAAATTTGCAAGGCGATATATAAGTTAAAAGAGAGCAATAAATTTCTACTGGGTCTCCAGAATTCTCCTGAACCAATATGGAAGAAATGGTAATTCACGTAAATAGAATATAAAACTTTTAGCCCATATTACAGTTGTATTGTATTATTTCAAAAGCAAAGTAAAGAAGTTCAAGTAGCAAGTAAGTCAATAAAGAAGGGAACTACTTATAAAGGAAAAGCAACGAAGCAGAAAGCCAAGGGACCATATCAGTGAACATATACTTACAATTTAGCAGTTACAGACACTGAGAAGGTAGCAGCTATTTGCAGAAAAACTACAAAAACAGAAGCAGTGATGCGTTTCATTACATCTTAGTGATTTATATAGAAGAACAATAATACTGTACATGTCCTAACCAAGCATAAAGGGATTATAAAATTCAGAAAAGAAAATAAAAAGAAAAACAAAGAGAAGAAGACACGAGGAGGCATTTCACCTCCTGAAGACAAAAGAGGATGGGAGAAAAATGACATATTCCAATAGAATACTCTCTAACATGAAGGGACATTCTTTTACTGATCCAAAGTAAAAAAGTATAAAATTCATGAAGGACGATGCTCCCAAGAAAGTGAAGGAATCTTCAGAGTATCAAGAGAATTGATGATAGGTTAAACCAAAAAAATAAATATATAAATAAAGGAAAAGAAAAAGGTTCTGTCTATAACCAAATTGCCAATATGAGACCAACAGCAATAACGAAGACTCTCTGGTTAAAGGTTAAACTAGTAAATCATTGTTAAATACCATTAGTCCTCTAAAATTAATAAATGGACTAATGTCTAAAGATAACAAATTCGTAGCAAATAATTTTCTCAAGTAATTTACAGATATCGGAAAATTGAACATGAGACGAGTTTATGATTTTCGGAAACTAATCCATACACTCTAATTTTCACTCATTTTCAAAGGCTAAAGGTAAATTAGCAAACAATTCATCCACCAAATGGCTAGTTCGCGCAACAATAAACACTCTGGATAGTATTTGATTGGCAAATAATGATGCTTACGTGTATGAAAAATATAAAACGAAGGCAAAGAAGGAAAAAAAGAAGAAGGATATATGTCTGCATTTTCCCAATGATATTGTCGAAGTAAAAACCCAGTGAGGTAAAATCAATAAATTTGTTTCAACCAACGTAACAAACCCCTTTCTAGTTTCATTTGTTGGGTTCCGAGGAAAATGTCTACAACCCGATAAAAGAAAACATGGAAGGCGAGGTACATAACGAAGAAAAACTTCTATCACTCATACCTTATTTCAGAAAGAAAGGAACTGGCACTATTCGTCAAAAAATTCAATTGGGTGTGAAAACCCACTTGCATTGTTCATAAAGATATAATCTTTAGACCGATACAAGAAGCAGAAGAAGGAGACACTCACGCACAAATGCAGGTAGAAAGAGAGAGTTAGAGGGTATGACAGTACCAGAAGCTTGAATCGATCTTCCCAGAAAGCACTTATTTGATTATTCCAGACCGAAATCTGCTCTCACCAGAGGCTGCTGGGTGCGTTTATTTTGTTTCCCGTCTCTGGCGGAGAGAAGACGAAGAACACAGAAGTCAAGAAAATTTCAGGGAGCACGCACACTCACACACACCTTGGAAGATGGGACCCCTAGGATTCCAAATGGTGAGTGTAAGTGTGGGGTCGCATGCTGATTCTGATGCGAAAGACTGGCAATATCTGAGGCTGGTACACACGCGTTCACCAATTGCTCCCATGGGTTGACACATACACTATTTTGCTTTCCTTTTCGCTTTCTCCTGAATTTGCTTTCTTATAAAAGTACGAATTGATTAATAATAAAGAATGGAATCGAGGGTTTTTTTTTTTTTTTTTAACTGTGAAATGAAATGATAAAAAATCTAATTTTATTTGTTTTTTGAGACTTTTTAAAATTTAAAGTTTGAAGTGTAATGAAATGATTAAATCATACAACTGTAATTGTAATATACGTTAATTATAAGAATAATATCTAAAATATAATTTATAAGTCAATTTATTTTATTAATAATATCTTTTTATTAAACTTTTGAATAATAAAATGACACTTATTTTATTGTTTTACCTTTTGTTACTCTATTTTATTATATTATTTATCATTTTATTTTATTATTTTATAAACTCCCAACCTTATTATTATTCGTATTTATATTTTACTAATATTTTTAAATTTTAGTAATAATTATGTAATATAATATAAAATTATGTATAAGTTAGAGAGGAAATGGTTGTACGCACTTTGCTTAAAGAAATTAGTCTTTAACTCAAAATAGGTGAAAAGAATTCCTTAAAACAAAAAATTATGTTTAAGTAGAATCTTATATTTTTTTCTACTAGAATTTTTATTTTTCAGATTATGAATAATCATATTATTAAACATTTTAAGTTTGTAGAAGAAAAGTAAATATTTTCATAAAAAGCCCATATTTGTTCCTTCCCTTTGTTGTCACAAAAGCCCATATTTATCTTTTTCTTTTTTTTTTTTAATTTATTTTATCAAGTTCCTTTTTTTCTTTTCTTAAATTGAACTCAATTAATGCTTATCAAAATTCTAATTAACTCAATTAAATTGAATTGTTTTATATGAAATAAAATGAAAAAAAAGTACAAAATCAATCTTATATTACTGACAATTTGGTCTTTTACAAATTATTTGTGACAAATCAGTACTTCACAAATTTAAACTTGTACAAACTAGTTTCTAACAAATTCAAATTTGTACAAAATTAGTTTTTTCATTTAGATTAATGAAAAACTAATTTTGCATATAATAAAATTTTTGAATGATTAATTTGTCACAATAATTTATGAGATAACCAAATTGTTATAAAGTGAAAAAGTAAAAAATCGATTTGATACATTTATCAAAATGAAATAAGTTTATGTACTTATTATATTTTTTACCCATTGACTTAATAAACCGATTCAGAAAGTAAAATTATATGTATTGATAATTAACTATATGGTTCATAATTCCTCCAAGATGCAACAATAAATGCTGTTTTGTCCCTTACAATAACGAAGAAGCTGAATGGTTAAATGACTTTCCTCTGTCTCCCTCTCTCTTTATATATAAATTATTATATCAAAGAATAATAAAGTGAGAAATAGAATTTAGATATCGTAATTCTACATTCATAAATGAATTTGTAAAAAGAAATTCAGTGATATTTTTTTGTCAAGAAATATAGTTGAACGAAAATACCTAATGCAAGAATAGTGTCTTTAATCGTGTATTAGCATATCATATACTTAAAAAGTAAATTTTTTTTAACAAAACAAATTTCAAGCAAAGATTTAAACACAAGATAAAGGAAGATAAGATATTACATTATAAAATTTAACAGATAAAAATATTGAGAAAATGATCATTTTATTGTTATTTTTTTACTTTAATGTCAATTTAATTATTTACAAATTTATATTGCCAAAATGATCATTCAAAAATTTAACCATAGTAAAAAGTTTAATGAGAGATTATTTTTTATTAGTATTAAAGTTTGTAGGGATCATTTTAATATATAAATTTGTATAAGACCAAATGGGTATTGAAACTAAAAATAGAGATTAAAATTGTCACAACTCAAATTTATTAGTCGTGATTGATGCACAGGTTAAATTAACTTAGTTTAGCCAACCTAAAATAATATATATTTTTTGACATTTTCTAAAAATATCAATAATACACATTAGATACATTTTGAACTATAATTAAATAATTTCATAATGATATTAAAATGATAAACTTAATAATGTCTCAAAATATATATAGTTGGTATAATAAGAAAATAACCCACACAAAAGTTATAATACTTCACAAAATCCCAAAAAAAAAAAAAAAATAGACATATAGTAACCACCACCTTAGAGTTAGACGTATGATGTGATTAACCCAGAATAACTCACCAAAAAGCCTGAACAATGAGAAAGTTCCCAAAATAACTTCACTGACACTTACTGATTTAAAAAATATTAAAAAAAGAGGTGTAAGTCTACCATTGACTTAGCAAGTGAATAAATAACAAAGCAAGCAAAAATGGAAAACAATAAAGACCTTAAAATTTTTTAAATAACAAGAAGTTTTGATAAAATAAGAATATTATTTCTAAACCTTAAACTTTATACGAAATGAGTATCAAAGAAAGAACCAAGGTCATCATACTCCTATTCATTTACTAGTTATGTTTCAATTATTCAAACTATATTTCTTTTACTGGATGCATTTCAATATCTTACATTTGTATTTCTTCACAGGATATGTCTCAATAATTCATATATTTATCCTTTTACCAGATACGTCTCAATATCTTTATTCGTATCCATTCATTGGATACTTCTTAATAATTTATACTCGTATTTTTTTACCAGATACATCTCAATATCTGATATCTGTATCTCTTTATTAGATACATATTAATAATTCATATCCATATCCCTTTACTAAATATATCTCAATATCTCATATTTGTATCCATTCACTAGATACGTCTTAAGAATTCATAGCCATATCTATTTACTGAATACATCTCAATAATTCATTTCAATAAGGTGCACCAAGACTGTTATCTCTGCTAACTGCTACAGGGTTCTTACATGAATTCCCATTCATCATTTAAATTGTAAAATTTATTGAATAGTGTAAATAGGATATAAAAATAAATAATTTTATTTAAATATATTTACTATCATAAAGTAATTTAAATAAAAATAATCTTAAAGATAAAATAAAATAAAGAATGATTAAGAATGAAGTGACAATAATATAAATGATTAAAATGGAACTTGCATTTAGATCACTTAGGAACTTGCAACTCATTTGTATTTATATCTCAGTTGTCAAATATAGAAATCATAAATCCTATATAATAATAATAATAATAATAATAATAATAATAATAATAATAATAATAATACTAACACTCATGATAGTTTGGAATTCCCTTTATGTCTTAAATTTCACTGTACATTTAATTTCTACTTTTCTAAATCCAGATTAATCCAAGAGCCTTTTAGGGAAAATATAGCAACCTCACTTTCTAGTGACCATTTAGGCAGTGTAATCTTGCCATAGATCTCAAAAGTTATGGGATGAATTACTTTGTCAATGAACTCATAGGATCTAAATTAGTTATTTAGATAGCATAGTTAGCCATAGTTTTACTTGTACAAAGTCCATATGATTCCAAAAGATACCATTAAATTTTTTTTTAGTATCTTAATTCTACTCAATCTATTAAATGAGATTTCACCACCATTATGTGTTAGCCAATGTGTGTGGCAGCAATTGTCCCATGGTAGAGGCTTAAGTGTGAAGTCAAGTCACAATTGAAATATGACGCTTGTACTAGGTCATTGTTAAATAAATAAAATTGAGCCTTGACTAATAGCTATAGCTTTTGACTTAGTAATAAGCACTTCATCCTACAATTAGTATTATAGCCAAGGTCACGTGTTCAATTTCTAACGAGGTAATTGCTGAGGGGGAGATTGTTAGCCAAGGTGTGTGGCAACAGTTGTCTCGTGACAGAAGCTCAGGTTTAGGGCTGAGTCACACTTGAAACGTGATGCTTATGCTAGGTTGTTGTTAAGGAAATAGAGTTGTGTTTTGACTAATAGTTATAACTTTTGGTCTAGTGGTAAGTGTTTGATCCTATATTATGTGTATAATATCTAGAAGTTTGTTATATAAAATATATCAATACTTTTAAAAGACTAGTTTAGAATTATATATATATATATATATATATATATATAATCCACATAAAAATAAAAAATTGAAAGTTGGACAAGAAAATAAAAAACGTTCGATAAAATGATTTGTACTATTTTACTAATTATACACTCATTGATAGGGATTAACAGTAAAGATCATTTATTCTTACAGCACAACCTAGATTAAAGATGTTTTTACAAAACTACTTCTTACACAAATATGAATGCTTCTTTGACCTCTCTTTCTAGTTTTAACGAAAAAATTAATGAATATTTGTGTTATTTATAGAAAATTTTAAATTATTATATAAGTTACTATTTGACATTGTATAAATAGTAATCATGAGTTTCTAGAAATTTGCGCAACAATTACGTATTTTTGGACATTTATTATGCAAGTTACTATAGAGTGAGTAAAATTATATTTTTTTATCTCAAAAATATTTTTATTTTCATTTTAGTCCCTAAAAATAGTTAAAATTATAATTTGAACTATAAATAATTTTTTTTATTTTAATCCATAAAATTGTATTTTATTTTTCTAATGTTATTATTAAAATTTTTATATTTTTGGGTTATTACAAAAATAATACTTTTCTAAAAAAATATTCATTCATAATCAACATTTGGTTTTCCCTCCTTTACCAATAATTTGGGCAACAACAAAAAATAGTGTTAAATGGGGAAAGATGTGGCTATATGTAACAGTTTCACCATTAATGGAAATGGTTTTTACAAATATTTGTTTGATACAATAACTAAAATAAACACATAACCAAAATATTAAAAAAAATTTGTCAGCTATATAAGATTCATTGCTTACAAAAGCACACAAAATATGCATAAAATTGAAGCTGAAAAATAATTAACCATGGAGTTCCTTATAAGATCAGTTAGATTTGCATTAACAGAAACCCTAATCCTCAAATATATAGAACCTCGTAGTCCTCGCAATATATTTAAATATACAAGTGTTATTAAACTGATTTTAGTATACATAATAACTATTATTATATTAATAAATCTACTGAAATAAATAAAATATATTATGTATATTTAACAATTAATTGTGCCATTATTAGAGAATATTTTGTTTCTGAAAAAAATAAATAATCTTTTTCATTAACTAGATAGATGATGAGAAACGTTGAATATTCTAATATAATGCGACTTTAAATTTAAATTTTATATTTAGTTTGATATAAATTAGTTCGATCTTTATAATTATTGTAGAACTCGTAAAGCAAAATTAAGAGTAGCCATAGGTAATGGATTCCCGTCTGAATTTCTTCTGAAATAAGATCATCTGATATCAATATCCAAGCTGATTAACTCCAAGATTTTTTAGGCATCATAATAAAATAAAATTTTTTGCAGCTGAATTTCTAATTTATGGCAAAAAGCTAGAATTTTTTTTTTTTATTATTATAGAGTACATAAACCCTATATTTATGAGTTTTTTTTCTTAATACAATACACAACAAAATGAATTGAATACAATAAATATATTTACATATTTGATGTAACTAAAATTAGTTGTACTCGTACGATCATTACGTGATACAGTTAAAAGAAGACATACGGTAATGATATGTTAAGATATATTGATTGTATAACACTTTAAAATAACTTGTTGTAATTATATTTTGACCTTAATTATTTTAAATTTTATTTGTAAACTCAAAAATTTTTTAAAAAATTTTCAATGTATCTCTTGTACTTTTTATTTTTTAGTAACTCCACAAAATATTAGTTTATAATTAAAAAATAAGAATAAAATTATGAAGTTGTGGTGTTATTAAAAAAAAAAAAGTACAAGGATGAGTTGATAAAGTTGTAAATTAATATTTTTGTGTAGGTTACTAAAAAATAAAAATTAGGAGGAGTAAATTGAAAAATTCAAAAAAATTTTGAATTTAAATAAAATCTAAAAATAATGGGATGAAGAAATTTACCTAAAATTATTCATTTAATTGACAGTTTTATTAGCTCAATACTCATTACATAAATGACAATTAAATTCTCAAATATGCCTATACTTTAAACATGGTAGAATAAATATTTTTATACTAGTTATATTATTATACTAGTTATACAATTAGCAAACTGTAATTTAAAACTAAGTATATATATACACGCAGAGAGAAGTTCACATGGAACCAATTCCACTTGGAAGTTGCCAAGTTTTCAGGTGTTAAAAAATATTACAGCAAATAATTATCTGAACCATAATCCAAAAAGTTGGTCTAATGCGTCCTAATGGCGAGCAGTTTTATTTAAAATATTTTAAAAAATAATACTAATTCTTTTAAAAATTATAACCTATTAATATTTTTAAACTTTAATTTCAATGTTTTTATTTTATTTTAAAATCTTAAAATTAGTTTTTTATTTAAATGACTATTATATGTCTACATATTTAATATAATTAATAAATGTAGAATTATTTTAGTGAAAATATATGCACTCATAACTTTTATTTTGATGCAGGGATCGCATCACTTAATTCTTAAAAAATAAAATATAATTATTAAAAGTAAAAGAAATAACTGTAAGAAAAATTTACTCCGACAGAACATAACGCTTTTACTTACTAAAAAACTATAGAGGCATTCAATATAATATTATCTTATAATGTGTCGTTACAATTTGGAATATCATGATATTTACAGTACATTTGAATTGAGGGAGGGGAAGAAATAAAAAGAAATATGTTATCTGTGGTAACGGCTTTTTCATGCATAAATTTTATTTTAATTTTTTTGTAATAAAATTATTTTTTAATAATCTTTTGCTGCACTGTAGAACATGACTTACATTTGAAGAAGAAGTTGAATTCCATTCCATGAAAATAAAGTCGTCTGGCTTAATTAAATATTTGAAAAAAATAATCAACATGTGGCTTGCTCTTGTCCATAAGATGCAACGAATGACCAAAATTATAATAGCATCAGCTATTAAAAAAATTTAGACTATTAAATTTTTATCTAATGATTTAAATTTTAATAAATATAAAATAATTTTTAATAGTTTATTGAAATTTGAACAATTAAAATTTTATCTAACGATTCATATTCTATCAAATGCATTTAAATTTTTAAATTCACTAAATTCAAATTAACAGGTGACCTATGTCCATAATTTAAGGGTTTTCTTTTATTTATATTTAAAAATATTTATACTTCTATTTTTATCTATTTTCCATAATTTTAATATATTACAAGAGAAAAAAAAATCTAAATCTAACTCAATAAAAGTGTTTATAGTAATTAACAATTCATTTCTCTTATTTTTGGATGCCCGTTTGAAATGACAATTAAAAACGGTCAATGAAAAAATATGAGTAACGTTTCACCAAAATCAAAATTAAATTAATGTGATGTGAATTATGAATCATGTGAGATTTTATAATTTTTAATTATATGAGATACCACTTTGAATAGTATTATTTCATGGTCAAAATGGATTGGATGAATTAAACGAGTTAGTTCATATGAATTGGTGGATTAAATGAACTAATTTGTTTAAGTAATCAATTTAGTGAGTTAATATTTTGAACTCAAATTGTCATGTGAGTTAAACAGGTCAACTCTAAATCCTAAATTTATCAATAAAATATAAAAAAAAATTTATTTCAAAAAGGTATCTAAAACATAAAAAGAACTCAATAATCGAGCTAAATATTTAATTTTAATACCAAAAAATTATTAACATAATAAAATATTGAATATTTAAATACAAAAGAAAGGTAAAAGCTACTTAAGACTATAAAATATTAAATTTATTATTATAAAAACTTCATAAAAACTTTTAAGTAGGTCAACTTATTAATATACCGAGTTGACTCATTTATCTCCTTGATTAAATGAGTCAGATTAGTTTAATCCATCAATATTAAATTAATTAAAAATTTCTACTCAACTAATTAAAATAGTAGGTAAAACAAGCTAAAGTTGTTTTGACGACTCAAAACTAAATAATAATAATAATAATAATAAAAATAATAAATTTATTTAAATTATAAATCTTATTGCTATACACAAATTTTAAAACTATATAATAAAAAAATCTTAACAATTAAAATCAATCCCTAAAGAAATCTAATTATATTGCAACAACTGATGTCTGAATGAAAATCCCGAGGTGATCAGACACAAAATTTTCTCGTTTTCCTTATAATTATGGTGATGTCTGAATATCTCTGAATAAATGTCTATTTAATGGGATTGCTGCAGTTTTCGATTTTAATATGAAGTGTGACTTTTTAAATTATCAAATTCTTTTATTGTTGAATTATTGTATATAATAATAACAATAATAATAGATATTTTACAATTTCTTAAAAAATTAACTTCATAAAAGACTAAACTCTTCGTAAAAGGAATATTTTCATATATCGAATAAACAACTTGTGTATCCTGTCTAGCTTAATATGTCATAAAACTATTAAATAATTCAGTACTACATAATTTATTTTCTTTTAAAAATATGATCTACACACCACATTTTAATTACAAAATCTAGCAATGATTTTAAAAAATAATTAAAAATATTATTTTAGTTATTCATTTATTAGTTAATTTTTAATTTTGTCTTTCGTTAATTTTTATTTTTAATTTGACCATTTATTTATTAGTTAATTTTCAATTGGGATCTTTATAGATTTTTATTTTTAATTTAATTTTTACATATTGGTCTATTTTCAATTAAGTGGTACTAAATATGTTAACATTAAGAATAATAAAGGACCAACTTAAAAATAAAAATAATTGAAAGACTAAAGTAATATTTTACTTATTTTAATTTTTTTTTTATTTAATTCTCCTGAAACTAAACAAGAGATAGCTATTGGGTGGATTTACACCACACTCACACAGAATTTACTTATAGTTTTAAAATATTTTTTTTACAAACTATTCCAATATTCTTATATATCATATACTAACATGTGCTAAATATATATAGAAAATTTGAGTAAGGCTCATCTAAGGTCTAACTTAACAATGAAGCATCTTTACGGAGGGGAAGAGGTTAACGTGTGCCATGGCTACAACCCAATTCCTATTCTTTATATATATATATATATAATTTAGCTTTTTATCTCACAATAAAATATTACATTTGCATTTTGGCCCTTTAGATAATTTAAAAGATATTAATTTGATGAAATTTTCAATTGAAACAAAATTTAACCTTTTCTTATCATCTAATGTGCTTTAATATTATATTCTTTGCTCTTTTAGAATCTAAGTTTTAAAATTTGATTTGTCTTTTTACCCTTTTTATTAACTTTAAATTTCTAATATTTATAGTTCAGTCTTCACTCAATCACAAACATAGACACACACTATACACACTTCAACTCCTTCAATTAGTTCAATTTTTATTGTCTAAAGTTTTTCACATTTCTCAAATAATTTAGTTGTTTAAGAAATTCATAATTCATGTCTTCATTTCATGTTAGGATATCTTAATTTATTAGTTTTTAGTTCATTGCTTTGTGGTTCATTTTTCATTCATCTTTAATGCTTTCATTTTTTGTTCATGTATTTAATTTTTTTTTTTATATTTTTATTATTATTGAAACCCAGATAGTGAAGATTATAATTGAAAACATGAGTATATCTAACACAATATTATTTGGTGTTTGATGATATTAACTCTAAATATTATTGAGTTATATATTATTTTATTAAATATTAATTTTTCTATATAATATACTGTTGGTAATATATATATATATATATATATCAAATCTTTTAAAATGTTTTTTGGCCCCCTCACTTTATTTTCTTGGCTCTGCCATTGCTTCACATTTCGAATAAAAAAGAAAAATTCTTCTGTTGAATCTCATTCATGCGTGACTATGGAAGAAAGACACTGTTTATGTTCAAAATTTTTTTTAACCGTATTTATGAGTATAAATAATAGAGAATAAAAATAAGAAGCAAACCAAAAATAATAAATAATAATACTAATAAGACTGTTGTTGAGTATTACGGTCAAAAAAATATACAAGAAACATACTTAGGAATACTTTATTAGAGGAATAACATACCTTCAAATTTGAAGAATATTGATGTAAATTTGACAGTTATAAACATAATTATGTCTCATTTTAAATTGACCAAAAATAATAAAGAAAATCAAGAAAATCCAAATCTTGGACACCATAAACCTAGACCGTACAGTTATTGAGCATGTCATGGTGTGGTATCCAACACTAGCAAGAGATACTGTGACTTTTTAGACGTGTACAGTAACCATGTGCACCGCCATTTTCTCATTTTCTTTGTCCGACGACACACTGGCACATTTGAATATATAAGCAAGTACCGTATTAATGTCGATTAGATTAAGAACTGCGTTGAAACTCGAAAGCAGCCATCACTTTTCCACATAATCATATACGGGCTATGGTATTAACAAAATACATTCCAGCATCAAACTAAATGTACAAGTAGAATTTCATTTTGTACATCTATATAGGTTATGTGCTAATACAGACTTGCTTAAACCCATCAACATTTGAAACCCTTGCAGGTAATAACCCACAGTATTATAACTAAGATAAGGACTGCACCCCCGACCATCAGCTTCATTTGAAAATTCTGGAGCCACATTTTCCGCCTTAAATGCCTGCCTTGCCTCTGAAAGCTGTCAGCCTAATTTTGGGAGGAAGACAGACAACCACAACATCAGTAGCAAACTGGGAACCATAGTATGAATATGGACACATCATGGACATGGATACAACAATACAGATAAAATCTGAAATATCTTTGTATAATTCATTAAATTGTGTCATGTCTGATACGAGTAAGACATGGATAGACATTTGGAGTGTCTTCATTATTTTCTTTTTGCATTAGTATAAACAAACAAGGGGTAATAAATACCTGGAACTGTAAGCTATCTGTTTTATCTACCAGAAGTTCAATCTTCTCCCCACGATCCAAAACCTACAATCAGTTAACGCAAAGACTGTTACTAGAGTGCCCAATAACAGCAGCAATTTCATGCCTTGCTTCATCAAGCAAAATTCAGGAGCCACTAGTTATTTTATAGATGCCTATAAATCCAGGGTGTACTTTGGAATTGGGATGCTTGTTATTAAGAATAAACCTCTAAATGGGTCTAGCAGAAAAGCAGGGGACTTGTAATGCTCCAGTAAACACTGGTAGCAAATAGGAGTGCACCCAATCAAATAATACAAATATTATTCTGTCCAAATTTACCTCATTACACTTATTTTACTATCCCTCATCATTTCTCACATTTTGTAACCAACCCATGCTTTTATTTCACTGCACTATGAACAGTTCTCAGTATTATCATTATTTCTTATTTTATCTCACAGAAATGCTATAAGCCTATAACAACTCTATTAATTATAATGTCTCATTAAATCCTAATTATTTGATAGTAATATTAATGATGAAAAAAAAAAATCCATTGAAAGCACATTCTTAGGCATCAAGACACTACTTGAAACAACCATGTTGATTGGTCTTTGTTTTGCGGTCATGCCTCCAAATGCACATCTCACAGCTATGCTTTGTACTGGAACCATGATCATGTTTAAGAAATGAGATAACTCCATCCATAGAAATGCTATATAAGGTGTTACCACTATTATTATTTCTTATTTTCTCTCGCAGAGATGCTATAACTATTCTACAATTCATTATGTCTCTTGTTATATCCCACATATTTGATAGTTATATAAATAATGAAAAAAATTTCATTGACAAGCACATCTTTAGGCATCAAGACACTGTAACTCCAAATGCACATCTCAGTGCTTAGCTTTATAATGGAATCATTGTCATGTTTAGGACATGAAATAACTCCACATACAGAAAGTCATAGGATACTATTTCATGGTTCTGAAATAAAAACAACTGAGAGTTCTTCCACTCTAGAAATCTACAGACTGTGCATTGAAAACAGTAATTGAATCACACCAGCAGGCATAAGGGGAAATGATCCTTTGCTACCAAGTATGGTGACAACCCCAGCTGCAGTTCTACAAGTCTACCTCTAGACCAAATACTATGCCTACTATTGCACAGAAACATTTTAAACTTAACAGTAAACCAGTAGAAGAAAAAGGAGACCCACAGAATATGTTCAACACTACTTAAATACAAAAGTAACAGGTATAACTAATTGATTTGAACAGATTGGAAGCTAAAGACCTGCTTTCTTAAGTAACTTAATCTAAGTTTTCTTTGATTAATTTTATTTATCATTTTAATTCTGGCTGAAAAGGAAAACAGAATCAATACATTTATAAATAAGATTGCTTCCAAAAAAAATCCTTGCATTTTCCTACTTAGAGTGAAGCTCTAAACGGTCGCAACTGCAACATTTATCTTGCAAAGCATGCACAAGCCATCTCTTTCACAAGACAAAGCCCCTCATACCACTTCTAGATCCAAACCCCCTCCAGCCTTTTTTCCCCAGGGAAAATTCTCTTTCTCCATCCCCTGAATGAGACATTTGGACCACTTGCAAAATTGCAATTTATAATTTCCTAGAAAACTCAAGTCTCCACTTCTGTTAGAAACCATCATCATTTTCTAGCACTGAAATAAAATATTTTTGCTTTTATTGACAAAAGACATAGTTTTCCACATCAAACCAAAGTAAAAATATGAATAAGACAGCAGAACAACTATCAATCTTTTTTTCCTGACAAATATTAAAACAGACTACAAATTAGTACGTACAATTGAAGTTGTTGTATCATTACTCCATGAATCCCATCTGGAGTTGACATAAAATGCTCAACCAATTTGAAACAGGATTGCAAAACCAAAATTAGCATCGCTTATCTCCAACTCAGCCCCAGGAAAAACCAATAGCAATCCCTCAGATGATTGGAAAAGAGATGAAATGGGATGATACATATAGAGACAACTAGCTAGTCTTTCTATATAAAGAACCACGATCACTCAAAAGGGAAAGAAATTAAGAGTCAAAAACCAGCATCTTTGTACCTATATGAAAAGTACTTTACAACAGATTAGAGATGATTGTGGGCAGGGCAGGATATGAGTAGGGTACTATAGTCCCCATAACCTGAAACCAGAGAAAAATATTTTTCCCATTTCCAGATTCCCACCCTAGTGGGCAACAAACTTCCCCAATGAATACTTAGGTGCCCGGATCCAAACTTGTTTCCCAGAGAAATTTCAAATTAATAATTTTTTCTTGAAGTTGAGACTCATCTATAAGAAAATTATTCATCTATCATCACACAAAAAAAAAAAAAAAAGAGACGTCTCACAACCATTAATATTATTCAAGCACAATCAATACTGGCTGGGTCTCCTGGTGGCAATTTGTCAGGGGAAGATATATAGGGGTCTAGGGCAGGTCCCCAAGCCTGAACCCTCAAACCCTTGAATTTTGTGGTTACCACTCTCCAGAAAATTCCCCATGCCCAAACCAAAAGGGTAAAGTTTGCAGGTACTTATAGGGCATGAGTATTTTGATCATCCATACAACAGGCTAAGCAACATATACCTTCTCAATATTGTCCATCATTATCCCCTTGACCTCAGTTATTTGAGCCTTTAATTTTGACAGTTTACTTATTTCCTCTGGATGGGTTGCGCAATATTGCATGTGCTCCTTAAGCCTTGGCCTGTCCAAAAGAATTAAAATTAAAAAAAATAAAAATAAAGCACCATATTGCTATGTAGAAAACTAAAACTACAAACTAACTGCATATACAAACCCAAATTCTCTGTCTAGATTATATGCAACACCAAATTTGTCTTCAAATAAGTCATCTTCATCAGCAAGGTGATGGGCATCTTCATTCTTAATGCTTGGACCATACATCTGTATAAAGTCATCCTTCACACGTTCAAGAAATACGAAAGGCACACTCCTTCCAACTGATTCATCAGCAACCACAAGGAAAACTGCATGGCAGAGATTCGTCCAGAAAGTGACATGAGAACCAACCAACATAAGTAATACAAAAGAAAAATAACGAAGAGAAATCAATACCAAACCCATTGTCTATGAGGAAGTTAAATGTGTGCCCATCACATGAGAATGTGTACTTGCTGCTGTTGGAAGCTAGCTTCTGCAAGCATTGAACAGCAATTGTACTGAAATTTCCTGAATATGGCGTATGCTCAGCTAACACAACTGTTCCTTTGGCAACAAAGCTATAAATTAAACCCCTTTGACTCATCTCCAAAGAGCTCCACCAACCGAAGCCAGGCCCTCAATGCAATAATGACTTACAAAACCTGTAATTCCAGAATTCTATTAAAAACAAATTAACCAAATAAAAAAAGGAAAGACCCATCAAATACCAGTCACTATCTCAGAAACTGCTTATGAATTAGCCTATAATTCAGGTCAGAAGCTAAACCCGCCACAAGTGCAATTTTTCAAGTGAAACAACTAAAGCATGAAACTTTTAACTCAAAAAATGCTAACTGCACATGTTTTGATTCAACATCAATCTGCTGGGATCAGTAATTTGACATTTTCTGGATGTCCAACTTCAATGCCTTTGTATGTACCAAGGATTTAATACTTGTTTATTTACATAATTATAGTTCTTGCATGGATATCAGTTAGTGGTACTGGTAGATAACTAGATAGTATATTAAAGGTGAGCCAGTTCGCCATATATACTCGTTCTGTTTTGTGGTTCTAACTTCTAGGTTAAGAAAAGAAACTCAAGTAAATCAAGAAAGTGAGAGAACTAGGAATTTGAGAGTTTGAAGAAATTCATCTCTCCCGCACACAGATTATCCCCTCTTCCTCCTTCCAGCATAATCTACAGTGAAATGGTGCAATAAAACTTCTTACACTCCTCCTGAATGCAACAAAGACTTGCCCAAGCAGTGAACCCAAAATTCAGTTAAAGGAAAACAGAAAAAGATAAACTCATCCGAACAAAACTTGGAAAAACCCATTATACAACAGTCAAAATTACAGTAACTACTCATGATTCATGAATTAGGCCGTAATTCAGGTCAGAAGCTAAACCTATCAACCAAAGCATAAATACTTCAATTCACTAAAAGTTAACCGCAAATTTTCAAGTTGACACAAACTACAACGAGCTGGTCCCAGAAAAAAAATCATACACTCAGTCTAGAAGTTCAACGCAATCAAACTCAACAACCCGTTTCCTCTTCCCGTGTCTAATTTCTTGGCCATACAGAGAAAGCAGGAACCCAATTGAAAAAGGACCAAAAATAATTGTAACAATCCAAACTTGATCCAATCAGAAAATTTCCACAATCTGGGAAAACTTGCCTTGTTGGAGAAGAATCAATACATAAAGAGATGGGGGCAAGAGAGCACCTGAAGGGAAAATTCGGAGGTTTGATTTCTTCCTTACTGTGCAAGAATAATGTCTTGATCGAAGATGACAGCAATTTTATCAGTTTCAACCGTCGTGGCCGAGGTGAGGTGTGGAAAACGTGGAAGCGAAGCCTTATTGGTCCAAGTCATATTTATTTTGGTAAATTATTGGCTCATAAAGAAAGTACACATATATTTTTTAAAATTAAAATAGATCAAAATACTGCAAAAATAATATTAAATATTTACTAAAAATAGTTTTTTTAAAATATTAATATTAATGTTATTTAAATTACATCATAATTTATGTATTTAAATTATATTAAAATTAATTAAAAATGACATCTTTAGTGTGTGGTTGTACCAACGTAATAATTATTACGTTGATTGTATGTCGATTTAAAATAATTTGTTATATTTTAAATTTTTTTTAAAAAATTTATTTCATTTATTTTTTATTTTTCAGTAAACTTAAAAAATATTAGTTTACAAATTAAAAATAAAATTAAAATTAAGGAGTTAGGAGTTTATTGAAAAAATAAAAAAAATATAATGGTGAATTAATAAACTTATAAATTAATATTTTTATGTTGATTAATAGAGAACAAAAAGTAGATGGAGTAACTTGAAATTTTTAAAAGAAAAAAAGTTATAGGTTTATAAATAAAATCTAAAAATAATTGGTCAAAATATAAATACAATAACTAATATTAAATTGCCATTCAATTGGCATAGCATGAGACGTTATTATTGAGTCTTTATTTTAATGTATCATGTAGTAATTGTACTCCTGCAATCACTTTTATATTGCACAAAAAATACCATTTATTTATGTATCAAATGAGTTTACAATCTAATAAATTTAAAAATTAAAATTTTTATGCTACTCATATATTCTCTCATTAAGCAAAAATACCTTCTGTATGATTTCTAGCTAGAGTGTAAAAAGTTATAGCAACCAACTACTGTACTAATAAATTTTTAAGAATTAAACAAGGTAAGAAGAATGTTTGCAAGAAGTGATTTGCATAGATTTCTTTTTTCCAATCCACCAAATTTCGTTTCATAAATTTTTAACGTGGAGAGCAAAAAAAAAAAAAAAAAATTGACTCCATTATCTTCCTAAAATTTATTACAAATTTACCAAAAAAAAAAAGAAGAAGATATATTCCGATTCTTTTATTACTTTTGCTTGTTTAATTAAGAGTGAAGAATCCAAGGTAGTAAAAAATATGGATATAATTAAATAATGGGAGAAAAAGAGTGAGTGGAACAATTGTTTCTATATGTGATTTTAAAATTTTGAAAAATAAAAAAGAGAACAAAAAGAATACTCCCTCTCACACACACAATCTTAAAGAAAATGTTGCATATACCTTCTTTAAGTTATATCTCAATTATATTTTCATTATATGAGCATTGAAACTAAAACATTTATGCCTCTAAATCTAATCATCACAACAAATTAAACAAAAATTTATCTATGAGTTAAATATAATGTCTTCAAGTATTGTTAGATTGAACTTTTAAAATTTGGGCCTACATTTGGACCTAAAAAAAACTTGAACCCATTTTTTAATTATTATTTTTTGAGTTTTTATTCATTTTTTTAAGTCAAACCTATCATGCCCATGTCAAGTAGACTTTTTTATATAATGATCAAGTCTATTTACTACTTAAAATTTAAGATAAATAATATAACTAATTACTATTATTACTTGTAAGATTATAATATAGAGAAGTTATAAAATTAAATGAGTTATTCTATTAGCATAAATTCTTTGGATAAAGGGTATTGATTTTTATTTATTTATCAGGATGTAATATTATGCTAAGTTTTTTTTTAAATAATAAATTTTTTTAATTAAAAAATATTAATTTGGACTTTTCATGTTTGAGTCAAGTTTAAAAAAACCCAAGCTCAATTCATTTTACAAACAAACTTTTTGGTTTGTTTGTTTTTTTTTAGCAAGATTTATACCAATTTTTTAAGTTATATCAAATCTATTTCTAAACCACCGGGCGAACTACGAGTTTCTCAAATATATGTACTATTATTATATTTTTAATTTTGATAAAAATGGATCAGTTTGCTTCATGAAATTCGTTTGACACAATAAATTAGGACCACTTGAAACATAATTAAAATTTAGAAAGGAAATTAGTATTGAAAACTTGATATTCAAGGCATCACTATACTAGTACTGTACCACAATCAGACTCCGCTGAGAATTAATATATTTTTCTTTTGGTGAGAAGATATGAATGAATTTTGGTATTATAATAAATCGACAAGAAAGCCTAAATATGTTGTCAATCCGAAGGATCCACAATGAATTAAATGTTAGAAAATAATCTTAATTAAAGTAATTTAATGGCAAATAATTGATGTAAACATATTTATGAAAATAAGTGTTTAAAAATATAAACACGTATAAAGGTTCTATAAGGTAGAATAACCAGGTAGGATCAGGACATCATTTGAGTAAACTACTAACAAAATTAACTATATAAATAATTAATAACTATATAAATCCAATTTTTTAAAGCATTGATATTTTGAGCAAACTAATTATTTAATGATGAATTTATGGTAAGGCATATCTTTCAAGTAAACAGCTAATGAATTAACAATAAACATGTCAATCCCAATCTTTTGTAGTTCGTTTTCTGTGATTTAAATTCAACAGTCAACATTAAAATAACTATAGAAACTTAAAAAAATTAAATATTTATCAACTGGTCAAGATTTATCAATGGCATAGCCTACAGTTGGCAGCTGCAAGAGATCATTGTCATAAATTCACTGGGTTTATATGAAGACTATTTGGTAACACTAATATTATATGGAATGAACATAAGAGAGAAGAATTATTTAGAAAGTATATAATACATCAGAAATATATTATTTTGGTACCTCACGTGCATTTGGATCTTGACTCAATTTGCTCCTCCACATTTACTCTATCTCAAAATAGTCTTTCATATTTTTTAATGTTAAGAAAATTTGTCCCTCCATCAGTTTATAAAAGGCTGAGTTAGAGGGTTATTTGCTAATGGATGAATCAATTTTTTATTTAGTTTGAAAATAAGGAGGACCATTTTGAGACAAGATAAATCTGGAGGACTAAATTGAGATATGATCAAAATTTAAGGACCAAAATAATATACTTCTCATAAAACATTCATCAACAAAGACAAATTTCAGAAAACTAATAAAAACAACAACAAAAGATGACATGAAATGAAACAGACAACTACAAGTTGCGTTTCACTCTTTTTCTTCTTCATCTGAAAATTTTTCCATGGACAGCCTCAATGTCCCGTCCTCTCTAGTTGCATGAAGGAAATCTCGATTAGGAATGTTGACCTTCTCAACCACATACGTCTTGCTTCCCTCATCAAAACTCACATAAGAAAAGGGTTTCCCTCTCTTCACATTCCTCAAGCTAGTAATTGGAGGAGGAAAAGCTTTCCTTCTCTTGATGATCTTACCATTTTCCTGAACCTCCTCATCCTCCTTCTTCTTCTTCTTCTTCTTCTTTTCCTCTTCTCTGTCATTCTCTTCTTCCTTCTCTTTCCCAAGGTCAATCTTGTCTTTTCCCTCACCAGGAGAATTATCAGAGTTAGAAGAAGAAGAAGATGATGATCCAGGAATTCAGGATATGGGCAAAAGCTTTGAAGGCCTTGGTGGGAGAGGAGGGAAGAAGAGATCCTCAATGCCACAGATACCACAAGAAGAAGAGCTGTGACTGTCATGAGAAGCCATGGCAAGAAAGAAAAGAAGGAGGAAGAAGCTGAGGTGAGTGATGACGAAGAAGAGAGTGAAGATATGCATATACAGTAAAGACAAACAGTAGCGCATGAATTTGTAGATTATACCAATTATATAGCATATGATAAAAACAAACTACCAAAAAGAGAGACCTTTGTATAATTGAGAGAATTGATAATTTCAAGGGCCTTACTCATAATATTATATAGATTCCTTTTAGTTTCTGATAAAAAAATAATTTTGGCCCCTCATTTTTTATATCAATGTCAAGTTGATCCTTCATGAATCATATAATCAAAATAAATTTTTAGAAATCTAAAGTTACTAGAATAAAATAGTCATTTACTTGTGCAGTATTAAAAAGAGTGGACTTGTTCTGATGATTTTAAAATTTCTACGAAATTATTTTAACACTAAGATTTATAAATGACCAAAATAACACTAATAAAAAAGTGGGAAACTAAAATGGTTCAAAATTTCGTGAAGGAGAATTAGACAGAATTTTTCATAGAAAAAAGTTATTTTAGTGCCCCATTTTGTGTATAAGTATCAACATGATTCTCTGTGGAAGTCTCTCGAATTCTAGAGTTACTAGAATAATAAAATAATCCCTTACCTATATAGTATCAAAAGGAAGGAACTTGTTTTGATAATTTTAAAATTTCAATAGAACCATTCCAACACTGTGAATCATAAAAAATTAAGTTGATACTAATATATAAAGTGGGATCAAAATAGTTATTTTTTCTTTTTCTTTTTTTATATACATGATATCAATGTTTAATTTTTAATAAAATGAAGACACGTGTAAAAGAAATTTAAAGAGCTATCATTATACTTCCCATGTATTTATTAAAAAATTATTAACAGATATGTAAAAACAATATATAAATATTTTCCTTTAATTAACTATCAAATATATATATATATATATAATGATTAATGATGTAGAAGGAAAATTTGAAAGCTAATTCCATGATGAGAATATTGTATTGGTTAATTTTGACGTCAACTAATATTCGAATTCAAATTCTTTACTCTTAGAAAATATTCCAATGCTATTATGGATCATAGCATTATTGAGTTGGAAAGAAGTTAAATATTTAAATAGTTGTTTGAATGTATGATACTGACAAAATTGGTTAGAACCAAGAGAAAATCCTTCAAATCCATCCTTAATTTCAATAATATGATTTCCAAGTAAAAACAAGGTTGCAGTTGTAGAAAAAAATTTCTGTGGTGGAGTATTGAAAGGTGTGTACTGTATAGTATACATGAGGATCGAAAATAGATGCAGAGGAAAAAGAATAACATCAAACCAAAATACAAACTACACAATTTCAGTTACATGTTTATCATTTAAACTCACATAACAACAATAGCATCGATTTTGGTGAAATGTATGAGTTATGTTTGTGGGTACACATGAAATACAATTGCTTTCTCAACAAGAAGTAGTAACATTAGTGTGAAGAAGAGAGACATTTCAGAATATATACGTTGTAAAACATAGACTACAGAAATGGTGTGAGAGGTTAGTTTCTTCTTGTTTTTACTCTTCCTCGAGAGTGAAGAATCCGAGGCAATGAGGACAAAAAAAGAAAAAAAATTAATATAATAAAATGATGGGAAAAAAGAGTGAAACGGAACAATTCAGTTTTCTTGAGAGTTTGAAATTTTGATAACTGAAAAGAGAACAAGGAAAATGCTTCATCTCTCTCACAAAATCACACTTTATTTAACTCTAAAAAAATTGTCATAATGAAAGTAATATAATGACAAACAAATAGTATAAATAAAATAAATGCTAAAAATTATGAACACGTGTAAAAGGTCTTAAAAGATAGAACGGTTAGATCAATCTTAAAATTCTTTTAAGTAAGAATTATTATAATAAAATTAACGATATAAGATTAGTAATGAATTATATCGGAACAAATACTTTTTGAAGCATTGATTCTTCATATAAATTTATTACATATTTGTGGTTAGGCATTAATATCCTTTGAATAAACTACTAAACTAATTGACAATATAAATGTATTTAGTGAATTAATGATATAAATCTCATTTTTTGAAGCATCCATCTTACAGGTAAATTAATAACAAAGTAATGACACTAATTGACGAAAAATAACCATATTAACACTCGTGCTCAATAACAATATGTAGGCAAAGACAGCTTACTTCGCAGATTAAACTAGGTAAAGATCTTACAAACAAGAGCCTTCATTTAATTCAATATTCAACAACAAAGACCAAAAAAAAAAAAAAATCAAAACAAAACGAATTATAACACAAGAAGAAGAAGATCTTGATGAATCAAGATATACAATTAGAGAGTCCAAATCCTCGTCAACCCTCACAAACGAAAATGGTTTCATTCTCTTCTTCCTCTGCTTCTTCTTCTTCCACCACCTTTTCTTTCCCGAGGAAAATAGTCTTTTCCGTCTTCAGGAGAAGACAAAGAGATGGAGAAAAGCAAGTTAGAGGTTGTTGATGATGGGGATGACAATGGGGAAGAAGAAGCTGATTCAGAAAGCTTCTTCCTTCTATAGTGATGGCACTGATGGCCAGAGGGTATATCAATAGGAGAAGAAGATGATAATAAAGTGAAGGCTTTGAAGGCCTTGGTAAAGTAGGAAGGCAGAAGAGACTCTTAATGCCATAAGTACCACAAGAAGAAGAGCTATTACTATAATCATAAGAAGCCGTGGTAGTGACTGGTTGTGGAAACCAAGCTTTCCCAGTCCCACCCTTCTCAGCATATTCTAAAACCTTCTTCTTCTTCTTTCTGTCCTCTTCTTCTTCTTCTACCTCCTTTTCTTTCCCAAGGGCGATCTTTTCTTGTATATCTTCATAACGGGATGACAAGGAGACAAAGAAAAGCCATGGAGGTGAACTATCGGAGTTAATGGGTGATTTAAGAAGCTTATTCGTTTCGCTATGCCCTAAAGCTAAATCTATAGGAGAAGTAGTAGAGGATAAAGGTGAAAGCTTTGAAGGCCATGACGGGGGGAAAATGCTGAAGAAATTCACAATGCCGTAAACACAAGAAGAAGAAGAGCTGTGAGTATTGTCATGAGAAGCCATGGTCAAAGAAGGAAGGAGTCACAAGAAAGGAGCTAAAGTGAGTGATGGTCTGTTGTGTGTGTGTGTGTGTATATATATATGTCCGTGTGTGTGCGTTTCTATGTATAAGGATGAAAAAAGTGACGCAAGTGGTTTTGGAGACTAGCAAGTCCGAACAAGAACATCAGAAAATTTAAGTAGGGTTAAAATTTTGCAAATTTCAACAATTAACCATGAGTTAGTGTATTTGCTTAGAGAGAAAAAAGACTAACTTTAAAATTGAACTAAAAAAAAGTGCAGCGAAATTTTTTATTTCAAGTGAAGGGAATGTATATGTTGATAAAAGAGGTCATGTAATATAATTTGTATTTATGAATTCTCCTCCTGTTACTTGTTTGGAATGCTTCCTATTTACGTCGGTCTTGTGGTTCAAATAAATTTCTTTTCCCACCTTAAATTAGATTTTAATCCTTATATTAACTTCTTTCAGTCATATTAATTAGAGCAAGAGTCATGTGATTAAGATTAATCGTGTATTTCATGTTAGTCACACCTCTCGTGAGGAGGTACAAGCATTTGGGTGTGAGGTTATGAGTTGAAAGTTAGTAACTTAAGAAAATTTCCTTTATTTTTCTTTTAAAAGATGTTTTGTGAGAGAAAAAGACATAGTAAAAGCCATAGTTTCTGTTCTCTCTTTTCTGTTTTTCTCCCTTTCAAACTTCTGCCTCTCTAACATGTAGAGCACACACATGAAAAACACTTGCTTTCTTTACCATAACTATTAACTATAATGTGAAGAAGAGAGATTTTTTCAAATACTGTTATATATATATATATATATATATATATGAAGGAAATATGGTGTGCAGAGGATAGTTTTTTCTTGCTTTTATTTGCTCAAGACTAAAGAATCCAAGGCAATTAATATTGATGAAAAAAAATTAATATAACAAAATTATAGGAAAATTTTCTTACTTTATTTACTTTGCAGATAAAATGTTGTATAATTTTACCTTAATCAAAATTTTAGTATACAAACTATTAAATGCAATATTTTTACTTTGAATTTACAAAGAATAAAAATCTTATACATAGATAAAAATATCCTCGAGCTATCGCTTGTGCATCAATATTCAATATTAGATTTTAGCTCAATTTGTACATATAGGATAAGAGAATTATTCTCTTAAGTATTAGCTCTAAGATTTGAACCCAACTATATTAAGTTAGAGAACTTCACCTTAATTCCTAGGCCCAACCCCAAGTTTTTCCAATGTGTATAATATTATATATTTTCAATTTTGTTACATAAAATGATCCATTTGCTCCATAAAATTAAATTCATTTGACAAAAGAGAGGATCGAGCATGCAAATAAAATTTTAAATAGTAAGTATGCAAAAACTTTATATTTGGAATCACCGTACTAGTGTCATTGACATTAATAAGATTGCTTAATGAGAATATATATATATATATATATATATATATAGTGAGAAAGACTATAAGAAAATGAGAAATATATAAATGAATTTGGTATTAATATATAATGAAAAAAGCATAATTATATTTTTGTCAAAATAAAGAATTACATGAAATAAATTATTTGAAAATAATTGTTAATTATATAGTAATCTAATAACAAATGAATGATATAAACATATGTAAGTGTTAATAGTTGTAAGTAAACTTAACGACGTAAAGATACTCAACAAACTAACGATATTAATGATATTAATGTCCGTACTTAAAAAATGAATAACATAATCATGATGAAATTTAAGAACTATATATATAGGCAAAGCCATTATTTTTCATAGATTAAACTAGGTAATCAAAAGTCTTACAAACAAAGACCTTCATAGTTCATACAACATTCATCGACAAAGACAAATTTTAAAAAACTAATAAAAACAACAACAAAAGAAGGCATAAAATGAAACAGACAACTACACGTTGCCTTTCACTCTTCTTTTTCTTCATCCGAGAAAATTTTTCATGGATAGCATCAATGTCCCGTATTCCTCTCAAGTAGCATGAAGGAATTCTTCATTAGGAATGTTGACCTTCTCAAATACTTACGTCTTGCTTCTCTCATCAAAGCTCACGTAAGAAATTAAAGGGTTTCCCTCTCTTCACCTTCCTCAAGCAAGTGATTGGAGAAGGAAAAGTTTTCCTTCCCTTGATGATCTCACCATTTTCCAGAACCTCCTTCTTCTTCTTCTTCTTTTCCTCTTCTCTGTCATTCTCTTCTTCCTTCTCTTTCCCAAGGTCAGTCTTTTCTTTTCTTTTCTCTCACCCGTAGAATTATCAGAGTCAGAAGAAGAAGATAAGATGAAGATGATGATGATTCAGGAATTGAGGATAAGGGAGAAGGCTTTAAAGGCCTTGGTGGGAGAGGAGGGAAGAAGAGATTCTCAATGATACTTATATATTCTGATTGAGCAAAAAGACTGTTATGACACATGGATTCACATTTTATACAAGGTTCAATACCCCTGGAAGGCCTAATTGGTGAAGAGATATTTAGACTCAAAGAAGAGAGCCCTTGCTTCTTCCTTCTAAAATATATATCAGCCATGGGGGAGTAAGGGAGGCAGAGAAAAAAATTGGTAGAGTTTTAGTCTCTTTTGGAGCTTCCTCCTTTGCACGAAAAAGGATACCTATCTTCATTGTTATGTTTCAGTTACCTTAATATTTGAGATTGTAATAAATACCTTCTATCTGATTTCTAGCTAGGGTGTAGAAAGTTATAGAAACTAACTACTGTACTAATAAAATTAAAAGAGTTAAATAAGAGAAAGAAGAATGTTTCCTAGAAGTGATTTGCATATTTTTTTTCTCAATCCTCCAAATTTCATTTTATAAATTTTTAGCATGGGGAGAAAAAAATAAAAAAAAATTGATTCCATTATCTTCCTAAAATTTGTTAAAATTTTGGGACAAAAAAAAGAAGATAAACTCTGATTCTTTTCATACTTTTACTTAATTAGGGGTGAAGAATCCAAGAAATTAAAAAAATGAATATAATTAAATAAAGGGAGAAGAAGAGTGAATGGAACGATTCTTTTTATGTGTTTTTAAAATTTTGAAAAATAAAAAGAGAACCAAAAAAATATTCCTTCACACACACAATCTTAAAGAAAATGTTGCATATACCTTCTTTAAGTTATATCTTAATTATAATTTCATTATACGAGCATTGAAACTGAAACATTTATCCCTCTAAAAATCTAAATTAAAAATTTTAAAAAAATTACCTATGAGTTAAATATAATGTCTTCAAACAATGTGCTTGTGTTTCCATCATTTTGTGCCATTTTGAGTGTCAACTAATATTAGAAGTATACCTTCTAAACCACTAGGCCAACTCCGTGTTTCTCTAATTTATATAATATTATTATGTTTTCAATTTTGATGACAATTGATCAATTTGCTTCTTGAAATTAATTTGATACAAGAAAATAGGTCACTTAAATTTTACAGACATGAATCAAAATTTAGAAAGGAAATTAGTATTGAAAACCTGAGATTCAAGGCATCGCTGTACTAGAACTGTATCAAAGACTTTGCTAATAATTAATATATTTTTCTTTTGGTGAGAAGATATGAATGAAAATTGGTATTATAATATATCAACAAGAAAGCCAAATGTTGTCAAACCAAAGGAAACACAATGAATTAATTGTTAGAAAACAATAATAATTAAAGTAATTTAATGACAAATAATTGATGTAAACATATTTATGGAATAAGTGTCTTAAAATTTAAATACGTATATATGTTCTAAAAGATAGATTGACTGTGTCGGATCAAGACATCTTTTGAGAAAATTACCAACAAAATTAACTATATATATAACATATATAACGAATAACCATATAAATCCAATTTTTTAAAGCACTGATATTTTGAGCAAACTAATCAATGAACTTATAGTTAGGCATATCTTTCAAGTAAACAGCTAATGAATTCAAAATAAACATTTCAATCCAAATCTTTTGTAGTTGGTTTCCTGTGGTTTAAATTCGACAAGTCTAACATTAAAATTACTTAAGAAACTCAGTAAAAAAAATTAAATTCTAATAAAATGGTCAAGATTTATTAATAGCACATCCTACAGTTGGCAGCTGCAAGAGATCACAATCATAAATTTACTGGGTTTATATGAAGACTATTTGGTACAATACTAGTATGATATGGATTGAACATGAGAGAGAAGAATTATTTAGAAAGATATCATTTTGGTCCCTCACATGCATTTGGATTTTGTCTAAATTTGGTCCTCCACATTTCCCTTGTTTCAAAATAGTCCTTCATAACATTTTTGTCCTTCCATCATTTTATAACGGTTGAGTTAGAGGGTTATTTGCTGCCGGATGAACTAATTTTTTTTTATTAATTTTGAAAATGTAAAGGACCATTTTGAGACAAGACAAATTTGAAGGACTAAATTGAGATAGAATCAAAAGGTGGGGACCAAAATAATATACTTCTCGTATTTGGAGTTGTCAAAATGGATCAGATCTATTGGGTTGACCCATTTAACCCACCATTTTGATAGGTTGGGTTGAAATATTCTCCTCATTTAACATAGATGGGTTAAAATAACTTTGGCTCACTTAACTCATAGGTAAAGCATAACTCAGAGGGTTAGTGAGTTGACCCACTAAAGAGATGTAATAAAGTTTATTTTGTAAAAAAATTTATTTTCTATAGTCTTAAGTAACTTTTAGCTTTATTTTATCTCTAAATATTTAATATTTAATCAACAATAGATAAAATAAATAGATTTTTTGTATTAGAATTAGATATTTGATTTGAAGATTGAAATTTCTTTTGTTTTGAATTCTTTTCTCTTATAATTTTTTATATACATGGTGAGCTAAATTTGATATCTTGACCCATCAACCTATACAAAATAGCCCATTTATCGCACCTAGTTAGTTTTGACAACTATGTTCATAATATATACACATAGTCCTATGGTGTTCATATTTATAATAATTAGGATGTTTTAATATTACGGGAGTTAGTGTTGTAACAGCATTTATACTACACTTTTTTAAAACATTAAATCTTTAAATATAGTACACGATCATTATAATGTATTCTCATGCAACAGTTTCAAAAGCGCTACATAAGTGTGGTATATAGCAATTGTTATTATAACGTTTTAACATTTCCAAGGAAGTTAGGGTTTAAAATAAGTATGAGCTGTATAGGGAGTTTCTCATTTAAATTCATATATAACAACAAAAGCATTGATTTTAGTGCATGGTTTGCGTCATGTTTAGTGTTCATGACACATGAAAACCACCCGCATTCTTAACCACAACTAGTAACAATATAAATGTATTTATCGAATTAATGATTTAGATCTCATTTTTTTTGGAAGCATCCATGTTTCAGGTAAATTAAATACGAACTAATGGTACTAATTAGCAACAAATCAACCACATTAACAATCATACTCGATAACAATTTGTAGGTAAAGAAATTAGTTTCCATAGATTGAACCAGTTCAAGAATCTACAAACAAAAGGCTTCTTAAAACAGATGGCAAAAAAGATCAAAACTAAAAAAAAATAAAAACAACAACAAAAGAAGACTTTATTATAAAATAAAACAGACAATTATGTACACAATCCAAATCCTACTTAATTAAGATCTTCATGGATTGTGAATATTGTAATTTGCCTAGGTTAAAAATATCAATAATTAAGGGAATCTTAAATAACTTAATTCACAAAAAAAAAAAGTGTAAGTAAATAAGTTAAAAGGGGGCGAGTTGATTGAAAATTCGAAAAAAAGAAAAATGAAGAAAAGCAGAAAAATAGAAGTTTAGAGTGATAAAATATAGAATAAAAAGGGAAAATAATTAGGCCCAAAAGAAAATAAGAATATACAAAAAGGCTTAGAAAATTAAAGAAAATTTAAATGAAATTGGGTTTTAAAAAAAATAGAAAAAAGAGATGCAAGCAATTCATTTGAAAATTGGTCCCAAAAGAAAAATGAAAGGGTATGAATGGGCTTAGAGAATTAAAGAAATTGAAATTTTAAATAACAAGGACACATTGAGAGCTAAGATTACATCTGAAAAATCAAATAAAAAATAATATATAAGAAAGAGGGATGACTTGGCTGAAAATGGAAGAAAATTTAAGACTAAATTATGAGGCTTCTTTTGGAGAGAGTGACATGTGGAACGAGCTGAAAAAATGGAAATAAAAATATCTCTAACTTAGGACACATGAAAGGTCAAGATTGCATCTAAAAGCGGATAGAGAAAGCCAAAAAGGGAAGGATTGAAAACAAGCAAGAAAAAATCAATAATAAAAATGGAAAAAGGAAACCTTAGTTTTAGTTGAAAATAAGCAAAAATAAATCAATGATTGAACAAGAAAAATGAAACAAAGGGGAGAATTTCTTGTACTGAATGGGAAAAGGAAGCCTTATTTTTTTGGTTGAAAATAAGCAAAAATAAATCAATGATTGAAAAAAGGAAAAGGAAAAGGAAAAGGAAATAAAGGTGAGTATTTCCTTTCTTGAAAACCAAGACACTATGAAAAAAGGAAACAAATAGGAGAATTTCCTTTCTTGAAAATCATGACACATTGGAAAAAGGAAAATTGGAAAGGATTAATAGGTAATTTGAAAATTTATTAGGGAAACCCTAGTTTTTTCCTTTTATTATAAATGAGTGAAGAGGGAGAAAAAATAAAAAAAAATTGGCTAGACTGAGGAGGAGAAAGGAGGGGTGGAGAGGAGCAAGGAGTTAGTTGAAGAAGTTGAGCAAGAGGCTAGGGTTTGAGATAAAGAATTCATCCCTCTCCTTCTTCTTTATCTTGATCATAGTCCTTTCATTTATTCTCTTATTCTTGGGCTCTCAATTTGTGCTTTAATGTTGCCTATTTTTACCCCATGTTAAGCGAATGATTCTCTTGTTCTTATGCTTCCAATTTGTGTTTGGATGATGCCTAATTTTGACCAGAAATATCCATCATGCTTTAGGCTTCATTAGGATGTTCTTATGCTCTTAATTTGTGTTTAAATGATGTTTGATTTCACCTAGAAAATTCTAACATGCTAAGCTCCATTTAGGATGTTCATATGCTTTTAATTTGTGATTAAATGATGTCTAATTTCACCCCAAAAAATCCAGCATGCTTTAGACTTCATTTATGATGTTCTAAGCTCTTAATTTGTGCTTGAATGTTGCCTAATTTTTTTGGTTTATATACTAGAATTTTTTGGATGTTATTGGATATGTTTGCAAGGCTTTTGTTAAGTAATTAGTGGGGTTGTAAATATGTTAATAAGTATTGGAAGTTTAGGTGTTTATCCTCCACATGTTGATGCTAATACCTTGCAATTGAATCCTTTATTTGGTTACCTAAGTTGGTTCAAATGTAGGTATGCTTAACTCATTCATTTTGTTCATTACATAGTTAACTTTTGTGTTATTCAATTGTGATTGTGATTACTTGTGAGAACTTGATGATTCAATTTGGGAATCCATGGATGAGTTGCTCCCAAGTCAAGGTGCAAAGAAGCACATGTCAGGTATGACAGTTTGTTGACCCACTGGGGATAGTTTGAGAGTCAAGCCTATTTGATTAATTAAGTAAAGTGATATGACATTTTTTTTAAAATTTTTGTATTGACCATTTCTTTCGCTTGGTCACTCCATTTTGCATGTCAATTCATTTAATTTCTTTGTTGTAGGTTGTTGTTCGTTTAATTTCTCTATTTGCTCATGTGTAATATGTTTATGCTTCTTGTTTATTATTTATTCTTGTTTTTATTTATTTGTTATCTCTCTCTGATATTTGTATTAGGATAAATAACATGTGGAATAAACCTTAGGTAGATGACTCATATATGTTGATTATCTGCTATTGGTGATAAGTCTCTAGTTTATATAATGTTTTATATCTTATTTTGGGATTTTAATAATATTTTATTGGACTTAAATGCATTAATTATCATAAATATGGGTCAGCAGTAACTGCAAAAAAAAAAAAAAAAGATTTTAAAAGAGCTTGATTATTGTAATTTTTGTGATTAAATTGCAAGTATAAAATTTTGGATTGAATTATTTTACATTGGTTTTTTCTATTATTGTCGGTTTTCTTGAAAAATTAGAAAAAGAAAGCAAAGGAAATTTAAGCACAAAATCCATTGATGCAAAATCCAAAAAAGAAAAGCTAAGATCCAAGAAACCATTAACCCAAGACCCAAGACCCAAGACCTATATATGAACCCACTTCTTCCCTTATTCTCTGCCAAAAAGTGACGCCACTTTCTTTAGATTTTATCATTCAATTTTATGCCTCTCTCCTCCCTATTTTCCATCTCACATACATGCCACCTAGGTTCTTAATGCCCAAATAAAATAAAAAGAAAAAAAAATTCACATCATCCGTTCCATACTTCCCTCTCATTTCTATCAATCTCCACGTCACCTTCTCTCATGTTTTCCCCTAAAAGAATTTCACGACGCCTCACTTACTTTTTTCCCAATTATTTTTGGCCTATTTCCCAAGAACAATTCAAGCATCTTCCTTTCTTCTTTCACTCTATTTTTTCACACCTCCCTCATTTCTTCCATTTTCACGCTCGTCTCTTCTCTTCGTCCTTTATTCACCTTCCATCGTTTCACTCTCTCCCATAATTCACGCCTCTCATCTCTTCATTTCTTCTCTTCTTCATCATCCTCCTTCATCCTTCACACCTTTTCCACCATGATTGAAGTGAAGCTTATGGTGGATTCTTCTCTAGTGGTTGGGTAGAGTTTGGCTTCTTGGAAATGAAGATAGTAGCTTAAGTTCCAAAGCTTCAAAGTGGAGTTTTTATTTCTCAATTTAATTTTCAGATTGTGTGATTAATTTCCTAGTTTTAGGATTTTCTTTATGTAATTATGAAACCTAGATGTTGGGCTCATCATCTTTGTTAATTGAGTATTTTGATTTCTAATTGGTGAATGTAATTTAAAGATTAAGTGGAATTATTATCTTACAATGCTATTAGATATTATTTTTTATCATGTTTATGATTAGATTATATAATCTTGTATGCTTGTATTTGATTGTCTTGTTTGAGCATCAATTGAAAAAGAGGAACAAATTGCATTTGCCTAATTTTAATTGCACATTAAGTGGTCTTTAAATAGTGTCTCAATTAGTGGTTGCTAGCTATGTTAATTGGAGTAATTACTAAGTAAGAACATTAGACTCAAGTGGTATCTTGAGATTTTTTTTCCTTAAAACTTAATGAAGAATTAACTCCCATATTAATTTAACCAAGGATAACTATCATTCCATTTCCAAGAGCATTTATCATATATTTTTCAACTCATTTTTATTCACCATTCTCATTTAAGAAAATAACTAAAAAATAATAGCTTAGGTTTATTTTAGTTTCACATTAGTTTCACTTGATTACATATTCATTTAGCTTTGAAATTTCAACACAAGACCTTTGTTTATTACATGTTTTTTACACTTAGTTTAACTTATGATTTCAAATAAAGGCTCTTTGAGTGAATAAAACCTGGATTAAACTATTATACTGCATTTAATTCAGTTTAATATTGACCCCTTATGACATGGTTCGGTTAATTAGTTTATGTTTTAGCTAATTTGCTTAACAAATGAGGGTTGGGTAGCTTTTAGGTTCTTAGATTTGTGCTTTCCTCTTGCATAAATCACTAACCCATTTAACCTCACACACTTGTTTGGGCTTTATACCCGAGTCTTCATTTACACTAGGTTAGTAGAGGTTTATATTAGTTTCCTATTAAGCTAATGCTTTTTAAGGTTACCATGAAGACCTTGCTTGGATTGTACCTCGTTATGTGTGCTTAATTTGGGTAGGGCTTATCCCTCTTGTAATCAAGTGCATATATTCAGATCTTCACTTGCTTAATAGAGACAATCTAAGCGTCATTGTTTCGTTAGAGGGTTAGAACAACCTTGAATACCTTGCTTAGTCGAGACAATCGTTACATACCACATTCTACTTATGTTCTCTTTTCAAATTATGAGTTATTTCTTTAAGGCATATGGTAAGCTTTTAATGGTTAGTGGATATTATCCTTCTAACCTCTAATGTTAAATTAGTCCATTAAGTTATTCTTTTAATTAAACATAATAAGGTTTTATCCATGCATACTTATGATGCTTTTCATTGAAAACATTGGAATTTGGTAGAATAGGATCTCTTTTGGTCAAATGCAAAGGAAGTTTAGGCTCATGCCTGGGTAAGCTATTAAAGGGTTTAAGAAGTATTGAAGTAACCAATCCCTGACTTTTCATACTACCTCACACTTAGGCATGTTATCTCTTGCCCACTATCATTCTTGTCAAATTTTAAGCAATCGAAACCCTTCCAAAAAGCTAACAACCCATTAAATCCATCTTTAATTATCCTGAACTTGATATTCTTATAGCCAAAGGCCTCTATGATTGTAAAAATTACTTGTCTTACACCCAATTCACATATGACAAGCTTTGACAATGATATGACCTTTCTTTCAATAGGCCCTAGCCTTTAATAACATGGACCAAATTAGAGTTGTGAATCTTACTATGGGGTTGGGCTTTTGAAGCATTACATTTTCATCATAAACAAGTTGAGGGAGGATATAGGGAAAGGAAAAAATTAATTGATATTCTTCATTTGACCATGGGATTGCTTAACTTTAGACAACAATACCACTTCATATGATTTTTCCATTAGGTAATGCTTGTTTGGTCAACACCAACCTATATAGCTGATGTCTAAGGAAAGTAGAAGCTGATTTCATCATTGGACCTTATCTTTTTTAACATCACTAATGCAATGATAATGTGATTTGATACACCTCCTTTTTACATTTCTTTTGTCACGACCCAAAATCATTGGTCGTGACCGCGCATAGGCTAAACCTAACTTAACAAGTCAAAGATAACATTCTTACAAAGTCTATCATATATCAATAAAACTCATTAAACACACTTTAAAATATAGTTCAAATAAATTTCTTGGAGGTTACCTAAAATCTGGCAGTACCTCTCCATAATTTAATGTTTTCCAAACTTGTACAACCAGTTAGATTTCAATAATATCATAATGATATCAATAAACCATTTTAATAATCTCTTAAATTATACATTCAGTATCGTATAGGAATAGCCTACACAAGGCTTATAACACTTTACAATATTTATAAACCTAAAACAACCTGACATCTAATAGCCACAACCTTGGAGTCATACGTACATGATGATTAACCAAAAATGACATATCCAAATATTTGAACAACAAGAAAGTCTCAACTTACTTGATCATATACTAATATGTAAAATGTTAAAGAGAGAGTTGTATGTCCACCACTAACTTAGATTACAAAGTAAGCGGAAGGGGAAATAATTAAGGTTTTAAAGTTTTAATAAACATTTATTTAAGAAAAGAAACAATTTTTGATAAAACAAAAACACCATTTCTAAATCTTATAATTTTGTATGATGTGGGTATCAAGGAAAGAACCAAAATCATCATACTCATATTCCTTTACCATATATATTTTTAATAATTCATACTGTATTCCTTCACTGAATACGTCTTAATAATTCATACATGTATCCCTTCATCGGATACATCTTAATAATTCATACACGTATCCCTTCATTAGATATGACTCAATAATTCTATCTATATCTCTTTATCGGATACGTCTTAATAATTCATTTCAACATGGTACACCAAGGCCGTTACCCTTGTTAACGACTATGAGGTTTTTACATGAATTTCTATCAATCCTTTATATTATAAAATCTATTGAATATAAATAAATTGTGTAAATAGGATACATAAATAATTAATTTTATCTAAACATATTTATTACTATAATTTAATTTAAATAAAAATAATCTTGAAGATAAAATAAAATAGAGTAGTTAGGAGAGAAGTAACAATAATATAAAGGGATTAAAATGCAAAATAAAATAATGCAACAATCATAGAAAATAAACTTAGATAAAATACCAACATGAAACATGTAGATAAAGTAAAGGAAACAATTATAATTAAGAGTTTTACCATAACTTTTCTCCTTTCATATAATACTTCTTCCTTAATTTTTATAATATAACCGTCACTTTACACTTCTCATATACCAAGTGCCCTTCATAGTAGCAACAACTCATACAATTTAGTGACATCATTTATCATCATGTTATTTTAATCTGTACATATTATATCATATATACGCAGTTGAAAAGTTTAAAAAGAACATAGATTTGTTGCCCCCATAAAACGCATAGTATGGAATAAGAAAATTGAAAGTTGGACAAGAAAAATAAAGACATTCGATAAAATAAAAAGTGTTACTTTGCTAATTATAAACTCACCAATGGGGATCAAAAGTAAAGATCTTATATTCCTACAACACAACCCCGTTAGAAGAGATATCCACAAATCTATCTCTCACACAAGTTTAACTATGAAATTTATACTAAAATGCTTCTTTCACGATCTCACTTTCTTTTCTTTTACCTTTATTTGGAATGAGAAAACTAAGAATTGTTAGTGCTTTATATAGAAGCTTTCAAGTTACTATGCAAGCTACTATTTGGTACTATGCAAGTTATTATGCAAGATGCTTGCTGACACATTTATGTCAACAAATTTTTATAAAAAGTTAAAATTATAATTTTGTCTGAGACAATATTTTTTCATTTCCATTCATACTCATGATGTTTTTAACTGCAAATAACCAAATTAGAGTTGTGAATTATCCATGAGGGGTTTTAACTGCAAAGTTGAAGAAGGACGTAGGAAAAGGAAAAATCTTCATACCTTGTTCCCTATTTAACAATTGGATTGCTTATAACAAAGCAACAATACCGTTTCATATAATTTCTTTATAAGATAATGCTTGTTTGATCAACACTATTCTATATGTCCAAGGCTAGTAGAAGTTGATTTCATCATTGGACCTTATCTTATTTAACATCATTAATGTCATGGTCATGTGTTCTAGTACACCCTTTCAGTCTATCACCTATGCTAGTATTCCTCTTTATTGCATGCTTTTCCAATGGTCATGAAAAACCATGTGGTGTTCTCTTTGAAAATTTTCAATTGATGGGGAAAATGTTATAATTTAAAAACAATGCAATCTTAAAGCTTTGTTTCCTCTAAAATAAATAAAGATACAATGCATAACCCTCAAGCAAGTTATGGCAAGGATAAAAGGCCTTATTCGTTTCCTTAAATATAAAGAAGTTATCCCTAATTACCCCGATTAAGCCTGAGTAGGGTAGTTCATTTCACCAATAACAATGAATACCTGGGTTAAGAAGTCTTTAAGATGTTTTTCTACTGAAATTCAAATATCAAGAGATGATAATGTTCTTTTCATTATCCATACACTGTTTAACCTTTGTCACCCTTTTTACCTTCAAAATCTTTCAAATACCCAGTATGGAGTGAACCAAGGAAGCAATGAGAATATAATACATAAGAGCAATCTTGATTTAAAATAAGTCTTGCAAAAGAATAAGGAAAATGCAAAATGCACAAAAGTGAACAATGGAAAAATAGAAAAGATGGAAAAATAAAAAAGAAATCCTCAAGAAGGAAACACCTGTTAAGTAAAAGTTAAAGAATAAGAACCTTCAAGAGGGAGTTCCTTTTCCATGTAAATCCTACAAAATAAAAACCATCAAGCGGAAATTCTTATTAGCAAGAAGAGCTCGACCCCACATCAATGTTTGGGCTATTATATCCTTTCTTCCTGAGCCACAATTTTCACCCAGCAAACCACACCATGCAATATCCTCTCCTGTTAAGTGAATTTTATATGTAAAAATCATTTTAGTGAAGAAGACTAGGAAATTAATGGAGAAAGTTTCAAATTTTAAGCCTATTATCCTTTCATTTTTGAAACCCAATTATTATGGTCATATTTCAACCATTGAAAGTCCTTGTTAAGATCTAACTTAGTTCAAATAAACAAGGACAAAAAAAAAAAATTATGAAAAGAATATGTTTAAAAATCAAATAAAGGGACTGAGGCAATTGTCCATATTCAAAATAGAACATTTTCTCATCAATTAAAGGTTTTCAAATGAAATACCTTAGGTCTTGGACTATGGTACCTTTTAATAAAATATCCCTTGCATTACTTTTTCCTTAATTATTAGGCATGCTCGCGTGCTTCATCATTTCACACTATGTCAAATTGGGGCAATCCATACTTTTCTAAACTCATAAATTACGCCAATTGTACCTCTATTTGTAACTAAGGCTTATCTTGGTTTTTCATATCCCTTCTTTTGGCATCATTTCTCCATAAATCAAGCTCATTTATGTATTCTTTCACTCCTTATGTCCCTTCAAATATGGTGCAATCCATTTCCTTTAAAGACCCATAGCCTTGCACTTCTAAATGCTTGGTTGCATTAAGATTGTTAAATAAAATCAGGGCACATTTAAATGTTCACCTTTCAAGCAATACTAGTGGAAGTATTCATAGGGAATGGCGTTAGGGTCATGCCCAAGGTAATCCAAACAAAACATGATATTTTGGTCAAATGTGAAACCTTAAGTTTGGGATATTTTCAGTTAAGACCCCTTATGGATGGATTTATTTGAAGTATGAGATGGTCATGCTTAAATTCCATTCTTTATAGTGAAAGTACAACTTTTAGAGCTCTTAAGACCTTGAGTCATTAGATTGAAGCAAGTAAAGAACAGGCATAAGGAATCATTCTATATGCAGATGATCAAGAAAATCCTGCATTTACAAATTTTAGGGACATCCAAGCATCGTGTGTTTGCATTTTTTTTTTTTTTTACATTCTCAAAGCATACTTCAAAATAAAAAGGAGTAAGATGCTCTCTTCTTCTCCTTAATGATTTGGGTTTTTCGTAAAAGGAATTGTTTTCCATTTTGTTCTTGAGCTTTAAAATAATCATTCCAATATCAATGAGGCACTTTAGGGTGGAAATCCCCAATCATATTCAAGCATTTTGCTTACACTAAGCAATTTCCATACAAAATCCTACATTAAAAAAATTATGTTTAAGTATTGACATCATGCATCTCAAATGTATACATATAGTGCACTGCTTTTTTACATATACATATTAATTTACAAAAACAAAAATTAAGCATATGCATCATACATCTCACATGTGTACATATATTACATTACATTACATTTCTACATGCACTTTGCATACATAATCTTGCACTTTAAAAATCAAGCATATATATCATGCATTCTCACATGTGCACATACATTTCATTGCATTTTTTAATGCATCATGCATTTAAAATATGAAAAAAGATAAACAAAATAAGCATATGCCTTGAACATCTTGCCTATAGACATATGTCACACTACATTTCATAATCATCAAGGTACTTGCTGTAAGGGATCACATTACTAGCACACCTTCTTAAACATTTCTTTCAAAGTCTTGCACAAGTTTAGGCACCCTTTCAAAGTCTTGTACAAGTCTAGGCATCCTTTTGAAGTCGTGCACAAGTCTAGGTAGCCTTTTAAAGTACAACACAAGTCCAGGCACCTGTTCAAAGTCTTGTACAAGTCTAGGTTTTAAAGTCCTGTACAAGTCCCAACAACCTTTCAAAGTCTTACACAAGTCCCAGTAGCCTTTCAAAGTCGTGCACAAGTCTAGGCACCCTTTCAAACTCTTGTACAAGTCCAGGCACACATTCAAAGTCTTACACAAGTTTAGACACCCTTTCAAAGTCTTGTACAAGTCCAGGCACCCATTCAAAGTACTATACAAGTCCCAGAACCCTTTCAAAGTCCTACACAAGTCCAGCCATCCTTTTAAAATCCAACACAAGTTTAGGCACCATTTCAAAATCCTATTGAAGTCTAGGCACCCTTTCAAAGTCCTGCACAAGTCTAAGCACCATTTCAAGGTTTTCCACAAGTCCAGACACTTTTTGAATGTCTTGTACAAGTCCAGACACCCTTTTAAAGTCCTGTACAAGTTTAGCTACCCTTTCAAAGTCCTGCACAAGTTTAGGCATCTTTATATTTCTGCACATGTCATGCATAAGTCCAAGCATCTTTACTTTTCAGCACAAGTTCTACATAAGTCTAGCCATCTTTGCATTTTAGCACAAGTTTTGGCACCTTTACATTTTTGTACAAGTCCCACATCATGTCTAGGCAACTTCAATTGTCGTTTGAATTTGGCATCGCGTCCAGATACCTTTGCATCTTTGAATTTATGCTTTCTTTTTAGGTTCTATCTCATTTTCTTAGTTAGCCTCTATACCATATTCATGGCATCGAGATTCTCATAAGTTTACTGCTAATACACTGCAAGTTTGTTGGTCTTTCCAATAAATGAGATGCTTATCTGTATTTCTTTTCTTCATTGTAAACACCTCAAAGTCCTTTTGGAATCTTCTTCAGCTAAGCAAACAAGTAAAAAGGGGTTTTTGAATTAGTAAATTTTTTCATGTTCCACTTATTCTGAGGTGTAGTTCATTAGAATAATTTGCCAAAGATATGAGAGAACTGGGTCAACTTTTAATTCATTGGAATAGGAGGTAACTTTTAGTTTCATTCTGTTAGTTCATTTGTGATTGGTTGTTTGGTATCCCATGGCTTAACAAATTATAAGTTCATATCTTTACTTGTTCATTAAACAAGTATTTTCAAAATTACTTTTTCTCCATACTCACCTAATAACAATAAAGAGGAGCAACTATGAATAACATAATTTGTCTAGGTGACTGTTAAAAATAGCAATAATTAAATGAATCTTCAATAACATAATTCACAAAAATGAAAAAAAAAAGTGTAAAAAAAATAAGTATAAAAAAGAAAGTTAATTGAAAATTCAAAAAAAGAAAAGGAAAAAAAAAATGGAAAAATGGATGTTTAGAGTGATCAAATGTAAAATGGAAACCGTAAGCAATTAAGCCCAAAAGAAAATAAGAATACACAAAAAGGCTTAGAAAATTAAAGAAAATTAAAAATGAAATTGGGTTTTTTAAAATATAAAGAAAAAAGAGACGCAAGCAATTCATTTGAAAATTAGGCCCCAAAGAAAAATGAAAAGGCATGAATGTGTTTGGAGAAATAAAGAAATTGAAATTTAAAATAAGAAGGACACATACAGAGCCAAGATTACATATGAGAAATCAAATAAAAAAATAATAAATAAGAAAATGGGATGAGTTGGCCAAAAATGGAAGAAAATATAAGATTAAATTATGAGGCTTCTTTTAGCGAGAGTGACATGTGGTGCAAGCTGAAAAGTAAAAATAAAAATATCTCTAACCTAGGACACATTGGGGTTCAAGATTGCGTGGGTTATGAAAATATGAAAATAAAAAATAGGAAATAAAGGGGAGAATTTCCTTTCTTGAAAATCAAGACACAATGGAAAAGGAAGCCTTAGTTTTTTTTTTTTTTTTTGAAAATAAGCAAAAATAAACCAATGATTGAAAAAGAAAAAGTAAACAAAGGGGATAATTTTCTTTCATGAAAACAAAGACACAATGGAAAACGGAAACAAAGGGGGGGATTTCGTTTCTTGAAAATCATGACACAATAGAAAAAGGAAACTCTTAGAAAGGAAAATTGGAAAGGGTTAATGAGTAATTTGAAAATTTCTTAGGGAAACCCTAATTTTCATAACTATAAAAAAGAGGGGAGGGACAAGAAAGAAAAAAGAAATGCTTGGCTAAGGAGGAGAAAGGGGGCATGTTGAGGAGCAAGGAGTAGGTTGAGGAAGTTGAGGAAGAGGATAGGGTTTGAGGTAAAGAATTCATCCCTTTTCTTCTTTTTTATCTTGATCATATTCCCTTCATTTATTCTCTTATTCTTGGGCTCTCAATTCATGCTTTAAAGCTATCCATTTTTACCCCATGTTAGGTGTATGATTATCCTGTTCTTATGCTTCCAATTTGTGTTTGGATCATGCCTAATTTTGACTAAAAAAATCCAGCATGCTTTAGGCTCCATTAGGGTGTTCTTGTGCTCTTAATTTGTGTTTAAATGATATCTGATTTCCACAAAAAAAAAAACTAGCAAGCTTTAAGCTCCATTAGGATGTTCATATGCTTGTAATTTGTGTTTAATTGATGTCCAATTTCACCCCAAAAAATCCAGCATGCTTTAGGATTCATTGTCACACCCCAACTCCTGGTGTGTGACCAACACAGAAAATGAGACTAGCCCGCCTCTGTAAGTCTAACAAGTTGGTTCTTAACTGAATTACAATCATACATAACAAACATTCATAACTAAGCAGATTCACATTCAAATCAAATTTGTAGAAATTTTGGCAGAGTCTCCTCTATAACTGAGACCTCCCGAAGTTTCTACAAACATCTGTCCAAAACAATATTACACATAAAAGAGAGCTCAACTCTCAATTTAGTCCAGAGACAACTACAACACAGGGGAATAAAGAATCTACTTGTGGTCATACATAACATTTACATCTATTTACATATATCAAATACAACAAAAATCTCAACAAAATGGAGAAACAAAATGCCAACAGGGCTTCTCTAGCCCTTTTGATCAACAAACTGCTCAGAATGGCTACTTGAAATTCATTAAAACATAAATGGGTTGCATTTCCAGTAATGAATCAATTTATGATTTAAACCTTTATACCTTAAACCATAACAAGCAATAACATTCACTCAATGAAAAGTTTAAATCGGTCAAGGGTACATAACCCTTGGAAATCACATTTTCACAGTTGAGGATCCACATCCATCGGAGAATCTTTTCCATCGGTTAACATCAAACTGTCAAGAAAACTCAGCCCCTGGATCCTTGTTAAAGTTAGGTAAAAACATTCCTTTTTATTCAAAATACCATTGGCTTAGGACCTAGATTCTAGGGAGGACTATTAGACATAAAGCATCGGTCATGGACTCATGGCCCATGCAGTTTAATCATCTATCGAGAGCACACAGCATCTCGGAGTAAATCACTCATACGGTCGAGAGCACACAACATCTCGGGGTAAATCACCATATGATCAAGGGTATGTATCCCTCTGATTGTTCATATAGGTCGAAAGTACACAGTATCTCGGGGTAAATCACCCATATGGTCGTGAGTTGCAAACTCATGCTAAAATCATCTGTCTTATCTTGCCCTCTCTAAATCTAAGGACTTGCCATTTATGAGTTTTCCCCTTTTCAATATCAATTCTTTAGTAAAACATTCATTCTTTTATTCAAACCTCTCTTTTACAAATTTTACATGAATATCACTTATCAATCATAATTCATAGGTCATATGCAAGGCTAACAAGTCTAAAAAGTTTGCTACCATAATTACAATGGTAATTATACAGTGAGAAAAGCTATCGCTTACCTGGTGGCTGACATGTGCTAAAATCACCTTATCTCGGTCTCTCTTGGTTATAAAATTGATTTCACCCACAATCCCTATAACATAAGAATATACTTTCCTCAATTCCCATCACTAAACACATCAATTTAGGTTGATTATAATGCCTTAATAAAGCCATAAAATAACCATAATCCTATCTCATTACTTTATTACATATTCTCTTTACTTCTTCATATTGCTATTTCCAATTTGATATTCCATTCCCTTCTCATTACTCAAAACAAGCCCTAGATCAAATTTCTTGATTCCATCCCTTAATTTTCCCCAGAATTGTCGTCAATTTACACTCACTGCCTTAACAACTTTCTGCAGTTTCACTTTAGTCCCCCATTTCATACTTTTTCCTTCCATTCAAGTAAAACCATGAAGAACACTAAGGTTTCATGTCATACACTGTAAAATTGTTCTTATAAGACCAATTTAAACCCATTAAACTGAAGAATTTCACTATTTTCTGAAAACCCCAAAATTTCAAACTTTTTCAGTTTAGTCCCTGTCAAAATAACTCTAAAAAAACTTAGCTAAAATCATGCTTCCAAAGCTCAAATTCAATGGAAAGGGGCCAAAAATGCTTCTCCTAGCATCATTCTCATGAAAAAACCACTTTAAACTCACCGAAATCAATGAAAAGTCACTGCTACAACTATACTGCAAAAACCATTGGAACAAGTGGTTGTTGCTGGCCAACAACAAGCGGTGGCCACCCATAAACCTTCGCTGGTGATGGAGGGAGCTGGCCGGAGGTTGACGTGGCGGTGGGCGAAGCAAAAAGTAGAAAATCGAAGAAGGAGAGAAGCTGCATTTTTCTGCAGAGAATAGGAGGAAGAATCATGTAAAAGAAGGCTATAGTGGAGGGCATAATGGTAATTTTGCTGGGGGAGGTGACACATGTCAGCACCACAAAAATGCTGAGGGAGGAGGGAGCTATATCTCAAACCCACACCTCTTTAGCTCTGGATAACTTGCTCTACCACTGAGCCAAAGCTCACATCTGATAAATATTACACATTACAAATACATATACCTCATTCTTACTAATTTAAAAATTTTTGTATGAACTTAGTAAACTTAGCAAGTGTTACAGTCATTTAGGGTGTTCTAGGCTCTTAATTTATGCTTGAATGTTGCCTAATTTTTATGGTTTATATTATGTAATTTTTAGTGGGTTATTGGGTATGTTTGCAAGCTGTTTGTTGAGTAATTAGTAGGGTTGTAAATATGTTATTAAATGCTGGAAGTTTAGGTGTTTATCTTCCACATGTTGATGATAATCCCTTGCATTTGAATCCTTTCTTTGATTACTTGAGTTGGTTCAAATGTAGGTATACTTAACTCATTCATTTTATTTCAAGGGAAGGGAGTGTATAATTGAAAAATAAAAGAGGACATGCATGCAATTTCAACAAACTTATGTAAGGATATTTTAGTCAATTGGGCTGATCAATGTTGTGTAACTTTTGGTCTCAGAAGAAGAAAGGGTTTATTTTGAAGGAAAAAAAAGTGAAGGTATATATATATATATATATATATATATATATATAATTTTAGTAAAAATTATGGAAGATGTAATTTACTTAAAAAACAAAGTACAGAAAGAAGATCTTCACCAAATTTGAGAAAGTTAATATTTGTAAGGGCCGTAACTGTGATATATACAAGATTCCTTTACTTTTTTCCATAGAAGGTATTGTTAATGAGATGAGAATCATATGTACTAATTAAGAATTTTGTGTATTTGTAATTGTACAAAATTGATTTATGAGCAGTAACTAATACATATTATCTATTAGTCATTAGTTCCCCTTAGCCAAAAACACTGCGTGCACCTTTGCTTCATAGTCGATTTAATATCAATTCAATTAAAATCTTAATCATTAATGGGACAAAACATGAATCTATTGAAATTTTTTTTTTTTTATAATTTAGCAGAAACTGTAACTAGGGGCCCCTACATTCCCCTCCCATGTTATATAACACAATAGCGTATTGCACTTACAATTATTATAGCCCCCGGAAGTAAGCCCAACTAAATCTAAAAGCTGGATCACCACTTGTTGTCAACTTCACTAGATATGGATGTACTTCTTCATTGTCATCTTAATTTGCAAATCGCCACCTCCTGAAAGATGAAACACATCAATGGTCCACCTTGATAAAACTTTGAATCTCCATTACATGTCTTGATGGACAAGTGCATTTATTCAAGATGATATGTGCCGTATCACCTGTGCTATGCCTAATTTGTTTAAACAGTTTGTGTATGGGAAGAACCTCCCAAATAAAGGGCTTATGGATAGGTCTATGTTTACACCCATTGATGGAATGCCAGTCAATACGGCTTTGGTCTCAGAGAAAACGTTCCCCTCTCTAGGTCAGGGTGTAAAGGATAGGCAAGGTCATTTCATAAAGTTATGGGCACTTGATATGTGTGGGACGTTTACGGTAGTGGTTATTGATAAAACGAATAATTTAAAGAGACTCATCGGGGTTTATGTTTTCACTGATTATCAGCTGCTTCAGACACAGATGCGACATTTTAAGGACGTGTTCCACATCCTCAAAGCCATTATAGTAGGAGGTGTTCATGTTACTCGAGTAAATGTACTTGTCTGTCAGGATTGCAATGGAGAATCAAAGTGTTATTGAGGTGGATCACTGAAGTGTTCCATCCTACAGGAAGTAGTGATTTGCAGTTTAAGATGACAACGGAGAAGTACATCCCTATCCAATGAGGTTGACGAGTGGTGACCCAATTTTTGGATTTAGTTGGGGATACTCTCAGGGGATACAATAATTGTAAACACAATGCATTGTTGTGTTATGTGGCATGGGAGGGGAATGTAGGGGCCCCTAGTTACAGTTTTTGCTAAATTATAAAATGAAATATTTTTATTAGATTCATGGTCTATCCCGCTAATGATTAAGATTTTAATTGAACTGATATTAAATCGACTATTAATCAAAGGTGCACGCCGTATGTTACCGAACTAAATAGAATTGGGCAATTTTAAGGTTTTGGACAATACTAAAAAATAACAAACCCATTTATTAAGAAAGACATGTCGGCTTGCAGGCGTGATTACCACAGTTGGTATACAGAAAAGAAACTAAAATCTCTAGAATTGGGTTACCGTATTTCTAGTTTCCGGAACGTTGAGCTCTGACACAGTAGAGGCAATGGTTTTGTCGAAGTTTTTCAGTGTTATTTGAAAGGTGCCATCGTGGTAGTTGCCTGCTTCTGACACGGACGGTCATGGATGCACCATGTTGTCATGCCAGTCCTTGATTGCTAATGGTAGTTTAGATATTGAAGCATGTTCTAAGGAAATAAGAGGGTCTCCAAACCCCAAGAGATTACTGGATGTGATTTCCTTATAAGGCTATGGGTTAACAATGATTTGGTAATGGTGTTTACTAGATTTGCACGCTTACAGTGCCAGATTGAGAAGTGGTTAACAATAAATCAAGGGTCTACAATCTTGAATGGTCAGAGGTGTTAGGGGATGCTCGTACTCTTGTGGAGACTCTGTAAACTGTAGAGACCCGCGGAGTGTGGAGAATAGTGTATCGGATATGAGATTGGAGTGTTGTAGCCGGTATTAGGCACTCCAGAGACACCTTTTTTTTTTTTTTCTGTGGAGGCAAAGGACGTGTCGTTGTACATCATTCAAACTGAGCATATCACTAAGAAAGTAAGGTACACTTAATCAGGTAGGTTGGTGTGTATACAATGACGCATAGGTCAATCTTGATGGTATTTTGGATTAACCACTATAGGCTGAACAGCCTAGGAAATTTCAAGCGAATATCTGGCAGCGAACTAATTGCTTTAGCATGGGTGGAGAGGAACTTGGGGTCCTTTTTGAGGGCCTACAGAGATAAAATGTTGTCGTTGGACAATGTGGATTGCGGGGATTTGGATTGATCTGAGCAGTATGGTGTTGCATGTGAGATCGACAATCACTAGTTTAAATACCCAATGTTTTAGTGCAAGGTTTGCGTCATGTTTAATGTTCATGACACATGAAAGACACTCAGCATTCTTAACCACAACTAGTAACTATAGTGGGAAGAAGAGACACTTTTCCGAATACTATGTAACCATACACTACAGATATGGTGTGTGAAGGTAAGTTTTTTCTTGTTTTTACCTGCTCAAGAGTGAAGAATCCAAGGCTATAACAGCTAAAAAAATTAATAATATAACAATAGGATTTATTTGAGAGTTTAAAATTTTGAAAACTGAAAAGAGAACAAGGAAAATACTTTATCTCTCTCACAAAATCTTACTTCATTTAATTTTAAAGAAAATGTTATATTTAATTCCTTCATTTAGTATACCAATCCCTTGTTTCTCCAATTTATATATTATTATTTACTTTTAAATATGTTGTAAACTGTTTTCATTTGCTTCAAGAAATTCATTTCACACAAGAGAAGATAGTTTGGATTAATTCTCTAACATGAAATTAGTACTTTTGGATTAATTCTCTAACATGAAATTAGTACTTAGAATGAAAATTAGTGTTCCAAACTGGATATACTAGGTATCATTGAACTAATTTAATTACTTGGCACAAGACTTATTATTGAGAATTTAAACATTTTTTTTGTGAGTAAGACTAGATGAAAATGAGAATAATATAAATGAAATTAATATTATCAATAGAAAAAGACTATAGAATTATCCTTGAGACAATTAATTGTACGATAACAATTCATAATTAATGTAATCTAACGACTAATAAATGAAATAAACACGTGAAAAGGTTCCAAAAGATATAACGGTTAGATTGAAATTCAGATTCTTTTAAATAAACTACTAATGAAATTAACGACATAAGTAATGAATTCTAATGGTATAAATCTCGTTTTTCAAAGCATTGTCATTTCATATATATTGATAACGAATATGGTTAGGCATTAATTATCTTTTGAATAAGCTACTAACTAACAATATAGATGTATTTAGCGAATTAATTATTTAGATGTCATTTTTTTAAGCATCCATGTTTCACATAAATATAAACTAATGGTACTAATTAACAACAAATTAACAATATTAACAGTCATACTTGATAACCATATGTAGGCAAAGACATTAGTTTCCATAGATTGAACCAGGTCAAGAACTTATAAACAAAACCCTTCTTAAAACATACATAAAAAAAGATCAAAACTGAGAAAAAAATAACAACAACAATAACAAAAGAAGACTTGATTATGAAATAAAACAAACAATTAATTACACAATCCAAATCCTACTTGATCAAGATCTTCATGCCTTAATTAAACTTCCCTCGTCGAAGCTCACAAAGGAAAATTGTTTCGCTCTCATCATTATCCTCAAGCATTGATGGAGGTCAAGCTTTCCCATCCTCCTCAGCATTTTCTACAACCATCTTCTTATTTTTCTCCTCTTCGTCAAACTCTTCTTCCTTTGCTTACTCTTCTTCTTCCACCATCTTTTCTTTCCCAAGAACAATATTTTGTTTTCTATCCTCAGGAGAAGACAAAGAGATAGAGAAAAACAAGGGAGGTGAATTACCAGACCTAGAGGTTGAAAATGGAGTTATAAACAGGGAAGAAGAAGCTAATTCAGGAAGCTATTTATTATTTTTATAGCTAAAGGCTATTTCTATAGGAGAAATAACTCGGGATAAAGGAGAAAGCTTTGAAGGCCTTTATGGAGGAAAGAGGCAAAAGAGATCTTTAAAGTCATAAATACCATAACAAGAAGAGTTATTTCTATCACGAGAAATTATAGTAGCTGAGATTGGTAGAAGCCATTCTGAAACCTTCTTCTTTTTTCTGTCCTCTTTTGTCAATGCTCTTTTCAACCTTCATTTTTTTCTTTTTCTTCTACCACCTTTTCTTGCTAAGTCAAAATCTATGGAATGTAATAGGACTTTGTAGATTTGCCTAAAGATTGCAAAAGAGTTTGACACAAGTGGTTGTTTACGATCAAACATGACTCTTATGTGGTAACCTTAGATATTATAAGGTCAAACTTGTTGTCAAAGGTTTTAAAGATGGTGTTGACTATGAGACATTTTTCACTAGTCTCTAAGAAAAACTTATTCAAAATTATCATGACATTGGTAGGTCATTATGATTCGGAGCTACATCAAATGGATGTGAAAACTATGTTTCTCAATGGAAATTTAGAAGAAGAAGTTTACATGGACCAACTAATGAGGTATTTGGTTGAAGAAAAGGAACTTATGTGTAAAAACTAATGAAAAATGTACAAATTTAAACAAGTTTTTAGGAAACGGTATCTCAAGTTTAATGATATTGTTGTTACCTTTGGATTTAATGAAAACATTATCAATCAGTGTATATATCTAAAGGTTTGTGGGAGTAAGTTTATATTTTCTAATTCAAGATATTGATAATATCTTGCTTGCTGCTACTAAATTCTTTATGAATATGTCATTACGAGTTTAATGTATGCAAAGAAAGTTCTTAGATACTTACAAGGAATTATGGATATTTAGATTCAAGTAGGTAGAAACAAGAGAATCCACTTGTATCTTTGGCTATAAAGGCCATTTAATGAAAATATAATTTATGAATGTGAAATTTTACTTAAGGACTTGGAATTGTCAAATATTGCAAAGTTTCTAAAAATTTATTGTAATAATTTCGTAGCTATCTTCATTTAAAGATGACAAGTATGTCAAGGTACTAAGTATTTGGAATTGAAATATTTTGCTGTTAAAAAAGAATTTAGAAACATATAGTGTCAATAGAACATATTAGTACCAATTTTATGATAGCAGACCCTTTAACAAAAGGGTTACCGCTTGAGACGTTTAATGATCATGTCATAAAAATGGATATTATTGATAATAAGGATTGCTAAACATTATTAAAGTATTATATTTTGATACTGTGAATTCTCTAATGGATATGTTTATGATTTTCCTGTTATATACGTATCATATACATGAATGAATCATATTGATGATAATAAGTATTTTCTTTACTCAAGACATTATGTTGGGCCTATTTTGCACTTCCCACTTGTAAGTCATGAGATGGAGAAGAGACTTGTATTATAGTATATGAAAGGAAGTATGTCGAATAAATTATATACAACCACTATCATGCATGAGTTCTTATTCTTATCTATGATGAATGACGTAATCAATGTACAAGAAATTAGCCAATTCTTTGTGCATTATGATTTATTTGACCATGAAGGAAGGAAGGCAATATCACATGAGCCAAGTGGGAGAATTCAACACTTAATAGGCCCAAGTGTTAAATAATTAATTGGTTTGATAAATAATTATTAAATGTGCTAATTTCTAATTGGTTAATTGAGAATTAATTTCCATATGCTTATTCATAACTAACCACTTGATGAGATGGGTTAATAATTAGTTATATAATAATTTGAAAATTGAAATTATTAGATAATAAAATGTTATCATATAATAATGATCACTATCTGATAATGTATGTTTATTTGGAAACTGGTTTCTATATTTGTTTATAGATAGGAGTTATGCGCTCCCTCCTTATCTATCACTAGTGCATACATAACTTAAGAAAGGCTATGAGATGAAAACATGTTGTTATCAGATAATGGTCATTATTAGGTCATTAACCATGGTTGAAGAAGGAATTAAGGGGTTAACTAAGATGAGTGAGGATGAAGATAGTGTAGGTATATATGTGTGTGTGTATGTTTGTATGGGTAAGGATAGAAAATGTGACATAATTGGTTTGGAGAGTTGTGAAAACAAGTATATGAAAAAGTTATATAGAGAGTTAGATATTAAATACGATTCACAACAATTAACCATGAGTTAGTTAATTTGCATAGAAGAGAAAAGAAAAGAAGCTTACTATTGAACTAAAGTATTGTAGTAAAAATTTTTCATTTAAATGAAAGGGAGTGCATAGAAGAGAAAAGAGAAGAAGCTTACTAGTGAGTCACAAGCTCACGCTAAAATCATCCATCTTATCTTGTCCTCCTTAAATTTAAGGACTTGCCATTTATGAGTTTTCCCCTTTTCAATATCAATTCTTTAGTAAAACATTCCTCTTTTTATTCAAACCTCTCTTTTATAAATTTTACATGAATATCCCATATCAATCATAATTCATAGGTCATATGCAAGGCTAACAAGTCTAACAAGTTTGCTACCATAATTACAATGGTAATTATACAGTGAGAAAAACTACTGCTTACCTGGTGGCTGACGTATGCTAAAATCACCTTATCTTCATCTCTCTTGGTTATAAAATTAATTTCACCCACAATCCCTATAGCATAAGAATATACTTTCCTCAATTTTCATCACTAAATACATCAATTTAGGTTAATTATAATGCCTTAACAACACCATAAAACAACCATAATCCTATCTCATTACTTTATTACATATTCTCTTTACTTCTATATATTGCTATTTCCAATTTCATATTCCATTCCCTTTTCATTACTCAAAACAAGCCCTAGATCAAATTTCTTGATTCCATCCCCTAACTTTTCCCAGCATTTTCGTCAATCTACACTCACTGCCTTAAAGACTTTCTGAATTTTCACTTTAGTCCCCCATTTCATACTTTTTCCTTCCATTCAAATAAAACCATGAAGAACACTAAGGTTTCATGTCATACACTGTAAAAGTGTTCTTATAAGACCAATTTAAACTGCAGAATTTCACCACTTTCTGAAGACCCCAAAATTTCAAACCTTTATAGTTTAGTCCTTGTCAGAATAACTTTCCAAAAACTTAGCTAAAATCATGCTTCCAAAGCTTAAATTCAATGGAAAGGGGCTGAAAATGCTTCTCCTAGCATCATTCTCATGAAAAAACCAATTAAAATTCATCAAAATCAATGAAAATATCGCTGCCCACAACTATGCCGTAAAACCGCCGAAAAAAGTGGTTGTCGCCAGCCAACGACAAGCTGTGGCTGCTTAGAAACCTTCATCGGTGATGGAGAGAGCTGGCTGGAGGTTGACTGTGGTGGTGGACGAAGCAAAAAGCAGAAAACAAAGGAGGAAAGTCACATTTTTTTCTGCAAAGAAGATAAAGAAGAAGTCATGTAGAAGAAGGCTATAATGGAGGATAAAATGGTAAATTTGCTGGGGGGTAACACTTGTCAACACCACAAAAAAATGCTGAGGGAGGAAGGAGCTACATCTCGAACCCACGCCTTTTTAGCTCCAGAAAACTTGCCTTACCACTAAGTCAAAGCTCACATTTGATAAGTATTACACATTACAAATATTTATACCTCATTCTTACTAAATTAAAAATTTTTGCATGAACTTAATAAATTTACTTAGCAAGTGTTACAGTATATCTATATCTATATATATATATATATATATATATATAAAGGACATATGGTGTGCAAAAGACAATTTTCTCTTGTTTTTACTTGCTCAAGAGTAAAGAATTCAAGGCAATTAATATTGATAAAAAATTAATACAATAAAATTATAGGAAAACTTTCAAAGAAAATGGTGTATAGTTTTAGCTTACTCACAATTTTAGTATACAAACTACAAAATGAAATGTTTTTTTTTTCTCCAGATTATTACAAAAAATAAAAATAAAAATGTTATACATAGATAAAAGATAGGATAAAACTTATATGATATTCCTTACATACTTATATCATATTCCTCCAATTAGCTAATAACATGTGGATAATTTTTTAAAATGTGGAAGTTAACAGTATTATTAAGAAAGTGAATAAGGTATAAAAATTGTTTAGATATCATTAATTGATTGGGAAACCTAACATAAGTATAGAAGGAATAACACATAAGTTTTCTTCTAAAAGATATCCTCGAGCTATAGTTTGTACATCAATGTTCAAGATTAGATTTTAAGTAAGGTTACACCTCCCATGTGAGCTTATTTTGTACATTTAGGATTAGAATTATTCTCTTAAGTATTTTAAGTAAATATAATACATCACCTTGACTCCTATGCCCAACCCCAAGTTTTTCCAATATATATAATATTATATATTTTCAATTTTGTTTTAAAATTGATCTATCTGCTTCCAAAAATTAAATTCATTTGACACAAGAAAGGACTATTGGGATGTTTGAGCATGCAAATAAAATTTAAAATAATAAGTATACAAAAACTTGATATATGGAATCATTATACTAGTGTTATTGAAATTAATAAGATTTCTTGATGAGAATTTATATATATATATATATATATATATTGTGAGAAAGATTATAAGAAAATGAGAGAGATATAAATGAAATTGATATATAAAGAAAAAACCTAATTATATTTTTTTTCAAAGCAAAGAATTACATTAAATTATTTATATTGTAATGTAATAACAAATGAATGATATAAACATATGTAAATGATAAAAGTTATAACATGTATAAAGCCTTTAAAAGATATAACGGTTGGGTTGTAATATTCCAAAATTTTATATTTAAAAACTTTATCTTGGAATGATACTTTTGGAAATATTTACATAAGTTAGAGGGAAGAAGCAATTCAATTAAGGAAAAATATAACAATCTAATTAGTTGAAGAAGTAGGAGATTTAAGGCAAGCTTTTGTATTAATTCAAGTAGCAAATTTTATGAATCCTAGGCTGGCTTAAGCAGCTAAGCTTGATCCATGCAACCTTGAGGAACTGTGTTCAAATCCTTGTTGTGCATCAGAGCATTATTTTTTCCTTAGCTGCCACGTGTCCTTTGAGAAGCAAAATTACTAAAATACCTCTTTTGAATCTTCTTCTCCTTCTTCCCGTTCGCACTTCAATGAGCTCTCCATCACTTTTTGAATTTTTGCCTTTCCCTATCCTCAAATCACACAAGTAAAGAGTGCTCCATCCTCCTTCGTCGTTGTCTGTTATGCTGGTGGCCAAAGAATGTGTATTTTCCAGTGAGAATTTCCCCCCAACAAAGCTTTACATTAGTCAGGAAAGGATGATGGGGCTTATAATCTAGTATGTATTTCGCACCTCTCTCTCCTATTTTTAGCTCTTAATTTCAAAATTTATGTTCAGAAATTGAAGGATTCCTCTTAGCGTTTGAACAAGCGTGAACAGTAACCATAATATGAATTTCGCATGATTTAGGTGAAATTTCTTCAAACCAAGTTAGGGCTTTACTTTCCCTAGGTATTTCATACACTTCTTCCTTAATTCTAGCTCTTGATTTCATTTTAAGAAGTCATTTTAGGTGAGTTGCATGAACAGTAAATAAAAAACTCAAATTGGAGCTTAATTTGAAGAAAATTCAAGGAACTCCTTTAGGGGTTTTGATCTTAGGTAAGTATCTAACACTCCTCAAATGTCAAATTTATGATTGGATTGCTTAACTAAAAACCCCCTTTTCTTAGTAGGAGTTGAAGTGTGTTAAGTGATACTGTATGGAGATTCCTTGATTCCTTAGTGTTAATGGACCTCAAGGAGAAGAAGTTGAGTTGTTGGAAATTATTGTTTAAAGTGGTAAGTCACTTAGGAATTTTACTCAAATTAATTTAGATTTAATTATTGATTAGAGGAAGCCTGTTGAATGATAGCACATTGAAAGTGATTATGATTACTGAATAAATTACCTTGATTATTGTTGGTATAAATTTTAACCTAATGGGTAATAATAGGATTCTAAAATCCAATACCTTTATCTGTCTTAATGAAAAAGTTTGGTTATGAGTTTTCTAAATCTCTAATATTTGATTACGGATTTACATGTGTTAAAGATGTGTTTGGGGAATGCATCCAAATAGGACCCTGTAGCTAACAGTAGTAGACATTAGCCATAGTGCACTACGATATGTATTTTGATATGACAGGGCATGTTACCAACGTTATAGGATTCTGTTTGAGGTCTAAGGTCATTATTCTGATTATTCTGAGCTTAAAGCTCATGATTGATATTTAACCTATTATGATATGCTAGCCTTAAGCTAATTCAGTATTTTCTAGACTTCTGATGGTTCAGTCGAATATTCATAATTTGATTTGGATACATTGATGACACAAGTAAATTGATTTGTTTCTTATCAAGATTTCTTATATTTTTGTTTAGGATTTCATGTGAAGATTAACAGTGTTTCCTCATTTTGTATAGTTTATATAAATTGTTAAAAGTGTTCAGATTTCAAGATAAATGGTTTGTGAAAAATCTACCGTACCTAGTCTATTCCTTTGATAATGTAATTAGTATTATTTGTTTAATAAGTTTTTACTCACCCCATGCTATTTAATATTTTTCATATCACAACACCAGTCTAGAACACCCTCCTACGAGTAGGAGCTTGCAGGTGCTTCTCGTTTTTTTTTTCTTTTCGGTGAAACTTGTTGTAAGGACAAGAGAACTCCCCATATATCTACATACATATATATATATATATATATATATAGATAAGATGAGTGGAGCTCTCCATCTTGTTGTGTGTATCAGGTTTTCTATTGTAGAAATTTTGAAAGGTCAATATTTCAGGGGAGACTCTGCAAAACTTCTACACAGTGTGACTAATCATTTTAGGGTATCTATATCTGTGGGTATTCTATTTAGTTTAGTAATGAAATTCTGCATATCGTTTAATTATCTAATTTTTGTTATGATAGTTAGGCTTACGAAGGCGAGGGATACTTTGTTCACCGTGTTGATCCATTATTTTAGTGCCCTACTTTTTGTATAAGTATCAATATGATTCTTTGTGGAGGTCATTCAAAATCTAGAGTTACTAGAATAAAATAATCCCTTACTTCTATAGTATCAAAAGGAAGGAACTTGTTTTGATTATTCAAAATTTCAATAGAACTATTTCAACACGGTGAATCATAAAAAAAATTAAATTGACACTAATATAAAAAGTGGAATCAAAATAGTTATTTTCTCCTTTCTTATATACATGATATCAATGTTTAATTTTTAATAAAATTAAGACACGTGTAAAAGAAACTTAAAAAGCTATTATTATACTTCCCATGTCTTTATTAAAAATTTCATAACAAATATGTACAAACTATATATAAACAATTTCCTTTAATGAATTGTGAAATATATACATACATACATACATACATACATATATATATATATATATATATATATGTATATATATTGATTAATGATGTAGAAGGAAAATTTGAAAGTTAATTCATGATAAAAATATTGTTTTGGTTAATTTTGACGTCAAATAAAATTTGAATTCAACTTCTTTACCCTTAGAAAATATTCCAATGCTGTCATGGATCATAGCATTATTGAGTTGGAAAGAAATTAAATATTTAAGTAGTTGTTTCAATGTATAAAACTGACAAAATTGGTTAGAACCAAGAGAAAATCCTTCAACATTCTTAAATTTCAATAATATAATTTCCAAGTAAAAACAAGGTTGCAGTTGAAGAAAAAAATTTTGTGAAGGAGTATTGAAAAGTGTGTACTGTGCAGTATACATGAGGACAGAACATAGATGCAGAAGAAGAAAAAGAATAACATCAAACCAAAAGGGTATAAAAGAAACAAACTACCAAAATGAGACCTTTATAAAAATTGATAATATTAATATTTTAGGGACTTACATGTAATTTATTGTTTCTTTACATCTCCACAAATAGTATCTAAGTCTTATGGGTCAATTTGTGAACAATTTTGGAATTTTTATGGTCAAATTGAGGTAGTACTGTTGTATATAAAGACTAATTAATAGAATTTGAATGAAAAAAACAAAAATTAATAATGCAATATATATATATATATTTCTTTTGGACCAAACAATGAAGAATAAAATCATTTAATGCAAACAATATCTAAATAATTTGAATGTCTCACTTATACATTCACACATAAAAACCCATATGATGTCGAGCTTAAAAACCCCAACAAGTAGAGTTATCAAAATGAGTCATTTTGGTCCACTCGAGTTGACTCACCCAATTGGTGAATTAAAGGGCTAACTCGTTTAACTCATTCATATAGAGGTGGGTTGAAAATATCAACCTAACTCACCAATGGATTAAAACGTTAACTCATTTACTCACCAAAAATTTGAGAAAAAAAAATCTAAAAAAAACTGTCATTTTCATAGCTTTAACTCACCATAAGTTTTTAAAAAAATTCTGAAAAAAAATTTCAAACAAAACAAACCAATGATAAAGAATTTTGAGTATACATGTATAAGGTAAGGGAAAAGGAGAGAATTAAGTTATCATTTGTTAATATCTTAATAATAATATAAATAGTATATGCGTTTTGCAAATTTAATGTATGAATTTTACAGCACATTAGATGATTAAACTTTTTAACAATTTTTATTTTGTACATATTTTTGTTAGGAAATTTGATAGAAAATGTATGATTAGGACAATAACCAAAGTTTCACTAGGGAAGTGGAGTAGGCTATCACAGGACAAAATATCTTCTTTCTAAAGAGATTCCATTTAGAACTATATATAATATGCCCAAGGTTCAAAATTAAAATAATTTTAGAGATTTTCCTTCGCTTCATCCGTGTTAATAAATAATTCGAAATGCCTCGAATCATTTTATTTTACACTATTTAAAAAATTTAAAGATTCAATTGTATGGTTATGCATGTAAGTATAATTCAAACAAAAAATTAATGAACATATTTTTATATTTGTTATTAAGTTCTTTAAAATTGATATGATGAATGTATGGTTTGTACAACTTATTATTATATAATTGGATCTTTCAACAATTTTACATATGTCATAATTTTTTTGAAAAATATTAATAACAAAAATATAAGAAAACTAAATTTAATTCAAGGGAAAAAATTATTTATGACATTAAATGTAAGTACAATTTTATAAGCGCATCTTTATTATTGTTTCAATCAAATTTTGTGATTTTAAAGTATGAGCGAATGACTTTCATAGCCAAAAGAAAAACATGTAATTGAAATCGTCTTTCAAGAAGGGGAGGAAAGAGGAAAAATTTTTGTGTAGTTTATATTTTAATTAATTGCCTGACACAAGACTTATTATTGAGAATTTATATTTTTTTTGTGAGTAAAACTAGATGAAAATGAAAGTAATATAAATGAAATTAATATTATCAGTAGAAAAAGACTAAAAATTATCCTTGCAAAATTAAATAGATTCTTTTAAATGAATTACTAGCGAAATTAACGATATTAGTTTTACTATAAGTTTTACACTCGCAGGCACTTAGACTATGTTTAAAAATTTTAACCTTCACCAACTGTGAGCTCGTGCCTGCATTTGATTGCTTGCTATTTGTGTTTATTTAACTTTATAACAGAAAAAAATTAGCCTAGTGGTTTTAAATTAATTTCTTTAATTATGCCACCTTAAAGGTTTATATTATATAGATTTTATTTGTTTGGTTTAGACCAACTTTCATTGGAAACTCTTGTAAAAATTTCAGGAAAACATATGCAAGAAAATTTCAACATTATTAAGAATTTTTCACCATTTATGAAGAAGCTCTCACTAATGCTAATTAATGGGAATAATTTCTCATTTAAACTCACATAACAACAAAGCATTGATTTTGGTGCAATGCATGAGTTATGTTTATGGGTACATATAAAAAACACTAGCTTTCTCAACAGGAAGCAGTAACATTAGTGTGAAGAAGAGAGACATTTCAGAATATAAACGTTGTAAACATACACTACAGAAATAGTGTGGGAGGTTAGTTTTTTCTTGTTTTCACTCTCGCTCAAGACTGAAGAATCCAAGGCAATGAGGACAAAATATATTAATATAATAACATGATGGGAAAAAAGAGTAAAACCAAACAATTCAATTTATTTGAGAGTCTAAAATTTTGATAACTGAGAAGAGAACAATGAAAATGCTTTATCCCTCTCACAAAATCACACTTCATTTTAGTTTAGAGAAATTGTCATAACGAAAGTAATATAATGACAAATAAATAGTATAAATAAAAGAAGTGCTAATTATTATGAACATGCGTAAAGGTTTTGAAAGATAGAACGGTTGGATCGATCTTAAATTCTTTCAAGTACGAACTACTATAATGAAATTAACTATATAAGATGTGTCATAAATTATAATGGAATAAATATTTTTTGAAGCATTGATTCTTCATATAATTTGATAACATATTTGTGGTTAGGCATTAACTATTCTTTGAATAAACTACTATACTAATTGACAGTATAAATGTATTTAGCGAATTAATGATATAAATCTCATTTTTTGAAGCATCCATCTTTCAGGTGAATTAAAAACAAACTAATGGTACTGATTAACGAGAAATAACCATATTAACTCTCTTACTCAATAACAATATGCAGGCAAAGACGTCTTGCTTCATAGATTAAACTAGGTTAAGATCGAACAATCAAGAGCCTTCATATAATAATTCAGCTACAAAGACAAAAATATATATATATATATATATATAAATATATATATATATATATATATATATAATTATTACACATCAACAAGAAGAAGAAGATCCTGATGAATCAAGATACAGAATTGGAGAATCCAAATCCTAATTAAGATCTCCATGGTCTAAATCCTAATTAATCTGAATTAAATTGATCTCCTTGAGGAATATTGTTGACCGTCTCGATCAACCACATACATCTTACTTCCCTCATCAAAGCTCACAAACGAAAATGGTTTCATTCTCTTCTTCCTCTGTTTCTTCTTCTTCTCCTTCTCCTTCCACCACCTTTTCTTTCCTGAAGAAAATATCATCTTTTCCATCTTCAGAAGAAGACAAAGAGATGGAGAAAATGATGCTAGAGGTAGATGATGATAGGGATGACAAAGGGGAAGAAGAAGCTAATTCAGAAAGCTTCTTCCTTCTATAGTGATGGCACTGATGGCCAGAGGGTATATCAATGGGAGAAGAGGCTGAGAATAAAATTGAAGGCTTTGAAGGCCTTGGTGAAGGAGGAAGGCAGAACAGACTCTTAATGCCATAAGTACCACAAGAAGAAGAGCTATTACTATAATCATAAGAAGCCATGGTAGTGACTGGTTGAGGAAACCAAGCTTTCCCAGTCCCACCCTTCTCAGCGTTTTCTAAAACCTTCTTTTTCTTTCTGTCCTCTTCATCTTTCTTTTCATTTCCATCTCCATGACGAGATGGCAAAGAGACAGAGAAAAGCCATGGAGGTGAACTATCTGAGTTAATGGGTGATTTAGGAAGCATATTCTTTTCGTTATGCCTTAAAGCTAAATCTATAGGAGATGTAGTAGAGGATAAAGGTGAAAGCTTTGAAGGCCATGATGGGGGAAAAATGCCGAAGAAATTCACAATGCCATAAACACCAGAAGAAGAAGAAGAGCTGTGAGTACTGTCATGAGAAGCCATGGTTGAAGAAGGAAGGAGTTACAAGAAAGGAGAAAACTAAGGTGAGTGATGATGAAGAGAGTGAAGGTGTGTGTGTGTGTGTGGTTGTATATATAAGGATGAAAAAAGTGACGCAATTGATTTTGGAGTCTAGCAAGTCCGAACAAGTACATCTGAAAAGTTAAGTAAGGTTAAAAAATTTGCAACAATTAACCATGAGTTAATTAGTGTATTTGCTTAAATAGAAAATAGACTAACTTTAAAACTGAAATAAAGTGTAGCAAAATTTTTTATATCAAGGGAAGGCAATGTATAATTCGAAAATAGAGGACATGTAATTTACTGAGTTCTCCACTCATTACTTGTTTGGAATACTTCTTATTTAAGTCAGTCATGTGGTTCAAATTAATTTCTTTTGCCACCTTAAATTTGATTTTAATCCTCATATTAATTAGAGCAACAGTCATGTGATCCCTTAATTAAGTGATTAAGATTAATCGTGGGTTTCATGGTAGTCACGCCTATGGTGAGGAGGTACAAGCATTTGGGTGTGAGGTTATGAATTTAAACTCAGTAACTTTTGAAATTTAAAAAATAGAAATAAAAAAAGAAGGGAGTTTTGTTAGAGAAAAAGACATGGAAAAGGCCATAGTTTCTGTTCTCTCTTTTTTGTTTTCTTCCTTTCAAATTTCTGCCACTCTAACATGTAGAGGGCACACATGAAAAACACTAGCATTCTTTATCAGAACTATTAACTGTAATGTGAAAAAGAGATACTTTTCAGAATACTCTGTGTGTGTGTGTATAAAGGAAATATGCTGTGCTGAGGATAGTTTTCTCTTCCTTTTACTTGCTCAAGAGTAAAGAATTCAAGGCAACTAATATTGATGAAAAAAACTAATAATATAATAAAATTATAGGAAAATTTTCAAAGAAAATGGTGTATATATAGTTTTAGCTTAATCACAAATTTAGTAGACAAACTATAAAATGATTTTTTTTTTCTTTAGATTATTACAAAAAAAATAAAAATAAAAATGTTGTACATAGATAAAAGATATCCTCGAGCTATAGTTTGTGCATCAATATTCAAGATTAGATTTTAATTAATGGTACACCTCCCACGTGAGCTTATTTTGTACATTTAGGATTAGAATTATTCTCTTAAGTATTTTAAGTTAAGAGAATACATCACCTGGACTCCTATGCCCAACCCCAAGTTTTTCCAATATATATAATATTATATATTTTCAATTTTGTTTTAAAATTGATCTATTTGCTCCGAAAAAATAAAATTCATTTGACACAAGAGAGGACCATTGGGATGTTCGAGCATGCAAATAAAATTTAAAATAATAAGTATGCAAAAACTTGATATATGGAATCATTAGTGTACTAGTGTTATGGACATTAATATGAGTTCTTAATGAGAATTTATATATATATATATAGTGAGAAAGGTTATAAGAAAATGAGAGAGATATAAATGAAATTGGTATTAATATATAAAGAAAAAAACCTAATTATATTTTTGTCAAAACAAAAAATTAAATTAAATTAATTATATGGAAACAATTGTTAATTATATAGTAATCTAATAACAAATGAATGATATAAACATATGTATGTGATGAAAGTTATAACACGTGAAAAGCTTTTAAAAGATATAATAGTTAGGTTGAAATCATGATCTTCGAGTAAATTACTAATGAAATTAACGATATAAAGATAATAAAATAATAATATTAACGATATCAATGTCGGTACTTAACAAATGAATAACATAAGATGGAAAAATTTTAAGAACTATATATAGGTAAAGCCATTATTTTCCATAAATTGAAAACAACATCAACAACAAAAGAAGACATGAAATGAAACAGACAACTACACGTTGCCTTTCACTCTTCTTCTGAAAATTTTTTCATGGACAGCCTCAATGTCCCATCCTCCATCGTAGCATGAAGGAAATCTCCATTAGGAATGTTGACCTTCTCAACCACATATGTCTTGCTTCCCTCATCAAAGCTCACATAAGAAAGGGCTTCCCTCTCTTCACATTCCTCAAGCAAGTGATTGGAGGAGGAAAAGCTTTCCTTCCCTTGATGATCTTACCATTTTCCTGACCCTCCTCATCCTTCTTCTTCTTCTTGCTCTTCTTCTTCTTCTTTTCCTCTTCTCTGTCATTTTCTTCTATCTTCTCTTTCCCAAGGTCAATCATGTCTTTTCCCTCACCAGGAGAATTATCAGAGTTAGAAGAAGATGATGATTCAGGAATTGAGGATAAAGGCAAAAGCTTTGAAGGCCTTGGTGGGAGAGGAGGGAAGAAGAGATTCTCAATGCCACAGATGCCACAAGAAGAAGAGCTTTGACTGTCATAAGAAGCCATGGCAAGAAAGAAAAGAAGGAGGAAGAAGCTGAGGCGAGTGATGACGAAGAAGAGAGTGAAGACATGTATGTATATACAGTAAAGACAGAAGTACACATGCGTTTGGAGATTATACCAAATATATAGCATATAAAAGAAACAAACTAGCAAAAAGAGAGACCTTTTTATGATTGAGAAAATTGATCATTTCAAGGGCCTTACTCATAATACTATATAGAATCCTTTACATACTGTCATAAAAGGTATCAAGCTTCATGAAGGAGTTAAATCAAATTAGACAGAGTTTCTTTTAGAAAAAAAATCATTTGGGCCCCCAATTTTTTATATCAATGTCAATTTGGTTTTCCATGAATTATATAATCAAAAGATCTCTTAGATATCTAGAGTTACTAGAATAAAATGGTTACCTGCGCAGTATCAAATTGTATGGAATTATTCTGATGATATTAAAATTTCTATGAAATTATTTTGACACTGCAAATTCATAAAATAACTAAATTAACACAAATAGAAAATGTGAGAAACTAAAATGATTCAGAACTTCATGGAGTCGAATTAGACACAATTTCTTCCAGGAAAAAGTTGTTTTGGTCCCCCACTTTTGTATAAGTATCAATATGATTCTCACTGGAAGTCTTTTAGAAATCTTGAGTTACTATAGAATCAAATGGTTCCTTACCTGTATAGTATCAAAAGGAAGGAACTTGTTTTGATAATTTCAAAATTTCAGTGGAACCATTTGAATCATAAAGGACTAAATTGATACTAATACCAAAAGTGAGGATCAAAATAGTTATTTTCTCCTTTCTTATATACATGATATCAATGTTTAATTTTTTAATAAAATTAAGACACGTGTAAAAAAATTAAAGTGCTATCGTTATACTTCTCATGTCTTTATTAAAAAATTTAATAACAAATATGTAAAAACTATATATAAATATTTTCCTTTAATGAATTGTGAAATATATATGTATATATATAATGATTAATTATGTAGAAGGAATATTTGAAAGTTTATTTATGATGAAAATATTGTTTGGGTTAATTTTGACGTCAACTAAAATTTGAATTTAAATTCTTTACACTTAGAAAATATTCCAATGCTATTATGGATCAAAGCATTATTGAGTTCGAAAAAAATACATATTTAAATAGTTGTTTCAATGTATGAAGCTGAGGAAATTGGTTAGAACCAAGAGAAAATCCTTCAAAGCCATTCCTAAATTTCAATATAATTTCCAACTAAAGACAAGGTTGCAGTTGTAGAAAAAAATTTGTCGTGGAGTATTAAAAGGTGTGTAGTGTATAGTGTACATAAGGACAGAAAATGCATGCAGAAGAAGGCAAAGAATAACATCAGCCCAAAAGGGTATAAAAGAAACAAACTACCAAAATGAGACCATTCTAAAAATCCAGAACATTAATATTTTAGAGACTTATATGTAATATATCGTTCCCTTACATCTCCACAAATGCTATGAGTTTTCTGGGTTAATTTGTAAATATTTCTGGAATTTTCATGGTCAAATTGAGGTAGTACTGCTGTCTATAAAGACTAATTAATAGGGTTCAAATGAAGGAAAAAAAAAAAGACAAAAAATTAATAATGTGATATTATTAGTACGGATTTTATGTATACATGTATAAGGTAAGTGAAAAGGAGAAAATTAAGTTATAATTTGTCAATATTTTAATAATAATATAATGTGTACATGCGTATTGCAAATTAAGTGTACAAATTTTACAACACATTAGATGGTTAAACTTAGCAATTTTTTTTTAGTAAAATATTTTTTGTTCCTTATTTAAATATCTAAAATAGTATTTTACTCTTTGAAAAATATTATATTTAGTCCTTATATTTAAGAAAAATACTATATATCAACATATCGTCTCTTAAATTTCGAGTTTAGGATTTGGTCAATGAATTAAATTTTGTAATTTTTTTAAAAATTTAAGGATCAAGTGTGACATTTTCCAGCAAATAATGGATTGTTTTAGGTATTTCAATAAGAAAGAGATCAACATGACAATTTTATAATAAGTGAAGGACCAAAAATATATTTTTCTTCTTTTTTTGGTAAATATCATATTTTTGTCTGGAAATTTGATAGAAATTGTATGGTTAATTCAATGACAAAAGTTTCACTAGGTAAGTGGAGTGGGCTATGATAGCATAAATATATTCTTTGTAATGAGATTTCATTTAAAACTACATATGACATGTCTAAGGTCCAACCTTAGAGAGGTTATATTATTGTACTCCACGCAAGTCTCCTCTCAACAAGAGAGTTACTTTCTCCCAGTGAGAACTTTTCTCCTGAACGGTATCAACTACGATTTCAGTCTATTATTCTTACTTCCGAAATGAACAAATGGAGACGGATTTTATTATTCACTTGGATTGGGGGGATTTTCATGATCAAGACAAAGGCAAACTGACTTTGATTGGCAAACTGTATACCAGAAAACATGTCAATAAATCTTCTATCAAGTCTATGGTGGGGAAAAGTTAGAATTTGAAGAGTTCACTGATCATCGGTGATGCATGGGATAACCTATTTACTTTTGCCTTTGAAAGGGATGATGATTTTGAACACGTCCTTAGTAATAGACCATGGTTGATAATGGGATACCTAATTCTACTACAAATGTGGTCACCCCCGCTATCCAGTAATGAACTCCATATACACCACAGTCCATATTAGGTTCCACTTCATGGCTTACCCAAGGAGGCTGTGACAGTTAAGAATCTTGTGACATTAGCGGGGACATTAGTAAGGGTTTTGGGTTATGAAGAACCAATGGGTGTACAGGGATTGACCTGAACACGTCCCTTTAGTGGCTGGCGTTTGGATTTCTCGACCACATCTTCCTAAACTTTGGGTGTCTTGTAGATATGAAAAATTGTAAGGTTTCTGTTATAATTGTGAAAGGGTGGGCGATGATAACCGTAGCTGAATATCTGTTATAATTGCAAGCAGTTGCCAAGGTAGTCTGGTTGGAAGATTTTCCACAGCATACTGCTGTTGTTCATCACGCCCTGCCAGTAAGTGATTCGTAAGCATCTCTGCATCGCGTTGCAAATTTGACAGTTTCAGACAGCCTTACATATGGTAGAATCGTTATTGATGGTTACCAAGAAGGCCTCATGGCTAGCCAAATGGACCTTGATGCTTCTGTTGATGCGATGGATGGGATTAAACTATCAGGAAATACCCACGTCTTTAAAGCATCTTGGGCCTCCACTAGATTATGCCTATAGGGGGAATCCAGGTCCTTCTGACTTGCTTGATGAAACCTTCATCTCTGAAGGTCCGACCCATGCTACTGAGTTTAAGCATAAGTCATCAGTGATTGGATTAAAGCCCACAACTAGTCCCCCTCAGCCACCAGTCATGCCTTCAACTTCGTTGAGTCTTAATCGTAATTCATTCACTCAGGCTTCGGGAGGTTTTTGTGCAGCACATGTAAAACTTGCAACGACTCTCACTGTTTCTCAAACACCTACTTTGTTGATATTTCATGCGATGAGGTCGACCCTATGTTCTCAACCTTAGAGGTGCGAGACTCTTCCCGATATAAGTTGGCTTTAGTGCAAGATTTTCAGCGGTTTCATTTGCAGTGTTCAGCGGACTGCACTAGTTCGTCGCCAATCGCAAAGAAGTTGAGGCTTCACAACGACGCCTCTCCTTCACTATGAAAATCTCCACGTGTTTCAGCTAAGGGTACACATGGGTTTGATTTGGTGAAGGTCCCTGTTTCTCTTATGGATGATCGTTTCACTAACTTTTCTGAAGTTGGGCTTGATGGCTTGCCTTCAAAAGCCATCAGGGAATCACGAGTGTCCTAGCATGGAACTGGTGGAGGTTGGGGGCTCCTATAACAAGCCGTAATTTGAAGGATGCTTGTGCTAAGTACAAGCCCTCAATAGTTTTCCTATCAAAAACTAGAATGATTAGTAAGAAAATTGATAAATTTAAGCGTTGTTATCACTACCATCACAATTTCTGTTGGAAGAAAGGCAGGACTATTTAGTTTAAAATATTGGAAGAAGAAATTCTAAAAGTGAAAAAGAAAAAAGCTAATGGAGATAATGGAAAATTTCTATTAGATTTGCCTTCTAGACTTGGTACAGCAATAGGAGGATCATCCCCTATTTATAGGATTCAAGAGAAGGTTATAACCTATTCATTTAATGTAACTCCCTACTACCACCTACTTCTACATTTATTTACTTCATTTTTTAACCAACACCTACTTCATTAAATAAGATAATTCTTGATAATAGGGTTAAACTAATAGGCCTAACATGAATTGGACATACAATACATTTGGGCCAAAATTAAGTTTATTTGTAACATATCTTGTCACACCCCATAACCCTGGAGTGTGACCGGCATAGGAAACGAGAAAAATTCTCGAATCTACAAGCCAACACTAAATGGAAATTAAAATCATACCAACATTTTTCAATCTCTCACCATATTCAAAGTAAACCTTGTCCTTTTTATAAGGATATTTTGTCTATATACAACATAAAGATTTTGTAGAAATTTCGGTAGAGTCTACCTAATAAGTGGAACATCCCAATATTTCTACAAAATCCTGCCAAGCAAACCAATTTACATAAGGAGAGCTCCGCTCTCATTAGAGTGAGTCAAAACAAAATATACAAAATACAAAAGGTGGGGAATACTCATTTGTGGTCTAGATACATCGCTAGAGCAAACAAAAGAATAGTTACCCAGAATTTATATACAACTTAAAAAATGTAATGTACAACAAAATGAAAATAGGGCTAGTTCTCACAGAACCAGGAGGGCTCACCCAAGGAGATCTCAATCACTCCTTAGCTCCCTTTTGAATCTCACTAGCTCCACTATCTGAGATAACAACTTTTCTAGCAGATAGCATCCCAACATCAATAAACAATATATATATATATATATAATTAGCAATCAAAAACATGATGATGATTATAACATTTAATTTATAAACCAACAACAACCAACTAAGTGTTGCACATTGTAAAACATGTTTTATTGCCTGAATCAAGATGCCTTATAAAGTGAAAAGAAAGAATTAATAAATTCCTTAATATCAATTAAGGGGAAGGACAACCATGGACTAGCCTATAAATATCTAGTGTGGCACACAACCCAGAAGGGTAACTCACAACAAGTGCGAACACATAATCCTTATGCATGGAATCAATTAACTTTACAATACTATTTTATCTAGAAGTTGTATATAACCGTATGCATGAGATTTATCAACAGTCTAAATCAACACATATATGATGTGATTATATAATTCACCTTAAGAAAATCCATCTACTAAGAATTCACAATACCAAATAATAAGAATCATAATGGTAATTGCAAAACATCTCCTAATAAAGAAAAATGGAATATATATATAGCAAAAAGAGTTGGGAGTGTTATCTATGCAACTAAACTTCATTCACTAACAGGCAACCAATTCCTAAACCTTTCTAGCATTAAGCTCATATCACAAGTAATCACCTTATCATTACCTTAATCCCCTCATAATATTGTGATTTACCATTTAATTGTTTCTCTGCTCCTAAGAACTTTTACCACCACAAGGAAATAAGGCCTCATAAATATATCCTAACAAGAATTTCCACTCTAGTATATTATCAAGTAATAACCAAATTTATCAATTCCCATTCATTCTCTTAATACAACTCCTATTATTAAATTTCTCCAACATGATTAGACTATAGGTCATTTACCATAGGTTTTTCAACATACTTAACCTTCCTATAGCCCTTCCATACATGCAAAAATTCAAGGAAAATTCTAAAACATTATCAATTCATCTTTCCTATCCAAACAATAATTTCTAATTATTCTAATTACTGCCTTTATGCTACTAATTGAAGCTTTAAATTCAAAAAGTTTAGTTTGGTCAGAACCCTAAATTCACATCCAAATTAGGGTTTTTTACCATGAGCTTGAATTTCTTGAAATTGAAAGCAGGGAATGGCCAAAATTAATGAGAAAACAATAAAGCACATCAAAATTTTGCGTTTCACTCACCAATTTGAGCTCAATTGGATGAAATCTGTGGTTTTCCTCTTTTCCAGAATCCTAATGCAAACCGCCAAATCTAAAGCAATTACCAAGTTATAGAGCACGAGATTAGAGGGGAATGGCCAGAAATCATGTAAGGAAAAAAACCCATAACAGAAACACCGAAGAAAATCACATTCTTAAGTTGAATTTTCTTCACAATTTCAGTGTGCAATAATCATGAAACCAACAGGTTTTTTTGCCGGAAAATGACGACCTATGCACAATGACTCGCCGACGACGATAGAGCTAGTGGCAAAGGATAGTTCTGGTGACATGAAACTGAGGCTCCAATGATCGTGCAATGCCAGAAACTCCTCTCTGTTGCTGTTTACTTTGAGCTATCAGGGAAAAAAGATGATATAAGACTGGGGGCTTTTTCATCATTTCGTATCTTAGGGACAGGTATCAGCGCTTTAAAAAAAACAAGGGAAGTGGGAAAGCCAAAATTCAAACCCTCATCCACTCAGATCATGCAAGTGAGGCCTATCCACTGAGCAAGCCTTAATCTCAGGACATATTTACACCTCAGAAAATGTTATACCTTAATAAAATTTATTTTTTTAAAAAAAAATTTCCTCTTCATTTATTCATTAACTAAGTGATTATATATCCCACTAATTAAGATTTATTGGGTCATTACACCCCTCCTTAAACTTAATTTTTGTGACTCCAAGCATGCTCCTTAATCTTTTAAAATCTCTTTACTTGAGTGGCTTGGTGAGAATGTCAGTAACTTATTCTCATGACTTTACATACTTTACTTGAATCTCCTTCCGCGTAATGAATTATCTAATATACTGGTATCTTACTTCAATCATGAAATATCAGATTCTTTACAAGTGTAAGAGCGGACTTGTTATCGATATAGATCTTTGTTGCATCTACTTGAGGCATATGTAACTCCTTCAATAAACTTAAAAGCTAAATGGCATGGCAAACACCTGAATTTGCAACAACATATTTAGCTTCACATGTAGAAATAGTGACAATTAATTGTTTCATAGAAATCCAAGTGAATGTTGTCTCTCACATGAAGAATAGGAATCCTATTGTGCTTTTATGATCATCCAAGTCACCATCGTAGTCACTATCACTATAGCCAACAAGCTTGAAGTTATTTGAAAAGGAATAAAGTAGACGAAAGTCAATGGTTCCTTTAATGTATCGTAGAATTCTTTTTGCCGCCTTTAAGTGAGTCATCTTCGGTTCTTCCATATAGCGACTTACAAGACCAAGGCTGAAAAGAGTGTTAGGCTTTGCACATGTTAAGTACCTTAAGCTTCCAACTAAGCTCTTGAATTGAGTGGCATCCACTTGTTCTCCATCTTTAAACTTCGATAATTTTAGTCCACATTCTATTGGAGTATTGATCGCATTGCAACTCTTCATTCCAAACTTCTTCTAGACATCTCGAGCATAGTATTCTTGTGATATAAAAATGCCTTATGCCATTTGCTTAACCTCGATCCCAAGGTAGTAAGACATAAGGCCAACATCGGTCATTTCAAATTCTAGAGTCATTTCTTTCTTGAAGTCTTCAAAATGTTTTAGATTATTTCCTGTAAAAATGATATCATCCATATAGAAGCAGACAAATAACATATCTTAATTTTCATTCACCTTTACATATAGTATACTCATGTGGGCATTTGAGAAAGCCATTTTCTTGAAAGTACTTATCAATTCTACTATTCCATGCTCGTGGTGCTTGCTTTAAGCCATATAAGGCTTTTTTCAACCTCAAAATTTTATCTTCTTAACTTTTACAACATAGCCCACTAGTTGTTCAATATAAACTTCTTCTAACAGTCTATTCAAAAAGGCTAATTTGACATCCATTTAATAAATTTTCCATTTTTGTTGTTCAACCAAAGAAATTATTAATCTTTTTTACTCTAATTGAGCCACTGGAGCAAACACTTCATTATAATCTATTCCATACCTTTGGTTGTAGCCCTTTGCCACCAGTCTTGCTTTATGTCTCTCCACTTTTCCTTCAGCATTTCTTTTCTCTTTGTAAACCCATTTGACTCCAATCGCCTTTTGTCCTTGCAGAAGTGAGGCTAGCTCCTAAGTATTGATAGCTTTCATTTCTTCATCCTTAGCATCTTTCCACTCCTTGTGTTGAACCACTTCTTCATAACCTATAGGTTCACATCCAGTAAATTGAGTAAAGAGAGTGAGTTCATTTAAATTTTTAGTTACCTCATAAATTTGTTGGAGACTTCTCATATGAGGGGTTCTTTCACTTGAACTTGTAAACAATTCTTGACAAGTTAGAGATGAAGATGGTGACAAAGGTGGGCTTGTAAGCTCTAGAGCTTCTTCATTTGATTGCCTTTCATTAACTTTAAAAAAAGGAATGAAATCATAATCTTCTCTCTCCCTTCCATTCCAGCTCCACATATCTTTTTCATCAAACTCACCGTCTCTATTGATGACAATCTTTTTTGTGATAAGATTGTAAAGCTTGTAGCCTTTGGATATTTTATCATACCCAATGAATATCTGCTTACCACTTTTGTCATCAAGATTGGAACGCCTTTGATTAAGTACATGAGCATAAGCAATGCTTCTAAAAACTCGTAGATGTGAGATATTTGGCTTTCTCCAACTCCATGCTTCTTGTGGAGTTTTGCAATCAAGACTTTTAGTTAGGCATCAATTGAAAATATAAACAATACAATCAACTGCTTTAGTCCAAAATTCTTTAGCCATCTTCTTACATTTTAGCATGCTTCAACCCATTTCAAGTATAGTTTTATTTTTCCTTTCAACCACACCATTTTGTTATGGTGATCAAGGCATTGATAAAGGATGACAAATCCCATTTATATCACAAGATTTATTGAATTCTTTTGATGTGAATTTGCCTTCTCTATCAGTCCTTTAGGCTTTAATTTTATAGGCACTTTCTTTCTCAATAAGAGCCTTGAACCTTTTGAACACTTCAAATGCTTTTAATTTTTCTTTTAAAAAATATACTTGTGTCTTTCTTGAAAAATCATCAATAAAGAGTAAGAAGTAATTCTTACCATATGAGCTTAGAGTTATAGGGCTACACAAATCACCATGTATAAGTTGTAAAGGCTCATTAGCTCTTGATGTCTCCTTTTTTGGAAAAGCTTTTCTAGAATGCTTTCCAAGAAGACATCCTTCACATAGTTGATTAGAATGATCTATTGAAGGCAATCCTTTAACCATGCTCTTAGTTAACAATAATTTCATACTGTCAAAATTTACATGGCCAAGCCTTAAGTGTCAAAGCCAAGAGTTATCTTTCAAACATGCCTTCAAGCATTTGGAATCATCATTTTGAATTTCAATTAGGAACAGTCTATTTCCTGCCATTGGCACTTTGGCTATTAGAGTTCCTTCTTAATCTCTTAAATAAAAATGATGATTTTTTATATGTATATCAAAATCTTTTCCAAGTAATTGCCTTAAGCTTAAGATATTGTTCTTCAAACTTGGCAGATAATAAACATCATAATTGAATTGGTGACTTCTATCTTTAAGAAAAACTAAGATTTTACTTTTTCTTGAATAGATATCTTGGAATCATCACCAAAGGTGACATGTCCATTAATTTGTTCTAAGTTCACAAACAAACTTTTATCACTAGTCATATGGTTACTTGCTTTAGTGTCATGACACCATATGCTCTTCTTTGATTCACTATTCTCCTTAGTCATGAACAAAGTGAGCCCAACATCTTCCTTCACCTCTACGAGATTAGCTTTCTCTTCCACACGATTAGCGTTTCTACAATTGGAAGAGTAATGGCTAAATTTGTGACAAGTAAAGCATTTGATTTGAGATTTTTCATACTTTTGGCTTTTGCTTCCTCTCCCACATCCTCTTTAAGACCTATGACTACTTTCTTCATAATTATTATAGTTGCCTCTGCCTCCTCTTCCTCAGCCTGGACCACATGCACGACCATGACCACGACCACATCTTTGCTATTTGCATTCTCCATCATGGTCTCTACTCTCTTTGAGAGTGACCTTTGAGTAAAGAGCTTGTTCTAACAGCTCAATCATCTTCTTCCTCATCCTTTCTTTGTGAACTTGAAATGACCCTATAAGTTGGTCAATAGTCATGGTGTCTATTTTTTTTCATTCTTCGATTGCAACAATGATATGTTCAAAAATGGAAGTTAAAGATCAAAGAATTTTCTCTATCACTCAGGTATTGCCCATGGCTTCTCCATTTCTTTTCATTTAATTAACAATAGCCAATATTTGAGTAAAATAATCAGAAATACCTTTAAAATCTTTCATATGAAGTGCTTCAAACTCACTTCAAAGGGTTTGTAGTCGTACCTTATTTACTTTATCTATGCCCTTGTATGCATTTTGAAGAATCTCCCAAGCTTCTTTGGAAATCGATGCATTAACAACCTTCTCGAACATGACGTCATCCAAGCATTGGTGAATAAGAGTAAAAGCATGTTGATCCTTCCTTCTTGCCTTATGCAAAGTCTCCCTTTGGGTAGGACTTAAGGAACCCTCATTTTGAGTTACCTCATAACCTTTCTCTACCATCTCCTATACGTCATGAGAGCCTAGTAGAGCCTTCACACAAATACTCCAACTTCTATAGTTGTCTTTGGTTAAGCGAGGGAATTGGAAAGGAAATATGTTATTTGCTATCTTTTTCTAAGATGGTTGAGCTCTAATACCACTTTGTTGGAGAAAAGGCAGGGTTATTTAGGTTTAAAATATTGAAAGAGGAAATTCTGAAAGTGGAAAGGAAGAAGGTTACAACCAACATTCATTTAATTTAACTCCTTACTACCTCCTACTTTTACATTTATTTACTACACCTTTCAACCAAAACATACTTCATTAAATAAGATAATTCTAGATAATAGGCTTAAACTAATGGGCCTAACATGGATTGGACATACAATAAATTTGGGCCAAAGTCAAGTTTATTTATAACAATTTCTCAATCGACCCAGTTGGTCTTTCAAGAGGTTTATCACTCTGGTGGGATGAAGGAGTACATCTTAGGATTGTTTTGCTTTCCAAACATTATATATGTTGAAATCCTAAGAATTTTGGATACTTTTCATAGTTTCATCTCCTTTATTTATGAGCCACCTATTGACTCATGGAAGGATGCTTTTTGGTAAGAACTAATAGTCATAGGTCTGGTTTAGTGACTTCAACAATCTTCTCTTTGCATCTGAGAAATAGGGTAGACATTTACACACTAAAAGGAGTCTATCATACTTTTAATGCTTTATAATGGAGAAGGAAATGGTGGGTCTGGGCTTTAAAGGCCCAAAGTTCACTTGGTCGAGCACATATTAAAGAGAGATTAGATAGGGTTGTTTACAACATTCTATGGAGGCCTTAAATTCCAAAGACAGTTATCTTTCACTTGGAGCTTATAGGCTTGGATCACTTACCTCTGGTGCTTGTTTCCAATTATAATGACATAAGGACTCCATGAGTCATCAAATTTAAGTAGATGTGGTCAGAGCATAAGGGTTTCTTACTCACTGTCAATGCTAACTGAAGATAGGCCATCACTAAGGATGGTGTTGTTTTTTATTGTTTCTTAGCTAATTTACAATAGGTGCAGAGGCTTTACTTTTTTGGAGCAAGGTTGAATCCCCAAATAACAAACAGATGATACAATAGTTGCTTGAGGACTATCAAAAGTGTTTTAGGAGGAAACGGTTGGAAGAAAAATTGTAGATAGCTCGAGCCTTGATTGACTTATTAAAAGAATTTTGAAAGCATGAGGAATGCTATTAGACAGAGCTTTTAAGGATTACATGGCTTAGACATAATGACATGAATACCTATTTTTTTTATTCTACTATTGTCATTCATCACCAAAAGAATAAGATGTTTCATTTAAAAGTGGGTGATGATCGGTGGATTAATAATAAAGATGACATTGCTAAGGAATTTCAAAAGTTCTATTCATCTTTATTTTCTTCATCAGCCACTCATGACTTTGCAAATGTCTTATCCTTTTTATCCCTTTGTAACACTCATGAATTTTTTTTCTTTCATTAAATAATTATATTTCAAAGAAAAAGTTAAAGAGAGATAAATATATTAAGTAAATCACTTTGAAACCTAAAATGGAGGTTGACACTAATGGCTAAGCATCCCCTAAACATCTTCCCCTACCCCGATTGAAGCCTTAGGTGTTCAACTTGGATAATTTTGATGCATTTCTTTGTTGTGACATATGTCCCTCCTATATGGAATTACCAAAATGCCACTAGCCTTTTTTTTCTTCTTCACATGAACTTTATTGTTGTAGCCTTTGTTCTTTCTCTTCTCTTTCAATTTGGTCGATACTATGGATGTTGAGCCTCTCCATGTCATTGCTACCATCCTCCAACCATTTGTGACTAAAAGTCATTGTTTAGTCATAAAACTTGAGTTGCCAGCGAGGTCCACTTTTAACGCAATCTCAACCAAATTTTGATCTAATTGATGCAATTTTCCATTGATTTGTTTTGGAGCTTTATTTCCTTAATGAAGTTCAGCTCATTTTCCTTTGTCTCCACTAATTAATTTCATGTAACAAGCTTTTAAATTACAAAACCCCAATTGCAGTGTTAAATTGACATAATTTGAAGTTAGGGCATGATTTTTGGATGCGATTTCATCGAATTGAGATGTGAGTTCACTTGTAACTTGATTTTCAAAGTTCTCTCTTATGTATCCATTGATTAATTTCACCTATGTGGCTCAAAATCCAAAAACCCCAGAAGTTGCACTGTTCATGCACGAAAGTTTGAATTTGGAGCTCAATTCAATGAAATCTCATCAAATTGAGTTGGGGCTTCTTATCGTAGGTAAATTTTGCACCTTTTTCCACTGGAATCAATGGTCAATTTTGAGTTTTAGCTCCAAAATTAAAAAACCCCTAATTTGGCTATGTGTGGTCATACTTATAGGATGATGAAATTTGAAGTTTTTGGGCTTCTTTAAGTTCATTAAGCATCTACAGGAAGGATAACGGGAGTTTTCATTTTAAGTGGTAAGTGGATTTCAAAAATTTTTACCTAATTTTCTTGGATTCTCATTAATGTAAAAGAAAGGAAAAAGGAATGGAATCTTTTCCTGGAGTTGATTAAATGGCCTTAGATGATTATTACAATTTAATAAGTGATTTGGGAACTAGGTTGGTTGATTATTCTTAACGTCACACTAATGAAGGTTATTAGATTCTTGAGTATAGATATTAATTTTTAGCCCAGTGGGTTAAGGATGAAATTGTTACCATATAGATTATTTAAGTTCCTTGGACATTTTTCCTAATTTGTCTATTTATGCATATGTTACCATAGGGAATGAAAGTGAATTTCTACGAAGAGAAGCAAATAAATCACATGGGGAATTAAGCAAATCAAGTTGACTCACTTGGTGAAATCGACGAGTCAACTTTGAGTTGGGTGAGTTGGCTCAGCTGGTCTTCATCTCTCATTTTTCTAAAAAAATATGTTGGGCAGACTTGAACCCACGTCCCTGCTGCTTATTCCCAGCAAGCCATGCCACTCAACCACAATGTTACCTTTGTTATATATATGTAATACATTATATATAATTACTACAATATTACTACTTGACTATATATATATATATATATATATATATATATTAAGCTATGATTTAATTAACTTGATATATTAAACACTTTAACACTTTTAGGGTCTCAATCTAAACCAATCATGTTTTAACATAGTAAAAAATTTAAATATTAATTATTTAATATAGTTACCCAAAAATAATAAAGAATTTATATATTATTAACGCACATTGCTAAAATTTGATGCATATATGGTTAGGAAATTAGGATTTTTTGTTAGCTAATGCGAACTTATATATTATTTTTATTTGAGACTTAGTTTTGTTAAATGAGTATTATTTTATCATGAATAATAAATTATGAAGCTTATTGAAATTTGTATATTGACTTGAATGAAAAGTATAGAATGCAGAGTATAGATCATAAAATGAGTATTTATGTATGAAATTTTATGTATTTATATGATACAATTATGTTTAATATCCATTATTATAAACTCTTACAATTCTACATTACGAGTCTACCTTCCCGTTACGAGTTTACCTAGAATTGCGAGTTTGACAACCTTGGATATTACAACATATAATTGTTTTCAATTCTATCTCATTTATTGATTTTAAACAAGTTTTAACTATTGATTCTATCCTAGTGGGGACAAGCTTCTTGTTCACACTATTTTCTACACATGAAATTTTAATTGAAAGTAAATTGAATATTTGGATTTGTTGATTCATTTAAAGATTGATTCGAACTAGAAAACTATTTTGAATATTTCACTTGACCTAACAAAGCATTCCAAAAGAACTATTGTGACTAATGGTTCTAATTGTGAAAATGCTACAACATTGGATTTTATGTATTTATGAAGAACTTTGATTCTATATTTACAAACTTATTTAATAATGAAATTATGAACTTCTAATTGTGGATTTTTTTAGAATTTTGATTTAAGTGAGCTATGTGCTTAAAATCTATGGTGATTTACCCTTTGCAAGCTGTGTGTTTTGCGTCTAAGAATTCTAATCTCTGTAAGTTATGTGCTTTATATCTATGGTGATTTACCATTTGTGAGCTATGTGTTTTGCATCTGAGAATTCTAATCTCTATGAGCTATATGCTCTATATCTATGGTAATTTACCCTTCGCGAGCTATGTGCTCAACATATGAGAATTCTAATTTCTGTGAATTATGTGCTCTACATCAATGGTAATTTACCCTTTATGAGCTATGTGTCGTGCATATGAGAATTGTGATCTCTGTGAGCTATGTGCTCTATATCTGTGGTAATTTACCCTTTGTGAGTTGTGTGCCCTGCAACTAAAATTCTAATTTCTATAGCTATGTACTATATATGTGTGATAATTTACCCTTCACAATTGTGTTCTCTGCGTCTGTGAATTCTAATTTCTGTAAGTTATGTGCTCTATATCTGAGGTGATTTACCTTTGCGAGTTGTGTGCTCTACGTCCAAGAATTTTGATCTCTATGAGCTATGTGTTCTATATATATGGTGATTTACCCTTTGCGAGATGTGTGCTTTGCATTTAGGATTTCTAATTTCTGTGAGCTTTGTGCTCTATATTAATGGTGATTTACCCTTCATGAGCTAAGCGCTCTGCATCTAAAATTTCTTATTTCTAGGAGCTATATGCTCTATATCTATAGTGATTTGCTCGTTACAAGCTATGTGCTTAGCGTCAGTATACTGTTCCATTTGTATTTAGATGCTCTATATTATGCTTTATTAAATTATTTTGATTTATTATTTAGTTGATTCAAAAAGGATGATTTGATCATGTTTTGATTTCATGAGTTTACACAGACGATGTCTTTATTTAAATTATGAATGATTAGTTTTTATTCTTATTTGTTGTGGATGGTGTGGTAAGTTTTTTGTTTGTAAGGGGAAAAAAAAAAGAACATTTGGCGCCCTTGGCTTGCCCCTTCCTAACATTTTTTTGTTTGGAATTTTTTTTTAATGCACTGAAAGGAAATAATAGATCATACACTAAACTTTGAGAACATTCACTCTGCATAAATTTTAGTTCTTCTAATTTATAGAATTTCACATAAAAAAATAAGTATTATATGTTATTTGTAATTATTTAATATATGTTATATTTTAAATGAATATATATATATATATATATATTTAAAATTTTTATGAATATCAATTTATTTTAATGATTTTATACTTAGAATAATAAAATCAAAAACTTTAAAAATTATAGAATAACATGTTTTCTATTTTTATGTTAGTATATGTAAATTAAAATAAAAAAGAGAAAATAATCTTTTTGGTTTCCCACTTTTTGCTTTTGTGCAATATTAACTCAAAAATTTTGAGTATCAAAATGGTCTCTTAAAATTTATGAACCATATTAAAAGTCCACTTAAAAATAATAAAAAGACCATTTTTGTCTCCCTCATAGAGATTACTTTTGCAGGATTCATAATTTTTAAGGGATTTTAATTGCACACAAATTTTTTAGAGCCCAAAATAATATAAAAATAAAAAGTGGAAGACCAAAATGGGTTTTTTCAAAAATAAAAAATTAAAGATGATTATTTTCTTTCAATTAATTTTATTTATTTTATTTTTATTTGTTCATTCTTTCACTTCACTTAATATTTGCTGTTTTTAATTTTTTTTCATATATTTCTTTTAAATACTTTTCAATTTTACCTTTGTATTCATATTGCCTCTCATGTGTCAAGAGTTTTTAGTTTTAATTGATGCTCTTGAAACTCATACTTCAATTCTACAATTATAATTCTGACAAGAGGCAGAGAAAAAGCTATTTAGGATATGAAGTTTTTTACAATAAAAAGTTGAGAGGTACTGCACTACTTTTAAACATTTTAAAATTTTCTTATCAAATGTGCTATTTATTTTGTTATAATGTTTTTAAAGATTTGTTCTTAGGAGGTGTACATGATGTCTCTTATCTTTTGTTGTTCCTTTTTTGTTAATGGTTTTTAACAAAAATAGTCCCTCTTCTCTAGCACTAATCTTGTAAAACACTTATGAACATGTTTGGTACGTAAGAAAGGTGGCTAATGAAAAAGGAATGGGAGTGAGATTCCCTTAGCTAGCACATTTGGTACACTGGAAAGAAAAACTTAGTTCATTCCATCAACTTATCTGACTCCATCATAGGTAGGAATCCTCATTCTATCAAGGTACCTATGGAACAAGGATGGAATGATTAAATAAAATACCAAAATACCATTTTTATTTCTCATATCCTCTCTACATATGCTAAGGGTGAGCACAAATCCGATTGGCCCACCCAATCTGGCCTAATTCGATCACATTAAACCAGGTTGGGCCAAGCTAACTTAAAAAATTTCGTATATTTGACTGGATCATATTAGGTCTCGAGGGGACATAAGACCCAGCCAGACCTAGTATTACTTTTTCATTTTTTATAATTTATTTTTATTTTATTTAAACTAAATTTACATATAATAAAATTTTTAAATATCAATTCTTTTAAACTTTTAATTATTTCTCATTCCAAATCTTATTTTTTTTATTCCATTATATTTCCTTTTAAATCTTTATTTTGTTAATATTTTCTTCAACAAAAAACAATTGTATTAATTTTTTAATTTAAAAAGAAAAAGAAAAAGTCAGAGACCTAACTTGGCCCAGCCACTAACCAGGTCTAACTATTCAAAGTCCTGCATAATTTCAAGCACCTATTCAAAGTCTTATACAAGTTTAGGCACCCTTTCAAAGTCCTATACAAGTCCAGGCACCCATTCAAAGCATTGCACAAGTCCAGGTAACCTTTTAAAGTCCTACATAAGTCTAGACATCCTTTCAAAGTTTTGTACAATTCCAGGCACTCTTTCAAAGTCCTGCACAAGTCCAGGCATCCTTTCAAAATCCAACAGAAGTCTAGGCACTCTTTTAAAGTCCTGTTGAAGTCCAGACACCCTTTCAAAGTCCTGCACAAGTTCAAGCTCCCTTTCAAAGTCTTGCACAAGTCCAAGTACACTTTTAAAGTCCTGTACAAGTCCAGGCACCCTTTCAAAGTCCTGCACAAGTCTAAGAACTCGTTCAAAGTCTTTCATAAGTACAAACACCCATTCAAAGTCCTATATAAGTCCAGACACCCTTTCAAAGTTCTACACAAGTCCAGGCACCCTTTCAAAATCCTACACAAGTCTCGACATCATTACATTTTTGCATAAGTCCTACACAAGTTTAGACACCCTTCCAAAGTCCTATACAAGTTTAGGCATCTTTCAAAGTCTTGTACAAGTCTAGGCATCTTTACAATTTTGTACAAGTCATGCACATGTCTAGTCATCTTTACTTTTCTGCACAAATCTAGGCATCTTTATATTTCTACATATGTCATGCACAAGTCTAGGTGTTGTAACATACCTTTCAGCGGAATAAAAAAGTTTTTAAATTGATTCCCAAAATGTATCTTGAAAATCAATCTATTTGGAGTCGCCACTAAAATTTTTAATGGAAAACTTTGGGAAACCAATTTTAAATAAAAAGAGAAAAGGCAAAATGGTTTGCAAAAAATAGAGATGGGTTTAGGAGTCTGTTTGAATGTGGGGAAGGTGTTAGGCATCCCATAACACCCATCCATGAGGACGGTTACCTTAAACTAGTCAACTTAAATAGAATATGGCCTTAAATTTATCTCAATTACCCTTTATTGACATGCATGCCCATTAAACAAAGAAAGACAAAAATGACAATAATGGAAGCAAACAGATCAATATTTACAAAGGGCAAACTTGGCCTAGGATGAAAGTCTAGGGCCTACGTACCTTGGGATAGGGATCAAAATCCACGTAGTTCGACTAAAAGGTGTATCTTATTGGTTGATGGTTAATAATTTTTGTGATTAGAACAAGAGGGTTCAAATTAAATAGATTCTTTGTAAATAAAATGGGATTGGAATTTGATTTGGATATTTTAGTTTACAACAACCTGATTAATCTAATTTCTTTGACCTCTTCATGTTTCTCTCTTTTTTAATTTTTGTTTATTTTTGGAATCTTTATTTTGAAATTTAAATGAAATGATTATAAAGAATGAATTTAATCATTTTTTTAGAAAAAAAAAATTAATTAAGATATTTATTTTTGCATTATTATCATTATTGTTATTATTGTTTTAAAATAAGTATGTACTAATTTTAGGGATCTAAGAAGATTAAAATCTCACATGGTCCCAAGCATTCGAGGAAAACAATATTCTCACACGATAATTTTGTAAATAATGGAAAATATTTAACTAAAGTGAATATTTAATTATTATTATTTTTAAAACAAATATGTACTAATCTTAGGGATCTAAGGAGATTAAAATCCCACACAACCCTAAGCATTCGAGGAGAACAATATTCTCACATGATAATTTCATAAATAATGGAGAATATTTAATTATTATTATTATTTTTAAAACAAATATGTACTAATTTTAGGGATCTAAGGAGATTAAAATCTCACATGGTCCCATGTAATCGAGGAAAACAATATTCTCACACGATAATTTTGTAAATAATGAAAATATTTAATTAAAGTAAATATTTAATTATTATTATTTTTTAAAATAAATATGTACTAATTTTAGGGATCTAAGGAGATTAAAATCTCATATGTTCCCATGCATTCGAGGAGAACAATATTCTCACACGAAATTTCGTAAATAATGGAAAATATTTAATTAAAGTATATATTTAATTATTAATATTTTTTAAAACAAATATGTACTAATTTGAGGGATATAAGGAGATTAAAATCTCACATGATCCTATGCATTCAAGGAGAACAATATTCTTACACGAGTATTTTAGAACCTCACTTGTAGGATCAAGATTAATCTCACATTGGCATATATAAAAACAAGTAAAATAATAAAGTAAAAAAAATGAAAAAAAAAGCACAAAATAAAACAAAAAAATAAAACACGATATGGCGTTGGTTACTGAACGTGAAGATGTGAAAGCTTTCTTGTAAGCATGTTGTACCTAGTTCCTTCCTTCTTCCTCCGGTCTTGGCTTCTCCTTGGTCAGCGTCTCTGGTGGAGCACTTCTTCTCCTTCCTCTCTCTCTTTTCGGTCTATAATAAGCCTATAACGTTTCTCTTTCCTCTTTCTCTCTCTCCTTTCTTCTTCTTCCCGTGGCTCGGCACCTTCGATTCAACTCTTTCACAAGCTATCCTCCTTATCTTCTCCTTTTCTTCTCAACCTGGCCTCCATCTCTCACTCTCCTTGGTCCATGGTGTTTCTATCTCCTCCCTCTCTCTCTCCTCTCTTCTTCATTTCACAGTTTGCTCACCTCTGTTCGCCCATGTTCACGTTGCTCGGAATAGGGGAAGGTGTTCTTCCTTTTTGGCTTGCTCTGGGTTTACTTCTCTGCTTTAGCTCGGTTTTTTCTTGTCTCAACATTTCTATTCAACTCATCACAGTCCCCTCATTACTGCGTTCACCTTTCTGCTCGTCACGGCCCCCCTTTTCGTCTCTGCTCATACACGTGTTTCTCAGTCCTACTCCTTCTTCTTGCCACAATCCTTTACTCCCTCTTCTCCTCTCTCCTTCCTCTTATTCTCAGCACCTTTCCTTCTCTTCTCGGCACCTTACCTCTTCTCTCTTCTTCTTCCTCCTTCAGCCATAGTCTTTCACTTCTTCTTCCCCTCTCGGTCCCTTCTTTTTTTCTTCTCCTCTACAACTTAGTCCCTTCCTCCCTAAGCTTCTCGGTTCCTCGCTCTTCTTTTCTCAGTTTTTGTCTCCCTTTTTCTTTACCTGTGGCCTCTACCTTCATTTCTTCCTCCACCATCTTTTTATAGAGGCCTCTGTTTGCCCCTGTCACTTCCACCAGTCTGTAAAGGGGACTACTTTCAATTCTCCTCCATCATCCTCGCAGGAAAGATGACTCACACATGTCTTTCCTTCATCTTTTCCTACATCTCTTATGATGCAGTATGATGCTGTCTCCATTTCGTGTTTGCAGTTGTATTACTTTTTATTATTTATTTATTTATTTTTTACTTATTACTATTGCCATAATTATTAATTAATATTAATTAATTTTTTTTAATTTTAAATTTTCTATTTCTATGATATATTTTTTTATTTTTTTTATAATCTTGCTTTAATTTTTATAATTATTTTAATTAGCTAATCTTATTTTTTAGGTTTTGAGTTTATTTAATTGTCTCCATCATTTATTTTCAATTTCAAATTGTCCCCAATTGAAATGTCATTTGAAGCTTTGTCTTTTTTTTTTTATTAATCTTTTTTATTTGCTTAATTATTAATTAATTGGTGTATCAATTAATAAAATAATTAGGGATGAGGTGTTCACAGTTGCCCCTCTTTGCTTGTCTCTTAAGTTAAGGAAGCAAATATTGTGACGAGATGACCCAACATAAGAGCAAGCAAATATGTGAACACACCACTCTTCATGTTGAGGGAAAACAAGTGTAAATCAGCGTCTGAATAGGATAGTGAGTTGCCTAAACATGATGCAGGACTTTTGACGTAAAATGTAAACTGTCTGGACATGATGTATGACTTTAGCAGCAAATGTAGATTTCCTGGACACGATGCAGGACTTTAGCAGAAATGTAAATTACCTGGACCCAATGCAGGACTTTTGACATAAATGTAAATTGCCTAGACACGATGCAAAACTTTAGTAAAAATGTAAATTGCCTGGACACGATGTAAGACTTTTGATAGAAATGTAGATTGCCTGGACATGATGCAGGACTTTTGATAGAAATGTAAATTGTTTGGACACGATGCAGGACTTTTGATAGAAATGTAAATTGTTTGGACATGATGCAGGACTTTAGCAAAAATGTAAATTGCCTAAACACGATGTAGGACTTTAGCAAAAATGTAAATTGCTTAGACACGATGCATGACTTTTGACAGAAATGTAAATTACCTGAACACGATGCAGGACTTTTATGTTGATTTAAAGAGAGGTATTCGCCTTGCATGGAATATGCTATCACGCAGTGCCATGCATGCACCTATGTGAGATGCATATCAATGTGCTCTGACCATAGTGTGACTCGTCAGCTCACTGAGCTTGTCATCTTTATGAACATAGCATTCCTGGGAGGTGAATAGATTCAAATTCTATTGAGTTTTTGTCCTTGACATTTGAATCATTATCTTGTGAACCTTTAAAATGATCTTTCTTGAACAAATAAAATGCTTGTGCCAAGGAAGGATGTGACTCTTTTGGAAGCAACTCTTAGTCATCTATGAGATGTGATTATAGCACGTGTTTGTGCACTAAATGCATGGTGCATATGTTTTTTTTTTTTTAATATCAACTCTGCACGTGTGGTGGATGCATGAGCGAGATATACAATGAATGTGGAGAATCATGTATGCATGAGATAAACATGTTTTCTTTTTCTTAAGGATTATGAAAATTTCGTTCTCATTGATATATTCCAAAATGATGCCTATACCCTGGCGTTAGAAATAAGAGAACACTACGTGAGTGTAGACCTTCTACCTTTTACTTTAGAAACTAATGGGGCGATATATTAAGTTATAGTTTATGCTGGTTAGGAAGAAGACCATATTGCTCGGAGCGAAAGAACTGTCAAACCAAGCTTCTTTTGTCGTGACCTTTAAGTCGTCGTTTCAATAGTCGATGGTCCGCATAACTTTATCTCTTCGAGCCAACACTTGACAGGCATAGTTTCCTTTCCTTACGGTAGCCTAGGGGACATTAGAAATGCTTCAATCTCTTTTTACAAAATAACCCGATAACGAAATCAGAAAAGCCTAAATGTGTATATGTTTCACACTTTAATCTTCATCCCAGAAATTGCATGGAAGCACTTACTTAAAAATCATGGATGTTCCCAAAATGTGTATCATTAAACAATATTTTGAATGACATTATTCACTTGAATATTTATCTTGCATATTGAATGAATGGAGCAATTATAAAGGCAATATGGTTATGTAGAAAGAAAAAGGGTAATAAGAAGCAAGTCTCTTAAGTGAGTAAGTGGCTTTATTTTGAAGATAGATCACATAGTCCTAAGGAAAGTTGATGATAAAATGGATACAAATGCAGAGGAGAGCAAAAATGGCAATTGGAATGTCTTTGATGTTTAGCTCCAGGTGACACTAGTTGCTTGTACCTGGTGTTGTCTTGGGTACACATATTTTGAAACTGGTTAATGAAAACAATCTCTAAGGATTTATCCAGGTAGGTGATTTAGACCTTGTGCAACCTCACTTCGTTCATCATCTATTACCCTAACTTTTGCTTAAGCTGCCTTTTCAGGTTTTCGACTTAATGGGCCCCGATCGTAAAATCTTTTTTCTTTCTTCTTTTCTTTTTCTTTTCATTGTCATTCCCATCTTAAGCAAAGTATCTCTTTACTGCATCTGAGTTAACTAGTCTTCCAAGCTCACTTCTATCCATATCGGCAAGAACCAATGCACCTCTAGATAATGTTTATATCACCACATATATACCTTTATATGAAGGTGCCCATTTGCCTCTATTATCCTCCAAGTTTGGTAGGATCTTTTTAAAACCAACTCCCCTGGCTTAAATTCCTTGGGATGAATCTTTTGATTGAAGGCCCATGCCATCCTTTTCTAGTATAGTTGCCCATGACACATAGCTACTAGTTACTTTTCTTTGACCATATTCAGCTGCTCGTATCGTGTCCTTACCCACTCACTCTCTTATATGTTAGATTCTATCAACACTCAGAGAGAAGGGATCTCAACTTCAACTGGGGTGACTGCATCTATGCCATATACTAGAGAGTAAGGAGTTACCCTTATGGATGTTCGTACTATTGTGCGATACCTATGGAAAGCATATGAGAGCATCTCATGCCAGTCTTTATAAGCGATAGTCATCTTACTGATGATTTTTTTGATATTCTTATTTGCTACCTCGACTACCCCATTCATTTGTGGCCAATAAGGTGCAGAATTGTGATCCTTAATCTTAAATTGTTTGCATAACTTCTTAATGTCAGCCCCATTCAGGTTGGGAGCATTATCAGTGATGATCTTTTCCGACATACCATATCGATATATGATGTTTGATTTCAGAAATCGGAGGAAGACCCTTTAGGTAATATTGGAGAATGAACATGCCTCTATCCATTTTGGGAAGTAATTAATGGCCACTAAAGGAATGGTGTCCATTTGATGTCTTTGGATTAATGGGACCAAGCACATCGATTCCCCACATCGAGAATGGCTAAGGTGCCACCAGATTGTGTAAGGGTTGCGGTGGAGCATTGATCCCATTGGCATATATCTGACACTTATGACATCTCCTCACGTAATCAATGTAGTCTTTCTCCATGGTTAACGAGAAGCATCCACACCTTTGAATTTGTCTAGTCATGGTATGGCCATTAGCATGGGTTTCGCACGTCCCTTCATGAATCTCTGTCATTATCCTTCATGCTTCTGATGCATCCACGCATCTGAGCAAAGTGTTATCCCATGACCTTTTATACAACACTTCTCCGCTAAGGAAGAAATTCATCGCTAATTGACAAATGGTCTTTTGGTCATTCTCATATGCCCTAGCCGAATATTGCCGACTCTAGACATAGTTTTTTATGTTATGGAACCAAGGTTGCCCATCGCTTTCTTCCTCCACATTTAGGTAGTAAGTTGGGGTGTCCCAAGTCTCAACCTAGATTGGCAACACGTTGACTCCACAGTTTAGCTTGATCATTATGACCAAGGTAGCCAATGCATCAGCAAACTAATTTTTATCATGGGTTAGATGTGTGAAGTTTATCTCCTCAAACTTTGACATCAATTCCATTAGGTACTTTTAGTATGGGATCAGTTTGGGATCTTTGGTTTGCCATTCTCCCTATACCTGATAAATTACAAGGGCCGAATCTTCAAACATGTCAAGATCTTTGACATCTAACTCTAAGCCAGCTTGCAAACTATTGACACAAGCCTCATATCCTGCCACATTATTTGTGTAGTCAAAACTATGCTTGACTGACACTGGATACTGTTTACCTTCGGGTGATGTTATCACTGCCCCTAGTCCACTGCCGTGTATATTAATGGCCCCATCAAAATACATTGTCCACTTGACCTCCTTTAGTTCATCTTCCTCCACTGTCAGAATATCCTTATTTGGGAATTGGTAGTCTAGAGGTTGGTATTCATCCAAGGGATTAGCCCCTAAATGCTTAGCTATAATACTCCCTTCAACGGATTTACTAGTCATATACTTCACGTCGTATTCTGAGAGTATCACTTGCCATTTTAAGACTCTTCTTGATACATGAGGACTCTCAAAGATGTATTTGATCAGATCCATCCTAGAGATCAGCCATATGACATGGTATAACATGTACTGTCTTAGTCTCTTTGTGGTCCACCTGAGGCCACAACAAGTCTTTTCAATTAAAAAATATCGAGACTCGCATTCATTATACTTTTTACTTAGGTAATAAATTGCTTTCTCTTTTCTTCCTAATTCATCATATTGGCCTAACACAGCACCCATGAACTCCAATCAAATCATTAGATAAAGGATAAGGGACCACCCTAGTGTAGGTGGCACCAAGACGGGGATTCAAGAGGTACTCTTTGATCTTGTCGAATGCCCACTGGCAAGTCTTATTCCATTCTCCCGGTTGGTTCTTACATAATAATTTAAATATTGGTTCACAAGTGGCAGTTAGGTTTGTAATGAACTTAGCTATATAATTCAAATGCCCCAAGAACCCTCGAACTTCTGTTTCCATACTAGGTGGTGGCATGTCACGAATTGCCTTAATTCAACCACATTTGAGTTCATATTCTGCAATAGCTTTTTCATTTCTAACATTTAAGATTGCATTGTCCCCATTTGATCCTTCAAGGCTCCCACTTCAGCTTCTAACCGTTGCTTAGACTCTGATCAGTTGTTTTCGATAGACATATCTCTAACACATGCCCAAGTTAGATAAGTTCGACTTTACGACTGAGCTTGGTTAGATGGATTCTTTCCCCTTTGGGCAATGTTGGCTTCTTACCTTATTTTGAAAAAAAATAAGGTAAAATAAAATAAAACAAATCTTAGTAATAAAACAATCACTTAGGTTTTTGACTTGTCAGTACATTGACTTAGCATAAGGAACATAAGAATTTCGAACCCTTGAATCTTTAAAGGTATGTATTGTACCACTCAATGAATCAAGGTAAATTGCTAATGCAAGGGACACTTAATGCCCACATGCGCAGGTCTGTTTTGCACCACACAACCTATTCATTCTTCAACGGATTTCAGATAATCCACATATGTAGTAGTGGGCATATTTGATAACCAAAAGCAGAAACCATGCATTTTACTAAGAACACAATATTTGATTACACCACTTGATTTGAACTTATACATCAAAAGTAACCCAGACTATGAGTTCACCTTACAAAATATTATAGTTTTCTCCATCTCATACTCATCTAAAATTTCATCAACATCTTTAGATCTTCTATAAGGTTATGACATAAAGTGAGAAATTCAGTTATAGCAGCGGAAATCTTCGTGGGGATGGCGTGCCCTTCAGCTTGTCTATATGCATAAGTGAATTCAGAAATGACATCATTGGCAAATAGAATCATCCTTTTGAGGTGCTCTAGCCACATTTCTTTCTCAATCACTTGCTCTTCATGGTGAGTCTCCCACAATCAAGCCTTTTCAACTTGATGGTTGAGCTATTCAATTAAGTTTTGCACTGCTATCACATTTTCACTCTTGACATTGGTCAACTCCCTCGTCTTTTCTTCTAGCCGTTTAATGAGCATATTGATTTCTCATTAGAAGTCAATAAGAGACTTGAGTTTTTCCATCTGCCTCATCATGACATCTTTTTCTTTAATAGCCTTTAACAATCAAGTTTGATAAATGAAGGCCTTCTTGTTGCTCTTTTCAGCTCGTTTTTTAACCCTCCTTACGGTGTCTTTTAACTTGTTATTTTCCTCCTTCAATCTTTCCAGCTTGATGTTCGTCCCTGACTCTTTTCTCCTTTTTGCTCTCTCATCTTCCTGTGACTTAGCTAAACTTTCCATATGCCTTTTGCTTAATTCCTCCAAATTTTATAGCTCAACCTTTTTACCTTCTAATTGCTTGGCTAGACACTTATTAACCTCCTGTAAGTCATTACTCAATAAAGGGTTAAGAGGTCCCAGGGGTGGGTGGATCCCACTGATTCTTTCTTTGAGCCAAGTTTCGTATTCTTTCGTGGTTGCCACGACGCACTTCCCTAACTCAAACCTCCCCTTACATATTACTTGACTCCATGCATAGTTTATCTTATGGATCATTTATACCTTCAACAGATCATCGTAGTAGAAACTGACTCTTCACACAGACTATTCAGACGAGATGTACTGTTCAAATGCAAATTGACAATGTGCAATAACAAGGTAATAATTAAAGCATCCTTGGGCACCTATAAGGGGAACATTAGGGAAATTTCCACAATAGTAAATGATATCCTCACTTTTCCACCAAGAAAGTTTCCACCAAATGCTAGTGTCTTCAAGTTCTTCTATCTTTTGGATCCACTTATTGCAGTTCATTTTTACTTGTAGTGGAATTAATCCTTCGTGATGTGGATAATCTTAGATTAGGTGATGAATGGTGTCAAATCTCATACCGAGTTGATATTCCCTGCCATAAACATGATTGACCCACTATATATTCAACAACAGTAAACAACACTTCAGCTTTTCTTTCTTTTCTCGATGGCAGAAACTTAATGTTAGAAACATTTCTGCTAGAAGCGCTAACATTGGATTCACATGGTGATTTTCTACCATCTATAGGACAATTATGGCTGCCAGATCAATACTCCCACTGCCGATGGGAATAATACTAACCCATACACTGCCAAGGCAAGCACTCTTTTGAAAACAACCCAATTCCCTTTTTCAACTAATGCTTCCAACCTTTTCTCTAAATATTTCCTGGATAAACCTTCTGTTGCCCCAAAGCAGCATAAATGGACTCGTGTGGATTCTTCCCCTAGAATTTGGGCTACAACGCTCTTGGAAGGGAGATGCCCGAGGTACAAGTAAATGGGAGTGCCTTTGGTAACAAGCAATTTCATCAGTCCCCTGTATTCTTCTAACGTGGGCGCAAGCTGGAAGGTTGGAAAAGTGAACCATCTTAATGAGTCATCCTAATGTTATACTAAGGTTACAAGCACATCAGGCTAGATAGGGGCCAGTAATAAATCTAATATATCCCTATAATCCCTTTGAAAATGGCGGAGCTGTTCTCCTCTGAGTTTTCCACTCATAATATGAAGTTTTCAACTGATTCAGCTTCTACCTTCACTTTAACTCTGTTCCCAGTCGAGGCCATTCTTGTTGGGCTTGTGTCTTAAGGTTGTGTAGCATTCAATGAGTCTATCATATCTTTATGCCAATCAATGAAAATGACAATTTGTGCTGTAACAAGTCCATTGGTTAAGAACAAAATGAAATGAGCATATATTTAACCAATAGATTACTTGACACTTCATTCACTGTTAATCACCAAAAGCCTTATTGATCTATTAGGAATAATACATATAGCTCTTCACCCAAGGAGATATAGGTCCTCACGTGGGCAAGGCTTAAATAAGTAAGCCATTGATATATTGTTTTCACAAAAATTACTGATTTTCAAAGATTCCCAACTCCATCAATACACCATTAGGCCAACCTTCCCACATGAACGAAGCTTTCAATTTTAGCTCATTTCATTTGGCTAATAATGCATCGAATGAAGATGTTATGATAATTTAAAACCACATAAAAAAAAGTTTAAAAAACATGTAATCCTGTCATGAATTATGTGTCAACATGCAAAATGAGAGTGCAATATGCTCCGTTGGTGTCCTAACTCAGGACAACCCTAAGTGTGGGAATGACACCCTAAAGATGGCAGACCCTAAGAAGGTTGTCTATTAAGTTCGGTCTATTAATGTGCATAGTTCTGAGGGTAGGTCTAGCATCTTAGAGAATTACTGGCTTCCCAGATTGCCCCCATTCAAAGGAATGATGTTCTCGTAACATAAATTAGACTAAAAGAGGTCAGAATCCCACTCCAGTCAAATCCACATAACAAGGTACAACCTGAGCGAGGTCTTTATGGCAATCTCTGGAAGTAAAAAGCTTCATAGGAAAACCAATATAAACCTCTACTAACCTAAGGCAAGTAAGGACTCGGGTATAAAGCCCAAAAAGTGTGTGAGGTAAAATGTCAATGTGTTTAGTGTAAGAGGGGAGCATACAAACCTTTAAACCTATAGTCTACCCAACCCTCTTCTGTCAAACAAATAAACTGCAAGATAAGCCAAGAATTTATAACATAGATAGGTGTCGTCTACCTTAAGGTTTTATTCTGCATGTTATCTATCCTAGTACATGCATTACAAATAAATGAACAAAATTATATGGCAAATGAGAAACTATAAGCATATTATATGACTAAAAAGGAAGATATATACCTACACAAATAGCAAGAATATCAAACAACCACATGAGAGAACTAAACAAGAAAACAATGAAGAAGAATAAACAATTAAAACAAACAAAACACACCAAGGGTAATCCATATAACAGAAAGCCATATTATTTCAAATGACTAATTAAATAGGCTTGACTCTCGAATTCTCCCCAGTAGAGTTGCCAAACTATTGTAACTAACCTTTTGGTGGAATAAAAAAGTTTTTAAATTGATTCCCAAAATGTATCTTGAAAATCAATCTATTTGTAATATCCACCAAAATTTTTAATGGAAAACTTTGGGAAACCAATTTTAAATAAAAAGAGAAAAGGAAAAATGGTCTGCGAAAATAGAGATGGGTTTGGGAGTCTATTTGAGTGTGGGGAAGGTGTTAGGCATCCCATAACACCCGTCTGTGAGGACGGTTACCTTAAACTAGTCAACTTAAATAGAATATGGCCTTAAATTTATCTCAATTACCTTTTATTGACATACATACCCGTTAAACAAAGAAAGACAAAAATGACAATAATGGAAGCAAACAGATAAATATTTACAAAGGGCGGACTTGGCCTAGGATGAAAGTCTAGGGCCTACATACCCTGAGATAGGGATCAAAGTCCACTTAATTCGACCAAAAGGCGTATCTTTTTTGTTGATGATTAGTATTTTTTGTGATGAGAATATGAGGGTTCAAATTAAATAGATTCTTTGTAAATAAAATGGGATTGGAATTTGATTTGGATATTTTAATTTACAACAACCTGATTAATCTAGCTTCCTTGACCTCTTCATGTTTCTCTCTTTGCTAATTTTTGTTTATTTTTGGAATTTTAATCTTTATTTTGAAATTTAAATGAAATGATTATTAAGAATGAATTTTATCATTATTGTTATTATTGTTTTAAAATAAGTATGTACTAATTTTAGGGATTTAAGGAGATTGAAATCTCACATGGTCCCAAGCATTCGAGGAGAATAATATTCTCACACGATAATTTCGTAAATAATGGAAAATATTTAACTAAAGTGAATATTTAATTATTATTATTTTTAAAACAAATATGTACTAATCTTAGGGATCTAAGGAGATTAAAATCCCACACGACCCGAAGCATTCGAGGAGAACAATATTCTCACACGATAATTTCATAAATAATGGAAAATATTTAACTGAAGTGGATATTTAATTATTACTATTTTTAAAACAAATATGTACTAATCTTAGGGATCTAAGGAGATTAAAATCCCACACAACCCCAAGCATTCGATGAAAACAATATTCTCACACGATAATTTCGTAAATAATGGAAAATATTTAATTATTATTATTATTTTTAAAACAAATATGTACTAATTTTATGGATCTAAAGAGATTAAAATCTCACATGGTCCCATGTAATCGAGGAGAACAATATTCTCACACGATAATTTCGTAAATAATGGAAAATATTTAATTATTATTATTTGTAAAACAAATATGTACTAATTTTAGGGATCTAAGGAGATTAAAATCTCTCATGGTCCCATGTAATTGAGGAGAACAATATTCTTACATGATGATTTTGTAAATAATGGAAAATATTTAATTATTATTATTTTTAAAACAAATATGTACTAATTTTAGGTATTTAAGGAAATTAAAATCTCATATGATCCCATGCATTCGAGGAGAACAATATTCTCACACGATAATTTCATAAATAATGGAAAATATTTAATTAAAGTAAATATTTAATTATTATTATTTTTTAAAACAAATATCTACTAATTTTAGGGATATAAGGAGATTAAAATCTCACATGATCCAATGCATTCGGGGAGAACAATATTCTCACACGAGTATTTTAGAACCTTACTTGTAGGATCAAGATTAATCTCACATTGGCATATATAAAATCAAGTAAAATAATAAAGTTAAAACCAAAAAAAAAAGCACCAAACAACACAGAGAAATAAAACATGATATGGCGTTGGTTACTGAACGTGAAGACGTCAAAGCTTTCATGCAAGCATGTTGTATCTAGTTCCTTCCTTTCTTCTTCCTCTGTAGATTTCTTCTTCTCCTTCCTCTTTATCTCTTTGGTTCGTAATGAGCCTATAACATTTCTCTCTTCTCTTTCTCTCTCTCCTCTCTTCTTCCCATGGCTCGACACCCTCTTTTCAACTCTTTCACAAGCTACCCTCCTCGTCTTCTCCTTTTCTTCTCAGCTTGGCCTTCATCTCTCACTCTCCTTAGTCCAAGGTGTTTCTATCTCCTCCCTCTCTCTCTCTCTCCTCTTTTCCTCCTTTTATAGTTTGCTCACCTCTGTTTGCCCCTATTCACGCTGCTTGGAATAGGGGAAGGTGTTCTTCCTTTTCAGCTTGCTCTGGATTTACTTCTCCACTTCAGCTCAGTTTTTGCTACATCTCTCACGATGCAATATGATGTTGCCTCCATTTCATGTTTGCAACAGTATTACTTTTTTTTATTTTTATATTTATTTATTACTTATTACTATTACCATAATTATTAATTAATATTAATTAATGTTTTTTGAATTTTTAATTTTCTATTTCTATTATATATATTTGTATGTTTTTTTTTATAATCTTGCTTTGATTTTTATAATTATTTTAATTAGCTAATCTTATTTTTTAGGTTTTGAGTTTATTTAATTGTCTCTAACATTTATTTTCAATTTCTAATTGTCCCCAATTAAAATGTCATTTAAAGCTTTGTGATTTTTAATAAATTTTTTTTATTTGCTTAATTATTAATTAATTGGTGTATCAATTAATTAAATAATTAGGGATGGGGTGTTCACACTAGGCATCTTTACATTTTTGCACAAGTCCTATACAAGTCCAAGCATCTTTACGTTTCTACACAAGTCCTATACAAATCCAGACACCTTTACTTTTCTGCACAAGTCATGCACAAGTCCAGGCACCTTTACATTTTTATACAAGTCTCATATCACGTCCAGGCATCTTCAATTGTTGTTTAAATTTGGCATCGCGTCCAAACACCTTTGCATCTTTGCATTTATACTTTCTTTTTAGGTTTTATCATATTGTCTTAGTTGGCCTCCGTATCACACTCATGACATCGATATTCTCATAAGTTTACTGCTAATACACTACAAGTTTGTTAGTCTTTCCAATAAATGAGATGCTTATATGTACTTCTTTTCTTCACTGAAAACACCTTAAAGTTCTTTTGGGATCATTTCAACTAAGTAAACAAGTGAAGAAGGGCAACTTCATGCACCTCATTTTATGAGGTATTCCTGAATTAGTAAATTTTTCCATGTTCTGCTTATTCTGAGGCATAATACATTGGAATAATTTGCCAAAGATATGAGAGAACTGGGTCACCTTTTAATTCAATGGAATCAAAGGTAGCTTTTAGTTTCATTTTGTTAGTTCTTTTGTGATTGGTTGTTTAGTATCCCTCGGCCAGACAAATTATGAATTCATATCTTTACTTGTTCATTAAGCAAGTATTTTCAAAATTACATTTTCTCCGTACTCACCTAATAACAAGTAAAGAGGGGCAATTGTGAGCAACATAATTTGTCTAGGCAACTATTAAAAATAGCAATAAGTTAATGAATCTTAACCAACTTAATTCAAAAAAAATGAAAAAAGTGTAAAAATAAATAAGTGTAAAAAAGGAAAGTTGATTGAAAATTTGAAAAAATTAAAATGAAGAAAAATGGAAAAAATGAAAGTTTAGAATGATAAAATTTAAAATGGAAAGGGCAAGCAATTAGGCCCAAAAGAAAATGAGAATATACAAGAAGACTTATAAAATTAAAGAAAATTAAAAATGAAATTGGGTTTTTTAAAAAGAAAAAAGACATGTAAGCAATTCATTTGGAAATTAGGCACAACAAAAAATGAAAATGTATGAATGTGTTTGGAGAATTAAAGAAATTGAAATTTAAAATAAAAAGGACACATGGAGAGCTAAGATTACAATTGAAAAATAAATAAAAATTAAAAATAATAAATAAGAAAATGGGATGAGCTGGCCAGAAATGGAAGAAAATATAAGACTAAATTGTGAGGCTTGTTTTGGCGAGAGTGACATGTGGAGCAAGTTGAAAAATGAAAATAAAAATATCTCTAACCTAGGACACATAGAGGGTCAAGATTGCATAGGGTGAGAAATATGAAAATAAAAAATAGTAAACCCCAAAAAGGGAAGGATTGAAAACAAGTAAGAAATAATAAATAATAAAATGGAAAAAGAAAATTTTAGTTTTTTTATTGAAAATAAGCAAATACAAATCAATGATTAAACAAGAAAAAGGAAACAAGGGGGAGAATTTTCTTTATTGAAAATCAAGACACATTGGAAAAATGAAGCCCTAGTTTTTTTCTTTTTTTGGTTGAAAATAAGCAAAAATAAATTAATGATTGAAAAAGAAACTAGAAACAAAGGGGAGAATTCTCTTTCTTGAAAACCAAAACACAATGGAAAAGGAAACAAATGGGAGAATTTCCTTTCTTGAAAATCATGACATAATGGAAAAAGGAAACTCTCGAAAAGGAAAATTGGAAAGGGTTAATAGGTTGTTTGAAAATTTCTTATGGAAACCCTAGACTTTTTTACCTATAAAAGAGAGGATAAGGATGAAAAAGAAATGCTAGAGTAAAAAGGAGAAATGAGGCATGAAGAGGAACAAGAAGTGGGTTAAATAAGTTAAGTAAGAGGCTAGGGTTTGAGGCAAAGAATTCATCCATCTCCTTCTTCTGTATCTTGATAATAATCCCTTCATTTATTCTCATATTCTTGGGCTGTCAATTCATGCTTTAAACTTGTCCATTTTTACCCCATGTTAAGTGTATGATTCTCTTATTCTTATGCTTCCAATTTGTGTTCCATTGATGCCTAATTTTGACCAAAAAAATTCAGCATGCTTTAGGCTCCATTAAGATGTTCTTATGCTCTTAATTTGTGTTTAAATGATGTCCAATTTCTCCCCAAAAAATCCAGCTTGCTTTACGATTCGTTTAGGTTGTTCCAGGATCTTAATTTGTGTTTAAATGATGTCCAATTTCTCCCAAAAAATTCCAGCTTGGTTTACGATTCATTTAGGTTGTTCTAGGCTCTTAATTTATGCTGAATGTTGCTAATTTTTTTGGTTTATATTCTATAATTTTTTGCGTGTTATTGGGTATGTTTGCAAGGCATTTGTTGAGTAATTAGAAGGGTTGTAAATATATTAATAAGTGTTGGAAGTTTAAGTATTTATCCTCTATATGTTGATGTTAATCCCTTGCATTTGAATCCTTTCTTTGGTTACTTGAGTTGGTTCAAATGTAGATATACTTAACTCATTCATTTTATTTCAAGGTAAGGGAGTGTATATTTGAAAAATAAAAGCAGTCATGCATGTAATTTCAATAGACTTAAGGAAGGATATTTTAGTCAATTGGGCTGATCAATGTTGTGTAACCTTTGGTCTCAGAAAAAAAGGGTATATTTTGAAGAAAAAAAAGAGAAGGTATATATATATATGTAAGTAATTTTAGTAAAAATTATTAAGATCTATGTAATTTGCTTACAAAACAAAGTACGAAAAGAAGATCTTCACAAAATTTGAGAAAATTACTATTTGTAAGGGTTGTAACTATGATATATATAAGATTCCTTTACTTTTTGCCATAGAAGGTATGGTTAATGAGGTGAGTATCACATGTACTAATTAAGATTTTTGTATATTTATAATTGTACAAAATTGATTTATGAGGAGTAATATTGGTTGAAATGCGGTAACTAATACATATTATCTATTAGTCATTCGTACCCCTTAGCAAAAAACACAACTTATAGAAGCCAACAGGTGTGTATTGGTTGATTGATATTAGTGAAAATTAAGTTAAAGTCAGATACTTGATTAATAGCGACAACACTCTACATGTACCTTTGATTAATAGTCAATTTAATGTTTGTTCAATTAAAGTCTTAATCATTAGCTAGACATAACAAGTATCTATTAAAAATATTTCATTTAATAATTTAGCAGAAACTATAACTGCGGGGCCCCTAGATTCCTTTCCCATGTCACATAACATAATAACGCATTGCACTTACAATTATTATGTCCATCAAAAGGAACCCAATTAAATCCAAAACTAGGTCACCACTCATAGTTGGCCTTACTAGATAAGGATGTACTTCTTCGTTGTCATCATAATCTACAAGTCACCTCTTCTTGAAAGACGGAACACATCAATGGTCCACCTTAATAACACTCTGAATCTTTGTCGTAACCGACCTTTTGGTAGAATAATAAAAAGTGTTTAAATTAATTCCTAAAATGAATCTTGAAAATCAATTTATAAGAGTTGCCACCAAAATTTTTAACAAAAAAATTTGGAAAACCAATTTGAAACAAAATGAAAAAGGCAAAATGGTCTACAAAATCATATATGAGTTTAAGAGTCTATTTGAGTGTGAGGAAGGTGTTAGGCACCCCACAACACCGGTCCATAAGGACGATTACCTTAAACTAGTCAACTGAAATAGAATATAGCCTTAAATTTATCTAAACTACCATTTTTATTGACATGCATGCTCATTAAATAGAGAAAACAACGACAACAATAATGAAAGCAAACAAGCAGATATTTACAAAGGGTGGACTTGACCTATGATGAAAGTCTAAGGCTTATGTATCCTATAATAAGGATCAAAGTCCATATAGTTCGACCTAAAATGCATGTCTATTGGTTAGTAATTTGTAATTTTTGTGAAAAGAACAAGGGAGTTCAAATTAAACAGATTTTCGTAAACAAAACGAGATTAGAATTTAATTTTTGTATTTTAATTTACAACAACTTGATTAATCTAGCTTTCTTGATCTCTTCATTTTTCCTCTTTTTAATTTTTGTTTATTTTTGAAATTTAAACCTTTATTTTTTAAATTTAAATGAAATGATAATAGAAAAGATTTTATGATTTTTGGGAGTTTATATTGTTTGGAATTGAAGTGAAATTATAAAGAAAAAAATATTTTTGGATTTTTGAATTTATTTATTTTTTTGGATTTTCAAAATTGGAATTTATAGTCGAAATTAGAATGAAATTATAATGGAAAACCATTTTTTAAGATTTTTGAATTTTTTTAATTTTTGGATTTTTTTTAATTTTGAAAATGAGATTATAATGAAGAAAGCATTTCTTAGGATTTTTAATTATGAATAACAGGTAAAATAAACTCTTTTTTGGAATTTATTTTATCTTTGTATTTAAAAAATGAGCATTAAATTTCAAAGCCTCAGGGGACTAAGGATTCCACGCGACCTCTACTAATTTATTCACAAGCACTTGAAAAGATTTAAGATCTCATATGGCAACCCAAAATATGGAAGAAATTATTTGATATTTCTTGGGATTTTTATTTTTTATGATTTTTGAGTTTGAAATCATATATTAACTTTTAAAGCTTAAAAGATTAAAGGTCTCACACGCTTCCACCAATTTGCTTCCTAGGTGCCCGATGAGAAAACCCTCACGCGATAATTATTATAACGTGAAGGTAGATTATTCCGATGACCCGAAATTTTGTTTTGGAGTTTTGCCAAATTAAATCTTATCTCTTTCAAAGCCTAAAAAGATTAAAAAAAATCTCACGTGACTTTTATCTAAATGTCTAAGGAGACTAATGTTCTCACATAGCATTGTTGAAAATTAGGATAAAATAATAATAAGGATAGTAACAATAATAATAATACTAATGGTGATAAGAACAAAATAAATAATAAAATTAAATTAAGAAAAAAAGTGATGCATCAAAAATAGAAGACAACCCACATCCTCACATGCACTCCATGCACGTCTAAGATCACTTCCTTTCATGCATATATTATACACATAAGTGGCTAAAGACACCCCTTTACATATATATATATATATATATATATATATACACATATATGTAGAACATGATAAAATAAAAAGTAAAAAGGAGAAGGAAAAAAAAAACAAAACAAAACAAAAAAGACAAAAAACAAAAAAACAAAAGACAAAATAAACAAAGCAAAAAACCAAAACCAAAAAAAGAAAAAAAAAATGCACGAATGCCCATACCACTTGCATGTAATCAATATGCACACCACGTACATTGCATGCAATGAATATCCACATACAAGAAAGCCTTCTTCATGCATTTATATATATATATATATATATATATATATATATATATATATATAATACATATATATAGAAGAAAATAGTTAAAAAATTAAAAATTAAAAAATTTTTAAAAAAATTTACAATACGAAATCTGGTGTAAAAGTGATTACCATGTATACAGCTCATGATTGGAACACAACACTACTCCATACCTGTGGCTTTGCTTAAGCCTTTCACCATCGATAGGGACTCTCTTCGGTGGCCCTCTTCTTCTCCTTTCTCTCTCTACTTCTCTCTCTCTCTTCGGTAGTGCCGCGTTGATTGCTCTTCCTTTCTTCAATTTCTGCTTCCTCTGCTTTTCTTCTTCTTATTTTCTTCTTCCTCTCTGCTCCTTTTTCTTCTTGCCTGTTCTTGGAGCTCAGAACAGGGGTGTGACATTCTTCCTTTCTCATCTTCTCCTCCTCCTCTTCTTTCTTCTCGGCATCGTCAGTTTCCCTCTCCCTGTAGCAGATCATTGGACTCTAAAACTTCACCCGTTCAAACTCGCCAGAAGATTATGAGCGTTGGAAACAGAGATCAAACCGAAAGCATAGCCAGGAAATCGAGCAAGCCGAAATCACAGCAAAAAGCAACAAGAACGAAGCAGCAAAGAAACCAAAAGTATAAAGATCAGTGTCAACTCTTCCTCACCTAGTATATAGCGTCATTAGATAACACAACTCTCACACTTCATGGAACCAAACTACACTGATGTTTCCAAGAAGATGAACTGAAGCTTCGCGTCACAAAGTGGAAGCAATGGTTGGATGAAGATGATTAACCCTTGCTGACATTTTCTGGTTGAGGTTAGACAACCAAGGAAGAAGAAAAAGCAAACAACAGTCGAAACCAATGGCTGGATGATGACTAAAGCTTTTCTGGTGTTTCAGAATGATGACAGAAGCTCCGTGTTGCAAATCAAAAACAGTGGCTGAAAGATAATGGATACCCTTACTGGCACCTTCTGGCATAGGTCGAACCTGTGCCAGATAGTCTTCGTCGAAGACAGATCTCTCGTCGCAAATGATAATGGCTATATGCATTGTTCTAACGTCTCTCACATGCACGAGAGAGAGAGAGAGAGAGAGAGAGCGCAAAAGAGCACTTACATCATTTATGCCATGGAATAAGGATGATTCTTGGGAATCGCTTTGAAATTACTGAAATGCCCTTGTCCTTATCTCCTTCATGCCTCAAATTCAAACTTTTATCTTCACCATGCCTTTGACATTACCATTTATGGGAAGCTCGCTGGTGTTACATACTTCCTCTTCGTTTGAGAGTAAAATTTCTTTAATCCATTGCCTTGTCCCTTCAAATTATCACCCCTCCGGATTTCACTGGATGCTACTTAATTCCATGGCTGGTGGGTCACCCTTCTCTATATTGTTTTGTTGTTGATCTATGTTCACTGAATTTGCACCAAATTCTTGGCTGGTGTATCACTGAGGATTTAACCTTCACCGGATCTCTGATGGGACAATATTCCAACCTTTCTGCTCTTTTTCTTTTTTGCCATTTTCCCTGATTTTGTTCTCTCTTCTCTCTTCTTGGCACCTTCATCATGCCTTATTTTCCTCATCTAAAACAGGGAGCACTTGTGCTCTCCTCTTTTTATTCTCTTCTTTTCTTTCCCGTCTATTTTTCCCCGCGGCCCTTCTCCTCCATATAGCTGACTCTTCTCTCTCTTTTCTTCTTCCTCTTCATTTCTTCTTCCTCTCTTTGGTTCAAGCCACTCCGCCCCTCTCTTTCTCTCATCCCCTCTTACTCCTTTTTATGCTCCCTTTTCATGTGTGCTTACTGGGTTAGCCTTCTCCTTCTCAGTTTTCTGCTCTTCTTCATTCTTTCTTTGCTTTCGGTATTTAGGAACTCAGGTGGGGCGTTTCGTCTTGCTCCAAAGACAAAGAGAGTAGAGGTGGCAAGAGTGAGTCCAACGAGTTTTTTGGCATCCACCCACTTCTGAGCCAAGTCCTTGAGATCTAGCTAGTGGGTAAGCCCATCCTACTAGATTGCATGAAGGTGGCAGCTGCCCATAGTGGGGCTACCATCGTTGCTGCCCCACACCCTCTCCCATGGTCTCCAAAAAACTCCCCTTTTCGCCACTAGCCCCTCCTCTTTTTATCTTGTTGGTGGCATTATTCACAAGGTTGGCCGAGACGTGGGTGGAAGAAAAGTGGGTGTCTTTCTCCTCACTGTTGACATTAAAGGCCTTGAAGGAAGACCTCTTTTTTTACTTTTTCGCTCCTCGTGCTTTTGTCTCCCTTGAAAGTGAGTGGGGTTTCTGTAAGATCACCATGAAAGACCCCTTTTTGGCTAACTGAACCACTCTCAAGCTATTTCTTCAGTCCAAGTCTGCTAAAGCTTGAGTACTGTAGTCATCAACCGAAATGGGGGCAATTGTTAGAGGTAGTCTTCATTTTTTAAAAGCCACTTTTCCATTTTCATGCAATTTGGTTTTGTAGGGTGTAATATTCGATATGCGCATAAGCCAAATCTTTTTTTTTTTCTTAATTATATTATTATTATTATTATTATTATTATTATTATTGTTTTCTTATATTTTTTTATTTTTTTAAATTTTGTTTTGATTTATTATAATTATTTTAATTAGTTAATTTTATTTTTAAATTTTGAATTTATTTAATTGTCGTTCATTATTTATTTTTAATTTTAAATTATTCTTAAAAATGTCATTTGAAGTTTTATTATTCTTATTTTTTTTTTATTCGTTTAATTATTAATTAATTAATTAATTAATTAAAGATAAGAGGTGTTAACAATCTTCATGAATGTCTTGATGGGCAAGTGCATTTATTCGAGATAATATGTATCGCATCACCTGTGCTGCGCCCAGTTTGTTTAAACAGTCAGTGTATAGGAAGAACCTCCTAAATAAAGGTCATCTGGATGGGTCTATGTTTACGCCCATTAATGGAATGCTGGTCAACACGGCTTTGGTCTCAGAGATAACGTTCCCTTATCTAGGTTAGGGTGCAAAGGATAGACAAGGTCATCTTATCAAGCTATGGGCACTTGATATGAGTGAGACGTTTCCGATAGCGGTTACTGATAAAGCAGGCAATTTGAAAGGACTCATCGGTGTTTTTGTTTTCAATGATTGTCAGCCGCTTCAGACATAGATGTCGCGTTTTGAGGATATATTCCACATCCTCGAACCCATTACAGTAGGAGTTGCTCATGTTACTCAAATAAATGCACTCGTCCGTCAGGATTGCAATGGAGATTCAAAGTGTTACAAGGTGGACCATTGACATGTTCCATCCTTCATAAAGTGGTGATTTGCAATTTAAGATGACGACGAAGAAGTACATCCCTATCCAGCAAGGTTAACGAGTGGTGACACAATTTTTAGATTTAGTTGGGGATACTTTCAGGGGATACAATAATTGCGAGCGCAACGTGCTGCTGTGTTATGTAGCATGGGAGGGGAATGTAGAGGCTCCTAGTTACAGTTTCTGCTAAATTATAAAATGAAATATTTTCAATAGATTCGTGATTTGTCCCGCTAATGATTAAGATTTTAATTGAACTGATATTAAATCAACTATTAATCAAAGGTGCATGCAGTGTGTTGCCGAAATAAACAAAATTGGGCAATTTTAAGGTTTTGGACAGTACTAAAATATAAAAACCTCATTTATTATGAAAGACTTGTCGGCTTGCAGGCGTGACTACAGCAGTTGGTATATAGAAAAAGAAATTAAACTCTCTGGCATTGGGTTACCACAATTTTTTTTTTCTGGAACGTTGACCCTTGACACGATGGAAGGAACAATTTGGCCTAAGTTGTTCGTTGTTATTTGGAGGGCGCCATCGTGGTAGTTGCTTACTTCTGACACGGATGGTCCTGGATCCCCGTGTTGTCATGTCGGGCGGCCATTTAATATTATTCTTAGGGCTGCCCCCTACCGACATGTGGACGATCAGGACTTTCGTGTTTAAAATGCTCGCCAAATTAGAATGGAACGAGGTTCCGCAGGAGAGAATAGTGTCGGGGATTTTGGATTGGATTGAGGTCCCACCAGAGGAACAGTGAATTAATGACAGGGTTCAAGTAAGTAACGATGGATTTATGGTTAGGCATATTATTCAAGTTAACAACTAATGAATTAACAATAAACATGTCAATCCAAATTTTTTGTAGTTCATTTTCTGTGGTTTAAATTCAACAGTCAACATTAAAATAACTATGGAAACTCAGTAAAAAAATTAAATTTTAACCAAATTGTCCATATTCATTGATAGCATAACCTACGGAAGCTACAAGCGATCAATGTCATAAATTTATTAGGTTTATATATTTGGTACAACACTAATATTATATGGATTGAACATAAGAGAGAAAAATATTTAGAAAGTATATAATACATTAGAAAGATATCATTTCGGTCCCTCCATCAGTTTATAAAGGCTAAGTTAGAGGTTATTTACTAACGGGTAAGTCAATTTTTTATTGAGTTTGAAAATGTAAAAGATCATTTTGAGATAAGATAAATTTGGACGACTAATTTGAGATAGGATCAAAATGTAGGGACCAAAATAATATACTTCTAATTATTGGAATTGCCAAAACGGCTCAAATATATTAGGTTGGCCCATTTAAACTATTATTTTGATAGGTAGGGTTGGAATATTTTCCTCATTTAACATAGAAGTGTTAAACAAATTTGGTTCACTTAACTCTTAGGTTAAACATACCAATTCATAAGGCTTGTGGGTTGACTTACTTAAAAGATTTTATGTACTTTTTAAAAAAAAAAGTTTGAATTTTTTATAATCTTAAGTAACTTTTTTTCCTATTTTGTCTTTAAATATTCAAGATTTAATCAACAAATGACAAAATTAATAATTTTTTTGCACTAGAATTAGATATTTGACTTGAAGATTGATTTTTTTTTGTAGTTTCGAATTCTTTTTTCTTATAATTTTTTTATACACCCAGTGAGCTAAATTCAATATCCTGACCCACCAACAAACACATGACAATCCTTTCAACCACCCGGCCTGTTTTGAAAGCTATATTCATAATACATATAATCCTATAATATTCATATTTAAGATGATTAAAATGTTTTAATAGTACCAGGATTTAATGTTGTAACATCATTTATACTATACTTTTTAAAACATTGGATATTTAAATATCATTATAATTTATTCTCAATAACATAATTATGGTCCATCAACAGTTATTATAACGTTTTAACATTCACAAGGAAGCTAGGCTGTTTAATGTCTGTTTAAAATTATGAGCTATATAGAGAGTTTCTCATTTAAATTAACAAATAAAAACAGAAGCATTGGTTTTAGTGCAAGGTTTGCGTCATGTTTAGTGCTCATGACACATGAAAAGCACTGGCATTCTTAACCACAACTAGTCACTATAGTGGGAAGAAGAGACACTTTTCCGAATATTATGTAACCATACACTACAGAAATGGTGTGCGAAGGTCAGTTTTTTCTTGTTTTTACCTGCTCAAGAGTGAAGAATCCCAGGCTATAACAGCCAAAAAAAAAATTAATAATATAACAATAGAATTTATTTGAGAGTTTAAAATTTTGAAAACTGAAAAGAGAACAAGGAAAATACTTTATCTCTCTCACAAAATCTTACTTCATTTAATTTTAAAGAAAATGTTATATTTAATTCCTCCATTTAGTATATCAATCCCTTGTTTCTCCAATTTATATATTATTATTTACTCTTAAATTTGTTGTAAACTGTTTTCTTTTGCTTCAAGAAATTCTTTTCACACAAGAGAAGATAGTTTGGATTAATTCTCTAACATGAAATTAGTACTTAGAATGAAAATTAGTGTTCCAAACTGGATATACTAGGTATCATTGTACTAGCTTAATTACTTGGCACAAGACTTATTATTGAGAATTTATATATATTTTTGTGAGTAAGAAAATATGAAAATGAGAATCATATAAATGAAATTAATATTATCAAAAGAAAAAGACTAAAAAATTATCCTTGAGACAATTATTCACAATGAATTAATTGTACGATAACAATTCATAATTAATGTAATCTAATGACTAAATAATGAAATAAACACGTGAAAAGGTTCCAAAAGATATAATGGTTAGATTGAAATTCAGATTCTTTTAAATAAACTACTAATGAAATTAACGACAAAAGTAATGAATTCTAATGGTATAAATCTCATTTTCAAAGCATTGATATTTCATATATAATGATAACGAATATGGTTAGGCATTAATTATCTTTTGAATAAGCTACTAACTAACAATATAGATGTATTTAGCAAATTAACTATTTAGATGTCATTTTTTGAAGCATCCATGTTTCTCATAAATACAAACAAATGGTACTAATTAACAACAAATTAACAATATTAATAGTCATACTTGATAACCATATGTAGGCGAAGACATTAGTTTCCATAGATTGAACCAGGTCAAGAACTTACAAACAAAAGCCTTCTTAAAACATACATTTAAAAAAGATCAAAACTAAGAAAAAAATAGCAGCAACAACAACAACAAAAGAAGACTTGATTATGAAATAAAACAAACAATTAATTACACAATCCAAATCCTACTTGATCAAGATCTTCATCCCTTAATTAAACTTCCCTCGTCGAAGCTCACAAAGGAAAATTGTTTCACTCTCATCATTATCCTCAAGCATTGATGGAGGTCAAGCTTCCCCATCCTCCTCAGCATTTTCTACAACCATCTTCTTATTTTTCTCCTCTTCGCCAAATTCTTCTTCCTTTGCTTGCTCTTCTTCTTCCAGCACCTTTTCTTTCCCAAGAGCAATATTGTGTTTTCTATCCTCAGGAGAAGACAGAAATAGAGAAAAACAAGGGAGGTGAATTACCAAAGCTAGAGGTTGATAACGGAGTTATTAACAGGGAAGAAGAACCTGATTTAGGAAGCTTTTTATTATTTTTATAGCTAAAGGCTATTTCTATAAGAGAAATAACTAAGGATAAAGGAGAGAGCTTTGAAGGCCTTTGTGGAGGAGAGAGGCAAAAGAGATCCTTAAAGCCATAAATACCATAACAAGAAGAGTTATTTCTATCACGAGAAATTATAGTAGTTGAGATTGGTAGAAACCATTCTGGAACCTTCTTTTTTCTTCTGTCCTCTTTTGTCAATACTCTCTTCAACCTTCTTTTCTTCTACCACCTTTTCTTGCTAAGTTAACATCTATGGAATGTAATAGGACTTTGTAGATTTGCCTAAAGATTACAAAAGAGTCAGACACAAGGGGTTGTTTAAGATCAAACGTGACGCTCATGTGGTAACCTTAGATATTATAAGGTCAAACTTGTTGTCAGAGGTTTTAAAGATGGTGTTGACTATGAGACATTTTCACTAGTCTCTAAGAAAAACTCATTCAAAATTGTCATGACATTGGTAAGTCATTATGATTCGGAGCAACATCAAATGAATGTGAAAACTATGTTTCTCAATGAAAATTTAGAGGAAGAAGTTTACATGGACCAACCCATGAGGTATTTGGTTGAAGAAAAGGAACTTATGTGTAAAAACTAATGAAAAATATACAAATTTAAACAAGTTTTTAGGCAACAATATCTCAAGTTTAATGATGTTGTTGTTACCTTTAGATTTAATGAAAACATTATCAATCGATGTATATATCTAAATGTAAGTGGGATTCAGTTTATATTTTTTAATTCTGGATGTTGATGATATCTTGCTTGCTGCTAATGAATTATTTATGCATATGTTGTTATGAGTTTAATATATGCAAAGAAAGTTCTTAGATAGTTGCAAGGAATTATGGATATTTAGATTCAACTAGGTAGAAACAAGAGAATCCACTTGTATCTTTGGCTATAAAGGCCATCTAATGAAATCATAATTTATGACTATGAAATTTATTTCAAGATTTGGAATTGTCGACTATTGCCAAGTTACTAAAAATTTATTGTAATAATTTTGCAGCTATCTTCATTTAAAGACGACAAGTATGTCAAGGTACTAAGTATTTGGAATTGAAATATGTTGTCGTTAAAGAAGAATTTAGAAACATACAGTGTCAATGGAACATATTAGCACTAATTTTATGATAACCAACCCTTTAACAAAAGCATTATCGCTCGAGATGTTTAAGGATCATGTCATAAATATGGACATTATTGATAATAAGGATTGTTAAACATTATTAAAGTATTGTATTTTGACACTGTGAATTCTCTAATGGATATGTTTATGATTTTCCTGTTATATATGTATCGTATACATGAATGAATCATACTGATGATAACAAGTTTTTTCTTTACTAAAGACATTATGTTGGGCCCATTTTGCACTTTTCACTTGTAAGTCATAAGAAGGAGAAGAGACTTGTATTATAGTATATGAAAGGAAGTATGTCAAACAAATTACATACAACCACCATGATTCATGAGTTCTTATTCTTATCTATGATGAATGATCTAATCAATGTACAAGAAATTAGCCAATTCTATGTGCATTATGATTTATTTGACCATGAAGGAAGGAAGGCAATATCACATGAGCCAAGTGGGAGAATTCAAGACTTAATAGGCCCAAGTGTTAAGTAATTAATTGGTTTGATAAATAATTATTAAATTTGCTAATTTCTAATTGCTTATTCGTAACTAACCACTTGATGCTCGGGGTTAATAATTAGTTATCTAATAATTTAAAATTTAAAATTATTAGATAATAAAATGTTATTAGATAATAATGATCATTATCTGATAATGTATGTTTATTTGGAATTTGGTCTTTATATTTGTTTATAGATATGAGTTATATACTCTCGCCTTATATGTCACTAACGCATACGTAAATTAAGAAAGGCTATGAGATAGAAACATATTGTTATCAAATAATGATCATTATTAGGCCACTAACCATGGTCGAAGAAGGAATTAAGGGGTTAACTAAGGTGAGTGAGGATGAAGATAGCGTAGGTATATATGTGTGTGTGTGTGTTTGTATGGGTAAGGATAGAAATGTTACATAATTGTTTGGAGAGTTGCAAGTCCGAACAAGTATATGAAAAAGTTATATAGAGAGTTAGATATTAAATATGATTCACAACAATTAATTATGAGTCAATCAATTTGCATAGAAGAGAAAAGAGAATAAGCTTACTATTGAACTAAAGTATTGTAGTAAAAAGATTTTATTTCAATGGAAGGGAGTGTATATTTGAAAAATAAAAGAGGCCATGAATGTAATTTCAACAAACTTAGGGGAGGATATTTTGTTCAATTGACTAATCAATGTTGCATGACTTTTGGTCTTAGAAAAAGAGAGGGTATATTTCCAAAAAGAGTGAGAGAGAGAGAGAAAAGGTATATATATTAATTTTAGCGAACTTATGGAAGATCCTTGTAACTTAAGAAAAAAAGTACCAAAAGAAGTTCATCACAAAATTTGAGAAAATTATTATTTGCAAGGGTCGTAACTATAATATATAAGATTCCTTTACCTTTTGCCATAAAAAGTATTTGGGTTTAAGGAATGAGAATCATATGTAAAAATTAAGAATTTTGTGTATTTGTAAGTGTACAAAATTGATTTATGAGGAGGAATCTTGGTTGAAATGCAATAATTAATATATAGTATTTGTTAGTCATTAGTGCATCTTGGCCAAAACTACAACTAACAGAGGCTAAAACACGTGCATTGGTTGATTGATGTTAGAGAAAATTGAATTGAAGACGAATACTTGTATTGCATAGTTCAACTACCAAGTTATGCGCTTTAGGAATTTATCCATACAAATAAGAGGTACATGTGCTTTGGTAAACAATGACGCTTGTAGTCCGTACTGGCCCAAATCCCTCATACTCAAAGGACTGACACAATACAACAAGACATCATGGGCCAGAAGCTTAGGGCCATATAACTACAACATGGGTCACATTGACCTTCGTGACCACAACGATGCTGCATTCTATAATGTCATAAATGATGTCAACATGTACATCAAGCACTTAAAGGAATTTCTTAGCCCCCAAAGTGATTGGTGCACTCCCCATCTAGACGATACCCAACCCAATATATCTCAAGGTGATTCACTAACTAGATTAGCATATACTGGACCTCTAGTTTATGATAAACTCCTCGGTACACCAACGGTTACGGATAAGGAGTTTTTTCTCTACTTGGTATATCTGGATAACTCCCAGGGTCTACAGCACCTCAACCTTAGCCAATCTTGTTAGAATTAAGTATTTGTACCTTATTGATAATTACAGTTTCTTTTTTCGAATCTATATATTATCATGTAATTAAACGAGTTCTTATGGAAACTAGTTGGATTGTATCTTGTCTTCACGAGAGACACTATGCAAACTTTTATTAATAATATTGTTCGTTGCAACAAATTACATTACCATTCATATCATTACAAAATTACAAATTTATGCCCCAACTAGGGAACATAAAGTACAATTTCACATAATGCCCCTTTGCCTAAGATATTAAATTATTAATTAAAAATACATGTGTACAACACACAATCCATGCATGTCCTAGCTCCTCTGAGAACCATTGTAGATTACACCGAAATGGTCGGTACGACTAAGCGTTCGATCTCAGCCGCAAAGCCCAACCAACCTCATTCATGTATGAACCCGCCCAGTGCATCTTACACGACTCTCCTCCGATGCCTCCCAAAGTGCACGCAGTATCTTGTCTGTTTCTTGCTGCAGCTCGTTAAGCCACAACAAAAGTGCTCAGTGCTCACTTAATAGCATGTCTCCATTATATATGATAAAAATACTGTCGCTGGGATCTTCTCCCTGTTAATCTCGATCGACAACTCCATCACCATGTAGGTCATTTAATGCCTGGGATCCATTAATGGCCCAAAATTTATATCTAGCCTACACCATAATCTTTTAAACTTCAACTTATCACTTGCAGTTTGCAAAAATTAATTTCCTCTCTTGCCAAGTAAAATTCGTACTCTTGTCAACTCCAGCAAGCTTTAACCCTGTGCCCATCACTGTACTTGCTGAAAAGACACCTATACCACAACTCTTTTTTATTCACCCAATAAACTCTTGACATCCTGTCATTGTGCCACTATTCCCCTGGCGGGACCTCTGCCCCATTCAAATTCCCAACACTGTTCCCCAGAAACAAGGGGTATATAACTCACACCACTCCCACCAACTCAAGGAGTTTTAGGCCGGGGATCCCACTATCATCAAGCAACATTGTCCACTAATTCGGCTTCATTTGTCACCAAAATGCCTCATTGCTTCTTCTGGGTGCATTTGACGAACATCTTCCACACCTTTGCTTGATACCCTTTCCAAAAAGAAGAATGTTTGGAACCGTTGCAGAACCTGTTTCTAATAAATAGCCCTAATTTCATCCGCGTTGCAGCCGAGCTGCATCAAGACGGAGCACTACACCTTTACTGCCTACTACAATTTCCGTATCGACTTGAAACAGAAAACAAACGATTTTTCAACCTTAGATGAGTCACTCTAACCACTATTTACCACCCATATGTACAGTCAGCCAGAAACGTCAATGCTGTCAAGGAGTACATATCCAAGCATGGCGATTTCAATGAATGGGGAACTCTCCGGCGAGACAAAAAAGACGACCCAAATGGTTTGATCCACATATCCAAAGACGTATATGATCCACTTTGACAAAATCAAAAACAATCTGGATACGATCATCAAACCTCCGTTGAAAGTGTTCACGTCCAAATTCCCAATCTTCAACAATGTCCTAGAAACCCTAAAAAATTGGTCCAATATGAATGTCCGTCTAGCCCAACAATAGCTGTACAGGCCCAAATCCCTCATACATGAAAAGCCAACAAGATTCGGCCAGACATCATGGGCTAGGAGCCTAGGCTCATATAACTACAAAATGGGTCACATTGACCTTTAAGACCACAATGACATCGCATTTTATGACGTCATAGATGATGTCAACCCCATGTACCTCAAGCGTTAGAAGGAATTTCTTAGTTCCCAATTTCCTAGTTCCTAGAGGGACTAGAAATCAAATTTAAAATATGGCAAGCCCCAAAAGATGAAAAGCGGTATCCCCACAATTGTGCTATGCAATCCTAGTCCAAACTTCTCTTACTTAACATTTTTATCCAAGCCTGAAAATTCTAATATGCTCGAGTAGACATCCAGAAATGCGCTCTTCTACACCCTCTAAGATCCTCTCTTCACCTAACAAATTGAAGGTCCACCAGAATTTGAAGAGCAAATAGGCGACCAAACAACGCTATTGCAAGACTTACCGTTGCGTATGCCACAACAATGAACTAATTGGAACTCATTGCACTTCCTCTCTGAACGATACCTAACCCATTATATGTCAAGATGATTCACCAACCAACCCAGCATATACTAGACCTCTAGTTTATGATAAACTCCCCAGTACATCGATGGTTATAGATGAGGAGTTTTTTCCCTGCTTGGCATTTCTAGATACCCCCAGGATTTACAACACTTTAATGTTAGCCAATCTCGTCAAGATTAAGTGTTTGTATCTTATTAATAATTACAGTTTTTTTTCGCATTTGTGTATTGTTATGTAATTAAATGAGTTCTTATGGAAACTAGTTAGATTGAATCTTTTCTTCACGATAGACACTATGTAAACTTTTATGTATAATACTGTCCGTTGCAACAAATTTCATTACCATTCATATCGTTACAAAATTACAAATTTGTACCCTACATGGGGAACATAAAGTACAATTTCACTTAATGCCCCTCTACCTATGATATTAAATTATAAATTAAAAATACACATGTGCAACACACAATCCATGCATGTCCAAGCTCATCTGAGAACCATCATTGATTACACTGAAAAGGCTGGTCTGACTATGCATTCGATCTTGGCTACAAAGCCCAAACCAGCCTTATTAGCATATGAACTCACCCAGATTGGGCGCACATGAACAATATTCGTCTGACACACTGGGGGCGTTCTATAACGTCATAGATGACATCAGCCCCATGTACCACATAGATGACAGTGTTCTAGTGGCTCTTGGGCTTGTACGGACCAAATACGTCATTGTTTACCCAATCAAAATTTATATACCCGGAGAATTTATCACCTTCTTTGTCCAGAGACTTCAGGTTCACCCCTTTATATGCCTTGAAAACTCTCCCAAATTTCTGACTCATATATACAACATCACGATATACAAAGTGTAGTAATTAATTACTTGAGGAATCCATTACTCAACCTTAGCTACTCCAACAATCGTGCTGCTTTCTAAAACAATCTCCCTTACAAACTTGGAAATGGGAAGGGAAGGGAAAGTAAAGCAAGGAATAAACAAAAGAACAAGAACTCATTTCTATTTCAGTTAAAGCCAAAACTGACAGATCTTTTCAATATGTCTCGTGATGATTGCAATATATAAATTGAGAGGATGAAAGACAACATGAGCCGTGGATTAAAATCATGGATATATTAGTAAGCAGTTGCAGCAAAGGTACACTCTATTGGTTAAAGGCAACTTGATTTACAAAATCACAAATCTCTCTTGCATCTTAACATAGTCTTTAAACTAATTTCAATCCTCAACACATTAGTTTTTACGAAACCTCAATATATTAAAGTAATGTACCAAAATACTCTTCCTCTTGCCAATACTCAAATGGAAAGAAAGTTAGTATTGCAAGATAATTTGCAAACAGGTACCTAGCAGGTGATCTTGTCTTCATCAGAGATCTTATTCACTTTTCAAATTTAAAAACAACAAAAAAATTTACTTACCTGATCCAAGCATAACAAAGAATCCTGAAGTCACATCTATCTCGAATTGCTTCACACTGAAACAATTCAGAATGCAGATTCAGTAAATTTATTTTCCTTCTAATTTACAATAACAAAAAAAAGGCTGAAAGGCTGCATATCTCTCCAAAACACTGTACAAATAAACTTCAGTAAGATCATATATCCAACAGTATTTGATTTATACCATCTGTACATGTTCATTCCATAGCTTCGAAAATGGTCAAACATTGGGAACCAAAGGTTGCCTCTATACCCCTGCACACACACAGATTCCTATTAACATCCCCATTGTCATGCAAGCTGCAACTTGGTAATTTCTCCTTAGTGTAAAACATGCTTCTTTTTTTAAAAAAAAATTAATTCTAAAGTCCAAACTAAGTCTACTAACTAGATGCAAGTATGAACATAAATAGCATCAAAGCAATAAACAATAATTAACCATGTATTATGACATTGACAAGTATATGCTTCGGCCATGCTTGGGGTCCAAAAAATGCTTACGAATCTCAGGATAAATTTCAACATCTGTTAAGCAAAAAAGTCCAAAGCTCTTTAACAGAAAATAAACAATAACATATCAGAAGTAAGCAGAATCAAATCTTAATGTCCATCTTTCAATTAGATATGCCTGACCAATAGCATTTCTCAAAGGACAGATCAAATTAGTCTAAGTATACCTATGAAAACTGTCTATTTGATCCCAATAATACTAGGCAACATCAGATAACTGTAAAAAATACAAGACATGAATAAGCTTTCTCGGTTAACAGTTAAACAATGTCATCCTGAATACAAATAGATAACCCAGAATACAGATATTGATATATGGAAATTGTTATAATTCTTGAAAAGTTTTATACTCAAAACGTAGTATATGTATTATCTAGACAAATAATAAGTTGTAGCATGATCATATATTATAAAAGGAATAAAGGTTAAAATAGGAGGCAGATGCAACGCATTTTTGACCCCCTTAGACAAAAGATAACACACAAAAGATGCTAACAATGATACTTTCATTTTCGAACTTCAGAAAAAGTATTCAGGTGAAGATGGACGGACAGCCTGAAGTGAGAACGTATTTGACAAACTGGTGTAAAATGAGGAAATTAAGTGATGTTTTCCGCAGTAGAATAATTAGAACTAAATACAGTAGTGAGGCATATCCACAACTTTTGCAGTGACAAATGCAAATCACTTCCCGAATACCTCAGCAAGAAATATATATATTGAATGGTTAAAAAGCCAGTTAGTTAATTTATTTTCAAGTGCCAAAAAAATTTGTTGTTTTCCATCCCTCAATTCATAACATCCATTACAAGTATTGGAAAAGCTCAATACGTTTATGTGCATACACTATCATAAACGCAGGCTTACCAAGTTCACATCGATCATCGGAACCTCAGTACTTTCCCGATTTACCACTAAAAGCCATCGGACAAAAAACTTTTCCCTTACAATTCGAAATGATCTGGCCCACTTGAATGATCTGGCATGTGAAAAGCGTGTCAGATCTGAGACAGAAAAAAAAAACGACGCCGCAAATCCCAAACCAACTCTTTTTTATACTCAGGAACACTTACCTAGTCATCCTTCATGAGCTATTTGCACTCTAGTGTACAGCGGGATTGTTAGATCAAGGACTAAGTTTTGACCTTCTACTTTCATTCTGATCCAATGGCTCTAATGTACATAGCACTCGTTATGCAGAGTGGAAAATCCAGGCTCATGTGCTCATGCCTACATTCGATTATATTAGTGAGTTCTCTCATTATACTACTTGGAATGCTGACTATTTAAGTCTGTTAATTTATGTTTATAACACAATAAATTAGTCTAATGATTTCATATTAATTTCTTTAATTATGAATTCATTTCAAATTTTAACTATTGTTCATTCCAATTCTTAATTTTTGGTCATTATATTTTTTTTACCTTCAAATCTTAATTTTTTTCCTATTTTATTTTAAAAAATATTGTTTATGAATTAAAAATAATTTATGCAAATCTAAAAAATTAATAAAAATAAATATAGACCCAATATGACTAGAATCCAATCATCTATTGAATCATACTAGATCAGGCCCAGTCCCATATTTTGTTCTAAATTGGCCCAATTCGGTCCTCAAACACCCACAAAAGCACGTATAACTTTACTTGTCTCATTGCCCTATTATTCTTTGATCCGAGCCCAAAAGTAGCACTATTTAAATGTATCTAAGGTTTTTTAATTGGTATTAGGCTATTGTAAAAGTTTGGTTTGGTCCAACTTTCAGAGGAATCTCTTGCAAAAATTTCTGGAAAATATATGCATGAAAATTTCAGCAATAATAAGAATTTTTCACCATTAATGAAGATCTCACCAATGCTAATGAGAATCATTTCTCATTTAAACTCACATAACAAAAGCATTGATTTTGGTGTAATGTATGAGTTATGTTTATGGGTACACATGAAAAACACTTGCATTCTCAACAAGAACCAGTAACATTAGTGTGAAGAATCCAAGGCATTAAGGACAAAAAAAATTAATATAATAAAATGATAGGGAAAAAAGAGTGAAACAGAACAATTCAGTTTATTTGAGAGTTTAAAATTTTGAAAACTGAAAAGAGAACAAGGAAAATGCTTTATCTCTCTCACAAAATAAACTTCATGTAATTTTAAAGAATTGTCATAACAAAAGTAATATAATGACAAATAAATAGTATAAATGAAATAAGTGCTAAAAAGTATGAACACATGTAAAGGTTCTAAAAGATAGAACAGTTAGATTTAAAATGCTTTTAAGTACAAACTATTATAACGAAATTAACGATACAAAATGAGCAATGAATTATAATGAAACAAATACATTTTGAAGCATGATTTTCCGTATAAATTGATAACAGATTTATGGTTAGGCATTAACTATTCTTTGAACAAAAATGTATTTAGTGAATAAATGATATAAATCTGAATTTTGAAGCAGCCAAATTTTAGGTAATTTTATAACAAACTAATGGTACTAATTAACAACAAATAACCATACTAACACTCGTACTCAATGACAATATGTAGGCAAAGACATCTTACTTCACAGATTAAACTAGGTAAAGATCCTACAAAGAAGAGCCTTCATATAATACATTCAGCAACAAATAAAGACCGAAACAAAAATCAAAACAAAACGAATTATAATACAACAACAAGAAGAAGAAAGTCTTGATGAATCAAGATATACAATTGGATAATCCAAATCCTAATTAAGATCTTCATGGTCTAAATCTTAATTAATCCGAATCAAACTGATCTCCTTTAGAAATATTGTTGACCTTCTCAACCACGTACATCTTACTTCCCTCATCAAAGCTCACAAAAGAAAATGGTTTCATTCTCTTCTTCCTCTGCTTCTCCTTCTTCTTCTTCCACCACCTTTTCTTTCCCGAGGTAAATATTATCTTTTCCATCTACAGGAGAAGACAAAGAGATGGAGAAAAGCAAGCTTGAGGTTGATGATGATGGGGATGACAAAGGGAAAGAAGAAGCTGATTCTGGATTGATCATCAATGACAAATTTCAAAAAACTAATAAAAACAACAACAACAAAAGAAGACTTTAAATGAAACAGATAGCAAAAGAATACTCCCTCACACACACAATCTTAAAGAAAATGTTGCATATACGTACCTTCTTTAAGTTATATCTTAATTATAATTCCTTTATACAGACATTGAAACTGAAACATTTAGCCCTCAAAATCTAAATCACAAAAAATTTAAAAAAATTACTTATGAGTTAAATATAACGTCTTCAAGCAATGTGATTGTGGATCTATTATTTTGTGTGTATACTAATATTAGAAAATATACCTTCAATCATCAACTTGTGCTTTTAAAAATTGGTTCTAAATTTGAGCCTAAAAAACTTTGAACTTGTTTTTTAATTAGACTTTTTTATTCAAACTTTTTTTTTTATGTTTTTTGACCCGAGTCTATTGGGCCAAACGATATTTTTAAAGTCATAATCAAGTCTATTGGCTAGTTAAGAATTGAGATAAATAACATAGTTAATTATTATTATTACTTATAAGATTATATATAAAAAAAGTTATAAAACTAAATAAGTTGTTCTATTAACATAAATCTTTTAAATAAATGATATTAGTTTTTATTTTTTTTATCAACATGTAACATTACACTAATTTTTTTAAATAATAAGTTTTTTAATTTAAAAAATATTAATTCAAACTTTTTTAATTTGGGCCAAGTTTTAAAAAGCTCAACCCAACCTATTTTAGAAACAAGCCTTTTTGGTTTGAGTTTTATTTTTTAGCCAAATTTATTGGACCAAGCAAGCTTCGTAAATTATAATTAAGTCTACTTCTAAACCACTTGGCCAACTTCAAGTTTCTCTCATTTATGTAATATTATTATATCTTCAATTTTGATAAAAACTGATGAAATTGCTTCATGAAATTCATTTGACTCAAGAAAGGCCACTTGAATTTTCAAACATGAATTTAGACTTTGCTAAGAATTAATATATTTTTCTTTTGGTGAGAAGATATGAGTGAATAGTTTTGGTATTATAATAAATCAACAAAAAAGCCTAAATATGCTGTCAAACCAAAGGATACACAATGAATTAATTGTTAGAAAACAATCTTAATTAAAGTAATTTAATTACAAATAATTGATGTAAACATATGTGGGTTAAACTATCATACCTCACTTAGCTCATAGGTTAAACATACCAACTCGAAGAGTAATTGGATTGACCCACATAAGAGACTTTATGGAATTTTATTTGTAAAATGTTTAATTTTCTATTTCTCATATAGCTTTTATTCCTATTTTGACTTTAAATATTCAATATTTGATTAACAATGAAAAAAATTAATAGATTTTTAATATTAGAATTAAATATTTGATTTGAAGATTATTTTTTTTTGTTTTAAATTTTTTTCTTATATTTTTTGTATACACTTGGTGGGCTAGATTCAATATTTTGACCCGCCAACCTGCACAAAACAACCCTTCTAATCCACCTGCCTATTTTGACCGCTACATTCATGATACATATAATCCTATAATGTTCATATTCATGCTATGCTTTTAAAATTATTGAATCTTTAAAGATTGCATGTAGTTATTATAATATATTCTCATCCAACAGTTTCAAAAGCACAACACAAGTACTATGCAACACGTGATCCGATCGCGTTTTGACAATCCCAAGGAAGTTAGTAGTTTAATGTCCGTTTAAAATAATTATGAGCTATATAGGGAGTTTGTCATTTAAATTTACATATAACAACAGAAGCATTGATTTTGGTGCAAGGTTTGCGTCATGTTTATTGTTCATGACACATGAAAAACACCCAGCATTCTTAACCACAACTAGTAACTATTGTGTGAAGAAGAGACGCTTTAGAATACTATGTCCCCATATACTACAGAAAAGGTGTGCCAAGGTTCGTTTTTTTCTTGTTTTTACCTGCTCGAGAGTGAAGAATCCATGGCAATAGTGACCAAAAAATTAATAATATAATAATAAGATTTTTTTTTAGAGTTTAAAATTTTGAAAACGAGAACAAGGAAAATGCCTTATTTCTCTCACAAAATCTCACTTCATTTAATTTTAAAGAAAATGTTATATATAATTCCTTCAATTTAGAATACCAATCCCGTGTTTCTCCAATTTATATATTATTATGTACTTTTATATTTGTTGTAAACTGTTTTCTTTTGCTTCAAGAAATTCATTTGACACGAGAATATCATTTGGATTCTTTAACAAGAAATTAATACTCAGAATGAAAATTAATTAGTGTTCCAAACTAGATATACTAGGCATCATTAAGTACTAGTTTACTTTGCAAAAGACTCAGTTGTGAGAATTTATATTTTTTTTTTGTAAGACTAGATAAAAAAAAAAAAAGAGAATAATATAAATGAAATTAATATCAAATACCAATTGAAAAAACCTAAAAATTTTCCTTGAGACAACTATTCACAATGAATTATTGTACGATAACAATTCATAATTAATGTAATCTAATGACTAATAAATAAAATAAACACGTTTAAAAAGGTTCTAAAAAATATAACGGATAGATTGAGATTCATATTCTTTTAAATAAACTACTAACAAAATTAACAATATGGGCAATGAATTCTAATGGTTTAAATCTCATTTTTCCAAAGCATTGATTTTGCATATATATTGATAACGAATATGGTTAGGCATTGATTATCTTTTGACTTAAACTACTAATTAACAATACAAATGCATTTAGCAAATTAATTATTTCTATCTCTTTTTTTTTAGCACCCATGTTTCAAGTATATTAAAAACAAACTAATGGTACTGATTAACAACAAATTAACGATATTAACAGTCATACTTGATAACAATATGTAGGCAAAGATATTAGTTTGCATAGAGTGAACCAGGTCACGAACTTACAAACAAAAGCCTTCTTATAACGTACAGCAAAAAAAATCAAAACTAAGAAAGAAAAAAACAACTATAACAACAAAAGAAGACTTGACCTAATGCAGGAAGCTTCTTATTATTGTTATGGTCAAAGGCTATGTCTATGAGAAATGGCTAAGGATAAAGGAGAAAGCTTTAAAAGCCTTTGTGGAGGAGAGAGGCAACAGAGATCCTAAAAGATATAAATTCCACAAAAAGAAGAGGTATTTCTATCACGAGAAACTATGGTAGCTGAGATTGGTGGAAGCCAATCCAAAACCTCCATCATCTTCAACTTCATTCTGTCCTCTTCGCCAGTACTCTCTTCAACACTTTTCTTCTTCTTATACCATCTTTTCTTGCCGAGTTAAAATTTATGGACTTGGACTTGTCGATAGTATTGCCAAGTTGCTAAAAATGCATTGCAATAATTTTGTAACTATCTTTATTTAAAAACGACAAATATTTCAAGGTGTTAAGTATATGGCAAAGAAATATTTTGCCATTGAAGAAAAAGTTCATAAACATATCATGTCAATAGAATATATTAGCATCACTTTTATGATAGCTAATGCTTTAACAAAAGGCTTATTGCCCGATACATTTATAGGCATTGTTGATAATAAGGATTATTGAATATTATTAAAGTATTGTAGTTTTAAACTGTAAGCTCTCTAATAGATATGTTTATGATTTTCCTATTATGAAAGTATATATTATATACATGAATGAATCATATTTATGATAACAAGTTTTTTTTTTTTTATCAAAGACATTATATTGGACCAATTTTGCACTTCTCACTTATAAGTCTTGATAAGGAGAAGGGAATTGTATTATACTATATGGAAAGAAGTATGTCAAATAAATAATGTAAAACTGCCATAACTACTCATATGAGTTCTTTTTCTTATCTATAACGAATGATGTAATTAATGTATGAGCAATTACTCAATTCTATGCATGTTATGATTAATATGAGTATGAAGAAAGGCAATATCACATAAGCCAAGTGAGAGAATGTAAGACCTAAGTGGACAAGTGATATTGATTAAGAAATTAATTGATTAGTAATTAATTATAAAATGAACTAATTTTTAATTAGTTAATCATGTTTATATGCAACTAACCTCTTGATGGAAGTGGCCAATAAGTTGTTGTTTGATCATTTAAAATTTGAAATAAATAGATAATAAAGTGTTATTGGATAATAATTATCGTTATTTGATAATAAATATTTATTTAAAAAATTGTTCATATGTTTGCCTATAAATAGGGTTATGTGTTTTCTTTTTATCCATCACTAACGCATACATAAATTAAGAAAGGCTATGAGATAAAAATGTAGTTCTCCTCCTCTAAATTTTAGGAATCTAAGGGTTCACATCATACATAAGCAATTGAGCTATTGATCAAGGTATGATCTCTTTTCTAAATTGATAGTGTTGCATATGATATGACATGTGAAATTTTATGAGTTCTCAAAATCTTGTAAACTATGATTGATTGATAATTTCTATCAACAAGATTTGATAGAAATTAAAAAAAAACTTACAACCATTTCTATAGGAGAAATAGCTGAGGATAAAGGAGAAAGTTTTAAAGGCCTTTGTGGAGGAGAAAGGCAAAAGAGATCCTTAATGCCATATATACCACAATAAGATGAGCTATTTCTGCCGTAAGAAACTATGGTGGCTGAGATTGTTGTAAGCTATTCTAAAAACCTCCTTCTTCTTCTTGTTCTTCATTTTGTCCTCTTGGTCAATGATGGAGTTGTCAAATGAGAAGAAGTTGATTCATTAGGAAGCATAATAGTTTTGTTGTGACCAAACCCTATGTCTATAGGTGAAGTAACTGAGGATGAAGCAGAAGGCTTTGAAGGGCTTGTTGGGAAAGGAAGCCAGAAGAGATTCTCAATGCCATAAGTATCACAAGAAGAACTGTGACTGTCATGAGAAGCCTTGGTCAAAGAAGGAATTAAGGAGTTAACTAAGGTGAGTGATGATGAAGATAGTAAAGGTGTATATATATATATATATATATACACATATATACATATATGTGTATGTGTGTGTTTGTATGGGTAAGAATAGAAAATGTGACGTAGCTCGTTTAGAGAGTAGCAAGTCCGAACAAGTATATTGAAGAGTTACATAGAGAGTTAGAAATTAAATACGATTCACAATAATTAACCATGAGCTAGTCAATTTTCCGAACAGAGAAAGAGAAGAAGTTTAAAATTGAATTAAAGTACTGTAGTAAAAAAACTTTTATTTCAAGGGCTGGGAGTGTATATTTGAAAAAAAAAAAAAAAAGAGGCCATGCATGTACTTTCCACAAACTTAGGGGAAGATATTTTAGTCAATTGAACTGATCAATGTTGCGTAACTTTTGGCATGAAAAAAAGAGAGGATATATTTCGAGAGAAAAAAGAGAAGGTATATGTATGTAATTTAGCAAACTTATGGAAGATCCATGTAATTTACTTAACAAAGTACCGGAAAAAGATCTTTACAAAATTTGTGTAAATTAATATTTGGATATATATATATATATATATATATATATATATAAGATTCCTTTAGTTTTTTGGCATAAAAGGTATCTGAGTTTAATGAAATGAGAATCATATGTAATAATTAAGAATTGTGCATATATAATTGTACAAAATTGTTTTATGAGGAGGAACCTTAGTCGAAACGCCGTAACTAATAACATACATAGTATCTATTAGTCATTAGTGCACGTTGGCCAAAACCACAACTAAAGAGGCCAACACACTTGTATTGGTTGATTGATATTAGTGAAAATAGTATTGTAGTCGGATACTTGTATTGATTAGTTATGTGCTCAAACACTATAAGTTTTACACTCGCAAACACTTAGATTATGTTTGGGAATTTAAACCTTCACGAGCTATATGCGCTCAAGCCTGCATTTGACTATAATAGTGAATTCTCGCGTAGCTATTTGGAATGCTTCCTATTTAAGTGTGTGAATTTCTTTTTATAACACAATAAATTAGTCTAATGCTTTCAAATTAATTTCTTTAATTATGCCACCTTAAAGTTTTATATTATGTAGATTTTATTAGTTTGGTTTAGTCCATCTTTCATAGGAAACTTTTGTAAAAATTTCTGGAAAATATATTAATGAAAATTTCAGCAATAATAAAAATTTTTTTACCATTTAAGCTCACATAACAACAAAAGCATTGATTTTGGTGCAATGTATGAGTTATGTTTATGGGTACACATGAAAAACACTTGCATTCTCAACAAGAACTAGTAATATTAGTGTGAAGAAGACAGACATTTCAAAATATATACATTGTAAAACATACACTATAGAAATGGCGGGGGAGGTTAGTTTTTTTCTCTTTCTACTCTGGCTTAAGAGTGAAGAATCCAAGGCAATAAGGACAAATAAAATTTAATATAATAAAATGATAGGGAAAAAAGAGTGCAACGGAACAATTTAGTTTATTTGAGAGTTTAAAATCTTGATAACTGAAAGGATACAAGGAACATGCTTCATCTCTCTCACAAAATCACACTATTTAATTTTATAGAAATTGTCACATGAGTAATGAATTAGAATAGAATAAATATCTTTTTGAAGCATTGATTTTTCCATATAATTAACTTGATAACATATTTGTGGTTAGGCATTAACTATCATTTGAATAAACTACTACACTGATTGAGTGTTTAGTGAAATTAATGGCATCAATCTCATTTTTTGAAGAATCCATCTTTCAGGTAAATTAATAACAAACTAATGGTACTAATTAACGAGAAATAACCATATTAATACTCGAACTCAATAACAATATGTCGGCAAAGACATCTTACTTCATAGGTAAAGATCTTACAAACAATAGCCTTCATAAAAAACATTCAGCAATAATGACCAAAAAAATATCAAAACAAAACGAATTATAACACAACAACTAGAAGAAGAAGATCTTGATGAATCAAGATATACAATTAGAGAATCCAAATCATCATCAAAGCTCACAAAAGAAAATGGTTTCATCCTCCTCTTCCTCTGCTTCGTCTTCTTCTTCTTCTTCCACCACCTTTTCTTTCCCATGGAAAGTATTGTCTTTTCCATCTTCAGGTAAAGACAAAGAGATGGAGAAAAGCAAGGGAGGTGAATTATCAGATGGGGATGACAAGGGGGAAGAAGAAGCTGATTTTAGAAGCTTCTTCCTTCTATAGTCATGGCACTGATGGCCAAAGGGTATATCAATTGGAGACGAAGCTGACAATAAAAGAGAAGGCTTTGAGGGCCTTGATGAGGGAGGAAGGCAGAACAGACTCTTAATGCCATAAGTACCACAAGAAGAAGAGCTATTACTAAAAGAAGCCATGGTAGTGACTGGTTGTGGAAACCATGCTTTCCCAGTCCCAACCTTCTCAGCGTTTTCTGAAACCTTCTTCTTTTTCTTTCTGTCCGCCTCATCTTTCTTTTCTTTTCCATCTCCATGACGAGATGGCAAAGAGACAAAGAAAAGCCATGGAGGTGAACTACCAGAGTTAATGGGTGATTTAGGAAGCATATTCTTTTCGTTATGCCTTAAAGCTAAATCTATAGGAGAAGTAGTAGAGGATAAAGGTGAAAGCTTTGAAGGCCATGATGGGGGAAAAATGCCGAAGAAATTCACAATGCCATAAACACCAGAAGAAGAAGAGGAGCTGTGAGTACTGTCATGAGAAGCCATGGTCGAAGAAGGAAGGAGTTACAAGAAAGGAGAAAACTAAGGTGAGCGATGATGAAGAGAGTGAGGGTATATATAAGAGAATTATTGCGTGTGTGTGTGTGTGTGTGTGTGTGTGTGTGTGTATATGTATTTATGTCTCTCTCTGTGTGTTTGTATATATAAGGATGAAAAAAGTGACGCAACTGGTTTTGGAGACTGCAAGTCCGAACAAGTACATCAGAAAAGTTAAGTAGGGTTAAAAAATTTGCAACAATTAACCATGAGTTAATTAATGTATTTGCTTAAAGTGAAAAGAGACTAACTTTAAATTGAACCCAAAAAAAGTGTAGCAAAATTTTTTATTTCAACTGAAGGGAATGTATATTTTGAAAAATGAGGCCATGTATTATAATTTTTATTACTGAGTTCTCTTCTTCTTACTTATTTGGAATGCTTCTTATTTAAGTCAGTCTTGTGGTTCAAATTAATTTCTGTTGCCATCTTAAATTTGATTTTAATCCTCACATTAACTTCTTTCAGTCATATTAATTAGAGCAAGAGTCATTTGATCACTTAAGTGACTAAGATTAATCAGGTTTTTCATAGTAGTCACACTCACACCACTGGTGAGGTTATGAATTGAAACTTAGTAACTTACGAATTTTAAAAATAAAAAAAAATTAAAGTTTTGTGAGAGAAAAGACATAGAAATGGTTGTATTTTTCCTTTCAAACTTCTGCCTCTCCAACATGTAGAGCACATACACGAAAAACACCAGCATTCTTTACCAGAACTATTAACTACAATGTGAAAAAGAGAGAATTTTCATAATACTCTTTGTGTGTGTGTGTGTATAAAGGACATATGGTGTGCAGAAGACAATTTTCTCTTGTTTTTACTTGCTCAAGAGTAATGAATTCAAGGCAATTAATATTGATAAAAAATTAATATAATAAAATTATAGGAAAACTTTCAAAGAAAATGGCGTATAGTTTTAGCTTACTCACAATTTTAGTATACAAACTACAAAATGAAATGTTTTTTTTCTTCAGATTATTACAAAAAATAAAAATAAAAATGTTATACATAGATAAAAGATAGGATAAAACTTATATGATGTTCCTTATATACTTATATCATATTCCTCCAATTAACTAATGACATGTGGATAATTTTTTAAAAGGTGAAAGTTAACAGTATTATTAAGAAAGTGAATAAGGTATAAAAATTGTTTAGATATCATTAATTGATTGGAGAACCTAACATAAGTATAGAAGGAATAACATGTAAGTTTTCTTCTAAAAGATATCCTCAAGCTATAGTTTGTACATCAATATTCAAGATTAGATTTTAATTAAGGTTAAACCTCCCATGTGAGCTTATTTTGTACATTTAGGATTAGAATTATTCTCTTAAGTATTTTAAGTAAATAGAATACATCACCTTGACTCCTATGCCCAACCCTAAGTTTTTCCAATATATATAATATTATATATTTTCAATTTTGTTTTAAAATTGATCTATCTGCTTCCAAAAGTTAAATTCATTTGACACAAGAAAGGACTATTGGGATGTTCGAGCAAGCAAATAAAATTTAAAATAATAAGTATACAAAAACTTGATATATGGAATCATTATACTAGTGTTATTGAAATTAATAAGATTTCTTAATGAGAATTTATATATATATATATATATATATATATATATATTGTGAGAAAGATTATAAGAAAATGAGAGAGATATAAATGAAATTGATGTATAAAGAAAAAACCTAATTATATTTTTTTCAAAACAAAGAATTACATTAAATTATTTATATTGTAATGTAATAACAAATGAATGATATAAACATATGTAAGTGATAAAAGTTATAACACGTATAAAGCCTTTAAAAGATATAACGGTTGAGTTGTAATATTCCAAAATTTTATATTTAAAAACTTTATCTTGGAATGATACTTTTGGAAATATTTACATAAGTTAGAGGGAAAAAGCAATTCAATTAAGGAAAAATATAACAATCTAATTAGTTGAAGAAGTGGGAGATTTAAGGTGAGCTTTTATATTAATTCAAGTAGCAAATTTTATGAATCCTAGGCTGGCTCAAGCAGCTAAGCCGATCCATGCAACCTTGAGGAACTGTGTTCAAATCCTCATTGTGCATCATAGCATTATTTTTTCCTTAGCTACCACATGTCCTTTAAGAAGCAAAATTACTAAAATACCTCTTTTGAATCTTCTTCTTCTTCTTGTTCGCACTTCAGTGAGCTCTCCATCACTTTTGAATTTTTACCTTTCCCTATCCTCAAATCACAGAGGCAAGGAGTCCTCCATCCTCCTTCGTCACTATCCGTCATACTGGTGACCAAAGAATGTGTATTTTCCAGTGAGAATTTCCCCCCAACGAAGCCTTACGTCAGTCAGGAGTGGACGATGGGGCTTATACTCTGGTATGTATTTTGCACCTCTGTCTCCTATTTTCAGCTCTTAGTTTCAAGCTTTATGTTTAGAAATTGTAGGATTCCTCTTGAGCATTTGAACAAGCATGAACAGTAACCATAATATGAATTTCGCATGATTTAGGTGAAATTTCTTCAAACCAAGTTAGGGCTTTACTTTCCCTAGGTATTTCATACACTTCTTCCTTAATTCTAACTCTTGATTTCAAGTTTTAGCCTCTAATTTTAGGAAGTCATTTTAGGCAAGTTGCATGAACAGTAAATGAAAAACTCAAATTGTAACTTAATTTGAAGAAAATTCAAGGAACTCCTTTATAGGTTTTGATCTTAGGTAAGTATTTAACACTCCTCAAATGTCAAATTAATGATTGGATTGCTTAATTAAAAACCCCCCTTTTCTTAGTAGGAGTTGAAGTGTGTTAAGTGATAGTGTATGGAGATTCCTTGATTCCTTAGTGTCAATGGACCTCAAGGAGAAGAAGTTAAGTTGTTGGAAATTATTGTTTAAAGTAGTAAGTCACTTAGAAATTTTCCACAAATTATTTTAGATTTAATTATTGATCAGAGGAAGCCTGTTGAATGATAGCACATTGAAAGTGATTATAATTACTAAATAAATTACCTTGATTATTGTTAGTATAAATTTTGACCTAATGGGTAACATTGGGATTCTAAAATCCAATACCTTTATCTATCTTAATGAAAAAGTTTGGTTATAAGTTTTCTAAATCTCTAATATTTGATTACGAATTTACATATGTTAAATATGTGTTTGGGGAATGCATCCAAATAGGACCATATAGTTAACGGCAGTAAACATTAGTCATAATACACTACGATATGTATTTTGATATGACAGGGCATGTTACCAAGTTACAAGATTTTGTTTAAGGTCTAAGGTCATTATTCTTATTATTTCGAGCTTGAAGCTTATGATTGATATTTAACCTATTATGATATGCTAGCCTTAAGCTAATTCAGTATTTTCTAGACTTCTGATGGTTTAGTTGGATATTCATAATTTGATTTGGATAATTTAATGACAAAAATAAATTGATTTGTTTCTGATCAAGATTTCTTATATCTTCGTTTGGGATTTCATGCAAAGATTAACAATGTTTCCTCATTTTGTATAGTTTATATAAATTGTTAAAAGTGTTCAAATTTCAAGATAAATGGTTTGTGAAAAAATCTATCGTACCTAGTCTATTCCTTTTATAGTGTAATTAGTAGTATTTGTTCACTGAGTTTTTACTCACCCCACTCTATTTAATATTTTTCATATCACAACGTCAGTCTAAAATGCCCTTCTATGAGTAGGAGCTTGCAAGTGCTTCTTTTTTTTTTTTTTGGTGAAACTTGTTGTAAGGGCAGAGAGTTCCCTATATATATATATAAGAAGAGTGGAGCTCTTCATCTTGTTGTGTGTATTAAATTTTTTGTTGTAGAAATTTCAAAAGGTCAATATTTCAGGGGAGACTCTACCAAAATTTCTACACGAATGTGACTGATCATTTTAGGGTATTTGTATCTGTGGGTATTCTATTTAGTTTACTTAATGAAATTCTACATGTCGTTTAATTATCTAATTTTTGTTATAACAGTTAGGCTTACAAAGGTGAGGGATACTTCATTCCCCATGTCGGTCCATTATTTTAGTGCCCCACTTTTTGTATAAGTATCAATATGATTCTATGTGGAGGTCTTTCGAAATCTAGAGTTACTAGAATAAAATAATCCCTTACTTATATAGTATCAAAAGGAAGGAACTTGTTTTGATTATTCAAAATTTCAGTAGAACTATTTCAACACAGTGAATCATAAAAAAAAAATTAAATTGACACTAATATAAAATGTGGAATCAAAATAGTTATTTTCTCCTTTCTTATATACATGATATCAATGTTTAATTTTTAATAAAATTAAGACACGTGTAAAAGAAACTTAAAAAGCTATCATTATACTTCCCATGTCTTTATTAAAAGTTTCATAACAAATATGTACAAACTATATATAAACATTTTCCTTTAATGAATTGTGAATGATTAATGATGTAGAAGGAAAATTTGAAAGTTAATTCATGATAAAAATATTGTTTTGGTTAATTTTGACGTCAACTAAAATTTGAAATCAACTTCTTTACCCTTAGAACATATTCCAATGCTGTCATGGATCATAGCATTATTGAGTTATAAAGAAATTAAATATTTAAGTAGTTGTTTCAATGTATGAAACTGACAAAATTGGTTAGAACCAAGAGAAAATCCTTCAACATTCTTAAATTTCAATAATGTAATTTCCAATTAAAAACAAGGTTGCATTGTAGAAAAAAATTTTATGAAGGAGTATTGAAAAGTGTGTACTGCGTAGTATACATGAGGACAGAAAATAGATGAAGAAGAAGAAAAAGAATAACATCAAACCAAAAGGGTATAAAAGAAACAAACTACCAAAATAAGACCTTTATAAAAATTGATAATATTAATATTTTAGGGACTTACATGTAATATATTGTTTCTTTATATCTCCACAAATAGTATCTAAGTCTTATGGGTCAATTTGTGAACATTTCTGGAATTTTTATGGTCAAATTGAGGTAGTACTGCTGTATATAAAGACTAATTAATAGAATTCAAATGAAAAAAAACAAAAATTAACAATGCAATATATATATATATATATACATAAATATTTCTTTTGGACCAAACAATGAAGAATAAAATCATTTGATGCAAGCAATATCTAAATAATTTGAATGTCTCACTTATACATTCACACATGAAAACCCATCCGATGTCGAGCTTAAAAGCACCAACAAGTAAAGCTATCAAAATGGGTCAATTTGGTCCACTCGAGCTGACCCACCCAATTAGTGGGTTAAAGAGTCAATCTATTTAACTCATCTATATGAAGGTGGGTTGAAAATATCAACCTAACCCACCAATGGATTAAAAAAGTTAACTCATTTACTCACCAAAAATTTAAAAAAAAAATCTAAAAAAAATGGTCATTGTTATAACTTTAACTCACCATAAATTTTTAAAAAAATTCTGAAAAAAAATCTCAAACAAAACAAACCAATGATAAAGAATTTTGAGTATACATGTATAAGGTAAGGGAAAAGGAGAGAATTAAGTTATCATTTGTTAATATCTTAACAATAATATAAATAGTATATGCGTTTTGCAAATTGAATGTATGAATTTACAGCAATCAGATGATTTAGCTTTTTAACAATTTTTATTTTGTACATATTTTTGTTAGGAAATTTGATGGAAATTGTATGATTAATACAATAACAAAAGTTTCACTAGGGAAGTGGAGTGGGCCATCATAGGACAAAATATCTTCTTTCTAAAGAGATTCCATTTAGAACTATATATAATATGCCCAAGGTTCAAAATTAAAATAATTTTAGAGATTTTCCTTCACTTCATCTGTGTTAATAAATAATTCGAAATGCCTCGAATCATTTTATTTTACACTATTTCAAAGAGTTAAAGATTCAATTGTATGGTTATGCATGTAAGTATAATTCAAACAGAAAAGTTATGAACATATTTTTGTATTTGTCATTAAGTTCTTTAAAATTGATATGATGAATGTATGGTTTGTATAACTTATTATTATATGATTGGATCTTTCAACAATTTTACATATGTCATAATTTTTTTGAAAAAAATTAATAACAAAAATATAAGAAAACTAAATTTAATTCAAGGGAAAAATTATTTATAACATTAAATGTAAGTACAATTTTATAAGGGCGTTTTTATTATTGTTTCAATCAAATTTTGTGATTTTAAAGTATGAGCGAATAACTTTCATAGCCAAAAAGAAAAACATGTAATTGAAATCGTCTTTCAAGAAGGGGAGGAAAGAGGAAAAACTTTTGGTAGTTTATATTTTAATTAATTGCCTGACACAAGACTTATTATTGAGAATTTATATTTTTTTTGTGAGTAAAACTAGATGAAAATGAAAGTAATATAAATGAAATTAATATTATCAGTAGAAAAAGACTAAAAATTATCCTTGCAAAATTAAGTAGATTCTTTTAAATAAATTACTAGCGAAATTAACGATATTAGTTTTACTATAAGTTTTACACTCGCAGGCACTTAGACTATGTTTAAAAATTTAAACCTTCACCAACTGTGAGCTCGTGCCTGCATTTGATTGCTTGCTATTTGTGTTAATTTAACTTTATAACAGAAAAAAATTAGCCTTGTGGTTTTAAATTAATTTCTTTAATTATGCCACCTTAAAGGTTTATATTATATAGATTTTATTTGTTTGGTTTAGTCCAACTTTCATTGGAAACTCTTGTAAAAATTTCCGGAAAATATATGCAAGAAAATTTCAACAATAATAAGAATTTTTCACCATTTATGAAGAAGCTCTCGCTAATGCTAATTAATGGGAATAATTTCTCATTTAAACTCACATAACAACAAAGCATTGATTTTGGTGCAATGCACGAGTTATGTTTATGGGTACATATAAAAAAACCCTTGCTTTCTCAACAAGAAGTGGTAACATTAGTGTGAAGAAGAGAGACATTTCGGAATATAAACGTTGTAAACATACACTACAGAAATGGTGAGGAAGGTTAGTTTTTTCTTGTTTTCACTCTCGCTCAAGAGTGAAGAATCCAAGGCAATGAGGACAAAAAATATTAATATAATAAAATGATGGGAAAAAAGACTAAAACAGAACAATTCAATTTATTTGAGAGTCTAAATTTTTTATAACTGAAAAGAGAACAATGAAAATGCTTTATCCCTTTCACAAAATCACACTTCATTTTAGTTTAGAGAAATTGTCATAACGAAAATAATATAATGACAAATAAAGTATGAATAAAATAAGTGTTAAAAATTATGAACACGTATAAAGGTCCTAAAAGATAGAATGGTTAGATCGACTTTAAAATTCTCTTAAGTATAAATTACTATAACGAAAAGTAATGAATTATAACGGCATAAATATTTTTTAAAGCATTGTTTTTTAATATAAATTGATAACAAATTTATGGTTAGGCTATCCTTAGCCAAAACCACAACTAAGAGAGGCCAACATGCGTGTATTGGTTGATTGATATTTGAGAAAATTGAATTGAAGTCAAATACTTATATATCTTGATTATTCTATCTAGCAAGTTATGTGCTCACGTACTATAAGTTTTACACTCGCTTACACTGAGGCTATATTTAGGAGTTTAAACCTTCACGAGCTATATATCCATTCATACCTGCATTTGATTATATTAGTAAGTTTTCTCATTACTATTTGAATGCTTCCCATTTATGTGTGCGAATCTCTACTTTTTATAACACAATAAATTAGTCTAATGGTTTCATATTAACTTCATTAATTATGCCACCTTAAAGTTTTATATTATATAGATTTTATTAGTTTGGTTTAGGCCAACTTTCATAGGAAACTCTTGTAAAAATTTCTCAAAATATATATGCATGAAAATTTCAGCAATAATTAGAATTTTTCACCATTTATGAAGAAGCTCTTACTAATGCTAATGGGAATTGTTCTCATTTAAATTCACATAACAACAAAAGCATTGGTTTTGGTGCAATGTATGAGTTTTGTTTATGGGTACACATGAAAAACGCTTGCATTCTCAACAAAAACCAGTAACATTAGTGGGAATACGTTGTAAACATACACTACAGAAATGGTGTGGGAGGTTTGTTTTTTCTTGTTTTTTCTCTTGCTCAAGAGTGAAGAATCCAAGGCAACAGTGACAAAACAATTAATATAATAAAATGACAGGGAAAAAGGAGTGAAACGGAACAATTCAATTTTTTTAAGAGTTTAAAATTTTGATAACTGGAAAGAGAACAAGAAAAATGCTTTATCATTCTCACAAAATCACACTTTGTTTAATTTAAAAGACATTTTCATAATGAAAGTAAAATAATGACAAATAAATAGTATAAATAAAATGAGTTCTAATAATTATGAACACATGTAAAGGTTTTGAAAGATAGAACGGTTGGATCGATCTTCAATTCTTTCAAGTACGAACTACTATAATGAAATTAACTATATAAGATGTGTAATAAATTATAATGGAATAAAAATTTTTTGAAGAATTGATTTTTCATATAATTTGATAACATATTTGTGGTTAGGCATTAACTATTCTTTGAATAAACTATTATACTAATTGACAATATAAATGTATTTAGCGAATTAATGATATAAATCTCATTTTTTTTAAGGATCCATCTTTCAGGTGAATTAAAAACAAACTAATGGTACTGATTAACGAGAAATAACCATATTAACTCTCTTACTCAATAACAATATGCAGGCAAAGACATCTTGCTTCATAGATTAAACTAGGTTAAGATCTTACAATCAAGAGCCTTCATATAATAATTCAACTACAAAGACAACAAAAAATATTAAAAAAAAAAAAAGAATTATAACACATCAGCAAAAAGAAGATCCTGATGAATCAAGATATACAATTGGAGAATCCAAATCCTAATTAAAATCTCCATGGTCTAAATCCTAATTAATCTGAATCAAATTGATCTCCTTTAGGAATATTGTTGACCTTCTCCATCAACCACATGCATCTTACTTCCCTCATCAAAGCTCACAAACGAAAATGGTTTCATTCTCTTCTTCCTCTGCTTCTTCTTCTTCTCCTTCCACCACCTTTTCTTTCCTGAAGAAAATTTCGTCTTTTCCATCTTCAGGAGAAGACAAAGAGATGGACAGAATGATGCTAGAGGTAGACGTTGATAGCGATGACAAAGGGGAAGAAGAAGCTAATTCAGAAAGCTTCTTCCTTCTATAGTGATGGCACTGATGGCCAGAGGGTATATCAATAGGAGAAGAGGCTGAGAATAAAATTGAAGGCTTTGAAGGCCTTGGTGAAGGAGGAAGGCAGAATAGACTCTTAATGCCATAAGTACCACAAGAAGAAGAGCTATTACTATAATCATAAGAAGCCATGGTAGTGACTGGTTGAGGAAGCCAAGCTTTCCCAGTCCCACCCTTCTCAGCGTTTTCTAAAACCTTCTTCTTTTTCTTTCTGTCCTCTTCATCTTTCTTTTCTTTTCCATCTCCATGACGAGATGGCAAAGAGACAAAGAAAAGCCATGGAGGTGAACTACCAGAGTTAATGGGTGATTTAGGAAGCATATTCTTTTCGTTATGCCATAAAGCTAAATCTATAGGAGAAGTAGTAGAGGATAAAGGTGAAAGCTTTGAAGGCCATGATGGGGGGAAAATGCCGAAGAAATTCACAATGCCATAAACACCAGAAGAAGAAGAAGAGCCGTGAGTACTGTCATGAGAAGCCATGGTCGAAGAAGGAAGGAGTTACAAGAAAGGAGAAAACTAAGGTGAGTGATGATGAAGAGAGTGATGGTATATGTAAGAGAGTGAAGGTGAGTGTGTGTGTGGTTGTATATATAAGGATGAAAAAAGTGACGCAAGTGGTTTTGGAATCTAGCAAGTCTGAACAAGTACATCTGAAAAGTTAAGTAAGGTTAAAAAATTTGCAACAATTAACCATGAGTTAATTAGTGTATTTGCTTAAAGAGAAAATAGACTAACTTTAAAACTGAAATAAAGTGTAGCAAATTTTTTTATATCAAGGGAAGGCAATGTATAATTCGAAAATAGAGGACATGTAATTTACTGAGTTCTCCACTCATTACTTGTTTGGAATACTTTTTATTTAAGTCAGTCATGTGGTTCAAATTAATTTCTTTTGCCACCTTAAATTTGATTTTAATCCTCATATTAATTAGAGTAACAGTCATGTGATCCCTTAATTAAGTGATTAAGATTAATCGTGGATTTCATGCTAGTCACGCCTATGGTGAGGAGGTACAAGCATTTGGGTGTGAGGTTATGAATTGAAACTCAGTAACTTTTGAAATTTAAAAAAAAATTAAAAAAAGAAGGGAGTTTTGTTAGAGAAAAAGACATGGAAAAGGCCATAGTTTCTGTTCTCTCTTTTTTGTTTTCTTCCTTTCAAATTTCTGTCACTCTAACATGTAGAGCGCACACATGAAAAACACCTGCATTCTTTATCAGACCTATTAACTATAATGTGAAAAGAGATACTTTTCAGAATACTGTGTGTGTGTGTGTATGTGTGTGTGTGTGTGTGTATATAAAGGAAATATGCTTTGCTGAGGATAGTTTTCTCTTGCTTTTACTTACTCAAGAGTAAAGAATTCAAGGCAACTAATATTGATGGAAAAAAAATTAATATAATAAAATTATAGGAAAATTTCAAAGAAAATGGTGTATATATAGTTTTAGCTTATTCACAAATTTAGTAGACAAACTATAAAACGAAATTTTTTTTTCTTTTGATTATTACAAAAAAAAAATGTTATACATAGATAAAAGATATCCTCGAGCTATAGTTTGTGCATCAATATTCAAGATTAGATTTTAATTAATGGTACACCTCCCACGTGAGCTTATTTTGTACATTTAGGATTAGAATTATTCTCTTAAGTATTTTAAGTTAAGAGAATACATCACCTGGACTCCTATGCCCAACCCCAAGTTTTTCCAATATATATAATATTATATATTTTCAATTTTGTTTTAAAATTGATCTATTTGCTCCGAAAAAATAAAATTCATTTGACACAAGAGAGGACCATTGGGAAGTTCGAGCATGCAAATAAAATTTAAAATAATAAGTAGGCAAAAACTTGGTATATGGAATCATTAGTGTATTAGTGTTATGGACATTAATATGAGTTCTTAATGAGAATTTATATATATATATAGTGAGAAAGATTATAAGAAAATGAGAGAGATATAAATGAAATTGGCATTAATATATAAAGGAAAAAACCTAATTATATTTTTGTCAAAACAAAAAATTAAATTAAATTAATTATATGGAAATAATTGTTAATTATATAGTAATCTAATAACGAATGAATGATATAAACATATATATGTGATGAAAGTTATACCACGTGTAAAGCTTTTAAAAGATATAATAGTTAGGTTGGAATCATGTTGATCTTTCGAGTAAATTACTAATGAAATTAACGATATAAAGATACTCAATAAAATAATAATATTAACGATATCAATGTCCGTACTTAACAAATGAATAACATAACATGGAAAAATTTTAAGAACTATATATAGGTAAAGCCATTATTTTCCATAAATTAAAAACAACAACAACAAAAGAAGACATGAAATGAAACAGACAACTACACGTTGCCTTTCACTCTTCTTCTTCTTCTTCTTCTTCTTCTGAAAATTTTTTCATGGACAGCCTCAATGTCCCATCCTCCATGGTAGCATGAAGGAAATCTCCATTAGGAATGTTGACCTTCTCAACCACATATGTCTTGCTTCCCTCATCAAAGCTCACATAAGAAAAGGGCTTCCCTCTCTTCACATTCCTCAAGCAAGTGATTGGAGGAGGAAAAGCTTTCCTTCCCTTGATGATCTTACCATTTTCCTGACCCTCCTCATCCTTCTTCTTCTTCTACTTTTCCTCTTCTCTGTCATTTTCTTCTACCTTCTCTTTCCCAAGGTCAATCATGTCTTTTCCCTCACCAGGAGAATTATCAGAGTTAGAAGAAGATGATGATTCAGGAATTAAGGATAAAGGCAAAAGCTTTGAAGGCCTTGGTGGGAGAGGAGGGAAGAAGAGATTCTCAATGCCACAGATGCCACAAGAAGAAGAGCTGTGACTGTCATAAGAAGCCACGTCAAGAAAGAAAAGAAGGAGGAAGAAGCTGAGGTGAGTGATGACGAAGAAGAGAGTGAAAACATGTATGTATATACAGTAAAGACAGAAGTACACATGGGTTTGGAGATTATACCAATTATATAGCATATAAAAGAAACAAACTAGCAAAAAGAGAGACCTTTGTATGATTGAGAAAATTGATAATTTCAAGGGCCTTACTCATAATACTATATAGAATCCTTTACATGCTGTCATAAAAGGTACCAAGCTTCATGAAGGAGTTAAATCAAATTAGACAGAGTTTCTTATACAAAAAAAAATCATTTGGGCCCCCAATTTTTTATATCAATGTCAATTTGGTTTTCCATGAACTATATAATCAAAATTCAAAATGATGTCTTAGATATCTAGAGTTACTAGAATAAAATGGTTACCTGCGCAGTATCAAAATGTATGGACTTATTCTGATGATATTAAAATTTCTATGAAATTATTTCGACACTGCAAATTCATAATAACTAAATTAACACAAATAGAAAATGTGAGAAACTAAAATGATTCAGAACTTCATGGAGTCGAATTAGACACAATTTCTTCCAGGAAAAAGTTGTTTCGGTCCCCCACTTTTGTATAAGTATCAATATGATTCTCAGTGGAAGTCTTTTAGAAATCTTGAGTTACTATAGAATCAAATGGTCCCTTACCTGTATAGTATCAAAAGGAAGGAACTTGTTTTGATAATTTCAAAATTTCAGTGGAACCATTTTGAATCATAAAGGACTAAATTGATACTAATACCAAAAGTGAGGATCAAAATAGTTATTTTCTCATTTCTTATATACATGATATCAATGTTTAATTTTTAATAAAATTAAGACACGTGTAAAAAAATTAAAGTGCTATCGTTATACTTCTCATGTATTTATTAAAAAATTTAATAACAAATATGTAAAAACTATATATAAATGTTTTCCTGTAATGAATTGTGAAATATATATGTATATATATAATGATTAATTATGTAGAAGGAAAATTTGAAAGTTAATTCATGATGAAAATATTGTTTGGGTTAATTTTGACGTCAACTAAAATTTAAATTTAAATTCTTTATTCTTAGAAAATATTCCAATGCTATTATGGATCAACGCATTATTGAGTTGGAAAGAAAATAAATATTTAAATAGTTGTTTCATTGTATGAAACTGTCAAAATTGGTTAGAACCAAGAGAAAATCCTTCAAAGCCATTCCTATATTTCAATATAATTTCCAACTAAAGACAAGGTTGCAGTTGTAGAAAAAATTTGTCGTGGAGTATTGAAAGGTGTGTAGTGTATAGTGTACATGAGGACAGAAAATACATGCAGAGGAAGACAAAGAATAACATCAGCCCAAAAGGGTATAAAAGAAACAAACTACCAAAATGAGACCATTCTAAAAATCCAGAACATTAATATTTTAGGGACTAATATGTAATATATGGTTCCCTTACATCTCCACAAATGGTATATGAGTTTTCTGGGTTAATTTGTAAATATTTCTGGAATTTTCATGGTCAAATTGAGGTAGCACTGCTGTCTATAAAGACTAATTAATAGGGTTCAAATGAAAAAAAAAAAAAAAAGACAAAAATTTAATAATGTGATATTATTAGTAAGGATTTTATGTATACATGTATAAGGTTAGGGAAAAGGAGAAAATTAAGTTATAATTTGTCAATATTTTAATAATAATATAACGTGTACATGCATTTTGCAAATTAAGCGTACAAATTTTACACCACATTAGATGGTTAAACTTAGCAATTTTTTTTAGTAAAATATTTTTTGTTCCTTATTTAAATATCTAAAATAGTCTTTCACTTTTTGAAAAATGTCATTCTTAGTCCTTATATTTAATAAAGACACAAAATATCGACATATCGTCCCTTAAAATTGGAGTTTATGATTTTGTAAATGAATTAAATTTTGTAATTTTTTAAAAAGTTAAAGATCAAGTGTGATATTTTCTAACGAGTAATGAATTATTTTAGGTATTTCAATAAAGAAGAGACCAAAATGACAATTTTATAATAAATGAATGACAAAAAGTATATTTTTCTCCTTTTTTTGGTACATATCATATTTTTGTCAGGAAATTTGATAGAAATTGTATGGTTAATTCAATAACAATAGTTTCACCAGGTAAGTGGAGTGGGCTATGATAGCACAAATATCTTCTTTCTAAAGAGATTTCATTTAAAACTACATATGACATGTCTAAGGTCCAACATTAGAGAGGTTATATTATTGTACTCCTTGTAAGTCTCCTCTCAACATGAGAGTTACTTTCTCCCAGTGAGAGCTTTTCTCCTGAACGGTATCAATTACGATTTCAGTCTATTTTTCTTACTTCCGAAATGAACAAATGGAGACGGATTTTATTATTCACTTGGATTGTGGGGATTTTCATAATCAAGACAAAGGCAAACTGACTTTGATTGGCAAACTGTATACCAGAAAACATGTCAATAAATCTTCTATCAAGTCTATGGTGGGGAAAAGTTAGAATTTGAAGGGTTCACTGGTCATCGGTGATGCATGGGATAACCTATTTACTTTTGCCTTTGAAAGGGATGATGATTTTGAACACGTCCTTAGTAATAGACCATGGTCGATAATGCGATACCTAATTCTACTACAAATGTGGTCACCCTGGCTATCCATTAATGAACTCGATATACACCACAGTCCATATTAGGTTCCACTTCATGGCTTACCCAAGGAGGCGATAACAGTTGAGAATCTTGTGACATTAGCGGGGACATCAGTAAGGGTTTTTGGTTATGAAGAACCAATGGTTGTAGAGCGATTGACCTGAACACGTCCCTTTAGTGGCTAGCGTTTGGATTTCTGCCTAAACTTCGGGTGTCTTGTAGATATGAAAAATTGTAAGGTTTCTGTTATAATTGTGAAAGGGTGGGCCATGATAACCGTAGCTGAATTTCTGTCATAATTGCAAGCAGTTGCTAAGGTAGTCTGGTTGGAAGATTTTCCATGGCATACTGCCTTTGTTCATCATGCCCTTCCAGTAAGTGATTCGTAAGCATCTCTGCATCGCGTTGCAAATGTGACAGTTTCAGACAGCCTTACATATGGTGGAATCGTTATTGACGGTTACCAAGAAGGCCTCATGGCTAGCCAAGTGGACCTTGATGCTTCTGTTGATGCGATGGACGGGATTAAACTATCAGGAAATACCCACGTCTTTAAAGCATCGTGGGCCTCCACTAGACTATGCCTATAGGGGGGATCCAGGTCCTTCTGACTTGCTTGATGAAGCCATCATCTCTGAAGGTCCGACCCATGCTGCTGAGTTTAAGCGTAAGTCATCAGTGATTGGATTAAAGCCCACAACTAGTCCCCCTCAGCCACCGGTCATGCCTTCAACTTAATTGATTCTTAATCGTAATTCATTCACTCAGGCTTCGGGAGGTTTTTTGGCAGCACGAGTAAAACTTGCAACGACTCTCACTGTTTCTCAAACACCTACTTTGATGATATTTCATGCGATGAGGACGACCCTATGTTCTCGACCTTAGAGGTGCGAGACTCTACCCGACATAAGTTGGCTTTAGTGCAAGATTTTCAGCGGGTTCATTTGAAGTGTTCAGCGGACTCCACTAGTTCGTCGCCAATCGCAAAGAAATTGAGTCTTCAGGTGCCCTCTAATTCTTTTCCACAAAACGAGCTCTCATTATATGATGTCGCTGTTGGCTATTCCGGTGAGTATAGTCCAAGGAATCACAACGACGCCTCTCCTTCACTATGAAAATCTGCACGTGTTTCAGCTAAGGGTACACATTGGTTTGATTTGGTGGAGGTCACTGTTTCTCTTATGGATGATCGTCACACTAACTTTTCTGAAGTTGGGCTTGATGGCTTGCCTTCAAAAGCCATCACGAGTGTCCTAGCCTGGAACTGGTGGGGGTTGGGGGCTCCCATAACAGGGCGTTATTTGAAGGATGATTGTTCTAAGTACAAGCCCTCAATAGTTTTCCTATCAAAAACTAAAATGATTAGTAAGAAAATTGATAAATTTAAGCATCATCATCACTACCAACACAGTTTCTATTAAAGAAAAGGTATAATTTAAAATATTGGAAAAGGAAATTTTAAGAGTGGAAAGGAAAAAGTTGGTGGAGACAAAGGAAAATTTCTATTAGATTTGCCTTCTAGACTTTATTTAATGCAACTTCCTACTACCACCTATTTCTACATTTATTTACTACATCTTTCAACCAACACGTACTTCATTAAATAAGATAATTCTACATAATAGACTAAAACTAATGGGCCTAACATAGATTGGACATATAATACGTTTGGTACAAAATCAAGTTTATTTGTAACATCCCCCCTTAAACTTGATTTTTGTAACTCCAAGCATGCTCCTTAATCTTCTAAAATCTCTTGCTTGAGTGGCTTGGTGAGAATGTCAACAACTTGTTCTTGTGGCTTTACATACTTTACTTGAATCTCCTTCCTCATAATGCATTCTCTGATATAGTAGTACCGTGTATCAATATGCTTACTTCGATCATGAAATATCATATTCTTTGCAAGTGCAAAAGTGGACTTGTTATCGACATAGATCTCTATTGCTTCTTCTTGAGACATATGTAACTCCTTCAATAAACTTCGAAACCAAATGACATGGCAAACACATGAATTTGCAGGAACATATTCAACTTAACATGTAGAAAGAGTGACAATAGATTGTTTCTTATAACTCCAGGTGAATGTTGTCTCTCCTATAAAGAATAGGAATCCTGTTGTGCTTTTGTGATCATCCAAGTCACCAACCAAGTCACTATCACTATAGCCAACAAGCTTGAAGTTATTTGAAGAGGACTAAAGTAGACCAAAGTCAATGGTTCCTTTGATATATCATAGAATTCTCTTTGCCGCCTTTAAGTGAGTTATCTTTAGCTCTTCCATATAGCAACTTACAATACCAACATCAACAAGAATGCCAAGCCTCGTACATGTTAAGTACCTTAAGCTTCTAACCAAGCTCTTGAATTGAGTGACATCCACTTGTTCTCTATCTTCAAACTTCAATAATTTTAGTCCACATTCTATTGGAGTATTCACATTGCAACTCTCCATTCCAAACTTTTTTAGGACATCTCGAGCATAGCATTCTTGTGATATAAAAATGCCTTATTCCATTTGCTTAACCTCGATCCCAAGGTAATAAGACATAAGGCCAATATGGTCATTTCAAATTCTCAAGTCATTGATTTCTTTAAGTCTTCAAACATTTTTGGATTATTTCCTGTAAAAATGAGATAATCTACATATAAGCAAACAAACAACATATCTTTATTTTCATTCACCTTTACATATAGAGCATATTCATGTAGGCATTTGAGAAAGTCATTTTCTTGAAAATATTTATCAATTCTACTATTCCATGCTCGTGGTGCTTGCTTCAATCCGTGTAAGGCTTTTTTCAACGTCAAAACTTTATCTTCTTGACCTTTTACAACATAGCCCAGTAGTTGTTCAATATAAACTTCTTCTTCTTCCAACAATCCATTCAAAAAGGCTTATTTGACATCCATTTGATAAATTTTCCATTTTTGTTATTTAGCAGAAGAAACTATTAATCTTATTGTCTCTAATCAAGCCACTGGAGCAAACACTTCATTATAATCTATTTCATACCTTTGCTTATAGCCCTTTGCCACCAATCTAGCTTTATGTCTCTCCACTTTTCCTTCAGCATTTCTTTTTTCTTTGTAAACCCATTTGACTCCTATCACCTTTTGTCCTTGCGGAAGTAAGGCTAACTCTTAAGTATTGCTCTTCATAATGGCTTTGATTTCTTCATCCATGGTGTCTTTCCACTCTTTACTTTGAACCGCTTCTTCATACTCTATAGTTTCACATCTAACAAATAGACAAAAGAAAGTGAGTTCATTTAAATTTTCAATTACCTCATAAATTTCTTAGAGACTTCTCGTATGTGGGGTTCTTTCACTTGAATTTGCAGATAAGTCTTGACTAGTTAGAGATAGAGATGGTGACAAAGGTGGGCTTGTAGGCTTTGGAGCTTCTTCACTTGATTGCCCTTCATAAACTTTAAAAGAAGGAATGAAATCATAATCTTCTTGTCGTAACCGACCTTTTGACGAGAAGGAATAAAAAGCATTTAAATTTGATCTCCAAAAACGAATCTTGAAAAATCAATTTATTTGAAGTTGCCACCAAAATTTTTAACGGAAAACTTTAGAAAACTAATTTAAAACAAAAAAAAAAAAAGACAAAACGATCTGCAAAATCAAAGACAGGTTCGAGAGTCTATTTTAGTGTTGGGAAGGTGTTAGGCACCTCACAACATCCATCCATAAGGATGGTTATCTTAAACTAGTCAGCTGAAATAGAATATGGCCTTAAATTTATCTCAATTACCTTTTATTAGCATGCATGCCTGTTAAATAGAGAAGACAAAAATGACAATAATTGAAGCAAATGACTAGATATTTACAAATGACAGACTTGACCTAGGATGAAAGCCTAGGGCCTAAGTACCATGTGGAAGGAATCAAAGTCCACGTAGTTCGACCCAAAAGGGGTGTCTATTGGTTGATGATTTTTAATTTTTGTGATGAGAACATGGGGGTTTAAATTAAATAGATTTTTGTAAACCAAACAGGATTGGAATTTGGCTTGTGTGTTTTAACTTATGACAACCTGATTAATCTCGCTCTCCTAATCTCTTCATTTTCTCTCTTTTTAATTTTTTTGTTTATTTTTGAAATTTTAATCTTTATTTTGAAATTTAAATGAAATGATCATGAGATAAGATTTTTAGGATTTTTGGGAGTTTATATATATATATATATATATATATTGGAAGTGAAATGTTATTATAATGAAATGAATATTTTTGAATTTTTGAATTTATTTATTATTTTTTAAATTTGAAATTTATCGTTAAAATTAGGACAAAAATAAAATCATTTTTCATATTTTTGAATTTATGTATTTTTTGGATTTTGGTTTTTATTTCTTTTTGAATTTTTAAAATTAGAATTTATTGTTGAAATTAGAACAAAATTATAACGGAAGGCCATTTTTTGGAATTTTTGAATTTATATATTTTTTGGGTTTTTGGATTTTTCTAATTTTGAAAGTGAGATTATGATTAACAGAACTTTTAGTTAATTTTATATATATATATATATATACATTTTATTAGAATTTATTTTGAACTTTAAACTATAATGGAAAAATATTTCTATGATTTTTGAATTTATGATTTTTGTACATATATTTTTTTCATTAGAATTTATTTGAAGCTTAAAGTAAAACTAAAATGAAAAATATTCTTAGGATTTTTAGTTACATGTTAGGTTGGACAAACCTCCTTATTTTTTATTAATTCATCATAATATTTTAAATGTCAATTTTTGAAACCTGAGGAGACTCAAGGTCTTATGTGGTCTCTACTAATTAACCTTTGAGTGCCTGAGGATATAAGCAATCTCACGTTGGAGCCCAAAAATAGGGAATAAAATATTTGAAAATCTTTTAGGATTCTGTTTTTATGGATTTTTATGGAGTTTGAAATTAGAATTCTTTTAGTCTTATTTTTAATAAGATCAATTCCTTAAAGCCTACGAAAACCCAAATCCCACATGGCATTTTTTAAATAATTAAACTTTATAAAACACCGGCTTAATCATTTTGTAAATGATAGAACATGCTTGGTTAAGATATTTATTTGCATTATTATTATTGTTGTTGTTATTATTTTAAAACAAGTATGCACTAATTTTCGGGGTTTATGGAGATTAAAATCTCACACAACTCCAAGCATCCAGGAGAACAATATTCTTACACGATGATTTTTGTAAATAATAGAAAATATTTAATTAAAGTATTTATTTTTGCATTATTATTATTTTTGTCATTATTATTTTAAAACAAGTATGTATTAAATTTCAAAGTTTAAGGAGATTAAAATCTCACACGACCCCAAGCCTTTGAGGAGAATAATATTCTCACACGATGATTTCATAAATAATAGAAAATATTTAATTAAAGCATTTATTTTTGCATTATTATTATTATTATTGTCATTATTATTTTAAAACAAGTATGTATTAAATTTTGGGGTCTAAAGAGATTAAAATCTCTCACGACCCCAAGCATTCGAGGAGAATAATATTCTTACACAATGATTTTCTTAGAACTTTCTTTGTAGAACCAAGATTAGTCTCACATTACCATAAAAAGAAGATAAAATAATAATAATAATGGTGAATAAAAAAAAATTAGAATGACCAAAAACAAAAGATTGGTTATTGGATGTGAAACGAAAATGGTGCATGCAATATGATGATTCACCTGGCTTCGTCTCAGCTTCTTCTTCTCTTCTTAGAGTTCAATTCTCCATCTTCCCAGTGCATTCTTCTACTCGAGTTCCATCCTTCTTTCAGCTTCGTTCTTCCCCCGGTGTATTGCTACGTTTCCCATGCTCTATCCCATGACTGAAAAATAGAGGTGGCCTTCAAGTTCCAGCCTCCCACACATCTCTTGCTCCTTCTTCCTTTGTTCGGTCTCTTCTCCTTCTTCCTCGGCTCAGTCTCCCTCTCAGTTTGTGCTTCCCTTTAAAAGCTTTCTATCTCTCAGCACTATCTGTTCAATCTCAGCACTCTCGGCCTACCAACGAGATCACATTATGATCCTTATTTGACTGAATGAATGAGAAACGTGCTCGAAGACCTCCTCAGGGAATGAGTACGCCCTTCTCTGCACATGAAAATATCTCAGAAAATTCCCAAGGAATCCACAATGTCCCTCCCCCCGAATGAATCTCTATCTCAGTACCAAAAATCAAATGTTGATTAGGCTTCTCAGGTTGAAGTAATAGGGCGGAACTGTTAGACCTAAGATGCCATTGACCAGCCTATGGTTGCCCCAAAGAGAGAGAGAAAGGGCTCTGCAAAAATGGAGGAGTCTTCTCTCTTTTTCTGGTTTCAGCTTCAATTTTTTTCTTCCTCTCCAACTCTCTCCTCCTTCCTCGTTCTCTTCTAGTGTTCTTCTCGATTCTCCATCTTCATTATTCTTCTCGGTTTTCTTCTGCCCCCACCACCTGTACCACTTTCAGGACCTCATCGGTGCCCCCTCCCTCACACAAGATTTTGGCCACCAAAACCCATCAATTTCACACTCCCCCTCTCTGTTTTAGGTCCTTCAAACAGAGGTGCACAGAAGGATCGTTTGGTGTCTCCCTGGAGCCTCTTCCTCTGCAACTTTTTCTTGGTCTCCTGCTCTTTTGCTTAACTCATCATTTTCTCTCTCTTCAGCACCTCTTTCTCTATCCTCTTTCTGCTGCCTTCTCTCTTACTTTCTTCCTCAGTTTTGCCTTCTCTCCGAGCCTTTCAAAATGTGACCCCCCTTTGTCTCTGTTTGCTTTGCATAGCCATGCTCTTTTTTTTTTTTCAGCATTTTCTTGCAGCTTTTCATGTGAAAGTATATTGCTGGCAGCCTTATTACCTTTTTTTTAATTACTATTATCATTATTATTAATTCATTTTTATTTTTTGATTTTTTAATTTTTTATTTTTGTTTTGTTATATATTTTTTATTTTTTTATAATTTTACTTTGATTTATTATAATTATTTTAATTAGCTAATTTTATTTTTTTTGGTTTTGAGTTTATTTAATTGTCTCCCATCATGTATGTTTAATTTCAAATTGTCTCCAATTAAGAGTGTTAGTTGAAGCTTTGTCAATTAAATAATTAAGTAATTAGGGATGGGGAGTTCACACTTCTCTCTCCCTTTCATTCTAACTCCACTTATCTTCTTCATCGAACTCAACATCTCTATTAATGACAATCTTCTTTGTGATGGGAATGTAAAGCTTGTAGCCTTTAGATCTTTTATCATACCCAATGAATATGCACTTCTCACTTTTGTCATCGAGCTTGGAATGCCTTTAATCAGGTAGATAAGCATAAGTAATGCTTCCAAAAACTCGTAGATGTGAGATATTTGGTTTTCTCCCGCTCCATACTTCTTATGAAGTTTTGCCATCAAGACTTTTAGTTGGGCATCAATTGAAAATATAAATAGCACAATCAACTACTTCAGCCCAAAATTCTTTAGGTATCTTCTTGTATTTTAGCATGCTTTGAGCCATTTCAAGTATGGTACTATTTTTCCTTTCCATTACACCATTTTGTTATGGTGATCGAGGCATTGTTAAAGGACAGCGAATCCCATTTATATTGCAAAATTCATTGGATTCTTTTGATGTGAATTCAACTCCTCTATTAGTCCTTAAGGCCTTAATTTTATAGGCACTTTCTTTCTCAACAAGAGCCTTAAACCTTTCAAACACTTCAAATGCTTCTAATTTTTCTTTTAGAAAATAAACCCATGTCTTTCTTGAAAAATCATCAATAAAGAGTAAGAAGTAGTTATTCTTACCATAAGTTTGGAGTTATAGGGTCACATAAATCACCATGTATAAGTTGTAAAGGCTCATTAGCTCTTAATGTCAATTCTATTGGAAAAGCTTTTCTAAAATGCATTCCAAGAAGACATCCTTCGCACAATTGATTAAGATGATATATTGGAGGCAATCTTTTAACCATGCTCTTAGTTGACATTAATTTCATATTGTCAAAATTTAGATGGTCAAGCCTTAAGTGCCAAAGCTAAGAGTTATCTTTTAAACATGCCTTCAAGCATTTGGCATTATCATTTTAAATTTCAATTAGGAATAGTCTATTTATTGTCATTAGCACTTTGGCTATTAGATTTCCTTCTTGATCTCTTAAATAAAAATGATGATTTTTCTTGGGTATATCAAAATCTTTTTCAAGGAATTGCCCTAAGTTTAAGATATTATTCTTCAAACTTAGCACATAACTAACATCATGAATGAATTAGTGACTTCTATCTTTAAGAAAAACTAGGATTTTACCTTTTCCTTGAATAGCTTAGACTCGTCACCAAAGGTGACATGTCCATTAATTTGCTCTAGGTTCATGAATAGACTTTTATCACCAGTCATATGGTTACTTGCTCTAGTGCCAAGATACCATATGCTCTTTTTTTATTCACTATTCTCCTTAGTCATGAATAAAGTAAGCTCAACATCTTCCTTCACTTCTACGAGATTAGCTTTCTCTTCCACATGATTAGCATTTATGCACTCGGAAGAATAATGGCCAAATTTGTGATAGGTAAAACATTTGATTTGAGATTTTTCATACTTTGATTTTTGCTTCCTCTCCCATGTCCTTTTTGAGAACCATGACTACTTTCTTTATAATTATTATAGTTGCCTTTGCCCTTTCTTCCTCGGCCTCGACCACGTGCATGACCATGACCATGACCAGGTCCTTGCCATATGCATTTTCCATCACAATCTTTACTCTCTTTGAGAGTGACCTTTGAGTAAAAAGCTTGTTCCAACAGCCCAATCATCTTTTTCCTCATCCTTTTTTCGTGAGCTTGTAATGACTCCATAAGTTAGTCAACAGTCATGTGTCTATATATTTTTAGTCTTTGATTGCAACAATGATATGTTCAAAATTGGGAGTTAAAGATTAAAGAATTTTCTCTATTACTCGGTATCATCCAAGGCTTCTCCATTTCTTTTCATTTCATTAACAATAGCCAATACTCGAGTAGAATAATTAGAAATTAAGAATCTTTCATGTAAAGTGCTTCAAACTCACTTTGAAGGGTTTATAGCCATACCTTCTTTACTTTATCTATGCCCTTATATACATTTTAAAGAATCTCCCAAGCTTTTTTGGAAGTGGATGCATTAGCAACCTTCTCAAACATGACATCGTCCAAGCATTAATGAATAAGAGTAACCGCTTATTAATCTTTCCTTCTTGCCTTATGCTAAGTCTCCCTTTAAGTAGGACTTAAGGAACCCTCATTTTGAGGTACCTCATAACCTTTCTCTACCATCTCAGATACATCATGAGAGCCTAATAGAGCCTTCACATAAATACTCCAACTTCAATAGTTGTTTTTAGTTAGACGAAGGGATTGGAAGGGAAATATGTTATTTGCCATCTTTTTCTAAGATGGTTAGGCTCTGATACCATTTTGTTAGAGAAAAGGTAGGGCTATTTGGGTTAAAATATGGGAAGAGGAAATTCTAAGAGTGGAAAGGAAAAAAAAAAAAAAAAGGAAACTTCTATTAGATTTGCCTTCTAGGCTTGATACAATAATGGAAGGATTATTTCCTATTTATAGGATTCAAGAGAATGTTACAACTAACATTCATTTGATGTAACTCCACAACCTACTTCAACATTTATTTACTACATCTTTCAACCAAAACATACTTCATTGAATAAGATAATTCTAGATCATGGGCTTAAACTAATAAGCCAAACATGGATTGGACATACAATACATTTAGGCCAAAATCAAGTTTATTTGTAACAGTTTCTCAATTGACCCAGTTAGTCTTTCAAGAGGTTTACCACTCTGGTGGGATGAAGGAGTACATCTTAGGATTGTTCGTTGCTTTTCGCACATTATACATGTTGAAATCCTAGGAAGTTTGGATACTTTTCATGGTTTCATCTCTTTTGTTTATGAGCCACCTATTGATTCAGGGAAGGATGCTTTTTGGCAAGAACTAATAGTCCTGGGTCTACTTTAGTGACTTCAACAATCTTCTTTTTGCATATGAGAAATGGGGTAGATGTTTACACACTAAAAGGAGTCTATCATACTTTCAATGCTTTATGATGAAGGGGGATAATGGTGGACCTGGTTTCAAAGCCCTAAAGTTCACTTTGTCAAATAATCAACTTGGTCGAGCACATATTAAAGAGAGATTGGATAAATTTGTTTCCAACATTCTATGGAGGCCTCAATTACCAAAGGTAGTTGTCTTTCACTTGGAGCAGATGGGCTCGGATCACTTACCTCTGGTGTTTGTTTCCAATTATAATGACACAAGGACTACACGAGTCTTTAAATTTAAGTAGATGTGGTCAAAGCATAAGGATTTCTTAATCATTGTTAGTGTTAAATGGATATAGGCCATCATTAAGGATGGTGTTGTTTTTTATTGTTTCTTGGCTAATTTACAATAGGTGAAGAGGCTTTACTTGCTTGAAGTAAGGTTGAATCCCCTAATAACAAACGGATGATACAACAGTTGCTTGAGGACTATCAAAAGTGTTTTAAGGGGGAACAGTTGGAAGAAAAACTGCAGATAGCTCAAGCCTTGATTGACATATTAGAAGAAGTTTGAAAGCATGAGGAATGCTATTAGGCACAGCGTTCAAGGATTACATGGCTTAAACATGATGACATGAATACCCATTTTTTTCGTTTTACTACTGTTAAACATCACCAAAAGAATAAGATGTTTCATTTAAAAGTGGGTGATGATCAATGGATTGATAATAAAGATGATATTGCTAAGGAATTTTAGAAGTTATATTCATCTTTGTTTTCTACATTTGCCACTCGTGACTTTGCAGATGTCTTATCCTTTCTATCTCTTTGTAACACTCATGAATTTTTTTTTATTTTCATTAAATAATTTTATTTCGAAGAAAAAGTTAAAGAGAGATTAATATATTAGTAAATCACTTTGAAACCTAAAACGGAAGATGACACTAGTGGCTAAGCTTCCCCTATACATCTTCCCCTACCCCTGTTCAAGTCTTAGGCGTGCAACTTAGAGAATTCTAGTGCATTTCTTTGTTATGACACATGTCCCTCCCATATGGAATTACCAAAATGCCACTAGCTTTTTTTTTCTTCTTCACATGAACTCTATTATTGTAGCCTCTGTTCTTCCTTTTCTCCTCCGATTTGGTCACTACTGTGGACTTCGAGCCTCCCCATGTCATCTTTCGCATCATTCAACCATTTCTGACTAAAAGTTGCCATGTTTAGTCATAAAACCAAGTTGCCGGTGAGGTCCACTTTTAATGCAATTTCAACCAAATTTTGATCCAATCGATGCATTTTTCCATCGACTTGTTTTAGGGCTTTAATTCCTTAATGAATTTCAACTCCTTTTCCTGTGTTTCCACTAATTAATTTCATCTAACAAGCTCTAAATTGCAAAACCCCAATCTACAGCATTAAACCGACGTAATTGAGTTTAGGCTTGATTTTGGATGCAATTTCATTGAATTGAAATGTGAGTTCACTTGTAATGTGATTTTTGAAGTTCTATCTTATATATCCATTGATTAATTTCACTTATATAGCTCAAAATTGAAAAGCCCCAAAAAGTTACATTGTTCATGTGCGAAAGATTGAATTTTGAGTCCAATTCAATGAGATTTCATCAAATTAAGTCGAGGTTTCTTATTGTAGGTGAATTTTGCACCCTTCTCCCCTAAAATCAATGGTCAATTTTAAGTTTTAGTTCCAAAATTAAAAACCCCTAATTTGGCTATATGTGTTCATACTTGTAGGGTGATGAAATTTGAAGTTTTTGGGCTTTTCTAGGTTCATTAAGCATCTATGGGAAAGATAACAAGAGTTTTCGTTTTGAGTGATATGGATTTAAGAATTTTTCCCTAATTTTCTTGGATTCCCATTAATGTAAAAGAAAGGAAAAAGGAATGGAAACTTTTCCTAGAGTTGATTAAATGGCCTGAGATGATTATTATAATTTAATAAGTAATTTTGAACTCGGTTGGTTGATTATTCTTAACATCACATTATTACAGGTTGTTAGATTCTTGAGTATAGAATGCTAGATATTAATTTTTAGCCCAGTGGGTTAAATATGACATTATTACCATATAGATTATTTAAGTTCCCTGGACATTTTTCCTAATTTGTCTATTTATGCATATGTTAGCCTAAGAATTAAACCCTAAACGGAATGAAAGTGAATTTCTAAGAAGAGAAGTGAATTTCTGTGGTGATTTACCTTTTGCGAGCTGTGTGTTTTGCTTCTGAGAATTCTAATCTCTGTCAGCTATGTGCTTTATATCTATGGTAATTTACCCTTCACAAGCTATGTGCTCTGCATCTAAGAATTTTGATTTCTATAAATTATGTACTCTATATCAATGGTAATTTACCCTTTAAGATAGAGGCGTCAAAACACTTTCAGCCCACCAAGTCGAGCCCGTGTAACCTACCTAAAAGGTGGGTTAGGTTGAGAGGTTCCTTTAAGAACCTGTTTAGTATACTTCTATCAACTCGGCTCGTTTAACCCCGTGAATTAAACGAGCCAGCTCGCGGGTTAAATAGGTTGCCTTTTTTTAATTAAAAAAAATTTTACTCACTCAGTCCAACATCCCAGCCTACTGCACTTTCCTATTTTAAAAAATTAACTCAAATGTATGTGTTGTGTTTTGTCTCTATTATTTTGTAATTTTCCAGATTTGAATATTCTACTCATAATCATATTCTTATTATTAATGAATCATTAAATTATTAGATTACTCTACTTATTTTAATCCGCTGAAACTTGCTTTTTATTTAGTTAGTTTATTTGTTTATTTATACTAATATAAAAATTGATTGATTAAGCAAGACATGTTCTTAAAGAAAGTCACATTTGAATTTTTATAATTTTTTATTTTTTTTATTTTTTTGGTGGGTTAAACGGGTCAACTCGCTTAACCCACCATGTGAGTGAGTTAAGATTTTCAACCCACCACCTTATAGTGGGTTCAACGAGCTAACTTGTTTAATCCACTAACTCAAGTGGGTCAGCTCAGATGGGCCGAGTTGTCCCACTTTGACAGTTCTACTTTACGAGCTATGTGCCTTGCATATGAGAATTCTAATCTCTGAGTTATGTGCTTTATATCTGTGGTGATTTACCCTTTGCAACCTATATGCTCTACGTCTGAGAATTCTAATTTCTATAGGCCATGTACTATATATGTGTGATAATTTACCCTTCACAACTGTGTGCTCTACATCTTTGAATTCTAATTTCTGTGAGCTATGTGCTCTATATTTGTGGTGATTTACCCTTTGCGAGTTGTGTGCTATATGCCAGAGAATTTTGATCTCTATGAGCTATGTGCTCTATATATGTGGTGATTTACCCTTTATAAGATATGTGCTCAGCATTTAAGATTTCTAATTTCTGTGAGCTTTGTGCTATATACCAGTGGTGATTTACCCTTCGTGAGCTAAGCACTCTGTGTCTAAAATTTCTTATTTCTAGGAGCTATGTGCTCTATATTAATGGTGATTTGCTCGTTGCGAGCTATATGCTCAGCGTCAGTATACTATTCCAATTTTATTTAGATGCTCTACATTATGCTCTTTTAAATTATTCCGATTTATTATTTATTTGATTCAGAAAGGATGATTTGATCATGTTTTGATTTCATGAGTTTACACAGATGATGTCTTTATTTAAATTATGAATAATCAGTATTAATTCTCATTTATTGTGGATGGTATGGTAAGTTTTCTATTTGCAAGGAAAAAAAACATATGGAGCCCTTGGCTTGCCTCTTCCCGACATAGATAGCAATTTGATATCCCCTGTGAGCCTTACATTGTCCACAATAGTGCAGTTTAATTCTTGTTATTGTTGAACAACATAAATTTTGTAAACTAGTATTTCAAATTGTCACAGGCCAAGAATTAGTGGTTGTATGGTATATCTAAGGTTGTCTGGTTATACTATTTTATGAAAGCGGAGCTCTCTTGCTTTTTGATTTACAAGTCTTAGTTGTGGAAATTCCGAAAAGTATATATTTTAGGGGTGGCTCTACATGATCGGTGTTGAATCCACCAAAAATAAAATTACCTACTCTCGAATGAATGTTAATTATGTAATACTGATGAGTAGGGTCAAATCCACAGAGATTGACAATTTCAATAATTAAAAACAACTAAGTGAGGGGGTTATCAAATTAAATCAACACTAATAACAACTAAAACAGAAAAATTGAACAAGTAAATTCAAATTAAGGAATTCATATTTAAAGTAAATTAAAATGAAGGAAATTTAAATGAAAGATAAGCTTCTAAATAAGGGGGTAGTGTATGGTTTTTCTCAATTGATCCTAGACGTGAGCATGATTCCAGATAAAATCCTCTTCTTTCTTGGTAAATAGTTAGGGTTTTTAAAAGGGCTTTATCAACCTAGGCATTCTTAAGTATGTTGGTTAAGAAGCGCTCTCTAACCAACCTCTAATTAATCAACAACCCTAAGTATGCACTTAGAATTTAATTAACCAACTGCTTTAAGAATGAAAAGCCACTATTTCTAACCTACTAAAGCATGAAGCATGTTCAGTAAATTATCATTCATGTTCTAGTAATGCAGAAGAAAGTGCTCATCAATCCCTACACTAATTTTGCACTTGTATTGATTAAAGTAAACAATTAGGAATTTACCTTAACCAATTGGCATACAATCAATTATAGGCAAGATAAACAACAGGCCCTAATCATTTATCCACCCATAATGAAACAGTTAAAATGAGAATATAAACAACTAAGAAGAGAAAAAGAGGATAAAGTTAAGATAATCTCACAACATTAAAGGAACCATAGAAAATCCCTTAGTTAGAATATAGAATTTAACAATCCATAATCATCAACATTCAAAATTTGTATTGAAACTCCATATATACAACAGTAATTTGAGCTTTCTCTTACTAAGTTCAAAAGAAAAAGGAAGAGAGAGAAAAGAAGAAGAAGACAAACCTAGATCTAAAGTGTGCTTTCCTCGAAAAGAAAAATGACCTAATGACAAAAATCCTTCAACTCCCTTGATTTTCCTTTAATTTTCCCTAATCAAAAAGTAGAAATTGCTCCCCAAAAACTATTTTGGAACCTTTAATGCTCTTAGCCACGTTTCCCAACAACCAAGAAAGAGAAATCTATGAAGAAGATGAGCTGTCTATTTTTTATTTAAAAATCAGTATCCTTAGTCGTGCATGTGGCTTATCTTCTTGAATCCAACTCAACAACAATGAAAGACTTACCCTCGCCTTTTTTTGACCCAAATTTCAACAATTTTAATAATTTCACCTCCTTAACCTAAAAACAACCAAAATAAGTATAAATAGCTTGATTTCCTAAAAAAACACTGAAAATATAATCAAAATAAGACTAAAAACATGTCAAAATTATAACCTAGCACTACACAAAGCCAATTAGTGAATTCTATGCATATGGATTGGCATAATCTGGTAACCATTTTGTAAATTTGTCATCAAACTGTTCATGATGTTTGTTTTCTTTCCTTTTTCAGTTCACAGAGGCGAGGTTTACTTCATTCTTCGTGCTAGTCACACTTCCTTAGTTAGGTGACACTCCTATTGTGAGTAATGAAGATAACCATATACTTATGATGTCAGTAACGAATGAAGAAGTAAAGTAGGTTGTATTCAACTTGGGAGGTTTGAAAGCATTGGGACCTAATGGATTCCCAAGTACTTTCTACTAAACTGCTTGGAATACTGTTGGTAATCAAATTTGTTTATTGGTAAAGTCTTTCTTCCAAAATGACTTGGCTTTATTCACTTTAAATACCACTAGTTTAGTGTTAATTCCTCAGGTAGATTGCCCAAATACTATTGGTAGTTTTTGTCCTACTAGCTTATGTAACTTTTCATATAAAATAATTGCCAAGGTGCTTGCTAATCAACTTAAGATGTTACTGCCTAAGTAAATTTTTCAAAACTAGCAAGCTTTTGTTTCAGGTAGGATGACTACTAATAATATTATTATGGTCCATGAGGCTTTTCATTTTTTAAAACTAATAGAGGTATGAATCATGATATGGCTGTAAAGATTAACATGAATAAGGCATATCACTAGGCGAAATGGGATTTCCTGCAGTCAACTCTATTACATATTAGACCTCTTAGGTTAGAAAATTTATGGAATGCGTGGTGTTTATATGCTTTGATCTCATACTCTGGTAGAAAAGTTGCATGGATTGTACCACATCATGGCTTACACCAAGGTGATCCCCTCTCACCTTAGTTATTCATTTTGGTTGTGGATGTTTTATCTAATATGATAATATAGCTATTGTTGAAGATAAATTAAAAGGTGTCAAACTGGCAAATAGGGTTGCACATATCCCAAGTCGAGCCAGGTTAAAGTCTAACCCATGGCTTACTTAGGATATACACTGAGCCAAATTTTTTAGGCCAAACCCCAGACTCGGCCTAGCTTAACCTGGCACATAACTGGACCAGATCACTAGGTTTGGCCTTTTTTTTAATAAAATTTTTTATATTTTTTTAAATTTAAATGTAGAATTTTAAAAAAAAAAAAACTTGATTAATATGTAACAAATTAGATATCTTATGTTGATGAAAATTATTTTTATATATAAAACAAATAAAAAAGTAGTTTTTCTAAAAAAATATATCATTAATTTCATAAAAAAACAAAAAAAAATAAAGAAAAAGTAATATATATATATATATATATATATATACACACATATGTAAGCTAGGCCGAGTCAGGCCAAAGAGACTCGGCCTGGCACGAAACTGAGTTCAACATTTAGAACTCAGCTCCCTTTTTGTATGCATTGACCCCACCCAAAACAACTAGGCTGGGCAAGGTCAATGCACACCCCTTATTGGCAAGGCGTGGTGGTCCCATACTTTCATATTGTTTCTTTGCTGACGATTATGTTTTGTCATTAAAGCTTACATGGTTAATTGTTATCTTTGAAATGACTTCTTGAGGATTATTGTATAGCTTCAGGTCAATTGATTAATTTTACAAAGTCTTGTGCTTTCTTTTCAAAGCAAACACCCCAAAACCTTCAAGAAGAATTATGTACTATTTTAGAGATCATGAGATCACACTCGCCCAGTCTCTTTTTCAGACTAACTATTTTGTGAGGTAGATAAAAAAACGAGGCACTTGCTTATGTTCGAGACTGTGTATATCGAAAGGTACAAGGGTGGAAGATGGGTACGCTATCACAAGCTGCTAGGGAGATACTGATTAAAGCTGTGGCCAATGCAATACCATCTTTCGCTAAGTCATGCTTCCTATTCCTTAACAAGACATGTCAAGAACTTGATGGAATCATTGCTAAGTTGTGGTGGGTCTGAAAAAAGGAAGAAGGGCGTATACACTGGTTGTCCTGGAGGAAGCTTGCAGTCTCAAAGAAGAATGGGGGATTGAGATTTAAGGACTTCTCTAGCTTCAACCTTGCTCTACTGGCTAAATTAAGTGGCGGATTATTGCTTACCCTGATGAATGTTGGGTTCAGATCCTCAAGGGCATTTACTTCTCTACTGTGGACTTCTTGCATGCCCCTAAGGGATCTCGTGCCTTATGGATCAGGTTAATTATCCTGGCTGGTAGGGATTTATTAGCCAACGATCTTTTTTTGGTAGTGGGCAATGGTGCCAACATCCACTTTTGGGGAGATCCTTGGATTCCGGGCTTACGAGGTCACAAATTATCCACTGAGGCTCCTTGGAATTCTTACCGATCTCTAAAGGTCTCTGATTTCATTTTCAATAGACAGTGGGATTTATCCACTGTTGTCCATTGGCTGAACCCTCATGAGATTAAAGTTATTCAGTGCATTCCAATCCCACAGGCCGTTTGATCTACACTGTCAAAGTTGGTTACCAAGTTGCCATGATGAATAATAATAACTTGTTCTAAAAAGGTGCCCGTACATCTTATACACTTCCATCAGACTTATGGTGATCCCTTTGGAGTGTTAAATCCCCTCCAAAATTCAAACTTCTCCTGTGGCGTTTATGTGTGGGTGGTGTTGCCACTAAGGGGAACTTGTGGCATAGAAAGTGTTGTCCTACGCCTGTTTGTCCTTGTTGTGATACAGAGCCCGAATCTGTGGAACATATGATTTTATTATGTCACTGGGTTCGTGTTGTGTGGTTCTCTTGCCCGCTTTCTTTTCGGATTGAAGCTGACCAGATTACTCGCTTTGATGTTTGGTTAAGGCGTTCCCTTCTGGAAATTAATCTGGATGATTATGCTAAATCTCTACTAGCTGCTATTTGTTCGTGCATCTGGAAATCTTGATGCTCTTTGGCGTTTGAAAATAAACTTGTGGATCCCCTACTGATGGTCGCTCTAGCGTTGGATTCTGTTTAGGAGTTTTGGCATCATAATGCTTTAGCTTCACCATGTGACACATCTACAATTCAAGATGTTGTTCCCACTGTCTCTAATGCATCTTGGCATCCTCTGGTACGTCACTTTGTGAAAATTAATGTCAATGGAAGCTATTGTTCAGTTTCGAAGACAGCAGGCTTTGGAAGGGAGAATTGGTTCACTCCTCTGCCAGACAGCTTGCAGCTACTTCTGCCTTTATGTCTGACGATCCACCATGATTCAACGGTCCCACTGCACAGCTCAAAGAATTGTACAGCGGGGATTCTTTTTGTATTTTTATCTTTATTGTTGTTTCTGTTAATCGATAATTTGACATCATAAAGATAACATAATAACTATGTGTATTGATTAAGTCAAAATATTTTAACTCTCAATATCCAAGATTGTCTCAGAGTGTTTAACGACCAAAGAGAATGATCTTAAAATTAGTGTGTCAAAGTAAGGCTTTAGTGTACTATTTATAGAGTTTTATTTTAATAATATAATAATTAATATTATTAAAATAAAACCTTCAAAATCTATAAAATGATTTTTTATTTAATTAATTAAAATCAATCCATTAAATCTCTCTGGTTAACAGTCTCATATTAGTAATCTAACGGAATAATTACTAATGTTCTTGGGCTGTGGATTATATTTCTGCCCAGTAAATTTATGGATAATCGAACCCATCATCAATTATTCACAAATAAAATAAAACCCAATTCATTTTTAGTTTATAAATTACAATATCAATTGCCTAATTAGTTATAACATAAAATTAATCTAATAACATAATTGATGCTAAGATATATGATATCAAAAATATTCTAACAGTTTCTTTATTCCACATTTCTTGCTTTCTTTGTAATTCTCTTCATGTGTACATGTCTGTCTCTTAGTCTATCATTTAGTCTAAAAAAAATATTGATTGATTTTAGTACACTTGTATGTCTCAAATAATATTTTTTTTTAATGATCCTTATTCTTTTTTTTAAATAATTTTATTAGAATTGTTATACTAAATTAACTACCACGTAACAAAACTAACTAATATTTTTTCATTAGCCTATTGTTCTATTTGGGCAGAGATGTGTCCTTCATTCGGTGTTGTATCGTTCACTTTCTTGTTGCTTCTATGGAATCTCATTATTGGCCCCCCAAAAAAAGTCCAAAATTATAATAATTTTAGAGATTTTGTTTAACTTTATCCGTGTTAATAAATAATTTGCAATGCCTCAAAGCATTTTATTTTACACTATTTCAAAAATTTAAAGATTCAGTTGTATGGATATGTATGAGTATATTTGAAAGAAGAAAAATTATGTACGTTGTTTTATATTTGTTATTAAGTTCTTTAAAATTGATATGATGAATGTATGGTTTCTATAATTTATTATTATATGATTGGATCTTTCAATAATTTTTACATATGTCATAATTCCATTAAAAAAAATTAGTAACAGAAATATATGAAAACTGCATTTTATTCTAGAGAAAAAATATATATTAAATGTAAATACAATTTTATAGGCGCGTCTTCTTTATTAGATTCTTTAATAAATACATAATATATGAAATTTTTTAAATTTATAATAGTAAACTGTTTTAAAAAATCCATGTAAAAGGTTAACAAAAAAATACTTAAATGTTATACATAAGTTTTTTATTTCATAATGGGTTTTGAGTTTTTAAAAAAAATAATGAAGTAGGGATTTCATGACACTGACACATTTTGGTACGTAATCAAGTTAGGACAATGACCGGTGTAGCTTTTTTATTTTTTTTCCCATTATATTTTTTTCAATTATTCATATAAATTCGTGAGTTATAGTTGAGATTTCATAGTAGCATTTGAAATATATTTTTTTTATTTGTTATAAAATTATCATTTTGATTATTTATTTTTATAATGTATAAAATAATTTTTTATTTATTAAAAAAATCAAATTTAGCCCATCCATTTTGAGTTTAAGGTTTAGATGAATAAACTAAATCTAATAATTTTTTTAAAACAAATAGAAGACCAATTGTGACTTTTTTAATTAAGTAAAGGACCAAAATAATAAGTTTGCAATAAGTAATGAATTACAAATATATTTTACTTGTAGTTTTTTGTTTTAACTTTTAATAATTAAGATCTTTTAAATTATATTTGATTTTTTTAAAATAGTTTTTCATTTAAGAGGGTGATAGCTATGTGATTGAATTTGAGTTGGGAGAGTCCTCTGCAATATTTGCACCAAACTTTGACATTCAGGTTATTTAATTACTTTCTTGTTGCAAGGTTCCATATATTAATGTTTAGATTAAAAATGATATGTATATATATATATATATATATATATGATTTAAAGATTAGATTTTGGTGTATACTTTAAACATTTTTTTGTTTGGAATTATTTTCTAATGCACTGAAAGGAAATAATAGATCATATACGAAACTTTGAGAACATTCACTCTGCATAAATTTTAGTTCTTCTAATTTATAGAATTTCAGATAAAAAAATAAGTATTATATGTTATTTGTAATTATTTAATATATGTTATATTAATTTATTCTAATGATTTTATATTTAGAATAATAAAATTAAAAATTTTAAAAATTCTAGATTAACATGTTTTCTATTTTTATGTTAGTATATGTAAATTAAAATAAAAAAGAGAAAATAAACATTTTGGTCTCCCACTTTTTGCTTTTGTGCAATTTTAACTCAAAAATTTTGAATATCAAAATGGTCTCTTAAAAATTATGAACCATATTAAAAGGTCCCCTTAAAAATAATAAAAAGACCATTTATGTCTCCCACATAGAGATTACTTTTGCAGGATTCATAATTTTTAAGGGACTTTATTTGCACACAAATTTTTTAGAGCCCAAAATAATTTTTAAGGGACTTTATTTATTTTATTTTTGTTCATTCTTTCACTTAACATAATATTTTCTGTTTTTTATTTTTTCATAAATTTCTTTTAAATACTCCTCAATTTTACCTTTGTATTCATATTGTTGCTAATTCTTTATTATCTTCCCATTTATAATTTTAATAAAATGTCTTATCATTATTATCAAAACTTCCAACCATTCTTTCACTTAACATTAATTACAAGGCATAAAAAATTAGTCAACGAGATAACTTAGATAAAATGAATCTTATTTTGGAAAAATATTCCTCGTCACATAACTTTATATCTGTGACACAAATTATTACACCGCTATTGATTTATTTAATTTCAACCTAATATATGATTAATGATTCATTTTTTTAAAAAAAAAACAATTCCTCTTCCTTTTCCTGTATATATTATTATCAATTTATTATATTGAAATATTTATTACCAAGTTATTTTTTTTTTCTGTCAGTTTCATAGGTCGATAATTGATTCACAAGTTTGCCACAGTAATCATTTTTCGATTTTACTTTTTTCTTTTCGACAGTTAAATTGATATTTGAGTTCACATGTTTAGTCCTCTGTCTTTTATTTTATTTATTTATCTACAATTAGCTTTCAAATTCAAAATATTCAGTCATAGAAATAGCGTTTAACATTTAAATAAAGCTCCTTTATGTTTAATCAGATTTGAATTATTGATATATCATGCACATTGAGTTATAAGAATTACCAAGTATTGGTGTAAATACAACTACATTATTTTTTGAAAAAAATGGTTTTCTTTCACTGATTGAGAGGAAAGAGTGCATTTTATTCCTCTTATAATAAAATTTAATTATAAAATTGAGACATTAATTTTAAAATATGATAAAACACCCTTTATATCATATATTAAAATAAAATAATATTTTTTAATTAAATTTAATAAATAAAAATATAAGAGAAGGAATTGGATTAATCTTAATTAAAAAGTAGACTTCTCTCATATTTTAAGACGAAAAAATCGTTCCACAAAGTACGTTTCTATTTATTGCAACCATTTTTATGATTACACTAAAGAATTTATTGATAATTTATCACAATAAATATTTATATTGTGAGTAAGTATATTTATATTTCATATATCAATAAAATTGTAAATTAAAAACTTGTAAGAAATTGTATATTTCTATTTCTATTTATACATCGGTGTTTGGTCAAAAAGTGCTATGTAATTCCTTTTGTTAACAGAATTGTCAAGGCCATTGAGATAAATGGGCCAACAAGACCTTTAATTTTTAATTAATTATTCCTCAAACAGGCCATATTAGCTTATTTTGGGCCCCCAATTGGCTGGTCAACTTCAAGCCTATGTTTCTCCAAAGCAACCATGGTTTGCTGGGTCATGGCCTAAACCCTAAAACCTTATGAGCCCAAAATAAAAATTGCCTAGGTCATCATATGATTTAACCTAACTTATTTCTTGTTAAAATAAAACAAAATGTTAGTTTCTCACTTATTAATATTATTAATATAGTCCTAATTTATTTTTTATTATTTTTAAGTTAAATTTAATATTTTACTAATATGAATTTTAGCATATTTAGTCAAAATTTTAGTTGAAATTGAAGAATTAAATACGTTTACTTTTATATTAATGAGTAATTAGATTGAGATTAGACTTATAAGTGAGTGAAAAATTAAAATTAGAAATCAGTAAAGGATTAAATTAAGACGGGAGATTAGTGAAGGATTAAATTGAGACTGAAAATTAATGAGGGACCAAAATGAGATTGGAGCAAAAAGCAAGGGACCAAAACAATGTATTACTCTTTCTTTTTTGAGCAAATTATTTGTAACTTTTGTTAGTTTTATTAAAATGACATCATCTTTTTTATTTTTATAATATATGTAACTTTTTTCTAAAACAAAAAGTTACATTGTATTTTAGTTTGATTTAAATTTTATGCTAAAATACCCTTCATTAACCTAAATACATAATATTTATAAATCAAAAGAAATTTAAAATGGAAGGTAGTTTAGTCAAAATAAATTGAAAATAAGCCTTGAGTGTATATTTTGAAAAAAAAAAAAAAAAGTATGTGTAGCTTTAGTAAAATTTATGAGAAGTCCATGTATTTTATTTTTTCCTTTTATTCTAATAAAATAATTTGTTAATGAAAATGTTCCCTCTCCTGTGCAAGAGTTTTTAGTTTTAATTGATGCTCTTGAAACTCATACTTCAATTCTACAATTATAATTCTGACAAGAGGCGGAAAAAAGCTATTTGGGATATGAAGTTTTTATCATAAAGAGTTGAGAGGTACTGCGCTACTTTTAAACATTTTAAAATTTTCTTATCAAATGTGCTGCTTATTTTTTTATAATGTTTTTAAAAATTTGTTCTTAGGAGGTGTACATGATGTCTCTTATCTTTTGTTGTTCCTTTTTTGTTAATGGTTTTTAACAAAAAATAGTCTTTCTTCTTTACCCATAATCTTGTAAAACACTTATGGACATGTTTGGTACACAAGAAAAATGGCTAATGGAAAAGGAATGGGAGATTTCTTTAGCTGACACATTCGGTACACTGTAAGGAAAACTTAGTCCATTCCATCAACTTATCTGACTCTATCATATGTAGAAATCCCCATTCTATCAAGATACCTATGGAATGAGAATCTATTCTATGAAATGATTAATTAAAAGACTAAAATACCCTTTTATTTCTCATATCCTCTTTACATATGTTATAGGTGAACAAAAATCTGATTGGCCCACCCAACCTAGCCTAATCCAATTACATTAAACCAAGTTAGATCAAGCCAACTTAAAAATTTTGTATATTTGATTGGGTCGTGCCAAGTCTCGAGGTGACATAAAACCCAATCAAGCCTAGTATTACTTTATCATTTTTTATAATTTATTTTTATTTTATTTAAACTAAATTCTATATATAATAAAATTTTTAAATATAAATTTTTTTAAACTTTTAATTATTTCTCATTCCAAATCTTAATTTTTTTTTCATTCCATTATATTTCCTTTTAAATATTTGTTTTTAAAATTTTTTCTTCCACAAAAAACACTTTTATTAATTTTTTAATTTAAAAAAAAAAAAAAGTGAGAGACCTGGCTTGGCCTAACCACTAACTAGGTTTAACTAGGTGGGATTGGGTTCTGAGTCACAAAAATGTAGCCCTACCTAAATCCGAACCAGGTCTCGACTTGACCTGACCCTTGTACACCCTTAATATATACATAGTCCAAAATCCCTAGTAGCCCTGAAGACATCATGCAATTACTAGAGTTAGGGATTTATTATAAAATTAAAATGGGTATTTTGGACATTTTACACAACTTTCCATTTTAGACTTCTACATACCAAATATAACCTATGATATTAGAACACTTTCCATTCATATATGTACCAAACGTGCTCTTAACTTTTATGATACCATTTCATTCCATTCTTCATTACTATTCTCATTCTCATATAATGCATTCCTGCATACTGAACATGGCCTATGATTTATCTAGATTATTAGTGTATGAAATATTAATAACATATCTTTTTGGAAAAGGAAAAAATATATATTGATGGTAGAGTGAATCTTAAAATATATAATTAGACTATGGTTTGGCTCAAGAATTGAGCCCTCCAAATTTTTAATTTGGGTTTATTTAGTTTGTTGACCAATAAAGTAAATCGCCAAGTTGAACATTATTTTTTTAAAAAAGGTTAAGAATTCAACTGAAACGAAAAATTTTGGTTGACACTAAATTGATGTTTAATGATCTTTTTTAGGATATTTCAATGGCATTTTTTTAGAAGTGTTCATTTAATTTTTTCAATTAATATTTCTTTATATTTCACATGATCAATTATATCCTTTTTTTTAAATATCAAATGCGTAATTTGTGGAAGATATCTTGTTTCCCCTAAACCATGTCAGCTAATTATATTTGTAATGGTACAAATCTCTCCAATTTGTTTAGCTTTGCTTTGATTTTGTTGTCATATTTAATTATTAAAATCAAATATATAAAATTACCATATTGAGAGACATGATATTACAAGGCTACGCCACAATCCAATTTGACATCTATTGGAAAATTATGTTATCTAAAATTATATTGTAATTTACTTTTATTAGACATTCAGCATACACACTATATTTCATAATTTTATCTGATAAATTTCAATCAATTATACTTGATATAGATTCTTACCAAAATATAATTAAATTTCCATTATCTTAATTAGATTTAATCATATAAAGAATAAATGAAAAAACATGTTCTAATTCTACACTATCATATCCTCTCTCTCTTAACAATTAAAAATTCTATCATATTTATCCCACCTCAAATTATCTTACATAACTTATCAAATGGGTCATGAGATCAAATGCTAAAGTCACAAAAAGACCATAAAAAGAATAAAGAAGAGAGCAACATCAAATTTTGTATATAAAGAAGAAGGAAGTTAGGGATGTGGATAATCTTACTCCCATTCTGTGAGGTTTATTTTTCGTTAATTTTATATGAATATTATATTTATATAGACATTAATTTTTGTATTTTTAGTTATTTCACATCTATATTTATAATAATTAGGAGAAAATAATCAATATAACTTAAAAAATAATTTTTGAAAATTTTACAACATAATGTAATTACTTTTAAAATACTTCAAAACTACAATCACATCTTAATAGATAATAGAAAGTGAATATATATTAATTATTTGTAAATTAAGATTAAAAAAAATTTAAGTATCATCTGTTGTAACTTATACAACTTATTGTAGAATATATTATTTAAATATTTATAATTTTTATGAATTTAATTAAAATTTGTTATGTAACATAGACAAGAAGTTTGACCTTGAAATCTATTTTTTTTAATATATATATAATCTATTTTTTTTTTCTAATTTTTATAAAAAAAAATTCAAAATTTCTATGGAGATTTGGATCTCTGTGAAAAATAAAGATGGTAGAAAATATCCTTTGATATGGGAAATGAGGATGAAAATGAAGAATAAAATTGATGACGACCTTGCCCCTAATCATAAATAGTTGAGAGGTGCTTCACTACTTTCAAACATTTTAAAATTTTTTCTCGTACTATAGTTTAGTTATAATAGTGATAATATGTGTTGTTCATTTTGTTGTAATGTATTTTAAGATTTGTTCTGAGGAGGTGTACATGAAGTCACTTATCTTTTGTTGTTCCTTTTTTGTTATTGGTTTTTCACAAAAATATAGGCTCTCTTCTCTAGCAATAATCTTGTAAAACACTCATGATTTATCTACATCATTAGTGTATGTAATATTAATATTATAATTATTTTTTTTAGAAAAGAAGAAAACTATATACACCATAGACTGAATTTTAGAATATATAATTAGGCTATGATTTGGCTCAAGATTTGAGCCCTCAAAATTTTTAATTTGGGTTTTATTTAGTTTGTTCACCAATAAATTAAATCACCAAGTTGAACTTATTTTTTTTAAAAAAATTGAGAATTCAACTGAAGCTAATATTTTTGTTTGACACTACATTGATGTTTAATGATTTTTTAGGATATTTTGATAGCCATTTTTTAAGAAGTGTAGATTTAATTTTCTTAATTAATATTTTTTTATATTTCACATGATCGATTATATCCTCTTTAAATATCAAATGCGTAATTTGTGGAAAATATCTTGTTTCCCCTAAACCATGTCAGCTACTATGTGCAATGGTAATTCACAAATAATTTGTTTAGGTTAGCTCTGGCTTTGTTTTCATATTTAATGATTAAAATTAAATATATAAAATTACCATATTGAGAGACATGATATTACAAGGCTACGCCACAATCCAATTTGACATCTATTGGAAAATTATGTTATCTAAAATTATATAACACAATTTATTTTTATTAGAGATTCGGTATATACACTCTATTTCATAAATTTATTCGATAAATTTCACTTAACTATATTTAATATATATTATTGCCAAATTATAATTAAATTTCCATGATCTTAATTAGATTTAATCATATAAAGAATGAACAAAAAAACATTTAAGTCTACACCATTGTATCCTCTCTCTCTTAAGAATTTCAAATTTTATCATATTTATCTATCTCAAATTATCTTACATATCTTATCAAATGAGTCATAAGGTCAAATGCTAGAGTCACAAAAAGACCGTAAACGGAATAAAGAAGAAAGCAACCTCAAATGTTGTATCCCTCGACAAACTTTTTTTTATGTAAAAATAACTCTTAGAAACTCATAAGAAAGAATTAAAAGTTCTAAGTTCAAAAAGATATTTATAAAAAAAAATTAAAATTTATGGTTCTAAAAAAAAATTCAATATCATTGATGTATTAGATAGTATACATTTATAAGATATTATAGCATATTTAAAAAGTTAATAAAAATTAATAAATTAATTTGAAGTTAAAATGACCGCGGTTTTTTTCCAGAATCTGTGTTCTCTCCCGCTGAAAATATACCAAAATAATGGTGTGAACCAACGGCTCATTATTGCTTGATTATAAACTGCACTGAATTTTCGCGCTGGCTAGAAAAGGAAAGAAAATTAACTTTCTTACTTCACAGACAAGGCATCCACAATTTCATCCTTTCACAACAGTCACGTTCACTGATTCATCCCTTTCCCTTTACGCCACCATACCATACCATTCATCCATCACAACACAACCCCTTCTTTGTCTTCTCTCTCTGAGAAATTCTACACTGGTAAAACCCAAAAACTACGCTGTCGCATTCAGTTAGTTTACTCTCTAATCCAAATTCCTACCAACTATCGCTATTTAAGCTCCAACTACCATACTGTCTCTGCTTCTTTTTCTTCCTCTTAATTTTCTGTTTGTTTCCCGGGAAATTTTGCACTCCTTGCAATTTCTGTCTCGTTTTCATCTTCATCCTCGTCTCGTCCTCAAGCCTTGGCTTCCATTTTTTTTTTCTGTAATGGGTAATTGTGTGACTAAGTCGGAGAAGTTAACGGCGGAGATTGTACCCCACGACGGAGCTCAGGCTTACCCCACTGTCAGATTATACGGCTCGCCCAAGAGCATTCTCGCTGCCTACATTCGTTTCGCCCTCCTCCACAAAGCCGTCTCGCTCGACTTCGTTCCCTCCACCGGAACGACCACGTCGGCGGAGGACGCTCGTGGCGGAGGTTCCGACACGGAGAGTCCGGTTACGCTCGAGGTGGGATCCGACACCGTTTCGGGGACGCGAGAGACGCTGCTTCGGTTCATCGATGCGCGGTTCCCGAACCCGCCGCTGACGAGGACGGCGGCGGGAGGCGGAGGAGGAAGGGAGGAAGATGAAACGACGCCGTTGATGGTGAGAGTGACGAGGCTGCAGCACAAGAGCATGCTGTGGCACGTGGGGAGGGTGGTGAGGTGGGCGGAGGATCTGGCGACACGTGGAGGGAGAAAGGCGGTGGATCCAAGGGTGGGGAGCCCGAGGATGGAGTTGAAGAAGTTCGCCAGAAGCTACTCGCAGCTTCTGGAGGTGATGCTGGAGCACGCACAGATGGAAGAGAGGGTCCTCTTCCCCATCTTCGACATGGCTGATCGAGGTCAGGACCACGCCTCTTACTGTGTGTATGACTACACTGGATTGAAACTTTGCAATGTTACGGTTTTTTATCTACTATTATTCTGTGGTCGTTATTAAATTTCTGACAAAAATATAACCTGCTAGAAAAATTTGTCCATATCATGATGTTTGAACTTGTAGAGATTAAGATTTAATTTCAATAATTAGACTTGTGGGCCTGTGCAGATTTAAATCCGGACACATGAATTTCTCTAACCTGCTATATTATTGACTCCTTCACTCTTTCAAAGAAATTCTTTCACTTGTCATAGGTGATGAACTGTTAAGAAAGTGCACATGGGTTTTGTTTGTTTAGTCCTGATTATTTGCACTATGAAAAGGATAGCAGTAGGTGGATAGTTTGGTAGAAATTGTAATTGGGGTGTTATTAGGACACCTGAATAATCATAGTTCATAGCAGAATAACTATTGTGGATATTGTATTGTAAATCATTAGGTATATCCTGTTAGTTAATTTTCATTCTCTCTTGTTTGAACATTGACATTATGAAATTAGAAGAATCGTATAGTTTAGTTATGACATATTAATATTAAATATTGTTAAATATAAAATTATATTTTACCTATTTTATTAGATTTATTATTATTATTATTATTATTATATTCATTAATTACACGAAACTTAAGAGACCGTATTAAAAATTACTAATCATTAAATAAGTTAATATTTTAAACACTTAAACTTAAAATATTTAATCAAATGATATTACATATTTAATAATTATTGCATCATTGTGATTTTTCTAGACCTTATCCTTGAATCTATGAAGTGAATTGAATAAAATTTCTGTGTTGAACTAGTATGCTGCCAGGATAACGTTTAACGCAAGTTTAGAGTTTCGTAGTTTATGATCAAACAGGGAATAAAAATGATAAATAATATGGTATAGTTTGAGACCTTAATATACTTTGTTTATATTAGAAAAAAGTTTGCTTGCTTGCTTTTGAAGCATCCCATGAAGAACATGAGTGAATAAATGTCGTCTGAGAATGAATGAATGTAGGGTTATCGAAAGCTGCAAAGGAGGAACATGCTAGGGACCTACCACTCATGAATGGCATTAAAGAAGTCATAAAGTCTGTTGGGGTTTTGGATTCTGGAAGCCCTGGTTATCGTGAAGCTCTCTCCAACCTTTCTGCTAGGCTTAAATTATTGCAGGTAAATCATTGGTAATTATCTTAATATTAAGCTCATCTCAATCTTGAAAACTGAGACACACCATTGAATGAGTGCCACAAAGATTCGGTGGAGCCACTGTACCTGAAGCACTGTACCTGAACTTTTAAGCCTTTTTACTTTTAACTCTGCTTTGACACTCCCAAAATGAATTATTTGCGGTTACAATAAATGCTGTAGTGAATTTTTAGGCTATTTTTAACTTTATGCAGTCAAAAAATAACCGCCCGCAGTTATTTGTTACAATAGTAGGAGATCTTGACTCTAGGCACTCTGATAACTAGTTAGCACTCTCATAACTGGTTTGGAAAAATTCAGGAAATGTCATGTGAATTATTGGCTTATTTGTTATTGATTTGTGTTAAAAGGAGCAATGCAAGCAACACTTCAATGAAGAGGAAGTGGAATTGCTTCCATTCACGGAAGCGGTGGAGATGAGCAGGGAGGAGGAAGAGACTGCAGTGGAGCAAAGTTTTGAGGTGATGCAAGGAACACACACTCGCTTGTTGAAGTTTCTGCTTGAAGGGCTCCCACCTCATGATGCCATGAAGTACTTGGACTTGATCAGCAAAGGCAGGAACAGAGAAAGAATGGAATCCATGCTTCAGATGATTGTCCAGTGACCTCAGATCTTGCTTTATGGGTCCCAATCATTAGCCACTCACATATGAACTGCCAACTTCGCTTTGTCAAGCAAGAGAAAAAAAGTTTAAACATGCTATCATTCATGTTACAGCAAGTTTTATCGAAATGTTTGTTTGACATGTGTTCGTGGTTTTCTTGTAAATCGAATCTGCTTAAGAATTTTTCAATATATTGATATACCCAGCACATGTATAGGCTATCATGATGTCCTCTTCTTTTGTGGACTGGATGCTTCATCTTGAGCCTGTCAGCCTGGCCATATGAGAAAGCAGGGCTTTTTTCCATTTTCTCTCTTTATCTTCTTTATAGTATGGATAAGGTTGTCATGAATATGCTCCTACAATTTATCTATCTGTACCCAAATTTTTTTTCAAAAGGGTTTCAAAGTATAATATTAGTTTGTGTGATTTGCTTTAGTACTTTTTGCTACACTGTAGAAGACAAAAATAAATAAATAAATTAAATATATAGGTTTTTTTTAAAAAAAAATTGTTTTCCTGTTACCATTGTTTGTGTTTGGTGAACAAGAAAATTACATTTAAATTGTTTAAAAGAAGAGTTAAATGTAAAAATTACAAAACATTTGCTAACATTTTGCAGAAAAATTTGGTGACAATTACAAATTTACAGTGGATTATAACTATGAACATTAATTCCCTGACTAGTTTCTGGCTTTAACCTTGCCTCTGCGGCACTACCACTCTCCTCTGTCTCTCCGCCGTAAAAAATTTTCCCCTTAACTTTGGTAATGTTTATTTTGTTATTTACTAACCACTATTTTTACTACACAAATAATTTTAATATTTATTTGATTTTAAATAATGGCATAGAAATTCAAACTTATATATATATATATATATATGACCTCATGTTTTCGTAATTCAAAATTATTGTGAATTGAACTTTCAATTGTCTTTTCCCCCTTTGACCTAGCTAGTTTGCTACTATTTTACCTTGTTACTTTTTAACCACAATTTTACCATGAAAAAAATTTTAAATCTATTTAATATTTATTTGATGCAAATAAACTCGAACTTAAAATTTCTGACAATTTACATAAATCATATATATATATGACCTCATGTTTTTGTGATTGGAAATGATTGTGAATTGAACTTTCAACTACATTGAAAATTTTTCAATTATTTATTTATTTTTTTAATTCACAAAATTTGAGTCAAGAGTTGACCATGAGTCATGACCAAGAGAAATAAAAGAAATTACATGAAACCTAGTGTATTAAGTTTTGATAGAATACTCTAACAACAACGTCATCATATATTCTCACATAAATTATATAAAAAAATTATTCTTATACAGAGGTCTTAATATATTAATTTAAAATTTTTTATGTAGACTCAATTTTAAATTTTTAAAAAATTTAATCAATGTGTGTATATATATCAAACGTGGAGAGCACTACTAAATAATTAAAGAATTTGTGCATGATTGTGCACACCTCACAATACACATAATGATTCAACGTCTCACTAACCTTCACACCTCACATCCATCATTTAAATTTGAACTCACAACACTTAAACTTGCACCACCACATCACTTCTTTATTGTGACCTTTTTATTCTCATTCACGCATCCCTTTCACAACCATAACATCACTTTCACTTACACCCTTCTAACCTACCAAACCACCTCTTCAACTTAAACACAGTGAGATTAAAATATTTATAATGAAACAATTTAAATTTTAAATAATTTAATAACCAGCTTTTTACTCAAAAAAAAAAATTTATCTACAAATTTTGATACTACCTCCTAAAATTCCTTTATCATGTACTTTGATATTTGAGATAAGGTTTTTTAAAAGTAAAAAAATGTTTGTTCTTTAAATTCTTTACATTAATTTTGAAATTGTTTTTATAATAAGTATTTAAAACATATGGTTTTTTTATTAATTATTCTCTCATATTAGTACCCAAAACCACTTCCCATCCCATCCCATCCCATCCATCATGCATCTGCAAACTCAACTTAATTTTTTTTTCTTCAAATTAAATTTGATTGTTACATGTTAAATGTCATTGTTACAGCTTAGCTACTTTATCTAATTAACAAAAGCTACATCTTAACTTTGTTTACCATAAAAAGAAGTGTTACATCTTAACTTTTTTATTTGGCGTTTGTGAATCTTTTACTTTTTTAATTAAAAAATAATTGATTTATTTTATTATAGATTTTGTATTAATTTATACTTTTCTGGGTTGGAAAAGTGGGGAAATGTATTTGGGAGCCGAGATATATTCGTGTAAATTTTTTTATTATTATTATAATCATTAAAATAATAAAATAATCATTATATAATAACTTTAAATTATAATTTGAATTAAAAAAATATGAAATAAAGAGTAAATTGTATTTTATTCTCATGAAACATGTTCAAATTATGCAAGCATGCTTTTTATTCTAGAAAAACGTTTCCCTTATATGGAATAGAAAGATGCTTTACCAACAGCAAAAGATGAGACGCAATTTAAAATATTTTGACCAAAATATTCTTATACCTATTATTTATAAAAAAGAATACGTGTCATATATTTATTTAACTGATATAAATATATTTACTTTTTCAAGTTTAAAATAAAATAAAATTATAGTTCTATCACAAAATAAATAATATTGAAATAAAAATTAAAAATATTTTTTAAATTAGCTACAGTTTTAGTAAATGTAATCAATAGTATTCTTGATGATATTTTAGTCATATTTTAATTTATGAATGTTTAATTGTCTATATTTGCATAATTGAGAGGAAGGCAATGTAATTCAAGCATCCCTAAAAGAAAAGGAGAATTTTAAAAAAAAAATTTGATTGTTCCATGTTATTATATATAATTGTCACACAGCTTAACTACTTAGAATAATTAACAAAAGTTACATCTTAACTTTCTTGGTCTTTGTGAATTTCTCACTTCTTTTACTTAAAAAACTATCATTTTTTTTTTTCTTTTCATGTAATTTTAGTATTCATTTTTAGATTGGAAAAGTGGGGAAATGTATTTAGGGGCAGAGGTATATTTGTATAAATAATTTTTTTCATTAAATATGAAATTACAGACACAATTGAGACCTGCAGAATTTACAAGCTTTTGTAGAATGAAACAAGAAACACAAGAGCCAGCATACCTCACAAGCACCTCCAATTAAAAAAATAATAATAATAGGATAATAAATAATATACTTTAACAATATTAAAACTGCAATAAAAATCTGCAATATGAATGTTTGAAAGATGTAACACATCTCCAAACCCTTTATTTTTATACCTGAAAAGTCTTCTCCTAACAGAATTTGAAGAGTATTAATGCTGCACATATGATGGATAAGTCTTGAGGTTGTTTTGACAATTTTGGTCCTAAAATCTAAATTTAAACAACTTGTGTATTAGCAATAATTTAAATTTTATATGTATATATATATATATATATTAAACTAGTTTTATCGCAATTTAATGATGAATTAGTATCTTGACTAAATCAGTAAATGTGGAATTAACTTCTCACAAGCACTCTTGATAACCAAAAATAAATTTTTTTATAGTAAGTTTTAGAGGAATCAAAAGTTGTGTTAGACTTTAGTATAAATCTTATTTTTTAATTAAAATATTTTTTATTGATTTGAATACATTTTTAAATATAATTATACACACTTACATATTTTTTTATGGATGATATTTCAGTTAAAGAATTTAAAATTAGACTAAAATGTTATGTTTTAAAAATAGAAAGAAAATTAATATAATTTCAGTAAAATTTAAGGGGATCTCTATAATTTACTCTTTTTTATATTAATATAGGAGAATAACATAAGTCAATGTGATAATATGCTTTTTTGAATTATCTCAAGATAATATACTTTTTCTAAATTATCTCAAAAAGAAATTTATATTGGAAAAATTTAAAATTCTCTGAAAATAACTAAAAACATTCTCAAAATCAGTTGACTCTGAAAAATGATGATGTCACAGAGAACTTGATCAATCTTTTTATTATCTAATTGTGTCAAACATTATAATAAAAAATATTTTATTATTATACACAAATCTCGTTTGTTGAGAATTTGAAAGCATAAGGAGATAAATATCATTTTAATTCCTCAATTTTCATCTCAAGATTAATTTAATTCTTTAAAAATAAAAAGTACAAAATAATTTTGTAAAAATTAAAGGTGTTAAAAATAATATTTTTTAAAGAAACTAAATTACTTTAACTTCTTTATCTTCAGATAATTTTGTAATACTTTTTATTTTAAAAGAATTAAATGAATAAAATTATAATTTTCTCAAACCATATGAGTGCACATGTATAGAAAGCCTTAAGAGTGACTTCTCCAGTTAAAGTTATGGTCGAAGAGGAGGTGGACGCTTTCAGGACTAGCAACATGCAAATTGAATTTGAAGGGAAGCAAGACTCCAGGCATGTTTAAGTTATATTTAATATTTTATATATTGAAATTTATGTTTAATTTCTTTTTAATTTTCTATTAATAAAATTAATATTTTATATAAAATATATTTTAACAAATAAATATACTTTATTAAAATTTTGCCGTATTAAAATCAAAATTCTTTCATAAAAATTAAGCAGGATAAGAGGTTTTTGAAATCTAAATCAAAATGTTAGAGAGCTAAGTATAATCATTGAATGACCAAGTGTATTAGATTGATTCAGCCAAATTTTTAAATAAGGTTAATATAATTTATGAAAATTTTGTAGATGTTATTAAGTTTAGCCATTTAAAATTAGGAGAAAACTTTTTTGATCTCTTAATTATTATAATACTTAATATAATCTCTCACTTTAAAAAAAAAATCTTAAATACAGTCCATTGGTTTTGAAAATTTTAATAGAGTTTGGATAGAGAGATCAAATCTATTATTTTTTTTAAAAAATAAGAAATTAAGTGTAACATTTTTTTTTATTTGTAGATCACTATTTAGGCATTATAATAAATGATGATAAAAATGACAATTTTACAAAAGTATTTTACTCAAAATTATGTAGTTTAAATTAATAATATATAAAGCATGTTATATGTATAAGTTTTTTTAAATGGAAAAATGGCTACTATGTTAATATATGTTTCACTATAAATGATTTGATAAATTTTTTAAGTCTATTGAATTATATTTTTTTTAAAAAAATTTATTAAAAAGAAAAGAAGATGCACATGTGGGAACCGAAAAAATGCATGTGCAAAAAGACATGGACAAAAATTCGTAAACCAACTCTCACGCATTCAAAGTCCAAGTCCATCACAAAGGTAATTAGACAGATTCAAAATCCTCAAATATAGGCCCAAAAAGAATAATTAATAGATAGCATATATGAAAAAAAGCGAAATAATGAAAAGAGAGGATACAATTTTTTTTTTTTTACTATGAGTCACATTCTTTTTTATTGCACACAATACAATATGGTAAAGGATTTATTTTGTTAAATTTGAAGTGTTCAAAATCACTCAAAGAAAAAAAAAAAACCTTTCAATTCCTAATATCCTCCTATTACGCTATTCTTTTATCTCACTTTTTTCTTCTTTTTCTCAGCTTTTTTAAATAAAAGTTTTTCCAATTCTCTATAATAGAATTTTGGGCTGTTGCTCCTTTTTTTTTTTTTTTGGCTTTAGATATACAACAATGATTTATATTAGTCTAGAGAAGACATGCCATGAGAAGACTAATGTGTGTGCTAGCGACAATATCTTTTAGGTGAAAGAAAATAGAAAAGGGAATAGAAGTGGGTTAGAATGAAATGAAATGTTATGGTCTAAAATCATATTTGGAACAGAAAGAAAGGAAATCGGATGCCAATCAATTGTTTGTTTGGTTGGATGAAAAAATGGATGGAATGGAAAGAAGAAAGAAGTAAAAGACGCAAATAACCTTCCCATGAACAAGCAATCATGTGGTAAAGAAGATAAGAATAGCTCTTTGTAGTGCGCGAGAAGAGTACGGCATTCTTCATCTCACACGAGAAGTCACAGAAGAGAGTTCGACATTCTTCATCCTCCATCGACAGATCGATAGTAGGTGAAGGCTTCTTAATCTAACGCGCATAAAACAAATGATAAAGTTTTTAGAATATATTTGGTGACAATTTAATTTTTTTATAAATTAATTTTTTTTAAATTTGAAGAGAAAAATATTAAATTAATCTTTTATTTTTAATTTTTTGACAATTTAATTCTTTATAAATAATTGTGACAAATTAATTATTTAAAAATTATATTTTATATAAAATTAATATAAAAGAAGAGATTAATTTTATATAAATTTAAATTTATAAAAAATTAGTTTTGTATAAATTTAAATTTGTGAGATATTAAATTATCATAAAATACAAAAATAAATGATTAATTGTAAACTTTATTCTAAATTTAAATTTATACAAAATTAACTTTTCATAAATTTAAATTTACATAAAATTAGTCTATTTATTTGTATTAATATAAAATTAATTTTTTATAAAATAAAATATTTTAAAGAATAATTTCTCACAATTATTTATAAGGAATTAAATTATTTTAAAGTATTGATACTTCTTTCAAAGTTTTTCTTAGCATTGAGGGCAATTTCGTAAAAGAAGAAACTGAAAGCAAAAACCAAAAGGAAGGCGAAACAAAAAAGTGCCTAAACTAAGTTGATGTTGAGTTGTCTTCAAATGTATTTAGATGACGTCATATTTGATTATTAGCCTTTTAAAATGTACAATTTCTAATCATTTAAGCTTGAGATTTAAACAAAGTAATAAAAAACAGATTACAGAGAAACGGGCGATGACACCAGCTCATGCTATTGGGTTGAAGGACTCAACAATTTTAATCTCTTACGAAATGGTGGAATAAAATATAAGAGACAATTTTTGTACCTTTTAAAATTATGAGGTTGGTCTTATCAAAATAAAAAATATGAGGTTGATTTAAAATCTTAAATAATATTATGCTACTAAATTATTATTTTAATATAATATTAAAAAGGTGTTTCATAAAAAAATATCTCGCTTGTCTTCAGAATATGGGAGACTGGGCTCAACTATCATATGGCGGGCAATTAAAGAGCTTGCGCGATTCTTCAGTCGCCGAGTAGCCGCCGGAGGGAAATAACGATGGGCTCAGAAGCAATCCTACTTCCAAAATGGGCATCTCAGCCTTGCATCATGGGAATCGACGAAGCTGGCCGGGGACCCGTTCTAGGTTCTTTTTCAATTTCACTGTTGCTTCTTTTTTTTTTTTTTCATTAATTTTTCCAATTAATGTTAATTTTTTTCACTATCATTTAATTTTTGAGCGTAAATTCTCCATCTTTATAATGAATGGGTTTCTTCGAATCTGAGACTGTGAATGCCTTTTTTTAAAAAAAAAAATCTTTTCGAGATCTTTTCAGGACCCATGGTGTACGGTTGCTTGTACTGTGCTCGCTCGTATCAGAAGACCCTTGCAACTCTGAGTTTTGCTGGTAAGTTCAGCCTTATCCCGTTTGCTCAAACTTTGATAGTGATTTAATTTCTCAAAAATCTATTATGATATGAATGAATGATCACGTGGTGCTGGTAAAAGTTGTTTGATAACATCATAATAATAATGATTAATTTGAAGTTGAAAGCTTTTACATTAGAAGAACTTTTATAAGTCTCATTGAAATGTAGCATTTTTCTAATCATTGTAACAATTGGTTTCTCGCTCTCCATGGGATTGAGCTAGCTGGAAATCTTAGGATTTCATCATTCATTCTAGAAACTGCTCTGCTGGGATTGTAGCCTTAAGGTAAAGAAAGAAATAAGTAAATTAGACACATTAGCATGTTTTGCAAACAGCAAATGATTGGAGCTTCAAATAATTAAGATAAGAGGTTGTTTGCTTGGGGTTGGTGGTTACTAGGAAAAGTGTGAGATTGAACAATAACTTTACAGAATGTGAAACTAACAAGTGCTCTTGCATGGACACACATGTATTACAAAATCTGTTGCAAATTATGGCAATATATTCTTGGTGCTTTTCAAACTTCCAGTGTTATCATTTGCCACTTTGTTGGTCCAGATTCTAAGACACTAAAAGAAGAGAAGAGGGAAGAATTATTTGATAATTTAAAGGGAAATGAATCAATTGGATGGGCCGTTGATGTCTTGGACCCAAGGGAACTCTCGGCTAAAATGTTGAAGAGGTGAATTGAACAAAACTTAGCACTTCAATAGGTCATCTCTGGTTTTCTTTTCTTAAGTTCTTTCCATGTCTCGATTTTAACAGGAATAAGATAAACTTGAATGAGATATCGCATCAGTCTGCCATGGGCCTGATTGATAGAGTACTGAAGATGGGAGTTCTTCTAACTGAGGTAAAATTTTGTCCAACTTGTGTTAAATATCAAATGCAAGCAAACTGAAATATGGCTCAGGTCTTTCAGGAAACTAATACAGCAATTTTAGTTTCTCTTAGTTGAATGTTGCAGAGTTGACGGAGACTGTTGAAAACTTGGTTAATATTGTTCTTCCTTTTTCTTTGCAATTTGATCTTGTTCTTCATCTACCTGCACATTTTCCCCATTGCTAACCTCCTTCCTCCTTGTCAATCACATTTTAGATAGCCCTAGCAGGCCCTGTTCTTTGCAATCATGCTCTCTGTTTCCCTGACTTTTACCCGTTATAAAACATATTTCTTGAGCATTCCTCATAAAATTTAATAACTCATAGTTACAGTAGCCACTTCCATATCCTCTTCATCTATCTTTTTACAGAAATATTGTTGTTTGAGAAACAGTTTAGAAAATAAAAGTATTTGTTTCATCTTTAAAACATAGCTGATTTATTTGTTTTGTCCTTTTTGAAGTTTGAGTGTCTTGCAATATTATAGATTGGTACTTTGCTTTAGATATCTTCTATACACAAAACTATGACTTTGTGTATGAATTGATATGGCTCATTAGTTTTTCACGTATTTTTCTAAACATGTTTTAATGGTGTGTGTGCCCATGCACATGTTTTTTGCATGTTATTTTATATATATATATATATAACATATGTGTGCTATATGTGTGTGTGTGTGTGTGTGTGCGCGCGCTATACCCATACTCTAATGTATCAAAATTGCTGAATTCATGGCTTCTATGCCCATGTACTTTTTAAGTAATACTTTAACCCAAAACCTTAAGGTTTTAAGTGAAGGCCAAAGATTGGTTTGATCAATATTTCTAATAAGCTCCTTCATGTGAAAGCCACATGGGCTTGAAGAGTGGACAAAGCAAAAGCCCCCTACCTTGTGCTGAAATTTCAATTTAATGATGAAAAATGAGGTGGCATGGATTGAACTCTTGATCACTTGGTGCTTGAGACTCTAATACCATGGCAAGGATGATTCAAACCAAAAGGTTAAGCTATTAATTATGGCCAATGATTGGTTTTATTAATATATCCAACATACTTCAAACTCACTATCTTAACAAAATTCTTTATCTTGGTTGCAACTCAAAATTCAAATCCTTCACTACCACTTCACGACTAAGACTGAATCAAATGGCCATAAAGTCCTGAAGCAGAAACTCCCTATAATAGTTTTGCTTGCATTCTTTTTAAAATTTCCTCGTAAGGATATCTATCTGCAGATCCTAAGGATAATTTAGGAGCATAAACATGCACTTATTACTATTTTGTCTATTTCTTTTTTTTTTTTCTGAGTATCTGGTGTCATATTAATGCTGATATACCACAATTACAAAATAAGAAGGTAAGCAAAATATCATTTATGCTTCTCAGGTTTATATAGATACAGTTGGAGATCCGGGAAAGTATGCAATGATGCTATCTAAGAATTTTCCATCTATCAAGTTTGTGGTTGCAAAGAAGGCTGATAGTCTCTATCCTGTTGTGAGTGGTGCAAGCATAGTTGCAAAGGTACTGATTTCCCTTTTTATAATTACCTGTGGTGCAAAATCTGTTGGACCACTTTCAGCGTGTCCTTTAATTTTCACCATCTAGGTCACAAGAGACCGAGCTTTGCGGGAATGGGTGCTTGATGAGACTGCTGAAAACATGCATAGGAACTTTGGCTCTGGATATCCTGGAGGTGAGAAGGGCATGGGTCCATCTCGTCCTGTGTGCTTATCATGATGAATTTTCGTACTTATTTATCACCAAAAATTATTCTGCTTATGACAAATCTGGTTGTATTTTCATTTGCACAGATCCCCAAACCAAATCCTGGTTAGAACAGCATAAACATTCTGTCTTTGGATTCCCAACATTGGTCAGATTCAGTTGGGGAACCTGCACTACATATTTTAAAGATATCGTGCAAGTCTTATGGTCAGTCAGAAGTCTGAATCTTTTCAGAAATCTTTATAGCACTTGATCCTTGAGTTCCACTTTGTATTTGTTAATTGTTCATGCATTCATTATGTTATTATGTTTGCATATTGCCACTAACTAAGTATCTTACTACCCAGGCTGGGTAGTTAGTGAAAAAGCTAAAGCTAGTGCAGAACTGACTCTTTTGTTCTATTGAAAACTTGCTACTATTAAAATGGTTGGCTAGCATCCTGGATACCTTTGTTTTATTTTTATAAAATAATTTGTGATATCCATCCTGGAGTTTTGATATTTCCAACACTTGGGAGTTGGGTCATTGGTATGTTATTTAAAATGTTGCATATCTTGTTGATAGGAGCTAGATTTATTTCTTTTTCTTTTCTCTTATAAATGTTGAACTCAGTATTAAAGTTGCATATTCAAAGCAAATTAATGTGTAGAAAGTGTCATAGGTGTGGAGATTCTTAGAATTTATACATTATATGATTTTATTTTATTTTCTGGTTACAAAGGAGGCCTTAAGGCCTTGAGAATGGGGAGTGAGGGGAGAGACAGAGGTAGGGATCAATGGGATGGAGAGGCCATCCATGCACCCCATGCGATTAGGATCAGGGAACGGTTTAAGAATTGGTTTAGCACATTTTCTTTCTCTTATGTTATAGAAGCTTAGCCATCCTTCTTTCTTGTTGTCTTTCCGTTGGTATGAGTAGATTTGAAAGTGGTAATTACTAATTACTAATTACTACGTACATAAACAATTTTTTTTCTTTTAAGAATAGAAATAGAGAGAAAGAAATGGTGGACTACAATGTATAATAGTATAAGAAGAAGGGAATTTTTTTTTGGTTTTTTTTTTTTGTGGGGTGGTGGGGAGGGGCGTTGGGGGACAGTTGTCTCAACCCAAAAAAATAGGCTTGTATAAGTGCAACAAAGCTTTCCAATATGGAAGTTCCCTCAAAGAAACCATGGGTAGAACACCAAAGAAAAGCTATAAAAACTCCTATCTCATAACATCAGTAAGTTAGAAGCATCCCAAAAAATACAAGCTTTCAGCTTTACCAGATACAGTCAAAATGGCAAATGCTGCACTTCCACTATAAAGTTTTGCCTTCCTCTCTCCTTCTGTACCCTCTCTAAGTTAATGTGTAAGAATTTTTTTATACTCAAAGACTTATTGAGAAACAGAGTTTACAGATAGAGAAAGTAATGCTGGAAAAAGTAGAGAGTTCAGTGAAAAGGCTTTAAGTTGAAGCACATGTTGCCATAGGCCGCACATATATTTAGAGGGAAGCAATTGAATATGTAGTTGTCAATCAACTAACTCACAATCAGCCTCCTAACTAACATGAATCAATTACACGACAAGTTTTTGGGGGTTTCAAAATTCCATTGTGGTCTCAAATTCAAAGCAATTTCTCATCAATTGTTACTTATAATTTTTTTTTTTTGGGTCCTAAGTCCACCACACCATCTCCTTATTAATTGTAAAAGCATGAGTTTCATGAATTGTTTCCTAATTATATAGTGGGAACTTTCATTCTTTGTTTTTGTTGTCTTCATTAGCCCCTTCCACACCACATCCCCCCCCCCCCCCCCCCCCCCCCGGCGGGGGGGTCGCCAACAAAAAAAAAAAATTATAATATCAACAACGACAACGAATAAAAGAAGCGGAAACTGGACTCAAATCCTGATGTGCATATTTTCTTTGAATCACTTATGAGAGTGTTTTAGCTATGAGCAAGGATGAACTCACTTGGCCATCCATGTTTAAATGACAAATCACTTTCCTTTTTTTCATACTTTTTATATCTTCTGAGTTCCAAGCTCTATGTGAGGATTGTTTATACTGATCTTTCCTCATTTGTACTCGTCATTATTTTATAGGGAATCTGATAAAATGGATGAAGATGGTGGAACTGGTAATAACAGTCACAAGAGGCAATTGAAATTAAGTAACGTAGGTTTCACCACATCCAAGAGAAGAAGTGAAGAAATAGAATCAAGTGGCAAAGGTCGCAGCAGGTTTTTCCAGGCTCGGAAACTTGAACATCTAACTGATTTCTAACTATGATATTTTATTTTCTTTTCTGTAACAGTTTAGAAATTTCTTAGCTATGTTAAGGTATTAAGTATGCTATGACTTCAGAAAGATTTTCTGCACACTTTCAAAATCTTTGTATTCATCTTAATTATTTGTATACTAGTTTTGTGTTAGTTTAATCAGAATCTTTGATATTTGTAAGCTGATTCTTAAGTCATGAACTGCGTTAAAAGTTATGTTATAAAAATTAGCCATCGATCCAATCACTTCGATGTCCAAGTGACTGAGGGAACGCCTTGATTTCAGAGGCTTTCCAAGTTAGACTCTGAACCTGGAAGGTGGCTCCAGGTGATTATTTGGGTGACTGTTTTGGTAAATTTGGGTTAAACTGGATTTACTGAACTTATTTGTCTATTCTTGTATGACGCTATTTGGTTAGTAGTGAGCAGTGAGTGCTGCTCTTATTTATTTTACAGTTTAGCTGAGCTGGCATACACCGCTTAAGATAATTACACAAAATGTGCTTGTATATTTGAAATATGCGAGGCTGCAGACCTCTGCTTTCGATTTCTTCTGTATTGAGTCAGCTCTTGCATTTTTGTTTTCACTTTGTATCTTTCACTAGTGATTGCACCCATACCTATACCCATGTAGGTCAGCATGCTCAGCACTTTCTGCCCGCATTGAATCCATACTCTCGATAGGCATTTAATTTAGGTTGTTGATAGTTAGTTTGTGAACTTTTGTATTCTAAACAAAAAATTCTGTAACCCATACATACATTTCACTTATTGTCAAGAACCACATCAATTTGAAAACTTAAGCTGTCTACTGAAGGCCTATAAATATTTGTATTATAATATCTAACACGCTCCCTGACATGAAAGCCCTTTAGGCTTGAAATGTGAACAAAGAACAAATCCACATGCCTTGTACTGAAATATTATTTTAATTAAGGAATGGAGATTGCCAATGATCAAACCCTAGACTGCTTGGTTATAGAAGTTTTGGTTCTATGTTAAGGATACCTTCAACTCAAAAGCTTAAACAGTCAAGTAAAGACTCGCGTATAGTTTTATTATAATATCTAACATATATAAAGGGACTAGATTAAGCCGATAAATTCCAAACAGGACATGCTGCAGCATAACATATTGACACAGGAAAACAATGCTTGAGAAGAATCTTTTTTAAAAGAAACATTTGCACGCTATGGGATGAGCACGTTCCTTCAATTTCTACATAAACAAACATAACTGTACGAGAATATAGACCCATATGATCATAAGCAAAGTGGGAAATTTGTGTCTTTTAATGTTACAGTTGCCAGCCCCATGTTGGTTCTGATGGTGATAAGCTGCGCCAGCTGCATAAACAGGGATAACTGCTGCACCTCCTTGAGTATTAGGTGATGCTGAACCACCATTTTCACCATTGTTGGGTGTTTTTCCACCACCCATACCTCCATGACCCATGCCTCCTTCTATCTTGCCTCCATAAACATCTCTATCTTCTGTCTTGCTTTTCTGCATGAATTCTGTGGAGAAAATTCTTACTCTCTAGTTTTAGCTGGACTATTTTTTGTTTAGCAAGGTAACATAAAACTGGGGCTGTGTTTGAATAAAACTTGTAGAAGAAAGTACTATGATTTGTGTAGTTGTGGATATTTATGCATATGTCATTGTATACTTTCATGTGTATTAGAGCTGATTATGGACCAGGTAGCGAGTCTGACTTTTAGTCAATTTGTATAGGGCTTGAGTCTGAAAGTTTTTTAGTTTTATGAAAAGTGAAACTCAAAACTCAACATGGAATTTAATCTGGTGTATATGGGGCATCATGTTATTGGTCAGTAAGGACGGATAAAGCTACCCATTCTGAAAGATGGTATTAAAGAGTAAAGACTTACCTCTCCATGTTTTCATGTGCATAGATGACCTTTTTACCAAATAAATCTCATACTAGTGTTAAATTTAAAAGTGGTTGCTGCTCGGAAATTTTACTTAAGTTTAACATAATTCATTTAATGAGTTATAGAATGACATGTGAACTAGCTTTATTAGAATGCACAGATAATACTGAAGGTAAGCGTACATATTCTCGTATAGGATTTCTCGAGAACAATTTTCTCAAGGAAAACATGAGAAAAAACTTGTATGTATGCACCTTTGATATCAAATTCGCTAATTAAAATATGACGAGTGTATGGTTGACTCAACATCACACATTGAGTTATTGAAAGAATATTTTACTCAATGTTATAAATTTACTGGAGAATCTAATAACAAATATACAAGGTAGTGTCTCTAAGTCTAGTCCAAAAGCATATGGGCATCAATTACAAAATAAAAGTTTGACTGTTTATGAAAAGACATTAAAGCTACTTTGTTTCCTAAGAATCTATTGTTCTGATGCTTCGTCATGCAAAATAATTTTAACAAGAGTTGGGGTATCTGAAACTTTAATTAATGGGGGGACAAGAAAAGGTAATAATTTATTGCACAAATTCAAAGTCACTTAAGATGACTTCTTTTTTGATACCTTAACAGGATTTCTTCTACCAATGATCAAGTTTAAGGAACCTACAATTAGTTACTGTTCCTCATGTTATACTCCGAGTAATGATGGTTTTATGCAGGGAACCAAAGCCAATAACAGAATCAAAAGAAGGCTACAGTTATCCCTCAGAAACCCTTGATACAGAACAAGAAATGTATACATACATGGAAAAAGTTTATCAGCAGTAGGGCAAAGGAAAATTTAAAAAATTTCAAGTACTCAAGACAGGTCCAAGAAGCCAATATAAAATTATTTTAAATGAATGTGTCAGGGAATCCTATCGCCTTACATCCATTTTGCTCTGTTTTTACTTACATCTATTTAAGTTGCAAAGAGGGACCCTACCTTGTTGACAGAATTATCAATTGTTAAATTTACTTATTTTCTTTTTAATTATTCTTTCTTCAATAACTAAAAAGTTAAAGACAGAATTTTCACTTATCTTTCATAAACAAAGTTTATATGCTTTCTGAAGGATCTCTCAGTAAGTAATTTTAAAGTCTGTGATCAATTAGCTTATCTGTTTGCATCCTTCATCAATACTTTATGCAACATCTGATATTATCTGATATGACTTGTCTTAAATCCTTACTATTACATTTACTATGAGATAGTCACCAGCAGATGTCTGCAAGGTTCTACAGGAGCAGAAAGGGAAATTAACTTAGCTATTCTGCTATCAAGTTTCATTAGTAGAAGACTGAATCTTTAGTGAAGAAAAACAGGGTAGGATATCTTTATCAATAATAAGTTAGAAGTAGAACAGTACCTGAAGGCAAGGTCTTCTGAACTGGAGATGAAGACACAAAGTGAAGGAGATGTATGAAGAGAATAAGAGAAAATCCCAATTCTCTAACACCCATTTGGCTGTCTTTTCATTGATTCATACAGACGATCTTCTACTCGATTATCCCTCTTTTATAGTAAACGCTCTAGTTTTGCAGCAGTTCGCCTTCTCCCACAAAGAAATGGATTGCGAGACTAAGCTGTGGTTTAAATATAATTTTTAAGTGGAATCTTTGAGAAAGCAAAAGCTAAAAAAATTTTCAGGTACATTTAGCACTGTTCAATGAATAGATGAAAACAATTATAAATAATTATATAAATACGTACAAATTTTATTAAAATATGTACTAATACATTTATAGTTTAGCATAATCTTGTACATCTTTACATACATAAACTTCAAATTCCAACAAAACTATCATTACCTGGCCTTATCTCGAGCCAAAAAGTAGCTTTGATGACATGAAAGTATAGTGTTTAGTAAGTGGTCCATATATTAAATTATTAAGTGTGTATTATCTGACTATCTGGCTGGAAAGTTGAAGCCATTCATTTCTATGGGCCACTGGAATTCATTATATTATATTATATATAATATGTATGTATGTGTGTGTGTGTGTGTATATATTGGTTATGATCACTGCTAGAATGTTTGTGCAAGCTATCTTCGTTTCAGTGCTTCAAAAACTGTTTCACTGAGCTCGCTATTGGCATTGGTAACTTCTGTTGTCTCCACTTCAATATATTTAAATGGATTAGATGCGTTGGTATATAATATAGTCATTTTTATTCTAGCATTTAGCATATTTTCGCAGAATAAGGCATATGATTACTTTTCAAAATAAAAATATTTCATGCTTCTTTTATAAAGCTATCAAAAGGGTTCTACTTTTTAGATTCGGTCCATTTAATTCATCATTCAAGTGATTAAGTTAAAATTTTTAATTCAAGATAAGTGAATTAAATTAATCTAATCTACTTAACCTGCATGTTAAATAGATTGATTTTGTCAATTGATTCATTTAATGGTTTTATGAATTTTTTTTTATTATGCAAGGTTAAATATTTCATAATATTAAGTAGTTTTTTTTTAATATTTAATATTTGATCAATAATAGATAAAGTTAATGAAGTTTTGGCATTGGAATTAGATATTTTGTATGATAATTGAAGTTTTTTTTTTTTCTATTTCTATGTTTTAAATATTAAAACTAGTTTATTTAACCTACTAACTTATATGGACAATTAATTTAACTTATCTAACCCGTTTTGATAGACTCTTTGAAAAAAGTCTAATATTTTTTGAAAACTTTATCTAATTTAACAAATTGCTAATTATATAATGATATTAAATGAGAATATTATGAATGTCTCTCTCTCCAGTGCCACCAGAAGTATGATATGCTAGAATGATATTTCAACCATACTGATTCTGTTTTGAGATATCGTTTAAAAGTTCAGACCAAAAAATAAAAATCTAAAAGATGAACAGTTCTAGCAATGCTGTTTCTGCACCCGTCATTGAGATTATCTGATGTCATTATCGAATTTATCATATTAGTGATTTCTTTTCTTATGAAATAAGCAATCTTTGAGAATAAAGGAATAATAATCTCAATCTAAGAGAAGTAACGTGTGGGAAAATAAGTGGTTTTACTTTGCATATTATGTGATAATGGGGATGGGACACGTTGCTTTCCGAATTAAGAGGTATATAATATGGGAAGGAATGTTTATAACTACAGAAAAATTACTAATAATAAAAACTTAAAGATTTGGAATTGTTGGATCTAAGGCTTGAATGAATTTTTGAATTATGTCAATAATCAGCTTATTACAATTGGGCCAAAATCTAATTTCACTCAGACAGAAGTTTTTCTTGGGCTTAAAATAATCTAGACCAACTTCACAATCATTATGGGCTTGTGTTTACAATTGGGTTCATGTATCTTACACATGCTCATTCAAAATGGATCTGTGCTTTTCAATGTCCAAAACTTTGATTCAAGCCCAACTTGAAAGAAAGAGAAATCAATGGGCCCACGAACTTCAACATTTATAAAATGTTCTCCAGCATACGTAATCCAGGAAAATTAATACGAGCCCAGACTGGACAAACAAAAAAGAGTCAGCAAATCTGGGTCCATACTGCTTTAGGTCATGTTTATAATACATTTTTTTGTTTCATTTATGGTCAGAATTTAACATTTATTCCCCTTAGAAAGCTTTTAGCAAATCATTTAAGGTGCTCTTAGTGAGCTTAGTTACTACCTGGTAGAATCTCTGTTGTACTATGTTGTTGGGTTAGTTGGAAGCTTGTGAAAATCCTAGATTGTTGAGAGTATGTAATTGATCCCTTTGTGATAGGGTTGTCTCTGCTGTAAAGACAGTAAAAACAATTGTGCTAATCCTTTAAGGTTGTCAAATTGTAAAGACAGTAAAAGCAAAGAAGCTAAATTTTGTGAAAAAGGATTGTCAAATTGCATCAGTTGCGATTATTCATCAATTATAAAAGTTCCCTTGGGAAAGAATATAGGATTACTCTAGTCGAAACCTTTAAAGATATCGCTGTTATTTCTTTTTATCACTGAACTTTCGCTTCCTGATTCAATGAGCTTTTGTGAAATAAGAACCCACAAAAACTCTTATTTATTGATCAAAAAAGTGAAAAACCCATTTTCTAAACTTGCATTTTCACGAAAAGTTTGTCCTTTGAAAATAGGAGCCTCTGAATCCTTGCTTGAAGAAAATATAATAGACAATTTTTTATAAGAGCCAATTTATCCTCCTCACGCAAGCCATGCTAGTCTAATGATGTATATCTGGTTGCATTATAGATTAGATCTTCTTAAATCCGAAATTTCATTGGTGGAAACTCATTTCCATCTATAATTAACAACTTATTAAATGTTGCCTCATGAAAACTCTTTGGATGATATGAAATGTTAAGTTTGCCATCATCTTCTCTGTTGCATTTGTCATTATTCTAATCACACCACCATCACAACCTTGAAAAATATGCTAATGGAAAAGGGTTTCTCAGAATCATCACTTTTGGTTAACTGCTAGTAGTCTTTGTCATGCATGGTATAGTACTTTGGAGAAATTGTGTTTTCATATTTATTCTTTCTAATACTATAGTATTTAATTTCTTATTATTGATGTAATATAATATATAAATCATGCCATTTTTTTATATGATAAACTATTATAGAATATGTAAATATGATGTGAATTTAATAGCAAAAGATTAACACTACTTCTATCATAACTATAGCAAAAAACTATCTAGATGAATTGTATTTCAGTGATTATATTGGAAAACCCAAAATTGAAAATTATCATATAAATTATATCTATTGATGTTAAAGATTATAATAACTAATATCAATTTAGCATTATAATTTTTTTAAACAAAATACATGTTTTATATCAATATGTATTGTACTATTAAGTATCACATTTTATATAAATTTACTAGTATTATGTGTGTGTATTAGGGCTTATTAAGTGAGAAAGGATCTTAACTTAGAAGTAAACACCATAAAATAAATAGCACTTAAGATTAAAATAAAAATTATCAATGCAAAAATAACAAAAAATATTATTCACACAGTAACTATTACTTTAATCTTGACCATTTTGCCTCTTGTTACATTAAATTGATTTCACTTTAAGAAAAGAAAAGGCAACCACAATCGAATAAAAAAGAAACAATATATACCATAGAGATAAGTTAATAGGATATCAACCATAGAACACAGTTTCTACAAAGCAATCATCTACTGCATCGCTGGGAACAAACATGTTACTCAATCCACATAAAAACTTAAAAAACGTGCAACTGAGATGCTAAAAGGAGCTCTAGCTTGAAAACTGCAACTCCTTACCATTTTAGCATCTTTTCCACCATCTATTGATGTCCCTACAGAAAAAGACTTTTGAATTCCCCATTTGCTAGTTGGCATAACTTATCGTAAGAGTGGGTGTCTGCAAAGAGGTAAAGAACAAAACCAATATGAATAGTAAATAATACAAGCTACATGTGTCAAGTACTACCGCTCTAAATGAAGAGCATTAGAATATGGAAACTATTCACCAAAATACTGAGTAATTTAATGAAGTCATGGAGAGCGGTATTTCAAAAGATTATTAAACTGGCCAGATTTACCGAATTAGGTAAGTCAAATGAATTTAAATATACAGATATGTCAAAAATGAATGGAGATACACTTGTTGTCTATTGAAAGATGATTTACTCTATCTATATTTCACAGATAAGTCTAACTAAGATTTTTTTTTCCATTTTATCTCACAAGATTATGATTTTCTTCACTAATAGATGCGTCTAGAAATTCTCGGTCTAATTTTTTTTTTAAGATGAAAAATTTACAAGATGTATCTAATAGAGAAAAAGTTCACTCTCCATAGAATTACTCATATATTTGCAAGAAATTTCTTTAATTTAGATTATTAGTTCCTCATCATGGAAATGGAAAATTTATAACTAAGGATAAATAGAAAAATAATGTACACTTTGAAGTGCTTCATACCAAATGTGGTGCCAAAGTCAGTCCATATCTCAGCATTAATCAATTGGTTACTCTCTGCAATACCAATCACCTCAACGTAATTCACAGGAGGAACTTGCGGCAACCCTTTCACAGATAGCTGTCTGTCATCTGTGGATTTTCCAGTGGCAACCCCACCATCAGATCGAAGAACTTGAACCACTGCCCGTACTTTCTTCCCTATGTAATTGGGAAGCAACTCTGCATTTACAAATGCTGCAGGATTTGATATGTCCATGGCCTGAAAGCAGGAAGCAACCAAAGTGAAAAGAATTAGGCCCGATCTCCTTGATTGAACAACCCACCCTTCTATTGAGAGGACGAGCTATTTCACCATTAATTGCAACTTGAGACTCTAACTCTAATATTAACGGCTTTAGGATTGCCAAATGTTGACTATAACTGAAAAGATGTCAAAAGTAGCAGTCTGGGTAAATATTTTTGTTTTTTTGTTTTTTTGTAGTGCTTGCTCTGTTATTTTGCTAAACTTGATTCCTCATAAAATCTTAGAGGATTTTGCACAAACAGATTAAGTGCACAAGATAAAAAAATGCCAGAATTCATAATTCATTAAACCCACATTACATGAGAGTATGGAAAACCAAAGCACAGCATAAAGATAGCATCTTTGAATCAAAAGGCTTATTTTAACCCCAAACGCAGAATTAATTATACATCCCAGTCTTGTTTAAAAGGATCCGAGTCGAAACAGAAGTTTACAAACAATCAACAATTCAACATTAAAAAACCATAAGACCTTCAAAAGGAAAAAAATCGAGGTGAAAACGAGCTTCTGCGAAGATAAACTAGGGAGATTGAAACCACGGAAAAATTATGAAACCCAACCCAAATAGAATCTTAGCAAGCAAATCAAAATGCAAAATACTGACAAGAAAAGCAGAGATTCTCGAAGAAGATAGGAAAATAGAGCCTCTCACCTGTGAATGATCCAAAAACCAGAAACCCTACCGCTTTCTTTCTTGTTGACGCCTTGACGGTGTTCAGTGATGTATGGAGAATAAAATGGCGGGAATGTATTCAATGGACTCTCTTTCTGGCGGGAAATGATTTTGGGGACGGTTTCTGTGTTATTCTTTTTACCATTTAGTCCTTGGGACATCTGGCTCAAATGGCAAGGGTATAAGCAAAATATATTTATAAAATTTATTATTACATATATATATATATTAATCAATATAAAATAATATAAAAATGTCATTCACACAAATATTAAGAATTATTTGAGATATTTTATTTTTATTATAATTATATTTGAATAAATATTATGTAAAGGAATCTTAAGTAAATTGATTAATTTTGAAATTTCTAAATAAATAAATATAAGAATCAACTAAAATGAAGAAACTCTTACCTAATAAATATAAGTATTAAAATAGAGACAACTATAACATTCTACCGATCTCCGATTCTGCATCCTAGGTCTCGGCTTCCCTTAAAAAATATTTTAAATGATTTATAATAAAATTATATAAATAATTTTTTTGATAATAATTATATAAATAATTTTTGAAATTAAAAAAAAATAGTTAAATATTCTATCAAAAATAAATAAATAGTTAAAAGACAAAACAACTTTTGGAACTTTGAGAGGTCACTTTCAGCCGTCCCTCTCCCAGGTAGGTTAGAGCGGCCATTGCATCAGTTTAATAGTCCCTTTCGCTTTGTTCTCAATGCAAAGACACCAAGTCATCCAACTTATTATACTTTTTTTGTTTTATTTTCCGTATTTTTCAATTTTTTTTTTACTTATTATGTTTGGAAGACAGTAGATAGACCCAAAAAAGGAAAAAATATTGAAGGACTTCAACTATGGTTTCATGTTTTTAGACTTAACTATAAGTTATATGAGAGTTTGAAATAACTTTTCAATAAAAATACAATGAATAATTTTTTACAATTCAATATTATATTATTAGACCATCTTAGAAAAAATTTATTCATGTTATTTTTATTCTATTCGGGATTTGACAATAGACTGTTAGGACACACAACTTGTCTAATCATTTTCTTTCCTAAAATTATGATATCACACATATTTTGTCTTTAATATCACTCTCACGCTACATTAATTATCAGATAATCGTTAGTTAACAATAATTAGTGATATAACATAAGTGAAATTGATACAACTGTTAAGTTCTTATTGCTTAGGGTTCAATTGCCATTTGCCTGAACAGTATAGGACTACTTGTAAAGGTATAATACTCTTTAAAATGAAATTAATGGAATGTTTAACTGATAGTCTAGCACTCTAAGACCACATCAATCATCATCCACCATCTATGATAACGAGCTTAACATGAAGGCGATGAAATTAGAGACAAAATACTCCAACAAATTCAAATGAGATAATTAAACGCTTCATGATCTCTGCAACTGGCATACGAACATGCCCAAAAGGTCTGGCAAGAGATAAAAGATTCTTCTAATGGATAAAATTTTGCATTCTAAATAGGCCACAACAAGAAGACTAATAAGAAATATTGTTGTTCTCCAATTGGTCATAACCTTTGTTACTATAGACATAGTTCCCAACATATTCTGGGGTTCAATCTCAAGACCATTATAGAATGATGCAGAAACTAGTACAAATACCAAATCGGTCTAATGATACCTCACTAGACTGACACATATTCAAGCTCATGAAAAACTAACCAAAACCAAATATGGAATCAGCAGAGATCACTCTCCTTGTGGGTGTGAATCACACAATCTGTTGTTGGATATGAGACACAGGTTAGAATATAACCCTTCTCCATCTGGTTCTCATCAAGAAACGATTGATCTGATTGGTCCACAGATCCTGAAACCAGTTGCCCGGCACAAGTAGAGCAGGCACCGGCTCTGCACGAGTAAGGTAGCTCCAGCCCTGCATTTTCAGCTGAGTCCAGAATGTAAGAGTCATCAGGGGCTTCAAACTCATTCTCAGTGCCATCAGGTCCAATCAGTTTCACTTTATACACAGCCATGGCAGAAACTCTAAAGGATGAAGATTTCAACCCAAATAGTTTAGAAGCATTCTTCACAGAGCCTAAGGATGACCCACTCTTAAATAGAGAACAAGATCTCCTTGTGGGTGTGGTTCCGGAAAAGGAAGCTGCTGGAAGACTCAGAGTGGACATGTTCACAACTGACATTTTGTACCTGAAACAATATAACTTTAGAAAAAATGCTTTTTCATGGATGAACCATATTGAGAACCCCTAAATTCTTATGAATTAAGAAGGACGCGAAAGAATAAGGGGAAAATCATATAATAGTGAACAGTAAATATAATCAAGGAGGTCAGTCCATGATTACTGACTTAGATAAAGATTTCAAAGTGGTCATATTATATCATCACGGTGGACCTTCCAATAACCCATAATAACGTTTCTGAACTTATCAAATGTAATCCTTATATGACAAACATCACCAACTGCTATCAACTAATAACCAAGTAGAAATATCAGTTATATTAGCATCACCTTGACATCATGAGCAAATGTAAATGATTTCAGAAAGTTTGTCTAGTGTAACATAGATTACAATAGTCAGGAGTCCTAAATAGTTTATCTCTTTAACAAAATCTTTAAAGAAAAATGAAGAAAATAACATAAGCATAAACAACAGGGAAGGAACCAAGAGTTCAGGTAGGTAAATTGTCTTGTCTATAATATACTTCACACCGCCCACCTATTTAAAATGATTGAGATGTTTGGTAAGTGAAGATTGGAAAAATGATGCAAGAATGAATTCTCGGCTTTGGTATACTCTGTGATCCATATAAAAATTTCACACTATTTTCCATTTCAAATGCTTTCTGCCGTTATTACAAAAGACCAATTTGAATTGGATGCTACACTGTTGATCACTGTATCAACTAAACTTTGCTAACCAATTACCAAACAATTAAATCTACTCTACTTTGTACTATTCCATCATTGTCTTATTGTGATCAACACACCATCGCAGGTAGTATTACAGTATCTTTGATAACTTAACTCTAAAAAAATTGTAAATATTCAATATCTCACATGGCAGTCAAAAGACCCTGTCACTCTCCCATAGTATCATTTCCTCTAATCCCATCTACTGATATTTGCTAAACAATTATCTCCATGAAGCGATCACCAAAATCATGATCCAGACTATACCACTGTTCATCAAGGCAATTTTCAAAAATTTGAAAGCGTGAAAACCACACAGCAAATATTCGCAACTATACTTGCCACGATTCTTGCAATCCCCTTGATTTAGCAATAACAGTAACAACCCCATGAAAATGGAGAACTGGGTATCGATCAGAAACTCAAAACAACAACAAAATTGTCAGAATTATCAATCATCAACAACCCACCGAGAACCACGTCGTACAGAAGCAAAATCCCGCGCAATAGAAGAACAAACAACAAACAACACAACATATACATATGCATGTTACATTCAATCAAAAACCGTAAAATCACCGAACGAATCAATCAAGAGCAGAGTAAAATACAAGATATCAGCCGCGGAAACAGCACAAGAGACGGACGAAGCAACCTCACCCTTTGAAAAGCTGAGAGCGAGCGAGGAAACGACACCGGAAAGAGTATAGAGAGAGACGGCCGGAAGGTGCTTGAAGAAGTGGGAATTGGGGACATAATATATATAGGAAGGTGGGCTGCGAGAAAGTGACTTTTGGATCTTTTCGCGGGACAGGCATCCATGTGTGTGTTACACATGCCAAAGCGACCTCCGAGAAATTGGCTGTATATTTGACCAAGGGACTGCTTCTATATTTTTCAACGTTTATTAATGTTTTAATATATAAAGCAAATTGCCAACTAGTACTTCTTTATTTTCCCTTAAAAATTTAAATTCCAAGATTATAAGATATCCAAAATTATTATGAAATGTTTTACCAAAAATAAATAAATATAAAAATACACATTTGAATTTTTAATTTTTCATATAATTAGACTTAGATTCAAGTTTTTATAAAATTTTTTAATTAATATATAATAAGTGTATAGTTAACTAATAATCATATAATTAATGTATTATTTAATTTAAGATTACATAGTTATTTCAATAACCATATATGTATATATATAATTGTTGTAATATGATTAAAAAAATCATGTACTCATCATGCTTTAATTATAAAATAGTATAAAAATAAAAATATATTAAAAAACTATATGTAAGTTTTTTTCTTTTTTATACATTACTTTGTTCATTGGCTTTATTTGTCTTAATTTAATTCTTTAATTTAAGAACATAATTCAAAATATTTTCTTTCTTTTAACATAGGTAAGATACTTAATAAGATAATGTTATGTAGTTTTTTAGTAACTTAAATCCTTCCCAACTTCAATTCTACATTACATAATCATTTAAACATTGCATTTTGTTTTTTTTTTTTTTATAATTTTCTTACTGAAAAGTATCATTAATCTCAAAGTATCATTATTATTCAATTTTAATGTTCTCACTAGAAAGTGATTCATTGGAGACATTTTAATGGATTGTTAGATGTTACATTTTATAAATTTAAAATAGAGTTTACATATATTTACAAATATAGGCCATAATTTTCTTGGTCATATTACTCGTAATAGAGAATTTTAGGAATGGATGTATAGAAGAAAGAAAATATTTGAGTAGTTTTCAGAAATTAATGAATTAAATTGAAACAAAATAAAAAATGAAACTTAAGTTAAAGTCAATAAAATAAATTAAAACTAGATAAAATTGAAAAATTAAATTGAAGCAATTAAAATTTAAAAAGAAAAAAAATATGGACCACATTTCTCTTTTCAAGAACTTATTATAAAAGATTTTCATATGTATGATAGCACATGTAAGCCATTGCAGTCACTCTATATGTTTGTTTGGCCTAGCTTTTATGAGAGGGTAGATGCATCTCATTTTCTTTTTTTCTTTCTAATAAGGTTCTTTTTTTAAAAAAAAAAAAATGGGTGTTGAACTTTCATTAAGAAAACATTAAAAAAGAAGAAGAAGAAGAAGAAGAAGAAGAAGAAAAAAACTACTAAGTAGTAGAAAAAGCATTCTTTCCGCCGTGAAGAAAAGAAACAAAAATTAGAGCTTCTCTTTAATAACAAAAATAGAGGCAAAAAGATTATTTCCCCACACATAAAAGCAGCCCCGTTCAAAATCATTAATTACTATAATTACCTTGTACTTTCCTTTTTACCTACAAGCCTGTAACTACATATTCTTTTAAGTAGGACTAAAATTCTATTTTCATTACAGTTTTTAAAGATAATTTATAAAATTTTCTTTTCAATTAGATCCCTTATAAATTAAATATTTTTCAAATTAACATTAATTCCTTATAGAATTATTTTTTTAATATGATTCCTTATATATAAATGTTTTTTAAATTTAGCCCCCCACAAATAAAATTGATATCAATAACATTCTTCTACCAATCTATTGTTAATTAAAGTTGCAACCAATTTACATATTATATAATGGTGAGTAAAACAATAACTTAACAAAATATGTTACATGTTATTATATTTGTTAATTTCATTTATAATACATTTATATAATGACATTATAGTAACGGTTTTAATTACAAGCAACTATATTGAAAAATACTTTATTTGTGACTATACGAGCTAAACTAAAAATAATTACATAGAAAGACCAAATCAAAATATAATATATCTACAAGAGAACCATATAAAACTTTAGTCTTTTAAGTAATTTAACCATAAAAAATACCTTTTTTAAAAAATTGCCAAATATAACATAAGAGATAGTCTATTATGTTCATTACTCAACATATAACTTGATGTTATTATCATCGCGCATTTGAACCAAAGAGATCAAATGAATATGTCAAACACATTTTTTTATAAGAAAAACGAACTCACCTTTAATATATTTATATATCGCTTCATAGTTATCTTAGTAAAAATTTATTTATTAAGCAATAATTCATGCAAGGCAAAAGCCATCAACAACCTCTCCCAATTTTGCTCGCTTGAACATAAAAATATTTAGATCCATAGAATAGATAAACCTTTCCAATATGGTAATTTGAGAGTATATGTCATTGTTTATTGTCATACTGGTTATACAAAATTCCTCATAGAAAAGATAAGTCTTTAGCTTTCCTCAGGAATTGAATTCATGCATGAAGTTTGTGCAATTCTTGATCTCCCATACAAAAGATTGAGATATCTATATCTCACCAATATGTTTTACAATAAACTTTTCAGAGTGATGTCTACAGAATTTCTAGTATTTCTCAACAAGTAATCCCAAAATTCCATGTCCCAGGATCTATGCACTAGAAATAAGACTGAAGTACATGAACCCCATCAATGAACAATTATGAACTAAAATTTTGAAGTAATAGTTCAATTGGACCAAAAGAAAAAAAATGATGGACACAAGGATAATATTTGTCTTTCAGATATCTTCATGAACTACCATTTGAAAAATCATCATACTGTGGTTAACTCAAGGAACTCACTCCGATCTGTCCTTTCTTCTTCAGCACAGATAACCGGTGTTTGGACCATTCTTCGAGCGCATTATGGTGGAGACCGTTCATCTGGATGTTAGGCCGTTTTTGTTTGATCAACTTCTCAGCACTTTTCCAATCTTCTGCAATACCTAGTGCCACTAACAATGCACACATAACGGCCACACTTCTTCCGTGACCTGTAAAACAGGAGAAAAATAATAGCTAGTTGTAATATCTCGTTATGCAAGCATCATATCACCTGGCTTGAAATTAGCAGTGTGTAAGGTCATATATTTATAACCTGTAATTTCATGTTATAGGTAAATATTAAATAATAGATCTGATAATTTCTTTTTTTCCTTTTTTCATGTAAAAAAGAATTGCAAAGAAAACTTCTTTACAACATATTCCCTAGAATACCACCATTTGTCCATCCAAATTCAAGAAACTTAATTTGACTGCATAGGACACTATGCAGAGGCCAGGTGATATGTTAGTTAACTTTCTATCCGCATTCCTGATCTTTAGAGGTTTTGCTTTACATGTATTGTAACCAAGAACAGAAAAGGGAATTAAAAGATATGAACGCAATTCTCAAATTTCAAGATCAATTCAAAATATTAATACAGGCCAACTGACTGGACGCAAATTAAACCCGAACCTATAAAGGCTTTATTCAAACCCCTAATTAAATCTGAAGTTACCCCAATTCTCCAAGTTACAAAACCTAATTCTCAAATGACATTTGGACTGTTACATAATAAATAAATAATAAATACATTTTTTCATACTATAGTATATTAACTGCATGAAAATGAGCAAAAGTTTTCCAATGTTTAATGAATTAACTGGGGCATGAGCAAAATCTGTCTGGATATCACAATTCTCATTAATAAAAATGTATGGCAGTCATAGTCCTTTATTGCAAAGTATTTTTTTTTAAACTTTAATCATGTTTTCTAACTATAGCTAGAAGTCTAGAACTGCTTTCCCTGATACATATTTGTCTAAATATTCTTTAGATTTTCTGCTCAAGTAGTGCAAAAAATAACGAAAGTGTGACCACAAACAGATAACCTGGTTACCAAGTATGACTGAGGAATCCTCAAACATCCTCAAACACTCAAATCAATTGAACAAGTTATAGTAATACTGATAGAAGAGAAGAACAATCTTTGATTTTAAAATATTTTTCTTCTCACCTTCCAAACTTGTTCAAGATCTAATTCAGACTAATTTGATCTTAAATAATGATTTTCCCTCCTTTGGAACTTGCAAATGGCCTGATGCTAACTAAGGGGTTGTCAACCAGATGACATATTTCTGTCTATTCCTAATTTTCTTCTTTCCTTTTCCCCCTTCATATAATCAGAAACTGTATCAACATATAGCAGTGAATTTGAAAGCAGATTGGTCAGTACACACTAATCACTTTGATGGGCTTAGGCCCATTAACTTAGGAAGAAACTGGGTTTATTCCAGGAAAGCAAAAGGGCGGGCTATGGAACAATCCAGAACTCGTATGGGCAGTTGAGGAAGTTATCGGCCTGCCGAGAGATGGGAGGAAGATATATTGATTTGGTTCAGAGAGGGAGGTTATGGAGAGAATTTCGAAACTGATCAGGGAGAGAACCTGGCCTCTTGAATGGTAGAATCAAGTGTTCTGAATGTGTTAGTGTGATGAATAGTGCTGTGTGAGTGTTGTAGTTTGCCAGTGGCATGTGAGATTGTTTTATATAGTTCTGTGTTGTCTCTTCCGTAATTTGGAGTCTTCCTGTTCCTGTGTTATGTGTGGAGTCCAGAAGTGTTTTGTAGTTTGATGTACTTGAATTTTTCAATTATTTCCAGATTTCAAAGTTGGTTTCCAACACACTTTAACTGAAAAAGAATGCATTTAAAATATCTCAGGGTCAGTTTCTTATGAGTTTCATCTATGAAGATGCACAAGCTAATGTCAATACTCTAACGAAGACCATCAACTGCAGGCATATCTTATGCAGAGAAAGGCCAATCCTTGCCTGCATAAACACTAACAGTTCTTTAATTGAAGTGCAACTGTGCACACATTTATCTTCTCTAGATGAAATCATATAGTCAAAATCTAAGATAAGGTACCAGAACAATCTTAAGATCACCTAGATTAAAGCTTCATAAAAGAAACACAGTACCACTTTATTGACACTCTTCTTTCAAAATGATCTGAGTAGGAATGACCAAAGTTTCAAGATTTCAAGTGTGATCTGTTCAATCACCACTGCACGTTTTCAAGGCTGATACAGGAAATCATGCAATACAATATTTTTCTCATATATATAATCTGATATTTAGTTGTGAAAGTGTCAGGCTCCAGATATGCAAATCTTGGTCACTTATTTATACAAGTAAATGGGGGAATAATTATAGGATGAAATACTTGGAGTCCTTATATCACTCTCGGTCCTCCTAATTCTAACTAAATCTCTCCTTTTTTCCTCCTATTCCTTTCCTAAATAGCTTTCACAATCACAGGTAAGCAATGATGGTAAATTTTCTTTGACTTTCCCAACACTCTTCCTCAAGATGAAGCCTAGAATTTTCATATGCCCATCTTGCAAACACCTGACTTAAGAAACGAGAAAAAAAAACACACAAACACACAATCCTTCAACCTACTGCTCTTCAGTAGCACCTTCAACCTTCTCTTGGCTTGTCTTGGTTCTTTAAGTACTCAGTTAACCATTCTTTAACCTATTAGTATACAGAAGCCCTGAAATGAGTAACATAAGCCAGCATTCAGCACCAAATTCCAAGGATGAAGACCCATGACCATTACCAAATCTCAGCATGTTTAAGCATCGAGAGAGACCCTAGACCAGACCATAATAACCTGTAATATGCCTACTATACATTTCAAAAGAAAGATCATTGATCCTGAGATGGATTTCAAGAACTTTATGACTCCCTTGGCCATACGACCAGCCAGCAGCTCCTGTCACCCAACAGGTATCTTCTTCAGACCCTAGCCTCAAATGCGACACCCACAGATGTCACAGACTCTATTTGCTATTCCCCAGATCACCCCTTGCAAATATGCTAATGACTCTCAGTTATGAACTTATAATTCCATCTAGAAGAAAAAAACAGAAAAACAGAAGAAGAGGGAGAGGAACATGAGTAGACTAGTCAGTGGTCGTCACATGAACTTTTCTTTTTGGAGAGCAATAATGCTGCTGCCAGCAAGCACAGAGACACACACACACACACACAGAGAGGCAAACCAAGACTGAGAGACTTTGACAAGCTCAAGGTACGGAAACCTTGGCCACTTAGCCTCTTACTCATACTAGTAGAGGAAAACAATCTCTGATTACCCCTCAAATAACTCTCGATCTTTCTAATTCTGACCCAAATTATCTGGATTCCATCTTTCTTGGTTTCTTTCCTAAACAGCTCTCATAATCAAAGGAGAGAAATAATGTTGCGTTCTCTGACTTTCCCCACTCAGACAGATGTCAAGACACAAACTAAATTTACATTTTGGGATTTTAGGGAGAAAATAATCAACAAGAAGGAGAAGGAATCAGGCTCAGAACAAGTTGTACTGGATCTGAAGGGATATTTAAACCTCCCTCCAAGCACGTTGGAAATTCATCCTAGAGTTGCTCTGCCAACTGGAACACTTAGAGGAGCTCCCGTGTCAATCACTTTCATTCCTCACATTAGACCATCTGTAGCACTCATAGCTACAGCTCTAACTCGATTATTACCTAATAATTGTTGTACTTACACAAGTCATGTTAAAAGTCAAAGCCTGTATGACATAATAAAGCTTTTATGTTTTCGAAACATTCATTGAATGGCATTATACAACACACCTAGAATCTCAATTATTGCCCAAAACCTCAATTATCAAGGAAATTATGTAAAAAAATCTAAAAAAGCAACAAGGATCACTTTACAACTCTGACCAACAGATTACAGAAATAGAGGAAGAACAGGATATCCTCCTATAGAAAGCCCAAGAAACTGAATTTTTCCAGAAAAGAAAAAAAGCCGCCCCGCGGGGGTTGGGGTGGGGTGTGGAAGAGAAAACAAAAAGTAAAAGATATTAACTCACAAGAGCTTCGCAATCCCTTTGCAAATCTGACAAAGACAATCAAACAAAAAAAACCACCAACAGAAATCCACAAAGTGGACCAAAAAAAAAAAATTTAACCAACTGTTTGATAAAACATAATGGATGCACAATGAAGCATATAAGCTATGATAGAGTAAGCAAAATAGCATGGTTAAGCATTCATTTTGAAGATTTAGAAAAATAATATTTACAGATGCAACCATCTCCAAATTCAAGGGCAGAACTGGGCACCATGTCAAATGGAAAAAGGAGAAAAAGGGAGGAAGCAATAAACTGGTTGAACCTTATAACACATAGACAAGCATATCTATGAAGAATTATGAATATGCAAGAGTTGGATAGAATATATAAAAACAAAACACAATCGAATGTGGTCATGTGTCATTGTGGTGTGAAGATAAAACAATGCAATTTGCCTGTCCGGTAAAGCATAAACCTATAAGACCCAATTTTGCTTTTGCCAAGTACTTTTACATTGCCATTCATTGACATATTATAGCCTAACTTAGGACAGACGAAGTTACAAGGTGAATATGAATGCATAGCAACAGAAAGACACAAACTTGATCCAGAAATAAAAAGTCTAATAACAGAAAACTATCACTTCAAATGTTGGAAGTTACATCAGGAAAATTTCAAATACATATAGAACTATATACATAAGATTTCATCTAATCCTGTAACTGACAAAGCTAAAGGGTTGGTGCAAAAAAACAGATGCTTGCAAGTTTTTAAGATTAGGATATGATTTAGCAACAACTGTAAGTTCAGAACCGACAACTTTTTTATGGCAGAAATCAAGAATGAAGACCATATGGTCATTCTCTGCTTAATCTATTTGTTATGAAAAGAATCCAGAGAACATTCGATTGACTACTATCTAGATTCTAGAATTTTAAATTCTCTAACAAAGGAAAATGGAGCAGATTAGAGAATGCACCAACGAAAGAACCATAAATAACAAAATTATGGAAGGGCGAATACTTACCAGATCAGCTAAAATTCAAGCATATTAATTTTTCTAATCAAGATGGCCAGAAAACAAAATAGCATAGACTAAGTAAATCAGCAAATGAGATGATTAATGATTGGCACACTACTACAGTTGATATTATATCACCAGCTGTAATGCCCTCGTGCAAGTAAAATACATACAGACAGAAGTTATAGAACATATACTAGTGAAGAAGCAAGAAAGCTAAACAAGAATTCTTGATAGACCGATGTAAGCCGTCCAAGATTAAACACACACCATGAAGTAAAAAAAATGCATTTATACTTCTCAATTAAACTTCAATAGCTTACCATATGCACAGTGGATAAAAATGGGCTTTTTGAGCTCTCTCTTACGAATAGCCCACTTAACAGCGGATTCTATTTCAGCAGGTTGAGGAGCTCTGGTGTCCCAAGTTGGAATACATAGATATGCCAGACCCGATAACTCTGGCTTTCTTGGCAATTCACAAGTGCAATCAATAATGGCTGGGTCTCCTGGCGGCAATTTGTCAGGCGAAGATGGCCAACCACCAACATAAAGTCCCTCAGAAATTTCACTGTAAGGAGCTTCCCCACTTCTCATCCTCCTCAACGCCGAGAAAATTCGAACAAAGTACAAATATGGGCTGAACATGATTAATGTCCAAATGGGGAAGCTCCCATCTGTATTCTTCCCCAGAAGCATTGGAAGATTGATTGATGGGTGAGAAGCAATCGAGACTAAAAAGGATACCAAAGAGGCATAGAGGAATGGAATGGTTAACAACATAAAACCGAGGCTTCTAAGGTATGCAAAGCACAGAAAGAGGATAGTTGCTTTCAATCCTACCAGTACGGAGAGTCCCACACTCATTTTCTTTAGAATTTCGGAACTACAAGAATGAAAATAGAAAAGAGTCTGAAAGTCAGATACACAAGGTTCCAGTGACGAAAACGGCTCTAAAACTAGAAATGAAAAACTAAGCGAAAGATGGATAGTACGCGCTTTAGAAAGACAGTTCGCAGATTGTTTACCAAGTCGAAAACTATAATTGCAGGAATTGATACTAAAGATCAAGAAGGGGACAGAGGAACCAAAGATGAAGACTAGGAGAAGAACTTCCACGAACGCAGAATAAAAGAGAGATAGAAAGTAACATTCTTGACTTCTTGCAAATTTGTGGGTGGGAGACTTGCCTTCCTCTTTCGCCTTCAGTTAATTGTTATCATACAAAATATTCAAAAAAAAAAAAACCGTATATTACATAGTTTTAATAAACAAAAATGCATAATTTTCAAAATTTGAGGTTGTGTCATGTACATAATGTCATATTTTAAGATGAAATTTTATCACAAGAAAATTATGGAATATTGAAAGTCTTTTCATATTATACATCAATAGCTATAATTTATAACTTTTAAAAAAGGTATAGTTTATAGAGTAGGCTTTATTGACCCAAAAAATCATAAAAGTAATTTTTTTAATAAACAAAGTAATTCTTTTGCTACAAAGGTTATTAGCAATAGGAAAAGTAAGTTGACATATTATTTTTATTTAATTTATAATAACATTTTGTGTGAATTTACAATTTTAATGATATGGATATTTATTTATAATATAGTGATATAAATATAATATTATTTTTTTTATATTATTACAATTATATTTATACATTATAACTAAATACATTAATATAGATAAAATTATAAATATACAAAAAATAATATCTTTAATTTATACTTTTATTACTATGGCATAAAATTTTGCAATCAAGTCTTTATAATGTTTTAAAGTATTAATTTAGACTCTAATTTTAAACATTTTCTATGTGCTATTGAATTTTTTTAACATGGTCAATTACGTAAAATCTTAACACCGTGAAATATGTTATTTATGTTAAAATAATAACATAAATAATCAAGTTAAATTAATTCACATGTATAGCACGTGATACAAGTTATGTAAATTAAGTGGCTGAATTAGCTTGAATCATTACTTATTCAATCCCGAGACGTTGTATGATTTGGACATGTTAGTAAAATTTGATAGCATACTAATGAAAATCCTATAGTGAGGAGTAAAATAAACTTTGAGTAAAACTATAATGATAAAAAATAATTTAACTAAACAATTGTAGTTCTAAATAAAATAATTTATTCAGGCATAAAAGAATAATCTTGAATATCAATAAAAATTAGTTATAAAATATAATTCAAGGTCTAAAAGAAATAAATATTTAAAAAATTATTTTAAATGAAAAGAATAAGAATGAAAAATCATGATTATTCTTTGTCATCTAAAGATTTATTTTTGTTGACCAACCAAAGAGAATTAAGAAAAAATGGAATAATTTTTTAAATAAATTATAGTTATACAATCATTAATTTAAAAAAAAACACACACACACATGATTTTTCCTTATAACTCCCAAAGAACAAAATACACACGATTTTCATCTCCAATCCACTCTATTTTAATTTTATTCGATTCCATCTATCATTCATTAGAACTTAAATTTAATTCCTCTAATGAGTAATCCGAGAAAAATGATGAATTTCAAAGTCTAATTGCGCCGGCAATTACTTCTCTCCTTAGTTCTATGAAGAAGATCATACTTATCATCATCATTACGATCAATTACAACATTGAAAGTTTGAAGTTCTTGCTTTCTGTCACTTTTGATAGTCATTTGCTCAACAGAGATCATAAGTGTAAGTACTTTTATGTTTTTTTTTACGGTAAAAGCAAATAGACACAAAGTAAAAAGCATCAACATTCAAATAATTTTTATTTATTTTGTATCTTTCTTGTTGATAAAAATATAAAGATGGTGAAACACGAAGAAATCCAAATCTCAAAAATCACTTTCAGTCTTTCATGCCCTTTGTCTCTTTATACATTCAATTCTTTGACAACTTTATGTCTTTCTTTCTGTCGTGATAGAAATGTAAAGAGTGCGTACGAATCCATATCCCAAAAGTCACTTTTGCAATATTCTCATGCGTGCTATTCATTGTTCTTCAATACTCGTCGAGATTCATTATGCTAAAGCTCGCTTCTCATAATTTGTCTTCTTAGTTTGTTCCTTCATATCTTGATATTTCGTTACCTTTAATTTGGCATGTTTGTTCAGATCATAAGGCTTGAATTGGTATAACAAAGTTGATCTGGCACAATGTATTTTTGTAATTTAGTTTTTTCTTTATTTTCAAATCTTCTTAACTAATATTAAAATTGCTATTTATATTTGCTTTGTCTTTAATTTATTTTAAAAAAAATTCCACTTGCTAGAATTAGAGCATGTTTGATTGCGTAAAAGGAAAAAAAAAATTAAATAAGACATTTTTCATATATGTTTGTCCATCGGGAAAAAAAAATCATCTTTAGTTAATAAATTATTTTTTAAGTAAAAATGCTTTCAAATAGAACATGGCAAATATTATCTAAGATAATATTACTAAGAGTGTTTGTCACAAGGGAAAAGGTACTTTTAGAAAAAGGGTGCTTCTAGAGTCAAGTTTAAAATCGTACCAGATAATAATTAAATTCTATTCTTAAAATTATTATGACATTTAGGTACGACGTATATGAACGTAGCAGTACTTCATGTTTTTCAAGTCGCTCAACAATATCTAGCACATATATGTGTACAGCCCACCATTGAAGATATTCACTTGCTAAATGATACCCAAATGAAAATTTCCATGACATATAATAGATAGTGGCCTAGTTATTCTCATTCTTTAAATTTACTATATTTACTAGTCTATCTATGAAAAAGAAACCCCAAAACAAAAAAAAAAAGGTAATAGCACGGAGCAATAGGGAAAGGTAAATATAAAGGAAGACATTTACCGAAAATAAATTACATTAAGCCAATTGTAAATAATTACGTAATTCACAGGTGGATTCATTTATTTATGATACCATGGTATAGGATATCTTTCAGATTGATAATTTTCAATTGACAAATGTTATATATATATATATGTATGTATGTATATAATAAGTAGTATTTTATAGAAAATACTGGCCAAAATGGTGTCATCTTGAATAAACCTGGTATCTTAGATGACATTTGTCATATTTGATACCTATGTACTAAATAGGGGCATTTTGGATATTGATTTACATCCAAGATGCCAATATCAAGATAACACTATACTAAACGACTTCAAAGTAGAATCATAAATCCAGAAAGTAAAAATGAGACACAAATCAGGTTACAAATTTTCAGTTCCAAGTCTAGCTTTAAGGAAGATCAATGGAAGTTTTTGTTCCATAGCATTGAGGCAGCAGAAAGACATGTGCATCTTGAGCTCATTTGGTTCTTGAGTAGAAGAACCGTTTACATTGGCTTATTAGTTTACATCTAAATTCTAAAGGTAGTTTATCCATGTATCCTCAGTAGCTATCAATATCTGTCTCTGGCCTCCGCAGGTAGTAACGTAGACAGTTCACTAAAACCTGTTTATTCAAAAAATGCAAGACATTTTGGATTGTATATGAGCCATTGAGCTTATATGATTAATAAGATCATTAAGGAACCAGTCAAAATGGTGGTGTTTGATATGTGGACATCTTGATTTTCAAATACTTGAAATTCTATTTAAAGAAAATTTGAGTATTAGATATATGAAAAGAATCAGTATTTATATATTATGTTGGACACATACAATACAAAATTCGTATTACTTTTTCATACAATACATATTTCTTATGCCCTAATATCCGATAAATAGATATTCAAGTAGTTAAAAAATTAAAACTCCCATGTGCTACACCACTGAACAAATTAGAAGTTTATTATTATGCAAGAGTCATAGAGTTTATTATTGTCTTAACGTCATATAGTTCCCCTCAAGAAGGTTATCTAGTAGTTAAGAGAGGTGCTAGCCTTCCAGTTCATCATATTTCAGTTTTTATCCTGAATTTTTCAAAGATAAACAAATAATTCCCAAATTAGTTCTATGGCAGCAACCAAGAAAAAAATCAATAGCCCCAAAAACATGTCAAGAAATTGGCCAAGTCTCCATTTAGTTTGAACCCTAAAAGTACCTGAGACATTGAATTGTTTAACGCTGCTCCTCCATAGCTGACATGAAATTTATCTTTAGCAACAAGACCCTGAAAGACAAAAGTTAAGTAAAGTTTATTATTTCAGAGTAAAAGGAGAGAGGGACAAGAGAGACAGAGAGAAGTAATACTTCTGTTTCAATCTCTGCCGATTCAACATCAATGTTTATATCTGCAATGACACTAATAATTTCACCTAGCAATCCCGGTCTGTCTGCTGTCTCTATGTATAGCAAGCTGATAAATATTGAATGAAAAATGAATTAAATTTGTATCGAGCACAAATTGTTCGATGCTATAGAATAGACAGCACAAAAATGAATTGCAACTATAAAATCATAAGGTGCAGACCTCCTCTTGGGTCCATCTTCCTTGACATGTATATGGGTTGCAATATCTAGGTCAAGCTACATAAAACAACAAACTGAAGTAACTATTTGCAAGAATTGATGATAGATATGCATAACCAGATATGACGTACAAAAGTTTATACAGAAAGCTCTGGACTACAGAGTAACTAAAGCAAATTTTTTTCTCCAACATTTGCACCTCAATGGTCATATATATATATATATATATATATATATATATATATATTTAAAAGCAGTGATCTTTCTCAGAAGCAGTCAAGCTATTCTAGAAAGGACACAGAAAAGGGAAGTCAAAACTGGAAGGGAACTACTCACCTTCTTCTCTGGAGCTTTTATTCCAAACACCTCACCCATAGCTAATAGAGCGCTGGACTCCTACACAAAGTATAGAATACTTTGTGATAAGGGAAATGCATTTAAAAATTGTAAAATTATGAGAAAATCCATATGCATACCCCAGATAAAACCTCTAGAAGTAAACATCTATCAAGCATACTTACAGGATGATACTTCAACAAATTGCCAATAATGGTAAGTCGAATTCTCTCAAGCATATCGGGATCCTCAACTTTCCGTCCGGTGTCTCTGTGACAATAGAAGAATCAAGACCAATCTTTAAAAACTAAATGTATTAAATATTAGTTAAGCGATTAAAACATAAGTCAACAATTAATGATCAGTGAGATTGTTATTCTTCAGATGTTCAATATATGTTGAGACATTGTCAAAAGCACAAAACTTTGAACCATTCTTTCAATAATATCAATTAAAAGTTCTAACTAAAGTTTGCTACACAAAAAGAATTTTAAAAATATAATGTCATCAATTGAGATTCGAGAGTACAAATAATAAAAAAACAGATTCTGCTTACAGATTAAAGTTTGTCAGAGATCAAATAGCCTAATCTAACTACTGCATTTACTTAAAGTTTCGCAACGATTCATATGATTTGCAGATTGATCAAATACAAAAAGGTTCATCAAGCACAAGAAGTAATAATTCAAATAATTAAAATTCACTTTTAATGTGCACTGACATTCCCAGTAAAGGATTGAAGGACTCATTTAGACATTTACAAGGTAAATTAGAATTGGGAGGTGATTGATCCCTGGGTAATTCCCATGGTAGTTTCCTCCATCATATATAGCCACGGAAAGATACAGCAGGTACTTGCAGGGCCACAACAGATTTTGCAATTCGTCAGGGTCAGATAAGATTATACTAGTTTTTGAATTGAAATAGAAGTGATGCGAGATTGTAAAATTGAACACTGATTCAGTTAATGATGCAAGACAATATAAGAATAGTCTCCTTCCGTACAATATAAAATTGATCCAAGACAATTAAACATCAGCATGCTGAAAGGACAATGCTGATGCAAAGTTGTTGGGTGCCAAAACTTTAAATTTCCAAACAATAGAAAAGTAAAACCAAGCAAGTAATTAAATGGTAATTGATTGAAAGGAGTACTATCAGAAATATTTCTCTTCATTAGCATAACAAAAACATGGAAGAAACAAATTTACTAAGTTTGACATGTTAACAGTGATTTTGATTATAATGATACATTGATTATAAATGAAATAAATATCTCACAACTTTAATAAACCAGAAACATTTTTTGTTTTATGTTTCCTCTTGCCACTAAAAACATCATCCAAGAGATAACTAAGCTCAATAAAGGAAAAGAAAAACACTCACAATTGAGTGATGAAGAACTTTGTTTGCTTAACTGATCCTTCAGTGAAAACAGTTCCCTTTGAAACAGCCAATCCCAAATCTTTCAATGCTTTCACCTGCCTTGGCATGAACATAAGTTAATTATTAATTATAAATACTTCTTACTTAAATGGTTTAGGCAGAGAAACAAGATCATATCTAAAACAGCTTTAATATACTGCATGTATGAAATGAAGCCCTTTGGTAACATAGCAAGAATAGCATTTTGGTACCGGACCATGTGATTTTCCTTAAAGAAACAAATAAATTGGTTATTGTCATCCTTCCCACCTTCATGATCATTCAATTTTTTCATTTTTCTTTTTCTCCTAAGCATAAGCAAGATATAATGAGAAAATGAGAAAACATACTAAAAGGATGATGAGGATTAGCAAAGAGAGAGGATAGCCCCTCTATATATAAGACATAGCTATCATCTAAGCAATTATGATGAATTGGATGTGCTGAAATCAATAATAACTATAATGAGGAAACCCAATTTAACAAAACCAACCTCAGGCCCTTTATAAAGAGACAATGGTATCAAGAAACCGTAATTAACCAAACCAACAGAATTCAGGCCCAAAAATAAAAGCAAACCAACAGAGTTAAATCAAATAAACGTAATTATGTCTCAAATTCCACAACTAACAGAACTGCAAACTTTTCCTTAGCCTTAGAGACTAGACACATTGAGTTGCTATTTATTTGCTATTAGCCACATTACTGTATCAATGAGAGCTCCAAGGCGATCTCCAAAGCTAAGCTGCACAATTGTTGCATCAGTATCTGAATCTTGATTTATCAGAACTATTGGCTTTGGGACATTATCAACATTTTCATCTGACATCTGCAATAACAATTAACCAATCAATAGTTCAGCAATATGCATGCAAAAAAGCATAGCTTACCCATGTTTTGTTGGGGAACAACCATTGTACAAATCCAGAGGGTAAACATGTCAGTAAGAAGTAATAAAAGATCAGAGAATCAGATGTTCTACAAAGACGACTGTCCATTAAGTTGTCAATAGGTTGAACTAGCACATGGGTTCTTGCACACATACAAGAAGAAAATATGATACAAGTTTGACTAGTAATCTACAACAGAGTTACAAATGTGATAGCATTAACTTAATTGTACTGCATAAGACACATAATCCACATGCATGCAGTAATGACCAACTAATTCCACCCAATCATCTTAGAAGAATATCATAAATTGCAGCTATTGATAGGGGCTGAATATTTCAGATTTCAAATACTTCTAGGCAGCAACTCAAACACTTTACTTCAATATCATGAAAATATGCTTGTTACTCTTCTCATTTTGATAATTACAAATATTGGTCATAAATGAAATGATGGAAGAAAAACATCACTGACCAGTGGAGCTGAACCAACTGCATTCAAATCAAAGGCGGATGCATTCATAATGATCCTGCATAATGTTTCAACCAGCAGTAAGAGAAAAACAACGTATAGACCAATCAAAATGAATCCATTAAAGAAAATTAAAGCTTCAGCCTTGTGTATCAACAGGTATTAACAAATCTAGCCTCAGTGAACCCCAATTTTAGGCATCATGACTCTAATGAGCTCAATATCAAAAGAAAGTGGTCTATAAGAATATTCAAATGTCATAACACAAATCAACCTAGCTGTTGGCTGAGTCTAGGAAAGGAACCTATTGGTTCATAAGTAGGTAATACTTTAAGTCTTTAACTCATGCAGATCACTTCATTCGCTTTTCAGTTTATAGTAAATTTAATGAGTATCAAACTATGATCCATGAATGCATCAACTTGAAGTAATCTGGTCAAAAGGCTGATAGAGAAAAAAGAACTTCTTTGAGGAATAGCGTTAACATAAGTATAGAAAATAGGCCAATCAGATTGAAGATCTGTATTGACTATATTTTCATAATACAATATATACTAATAATTCATGTACAAGAACTGTTTTGAAGCTATGAAGCCTTTATTACATGCTATATATTTGCACTGTAGAACTATGTTAGAGAATTTGATGTCAAGTGTGGTTTAAGGCTGTATAATTTTTTGAGACAAGCAGAAAAAAAGAGGTGGGAAGAAGTTGTCAAACAAATTCTTACAAAATAGAAGATAGGGGAGTGCCAGATTATAACAGTGAAGAAAGCATACTAAGTACTGGTTTCTAATTGCCTAAGTCCTCTATTCAGCGTTTCTTTGACCCAAAAATAAATAACCTTAGTAAAAATCCAATCACTAGCTATCGCTTTTTCCTTTATTCTTTTATTCTTTACTTTGCACGATAAAGAAGCATTATATTCGAAGAGAAAACATTGTCAAAGCCAAGAAGTACAACTTAATCACTAAGCCGGTTCGGCTAGGTTGAGAGAATGGAAATTAAGGAAGAAGCCATATTATACTTGTTGTTCGCAAAGGAAGGGAAGTAAAGAAAGGTTTGTTCCCTTGCGAGTGGACGGAAAGGAGTGGGAAACTCAAGTTTCCAAAAGAAATTCTATGAAGTTCTAATTTCGCCTAAAAACAATAAAACCATTCAATCCTTCTCATTCCATTGCGTTTCCAGAAAATTGTGCTTATGCTTTTATTTTTCTCCCTCAAATTAATAAAAGCCTCGCCTCCGATCATTTTCCTAACGAAAACTATCTCAACGACGAAATGATCATCGGTATCACTTTCATTCCACTCCATTTCTTACTGAACATCACATTTCATTCCTCGCAACAAAATGATGGGTGGAAAATAGAACAAACATTTGCTTTTAAAAAAATTCATGCAATCGCACTAACTAGGAACAACAGAACGTAAGATAGTCAAACCCTGCACAATTACACAGATTCCGTCCCTTTTTTTTTCGCATTCGAATTCTAGCAAACCAAACAGCACTAGAAGGTCAGACAGAAAGTCAGAGGCACATATCTTACATGTTCCTGGAGACGGCGTTTCGGGATTGGAGAAGGGAGAAGGGGGATAATGAGGAATGGGAAGGAAGGAAGACGGGATAGTGAGGTCTGGTTGCGCGGTGGGGTGCGAAGGAAGGAGAAAGGAAAGTGCTGGTGGAAGCCATGGATGCGAATGGTGGATCGGAGAAGAGAGAGAGAGAGAGAGAGAGAGCTGCTAGCATCAGGTGCCCTGGTAGAAAACAAACATGGTGGGGCTGTCCTTTTATTTGTTAAAGAGAAAGGAGTCGCTGTAGCTGAATGACGTCCGCGGAGTGGGTAACAGTTGAAATACACATGTATATATATAATACTATATACGGAATAAAATACATTTTCGATCCTTACTTTCATAATATTTTCATTTTCATCCTTTTGTTAATTGAAATATCCAAAATCATAAATGGAAAATGTTATATTTGATTTTTTAATTTTAAAAAATACTAAATTTAGTATCTTGAATTTAAATTTTAGATTTTTACGAAATATGGAATTTGATTTTTTTTCCTTGAAAAAAGAGGGATCAAGTATGATATATTTAAATATATAAAGACTATTTTAAATATTTTATTAAATAAGAAATCAAAGAAATATTTTTATGATAAATAAAAAATTAAAAAGTATTTTTCTCCTTTATATTGTTTAAAAGCATCATTTTGTATTTTATTTTTTATTTTTTATCTACCAATTAATGTTTTTAAAGATTAATTAAAAAATAGAGGGATAATTTGAAGAATTTAATATAACTTTGAATTTAGAAACAAACTTTAAAAGATATTAAAATTAAAATATAAATACAATAAATTATTTTAAGTTAACATTTAATTAACATATTTTGCATATTATTGTCGTATCTTTTATTTTAACATACAACATAATAATTGTATTGCTGCAATAATTATTTGAAAATATATAAAAAAGTTTATTTAATATTATAGTCTCTTGTTAAATTTTATAGATATTAATATTTATGTTACGTATATTTTTTTGCTTATGCTATATATTTAGGTTTATCATTGTAAGTAGACTCAACAGAGTTTTGTATTTATCTTTCTAATAAAATATTTTTTTTTTATTACAATGAAGATCTTATTTCACCTTTTTCTTAAATGCGAAGGTATTTTGATGCGAGTCGCTTTTAAGATAATAAACCTTTTTATTGAATTATTTCAAAACTCTTATCAATTCAAGTTTTTCCTAGCATTGTATCAAAGACAATTTTTATAGGTAGATTATTTTTGTATGTTTGTTATTATCATTATCATATGTTTCTTCGTGACCCACTGGGAGCCAAAATTTGTTTTTTTTTTTATACTGTATTATTCCGCTGTATGGGTTGATTGTAAATGCAGCAAATAGCATTCAAAAAGACATAGTAATGTAATTTAACAATAAAAAAGAACTTTAAGAAAATGATTAAGCACATAAAAATTTATCATTATATCAATCAAGAGCAATAATTGTAAATAAAATTTGCTGCAAAACTTCATAAACTGTTGCTTGCATAAGCTTGACATTAAAGGCGAGAAAATAATTTATTTAAAATCATAAAAGATAATTAAAAAGATTATTATGAGGTATAAATCATTTGTCGTAAGCACATAGCTCACATAGTTATAACTAGCTATCAAGACTTTAAAATAGTATTTATGAGTGTGAAATACTACATCCTATCAAATTAATATGAGCCTTGCTAAAATACATTTAAAAACCCTACTTTAAATAGAAACTAAAATGACTTAGAAACCATATTCAAATAGGGGAAATTGTATAGTACATAAATAGTTGTCATGGGCTTCTTGCCCATAAATTTTCAATATCTGTTGAGGGTACATAGCCCTCAGGAAAAGATTACCATCAATTAAGAGTGCACAGATGTCGGGAAAAGATTACTATCAGTCAAGGGTACACAGCCTTCAGGGTAAACTAACTCATATGCTACATCATCAATTATACACTAATCCTTATTAAAGTTGAATTAATTGTATATATAGGTGTTGTTTTGTAACGATAAGACAATTAGTATGTAGTACTACATCCATTTAAGCTATAAAATTTTCTCTTTCACAATAGTATAATTCTATGCACGATTTACAATCAATTAAAGAGAATAATCTACATCTTTGAAAACATTTTCATAAGAAATAAGAATCGTATATGGAGAAATACTCACATAAACCTATAAAGTGATATGCAATAAATATGTAACACAAGCAGTCGAAACACATAATACTGTTGGGAGTGCTATTACTCACCTGAATACCATTAACTATCAAGCAATCTAATCTTCTTTAATTTAAGTAGAAATTACTCTACTAAGAAGTCCTTATGTCAATAAGAAGTGATGAAAGTTTAATAAACCACTATTAGGGGAAATTTTAAGTAAATTTATTTTCTTAATCCACACACTACTAGTATTAATTTATATGTGTAATTCTTGTTAAACGTACATTAATAACTTCATCAATCCGTAATCTTTGAATCAAGTTTTAATCTCAACCAACTTAACATCTTAACATAGAATTTAAGAGTTTCCTTTAATATTTTTCAATTACCATCTACATTACGTTTTCATAAAAGTCTCACAACTCACAAGGAATTGAAAGCTGATAAATATATCCAAGTGAGAATATATATATATATATATATATTTTCTTACATACATTCAAATAATAATTGAATTTCTTAATTCAATCATTGCTAAATCTCAATTCAATTATTCCCTTAATACACATTTCACTCTTAAATTTTTAATAACTTAATTAAACAATTAGTCATTCACAATAGGCTCTTCCAACATAATTTTCTTTCTTATTAACCCTTCCACAAGTATGAAATTCAAGGAAAAATTTAAGAGAAATACCAATTTACCTTACCTCTCAAAACAATAACTTCTAATTATTTCAGCTACTTCCATTATGTTGTTAATTGAAGCTCTAATTCTCAAAAAGTTTAAGTAGGTCCCTTAAGAACCCTAAATTGGCCACAAATTGGGGATTTCCAAATTAGTTTAAATTTCTTGGAATTGAAAGAGTGAAATACACAAAAATAGCAAGAAGAAGAAAAGACATGGAAATTTCGAGTTTAACCCACCAATTTGAACTCAATTTAAAGAAATTTGAAAATTTTTCCCCTCTTTGAACCCTAGGCGCACTATCAAACGAATTTCAAACATTAACAACCTAAATCATGTCATTAAACTCATGATTCAAGGGGAAAGAGTCGAAAATCCTGTAAGCATTAAAAGGCACATGAAAATTGTAAAATTTCTCACCAATTTTTTGCTTAAATGTTGAATATTCGCAGCTAATGTGAAATGAACGACAAAGGACATTCTTGTTGAAATAATTGGCCAAGACCTCACTAGCAACGATGATGCAAATAGTGGACATAATGTTGACGGACCAATATCAAAGAACAGAGGGGTATGACATCTGCAACTCACTCACACGATGAAGAACAAAAGCTATCAAGAATAAGTAATATTTAGCTAGGGGCATTCTTGTCTTTTCACATTTTAAGTGCCAAGTGTCAACTTTAAAAAAAAAATTGGAAGGAAAAAGTGGTGTCATAAACCCACAACCTAATGGAATGTAGGACGTTGCTTACCATCGGGCCAATCTCAATTTCTTGTTAAGTTTTCAATTCATCTATCCTTGTACCTTACTTCATTATTTGAATTTTTCTTTTATTACTTATTTTAAATTTATTCATTTTACTTCATTCATAAATTAAATGATTTATATCTTAATTTTTTTTTTACTAATTAAAATTATTGGATTTGTGTGATTGTCTCTACTTCAAAAAATAAATTGTTTCACCTATTAAAAAACTTAAATGCATGAGTTATTAGTTAGAGTTCATTGACCCCACTAAGAGGATGTGTGCTAATGCGCGTCATCATTCCATTCACTACAATAATTAGGAGCTATGCCATAACACTCAATGTTCAATATCCAAGGCTCAGATCACCTCACCAACAATTAAGTGATTAAGTGATAGAGGTTGTTGTGGGCCCAACATCTTGCATGGTTATAGCTTTTTTTTGGGAGTCCAATTTCGTGTGTGTTTTCTGATATTTGCATTCCGACAGTTTTGAATTTCATCACATTAAAGGTACAATTGTAGAGAATGGACAACCACTTGCATGGATCCAGATTCTTTATGGCAGGGTAGATTTTATCATTAACGTTAAACAATTGCACAGATTTAATAATTTACATTTAAAATTAAGTTATCAGTAATTTTTTGAAATTGATATTGATAACTTTTAAAAGTATTGATTTAATGGCTACAAATGATTTAGACTAGTAATCTAATAGATAGAGGATCCACACCTGCACTTGCATGTCTTTATTAATAGCATTTACTTTTGTTTTTCGATAAATAACAAGGAAGATACTGAGAATCCATTTTCCAATTACATGATTTGTTTCTCTAAGTGATAAAATCAATAACAAAAAACTTGGTAACTACATTCCCATGCTATGGGTTAAGATTCCAAAACTTGGTCACTAGATACTCACATTTTTTATAAGGTTTAGTGTGACAAGAATCAACTTTATTACTCAATGACATTTATAATATATATAAATCAACAATGAAAGATATACGGGAAATCTCAACTCCTTCACTTATTCTGGACTTGAAGAGGGAATCTATTTATCTTGACGCTTTTCCTAGTGAGCGGAAAAATTCATTTTGAGTTACATAGTTTATGTGGGTTTTGTAGTTAGTATAACAAGTCAGTTCAAGTTTACAAGCTATCTATATGGAGCAACTTTCTACTACAAGTCATTCTATAATTTCGACTACATCGATTATGTAGACATATCCAATTTTTGGATCTTTCAACCATGCTTGAAAGCAACAAAGACAAAATGAATCTTGAGTTCTCCATCTCATCCTCTGAAATGCAATGCAAATTTGTAAGGTGAACAGTTAAAATTTGATACTAAAGAGGGTAAAAAAATATTAGGATCAAACATTTAAATTATGGGAGATAAATTCTTACAATTTTAAAAGGGCAAGTTTTTATTAATTAAAAAATCAAATGAAAAATATAATATAAAATTATATATAAAAATTAAAAATTTAAAAATTTAAAAGAAACAACTGCTCCACACCTCCATAAGATCCGTCCATGCTAGTCACATTATAACTAAGCTCTTCCAATCTTATGTCATATCAAGCCATCAAAATGTCTGCAACAAACCCTCAAATTTTCTTTTGGACAAAGTTAAATTAAAAGTACTATACATTTGACATATTAAGTATCGTGACTTTAAATTTTAAAATCATATTAAAATATTTTAAATGTTATTTTTAGTGCAACTATAAAATTGATTACTTTCATACAATTATTATGTGGCATGCTAAAAAAAAAACATATGACAAAATACATTAATTTTATTTCAACTTAATATTGTTACAATCATCTTTTAACCTGCTAGAATATCGTATAATATATAAGATTTAAATTTATTAAGATATTATACAATGTCTACTTATAATAGATGCTCATTAAATAATGATAAAATAGTAATTATAAAAATTACTATGAAACCGTAACTTTAGTTAACCTTTATAAAAAAGTTAAACTATTATACGATAAAGAATGAATATATTGAAAATATACTTAATAGATACTTAAGACGCTTTGAGAGAATACTTGCGACTATTCTACAGTCGTAATTAGAAAGGAGATGTAGACTGTGGAAACATAATATACATTTAATACACTGTTGGTATCTCATAAGATCAATGATCCCAACTAGAGTTAAATCAATTTTTGCAATCATGGAGAAATATGTAAGTCTCATAACCTGAATTAAATTATGAATGCATTTTTTATTTAATTCCTTCACAACCATAATATTTTTAGATTTTATTTATAATTGTAAAACTTAGTAAAATTTCTTTAATTTAATCTCTCTATTTTTTATTTTTAGTAACCTCACAAAACATTAGTTCATAAATTGAAAATGAGAATAAAATTAGAGAGTTGTGGAGTTATTGAAAAAAATAAACAAAGTACAAGGATAAATTAACAAAGTCATAAATTAATATTTTTGTGTGGGTTAGTTAGAAAAATAAAAAGTAGAAGTAAATAGAAAAATTCAAAAGGAATTTTGGATTCATAAATAAAATCTAAAAATAATTAGGCTAAAATATAAATACAATAAATTATTTTAGATTATTATATATTACCATAATATGACACATCATTTTTTTAAATATTAGAAATCCCCTAATGTCCTATGCCACTTTCTCTTCGGTTGTTAATGTAATTAAAAATGAGGAGCACTTTTTTCTTACTAGAAAAACATGTTCCGAATAACCACAATGTCATAATATTTGTTTAATTTTTATGTCGAGTAAAGGAGTTTTTCCGGATAAAGATTAATTTTTTCCTTTTGATTATGCTTTGAAAGAAAAGTTCAAATTTCCTGCTAAGAAAGAAAAATAAAAGATTCTGTTATTTTTTAAGAAACGCTCCCTGTCTTTGCCAAACATATACAAATACCAAAAAATATATATTTAAAAACATGCACACACACACACACAACCTTTTTCTCTTCCATTTCCAGGCCAAAAAGGCTCTTTAAGGATGCCACAAGAATGAATTCAAATTCTATAAGAAATACGTACTTAGCATGTGGTGGCTTGGACAAATGCAGAAGCAAAAGGGGGCCTGATTTGAACTTCCTCCATTTGGTTGCCTCAATTTTCCTCAAAACGCAAATGAATGGTAAAATGCAGTACATGGTTACGGTAATGGTTCCAGCCAGAGGAAGCAGAGTCATTTTAAGTTGAACTGACACCAACAGAAATAAATACGAGGTGGTACAGAGACATGTCTTATTTGTTTCAGAATTCAATAACCATCCGAACAGAATAGTTACACTGTCCTTTATACGCTACTGCTACTACTAACTAACTAATAACAGACAGAATAGCTAAGCAACAGAATTAACAACTAATCAACAGAACTCATAACTACTCTTTTCTGTTATACCCATAACCACGTAACACGAGGTATATAGTAGTACATATAGGTCAAGACTACTTATACTCATTATGGCTATTGGTAGAGAAGGCATTACTTATCTGTAAGGAGGCGCCCCTAGCATTGGCTCCAAGGGAGCCAATTGGTGTTGCAGAAACTTATAAACTGATTCAGTTGTCACTGCAGCCACCCGAACAATAAGACCAGTTCTCTGAGCAAAGTATGAGCTAGTAGTTAAAAATTCGTATAAATCATATGACAGAGACATGAAGCCAGCATGACCAACTATAAATGTTTCGAGAAATGGTAGCCATTGTAAAGCACCAATAATTTAGAACTGTAATTATATGTCTTGTACGTATCAGACACATATATCGAATATGACACATCACTTTCCTGACACTTAAACATTAATTATTTTGTCATGTTGCAATGTCAATATCACGTTGTTCAGTATCTGCGCTTAGATGTTTGCAATCAGTATTCAGTTTTCTGATAAAAATATAAAATATGAAGGACTTTCATTGAAATAGTTCATCATGTGGTGCAGAAATATTAAAAAAAAAAAAAAACACATGCTATGTTTTTATTAACGAAATGAGAAAAATTTATTTTAGTTGCTCATTTATTAAAATATTCAAAATCATCCCTCACTTATTGAAAAATATCATATTTGATTCACACCTTTTAAAAAATTACTAAATTTAGTCTCTTTACCAAACTTTAAACTCTAAATCTAAATGATCAAATTTGATGTTTTTTAAAAAAATGAGAAATCAAATGTGACATTTTCCAAATAATGGGGAATATTTTGGACATTTTAATGAGTGAGGAACCAAAATGATAATTTTGTAATAAGTGAGAGACCAAAAAGGTGTTTCACTCTTAAAGAAATTGCTAGTATACATGCAAAGAAATTCTACCTAAATTTTGTCCTTTCAGAAGTTAACGAATTTTAAAACCAGCCACCTCAGAATAAAATCAATGTCGAATCAATACTGAGTTCTATTAGTTGTTCATGTAAGATCAACAAGGGCATAAAGTAACACCACTAATATTTTCTGAATTTTCATTTAATATTTCAATATTAGCCACAATTAAGCAACAGCATTGCATCAATACTCGCCACTTCCAATCAATAAAATTTCATTGAATTTGAGCTGGGCAAGGGCTTAAAACCAGGACCATTGAAGTCAGATATCAACAAACTCAAAATGCTCTTAAAATAATGACATCACAATCCAGTATCTGAACATTTGAACAAAGTTTATGGATTAATAAATAATAACTACCTTTGGACCGAAGAAACTGCAAGAAGCAACGAAGCTTGGCTTTGACATGCAATGATCAGAATTCCTTTTAGTTTGATGGCCCAAAGCTGTGGAAGGGCGTAGTAATTGCTCTGACATTACTCTTTTCACATGATCTTGCACTAGATTCTGAACATGCTGCACCTTTGGCCTAGACATGTAAAGCATGTGGTACAAAAAGTTGTATTAGAAGAAGACTAAACCAAAAATGAGGAACAAAAATAAATCACTCACCCTAGGAGTACAATCATCGCAATTACTTGGTAGTCCTGCATGTATTCTTCCACACAGCCAACTTTTTCTTTATCTAATAATATCTGGTTACAAGACTGAGCCATTTCAGTAGAAAAGGAAAGGAGAAAGTAGGATATCAATCCCAACATAAATGATGGTCCATATGTCCTTTTCCCAAAATCTGTTAAAAGTAAAATATAAATTCAAGCAGGCAGAACAAACAATGGCATGCTATTTTGCACAGTATGTATGTATGTAAGTGAGAGAGAGAGAGATGCAAAAGAATCCCTTTCCAGTAATCAAGAATAGCATCAGCTGCAAGTATTATCGGCAGTCTCCGTCAGCTCTTTCTATTTCAGTAATTAGTCCATGTGTCTGTTTTAAACAAACGGCTTTCTACTATTTTCCTATAACTTTTGGTTGTAAAGGGGTTGTAGCAGAATTCATTGAATGATTTGCAAAGGTTACTTAAAATTTTTGAGATCATTTGCTACTCTCATATCACCATTTTTTTATACCATGCTTGATCACTAACTTGCAAAGACATTTGAAAGAGGTCCTCCATTTCAATTTAGACTTCAGAGGAGGGGGATGATGATGTTAAATAAATGCCTTAGATAATGATTGCTTACCAAATGGAGTTTCTCATGGCAAGGCCTAAAAGAGCCTTAGACATTCCATATTTATGGACTATGCATGACAAGGTCCATAAGGTATCTCAAATTGTTTATTTTCAGACAAATTCAATGAAAGTCTCAGAAATTATATCAATATTGGAACTTAGAGATATCACAATTTCAATTTGATTCTCTTTATCTTTTATATCATCATAGCCTGCTCCAGTTTTGTTACAAAAACTTCCTCATTGGGTTATCCATACGCTTTGCTCGCCTGGAAAGAACAGAAGAAACATCCTGCTCTTTCTTGACAGATTCTGCTCTACTTTCCATATATTGCACCAAACCCAGACAACAATTTGATGTCTACACTACTTTACAGTCTTATTAAGCCTAAAGTTTAAATTTGCATGGAACAGATCGTGCCAAATTTGTTAAGAAATGCTCAACCATTGCAATTAATATTGCCTCTAGTGTTGAAGTATAATAAATAATTTCTAAAGCAATTTCTAGAAAGCTTTTGTGAATAAACTAGAAGAAAATATGCTAAAGGGATTGTAGATTCAAGGGACTCTCTCTTTCTAATATGCAGATAAAGTTCTGCTGCGTTTTATAGCTTCTTAGCATTCTCCCATTTCATATGTTCTCTATATTGTTTCAGAGGAAAATTAAAGAACACAACAGAAGAGGAGGGTAAGACTCTCCTTGACGAAGACACAGATTAGAAATGATTAAAAGACAGGTTAACTCAAAATATTAAAGTTCTGAAGTTTGCAAATCTGATTTATCTAAGAATTTTCAGAAAATTTAACATAAGAAACAGCGACAACTGACAACTCAAGACATGTTCTAAGAATCTGTAACATTACCGTATCTAGAAACAAAGGCTGATCATCTTCTAAGAATATATTGTTGGTGCTTCTGTAAAAGTCAAAGTCCCATTTTTCTCCACTTTCATGGCGCCCACTTGTGACCCAATCAACAAGGACCAAACTTGAGTCCATAGACATCCTGAAGATTTGTTTCTGAGAGTATCTTGCAGTGGAGAAACATGTTACTGGATCTGGAATGATGGCTAAAAGTGCATTGCTCCCAACTCTTGCCTACTTCACGGGATAAATTTATCATTGCTTTCGTCACTTGAATCCACTAAACCCACCAATAGCCACATCATTAACTACAATAAAATTTTCTTGTAAAATAAAAGTATGTCATCTTAGTTATACCATGCCAGAAAAATTCAAAACTCTAATTCATCAGACTCCCGTCTTGCCAAAAATGATAGCATTTTACAGGCTCACAGCTATAAATCTTTAAACAATCGTGTAACGTAAAGGAGAAAACAATCAATGCTAACCCTTTCACTATCATTTAAAATGACGACTTGAGAAGTCTAGATAATAATGACAAACACAGTCACAAACAGAAGTCTCGGTCAACAGAACGAACGTACAGGACAGAGCACACAATATTATAGAAGTAAATTTTGGCTTTGTAAGTATTGTTATTTGTTACCTCTAATATTTGTTCAGAGCACTTTGATCCCATAGATTTGTAGACCTATACAAGCGCAAAGCATCAATCATTTCTCCAACCGAAAAAAATTACTTTACCGATAATGTAGGATGGGCATCAAACCCAGAAACAAAAACTGATCAAAACTACTCATTTCAAAGGAAATAACAGTAATAACAACAAAATTTAATCAATTAATTAATAAATCAATCAATGAAAAGAAGAAATTATGTGACCTTAGTGGAGGCTTGGGTGGTTAACACCGCGGTGCAAGCATTTCCAACAGAAAGCTTGCATAAAATGCGATCACCCTGCACCATTTAAAAGCAAAAACTCCAGTCATAGGCAAATAAAGACATTAAACAAAAGTATCGAGATAAAATAACAGCCCCAAATAAGAGAAGGAGCATTACAGATACAATTCCGCCTCCATAGGAAAGCATGTAAATCCATACAGCATCAGTTTTGGAAGAACCCACCTAAGCAATGCCAATCAATGAAATAACTCAGATTATTGTTATCAGTTGCTAGTCGCCATAACACAAACAACAAGCTTATGTAGTTAAAAAGCATTACTTCGAGTAAATCGAAGACTTAACAACCTTTCTCGGTACGATGAACTTCAGAGGATATTTTGATAAGCATCTAATCGCCGTTGACCTGCCTGCCACTTGTTCAACCACCACAACACCCGTTTCGATTTCTTCGGCCTCCTCACCCTTGTGCATTTTTGCTCTGCCGTATGAGACTCTGATGCTCGAGGGCTTGTATTCGAGACGCAGTTGAAATAAATTTTGAAAATTTACTTGTACAAATTTATCGATTAATCCCGGAAAAAAAAAAAAAAAGGTTAGTTTGAGGGGAAAAAAACATTTTTTATATTTTAAGCTATGGATGGAGAGCGATAAAATAAAATGAAATGAAATAATTAATTTAGTATAGTATTATATTTTAAAATTATATGTGAAAATTTTTTTATGATAGAATAAAATAATGAAAAAAAGTTTAATCTTCTTATTTATCATTAAAACTCTCATTTTTTGTTCTTCCCATTTTGAGATAAGAATAAAATAGAATAACTTAATACTTTATTTATTTAAAAACTTATCATAATAATATTATATTTATAAAAATAATATTTTTATTTTATTAATGAAGCTTATTTTTTTTCTATTAAACTTTTAAACAAAGAAATGCACATATTTTATCGCTTTACTTCTCGCACCTCCATCTCCTCATTCCATTCTATCACCTAAACAAACATAGCCTTAAGTGATTTTTAATTGAAATATACATATTTGTTCCATTCATCATTTCATATGAATGATATAAATAAATAAATGCATTAGATTATATGAGAAAATATTTACTTAAAATTATATTTTTAAATAACATTGAATTTAAGGAAAACACTTAGTAGCAAATGGCAACTAAAAAAAATTAACATGAAGCGAATCATCTAAATTTTGGAACATGTATAAATAAATATTTGGCCTTTAAAATTTAATACTAAATTTAAAAAATTTTTAAATTATATAAATATTTCTCGTTGTTGATAGACTTTTAAATCTATTAATGAAATGATCACAAATTAGTCTAAGTGTATATTTATATTAGTGTTGGATTAACGTGATTTTAAATCAATTTGAATTTTAAAATTAATTTTAGTTAAATATAATTTTGCACCATTGTAATTTATGTTTAAAAATTGATTTTTATTATTTATATAGTTCATTCAATGCAAAAGTAACTATATTTAATATTTATATAAATGAAGGTTTTGATAACAAAATTAATTCAGGGACAAAATTAAATGACAATATTTGTGAAATAAACCTATATTTAGATATACAAACGAGTTTTTGAACCTTTCAAATGCTAAACTAAACAGCAATAAAGAGATTTCAAAATTTTTTTTTCTGTAATTAATTCCCTTGAATTTTGAATTAAAATCATATGCAAACTTGTATATCATACTTGGTGGAATAATGGATTAACTAATGACATGAGATTATTTGTATATAATCTCAAAGTTAAATAATTTATTTTCGAGTTTTGAGAACAAGAGAGTTATTGTGAAGTTTTGTGTATTTCAATTAAAAAAGATAAACCACAAAATAACTTGGGATTAAAAGGAATTTGAAACAAATGGAACGAAAAGAAAAAACATTTTACTTATAATGTGATAAAAATCAAACAGATGAAGCAACTACTAGCTGATGAAAAATGATAAGGAAAAAAATAATTTTCTATTATATGACTCGAAAGATTTACCTGTTCTCTGAGAAATATTTTTTGTAATTAGTAATTGAAATTATTCACTGTTCCATTATATTAGAATTTTGATGTTTAAATCTGTAATATGGTAGAATTCATTTTGCGAAATTTTATAGTTCATTCCTGAAACATATATAACACAACTATTTGATTTCTATAATTCATAAAATATATTATAATTTTAGGTGTCATATTTGTTATACTCATAATTTTGAGTGTAAGATATAATTATAATAATATTAATAAAAAATAATAATAATATTATAATTATATCCTTACATTATAATTAAGTATATTGATGCATTTGTGCATTTAAAATTATAAGTATACCAAATATTTTACTATAATTTTATTAATTATTTATTCACTGCTTGTTAAATTCCAGAAAAATATATACTTACCATTTTTGTCCCCTTCTGATTGAGGGAGAACTAACAAGAAGCGATTAAAACTGAATGATTGAAATGGTTATTTTTAAGATTCATGGCCAAATAGTTGAAGAATATGTATTTTAGAGAAAAAAGACATTTTAGTATTATTACTTTGAAGTTGCTTATGAATTACTCTTAGAATAATAAAATTAATTATTTTTTAATATTGATAAATGTTTACTAATCTTAATTGTCCATTTGATTGACCAAATTCATATAAATCTTTATCATCCCACGCTCTTTTATTAATTGAATAAATTAATCATAAGAAAAGTACTTTGTAATTTTTAACTTTATTTTTCCAATATTTTTAAACTTTAATTAAAATTTAACTTTCATTAACCTATTTTTTATTGTATTTTAATTTATTCACTTAATATTTGAAAATTACTTAAATATATTCTCTCATTTGAATGCTTAATAAAATAATTATATGGCTCATTAATAATTTAACATTATTAATCTCTTACCAATTTAAATTAACCTATTATATATTTTTTCATCATTATTATGAGTAAAATCATTTTTGGTCCATCACTTATTACAAAAATATCATTTTGGTCCTCACTCATTGAATATTTAAAATAGTTATTCATTTATTAAAAAATATCATATTTGGTCCGTTACTTTATAAAAAAATATTAGATTTAGTCCATTAAATTTAAGATTTATGGCTGATAGAAATACTAAATTTGATAATTTTTAAAAAAGTGAATAACCAAGTGCGACAATTACCAATGAGTAAATGACTATTTTTGGTTTTTCAATAATTGAGGGATCAAAATGATAATTCTATTATAAATAATGGACAAAAATATATATTTTTGCTCATTATTACCCAAACTTAACACATATTTTCAACAAGTAAAATACTTTTTTTTCCATCATTTTATCATAAAAGTGTTATTTTAATTTTTCACTTATGAAAATATGTAAAATAGTCCCCACTTCTCGAAAAACATCTACTTACTCTCTTACAATTAAAGGGGAAAAAAAATCAAATTTAGTCATTTATATTTAAGGTTTAAGATTTAGTAGAAAAATTAAATTTAGTAATTTTTTTTTTCAAATATAGGACAAATTGTGACATTTTCTAATAAGAATGATTATTTTTGATATTTCAATTATGAGAGATCAAAATGATAATTGTATAATAAGTGAATGATCAAAAATATATTTTTCTATATTTTCAATTGATTACACAATTTTCCTCTAAACCTTAAATATGGTCAATGCTTTTAAGTATCAATGAACTTCCATTGAATTAGTAAAAAAAAACCTAGGATTAATCCACTTTTTAGTGAATACATTGAGGTCAAAAATTAATAATACGCCTTCAAGTGAAGAGTTATAATAGTACACAAAAGTTTATAATGATACAATATGATATGGAAGGTATTATAATATGTATGATTTAAATTAATAAAAAAATGTCATCAAAGTAAATTTACGAGAAGACAAGACAAAACTTTTAAATTCTGTATCTTGATAGTGTCTTGAGAGATAAAAACATTTAAATAGTTCTTATGAGTTAAGAGATAAGAATAAAATAAAATATAAAATTCTCAAAATAAAATATAACTTAAAGTTAAAATCTTGTTTTAGTTGAAAAAGTAAAGTAAAAAAGTATTAAATTTGTTTTTAACTTTTATATTTTATAATAATTTAATGTCTTACAAATTAATTATGACAAATTAATTATTTACAATTATATTATATAAAATAGTCTTGATTAATCCAAACAAAAAAAATTGATTTTGTATAAATTTAAATTTATAAGAAATTGATTTTGTACAACTTAAAATTTGTAAATAATTATTTTATCATCATTATTTTGTAAGAGATTAAATTGTCACAAAATTGCAAAAATAAAGAATTAGTTTTTTACTTTTTGTCAAAATTAAAGTTTAATACATATATATTTATATTTTTAATAAAACTATATATTTTAACACATTATTTCCCAATACAATATTGTTAAATTATATCAAACAAATTAAAATTACCAAAAGCATAAAATCTTATAATAATTAATTTGACAAATTAATTCCTTAAAATTATATTATATAAAATAGTCTTGATTAATCCAAACAGAGGAATTAATTTTATATAAATTTAAATTTATAAATAACTAATTTTTTTTAATTTAAAATTTGTGAAAAATTAATTTATTATAATTATTTTGTAAGAAATAAAATTGTCACAAAATTGTAAAAATAAAGAATTAGTTTTGTAATTTTTGTCAAAATTAAATTTTAATACATATATATTTATATTTGTAATGAAACTATATATTTTAATACATTATTTCCCAATACAATAATGTTAAATTATATCAAACAAATTAAAATAACCAAAAGCATAAAATCTTATAATAATTTTAATTTTATTAATCATTGATAATTTTGAGTAACAGACAAGGATTCAAGTCAAATAAATTATCCAATAAAATTTTACATCATCATCATCACTAAATACCCAAAGGTCCAAAAGAATAAAGTGCGAAAGGAAGTTGAAGAAAGAGTATCCAAATTAGAACATGAAACCCCAAACACGTCAAGTGTCAACCTTGCGTTGACGCTGACACATTTCCCAAACTAGATAAAGGGCCCTGATTTCTTCTCACAGTCTCCTCGTCATCTCTCGCCCCCTAAATTTCTGCGGGACCCTCATTCTCTCTCTCTCCTACTGTGGAATCTCCAAGACTCGTTTCGGGGCTCAAGCCCAATCACACGCTCCTCGTTCGTACGCATACTCTCTCTCTCTTTCTCGCTTTCTCTACAATACAATTCGATCTCCTGCTCCATCGGCTCGTCAATGCAGGTACCTATTGGTCGGGTTTTCGACTTTTTTGGGAATTCCCCATTCGCAATTTTGTCTTTGCGTCACGAATTTCGCGGGTAAAATTTCACGGAACCCTAATTTGTAATTCTCGCTTGGGCTAGGGTTCCAAGCTTGTGAGGTTTGTTTGCTTGAATTTTTCGGCGACAATTCTAGAATTTTCGATCCGTTGCGTCGTCTTTTCAGCTGAACCACATTACCGTTATGTTTTTTGCTTTCTGACTGTTGGGTTCGAACTGTTCTAGCCTCAGTGTTTATAAAGCCTTTTCTTTTGGCAATAATGTGTGGGTTGCTTAGTTTAGTGATGCGGTTTTTTCCCTGTAGTAGTCGGTATCCAAGTTTGAACTTAATTTTAAAAATGTGTCTATAATTGCACATTGAATAGGACGGATTCAATATAATTTAGTAGTAGTTATAATGTAAGCTCTGCTCTCTTTTTGTTATATATTTTGTGAAGGAACATTTGTATATTTTAGTCTCTCGGCGTCTGTACAGTTAGTTGGTTTAATGTAATCAAAATTATGTTAAGATTTCTTTCGCGTAGAGTATGTACAGAATCGTAAAGTGATTCTATTAATGGGAATTGCAGACATATTCCATGTATCTTAATACTCTCACTTGTTTATGATTTAGTGACTTGTCCAAGTGACCATTCATTGCATGAGTCACTAAGGTGGAATATGGTGGAAAATACTCTACATAAGAATTGGTTCAAATATCTTTGACTTATGTCGGGAAACTCTAGATTTGATTTAAGTGCTGCTAGTCAAGAGGAATTGGCTTTCAAAGGGACCATTCCAAATGGGCAGAGGGGAAATTTGATGAGTGGCAGTTTGGACAGGTCTGGAAGCTTTCGTGAGGGCAATGAGGGGCGGATGTTTATTTCTGGTGCTAGTATGTTCCGGGGAAGTTCCACATCTGCGTGGGAATTGCCTCCACTATCTCAGTGTTTGATGTTAGATCCTATTAACATGGGAGATCAAAAATGCATTCGGTTAGGTGAATTAAAGAAGGCCCTGGGGATATCTTCTGGAAGCACCCTTGAAGATTGTTCTTTTGGAGCATCTAATCTGAAGCCTTCCTCTCCAGTGGCTACAGAGGACCTGAAGCGATTCAAAGCAAGTGTTGTAGAGGCTTCTGTCAAGGCTAGGTAACTTAGGGAACTTTTTACCATACCAATTGTTATTCAAATTTCAAATTGTGCCAAGCACTTTTCCTTTATTCATTTAAATTTTAAGGTGAAATTGAGAGTTTGAGCTTGCAGTATGTACTTGAATGCATAGGTATGGCGCATCACCATGCATGCCGAGCAACACCACAGATGTGGTGTAGCAAATTTCATGTGGCACACCATGCACTACTGCACATGGCAAGTGCTGCTTGCGCCATTTGAAAGGGCCACGATTCTGACCCTCAGTTCACAGTCTTCCCCTGTTCACCAAGTTCTCAACCCCCTTCTCCCTCTTTCAGTCTTCACTTCTGTCTCCCCACACTTTGGCTGTTTGGTTTCTCACTCTCTTTTCTTCTCCTCCATTCTTGGCTCTGTCTCTCTTTCTTCTGATGGTGTGTTCTCTTTTTTCCTTTTTAAGTTTCTGTTCTTTATTTTTTTTTCTTTTTGTTTATTTCTTCTCTGCCTCTATCTTATGTATTTGTTCTCCTTTTCTGTCTATTTTAAATATCTTATATATTTTTCCATATATATATATATATATATTTTACACACACACACACACACACATATTATTTTATCTCTTTTCTTCCTATTTTTTTCTCCTCTATTAGTTTAAAATTTTTTCATTTATTCGTCAAATATTTCGAAAGCCTTGTAAGAAGAAGAAGATAACAATACTAAATAAATGACAAATAAATTTAGCGTCCAAAGAAACACAAACAAAAAGGACTGCTATTTTGTAATTTATGTCTTATGCATTTGAATTTTGGATGATTGTTGGAGCTTCCACAAGTTAGTTTAAAGTATGAGTTAAGGTTTTTTCAGATGAGAATTTTTGGATAGAAATAAGAAAAAGTCTGTTATGCATATATGTGTTATCTTTTTTGTCTTTTATTTATGTTTTAAATCATATAATTGTGTCTGGTGCACTTCAACCTTGCTGTGCGCAATGCTGCACTGCATGCCATGGCTCCAAGAGTGCTTTGTGCAACAGCCAACGGTGCACACCATTAACATTGAATATGTTGTCATTTACAATGACTTTTCTCAGTTATTAGAATTAAGGAAGTGAACATGGTCCATAATTTCTTATAAATTAGTAAATTTTATTTTGTTTTATTCTCACTTATGTAGTCCTTCTGTCTGGAAGTTCTGATTTTCAATATTCTTCTCAGGGGTAGATCGAAAAGGTTGGATGAATCGTTACACAAGTTGAACAAGTATTGTGAAGCTTTAAACTCGAAGAAGCAACTTAGGAATGAGATGTTGCCAAATGAAAGGTTGGGTGGGTCAAACATGTTAAAGATGGGAGGCCAGATTCACCGCAGCCCTTCAGAACTTGTAAATCAGAGGCTGGAGGACAGACCTAAGAATGTCACTTTGAATAAGCGCTTTCGTACGCCAGTTGCTGAGATAAGGGTCTGTAGCCAGATTTTTTATTTAGTTCCTTGTTGATTTATCAATAACATATTAAGATGTATGGTTATTTTGATGTTTCTTCAACTTTAATAATTGCCTTAAATACTGAGGAATTCAAGATGAGATGCTTTGAATTGCTTGTGTTATGTCCAGTACATATTAGAGACATCGGAATCTCATTGTTGTTTCAGTTTTTATATCCTGCATATTAACCATTTTCCTGGCTTAATGAATCTGTCCCAAATTTTTATTTCTCAAAAGGAAAGTATTCTTCTATCTAATCATGGTTTTCACAATAATTTTCTCTCTTTTTGTGTGTGTAAAAACTCTAGGCTGAAGGGCCAAATAATGGCTTGAGGCAGCCTTTGATCGCTGGAAAAGATAGAGATACCCTAAGGGATGGTGGTGAAGGTTGTGATTTTGTTGAAGAGAAGATCCGTAGATTGCCTGCAGGAGGAGAAACATGGGACAGAAAAATGAAAAGAAAACGCTCCATGGGCACCAGTTTTGCCAGATCTATTGATGGTGAAGGGGAGCTGAAAAGGGTTATGCATCTTAAGATAACTAATGAATCCGGTCTTCAGTCTTCTGATGCCCAAGGTTTGAGGTAACACCAGTTTATAAAATGCTTTGAATTCTGGCAGTGATATCAAATGAAGATTCATGAGATTTGGGAGTTGATATGGGCACACATAAATATGCATTGTTAGACATATTGATTATAGCTGATTTTTTTTGGCACTTTTCATACAAGAGCTCAATGCCTCAATGATAGTTACTGGTTATCAGTAGTCATCCTGTATGTTAGTTTATATCAAATATTCCCTAAACCATTTCTTGTTTAATACAACTTTAAAAGCTATCGCCAAGGTAATTCTGATGACAAGTATTTTTTAACTCCCTTGCATACTTTTCTCCCCATTATCTCAGCATCTTGAACATTTTTATTTATTTCAAAAGCAGAAACTCTACCCCCTGCATCTCCTTTGACGGTTTGTACAATTTTTTTTTGGTTTTTAGATTTCGTTTTAATATGTTCTAATTTAAATTCACTCTTAATATTTGAAGCAAGCTATGCAACGGATTTAGGGTACTATCTCTTGTTATGAATTCAGTTAAATGATCCATTCTCATGAAGCAGTTAGTTGATTAGATAAAGAGAGAGTCTGGAAGTAATTTGAAGTTTTTGATAATGTTCATTTTACTACTTTTTTTCCATCATGCTAGCTAAGTTTGCAACCTTTTGTGCTTATGGTAAGCTCTTGATTTTACAAATGTTATTTTAGATCTTACAGAGTATATGGAACATACTTGATTGATCTTGTTGGACGTCTAATCTGACAATTCTCTCTGCATTTTGAACAATAATTGATATTTGTTGTTTTTGATCAAATATCCTAATCCTACAATAGTCCTATATGGCATTTAAGGTGGTCTATGGTACTTCTTTTCTTTATCCACTGTAACTCAGAAGCTTAAGCTATTAAGTAATGATCTATGATTGGTTTACTCATCTCTAACTTGCCTCCCACATGAAAGCCTTTTGGGTTTGAAGGGTGTATCGAGTACATGTGTATCATATCTTGAGCTGAAACTTAATTTTTAATTAGGGGAGTGGGGGTAGCAAGGACCAAATTATTGATCACTTGGTTATAGTAGCTCTATACTATGTCAAGTACCAACACTGCAACTCAAAACCTTTAACTGTTAAGTGGAGGCTCTTGATTGGTTTTATTAATATCTCTAGCATAAATGTTGATTCGCCAAATTTTTAGTTTTCAGATCAAATCTAAAATAACTCTAATAATTAAGCTTGATTCTATCACACTTGTTTCCTTCCTCCTTAACTTGCAAGTGTCTAACCACATACTTTCTGATCATCTTTTGTGTATCTTAGCTTTTTTTTTTTTTTTTTTTTTGGTAAGTTACAATTTACTTGTTATAAGTGATGTTGAATAATCTTTTTTTTTTTTCCTTTTTTTATGTGCTTTTTGATGTACTTTTTGGTATGCTATAACGGCAAAGAAACTGCTTGCAATTGTCTGTTTCTCGCAGGTCAGGATCTTCTGGCAGTAATAGCAAACTTGATCTTACCTCCCTGCCTGCTAGTTCAAATGGATGTGCTACTGCCAAGAATGAGCAAGAAAAGGTCTCAAGGGATTCGATTGATGGATCAAATAAGGAACGGGTTATATTGAAAGGAAACAAGTATTAATACACCCTTATGTATCCATAGTGCATCTATATGATGATTTGAAGCAGCTTTCCGTTTATTTTATACGATCACCACATCTAATGTGTTCTTTATGATTTTTTTCTTTTTCTTTTAGGTTTAATGTTCGTGACAATAATTATATAGGTGGTGCTTACACGTTGATAAAAGGGAAGGCATCTAGGGCCCCAAGAACTGGTCCCCTGATGGCTGGTAACTCATCTATTATATCTCGTTCATCTGAAACACCTGACACCTGGGAACGACCTTCAAAGGTAAACAAACATCAGTCAGTTAGTGGTACTAGCAATCGTAAGCGACCTCTGTCTACAGGATCTTCCCCACCTTCTATGGCCCAATGGGTTGGACAGAGGCCTCAAAAAATTTCTCGTACTCGAAGAGTGAATGTGGTATCTCCTGTCTTGAATAGTGACGAAGTACAGATGCCATTAGAAGGTTGTTCCCCTTCTGATGTTGGTGCCCGAATGACTTCTGCTGCAACCAGTGGATCACTTCTTTCCAAGGGTGCTGCCAATGGCATCCAGCAAGGTAGAGTGAAACTTGAAAGTGTTTCATCCCCAGCCAGATTATCTGAAAGTGAAGAACCTGATGCTGGTGAAGGCAAATTAAAGGAGAAAGGATTGGAAAGCAGCGAAGTTGATGAAAAAGCCATTAATAATTCTCAGAATATAAGTTCTTCTGTGTTAGCAACAAGAAAAAACAAGATGCCCAACAAAGAAGAGATTGGAGATGGTCTGCGGAGACAAGGAAGGAGTAATAGGGGATCATCAATATTGAGGACTAGCTTCTCACCTGTGAAAGAGAAATTGGAGACTACAGCTTTGACAAAGCCCCTTAAGAGTATGAAGCCTGCTTTCGAAAAAAATGGAAGGTATGATTCATTTTCTCCATTTTCATATGTGATGGAAAACAAATGGTTACTAAATTAGAAAAATTATGCTAATCTTTAAATGTATGCATTTGTTTCAGTAAGTCAGGGCGTCCTCCTCTGAAGAAATCAGCAGATAGGAAAGCTATTACTCGCCTTGGGCATCCTTTAACTAGTGATTCCCCAGATTTTTCAGGTCTTTCTATATATTTAAATTATGAATGGAGTGAATTTGTTTTCCATAGTATGCTGATTATGCTTAAAATTATCTTTATTTATTGATATATATCAATCTATATACAATTACACCTTTGGTCTGATTGATGTAAGGAAGCAATTTTTGAATATAGCTGAAAACTGATCATTGACTGAATGAAAACATTAGATACATTTGAATAAAGTCTGAAACTTATCCCCAGAGATACAGCCACTGTCTTATAAGGATTTTAATTTTTCGGTAACACTTGGTCAATGAGAAATACTTGGACATAAAAATGAGGCTCATTAACACTTATATAACAAAAGTTGCCCCTGATCAGGGACTGCAAAAGTTGCTAAAATTACCTTTGGAATTAGACTATAAAGTTAACTAAGGTAGTATGTATACAAACAACTTATGAGCCTTGATAATTCTTATATGATTTAGTAAAGCATATATATTAGCCCCTATGTTTTAATCTAGGCCAAAGTACTTACATCTATTGGTCTTTACGCATATGATTTTTAGCCGCTTGCTGTCTCACCTATGTGTAGCTTAAGTTTTCTTTTTCATGATTCCTCTACATTTTGGTGGATTTCATAATTTGTTACTGTAGTTTTCACTTCTGCTTCTGGAGAATGTCCTCAGGAAAGAAGGTTAATGTGTTTTTGTATGCATGTAAATATATTGGTTTTTGGAAATTATTGTAGTTTTGTCATACAGCTATTGTTATTGATTATTGAGATAAGCATTTCTTGTAGTTGATGAATGTGAAAATTAATTTTGGAAAGAAAAAGTGCATAAATTATCTTTGCTTCATTAGTTCTGTCACTTAACATATTATTTGATATCCCAGGGGAGTCAGATGATGACCGTGAAGAGCTGTTAGGAGCTGCCAATTTTGCTAGCAATGCCAGCTGTCTGTAACTCAACTTGAAGTTGGATTGTGTTTTAGCAGTTGTTATTTATTTTTATCTGTAATTACGTATATTTTGCTTTGTTAGATGTCGGCTGTTCTAGTTCATTCTGGAAGAACATGGAACCAATATTTGCTCCTGTCAGCTTGGCAGACATAGCCTACTTGAAGCAGCAGGTGGGTGTGTTGATTATGTATTAGCTCATGAAATTTAAACTTAAATGAAGACTTTGTTTCCTTTACTTGGGTATGTTATTTCTTTGTGTCAGGTTAAATCAATGGAGGATGATCATGGTTTGTCTCAAACGCTTAGCCTCAGAAATGATGTCTTGGTAATGTCTCAGAAACTATACTTTTCAGCATTTCACTGTAATTGCTGAAATTGAACCGTTCTATCTGATTATTAATGTTTTATTTTGTGAACTTACTCTTCTCTATGGATTTATTGTCTTTGAATAACTTGCTAGTCTGCATTTCTACATATTTCTACACTTTGACTTATCTGGCTTTAACTTGTCCTGAGGGCTGAGGTTGTGCTATCACTTGGTAGATTCATCTTCCACCTTGATAAGTGAATCTGAATCTCAGATTTGAAGTTTGCAGTAAATTTAATAGCTTACTTTCAGTCAGCTTGATTTTCATTTTGATGTTTCTTTCTGTCATTATCTTCTCTCTTGATTCTTCATTGTGATGAGCTAATAAAGCGAAGCTCTCTGCATCAAGCCTTCTACACCTTTGCATAATATGATTATTGAAATCTCTCTCTCTCTCTCTCACGTCCATTTTAACTTCTAGGTTCTGGTATACTTGTAATGTACTATGTATCATGTGATTAGTGTCATCAGAATGTCTTAAAAGGTAATTCTGGGTATTTATTTAAAATGTCTTTCTTTTTCCTGCTCAGGATCGACTTTCGGATAAGGACAACTTTCTGTCACAAAGTCAAAAAGAGAGAAGCATTTCAGGTCAAATTGATTCAAAAGAAATATCTTCGATGATTGACATGGTGGGTCAACATCCGGATATTAGCTTTTTATGCAGACAAATAGCCTCAGAGGAAAACAAAGTTACACCACTGTACCAGAGAGTTTTGGCAGCAATGGTTGCAGAAGATCAAATTGACGAAATAGATGATTCTCTGGATGTTGAACAAAAATCTATGATAGGGGCTGAATTAGGATCTGAGTCTGTATCTAGTCCTCAAGTTAAGACTCAAAGTGCTTCTGATATGTTACCTTCTAATGGGAATATTACCTTTACTAGTCGCTCAAACATCCATGATCAAGAAATTGATGATCTTTTACAAGTACATCAGGGACCATTGCACTCAGATGCTGAAATGTTCCCAATGTTATCTAAAAATGTTAATGGTGGGTTACTAGCTGCACATTTGGATTCTTCACATTCACCATCTTTTAATTGCCAATTTGAGAAAATGAGTTTGGAGCACAAAATCTTGCTAGAGCTGCAGAGTGTGGGCCTATATCCAGAGGCAGTGGTAAGCTTTCAATTTGATATTAAATGATATGTAAGCAACCTATGTAGCTTACTCATAGGGTTTTTTCTGTAGGTCTCTCTCTCTCTCTCTCTCTCTCTTTTCATTTATCTTCTATATAGACTATACATGCAACCAAAACATGATTTTTTTAAAGCACACCTTTTCATATGGGCTTTATGTTAATAGTGTTTAATAAGTATTGATTTTGGTTGTGAGAATTTTGTTTCTTGTAAGTGTTTCTATAACTGATTTGTCTATTTATGGTTGTCTTGTTATAGCCTGATCTTGCTGATGGAGACAGTGAAGCTATTGATCAAGATATTATTTATTTACAGAAGGGGCTTGACCAACAGGTTTTGGTTCTTTTATTTTATGTTTGACAGGTTTGCTAAGGTTTAAGGAAGTTGGCATTCAATTAATCATGTTTTCTGAAGTTTTAAGTTGTCCATATATGGCCTATTTTGCAGGTCTGTAAGAAGAGAGATTACTTTATGAAACTTATTCAAGAAGCCGAGGAAGTCAGAGAAATGGAACAACGGTAGGATAATTTATAGTTTAGATGTATACTTCATTTCAGTAGCTATTCAAGCATTTATGATATATAAATTGGAAAGAAAATAATATGTATGCATATGGGTATTTTTGTTGGCTCTCATGGTTAATCAATATTTTGTCTTGCAGAACCCTTGAGCAAGTTGCTATGGAGAAACTTGTTGAGTTTGCTTATAAAAAGAAGCTGGTAATTTGTTTCTCTTGTTTTTTTAACTTCCCAGATGTTTGGTTCTTTGACATATTTGTATTCAATTATTGTTTATCATATTATGTTGTATTCTATGCAGTCTCAGAATGGATGAGACCTCTGTATTATTTGTTGGTGCTATGTTTTTTTCCTTAAAAGATATTGTACAGAGATTGATGGCTTGACAAGGAAGTGAATACTTGTCTGGCTAGAAATGCACAGTGGTGTACATATATTTTGGTAGCTGTGTGCCTTTTGTACTTCTGAGTAGATGGACTGCAATAAGTTTCCACTAGTTTCCTGAACATTAGTCTATCACATAAAGTAATTGGGAAGTCAAAGTCATTATCTCTGCCTGAACATTAGTCTATCAATTTAATCCTGCCATAGAAAGATTGTTCGTAGATTCGCCCCCATTCTAGCAATGTTTCATGTGGTTGTTGGTGAGGATTGTTTGTTTTTGTTCTTTGATGCAAGTTGTGGCGTTCAGATATATATTCATATACAACATGATTCCTGGGACCTTGCTTGACATTTTCAGCAGTGCTTATTCTATGGTTGAATAACAATTCTCTGCATAGCCACGTTGATTATTGGATTTTAACTATCTTTTTAGCTGAATGAGATAATGCATTGTTAATAAAACTATTGTTGTGTCTTGCTGAACTGCAGCATAATCTGTTTGGAGAGAACTTGGTTTTGGGTCAGATAACAAGTGTTTTATAGATTGCGTATTTCATTTTGGGTGTTAAAGTCAAAGTGGTATGGTATTTGTGTTGATTCTTAGACATGTATTGGGTTTTTTTTTTTTTTTTTGGGGGGGGGGGGGGGCGGTTATCTTAAGAAGAAAATTACTCTATGAAATGACTCTCTTTAAATTTGACAGGCTACTCGGGGAAGTAGTGCAGCAAGAAACGGACTCCCTAAGGTATCAAAGCCAGTTGCCTTGGCTTTTATGAAGAGGACTCTTGCTAGATGCAGGAAATTTGAGGAAACTGGGAGAAGTTGCTTTATGGACCCTGTGCTTAAAGATGTCCTTTTTGCTGCACCAGCTCGTGACAACTGTGCTGCCTCAGTTGTTGCTGCAAATGTACCACAAACTCAAAATTCTGAGGGAGAGGCTATGCTCTCAGGTTGGCCATTTTGATCATGTTTTAAGTGTTTCTGTTTTGGAAGATGATTTACTTTGGTAGTAGTTATATTCCATAAATACCTTATGCAGTTGTTTCATGTATATTCGTGATTCAATATATGAAATCTACTGTCTATTTAACAGGGACTGCATATATTTAATATCATGTCATAACAACTTGGTCCTTGGCGTTGCAGGTTTCTTTCCTTGCAGGGAGCAATATGGTCTTAATAATGATCAAATTGGCAATAGTCCAGTGGATGTGTTTGAGAATCTAAACCAGCCCTCTGACCATGATTTTGCCAGAACCGGACCAATACTAAATAGAGGGAAGAAAAAGGAATTGCTGCTTGATGATGTTGGTGCCAGTGCATGTTTGAGATCTGCATCAATTCTTGGTAATTCTTTCATGGGTGGAGCAAAAGGAAAGAGGAGTGAGAGAGAGAGGGACAAAGATACTTCAGGAAGAAATTCTGTCACGAAAACTAGTCGTCCTTCTGCAGGTTATTCAAGGGGTGAGCGTAAGACAAAAGCAAAGCCCAAACAGAAGACAGCCCCACTGTCTGCATCTGTAAATGGATCACTTGGCAAGTTGCCTGAAAATACTGATTCTGAGCACCAATTGGCTTGTGGATCTGGTGAAGTGAATTCCAATGGGAACGATAGAAAATATAAAGTTGGGTCTGTTTCTCATGGTCATACATCCAATGATTTGTCCATGGAGACTGAGGCAAACATTGACTTTACAAACTTGCATGATTTAGACTCAATAGAACTCGGTGTGGATAATGAACTTAATGAACATCAGGATCTGGGCTCTTGGTTGAACATCGATGAGGAAGGTTTACAAGATCACGATGCGGTGGGCCTAGACATACCAATGGATGACCTGTCTGAGTTGAATATGTTCTAATGAAGGCAAATTCAGGATACATACATCCCAATGGACTTTTGACTTATATAAACAGTGCTTTGTCAGGGGAAGCTGCTTATAGAATTCATACCTCTGATTATTTGCACTTGTAATTATGCCCATTCTTTTTGTATACTTAGCAACAAAACCCAAGAGAACCCCCCTTCCCCCCTCTACCCCCCAAAAAAAAAACAAAAAAGAAAGAAAAATGTAGTCCTCAATTGTTTATATGATTAAGAGATTTTCTCAGGTTGTAACTGCTACAGTTTAATTAAAAAAATTTTGATAGTCTTTTTCCTTATGTCATTTTTGTTGACATTCAAATTATCTCATAAAAGTTACAATGTATGACCTGACTACACTATGCCTCTCATGATCATCAGATATTTCCTGGCATGTTGAATAAGGCTTTTTGTTTGATGGCTGGCCACTGTAATTGTGTTATAAAATGTTATGGCTGCTAAGGAGGTTGTTAACTTAATTAGTCTATTAATGAATGATTTCTGGGTTTTGGATTGAGCTGAAGGATGATATATGTGAACAGTTCCATGGATTTGCGAGTTTTCTCTTCTTGGTCTCCTTTTATTGTGTTAATTTTGTAACTTATCACTGTTTGATTTCCTTAATGAGATACTCTATTGTAGGGTTTTATGAATCAAAACAGAGTAGATTTTACTATGATCTTCAGAGACAATTATTCTTCCTCATCAATGTTTGTGGAAACTGCATTTCATGTGACCCAAGTTGCATCAGCACTGTAATTAGTTCAATTTTTCATTATCTTACTGTGTCAATATAGTAGCACCGAAGTTATTAACTCTTGATGCCTGCAATTTGGGTCTGCGTTTGATATCAATGTTCAAACGTGGTTCTGTGGCTTGGGCAGGGAAACTCAAGGTACTGTATCTCTCTTGTACATCAAATTGTCTTAATTTTATCCTGTATTACCAAAATTCTTGTCTTTGATTTGTTATTTGATGGATTTGATATTGGCCAAATTAATAATCTTCGCCTTAACTTGCTGTCTTGGCAGTTCTTGTTTGAGCTTTCTAATCACACTGCTGGCTCTCTTGCAGGTTGGATTTTTCCATTAGTTTTGTGCCGCCTTGTTGGACTGTACATGGAAGGCTGTATGCATAATGGAGGCAATATATTATTGATCTAGATTTTGTGGTAACGTTTCATGTTTTAACAATGTCACTAGGCATGCACTATATATGTTCACTTTTGCTGGAAAAAGGTGGTCATTCATGCTAGAGGATGAAAGAACAATTTAAATTAAAAAGTTCTGGACCATTATCGTAAGTCTTCTGTGTGAATTAGTAATAGAATGATGGGTAACATTGGTTGGTTGTGTCATTCTCATGTAGAGTTTTTGTTTTTAATAAAAAAATTGATTTGTTGATATAAAGTGGGCTTATTAACATGGTATATATATATTTTTTCTTGGGGATGATTTACGATTCTCATTCTTGTGATTTATTTCCTTGACACATGATGCTGACTAGTTTGATAAGGATACAAATGGGGTTCTCTTTTATCTTTTGTTGTTAACCTTTGCCTTCTATAATTTGGATTTCCAGCAATTCCTTTCAGTAACTGTTGAACATTGGATTACATAGTTCTTTAGATCTTAATTGTTGGATCAAAATTTTGGACCACATGCGGTCATCAAATTTAATTTGAATTGTCAAATTATGCAATTCCTTCAATATTAGCCGTTGGATATATATACTTTTAACCAAATGTAGGAAATTTGTTGCCTTCTATTGCCCTTTGTTTTTTGGCCTGACTATTTCCCATTCAAATAAAATTGATTTCTTAATGTATGCATGCCTGGGCTTCTTAACTGCTTGTGAACCTAAACCTAAAAGTTTGAGACAATTTATGTTATGATTCTTGTTCCTAATTTTTGAAATTATCTTCCCCAATTTACCTTTACAAGAACAACTCAGTATAGTTTATGAGATGCTCAGTCACTGTCATTCTTTAAACTTGTTTGTCTCTTCCCTCTTGTTTCTTTTTGGTTGTAAGTGAAGGATTCACTTTCTTTTATAAAGAAAACATAAGAATTAATTCTGCATCTCAAACAGTGTTGTAATAGTTTTTATTTACTATGCCTTCACTTTTCTGAAACATAAGTTTTTATTAGAGATAATTGGATGCTAGATTGAGGGATGAGTTAATGGGATGGAAGATCAGAAAAGATGGCATTATCTGTAGGGTATGTTATGGTCTAACTTATGGAGTTTCAGAAAATTACAACTATAACTGTCAAAATGGGCCAACCTAACCCACTCAAGCTGACCCACCTGAGTTGGTGGGTTAAACGAGTTAAACGAGTCAGCCCGTTTAACCTACCATAAGGTGGTGGATTGAAAATTTCAACCCGCCCCACCTGGTGGGTTAAGTGAGCTGATCCGTTTAACTTACCAAAAAATTTAAAAAAATAAAATAAAATAATAAAAATTATAAAAATTTAAATGTGATTTTTTTTAAAGCATATGTCTTGTTTAATCAATCAATTTCTATATCAATATAAATAAACAACAAAAATAACTAGATAAAAACCAAGTTTAAACGAATTAAAACAAGTAGACTAATCTAATAATTCAATTATTCATTAATAATAAGAATATGATTATGAGTAGAATATTTAAATTTAGCAAATTACAAAATAATAGAGACAACACAACACATACATTATGGTTAATTTTTTTAAATAGAAAAGTGCAATGGGCTGGAGCGTTGGATTGAGTGAGTGAAAAAAAAAAAAAAACAGGCAACCCATTTAACCCGCGAGTTGGCTCGTTTAATTCGCGGATTAAACGGGCCGAGTTGATAACGGGTTCTCAAAGAAACTCCTGAACCCAATCCACTTCTTAAGTAGGTTAAATGGGCTCGACCTGGTGGGTTGAATCCGTTTTGACGGCTCTAAATACAACGACCTTTGATTTTTGATATCTCCATGATTTTGATTGTTGGCACTAGCAATACTCTATGTAAGCAGCTAATGAGCTGATAGCTCACCACTTTCGGTCTTAGAGACTGATAGAGATGAGTATGGTGATTTGGGTTTATTCCCTACCTTTTAATTCTTACTCTCCGAACTGGGGAACCCCAATAACAAGAAGAGTGTGCAAATCAAAAGTGCATCTACCATGACTTCGATTTAATCTCTAAACTGTAGCTTTTTCTTTCAATTGAATGTTTAATAATAATTTGTCCATTCCATTTCTGGGATGATTGTAATGAATAATGAAATTTTGTATTACAACAGGGAGTGTGAATGGCTCCACATGAGGATCTTATTTCTTTCATCATTTTGCCGTGTTGTTAGCAGTTATATCCTTTTATTTTTTCAGCTGAGTACATTTTAATTGTTAATCTAATGTCAATGTCCCAAGGACAATTAATATAGTTTGATTTTAATTTAAGTTTTCTTAGAACTGAAGCATTTATTTATGACCTTTGTACTTTGAGCTTCCCTTCATCCGACAGGAATGTATGCACCAAAAGCGTGTGCGCAATATTTTATTATCTGAACAAGATTTTAGTTTTGGATTTATAAGGTCAATTGCATCAATTATAATAAATATATAATCATAAATTAAGTATGACATGATTATTTTTAATCATAAGTATTTTAAAAATTTCTTGTGTGATTCATTTAAGAAAAATCACCTCTATCTAGCGTAAGACTGGACTTGGTGCACATTCGTATCTGAAGTCGGTCAGGTTTTGATATGGCACTCTGGCTTAGTGTGGTATAATGAAAAGAGGGGTTATGGAAAAGGAAAGGGAATGAGAAAGTTGGTTTAAGATGTCTGGTAGGTGTTGATTCCAGTAGAAAAGTTCTATCCAACGTCTGATTGAAAGAGTTGGGTTCCTTAAGAAAGAAAGAATATTACCAAATTACCCTTCGTTCGGTGTCACTGTTTGCCACCACGTGACACTTCCGTTATGCACGACACGCATCAACTACAGCAATATAAAGTAAAAAAAAATCTTTTATTAGAATAAAAAAATGTTAAAATTGAACTATTGAATTTTTTTTAATTAATTTAAATAATAATTTTTATTTTTAACTAAATAATTGAAAATAAATATTTAAAGATTTTGAAAAATAAAAGGTAAATATAAATATTGATTATTTTAATATTATTAAGATTTATTTAATCAGTAATATTTTCGTTCTTTCAGCTTAACATGCTTTTCTTATTCCTCTTTCTATTTTTATTATATCAAACATAATTTCTTATACCTACGAAACCAAGCCTATAACTTTATTCTCTTCAATAAAAAAAATTATAAAGTAATTTGACTATAGTTAAATATAAAATTTGTTTGATTTTTGAAAGCAAGTTATTTAGTCCTTTTTTATAAATGATGCTTAACTGAGTATTTCTAAATATAATTTAAGGAATTATTAACTGAGAATTTCTAAAAAGAATTTAAGGTAAAGAAATTAGTCAATTTGAAATTTAATCTGTTGATCATAAAGCATATAATTTAACGTAAAAGAGTAACGAAAAAGCAAAGCAAATATCAAATTTATCATGGTTCAACACAAAGGCCTGTATACAATTCTCTCAACCAGTTAAAGAATTTTTTTCAATGAAAACTCACTCACCCACCAGGATTTTAAGTGATCACTTTCAAAATGGGATTTTTAACCTGAACTTAAATTGATCTCTAGAATTCTTTCTCAACTCTATAACACCTTTCATATCACTTACAAACAGAGGAAACTTCTTTAAAAAATACATGAATCTTTTAACCCATATAAAAGAAGGGAATATAACAAAGTGCAATTTTTTTTGTCCAGAGTTTTGATCTAATGCTGTACAACATAGTATATTGTAAAATGTAAATCGTTAGATAAAAGTGGAGCTTATAAATCAAGGTAGGGCTTACATTGATTTAATGATCCACACTTATACAGCACATTATGCTATATAACATTAGATTCGTTCTCTTTTCACTCTCCCTTAAATATAAATTAACACTAAGGTGAAGGCTCTTAGGATGCACAAATATTTCTCTTTGCTTGCCTTTCATTTAATGCCCAATAAATGTTCATTCATTGGACATTAAATGCCAAGTAATGGACAAAAGGTTTTACATCAAAATGGGACAAAAGTAAAGATGTTTATGACTAAACCTGATTGTTTTGGATTAAGTCGAGTGGGGTTATGAACTTTAATAAAATTGAAATCAGGTTCAAAATATACAAATTAATGATAATTTTTAAAGAAATAATTACTTTCTAAATTTATGTCAAATATAAATAATTTTTATTAGTATTAGATATCCTATTTATTAAATATTAATAAAATTTTTTCTTTTTTTTTTTTAAAATGTTAGATTTAAATTTATTGAAAAAAAGAAAACATAGATGATTTGCCCTAATTTGACTCGACTCAAGTGTGAACTATGCTAAATTTTGAGTCCGAACCAATAAAAATGGCTTGGTATGTATTTTGGGCCAGGCCACAAGTTAAAATCTAACTTGGCATGGTCTCAAATATGATCACCCCTAGACAAAAAGTAAAAAATAGTACATTCTAATATTAGTAATTAGATGCCTTATTTTAATCTACATTATACAATCATTTCATTGAACAATTTACTTACATTAATATAGGTAATTACAGTTAAAAATTCAATTCAACATAAATCAACCTTTAACATTAGGAAAAGTAATTACATGAATTAAATTGTCCATTTACTTAATTAGATGTCTAATATTCAATCAACCAATGAGAATTACCGATCCAAAAGATGTAACAACATGAGGAAATTCCTTGATCATGCAAATTGTAGACTATAGACCAGCCATGGATCAGTTCCATACCTAATTTAATACCAAAATCTAGATGGTTTGCAGTGATAAAAGTGCTATCTCCAAAATTTGCATTCACGCACTTTAGTTGTCAAGTTTCTTTGAAGATTCATCTCTTTGCTTAGTTGCTTTATTTATTTACATTAAAACCCCTACAAAACAAGGCAATTATAAAGCTAATTAAAAACTAACAAAATAACTTCAATTAAACTATTTTAAACTTTAGTTGTTTACATCATGTGATAAGTGAACAATTTTTCTGGAGTTAGAATTCTTCTGCATGCAATTTATTACAGACAATCAACATAATCAACTTAGAAGTGTTTAATTTCAATAGTTTTGATCCATAAAAATACGACAAACTTAATAATCGATGCATATTGTATGCATACATTATTGATTTTATTCATATAAAATAGAACGAGTCTGAAAAAAAGTATGATCTTTAAACAAACAAAAATTTACGATTAAACTCAAAGTTGTATATCATAATGCACAAACTTTTATGATCAAGTTTGACTCGCAAACAGTATTCTAAAATATAATATATATTCAAATGTACGTAAACTGAAACTAATTCCAGCCTTTCATGGCGGGTCGTTCATTTTCTACTTACCACCCCAGCAAACTCGCCTGAAATCTGAAGTCTGCAATGAAAAGGCGAGTTACTGTGACTTGGCTGATTCCAGCATCACTGTATCGGACCTCCCGCAATGGCAAAGCTCTCAAGTCCGAATATGTAGATTCCACCTTCAAGGGCTTTCCTCCTTCAGCAATGAAAACGGCGAAAGCCCGATGGAAACCAGAGGCTGAGCAAGTATTTGTCTAGCCCCATCTCTAATGCCGTAAGGCTTCTATGCGAAATTTTTGGTTCAACTGAAAGCGGTGTGTTTTACTGAGTGTTGTTCGTATTTAGCCGCATCTAGCCCATAGCAGTCGTATTCCAGCCGTCTCCAAACCGTATACGTGTCCAGGCGTATCCAGAGTACTTGTGGGTTTTTTTCGTGGCGTGACACCAGAGGCTTATGAGTTTGTCCTATTCTACTTTTACGTGATGGGGGTACGGTCTAAGCCTCTACAGTTATATCCCCTGACTATCTGTTTTGAGTGTTCGTTATCCGGTCGTTAACTCTTTCTTTGTACATTTAAAAATTTTACGTTGAAAAAAAGAAAAACATTGTGTTGGATTATGCATTAAAGTTTCAACCCTTATTCTTATCTATTCCACTGTGTGTACCTCGTGCAATTTAAGATAGTTAGTTATAGTTGGTGATTTTCTTTCACCCCTTCTTATTTCTGTATCATGTGCTGGTATTGAAAACATTCAATTATGTAGAAACTAATTGATGGTTGATTGGTGTTAAGCTAAAGATTCTTCTGTTTATTTATTGCTATGTTGCTATAAGCCATAAATTTTACTAATTATAAATCTCATATGATTTATGTCAAGACATCAAAATTAATTTCTAATCCTTTTTCCTCATTGGTTTCACCTATTGGAACCAAAGTTACTGCCATATACATGAGTGTATATCTATGTATATATGTACGAGATGATGAAATGACTACTAAAAACTTAAGCACCTTCAGTCTATCAGACATTGCAATCTTGTTGGATAATTTAAATCTTGGAAATGAAATATGAAGCTACCTTTATAGAACTCACAACCTCAAAAAAAAAAAAAATTATTTTGAGTTTGAGAATGGTGCATCACTACATTGATACTTTCTTAGGTTACTAATTAGTTTTGGGCTTAAACTATAAATGAAGTAAATGGATTTGGGAATATTTGATGTGAAACAATTTCCAAGGAATAAACTCTTCGGAGTTCTTGAAATGGTAAGATACAACATTTTCAGTGAATTAGATTCCAACAAGTAAGCACGAGAACGTATGATCTGGAGTAAGCATTCAAACTACAGATCATAAAATTTATGGGTTGCTGCACCCTTGTTACTGAGTTGCTAGAGTATTGCATAAGGAGTGATGATTGCTATTAACTTCTGCCTCCATTGAAGCAGCTTAACAATTCTTGATAGCTTTGGTTTTGATGAAGACGAGGAGTTGGAAACTAATTGGCAGGTGAGACTCATGAATGTATAGAGACATTGAAGCACATGGCATGGATTGCATTAAATGCATTGTTGACATCCTAGGTATTTTAGGATGTTCATTTAATGTCGGATGAGTTCAACTGTCTCTTGTAAGCATGGGGAGGGGAAATACATGCTGTGGTGACTAGACAAGTACACCTCGGTTCTGTCCTTTATGGGTAAAGGGAGGCTCAGCCTTTGATGCTGGCAGCCCAAGGGAGCAAATATGGTCTCTGAGACTAAATATAGAGTTCAATGATTGCTCGAATATCCTGCCTTAAAAGGGACAACACCTAATCTTGTAACATTGCAGAAAACCCTTGATTCTCATACTTGAGACCTAATTCTTTGTGAAAGTGATCATGCCAGGTTGGCAAGAAGACATCCTCATCTAATTCTTCCTGGCCACTGATATGTTGTGTATCTTCTGATACTTTGGCCTTCCCCCCGCCATCCCCTTCCTTCTTGTGTTATGGTTATCACTAATGGTCATTATTTCATTCATTTAATACATAACAGATTTTGCTATGGATTTGAACTCATTTGTTTGTCTCGTCTTTTTAAAAGTATTACTGATTAGCAATTAACTTCTTTAGTTCTGTCTAGATGTTGTCTAGTATTCAACCTTGAGAAAAAAATTTAAAAAAATGTCAAAGCAGAAAGAGACATTGAGAGAATTGGGATGATGTTTTATGGGAAACTGTTTCTATTGTGGAATGAGTCAATCAAAGGAAATTTTTTATTACATGGTTATATATATATATATATATATATATATATTACTATTCTGGGCGTAATTATATGTTATGCAACATTTGAGCCAGATATATAAATTTGTTCACTTTAATGGTGGATGTTTTGAGTTGGATGCCTCCTAGAGCTGTAGATAGGGGAGTGATTAAAGGTTGTACTGTTGGTTCAGAGGAGGTCATGGTCTTCCGCTTGCAGTTCACAGATGATACTATATTGTTCTTACATATAAATAGAAGTAGTTTCATAAGTGTTATTTACATTCATCAAAATTTTGAGGCTATTTTGGCCTGGAGATTAATTTGGCCAAGAGTGGTGTGGCTGTAATAAATGTTGATTGCCGTAGTTTTTTCTCTTATGCTACATTGTTTGGGTGTCAAGCTGTGCAATGGCCTTTCATTTAGATGAGTTAGGTGTGCCTTTGGTGGCAATCCACAGGCTACATCTCTCTGGAATCTGATGGTCCAAAAATTTTTTGGCATTTGGATAATCTGATTGGAGCTTTTTATTCTTTAGGTGGATGCATTGCTCTTAATTGGTCTTGTCTATCTTAGCATACCTATATATTACATGTCTCTTTCTAAAACCCCTGCAAGTGTAGCCCATTTAGTTGAGAGGATTATGAGAAATTTTCTCTGGTCAGGTGCCAGAGAGAATACCAAAGTTCACCTAGTTTGTTGAAGTCCTAAGACTGAAAGGTGCTTGGGTCTTGGAAATTTGGTGACCATAAACATTGCCTTTTCAACTAAATGGTTATGGCACTTTTCTTCAGAAGTAACAACTTTATGTCACAAGGTTGTTTGACATAAGTATGTCCTGTGAGTACTTGAAAATTTATTTCACAAGGATATGTGCTATGTATGTCACTTGTTTCATTAAAATTGGGTTATTGCTCAGAATAAGATTTTGGGAGGATACAGGTTGGAAATGTTCCTTAAGCTTATATTCATCTGTATTGACTTTCCACTATACATAACTTCTACTAAATTTTTTTAATAACTATTGTTCCAATTGTTCTTGAAATTTCCATTTAGTGAGCTTTAGTGTCTCGTCTTTAATTGATTTTGTTACTTGCTCTGCTAGTCTTGATGTGAGAGTTTGGAGTCTTGACCCTTCTGGTGCTCTTTCTGGTAAATCTTATTTTCAGTTCCTTACTCATTCTCCTAGAAGGGAAAAGTTTGTCCTTGATTAGCCAATTTGGAAATCCATAACTCCTTCAAAGTAACATCATGTGTATGATGGCCCCATATGGCTCTTTCCCTGACATGTCTGTAATGTTCAGATCCAAGTTAGAAACTATGCCCCAATTATTTCTTCACTGATCAGTAGTGAGTTACCTTTGGAGTAAGCTCTTTGGTATTTTGGATAAAATTGGTTGTGTTGAAGTACTTTGGATCAATTTCTCCAAATTCACTCCAAAGGTAATGGTAATGAGAAAGATAACAAAATTTTTGTGCAGTTTGTGGTTTATGGGGTTGGAGAGGAATGCTTTTACATTCAAGGGCACATCTTCACCTTTAAATATGTTATGGGATAGAATTGTCTACATGGCTACACTTTGGTGCTTGGCCCATGGTTTTTTCAGGGGAATCTTGCTACATGTAAAATGGAAAAAGAAGTAGTTAGAGGGGGAGGTTACTAGCAGTTAGGATTAGGTAGTTGGTTAATAGCTGTAAACAACCCTCACTCCTTATCAGTGTATAAATAAGGATTGAGGAAGAAGGAAGAGATGTGAAATGTTGGAATAAAAAATGTCTGGTATTGAATATTTTTCTCACTTATTTTGTACCAAATCTCCATTTCTGATATGCAAAAAGATTGAGCAACTCTTTTACACTAATTAGCTTCCTAGACCTTTTTGTTTTGTTCTTCTATTTTTTTGTTTTTAATTTTTTCCCTGATTTGAGGCATATTATCAAATTTTGTACTTTCTCCGCTTTTTATTACACTTTCTTTTTCTTTAAAAATATCCATTTTGAGGAAGAAGAGAGTTGCAAGAGAGGGGAATAAGATGTTCTCTGATGGAGTCTCACATCGAGGAAGTTTCCTTGAAAGAGGGGCTTTATAAGCTTAAGGAGTTCTACTCCTTAATAGGCTAGTCTTTTGGATGGGTTTTCTCTAAAAGGTTTGTGCTCCATCAAATGGTATTAGAGCTGGTGGTCGACGTCACAGAAATAACTATTTACAGAGGGTTTTGACTGGCAAGAAGGCGGAGTGAAGTGTCGTAGAGTGCAGCTGTTGAGACGTCAACTCTTCAAGGGCAGTGGTATGATGGAGTCCTATATCAGGGAAGTTTCCTTGAAAGAGGGGCCTTATAAGCTTGAGGAGTTGCACCCCCTAATAGGCTAGTCTTTTGGGTGGGTTCCCACCAAAAGGTTTGTCCTCCATCATCCTCCAAAAGGAATTTCAGAAGTAAATAGAAACATTGGTTGAGCAATGTGAAAATGCATTGTATAAAAACAAAGGTCCTTTTATATATATGTTTTATGGACCAGTTAATTTGGAATTAGGGATGGGAGTGAGACTTGCATTGGACAAGGAGCCAGTGCTTTTTGGATGTGGTGTGCAAAGGTGTAGATTCTATAGATGTGATTGGTATTGCACTTATTCACTCTTTACACTTTATGGTTCTTTGTGATTCTCATTATAGGTTGTTGACAAAGCATTATAAGGGGGACCTAGAGTTGCAGGATATAGGTACAAATTAACATTTCAGGGTATGAAGGAGGCACAAATGATATTGCCACACAGCTATAGCATCTTAATTTTGACTTTATGCTTTTGTTTTGTTATGTCTTACATGTATTCCTTTGTTTTGGGTATTGCAAAATAATTAAAAAAAAAAAAAAGAAACATAAAAAGCAGAGAAGTCTTCAAATAAAGAATGCAGCAAAGCAGCAGCCCAATCTCTTTGCAAATCTGAGATTGCTACCCCCTAAAGAAAATTGTGAGCTGGACACCAAATTGAGACATGAATACTATCCTTTTCCACAATAGCTCTAAAGCAAAGAAACACCTTGAAAAATTTTGAGTGTTCCTCTCCAATCAATCACATCATAAAACTGCAAATTGATAGAGTGCTTTTGTTTCTTTTTCCTTCCAAACCCTTCAAACCTTATTGATGGATAACCTCCCATGTTGTGTGGACACATCCAATGTTCTCAAAAAGCTGTTAATTATTGACTCCACAAAAATGCAGTTGCTAGATAATGTAAGAAAAGGTCTGTAGCTGTTTCTCTACTATCTATAATGTAGTGAAAGAGAAAGAACTTGTATTTTATATTGTTGAATCACTTTGATAACATGGATATTTATATACAAAATCTACACCTATAAATGAGCTTAATTAATACAATAGTTGGACTACTTTATACAAGAATTGAACTACTAGTTGGACTAATAAATATAAAAGTGAGACTAATAAATGTTGTAGTTGACAATATGTTGTAACACTCCCCCTCAAGCTAGTGAATAGATGTTTTGCATTTCCAGCTTGGATATAATGGTTTGAAATGTTGCACTGTGGAGCCTTTTAGTGAATATGTTTGCTAACTGGTCTCTTGATGACATATAAGGAGTACAAATAAGACCACTATCTAGTTTTTCTTTTATGAAATGTTTGCTAACTTCAACATGCTTTGTTCTGTCATATTGCATTGCATTATGAGCAATGCTGATAGTAGATTTATTGCCACAGTATAGTCTCATAGGTCCATCCCGTTTGATTTTTAAGTCATCCAATAAGATCTTTAACCATAATAATTTACAAATTCCAAGTGCCATAGCTCTAAACTCTGCCTCAACACTAGACTTGGCTACCACATTCTATTTTTTATTCTTCCAAATTATTAAATTACCACCTAGGAAAGTGCAATAACCTATAGTAGACCTTCTGTCTATTCTAATCCTACATAGTCAGCATCTGTATAGGCCTCTAAAGTTAATTTTGTGTTTCGCTTGAATAATATTCCATTCCCTAGAGTGCCTTTCAGATAGTGTAGAATCTTGTGAACAGCATGTAAGTGTACTTGTTTGGGGGTATGCATAAATTAACTTACCACACTTATTGCATATGCTATGTCAGGTCTGATATGTGAAAGATAAATAAGTCTCTCCACCAACCTCTGATACATTTCCTTGTCAATAGCAATGTCATCCCTAGCTTCTCCTAGTTTATGGTTCAGATCAATCGGCGTATTAGTTGGTTTGCTTGCTAGTTTGCCTATATCTTTTAGGAGATCTGTCACATATTTTTGTTGAGAAATAAAGATACCTTATTTTGAATATCCTACTTCAATTCCCAATAAGTACTTTAATTTTCCCAACTCTTTTATCTCGAATGCATTTGCCAAACATCTCTTGAACTCCTCTTGTTTTATCGTATCATCTCTAGTGACAATGATATCATCAAAATATACTAGCAAGACTGTGACTCTCTTTGAATCCTTGTGTTTGATAAACAGAGTATGGTCTCCCTGACTTTGCTTATAGCTAGAGGCTAACATTATTATGGTGAATCTTCCAAATCAAGCTCTTGGAGATTGTTTCAAACCATATAAAACTTTTTTCAATTTACACACTTTGTTTGCATTTGTGCTGTCTCTAAATCCAGGTGAAATATTCGTGTAGATTTCCTCATCTAGGTCCCCATGGAGGAAAGCATTCTTCACATCATATTGTTAAAGTGTCTAATTGTAAATAGATGCTAATGATAACATGATTCTCACGGTATTCATTTTGGCAATTGGAGTAAAGGTTTCTTGATAGTTTATGCCATAAGTTTGAGTATACTTTTTAGCAACCAACCGTGCTTTATACCTTTCTAGTGATCCATCAGCTTTATACTTAATTGAGAAAACCCACTTACACCCTACGAGTTTCTTTCCTTTTGGTAATTGGACTAACTCCCATGTCTTATTTTTCTCTAATTCTTCTATCTCAATTTTCATGGCTTGCCTCCATTCTTTCTTGGCTAATGCCTTAGATAAATTATTTAGAATGACAATGGAATTTAAGTTTGCAAAAAAGTTTTTGTAAGTTGGAGAAAACTTGTTAAATGATACAAAGTGGGAAAGAGAATATAATGGGTGTTATGTACATTCTCTAGTTCCTTTCCTAATGAAATGGGAACATCAAGATTAATATTTAGGGACCTAAGGTTAGAATTTGTGCTTACCTCAGTTTCAGAACTACCAGACATAGGTGCAGAGATTTGGGCTTGCACAGGTTCAGGAGTCATAGCTTCCCTTATTGTGTACACTTGCAAATACCTTATATTATCAAGATTGGTGTTATCCTTGATTACTGAGTCAGTGTGGGAACTAACCAAAGTGGGTGTAAGATCATCAGAAGTGCTAAGACCGGATTCAGGATCAGGTGGATTTTCAGAAGTGGTAGGGTTGGATTTTGAATTGGACTTGGGACGGTCAAGAAAAGACAAAATGTCATGGAAAGATGCTTCCTTATCTTCAGTAATAGTGTGCTCCCTTTGAAGATAAGGGCTAGGAAAATAAAGAAGATGTTTTGGAAATGTGACATGAATAGAAACAATAAACTTCTTTGTAGCAAGATGATAACACTTGTAACCCTTTTAAGCGAAGGAATATCCCAAGAAGATGCATTTAAGGGCTCTTGGATCTAACTTCCCTATATTATGAATATGTACAAATGCGGTGCACTCAAATATGCGAGGCGTAAGGCCATTTGTAATTCTGAGATCTGGATAAAATTGAGAGAGAACCTCCATAGGATTTTAATTGTTGAGAACACAATAGGGTAATTTGTTTATAGTGTATGTAGTAGTAAGGACAACTTCCCCCCAAAAAGATTTAGGCATGCTTGTGTGAAATAAATAGGTGCGAGTCATAGATAAGAGATGCCCATTTTTCCGCTCAGTTATTCAATTTTGTTGTGGAGTATATACATAGGACGATTCATGGATTATTCCTTCCTTTCGGAGGTAGGAAGATAATGTGTGATTGAAGTAATCTCTCGCATTATCAAACCTAAGCCTTTTAATTTTAACCATAAACTGATTTTGAATCATGCTACAGAAATTAGGAAACAGTGCACTCACATCTGACTTATTTTTTAGAAGAAAGATCCAAGAAACCCTAGTGCAATCATTGATGAAAGAAACAAACTATTTAGCCCCATATATATTAGGAATAAGAGATGGTCCCCAAATATTGTTGTGAATAAGAGTAAAGGGAGAAGAGCTTTTTTTTATAACTGATGGGAAAAGAAACTCAGTTGTGTTTTGTTGTTTCACAAGTCTCACAGTGAAAATTGGCAAGATTAATTTTATTAAACAAAGAAGGAAACATAATTTTCAAAGTTCCAAAAGAGGGGTGACCAAAACGATAGTGGTAAAGCCAAATTTTATTCTCAGTAGATGAGGTTCCAGTAAAGGAAGACAAGGACATGGGAATCTTGATGTCATCAGCATTTATAGGTAGCACTAGATAGTAAAGTCCATCCTGTTCCTTGGCAAGTCCAATCCTTTTCCCCATATCCTGGTCCTAAAAAATATATAAAGTAAAGAAGAAGGTTACTTTACAATTCAAATCTTATGTGAGCTTTTTTATGGATATAAGATTTGTGGATAGCTTAGGAGCATGAAGAACATTTCTAAGAACAAATGAGGGAGATATTTGGATATTCCCTAAGCTTGCTACGTTAACAAGTGAACCATTTGCAACTGATATTTTTCTATTGCTAGGGCATGGAGTGTAAGTTTTAAAATGACGAGAAGAATAGGTCATATGATTTGTTGCTCCTAAATCAAGGATCCAAGAGCCTTGGATTGATTTATCTGAGACATTTAACCTATAGGAGTGATAGAGATTAGCTCAATGAGCTAGAGAGCAAGTACTAGTATTACCAGGATGCTTCTCTAAGGTCTCCAACAAGTTGCGTAGTCTTTTAATTTCATTTTTGTTGAATCCTTTAAGGTCTAGAAGTTGTTCTTGATTGGGTTACACCAAATGGGCTTGCCTTTGAGCTCTTGCCAATCCACTTTTCATATTTTTTCCATGTAATTTCTTGCAATTCTCCTTGGTATGTTGCAGTTTTTTGCAATAGGTACACCAAAGATTATCACGATCCTGTGTCTTCCCTTTCTCATCTTCTCTAGGCTGTTCTAGTGTCAGACCTTGATGTTTGCCACCATTAATGATTATGGCAGATCATTCAATAGGTTGACAGCTAAGCACTACACCTCTTCGAGTCTTCTCAGTTTGAATAATTGAAATAGTGTGGTTAAGGGGTGGTAGTTCATCCTTTCCAAGAAGTTGGATTTTAACTTGATCAAATTCAACATTGAATCCTGCAAGGAAATTATAAACACAATCATTTTCAATGAAAGTTTTTAGTATTGTTGCATCGTCGCTGCACTTCATTTCAATACACTTGTAATGGTCCATTTCTTGCTAAATGTTCCTCAGCATGTTGGCATATTCTGTTACAGATTTATTTTCTTGTCGGATCCTTACAGCTTTAATTTTTAGCTCATACACTAAAGCAGCATCTTTAGCCTTGGAATAAGTTTGCTTATCAGTCTCCCATACCTCTTTATTAGTGGAGAGAAACATGCATGTATCACTTATCTTTGGATTCATGGAATTCTGGAGTCACACCATTATCATGAATCCTCCTCATCCTATGCCTCATAATGCTTCTCACTTTTCAAGGGTCCATTTTCCAAAATATGGCTTAATTTTCCTTTTCCCTTCAATATGGTCTGAACAAGTTGTGACCATTTGAGATAGTTTTTACCATTCAATTGATAATTGAGATGTAGATTTTGTAAATCCCTAACTGCATTGGAATTTTCAGTTTTATTGGTTTTGGAGGACACAGTGACCTCAGACAATTTTAGGAATATAATAGGCCAAAAAAATAGTAGAAGAAGGATGGGTTGCTTAAGGACATTTGAAAGAAAAATTCAACTTGCAAAAAAAGGCTTGGATTACAGCTATGACAAGTTGCTTTATGGTGTCAAACCTGAAGGTCTTGGTTTAAAACAAGTGAGAAAGACTTTGGCTCCTTGAAAGCTAGCTTTGATAGACTAAAAGATGACTAATACTCTTCTTCACAAAAAATGAGAAATTTAAAAGATAAATTAAAAAAGAAAGTCAGCCATAAAAATACTACTTCTTCAACAAACGAAGTCAATGAGGCTAAGTTAATTATTAGACAATCTTACAAAAAAAATGAGGGTTCTCTAACAACAAACTCAGATTATGTAAACCTAAGTCATAATGTTGAAGTTGCTGGTGTTGGAGTGCTTAACAAAGAGCTAAACAGCTTGAACTCACAGGAAGAAATTTGGCAAAAGGACTCAAAAGCGAGTATGCATCAGTGGCTGGCCGGGAAAGTGTCAGAAAGAAGATGTTGAGCACTAGAAAGTTGAGACGAGACCGAACGGATTCTTCACGTGCTGTCACACGCCGGCTCGTGATACAATGTGCAAAATGCTTCATCAGTGTATGAGCTTCACGTGCGGTGTTTTTGGCCACCAAAAAGCTGGAACAAGCCGACCGGAACCTTCTGTGTTCTCCTATGCTGGCAGTGAAATAAAACTAGCTGCCTAAAGTATCATCCTAGTTTCTTTAGAAGGATGAACCAAGAAAAAATGGTAGTGAGATACCCAGAAATGAGCCAAAAGCTCCGATACCATGTAGCGAAGGAGAATGAACTTGTATTTCACCTTGTTGAATCACTTTGATAACATGGATATTTATATACAAAATCTACACTTAGAAATGAGGCTAATTAATACAATAGTTGGACTAATTTATACAAGAGTTGGATTAATAAATATGAGAGTGAGACTAATAAATTTTGTAGTCGACAATGTGCTGCAACATATACATGTGATATGAATATCAGGAGATTGGGCTGTTTTGGGTCTGGGAACTTGCAATTGGCACAGCAGTCCTGAGTCTTGATAATTGATTTTATTTTAGAGGGAGCTCTAGATTTCCAAATGAGTTATCTTTACTATAAGGGTAAGTTAGAACATTGCAAGAATAAATGCCGAAAGAGTCAAGAAAATTGTGAAAAGGGTGCAACATGAGGACTTCCTTGGAGATCACCTAGGTTTTAAAACTTTTCATAAAATTCGTATATAATGATAACATTATTAAAATTTCTAGCATCATAAAGCTTTGTTAATTTTGTTTCTTCCATTTTCTACACATGCTTGATCAGTGAAGAGTGAAATTTCTGTGGTAGTTAGGCTTTACATATACAGAATTTATCTGCTTGCATGTTTGAAATTTTAGCTACCAACATACTTTAGTATGTCCCAGAAATAATGGCTTGTCATCAGTTGTCATTGCATCAATAGTGTCCATTCAGGATGCTGATCATAATCTATATATTGATGATTTTAGAAGTACTTTGGAGCCAGATTAGTTTTAAAAATAATGCACCATTAACTGAACAAGTGTTCAGGTTGGAATCTTATCTGACACTGAAGAAATCACGAACACGTACTACAACTGGATGACTGACTAGGTCTGTTTAAGGAATCATTCAATGAAGTAAATTGCCAAAACAACTACCATTACTGTGATAAATTTTGGAAGATCAATATTCTCCTTATTGAACTAGTATGGCTAAAGGAAACAATTGATCCTCTACTGGACATGTCAGTGCACATTATGCATGAATTTTCCGTATGTCTTGGATCTTGTCATATCTTTTTTGATATCTCATCAGTCTGTAAATTCTATGCATTATTCTAAAGCCTGAAGTAAATGTGGTGATTAGTCATAGAATTGGATATGAGCTTCAAATATATTTAAATCCAAATCCAGCATTTATTTTTGTTCTTGTGTCTATTTTTCCCAATATGCATATTGCTTTTTGTTCTTTTTGCTGCAAATAAATAACAAATTCTAAGCAGCTTTCTTTAAGCATTGGCGCTGAATTTTTCTCATTAAATATCCTAGCATCTTGAACATTTCAAAGATTAACAATTTTCTGATCATTGATTGTCTACTTCCATCATTTTATGACAGCTGCTTTTAGCTTTTAAAGATTGCTATTGACAATCCATTGCCCCATAAGTACTGCAAGGTTGACCTGATATGTTTGGGAAATTTGACTTACCATTATCAACAATACGTTGAGGTATCATCTTGTAAATCTGCGTGATATATGATTACATCTGGAGTTCTTTCCTTTTCTTTTCTTGTTTCTTTTCCCCTATCAGTTATAATTTTCAAGTTTAAATGATTTCAAACCACCCCTAAACTATTCAGACCTTAATTAAAATGTAAAAGTGACTTCCAGAATATTAAACAAAGTACCTTTAATGCAATTTAACAACCTCCCAGTCCAAAATATTTTTAATGTTCGAGGCATCTCTTTGGTGTTTGGATAAAGTTTTTTGTAAGGGCATGTCTCTTAGATACGTAGAGGGCTTGGGCAGATTTTTCAAGCACATTTATGTTTCTTTTTTAATATCTATGATCTTTGGAGGATCGCCGATCCTTCTCTTTTGTATTATTATTCCTTCTTGATATAATTATTTCTTTATATATATATATATATATATCACAAATTTAAAAGCACACTTTTATATACCTACCTCTCACAAAACCAAATCATAACATGGATTGTATTATAACATCATCTTTATTCTTTAGCATTGATTTAGTTTTTGTGGAGTGATTTTGAAAAAGTATGTAAATTTTGGTTGCGAAAAATATATTAATATTAGATTGCATGGAAATCGTAATGTTGTCCAATATTAAAATTATTAATACTTAGGCACTGAATTAGCCATGAACGAAAATAAAAGATCAAAATTATATATAATTCATACCTGCGCCTGAATATTAATCTAATGTATTTATATAATTTTTTTCTGAAAGTTTAGGTTTAGAATTTTGTAACTGAATTAAATTATAAATGTTCTAAATAGGCGATTTAACATGAATTCAACAAAAATTCTATTAATTTTGTGACAAAACTTTATGCTTTTAAGTTGATTTTTGGTAATGAATTTAGACATGGATATTAAGTTATATACCGTGTCTAAAGAAGTTGCAAGAGTTCCCATCATATTTAGACATGAATTCAAATGCAAAAATATTTTGTGCATAAAATCCTGTGGCAAAATTTTAAGATCTTACGAACATTGATATTTCTGAAATTAGAAGGTTGTTTGAATAGGTTTTATAAACTTGAAAGGATGTTAAATATATTTATCAACCCATTAAATTTATTTTCAAATCGTTCCATAATTGTTATAAAAGTAAAATGAAATTTCTTAAATGCTCACACTAAATCAATGGTAACTCCATTGAATGCAATTAAAGAAAGCCCTTATATGTATATCATTTATGATCATGTAATCATGCCATTAAAGTGTCATAAATATTTCTTGGATCTGAGAGGGGAATGAGGTCCAAACAAAATATTTAACTTATACCTTACGGATACACTTTTGACTCTTTGTAATTCAATGGGGATAAAGCATCCCCACAAGCAACCCCACCCTGCCATCACAGGTCAGTAAATTCTGTCGCATATTACTGCTTATATATATCAATGTTTCAGATTTCACATATCCTTACTTTAATGGCAAACATTTAATTGCATTTAACACCTTTAATACAACCACAGATTTTGTTATTAATTTTGAATATAGCAATCCATTGGAAACTAGTGCCCTCATGAATTCTTATGTGTCTCCTGGAACCGCTCAGAGAAAGGCTCATTGTAATTTCAATTTCAGAATGTGAGGTAGTTCTATATAAAGGAAATGTCTTAAGGGACAATTGTGCCCAATAAAAATTTACTGGTTTCCTTAATCATAACTATGACAAGAGAGAAGGTCAAACAAGAGTACATCAGTGATGATGCTAAAAGAAGAATATCATTCAGGAAAAGGAAAGGAAGCATCATGAAGAAGATAAGTGAGCTCAGCATCCTTTGTGGTGTGGAGGCTGGTGCCATTGTTTACAGTGGCCCCTCAGATCCTCAACCAGAGGTTTGGCCAGATGCAAGAGGAGTCCAGCAGGTGATTGAGAGGTACCAGGCTAAGCCTGTCTTGCAGAAGACCCTGAACCAAGAGGGCTTAATACATCAGAGGATCAATAAAGGGAAAGAACTTTTGAAGAAGCGACGTAAAGAAAACCATGAGGAAGAGATTTCCCAACTAATGCTCAATTGTATGGGAGGGCTTGCAAAGCCCAATACTGTGGAACAGACGATGGATATGAAGATGATGGTTGAGCAGCGTTTGAAGGACATTAACGGGATGATGGTGGCATCTCACAAAGAAGTGGAAGTCTTTGTGTCATCACCAATGTCCAAAGGATTAATCCACGGAGGGAATGAAAAGTTGATGGACAAAATTCTGCAGTTTGGCAAGGACTCTGACCAAGAAGTTGAAGTCTATGTTCCAGTTATGCCAACATCAGTCCATGTTCCATCCCCACCAACATCAGTCTATGCTCCTGCCTCACGAACATCAGAGTATGTTCCCATTCCACCAACCTCTGATGAATTGACAGACCAAAACCTGCAGTATGGCATGGACTCTGACAACATGATTAATTCATCATGGTGGAAGGACATAGAAAATATGGAAGATTATATGGGTGCTGGTGCATACAACAAGCCTCTGCCTTTTAGCAATGCCAACTACCGAAATGCTTCTTCATCTTACAACCCATTTTCTTCTTGAATTGAGATGTCTGTCCCTTGATAGTTTTTACAGGTCTATTCCGGTCATATATGATGTTTTGTGTATGATGGTTGGCTTGTTATTGCCGTTGTCTTAAACTTATTTATGGACAGCAAATTATATTTCCATGTCATGTTTATTTCTGTTTTGCAAGCATTTGTCGTTGATTACAATTCTAGAGTTGCTTCAATCCAAACCCTTGTCTGGGGCAAAGAAAAAATAATTCTGATTTTAGGACTAATATTGATGGATAGGACCATGCAAAAATTCAGTATGATGTCTGACAATATATAGAAGGAAAATCATATGACTTCCCTCACAAACTGTTTAACTGTTCTTTCTTTCAAATGTCACTCTTTTTTTTGATCTTATATGCTGATGAACAGTTTTTGTTAAGTGAGAATCTAGGCTCAAACAAGATGCAAGTCATGAATGTTCTTACGCATCACAAATAGCGCTGGAAGGATTTTCTCTCACATACCATGTGCTAATGCGTAAATTCTTCAAGACATTATCTCCCTTTGACTTGTAATCACTCATCAGCATTCAAAATAGGTTTGTGAAACTTGATATTTTGTTCGTTGTTATAGGCAGCATTGAGTGTGATAAATGTAGGAAATAGTTCTGTGATGTGAAATGTAACCCTAAGTTCTGTTTAAGATTTATTGACTCATTTAATTTTTTGAAATAAACAAAATGCCATAATACATAGGTTTAGAACTGAAAATATTAAATTGTGATATGCAGGGAACACTCGTCCAGATTGATCTGTAGCATAAGCCATATGGAATAAGTTGTTGTCCTATTCAGGTGGTTTCTTGCCATTTACTTTGTACCTTCTGCGGATTTGTTTGGTCTACATGTTAATGTGTGAAATCCGAAGATGAAGCAGATCAGTTTATATACCCCAGCCTATAAAAAATGACACACTGTCTAAATTAGTACCGAAAGATGCATATCCTGATAGCGATAATTAATTAATAATCATCATTATGAGTGCCATAATTGGTTAGTTAATATCTTAATAGGTAAAAGGTTAAAATAATAAAAAATTCATTCTCAGGCAAATCTGTGACTGGTTGTGGATAGTCACTGACACTATAAAGGAAGATTAGTTATCCTCCCCAACTATACAAGAGGAAAAAGAGGGGGGAAAAAAAAGCCAAGGCTCTCAACTCAAATAGTAACTCTACAACCCCTTTGACGATTCACAAAGGGAAACCCCTAAAGAAACCATTAACTGAAACTGAAATCCTTAGGGAAGCCATGAAAGTAACCCTATCCAGAAGAAGATTTGAAGGAAGAAACTACAGATAAAAAACTGTGCCATTCCAGTCTAACCAAAGACACCAGAGTCCGGTGAAAACTGCACACTGCCAAACCGAACTTTATGCTCTTTTCTCAGCTTGAAAATTTATTATACACAGTTATGATTTTCCATATAATAGGCAAGAAAGAAGAAAACATTATAAATGTAGTCAAATGGTGAAGTGCCAAAATATGATCCCATCTTTTCCGTGAATTTATTATTTTATTTAAAGGAAATGACATAAACAGAAAGCTGATAGGCAACTGGATTTCCTGAAGCTTGCTGTGTGTTGGAAACCGCCATCAAGGTTGACCCATACCACACTTGCCATTAGGCTTAGTTAATGAGGTCTGAAGGTAATTTCTTGCTGTTATTTGCACTTGTTTGTGTTGGCTTGAGGTAATACACGTAATCATTGTATATTGTTATATTAATAAAAAATTTTATTTGCTTGATTACGAAGTTGTTCATTTAATTTTAGAAACAATACTAACAAAGTTGTCAGCAATTAATACTAAGAGATGTAAAAATCCTTAATGAATAATCTGCCAAAGGTTTAGTTTATACTTTCCATACTTGATATTGATGCCCTTAATACTTTAGTGCTCAATAGAATTAATATGAACGATCTGCTTTAGACTTTAGGCCTAAAATAAGGCTCTGGAAGTTTGTGTTATTTGTTTTCAATGTTTGGAGACAAACAATTATCTTTTGCATCGTGAAGTTGCTTCCAGAAATAGATATGTTGGCATCCTTGACGATTGGGTTTGTTCAGCTGGTTTAGATATTTTTATTGTAATTATGTTTAGAGGTTTTCAGAGCAAGAAAGAGCATAGGATACCTTGGCATTGTGCTGTTTTGATACTTGTTGATATAAATTAATCACATTATGCAGAACTTAGGGCTTAGGGAGAATCTTGCTTCAGTCCTTATACTTTCCTTTATTTATAATTGTGAAATAAATAAAGTTTGATCAAAACACTAACTCCTGGAGATAAACTAAAACCAATCTTGATAATCACAACCACTCAATAGAATTTCTGAGTCTAAAATTCTCTCTGACAGTTATGTTTGGAGCTGAAACAAGATTCAAGAGTTTGAATCATTAATTTCATTCCTCTGCTCCTTCTATGGGGATAGAGTTGATTTTTTGTCTGCCTTAGTTCCTTTTGGGTTTCATCACCTGGCCTTTTTTGGGGGTGTCTCTTGTAGATTTTATAGGGACTGGAAAGCTCATCTGAGCTCATGTTTGCTCTGTTTTCTTTTTTCTTTTTGTTTTCCCTTGCATGTCTGCTATAGGATGATTTCTTGTCGTCAGTTATTGTTTTTCTCGTCTCTCTAATAAATTCCTTTTCTAAACAGTAAAAAAGAGTATCAATGCCCTTAATATGAAGAAATGTAGAGTTTATACTCTTTAAAACCTGTGATTGGGTGTTGTTGTTGGATTTGAAGGTATTACCAATACAAACTCAATGTTTGAATTTCACGAAACTTAATATTATGCTCCACATTATTGGCAAGAAAACAGTGGCATCAGAAGTGTGCAAAATGATACAATGTAAATAAAAGCTTCATAATGAATATCTCCTGATTGGCTGGTATGATGTGTTATATTTAACATTAGTTAATGACTTGCTGAGGTGATTTCTTGCCGTTTAGTTTTTACTTTTACCTATATTTGTCTGAGGTAAAATGGATTTCTATGATACTTTCACTGTACAGTCTACTTTCTCCATATAGAAGAAATATAATGAAGAATATCAAGTTTTAGAGCCTATACAGAGATGAATTGCATAGCTGTCTTAAATTAGCACGAAGAGATACATATTATATTTACAATAATTGGTAGTTTACCAATTATTGTAAATATAATTGCCATTAGTAGCTAAGGTCAATAAACTTAATTTGAAGAACTGAAGCATTTCTACTCCAACAAAGCTATGAATAAGTGGGTGTCTAGACTTGAAGTGGATCAGTCAACAACGCAAACTGAATTTGAGTCCAATCATATTGTAGACACACATCATTAACATACTATTATACACGTTAAATCTTGTAGTTAATTTGACTTGTCCTTTATATATTTTTCTTTTTCAAACAGGCTGGATTTTATGGTGACTAACAAGGCACTAATGCAGGGGAGCATGGGTTTCTGCTGTGCAGGACATGTCACAAATCAAAACATCTGTTCTCCAGACTCTGCTTCATTGAAAGTGTGAAGTCCTTTACTGGTAGGCTTTACTTCAAAGCAAAAATTTATCATAGAAGCAAATTAAATCTGATTACATTATACTTTACTAGTAAAAATGAAAACTAGAAAGAGTGAAACCTCTTTCTTTTGAATGACATGACATATAAATTTGTGAGTACTTTTTTTCCTTTATGTTACTTAAATTTCTTATGATGCATTGTGCTTCAGTTCTCCCGAGCATTATAAGTCAGGCGTTGGCTGAGTGAATCAAGACTTAAAAGGGATGCAAACTGCGAAATTGCTAAGCTTAGCATATTATAAAGGAAGGCTTCTCAAGGGAAGAATCAGTAAATTTAATAATAAACGTCTCATGGCAAGCAATGTTTTCAGAAGTTATCTTACCTCAACAGCATTAGAAAAAGGCTTTTGAATAAAATTATGATTCTTTTATTCTAAGGCAAGAAAGATGCAGGTGCCACAATTCTAGTCATATAGTGCTGGGTGCAAAATGTAACCCTAATTGTTTTTTCATATTTTATATTTTCCATTAAAAGATGTGGTTTAAAACATAAAAGTTAATGTGCAACTAGATAATTCAGAGTCAGAAACCTGGAATTGCCACATGTTGGAAACAGTCATCCAGATTGATTCGCACCAATATGGCATCAAATTCTTTTAATTGCTCTTTTTAAGGCAGATTGTTGCAGTTAATTTAACTGTGTATGCAGCTAGATTGTTCAAAGTCAGAAACTTAGGATTGTCATATGTTGGAAACAGTTGTCCTTATTGTCTCATACCACCCTTGGCATCAAATATTATTAATGCCCTATTGAGGCAGTTTCCTGCCGTTAATTTTTACTTTTTGTATTAGGTAGGGTAATCAGCATATTCATTGCATGTGGTAATATCATTGAAATGAATGCTAATTCCTTCAAGTCCCTGTTATGAAGCAGTTCATTTAAATTCTTTTGCTATACAAACACTAATACTAACATGCTTGCCATTTATTAGTACCATGAATGGGATTTAGAAGTCCTAGTGTCAATTTCACGGACATAACTTACATAGCTAGTTAATCTTAATGCCATTAATATAAAGAACTGAAGAATTTATACTCTGTTTTACTTTGATTGGGTGTTTTAGTTGGATGTGAACGAGCCACCAATACAAATTCAACATTTGAGTTTCATATTGTTTAAAATAATGTGATCACATGACAAGCTTTTTGATTACTAGTGGACTGGGTTTGTACTTCTTGTACTTCCTTTGTACTTGACCTAATCTATAATTATAAGCTTAGAGAGAGGATGCTTGGCTAAGAAAGTTAGTGATCCCATTCAAATTACTCATCTTTAATTCCTTCATGGTATTAGAGTTGATGGTTCGGTAGGGATGAGTATGGAGACGGTGATTGGTGCTCTCATGATTGTTGCCCCTGTGGAGAATGAGGAGCTAAAAGCACAAAGACCAAGAGGAGTGGTAAGGCATGGCTGCCTCAAATTCCATTAGCAACTGGAATCACATTATTCCGCACTTTAAACACCAATATATAATGAAGCACACCCTAGTGTTTTATAGAACATAACTCTTATTCATAGTTTATTTGTATAATCATGTCTATGCCTTAAAAATATGACTGATATGAAATTATTTGGTTAGAGGATTTATAATGAATATAACTATATGCACAATTAAAGAAAGAATTCTCGTGGCATGGGAAACATAAGTAAATATCCATCTCAGATTACTGCATTTATCATTGGCTCACAAGTTTATTTTGATGAAGTAGTAGAACAATTTGTGGAAAAGCCCAAAAATGTTCTATTCTCATGTGCCCATTAGGATTTTACCAAGAAATATTAAGAGATTTGAAAATTCCATGTGGGAATAGGGAGAAAATTTCCTATTAACATATTTGGGGAGAAGTTAGCCTAAAAAATCTAAATAATTCTGCGTGATACATTTTTTGACAGGAAAAGTAGGATTTTTTCTGTTGAAAAATAATTCTGGTTTGGTCCTGTATGCTGTAAGTTTTACAAGTTATAGACTGCTTGTATGTCACTATTCTCAAAAGACGAAAAAATTCAAAGAAGAAAAGTTTATTTCTAAAATTATTTCTTTATTGGTATTCACTTAATTGAGCAAAAACTGGCTGTCAAATCTGAGATGCCGGATGGAATCTGTTCTTATTAATGATACAAAAATTAAATAATTTGCCAAATTAACAGTTTGACTATAGTACTTTTTGATAGAAATTAGCTTTGCTATTTACCACCCATGCCTGATTAGTGAAGAGAAATAATTCTGGTGTAGTATTTCTTTCAAATTAATTTGGAAATTTAGTGATACTTCTTTCATGTGTCTCAGAAATAGAAGTAGTTGACTTCCAAAATTGAAAAATATTGACTATTTAAGGTTTTGGGTTCCAACACTGGAGCGTTTATAATGTCTTCAAGCAGATGCTGACAAAATGTCTACATAGGGGTGATTTTCAAAGGAGGCTGGAGCGGATTTTGTTGTATAATTAGCATAGCAAGTATGGAAATTGGAATATTACCTAAAGCCAATGAAATAGGGAAAAAACATAGATTGCACCTAGGGAGCTAAATGGAAACTTTCTGGTGAGTAAAGGCACTCTTGGATTTTTTAATTCATATGTCAATGCACATTAGGCTTGAAGTAACCACTGTTCTGAATGCTATAAATGCTTCATTTTAAAATCTGAATGCAGTAGTTATAAGGCAGGATATGCGCCCCAGAGAATTCTTAATCCTCTCCAGATTTCATTTTGGTTCTTTCATCTATGTTTTCTTTTTACGTAGATATATTGCTTTATGTTTTGTTTGTTGCAAAGTATATTTTTTAAATAAGAACGGTGCAACAGTTTTCTTAGTTGGCTATATTTCCATGCTAGCATCTTGAACATGCCATGAACTAACAATGTTCCTGCCATTGATTGTCTCTGCCATATCCAGATGGCTACATTTAGCTATTTAAGATTGGTGTTGAGTTTCTTATTGTCACAAAGACCATGTCCGCAAGTTCAGGATCCCTACATTCAGAGGATATTTGACTTGGCATTATCAACAATCTGTAAGAGGTATCATCCTGTGAGTATTAAGTTTTTACTCGGAATTGGTAAATGAGACAAACTTCCTCATAATTTGCAAATTCTTGAAAAAGTCTCCTCCATTTCAAAATTGTTACTTTTTTTTTTTTTTAATGCATTTCTTACTCTACTGCTCAACTATTTCCCTAAGAATTACACTGAAGCTGCTTATTTCATATTGCTTGCATGCAGAGAAGTTATGTATCCATGACACTTCTGTTGTTGTAAGCATTTTACTATGATTTTATGATGCTTGTAATGCTTTCTCCATTCGTTATGCTGTGCTAGGATTGGACCTACAAGGAAAAGCAATTTTTTTTCCTGACATATGTCTCTAACTTGAAGAAAATGTTCTTTGTTTCTTTCTCCACCCAATTTTTCATGCTCAATGTCTCGTCTCAACAAAAATTTTAATTTAGGTGTTCTGATTAGCCATGGAAATGCATGTTGCATTATATAGCTGGGTGTTGATATTGCAACTCACATCTTTCAGAGTATGAACCTATGAAGAGATTTGCTTTGCAGCTCTCAGTTACTTGTATAAGAGTCCATTTTGTGGTATTACTAAATTTTTCGACACAGAACAGATGCCACCCCGTTCTGCAATAGGTGTTTGACATCATATTATGCAATGCCTATTAATTCAATGTTTACCAGTTTGATACATTGTATTAAGGAAATAAAAAACCAGTTTGATATATGTGTGTGTATGTGTGTTTGAAGGGAAAAATGACATATAACTCCTCTAACTATGGCTTCATTATAATTTTGGCATGCAAACTTTAAAACATAACACTTAATCTCTTTTAAATTATTACAAAAAGTGAAAACATGACATATCAATTAAAATTAATGCCTAGAACTACGTGATTGTACTGTGATACCAGGGGGAACAATCGAGAAGATGATAGTGACATATTACATGACAATCATCTGTCTTTTAGATATTAATTTTAACTGATTTTTAATGTTTCATATTAGGCTATAAGGGGAGGGGGTTTGGTTCTATGTGGTTCTTCATTTTCTTTCTCTCATGGTTTAAATGGACATCAAAAGTTCCATTGGAGTCACAGAAGGTTCTAGAGTCTCAATAAATTTTTCGGTGTGAGGCCAGGACTATCACTTGAAAAGTTTCTGGGTTTATAAATAGTTTTCACTTTTCCTAGTTGTTATTATTGCAGAACTCGTGGGAATTACTTTCTAATTGTCATTTTTAGTTTTGAGCATGTTCAGGTAGGAAAACTACAATAAACCCAAAAATTCTATTTAGTAGCATAACCTGAATAGCTCCATTCAACAAATTCAGAATCTGTATCTTTTAATAAGCAGGTTAAAATTAACCGTTACATAGTACTGCCTCCCAAAGATGAAGACAGATTTTGTTAGTTGCAGAAAATTTTGTAAGGAACCAACTTTGCTGTAAAGTAAGTCTATGGTAATGGTCAGCATGTCATACACCAAAGTTTTGAGTAGTGGCTTATTCTTGTCTGGATCTTTGAGGAACTTATGCCTGTCAAAATAGTCTCAAAAAATCAGAGTTCTCTTATAAAGATGGCTAAATATGGCTGGGTTGGGCTAATCTTATGAGCTAAAAACTCTTTTTTCTTTTTATTTAAAAGGAATTACATTTCAAAATTTGAGTTGGTTAAAGTGAGTAGCCCCGTTTACATTGTTGAATAATTGCTCTATATAACTCCTTTGGTCATGCCTTCAGCTAAAATTTCTGGGTGAAAAATCAAGTGTCTTACTTTACCCCCTGGTACTATGCATTCATATCATTTTCTTGTCCTCTTCCTTTGATTTACATTTTCCTTCTTTTCTTTCTGTTTGTGTTTAAGACCTGAATGACTTATATTCCTATAAGATGAAGTAGTGTTTAAAAACTATAGATAACAAACTTGTGATGAAGGAAACAATGAGGAAAAAGTAGGTAAAACATGTTTGAGCTATTCTAATTTCAGCCCTGTTTGGTGGTGTTCCCTTTTCTTATCCTTCTTAATTAATCTAAGTTTGATGTAAAAAAAAAAAAAAAAATCTAAGTTCATCTAATTGACAGTATAAATTGAAACGAGAAAATATGATGAGTTTTGAAAATATTAGGATACATGAATGTAATTTACTCGAAATATAATATAGACATAATACATACTTAACATGTAGAATAAGAGACCATAATAAGGACAGAAAGAATGACAAGCGAAAAGAATTAATGACAGTGTTCTATTTTTGTAAGATATTAAAATTGAGCACAAAAAAAAAAGAGAAGGAAATATTGAAAAAAATAGTATATATATATATATATATATACATATTATTTTTCAAACTTTATAAATAAAAGTAATTATTAATACTCTGGGTGAGAAAAAAAACGTAAATGAAAATTTACTATTGCATTGACAGTTATTCCTTTTGTATTATATATTCGAGTTTTGACATTCAAATTTAGGCTAAGTTTTTATTGTAACATTTTTCTATTAACATTTATGGACTGACTTGAATGCTAATTACCATGATCATCCAAACAGCGGGTAACTTGTTGATCGAAGGTGTAAATTTGGATTGCTATTAAAAAAATTGATATAGTTGAAGCACATACTATAATTTAATTTGATTACTAATTTACAGGGATTTAATGAATACCGTTATTAAAGATCATTTTCTGTCAAGTTAATAAAATATTATTTAATTATTATTTTAGTGATTTCACTGTTCATTAAGTTTTATAAAGTTTGTGTTATTTAGATTGAAAAAGTATTCATATTTTATTCAAATATATTGTTGATTATGTATTAGTTGGCATAAAATTTTAACAAGGATTTCGTTACTTAATTTCTAATGTACATGTGTTACTTGGAAGGGGAAAAAATTGTGTCTTTTGGACTATGTTGGGTAGTCTGCAAAAGGAATAGAATAAAATAGTAAATAATAGCATGGAAAGACAATGAGTAAAATAAAAATAACATATGGAAGCCTAGGTAAAAAAATGGGATGAGTTACGCTTCTAGTTACCTATTTAATTATAATGTAATTTTAACATTATTTTAGCTAAGGAAAATATAATGGACCTTGTACTATAGCTTCATTTCATTTTATTAAAAACTATTAACATTTAGTTGTATCAACTTGATTTTAGATTAATGGTAAACAAGACTAACCTTGGTCTTAATAGCACATATTACTCTCTATTGCAGAATGACTCTGAGGTGGATACGTCAAATAAAGAAGAAGAGCACAGTACTTTCAATAGGGTCAATGGTAATTTAAAAATTGGTGGCAATGTTCTCAAGGAAAATGTCGTTAACAAAACTACATTTAAACATTAACAAAAAAATGGCCTAACAAAGTAGGCCGAAGACTTCTCTTGGTTTAGAAATTCTTAATGGGCAGTCAATTATTGTGATTAAGCCTAAGGTAAACACTCAAAAGCAAAACTAGGTTAAAAATTCCTCTATCGAAGCTCTTAAGGAGCTAGGTTGTAAAAAGAAAGGGTTAACTATTCATCAGGATAATCCCTCTTAGGATTGTGTTTACTGGCAAGGCAATTTTAGTCAGAATGATGATCTACATCCTTTTGTCACACATCTTCAGGGTTGGGATAAGGAAACCTTGGATTTTGTTCAAAGACTGCAAGCACACTCAAAAAATAAAACTAGTGCTTCTAATCTTTTAAACCCTGGTTCAGCTTTTAAGACAAGGATGGAGGTTTCTAAAGGATTTGTTAGGGAAATGGTGATGGATATCGATAATGTTGTTGGGGCCCATGCTAGACCTATGTTGAATGTTTAGGGGAATGCCTCTCTTTCTAAACAGGATTAACACCTTTTGCTATCTTAGTCCTCCATTTCTTAACCTTTAAATGAATATTTTAATTTAGAATTGTAAAGGTGTCTCAGAGTAAGGCTTCACTACCATGATCAATAATCTAATGAATAGGTATCGTTCTAATTTTTTATGTTTGTTGGGAGACACATGTGAATGGGGAGAAAGAAAAAATAAAAAATTGTTAAAAAATTCAAATTTGATGGTTACTATATTCAGGATGGTGTGGGCTTCTCTAGTGGTATTTGGAAGATACAAGTGCTTTAATCTCATCATTAATTTATTCACATGCAAATTGCCTTTGAGAATTGTAGCTTGTGGTTTTTCACTGTTGTTTATAGAAATCCCTAGCCTGTCTCTTGGAGGGATCTTTAGGTTGGCCTCAAGGAGATTTCTAATCAAACTATGAATTGCTGGTGTGTAAGGGGTGATTTTAATTCTGTCTTGTCTATTGATGATACTAGTGGTACTTCCAATATGTCGTGTGACTCTATTGTCTTTCAGGACACTCTGCTTGACTATGACCTTCATGGTATAGGTTTCCAAGGGCAACCTTTTACTTGGCAATGTAATAATATTATAAGAAGACTTGATCGTTTTGCGACTAATAGTCTTTGTTCAACCCTCTTTGATAATGTTGTGGTCAAATATCTCCCTAAACTCAAGTCAAATCATATTCCAATCAACCTAGACTTTAGGGCTAATGGCTTAAATAATACTGTTGGAAAGCCTTTTTGGTTTTTAGCCTCTTGGTTAACTCATAATACTTTCCAAGATCTCCTGCAAAGATCGTGGTTGAAGAATAAGGATTTGGAGTATAATATTAACTCCTTTATAGAGGCGGCTAAAGATTGGAATAAAAACATTTTTAGTAATATAATTAGCAAAAAGAACATAATCTTGTTGAGATTAGAAGGTGTAAGTCATTCTCTAAGTTTTCATATTAATACTTTTCTATAGAATCTGCGGGCTCAATTATGGAAAGGGTATGAGGCTTTGGCTATCTAAGAGGAAATTTATTAGAAGCAACTTTCTAGATGTAAATGACTTTCATATGGTGATTGTAACACTACTTATATCACACCCCAAAATCCCCAGAGTAGGACCGGCACAGGACACGAGGAAATTCCCCGAACTTGCAAGCCTTACACTGGAAGGACATTTAATACCATGCCAAAACTAAACAATTTACACCATATGCAATATAAATTGTCTTAATATAAAATGAAAGGTTTAGTACAAAACAAGGAGTTTTGTAGAAATTTCGGCAGAACCTCCCCAATAAATAGGACATCCCAAAATTTCTACAATATCCTGTAAGGCAATAAAACATATAGGAGAGCTCCACTCTCACTAGCACAGCCCAGTATAGCATCAATACCATATACAACAATAGGGAAAGTTCAACTGTGGTCCCTGTATAACCCTCAGACATACAAAACAATTACTATCGTTTTAAATATATATATATATATATATACATATCAAAATAAGCCATGAATATCAAATTAATAAAAAAGAATAAGTCTCGCAATATCCAAGTGGGGCTCATCAATAGAACTTCTAATCACTGCTCTACTGCCTCCGGGTACTCGGCTATCTCCTTATCTGAGACCAAATTTTTTCGACAGATAGCACCCTAAAATTAGTAACAAATTTCATATATAAATTAAAATCAAAACTTGGTCAAAAGTTGAATAAAATGAAATAACATTTAAACTACAAGTAATCACCATTACACGTAAATAATTTAGCTAATTAACACACTTTTCAAAACATTTACTTTAAAGTGCCATAAACAATGAGTCAACAAGTTTTCGAAGGTCATTTCAGAGGAATGACTACTAAGGACCCATCTGGTATGGCACATAGCCACAAAAAGGGCAAATCACAACAGGCGATGATACATAATCCTTAAGGGCAAATAACCAACATACGTGAGGTCATAACTCACGAAAATTATCACTCATCAGTCCTTGTGTGATGGCTGTCACACGGAGCTAGCACCATCATTAACCCTGCTAGCTAGGTCATTACCTAAGTGCACTAAGGGCTAATAGTACTGTTATTGGCAGCCAATGTCCTATCTAGTCCTTCTAATGATAATGTAATCAAAACAAGCATGCACAGGGGAATACAACCAGTATGCATGAAATCAAATTGTCTTTCAATAATGGTTTATCTAGCAGCTAATCATAACCGTATGCATGATGTTTCTCAAAATTCATTTCTCAAAATCATATATAATGCCATATAATATATTAAAGAATTTTATCTATTCATCCTTTCAATCCTAATCAAGTTTAGTCATGCTCAAATTTAAAATGATAATGAAAATTGAAATATAAAAAAGAGTATTGGGGAGTACTATCTGCACATCTGAGTGCCGTTAACTATCAGCAACTCAATACCTTCTCTCGGATGACTTTATCACTTTTACGAGCTACCTACGCCAATTGAAAAGCAAGAAATTACTCCTCTTCCTTCTTATTACTCAAAAAAAACCCTAACTCATATTCCTTGATTCCATCACTAACTTTTCCAGACTTTTCGTCAATTTACATTTTCTACTCTAAAAACGTTCTGAGTTTTCATTTTAGTCCCAGATTTCATACATTTGCCTTTAATCCAAGAAAAACCATGATTAAAAATAGGTTTTCATCCTATACACCTTGAAATTGTTCTTATAGGATCCATTTGAACCCATTACAATGCAGCATTTCACCATTTTTGAAAACCCCAAAATTTCGAAACTTTTCAGTTTGGTCCCTGTCAGCACAACTTCTCAAAAACTAGCCCAAAAATCATACTTCCAAAGCTGAAATTTGATGGATAGGGGCCAAAAATGCTTCTCCTAACATCATTTTCATGAAACAAACACTTAAAACTTACCGAAATCGCAAAAGAAGTTGCTGGTTTGAGCTTCACGAAGACTGCCAAAAAATCGACGTTGCCGCCGGCGGTTGCTGGTGGTGACTAGCCAAAAAATATTACCAGTGAGTGGAGGAGCTAGCCAGAGGTGGTGGCGGCTGGCTGTGGTAGAGAGGAGCAGCAAAACTCACTAATATGGAGCAATGTTTTGACGCAAAAATGACGGGAAAGAGTGGAAAATGGAAGAAAAAGTAAGAGGGGCAATTTAGTAATTTTACCTATGGGGGAACGTGTCAGCACCAAAATATTCTTGAGGGAGGAGGGAGCTAATCTTGAACCCACGTCTTCTTGAATCTGGATGCTCAACCTTAAGCTCATATCTGATTAGTAATACACACCACAAAAATTAATACTCCTCTCTTTCCTAAGAACAAAATTTTTGCACTACAATTTGGCAAGTGTTACAACTTACTTTCATGGTATAGCTTTAGCTCGAAAAGAAAAAAACAAAATCCTTATGCTAAGAGATGAAAACAGGTCTTAGATTAAAGACCAAAATACTTTGCAAGAAATGAGTTTTTCCTTTTTCAATAAGTTGTATGAGTATGAGGACGTCCATGATCAATTCCTGATCTTTGGTATGTTCCTCAATCTAATAGATACTGAGTTTTCTTCCCTAGCTAATCAAGTTATAGAAGAAGAAGTAAATAGAGATCTATTTAATATGGGTGCTTGGAAAGCGCCTGGTCCTATTGGTAGTCTTGTGATGTTCTACCATTATAATTGGGACTATACGAAGGACTCCATAGTTGATTGGGTGTTTAAGGCGTTTTCTGAGCCAACTTTTATTCAATCTGTTAATTTTACCTTCGTTTCTCTTATTTCGAAAGTTCCTACTCCTGAGATGATAAAGCATTATAGGCTGTTGGGTTGTGTAATGTGGTTTACAAGTTAGTTACTAAAATTCTTGCTACTAGACTTAAAGAGGTTATGCCCAAAATTATTGAGCCAAACCAATGTAGCTTTGTGCCAAGGAGACACAGCGCTAATAACATCATTATTGCCTAGGAAGTTGTCCATTCTATGAATACCAAGAAGGGTAATGTTGATTTTATGGCTCTTAAGATAGATCTTGAGAAAGCCTATGATAGGCTTTCATGGGATTTTATAAAAGACACCTTGGATGATATTGGCCTTTCAGAAAACATTATCAATATAATTTGGTGGAGTGTTACTTCTGCTAACATGCAATTACTCTGGAATAGTCATACTATTGACTTTTTTTTTCCCTCAAGGGGGATCCCATTTCTTATTATCTTTTTGTTCTTTGTATTGATAGACTTTCCTAATCCATCTCTTTAGCTGTTGAGCAAAAACGTTGAGATCCTATTTCTTTTAATAGGAGGGGCCTATCATTTTTGACCTGGTTTTTGCTGATGATCTTATTTTATTCAGTACTATTTCCACTCAACAAGCGCATGTTATTAAGGAAACTTTGGTGGTTTTTTTGTAAAAGCTTAGGTCTGAAGGTTAATAACTCGAAATCTGACATTTATTTCTCAGCAAATGTCCCTCGAGATAATAGAAATGAGATTAATCAGTTTCTGGGTATAAATCAAACTGATAATTTAGGAAAATATTTAGGTGTTTCCCTTATTCATAATAGATGTTCATACAGAGATTTCCAATATCTTATTGATAGAATGATTAATCGTTTGAATGGTTGGAAGGCTAACACCCTTTCGCTGGTTGGGAAAATCACTTTGGCTCAGTTAGCCCTTGCTTCCATCCCTACTTATGTGATGCAAGCTACAAAAATCCCTCTTCAAGTATGTGATCGTATGGATAAAATTTGTAGAGATTTTATCTGGGACGACTCCAAGATAAGAGGAAGATCCACTTAATTAGTTAGGATAACATTTGCAAATCCAAGATGTTTGGTGGCTTGGGTTTTCGAAGAGCTTGGGATTTCAACCAAACCTTTATAGTGAAGCAAGCTTGGAACCTTATTTATAAGAGAGAAGTTCTCTGGGTGAAGGTGGTTCATAACAAATATAGTTGTTATGATGCAATTATTTTGATTGTTCGCCAGCGTAGTATCGCATCAAATTTTTGGTGTGAAATTGTTCAAATCTGGGTGCCCTTTTACTGTAATCTCCTTTAGCGACTTGGGAATGGTAATTTGGTTTATTTTTGGACTAATCATTGGGTGACAGGAGTTTATAATCTTGAAGATTTTGCTACCATTGATGTTAATGATAATATTCGATATGAGTTAGTGGCTGATTATGCTCTTGAAAATAGGGATTGTGATGTTTTCAAGCTTCAACAAGTCTTTCTTGCTGATTGTGTGGGTATTATTATTCCCTTAAGAGTTTTCCCCTTAGTTGAGGATATTGACTCTGTAGCCTGACTTTCGAATACCATTGGTATGTTTTCTTGTAAATCTGTTTTTTATTCTTGTTTTGGAATTAACTGGAACTTGTAGGATGATCTTTTTGGTAAGATTTGGAAACTAGGTGTCCCTCAACGTATTCAAGTCTTTATGTGGCTTGTTGCGAATGAAGCTCTTCTCACTAATAGTGCTCGCCATCGTCAGTCTTTGGCTGCTTCTTCTTCTTATTCTCTTTGTGGCTTGAATGATGAAATAATGCTATACTTTATTCGCAATTATACTATCGCTAGTTTGGTGTGGAAGTGCATTGTACCTAACTCTCTTCGTTTGGATTTCTTCTAAGGAGACCTTACTTAGTGGTTGGATTCGTATCTTAATAAGAGAGCTCATTTTTTTAATAGGGTGATTTGGCTCTATGCTTTTCCTTTTATTTGTGCTGAAATTTGGTATGCGAAAATTAAAGAATCTTCGAAGAGGTTAGTATTGAGCTTACTAGTTTCTTGAGGTATTTGGTTGCGTTGGTTCTGGACTATCACTGATCTTTTTCTTTCCTCCAACTTGCTAAAAGAACCATCAAGGATTTCATTATTCGGCACATTCATTGGATTCCCCTTCCTGATCATGTCGTCAAGCTTAATACCGATGGCTCTATGTCAGATCAGGGATTTGTAGCTTGTGGTGGTATGTTAAAAGACATCAGGGGCAATTTTATCAAAGGTTACAATGTAAGTCTCTCAAACTACACAATTACTAATGTTGAATTGTGGGGCTTACTTTACAAGCTCAAAATTTGTTTTAAAGCTGGTTATAGATCTATCTTTATGGAACTTGATTCCTTGATTGTGGTTAAGATGATTGAAAACTTATATTATAATCTGCATGGAAGCTTCCATTTGGTTCGTGTTATTAGACGTTGATTGAATTTGGATTAATCTATCCAAATTTATCACATCTTTTGTGAATCTAATTTTGCTACTAATGTCTTTGCTAAGTATAATCATAATCAATTTCTTTCTTTTAACTGTTTTGATACTATTCCTAGTTTCGCCTTTTTAGTTATTGCTGCTAGCTTGCAGGGTGTTTGTCATCCTAAATTTATAGTTTGCTAGTTTTGTTTTTTTCTTAAGTGTTTTGTCCTGTTGTTTATAAAAAAAAAATGGTAATTTGTAAACTTAATTTTAGTCAAAAGTAAATTTTAATAATCATGATTTATGTTTAAACATTTTTATTTAAAAGTGAATTTTGTTCTTAATCTATTTCTTCTAACGTAAAAATAAGGTTTTTATTCCACTTTCAAATGAATTGAGGTTTGGAAAACAATAATAATATTAGACCAAATTACAAGACCTTATTAGTAAGGCAAACTTTAATTTTAACGTATAAATAGATTTGTTGGCATTTCAAACGTTAAAATGATACACATTGTTAAGACAAAAATTTACATTTTGAATAATAAAGAGAGGTTTTAGAATCTTTTTCATTTTATTTTATTTTAAACTAACTCATATTCAATTATTTAGCCCACATTGATATTTTAATTGTTCGCCATTTCATTCTTACTATTCATCCAATCACATTCTTTAAGATTTTTAAAAAATTAGTTTAAACAAAGTTTGAGTTGAAGAAGATATCGTGAATGTAATAGCTAAAAAGTTTTAGAAGTTTATAATCGGAAAATGCATTTAATTAGTTTAAGCTTTGAATGATATAATTTCATTTTGCAATAATTAATTTTAAATAACAATTGAAAAATGATTCGCGGATTCTATTCATAACTTTTTTTTTTTTTTTCATTTTTGTTCTCTCAATAAAATTTGGTTGAGCTACTTGAGATGGACGGAGAAACCAAGGGCCTACCTGCTGCAACTGCAGATGTAGCAGCATACTTGAAAAAAGAACGAGGAGCCTCGTTTTCTCCACGTAGCTTCTGATTCCTTCATCTTCTTCCTTCATTCATTCCACTGCTTCACTGAAGAAGCTTGGGAGGATTTTGGAACCTGATAAAAGCTTTTCCTTTGACCTCCGTTCATACCAAATTTTGAGGGGAAAAATGATTCAGCAATCGATTTTGATGAAACCTTCTTCGCTCTCATTCCCAGCCCCATTTCCAAGAGTCCCCAAATGTTGCAATTTTTATAATAACCCTTTCCCTTCAACTTCATCAATTCGATGTGAGGCGGCGGATTCATCATTGTCGTCCTCTAAGATTGGTGGAGACCAGCCATTGTCATCGTCGACGTCGCTTCCGGCGACGGCAAAGCTGATGGAATCAGAGAAGAATAGTGGGCCGTACCCAGGTGGGATGGGTCCATACACTGGAAGAGACCCGAATGTGAAGAAGCCAGCGTGGTTGAGGCAGAGAGCTCCTCAAGGTGACCGGTTCGAAGAGATTAAGGGATCGTTATCCCATTTGAAACTTAACACTGTCTGCGAGGAGGCCCAGTGCCCAAATATTGGAGAGGTTCTATTCGACTTTCTGTCGTTTTATTCAATTATCCTTCTTATTCTAGAATAATTTTTAATTCAATTCTTAGCTTCTATAAAAACAAAGGAAACCTCTCTAAATTCATATATAAGAACTCATTTGGTGGGTCGAGTCGTATATCGATAACATATGAATGGTGTCAGCATCAAGATACTTGATTAGGAGTTAGCAGTGACGGTGAGAACCCAGCATTTGTTTCCATGTTATTGTATATATCTTTATTCTTTGATGTGTTTCAATATTATTTCTCGAATTACATTTTGGGCTTATTTATGTTTTATAGCAGTGCCTTGCTCTCATTGCGCCTTTACCTGATCATGTTTTTTCTCTTTTCCCCTGTTCTTCCTCGAATAAGTAAAAATTCCGGATAGCATGTCTTCTAATTAAAACTAACTGTTGATCCAGAGTGGTGTTGAATTTTACTGTAATTTCAGTCTCAATACATAATCAAATAAATAAAACAAGTTACTTTCGTCGGAAGCACAGTGCTCTGCTCTCATTGCACCTTTATCTGACTATGCTTTTTCTCTTTTCCCCTGTTCTTTCTTGAAGAAGTAAAAATTTCGGTAGTATGTCTTCCAGTTAAAACTAACTGTTGATCCCAAGTGGTGTTGAATTTTACTGTAATTGCGGTCTCAATGCATAATCAAATAAATAAAACAAGTTACTTTTGTCCGAAGACTGGTGCTACTACAGAGCTCTTAATAAATAATGGTTTGGCAGAAGTTGTGTGTGTGTGGTAGACGGCTGAAGTTATGATTTTTATGCACTTCTGTTGAAGTATGTAATTGAATTGGTTAATAAATGCTTCCGCATATGTTTAAGCAATATTTATAAAATTTGATTCCACATTAGCCTGTTTCTCCTTTATAATTGTAAGCAATCCAAGGGCGACTATTGCAAAAGTGACTCTGTAATTTCCCTCATGGAAGTGTAGGGAAAATGATACATTATAAAATTGCATTGCATCAGCATTTAGCATGTTAATTTGAGGCTTGAACTTTGTTTTATTTTTTTATTTTTTGTCTGCATATTGATCTTTCTAAGCAATATAATATCAAGGAACCAAATTAAGTAAGAAAATGTAATTGTTTAATTGTGAGTAATACTTAAATGTTTTGTGTTACTTGGTTTGAAGTGTAATTATAATGTTATTGACGACATTTGGATTCTGATGTATAGTGTTGGAATGGGGGTGGAGATGGTATTGCAACAGCAACAATCATGCTTCTTGGAGATACTTGCACCCGTGGATGTAGATTTTGTGCTGTGAAGACCAGCAGAAATCCAGCACCACCTGATCCAATGGAACCAGAAAATACTGCCAAGGCCATTGCAAGTTGGGGGTGTGTAATTATCATTTTGGAACTTTATATTGCACCTTAAATTAATAATCTGCATGCCTGAATTATTAGCATGTCTACATGAGAGAATGAAACAATTTAGGTGCTGGACTGCGGCTATGTCTTTTGGCTGATTTTTACCCATATGATATGCATCCTCATTCACCATTTTTAAACTTTCAATTTTGAGTATAATACACTTTTGGTTCCTCACTTATTGAAATGCCAAAATGGTTCTCCACTCATTGAAAATGTCATATTTGGTTCCCCACTTTTCAAAAAAAATACCAAATATAATCCCTTAAATTTAGGGTTTAGGGTTTGACAGAGGAACTAAATTTGGTAACTTTTTAAAAAATGACGGACCAAGTGTAACGTTTTCCAACTAGTAAGGGACTACTTTAGGCATTCAAATGAATGAGGGACCAAAATGGCAATTTCATGATAAATGACGAACAAAAAATGTATTTTTCTCTTTCAATTTTAGTTCGTTGCCCTTACATCCCTATCATATTAGAACTTGAGCATAGTACCAATTAGTCTAGGTGAGTAAGCATCTGTAGTCCATTTTCTTCAATAAAGACAATTTGCTTGACCAAGGAAGAAAGTAGCACTTGCTTACTTGCCTGTGTTTAAGGCTATGTTTTGGAGTTTAAGGAAGGATGGAATGAAGTGGACTGACTTGAATAGATATATTGTTTGGAAGTTTCAATGAGGAAAGGGAGGGACACCTATCAATTTTGTTGGGAAGTTATAATAAAATAAATGAAATTCAATGACTCATTAATTATTTTTTCCAATATTACCCCTTGTAACATAAGCACATGACTAATAATTTGTTATTATTTAATACATAATGTTACGTAATTCTTCTATCCATAATTTTATTTTATTTACTAATTATCATGTCCATATTTTTTAATCTAATACAGTTAGTACAAAATATCTATGTGCTTCAAAAAATTTTAAAAGACAAACTTATGCTAAAAAGAAAAATTGTTGACAAAAAAAAAATTAAAAATATATATATATGAAACTAATCCACACATTGTAGATTCTTTCATTCTCTCTTTTTTATTTTGAAATTTTAAGTGTAAAAAAAAAAAAAAAAGAGAAAGGCCAAGACCATAATGATAAAAATTTGATAATGTTGTAACAATTAGAATTTGGTATATTAGTAATAAAATAAGGGTACATTAGTAATTTAATTTCTTATACAACTTCATTCCATCCTAAACCTCCCAATTCAGAGAGACATCAAAATTGGAGTTTTAGATGGCAATGAGGGGTTTTAGTGTCCCTCCCTTGCCATTTTGTTCCACGTTAAAGAAAACATTCAAACATAAGTCTAACCTATTTTAGCCATTCCATTCCTTGTTACTCCCTCCTCAACCATCCATCCAAACATAGTCTAACTCATTGTTTAGCGTTATGGAGGTTACTATTTAAGTTGTTCTTTGGTGTTTTTCTCTGAAATGGAATGGTTGAATTTAGAAGGATAAGTAGTTGTCCTTAGATTTGTTAAGGAAGAGTACTGTTTTCTGTGGCTCTCTTTAGCACCCAAACCATGGTTTCTTTAAGAGAGTTACCTTTGACAGATATGGCTGAGGTATAGGAGGTCAATATTTTATTGATGAGTTTGTTTCTTTTTGCTGTGTTTCATTTTTGTGCTTTTGCTAACAGGTATATCTTATCTTGCCTCCTATTTATTTGTATGCCTTCCATCCTCTCTCATGAAAATTATAAAAAGAATGCAGTAAGTGCAAAAATAATATGACAGCATGCAAGGGGCTATGATAAACACTAGAAATTTTGTAATGTAAAATTGTTGTGAAGTTTCAGAGTTGCAGCATTTTCAATCTGATAAACATGCCCAGTTTTCTGACCTGGGATATACTTTCTTAATATCTTTAGTTACTGTATTTTGACATGGGTGTAGCGATATCAGGGATGTTTTTGTAGGAGGAGACTGTGATTTTTCTATTTTAAGCTCTCTAAGTTGCGATTTAAAAACTACTGGCACACAGAATTATTTGTATTTGTTCTGTTGTTATATTAATTTCTTCTGTGTAGCCTAATGAGTAATGACTGCTATATAAGCTTAGATATTATATCTTTTATGTTGCACATCTCAAAAGCTCTAAAGAATCCCTAAGTGATAGATAGAGGACTCTTTTTTTTTTTTTTTCCCAAAAATATACAATAATCTCCCAGTTATACTCTCAATGTGACAATGTGGGGACCTGGTTGAAATTGACACCACTATAATTATTTCTTTATGATAGGTAAACATTTAAAATCATCCTGGTAGGCGTTTGTTCCATCATCACAGATGTAATTTATAATGAAATGTTAAACTCTATGCTAACTTCTGTAGTTTATGAAATATTGTAAAGTTCACACGTTTGTGCAAGTGCAATTTTCCTACATAGCCTGCAGGCATGTCATGTTCATCTTTCTGGTACATATGAATTTTATTAGATGTGCATGCCTGCTAATTACAAGTTTCCAACTTTTTCAGTGTGGATTATATTGTCTTAACAAGTGTAGATCGTGATGATATACCTGATGGAGGAAGTGGGCATTTTGCTCAGACTGTTAAAGCCATGAAGGTGCATTGATATTTTAAACTGTTAGTTTAAGATGCAAATTGCAAAGATAAGAATACTAATTGCAATAAAAACAATTTGTTTGTGTGATTGTTTTTGGCAGAATCTAAAACCTGAGATCATGGTTGAGTGTTTAACCTCTGATTTTCGGGGTGACTTGAAGGCTGTAGAGACTCTGGTTCACTCAGGTTTAGATGTCTTTGCTCATAACATTGAAACAGTGAAACGGCTGCAAAGAATTGTCAGAGATCCTAGGGCTGGGTAAGTTGCTTAACTGATCCTTTCTAGCTTTTTTATCTTACAAAATCAATCATTATTGCTGAGAAACACCAATGAAGTGTACCATCATTGGATGTGAATGCGATATGTATCTATATGTTGTACACCTGCACCTGTAAATAACATTTCCACATTGCTTTTGACCAAAATTGTTCCCATCTGATTCTGAACAAAATGGTCTACACTGGTTTGACAAGTTTTAGAATATCTCAAACGTATTTTGAAATGTGTTGAAATGTCTCAGTATGCTGAAAAATGGCTGTGAATTATGTCAAAACCTGAAAAGATGGACTGAAACTTATTTGAATCCTACCATAACATTAGAATTTGTTGAGATTTGGTGTTTTATGTATTTTGTATCATATCAAACATATTGATGGGCCTGAGGGAGTGGGCCAAAATACTTAAGTCTATGTAAGAAGGAAGGGTAAACAAGCTAGTGTTGGGCAGGAGAGTGGTAAGAATATTCCTAGTAACTAACTCTGACACGTGTATGGGGAGGCAGAGAGTGAGAGGAGTGCATGGGAAGGATTAGCGGGGAGGGGGGGGGGGGGTGTGTGTTAGTTAGGAGGTTAGGAAGAAATTTGGACTTGCTTGGAAGAGACGCTGGCCTCTCTAATGTCAATGAGGTCTCTCTGTTTTCCATTGTTCCTTGTTATTTTGCTGTTTCCTGGTTTACTCCTTTCTCTGATTACCTCAGAGGGAACTCAACCAGAGTCCTGCTCATAAATAATACCATACAGCATTTTCAGTAGCTTGGGTCTCCACCACATATATTATGCAATAATTTATATGAGGTCTATTGCTAAATATTTGTAGTATTTTATTACTATACTCACTATCATATTTTAGATTTTCAAAAAATTGCCATATCCCTGTATCAGATCTCTTTGCGTACATGACTCAGTTTAATTCTCTTACTCATTTTGTAGCTCTTGGTTGCCCTAGTATGTACTTCATATTTCACTTCTTTCACTTGCTGGCAAATTTAATATCTGAAATCTTGGAAGCACTAATATATGCAAGTGACTTAACTACTGGTGTCAGATGCACATCTGATACCAATATGTCTGAAATGCCTGGATACATACTCCAGGTGTATCAAGCATTAGCAACTGAAATGGGAGAAATACGGATGGGACATGGCTTGATACTCAACCAACACCTCAGATTAAATCATTGAAACTTACCAATTAGGAACTGAACCTTTTCATTGAAAGAAAAGACACTGTTAAGGCATTTGGGTTCATTTGAATTGAAGTTTCTGTTAAAAAATCAACTTCCATTTTAAGGATTTGCTGAAATATGGCAGAAAAAAGATAATAGAACAGATATAAAATAAGAAAACGATATCACAACTAAGAAATAAATAGAAATATTTCAGCACCGTTTTAGTGCCATTTTGGCACATTTCAAAACATATCCTGCAAAAAAAAAAAAATCTCCAAGTGTATTGTATCACATATTGTATTGGACTTGCCTCCTATTTGTATGTATTCATGCTTCTTAAGTTATCAGTATTGTATCTCATATCTGTGCTTCATAGGCTGAAATTCATAGTGAAATCCAGTACTGCCAAATCAATTTATAGGTTGGTACATAACGCCAAACAAAGAACAAAAGGAAAAAGGAATAAGATTCTGTATTAAAGACTTCAAAATTGCCAATTACAGTACAATCGGTTTTCTTAGGCTGGTTTTGCTTTATTCTGAATTATCATTTGCTCAGTTCCATTTCTTATGTGTAGTATGGATGCAGGTACGAACAAAGCTTGTCAGTTTTAAACCATGCAAAACATAGCAAGGAGGGTATGATAACAAAATCTTCTATAATGCTGGGCCTTGGAGAGTCTGATGATGAGGTGAAGGAAACTATGGCTGATTTAAGGTCCATTGATGTTGATATTCTGACACTTGGTCAGTATTTGCAGGTTAGTTAATGTAAAATACTTTGGTGCTGTCTGTCTAGGCCTGCTTAAAGCGTTTGAAATTGGATCTGAAATTCATTTCCAATCTTAAACCCCTTTACTAATGACTCTGAATTTTTATACTTCATAATTTTGGAATTGCCATAACATGTTTTAGTTCGCTTCATTTTGGGCAATTGTTACTTTTCTTGTTCCTCTGCTTTTATAGGTTGTTGTGGCTTATTAATTCAAAACATATTCTTGTTGCAGCCGACTCCATTGCACTTGACTGTCAAAGAGTATGTCACCCCTGAGAAGTTTGCTTTCTGGAAAGAATATGGGGAGTCTATTGGTTTTCGATATGTAGCCAGCGGGCCACTGGTAAGCTCATAGCAGATGCATTAGAATACTAATCGAGTTCCCTGCTTTTTCATGAATTATATACATGATTATTGCCAATCTGATATAAATCCAAATGACAAATTTTTCACATAGATGGACTAACAAGATGTGTTGCACTTTCAGCATATTGTCCTAGAAAGGCGGACTTGAATCAATCAGTTAAATATATATATATATATATATATATATATTCATATATATATATATTATGTTCATGGGCTGGGTTGGGGTTGGGCCAAAGTCCAATAATTTTTTAGCTTTGCCATGTTGATTTTTTCCCTTTTATAAATATACCATATATCACAATAATTGACATTTCTCATCTAATAAATTAACAAAGTTGAGAGTCAATATAGTAAATTTCATAACTAAGGGCATTTTTATCCAAATAGTCAGTTTTTTTCATGTTTGATTTATTAGAATTAGAATATATATATATATATATATATGTATATAGCAATGAGACAGAAAATAAATTATGAATATATTGCAAATTTTAAAGAGTGAGAAAATTGATGAATTTTCCGGTTGGGTTGCTTTATAGTGCATAGGCCTAATAGGAGGGGGTTGAATCCCCAAATGTCAGGTTCATACCTAACTCTGCCATCTCAAGTATGCACATGGACCAAACTCACCACAGTGTATATATTCCTCTCATCTTAATTGTGAACTGATGAGATCCTCACTGAAAATCCTTTATCTATGCTGTTTCAGGTACGATCTTCATACAGGGCTGGGGAGCTGTTTGTGCAGACAATGGTAAAAGAGAGAACAAAGAATGCCAGTAGCTCATCCTTGTAACTTTGAGCTCTGTGATTTGGAAACTGAGGAACAACGAATGAAGAGATTGCCCCATTTGCAATTGATGCTGAGATTTAGGCAAAAGGTTTAAATTTATATTTTTACTGTCAAATGTATAATCATATGAATTGCGATAAGAAATTCTATGCAATTAATTCTTAATTTATCAGTATGTAAGTATGTTTATTCATTATATGTCAGGAACATAAAATGATCGCCGAATGCTGGTGATTCTTTCGATGTTAGTTAATGAAAGATTATAGGCTATAGCTGAAACTTGTCTTGTTCTTTAATGTTCTAGATTGTAAGTTAAAATCTAGAGAGTAATATTTTTGCAGTGCAGTGTTTTGATATTTATCTTTATGGAAATGATTTGTGTCAAAACTCTTACATGTACATCTGCAAATGAATTCAATAAATATATAAGATTACTTGTATTTAGACCCAAGTTCATTAGAGTTCAAAATGGATAGCTAATGACTGTGTGGAAGACCTATATAATGTAAGATTATTTCCATCATCGAAATCACCAGTGAGCGTAAAGTAAGAGAAGAGTGCTAGTTATGTGTTGAAAACTTTGGAAGCCATTGCTCAGCTTGCTGATGTTGAGTACAACTTGCCCCTCAACTGAAGTTAAGAGTATTAGCGCAGCTTAAGAATGCTAATATAATATAAAGCTTGATAGTATAAAATATGATGGGAGTTTATGTTTATGCAGCATTAGTATTGCGAGGGATAGAGAGATTATGATGATCTAGAATTAGAATATATTTTTAAATTGCTTATTCTAGCTTGATTAATAATATTGTAATAGATAGTATTAAGTATAATTGATTTGTAAACGATCATTTTGAGTTAGCCAATGTTCCTCCTTTTTCTCTGAGAGCTTGCAGTATCTCTTCCTTTTCTAGGAGGATGATTCTATGTTCCGAGGCAGGGTCTGAATTTGGTTTAAAGCTGTTGTTGTGAGTATGGAGGTTGATCCGGAAGGTGAGAGGATGTTGAAGAGCAAGCCCGAGATTACTCTGAAGTGGGGGAGCAATGATGGAGTGAAGATTCGGAGTAGAACCCTGATTGGGAAATTAATTACCGAGAAGATGAATAAAGCCACAGTGTTCCCGATGATTAAGAAGGACTGGAATTTCAATAATGGAGTTAGTGTTTTAGGGGTGGCTAATAATGTGTTTGTTTTTTTCCTTTCTTAGTGAGGTTCAGTGCAGAAGAATTTTAAGAGGTAGGCCTTGGGCGATCTTGGGCTGCATCTTGAATGTTCAGGAGTGGGCAGAGTATAAAGTTTATCATGAGTTTGATTTCGGTTTTTGTCCTTTTTGGGTGCAATTTCACAATATCCGTTTGGAAGGCATGAACAAGGTAACGCTGTTAGACTGGGGCAGATGGTGGGTGTGACTGTTATGGTTGAGGAACCATGTTTTAATGGCAGATATTTGAGAAGCTTTATTCGAGCTAGGGTGTTAATGGATTTAAGGAAGCTGCTGCGTGCGGGGATGTGGGTTCAGAGGCCGGGGAGATCAAAGATCTGAATTGAAATTAAGTACGAGAAGTTGCAGAATTTTTGCTGTTAGTGTGGCGTGATTGGGCAGGAGATGCTCTATGGAAGGGTTAATGTCGTGTGGAGGAGAGAGTAATTCGAGGTTCGGGGCCTGGTTGGGTACAGCCTATAAATTGATTGCTCGCAATGATCATCGTGCTCCCCCACTCCAGAGTAATCTTTGGGGTGGCCTAGATGTATTCCTTGCGATTTCTTTATCATTAATTGCTCGCAATGATAATCGTGCTGCTGATTGTATAGCAGGGAGAGCCTTAAAAGGGATGGATCCGTATGGGTGGGTGGTCAACCCTCCATCCTCTCTAGTGGCTGTTTTTGCAGGGATGCGGTTGAAGTTCCATCTGACCTTCAATCTGGAGTTGGATGGCGGGGTCTGTTGGATGTTTAGTTTTGTGCTGTTTCTTTTAGTTTGTTTTTTTGGTGTTTTTTGTTTGCTGGTTTCTTTCGTGTTATGGTTATGGCTGTTTTGTACTGGTTTGATTTGTCTTTTGGTTGTTCAATGAATGAGATTTTTTTGTGCAATGAAAAAAATAGAATTAATTTGTATAAACCTATATTACATATATTAAACACATTGTAAATTGAATTATATCAGCTTATGTAATCTTTAACATATACCAAATAAAACTATACTAATTTATAAACATAGAAATAAAAATAAAAGGATAGCATCAAATATATAAATTAAGAATATTAAAATATTTAAATCAAACTTTTATCTACATACGAGAAATGAAAATATATTCTCTGTAACTTTCTCATTCAATCATACTGAAGGGTGGTCAAGCTCGTTACAAGACGACCAGTTTCTGACTAGTTTGAAGGGCTACTTTCTTTGACCAAAAAGCACTAGTTTCTTCTGATCTATTTTGACGGCTCATCAATGAAGAATAATAGTAGACGGTACAGGACACATTCAAAGGAATATTTTTATCTGTACAAACAAGAGTTTAACACGAATTTTTTAAATGTAGATTTATTAAACTATGTTAACTTGATTAAAATTAATATCCATTTTCAATTCCCATCTAAAGTTCAGCAAAAATACTTTGTTTTTAGTGGATTGCACATGGTATGTATGTGGGAAATTATTTTTATTCAGACATATAGTAGTACATAATATGAGATTATGACACTAACATTTTGAATGTATGTAATGCCGTCACTTACATCTCTCCCCCTTTTCATTTATTTATTTACTTATTTTTAAGGGACGTTTCTCACCTATTTTTAAATCTTATCTTGAATATCAAAGAATGTTTGCCCTTAATGTTTGGATGGATGGCTAATGAGAGAATCATAATGAATGAAATGACCAAAATGAATTAGACTTATGTTTAAATTTTTTTAAGGTAAAATGAAATAACAAGGGAGAGACACTAATACCTTTTTCTATTATCCAAAGCTTTAATTTTGGTGTCTTTCCAAATTAAAGGGTTAAAGATAGAATAGAGTGGTATAAGAAATTAAATTATTAATATACATATATCTTATTATTAATATATCTATCATCCACTAAGTACTATTTCAATTGTTACAACTTTATCTAATTTCTATCATTATGGTCATGACCTCTTTTTTTTTTTTTACTTAAAATTTCAAATTAAAATAGAGAAAATGAAATAATCTACAATGTAAATATATCATCTTTGGTGCACTTACAATTTTGAGTGTACCAGTGTAACCAGTTATAATATTGAAATATAATTTTAATAATATCAACCCAAAAATAATAATATTATAATTATGTTCTTATAATATAACTAGGTATACTAATGCACTCAAATTTGTGAGTGCACTAAAGATTTTACCCAATGTATATTAGTTTCATCCTTCTTCTTTTTTGTCAATAATTTTTCATTTTGGGTTTCTAAGTTTATCTTTTAAAATTTTTTGAAACAACGTAAATAATTTGTAATAAATGTATTAAACAAAAAGTATAGATAAGATAATTAGTAATAAAATAAAGAAATATGAATATGAGAATAATGTAATATTATGTATTAAATAATGACAAAATTATTAGTCATATGTTTATGTTATAAGGGGCAATATTGAAAAAATAATTAATAAGTTATTCCATTTCATTTATTTTATTATAACTTCCAAAAAAAAATTGATAAGTGTTCCTCCCTTTCCTTATTAAAACTTTCAAACAACATATTTATTCAAGTTATTTCATTCTATTACATTACATTTCATTCCATTCCATGTCATCCCATTAATGACTACTTTATTCCATCAACCCTTAAACTCTTTCTAGAAGTTTAAGGGAAGATGAAATAGAGTAGTCATTAATGGAATGATATATAATGAAATAGAGTGAAATGACTTAAGTAAATATGTTGTTTGGAAGTTTTAATGAAAAAATAGAGAGACTTTTAAAATTTTTGTTTAGAAGTTACAATTAAATTAATAGAATAAAATAACTTATTAATTATTTTTTTCAATATTATGCCTTATAATATAAATATATAACTAATCATTTTATCTTTGTTCAATACATGAAATAGGAATATAACTTATTCTCCTATCCATATTTTTTTTACTTTCTCTTACTAATTCTCCTATTTTCTCTTTCTTTTGATTTCTCAACTCACAAAATGCAATATAATTCTAAATAAAATTAATATATATATCTTATATAAACAACTTTAATATGTAAAAATTATTTATTTTAAAATTATTTTAAATAAATAAATTTGATATTTTAATTAATGATTCAATAGAAGAAGGGACAAAGATTAAATTTATTATTCGCTGAAGAAAAAAAGTTTTCAGAAGAAATGTTTCACGATGCTAACATTAGATAAATTTATAATTTTAAAAAATTTGGAAGAGTATAATAATATTTTTAATTAGTAAACCACTCCATTCCATCCTTGAAATATTGTGGATGGCTAGGGAGAGTCTTATCCATTTCATCATCATAAAAATATTTAAACATATATTCATCTTAATTTGACTATCCTACTCCTTACAACTCTCTCCCTGACCCTAAACCTTAAACCCTAAACTCTCAATTCAAACATACTCTAAAATTTCTCAAGACCTTCTTCTATAGGATGATATTGTTACAAATGACAAAAGATTAATTCTTATTTCAATCTTTAAAAAGTATAACCTTTTCTTTAAAAATTAAATTTTCCATGAACTTTTATTACTAATTTGATCTCTCATATTTTATATGTTTATCACTATTAAGTCTATCATTAATGGATGCAATATTTTTTGACAAAAATACCCTTCATTTAAAAATTTTTTTTATGTATTCAGGTTAATAGAGAATATTTTAGTCAAACAAAATTTTAAATTAGATTGAAGTATAAAATAACTTTTAAGTTTTTTCTTAAAAAAAATGTATACAATTCAAAATTAGAGGAGATATTTGTATTATTTATTCTTTATAATATTAAATATCACTTAGCATTTACAAAGTTTGTTCAGGACTCTAATAATTTAGATAACGGATGTCATATTTAAGATAGTGGGACCAATACTTAGAAAAAGAAATTGTTCTCCTAATTCATTAAATGCAGGGACAACTACACTTTGAGACCCTGAAGTTTTTCGTAATAACAAATTTGTATTGGTAATTGAAAATATTAAATTCTTATTATTGGATGAAAGTTGGATAAAAATATCAAATTCTTATTATTGGATGAAAACATCAAATTTGGAGTGTGAGATGAAAATCCAACCACCTATATTCTACCCATTGAATCAAAGCCCCATCAAATTATCTTAGAAATATGACCCAAAATTTCCCTTATCTTTAGTAAAAAGAAAAAAAATGAGTTAGCTTTATTAACTTCGATACTTGTTTTTCACATCAAATTCTTAACTCAAACTAAGCTCTTTCTTCTTTATCCTTTTGACTCTGTTTCCCTCCACCAATTTTCTAATAATTTAGAGCACCAAAGATATCTCTTATTTGATCCAGCGAATGGCAATAATTCACTCTTCAAGATAGGTGTGCTTTACGGAATAATCAAATCAATGGACAATGAAAACAACTCAATCTCACTGTAACCAACACTTTCCTTAATACCAACAAAATGCACAAAAAGCAACACACGGTTGGTACATCAGATGCTCTCATTCATGAACCCAACTGGTCCTCTCTTTCTTCCCGGTCACAGAAATTCCTATAAGTACTGTGATTCACTAAGAATTAATTCACCAATCAATTAGTCATCTCAATCTCCATTTTTGTGAGCTAAAATATCCATTTTCGTCGGAGATTGATTATCTTCAAGTTTTTGACACTACAATGAAAGTAACAGTTCTGTTACCTCTTTTCTTGCTTCAATCCATTGTTGTTTTTGCTTCTGACCCAGATCCTGTCATGGATTTCTGCATTCCCGAATCACCATCCAAACCTTTCTCCTGCAAAAACGCATCCGCAGCAACTATACACGACTTCACATTTTCCGGGATAAAGTTTCCCGGAAACTTCAAGAAATCAGGGTTTTCTTCCACGCCCGTCAACTCCAAGATCTTTCCAGGTCTCAACACTCTCGGAATGTCGTTCGTGCGAGCCGATTTCGACGTCGGAGGCGTCAATGTGCCTCACTTCCATCCTAGAGCAACGGAATTCGCGTACGTGCTGGAAGGTAAGGTTTATTCTGGATTCGTCGACACGAACAACCAGATTTTCGCCAAAGTGATCGAGAAAGGAGAGGTTATGGTTTTCCCGAGGGGTTTGGTTCATTTCCAGATGAACGTTGGGGATTCGCCTGCGACTCTTCTGGGCAGCTTCGATAGCCAGAATCCAGGGCTGCAGAAAATCCCTAATGCAGTTTTTGGATCAGGGATTAAGGAGGAGCTTCTGGAGAAGGCATTTGGGTTGAATCCCAAGGAGCTTTCCAAGTTGAAGAAAAGGTTTTCATCTTCCTAATCTGCATAATCCTGCACTGATTGAATTTCAATACGAACTCCTTCTAGTTCAAGTATAATTTATAGTGTCCATGAATCTAACGGTATATGTTTCTTTGTTTTTGTTTGAAGTATTGTTCTGTTCATTTTTAGGTATTCGTTGAATAAATGATCCAAGCCAAATAAATATATATATGTATGACAAGAATGCCTCAGAATTCATTACCTGAATCTTGCATCTTTTACTGTAGGAAATTTGAGCTCACCAGTTGAAGCCAATTTGATTGATATTATGCTTTTTCTTCATCTTTTGCCAATCACGGACAAAATCATTTAAAACAAATAATATATTTAGACTTAGTCATAGTATATAGTCATTTTTCTTTTTATTAAAATTCCCGAACAATTCCCAAACAATTTGATTGATACTTAGCGTTGATAATACCCAAACAATTCAAATGTTTACTTATAACCACACACTGAAGATAGTATATATTCATTCACGTTATTTTTTAACGACGTGGATTTAAAATTACCATAAAAATATTTTTAATTAATGTGTTATGTTTACTTATTCAAATAATCTAATCTTGCTACATGGTGAAGCTGTCATATTCAATTTTTCCCAAGTCTAAAATTAAAATTCATAAAGTGTATTTGAAATTGAAAAAAGAGAAAAAAAAAAAAAAAAACCCAAGTGGAAGAAGAAAAAATAAGCTTTTATATTTTTTGTACTCTCACCGTAATTTCAGAAATACTGTATATATTTTGGAAGATTCCTACTAATTTTTTTATTTTCAGAATTTTCTTGACTTTTGTGACGGGTGGAAGTGACGCTATTTGATGAATAAAACCGAGGCAACTGAAGTTGTTCAACTACTTGCCATATGTCTTTTTTTCAGTAAAAATTCGTTGGGTAATATTTTTTATAATATCACATTTCTTAACTGATTCTCTTAAAAAAATCTTTATGAATCATAAATTTATTAAAATTTTATTCAAGACATTCGCAAGTCAAGAGATGACTCGCAAGTCAAGATATGACACAAGTCAAAATCTTGACTTTTTAGTTTTGCGTGATTCTAGTATGAATATATTAAGAAAATGGCTAAGAATAGGTTCAACTTGAATAATGAAACCATATATGTAAGATGGAATTAGGATCTTTTAAATTTTTCTGTGAAAACAATTAATAGAAAAACTTGTATTATAAAAAAAATATAAGGGATTTAAATATGATGATTCCATGATTGTTCCTTTATCCAACAGCATGATTTCAAAGAGTGGGTAACTGCTCCAAAAGCTCCAGTGGTGAATGATGGTAATGTTTGTGGTTGGACATGTGGTTGTTGCACTCATTTGATCAACCTTACAGTCTCCCATGCGCATCTCAGGGCCATTTCTTTGTTTGCACAGCCAAACTGGCCGTGATTTTAGGAGTCTAACATCACTTCTCCCATGTGATTTATCCCGTTGAGAAAAATATTTTTTTGTCCCTCACTGATTATCAAATTATCCTTTCAATCCTTTATTCATTAAAATATATAAAATAATATTTTACTTATTAAAAATATCCCATCTGATTTATTGCTTTTTTGAAAAGTATCAAATTTAATATTTTTACTAGATCTTAAATCTTGATAAACTAAATTTAATATTTTTTTAAAATTAAAATATCAAATATAATATTTTTCAATGAATTGAGAATATTTTAGACATTACGATACCTAAAATGACATTTTACCATTATTCCATCGTTTTATTAGTTGTAGAGCTCCTTTTCTTCTACCAAATAAACACTCATTGCAATCCCTCTTTTCTTTACTTTTCCCTTCTTTTCCTTTTCTGTTCACTAAGTGACGACTAGCCATGGGAAGGACTCCCCGGAATCTGTAGCCCATTTTTATCTACAGAAAATTAAATTAACTTAAAAGGTTAGAAAATTGTTTCAATTGCATCATATTGGAAAAAGATGAATTCACACTGTTTTAGTTGACATTGTTTGATCTTATCAATTGAGTCAACTCCTATTACTAAAAACAAAAGGTGATTTGATCAATTTTACTTTTACTTGGGACATATCCACAAATGACGAGCATAATGTAATCTCTGCTTCAAAGTGACAGAAGGAAGATACTTTGGCAGTTGTGGAATATAGAATGACACATCCAGATAGTGTTATCCATATGATAACATTAATTTAAAATAGAAAAACCAAACAACCACGTAGTTGTAGGAGTAAGCAACCATGACAGGCTTTGGATAATAAAAGATAAACTCTAATTTAGAGGAATTAAACTATATTGTTTACATTTAAAGACGTAGTCAAAGCAATGCATTCAACATCTCATTCCATATATCAGGCACCCCAGGGAGGCACCAATGGCTGCAATCAGAGGAAAGGCCTACTCCTGGTTTCTGCCTCTCTTCTGGGCTTATTGCCTTTCTGTAAACAGAAGGATGCCCGTCTCGCCGGAAGGCAGTCATTGTTGTGATATCTTGAAGATATACTGGAAAACTCATTCTCTTTAACACTCCTTGCAGCACTACCAGTGGTTCAGGAACATGCTGGTGGCTAAAAAATGGCAAAGGCTGCTTCTGGTTGTAGCATTTCCAGCCATTTTCCCTGCATATGATAAATTTAGGAACTAGAACAGCAGAGTAGAACACAAATGGAGTTATATCGTGTCTAACAATCATATCAGATACAACAACATGATACTTTAAAATGTATTTAGACAATTTATGTTTTACCATGTCGTGGTGTCTATATTGTATATGTGTCAATATTGATGATTTTTGAATAGGAAAGAGATGAGCTTATGGCAAATGAAAGTAACATGTACCTGTTATGCCTTGGTGACATGCTTCTAAAAATGACTCGGGTTCGGCGAGGGTCTAGATTTAAATCCACCCATCTTGCCCATGTACTGAGTCCTTTCTGATAAGCAACCATAGGGTTCATGTTCTTAATCAAATTGTGTCCCTCCATGTAATAATCCCACCTGATATTAACTAAGACTTAACCATTAGGATGTTGAATTTCTCAAATTGACAGCCATAAATGAGGAAGGAGTCAAGAGGCCAGAAGCATAGGTATATCATTGTTTGTTGATAATTGAAGTTTAACTTGAAGGAAAGAAAACATATAATGCAAAATTCAAGAGGAAGATTGGAGAATGAGAAAGCTTCCTTACGAGCTAGTTTGATCAGAGTGAGTCCACCAATGAGCTGAATCAAATACCAGAATATCAACTCCTCTCCAATACCTTGCATTCTCCTCAATCAAATCCAAATACAAAATTCTCTTATTTCCAGGCCCTCGTTTGAGTTCTACCAACAATGGTGCCCAGAAGAACTCAATCGAAGTCTCAAAATCCTGCAAGTGAACATTATAAGGTCAATCGCTTCTAGTTCTAGAGACGGTAAAGATAATAATTTTTTATGTAAGTCTTACCATAGCATGGAAGGCCATTGAAGGACCATTGTAGGTTACTCTCTTCCTAGCAGTTGGAATAACTCCTTGCACTAAGCAAACAAGAGATTCCCATTGGTTTCTCATGATAGAATCACCCACCAGCATTATTCTCTTCCTCCTCATTTTAGCAAGAAACCTCAACGCATCAAACCTAAGATATCAAGAAACCACATTTGTAAGTTCAAGACTGCTATGACCAAGTATGGGACTAATTTAAAACCCGATTCTGCCAAAAGCTTTGCAATAGTAAGACACAGATAAATATAGAAAAATTTGAGAAACATGTGCTTTAATCTTTGCTACATCTAACAAATATAGGGAACTCCCCCAAACGATGCAATCGTTAAGGAGATTTCTCTATCCCTTCAAATTGTCAACCCTTGATCAATTTATAGAAACAATTATAATAATTTCTCATTCTAAATCTATAAATTATAATTTCATACTCCCTCAACCATTTTGGTTTTAAAGCAAACCACAATTGATTGATATGATAAATAGTCAATTATATAATATTATCACGAGACATGACATGATTTAAACACTATGATATATCAAACCATACAGTGATTGTTGTGTTGTCTTTTTTACAATTTCAACTCATATGAAATCTGATATATCTTTATCTTTTAAATGTCAGTATCGCATACATACTCTTATAATGACACTGGAAGTATTGTTACTTGTAGACAAAATCATTGCTGTGCCAACTGAGTTTTGAGCCATGCGTAAATTTTGGTATTAACTAGCAAACCAGCGACGGTAAAAAGTTCATTCAAGCATTTAAACAAGCAGTCATGAGAATGTCATCAATTCTCCGAGTAAATATGAAAAAGAAGATGAAGGTACCTCGGGATAGAACAACCGTATGGCTTCCACTTCCACTTCTCATAATCGGAATCAGGGCGTCCATTTTTCTGACAAGTAACAGCAGTGCTGAGATAGGGACAGCTTGAATCATAGAGAGGGTATGATTGATCGTAAACCCATTTTCCCACAGAAAAGTCACACTTCTTCCATGAATCTGCACGGGTTTGGACAATGTTGATGTCATCAGCTTCCACGGCGAGCCCAGGTTCATGATCTTCTGGGTTGAGCAGGGATAATGCAGAGTGGAAGAAGCTCAGGAAGATGATGCTGAAGAAAAAGAAGAAGAACAGGGAGGAGTGAAGCTTTGGCTTTGCCATGGAAGCACAAGGCGAGAATGCAGAGTATGTGAAGAGACCCAAAGGAGAAAAGGCTTTTGTAACATATTATGGAATGGAAGGGCCTTGTGCTGTGAAGAAGAAAAAGTGCTTCATCAAGGCATGACTTACGGTTGTGGACCATGGCATTTGTCGCTTTTTCTTCGTACCACCGCTCTAGTAATTGACATCCTCAAGTTTTTAACTTGTTTTATTTTTTTGATAAAGTAATACATTATTTTGGCACTTCACCCGTTAATTCAATTTCGTGGTGTCCTTAATTTTTAGCCATAATTTAATCATTTAATTATGAATTAAGTTTTAATTTGATCTTGTAATAATATAAATATTAACATATTTAATTTATAATTTGGTGAAAATAAAAGATTAAATATAATACTTTTAGTAAGGGATTAAATTAAATTTGAACTAATAAGTAAATGATCAAATTGTAACTAAAAATTAGTAAAGAATTAAATTGAAACTAAAGATTAATAAAAGACCAACTTATGACTAAATTTTAATGAATGACCAAATTAAAACTAAATTTCATTGACTAAACAAATTGAAATTGAAAATGAGAAACTAAATTGAAAATCAATAACAAGTGAGTAGACATGATCTTCAATTAGGGCTTTTAAACATTAGACTTAAATTTGAACTCAAGAAAGTCCAAGCTTGTTTTTAATTGAGTTCTTTTATTAATATTTTTTAGATTAAATTTATTGGGGCTAAGCAGGCTTTTTTATTATTATTTGTAAGGTTATATATAAAGAAAATTTAAATATAAATAAGTTATTATATTGATATAAACCCTTTGAGTAATTAATATTAGTTTTTATTTTTTTACCAAGATGTCATATTATATTAAGATTTTTTTTAAATAATAAGTTTTTTTTTCCACTTAAAAGTATTCATTCAAACTTTTAAACTCAAACTAGACTTTAAAAAATATTTAAACTTGACTCATTTTATAAAGCGAGCTTTTTTTAATTGAATTTTTGTTGTTAAGACTTCTTTTGGTTGGACAAATAGTCTAAATTATGATCAGATCAATAAGGGATCAAAATAGTTCTTCAGTCTTTCCTTATCTGATGAGAAAATGCAATTTTTGGCTCACCAAATTTGTATCGTTTTTCAAATATTAAATGTTTGAAGTATATATGGTTGGATATTTCATAGAATTTTTTATAAATTACTAGTTTGTTTTTGGAACATGTAAATTTAAGACAAATTGTATATAGAAGTAAAATTAACTAATCAAATATTTGAAAAATGTATCTTTTAGGGATTTAAAAGGTACGTATTTTTTATACTAAGCTAATGATTATTTAGTTCATGCAAGATTACTAAAATATTTTCAAATTCTGTCCAACCTAAATATTTTTTTTTTGTAACAATTATAATACACACTTTTTCACCTCAACCTCTTTCTCAAATGATTAAATGGCATACTCTCTTGCATTTTTCAAAAAAGTCTTTAATATTCCTTCATATGATATTGATGTATTTAAAATTTTATTTTCATAATACTTTATAAGAAAATAAACTCACATGGATAAAAAAAACATGCTACTTTTATAAATGCCCAATTGCCAAGAAGCTTGGAGCTCCTTAAGCAAAATTTCAAGTTTGATCCCTGTTTTATATATAGAGAATACAACATTGGGAAGATTACTCCAATGTTAGATTTAACAATGTCTGATTTCGAATTAGTTGATTCTGTATCTTTAAGAGTTAGATCGAATATCAGAAGATATTATATAAAAAAAAAAAAAAATATGCTACTTTTTCTTATGAAGTAAACCATATCATTTTTTCCAATTTGGCCGTAACTCTCATATTATTGACTTACCAAATGACACATCTATTCATCCATCTAAATTTGATTTTTCTAAAAATATATTACAAAAATTTTTCATTAAAAGGGAAAAAAATTAAGAAATTAGATCAGCAAATCCCACTATAACATCATATGAAACTTGTTATAATTAATTATGAAAAACAAATAATCGTGCCCTCCAACAAAGTTGAATAATATTTATGTTGGTTTCCTTCCTTCTAGTTAAAGCATCATTAACATTAAATCCCTTCAATCAGCTCCTATTAGAGTCAACGTTATAGTGTTCTCCACCTGCCTTTTCCTCAATCCTCGCTTCCTTTTCATGGACAGCACTATTATTATTTCACTTTGTTCCACATAAGCAACTTTGCATCATTACATTTACCATATCTAAATTAATTTTTTTTTTCTAATCGAAAAGAATAAACTCTAAAGTGTGGTATGTGTAAAGCTGTAAGAGATCATCGCTAGCGCTATGCTGCTAGAAAATTTTCAATAAGTTTTGGATAATTTAATGAAAATTTTATAGTCTAAATTTTTTATTAATGACTCATATTTTTGTCTATAAATCTAAATTATTAAATTTTTATCTAAAATAAAAAAAATGTAGTAATAACATATCTAAAAAGTATAAGTAACAAAGAACTGAATTCAAAGACTATAAAACCTATAATACCAAATAGATATTTTTTACAATAATTTTTTTTGTTACACTTGAAGATTAAATATATTTATTGATTTAACATCACTTTTGACTCAAAATTAAAGCTTGAGCCTCCCAATCTCTTCAACTACCTGATTGTTAAACTAAGCTTTAACATCACTATTTGGTGAGTGGGATTTTTTTCGGTGGACATGGAGGGTCATTGGATCTAAATATAATAATAACTCTCAATGTTTTATAAAATATATTTTTAAAAAATAATTATTTTTTATAAATAAAGACATATTAATATTTTAGAATATTTTTTTCATACAAAATGATATCTAATTAAAAAAATAATAGAATCTAAGATATACAATATAAATTGTAACATATTAAAAATAGTTTAATCTTTTTATTTCTTTAACTGTATATCAATTTTTATAAAAAAAAATATTTAAAATATTAATATAAATTTTTATAAAAATAATTATTTTTTATTTTTAAAAAAATATATTTTATAAAAAATTAAAAGTCATTGGATCTTCTTTGCCTAAGGGAGAAAATCCAGTCCTGCTCATGGAGCATATAAAGTTAGAAATATATTACATTTTTTTTATAAAAAAAAAAAAAAAAAAAAAAAAAGGCATGCTTGGTTGAATTTAAAGATAAAATATACTTGTTGACTTAAAATTATTCTAGATCAAAATCTGAAAGCATTAAATCTGAGAGTCCTTTCTATTTATATAGGACATTTCCATTATTACTGACACTTGATCTCAATATTTTTACATTTTCTACAAATTTAGTCTTTTTTTCTCAACCCCTTATAAACAAAATTCACTTTTGGACGATCTAAATCATCTACCATACACGTGGCATGTCAAATTCCTATTTCAATCTCTCACTCCAACTGAATCCAATGATCAAATGGGCCTACACACACTTGGGACCATGTCCTGTAACTTTATGTCTGGGCCTTCTTTCAGTCTTTATTTTTGTTAGTGAAAAAAGAATATTCATATGTCAAGATAGTCAGTTTATGATAATTTAATTTTTTTTATAAATTAATTATTCAAAATTTTAAATTTATATAAAAGTAGTCTCTGTCTAAATTAATAAAAAATTAATTTTATATAAAATATAATTTCTAAAACTTTGATTTGTTACGTTGATTTATAAAAAATTAATTTATCATAAATTATAAAAATGAGAACCCATTTAATATTTTTCTTATCAAATTAACTTAAATTTGATATTTTCATTGACACTGCTCTTCTATCAAAGTCCTCGTTCATCTAATTATATTAGAGCAGGCAAAAAAAAAAAAAATTAGCATCAATGTCAGTTAAAATTAATTTTATATTATTAAATAAGGTTATTCAAAGTCCATGAACTAAAAGTTGTTATTAAATATTCATACTCACAAAAAAATGACATTGGAGTGCAATTCTTTTCATACTCCATTAATTCATCTAATATATATGAGCCTTCTCTTCCATTTCATGTTGTATCTCCATGAATGATATCTATTTTTGAATCCCCTAGTCTTTTATCTCTCTTTTCTCACCACAACCATCACTACTACTTCAAACTCTGCTCTCGCCAACGTTGGCTGCGGATACAGGTCTAGCCCCAAAGTTGAGAAATATTGGGTCGCGATGGCTTCATCTTTCAATTTCAAGCCTAAGATCATGAATGGATAGGTTGTCTATGTCCTTGAAGATGTTCCACATTTGTCCGACTACCTTATGAATCTTCTAGTACGTCATCGTTCTCTTTCTATTTTTTGTCATTTCTATTACTCTTTATTAAAAGTTGCATCTTCTCTAGGTAATTGATTTTCATTTTCAGTTCTTGAATAATTATTTTTTTGATATGTCGATTGAATGGTCAAGTAAATATTAACTCTATTGTTGAATTCAGATTAGTGATGTTGTATATAAGAATAGTAATGTTTCATATGAGTTCTATTGAGATAATATGATGGGGGGACAAGTTTGAGAGAAGGTAGGCTCACTTGAGGGCTATTTTGAGAATGAAAATAGTGGAGGACTAAAGTGAGAATGGGACAATGAATAGATGACCAAAATAGAGTTTTTGTTGTGACTATTGACTTTTAATATGATTGGCTCGTGTGTGCATGGCCTTTTTTTTCTATATCAAAATCCATTGGGCTTGTACAAGGGAATTGTCTGTTAGGGCTCATGGTCATGAGACTTTTGACGTCGACTTTATTTTTTTGGATCATAATTGGAGGGAGGCAAAAAACCCATTGTAATTCTGAGACAAAAGCATCATCTGACAATAGAAAAATTCTAATAAAATTTTTAATACAATCATAATTTTAAATATATTAGTACATTTATTTATAATGTAATAATATAGTTATAATATTATTATTATTTTGATTAATATAATTACAATTATATCCACCTATTATAATTGAGTATATTGATACATTCAAAATTATAAATATACCAAATATAACACATAAAAAAAATTATACTTTCTTCTCCTCCTTTATTCGCAACACAATTTTTGTTTTGCTTATTACCAATAACAAGCTAAAGGCAGACCCTTTCATCGCTTGTTTCTTTCCTTCTTATTATTTTTTAAACCAATAAATATCTTCAAATTAACCTTTTTAAAGAGATTTAATAGGAATTTATTTACTCTTTTGTTGAAACAAAAATGCTTTTTGTCCCCCTTTTATTGGTTTTTTTACTCTCATTTAATAAAAATTTTAATAGTTGTTTCTTTGATGTGGTCTACAAATTTCATGTGATAATAAAAGTTGTTCAAATATGATTATGTGAATATTTAAAATGCCTCCGTCTATGTCTATGACTATATATATATATATATATATATATATATTCTTCACATAAAAAAACTTAGTTTGGACACAACGTGCTTCCACAGTTTTACCTCCAATTATTGTTATCACCATTAATATATGAGATATTTTAATATTTTATTCAAAACTTAAATTCTAAACATACACTGTCTCATATCAAGTTAGTTTATTCAATATTTAAAATCTAAAATCTAAAATTAAATTGAATCATTAATTTAATAAAAAAAAGTTAGTGAACCAATGATGATATTAGTTCATCAAATAACCAAAATATTATTTTAGTCCTTCATTTATCAATTTATTTTTAATTTTGTCTCTTGTTAATTTTTATTCTCAATTTTGTCATTTATTTATTGATTTATTCTCAATTTAGTCTCTCTCATTAATTGAAATTAAGAGGTTAAATATGCTAAATTTAAGATTAATGAATTATTCAATTGATGATGAAATAAATAAGAAATTGAATTCAGAATTTAAATCATTAAAAAATAAATTGAAAATTAACTTATAAGTGAAAGATTAATTAACTATAAATGAAAGACTAAAATATTATTTTGCTTTCGGTTTAATCTCTAAAATGAACCAAAAAATATGAATAAAATACCTTTTTAGTCCCTCAATATCATAAAAGTAATATTTTGATCATTTAAATGCTTAAAATAATCTTTTACTTATTAAAAAATATCACACTTAGTTATTTACTTCTCAAATAAATATCAAATTGAATCCCCTAAATTTAGGATTTAAGATTTAATAAAGAAGATAAATTTGGTAATTTTTAAAAAAATGAGAAACTAAGTATTCTAATGAGTGTGGAACTAAAATAAAAATTGTGTAATAAATAACAAGCTAAAAGTGTATTTTTTATAAGATCGAAAGTGAAAAAAAAGAAGGACCAATTTGGCTAGTTCAAAAAATAAATAAATTCTTTCGTGTAGTTCTTGAATCTCATCGTATATCTTGCAGTGGGAGACAATGAAATTGAAAGTGAAATGACATGGGAAAGTGGAGTGTGGAAAAGTGCCACCTAACATTTGGACTTTAAACCAAGTGGAGAAGTGCCAAATATCGTACACTCTGAATTTTTTAATAAGATTTTTATCCAATCGTCATAAATTTCAACACATAATATTAATTATGGTAAAATTTTTATCAACTCAATTATAATGTATAGATATGAGTATATTAGTGTATTTAAAATTGTGAATATAGTAAAAAAGACACCATAATTATAAATTTTAAAATTATTTTATAAGATGTTGAGATTAATTTATTCTCATTGACCCAGTTTTAGAATTTTAGAATTTTGAATTGAAATTTTTTTGAAATATGAGGTTTTAGTCTCATGAATAATAGGGTTATTTAGAGTAAAAAAAAATTTCCCAAGATTTTAAATAATAATTTTAAAATTTAAGATTTTTTTTATAGAAAATATAGTGTTGATGTTTGATTATTATTATTTTAAAATTTTTCATTTTGCTGGAGATTATGGGAGAAGGAGAAAGTAAAAAAAAAAAAAAGAAACTTAGTTGATTAATGTGCTATTCTGAATTGAATGATTACTATTAATTAAAATATTATATGATATAAAATTATTCATTTCATTTGTATAACTGGAATTTCAAATAGGCTACGATTTATTAAAATTTTAAAAATATATATTTATCACAGATTTTTATTAAATTAATTATATATATTTAAAATATTTTTTAATTATCGATTCAACTATAATTGAATCATTAAATTATACACAACTCCCTCCGTCATTTTGTTAACCAGTCTAATTTTTTAAATATCAATTATTGGCGAAAATCCTGCATTGAGTTTAGTGCGTTTATTTTTAAATCCAGAATATTCCACGATATTATTATTATTATTTTTCTCATCAATTAAACTAACTTACTATGGTTCCTCCTGTTGACTTGTATTAAATATATTATTGGGTAAATATGTATCAAATATATTATTTTTAATTAATTAATTATTATTAAATGCATAAAATTTAAAATTACTTCATGAAAATTTCCCTATAATATTAGCACGCGTTGCACCTCCTACTTAATCTCTTTTATTTTATTAGGATTTTCTTATTCAACCACTCCTGCGTGTGGCACGAGCAAGCACGTGCAGTGCAAACAAATTGTACTAATATTTCCTTTCTTCATAAAAAATTATCGTTGATAAATGTAAATTTGAAATAATTGTTATAAAAATTTTAAAATTTAAAATTATATTAAAAAATAAAAAATAAATTTTTTCATTCGAATGATCTTGTTTTCAAATTTTTTTTATTCTGTATTTTAAAAATACAAAAACATAATTCTTTATAGTAACAAAAATTTAATTTTTAAATATTTTATAATAATTTTAAATTTTAATATTTTTGTAATAAATATTTTAAACTTATATTTCATAATTATAAATCTCCTAATTCCTTTGCAATTTACAATTATTGGGAGAAATTCCTATCTTACCTAACTTTGTAACGTTTTTAATACTTCCTTTAATGTTTCTTACATCTTTTAATTTTTACGTAGAAGTAATTATTATTGTGATTATGATTTCATAACTTAATTGTAAGAAATCATATTTAATTTTGTTTGTCGAAGCTAAATGTTATCTTAATAGTAATATTATTATTATTATTATTATTATTTTAAAATATAATAGTTACTCTTTTATTTTAAAAATTATTTTTTTATATATTTTATGATAATTTTATTTTTTAAAATTAATCTTGATAAATTAATTTTTAAAAATTTAAATATATAAAAAATTTAAATATTTATAAATTTAAATGTATACAAAATTAAATTAATTAAAATTAATTAATTATAGTTAATAATATTAAACGTTTGCACGTCACGAGACTAACAATTACATGTCAATGTCAAATTGTCAATGTCGTACAAGCTTATTGGATGACCACTTTCAAATGTGGACATGTAGTCATTAGTCACTTTGAATATATATATATATATATATATATATATATATATATATATATATATATGAAAATAACGTAATTTTTTATTCAAAATAATTCTTTAAAAAGAACAATAAATATTTTTTAAAATTATTTTGACTGAAAAATTGTTTACAGAACTGTACTGTATTCTAAATACCAAATTGAAAAAAAGTAAATTTTTAATGACTAAATTATTAAAGTACATTAGTTAAAATGGTAAAAATTTTTAATTATAAATTATTTTAGCATTAGTACTAAAATAATTGGGTCACTCTTTAATGATTTAGTTTCTCCTTTCCTTTTCATTATTTCGAGAGTCATTCTATTTCAATTTCAAATTAGTGCTTTGTAAAATTTATCTTATATTATAACAGTTTCAAAAAATTCATGAATTATGCTTTAAAATAATATAAACATATAATCAAACATTACCTTAAAATGATTGTTTAATTGATATTAAATTCTCTAAAAAATATATCTAATACCTTATTCTTATTAAAAATTTAAATATTTCTTTTTAATTTTCTAAATATATCTTGTATTTAATATTATCTTTATATTCTACTATTATAAATGTTTAATGTATAATTGATAGACTACACAATATTAAAATTATTTCAAATAATATGATTTTTTATAAAATAGTTTAATAACACTTAAGTATTTATTAATTATAATAATAATATAAAGCCCTAAAATTATTACATTGTAGAAAAACAACTTGTTAATTCATTAAAAAAAAACCCTTAAAAATGTCAATTTGATAAGATTATAACGTTAACTTATTAAAAAAAATTAATTAGTTTTACATTAATAATTTTCAAAAAAAATGAAAAATGAAATATTCAATGTTCAATATTCATTGTCATATCTTAATGGCATGCGAACAAGATATCGGAAAAATACCAAAACCACGTCAACGACGAGCGGAGTCACCAGCTTCATTATCTCTGCTATATAAGCGCCTTCGATAGACATCAACATAAGACCACTCTCACTTTCATTGCTATCGCCTATCAGATTCAGATCCCTCAGAAATATAGGCTTCTCTTCCTCTTCTTCACCCTTTTTCTGCTATTGTTTACCTTCTTAGTCCTTCATTTTCTCCTACTTTCCCGCTGTTTTCCGTGACATTTGAAATTGCCGGGAAAAAAACATTGATTGCTCAGATTGAGATTAGTGGGTATCTGTATTGCTTCAATTTGATTAGTTGTTTGTGGAGCTGGGAATGGCGGGTGAGTCGCAGAATTGGGTGCTCATGGTGACTGCCCAGACACCAACCAACATTGCTGTGATCAAGTATTGGGGGAAGAGGGATGAAACCCTGATCTTGCCTGTGAATGACAGTATTAGTGTTACGCTTGATCCGAGTCATCTCTGCACCACTACTACTGTTGCCGTGAGTCCCAGCTTCCAGCAAGATCGTATGTGGCTCAATGGAAAGGTAAAATTGGTCTTCCGGGCGATTTGTATTTGCTGCATTTCTGCGTTCTTTTCCTTTTATTTATTTCCGTAAGTTTGAACGTAAGAGAAGATTGAATAATACGAATGGGGAATCTTATCTACTGGGCGGGAGGGAATAAAGACCTTCCTCATCTTTTGGATGCTCAATATGCAAATTTTAGGTTGCATAGAATTAACCATGTTAGAATCATGTTTAGGGTCCTATTTCCTAGGACCAAACTAGATGATGCTCGCTGTTGTAAGAAATTTTAACTCCTTTTCCTTCTGAGCTGAGAGGGTAGCTTAAGTGCCTGACATCATCTCGCTTTGGTGCATGTCACAGTTCAAATGGATTTTGACTAGTTGAACAACTTAGTAATAAGTCATGATCAACTGCAACTTTGAGTAAAGCATACTTTTAAGTATTATTAAGGATGACTTCGTACTGCTTGGTGGCACTGGCGAATTGAACACAGGCTCAATTTATTGAAAATAATATAGTGGGTACTTTTAACTGGAAAGAATTCATGGTAGCTCTATTGGAGAGTTTAATTATGTTTTGAAAAAAGTGGGTGTTTCCAAAAGAAAAACCTATTTTATTTATATGACAATTTGAACTTTAGCAAAGTGATGATCATTTTTCAGGAAACTAAGAGGTTTAAAGAATAAGTGATCTGTTTTTTACTGAAGTGTAATTCATTTGACTGTTTTATATATATCTTTTTTTTTTAATTAAAATCAAATCTTATGGAACAAATGCATAGAAATTCTGTAAGCATCTGTTGAATAACTTCAGCAGATGTCCATATCGATCAATTCAATAATATATTCCTTGACACTGTTTATGATTGAACCAATTCATGATGTAAAAAGTTATCTAGGAAATAGTTTCAAAACCTAAATATCACTTATTATTCTTCTCTATGAACTGGATTAATAACATTGAAAATGAGGATGGTTTAGGGTTTTATCAGTGAAAAGGCTTTAGACAATAGTAATAATAATAATGGAAGGTTACTTCATTCCCAGTAGGTAAACATCTTTAGCATGTTATGAGTGAAGAACCCCATTTATCTTCCTCCCCATCTAAGGGAGTTTTTTTGGGTCTAGATGTCATATTCAATCCTCTAGACAAAGAGGATGAGGAATGATTCAGACTTAAAAATACTTAGGCAGTCATAGCACAATTGGAAAGAATAACCAACATCTCTTATCAGTATAGTAGACATTTACCAATTATGTTGACTAATTCCATGTTATCTTCATACTCGTGAAATTTCTAGACCAATGGCAACTGCTTATCTCTTTTTATTTTTTATTTTATTTTTTATGCTATATATATACTTTAATGAGAATAAAAAAGCCAATGAATTTGATCTGAAAAGATAAGAGAAGAGAGAGGTGGATTTTGGGTGTGATGTCCAAGGTGCTAATAATAAAGCTAAGGAATTTGACAAATGGCAACTGCTATATATACTTTAATTAATCAGTGATTTGTTTTCTACATTTCTTCATTTTTTTGGTTGATTCGTCGCATTTGGTTTTACTGGTTAGTGTAGGAGATCTCTATTTCTGGAGGCAGGTATCAGAACTGTTTAAGGGAGATACGGAATCGTGCTTGTGATGTTGAGGATAAGAAAAAGGGTATTAAGATCCTGAAAGAGGACTGGGGTAAACTGCATTTACACATTGCTTCATACAACAACTTCCCGACTGCAGCTGGACTAGCCTCTTCTGCTGCTGGCTTTGCCTGTCTTGGTATGCATGTGCTCAGTTGATTTATTTCTTAATATATGAATTGACTTTCTTTCATGCAAAAGTTGTCAAAGTAGGGTGGGTTACATTAGTGGCCAGGACTTGTACACAGTACAGTCTTCCTTCAGGTTCCAAGTGCAAACAAAATCTGATTCCTTCAACTCTATATAATTAGTCAGTTTTTCAAATTCTGAGAGTTCACAAGTTGCATGGGTCAATCCATTGAATCCTATTGTGAAAGGTTAGTTTGGTTAAAGCTAAACAAGTTTTAAGTCTGAATTGGAAATCCTAGTTAAAATGTCATAATTCAAAACCTTTGGTGGTTGTTATGTTTATATATATATATATATATATATGTTGTGATTTGATTTTGTATCATCAAATCAAAAGCATCTGTGTATGGGGGCTCCTTTGGGAAGGAAAACGAAGTTTATCTTGCAGTTGCATCATCGGAGGCTGTGAAAATGATCCACAATAGTGTGTGGCCCAGACAAAGAAAATGAAAATGCAAAAGAAAAAACATAGAGTGAAAATAAAAAAAAACACACACTACATGTTTCCCTTGCGTATGAGACCGGATTCTCATGATGAAATCCCTGCTAATATGTTGAGTATTCTTGTCCAAATATGGCAAGGACATGCAAAGATAAATTTCAACTAGAGAAAGAAAATTGAAGGTTCCTATTGGAGTTTGGTGGCAGTCTGAACTCAGGTATTAATTTCCTTTAATTGTGGCATATACAAGTTGTAAATGAGAAGACCAAAGAGAATAGTTAATTGTTGATCCAATAAAGACAATATTTTTTTGTGAATTTTTAATTACCGGCCCCTTTTTCTACCATTGACCTTGTGACTCAAAATTGACCTGTTTATTACTTGTTCTATATATAAATTGTGTTTTGATGCCCTTCTGGGCTTTGGTTGCTTGTAGTACTGACACTTTGGGTTATTGGTCTAGATGCATTTTCTAGTTTGTTAACATATCATGGCTCTTCCTTGTATTATTTATTGTTTGACTAATGTTGCTTTTACTTTGTTGTTTGAACTATTAGGTAAGGAAATAATGTGAATTGTGTCATTATTAGGATTATTTTGTGTTCTAATTTTACTCACTTGTTAAATGAGTAAAGTGGGGAGTATTTGAGATCAAACCTTGTAATGAACAAGTATATCAGGATTGAGCTTTTTTGTATTTGGAAAAAGAAATTGTGTTAGAAAGGGGGTGAAGTACAAAGGCGTTGAGGATAAGAAATCCTCACAACCAAAAAATATAAAAGAACAAAAAGACAGAACAATGTAACAAAATCCTAAGAGGCTGAAAGTAATTAAAGAGCTGTTAAATCTCTTTGCACATTAGAGATAGAGATTCCCTTGATACAGCCATGAGCCGAACACTAAAGAGATGCCATATAAATGATCTCATAACAACTTTTAAGATGAAGGTATGCCCTTGAAATTAGAAGCATTGCTCTCCAGCCAGACAAACCCAAAGAGTTCCATAAACCCCACCTTGCCACGAAGTTTTGTTATCTTTCTTATTACCAAATCCTACAAATTGAATTTGGAGAAACTGATCCAAAGTACTAGGACACACCCATTTTTCTCCAATACCAAAAAGCTTATTCCAAAGGTAACGCACTGCTGGATAGTGAATGAATAAGTGGGGCAGATTTCTAGCTTAGCCATGTACATTACACACATGTTGGGGGAAATAGCCTTAGAGGGCCATCAAACCTCTAACATGTCTTTGGTGTTTATCCTATTATGCATTGCTCTCGAAACAAAGGATTTTACCTTAGAAGGATCTTAGAAAGTCCAAATTGGCTTATCAAGACATCACTAGGATTGAACTTCTTGACATGATTGTTAAATGGGTAGAGTTAGCACCTAGCTATATATTTTAATAAATACCCCTACTTTGATTTGTATAAAAATTGATCTACCAATACAAATTCCCACTCTAAGATAAATTGTGAGCTATCTTGGGTCATTAATCTTGGGCCAAATATTAGTCACTGTATGTCATTGTGATGCTTATGTCTCTTGTTTTGCAGTTTTTGCCCTTGCAAAGCTTATGAATGTCAAAGAAGATGAAAGCCAGCTATCTGCTATTGCAAGGTATTTCTTTAGTTAATAATTTTATAATTGCAAGTTGTTAGAAGTTTGGTTGGAACATCAAGCATGTGCATAATATAGCAGCAATTATGAAAATTGTCATTACATGCAGGCAAGGATCAGGTAGTGCATGTCGCAGCTTATATGGTGGATTTGTCAAATGGATAATGGGAAAAGTAAGCTTTTGTCCTTCTTGACTGCCACTGTGCTTTTTTAAAAACATAGAGCATAATGTCATTTGAGAATTCAATTGTAATTCGCATTCTTTTGATATTCGAAGGAGGAGAATGGAAGTGATAGTCTTGCAGTTCAACTTGCTGACGAAAAGCACTGGGATGATATTGTTATTGTTATTGCTGTGGTATGTGCCTATTTCATTCTTCATTTGATTGAATCTTGTGCTTTCCAGTTTCCATCTTCCTCTTTTGAGCTTTATTTTCATTACGTTTGAACTTTCAAAATCAACTTTCATCATTATTGTCCTTCTAATTTCGTATGACAGAAAGTCTCCTCTCTTGATTTCACCTGATAAATAATATCAAATGGCATCTGTGTTCTATGCTAATTGTGGAATTTTATATCTATGAATATTTCAACCTGACTATATTTTCCTCTATGAACTTGAGCCTTCTCTTTTTATTTTGGGTGGATTGGGGGGTGGGGGTTTCATAAGACTATTCAACATTGCATATTGGTTTAAATGCTTAACTATTTATGGTACATTTGATAATACGTTTATTGCTACTTAACTTATTTTAATTCACCCGTGAAGCTTTTAATGCTATAATTTTAAATATTTTAAAACAGGGCCTTTTAGGAACTGCCAACTGGCCACTATCCTATTGAGGAAGCCTTTAAGACTAGTCATTACAAGATACAGTAATACTGTTGTTCATCTGTAGTTTTAGTTTGTATTTCAGATGTATCTATTGAGGGAATGCACAATTTTTGCCTACCTTTTTTGGGTATTTAATTAGTGGTTTTGAGCTTGATTTGGATTGTCAGTTCTCTTCTAACATCTGAAGCACACAACAAAATGTCAAGTGTTTTTAAGCTATTTCAAATCATTTTCCAAATGGAAATCATATCTTTTGAACATAATTGTGCCATCTTCTGTCTTCCTTATAGTACTTGCTTATTCATCTTTTTCAAGGTGTTCCTAACATCATAGGCTATGGTTGCTGATTTATTTATGCATCAAACATGGATTGAAAAATGGAAACAAATTTGGTTCCTACTAAATTAGATAATAGAGGATTTATGCTGTAATTAGTAGTGTTCTGATGGTTACATTATAGCTATCCAAAATTTTCAACCTTAGATTTTCAATAGGTTTGAATTATGTTATTTTTCTTATCCATCAGAACTTCCTATTCATCTTGAAACTATGTATGTACCCTATTATATCTAGTCCTGTGTGCAGTTTTTCTCAACATCTTGTTAATTGTTCTAGGTTAGTTCGCGGCAGAAGGAAACTAGTAGCACCTCAGGAATGCGTGAAAGTGTCCAAACTAGTCTGCTTTTGCAACATAGAGCAAAGGTACTTGATCTCCTTACATTGTATGAAGTTTTTTATCGACTATGATACCTGAGTTTTTTTTTTTTTTTTTTGTGCTAGAGGCATTCCAGTTTTTATACTACTATAGGATTGAGATTCCCATTAGTTTCTAAAATCCCAGTATTATATGCTTGTAATTTTAAAAATTGAGGAACAAAAGTGTAATTCAAAAACATATTATTCACGTGTACTCCCATTTTTTAAGCAGCTTCCTATTGTAAATGGAAGCTATGAACTACAGTTCCTCAATCAGTTTTGGAAGTCGAATAAATTAAAGCGCTCTGCTGCTTTGGACGTTTGTTCTTTAGCTTTCATCATATATACAACTATAACATGGTATTTTAGTTTGATATAATCTTTTAATATTTTGTCGTTTGGACGAAAATAGGAAGTAGTGCCAAAGCGCATTCTGCAAATGGAAGAAGCCATTAAAAATCGTGATTTTGCATCTTTTGCACAATTGACCTGTGCCGATAGTAACCAGTTTCATGCAGTCTGCCTGGATACGTGTCCCCCTATATTTTACATGAATGATACATCACACAGGTAGGCTTGATAATTTTGACATTTAGTTAGTTTTATAATATCAATTTGATCACCAAGTGCAGCATAAATCCTTTTTTATTCAATTTATAATTGATGATTAATTACATTTCAGGATTATCAGCACCATTGAAAAGTGGAACCGTTCAGAAGAAACGCCCCAGGTTTGTAATACCCTTTCTTGGTAATACCATATTGTCTTATAATTGGCTTCTTTAGTGGTTCAATTTAATAAAGTTGGTTTGTGGCCAACCATTGTAAAAAGATAAAATGAAATAAATGGAAAACCATTCAAAGTTTTGCTATTTAATTTTTCATTAAAAAAATGGCCATTATTTTCAGGTTCTATCACTGTAAAATGATTAGATTTCTTTCTTTTTCGGGAAGATGTCATCATGAAGCCCGGAAAGTATTTTCTGAAGTTTTATAAAATGTATACTAGTTTACAAACAGTAACTGTTTGTCTTTTATAAATTTGATTAATTATCAAGTCATGCTACCAAACATCAGCAGTTGTTCTCCTTCTGTCTGTTCCAAAGCTCAAAATTATGTTTGAATAGATTCTTGACTTGCATGCTTAATAACTTGCTATCTTCAGTTACTTTAAGAAAAAGAAAAGAAAAAGGAAACTTCCCCCATCTTCAGTCTTGTGGTACGTCACATGCACCTCATTGAATGTCAATACTAACCAAACAAGTGACCAACATGGCGTGAAGCACAGGAATCAAGTTATATTTGGGGCTTGAATTAACCTATCTCTTTCTTCCTGTCTGTTTTCGTGTACTTCCACTTAATTGTTATTCCATAATTTAGTTTCTTGTGACGTGATGCCTGCATGTGCAAGTTATGTATGAACCTACACAAATAGTATGCTTACATGCATCACTTCTGGGGTTCATATATTTATATCACACACAAAGACACAAACATGTATGCATGCTAATAATTTATTCAAGCTTCTTTTTATCTAATATTAGTGACTCGTTTCACTCTCAGGTAGCTTATACATTTGATGCGGGGCCAAATGCAGTTTTAATTGCACGCAACAGGCAAACTGCTGCCCTTTTGATTCAGAGGCTGCTTTACTACTTTCCTCCAACTTCAGATGACTTGAGCAGGTATTTACTGTCAATGTTTAGCAGGCTGCGTGCATAATGTTTTATGATTGATGCCAATCATGAGAATTCTGATGTTTACTTTACCCTGGAAAACTATCTTCTTCCAGTTACATTATTGGTGACAAGTCAATTTTGCAAGATGCTGGGCTCAAGGGAACGAAGGATGTAGAAGATTTGCCACCACCTCCTGAAACTAAGGATAGTATTCCATCACAAAAGTACAAGGGGGATGTCAGTTACTTCATTTGTACAAGGCCTGGAAGAGGACCCGTTTTGCTTTCTGACGAAAGTCTGGCTCTTCTTAACAGTGAAAATGGGCTACCCAAGTGATGTTTTAGAAGTATAGTCATGGTTGGCCTATTCCTGATCGCACATAGTTAACTGCCTCCACTACCTGAAACATATTCGCTAGTTTGCCCCTTCTTTGCCAATGGCCTCATGGCATGATATTTGTTCTTTCCAAATTTGCAGTCTGTGTTGCTTTATTTATGTTTCTGTAGTTTTCAAATCTAGTTAGGCTACTTTGAGATAAATAAGTCTTGGCCCCTTCTACTAATTGAGCAAAGAACCTTCGACTCACTTCAGCGTATAAGCAAAAATGCCAGCTTCTTGTGTGAAACTCTGCTTTTTACTGTCATGCAAAGGCTTCCTATATTACCCTCTGTAAATCCTTGGCTTACCAATGGAGCAGTTTGAACCTTTTTTTTCTCACAAATTCCCAAATTCTTTTTCGTCTGTCTCTACTTAAATCTGCATACTGTCGTTTTTCTGTATGATTATTTTCTTGGCCTTCCTTGGTTTCAATTAATGGTCTTTTTAGGGGGTTCATCTGTAGATTTGCGAAGGGACTGGACAGCTTTTCTTGAGCTAGTGAGTCTGTAAATTTATTTTTGGAAGGACTCCTTGTCCTCTTTTCTGTATTGCTCTTATAATTTCTTCAATAGATTTCATTATATAAAAAAAATTATGGTTGGGACTAGACTTAAGTAAAATCTTTTTAAGTATTTACTTTTAAGTTCTTAAATAAAATTATAACATAAATTACTTTTTACAATTTAGTTTCATAAATAACTCTTCAAAAGAAATTCTTTCACATGTTATTATTTTTTATTGAACAATTTTAGAGCAAAAGCATAAATTCTCTTTTTCCTTTATGGTTTTAGATCCTCAAACAACTAACATTTTTCGTTATCTTTGATACATCACCAAGTGGGTTGATTATGTATATAAAAATTATTTGTTACGTTTTTATTATAGTAGATAATAAATGATGGCATGTGAAGCCTGATTACTTGACAAGTAGCAATCTTTAATTATGAAGTGTTCAAGTTCTTGAGAAACTTTATGCATTTTTTGTTCGAACGATTAATTGAGGATTTACGTAAATCACTCTTGAAAACAAATGGGCAAACAAAATATTATTATATATAGGTGGTAAACGTGTAACTATGACATCTAATGTCGGTAGTTTTACAACATTTACAAAAGAAATTAGCCTGAGCATCATTTTTAGAGGTAAAGACAGATTAACACCTCAATTTTCTTGTTGAGAGCATCATTTTTATAGGTTCACAATAATTATGTTCATATGAAAGCGGATCAAAATTATTTAAAATATTAAAACCCCATAGTAATTCTCTTTAAAAAATTAATGTTTATTATAATTAAATAATTATTTTTAAATAAATATATTTAAATTTAGATTGATGAATTTTTCACCTAATGGTCTAGATTAACAAGTTCATCTTCTTCTATCTTTATAAAATTTCTATACTAAAATCCAAGCGAATGAATTTTACAAATACCGTTATTATCTGAATAATTTGCCTGTCCCTATAAGTACTTAGTGGGCTAATTCATCTCATTCCTACCATCAAATGATTTAAGTGGACTAACGTCCAGATTGGTTGGGATGCCATATGGCATACATTATACGTATTGATCTAAAAGCGCCATATCTTCCTAGGACTGTTAGATTTGAGGCTGACTTTTGGATAATCAATGTAATAGTAGCCGTCCAAAACTTATTGAATGGTCAAAGATGGTCATGGGTTCTTCAGCTCATAAATTAGCTACGAAGATCAAACATGTTAGTAAAGGAGAGAACTAATCCCTTGGAATAAGGTGCATCTGGTAAATTACAGGAAAACATAAGAAATTTATTGAACTCTACATTTAGCCTAACAAAATATGGATGCTTCCCATCAGAGTACTAATGAAAAGCACCTCAGGTAGGAACTGATAATATGCAATCAGGGCTAATAAAAAAGGATACTATCATCTCTTAACAGTTGAATAGATGTAGTAAAAAATGTCCTTTTCCAAACCTAAGAAGGGTACCAGAGTTAATGTTCATGATTTATATTAATATGGAGTTTGGCCTGCTTGCTATAGCTGCAGAAACATGCGTCTGCAAGTAGCACAGGCAATGCATAACCAAGGCCACAAAAGGAATTCCTCCTTACAACATGGACCCAACAATTCGATCTATGCAATGATTTGTCAGCATGTACAATTGTAAAGTGCGGAAACTGAGTAATCCCACTTGCGCAGTAAATACTATGTGACTTAAATTGCATGAATAGTAGAACTATTAAAAAGTTAAAACAAGAATAAAGTTGACAATCTGTGATAGTAAAAGACGAATAACAAGCATGTAATATAAACATTCCTGGTACCAATTCCCAAACCTTTTTAAGATGTAGCTGCATTTGCCTCCACACAATATGCCAGTATGCAGAGAACCAGAGAAAATTGTCAACAATGACCAGCATTTCCATTACTTAGGCGCCCTTTAAGTTATTGGGGTTGTCTTTGGGACGCCAGAAGTTAACCAGAAAAGAGTCCATGATAATCTAAGGAGAGAATTGAGTTAGCATGAGAAATGAAACATCAGAAACAACTTGTAGAGGAAACATCAATAACCTGGTTTAGATGTGCTGCAACACAAGGAAGAATCAGTAACCCAGATTCACCTAGTGCACCACGAAGTGGCTCTATAACTGCTACCATTACTGGTAATGTTTTCTGAAAGGTATGACAACATATTAAGCTTCAGTTTGTCACAGAAAAGACCCACAGTAAGAATATTATTCAAATGACGAACAATTCTAGAAGAAAAGCCTAAATTTGTTCCTTAATTCCTAAGTGGTCTGAGAAATTGATAAATAAAAGATTTAGCTATCACCTGGCTTGCAACTAGTACAAAAGCACTGGCATTTTCTTCCTTAGAAAATATTGATTTACCACCACCAGAGATGAGCGAAAGGCTTCGAACAGCAACAATATTGAATAATAGTAAGCTCAGATGGAGAAGTCTGCAATGCATCAAGATGTTAAATTTTCAATTACCATAACTCCATTATAGCTCTAAGTCCTCTGCATCAAGCAGACCAAGGTGAAGGCTTTTGTTTCAACTGGGATGCCCAGTAGAATTATTACAAATTATCTGCTTCCGACATGTAGGCCTAATTATGCTATTTCTCAATATGTTTGCGTTATACGTTTTCAGAGTTTGGGGACAAATATTCATCTTCTTTTGCACTATAAAGTTGCTGGGCAGCTTCAGAATATACTTCTGATGTCGATAATGAGCATTGGGTTTGTCCAGCCAGTTTGCATCCTGTTATATGATTCATCGTCTTCCATATTAAATAGTGACTAGTCTGGTTATACTGCATAGTTTTGTCTCTATTTGATAATTATTTGAACGATGAATGTAATAAACAAAATAAACAAATCTTGAAGGAGTGAAAAAACGAAATATGTGAGTGCAAATATAGCTGCCATTTTCAATATGAATTCTAATACTGTTTGATACCAAGGATGACACTAAGTGAATATGTGGCATTAAAAAGTAAAATGAGAAATTTAGCAGAAAGCAAGAAATTTCATAAACCAAAAACTTCCAAAAAAGAAAAAAGTTAAAAAAATTCAATACTGGAAATTACGAAATTATTTATGAATTATATAGAAACAGAATGATGCATATATGGGCAACTAGCACAATGTACAACACATAAAAGAAATATGCAATTATTACAACAGTTCTGTATTTATAATTATATTGGTTTCTGGAGTGCACCCTCTCAATGGATACTTGGTCATTTTGTATGTTCTGATTCAGAATAATTAAGCATGTCAACATCAGTAATTTTATGCCTTCAATATTTCTCCTCCAGCTTTCTCTCCACCCTTTTTTCTAAAACTGTAATAGAGCAAGATATAAACCCTAGCATCAGACTGCCATCTGAAGTTCTAAACCAAAATCTCATTCTCTGTATTTCTGTATGTATTATGGCATTTTTTGGAGTGCACCCTACCTGAGGATATTCGTATCCATTAGTATTCCCTCAGTATAAATAAGTGTGTTGGCATCAATAATTACATGCCTTCACATTCTGAAATCTCTCTCACTGCCTTCTCTCTTAACATGTAGTAAAGTTGGCAGAATCACCAAAACTATAAACGTTGAAACTCCTATGTTATTATTGTTAACAAATCAGAATAAAGAGCACAAGAGTTGTTAAATTTTCACAACAAATATTGCAAGGAAATTACTAGTATGGTGTAAACTAACGATAACACATTCCCAGTATTACAGAATTATGAGAGCCAAGAAGGAAACTAATTTAAGTGTGTAGAACATACGTTCCCAGTCCAATAGCTACAAGGAAAACTCTGGGTTTCACCATTAACAACAGGGGCCTAGACCTGCTCACTTGTGTCCATGGCACCTGCATAACATCATCGGATTCAACCATAAATTTCCTATAAATTTCAAGGCCAAAATGAGCCAAAGATAACTCAAAACAGATCTGAAAATCAGTTCGAGAGACCTTTGAGATTAAAGCTTTCCAAAATTATTTGTTATACGGGACAAATTCCCCATATACATGGAGGATTAGTGCTTCAAATCTAAATTTAGCATTTAGGGAATGCAAACAAATACCTGCACCTTGTGGAATTGTAAAGACTGAAGCTTTGAATAGAGGACTCTCACAAAATCGGTTTTTTCGAGCACAGAAAAAGTTAATTCATAGTTCATGATTGAATGATTGATTGGCATTGTAATTTTTCTGGTGGTAAGTGTAGAAAAATGTTCTGAAATTTAGGGATTATGACAGCAAACTGTTTTTCCCTCAAAATAAATGACAATCAATTAAGAAACAACCAAGGGAACAAAAAATAGACTAGTAAGTCTCACCTAAATCAACACTAGAAGTTGTCATTAGCGCTACTCTGATTCAATCAATTTGAACACAATGCACAAAAATTTTACGTTTTCCTCATCACACACTAGAAACACTAGAGCTTGTACAACCTTGTTGCCTAAGATGACAGTAATTCAGGAAACAGGAGAGTGAGTAAAAAAGGAATTAAACACATTGTTGAAGAACAAACAATCAACAAACCTCACATTTTTTAAACATTAAAACCAATGATATATCCACGACTTACTTTTCTTCTTTTTTTATTTTGCTGGGAAATATATCCTAGACTTTATCAATATAGATATACATAATAAAGAAATTATTACCACCAGCTGAACTGCCAAGAACAGTAATTGCTTGACCAGAAACTTAGGTTTGATGGGTCCATTAGCTTTATTGGGCTCTAAAAGGGATAAATATTTCCCAACCGTCCATTAAGTACAAACATTTCGTATATATATATAATTATAATGAAAGAAGAAATTTTGGTAAGAATAGAAGAGAATATACAAAGTTGGAGGATAAGAAATCCTCAAACAAAACCAAATTAAAAACAAGTACTTAGTCAAAACTCAACAGATTAGCATATTAAAATTAATATCCTGAACTGAACAAAATTTAAAGAACCCAAAACATAATCAATGTTCACACCAACTTGGTGCAAGGAAATGAATAACACTGCAGAGGTATTGGTCTTACTATACTAAGAAAAAGAGCATTGATCCCCGAGAAAAGCTTACGGTTTTGGTCAACAAAGTCAGCCACACCTGCATACAGATTGTTTCAAGAATAAATAATTTTAATATATGAAGCTTATTTTACAGCTCAGAAATTCCAGAAAAATAACCAAGAAAGAAGCAAAAATAACAGAGGCTTCTGATCTTAATGCATATCTAGACTAGTCATACAAAGCGGACAATCTATAAAATAAACCATCCACTAATTCTTTTGACTCTTACCTATGAAACTTGCCCATATTCCTTGATAATGAAAATAGAGTAAATTAAAAAATTGACCCAACATCTCCTTGACAATAGCAACAAATTAATGAGATCATAGAGTCAGTGTTATTAGATGAGACCCTATATCAAAATTAGACCATAATTCAACATCCTGTTGCCCGTATATTTGCACCGTAGATCAGGAGGATACACGAAAGGAGGGAACTGCATATATAAACAGAATGGTAAAGTACTCAGCCCACCACAATCATCACAAATCAGCAAGAATGATATTCTCCATGTTAACCTGTTCTAGACATAAATTACTACTCATACGTGAAAGAGGCAAGAAAATGATCTAGGAGCAAACTACTTGCCAAATAAGTAACGGATACTGCTGTGAAACAAATCCTCTAAGAGACCTGCAGTCCTATTTCATCAACACGATCAACTATGTTCTTTTATGTAATAGTTAGGGTCAGTTTGCTTGATTTCATCTCACCTAACATTATTAGACAAATAAGCAACTGAAACAAGCACAGACAACATAACACACCTTTAAAAGATTCACGTACAACCTGACCACACAAAGGAAAAAAGAATAATTAAAATACTTTTAGGAAGCTAACTGCAACACAAGGATGTGAGTATTTCTCTTTATAGACCAAATTTAGCTGTAAGATATATAGATAAGGCAGAAAACAAGTGGATATAGGCACTCTGGTATATATGTTCGGAGAATCTTGAGCTGTGAAATAATCAGATAGGCCAGTGAAAGACAAAAATACCAAAAGTTCAAGATGCAACGAAGACAGAGATATAAACAAGAAGATGGGAAATGTCAAGTGTACTTTTTTACAGGCTTCATGCTTTCTCACTTGCAAACTAACATGAGAACTTCAAATTAGCACCCAGTAAAATTATGGTAGTAACCAGTCACGTCATATAAGAAAATGAGACACATTTTTATTAAGTGTCAGTCATTGCAGAAGGATTACATTAAGAAATAACATGATGGGAAAAGTATATTGATTCATATAACCAAAAGGTAAGTTCATCATGCATGTCACATGATAGTTACAACTTACAACCATCATTGTTAAAATAAGTTCAACTTGTTTTAAAACATTCTAATAACAGGAATGGAACCTAGCAGTAAGTCCATGGATAGAAAAAATTTCTTGGTCATAACTACATCAATTTGGGAAAATTCAAATAATAGCATTATTCTATCAAAGCTTTATGAAGGAGAAAACTGATAACCTTCCCCAAAATTAGGGGGAGTAATATGGTCAGAAGAAGACTCTTCAATAAGTGCTTGGTAGGTACAGTTACTCCAATTCCATCAGCTACAAATTTTGTGATGGAAAGTGGGACCTAAGAAGGAGACTAAATATTAGCACAAATTGTAATAACAAACGCAATAAGTAGATCATGTGGACAAAAGATTGCAGAGTTAAAAATAGTAAAATGAAAAAAGAAATAAGGAATAAAAGCTCAACGAAAGATACATGAAACAAGAATGGGATGAGGAGAAAAGCCTGCATATAACGTCAAATTGATAAAGATGAAGTCAAATTATCAGGTAAAATACATTTCTCTGCTGTTTCTTAATGTGTGATTTCCTTCAATGCATGTCACTACTCCATGTGTAAGAATCAAACACCAGCATCTACAAATGCATAACTAGTTAAATGCACCAGATGATGCAGGGTTTAAAACGTATAAGGAATCAACAATAGAGTCAGGGATCGAAGATTAGGTTAGGGTATACACCAATATAACAATCCATAAACCTGAAATAATCTTCCTTCAAACTAAAGCTAAACCTTAAAAATCAAAGAGATGATAATGTAGGCAGAATTTGTCACATCTTTCATACATCAGTTCAACAAACAGGACTTTTAAAAGAAGATCTTGAAATTTGAGGACTCCAACAAAAGCCATAGTTCCAATATCATTGTGCTACCAATTCTTTAAAACACTCACAGTGGTCAGCTGCCGAAAATATCCCCCTAAGGTAGCTAATTCTTTTAAATCTGTGGCTGGATTGCTATTTTTGGACTCTCACTGTTCATAATTTCCCAAGTTGCCACTGAACATTAGTAAAGAACCACAGCAACGACCTTGGACATAACTAGATTGAATGGTTAAGGGCCCTGGTCAAACAAGGAGTTTATCCTAACTTCATAAGCACGTCAAAGAACCATCACAGGGATTTGGAAGTGCTAAATATCCATCAGGTTTAGGTCTCATATTCACTAAAAAGCCTGAACATAGATTTCACTCTTGATCTCATACTAGATAAAGCACTTAGAAAACTAAAGGATAAAGGGAATCAAAGAAAATTCTTGAATGAGGAAAAGTTGCAGCAAGCGTTGCAGCTAGCAGAGAGAGTACTCGATACTAAGCAGTAGGGTATATTTATAGGAGTGTCACTTATAATGGACTCAGACCAGATACTAAATTGACTAACTGTCCAGACCGCAATGAGTAGAAGACACTCAGAAATAAAATATCAAGTTGAAAACTATGTACTCTCCATACACTCAACCAATCACAACATTTATAATTGACTATGATGCTAAATTAGCTACTTAGTCTTTCAAAGTTCTGGGGCCAATTATACATAGTTGAAAGATAAATTAATAGATTACTGGCAGTGAGAAAACCTAGTTGCAGCCCATGTTGTTCGCTGGAAAACTTCACTACAATACATAACATGAAGATAAAACTGAAGAAATAATATTGAACTCTAACAGACTCACAATCAATATTCCTAACATATTGGATATTACTGTCATTGCAAGCGCCAAAGCGGAGTTTCCCCCAGCAAGCTGCAGAAGCAAAAAAGGAATAATCCAAACCCAGATATATAATTGTAGGAGTAAGGCAAATAAAAAATTAACATAGATAGAAAGGTAAATGAAAAATAAAAGAAAAGAGCAGGATAATCATTACCTGGGTAAGTGCAACACCACTTGATAATGTAGTTGGCATACAGCTAAATACAGCCAATCCTGTATGTCATTAGAGAATTATAGTTCAATATTTAAGCAAGTTACTGACTGAAAACCAACTGTCAGTGACAAATACATGGACCACCAACTACCAGTCATTGGAAATACTACACAATATACAAGATCGAAAGGGTCAGAGGGGGGCCGAGGATAGAGAAATTGCCAGAGTTATTAACAAGAAAGTATGAATTTGACACAAAAGCAAACACATAGTGACTGGATGTCATTTTTTAAAGTCTTTATTGTCAAGATATTTTATGTTAATGAATGAACTAGGAATAAGTAAACTAGGGGTGCATTGTATCACATAAACACAAAATTTTGTTCTATAACAGGTCATATCGCCAGGAAATCCCAGATGTCCATCTACTCTCATATTAGGTATTCCATCAAAAGATGATGATATTATATCATCTTCTAAGAAATGCTTATATAGGGGAGATGTATTTCCTAAATGAATTATGAGAATATCAATATTTTACAGCTCTCATTTTCTGGCACAAATTCCAAAATGCATTTGTAGTTGTCATTCCAAAACCTATTAGAAACCTATTTCATTCAAATGGGGCAGGAAAAGAAGAATGACAGGGAAAAGGAAGATACAAGTTATAGGGATATTTATTTTCGAAAGCCTAAAAGAAATTTAATAAAAAAACAGAGACTAAGACATATAAAATGTCAATCTACAAAAGCTCTTCATTCCTTTTGAATATCGATGAGAGATATTGAAAGGGACATAGGTAGTATGGGATGTCTAAATTCTACATTAAATAGTATGGGATGTTTGATGGGGTACTCAAGGAGTGTAATTCTTTCCCCTTGCAAGCCAGTTTTCAAGAGTAGGTTCCCCACACACTCTTGAGTCTTATCAATTGGTATCAAAGCCTGTGGTTGACGTCCCTTGGTTTTATTCTAAAAGGCATAAACAAACTAGTAAGGAGGACTGCATGGGGAGAGATGCTTCTAGTGGTGAGCTAGCACAGGTGGAGGTGGTTACGAGTAACTAACTAGGGCGAGGTATGCATGTGTGAGAAAGGGGGTGAGCTGGTTATTAGAGGAGATATGAGTAAGGTGGGAGGCAAGGAAGATTTTGGTGTGTGGAGAGACTCTAGCCTCTCGAAAGCTAGGGAAGGGCTCGATGTTTTTGGTTGCTATACTGTATTTCCTTTGCCATATTTTGGTCCCTCTTTTGGAGCTCCATTCCAGTAAGAGTAGATTATTACTTCAAGTTTTAGTAATAATATTTCAGGGACTCCATTAGTTTGCTATCAAAGTCGTTCTGGTCTATGGGCTATGGTCAATACTCGAATGGGGCTGAATTGAACAACTCGAGAAGACTATGTCTTAGGTGACAGCAATGTTGACATCCACTAAGGAGAAATAGCAATCGATCCAGTTAATGCTAACGGAACTTCGCGATGAGCTGGCAGGGTTTTGGAATTAACACCGGTCATTAGAGAAAGGCAAAGTAGTCGTGGAGTCTCCATCAATAGCTAAAGCGAATCAACTTGGAGAGGTTCCTCGCACAATTCCGGACAGAGAGAGTGATGTTCAACCAGACCAGGATGCTCCTCCTACAGATTCCATTCGTTATCGTCACATTGAGCTTCCCCTGTTCTCTAGTGATGACCGAATTAACGGGCTGTTTAAAGTTGAAAGGTATTTCGTGGTGAATGCCATAGCTATGGAGGATCGCTTGGATTTTGTCAATGTTAGTTTAGAAAGGAAGGCACTCAATTGGTTTCAATGGATGGAAAAAGGGTTTTGCTTCATTCATGGCGACACTTCAAGGAGGAGGTCCTTCGTTGCTTTCATTCCTTACAACAGAGCGATGTTTTCGAGCGTATGGTTGCTCTGAAACAGGAGACCACCGTATTGGATTTCCGAGAACGTTTTGAGCTGCTCTTTGCCCCCTTGGAAGGCTTTAGTGATGAGGTCTTGATAGGCACCTTCAAGAATAGACTTTTAGAAGAGCTGCGGGCTGAAGTTCGCTTAATGCAGCCCAACACTCTTACTTAGCTGATGGACACGACCCAATAGACAGAGGACTATAATCTAGCTTTAGAGAGGGCTTGAGAGACCAAATCTTACGTAGGGCGAGCTTACATTAGTAATCACTAGGCAAAAAACCAACAATGGACTGGGTCAACTAGTGGGTCCTCCACCACTATTCAGCCCAAATCTTCAGTAGTCTCGTCTGCCACTAAACCAATAGAGCTCAAGTCAAAGGACAACACTAACGGTAGCATTCCAGTCACTTTCGTCTCGTTTGCCAAGGCCAGTAACTCAAATAACTCTAAGAAACTCACTGATGCAAAGATTAATCGCAGAAGAGAGCTTGGTTATGGTTTAAATATGATGAAAAGTTCAGTCCTAATCACCGTTACAAAAACAAACAACTCTACCTTATTATTCTGACTAAACAAGAGTGCAAAAAGAGTTCCTAAGAGCACGAATCAAAGAGTATAACTAAAGTAAAGGAAAAGTCTGATAAGCATATGGCAGTTATGCAGCTATCCCTTCACACAATTGCTAGAGTGCCAGGACATAAAACTATGAGATTACTGGGGAAGTTAGGTCCAGAGGACTTTTTGTATTGGTGGACAGCGATGCCACACACAACTTTATTTCTCCCCGTTTAGTTGCTAAGTTGAATATTCCTATGGAGGTGACCTAACCTTATAAGATCACCTTGGGTGATGGTCGGGAAGCTTGGCATAAAGGGGTCTATCCAGCTGTTCAACTCGTGTTGCAAGACTTGGTGGTCACTCAAACTTTTTACCTTTTTGACTTGGGTGATACTGATGTAGTTCTAGGAATTGCATGGCTTGAAGCTTTAGGAGAGGTACACATCAATTGAAGCCAACTAATGATGAAAGTGAAGGACAAGGACCATTGGATTGGTTTACAAGGTGATCTTAAGTTATCCCAACATTTAGTATCCCTTAAATCTATGTTGACTACCATCAGAAAGGACAAAAAAGGAATTTTAATTGAATTCATGGATGCTGTTTTGGAATCCATTGATATTGGCTCCAGTTGTGACCCTAATATTACTCAATTACTGGAGGAATTCCCTCATGTTTGTTAGCCTTTAAATAGTCTTCCCCTCAGACGCTAAAAGGATATCACCATCGTATTAAAACCAGGGAGTCAAATTCCAAACGTTCGCCCATATCATTATGCTTATTCCCAAAAATCTAAAATTGAGAAGATGGTGAAAGAAATGTTGCATGCCGGTATTATACAACCCAATGTGAGCCCATTCTCCAGTCCAATACTCTTAGTGAAAAAGAAATATGGGAGCTGGTGATTCTGCGTAGATTATTGTGCTTTGAACAAGGTCACTGTTCCGAACAAATTCCCTATACCAGCAATAGACAAATTGCTGGATGAGTTAGGAGGTGCAAAGGTGTTTTCCAAGTTGTATTAAAAGTTAAGTTATCATCAAATTCAAATTAAGGGGATGAAGCTAAGACGGCCTTTCACACCCATGAGGGCCATCATGAGTTTCTTGTAATGCCTTATGGGCTTACAAACACGCCATCAACTTTCCAAAGTCTTATGAGCAACATCTTCAAAATACTCGCACAAATTCATTTTAGTATTCTTCGACGATATACTGATTTATAGTTTTAACTTTATTACTCACATGACTCATTTACGTGCAGCATTTGAGATTTTGTAGCATCATCAACTCATTATCAAACAAAAGAAATGTGTTTTGGGTTAGCCGAAGTTAGAATACTTGGGCCACTTTATTTCAGCTGAAGGGGTGCAAGCGAATCCTAAAAAAATCCAAGCTATGGTCAAATGACCCAAACCTACCTCTTTGAAGACTCTTCGGGGTTTCCTTGGCCTCATAGGCTATTACCAGAGGTTTGTCCAGAACTATGGACAGATGGCAACTCCTCTCACTCAACTACTATGCAAGGATGCTTTCAAGTGGGGAAGTGATGCTTAACACGCTTTTGATTTATTGGAAAAGGCAATGACTGCTGTCCTAGTTTTAGCCATGCCCAATTTCAACCAATCCTTTGAATTAGAGACTGATACTTATGGTTTTCGAATCGGGGCAGTCTTGTTGCAAAAGGGGCACCCTATAGCATATTTCAACCATGCTTTATCGAAGCATGCTCAACATTGTTTTGTGTATGAGAGGGAGCTCATGGCTATTGTGATGGCAGTGAAAAAGTGGTAGCACTATTTGAAAGGTCACCATTTCATCATCAAGATAGATCAGCGACCTTTGAAACACTGATTGGATCAAAGATTTACTAACCTGACCAACAACATTTGGTTTCTAAGCTAATGGGCTATGACTTCTCTATTGTTTATAAACCTGGAAGGGAAAACAAAGTTGTAGATGCTCTTTCCAAGTGTTCAAAATTGGTGGAGTATAAATCTGTCTCATTGTGGCAGTATGAAGTGTTTGATGGGTTGGAGAAATAAGTAAAGGCTGATGACAAATTGCAGATTATGGTACAACAATTAATTGTTGGTATTGGTACTCCATCTGGTTATACATTAAAGAAGGGACTCCTATTCTACAATAACAAGTTGGTTATAACAAAAGCATCTCTATAGACTATTGCACTTATAAGTGAGTTCCATAACTCCCCATTAGGTGAGCATTCTGGTTACCTTCGCACTTACATGCGCTTATATGATATTGTCTATTGGGAAGGCATGAAAAGAGACATTCAACAGTATGTCGCTCGCTATGATACATGTTAGAGAAATAAATGAGGCCCTTAGCCCTACAGGATTGATACAACCCCTACCCATTCCCAATCAAAGTGTTGGAAGTCATCAACATTGATTTCATCACCAGGCTGCCTAAATCATCACATTATAATACTATTATAGTGGTTGTTGATCACTTAACTAAATGTAGTGAAGGAGAAAGAACTAGTATTTCACCTTGTTGAATCACTCTGATAACGTGGATATTTGTATACAAAATCTACACCTAGAAACGAGGTTAATCAATGCAATAGTTGGATTAATTCATACAAGAGTTGAAATACTAGTAGGACTAATAATGACAAGAGTGAGACTAATAAATATTGTAGTTGACAATATGCTACAACACTCCCCCTCAAGCTGGTGAATAGATGTTCTGCATTCCCAGCTTAGATAAAATAGTATAAAATGTTGCACTGTTGAGCCCTTTGGTGAATATGTCTGCTAGCTGGCCTCTTATTGACACATAACGAGTACAAATAAGACCACTATCTAGTTTTTCTTTTATGAAGTGTCTGTCAACTTCAACATGCTTTATTTTGTCATGTAACACTAGATTATAAGTAATGCTGATAGCAGATTTATTATCACAATATAATTTCATAAGTCCATCCTACTTGATTTTTAAGTCATCCAAGATGATCTTTAACCACAATAATTCACAAATTCCAAGTGTCATAGCTCTAAACTCTGCCTCAACACTAGACCTGGCTACAACGTTCTGTTTTTACTCCTCCAAGTTACTTAATTACCCCCAGGAGAGTACAATAACCCGTTGTAGACCTCTTGTCTATTACTAATCTAGTATAGTCAGCATCTATATAGGTCTCTAAAGTTAATTCCGTATTCCTCTTGAATAATATCCCATTCCTTGGAGTGTCTTTCAGATAGCGTCGAATCCTATGAACAACATGTAAGTTTACTTGTTTGGGATTATGCATAAAATGACTTAACACACTTACTGCATATGCTATGTCAAGTTTGGTATGTAAAGGATAGATAAGTCTCCCCACTAACCTCTAATACATTTCCTTGTCAATAGCAATATCATCCCTAACTTCTCCTAGTTTATGGTTAAAATCAATCGGTGTGTCAGCTGGTTTGCTTGCTAGTTTGCCTGTATCTTTTAGGAGATCTATCACATTTTTTTGTTGAGAAATGAAAATACCTTGTTTTGAATATGCGACTTTAATTCCCAAGAAGTACTTTAATTTTCCCAATTGTTTTATCTCAAATTCATTTGCCAAACATCTCTTGAGCTCCTTCTGTTCTATCTTATCATCTCTAGTGAGAATAATATCATCAACATATACTAGGAAAACTGTGACTCCCCCTGAATCCTTGTGTTTGATAAGCAAAGTATGATCTTCCTGACTTTGCTTATAGCTAGAAGATAACATTACTTTGGTGAATCTTCCAAACCAAGCTCTTAGAGATTGCTTCAAACCATATAAAGCTTTCGTCAATTTACACACTTTCTTTGTTTTTGTGCTGTCTCCAAATCATGGTGGAATATTCATGTAGATTTCCTATCTAGGTCCCCATGGAAGAAGGCATTCTTCACATCATATTGATGAATTGTCCAATTGTAAATGGATGCTAATGATAATAAGATTCTCACAGTATTCATTTTGAAAACTGAAGCAAAAGTTTGTTGATAGTTGATGCCATAAGTTTGAGTGTACTTTTTAGCAACCAACTATGCTTTATACCTCTCCAGTAATCCATCAGCTTTATAATTGATTGAGAAGACCCACTTACACCCTATTGGTTTCTTTCCTTTTGGTAATTGGACCAACTCCCACATCTTGTTCTTCTCTAATGCTTCCATCTCAATTTTCATGGCTTGCCTCCATTCCTCCTTAACTAGTGGCTCAGATGAATTATTTAAAATGACAATGGAATTTAAGTTTACAAGAAAGTTTATGAGTTAGAGAAAACTTGTTAAACAACACAAAATGAGAAAAAGGATATAATGGGTGCTTTGTACATTTTCTAGTTCCTTTTCTAATGGCAATGGGAACATCAAGGGAGCTAGGGTTAGAATTTTTGCTTACCTCAGTTTTAGAACTACTAGATATAGGTGCGGAGATTTAGGCTTGCATAGGTTTAGAAGTTAGAGCTTCCCTTCTTGTATACACCTGCAAATACCTCATACTATCAAGATTGGTGTTATCCTTGATTGCTGATGCAATGTGGGGACTGACCAAGGTGGCATTAGAAGTGTTAGGGCTGGATTTAGGACCTGGTGGAGGATTTTCATAAGTGTCAGGGTCATCAGAAGTGCTAGGGCTGGATTCAAAAATGGACTTGAGAAGATCAAGAAAAGACGAAATATTGAGGAAAGATGCTTCCTTATCTTCCATAATAGTGTGCTCCCCCTGAAGATAAGGCTCAGAAAATAAGGAAGATCTTCTGCAAATGTGACATCAACATAAACAAAGCACTTCTTTGTAGCAGGATGATAACACTTGTAACCTTTTTTAGTGGAGGAATATGCCAAGAAGATGCATTTAAGGGCTCTTGGATCTAACTTCTCTATGTTATGAATATGTACAAATGTGGTGCACCCAAATATGCAAGGTGTAAGGCCATTTGTAATTCTAAGATCTGGATAAAATTGAGAGAGAACCTCCATAAGAGTTTTATTGTCTAGAACACGAGAAGGTAATCTGTTTATAGTATATGTTGTAGTAAGGACAACTTCCCCCGAAAAAGATTTAAGCATGTTTATGTGAAATAGATAGGCACGAGTCATAAATAAGATATGCCTATTTTCCTACTCAACTATTCCATTTTGCTATGGAGTATATACATAAGACAATTCGTGGATTATTCCTTCCTTTTGAAGGTAGGAAGACAATATGTGATTGAAGTAATCTCCCGCATTATCATACCTAAGCCTTTTAATTTTAACCCCAAATTGATTTTGGATCATGCTATTTAAATTAGGAAACAATGCACTCATATCTGACTTATTTTTTAGGAGAAAGATGCAAGAAACCCTAGTACAATTGTCGATGAAATAAACAAATCATTTAGCACCAGAGATATTAAGAATAGGAGATGGTCCCCAAATATCGCTATGACTAAGAGTAAAGGGAGAAGAGCTTCTTTTATGACTGATGGGAAAGGAAACTTGGTTGTGTTTTGCTATTTCACAAGTCTCATAATGAAAATTGGTAGGATTAAATTTATTAAACAAAGAAAGAAACATAATTTTCAAAGTTCCAAATGAAGGATGACCAAAACAACAGTGGTAAAGCCAAATTTTATTCTCAATAGATGAGGTTCCAATAAAGGAAGACAAGGACATGGGAATCTTGATGTCATTAGCATTTGAAGGTGGCACTAGATAGTAAAGTCCATCCTGTTCCTTAGCAAGCCCAATCCTTTTTCCCGTATCCTGGTCCTAAACAATACATGAAGTAAAGAAGAATGTTACTTTACAATTCAAATCTTGTGTGAGCTTTTTTATGGATATAAAATTTGTGAACAGCTTAGGAACATGAAGAACATTTCTAAGAACGAAAAAGGGAGATATTTGGATATTCCCTAATCCTGCTATGGTAACAAGTAAGCCATTTGCAGCCGATATTTTCCTGTTGCTAGGGCATGGAGTGTAAGTTTTAAAATGATGAGAAGAATAGGTCATATGATTTGTTGCACTTGAATCAAGGATCAAAGAGTCCTGGATTGATTTATCCAAGGCATTTAACCCATAGGAGTGATAGAGATTACCTAAATGAGCTAAATAGCAAGTACAAGTATTACCAGGAGGCTTCTCTAAGGTCTCCAACAAGTTGCATTGTCTTTCAATTTCATTTCTGCTGAATCCTTTAAGGTCTGGAGCTTGCTCTTGATTGGGTTGCATCAAATAGGCTTGCCCTTGAGTTCTTGCTGATCCACTTTTCATACTTTTTCCATGTAATTTCCTGCAATACTCCTTGGTATGTCGTGGTTTTTTGCAATAGATACACTATAGACTATCGCGATCCAATGTCTTGCCTTTCTTGTCTTCTCTGGGTTGTTCTAGTGTCAGACCTTGATGTCTGCCACCATTAATAATTATAGTAGATCCTTCAATAGGTGGAAAACTAAGCACTACATCTCTCCGAGTCACCTTAGCTTGAATAATTGAAATAGTGTGGTTAAGGGATGGTAGTTCATCCTTACCAAGAAGTTGGATTTTGACTTGATCAAATTCAGCATTAAGTCTTGCAAGGAAATCATAAACACGATCCTTTTCAATGAAACTTTTCAATATTGTTGCATCTTCTCTGCACTTCATTTCAATACACCTGTAATGGTCCATTTCTTGCCAAAATGTTCCTCAGCATGTTAGCATATTCTGTTACAAATTTATTTCTTTGTCGGATCCCTGTAATTTTAATTTTGAGCTCATAAACCAAAGCAGCATCCTTAGCCTTGGAATAAGTTTGCTTAACAATCTCCTATACCTCCTTAGCAATGGAGAGAAACATGCATGTATCACTTATATCTGGATTCATTGAATTCCACAATCATGTCATTATCATGGAATCCTCCTCATCCCATGCCTCATAGTGCTTGTCACTTTTCAAAGGTCCACTTCCCAAAATATGGCTTAACTTTCCTTTTCCCTTCAATATGGTCTAAACAAGTTGTGACTATTTGAGATGGTTTCTACCATTCAACCAATAATTTGGATGTAGATTCTGTAAATCCCCAACTGCATTGGAATTTTTAGTCATATTAGTTTTGGATGACATAGTGACCTCGGACATTTTAGGAATATAATACGCCAAAAATATAACAGAAGAAGGAAGGACTACTTAAGGACACCTGAAAAAAAAATTCAACTTGCAAAAAGATTTGGATTACAGCTAAGACAAATTGCTTTATGGTGTCAAACCAGAAAGTCTCTTCAACAAACGAAGTCAATGAGATTGAGTCAATTACCAACCAATCTTATGCCAAAAAAATGAGGGTTCTCCAACAACAAAACTCAGATTATACAAACCCAAGTCATAATGTTGAAGTTGCTGGAGTGCTTAACAAAGAGCTATAGAGTTAGAGTGCTTAGCAGAATTTGACAGAGAGCTATAAAGCTTGAACTCACAGGTAAGAATTTGGCAAAAAGATTCAAAAGCAAGTATGCATTAGTGGCTGGCCAGATAAGTGCCAGAAAGATGACGTTGAACGCCAGAAAATTGAGACAAGACTTAACGGATTCTTCACACGTGCTGTTTATGGCCACCAGAAAGCTAGGACAGGCCGACCGAAACCTTTTGTATTTCACTGTATTGGTGGTGAGATATAAAGAGTTATCTAGAGTATCACCCTACTTTCTCTAGAAGGATGAACCAGGAAAAAATGGCAGTGAGGATACCTAAAAATGAGCCAAGAACTTTGATACCATGTAGTGAAGGACAAAGAACTTGTATTTCACTTGTTGAATCACTCTGATAACATGGATAGTTATATACAAAATCTACACCTAGAAATGAGGCTAATCAATGCAATAGTTGGATTAATTCATGCTAGAGTTGAACTATTAGTTAGACTAATAAATACAAGAGTGAAACTAATAAATATTGTAGTTGACGATATGCTGCAACACTAAATACAGCCACGTCATCCCTTTATCTCATCCTTTTGATGCCAAAGGAGTAGCGGCTGTCTTCTCCAGGGAAATAATGTAACTTCATGGGTTTCCCCGCTCTATAGTTTTGGATAAAGACTAGATTTTCATTAGCCACTTCTAGAAAGAACTATTCAAGACAGTAGGCACCACCTTGAATTATAGTTCAAGTTACCACCCTCAGTTTGATGGCCAAACTAAGGCAATGAACTAGAGTATTGAAACTGATTTCCGCTCTTTTATGGGTACTAAACCTCAAACTTGGTCCAAATGGCTGGCGTGGGCATACTGGTTTAATACTTCCTACAATCACTCCACTAGTATGTCCCCCCTTGAGGCTCTTTATGGATGTGAGCCTCCAACCTTGTTTCAGTGGCAAGAGGAATAACCAATGTGGAGGAAGTAAACATTCAAATATCGGATAGAAACCTTATTCTAGGTGAATTAAAATCCAACTTGGAGAAGGCACAGAATTTTATGAGAAAATGTGCATATCAGATGCAAAAAGTGGTTAATTTTGAAGGTGACTATGTTTATCTCAAGTTGCAACCCTATGGGATCAAATCCTTGGATAAAAGGCAATGTGAAAAGCTCTCTCCATGCTTTTATGGACCATATAAAATTTTGCAGCAAATTGGTTTACTCGCCTATAAGCTAGAGCTCCCCTCAACTGCCAAAATTCACCCTATTTTTCACATTTCACAACCTAATAAGTCCCTCAATCCATCTATTACTACACAACAGATTCCCCCTATATTAATAGAGGAAATAGAGCTCAAAGTTGCACCTGAGGCAATTCAAAAAACTCAAACTTTAACTAATGGACAACAGCAAGTATTGATAAAATGGAATGACCTCCTAGAATGTGAGAATACCTGGGAAGATCCTGTTGTGATCCAACAACAATTTCCTAACTTTGACTTTGAGGACAAGGTCAAACTTGTAGGGGTAATGATGAGACATAAGGCCCAAAGTATCTCGGTTTTATTCCAGAAGGCATAAATAGCCTAGTAAGGAGGACTGCATGGGGAGAGATGCTTCTAATGGTGAGCTGGGACAAGTGGAGGTGGTTACAAGTAACTATTACGAGTAACTAACTAGGGTGGAGTGTGCATGTGTGAGAAATGGGGTGAGCTAGTTATTAGAGGAGATTTGAGTAGGGTGGAAGGCAAGGAAGATTTTAGTGTGGGGAGAGACTCTAGCCTCTCAAAAGCTAAGGTAGGGCTCTGTGTTCTCTATTGCTTTTCTATATTTCCTTTGCTGTATTTTGGTCCCTCTTCTGAAGCTCTATTCCAGTAAGAGTAGACTATTTCTTCAAGTTTCAGTAATAATATTTTAGGGGCTGCATCAGATATTCTCTATAAAAGGTTGCTAGCTAAAAGCCTTAGAAAAGAATGTATTATTCTGTCTTTAAGAAGAAGTCACAAGGTTAGGTTTTGAATATTTTAGAACTTTCCATCCCTACACCACAATATAGGCAACCTCACATACATCCTCTACTTTTCCTTGTAGCTAAAACCCTAGTAACCAATGACTAAAAAAAAATCCTCAAAGGTTCAAAGGACAAACAAACTTCCTCTTAGAAAATATTATGCAAAGAATTTGCAATGTGAACATTCAATTTGTTGCTTTTCAATATCTGACGTAGAAAATAACCTCATTAATTATATAGAACCAAAGAACTATCTATCCACAAGGCCAAACTTGTTTTTCTTCAACAATTTTGCTTTCTCAAATTATCTAAGCCTCATAAATCCAATGCTAAATGATGGGACCCTCTTGTATTATTCAATGAAATACTGAGAAGTGGCCCTCTAAGAGGAATGGGTCCAATCAAGGAAACCAAGAAACAAAATAAAAAACAACACCCCTCAACCCACACCGATACACCTTTAGCTTTCGAGAGGCTAGAGTCTCTCCCCTTCACTTAGATTCTTCCTGCCTTTCTCACTCTCCCAAGCTAACTATAAAAAAATCCAATAACAGCCCCCTTCATACAACACACGTTGACCCCAGTGCCTGCCACTGCCACCTCGTCCTCACAAAACTTCTTCTAAACCTCCTCAATCACAACAAACCTTTTATTCTTTCTCATATAGACTTTCAATATGATGGGCCTCGTGGGCCCATCACTGTATTTTGTCTGTTGTCTATGTTAAGGACCATTTTTAATCAAAAGCTTAACTAGTAAGTGAGGTCCAAAGATAGCTTTATATAATTTCTAATACACCACCTCACAAAAAATTCCTTTGGGCTTCAAACATAGGCAATGCAAAGGCCCACCATACCTTATGGTATATTGTATTTTGTAATTAAGCAAAGGGAGATGGCAAGAATCAAATTGCTGAATTTTGACCACTTGGTCACAGAAGCTTTGATATCTATCTATAACCCATTTGCAATGCTCTTTACCCTCTATCAGTATCATTTTCAGCAAAAAAGCAACCTTGCTTATCTGTCATTGGCTCATTGATAACTTTTAAAGTTACTAAAGGGAAACACTACTTCAAGCATTAATGTGTACCACACTTGTCTACCCAACAGCATGGCACAATATCAATTGTTCAGCTAATGTTTGGAAAGTAGAAACACATTATTTCTCCCACGGTGCATGGCACGTCAATGTAATGCATTCAGTCAGTTGATTTAGCACTACTCATTGCTGAAATCGTTATAAATGACATAATCAGATATTCAAATTACTATAAGGAACTCAAAATGATCCAAATAGCATCATTGCAAAATTGACTTTTGCTTTAAGTAGAAGAAAAATCACTAAACCTGTAACAAATTCTTGGGGTTGAAGCTGAACTTGCAATATTGCCCTAGAAAAGTTAGGCGTAAGAAATAGAATTGACACCTGCATGAAGAAAAATGGAGAGCTTTATGCATATGTTCTAGCATAAATGACAAAATCTGTGCAAGTGATAACAATAATCCCCACTGGAAAAGAGGGGATAAAAAAGACAAAAACATAGAACAACCAAATGTTATTCAACTCTAACTACACTCCAAGTAGGTGAAATTTCCCAAATTCTATATTATTTCATTCAAACAATGTAAATTTAAACACAGCTACACCAATGAACCCAATTTAAGACAAAGGGAAACAATATTGTGGAGAATCAGCTTACAAAAGGAAGAATTAAGAAATTCAAGGTCATACTAGCCCAAAGAGTCCAACAGGCCATGCTTCTGCGGCTGCACCAATTTCTTCACTACGCAACATCAATCCTACATGATAATGCATGAGATGAGAAAAATCAGAGAACTGTGAGATGGGAATCATAAAAGTAAAACAGCATACAGAGAAGGCAATACCCTTCAGGCCTAACCTGAGATTATAAAAATTCCAAATGGACCAAGTTTTGACACATAATATTTATCAGCAAGACAACCAAGACTAGGATATGCTAGTCCTAGTGTCACTCCAGCGATGAGAACTACATATTACATTCAACACAAACAAAGTTGTTCATCAATAAAAAAATAATTTATTAAATCTTAAATCCACTAAGCCATGAAGTAAACCACAAAGCTTGTTTGGACAAAAAATTAAATACACAGAAGAATTGCTACCCAAGGGTAAAAAGTTGTTTCCAGCAAATCTCAAAATGGGTTGCGCCCAATTTAATCCCTTCGTCAGGGCCGAGAGATTGGTTGGATTGCTTCCATTACCATCTATCTGAAACCAACTGCAATTTCTCTAAGCCACCACATATATCCATACTTGCAAGTTGCAACCAATGATTTTCAGAAATCGGCCTTGATGGGCGTATATTAAAATTCAACTTCGTAATTTCCACTTGTAACCTCTTTTTTTCTTGGCAGTAACACTACCGTCACAAAGTACACACAACCAGACACATAGATTCATCAGAACTTAACCACAAACTATATCCATTTGAACTCAGATATGAGTGTAGTCACAAATCACAACTTTGCACAACTCAACTCATACCCCAGTTCAAATGGCTCCACTTTCACTTTTCCCGTCAAACTAGATGAACCCATGATGCGCAATTGTGAAAAGTTGTGGATTGTGAAATTAACAGTTGTTCAAGCAGCATTGTTCGTTCAATGCAGCTTGATTACACAATCGCAAGAAACTAAGAATAGTGGAATGAGACCGAACCTGGTCGGACCGCTGACAGGCTCTTACAGGTAGGAATCGGGAATGCCGACCATTGCAAGTGAGGGAGGGAAATTTGAGAGAAATGCTTTGAAGTTTCCTATCGATTGAGAGGAAGCGAGGGTTCCGGTGTCGGAAAGACGAAGCTGTGGCGGGAAAACCCGTGACAAATAAAGTCTGGATAGTTCCCGCCATTAAACTGGAACCAAAAACGCCGTTGAGTTCAGTGGCTGAGCTGAAACGTCGGAGACAGATACTGTCTACACGAAGGTGAAGGTGGGACCCGCGAAGCCTCAGCTTACAACGTATGGATAGCTTTTGGTCCGCTCTGGGAGGGATGGTCAGGGTTTTAATGCAGATTCTGCACTACGCACATCGCGGCCGTTTATTTCATCGAAGGGTGATCATACTGCCACGTCATCCAACTCCTTTTTCTTATTTTTACTGATCCCTGCTGTGCAAATCTGTCGTTTGGGATGAATGGCAGTAAATATTCTTCTTCCTTCAATCGTCTTCTTCATATTGTTCCAGCTTGTTCTCTCTTCCTCTGATGCTTGTATTCTATGAGAAGGAAATTGCAGATTATGAAGCAAAAGAAGTTGATATTGTCGGTCGAAGTTGGGTATCGTCTGATGCCTTTGATAATTTTCTGTTGATTTTTATTGTCCATATTTAACTTATCATCGATGCTGTTTCTCCTGAATCTGCAGCATATTATTAAGGCAACATTACTATCACTTAATGAATAATCTTTAACCAAAATCTCAACCAAAGCATGTTTTATTACCACAAAAGGTTAAAACTCATGCTCCCACCATCTCGAAGGAAAGGAATCACAATAGGAAGATATTCGCTTTACGCCCTCCTATCCCATTGCTCCTCTTTCAAACCCGAAAGAAAGGATTTCTAATGGGGTGAGGTTACATTGCAGAAACCAGCTCTTGTGTTTGACTTAAACCAGAATGCTAGGAACTTTAATAGAAATGATGCTTCATGGTGAGTGACATAAACTCTCTTAACGTCCAAAATGAGAGATGTTCACAAGCTCAAGACTCTCTTCCTGCACTCCAAAAGCTACTGAATGACTGGAAGTGCCAATAAACAGGGGATGTCAGGAAGAGCTCGCCGTATTGTTTACAGTAAAATTATAATCTCAGTCATTGTAAATTTTCATTAAATTTTGATTTTTGATTCAATAATTAAAATTTTATTATATTTTAAAATTAAAAATATATAATAAAATCTTAACTATTAAAATAAAATTCAGTAGATGAGATTCTACCGGAGAATCTACGATCCGTAGGCAGGAGACAATCGAAGGAAGGAGATCCCATCCACCCCAAACGACGCCGTTACATATTGCAGGATTAGAAAATAAAATCAGGAAATGAATGACGTGGCGCTATGATAACCCTTCGATACAAATGGCGGTCATGATGTGTGTACTGCAGAATCTGCATTAAAGCACTCTATTGCAGGCGATCTTCTTCCCTCTGAGAGATTCTGCTGAGTGTGATTTTGACCAAAGAATCCACTATCAAACATTTAAATTGGGAGGAAATTGACTATTTAATTTATAATTTCTTTCTTTATTTTAATCTAAAAAAAGTTTGTGATTCTATCTTTAAATATTTTATTTCAGTCAAAATGGTTTAATTATCTCATTTGAAGCCATGAATTTGACTTGTCTTGACCATAACGGAGATTATTTTATATTAGAGTTAGTATATTAGAGAATAAATGTATTTTGGATAAATCATTTTAATTGAAAAAATACTAAAGAAATTCTATTTTCAAAAGTAAATTGATAAAAAAATTTTAGTTTATAAAGAATATATCATTAATTTAATCATTTAAATACATAAAATATTCAATGAATTGATAATTTTAAACATTAATGAAATATTTTCACAATCCTCGTGAAGAGGGCTGTTGAATGAAATGATTTTGTGAAATACAAACCTCTTCTTCCGTACCGTTCTTCTTATAAAACTCTATATGGACTGTTTCAAATAAAGAGAAATCCACAATAATTTTAAATGACCTTAAAACTAAATTTGGAAAAAGATATTTTCAAGAATTCAAATGTAAAATATAAACTTCCTTTCATTCCTCTTTTTTATTTTTCTGAATTCTTAGTTTGGATTTCATTAAGCCAAAAAACTTCTTACACATGGTCAAGGATTATCATGGGTATGGTATTATAATATTTATTATCGAAGTCATACCTTACCATTTACGAACTCTATAGTTTGCTTCTTTTTTCCTTAATAAAGATTATTAAATCAGTTTGGACTTATTTACCATCAACAAAGTCTAAAAATAGGTTCATTGAATATCCTAATAAAGAAAAACGCTCGGAAACATGATTAAAAAACAATTAATTGTAATTTTGTAGAACTTTATTCCATATATATATATATATACAAAATTCTAATTTCCCATGAACAAAGTGCTACGTAGGTTCCTAAATTCCCTGCTGTTCATGTATTGGCGTTAAGAGTTTTAGAAATTTTATCCACAGTCTCTTCACAAGTCTTTGTTTTCACCTTCGCTCTAGCTGCTTTAAGTGTCAGTCTCCGATAATAACCAGAGGCCAAGTTTTGCTCTGCACCATCGAGCTCAGCCATAGCTTCCCTGTAGTTCTCTGCACATAACTGATACTTCTCTCTCTCGCTAGTATCGCCAGTGATTTCAATGATCGATCCGATCTCCTTAGTTTTAGCGCTTTAATTAAGGAATAAAGATGGACCAGATAAAGAGTATGGATATAGTTATTCTTTTAAATTTTTAAAATTTTAATTTTTATACGTAATTTTATTTTATATTTTATATTTAAATATTTAATTTATAAAAATTCGTTTATTTTGAATTTTAATAATTTATTTATTTTAATTTAAATATTTTATTTAAAAATTTTTGTACTCTTAAAATTAAATATTGAATTCATTATGCTAAACATGTTCACATAAGGATCAAATTAGAGAGTACAAAAGCAGGAGGCTCCCATTTGGAGGCATATCACTTTGATATCCTCTTTTGCTTTCGAGAGTGTAAGTGAAATAAGAAGTATGAAGAAGATGACGAAAGTATTATAAATTAATTAAAAAAAAGCATACATGAGGCTATGTATTTTTTCTAGGTAGTGGATGGCAGCATAGGTGTAAGGCATAATAATAAAGTTTGACAAAAGGCATAATGATGGAACCGAAACATTGTATTTTGTATTGTGCAAAAGATTGAACAATAAATGAGATTGTGAGGTTAAAAAGTTGTAGAAGAAAAATAAAATATTAATTTAATGTACTACTTACTGATCTAAATCTTTTATATATACACGATGTAAGCTGAGCATTAAAAAGTAGGGAAAATTGTAAGCCATCTATGAGAATTTAGTTGTAATCAATCATTTGTTCTCCTAATTCTCACCCTTTCCAATTTATTTTAGTTTGCCATTTTCAAATTGATCCATCGTTTAAGCCATCAGAAAGAAGGAGAAGCTCTTTTTGGCTGGTGGCTTTGGTGAATGAATGAATGGGGTTTGGTATTAATAAGAGAAGAAGATGAGTGTTTGAATATTAAGTGCAGAGATTTAATGAAGGAGTTACTTTAGAAGGGAAGTTTAGCATCGAGTTAGTCAGTTCACTCAGTTTCTTTGTCTAATAGTTTTTCAATGTTACAATATATATATATATATATATATATATATATATACTTGATGGATCCACTAAGGATGGGTATGAAATCTATAAATATTACAAGAGAAGAAACAAGGAAGCCAAGAGGGATGGGCAGAGTGGAGGTAATTAATGGGATAGATGTACATAAGAGAAAAGAATATTCTAAAGAGAAGAAAGAGGGAAGCAGAGAAGGATGGGCTGCTAGAGGAAGGAATTAATGGGACATATTGTACAGGGGAGAGAGGAATATTCTAACTATCTCGAGAAGGTTATATAGGAGCCAGGGCAAATGGGGAGCCGAGGACAAACCTGAAAGTTTGAGAGGAGAAAGCCTTAACCTCTCAGAAGTCAAGGAATCCACCATTTCTTTTATTATTATTATTTTCTGGATGTTTGCAGTATTAGAGCTATTTGAGCACTGAGTCATGTTTGCTATTTCTGTTTGTTGTATCAGAGTTATCTGCGCTTTGAGTTTTGTTTGTTGTTTCACAAATGATATCTAAGTATTCTCTGGTTTTCTATCATTAGTTTGCTTTACCAGAATAACACATAGATAGTCTCTGGTTTCCATCATTTGGTATAAGAGCGGGTGACATGAAGGGAATGGTTGGAACGAGAATGGAGCAGAGAGTGGAGAGTTTAGAGAAACGCACAAAGGACGTCAATGCCAAGTTGACAATGATGATAGATATTATCACTGGAATGCATACACAGCTTAATAAGGTGCAGTCAGCATTAAAAACGCAAACGAAGGGGAAGGATATGGCAACTGGAAGTACACTAGGGTGCACGAATAAAGTTATATAAAGTCCAAAGACTTATGGCCAGAAGAATGTGTCAAAATATTGACACCTAGAATTACCTCTGTTCTCCGACGATGACCCTTTTGGATGGATTTTCAAAGTAGAGAGATATTCTGCTATAAACTCTGTAGTGGAGGAAGAGAAACTAGACGTTGTAGCTGTATGCTTGGAAAGAACAGCATTAGGATGGTTCCAATAGATGGAAGTGTGGGCTACAATTTATTCATAGAGCGAGTTCAAGCAGAAAGTAACTGAACAATTACATTTAAAAAAAAAAAAACAAGACAAAAAGGAGATGAGTATATAGTTTTGATGGCGCTAAAACAAGAAGGAACGATGGCTGAGTATCGAAAGCAGTTTGAAAGGTTGTCATCTCCGATGAATTACGCTTCTAATGAGTTTCTCATGGGTGCGTTTAAAAATGGTTTAAAGAACGAGATTTGAGTTAAACTGATAGTGTTGCAACCTACGTATCTGAAGCAATTGATGGAGAGGGCAAGTCAAGTGAGGAGCGAAACTCAACGTTGGAAGAAGCTAAAGAGAAGTGTATGCAGAAAGGAAATAGGCAAGCATTCAAATCGAAGTGGGGAAATTACAGAAGCAACTTTCAGAAATTTGTATCATCGGCAGAGGTCAGGAAAGTGGCGGCAGGTGGAACCAATAATAAAATTAATGAGAATAAAGTAGGAGAAGAGACGAAAGGACTTCAGTGAGGAGTTTCAGCACTGTAGCTCCTTATATGATGGAGGGAAAGTCCAGGAGGTTATCTGAAGTTGAGGTAGTGTGATGAAGAGAGTAGGGTCTTTGTTTTAAATGCAAAAAAAAGTATTTGCCAGGCTACAAATGTAAAAATAAGGCATTGCAGGTGATGATTCCGGCAGAAGAAAAGGAAATGGAGGAAGAACCAGTGGTGGAAGAGGAAGTTTTTGAAGATGTAGTTATCTATAAATTTAATTGTAGGGGTGACTGGACACAGAACAAAGAACCTGTTAGGGAAAGTAAAAGAACGCTCAATGTTAGTCTTGATTGATAGCAGGGCTACACCCAATTATATTTCCTCGAAGTTGGTTAAGCAATTCAGCATAACCTTGATGGATACTAAACCTTATACGATTATTGTAGGGAACAGGTATTAGGTGAAAGCCAGTGGGGTATGCAAGGAAGTGGAACTTAAGCTTCAGGGAATCAAGATCATCCACGATTATTACCCCTTTGATTTGACTTAGGAGAAGCAGATTTAGTACTTGGGATTGAATGGCTGGAATACCTAAGGGAGGCTAGGGTGAATTAGCGATTGCTAACCATGAAATTTAAGATGAGGGACGAATGGAAGACATTAAAAGGAGACCTTGCATTAGTAAAGACACGGCTATCATTGATTTTTATATTAAAATCAATTAAAGGTGGTGTTGAGGGATTTTATTTGGAATTTGGGGAAGTTAAGCTTCAGGAAGAACCCGTAAACCTGGAACCCTGGGTATAGGATCTGTTGTAAGAATTTCAGGAGGTTTGCCAACCACTTAAGGAGCTACCATCCCACAGCTAGGTTAACCATGCTATTACCTTGCAAAGTGGGGCACCAATTCCTAACATTCGTTTATATAGGTATGCTCACTCTCAAAAGAGTGAGATTGAAAAATTGGTGAGGGATATGCTTGTGACAAGGATCATACGTCTAAATAGAAGCCCTTTCTCAAGCCTAGTTTTATTGGTGAAGAAAAAAAGGGGGGTCAAAAGTTGTGTTGACTATAGGGCTCTAAACAAGGTGACCATACCAGATAAGTTCTCAATCCCAACAATAGATGAGTTATTGTATGAGTTAGGAAGGGTTGCTATTTATTTTAAGTTGGATCTTAAATCTAGTTATCATCAAATTAGAATGAAGGAAGGGGATGACGAAAAGACAACCTTTATAACACATGAAAGTCATTATGAGTTCAAGGTAATGCCTTTTAGATTGATTAATGTCCTTTCTACATTTCAATTTCTAATGAACGAAATTTTTAAACCTTATCAGAGAAAATTTATTTAGTATTCTTTGATGATATATTGGTGTACAATTCTAATACTTCCATACATTTAGAACACTTGAGAAGGGTGTTAGAAGTGTTATAGAAAAACAGCCTCAAGATTAACCCAAAGAAGTGTGTGTTTGTGCAACCTAAACCTGAATATGTGGGTCACATCATTTTAGCAGCAGGTGTAGAGGCTGATTTTATCAAAATTGAGGTTTCGATTAAATGGTCGGTACCTAAAGATATCAAGGCTTTAAGGGGGTTCATGGGATTAACTGGGTATTACAGAAGGTTTGTAAATGATTATGATAAAATTGCAACCCCATTTATAGCTTTATTAAAGAAGAATGCCTTTGTGTGGGGAAAGGAAGCACAAAAATTGTTTGAGAATTAAAAAAGACTTTGACAACTTGTTTGAGAATTAAAAAAGGCTATGACAACATTGTTAGTCCTAGCCATGCTAGACTTTTTAGCCCTTTGAGATTGAAACTAATGCATCAAGTAAAGGGATAGGGGTGGTGCTGATACAAAAAGGGTGTCCTATTGCATTTTATAGTCAAGCACTATCACTTAAGGCTCAATAATGTTTAGTATACAAATGAGAGCTTATGGCGCTAGTGTATGCAGTCAAATGTTGGAACCACTATTTGTTAAGATAGAAATTCATTATAAAAACTTATTAGAAATCTTTAAAATATTTATTGGAACAACAAGTTTTAGATCTTAATCAACAGAAATGGATTTCAAAACTCATGGCATATAAGTTTGATATGACTTACAAGTTGGGGAAAGATAATCATGTGGCAAATGCTTTGTCTAGAAAAGGGACGAGTTACAGCTCAATGCATACTCTTTATGACAGGATAATAAGGTTGAAAGCTTGGATATAGAGGTTCAATGCGATGAGAAGAAGGGAACTGTCAAATAACAATTGTTGGTTGGCCAAGAGTGTCCTCCAGGCTATAGTATAAAGCAAGGATGCTTGATGTTTAGAGATAGGCTGGTTATACCTGATAGGCTGGTTATACCTAAGGCATTAATACGAATCTAGCCGCTTATCAGGGAATTTCATAATTCACCTTTAGGTGGACATTCAGGTTATCTTAGAACCTATAAAAGGTTAGTTGAAATGGTGTTTTAGGATGGGATGAAGCGAGATATCCATCAGTATGTGGAAAACTGTATAGTTTGTTAGTAAAATAAATATGAGGCAGGTTATCCCGCTAGGCTTCTCCAGCCATTACTTATTCCAGATCAGGTATGGAAGGATATTAGTATAGATTTCATTGTGGGTTAGCCAAAATCTGACAGATTTGATGTGAATTTAGTTGTGGTGGATCATTTGACTAAGTATAGTCATTTTATTCCTCTTTCCTATTCGTTCACAACTAAGGAAGTTGTTGAGATATTCATTAGGGAGATGGTGAAGCTACATGTGTTTCCCAAGTCCACAATATCTTATAGAGATAAAATATTCATTAGCCATATTTGGCAAGAATTATTCAAGCAAGCAGGTACTACTCTTAAATATAGTTCGAGGTATCACTCCTAAATTGATAGGCAAATGGAGGTTGTGAACCAAAGTCTAGAAACCTACTTACGGTGTTTTATGAGGGATAAGCCTAAGCAGTGGGTTCGCTTGCTGCCATAGGCTGAATACTGGTTCAACACATCCTATAATCGCTCTATGGGGATGACACCATTCAAAGCACTATATGGGAGAGATCCACCAACTCTGTTTAGGTAGGAAGATGTTCATTCAAATGTGGAAGAAATCAATGTGGCAATTAGGGATAGAAATATCATCCTAAACGAGCTAAAAATTCACCTTGAATGAACTCAAGAGTACATGAAATTGAATGCAGATAAGAAGAGAAAGGAAGTACAATTTGAAGTGGGGGATCTGGTATATATAAAGATCTATCCTTAGAAACTTAAGTCCTTGTTAAAGAAGGTAAATGAAAAGCTTAGCCTAAGGTTCTATGGTTCCAATAATGTGTTAGAAAGGTATGGTAAGGTAACTTATTGCTTAAAGGTTCCCTCCACTTCTTAAATCCACCCAATATTTCATGTCTCTCAGCTCAAGAAATCAGTTAATACCTCGGTTCCATCTCAATAGCTGCCACCATTTCTGACATAAGACTTGGAATTGAGAGTAGAACCCAAGAAAGTGGTGAAGACAAGGAAACTAGTTAATGGAAATGTAGAAATTTTACTCAAATGAAAAAGTTGCCTGAATTCGAGAATACCTGGGAGAGCTATGCCATCATTAAGCTATAGTTTCCCTCTTTTCACCTTAAGGACAAGGTGGTGCATGTTAGGGAGGAAATGGTGGACCCACTAAGGATGGGTCTGAAATCCATATATATTATAAGAGAAGAAACAAGGAGGCAGAGAGGGATAAGCTACTAGTGGAGGTAATTAATGGGACAGATTGTAAAGGAGATAGAGGAATATTCTAATTATCTCAGGAAGGTTATATTGGAGTTAGGGGAATTGGGGAAAGGAGAACAAACCTAAAAGTTTAAGAGGAGAGAACCTTGACCTCTAAAAAGTCAAGGAACCCACCATTTCTTTTATTTCTTTTTTGTGTTGTTTGCAATATTAGAGTTATCTGAGCTCTGAGTTCCCGTTTGCTATTTCACAAATAATATCTAAGTATTCTTTGATTATCTATTATTAGCATGTTGCACCAAAATAACACATAAATAGTCTCTGGTTTCCATCAATACCTTGGAAATTTTCTAATCTTAAACAGCAAGTTCAAGTAATGTGATGTTGTGATGTGTTTGTAAATTATTGAAGTAAGAACTAGAAAAGTGAACCAAACATGGTGAAGGCCCTCACAGATACAATTTTATCTACCCATTTCCTTTGCATAACGTGTCATCCTCATTTTTTTGGCTCAATTTTTCATAAATTTTAAAAAGAAAATAACACAAAGAATCAAAATGTGTATAGACCTACATTTTCACCTAAGCCACTCCCATTTCAATTTCTCCAAAATTTACAAATAAAATGATTAGAGAATGTTTAATTATTTGCTAATATTTGTACGGATCTTGCAAGTGCTCACACTAAATTCAAGCAATTGTACACATAAAACACTAACTCATATATTAAATTCATGGAATTGTACATAGAAAATACTGAGTTCTTAGGATTCAGATTCACTACAATAAATGAAGGTAAAAATTGCATTGATTTTGAACTATTCAATCGCCCAGTATGAGTAATTTAAACTATTAAGTTAAAGATTTTGATTGCACGCATTAAAAAGTTATTAAACTTATTTTGAAGTGTTAAATCTGCACATTTTATTCAATAATATTTATTAGATCTACGTACTTTAACTTTTAATGCATCAAATGTTTTTCCAAACTCTAAACCCTTTCATTGTATTTCAAAATCAATATACAATTATAAGAAGTATTTAACTTTATATTTGAAACGGTCATGGAAAGTCTAAAACATTCACATGGCGAAGAGTTTAAACCCTAAAAGGAAAGAGTCTTGATCACAAGAACTTGGAAACGCGTATATTGACACGATCACGAGATGTGTACTATTTTCATTGGCTGATATATAAATGCTTTTGTCAATGTGCATTTATCTTCATTCCAAGGTAGTGTTGATATATACTTTCTTATTAGAAATAATTGGAAAAAACCATATATATATATATATATATATATAGTTATGTATCGGTTTATAAGAATTTTATGCTTTTAATACATTATTGAGATAACATTTTATCTTGTCATTACATAAAACCACGTTTTAAAAATAATATTCATGCATAAGTTTTCAAGAACAATAAAATTTTTTATTAAAATAACAAATGATTTTTTTTTTTTAAATTATACTTTTGGTCCTCATAGTCCCTATATATAGTGTAACAATTTGTGATTAAATATTTCTAGTTTATAAATACTTTAATTTAATCCTTATAGTTAAAATTATGTAAGTATTTTATTAAATTTTGTCTATGTAATTAATTATTTAGTGTTTTAATATTCTAAATATGCATGATTTATTCTAACAACAAAGGTTAAAGTGGATAATGAAAAATTTGTTACTTATATATAGAGTAAAGTATTAACAAAAATATAGTTATAAGAATTAAATTATAAATTATTTAAATTATAAGGACCTAATTATAAACTTTTAAAGCATAAAGACTAAATTAGAAAATTGAGTGAAATTATAAAGATAAAAATATAATTTCCCGTTTTTTATATTTGAAGCATTGCTAGAACTAAAACAAATTAACTTGTATAAATAATGCTCTCATATAAATGCTTTCAGGTACTGTTTGGTATCATGGACAGAAGGGATAAGGGGAGGAAATGGCAAAAGAAAAACAAACAAACAAAAATTATGTTTCTTATAATGGAAAAGCTTTCCCTCAACCATTCTAATGCTACTGTACAGTGATAAGATGCATTTCATCCATGACTTGATGGAAAGCTCAAACTTTCCAAAGAATGCAAATTTTAAGAAAATTTTGCCCTCCTTTAATTATGCTTGAGTTCCGTTGGTTTCTTAGACTCTTCGGTTTCCCTTTCTTCTCTCCCGTAAATGCACCATAAAAATAAGAGGTAACAATAACCAATTCAATTTAGTCCCCCTAAAAAATAAAACCAAATAAAAAAAAAAGCCGAAAAAATTTGAACAGGATAAACGATTAATACGCCCCCATCTTTGCTTAAAATAATATAATGTTTTAATATTTTTTTGAATAGGATAAACCAAATTGCCTTTATAATATAACCGAATTAATTTTTAATTGGTTATACAATGTAATTCTTAATTTGGTCTTTATAATATAATGATGAAAATAAGGAAGTTAAATGGCAGATTTTGATGAATGAAAAGAAAAGAAAAATTGTATAAAAAATACAATAAAATTATACTAAAAATAAAAAATTATAGATTTTCATTATTTCTTCTCTTTTCTTTTTTCCAACTTTAAATTTCACCTCATTGTTAATTTGGTATTTATAATATACCAAAATTTCTTGAAATTAAAAAAAAAATGATTCATAGCATATACATGTAAACCCTAAACAAAATTATCTTTATAATGTAACCGAATTAATTTTTATTTTGGTTATATCATATAATTCTTAATTTAGTCTTTATAATATAATGATGAAAATAAGGAGATTAAATGACAGATTTTGATAAATGAAAAAGAAAAGAAAAATTATAGATTTTCATTATTTCTTTTATAATAATTTAGTCTTCATAATTTACAAATTTGTATTTAAATCTTTACTATTTACAAATATCATAAAGTAGCAAAATTAACTTATATATATAATAAAGTATTAGTAAAAATATAATTATCAAGATTAATATAAAAAAATTTTAAGCTATAAAAATTCAATTAAAAATTTTTAAATCGGGACTAAATTGAAAATTAAGTAAAAAATTAGGACCAAAATTAGTATTTTTTTTAAAAGTAAATTTATAACACATCTCTCATCCCAACGCCTTCCCCTCTCTCTTTCGTTATACGTCTTCTGCAGTCTTCCGATTCCTAATTTTCTTTTTTTATTTAATTAGCTTTGGATGTTTTTTGACACAATAAAGGAAATTCGAAATAATTAATTCCGAATATTTAAATTTACAGTATTTAAATGCAATATTTTTTATAATGTAAAATTTTGATTATTTTAATATTTTTTTATTGTACATGGATGAAAAAGCCGGTCGGTGTAGACAAGCCCAAACTTCCATTTAAATCGTAAACTCTTTGTCATGATGCTGAAAGCACAATCAGTGGTGTAAGCAAATATAATTCAACCCTAAAAAAAAAGGTCAGATCATTAATTTAATCCGACCACAACTTATTCATTATCTTAATCTAATTCCTCAAACTGATTTTACGTTCATATTTTTACTTGACTTCTAATCCATATCAAATGCATTAAGAAACAATTTTAGTAGATTAAATTGAAATAATAAATAAATTTTAAAAAATTTACAATTTTTTGTCCTTTAAATATATGTCTTAATTGTCCGATCTCTAATCCTTACAAAATCACAATTTAACCCTTAAAGATTTTTGACTTAACCATATACATTTTGCATTGCATTTGTTACAGTATTCTAAAATTAAGGACCAAATTACTAAATTCAATCAGCCATTTTTTTTTTTTTTGGCCATTGATCAATGAGCCATTTAGAATACCACAAGAAGCGAGAATAAGGAGAAGATGAGAAAGCAAGCATATGCAACCAGACCTCGGTGTTCATCCCACCTAGCCACTTCAACCAAGAGCTCTGTGCAAACTCGAGTAGACCATATCACAGAAATGGCTGCGACGACGAAAATAGCAAGCCCAGCTTGAGGAAGGAACAACGAGAGAACCGATAGAATCACCATGGGCAGCATGCAATACCCAAGCAAGCTCACGCACCTGTGCAAATCCAGAGTCCCATTACGCCCTGCGAGCATGTTGAACACAACGTACAGGAAAAGCGCCGACATGGTGACCCATCCCAAGATTATCCCAAAATGGATCTTCCCGGCGAGTAATTGGAACAACCCGAAAGCCATCAAAAACAGAAACGGACCCGATAGATCCGCGTCATCGTAGAGATTCGGATTTCTGCGAAGCGGGTTCAAGATCGAGCTTGTTTTGCTCCAGATTTGCCTTGTGTTAATGCCAAGTTCTTCGAGGAGAGGTGGTTCATCGCTGAAGTTGGAGTTCCAACCGACCTTGGTGCTCATCGACCCGAATTGCGGTGTTGAGAACGGCGTAGATGCGGCGGCGGCGGCAGCGGATCCGACGTCGAAGGACATGAAGGAAATTGTGTTGGAGGATCGTGGTTGAAACGGCGCCGTTGGACGGCGATGAGTGAGTCCGGGGTTGCCGCCAGAAGGGAAAATCACAGAAGGGACGTTGAATTCCTTCGACATTGATCGAATTTTCCAGGAAATCTGATTTTTTCTCGGGAAAATAGGGTTCAATGTAGGAAATTCTCGGGAGGGAGAATGAAAATGAAAATGGAAATGAAGTTTTGATCGGAAAGAAAGAAACTGACGCGGTCTACTGTTTCTTATCAAGTAATGAAAACCACCGGAAGCATACTTTATTCCTTCACATTGATCAAAAGTTTTTCTCGGAATCGATTTTCTCGGGAAAATGAGGTCCAATATACGAAATTTCTCGGGAGTGAAAATGCAAATAAAATCGACACTAATGTCAAGTATAGTTCTAATACCATAGATTCAATTTCTTTCCAGAATGTGACATTCGTTGAGTTTGAATTCAAAGGAAATCAAAAGAATCGAAGTGCGAAATTGCTAATCAAATGATTCCAAGTAACAACCAATTGCCAAAAGAAGAATGCAAGAGGAAGATAGTGAGAAAAATAGAAAAGTTCGATCCTACATATACAAATCTTGCCCTTTTGGGTAGTTATGTTCGTTGAAGTTTGAACCCTCAAAAACGCTTGTGACCCTGCAAAATCACTATTTTGGCGCTAGAGTTTCGAACGTAGCGTGGGCCTCCATTTTTTCAACAAAAGAGTGAACCAAAATTTAAGTCTAAATTAAAAGTTGTCTTAATTTAGTTATATTAGTTTAATAATTGTTTGAATGACTCATTTTAATATTGTCCTCAAATTTAAAGCTGACATGAATTTGATTGTATTTACTTTAAAACTCAAGTAATATTATATTTTGTCATTTGATCAAGGTAAGTTTCACAGGGGCACGAATGAGGAGAATCTCCTGTAACGAATGTAGGTCATCGAATCAATTTAACGCTTTAAATTTGGCCACGTTAATTTTTTTTTTAAAGAAATATTCAGATGAAAATGACGTCGTTTTGCATCATTTTGTTTTTTTTTCCTAAAACCCTGTACTCATCTCTCGTTGCAAAAAGCTTTGTCTTCCTTTGTTGGTCGACATTACACAGAGCATCTAGGGTTGCTGTAATCACACCGTCAGCTGCGCCTGGAGAGGTATATTCTCCTAATCAGCAAAAAGGGCATCAGGTTCGCATTAGTTAATTTCCTTTTATTTCGCTTGGATCAGGTATGATGCTCCCCTGTTTCTCACTTTTAGGTTTCGGATTTGTAGCTTTCTTCTTTCTCAACCATTCACAAACTATTTTACTTAATTATGTCGTCACTGAATGTGCTTGATTCTCCTTTTCCTCTCCTTGCTTTATAATATACTCGGTCATCAGAATCAGGAAGCATAAGGGAACTCCATGTTCAAATTGGTCTGCTTATCTATAGTATTATTGTGTTCCTCATTGCCTTCACACACATATGTATATATCTATATATCTTGCATTTCTCGATTTATGCCTTTTTTGTTTTGATGCATTTTGAAAAGTTCAAAACAATTAAGAACCATTCCATGTAATTAAGAACAATTGTGGTTAAACTGTGGGAATTCACTTGAGCAAACACTCTTGGGCACCATCATGAAGTCTTTTAATGAAGTAGTTTGTTGGGTTGCTTATTGTTCTCCCTAAATTCTGATCGCCCAATATGTTAAACAATTACCATAACAAAAAATGCTTAAACTGAACAAGGTGTGTTGCCACATGGCGAGGAAGGAAGGAAACAGTGACCATCAAAACCTTAGTGACATCAATCACATGAAAATGATACACTAATTTCGGGGGGAAAATGTGTCAAACTTCTTTCATTGTAGAACACTGCCTCTTTCCACACTGAAGAATTTGTAATTGTTGGCATCATATAAGTTGTTCATAGTTGCACCTGTTCCTTATTTAGCTACACTACTCACATTGATAATTCTTACTAGATTGTAGTTACAAATACACTAGCAATGAAATGTATAAAATGTGTCAAACTTCTTTCATTGGAGAACACTGCCTCTTTCCATACTAAAGAATTTGTAATTGTTGGCATCATATAAGTTGTTCATAGCTGCACTTGTTCCTTATTATTTATTTTTATTTCTTTTATTAACATGTATTATAGATATTCAGAGTGTTAAAATAATATATAGTTAATTACATTAGCAAAATTTAACAGAATTTTAAACATAAGGACTAAATTAAAATATTCACAAACTATAATGACCCAATTATAAAAATTTTAAACTATAATGACAAAATTAAAAATTAATAAAACTATAAGAGCTGAAAGTACAAATTTCCCTTAGATTCATTTGAGTTTCTATAAGTTGGATACAAAATTGGATGTTGCATAAGCTGTAAAACCACCAACTATATATAGAAGAGCAATAAGAATTGGTAAGCCCACCTCCACAGGGTTGTCCTCAGGCACCACATAAATGCATAGGGGTCCTAAAAGCAGTAAACCCAAGCTAAAGGTCAACAATGATGCTGGGGTTCCTGGATCTGTGGCTGCAGATAACACCCCTAACTCTTTAGCTTTTGGGTATATATATTTCTGATCTGACTTTTTTTATCAAGACACCTGGTGTATTGTTTGAATGCACAATATATTTATATGATGACATTGTTGTATCACATTCTGTCTATAAGCATTAAGTTTGCCTTCCATATGAACACATTGTATTTTATTTTAGGGTACTTTATTAGAAGATCGCATTATGTTTGCGTCAATGTGTCAAATGATTAATAAAAGTGTCAAATGATTCTATCTGGTGCTGTGTTATGGTTTTGTTGAGTTGCTGTGTTTGTTACTCTCATGAATAGGAAACTTTGTATGAGAGAAGATGGAAGGCAACAAGTTTGCATTGTAGGGTTGCAAGAATTTGAAGTAGAATCAAACTATATATCTTAGTCTTGTCAAATCACAAAACAAATTATATATCTCAAATTAAAAGTAGAATCAACCTTTAAACTAAATATATTTATAAATGATAATCGAAGCACTTTAGGATAAAATTAAAAACAAACCTTTAGTTTTGGTTCATGGACAGTCAAATATGCATTGTTTTAGGTCTACATACTTCTTTATGGTCTGCATACTGCTTTCTTTTAGGGTTGAATTATTGGATGGATCTTGAGGAAGATTAAAGGTTTGCACACTAAGTTTATGGTTTGCATACTTCTTTATGGTCTAATGTGGATTTGAAACAATCATGGATGTAAATTAGAAAAATGAAAACAAGTATTTTTTCCTCAAAGATACTTGTACTCTTTTTTTTTTTTTTCTTTAGGTTTTAGCTGTGAAAAAAATTAAATCCACACATTTCCATGGCAGCTATTGGGAGGAATTCTATCAGATGATTTCAACCATTTCCAAGGTTCAACAACCTACTAACATGGAACACAGGGGGAATTCTATGAGATGATTTGAAGTAGAAAGAAGACACATCTGGCCAGAACAAGTGACATGCAATTGTAAATTAGGAGTATTTTGAATTATGTTGTCATTCTAACTTAATTGTAATGTAATGTAAAGTGTAGTCTATAGTCATTCAGAATTGTAGTGATGCTACCAGATCAAACATATTTGTACTCAACCATTTAGTAAATAATACATATGAGTTCTTTGTCTGCAATTGTACTTTCGTACTTGTCTACTGTTAACACATGCTCGGTACCCAACAAAATATAGATGCCCAGTACTCAAAAAATACTATTTACACCAAAATAATACAATTATTGAGCATCCCAATCATTAAAAGTAGCTTAACCCTAAAAAATAAGTACTTACAAAGACAAAAAAAATACACATAGCTGTTGAGCATATAAAAAATGATGCAACTACATAGGCATACCTAAATATCTTAATCTTCTAGGGACAGTGGCCCAATGTCTAGTGGCTCTTGTACATGAGAAACAATATCAACGAGTGAATATATGGAAGGATATAAATGAATGCCTATTAAATCACAATTACCATTAAAAGGCTTGTAAATGTGAATGGATTCTCATTTCCAGGCCGATCCTCGCAAGCAGTTGCAGGAGGTGCTGAACACGATACTCCATAGAATAACGAACCCGATGATTCCTGAGAGTAAAGGCAAGGAAAATTATTATTACCATTACATGAGATGGAACCAACAAATTAATGACTTAAACAAACAATAAGTTTATATACTAGCAGTGGTTATTGTTGTGAATGTCTAGTTCTTACAATCTTTCGCCTCTTATGACCCTGAAGCTCTACCCAGGTCTTTGGTCGTTTTTGAAACTTAAACCCATCTCTCATCTTAAATAGCTTCGCTTAGCCCATGCTTATGAACGTTTGTTCAGTGGGTTGATTCGTTTCATTGTAGAGGTTCTATTGCCCTAAACAAACACTCATCACTTTTTTACATAGGTTATCTAAACCTTCCTCGACAAGAGATTGCAACTCTTCACATTTAACCACTTCAAATGCTAATCTAATAACTTTGGAACATAGTCGTCTATACCATCATGTACTGGCCAGCTTGGGGTCTCCTTTGACCTTCTTCCCTCGTATATCATGTACAATACCGTTACGTGCCATTTTTGTCCATCGACTTAGGATATATTGTTTAGGCACTTGTTTAACTTCTAACACAACGAACACCTTCAAAATATGACTACATAATATTCCAAATGTCTCAAACTTTTTGCAGCTGCAAGAGACAATCTTATGAATAGGATTAAATATAACCTGCCATGAACCTTTCTGGTGAGCCATAGATAAAATATACACATACATATGTGGATTTTTATGCCTATGTTGAATAGAGACAGCAAAAAGTAAATCGAACTCCTACTGGAACAAGGTGACCATCATGTGTGTGTGTATATTCGGGCAACTTGATTTAGAATAGATGAATGCTGATAACTCAACCTTGGAAACTTATGCCGAGCATCGAACTCACTCTTCAACTCATTGTACCGTTTCTCCTCCACTACTTGTTCAAATAGTTTTAAAAACTACGTAATATTCACATCTGGTTTCATGGAAGACTTGAAGGCAGAGTTGAGACTCTCACTCAACTGTGTGCTTCGCATGCCTAATGTGAAAGCTTGTTTCATATGACACGTAGCCCATTTTGCCTTAAGGGAATATATAGATTTCAACCAGCTATTCTCCTGAACATTATAGTTTGACAGCATTTTTGCTCAAATTGTCTCAAAGTGGGATTCATCATCATACTATTATATGCATTTCTTAAAATTGTTCATGAATTAAGATCCATCTTTCATCATATTACCCATGTGTTTGATTCCATTCTATATCAAGTACCATGTGCACATGCCATGGCAAGTATCAGGCATCACCTCATCTGTTAAAAACAAAAAGTGTTAAACTTTTAATATATGATGTCATTGTACTTCGTTCATTTAAGATTTAAACATTATAAGCTCACTTAAAGCTTTGGCCATTGCCTGGTCCTGATCAGTGAAAATGGTTAGCGGTTTCTTATTTCCATGAGTTGACAAGAATGCATGAAATAACCACTTAAACGACTCAACAATCTCATCATACATTAATGCCGTTCCAAAGACTACTGTTTGCCTGTAATGGTTGAATTCGGAGAATAGTGCAAGGGGTCTCTATGCATGATTTGTACAATATGTTATGTCAAGTGAGATTACGTCACTAAAATACGTGTAGTCAACAATCATATGTGCGTCTGCCCAAAAAACATTTGTTATCTGTTCCTCAGCATCCACTTGATAGACATGAAAAAATGATGGGTTATCAACCAACTATTCCTAAAAATATTGCAATAGCATCCCTACTTCTCCATAAATCATAGTACGTTATCTTCTACATCTGAGATAATTTTTTGCATTTAATCATGTAAAACCAAGATTGGTCCTACTGCCAACAGGTGTGCTCATCAATTGAAATGCGGCTTTTTGTTTCAATCCTGAGTCCTCTGCCAATTCTAGCTCTTGTGCCTGAACTTCAGATATACCACGATGGGATGCCAACATATGTGTAGTCTTTGGAAGCTGAAGAGGGTGATTATGGGACTCTACAAACTTGTTGATTGTGTATTTCTTCTTCTTTGTTACAAGGTTCATTCTAACTTGACAATTTGTTCTAGTTTCAAGCCGATGATTAGTAGTTAGAGTGTATCTTTTGTCTTACTTCCATACTCCTTTACAGCAAATAAATTTACACAAAGTTACAGTTCCATTTTTTTAATTTTTATTCAAGTGCTATTTTCTAACTCTAAATCCAACCAGCAAGCCATAGTTAGACCAAAACTACCAAGTCGCATCCACATTATCAAATTCCATCCCAACACTCGGCTTCCCTTCAACTTCGATGTTGTCGTCATTGGTTAATTCAATAGTAGGGTACCTATGTCTCTGGATTTTGTCAACACAAATGGATTTAGAACACCATGTCTGGAAATACCATTTTTTCATTCAAAATTATAATACCTACATTGGTTGTTCCATCATCACTTTTCAAATCCACCTACTTTGACTAACTATCTCACATGTGCATGTATTTGTATTTATGTCCAGTCACTTTCCTATCATATTAAAAGAGATATTCCCACAATTTATTAATATATCATTACTACCAAAATAAATACATATATCAACATGAATATACTGCATATCATAAACATTTTCTAGATATATGCTCACAAAACTTTAAATATTGTATATATGTCTACTGGTATATATCTACTTCCATTACTATATAAATTGCTACCCAATAGTTATCAAACCAAAATAATGGTATGAAACTATCTCTTTGAACTATGGAAGCACTTTGCAATATGGATAAGTAAATATAGTAAACCAAGCCCCATATACAGTGAAAACCAAGCCTCAGATACAAAGAAACCAAAGCCCCATATTACAACCAGCTGCGAAGGGAAAATTGCACAGATGACTAGGTAACAGGTTGAAGTTTTATTCTACCCCTATCCTTTTACGAATCCCCTGTTAATGGTGTGTCTTCTCTCTCTCTCTCTCTCTCTCTCTCTCTCTCTATAGAATTTTAACCTTTTTCGGTGTGCATTTTCCCTGGCGAAAATGAGCGTCTTCTGCTGTGATTCTCTATCTACAAAATGGATTGTAGGAATCATTGCTTCTTTCTTCATATCACGTCTTCCTTTCTCACTTCTCCCTTTGCAAAATAGGACGTCAACCGCTGCTTCTCTCTCACAAACCAGGCTTCTTCCTTCGTCGAATAGTTCAAACAAAGCCCTCAGAGATTGCAATGAGCACAATCATCAAATTCTTGCCACTGCTTGTAGTGTTGCTCACCAGTTTTCGTGTCAAACATGCCAGAGGCCAGGCTGAAGGAAGAAGATGACCCCCTATCAACGTTGGCAGCAACGACATCATTTCTATCTCGCCATATGTAAAATAACGTCATTCAACACTTCAGGCTAAAATAAAAAAAAGGCCAAAATGCACCGTTTCACTTTAGTCAAATGGTGCGTTTTGATGCCTTGGAAACGTGGCTTAATTAGAGCCACAGGATGAATTGGACGGCTAAGGTCATTTACAAATTATAACACAACACGACGTCATTTTGCTCGGGAGTTTTTTTTTTTAAAAAAAAAAACAGGTAAAAGGTACCATTTCACTTACCCTCCTTGCAACTTGGCTTCATTTCAACCATTGGATGAATCGGACGGCTGCAAGGCTTACTGGAGAAATTAACTGGAGAATTCTATGGGAGAAGAGTTGCACCCAGTTTCATAGTAGGTAGTCATATATATAGTTTAAAGAGTCTTGAAAACTTTAATAGTACACTATAATAGATGCTAGTCTTCAAAATAATTTTGTTAGCTTCATCTTTAAATTTAATTTCAAAATCACTCACTACTTTTAAATCTTTTTACACACTAAAGTTAAAAATTTATTTTTGTAGATAGATTGGATTAATAGCAAAATTTTCTTTTTAAATAAACTTTTTTAAACAACAATCACATAATGCAAACTTACTATTTATCAAAGTCAAGTTTGCAATATTGCGTTGATCTAAACTTAAATTTGCACAATTTCTATCCAAACTTAATATTCAATTGTCACAATAATACTAGTTTTATATTGACTTACGCCATGTTTGGTTTTCTGATTCCAACCAAGGGAGTAGGAGAGGGATTGCCTCACCTGCGTTTGGTTGGATTAAGAACGATGAAATCACTCCCCCACAAGTTTGCTCTCTCCTGTGTCCATGGGAAGGGGCTCTACCTCCAAATTTGGGTGGAAAGATGAGGCTTTCTCGAGAATCTTTTTGCTTTGGCTGAAAATATTGTCTTGTCTGAAGTAGTAAACACAACCACCCACACTCTATCATTTTCTTTCACGTGAATTGGTGTGTGGGTGTTGAGCTTTATCGTCAGAGACAATCTCAAGGTTTGCCAAAAAGAAGAGCCCGACCACACCTAATCTTTAACCATCTCCCTTATCAGAACCTCTCTGCAACGACAACACCTAAGAATGACACATGCCATGAGCCTTCAATGGGTGTGTTAAAAGATCTGGTGTAAGAAGATGAAAAAAAGAAGATGAACCATCAAGTGTGTTAATGGATATATGAATCACTAAAGAAGACAAAGAAAAAGGTGAAGCATTGGAATGGGAAGAGACTTGCTAAGAAGATGAACCACTCGGCCAATGTCTTTCAATTTATTTGCTAATATTTTAATTATTTAATTAAATTTTTATTATATTTGTCATTAAAATATTATTATATTTATATAAAATACTATACAAATATTTAAGTATATTAATATACTAATAAATATTATAATAATAGAATATATATAATGAATGTAATTCAAAATTAAAATATATCTAATATGTTTGTGAACACCCCACCTGAATTAACAATGATAATAATCATGGTAATAATAATAAATAGAATTAAAAATTCAAAAAAAAATTAATTAATTAAAACAAAATTGCAAAAGGCAAAAAAATAGAAATATGAAAAAAACCAAATATAAGAACCAAAAATATTAAAAAGAAAAATTCAAAATATATGTTTGAAGAAGAGACATGGTAATCATCTTGTAAAGAAATAAAATGAATAAGGCCACCTAATTAAAATAAAATTGCAAAACACTCTCACTTGCTCACACTCACACACTCTCACATGCTCACTTGCTCTCACACACGCTCACACTCACACACCCCCACTTACTCACATGCTCACTCACTCCCACATACATACACTTATGCACACACATACATTACTAAGGAACAAGAGGACAAGGGGGACAAAAAAGCAAGAGGGAGCTAGTTTTTCAGAGGAGAGCAGAAAAAAGAGTGGCTTGTGCAGAAAAAGGAGAGAGTGGAGTGGCTGGAAATGGCAGAAAAAGCAGGGGACCATGAGCAGTGAGTGGAGTGGCTGGAAGTTGTAGAAAAAGCAAGAAGAGAAGGGAGCAACGTGGCAGAAAAAGAGAGGTTGGCTGGAGTATAAAGAAGAGAGGACCTCAGCTGGAGAGGAGGGGAACTTGAGCTGAACAGAGGAGGGAGAGAGGGGGCCGAGAAAAGGAAAACAACTGGGAAGAGTGTGAGAGCAGAAAACTGAGGAAGCAAAAGCAGAACCTGAGCTGAACAGGAGAGAACAACGTGGCCGAGAAAGAGGAGTAGAAAACCGAGAAAGCAGAAACTGAGGGAGAGAGCTGAACAGGAGACAGCAACGTGAAGCAGAAAACAGACTGAGACAATAACAGAAAACTGACCGAGATAGCAACACGAAGGAGAAGAAACCGAGACAGCAAGAAGGAGAGAAAATGAGCTTAAGCAACGTCCAAACCGTGGAGAGAAAAGGAGTTGAGGTTCAAGCAATCTGAGGAGTAGAAAATGGAGAGTTGGATGCCAAAATGATAAGCAGAAACAAGGGGGCCTGAATGCAAAACGAAGTGGCAGAAAAAGGATTGATAGAGGCTGAACCATGGAGGAGAAAAAACTCTGTTTTGAGCCCAGAAAACAGAGGTAAACAGAGGAGAATTTAGGGAGCACAAGGATGAAGGGAAAGTGTAGAGAGGAAGAGAAGCTTTTAGCCTTTGCCTTCCAGCCGAGGAGTAGGGACACATGAGTACTTCCAGCTAGAATTTCCAGCGCTGAGACCAGCCAGAACTTCCAACGCTGCCCAACATAAAGTGTTGTCCGCCTTCCCAGCCGAGACCAACCACTTCGGGACTGTTGGAGGACCATCTACCATACATGAGTGAGGAGGAAAAGGTCATTCTTCATTGGAGCACAAGGGAGAGGCTGAAATCGCACAGGTACGGCTGCATGGGCTGCATGGCAGATTTTCTGCATGGCTGTTACTGTTCATGCGTTTTGGTTAAAGATAATCTTATATATTCTGCACTGTTCATGCGTTTGGTTCTAAGATGCTACTATTCATTTGCCTAAACTTGTTTTAATTTTGTTTATTACCATTGTTTAAATATTAACTTTGGTTAAATATTGCTATTACGCATAAAATTATCGTGTGAGAATTTTATTCTCCTCTATTACCGGGGATTATGTGAAATGTTAATCTCCTTAAATTCTTACAATTAATTGAATAATTGGAAAGCAATAATAATATTAATGAAATATTAATGAATGAATGGTGAAAAGATAAGTGAATGATAATTAAGAAATATTGCTATTACGCATAAAATTATCGTGTGAGAATTTTATTCTCCTCGATTACTGGGGATTATGTGAGATGTTAATCTCCTTAAATCCTTACAATGAATTGAATAATTGAAAAGCAATAATAATATTAATGAAATATTAATGATTGAATGGTGAAAAATAAGTGAATTATAATTAATAAATATTGCCATGACGCATAAAATTATAGTGTGAGAATTTTATTCTCCTCGATTACTGGGGATCATGTGAGATGTTAATCTCCTTAAATCCCTATAATTAATTCAGAAATAATAATAATATTAATGATAATAATAACAATACAAAAAATAAATAAATGGACAATAATTAAATATTAACTTTGATTAAATATTTATACAAAATGTATCGTGTGAGAATACTTTTCTCTCATCGACTTCCCGGGCTCATGTGAGATTTTAATATCCATAGAACCCAAAAATTAGCATATATTCGTTCAAAAATAAACAAATAAACAAATAAATAATAGCACTTGAATTAAATTATTTACCAATAATCAATAATAATGTAAAAATGAACATTTTAAATAAGTCAAGCCTAAAATTTAATTAATAGAAAAAATGACATGCGAAACTTGAGTCTCCATAATCAACAATAAATTCAAAAATTCATAAAAAAAAAATATATATTCCTTTCATTATAAATTGTGCATTAATTCCCAAAATATAAACTCTCAAAACTCCCAAAACTAAATAATAATAATAATAATAATAATAATAATAATAATAATAATAATAATAATAATAATAATAATAATAATAATAATAATAATAATAATAATAAAATCGACAAAAAAATATGAAGAGGTCAGGAGAACGAGGTTAATCAGATTGTAGTAAATTAAAACATACAAACTAAATTCCAATCCCGTTTTGTTTACAATGATCTGTTTTAATTAAAATCCTCCAATTCTCATCACAAATCAAAAAACCACCAACCTACAAACATGCCTCTTAGTCGAACTACGTGGACTTTGATCCCTATCGCAGGGTACGTAGGCCCTAGGCTCTCATCCTAGGTCAAGTCCGCCCTTTGTAAATATCTATCTGTTTGCATGCATTCTCGCTTTTTTTGTCTCCTATGTCTAACATGCATCCATGTCAATAAAAGGGTGATTGAGATTAATTAAAGGCCATATTCTATTTCAACTGACTAGTTTAAGGTAACCGTCCTTATGGGCGGGTGTTGTGGGGTGCCTAACACCTTCCCCACACTCAAATAAACTCCCGAACCCATCTCTGATCTCACAGACCATTTTGCCTTTTTCGTTTTGTTTTAAATTGGTTTTCCAAAGTTTTCCATTAAAAATTTTGGTGGCGACTCCAAATAAATTGATTTTCAAAATCCCGTTTTTGGGAATCAATTTTAAACTTTTTATTCTATTCCACCGAAAGGTCGGTTACGACAATGTTAATTATGAATGTTCTAAATACTCTAATATATAATATGCAATAAAAAATTATATTAAATATATATATATATATATATATATATAAAATCTAAAAAACTATACACTTTTTTTTATTTTTATAATTTTATTTACATTATATTTTTTAATTTTGTAGAACATAAGTTTTTTTATTTTTTATTCTATTTTAAGATTTAATAATTATTATATTTTAGATTATATTTTATAATTAAAAATTTGTTAACCATGAATAATATAGTAACAACTAAGGCCTCATTTGGTATACAAAAAGAAAGTGGATGTGAAAGGTTATAGGAAAGAGAATGAGAAATGAATAGAATGGAATAGAAAGTTTTGATGTCAAAACTTGTTTTGTATGTTGGGAATAGAAAGGGGAATGGAGTTTCAAAGTTTGTTTAGTAATGATTGAATGAGAATGATAATAGAACAAACAAACCAAAATATCCTTATGTTAAAAATATTAAATTAATATTTTAAAAATTAATTTTAGGGTAGTATGAATAAAAAAATATTAAATTATTTATAATAAATATTAATAAATAATTTTCTAACTTTTTATTATATAACAAATATTTTAAGAAATATTAAAAATTTTATTTATATAATTTAAATGAGGGTAAAATAGACAAATACTTTGCATTCCCCTAAATATGCAGCCTTTTCCATCAAAGAAGTGATGGAATGTACCATACGGGAAAGTTCAATGCTTTGGAATAGACGTCTTGCCTACCAAACATGCAAGAAACTTTCCCATGCCTTTTCTATTTTTATTGGGTACTTCTCCCATCTACTGAACATAGAAATGCACTTATAAACTTTTCATTTCCCTTTCTTTTTCATTTTTTCTTTCGCTTTGTTTCACTACCTTCTCTACAAATCGAACAGGCTAGTAAAAACAGCTCAACGAAATGGGAATGGAAATTCCATTCCCATGATTGGTTCCTAGAATCATGTTGGACTCCCTCATTGTTTGGAAAGCACTCTCCCACATCTATGGCAATCTTCTTTCCATAAGAAAACTAATGGAATCGTGGTGGTCTCTTAGGAAAGATAAATCTCTGATAAAAAATACCCCTAATTCATACAACATACATATCACGTCCTTTCAACCATTCTTGCTCTTTCTTACTCTCGACATCACTCTCTCTCTCTTCCTTTCGACATCACTCCACGAGCTACACAGCATCACGAAGGAATCAAGCATATGTTGTTAACGACACCCTTCCTTTGATGAGTACTGATTTCAAACTTCTATATAGGTACAATTGGTTGCTTTGAAATTACCCCGAGATACTCGCCTGTTATACCCATTTTTGAAAATGCTAATGATCGCTATTAAGTGGGGGTTGTTTAGTAGGTTCCAATAAAATAAATTCCTTGGATTGTGTGTTTGCTATTGTTCTCACTAAAGGGGTGTGGTTGATGTTAGGATCTATGATTCATGTTTCTTTTTTTTTTTTTTGGGTTTTTGCTCAATGATGAATTGATGTTGAGGTAAAATGGCAAATAAGGGGAAGTGACACCGCAATTCAAACTACTGGTGGAAATGATTTCTTTTTTCCATGCATCCTTGTGTTTGTGCTTTAATCTATTTGTTGATTTATTGTGAGTGGGCATATATTTGAGTTTTATTATTGTTGTAATGTTTTCTTGATCTGGTTTACATTGGCTTGATCTGTAATTGATTTGTCACCTGCATAAGGATGCAAAATCATGGTCTTCTCTGCGTGCATAATTTGCATAATAAGTTGCATAATATTGAAAAAGTAGTGCTAGGCTTTAGCTTTGTTAAGTTAATAAAATGGAGAAATGATTATGATAAGAATAGTAATAATCCAATGTCTAAAGTAATTTTCAAGATGATTATATAGTTTTAAATGAGATAGTGCTAATATGAATGCTTTTAGCTTTTGATAGACTATCTTTAGTAGTTTTTAACTGTGCGAATTGGGTGAAGAATGATTAGAAGAAACATGGTTGATCTTGGCTTGTAGTTAGTACAAGGGATTAATTTTTCAAAATATAAATAGATGGTTTTGAGTCTAATTGGGTTAAATCTACTATTGTTTTTGTATAATCAATGAGAAGTGAAAGTGGTGTCAGGTCTAGTGCTATTTGTGGAAAGAGATATTGGCTGAGAATAAGATTTGATGAACTATTATTTGCTTAGACATCTAGTCTTTACTATGTTGCTTTTGCTTATGATGTATACTATCTCCAACTAATGAACAACTTTAATGGGTTATCATGTCTTTCTGTGTAAGCTCCAAATTTGCTAGTAATATGCTTCTTCAAGAACTGCATAGGTTTTATCTTCATCCCTTTAGCTTATTTTTTTAGCTATGTTTTTTAGTATTTTGGTTATTTTGCAAGTAGTTTCGGTGAGAGGTTATAAACTGTGCATATTATGTTTATTAGTAGTTTCTATTTTGATTATATTTTGTTAGTTATTTTTTGGATATCCATTTTCTATTTGATGTAAATTATGAGGTTAGGTATAGTATAATGATTTTAATAAATGAAGAAAGAATTATTTGCTATATCTAATATTACTACTAACTTTGCCTTCTAATCTTCTAGCACACTTTTTACATATCTTAATTAATGTTTATGCCATGTATCTTTTTCTGTAAAGATAATTGCAAGCTTGGAGTGATTTGTCATGCAAAAAAAGAACCATATGGAGGAAGTGATTTATTGCCCCATATCGCTTTGTTTCTTTTACAATTACCTGTATCTTTATTTACCATCATAGAAGTAGAATTTATTAATGAATGATGTCTTAGTATTATTGGTTATTGTGTCTTAGATGACGAAGCTAATGCTGGTCCAGTAGGTGATGATGGTCCTGGTGGTGAATGTGGAAGCAATGCACTTATTGAAGAGTTATATAAGTGGTATCTAGAAATAGAACAAATGGAAGCAGAACTTGAGTTTGAACTTTAAAACCATTCTAAGTGGAGGGAGAAAAAAAATACTTTAAGGGGCTAAGTTATACTATAATCCATTATATTTTTTGTAAGGAGTTTATATTTATTATATATTTTTTATTGTGTTAAAATAAAAAAAATTAATAACACGAGATGACATATGTGGCTATAATTCTAAATGAGTTATGTTTACATGATGCATCTCATTGACTAGTTTTTTTCATGAATTATAAACTAATTTCAAGTATAAATAAATAAATAAGGTTCATTGATAATTTAATGATAATAATAATTATAATGTAAAATCTTTGATGCATTCACAATTTTGAATGCATCAATCCATTCAATTATAATGTAGGGGCATAATTGTTATACTATTAATCCAAAAATAATAATATTACAATTATATCCTTACATTATAACTGAGTGTATTGTTGCACTCAAAATTATGAGTGCACCAAATATGACACCTAATTATAATCATCATCATAATAATAAGCAAGACAATTTATCAAATCTATATATAAATAGAGTCTAAAATGTTACAAAAAATACACATATAAAAAGCAAGTTGAAAATCATTAAAAAAAGACAATAAAAAATTGTAAAAAAAAATTAAAAACGTGTAGCTTCATACACTTATAGTTAGAGCCTAGACAATAACAAACCCTTCGCACTTAAGTCCAAGCTTCTTATGCATGGGTTAGGATGTAGCTTTCACTCATATAAGGGGGCAGATTTAGTTGAAATTTTTAATTCATCATCTATTTATAAAAATAATGTCATGTACACAACATGAGGCATGGGATTAGGCCAAGACCCTTGCTAGTCCCCCCTCTTTATGCCATTGATGTTGAATGGGAAAATTTTAGAAGTTTTCTTGTTAGACTTGTTCAAAGGAAAAAAAATCTGCACCAGATAAAATGTGTAACATATAATATGAATACAACTCCTATGAAGTTGAAATATGTGTGCTTAATTTAAAAATAATTTTAAATTTGACTGATATAAGGAAGACAAATAGGTATGTAGGAATACAAGCTTGTGCCCTTTTCTCCAGTTAAAAATAATTCAAAATCCAGATTCCAGTGTCTTTACACTGCTATGAATTTCTCATTCTTAGGAAGTTGCTTCATTATCATAATGCTTTATAGAGGCTTAATTTTTTCTATATGATAGACTCATATAAGACCTAAGTAGTAACTAGTAAGTGTAATATGCCTATCTGGAAAATTTGGTAATTGTTTTATTATAGATATGATGACTAGTATGTGTTAGAGATTTTGCTATTCTTTTGCTTGTAGAATTCTAAAAGTAAACATGTTATATTCATCGTGCATGCTTTCCATTCTTAGATACCATGTCTCCTGTGAGTTGTTATGCCATTGAGTGTATGTTTGGGTTGAGGAGAGTAGAAAAAATGGAGGGAATTAAATTTATTATTTAGGAAATTTTTTTAGATTAAAATGTTTTTAAATATTTGTTTCCATTTGTTATTTTCAATCCAAACACATTATAAGGAAAAGAGATGTTAAATTTTCATCTAAATCAAGAAAAAAAATATTGAAATTAAATTTTCTCCTCTCTATTATTCTTGGTCCATATATTTACCCTTGTCATTGGCATTAATATAATACAAGTTATCCTTTATAGCTTTGGCTAAACTTAATATTAATTTCTTGCAAGTATAAAGAAATTTCTTACTTCTATTACCAAATAACAAGGCAAGGTCCTATATGTTAAGATTTTGACCTTAAATATATTTTTCCATTCAATTGTCAATTGGATGAAGAATCAAAGGCATGATTTTATTTTTAAAATATATGTTAAACTAGTTAATACTCGATGCGATAGCCACATGGTCTTTTTGAACATACCACTTGTTGAAAATAAGAATGTGTATAAAGTCTTCTGAGTCCATCTAGGCATGCTAAGTAAGGAAAAGGAAATTTATAAAAGGTGTGTTGAGTTAGGGTGTAGTAAATTATTATACTTTGTTATGTAAAGTTTGATGCCCATTCAATTATACAGAAAACACTAGGATTAGTTTGTGAAGTATGTCATGCTAGTTGGCCCTGTGGACTTACATGTGGAATTTTTTTCTTTTCAGATTAAACTATGGGGGTATTTGCTATTAATAATTTAATAAGGTAGGTGAATGATGATTGGTCATTGGTATAATGTTTTTTTTTTTTTGTGGAGAGAAGGAAACTATAAACAAGCACACAACATTGGAACCTCCTCTTGTAGATTGAATTTTCATTATTTGATACTGCATTAAATGAATCTAGGATCTTTTTCTTAGGTAGGGAGTTTAGAAGTAAACAACATTAAAATATTATATTAAAAAAAAAAACTGGTTGGGATGACCCTCATAATCTGCTAATAACTATATTGCTCTTAGTCAATATTTGTCTTGCACCTTGATTATGATTTCTCCCATCTCATTTGGAGTTCAAGCTCAAGTTCTGCTTCTAGTCATTCCATTTCTAGACCCTATTGATCTAACTCTTGAGTAAGAGCACTGCTTCCACATTCACCATCATCACCATTAGTGGCGAAGGGGGATTGGCAAGGGCCTTGGCTCCTATCCCATCCCTCATGATGTATACTTGATATTATTTGTATGAACAAATACAAAATTAAACTTTTCAATCAAATCTACCCCTATATGAGTGAAAGCTACATCCTAACTCTTGCATAAGAAGCCTATTGGTTTTAGGTGCGAAGGGTTGTTATTATCTAGGCTCTTATTTTTACTTTAGCTATAAGGGTATGAAGTTTCCCTTTTCCATTTTTTCTATGATATTTTTTTTATTGTATTTGTTTTTGATATTTTTCAACTTATTGTTTATATGTATATTGTCTTTAACATTTTAAACTCTTTTTATGTATATATTTGATAAATTGTTTTACTTATTATTATGATAATGATTATAATTATTATTATATGTCATATTTGATGCAACTACAATTTTGAGTATATTAATGAAATCCAATATGGCAGAGTAAGAATTACCCACATGGTGTTGACTTGTAATATTTCTATAGGGAAAAGAGAACCTCATTAGCACAACTTGCTATGTTAGTGTCAACATTCATCTTGGATTTGGTAAATGATATCTTGTTCTAGTTTATGCCTTTTTTGCGTTGACAACCAATAATTATGGCTTAGTTATTCCATAATTAGGCCTTCATGTTTTTCATATTCTAAATCTTTTTTACTTTGCTGGCAAAACAAAGCAAAAGGGATGATATGAAATCTATTAGTTATGTGACTATAATTCTAAACGAATTATGTTAATATAATGCATCTTATTAACTAAATTTTTATGAATTATAAAGTAATTTCAAGTATAAATAAATAAGGTTTATTGATAATTTAATGATAAAAATAATTATAATTATCATCGTAATAATAAGTATGACAATTTATTAAATCTATATGTAAAAATAATCTAAAAGGTTAGAGACATTACACATACAAAAGGCAAGTTGAAAATCATTAAAAAAATACATAAAAATATCATAAAAAATTAAAAAGAGAAGCTTCATACACTTATAGGAAGAGCGAAGATAAGAGCGTAAACAATGACATGCCCTTTTGCAGCTAATTCCAACAAACATCTTATACAAGAGTTAGGATGTAACTTTCACTCATATTGGGGGTAGATTTAGTTGAAAAGGTTGATTCATTGTCAATTTATACAAATAATGTCATGTATACAATATGAGGGATGTAAAAGCACTAAAACAGGTTTGATATATCGGGTCGAGTTTGTTTAACCCACTAAAAATGTGAGTTGGGTTGAGGGGTTCCTTTAAGAATTCATTTAGTATATTCCTATCAACCTGACTTGTTTAATCCATGAGTCAAATGAGTCTGCTCGTGAGTTAAACTGGTTACCTTTTTTTTTTTTTTTTTTAAATTTTTCACTCTTTCAGCCCAGTGCCCCAACCCACTGCACTTTCCTATTTAGAAAAAAATTAACCCTAATGTATGTGTTGTATTATTTCTATTATTTTGTAATTTGTCAAATTTAAATATTCTGCTCATAATCATATTTTTATTATTAATGTATCATTGAATTATTTGATTACTTTATTTATTTTAATCCGTTGAAGCTGACTTTGTATTTTAGTTATTTTTTGTTTATTTATACTAATATAAAAATTAATTAATTAAATATGACATATAATCAAACAAAGTCATATTTGAACTTTTATAATTTTTTTTTGTGGATTAAACAGGTAGACCCACTTAACCTATTAGGTGCAACGGGTTGAAATTTTTAACCAAAAATTAAACTAGTTAACCCGTTTAAGTCATTGACTCAGGTGAGACACCTCTAGAAAGACGTAAGGGGGGCCAAAGCCTTTGCCAATCCCCTTTGAGTGTACTATTAACAATCTATACTTCAAAGAAATGAGATCAAAGTTACATGAGATGAATTTCTTGGTTATCGTTCTGAATATTTTACACATGAATATACTTTAGAGAATTTCTTGGTGATGAACATAAATGGAGCAAATACATGGAAAAGGGAAATTAAATAATAGGAAGTAATGACATAATCTTTTTTCCTTTTTCATTTGATTTGTTGGTAGGGTAAGGATGAAGCAACCGGAGCAAATTATGAACAAAATGGCTCTTGAATGTTCCATTGATTAAAAAATTTAAATTTAGAGTAAAATTATTAGTTAAGTTCTTGGCCTCGTAAGTTGACGAGGATTGAAGAAGGTGGAGCCAAGAAATCATTTATGAATTATTTATAAGAATCGAATTTCATTTAAGTGAAATATTCTCTCTCTCTCTCCCTCTCTCTCTCTCTCTCTCTCATTTTTAATTGAAAGAAAAAAACATTTTTAATTCTTCATTACATTATTAAACATTTCAAAATTTTTTTAATATCTCATACTTTTATTAAAACACTTGCATTAATTTAAGTTTAGGTCTTCGACCAAAAAAAAAAAACTTAAGTTTAGGTTACAAAGAGAAATTCTTTGTTGAGAAAAACAGCTAATTAATAATAATTGGAAAAAAACAATTGTTAGATCATGAAATAATGTGACAATAATTAACAATTTTTTTATATTTTTATTGTTAAAATTTTTAACTAAAATATAAAAAATGTATAATTTCATTTAATAACAACATAATAAATATATATTTTATTATAAATGTATAAATTTTAAATTCTTTTTAAAAAGTTTGCACATATATTATAATATTATTGGAGAACATAAATATATAAAATTATAGGTAAATTTGGTTTCTTATTATTATTATCATTCTAAAAATATTCTTAATACATTAATACATTTAATTATAATATATGGATGTAATTGTAATAATATTAATAAAAAATTAATATTATAATTAAGCATATTAATACATTTAAAATTATGAGTATATAAAAAATTTTATGTATTCACATTTGAAATTTTAGTAAAAAATAAAAGTAAATATAGTAGGCCAGAACATAATTGTCAAACGATGAGAGTTCAAAATGTAATTATCTTCAAGCTACATACGCGATTCAACCGCAGCGATGATCCTGCGCAACTGTAACATTCAACATCGTTGCCCAAGCAACTGAACTGAGCTTTTAGAAGCCACAGGGAAGAAGATGGCAGCGATAACGCGACCGCATGTATTGCACTCTTCTCCAATGCTGAAACCATCTTTGCTCTTCGGAAAACTCCCCCACTCGCTCTCTCATTATTCCTCATTTCGGAGTACTCTCCCTCGTAAAATCTCCACCACTCGTCGCTTCTGCTCCAACTCCAATTCTGCTCCCGAGGTATCCTCTCTGTTCGTTTGATTTTGAATCTGTTTATTGCCAAGTTTATTCATTCTTTTTATTACCTTTTTCAAATGTAGAGTTCGCCGCCGGTGGGTGAACCGGGCGCCTCCGTAGTTGGTGACCTTCTCGATTATCTGAACGAGTCTTGGACGCAATTCCATGCTACGGGTAATCGAATTTCTCCTTTCTCGTTTTTATTTTTGTCAAGTGTTAAATTTGAATGCTGGGATTTGGCTTTTTTTTTTTTTCTAAAAGAATTCAGTATGTTTATTTTGCATTGCACTTCCTCGTTGCCTGTCCAAAAGGAAAAATGGGTTTATGTCAACGAGAAAATGCCACAATTAGCGAATTTGTGCTGTTTCGACCTTTGGAGGTGTCTTTCCACTTGGGTTCTGTATTGTCGTTTCGAATTACTTTAGTTCAATTATTCGGAGAACTTCGGGTCAAGAACTAGTAGCTTGATAGATGCCCAGTTCGAGCTTGGCATATTTATAATGTGTCAGCCTAATATCAAGCTTCTTAACTAAGATAGTGGTAAATTCGATATGACACTACAGTGTCAACTGCCAAACCAACTGCATATCATATATTATGGTTTCATTTACAACTTTTATTTTTCCTGCAGCTGAAGCAAAACGAAAATTAATTGCTGCTGGTTTTCATCTTCTAAATGAGAATGAAGAATGGGACTTAAAGCCTGGTGGACGCTACTTTTTTACACGAAATATGTCTTGTTTAGTTGCTTTTGCTGTTGGAGAAAAGTGAGTGAAAATTTCGTCTATTGGAAGTATTCATCTTCCAGTTACAAAAGGAAGATTCAGCATGATGTTTTAATAAATTAAATTTCCTTTTTTGGTTCCTTGTAGAAGCATTCCCAAAAATACTGATACTAAACTATTGCATAAGATACAATAACGAGCACAGGCATTCTCTTTTTCTGTATTTTTTATTATCTTCATTCCTGGTGATGTGGTACTATTTGTTTTGTATACTTTGTAATATGTCCTTTGGATATGAGTGTAGATATTAGGAAATCAATATATTTCTACTACTCTTGTTTGAAACTGTCAAGTTACTTTTTTTTTGGCCATAAAACTGTTAAGTTACTTATATAATCAGTTTTTGCAACTTGAATGCGTGTTTGTCAGCTGTTCGTTCCTAATTGTTGATAAGTTGAATTAAATATTGTTGATCAAATGTTTGTTAAATTTGCAGATATAGTATTGGTAATGGTTTTCATGTAATAGCTGCGCACACAGACAGCCCATGCCTAAAATTAAAGCCAAAATCAGCATCGTCCAAATCTGGCTATTTGATGGTCAATGTGCAGACTTATGGGGCTGGATTATGGCATACATGGTTTGATCGAGATTTGAGTGTTGCTGGAAGGGTCATTGTGAAAAGTAGCAATGACACTTATTTGCATAAGCTTGTCAAAGTGGAGAGACCTCTTTTACGTGTGCCAACACTTGCCATTCATCTTGACCGGTGTGTTGCAGCTTCATATTTTGTCTTTGCTACAAATTTTTTCTGTTAGGATTGCAACTTGAATAGCATTTAATTTTTTGCAGTATGACTATGATCATCCTATTTGTGGCCGATCCATGCTAATCTACATCTAGAGAGAAAATTTTCATTCTAGGCTGTATCAGCATGTTTTAAGATTTAATCGCAGAAAAAATAAAAACTTTTGTCGTGCTTTTTAATATGTATGTGAATTGGCCAAAGGAGCTATCCTCTCCCTAATAGATCTTCCACAGAGAGAGAGAGAGAGAGAGAGAGAGAGAGAGAGAACGAGTAAAGGGAGGAGGAACCTCAAGTTTTCTTCCTTTGTTGGTTGCCTAGTAAAGTTTCAAGATTAACTTCCAAGGTGATGACCCTTCCATTTTATGCAAGTGATACCTTTCTATGCCCATTTCAAATAAGTGAGATAGAAGTAGGCCATTGTGTTTCCTATTCTGTGTTATGTGTCGCTTCCTTTTTTTTCTTTTGCTTTCTTTTCACTCTCATCTGATTCTGATTTTACATGATGCAACATCTAGCTGAAAGGTGAACTAAATGTCATGTGCAGTGATATTGTAATCTTCTTTAGCAAACAAAGATTCTACATTTCTACTAACCATTGAAACTAGACAGCATAAACAAAGTAAGTTTGTATAGATAATATAGTCTGGCCTCTAAGATTTTCTTGGTGCAATGAAATGAGTACCCAAGGAAACTCTGGATGTAAGTGACATTCATCTAAACTGGATATTATAATACATGGAAAGCATTTTACTCCTGTTTGAATTGAAATCTAGTTTTGGTAATGAAAAGCAGTATGCAAACTCGTTACAAAGAATCGCAGATAATAATGTTAATTAGTTGCTTACTCTCATGGAAAGAAGTATCATTCTGTATTATAAAATTGAAGTTGTTCGGTCATTTCAGGCTAATTTAAGTTTCAAAGCACTGTTACTGGAAGTTGTAGATATTAGCTGATATTCTATTCCTATTTTTTCACATTTTTTCTGGCTGGGGATATTCATTTTTTTGGCTTTCCCTCTTTTCTTTTTTGCCCCTGGTGTCAATGTTCAGCAATAGAGCTATGGAATCTTGATTCTGTCAACCTCTCTTCTTGTTTGTATTATTGTTTAGCACAGTGAACCAGGATGGTTTTAAACCCAATCTAGAGACTCACTTACTTCCATTACTCTCGTTGAAAGTTGAAGAAACTTCTGATTCAAAAGAGAAGACTACAGTTTCTAAAGCTGCTCATCATCCACTGCTTATGGAGGTAATTCATCATTCCGACCTTGAGTTAAACATTTTTTTTTTCTATGGGAAGGGTTTGAGAAAACTACCAAAGTATGAAATTGCTTCCACATGGACTGAAAACAATGTATGTTGACACTGACAGAGGACATCGGCAGCAATTTCATCTGTCAGGCCTTTCATGCCTGATTGGGGACCCTGATAGAGGCTTACTTTGCTTTGTTAATTAGACCCATAAAAGGCTTGTAGGTTTTGCTTAGATGTTTTGCTAAGAGAAATTTCTTAACCATGGATCACTAGATTCTGTTCCACTTGGGCAGTTATTAAACAAAAATTATTGGAAAAATTACTTTCCTATCCACAACTAAGGGCTAGATGATGGATTAGTGGATACGCAAACCTCAAGCAGTTTCTAGTCCTTTGTCAAACAACATGGACCATTTTGAGAAGTTGATGCTTAGGTGTTACGTTCAGGTTGAGCTTTGGATTACAATTGCAGAATTGCTAGGTTTATTAAGGGCTTAAAACCTATAATAGAAAGGAGTTAGTCTTTTTCCCCATCATTCTTTTGGAGGATTACAATAAAATTTAGAGAAGTAGAGTATCCTCTAGTTTGCTTGTTTTGAGGTGATTGCCTCCTTAGACTTTAAGCCTTGTCCTTTTTGAAAACTTCTTTTGTTAGTGCTCAATATGAACGAGGAGCTACGTTTTGAGGTTTTGGGGATTGTTTTTACTTCTCTAGCTTTATAATGAACTTTATGAAGAGTCTTAGGGAAAATATATCTCATTTCCCTTTCGATATCAGACAAGCCATCAATAAACCTAGCACGTGTTACACAATGCTCTTATTGAACATCATACCTGAGCATCAACTTCTTGGATAGTTAATGTACTCAGAGACATGCTATAATAAACTATCGGTTAATTTAATCATAGCTGCTTTCCTATTTGTTTGCTATCATTCTTTTCAATAATTCTTGACTTTTATTCTCAGGTTTTGTCAGATGAGTTAAATTGTCAGGTTGATGATATAGTGAGTGTTGAGCTGAATGTTTGTGACACTCAACCTAGCTGCCTTGGAGGCGGAAACAATGAATTTATATTTTCTGGAAGATTAGATAACCTTGCCTCAAGTTATTGTGCATTGAGGGCGCTTATTGATTCATGTGCATCTCCTGGTGATTTAACTGACGAACATGCAATACGAATGGTTGCTTTATTTGACAATGAGGAGGTGCTTTTTCTTCTTCCTTTAGTTGTTGGCATCATAGTAATTAGAATCTTACGATTCTCGATTCGAGTCTTACAATTCGAAACGAGTCATAAAGCCAATGATATGAATCGCTGGTTGAATCAGAAGTAGTTCTAAATCGTACGATTCACAAATTGAATCTTACGATTTGCAACGATTCACAAAGCTAACAATATGAATAAATCACTGAATCAAGTATGAATAATGAGATTCAAGCCAATATACTATAATAACACGACTTTGCAATTCAAAAATGTGAAAAATCAATGAATTAGTATGATAGTATTGCATTATTATAAGCATAATCTATGCTTTTTATAAAGAAAACAAAGAAGATATTATTTGAATTTATTTTAATAATTAATTACTAACAAATCACATGGTTAATAAGGTTGTTGGAAATTTATTTTGAACATTTTATGCATATTACATATGTCATAATTTATATTTCAAGTTATTTTTTACTTGTTATTGAATCTTATGATTTGATACGTTATATGATTCACGATTCAAAAATATATTTTCCGATTCATGATTCATATCACGATTTGATTATTATGGTTGGCATTAAGTTTTGTACAGACTAGTTATTAATTCTTCGGCTGCCTTGGATGCTAAAAGAGAATGGATTGAATAATTGTTATTCTTACTTTGAACATATTTGAGAATGCTTTCTTCCAGTCATATAGTTACCTGTAACATATGGCATGTACCATTAGATTGTACATATTCCTTCCTTCCAAACAGAGGAAATGGAACCTTCTTATTAAAACATTCTTTGTCTATATTATGGCTGTTCTTTTTCTAATTCCATAAAGTACCCAGATTTTTAGGTAATTAGGTTGTGCTGAAATTCTGTTTGAAATATACAAAATGTTTCTATATGTTTTTCCCGTCAGATTTGAGAAACAAGAGGTAGGGGTGTAACTAGTGCTTATTGATCTGTCTTTAAGCGTACCCATGAACTGGTTACAAATGTTATGATATCAAAGAGTGCTGTGCTTAATTGAGAAAAATAAATGGTATATTTACTAATTATGCTGTGAATTTCTATTCAGTATTCTTGAAATCTACCCCCCTTTGCCTGTGCCCCTCCTTTCACAGTTGAGAAAATACAGTGATCAAAATTTAGGGAGAGAAAGAAGATAAAACAAAAATAGATTATTGAAAGACTTAATATTAAAAACTGTCTCTCAACCTCTACTTATACTTATATTAGAACCACTTAAAGACATCTATACCCTCTACTTTGAGTGCACTACAAGTAATTATTGATTTATTTCCTTAAAAAACAAAAATTTCCAAATTTCTCAAGACATCTTAACAGAGTAACTATTTTCTTTGCCTATAAGACTTTCCTAAATTCTTCATGTATGTGGAAAATGCCATGTTAACCTATGAAACATCAGGGCAATATAAGTACAAAGCATCTATTTTATTAAAACAATAAAATGCTACACTGTTCATCTCTGATTGCTGTGTCTAACTGCTACAATTTAGGTGGGTTCAGGTTCTGTTCAAGGTGCTGGTGCGCCAACCATGTTTCAGGCCATGAGGCGCATTGTGAGTGGCTTAACAGATAGTTATGTTGGTGAAGGCTCTTTTGAACGCACCATTCGCCAATCATTTCTAGGTATGGTCCATCTATCACCTTCCTATAATAACTTCTGTAAATTTGCTTCATCATTCTATCTTTGATTACTTTTTTTCAAGTTTCTTTTTTAAGTATTTGGTTAAATACATTGATATTTTAACATATGGTTTGATACCGTGAAATTTATACGGGTGGATTGGAAACATAGCCAATCGTCATGTACTGTAGGTAGACTAGAACAGCTATCAAAGTATCATCTGAAATGGCTCAAAGCTCATACATCATGGATTTAGGCCTGAAATGCATGTGTTTAAATTTGTCAGTAATGAATTTTGGCAGAAAAAACATTAATGGGGAAATCTCTTTTGCACTAAGTTAGTTGCATGTGATTAAATTTGAGACAGGCTTTACCTGTGAATTGAACTTTCTCAACTTTGTTTTCATGAGAGCCAAAGCACAGCTTATTTGGGAAAATAAAAACAATGAAGAACTCAAGCAAGAAATTTTGGGTTTAGTTGAAACTGTGCAGATGAGTTTGTTCCACATATTTTAAAACTCTGTTGTTCATTAAGATGTTAACTGTAGTACTACTTCCATGAAGCATAGTTATTATTAGTGCGCTATGCACCTGTAGCACCAAACGCTCCATGCTGCTATTGCGCAGTGTTGCATAGCTACATGTATATGTAGCTCACAATTTAAAATATTCACAATATATTTGCTAATGACTAGTATATATGGAAAACCAAACGCATATTAAAGAAAAAAAAAAAGTCGTAACAACATAATAAACCATAAATCACAATGTCAAGTATAAATCATAAAATCCATTAATGTTCAACAAAATTAAGTGTAAACAATTCCTCTTCCTCAGATGCAACACTAGCACAACAATTTTCACTAGGTAATCCCTTAATATCATGTTCATCTTCTGAGATTTCTATTTTTCTCATCAACCATGTTGCCAGATGATAATCCCAATATTTTTGGGATTGAGTTGTTACGATTGAGTCTGTTTTTCTATTATGATTATGATTTGTTTTGTTTAGATTTATTCCTTTATTTTTTCCCTGTATTTATTGTTAAGTTAGAATCCCTGATATTTAGGGATAACATTATGTGTAACAATAGGATAGGGTTTTATAGTTTCCCTGTAATTATCTACTATAAATTAATGGCATAGGAGTAGCTTGAAGGAATAATAGAATTGATTTCCTATTTCACACATGGTATCAGAGCTTTTTGGCTCTCTTCCTCTGCGTTAATCCATCCCAAATTTGAACTAAGCCCTTGTCGGTTATTTCTCTCGTAGAATCCTAATCAATTAAAGTCCAAGAGCATGTCAGATTCAACTCAGACTAGCCTTTTAGCCAATTTGCCTGTGGCGGAGAGCATCAACACCTCTGCTGGTGTTCTCTAAAATATTCAAGAATCTTTAAGGCTGAATGGGCATAATTATTTATAGCGGTCTCAATTTGTCCGCACCTTCCTCAAAGGCAAGGGTAAATTGAGCCACCTATTAAGCACTGGACCTTCAAAGGGAGATTCAGCATTTGGCGCATGGAATGAACAAGATTCAATGGTAATGTCATGGCTATGGAACTCTATGAATCCAAAGATCAGTGATATAGTCATGTTTTTGAAAATTGCTAAGGAGATTTGGGAAGCTGTACATCAAACCTATTCTAAGGTTAATGATGCTGCAAGGATTTACAAATTAAAGGCAAAAGTCGCAGCCACTAAAGAGGGGACTAGAATGGTAACGGGGTATGCCTACTTGCTGTAAAGTTTATGGCAAGAAATAGATTATTACCACTGTATCACGATGAAATGTGGAGAAGATGCTGTGACATTAAAATAGTTTCTAGAAAGGGAGAGGATTTACGAATTTCTTGCTAGATTTAATGTGGAATTTGATCTAGTTTGAGTTCAGATCCTGCGAAAGTCCCTATCTCCACTTAATGAAACAATTTCTATTATGAGGGCCAAAGGACGTAGAGGTGTCATGTTTGAAGCCCGGAGGGATGATGGTTCTGCACTAGCTGTTAAAATAATCAGGCACAAGGAGGCCTTGCAACCTACTGACTGTTCGACAAAAAACACATCCAAGCAAACAAATGGAGACTCTCTCTTTTGCACATACTGCAAGAAGCAACGCTATACTAAAAACGAATGCTGAAAATTGATTGGTAAGCCACCCCACCTCAACAAAGGAGGAGATAATGGAAAGCGTGCATATGTGACTCGTACCCCACAAGAAGAGGAGGAAATTCCAACCAAGGTTATTCCAAATTTCAGCAGTGAAGACATTGATAAATTGAAAGGGCTGTTGGCATCATTGGAACAATTAGTACCAATTAATACAGGTACTAGTTCATTGATATTCTTAGGTATATCCTTTTCACTTTATGTCTTAAATGAAAAAACTAGAAATCCCTTGGTATGGGTAGTAGACTCTGGAGCAACAGACCATATGACCTTTTTATCTGAATTGTTCTCTTCTTATACTCCATGCCTAAGCCATATGAAATCACTATTGCTAATGGCTCAATAGCCACTGTTGCAGGGATTGGAGATATCCAACTCAAATCCCTCACTCTTAAAAATGTACTTCATGTCCCAAAGTTATTTGTCAACCTTGTATCTATTCAAAAAGTTACCTAGGACTCTAAGTGTCGAGTAACTTTTCTTCCTTCTCTATGTGTTTCAGGAGCAAGGCATGGGGAAGATGATTGGGTGTGCTAAGGAACAAGGTGGACTGTACTACCTTGATGATCATAGTGGAGCTGCAAGCACTTTACCAAGATCCTTCTTCTTTGAATCAGTTTTGACCAACTAAGAAAAAAATTGGCTTTACCATCAAAGATTGGGTCATCTATCCTTCCATGTCATTAGAGTCATGTTTCCTTCCTTTTTTTAAACATTTAAATGTAGAGTTTTTTCATTGTGAGGTGTGTGAGCTAGCAAAACACAAGTGTTATCAGTAATAAAGCAAGCGTGATTCCTTTTATGCTCATTCACAATGACATTAAGGTTTCCTCAAGTGTTCCAAACATTTCAGGGGCTAAGTGGTTTATATCTTTTATAGATTATTGTACTCGAGTTAGTTGGGTTTCTTTTTTTAAAAAACAAGTCAGAAGTGAGTGAAATTGTTCCTACTTTTTTCAAAATGCTCAAAACTCAATACAATACATTCATAAAGAGGTTTCGTTCAAATAATGCAAGAGATTATTTTAATTAGAATTTATCCACTTTCTTTGAGAAAGAAGGCATTATCCACAAATCCTCTTGTGTAAATACACTCCAACAGAATAGGGTAGCCAAAAGGAAGATGGGTTCCCTCCTTAATGTTACCTGAGCTTTATTGTTCCACAAAGGGGTTTCTAAACACTATTGGGGTGAAGGTGTACTTATTGTAACTTACCTTAGTAATAAGGTGTCTTCAAAAATTCTGGGACACAAATCCCCTCTTGAAACTCTAAGGGAATTATTTCCAGAACTTCCCATCTCAGAAAATATTGTTCCTAGAGTTTTTGGTAGTGTGACCTATGTTCATATTCACACACAAAATAGAAAGAAACTAGACTAACATGCGGTAAAGTGTGTATTCATTGGATATTCCGTTGCTCAAAAAGGGTATAAATGTTACCACCTGTCCACCAATAAAATCTGTGTCTACTGATGTCACCATTGTAGAATTTGAATCCTATTTTGTGACACTTGGTAGTCAAGGGGAGTGTAGGAACAAGAGTGACTTGGAACTAGACACAAACCAAATATATCCTTTTGTTGAAAAAATCTATCTCCTAATACTTCCAAACCTGAATCTCTAGTGAAACCTAATCTTGTAGGGGAAACCGAGAATCCCTTAAGTAATGATCCTGTCCATAATCTGGAATCAGTTCCTAATTCCCCCAAAATTCCTAGAAAGCCACTGATCAGAGAGGAATATCAAGGTATTGGCCAACCCCTACAAGTCTACTCCAAAAGGAAAGAAAAACGTCTTTTGCCAACCAACACACAACCATCTGAACACGTGCCAGCTCCTGGTAAAGTGCTGCAATCACGATCCTCAAATCCTGAAACTCAATGTTTTGAACAGCAAAAAGATCTAAGTGTTACAGAACACAAGGTTGACCTTGATATGCCCATAGCCCTTAGAAAAAGTACCTAAACCTGTACAAAGCACCCCATATACTCACTCTTGTCCTATGACCGTCTCTCACCAAACCATAGGGCACTCATTAGTAATCTCCATTCCAATCCCATACTGAGGGACTTTTTTGAAGCTTTAGGAGATAAAAAGTGGGAGGATGCCATAAGAGTAGGAATGGAAGCACTAAAAAAAACCAAACCTAGGAGTTGGTGGACTTGCCAAAAGATAAAAAATTAGTTGGATATAGACGGTTATTCACAATCAAGCACAGTTCATATGGATCCATAGAAAGGTATAAGGCACGATTAGTAGCTAAAGGATATACATAAACCTATTAGATAGATTATATGAAAACATTTGCACCAGTGGCAAAGATGAATACAATTTGAGTATTACTATCATTGGCTGCTATATATGGCTGGAATTTGCAGCAATTTGATGTAAAAAATGCATTCCCACGTGGTGACTTAGAAGAAGAAATATATATGGAGGTCCCACCAGGCTTTGAGTCCAAAGAAGGCGAAGTGTGCAAACTCAAGAAGGCCCTTTATGGACTAAAATAGTCACCTAGGGTCTACTTTGGGCGGTTTACAAAGGTGATGACTACATTGGGGTACTGGCAAAGCCAAGGGGACCATACTTTGTTTCTAAAACACTTTGACTCAAGAAAGGTAACGGTGTTGTTAGTATATGTAGATGATATAATAGTCTTTGGTGATGATGATGCAGGAATTCAGCACCTTAAGGAATGCCTACTCAAGGAATTTGACATCAAAGACCTAGGGAAATTAAAATATTTTCTATGAATTGAAGTGGTACATTTAAAGCAAGGCATTTTCATTTCCCAACAAAAAGTATATCTATGATCTACTGACATAAACTGGGAATTTAGGGTGTAAGCCTATAACTACTCCTATTGAGTTCAATCACAGTTTTTGTGATGCTCCTAATGACTTTACAGTGGATAAGGGAACATACCAGAAACTAGTTGGGAAATTAATCTATTTGTCTCATACTAGGCCAGACATTGCTTTTGCTGTTAGCATTGTTAGCCAATTCATGCATAATCCTAAAGGAAGTCACCTAAGGGATGTCCATACGATCTTGCAATACCTGAAAGGTACACCTGGAAAGGGAATCCTATTTAAGAGAGGTGAGAAGATGTCATTAGAAATCTATACTAATGCAGACTAAGTTGGCTCCCTAGATCATAGAAGATCAACTTCGGGTTATTGTTCATTCTTGGGGGTTAACTTGGTTACATGGAGAAACAAGAAACAAAACGTTGTAGCAAGGTCGAGTGCAGAATCAAAATTTAGATCTATGTCCCAAGGGGTGTGTGAATTGCTATGGCTAAAAATAATTCTTGATGATCTCAAGGTGAAGAAAGAAGAACCTATAAGACGATACTACGATAATAAATATGCAATCAGTATTACTCACAATCCAGTTCAAGATGACCGTACGAAGCATATTGAAATTGACAAACATTTTATCAAAGAGAAATTAGATAGGGTTAATTTGCACTCCATGTGTCTCATCCAAAGATCAAGTAGCTGATCTGTTTACGAAGGGTTTGCCAACCAGTACCTTCCAAGGCCTTGTTTGCAAGCTCGGAATGGTGGATATCCATTCACCAGCTTAGGGGGGAGTATCAGAAGATAATCCTAATATTTTTTGGATTGAGTTGTTATGATTGAGTCTGTTTTTCTGTTATGATTCTGATTTGTTTTGTTCAGATTTATTCTTTTATTTTTTTTGTATTTATCATTAAGTTAGAATCCCTAATATTTAGGGATAAGATTCTATGTAGTAATAGGATAGGGTTTTATAATGTCCCTGTGATTATCTACCATAAATTAACCGCATATGAGTACCTTGAAGGACTAATAGAATTGATTTCCTATTTCACACACTTATCAAGGGCACAAGAAGAGGAGGATGCCATTGCCCTCTTTCTGCTTGAAGTATATGTGGATAGAGATTGAACATGTTAAGTTGGCTCCTAAGATTGTACACAGTTGACCTATTCTAATAAGTATACTTAATCGCAGGATTTGATCCTTCTTCAATCATAATTTTATTGTTCTCTGATTATTTCCTAACTTGACACCCTCTTCATGACAGAATTTCCCACATGACTGAATGACAGCATTTCCCACAAGTTGCAATGCTACACACTTGATGTGGCACAGAGCTAAAAGCTATGTTGTTCTATTAGTAGCTATGCTATAAATATATTAGCAAAATTCCTCCTTGGAGTTACGAATATATGTATGAACAATTTTATTTTTGATATATGAACAACAAGCATCTTATGTATGTTGTTTAGTTTAGCTTTCTGGATGACTACTAAAGCATCTTTTGTATTCTCTTCCTAATAGTATCTGCAGATATGGCCCATGGAGTTCACCCAAATTTTATGGAAAAGCATGAAGAACTTCATCGACCTGAATTGCAAAAAGGACTTGTTATTAAGCACAATGCAAACCAGCGCTATGCTACCAGTGGAATCACATCTTTTCTTTTCAAAGAAGTTGGAAAAATTCATAACCTTCCAACTCAGGTAAATTCATCTGACTCAGGTTTTTAAAAGTTTCATTATTTCTTTAGGTAGATGTGTTATTATAAAGTCTAGGAATTAGATATCTTAGGACTCAAGAACTTGGAAAACTTGAAAGTATCAATTTTTACATGAGAGTTCAGATTATTATTGATCTAAATCTTGGATTGACTTGAATTTGCTATTATCATATGCTTTTCTTCTTGATACTTTGAAAAGCATTTTGCTTATAGTTGTCTATGATGGGGAAATGGATTTAGCTACTGAAGCTTAGACGTTTGATTTAGTTATGAATTTTGGTTCTTTCTTTCATCTTAGTATATTAGAGAGTGGCAGGGTTTTCTTTTGTTGGCTTTTCTGTGGAAAAATTAGGGAGTTCTAGGATCACAGCTAGTATTTGATAATTTTATTAGAGATTGTGATTTGAGAGATCTGTCTCTCATGCTCAATATAGTTGCTCTATTAAACGATGTAGGCTGACATCTTCTCACATAGGTAGGTTGTTAGTCATGTCTGTTTGGGAGAAATTATTTTTTCCCCGGCTTCAATCGAAGACTCTTTCTTATCCTGTGCATGATCATATCCCTCTCCTTTTTGAGTCTTTGTAGACACAATTGGGGTCCAACTCTGTTTCGGTATGAGAATATGTGGTTTCAGCACTCCCCTTTTTTTAATCAAGTTAAAACTTGGTGGGAAGAGTGTTCTGTCTCTGGTTGGGAAGGCTACAACTTCATCAAGGAGAAACTAAGAATTTGGAATAGAGAAATTTTTTGTGATACTAGGATTAGGAAAAGGGAGGTTCTTCAGCAGCTTGACATTTTTTATAGAACTGAGAGTTAGGGGGGTTTAGTGGAAGAGCAGGAAGCCAATAGGTTAGTGCTCGGGAATGAACTTGATGAGATTTTTAAGGATGAAATTAGTTGGCAACAGAAGAGTATGATTAAGTGGGAAAGGGAAGGGGATAGTAATTCTAAGTAGTTCTACAAGGTGGCAAATGGTAGGAAAAGAAGAACTTTGATTAAGGAATTAGAGGTAGATAGAGGGAGCATTGTAAGGGATAATGTTACAATAACAAAAGAAGTAAGTTTTATAAAGAGCTTTATACTGAGAAAGTCACAGAGACCTTTTCTTGGGGGTCAGATTGGCGTCCTATTGCTGGTGCTAAGGATTTTTTTTTTTTTGGTTATAAAGGCCTTTTGAGTAGGATGTTAGAAGTGCAATTTGGAAGATAAGTTTGTCTAGTTGATCTTCAGGTATTGCTAGATGTCAAGTTTAAGGGTTTTGGGAGGAAAAATGGGCATAAATTTCTTTGGCAGTTTGCAGTTCTTGCTGGTTTATGGTGTATTTCGTTAGAACAGAATGCTAGAGTTTTTAATAAGAGATTTCTTCCGCCACATCTTCCCTGGGAGAGATGGATTTTTTTTTTTAATCCTAAATCTGAGTTTCAGCATGGTTCTTTTAGGGGTGTTTCTCGTGTGGATCTTCAAAGAGAATGAAAAGTTGTTATGATGAGTTAGTTAGGAAACAAATATTAGCTGGCAATAACCATAATTAGTTGGGAGTTGATGTCCAACTAATTATGGTATTAATACGAGATTAACGATTATAAGAAACTGTCTTGGAAATAATATCAGTTGCATTCCTCTGCGTACCAAAGGCTCTCTTGGATTGAAGAGTATGTGTTGTTTTCTTTTGTTTCTCTCTTGCTTTTTCTTATGTTTGAGGAGGACTTATTGTGTTTTCTCTTCTCTTCAATAAAGTCTTTTTTCATCTAAAAATATATGCAAATGACTATAGGAATCAATTTGAAATATCCACTATATCAAGGTATTCATATCTAACTGTATATTCATACCCCTTTATATATTTTCCTTTCCAATGACATTAATTGTGCCTTTCCAAAAGGATAGATAAAAATTAGAAAAGGCTTTCCCTTCTAGGGAATATTTGATCGTTTGTCTCTTTACATTTGCTCTATATAGACTATTCTGTACCTATCTATTATAGTTGTAAAATCAACTTTTGAATCTGTAACTAGCATGTTGGTGGAAATTTCTATATGCAATTGGAAGTCAAAGATCACCAATAGAGAACATATGATTATTCCCATGATAATATGAGGTGATCTTATGAAGTTATCCTAGTGCTTCCTTTCTTTTTCTGAAAGCAATTTTTTAAATCATTATATAGGAGGCAGTTGATTTACATGCATTGTCAAGATGGACTGATAATAGGGCACCTATGTTTTTCCTTGTTACTCTGCCTGTTGAAAGTTGTCACTTATTGAGATATACAAAAGTTAATCTTTGCCTACTTACTTCGAATGCAGGAATTTGTGGTTAGAAATGATATGGGATGCGGATCGACCATAGGACCAATACTTGCTTCTGGGGTTGGTATCCGAACTGTTGATTGTGGAATTGCTCAACTTTCAATGCACAGGTATCAAATGATTTTGCATCACTTCATTTATAAGAATTTCACAAAATTTGACCTAGCCTATATGTAGTCAATGGCTTCATAGAATAAAATTTCACATGATTCCATCTATTATTCATTTAGATGTACTCTATAGAAGAACTGTACTTTTTGGTCTTTGAAAGATACATGCATCAATTGTTTGGTCCTTGAATCGTGGAAATATACATGCTTTAACTATTTGGTCCTTGAACCTTAGAAATACACAATCCAATACTGTTGGAACCCTGCTCTGGTTTTATTTATTCTCAGAATAATTCTGCTCAAACAAGCAGAATAGTAAAACAATTACAGCAGAGATTAAAGAAAATGAGAGGACAACTTAAATAATCACCTAGCATTCGAGAGGCAAGGCACTCTTCCAGCAAGACTACTCTCAACCTGCCTCCCTCCCTTCTCCTCCAGCTGTAATATAACAAGTCCTCTCCACTCCGCCAGTGACACGTGCCCCAAGTTAGTTACTTCCTATATTCCTCTGGTATTCTCCCACTGCCAGCTCACTATTATTCTTCCTTCTAGATTTCCTCTTACAGCTCTTACTCAGATAAACTTTTCTCCATGCCGAGGCCCATTGTGCTTGGTTCCATCAAATACCTAGAAGTTTTAGACTCATTACTCATTAGTCCTTGGAGCATATCTTGGTGGAGACTAATGCATAATGAATTTGAGGGACCGAATCATGTATTTTTAGAATTCAGGGGCCAAATCACTTAGGCATGTAAATTTTAGGGATCGACTTGTATATTCGTAAGATATAATGACCAGATAAATGTCACATGTATCTTTCAAAGATCAAAAATTGCATTTTCCCTACTTGACATTGCCGGAGGAAAGGTTCTATTTTCTTCAATCTTGCTGTATAACCGTGCACATTCATTTAAATACTATTGTGGTGATGCAAATCCATGCACTAGAAGAAATGGACTAAGGCGTAAGTCATTGAACCATATTTTTTTTACTTCATCTGAATTGAGCAGAATATCAAATGTTATTCATACGTCAGGGACGCTGATCAATACCTCTTCACTTTTTCTTCTATTTTGTATGACTTAATTTTCAGAACCAAGTACTAGTCCTTGATATGTGGCCAATGTCTTATTGGTTTAATTGTTTCCTGCCAGATATTATATTAGTTTGATCCCATTAAGATTTTTTTATGGATTTTCATCATTTCTTGTAAAATTTCGTGCTGGAAAAGAAGCATATGTTGTTTTACTTGCTTTCTGTTGCATTCATCTCTACTCCAAAGGGTTGTCTGAGGGCACATTTATTCTTGGATTACTCCTAACTATCATCAATCTTCCAATTGCAGTATAAGAGAAATATGTGGAAAGGAAGATATTGACATAGCTTACAAGCATTTCAAGGCGTTCTATCAAACCTTCTCAAGCATAGACAAGAAGATCATTGTGGATTTCTGAGCTATGGTTGTGAAATTCCTTGGTACTATGACACTAACGTGAAAGAGAGCATGAACGAGTTCTAATTCACTTGAGTTCAAAAGTTGCACACTACATAGTTTTATTTGCCTGTGTTTCCCAGTTTTCTCCTAAATTTTGTTATATGTTAGAGAAGCTGGAGATTGGAACTTGCTTCGAGTTAAATATCTTTGTAGATCAGAATTGATTTGGAGCTGATAGTGAATCAGAGCTGAGCATTGTTATTTAGTTTATTTTAGAATTTAGGGTCTCTGCTTGAGTTCTGACAGCAAAGCTTGATTATCATTGTCAAGCATTTGTATTTTCTTATCTATTCATTTGGATTATGTAACAGTTCTGCAAATATGACTTAGAGTTTTCCTTTCTCCACGTGAGCATATGATGCCTGAGAATAAATTCAATGTTATATGTAACTTTTGTGCAACTGATATTGATAAGCATACAAAATTTGATCTTGGACGAAATTGTTAATTGACAGAAACCTGAAGAGGTTTTCATGAATGAGAATTTGATGCCGTGATCCTTTACAGAGTACACGTAGCCTGCCTCTGTCCTGTAGACAACTAGATTATAAAAGCTCGAGCAGTATTCCGGGGACAGTCACAGCTTCAGATCCAAATAATAGGAACCTTTAATCAGTTTGTTAGTCTGCACGTAAAAATGGTTATGAATGAGATAGTCAGGGAACACAAGGTATAGAAACAGTAGATGGCCACTACAGAAACAATCATTCTGAAATCAGAAGCGATGTTTTGGCACCAAGCGAAGGATCAAAAGGCTGAGTCACACTGCCTCCACGTTTTAAAGCATTACGTTGGCATTTGTTAAAACTCACTTCGCCTCAGAAGTCCAAGTTTTTTTTAATGATTTAATCAATAGCTCTAACACTTTCTCTCAGGCAAAAATTCTTGGAGCCTTAGAGTGAGAAAAAAAAAATCTAGCAAACCATATATGAAACTCAACTTTAACTACAAAAATTGAGGACGACAGAAGTCAAACTTGACTACTTGATTAATAAAAGTTACCATACCGTGCAAAGAATTACTTCAGCCCAAACTTAAATGTTACTTGAATATAAAAAATGATTTAATCTTAACGATATTAAATTCGCGAATAAAAATAAAATAAGTAAACTAAGCGAACAAAAAAATGTCTAAACATGTTTGGAAGCCCGAATCAATGCTTCTAATTCCTGATGCCTTCCAACTCTGATTATTTCTACAGTTCATGAGTTAGATAAATGCGCTTATCCCTCTGTCCACTTAACAAGTGCTTTCTAACAAAGTAGTTTTTAGAAGTGGCTGCATTAGTTATCATACGCCATCATGACAGCACCTCTTAAAAAGCACAATCATGCACCATCATTTTGGAAAAAGAGAAAAATAAAAAAGGAACACCAGTACTGCCAGACTTTGAAACACGTACGCATTACATGTCAAATGGTTCACTTATGAATAAAGACTATTCGCGGTGAAGGAACAGCACAATGCAGGCACAAACCACCCATACCAACCATGTACCAAAAATGACAATTAATAGAAACTGAAGTCTATGATTAATAGACGAAAAAGACATCCAGATAAATGGCAGTACGCGAGTTAAATATACAATCTCAAATCCGAAGAAGTTAGCCATATATAGTACACGTTGTTTAGGATTATTCACCAGGCTACACTGTAAAATCTATAACTAGCAACCGGAGCTTGAACAGTCCCAGTTAAATAAGCATCCAAAGCTCCAGCAACGCAAGGGCAAACGACCTGCCAAGCTCTTTTCACTGCAACTCCTCGATTGCTGAAGGGAGCTGTCGTGAAAACGAGAGGAGGGGGGAAAGAACATTAACTACTGATACTTCAGCAAATTTCAGAGGAAAAAATATGCAATAACTCGAAAAATGGTCTGCCTTACACATCATATTAGCTTGTAATAAAGGATATCAAGATATATTTCACATAATGAGGTGCAAGAGACAATTAACTTATAGTAATGGGACCAAAGAGAAGCCTGAATAAATGAATTGAAGAACTGATAATGATAAAATAAGTGGGTGAGCATCCTCTTCTGATGATTCCTTTTTTTTTTTTTTTTTCATTTTAAAATTTCGAGGCACACAATTCATTAAACTTCTAACATAAATGGAAAACTATAGCTCAATCAGTCTTTAAGGTACTCCTAAGTGTTAAGCAAGACATACCTTCATCCAAGTCAAGCTCATACTTATTCAGCTCTGAAATCATCCTCAACTCATTTTTCATCATCATCAGCAATAATGAGCTCAAAAGAATTCATATATCCACAGGGAATATCAATCATCAAAGATGCAAGATGCATCCTTGTAAAACCGAGCATGGAGAAATGGATCAATTGCAGTGGTCCAGAAATACGAGTCCATTCCAGTCCAACTCGGCCTACATGCCTGCACTCCAGTCAGCATTAAGTAAATTTGAAGCTATGGAAGCCCATACTCTTACGTCACAAAGCTCTAGGTGATTGGGTGCAGGCATGGCCCAAGCCCCTCACCGGGGCCGGGCCAAACCAAAACTTGCATCAGGTGGTTGTTGATGAGACTGCAGAAACAACTATATAGTGGTCAGAATAGTATAACTAGATCCAAATGAATATTGGAAAACCGAGCACAATATGAAGTGATCCAAAAAGAAGCAGACTAATTGACAAAACCTTACTCTAATTTGTCATGACTGATGCATGCCCTGTTTAAAATACATTATAATCCTCACACAGAGTTCCCTTCGAATTGAGATTTCATTAATAAACTTAGATGAGGATTAATAAATTAAATCAACAAACATATGAGGAACTAAGAGGCCCGGACAGAGATATGGTGAAATGACAAAATCTTAAGTGTCAAGTTCCATCTAAGGTGATGCATTGCATCATGTTTCACATGTGTTGGATGTAAACACGGCTCCTTTCTTGAAGTGTTTGTGCTACAAAGATGAAGAAAGACTGCCACTAACAAGTGAAAAAGGGAATAAATTAAATCTAATACATGAGGAACTAAGCCTGGACACAGTTATAGTGAAATGACAAAATCTTAAGTGTCAAGTGCAATTTAAAGTGTCAGTGTTGTGTCATGTTTGACAAGTTATGTCCAAGTCCAACAACTCCTTTCTTCAGGTGTTTATGCTACAGAAATGACAAAAGACTGCCACTAACAAATGAAAAGGGGAATAAACTTCGATAATCAATCACATAAATTAGGAGCAAGAGAATATAAGACATTTCTGAGATGTATTGAAATGAATATTCCCTTTCCGTTACAGCTGCAAGATAAAACACCTTTATCATCAGAAATTTATATCCAGCCAATAATAGAATTTAGACCAAGTTACAAAGACCTCTCAGTACCTCCCTGAAACTATAAATTGCGCTTACTTTAGTCTTGCATATTTTGAAAACAGAGGGAAATCTGTATAATTTCAACAATACTCAGAGAAGGTCAATGTAATTTATTCTAGAATTTAACAGCAATAATGTTCACAGGGAAAGGGGAACTATCTAGAAGTAGGAATAACTTTGTTGAAAGCAACAGATTTATATTCCTACAAATTTCATGAAAGATAATTATGGTTTTCTCAAGAAACTAGTATAACAAAGATAACAGATACAGAAGAGAATGAGGAGACAATACAGTAGAAAATAACTTGTAAAACGTAAGATACTTCTCCCCATTGTCATCAACAACAGACACAATATATCAGCTTAATTTACTAAGCTACACAACTTTATAGTAGCATTGCTATTGATACATAAGCCACTCTGGGTTATACATGAAAACACTGGCACAAAGAGGTATGCACTTGGCCAAAACATTTAGAAGAATTTAACCAAAAACAAGTCGGAGACCTTGGGGCTTGCGTACCTGTGAAAAAGGCTGGTGAACATGTTCATGATGGATAAAAGGCATTCCAGGGCGCTGACAAGGATACTGAGATGAATGCAAGTACATGGCTGATGAGGAATGTGCACCAACTTGATTAGGGTTGAATGGTGACATCATAGCCTCTGGATGTCCATACCCAATTCCAGCAGGTGTCGATGGTGCAGCCCATGGCCCAGGTAGATGCTGAGGAAGTGGTCGTGGTTGGTGTTCAGTAGAAAGTTGAGGTCCATGCGTGGATCCAAGTTGTGGAAACTCTGTGTTGTAATTCAACACAGGTGTATACATTGGCTGTAAGGTGTATGAACCTCCATTGAACCCAAACCCGGGATCAAATCTTTGCATATACCTATATGCAAGTTACAAAAATGCATTCTGGTCAAACCAAACACAGCATTTTAACAACTTCCAAATTCCAACCATTCTCAAAAGAAATCTTGAAACTTGAAAAATAATTTGATCTTAATGGAAAGCATGGTTCTATAAGTTTCGTTACAATTTAATATTCTCCTGGATTTGTTTTAATTCCAAGTAAAAACTTAAGATAGTCACTTAATCTCACTGGTAAAGTTTGGACTTCAATTAACAGCTCTAATTACTAGAACTAGTTACTATTAGCCCAGCTGTCAATCAGTCCCAGTTTTACACTTAGACTATTTTGTCTCATTTGTTTGACTGTAGATCTTATGCAATATTAATGATTCAGTTAAATTATCCACAGGTTGATATTCCTCTCTGGGAGCTACTGTAGTTGATTTTCACTATGATCAGACTAGGAGCTTCAATATCCAACATGCCTTGATAACCTTCGCTACTTACTAACTTTTGCATTTGTTGATAGAATATATTTCACTAACCTTAACCTAAATGAAGGACCAGCCAATAGAACTGCAGTTCATTCTGATCCAGGGAGACCAAATGTCAGATCAGTTCTACATGCATCTAACATACATTATGCAGCTTCCAAAATACAAACTTTCATAACAATTGTGCTAACCAATTTATGTTTAAAATACAAAAATACACAACCTACAAAACTGAAGCATTCTGTTAACCACAATAAATTATATTGTATTCCTATAAACAAGATGCGTGTAAACTCTACAGTAACTATGTCAAGGGTGCAAGACATACAGATGGGGATGGAAGATTTCTAAGATATGCTCAACACATGTCCAAAAACATAAATGAAGCATCAAAAACAAGTCTGAGAAGCAATGATATAGGAATTATAATATTACCAACAAATAAGGAGCAACAGGAAAGGTCTACACAAGGTCAGCAATCATATGTATGATAAAACAAAAAATTGGCAAATGGGACACGTACCTGTCATAGCTCCTGTCATAATCAGGATCCTTTCGATCAACCTCACGATCCCGGAAAATAGCCACCCTATTACCTTGTTTGTACCTACCAACTGGGTCCTTCTCTGCTGCCCTACTTCTAGCCCTAATGATATTTGTTGAAGACTCAACCAGCCCCCTTCCAAAACTTACATCAGATACAGAAGGAGGTTTATCCTCCACCCTGGAAATCCCTAACGAAACAGGCAAAGAGTTATCCTGTGGCCTAGATTCACATTCAGGCTTCCCACTGATATTACTACTGTTATTGCTTGAATTAAATATCCTAGCACGGGCCCTATTATACTCCTCTTTCCTTTCCTCCACGCTTTTAGAGTTGCTACTCTTTACTGAGCTTGAGTTTACACTACTAATAACCTGTGAACGCTTCTGCGGCCTCTGTTTAATGGCAACCTTCATAATCGAACTGTCTTCTGAAGGTAATTTCACAGGGATGTCAGCAAGGCGAATAGGAGGAAGCTGACATTCAGAAGTCTTGTGGACAATAATTCTGGAACCAGACCCATCTGGTAAACTATTATCCAGCAAGACCATCGACTGAAGGGAGTAATGCTGAGCCACCCGGTGTGCAGCCAACCGTAAATAGGAAGTTGGCAGCTGCTGAAATTCAAGCTGCTGTTGATTAGGATCCCGAATAAACTTCTCCACATCTTGCTCCATCCTCAAAACTGAATAAATTGAATTAATTAAAAAAAAAAAATCCGATTAGACCAACATATAATTCTGAGGATGTAAATCATTATTAGATCTGAACAAATAACGTACTGATAATGTATTTGTAAGTCCATAACAAAGTCATTAGAATGGCATCAACAATTAACAATAGCAATAAAACACGGAACAGAAGAATCAATAAACCAGAAAAAGAAGATAATGACACAGAAGAAGAACAATAGAGCACCTAACTGTCAGATTTTGAATAAGCAATATTTTTGTGTTTATCCTTATGGTAGGAGGAAATCACTCCTCCACTTGAAGAGACCAAATTAAAAACCAGGAACACAAAAACCAGCACAATCTCACTAAATTCTTAATAAGCAAGACATTACTATCTCCATAGAAAGTGGCCTCACTAACATATATACAGACTACTTATAATCCTAAAGTACAGTCAAGATTCAGCAAGACAACACTGATCCGCCTCAAATAAGTATGCCGTCCCATGAAAAGACATTCCCATTAATCCAAGAAATTTCACATATTCCAACATCTCATCAGTCACGCCCGAAAACATGATCATAAAGCTACCCTAAATCATACGCATTCTCATAAATATGTCTCTCTTCAATAAATCCATATGGACGCACAGATTTAAATCTTAAATCTATCTCAGGTGCATATATACACAAAACATACTTGATAGCCGTTCACGAGGGTTCTGAATAGCTTCGCGCAGGAACTGATCAACCTGGTTGATGACATCCTCCGAAACCTTCTCTCCACTGGTATAAGGAGGCGAGGAAGTGGATGTTGCTGAAGAAGACGACGAAGTCGACGACCCGGATGCCGCTGACGAAGACGAAGCGTCAGCCAGTTCCCGGGCCTTGGAGTCTTTGTTGGAGGAGAGCATCAAGCGGCTCATGGACTCGTCCAAATCGGCCACCTCCCATGACTCCGGGGCTCCGAGATCCTCCGCAGAGCCCTCCATAAAAATTGACAAAGAACAGAATCTTCTAGGGTTAGAGATTCAAACGATTTATTAAAGAAGCTCTGCGTGTGAGCCCGTAATAGAGAACGAAACCATAGAATCTTGCAGAGCGATTTTCATGAGGAGATTCAATTAGAGATAGGGTTCGGAATTGGGGACGAGACGAGAGTGATGAGAAGACAGAGGGAGATAGGGTTTGACGACGATGGAGGCTCCAGAGGACGGTGTTAGCGAGTTATTCTCACCCACGTGTCCTCGCGTCAAGAGTGCTTTTGTATGTCTAATTGTGTAAAGAATAAAAACAAGCTACGATCCTTCAAACAGATACGATTATACAACTACACACACTTTAAATTTCGGCTAAATACGAAATAAAGATAGTGATATATATAGAATATGTATTTCTCGAAATATCGAAACAGATTTTAATTTAAATTATATAGGAAGGATAAAAATTTTAAACTTAAGTTTTAACTATTTATCGTTAATTTTTTTTATAGAAATTTGACATGTAATGGAATCCTTATTTAAAAAATTAATAGCGTGTTGAGTTAAAATAATGAGCTATATTTTTATTTTATAAATAAAAAAAAAAGCAAAAGTTTACTCAAAAAATAATATTAGATCTTACAATTATAGTGCATCAATTTTTACTTTGAATAAATTAACTAAGTAATTCATGCTAAAATAATTATTTAGAGCTTAATTTGTTAACTCAATCATAATCATAGCTTTTATACAAGTTGTTGACCACGAAGAATGAAACAGATAAAATTAACCACAGAAATCAAATCCTAAAGGTTTAGAAAATATAGGGGTATCTTTAAAAAATAACTATCAAATTAAAAATTCAGATAAATCCAAATAATTAATTTTTTTAAAAAGATTTATAACTGTTTAAGATGGGGGTAAAATTTTACACACGTTACGCGAACAAAGGGGTAAATCCAAACACAACGTGGCTTTCCTCTCGCCTTGAGCCCGCACGTGACGGTGATCGTTAAAAGAACTACTTTTGTCATCACATGGACGCAGTTAATATTTATTAAAATTTGAATTAGATAAAAGTTTTGGTTTGAATTTTTTAAATGCACAGAATTTAAATTTTAAACTCTTTTAAAATGGGTCTTTTGTATTTGAAATTTTAAATGTGAGTGAATTTAATAAAATCTTGAGTATCAGATAAAAATTTAATAGTTTAAATTTTAAAAATAATTATAAATTATTTAATATTTATTAAAATCTGAACTATTATATAAAAGTTTAATGACACAAATCTCTTTAAATACAGAGATTAAATGCTATGAATCCAAATCCAAAAATTTTCCACTCGTTTTGTAGTGAGTATTTTCCCTCATTTTCGTATCATTTTTCCTTGTTTTCAATTTTCTTGATAACTATCGTCATTCCAAACACTGTGGTAGTGCAAACAGTTGATGACAGAATAGTTATACAATAACAGGTTTGGCAATTGGAGAAAAGAAAAAAATTATAAGCTCAGTTTATATATTTGTTATGTTAGTTTTTAATTAAAATATAATAAATAGATAAGTTTTTAATTATATCAGAACATGTATATAATTATTGTAGATAATTGTATCATTTTAAAATTAAATTATATATTATTATTGATTAATCATATACTAATTATATTTTAATTAAAAAAATAATACAGCAGAGATACAAAGAACTGCCTGTAACTCAACTCTAATGCTTATCTTCCTTCTTTACGCATAAGTTTTGACTATGCACAAAAGATTACAAGTGACTTACACTTTGGGCCTTTCACGTATTATTGCGGAGTCAAAATGCAATGCTCTCATCTATTCATTTATGTCTTCATTGGTTGCTCCTCAATGAGGAGTGTTGCAATGAGTAATGATATATTTATTATTAAAGCTCTTTTCTTATACATTTGAGGCTCATACTCTCTTATTCTGGGTTAGATATAGTGCTGCTAAAATAAGTCAAGTTTGTTTAACTAATCAAAATGCATAAATTTAGCACTAAGAGCTCGAGTCTTTTGTATCATTACCCTTTTCATGTATTGACAATGAGAATTTAAATTTTTATTTTTAGAGTATTTCTCAGAAAAACGAACAAATTGATAAGCAATAATATTATTTTCTCTTGCCAATTAACTAATTAGTAGAATAGGAAGATAAATCAAAAGAAATAGGATGATACGATGATTCTAACGACGAGGGATTAGTACAAATATAAAAAAGATAAAAAGTAACATGATAAATAAATAAATAAGTAAATAAAATCATCACATAAGAGTATACAAGAATTATAAACAAAGTATGGGTAAGGTAGAGAAAACAAACTTGTTAGTTTGGCATGCCAAATAAATTAGCCATTTATGGGCCTTAGGTCCAATTTTAGGTCTAACTTATTCTTTTGTGGATTGTAAATTTAAACCTCAGAGTGTAATATTTTAAATATTAATTCTCATTTAGTAATAGGTACAAAATTGTTTTGTTAAGATAATAATTAAACTAGTCAAAGAGTGAAGGACTAGATTGAAAAGTCAAAAGGACCTACTTAAAAAGTTTTTGTATACATATGGGTAAAAGTGTAATTTTTGCCAAGTTTTAAGGCATGTTAAATTAAATTTAGAACTATCAAAGGATCCAAAAATCATTATTAGGAAATTTTATACAATTTTGGATTAGAAAATACCACTAAAGAGGATAAAAGTGTAAATGAAGGGTAAAATGTCTAATTTTTACCAAATATATATTTTTTATTTAACTTTTCCACCCACCCTTCAACCAAGTGAGGGACAAAGGGATACCTCACCATCTTCCCCATTATATGCACGACCAAGAAAGAAAAATAAGTTTAAAAAATGGTGGAGAAATGATAGAAAAAAGAGAAATATAGAAGTGAATTTTTTAAGATAATTTCTTCACTTTTTACACTCATGGTAGAAAGAAAATTGTATAGCTCACTTAGAGCTATCTAATTATCCAAATATTTTCTTCTACAATAGATTTGGCGTAGCTTCAATGAAGGATTTGGTGGATTCGAGTAGAGAAAAGTGAAGTAAAAGAAAGAGTAAGTTTTCTTATAAGAATTTCTTAAATAGTTTGTAGAAATTTCAAGTTGAAATAGATTCTCCATAGCAAAGATCATGAAGTTTCGATTCTTCTTCACCATAATTGTAATCTAGAGACTTAGGATAAGAAATTTCTCTTCATGACCTAAGTGAAATTATAACTAAAAAATGGATAAACAAAATGGAACCAAGTTGTCCAAGTGGGTCTTTGATCTATTAGTACCTAGTAATGTAATAAGATATATTCCTAAGTAATTTATGATGCAATTTGGAATTTTAAATGGTGAAGTAAGTATGGTCTAAGCTTTTAAACTAATAATATTGATAGTAATGAATCTTATGTGTATAGGGATTGGTTAATGCCAAAAGAGCTATTAATAATTGAGTTTAGAGAAAAGATATTGTCATTGCAAGAGAAATCGATGAAGGAATTAGTTAAAGTAGTAAAGTAGCTCCTTCTCCATTCCTCATATACTATGTGTATGCTTATGCTTAGTGATTGCATACTTGATGAATTTTTTTATGCTTTATGTTGCTATGAGTTCATGTATGATGGTGTAAGATCTCACGTGGGGCCTTAATGACTTATAATTGATATTATGTATGATGACTTATAGGGCTTAGACATGGCGATCCTACCCTAATCATGATATTGAATATGATGTGGTGATGAACCAAAGTCAAAGGTGTCAACTCTAACCTAATTTCATGAGTTTTCTTTATGATATAATGATGTGTGCGCTACTTTGCTTATGTGTGCTATAGTGTGTGTGGATTGTAAAGTGGGCTATTATGACTTTTTGTCTTATTGTATCTCTAACTAACCATTTCAAGTGGACATAGTAAGGATAACCAAAAGGAAATAGCCTATTAGATATTTTTGAGGAGCAAAGCCAAGAGGCTTGGTTAGTTGGAAGCTAAGATATTTTGATGTATGTGACAAAATTTTAATGATCAAGAATGTATTACCATGTAACTTATAAAATATGATGATATAGAACAAGACTTTCTTATATGTGTATAAACTTCTGCATGCATGAAGAAATGATCAACCAAGAGTTAGAGCAAATTTTAATATGTAATAGAAGGCTTCTTGAAGTATAAGTTTGATTGAATAAGGCTAAATTCAAAATTTGGTATATTGGAATCTATTTAGTTAAGTTTTAGTTTTATGAAGATATAATTTTGCGAGAGATGAGAAAATGTGAAAAGGTAAGTAAATGGATTCCAAAAATTAAGATCTTTGGTGGATTGAATCTTAATATATCAGAGTTTACCTCTAACAAATTCCATCAAATTTTGAGTTAAGTAGCTGCCCTTGTTGCGTGTTTTAAAATATGAAGAAATATGCAAAAAAGTTTTCTAATATATATGATGTTGGGTGATCCTTGAGGGACTAAATGGATGAATTTTTTGCTGAGATTTTATTTGCAAGCCCCTGAAGTACTAATGAAGTATTCTAAAAAGTTTGATGTCATTTGGATTCCATTTAGGTAGGTTTTACACCAAATATCAGAAATAAAAATCTAGTTATGCATAATTTTTTACAGCCACGATCATGGATTTATTTGAGGGTAAATATGAATGAATTTTGAATTATGCACAATTAGCTATCATGTTGTTCTAGTTGCCTGAAAAATTTCACAAATTTTATAACTTTCTAGAATTTATTATGAATTTTCGAAGTTAACAAGTTTACCATACGAACAGTAATATCGAATTAGAATTTGTCTTTCCTATTTTGCTATCATCCCACCAAGTTTCCTTCATTTTTTTTATCATTGGATTGACTCCAATTTCTTATGAACACTTGGACTACTTGCCTCGAGGATGTTATGTATTATGACATGACAATGAGCACCTTTAAACGTGCATATACCTTAAATTTTGTTTCCAACCTTTCATTAACTTAAATGGTGTTTTTTCAATAGCATTGGTTGGAACTCGATTAAGTATATACATGACCATATTAAAGACTTCAATCCACAACGACTTAGGATGCTTAAAGTTGCTAAGCATACTTCGCACCATGCCCAACAATGTTTAATTTCTTCTCTTAGGTATATCATTTTGGTCCAAAGAACTAGACATAGTGTATTGGGCAACAATCCTATATTCTTAAAGAAACTTTGCAAATGGACCAAGTGCTTGTCCATCTCTAATGTATCTAACATAGTACTCACCACCTCTATTTGATGCCACTATCTCAATTTGTTTACCGCATTGATTTCCACTTTTGCTTTAAAATCCTTAAAGGCATTTAATGCCTTATTCTTGTTATTAATTAGCTAGAAATACATATAATATAAGTAATTGTCAGTAAAGGTAATGAGGATTTTTGCCTACTTAAGTCCATATCTAGATTACATATATTCATATGTGAGATTTCTAACAAGGTATAACTCCTTTTATAATCCTTTTTGGTCTTATTAGTTAACTTACCCTTAGGGCAATCTATATAAGTATCAAAGTTAGTGAATTTAGATGTATTTAATACTCTTTTCTTTACTAACTTTTTCACCCTCTCTATTGAAAGATGACCAAGCTTATAGTGCCACAACATAAAGAAGTTTTCATTAATAACACATCTATCTATACACATGCTACTGAAGCATGAATTATATTATATGATGTACTATCTCATCATTGAATTCGATAAAGACCATAAAAAATTGTATAATTTCCAATGAGAATATATTTATAAAATAACATTAATATAACATTTGAAGATTCAATAAATATCCTAATGGTACAAGTTTCAAAAAAGAAATCAAGTTTCTAAAGAAACTTAGTGCATAAAAGATTCTATTTAAAATGAAAACAAATATAGAATTCAAGACCAATTTGCAAGTCCCTATAGCTTTAACTAGTAAGCCTATATTGTTGCTTGAATAGATTTATTGCTTACTTCCCATCACTTCTTTTAGTTTCAAAAGCCTTATAAGGTATTAAAAATTTAGATTGTAGAACCAGAATCAATGTACCATATGTTACTACTAACATCTACCATATTAGATTCATAACAAAAGTGTGAAATTAAGTTACCTTTCTCTTCATGCTAAGACTTGAATTTGTTACAATCTTCTTCATGTGGCTTTCTTCTTAAAGAAAAAACACTAGGACTCCTTTTTAACGTCACTTTGGATGGATGCTTTACTCTTCCATTTTCTTTTGGCTTATCTCTTATCTTTCCCTTAAGTTGTCACATGTGTACTGTCTCACGTTTATGCTAAGAGCCTTCCCTTCTCTTGAATACACATGCTCAATACCTCATTGATTAACCATTTCTGCTTATATGTTGTAAAAGATTTTAAAAGGTTTGTATTGTGTCAGTAGGGAATTTAGAATGAAGTTCACTAGGAAAGAATAAGTGTACCTAGTTAAGCCGTAATATCCCTCATATGCAAGATTTGCTCTCGCACACCCCTTATGCTAGTGAGCTTCATGATGTATTTGATATTAGGGTACTTGGTAAAGCATTTTCAAAGTATTTAAATTGTTCATTAATAACTTTTAGCAAGTTGCAGATGTTTTTATCCTCTCCTGTTAATCTAGGTATACTAATAGGTATTTTGATATACATCATGTTTAGGCGATTGGATCGCTCCCAATATTCATAAAGGATTATTTCAATGTACAGCTAGTATTTGTAGGTATAGGAGGTTTGTCTTTTCTAATGGCATAGTTAATGTCCATCCACCCTCATTGGTGAAGAATTTTCTCCTTCTAGATCTTATAATTATCCCCTTTAAGTTCAAGAACTTGAAAATAAGAGATGTTAAATGGTTGTAAAGTTACACAAGAATTACATGCTTATATCAAAATTTGAGAAAAAATTTCATGTAACATGTTTTACTAATGTTAAATGTGTAAATTAAGCATGTGCTTAATAGCAAATAAAATTGCATGTAGGTTAAGTTTTATTTAATTAGGTTTATGTGCAAATTATGATAAAATGGGCAAATAATATCCTGTTTTCTCAATCCCTGTAGGGAAATTAAGAAAGAGAAAAATCACTATTCCATCCTAATTAATCATATACATGTGATAACATTCTTATAGGATAATGATTACCTCATTGAATATGATTACTTTCAATTTGATGTCATTTTCCTTTATATATTTTTAAAACTTTACATACAATTTTAGAATAATTAAAGGTGTTATGACTAAACTTTAATTACATTAAAATCATACTAATTACGTGACATTTAAATTTATTAAATGCTTGTATATAAGCATGCAAAATGCATAAACAAGCAATTACCATAATGAGATTTTAAACAACTAATTAATTAATCAACTAAACCAAATGTGAAAAATTAATTGATTAGATATCCCTTCTTTGAATCTCAGCCAAATATGCCATAAAATAGTACTCAAAATTAAACATTAATTAAATGGCATAAAATTTTAATTTCATAAAATATTGGACAAAATATCCATCAAATATTGCCCAATAAAACTTTAGTTTCTTAAAAATAAATTTTCTAAAATTTGAACAATAAAATATTTTGAGTAATAATCCATGCATTTCAACACGTTAAATATATTTGAAACTGACAACTTTATGAAATAGAGTTATTCCAATCTTTTTCATGCATTTCTATTGTGCTACATTGTTGCTTTTTTGTGTAAATTTGAGTCTTTCTTGTCAATTTAAAAGATGTATCTTTACTAGTGAGGTTTTAGGTTATTTAGTGTTGATTTGTGTTTATTTGCTATATTCTAGTCATTTGTGGGCAATTATGTGATTTTATATCTTACCCAGTTGTCAAAGGAAAAAAGAAGAAGAAGAAGAAGGTTTTGACATCAAGTAAGTGAACATTTAAGTTTGATATGATTTTTAGGCCCTTATAAAATTTGGAGAGGGTTGTCTCATAGCAAGTTGTAGAGCTTGTCAAGTCCTTTCCAACAAATAATAGTTTGATGAAATACAATATCAAGGCGTGAAGTTATAGCTAAAATATTGAAGCTAATTCAAGAGGCTCATTCTGGCGCCAAAGTGCCAATGTCAGTATTTTGTCCAGAGATTTGGCGCTATTCGCTGATTTCTATACATGTAAGTGCACATGGTCACAAAAAGCGATAAAAAATGAGTAAGATATCGTTCCCACAACGACTTAGTTTCAATTTTGGACTGATACTATTATCAAACGTTTAAATCTGGTAAATGGACAAATTGTGTGATAACTTGACAATAATGTAAAATTAAGTAAACAAACAACTAAATGAATCTAGCATCTTGACTTCACTTCAATGCATAGTTACTTCTGCATGAGTTATGAATTAGTTTACTAACCTAGGGATTCAACTACTTATGAAGTTTTGCCGAATCATCATAAACCTAACAGCTTCCCCCAACTCCCTATATTTCCTATGAAAGCCAGCTGAGAAATTAGTTGATGTAAAGTGCTACTATAACTTGGTTATCTAAGACAATTAAGTATTGTTGTTTTGACTGCTAATTGCTATACCTACTACTCTTTAAGCATGCAAATAGAGATTATGTTCATCTAGTTCTTCATTTAGGGTTTCCCTATCAAGTTAGCCTAAATTCCAGTTCAATTATAAGGTGATCAAGCTCATAAAAGCATTAAGGGCAGAATGAAAATAAGTAAGCTGAATTCAAAACATCAATAAGAAAATATAGTCACACAAAAGTAATCCCATATAGGGTTCAACAAAATACCATATAAAACCTGTTAGCCTCTAATAGGCATTATTACATATTCAAATAACAAAGAAAAGCATAAAGAATATAAGAAGTAGGAGGAGAGGGAGGTGCTCAGATGGGGAAAAACTCTATACAGAGCCCTCACTCTGAAACCACCCATCTCCTCAGTAACTCTCAACTTAAATTTCTCCCTAAGTGATTCTTACTCCTGTCTATGCTTCCTTTCTGCTTGTATGCCTTGCTACTTGCCCTTAGGACCCTTTATATAGGCCTCAAAACCCTAAAAGTAGAGTGTGGATCGAGTATGGAGCCTTCAATGATTAGAGCAAATTAGAGTTTCTGGTGGCATGTATGGGCGAGGCAAATTTGGCACTTGGGCACCATGTCTTTGGTTTTGGCGCCTAGGCACCATCTTTCTAGTATGCATGGCGCCTGAGCACTGTCTTTATGGCACTTAGGCACCCATTCTCTGGTTTTAGCACTTAGGTGCTATTTTCCAGAAAACTGGCACCCTCGTGTTGGAAGTCTAGTGCCTGGGCGTGGTACTATTCACTACAACATTTCAAAGTGCACAATTGGCGCCTGGGCACTAAAATCTTTATTTTTCCTCCCTTCTTTGTTAGTACTTTTCTAGATCCATTTTCTATAAATTCATCACACAGAATGCTTAAATCTTTGCTTAATAATGGTCAAAGCTCTGTTTCCAAGTTATAGATGAAATTTCTTTGTAATCACTAAGATTTTAATTATAAATTATATGTTTCTACTATCAATATTATTCTAGATAACTTTCTTTCAGAGAGTTATCAGGCGCCATGGCACTAGAATGCGTATACTTACTTGAAATATGGCACCAAGGCACCAGGATTCAGCAAATGAAGGGTAGACTAGTCTTTTGGCATTTTGGGGCTATATAAAGCATTTTCTTAGGGTTTCTTGGCATAGAGCAGCCGTTCAAAGGTAAAAGGAGAGGATTTTATAAGCTTTAAAGGCTGGGCTTTGCTGAAGAAGGCATGTCAAGAAGAGTTTCAAGGGAGGAAGCCAATTAAAGCTTTAGAAATGGAGTTTCATCACTTTCTTTCTTTTGCTCTTCTTTTGTTTATGTTTTCTAAGTTGTATTGGATTATAATCATGAGATTACTTGGCTAAGTCTTTATTTCTTTAGGATTGTGGACAATAGTCATGTAGATTATTAAACTTTGTTACTTTCTTACTTGAATTTCTTTGTGTATGAAGTTATTCAGTTTAAATCTTATTTGTTCCCTTATTGATTGGCTACCAATTAGGTTTTATGTTGACGATTTGTGAATTCTCGAAAGAGAAGCTCAATTTTAGTCATAGGACTGAATACCGCATGATTAATGTTGAATCATTTGTTGAAGTTAACTTAAATTGCCTTTTGGATAAACATATACCTATTGGATGTGTGGAGTCATAATTAGCCATGCTTAATAAGTAGTTCTCATAAAAATATAAAGAATTAATTTAAAGTGATATAATTTGTAAGGGATTGATAGATTCTTATAGTGATGTTAGAGCCTAAGATAACTTCATACATAATAAGTTTAAGTTAGGAAAGTAACTGATTCACAATTGAAATGTCTTGGTAATCTATAATCTTAGGGAAGCCTTTTGCACTAAACTCAACTCATTTTAAGTTTTGCATTTGACTATTTGTAATTACCTTACTTTTAGATTGAATATTTGATTGCTTGAATCAGGTAACTATATATGTGTTAGTAATTAATATCAGTATTGACTAGAATTTCTTAAGGACGATACTTTCTTACTCTTTACTACTTGTTGGCAATGTATACTTGCATTGTGGCAGTTTATTAACAACATAAACTAAACCATTACATAAGAATATGTGCTGGCTCAATAGGCTGAACACAAGTATGTATTTAATGGCAAAGGTTCAAATTACAAAGGCCCATACCACAAAAATTAGCCCAACTACTAATAAAAGTAAAGGCCCAAAATGTATAACACTTCAGCAAATTAAGAGTTAACTCAATAAACAAAACATAAGATCTAAAAATGAGGCCCTAAGCATATATTGAAAGGCTCATAAGCGAAATAATAGGATAAAAAAAATATATAAAATGGCCCCTGAAATGAAATTATCCTATTAAAAAAAAAACCCCCTGTAATAACTTATATGCACAAATATAACGGAACTAGTCTAAATTGCAAAATCAAAAGAAGGCCTTAATGCAATAAATTATTTTTCAAGTGGTCTTCAACCTCCATCTGGGTCAACATGACCCTATTTGACCAAGAACAGACCCAATTTGCAACCTGACCATATCTTGCATTTTGGAGCTCCGTTTTTAATGATTCAAAAGCCAAAAGTGATTAGATTTTTCCGAGCTTATGTTTCTAAAATTAAAATTGCAAAAAATAATGCGTAAATATGAACAACCCAATTGCAAAATTTTTTCAAATTTTCACATACCTGAGGATTCGTTGCTCTGATTCCAAATATAAGAGCTTTCACACAAAACAAATTTGTTAATTTGCAAAAAATTAAGGAAATAATATAGAAAGATTGTAAACACCTAACCAATTTAATAAAAATCAAAGCAAAAACATTAAAATAAAAAAAATAAGAATCATAAAAAAAAGGAGAAAAATGAAAAATAAAAAAATGAGAAAAATGAATATTCTGAAAAATAAATCAAATAATTTCTTTTAAATTTAGATAAATAATAAAATAAAAGGGAAAAGAAAAAGATAAAATCACACACACTTACAGGAATGTAAGAAAGAGAGTTTGGGCCCACACCATTTATTCTCCTACATATCATCTCGGTTCAAGTAAGGAAGGAATGAAGCGACAACTCCTTTTGGCATTTTATATCTTATCAAAAGCTAAAAGATGTAGGAAGGGCTTTATTCTAAAAAAGCTGGAGAAAAACATGAAAGGAAGAATTATTAAGGGGATACAACATACACATGACACCCTGAGGCAGCACACTCATACATTCTGGAGCGTTAAGAAAATGTAACGAGAAACCATATCATTCTCTAATAAATAGAGGAGGAAGGCTAAGAAGCAAAGGCATGGAAGTGAAGAAACAAGGAGTTAAAGAAGGGAGAAGGCTGAAAAATGACTAAGAAAGGAAAAAGTGGGAGGAAGAGGAGAAATAAATAAATGAAGGTACATTTCTTACCGACCTTTCTTCCTTTGAACCATTGTTATATCTATTAATTTCTGAGTTTAGTTATTTTTCATTGTTCTTATACGTTTTTTGCTACATTCTTATGTGCTTCTTTCTTTACTTCTGATTATGATTCTTTTTGCTGCATCTTTCTTATTTCTATTATGTCTTTCGCTTTTACAAAAAACCATATCCAATTTTGTTGTTTCTTTCTTCCCTATTACTGTGTCCATTTATGTCTCTTTTCCTCTCTGTTTTGACTTTTTATTTTTGTATTGATTATTGTTCAATTCTGCCATGCATCACATTTCTTGTTTGTTGCCATTTCCTTTATTACATCATCTCTAAGTTGTCGATTCTGTTCAGTGTTATTTCCTCCACTTTTGATGAATATATTGCGCATTGAGAACAAAAACCTCTCACTTTGATTCATGACACTTGGGAAATCTTTTCTAGATGTCTTTGCATGTTTGTGTTTTGTAGTTGGCTTTAGTGTGTTGCTTGAGGACAAGCAACATTTTAAGTTTGGGGGTGTGATAATTAGAGTTATCAAGCATCAAATATGTGAGAAAATGATTATTTTCAAGTCTTCCTTGTCTAGTTTTGATTTGAATTTGGTTATTAGTTTTCATTATTATGCTTGAAAGAGTTGTTAGCTTGAACAAAGGATTAGGAAGAGTAATTTGCACATAAAAATTAAGAAAAAAAGATGCTTGGTATGGGTATTATTCATTTGTAGGTAAAAGGAAGTGGAGTTATTAAAGCCAAAAAAATATTCCATTGTCGTGACAAAGCTTTGACCATTGCTGCGACAAAACTTTATGCTGATGTGGATTATTGAAACACATGTTTTGAACTCTAAGGATTGGCTGTGTGGTACGTGACTTCTGAATGGAGCTGAGGGAACCCTAATGAAGATGAGGTAGTTAATAAGACATACAACAGTAAGAGAATGACGCGAAAGGCAAAAAATAGAGGAAGACAGTGGTATCTGATTTAAAATTCTTCTTTTAGTTTTCTAATGGCAGCAATGGGAGTACTTGAGGAAAAAAGGAAGATTAAGTTGGGAGAAAAGGCAATACATTAATTGGGATTAAAGGATCTAGAGTTTGGCAATCAAGTTATTATTATTTATCTATATTCCAATTCTTATTTGTACTTGCCTATGGATAGTTTGAAGACTATTTTTATTTTATTACCATGAACAAAATTTTCTTAGCTAAGGTTTTTATTTGAACCTAAATTTGCACAATACTTTAAGTTGTTGTCATTAAATTGCATTAATGTTTAATCAAGTTTGTTATGGATGATTATGTTATTTGTTGATGGGCCACCAATTGATAGTAAATTAGCTTGAATTTGTGTTAAAAAGTTCAATTCAATTGGGATCTAGCTTGATTAGTGTGAGTTCTTTTAATAATTTGGGAATGTACATTTGTATAGGAATACATGGGTTGTCTCACATAACCAATCCAATATTAAGCTTCAAATTGACTTTCAGAATTTGGATTCTTATAAGAATGTATTGAATTGCAATTTAAGGAAGTTAACATAGCAGTTTTGGAAAAAATTCTATGCATTTTGTTATTGAGATTAACACTATGTTTTGCTGCAACATTGTCATAACATTATTGCGACAATGATAAGCAGAGTGAAAATAAAGGGGAAAATAGCAATCTTAGCATTTTTCAAACTAGAAATTGTTGATCTTTCTCTTTTATTACCCCATTCCTTAGCTATTGAGTTCTATTTCTATTTTCACTAGTTAATTTCATCTATTTAGATTAGTTATATAGTTAAATTCTCATACAAGACTTGATATTGTTATTTCATATTTATGCTATTCAAATCAAGTTAATTAACATTAGTTTCTAATACTCAATCCTAGCGAGATGATGCTTTTTCGTTGTATTACTTGAGCGATTTGGTGCACTAGCCAATTTGTCCAACAATTGTACACAATATGTTGTCTATCTTGTTGGAACAATTTGATGCACAATGTCTATGTTCTTTTCTTCTTTTTTCTGTTTTTGTTTTTTATTTTAGATAAATTGTAAAATGTTGAATACTATAATGCCCAAGTGTTTGATATTATGCCCAATGACCAATTTTAAATAGTTTATGTAACAACCTTCTTTCGAAGTATATAATTTATTATAATTTTCAGCTAATATTACTATGAAGCGAGAATTACAAAAGATGCATTAGAATATCTAAAACAAAATAGAATAATTATAAATAATAAATCTTCACATATTCATTAGTTTATACATCCGTATAGATAATTTAACAAAATTGGAAGAAGGGGTATTAGGCCTATATCTATATTTATATCTGTATATATTGAAATTAAGCCTAATATTAAGGACTTATTCAGGACTTGAAAAACTAGTAAAATTCATACACTCTTGTGACATGAACATAAGTAGTATGGCGCGTAAGGCCATATTACATCTTACAATAACTATCTTATGAACAAGCACTTCCCAATTGGTGGAACAAATACCCATTTCGCTTGGACTTCATGAGAAATTTGGTAATTTTTCATCTAAAAAAATTATTAATAAAATGTTGAAAAATGTTTTCTCAGTAACATAAAAAGCCATATATGATATTCAAAATATCCATGGAATATAATATGACTATAAATTATGATCTTTATGAAATATGTATGGATGTCAGATATCATAGCATACAAATATGCATTTGCAAACATATGGAAAACAGATGTAAACAATATCCTTAACCATTAGGCATTGAAAGTCATATATGGGTTATTTGACTCTCATAAACCCCAACGTATGACACCTAACAGGCAGGCACAACCCTATCTTTAGCTGAGGCGTCCCCCAATGAGTACCCAAGGCAATGTCAGGCAATATAATCTTTATATCAATATGTCACCCAAGCCACCATGTGGTCAAGATTATATTAGTTTCAAGATTTCTTTTTGTAATCCTCTAAGCAATGATGTTCTTATGATAGTTATGAATCCCTTTAATGTCAATTAAATTCAAGATGTTCCCAACAAGTATACATTCTTGTCCTCTCTTGAATTCTTAAGACTATTTAGGCGGCACAACTTGCCATTGATCTTAGAATTCAAGTTGTAGCCCAAAAAGTGTAATAACACCATTTCCTTATAATCATTTAGGCTATATGACCTGCCATAAATTACATGATTAATGGGGTATAATGCCTTGCTAAGGAACTCATAGGGTTCACAATATATATTAAGGTGACATAGCCTGTTATTATCAAATGGCTCATAATATATCTTAAGGCAGCATAGCTAGCCATTATCAAATGGTTCACAATATATATATTAAGGCAGCATAACCAGCCTTTATCAAATGGGATTCTAAACTATCAATAAGTACATGGTGTACAAGAATAGTTTACTCTCACAAAGAGTAGTTCTCTTATCAAACAATCATATTATCAACCCATCATACAAAGTTGAAATGCACAACAACATAAGCAATTATAGTGCATGAATAACAAAATATTCATATAAGGATATATAATGCACAACAAAATTCACACATCAAAATTCTTATCCTAAAATTGTTATGGCTTACATAATATTTCTCTAGATATTTCAAAATATCTATCTATCATTATTCTTCTCTAATTCTACTCTTCTTAGACCTTGAATGAGCTTCTGGTGACCAAATTTGAAGATAAATGACCCTAGGCTAAAAGGAAATTACCATGAAGACCATTCAAGAAGAAGGAAAATAGAAGAAGAGAAACTAGAATATATTAAATTATGTTTTCGAGATATGCTATCCTTTCTTGTAATTCTCCTAAAATTGCTCCCTTCCTTCTTGCTTCCTTCCTTCTTGATCTAAGTGTGGAATGGAGAGGTGGGAGTGAGTGAAATGGGTATGAGAGGAATGTAGGAAATTATGTGAAGAAAATGCGTAGGGTGTAAGGTATTTAAAGAGAAATCGATGGCTAGGATTTAACTATATTTTTTTAATCCAACGGTTGTGATTCAATCTCAAATCATAAATATCTAATATATAATTATGGTGTGGGTCCCATAGATATCTAATATTATATTTTAGTATGGGCCCTACGAATATCTAATATTTTACTTTAGTGTGGGCCTTACATGTGCGGACCCTGTAGGTTAAGGTAATGTCACATGTCCCTAATTGTAAATTTATCATTTTACCCTTAGTATTTTTCCCAAATGACCATTTTGCCCTTGTCCTTGTAAATTTACCATTTTACCCTTAGCATTTTTCAAAAATGACCATTTTGCCCTTATACCTTAACGTTAAGTTATAGGTTGTTTTCTTTAAATGATTAAACTGGGCATATATATTTTTATTTAATTCATTCTAATTTCCCCTAAATATTTTAGCTTATATTAAAAATTACTAATTTAGGGATGTTACAGTTTACATGAATTTTAATGTAATTGTTGACATGGTTTTAATTATATTGTCATATTGTGTTTGTCCTTGGCTACCAAGATCCTTTGTAATGATAATGTTACTACATTCATATATTTGTGCACGTACTTTGTTGTCTTCATTTTTGTAGGAAAAGACTTGAATGCTTACTATGCTCTTTCCACTTATAAGAATTGTCATGGGTTTAATTCTCTTGTGGTTCAAACTTGATTGATTTGTGGTTGTCCAATTTGTGCCAAGAAATTGTTTAAACATATTGAGTTTGCCTATTATTATTGCTTGTATTCGGTTCAAGATTTATTTGTTGGAAGCAAGAGGCAAATAGGCAAATGTGGTAATTCATTTTGATGGCATGGAAGTCAATAAGGAAATTCCAAGTTAAATGAAGTTATCTTTACTTGTACTTCGTTCAATTCTTGTAAACAATATGTGATGATAATAATTTGATTAAACACATGCAAATACTATCACACATGTTTGATTTTATCTCTTTAGGCATTTAGGGGAGTCAATCAATGGGTCTACGTGGGATTCTCATTTCCTTAAGTTTTACCCAATATCTGTCAATCATGTGTTAATAAATTTAGGTTCCAATGTCCTATACCTAGTTTTTTTTTCTAAAAAATAATTAATTAAATTCTAATTAAATATCTTTTTATCTTTAAATTTTTTTTATCTATTCTCTCCCAAAGTTATAAAAATGGAACAAAAATAATAAAAAATTATTTTGGCAAAAATCCTTTTCCATACTAGACACCACTTTTATGTAAAATCTTGATTTTGTTCTTTTCAAAAATTAAAAAAATAGAAAAAAGAGAAAATGAAGAGAGCTAGAAAGTGAGATTATACCAAGTTTGTAAATTAAAGCACGTTAACCAAATTTCATATTCATTTTCTTTACAAAAATCTATTTGATTTCAATTATCTTGTCCTTTTCATAAAATAAAATAAAAATAACAACTAACATACATGCATTTTTTTGAACTACGTAGACTTTGATCCCTATCGCATGATATGTAGGACCTAGGCTCTAATCCTAGGTCATGTCCGCCTTTGTATATATTTTAATTTTTCTTCATATATTTTACTTTATTTTCTTAATTTTTGTTCTCTTTTATTTTACTATTGCATGTGATTGATAAGAGTAATCAAAATTAAAAATAAGGTCATAAATATTTTGTATAATCAACTTTAGGTAATTGTACATATGAACGAGTGTTATGAGGTGCCTATCACCTTCCCAACACCCAAAAGATTCTTGAACTTGATCCCTAGTTTGCAAACCACTTTATTTTTAATAACTAGTTTTCCAAAGTTTTTCTTCTAAAAATTTTGGTGGCAACTCCTAAATTTTAGTTTTCATTTTTCAAGCAAAAACTAAAATTTCTCTTTATCTGTGCCATTGCAACCACATTTCTGGTGTAACAAAGATCATACCTCCAACTCTTGAATCAAATCTAAAATGTTGTAAACATCAAAACTATGAAAATGAATTCAAATGCTTTTAAGCCTTGGTTTCTCACTCCTAAAGATAATGTGTGAGCTCTATAAGTTATTTGTAAGAACCAGACCTAGGGACCCATATATATAGTAGAGCCAAAGGGAACCATGCCATCAATGGTTACATTACAAAGGTGTAAATGATAAGATTTTATGATCTATCACATAGCACTGAAATTGTGAAATCAAGAAATGCTAAGTTTTTTTAAAATGACTTTATCAGTGGGAGTGATCAAACTTAAAACTTAGATTTTAAAAATGATCATTTGGAAACTCAAGCTCTCGTAATAAGTAATCAATTGGTTATAATTCATATCTTTTAAGTACAAATGAGTATCGATGAACTAACCATTGAGGAACCACAAACTATTGGTCATGACCAAGTTGATCCAGTTCTATAGCAATCACTAGAACTTATTAAGGAACATGCTTCCCAAAAGAACATTGATTCAACATTAAGAAGATCAACTAGGATTAAAAGGTTTGTAATTCCTAATGTTTATATTGTGTAGCTACAAGTATTTGACTATAATATTAATCCAAAAATGATCCTTAGACATTGTCATAAGCTATCAATTGTAAAGAATCTGAGTCATGGCTCCATGCTATGAAAGATGAGATAGATTTGATAATCCATAAGTACACAAGTTAAATTGTAATAAATGGATCTAAAAGACCAACATTGTTCCCATGAGGATAATGTGTTGTCTTTATTGTTCTTAAGATTAAACTTTCGCTTATCAAAATACACAATATGTATAAAAGTATAGGTTAGTGTGGTTATTTACATAATAACACTAATGGCCCAGATAAACCAGTCACTAGGAATTGATTCAAGTGTAACAGACAAAATATCTAAACTAAACAATATTCTTAATGGCCCAACTAAAAATAAAAGACTAAAAACACCACACTAGATTAAGCTAATAGAGAGTTGGTGTCATAACCAACCTTTCGACAAGAAGAGTAAAAAATGTTTAAATTGATTCCTAAAATGAATCTTGCAAATCAACCTATTGGAGTCATCACCAAAATTTTTAACGAGAAACTTTGGAAAACCAATTTAAAACAAAAAGTAAAGGCAAAATGGTCTGCGAAATCAAAGATGGGTTCGAGAGTCTGTTTAAGTGTAGGGGAGGTGTTAGGCACCCCACAACACCCATCTATAAGGACGGTTACCTTAAACTAGTAAGCTGAAATAGAATATGGCCTTAAATTTATCTTAATTACCCTTTATTGACATGTATGCTCATTAAACAGAGGAAACAAAATCAACACTATGAAAGCTAACAAATAGATATTTACAAAGGGTGGACTTGACATAGGATGAAAGCCTAGGGCCTACATACCCTGTCATAGGGATCAAAGTCCACGTAGTTTAACCAAAAAGGCATGTCTATTAGTTAATGATTTGTAAATTTTGTGATGAGAAAAGGAGGGTTTAAATTAAATAGATTTTCATAAACAAAACGGAATTGGAATTTGGTTTGTGTGTTTTAATTTACAAGAACCTAATTAATCTAGCTCTCTTGATCTCTTCATTTTTCCTCCTTTTGATTTTTGTTTATTTTTAGAATTTGAACCCTTATGTAAATGAAACGATAATGGGCAAAAATTTTACAATTTTGAGGGTTTAGATTGTTTGGAATAAAACCAAAATATTTTTGGATTTTCAAATTTATTTATTTTTAGATTTTTAAAATTAGAATTTATTGTTGAAATTAGAACAAATTATAATGAAAAGCCCTTTTTCAGAATTTTTGAATTTATTTATTTTTTTGAAATTTGAATTTATTTTAATACTTAAAGTAAAATTAAAACAAAAAAATATTCTTAGGATTTATAGTTACATAATAGGTAGGACAAACCTCCCTATTTTTTAATTAATCTATCCCAATATTTTAAATGTTAATTTTTGAAACCAGAGGAGACTCAGAGTCTTACGCGATACCTTGGGTGCCTGAGGAGACGAGCGATCTTATGCGAGAACCCAAAATATGGAATGAAATATTTGAGAATTCTGAGGATTTTATTTTTATTTATTTTTAAGCGTTTTGAAATTAGAATTCTTTTAGTATTATTTTTAATAAGATCGATTCCTCAAAGCCTATAGATACTCAAGTCCCACATGGCACTTTTAATTAATTAAATTTTATAAAACACCAACTTAATCGTTTTGTATATAATAGAAAATACTTAATTAAGATATTTATTTTTGCATTATTATTATTATTATTATTATTTTAAAACAAGTATGTACTAATTTTCGAGGTTTATGGAGATTAAAATCTCACACAATAATTTTATAAATAATGGAAAACATTTAATTAAAGTATTTATTTTTGCATCATTATTATTTTTTAAAACAAATGTGAACACCTCACCCATAATTACTTAATTATTTAATTAATTGATTCAATGATTAATTAATAATTAAGCAAATGATGAAAATAAAAATGACCAAAGCTTAAATAATATTATCTGGTAAAGGCAATTTGAAATTAAAAATGAATAATGGAAGAATTTTAAGACAAACAAAATTAAAATCTCAAAATAAGAGTTAATTAATAATATTAATAATGAAAAATCATAAAAAAGGAAAAATAATATAAACACCAAAAATAGAAAATTAAAAGCTCCAAAAATAAAGATTAATAGTGATAATAACTAAAATAAAAAAATAAAAATAAAAATAAAAAAATCAAATTAAATCAAAAGGAAAAGAAATATAATAAAATATAAGTAATAATAAAAAAAAAAGACATGAAGTGGGAAAAAGAGGAAGGGCATGCAGCTGACAAAAGGAGACTACATGTTTCCCCTACATGCAAGCTAAAGGGATAGGAGTTGGACTACATGGTTGAAGTCTCGATAAAAAGAAGGGAGCTGCAGAAGAGTGAAAAAAAAAAAAAACCAGAGGACAGAGGGAGAGAAGGGAAGAGCTTTGGTTCATATGAAGAAGAGTTGAAAAGTGGAGAAGGGACAAAAGCTGAGCTAAAACTGAAGGGAGCAAAAACTGAGCTGAAGCAGAAAAAAGGAGACTCAAAGCATCGAGACGAGAAGAACATACCGAGACTGAGTTAAAGACGAGAAAGAACGAAACCGAGCTAAAGACCACGAAGCCACAAACGGAAGAGTCACGCCATCACCTAGCCTTCCCTTCATTGGCTCACTAGGTTAGTTGATTTACATGTATGCATGGCAGTGGTTTGCTCTTCTTATTTCATGTTTTTGGTCTTCCCTTCCATTTTACTCCTTCCTTTCCTCACCTTTCCCTCTGATTTGTTTTCATTGCTGTTAAGTATCGCTTTCTTCTCCTCTTCACCTTTTTTTCCATACCGTGAGAGAGGTAACATGGCTGGAACCAACTCCTCTGTTCATATGCGTTAAAATAGAGGTAAGCAAAGGCGAAAAAAACATTGTTGAAGGTGTCCGACAAGTTCCTTCATTTCACTGTTCAATTTTCTTTTTTCTAGTCCTTAGTTTCATTCCCTGGTCTGCGATGGATGCATGCAGAAACTTAACTGTCATCGTCCTTTTTCTGCTGTCGGGTTGTGCTTGAGAGAAGGTGAGTAAGTGTTTTGGTTTAGTGTCCGACAACTTTAAAACTCATTGCATAATATTTGCATGTGGCTAACAATCTGATGTGCTGTGTCCTTTCCATTTTACTGCCTAAAGCCTAGCTCAAAGTGTACAATGTTGGCATGTTTTATCATTTACCTTCATCATGTTGGATTCACTGGTTGCAAGCTGATGTTACTGATATAAATATATTTATATATATATATATATATATATATATATAAAGGCAAGAGTCCAACAGAGAACAAGGATGATATATATATATATATGCCTATATATATGTGTGTGCATAGGTATATATACACATAAGGTAAAAAGGAAAAAGTGAACCAAGAAGAAGTTGATTTTCTTCTTCTTAGAATGTCCACGTGCATATCTTGAATCTTAGTAAATCATGGCCATATACAAATCTTGCATGTCTGATGGTTACTTGGATGCGAACCCAATATATGTATATATATATATATATACATAAATATATATGTGTGTGCATAGGTATATATACATATAAGGTGGGAAAAATGAACTAGTAGGAAGTTGTCTTTCTTTTTCCTAGAAAGTTCATGCAAGGGTGTCTTAATTTTTTTTTTTTATTGCTTAGTTTTTAATTATCATCATTATTATTTCACTTGTTTTTTTTATGTCAATATAAGACCAATCTTGGTTCCATGAGTAAGGTTTTCAGAAAATCATCGTGTGAGAATATTTTTCTCCTCGAGTACTTGCGGTCATGTGATTTTAATCTTCATAGACCCCGAAAATTAGTACATACCTATTTAAAAATAAATAAATGATAATAATGCAAAATAGATATTTTAATTAAATATTTTTTATTATTACAAAATGATTAAATCGGTGTTTTATAAGAATTAAAGTGTCATATGGGACTCAGGTCCCCGTAGGCTTAGGGAAATCGATCTTGTTAAAAATACGGCTTAAATAATCCCAAATTTCATAATTCATAAAAATACCTGAAAAATAAAGTCCTATCATCATCGTGTGAGAATATTTTTCTCCTCGAATACATGGAGTCGTGTGAGATTTTAATCTCCTTAAACCCCGAAAGTTAGTGCATACTTGTTTAAAAATAATAATAATAATAATAATAATAATAATAATAATAATAAATAATAATGCAAAAATGAATATTTTAATTAAATTATTTACAAAATGAATAGGTCGGGGTCTTATAAAATTTAACTAATTAAAAAGTGCCCTGTGGGACTTGGGTCTCCATAGGTTCCAAGGAATCGATCCTATTAAAACAAGACTAAAAGAATTTTAACATCTTTAAAAAATGTGATGATAAAATCTCGAGAATTCCCAAATATTCTATTCCATACTTTGGGTTCCCGCGTGAGATTGTCCATCTCCTTAGGCACCCAAAAGTTAATTAATAGAGACCGTGTGAGACCTTAAGTCTCCTCAGGTTTCAAAAATTAACATTTAAAATGTTGGGATGAATTAATTAAAAAATAAAGAGGTTTGTCTTCCCTATTATGTAACTAACAATCCTAAGAATATTTCTCTTAACTTTAGTTCTACTTTAAGTAGTATTTAAATGAGTTAAAATTTTAAAAAAGTAACAACTAATACAAAGATCATAAATTTAAAAACATAGAAAAATTTTTCCATTATAGCTTAAAATTCAAAATAAATTCAAATAGAAAATATACATATATATATATATATATATATAAGAAATTTAATTATTAATTAAAAATCTTGTTAATCATAATCTCACTTTCAAAACTAGAAAAATCCAAAAACCCAATATATATATATATATATATAAATTCAATAATTCTGAAAAATAACTTTCCGTTATAATTTTGTTCTAATTTCAAAAATAAATTCTAATTAAAAATCCAAAAATAAATAAATTTGAAAAATCCAAAAAATGCATAAATTCAAAAATCTGAGAAACGGTTTTATTTTCGTCCTAATTTTGACGATAAATTCCAATTTTGAAAATCTAAAACATAAATAAATTCAAAAATTCAAAAATATTCATTTCATTATAATTACATTTCAATTCCAAAAACATATATAAACTCCCAAAAATCCTAAGAATCTCACCCCATAATCATTTCATTTAAACTTCAGAATAAAGATTTAAAATACAAAACTAAAACCAAAAAAAGTTAAAAAGAGAGAAAATGAAGAGATTAAGAGAGCTAGATTAATCAGGTTGTCATAAATTAAAACACACAAACCAAATTCCAATCCCGTTTTGTTTACAGAAATTTGTTTAATTTAAACCCTCCTATTCTCGTCACAAAAATTAAAAATCACCAACCAATAGATACACCATTTTGGTCGAATTACATGGACTTTGATCCCTACTACAGGGTACGTAGGCCCTAGGCTTTCATCCTAGGTCAAGCTTGCCCTTTGTAAATACCTATTAGTTTGTTTGTTGTTCTGTTGTCTTTGTCCTCTCCATTTAACTTGCATCTATATCAATAAAAGGGTAATTAAGATAAATTTAAGGTCATATTCGATCTCCTCTTACTAGTTTAAGGTAACTGTCCTTATGGACGGGTGTTGTGGGGTGCCTAACACCTTCCCCATACTCAAATAAACTCCCAAATCTACCTCTGTGTTCGCAAATCATTTTGCCTTTTCTTTTTATTTTAAATTGGTTTTCTAAAGTTTTTCACTAAAAATTTTGGTGGCGACTCCAATAAATTGATTTTCCATATTTGTTTTGGGAATCAAATAAGAAACACTTTTTACTCTTTCACCGAAAGGTCAATTACGACAGTTTGGTGATTCCACTGGGAAGTTTGAGAGTCAAGCCTATTTAATTAGTCAGTAGAAATGATATGGCCTTCTGTTACCTTGATTACCCTTATCGTGTCTTGTTTGTTAATTATTATTTTTCATTGTTTTCTTGTTTATTTATCTCTTGTGGTCACACAATATGCCTATATGTTCTTATGTATTTGTTATTTATTTTTACTTATATCTTCCTTTTTAGTCATATAACATGCTTAAAGTTTCTCATTTGCCATATAATTTTGTTAATTTATTTGTAATACATATGCTAGGATAGATAACATGTAGAATAAAACCATAGATGACTCTTATTTGTGTTATAAATTCTTAGCTTATCTTACAATTTATCTATTTGACAAATAAGGGTTAGGTAGACTATAGGTTCAAAGGTTTGTATGCTCCCTTCACACACTTAGCACATTCACATTGTACCTCACATACCTTTTGGGCTCCATACCCAGGTCCTCGTTTACCCTAGGTTAATAGAGGTTTATATTGGTTTTCCTATGAAGCTTCTTGCTTCCAGAGATTACCGTGAAGACCTCACTCAAGTTGTACCTCGTTATGTGGATTTAATTAGAGTGGGATTTTGTCCTCTTTTAGTTTAATTCATGTCGCGAGATCCTCACTCTTTTGAGTGGGGGCAATCTGGGAACCAATAATTCTCTAAGATGTTAGACCTACCCTCAGAACTATGCGCATTAATAGACCAAACTTAATAGACAACCTTCCTAAAGCTTGTCATCTTTAGGGTAACATTTCCTCATTTAGGGTTAACCCAATTAAGATACCAAGGGAGCATATTTCACTTTTATTTTGCATGTTATCACATCATTCGTGGCATAGTTACATGTTTTTCTTTTTTTTAAAAAATGTTTAGATGGTTTTAATTATCACAATGTCTCCATTCAATGCATTATTAACCAAATGAAATGAGCTAAAGTTGAAAGCCTGCTCTATGTGGGAAGTTTAGCCTGATGGTGCATCAATGGAGTCGGGAACTTTTGAAAATCAATAACTTTGGTAAAAACAATATATCATTGGATTATCTGGTTCACTTATCTAAGCCTCACCCATGTGAGGACCTACTTCTCCTTGTGTTGAGAGCTTTATCTATTATTCCTAATGAATCAATAAGGCTCTTGGTGATAAATAGTGAATAAAGTGTCAAACAATCTATTGATTAAAGAAGTTTATGTGCCCATTTCCTTTTGTTTCTAACCAATAGACTTGTTACAGCATGAATTGTCATTTTCATTGATTGGCATAAAGATATGATGGAATCATCGAACGCCACACAACCTCAAGACACAAGTCCAATAGGAATAGCCTCGACTGGGAAGAGAGTTAAAGTGAAGGTAGAAGCTGAGTCAGTTGAGAGCTTAATCACTATGAGTGGGAAACTTAGAGGGGAGCAGCTCTGCCATTTTCAAAAGGATTATGGAGACATCTTGGATTTATTATCAATCCCTATCTAGCCTGATGCGCTTGTAGTCTTAGCCCAATATTAGGATGATTCATTGAGATGCTTCACGTTTCCAACCTTCCAGCTTGCACCCACGTTAGAAGAATACGGGGGCTTAATGAAAATGTCTGTTAACAGAAACACTCCCATCTACTCGTACCTTGAATATCTCCCTTCCAAACGTGTGGTAGCTCAAATTTTGAAGGAGGAACCTACACGAGTACAGTTATGCCGCTCTGGGCCAACAGAAGGTTTATCTAGGAAATATTTAGAGAAAAGGTTGGAGGCATTAGCTGAGAAGGGGAATTAGGTTGTTTTCAGAAGAGTCCTCACCCTAGTAGTATATGGGTTAGTATTATTCCCATTGGCAGTGGGAGTAGTTGATCTGGTAGTAGTAAGTGTCCTATGGATGGCAGAAAACCACCAGGTGAATCCAAAACCAGCGCTTCTAGCGGAAATGTTTCTGATATTAAGCTTTTTCCATCAAGAAAAGAAAGGAAAGTTAAAGTGTTGTTTGTTGTTGTTGAATATATGGTAGGTCAATCATGTTTATGGCAAGGAATATCAACTCAGTACGAGATTTGACACCATCCATCACTCGATATGAGATTATCCATGTCGCGAAGGATCAATTCCATTACAAGCAAAAATGAACCGCGATAAGTGGATTAAAAAGATAGAAGAACTTGAAGATACCACCATTTGGTGGAAGCTCTCTTGGTGGGAAAGCAAGGATATCATTTACTGCTGCGAAAATTTCCCTAACATTCCCCTTATGGGTGCCCAAGGATGCATTAATTATAACCCTGCGGTCACGCATTGCCAATTTGCATACGAACAGGACATCCCATTTGAAGAGGCTATGCAAAGAGTCAGTTTCTACTATGGTGATCCGCTAAAGGTGGAAATGATCCATAAGATAAAGGATGCATGGAGCCATGTGGTGTGTAAAGGGAGGTTCGAGCTAGGGAAGCACGCCATGGCAATTATGAAAGGATACAAGGCTTGGCTCAAGGAAAGGACCAGTGGGACCCATCCACCCTTAAGGCCTCGTAACCCCATATTGAGTAACGACCTACAAGAGGCTAATGTATGTCTATTCAAGCATTTAAAAGGTAAAAAGGCTGAGCTATAAAATCTGGAGGAATTAAGCAAAAGGAACTTGGAAAGCTTAGCCAAGTCATAAGAAGACAAGAGAGCAAAAAGGAGAAAGGAGTCAAAGATTAATATTGAGCTGAAGAGATTAAAGGAGGAAAATGACAAGTTAAAAGACACCGTAAGGAGGATTCAAAAATAGGTTGAAGAAAGCAACAAGAAGGCCCTCAATTATCAAACTTGATTGTTAAAGGCTATTAAAGAAAAGGATGCCATGATGAGGTAGGTGGAAGAACTCAAGTCTCCTAATGACCTCCAACGAGAAATCAAAATGCTTACCAAACGGTTGGAAGAAAAAACAAGGGAGGTGACCGGTGTCAAGAGTGATAATGCAATAGCAGTACAAAACTTAATTGAACAGCTTAACCATTAAGCTGAAAAGGCTCGAGTATGGGAGACTCGCTATGAAAAGCAAGTGATCGAGAAGGAAATGTGGCTAGAGCACTTCAAAAGGATAATTTTTTTTACCAATGATTCCATTCCTAAATTCACTTATGAGTATAGACAAACTGAAGGGCACGCCATCCCAACAAAGACTCCTGTAGCTATAACTAAATTTTTCACCTTGTGTCATAATCTTATGGAAGATCTGAAGATGTTGATGAAATTTTGGATGAGTGAGTGATGGAGACAACTTCAATATTTTGTAATATGAATTCATAGGCTAGGCCACTTTTGAAGTATAACATTAAATCAAGTGATGTAATCAAACATTTTGTTTTTAGTAAAATACACGGTTTCTTCATTGGGTTATCAAATATGTTCATTACTCTTATGGAATGTTAGAAATCATACGAGGAATGAATAGGTTGTGTGGTGCAAAATAGACCTGCATATGTAGACATTAAATGTCCCTTGCGTTAGCAGTTAACTATGATTCATTGAGTGATACAATACGTACCCTTAAAGATTCAAGGGTCCGAGGTTCCTTTGCCCTTTATGCCAAGTCAACATACTGACAAATAAAAAAACCTAAGTAACTGCTTTATTATTAAGGTCTATCATGTCTTTTTTCAAAACTGGTAAGAAGCTAACATTGCTGGAGGGGGAAAGAATCCATCTAACCAAGCTCAACCATTATGTTGAACGTATCTGACCCAAGCACGTGTCAAAGCTATGTCTATTGAGAATAACCAATCAGAGTCTAAGCAACGGTTAGAAGCCGAAGTGGGAGCCTTGAAAGATTAAATGAGGACCAGGCAATCTCAAATGTTAGAAATGATGAAGTTATTGCAGAATATGAGCTCAAGTGTGGCTGCAAATAATATTCCGCCAAATGCCACTAACACCGCAAATGCAGACCATGGTGTCCCTAATACAAGTGCTGAGATACCGGGAGTAACTTCAGGTAGTCCCTCTGCCACATAAGCACCAGAACCGGCACAAAGGCCTGCAGCAGTAAGTTAACCACCAAATCCCCCGACTTCAGGGGTGGAAGGATAAGGGTATCAGGACTGGAATCAGGGAGCGTTTTCACCTATGATCTCCTAGGAAGAGAATCGGCTGTCATGTTCACTGGTGCTACCCAGCCCGTAGCCAATACTTGCCTCAAGGTGAAAGAGGACAATGAGAAGAAAGACTGGGAAGAAGATATAGCAGAGGTTAAGGACAAGTTGTGAGCTTTACTGGGGCCAACTAACTAGAAGTATGTCGAATTGGAGGAGTTATGTTTAGCCCTAGAGGTACTAATTCCTAAAAAATTTAAAGTGCCTGAGTTCACCAAGTATGATGGTAGTGGAGATCTGCACTATCATCTAAAGTCATATTGCACCAAAATGTCGGTATGGTCTAGGGATGAAAGGTTTCTTATAAACTTCTTCCACGAGAGCCTAACCAACACAGCATTGTATTGGTTCATGAAACTAGATCCCTTAAAACTAAAGAGGTGGAGAGATCTTATTGATGTGTTTATAAGGCAATACAAGTTCAACCTTGATACAGCTTTCACACGAGAGCACTTAAAGGGGTTGAAGAAGAAAGGACTGAAGACCTTTAAAGAATACACCCAAAGGTGGAGAGCCACAACAACTAAGGTTGAACCACCACTTATGGACTCGAAATTACGTTCCTATTTCATTCGTTCCTTGGGGGACTCGTATCGTAAAATCATGTTAGGGACCAATGTGAATGAATTTACTGACTTTATCCAGGTTGGGGAGAGAATAGACGTTGATGTACACAACGGATTATTTGAAAGTACATCCATAGAAACCATGAGGCCTATAAGCAATTGGAAGAAGGAAGGGGATGTCAATCACGTCCATGCTGCATACCAGTACCCTCACCCCATGCATAATCAATATCCCCAAGCACCATTTCATGGCTAGAACCTAGCCATGGCTTACCAGCCACGAGTTCTAGCTATGAGTAGTCATATGAGTTACCCAACACTACCACAATCCCATCTTAGACTGCAACAAATAACTGTCTAAAACAAAGGGTTTAGGCCTACGCAACAGTCTTGCAATGATAGGCCGTTACCTAACTTCAATGTCAGTCAATTTGACCTCTTCCACGACTTGGTAGTAAAAAAGTTGATGGGCCTTAGGCCTGTTAAGCCTCTTTAGCCACTATTTCCTAGTGGTATGACTCCAATGCTACTTGTGAGTATCATATGGGAGCTACTGGGCATAACATTGACAAGTGTGATGCCATCAGGAGGCACAGTTTAGCGTTATTAGATAACAATCATATTGGCATAAAGGTGGGTAATGACCCCAACATTATCACCAACCCCTTGCCAAATCATGATAAGGGGAAACAAGTGTCCATGATAGACGGGGAAGAGCTAAGCTTGAAAAACTTAACGGATGTGTCGTGCACTATGTGACAATTATATGAAAGCTTAAAGGACACTAACTATATTTCCATTCAGGATGAGGAGCAGAACATGCCTAGAAGGTTACAGAACAGTTACTGTGAGTTTCACGAAGGAGAAGTGGGGCACAATATTGAAGACTGTGGGCAATTTCAGGAGTTAGCACAAAAAATGATGACGTTTGGAGTTTTGACCATCGAAAGGACTTAGGAACCCACTGAAGTGAGTGTGTATGTCATAGAGAGAAAGGTGGTGCCAGGACTAAGGGATTGTCTGACACTGCAAAACCCTGGAACTCTTTCCTAGTAGTTAATAAGTCAGTCCACAAAGTTAGGGAGGTCACTCCAACCCAAAGCAATTGTGACCTATGAAGTACAACGAAAGGATCCTTGCTCATCATACTTACACCTGTGCCCAATAAAAATCCAACTACCATTATCCATGTGCCATCTCCATTTCTGTATCAGAGCAATCACACTGCACCATGGAATTACGGTTTTAAAATACTCACATGACAATGAGGCATCAGGAGAAAGACCCGTCACAGAAAAAGGGCATTTAGAAATCGTAAGAGGAATTACTCGCAGTGGTCGGGAATACTCCAAGGATATAGAAGGAACTTCGAACCTAAACCTGGAAGTAGGGGAAAGCTCAAACCTAAGAGAGGCCCCTAGAAAGGGAGAACGAGAGGAAACAGAAGAGTTCTTAAAAATTATGAAACGGAGCGAGTACGATGTCGTCGATCAACTGTGAAAAATATTGGCTCGAATTTCAATCTTGACTCTCATAATGAATTTACAAGCCCACTAAAAGGCATTACACAGTGTCTTGAATGAAGTCTATGTGCGTTTTGATATTACCCTAGAAAGGTGGTGAACATGATAAATGTGGTAAAAAACACTACCTTGATCGCCCTTTTTGAGGACGAGATACACCCCGAGCTGACTGGAAAGTCCAAAGCCCTCCACATTACTTTGAAATGCTATAGGTATGTGATCACTAAAGTACTTATTGATAGAGGGTCAGCCCTAAATGTTCTACCCTTATCCACTTTAGGGCAATTACCGGTCAAGAAGTCATATATTGAGTATAACGACATGGCAGTGAAGGCCTTTGATGGGACAAGGAGGGAAGTGATTAGAAAGATTGAGCTCTCTTTGGAAATTGGTCTTAATCTATTTACTATCAAGTTCTAGGTCATGGACATCAACACAACATATATGATGCTCCTGGAAAGACCTTGGATTCATGCGGCTAGGCCAGTCCCATCAACCGTGCATCAAAGGATCAAGTACATTAATGAAGGGAAACTCATTACTGTAAAAGGCAAAAAAGAGATCATCATTAGCAGACTGAGCACAGTGCCCTACATTGAGAATGCTGAACAAGTCATAGACAGCTCCTACTAGAGTCTAGAGGTGTTAGAAGTTGGAAAATCTACAAAAGATGCTAACCAGAACCCCTTAGAAGTGAGGGAATTTACCAAGGATGTCAACCAAGTAGTGGCCAAGATCATGATAAATAATGGGTATCAAAAAGCAAAAAGATTAGGCACAAAGCTGCAAGGCATAAGAAAACCGATTGAGTTGCCTAAAAATATAGAACGACAAGGATTAGGATACGAGCTGTCTGTGGAGACTCACAATGCACGACGGAATGAGGGTAAGCTGAGAGGAAAAGGGAAATACCCTACATCTGAGAAACATTTACTGTTTTTGCTAAGATAATACACCCGAGCGACCTAGTTGTAAATGGCGAGTGAAGAAGAAGGAGATCATATGAAAGCCATGTGGATCCCATTGGACGAGCTAGGAGAAACATTTAACAATTGGGAATCTGAAATGTTGTTAGATGTCATGTCATTAGAGTAATATTTTGAATGTCATTTTAAGAGTTTTGTAATAGCTAACAATTTGAATTTTATTTCGAATATCAAATGAATGCAACAATTTCAATCTTTTTGCCAAAATCTTGTTTAAATCTTACCTTTTCATATTTATTCTTGCCTTCTCTACCCACTTTCTAGGGAGTTTGAATCCTCATAACTTTTGTTTAAAGTAAAAGCAGCTAGGCACTGTTTGAATAAGCCACATGTTGTCTCAGATACAAATGACTTAGAAACTGATAATAATGATGAGTTATCTCGAACCTCCACTAAAATAATAGAATCTTTGGAAAAGGGAATCACTCCGCATGAAGAAATCACCGAAGTAATTAATATAGGGATAGAGAATGACAAAAAGGAGTTAAAAATAGTGGATAACTTAAAAAGGGAAGAAATGATCAATTTGTTTAAAGAATATATAGATGTGTTTACATGGTTGTACCAAGATATGCCAGGAATAGATCTTGAAATTGCTGCCTACAAAATACCTTTGTACCCTAATGTGGGGCCCAATAAACAAAAATTAAGAAGGATGAGCCCAGAAATGTCCCTCAATCAAGGAGGAAGTAATAAAGCAATGGGATGCTGGTTTCCTAGAGATTGCTAAATACCCTCAATGGGTCGCGAACATAGTCCCCATACTAAGGAAAGATGGGCGAGTAAGAATGTGCATCGATTATAGAGACTTAAACCAAGCTAGCCCAAAAGATGACTTTCCTTTACATTACATTGAAGTTCTAGTCAACAATACAGTTAAAAGCTTTAAATATTCCTTCATGGATGGATATTCTGGCTACAATCAAATTTCCATGCACACCGATGATAAAGAGAAAACCACTTTCATCACTCAATGGGGAACCTTCTGCTACAAGGTAATGCCCATTGGGCTTAAAAACGCCGGAGCCACCTATCAACACACGATGTTAGTCCTATTTCATGACTTGATGCATGAAGAAATAGAGGTATATATGGATGACATGGTCACTAAATCAGCTGAAGGGGAAAGTCACATGGCTGTGTTGCAAAAGCTCTTTGAAAGATTGCAAAAGTACATACTCTAGTTGAATTCTAGTAAGTGCGTATTTAAGGCCACATTAGGGAAACTTTTGGGATTCATCATCAATAAGTAGGGAATAGAAGTGGACCCCAAAAAAATTAAGGCAATTCGTGATATGCCACCACCAAGTACGAAAATAGAAGTTAAAGGGTTCTTAGGGCGTTTGAATTACATAGCTAGGTTCATTGCAAACCTAACTGCCACTTGTGAACCAATATTCAAATTATTATGCAAGAACCAACCAAGGGAATGGGATGAGACTTACCAGTGGGGGTTTGATAAGATAAAAGAATACCTCTTGAATCCTTTTGTCTTGGTGCCATCTATACTAAGGCGACCCTTTATCCTTTGTTTGACGATCTAACCGGGGTCTATGGGTGCCATGTTAGAACAACATGATGAGTCAGGAAGAAAAGAGCAAGTGATTTATTACTTAAGCAAGAAGTTTAATGAATGTGAGTTGCGATATCCGTTAATTGAGAAGACCTATTGTGGCCTCGTGTGGACCACAAAGAGACTGAGTCAGTACATACTATATCATGTCATATGGTTGATCTCCAGGATGGATCTAATCAAATACATCTTTGAGAGTCCTCATGTATCAGGAAGAGTCTCAAAATGGCAAGTGATACTCTCAGAATACGATGTGAAATATATGACCAGTAAATCAGTCAAAGGGAGCATTATAGCCAAGCATTTGGCGGCTAATCCATTGGATGAACACCAACCGCTAGATTTGCAGTTCTCGAATGAGGATATTCTGACAATGGAAGAAGATGAACCAAAGAAAAGTCAAGTGGACAATGTATTTCGATGGGGCCGCCAATGTACACGGTAGTGGACTAGGGGCTATGATAACGTCGCCCGAAGGTAAACAGTATCCAGTGGTAGTCAAGCTCAGTTTTGACTACACAAAAAATGTGGCTAAATATGAGGCTTGTGTCAATGACTTGTAAGCTGCCTTATAGTTAGGTGTCAAAGATCTTGACGTGTTTGGAGATTCAACCCTTGTAATTTATTAGGTAAAAGGAGAATGGCAAACTAAAGATCACAAATTGATCCCATACTAAAGGTACCTAACGGAATTAATGTCAAAGTTTAAGGAGATAAACTTCACACATCTGACTCATGACAAAAATTAGTTTGCTGATGCGTTGGATACCCTCGTCGTAATGATCAAGCTAGATTGTGGAGTTAATGTGCTACCAGTACAGATTGAGACTCGGGACACCCTAGCTCATTGTCTAAATCTGGAGGAAGAAAGCGATGGGCAACCATGGTTCCATGACATAAAAAACTTTGTCTAGAGTCAGCAATATTCGACTGGGGCATTTAAGAATGACCAAAAGACCATTAATCAATTGGTGATGAGTTTCTTCCTTAGAGGAGAAGTGTTGTATAAAAGATCACAGGATAGCACTCTGCTCAAATGCATGGATGCATCAGAAGCACGAAGGATAATGATAGAGATTCATGAGAGGACGTGCGGAACTCATGCTAACGACCATACCATGACTAGGCAAATTCAAAGGTGTGGGTACTTCTGGTTAACTATGGAGAAAGATTACATTTATTATGTGAGGAGATGTCATAAGTGTCAGACATATGCCAATAGGATCAATGCTCCACCGCAACCCCTACACAACCTAGTGGCACCTTGGTCATTCTCGATATGGGGAATCGATGTGATTGGTTCCATCAATCTAAATGCGTCTAATGGACACCAATTCATTTTAGTAGCCATCGACTACTTCACAAAATGGATAGAGGCATGATCGTTCTCTAATATTACCCAAAGGGTCTTCCTCTGATTTCTAAAATTAAACATTATATGTCGATATGGTATATCAAAAAGAATCATCACTGATAACGCCCCAACCTAAATGGAGCTGACATTAAGAAGTTATGCGAACAATTTAAGATTAAGCATCACAATTCAGCACCCTATTGGCCACAGATGAATGGGGTAGTTAAGGTAGCAAATAAGAATATCAAAAAGATCATCAGCAAAATGACTATCACTTACAAAGACTAGCATGAAATGCTCCCGTATACTCTCTATGGGTATCACACAACCATACGAACATCTACGGGGGCAACTCCTTACTTTTTAGTATATGGCATGGAGGCAGTCACCCCCAGTTGAAGTTGGGATCCCTTCTCTCCGAATGTTGATAGAATCCAACCTAGAAGAGAGTGAGTGGGTAAGAACACAATATGAGTAGCTGAATATGATTGAAGAAAAGCGACTAGTAGCTATGTGTCATGGGCAACTATACCAAAAAAGGATGGCAAGAGCTTTCAATCAAAAGATTTGTCTTAGGGAATTCAAGCCAGGGGAGTTGTTCTGAAAAAGATCCTCCCGAATTAAGAGGATAATAAAGGCAAGTAGGCTTCTTCATACAAAGGTCCATATGTGGTGGTACGAGCATTATCTGGAGGTGCATTGGTCCTCACCGACATGGATGAAAGAAAGCTTGGAAGACCAGTTAACTCAGATGCAGTGAAGAAATACTTTGCTTAAAAATGAAAATGATGATAAAAGAAAGGAAAAAAAAAAAAAGATCTTACAATCAAGGCCTGTTAAGTCGAAAACCTGAAAAGGCGACTTAAGCAAAAGTTAGGACAATAGATAATAAATGAAGTGAGGCCAGACAAGAACCAAATCACCTACTTGGAAGGATCCTTAAAGATGTCTTCATTAACCAGTTTCGAAATATGTGTATCCAAGTCAACACCAAGCGCAAGCGACCAGTGCCACCTAGAGCCAAAAGTCAAAGACATTCCAGTTGCCATTTTTGTTTACATTTGTATCTAGTCTATCACCTGCTTTCCTCATAACCATGTGATCTATCTTCAAATAAAGCCGCTTACTCATTTAATAAACTTGCTTCTTATTACTCTTCTTCCTTCTACATAATCATATCGCCTTTAGAATTGCTCCATTCATTCAATATGCAAAATAAATATTCAAGTTAATAATGTCATTCAAGATATTGTCTAATGATATGCATTTCAGAAACATCCATAATTTTTAAGTAAGTGCTTCCACACATTTACTGGGAATGAAGCTTAAATTTTGGAATATATTCAAGTCTAGGCTTTTTTGTTTTCATTACTGGGCTACTTCGTAAAAAGGAGATGAAGCATTTTCAAAGTCCCCTGGTCTACTGTAAGGAAAGGAAACCAAACTTGCCAGGTATTGCCTCAAAGAAATAAAGTTCTGTGAATCGTTGGATTAAGGATCATGACATAAGAACCTTGGTTAGACAAATTCTTTCGCTTTGGGCAATATGGTTTTCTTTCCAACCAGCATAAACTATAACCTAATATATCACCCCTCTAGCTTCCAAAGTAAAAGGTAGAAGGTGTACGCTCGTGTAACGTTCTCTTATTTCTAACGCCCAGGGTATAAGCATCATTTTAGAGATGTATCAAAGTGAACAAAATTTTCATTATCCTTAAAAAAACCTATATATCTCATACATACATGATTTACCATATCCATCATATATCTCGCTCACGCACCTACCACACGTGTAAAATTGATGTTTCAAAAAAAAACATATGCATCATGCATTTAGTGCACAAACATGTGTTACATCACATCACACATATGACCAAGAGGTGCTTTTAAAAGAGTCACATCCTTCTTTGGCACACACATTTTTATTATTCAAGAAAGATCATCCTAAAGGATCATAGGATAATGACTTAAATGTTGAGGACAAAAACTCAATAGAATTTGGATCTATTCACCTCTAAGGAACACTATGGTCATAAAGATGACGAGCTTACCAAGCGGATGAATCATGCTATAGTTTGAGCATGATGGTATGCATCTCACATAGGTACATGCATTGTGCCATGTGATAGCATATTCAATGCGAGGTGAATACCTCTTTTCAAATCAACGTAGAAGTCTTGTGTCGTGTCCAGGCAACCTACCATTTTTGTTAAAAGTCCTGCGTCGTGTCCATGCAGCCTACCATTTCTATTAAAAGTTCTGCATCATGTCCAGGAAACCTACCATTTCTGTCAAAAGTCCTGCATCGTGTCTAGGCAATTTACATTTTTTGTTAAAGTCTTGCATCATGTCCAGGGCAATGTACATTTCTATTAAAAGTCCTGCATCGTGTCCAGGTGACATACCATTTCTGTTAAAAGTCCTACATCATGTCCAGGTGACCTACCATTTCTGTTACCATTTCTGTTAAGAGTCCTGCATCGTGTCCAAGGCAATTTATGTTTCTATTGAAAGTCCTACATCATGTCTAGGGCAATGTACATTTCTGTTAAAAGTCTTACATCGTGTCCAGGTAATTTACATTTTCTGCCAAAGTCCTACATTGTGTCCAGGGCAATTTACATTTCTGTTAAAAGCCCTACATCATGTCCAGGCAACCTACCATTTCTATTAAAAGTCTTACATCGTGTCCAGGGCAATGTACATTTCTATTAAGAGTCCTGTATCAACTTACAGCTCCATCCAGGCTTTGATTTACTTAAGAGCCCCTTTTATTTGTTTCCCCTTAACATAAGGAATGGCGTTCACGTCTTTGCTTGCTCTTAAGTTAGGTCATCTCTTCACAATATTTGCTTTCTTAACTTAAGAGACAAGCAAAGAGGGGCAACTATGAACACCTCACCCATAATTACTTAATTATTTAATTAATTGATTCAGTGATTAATTAATAATTAAGCAAATGAGGAAAATAAAAATGATCAAAGCTTAAATAATATTATCAGGTAGAGGCAATTTGAAATTAAAAATGAATAATGGAAGAACTTTAAGACAAACAAAATCAAAATCTAAAAATAAGAATTAATTAATAATATTAATAATGAAAAATCATAAAAAAGGAAAAATAATATAAACACCAAAAATAGAAAATTAAAAGCTCTAAAAATAAAGATTAATAGTGATAATAACTAAAATCAAAAAAATAAAAATAAAAATAAAAAAATTGAATCAAATCAAAAGGTAAGGAAATATAATAAAATATAAGCAATCAAAAACAAAAAAAAAAAACAAACAAAAAGATAAGACATGAAGTGGGAAAAAGAAGAAGGGCATGCAATTGACAAAAGGAGACTCCACGTTTCCCTTACGTGCAGGCTGGAGGGATAGGAGTAGGACTACATGGTTGAAGTCCCAATAAAAAGGGGGAAGCCGCAAAAAAGTGAAAAAAAAAATTGGAGTACAGAAAGAGAGAAGGGAGGAGCTTTGGTTTATATGAAGAAAAGCTAAAAAGTGGAGAAGGGACAAAAGCTGAGCTGAAGCCGAGGGGAGCAAAAACCAAGCTAAAGTAGAAAATAGGAGACTCAAAGCATTAAGATGAGAAGAACATACCAAAGCTAAGATGAAGCTGAGAGGGAGCAAAACTGAGTTGAAGCAAAAAAAAGGAGACTCAAAGCATTGAGACGAGAAGAACATACTGAGACCGAGCTAAAGACTACGAAGCCACAAACGGAAGAGTCATGCCATCGCCTAGCCTTCCCTTCATTGGCTCACCAGGTTAGTTGATTTACACACATGTATGGCAGTGGTTTGCTTTTCTTATTTCATGTTTTCGGTCTTCCCCTCTATTTTACTCCTTCCTTTCCTCACCTTTCCCTTTAGTTTGTTTTCATTGCTGTTAAGTATTGCTTTCTTCTCCTCTTCACCTCTTTTTCCATACCGTGAGAGAGGTAACATGGCTGGAATCAACTCCTTTGTTCATAGGCATTAAAATAGAGGTAAACAGAGGAAAAAAAAAACATTGTTGAAGGTGTCCAACAGGTTCCTTTATTTCACTGCTCAATTTTCATTTTTCCTATCCTTAGTTTCATTCCTTGGTCTGCCATGGATGCATGTAGAAACTTAGTTGTCATCGTCCTTTTTCTGCTGTCGGGTTGTGCTTGAGAGAAGGTGAGTAAGTGTTTCAGTTTGGTGTCCAACAACGTTAAAACTCGGTGCATAATATTTGCATATGGCTAACAATCTGCTGCACTGTGTCCTTTCCATTTTACTGCCCGAAACCTAGCTCAAAGTGTGCAACGTTGGCATGTTTTATCATTTACCTTCATCATGTTGGATTCACTGGTTGCAAGCTGATGTTACTGATATAAATATATATATATATATATATATATATATATAAAGGCAAGAGTCCAACAGAGAACAAGAATGATACATGTATATGCCTACATATGTGTGTGCATCAGTATGTATAAAGGGAAGAGTCCAACAAAGAACATGAATGATATTGATATATATATATATATATATATATATGCTTATATATATGTGTGCATAAGTATATATACATATAAGGTAAAAAGGAAAAAGTGAACCAAGAAGAAGTTGCTTTTCATCTTCCTGGAATGTCCACATGCATATCTCGAATCTTAGTAAATCATGGCCTCATACAAATCTTGCATGTCTGATGGTTACTTGGATGTAAACCCAATATATGTATATATATATATATATATATATATATATATATATACATAAATATATATGTGTGTGCATAGGTATATATACATATAAGGTGGGAAAAATGAACCAGTAAGAAGTTGCCTTTCTTTTTTCTGGAAAGTTCGTGCAAGGACGTCTTATTTTTTTTTTTTTATTGCTTGGTTTTTTATTATCATCATTATTATTTCACTTGTTCTTTTTATGTCAATATAAGACTAATCTTGGTTTCATGAGTAAGGTTTTAAGAAAATCATCGTGTGAGAATATTTTTCTCCTCGAGTACTTAGGGTCATGTGATTTAATCTCCATAGACCCCGAAAATTAGTACATACCTATTTAAAAATAAATAAATGATAAGAATGCAAAATGGATATTTTAATTAAATATTTTCTATTATTACAAAATGATTAAATCAGTGTTTTATAAAAATTAAAGTGTCATATGGGACTCGGGTCCCCGTAGGCTTAGGGAATTGATTTTGTTAAAAATAAGGCTTAAATAATCCTAATTTCATAATTCATAAAAATACATGAAAAATAAAGTCGTGTCATCATTGTATGAGAATATTTTTCTCCTCAAGTACTTGAGGTCGTGTGAGACTTTAATCTCCTTAGACTTCAAAAATTAATGCATACTTGTTTTAAAATAATAATAATGATAAATAAACAAATAATAATAATGTAAAAACGAATATTTTAATTAAATTATTTACAAAATGAATAGGTCGGGGTCTTATAAAATTTAACTAATTAAAAAGTCTCCTGTGAGACTTGGGTCTCCGTAGGCTCTAAGGAATCGATCCTATTAAAACAAGACTAAAAGAATTTCAAAATCTTTAAAAAATGTGAAGATAAAATCTTGAGAATTTCCAAATATTCTATTCCACACTTTGGGTTCCCACGTGAGATTGTCCGTCTCCTCAGGCACTCAAAAGTTAATTAGTAGAGACCGTGTGAGACCTTGAGTCTCCTCAAGTTTCAAAAATTAACATTTAAAATATTATGATGAATTAATTAAAAAAAAAAAAAGGTTTGTCTTACCTATTATGTAACTAAAAATCCTAAAAATATTTCTCTTAACTTTAGTTCTACTTTTAAGTAGTATTTAAATGAGTTAAAATTTTAAAAAGTAACAACTAATACAAAGATCTTAAATTCAAAAACAAAGAAATATTTTTCCATTATAGCTTAAAATTCAGAATAAATTCAAATAGAAAATATACATATATATATATATATAAGAAATTTAATTATTAATTAAAAATCCTATTTATCATAATCTCACTTTCAAAACTAGAAAAATCCAAAAACCAAAAAAATATATATAATTCATAATTCTGAAAAATAACTTTCCTTTATAATTTCGTTCTAATTTCAACAATAAATTCTAATTAAAAAATCTAAAAATAAATAAATTTGAAAAATCCAAAAAATGCATACATTCAAAAATATGAGAAACTGTTTTATTTTTGTTCTAATTTTGACGATAAATTCTAATTTTGAAAATCCAAAAAATAAATAAATTCAAAAACTAAAAAATATTCATTTCATTATAATTACATTTCAATTCCAAAAAAATATATAAACTCCCAAAAATCCTAAGAATCTCTCCACATAATCATTTCATTTAAACTTCATAATAAAGATTTAAAATACGAAACTAAAACAAAAAATATTAAAAAGAGAGAAAATGAAGAGATCAAGAGAGCTAGATTAATCAGGTTGTCGTAAATTAAAATACACAAACAAAATTCCAATCCCGTTTTGTTTACAGAAATCTATTTAATTTAAACCCTCCTGTTCTCACCACAAAAATTAAAAATCACTAACCAACAGATACACCATTTTGGTCAAACTACGTGGACTTTGATCCCTGCTACAAGATACGTAGGCCCTAGGCTTTCATCCTAGGTCAAGTCCGCCCTTTATAAATACCTATTAGTTTGTTTGTTGTTTTGTTGTCTTTGTCCTCTCCATTTAACTTGCATCCATGTCAATAAAAGGGTAATTAAGAAAAATTTTAGGCCATATTCAATCTCCTCTGATCAGTTTAAAGTAACCGTCCTTATGGACAGGTGTTGTGGGATGCCTAACACCTTCCCCACACTTAAATAGACTCCCAAACCTACCTCTGTGTTCGCAGATCATTTTGCCTTTTCTTTTTATTTTAAATTGGTTTTCCATTAAAAATTTTGGTGGCGACTCTAATAAATTAATTTTTCAAATTCGTTTTAGGAATTAAATAAGAAACACTTTTTACTCTTTCACTGAAAGGTCGATTACGACAATAAGTATGTACTAATTTTCGAGGTCTAAGGAGATTAAAATCTCACACAACCCTAAGTGCTTGAGGAGAATAATATTTTCTCACGATGATTTTCTTAAAACCTTACTTATAGAACCACGATTAGTCTCATATTAACATAAAAAAACAAATGAAGTAATAATAATAATAATAATTTAAAAAAAAAAACTAAAATGCCATCCACAAACACGAGTTCTAGACATGGAAAAAAAATATGGTGCGTGATAACTCACCTAACTTCGTCTCAGCTCCTAGCCCCGTTCTCCGTCACTTCTCCCTCTCTAGCGATCTTCCTCCATTTTCCTCAGTTCTACTTCATTGCTTGGTGGCCCTCTGTCAACTCTCTCTCTCCTCTTCTTGTTGAACCCGCAGCCACTCTCTCTCTTCCTCCCTGGTTTTAACTTCTCAACCTCCTCGTCTTAGCCTCCTTCCTCTTCCCTTCTTCTCTTCCTCCTCGGTATCTTTCTCTGTCACGTTCCTTGTCCCTTCGTTCCTCTTGTCTCTATTTCTCTCTCAAGTCTTACTCTCAAAGGGAGTCAGGGAAATGCAAATTACCAGTAAGTGAGCACGGAGATGCCTCCATCGGGGATATGATGAACTAGAGAAAGACTTAAACTTGTTCTTATTTGTAGAAGATGGCTCATCATCATCATGACAACACCAAGTTCCATCTAGATGCCTTGTACTGTTCGGAAGAGCATTGGGAGGAACAAGTAGGCCTCGACTATTTTCAACATGAATTAAAACAAGTAAATGAGTGTTTCCTTAGTAGTAACACTCAAATAAAGACATATCTGGTGTTGCTAGAACATGACCTGTTATAAGATGATGACAAGCTATCTTCTCTGCTAGCCAAAGAACAACATAACCAACTCTATACATTACTAAAAACTCACCTTCTTCTACCCAGAGCTCGCGAAAAAGGCCTAGAATGGATTCTGAAAGTGAATACTCACTAATCTTTCTCTGCTCTCACCGCTGTTCTCGCCGTCAACTACCTTGATAGGTTCCTACTTAACTTCCAAACTCAGAATGTGAAGCCATAGATGACTCAATTAGCTATCGTCGCTTGTCTTCCCCTCACCGCCAAGGTAGAGGGGACTCATGTCCCCATTTTACTTAACCTCCAAGTAGAGGATAGTAGGTTCAGAAGGAAATCACAACCATGTTTCCCCTGACAAATGAGAGGCATACCACCACTACCATTGAACTGTATGACCGCGAGAGAGTATAGGGCCGGTACGTGAGAGTTAATTGTTTCCTTGGCCAAGAGCGATGCTCCACTTCCTCGGTTTTGCAAATAGTAGAAATGAATCATGCCCAGGGTAGAGCAGGCTTTGACATTTTCGATTTTGGCACAGAGTTTTAGGAAACAGTGGCCAAAGTTGCACCAGTTTTTTGCTCTAATGGCCAAGGCTTTGGGTGATGCTTTGGGCAATACAAGAGAATTTAGACCCAGACTGCTTAGTCTCTTACATGTGATCAAGACATTGATGAAATTCAAAGGGCAAGTGGTGAAGGAGCTAAGTTTGTCAAGAATAGTTAGGACAAGATCCTCAGGCAAAGAATTGAAAAAATAGTTATCATCGGCGGTGGTTTCCGATGATTTCTTTTGCCTTTTCCGGCTAAGCGTAGATTCAGTATCCATATCCATCTTTCTTTGAGCAATGACTCCTATCTCCAAACACAATGTTCCAACCACCCTTTTATCAGTACACATCCTTGTTACTACTCGAGGATAACAGAGCCATCTCCTCTTTTTTTTTCTTTCCTTTGAATGCTGCCTCTGTAGCTTTGCCCAATAGTGCTTTTTCATTTTCTAGCTTTTTCTTATAGCTTTTCATGTGAAAGTATGTTGCTTTCCTCCTTGTTCCATTTCGTGTTAAGTTACAGCCTTAATACTTTTTTATATCTTTATTTTTATTACTATTACCATTATTATTATTAATTAATATTTTTTTAAGTTTTTAATTTTCTATTTTTGTTTTCTTATATATTTTTGTTTTATTTTTTATAAGTTTGCTTTGATTTATTATAATTATTTTAATTAACTAATTTTATTTTTTGATTTTGAGTTTATTTAATTGTCTCCCATTATTTATTTTCAATTTTAATTGTCCCCAATTGAGAATGTCACTTAAAGCTTTATCATTTTTAATTTTTCCTATTTGCTTAATTATTAATTAATTGGTGTATCAATTAATTAAATAATTAGGTAATTAGAGATAGGGTGTTCACAGTTGGAGTGAGGAAAAATTAAGTTATCAAGTTCATTAATGTCATTATTTCACATAGCTCAATTCCACTTTTGGATAATCTAGCTCACTAATAAGATAAGTTTGATCCCATCAATCATCCTAATTCTAGTTCCAAATCCACTTAAAAGTTGATCCCAATCATTTAAATGATATATTTCTTAGAATGCATTAAGATTAAGAGTTAAATTATCAACACAATCTACTTAGAGGTTGGTTCTAATTATCTAGGTAGAATTGCACTAACTTAATCATTAGTGTCACTTAAAAGTTGATATCAATTATTGAAGGAAAACTAATCCTAGGATGCTTTAAGCCTTCATAAATGATTGAGAATACAAGTATGAGTAAACCTTAAAGGTTGATCCCAATTATTTAAGGCACATTCCACTCAATTCTCAATAGGATATTTATTCAAACACCTTATAGGTACTTGACTCCATGACAAGAGATAATGAAAGAAATCAACCAAATAAGCCATGTAATCCACTTGCAATCATATTAATTAACTAAAATATATAAAAGCCCCAAATAAGAAGTATATATTCATGAATCAACCCATAATTATAAGAGGAAAGCAATAATCTTTCTTAACATATATGGATACAAAACCATAAAATTCCTGAATATTCATAAAAATCTATCATAACAACTAACAACAGGCTTAAATCTAGATTACATAAAGGAAAAGAAAAGAGAAAAATGGAAAACAAGAGAAGGAAAAGTTTAGAAGGAGACCTCCATGGAAGAATCCATGGAGGTTTTGTCAAGGGAGGTCCAACAAGACCAACCCTTAGCCTCTCCTTCCAAGATAACACCTTGGAAGCCCAAGAAAATGGAAGATTTCCTTACTTTCCTTCAGAGATTTTTTAACATATCTCCTTCTTTGCCCCATTCCTTTTTTAAAATACCCAAAAACCCTTTCTATACTCACCAATAAAAAAAATCATGTTTTCTGAAAGTTTGAGTGCCTAGGTACCCAAAGGCAACTTTAAGCTCCAACAAACAATTTTAGGCACATATATGCTTAACTTTGGGCACTTAGGTGCCCAAAGTAAGTTTCTTGATGCAACTTCCATCTTTTAGCCATAACTTTACGATCTGATGTCAGAATTTAGCAAATTAATACTTGTTGAAAAGCTCTCAACAAGATCTACAACTTTGTACTAAATCGTCATTTTCAAATTTTGATGTTCAAGGGTCCAAAAGTGGCATCAAAGTTGAGTGTTCACCATTAGGTGTTAAAAACCATCTCAACTTTCTTCCTTGGCTTGTTCCAACCTCCAAGATGTTTATGAAACCCTCAAAACATCCTTGAATCTTCCTCTTCCAAGCCTTAAATTTCTCAATTTCACTATATCAAATCAATTCTATTGCAATTATCATTAAAACATTGCAAAATCAAATTAGCTTATTGCAAAGAAGCTACCAAATAGTGCAATTTATAAATGCATTAAACTTACATCAATTGGCCACTAATTTCAAAGACTTTCTCCAAAATATATGATAAATCCTTAGTATAATATATATATATATATATGACACAATTAAGGACTTCTCTGGATTTCATGGTGTCCAACAAAGTCTGAGATCTCATTGAGTTGCTTAGTGGCTCAAAGGCTATTAGTTATGAATGGGTTTTTAAGACGAACAAGACTCATTAGCCAACATTGAGAGATATAAGACAGGACTTGTGGCCAAAGGGATTTACACAGAAGGAAAGAATTGATTACAAAAAGAAGTTTTCTCCTTTATCTAAGAATGATTCCCTCAGTATCATATTTTCATTAGTTGTCCATTTTAACTTGGAACTACATCAAATGGATATGAAGATAACTTTTCTTAATGGGGATCTAGAAGATAAGGTATACATGAAAAAACAAAAAGAATTTTTCTCTTATGTTAGTGAATATTTAGTCTACAAGCATAAGAAATCCATATATATACTGAAACAAGCCTTCCGCTAATGGTATCATAAGTTCCATGAAGTTATCTTCTCATTTAGATTGGCAGAGAATGTCATGAATCACTATATTTACTAGAAGGTCAGTGCGAGTAAGATATTTTTCCTTCTGCCATATATGGATGGCATGTTACTTGAAACTAATGATAAAATGTTTCTATATGAGGTGAAACAGATTATTTCTAAAAACTTTGATATAAAAGATATAGGTGAGGTATCTTATGTTGTTGGAATTAAGATCCATAAATATATAACTTAATGTATTTTGGGTTTACCACAAAAACCTAAATTAAATAAGTCTTAGAGATATTTCAGATGAAAGATTACTCACCAAGTGTGGCACTTATTGAGAAGGGTCATAGGTTCAATTTGAACCAATTCCCAAAGAACAATCTAGTAAGGAGACAGATGCATTACATTCCATATGCTTCAGCTATCGAAAGCTTTATGTATACACAGGTTTGTGCAAGGTTTAACATTATATTGCAATTGGAATGTTCAGTAGATACCAAAATAATCAAGGAATAGATCATTAGAGAGCTACAAAGAAAGTTATAAGGTATCTCAATGGTATCAAAGATTACATGCTAATGTACAAGTAAACTAAGAACATGGAGGGAGTTTGCTACTCTAATTCTGATTTTTCTAGTTGCATTAACTCTCACAAATTAACATCTGATTATATCTTTATGCTTACTGATGGAGTCATATCTTGGAAAAGTACAAAGCAAATGTTAATTACTACTTCTACCATAAAGGTTGAATTCATATCATGTTTTGAGGTAACATCGCATGGTGTATGGCTAAAGAGCTTTATTTTTGGACTCTGAATTATAAATTCTATCTCAAAGCCATTAAGAATATACCATGACAACTTAGCTGTAGTTTTTTTGGTAAGAATAATAAAAATGGAAGTCATAGCCAACACATTGACATTAAATACTTAATCATTCTAGAACGTGTCAAGAAAAATAAAATTACCATTGAACACATAAACACTGAGTTGATGATTATTGGTTTTTTAACAAAAGGCACACCATGTGTGAAGTTTAAGGATCATGTAGCCAAAATGAGACTTGGTTTCACATTAAATATTTGATGTATATATTATCATCATTTGTTATAAAGCTCTTATTCCTTTTGATTTGAGTTGTTTTTCTCATATTGTGTGCACATTTGTACCTGGAGAATAAACATAATTAAGGGGACCCAAAATAAGTATAAGATTTATTCATTAAGTTATAACAGGTTGAAAAAATGACATGCATTATGATACACAAAAGGTAATACTTGTTTATAGAGAACCTACCACTATGATTCGTGCATTTAGCTTTTCTCTTCTAGAATATACATAACCATGGATATTGAAAATTATTAAGTATTACATATCAATTGGGAGTATGTCATAATGTCATTTTCTTAACCATTCATGATCAATTCAAATTCCTACATCAAGTTATGGTTCGTTTTTAGTTTCATTATGCATTCAATGGATTTTAATTTTTAGTTTCCATTGGTGCATTCATTTGTATTCATAGTGCATTCATTCCCCTACCATGATAATGATAACCATTGATGGCATGGCTCCCTTAGGCTCTACTATATATATAGGTCCCTAGGTCTCATTTCTAACAACTTATAGAGCTTGCACACCATCTTTGAGATTGAAAAACCAAGGCTCAAAAGTAGGTATTCATTTTCATAGTTTCAATGTTTACAAAATCTCTTATATGATAAAATGGCAGGAGGTATGATCTTTTTGTATTATTTCCTTCATTTTTGGCAAACTAGCAAGTTTGTCTTATGTAAAAGTTCTTTCAAAATGGGCATAAGATTTAGCACTATAGAAGCTAATTATATAGGAGCAAGTTTTGCGGAAGCCACACAAACTGAAGATAGGATCCAGATTCTAATGGTTCAAATTTTGTTTTTAAAAGATCGCATGTGATCATAATTGTTATACAACTATAATTGCAAAGACATAGACTGCGTGATACAAAATGAACATGCATGCTCGAGATGGAAGAGGAAGCCGGTGCATAATAACAAAAGTCCACGTTTGTTGGAATTTGGATCACTTATTATTATAATAGATACTGTACCTATAAAAAATGATCTCATGCGATTCAAAATTGCTCACACACGATCCAAAAATAACTTAAAAAATAGTTATAACCACTGTTGTTACACGAGGTGATCCACGTTAATTTTGCTCTAACTATAATAGTAATTCATGCAAAGTTGTGTTATATGATTTTGATATTTTTTAGTTTAATAGTTATTTTAATAGCTATTATCTTTGTTTAGTTAAAATATCGGTTTCTTTGTTGAACAGTGAAACTTATTCGTGTTATTTTTTTTAATTTTATAAATCATTACTATTTTTTTTTTTTTTTAACTAGAGGTGATTGCATTAAGTCTCTTTCTACAAAACTTATTATTTCTTTTTGGCACTAAAATTTGCTTAGTTATTTACATTTAACTCGCTGCGTCATCAAGCATCTTAATGGGCCCATGTTGAAGGGTATGGGATTTGAAGATTGCGCCATTCGTGCGACAAAAGCATTTAGCCAGCATCTTGCCGGTCGAAGGCATTAATAGTATTATTTTATATTATCATTATTAAAGGCTTTTATTTAATTAACAGGCTTTTTATTTATTATCTATTATTTATCATATATATATATATATATATATATATAAAGTAAACTTATTTTAATATGAGGATTCCATTTGATTGATTGGAAACTACTTTCATCAAACATTCAACTTCTTATATAATGACTTTTCATTTTTTTTTTTATACATGTATTAAAAATTTTTTGAAGTGTATATATTTTTAGAATCAACAAGAACAAATATGAAATAATTAATTAATTAATCACCTCTTAAATTATAAATTCTTCAAAGTTTGAGATTTTTTAGAATAAATAAAAAGATTAATAAATTAATTAACCGTCACTTAAATTAAGAATTCATTAAAGTGCATAAATTTTTTGAAATCAATAAAAATAATAATGAATTGAATAAACTAAACTTTCTAAATTTTTTAATAAGAGATTATAAATATAACTTGACATGGAGCCAAAATTAAAGCAAAAGAAAATAATATATGATTTATTCAACAATTTAAATCATACATCACTTGAGTCAAATGTGGTTTGATTAATTTTTGAGATTTTAGAATTATTCAAAAAAGCAATAATAAAAGCTACTTTGTATGACAAAAAAAATATTTTATTTTGGAACCCTCTAAATAAACTTATTATTGTCTCTCTCTCTCATCAATCTCACAAAACTAATTTTATGCACTTTTTTAATTTATTATATTTTTTTATATCACAATATATTACTAAATTAAATTTTTTGCTAACATTTACAAATATAATTAATTTTAAAATGTATTAGCATATAATAAAATAAACTAATTTTCTATTAAGTCAGAACAACATGTGAACAATTAAACTAGTTATTTAATTAACAGACTTGTCCTCATTTAGTTAGGATGCTTATTAGGATTTTTTACAGAATTAGGCGAAGTATTGAATAAGTATTATTCGTTTCGTTTTTAGTAAGGGTAATAACAAATTAAAAATTTCAATCCGAGTTTAAAAAAAAAATTTCTTATGAAACTTCTTTATTCACGCTTAACTTGTATCATTAATTGTCTGGTCAAAGAAAAATTGTACCATTGAGGATCTTGATGGGGCCGCATAGGAGGATTCGAGATTCGAAGAGTAAAGAAGCGCCGTTAGCTTTTTGACCTGTTATAATGAAAGTGAGAATAAATATGAAATTAGAAATAATTACTTGAGAAAAGTTACGTAGCTATATTAATTATAAGATGTACATTATTAATGGCATTTGCTGTGATAATGTATATAAACAACCTTTCACTTAATGACATAAAATAAAAAAAAAATTAAAAAGTCACGATTTTTTATAAATTGAATCATCAAAATTATATATATATATATATATATATATATGCACGCGAGTTCTTTATCCTTTTCTTTATATATTGTTTAAATTTGTACGATTATAATCATCTAACAAATACGATAATTTGAATGAAAATAAAAAAAGGTTAATTACTATCTACTCACAACTAGTTTATTCTAGTATAAAGATAAAGTTCAAGTTTATTTTATTTGTTTAATGATAAATAAAGGTATTTTTGTTTCAAAAAATATTATTTTTGAATATAGTTTTATAAATGATATTTCATTTTTTAAGATTAGACTCAAAATAATTCTATGTTTAAATTTAGTCTCATTTAGGAATGAATTATTTTAGATCATATCTTAAAAAATGAATAATCATTTTAAGATTTTCAATTTATAAAAGATCTAAATAAAACTAGCTTTAAATTTAAATGACAAAAAATATATTTTTCTTTTTAAATTTTATTTGTTTTTGCATAACAGACTTATTTAATTATTGTAATTATTATATAAATTTTAATCATAGTCAAAGAATCAAAACTTGAAAATAAAAAAGAATTCTTACATGCTTATAGGTGATACTAATTATTCATTTGAAGAAAACAATTACAACAAAAAAGTTTGAGTTTTTGCTTGGTCATGAGCTTTAAAAAAAAAAAAGGAGACAAAAGGATTTGGAGATGCAGAGAAATTTTGTGCTGAGACTAAAATAATAAAAAATAAGTTCATATAATAATTTTTATATTTTAATTGTAGACAAGAAAAATGTAAATGAAATGTATATCTATATTAATATAAAGAAAAATAAATAATATATATTATGTTCATTATAAATATATTTAATCTGATGGATATTGAAAAAAATTAATGTCTGATTTACATATATTTCATTGCTTTTCCTTCACTAAACCAATTAAGAAAATGAAAATGATCTCTTCCTTTCCTTTCGCTCTTATTATTCCAAACAAAATCATGGATAGCTTTTTTTAACGTTCTCTCGCAATTCATTTTTTTTCTCTCCCACTATTTTCTTTCATTTCCTCCATTCTCCTACCTAACAAAGCAGGCCAAGATAAAAACCCATGATCATATTATAAATAACAATAATAATAAATAGGTTTTACTAACTAGTCTCTTTAGTATACTAAAAGATAATTTATTATACATAATAAATAATTTTTAATTAATAAAATTAGTTAAAAAATATTTATTATATACATTAATAATAATAATAAATACTTACAAATTAATTTTATTTATTAAAAATTATTTACTATGTACAATAAATAATTTTTAACCAGTCTTTAAGAACATTCGTTAACAAAATCTTAACAAATAAAAGACAAATTTTGTTACGACCTAATTCTAAAAGATTCACATAACTAAAATTCGAGCATATAACTACATCCTTAATTATTTGTTTTCACTTAATCATTATTGTTGGTGATGATATGGTTACACTAAGTGCCAAACACAAAGTAGACTGTTGATGACATAATTAGAAACTTATGGATAATAAATTATAAATTTTGCCAAGTCAGTCAATTTTATTAGAGGCTCTTTTTTTAACAAAGAATTACTCTCACGAAATATTAATATATATATATATATATATATATATAGTTAATTTAATAGATAATTTACTAGAATATTCTATCGCTGAACATGAGACATGCCGATTGTCTAGATCAAATGATGTCATTCCATTAGCCTTACTGCATGAAGCATACCCATCGTCATTAAAATAATAATCCACTAAATTATATTTTAATTAATTATGTACCATAAATATATATCATTATTTTTTGTTTGCGAAGAACATGTATTCTACCAATATGAAGAATAAGAGTTAGCTAGCCGTCAATTTGGTGTTGTTTTCTATATTCGTGAAGATATTAGTACTGATTTTTTTTTTTCATTAGAAGGAATTGACTTTACGTTTTTTTTTTATTTCCTATCATTTTCAATTCCCCCTTTTTCATTTAGAGTTGACTTTGGTGTCGTTTCATGAGTTTCACTTTTTTTTTTTTTTTTCTTTAACAATGTTCAGAATCTATCCTGAGAGGGAGGGAAGAAGAGAAAGAATTTGCTGTGGAACGCATTGTTTATATTGCTAAAACAATTAAAATTACAAATTCAGAAAAAAATTTGTATAATTTCTAATGTCATCCTCGATGCATTCATAATTTTTAATATATTAATACACTCATGATATGACAGAGCAAAATGTTACCTCATGTTGATGACATGTAAATTTATTAATTACTAAATGCTAATTCTATATAAATTTTTTAATTTACATGTTAATTTATATAATTTTATTATTTTAAATATTAACCTCTAAAAAATAATAATATTAAAATTATATGATTATATTATTATTGATTGTAGCAATACACTCAAGATTAGAGTATACCAAGATTATACCATAATTTAATTATAAATAAGCAATAAAATTAAAAATGAATGAAACGCATATTTATTATATTGCAAACAAATTAATAGACATAATATATTCTATGTTTGTGATAAAAATATTAAATAAAGTAGAAAATAATAAAGTAATTTGAAACTTTTTCACATGTATTTCTTGTTTTCAAATAAAATAAGAAAAAGAAAATATCCTTTCGTATCCTCCTACCATACCCAAAAAAAAAAAAAAGCAGGATAACTCATCCACTTCTCTCCCGCCATTTTGGTCTCCTTTCCTTTCCTCCCTAATTCTTCTTACCAAAGAGGCCATCTGATTTTACAAAATAATTTTAAAAACCATATTCCATCATATTGATGTAGTTAATGTAATTATAATTGGATTACACTTACATGGTTTTCTTTATATATTTGTGATGTTGTTATTCTATCAAAATATAATTCATTAATAATAATATATAATTTAATTTAAAAATAACAAATATTGTGATACATTTACAATAATTAAATACATGTCATGATATAATTGGTTAACTACACATGTCGGGACAGGGATATTTTAGTTAGAAGTAAATTGCTATTTTAGTCTTTTTCTTATTAAAATATTTAAAATAATTCTTCACTCATTAAAAATTGTCATATTTTGTTATTTATTTTTTAAAAAGAATATCAAATTTAATCTCTTAAATTTAGAGTTTAAAGTTTAATAAACTAAATTTGATTATTTTTTAAAAAATAAAAAAATAAAAATAATATTTTTTAATAAGTGAGAGACTAGTTTAAATATGTTAATAAATAAATAACTAAAATAACAACTAATTTATAATAAGTGAGAGTAAAATTATATTTTCTTCTTTTAATTAGCGTTGGCTATGTGTATTTTCTGTTGTGTGATCTTTTTTGTCATTTCTTCTTCCTACGTTGCTTTCTGGAGTATTCCTCGTGCTTTTAGTTCCGGTCTTAGCTGTTTATTTCTATCTTTCTTTCGGTGGACTTTGTTTGTATCTTTGTTGGGTGTTTAATGTGTTTATTGACAACAACAACAAAAAAATCATACATTTATCATTTTTTTTTATCAATATATACATTTATCATGTTTTAATTAAAGAACAACACAACAAACATAAAAAATACTGTATATAAAATTTCTTTCATAATTTTATTTTACAAATATCTTTCTTAAAAAATCCAATCTTAATTAACAAAGAATAGGTTAAAATCAGAATAGTGACTCTCCATAAGTAGTTGAACCATCATCATCAATTTAACGAGTCAAACAAGCACAGGCAACACACACGCCCAACAATCTCCGGCACGAGCTCCCCCGTGTCGGTGAAGAGCCAATAATAGGACTTAATTGAAAGAACAATTTTATTCATCATCCAAAAACTACAATAAACACCTCTCTCTGCACACTTAACGTCAATATGATTACCTCTCACACACTGAACGTCCACATTTACCGTCATTTCAGATTTTTTTTTTTTTTCCTGATTAGATTTTAAGCTTATCTGTATTCCATCTCTCTGAAAGCATATTCATTGTTTGAGAAGAGAGATAGTCGGTGTATTTTAACGATTCTTCCCAGCACTAACCTGTGAGGAGCAATTATACATATGTGTGTGTGGATGAATTTTTGGACAGCAATTTTCTGGAAATCAAGGAAGGAAGAAGGGGGAAGCATCGTTGAATAATAGGAAGGAAGTGAAAATGAGAGAGATGAGGCCGTTGGTACACTTGTTATTACCGTTCTTCATTCATGGGATTGCGGAGGAAATGGCTATTTCGGTTCTGGTTGATTTCACTACTGCGGCTTTGTGTCCTGGATCTTCTTCTTGCTCCAAAGCTCTTTATATCGTCGGAATTCAACAAACGGTATGCTATTATATATTTTCTCATTCTTTTTCTGTTGAGTGGTATGTGGAGATTGAAGCAAAAGAAGGTAGATTTCTACTTTCGTTTTAACTATTCTGATTGGAGTTTGAATGACTGAAAATTTCATCTGCACACTAGTTTATTTTACAAACCATAATGTTCAGTTTGGCATAAAATTTTCTTCTTCGTAAAATGACGTCTATATTCTATGTTAATGTTTGTGCAAAAGTTAAATTTATTTTAATATAAAATTTTATTTTATTTTCTAAAATCATGTTTATTCTCTAAACTTTTGTTTGTATCGAAATAAAAAAACTTACTTTTGCATTATTGGATTGCATTAATAACAAATTTACTAGTTTAAATTTGGATAATGATATTTTAAGCACCTAAACAGTATGATTTTCATAGTTATGTGTGTGGATGTGCGTATGTGTATGCATGTATAAACAAGAGCTAAAAGAAGTTGTAAATAGAGGTATGCATAATATTTTATGGGGTTTGATTTTATATTAATAGTTGTTTGCAATATTTTTGTATTATGATTTTATGTGACTTAATTTTATGTGAATTAATTTCAACTTTTTAAAGGAAGATAATTTAAGAGTAATTAATATTCAATATATTTATGCAGTAAACGCATTTCATTGTCTTAATTACTAGTTCTATAATTTAAACAAGAACAATCACTATAAAGAGTAAATCTATTTAACCATCAAGCGAAACCTTCAAATTATATATGTCAGAAACATTATTGAATTAAACTTACCTTTCACATATATACTTGTTTTCTTCATACAAATTATTAATTTTAATAACTTACTTTTAAATATTGGTCATTGAATTTGCTCAATTACGTTGATTATATTTTATTTAAGAGTAGAGAATTTGAATGTATACATTTATCAGATTTCAGATACATCTCTTACAGATAGACTACATAAATAAAGACATGCATTTATAAATAAAATCCATGTGCTAAAATTTTTCTAAATTTTTTTATACATATTATGATTAAAATTCAGACATAGTAATTATATGATATCGTTGGCTTTAAGGTTGTGGGGATATTCAAGATGGTGGTACTGCCTCTTCTGGGTCAGCTTGCAGATGAACATGGGCGTAAACCGTTGCTCCTCTTGACTTTTTCTGCCTCCATTTTCCCTTTTGGTATATTTCTTCCAATCCAAACACTATTTTCGATATGGTTATAGTTCGATCTTCTCAACCGTTGGATCAATTGTTTTTGCTATCGTAAATACGTTCTTCATATTATACTTCAGCTATTAGAATGATAGACTAAAATTTTATTTTTACTTTTAGATATTCACAAACTCTTAAAATAAAGAAAAAACCTTTCATGTTGCTTGTCATATTTTTATTATGTTGTTATTTAATTGTAATATAATAAATGTTTAATTTTTCAGTTATATTATGTATTTAGTTATTGTAAATAATTTTATTATTTTAAAATTAAATTATATATTATTAATTAATCAAATACTTACTATATTTTGATTGAAAAACAACATCATAAAAATATAAAAATTACATATAAGTTTAATCTTTAAAATAAATATCAATTCTTCTATTGTCAGAGATTGATTAGGTATATGAAATCTACATGAAGATTGTTTCTAATGTTAATTTTCTGTTAAAAAAAATTATATTTATATAGTATGTTCTTTAAATGTATAATATTAAAAATTGGACTTATAAATTTATTTGTTTACTTCTATATTAATGATAGGTAATACAATTATTGCATAACTTTTATTTTAATTAGTCAACAATTTAATATATAAGATTAAAGTGGTCATATTAAGTTTAGAGATTATTTTAAGAAACTAAAAATTGAATTTATAAGATGTAGATATTGCATTTTAAAAACTCATTCGAAAGAATTTTAATTTTCAGTGCACTACAAATTTGGTGGAGGAGGAAGGTTTTACTTTTGAAAGTCAGTGAAAAAAAAAACGTTGAAAATGAAATAAAGAAATGAGGAAAGATATAAAGAGAAATTAAAAAAATGGAAAAAAAAAAAGGGAAAAAAAAAACATAATTATAAAGTTTAATTTTTAAAAAAACATGTACAAATAAATACTCAATATCAATAACTAATATTATGTACAAATAAATTTTAAAAATACTCAATACAATGTAACCTGTTACTCTTACCAATATAATGTTTTAAACAAAAGCTTATTTTTATTATTAATATAGAAATAGGTTTTTATTTTGCGATTAAAAAAATTGAAATCTAACTCACATTGTATTGTTGTTCATACAGCTGTAATATCCTGGAATCAGTCAAAGGAATATGTGTATGCCTATTATGTGCTACGCACCGTTTCATACATAATAACTCAAGGCAGTACTTACTGCATCATGTTTGCTTACGTGGTGAGATTTTTTTAAAATTCTCAATTAACTGAAATTAAGGATAAGAACAAGTAAATTATAGTTTCTTTTCCTTGAAATCAGTTTGCTTTAGTATAACTTAAAATTTATTACTGAACCATCATTCTTTTGTTCTATTAATTTATTATTGACTTAATCAATTAGAAAGAAGTAACTGAAGTAGCAAATAAAATAAGCAAATTACTTTTTCAGTCTTTTTATTTTTATAAAATTATTATTTTAATTTCTCACTTATTATGATGTTTAAAATTATTTTTTATTTATTAAAAAATATTATATTCGACTCCTTACTTTAAAAAATTAAATTAAATTTTTTAAATTTTAGGTTTAAAATTTAATAAAAAGATTAAATATAAAATTTGAATTTGCTGTAATTCCTAAAAAGAATAGTTTATCGTTAGATCTTGCAATTTTTTAAATCTCAATTATTTGACCAAAATTTTAGTTCATGTCCGATCATCAAATTTAATTTGAATTATGAGATGACATATTCAATATATAATTATTGGATGTATATATTTCTTCAAAACAGTTTGATACTTTTTTGAAATATAAAAAATTAAGTGTTATATTTTTTCAATAATTAAAAGATTATTTTAAGTTTTATAATAAACAAAATATTAAAATAATAATTTTTAGGTAAATAAAAGATCGAAATTATATTATAACTAATAAATATTGACGACAATATTTGGTGTGTCAGGCGGATGTTGTGAGTGAGAACAAAAGAGCAGCAGTATTTAGCTGTATTACTGGGCTCCACTCTGCTTCGCAATTCGTTGGGGATGCCTTGGCTCGATTTCTTCCAGAAAAATACATTTTTGGGGTATGTTAATCCACAAAAGCACATATTCAGATTTCTTAAATGATTATAAATTTAAAATATTTATTATAAATAAATTTAAATTTAAAATTTTTTTATAATATTTAAAAATTAATTTTTTAAAATTCTGAATGACCATATTTTAAAACTTTAAAGACATGTCATAAAAAAAATTTAAGGTAATGTCCTTTAAAAGTTTTAAGTGAGATTATTCTTTGTGTCATTTAAAATAATTTTTTATCATTATTTTTTGGTACACTAACATATATTTATTTTCAAATTTTAGTTGTATAGATTAAGAGAAAAGTATAATTTTAATTTCTTATTTTTAATCTTAATATTAATTTGATCCTCTAAAGATGAAACATATCAAAATAATTATCTAAAAATAAAATTCTTCCTAAATGAAAGCTCTTAAAAAAGTATAATTTTTTAAAAAGACTAAATGAATTCACTTTTTATCTTTAAAAAGCTATTTTGATATTTTTTATTTTTTAAAAACTAAATTAATATGTTGACCAAAATTAAGAAATTAAAATTATATATTTTTTAAATGTTAAATATTAAATATAGTTAGAACCTATGCTTCTCTGATGAATATTACATTTTTTTCCCCTTATCATCTACATCATATATGTATCCCATTAATGAAAATGTAATGAATTATTTCAGGTTTCAACATTACTTTTGATCCTTTGCACAGTATATATGCAATTATTCCTCCAAGAAACTCTGACACTTCCTGCCAGAAAGAATCAACACTCAGCTTGCTTCCCTAGAATAGTGGATATTCTCCATCAACGTTACAAGTCAATGAGAACTGCTGCCCAACTAGTCATTTTCAGGTTATTCTTCGCTTTTAATTTCTAAATATCTATTCTAGCTTTTTATAGTAAAAATAATTTTATGTGTAGACTTTTGTTTTGCTCGGTATTATATTGGTTATTTATTAAAAAATTCACATCATATAATTCAATTATAAAATTTAACAATAAAAATAAGATGTCATCTTTTGCATACTTATAATTTTGAGTGCACTCAGTTATAATATAGGGGTATAATTATAATAATATCAATTTAAAAAATGATAATATTATACTTATATCTCTACATGATAACTAGGTGCATTAAAAATTATGAAGACATCAAAGATTTTACCCAAAAATAATGACTAAAACTTTATTTTGGTTACTCTTAAATAGACTCAAGCTAAACTTTTAATAATCAAACTTGAATTCGAATTTAAGAAAAAGCTTGAGCCTGTATTTTAGTTTATTTTTTTTATTCGAACTTTTATTCATATTTTTTTTAGTCAAATTAATCAAACTTTTTAAAGTTATAATTAAGTTAATTTTATTACTTAAGACTTGTAATAAATAACATATCTAATTGTTACTTATTATTACTTGTAAGGTTATATATAGGGAAGTTGTAAATACAAATAAATTATTATATTGAAATAAATCCTTTAAATAAGAGATATTAATTTTTATTTTTTTACTAATATTTTACATTTACATTAATTTTTTTTAAATAATAAGTTTTTTGGTAAAATATTTTTATTTGAGCTTTTCAAACTCAATCCAGACTTTAAAAAAAAAAATTTGAGCCTAACTCATTTTACAAATTAAGCTTTTTAATTGAATCTTTTCGTTCGAAATTTTTTTTGGATCAAACTTATCAGGTTAGACAGACTTTTTAATTATGATAAGGTTTACTCATAAAGCATTTTTCAATTTAGTTAATTACAAAATGATTTTTTGTTATTCACAAATAAAATTTTTATAATAATTTTATTAAAATATTTAAATGGTAATATTGATAATAATTTAATTTGTGAGGAGTGGACTTAAAATATATTAGAGACCAAATTGAGAGGACAAATTTATAAAATATCTTATATGTAAAGAAATAAATTAAAAAAATAATTTTATAAAAAATAAATTAAAAAATGCTTTGTTCATAAAGAATCAAAGTAAAATTTTACTTGATAAATAAATCAAAAACTGCACCTAAATTTCATTATTTTGCGCTATATGTGAATTTTCAGTCCTACGATGCGGGGCATAACTCTTGTCTCTTTCTTCTACGAGTTGGGAATGTCTGGCACAAGCACCATCTTGCTGGTATGTTTTTTTTTTTTTTTTCAACAATCAAAATATCTTTAAATTTGCAAAGTTTCACTTTCGTCCATTAGTTTTACTTGAGGTTTCACTTCCATTCTTTAATTTTATTAAGTTTTAATTTAGTCATTTAATTTTATTTGTTTCTAATATGGTTCCTTAATTTTATTTTAAATTTCATTTATTCCCTTAAATTTATTTGATTATAATTTAGTTTCATAACTTCATCTTAAATTCCACTTTTGTCCTTTAATCTCATTTTATTCTAGTTTGGCCTCAATTTTCAAAAACTAATCAATTTTTTTTTAACCTTTCATTTTTGTTCTTTTATTTATCTATTGATATGTGAAAGCTTTATGAGTTGTACTAATACTATTCTAAAATTCAATTATTGTCATATTCTTCTACAAATTAAATTGATTGGTATATTTAGTAGGTGAATTTGTTTTGATATTTGTTACCTAATTTATTTTTTGTTGATCATAACTCTTAATTCATACAATGCCTAATATTTAGATGGATAACTGAGGAGGAAATGACAAGAAATAAAATAGCAAAAATGGATTGAAGATGGCAAAGGAGGGACATTAAGACCTCTCCTTATTATTCAAAACTCCAATTTTTGTATCCCTTCAAATTTAGGGGTCAAGAATGCAATAAATTGGTATAAGAAATTAAATTACTTATATACTCATATCTTCTAACTAATATACCCATAATCCAGGAAGGACTATTCTAATTGTTACAATTTTATCTAATTTTTATAATTATGGTCATAGTCTCTCCCTTTTCTTTTTTCTTTTAACTTAAGATTTCAAAATAAAAAAGAGAAAATGAAAGAATCTTTTATGTAGATTAGTTTCATCTATTTTTTTAATTTTTTTTGTCAGTAATTTTTTTTTTTGGTTTTTTAAGTTTGTCTTTTAAATTTTTTTAAAGCAATCTAGATATTTTATAATAAATGTATTAGATAAAAAAAAAAAGGACAAGATAATTAGTAAATAAAATATAGAAATATAGACAGGAGAATAGCATAACATTATATAGTGAACAATGATAAAATTATTAGTTATGTGTTTATGGTATAAGGGGTAATATTGGAAAAAATAATCAATGAGTTATTCTATTTTATTTATTTTATTATAACTTTCAAATAAAATTGATAGTTTTCCCTCTCTTTTCTCATTAAAATTTTCAAACAACATATATACTCATGTCATTTTCCTTCATCCCATATCATTACATGTCATTTTATTAATAACCACTTCATTTAATCTTCCTTTAAACTCTTAAACATAGCCTAAATATTTTTTTAAAAAATTTAATTTATAATGTTAGAGAAAAAAAAACATTTGATAAGTTTTTAAAAATTAAATTTAAACAAAATAAAATTAAGAGACAAAAGTAAAAGGCAAGGTAAATTTAAGGGACCAAACCATAACCAAATGAATTCATGGGATGAAAATGAAACTTAAAGTAAAAGTAAAAAACTAAATTTGAACAAATTAAAGTCAATAGATGAAAATATAATTTAAAGTAAAGTTAAAAGATTAAATTAAAACTAAATGAAATTTAGGGCCGAAAGTGAAACCCCTAATAAAATTAAGAGACAAAAATACATTTTTTTTCTTTCAAATTTTATTTGACTAAATTTTTTCCTTATATACATACTTTAACGGTCTTATTGAGCATTATCTACTGTAGAATTTTTTGCAGGGATATTAGAATATTATGCTGAAATTGTCATAAGCAACAAGTAGCATAACTATTGAATAATGTTGATTTTATATAATTCTAGTGCTTGATTTGTGCAGTACTATCTGAAAGCTGTTTTTGGTTTTGATAAGAATCAGTTGTCAGAACTTCTCATGTTGGTGGGTATTGGCTCAATCATTTCTCAGGTATGTGTGTGTATATAGATAGATAGATATAGACACACACACAAATGATCATTTTAAAGTAATCTCTTATTAAAGTTAGGATAAACAATTCATAATTATTTTAAAGGATCAATTTTTTTTTATTATTTTTGAATTTTTGTGGAATTATTTTGTGACTATAAATTGATAAGGGACTAAATTACTGAAACATAAAGTGAGAAATGAGAATGATAATTTTCTCAATATTTTATATTTTGTCAAATTTTAAACTTTGATTTTGTCAATTTTTTTAATGGAACTGGTGAAAACTCCCATTGTATTTTGTTTATAAACCTCTTCAAGTATAAAAGTATTAACCAGAATTTAGCACATCTTTTAACTTATTTTCAAATGCGCTAAATGAAGGTAAGAAAGTAAGTAAATTTTTATTTTGGTCCTTTACAGATAAAATATTATTTTATTTAATCTCTCATAAAATCATTTTTTCAATAAAGTCATTTACAAAATATTTATCAATTTTTCTTTTCACAAAATTGCTTTTTAATTTAGCCTCTCATAAATAAAATTATTCCTAATAATGTCTTTCACATATTTTCTAAAAAACTATTATTGATAATACTTTATAGAAATATAATCTTACAATTACTGAAAGGGGAAATTTAATTTCAGACTAGGCTCTGAAAAACCACACCATGCATTTTTTTAACCAAAAAAATAAAAAGTTGGCTACTCTTTGTATAAACTATAAAGTACTGACCTTGAGTTGGGTTCCAGATTTTGTTGCTTCCAGTAATTAATCCATTGGTTGGAGAGAAAGTGATCCTCTGCTTTGCCTTGCTTGCATCAGTAGCATATGTAAGTTATCTTCCTGAGAACAAATTTAGTATATATTTAAATTGTGAATAATGAAAGAAAAAAAAATCGACGTAGAATTTTTATTTCAGTATTTTTTTTAATTTAGGTTTAAATCTAGTATTAATTTTAAAAACATTTGAATTGTTGAAAAATGAATAGAATGAGAAGAGAAGCAATAATATTTATTTAAAGTTAAATTATAATTTTATTGTCTTTGTGGTTTTTTAATTATTATTTTAATTTAAACATGTTCTAAAACTATTAGTTATATCATTATGGTGTTCGATATAATCTTATCTTTCTCTGTACAGGCACTGCTCTATGGAATGGCATGGGCTCCATGGGTATGAAAACATGATAACTTTATTTTCTCGCCTTTTTTTTTTTTTTTTTTGCAACATGGATTGATAATAAGGCAAGGAATGGCAAAAAATTTATAACATAAATCTAATAATTTTTTTTTATATAAAATAGAATAGTAAATGAGAAATCCTAAGATTTATTATTGTCATAAAAAACTTAAATTTTTGTCCATTCAATCTTTCATTTTGGACATCCAAGCAATATATATATATATATATATATATATATATAGCAACTAATTTTTTCTCCCTCAATAATGTAGCATTTAGTTTTTTTTAATTATTATTCATAATTGAAATCATTCAATTAATGCAGGTAGCATACATGAGTGCCTCTCTCGGTGTCTTCTATGTCCTTGTGAAACCTTCTGTGAGTGCTTCATCAATTTTTGCTTATTTTATAAGAGAATTTTTTTAGTGATGATTTTATATTCTAAAAAATGTCATATTTTTTAGTTATAATAAATAATAATTAAATAATATAAAGTATAAAATATAAAATAATATATAATCAATTTTAATATATTTATTACTATAATTTATAAAAATTTAAGTTAAGTCTTTTAAGAGTTATTAATTATTAAATAATTTAATATTTGGAGTAATCATTTAATAAAATTTAATCTATATTTAATAATTAATTACGTAATATGATATTCTAGGAATAAAAAATCATCACTATTTCTTTTATAAATTCAATTTACATATATTTATGAATCAATGAATCAATGTGAGTATATAAATTGCAATATTTTATAATTAATTTCTACTAACAGGACAAGAGGAGTTTAATAAGAAAAAACAAATTTATAATTATTATATCAACTATTTAAATGGTCCTTAGTCCTTACATTGCTTTTAATTTCTTGATATGCAGACTTATGCTATTATTTCTAAGTCATCAAGCTCATCCAATCAGGTTTGTGGCTCTTGTTTAACTTCATCATAGTTTTACTAATAAATCAGAGTATGAGATATATGATTACATCTGAATTCTAATATTATTTAAAATGCATATATAAGTTTTAAAAGTTGACAATCTCTTACATTTAACTATTTTGTAATTAAATTCTTATATACATAATAAAAGTAGAACATTTTTATGCACCAAAGATTACCTTCACTGGTATATATTACAGGGAAAAGCACAAGGCTTTATTGCAGGTGTGCAATCTATATCACATTTGCTATCCCCTATGATCATGAGTCCATTGACTTGTAAGTTTGAAAGCCATCCTTAAGTCTTAATTATTTATTCTTAAAACCATTTTAGATTTCTCAAAGCTTAAAATAATATGATAAAAAAAAATTGTTGTTGCAGCATGGTTTTTATCTAGCAGTGCTCCATTTCAATGCAAAGGCTTTAGCTTAATATGTGCATCCATAATCATGGTAAATACTCTTCATTAATTATTTTTTTTGTGTCATAATTAAGAGAAAGCATTATTTTAGTTCTTAACTTATCACTAAATTATTATTTTTATTCATCACTTATTTCATTTTTCAAAATGGCCTTTAATTGAATTAGAAATTATTATATTTTCTCTTTATGTGAGTCCATAAAACTCAACTCTAGGGACTACATATAATGATGATTTTAAAATTGGAAGATTAAAGCAACAATTTTTAATTAATGGTGGACCATTTTGAAAAATAAAATAAATGAGTGACAAAATTTAGTGATAAGTCAATGACTAAAATAATATTTTCTTTTAATTAATCCTGTACTAACTAATCATGCAAATCTTTGGTCTTTCTCAGATGATTTCTCTTTGTTTTGCATGCCTGTTGGAGCCTCAATCTTGTTCAAGTAATGACATTGAGGGCGACCCTGAAACTCCACTTTTGAGTGATAATTGATTGAATTAATTGTGAAACTGGATTGATCAATCATGTAATTAAAGTTTTGAATTTGAATATTTGTAATTAATTATACATGGACCCTCCTATTATTTTAAAGCTTTTACAATCTCGTTGAATTAGTCTAAGAAACTATAACAAATGATAGAAAAAAATGAAGTGATGTACTTATTTATTCATCATATATGAACACAAAATTGAGAAATATTAAAATACAAAGATCTAATTTTATGCTAAAGATGACGTAGTGTAGTATTGCAAAGAGATGTCAATTCACAATACCCAAGAAAGAGCTTTCAAAGTAGACAACCACCAGAGATAGTTGTCGTCGCAATTGAAATTAGGGCTTACGTTAAAATAACTTATAGGATTTTATTTTAATAATAATAATTAACTATAATATTCAAATAAAACCCTCAAATATAAATTAAAATAATTTCCAAATTCATTATTCAAAAGAAAGGAAATCCATTAACTCTCTCTTAGTAATTAATTTTTAATTAGCAATCTGATGGGATAATTATTAATACTCTTGTAGTGTAGGTTGAATCTCTATTCAGTGGGCTTGTGGATAATTCAACTCATTACTGATTACCCATAATGAATAGAAACTCAATTCATTCTTAGTTTATAAATTATAATATTAATTGCTTAATTAATTATAACAAGAGATTAATCTAATAGCATAATTAATATTAATCCATATAATATTAAAATATTCTAACCAAAAATACTAACAATTGAAGATATGGTCTAAAAGTAGACATTGGTTTAATTGAGATTTTTGCTTTTCAAAATAGCCTAGGTATGTAAAATGCAATGTTTTGAAGTTAATATATACTGAAATTATAATTATGTTTTAGTGCATGAGGGTTATGCATAATTTTTTAAAATATAAGCATGGTTTGTTAAAAATTGGGAAAATAAGAAGATATTGGAGTTTTTCTATTTTCTTATAACAATCATAAAAGAGTTATGGCTAAACCATTTTAAAAATTGTTATATAAACTTACACAAATTTATGAGAGTTCAGAGTGAAACAGATATATTTACAATTCAAAATGAGACTAATGTTATGAGGATGTGAATATTATCAAATACTTTAAATAAATTTTCTGGGCTTGGATAATGCCTTGAAAAATTGTGTTGAAACTTTTTGTTCCCCCAAAATAAAGATCAAATTGCATATAGCCTCCTTTTACTTCAAAGTCATTGACAAAGAAAAAACTTCAAAGTCATGTTGAATGCATTCCCTTTTAACTTTAAGATTTAACCATTACTTAGATTTTTAGAATCAATTTATGTTTCTTAAGGCATGTTGGTACGTTGTATAAAGGAAGATTTAATATGATGAGGTTAAACATATAAAATCTGGTAATATTAAGATTAGAAAAGATAAGACCTAATAGCATGCATTGCTAGTGCTGAAGGAGCAAAGACACCATAGTATATGATTAAAATCTAGGAGAAATTAATCATTTGGTCCTTATACTTTGCATCAATTTTCACTGTGGTCCTTATATTTTATTTTATTTTTCAAACAGCTCCTTATACTTTGCAAAACTTGCGAGAATAGTCTCTGTCGTTAAGTTCCACTATAACACCGTTAAGAGTTTGTTGAGATGACCAACAGAAATGATGTGGCATACATGTAGAGGAAACGTGGCTTCTCACTTTTTCCTTTATTTCTATGGTTTCATGTTCTTCATTTTCTTCTTCCGCCTCTTTTTTCTATCAGCAGTTCTAGAAAAATATTAACAAGAGAAGAAACTACGACCATCACATGTCACCATTCCCTCCCGCACCCTCTCCATCTGCACGCCTCTCACATCCCCAAACACCTCCAATTCCCTCTTCAGCATCGACTCGCTCACAAACTCTACCAGCACAGAGCTTAACAGCAGCGACCGTGTAGGTGAAGTGGAAGCCAGCGAAGCTAGCGGCGCCACCACCGCCAATGGGCTAACGTACGTCACGGGGGAATAGAACTACGGGAACACCAACAGTTGCAGTAGCAGCAACGTCACAAAAGGGAATAGAACTTTGTTTTTTTGCTCGTTTGTATTTGTCTGCTACGTTTTTCCTTTTGGCCTGCCCCCTTCTCCGTAATTTTCAGATTTGCAATGATATTTCCTTTGTTTTCTGATCCAAAAAAAGAAAAGAAAAAAAGAACTCCTCTGCTCGTGGGTCTAAGCTTCCTGGAAACCGGACAATACCGGTTTCAGCCATGGAAAAACCACCAAAAGCAAAATGGGAAAACAGAGAAGAAGAGATTTCCCGACAAAATGGGGGATGGTGAAATATGTTTTTATGTTTACGAAGCAAATCGTATATGTGCCTCTGGCTGGGTTTGAAGGAAGGGAAATATAGCTCTCTTTCTGTCTCTCTATCTCTCGGACTCTCTAATCTGTTTCTACTAATGCCTATGGTCACAGGGTACTTCCCATTTCTCTCTGAAAATCTCTCTCTAGTTGAGTGAAAAAGCATAGAACAAGTGGTGTTTCCTCATTCTCCACTTTCCTTGAAGGCCAAAGCTGCTAAAACACTATACATTCATGAGAAGTTACTTAAATAGAATAACATAGGCAAGAAATTATGAGAGACAATATTAGAGAAAGAAATGAAGCAGTAAGAGAAAACACCGAATGAAAGGATGAGATAAGGGAGTGGCCCACTGCGGATAATAGAAAAAAGAGGAAGAAGATGAAAAAAAACAAGCCATAAAAAAAAAATGAAAAAGAGAGAAACCTTGTTTATTTATATGTAAGCATGACACATCACTTCTGTTAGCCACCTCAGCAAGCTCTTGACGGTGTTATAGTGAACCTTGACAGCAGGGACTATTCTTGCAAGTTTTGCAAAGTATAAGGAGCTCTTTGAAAAAAAAAAGTACAAAGACCAAATTGAAAATGGATGCAAAGTATAGGGACCAAATGATAATTTTCCCTAAAATATATTTTTATTTATTTATTTATATAATTAGGTCTAATTAAGGTAAAAAATACTTATTAATAATATAACAATGAGTTGCATCAAATGGAGCATATTAGAGTTAATTGTATAAGTTTATATAAGATATAACAAATGTGCCGTCTAACTATAAAATGGTTGCATTGGTGTAATTATTGTGTAGTATATTAAGAAGAAGAGATGCGACAATGACATATAAAGACATATTAATAATATATTAACATAAATAATTTATTGTTTTTATATTTTAACTTCAATACATTTAGATTTTATGTATAAATCCAAAAATTTTTCAAAAAGTTTTAATTTACCCCATATACTTTTTTTAATATTCATATAAAACATTAGTTCATAAATTGAAAATAAGAATAAAATTAAAAAATTATGAAATTATTGAAAAGATAAAATAAGTACAAGTGTGAGTTAACAAAATTATAAATTAATATTTTTATGTGAGTTAATAAAATATAAAAAATAAAAACAGTAAACTAAAATATTCATAAAAGATTTTGGGGTTATAAATAAAATATAAAATAATAAAATTAAAATAAAAATACAAAATATTTTTTAAATTATTATTATCATGTGTCTTTTTTTATTATATCATTATAACTAATTTTATAATTATATTAAGGAGGAGACCTGTAAAATATATTACAAAAGTGAGTTCGTTTATACAAAGTATTGATGTATCATGTGTCAAACGGAATTTATTTTCTCCAGTTTAAAATAATTTTTTTCATTTTTCTGTGGGTCATTGTCTTTGGCTCTTAAATCTTTCACTCCACTAATTTTGCTGCGATTTATGGATATTTTTGCCCCGGTTCTGTCTAGCACGATTTGGGAGAAATGTGAGGAAAGGCCACGTGGCATTCTTAGCAGATGCATAACAATAAAATAAAATTCCAAATATATCATCTCACATAAATTTAAATTAGTTTATTTGTCCGTATTTTACACAGATTTTAAGAAATAATTAATTAATTTTATTATATGTTAATATATTTTAAATTAATAATATTTATAAGTGCTAGTAAAAAATTAAATTTAATAATATATTGTGATATAAAGAAGATATAATAAATTAGAGAAAACTCATAAAATTGATTATGTAATATTAATGAAAAAAAATGAAACAATAATAGATTCATATTATAAAAAATTCAACTATACATTATTTTCTCATTCATTCCAAAAGATTCTTATAATTTAAAATTTTTTTAAAAGTAACAATTAATTAATTTATTAATTATTTACTTGATTATTTTTTTATTAACTATAAAGAATTTATGTAAATTAATAACTTTATTATTATTGCTGTAAAGAATTTATACAATTCAAAATTTTTTTAATGTATGTATGGAAAAAATAAAAAAATCACTAAAATTAATAGTTTGCTCAATATAATCTTTTCGTCGAACAACATAATTCATGCCTTAAATAAAGTCTATTTTACTTATATTTACTATATTCAAGGATGGTAGGAATTTAGTGCATAAATAATTTTTGAAGAATTTAATTATGTGATGTTAAATGTAAAACATTATTTTAAATTTTAACTTATTAATTAATTTTATTTTTCATTAATTTTAATTTTAAAATTTAATTATTTCTTTATTAGTTTGGGTAATTTGATCAAAATTAAAATTAATTGATAAATATAAAATTAAGTTGTAAATTAATTTATAAGTGAAGAGTAAAATGAATGTTTTACTTTATAGAAATTGTAGTCAAAACCTTTTTTTTCCTACATTCTGCTAAGATATAGAAATTATATTTAAACCTCTTTTTTTTTTTTTTTTTTTTTTTTAGTTTTTTTAACCATACTGAAGAAGAAAAACTACCCTTACTGAAAACGGGAAAAAGGGGAAAAGGCTTGTGTCGTTTACCTGTGCCCATAAGCGATAAGCATAGACATTCATTTACTGTCGGAGACGGAAGAATAGGAGCAGGTGGGAGCCTGGCCTGTTCCCAACTTCAGCAAGTTGAGAAGTAAGAACTTGAAGCAGAGTAAGAATTCGGAAAACTCGTGTCATGAAAAGAAAGCACAGAGAAGAGGGTTGAACTAAACCAAAAATGGATGTTCTATCTATTTCACCCGCATTCAACAAATCTATGGCCTTTTCCATTCTCAAACCTCAAAGAACCCAAATTCACCCACTATCCTTAAACCCCAGATTACCCAACTTATCCAAGAAAACAACCCATTTCAATCTTTATTCTTCTTCTTCTTCTTTCAGTTTTTGTTCAAGAATAGCTGCAACTTCAGCAACTACATACACTCCCTTCGCTTCTTCCACCACTGAGAACCGCCACTGGATAGTAATCATGGAGAAGCCTCCACAAGGGGTTAATTCTAAGCCACAAGTCATTGATTATTATGTTCAAACTCTGCAAAGAGTTATCGGCAGGTAATGCTTCATGGGTTTTGTACCAAAACGGTATTTTTACTTAATTTTTTTATTCTTAGAAGTACTATGATTTTTTTACCAACAGTGAGAAGGAGGCTCAAATGTGTATTTATGATGCTTCCTGGGATACCCACTTCGGTTTTTGTTGTGACATCGATGAAGAAACTTCCTCCCAGCTCGCTCGTAAGTTGTTGTTTCAATTGGTAAACTAATCATTTGGCCGATCTATCTACTCTTTCAAAATTAGTGAGTGCATGAGCTATTCTTGAAAATAACAAACTTGTTCCATGTTACTCCTTTGGCATTCTCGGGTCACTTGACAAATTACAAATGGACAAAGGAGTAACTCTTGCACTTACTAATTTTCGGAGTAACAATTAAGCCAATTTTTAGTTTTCTCTTGTTTTAATTGTTGTCTAATTAGCTCCATTCTTAGATGATGGAATCATCTTAAGATGAATTTGTTCGCATAACCTTGTATTTAGTATGATTCACATTTCCGTCAAAATGGAGGTTGAATTTTTAGTTTGTAAGACGTGTTATCAACATGCCGTAGAGATATTGTTAAAATGAGAGTAATTCTTTTGCATATGTGTTTCTAGGTTTACCGGGGGTCATATCGGTTGAGCCCCATCCAGATTTCAACTCTCCAGAAAAGGTTTATAGGTCATCAAATGGGCAGGCAGATAATTTGTCAAAACTACAAATTGGAGCCAACTTGTTGTTCCCTGCCGAGAATTCGGAGCATTGGCTTGTTAGAATGGATAAACCTGGTGTTGGGGTTGTTACCAAGGCCCAGGTGGTGGATTATTATGCTCAAATACTGACCAAAGTCATGGGAAAGTAAGGGGAATTTTTGAGCTCTGCTGTTTTTGCTTCCTCAATTACCTCTACTTTCCCTCAAAGTAAATGAGATTAATGTCTGCAGTGAGAAGGATGCACAAATGTGTATATACCATGTTTCCTGGAAAACCAACTTTGGCTTTTGTTGTGAACTTGATGAGGAGTGTGCACAAGAGCTAGCTGGTCAGACTTGTGAAAGTTAAACCTTTGTATCAAACTATCAATGCAATTACCATATTTGATTAATGCTTCTCATGGTGCAGGCGTGCCTGGCGTCTTATCAGTTCAGCCAGATAATAATTTTGAGTCAGAAATTAAAGACTATGCAGGTTTGCCGCTTCATCAGTTGTCCCACCACTTTTTGTAGGAACTTATTTTTAAACTTAAGAATCAATCTATAGTTACAATTTTAGAGGCAGAAAAAATGCCAATATCAAACCATCATCAACTGAATAACAGCAAATAAGAACCTTGAGCCATCTCATACCAATTTTTCACTTAGGCAAAAAAGTATCTAACACAAGAAAAACATCACTATTAGCCACCTGTGATTTTCCATGTCTTGCGCAAACTTCTCTCTTTACCAAAAACAGGCATACCCCACTAGTTGAACCTCAAAAATACAAAAAGCACTGTCCTTCCATTCTCCTGTTTGTTTGGCTGCTCCTATAGCTTAACATAGGATCAAATCTCATTCTTGCAGGAGAGAACAGTATATATATGAAAAATTAACACTAGACATAATAAGTATGACATACAATTCACAAAAGTTTACTCAGACTAAAAGAAAAGATAAAGGTTTCTTAAGCAAAATTTATGACCAATTAAAACTGGAAAGCATGTGTCTAATCTTCACTAGGCTGAAAAGATCGTGATGGTGGAGAATTTTTACTTATATGATTAAGCTGCATGTATGGTTGTTGCTTTTGTTGTATTGACAGAATGTAATGTCATATTCTTGATCAACTTGTCCCCTTGTATTAGTATTACCTCTTTTGGATGGGATTATTTTCTTGTTCATATGAGTTGTTATCCTGCACATTCTCTGCCATTATTTTTGCGTAATAGGCTAACTACTCAAAATGGACTTAAAATGTAAACACTTTAACAGTTTACCCAAGTGGAGCCATATATCTATCTAAATTAATATACGAATAGCGTATGGCTGAATAGGTTACATTCTTTAACGATTATATTGATGCTAATTTAATTATTGGAAATTTAGGAAAGAAAATACTTTTTAGTCAGTATTAATCTTTATGTTTTAGTTTTTTTCTAGGTAATGGTCTCACTCTTCTGCAATTAAATGCATGGGAAAGATCAGAGGTCTTATTACTAGCCACTCATCATAAGGATAGGTGAATATCATTGCTTTTAGAGCTGGTTTTACGGACCTGACCAACCCTTTTTTTTTTTCTGGGGGCAAAGAAAATGGTAGTAAGGATAGGTTATTCAAAGACTACTGGTTAAGGTGCCAATGGCATGTTTGAGATCCCAGATTAGCAACTCTTGCTATCAATTATGTGTGGTGACTTTAAACATTGTATTGGGTATATTCTAGAATTAAAATGTTGTAAAACTCATTTATCTGGTCTCACGATTTAATTTACTTTAGAAATCTAAATATGTTTTCTACTAATATTTTGCTCATGCTGTTTATGGTTTTCTACTCTGACATTGGTCTTATGGAAGTTTTCTTTCTATTTTGAACTAACTACATATCTTACAGGTAGTAACTTAGAAAACAGTCTGAATGTGCTGAACTCTTCTGAAGCAAGTCAAGCAACTCCCATAAAAACAAGAAAACTTTTTGTGACAGGTATGCTCACATTAAATTTTGCTATAGACACATCTTTCATTTTCAGTCCATCTGGCTGCTCCTATGATACCTATACAGTTAAAAAATGAATGTGCATTATTATGTCAAGAGTATGTAATTTGCTATGTATCTTCCTTTCAAAAATGTAAACATGGGACAAAATACAGTACCCAAAGAGAAGTCTCATTTTATTAGGAGTTGTTAGTCCCTCAGATTTTTGAGATCTCCCAGTTTAGTTACATCTCCTAAAGTACACTTTCCTTCATGGGGAAATCTTGACTATTATTTCCTTTCTAACAGGCCTATCATTTTATACATCTGAGAAAACCTTACGTGCTGCATTTGAAGGCTTTGGTGAGCTTGTTGAAGGTACCTTCATGAGTGTGTGTATTTATTCCTCTGCTCATAAATATTGTATCGCACAACATAAGCAAATGAGACGGAGCTTTTACTAAAAATGGTTATGCTTAACAGTTAAGGTTATTATGGATAAAATTTCTAAAAGGTCCAAGGGTTATGCATTTGTGGAATACACCACAGAGGAGGCTGCAGCTGCAGCACTGAAAGAGATGAATGGCAAGGTAAATATGTCCTTCTCCCTCTCTCTCTCTCACTTACGCACACACAAAAAAAAAAAAAATCATTTTCTTTGCATATGTTCTGTTTCATAATTGTCAAGTGGAAGAGGAAATAAAAAGGTGATAAAAATATCCTGCAAGAATTAAGTCTTGAGTATTTTAAGCTGTGCAGATTATCAATGGCTGGATGATAGTGGTTGATGTTGCCAAGACTAGCCCACCCAAATACAACAGGGGCCGTGCCAGACCTGTGGTCTGACAAGCAAAAGTGTCTCTGCAAGGTATTGATTATTTTCAACTCGGCCGTATGAATTTTGTTGAGCAGTTCACCTGGAAACACTTTATTGATCTTTACAATCTTATTTAGGTCAGTCATCGAATTCAAAGACCAAACACCTTATCACTTGGTCGTTAAAGTTTTGATACCATGCAAAGACCATTCCACCCTAAAAGCTTAGTATGTTAAGTGAGGGCTCGTTAATAATTTCATTATAGTCTCTAACACATGCTAGTTTACTTTAACTACATTTCATGATTGACTTACTGACCTTAGCTATATGCAATGCATACTTGGTTCAAGTAAACTTGGCTGGGAAAGATATATAGCATCTCTGCAATGTTTTTGCTCATTATGCATTCTGCTTCCGATGTCATTCATGCTACTTCAATTTAGCAAATTTTCCCTACTGATTTCCTGTTCTGAGAGCTAAATGCAATGCATGTTTGATTCAAGTAGACTTGGCTGGAAAGAAGTACCAAAGGGCAAGTGAAATAAACCCTGAATAAGTTACTATTCTATTACTATCCTTTTACTTCTAATTTCATACATTTTTTTTTTCAGTATATGCAATGAAATTTCTAACAATGCACTCATTTCTCCAAATATGTTTCAGGTGATTGTTACAAAGCAAACGCTCCTGAGTATTGAAACCATATATAAAGACCTCATGTTTGTCAAGAACCTTACTGATTGTGGGGGAGTCCAATACCTAAAACAAGAAAGTAGTTATGCTGCAATTAACTGGCATCATATGGTAGTCTCTACAACCTTCAGTCTCCATTTATGGGGCTTAAAAGTTGGGTGTCAATGTGGGTTTTGGGTTTTTGTTCAGTTGTAATGTAAAGCCTTTGAACATTAGAGTCCACGACTTAGCAATCAGCATTCAGCATACTCTCTGCAACAGGCTTTTGCACCCATATATACCATATTTTACCTTATTATCCCAATATATACCATCCCAAACCTATTTTCTCTAAATAGGACACAATCTGCCACGTATTCGGCTGCCATGAGATGAGATAATATAACTAGGGAGTAACTATGTGGGTGGCTTTAGAACATTGCGCTTCTATGTTCTAATATAAATTATTGGTAAAATGGGCCGGTGACCCTACCCGTTTAACCTGTGTATGCAAAATCTTAAAAGTTTTGGCCTGATTGAATGTGGGTTTAAACAACTTAATGTGGACAGGTTTGGGTTGGCCTGTTAAAGAAAAGTACTGTTTAATTAAGAAATTAAAAGTTTTTCTTTTCTATAAATGTTTTATGATATTTTGTTAAAAGCACATATACTTTGATATTTATACCTCTTTTTATAGTGCGTTTATCATTATTAGCCAATTTTTTTTTTTTCATTTTAAAAATTTTTCCAATTTACTGCTAGCCCAATGAAGCTGTGGTTAGTATAAGGTGTGTATGGATTTTCCTTCTTAGGCCTGTATATGGAACCAAAAATTCACAGCTTTCATTGGATGGCCAACACAGTCACTTGTTTTGATTCCATAGTTGTTCCCACTTTTGATGTTAAAAAGTCCGACTTGCCGCACAGGTTTCTTGACCCCGGGAAATTTGCTACATATAATCCAAAATGTAAAGTTTTTAAATTTCTCATGAACAAAATGTATTGTTGGTAATTAATAAGATCCTTAGTATGATTGTTTTTGTGATACGCTGTAAATTTCAACTCGTTTAAACCGGTTTCTGCTTATAGAGCATAAACACATTAATCTTCATGACACAAAACTACTATGTCTTGTTAACTGCTAAAATGATTTACAGAAATGTTATGGGAATGTTTGTAATTTAAGGAGACAAGCACACGGTTTTAAAAATTTGTTATATTTTTCAATTTAATTATGAAATGTCAAACTTTTTAAGTTTAAAATTTCAGGATGTTTGAAAAGCATATTTACATATTATGGTTTATTGTAAAACAAGATAAGAAATACTTAAAAAGGTTAATATGATTTTTCATAATTTAGAAAAATATTAGATAAAGGTATGGCATAAGACCATCGGAAGGTTCAAATTTTCTGTTTTTGATTATCTAGTAGAAAAAAATATTCTCTTATTTAAATGAAATATAATGTCTTAGCCAAACAGAATATATTTTCTGACAAAATAAAAATTTTTTGTTTCTTCAAACAAACTCTAAAAAACCTACAAGAATTAGAACTTTTATTCAAATCTCCATTCAACTAAAAGATTCTTTACAAAATAGAGGGTAAAACATGGCCCCCCTATCTGAATTGCGGTAAATTGATAACAACATATACAATTATTTATTCTATATATAAAGACTTGTCTATTTGATAATCGGTACTTATAGCGTCCACAACTGACTGTACTTGTTCGTTTGATGATAGCAATCAACCCTCCTCCCCAAACTCCTGGGTGAATCTCTCATGCAGCTCAAGATCAGCTTTACTTACTGTTGGCTTCTGCCTCGCTAGTACCTTATCAAAATCTGCCCTTGTTATCGGTGGTGGCACAATCTGTCATCAACTCAGAAAATTAAAATGAAGAAAATGAGAGAGTATTTAATCACTTTTTCATATGAATACGAAATTTATTGTTGGGACTGATAAAGTGTACCAGCAAAAAAAATTCTCTTCTTTGGTTTATCTATCAAGTCAGATCATGAAACCTCAAACATAACAAGCAGATTAATAATTCTTATTTTTAATTTCTTTTCCTTCCTATGGCATCCTCCACTGCATTTCTTATCTTATCAAAATGTGAACACAGATTTGTGAAATCAACATCCTAATCGGTCTCAAACTGCAAAAGAGAAGCTAAGCCATTATCTTTAGATTTTCAGTTGTTGGCATGCTTGGCGCTTAATTCTGCAATAATTTCGGACTTAAGATCCTCTCATGTATATGATAGTCATGTCAGAAGAGAGATAATACACACAAATTCCTTGTGAATTAGTTACAAAAATACAAAAAATTTTTGTAAGTATATCACTTCTCTTCTCACTATATCATATAAGAGAAGCCAAAGCCAAAACTTTCCATTAGAAAATCTGAAGAAAACCTCATTTTCCCACCCATTATGTACCTTTGAAGCAAGACCTTGTGCATCAAGTTCTTGCAGGGTAATGTTGACAGCTCCTTTTTTGTTAGACTCGCAAGGGATCCACATTCCGTTGGAGGTTTTCCTAAAGAATTTCGAATCCCTGGTTTTACGAACAGGTTCAAAAAGCACATCCTTAACCTGGAAGAAAGGATAGGAAAAAGCTTGAAGGCTTAGCCATTCCACAAGTTCATAAAAGAATTGCTGCTTAACAAAGGGCCAAGACTTAGAATAGCAATCAAGGACCAAAGAAAAAGGAGCAAGTGAGACTCACACAAACAGAAATGTCTGAACCAGAAAATCCATCAGTTTTGCTAGCCAATTCCTCAAAATCTTTTTCAGTTAAGTTATGTGGGGTATCTCCAAGATGCACCTGCTCATATTAATATCCTTATAGGAATGGAATTATGGAAATAGAACATATTAACACGGCTATTATGGTCTATGGACACACAAGGATATATACATCATTGAAAGTTTTCGTACCTTAAACATGTGCTGCCTTGCCTTCATGTCTGGGAGAGGTATGTATATTCGTTTGTCAAAGCGTCGTCGTATGGCCTGCATATGCTTTACTTTAGTCTAAACCCAACAAAAATAATTACCATAATTTATGAGTCTTTGTCAACAGACTTTAAGAGGTTCATTTTCCAACCTGATCCAGAGCATAAGGAGTATTGGTGGCTGCAAGAATGAGAACTTTATGATCTTCTTTACCCGCACCCTGACAAGTACTCAGTTATAATAGAAATTTAATACATTAAAATATATATTTATTTGATTGGAAATCTTTTTGGAACAGAAATTTAAAAAAAAAAAAGAAAGATACAAAGTGTTTAAAGGTTACCAGCCAAATATACAGGCAAGAATAGACACCATTCATAGGTAAAGGATATCAAAATATCAATTGATTTGAGTTCAAAAGCAGCTACTGTTTCTCAACGTTTAAGGGCATGATTGATTGAGGGAAAATGAAGCAGTGATATTCCACTACTAAGGCATACCCTCATGCATAGACAAAATCATAGACTCTAATTCATCTAGACTTAAAAGCAGTACTAAATATTTTATATAAGCGTTGATTATCATCTCAAGATATAAGGTGTTGGCATAATCTACTAATTTAAGCATATGGCGGACTCAATTTTGTGCCATTCCAATATTCTGAAAGAATGATTATCCTATACATCTAAGCAGATATACTGGTCAATATAGTTCTTAATTTTTAAGAAATAGAAACTTTAAAAAAATCAAGGGGCTGAAAACCCCAAAAGACTATATAAATTACCCCAAAAAAGGGTTCGAAGCAACCCTCTACCATGCAATTCTAAAAAGTTTAGATACATTTATTAAAGATATATTTTGGTTTAGTCATGTGAGATAGGCGTTTCAATGAACACAACCTACCTGCATTTGTACAAGAAGTTCAGTTTTGATGCGTCTAGATGCTTCACTTTCATTACCTTCACCTCGTTGGCCACATAAAGAATCTATTTCGTCAATAAAAATAATTGAAGGAGCACTTTCACGAGCCATTTGGAAAAGACTGGAAACCAGCTTTTCACTTTCGCCCATCCATTTAGAAACTAGATCTGATGATGAAACACTGCATACGGACAGCAAATAGAACTGTCACACAGCAACTAACAACATATTTATAAAGCTGAAACTTTATACCCACTGATTACTTGGAACAATAAAAAAGTTCAAAAAATTATGACTAGATAAGTGCCTAAAGGAAGAATGGTTGATAAACAAGCAATTACAAGAACGAATATATGAATATAAAAGTAAATCTCTGTTTCTCTTCCTTCCAGTGAGCGCCCCGTAAGCCAATAAATGGCTGACTTGTTGTCCTATCCTTAGTTTTTCCATGAAAAGCTGAACAATTCAATAATCAGTGTGCTCCTTGAAAGTTAGCCGGATGAGTGCAGAATCCATCAAGGAGTATAATACCTAAAGGTTGCATCTAATATACATGAATATAGTACCTGAAGAATGTCGAGTCTGCCTCTGTAGCTACTGCCTTTGCTAAATACGACTTCCCTGTTCCAGGAGGACCATATAATAGAAATGCTCTCCATGGTTGTCTCTTCCCTAAGCAAGTATGAGATTACATGAAATTGTAGTAACTAAAATTGAAAAATGGTAGGATGCTTCATATGCTAAAAATTTTTTGACTGAAATTGATGCTAAGAGACTCAAATCTCCAAGTGAGAGTTTTCCTGAAAATTGTCATTGACAAATTAGTTATTACTGATCAGAAATGAACTTCCTCACTAGGAGAAAATGAAAATAAGATCCGATGATTGTTTAACCATCTGATTAGCAAGATCAGGTTCATTGCTTATGAGATTAGTGGTCTGTTCTACTTATTTTGCATACCTCAGAATCAAACAACCACTAAGGACAGTTTCTTCAATGCTAATTATCTGATAGATATAATTTTGCAGGCATGTTGGCAGTGAGTCTTGGCAGTATCGTTATCCGACACGCCTGAAAATAAGTATGTCTCATGCTTTAGGATACAACAGAGACTTGATACAAGAAGATTATTTTAAGTAACTTACCCGTAAAAAATTGTGGGAACTTAACAGGCAATATGACAGCCTCTTGTAATGCCTGTTTGGCACTCTCAAGCCCAGCAACATCACTCCATTTGACATTTGGTTTCTCTCTGATTATTACGGAATCAAGACCAGCCTTGAGCTTCGCTTTCTCTGGATCATCCTTATCTCTCTCTTCTCTTGACTTTGAATTTGGTCTTGCAGCATCAGATTGAGCTGCACCACTAGACAAGTTACGCCCACTTTCTCCTGCATCGAGAATGGCACGTATCTCCTCCGCTCTCCTCAAGTATTGAGCAAATTTCTCGGTTATTGCTTCCTTGATCTTGGGGTTCTTCTCATACTTCAAATGAGTCTTCAGGTATTCCAATGCATTCATATAAAGGGTAAATGCCTTCTTATAGTTTCCAGAATCATCCTCATGAACTGCCTGCTTCACATACTCTGCTGCTTGTTCCTTGAAATTGCAATACATTCTCCTCTAATTTCAATGAGCACAATTGCCTCAAGCCCTTTATCGAGTAAAATTTCAAAGTCTCAACTCTAAATTATGCTATTTTTATCATATTAACAGAGAGATACAGAGAGATAAGGATAACTTTTGAAATTCTACTAATGACGCTAGGGAAAAAACACCGCCATAATTTCACTTTGGGGTTCTATGATGTTCTAATACGCAAGTAAAACAACTATAATTCGGCAATAATCTCAGCAAGATATATTTGAAACTAAAGCTATAAACTATCAACCATTTTAATGATCATCGTTCAGAGAAAAAGCTCAATTCCTTGAATTGGTTGACAAGGTGGATCCAGCACCTATAAACGATCGTACAAGTTATATAGAATAGCTAAAATCTAGAAGCAGAGAACAGAAAATTGCAGCTTGAACGCGATCAAGATAGTCGCTAGCTAGCTTCTGTTTCGTTATCTCTCGTTCATGCTTTGCGAAATACTCATCTTATATTTAAAAATAAATTTTTTATAATTATAATAATATTATTTTAAATTAATATTATTATAATTATATCCTTATATTTTAATTAAATGTATTAATATATTTAAAAATATAAATATACCAAAATAGTCCTGAAGAAAATAGGTGACTCTTTAATAAATTAAAATGGCCCTCCAGTAATTTTATATTATTCTTCAAAAAATATTCTAAGTCAAGAAACATTCGAAGTATTAAAGACACTTAGATTTTCATTTTTGTTTGATGTAGAAATTATTTTGATTAAAAATAATAGAGAATTATGTTAAAAAATCTTATCTTGAAAAGATTTAAGTTAATAAATAAATTTTTAATTTATCTCGTTAAAATATTAATTTTTTTGGCCAAACATTAAACTGTTAACTTAGTCCAGAAGAAAATGAGGGACCGCCAATGAACGTTTTTCCTGTCTTTTTCATTAGGAGACTAGAAAAGAAATAGCTATTGAAATTTTGGATGCTTATATAAAAGAAATTAATAGTAAAATATAATCAAAGTTATGGGATGTATTTTAAAAATTTATAATTATGTTTAAAACAATTTTTTTTTAAAAATTAATATTAAATATTAAATTTTTTTTAAACGCCAATATTCATATTAATAGTAAAATATTTTTAACAATTTTAAATAATTAAAAATAGTTTTTCTCTATCTTAAAATTTATATCACGCTGCATTTTGCGGTACAGCTCGACAAGCGCCTCTCTGATCTCCGTTAGCGCTGTTGCTTCCACCACCGCGACTTGGCCGTGGCCGGTAACCGCGACACCCCAATTCTCTTCTCCTTTTAGCGGTACGAGTTCATCTCTCATTCTTTACATTTCTACTCTTTGAGGCTCTTAAGTTTGCCCCTCTTCAATTTCCCACCATTCTGGTCGTAGGTGGCTCAGGTCTTCTCATTCAATCACGGCTAGGGCATAACCGCTAGCTTTGGTTTGAAGGTTTGTACTATGTTCCTCATTCTAACTGAAATAAATTTAGGATGTGACTGAGATGCTCTGAGTTGCTATCCTCCCATTGATCAAATTTGAATGGAAAAAAATTATTTTTGGGTTTGAATTCTTGGGTGTTTGGGGTATTGCTTTCAATGGCTATGGTTTTGGTAGTTAATTTAGCAGTACAAATGATGATCTTGGTAATTTTGAACTGAGAGTGATACTTTTTTAATTTTCCCAAGTTGGCGCCAAGTGGGTATTCTTCTGAGTCAAGAGATGTATCTATAGAATTCTAGTTTATATATATATTTTTTACTTTCCTTGATGATCGGACCAAGTAAAGTCGTTGATATTAAGTTCGTAATTTGGTTCCTTTTTAATTAAGACCAGTTTTGTATAGGTTTGAAATATACAGGTTAGTCCGTTAGTGATAAGGGTAAAACTTATTTTCCTTGGTTATTCTATTTTTTATGATTCCAACCTTGATCGTGCTTTCTTTTGTATCGTGCTTTCTTTTGTACCGTAGATTGCAGAGGAAGAAAATGAAAGTCAAGGTCTTGCGTATCCTGCACAAGTCGCTAGTCCTTCTATTACTTATTGTTGTGCACATTGTTTTTGTTTTTATTTCTTCATCTTTTGATTGTAAATTCTAGCATTCTTGTTCCCCTTTAGGGTCTTTTATAGTTTTTTCCCCTTGGGCAATGAGGCTCTTTCATAATTGTGTGTTAGTCACTTTACTCTAATTTTAGAATGTAATGTTGAAATTACAGAAAATAGTTTTGTTTAACGTTTTCCCTTTCATCAGGGCAATTATAGAGCATTAAAAATTATAGCAGCATATTTGATACCCCCTAAAGGATCATAGATTTAGTTAGCTTGAATATGGTGGCGTTGCATGTGAACTGGACATTCTAATCTGTTTTGGGGAAATATGGGACAGTGTAAAATGTTCTCTTTTTTGGGCCGAGATATCAGATAAAAAATGATTACAAGTTGCATCTGAAAACCTTTTTTCTTTCTTTTGAATTGATATTTCCGTGCTATTGCAAACAACGCTGAAGAATTTCAATGTAGTCAGTTGCAAAAGTTTTGTATTGGGTAGTATTAGTAACATTGAAAACGACTATAAATCAGTAATTCTTTTTTCATGTTTAAAATTTACATGTTTGTATCTCTGCTTCTTAGTAAAATCTTTTGTTGCAAGCATATCGAGTATATTTGCAGATTGTTTTGCTTGACTCAGTTTTCTATCTGGATTTCCCCTGGGCTTCTGAAAAGAGTATGTTCTCTACCTATCTTGAGGATCTGTTATATGCAATATCTATCATTTCTTTTTGGTCATGTAGTAATCATAATTTTATTTGAATGTGATAGCTAGAACTTATTACTTTGTTAATTCTCAGATATCCTAGGCATATTCAACTGTTGTTGACTTTCCTTTCTTTAAATGCTCACATTCTTGCCCATTGTGTTGATTATAGATGGCATGGTGTTGCGTCATGGACTTGGGATGCTCAGGATGAAACATGTGGGATTTGTAGGATGGCCTTTGATGGATGTTGCCCTGACTGTAAACATCCTGGGGATGACTGTCCTTTGAGTAAGTTACTGATGACATCATAGATGCCTTTTATTGTTTATTTCATACTTGTGCCGAAGAATAATTACTGAATTCCTTAAATTTGAATCTTCAAACTGGCCACCAAGGCAGTAGACTTGGTGGCTGGTTCTTTGATTCTCTGGGACACCACTGTTTGATCTTGCTCGCCTTAAATACAACTGCAGAAAAGTATCTGTAGGTTAAAATGCTATTGGCACTCTTCTTCTCAACCCTCATTCCACACTGGAAGCACTTATTAGTTGTTACTCTAGCTGTATGTCTTTGTGCTAGTAGATATGCTTGGTTGAGTGTTGTTCTGGCCTTTAGGATTAGATTGGCAAATAGCTTTTTCATGATGGTGGTGAATAATAGGCCAACAATGATGATGTAATGGAGGGTTCTGCCTGATCTCTAGGACTTTCTTACTCTTGTGGCGGCGGGTATACAGATGCTCATGCTGCAAAAGAGCTGTAGTCAAGTACTTCTGAAAGGGTGTTGGTGGAGACCAGTTTCAAGGAAATGCTCTGATGAAGTTTTATTTATAAAAACAGTATCAGGGATGCCTCTCTAAATAAATCAGAAGAGGAAATGGCCCTGAGGAACAGTATAGCGGTATAGTAGTGCAGCAAAAGGAAATAGAAAGCAGGAGCAAAGATAATCCACTGGCTTTTGAGAGGCCAGCGTCTCTCCAGAAAACACTCCACAACTTCCCTGCCTCCCCCCAATGAACTTCTCTCTGCAATAAACCCAATATCCGCCTTCCTTCTCACTCCACCACCCCCTGACATGTCGGCAGTTAGTTACTGCTCAGATTCTCTCCCCCCACATGCTCTGCTGGGCCATTCACACCTTTCCTGGCACCTCTTCTAATGTATACGTTGCCATACAATTGGTCCGTTCCACCAGGGCCATCAGGTGTTAAGTGCTTCTTCTTCAATCATGCACACCTCCCCTTCTCAGTCAAGTCATATCACTACTGTATCCAAAATTTTCAAATAAAAGAAAAGCTGAATACTTCTGGGTTTCCATATTGGGACATATATCCATATCAATATCTGGTATGTGTACCACATGGAAAACTATCCCAAATTGAAGCATTAGTACTTTATAGGCACCTGCCCAATTGAATGAAGATGCAAAAGTTAGGGCAGAAAAAAACCAAAAAAAAAAAAAAAAAGAAGAAGAAAGAAAGAAAAATGTTATGAAAATAAAGAGTAACTGAATTTTAAAACTATTGTAACATCTAATTGTTTTATGAATTAATTACTCAAGCATAAAATTATAGATATTTAGTCATAATGTTGAAATTGAAAACCTAAATATATTTTCAGCCCTGAATTTCATATATGGAACTTTTTATGCATTTGTATTATGTATAACTCTTTTTTTTCTTTGAATTTACTTTTTTTGTTACTTTCAAGCTCTAACAAAGTCTGTTTAAAGTGTCATTGTTACAAAGAAATTAAATTATATTTCTACTTTTTAACTACGCATAATATGAATTTCATAGATTTAATTTGATAGATGCTAAATCATCTTGTATCACCTACTTATTGCACTCAGACCTCCCTCCGTTGGCCCCTTTTTTCTACTTGTTTTGCTTTCTTTCTGACTCAGCATGATGAAGGGCTTTGAAGATAACATGTTTTGTAGTATGGCTTAAGAGATATAAACTCTAACTTGCACTCGTAGAATTCAGAGCAAATAATTGGCTAAATTTTATATGAGTTTAGAACTTCAGTACTGGCACTTTCTGTTTTGATGAATAAATTTAATCATGTTGTTTTCCTCTGTTTTCCCTTCATTCTTCCTTCCTCTCTTTCTTATTTTTGTTGAAACTTGCGTTGGAAGTTTTGAATGGAAACACTGGCTTCAAGTAGATTTTTATATTTCAATGTAATTTTTTAGTCTATTAACTTATCCTGTCACCCTGAATAGCTGAAGCTCCCCTTGCCATCCTCCTCTCGCAGAAAATACTGTATGAAAGTTTAAGCTACTCTTGTGGGTTAAGGAGTGTAGTATCTTGTAGTGAACGCAAGGATATAAACGTTATTATGTCGTCACAATATTAGTATAAATATAGGTTAAGCGTCAGTGTTTTGTATGAGTTCCTTCGTATTTCACATTCACACAATCACACTATTTTTCCTGTCAACCTTTTCCACTTTTCCTGTCTTCTAAACAAATACGAGCAATTCTAGTTTCATGTACATGGGAATCTCTTTATCATCTGGCTGTAACTTGGTATATAGATCAATTCGTATATATAATAAGTGGTGACTATGTATTACTTTTAGCTGAAGCAGCCCAAAGCAAATTTCCTATAAGTCAGAATTTCCGAGACAGGATAAATGTTCTTTTGGGCGTGAAATAATATAAAATTTTGTAGATAGGATATAGAAATAGAATTGTGCTTGAACAAGAAGTTAACTGTTATGTCTCTGTTGACAAACTCCTTTCAACCCTCCCGCACACACATCCGCATGTAGGAGTTTTTACCTTGTATATTAATGTGATAAAATCGCATCATAAGAATGGTGAAATGATCAATATTTTTTAGTATGATAGTGATTAGTCTAAATCATTTAAGGAAGGTTTTCTGATGACAGTTTTTCTTAGGGCGGTTGCTATTTCAGATTTGCAGAAAAAATGGTTCTGCTGCACTCTTAATTAGAAGATTATTTTGTGTCTTTATTTTTGAGGTTCTTCATGGAGATGGCTTCTTACTCTTTTATTATGATTCTCGCAGTTTGGGGTGCATGCAATCATGCTTTTCATTTGCACTGTATCCTGAAATGGGTGAATTCTCAGACTTCACAAGCTCATTGCCCAATGTGCCGTCGGGAATGGCAGTTTAAAGGATGAGAAAAAGATAAATTGGTTGACACAGTTTGAACTCTCTCTCTCTCTCCCTCCCTCCCTCCACTCTGCCTTCCCTGTGGTTTTGGATGCTTAGAACATTGAAAAGAAAAGAATGTTATGGCTTCATTACTAGAGAACAACATTGAGTGAGTGAGACCGAGTGTGTACCTTTGGTAGTTCCAGGAATTTAAATTGAGTAATATTTCGTTTGTGATAACAAAGCTGGATGAACAGATGATTTTCAAAAGTTTAGTTTCAATCGAATGGTGTTATGTATACACATATGCTTTTCATGTGCTACCGATGTTTATTCTAATGTCTAAAACATTATATGTTAAAAAAAAGGGGGGCTTTTGACCAATAAATTAGAATAATGATAATAATTATTATATTAGATAAAAGATTCAAATATTATGCCCCCATTTTTATCCAATTATAAGTATTTCGTCCAGTTGCAAGTTGAGACTTTTTTGTAATCTTATATTTTTATTTGGTGTTTTTAGGCCGTATTAAGGTGAAATACTTAATTGTTTATTTTTTTCAATATATAACCCTAATTCGTAAACACTAATTCTAAACTCCAGCCTTAACTCAAACTTTGAAAGCCAACCTTTGATCCTCAAATGTTTTAATTAAAATTGCAAACTCTAATCTCGTGACTAATCAAGATAAGATGTGTAAATTAAATAATAATAATAATAATAATTAAAATAATAAAGTAATAAAACAAGAAAATGTAGCATCTAGAGGAAACATTTTTGGCGATATATCATTTTATTCTTTATTTTTGTCATTCTTGGATCAAAAAGCCTGAAAAGAAGTGTTTGAAATGAAAATGCAGAAGCAACATGAGCAAATTCAACCAAGATCCAGAAGTAGAGAAACTTTTAAATAATAAAATTTTCTCTTGCGAGAGGTATATATATATATATATATATATTGTGTAAGTTTAATATGTTCAAATTATTCTGAAGTAGACCTTTGATTGGCATGAAAGTATAAGAAATCCAAGGAATGAGGAAAACCCAAATTGGGCAATTCCATGTATTTTATTCAGATTCGATTCTATGGGTCTTCAATTCTGTGTTTCTTAATTCATGATTCTACATAAACAGCGTTGTTAATGGCTGTGAAAAAAGAGAGAGGCTAATCTATGATTTACATAAGTAATTTAATTTTAGGAAACTCTTAGTAACCAAAATATTTTAATTAAACATTACTTTCTTGAGTTTCTCATTGGTTTCTAAGTTTGAATAATCCACATCTCCATGTTTTAATGTTTAGGATGTTTATAACATGATTGGTCCTAAATTTGGGAAGCTTAAAACTTTATATATATATATATATCTCAAAAGAGAGATTTATTTTATAAGCAGTTTTATTCAGATTAATATTTTGGATTTTTTTTTTTAAAATCATGTTTGCCTTCCTAACCTTAGTTTCTATACAAACAAAAAAAACCTAAATTATATGTTTGATAAATTATAACGATGAAAAAACTTATCTTTCAATAAAAATTTTTAAATATAAATTACAATAATACAAATTTATTTTTGACTAAAATTAAATTTACAAATATCATTGATCACCATATATATATTGCAGTATGTGTGTGCTGACGTAATTGTTGAATATGACTCAACCAATTAAGATAGGAGATAGTAAAAAGATGACTCAGTTTTCAGCATATAAAGATAACGAATCTCTTGTGATTGGTTCAATTTGCATGTCTAGTATGAAGCAACCCTAAAGAAAAAAAAAAATATCGATCCAAGAACTAAAATAAATTTTCTTAAAGAAGAAGTAATATTATATTTATTCCCTTTATCTTTGTTTGCTTTTTATTGGTTCGATTTGATCTTGATGGAATTGGTTCGTTGAATGATGACATATTCCATTCTATTATTTGTGACTGAAATATTTCGGGCATTATTCTAAAAATATTTTCCAATATAGATGTCATATTTCTTTCTGGAATTATAAAAAAAAATTTAAATGCTAAAATTTTTTATATAGGAATTGACAATTAATATAAAGTATTTGACATAAGGAGAATTCAAACTCATAATATAAATGACTGCAAAGCTCTTGAAGATCATATTATTTTTGATATAGCGAACTCTAATAATAATGTATATATTATATTAAAATATGCTATTGGAGCATATAAAAATTCAAATAATTCAAAAAGCTAATGGAAATTCACTTTATTTGCTGAAAAAAAGAAAGAAATGACAATATGGTTATTGGAATATGTCAACATAACGTGCTCTTAATGAGTCTGTAAGGTGTCGCTGATTAAATAAGCTCTTCGTTGAATCAGAATCTTGGGATATATATATATATATATATATATATTAATAAGCAAAGTTTATCTACAACTAAAATGTAATTAAATTATGTAGATTTAATTGAAAATAATTTAATTATATGAAAAAAATATAAATAAAAATAATACCATAATTTTTTTCAAAAAAACTCAAATTTGGTGATGTTAAACGTTCAATTTGAATGCACTAATCGGGTGTCGAGGGGTGATTATTCTCCTTGGACTTTTTAAAATATTAATTTTTATAGATAATTTCATCTTATATTTTTTATTTAATCTCTCATTTAATAAAATTTTATTATTCTTCTCTCATAAGAATTCGTTTTTCATAATTCAAATATTAATACCAAATATTTTCATCGCTTTTTAGAATTAAATTTGACATCCAGTACTAAGTAGTATCATTATTTATTGAAATAGTACTACACTCATTTCAGGCCAAAGTGGTACTACACCCTTCATATATATAATAGCAATAAGAGAGACTTGCAGTGCACGATTCTGCTTAAAGGAACCACTTCCCTCCACTCAACGCAACACCCTTTTTCATGACAGTTCAAACCACTCGATTTTCTTGATCACCCCCACCAACACCACCACCACCACCACCACCCACCTCTCTGACTCTCTCTTTTGTTGATAATGCAATTTTTTAATTCCAATTTTGCTATTTTTTTTTGTCAATAGATACCTGTTTATTAAAATAATTCATTTACATTTTAAAATTTTTTATGCAAAATGACCTAAATGCAGTTAATGGTTATTTCGGTTTGAGCAAATCTCAACTACCCCACTTTCTTAGTTCTGCTTTTTAAGTGCAAGAATAATAATAAAATAGATAAATTGTTTTACTACAATTATAAAATTAGTTACACCATACAATTATTATATGACACATAACAAAAAGATGTGTCATATGTAGTATAATAACATAAAATAACTTATTGTATTTATTTTTAGATTTTATTTATGAATCCTTTTTTATTTGAAAATTTAAATTTATTCCATCTATTTTTTATTTTCAATAATCCAATATTAATTTATAACTTCGTTAACTCACTTTTATATTTTCTTTATTTTTTTCAATAACTCTACAACTTCTTAATTTTATTCTTATTTTCTATTTATGAACTAATGTTTCGTAAGGTAGATGGGATAAATAAAAAAATTTTAAAAAATATTTGGTTTTATAAATAAAATCTAAAAATATTAGGATCAAAACATCAATACAATAAGTTATTTTAAGTTAACATACAATAAGTAATTAATATATTTTGACATGTTATTGTCACATGTATTCTTTTTAATATGCTATATAATAATTGTACCAATGCAGCCAATTTTATAATTGCATCAAAGATGACATCATAAAAATATATTATAGATAAGGTGACATCTTTGGTGCATTCACAAATTTAAATATACCACTATATCTAATTATAATGTAGGAACATAATTATAATAACATCAACCTAAAAAATAACAATTTTGTAATTATATCCTTATTCCTATGTTATAATTTAGTATACTGATACATTTAAAATTGTGAGTATATAATAAATTTTACCCATAAATAAAGATGTTAGATATATGCGCATACCGGTTATTTTGTTTTACATTTTGATCCATACATGGGACGAAACTTATCAAATTTTGCTCAAATAACTATGTTTTATAATTATATATATATACAGACTACTTTGTACTAAAATTAATTAGGAACATTAATATTAATCGTGCAAACTTTTTGAGTTGAAATTTATATAAAACTCAACTCTTAATCAGATTTATTCATCTGATTTTTATTCAATATAAGCAAAATCATTTAAAATCACAAATAGCAACTTGAATTAAGCTACATCAATTATTTTATGTATGTTATGGATTGAATCCATCAACATAAAGTCTTCTTGAGTCTAAGGAATAAGCTTGACTTGAAGCAATATATTATCAATCATTTTTAGACATTGAAATGATACATGAAGTCATTGAAATAAACATTGACTATAGTTAAACAAAATTAGTTAAAATTAATTGATACTCTTCAGGGTTATTCTCTTTTGTTTTAATATTCTCTCCCGTGACAATGAACTTTCTTCGCAAAATTAACTTATTTCTTGGATTTTTACTAATAACTAGCTATGCTCTCACTTTTTTCCTCCATTTTTTAGTAGATAAATATATTTATATTTGTATTTTATAAAAAATATGAGAGAAGCCTTTCAATTTTTTGAATGCGTGAATTAATAGATCAATTTTTTTTTTCAAATCCAAATTAATTAATGTTGTTGTCGTCTGGCTGAAATTTTATGTAATTTTTCTTCTGTGATATTTGACTTCTATAGGACTGTGAGATTTGATATTATGTAATTTGACGTGGTTGTCTTATTGTAGCATCATTTATTCCAATGATATATTTCAGGAAATTAATAAAACTTTTATTCATTTTTTTTACTTTAAGAAAAATTTTAAATATTTATTTATTTATCGCTAAATTTAAAATTTATACAATTATTACAAGTGTGGCCCTATACTTTGCTTTTGAGGGAAGTTTCATTTACGTTCCAAAATAAAAAATAAAAAAAAACCATTATTGATCAAGCTGGTTCGTTACAACAAGTAACCTACTATGATTAAGAACCTTCCCAACAAAAACATCATCATCAAATGAGATTCATTTATATAAAATTTATTCATGTAAAATTACAGTAAAAAAATTTTTTAAAAAATTATTAATATTATTCAGAACTATGTAATACTATCCTTAAAAAAAATTATATAATACTAATTGAAATGTTTTTCTAGATATATAACATTCATAAAATATATATAAGACAAGATAAATATTATTTTATTTTAATTTATATTCAAAATCTTAAAATATTAATAATAATTTTTATATTTAAATTTAAATTAAATTTATAATTAAAACACTTGAAATAATCTAATTATATTTTTAATAAAAAATAAAATAAATTAATAATTTTCACTATTATGTATAAAGAAGGAATATTTACCATCTTCAAAGTTCAATGTTGCCCTCCAACCCATCCCCACGACAGGCCCACACATCCACGGAATATATCTTCAGTTTCTATTGGAAAACGTTCTTTCAAACTTTTCCTTCCTCAAACCATCGTGGGCTTAGTCTATAAAAGATTCTTACGCGCAAAATTTTCTCCACAGACACCGCTCAAAATCCATCTTCCATTAGTCTTTGTTCATTCTGACTTGATTTCTTCTTCAGTTTTTTCTACACCCATAACCATGTCTCAGGTGCTTCACCCTGCTCCTTACTTTGCTTTCTTGCTCCATTTTCTTCGATTTTATGCGTCTGCTGTGGGACTTTGTTCGCCAATTTTCATGTGTTTGATCATTTTAATTCTGGGTCTTATTTCTTCACGCTTTTGTTTTTAATTCGTAATTCTATTCCGTTTATGTGGGTTCTCGTTCATTGTTCTGCATGTTTGGGCCGAACTGAAAGAATTTCTGATCAGGAATTCTTGGAAGTGGTACGGGCGTGAAATGATGGTAGTATCCCTGTCTTAAGGGAAAGTTATTTATTTATTTATTTTTCTTGAAATCCGATTGCCCAACAAAATTGATTTCCGAAAATTAGGATTTCAACTGTTTGTTTGGGAAACCCAGTACTCAGTGGAAGTACTTAGTATGACAGAATTTTGTGAATGGAATTTGAATTTGGGAGGCATGAGGTTCGAAATTTAGATTTTGAAATAGCTTAGAGGGATCAAGGCGTCCGCATATGGGTGTTTCTTGAAAGTCGTAGAACAGGGCAGGTTTCAGCTGTGACAGGTTGGGGATTACAATGCTTTGAACTGATCGTGTATGCCATGGCTGTGAATATTTTGCATGATCTCAAAGAATGGTCAAAATGAACCTGCATCATTAGCTGTTTTGTTTTTCAATTAAAAGTTTATATGCATGTCTTTACCATTCATAAAAACTTTTTGAATGCGAATCCTTAAAGCTAGTTCCTGTAATCCATGCTTAGCCTTATCTATACGTCTCATATATGACTATCAATAGATTTTAGACGACGAGCAGAAATGCTGAAAAGCAAAGGGTGACTATTCCTTGCTGTTTTCGATTAAATACGATTATATTAATCTTATTTCTATCTGTTTGTCTTGCTCCCCTGCCTGGCTGCCTTCTCTTAATTTGATTCCATTGCTTTTTAATATTAGAGTACTCTTGAATGTCTTTCTTTTATGCTTGTATTGGTTGGGGGCAAAGTTTACCCATGATTATTTACTTTTTTTCCCCCCTCTTCATTTACCTGAAATTTTTGCTTTGTGGATGCAGACTGTTGTCCTCAAAGTTGGCATGTCATGTCAAGGATGTGCTGGTGCAGTGCGAAGAGTTTTGGACAAAATGGAAGGTATACTTTACGCCTGGAAATATTTTTTCCTTCCTTTTTTGTATAATTACTATTTTCACAGCCTGCGTCATCTTTGATTAACTTTCGAGTGCAAATTTTGTTTCTGTCTGAAACTTCCTTCCTGTAGTTTCTTTCCTTTCTCCTTCCCTTTGTTCTCTACTTCAAACCTGTGCGCTTTTTAGGTTGTTATGACATCTTGCTTTAACTGACTAAAGTGATTATGACATATTACTGGAAATTATAAAGTTTAACAGCTCAGTTTCTTGCTAATTCAGTTTTCTCTTGAACTTGTTTCGCTTTATACGTTGGACTATGATTATATGATCACATGGGCTTTCTGTTCTGAGTTATGTTCTTGAAGATCATTAGTAACATCCTAGGCGGGTTGATTGTCACCCTAGCTAGCAGTCAAATTCGTATTACTTTAAACATGTTTGAGGGATTTTCCATAACTTTCAATTTTGTCTTGTGGATCATGTGATCCAATTTATTAATGCATTCATGCATCCTATTGATGGTCCCCTAACCTCATTCTGTGCCCTGCCAATTGTACTCATCTCTCTTCCTATTGTAATCTTGATTTGCAACTTGAATCAGCGAATGATCTTTTCTTGTTGCATGGGGCATTTATTTCTTGTTGGCCTATGTTTATGTGCAGCTTTTATTGTGATTTTTGTCACTGCAAATCCCCTGATCCACCCAAAGCACGGAAAATCTGATTTCTTACCTATCTTCCCAGTTATAGAATAGATTTTCATCTGACTGGCTTGCGCTTGTTGCTTCAATCTTCTTGGTTTCCATGAATTGTTGCTGCAATGACAGCTCCATGACTATGAGATCCATAGTTTCTCTTGAAATGTTGTCTTATATTTAAAAGTATTGTTATTTGCAGGTGTAGAGTCATATGACATCGATATGAAGGAACAAAAGGTGATAGTGAAAGGGAGTGTACAGCCTGAGGCGGTTCTGCAGACGGTGTCCAAGACTGGGAAGAAGACTGCCTTCTGGGAAGCCAAAGCTCCTGCTGAGCCAGAAAACAAGCCCTCTGAAACTGCAGCGCCAGCTGAGCCTGAAAACAAGCCTTCTGAAACTGCAGCACCAGCTGAGCCAGAAAACAAGCATTCTGAAACTGCTGCACCAGCTGAGCCAGAAGACAAGCCTTCTGAAACTGCACCAACAGCTGAGCCAGAAAACAAGCCTTCTGAAACTACACCAGCTGAGCCTGAAAAGAAGACGTCTGAAACTGTAGCTGTTGCATAGAACAAAACCCAGATGGTTGGTTCAATTTCCAACTGGAAGTAGTTGTTTTGTTATATCAAATTAATACATGGTGAACTTACTGATAATAACTGTATATTTTGCCATACGAAGTGTTTAGTGTATGCTTATGTTCTAATTTAAAGCTTTTAATAACTCCTTGATTTCTGTCAAATGTAATGCTGCTATTGCATTAGTGTGCTTTTATTCAGGATTCAACTTTCTGTGTCCTTACTATTCTTCTACTTTCTCTGTGACAATAAAAAAAAAATTAATTATATGTTTGAAAGAAATACATATTGTGTCAAGAAGTTAACTAATTCGAACTGAAAATAAATTAAAATAAAATGTTATATATATATATATATATATATATATATATATATATATATATAATGTGAGTGACTTGAGAAAAGAAAAGAGTATCAAAGTACAATTTAGCCAAATTTTATGACGTTAATATAATTTATTTAATTTTGAATTTTTCTAAATCAAATGAAATAATTATTTGATGTGGTCGAGATATTCAAATAATTTCTTGTAAGTGTTAAAATTCATTCTTTGGTACCAATATGTGTACAAAATAAGTAATTTTATATTTGATAGCTCAATAGTTAGCTCGTACTCTCTCTGTCTTCACAAAGGAGAAGTTTGGATCCCTTCTATTAAATTGGTGGGATCTTTTTCTTCAAACAAAAGTCTATTAGATTTAGGTCTAATGACCCTAAATTTTTTAATAAAATATATTTTTTTAAAATTAAAAATTAATTATTTGTAAAAATAATATATATTACTATTTTACATTTTTTATACAAATGATATTTAGTTAAAGAAGTAAAAAAACTGCACTGTTTTTTATATTTTAAAATTTATTTTGTTTATCTTAAAGTCTATTATTTTTCAACTAAATATAATTTGGTATGAAAAAATAATCTAAAATATTAATATGTCTTTATTTTTAAAAATAATTTATTTTTATAAAAAATTTAGGACCATTCCAATTGCCTTATTTTGTTATAGGAAAAAAAGATCTTCAAATTTAGTGGAGGGATCCAAACTCTACTATATATATATATATATATATATATATATATGGCAAACCTTTGTAACTGATGTTGTTATACCAAGAATACAGATTTAAACCTTAGATCTCTTTAGACCAATAGTTCTATAATTCTATATTTCCAACCTATATACAAATAATTATTTATTATAATAAACTTAAAATAAAATATGGACTAATCTTTAACCGATACTAAACCAGGTGATAGAAATGAACTCTACATTCTTTCATGCAGAGGTCTTTTATATGTTATAGTAGCAAAACCTTCCTCCTTCAGTTTAGTGCAGTACAACTTTCCTTCGTTTCCCACTAAAGGTGTACTTAATCTATATCCTACTTTAAGCTTAAAATAAACAATAACTTGCGCTAATCATGTTATAGGATTATAACATATTGATTAGAGGTTTAGAATCAATCCCCTTAATTTCCTATAGGGAGTTTAGAACTCCATACCTTAATTTGCTACTATTATGGATTTAGTTTGATGTTGGTGCCGTTGAGATAGTCCTCAGCTAATGAACTTAGAGTATAAATGGAGACAAAATGGTTTTATTGATGGAAACCATTTTTGCATACAAAAGAATTGAAAAGAGGAAATACAAGAGAGACTTTCAAACACTTAGGAAACTCATTGAAGGTTTTAGTGTTCAAATGCTTTGTAGTTTACAATGAGTATTACATGGCTTTATATAGGCTGGGCATTCCTAACTTGTTCCTATTATAAGATGATTTCTTATCTTTAGGTGGCTTTGTGGATGCTTCATCATTGTCATTAGTTGTCAAGTTGTCTCCTCATTATTGTCCTTGGTTGCTTTGGGCTGCTGAAGTCTTGTGATTATTGTCCTTTTGATTCCTTATGTTGGATGCTTTCAGCTGTTGCTTTTGCTTTTTCATTGTGGCATGATTGTCTTTTGGCTTGTTCTGGTGTCGGCAAAGTTCTTTTGTCCTGTTGTGTTGGCAGTTTTTTCTTTCTTGTTTTTTTTTTTTTTTCATTCTTCAAGAAGATTGATTGATGTTGGTAGTTCTAAGATTTCTTCTTCTGGTGGTGTTGCAGCTTTGTCTTTATTTTTGCAGTATTTACAATTATGAGTTGGATAATCATGAGTTTTTTGGCATATTCTTTTCTTCGTGGATTCAGGGTGATCAAAATTATTGGTCTTAACTTTGTCATAAAATAGGTTGAATTACCTGCTTTGTCTGCTATTGCGGCCTATTAAGTATATGCATGTTGTTGGGCCTGTAAAGTATGTCCATTGGGCTATATCATATTGGATTGTCCTATTCATTTATGCATAGATGCTTTCTGTTTCTTGGGCTCTTATTCTTGATAATGTGGTGGCAAATTCATCTAGGTCTATTATGTCCTTTTCTATTTGCCCAAAGCTTAATGGCCATTTTGTTATCCTGAACTTGATGAGGTTAACTGGTGCATAATATTTATCAACATTTATTTCTGCAACTGTGGACTAGCACCTGATGTATATCATATATTGGGTTACTATTTCAGATTAATGTTTGGCTGCTTCCTAGATGACTTAGGGTAAAAGGCTTATTTCTCTAAGATCATGGGATGGATATATGCAGTGGATTAGGCTGTAACTGAATAAGGTTTGGACTAGTGTTGGATTGGTTCCTTGGTAGATAACGACTTTATTAATTGTATAATGGGAAATATAGCTAATTGTAGTGGATGAGGTTTTTTGAAGAGTGTTTAATTTTTTGACTAAAAGGTACAAATATTGGTATTATTCTAGGAGGTTGGTTCGGGATTTTGGTTGTGCAGTTAGTTTTTGGACTATTTTTGAAGAGCTTGTTGTAGGATTTTTAGTGGATTGGGCTTTTTCACTATTGTATGGGCCTTTTTCTTTTTGTTGTGTAATGGCTAAAATAGATGTTGGCTTGTTAGGTGTTTGTGGACTCGGAGTGACATTTTGAGGTTAGGTTTGTGGGCTTTTTAGAGGAATAGGTGTTAATTGCCTTTCTACTCTTATCATTCTTTATTCAAAGTTGTTCATCTAAGTAATAAATTTACTCATTGATTGATTTAAAGAATTTATAGAGCTTGTAAAACTATTTAGCTGACTATTCATCTATTGTTGGATCATTTGATTATTCATCTCGATGATATTGATCCTCATAACTAATTATCCAATATTCGTCTGGCTATTTGATTCCTCATTTTAAGGGCTATTTGGCTGATATTTGTCCTTTGACGACTCCATCTCTGCTAAGATAATTAGCAATAAAGTTATTTTTTCCTTTTATATATTCAACTGAATAATCATGATGGGCTAAATCAACTTGCCATTTAATCAACATTTTGTTAGACAACTTTGTCGACCTAATTCCTCTATCTAGCCAGTGCTTTACTTGAATACTATTTGTTCTAATAATAAAGTGTGAATGGACTATTAATAATTCAAATTTTTCTCTCGCTTTTACTATGGCTAAAAATTCCTTCCAATTTGAATGGTATCTTCCTTGACTATCATTAAACTTACCACTAGCATATCGGGTAATTATTTCTACTTCTTTGTTGTCTTTGTGGTATAGGGCTGCTCCCCAATAATTGTGTGAAGCATCAGTGTATATGATCCATTTTATTGGTTCTTTTGGTAGGATAGTTAATTTTGGTAGATTTTGGCAAAGAGTTTTAATTTTCTTGATTATATTTGCTGCTTTTTCATTCCATTGCCATTGGGTTTTTCTCCTGCTAATTTCGAGATTTTTGATATATATTTTGACAAATGTGGGATAAAGTTTCTATCTTAGTTTACTATTCCTAAAAATGATTGTAATTCCTTTTTATTTGTTATTTCGGGGAATTCTTCGGCTTTCTTACTTATATGTTCTTGTAATTATTCCATTACTAGTGATATAGTGTCCTAAGAAACCTATTCACTCTTTTCTTAGTTTTACCTTATTTGGTGAAATATTCAGTCCTTTTATTTCAACTAAATTCATAAATTTTAGTAAATGTTTTTCATGTTCTTCTTTGTTATTTGAGAAAATTAGTATGTCATCTATATAGATTACTGCAAAGTTTTTAATAGGCAATAATAATTTTATTACATGTTCTTGAAATATGCTAAGACTATTATGAAATCCCATTGGTAGCACGTTCCATTCATAGAGACCTTCTAATGTGGTAAAGGCTGTATATTTTTTGCTATTTTATTCCAATTTTATTTAGAAAAAATCCTGATTTGTAGTCAAATTTACTAAATATTTGTTTCCCTTTTATAAGGTTAAATAGTAATTCTATTTTAGGGATTGGGTATCTATTTCTGACTATTATTTCGTTTAATTTTTTGTAGTTTATTACTAGTCTTGATTTTTCTCTTTTTTCTTCACTGTGTTTGATTATTCTCATTCCTAGTAAGCAATAATTAGATCTACTTTCTCTTAAATTTTCTTTTGTTTTTCATCTATTCTTTCTTCTTCTCTAAGTCCCTTCATCATATTAATTTCATATTGCTCCTTTATTGGTACATTTTTTTCTTTTATTAATAAAGGTTTTATTAGATTCATTATCCTTTTTATTTCTTTTAGTTCTTCTTTCATTTATTCCAATTCTAGTTTTATTTCATATATTTTTTGTTCTAATGGTTTAACTATCTCAATCTTTTTATCTTAGTGGATTAGGGTACTTCTTCTAATATTTTCCTAATTTCTCTAGAGGTATTTTTATTGTTCCATCTAAGACATAAATGTCTAAATCTTGTTGTATATTTGGCTATATAAAATATCCTAATTATTTCATTAAAAACATATTTGTCCAATTTACTTGATTAAATTTACTTTCTTAATCACCATTTAACATAAAGGGTGATGCTATTAAGAACTCATTTTCTATTGGAATATAGGAACTTTTAGGTAAATTCTTTTGTTTGACCTTATATATTCTTGACTCTATTCTTTTTATGGTATACATATTTTTTAGCTTATCAATAGATAACAGTGAACTTTAAAGAAAACTTTAAACAAATAATAGGAGGTATTGGAAATTAAGGTTCATGAATTTCATCCACTTTAATCAATCAAGCTCTAATACCATATTGTGACAACCTAACAAACCTTTGTACCTGATGTTATTATACCAAGAATACATATCTAAACTTTAGATCCTTTTGGACCAGTAGTCTTACAATTCTAGGTTTAGTTTGATATTTGTGCCATTGAGATAGTTCTTAACTAATGAACTCAGAGTATAAATGGAGACAAAATGGTTTTATTGATAGAAATTATTTTTGCATACAAAGGAATTGGAAAGAGGAGGCTTTCAAACACTTAAAAAACTGAGTGAAGGTTTTAGTGCTCAAATGTTTAGTGGTTTACAATGAAGATTACATGGTTTTATATAGGATGAGCATTCCCAACTGTTCTTATTCTAAGATGCTTTCTTTTTTTCAGGTGGCTTCGTGGATGCTTCATCATTGTCTTCGGTTGTCAAGTTGTTTCTTCATTATTGTCTTTGGCCGCTTTTGGCTACTGAAGTCTTATGATTATTATTCTTTTGATTCTGTGTTGAATGCTTTCAGCTATTGCTTTTGCTTTTTCATCGTGGCATGGTTGTCTTTTAGCTTATTTTGGTGTTGGCAAAGTTCTTTTGTCGTGTTGTGTTGACAGTTATATATATATAGTATAAAAGCATGTGCATTTTGGGTTAGTCTTGTAGCCCCCCCAAAATCAATATAGGCAAATTTGGTTCCAAGGGTATCTCCAAGCCATCCTCTTTAATTTTAAGTTACTTGGTGAAAAGATCATCGATTTTGGATCATTAAAGTAGAAGTTGGAGATATATTAAAAGAAAATAGAGAATAAGTGAAAAGGGAAAAAATAAATAAATAAATAAATAAATAAATAAATAAATATATATATATATATATATATATAATCATTTTTTAAGTTGCTCTTTCTCGTTGTGAAAACACTTCATTGGATTTACATTTTAAAAGATTTAAACTATCATGTTACAGTTTTCTCTTATTAATTTTAGGTAACTTCATTAATTCCTCGAATAACTTACTAAATTTTAATACTAAGGCTGTCAATTTAAGGTAAACGCAATAATTAAGTTTTCTCTTTCCTTAAGTAACTATGTTTCATAATTAAATATACAGATTTATTTCATACTGGAATCAATTACAAATTGAATATTAATTTTAAACGAGTAAATTATTTTAGTTTAAACTTATATAAAACTCAACTTGAAGTCAGATTTCTGTTTTCCTAATTTTGATACGTATGAGCAAAGTTGTTTTTTTCAAAATATATTATTTTAGTCATTTATTTTTAAATTTAATCTTATTTTGATTTTTTATAAATTAAAAATATTAAAATAGTTCTCTATAATCCTTTTTTATTTTTTAATATCTAACTCAAAGTAATCCCATTCTTAAATGATATTAAGTTAAAAAATAAATGATTATTTTAAATAAGATTATAAAAAAATATAGTACCACTTTGAGAATTATAATTCATAAAAAAATAAAATGAGACTAATTTCAAAAGCAAAAAATTATTTTAAAATTTTTAATTCTTAAAAGATAAAACTAAAATTAAATTAATAAATAAAAATAAAATAATATTTTTCTTTAAAATCAACATCAATTATTTTTTTGATTTGTTAGGTAGACGCAAAGTCTTTGAGAGTTAGAATAAAAAAATTGAGTTGGGTGAGAATTGAACCTAGACACATCACGCCTTCTTCTAAGGAGGATGCTTGACTTGACAACATCAATTATTTTTAATTTCTCACAGTAGACATTCACATGTAACATGAATTCATTAAACTAGACATGTACTATATTTAAGCAAAATTGTTTAACTTATGTCTTTGGATTGTTACTAATAGCTAGCTGTACTCTTTCTTTTTCCTAAAACATTTTCTAGCATATAAACATATTTACATTTGTCTTTTATAAAAGATCTAAGAGAAGCATTTCAATTTCTTTTGAAGGATTTGAAAATTTTAATATGTGTTTCTTTATAGACCATTACTTTTCTTTAATCCTAATTAATTAATTTGTTATCGACTTATCGTTTGATTGAGATTTTTTGAATTGTTTCTTTGATTAAGGAGTTTTATAGGATTGTGGGATTTGACATATATCAAATAAATTGACATAGATGTCTCATCGTAGCATTCACAAAGATAATGACAAATTTGATTCAAATTATATCTTTCAGGAAATTAATAAAACTTTTACATTTTTTACTGTGAGAACACTTATAAATATTTATTTGTTGTCACTAAATTTAAAATTAATACAATTATTATAAGTTTAGCCCAACTTTGCTTTTTCAGCGAAGTTTCATTTTCATTCCGAAAAAGAAATTAACAACGTCGACCATGCTGGTTCGTTGACAAGTAAAAAAAATTTACATGCCATTTTATATTATTTTTAATTAAAATATGACAATTATATAATTTTTAATAATTAATTATATAAATTTTAAAGAAAATTATATATTTTCATATCATTATTAATTAATTGTACACTTGTAATGGGTAAATTAAAAAAAATGAATAATTAATATATTAAAAATTTACTTAATTTTAATGTTAAAATAGAAATCATCATCTAACAGTTATTATCTATATAAGATTGTGACATATACGAGTTAAATAAATTACGGGTAACATAAATTTACAAAAATATGCATTTCAGATTTTTATTTAATAAAATTTGTAATAAATTGAACAATCTCAAATTGACGTTTATTTATATTGAATATTCACCATCTTCAATGGTCAATATTTTTTCAGTTTTTATCGGGAAACGTTCTTCAAGACTTTGCCTTTCTCACGCCATCGTGGGCTGCGTCTATAAAAGATTCTTACGCGCAAAATATTCTCCACAAACACCGCGGAAAATCCATCATCCGTTCGTTTCTTCATTAGGTCTTGATTTCTTCTTCAGCTTTTTTCTACATCACCTACAACCATGTCTCAGGTACTTCGTCCTACCCCTTATTTTGCTTTCCTGCTCAATTGTTTCCTTGATTTCATGCTTCTGTTGTGGGATTTGTACGTTAATTTCCTTGTGTTTGACCATTATAATTCTGGGTCTTCTCCCACGTTTTTGTTTTTAATTCTTAATTCTAGTCCGTTTTTGTGGGTTATTTTTCATTGTTCAAAATGTTTGTGCCGAACAGGAAGAATTCCGGAGTAGAAGTATCAGGAAATTTTGGAAGTATTGCTGTGTTAGGGGAAATTTAGATTTTTTTTTTTGATGAAATCTGATTGCCCAACAAAATTGATTTAGGAAAATTAGGAGTTCACATTTTTGGTTTGGGAAACCTGATAATTAGTGAACTGCTAGTTTGAGTGAATTTTGTCAATGAAATTTAAATTTGGGAGACGTGTGTGGATTCGTAATTTTAGATTTTGAAATAGCTTTGAAGGATCAAGGCTTCCTCATATGGTTGCTTCTGGAAACTGTAGAGCAGGGCAGGTTTCATCTGTAACAGGTTGGGGATTACCGTGCTTTAAACTGATTGTGTATGCCAATCGCTGTGAATATTGTTTGATCTCAAAGATTGGTCGCGATGCACTAGCATCATGAGCTTTTTGTTTTCCAATAAAAGTTAATATGCATGGTTTTACCATTTAAATAGGCTTTTGGAATACGAATTCTAAAAGCTACTTCCTGTAGTTTATGGCGACATTTAAATTCTTGGCCTTATCTATACATCACATATATGACTGTCAATAGAGTTTAGACGACGAACAGAAATGGTGAAAAGCCAAGGGTGAATATTCTTTGCTGGACTCGCGTAAATACTAGTATATTAATCTTGTTTCTATCTGTTTGCCTTCTCTCCTTAAATTGATTCCATTGCTTTCTAAATATTATTGTAAGTTTGAATGTGTTTCTGTAATGCTTGTATTGGTTTGGGGGTGGAGATTATCCATGATTATTTGCTTCTTTTCCCCCACTTTATTGACCCGAAATTTTCGCTTTGTGGATGCAGACTGTTGTCCTCAAAGTTGGCATGTCATGTGAAGGATGTGCTGGGGCAGTGCGACGAGTTTTGGGGAAAATGGATGGTATACTTTATGCCTTGAACTCTTTTTTCCTTCCTTTCCTTTTTAAAATTCTTTCGAACATCCACCATCATCTTTGATTAACTTTCTAGTGCAAGTTGTTTGTGTCTCGTCGCTATATGATTCCAATCTCAAGTGGGTTTTGAAACTGTAATGATGTACTTTCTTCCTCTAGCCGCATTAGTTTCTAAAATTTCCATCATTCAACTAGTTACCACTTACCATTTCTATCTCACCACAATTTTTGGTTTCAAGTTGGTGCTGAATGTTACTTTGACTCTCAAACTTCCTTGCTGTAGTTTCTTTCCTTTGTTCATTACTTCAAGCCTGTGTGGTCCTTCGGTCATTATGATATCTTGCTTCGCCTGACTGAATTGATTATGACATAATGCTAGAATTTATAAGTTTAATTTATAAGTTTAACAGCTGAATATCTTGATGTTTCTGTTTTCTCCTGAACTTGTTTTGCTTTGTGTGTTGGACTGTGATTATATCAGTGATTATGTGGGCTTTCTTTTCCTGTTTAAGTTCTTGAACATCATTAATAACATCCTGTGGAGGTTGATTATGTGCATGTATGTATATGTGTATTTATGTTTCACATTTCCATGCGTACATATATGGTAATAAAATCTGTTCATATTATTTGAAAACATGTTTGACAGATTTTCTCTGGATTATGTGATTTCATTCTACCTATTGATCTTCCTCTAATTTCATTTTGTGCCGTGATTTCTGTACTCATTTCTCTACCAACTGTAGTCTTAATTTGCAACCTAAACTGGCGAATGAACTTTGCTTTCTTATCTTTTGTTCTATGGGGACATTTCTTATTCTAAGCCTCTGTTCAGTTGCAGCTTATATTGTATGTCTTTTGTCACTGGAATTCCTCCCAAAGCACTGACAATCTGTTAAGAGGGTCTGCTTATTTCTTACTTTTCTCCCCGGTTATAGAAGAGATTTTTATCTGATTGGTATAAAAGCAAACATGCTGACCTGACCTATTTGCTGCAATAACAGCTCCATGACTATGAGATCCACAATTTCTATTGAAATGTTGCATCATATTTACTAGTGTTTTTATTTGCAGGCATTGAATCGTTCGACATCGATATGAAGGAACAGAAGGTGACTGTTAAAGGGAATGTTCAGCCAGAGGCAGTTCTGCAGACTGTGTCCAAGACTGGAAAGAAAACTGCCTTCTGGGAAGCGGAAGCTCTCGCTGCCCCACAAAAATAGCCTTCTGAAACTGTAGCTGTAGCCTTGAAGGTTTAATTCCCTTGTGTTTATTGTGTGCTTGTACTCCAATTAATAATTGCATATCTTACCATCTGAATTGTTTATTGTGTGCTTATACTCTAATTTAAAGTTTCAATATCTTGATTTCTGTCAAATATAACATTGTTGCTGCATTATTGTCCTTGCTATTCCTCTTTTCTCTCTGTGGGACAATGAAAGAAAAGGTAATTTTAATTTTGGAAGAAACACACATTGTGTAGAAGACTAATCTTAACAGAAAGTATTTTGGAATTAATGGTTTTTATAATATATATCAATTGCTAGGAAGTATATTTTCAAAATAAGAAAATTATCAGGTGCAATTTAGTCAAATTGTGTAATTTTATCAATTTTCAGTTTTTCTTAGAAACAAGTCGTACGGAATCATTTGCAAAAATAGTGTCAGATTTAGAGACGAATGTATTCATTATTAAATCATGAATAGATGATGGATTTTTAGATTGAATTACCAAGTTTCCAATTTTTTTAGTATTGAAAGTTTGCTGGAGATTAGACATTGCTGGTCTTATTGGTGTCTTGAATTGGACATGGAAGAACTACACTAAATTCCCATTCCAGAAGAATAAGTTGATGAAGTATGAAAAAAATCAAACTTATTTAGGCAATATCTCCATGAGCGGTTTATTTGTCACACAATGTATAGTCTTTTACAAATTTAATATCATGACTTGCAAGCAACTTGTTATATATTCAACAGAAACACATATACATAGGATATCAGTGACGCATATATTTTTATGGCCAGAGCTTCACATGCCTATTGAAAATCCCTGGCCCATAAGTAGAAGAAACCATCTGAACAAGAAGAGGGAATTGTAACAATGCAAAGAGGGTTACTGGAACACTAGCAACCATAATAACTGGAATAAGAGACCATGAGTATCTATGGTGGAACATGATAAGAATGCAAGCAGAAAAAGCTATCACCATAGTTGCAATGGACAAAAAAAGTGCAGAAAGGCCTATAATCAATTTTGTAGGTAAGGATTTGAGAAAATCTTCATTTGCATAGCGAGAGGTAAGGATCCCTAGGAACATCAGCACAGAAGTTGAGGAGGAAAATAGTGACAATGCATCTGAAATTATGAATAGTACGAATAATTTTTCTTTCAAAAATATTGGGTACCCGGACTCTTGATTGTTTCCTCCTGGAACAGTAAAAGCCGCAGCAAACATAATGGTGACAACTAGAGCACCAGCAACAGAACAAGAAGAAGCTGTTTCCTTCATCCATGTCTCGCCTTCCTTCCTTAACTCTTTGTGGCTTTCTTTGAATACGTTTTCAGGTAGCATTCCATCATGATTTTGGAGTGTTTTAAATCCGTAAGGTACCACACTCTCCACTTCCTGCATTTATTTTAAAAAGTAAAAAGGGATTATTTATTATCGGTCATCTTCCCTGCTACAATTTTTTAGATAATTGATGCATGTGCTTGAGCAAATTAGCAAGGACACAAGCCTTCACCTTATAACGCGTAAAGTAAGTCTTTGAAGCACAGAAAATAAGTGTGAAAAAAGAATACGAGTTCAAAATATAAAAAATTTAAACTTTAATTGAGTAGAAAGTCTGTGATATTATTCAACGATGCTAAAGAAAAAAAGATAAATGATAATTACATATATATAAAAAAAAAAGGATGGTGATGGACAATTATAATACGTCTTCTGATTTACAAGGAAAATAATAATACTAATGATTATAAAAATTACTAAAACTACGTAAAGATGGACTGAAATATTAGGCTTGAAATTGACCACAATAAGGTAAAGGCCCCACAACTCCGCTCAAACCAATAAGTTATAATTGTTTAAAATCAATATGTCCGTTTATGACCAACAAACATTTTACATATTCCATAGGTTATGATATGTTTTAATTTTGTACTCTTAAATTTCTGAGTGTTGCTCTTACGGGCTTGTGGAGATTCGCTTGGATAAGGTAATTTTTGTGTTTGTCAATTTCCTGAAATGGCTCAGTATTTCTCTTCCTTTAGCACCGTGTTTTTTTTTTTTTTTTTGTGAAAAGTATATTTTTGGGGCTATTAAAGTATTTGATGACTAATATTGTTCACCAACAAAGAGATGTGAAAGATAGTGCATCAGAAAATGTAATAGCACTGTATTCCTTATAATCAGCTATGTCTAACTCAAAATTTTCAAAAATGATGTCATTTCTACTGCTAAAGTGGCTTGGAGCAATTTGCAAGAGGAATTTGACATAGTGTCATAATCACGGTTCTATATATTTGTCACTAATTTTTTTTGGTAACTATTGCTAATTTTACGGACTAGCAACAATGACATTATTCTTTATTAAGACGGGATTTGACAAAAATTATATATAACTTTAGTTAGATCATGTTTTAATTACAATTTTTTTTAATTATTGTTGAGATAAACTATCGTTAAGATAAGTGTTCTAACTATTGTTAAGACAGATGCACTGACAAACTACCACAACATAAAGAAAAGCATGTTTACTTTTCCTAACCTTGAACCATTGTAATTCGCTCTGCATCTGTAGTGCAGGTCCAGAGATATGATTAAGTCGAAAATAAGGAGCCAACTGGCCAGCCACATGCAGCATGTTATTTCCAGAGAAATCTATGTGTGTTGCTAGTGCATCCTTGAAGCGAAGCCCATGGATGAGGTTGAAAATTTCAGCTTGACGACGTCGAACGGCATAGAAGAAAGTGTTCCACCATTCACCCCTTGAATTGTTTAGGATTAATTTGGGGCATGCTCGTGCTACTTTAGACACAAACTCAACATTCCCTCTCCTAGCTGCAAGATAGAGTGCATCTGAAATGGTGTCCTCTTTCTCTTTGTTGTTATCCACTTGAGTGACATTCTTACAAATGAGGGTTAGAATTTGAGCTGCTTTTGCATGCACCAACTTCAACTCATGGATTTCCTTTATTCCTATATATTTGTAAATCATATGTAACATTCCTCAGTCGAATGCGTGAGAATTGAAAGCTTTAAAGTATAAACTATTTTGAAAATATAACTATATATACCTAATAGATTATAGGTATAGGAGAGGAGCCCGTGCAGTGGACCAAGTCCTGTTGCAAAGGGAAGTACTGTTAGCCCAAGGATTCACAAGGAATATTGTTCTATATTAAACATATTTGTTTCAAGTACAAGTCTTCGTACACATATTGATCAAAAGATACATGAACTTCTACTTATGATGATAATTAAGTTCTATGGGAACTCGTATATATAGATGTTCATGAGGAATTATTTGTGGACTTTGGATCTTTTTTTTTTTTTTTTTTTCTATTATTATTATGTTGGGAAAAGATAGACATAGAAATAGTGGGATCCATTATTCAAGTGGGTCCTAATATTTAAGTGGGACCTATTATTTAAGTGAAACATACTATTTCTGTGTGTATTTCTCTCCAACATAATGAGAAAATGAAAGGAAAGAAAAAGAAAGAATCTAGTTCTACCATTTGTTAGTTATATAAAACTTTATGTGGATTAAATGAACTGGGATGAGATGTTGAATTTAGTCTATTAATATGTTTAATTTACAAAAAAGATATTTATAAAATCTGTTTTAAAAAAGGAATAAAAAACAAAAATATCCTACTATCATGTCAAAATTCTAATTCTATTAACAAAATTCCATTCATGTTGTTTATTGTTAATCAAATATAAAATATTTAGAGACAAAATAAAGATAAAAATTATTTAAGACTATGAAATATCAAATATTTTACAAAAGAGATGCCACAAAATCTCATAAGTAAGCCAACCCATTAATCCATTGAGTTAGTCTGTTTAATCTGTAAGTTAAGTAAATTGAATAATTCAATCCACCTATATTAAATGAGTAGAAAATTCAACTTAACCTAATAAAATAGTTGGTTAAACGGGTTAAATATGATGGGTTGGATCTTTTTTTACGGCTCATTTATGACTCTAATATATGCACTTGTTAATATATATCCAAAAACTTGAAGACACCAAGTGCAGATGCAAGAATTTTAATATAAATTTAATCTTTCGTAAGCTGTTCGGATGCTGTGGGAATTTGGATATGAGTTTTAAGTCCAACTTAAGCTTAAACATTTACCCAGGCCCATAATATTTAGGTTCCCACTAAAAATTAGGCCAAATTAATACTTGGGTTTGGACAAATTTAAAGTGCGAATTTTATGATTGGGCCGACTTCATTTCATAAACTATAAGATGAAATTAAATATTTTCCACATTCGAATTTCTTTATCATTAAATAGGACTTGATCTTAAGTCAAACTTAATATAATTTAAAAGGTAAAATTGGATCAGAGGCTCAAGTGATGGTGAGTTTGGACTAGATTTTTCCACCTTGTTTCAACTCGTTGAATGATTTAGGGGGCATTTCATAAAATTACTTTAAGTGAAAAAGAAAAAAAAGAGGAAAGAAAATCGAAGATACTAGTTATGCCCAATGGGCATATTGAGTATCTTTAAGAACAAATCGGTTACTTTTCATGCAAAAAACATTGAAACTGGCAATTAGAAAATGTCAAATTGATAAATTTGGTATTTTGTAAGTTTTAAAAGAGATATTCTAATCCTTATAATCATTATTTTACTTCATAAACTTATTATTAGATCAAGAGAAAATGTAAAGTAAAGTAGGCTTGGAGTAGCATACTCTCCCTCCCAGAGTTTACCTGTAACTCTGTTAATTTCGTCTTGCCGTTGAATGTCTACGCGAACAAAGCTGGTCATTGTGGTTGATTGTATATTTATATCTTTCACCCAAAAACACATGAAAGATTAAAAAAAAGAAATTGTGCTTCATCAGCAAAAAAGTTAAATGGTAGAAAGAAAGCATGGAAAATATATCCAATATTTTCAGAGATAATTTTGCTAATCCTACTTAATTAAGACATAGATTCAATCATCGACACACAGACATATATATATATATATATATACACACACACACACACACACACATACACATCTGATAATAAATAGTTGATTTCATGAAAAACAAGGCCTTATTATCCTTATTTCAAGTGATTTTCTTTTGAGGTGCTTTAAATAGAGATGGTGATTTATAATAGTACGTACTTAAAATGATTCAATGATTGAATGGTTAAATTGTTCTTTTGGTAGCTATATTTTTTCACTTAATTTTTAATTAAGCCCTTATAGTATAAAAATTTATAATTGAATTCTTTATAGTGTACTAAAATTTTAATTAGGTCTTAATTTTAAAATTTCATCAATGATTTATTTAATTTTGATTATATAGCTAACAGTTTACCATATTAACATTCTAAATATATATGACATAAGTTAATTCACCTAAGTGACTTAATATATATTGCATCACATTTTGTGTATATAAATTAATTTTTATATCATTATATCTACTTCTATTCATTTTGTTAACATAAATTATAAAAATTAGCAAGACAAGATAGAGACTAAAATGAGAGAGATATGGAAGTCAAACATTTGCAAGATAATTAATAGAAAGAGCAGGTTAGAGAAAAAATGAGATCCATAAATATATATTGGAGGAAAAATATGTAAAGAGAATGATAGAGGACAAAAAAAAATAGATGCATATTTATGTTGCTTTTTCTAATTTTAAGGAAATTAATCAAAGTAATCGCCAAAATGAAAGAGCAAACTGCAATTTAGAGAATATATCCCCGCTTGACAAGTGCGTAAAATGCTTTCTAGCTCTTTATATCTACTTTCACTATCATAGTTTAGCGTTATTTTATTGTATAATTATTTAAAAAAATATGTGATATTTAAAAATAATAAATGATAAAAAAAAAGATGATATATGAAAGTGAAATAGTAATACTAACATCTATAAATCCAACGTTTCCAGAACACAAATTGACTTGCATTGGGAAATGTCAAAGGCAAGGCTGCAATCCCCATTATTGGTCCCCGACCCCTTTTGTCCGTTGCAAAAAGCAATTCTTCACATCGTTGAAGCAAATCCAGAACGACATCTATTTATCATAATCATAACAAAATATTATTTTAGTCTCAAATTTAAAAAATTAATTCTTAATTTAGATTCTCATTTTAAGTATATTTTAAATTTATTTCTTCACTTATTAATTTATTTTTTACTTAATTTTTAATTATTTTAAATGTTAACATATTTAGTCTAAATTTAATTAAAATTTTGATCGACTAATTGTGTTAATTTTTAGATTAATGAAAAATTAAATTGATGATAAATTAATAAGTAAAAACTAAATTGAAAAGAATTGATGAACAAAGGAGGAAATTAAATTTAATTATGAAAATCAATAAAGAATCCAAATTGTATTTTATAATCTGTGAGAGAGAGAGAGAGGGGGCGGGGGGAAGAGAGGGAGAGAGGGAAGGAAAGAGATAGAGAGAGGGAGAGAGAGACAGAGAGAAGGAGAGAGAGAATTGGTGTGTGAGAGAAACCCCAATTCTTAATTATGTAGAGCTAGTTATTACCAAGAGCTCCTGCAACGATACACCAGTTGAGGAGGCCAACACCAAGAAGCCCATTGTCTGGTTTGAGGCAATCTAAAGGAGTCACAGAGTACAAATACCGTCCCATATCATTGTGACCTCTTGAAAAAGCCACTGTCACAGGAAGTTCCCTCCATGGGAGTGAAGTTGGAATGCCTACAATGTTGCTATTTTTGTTCACCATGCATTCTGCAATTTGAGTGAGTCCAGTATATGTAGCAGTTATGAGTGGTGTGTAGCCTCCAACATCAAGTACTTCGAGGGACTGTGGAGGGAGTAATCTCACTAACTCCTTCACTATGCAAATATGTCCGAACATTGCAGCCAAATGAAGTGGTGTACGCCCTACAATGTCAAGTTTTGCTGTCAAAGCACTTGGATGTTCATCAAGAAATGCCTTTGCAGCACACAAGTTGTTATCACGTATAGCTTTGAGCAAAAAAACAGCGTCAAAGTCTACCTGCTCTCCCATCACTGTAATCACACAATCTCCAAGAAATGAGTATACAAGACAACATATAGACAGACACCCGTAGTGGCGGAGCTAGGTATACAAAATGAGGGGAGCCAAAGATTATTTGGTATATAAAAAAATTATTATCAATTTATCTTATGAAACTAATTTGATGTTTAATCAAATCATATATATTACTCCTATATTTCCAAATTAAGTCAGTATCATCAAATATCAAACAACATTGTGCTATTAATCCATTATATACATACATATATATATATATATATATATAGCAACTCTCAGAACGAAGAGGATAAATAAATAATGTAATATAATAGAGAAACTATTAATAAGGTGCATGCATATAGTAACGAAGGTATGAAAAAAAAAATGAGGTAGTACGTATAAACAAAAGTGAACCACGAAGTAATGAACCAAAAATTAATAAATTATGATACCTAAAAATAAAATGAAGGTATCAGCCATGAAGTTTTCAAATAGTCAAAGTATTTAAGAAATATGCAAAATCGAACAATAAAAAATGGACTAAATTAAAGAAGATAAAGTGAATGTGTAAAGTGTGCATAGCTATTGAGTATTGAGGTTTTTGCTTAAAGTTGTGTCTGAATGAAGATTGAATAACGAAGGTCAGAGACTTAAAGTAAATAAAATGTAACAATAGTATAGACGCATAACTGAACTAAGTTAAATAAAACAACTTAGAAAAACCCTAAAGGAGCAATGAGTAGAGATTAGAAAAGTTAAAAAGGAAAAGAGTTCAATTTTACTTTACTGGAAAAATCCTCATAATATTTTTTTAAGTATAAGGGGGCCAAATGAAAATCTTATCATTTATATTGGGCCAAATATTTAAGTTTATATATATAAAATATGAATCTTAGGGTGGGGGGCCATGGCATCATGTTCCCCTTCCCTCCGCCATTGTACTCATGCAAGAAAGCACACACACCTTAATAATTCAATGCATCCCTGTGTAGTCTACTCATGATATATATTTGCTACACATGATTAATGAGTAAAATACTATTTTGGTATCTCATTCATTAGTTGATACACAATTCGGTCCTTTGTTAATTTTTGTTTAATTTTGTCTTTCACTTATTTGTTTAGTTCAATTTGGTCCCTCACTGATTTTCCATTTCAATTTGATCATTTACTCATCATTACCATTAATTCTCAATTTATTCTCTTACTAATATAAAAGTTAACACATTTAATCTCTTAATCTTAACTAAATTTGGACTAATGTGCTAACATTCATATTTGTGAGGGATAAAATTAGAATAGTAACTAGTCTGAGACCAAATTGAGATTATACTGGTAAGTGATAGAATAAAGTGAAAATAAATATTAATAAAATAAGGAACCAAATTGGAAATAAACATTAATAAGGGACAAAAATGTAAATTAACTAATAAATGAGGCACCGAAATAGTTTTTTACTCCACGATTCATGGGGCCATGCTATATATATATATATATATATATATATATATATATATTAAAGTTGTTCTTCAGTCAGTTTGTGTGAAATAGAAAATTATAATGTAATAGGCTCAACCAACAAAAGGATTGGTGAAAATATGAAAATCAACACATCACGACATTAAAAAGTGAGAAAGAAAAGGACAGCGAGTTTTGTATACTGTAGCAGTAGGGTAGTTACTGACCTTTCAAAGGAGGATCTGGAAGTGGTGGGTTGTAGATCTGGTTGAGAATATGCCATGCATCTTTGGCTTCAGAAACTCCTCTTATATGAGAGAATGATTGAGGCCCACATGAGATTTGAATCACGTGCAATGCAGCTGCATTCTTCCTTCTCCATCTCACAGAATCCCTCACACCATTTCTAGCAGGTCTTCCACTTTTCCCATTAGTCACTTTCCACAGATCTTGGGCTATCAGATAGTTTCTGACCCATTCGAACCACTCTTTCTGATTCACATTTGTAAGTGGTTCTGCAACTATCTCGTTATAAACGCACATCCTACTGCCACCCATATCCATCAATCTGCACCTTTTTTATTGTTAATTATATTGCAGTGCATAGGCTTATTAGCTCAACGAAGTGTACGAGGTGGAGGGTTAAAAACTTCTTGATAACTAAATTTTCATTGACGAGAAAAACTAATTAAACATTACACTGAAGAAAAGAAAAAACGAAGATTATATGTACTTACCAGTTATGATCGATCACTTGCTCCAGGCTTCAAATTATCTCCCGAAGTGACAATCAGTCCAATTTTTATATATAGCAGACATGGTTGCTTGGATAAATTTGCAACGAATCAATCACTTTTTACTGTAGCTATACATAGCTTTTATTTTATTCCCTTTCTTTTCTTATTTTTATCTTATTCTCCAGCTTTCTTCTTGGTTAGCTCATCTTAAAGTTGTCGGTTTTGCATCCTGCCTTTGGCCCAAGCTGTTTCACTTTAATGTTAATTAATTATATATGTAAAAAGAGTAGTTTATGTTTTTCTTATTATTATAAAATAAATTCACATCATTAATTTTTTGAGAATTTATAATTACATCTGTACAAACATATATGTAAAAGTACAAAACATGGAAATTTTGTTTTTTTCACTTCATAGCCACTCTAAAACTTGGCCCTTTTCTGACTATAATCATTTCTTTACAATTCAGCTAACTGAATAGTGTTAAATTTCCAACTTTGATACAGTATAGTCTAGAGATGTAATCTGATTCTTTAGATTATTTAAAATGCTATCACACAAAATATAGATTTAGATAAATTAAGAATAAAAGCATTAAAAGTAATTTGTGGTTTTCTTCATTTTGGGTAAGAGAAATTAGTTGATCGCCCTTGTTTGTCTGAGTGCGAATTTGATCATTTTTAAATTTAAAATGTTAAAATATTTTTTTAGAAATTTAATATTAATTAAAAGTAATCCTTCACAAATTAATCAAGGGATTACTTTTGATTAAAGTTGAACACCATTTTGGCACTCAAAATTTATGGATGGCCAAATTGATATATTAAAAAAAAGGAGGGGCAAAGGTCGTACTTTTCTCTTTTGGGTAATGTTAATTTTCACTTCCACATTTTGCATAATAAGCGTTTTAAAAAATTTTTTGTTTTTATTTTTTAAATTTATCCAAAAGATATAGATATACTTTAATCTACCTTCACTAATGGGGAGGCGAATAAGTTTTCTTTTTTCTTTTTGAAACTGTATGGTTAATGCTGCCCATGCATTGACTTTTGTCGAGCATTATTTAGGGGCACGAATTCTTTTGAATTTATGTATCGTTGTAGAATTTTTTTTTAATTAATCTATAAAATATTTGGGATTAAACTTTTTCATTCCTGTAAGGGTTCCCACAAACTCATGCAACTTTAATTTATACTTTTAACAGTCTATAAGGAATTTCTTTACTACTGCAACTTACATTTTCACTGGCTGTTAGCATATACCAAGTTTAAGACAACAAAAGAAAAGAACAAAATATCTTACCATTAATTTGGAGCTAATATCGTACAATATTGACGAATTAAATTCCGTAACTTAACCTCAAGGTAAGTACTTCTAATAATTTAATCTCATCCTATATCTACTAGGAGAATTCTTGATTTATTACATTGAATGGAGACTGGTTAATGACTCCATGATTGATAAAAATTGGCTAAATCGTGAGTTAACACCAATATTTTTCCTGCGTCCATTGTATATATGTGCGCAGTGAAGGTGGGCATGGAAAAACAACACTACATTGCTGGAGAAGTGAAGAAAGTTGTTGAAGTTGGGAATAAAAAAACTCAAATTTATTTAACAATTTGACCATCAGTGCTTTAATATTTGTTATACAATTTGAAGTCTCTAACAAATATACGATCATTACTTGCGAGAAAACTATTATATATTCAATAGAATATATATATATATATATATATTCGTAGGCATGGCTTTACATTCCTATAGAAAATGCCTCGACCATAAGTAAAAGAAACCATTAGAACAAGAAGAGGAAATTGTAACAACACAAAAAGGGTCACTGGAACACTAGAAAGCATAATAAGAGGAAGAAACGACCATGAGTATGTATGCTCAAACATGATAAGAATGCTAGCAGAAAAAGCTATCATCATTGTTGCAGTGGACAAAAACAGTGCAGAAAGGCCTATAATCAACTTTGTAGACAAGGATTTGAGAACTCTTCATCTGCATAACGTGAGGTAAGAATTCCTAGAAACATCAACACAGAAGTTGAAGAGGAAAACAACAATAATGCATGAGATCATGAAAAGTGCAAATAGCTTTCCAAAAATATTGAGAACCCAGACTCCTGATTGTTTCCTCCTAGACTTGTGAAAGCGGCAGAAAACATGATGGTGACAACTAGAGTACCAAAAACAGAACAAGAAGATGCTATCTCCTTCATTGATTTCTCTCCTTCCTTCCTTCACTCTTTGTGGCTTTCTTTGAATATATCTTCAGGTTGCATTCCATCATCATTTTTGGGTCTAAATCCAGGTGGTACCACACCCTCCACCTCCTACATTTATTTAAAACAATGCAAAAAGGAATTATATATCATAAACTAGGCTACTTCAGTTTTCAGATAATTGATGCATGTGCTTGAGCCAATAGCAAGGGTGCTTCACTTCATGCTATAACGTGAAGAATGAGTCATACAAAGAAAGCATCATGGGGCAACTAGAAGCACAATTGCCTGAAAGATAAAGGAGGGTCGACTTATGGTTTGCGTTGCCCTTGTACGTATCATGTTAATATAAAAAGAACACCATGGATGAGAAGTTTTTACATCTAATATGTTATAGACCCATGCATATGCACACAAATATATAAAAAATTATTTAATAATATAAATGTCACGACCTGAGCCAGTAAGGCGTAATCGACACGAGGATGATGTGTCCTTTATTCTCGTGAACTCGTCAGAATTCCTCATAACAATATAACTTATATAAATTCATATTAAATAATCATAAATCTTATAACTCTTCATACAAACATTTTATGTCTTATTATAGTAATATATCAAACATTTAACCTGTATACAAGGGAGCGATTAAACTGAATCATAAAAATAAGAAAAACATAATTCTAGCAGTAGGCTAGGCTAACTAAGGGATTAATTACCAAGACTAAAATTTTGGAGGTGGATGTTCTGGATTGGTGCTGGAATCTGAAAAATGTTAAATAATGGGGTGAGTGAAAACTTAATGAGCAGGTAATTCTAATATTGTAGAAAATGGTACAGACTTACAATAGTACATCTTTCGAAATTAAAAACTAGATATCATATAGTTATAATTCAGAAATATCAAACAGAAAATAATCATTAATATAATGCATTTAGGAATCTCCTACAGAACCAATCATAATTACATAATATAGAGCTAACCCAAGGCTAGTGATAATAGATCAGAACTTATATTCATTCAGTTATAGGCTCTGAGTAAATATCATATTGGCCTTAGGCCTCAATAGAATATGTTGGTAAAGGTATAATAGCCAACCTTATCAGATTACCAATTGCAGTGCACTACGACTACGTCTACTACTGTTAGTTACAAGGTTTTGTTTTGGACACATTTCCAATATTTCAAAAATAAATAAATATCTATGTACAGAGATCAAAAATTTCAAAATCGTACCACTTCAGAGTTCAGATTTCAATATTTCTAATAATTTAAAATTCAAAATTATAATTCAGAATAATATTTTGCATAATTACGATTATCTACTCACCTAAGAGAAGTATACCAATCTCTTTCTATCATTGATTATAATTCCTTTGTTAAAAATTTTCAAGTCACTTAAAAACTTTAAATAAAATACTCTTATCATCTAGTCCTTACGAATAAATTTAATAATTTGTTTTTGTCACATACCTAATTAATTATCCCTTATTTACTTTTATCCAATTCACCTCTTTCTTTTCTAAATTTTTGAAAATCAAATTTATGGGCCATTTTTTTTTAAATAATACTTTAAAACACCTATGACCTATATTTTATTTTATTATTTTTCTTACCATTAATAATAATAATAATAATAATAATAATAATATTATTATTATTATTATTATTGTTATCATTATTATTATTATTATTATTATTATTATTATTATTATTATTATTATTATTATTGTTATTATTATTATTATCATTATTATTATTATTATTATTATTATTATTATTATTATTATTATTATCATCATCATCATCATCATCATCATCATCATCATTATTATTATTATTATTATTATTATTATTATTATTATTATTTTATTCAATTATTCCATTATGCACTTATTAAATTTCTAACACCTACCATAACACAAATTTCACTTAAGGATCATCTAATAAATTTCAAAATTTCCATTTGACCTCAAATAATATTAATTGTTATCCAATCAAGTTATACTAATTTTCCCTTCTAATTTCCTTCCTTTTTCTTCATGAAAAATCTAGTAAAATTACTAAAAATTAGATATTCATTCTAAAATTCAAACTAAAATTTCTAAAAATTCTAAATCACTCCCTTGCTGCATAAAAAAAAGTTTAAGAAGCCCTAAGAACACAAATTTCACTAAATTCCCAAATTGCCTCTAGACTCATAAATTGGGGTTTTTCAATTCGAAAGCCAAAATTCACAATTGATCAATGATTTTAGGGGAGAAAGGTGCAAAATTCACCTATGAAGTGTAATCCTAGCTCAATTTGAAGCAAACAACCTGAATTAAGCTCAAATTTTTAGATGAACAATGCTGACATTAGGGTTGTTCAATTCTGAGCAAAGTTGACTAAATTGATAAGTGAAAATAAAGCAGAAAGGTGAAAAAATACTGCAGAAAGTGAAGCCCTAAGCTTAATTGAATTAAAACACATCAATTTTTGAAGAATTGAAGCTCAAATTTTCCCTCCTCGATCTGCCAAAAAAACTCAAAATTTTCAGTGATTTGGAGCTCGTCGCTGGTGGAGACACTAAGATGCCGGTCGACCTTTGGCAGTGGTCGGACAATGGTGACAGTGGCTGGGAAAAGGTGGATGGCTGGCAAGCACAATGAAGAGCTCGAGATGGCACGATGGTGAAGGAGAAATGGAGTTTTAATGGGTGTTATGATGATTTTAGTGATATAATTAGGTATTAAAATAATATGAGTGGGAGTAGTGGGTATAATTATGATATTAATTTAATTACGTGGGTTAATAAATTAATGTTAGTGGTAATAATTGGGATATTAATTTAATTAAAGTTGGAATAGTGGGTATGAGTAGGTGTTTAAAATAACTATGTGGGGATAAAAGATCTAATTATTGTGATAAAATAATTAAGGTGGGGAAATTTATTTTTTTAAATAGGGGTATTACAATAAAATTGATTTACTTTGTGGGATATAAAATCATCAATGAATCCCTAAGTATGCGTTGACGCATGAGAAGTAATAAAATGTTCTCTTATTTTTTCTTTTGGTTTTTATCTTTCAAAATTGTTCAACTACCCTATGGGTTTACGTTAGTTTCTTTTCTTATAATTTATTGTTAAGTTTCAACCTTAGCCAAAATTCTCTTAGAATTAATGGAGTCATTAATTTTCACACAAGACTAAGACAAAAAAATGCATGTTTTTCTTAACCTTGAACCATTGCAATTCTCTTTGCATTTGTAAAGTCAGCCCAGAGAATTAGTTAAGTTGAAAGGAAGGACCCTGCTTGCCCGCCACATATAGTAAGGTATTACCAAAGACATCATCACTATGTGCTAGTGAATTTTTGAAGCGTAGTCAATGGATGAGGTTAAAAACCTTAGCTTGACGATATTTAATAGCAAAGAAGAAAATTTAATCCCTTATATTTTAAGGGTTGATAGAATAACTAAATTTAGTAATTTTTTAAAATGTAAAAAATTTAAATATGATAATTTTTTAATAAATAGGGAACTATTTTAAATATTTTAATAATTAAAAAATTAAAATAATAATTTTGTAATATGTGAGGGAGCGATAGTGTATGTGTGTGTGTGTATATATCAAGAGCTATAGTTAGGCCTTATTTACCAAGATCTCCTGCCATGAAACACCGATAGAGAAGCTTTTGAGCTGCATGGCCCTATTATTGTTTGGGGGACTCCAAAGGGCTATAAGTAGCATCCCATTTCTTTATAACCATAATGATAAGCCAATGTATCAGGGAGACTTGGATTAATGGAAAGAATGCCAAGTAAGTTTTCATTTTTATCCACCATGTATTTGGCAATTTGAACGACTCCACTTTGCCTTGCAGCCACTGCAAGTGGTGTAAAGCCATAATTATCAACTTTTTCAAGAAATTCTCGTGGGAGTGGGACCAATCTCAATAACTCCTCTACGATGCCGATATGCCCAAACTGTGCAGCCACATGGAGAGCTGTTTTACCATCATGAGTAAGTTTTGCACTCACGGCACTTGGATGTTCATCCAAAAATGTTTTCACAGCGTTCCAGTTGTTGTCACATATAACTTTGTATAAAATCCCCACATCAAAATCTACTTGCTCTCCCTCTGTAATCACCAATTAGTTAATATGTTTGCCAAATCCAGTTATCATTTATTTACTACACAAGCTTCACTTAAAAACAAAATTGTTATTGACTCGTATATATAATTAATGGAAAAAATATATAAACATTTTTAGAAGTTGAGTTCTTAATTGTGCTTTGCAATATGTATGTAGTCATAAAGTATTAGAGTGAAACATATTTTTGATTCCTCACTTATTACAAAATTACCAATTTGGTCCCTCATTTATTGAAATATCCAAAATAGTCCTCCATTTATTGAAAGAAGTCATCCTTGGTCCATAACTTTTTAAAAAAAAAATCAATTTTAGTCAATTGAATTTAGGGTTTAGGGTATGGTAAAATGACCAATTTTGGTATTTTTTTTGAAAAGTAAGGGACAAAATATGATATTTTTCAATTAACGAGGGACCATTTTTTGTATTTCAATTAGTAAGGGACCAATGATAATTTTTTGATAAGTGTAGGACCAAAAATAATTTTCCTCCATAATATTATTTATCACAAGTTTCAAAACAATCATTCTAATCTCTTGACTATAGTGGAGAGCTCTATGTCATAATCATATTCCAAAAAAAAAAAAAACACATAATTTATTGTAGGAAAAGCTGTACTTTTGGTCCTCATAGTTTCAATCAGTTTTCAATCTACTCCCTTTAGTTCAAAAATTTGTAATTAAGTCCTTATAATTTATAAGTAATTAAATTAGTGTCCACTATTAAAATTATATGTACGTATTTTATTAATATAACTAATTATATGATATCTTAAAACTCTAAGTTTATATGATTTATGATAACAATAAAATTAAAAGTAGATAATGAGACAAAATCAACACACATATTTAGCAAAATATTAACAAAAATATAGTAATATAGACTAATTTGTAAATCATTTTAATTATGAGGACCTAATTATAAATTTTTAAAGCATAAGGATCAAATCAAAAAATGAGTGAAACCATAAGGTCGACCAACAATATTATTTGCCCTAAAAATAATTAGATTTCTTCACAAATTCCACCTTTGGGCTGGAAAGAAAAAATGGCACAGTAATTCAGATAAAAAAAGTTTAGAACAAGGTATTGAGTATTGACCTTGCAGCTCTAGCGTTGGCTCAGGCTGTGGTGGGTTGTAGGTATGATTGAGAATACGCCATGCATCTTTGGCTTCTGAGACTCCTTTTATGTGAGAGAAAGACTTAGAAGAGCATGAGATTTGAATGGCGTGCAAGTGCAATGCAGCAACATTCTTTCTTCTCCATCTCACAAAATCTTCATCTTCTTCAGGTGGTCCAGCAGTGGTCCCATCCACCACATCCTAAAGATCTTGACCTACCAAATAGTTTCCAACACATTCAGACCACTCCTCATAGTTATCTTGCGATAGTGGTGTAGCAACTATCTGGTTATAACTATAAGCACATGTCTCTCTCTCACTCTATCCCATATCTGCAGACTGCACCATTTTTTTTTATTTTTTATTTTGGAATAAAGATGACAAATTAAGTATTGCATTGAAGAAAACAAATCACGATCATAAATATATATATATATATATATATATACTTACTTACTTACTGTTATCCCAAATGCCCATAACCCATATTTGATGAATGGCAAAATCAAATGAAAGTAAGGCCTAGCCTATCAATAAAGCAAGCTTGCAGTAGATAAAGCACAAGCCCAAGTCTGCAAACTCAAGATAGCTCATAGAAAATGGCTGCTGTGAAGTGAAAGCTATCAGTTTCTACTCTGACACACCACTCATGTGTCTTCTCACTATTCGAGCTGTCAGCTGCAACCATTAATGGTGCTCTAGAAAAACTCAAAGACTTAAGTCACATAGGAGCTAAAATCTGTAAATCAAGCAGTTGAAGAAGAAACAACGATATCTCTCTCTCCTTATTGAATGTCTTCCACCTTTAATACACTCCAACGTCTCCCTACAGCAAAAAGCTATAAATACTAAGATCATGCTATTGAAGAGCGTGAACATATAGAGCAAAAACGAGAAGAAGCAGAAAGAGATAAACATTTTGTAACAAATTCTCTTATCTTTATTTTTTTCACTGAACTTAGTCTCTGGTTCATCTGCTTTCAAGAAGCAAAAGCTATACTATTATAGAAAACCCATCTGTTAAGGGTTCGAAAAAAAAAAAATTCTTTTATTGATTCACCTCTATCTCGAGTAGAGAAGATGATTGCTGTGACTGTAACAGTTTGAGGTTGAGCTAGAAAACCTTGTGTTTGGAGTTAGCATGGAAAACTCCTTGGTGAAAGTGTAAGAAAGACTTTTCATAGTGAAAAACCCTTGTGATGACAAGGGGTCTAGAAGTAGGTATTGTGCTTGGCCGAACCAGGATAATTTTCTGTGTGTTTGATTCTTCTTCTCTGTTATTTGTCTATCTGTACAATTCTCAGTCAATTAGATTTCTTTTCAGTTAACTATCTTTTCTTCTGAAAAGTTCAGTTAACTTTCTCTTATTACAGTTGACTGTTTATAGCTTTAGGGGCCATTTAAATTATTCTTGGTTCACTTATCTCTTATTCTTATATTTTTGGTTAAGTGAACATATCACTGAAATTTTCAGTTGACTGAATTTTATTTCAGTTAACTGATTTTTATTCACAGTTGATTATAAAATTTTTAGTTAACCAAGATTTCAAAAATAAAATAAATTTCATAAAAAATTTAAGTGCACCTATTCACCCCCCTTTAGGTGCCTGTCACTTACAAATTGTCACTTCACTTGGACAGTAAACCTAGCTCAAGGAGATAAGTATTTGCTTGCACCAGCCTCACAATATGTCCAGAACTAACAATCATGCTGCATAATATACTGCACATATGGAAACATACGTACTGTTGTTTTGCTTGTATGAATGTATAACGATATTCTATATTTATTTCTTTCTTTTCTTACTTTAATTTTACTTCATCTTTTAGCTTTCTTCTTAGTTAACCCAACCTAAAGTTCTCGCCTTTGCCTCCTACCTTTAGGTTGACTAAACAGTCTCATTTTGAAGTTGATTATATGTATTATTTGAGTACTGAATCGTTATTTACTTATTTTACTTATTATTGAAACCATTTTTCACTTCACTGTAAACTTACAAGTAAAAATACATAAATTTGTGGCTTACCTTTTTTTAAAAAAATTTATTAAAAATATAGAGTTGCAGTTTAATTTACCTTCATCGGAGAGGAGAGTAAAAGTATTTCTTTAGCAATTAGTCAGTGCCCATTTGCTTTTACCATAATTATCAAAATCGCAAGTTAACTTGTTAAACTCGCTAATTCTACATTTTTAGATGAGGAAATCGATTTAACTCAATCGTAGAATTAGAATCAGAGTAGACTCAGTCAAGTTCAGATAGAATCGATCAAACTTGTATATAATCGGTCAAGTTCAGGTAGACTTGTTGAGTTTGACCAAGGTCAACCAAATTCATTTTTTTTTTTAAAGTTTTTAGGCCAAATATGAATAATCCAATATTCCAATAAAAATTAACTAACTTTAAGATCAACTCAATTATTTCAACCATTAAACATAAAAAGAAAACGTATATTATAAATATAATTACATTATTATGGCTCTAATACATATTACTTGCAATTAATAACAAATAATATGTTACAATATGATTAAATGGTTAACTTTGCTTTCAAATTTTTTTTAATTTTTTTCATTGCATAGCTTAAAATACATTAATATATATATATATATATATATGTATGTATTTAATATTTACTCTAACTTGTTTACATTATTATTACTATTATAATTACAATTATTTTAGATTTTAATTACTTTGAGTTTCTATATTAGTAAGTATTATAATGGCAAAACTTGCCTTTAATTTTTTTTAATAGATTTAATCCCAACACTTCCAAAAAATTTTTTAAAGTCAATCACTACCTAATTAATTATAATTAAAATTTATATGATTCAAATATATTTTCCTAATAATTTTTTTTATCATTCCCTAGTTCTATAATTTGGGTTATTACAATAGTATTTTGTATATATGTATGACTTTTTATTTGTATTTTTGAAATTTGATTATGTTTAATAGCTATTTATTAATAGAGGTAAACTTTTATAATTCTACGTTACGAGTTCATATTACGAATCTACACTCTTTCTTATGATTCAGCTTAAACTCGCGAGTTTGACAACATTGACTTTTACCGAATATTAGAGGCACAAATTCTTTGAATTTCTATTTTTCTAGACACTTTTCTCATACATTTATAAAACATTCGAGAATAATCTTTTTCTTTCCTTGGCAAATTGGTAAAGGGTTCCTGTCAAAATCATGAAACTCTGTACTTTTCAAAGTTCTAAGCTATTGCTTTGTTACAGCCAAGTCTTGATGAAAATATACTACGCTAAGTTAAAAAATATAATAATTTAATTGAAAAATTCGTATATAAAAAAAAAATCTGCACCTAAGTCTTGATGAAAGTGAACTCTAAAAATTTCCATCGTTGTGAATGGCAATAACAAACATAGATGCCACAACAAACATAATTTACTTCGGAAGATATATATATATATATATATATATATATATATATATATATATATATACATAGTTTTAATTGAAAATCGAAACATGTTGCGTTCAAAAAATGAGGTAAAAAGAACTAAGCAGTTGTCACTGGGTCGAGGCTTCACTTTACGCCCAGAAGCATCAATGTTGCTTCAGCTTTTTCTTTTTCCATTTTGTTGGGCGTACACATAATCCCTTTCTTTAATTTTCTAATTTGTACTCTTCCTACGATTTTCTTAGTCAGCCCACCCTAATTTACCACGTACATCAAGCTGTCTCATTTATTTAAATAGAACATTATTTTGGTTCTTTACTTGTGAGTTTAATTTTAATTTGATCCTTCACTAATTTTTTATTTTAATTTGACCATTTACTTATGAGTTGAGTCTCATTTTAGTCATTTACTAATTTCAAATCTCAATTTCATCCCTCGTTTATGAGTCTAGTATCAATTTGATATCTGAATATAGTCCAAATTGAGTTGAAAATAAGAAACTAAATGTATAAAACTTTGTATTAGTAAGATACTAATTTGAAACCAAACTCATAAGTGAGTGATCAATTTGAAATTAAAAAATTAATAAATGGCTAAATTGAGATTGAACACGTAACTGAGAGACTAAAGTGAGTTTGAAAATTATTGAGGGACTAACTCAAAATTAAACTCATAAGTGTGGAACTATAATTATGTTTTAATATTTATCTATATTAATACATATAGCTTTTAACTTTTTCTTTATTATATTGTCGTACGTGAAGCCACTATTGTAGTTTTTTCTTTTAATATTATAAGAGTCTAAGTCAAAGAAAACTTTATACGATTCTCGTTGTCGATGACAGCATGTCGATAATAAGCAAAGGATAATGATTAATGAAAAGGAGAAAGAATGAGTGAAGATAATGGATAGTTAGTACTCCATAGTAGGATTATGACAGAGAAAAATTAATGAATAACACTGCATTCTTGGCTGCTTAAAAAACAAGCTGACCGCAAGATATCTCTGTCTGACTCTTCCAACATTATTAAATTGCACATTTCTTTTAATATAAATCGTTGAATGGATAAAATTTAAGAGCAGCACCATAGAGTATCCAAGCTCTGTTTGAACATCACCTTTTAAACCAACAATAAATAAACACTTTATGTGAATATATATGTTTCTTCCATCATGGCAACTTAATTCTAGTATGCTAAAAAATTAACATATCATAAATATGATCAAGAAATGAAATTTGTAAAGATAACATATTATTATATGTTTAAAATTGGGAGATAATAAATATAATACATTGACTTGAGGACGAAGAAATACCAACATTTTGATGTAATTTGGTAGATAATTTCAACCCACTATTCCCAATATTTAAGAGAGAGAGAGAGAGAGAGAGAGAGAGAGAGAGAGAGAGAGAGAGAGAGAGAGAGAGAGAGAGAGAGAGAGAGAGAGAGAGAGAGAGAAATAGATAATACACCACTTAGCAATTTTGCTATGGAGGTTTTTTTATGAAGAATGAAGCCCTTATATATTTATGCCAAAACAAGAAGGAATAATTATGTAGACAAAATGGAGAGTGGGTAATAGTGGAGATAATGGAAGTGGTTGATGATAATGATTAGAAAAAAGGATAATCATGGTGTAATAGGCTTAATATTATTAGTGGAATAACAATGTTTCGATCATCATACAAACAAAAACTCTCTTTATTGATTTTGTATAAGTAATTTAATGAGATAATTATTGATTAATATTGAGTTGTGAGTTGGAGTCTCTACCCAACGAGTTTGTGAGTAATTCAACCCATCACGGATTATTTACAATATCAACAAGGACCTGATCCATTCTATGTTTAGATTAATATTGGTTGCCTAATTAATAATTGCACATAATTGTTCTAATAATTAGGTTAACGCTAATCCATTATTAATTTAAAATATTCCAAAAATCTCTCACTTAGATATCATTAATAAGTTATTAGGATAATTAAATTAATCAACAAAAATAAACAATCAATATTCATCACGACACACTGATGTGTGTTTATACTAAACCATACCAAGTTCATAAAGAAACCATATATGATCACTGAATCCGATAGGGAAACAAGTGATATCAACATTATTACAGATTTAGTTCCAATATCTGAATATAATAGATTACAAAATAATAGTTTGAAGTCACATTTACACCACAAAAGTTTTTTTATAGATTTAACTCAAATTCCCACTAAACTAAGGCTATATCAAAATTTTCAACAACATCCATATGAGTAACATGATATTTGAAGACTCCTAGAGGTAAACCTTTGGTCAAGGATTTACCAACATATTTTACTTAGTATGTGAACCAAACGAGTCTGAAATTTAGCAACCTTTTCTCTGATGAAAATGAACTTAACATCAAAGTGCTTTGTACGATTGGAATTCCTGTGATTTTGATAAAAGCAAACAGTAGATGAACTATCGCACATATGGTTAGAGGTCTTGATATAAATTCAACAAGATTCATGCCAGATATCAATTTCCTCAACCACATGACCTGGCGAGTAGCCTCATAACAAGCAATATATTCTGCTTCCATAGTGAGGTAGCTATGATTGATTGCTTAGCACTTTTCCATGATACAACTCCTCCAAACATCATATAGATGTATCCTGAATTGGATTTATGATCATCAATGCACGATGCATAGTCAGAATCAGAATAGCCTACAATCTCCAATGATTCATTCTTCTTGAAAGTCAACATATCATACTTTGTACCCAAAAGATATCGCATGACTTTCTTTGCAACCCTCTAATGATCATGGCCAGGATCACTCAGATACCTGCCAAGTACACCAATTGTAAAGGCAATGTCTGGACATGTGCATACCTGAGCATACATGAGGTTGCCCACTGCAGATGCATATGGAATTCTTTCCACTGCAATCCTTTCATTATCATTTTGAGGACAATGTGATTTTGACAAACTTTCACCTTTCTATACAGGTATAACATAAAGGGGTGCAAGAGTGTATGTTGAACTTCTTCAACACTTGATCAATATAGGTTGTTTGAGGCAAACCCAAAATGCCACGTGATCTATCACGATGAATCTGGATTCCTAAAACAAAGGAGGTTTCACCAAGATCTTTCATATTAAAATAGCACGACAATATTTGTTTGGTCTCATTCAATAGACCCATATAATTACTAGCTAATAGGATGTCATCAACATAGAGCTAAAAATTGTAAGTGCACCTAAAATAATACCTTAAAATTTAGATTATTGAATAAAAGTTTAATAGTATAAAATTAAATAATTGTTAAATTTTTTTTAATATTTATTATAATCTGAACTATTACATAAAAATTTAATGATCTAAATTTGTTTAAATACAAAAAATTTTAATTCATCTAAATCTCTCTTTCTTGCATCTACATATTCTTAGGGATGTTCAAAGATCAAGCTAGGCTAGGTCTCTATTTATTTTTATTTGAAAATTTTTTTAAATTAATAAAAATGGTTTTTTAAATAAAAAATAAAAAAATAAAGATTTGAAGGTAAAAAAATATAATGACAAAAAATAATATTTTGAATGAAAAATAATTAAGATTTGAAATGAATTAATATATTTAAAATTTATTCTAAATAAAATTAAATTATAAAAAAATAATATTTAAGAAAATAAAGATAAAATTCGGTGAAGTAAAGATTGAACCTAAGACTTGACTTGACCTAGTTAATAGAGTCGAGTTAGCAATTTTGCAAATTGTTTTTTTATTTTGATTGAGCTTAACCCGACCTTATATATATGTTCAGACTGAGCTGAATTTAGCGTGTCAATAAATATTTGTTCATCCCTTCCTCTAATTTTCTGATTTGTACTCTTCAAACCTTATTCCTAGTCAGCCCACCCAAAAATTGCACTAGGCTATCTCATTTATTTTATATCTTTTACACTTTTTGATGTTTTAGACTCAATACCCGAAAGAAAAGTGAAACATCAAACATCTAATATATATATATATATATCTAGTAAAATACCTTTTTGGTTCATGACATATTAAAATACTCAAATTGGTTTCTACTTATTAGAAAATGTCACATTTGTTTTCCCACTTTCCAAAAAAAAAAAAAATACTATGTTTAATCCTCTAAACTTAGAGTTTAAGGTTTAATACAAAGACAAAATTTGGTAATTTTTCAAAAAGTGAAAATTAAAGTGTGACATTTTTCAATGAATAAGAGATTATTTTGGGTATCTCAATAAGGAACCAAAATGATAATTTTGTTATAAGCAAGGGACTATATATACATTTTTACTTTTTCTTTATTATATTATTTAACATAAAGTCACTAGTATACACGTGACAAATATAAAAGCTAATATAGTAAAACTATAATTAGAGTCTATGTCAAGGAAAACTTTATCAGATTCTCCTTGTTGATGACAACAATGGCAAAGTAGGAGTAGGACATGAGGTCAATAGGGAAAATATTTCTTTTATAAAAATTATAAATAAATGATGATATAATTATTATATAAAATCAATTGTATAAATATTAAATTATCTAAAAATTTAATTTCAATATTCAATTATATAGGTTTCAATTGTTTTCTACGTGATTTCATATTTTGAAATCCCTCAACAACCATTTCATTACTAATATCCAAAGTATCGCACTCAATAAATGTTATTATGCAATTATTCATTCATACATCTCCCGTTAGATTGCATAGTTGATTTCTCACAATTTTCATACATCTCCCGTTAGATTGCATAGTTGATTTCTCACAATTTTCATAACTAAAAATGCTCTTTCCACAATTGTTATAGCAATAAGCAAAATCATCACTAACTTTGAAAGCTAACAAACTAATGGATAAATTACGTGTTTTCTAGTCTCAATTAGTTTCTCTACAAAACAACCAATTCTTTTTAAAGATGAAAATTTAATACTAGTATGCATATCAATTATATATGTAAGTTTCAAGTTGATTATTAAATATCTCCAAATCTTGTAGAAAATTCATGTAGGTAAAACCTAGTAAATTCGATTAATATTTTCTTATTAAAAGTAGGGAACACTTTAGTTGGATTTTGACAAGCCATATCAAGAAGCAATTTTGTATGTCTTAGTGAAATGATCATATGTTCTCGAAGTTGTATATCTATAATAGTATAAAATAATTCAATGCTATAGTGATGTTTAGTTTAGAGCTGTCAAAGTGGGCTAACCCGGCCCACCCGAGTTGATCTACTCGAGTTGGTGGGTTAAATGGTTAGCCTGTTTAACCCACCATAAGGTGGTGGATTAAAAATCTCAACCCACCCCACCTGATGAGTTAAATGAGTTAACCCGTTTAATCCACCAAAAAATTAAAAAAATAAAAATAAAATAAAAAAGTATAAAAATTCAAATGTGACTTTCTTTAAGCACATGTCTTGTTTAATCAATCAATCTATATATCGGTATAAATAAACAAAAAAAAAACTAAATAAAAAGCAAGTTTCAACGGATTAAAACAAGTAAAGTAATATAATAATTCAATGATTCATTAATAATAAGAATATGATTATGAGCAGAATATTCAAATATGGCAAATTACAAAATAATAGAGACAACACAACACATACATTAGGGTTAATTTTTTTAAATAGGAAAGTGTAGTGGGTTGGAGCATTGAACTAAGTGAGTGGAATTTTTTTTTAAAAAAACAGAAAACCCATTTAACCCGCAAACTGGCTCGTTTAACTTGCGGGTTAAACGGGCCGAATTGATAGAAGTATACTAAACAGGTTTTCAAAGGAATTCCTCAATTCAACCCACCTCTTAGGTGGGTTAAACGGGTTTGACCCACTTACAGCTATAGTTTAGTTGTGATATCTTGAGCCTTACTTTTATGTATCAATCTTTGTTTAGACAAAAAAAAATTCATTCATATTAGGAATATCAATATCATACATATATGCTAATTCCTGCAATAAAGACTTTCATCCACCATCTCTCATAGCTTGTTGTCAATTTTTAAAATGCTAACCAATTTCATGAAATTTATGATATTCCAATCTCTTCTTTGGAAAAATAATAATATGAAAAAAGTTTCACAGTATAAATTTACTTTATGGGAAAATTAAATTTAATTTTAATGACGAAGGATTAGGAAGAGCTGGCGACAGTTGGAAAGATCACAACACCCATTCTTTTAATCATTATAAAGTAACATCCTATTACTTTATGGGTTTAATTCATACATGTCTGAAAAAATCATTGTGAGCAAGTATAATATTTTCATGAGTGTGAGTTAGTTAAAGATCATATCTAACTTATAAGGGAAGGAAAAAGGTTTGTAATATAACAAATAAGTCAAAAGAGTTTCAAATTATATATATATATATATATATATTTAAAAAATAATAATAATAAAAAAAACAACACTCATATCTCTCCCCGTCACCCCCTGTCCCATTGACTTTGGGAGAAAAACTAAATTGGTTAGTCAGAAGACTTAATTGATTACTTAGGAAGAAATTATGTTTAAAATAAAGATAAGTAGTGAAGTGTTGTTTTTGTTTTTTTTCCTTTTTTTCCATTTTTAATTTAAGTTAGTTCATTTAAAATAACATCTAATTTAAATGGGGATAACTTGCATTAAGAAATATTAATTTGGAGACTAGTATTGTGAACAATAGTTGATTAAAAAGATTATAGAATAATATGAATGAGTATATTTTGTATATATTTTAATTAATTTTTTTTAAATAACAGAATGTTGATGTTTCTAAAACTAAAATATTTTAAAAAAAAAACAATACTTAAATCAATGTTGAAAAGAATTAATACAAACAAACTAAGTCTTCAATCTCCTGGTGATCCAGTTATTTTATCAATAAATTCACGCGCATGCTATTTAGGTGTCATGTAAATAGAACAAATATTAAGCATAAATAAGGAATTTTTTTATATAACTATTTAAATATTTAAATTAGACTTTGAGATTTAGTGGCTATAGCAAACTAGCAATTACATGGGGTGTAAATTATTCATAACAAAATGAACATCTCCAAACCTCATTCACCTTTCCTTTCATGGAGAGTTGATGTGGGGAAAAATATATCAAATTTATTTAGGCACATGATTGGGTTATTTATCATATTGTTTGAAGTCCTTAGATATAACAACTATATATATACAACATAATTTGCATGAAATAGAAATACATCAACTACGCATATATTTCTTAGTCACAACTTCACATTCCACTTGAAGATGCTTGGACCATAATTAGAAGAAATCATCCGAACAAGAAGAGGGAATTGTAATAGCACAAATAGAGTTATGGGAACACTAGCAAGCATAATAACAGGAAGAAGAGCCCATGAGTGTGATCCATGTTGTAGCATAATAAGAATGGTAGCAGAAAAAGCTATCATCATAGTTGCAATGGAGAGAAAAAGAGTGGAAAGGCCTATAATCAATTTCGAGGGTAAGGATTTGAGAAAATCTTCTGCATATTGTGAAGTAAGGATCCCTAAAACATCAGCACTGATGTTGTAGAGGAAAATAATGACAATGTATCTGAGATTACGAAAAGCATAAATAATTTTTCTTTCAAAAATATTGGATACCCATATTCTTGATTATTTCCCCCTGGAACAGTAAAAGCTAACGCAAACATGATGGTGACAACTAGAGCACCAACAACAGAACAAGAAGATGCTGTTCCCTGCATCCATTTCTCTCCTTCCTTTCGTAACTCTTTGTGGCTCTCTTTGAATATGTCTTCAGGTCGCATTCCTTCATTATTTTGGAGTCCCTTAAATCCAGAAGGTACCACACTTTCCACCTCCTGCATTTGTTTATTTTAAAAATAAGATGAAATGGAAAATGTTGACAAATTTTATCCGGTAACATTTATATATATATATATATATATATATATATATATATATAATTTGTCTTTTACCTTAAACCATTGTAATTCTCTTTGCATTTGTAATGCAGGGCCAGAAATACGATTAAGTTGGAACGGAGGAGCGAGCTCACCTACCACGTGTAGCATGCTATTTCCAGAGGCACCTATGTGTGATGCTATAGAGTCCTTGAAGCGAAACCCATAAATGAGAGTAAAAACTTCAGCTTCACGATATTTAACAGCATAGAAGAAAGTGTGCCACCCTGAACTACCTAGAGAATGTAGAATTGAATGTGGATACGCTTTTGATAATTGAACCACGAACTCAACATTCCCTTCTTTGGCTGCACGATAGAGTGCATCTAAAACGTCCTCCATCTCGTTTCATGTTCCTATTCAGAGAAGAGACTTTCTCACAAAGCAGGCTTAGAATTTGAGCTGCTTGTACATGCACTAACTTCAACTTATATATTTCCTTCATTCCTATATATATAATGGCTTGTCATGTATGAGAATCTGAGACTTTAGAACTCTCAAAGGTTTAATATGAAAAAAGTTGGCATATGATATGTACCCATGAAATTATAGGCGTAAGAAATGAACTCGCGTAGAAGGCCAAGCCCTGTTGCAAGAGAAGTGTGAGCCCAAAGATTCACATTGAATATATTCTACTAAAAATTAACCATGATTTTGACTGAAAATAATAAAAATTTTAATGGTACTTCTATGTGTGTGTGTGTATATATATATATTTATTTATTTATATATTTATGGACAAGACCTATTTATTAAATAAAACTTTTATTATGAGGGCTGAATTTAAAGCTTAATAAATTAGCTTGCTAATTATTTTTAGTATACCACAAGTCATGATACGGCGTTTCCCCTTTGATTAGTAAATAACATGTGCAATTAGAAAGAGGAAAACTTATACATTGGTTTAATTACGCCAAAATTTTCTCTCTACTGTAAAAGCATTTTGTGTCGTTGTATTTAAATATTTCCTTATTTGTGTGTTTTTGATTTAGTTACTTTCTCAAAGTTTACCTTGATCTCTTTCACTTTTGTCATGCTGTTGAATGTCCACACGAACAAAGTTGGCAGCTTCCGGTGGTATATTTATGTCTTGCACCCAAAAAGAGATAAAAGAAATTTTAAAAAATGCTTCATTGAAAAAATAAATGAAAAAAAGAACAAATGGAAATTAATACAACTTTTTCTAGCTATTTAAGACGCATTCAATCATCCATATATGCATGCATATAAATAAAAAAAGGCATTAATTGTTATCCTCATTTCAACTGAATTTCTTTTGACGCGCTTTAAATGGAGAATGTGAGTTTATTCGAATTATACTTGCACTTTCATAGAACATATATATATATATATATATATATATATATATAGGTACTTTTTAATATTCTTAATTTGGACGTTTTCATGGGTTTAGATATTTATTATAGGCTTAATTGCAATTACACGCTGTCATAAAAAATACAGATAATTATAAGTTGGGCAAATTACTTTCTGTTCTTTTAAAAGATGACTTGATTAACAACTCTGTCCTATGTCATGAAAATATGTAAAATTCCCCTTGAAACTATTCATTTGACAAAACTTCAAGACTAATTTCTTTTATTAAAATTGTAACTTATTGAAAAATATATTTTTAAAAATTTTATTGCAATGTCATTTATTTTTGTCAAGAACATTAAATTCTATTTATTCAATTTTTTTTTTCATATTTATAGGAAATACATTATGCAAGGGTAGTTTAGTCATTTTTGCTTGGTGTAAACACATTGCAGCTTCAAAAAATTTTTCAATGAGTGGTAAGTTGAAACTTGAACCTTTGCCCTCAGATTTAGGATACCAAAACCTCACCACTAGACTAGAACTCATCATCTTATTAACAACTTGCAACATATACATTTGTTCTTCTACTTCTAAGAATAGAACAACTTGTGAGTGTTACAAACATACATATATATTGTACTTAGAAAAATACTCCAATGTTTTAATAATACTTGTACATCCTTAATATAGAAATCTCTGCTAATTGGCAATTTTATTGCCTTTAAGTCCAAAAATATGATTATGCAAATATTCCTAAATTATGACCTCGTAATTTGTAACTTTTCTACTTTCTCCCTATTAAAGGAATTATTTCTAACACAAACACCAAAGCTCCCAATGTATAAGCAACGTTAAAACACACTTTCCAATGTCATTATTTATATACAACTTCGAAAATTAAATATGCCAGAATAGGCCAATTAATCCATTCCACCTAGCTCTTGAGTTGTTTAATATCATCCAATGACTTAAAAATTATATCAATCATAACAAAAGTAATTATTCAATAATAATAGTCATTTTCATTGAATTTTTCTTCATCAAGCTTCCTCTTACAACAACAAAATTCAAGATAATTTGAAAAAAAATTCTTAAAATAACTTATCACTTAGAACGAAAACTACCAACAAATTTTATCCCTATTCCTGAAGTCCAATGATGCTCAAGGAACAATAAATCTTCACATTCCTCCACTTTAAACACTTCAACTCCCAAACATAAAAGGAGTTTTTAATTAAGCAATCCGAAATCAAATTAACACATGGGAATTGTTAGATACTTACTAAGATCAAAACCCCCAAAGAAATTTCACAAAATTCGTCCAAATTGAGCCCTAATTTTAATTCCAAATTTTGGTCACTATTCACGTTATTGTTCATATGCAACAAGGGTTTTGATTTTCAAAGCAAAACCATGAAATTGAATGCCGAATTTATAGGTGAAAGGAATGAAATACATAAATTAAACAAAGACCCAAATAAATTTGCAAGAAACTCATCTAAATCATCTAAATTTCAAATTTTTCCATCACAATTCATGTTCTTTGCGAGGCTGAGAGAGAATATTTGATTTCTGCCAAAAAAATCTCAAATTTAGAAGTTTGAATTGATAGAGAATTGGACAATACTGCCTTAGGAAGCAAATCCTTCAACAAATTTTGAGTAAACTCACTTAAATGATGCCAATTTCCTCACAAATTTATGCCTAACATCTGACATTACTGGGTGGTGTTTCTTGTTGGAATTAGTGACTTCTTGGTCACACACACGATGGTCGACAATCAAGAACATTGGAGAACCCATTGTGGGTGTGATTTAAAGAAGAATAAAGCTGTAGCTCATGTATAATGTGATAGGAAGAAAATAAACAAAGAAGTATGTGAGAAGGAAGAAGGGGAGAGGAAAAAATAAGGGTATTTTAGTCCTTAGGGTGTCAAAAGCTAATACTGAATACAAAAATGCACTATAGTGGTGCAATTCAGGTCGTGTTCACTTCAAGGAGCTTAATCAATTCCAAGATAATTTGAATGTAAAAAGATGTGAAGAGATGGGAAAAATTAGGGTTTTGTTTTAGATTTTATCAACTAGATTGAATTTAAATAAAATGCAACAAATTGTAAGTGTTTTTGAGATTTTTGTTATGAAATGTGGATTGATAAGAAAAAATTAATTGAGGGAAAGAAAATGATTGGGTTTAAATTCAAATGATGATGAAATGCCTGTAGGAGGTTTAATTCAGCCTTCCTAGCTTCTTAAAAGATAAATGAAAGTTTCTTTAGAAAACCATTTCCATAAGTGGTTTGAAATACCATTCAAACCCTAGGTAAATCAATTTGTTTATGAAAACTTTAACCCAAAGGCTCACAACAACATTAAGTGCTACCAAGTTACTACAATCAATCGTAAGATATATTAGATTTAACCAAATCCAATACTTCTACAATTGAATGTAGCAATAATTCTTACAAAACATACATCAAAGCATAAATCTCAAAATCCAATCCATAACATAAAATTTATAGCAATGTAGTTTAGCCTATCAATGTAATCAAAATGATCTAACCAAGACACAATGACTATAAGAAGGGAATGATGGAAAAGAATAAGAAAAACTCCCTAGTTGATGCTCCAAGCCTAAGCCTCATCAAATCTCTTCTGGGTAAGTTGTGTTTAGCTGCTCATGGAGGAGAAGAATGCTTCACCAAGCTCCAAATCACCAAGAACAGCCATGGAAGGGCAGAAAAATGATGGAAGGATGAGAAGATGAGAGGAGAGAGTGAAGAAGGATGAGTATCTAGGTCTCTTCCCTTCTTTCTGATAGCTCTCCTTTAGTAGGAACCCTAATGGTTAAAAAAATGTGAGTTAGGTCAGGTTTTTACAGTTGGGTTCTGCGCGATGAAAAACACAATAAATGCCTTTGGGCTTTTTTTTTTTTTTTTTTGTAATTTTCTAATTCTCCTAGTCCTCAATTGCAATTTCTTCAACCTTGCCTTTGACTTTGACATGTAATGCAAAAGTTTAAATATTTTAATATCCTATATTCTCCAAATTAATTAAATTAAGTCAAATAAATGGAAAAATTACAATTTTACCCTTACAAAGTACATTTTACTTAAAATCGCCTCTAATCCCATATTACCACTAAATATCATCAAATCATGTATTTAAGCTCAATAAATCTCATAACAACCCATGAATTGACATTGAATTGTATGGTAAAAATGAGTAAGATCAACGTGGCAACAGAAGAAAAAATAAGAAGTATAATTGCTTGAGTGGTCTCAATAGGATTCAAACATAAGCTCTATGGTTTGCATGGGTAAAGCTTAACCACTTGTGCCAACCTAATTCTCAAGTTTTAAAGTTATTTATTTAATACATAAAGCTTCTAACCTTTCCTTTTTTCCTAACTACTACAATTTTCAAATTTGTCCCAAATATTTTTGCCTTCTTTCCTTTAGTAAATGCAAATTTTTACTAAAAATTTCCTACTAGGATAAAATATTAAATTAGAATTTCATGAATATTACGTAACATTTGCTTTGCTCAAGTATTGATTATGATATTAATTTTCAGCTACAGTTGCATTGTGTTACAATTAATTAATACTGTGTATAAAATAAAGTTTTTTTTAAATGTTTCTTTTTAGATCATTTAATTTAATTATGATCTATACTGTATAGTTAAAAAAATTAGATATTATATATTTATTAAAAAAGCCCTATAATAATAATTACTCCAAACCTAAGTCTAAATTGTTGGATTAGAACTCTAAAAAATACTTTTAAAGATACTTTTACTGGGAATTTGCAATAAAAAAACAAGAAGGTCAAAAGAACTATGATGTGAGGGAATATTTAACTACCACTGCTTTTTAATATTAATATTATAATTTATTACTTTTTAATAATGAAATTAATTTAACTAATATATGAAAAATTAAAATGAAAATTTATAAACCATAAGGTGCATATATATATCTTGAGATATAGATTCTCTCAACCCATTTTGTTTTTAAAATTTGTAAATATTAATTTAAAAAAAAATAATAACACAAATAAAATGGTAAAACTAATTAATTTTAGTGCTAACTTCTTATTTTTAAACACATATCATTATCATTTTAATATATAATCTAGTGTGATGTTTTGTGCCCAAACATGATATCATCATACTGAAAAATATTTATGAATCGGATCCAATGTTTTTTGTAGCTCCAAAGGGCATCATGTTCTTAAGAAAAAAAGTAATGCGCAGAGATAGTGCTAAAAATTTATGTATTTTCCTGTATAGGACACTTAGACATGATTAAATTGAATAAAAACTAAAGAGTTATATGTTGTCACACTCTACACCTTACATTATATTTTACTTCAACAACATCCTATTCATGTACTAACACTATTTTTGGATATTTCTTCTAGTTTATTCTCTAACTTAACTAGTTGCATAACAAAATTTCATATGGTTTGTAAAATATAATTAAAATAATAACCAAAGGTCAAAATAGATTTTATGTAAAATTTATATATGATGATTCAACTTTTGATAATAATAAAATTTTCATTTGAACTCCAATTCAAGTGAATTACTTGTCTTTGAAAAAAATCTTTGAATATATTTTCAAATCAACAAGTTTCATTTAACAATTCCATATTTTGTGAGATATAATTAAGGTGGTGACCGAGGGTCAAAATAAGGTTTTAGATAAAATGTATGTCTCACAATCTTTTGGATCTGAACTCATATTTGGAGAACCATAATGTCTTACGAAAATAAATGGAAATATAAATATTTGAATATCATAGAATAACACTTGACCATTGATAAATATGCATATTTTAATCCATTACCTCTCTTAGTACTACAAACTAAGCTTCCAAATCTTCAAATCTTTAATTAATCCTTCAATACATAGACATCTTTCTTGCTTGCCATCATTGTGTAAACATGGTATTGATATTTCATTTTTTTCACCTTAATGCTTACTTTTCTTTATTTGAACCAGCGGACATAAAAATATCTTTCGTACAAATAAAATTGTTAGTGTAGTTCATATTTATCAATATCCTTTTTTTAATAGAAATTAATGCAATATAAACATTAATATCATGTATATGATATTCTTATATGATTACATATGCAATTTAGATTATTTAAGATTGAAATTTATTGGATATGATATGAGCGAATATATCTCATAGATAATGGATAAATTATGATTCAATTATAAAGTATTACAAATTAATGATTTATTAACTAAGCACATATTAAACCCATTTATCACATATTTTTCGTCAAAACTTATAACATTAACATATAACCTTAGGGCCAACTAGAGTCTAGAAGTTCGTAACTAAAAAGAGGTTAGAAGAGACTTATTTATTTTCAAAATTCAATTTAACTCTCCCTTTTAAATTAGGATCTTTATGTAACACTTGCCAAGTCTGATGCAAAATTTTTGTTCATAGCAAGAGTAAGAGTATAAATATTTATGGTGTATGTTATTAATCAAAATATGAGCTACGACTTAGTGTTAAGCTCTTGGTGTCCCAAAATCTGATGTTTTGAGTTCAAAACCCAGCTTCCTCGTCCTTCAAAATTTTTTTGGTACTAACACGTGTCACGCCAGGTGAAAAGACTAAAATGCCATTCATTTTCTTTTTCTTCTTCTTGTCATTTCTTCCTCTGTAGCACATACTTATCTCTTCATCTTTGTTTCTTCTTCTTCCACCACGGTACTGCCATGTTCCAGTTTCCAGCTAGCACCCTCCCTTACTAGCCGTGCCTTGTAGTTTCTGGCGACAACGTCCTTTTTCCAGCGTCTTCTATTAGCAGTCGTAGTGAGTGATTTCAGCGGTTTTTTGGTGAGCTTTGCTCATTTTTTCATGAAAATGTTGATGGTAAATGCATTTTTGGTCCTTTTGAATTGAATTTCAGTTTTGGATGCATGTTTTTAGGCAAGTTTTTGAGATTGGTTCTTCTAGGGACTAAACTGAAAATTTTCTAGATTTTTGGGGTTTTACAAAGAATTGTAGAATTCTAGAATTTAATGGGTTTAAGTTGGTATTATAGGAACACTTTTAATGTTTATGAAATGAAATCCTATTGTTCTTCATGGCTAGGCTTGGTTGAAGGTGAAAGCATGGAAATTTGGGATGAAATTGAAAATTTAGTAAGTTTATAAGGAAATGAATTTAAATTGATGAAAAATCTGAGTAAGTTATGCGGTAGAATCAAGGAATATGAGCTAAGGCTTGTTTTTAGTGGTAATAAAGAAATTGGGCATGAATTTGGTAATGAAAATGTGATGAATTAAAAGAAGAAAAATTCTTCTTAATTGGGATTATGTGTTAAGTTGATGTTATGGAATAGTATGAGAATTGTAGATATTTTGACTGCTTTTGGTAAATATTTTTGTTACACCCTAATTCTTGGAGTGTGATTGACATAGATAACGAAACTAGCCTGTCTCTGTAAGCCTAACAAGTTGATTCTTTAACCAAATCGAAAATCATACATAATGGAAATTCATTATCAAGCAGATTCACATTCATATATAATGTGTAGAAATTTTGGTAGAGTCTCCTCTGTAACTAAGACCTCCTGAAGTTTTCACAAATATCTACCAAAACAATAATATTCATAAAAGAGAGCTTAACTCTCAATTTAATCTAGAGACAACTACAACATAGTTGGAGAATGGAGAATCTACCTATGGTCATACATATCTATTTACAATTATTTACATCTTTAACAAATTACATGATTACAAAATACAAAAACCCTAACAAAATTTGGAAATCAATCATCAGCACTACCAATGGGGCTCCGCTAGCCCTCTTGGTCAGCAAACTGCTCTAGACCACTGCCTAAAATTAAATGACATGTAAATGAGTAGCATTCCAGTAATAAATCAATAATACCTTTTAAGTTGATCAGTTTTAAGTAAATCATGATTTAAAACCTTAATAATTTAAGCCATAAACAATGATCATGGATTCATTCCATGGAAATTAAATCGGTCAAGGGTACATAGCCTTTGGAAATCACATTTTAACGGTAGAGGATCCACAGCCTTCAGAGAATCTTTCTCATCGGTCAAAGGTATTTAGCCCTTGTATACTTTATCAAATGGTAAAGGGAATTCAACCCTTGGGTTTTTGTTAAAAGACATATGGAAACCTTCCTTTTTATTCAAAATACAGTTGGCTCAGAACCTAGATTCTAAGGAGGACTATCAAAGACATCAAGCATCGGTCATGGACTTGTGGCCCATGTAATTTAATCATTTGTTGAGAGCACACAACATCTTGAGGTAAATCACTATTGGTCGAGGGTATGTATCTCTTGGGTTATTCACTATTGGTTGAGAGCACACATCTTGGGGTAATTCACTATCGGTCGAGGGTATGTATCCCTCGGGTTATTCATATCAATCTAGAGCACATAACATCTCGAGGTAAATCACCCAAACAGTCCTAAGTCACAAGCTCACACTAAAACATTCGTCTTATAGTATCGTCCCTAAATCTAAGGAACTGTCATACATGAGTTTTCCTTTTCAATATCAATGTTATCAAAATCTCTAGTAAAACATTACCTTTTTCTATTCAATCCTCTCTTTTTATAGTTTTGCATGGACATCACATACCAATCATAAATCGTAATTCATTTGAAAGACTCATGAGTCTACCAAATTAGGCTACCATAATATAATACAATGGTAATTACTTAGTTGGAAGAGCTGCCGCTTACCTGGTAGGTGAATTAATCTAAAATAACTTTACCTTCTTCTCTTGGTTATAAAATGGAATTCACCAACAATCCCTATATAAAAAAAATGTACTTTCCTCAATTCCTATCACTAAAACATAACAATTTAGGTTCATTACAGTGCCTTTTAACCAATTCATAAAGTAACCATAATATATACTCTTTTCATACTATCCATAACATTAATTCATCACACATTTCTTTCTTCTCTTTAATTCATCATATTTCCATCACTAATTTCATATTCAATTTTCTTATCATTTCTCAAAACAATCCCTAGCTCAGATTCCCTGATTCTATCACCTAACTTTCCCAGACTTTTCATCAATTTACATTCACTGTCTTAAAAACTTCTTAAATTTTCACTTTAGTCCCAAATTCCGTACTTTTACCTTCAACCCAAGTAAAACCATGAAGAACAATAGGGTTTCATGTCATACACCTTAAAAGTGTTCTTATAAGACCAATTTAAACCTATTAAATTCCAGAATTCCACAATTTTCTGTAAACCCCAAATTCTTGAAAATTTTTAGTTTAGACCCTGTCAGAACAACTCTAAAAAACTTGCCTAAAATCATGCTTCCAATGCTCAAATTCAATGGGAAAAGGCTGAAAATGCTTCTACTAACATCATTTTCATGAAAAACTGATTAAAACTCACCAAAATCTATTGCAAAATCCCTCTTCCTCGACTGTCACGGGACCCACTAAAAAAACATGCTATTGTCGCCAGAAACACGAACCTCAGTGATCAGAAATAAGCTGCTGGTGATGGAGGACACTGGCTAGAGCTGGAACATGGCTGTGGATGGAGTAGAGATAGAAAACTAAGAGAGAAGAGAGATTAACATTCTAAAGAAGAAGAAGAAGCCGCGGGAGAGAAAAAAGAAAAGTGAGGGGTAATTTCATAATTTCACTTGGGAGGGACACGTGTTAGCTCCAAAAATTTCCTGAGGAAAGAGGGAGCTGCATCTTGAACCCTTGCCCTCTTGCATCTGGATGCCATGCCTTACCACTAAGCCAAAGCTCATATCTGATTAATAATACACACTATAAATATTTATACTCTCACTTTTGCCAAGAACAAAATTTGCATCATATTTTGGCAAGTGTTACATTCTCCCCCCATAAAAGAATTTGGTCCTTGAATTTAAATCATGACATACCTTATGCAAACAAATGAGGTTAATGGTCACACATGACATGTTCATCCTCCCAAGTTACTTCCTTTTGAGAGTGATTCTTCCATAGCACTTTCACTGAAGAAAATTCCTTGGAGCACAATTTCCTTACTTGTCTATCCAAGATGGCTATTGGTTCTTCATCACAACACAGGTTAGCATCTATCTAAATCTCTTATGGTGCAATCACATGTAAGGAATCTTATAAATACTTCCTGAGCATAGACACGTGAAACACCGGATGGATGTTTGATAACTCAGGAGATAAAGCAAGGCGATAAGCCACATTACCAATCCTCTCTAATACTTCATATGGACCAATGAAGCGAGGGCTTAATTTACCTTTCTTGCTAAAATGCATAACACCTTTCATAGGGGAAACTTGGAGAAATACGTGATCACCAACCATAAACTCTAACCCTCTTATACGATGATCGACATAGGCTTTCTATCTACTTTGTACTGTTAATAATCTTTCTTTGATTAACTTTACTTTCTCTACTGCATCCTGAACCAAATCAGGACCCAATATATGTGTCTTACCCATGTCAAACCACCCAATTAGTGAACGACATCACCGTCCATATAAAGCTTCAAATGGGGCCATTTGAATACTAGCTTGATAGCTATTATTGTATGCAAATTCTACCAAAGGCAAATAAGTGTCCCAATTGCCACCAAAGTCTAGAACACATGTTCTCAACATATCCTCTAAAGTTTGGATTGTTCTTTTAGATTGACCATCTGTTTGAGGATGGAAGGTAATACTCAGATCTAACTAGGTTCCTAGTGCTTATTGAAAAGCTTTCCAAAATTTGAAAGTAAATTGAGATCCCTGGTCAGATATTATAGATAAGGGTATCCCATGTAGCTTAACAACCCCTTGAACATACAAGTGAGCATATCTAGTTGCCTTATATGTTGTTTTCACTGGAAGAAAATGCACAAATTTTGTTAACCAGTCAACTATTACCCATACATAATCATAACCAGTCAAGGTATGAGGTAATCTTGTAACAAAATCCATAGTAATTCTCTCCCACTTCCATTCAGGAATTTCTAATCTTTGATGTAGCCCAGCAGGTCTTTGATGTTCAACTTTAACTTGCTGACATACAATACAACAAGAGACAAATTTTGCCACATCCCTTTTCATACCTTCCCACCAGTCAATATGTTTCAAATCATGATACATTTTAGTGACCCTTGGATGCACTATATAAGCTGAGTGATGACCTTTTTCAAGAAGCCTGTTCTTCAAACCCTCATCTTGAGGTACACACAGTTTCCCTTTCAATCTCAACATTCCTTCTGCATCAACAGAGAAATCTTGATGTTTTCCTTCCCTCACCTCATCCATTAATTTACACAATTTCACATCTAACTTTTGAGCAACTTTTATTTCATTCAAAATAAAAGAGTCAGAGAAATCTTGATGTTTTCCTTTTCATGCCTTCCCATTAGTCAAAATGTTTCCATTTATGAACTTGTTAAGAGGCATTTTGTAATGAGCTTAAATTAATGTGAATTAGTGATGAGAATTATGGAAATTGTATTTTTGTGATATAGGGATTATTGGGTGAAATATCTTATAACCAAGAAAAAGGAGCCTACTTCACCCACCAGGTAAGTAGTAGTTCTTCCAATCATATGACATGTTATATGTTTAACATTACATTGTTATATGATAACATAGCTTGCTGGACTTGATTAGTCTTGAATTATGACTTGCATGTGATGCCATGCAAAAACTATAAAAAGAAGGTTATATGAAAAATGAATACTAGATGTGTTAAATAGCGTGAGCTTATGTCTAGCGACTATTTGATTTAAATTACCAAGGGCTAAGTTCCTTTAATCGATGATAAAGATTTTCCAAAGGGTTGTGGATCCTCGATCGATAAATATATATATATCTAAGGGCTAAGTATCCCTGATCGATGATAAAGATTCTCTGAGGGCTGTGAATCCTGAACCAATAAATGTGATTTCCAAGGGCTATGTACCCTTGACTTACAGAAATAGGTTATTTCTGTTATTTGTGCTAGTTACACTCCGGAAGTTGGGGTGAGACACTTTAGAACTTAACTAACATAAATTTTAAACCTTAAATTACTTTTGAATTCTAACACTCAACATTACCAAAACATGTGCAACTGAGTTTTGATTTGTTATTAAATTTTTAATTTTAATTTTAATTCATGTATGTCTTTTTAAAAATATTTTCTCTCAAGTATTGATTAACCACTTACTAGTTATTTCTTTTCAATTTTTGGCCAATTGCTAACTAAAATTAATTGTTGCAATTGTTATATCACACATGTGAACAAATATTGCACAAGGTGCAATTAGAGCAATATAATGAAGTGTGTCATATGGGAGAATGTTGTGCACTTGTGCTAGCTAGAATTGAGGCTAGTTAATGATTTTAGTGATTGATGAGGATTGGCTAAATTGTGAGTTGACACCAATATTTTTTCTTGCGCCCATTGTGTATATGTGTGCGCTGTAAGGGGATATGGAAAAACAACACTATATTTCTGTAGAAGTGAAGTAAGTTGTTGAAGTTGGGGAAAAAATCAAACTTGTTTAACTATATCAACTCGAGTGCTTTAATATTTGTCATACAATTTGAAGTCTCTAACAAACATATGATTATGACTTGCAAGAAAATTGTTACATATTCAATATATATACATATAATAGGATATCAGTTATCCATGTATATATTTTCATAGCCATGGCTTCACATTCCTATTAAATATCCCTTGAGGCCTTGACCATAAGTAGAAGAAACCATCTGAACAAGAAGAAGGAATTGTAACAACACAAAATCAGTCACTGGAACACTAGAAAGCATAATAACAGGAAGAAATGACCATGATAAGAATGCTAGCAGAAAAAGCTATCATCATAGTTGCAATGGACAAAAACATAGCAGAAAGGCTAATAATCAACTTTGTAGACAAGGATTTGGGGAAATCTTCATATGCATAATGTGAGGTATGAATCCCTAAAAACAACAACATAGAAGTTGAAGAGCAAAACAATTATAATGCATCTGAGATAATGAAAAGTACGAATAGCTTTTTTTCCAAAAATATTGGGTACCCAAACTCCTGATTGTTTCCTCCTGGAACAGTAAAAGCCGCAGCAAACATGATGGTAAAAACTAGAGCACCAACAACAGAACAAGAAGATGCTGTCTCCTTCATCCATTTTTGTCCTTCCTTCCTTAACTATTTGTGGCTCTCTTTGAATATATCTTTAGGTTGCATTCCATCATAATTTTGGAGTCTATTAAATCTAGGTGGTACCACACTCTCCACCTCCTGCATTTATTTTTAAAAAATGACAAAAGGAAATATATATATTATTAACTACGCTACTTCAGTTTTCAGATAATTGATGTATGTGCTTGAGCCACTAGCAAGGACACTTCACTTCATCTTATAACGTGAAGAATGAGTCATACAAAGAAAGCATCATGGGGCAACTAGAAGCACAAATGCCTTAATTTGGATAAAAGAAGGTTGACTTATGGTTTGCATTAGTGCTAAATATATGCCATAGTACGTATCATGTTGATATAAAAGGAAACTCAACGAATGAGAAGTTTCTACATCTAATATGTTATACACACATGCATACACACACAAATACATAAAGAGTTATTTAATAATATAAAGTTGATTTACTTTGTGACATACACAATCATCAATGAATCCCTAAGTTTGTGTGTATGCATGAGAATAAATCAAATGTTCTCTAATTCTTTTCTGGTTTCTTTCTTTCGATACTGTTCAACAACCCTGAGTTTACGTTAGTTTCTTTTCTTATAACTTACTGTTAAATTTCAACCTTAACCAAAATTCTCTTAAAGATAAACGATTCATTAATTTTCAAATAAGATTAAGAAAAAAAAAAATGCTTGCTTTTTACTAACCTTGAACCATTGCAATTCTCTTTGCATTTGCAAAGCTGGTCCAGAGATTCGGTTAAGTTGAAATGAAGGAGCTAGCTTGCCCGCCACATGTAGTAACGTATATCCAAAGACATCTTTCCTTGGTGCTAGTGAATTCTTGAAGCAAAGTCCATGGATGTGGTTAAAAACCTTAGCTTGACAATATTCAACAGCATAGAAGAAAGTATTCCAATGTGTGCTCCTTAAATAGTGCAGGATTAACTGTGGATATGCTTTTGATACTTGAACCACAAAATCAACATTCCCTTATCTAGCTGCACGAAACAGTGCATTACTAATGTTTCTCCTTACTTGCTTATTTCTTGCTAAGTGACATTCTTACAAAGTAGATTTAAAATCTGAGCTGCTCGGGCATGCTTCAACTTCAACTCGTATATTTCCTTTATTCCTACATTGTTGACTCATATATGGGTACTATGTTAGTTGAGCGTACAAATGAGAATATGAAGGTTAGCTATAAGTAACAAAGTTCTCGAAGAAAGTTGGCATATGATATGTATCTAACATATAGGCGTAGGAAATGAACCTGCTCAGTAGACCACGCCCTGTTGCAAGATAATTATAAGCACAGGGAATTTGGTCTACATAAAGATTTTTTTCCTTTCAAAAGTCTCAATGATATATTGATACAAACATTTATAAACTTTAACTCATAACCGATCATGATTTTGAATAATGATTAAGCAATGGTATTCATATATTTATGGGCAGTTCCTATGATAAATTATTTTCTTATCTTTTATTTTGATTATTGTTACTTTTGATTTTTATATGAAATATTAGCAGAAACAGGTCTCAATTGAAGAAAAATATGATAAACGTAAAATAAATAAATAAATAAAAGGGAGTCGAATCCATATGTTCACAAGTCACTAATTCACTACTCAAAGTGAAAATAATGATGAATTAGGACTCAGATGATTCCATATGAACACTACTCTATGTAGAAGAAATAAAAAAACAAAGCTTGGATTTAGATTCCTTCTCTCTAAGTTTACCTTGAATTCTTTTACTTTCATGTTGTTGTTGAATGTCTACTCGAACAAAGTTGGTTGTAGTTGATGGTATATTTATATTTTGCACAAAAAAGAAGATACAAGAAGTAAGAAAAATGAGCTTCATTATATTAAAAAAATGAGAATTGAAAAAAGAACAAATGGAAAAGTTGTTCAATTTTTTGGGGAGAATTTTACCTGTTTGATCCTAATTAATTAAGAGAGGCATTCAGTTGTCTGGATATATCCTATCCTTCTGATAAAATAGCAGGTTTCATGAAATACAAGGCCTTATTAGGATCTTCAATTCAACTGATTTTCCTTTGATGTGCTTTAAATAGAGAATGTGGGTTAATTCAAATTATACGAGCAACTTGTAAGAACTAAGATGATGGAAGACTATTCTTTTCTATTCTTTAAAATATTTCGATATGGGTTTAAATAATGGTTGTATCAATTATGATCATAAAAAAGTATCTATAAATTTAAAAATAAAGCTAATCACTCTTTTTCCTCATGAAAATTGACTTAATTACACAGTCATTCCTTACATTATATAAAAATGTACGTACAAAAATTTTCTAATCCCTAAAGCCTAAACTTTATACATCTCTCTGACCAAAATATCCTTAAAATTAATTTCTTTTATTAGATAGATACAACTTATTTTAAAATATAAATTTTCAAAGCTTTTATTTCAATGCTATTATTTTCATTAAGAACAATTGTAGTACATACTTGTATGGTTAAATGGATGTTATTTTGAACTGATAAGTTTTATTGAATATGCTTAAAGTGATTCAAGAAAAATTCACATAAACATTATTTATTTATATCATTATTTTTCCAATTAAAATTATGAGTTTGAAGTGTGCACTTTTTTTCTTCCAATTTGTTAATGGCATCAAATAAACAAAGATTCATCCCTTACCTTTTTGTTTAAATTATGGAAGATGAACGTAAAAAAAGAAAAGCAAAAATTGATTAATCACCGAAAGATTTTAGATAGGAAAATGAGAGATCAGGTTCCTCTCAATCTTGAAGGAAAACTGACACCATGCCAAATCTTAATCATTCAATCAAATAAAGGTTAGTTAGATTCATTATTGATGTATTGCTACATCAGCATTGGTAAACCAACAGGACAATGTTTAGAGAAAAGTACAAATGGATTCCCTATTTTTACACTTTGTAACAATTTAGTCATTCGCAATTTGACTGTGATAAATTAGTTCTCTTAAAAATTCTATTTTATATAAAATTAGTTCCTCATTCATTTAAACAGAGGAACTGATTTTATATAAATTTGAATTTAAGGAATTGATTTGTCACAGTTAAATTGTGATGGATCAAATTATCATATTATATAAAAGTTTGGGATTAATTTTGTACTTTTGTGTTTCAAAATATAAGAAGAGATTCAAAGAAGTCAAGATTATATATATATATATATATATATATATATATATGTAAGTATGTATGTATAAACTGAATTTTAGAACAAACAAAAGACAATTTGTTCTTTAGAGGATAATAATAAAGCTTTTTGAGCTGGATATATTAAAGAGAAAAAGAAATTTGTCAAATCCAACTCTGTAAAAAAATTCCATCCTAATACTATACTTTGTGGGACTTAAGACTGTCTCAATCCAAGTCCAAAGAAATTGTAAAGGGGACTTCGATTATTTCTGTATGTGTTCTCCTATTATTTTAAAATAAAATTAAAACATATAATGCCTTAGAAACAGTTTCCGAGACTGAATGGAAAAAATTGATTTCTACGCCCTATAGCCTTAGACTCTGTCACCCTCCCATATTTCATCCACACATCTCATCTCAATCCTCCTTCATTTTTTATTTATTATTTTCTTACTCTTTTCATATCATGTGGTATGTTAGCTGCATCATAATTTTCACATTCACATCATATGGATATGTTAAAATAAAAAAGCAAAGTTGTTAATACTCACAGTTATAAATCCATTGTTTGCAGAACACAAATGGACTTTTCTTGGAACATGCAGAAGACATAGCTGCAATATCCATAAATGGTCGCCACTCCGGATCGGTCCTCAAAGCAATTCTGGGTATAGTTGAAGCAAATCCAGGGCAACATCTAATTATCATAACTATATAAATAGTCATACCATTAGACGTAATCAAAGCAATTCTTCAATAACTTAAGTCGCTCCAATACAAGTATACACACACACACACATATATATAGATAAAGAGATATAAGTAGGCCTTACTTACCGAGATCTCCAGCGATGAAACATTGATAGAGAAGCTTTTGACCTGCATACCCTCTTCTTGTTTGAGGGACTCAAAAGAGGTAATAGAGTATAGATAACGTCCCATTTCTTTATAACCACTTTGATAAGCCATTGTGACAGGGAGACTTAGCTTAGGGCCGGGTATGAATGCCAACTATGTTTGCATTTTTATCCACCATGTATTTTGCAATTTGAATGACTCCACCATACAATGCAGTATGATGCCCACATGCCCAAACTGTGCAGCCACAGGAAGAGCTGTTTTGCCATTATGAGTAAGTTTTGCACTCATGGCACTTGGATGTTCATCCAGAAATGTTTTCACAGCGTTCCAATTGTTTTCATATATAGCTTTGTATAAAACCGCCACATCAAAATCTGCTTGCTCTCCCACTGTAATCCCCAATTAATTAATGTGTTTGCCAGAACTAATAATAAAAAATTTACTACACAAACTTCACTGCAAAAAATTGTTATTGACTCCTATATATAAATTTTTTTTGGCCATGACTCCTATATATAATTAGTGGAAAGAATATATCATTTTGTTGTTATTGACTCCTATGCATAATTATTTAGGGAAAGAATATATCAACATTTTGAGAAGTTCATGAATTCTTTAATTGTGCTTTGTAATATGTACATAGTCATAAAGTATTATTTATGATTAGTTTTAAATTCAATTATTCTAATATCTTGACTACAGTGGAGAGCTCTATAGCATCATCATATTCCAAAAAATGAATAATGCATAATTTATTGTAGGAAAAGTTATACTTTTGTTCCTTATAATTACACTCAATTTTTAATCTAATCTTTATAGTTTAAAATTTTTTAATTAGGTTCTTATTGTTTACAAATATTTAAATTTAGTCCGTAATATTAAAATTATGTGTGTATTTTATTAATATAACTAATTATATACTATTTTAATACTCTCTCTCTATATATATATATATATATATGATTTGTGCTAATAATAGAAGTAAAATTAGATAATGAGGCAAACTCAATCCTCGTATATTGCAAAAATATTGACAAAAATATAGTAATATAGACTAATTAATAAATCATTTAAAGTATGAGGACCAAACTACAATTTTTTAAAGTATAAAGGCCAAATCAAAAGTTGATTGAAACTGACCAACAATACAATTTTCCCTTTGCTGTCACCCCATAACCTTAGAGTGAGACTGGCACAAGAAACAAGAAAAATTCTAGAACTTGCAAGCCAACACTAGATGGGAATTAACACTGTACCAACATTTTCCAACCTTGCATCATATTCAAAGTAAAATTTGCCCCTTTTCATAAGAATATCTAGACTATATACAACAGAAAGATTTTATAGAAATTTTGGTAGAGCCTACCTAGTAAGTGGACATCCCGATATTTCTGCAAAATCTTGTCAATCAACTAGACTTATATAATGAGAGCTCTGCTCTCACTATATATAACCAAAACAAAATACACAAAATACAAAAGTTAGGGAATGCTCAACCTGTGGTTAGGATACATTACTAGAGTGAACAAAAGAACAGCTACCCAGAATTTATATATACAACCCAAAAAAATAATGTACAGACAAAATGAAATAGAGCTAGTTCCCATAGAACCAAGCGAGCTCACCTAAGGAGATCCCTAGTCACTCCTTAGCTCTCTCAAGTAAATCACCAGCTCCACTATCTGAGACAACAAAATTTTTCAGTAGATAACATCCCAACATTAGTAAACAATATACATATATAATCAACAATCAAAGGCGTGATGATGATTTGTATGGATTAAGATAAAAATTTAATTAAAAAAAACAAACAATAACCAAATATCTGTTGAACATTATAAGACATGTTTTATTGCTCAAATCAAGATGTCTTATAAGGTGAAAAGAAAAGAAACAATGGATCCCTGAATATCGATTAAGGTGAAAGGACTACCGTGGACTAACCTATAGATATCCAGTGTGGCACACAGCCCACATGGATAACTCACAACAAGCGAGGACACATAATCCTTGAGGGTAAATAACCAACAAGTGTGAGGTCATAACTCATGAAAATTAATTATCCATTTGTCCACGTGTGATAGCTATTACACGGGGCTAGCACATTTATTAACCCTGCTAGTTGGGTATTTTCTAAGGTGCACCAAGGGCTAATAGAACTGCTGTTAGCTCACAATGTCCTAACTAGTCCTTCCAAACTCAAAGAAATATAAAATAAGGGTGTATGGAATCAATTTACCTAGCCGTTGCACTTAACTGTACTCATAATTCCTCAATGGTCTTTACTAATCCATTCATACTGTAATTATGTAAATTACCTTTAGAAAACCCTATTATAGAATTTAACATTTTTGAATAATAATATTAGCAATAATACTGATAACAATACTCATCAAAATATTCCAATAAGAAAAACAATATAGAAATCACGTAAAGGAGTTGGGAGTACTATCTGCACACCTGAACGTCATTAACTAACAAGCAACCAATTCCCTTTAACTTGGGTGATAATCTCACCCTTAAGAAATTCCTATGCCAACATAAAGAAAAAAATGAATTACTTCCCTTTCTCTTCCCCTAAACACTTTTGGCATTAAGCTTATATCGTAAGTAATCACATCATCATTCACTATTTTTAAATCAAGCCTTAATACCATCATAACATCTTAATTTAGAATTTAAGAGTTTCTCTTCTCATATGACCTCTTACAACCCTAAGGAAATAAGACCTTATAAATATAGCCCAATAAGAATTTCCACTCTAGCATATCATCAAGTAATAAATAAATTGATGCTAAAACCTAATCCAATCGTTCTCTTAATATGATTCCCATTATTAAATTTCTGACAACATGATTAGACTATAGGCCATTCACAATAAGCTTTTCTATAAACTTATCCTTCTTATTAACCCTTCCATAAATATAAAATTCAAGGTAAATTATGAGAAATTATCAATTCATCTTCCCTATCAAAACAATAATTTCTAATTGTTCCAATTACTTCCTTTATGCTGCTAATTGAAGTCTCTAATCTCAAAATGTTAAATTTGGTTCCTCAGGAGAACCCTAAATTTACGTCCAAATTGGGGTTTTCAAAATTGGCCTGAATTTCTTGGAATTGAGGGAAGGAAAAGCACGAAATTGATGAGAGAACTAAAAGGCATATCAAAAATTGATTTTAACTCACCAATTCGAGCACAATTAGACAAAATTTGCAACTTTCCCCCCTTTTTCAGAACCCTAACGCATACACTAGGATATCCGCTGAATTTGAAGAAATTTGCAGGTTATAGAACACGAGATTTGAGGGGAATGACTGAAAATCATGTAAGGAACATAAACCACAACGGAAACATTGAAGAAAATTGCATCGTTACACTGAATTTTTTTCTAGATTTTGGTGAGATGCGAACCGTGAAAACCAACTAGTTTTTGCCAGAAAATGGCGACCTCCGGCCAATGACTCATTGGCGATGATAGTGCAGATGATAGAGGATAACTTTGGTGATGAGAAACCAAAGCTTGGGGGTCGTGCGATGCCAAGAACTCCTTCGAATGCTGATTGCTCAAGGATAATGGGAAGAAGGAGATATAAGGCTGCGGGCATTTTTGTCAATTCACCTCTAGGGATAGGTGTCAGCATCTAAAAAAACATTGGAATGGAGAAATTAGGATTCGAACCCTCATCCTCACAAATAATGCAAGTGAGGCCTAATCACTAAACTAACCTTATTTCAAGATATATTTCCACCTCAGAGAATATTATACCTTACTAAACTTTCTTGAAAATTTTTCTCTTCTTATTATTTTATTTTATTTTATTCACTAACTAAGTGATTATATATATTTGTCCACCAAATATGAATTATTGGATCATTACACATACTGTAACTCAAAACAAAGGATTAATAATTCACTACTGCCTTTTTTCCTCAAGAGTTGATCAAACTCCCAATAGAGTTTATTGCCCTTGAAATAAATAGATTTCTTAACATATTCCAACCCTTGGAAAAAGTAAAAAACAAATAAACAAAAGGAGAGGGAGTTTTGCATGCATGCTGTAGAGAGTAGAGAGAGACCTTGGCGTGGGGACTCAGGCTCACGCTCTGGTGGCATCTAGTTGTAGGTATTACTAAGAATATCCCACGCTTCTTTGGCTTCAAGGACTCCTCTTATGTCAGAGAATGAGTGAGGTGTGCATGAGATCTGAATTACGTGCAATGCAGCTGCATTCTTTTTTCTCTATCTCACAAAATATTTTCTACGATCTTCAGATGGTCTTGCAATGCTCCCCATCCACCACGTCCCAAAGATCTCGACCTACCAAATAGCTTCTAACTCATTCAAACCACTCTTCGTAGTTCTCCTGCGATAGTGGTGCTGCAACTGTCTGGTTATAAGCACATCTCCCTCTCTCACTCTCACCCATATGTGCAGACAGCACCAGTTCTTTTAAATGTTAGTTTGCAATAAGACTACATATTAAGTGTGAGTAAAATATCTTTTTGGGTTTCTATTTATTATGAAATTGTTATTTTGTTGCTTTAATTGCTTGGAAAATGTGACATTTGGTCTTTTATTTTTTTTAAAAAAATACCAGTTTAGTCTCTTATATTTTGGGTTTAGGGTTTGATAAAAAAAATTAAATTTAATAATTTTTTAAAAGATGAAAAATCAAGTATGACCCCAGAAAAGCATTTTTCTTAAAGAAAACAAATTAAGATCATGTATCTATATATATATATATATATATATATATATATATGTATGTGTGTGTGTGTGTGTGTTTGTGTACTTACAAGTTGTGACTTCACTTGGACACTAAACTTAGAGCAAGGAGATCAAGTACTTGTTTGGACCAGCCTTCAAAAGATGTCCAGAACTGACAATCAGACCTCATTATATATATACTGTACATATGGAAACATACATACTGTTGCTTAATGTCCAACGATATTCTATATTTATTTATTTCTTTTCTTATTTTTAATTTACTCCATCTTTCAGCTTTCTTCTTGGTTAGCCCATCCTAAAGTTCTTGGCTTTGCCTCCTGCCTTTAGGCTGATTAAACTGTCTCATTTTGAAGTTGATTATATGTATTACTTGAGTACCGAATAATTGTTTACTTATTGATTTTGCTTATTACATAAATTTGTGGCTTATTTTTTAATATTTATTAAATATATAGAGCTATAGTTTAATTTAACTTCATCGGAGATGAGAGTAAGTATTTCTTTTTCACTACATATATAGTACTCGACTTTAACAATTATTCGGTGCCGATTTACATTTACCGAACATTAGGCGCACAAATTCTTTGACTTTCTACTTGTCTGGACATTTTTCTCATTTATTTATAAAACATTTGGGAATAATCTCTCGTTCCTTGGCAAAGTGGTAAAGGGTTCCTGTCAAATTCATGAAACTCTGTACTTTTCAAAGTTTTATGTTATTGCTTTACTACTACCAAGTCTTGATGAAAATATACTACGCTAATTAAGTTAAAAATATAATAACTTCATTGAAAAACTTCGTGTAATAAAAAAATAAATCTACGCCTAAGTCTTGATAAAGAAGAACTCAAAATATTTCGATCGTTGTGAATGGCAATAACAAACATATGATGCCACAACATTCATAATTTACGCCCAGAAGTATCCATGTTGCTTGAACCTTTTTTTTTTTTTTTTGGGGCCGTACACATAATTCCTTTCTTTAATTTTCTCATTTGTGCTCTTCCTACTTTTTTCTTAGTTAGCTTACCCTAAATTATACTGTCTCATTTATTTAAGTAATATGTTATTTTGGTTCTTTACTTGAGAGTCTAATTTTAACTTAGTCGCTCACTAATTTTTGATTTTAATTTAGTTTCTTATTAATTTTCAATCTCAATTTTATCTATTATTTATGAGTCTGATATTAATTTGGTCCTTTATTATAGTCAAAATTTAGTTGAAAATGTTACACTAAACTCATAAGTGAGAGATCAAATTGAAATTAAAAATTAGTGAAGGACTAAATTAAGATTAAATTCATAATTGATCAATGACTAAATTGAAATTGAAAAATATTAAAAAATAAAATTGAGATTAAACTAATAAATAAGTAACCACGTTATTAATGTTTTACTCGATCTCTATATTAATACATATAGGCATAGCCTTTCACTTTTTCCTTGTTATATATCTTACGTGAAGCCACTATAGTAAGTTTTCCTTTTAACATAGTCTAAGTCAAAGAAAACTTAATCCGATTCTCGCTGTCAATGACAGCATGTCGACAAAAAGCAAAGTATAATGATTAATGAAAAGGAGAAAGAATGGCCGAGGACAACGAATAGTTAGCACTTAGCACTCAATAGTGGGATTATGATAGAGATAAAGTAATGAATTGCACTGAATGCTTGGCTGCTTCAAAAAGTAGAACTCCCAGATATGTCTGCCTGGCTCTTCCAACATCGTAAAATTGCACTTTTTTTTAATATGAAGTGTTGGATATATATATATATATATATATATATATATATATATAGTAAAATACATTTTTTTTTCCTCACTTATTGAAATGTCCAAAATGATCCTTACTCATTAGAAAATATTATATTTTATATCCTTTTTTTTTTTAAATGGCATATTTAGTCCTCTAAATTTAAAGCTTAGAGTTTGGTAAAGATACTAAACTTAATAATTTTTCAAAAAGTGAGGATCTAAGTATGATATTTTTTAATAAATAAGTGATTATTTTAGGTACTTCAATGAAGAATTAAAATAGTAATCTTGTAATAAGTGAAAAACTAAAAGTATAGATATAGCCTTTTACTTTTTCTTTATTATATTGTCGAACATAAAGTCACAAGTATGGTAATTTTTTTTTCCTAATATACAAGTGATAAATATAAAAGCTAAAATAGTAATACTAGAGTTAGAGAAGTCAAGGAAAACTTTGTCTGATTCTCCTTGATGACAACAGCGGCGGAGTAGGAGTAGGACATGAGGTCAATAGGAAAAATATGTCTTTTTAAAAAAATGATAACTATTATTATATAAATTTAATTGTATAAATATTAAATCATATAAAAATTTAATTTCAATATTCAATACATATATATAATTAATTAAATTACATATATTTTTTTAATGGAATTCCTCAATAGTCATTTCATTATCAATATTGAAAGTAAAACGCTCAATACAAGTTACTAGACAATTATTCCTTTATACATTTTTCATTAGATTGTGTAGTTGACCTTCACAATCTTTATAATTAAAAGTGTTCTTTCCATAATTGCTATAACAATAAGCAAAATCATCAAAATCATCGCTAACTTCAAAAGCAGACAAACTAATGAACAAGTTACATGTTTTCTAGTTTCAATTAGTTTTTTTATGAGACCACCAATTCCTTTCAAATATGCAAATTTAACACTACTACTCATATGAATTATATATTAAGTTTCAAGTTGATTATTAAGTATTACCACATCTTGAAGAAAATTCATGCAAATAAAACCTAGCAAATTTGATCAACATTTTCTTATCAAAAGAAGGGAACACATAAGTTGAACCATATAAAGAAGCAATTTTGTATGTCTCAGTGAAATGATCATTAAGTTCTTGAAGTTGGGTGTCCACAATAATACAAAATAATTCAATTGCGGTAGTGATGTTTAGTTGTGATATCTTAAGCTTTACTTTCATGTTTTGATCTCTCTTTAAACAAAATAAAATTTTATCCATGTTAGGAATGTTAATATCATGCATAAAAGTTAATTTGTGCAATAAAGACTTTTATCCGTCATCTCTCATAACTTGTTATCAATTTTTGGAAATGCTAACCAATTGCATGGAATTTATGATATCTTGATCTTTTTTTTGGAAAAATAATAATATGAAAAACGTTTCACAGTATAAGTTTACTTTATGGGAAAATTACATTTAACTTTAATGACGAAGGATTAGGAAGAGCTGGCAACAGTTGGAAAGATCACAATATCAACTCTTTTAATCATTATAAAGTAACATCCTACTACTTTATGGGTTTAATTCATAGATGCCTCAAAAAATCATTGTGAGCAAGTATAATATTTTCATGAGATACAGTGTGAGTCAGTTAATGGTCATATCTCACTTATAAGTTAGGAAAAAGGCTTGCAATATAACAAATAAGTCGAAAGGATTTCAAATTATATATTTAAATAAACATTTTAAAAATAATAAAATAAAAAAACAACAATCATATATCTCCCCATCACCCCCACCCCATTGACATTGGGAAAAAAAAAGTGGTTAGTTAGAAACATTAATTGATTACTTAGAAAGAAATTTTGTTTAAAATAAAGATAAGTAGTTAAGTGTAGTTTTCTTTTAAATTTAAGTTAGTTCATTTGAAATAACATCTAATTTAAATGGTGATAACTTGCATTTAGAAAAATTAGTTAGGAGACTAGTATTGTGAACAATAGTTGATTAAAAAAAATTATAGAATAATATGAACGAGTATATTTTGTATATATTTTAATTAATTTTTTTTAAAATAATCAAATGTTAATGTTTCTAAAAATAAAATATTTTAAAAAAACAATAATTAAATCAATGGTGAAAAAACTTAAAACGAACAAACTAAGTCTTAAATCTCCTTGTGATCCAGCTATTTTATCAATAAATTCATGTGCATGCTAAGCTGGTCTCATCTAAATAGAACAAATATTAAGGATGAATAAGTAATTTTTTTTATATAACTATATAATTATTCAAACTAAAGTTTAAGATATAGTGGCTATAACAATTACTTGGGCTGTTTATTATTTATAACTAATTTTTCATATAAATTTACATCTCCAAACCTCATTCACCTTTCCTTTCATGGAGAGTTGTTGTGGGAAAAAAATATATCAAATTTATTTAGGCACCATGATTGGGTTATTTATCTTATTATTTGAAATCCTTAGTTATAACAAATCTATATGTACAACATAATTTGCAAGAAACAGAAATACATCAACTACGCATATATTTCTTAGTCAGAACTTCACATTCATCATGAAGATGCTTGGACCATAAGTAGAAGAAATCCTGCGAACAAGAAGAGGAATTGTAATAGCACAAAGAGAGTTACAGGAACACTAGCAAGCATAATAACTGGAAGAAGAGCCCACGAGTGTGATCTATATGTTGTAGCATATGAAGAATGGTAGCAGAAAAAGCTATTATCATAGTGGCAATGGAGAGAAAAAGTGTAGAAAGGCCTATAATCAATTTTGAGGGTAAGGATTTGAGAAAATCTCCTTTTGCATATCGTGAAGTAAGGATCCCTAAAAATATCAGCATTGATGTTGTAGAAGAAAATAACAACAATGCATAAGAGATTAGGAGAAGCACAAATAATTTTTCTTTCAAAAATATTGGATACCCATATTCTTGATTATTTTCCCCGGAACAGTAAAAGTTGTCGCAAACATGATTGTGACAACTTGAGCACCAACAACAGAACATGAAGATGTTATCTTCGTCCATTTCTTTCCTACCTTTCGTAACTCTTTGTGGCTCTCTTTGAATAAGTCTTCAAGTTGCATTCCTTCAATATTTTGGGTCCCTTAAATCCAGAAGGTACCACACTCTCCACCTCTTGCATTTGGTTTTTTAAAAAACATGATGAAAATGGAAAATGATGACAAATTTTATCTGGTAATATATGTGTGTGTATATATATATATATATATATATATATATATGTAAACACCCCATCCCAAAATAAGAAAAAAGAATAAAAATTAATGATTAAGTAATTAATCAATTAGTTAATTCATTAATTATACAAATGTAAAGTGGGTAAGTCACAAAATAAAAAAAATGAAAAAAAATAAAAATAAAAATAAAAAATATGAAAAGCAAAATAAAAAATAAAAATAACATAAGCAAAAAATAAGGAAAATGAAAAATAAGAAAAGAAAATGAAAAAAATGAAAAATATAATCAATTAGTTGGTCAGCATTAGGTTTTGGAAGACCAACTTGAATAGGACTTTGACCTGGGTTTATTAGTCCAAGGGTGGACCCCACCCATCAAGGTACATAAGAACCAATATAACCTGTGATTTCTAGGAGAAGCCGAGACATGGAAGCAGACATGAGTGCAGTGGGAAGACTACCAATATGTGTCATTTGTCTGCGAGGAAGCTCACACCTCAGACTTTGGATAGACTGCCTAGATAGTATCTTGTACGAAGTGTCGTTACCAACATGAGTTGGTTTCTAGTGACATAATTAGTATTCAATCAGAAGAAATGAGGATCTCCTCTTGCCGAACGAAGCATGGATATTACGCCATGGGAACGGGGGTTCATTTTGACTTCAAAAATAGAGGTTTGAGAGAGATAAGAAAAAAAGAGGGGCAGAGGAGGCAGAATGGGTGAGCTGGTGAGGGTGAAGGATAGACAGTCTGTAATTTTTTAGGAGCACCGTCAGGTATTGGTAAAGGGAGGAGGATTTCATGGACCTTACCTTCCCTCCGTGGAGCACTACCATACTTGAATCTGTGGCAAGCCTTGGCCTCCTCTTGGATCTATTTCTGGTAGGCTTGGAGCTCGGCCTCTGCTACATCTAACATAGCGTTAAGCGAGCTCTAAGCGCCGCCCTTGCTGGAATATTCCTCCCTTTCTTAATTGCTGAGCTCACCAGCCTTCCCTTCTAGCAGTGCTTGCACAGTATCATCACAGATTGCCAACCCTCCGGCCACAATAGTGGCATGTTTGTCAGTGTCAGCAGTAACCTCCAGTTCCCCGGTGAGCAACACGCCCTCAGGTTCAGCCAGAGGTTCCACTTGATACCAACCAGCAAGGAAACAAGGTTTTTTTTTTTTTCATTTGTTTTGTTATTATTTTATTTTACTTTATTTTATTTATTATTTCTTTTATTATTTACTTTATTTTCATTTTATTTTATTATGCATTTCATCATATTTTATATATATAAATAAATTTATATATATATATATATATATATATATATATATGTGTGTGTGTGTGTGTGTGTATCACAAGGGGCATGTTGCCATATAGGTGATAAATGCATGGAAGGAGTACGTACGTCCGTGGCAAATTGATGTGGGTTGGTCTATTTTTTTCTTCTATTTTCAATGCTTTTTATTTAATTAATTAATTTATTTGTTTATTTATTTTACTTTATTTTTCATTTGTTCCTTTTCATTACTAGTATTATTATCATTATCACTATTCTTGTTATTATCTAATCTTAATTTCAATAGTGCCACGTGAGAACACTAATCTCCTTAGGCACTCAGATAGAAGTCATGTGAGATTTTTTTTCTCCTTAGGCTTCGAAGGATAATATCTAATTTGGCAAAACTTCAAAACCAAAAATTTCTGGGTCATCGAAATAACCTACCTTCACAATTTTTTTTAATCGCCATGTGAGGTTTCTCCTCTGGCACCTAGGGAGTAAACCGGTGGGGTCATGTGAAATCATTAATCTTTTTAGGCTTTAAAAGTTAACATATGATTTTGAAATAAAAAATCATAAAAATAAAAATCTCAGTAAATCCTAAATAATCTCTTCTATATTTTGGGTTACTGCGTGAGATTATTGATTTCCTCAGGCATTCAAAAGTTTACTAGTAGAGTCCATGTGTGATCCTAAGTCTCCCCAAGTCTTGAAAGTTAAGATTTGTTTTCCAAATACAAAGATGGAACAATTCCAAAATAAAAAAGGGGTATTTTGCTCATTATTTGTAATAAGAAATATAATAAACAAATATTTTTCCATTATAATCTCACCTCTATGTTAAAAATAAATTCTGACCTAAAAAAATCCAAAAAATCTTTTTCCATTATCATTTCATTTAAATTTTAAAATGAAGACTAAAATACCAAAAATGAGCCAAAAATTAATAAAACGAAAGGAGAAAGGAAGTTATATTAGATTAATTTCACAAATTAAAACACATCAATCAAATTCTAGTCCTGTTTGGCTTGTGAAAATCTATTCAATTTTAACTATCATGTTCTTTTTACAAAAATATAAAAACATATAATAGATATGTCATTTTGGTTTAACTATGTAGACTTTGATTCCTGTTATGGGGTACATAGGCTTTCATCCTAGGTTAAGTCCGCCCTTTATAAATATCTATTAGTTTGTTTGTAGTTTTGTTGTTTTTGTTCTCTCTGCTTAACATGCATCCATGTCAATAAAAGGATAATTGAGATAAATTTAAGGTCATATTCTATCTCCTTTGACTAGTTTAAGTTAACCATCATCAATAAAAGGATAATTGAGATAAATTTAAGGCCATATTCTATCTCCTCTGACTAATTTAAGGTAACCATCCTCATGAACGGTTGTCGTGAGGTGCCTAACACCTTCCCCACACTCAAATAAACTCTCGAATCTATCTCTGTTTCAGCAGACCATTATGATTTTTCTTTTTGTTTTAAATTGGTTTTCCAAAGTTTTCTATTAAAATTTTTTGTGGCAACTCCAATAAATTGATTTTTAAGATTCATTTAGGAAATCAATTAAAACCACTTTTTATTCTTTTCACCGAAAGGTCAATTACGACAATATATATTGTTGTTTTTTACCTTGAACCATCGAATTCTCTTTTCATTTGTAATGCAGGGCCAAAATTATGGTTAAGTTGGAATGGAAGAGCGAGCTCGCTTACCATGTGGAGCATGCTATTTCCAGAGGCACCTATGTGTGATGCTTGAGAGTCCTTGAAGCGAAGCCCATGAATGAGGTTGAAAACTTGAACTTGACGATATTTAACAGCATGGGACAAAGGCTGCCACCCTGAGCTACCTGCACAATGTAGGATTGAATGTGGATACACTTTTGATAATTGAACCATGAACTCAACATTCCCTTCTTTGGCAGCATGATAGAGTGCATCTAAAACGTCCTCCGCCTCTTGTTTCATTTTCCTATTCAGAGGAGAGGCTTTCTCACAAACTAGCTTAGAATTTGAGCTGCTCGTACATGCAGCAACTTCAACTCATACATTTCCTTCCTATATATATAAATATTGTTTGTCAAAATGCATGAGAATCTGAAACTTTGGAAGTCTCAAAGGTTTAATCTGAAAGAAAGTTGGCATATGATATATACCCAAGAAATTATAGGCGTAAGAAATGAATTTGCGTAGAAGACCAAGCCCTGTTGCAAGTGATCGTATGAGCCCAAAGATTCACATTGAACATGTTCTACTAACAATAAACCATTATCTTGAAGGAAATAATTAAAATTTTAATGGTATACAGATATATATTTATGGGCAAGACTTATTTATTGAATGAAGCGTTTGTATGAGGGCTGCTGAATTTAAAGCTTAATTAATTAGCTTGCTAATTATTTTTAGTATACCACAAGTCATGATACAGCGTTTGTCCTTTGATTAGTAAATAATATATGCAATTAGAAAGAGGAAGACTTATACCTTGGTTTAACTAGGCCAAAATTTTCTCTTAACTGTAAAAGAATTTTGTGTCGTTTCATTTAAATATTTCCTTATTTGTGCGTTTTTGATTTAGTTACTTTCTCAAAGTTTACCTTGATCTCTTTCACTTTTGTCGAGCTGTTGAATGTCCACACGAACAAAGTTGGCAGCTTCCGGTGGTCTATTTATGTCTTGCACCCAAAAAAAGATTAAAGAATTTTTTTTTTAAGAAAATGCTTCATTAAAAAAAATAAATGAAAAAAGAAAAAGAACAACGGGAAAATTAATACAACTTTTTCTAGCTATTTAAGACGCATTGAATCATCCATATATGCATGCATATGAAAAAAAAAGGCATTAATTATTATCCTCATTTCAAATGGTTTTCTTTCGAGGTGCTTTAATTAAATGGAGAATGTGAGTTCATTCGAATTATACTTGCGATTTTATAGAACCATATATATATATATATATATATATATATGATGATGGGGGCTACTTTTTAAATATTTTTAGTTTGGACGTTTTCATGGGTTTAGATAATTATTACAGGCTTAATTGCAACTACGCGCAATCATAATAAAATACAGATAATTATAAGTTGGGTAAATTATTCTTTGTTCTTTTAAAAGATGAAAATTCTTTCCAATGTCATGAAAATATGTAAAATTCCCCTTGAAACTATTCATTTGATAAAACTTCAAGACTAATTTCTTTTATTTAAATTGTAACTTATTGAAAAATATATTTTTAAAAATTTTATGCCAATGTTATTTATTTTTGCCAAGAACAATAAATTCTATTTATTCTAATTTATTTTTTCATATCTATAGTTAATACTTATACAGATTATATGCTTAAATCACTCTTTTCATCCTAAAGTTTCGTTGAAATTTTAAGTTGGTCCAATAGTTGAAAAATTTGAAACTTATTTTTTAATTATAGTTTTAAAAAATTTGAAAGGATCACTGTGGAAGGAAGATAGAGAATGAAAAGAGTGATACAAGAAGTCATATATTTTAAAAGTTGAAGAAAGAAACATCCATAAACATCTAGCAAAAGAATTTGAGAAGGGGAAGAAAGTAGAAAAAGTAATATATATATATATATATATATATTGTGAACACCGAACCTAAATTTCAAAATGATTGAATAATAACAATAGTGGAAAAGGTAGAATTCAAAGTTAAAATTCATAAATTTAAAATAATAAAAATGAACTAAGTTAAAATGATTTGAGAACAAAATTGTGAAAAAATTCAGAATTAACAAAAAGAAAGAAAAAAGAACAAAGAAAAAGTGTTTTTGAAACTAAAAGGGGAAAAATTGTAATAATAAAATAATGATCAATTCAATGGGAAGCAAACAGAAAACAAAATGAAATTGGGTAAAATGAAAATGGCAAAAAATCATAAAACCGAAAAAGCAAAAAGAAGAAGCTTCTGAAAAATAGAAATAATGAAACACAAAAGACAAAGTTGAGGTCAAACAAGGAAATTGAAGCTTAAAATGTAAAAATTAGACTGTACCTCCATTCATTAAAAAGAACAGATTTGAAAACAGGGAAAAAAACAATTGTCCCCTCTGATATACTGAACTAAACAAGCAAAACCCAACGGCAGAATGAAGAAAGTGACGTGAGAGAGAAAGACAAATACAAAAATGGAAGTAGATAAGGGTAAGATCAGGCAAGAAAAAAGTTGAGAGCAACAAAAATTGGGAGAGAAAGCACGTCGAAAGAGAGAGGGAGCAGATAGCTGGACGAAAAAGAATGAGACAGAGCTAAAAAAGAACTAAGGAAGAGGTATCAAGAATCTAACAGAAGCGAGAATGGGAGGATAAGGAGATAGAGTGAGAGTTTAGAGAAAAGAACATAAATGAAAAGTAGAGATGAAAGGAGATGGAGGAGAACGAAATAGATTCAAGAGAGGATGGAGCATGATTATCACACCCCAAACTTCCAGAGTGCAACCGGCATAGATAATGAGAATAACTTGTTTCTGTAAGCCTATCACTATGTTTCTTGACTGATTATAAATCATACAATAATGTAAATTTACAGAAATATCAATACCAAGTAGATTAACAATCATATATTTTTGTAGGAATTTCGGTAAAGTCTCATTTGTAACTAAGGCCTCCCGAAATTACTACAAATATCTGTCTATAAATAACAAAATTCAAAAAAGAGAATTCAGTTCTCATATCATCCAGCAACTAATAAAACTATTTCAATGAAAATGAATCCATGACCGTTATTGTTATACTGCATGTAATTAGTACATGGTTATAGCTTATTATGGTAAGGATTTAAATGTTGATTCACAGAGAACTGATCATTTGAAAAGGTTGGTGCCAATAGGTATAGTATTAGATATTTGAGAAGTTATTATGTATTAAATTGTACAGAGTCCTGCATACCTAAAGGTATTGTAATGGTTTTATTCCTAGAATGCTACCCATTTATATTTTATTTAATTTCTGGTAATCACACAGAGCGATTTTCTGAACGTGAGGGCTAGAAGAGCCCTATTGGTACTGCAGAGGATTTTATTCCTTATTTTGCTGGGGTTTTGTACTTTTATAATAGTGTAATTTGTCAAATATGTAAATAACTGTAAATGAATATAGATTACTATAGGTAGATTCCTCATTCCCCTATTTTTGATATAAGATATTTCACCAGATAATCCCTATATCACAAAAGTACAATTTCCTTAATTCACCATCACCAATACACATTAACTTAGGCTCATTCCAATGCCTCTTAACAAGTTCATAAATGGAAAAGACTTACTAAAAATAACCAAACTATCTACACTTCTCATACCAACCCATAATATCAACTCAACACATAATTCAAATTAAGAAGAGTTTTTTCCTTTTAGTTCATATCATTTCCATAACCAAACTCTTTTAAAACCTCCTTCTTTACCACTAAAAACAATACCTTGGCCTTAGCTCATATTCCTTGATTCCACCATATGACTTGCTCAGTTTTTTCATCAATTAAATTCCCTTCCTTATAGACTTACTAATTATTCAAATTCATCCCAAGTTGCCATATTTTAACTTTTCCTTTCACCTTCAACTAAGCTTAGCCATGAAGAATAATAAGATATCATTTCATAAACATTAATAGTGCTCCTAAAATACTAGCTTTAACCATTAAATTCTAGAATTCTACAATTCTCTGTTTAACCCCAAAAATTAGGAAAATTTTTTGTTTGGTCCTTAGGAGAACCAATCTAAAAAACTTATCCAAAAACATGCTTCTAAGACTGAAATTTAAAGGGAAAGGATTGAAAATCAATCTATTATCAACATCTCCATGAAAAACCAAGCAAAACTCATAAAAAAAAAAAATCATTGAAGCTTCCTCTTCGCAGCTGCCAGAACTGAACGGTAAAGATGCAGTGCTGTCGCTGGAAACTACAAGGCGCGACGGTATGAAGCGTGTCGCCGGTGAAAGGGAACTCTGGTTGGAAGTTAGGGCGGTGGCAGAGTAGTGGCGATGGGAGGAGAGGCTGTGAAAAGAAGCTAAAATTTTGTGTAAAAAAAAAAATGATTGGGAAGGAGAAGAATGAAGTGAGGGCCAATTTGGTAAATGTACATGGCAGGACACGTGGCAGCTCTAGAAAAATTCTAAGGGAGGAGGAAGCTGGGTCTTGAACCCTTGCCATCAAGCTCAATGTGCCAATGCCTTACCACTAAACTAATGTTATTATTTAAATAACAACCTACACCATGGACTTTTATGCTTTTACTCTTTCTAAGAACAAAAATTTGCAAGTGTTACAATGATATGGTGAGCAACTTAATACTAAGAGAGTGAGGAGGAAGAACATTGAAATTGCATCCCTGTTTTGAGGTTGCAAAATAGAACAGTTTGTGGTCTTTTGAAGCACTGCTAATGAAAGGAACTAGCTACAAAAGAGAGAAGGAAAAACGTAGAACCAACTACAAAAGAGTTTAGAAAGGCGATAGTGCATGAGGGAAAGAAAAAGGCACAGCAGAGTGCAATATAGAAGAAAAAAATGAAAAAGGGTAAGAGAAATTAGAGTTAGAATGTGTGCCAAAAGTATAAGAACACTGATGCCACAAGGTTAGTCCAAATTTAATGTTCTTGTTTCTTCTTCCTGAGTTTCCATATCTGTCCAACTTTAATACTAGTCAGTGAAGAAGAGATTGATTAATAAGGTGATGAATAAGAGAAGCAACGGGGTAAAGAGGTTTTGTTGTTAGGATTGTGAAAATAAGTGAACATGCTCTAGCCACCCAAGATAACATTTAATAAGTAATATGCACGTCTAAGTTTTTGGCTTTACCTTGAGCATGCTTAGTTTGATAAATAAGATATAATAAATGTCCCATGGTATATGAAACTTACATTTTGGGATTGATATAAAGATTCTTGCTTTAAAGGAGATTCCATAATAAAATAAAAAACAGGGGTAGGTTCATCGCCTTGCATTTCGAATCCTTAACGAGTGAATGCTATAACAAATGGTTTGACATTAGTATGTACCCACATGAGAAAATGAGATGTTTATTTTTTCTTTACCTATTTATTTTTATTTAGTAATTTTATTCTATTCATTTGTTGTTAGTTGTGATTTTATTTATTCTTAGAGTAAACGTGTGGACTATTTGTCCCCAATAGGCATTTAGGATAGCGATCACTAGGAATTGTGTGAAACCTAATGTCTCCTTAGGTCTAGTTGCATTTTCTCAATATATCATAGTTCCAACATTAAGTCTTTAATTGAGTTTTAAACAAACAGATAAGAAGATCTTAAATTCCAAAATCTTGAATTCTTTTTTTTTTTTAAAGGGAAGAAAAACCCAAAAAGCACAAATGATAATCTATTTTTCTATTTTTAGAAATTGCTGCAAGATCATTATTTGTCTCTGCATGTAGTTAAAAATTAATTAGTAGAGGCCATGTAAAATTTTTAGTCTCTTTAGGTTTCGAAAGTTAATACATAAATCTCATATAATAAACAAACAAACAAATAAATAAATAAGTACAATTTAATTTACAAAAATGATTATTTATTTATTATTTTTAGAGTCACCATGTGAGACTATTAGTCTCCTCATACACTTAAGAATTAATAAGTAGAGACTGTGTTAGACCTTTAGTCTCCTTAGGTTTTGAAAGTTAATATACAATTTTTAAAACATGCGAATTGCTATAAAATATTATGTGTAAATGTCCACAATACACCTTACAATCTTTGAATATCCCCATGAATGTGTATACAACACTCATAAGTTACGTAAAGAAACATTATCTTTCCTCACATCTCTTTCTATCTTTTTCAAGTATCCTGTTCACAGAAATACTCTTACTTTTATATATTTTACAACATGTTATCAGCACGATCTTGCTCCAAGTTTGTAGTTCAATCAAATTTGTTCATTTCTTATTTGATTTGAGGTAATCTTTAATCCCCCTATTTTATTAAGATATTATATTGCTGAAATGATCTTATAATGGTCCAATTCATTTTAGGATTTAGTTTCATAAATATTATGTATTATACATGTTGGTAAAGAATTATATTTATGATCTTTTTCCTATATACATGGTCATGCATCCATTTGTTAATACTCATTGAAAAATTATTAAAAATTATTTTGGTGGATGATCAATCCATTAGAATTTCTTGTCATCACATGGTAAGAATGTAAGAATTTTTGTTCTTGTTTTATATTATTTATAAATTCAATATGTTTATCTATGTTTGTAATATGATTATTAATTTGATATTAGAAAATGCCATGAAAATCAAATGGTTATACATGATTTTATGGCCAACAACCACATCATTTTTAGTTGTTTTAAAGCTAACAAATTTATCTTTAAATGGATAATGTTCATAGAAGATGTGTATCATCTTTTGATGACTAGAGAGGAAGCAAAGTGGCTATAGATTTTGTTCAATATAGCACTAAAGGCTATGTATTTCATGTCACCAAATAGTATTAGAAACTCTCAATTTCAACATGTTTATGAGCAACATTGATCATTTATGATCCATGAGCCAAAAAGGTGTTAAAAATAACCCACCATGGATATTAATATATCATAAACTTATTTTTATGGCTAGTGGTTACAATTTACAATATGACTGGAAGTCATATGAAACGTCCAAAAGTTATTTTGAAACCTAAAAGGCTATAAAGGTTTAATGGAGATATTGTTATTGTAATTTATTTTATTATGAGCATTTTATCTTAATTAAACTTCTCACATATTATTCATGACATTAGTCATGCATAAATAATGGATTAATTATAATAAATTTTTACATATTAAAATGTCGATTGCAACTTCTTGTCTACTTATAATAAATATTTACATGTCACAATTACAAAAAGTACCTTAGTTGCACATTTGTGACACTTGTATTAAGAAAATTGTGTGTTTTATTACTTGTTTATGTGTTATTTTATTACTAATATCAAATATGTATAAAAGAATGTGAGCAATATGGGAACAATTTTAAAATGATGATACTTTTTTATTTATATTTGTTTTATATAATATTGCGTAGTGTGGATATCGACAATGAAAGTTTGGTATACATACTCCCTGATGTGAATAATGTATTATATCATGAGACTATCCATTACTTGTGCTACACTAATTTCCAAAAGCAAATTGGTATATATGTTTTTATTTGTGTATTCCATGTAGTGAATATGTAATAAGCAAGAGAGACATAATTTGTATTTTCCTTAAATTTTTAAGCAAATGATGTTGAACACTATATGTCACACATAGACATTTCTTGAAGAAATCAATATTTCATTATATTTTTTTTACCATGAATGACAATACAAGGAAGGCTTGTCATAATTTCCACCTTAAGTGGAATAATGAGAAACATTAATGAGATTTCAAAATGAATGAGATGCTATTAAAGTTTGTGGACATAAGCATGAAGACACAAGTATTGTATGTCAATTTTTTTGATATTTGTGTATACCAAAATGGAAGGAATAGAATTGATCCACCCAAGCATTAGTCTAATGCTTAAGACCAAACATGAAGGAGAAATCATCACTTCGCTTAAAATGCATTTTACTAATCCAATAGTAATCATCAGTGTACAATAAAAGTAAAATTTCACGAGAAAAAATAAAACTCCTAAAGGGCAATTATGTTTACCATGTATTATACAAATATTGTACCAATTCAAATTCAAATGAAATTTAATAAGAAATTATTTCATAATGATTTATAGCGAAAAAAAATTGGATAGGGATATTGAAAAGGATATAGACATTCCCCCAAGGATTATATCATACAAATTTGATGAAATCTCTTCAGAAAGTAAACTAGAAGTTCATAAATGTTTGGCATGACTGGTTTGGCCATCCTGACTCAATGATGTGGAAAACAAATTTAGAATGCACATGAATTTTTACTAAAGAACTTGAAGATTTTTTATTTAATGAATTTTCCTATATTACTTGTTCTAAGGGAAAATTAGTCATTTGACCATCACCAGTCAATGTTGCGTTATATCTCTTGTATGTTTGAAATATATTTGATTGATAATGAGCTCATTCATCCAATATTGAGTAATGAAATATTCTGAATAAATGTATCTTTAGAACGTTTATATTATTGTTATCAACTTGCAATATGAAGTTTGCAAGAATATGTGTGCTCACTTTTTAGATTATACAATGAAGAAATTTTTTCATTGACGGTACTGGTGAAGTTATATCACAATTGATGAGTAAAAGTTTATTGAGATATTTGTTGAAAAGTCTAACTTGCCCATGTGTTCATACTTTTATGGTCTAATAGAATATTTACTTGATGCCTCTAGTTATTGTTTTAGACCAATTCTTTAAAAACAAAGCTCTATAATTATTTTGAGAGCATACTATATACATCATGCCAACAAATTATATTTGAAAAATCTCCCCAATAAAATTAAGTTTTTGGGTTATATGCCAAAATATTACCCATCAAAGAATTTTTGAATGTGTAATTGATAAGTTTGTTTATCCACTACAACGCATAAAGATGGGCCTTCATTTGATGTTAAAACAAAATGTTTAAGTGAACATCCAAACAAGATATATTTGTGGCATTGTTTGACCATTTTTATTTGGTTATCTCAAAATTAGGGGGAAAAATAAGCAGCTGAAGAAAAATATTATGTACCATGCATTAGTATTTTGTTTTGTGATCCTTACATACCATACGTGAATATTAAAAAGTTCATTGAAAAGTTAGCAAATAATCTACCAGAGGCTTTTGTTAACCTAAATGGGATGATGAAAATGCTTATCAGCTACAAATGCTCTAATTATATTGATGATCAGTTCTATGAAAGTTTTGGAAAATGAAAAGGAGCAAATAATTAAGATGCCCAAATCAAGGAGGCATGTACTCCTAAAGAAACCTTGACATTACTAAATCTTCCGAAAAGATTCAAGTACCTGAAAGTAGTAATATGAAGAGATCTTAATAAGTTATGTTATTACAAGAAAATATGGAACTTGAAAAGAAATAGTTGTTGACAACATAATATAAAAGTACTTGACCAAAGTAGAAGGACGAAATAATATTAATATGTTCAAGTTAATTAGACCTATAGTCTAAACACTTAAAGGTGTGAAGCTTGTGGGTTACAAATGATATCATGAGAAAATTAATGAGAATAATATATCATGAATTTTTACGTAAAGTTTTTAGAAAACTTAGCATTTGATTATGGGAATATATTATTTTGTGGTGGATATGATTACTTAATCTAGCAGTACATGAATTATATATTGTGCGTCTAACAAATGTGATCACAAGTTACTTATAAGAATTATTACATGATATTATGTAAATGAAAATCCCTGAAGGATTTGAGATGCCTGAAGCATGAAATTCAAGTTCTTGATATACTAATGAAAGGCATTTGTAGATATAAGAAGTAAAATTTTTGAAAGAAAATCATAAATGATTGCATTTGCCCATGCTTTCTAAAAGGAACTTGAAAACCAATTATTTATCATTCTAAATTGATTGATGGAATTCTGGAAGAATTTTCAAGGGAAATGGATTATTTGAAAATGGAAAATTTTATAAAATAAAGTTATGTGTCAACTTATAGATTTAACACTTAACAGATGAAATTTGTTTTCATTAATTGAAAAGAGACTTTACATAGATGAAGCATATCCATTGAGTACCCCAATGGTTGTGAGATTTTTTTGATATAAATAAAGATTCATTCCAATCTCAAGAAGATGATAAAGAATTTATTAATCCTTAAATATCATATTTTTGTGCTATTGATATTAATTTATTTTGTTCAAATTTTCTAGATCTCCATTAATTGACTATGCAGATGCAGATATTTGTTTAATATATATAAAGCTTAATCCCAAACAAGTTCTTCTATATATATGTGGGAATATAGCTATGTCATGAAACTTTAAAAAATAAATTTTCACTACTAATTCGTCATATACTGAATTGATACATGAGGCAGTTCTTATATATGAATGGCTCAAGTTAACAATCCAACATATCCAATGGTTTTTCTTAGAGAAAAGTTTCCAACAATATATGAAGATATTGTCGCTTGCATAGCCTAACTAAAAGGATGATACATCAAAGGAGATAGGACTAAGCATATTTCACCACAATTCTTGTTCAGTCTTGATCTTCAAAAAGATGCTGGTTCACTAGATTGGAATGCACCAATTAAGGGACCTTCAATGATGCTACAATGAGGGGGAGATATGTGCTGTACTCTTTTTTCCTTTGCCATGGTTTTGTCCCACTGGGTTTTCTTGGCAAGGATTTTAATGATGCAGCCAATAATGTATATCAACAAGCATATTTATTATGGACATTCAAGGGGGAGTGTTATAAAATATTATATGTGAATGCCTACAATACACCTCATAACCATTGAATATCCCCATGAATGTGTATACAACACTCAAAAGTTGAGTAAAGAAACATTATATTCCCCCATATTTCTTTGTATCTCTTTTGAGTATCTTGTTCATAGAAATACTCTTACTTTTCATATTTTATAACACGATAAACAATAATAAACAAAAATATTTTTTATGAGATAATTAATTTTACTTTTTATTAAAATAGCCATGTGAAACTATTAGTCTTTTCAAGCACTTAAAAATTAATCAATTGATAATAAATTAAATTCAATAAATAAAAAAATAAAAAAATAATTTTGATTCCTTTCACTTTGTATTTAATTATTTTTTATTCTTCATAGTCGTTGTGTGAGACCATCAGTCACCTAAGACATTTTGAGGCCATGTGTGATTCTCAATCTCTTTATACTTCAAAAGTTAATAACGATTTCTAAAATAAATAAATAAATACATATGAATAGTAATGAAATCAAATAATTTCTAAAAGCCATGTGAGACTTTTAGTTTTTGCAGGCATGTTGGGGTTAATTAGTAGAACTCATGAGAGATCTTTTGTCTCTTTAGGCTTTAAAAGTTAATATCACATTTTAAAAAAGATGAAAAAGTACAATAAATTCTAAATTATAAAAAATAATTTATTTTGGAATTTATTTAAAAGGTTGCCATTTGAGATTATTAGTCTCCTCAAGTACTTAAGAGTTAGTTAGTAGAGGCCATGTGAGATCTTTAGTCTCCTTAGGTTTTGAAAATTAACATGTGATTTCTGTAAATTACAAAAGTAAAAATAATTCGTAAGTCACAAAATAATTTATTTTGCTTGCCCTTTGTGAACAAAAATTCAAAAAATACTTCTTTTTTAATAATTTCATTCCTTTTGGAAATTCAAAACCAAAAATTCCAATTTGAAAAAACCAAAATAAATAGATTCCAACAATCCTTTTCAACAGTGTTTTTGTTTCTCTCTCAAATAAAGAATTCCAATTTCAAAAATCCAAAAAACATAAATTTAAAAATCCTAAAAAAATTCAATATAATTACACTTCAATTTTGAAATAAAATTTTAACTTAAGCAATCTTAAAAAGTAAATTTAAAAATCCTAAAAATCTTTTCCCACTATAATTTCATTAAAATATAAAAGTTAAAGTTAAAATTCCAAAAATAAAATGTTAAAAAGGGAGAAAATGAAGGGAGCAAGGAAATGATATTAAATTGATTTCATAAATTAAAACACACTAACTAAATTTCCATTGTGTTTTGTTTATGAAAATTTGTTTAATTTCAAATCTCTTGTCTTTTTCTCATAAATAAAAAACCATCAACCAACTGTCACGTATTTTTATGACAAATTACGTAAATTTTGATCCTTATCATAGGGTACATAGGCTTTATATTCTCATCCTAGGTCAAGTCTGTCATTTGTAAGTATCCATATTTTGCTTTCATTAATTATTTTTGTTTAGGCATTCCATTGTTTATTTTGCATGTGTTTTAATGTGGGTAATCACAAAAAATTAAAACCATGTTTCGTTAATTTTATTTGACTAAGTTAAGGTAATCATCCTTACAAGACAGGTGTTATGGAGTACCTAACACCTTTTCTATACTCAAATAGACTCCCAAACCTAGCTCAGTTTATTATAGACCACTTTACCTTGTCTTTTTGTTTTGAATTGATTTTTTAAAGTTTTCCATAAAAATTTTTGATGTCGACTCTTAAAATAAATCAATTTTTAAATTATTTTGAGTGCTGATTTATTTATCTTTTCCTTTCATGCCATTTGCATTACACTTAGTGTGACATATATATATATAGCATCTCTTTCTGACCATCTGCAAGAGCCACTATAACATAACAACAGGAAGTAATTCTATAGGCGATGAAATGCCAAATATATTGCTATTCTTTTCCACTGTGCACTTTGCAATTGGAGTGGATCCATTATATGCTGTAGCTGCAAGTGGTGTAGCTCCTTCGTCATAAACTATTTCCAAGAATTCTGGTGGGAGTAACTTCAACAACTCCTCTACTATCTTGTTATAAGCATATGATCTCCTACTCTCTTTCTCTCCCATATCTGTACCGTTTTTTGAATTATTATTTTGCGATAAAGACAATAATTAGCTCAAATATATATATATATATATATATATATATATATATATATATATATAGACGCACTTACATATGAGTTCAGAACTTTCAAGTTGCGGCAATTAACAATGTTTTGGTAACTATTTTGGCTAGAATTAAAAAAACTTCTTGATAACCAAAATTTTATTCATTGGGGAAGGGAAATTAATTAAATATTGCATTGAGGAAAGCAAAATTCATGTGTGTTTGTCTATATATATATATATATATATATGCACTTACAAGTTGTCACTTCACTTGGATATTGAAACTAGTGGAAGAAGAACAAGAACTTAATGGTCTTACTGGTTGTCACTTGCACTTGCTCCAGCGACAGCCTTCACAGTATGTCCATAACTGACAATCAAACTACCATTATATATATATATATATGGAACATATGGTTGTTTTGCTTGTATAAATTGGCAATGAATCAATCACTTTTAACTGCTTATATTATTTTTACTCCATCTTTTAGCTTGCTTCTTGGTTAGCTCATGCTAAAGTTCTCGGTGTTGTCTTGTGCCTTGGGCTAACCTATCTCATGTTTTGAAGTTAATTATATGTATAATATGAGTCATTTTCTTTTTACCAAATAATACGAATAGTTAATAGTTATATATTTCTCATTATAGTTAGTATTAGTATTATTATTATTATTATTATTATTATTATTATAAGCACTCTTCACTTCAACGAAAATATACAATTAAAAGTACAAAACATATGAAATTTTTTCCGCACATTATTTTCCATTATTAATCTGTTCTAAAACTTGGCCCTTTTCTGATTTTTCTTGATACAGCTAATAACATATGTATTTGTAGAAAAAGGTTAGAATGATGTTAAATAACAAGGTTTGACACAGTATTCTACTAGATGTAATTTAACTTTTTTAGTGTATTTAAAATGTTCTCGCACAACATGTTTTTCAGAGTATTTTGTTTCCACATTTTGGATGATGAGTGCATTAAAAAATTTGTGGTTTTTTTAGATTTATAAAAATTATACCAATAGTTTAATGTACCTTCATTAGGGAGGAGAATAAGTATTTCCTTTTCACTTTGATAGTGCTGGACTTCAAAAACTATTCACTACCCATGTACTTTTATCGAAGATTAGTGACAGCAAAGACTCATCAACTATTCACTAACCATGTACTTTTATCGAAGATTAGTGACAGCATAGACTCATCAAGCCTAAACCCAATAGCTAAAGGTCCAAAAGGGGGAGAAGGCCCAGGAAACTAAACGAATCAGAAAGTGCAGAAAGATCCAGCTTGGATGAGCGACTATGTGATGGAATTGAGGCAGAGGATATCAATGTAGAGAAGAGCAACGTAGCAGCAAATGGGAAAAGGCTGTTAGAGTTTGTTAGGCCTCGGGATTAGTGAATAGAGAAGAACGGAATCGGCTAGGACATAGTTGAAAGATTAGGAATATGGAGTGTCCTTAGCTCAAATAAAGGTGTATTTTTGTTTTCATCTTTTTGTTTATTGAACTTTTCTGTGTAGATAGTGTTGAATTTCAGAGAGAATCCATTATTTCCATTGTTGTCTCTATTCGTTCTTATTCCTTTGCAGACACTATCATTTTGGTGCTCTCGTTAAACTCCAATGGTAGATGGCACCCGTTTCGCTAGATTGGAAGAGTCCTTGAAAACCAATTGAGATGATCTCTAGGAGTTTCAGAATGTGACAGACTATAGGCTATCCCAAATGGAGTCCATAATGTCTAATGTAAAAGTTCCAGAAGTTATTGGTACAACCACAAAGGTCACCTTCCACATCTATGGCCAACGTCCTACCACCGCTTAATTTTAAAAACAACCCAGAGAAATCCTTATTAAAAGGTATGAAAATTGAAATTACAACTTTTGATGGTTTTGATGCAAAGGACTGGATTTTTAAAACACAAAAATTCTTTGCCATGTGTAAGACACCATTTGATCAACGCATTCTTCTGTCTTCACTCCATATGACTGGACTTGCTTACAGTTAGTAAAAGCATATGCATAGAAATGGTTTTATACACTCTTGGCAAGGTTTCTTAGATGCACTCTTATTGAGATTTGGACGTTCTTTATATGACAACCCAAAGACAACCCTTAAAGAGGTTAAATAGACCTCTACTGTGGACGATTATCAAAATCATTTTCAAGAAATCTCCACTTGTATCACTAGTTTGTCTAATACGTGGCTGATTAGTTTTTTTATAGAAAGAATAAAAGAACACATATGACATGAACTCATTACTGCCCAACTTACAATATTTTTTCATGTAACATCCCTTGCTAAACTCATTGAGAAGAAACACTTGCACCTTACCCAATCCATGGCACCTGCCAAATCAAACTAACTCACCCATTCTCTACACCATTTTCATCATCAGTGTATGTACTTGAACCTCTAAACTCTTTTCCACCCTTACCTCCATCAACTACTGAACTAACCTCCAATACCCCCACCTAAAACAACCATAATATTGTTGTCTAAGCCTAGCATAGATCAAAGTAAAATGTGAAAAAGGGCTATTCTGATGATAAATTCTCCATGAGGCATAAATGTAAGTCTAAAAGGTACTTGTTGTTTGAACAAGAAGACATTGAGGAGTTATTGCTACTTGAAACAACACCAGTACTTGACAATGTCGAGGCTACTAAACTGTAACACTTGCTAAGTTTACTAAGTTCATGCAAAATTTTTTTTTTTAAAATTAGCAAGAATGAGGTATAAGTATTTGTAATGTGTAGTACTTATTAGATGTGAGCCTTGGCTCAGTGGTAAAGCAAGTTATCTGGAACCAAAGGGGCGTGGGTTCGAGATGTAGCTCTCTCATCCCTCAGCATTTTTGTGGTGCTGACACATGTCACCTCCCCCAGCAAAATTACCACTTCTTCTACATGCTTCTCCTCCAAATTTCTGCAGAAAATGTAGCTCCTTCCTCCCTTCAGATTTCTACTTTTTGCTTTGCCCACTGCCATGTTCAACCTCCGGCCACCTCCCTCCATTACCGACGAAGGTTTCTGGGCGGCCACCGCTTGCCGTTGGCCTGCGACAACCACTTTTTTTGGTGGGTTTTGTGGCATAGTTGTGGCAGTGACTTTTTCTTGATTTTGGTGAGTTTTAAGTGCTTTTTTTCATGCGAATGATGCTAGGAGAATCAGTTTTGGCCCCTTTCCATTGAATTTGAGCTTTGGAAGCATGATTTTAGCTAAGTTTTTTTGAGTTATTCTGACATGGACTAAACTGAAAAGTTTCAAAATTTTGGGGTTTTCAGAAAATGGTGAAATTCTACAGTTGAATGGGTTTAAATTGGTCTTATAAGAACACTTTTACAGTGTATGTCATGAAACCTTAGTGTTCTTCATGGATGGAAGGAAAAAGTATGAAATGGGGAACTAAAGTGAAACTTCAGAAAGTTTTTAAGGCAGTGAGTGTAAATTGATGAAAATTTTGGGAAAAATTGAGGGAATGGAATTAAGAATTTGGTCTAAGGCTTGTTTTGAGTAATGATAATGGAATGGAATATCAAATTGGAAATAGCAATATGAAGAAGTAAAGAGAATATGTAATAAAGTAATGAGATAAGATTTTGGTTGTTAAAAGGCTTTGTTAAGGCATTATAATCAACCTAAATTGATGTATTTAGTAATGGGAATTGAGGAAAGTATATTCTTATGTTATAGGGATTGTGGGTGAAATCGCTTTTATAATCAAGAGAGACCGAGATAAGGTGATTGTAGCACACGTCAGCTACCAAGTAAGCGATAGTTTTTTTCCACTGTATAATTACCATTATAATTATGGTAGCAAACTTGTTAGACTTATTAGCCTTGCATATGACCTATGAATTTTGATTGATATGTGATGTTCATGTAAAAATTGTAAAAGAGAGGTTTGAATAAAAAAAAGGAATGTGTTACTAAAGAATTGATATTGAAAAAAGGAAAATTTATAAATGGCAAATCCTTAGATTTGGGGAGGACAAGATAAGATGGATGACTTTAGCGTGAGCTTGCGACTCATGACCATGTTGGTGATTTACCCTGAGATGCTGTGTGCTCTCAATCGATATGAATAATCCGAGGGATATATACCCTTGACTGTATGGGTGATTTACCCCAAGATGCTGTGTGCTCTCGACCATATGAGTGATTTACCCCGAGATGTTGTGTGCTCTCGACAGATGATTAAACTGCATGGACCACGAGTTCATGATCGATACTTTATGTTTAATAGTCCTCCCTAGAATCTAGGTCCTAAGCCAACGGTATTTTAAATAAAAAGAAAGGTTTTTACCTAACTTTAACAAGTATCCAAGGGCTGAGTCCCCTTGATAGTTTGATGTTAATCAATGGAAAGGATTCTCTGAAGGTTGTGGATCCTCGACCGTGAAAATCATTTAAATTGTTAATTAAGTATAAGTGCATATTATTGCTTGTTATGGTTTAAAGTATAAAGGCTTAAATCATAAATTGATTCATTATTGGAAATGCTACCCGTTTATGTTTTAATGAATTTCAAGCAACCATCCTGAGCAGTTTGCTGATCAAGAGGGCTAGAGGAGCCCTGTTGGCATTTTGTTTCTCCATTTTGTTGAGATTTTGTTGTAATTGATATATGTAAATAGATGTAAATGTTATGTATGACCACAGGTAGATTCCCCATTCCCTTGTGTTGTAGTTGTCTTTGGACTGAATTGAGAGCTGAGCTCTCTTTTATGTATAATATTGTTTTGGGCAGATGTTTGTGGAAACCTCGGGAGGTCTCAGTTATAGAGGAGACTCTGCCGAAATTTTTACAAATTTGATTTGAATGTGAATCTGCTTAGTTATGAATGTTTGTTATGTATGATTGTAAATTAGTTAAGAACTAACTTGTTAGGCTTACAGAGGCGGGCTAGTCTCATTTTCTGTGTCAATCACACTCCGGGAGTTGGGATGTGACAACTGAACAACCAGCAGAAGACACTACTCCTTCCATTACGTTACATGCTCAGGTAGGCCATCTAGCAACTAATATCATTAAACTTAGTGGCAGCTATAACGGGTTAGTGGCTACAATTTTGGTGGATGGGGGTAGTACGTAAAGCTTTATTAAGCATTCCATTCTTTATAAGTTACAACTTGAACTAATTCCAGTCCAACAATTTTTAGTTAAAGATGGCGATAGGGTTTCAGTTATTTGCTACTCACAATGTCTAGATGTGATTCTACACATTCACCATTAGCTTGTGTGTTCTGGATCTATAAGGTGTTGATATCATTTTGGGAGGGGCATGGTTGTGTACATTGGGTCCAATAACCATGAACTATGAAACTCTAACTATGGATTTCAATTAGATGGAGAACCAATTCATCTACCAGGTGAATTGTACTTTAGCTTGGACCCTTTAAATCCTTGATGACTAAAAAAGATGAGTAAAACATCGCATACTTATTTCAGCTACAGGTCACTAAAGAAGCCTGCACAGAGCAGCAGTCTTCCTCAATATTACATCCAACATTTCAACAGCTTTTATCTCAGTACCACTTTTTGTTTCAGGAGCCTATTTCATTGTCACCACTTTGACATTAGAACCACTGAATTCATCTCACTTCTGATTCTACAATAGTAAATGTTGACCATATTGTTACCCCTATTATCAAAAAATAGGATTGGAAATTTAGTGTCATAAATGTTAAAAGCTGGCATAATCCGTCCAAGTTAGAACCCCTTTTCTTCACTAGTCCTGCTAGTTAAAAAGAAATATGGTACTTGAAGGTTTTGTGTCGATTACCAAGCCCTCTGTAGGAACTCAATCAAGGATAAATTTCCTATCCCATCTATTGATGAACTACTTGATAAGTTGCACGACTCCACTATATTCTCTAAACTTGACTTAAAGGCTGGATACCATCAAATAAGAATGCATGAAGAAGATACCTACGAGACAATCTTTCACACTCATCAGGGTAATTATGAATTCTTGATGATGTTGTTTGATTTAACAAATGCATCAGCCACTTTCCAAGCCAATATGAACACCATTCTTTTGCCTTACCTCAGAAAATTTGTGGCTATTCTTTTCAATGACATTTTGATATATAGCCCCAATGTCACAACACATAGAGAGCAATAGTCCATAAGTATAAGCAACAGTTTGTAGCATAAATGCATAATTTTAAACTTTCAAAGAGATATTTTGGTCTTTTTTCAGTCACAAGGAAGGTAGGGGTAGTAGCATATGAAGTGCAACTACCTGAAGGTGCCAAAATTCACAACATCTTCCATCTTTCACTTCTAAAGGCTCACTAAGGTCCCTTAACTAATCCAATAGACTCTAACATACCACTTAATACAAATGTCGGGCTCACACCACTTAAAGCATTGGCCACTAGGTTATTTAACATCAAGAGTCAACCCAAAGAACAAGTGTTAATATAATTGGCCAACCACACATTTGAGAACGCTACATGGGAAGATATTGCCACAATCAAGACATTATTTCCTCAATTTCACCTTGAGGACAAGGTGGATATCCATGGAAGCACATTGATAGCAGAGACTTATCAAGCCCAGACCTAATAATTGAAGGTTTAAAAGGAGCAAAAGGCCCCGGAAACCAAAAGAGTCAAAGAGCGCAGAAAGGTCCAGCCTAGATGAGTGACTATGTGATGGAATTGAGGCACAGAGAGGATATCAAGGCTGAGTTGAGCAACATGGCAGCAAATGGGAAATGGCCATTGGAGTTTGTTAGGCCTTAGGATTAGTGTAGCCTATGCTAAAGACCCATAAATAGTGAATAATGGAATGTGCTAGGACATAGTTGAGAGAATAAGAATATGGAGCGACCTTTGCTTGAATAAGGGTTTATGTTCATTTGCATTTTTTGTTTATTGAACTATGCTGTGTAGACTATGTTGAATTTCCTTTATTTCTATTGCTATCTTTGTTCGTTCTTATTCTTTTGTAGACACTATCAATTAGGGGCACAAATTCTTTGAAATTATGTCTTCAATCTAGGCATGTTTCTCATTAATCAATAAGACATTTGGGAATTATCTCTTTCTTTGCTTGGCAAAGTGGTAAGGGTTCCTATCGAATTTGTGAAACTTTATATTTTTCAAAGTCTCTAAGCAATTGCTTTATAGCAACTACAAATTTAAATTTTCATTCACCCTTAGCATATTCATATATATATATATATATATAGGGTGGTGTGAGTTCAAGTTTAATTTAGCTCACATGTATGGTAAAATATTGGTAAAAATATAATGATGGGGAATAAATTAAAAATTATTTAAACTCTAAAGAATATAAGTATAATTTTCTTTAAATAAAACATATAATGTTGTCCAATAGTTCATATTATTAATTAGATCATACGTACCTATAACAAGCATAATCTATGACTTCACAATAAGTATCATTGCTTTTTCTAGTAATGTTTAGGATATTAATTTTGCCATTACTGTTTCTTTGTGTTTCAATTAATTCATACAGAGAAAGGAAAAAATACATTTTTTTGGTTACTTTTTTTAGATTCATTAATTTAAATTATAATATTTCATTTTAAAAAAATATATATACTACTGAGTTAAAAATATTATAATTTTATTTAAAAATTTTGTATAAATATAATAAATAAAAAAATCTACAATAAGTCTTGACAAAACTTAACTCTAAATATTTTGATCATTAAGAATGGAAATAATAAATATATGATGCCATAACAACCATAATTTAAAACTCTGGAATATATATATATATAGAGTAAGAGAGTTTTATTTGAAAAATAGTATATATTTTATTAAAAAAAGGAGGTCAAAAGAACTAGCTAGTTGTCACTTGTTAGAGGCTTCACTTTACATTTTGAAGTGGCAATGTGATACCAATATTTAATTATATATGGAAAAAATGGGATGCGTTGCATGAATAGAATTGTAAAGTTTCAATCACTTGCCCTGCACCTACATATTCCCTTTCCTTTTTATTTTTGGCCGTACACATATTCCTTTTCTTTAAAATGTCCTGCCTATGGATCTAACTCATATAACATACAAATTTCTCTTTGAGAATTTTATTACATGTGATGGAATCTATAGAACATTTGTTATAAAGTTGCTTTTGTAACTAATTTACTTCTGGATAATAACTTAGATACTGTATGGTTTCCAAAGATTTCTAAATGGATTGTTTACTACTTGACATATGGAAAATATCTGATTTTCAATTATTGTATGACTTTTTGGATACTTGGCAAATTACCTAATGGATATTTGAAAACTATTTTTCATTTTATAACTAAAAAACTGTTTTATTTGGAATATGTCATACACATGACCCTGCTGCTAATGATAGTAGGCGTTAGCCATAATGCACCATGAACTATGTTATAATACTAAGGCATATTACTACATCATTGACTGATTGTGAGCCATTTGCTCGCCACTTATGACTATTCAATACTGTTATATCTATCAAACGCTAGTACTTCATTACTTATCACTGATAACTAATGATTATGTGGGATCTTTTTCCTTTTTGGTAACTTTTAAAACCATGATTTGAATTATCCTTATTATTCTTTTGAAAAACATCCCTATTTTTACATAAACATAGAATTTTATAATGTGATTCGTGTTGGAATAATTTTTGAATTTTATGGATTAGCATTAATTATTTTATTAGATTAGTACCTAATTAGGCAATTAATGTTACAATTTATAAACTGAGAATGGACTGAGTTTTATTTTAATATGTGTGTGGATAATCAGTGATGGGTTCGATTATCCACAAGCCCACAAAGGCAGAAACCCAACCCAACCCACAGCCCATAAAAATAAAAAATATGAAAAGCAAAATAAAAAATAAAAATAACATAAGCAAAAAATAAGGAAAATGAAAAATAAGAAAAGAAAATGAAAAAAATGAAAAATATAATCAATTAGTTGGTCAGCATTAGGTTTTGGAAGACCAACTTGAATAGGACTTTGACCTGGGTTTATTAGTCCAAGGGTGGACCCCACCCATCAAGGTACATAAGAACCAATATAACCTGTGATTTCTAGGAGAAGCCGAGACATGGAAGCAGACATGAGTGCAGTGGGAAGACTACCAATATGTGTCATTTGTCTGCGAGGAAGCTCACACCTCAGACTTTGGATAGACTGCCTAGATAGTATCTTGTACGAAGTGTCGTTACCAACATGAGTTGGTTTCTAGTGACATAATTAGTATTCAATCAGAAGAAATGAGGATCTCCTCTTGCCGAACGAAGCATGGATATTACGCCATGGGAACGGGGGTTCATTTTGACTTCAAAAATAGAGGTTTGAGAGAGATAAGAAAAAAAGAGGGGCAGAGGAGGCAGAATGGGTGAGCTGGTGAGGGTGAAGGATAGACAGTCTGTAATTTTTTAGGAGCACCGTCAGGTATTGGTAAAGGGAGGAGGATTTCATGGACCTTACCTTCCCTCCGTGGAGCACTACCATACTTGAATCTGTGGCAAGCCTTGGCCTCCTCTTGGATCTATTTCTGGTAGGCTTGGAGCTCGGCCTCTGCTACATCTAACATAGCGTTAAGCGAGCTCTAAGCGCCGCCCTTGCTGGAATATTCCTCCCTTTCTTAATTGCTGAGCTCACCAGCCTTCCCTTCTAGCAGTGCTTGCACAGTATCATCACAGATTGCCAACCCTCCGGCCACAATAGTGGCATGTTTGTCAGTGTCAGCAGTAACCTCCAGTTCCCCGGTGAGCAACACGCCCTCAGGTTCAGCCAGAGGTTCCACTTGATACCAACCAGCAAGGAAACAAGGTTTTTTTTTTTTTCATTTGTTTTGTTATTATTTTATTTTACTTTATTTTATTTATTATTTCTTTTATTATTTACTTTATTTTCATTTTATTTTATTATGCATTTCATCATATTTTATATATATAAATAAATTTATATATATATATATATATATATATATATGTGTGTGTGTGTGTGTGTGTATCACAAGGGGCATGTTGCCATATAGGTGATAAATGCATGGAAGGAGTACGTACGTCCGTGGCAAATTGATGTGGGTTGGTCTATTTTTTTCTTCTATTTTCAATGCTTTTTATTTAATTAATTAATTTATTTGTTTATTTATTTTACTTTATTTTTCATTTGTTCCTTTTCATTACTAGTATTATTATCATTATCACTATTCTTGTTATTATCTAATCTTAATTTCAATAGTGCCACGTGAGAACACTAATCTCCTTAGGCACTCAGATAGAAGTCATGTGAGATTTTTTTTCTCCTTAGGCTTCGAAGGATAATATCTAATTTGGCAAAACTTCAAAACCAAAAATTTCTGGGTCATCGAAATAACCTACCTTCACAATTTTTTTTAATCGCCATGTGAGGTTTCTCCTCTGGCACCTAGGGAGTAAACCGGTGGGGTCATGTGAAATCATTAATCTTTTTAGGCTTTAAAAGTTAACATATGATTTTGAAATAAAAAATCATAAAAATAAAAATCTCAGTAAATCCTAAATAATCTCTTCTATATTTTGGGTTACTGCGTGAGATTATTGATTTCCTCAGGCATTCAAAAGTTTACTAGTAGAGTCCATGTGTGATCCTAAGTCTCCCCAAGTCTTGAAAGTTAAGATTTGTTTTCCAAATACAAAGATGGAACAATTCCAAAATAAAAAAGGGGTATTTTGCTCATTATTTGTAATAAGAAATATAATAAACAAATATTTTTCCATTATAATCTCACCTCTATGTTAAAAATAAATTCTGACCTAAAAAAATCCAAAAAATCTTTTTCCATTATCATTTCATTTAAATTTTAAAATGAAGACTAAAATACCAAAAATGAGCCAAAAATTAATAAAACGAAAGGAGAAAGGAAGTTATATTAGATTAATTTCACAAATTAAAACACATCAATCAAATTCTAGTCCTGTTTGGCTTGTGAAAATCTATTCAATTTTAACTATCATGTTCTTTTTACAAAAATATAAAAACATATAATAGATATGTCATTTTGGTTTAACTATGTAGACTTTGATTCCTGTTATGGGGTACATAGGCTTTCATCCTAGGTTAAGTCCGCCCTTTATAAATATCTATTAGTTTGTTTGTAGTTTTGTTGTTTTTGTTCTCTCTGCTTAACATGCATCCATGTCAATAAAAGGATAATTGAGATAAATTTAAGGTCATATTCTATCTCCTTTGACTAGTTTAAGTTAACCATCATCAATAAAAGGATAATTGAGATAAATTTAAGGCCATATTCTATCTCCTCTGACTAATTTAAGGTAACCATCCTCATGAACGGTTGTCGTGAGGTGCCTAACACCTTCCCCACACTCAAATAAACTCTCGAATCTATCTCTGTTTCAGCAGACCATTATGATTTTTCTTTTTGTTTTAAATTGGTTTTCCAAAGTTTTCTATTAAAATTTTTTGTGGCAACTCCAATAAATTGATTTTTAAGATTCATTTAGGAAATCAATTAAAACCACTTTTTATTCTTTTCACCGAAAGGTCAATTACGACAATATATATTGTTGTTTTTTACCTTGAACCATCGAATTCTCTTTTCATTTGTAATGCAGGGCCAAAATTATGGTTAAGTTGGAATGGAAGAGCGAGCTCGCTTACCATGTGGAGCATGCTATTTCCAGAGGCACCTATGTGTGATGCTTGAGAGTCCTTGAAGCGAAGCCCATGAATGAGGTTGAAAACTTGAACTTGACGATATTTAACAGCATGGGACAAAGGCTGCCACCCTGAGCTACCTGCACAATGTAGGATTGAATGTGGATACACTTTTGATAATTGAACCATGAACTCAACATTCCCTTCTTTGGCAGCATGATAGAGTGCATCTAAAACGTCCTCCGCCTCTTGTTTCATTTTCCTATTCAGAGGAGAGGCTTTCTCACAAACTAGCTTAGAATTTGAGCTGCTCGTACATGCAGCAACTTCAACTCATACATTTCCTTCCTATATATATAAATATTGTTTGTCAAAATGCATGAGAATCTGAAACTTTGGAAGTCTCAAAGGTTTAATCTGAAAGAAAGTTGGCATATGATATATACCCAAGAAATTATAGGCGTAAGAAATGAATTTGCGTAGAAGACCAAGCCCTGTTGCAAGTGATCGTATGAGCCCAAAGATTCACATTGAACATGTTCTACTAACAATAAACCATTATCTTGAAGGAAATAATTAAAATTTTAATGGTATACAGATATATATTTATGGGCAAGACTTATTTATTGAATGAAGCGTTTGTATGAGGGCTGCTGAATTTAAAGCTTAATTAATTAGCTTGCTAATTATTTTTAGTATACCACAAGTCATGATACAGCGTTTGTCCTTTGATTAGTAAATAATATATGCAATTAGAAAGAGGAAGACTTATACCTTGGTTTAACTAGGCCAAAATTTTCTCTTAACTGTAAAAGAATTTTGTGTCGTTTCATTTAAATATTTCCTTATTTGTGCGTTTTTGATTTAGTTACTTTCTCAAAGTTTACCTTGATCTCTTTCACTTTTGTCGAGCTGTTGAATGTCCACACGAACAAAGTTGGCAGCTTCCGGTGGTCTATTTATGTCTTGCACCCAAAAAAAGATTAAAGAATTTTTTTTTTAAGAAAATGCTTCATTAAAAAAAATAAATGAAAAAAGAAAAAGAACAACGGGAAAATTAATACAACTTTTTCTAGCTATTTAAGACGCATTGAATCATCCATATATGCATGCATATGAAAAAAAAAGGCATTAATTATTATCCTCATTTCAAATGGTTTTCTTTCGAGGTGCTTTAATTAAATGGAGAATGTGAGTTCATTCGAATTATACTTGCGATTTTATAGAACCATATATATATATATATATATATATATATGATGATGGGGGCTACTTTTTAAATATTTTTAGTTTGGACGTTTTCATGGGTTTAGATAATTATTACAGGCTTAATTGCAACTACGCGCAATCATAATAAAATACAGATAATTATAAGTTGGGTAAATTATTCTTTGTTCTTTTAAAAGATGAAAATTCTTTCCAATGTCATGAAAATATGTAAAATTCCCCTTGAAACTATTCATTTGATAAAACTTCAAGACTAATTTCTTTTATTTAAATTGTAACTTATTGAAAAATATATTTTTAAAAATTTTATGCCAATGTTATTTATTTTTGCCAAGAACAATAAATTCTATTTATTCTAATTTATTTTTTCATATCTATAGTTAATACTTATACAGATTATATGCTTAAATCACTCTTTTCATCCTAAAGTTTCGTTGAAATTTTAAGTTGGTCCAATAGTTGAAAAATTTGAAACTTATTTTTTAATTATAGTTTTAAAAAATTTGAAAGGATCACTGTGGAAGGAAGATAGAGAATGAAAAGAGTGATACAAGAAGTCATATATTTTAAAAGTTGAAGAAAGAAACATCCATAAACATCTAGCAAAAGAATTTGAGAAGGGGAAGAAAGTAGAAAAAGTAATATATATATATATATATATATATATTGTGAACACCGAACCTAAATTTCAAAATGATTGAATAATAACAATAGTGGAAAAGGTAGAATTCAAAGTTAAAATTCATAAATTTAAAATAATAAAAATGAACTAAGTTAAAATGATTTGAGAACAAAATTGTGAAAAAATTCAGAATTAACAAAAAGAAAGAAAAAAGAACAAAGAAAAAGTGTTTTTGAAACTAAAAGGGGAAAAATTGTAATAATAAAATAATGATCAATTCAATGGGAAGCAAACAGAAAACAAAATGAAATTGGGTAAAATGAAAATGGCAAAAAATCATAAAACCGAAAAAGCAAAAAGAAGAAGCTTCTGAAAAATAGAAATAATGAAACACAAAAGACAAAGTTGAGGTCAAACAAGGAAATTGAAGCTTAAAATGTAAAAATTAGACTGTACCTCCATTCATTAAAAAGAACAGATTTGAAAACAGGGAAAAAAACAATTGTCCCCTCTGATATACTGAACTAAACAAGCAAAACCCAACGGCAGAATGAAGAAAGTGACGTGAGAGAGAAAGACAAATACAAAAATGGAAGTAGATAAGGGTAAGATCAGGCAAGAAAAAAGTTGAGAGCAACAAAAATTGGGAGAGAAAGCACGTCGAAAGAGAGAGGGAGCAGATAGCTGGACGAAAAAGAATGAGACAGAGCTAAAAAAGAACTAAGGAAGAGGTATCAAGAATCTAACAGAAGCGAGAATGGGAGGATAAGGAGATAGAGTGAGAGTTTAGAGAAAAGAACATAAATGAAAAGTAGAGATGAAAGGAGATGGAGGAGAACGAAATAGATTCAAGAGAGGATGGAGCATGATTATCACACCCCAAACTTCCAGAGTGCAACCGGCATAGATAATGAGAATAACTTGTTTCTGTAAGCCTATCACTATGTTTCTTGACTGATTATAAATCATACAATAATGTAAATTTACAGAAATATCAATACCAAGTAGATTAACAATCATATATTTTTGTAGGAATTTCGGTAAAGTCTCATTTGTAACTAAGGCCTCCCGAAATTACTACAAATATCTGTCTATAAATAACAAAATTCAAAAAAGAGAATTCAGTTCTCATATCATCCAGCAACTAATAAAACTATTTCAATGAAAATGAATCCATGACCGTTATTGTTATACTGCATGTAATTAGTACATGGTTATAGCTTATTATGGTAAGGATTTAAATGTTGATTCACAGAGAACTGATCATTTGAAAAGGTTGGTGCCAATAGGTATAGTATTAGATATTTGAGAAGTTATTATGTATTAAATTGTACAGAGTCCTGCATACCTAAAGGTATTGTAATGGTTTTATTCCTAGAATGCTACCCATTTATATTTTATTTAATTTCTGGTAATCACACAGAGCGATTTTCTGAACGTGAGGGCTAGAAGAGCCCTATTGGTACTGCAGAGGATTTTATTCCTTATTTTGCTGGGGTTTTGTACTTTTATAATAGTGTAATTTGTCAAATATGTAAATAACTGTAAATGAATATAGATTACTATAGGTAGATTCCTCATTCCCCTATTTTTGATATAAGATATTTCACCAGATAATCCCTATATCACAAAAGTACAATTTCCTTAATTCACCATCACCAATACACATTAACTTAGGCTCATTCCAATGCCTCTTAACAAGTTCATAAATGGAAAAGACTTACTAAAAATAACCAAACTATCTACACTTCTCATACCAACCCATAATATCAACTCAACACATAATTCAAATTAAGAAGAGTTTTTTCCTTTTAGTTCATATCATTTCCATAACCAAACTCTTTTAAAACCTCCTTCTTTACCACTAAAAACAATACCTTGGCCTTAGCTCATATTCCTTGATTCCACCATATGACTTGCTCAGTTTTTTCATCAATTAAATTCCCTTCCTTATAGACTTACTAATTATTCAAATTCATCCCAAGTTGCCATATTTTAACTTTTCCTTTCACCTTCAACTAAGCTTAGCCATGAAGAATAATAAGATATCATTTCATAAACATTAATAGTGCTCCTAAAATACTAGCTTTAACCATTAAATTCTAGAATTCTACAATTCTCTGTTTAACCCCAAAAATTAGGAAAATTTTTTGTTTGGTCCTTAGGAGAACCAATCTAAAAAACTTATCCAAAAACATGCTTCTAAGACTGAAATTTAAAGGGAAAGGATTGAAAATCAATCTATTATCAACATCTCCATGAAAAACCAAGCAAAACTCATAAAAAAAAAAAATCATTGAAGCTTCCTCTTCGCAGCTGCCAGAACTGAACGGTAAAGATGCAGTGCTGTCGCTGGAAACTACAAGGCGCGACGGTATGAAGCGTGTCGCCGGTGAAAGGGAACTCTGGTTGGAAGTTAGGGCGGTGGCAGAGTAGTGGCGATGGGAGGAGAGGCTGTGAAAAGAAGCTAAAATTTTGTGTAAAAAAAAAAATGATTGGGAAGGAGAAGAATGAAGTGAGGGCCAATTTGGTAAATGTACATGGCAGGACACATGGCAGCTCTAGAAAAATTCTAAGGGAGGAGGAAGCTGGGTCTTGAACCCTTGCCATCAAGCTCAATGTGCCAATGCCTTACCACTAAACTAATGTTATTATTTAAATAACAACCTACACCATGGACTTTTATGCTTTTACTCTTTCTAAGAACAAAAATTTGCAAGTGTTACAATGATATGGTGAGCAACTTAATACTAAGAGAGTGAGGAGGAAGAACATTGAAATTGCATCCCTGTTTTGAGGTTGCAAAATAGAACAGTTTGTGGTCTTTTGAAGCACTGCTAATGAAAGGAACTAGCTACAAAAGAGAGAAGGAAAAACGTAGAACCAACTACAAAAGAGTTTAGAAAGGCGATAGTGCATGAGGGAAAGAAAAAGGCACAGCAGAGTGCAATATAGAAGAAAAAAATGAAAAAGGGTAAGAGAAATTAGAGTTAGAATGTGTGCCAAAAGTATAAGAACACTGATGCCACAAGGTTAGTCCAAATTTAATGTTCTTGTTTCTTCTTCCTGAGTTTCCATATCTGTCCAACTTTAATACTAGTCAGTGAAGAAGAGATTGATTAATAAGGTGATGAATAAGAGAAGCAACGGGGTAAAGAGGTTTTGTTGTTAGGATTGTGAAAATAAGTGAACATGCTCTAGCCACCCAAGATAACATTTAATAAGTAATATGCACGTCTAAGTTTTTGGCTTTACCTTGAGCATGCTTAGTTTGATAAATAAGATATAATAAATGTCCCATGGTATATGAAACTTACATTTTGGGATTGATATAAAGATTCTTGCTTTAAAGGAGATTCCATAATAAAATAAAAAACAGGGGTAGGTTCATCGCCTTGCATTTCGAATCCTTAACGAGTGAATGCTATAACAAATGGTTTGACATTAGTATGTACCCACATGAGAAAATGAGATGTTTATTTTTTCTTTACCTATTTATTTTTATTTAGTAATTTTATTCTATTCATTTGTTGTTAGTTGTGATTTTATTTATTCTTAGAGTAAACGTGTGGACTATTTGTCCCCAATAGGCATTTAGGATAGCGATCACTAGGAATTGTGTGAAACCTAATGTCTCCTTAGGTCTAGTTGCATTTTCTCAATATATCATAGTTCCAACATTAAGTCTTTAATTGAGTTTTAAACAAACAGATAAGAAGATCTTAAATTCCAAAATCTTGAATTCTTTTTTTTTTTTAAAGGGAAGAAAAACCCAAAAAGCACAAATGATAATCTATTTGTCTCTGCATGTAGTTAAAAATTAATTAGTAGAGGCCATGTAAAATTTTTAGTCTCTTTAGGTTTCGAAAGTTAATACATAAATCTCATATAATAAACAAACAAACAAATAAATAAATAAGTACAATTTAATTTACAAAAATGATTATTTATTTATTATTTTTAGAGTCACCATGTGAGACTATTAGTCTCCTCATACACTTAAGAATTAATAAGTAGAGACTGTGTTAGACCTTTAGTCTCCTTAGGTTTTGAAAGTTAATATACAATTTTTAAAACATGCGAATTGCTATAAAATATTATGTGTAAATGTCCACAATACACCTTACAATCTTTGAATATCCCCATGAATGTGTATACAACACTCATAAGTTACGTAAAGAAACATTATCTTTCCTCACATCTCTTTCTATCTTTTTCAAGTATCCTGTTCACAGAAATACTCTTACTTTTATATATTTTACAACATGTTATCAGCACGATCTTGCTCCAAGTTTGTAGTTCAATCAAATTTGTTCATTTCTTATTTGATTTGAGGTAATCTTTAATCCCCCTATTTTATTAAGATATTATATTGCTGAAATGATCTTATAATGGTCCAATTCATTTTAGGATTTAGTTTCATAAATATTATGTATTATACATGTTGGTAAAGAATTATATTTATGATCTTTTTCCTATATACATGGTCATGCATCCATTTGTTAATACTCATTGAAAAATTATTAAAAATTATTTTGGTGGATGATCAATCCATTAGAATTTCTTGTCATCACATGGTAAGAATGTAAGAATTTTTGTTCTTGTTTTATATTATTTATAAATTGAATATGTTTATCTATGTTTGTAATATGATTATTAATTTGATATTAGAAAATGCCATGAAAATCAAATGGTTATACATGATTTTATGGCCAACAACCACATCATTTTTAGTTGTTTTAAAGCTAACAAATTTATCTTTAAATGGATAATGTTCATAGAAGATGTGTATCATCTTTTGATGACTAGAGAGGAAGCAAAGTGGCTATAGATTTTGTTCAATATAGCACTAAAGGCTATGTATTTCATGTCACCAAATAGTATTAGAAACTCTCAATTTCAACATGTTTATGAGCAACATTGATCATTTATGATCCATGAGCCAAAAAGGTGTTAAAAATAACCCACCATGGATATTAATATATCATAAACTTATTTTTATGGCTAGTGGTTACAATTTACAATATGACTGGAAGTCATATGAAACGTCCAAAAGTTATTTTGAAACCTAAAAGGCTATAAAGGTTTAATGGAGATATTGTTATTGTAATTTATTTTATTATGAGCATTTTATCTTAATTAAACTTCTCACATATTATTCATGACATTAGTCATGCATAAATAATGGATTAATTATAATAAATTTTTACATATTAAAATGTCGATTGCAACTTCTTGTCTACTTATAATAAATATTTACATGTCACAATTACAAAAAGTACCTTAGTTGCACATTTGTGACACTTGTATTAAGAAAATTGTGTGTTTTATTACTTGTTTATGTGTTATTTTATTACTAATATCAAATATGTATAAAAGAATGTGAGCAATATGGGAACAATTTTAAAATGATGATACTTTTTTATTTATATTTGTTTTATATAATATTGCGTAGTGTGGATATCGACAATGAAAGTTTGGTATACATACTCCCTGATGTGAATAATGTATTATATCATGAGACTATCCATTACTTGTGCTACACTAATTTCCAAAAGCAAATTGGTATATATGTTTTTATTTGTGTATTCCATGTAGTGAATATGTAATAAGCAAGAGAGACATAATTTGTATTTTCCTTAAATTTTTAAGCAAATGATGTTGAACACTATATGTCACACATAGACATTTCTTGAAGAAATCAATATTTCATTATATTTTTTTTACCATGAATGACAATACAAGGAAGGCTTGTCATAATTTCCACCTTAAGTGGAATAATGAGAAACATTAATGAGATTTCAAAATGAATGAGATGCTATTAAAGTTTGTGGACATAAGCATGAAGACACAAGTATTGTATGTCAATTTTTTTGATATTTGTGTATACCAAAATGGAAGGAATAGAATTGATCCACCCAAGCATTAGTCTAATGCTTAAGACCAAACATGAAGGAGAAATCATCACTTCGCTTAAAATGCATTTTACTAATCCAATAGTAATCATCAGTGTACAATAAAAGTAAAATTTCACGAGAAAAAATAAAACTCCTAAAGGGCAATTATGTTTACCATGTATTATACAAATATTGTACCAATTCAAATTCAAATGAAATTTAATAAGAAATTATTTCATAATGATTTATAGCGAAAAAAAATTGGATAGGGATATTGAAAAGGATATAGACATTCCCCCAAGGATTATATCATACAAATTTGATGAAATCTCTTCAGAAAGTAAACTAGAAGTTCATAAATGTTTGGCATGACTGGTTTGGCCATCCTGACTCAATGATGTGGAAAACAAATTTAGAATGCACATGAATTTTTACTAAAGAACTTGAAGATTTTTTATTTAATGAATTTTCCTATATTACTTGTTCTAAGGGAAAATTAGTCATTTGACCATCACCAGTCAATGTTGCGTTATATCTCTTGTATGTTTGAAATATATTTGATTGATAATGAGCTCATTCATCCAATATTGAGTAATGAAATATTCTGAATAAATGTATCTTTAGAACGTTTATATTATTGTTATCAACTTGCAATATGAAGTTTGCAAGAATATGTGTGCTCACTTTTTAGATTATACAATGAAGAAATTTTTTCATTGACGGTACTGGTGAAGTTATATCACAATTGATGAGTAAAAGTTTATTGAGATATTTGTTGAAAAGTCTAACTTGCCCATGTGTTCATACTTTTATGGTCTAATAGAATATTTACTTGATGCCTCTAGTTATTGTTTTAGACCAATTCTTTAAAAACAAAGCTCTATAATTATTTTGAGAGCATACTATATACATCATGCCAACAAATTATATTTGAAAAATCTCCCCAATAAAATTAAGTTTTTGGGTTATATGCCAAAATATTACCCATCAAAGAATTTTTGAATGTGTAATTGATAAGTTTGTTTATCCACTACAACGCATAAAGATGGGCCTTCATTTGATGTTAAAACAAAATGTTTAAGTGAACATCCAAACAAGATATATTTGTGGCATTGTTTGACCATTTTTATTTGGTTATCTCAAAATTAGGGGGAAAAATAAGCAGCTGAAGAAAAATATTATGTACCATGCATTAGTATTTTGTTTTGTGATCCTTACATACCATACGTGAATATTAAAAAGTTCATTGAAAAGTTAGCAAATAATCTACCAGAGGCTTTTGTTAACCTAAATGGGATGATGAAAATGCTTATCAGCTACAAATGCTCTAATTATATTGATGATCAGTTCTATGAAAGTTTTGGAAAATGAAAAGGAGCAAATAATTAAGATGCCCAAATCAAGGAGGCATGTACTCCTAAAGAAACCTTGACATTACTAAATCTTCCGAAAAGATTCAAGTACCTGAAAGTAGTAATATGAAGAGATCTTAATAAGTTATGTTATTACAAGAAAATATGGAACTTGAAAAGAAATAGTTGTTGACAACATAATATAAAAGTACTTGACCAAAGTAGAAGGACGAAATAATATTAATATGTTCAAGTTAATTAGACCTATAGTCTAAACACTTAAAGGTGTGAAGCTTGTGGGTTACAAATGATATCATGAGAAAATTAATGAGAATAATATATCATGAATTTTTACGTAAAGTTTTTAGAAAACTTAGCATTTGATTATGGGAATATATTATTTTGTGGTGGATATGATTACTTAATCTAGCAGTACATGAATTATATATTGTGCGTCTAACAAATGTGATCACAAGTTACTTATAAGAATTATTACATGATATTATGTAAATGAAAATCCCTGAAGGATTTGAGATGCCTGAAGCATGAAATTCAAGTTCTTGATATACTAATGAAAGGCATTTGTAGATATAAGAAGTAAAATTTTTGAAAGAAAATCATAAATGATTGCATTTGCCCATGCTTTCTAAAAGGAACTTGAAAACCAATTATTTATCATTCTAAATTGATTGATGGAATTCTGGAAGAATTTTCAAGGGAAATGGATTATTTGAAAATGGAAAATTTTATAAAATAAAGTTATGTGTCAACTTATAGATTTAACACTTAACAGATGAAATTTGTTTTCATTAATTGAAAAGAGACTTTACATAGATGAAGCATATCCATTGAGTACCCCAATGGTTGTGAGATTTTTTTGATATAAATAAAGATTCATTCCAATCTCAAGAAGATGATAAAGAATTTATTAATCCTTAAATATCATATTTTTGTGCTATTGATATTAATTTATTTTGTTCAAATTTTCTAGATCTCCATTAATTGACTATGCAGATGCAGATATTTGTTTAATATATATAAAGCTTAATCCCAAACAAGTTCTTCTATATATATGTGGGAATATAGCTATGTCATGAAACTTTAAAAAATAAATTTTCACTACTAATTCGTCATATACTGAATTGATACATGAGGCAGTTCTTATATATGAATGGCTCAAGTTAACAATCCAACATATCCAATGGTTTTTCTTAGAGAAAAGTTTCCAACAATATATGAAGATATTGTCGCTTGCATAGCCTAACTAAAAGGATGATACATCAAAGGAGATAGGACTAAGCATATTTCACCACAATTCTTGTTCAGTCTTGATCTTCAAAAAGATGCTGGTTCACTAGATTGGAATGCACCAATTAAGGGACCTTCAATGATGCTACAATGAGGGGGAGATATGTGCTGTACTCTTTTTTCCTTTGCCATGGTTTTGTCCCACTGGGTTTTCTTGGCAAGGATTTTAATGATGCAGCCAATAATGTATATCAACAAGCATATTTATTATGGACATTCAAGGGGGAGTGTTATAAAATATTATATGTGAATGCCTACAATACACCTCATAACCATTGAATATCCCCATGAATGTGTATACAACACTCAAAAGTTGAGTAAAGAAACATTATATTCCCCCATATTTCTTTGTATCTCTTTTGAGTATCTTGTTCATAGAAATACTCTTACTTTTCATATTTTATAACACGATAAACAATAATAAACAAAAATATTTTTTATGAGATAATTAATTTTACTTTTTATTAAAATAGCCATGTGAAACTATTAGTCTTTTCAAGCACTTAAAAATTAATCAATTGATAATAAATTAAATTCAATAAATAAAAAAATAAAAAAATAATTTTGATTCCTTTCACTTTGTATTTAATTATTTTTTATTCTTCATAGTCGTTGTGTGAGACCATCAGTCACCTAAGACATTTTGAGGCCATGTGTGATTCTCAATCTCTTTATACTTCAAAAGTTAATAACGATTTCTAAAATAAATAAATAAATACATATGAATAGTAATGAAATCAAATAATTTCTAAAAGCCATGTGAGACTTTTAGTTTTTGCAGGCATGTTGGGGTTAATTAGTAGAACTCATGAGAGATCTTTTGTCTCTTTAGGCTTTAAAAGTTAATATCACATTTTAAAAAAGATGAAAAAGTACAATAAATTCTAAATTATAAAAAATAATTTATTTTGGAATTTATTTAAAAGGTTGCCATTTGAGATTATTAGTCTCCTCAAGTACTTAAGAGTTAGTTAGTAGAGGCCATGTGAGATCTTTAGTCTCCTTAGGTTTTGAAAATTAACATGTGATTTCTGTAAATTACAAAAGTAAAAATAATTCGTAAGTCACAAAATAATTTATTTTGCTTGCCCTTTGTGAACAAAAATTCAAAAAATACTTCTTTTTTAATAATTTCATTCCTTTTGGAAATTCAAAACCAAAAATTCCAATTTGAAAAAACCAAAATAAATAGATTCCAACAATCCTTTTCAACAGTGTTTTTGTTTCTCTCTCAAATAAAGAATTCCAATTTCAAAAATCCAAAAAACATAAATTTAAAAATCCTAAAAAAATTCAATATAATTACACTTCAATTTTGAAATAAAATTTTAACTTAAGCAATCTTAAAAAGTAAATTTAAAAATCCTAAAAATCTTTTCCCACTATAATTTCATTAAAATATAAAAGTTAAAGTTAAAATTCCAAAAATAAAATGTTAAAAAGGGAGAAAATGAAGGGAGCAAGGAAATGATATTAAATTGATTTCATAAATTAAAACACACTAACTAAATTTCCATTGTGTTTTGTTTATGAAAATTTGTTTAATTTCAAATCTCTTGTCTTTTTCTCATAAATAAAAAACCATCAACCAACTGTCACGTATTTTTATGACAAATTACGTAAATTTTGATCCTTATCATAGGGTACATAGGCTTTATATTCTCATCCTAGGTCAAGTCTGTCATTTGTAAGTATCCATATTTTGCTTTCATTAATTATTTTTGTTTAGGCATTCCATTGTTTATTTTGCATGTGTTTTAATGTGGGTAATCACAAAAAATTAAAACCATGTTTCGTTAATTTTATTTGACTAAGTTAAGGTAATCATCCTTACAAGACAGGTGTTATGGAGTACCTAACACCTTTTCTATACTCAAATAGACTCCCAAACCTAGCTCAGTTTATTATAGACCACTTTACCTTGTCTTTTTGTTTTGAATTGATTTTTTAAAGTTTTCCATAAAAATTTTTGATGTCGACTCTTAAAATAAATCAATTTTTAAATTATTTTGAGTGCTGATTTATTTATCTTTTCCTTTCATGCCATTTGCATTACACTTAGTGTGACATATATATATATAGCATCTCTTTCTGACCATCTGCAAGAGCCACTATAACATAACAACAGGAAGTAATTCTATAGGCGATGAAATGCCAAATATATTGCTATTCTTTTCCACTGTGCACTTTGCAATTGGAGTGGATCCATTATATGCTGTAGCTGCAAGTGGTGTAGCTCCTTCGTCATAAACTATTTCCAAGAATTCTGGTGGGAGTAACTTCAACAACTCCTCTACTATCTTGTTATAAGCATATGATCTCCTACTCTCTTTCTCTCCCATATCTGTACCGTTTTTTGAATTATTATTTTGCGATAAAGACAATAATTAGCTCAAATATATATATATATATATATATATATATATATATATATATAGACGCACTTACATATGAGTTCAGAACTTTCAAGTTGCGGCAATTAACAATGTTTTGGTAACTATTTTGGCTAGAATTAAAAAAACTTCTTGATAACCAAAATTTTATTCATTGGGGAAGGGAAATTAATTAAATATTGCATTGAGGAAAGCAAAATTCATGTGTGTTTGTCTATATATATATATATATATATATGCACTTACAAGTTGTCACTTCACTTGGATATTGAAACTAGTGGAAGAAGAACAAGAACTTAATGGTCTTACTGGTTGTCACTTGCACTTGCTCCAGCGACAGCCTTCACAGTATGTCCATAACTGACAATCAAACTACCATTATATATATATATATATGGAACATATGGTTGTTTTGCATGTATAAATTGGCAATGAATCAATCACTTTTAACTGCTTATATTATTTTTACTCCATCTTTTAGCTTGCTTCTTGGTTAGCTCATGCTAAAGTTCTCGGTGTTGTCTTGTGCCTTGGGCTAACCTATCTCATGTTTTGAAGTTAATTATATGTATAATATGAGTCATTTTCTTTTTACCAAATAATACGAATAGTTAATAGTTATATATTTCTCATTATAGTTAGTATTAGTATTATTATTATTATTATTATTATTATTATTATAAGCACTCTTCACTTCAACGAAAATATACAATTAAAAGTACAAAACATATGAAATTTTTTCCGCACATTATTTTCCATTATTAATCTGTTCTAAAACTTGGCCCTTTTCTGATTTTTCTTGATACAGCTAATAACATATGTATTTGTAGAAAAAGGTTAGAATGATGTTAAATAACAAGGTTTGACACAGTATTCTACTAGATGTAATTTAACTTTTTTAGTGTATTTAAAATGTTCTCGCACAACATGTTTTTCAGAGTATTTTGTTTCCACATTTTGGATGATGAGTGCATTAAAAAATTTGTGGTTTTTTTAGATTTATAAAAATTATACCAATAGTTTAATGTACCTTCATTAGGGAGGAGAATAAGTATTTCCTTTTCACTTTGATAGTGCTGGACTTCAAAAACTATTCACTACCCATGTACTTTTATCGAAGATTAGTGACAGCAAAGACTCATCAACTATTCACTAACCATGTACTTTTATCGAAGATTAGTGACAGCATAGACTCATCAAGCCTAAACCCAATAGCTAAAGGTCCAAAAGGGGGAGAAGGCCCAGGAAACTAAACGAATCAGAAAGTGCAGAAAGATCCAGCTTGGATGAGCGACTATGTGATGGAATTGAGGCAGAGGATATCAATGTAGAGAAGAGCAACGTAGCAGCAAATGGGAAAAGGCTGTTAGAGTTTGTTAGGCCTCGGGATTAGTGAATAGAGAAGAACGGAATCGGCTAGGACATAGTTGAAAGATTAGGAATATGGAGTGTCCTTAGCTCAAATAAAGGTGTATTTTTGTTTTCATCTTTTTGTTTATTGAACTTTTCTGTGTAGATAGTGTTGAATTTCAGAGAGAATCCATTATTTCCATTGTTGTCTCTATTCGTTCTTATTCCTTTGCAGACACTATCATTTTGGTGCTCTCGTTAAACTCCAATGGTAGATGGCACCCGTTTCGCTAGATTGGAAGAGTCCTTGAAAACCAATTGAGATGATCTCTAGGAGTTTCAGAATGTGACAGACTATAGGCTATCCCAAATGGAGTCCATAATGTCTAATGTAAAAGTTCCAGAAGTTATTGGTACAACCACAAAGGTCACCTTCCACATCTATGGCCAACGTCCTACCACCGCTTAATTTTAAAAACAACCCAGAGAAATCCTTATTAAAAGGTATGAAAATTGAAATTACAACTTTTGATGGTTTTGATGCAAAGGACTGGATTTTTAAAACACAAAAATTCTTTGCCATGTGTAAGACACCATTTGATCAACGCATTCTTCTGTCTTCACTCCATATGACTGGACTTGCTTACAGTTAGTAAAAGCATATGCATAGAAATGGTTTTATACACTCTTGGCAAGGTTTCTTAGATGCACTCTTATTGAGATTTGGACGTTCTTTATATGACAACCCAAAGACAACCCTTAAAGAGGTTAAATAGACCTCTACTGTGGACGATTATCAAAATCATTTTCAAGAAATCTCCACTTGTATCACTAGTTTGTCTAATACGTGGCTGATTAGTTTTTTTATAGAAAGAATAAAAGAACACATATGACATGAACTCATTACTGCCCAACTTACAATATTTTTTCATGTAACATCCCTTGCTAAACTCATTGAGAAGAAACACTTGCACCTTACCCAATCCATGGCACCTGCCAAATCAAACTAACTCACCCATTCTCTACACCATTTTCATCATCAGTGTATGTACTTGAACCTCTAAACTCTTTTCCACCCTTACCTCCATCAACTACTGAACTAACCTCCAATACCCCCACCTAAAACAACCATAATATTGTTGTCTAAGCCTAGCATAGATCAAAGTAAAATGTGAAAAAGGGCTATTCTGATGATAAATTCTCCATGAGGCATAAATGTAAGTCTAAAAGGTACTTGTTGTTTGAACAAGAAGACATTGAGGAGTTATTGCTACTTGAAACAACACCAGTACTTGACAATGTCGAGGCTACTAAACTGTAACACTTGCTAAGTTTACTAAGTTCATGCAAAATTTTTTTTTTTAAAATTAGCAAGAATGAGGTATAAGTATTTGTAATGTGTAGTACTTATTAGATGTGAGCCTTGGCTCAGTGGTAAAGCAAGTTATCTGGAACCAAAGGGGCGTGGGTTCGAGATGTAGCTCTCTCATCCCTCAGCATTTTTGTGGTGCTGACACATGTCACCTCCCCCAGCAAAATTACCACTTCTTCTACATGCTTCTCCTCCAAATTTCTGCAGAAAATGTAGCTCCTTCCTCCCTTCAGATTTCTACTTTTTGCTTTGCCCACTGCCATGTTCAACCTCCGGCCACCTCCCTCCATTACCGACGAAGGTTTCTGGGCGGCCACCGCTTGCCGTTGGCCTGCGACAACCACTTTTTTTGGTGGGTTTTGTGGCATAGTTGTGGCAGTGACTTTTTCTTGATTTTGGTGAGTTTTAAGTGCTTTTTTTCATGCGAATGATGCTAGGAGAATCAGTTTTGGCCCCTTTCCATTGAATTTGAGCTTTGGAAGCATGATTTTAGCTAAGTTTTTTTGAGTTATTCTGACATGGACTAAACTGAAAAGTTTCAAAATTTTGGGGTTTTCAGAAAATGGTGAAATTCTACAGTTGAATGGGTTTAAATTGGTCTTATAAGAACACTTTTACAGTGTATGTCATGAAACCTTAGTGTTCTTCATGGATGGAAGGAAAAAGTATGAAATGGGGAACTAAAGTGAAACTTCAGAAAGTTTTTAAGGCAGTGAGTGTAAATTGATGAAAATTTTGGGAAAAATTGAGGGAATGGAATTAAGAATTTGGTCTAAGGCTTGTTTTGAGTAATGATAATGGAATGGAATATCAAATTGGAAATAGCAATATGAAGAAGTAAAGAGAATATGTAATAAAGTAATGAGATAAGATTTTGGTTGTTAAAAGGCTTTGTTAAGGCATTATAATCAACCTAAATTGATGTATTTAGTAATGGGAATTGAGGAAAGTATATTCTTATGTTATAGGGATTGTGGGTGAAATCGCTTTTATAATCAAGAGAGACCGAGATAAGGTGATTGTAGCACACGTCAGCTACCAAGTAAGCGATAGTTTTTTTCCACTGTATAATTACCATTATAATTATGGTAGCAAACTTGTTAGACTTATTAGCCTTGCATATGACCTATGAATTTTGATTGATATGTGATGTTCATGTAAAAATTGTAAAAGAGAGGTTTGAATAAAAAAAAGGAATGTGTTACTAAAGAATTGATATTGAAAAAAGGAAAATTTATAAATGGCAAATCCTTAGATTTGGGGAGGACAAGATAAGATGGATGACTTTAGCGTGAGCTTGCGACTCATGACCATGTTGGTGATTTACCCTGAGATGCTGTGTGCTCTCAATCGATATGAATAATCCGAGGGATATATACCCTTGACTGTATGGGTGATTTACCCCAAGATGCTGTGTGCTCTCGACCATATGAGTGATTTACCCCGAGATGTTGTGTGCTCTCGACAGATGATTAAACTGCATGGACCACGAGTTCATGATCGATACTTTATGTTTAATAGTCCTCCCTAGAATCTAGGTCCTAAGCCAACGGTATTTTAAATAAAAAGAAAGGTTTTTACCTAACTTTAACAAGTATCCAAGGGCTGAGTCCCCTTGATAGTTTGATGTTAATCAATGGAAAGGATTCTCTGAAGGTTGTGGATCCTCGACCGTGAAAATCATTTAAATTGTTAATTAAGTATAAGTGCATATTATTGCTTGTTATGGTTTAAAGTATAAAGGCTTAAATCATAAATTGATTCATTATTGGAAATGCTACCCGTTTATGTTTTAATGAATTTCAAGCAACCATCCTGAGCAGTTTGCTGATCAAGAGGGCTAGAGGAGCCCTGTTGGCATTTTGTTTCTCCATTTTGTTGAGATTTTGTTGTAATTGATATATGTAAATAGATGTAAATGTTATGTATGACCACAGGTAGATTCCCCATTCCCTTGTGTTGTAGTTGTCTTTGGACTGAATTGAGAGCTGAGCTCTCTTTTATGTATAATATTGTTTTGGGCAGATGTTTGTGGAAACCTCGGGAGGTCTCAGTTATAGAGGAGACTCTGCCGAAATTTTTACAAATTTGATTTGAATGTGAATCTGCTTAGTTATGAATGTTTGTTATGTATGATTGTAAATTAGTTAAGAACTAACTTGTTAGGCTTACAGAGGCGGGCTAGTCTCATTTTCTGTGTCAATCACACTCCGGGAGTTGGGATGTGACAACTGAACAACCAGCAGAAGACACTACTCCTTCCATTACGTTACATGCTCAGGTAGGCCATCTAGCAACTAATATCATTAAACTTAGTGGCAGCTATAACGGGTTAGTGGCTACAATTTTGGTGGATGGGGGTAGTACGTAAAGCTTTATTAAGCATTCCATTCTTTATAAGTTACAACTTGAACTAATTCCAGTCCAACAATTTTTAGTTAAAGATGGCGATAGGGTTTCAGTTATTTGCTACTCACAATGTCTAGATGTGATTCTACACATTCACCATTAGCTTGTGTGTTCTGGATCTATAAGGTGTTGATATCATTTTGGGAGGGGCATGGTTGTGTACATTGGGTCCAATAACCATGAACTATGAAACTCTAACTATGGATTTCAATTAGATGGAGAACCAATTCATCTACCAGGTGAATTGTACTTTAGCTTGGACCCTTTAAATCCTTGATGACTAAAAAAGATGAGTAAAACATCGCATACTTATTTCAGCTACAGGTCACTAAAGAAGCCTGCACAGAGCAGCAGTCTTCCTCAATATTACATCCAACATTTCAACAGCTTTTATCTCAGTACCACTTTTTGTTTCAGGAGCCTATTTCATTGTCACCACTTTGACATTAGAACCACTGAATTCATCTCACTTCTGATTCTACAATAGTAAATGTTGACCATATTGTTACCCCTATTATCAAAAAATAGGATTGGAAATTTAGTGTCATAAATGTTAAAAGCTGGCATAATCCGTCCAAGTTAGAACCCCTTTTCTTCACTAGTCCTGCTAGTTAAAAAGAAATATGGTACTTGAAGGTTTTGTGTCGATTACCAAGCCCTCTGTAGGAACTCAATCAAGGATAAATTTCCTATCCCATCTATTGATGAACTACTTGATAAGTTGCACGACTCCACTATATTCTCTAAACTTGACTTAAAGGCTGGATACCATCAAATAAGAATGCATGAAGAAGATACCTACGAGACAATCTTTCACACTCATCAGGGTAATTATGAATTCTTGATGATGTTGTTTGATTTAACAAATGCATCAGCCACTTTCCAAGCCAATATGAACACCATTCTTTTGCCTTACCTCAGAAAATTTGTGGCTATTCTTTTCAATGACATTTTGATATATAGCCCCAATGTCACAACACATAGAGAGCAATAGTCCATAAGTATAAGCAACAGTTTGTAGCATAAATGCATAATTTTAAACTTTCAAAGAGATATTTTGGTCTTTTTTCAGTCACAAGGAAGGTAGGGGTAGTAGCATATGAAGTGCAACTACCTGAAGGTGCCAAAATTCACAACATCTTCCATCTTTCACTTCTAAAGGCTCACTAAGGTCCCTTAACTAATCCAATAGACTCTAACATACCACTTAATACAAATGTCGGGCTCACACCACTTAAAGCATTGGCCACTAGGTTATTTAACATCAAGAGTCAACCCAAAGAACAAGTGTTAATATAATTGGCCAACCACACATTTGAGAACGCTACATGGGAAGATATTGCCACAATCAAGACATTATTTCCTCAATTTCACCTTGAGGACAAGGTGGATATCCATGGAAGCACATTGATAGCAGAGACTTATCAAGCCCAGACCTAATAATTGAAGGTTTAAAAGGAGCAAAAGGCCCCGGAAACCAAAAGAGTCAAAGAGCGCAGAAAGGTCCAGCCTAGATGAGTGACTATGTGATGGAATTGAGGCACAGAGAGGATATCAAGGCTGAGTTGAGCAACATGGCAGCAAATGGGAAATGGCCATTGGAGTTTGTTAGGCCTTAGGATTAGTGTAGCCTATGCTAAAGACCCATAAATAGTGAATAATGGAATGTGCTAGGACATAGTTGAGAGAATAAGAATATGGAGCGACCTTTGCTTGAATAAGGGTTTATGTTCATTTGCATTTTTTGTTTATTGAACTATGCTGTGTAGACTATGTTGAATTTCCTTTATTTCTATTGCTATCTTTGTTCGTTCTTATTCTTTTGTAGACACTATCAATTAGGGGCACAAATTCTTTGAAATTATGTCTTCAATCTAGGCATGTTTCTCATTAATCAATAAGACATTTGGGAATTATCTCTTTCTTTGCTTGGCAAAGTGGTAAGGGTTCCTATCGAATTTGTGAAACTTTATATTTTTCAAAGTCTCTAAGCAATTGCTTTATAGCAACTACAAATTTAAATTTTCATTCACCCTTAGCATATTCATATATATATATATATATATATAGGGTGGTGTGAGTTCAAGTTTAATTTAGCTCACATGTATGGTAAAATATTGGTAAAAATATAATGATGGGGAATAAATTAAAAATTATTTAAACTCTAAAGAATATAAGTATAATTTTCTTTAAATAAAACATATAATGTTGTCCAATAGTTCATATTATTAATTAGATCATACGTACCTATAACAAGCATAATCTATGACTTCACAATAAGTATCATTGCTTTTTCTAGTAATGTTTAGGATATTAATTTTGCCATTACTGTTTCTTTGTGTTTCAATTAATTCATACAGAGAAAGGAAAAAATACATTTTTTTGGTTACTTTTTTTAGATTCATTAATTTAAATTATAATATTTCATTTTAAAAAAATATATATACTACTGAGTTAAAAATATTATAATTTTATTTAAAAATTTTGTATAAATATAATAAATAAAAAAATCTACAATAAGTCTTGACAAAACTTAACTCTAAATATTTTGATCATTAAGAATGGAAATAATAAATATATGATGCCATAACAACCATAATTTAAAACTTTGGAATATATATATATATAGAGTAAGAGAGTTTTATTTGAAAAATAGTATATATTTTATTAAAAAAAGGAGGTCAAAAGAACTAGCTAGTTGTCACTTGTTAGAGGCTTCACTTTACATTTTGAAGTGGCAATGTGATACCAATATTTAATTATATATGGAAAAAATGGGATGCGTTGCATGAATAGAATTGTAAAGTTTCAATCACTTGCCCTGCACCTACATATTCCCTTTCCTTTTTATTTTTGGCCGTACACATATTCCTTTTCTTTAAAATGTCCTGCCTATGGATCTAACTCATATAACATACAAATTTCTCTTTGAGAATTTTATTACATGTGATGGAATCTATAGAACATTTGTTATAAAGTTGCTTTTGTAACTAATTTACTTCTGGATAATAACTTAGATACTGTATGGTTTCCAAAGATTTCTAAATGGATTGTTTACTGCTTGACATATGGAAAATATCTGATTTTCAATTATTGTATGACTTTTTGGATACTTGGCAAATTACCTAATGGATATTTGAAAACTATTTTTCATTTTATAACTAAAAAACTGTTTTATTTGGAATATGTCATACACATGACCCTGCTGCTAATGATAGTAGGCGTTAGCCATAATGCACCATGAACTATGTTATAATACTAAGGCATATTACTACATCATTGACTGATTGTGAGCCATTTGCTCGCCACTTATGACTATTCAATACTGTTATATCTATCAAACGCTAGTACTTCATTACTTATCACTGATAACTAATGATTATGTGGGATCTTTTTCCTTTTTGGTAACTTTTAAAACCATGATTTGAATTATCCTTATTATTCTTTTGAAAAACATCCCTATTTTTACATAAACATAGAATTTTATAATGTGATTCGTGTTGGAATAATTTTTGAATTTTATGGATTAGCATTAATTATTTTATTAGATTAGTACCTAATTAGGCAATTAATGTTACAATTTATAAACTGAGAATGGACTGAGTTTTATTTTAATATGTGTGTGGATAATCAGTGATGGGTTCGATTATCCACAAGCCCACAAAGGCAGAAACCCAACCCACAGCCCGAGAGCATTAGTAATCATCCCGTCAGATTACTAATCCAAGATTGTTATCTAGAGAGAGAGATTTTATGGGCTTAATTTAAATTTAAAATTGTTTTAAAGATTCTGGAGGATTTTACTGAATAATATTGATTAATTATATTGGTTGAATAAAATCCTATAAATAACAGAATGAAGCCCTAGTTTGATAACTGATACAAAAATATTTTTTACAACTCTCTCTCTGCCGTCAAGACTCTCTGTAAAGCACTCTTGGGTATTGTGGGTTGAACTGATTGGACTCAACCAACATTCGAAGTAACGATGTCGTCTCCATCAGGTCAGACAGTTGAATTTATTCTCCCACATTATATTTTGAATTACATGTTTTTTTTTATTTCGCTGAAATCCAGTTCCGCTTTCAATTCGTGTTTCTTTGAATTGTAAGTATTTAGTTTTTAGAATATATTGGTATATGAAAATGAAAAATGAGTTTTGAAAAACTTTACTGTTCTTGTTTGTTCCCTTCCTTGTATAGTTAGTGATATTTGCTCACTGAGTGTTTTCTCTCATCCCTATTCTATTATGTTTTTCAAAGTATAGTGATGACCTTGGATTTTCCTCAGTTTCGTAGAGTCAAGCTAATTATCTGATGTTAAGCCTTACACTGTTCGAATGGGCAAAGTAGATTTTTGTTGCTAATCATTACATTATTTTATACTCTATAAGTTTTTATTGTCATAGGTAGGGATTTAGTATTTATATTGTACATTTATTGGGTTGTTGGGTTGAAATCTTTGTGAGAGAGTAGAGCTTTCTTCCTTTTGATTTACAGGCATTGGTTGTGGGAATTTTAGGGAGTCCATGTTTTTAAGGAGACTAAGTTGAAATTTCCATATGAAAGTTATGTAATTAATTATATGCTTATGTCTGATGAATATAAATTGCATCAAGTGGTGGATTGTTATAATGAAGTTTTGCTATTAGGTAATAATGTGATCAAATTGATGGTTTTGGTTTGACTTGTTTTGATTTGCAAAGATAAGGTTTACTTCGTCCTTCGTTCTAGACACATTTCCTTATTAGGGATGTGACACAAAATTTTTAAAATATGGCTTGATTAATAAATAATTCGGTACATGGTAAATAAAATAAAACAATTCAAAATTGAAAATAATTAAATAAAATCAAAAGCTTTAAAATAAGTAACACAATAAAAAGACCTTGAAACACATAAGATCCTTCATGTTCAGCCTTTACAACAACCTAAACATGATTCAAGAAGAGTGGCTAAATTACTGATTGAAATTGGTGAAGTGATTCATGAAGAGTGGCAATGGAAGTGAAACAAAATCAAATTTATTTAACAATATTGATAACTCTAATAAATGTTTGTTTCATGTGTTTCTTTACTAGTTTTTTATTTAATTTTGGTTCTTAATTTTTCTTATGCAATGATACATTTTAGGCCTAAACTATGGACTTAGGATGAGTAATTTACATGAAAAAAATGAGAAAATTGATGTTTAGTGTTGTTTATCTTCATATGTAGGAGAGATGAATGTGATTTTCTAAAGGCCAAAAGTCTTCCCAATTGTTGTGACAGAGCTGTGGCAATTACTGCAACAAAAACCTATGTAGATTAAGTTTTAATGAAACATTTGTTTGGGCTTAAGTGTGACATCCCTAAATACCTAGCATAAAAGGACCTTAAACAAACAAAAATGGATTGTTCATCTAATAATATACATCTAAGGACTAAAATGCAAAAGATTTTAAAATTTTTATACTTTACTCGTGTAATTGGAAAACCAAAGAAAGTGAACTAATCTATTTGAAACTTCATACATGGCCCAAAATACTTAAAGCATTAAACTCTTATCAATTCACATGTGCTTAATCCTTAAAACCCAAAAGTAAATCTTGATAACCTATTGTAATATTTCTTATAACCCAATTGAGCCAAACTTAAACTTTGGATATTAAAGTAGCCCATTTAAACCTTGAAGCCCAATTCTTGAATTGAAGATTAACCTTGTAAGATTCTAAGCCCAATTTCTTAAACCTAAAATAATTTTCAAACAAATAATTTAGTCTTTCGATATGGTTCCGTGTGTGGGTCCCACTTGAAAACTTTCTTTTTTCTATTTCTACAGATGCGAAGCTAAGTCACTTTTAAATTTCCAAATTCTTCCTTCCTATGTGGATCCATGCAATTTCTTGTCCTAAATGCATGAGTACTACTTTTTCAATTTCCTAAGACTGAAGTCTAGTTAGTGATACCATTTAAATCCTATTAGTCAACTAAGTACCAAATAGTCCTTTCAATCAAAGAAGCCATCCTATTTCCAATGGTTCTTTCCACATCTAACAATGAAGTTTCAACACTTAATTGTGAATTCCTTATTTTAATGCTTTTAATCTTATCATATTCAATTCCTATGCAAGCCACTCCATGCAACAATACAAATTTCGTTAAGTGTGCCCAATCTTTAAGTTACTTATGAGATCTATCACTTAAAGCAAATTACACATCATCTATCTCTAACTTCTTGGCCAATACAAGCCTAATGTGCATTTTCCTAAAGCTTTCCTTTTCACGTGTAAATCTACTTCTTCTAAGCTATATAAGACAAGACCAAGGGCTTTGACATTCCTTTGATTGATATGATATTTGATTTTCCAAGTCAACCTCCTTGCTTTTTTGCTCATTGGTTATATGTCCAACTTAAGTTATATCTTGATTATTTACTAATAAGAGTTCATTTCTACAATTCCAATAATGATATGGTGGGTATCTAATATAACTACGGCATTATCCCAAGACAAGATTATAAAAAGCTTACTTTATTTACCTTTAAGTCTTATCGCAATTAATACCTTTAATCTTTTTGCTCTTTAGTATTGAAGATCATAAACCTCATTTTTTGGTCTATGTAGGATTTTGGCCATGGTGGCTCTAAGCTTAATTAAAATTCTAAAGTAACCAAGACAAAGTGTCCAATAAAATCTTATGGATATCCAATATAATCTAAGCATTAGTCATACCTTATTAAAGAACTAGTCTCTTCTACCATTAATGCTAATATTCCAATTGGCTCTTTTACATTTAGCCATAATAGCCTAGGGTTATTCCTACCTGATTCATGTAAGAAAGAAATGATTAGTGACCAATAAGGTCAAAGAACAATCACAAGGCTAGATTAAGTTTAAATACTAATCTTGTCTATGAGAAAAAACTTAATCATATCATGAATTAATACTAAGCCTAACTACCATTCATGACCATAAAATACCATATCTCTATGTTGGCCTAAGGAAAAGAAAAAAGATCATTATCATACAACTTAATTAAACCCAATTTAAGACATAATTATCATCCATGTATGTCTCAGCTACCATGGGTTTTAGTACCTTGGGTTTAATTTATACTAAATTCAATTCTAAACATTCATTAACACTATTTGTACATACAATCTTACGCATCCCCTTAATCATATAAGACAAAATCCATAACTATAATCCATACATCAAAAGATTACCACATTAATAGTTCAATGCATTCAACATTTAAGGTTCTATACATCCATCATAGTTCTGTGGTTCCACAAATTACAACCCAAAGATCCATTACAAGAGACTAAATAATATTACTACCAAAAGCAATCTCCAAGGGATCTTCATCATTTGGCCACCACCTTTTCCAACAAAAATACTACTTCTCCTTCACCCTTCATGGCTTGCAAAGAATACAAGCCATGGTTCTTAGGATAGTAACTTCAAGAACAAGGTATTGGCTGGGGTAGTATCTTTTAACTATGGTTTCAATGAAGACTTACCATCCATATCATGCATAGACAAAGTAAACAATAACATATATGATTCATAATATTAGTAAAACCTAAAAGTATTAATTAGTAACATCCTTACCTAAATTATGTAAGAAAAAGAAAGCGACATTTTTGCAAATCTCAATAGATAAATAAGCATTCTCATATAACCATTAGGGCATTAGGAGTGTTACAAGATAATCATCAAATATAACAATCATAAGGATGCAAATCAAATTCAAGGATCCATATTATCATCGTTCATGACCATTGAAATAGTCAACCATGTCCTTATAAACACTAAACATGGTGCCACTAATAAAGGGCCATAACCACAACCAAATGCCAAAGGAAGATAAGAGAAAAACTTGTCATCTACCTTCCTTAAAGCTCTTAGCCTAGGTTCAAAATAAGTATCGTTCAAAACAAAAATTAAAGCAAGATAAATTCTAGGATCAATATGAAATAAGAAGAAGAAAAGCAAAAGAAAATGGAATAAAAGCAAGGCATTCAAGCTTGTTTTTCCTTCTTAGCTCTCTTAGCCACCACCACCCTCTTCCTCCTTCTTTCTTCTTCACCCTTCCTTCTCTTTCTCTCTCTCTCTTTCTCTCTTTCTCTCTCTCTCTCTCTCAATAGCTCACTTACACAAGCACTTTGGTGTGCTTGGCAAGGGTAGGGTTCACAAGTATTGTGAACACCCCACCTAAACTAACAATAATAATAATTATAGTAATGATAATAAGTAAAATTAAAAATTCAAAAAAATTAATTAATTAAAACAAAATTGCAAAAAGCAAAAAATAGAAGTAATACGGAAAAAACCAAATATAAAAACCAAAAATATTAAAAGGAAAAATTCAAAATATATGTTTGAAGTAGAGACATGATAATCATCTTACAAAAAAAAAAAATGAATAGGGTTAATAAATTTGTCTAAATACAAAGAGGAGAAAAAGGCCACCTAATTAAAATAAAAATGCAAAACTTGCTCACTTGCACTCACACACTCCCACTTGCTTACATTCATACATTCCCACTCCCATATGCATACACACACGCACACACACACATTACTAAGAAACAAAAGGACAAGGAGGGCTGAAAAGCAAGAGGGAGCTGGTTGTTTCAGAGGAGAGCAAAAAGTGGAGCAGCTCGTGCAGAAAAAAGGAAAGAGGTTGGCTGGAGCAGAGAGTGGAGCAGCTGGTGGTTTCAGAAAAAGCAGAAAAGAGGAGGAGATCGTGAGCAGAGAAAGGAGGCAGCTGTTGGTTTCAGAAAAAGCAGAAAAAGAGGGGAGACTGTGGCTAAAAAGAAGGTTGGCTGGAGCACAAATTTAAGGGACCTTGGCTGGAAAAGAGGGGAAGGAGAAGAAGGTGCAGAACCGTAACGTTGCTAAGAGAGAACCTTGGTTGGAGAAGAAGGTGTAGACCATGGCTGGGGAGAACGTTGGCTGGAAGAAGGTGCGAAACCGTAACGTGGCTGGGGAGAACGTTGGCTGGAAGAAGGTGCAGAACCGTGGCAAGCTGGAAGCAGAACGTTGGAGAATGTCTTCCCCTGTTTCAGGCGCTATAAACAGAGATAAACAGAGAGAAAGTGAGCTGAAGAGGTCTGCCTATTTTTCTCGATTTGTTGTTCCCATTTCTGGTTTTTTAGTCATTAGTTTGTTGTCTAATCTATCATGAATGCATGTAGAAGGTTGGTTGTATCTGTCTTTGTTTGCTGTTAGATTGCTTTTGATAGAAAATGAGCAAGAATGTATCAGCGTATATATATATATATACATATATATATATATATATATGTATCTGTCAGCTTTTGTTTCTACATCTACATGTTTTTCTGGGTATAAGAATAGAAAAAAGGAAGCATGGAGATGGGGCAGCAACGTATATATGTATATATGTGTATGCCATGTTTGTTTCTGCATGTTTTTCTAGGTATAAGAACAGAAAAAGGGAAGCATGGAGATGGGGCAGCAACGTATATATATATATATATATATGTATCTGTCAGCTTCTGTTTCTGCATCTGCATGTTTTTCTGGGTATGTGTATGCCATGTCTGTTTCTGCATGTTTTTCTGGGTATAAGAACATAAAAAGGGAAGCATGGAGATGGGGCAGCAACGTATATATATATATGTATCTGTCAGCTTCTGTTTCTGCATCTGCATGTTTTTCTGGGTATGTGTATGCCATGTCTGTTTCTGCATGTTTTTTAGGGTATAAGAACATAAAAAGGGAAGCATGGAGACGGGGCAGCAATGTATATATATATATGTATCTGTCAGCTTCTGTTTCTGCATCTGCATGTTTTTCTGGGTATAAGAATAGAAAAAAGGAAGCATGGAGATGGGGCAGCAACGTATATATGTATATATGTGTATGCCATGTCTGTTTCTACATGTTTTTCTGGGTATAAGAACATAAAAAGGGAAGCATGGAGATGGGGCAGCAATGTATATATATATATGTATCTGTCAGCTTCTATTTCTATATGTGCATGTTTTTTCTGGGTATGTGTATGCCATGTCTGTTGCTGCATGTTTTTCTGGGTATAAGAACAGAAAACGGGAAGCATGGAGATGGGGCAGCAACGTATAGATATATATGCATCTGTCAACACAAGTTTCTGCATCTTGTGTTGTGGTGTATGAGAACAAGAGAGAAGAGATAAAGCAAAAGGGGGAGTGCATCAATGTGTATATGTATATGTCTTGGCATGTTTATGGGCAAGAAAATAAAGAACAGGAAAGAATGCATTGGTGCACATTAGTGTGTATATATACATATATATGCTCATATATATGTGTGCTTAGGTATATGTACATATAAGGTGCAAAAAGAAAGAATGAAGTGAGAAGAGGTTCTCTTTCTTTGGGTATATATACATATATAGGTATGTGCATGAATATATGGGTGCATGCATGGTTAAACATACATAAGGTAAGAAAAATGAACCAGGAAGTTGTTTTGTTCTCATTTTTGTCATATTTGTTATGATTGTGTTGTTTTGTGTTATTATTATTATTTTTATTGTTATCATCGTTATTGTTATCATTTTGTTTGCATATAAGACTAATCTTGGTCCCATGGGTAAAGTTTTATGAAATTTATCGCGAGAGAATTTTGTTCTCCTCGATTACATGAGATCACGTGAGATTTTAATCCCCTTAGATCTTTTGAAAAATTAGCACATTTGTTTTAAAAATAATAATAATTTAATATTGACTTAATTAAATATTTTCCATTATTTATGAAATTATCGTGTGAGGATTCGGTTCTTCTCGATTACTTGAGATCACGTGAGATTTTAATTTCCATAGATCTTTTTTAAAAAATTAGCACATTTGTTTAAAAAAATATATAATAATTTAATATTGACTTAATTAGATATTTTCCTTTATTTACGAAATTATTGTGTGAGGATTCAGTTCTCCTCGGCTGCATGAGATCATGTGAGATTTTAATCTCCTTAGATCTTTTAAAAATTAGCACATGTGTTTTAAAAATAATAATACTCAAATATTGGCCTTAATTAAATATTTTTCATCATTTTCGAAACTATTGTGTGAGGAGTCGGTTCTCTTCGATTGCATGGGAATATGTGAGGTTTTAATTTCTTTAGTTCCCTAAAATTAATATACTTCTATCTAATAATAATGATAATATAATAATAATAAAGAAAAAATGATCATTATTAAATATTCATTCTAATTAAATATTTTCCATTATTTACGAAATTGTCGTGTGAGAATATAGTTCTCCTCAAATACTTGAGGCCGTGTGAGATTTTAATCTCTTTAGACCTCGAAATTTAGTATATACTTGTTTGAAAGATAAATAATAAGAATGATGATAAATAGATAAAATAATAATAATACAAAAACGAATATTTTGATTGAATTATTTACGAAATAAATAAAGTCAGGGTTTTATGAATTTAAAAAATTAAAATGCCACATTCAAAAATTCCAAAGGTGGTTTTCTGTTATATTTTGTTCTGAGTTCAATCCTGACTTTAAAAAAAGAAATAAAAAAAAAAAGATAAGTGAAACAAAAAAAACCAAAATCCAAAATTAAATAAATTAAAAAACCCAAAAATATTCCTTTCATTTCAAATTTCAAAGGGAATAGAATAGAATATAAACTTCCCAAAATCCCAAAATCTCATTCCGTAATCATTTCATTTAAATTTCAAAATAAAGATTAAAATTCCAAAAACAAACAAAAATTAAAAGGTTGAAAAATGAAGAGATCAAGAGAGCTAGATTACTTAGGTTGCTGTATATTAAAACATACAAATCCAAATTCCAATCCTGTTTTGTTTACAAAAATCTATTTAATTTGAACTCTCCCATTCTCATCACAAAAATTATAAATCACCAACCAACAGACACACCTTTTGGGTCGAACTACGTGGACTTTGATCCCTATCACGAGGTATGTAGGCCTTAGGTTTTCATCCTAGGTCAAGTCCGCCTTTGTAAATATCTATCTGTTTGTTTCCACTATTGTCGTTTTTGTCTTCTCTGTTTAATGGGCATGCATGTTAATAAAAGGTAATTGAGATAAATTTAAGGCCATATTCTATTTCAATTGACTAGTTTAAGGTAATCATCCTCATGGACGGGTGTTGTGGGGTGCCTAATACCTTCCCCACACTCAAATAGACTCCCGAACTCATCTTTGATTTTGCAGACCATGTTGCCTTTTTCTTTTTTATTTAAATTGGTTTTCAAAAGTTTTCTGTTAAAAATTTTGGTGGCCACTCCAAATAAATTGATTTCAAGATTTGTTTTTGGGAATCAATTTAAATCACTTTTATTTTATTCTGCCGAAAGGTCGGTTATGACAGGTATTTAGAAGCAAGGATGACTAATCACCACTTAGCAAAGTGTCACTTGTCATCATCCTTGAACTTAGTTAGGTGTCATTGTTTTAAGTTCTCTTTTTGCTAAGTGTTAGCTACCAACTCATGCATGGAGACACTTTCTCTCCACCAATCAAAGTTTTACATTAAATCCTTTCTTCATGGCTTATATCTCACTTTGGTACCATATCTTTTTGGATATATAAGTAGGTATGCATGTATAGGGAAATCTTAGTCCTTTTGTCATCTTTCAATCATTGCCTTGCTCCCAGCGGTCTTTTCTCCTATTCCTTAAAAGTTTCTCATGCCTCTCCCCCTAAGGTTTGGGTAATTTTAGTTGGACTCAATAACTTTTACAAGGTTCACAATAAAGCATAACCATTTAATGGTTTTTAGCTCTTAGGTTTAGGTATTATCCCTATAGTTTAGCAAACTTCAATGGCACCTTATAAATTTCTTGTATTGCTAGTTATGCCTAGTTAATCATGATAATTAGAGTTAGGCATAGGAAGTTATACCATAATTATATTCGAGCCCTAAATTTTCTTTTTACTTTTCAATTAAGGATAAGGGGACCAAAATGAAAGAAATGGGATGTTACATTAAGAGAGTTTTGGGCCAAGGAAAGACAAGTGACTTTAGAAGGGGAACCAAATTCAACCCTAAGTAAAGGAGGAAAAGGTCCAAGGTAGAAGAGGATAGGATGAACTGTAAAGGTAGAGATGAGGAAAGTATATAGAAAAGGTGTTGACTTCTAATTTTCTAATCTTTAGCTAATTACAGTAGCAAAAAGGAATTGGTAGTAGAAGATGAAGGACATATTGTGAGAGATGGCAGTACACTAATTAGGAAAGTGGACTCTATGTTTGGCAATTAATTTTAATTATTATTTATCTTAGTTCCATTTTTAGCTGTATTAGCCTCTGGATTGATTTAAGATTAGTTAATTTTGTTACAATGAATTGAACCTTAGTAGCTATGGTTGTTTGAACTTGAAATTTGTACAATGCATTAAGTTGTTGATACAAAGTTGTTGTAGCTCAAATACACACTCACGCAAGTATATGTAGCACAAAAGTAATATAGAAATGAGTAGAGTATCATCTAATGAGGATTTCATAGCCAAGAAATTAGTGAGTATTAAGTTCACACCTTAACCTAAATTAAGCCAATTAATTGTAAGTATGTCAAAAAAGAAACTAAATCTATTTGCAAAATTAAACACATAACAAAACTAAAATCTTTGGGTTGTTTCAATAGTAGTAGAGCTTATGATTATTAATCCCCTTAACACTTTTTAGAACTGAATTTAACCTTCTATACCTTGCTCTTAATGCTCATATGTGCTAGCCTAGGATTTAAGGTGTTTACAACCATTTTCCCAAATGACACTAAGCTTATACACAATTAATCCATAATTCCTTTTGTGATTAAACTAGTCAATCCAATCCACAAGCCCTAATTTGACTATGTGAGGCTAATGAGTATATTTCTATCTCATTAGCAAAATTATCCACTCATTCAACAAGCTTAAAGTACTCACACAACTCAATCTAAGGTCTAATTCTAATATCCTTTTCCCAAGTTCTACTAGAATACCAAATCAGTTCAATAGGGGGCCAATCCAATAGAAAGCATTAAGCATAAGATTGAATAAACACACACACACACACACACACATACTCACCCAAAGGCACTTACACACACATATATATATATATACCATTAAAAGCATGGAAACAAGGAAAACAAGCACTAATCCATGTCAAGTTTTACAATAATCCCTGTTACAGAGATCTAGCCACTAAATAACATAGAATCCATCACTAAAAACATGTTTAGTGGCTGAATCATCAGAAAATACAAGAAAATAAGAAGGAATATAAGAAACTAGAGGGAAATCATATCTTCTCTTCACCCAAGCCTCTTCCTTGCCCTTTGGAACCTTCTCAAGCTCCCTTGGCACTCTATAAACACCTCCCAGTCAACTTTCATGCAAAACCCTAAAAAAAACCCTTATAACCCAGCAGAAATTTGAGCTTAAAACACTCCCATTTTGTAAAAGTTGATACATCGTCATAACCAGTTGAGAGCTAGCCATGGCAACATTCTTTTTTGTCCAAATTTAATTTTCTGAGGTTATGACCAGTTGAGGGCTATCATGACAATACATGGTAATAAAAGGCTTCCCAATGTAATCTTAAGTGCCTCAAGCCTGAGTTTCCATCACTTAAATCCCAAGATGACTCCAACTTAATTTCCTTTATGTTAGCTCCCTACAAAAATATTCATTTCATAGTAAATTACCTAATAAAAGCATAATTAAGCTAAAACTTGTTATATAGTCTCTAATATGTGTGTGGAGCTATGTATAGATACTATTTACAAAATATTCCTATTAAAGCCCTAAAATTAATCACTCATACCCACATTTCCAACTAAAAATGCATAATATAATTTGAATTGTGGGAAGTTAACACACCTTCAAACTTAGCTACTAATCATACTCAAGTCATATAAAATGAAAAAAGAAGCTAAATTACTTTCACATCCATTGCAAACATCTGCTAAAACCCTCAAGCATTGCCCCATATAGTATAGCCAGTTGGAAAATTCAGCAAAACATACAAGTTTGATAGTTTGACAAGACAATTTAAGATTTTCCAATACTTTTGAAGTGTGTGTGTGAGCTTAGCCAAACAATTATTATCATGAAAATGTTATAATGGATCTTATGCACTCTAAAATGCATAAAGTAGTTTTAATCCATAGGACTTCATATACGTCTTTTCTGTTCCTTTTCCACAAATGTTGGTATCACATAACCCTAAGATCAATAGGACTTTTAAGCTTGTAACATGGCCTAAGGTACTAGTTATCCAATAACAGATGTAGGAGAATGCAAAAACTTCAAGAGAATTCAAATGCAAAATAGAAAAAAAAATATCCTTCGTCAACTCTACCCTCTTTTTAGCATGTCCCTTTCTTTTCTTTATTTTGCTATTCCCTCAAACTTAGACTCTTTTGATCGAACTTTACATCCTTTTCCCTTTTTTCTTATGAGTGTTTTTCCTCATCTTTTCATTCTTCATTTTTTTCACAGTTGATGTTTTACTAACTTAACTTTGTCTTTTGGTATAGCACTAAGAGGGGAACAAAAATCATATCCATATGATATTTTTACCACACAAATATACTCCACCACTACCTTCTTCTACCATCAACAACTCCTTTTAGATATAGAGCCTGTGCAAAATGAATTCTCTTGAGAACAAGTTAGTTTTTGGATTTTTGGGCTAAAAGATATAACAATAATGTGGGTAAAAACAAATAATCAACTTTTTTTATAAGGCTCAATGAAGGTAAAATTGATGACATTTGAATTAGGTAAAGCTTGATAGGCTTAATTATTGCAAAGAAATGTCTAATTCATATCTTAAGATCTTGCAATACCAAGATTTCACCTCAAGATAATTGATTGAACCCTTGTTTTTTAGATTTTCGTTATGAAATATGGATTGATAAAATGATTGGATTGTGGGAATGAAAATGATTAGGTTTAAATGAAAATGATGATTAAATGCCCATGAGATTCGATCCTACCTTCCTAGCTTCTTAAAAGATAAATTGAAGTTTCTTTAGAAAACATTTCCACAGGTGATTTGAAATACCATTCAAACACTAGGTAAATTAACTTGTTTATGAAACCCTTAACCCAAAGGCTCATAACAACATTAACTACCCTATTTAATGCATTAATAGGAGATCAATGTAAAGATGTGAGAACTACTTGAGGAACTTAACCAAGTGTTGTCAAGCTACTACAATCAATCATAAGATATATTAGATTTAACCAAACCTAATACTTTTATAATGAAATGTAGCAATGATTCTTACAACACACACATCAAAACATAAATCTTAGAATCCAATCCAAAATATAAAATTTATAGCAATGTAGTTCAACATATCAATGTAATCAAAATGGTTTAACCAAAACACAATGACTACATGAAGGGAATGATGGAAAAGGATAAGAAAAACTCCCTAGTTGATGCTCCAAGCTTAGGGCTCATCAAATCTCCTATAGGCAAGTGCTGTTTAGCTGCTCATGACGAAGAGGGATACTTTACTGAGCTCTAAATGACCAAGAACACCTATGGAAATGCAGAAAAAAGATGAAATGATCGAAAAATGAGAGAAAAGAATGAAGAAGAATGAGTCTTTTTAGCCTCTTCCTTGGTTGCAGACTGCCCCTCTTTAGTGGGAACCCTAATGCTAAAAAGAGGCCAGTTGGGTCGGGTCTTTTCAACCAAGTTATGAGCTAAATTATAAAATTGCACAAGTTAGATGGAGTTCACAATGGCAAAAATGCATTTTCGCTACGACAAAAAACATAGCAAGGTGTTTTGGGGCTTTTATGCAATTTTCCAATTTTTTTGATCATTGATTACGATTTCTTTAGGCTAGCCTTTGGCTTTGATCTACAATGCAAGAATTTAAATATCGTAATATCCCATATTCTCCAATTTAATTATTTTTAAGCTATATTAATGGAAAAATTACAATTTTACCCTTACAAAGCACGTTTTGCATGAAATCGCTACCAATCCCAAATTGCCACAAAATATTATCAAAGCATACATTTAAGCTCTTCAAATCCCATAAAATCCCATGAATTGATATTTAATGGTATTGTAAAAAAGGGTAAGATCAATAATACAAAATAGATTCTAGAGTCTAAAGGTTGAAACATTCTATACATATTAATTTACATAGAGTAGCCCCTAACATCATGTATTCAAACTATATTTGGCTAATTATGTAGAAAGATTTTCACAAAATATAGGAAAATTTTAAAAAATTACTCAATTGAACTATGAACAAGCATGATTGACATTAAATTCTAACTAAGCATACCCTAATGACAATAAGTTTCATCATTGGAGACAAACAAACAACTTGGCAAGCAAACAAGCAACTAGCACATAATATAAAACTTAATTGATAGGGCTAAATAATAGCTCAAGTATGCAATTCAAATCACTTTGATTGGTTAATGCACAACTAAACCCCCTAAACTTAAGCTAAACATTGTCATCAATGTTGGGAGGTAACAAAATATGAGGAAAGTGTGAGAGTGATAGAAACTTCTAGTTAAAAAAGAAAACTATATGAGTTCTAAAATTTTTATTTTGTTTTTCTTTTTTCTTTGGAAAAAACCTACTTTTATCGCCATGACCAGGTAGATTCTGGTCATAGCCTTATATCTCTTAGCCTTCCACTTATAATCTATGAAACATTAGTGGGCATGACTAACTAAATATTGGTCATGGCCACATTTCATTCTGCCTCTCACCTAAAACTAATGAAATATCAATGGCCATGGCCATTGATTCTTTGTTATGGCCACAAAACTTACTGCCTCCAACAATGCAATTTTTTAACTATTCACCATTCTTAAACTTATAAATAATAATTAACTTCATTGTTTAAAGGTGAGATGGAAAAGAAAATGGAGTAATCAACTTCCTTGAATGCTCCTTGACTCAAGTCCTTTCTCTCTGTGTGGCTTAAAATTCGTTGCTTATGAACTTGAGTGAATAAATTGAGATGTTGTGGCATTCGACTTATTGATTCAACATTCTTCAATTGGAAATTATAATGGCTTTACCTCCTTTGGTTGATAATGAAACTTGAATCATTTACTCCTTCAGCTTTTAAAATTTTCTTCCATCCATTGGTTTTTCTAGCAACAAACCCTTGTTTTAAATGCTTTACCTTTGGTTTCCTTTGGAGTTGAAACTTTTGATTTGCTTTCTTGGCAAGATAAGACACTTTTGGACTGCATGGGGGTAACTTCATATCAAAAACACATGATTGCTGAACAAATTGAGGACCAACTCTCTATGAATTTCTTGCTTGACACGTTTAGGTGGAATTTCTAAAATTGCAAACATCCAACAAAGTCTTCTTGTTCTTTCATTTTATTAGTTCCTTTAAATTGTATAGCTAGCAAATCATTAAATGGTTCATTCTTTTTCTTTCTTGAATTATCTATCACAATAATCATGTAACACTGTTCATGTTCACCATAAATTTTCATCTTTGGAAACAACTTGAAAGTCACTTCTTACTCTTCAACCCTGATGGTTAATTCTCCTTTTTGAACATTAATCAAAGTTCTACCTATAACTAGAAATGGTCTTCCCAAAATAATAGGAATATCCTTATCTTCTTCATAATCCATCACAATAAAGTCCACAGGCAAAATCAATTTGTCAACTTTCACTAAAATATCTTCAATTACACCACTAGGTTGAACAAAGTTTTTATCAGCAAGTTGTAACATTAAAGTGGTGGGCTTAACTTCAGCTATTCCTAACTCTTAAATATAGATAATGGCATTAAATTAACACTAGCCCTCAAATCAAATAATGCATTTGCCTACAAAATGCTCACCTATGTTGTAAGGGATGGTAAACCACCCTGGATCTTGTAATTTTAGAGGTATTCTGGTCTTCACAATTGCACTACACTCTTTTGTTAAGGCGATAGTCTCAAATTCAATGAGCTGCCTTTTCATTAATGACACTTCCTTCATAAACTTTGCATAACTTGGCATATTTTCAAGTGCTTCGACAAAAAGGATGTTGATGCATAATTGCTTGAACATATCTAAAAATTTTCGAAATTGCTTATCCACATTTGACTTTCTAAACCTTTGAGCAAAAGGCATTGGTGGAACAAACTTAGTTTGAGTTTTATGGTTAATTTTCTCTTCTTTTTCAGTCTTCTTTTCAACCACATATTCACCCTTCACCTTTTGCTCTTTTTGTGCAACCTTTTGATGAACATTTGGGAGTTCTCTTCCACTCCTCAATGTTATGGCCTTGCACTCCTCTTTCTTACTTTCTTTCAAGGTTGCTACTGTGTCACTTAGAAAGCTCCCTTGCTACCTTGTATCCACATTTGAGGTTATTTGGCTAACTTGGGTTTCCAAGGTTTTCATTGTAGTATTAGTTTTGACCATGAATTGCATGAACATTTCTTTTTAGTTTTGGCTTCCTCTCTTGCATCAATGCCCTAGCTCAGTTTTGAAACCCTGGACGATGGGAAGGTTTTGCTCTAAATGATAATGATGAGGAAGGATTTGATTGAAAGTTCTATTGTTGATTGAAATTATGATTTTAACCTTATGAAAAATTTGGGTGATTGCGCCACCCAGGATTATGTGTTAGAGAATGGATTATTTTGACTCATATTATAATTTCCCACATATTGCATAGTTTTAGGATTCATAGGGCAACTCCCCATCTAATGATTTCCTTTACACCCATAAAAAATCTCTATATGCCTATGCAAGACATTCATGTTACTCCTTGAAGTAACTTATAAGCGAAAATCATTAAAATGATTAGCCAAAGGTGCCACATGTATTGTTAATATTGTCAAGGCATTAACCTCATGAAATTTTCTTTTGTGACGATCTATCCATGGGCCATTACACGTTGTTAGAGGCAATATTCTCTAACTAGTTGTAAGCTTCTGGAACCTCCATTGTTAACAAGTAGCCTCCTGCTGATGCATCAACAATTGCCTTAGTTTGATTAGAAAGCCCATTCAAGAATATTTGTACTTGAATCTGTGTAGGCAATCCATGGTTCAGGCATTTCTTTAATAAGCCTTTAAATCTTTCCTAGGCTTTATATAAATATTCTGAATCTTGTTTAGTAAATGTGGCAATGTTGGTATGCAACTTAGTGGTTTTAGGTAATGGGAAGTAACGGGCAAGAAACTTTTAAGCCAATAAATCCCATGTAGTGATTGATCCAGCTGACAAGGAGTTCAGCCAACTTCTAGCTTGGTCTTGAAGGGAAAGTGGAAATAGTCGTAATCTGATAGCATCATCACTAACTCCATTTCACTTGAACTTGTCACACACTTCCAAGAAACTCAAGACATTTGCATTTGGGTCCTCTACAGATAAACCCCCAAATTACCTGACCATTTGTAACATTTGAAGGACAATCGACTTAATTTCAAAATTGTTAGCTTGGATGGCTTGTCTATCGATGCTTGAGTGCAAGTCATGTAGTGATGGGGTAACATAGTCCATCACTGTCTTATTGTTGTTGTCATTACCCTCTGCCATGGTTAATTCTAATTGAGAGCTCTAAGAGTCTTCCTTATGAGCTTTGTTTAAACTTTCCTCACGGTCTGATCGAAACAATACAACCTCCAAATTTTGAATTCTTTGCATGTAACAAGGTAAATGACAATCAACTAAAAAATGAGAACAAATAGAAAATAAGGCTCAAGTGAAAGTTAAGTATGCTAGTATTGATATTAACAAAATTTGGACATATAAACCCCCAGCAACAGCGACAAAAACTTATTGCGACTTGAATACACTCTCACGCAAGTATATGTATTGTAAAAGTAATATAGAAATGAGTAGAGTATCATCCCATGAGGATTTGGTAGCCAAGAAATTATTGAGTATTAAGTCCATACCTTAGCCTAAATTAAGCCAATTAATTGTAAGTATGTGGAAAAAGAAACTAAATCTATTTGCAAAATTAAACACACAAAAAAGCTAAAACCTCTAGGTTGTTTTGATGGTAGTAGAGCCTAGGATTAGTAATCCCCCTAACACTTTCTAGAACTTAATTTAACCTTTTAAACCTTGCTCTTAATGCTCATATGTGCTAGCCTCGGGTCTAAGGTGCTTATAACCAATTTCCCAAATGACAACTAAGCTTTTACACAGTTAATCCATAATTTCTTAAGCGAGTAAACTAGTTAATACAATCCATAAGCCCTAATTTAACTATGTGAGGCAAATGAGTGTATTCCTATCTTATTAGAAAAACTAACCACTCATTCAACAAGCATAAAGTATTCTCACAACTCAATCCATAGTTTAATTCTAATATCCCTTTTTGAAGTTAAATTAGAATACCAAATCAATCCAATAGGTAGACAATCCATTAGAAAGCATGAAGCATAAGATTGAATAAACACACTCTCATATATATATACCATTAAAAGCAAGGAAATATGGAAAACAAGCACTAATCCATGACAGGGTTTATAATAATCCCAATTATAGAGATCTAGCCACTAAATAACATAGAATCAATCACCAAAAACATGTTTAATGATAGAATCATTAGAAAATACAAGAAAAGAGAAGGGATAGAGGAAACTAGAGAGAAATCTTGTCTTCTCTTCAACCAAGCCTCTTCCTTGTCCTTTGGAATATTCTCTAGCTCTCTTAGCGCCCTAGAAACACCTCCTAGCTGACTTCCTTGCAAAACCCTCAAAAAACATTTATAACCAAGAAAAAATTTGAGCTTAAGATAGGTTGTCAAGACCAATTAAGAGCTAGTCATGGTGACATTTAGTTCTGTCCAAATTTTATTTCTAAGGTCATCACCAGCTAAGGGCTGGTCATGGCACTACATGTTAATAAAAGTCTTCCTAATGTAATCTTAAATACCTTAAGCCCGAGTTTCCATCACTTAAACTCTAAGATGACTTCGGCTTAATTTCCTTCATGTTAGCTCCCTACAAAAATATTCATTTCATAGTAAATTGCCTAGTAAAAGCATAATTAAGCCAAAACGTGTTATATGTTGTCTCTAATTTATGTGTGGAGCTATGTATAGATGTTATTTACAAAATATTCAAAATATTCCTATTAAAGCCCTAAAATTAATACCTTATATTCCCATTTTCAACAAAAAATGCTTGATATAATTTGAATTGTGGGAAGTTAACAAATATTCATGAATGTTTAATCAAGTTTGGTTATGAATGATTATGCTATTTGTAGATTTGCCACCAATAGATAGTAGTTAGCTTGAATTAGTTTTGAAAAGTTCAATTCAAGTGGGATTTAGCTTGATTAGTGTGGGTTCTTCATGTGACTAGGGGATTTACGACTATATAGTGCTAAAATATCGTATAATATCTAGGGTTTGAATCTATTAGATATTGGATAAGATCCAAGATTGTATTTGTTAAGATATTATATAGTATCTACCCATAAGGGATGCTTATTAAGGTAAAATAGTAATTTCAAGAATGACTACTACACCCCAACCCTAGCTAGTCTTTATAAAATAGGCTAGCCAGTTATATGATAAAAACATATTGACATATAGAAATAGTCTATCTTAGATACTCACAAAAGAATATCTGCAAGTATTCTATAATTGAATGCGAGAAAGGGGATTTAGGCTGTAGAAACCTGAGATACACCTAACAAACTGTGGGTATCTCTATGATCAGTGATCCTAGTCCAAATTAGATTAGCTTCCATAATTTTGGAGAACTATGTAAGTCTCCTTTTGGGAATTAATTTATGCATACATTGTCTTTATTAATTCCCTTCATATAGGAATATATAAGTTGTCTCACATAACCTATCAAATATTGAGCTGCAATTTGGCTTCCATAAATTGTTGTGACAATGATAAGTAGAGTGCATTTAAAGGGGAAAATGATAATCCTAGTATTTATATTGATTGGAATAGTTGTTTTTTCATTGTTATTGCCTTTCCTTAGTTGTTGAGCCATATTTTAGTTCCATTATTCAATTACATTTGATTAGTTTAGTTGCATAGTTAAAACACACATAAAAAAACTATTACTCTTCTTTCATTAATTTAAATCAACTTAACTTTACATTAATTTTTAATATTTAATCCTTGTGGGACAATACTTTGTCACTTCTATTTTACTTCAACGATTATGTATACTTGTCGAGCCATCCGACAAATATCACCATGAGTGCTTTAATATCTGTCTTACAATTTAAATTCTTGACATGTGTAATATCATGACTTCATGAAACCTACTATACTTTCTACATAAATACATATAATAGGATATTAATTATATCCATATATATATATATATATATATTTATAGTCATTGTGGCATCCCAAAATTTAACTAAGATTTTCCACTAGAATTCACAGAGAAAATAAACACAAAGAAATTCAACACAACAGAAAATAAATTCAATATGGCATCTTAAATACTATTGTAATTAAGATACAAAAATTTTTATAGTGGAATATATATTTTGTGAAAAATGCCAAAACATTTTAAAATCCAATTTAATATAAAACTTTTACTTTTGGCAATAAATAACTTATTTGCTCACTTTAATCATAATATAATTCACTTATTTGATATTTACATCTTTAAAATTCAATGACACGGTTAAAACACAAATAAAAATAATATTACTACTTTAAAATGTTTAAGAAATAAATGTTCAATAAAACATTTGTAATTAACAATTTCTATGTATATATCAGATAATTCTAAATACATCCAATGTTTTGAATTAATTTAATGTATTAACTTGACTCTTTATAATTAATCAATCACTTTTACATGTAATTACATTTACCCTATTTTAAAACAAAATGTACAAATAGCCTAAATGTCAAATAACAAATTACCATGCTACATTAATCAATCACTAGTTAACAAAAATACAATATCATTTACACATTTGGTATACAAAGTAAAGAAATACCTTCTATAACAACATATATATATATATATATGTAGCTAATATGTATTAGGAAGAACACCTAGAAATTTGACACTTTGTATATATAGCAAAGTAATATTTCTTAAACCAATCACTTATAAATACTTTTACACATAAGTAACCTACTTCAAAACAAACAAAAAAAACTTGCATGTTGCAACTTTTATACTAAACTATACGTTTCTACTGTTTTACTAATTTACATTACAGCACCGGAAAATTATTTCATGACTAATCCATATCATAATCAAAACTACTTGCTAGCATTATCAAAATACTTATCACTTATAACCTTGCATACCAAAAAGACATTTACAACTTGTTAAAATGTAATTCAACCAATTATACTCCACTTTTATGCCAAATAAATAAGTCATCTTCTTTCGCTTACTTATAAATCCATACTTCGCAAAGTAAGTGATTATAGGAAATTACATATATAGATTACGCATTCTAAACCTCGCACAAAGCACATTTGCAAAATAAATATCATAAATTTTCAAAATATCAAATTACCATTTTATAATAAAATTTATATATCCAATACGGCATTTGGGTAATTATACATGGAAGAACCCAATTGACAAGTTTCCTCATAAAACCTATCGTACAATGCATGCAAATTTTCTTAGCTATTCAACTTCTCCCGTACTTGATTTTATATGTTCATTTTAGTCCCTATTATGACATTTTTTGTGTAAATGTAGGAAACAGTACAATATTTTCAAATAAATCCTTTTAATATTAGATGCATATAATTCTGATTTATTATTTAGCCCCTTTAGCCATGGGTTTTGCAATTTAGTCTCTATACAATATTTTATTATTTATTTTACTTCCATAGACAAACAAATTCAGCAATATCCATAAGCTTTTCCATCAATTTCTATTCTTACAAGATTCTTATTCCTCATGCTTCCATCTTATCTTGTCTAATTTGTCTCCTTTCTAATTTGTCATACATAACAAGCATACATCTTATCAAAAACAATGTCTAACTTCTTTTTCAAACTTTGCACATGAATGACTAAAGTTTACCTTGCACACACAGATTGGTCGTAGCCTACATACAACCTTAGACATATATTTAACACATTATTACAAGATGTTCCAACCTTAAACACAAATACACACAATCTTTATCACAAGGTACAACTTAGGATTACAAAACAAACACACTTAAGGCAAATTTCTATTTAATTACAACACAAAATCGGAAATTAGCCACCCTTGCGCCTCCTTCCCATGGTTCTTCATCTTCCATCTTCTTAGATGATGTTTAATGGTCTATAAAACATCATCAAAGTTTCATTTGGCATAGTTTCACCAGGGGAATATGGCTCTTCCACGCCTAGCCTTCTTGCAACCATTTTGGCAAGGATTTCACCATTGATGTTATAATGCATGATAGTGAATATCATGGAGAAGTTATCGTAGTGTAAAAGAAATCTAAACACGTCTAATAGAGTCATCTTGACTTGAAAATTTAAGTGAGATAATGGTATGAGAATTTAAGAAAATTCTCAATAGTTAAACATGCCTAAGTACCACATTAAGACATAGTTATATGACATGTAAGTATACAACACAATTAAGCAAGAATTGATCACAAATTTGGATCTATTATACTGCCACATGCATGCCAATGCAATTTGCTTCCAAAGCAAGGATTCAAATGCTGAATAAACACCCTTTGGTGCTACCACCATGGCCATACAATATGATCAATATATCACATGCATAATGAAGTAGAAAAGAAACTTTAACTACCTTAATTAGTTTGAGTTTTCTCCTTTGAAAATGTTCCCCAAGGTCTTGGCCTATGCTTGAACGAAAGAAAAGAAATATGCATTCATATACTAGTCATTCCTAATGCACTTAAACATGATAGAAATGAATAAAAGAACTATCTTACATGACTTTCCTAAGCTTCTTCCTCAGAGTTGTGCTCTTCTCTCACTCTTTCTCACTTTAAAACTCTTCTTTCTCACTCTAGAGGTTAGGGACAAGTGGTATGTGAGACCAAGGCTCACCACCCACCTATTTATAGCTTAAGATCCATGCTCTCATTTAGGTGTCATTGTTTTACCTTAACACTTGCTATGTAATTTCCCTAAGTGACAACCATTTTAAAGCAAGCAACCAAGCTTAAGTGCAATGATATCCTTCTTGGACACCAAAATTCCTATTTGTCTTACATAAAAATTCCTTGGTTTGCCATTGGTTGGCCCTGAACCAAATGACTTCCAATTTGGTTCCATTTCAACTAATTCCATTATATTCTAATACCACATGTTACATTCCAAGACCCTAGTATAAGTTTTGCCCTTTTCCCCCTCATCTTTCACTATTTAATTTTTGAACCCTAACCTTAAGAAAACTTTTCACTGTAGGACATTACCTTATTGTATTTTTTAATCTATAAAGAAAACTACCCCTTAGATTTATTAATTTACATAGGATCCCCACATATCTTTAAACACACCTCTTAATGCCTTAATATGATTTTTATTTAGGGCTTTGTATGAAAAATTATATCTTATTGGCAGTTTAGCCCACAACTTATAACTTTCTTTTCAACTAAGGACAGAGGGACCTAATTGAAATTTTTTTTTTTGGATGTTATAGTCATGGCTTCATGTTTCTATTGAAAAAGCCTCGACCATAAGTAGAAGAAACGACTGAATAAGAAGAGGAAATTTTAGCAACACAAAGAGGGTTACTGGTACACTAGCAATCATAAAAACAAGAAGAGATGACTATGAGTATATATGCTATAGCAATATAAGAATTCAAGCAGAAAAAGATATCATTACAGTTACAATGGACAAAAAAGAGTGTAGAAAGGCATATTATTAACTTTCTAGGCAAGGATTTAAGGAAATCTTCTTCTGCATAACATGAAATAAGGACCCCTGGAAATATCAATACAGAAGTTGAAAAGGAAAACAATGATAATGCATTGGAGATTATGCAAAGAAAAAATAACATTTCTTCCAAAAATATTGGGTACCCAGACTCTTGATTATTTCTTACAGGAATAGTAAAAGCACAACAAACATGATGGTGACAACTAGAGCACCAACAATAGAACAAGAAGGTGTTGTTTCCTTCATCCATTTCTCTCCATCCTTTCTTAACTCTTTGGGTCGCTCTTTGAATACATCCTTAGGTAGCATCCCATCACAATTTTGGATTATTGTAAATCCATGAGGTGCCACACTCTCCACCTCGCGTATTATTAAAAAAAATAATATATTTAATATCAACTAAGCTACTTCAATTTTCAAATAATTGATTAATTTCATGTTATAACGTGAATAATATGTCATACAAAGAAAGCATTGTGGGGCAACAAACACACAAGAGACAAAATATCTTATATGTTATTCCTTTAATAGAAAAACTAACATTGATTTAGTGATATGGACTTTTTAATACATGAAAAGAAACGAATTATCGAACAATATTAAATTGATTTACTTTATAATACATACACAATCATAAACAAATCACTAAATGTGTTTAAGCATAGAGAAGAAATAAGATGTTCTTGAATTTCTTATTGATTACTTTCTTTAAATATTGTCCAACAATCTTATTTATGAGTTCCCTTATAATTGCTTTCATATAATTTATCATAAACTTTCAAGTTTCAACAATAGCAAAATTTTCTTAGAAATAAAATTGTCTGTCTTGGAGTGTTTAAATCCTTTCCAGTTAGTGATTCATTTCCACTAATATTTTAGGCTGTTTATGACGAGTATTTTTTACTTATCGTGATATATATATATATATATATATATATATATATATGTATGTATTATAGATTAATATTCCTACACAACTAGGAAAAAAATTGCATGCTTTTTGCTAACCTTCAACCATTGCAATTTTCTTTGCATATCTAACGCAGGTCTAGAGATGTGATTAAGTTGGAAAGAAAGAGCCAGCTCGCCTGCCACGTATAGCAAGCTATTTCTAGTGATAGTGTCAGATGTTAGTGAATCCCTAAAGTGATGTCCATGGATGAGGTTGAAAATCTCATCTTGACAATATTCAACAGCATAAAAGAAAATGTTCCGCTTTAAGGTATTTAAACAGAGCAAGATTAATTGCGAATACGCTTTTGACACTTGAACTTCAAACTCAAATTTTCCTTCTCAAGCTGCAGGAGACAATTCTTCTAAAAAGGACGTCTTCATTCTTGTTAAGTAGAGTAGGGACAATCTTACAAATTAGGCTTAGAATATAAGCTGCTCAAGCATGTTGTAACTTCAACTCATATATCTCCATTATTCCTACATTGGTAACTTGTTTATCGAACATTATGTCATGTTAGTTGAGTAGATAGGAATATTAAATTTAATTAAATGTATAAAAGTTTTAGCAAACAAATTCGTATATCATACATACCTAACAAATAATAGGCGTTGGAAATGAAAGTGCGTAGTAGGCCAAGCCCTGTTACAAGGGAAGGGTAAGCCCAAAGGATTCACAAGGAATATATCCTACATTAAGATTTTTCTTGTAGAAGTCATCTTGATATATTGATACAGACGTTTATAAACTTGTGCTCATAATCAACCATGATTTTGAACAAAAACAAAAATAATTCAATAAATAACTAATTATGTGAACCAAAGTTATATATCATCAATAATTACCAAGTTTAATTAGCTTGCTCATTAATTTTAGCTATCAAAAAAGCATATATGGAAAAGAATAGTGGTTTAGTGCAATCGAGTGCATGCTATAATTAGATGAAAACGAGGCCTGGATTTTGTGACCCTCTTTCTCTCTAAGTTTACCTTGAACTCCTTCCCCTTCATCTCTTCCTCAAATGTGTTCACAAACTAATTTTGTCACTACAAGAAAACGTGGGATTAGAGACAAAAATTAGGGACAAATTTTTATCCATATCTAATCCATGACAAATTCATCTCAAATCCGTCTCAGAAATATTAATTATTTTTTTATCTAAAAATAATTATTTGGGACAAATTTTGGGACGAAAAATTCTGTATCAAAATATTCGCATCTAATTCCATCTCAAATCCATCCCAAAACCATTTTTTTTAATTTTTTAATTTGAAAAAGAGTTTAAGGGACAAATTTTTCCCTCTTAAAATTCCATGTTAAATCCGTGTCAATATGGGTTTAATTATTTTAGAATAGTTAAATCAAGTTAGGGATGGATTTTTGAGAGGGAAAAAATCATCCCTAATATTTTTAAAAAAATTAATATGAAAAAAATACTTTTACTTTGCATATTATTTTTCTAATATTTATATATTTATTTTTTTATCAAAATATTAAATAATAAATAGTTAATATATATTTAAATTAAATTTAAAGAGAACTAAAATTTTTAATTTTATTTTATCAATTTATATTAAAATATATTTTATGAAAATATATTTAGATTGAAGAGAATAAGAAAATATTTGCTTAAATTTTTGAAATTTTAATGCAATCATATTTAAGAAATAAAGTTAATAACAATAATGAATAAAATATAGGAAGGGAAAAAAGAAAAAAGAATTCTTGTTGGTGAAAAAACCACATTAATAATAAGACAAGTGCCTTCTACACGAAAGGTCTAGGTTCTTGACTCTAAATTACGGAATGCCCTTGAAACCCCATTAGAAAATTTTAATTGTGTAATATTTTTTATATATACACTTAGTTTATTTAAAAAGTTTTCTCAAAGTCTCTCAGAATTTAAACTCAATAACTCTTTGAACATAATAAAGGATATATAACTAAATTATCAAATAATAATATATCTTTAATAGACTAATTTAGATTTGATTAGTGCTATAGCATATTACATTATGAATTTTAATAAGTTAAGTATGACAAAGAAAGGAATACTGAAATTTGAATTTGCTCTTATGTTTATACATAATATAATTTGTAATATAAATATAAAAAAAAACTATGACATTCATGAAAATATATAACTGTGAAACCTTAAACCGTAACTGGTAAAGAGCAAGTCACTTAGTCTAAATTTATGGTTTAAATGTTGAATCATTAGAAAATTGGTGGACACACACATTGCCATGTGTTGTAAAAAAAGCATGAGAAGTATATATTTTTATTGATGAGTGTATAATCCACCATGTTGACTCTTCCATTTGCTCATGCACAATATCTTGGAAGTTCCTTCTTCATTGAAGCCCTTCATTCTCACTTGCTCTCACCACCACTGCTGACCTCAATGGTGCGATCTCTTTTTGGTAGCCTTGTGTTGAGAACTATATGTATTATTAAATGTGAATGATTAAGGAGATAGAACCAAAATATTTTTACAATAATCTATAATTTAAATTTGTATTGATTTCTTTTACATGAATAACAAGTAATTCAAAACGTTTTAGTTTATATTTTCTATTAGGTTTCTTTTTTAAAATTTGTACTTTATACGTTTAAATATTAAATAGCTTAATTTAATTTGATTATTAACTCCCCACACTTTTATTATATGATTTGATACTCTTCTACTTGGTAAATGTGTGTTGTTTTACATAAAATGTTAATTGGGCAATGGCTCTTCAGGCATAGTGTCTTTTATTTTATTCAAATCTTAATTTAGTAGTGCATATGTCTATAAAATTATTGAATGTCGCCATCTAATATGGACAAGTCTGAACTATGCCGAAGAGAGTGTTGGAGGTCCTAATGTAACTCTGTGATTTTTTGCCCAAATTTAATGAAGTGACACTTTTTCAAGTTCGATACATTTTATATTCAAGCCACTGTTTATAAGTTCATACCCGCTTATGTTAAAAAAACTACTATTTAATCATATGAGCCAAACATGACTTTGATCATTCTGATTTTCTAGAGGTTAACTTGTTTACCTATTTGATTTGTCTTGCAGAGATCCTTCAGAATGACTACATTAAATATTTTACTCTAGAATTTTACTTATAGATTCCAAGTGGGCACATAGTGTGTACTTTCTCAATAGTCTTGTGTAATATTGTCTTATGAATCTGCTATTAAATTGATGAATCATTGTGCAATTTTAGTAATGATCTTTCAAGAAAAAGTTTAGAAGTTATTTTATAGTTCCTTAGATTTTTTCGTGGGGTAATTCTTACTTAAAATTTAAGCTGATTGGATTTTTCCTTTATAGCTTTATTGAGTTTCTGTTTCGTATAATCTTGTTAATACTCATTTGAGTTAATCCTGATATGTATAACAATTATTTTATATGCACCTTTTATTAGTCTAAACTTTACATATAATTACCTTGTGATGTACATGCTTATCTATGTTCTTCTCATTTCTTATTCTTTTTGTGTCAATGAATGAATTTTTTATAATGGCTATTAGATATGGTGGTTAAATATAATGTGTAGCTTTTGTTCATGAAGAAATAAGGTATGATTTTTAATTTCCATCTTCAAGTAATTAAAGTGTGATCGAGTGGCAGTCGTGATAAATTCTTTATGTCATTCTCTCTTTTTGCTTATCTACACTGCCTGCCATTTTCCTTGCTTCTCATATCATTTATGCAAAATTCTTTTATGTCTTTCATATCATTTCATTGGAAGCTAGTCTCAAAGCTTAAAATGCACATGAACTCATTTGATTTTGTTATGGTCATAATTATGATATGTTTCTCTTGAACACATTCTACATAGGTTGTAATTAGATATTAATGCTATGTAATGCTTTTTACTTGAATTGATTATCTTGAGAACATACTGACAAACTAGAGAGGTTTTGATACCTTTAAAGTCATTTTGCGTTATTTGGAAGTGGAAGATAATTTTATTTTATTTTTTACATTTTATTCACATTTAGCAGCGATAAAAACCTTTGCTGTACAATTTTTTTTTTTTTGGTTTAAAGAACAATTTAAAGACGGATCTGGGACGAAAAAGTCCGTCTCTATTTAAGAATTTTAGAGCAATTATGTTTCTCTTGAGCATATTCTACTTAGGTTGTAATTTTAGAGACGGAATTTTTTTTCATTTCAAAAATTTTGCAGCGCCTAAGTTTGTGACAGATCAACATCTGTCTTAAGAATCATCTCTAGTTAAGCAGAGACAGATTTTCCCTTATTTAGGGATGCAAAGGCATGTCTCTAATTCATTAATTTCTTGAAGTGCGTTGCTATTGATGGTATATTTATATCTTGTACCAAAAAAGAAATAAAAGCAATAAAAAAAAATTCAGCTTCATTAAATTTAAAAAAATGAACAAGGATGAAGAATAATTAGGAAATTTATTTAAAATTTTCAGAAATTGTTTTACGTGTTTAATCCTAATTAATTAAGAGACATGTTCAATGTTCAGCCACACATGCATATATATAAAGATCTCCGACACTTGTTGTAATCAATTGTAGATTTAATGACAAACATGGCCTTCTTATCCATTTTAATTCATTTTCTTTTGAAGGCCTTAAAATAAAGAATGTGGATTAATTGTAATTATACCAGCGACTTTTAAGAACTAATAAGATGAAGGTTGCAATTTTATATTCTTTCACCAATATAATGTAATGTTTTCATATTTTATAGATAAAAAAGCTTATAATATATGTAATGAAAACTATAATGAAAAATTAGAACATATTGAAAGCAAAGCAACAATACTAACAATTATAAATCCTTCGTTTCTAGAATGTAAGTTGACTTACATGGGAAAATGCAAAAGGCATGGTTGCAATACCCATTATTGGTCCCCACCCTGAGTTTGTTGGCGCAAAAAGCAGTTATTCGCATCCCTGAAGCAAATCTAGAGCAACATCTGATTATCATATATAAATAATCATATCATGAGATGTAATCAAATCAATTCTTCCATGATTTATACATTATGAATTCACCATATCTTAATATTTTTAAGCTTCATGTATCATTACCAATATCTCTAACGTTTAAACACCAGTAGAGAAGACGCAAACCTTGTGAGCCTTGTTCTAGATTGTAGTTTTCCATTGGGTGATAAAGAGTAGAAAACAATGCATTTGCTTATTTCCATGACATTGAAAAGCCAATGTAACACGAAGTGACATTCCCTTGGTTGGAATGCCAAGCATGTTACTATGCTTATTCACTATGTATTCAGTAACTCGAGTATCTCCATTGTATTTTGCAACAATTGCTAGTGGAGTAAAGCCACTATTAATGACTATTTCGAGGCTCTCTAGTGGGACTAATCTAAACAACTACTCTATTATGCCCAAATGCCCAAACTGTGCAGCCACATTAAGCGCTGCGTAGCAGCTATAAGTGAGTTTTGTGATCAAGGCTCTTGGATGTTCATTAAAAAATGTTGTTGCGACATCCTAATTTTTATCACATATAGCTTTATAGAAAACTGTCACATCAAAATCTACCTGATCTTCCATCACTGTAATTAATCACAAATTAATTAATGTATTAAGACCATATATACATGTGAGTCATATATATAATTAAAGTGTTTCTCAAAATTGAATCATTTCAAAGTGCAACCTCATTTTTTAAATTTGTTTGCTTGTTTCTACACACACAAGTGCACAGGATCACCATAAATAATAAAGAGTGTTTGATTGTTTTTATATATATAAGTGCATGTGATCGCGATAAGTAATAAAGTGTAAGTGTGATATCATTCGCATGAGAACCTGGCTTGACTTTGAACTTATCCTTATTATTAATCATTTAGCTCCAAAAAGAAATTAGATTATTTAATGAATAATCATGAAAAGAAAATGCTAATAAAATGAAACAATCAAATGAATGGATCTAGGACTTTGACTTCCCCACAATGTATAATTATTTTCTATTGACAGTTACTTCTTTGATGAGTTATGAACCTATTTACTAGCTTAGGGATTCAATTACTTATGTAATTCTCTTTAATCTACATAAACCTAATGATTTTCCCCGATTCCTTATAGTTCTATGACAACCAGCTGAGAAGACAATTTATAAGTCCTGCCTTAATTGCTGTTATATAAGACTGTCAAGTATTGTCATCATGACTGCAAATTGATATACTTATCACCCATTAAGCATGCAAATAGAGACTAATTCCATTTAGTTGTTAATTTAGGGTTTCTCTTTAAAGAGAGCCTAAATCCAATCCAATTCCAAGGTGATCAAGCTTAGAAAGCATTATGTACAAAATGAAAATAGGCTAATTGAATTTAAAACAACAATAAAAAGAAACCATCATACAAAATAACCTACAAAGGGTTCTGTTAAAATCCTAGACTAAATCTACTAGCTAAGCTTCAGTCTATGTTCAAAACATAAAATCAAATGGTAAACAGAAAGAAGAAAGAAGAAAAGAGAGAGTTCAAAGAAAAGGCCACTCTCAGAATGAGCTGCCTCCCCTTCAAATACTCTATCCTAACCCTACTGAAAACCTTCCTCAAGAGTGCACTTCAACCTTAGTAGAACCCCTAGGGGTCTTATTTATAAGCTATAGGAACCCCCAGTATTAGAGTTTGAGCAAGATTACATATCTCATCTCAAAACACATTAATTTTAAAATTAGGCTTTGTGACGGCACGTCTGGGCATTGGCTTTCTAGCGCCTGGGTGCTGACTCTTTGTTTTTGGTGCTCGGGCACTAAATCTTTGGTGCTTGGACACTATCTTTTTGGAAATTTTAATGCCTGGGTGCTGGCACTAGTGCCTTGGTGTTGACCTTTTGACTCTAAAATTCTAACATGCACTTTTTGGCACCTAAGCACTGACTATCTGGTTTTAGTGTCCACACACTAGATTTCTAGTGCTTGGGTACTAAACCTTCATCCTTGAATTCTCATGGTTTTTTCTTCCTTTCCCTCTATTATTATGGTTGCTCTTGCTTCACCTCCATGAAAATTTATCACCAAAATTCTTTTAGAAGGGTTAAAAACATAGTGATACAAAAAACATTTGTAAGGGATAATCATATTTCCAGCTAAAATGCATCCTTAATTATTGAATTTGTTTTAAAGACTAAATTTTTTAGTTGTAAAGTTAGGTTTAGTACACACCCTCTAGTGTGAGAGAGTTTGTTAGTCCTCAAACAAACAAAGTTTTACAAAATATAACTTTTGGCATAGAAAAATTTTACTCAGTTGTAGGGCTCTTTAACTATCCACTTAATCACTTCAAAGACTACTCAATCAGCAAGATACTAAAAGAATCTCTTAATTTATATAGACTTTAAATGCATTAATCTCACCAATCAATCAAATCACTACTATTTCTTAGATAAACCAAAGTAACTACTTTTTCAAAGTTTCTGATTTCCATCCAATATGAATAAGTATATCAATGATTCATTCAATTCATAGTTTTATCCCATAGACTTATTCATCACCCCACTCTCCACTACTTAGGATCTTTGGGTAAAAATTTTAATTTTTCTCAGCCTTTCCTTTGACTAGGGGATAATTATGTATACTCTTTTTCTTTCTCTTCTCATTTTTTTTTTCTTTTTCACCTATTTTTTTCTTTTACGGAGTTACTACACCTTTCATCATTTTTTTCTTGTTAATTTTCATTGTTTTGCAATAATTATGTGCAGTATTCCTATTCAACATCAATTTTTTCACTCTTTTTTTTTCATCATTTTTTTTGAATTCATATCCTCAAGCCACTCACTCTTCTTTTGAACATGATTTCATATGTCCCTGTTATGCTTTGTGGTATGTGTGGTGTAATGAGGGATTTTCTTGATTTGACTAGGTGAATAAGTGGTAAAAAAAAAAAATTAAGTACTTAGGCTCAAATGGGGACTTCTCGGTTTTATGCATATCAAATTGGCATAATTTTAGGCTCAAACTATCCAAACATTGCCTAAATCATTTTCCTTACTGTGTGCTTCCTAGGTTTTTGCCTCAAGTAGTGATCAAATAAGTTCATGAATGCAACATGATATGAATAAAGCAAAGTATATATGCACAGGTTTTCAATGAAAACTTGAATTAAGAATGTTCCATTGCATATGGTTTAGTCAAAGTATCACTAATGAATTAAGATCATGGCAAGGATTAACAGAAATAAATATTTACATGCATTCAAGTTTACTTTCCTACCATGCTATAAGCAGTCAAGTAATATCACTAGTTCATGAATAAAATCTAAAATATTGGAGTCAAAATATAAATACAATAAATGATTTTAAATTGGCATACAATTATCATATTTTGATATGTTACTATCACATACATTCTTTTAAGTAAGATACATAATAATAGCACTGGCGCAACTAATTTTATCATTGTACACACCTTAATTTATATATATATATATATATATATATTACTAAAACAAAATCTACCTTTTTTCTAGTTGTGCAAATTCGGATATAATTTGACAAAAAATAGCGATAAAGGCGAGGGTATTTAGGTTATCAAATAGCATGAATTTTATTTTAATTTTTTAAAAAAGCCCCATCCCGTGGTAGAATTTCTACAGAAGAAAATCAGTTTTAGCTCTATACATGCGAGACCCATATAAAACGAGTTGTGACCATTCAATGTATACGTAGAAGCACCTATTGGGTTAGCTCAGTTGTGTTCCTTTTCCCACGTTCCCTTTTAATTTGTTATTTTTATTTTATTATTTCATTTCTTCTTTTCTTATTCAAAAGAAAAATTATATTTTCTTGTTACATGATAGAATTGTAATCTTATTTTAAATTTAGAAAAGCATGCACTGTCGTTCTCTCGTCTCGCAGCTCACATGTGTCCAGATTTACTCCCTACTCAGAGCACAAACAGAGCTCTCGGAATGCTGAAAGCAATGAATAGGATGAGCCAACATCCGAGAAAGGATCACACCCAATACAATATAATTTGGTGTGCAGCATGGACCGTTATGGAACCCGCATTGATCTAACAGTTCAACACTAGGATCATATCTTGTCAACATTCAAGGTGTCAAGTTCACAATTATTTCATTGGAAATATTAAAAATAATATTTAATATTCTATATATATATATATATATATATATATATAGAATATTAAATATTATTTCTAATCTTTCATAATTGTCCCATTGGAAATATTATGTGTTTTACTGTTTAGATTGAAATTACAGAAACTTGATTTTAAATTAAGGTGATTTGTAAATTTTATTTTGATTAAAAAGTGAGTTTATATAATCATAATTTATTTTTAAAAACTTTTACTTCAAAAATAAGTTTTATTATTTATGTATTTTATCTCTTGTAAACAGATTTTTTATTTATATATAAACAAAAATTTAAAGGAAAAAATACTTTTAAAAATTTAATATCAAATTAAATAAAATATTTATTAAATAAATATTTATTTTATTGTACAAATATACTTTTAAGGATATTAATCTTGAAGTCAAACCCAAAAAAAAAAAAATGTATGAAGGTGTATGTTTCACAATATATTATCATTAGTTGATTCATACTGCAAAGTTGACGAAAGATGTCATCCAACATGTAAAATATGACTTATTTATTTAGATTGATGAGAGATTAATTTTGTATAGAATAATATTTTTAATAGACTAATTTGTCATAATTAATTTGCGATGACCAAATTGTCACAAAGTATAAAACTAGGGGACTATTTTGATATTTTCCTATCTTTGGAGGATCAAATGGATCTTATTAAGGATAAAAGTGATGGGTCAAAATTCTATTTTGCTCTATATTGATATAATATATGTTATTTTTATATAAAAATATAATCTATTGTTGCTTGATTAATAATTCAAAAAGCATTTGTGAATAATTAAATTAAAAACAAGAAACTTTTAAAACAATATTTGGCCAAAGTTTTAAAAATAAAAGTAAAGAGTTTAAAGTATTGGGTTTATGGTTTATGTGGATACTTTTATGTTACCATTTCAAAATCCTAAAAAATAATTATCACAATTTTCTCTTCATTGCTTTATATGTTTTACTTTTGTTTTCTCATCTTTCACTTCATTTTGATATTTATTCTTTTTAAATTTTTTATGATATTTATTTATTTTTTTAATATTTTTTAACTTACACTTTGCATTCGCATTGTCTCTTACTTTTTAAATTTTTCTTACTCATAGGTTTTATAAATTGTCTTACTTATTATTGTTATTATTATTGTCATCGTCTTTGTCAAACTTGTGAATTAAGTAAACTTTAAAAAGTTGATAATAAATAATTATTAAAATATAAAATTACATAGTTAAAATGCAATTTTTAACATGAAATTTATTCACATGATGTTAAGTAAAAGCTAATTATAATTAAAATAACAAAGTGAGTGGATGATACTTGTGGACAATCAAAAATAAAATAAGGGAACAATTATCATACTCAAAAATAAAAGCAAAAAAATATTAACCTGATACGTACAATGGCATATATTTAGCAATGCACATATTGGGTCAACCTATTTGAAACAAATTATGGCAAGTGTCTCTCGCGATTTTGGTTGCCTCAGATGTTTTGTTCGTGTAACTCGTTCTTTACATTATAATATGAAGTTAAACAATTATTTGAAATCTAAAGTAGCGTACGTAGTTCAAATTAAATAAGGCTTGTTTAATTCTATTTTTTTGCTTTAATGTTTTTATAATAATTTTTTGAAATTATTGTTTGAAACAAGTTTTAAAAGTAAAAACTTGAAAAAAATTTTCGAATCCTTTATTTTTAGAAACAACTCAAAAATTAAAAAGAAAAACTATTGTTTAAAAAAAATAATTCAAAAACAAGTTCTACAAAATGTTATGACCCTGTTTAGTACCAAAAATTGGATTTAAAATGTAGAATTATAATTCTAATTCCAATTCTATTAGAATTGAAATTGATTTAGAATTTTAAAATTTATGTTTGAGCCATGTAAAGAATTAGAACAAAAAATTGTAATTCCAAATTTAATTATAATTGTATTATTTAAACAAAAGATATTCGTTACATGTATTTGTGTGCAATATATATTCTTTATATATGTGTATGTTTGTGTGCATGCATGCACATGCATGCATTATGTGTGTATGTAACAAATTTATAATATATGTATTTGTATTTGTGTGTGTAGGTACTTGTGCATGTATGTGTGCGTGCTCATATACATGTGCGTATAGGTGCGTGTACATATGTGTGTGTGTGTTTATGCTACATATTTATTATATGTATTTGTATGTGTTAAACATATTCGATATATATGTATAAGTGTGTACACCTACATGATCACGCATGTATATATGTGTGTGTAACAAATTTATTATATATGTATTTTGTATTTGTGCATGTAGGTGTATGTGCAAATGTGTGCACATGTGTGTTACATGTTTGGTATATAGATATGTCTGTGTAAGCATGTGTACATTTTAGTCAAGCCACACTAAATATTGTGTTCACTTAAAACTCAGCACTGTATTATTTTTAAATATTAATTTATTTTATTTCTAATGAATTTTGTTCATAGACAAATTTTAAAAATATTACTTTTTTATTTTAATTATTTTCCATTTCAAATTGTTTTTCCCATTTCATTTTCTTCATTTTAAATCTTAATTTTTGTGATTTCCTTAAAAGGTTATTGTCATTAATAAAATGTTATTTTAAAAAATGTGACTCACTTCGACCAGTTACTAATCGACTGTGTTGGGTATCAAATTTTGTCTAAATCTAACCCACAATCCTACTTAGATCATTCTTTTACTTAATGACAATTTTTCCGTTAACGAAAAATAATTTTGAGAAACAAAAGAAAACAATAGTTGATAATTGATAAAAAACACATTACCTTACAAGTTTTTTTTCTTTTATTTTTAAAATCTAAAAATTGTTTTTGAAAACAACTATCAAACAAGGCCATAATTTCTTTTTCTTTGTTTTTAGATAAATATAGAAAGTGGAAAGTGTGGTACTCCTTGGATTTAAAAGACTCACAAATTGTTATAAAATACTACCTGAAGATATATTCAAAGAGCACCAAGGCTTAAGAATGGAAGAAGAGAAATGGATGAAGGGAACATCCTTTTGTTTTTATTGTTGGTGGTTTAATTGTCACTATCATGTTTGCTACAACTTTTGTTGTTCCTGGAGGAAACAATCATGAGCTTGGGTATCTAATATTTTTGGAAAAAGGTTTATTTGTGTTTTTCGTAATCTCATCAGCATTATCATTGTTCTTTTATTTCAACTTTTATGTTGATATATTTGGGGATCCTTACCTCACGTTGTATAGAAGAAGATTTTTCAAATTTGTGCCTACAAAGATTTCATTATTGGCCTTTCTACACTTTTGTTTTCTAACCAAACCACATCGTAAGGGATCAAAATTAAATTAAATTAGAATGCAATATAGCACTGCAATCTGGATAGTATTTACTCAAGAGGCCTTTATTTAAAATTATAATTTAAACTAAGTGTTGAAAACATACAACTGGCTAAGGTTATATGTTGGTATTTTCAAGCTTTCTACTAAATGTGTATGCAGTCAAAGTAAATTTGTATGCAATTAAAATGAACATAAGCTACTATTTTTAGTATTTTTCTTTAATGAATAAATGAAAGTGAGTTAGAATATATATGATGAATCCTCTTGGAAATGGAATGATAGCTATCATTATAGAAATTAATATGGGAGTTAGTTTTTCATCAAGTTAAGAAAAAATCTCATGTAACACTTAGTCTTGTGTTCTTACTTAGTAATAACTCCTGTTATTATTGCTAGCAATCACTCTATAAGACACTTAACGTGTTATTGAAATTGGGCAAAAACAACTTGTTTCTCTATCAAGAGATGCACAAACAAAACACACATATATGTATACAAGATTATATAATCCAATCATAACCATGATAGAAAATATATTCTCATAGCATTGCAAGGTAATAATTCCATACAACCATCAAATTACATCAATCAATTAAAAATCAAAATTTTTAATACACAAAGATAATGTACCTGAAATCTAGGTTTCACAATTGCATAAAGATAATCATAAAACTAGGAAATCAAATATACAATCTAAAAATTGTATTGGCAAATTGAAACTCCCCTTTGAAGCATAGAAACTCAAGCTATGATCTCCATCTCTAAGAAGCCAAACTCTAGCCACCACACAGGAGAGATGATTCCACCACTAGCTTCACTTCGACCATAGTACAAGATGTGTGGATGAAGAGGAAGAAGAAGGGGATGGGACGAATTGAAGGAGAGGTAATTGACAAAATGGAGAATGGTGACAATTGGGGAAGAAATTGAGGGAAAATGGAAGAAGATAAGAGGAAGAGGATGCCTAGAGAGAGGAAGAGAGAAGATAAAAACATGACGTGAAAATTTGTAGAGAGAAAAGAAGGAGACGTGAAGAGAAGAGAGAGAGAGAGGAGGAATGAGGTGTGAAAATTGGGATCTAAAATTGATGAGTCGGTCGATCAAAACTGGGAGATATTTTTGGAAGAGTGGCAAGGAATTATTGGGAGAATGGGTCTAAGATGGGTCTTGGATTATGGCTTCTTGGGTCATGGATCAATGGATTTTAAAATCAATGGGTTAATGGACTTTTGGGTCTTGGGCTGTTTAGATTTTTAGGCTGAATTCTTTTTAACTTTCTTTTTCCAATTTCCTCAAGATAACCTACATTTAAAAACAAGTCCATGTTATACAATTTAATCCAAAATTTTATTATTGAAAAGTAATCACAAAAATTATAATAATTTAGCCATTTTTAAATTTTATTTTATGCAATTGCTCTTGACCCAAATTTATCATAATTAATGCATTTAAACCCCAATAAAATATGAGAAGAACCCCAAAATAAGATATTAAATATTATATTAAATAGGGACTTATCATTGTTCATTGCAACTATGATGATAGTTTTTTCTTCCTACATTCTTATCATGTTATATCAATCATACTCATGGTCGTTTCTTCCAGATATTATACTTGCTAGTATTCCATTAACTCTTTTTGTGTTGTTACAATTCCTCTTGTTCAGATGGTTTCTTCAACTTATGGTCGAGGCAATTCCAATAGTAACGTGAAGCCTTGGCTGTGAAAATATATGCATAATTGATATCCTATACTGGTTATTTCTATTCAATGTATGACATGTTCCCCCAAGTCATGATATTATATTTGTTAGACTTCAAATTGTATGACAAATTGGAAAGAACATAAATAAATTTGATTTCTTTTCCGAACTTCAACAACTCATTTCACTTCCACATCAATATAGTGTAGTTTTTCCATGTTCCCTGCACTTATATACAATGGGCGCACGAAAAACATCGCTGTCAATTTAGAATTTAGTCAATCTTAGTGAATCGCCTTCAGGTTGTTGACTTGTTGTAGAGTTCAAACTTAAGCGATTTTGCATGTCGCAATGTCATTTTATTGTGTTTCTTCTTTTGAAGATTTTATTTGCATTCAATTCTTTTAATTTTGAATTTTTTAATTTATAGTTCACTAAAATTACAATAAATATTTTTGTACTTTGTAACAAATTTCTTCTTAATCAAGTAATATAAAAAAAAATAAAAAATGTGTGCCTTCTTACCTTTTGAACAAGTTCTCTTTTCCACGCTCGTTTGCCGCATCAGAATTAATAAAACTAATATGACAATCATTGTTCTTAGCTTCTTATGAATGTTGTTGGGTGGAATTGTTTTCTTGGTTTCCGTTTATCTACACAAACAATCATGGTCCTGTAATTTTACAGAAGACTCCTTTGTCATCATTTTCACTAGAATATAATCAACAACCGCAAACTTCTCCTAGGAGCATTTCAATCTATCAAAGCTTGTTCTCAAAGAGACTAATGCCTGTCCCCCGTCTGTCCCTTTTATCCTCAAACCTTCATACATGATCTGATAGATTAGGTAGGAAGATAAGCTCATCATAGTCTTCCTCAATATATAAGAAATCTTTAACAAATCTATATATGACTTGCAAGAAACATCAAATTCAATAGAACTATATACACAGTAGATATTAAGTGCATGCATTTCATGGCCATGGCTTCAAATTCTTCTTGAAGATGCCTGGACCATAAGTAGAAGAAACCATCTGAACAAGGAGACGGAATTGTAACAACACAAAGATAGTTATTGGAACACTAGCAAGCATAATAATTGGAATAAGAGCCCACGAGTACATATGCTGAAACATGATAAAAATGGCAGCAGAATAAGCTATCATCATCGTTGCAATGGATATGAACAGTGTAGAAAGGCCTATAATCAACTTTTGAGGTAAAGATTTGAGGAAATCTTCTTCTGCATAGCGTGATGTAAGGATCCCCAGAAAAATCAATACAGAAGTTGAAGAAGAGAACAACGATAATGCATCTGAGATTACGAAAAGCACAAATAACTTTTCATTCAGAAAAATTGGGTATCCAAAATCCTGATTGTTTCCTCCTGGTACAGTAAAAGCCACTGCAAACATGATGGTGACAACTAGAGCACCAACAACAGAACAAGAAGAGGCTGTTTCCTTCATCCATTTCTCACCTTCCTTCCTTAACTCTTTGTGGCTCTCTTTAAATATATCATCAGGCTTCATGCCATCATTGTTTGGATGTAACCTATATCCAAGAGGTACTACACTCTCCACCTCCTGCACTTAATTTTTGAGAAAAATGAATTTAAAAATGGCCACAAATTTATCTTCAATATTTGTTACATCTACACTATTGCAATTTTCTGCTTCATTAATATAACATTTTATAAACAAAAAGAAGGAATTATTTAGTGATATAAAACTAATTTACACAAGCCAATCTTGATTAAGTATGAGTTTATGAATGATCAGGAAGAAAATAAAAATATTCTTTCATTTTGTTTTTCACATTCTAATATTGCTAACCCATGTGTTCTCATTAATTACTTTTCTTCTAACTACTATAGATGTCCAACCATGACCAAAATATTATATGAGATAAATTGTGATTATTGGGGAGCTTAAAATTTGTAGTTAATGACATTTTTATAACAATATATTAGACCTTTCATGATCGGCATTACTTTTTTCTAACCTTGAACCATTGCAGTTCCCTTTGCATTTGTAAAGCAGGGCCAGAAATGCGGTTAAGTTGGTAAGAAGGAGCTAGCTTGCCCACCACATGTAGCAAAGTATTTCCAAAGTCATCTATGCAAGATGCTATGTTATTCTTGTAGCGAAGCCCATGGATGAGGTTGAAAACCTGAGCTTGACGATCTTCAACTGCATAGAAGAAAGTGTTCCCCCATGTACTTGAACGGAGCGTTATTAAAGGTGGATACGCTTTTAATAACTGAACCACAAACTCAACATTCCCCTTTCTTGCTGCCCAATTCACTGCATCTGAAATGTCTAATGCCTCTTGTGTCATGTTCCTATCTAAAAGAGCGACATTCTTACAAAGTAGGCTTAGAATTTGAGTGGCTCGTACGTGCAGCAACTTCTGTTCATATATTTCCTTCATTCCTACATTGGTATATATAATTGTAAGCTAGCTGAGTATATCATAATCATAAGTTTAAGTAAAAGCATCTAAGTTATGGAAACATGTTGCATATATATGATACATACCTAACAAATTATAGGTCTTTGTGATGAGCCTGCGTAGTAGACCCCCTATATATATTGCAAGGAATGTAAGCCCACGGATTCACATCGAATATGTTCTACATAAAGATTTTCTCTTAGAACAGATTTCCTTATCTATATTGATACAAACATTTATGTACTTCTTCTACACCTAATTAACCATTATTTTGAATGAAAATAATTAAGCTTTAGTGGGTTGTGTGTGTATAAAGTAAATAATTAATTATGTGAGCTAAAGTTATATATGGTCAAGAAATATAAGGTTTCATTAGCTTGCTAATTAATTTTAGTTTACCATAAGTCATCTGAAAACATATGGGAAAGAGTAGCTAGTTTTGCTATTTCATTCTCTTGGAAAAGAGTTATATAATCTAATTGCCACTCGAGAGAATACAAAACTAGGCTTGGAATTAGTGGTTCTCTCCATAAGTTTACCTTGAACTCTATCTCTTTTCCCTTCTTGTTGAATGCTTACACGAACAAAGTCCGTTGTGTTTGATTTTATACTTATATCTAGCACACAAAAAAAGGTTAAAGGACATCAAAATAATTGAGCTTCATCAAATAGAAATAAATGAATGAAAAAGGAAAAATAACATATGAAAAATTTTTCAAAGAATATTTTTCTTGTTTAATACTACCTAATTATGAGGCAGATTCAACCATTAGTAAATCTCCGACACTCTGATAATGAATAGTAAATTCTGAAAGACAAGGCCTTATTATCCCCATTTCAACTGATTTTTCTGTTGAAGTGCTTTTAAATAAATAATTGAGTTAATTCTAATAATAGCGGCGACTTGTAAGAATTAAGATAATAAATGCTACTTTTTAATTTTAAATTATTGTTATAGTCTTTTAAGGTTTCTTTACACTAAGGAAAATGAATGTAAACGAAGAAAATAAAAATTTATCTATTAAGGGAGGGAGGAAAAATTGGAATCCTCTCAATTGAGGGGAAATAGACGTGCATTTTCTCAAATCACTGTCACCTCAATCAAATAAAGATTAATGCATTATTGATATTTGACTACGTTAGCATCTGATAGTCAACCAAAAATACGCTGTTTTCAATTAATAATTTTTCATAAACTTGAATACGACTCAAATGTTGATATGGCAACACACCAACTATAGATCTAATTAACCTTTATTTGATTGAAGAAAGTGCAAATGAGAGGAGAAGGGAGAGAAAAATTTTAATTAATTTTATAGGATGTAAAATGTGGGAGAAGAGAAAATTCCGTAGACATGTCAAGAAAAAAAATAAAAATTGAGGAGAGAGATAAAAGAGAAAAGATAACATACATATATGCTTGTCTATATATTTATGATACTGTTTTTCTTTCTTTGTTTGAAACATTTTAAATGAATTAATTAAGACAATCTCAACTATCTATTATAAATTATAACACTTATTCTCTTCAATACAAACTCTACTTAAGAGAAAGAGTACAGTCTGCATTTCAGAGGATAGTACTGATCCTCCAATTCTCGAGGGCACGGAAGTTGTTTTCCACTGTCTGTCTACTACTCTACTTCTACCATTATAATGCAGCTTTATTGTATTATATAATTAAAATGGCATATAATATATACTAATTTGTAAAAACCAAAATGAAAATAAGAAAGATATATAAAAGCAAAGTAGTATGTAATACTGACAGTTATATATCCATCGCTTCCAAAACACGAATGGACTTTCACGGGAAAATACTGAAAACATGATTGCAATATGCTTAATTATTGATGTCCCCTCCTCGTCTGCCACAAAAAACAATTCTTCCCATCGTTGAAGCAAATCCAGAGCAACATCTAATTATCATGTTGAAATAATCATACCATGAGATGCAATCAAAGGAATTCCTTAATTATTAAAATGGCACCAGTACTAATATGTATAATGCTTTGTCGATAGAGTTATCAACCATTGGATTCAATTTTTACATTTTGACAAAACAAATTATCAATATAATCAAATGTTTAATAACTCCACCAACAAAGCAAGGAATGGGTGCTTCATATATCAACATCAAGAGCTATAGCTAGGCTTTATTACCAAGATCTCTTGAAATGAAACACCAATAGAGAAGGTGCCAACCCAAATGGCCATTTCCTTGTTTGAGGTGTTCCAGTTGCGTGACAGAGTATAGATAGCGTCCAATTTCTTTGCGACCATAAGAAAAAGCCACTGTAACAGGAAGTGATGAATCTTTCCATGGAATGCCAAGTATATTGTTATTTTTATCCACCATGCATTGTGCAACTCCAGTGACTTCACTGTACATTGCAGCAATTAGAAGTGGTGTAAAACCATTATCATCAACTATTTCGAGGTATTCTGGTGGAATTATTCTCACCAGCTCCTCTACCATGCCAACATACCCAAGATATGCGGCCACATGAAGAGCTGTTTGGCCATCAAAAGTAAGTCTTGTAGTGAAGGCACTAGGATGTTCATCAAGTAATGCTTTTACAGCACACCAGTTGTTGTCACATATGGCGTTGTACAAAACTCCCGCACTAAAGTCTTGCTCACCTATATCATTGTGATTACCAATCAATTAAAATATCAAGATTACATATACATGCATGAGTTGTAACTATTATCGATGTGATCGACCATATACGTCAAAATGAAAGTTTGTATTAATTAAATTGCAACTTTAATAATGCATCATTTATTACAAGACCAATGCATTCAATTTATAGAGACTCACAGTCATAACCAAACACATTGATTCACGGAGCTACACTAAATAAAATTTGTTATAGACACATGTATATATGCATGAATTGCATATATAATTAGGAAACGTATGTGGAGAGGTCGACCTTCGGAGAGATCGAGTTCTTCATTATCAATCGTGCTTTAAAATATGTGCATAGTTATAAAATATAATCTTCTGCAAATTAAAAGATGACTGTTATTATATTGAAACTATCTGATAGTAGAAGCACTATATTGACCTTGCGGCTCTGACTCTGGCTTGGACTCTGGCTCTGGTAGGTCGAAGGTATCATTAAGAATATGCCAGGCATCTTTGGCTTCAGAGACTCCTCTTATGAGAGAGAAAGTGCAAAGGGAGCATGAGATGTGAATGACGTGCAATGCAGCAGCATTCTTTCTTCTCCATCTCACATGCTCTTCTTTGTGACCTTCGTCTTCTTCAGGTGGTCTTGCACTGCTCCCATCCACCACGTCCCAAAGATCTTGTGCTACCAAATAGTTTCTAACCCATTCGAACCACTCATCGTGGTTCTCCTTCGTTAGTGGTTCTGCAACTATATTGTTATAGGCACATCTTCCACTCTCACTCTCTCCCATATCTACAGTTCTGAACCATTTTTTCAAATTATTATTTTGCAATACAGGCGATAATCAGCTCACCTAAATGCGTTTGTGTGTATATGTGGTGCATGGTTTCAAAATGGGGTCCGCATGGATGCGGCCGCAATAAAGCGATTGCGCCAGTGGCCGCAGCCGCAGCTCCCTATATATGTGACGCGACGCTTCCTAACATTGTTCTGAGAGGCAAATAGAAAATTAAGCCAAACGAGACCCCAAAACCAAATAGAAAATTTCGAATCTTTCTTCTACGAACCCTAACACATGGACAGCCAAGGTTTCAGAAATTGAGACCCCAAAACATCTTGCTGAAATCGCATATCGGGGGGAAAAGGGCGAAAATTAATTAAGAATCTGAAACCCCTAGGAAAATTGACAAAAACTCACTGAATTTCGCCCAAAACTCTCCACCTGTGACAGCCAAAAAGGATCGCGGGAAGAAGATATCCGGCGGCCAGTCCTTGGCCGAGGGAAGCTAGCGGCGGCGGGAACCACTCGTCGGTGACAGCCGCAGAGGAAGAATGGAGAAAAGCTGCCAGCAAGGTGCGCAGAAAGTAAGAAACTATCGGGGGATGGGGGGGGAAAGAAGAAAGAACGAAGAAGAAAATAAATAGGTCAAGGGACAAAAGGGTAATTTCAATTGAGCTGTAACATGGACTCGAACCCCAGACCTCTAAATGTGTCGAAGCCTAACCACTGAGCCATTTGTACTAGCTGATCACGAATACACAACACTTAATTTTATACCATTACTATTTCTAATTTGATTTTTCTTATTCTTTTTTTTTTTTTTTCAGACTCATGTTCTTAAATATTCCCTTGACTAAACACGTAGTAATTATTATCCTTGAAGGTTACAAACTATCTAAATAGATAAATAAAATGTAAAATTTATGTGAATATTACGTGAAAAGAACTTGTTTTGACAATTTTGCAGTCATATAGCATATATCATAGGAGATAAATTCAACAAAGGAGGTTCTTAACTTTTTAGGTAGATTAGATTAAAAATATATAATTTAAAATAGTTAAGTATAATTTTTTTTGCGTTAGATAATTACTACATGAATAAATGAAAAACCTAAAACAAAGATCATATGCACTTACCAGTTATTCCTTGCTCAAAGCTTCACGCACTATGTCAGATATATCGCTTCTACTTGTAGGCATGAATGGGAATTTCTCAGGCAACTTTGGCTTCGGTGAAATTTCTTTTATAAGAGAGAGACACTCAGACGCGCGCTTGAGATCTGTATGTAACTATGTATGACTGTGTCTGTGATGTTTAATAATAAAGTAAGCCAAGTTGGAAGAAGGTCGTAGCAAATGGTTTGTTTTGCTGTTGTGAAGTGTGTGAACATGTGAGGAGGGAGGGTGGGAATGATGTAGTGAAGCTTCGACAAGTTGGAAGCTGAGGATGCATGCTTTGCTTAGAAGACACGTGTCGCAGAAATGTTTGGAATGCCACGTGGCAAAAGGGGAGACCAAGCCCAACGAATGTGCGATGAATGAGGCTGAAACTGACATTATCATTGTTGGGTTAACATTCGAATATAGGGTTAGGGAAAGTCTTAAAACTACATAGTCAGAGCTGGCAACTATTAATAATAATAGTTGACTTGATCTTTTATATGTATATATATAAATATTACTTGGTGACATCAAATCAATTTGCTTTCACACAATAACTCAACTAATTTAGATAGTAAATAATTAAATTCGTGGAATTCAGAGAGCAGGAAATGAAAAAAAAGGTGGGAGAAGACAAGGATGAAAAGAAAGATCTTGAGGCAGAGTCCAAGAAAAAGATGGCTGGAAATATGTAATGGAAGTGTGTTCCGTGGTTACGTTACTGATCTTGATTTAGTAATCAAAGTGAAGAATAAAATATTTCTTCCTTAAGAAAAGAAAACCCAAGTTGCACAGGTTGGCAAAGCCCGTCTCTTTTGTTTTGTACTTCCGAGCGCTATATAACTCACTAGAACGTCCTGTCTCGGGATCACAACGATGCGGAATAACTTATATTTTAAATACGCTATTTCGCGCTTAGCGAGGCTAGGCTGGTCATTCCCATCCCTAAAATAATGATTCAATCCCACACCTGCTGGAATCTTCGTGTTGGATACGACGAACCACGCGGAATAAAGGAAAGCGGGAACTGAGAACGTTTCGTTGTGAGTATCCGAACAGCCCGACCCACATCGCTTCGAATGGCTATATAAGGACTTGGTCTGGTCGTATATATATTGATTAACTACCAATTAAGACTCCAAAACCAAAGAAAAAAAAAATTGACACCGCTAGGTTTCTCTCATTTCGACTGAAAAAATAATGACTAATGTTAAACAAGTTGACAAAAAATAAGAAAGTTGATTGCAAGTTAACTAGTATAATCAGGCTAATTTCAACAACTTCAAATTTTCAATTACCATCAACTATACAAAATTTAAAAGAAATGACAACGAAAGTCTCTCTAATTCATGTAATGGTCAAAATAATGGACACGTGGGGCATGCGTGTTGATTAAGCTTAATTACTCACTGTACATAAGAATTGCTTTTAAGCGTTCGACCTCTCTGTTGGCTTAAATTAAGTTATATAATAAATCATAAATAATAAAAATATGAGAAAAGTATAATTTGGTCCTTCATTTTTACCTCAAGATCAATGACCAAAGAAGAAAAGTATTAAAATAATTCTCTAAAGATAAAAAGTGAACAAATTTGATCCTCTAGAAAACCATTTGATATTTAGAGAATCATTATTTTCTAAAGAGTTTCATCTTTAGAGAATTATTTTGATACTTTTCATTCTTAGAGAATTAAACTGATTTTAAGGCTAAAAGTGAAGACCAAAATTACACTTTTTTTCTAATTAATATATTAAGCATTATTGTTTTGTAATAAAATTATTATTATATTATCATTTATATGAAAAACAAAAGAAAGGCAATGATGTGGGCCATTAACAATTGGTCGTGGTCAATATGTTTTAGATCCTATCAATGAATTGTCATGTTTAGGCTTGAAACTTGGTATTCAGATTCCCAATTTATGGTACAAATTGCACCTAGTACTCGTTAGATTGATCGTGTGATGGACATCAAAGGACGTCATGATACGTGATTTGGATCTCCTGTAATTAATGCAATTGCAATTTAAATGAAAATTATGTCTGCGCCAATCATAATTAACTTTTTGGTCATATGCAGTCAATGAAAATAAATCCCAACTGTTATGTAACACTTACAAGTTTTTGTTCTTAGAAAGAGTAACTAAACAAATGTTTATGTTGTAGGTTGTAATTAGATGTTGAGCTCTGGCTTAGTGGTAAAACTTTTGCATCCTAAATTTGAGGGCAAAGGTTTAAATCTTAGCTTGCCACTTATCCAAAACATTTTTAGATGCTACCACATGTCCACGAAGCAAAATGACCAAACTACCCTTGTTGCATCTTTTTCTTTTTCCCGATCAAATTTTTCTATAGAAAATCTAGTGGTTTCATCCTTCTCCTCTGCTATGTGTGTCATGTCTACACTGTTCTATCGCTTTCTATCACTCCGGCTGGCGTCTTCTCTTCATTGGCAGCTTGTTTCCTGCTGCTGTGTCTCAGTTTTCCAGTGAACAACACCTCTTTCCAATTTCACTTTTGGCAGCCGCGATAAAGGAATTTTTTAGCAACTTTGGTGGGTTTTGTACGGTTTTTTCATGGGGATGTTGGTGGTAAACTGATTTTCAGTCCTTTCCCTTTAAATTTCAATCTTGAAGATATGTTTTTGGGCAAGTTTTTGAGATTGGTAGGTGGTAGCTCTCCTAAGGACCAATCCAACAATTTTTCAGATTTTGGGGTCAAACATAGAATTGTTAGAATTCTAGAATTAAATGGTTAGGGCTGGTATTTTAGGAATATGATTAAATTTTATGAATTGATAGTTATTGTTGTTTATATATAAGCTTGGTTGAAGGTGAAAGGAAGATTTAAATTATGATAAATTAGGATGTAATTGAATAATTAGTAAGTCAATGAGGAAGTGAATTAAATTGATGAAAAATGAGCAAGTCATTTGGTAGAATTAAGGAAAATGAGCTAAGGCAAAGGTATGATATTTTTTTTAGTGATAAATAAGGAGGTCTGAGTTTGGTTATAGAGATGATATGAACTAAAGGAGGAAAACTCTTCTTAATTTAAAATATGTGTTGAGTTAATATTGTGGGTTGGTATAAGACTTGTAGATACTCAGTTGTTTTTAGTAAGTCTTTTCAATTTATGAATGTGCTAAGAGGCACTGGAATGAGCCTAAATTAATGTATATTGGTGATGGTGGATTAAGGAAATTGTACTTTTGTCTTATAGGGATTATCTTATAGAATATCCCATAACCAAGGAAAAAAGGTAAGGTTATTTAGAATACTTCACCCATCAGGTAAGCAGTAGTTTTTCCAACGGTATCACATGATACATGCTATTGTTTGTCAATCATATTATTTTGTAATGAAATTTTTGTGGTTATTGTCCTATTGTTAACAAGGAAATAACCTACAGACTTGATTAGTTTTCAAATGAACTATGAATTATGTGTGATGTTACATAACTCATATAAAGTGGATATAATATCATAGAAAGGCTAATATGTTATCATGATATGTCATTTATGTAAGAACAATCAGAAGGGGATTGTATTGAAAGTGAGTATTAGATGGACTAAACAGTGTAAGTTTGTGCCCCACGATCATCTGATTTAAATTACCCATGGGCTAAGTACCTTTGACCAATGAATATAGTTTCCTCAAGGGCTGTGGATCCTTGACTAATAAATATATCTTCCAAGGGCATAGTACCCTTGACTGACTTGATTTCCATGGAAGTAAATCTATGACCGTTATTTTATATTCCACTATTAAAGTCTCTTTCTTTTGTGTAATTAACGCATGTTTATGTTTTATTATGGTAAGGATTTAAATGTTGATTTACAAAGAACTGATCATTTTAAAGGTTTAGGCCAACATGTATAGTAATAGATATTTGAGGAGTATTATGAAGTAGATTGCACAGAGCTCTACATACCTTATAGTATTTGTATTAGTTTCGTTACTGGAAAGCTATCCATTTATATTTTCTTTGGTTTCAGATAACCACCCAGAATAGCTTCTTAAACATAAGGGCTAGAAGAGCCCTACTTGTACTACAGAAGATTTTATTCCTTATTTTGTTGGGGTGTTATACTTTTGTAATAGTGTAATTTGGCGAAAATGTAAATAACTCTAAATGTGTATGGATGACCACATGCAAGTTCCCTGTTCCCCTATTTTGTTATAGTTTTATTAGTTATTGGATGATCTAAGAGCTGAGTTCTCTTTTCTAGATTTTGTTTTTTATGGGCAGATATTTGTAGTAATTTTGGTAGGCCTCAATTATAGAGGAGACTTTGCCGAAATTCCTACAAAATTTCCATGAATTTACATTATTGTATGGTTTGTACATTAGTATAATCAATCAAGAAACATAGTGATAGGTTTAAAGGATTGGGTTATTTCGTTATCTGTGTCGGTTGCACTTCGAAAGTTTGGGTGTGACATGTTAGATTCCTCATATGTAATCTACCAACTGCAACAAATCCAAATTCATGATGTTCGACTAAGTACTTGATGTGTATCTTCTTAATTGGACAAAAAAAAAATGGTAGATGTGAATTATGAGATTAGCATTTATAGCATGCTTTGATAAATTGCTATATTTTTATAGCCTGCATAACAATCATATAATGCTGGTTAGAGTTCTTAGAATTGCAACAATAGGACCCAAGAATGGTTTTCTATTCATATCTCTGCACATCCCTTGAAAGAAAGTGTTTAGACTTGAAGCCTAGATAAAGTAAAGTCTATCCAAACTTTATGTTGAAATTTTAAGTTAATCTAACAAGGATCAAGTTCATAACCATGAGAGGCTAATTATAGGACTCTGTTGACTACATCAAGAAAATATTAGAACTTAATCCAAGTACACTATAATTCAATAAAGGGGACATAAACTAAAATAGTGAAAAAGAACTATAATCATTAATATCACAAAAGTTTATGTAGGTTGTATCACACAAAACTGGACCTGTTGATGTGGGTGTATCAAAGTGAGAGAGGGGGTAAAAAAGATCTAAAACATGCTGAGCAAAAGCTCCAACTAAGGGTGAACATTTGCCCACCTAACCCGGTGAACCTACCTTGACCTGGTAAAATTGGTTTAGGTTAAAAAATGGGTAGGCCATTAAAAAGGATCTAAAGTATGATATTTAGCCCTAGGCCAAGCCAAGTCCTAGGACACCACTACTCTCCATAATACCTAACCCAGACATGGGTAAAAATTTTTTTGTAACTTTATTTACTAAATTGATTTGTTTCATTTTTTTGCTTAACCTACTTAATAACCTTACCCAAAAGCCACATTTAATAGCGCGCCTCATCTACTCTCAAGTCCTCACTCAATAGAATGATAGGATGAAAGCAACTGATGACGATAAATAAGTTTAATTCAACATCATCTCTCTCTTTTAGTTTGGCACCCTTTGTAATTGCCTTCATCTTTCAATCGCCTTATATCTATAAATAATCTTTTTTAGTCTTCATAAATCATGGCATCTTCATCTTGATCGTTCTTCTTCATCTCTATCTCTTTTTTTTCAAGTTTCCAAGCGAATCTTAGTTATTGTTGTTGTTGTTCGGAGAAGAAAAAGAACAATAGATCTAAGAAGGAAAGAATAGATATGAGGAAGAACAAATTTGATTTAGAAGAAGAAGGAAGACAAATGTGATTGATAATGTATCATGGATTGAAAGTTAATTTGTCCTTACAATATTAGGTTCATTCGGGTCAATCTATATCTCAGGGCAAAAAAAGGAACCAGGTGCTCTTACCAAGTTAGGTCTTAGGTCAAATAAAAACCCACCCTGACCCAACCCATGTTTAACCCCAGTTTTAACATACCTATCCCTTGTCAATATATAGTGTTTGGTAAATAAACTAATATTATAAGTTTAATGATTATAAAAAAAAAATTACATTTCATTAACTTGACCTACGACTTAAGTCCATTTTTAAGAGAACCAACAAAAGGCGAGGATCTTGTTTGTGACTAAGGAGCATTTAGAATAAAAGATATAAAGTTATATGAAAAATATGAAGCTTCCTATAGAGTATAACTCGAGTACCTCTAAATGGTTGGTGGATAACTGAAATCACATCTACAATTTGAAATAAGTAAACAAGGGTAAGTAGTGACTCTCAGTCAGCAATTATATTAATCATGCCAATAAAAGAAAAATAAGGTTCAAAATAGTTTTTCGAAACCATATCATTTACATTTAAATACCATATTTCTTGAATCCTCATTTTCAAATTTGTATCTGCCTTCTAGTCAATAAACTAAGTAGTGCCCCTCCAGCTAGCAATTAGAACTAAGGCCTAACTAGTTGCCATTTGCTGCAGAGAAGCCAGGAGGAAGGAAGGAAGAATTACAAGAGAAATGAAACATGAAGAAGAATTTGGAATTTGTATTGATATGGACATGGAAGAACTACAATATTGTATTGATATAAAAGAGAAATAAGTAAACAAAAAATTAAATTTATGTAACAATTTCTCCATTAGTGCTTGAAATGTCATACAAATTGAAGTCTCTAACATATACAAATATATTGTCATGACTTGCAAGAAACCTATTACATATTCAATAGAAATACACATAAAATGATATCAACTAAAGATATATTTTTATAGCCATAGCTTTACATTCCTATTGAAAATGCTTGGACTATAGGTGGAAGAGATCATTTGGACAAGAAGAGGGAATTGTAACAACACAAAGAGGATTATTGCTACATTGGCAAGCATAATAACTGAACAAAAAGAACATGAGTGTGTATGTTGCATCATGATAAGAATATAGGAAGAAAAAGATATCATCATTGTTGCAATGGATAAAAAAGTGTAGAAAGGCCAATAATTAACTCTGTAGGTAAGGATTTATGAAAATCTTCTTCTACATAACATGAGGTAAGGATCACTAGAAAACATCAACACAGAGGTTGAAGGAGAAAACAATGATAATATGTCTAAAATAATGAAAAGCACAAATAACTTTTCTTTCAAAAATATTAGGTACCTAGATTCTTGGTTGTTTCCTCCTAGAATAGTAAAAACCACTACAAACATAATAGTGACAACCAGAACACCAACAACAAAATAAGAAAAGGTTGTTCCCTTTATCCATTTCTCTCCCTCCTTCTTTAACTCTTTGTTATTCTCTTTGAATATGTCATCAAGTTACATCCCTTCATGATTTTAATGTCTCTTAAACCCTTGAGGAACCACACTTTCCACCTCCTGCATTTATTTTTTAATAGATGGAATTATTTAACTTCAACAAGACTATTGCAATTTTTGGAGAATTGATGCATGCTTAAGCTAGTAGCAAGGACTCTTAACTTCATTTTATAATATCTTTTAGGGTAACATTTTAACATGACATAAATTTTCTTTCAAATAAGATTTCCATTCTCAGGAGTTAAAAATTTTTATGTTAAATATTGGTTTCTAATGGCTTATATATTAAACTTTCCATAACTAGCATTTTGTTATTTATTTTTATGTAATGTGTGTGTGTATATATAGTATTTCACTTATTATTATATTTAAAAGACTACACTTTTCATAACTAGCATTTCAGCTAACCTTAATCCATTGCAACTCTCTTTGCAACTATAATTAAGGTCTAGATATGTGATTAAGTTGGAAAGATGGAGCTAGCTTGCCTGCCATATGTAGCAAGTGTTGAGACTATTTTGATGATGACAAATACATGAAAAAGATAAGTTAGAAATATAATATTAATATGTGTTTAATTGATTAACCATTGGTACTAACCATTTGGTTTGCAAGTTGAATATCTATTATGTGTAAGATAGTCCAAAGAAAGAAGAGTGGGCATTGAAGTGAAAAGAATGAAATATCAATATCATGCTTCACACAAAGATAGCAAGAATTAAAGGTGCTCTAAGCTTTGAAAAAGTTAAAGATTAAAATAGTTGGAAGCTTGGTTGCTTCAAGATAGCCAATGGATTGAATAAATATAATTATCATAGGCTAAGTGTTATTTTGTGAAATTCAATGATTTCAATTTGAATTTATTGGTTCAAGATATTTTGGTTCCTAAAATATAAGTTTGGACTTAAAAGATAGTGAGATATAGATTTTACTTAAAATCATTTTCGACCTTTGTTCACTATTTTACTTATATCTCATAAATCATATGGGATATTGCTATAAAACTTATTTTATTAGAAAATAAGCTCATAGATATTTTCAATGATAGGTTATTCACTTAAAATAGAGTTCATATGAAAAAGCTACGACCATATAAAATTGAGTGGTGAGATATAGATTCTGCATAAAATTGTATTTTGACCTTTGGTCACTATTTTAATCATATCTCCACAAATATATTGAGTTTTGAAATGAAACTTATTTCATTGGAAAATAAACTTAAATAGATTTATAAAACTAGGTCATTCACTTAAAATGGACTTAAAATGAGAAAGTTATGACCATTTGAAATTGGGACTGCATTACTATAAGTGACTAGTCGATTGGTCACCTATGACAAGTTGATAGGTACATGTAGAAAGTGAGCAGTCAATTGGTAAGCCCCTAATAGTCCACTGGTCAGTTCCAAATTTGAAATAACGGTTATATTTTGATAGGCAGTCAACTGGTTGCTCCTAAAAAGCATTTTTCAAAGTAAATAATGGCTCGTTTGAGTGTGTAATGACTATATCTCATCTTGATGTATAAAGATAACATTCCATACATATTTTTTAGAAGAACCAAATGCTAGAATGTGATCCTTAATTTGTTATATCATATTTGAGAGAGAAAAAAAGATCAATGAACCAAACTTGCAAATTCTCTGTCTAAGTTCTTAGACCTTCATTTGTATATTTACTTCTTTAAGAGAGGTTATTCTTTTATATTCCTTTCTTCTTTGAGATAGAAAAGCTCAAGGAGGTTCCTTGAGGGAATCAAGCAAGGGTGTGCTTGGGTTGAGGGGTAGGTTCCCTAGTTAAGTGTAAGGAAGTGTTCTTCTTGGGATTTGGGATTAAGGGAGAGGTTTTCCCATGTTGTTATTGTAATTGATTATTGAGATAGTGGAAAATCCCAAGAGGTTGCTTAGGGACTGTACATAAGCTTGGATTTGAGCCCAACCAACATAAATCCACGAGTATGCTTTCTCTATCCCTACACTCTTTATATTATGAATTATCATATTTATGCTTTGCATTTTTATTAATATTTTAATTGAAGTGTTGATATATATATACTCCATGCATCTACATTAAGCTTTCACTTATTCATATAATTATTACTTTACATCTTACTCTTACAAGCATAATTCTTAACAAATGTTTCTATAAAGCAAATTTTGAAAAAAAAAAATAGAATTTCTATAAACACCCAATTCACCCCCTCATGGGTGTTGGTTGCCTGGGCTAACAAGTGGTATCAAAGCTTGGGCTTTTGTTAAAAGGACTTAATCGTCTCAGGAGTTTGTATGGCAACAATTGAATGTTTTAATATTACTAAACCCCCTTTCCTTGATATTGTTAGTTTTGATTTTTGGAAAGCTAGAATGAAGCTTGATATAGACTTATGGGGTGTTGTATATGGTGATTTTAACTCAAAACCAAGAAATCAATGGAATGAGTATGATAAGAAGTTATTTTCTTTGAATATTAGAGCAATACATATATTATATAATGCTTTGAATGAATATGATTATGTTAAAATCAAACACTACTCTAATGCTGAAGATATTTGGGATACTTTTCATGTTTTATATCAGTTTAATAGTGATGCTAAAGTTGATAGTTCTCAAGAGTATATGGAAAATAAAGAAATAAGATTAGTGTCTATTGAAAATGATCATCATAGAATAGAGAAGGATGATAAATTTTTTCAAGAAGATTTCAACAACAATGTAAATCAAGAAGATTCCCAAAGTGAGCTTAACAAGCAAGAACTGGAAAATCCTCAATCTCTAGATCATAAAGACTTGGAGATATATGACAAATATAAACTTGATAATTGCTCATCTTATGAAAAGTTGTCACATACATTTGATAAATTACATGAGACAATTGCTTTGAATATTTAATGCTCAAGTTCTTGTAATTCAAAACTTGAAAGTGATTTATTTAATGATAATTCAACCTATGTTTTTCCTAAGTCTCTAAAGAAGAAAAATTTAGAAAGAGATTTTCGAAATCACAGTTTGGGATACCATTCCAATAAATGATAAAAATTTTCTAGAGTTATTTCTCATAAGGTCCCTATACTTATTGTTTACAATTATTGTGGTAGTGAAGGACATATTTCTCACCTATGTCTTATTATAAAAAATTCTCATGTGATAAACAAATATAGTTGGGTTTTTAAAGGCTTTAGAAATTATATACTAACATTCAAGGACCTAAGTTAACATGGGTGCCAAAAAGTCCTTGTAGTGCTTTAGTTGTGCAGAATACTTCTCATAGTGATAGACTAATTGGCGTAAAAAAAGATGAAACTATCAAAGAGAGCTTCTCAAGTGTCTAAAGATAGATATACAAAGTGCAAAACTTACAAGGCAATGCAATAGGTAAGAAAATGGCATCCTTTAAATATCATGGCCAAGGAATCAAGTGACCAAACCTCTTATTTAACCATATTTGATATCCATTAAGGTATATTACAAATGGCCTTAGGTATGAGCATTGCATTAATTAAATCCATGTGAATATACTATCGTTGATATATGACTTAATGATTCACATCCTTAGACTGTGAACTTGAACAAGTTATTTATCTAAGAAATGTAATGCTTGATATCAATTCGTTATGCTCTTCACTATGTTTATATATTGATAAAGGGGATAATGCAAATTAGATAATTGTGTGTTTAATTTGTTCAATTACCTTGTTTTAGCCTATATAATTCTTCAAGGTATATGAACATATTAAAGTCTTACAATCTAACCTTTTTTGGATATAAATTGGATGGGTGCCAAAGAAGAAGAATTATATTTCTTTGCTGATAAGGGTAACCTCTGCCTAAAGAGTATACAATAACAATGGAGGACAATAGAGGAATCTTAAGGATTAATAAACTCTATGATGATTAAGGTAATTCTAAGCAAAGAGTACAAGCTCAACAATTTATGGTCATTTTTATCCTTTCTCTTATGCATAATATATTTCATATCTTCTATTGAGAATGGATAATCATGATCTCCTTATATTATTATTGCTCTTCTTATCAAAACAAATTAAAAAGAGCAATGTCTTGAACCATTACTTAGATTTAAATATGATTACGTAGGTATCACTTATATCCATTGCTTGATAAAGTTTGTGAAATTTTCAAATATTACTATATATTAAACCTTGGGAACCAATATGTATTTAGTACCATGAAAAGGAAATAATTTTCCTTATAAAAGATGAAAGGAGTCTATTTGGTGAAGACATTAAGGTTTTGATAATTACAAAACATATTTTGAAAGTTTTTCAATGAAATACATAGGTTCTATATAATTTTTATTGTATTATCATGTTTTAGGAACCTTTGTAAGTAATATTGAGCTAATTAAAGATGTTTAAAATGATGTAAAATTGATTTAAGGTCTTAATGGTTGAAGAAAAGCTAATTTGGAGAACTCTGGAAGTCCCCAATTGACTGGTCACCTTTTAAAAAGGCCCCAGTCAACTGCCACTTGAGTCCCAATCGACTGGGCACTCTTTATTAGTGAGTAGTTGATTGGCCACTAGCTAGTAGTCGACTAGTCATCTTTTGAGAGACACCAATTAGCTGCCAACTTGAGCCTTAATCGATTGGGAGCTCTTTGTGAGTCCCTAGTCGACTGGCCACACCCAGTTCAAGCATTAGTCTGTTGCCAGCCTTAAAACTATCAACTAGGAGCTCTCTGTGAGTGACCATTTGACTGGACAAGGGTGAGCAGTCCACTGTCGGGGTCCAAATTTTTGAGTTTTTGAAAGGGAAAGCTTAAGTAGTTGACTGGCCAGTGACAAAGAAGTCATAATTGCTTGTAATGAAGATGTTTTGAAAAATACTTCCCTCTTACTTTCAATGCATTTATTGAACTCTAGCTAGTTATACATAACCTATAGACTATGAATTAATTAAAAAAAACATTTAAGAACGTCTATATCATAAGAATCATCTTCTTATCAACTCACTATTGCATTAATGGTTCAATGTTCTGTTTACTCTGTTATGAGAGTTTGTTTCTCCATAAATTCTTCTTCTTTGAGAGTTAAAGCTTCAAGGAGAATTATTTGTTGAGAATATCAAACAAAAGTGCAATATAGAAGGAAGAGAAACAAGCACCCTTGATCAAACATACATTTGAAAATGCTTGAAGCTTGGATATTGGGGTCAAAATTCAAAGTGGAGAACAAGCAACTTCACACTAATGCCAAATAATTGAATACAAAGACATGAAAGACTACAATTATGGTGATATCTATAACTAACTCACTTTATATGCATCATGATTGGGTGACAAATTATTATTTGGAGTATTTGTGTCCTTCTTGTACTTCCCTAGCAATCCATGTTGGAATAGTAATTATATGGTATTGCATTTTCTAGAAAGGTACATGCTTTTGAAATATATATGTTTCTTAATCATGTGATCTTCCTATACTTGAACATGTGATCAAGTAGAATCATTTTTTGCTTAATTGATTTCTATTGTTTCAAATCTTAACCTATTGTCTTATGCATCTATTGAGCTTAAAATTGAAGAATTTTTATAATAGATTTTAAGTTCCTTATATGTGGCATATTTTAGACTCTTTGGAATTAACTTTCAAACGTCGAAAATTAATTTCATCTTGAAAATTAGTTTTTATGAAATGATCTGCGAAATTATTGTTGAAAGCAAAAGTTTGTTTCATGAATATTTTTAGAGAAGTGAACTTGGTTTTGATCCTATTTTAGAGAACTTGAAGTTAGCTTAAATATTATGGTGTGACATGATTTGTAATCATGAGTGAATATGAATGTCATAGAACATTCTCACCCAAAATAAATTATATATGAATCACATGCATCCAAATGCATTATTTTGATCTATTGATGAGCATGATAACACAAGTAAACCTGGAGATAGCCAACAATAAGCTCCACCAGCATAAATTTGAAAGATTTAAAGAAAATGATGGAAAAACTAGTTTGACACTATTTGAATATTATCTTTTTGGTGTTTCAAAATTCTTATTACTTAATCTTCCTTAGTTTTACTTAAAATTTTTGAAATGATCTATGTTCTTGGATAAATTGGCAAATCTATAATCTGTTCATTTTAATGCTTTCACTCAATTTTGAACATAGTTTTCATGCTTACCAAAGGTATTTATTTTGAAAATGTTAAATATTTCAAATTGTACAAATTGTTGGATCTTCTTTAAGTTTCTACTTAAGCTATGAGTTTGATATGCAAGCGAAATGTAAAATGCTCAACTTAAAGTTCCCACCTTGGATGTCATCAAAGGATGAAGAAGTGATGGCTTAATACCAAGAAGATGCAACAAATCAAGAAGCATCTCAACATTGCCAAAATTGATGAGTACCTCTATAACTCTATGATTTCTTATATCAACTTTAAATGATACTCTCTGGATTGTTTGATTATAATGACGATAATGAGTGACTATAATATGAGATGTGTGCTTATCATGACATATATGCTAATTGATTATGTGTGCTTGATTTGTCATTGGTTACAATGGTTGTTTATTGATTGAATATGTTATGATCCCTACTGCATACATTCTCATGGTTAAGCTATTCTCCTTGAAAGCTTGCTCATTTTTAAGTGAAGCTCACAAAACATTGAAAGAGAGTTTTGCATACTCTTTTTTTAAAAATAAATTGAACTCTCAAAGTTTTAAATCTAGTTTTTAAGTTTTAAGGACCCAAAATTATAATATTGTACTTAATAAAGCTTAGAAACGTCAAAAGTTCAAAGATATTGCAAAAAGAAAAAATGCATTGTTTTCAAACGGTATTATTTCATTTTATGGCTATCATTCAATATATAGGGAGTTATGCTTTTATTGTGATATCTTTTGATCTCTTATGTATATGATAATCATCTTTTATAAAAAAATCCGTCACATTTCATTCCATTTTATAATGTTTTGAATTGATTTTCTTCTGAAATGGAAAAAGAAATTACACATACAGAAATCACACATATAAAAGAAATCCTCCTATGTTTATCAAGTGCTTTTCATGTAAAGGGAATTTTCTTTGAAATATCATCCTTATGGCTCTTAGCTTTTGAAAGAAGAAATAAGAACTTTCCAAGAAAGATTTTTCTTCAAAGTTAGTAAAATGGGACGTATAATACTTTCCTTTATTGATAAAATGATGATTATATCTATTGATTAAGAAGGAGTATAGCCTGCAATTAAGATCATATATCTTTGGGCATACTTTACATGAAGTAGAAGTATTTGGTTTACTTACCTATATTCTTGATATCTCAAAGAAGAATAAGCTATCTCACTTTTATCTATCCATCATAAAAGGTAACATTCTCTTATTTCTTTATTTATTCTATGTATGGAGAATGTGTGACACATCATGCTTATGGAGAACATTTTCAAATATGTTGGAACTATGTATACATGAAATAATTGCAAACATTGTGTGACTAATGATATATCAACTGAATTATACATTTGATAAAGTATCTTTTCAATCATATCTTGTATAATCTGAATCCTTGTGACTCTAAAAGAATGATTGTTTTGATAAAACCTACCCTATACCAAATTGACATCATAATATGATTTATGTGATTAATAGAGGAGTATATGCTTAAACTTTGATATATATTGTCTTCCTTAAACATTCTTGTTGATGTCAAATAGGGGTAAAGATTAGAATAGGGACTAAATGTTCTCTTCCTCCCATTTTGATATGACAAAAGGGGGAGAGAAATGAGAAGAAAAATAAGAGAAACATATGCATGATGAGTGGAGTGTGCAAATTGAGAAAAGAAGGAAAATATGTGCATATGCTCAATACAATGTATACTTTATTTGACATAATTTTCTTTGATGATTTGTCATCATAAAAAAGGGGAGTTTGTTGATATTGTTTTGATGATAACAAATATATGAAAAATATAATATTAATATGTGTTTAATTGATTAACCATTGGGACTAACTATTTGGTTTACAAGTTGAATATCTATTATGTGTAGGATGGTCCAAATAATAAAAGGTGCTCTAAGCTTTGAAGAAGTTAAAGATTAAAAGAGTTAGAAGCTTGGTTGCATCAAGATAGCCAATGAATTGAATAGGTATAATTATCATATGCTAAGTGTTATTTTGTGAAATTAAATGATTTAAAATTTTCATTTATTGGCTCAAGATGTTTTGGTTCTCAAAATATAAGTTTTGACAAAAAAGATAGTGAGATATAGATTTTACTTAAAATCGTTTTTGACCTTTGGTCACTATTTTACTTATATCTCACAAACCATATGGGATATTGCCATAAAATTTATTTTATTAGAAAATAAACTCAAAGAGCTTTTCAATGATAGGCCATTCACTTAAGATAGAGTTCATATGAAAAAGGTATGACCATATAAAGTTGAGTGGTGAGATATAGATTTTGCATAAAATTGTATTCTAACCTTTAGTCACAATTTTAATCATACATCCAAAAATATATTGAGTTTTGAAATGAAACATCTTTCATTGGAAAATATACTTAAAAAGCTTTCCAACAATAGGTCATGCATTTAAAATTAGAAAGTTATTACCATTTGAAGTTAGGATTGCATCACTGTAAATGACTAGTTGTTTGGTCACCTGTGACAAAAGTGAGCAGTCGACTAGTACACCCTCGATAGTCCACTGGTCAGTGCTAGATTTGAAATAATGGTCATATTTTGATGGGTAGTTGACTAATCACTCCCAGAATGCATTTTTCAAAGTAAATAATGACTATATTGAGAGTGTAATGGCTATATCTCATCTTAATGTATAAATATAACATTCCATACATATTTTTTAGAAGAACCAAGTGCTAAAATGTGATCCTTAACTTGTTGTATCATCTTTGAGAGAGAAAAAAAGATCAATGAGCCAAACTTGCAAATTCTCTATCATTTGAGTTCTTAGAGCTTCATTTGTATATCTACTTCTTTAAGAGAGGTTATTCTTCTATGTTCCTTTCTTCTTTGAGAGAGAAAGCCTCAAGGAGATTCCTTAAGGGAATCAAGCTAGGGTGTGCTGGGGTTAAGAGGGAGGTACCCTGATTTAAGTGTAAAGAAGTGGTTCTTCTTGGGATTTGAGATTATGGGAGAGGTTTTCCCATGTTGTTGTTGTAATTGATTGTTGAGATAGTGGAATATTCTAAGAGGTTGCTTGGGGACTAGACGCAGGCTTGGATTAGAGCCGAACTAGCATAAATAATTGAGTTTGCTTTCTTTATCCCTACACTCTTTGTATTCTAAGTTATCATATTTATGCTCTGCATTTATTGTTGATATTTCACTTGATGTGTTGATATATATATATATATATATATATATACTCCAAGCATCTACATTAAGCCACATTTGATTCAAATAATTGTTGTTTTATATCATACTCTTACAAGCATAATTTATAACAAAGATTTTTGTAAAGCAAATTCTAAAAAGAACCGAAATTCTGTAAACACCTTATTCACTCCCCTCTTGGGTGTTGGATGTTTGGGCTAACAGCAAGGAATTTTGACTTTGAACTATTTTTCATGCTAGTAAATCCTTGAAGCAAAGCCATGACTGAGGTTAAAAACCTCAGCTTGACGTTGTTCAATAGCATAGAAGAAAGCATTCCACCTTGTCTTCGAATGGAGCAAGATTAATTGAGTGCCTTTTCTGGTTTGAAGTATTTGAGTGGGGTGATAAAGTATAGATAACATTGCATTTCTTTGTTTCCATGACATTGAAAAGCTAATGTTGTGGGAAGTAACCTTTTCTTGGTTGGAATGCCAAGCGTATTACTATTTTTTTTCACTATGCATTTTATAGCACGAATGTCTTCACTATATTGTGCAATAGTTGCAAGTGGCATAAAGCTATAAACATTGACTATTTCAAGGCTTTTTGGTGGAACTAATTTCACCAACTCCACAAGTATGTCCACATGCCCAAACTGTGTAGTTACATGAAGAGCTATATAGTCTTTAGAAGTAAGTTGTGGAGTTAAAGCACCTGGATGTTCATCAAGAAATGCTTTCAAAGCACTCTAGTTGTTATCACATATAGCCTTTTACAAAACTGCTCCATCAAAATTTACTTCCTCTTCCATCCTATAATCACCAAAAAATTAATGTATCAATACCGTATGTACAATCATAAATTATCTATATAATTAATTTGTTTGACAAAATTAATTATATTTATCATCACCTACCAAAAGGAAATAAGACAAAAATTTGCATGAACTAAAATACAAAAGTTACAATGCATCATTTACTGCTTGTCAAAATTAATACTCAATTATATACAATTCCATATATCATTACTCACAAGTTCTTCAATTTAAATATGATAAGTATATGATTTTCTAATTAAAATATTTTTAATAATACACTTGTCAAATTTTGAATTAGATGCTGTATACTAAACCCTTAATTCTAAACTATACACCTATCATGTTTTAATTAGAGAATATAATAACAAAAATATAAAAAAACTCTACATAAGTTTTATCCTAAACAATATTGTGAAAATTTTTAAATGAATCCAACAAAATGAAAATGCTTTTCTTCGTATGAGTTGATCAAGCTCTCAATAGAATTGCTATCCAAATAATTAGTTTTTTGAATACATTACAACACCGAAAAGAGAGAGGAGGGAAGGAAAAAAAATTCATTCACAAAGTGACCCACAATGGGAACGTATATTAAATTCACAGAGTCATGCATAGTGAGTTTTGTATAGTGACCATGTGGTGAAAGCTGTGACGAAGCTTGTATGTATATTTGAGATTGAGAATAAAATTTGGAAGTAGAAAAGACTGATCATTAGCACAATAAGTATCCTTGCTTGTATATACACAATCTAGCTAGTTATAAGAATTACGTATTTATGATATTTTTAAACTTTGATATGAACTAAGGACATTGAAGAAAATAGCACCAGCAGATCAAGTTAACGCACTTACCAATTGTCACTTGCTCCTAAAGGCTTCTCACAATGTCCTCAAGTAACAAGTATTCCAACTTTATATATTACACACATGGAATGGAATATATGGTTGCTTGAATGAACTTGCAACAAATCATTCTCTTTTCACTGTATTAATAACCCAATCTTCTAGCTTTCTCCTTGGTTAAAGTTCTCGGTTTTTGGACCAGGCTGTCTCATTTTAAAGTTAATTTTATATATTTATATATATATACACACACACACATACACACACATAGGTAATATGAGTAGTTAATAGTTATTTATTTCCCTTATTATTAATGTTATTATTATAAAATAGATCCAATATATATCACTAACTTTTCTGATGATGATCATCTTGGCCATAACTAATAACATATGTATTTTGTAAAAAAAAAAATGTTTGAATGATGTTCAATAACAAAGTTTGATACAATATTCTACTAATGTAATATAATCTTTTAGTATTTAAAATGTTATCGCACAACATGTTTTATTTAGAGAATGAATATACAAGCATTAAATTGTAATTAAGAACCAGTTAGCCACCAAGGATTTTTGTAGATAGATAAATTTCAAATGTTAAATTTCTAACTTACATTTATCACCATCTAACAACTTCATTAATTGCAAATAATTTCACGCTTATATACTGTTAAAATATCATATAATATGTTAAGATATTATATAGTATCCACCCATAAGGGGTGCTCATTAAGTAAGGGTAAAATAATAATTACAGAAATTACTACTAAACCTTAAACCTTAAACCTTAAACCTAGCTAGCCTTTATAAAAGGGCTAGACTATGATTAATAACTAAGATCTAAATAGAGACTTGAGATGCTCTGAGAAGAATACATGCGAAGTATTTTGTAGTAGCATTTGAAAGGGGATTTAGGTTGTAAAAACCTAAGATACACCCAATACACTGTGGGTATCTCATTCGATCAGTAATCCCAGCTAAAGTTCAATCAACTTCTACAATTAGGAGAAGTATGTAAGTCTCCTACCCTGAATTATCTGTGAATATGTTCATTATTTAATTCCTTTCATATACTAATCCAGATCTACTACATTTAGTAGGAAATGTATGGATTTAATAGTTAATATTAAAGAAACTGTGTGATATAATGATTCAAATTAAATTTGGTAACAACTTGTGGTAAAAATTTTCAAATTTTAACTACACATGGTCTAAAATTTAGATATAATGATTCATATCTATATAACTGCACAATTCAACAGTAAATAATTCCTTTTAGCAACTGTAACAAATTCGGATTCGCTTATATCCCTATACGGCATATACAATTCCTAATGCGTATATGGCATAAAATTGTACAGATTGAACACTTAGAAAAAAAAATTAAGTTAAAAATAATAATATTAATTTTCACTTGAGATTAAAATATATTTCATTTCCCCATTTTGGATAATAAGTGCTTTATAAAATTTGTGTTTTTTTTTTGTTTATCGAATGATATAGCTACAGTTTAATATTTTACTTTCATTAGAGTAGAGGACATAAGTTTTTCTTTTCAACTATATAGTACTAGACAAAAATAATTACTCAGTGGCCATATACTTTCAGGGGCACCAATTCTTTTGAATTAATATATCTTAATTTCAACATTTTTTTATTAATCTATAAAATATTTGGATAACCCATTTCTTTTCTTTGTAAAGTGGTGAGGGGAACCCATTAAATTAATTCGTTAAACTTTATACCTTTCACAGTCTCTAAAGCAATTGCTTTACTATATAAATCTAAACTTTCATAGGTCAAAACATATATTCCAAGTTTAAAATAAAGAAAAAAAGGAGGAAAATTCCTATTATTAATTTGGAGCTAATAACCATTGGCAAAGCAAATTCCTTACTTCAAGTAGGGAAGAAGCTTACTTGGAAAACTTATTTGTGTAACAATTCATATTAATTTTTTTATGTACTTGAATAATCATTTCTAAGAACTATTGAGTATGAAAAAAATATAAAATTTTAAAAAATTGAAATGAACCAAACACAATATTTTCACTCATTTTCTGTTTTCGATAGAAGTAAAAACTTATCAAGAAACAAAAGAAACTTTTAAGGTTTCATAGTTACTTCAATCAACTCAATCTACAAATGCCTAGCTTGAGTGACATACACTTGGGATGGGTAAGAGTTGAAGTATAGGATGGTAAGTTCAAATTTAATTTAGCTATTGCCAACCTTGTAATAAATAAAACAGATATCATCAAACAGTTCATCATATTCATTAATTAGCCATATATACTATCAAGTTAGCAGCTTGGAGAGCCTTTAACACTGAGAGGGAACTTCATTGATGGGTCTACTTAGTTGGACTTGAAAAGTGAATATACACATGAACATAGATTCATCATATTGTATTTAAGTCTTGCGTCTTGGGTGGAGAAGAGATGCAAATTGAAAAGCTTTCACTCATTTTTATCCTTGTAGTAGTAACATATGTTCCATTCCCTTCTTCAACACACAACCTTCACGGTAATCACCATCTGTCAAGGGTACACAGCCCTCAGGGGTAAGAAATCCAATTACCCAAAATTTCATACATGTCCAAATGATTGTATGCTATACTAGGGAAAAGATGAAAATAAAGAAGTTTGTAAAAGTGCGATACCCTTATATGGAGATTAAAAGGTAATGGCCTAAAGTGAAACGTGTGACTAAAAAAAGTACTTAGATACTTGTCATTCTAAAACTGCTAAGCATAAGAGATGACATGCATTAGATAGGAATGATGATGACATAAAGAGACATACAAGGGATTCCAATGCATGGAGAAGATTTGATCTAATAAATCCTTATTTTGCCCAAGATTCACATAATGTGTGCCTAGGTTTGGCAGCAGATGGTGTTAAACCTTTTGCCAATTTGGTTGATTGGAACTCTATGTATTTAATGGAATATTGTTAGTTGGAATTACTTATAAATGGGCAACTTTTCTCTTATCTGCAATGAAATATTTTTGGTTGATTGGATGTTATTGTTATTTAGAATTTTTTTATATGAAATTACAAGTTTGTTTGACACAAAAAAGCTATGTAATTGTCATAAGGTAAAATTATAATTTTTAAAAAAGCCTTACTGACAGCGGTTAAAAATGCCACTAAAAGTTTAAAATATGTTCTAACAAGCATAACCACAATTTATAAATATGTGGTTAGAATGTGCCATGGTTTATTCATACTTATGGTTATGTCACGCCTTAACCACACTCATGGAAACCATAGTCAAACCACCAACATTTTAACCATGTTTGTAAAATAACTATGGGTAAATAGTGGTTTAACTGTAGTTTTTTTTGCAACCATGGTTAAACCATGACTTAGTCATGGTTGGCAACAACCATGGTTAAACTATAGTTTAACCACTGTTGTACCCATGCTTGTAAAAAAACATGATTAAAGCCTTCTTCCCAATTACATCCACTGTAGTTTTCAAAACTATGGTTACTAGGCTTAACCATAGTTGTAACCATGGCTAAACCACATAAAAAAAAAAAAACCATGCTTAAACTACTTTTTATTATATAGTGTTGTATTATATAATTAAAAGAGCATCTACAACCAACTTCCTTATGCACACTTTTAAAGCCAACCGAAATATGTAATGAAGAAAAATAAGGCTAAAATAATGAAAGAGAATTAATTTCATGAGAATATATACATATTAATATATAGGCTTGTGCTATTTTGTGTTTTTTTCTCTCTTGTTAATAAATGGATACAACAGTAATTTATAAGGAACTATTGTTAATTTCGTAGCTAATTTTCTTATAACTATTATATAAAACCAGAAGGATTTTGTGCCTACACCAATTTCTTTAAATGTTCAAGTGTTTAGTCATGATATATAAGCATTTTAGATTTGAGATTTCATAAAGGAATGAGAAAGGGAAAAGAAATAAAATACAAGAATGAAGGGTACTTCTTTTCCCTACTAACCATCTAGCTTCATTCATAGCTTGAAAATGAGATTTTCTTAAATCAAAATTAATTCATAACATTAAACAATATTTAATACCATAAATCCTCTCCACCAAGCTTCATTTTACCCTTATTCAAAAATCAATAATTTATCAGTTTCACTAATGTGACATTAAGGTCAACTAACCAAATTCCAAAATTTCTCATTAATTTGTAATAATTATTTAAAGCAACTTTATCAACCCCAACATGGTTTTCAATTTGTCATTCCTCCAATTTATATTAATGAAAAATCAAAGAAAATTAACAAAAATTATCAAATCAACTTACAACTCATAACAAAAACTTCAAGTAGCCTTAGTCCTCCCCTTAGATGCTTAGTGATGTTAGAGGAGTCCAAAAACTTCAAATTTCCATCACCCCACAAGTATGCACACATATAGCCAAATTGGGGTTTTTTCAATTCTGAGGTAAAAACTCAAAATTAATCATTGATTCTAGGGTAGAAAGGGCCAAATTTTACCCGAATCTGTAGCCTCAACTCAATTTGATGAGGCATCACTGAATTAAGCTTACATTCCTTGCTTTCGCGCATGAAAAATACTAGAATTTGGGGTTTTTGGATCCTAAGCCATATAGGTGAAATTGATTAAGAGAAATAGTAGAGACAACTTTGAAATCACCTTACAAGCGAACCCTCATCTCGATTTAATGAAATTGCATCCAAAATTAAGCTTAAACTTAAAATTACGTCAGTTTAATAGTACAAATTAGGGTGTTATGATTAAAAGCTTATTAGATGAAATTGATTAGTTCAACTAGTAGATAAGGGACCAAAATACCTTAAAGAATCAAAGCCCTATGGAGGTTTCACAAAATTTTATCACATCACGTTGATTTCAAGGTCACTGAACCTTAACATGTTTTATTTTCCAATGAACGATAGAGAAACTAGTTGGACATTGATCGGCAATGTTGAGGCTATGTGAATGAAGTGAAATTTGGTGGAAGAAGAAGAAAAGCAATGGTTTTAAGCATTCAACATACTGCCTGCAAGAGAAAGAGTTCGTGGGAAGACATAGAGCTAAGGGGTAGTTTTGCAATTTCCCATGGGAGGGAAACGTGTCAATAATAATAATAAAAAAAAAGGTTATCTTTAAAGTTATCTATAGTGAAAGTTGAACTGGTGCACCTCTAACCACCTATACCAATCTCAAACTTAAGTTTAATACTAACTCATATTGTATTTAGTCTTTCTAAACTTCTTTTTTTTTCCACATAAAACAAGGTATTTAGACTATAAATTTCAAGAATATTATGTGAATATTGTCAAGCTGAGATTTTTAACCTTATCGATGGATTTTGCTTTAAGGATTCACTAGCATTAGACATAGCTGGTGGAAGTACCTTGCTATATGTGGCAAGCATGCTAGGTCCTTCTCTTTAACTTAACTGCATCTTAGGACCTGCGTTACAAATGCAAAGAGAATTCCAATGGTTCAAGGTTAGCAAAAAGCATGCCTTTTTGTTTATAGTCTTGTAGGAATATTACACAACAATATATATATATATATATATATATCATAGGCTATATATAGGTAAAATAAAAAACTGATCGTTATGCAAAGCCTAATATATTAAATGATGTGAATCATTAACTTGAAAATTAATACTCCCCAAAAAAGATGATTTTATCCTTAAGAAAATTTTGGTATTGTTGAAATTTTATTGCAAATTATAAGAAATGCAATCAAATGGGAACTCATATATAGAGATGTTGAACAATATTGAAATAAAGTAACCATACAAAAATCAAGAAATTTTTATTTCTTCTGCCTACATAAACACATATTAAGGATTCGCTAATGATATTGTATGTGATAAAGTAAATTAATTTTATATTGTTAAATAATTATTTCTTCTAATGAATAAAAGCTCCATATTCATGAAATAATGTTAGTTTTTGTAAGATATTATAAAAGAAATAATATATATAAGATATATCAACTTCTCATTGATGTGCTTCCTTTCAACACGTTACAAGCAATTATGTTATTGATTTGTACAAGAATATTAAAGTGATATGCACAAGGACATATATTTAGCAATGCAAATTGATCTTACCTAATTTTACCATACCATTCAATATCAATTCATGGGATTTTATGAGATTTAAAGAGCTTAAATGTATGGTTTGATAATATTTTGTGGTAATTTGGGATTAGAGGCGATTTCATACAAAATGTGTTTTGTAAGGGTAAAATTGTAATTTTTCCATTAATTTGACTTAAAATTATTTAATTTGGTAAATATGGGATATTAAAATATTTAAATTCTTGCATTGTAGATCAAAGTAAAAGGCTAGCCTAAAGAAATTGCAATCAAGGACTAGAAAAATTGGAAAATTACATAAAAGCCCTAAAACATCTTACTGTGTTTTTCGCCGCGGTAAACTCCATCTAACCTATGCAATTTTATAATTTAGCTCTAAACCTGGTTGAAAAGACCTAACCCAATTGGCTTCTTTTCAGCATTAGGGTTCCCATTGAAGAAAGGCAGTCAGCAACCAAGGAAGAGGCTAAAAAACTCATTCTTCTTCATTCTTTCCTCTCATTTATCCATCTTTCCATCATTTTTCTACACTTCCATGGGTGTTCTTGGTGATTTGGAGCTTAGTGAAGCATCCCTCTCCATCATGAGCAGCTAAACACCACTTACCTAGAGGAGATTTGATGAGGCCTGAGCTTGGAGCATCAACTAGGGAGTTTTTCTTATCCTTTTCCATCATTCCCTTCATGTAATCATTGTGTTTTGGTTAAACCATTTTAATTACATTGATAAGTTGAATTACATTACTGTAAATTTTATATTATGGATTGGATTTTGAGATTTATGTTTTAATTTGTGTGTTATAAGAATCTACATTTGATTATATAAGTATTTGATTTGGTTAAATCTAATATATCTTATGATTGATTGTCGTAGCTTGATAGCACTTGGTTAAGTTGCTCAAGTTGTTCTCAGATCTTTACATTGATCTCCCATTAATGCATTAAAAAGGGTAGTTAATGTTGTTGTGAGCCTTTGGGTTAAGGGTTTCATAAACAAGTTAATTTACCTAGTGTTTGAATGGTATTTCAAATCACTTGTGGAAATGGTTTTCTAAAGAAACTTCCATTTATCTTTTAAGAAGCTAGGAAGGCTTAATTGAATCTCCAATGGCCATTTCATCATCATTTGCATTAAATTCCAACTATTTTCATTCACTCATTCAATCATTTTGTTAATCTGTATTTGGTATAAGAAATCTAAAAAACATTTCTAGTTAGTTGCATTTCATTCAAATTCAATCCCATTGATAAACTAAAAGACAAAACTCCAATTTTTCCTATTTCTTCACATATTTTTACATTCAAATTACCTAGGACCAAGCTAGGCTCCTTGAAATGAACACAACCTAGATTGCACCATTATAGTGCATATTTGTATATGATATTAGCTTTTGACACCCTAACAATGAGAGTTCGATCAAAACTGGTGTCATTTCCAATGAGCCATTTATTTGGTTCCTTCAATAATTTGTGTGTCAATTTTGTGTCAACTTGGGGTCAACTGTGTGATTGGGATAGCCTTAATAGATCTTCTTTTGCATAATATCTCATACGATACTTTTCATTCTTTACTTTCATTTTGGATTATGATGTTTTTGGATTGGTTACTGTTATATGTGAGACTTCCACATCAATATTGAGTTTTTGAAGTGATTATTGTGTTAAAAAAAGGGTGATTTTTTATTCATTCTCATTTGGTGTAAATGATTATTTTCAAGCTATCAACCTTGTTTCTATTGCAAAATAGCATTAGGACACCTAGAGTGTTAAACATTTTTGTAAGTGCATAGGCCATTAAACCTTGGCAAGGTTTTGTTTTTTCTTATTAAATTTAGAAGATACAATAATTTTTCATCTTCGTCGTGGTAAAAATCCTTCTTCGCTACTATGCACTTCACCGCAGTCAAAATTACTTTTCGTAGTAGCAAACTTTGCTTGTTTTGAATTATTCTTGCCTCTATGTACTTCATCGTGCAAAAACAATTTTTCGCTATGGCAAACTCTTTATAAGTTTCACTATGTTTTTCACTACGGGACTTCACCACAGCAAACGTAACCTATTTTGGAAATTTTGTTTGCCTTTTCTTGAGCACTTTCTTATCCATTCACACTCATAAATTCGTGCATACATACACACTCATAAACATTTTTGGTGACTTTGTACATTCATACTTCTCTTAGATTGCTGTGCATGCCTTGAAAATCCAAAACTACTCTAACTCCTTTGAACCCTGAGATTGAAAGAAGTTTGAGATAGATTAGGAAAGAAAATAGGGTAGAGTGCTTTAGCATGGTGATTATAGCAAAAGAGCATACCACTAGGGAGTTTGACCTTGACTTAGAAATCCTTATTCAATTGACAATGAACCCTCAAAATCCTAATTGTTATAACAATAATAACAATGGAAGTAATGAAGCTAATGGCCATGAGAGAATGGGTAAGAATAATGGAGCTAATAACCAGAGAAGAAGAACGATAAGGGAAGTTACACAGTTTGATGAAAATTTTGAACAATTGGATGCTTGCCCTAATTTTGAAGTAGATTTTGAGATTAAAGGTCCATTAATATGCTCACTTCCTAAATTTTATGGTTTGGCAGGTGACAATCCATACATACATCTGAACGCTCTACACATGCATTGCCTGACCATGAAGCTTGTAACAACAAAGGTTAAAGATGTCATATGGAAAGTCTTCCACCTAACTCTTGAAAGAAGAGAAAAGGAGTGGTACATGAGCCAACCCATCTGCATAGTGAATACTTACTAGTCTTAGACCAACTTGAGAAGAGCATTTCTGGAGAAATACTTCCCATCTACTAAAGCTTTTGCTACAAGAAAGGAAATCTCTGTAGTTAAACAAGAAGAGCTCGCATCCTTTTATGATTTTTGAAGTCAATTTCAAGACATGTTGTCTAAATGCCCTAACCACCAAATACAAGATGAGTATTTGGTGTAATATTTCTACAATGGGCTTTTACCACATGACATGGATATGTTGAATGCTGCTGCTAATGATCAGTAGAGGATATGGAAGCTAGTGAGGCATGTGCTTTAATAAGAAAGTTTGCCATGAATCGACAACACATTGGATCAAGAGATGCTAGAGTAGTAAGAGAAATAGACCAATTGCCAAGAAACCTACTTTTGGTTAAATTGACTTATGATATGGCTAAACTTATCACTAATGTTGAGACCCTTAAAGCCATACCACCTCAATCTCTAGATTTGGTAGCTGCTAACTATACATACTGCAATTCCTCAATGTACATGACCAATGACAGTCCCAATCAGTATGAGGAGGTATCAACCATGTATCAACAACAGTCAGGGTAATCTCAGAAAAAAAATCCTTACTTCAATAATATATAACTCTGGATGGAAGGACCACCCAAATTTCAAATGAAGAGAAGGCAATAGTCAAAGCAACCTCAACTACTAAGTAGGTACTTCAGCTTATCAAGGAAATACTTACAATTTCTAAGGGGGTTCCTCGAGCCAATTTTAGAGGCCCAACTTTTCTAATTCAATGATTCCCACTCAACAAAGCTCTTCATCTAAACAGTTGATTTTGAAGGGAATTTTAAACTTGTCATCTCAAATAGAGAAGGATAAATCCAATATTGATGGAAAAATCACTACCATGAGTAAACAATTTGAATCATACTTCTCGAATGTGTTTGCTAAGATTGAACCAATAGAGACTAAGCATGATAATCTAAGCACATTTTTCACCTAACTCTCCAATAACATGAGTGAGTAGCAAGCTAAGACAAGTAGAGCTATGCCTTCAAACACTGTGATTAATTTGAAGTTGTTGAATGCTATAAATCATTGGAGTGGAAAGTAACTAAGATTTGCTAAAAAGGGCAGTGTAGAATATGCAAATGCAGGTGATAATCAAAGGCCAACTCTCACTTCCATGAGGCTATCTGAGAGCTCTATAAAAGCAAAATTAGTAGAGAAGAGCAAAGCTGCACGGCTTAAAAATAATCCAAAGTAAATTCCCCATGCATAAGAAAAAGAAAAAGAAAAAAAAATTATGAAGCAACAAAGCAAATCAACAACCAACAATGATCAAGGGGAAACAAGCAAAAAGAGAGCCTTAACTGCTAAAGGTAAGGAGGTAAATATCCAAGACCTTCTTTTCCTAATTCATTCCTCATGTCTAAAAGGGTAGTTACTTCTAAAACTATGCAAGATATCATTAAATTCTATAGTAAACTAGAAATTAACCTTCCCTTTTTAGATTTGATTATGAATGCCTCTCCCTATGCTGAATCTCTTAAGGAACTATGTACATATAAAAGAAAGTTCAAACCTAATGAAAGAGAGCAAGTTAGTTCTAATGTTTCTGCCTTATTCAAACCGTAAATCCCTGTGAAATACCAGGACCCCAGATCTTTCCCCATCCTATGCACTACAGGTAGAGTTACCATAGGGGAGCCTTGATAGATTTAGGGGCAGCCATAAATGTTATACCTTAATCAATTTATGAATCATTGGGTATTAATACCCTACAACCTATTATGATTGGCTTGCAACTAGCTAACAAATCAATTAGGAGACTCAATGCCATCATAGAGGATATCTTAGTACAAGTCAAGAGTTTGTTGATTCCTGTCAATTTCTATGTGCTTGGCATGGCTAGGGGATTATCTCATAACACTACTCTCATCCTTGGTTGACCTTTCTTGACTGCTAATACCATGATTAGTAAGAAAGAAGGCACCATTTCTATGGAGGTGGGAGATCAAAGGTCAATTTTAATATGTATGAGGCAATGAAGCATCTGTATGAGGACAATTCACTTTTGGGTATTAATGCTATTGATGTCCTTGTTGATAATGCATGTGCAGACTTTAATGTGAGTGACAATGTATCCACTTTTAAACCTTATTCTTGTAACTTCACTACCAGCAAGGGAATAGAAGTGGATAAAGCCAAAATTGAAGTAATCTCCTCCCTTCCATACCCCACCAATCTTAAGGATGTTAGATCATTTTTGGGTCATGTAGGTTTTTATAGGAGATTTATAAAAGATTTTAGTAAAATTACATGCCCACTTTCACAACTATTACAAAAAGAAAATGAATTTGATTTCAACGATGCATATGAGGCTGCTTTTAATGAGTTGAAAACTGAGCTTATTTCTCCTTCTATACTTGTTCCTCCTAACTAGGATTTGCATGTTGAACTATCATGTGACGCTTCTAATTTTGCTGTTGGAGTTATGTTAGGACAGGAGGAGAACTGACTCTCTAAAGTCATTACTTATGTTTCAAAGACACTAGACATGGCACAAGTGAACTATACCACATCAAAAAAAGAATTATTTGCCACTGTCTTTGCTCTTGAAAAGTTTAGACCTTATTTGCTTAATTCTAAGGTTATAGTTTTTACTGACCATGCAACTATGAAATATCTCTTTAAGAAGCTGCATTCCAATCTAAGATTACTTAGGTAGGCTCTTCTCCTTTAGGAGTTAGACATAGAAATCATGGATAGAGCTGGAGGTTAAAATTATATGGCAGACCATCTAAGCCGCCTACTCATTGATACTAAGGGAGTAGAACCTTTTGATTCCGCTTTTAACTTATTTCCTAATTTATTGTTGACTGTCATTGCTTTTAGGGAGCCTTGGTATGCTCACATTGTTAATTATATAATGAGTAAAGTAACGCCTCCCTCTATTTCTACTTTTTAGGCATAAAAACTCAAAAGTGAAGCCAAATATTATGTTTGGGATGAACCACACTTGTGGCACATGTGTGGGGACCAAATCATAAGGAGATATGTGCCAGAGGAATAAAAAGAGTACATCTTCTCTGCTTGCCCTACCTTATCATGTGGGGGGCACTTTAGTGCCCAAAAAATAGCTAGTAAAGTTCTAAACTGTGGGTTTTCTGGTCAACCCTTTTTAAAGACTCTTTCAATTTCAACAAAGCTTATGATAAATGTCAGGGTTTTAGGGGGTTAAGTTGGAGACATGAAATGCCATAACAACCTATGCTATTTTGTGAGCTTTTTTATATTCAGGATATTGATTTTATAAGCCCTTTCTTGTCCTCTAATGGGTTTTTTTTTTTTTATATATTGTTGGCAATGAACTATTTGTCTAAATGGATAGAGGCCATCCCCACCAAAAAAGATGATGCTCAAACTGTGTCCAAATTTGTCAAATCAAATATCTTCTCTCAGTTTGGGATTCCTAAGGCTATTGTGAGTGACCAAGGCACCCATTTTTGCAATAACCTTCTTAGTAGCTTACTTGCTAAATATGGGGTGACACATAAAGTCTCTACGACCTGCCACCCCTAAACAAATGGTCAAGCAAAGGTCTCCAATAGACAGACTAAGCAAATATTGGAGAGACTTGTATAGCCTTCACAGAAGGATTGGTGCGCAAAGCTAGAGAATACACAGTGGGCTACCAAACAACATTCAAAAAACCTATTGGGATGTCCCCATACTGCCTAGTATTTTGGAAAGTATTCCACCTCCCTGTGGAGTTGGAACACCAAGCATATTGGGTGGTAAGAAAGTGCAATTAGAATTTGGAACCCTCTGGAGAAGAGAAAATGCTACAAATTCAAGAGTTAGATAAGCTAAGAACTGAAGCCTACGAGAACATAAGGATGTACAAGGAGAAAATCAAAAGGATTCATGACAAAGGCATCCTGAAAAAATAATTCAAGGTTGGAGATAAAGTGCTTAAGTTCAAAGCTCATTTCAAGTTCAAATACAGTAAGCTGAAAACTAGATGGGACAGACCTTTCACTGTCATAAAGGTTTACCTTTATAGTGCCATAGAACTCTCAAATGACACTGATGGAATAAAGCAAGTGTTAAATGGTCACATTCTAAAGCTCTACTGGGAGAAGTTCAAGAAACTAGAACCGTAATGTCAGGTTGTTTCTTTCCTCCACTTATCCCTTATAATTTTGATCCTACTTGTGATAATTTTTTTGAACATTGGTTGTGAGATAAGTGTGGGGGAGGAAACCTCCTTAATAGAGTAGGAGTAGTTTTATTTACTTTGATTATTATGCATTTAATTGTTTTATGACTCTCGGTACTTGTTGTGCATGTGATGAATTAGTTCTGATCCTTATATCAAATTCAAATTAACTTGTTTATGATCTATGCATTTTTATGTTGTTCATTATAGCAAATTGATGTTTTCACTTCGGCAATGTCTCTTTTTCATTTACCCTTTTTTTTTTCTTTGTGTTGTTTGCCACGATGAACTGCATTCTTCCCCGTGGTGAAAGTAGTTCATTTTGGGTTTCACCCTTTTGTGAAGTTTACTATGGCAAACAACATATTTCACCATAACGAATTTGGTTAGTTCTTAAAAAAAAAATGGCAACTTTTGTTTTAGGGTAAAACCCCTTCATTCTTCCTTCACTGGGACAAATCCTACCTCCCTTATCCATTTCCCTTCTCCGGCATACCTTCTCCATTCCTTTTCACCAGCCTCCTTCTTTTTCCCTTCTCCAACGGCTTGTACATCTCTGGCAACCTTTTCTCTTCTCACTGACCCTCTTACTTTACCTTGACACCACCTTTCTTTCCCCTATCTTACCCCATACCCACTCGCCCCCCATCTCTTTCTCTTCTTCAACAGCCCCTCCCTCCCATTTTCTTCCCCAAACCAGCACCCCATTCCTCTTTTCCCCCCTTCACCGCCCTTTTGCCACATTTTTTCCCCTTTCCACTCCACCCCTATTTCTGCTTCACACCGCTGTCATTCCCCTTTTTCTTTTCCCTCTTCTTTCCCTCCACCACCCCTTTAACCCTTACTCTTCTTCACCTTCCCACATAATTTCTTCCCCTCACTCACTTACCACACATACAATACACCCAACTCTCTTCCATTCTTAGCTTACCCCCAGGTAATTTTCTCAATTTTTTTTTCTTTTTGACTCTTTGATTGAGTAGTGATAAGGCATTATCTAGAGTAGGAGTAAGATCATAGATTTTTTCTCTTTGTGTGTTCAATTGTTTGTGTTTTGTTTGTTATGTTTGAATTGTAGTCTAATGGCCCTCAAACGCTCCCACGTTCCACATTAACCAACCTATGAGGAAATTTAGGCCGAAATCAACAATAAGCGACTTATCCAAGAGAGGAGATTTGTACCTTATAGGGATGTCTCCTTCTACGCAGTTCTAGAATGTTATACTCACTTAGATGATCAATCCTCAAGGTCAGGGGAATAAGACTTTTGTGAGACACTTTTATAGTTATACTAGATTATATTCCCCTAGAAATATTCACTTTAGAGATGTGCTTATAGACTCATTCACTACTATTGATGTTAAGAGATTCTATAGGCTACCTAATAGACCCCACTGCCAATACAAAGCCATTTTATCAGATAAACCTAATTTCCCTTTTTATGACATAGCTACCACCGTAGAAGATGACAACATTGAATGGACTCAGCCTCATAAAGGGCAAAGCTACCTTAAGCACAACGACCTTAACTGAGACACTAAAACTTCACTTCATTTTATTACCTTTAATGTCTGCCCTACATTATACCTCAGCTTGGTTCCCAAAAAATGACACTTTTGATCTATCTTTTGATGACAGACCAGTTCGTGAGATTGGAGGATCTAATCTAAGATAATCTATTCAAAGCTATTCATAGCAAAAGGAAAGTTTAAAGTTTGATCTTTCCCCATATGATTTCATATATGTATAAGGCAACTAGAGTCTCAAAATTTGACACTGACATTAAATTTCACCTTGTATCGGTCTTGAACTATGATAGAGTGGTAAACACCAAAGGTAGAGGGCCAGCATAACCTAATATCCAGGAGTACTCCATGGAGGTTGATGAGGGTAGTGAGGTAGAGGAAAGAGCTATTAAACAGACTGAGACTGCAATGACCTTGGCATCCTTGTCATGGGACATTCTCCTACTAAAATTATGGTTTGAAAAAGATGGATGCTTATAAGAGGGAAGTAGATACTCTTATAACCCACTATCTCGATTTCTAGCTTCCCCTAGAGCCAGTCGAGAGCAATATTGATATCGATCTCAGTACCCCTAGCTTCGATGATGGGTTTCACGATATCGCAACTAGCCTTTGTGTCGACCTAGATGGTGTCGAACCTAGAGATGATCAACCAAAGGATTAGTGGGATGGGAAGCCACTTATTTTGCATTATTTCTTTTCTTTTATTTCCATTTCTTGTTTTTATTTTTAACCTGTATGATCAAACTTGTACTCTCATGGGATAGTTAGATATTTTTTATGATCTTTGTAGTTAGGCTACTAATGGCCTATTTCTGAAATAGTGGACCTCATGTATTATATTTTGTGCTCATTATTGTTTTCTTTGATTGCTTTACTTGTGCATTAAGGACAATGCTAAGTTTGAGTGTGGGGGAGGGCTTGATTGTTGAAGTGATGCGTAATGTCTGAATTTCAGTTTTTGTGTTATAGCTACAACCCTTTCTCTTTGGTAAATTGCATCAATTGAGCTTAAATTTTTGCAAGACTTTGCATTTGGTATTGGATACATGGGCTTTGAACTGAACCATGAAAAAAAAAAATTTCCATTTGTGTCCACTATGTTTTTAAGAGAAATAAACCCACATTTAAATTTTTGCTATTTATTTGTGATAGTAGAAAAGGTTTTCAATTTTTGCATTAAAGCCTTTTGATTCTTAACTCATTCATGGTAATTGAAACCCATTAAATGATCTTCACTCTTTGACTTGCAATCTTTGTAAGATGGTAATTAATTTTGTGTGCAATTGATCATTACAAGAGAACATGAGATTTAGCCTTGTTGGAAGTTGTTTGAGTCTAATTTATTTTTCTTTCCTAAGTGATGTCTACAAGGTTTTGCATTCTCTAGAACTTGCCTTAATTCCTGGTAAAAGCTTCATATGCATTAATGTAATGGATAGGATAAAGACATTCCCTTTATTCCCCATATTCCATAAACACAAACCTAGACATTTCATTTCATTATCAGCCCAATTGGAACTTTTTCATCACAGGTACCAATGTGTGCACAACATGCTCAAATTTCCAAACGACGTCATACTATTATATTATTACATTTATGTCTTTTATCTTCATGGATATGGATTGCCAAATAGAAAAAGAAGAAGAAGAAAAGGGTTATCATATTAGAAATAAAATAGTACCCAAAAAAAATGGGTAAAGTGTGGTTGATATTAAATAATTTCTATTCGTTTTTTATATAAATGCAAGAGGTGGAAAGTGTGGTACCTCCTGGATTTAAAAAACTCAAAATCATCATGGAATGCCACCTGAAAATATATTCAAAGAGAGCCACCAAGGGTTAAGAAAGGAAGGAGAGAAATGGATGAAGGGAACAACATCTTCATGTTCAATTGTTGCGTTGTTGGTGCTCTAGTTGTCACTATTATGTTTGTTGCGGTTCTCACTATACCAGGAGGAAAGAAGCAGGAGCTTGGGTACCCATCATAATCTCAAATGCATTATCGTTGTTTCCTTCTTCAAATTATGTGCAGATATTTCTAGGGATCCTTACCTCACGTTATGCAGAAAAATATTTTTCTTAAATCACTGCCTACAAAGTTGATTATAGGCCTTTCTACACCTTTTCTTTTATTGCAACTATGATGATAGCTTTTTCTTTCTGCATTATTACCATGCTACAACATGCATACTCATGGTCATTTCTTCTTGTTACTATGCTTGCTACAATTCCCTTTTCTTGTTCAAATTGTTTCTTCTGCTTATGGTCGAAGTGTTTTCTAGGAATTTAATTTATATGTTTCAAGTCATTTTATTTTGTTGCTAATTTTAAAGTTCTTCTTTGTATTTTATTATTTTTATTTAAAAATGACTACTACACAGGCTTCCAGCATTGTTTTTTTGTCTTCAGGCATATATGCTAAATTTCTTCCAAAGATTTAACATTTTCTATTTTCAATTATTACATACATACTCAAATGTTACATGTAAATTACCAATTGTATAGATATAAATAAAGGAAATATATGAGCTGATATTTTTGCATGCACAAACTATTCAAATTTTAAGCCTACTTTGTTTCGAGAGTGGAGGGAAAGGAATTCTTTTATAAAATTTGTTTGTCACTTCATTGCTTGTTCAACTATATCTCGAAGGTTTGAGAATTGGTTTGTGTTATTAGCTACTAGTTTACTTGTTCGAATTGTTGCTTTAAGCATTTATTTGGTTAGCCTTGCACCATGGCTATCATTGTTCTACTAAATTATTGTAATAGAAATAAGCCGCTTTTTTTGAAAAATAGTTAAATACCATGTATATTTGCCCCCTCTTAATTGATTTATTATTTTCCATGTGAGAAGAATATTTAAAATAATTGTAAGATATGTTTGCTCCTGCTACTCTTAGAGTATAGCTATCACTGGACCGATCTTAAGTCCATTTATAGCACAATAATTAAACGTTTACAGGCTAACTGTTTCATATAAAATTGCATCGCGAAGCCTCACTGTCCCTTCCTTTTCCGATGAAGTGAGTATTGAGTAACTAAATAAGTTGATGTGGTGGGGAAAAAAATTACCAAAATTTATTTAGGCAATATCTCCACGATTGGGTTATGTTATCCAATTTGAAGTCTCTAACAGATCTGTATGATAACTTGCAAGAAACTTCTAATCAATAATTTTTAAAAAAATGCAATGAGATATCAATTATATACTGTTAGCTTTGAGAACTTAAGGACGCAGAAGAGAAGACAAAGAATAATAAAAAACAAAATGAATGGAAAAAAAATTCTCATATAGGTTCTCTTTTGAACAGGCTATTTATACATAATACAAAACACAATTTTCTGCTAGCTTCTTAGAAGTAATCTGACTAATACTGCAGCCTCTTGAATAGTGGTGTGATAAATTCAAAAGTCAAACAAGAAATCATGCCATATAGTACAACTTTATCATCCCTTAGCATATTACTAATACTAAGTATAAAGATGCACAAAAGTTCCTACTTTATAATAAAAGTTGCACTAAAATTATTACCCAATAGCTATTAAATACATCATTTTATGGCCACAAAATTACATTTCTACTGAAGATGCCTGAAACAATTAAAAGTAGAAGAGATTATCTAAACAAGAAGAGGAAATTGTAATAACACAAAGAAGGTTACTAAAATACTAGCAAGCTTAACAACATAAGGAAAATACCATATGTATGTTGTAGCATAATAAGAAATCCAACATGAAAAGCTATAATCACAGTTGCAATAGACAAAAGAAAAGTGCAGAAAGGTTTAAATTTAACTGTATATGTAAATATTTGAGGAAACCGTCCTCTATGTAGTGTAATGAGATATGGAAACCTAGAAATATCTGCAGAGAAATTGTGGAAGAAACCAAGGACAATTCATCTGACAATAAGAAAAGCGTAATTTACTTTTCCTTCAAAAATATTAGGCTCTTATGTCATACGCATGATATCCTCTTATGAGGTTTGGACCAACTCTACTCATGGGGGTAACTTGTGTAGGTTGGTGACTAAAATAGGTTACCCTGTATTTACCCACTTAATTTGAAGGGTTAGAATATTGAACTTGATCCACCTTGTGGGCTAAATGGAACAATATGTTTAACTCACAAAAAATATTTTTAAAAAATCTGTTAAAAATGAATAAAAAATTATTAAGCCAAATATCTAATTCAAATACTAAAAATTTATTCATTTTATCCATGGTTGATCAAATATTGAATATCTAACGACAAAACAAGAAAAACAACCACTTTAAACTATGGAATATTAAACTTTCACTTAAGAAATTCCATAAAGCCTCTCAAACGTGAAAGAAGCAACAACAAGGCACCAAGTTGGTTGAACGTGTCAATCCATGAATCCACCAAACTAGTATATTTAATCTGAGTTAAGTAGGTCAGGTTAATTCAAACCACATATATATGTTAATAAGTTAAAAATTTCAACTAATCCAATAAAATGATGTCTTAAATGGGTTGAACCGTTTCGGTGGCTCTAAGAAAGAGACAAATGAAGAGACAACATATTGAAGTAGAAGATATCTACCTGAACGTCAATAATTAAGATAAAAAAAAAAATCTAGTTATAGGGTGCTTTTAATATTAACATAGTGGGAGGAGAATTAACGGCTTTTATTATTATTATTATTATTATTATTTTGCTAGTGAACACATAAGGGACAAAATCATCTAATGTGTATAGTGTCATCAGCCATGTATTAGCATATCATATACTCAAGCGCACAATTACTTCCTATTAATGTTACACTTAAAGCCATCATAAAGGCAAATCCCAAACAATGCGAGAATTAATGGCTTTAATTACTTGATATTTATTTAGTATAATTTTGAAATTAATGAATTTACTTTTAAAAATAATTTTATAATTAATATAAAATATTAAATATACTATAAGTTTTTATATTATTTTTTCGTATACTAAAATTTAGTCACCATTTGAATCTAAGCATGGTTGTCCGTGTCCTAACTAATAATGGAACACGTTGACCACTACGAGTTGATGAACTACACTTTTGATTTGTTGTCATTTACTTTTTTTTTAAAAAAAATGCTGATGGAATAATAATATCTGATTAATTAATAACAATATATTTGTTATTTTTTATATAATGTAATCCATTTTTTTTATAGGTTAATGTGAACGCATTTGTACTCAAGTGTGACTTAGAACACAGTTGTGCCAAAAAAGAAAAAAAGAAGGACCATTTGTATTCAAATTCCCCTGACCCAAACAGCTTAAAAATGCTTATATTTATATTAAAAATAATTTATTATGGGCAATTTTGCAATATAAAATCTTGATACTGAACATTCATCATGAATCCAAGGGCTAACACTTATTTACAATTAACAGAACTTGGTTTACTAACCTGCATATAATCTTTTAGTTATATTTTGATAGTTTTGATTTTTAGTTGTTATATATACGCGCCCCAGAGTTACATATAGGCTAATTATCAACGAACGAAGGCAATCTGACTAAATTTACTGCATGCACAAGCATGGCTTAAAATTAAAATTTTATTTTAAAAATACTGTCAGAATTAATATTAAATGTTAAATATTTAGATACTAAAAAATGTTATTCGCCAATGGAAGGTGTATCATCAATTATTATTTAGATATTAAATAGTTAAAATGAACAGACTAATATATGTGGTCATAGCGGGATTGGTATTGAGACTTAAAAAGATTTCTCTTAGACTCAAAGACGAATCTATATGTGATTTTAAGAGTGGTGAAATTCTTTAAATTAAATATTTAAAACAAGGGAGATGAATTCTTAAAATTAAAGCCTGAACTTTTATAAATTGAAGAACTAAATAAAAAATATATATGATATAAAATTATATATAAAAATTAAAATTTTAAAAATTTTAGGAGCAACCCTACCCCAAATCCCTTTGGGTGCTTCCCAGCTTGGACTCTTGTGCTTCGATTTTATTGTTAAAGGGTTAGTTAATTGCAACTTGTAATTTATGCTTTTATCCACAAAATACATAAAATATGCAGACAAACGATGTCATATATATATATATATATATATATATATATATATATATATATATATGTATAGAGTGGAGCCACACAGGCCCATCATTCATTTATTATCAAAAACAAAACTTCACTTTCCCCGCTCTCTCTACTTTGCTGACTTGAATTTGGTATATGCTTTTTGGTGGAAGCTTTCATTTCATATATGGCTCCATTTTAGCCATCATGTCTGGGTTGCCGGCCATCCCATTTTCATAACAACCACTGAGACTAAAGCAAAAAATAAAAAAGCCACCATGTGAACTTATTATTTTTAGTCTTTTATTTCCGCACGTATTTGACTTTTACTGTCCAAATTTAGTTTACGCATATCTGAAAGCGGATTGATTTGATATTATCACCAACTAACATTGATATGTTCAAATTATTTACAACGCAATCATCCAGATCCGGATAAACATATATATAGAATGGCCAAAAAAATTTAAAAAATCAGGTCAACTTATATTATTAAAAAAAATTATAGTTAAATTTCTAGAATTAATATTATATGTTAAATATTTAGATATTGAAAAAGTATTGTTAGCCAATGAAAGATGCTTCACCAATTTATATCAAGATATTTAAATAATGTTACAAGCCAATCATCCCATCCCAGCAACCACATAGACTGACGCAAAAAATTAAAGAACCCCAAGTAAACTTACAATTTTCAGTCTTTTATTTCCATGGATTTAATTATTACTATCTAAATTAGTTTACTGATCTTTATGTGAAACCGAATTGATTTTATATATATATAAGTCAACCATCCAGATCACATATCACATGAAACATAAATAATGACCAAAAGAAAAAACCTTGAAAAACCAAGTCATCTTATATTATTAACATCGTCAAATCGTCGCCAGATCAGAATGAACAAATAGAATGACCCAAAAAAAAAAAAAATACGAGGTCAACTTATATTATTAACAAAAATTATAGTTAAATTTTAAAAACCATATATGTTTACAATAATATTAAAAAATATTTTAGATTTTAAAATTATTATAAAGAAAGTAGGACCAAAATTTTTTTAACTAAGAAAATTCCTGCTTTAAGACACTGACACCTTGTCATGAGACTTTTTATTATTCCTTCTCAAAATTTTAAGATAATATAGTTAAGGTTCTTCAAAATAAATAAAATATAATTCTAATGTAAACCTACAATGCCAACGAGATTTTTGGCCTCATTGTTCCTACATTCATTGGGCTTGGTTTCCTCCTAATGCCACGTGTCCTTACAAATGCTTTAGGGCCATGTGTCTTCTAGGCAAAGCTAAATTCCCTCAAGTTGCAACTTCAAGAAGGTGCACCGCATCACTCCCTCTTCAACATCATGCTCCTGACCCTAAATTTAATTTGTTTATGGAATAGAATACTTAGATTTTCTTTAAATTTATTTGAAGATCTTTTTTTTTAATTTTCAAAATATGCTTGAACTTGTTTTCAAATAAAAAATTTTACTTTCAATCTAATTTGAAACTTTTCTATTAAAATACTCACAATTAATTTAAATACATTTCTTTTGTTTACTAATAAAAGTTTATTTTCTTTATTTATGTATATTAGGACAAATTTGATAAAAAAAAAATAATGATGTAGATGAGAATGTTTCGGTTATCACAAAGCATGACCTATAATTTTCACTCATAAAAAGAAAACCCACTATCTATATAAGTTTATGGAGGTAATGATTTTAAAATTAAACTAAAGTGTATATTTAAAAAATAAAGAGGACGCAAGTCTATCTTTAATAAAACTCAAAGGAGGTCTGTCTCATTAACTCTTGCTTATTTCTTCCAAGCTGTTGGATCACGAAATTCATGTACACTTATAAAATAAATTCTGACTAAAATGTACATGCACCTAGTGCATCCCACAATTTTTTGTTAGTTCAGTTGTTTTCCTTTTACCACATTCTTTTTTTTTCATTATTTCATTATTTCTTTTTTACCTTTCTTTAAAAGAAAAATTATATTTCTTGTTACATGATAGAATTGTAATTAATTTTAGTTTACAATACCTGAATGCAAAATAATTTCATGTCAACAATTAATATATATATTTTTTAGCCATTGAAAGATGCTTCACCAATTAATATATAGATATATAAATAATTTACAAGCCAATCATCCTATCCCAACAACCATAAAGACTAACGTAAAAAATAAAAAAATAAAAAACAAGTAATTAACTTTTTATTTCCAGTCTTTTATATCTGAATTAATTAGTTTGCTGATCATTATCCGGAAGTAAATTGATTTGATATGCATATCCAAATAATTTACGAGTCAATCATCCGGATCACATTTCACATTAAACATAAAGAATGACCCAACGAAAAAAAATTAAATAACCAAGTCATCATATATTATTAACATCGTCCATTTGTTGCCTGCTCTTCCTTCCTCAATCAAGTTAAACAGAATATGGTGTCTAGACTTTTTCTGTCACTGTATTCCAAAGTCAACCCAACAATCAATATATGGTAGATTTAGTTCAGCATCATTGATCGTACATTCATTGGGCTTGATCTCTGATGAGTTCCTCATTGAGTTATTTTTGTATATATTTTACAAGAGACTTATCATATATTTTGAATATATTCTTTTAATTAAGTGGCCAAATAAGATTAATTTCATGTATTTTAGGGATTGGACTATTTGGTAGCTTCATTGCATTAAATTCAACTATTTCAAACAATTTTAATGGAAATTGTAGGATAATTGTATTAATAAAAGGAAATGAGAGTTTGGAGACACTGAGTAGTGAGATTCAAGCATGCTTAGAAGGCTTTTACAAACATGTTAGAAGTTGGAAGAAGTCAAGAAAGAAAGTTGTGATTGATATTTGTTTTTAAATGGTGAACACTCAATTTTGAAGTCACTTTTGGACCTTTAAATGTCATACTTTGGATATGACCTTTTGACAAGAAGTTGTAGATCTAGCTTAGAGCTTTTTACAAGTATTAATTTGCTAAATTCTGACATCGGATGATAAATTCAAGGCCAAATGATAGAAGTTGTGTGACGAACCTAGGCGCCCAGACATGCATAAAATACTATACTCTACATTTTTTACTGATATATTGTGGAGCTTTAGAGATTTTAAGGTTAGAACACCAAAGAAGGAAAGAGGAGGCTCAAAATTTTGCTTTGAAGGCAAGGGAAAGTTTCACTTTCTTGGGTCTTCCAATGTGCTTCTTGGAAGGAGAGATCAAGGATTGGTCTTTTTTTATTCTTCTATAGAGGTTTCCTTCAATTCTTCTCTTTTTCTAGTTTTCACTTTTTTCTTTCATTTTATTTCCTTATTGTAGTCTAGATTTGCTTGTTGTTGGTTGTAGTTTTGGATATTGATATATATATATATATATATATATTGAGTAGGGATTTCATGGTTTTACAACGAAATATGTTAAGTGAGAATATTTGTTTCCTCTTGTAATTATAGTTTGATTTATGGTTGTATATTGCTTCTTAATTGGACATTTTATATATTTTAGTCAATTAATATGATTGCAAGTGGAATGAATGGTTTATTTTGTTGATTTTTTTCAAAATCTCTTGTTATAGAGTCAAGTGCCCATAAGGTATTTGATGAAATGTCTTATTCAGAATTGAGTGGAATGTGCCTTAAATGATTGGAATCAACCTTTAAGTATATTCACACTTCTATCCTCAATAATTTGTAGTAGGTTAAAGTACCTTAGGATTAATTTTCCTTAAATGATTGGATCAACCTTCAAAGGACCCTAAAGGTTAAAGTAGTGCAAATCTACTTTGATGATTAGGATTAACCTCTAGGTAGATTGTATTTGATGGTTTAGCTCTTAATCTTAAGCATTCTAGGGAAGATTTCATTTAATTCATTGGGATTAACCAATTGGAACTAAAATTAGGATAACCACTAAGATCAGACTTATCATTTTAATGAGTTAAATTATCCAAAAGTAGGAATTGAACTATGTGGATCAAAGTTAAGAATGAATTTGATAACTCAATATATCCTTACTTGAACTCCCAATTAGCCTAATATGGTGTAGTGTCTTTGGTCTTTTATTTTAAGTATGGGTCTTAGTATGCCTTAAAATAGCTTAGGTGTTTATTTTCTTTTATTGCCCATGAATACTTTTTTAGTTACTAGATTTATCTGAATCACTAGTGTAAATATTTAAATAATCACACTAACCCATACTTTTGTACAAATTGTATATTTGGTAAATAAAAATTTAATCTTAAGAACAATAAAAATAACATATTATTCTCATAGGAATGATTCTAGATCTTTTAGATTCTTTTACTACAAATTGACTTGCATACATGTGATTCATCAGTCTCTTACTTATGCCACATGGCTTTTCAAACCTTTTTGGGACACGTGTCTTGTAAGCAAAATAGGCCTCCTTTGGTTCCAATTTGTAAAACATGCACCACATTATCTTCCTCTCATCCTCATCATTTTTATTTGTTTTCGTTACTTTATTATTTTGTTATACGAAGACTGACAAGTTAAATAATTCACATGCCAATCACAAAAACAATGTAAGGATTGACCACATGAAAAACACTCTAAGTAAGCTTATATTATTCAGATTCAAATTAAAGAAAGGGAATAAGTGGGAAATATTTTACAATATTTGTCACTCTTTCCCTCATATAAGAGGAGTCTCTAAAGCCAAAGATGCATGGCATAATTTTAATTATACTAGAGCTAGAGCCATAGCCGCTAGCTCAATACCTTATTCCAAACATACTTCATTTGCATTAATGTGCTTTTTAGTTTCTCATTTTTAGTGTTGGTTTCTATTAAGAAATCTAATTATTTCATGGCCAATTCTATTGAGAGTTTGACTAACTCTTAGGAAGAAAAACAACAGGGAAACCATGTGTTTTTGACATATGATAAATGATCATTATTAATTTTGCAATTAAATTCATACAAACTTGTTACCTACTTGTTGGTGTATGATTTGGATCCCTAGTAAATGGATAAGATTTGAATTCATTACTTTTGAGAATTTAAATTCATCGCATTAAACTTTCATTCAATTGTTTAGATTTAATAAATATTAAATAGTTTCTATTAGCTTCTTAAAATCTAGACCATTAATTTTTTATCTTGTAGTTTAGATTTCATTGAATTCACCTACATTTGAATTTTAACTTCACTAAATCCATTTTTGTAATATTATATACTACAATAAATATCAATTAATATGAGTTTAATTAGGGTTTGGAAAATTAAATTTCCACGTTTTCACCTTAAGTTTTTTTAATAAATTTATAGGAAAAACAAAGATTGGAGAAAAATTGACATTGTCTAAGAATAATTAGTTAATTTGTATTAACAATAATTAATTATTTAGCTAATTAACATATCATTTATTATACTTTGACTAATATCAAATAATTAATTTTATATGTAGCACTACTTAAATTGACTATGCTATGTGATTTGATAGCTTGTGTAAGTTGGACTATTTATAAGTTCATGTTAAAAGAAGTCCTAACTTGTAGCTCATTAGTAGAGATAATTATCTTATATATTTTAGCTACAGTTTTACCTATGTGACAACTTTTTGCCAATTTGGCAACTAGAAGTTGTGATTTTTCCCACTACAAGGAAGATAGGGATTTTAGCATCATTCCAAATCATATTTGAATATTTTATTTCAATCACTCCATTTTAATTATAGCACCATGTGTTACTACTTTTGTGAAATTTACATTAAATTGAAAATTGTCAAAGTACCCATACACCTAATTAGTAGCATTCATCACTTCACTACAAAAAATGCGGGTCATAGCCGTGGTTATATAGCTGTGGTTGGCTAACTGTAGCTCTAGCTGTGTTTCAGAAAGACCGCGACTAAGTAGCTGTAGTTACACAAATCACAACTACTTTGTTATAGTTACAAGAACCATAGCTACTAAGCTGTGGTTTTATCATGAACTGCAGCTAGGGCATTACTAGGGCATTTAATGCCCTTGCCCCTATCTGCACAAAATCATGCAATAGCCTTAGCTAGCTGCAGCTAGTGCCACCATCTGAGAGGTAACTTTCAAGGATCCATTCTCTCTCTTTCTTTTCCGACACCCATCCTTGCTGTGCCCCTTGCTTGCCACCGATGGAAAAACACACTAGTCACCGCCATCTGTCACTGCCCTTTAGCTATCGAAAGCTCACCGGTCACCGGCACCATTCAAGTAGGTGTTAAATTTTTTTACATTTTTTTATATTTTTAAATTAAATATTTTTTTTAATTTTAACATGCCTATCATGCTAAAAAAATTAAATAAACATTGATGTGTGGAAATTTAGATTATGAATATATTTTTTATTTTTAATATTTAATTATAAAATCCAAATACATAAATTTATGAACATTTAAATATAATTTGTTAATCTTATTTGTTTATTTGGAATTTTATTACTAATTTACATATATATATATACATATGTAGAATTTATGTAATGTTGACAAATTATACTTTATGTAATGCTTGATTGTAAAAATAGAAATTGTGATATTAACTCATTTATCTATAACTTGTAGAAATAGTTTTGATAGAATATTGCTTTTATAATGACCATTTGTTCAAATATAGATTATTATAATGCCAATGTGCATATGTTGATTGTTAGCTCATATATTAAAATTTGATTATAGCTAATTTCCTATATTGATTAATGTTATCCAATTTATACCCTTTTGGTGTTGGAGAAAATTATTTTAGGAGATTTGAAGTTGTATTTTGAAATAGATAAGAGGTGGATTGACATGCCGCGAAATAATCCTCAATATTTGGAAGGATTAAACAGCTTTTTAGACTTTGCTTCCGCTAATAATAGTGTTTGGGGTATAATAATATATCCATGTCAAGATTGTAAGTTTAAAAAATGGCAAGGTAGAGAAGAAGTTCAGGATCACTTAATCATTAAACCATTTCCTAAATGTTACCAATTTTGGCTCAAACACAGAAAGACAAGTAGTGTGAATACCATAACTGAAACTCCTACAATACCACATATGGTTGAAGAAAGGATTAATGCCAATGACCACATAATAGACATGGTTCATGATGCCTTTGGGTATCATCCAAACAATGAATGCATGAATGAAGATATAATAATGTCATGACCAACAAATCTTACTGTGACAAATGATAGTGCAGAGTTCTTAGAATTAATTAGAGATAGACAACAAAGTTTGTATGAAGGATGTGAAAAGTATTCAAAGTTATCATACCTGATAAAATTGTATCACATAAAGTGCATGTGTAAGATAAATGACAAGGTAATGTTGATGAAATTAACATTGTTAGTAGACATTTTTGATATTGCTAAAATTCTACCATTGTTTTATGAGGCCATGAAAGCTATATCTAAACTTGGACTTGATTATACCAAAATTCATGTATGTCCAATTGATTGCATGTTATACATGGGAGAGGATACAAAATGAGATACTTGCAAAAAATGCAATATATCTAGGAGGAAAATCAGTAGGAAAGGTATATCAATTGGTGGAAAAAAGTTGAAAAAGTTACCTGCTAAAGTGTTAAGATATTTTCCACTGACACTCCTATTGTAGTTGATATTTATGTCTTCTAAGATAACTAAGCATCTATAATGACATTCTATGGATAATACTAATGATGGCATGTTAAGACATCCTAGGGACTCTGAGGCATGGAAAAAATTTGACATCATGCATCCTTAATTTGTAGCAGAGCCATATGATATATGGCTTGGCTTAGCCACTGATGCATTCAATCCATTTAGAAACTTAAGCACTAGTTGTAGTATGTAGTCAATGATGCTTATGCCTTATAATCTTCCTCCTTTTATGTGTATTAAAAAAAGTTCATTCTTTCTTTCAATGATTATCCCAAGTAAATGAGCACTGGAAATGATATAGATATATACTTGCAACCATTAATAGAAGAGTTTAAAGAATTGTGGAATGTTGGTATTAAAATGTTTGATTCACACAGTAATGATTAGTTCAATATGCGCACAACTTTGTTATAGACTATAAGTGAATTTCCAGCTCTTGGAACATTATCAGGATGAAATAAATATACTACGTTAACTTGTCCAACATGTAATTTTGACTCAACACTCATGTGGCTTCCGTGTAGACAGAAGTAGTGCATTATGGGTCACCAACGCTTTTTGAATCATGGTCATAAGTTTCGATTAGCTCACTTTCAGTTTGATAAATATGTAGAAAAGAGCAATCCACCAGTTGCAATTAAGGGCTCAGATGTTTTAAAGAAAGTTGAGAATATTAATATGACATTTGGAAAAGAGGTGGAAGTTGAAAGTCATGGTTAGAGATCTTGAGTAGGTGGTGATTCTAGGGTAGTGTAATAATAATGGCGTAAGAGAAGTAAGTTTTTCCAATGTCCATATTAGGAGATAAATTCATTGTGTCATTGTCTTGATGTCATGCATATTGAGAAAAATATGTGCAACAACATCATATTCATTTTGTTAAAAGATACTGGAAAATCAAAAGATCATATTAAGGCATGAAGAGACTTACAGGAAATTGGAATACGTCCTGAACTTTGGTCAGAGAACATGGTAAATATCCTCCTGCATTATACACAATGACAAATGCAAAAAAGCAGTTGTTTTTAAAGATTTTAAAGCATATTACTATGTCAAATGGGTATTCAAGCAATATCTTTAGATGTATTAATTTAAGATAGAGAAAGATTAGGGGATTGAAAAGTCATGACTCATATGTTCTTATGGAGCAACTTTTACCTCTTGCAATGAGAGCAACTCTTCCAAAACAAGTGTCTGTAATCTTAATTGATCTGTGTTCTTTCTTAAGACACCTATGTAATAAGGTGTTAAATTTACAAGAACTTGACAAACTTTAAGATAGAATAGTTATGACATTATTTCATATGGAAATGGTTTTTCCCCTTCCTTTTTTACAGTCATGCTTCATTTAGTTGTACACCTAGTTGATTAAGCCAAACTAAGAGGCCCTATTCAATATTGGTGGATGTATCTAATAGACAGGTTAGTATATAAACCTTTATCTCGTATTTATTTCAAGTTAGACAATTTTCAATTTTGGCTTATCATATTTATCTCCATCAAATATTTAGGAAAATTAAAATCTTATGTTTTAATAAGGCTCAACCTGAGGGTTACATGGCCCAGGAGGTCTTGACTTTTTGCTTAAGATATCTATATGGGATTGAAACTATGTTCAATCGACCAACTCAGGCTGATGATCACCCTAATGTAGCATTACCTGATGTTTCATCTTTATTTCCACCTGTTGGAAAACTCGTCGATAGTTATACTTACTTCACTCTATTTGTGACGGAGAAGATGCAAGCACACCAACATGTGTTGACCAACTATAGAAAAGTTGAGCCCTTCCTCTAGCAAGTTAATTACATAAACTTTTATAACCAAAAAATAATCACATTGTACAGTATATTCACATATGCATTCTGTAGGGAATTTAGAGGGCACTTGCAAAGACAATTAATAAGTCATACACGGTCTTCTTTTATTGACAAGAGAGGTCATAGAAAGTTTGTTAACTAGTTTTCTCATTGAGTAAGCACGTTTGTAACATGTACCTTTAATACTATAGTAAGTTAATATATAAAAAATTTCACTTTATTTTCATCAGATAGAGTGTAACAATAGATAACCCCATTCAGATGATTTTAAGTCTCTAACATTAGGACTAATTGATTGTGTGAAGCGTTATAGTGCATACAATATTAATAAGTTCAAGTTATGTATCTTAGAACGTGACTAACGACTAAAAACACAAAATAGTAGAGTCTTCGATACATTTAGAACAAGGGACTATGCAAGTAGTAGTGATAACCATATACGTTTGGTGGTGTTCCTTATTATAAGAAGTTAGTTTTTATAATTAAGCTAAACTAGCATGGTCATTTTATGGTTACTATGTTCAAGTGTAAGTGGGCCAACACAACTAATCCTAGAGGGATTGTGGTTGATGACTAAGGGTTGAGGTTTGTAAATTTCACCTAATTGATACACACTGGTGTGAACGAGGACCATAAGCCATACATTCAAGCCTTAGAGGCTCCAAAAGGTTTATTATGTGGAAGATGAGTTAGAAATGAGTTGGAGTATCCCTATACATCTCAAACCACATGACTTATATGAAATGTGAGAAGGTTACATATTACAAATGTGAGTCATATCAATCACAAGACTTGGATGTATTATTTCCAAAAGAGGGAAATATGTCCTTGGCAAGGTCCTTAGTTATACATATTAAATTATGTCTTACCATCATGAATCTCTTAATTTATTGCATAATTGTATTTTATTCTATTTTGTATTTACCTCTTATGCCTTTACTGTAATTGATGTTTCCATCCCTATAGGCAAGATTTTGAAGATGAACCGCTTATTGAACAAGATAAGTAGTTTAAGCCATTCTTGTGGAGCATCATCCAGTGATCATGTACCATCTGAAGGTGGCTCTTCAAGACAAGTAAAGACCTATAAAGGAACTCTATATCCAGATGAATGTACTGCAAATCTTGATAATGATAGTGGTGGTGAGGCAAATGAAGGACCTTCGTAGCCACAACATCCACCTTCACACAAAAAAGCTTAGCTTGTTGATGTTGTTGGTATGAATGTTATAAATTTGTGATGTGTCTTCCATAAATACAATCAATATCATGTAGTAAACATGTTTTAATAGATGATGATGCTTGATAAAGCCAAGGACTTTAAGTTATAATGATCTTTGGCTAAGTTATAATGATCTTTGGCATATTCCCTATGGTGAGCGAGTTGTATTGAAATAGAACCCTAATGGTCATCCTATAGAAGATAGAAGTGGTTTGTTAACTAGATTCCTAAGATTTGTTAGTAAAAACTTCAAATTATTTCCTATAAGCTATCCTAGTTGGAAAAGAGTTCCAATAGAGTATAAGGAAAATGTATACAACAATAACTTTTGAAACTAAGTACATTTTTGGATGTACAACTACTAACAGTATTTCTTTTACCTTGAAGGCTAAATTTGTAGTTAGCACTGAGCTACACAAAAACTATATTCTGAAATCCATTTGATAGAAGTAGATGGATAGAAGACAGGATTTGTGGTAGAGTAAGGATGATGGTGTAGGCAACCGAGAACAATTGATTACTAAATGCCTCGACAATATTCATAAAGATTATTGGGCATTGTTTGTAAACTACCACCTCAGCTTAAAGACTAAGGTACCAAGTATTATTGTTTTATTGCATTTTTTTAACTTCTCTTATTATGCATGATTGTGTATTTTTCCATTATGAATAGGAAAATGCTAAAAAAAAAAAGGATAACAGAAAGAAGCAACTTATGCCTCACACAAGTGAAACAAAGAGTTTAGCACATAGGCAATCTTAATTTGTAGAGATTGTTTTGCTATCTTTTTGGCAACGTACATATGTGTTATTATATACTACTCAATTGTAGGAGTTAGAGTTAAGTCATCTGATAAGCATAGGAGAAGTGTAGACAGCTACACATAAAGATGCTAATGGGTCTTATGTTAATGACGAATATTCAGTGTAAGTGTTCCTAGACTGTGTTTTGAAAATGAAGTGGGGTGACCTTTGATTTAACTATGTCAATGTATTCCATTATGGCTTTGTTTTGTAAAAATGTTTTGGTTAATGCCTGTGAGTCATGGGTAAATACTTTTTTTTGTAATGTAAGAAAAGATTGTTGCCTATGAACCTAACTCTATGTCCATGTCTCAAGAAATTTCCATTGAGTACTCTTCAGCCTATGCTTTAGAAAGGTAGGAGCACGCAAGTTGTGTATGAGGATTAGGATTGGATCCATATCTATCCCAAGTGTTTGGACGTACCTTTCATTCTTCCACTGGTGCAAGCTCTTCTCGTCCTTCCAATATAGAGTTACAAAGTTAGTTCATTTAGATGCAATCAGTGAAACTAACTTAAAGTCAACAAATACAAGATCAACGTCAATAATTACAAGATGAAAATAAAAGGTTGATGCCTTAGTAAGCTTTATCAAGCAAAATTTTTAGAGTCAATTGCCTCTTGAACTTAGTGTTCCAAACATCACCAGTAATATTTTTAATACATACATTATACTTTATTTCATATCTTAGATAAATGGCTACAAGCTGCAGTACATTCTCTTTGTGTCTTACTATTCCATGTACTCTTAAATAAGTACCTGATTGGGTAAGTGGACATCGGCTGAGTGTAGCAAATCATTCTCTACATGTTTTTGATGAAGAAAATCCATAGATTTAGAGATGTTGAATGTCATTAGGACTTTGTTATATTTGTATTGCCCAATCTAAACTATATTGTATTGGTGTAGAACTTTATGTACTGACTTATGTTGGTGTTGTACTTTAATAACTATGTTGGACGTGAAGTTCTTTCTTTAATGACATTGTGCATTGTTAGTACTAATGTTCTAGTGTTTGATTATGAGATTGTTGGCTGAAAGTGAAATAAGCAAGTATTGAGAGAAAAAAGAAAATTTATATTTAATAATGTATTTTAAAAAAAGCATTAGCAATGATTACAACAGCCGCTATAAGGCATGGTAGTTTAATTAAAATACCAAACCTGTGTAAGATATAGTTGCGGTTTTATAAAACTGCCACTAAAATTTTTAGCTGCGATTACCCATTATTAGTTAATTTCATAGCCAATTTTCTTATAACTATTTTATAAAACCAGAAGGATTTTATGGCTGCACCAATTTCTTTGGATGTTTAAGTGTTTAGTCATGATGTATATATGCCTTTTAGATTTGAGATTTTGTAAAGGAATTCGAAAGGGAAAAGATATAAAATACAATAATGAAGGGTACTTCTTCTAGCTAAAGTTGTCAAAATTAGTCTGATCCAATAGGTTAACTCGTTTAACCCTTTATTTTGGTGAATTTAGTTGAAAATTTCAACACATTAAACATAAGTGGTTTAAATTAACCTAGCCCATTTAACTTATGAGTTAAACAATCCTGCTCAATGAACTTATGAATTAGCCCACTTACTAAGCTTTATGGAGTTTCTTTTGTACCCACTTAACCTGTAAGTTAAACGAGTCAACTCAATGAATTCATGGGTCGACCCACATAATAAGTTTTGTAGAGTTTCTATTATGGATGGTTTAATATTTCATAGTCTAGATCTCGAGAAGCTTTTATCCGTGTTTTGTATTTAGATATTCAAAACAACTAGTCCTCCTTACAGTAAATGAAACTAAAACTAGCATAAGCCTAGCTTAAAGAATATGAATAAGAAAAAGAATATTTGGCTTTCTTTGTCATCTTTAAATACTCTTCAATAATTATAATTTCTTTTCATATCAAACTAATATAAACTAATGCATTACATGGGTGACAAACTATTTTCTTGTCTAAAATAACATCTCCAAACCTCATAACACCATATCTTTCATGTAAAGTTGATGTGGAAAAAATATATCAAATTTATTTAGGCAATATTTACATGAGGGGGTTATTTGTCATATAATTTGAAGTCCTTAATTAACAAATCTATATCATAATGTGCAAGAAACTTCTTATTAATTCCTCCATAGTACTACATCAATAACACATATTTTCACAGCCACAACCTCATGTTTCTCTCAAAGATGCCTGGGCCATAAGTAGAAGAAACCATTTGAACAAGAAGAGGGAATTGTAATAACACAAATAAGGTTACTGGAACACTAGCAAGCATAATAACAGGAAGAAGAGTCCATGAGTGTGATCTGTACTGCAACATCATTAGAATGGTAGCAGAAAAGGATATCATCATAGTTGCAATGGAGAAAAAAAGTGTAGAGAGGCCTATAATCAACTTTGTAGGTAAGGATTTGAGGAAATCTTCTTCTGCATAGCGTGAGGTAAGGATCCCTAAAAATATTAGCACAGAAGATGTAGAAGAAAACAATGACAATGCATCCGAGATTACAAAAAGGATAAATAACTTTTCTTTACCCAAAAATATTGGGTAGCCTGAACGCTGGTCATTTCCTCCTGGAACGGTAAAAGCTGCAGCAAACATAATGGTGACAACAAGAGCACCAACAACAGAGTAAGAAGATGCAGTTCCCTTCATCCATTTCTCTCCATCCTTTCTTAAGTCTTTATGACGTTCTTTAAATATGTCTTTAGGCCTCAAGCTATCATTGTTTAGATGATTCATATATGCTTGAGGTACCACACTCTCCACCTCCTACGTGTTTTTTTTCAAGAAATGAAATTAGAAGGGAGGAATTTATCTTAAAGTATTTGTTACACCTACACTACAACTCCTTTCTACTTCAAGGATATGGACTTTCGTATACACAATTATCAACCATTCTCAACTATGAATTTATGCTAGAAGAAGACAATGAAATTATCTTTACTTTGTTTTGTGTACTACTTTTTGCTTTCAATTAATTGCCCAATGACAATGAGTACCGTATTAATTACTTTTCCTATAATGTATTGTAAAATTCCAATATGACCAAAACTTTCTGAGATAAAATTTTAAGTGAATGTTTCGTTCCTAATAATATATTAGGTTTTTCATAGGAAGCCTTGCAGTAGAAGTTCTTTATCTTTAATAGTGTGTGTATTATTTCACTGATTAATATCCCTCTATGATTATGGAATGAAAAAATAATTCATGCTTTTTTCTAACCTTGAACCATTGCAATTCTCTTTGCATCTGTAGTGCAGGTCCAGAGATGCGGTTAAGTTGGAACGAAGGAGCCAGCTTGCCTGCCGTATGTAGCAAGCTATTTCCATTTTCATCCATGGTTGATGCTATTGAATCCTTGAAGCTAAGTCCATGGATGAGGTTGAAAACCTCAGCTTGACGATATTCAACAGCATAGCCGAAAGTGTTCAACCTTGAGATACTAGAATGGAGCACAATTAGTTCTGGATATGCTTTTGATACCTGAACCACAAACTCAACATTTCCTTCTCTAGCTGCACAAAACACTGATTCTGAAATGATGACTGTCGCATCACTCTGGGTAATTAGAAAAGGGACTTTCTCACAAAGCAAGCTTAGAATTTGAATTGCTCGTACATGCAACAACTTCAACTCATATATATCCTTCAATCCTATACATAATTGTATGTCAGTTGAGGGTATGTGAGTCTAATAGTTAATTAAAATTATCGAAGTTTTGAAAAAAAAAGTTGATATATATATGATATATACCTAACAAATTGTAGGCAATTGAAATGAACCTGCGTAGTACACGAAGCCCTGATGCAAGGTAAGTCCAAGAATTCACAAGGGTTATGTTCTGTATAAAGATTTTTTTTTTTTTTTTTTTTACAAAAGTCATCATCAGAGGTTGATACAAACATTTATAAACTTATACTCATAATCAACCATAATTTTGAATGATAATAATCAATTGTTTCAATGATATTCCAATAAATTTATGTACAGGGCTTAAATAAATAAACATTTGATGTTCACCAGTGACGATTTGATGTTCTTAGAAATATCAAGTTTACTAATTATGACACATTAATTATTAAATAATATTAAATATATAATATCCCATCTATTTCATAATATTATGACATATGAATATTTTTTAATTTAATCTTTCATAAATAAAATCATTCTTAGGACTCCACGAGTCAATTTAATTTGAAATCTACTCTATGGGTGAAAAGCTTGAAGATCACTTGATTATATAACACTAAAACTAGGCTTGGATTTAGAGGCTTTCTCTCTTTTACCTTCAACTCTTTCGCCTTTGTCCTCTTGTTGAATGTCTACACGCACAAAGTTGGTTGTGGTTGATGGTATATTTATATCTTGCACCAAAAAGGAGATAAAAGAAATAAAATACTTGAGCTTCATCAAATTGAAAAAACAAATGGAACATAAAGAAAAATAAATGATAAACTTATTCAATTTTTCACAGAATATTTTTCCTGTTTAATCCTAATTAAATAACAGACGCACGCATTAATCATCTAAACATGCTATATATACATATATATAGATATATATATATATATATATATATGTGTGTGTGTGTGTGTGTGTCTGTGTGTGTGTGTGGGTGTGTGTGTGTGCGCGTTTTGCCGGGGGGCGGGGGGAGCGGGGAGGGAGGGCGGGGTGGTGGTGGAGGGGACGCGCGCACAGAATTGTAAGAACTTAAGATGATATTGGCTCATATTTAAATTCTTTGGACGCAATAATAGTTATAGCAATTTCTATCATAAAAAATAGGGGAAGAGAACACCAAAGGAAAAACGATAACAAATACTCGTGATGCTGTTTTTTTTTTTTTTCATGTAAACATGTTAAATAAGTTAATTACGATAATCTCAACTATCCATTTTTAAAAAATAATTAAAATCCATACATTTTACTATCGTAAATACAAACTCTAGCTAGTTTAGGAAAACAGTGCAGCTTGCATTTTAGAGGATAAAACTGATCCCCAATTCATAAGGGCACGGAAGTTTCTTTCCATTATGTTTGTCTATTTCACCATTATAATGCAGCTTTTACACAGTTGAAAGCGCATATAATATATAATAAAAGCTATAATAAAAAGTAAGAAACATATATATTTAAAATAGAAAGTAAAAATACTAACAATTATATATCCATCGTTTCCAGAACACTTGTTGACTTTCACCGTTAAATGTAGAAGCCATGGCTGCTAAATCTGTAATTGGTCTCCACCCTGTGTGTGTTGTCGCAAAAAGCAACTCTTGGCATTGTTGAAGCAAATGCAAAGCAACATCTAATAATCATAACATGAGATGCAATCAAAACAATTCATCCATGACTCATCAAGTGGAATATATGTTGCATTGTTGAGAGTTTCCAACCGTTGGATTTATTTGTACGTACTTTTTTCTATAAAAATTAATATTCAGTAAAATAAAAGTGTTTAATAACTCTACCAACAGGGCAAGGAATGGGTACTTTTATGAAGGACATGAGAATTCACCGGATGTTGATTATGCAAAGCTAGTTAGGCTTAATTACCAAGATCACCTGTGACAAAACACCAATGGAGAAGCTGAGCACCTTCGGGTCCTTTTTCTGGTTTGAGGTACTCTAATGGAGTGACAGAGTATAGATAACGTTGCATTTCCTTATTTCCACGACGTTGATAAGCCAATGTAACAGGAAGTGGTGAAATGCCAAGTGTGTTTCGGTTTTTATTCACCAGATATTCCGCAACTCGTGTGTTTCCACGATATCTTGCAGCAAGTGCGAGTGGTATGAAGCCACTGCCATCAACTACTTCAAGGTTTTGTGGGGGGATTAATTTCACCAACTCTTCTACTATTTCTCCATGGCCAAACTGTGCAGCCACATGAATAGGCGTTGCACCTAGAGAAGTAAGTTTTACAGTCAAGGCACCTGGGTACCTATCAAATATTGCTTTTGCAGTTGACCAGTTGTTATCACATATAGCCTTATACAGCACGGCCATATCAATATTTACTTGCTCTGCCATCCCTGTAATCACTAATTAATTAGTGTACAAATATCATATATAGTTATGCATGAATCGTATGTAACTTATTTTACCAAAAGCATTTTTTTTCTTGCAATTTCTTGATGGCTTTGTCATTTACTACCTCATCTGCACTTCTCTTTAATATGCTTATGCAATTAACAACTTACACAACAAGAAAAATATTGCATTCAAGAAAACAAAGATCATACAATATATATATATATATATATATATATATACACACATATATATACTTACAAGTTACCACTCGCTCAAGTCTTCACACTAATGCCACTGCAGTAAACTGATAATTTAGATCTGACAACACCTAGAAAGATATTTTCACGTGCTTGGAAACCAAAAATAGTACGAGCGTAGATTAAATTATAATTAACGCATCTACCTGCACCTGTCACAAATGACAATGATACATACAATTATATAGTATGTGCACATATGGAATATATGGATGCTTGCATGAATTTGCAACGAATCAATCACTTTTTCTTACACCATCGTTACTCTTTATATTAAATTTTGGTCAAATAGTTATTTTTTTAGTTTAGCATTTAAAAAGCTATTCAATTGAATATTAAAATAAGGATTTGTATTATGAATAATTTCATTTGAGCAGACATTAAATTGTTCTCCAAAATTAATTTTAATCAAAGGACACAACCAAATTCAATTTTATTGTAATCCCCTTTAATTTTATATCTGAATCCTTAGATTGATAAATTTATAGGAAAAGATAGTTTATGGACCAACATAAAAGCTTAAATATAGTCTAGTGACAACAAAAATAACCAACATTATAAATTCCAATCGAACATATGGTTGCTTGCATAAATTTGCAGAGAACCAATTTGTCACTTTTCCTCTGCACCTATATCACTCTACTTTTATTCCCCTTTTCTGATTTGTACCTCTCTTTCTAAATTAGGCCAAGCATCATAAAGTTCTCAGTTTGCCTCTCTCGATCTCTCACTGTATATAACACAAGGTTATTTATAATTATATAAAACTCCCGCAAAATATTTTATTTTGATAAAAAATTAGAAGCATTAAAAGTAGTAAACAAAGATTTTAGTAAATACAAAATTTAAAAATGCTGAATTTCAATTTAAAACTCTCACAAAATAATTTATTTATCAAACGTTATAGGAGCATATTTCCTTTGAATTAGATCTTTTTCCCCAATACCTTTTTGATTTATAAGAAGTAATCTTTTTCTTTCTTCGGTAAAGTGGTAAGGGGGTTCTTATCAAATTCATGAAACTTAATTTATAGCTTTCAGTCTCTAAAAAATTGCTTTAATACTACAACTAAAAATTGCTTTAATACTACAACTGTTAATTTCATAAGCTCTTTCCTAGCATATATTCCAGGTTCAGGTTAAGAAAAGTATAAATTCCTTACCATTTGGGTGCTAACTTCCGTTGGCGAAGCAAATTCTTTACTTCCATTGGGAACCTCTTCAAGAAAAAGCTCAGCTGGTGTTAACTTTCAATTATTTAATAATTTTGTCATATTTTTAGGAGTTGAGTATGATTTTGTTTTAGCTATCCTTCGTTTTAATTTAGTATAGTAAATAAGTTTAGTTATGTTTTAAAATATAGTTTAAGTGTTACATTTTATTTAAATCTTTAATAATTCATCATTAATCAATTTCATGTATTTTCTTGGGATTTTCAGGCAAGTAAACTAAGCTAGAATCATCCGAAAGCTCAAGCTATTGAAATCTTATTTTAAAATGCAAGGAAATATTGTTCGAGTGTGAAAAAAGTAGAGGGCCGCGACTAAAAATTTCCATTGTAGCTCAATGAAAAAAAATGCATGTGGACAGAACCTGAAGGCAACTAAAGGCACCATAATTTGAAACTTTCCAATCGCAATGCCAGACGTCACTGTACACAACGCTGTACTTTTGGCACTCAGTCTTGTGCTATAAAAGGGTTTTGTTGTTATAATTTAAAATTATATATTTTTGTGTTTGAATATTTACTTATTGTTTTAGCATTATGAAAAGTAGGTCTTATATATAGTGAACTATTTCTCTCCTTTCCTTCCTTCCCTTTCATTGCAAAGGGGAAAAATTGTAAACTGAGCAAATAAGCATCAGGCTCACGGATTGTCAATCCCTTGTATTCCCTTCTTTTCTTTCCTTTTTTATATACCAAACAAAAATAAATTTTTTTTTCCTTCTTCATTTTTCTTCCCTTTCCTTTCCTCGCCACTCCCCTGTACCAAGCAAAGTACAAAAGGTTAAAGTCCAAATAAAGAGTTTAATTTACTTAAGCCCAAATCTTACCAAATTCTCAGCCTGGGCCCATCAATAAAATAAAAGTGACATTGAGTTTAGCAAGACATATACGCCCAAGCCTACACAAATTTCTTTACTTTATCGCAATCTTTATCTTCTGTCAACATGGTTTTTCACAGTCTAACCAATAGAAATTAATCACTATCGTAAATCAACCAAGATCGAATTGTCATTCTGAAAGACCAATCCTACAATCCTAGGAAAATCAAACACTAATTAAGAATGAATTCTGCTATTTCTTTTCAACCAAGCCAACTTCCTGGGCTTGTAAATATATTTTTTTAGTATCATATTTAATAGGGGTATTTCTTTTTTCGTATTGTAATAATGATTTTTCAATTTATTTAACTTAGCTACAAAGCTAACTTACAAATGGGAATGGAAGAAGGCTTGCATACAGTTTTATGTGGATGCCTGCATGAACACAAATATATATATATATATATATATATATATATATGATCATAAAAACAACAGAAAGTCATACTATGATAATTTCAGAGATCGACAGGATAATTTGCGGTGGAGAAAAAAAGAAATCGACAGAGGGAAGCTAGCGGCAGCAGGAACCACTCGTCGGTGACAGCTGCGCAGAGGAAGAAGGGAGAAAAGCTGCCGGCAAGGTCCACGACGCAGAAAGGAAGAAACTATCAAGGGTTGGGGGGGGGGGGGGGGGAGAGAAAGACGAATGAAAGAAAAGAAAATAAATGGGTCAAGGGGCAAAAGAGTAACTTAAATTTGGGACACATGTTGCTACAGGAACAAGTGAGGGAGAAGGAGTAACATGGACTCGAACCGCAGATCTCCTTAATGTATGGCTAGAGCTTAACCACTCATGTAACTATGTATGACTGTGTCTGTGATGTTTAATAATAAAGTAAACCAAGTTGGAAGAAGGTCGTAGCAAATGGTGAGTTTGTTTTGCTGTTGTGAAGTGTGTGAACATGTGAGGAGGGCGGGTGGGAATGATGTGGTGAAGCTTCCACAAGTTGGAAGCTGAGGATGCATGCTTTGCTTAGAAGACACGTGTCGCAGAAGTGTTTGGAATGCCACGTGGCAAAAGGGGGAGACTCAGCCCAACGAATGTGCGATGAATGAGGTGAAACTGACATTATCATTGTTGGGTTCACGTTCGAATATAGGGTTAGGGAAAGTCTTATAAGTTATAACAATAAAGTCAGAGCTGGCAACTATTAATAATAATAGTTGACTTGATCTTTTATATGTATATATATAAATATTACTTGGTGACTTCAAATCAATTTGCTTTCACATAATAACTCAACTAATTTAGATAGTAAATAATTAAATTCGTGGAATTCAGGGAGCAGGAAATGATAAAAAAAAAACGGGAGAAGACAAGGATGAAAAGAAAGATATTGAGGCATAGTCCATGAAAAAGATGGCTGGAAATATATAATGGAATTGTGTTCCCTGGTTACGTTACTAATCTTGATTTAGGGTTTAAGGTTTAGGTAGTGATATAATTAGGTATTAAAATAATATGAGTGAGAGTAATAGATATGATTATGATATTAGTTTAATTAAGTGGTTTAATAAATTAATGTTAGTGGTAATAATTGAGATCAGAGTTATCAAACTCGCGAGTCAACTGAGTTGACTCGCCGAGTTCACGTTATGAGTTAAGAAAATCGAGTTAACTCGCTTACTAACTCGGATTGTTTCAGACTCATTCCAAATCGGTCCTGACTCGTCCAAACTCGGTGAAATCGATGAGTCAACTCCGAGTTGAGCGAGTTGGCTCAGCTGATCTTCATCTCCAACCCACGTCCTACAGCTCGCTGGAAGCAAGCTATGTCACTCAGCCACAACGTTACCTTTGTAATATATATGCAATACATTATATAGTTACTAAAATATTATTGCATGACTCTGTGTATATATTTTTTAAACTATGATTTAATTGACTTGATATATTAAACACTCAACACTTTTGGAGTCTCAATCTAAACCAATCAATTTTTAACATAGTGAAAAATTTTAATATTAATTATTTAATATAGTTACCCAAAAATAATGAAGAATTTATATATTATTAACGCACATTGCTAAATTTTGATACATATATGGTTAGGAAATTAGAATTTCTCGTTAACTAATTTGTGATGAAAGATCAATTTATATTTTTTTTATTTCTTTTCTATAATGGTTAAGAAATTAGGATTTCTCTTTATCAAATGCGAACTTATATATTATTTTTATTTGAGACTTAGTTATGTTAAATAAGTATTATTTTATCATGAATAATAAATTATGAAGCTTATTGAAATTTATATATTGACTTGAATGAAAAGTATAGAATGTAAATTATAGATCATAAAATGAGTATTTATGTATGAAATTTTATGTATTTATATGATAAAATTATGTTTAATATTCATTATTGTAAACTCTTACGATTCTACGTTACGAGTTTACGTTACGAGTCTACCTTCCTCTTACGAGTTTACCTAGAATCGCGAGTTTAACAACCTTGATTGAGATATTAATTTAATTAAAGTGGGGATAGTGGGTATGAGTAAGTGTTTGAAATAATTATGTAGGGATAAAAGATGTAATTATTGTGATAAAATATTTTTAGTGGAAATATTTGAAATAATTTGGGTAATAAAATAATTAAGGTGGGGAATTTTATTTTTAAAATAAGGGTATTACAATAAAATTGATTTACTTTGTGAGATATTCAATCATCAATGAATCCCTAAGTATGCGTTGATGCATGAGAAGTAATAAAATGTTCTCTTATTTTTCCTTTTGGTTTCTATCTTTCAAAATTGTTCAACTACCCTATGGGTTTACGTTAGTTTCTTTTCTTATAATTTATTGTTAAGTTTCAACCTTAGCCAAAATTCTCTAGGAATTAAAGGAGTCATTAATTTTCACACAAGACTAGGACAAAAAAATGCATGTTTTTCTTAACCTTGAACCATTGCAATTCTCTTTGCATTTGTAAAGTCAGCCCAGAGAATTAGTTAAGTTGAAACGAGGGACCCTGCTTGCCCGCCACATAGAGTAAGGTATTTCCAAAGACATCATCTCTATGTGCTAGTGAATTTTTGAAGCGTAGTCTATGGATAAGGTTAAAAACCTTAGCTTGTCGATATTAAGAGCAAAGAAAAAAATGTTCCAATCTATGCTCCTTAAGTGGTGCAGGATTAGTTGTGGATATGCTTTTGATACATGAACCACAAACTCAACATTCCCTTCTCTAGCTGTACAGTACAGTGCATTACTAATGTTTGTGCTCGTCTGCTTGTTTCTAGCTATAGAAGTGACATTCTTACAAACTAGATTTAGAATTTGAGCTGCTCGTGTATGCTTCAACTTCAACTCATGTTTCCTTTATTCCTACATTGTTGACTCATATATATAAGTACTATGTTAGTTGAGTGTACGTGTGAGATTCTGAAGGTTAACTATAAGTAACAAAGTTTTTGAAGAAAGTTAGAAAGTTAGCATATGATATATTCCTAACAAATTATAGGTAAAGGAAATGAACCTGCCAATTAGACCAAGCCCTGTTGCAAGATAACTATAAACACAAGGAATTTGTTCTACATAAAGATTTTTTTTTTTTTTTAGCCAAAAGTCTCAATGCTATATTGATACAAATATTTATAAACTTCAACCCATAACTAACCATGATTTTGGATAACGGTTAAGTAATGGTAATTATATATTTATGGACTGTTCCTATGATCAAGAATTACAAACTTTAATAAGCTTCCTAATCAATTTTAGTTCAACACTAGTAATTAATTATCTAATCAAAGCATATGGAAAAGAGTAGTATTCATGTGGATTCGATTAAGTGCCAATGAGAACGCACGAGTTGTAATGCACAAATTGCAGTGTTATCCCCTGGATCAGAATATTAGTTACTAGTGATAATATAAACTCCTTGGCCTTTTCTTTTTTTTTTACTTTTTTTTTTTTCAGTGTTTATCCTATTGGCTTTCAATTAACAGACAGATAATAAGAATAATATTACCAAAGCCACTAATAATATTTATGAATGAATAGATTATATATTAAAAGAGTTTTTTCATCCCTTAACTATATATATATATATATATATATATATATATATTATTGGTCATGATAATAGGATTCTTATTATTTTCTTATCTTTTATTTTTTGTTGTTATTAATTTTTATATGAAAATATTGGAAAAAAAAAGGTTTCAATTGAAAGTGAATATGATAAACACTAAATAAATAAATAAAGCGAGTCAAGAGTCCATATGATCACTAGTCACTAGTTCACCACTCAAAGTGAAAATGATGAATTAGGACTCGATGAATCCATATGAACACTACTCTATATAGAAAAAAAAAAAAAGCAATGCTTGGATTTAAATTCCCTCTCTCTAAGTTTACCTTGAATTCTCTTGCTTTCGCCTTGTTGAGTGTCTACACGAACAAAGTCGGTTGTAGTTGATGGTATATTTACATCTTGTACCAAAAAGGAGATACAAGAAGTAAGAAAAATGAGCTTCATTATATTGGAGAGACATTCAATAACTGATAGAATAGTAGGTTTCATGAAAGACAAGGCCTTATTAGGATACTCGTTTCAACTGATTTTTCTTTGATGTGCTTTAAATAGAGAATGTGGGTTAATTCCAATTATACGGGCGACTTGTATGAACTAAGATGATAGAAGACTATTTTTTTCTATTCTTTAACAGGTTTCAATATGGATTTAAATAATGGTTATATCAATTATGATAATAAAAAAATAATATATACATTAATAAATCAGGGTAATCACTCTTTTTTCCCATGAAAAATGACTTAATTACACAGTCATTCCTTAAATTATATAAAAAAAGTACGTACAAATTTTTTCTAATATCTAGAGCCTAAACCCCATTACCTATTTGACTAAAATATCCTCAACGTTAATTTCTTTTATTAGATTGATACAACTTCTTTTAACAAAATATTTTAAAAGCTTTTATTTCAATGTTATTATTTTCATTAAGAATAGTAGTACATACTTGTATGGTTAGATGGATATTATTTTGATCAGATCAGTTTAATTGAATATGCATAAAGTAATTGAAGCAAAATTCACGTAAATCACTTGACACATGTGAATTATTTTTACTTTATTATTCATTTATATCTTTTTTTTCCAATTAATACTATAAGTTTGAAGTGTGAATTATTTTTCTTCCAATTTGTTTATGGCACCAAATAAACAAAGATTCATCCCTTTCCTTTTGTTTGGATGAAAGTGAAAAAAGAAAAGCAAAAATTGATTTGTCACCGACAGATTCTAGAAAGAAAAGAGATCCGGTCCTCTCAATATTGAAGGAAAACTGACACCATGCCAAATCTCAATCATTCAATCAAACAAAGGTTAGTTAGATTTATCATTGATGTACTTCCACATAAGCATTGGTTAACCCACAGTACGCTGTTTCAAAATATAAGAAGAGATTCAAAGAAGAAAAGATCTTATATATATGTGTGTGTGTGTGTGTGTGTGTATATATATATATATATATATAAAGAAACAAAAAACAGTTTGCACTTTAGAGGATAGTACTAATCCTCCAATTCACAAGCGCCCGGAAGTTGCTTTCCACTCTTTGTCTACTTTCACCATTATTATGCAGGGCTATTGTATTATTTGTATTATAGAACTAGAAGAGCATATAATATATAATAGAAACTATATTGAAATAAAAAGAAAGCAAAGCAGCTAATACTTACAGTGATAAATCCATTGTTTCTATAACACGAATTGACTTTTACTGGAAAACGTAGAAGGCATGGCTGCAATTCTTGGTATCGTTCAAGCAAATCCAGGGCAACATCTAATTATCATATAAATGATCATAGCATGAGATGCAATCAAAGTAATTCTTCAATAATTTAAGCGGCATCAAGACTGGTATATATATTGCTTTGTTGACAGAGTTATTGGATTTATTTTTATTAATTTTCAATATAATCCAATGTTCAATAACTCTACCAACAAAGCAATGAATAGATGTTCTTTTATATATATACAGAGAGAGAGAGAGAAAGAGAGAGAGTATTATATTTTTGGCCCTTCACTTATTAAAATGTCTAAAATAGTTTCCATTCGTTGAAAGATGTCAAACTTGGTCTCTTTAATATCTTTTTTAATACCATATTAAGTCCTTTATATTTAGGGTCTAGGATTTGATAGAATGATTAAATTTAATAATTTTTTTTAAAAATAAAATATTAAGTATAACAATTTTTAATAAATAAAGAACTATTTTAAATATTTTAATAATCAAGTGATTAAGATAATAATTTTGTAATATGTGAGGGATCGAAAGTGTATCTATGTGTATATATTAGTATATATATATATATATATATATATATCAAGAGCTATAGCAAGGCCTTATTTACCAAGATCTCCTGCCATGAAACACCGATATACAAGCTTTTGAGCTGCATGGCCCTCTTATTGTTTGGGGGACTCCAAAGGGCTAATAGAGTATAAGTAGCGTCCCATTTCTTTATAACCATAATGATAAGCCAATGTATCAGGGAGGCTTGGATTAACGGAAAGAATGCCAAGTAAGTTTTCATTTTTATCCACGTATTTGGCAATTTGAACGACTCCACTTTGCCTTGCAGCCATTGCAAGTGGTGTAAAGCCATAATTATCAACTTTTTCAAGAAATTCTGGTGGGAGTGGGACCAATCTCAACAACTCCTCTACGACGCCGATATGCCCAAACTGTGCAGCCACATGAAGCGCTGTTTTACCATCATCAGTAAGTTTTGCACTCATGGCACTTGGATGTTCATCCAAAAACGTTTTCACAGCGTTCCAGTTGTTGTCACATATAACTTTGTATAAAATCACCACATCAAAATCTACTTGCTCTCCCTCTGCAATCACCAATTAGTTAATGTGTTTGCCAAATCCAGTTATCATATATTTACTACACAAGCTTCACTTAAAAAAAAAATGTTATTGACTCGTATATATAATTAATGGAAAGAATATATAAACATTTTTAGAACTTGAGTTCTTAATTGTGCTTTGCAGTATGTATGTAGTCATAAAGTATTAGAGTAAAACGTATTTTTATCCTTCACTTATTACAAAATTACCAATTTGGTTCTTCATTTATTGAAAATGTCATCCTTCGTCCTTAACTTTTTTTCTTAAAAAATCAATTTTAGTCCATTGGATTTAGGGTTTAGGATATTGTAAAATGACCAATTTTAGTTTTTTTTTTTTAAATAAGGGACAGAATATGATATCTTTCAATTAGAGAAAAACCATTTTTTGTATTTCAATTAGTAAGGAATTAAAATAATAATTTTTTAATAAATAGAGGACCAAAAATATATTTTTCTCTATAATATTATTTACCGCAAGTTTCAAAACAATCATTCTAATCTCTTGACTACAGTGGAGAGCTCTATGTCATAATCATATTCCAAAAAAAAAAAAAAAGAAAGCATCATTTATTGTAGGAAAAGCTGTACTTTTGGTCCTCATAGTTTCAATCAGTTTTCAATCTACTCCCTATAGTTCAAAATTTGTAATTAAATCCTTATAATATATCAGTAATTAAATTTAGTGTCCACTATTAAAATTATATGTACGTATTTTATTAATATAACTAATTATATGATACTTAAAACTCTAAGTTTATATGATTTATGCTAACAACAAAATTAAAAGTAGATAATGAGACAAAATCAACACATATTTGTGGAAAAATATTAACAAAAATATAGTAATATGGACTAATTTGTAAATCATTTAAATTATGAGGACCTAATTATAAATTTTTAAAGCATAAGGATAAAAAAACAAAAACGAGTGAAACCATAAGGTCGACCTACAATATTATTTGCCCTAAAAATAATTAGATTTCTTAACAAATTCCACCATTGGGCCGGAGAGAAAAAATAGCCCAGTTTTTCAGATCGAAAAAGTTTGGAACAAGGCATTGAGTATTGACCTTGCAGCTCTAGCGTTGGCTCAGGCTGTGGTGGGTTGTAGACTTGTAGGTATGATTGAGAATACGCCATGCATCTTTGGCTTCTGAGACTCCTCTTATGTGAGAGAAAGACTCAAAAGAGCATGAGATTTGAATGGTGTGCAAGTGCAATGCACCAGCATTCTCTGTGATCTTCGTCTTCTTCAGGTGGTCCTGCAGTGTTCCCATCCACCACGTCCCAAAGATCTTGACCTACCAAATAGTTTCCAACACATTCAGAGCACTCCTCATAGTTATCCTGCGATAGTGGTGCAGCAACTATCTGGTTATAACTATAAGCACATGTCTCTGTCTCACTCTCACCCATATCTGCAGACTGCACCATTTTTTTTTTATTTGTTATTTTGGAATAAAGACGACAAATTAAGTATTGCATTGAAGAAAACAAATCACGATCATAAATATATATATATACATATATATATATATATATATATATATATACTCACTTACAAATTGTCACTTCACTTGGACAGTAAACCTAGCGCAAGGAGATAAGTACTTGCTTGCACCAGCCTCACAATATGTCCAGAACTGACAATCATGCTACATAATATATATACTGCACATACGGAAAGATGCGTACTGTTGCTTTGCTTGTATGAATGTGCAACGATATTCTATATTTATTTCTTTCTTTTCTTACTTTTAATTTACTCCATCTTTCAGCTTTCTTCTTGGTTAGCCCAACCTAAAGTTCTCGCCTTTGCCTCCTGCCTTTAGGCTGATTATACTGTCTCATTTTGAAGTTGATTATATGTATTATTTGAGTACCGAATGGTTATTTACTTATTTTACTTATTATTGGAACCATTTTCACTTCACTGCAAACTTACAAGTAAAAATACATAAATTTGTGGCTTACTTTTTTTGTTAAAATTTATTTAAAAATATAGAGCTGTAGTTTAATTTACCTTCATCGGAGAGGAGAGTAAAAGTATTTCTTTAGCAATTAGTCAGTGCCCATTTACTTTTACCGAATATTAGGGGCACAAATTCTTTGAATTTCTATTTTTCTAGACACTTTTCTCAAACATTTATAAAACATTCGGGAATAATCTTTTTCTTTCCTTGGCAAATTGGTAAAGGGTTCCCATCAAAATCATGAAACTCTGTACTTTTCAAAGTTCTAAGCTATTGCTTTGTTACAGCCTAGTCTGGATGAAAATATACTACGCCAAGTTAAAAAAAAATGATTTAATTGGAAAATTCGTATAAAAAAAAAAAAAATCTGCACCTAAGTCTTGATGAAAGTGAACTCTCAAAATTTCCATCGTTGTGAATGGCAATAACAAATATAGATGCCACAACAACCATAATTTACTTCGGAAGATATATATACATAGTTTTAGTTGAAAATCAGAACATGTTGCGTTCAAAAAAGGAGGTCAAAAGAACTAAGCAGTTGTCACTGGTTCGAGGCTTCACTTTACGCCCAGAAGTATCAATGTTGATTGAGCTTTTCCTTTTTTCCATTTTGTTGGCCGTACACATAATCCCTTTCTTTAATTTTCTGATTTGTACTCTTCCTACGATTTTCTTAGTCAGCCCACCCTAATTTACCACGTACGTCACGCTGTCTCATTTATTTAAGTAGAACATTATTTTTATTCTTCACTTATGAGTTTAATTTTAATTTGATCATTCACTAATTTTTTATTTCAATTTTATCCCTTACTTATGAGTTGAGTCTCATTTTAGTCATTCACTAATTTCAAATCTCAATTTCGTCCCTCTTTTATGAGTCTAGTATCAATTTGATCCCTGAATATAGTCCAAATTGAGTTGAAAATGAGGAACTAAATGTATTAATTTTCATATTAGTAAGAGATTAATTTGAAACCAAACTTATAAGTGAGTGATCAAATTGAAATTAAAAAATTAATAAATGGCTAAATTGAGATTGAATGCGTAATTGAGAGATTAAATTGAGACTGAAAATAATTGAGGGACTAACTTAAAATTAAACTCATAAGTATGGAACTATAATTATGTTTTACTATTTATCCATATTAATATATATAGCTTTTAACTCTTTCTTTATTATATTGTCGTACGTGAAGCCACTATAGTAGTTTTTTCTTTTGACTTTATAAGAGTCTAAGTCAACGAAAACTTTAGACGATTCTCGCTGTCGATGACAGCATGTCGATAATAAGCAAAGTATAATGATTAATGAGAAGGAGAAAGAAAGAATGAAGATAATGGATAGATAGTACTCCATAGTAGGATTATGACAGAGAAAAATTAATGAATAACACTGCATTCTTGGCTGCTTCAAAAACAAGCTGATTGCAAGATATCTCGGTCTGACTCTTCCAACATTATTAAATTGCACATTTCTTTTAATATAAATCGTTCAATGGATAAAATTTAAGAGCACTTTAGAGTATCCAAGCTCTGTTTGAACATCACCTTTTAAACCAACAATAAATAAACACTATGTGAATATATATGCTTCTTCCATCATGGCAACCTAATTCTAGTATGCTAAAAAATTAACATATCATAATATGATCAAGAAATGAAATTTGCATATATAACATATTATTATATGTTCAAAATTGAGAGATAATAAATATAATACACTGACATGACGATGAAGATATATCAACATTTTGATGTAATTTGGCAGAGAATTACAACCCACTATTACCCAATATATAAGAGAGAGGAGAAGAGAGTAATAGATAATACACCACTTAGCAATTTTGCTACGGAGGAGGTTTCTTTTTTATGAAGAATGAAGCCCTCATATATTTATGCCAAAACAGGAAGGAATAATTATGTAGACAAAATGGAGAGTGGTTGATAGTAGAGATAATGGAAGTGGTTAATAATGGAGATAATGGAAGTGGTTGATGATAATGATTTTAAAAAAAAAAGGATAATCATGGTGTAATAGGCTTAATATTATTAGTAGAATAATAATGTTTCCATCGTTATACAAACAAGAACTCTCTTTATTGATTTTGTATAAGTAATTTAATGGGATAATTACTGATTAATATTAGGCTGTGAGTTGGAGTCTCTACCCAATGAGTTTGTGAGTATTCCAACCCATCATGGATTATTTACAATATCAACAAAGACCTGATCCATTTTAGGTTTAGATTAATATTGGTTGCTTAATTAATAATTGCACATAATTGTTCTAATAATTAGGTTAACACTAATTCATTATTAATTTAAAATATTTCAACAATCTCCCACTTAGATAGCATTAATCAATTATTAAGACAATTAAATTAATCAACAAAATTAAACAATCAATATGCATAATGACACACAAATGTGTGTTTATACTTAATCATACCAAGTTCATAAAGAAACCATACATGATCACTGAATCCGATAGGGAAACAAATGATATCAACATTATTACAGATTTAGTTCCAATATTTGAGTAGAATGGATTACAAAATAATAGTTTGAAGTCACATTTACACTACAAAAGTTCCTTTATGGATTCAACTCAAACTCCCACTAAACCAAAGCTACATCAAAATTTTCAACAACATCCATATGAATAACATGATATTTGAAGACTCCTATGGGTAAACCTTTAGTCAATGGATCCGCCAACACACTTTCACCTGTTATGTGAACCAAATGAGTATAAGATTCAGCAACATTTTCTTTAACGAACAGGAACTTAACATCAAAGTGCTTTGCACGACTGGAATTCCTGTGGTTTTGAGAAAAGCAAATAGCAGATGAACTATCACAACATATGGTTAGAGGTCTTGATATAGATTCAACAAGATTCATACCAGATATCAATTTCCTCAACCACATGATCTGGTGGGTAGCTTTATAACAAGTGATATATTCTGCTTCCATAGTTGAGGTAGCTGTGATTGATTACTTAGCATTTTTCCATGAAACAACTCCTCCAGATATCATAAAGATGTATCCCGAATTAGATTTATAATCATCAATGCATGATGCATAGTCTAAATCAGAATAGCCCACAATCTCTAATGATTCAGTCTTCTTGAAAGTCAACATATGATGTTTTGTACCCAGAAGATACCTCATGACTTTCTTTGCATCCCTTTAATGATCATGGCAAGGATCACTCAGGTACCTGCCATGCACACTAATCATAAAGGCAATGTCCAGATGTGTGCATCCCTGAGGCTGCCCACAGCAGATGCATATAGAATTCTTTCCATTGCAATCCTTTCATTATCATTTTGAGGACATTGTGATTTTGACAATCTTTCACCTTTATGTACAAATACAACACAAGGGGCACAAGAGTGCATGTTGAACTTCTTCAACACTCGATCAATATAGATTATCTGAGACAAACCTAAAATGCCATGTGATCTGTTGTGGTGAATTTGAATTCCTAAAACAAAAGAGGCTTTACCAAGATTTTTCATATCAAAATGGCACGATAGTAATTGTTTGGTCTTATTCAATAGACCTATAGAATTACTTACTAACAGGATGTCATCAACATAGAACACCAAAATTGTAAGTGCACCTAAAATAACACCTTAAAATTTAGATTATTGAATAAATATTTGATAGTATAAAATTTAAATAATTTTTAAATTTTTTCCAATATTTATTATTAATATGAGTTATTACATAAAAATTTAATGATCTATATTTGTTTAAATACAAAAAATTTTAATTCATCTAAATCTCTCTTTCTTGCATCTACATATTCCTAGGGATGTTCAAAGATCGAGCTGGGCTAGGTCTCTATTTATTTTTAATTGAAAAAATTATTTTTAATTAATAAAAATGGTTTTTTAAAATAAAAAAAAATCAAGATTTGAGGTAAAAAAATATAATGACAAAAAAATCGAGATTTTGAATGAAAATAATTAAGATTTGAAATGAATTAATATATTTAAAATTTATTCTAAACTAAATTAAATTATAAAAAAATAATATTTAAGAAAATAAAAACATAATTGGGTGGAGTAGAGACTGAACCCAATACCTGTCCTGACCTAGTTAATAGAGTCAAGTTAGCAATTTTGTAATTTTTTTTTTTTGATTGAGCTTAACTCGACCTTATATATATGTTTAGACTGGGTTGAATTTAGCGTGTCATGAAATATTTGTTCATCCTTATATATTCTCTTTTTTTTCTTTGTTAGCCGTACTAATATTCCCTTCCTCTAATTTTTTGAGTTGTACTCTTCAAACCATATTCCTAGTCAACCCACCTAAAAATTGCACTAGGCTGTCTCATTTATTTTATATCTTTTAAACTTTTTGATGTTTTAGACTCATAATACCCAAAAAGAAAAGTGAAACATCAAACATCATACATATATATATATATATATATATAGTAAAATACCTTTTTGGTTCCTGTCATATTAAAATACTCAAACTGGTTCCTACTTATTGGAAAATGTTACATTTGTTTTCCCATTTTCGAAAAAAAAATATTATGTTAAATCCTCTAAATTTAGAGTTTAAGGTTTGGTACAGGGACAAAATTTGGTAATTTTTTAGAAAGTGAAGATTAAAGTATGACATTTTTCAATCAATAAGAGACTATTTTGGGTATCTCAATGAGAAACTAAAATGATAATTTTGTAATAAGTAAGGGTCTATATATACATTTTTACTTTTTCTTTATTATATTGTTTAACATAAAGTCACAAGTATACATGTGACAAATATAAAAGCTAATATGGTAAAACTATAATTAGAGTCTATGTCAAGGAAAACTTTATCATATTCTCCTTGTTGACGATAACAATCGCGAAGTAGGAGTAGGACATAAGGTCAATAGGGAAAATATTTCTTTTATAAAATTATAAATAAATGATGATAACTATTATTGTGAACACCCTATCCATAACTACCTAATTATTTAATTAATTGATAATTAAACAAATAGGGAAAATTAAAATGACAAAGATTCAAATGACATTGTCAAGTGGGGACAATTTAAGATTGAAAATAAATAATGGGGGACTTTAAGACAAGTAGAATAAAAATATAAAAATATAAAAATTAATAAATAATAATAAATCAAAATAAAATCATAAAAAATGACAAAAAACACAAAAATTGAAAATAAAAAAATTCAAAAATGAAAAATTAATAGTGATAATAATAAAAATTAGGAAAATAAAAATAAAAATAAAAGCATAAATCAAATCAAAAAGAGGGAAAATATAATATTGTATAAATAATAAAAAAAGTCCTAGAATTATTAATGGTTGAAAACCAAAAAAGGAAGAAAATTTGAAAAATAAAGTGTTAAGGGACAGTGCAAATGACCAAAGTAGGGAAGCCAATGTAGTAGCCCTATATCTAGTAGCTTAGTATATCTCTTTATGTTGAGCATTGATGGAAACCAGGCAAAAAAAATAGGAACAGGGATATGCAGGTAACTCTTTCTTCGGTACAAGGTTTAAGGGCGAAGCAAAAAAGAAAAATGGCAGGGAAAAATGGTAAGGAAATGGGCTAAACGTTGACCCTCTCCCTTAAGTCTCCATCATCCTCGAGCATGGCAGAGGGGAGCATCAGAGAGAGGGCTTTGCTTCGATGAAAACGAAGGGAGAATGGGGCCAAAAGAGAAGCTGGAGAGAGGGATCGAAAGGGATGTGTGGGTGATATAAGAGGAGGTTCTTGGAAGAGGTTCAGGAGGGGAGGAAACACTGCGGGTGAAAGAAAGTAGGAGTGGAAGACATAGGGGAGAAAAACAGTGAGAAGAAGAGGAAGATGAAGGTGATGCATCTCTGTTTTCTTTACCAGAAACAGGGGTAGAACACAACAAAGTTCAGAACGAGAAGAGAAAGAGGGAGAGAAAACTCATGCAATGTGAAACTGGAGGAGGGAAAGAGAGCTTTGTCGTTAGCTACAAAAAACAAATGTACTTAGAGTAAAAAACGTAGCTTGGTTGTCTCGATGAGCTGGCCCGTAGAGAAGAGATGAGGGGTACTGAGAAAAACAAATGAAGAGAGCTGAGTGAGGTGAGAAAGTTAGAAAATCAAAGAAGAAAGGAGGGGAAAAGTAGAGTCCACGAGAGGTTTAAGGGGTGAGAGATACTGTTGACCTAAGAAAGAAAGCTATGCTTGATTGGAGGAGAGAAAGAGAAGTAGAAGAGAGAAAGAATGGAGAGGAGGAGGAGAGTTAAAACCTGGTAATAGCTCTATTCTGCGATGCCAAGAACAGAGGGAGGAGAAACTGAGAGGCTTGGAAGAGAGTTGCTATGGTATTGGAGGTCTAAAACAGAAGTACACCAATAGAGAATAGGAGAAGTTGGGAGAAAAACAAAAAAAGAGAGATAAAGATTGTTACACTTGCAAGTTCTGTTCTTAGAAAGAGTAAAAGCATAAATATCCATGGTGTATGTTATTAATCAGATAATGAGCTATGGCTTAGTGGTAAGATCTTGGTGTCCAAAGTCTGATGACCCAGGTTCAAGACCCAGCTTCTTCCTCCCTCAGAATTTTTTTGGTGTTGCCATGTGTCCTGCTAAGTGAAAAGACCAAAATGCCTCTCACTTTCTTCTTCTTCTTCCTGCCATATTTTTTTTGCAAAACCATTGCATCTCTTCCTCTCTATTTCTGCTTTGCACTACTTTGCCCCACCACTGCCTTAGCCTTTCGATCAGTATCCCTCATCATTGGTAGCTCGTTTTCCGTCACCGTGGCTCAATTTTTCTGGCGACAACACCTCTCTTTTCTGGTTCACATTGGCAGTCGCAGAGAGAGGATTTCCAATGGTTTTTTTGTGAGTTTTGCTCAATTTTTCATGAAAATGTTGATGGTAAATGGATTTTTGGTCTTTTCCCTTAGAATTTTAGCCTTGGAGGCATATTTTTTGACAAGTTTTTAAGATTGTTTCATCTAGGGACTAAATTGAAAATTTTCCAAAAGTTTGGGGTTTTATAGAGAGTTGTAGAATACTGGAATTTAATGGTTTAAGCTAGTATTTTAGGAACACAATGAAATGATATCATATTATTCTTCATGGCTAAGTTTGGTTGAAGGTGAAAGGAAGAGTTAAATTATGGCAATTTGGGATGAATTTGAAAATTTAGTAAGTTTATAAGGAATTGAATTTTAATTGATGAAAAACTTGAGTAAGTTATGTGGTGGAATCAAAGAATGTGAACTAAGGCTTGTTTTTAGTAGTAAATAAGGAAGTTTGACATGAGTTAGGTAATGAAAATGTGATGAACTAAAAGAAGAAAACTCTTTTTAATTTGAATTATGTGTTGAGTTGATGTTATGAGTTAGTATGAGAATTATAGGTATTTTGGTTGTTTTTAGTAAGTCTTTTCCATTTATGAACTTGTTCAGAGGCATTACAATGAGCCTAAATTAATGTGTATTAGTGACGGTGAATTGAGAAAATTGTACTTTGTGATATAAAGATTATATGGTAAACTATCTTATAACCAAGAGAAAGGAGGCAAGGTTAATTTAGATTACTTCACTCACCAGGTAAGCGGTAGCTCTTCCAACCTTATGACATGTTATATGATGTTTGTTTACCATTTATATCATTATATGGTGGCATAACTTGCTAGACTTGATTAGTCTTGAATTATAAATTGTATGTGATGCCATGCAATAACCATGAAAAAAGAGTTGTATGAAAAGTAAGTACTAGATATGTTAAATAGTGTGAGATTATGCCTCACGACCGTTTGATTTAAATTACCCAAGGGCTAATTTCCCTTAACCGATAATAAAGTTTCCTGAGAGCTGTGGATCCTTGACCGATAAATATAATATCCAAGGGCTAAGTACCTTTGATCGATGATAAAGTTTTTCCTGAGGGCTGTTCGACCGATATATATGATTTCCAAGGGCTATGTACCCTTAACCGACTTGATTTCTAGGGAATAAATCTATGATTGTTATTGTTATATTGCATGTTTATGGCTTACTATGATAAGGTTTTAAATGCTGATTCACTGAGAATTGATCGTTTTAAAAGGTATTATAATGGCTTATTACTTGAATGCTACTTGTTTATATTTTATTTAATTTCAGGCAATCACCTAAAGCAATTTTTCGACCGTGAGGGCTAGAAGAGCCCTACTGGTATTGCTGAGGATTTTATTCCCTATTTTTACTGGGGTTTTGTACTTTTGTAATAGTATGATTTGTTTTTTTTTTCTTTTTCAATCCTCAAATTTTATAAAAATCCAAAAAAATTGAAAATAGAGTAATTAAAAAGCTAAAAAAAATATTTTAAATATTAATTTTGTCCTGTTCCATTATAAGTTCATTTTACTTTAAAACATTAAAATACAAATACAAATTCTAAAAACTCAAAAAATTAAAAAGAGAGAAAATGAAGAGAGCAAAGAAAGTAAGATTACATTGATTTTGTGACTCAAGACACACCAACCAAATCTTAGACTTGTTTTGTTTACAAAAATCAATTTATTTCTGTTTATCTCATCCTTTGTAAAAAAAATAAAAATCTCCAACCAACTGATACATTTTTTAATCGAACTATGTGGACTTTGATCCTTATTACAGGGTACGTAGGCCAGAGGCTTTCATCCTAGGTCAAGTCTGCCATTTGTAAATATCTATTTGTTTACTTTCATTATTGTTGTTTTTGTCTTTTCTGTTTAACGAGCATGCATGTTAATAAAGGGTAATTGAGATAAATTTAAGGTCATATTCTATCTCATTTGACTAGTTTAAGGTAACTGTCCTTATGGATGGGTGTTGTGGGGTGCCTAACATCTTCCTCACACTCAAACAGACTCCCGAACTCATCTCTATTTTCGTTGACCACTTTTCCTTTTCTTTTTTTTTTTTAATTGGTTTCCGAAAGTTTTCTATTAAAAATCCTAGTGGCGACTTTGGTAAATTAATTTTCATGATTCATTTTGGGAATTAATTTAAACCATTTTTATTCTTTCTACCGAAAGGTTGGTTACAACAATTATTATATAAAATAAATTGCATAAATATTAAATTATATAAAAATTTAATTTCAATATTCAATTACATAGCTTACAATTATTTTCTACGTGAATTCATATTTTGAAATCCCTCAACAGCCATTTCATTACTAATATTGAAAGTATTGCACTTAATATATGTTATTATACAATTATTCATTCATGCATCTCCCATTAGATTGCGTACTTGATTTCTTACAATTTTCATAACTAAAAATGCTCTTTCCACAATTGTTATAACAATAAGCAAAATCATCGCTAACTTTGAAAGCTAACAAACTAATGGATAAATTATGTGTTTTCTAGTCTCAATTTGTTTATCTACAAAACAACCAATTCTTTTTAAAAAATGCAAATTTAATACTAGTATGCATATCAATTATATGTGTTAGTTTCAAGTTGATTATTAAATATCTCCAAATCTTGTAGAAAATTCAAGCAGATAAAACCTAGAAAATTCGATTAACATTTTCTTATCAAAAGTAGGGAACACATTAGTTGGATTCTGACAAGCCATATAAAGAAGCAATTTTGTATGTCTCAGTGAAACGATCATTAAGTTCTTGAAGTTGTGTCTACAATAATACAAAATAATTCAACTGCGCTAGTAATGTTTTAGTGTTGCCATTTCCAACTAATAATTTCATTGTGGTTCTCTATATTAGCCAATACTTGTTCTCTCACATGCATAAGACACACTATTGATTGTCTTCTCCATCTTTATGTGCAGATCAACCCATAATTCTTATTGATTTTTCTGCATTGAACAAACTTCTTGGTCAGGAGCTATACAACTCTCACATGCAACTTAGGGGGCCTAAGATCATGGCAACAAATGGAGTTGTTCATCTTACAATATCAGATGACCTTGAAGGTGTTTCTGCTATTTTGAAGTGGCTAAGTTACATTCCTTCTCATGTAGGCGGTACACTTCCCATTGTACAATCCCTTGATCCTCCTGAAAGGCCTGTGGAATATTTCCTAGAAAACTCATGTGATCCTCGTGTTGCCATCTATGGTTCTGTGGATGGTAATGGAAAATGGCTGGGGGGAATTTTTGACAAGGACGACTTTGTGGAGACATTAGATGGATGGGCAAGAACAGTTGTTACAAGAAGGACAAAGCTTGGAGGAATCCCTGTGGGAATTGTTACTGTTGAAACACAGACAGTGATGCAAGTTATACCTGCTGATCTAGGCTAGCTTGATTCTCATGAAAGGGTGGTTCCTCAGGCTGGGCAGGTCTGGTTTCCTGATTCTGCAACTAAGACAGCCCAATCAATACTCCCACTTTTTATTCTTACAAATTGGATAGGTTTTTCAGGTGGGCAGAGGTATATTTTGCCTTTGAATTTTGCCCTATTACTTCAAAATAATTAAATTTTACAACTTCCAACATTCTAAATACTGTATCAGTTAAATCTATTGACAAATATCTCATGTTATTCAACCACAATGGAAGTTCAATATAGTATATAGGGGAAGTATTACAAAAGTAACAAAAAGGAATACGACAATTCAACTAGAAAATTATAACACCAGGACATCAAAACATGACAAACACATGTGTTACAAAGCTGAACCTTTATCGACTACTCAGCTAAGCACAACACCATGGTATAATGAAAAAAAGATATGCATTGTGAATTGTCTAAGTAACCCATAAATGCTAACTGGAGGATTTCCAAGAAGTGACGAGGCTCTACAAGAACTAATCATACACATAATGTTTTGTTTTGGTAGCTATTCACCATAAATTCAAAAACAAAAAATGGAGAGAAAGGAAAAAAAGAGTCTAATAGATATTTCCCAGAGAAACAAAGAACTTTGTAGAGCCAGCAAATAGAAACCAATACTCCTAAAATCAAATCCATTCTGTACCCAAATGTAATCCTGGTTCCTACAATGCTCTGAACTAAACGAAAACAAGGGAAAAACAATAGTAGGTACAGCCGAGAGAAGATCGTACAACCACCGGGCAGTCTATATAAAAGAGGGAGAAAGAAAGAGAGAGAGAGAGAGAGAACAGAGAAAGGGAACTTGGTAGAAGCCATGCATCGCTGTCGTCATCACCGCTGAAAGAATGAAGAAGGACTCGTTTTGCCATCAAACTGCTGTGTGCCAATCTCTGTTGCCGTCGTGTTGAACCCCCGTTGTGGGAAGAAGCATTCTGAAGGAAGAAGGAAGCTTTCTGTGATGCATGACTATTTTTAGAAGCATTTTTGGGCTGAACCATCTTTTGGCTAAAGATTTTTGGGCTGGGCTTCCAAAAAAAAAAAAATTTGGCTGATGCAGAATGGACAAATTGTTAACTCAGTTGACTTGGTCAAACTCGTCGATTTTACCGAGTTTGCACGAGTCAGTGGTGAGTTTAACCAAGTTAGCACTGATTTCGATTTTAATCACGATTTAACACGAAATTACTACCTAGGATTGTAAAATCGGCGATTCTACCGAGTTAAATTTTGATTTTGACAACATTGAATGTGAATTAATTCGAATTATACTTGCGATTTTATAGAACCATATATATATGTATATGTATATATATATATATATATGATGGGGGCTACTTTTTTAATATTCTTAGTTTGGACGTTTTCATGGGTTTAGATAATTATTACAGGCTTAATTGCAACTGCGCTATCATAAAAAAATACAAATAATTATAAGTTGAGTAAAATACTTTGTTCTCTAAGAAGATGACAATTCTTTCCTATGTCATGAAATATGTAAAATTCCCCTTGAAACTATTCATTTGACAAAACTTCAAGACTAATTTCTTTTATTTAAATTGTAACTTATTGAAAAATATATTTTAAAAAATTTTATGCCAATGTTATTTAATTTTGTCAAGAACAATAAATTCTATTTATTCTAATTTTTTGTTCATATCTATAGAAAATACTTATACAGATTAAATGCTTAAATCACTCTTTTCATCCTAAAGTTTTGTTGAAATTTTAAGTTGGTCCAATAGTTTAAAAATTTGAAACTTATTTTTTAATTATAGTTTTAAAAAATTTGAAAGGATCACTGTGGAAGGGAGATAGAGAATGAAAGGAGTGATGCAAGAAGTCATTTATTTTAAAAGTTGAAGAAATAAACATCCATAAACATCTAGCAGAAGAATTTGAGAAGGGACAGAAAGTAGAAAAAGTAATATATATATATATATATATATATATATATATATATATATTGTGAACACCGAACCAAAATTTCAAAATGATTGAATAAAAACCATAGTGGAAAAGGAAGAATTCAAAATTAAAATTCATAAATTTAAAAAAATGAAAATGAACTAAGTTAAAATGATATGAGAATAAAATTTTGAAAAAATTCAGAATTAACAAAAAGAAAGAAAAAAGAACAAAGAAAAAGTGATTTTGAAACTCAAAGGAGAAAAATTGTAATAATAAAATAATGATCAATTCAATGGGAAGAAAACAGAAAACAAAATGAAATTGGGTAAAATGAAAATGGCAAAAAATGATAAAACCAAAAAAGCAAAAGGAAGAAGCTTCTGAAAAATAGAAATAATGAAATACAAAAGAAAAAGTTGAGGTCAAACATGGAAATTGAAGCTTAAAATGTAAAAATCAGACTGTACCTCCATTCAATAAAAAGAACAGATTCAAAAACAGGATAAAAAAAAAAAAAAACAATTGTCCCCTCTAATATACTGAACTGAACAAGCAAAACCCAACGGCAGAATGAAGAAAGTGACGTGAGAGAGAAAGACGAAAACAAAAAGGGAAGCAGATAAGGGTAAGACGGAGGCAAGAAAAAAGATGAGAGCAACAAAAATTGGGAGAGAGAGGGAGGAGAGAGCTGGACGAAAAAGAATAAGACGGAGAGAAAAAAAAAACTGAGGAGCTATCAAGAATCCAACAGAAGAGAGATTGGGAGGATAAGGAGATAGAGTGAGAGTTGAAAGAAAAGAATAGAAACGAAAAGTAGGGATGAAAGGAGATGATGCAGAACGAAACAGATTCAAGAGAGGATGTGAGCAACTTAATCTTGAGAGAGTCAGGAGGAAGAACACCGAAATTGCGTCCCTGTTTTGAGGTTGCAAAACAGAACAGTTCGTGGTCTTTTGAAGCACTGCTAACTGCAAGGAACCAGCTGCAAAAGAGAGAAGGTAAAAGGTAGAACCAGCTGCAGAAGAGTTCAGAGGGGCAGAGTGCATGAGGGCAAGCAAAAGGCACAGGAGAGTGCAATACAGAAGAAAAAAAACGAAAAAGGGTCAGAGAAATTAGAGCTGGAACGTCTGCCGAAAGTATAAGAACACTGATGCCACAAGGTTAGTCCAAATCCAATGTTCTTGTTTCTTCTTTCTGAGTTCCCATATCTATCCAACTTCAATACTGGTCAGCGAAGGAGAGGTTGATTGATAAGGTGATGAATAAGAGAAGCAACAGGGTAAAGAGGTTTTGTTGTTAGGATTTTTGTCACATCCCGACTTTTGAAGTGTAACCGGCACAGATAATGAGAATAACTCATTTATGTAAGTCTAATATAGTGGAAATTTAGGGAAATTCATTACCAAGTAAATTTACATTAATATATTTTGTAGAAATTTCAGCAAAGTCTCTTTCATAACTGAGACTTCTTGAAATTGCTGCAAATATCTGCCAAAAACAATAATATCTAGAAACGAGAGCTCAACTCTCAAATCAATTCAAAAACAACTTTATCACGATGGGGGAATGAAAAATACACTTGTGGTCATCCATACACATTTACAGTTATTTACATCTTTAACAATTTACATTATTACCAAAGATACAAAACCCTAACAAAAATAGGGAATCAAATTCCCAGCAATATCAATAGAGCTCTTTTAGCCCTCCTGGTCAGCAAACTGCTTTGGATGATTACTTGAAATTAAGTAAAATATAAATGAGTAACATCCCAGTAATAAACCATTATAATACCTTTTAAACTAGTCAGTTCTATATAAAATCATCATTTAATGCAATATAACAATAATGGTTATGGATTCATTTCATGGAAATTAAATCAGTCAAGGGTACATAGCCCTTGGAAATCACATTTATCGGTTAAGGATCCATAGCCCTCGGGAAAATCTTTATCATCGGTCAATGGTACTTAGCCCTTGGATATATGTATTTATTGGTCGATGACCTATCCCTTGGGAAAATCTTTATCATCGGTCAAGGGTACTTAGCTCTTGGATATATATATTTATCGATCGAGGATCTACAGCCCTCAAGAAAATCCTTATCAGTGGTTAAGGGAACTTAGCCCTTAGTATTTTAAATCAAACAGTTAGAAGGCATAAGCTCACACTATTTAACACATCTAGTATTCATTTTTCATACAATCCTTTTTTTATAGTTTTTGCATGGGCATCACATACAAGTCATAAGTCATAATTCATTTGAAAGACTAACAAGTCTAGCAACCTATGCTACCATATAACGATGCAACGATAAATATATGGTTGGAAAAGCTACCGCTTACCTGGTGGGTGAAGTAGTCTCCCTTCTCTTGGTTATAAGATATTTCACCATATAATTCCTATATCATAAAAGTACAATTTCCTCAATTCCTATAACTAATACACATTAATTTAGGCTCATTATAATGCCTCTTAACAAATTCATAAATGGAAAAGATTTACCAAAACCAACCAAATATCCACAATTCTCATACTATCTCATAACATCAACTCAACACATAATCTCAATTAAGAAGAATTTTCCTTCTTTTAATGCATCACATTTCCATTACCAAATTCATGTCCAACTTCTTTATTACCACTAAAAACAAGCTTTAGCTCATATTCCTTGATTCCACCACATAACTTACTCAGGTTTTTCATCAATTTAAATTCACTTCCTTATAAACTTACTAAATTTTCAATTTCATCCTAAATTTCCATACTTTCACCTTCAACCAAGCCTAGCCATGAAGAACAATAGGATTTCATTTCATAAACATTAAAAATGTTCATATAATACCAACTTAAACCCATTAAATTCTAGAATTCTACAATTCTCTGTAAAACCCAAAAAAACTGGGAAATTTTAACTTTGGTCCTTGGAAGAACAAACCTAAAAAATTTGTCTCAAAGCATGCTTCCAAGGTTGAAATTCAACGGGAAAGGACTGAAAATGCATCTACCATTAACGTTTTCATGAAAAACTGAACAAAACTTACCAAAAAACCTGTTGAAATCGCTCACCATGGTTGCCAACAAAAGATGCCAGAAAAAGGATGCTGTCGCCAGAAAATGCAAGGCGTGGCAGTCAGAAACTCATCGCCAGTGAGGGAGGGTGCTGGCCAAAAGCTGGGATGTGGCTGACTGTGACAGAGGAGTGCAAAAATAGAGAGAGAAGAGGATGAGCATTTTGCCTAGAAGAAAATGACAGAAAGAAGAAGGAGAAAAATGAAGGGCATTTTTGTCAATTCACCTCAGAGGACACGTGTTAGTACCAAAAAATTTTTGAGGGAGTAGGAAGTTGGTCTCGAACCCGTACCCTTAGACTACAAATGTCGTGCCTTACCACTATGTCATAGCTTATATCTAATTAATAATATACACCATAAATATTTATGTTTTTACTCTTGTTAAGAACAAAAATTTTGCATCAGACTTGGCATGTGTTACAACTGTGAAAATAACTAAACATGCTCTAGCCACCTAAAATAACATTTAATAAGTAATATATGCATGTCAGAGTTTTTGGCTTTACCTTGAGCATGCTTAGCTTGATAAATAAGATATAATAAATGTCACCTAGTATATGAAACTTACATTCTTGGATTGATATGAAGATTCTTGCTTTAGAGGAGATTCCATAATAAAATAAAAAAGGGATAGGTTCATGGCCTTTCATTTCGAATCTCTGACAAGTGAATGCTATAACATATGGTTTGACATTAGTATGTACCCAAATGATGAGATGCTTGCTTTTTTTTTTATTTTTATCAATTTATTTTTATTTAGTAATTTTATTCTATTCATTTGTTGTTTATTGTGATTTTAGTTATTATTAGAGTAATCGTGTGGACTATATGCCCCCAACAGGCATTTAGGACAATGATCACTGGGAATTGTGTGAAACCTATTGTCTCCTTAGGTCCAATCGCATTTTCTCAATATATCATAGTTCCAACATTGAGTCCTTAATTGAGTTTTTAACAAACAAATACGAAGATCTTAAATTCCAAAATCTTGAATTCTTTTTTAAAAATGGAAGAAAATCTCAAAAACACAAATGATAATCTATTTTCTATTTTTAGAAATTGTTGCAAGAACATTATTTGTCTTTACATGTAGTTAGAAATTAATTAGTAAAGGCTGTGTAAAATTTTTAGTCTCTTTAGGCTTCAAAAGTTAATACATACATCTTATATAATAAATAAACAAACAAACAAATAAATAAGTACAATTTAATTTACAAAAATGATTATTTATTTATTATTTTTAGAGTCGCCATGTGAGACTATTAGTCTCTTCATACACTTAAGAATTAATGAGTAGAGACTGTGTTAGACCTTTAGTCTCCTTAGGTTTTGAAAGTTAATATACAACTTTTTAAACATGTGAATTGTTATAAAATATTATATGTAAATGTCCACAATACACGTTACAACCATTGAATATCCTTATAAATGTGTATACAACACTCATGAGTTGAGTAAAGAAACACCATCTTCCCTCACATTTCTCTCTATCTCTTTCGGGTATCTTATTCATAGAAATACTCTTACTTTTATATATTTTACAATATGTTATCTGCATGATCTTGCTCCAAGTTTGTAGTTCAAATCAAATTTGTTCATTTTTTATTTGATTTAAGGTAATCTCTTTACCCTTTATTTTATTGAGATATTATATTGTTGAAATGATCTTATAATGGTCCAATTAATTTTAGGATTTAGTTTTATAAATATTATGTATTATACATGTTAGCAAAGAATTTTTCTTATGATCTTTTTCCTATATACATGGTCATGCGTCCATTTGATAATACTCATTGAAAAATTATTAAAAATTATTTTGGTGGATGATCAATCCATTAGAATTTCTTGTCATCACAAGGTAAGAAGGTAAGAATTTATGTTCATGCTTTATAATATTTATAAATTCAATATGTTTATCTATGTTTGTAACATGATTATTAATTTTATATTAGAAAATGCCATGAAAATCAAAAGGCTACGCGTGATTTTATGGCTAATAACCACATCATTTTTGGTTGTTTTAAAGCCAACAAATTTATCTTTAAATGGATAATTCTCATAGAAGATATGTATCATCTTTTGATGACGAGAGAGGAAGCAAAGTGGCTATAAATTTTGTTTACTGTAGCCTTAAAGGCTATGTATTTCATGCCACCAAATAGTATTAGAAACTCTCAATTTCAACATGTTTATGAGCAACATTGACCATTTATGATCCATTAGCCAAAAGGGTGTTAAAAGTAACCCACCATGGATATTAATATATCATAAACTTATTTTTATGACTAGTGGTTACAATTTACAATATGACTAGAAGTCATATGAAAAGTCCAAAAGTTATTTATAAGCCTAGATATTGTTATTGTAATATATTTTATTGTAAGCATTTTATCTTAATTACGCTTCTCACATATTATTCATGACATTAGTCATGCATAAATAATGGATTAATTATAATAATTTTTTACATATTAAAATGTCAATTGCAAGTTCTTGTCTACTTATAATAAATATTTACATCTAACACTTAAAAAAAGTACCTTAGTCGCACATTTGTGACACTTGTATTAAGAAAAGTGTGTTTAATACTTGTTTATGTGTTATTTTATTACTAATATCAAATATGTTTAAAAGAATGTGAGCAATATGGGAACAATTTTAAAATGATGATACATTTTTATTTATATTTGTTTTATATAATATTGCATATTGTGGATATTGACAATGAAAGTTTGGTATACATGTTCCCTGAAGTGAATAATGTATTATATCATGAGACTATCCATTACTTGTGCTACACCAATTTCCAAAAGCAAATTGGTATATAGGTTTTTGTTTGTGTTTTCCATGTAGTGAATATGTAATAAGTAAGAGAGACATAATTTGTATTTTCCTTAAATTTTTAAGCAATTGATGTTGAATACCATATGTTACACATAGACATTTCTTGGAGAAAATGTCAATATTTCATTATATTTTTTACCATGAATGACAATACAATGAAGACTTGTCATAATTTCCACCTAAAGTGGAATAATGAGAAACATTAATGAGATTTCACATGAATGAGATGCTATCAAAGTTTATGGAGATAACCATGAAGACACAAGTATTGTATGTCAAATTTTATGGTATTTGTGAATACCGAAATGGAAGGAAAGAACACTATTATAGCAAAATTGAAATTTTGATATATGATATTAAAATAAAATGTTCAAATCACAAACTTCATTCAGTCCTCTTGTGATGAATTTGTGTTTCTGTGATAAAATTGATCCACCCAAGTATTAGTCTAATGCTTAAGACCAAACATGAAGAAGAAATTATCACTTCGCTTAAAATGCATTTAACTAATATAATAGTAATCATCGAAGTACAATAAAAGTAAAATGTCATGAAAAAAAAAATAAAGCTCTTGATGGTTAATTATGCTTACCATGTATTATACAAATATTGTACCGATTTAGACTCAAATGAAATTTAATAAGAGATTTATTTCATAATGATTTATAGTGAAAAAAAATTGGATGGAGAAAATGAAAAGGATATAGACATTCCCCTAAGGATGATATCATACAAAATTGATGAAATCATATGAGAAAATGAACCAGAAGTTCATAAATGTTTGGCATGATTGGTTTGGCCATCTCGAGTTGATGATGCAGAAAAAAAAATTGAGAATTCACATGAATTTTTACTAAAGAACCTGAAGATTCTTTATTTAATGAATTTTCTATATTACTTGTTCTAAGGGCAAATTAGTCATTTATCCATCACCAGTCATTGTTGTGTTATATCTCTTGTATGTCTGAAATATATTTGATTGATAATGAGCTCAAACATTCAATATTATGTATTGAAATATTATGAATAGATGCATTTTTAGAATGTTTATATCATTGTTATCAACTTGCAACCTGAAGTTTGTAAGAATATATGTGCACACTTTTTCAGATTATACAATGAAGAAATTTTTTCATTGACGGTATTGGTGAAGTTATATCACAATTGATGATTAAAAGTTTATTGGGATATTTGTTGAAAATTCTAACTTGCCCATGTGTTCATACTTTTATGGTCTAATAGAATATTTACTTGATGCCTCCAGTTATTCTTTTAGACCAATTCTTTAAAAACAAAGCTCTATAATTATTTTGAGAGCATATTATACGCATCATGCCAACAAATTATATTTGAAAAATCTCCTTAATAAAATTGAGTTTTTGGGTTATATGCCAAAATATTACCCATCTAAGAATTTTTGAATGTGCAATTGATAAGTTTGTTTGTCCACCACAATGCACAAAGATGGGCCCTCATTTGATGTTAAAACAAAATGTTAGAATAAATATCCAAAGGAGATATATTTGTGCCATTGTTTTACCATTATTATTTGGTTATCTCAAAATTAGGGGGAGAAAATAAGCATCTAAAGAAAAATATTATGTACCATGCATTAGTATTTTGTTTAGTGATCCTTACAAACCACGTGAATATTCAAAAGTATATTGAAAAGTTTGTAAATAATTTGCCAGAGGTTTTTGTTAACCTAAATGGGATGATGGAAATGTTTATCAACTGCAAATGCTCCAATTATATTAATGACCAGTTACATGAAAGTTTTGGAAAATGAAAAGGAGAAAATAATTAAGATGCCCAAATCAAGGAGGCAGGTACTCCTGAAGAGACCTTGACATAACTAAATCTCTAGAAGAGATTTAGGTACCTGAAAGTAGTAATATGAAGATATCTCAATAAGTTATGTCATTACAAGAAAATATGGAACTTGAAAAGAAATAGTTGTTGACAACATAATAATATAATGCATATTATTATGGAATTAAGTGAGGATTATGAATTATTGAGAAGTAATGATATAAATGTACTTGGCCAAAGTAGAAGGACACAATAATATTAATATATGTAAGTTAATTGAACCTATGGTCTAAACTCTTGAAGATATGAAGCCAGTGAGGTACAAATGATATCATGAGACAATAAATGAGAATGATATATCAAGAATTATTACATAAAGTTTTTAGAAAACCTAGCATTTGATTATGAGAATATATTATTTTGTGGTGGATATGATTACTTAATCTAGCAGTAATGAATTATATATTATGCATTTGACAAATGTGATCACAAGTTACTTATAAGAATTACTACATAATATTATGTAGCCTTAAAGGATTTGAGATGCCTGAAACATGGAATTCAAACTTTGGATATACTTATGAAAGGCATTAGTAGATATAAGTTAAATTTTTGAAAGAAAATCGTAAATGATTGCATTTGCCCATGCTTTCTAAAAGGAACTTGAAAACCAATTATTTATCATTGTAAATTGATTGATGGAATTCTAGAAAAATTTTCAAAGGCAATAGATTATTTGAAAATGAAAATTTTGAAAAAGCAAATTTATGTGTTAAGTTATAGATTGAACACTTAACAAATGAAATTTGTATTCATTAGTTGAAAAGAGACTTTACATAGATGAAGCACATCCATTGAGTATCCCAATGGTTGTGAGATTTTTTTTATATAAATAAAGATTCATTCCAATCTCAAGATGATGATAAAGAATTTATCAATCATTAAATATCATATTTTTGTGTTATTGATATTAATTTATTTTGTTCAAATTTCTAGATCTCCACTAATTGACAATGCAAATGCAGATATTTGTTTGATATATATAAAGTTTAATCCTAAACAAGTTATATATATATATATATATGTGGGAATACAGTTATGTCATGAAGCTTTAAAAAATAAATTTCTGCTACTATTTTGTCATATATTGAATTGATACATGTGGCGGTTCAAGTATATGAATGGCTCAAGTTAACAACCCAACACATCCAATGGTTTTTCTTAGAGAAAATTTTCCAACAATATATGAAGACAATGTTGCTTGCATAGCCTAACTAAAAGGATGATACATCAAAGGAGACAAGATTAAGCATATTTCACCAGAATTCTTGTTCACTTTTGATCTTCAAAAAGATGCTGGTTCATCATATTGGAATGCACCAATTAAGGGACCTTCAATGATGCTATGATGAGGGGGAGATACTGTAACACTTGCTAAGTTTACTAAGTTCATGCAAATTTTTTTTTTTTAAATTAGCAAGAATGAGGAATAAGTATTTGTAATGTGTAATACTTATCAGATGTGAGCCTTGGCTCAGTGGTAAGGCAAGTTATCCGAAACCAAAGGGGTGTGGGTTTGAGATGCAGCTCCCTCATCCCTCAACATTTTTGTGGTGCAGACACGTGTCACCTCCCCTAGCGAAATTACCATTATACCCTTCACTATAACCTTCTTCTACATGCTTCTCCTCCCAATTTCTGCAAAAAAACGCAGCTCCTTCATCCCTTTGGATTTCTACCTTTTGCTTTGCCCACCGCCGTGTTCAACCTTCAGCCACCTCCCTCTATCACCGGTGTGAACACCCCACCTAAACTAACAATAATAATAATTATAGTAATGATAATAAATAAAATTAAAAATTTTAAAAATTAATTAATTAAAACAAAATTGCAAAAGGCAAAAAATAGAAGTAATATGGAAAAAACCAAATATAAAAACCAAAAATATTAAAAGGAAAAATTCAAAATATATGTTTGAAGTAGAGACATGATACTCATCTTACAAAAAAATAAAATGAATAGGGTTAATAAATTTGTCCAAATACAAAGAGGAGAAAAAGGCCACCTAATTAAAATAAAAATGCAAAACTTGCTCACTTGCTCTCACACACTCTCACTTGTTCACACTCACACACTCCCACTTGCTTACATTCATACACTCCCACTCCCACATGCATACACTCATGCACACACACACATTACTAAGAAACAAAAGGACAAGGAGGGCTGAAAAGCAAAAGGGAGCTGGTTGTTTCAGAGGAGAGCAGAAAGTGGAGCAGCTCGTGCAGAAAAAGGGGAGCTCATTGTTGGCTGGAGCAGAAAGTGGAGCAGCTGGTGGTTTCAGAAAAAGCAGAAAAAGAGGAGAGGCTGGAGGTTAAAGGAAGGAAGGGGACCGTGGCTGGAAAAAGATGGTGGCTGGAGGAGACCGTGGCAGGAGGAGGGTGGACGAGAAAATCGAGAAGAAAAGAAGGAGCCCAAAGAAGCCACAGACTGAGCAAACCATGAAAGAAAGAAGCCGAACTGGAGGCCACGAAATCACTAGCTGAAGAGACACACCATTGTTTAGCCCTCTTTTCTTCGGTGCCTCAGGTTAGCTGGTTTACGTGCATGCATGGTAATGGTTTTTTTTTTTTTTTTTTCATGTTTTCGGTCTTCCCTTCCATTTTACTTCCTCCTTTCCTCACTTTCCCCTCTGGCTGGTCTTCATTGCTGTGAGTGTCACTTTCTCCTCTTTAACTCTTTTCCCATGCTGTGAGAAAGGTGACACTGTTGAGCCAATTCCTCTGTTCACACACACTAAAACAGAGGTAAACAGAGGCCATGAAGAACGCTGGAAGTGGCTATTCAGGCTCCTCGATTTGCAACTTCACCGCCTTCCTTTGTTTTCTACTTTTGTTCAACTTCGTTTTGCTGCATGACCATCGTTTTTTTTTCTGTCAAAAAATGTTGCTGCAAAATTGTTGTAATATCATAGCAATATACCACTCATTGGCTACCAAAACCGATCGGAACCAACTGCAAAATCATCCTTTTTTTTTTTGGTCAAAAAATTGCTGCAAAGCCTTTGTAACTGCACTGCAATATATCACCCATTGGCTGCCAAAAAAACCTGTTGGAATTAGCTGTAATGAGAACCATGTTTTTCTGTCAAAAATCATTTTAAGGTTGCCACATTTCTTTTGTTGCTTTAAAAAAGGGGGTGTTGTATTTCTATTTCTTTTCTTCGTTCTTTCAAAGCTTTGGTAACCAATTTTCTTTCTCTTTTTTGGTTTCGGTTCAGAGTAGTGCTTGGCATTTATTCTCTTTCTTTCCTTCGTAAGGTCCGCATACCATTTTCATGGGTTCATATAAGATTTGGGTTGCACTTTGGTTTGACACTTCAATGATATCCTAGCTCAACCTTTTATTTTAGAGTAAGTAGATGTTTGGAAAATATAGGCTTCATGGGTTGGGTGCAACGTAAAACCAGTAAGAGTTTATAGATACATATATATATATATATATATATATATATATATTTATATTCTAATCTTCAAGCTTTACTTTTAGAGTTTGTGGTAGGGCCCATTCTTGAAATAGGAAGATTAAATATATAATTGGTTCAGAGTTAGCTTTGTGTATGGGCGTGTATATGTATGATGTTGTATTTTCATCTACAAAATTACCAAATAAACAAACTTTGGGTTTTTATTTTATTTTATTATTTTTGGAGTTGCCAAGTGAGATCATTAGTCTCCTCAAACACTTAAAAGTTAATTAATATAAAGCCATGTGAGATCTTAGTCTCCTTAGGCTTTAGAAATTAATGCATAGTTACTCATATCAAATGAATGAATAACTTTAATATGTAAATGATCTATTCTAAATTACCTTTATTTATTAAAAGAAAGAAAAGGGAAAATGGGTTACCGTGTGGGACGGTCAGTCTTTTCGGACATTTAAGCTATGTGAGACTTTGGTCTCCTTAGACTATAAAGTTGATGATTTTTCGAAATGAAAGATATAATAAGAAAAGAGAAATATGAATATCACTAATAAAAATAAAGACACCTTAACAACAAATGATAATAATAATAGAAGGATAAATAGATAAATTTTTCTAATTAGGCATTATGTTGGAAAAGTTGTCGTGTAGGGCTACTGACCTCCTTAGGCACTTTGGAAGTAACGAACAGAGGTTGTGTGAGATTTTTAGGCTTCTTAGGCTTCAAAAATTAATACACACTTTTTCGAGATAAATAGATAAACAATAATAATTAAATATTCATCCTATTTAAACATCGTCCATTATTTACGAAACAATCATGTAAGAATATTGTTCTCCTCGATTGCATGAGATCATGTGAGATTTTAATCTCCTTAGATCTTTTAAAAATTAGCACATTTGTTTTAAAAATAATAATAATTTAATATTGACTTAATTAAATATTTTTCATTATTTATGAAATTATCGTGTGAAGATTTGGTTCTCCTCGATTGCATGAGATCATGTGAGATTTTAATCTCCTTAGATCTTTTAAAAATTAGCACATTTGTTTTAAAAATAATAATAATTAAATATTGAATTTAATTAAATATTTTTCATCATTTTCGAAACTATTGTGTAAGGAGTCGGTTCTTTTTGATTGCATGGGAATATGTGAGGTTTTAACTTCCTTAGTGCCCTAAAATTAATACACCTCTATCTAATAATAATAATAAAAAAAACAAACAATCATAATCAAATATTCATTCTAATTAAATATTTCTCGTTATTTATAAGAATATAGTTCTCTTCAAATACTTGGGGTCGTGTGAGATTTTAATCTCTTTAGACCTCGAAATTTAGTACATACTTGTTTGAAAGATAAATAATAAGAATGATGATAAATAGATAATATAATAATAATGCAAAAATGAATATTTTAATTGAATTATTTACAAAATAAATAAAGTCAGGGTTTTATAAATTTAACGAATTAGAATGCCACGTTCAAAAATTCCAAAAATGGCTTTCTGTTATATTTTGTTCTAATTTCAATCCTGATTTTAAAAAAAGAAATTAAAAAAATAAAAAATAAGTGAAACAAAAAAAAAACAAAATCCAAAAATTAAATAAATTAAAAAAAACTCAAAAAAATTCCTTTCATTTCAAATTCCAAAAGAAATACAATAAGATATAAACTTCCCAAAAATCTTATTCCGTAATCATTTCATTTAAATTTCAAAATAAAGATTAAAATTCCAAAAACAAAAAAAAATTAAAAGGTTGAAAAATGAAGAGATCAAGAGAGCTAGATTACTTAGGTTGCTGTATATTAAAGCGCACAAATCCAAATTCCAATCCTGTTTTGTTTACAAAAATCTATTTAATTTGAACTCTCCTGTTCTCATCACAAAAATTATAAATCACCAACCAATAAACATGCCATTTGGTCGAACTACGTGGACTTTGATTCCAATCTCAGGGTACGTAGGCCCTAGGTTTTCATCCTAGGTCAAGTCTGGCCCTTTGTAAATATCCATCTATTTGCCTCCATTCTTGTTGTTTTGTCTCCTCTGTTTAACAGGCATGCATGTCGATAAAAGGGTAATTGAGGTAAATTTAAAAGCCATATTCTATTTCAGCTGATTGGTTTAAGGTAACCGTCCTTATGGACAGGTGTTGTGGGGTGCCTAACACCTTCCCTACACTTAAATAAACTCCCGAACTCATATATGATTTTGCAGACCATGTTGCCTTTTTCTTTTTTATTTAAATTGGTTTTCCAAAGTTTTTCGTTAAAAATTTTGGTGGCGACTCCAAATAAATTGATTTTCAAGTTTCATTTTAGGAATCAATTTAAACACCTTTTATTTTATTCCACCGAAAGGTCGGTTACGACAACCGGCGAAAGTTTCTGGGCGGCCACCACTTGCCATTGGCCGACAACAACCACTTTTTCCGGTGGGTTTTGTGGTATAGTTGTGCAGTGATGCTTTTTTGATTTTGGTGAGTTTTAAGTGGTTTTTTCATGAGAATGATGCTAGGAGAATCATTTTTGGCCCCTTTCCATTGAATTTGAGCTTTGGAAGCATGATTTTAGCTAAGGTTTTTTGAGTTATTCTGACAGGGACTAAACTGAAAAGTTTCGAAATTTTGGGGTTTTCAGAAAATGGAGAAATTCTGCAGTTGAATGGGTATAAATTGGTCTTATAAGAACTCTTTTACAGTGTATGTCATGAAACCTTAGTTTTCTTCATGGATGGAAGGAAAAAGTATGAAATGGGGGACTAAAGTGAAACTTCAGAAAGTTTTTAAGGCAGTGAGTGTAAATTGACGAAAATTCTGGGAAAAAGTGAGGGGATGGAATTAAGAATTTGGTCTAAGGCTTGTTTTGAGTAATGATAATGGAATGGAATATCAAATTGGAAATAGCAATATGAAGAAGCAAAGAGAATATGTGATAAAGTAATGAGATAGGATTTTGGTTGTTTTATGGCTTTGTTAAGACATTATAATCAACCTAAATTGATGTATTTAGTAATGGAAATTGAGGAAAGTATATTCTTATGTTATAGGGATTGTGGGTGAAATCGAATTTATAATCAAGAGAGACCGAGATAAGGTGATTGTAGCACACGTCAGCCACCAGGTAAGTGGTAGCTTTCCCCACTTTATAATTACCCTTGTAATTATGGTAGCAACTTGTTAGACTTGTTAGGCTTGCATATGACCTATGAATTATGATTGATATGTAATGTTCATGTAAAATTTGTACAAGAGAGGTTTGAATAAAGAAGGAATGTGTTACTAAAGAATTGATATTGAAAAAGGGAAAATTTATAAATGGCAAGTTCTTAGATTTAGGGAGGACAAGATAAGACGGATGACTTTAGTGTGAGCTTGCGACTCACGACCGTGTTGGTGATTTACCCCGAGATGCTGTGTGCTCTCGATCGATATGAATAATCCGAGGGATACATACCCTCAACCGTATGAGTGATTTACCCCGAGATGTTGTGTGCTCTCGACAGATGATTAAACTGCATGGGCCACGAGTTCATGACCGATACTTTATGTCTAATAGTCCTCCCTAGAATCTAAGTCCTAAGCCAACGGTATTTTAACTAAAAAGGAAGGTTTTTACCTAACTTTAACAAGTATTCAAGGGCTGAGTTCCCTTGATAGTTTGATGTTAATTGATGGAAAGGATTCTCTAAAGGTTGTGGATCCTCGACCGTGAAAATCATTTAAATTGTTCATTAAGTGTAAGTGCATATTATTGCTTGTTATGGTTTAAAGTATAAAGGCTTAAATCATAGATTGATTCATTACTGGAAATGCTACCCGTTTATGTTTTAATGAATTTCAGGCAGTCATCCTGAGCAGTTTGCTGATTAAGAGGGGTAGAAGAGCTTTGTTGGCATTTTGTTTCTCCATTTTGTTGAGATTTTGTTGTAATTGACATATGTAAATAGATGTAAATGTTATGTATGACCACAGGTAGATTCCCCATTCTCCTGTGTTGTAGTTGTCTCTGACTGAATTGAGAGCTGAGCTCTCTTTTATGTATAATATTGTTTTGGGCAGATATTTGTAGAAACCTCAGGAGGTCTCAGTTATAGAGGAGACTCTGTCGAAATTTCTACAAATTTGATTTGAATGTAAATCTACTTAGTTATGAATGTTTGTTATGTATGATTGTAATTTAGTTAAGAACCAACTTATTAGGCTTACAAAGGCGGGCTAGTCTCGTTTTCTATGCCGATCACACTTCGGAAGTTGGGGTGTGACAGATACTCATTGTACTCTTTTTTCCTTTGCCATGGTTTTGTCCCACTGGGTTTTCTTGGCAAGGTTTTTAATGATGTAGCCAATAATGCGTATCAACAAGCATATTTATTATGGACATTCAAGGAAGAGTGTTATACAATATTATATGTGAATGTCAACAATACACCTTATAACCTTTGAATATCCCTATGAATGTGTATACAAAGCTCATGAGTTGAGTAAAAAACAATTATCTTTCCCCTCATTTCTCTATATCTCTTTCGAGTATCTTGTTCATAGAAATACTGCTACTTTTACATATTTTACAACATGAACGTATAAATAAACAATAATAAACTAAAATATTTTTATGAGACTATTAATTTTGCCTTGTATTAAAAATAGCCATGTGAAATTATTAGTCTCTTTAGACACTTAAAAATTAATTAGAAGATGCCATGTGAGACCTTAGTCTTCTTAGGCTTTAAAAGTTGATTTTTTTTTTTTATAATAAATTAAATTCAATAAATAAACAAATAAAAATAATAATTTTGATTCCTCTCACTTCGTATTAAATTATCTTTTATTCTTCAGAGTTGTCATGTGAGACCATCAGTCACCTTATACATTTTGAGGCCATGTGTGATTCTCAATCTCTTTATACTTCAAAAGTTAATACACAATTTCTAAAATAAATAAATAATTACATATGAATAGTAATGAAATCAAATAATTTCTAAAGGCCTTGTGAGACCATTAGTTTCTGCAAGCATTTTGGGGTTAATTAGTAGAACTCATGAAGATCTTTAGTCTCCTTAGGCTTTAAAAGTTAATATCAAATTTTAAAAAATGCAAAAGTACAATAATTTCTAAATTATAGAAAATAATTTATTTTGGAATTTATTTAAAAGGTCGCCATGTGAGACTATTAGTCACCTCAGGCACTTAAGAGTTAGTTAGTATAGGCCATGTGAGATTTTTAGTCTCCTTAGGTTTTGAAAATTAACATATGATTTCCATAAAATACAAAAGTAAAAATAATTCCTAAGTCAAAAAATAATTTATTTTGCTGGCCCTTTGTGAACGAAAATTCAAAAAATACTTCTTATTAATAATTTCGTTCCTTTAGGAAAATCAAAACCAAACATTCCAATTTGAAAAAATTCAAAATAAATAGATTCCAAAAATCCTTTTCATCCATATTTTTGTTTCCCTCTCAAAAAAAAAAAAAATCTAATTTCAAAAATCCAAAAGACATAAATTCAAAAATCCTGAAAAAAATTCAATATAATTTCACTTCAATTTCGAAATAAAATTTTAACTTAAAAAATCTTAAAAAGGAAATTTAAAAATCCTAAAAATCCTTTCCCACTATAATTTTATTAAAATATCAAAGTTAAAGTTAATATTCCAAAAATAAAAGATTAAAAAGGGAGAAAATGAAGGGAGTAAGGAAATGATATTAAATTGATTTCGTAAATTAAAATACACCAACCGAATTCCCATCTTGTTTTGTTTACGAAAATTTGTTTAATTTCAACTCTCTTGTCTCTTTCACACGAATAAAAAACCATCAACCAATTGTCACGTTATTTTATGACAAATTATGTAAATTTTGATCCTTATCGTAGGGTACGTAAGCCCTAAATTCTCATCCTAGGTCAAGTTTGCTGTTTGTAAATATCCATATTTTGCTTTCACTAATTATTTTTGTTTAGGCATTCCTTTGTTTATTTTGCATGTGTTTTGATGTGGGTAATCACGAAAAATTAAAACCATATTTTGTTAATTTTATTTGATTAATTTAAGGTAATCATCCTTACAAGACAAGAATTGTGGGGTGCCTAACACCTTCTCTGTACTTAAACAGACTCTCAAACCTAGTTCAGTATATTACATACCACTTTATTTTGTCTTTTTGTTTTAAATTAGTTTTTTCAAAAGTTTTTTTTTTTAAATTTTGATAACAATTCTAAAAATAAATCAGTTTTTAAATTATTTTGAGTGCTGATTTATTTATCATTTCCTTTCACGCTATTCTTTTCCACTGTGCACTTTGCAACTGGAGTGGATCCATTATATGCTGCAGCTGCAAGCGGTGTAGCTCCTTCATCATCGACTATTTCCAGTAATTCTGGTGTGTATAACTTCAACAACTCCTCTACTATCTTGTTATAAGCACATGATCTTCTACTCTCTTTCTCTCCCATATCTGCACCATTTTTTTGAATTATTGTTTTGCGACAAAGACAATAATTAGCTCAATATATATATATATATATATATATATATATAGCGAGAGAGAGAGAGAGAGAGAGACGCACATACATATGTGTTCAGAACTTTCAAGTTGTGGCAATTAACAACGTTTTGATAACTATTTTGGCCAGAATAAAAAAAAACTTCTTGATAACCAAAATTTTATTCAGGGGAAGGGAAATTAATTAAATATTGCATTGAAGAAAGCAAAAATCATATATATATATATGCACTTACAAGTTGTCACTTCACTTGGATACTGAAACTAGTGGAAGGAGAACAAGTACTTAACGCTCTTACCGGTTGTCACTTGCACTTGCTCCGGCGGCAGCCTTCAAAGTGTGTCCAGAACTGACAATCAAACCACCATTATATATATATACATATGGTTGCTTTGCTTGTATAAATTGGCAACGAATCAATCATTTTCACTGCTTTTCTTATTTTTACTCCATCTTTCAGCTTTCTTCTTGGTTAGCCCATACTAAAGTTCTCGGCATTGTCTCGTGCCTTTGGGCTAACTGTCTCAAGTTTTGAAGTTAATTATATGTATAATATGAGTCGTTTTCTTTTTACCAAATAATATGAGTAGTTAATAGTTATATATTTCTCATTATAGTTAGTATTATTATTATTATTATTATTATTATTATTATTATTATTATTATTATAAGCACTCTTCACTTCAACGAAAATATACAATTAAAAGTACAAAACATATGAAATGTTTTTCGCACATTATTTTCCACTATTAATCCGTTATAAAAGTTGGCCCTTTTCTGATTATAATCGTTTTCTTGATACAGCAAATAACATATGTATTTGTAGAAACAAGGTTAGAATGATGTCAAATAACAATGTGTGACACAGTATTCTACTTGATGTAATCTAACTTTTTTAGCGTATTTAAAATGTTCTCGCACAGCATGTTTTTCAGAGTATTTTGTTTTCGCATTTTGGATGATGATTGCATTAAAAAATTTGTGATTTTTTATATTTATCAAAAATATAGCAACAGTTTAATCTACCTTCATCAGGGAGGAGAATAAGTATTTCTTTTTCACTATGATAGTACTGGACTTCAAAAACTATTCACTGCCCATGTACTTTTATCGAAGATTAGTGACAGCAGAGACTCAACAAGCCCAAACCCAATAGCTAAAGGTCCAAAAGGAGGAGAAGGCGTAGGAAACCAAACGAGTCAGAGAAAGGTCCAGCTTGGATGAGTGACTATGTGATGGAATTAAGGCGCGGAGAGAATATCAGTGCTGAGTAGAGCAACGTGGCAGAAGATGGAAAAAGGCTGTTAGAGTTTGTTAGGCCTCGGGATTAGTGTAGCCTCTGCCACAGACCCATAAATAGAGAAGACTGGAATAGGCTAGGACATAGTTGAAAGATTAGGAATATGGAGCGTCTTTAGCTCAAATAAGGGTATAATTTTGTTTGCATTTTTTGTTTATTGAACTTTGCTGTGTAGACAGTGTTGAATTTCAGAGAGAATCCATTATTTCCATTGTTGTCTTTCTTTGTTCTTATTCCTTTGCAGACACTATCATTTTGGTGCTCTCGTTGAACTCCAATGGCAGACGGCACCCATTTCGCTAGATTGGAGGAGTCCTTGAAAACCAATTGTGATGATCACTAGGAGTTTTAGAAGGCAACAGACCAGAGGCTATCCCAAATGGAGTCCACAATGTCTAACGTAAAAGTTCCAGAAGTTATTGGGACAACCATAAGGGTCACCTTCCACATCTATGGCCAACGTCCCACCGCCCCTTAATTTTGAAAACAACCTAGAGAAATCGATATCAAAAGGTATGAAAGTTGAAATCACAACTTTTGATGGTTCTGATGCAAAGGACTGGATTTTTAAAATACAGAATTCTTTGCCATGTGTAAAACACCATTTGACCAACGCATTCCTCTGTCTTCACTCCATATGACTGGACCTGCTTACAGTTGGTATAAGTGGATGCATAGAAATGGTTTTATACACTCCTGGCAAGGCTTCTTACATGCACTCTTATTGAGATTTGGGCGTTCTTTATATGATGACCCAAAGGCAGCTCTTAAAGAGGTTAAATAGACCTCTACTGTGGACGATTATCAAAATTGTTTTAAAGAAATCTCCACTCGTATCACTGGTTTATCTAATATGTGGCTGATTAGTTTTTTTTATGGCAGCAATAAAAGAACACATACGACATGAACTCATTGCTACCCAATCCGCAACATATTTTCATGCAACGTCCCTTGCTAAACCTATTGAGAAGAAACACTTGCACCTCACCCAACCCATGTCACCTTCCAAATCAAACCCAACTCACCCATTCTCCACACCATTTTCATCATCAGTTTATGCACCTAGACTTCTAAACTCTTTTCCACCCTTACCTCCACCAACTACTAAACTAACCTCCAATACCCCCACCTAAAACAACCCACCACAGTATTGTCGTCTAAGCCCAGCATAGATCAAAACAAAATGTGAAAAAGGGCTCTGTTATTATTGTGATGATAAATTCTCCCTGGGCATAAATGTAAGTCTAAAAGGTACTTGTTGCTTGAACAGCAAGACATTAAGGAGTTTTTACAGCTTTAAACTACAACAATACTTAACAATGTCGAGCCTACTGAACAGCCAGCAGAAGACACTACTCCTTCCATTATGTTGCATGCTCAGGCAGGCCATCCAGCAACTAATACCATTAAACTTAGTGGCAGTTGTAACGGGTTAGTGGCTACAATTTTGGTGGATGGGGGTAGTACTCAAAGCTTTATTAAGCGTTCCATTCTTTGTAAGTTACAGCTTGAACCAATTCCAGTCCAGCAATTTTTAGTTAAAGTAGGCAATGGGGCTTCACCATTAGCTTGTGTGTTCTGGATCAAGAAGGTGTTGATATCATTCTGGGAGGTGCATGGTTGTGTACATTGGGTCCAATAACCATGAACTATGAAACTCTAACTATTGATCTCAATTGGAAGGAGAACCAATTCATCTACAAGATGAATTATACTTCAGCTTGGACCCTTTAAATCCCTGACAGCTAAAAAAGATGAGTAGCACATTGCATACTTATTTCAGCTACAGGTCACTAAAGAAGCCCGAACAAAGCAGCAGTCTTCCTCGATATTACATCCAGCATTTCAATAGCTTTTATCTCAGTACCAGTTTTTGTTTCAGAAGCCTGTCGCACTGCCACCACTTTGACATTAGAACCACTGAATTCATCTCACTTCTGATTCTACAATAGTCAATGTTTGACTATATCGTTACCCCCATTATCAAAAAATAGGAATTGAAAAATTAGTGGCAGAAATGTTAAGAGCTGGCATAATCAGTCCAAGTTAGAGCCCCTTCTCTTCACCAATCCTGCTAGTTAAAAAGAAAGATGGTAATTGAAGGTTCTATGTCGATTACCAAGCCCTCATGAGGAACTAAATCAAGGACAAATTTCCTATCCCATCTATGGATGAAATACTAGATAAATTGCACGGCTCCACTATATTCTCTAAACTTAACTTAAGGGCTGGATACCATCAAATAAGAATGCATAAAGAAGATACCTACAAGACGACCTTTTGCACTCATCAGGGTAACTATGAATTCCTGATGATGTCGTTCGATTTAACAAATGCATTAGCCACTTTCCAAGCCAATATGAACATCATTCTTCTGCTTTACCTCAGAAAATTTGTGGCTATTTTTCTCAATGACGGTTTGATATATAGCCCCAATGTCACAACACATAAAGAGCACCTAGAGATGGTTTTTAAAGCCTTAGCTGAACACTTATTTTTTCTTAAACAAAGCAAATGCCACTTCTATCAATCTTCAATTAAATATTTAGGCCATATGGTATTTGCAGAAGGTGTGTCCACAGATCCCACAAAAAATATGGCAATGATTAATTGGCCAACTCCACAAAATGCTTAACAACTAAGTGGCTTTCTTGGTTTTACGTGATATTATCGTTGTTTTGTATCTAATTATGCGACAATAGCAAGCCCATTAACTCAACTACTGACAAAGGAGGGGTTTCGATGTTCTAAGGAAGCTTATGATGCTTTTAATAACCTCAAGGCTAAGAAGACAGAGGCACCAATACTTGCTGTACCTAATTAATCTTTCCAATTTGAAATCCAAACTGATGAATCAAATACTGGTGTAGGGGCAGTACTGACTCAGCAAAAACACCCAGTGGCATACTTCAATAGAAAGCTCAATACACGTCTTCAACAAGCATCTGCCTATGTTAAGGAGCCCTATGCCATTATGTAGGTTGTCAAAAAATGGAAACCCTACCTTTTAGGTCGCCATTTCATCATTCATATTGAACATCGAAACGTGAAAGAATTGATGAACCAGAATTTGCAGACACCAGAGCAGTTCCATTACCTCTCCAAACTTATAGGCTTTAATTACACCATCATGTATAAACCAAGGTGACTCAATAGAATGGCTGATGCACTCTCGAGACAAAGGGAGGATGACAAACATATTGAGCACTGTTTTGGAATCTCCACTGTGCACACTCCTTTTTAGGATGAGCTCCTTAACGAGAATCAAACAAGCCCAAAATTGCAACGTCAACACAGGTTACTCGAAGAAGGCAAATTTCCTAAGTCATTTGCATAAAGGAACGAGCTACTGTTGCATAATGACATATTATCTTGCCCCTGGCTCCAAGCTGATACAAAGGATCCTTTATGATGCCCATGATTCCAATGTTTGGGGGGCACACAGGTTTTTTAAGACCTTTAAAAGGATTTCGTAGCTCTTTCGTTGGCCAAAAATGAAGAAGGATATACAGATACATGTAGCAAACTGCATCACATGCCTGCAGACCAAGGTTCCAACATCAAAACTATTGGGCATGTTACAACCTTTACCCATCTCAGCTTACTTCAAAACTCATAAATGCACTCCCCAAGTGTCGAACCTGCAACTGGATGCCAAGCAGCTAACCACTAGGATATAATGCATGTTCAATATATATATGACAAACATTATATATATACAAGTCTTAATTTAATTTGGCAAAATAAATAAAATCTTTTTTTGTCCCTCACTTGTAGGGTATTTTTTTAAGTTAATCCCTTATAAAATTTATTTTTCATTTTAATCCCTCACAAGTAAGATATTATTTTAATTTAGTCCTTCATAGAATTTCTTTTCAATTTAGTCCCTCATATAAATATTTTTCAATTTCTTCCTTCACAAATAACGTTATTATTAATAATACCCTTTTATATTTTTTTATAGTTTGAAACTTTGAATTTTATTTTGGCCAAATGAATAAAATCTCTTTTGGTCTCTCAATTATAGGTTATTTATTAATTTGATTCCTTATAAAATTATTTCTCATTTTGGTCCCTCAAATAAAATACTTCTCAATTGAGTCACTCATAAAATTTTTTTGATCAATTTAGTCCCTTACATATAAATTTTTCGCAATTTATTAATAGAGGTAAACTCTTACGATTCTATGTTACAATTCTACGTTACGAGTCTACACTCCCCCTCATGAGTCTACCTAGAATCGCGAGTTTGACAACCTTGCAACTACCCACATCACAAGGGTTTAATACTATCTTAGTGGTCATGGATAGACTATCCAAAATGGCGTATTTTGAAGCTTTGAAACCAAGTTACACTGCAGCTAAGGTGGCTGAACTGTTTTTCACTATGGTAGTTAAGTTGCATGTCTTTCCAAAGACCTTAGTCTCTGATCATGATCCTATTTTTATGAGCATTTTCTAAAAGCAATTGCTCAAATACAGTGGGACAAAGTTGAACTTTAGCTCAGCCTACCATCCCCAAAGCGATGGTTACATAGAAGTAGTAAACCCTTGTGTGGAGTAGTATTTATGTCTTTTGTTCATTCACACCCCAATCAATGGAGCTGGTACATTCCATGAGCAGAGTACTCCTACAACACCAGTTATCATTCTTCCATAGGCAAAACACCATAAGAGGTGGTCTATGGTTTTTCTCCAACCCTAATTCCTTTTTATAATTCAGGTGAGTCTTCTGTGGATGTTGTTGATAGTTCATTATAGGGACGACAGGAAATTTTAGAGGACCTGAAGGTTAACCTTAAACAAGCTCAAGAACAAATAATGAAACAAGCGGATAAGAAGAGACAAGAAAAGTCATTCATTGAAGGTGACCATGTATGGCTCAAACTCCATAAGTATAAGCAACAATCCGTAGCATAAATGCATACTTTTAAACTTTCAAAGAGATATTTTGGTCTTTTTTCAATCACGAGGAAGGTAGGGGCAGTAGCATATAAAGTGCAACTACTTGAAGGTGCCAGGATTCACAACATCTTCCATCTTTCACTTCTAAAGGCTCACCAAGGTCCCTTGACTACTCCAATAGACTCTGACATACCACTCAATACAAATGCCGGGCTCACACCACTTAAAGCATTAGCCAGTAGGTTGTTTCACATCAAGGGTCAACCCAAAGAACAAGTGTTAATATAATTGGCCAACCACACATCTGAGAATGCTATATGGGAAGATATTGCCACGATCAAGACATTATTTCCTCAGTTTCACCTTGAGGACAAGGTGGATATCCATGGGAGCACCATTGATAACAGAGACTCATCAAGCCCTTACTTAATTGTTGAAGGTCCAAAAGGAGGAAAAGGCCTTGGAAACCAAAAGAGTCAGAGAGCGCATAAAGGTCCAGCCTAGATGAATGACTATGTGATGGAATTGAGGCATAGAGAGGATATCAGGGCTGAGCAGAGCAACGTAGTAGCAAATGGGAAATGGCCGTTAGAGTTCGTTAGGCCTAGGGATTAGTGTAGCCTCTGCCAGAGACCCATAAATAGTGAAGAATGGAATATGCTAGGACATAGTTAAGAGAATAAGAATATGGAGCATCTTTAGCTCGAATAAGGGTCTATTTATGTTTGCATCTTTTGTTTATTGAACTTTGCTATGTAGACTATGTTAAATTTCAGAAAGAATCCTTTATTTCCATTGCTGTCTCTATTCATTCTTATTCCTTTGCAGATGCTATCATTTAGGGGCACATATTCTTTGAAATTATGTCTTCGATCTAGGCATATTTCTCATTAATCAATAAGACATTTGGGAATAATCTTTTTCTTTGCTTGGTAAAGTGGTAACGGTTCCTATCGAATTCGTGAAACTTTATACTTTTCAAAGTCTCTAAGCAATTGCTTTATAGCAACTACTAATTTAAATTTTCATTCGCCCTTAGCATATTCATATATATATATATATATATATATAAATGGTGGTGTGAGTTCAAGTTTAAATTAGCTCACATGAATGGTAAAATATTGGTAAAAATATAATGATAGGGAATAAATTAAAAATTATTTAAACTTTAAAGAATAAAAGTATAATTTTCTCTGAATAAAACATATAATATTGTCCAATATTTCATATTATTAATTAGATCATACGTACCTATAACAAGCATAATCTATGACTTCACAATAAGTATCCTTGCTTTTTCTAGTAATAATTAGGATACTAATTTTGCCATTACGGTTTCTTTATGTTTCAATTAATTCATACGGAGAAAGGAAAAAAATACATTTTTTTAGTTACTTTTCTTAGATTCGTTAATTTAAATTATAATATTCAATTTTTTTTTCAAAAAAATAATATACTACTAAGTTAAAAATTTTGTAATTTTATTTAAAAACTGTGTATAAATATAATAATAAAAAATCTACACCTAAGTCTTGACAAAATTCAACTCTAAATATTTCGATCATGTGAATGGCAATAACAAATATATGATGCCACAACAATCATAATTTAAAACTCAGGAATATAGATATAATATATATATATATATATATATATATATATGTATAGAGAGAGAGAGAGAGTTTTATTTGAAAAATAGTATATATTATATTAACAAAAGGAGGTCAAAAGAACTAGCCAGTTGTCACTTGCTGGAGGCTTCACTTTAGGCTTTGAAGTAGCAATATGATACCAATATTTAAATATATATGGCAAATATGGGATGCGTTGCATGAATAGAATTGTAAAGTTTCAATCACTTGCCTTGCACCTACATTTTCCCTTCCTTTTTTAATTTTGGCCGTACACATATTCCTTTTCTTTAAAATGTACTCTTCCAATTTTCTTGTTTGTTAGCCCATTCTAAAATTGTCACATACGCACTTTTTGGTGTTTTAGACTCATAACACACAAATATATATATATATATATATATATATCTTCACACACACTTTGTATGTTTTTGCATTAATTTGCTCATTGAGCGTTTCGATCTTAAAGGAAGAGGCAATTAACTGTTTTTGCTTATTATTTTATCGTTAGGTATTTGGAAAAATTTTGATGGACATACTTCAGATTGTACTAATCCTCCTTTAGTTGTCTCACAATTGACATTAATTGAGTTCGTAAATGGATATTTAAATTTTTTAACATGTATAACCAGTCATATTCCAATAGCATCACAATGATATCAAACAAATCAAGTTAATAATGTCTCAGTATAGTATGGAAATTGTGTATACAAGGTTTACAACAATTTGCAATATTTATAAACCTAAAACAACTCATCATCTAGTAGCCACTTTGGAGTTAGACATACACTCTGATTAACCCAAAATGATATACCAAAAAGTTTAGGTAACAAGAAAGTCCAAGAGCTACTTCACTTTATCACCAACTAATATGTAAAATGTTAGAGAGAAAAGTGCAAGTCTACCACAGACATAGTGAGTACAAATATCAAAGTAAATGAAAAGGGAAAGAGTTTTTTACAAGTATATATTTAAGTAAAGAAATTGAAATTCAATAAAGTAAAAATTTATTTCTAAACCTTAAAGTTTAAATGGTATCAAAGAAGAACCATAACCAACATTATGTACATTAGCACATAATTACATCTATCATCACTAAACTGGACAATTCCTCGCAATGTTGCAATAATATTTCATACATGTATATCTGCACCATATATAACACCAAGCATATAAACCTATATCCACACACTGGATACATCTCAGTGTCTCATATCCATTTATCGGATACATCTTAATTTCTCACACCCGTATTGTCACACCCCTAATTAAGGAAATGTGATCGGCGCGAAAAACAAAGTAAACCCTGCCTCCGTGATCCAAAATAAGTTAGACAACCTAATCAATTTAATAATAAAGTTTCATATCAAGGTTGTTACTACTTGATATCAGACAACTACTTGATGTGATCACTATTAACCATATAATCTCTATATGACTTTCGTGTGGAAATTTTGAGAGTTTTCCTTGAAATATAGGCTTACCGAGATTTCTAGAAACCAAAAGCTATAGATCAAAAAGTAAAAGAGCTCCACTCTCTCAATATAACACTACCTGATAATCCCTAAAATACCATACAAACATTAATTTCTTGCCTGTGACAATTGGAGCCACTAGATTACAAATTTTACAATGTTCAACATCAACAAGAAATGAACTACACTATTGCAAACAATGCAAAGCTCACCAATAGGTCACTAGATGCACCCCTATGCCACAGATGAATACTTGGAATCTACACAACTATCTGAAAAACATTGAGAAGATTGGAGTGAGTGATAACACTCATTGAGTAAATATTACTAATTGTGCTAGGAAGGGAATAGACGGAGTTAGTGAAGTTTTTCATAAATCATTATCATTTCAAACCAACCATATGAAATGTATATGCCAACCGGTAAAATATAAATCTCACTACATAATGATTACAACTTTTATGACAATTCACGGTGCTTGTAAAATGGAAGTAACTAATAAACATTTAATCACGATTTTAAAATAAATAAAAGGAAAAATGTCCCCATAGAACAAATAGTAAATAAGTAATCAAATGCAAGCTAGAGTTAGCAATAATAGTGTAGTACAATAGTCAATGGTGTGCAATGTGGCTCACAAACAGTCAGTGAAGCGGCATAATGCCGTAGTATGGTAATATAGTTTATGGTGCATTATGGCTAATGTCTACTGCCGTTAGCTGTTGGGTCCTGTGTTTAATGTATTTCCATGAAAACATTTTTTTTTGTAATTGTACAAAATTTGTAAACATTTATAAAATAATTCTTCACATATTTCAAAAGTTCAATAGTAATTGAAGTCATTCAAAAATTTTCCTAAAAACTACATAGATTACATTTCAGTCAAACATTTTTCAAAACCATTCAATAAATATATCACCATTCAGTGGTCAATCACATTGCATAAGAACTTTATAACAATTTTTTTTCTTAGAGTTGCCAAAGTACTCAAGATAGTTCTTAAAGAGGAAACAATACTATTTTTGGGGAAGTTTGTTCCTGAAGCACCAAAGCATATAAAATTCAATTACCCAAAGGAAGATTTGAAATATAGAAAACAAACACTGTTAGTAATAACTACTCACTTAGCCAAAGCACACACAATTCACTCTCTTACTTGTTGAGTAGAGTGTGACTGCTATAACCTTAAAAACAAACAATACATCTTTAGTGTCTCATGCTAAGGAGCATTTTAACTTAGGTAAATTCTAATAGTAAATTCCCACATAATAGTTGGCATTATCAGTTTTGGCTCCTTTCTATAAGGTTACTATTGTTCCTTTTAATGAATTTATTTGCCATAAGTAGCACATGTATACTCATACACTTAGGAAATTCTCTAGGAATCCAAATGGTCTATAGGTTCCAAATTTTAATTCTTTCTTTCATAATCGACACCAATATTTTTACACTAAGAGTATTCCAAGGCTTTTGGTAATGCCCTTATGCCAATAAGTTCAAATAATCTTCCACTAATGAGAATTTGATTTCCTTTAATTCCAACAATGTAGTCACACAATTACTCTAATTTTATGACTTCATAATTTGCTAGCTTCCCTACTCAAACTTTCTATTAGTGGAGTTATATCCAACACTTGGCATCGATGTTTCTTAATATGTAAATGACATTGATCACGCTCATCAATCATCAACATATATACAACTAATTCAAAATTAATATTAGACCCAATAGTATATTTTATTACTTTTTATAGCCATGAGTTACACAACATTACCAAATGGGTCCAAAAATTGTACCAATCATAACAAAAGTAATTATTAAATAATAATAATTGCTTTCGTTGCACCTTCATTCATCAAGCTTCTTCCAACAACAATAAAATTTAAGGTAAGCTAGAGAAAAATTCTAAAAATGACTTACCACTGAAAATGGCAACTACTGGCAACCTAAATTCCTCTTTATGAGTTCTAATAAAGCTAAAAGATAAAAAATTCTTCTTATACCTCCACTCTACACACTTCAACTCCCTGCTAAGAAAGAGTGGTTTTTAATTGAGTGATCCAAACATTACATCAACTAATGGCAATTGTTAGAATTTGACCTAAGATCAAAATCCCCAAGGAAATTTCACAAAACTCATTCAAATCAAGTTCCAATTTAAATTTTAAGCTTACTATTCATCTTATTTGCCTAAAAAGAGGGATTTTCAAATCAAGTGTTATTTTGCTAAATTGGAAGCTCAATTGGATAGCAAACTACTCAAAATTCATTGTACAACTAAAGCCCTAACAAGGTTTGATGAGATTACACTGAATTGAGCTCAAATTTACACTTTTTTTTTGTGCATGAATAGTGAAATAACGCATGAACAGTACCAGAATTAGAGTTTCTTTGATTTTTAGCTAAGTAGATGAAATTAGTAAGTGTAAATGTGTGAGCAAGGTCTAAAAATCATGAAGAAAGTGAAGCCCTTAGCTAAATCGAAGAAAAAAAGGCACCAATTTGGTCGAAAGCTCAATGAAATTGTCAACCCCAATATCCAGAGTGTAACCAGCATAGATAACAAGACTAACCCGTCTTTGTAAGCCTAACAAGTTGATTCCTTAGCTGAGTTACAAATCATACATAATGGACATTCACTACCAAGCAGATTCACATTCATATATATGTTTTGTATAAATTTTGACAAAGTCTCCTCTGTAACTAAGACCTCCCGAAATTGCTATAAATATCTACCAAAATAATAATATTAAGAAAAGATAGCTTAGCTCTCAAATCAATCTAAAGACAACTACAACACAATAGGGAAATGGGTAATCTACCTGTGGTCATACATATTCATTTACAATTATTTACATCTTTAACCAATTATATTGTTACAAAATACAAAACCCCAATAAAATAGGGAAATCAAATCATTAGCAGTACCAATAGGGCTCCTCTAGCCCTCTTGGTCAGTAAACTGCTCTAGATGATTGTTTGAAATTAAGTAACATGTAAACAGGTAGCATTCCAGTAATAAATCAATAATACCTTTTAAATCGGTCAATTTTCTGTAAATCATGATTTAAAACTATAACAATTTAAGCCATAAACATACAATATAACAATAATAGTCATGGATTCATTCCGTGGAAATTAAATCGGTCAATGGTACATAGTCTTTGGAAAACACATTTAACGATCAAGGGTACTTAGCCCTTGTATATTTTATCATCAGTCACGAGAACTTAGCCCTTGAATATTTTATCATCGGTCAAGGGAACTCAACCCTTGGGTTCTTTTCTTATTGGTGAAGGGAACTTAGCCCTTGGATTCTTTTCTTATCGGTCAAGGGAACTCAGCCTTTGGATTCTTTTCATATCGAACGGTCGTGAAGCACCAGCTCATACTATTTACACATCTAATGTCTCTTTTTATACAATCCTCTCTTTGCATGGACATCATATACAAGTCATAAATCATAATTCATTTGAAAGACTAACAAGTTTAACAAATTATGCTACCATATAATAATACAATGGTAAGTCATATGGTTGGAATAGCTACCGCTTACTTGGTGGGTGAAGTACTCTAAAACAACCTTGGCTCCTTGCCCTTGGTTAAAAGAGAATTCACCAATAATCCCTATATCACAAAATATAATTTCCTCAATGCCTATCACTAAAACATATCAATTTAGGCTCATTATAATGCCTCTTAACAAATTCATAAAGCAACCATAATATCTACTCTTCTCATACTATCACATAACATCAACTCATCACATAATTCCAATTAAGAAGAATTTTTCTTCTCTTTAATTCATCATATTTCCATTACCAATTTCATGTCCAACTTCCTTATCATCACTAAAAACAAGCCTTAACTCATATTCTTTGATTTCACCGCATAACTTACTCAGGTTTTTTGTCAATTTACATTCACTTCCTTATAAGCTTCCTAAATTTTCACTTTCATCCCACATTTCCATACTTTTACCTTCAACCTGAGTTAAACCATGAGGAACAATAGGGTTTCATGTCATAACCATTAAAAGTGTTCCTATAAGACCAACTTAAACCCATTTAATTCCAGAATTTCACAATTTTCTATAAAACCCCAAAATCTCAAATAATTTTAGTTTAGTCCCTGCCAGAATTAATCTAAAAAACCTTGCCTAAAAACATGCTTCTAAGGCTGAAACTCAACAGGAAAGGGCCAAAAATGCATATACTATCATCATTTTCATGAAAAATTGATTAAAACTCACCAAAAATTCATTGCAAAACTCTCTTTTCTTAACTGTCACATAACTTGATAGAAAACTGGAGTTGTCACTAGCAACTGCAGGTCGTGGTGGTCTGAAATGTGTCGTCGGTGAGAAATGACGCTGGCTGGAAGTGGTGGTGTGGCTAGCCATGGCTGAGGAATGCAAAATGGAGAGAGAAGAGATTAGCTTCTATGTAAAGAAGAAAATGTGATAGGAAGGAAGAAGAAGATAAGCGGGGGTAATTTGGTAATTTCATCTGGGGGTACATGTCAACACTAAAAATTTTCTGAGGGAGAAGGAAGCTACATCTTGAACCCATGCCTTCAGTCTCCATACGCCATGCCTTACCACTAAGCCAAAGCTCACATTTGATTAATAATATACACCACAAATATTTATACTTTTACTATTACTAAGAACATAATTTTGCATCAAATTCAGCAAGTGTTACAGAAATTGTGCACGGTTTAGCATGTTGAAAATTTTGTATATTCTGACCAAATGAGGTTGGAGGATGATGATCTTAGGTCAGTGAAAGAGTAGGAACAGTGGATGACCTTCGACGACCACGAACGGTGGCAGAAGGTGGATGAAAATTTGGCTTGATGTCATGCGCAGTAAAGTGTCGAGGAAGTGTAGAAAACACAGGAAAAAGGGAAGAAAATAGTGATGGGGAGAATATAACACTAAGGTTACTTAGGTAATTTCACTAAGAGATACTTTGCACTATCAAAAACTTTTTTTTGAAAATACATTATTTACTTTCTCTAAGGTTGAAACAGAGTTGTTCAGAATGCATGGGATATGGCTTAAACACTCATGCCATTAGTATACTCATATATAATGTTATTTTAATTCCTATTTAGTAAATTATTAAATTTTCTCTTTTCATGTTCCCCTATTTATTTTAAATTTAGACTTGCCTTAAGTGCATTTTCCTCCTTTCTCCAACTAGCAAAGTTATATAAAAATTTTTCCACTTTAAATCATTTATTTAATATTAAAATTTCGTGGGTATTACTCTTATCCCATTACAAGATATGTCATAATAATTTATACCCGTACCCATTACTGGATATATTTCAATATCTCATACCTGTATCCATTAATTGGATACGTTTCATTATCTCATACCCGTATTCCATTACCAGATACATCTCAATATCTCATACTCACATCTCAATATTGGATATGTCTTGATATCTCATACTCGTATCCCCTTATAGGATATGTCTTAATAATTCATCTCAACTAGGTGCACCTAGGCCATTACCCCTACCAACAGTCACAGGTTCCTACATGAATTCACATCCAACCTTTAAACTATTAAAAATATTGAATATAAATAAATCATGTAAATAGGTTACATGAATAAATAATTTACTGCTTGAGCATATTAATTACCATAAAGTAATTTAAAAAATAGTTTTAAAGATGAAATAAAATTCAAAGTGGTTATTGGGAATTGATAGGAGAGAGTGAGAATAATAAAAAGGAATAAAAATGGAAAATAAAATAATGCAACAATCAATGAAGATAAACATAGATTAAATACCAACATAAAACTTATAAAGTAAAGGTAACAATTATAATTAAGGGTTTTACCATAATCATATCCTTGCACACAATATTGATATCCCATGGCCCAGTCTATGAATGATTGATTGAAATTTCTTGTGACAAAAGTTCTTATTGCCTTATTTCAATAATTCTTTTCCTAAAAATTCAAACAAAAAGAAATTAATCAACTCAAGGGAAAATCATTTCAACAAGAGTTTAATTTAACACCATAGTACCACATTTTTCAAATGCTCACACTAATAACTCTCACCTCCTCGTTTTTACATACTATACATTAAAATGCTTGTGTACAGCAGTTCACAAATCTCCTTATGTAATTGGCTCCCTTTCTTTGATTCTTACAATTTTGAAGACAAATGTAACATGTCACAAATTATGATCTAAGCTATGTTGTATTATTCATCAAAATGGCCTTATCATTCAACCTTCTTTTGTGTAACACTTTGACCCACTAATGTGTGACATAGTTAACATTGTTTGGTTTATTTATTCTTTGTAGCAATTTCTTGATGATTAAATAGAACACATTAGTATAATTGGTTAAGATTGTATGTAACTCTTAAAAAAGTGAGTTATCACTTAGTCATATGAGAAAGTCTATAATCTATGAAAGTTGCCTACTGATCATTATCTATATTCTTTAGGACATCTTGCAGTAATTCTTCTCGAGTTTGAGTCCCATAATTTTTATGTAAGTCACATCATGTACTCTTCCATTTACTTTCAATATATTGTAATACATATCTCTTGTGTACACCATTGTTGAGTACAATCTTAGTCTGCAATATAAATTATAACTGTTAGTGAATGGTACCCAATAATGGTGCAAAAAAAAAAAATGGCTTTTCTAGAATGGCATCTTTATGCACATGATTTTTATACACAGAAGGTACGAGGCACTAATCCCAGTAGATGTTGGAAATACACAAAAATTCTTGGAAATAGTGCCCAAGGAAACATATAATAGCACATTTCCATCTCCAATAACTTGGTGAGTGTCATTGAAGGAGACTATAATCCTGTGGCCACTTAGAGGGGACCTTGCATCATGCACACTTAATGATTGAGTACACACTTCTCCTTTATCATTTGTTAGAAGAAAATTAGTAGGGCATTAAAATTACACATCTTAACACAGCTATGCAAAAATTTTAATTTTGATACCAATAACATTAACGATCCATGATCGTCATTGTTATTGGCATAAGGGGAGTTTAGGCTTTGTAAGCTTTTCATGCTCTTTAGGTTCATTCTTTTCGGGTTTTTCTGACTATACATTGACTTCTTCAAGCAACATGTTATCATTATGAACATTTGGTAACATAAAATGAAAGTCATGTCTTAGAAATTCTAATGGGCTTGGGGAATTAGACACAGAATTTCAACTATTATTTCCATTGTTGCAAGAACCACTACCCCTGCCCACTTTACATTTCTTGATGTGTTTGTTCATTTTCAAAATTCCTGTTTATTAGGATAAGAAAAACAAAAGTCCACTTGTAAACCATATCAATATTCATAGCTAAAACAATATACCAAAAAAATGAATTTATATATTGATAAGTCTTTGAAAGAAAGCTATCTTGAACAATATTGATAGTAGAAACACTTAATTTATAAATAAAATCTCAATGATTGCAAGGAAATTTCATCTATATCTTGGAAACTCACCTTTGAACATTGGTAAGCATAGATTTAAGCATATATTGTGATGAATTTACAGGAAATGGAGTCGAAAAAGAACAAGCAAAGAAGGGAGGAAAAGTGAAAAAAATGAAGATTCCAGTGCTAGGGCGCCAAAAATCCAGTGCCTAGGAGCCAAATTTGTACTTTGAAATTTTATAATGAATAATACCATGCCCAAGCACTAGAACTCCAATGCCAGGGTGCCAGTTTTCTGAAAAAATAGCGCCCAGACACTAGAATTCTAGCGTTAGGGCACTAAAAAGTGCCAAAACCAAAGAGTTAGTGCCTAAGCTCTATAAAGACAAAGCCTGGGCACCACGCATGCTTGAAAAGTGGCACCCAAGTGCCAGAAACTCAGTGCCTAGGTGCCAAAACTCGAGACATGGCACCTCGGTACCAAATTGGCCTCACCCAGGCGCGCCGTCAAAAACTTTAATTTCCTCTGATGATTGGGAGCTCTATACTTGGCCTATGCTGCACTGTAGGGTCTATGAAGCCTATGTAAAGGGTTATGAACACCAATAGAGGGAATCCAAGTATAAGGGAAACATGGAGAGAGTGTAAATCACTTGGGGAGAAATTTAAGTTGAGAGTTACTGATGAGAGGGGTGGTTTCTGAGTGAGGGCTCTATATAAAGTTTTTCCCCATCTGAACACCTCCCTCTCCTCCTATTTCATTTATTCTTTAATGTTTTTCTTTATTATGTACATTTGTACTATTGCCCATTAGAAGCTAGTAGGTTTATCAAGTAATTTGTTTGAAGCCTTTATGGGATTACTTTTGAATGACAATATTTTCTTATTGATGTTTTGAATTTAATTGCTTATTTTCATTTTGTCGTTAATGCTTTTCTAAGCTTGATCTCCTTACAATTGAACTTGCATTTAGGCTAACTCGACAGGGAAACCCTAAATGAAGAACTGGATGAAGATAATCTCTATTTGCATGCTAAAAGAGTAGTAAGTATAGCAATTAATAGTCTAGATGATAGTACTTAATTATCTTAGATAACCAAGATTAGAGCAGCACTTTGTATCAATTGTCTCCTTATCTGGCTTTAATAGAAATGTAAAGAGTTGGGGGGAAACAACTAGGTTTGTAATCTAATTCAGAACTCAGGAAAAAAGTAACTATCAATATGAAGTAGCCACACATTGAGGTGAAGTCAAAGTCCTTGATCTATTTAATCTATTATTTACTTAGTTTTGCATTACTTTCCAGGCATTCATTCATACTGTCAATATATTTTTCTGACTTAATGGTAGTATTAGCCAAGAATTAAATCCAAGTCCTCATGGGAATGTTATCTTACTCACTTTTTATTACTTTTCGTGATCACATGAACTTGTGTGTATAGAATTCAATGTACACATATAAGCCATATCAACATGCATAATAAAGCAATATACGAATAATATGAAATATAATTTCTAAGTGTTGAGGTTGCAGTGGCTTATTGTCACAAGTAACAACCTCCTATGTGTCACCCAAATTATATAGGTCATAAGGCTTTTAATAGACAACCAAACTCAAATTCTTATGCAACTAATCATTTACATATTGTACTTGTTAAGCATATGAAACTTGGATGTATGACTCATCATCTTTAATGTCACCTGTGTATATCAACCGTGAAAAGTTAGTGGACTTGAATCCTAATTTGTTAGTTATAATCCTTCTGGGACTAGTCATATTAGTCCATATACATTTGAATGAAATAAACATGAGTCAACCATGATAATTTAATTCAATGATGTCTACCATTTTTTCATAATATGACACACTTTCAAAAATCATCTGACTATTGTTATTACTTGAATAGCTTCTAGTCTCAAAAGCCCCAAATACTCTACTATTTTGAGTTTTCAACCTTTGATCTTGTTCTATTTTCTAAATTTGAAACCATTGACATTTTAAGCATTATATCTCCACACAATATCAACGAGACCGAGGACAAGCAATTTTATATGAACTGGATGGGATCCATTCAGATCATTCCTTATATGGAAATACCTTATCATAAGTATTGTCACACATTGAACTCTCGAAGCACAGTTGGCACAGATAATGAGAATAACCCCATTCCTGCAGGCCAACCATTATGTTTTCTTGATCAACAATATTTGTATAAAAAACTATGCAACAACATAAGCTCTCATAAACCATAATATTAAGTAGCATATCAATTAGGTTTTGTGTAGAAATTTTAATAAAGTCTCCTCTGTATATAAGGCCTACCAAAATTTACTACTAATATCTGTTTATCTAATAAATTCCAAAAAAGAGAGCTTAGCTCTTAAAACATCCAATAACTGATAAAACTATAACAAAATAGGGGAATGGGGAATCAGCCTATGGCCATCCATACATATTTGCATTTATTTACATTTTGACCATATGGTACACTAGTACAAAAGTATGATACCCTAACAAAATCAGGAATTGTAACCCCTACTACATAATCAAATTTCTGCTAACCCTCGTGCTCAAGACATTGCTCTGGGAGGCTATATGAAAGCAAAAAAAATGCAAACAGGTAGCATTCCAGAAACATAACCAATACAAATACACTAAGGTATGCATTGTTCTGGGCAAATTACACAATTAAATTTACATCTAACAAGTACTATACCTATTAGCCATAACCTTTATAATGATCAGTATTCAGTTAATTAACATTCAAATCCTTACTATAATAAGGCATAAATATATCTTAACTACACAAGTGAGAGAAATTTCAATTGTGCAATATAAAATAACGGTTATGGAATTATTTCCATGGAAATCAAGTCGATCAAAGGTACGCAGCCCTTGGACAAAAAATTTATATATTGGTCGAGGTCCACAGCCCTCAGGGAAACCATATTCATCTGTCAAGGGTGCATGCCCTTGGATAATTTAACTCAGTTGATCGTGAAGCACAAGCTCACATTATTTAACACATCTAGTACTCACCTTTCATATAACCCTTTTTTTATAGTTTTTGCATGGACATCACATGCAACTCATTGTTCATTTGAAAGACTAATCAAGTCTAGTAAGCTATTCCACTACATAATAATGTAAATGGTAAACAACATCATGTAATATGTCATACTGTTAGAAGTGCTACTGCTTACTTGGTTGGTGAAATATTTCAATTAACCTTGCCTCCTTTCCTTGGTTATGGATATTCCATAAGATAAATCCCTATAATACAAAAGTACAATTTTCCTTAATCCACCATCACCAACACACAATTTATTTGGGCTCATTCTAATCCCCCTTAGCAAATTTATAAATTGGAAGGACTTACTTGGGACAACTGAAATATCTACAAATCCTTTACCAACCATAACATTAACTCAAACACATACATTATTTAAAGAGAGTTTTCTTCCTCTAGTTCATATTCTCCTTTCACCATATCACCTCAATAACCAAATTCATGTCAATATCTCCTTATTTACCACTTAAAATCCATGCCTTAGCTTTAGCTCATTTTTCCTTGACTCCACCACATGTCTTACTAACTTTTCATCAATTTAACATTACTAATCTAACTATATTCACTTCCTTTATATTTCTTATTTCTAATTATTAAATTAAATCCCAATTTGCAACACTTTAAGGCTTCCTTTCACCTTCAACTAAGCCTATATATGAGCAACAATAAGATATCACTTCATAAAAATTAATAGTTCTCTTAAAATACCAGCTTTAATAACAAATTTTCAGAATTCCTACAATTTTAAGTTTGACCCAAAGATCTAGAAAATTTATGGATTGGTCCATAGGAAGAACTGCCTTACAAATCTCATAAATTTAAGCCTAAAAACATGATGTTAGTACTAAAATCTAAGGGAAAGGGACCAAGAATATTTATTAATCAAAACCCCCATGAAAATTTGAGTGAAACCTCACCATATTTTTCTCAAATTTTCCTTCCCCACAGTTGTCAAATGTTGAACAGTGAAGAGAAGTTGCTCGCCAAAAAAGTAGAGATCAACAGTTACTCTTAGGTTGTCGATGTTAGAGAACCGCTAGCTGGTGGCATGTAGACTAGAAGTTGTAGCAGAAATGGAGAAAACAAGAAAAAAAAGGGATGAAGTGTTGGCTAGAAGAAATGTCAGGAAAGAAGATAAGAGCATAAGGGTAAAATGGTAATCTCTCACTACTAGGACATGTAGTGCTACCAGAAAAATTTTGAATGAATAGACTTGAACCCTTGAAATAAAATTTAGGATGCCAAAGCCTTACCACTGATCTAGAGCTCATCATTTGATTAACAATCTACACCATATACATTTATTCTTTTACTTCTTCTAAGAATATAATAACTTGTGAGTATCACATTCTTTTTCCCTAAAAAGTATTCGGTCCCATAATTTAAATGGCTACATACCTTATTCAAACAAATGTGTGTACCTATCACACATGACATGATCATCCTCCCAAGTTGTTCCCCTTGAGAGTGATTCTTCGATAACACTTTTACCGAATGAAATTCCTTGGAGTGTAATTTTCTTACTTGTTTATCCAATATGGCCATTAGCTCTTCTTCATAACTTAGGCTAGCATCTATATAAATATCTTACAGTGCAATGACATGTGAGGTGTCAAACAAGTACTTTCTAAGCATAGACACGTGAAACACTGGATGAATGTTTGATAGCTCAGGAGTCATAGCAAGTCAATAGGCTACATTACCAATCCTCTCTAGTACTTTAAATGGACCAATAAATCTAGGGCCTACTTTACCTTTCTTGCCGAAATGCACAACACCTTTCATTAGGGAAACTTGGAGAAACATGTGATCATTAACTATAAACTCTAACCCTCTTTTCTAATGATCAATATAAGATTTTTGTCTACTTTATACTGTGAGTAATCTTCTTTAATTAACTTTACCTTCTTTATTGCATCCTATACCAAATTAGTGCCCAATATTTAAGCCTCACCTGTCTCAAACCACTCAATGAGTGAGCAACATCATTGTCCATATAAAGCTTCAAATGAGGCCATCTGAATACTAACTTGATAGCTATTATTATATGTGAACTTTGCTAAAGGTAAATAATTGTCCCAACTACCACCAATGTCTATGACGTATGTTCTCAACATATCCTCCAAAGTTTGGATTGTTCATTTTGTCTAGCCATTAGTTTAGGGATGGGTGGTAGTACTCAGATCTAATTGGGTTCCTAAGGCTTCTTGTAAAGCCTTCCAAAATTTAGAGGTAAATTAGGGTCCCTAGTCGGATATTATGGATAAAGGTACTCTATGCAACTAAACAATCTTTTGTACATACAATCGAGCATATTTGGTTATGCCATAAGTTGTTTTGATAGGAACAAAATGTGTAGACTTTGTGAACCAATCAACTATTACCAATATAGAATCATAACCATTTAAGGTATGAGGCAATCCAGTAACAAAATCCTTAGTAATTCTCCCCCACTTCCATTCAGGAATTTATAGTCTCTGATCTAGTTCTACATGTCTCTAATGTTCAGCCTTAACTTGTTGACATACAGTACAACAAGAAACAAAATCTGCCACATCCCATTTCATGCCTTCCTACAAGTATGTTATTGAATTTCTTAGGAATGAAACAACATCGATGATAGAACCATCAAACAAATTCTCTATGAACCTTCTTATCAATCTTGGTAGAAGACCATATATGACTTCGCAATAGTCTCTTGAGTCTAGACTTGATCTATGAATTCCTTATATGACATATATAAGAAATTATATTAATGAAATTGTATATGAAAGTACTAATTTCCATATGTAAAATTCACTTGCCAAAGAAACAGGTCAACTTGTCTATAATTAGTTAGCATATGATGATATACTTGAAATTTCTCTATAATACATAAAGTAAAATACCAAAAACCACCAGTGGATCTTCCAATAAGTGGAAACAAAGTGTACATTGGATGACCCAACATTAAGTTGATAATCTACACACTCAGATTGATTGAATACTATCTTGACTCTATCCAAATATTGTGAACAAAATGTTAAAACCTCTTAAGCCATATAACTTGTAGCTATTAAGCCCTCAGGTTAAGCCTTATTATGTATGTATGATTTTAAATTTTCTAAATACATGCTAAACAAATTAGTTTTTGGTGAAGGAATGTAATTAAAACAAATTAGAAACAAATAATAATAAAAAGTATGAGTTTTCCATTCTATAGGGTACATTCAATTATATTATACTGGACCTCCAAGTTTTGCTTATTTAATTAGTTTAGGCCCAATATCCATTTCTTGCAAGTCTTAATATGCATTCAAATGGTCTTTTGAATGCCCTGGCTCATTCATTAGAGTGAAAAGCACATTTTCACATACATTTTTCACAATATGCATCACATCATAATTGTGGCAAAATAAATGGTCTACCTAATAAGAAGTTTGAAAAGATATACTTTCTTATGCCATTATTGAGCTCAGAATCAATACCACTAACTCCTCTAGTTCTTCTTTCACGGATTTCAACTTCCATGGCTTTCCCAAATACCACATCAACATTTGCAAGCTGCTTTAAAGTTTTTGAGACATTAATTGCCTTTAGAGGACTTCTCCTTTCCTCTATTCCATCAAATTGATTTTAGGTCAATCTTAATTTCGGGCTAACTCCTCTTCTTACTATATGGAAGACGAATAAGAGTTGAGTTAAAATTACAATTAAAACATGTCAAACCTGTGTAGACATTCCATGCAAATAAAAATCTAAGTCTTGGAAAATCTGTTGTGGTCCATATCAATGCAACACATATATTGAATACGTCATTGGAGAAGGAATCATATGTTTCTACTCCAACATGCCACAAATCCTTAAGCTACTTTATTAATTGTTGTAGATAAATATCAATGAAGCATCAAGTAAGCACTGGAAAAACTCTTCTCTTTTCCATTTTCTTCTTCATTCTTTTGCTTTAGGATAGGTTATAATTTAGGCTATTATTTTCTTTTTTTGATAGTTATTGGATGAGGAAAAACAATCCATTTGGCTGAGACTCCATAGGTAGTTAGCTTGCTAAATTCTTTTATATTTTCCATGTGATACTTGGCTATGTTTTCAGGCCTATAATGGTGACATTTAGACATGCACTTAAGCATGATTATAGTACCATGAAGGCAAGTTATTGACATGCATGTGGTAGTTTGGATCCAAAGTGATTATATTGATTATTTCTTGCTTATATTCTTGATTATTATGAAAACACTCTTGTATCAATGAAAAACATATGATGAATTATCATATTGACTATTGAGATTTTATTAAATCTCTCTCTTTATTTCAATAATGCAACTTTTTAAGCCAAGATGACTTTAATAGACTTGTTTAGATTTGTACAAAATTATGCTGACTTTTCCCTTGTGTTTACCATCATGGTTTATTAACTGAATAGAGAATTGATTGTCCAACTTTCAATTAGAGGAATGAGTGAGGGAGAACACTTACATGATGGTAATATCATGCCAAGGGTGGAGGTTTGCATGATCTATGGCCACATAATACTCCATGAAGTTGTAATAATGTAGTACTTTATGTTTAAGCATGTGTGATGTTGTAATGATGCCCATTTCTTCCCTTTTGTAATGTATGCATAGGATGGCTTAATGTCAATGTTTAAGAACTTATCTTTAATGTTGTATGTAAACTTTTGTGTGCTAGGGTTTATGTAAGATATTAACTCCTAATATATGATGTGTGTTGGCTTTAATCTCTTGTCTAAACCTTCTCCGGGCCTAAAAGAATTATTATGATGAATGATGTGATTTCATGGTGAATGGCATATTCTTGATGAAAGAATAAGGTAGAACTTTAACTCATACTGAATGAACACATTGTGAGTTTGAAAGAAAAATAAATAAAGAAAGCACATACTTATGAGTTTTGAAATAATATATTTGTCCTCATATTATTTAAACTATGTCTAACTAAATTTTTTGGTCCCAAATGTGTAAGAAACATTTATGTAGAGTAAGTTTGCCATTTAAAGCTCTATGACATGCTTTCAAATCAAGAAAATGGTATTTCTATCTTTTTATATAGTTTTGGCCATAATCATTACTAGAGTTTATGAATTGTTTCTACTTCATTTAATTGAATTAAAATACTTTCAAATCTTGTCTCCTAATAGTTTTAAAATATTAGAAAAGACAATTCCACATTAACAAATGTTATATAGTCAAAGGACTAAACTGAAGATATTAATAGATCCTAGGGTAATATGTAAAAGTTAACTAGTCATCAAGAGTAGGACTTAAGTGAAGGAATTTTATAAAATTTGAGTTATACTAAGAAGAAATATCCTTTATGGGTTGAATTAGAGAAATAGGGACTTAATTGAAAGAAAAATTCTTGTTTGCTGGAGTTTGAGTAATTTCAAGTAGACTAAGGTCTCATTTGAATGAAATTTTAAAGTGTAAAAAGGAAAATTAAATGAAGTTGTAAAAAATTCATTAAACCTTGCATTCTTTAGTCATATCATATAAGAAGGTAAATGCTTGAATATTTGAATGACTAATTTTGCATGAAGTAAACCAAAGATGCATGACCACATGATGAGATTGTCTTAAAAGTTTATAACTTGTACATACACTATGTTAAGTGTGGAAATGAATTTTTGTTTGTTGTATTTAAAAGTACACGGCCATAAGTGAATAAATATGACCAAGTGACGTTTTCAATTCTTGTATAGAAGTAATTGTGAATACAAGGAATTTAGGTATGGTTTCTATACATAACAAAGTTAAGATAATGACATTAGACAAGAATTCAGGTACTAAAGTAATGGTCTTTGTAAGTAACCTATTTGCAGTTAAATTCTTTTAGTAAGATCTAAAGATTACAATTTGGTTATATTTTACTTGGTGGTTCATATTTGTACCTTATTTAAGTTCAAGATTAATTTTATATCTTGTTTACAATAATTAGTTGAACGAATAGGAATAAGTTTTGCTCAATTGGGTTATTTTGGATTTGAATATGTGTAAGTTCTATGTAATTAGTTTCATTTGATTCATGCATACAAAGGTTCTTAAATTATTTGCTTATGTTATGATCTTTATCTATATGGTTTAGTTTAAATTAAAGTTTAAAAAATTTTGGAGTTTAGTCCCTAGGTACTTATTCTTGTATGTATGATCCTATTTAAGTATTTTTTATTCTTTTTTGGCTTAGATATTTTAATTTAGTATATCTAGGGATGTCACACTATTTTCCATGGAATAAACATCAAGAGAATAAAAAAATTATGCTTCATACACATCCTGGGCGGGAGATACATGTTATAACTTGTATTCAAAATGCAAAAAGGGTTAAAACCATCAATGGTAAAACCTAGGAGCACATTAGGTGGATTTGAGGCCAAATGAGGATTTACTAGGTCAAGTCTCTTCCATGACTCAAAATCCCTTGGATGTCTCATTATGTCATTATTATTCTTATCAAATGCATGCCATTTAATGTGCTCAATGATTTTAGAAGGCATAAATAACCTTTGCAATCGTGGCTTCAGCAAAAAGTATCTAAGCACTTTTGTTGGTCACTTGTTTCATTTGTACCCTTACCCTTTGATTTCGATATAAAGGTATTGCATCTCTTACACACTTCCCTATTTTCATCCTCCCCCCAATATAGCATGCAATCATTTGGACAACTATGAATTTTTGTATAACTAAGCCTTAATTTGTTTATGATTTTCTTGGCCTCATAAAAAGATAGTGAAATCTTGGCATGTTCAAAGGTATTGGCCAATAATTCTAGAATCATTGACATAGCCATGTTATTTATTCCATGAGACACTTGACATGACACAATTTCACCAAAAAGGATAATTCTAAGTACTTTTTACACCCTTTGTACAAATTTTATAATCCATCCTTATACAAGTCCTGAAATTCTTGCCCACCACTATTTCATGTCTGGTTTAATGTTGAAGTTAGACCATCCCATTCATTCATAACTTGATTACCATTATGAACCCTAAATGCTCCACAGACAATGTTGTGTATAAGGTTATCCTAACAAATCGATTCATCTCTTACTTGTGCCCATACTTGAAGTTCTTTACCCATGCCAAACCTAAAAAGTGTCTCCTTGTGGGAATGGTTTATTAATTAAGGGTCATGTACATCTTCTTCCACTTGCCATTTCTTAAACCTACATTTAGGACATGGACATATTATCTTAATCCAACACACTTATTTGCAAATGCAAAGTCTAAGAATTCATTCAATCCCTCTAAATATTCAGGAGTATTTCAAGGCCTAGCAATTCAAGAAATATCCATTTCCTAAAGCAAAAGAAAGAATGACAAAATGGTCACCAAAGTCAAATACCAAATTTTGCAACATATATCTCTTTGGGAATCAAAGAGGAAAAAAATTTAATACTAAAAGTTTTTTTTTTATATATTTAATAACTCTAAATCCAATTATTATGACAATTGGATGTTGAAAAGCCATGCTAAATTCATCAATGTTTTCTTCTTCATTGTTTTGTCCTTCCCATTTGCTTGTGTTTTTCATCCATCCTAGAATCCAAGTTATCTTCCATTGGCTATCGCAAGTAAGTGAAGCCTTTTTGTTTACATTTGATTACTGCTCCCTTTGTCTTGAGTGTTTTGTCCTAACTAATTCCAACCATTACCCCTGTAACATCCCAAATAACAACTCTCATTTGGTAATAGGTACAAATAAACCTAGTTAAGATGACAATTAAACCAATCAAAAAGGGAAGGACCAAATTGAAAATGCAAAAGGACCTAATTGAAAAGTCTTGGTATAAATATGGTTAATAGTATAATTTTACAAAATTGCAAAGGCATTTTTAAAAAAATTTTTAGAGAGGATCCCAAAACCATGACTATAATATCTTATACAATTTTGGAATAGAAATACTAATCATGGGAATAAAAAGTGTAAAGGAAGGGTAAAATGTCAATTTTCGTCACTTAAATTTTCCCATTAGATTTTCCTACCTAACCAGCTACTTTTTTGGCCAAATAAGAGAAAACAGGACAGCTCATCATCTCCTCCATTAGTTGCATGACCAAGGAAGGAAAATAAGTGCAAAAATGGTGGAGAAAATGGAAGAAGAGAGAGAAATATAAAAGTGAATTTTTCAAGGTAATTTCCACACTTTTTGACTCATGGTAGAAGGAAAAGTTGTAGAGCTCACTTAGAGCTTCTATGAATCACATTATTTTCTCCCCTAATGCACTTCAACCTAGACACGGTGATGGAGTGGTAGATTCAATTAGAGAAAAGGTAAGCTTTTTACATAAATTTCTTAAATATAAGAATTTCAAGTTGAAGTAGATCCTCCAATGGCTAAGACCATGAACTTTTAGCTTTTCCTCACCATATTTGTAATCAAAAGACTTAGTTGAACAAATATCTCTTCATGACCTAGGTGAAATTATAGCTAGAAAGTGGAAAAACAAAATGAAAGCAAGTTGCCCAAGTGGGTTCTTAATCTAGTGGGCTCCTAGTAATGTAATAAGGCATGGTTCTATGTAATTTATAATGCGGTTTAGAATTTTAGATGGAGAAGTAAGTATGGTTAAAGCATTTAAAATAATAATAATGAGTCATATATGTATAGGGACTTGCTATTGCCAAACAAGCTATCAAAGATTGAGTTTAGAAAAATGATAATGTCTTTGCAAGGGAAATCAAGAAAGGAATTAGCTTAAAGTTCCTCATATGCTCTGTGTGCTTGTGCTTAGTGGTTATGTACTAGATAAATTTTCATGCTTTATATTGCTATAAGTTGATGTATGTTGGTGTGATATCCCACATAGAGCCTTAGTGGCTCACAATTGATGTTATGTGTGATGACATATAGGGTTTGGACATGGTGATTTTATCTTAATCATGATATTTAACATGATTTGGTCATGAACCAAACTCAAAGGTGTAAACTCTAGCATGATTCCATAATCTATGTTCATGTTACGATGATGCGTGCATTACTTTGCTCATGCATGCCATAGTGTGTGTGGAATGTGAAGTGGGCTATTGAGACTTTTTGTCTCATCCTATATCTAACTAATCATTTCAAGTGGATCTAGTATGGATAAGCAAAAGTAGTTAGCCTCTCAGATGTTATAGAGGTGCAAAGCCAAATAGGCGTAGCTAGTTTGGAACCTACGATACTTTTGATGTATACAATAAGAATTTGATGATCAAAGATGAGTTGTTATGTAACTTCGAATATGTGAGAGATGTAATAGTTAGTTATTGATTTTGATGAGCCTTTACCTCCTAGAATAACACCTACACAATAAAGAATGAAAATATATTGATGTTATCCTATAGAGCTTTAGGTATGCTTTATGTGAAGTGAATGCATATGAAGGTATCCTATTCCTACGAGGTTATGAATGTGTTAGAGTGAGGAATTTATATAGCTTATGATTGAATATAATGATGTAAAGCAAGGTTTTCTTTGTATGTGTATAAACTTCCACGTGCATGAAGAAATGACAATTTAAAAGTTTGAGCAAATTTTAATTTGTAATAGAAGGCTTCTTGAAGCATATGTATGAATGGATGAGGCCAAACTCAAAATTTGGCATGTTGAACCCCATTTAGTTAAGTTTTAGTTTTAACAAAGTTCAATTTCATGGGAGAAAAGAAAATGTGAAAAATTATACAGATGGATTCCAAAATATTAAGATCTTTGGTAGGTTGAATCTTAATATATCAGAGTTGATCTATACCAACTTTCATTAAATTTTAAGATTTTTTTCCAGAATTAATTTTGAGTTCGGCAGCTGCCTGTTTTACATGTTTAAAGTATGAAAAATTATGTAGAAATGTTTTCTCATGTACATGATGTTTGGTGACACACTTGAGGGACTAATTGAAAGTATTTTGGGCTAAAATTTTATATGCAAGTCTCTGAGGTACTAATAAAGTATTTTGGAAATTTTAATGTCATTTGGATTCCATTCAACCAAGTTTTGCACTAAATATTAGTAATAAAAATCAAGTTCTGTATAATTTCCTTATAGCCATGATCATTGATTTTTTTAAAGGGACAAATGAACAGTACCTCTCCAACCAGAATTTGCCTTTGCTATTTAGCTGCCTTTCCACCATATTTTCTTCATTTTAATCACTTGATTGACTTCTGTTTCATGTGAACACTTGGACTACTTGCTTATATGATGTTATGTATTATGGTATGATAACCCCACCCCTCATTGTTGGTATGGTTATTCCCCAAAATCCCTTGAAGCCATTAGTTTGTGATGATGCATTGGGCAAGTGGTGTGTTTAGTAGGAACTGCTCCCTCTTGATAAAAACTTTTGGTTTCTTCTACTTCCATAACATGGGCTGAAGCAATTTTGGGACTTTCTCTTCCAAACTAAATTGAAATGGGTGCTCTTAGAGTTGAAGCTCTTCAAAATTATATGATGTATATGGTTTAGATTAGTTAATAGCTAAATTTTCATTTAAGAAATATAGGGTATCATTTTGGAAATGGATTTTGTGAATTGTAAATTCCAATGCAGGTGTATTTGATAAAATTTGCATTACATAAAAATTTAATGGTCCTCATTTTAAAAAGTTGTTAGAAACTATTTAATATTTATTAAATTCAGAATTATTGGATAAAAATTTAATGACGCAAATCTTCTTAAATATATTGAATTTGGGTTCTCAAATGCAAAGAATTCGATCCATCAAATGCAAAGACAGGACCAAAGTCCAAAGCTCCCTTGACAACTCCAACAAAAGATATTATCATCTATTTTTATCTCTATAAAAAGAATATTTTCTTGTTACATGATAAAACAAAAATTTGAATCTATCTCTTGCTAATTATTTAAAAAGAAATAACTAATCAAGTTTAGATACAGTTTTTTTTATATCTTTTTTATCAAGAGTAATAAAATTTTAACATGTCTAAATTTAAAATATTTGAAAGATTTTTATATTTTATAATTATTTTGAATGATTTTGAAACTACATCTTTTTTATTTTGAAAGAATTTAATAATTCTGCGACTAAATACTTAACCATATAATGAAGAAGTCTTATTTCAAGATCCTAGAGTCCCAAGTTAGTGTTCTTTAATTTTTTTTTAAATTGCCGTAAAATTTTCAAAATAAAAGTTCTTTATAATCAACATATTAAACTCAAAATTCTAAAATGCAAAAAATCTATATTTTATTTTTCTGTTCCTTATCTCCCCATTATTATGTAAGACCACGAAGATGCGGGTCTCTCGTGTGAAGCCGTGGTCAAGAACACAACTCTATTTCCACACCCCCCCCCCCCCCCGGGGGAAAAAGTGTGTCAACTAACTGTAAAAAAAAGGGAAAGAATAATGAAAGTGAGTCATCAACCAGTAATGACGGTCCATGCATTCTCATTAACTACCAAGAAAAAGGCCGAAATTTATATTATCTGGTAGGTAATGAATATTGTTAGAATTTATTAATTATAATTTTATTAAAAAGAATATTATTGTTGTATTAGCATCTATTAAACGACAAAACAAATTAAGAGACAATGATTTGCATATTATTTTTATAATATTACACTTATAAATAAAATACTATTGTAAGAAGCTTTTAACAAAAAAGAATTATGATAGTAATTACACCACTAGCTCATCTCCTTCCATCCTTGATCCTTAATTTAGAAGGATAGCAAAAAAGAGTTTTGGATGGCAATTAAAGGTTATAAAGTTTCTCTTTTACTATTCCATTCTATCATAAGAAAAGCTTCCAAATATAATAGTATACCAATTTAACCACTTCACTCCATATCATATATTTCTTGACCATTCATCCAAACATACTTTGATACTTAAACAGATAATGAAGAGGCCCCATGTCAAAATCCTAGTCATACTAAATCAGCGTCCTTCAAGACTTTTTAACAATTGTCATAAAATCTTCAAATTAAAATATCTTTTATAATCAACATATTAAACTTTTGATTCCTAAATGAAAATCTCTCTCTTTATCATTTTTCTTTTTTCTTTTTTACTCAATTTTCTTTTTCTTATTTTTATTTTAAAATCCGTACATTTGGCTATAGAAAATTAATATCATATTTTTTTTTTTTTCCTTATCTACCCTGTTATTATATATCTCAACCTAACTGAGGTGTGTACGAGAGACCACGAAGATGCGGGTCTCTCGTGTGAAGCAAAGGTCAATTAAACAACCCTATTTTATTTCCTTAAAGGTGTCTCATCTACTGTACAAAAAATTTGGCCAAAAGAATGACAATACAAAAAATAATGGAAAAGGAAAATAAAAGTGAGTCATCAATCACTAATGAAGGTTCATGCAAGCATTCTCATTAGCCTACTAAGAAAAAAACCCAAATTTAAATTATATAGTAGATACTAATTATTTTGGTGAGTTAATTAATTATAATTTCATTTAAAAAATATTATTGGTGTATTAGCATCTATTGAGCGAAAAAAACAAAAGAAAAGACAATGAAAGTGTAGCTCATCAACCACTAACAGCTAGCAGTCAATGCGTTCCCATTAATTAGAACCATCGTAGGAATTATGAATTAATTAATTAATTAAAATTTTATTTAAAAAAGATTATTGTTGTATTAGCATCCATTATACGGAAAAAGCAAAAGAAAAGACAATGAAAGTGTACTTCGTCAACTACTAACAGCAGTCATGCGTTCCCATTAATTAGAACCTTCCTAGGAACCTACATGCCCGAATTGGGAAGGGAACTAAATTCTTATTAAAAAATGTAAAATTTAAAATATATTTAATGGAGGATTAAGACGATTTTGATGGAAGCCAACTTGTCCATTATACTAACGCCCTCGCCAACTTATCCAATGTAAATTTATTTTTTATTTACGTTTTCTTTTTCTTTCTTCAAAAAAAAATTTATAGTTTCCATTACATGATAGCACAAACTTGTCCATTATACTCCATAACGCCCTCGCCAACTTGTCCAACGTAAATTTATTTTTTATTTACGGTTTCTTTCTCTTTCTTCAAAAGAAAATTTATAGTTTCCATTACATGATAGCGCAAGAATGTAAATTTACCACTTCTTGTAATTACTTAATTATTAAAAGAAAATAATTTACTCATCTCTTCTGGAACCAAATCGAAATGAGTAGCCCACAGTACCACCTCCTTTGTTGGACACTACCTCATTCCATTCCCTTTTTGCTTTTTTACTTTTCATCCTCAATTTTATCAATCCCTTTTTTTATTCCAAATTAATTCTTTTTCAGCTCTCAAAATGTATTTGATGTGATTTGAAGATATCACCAGTTTATACACACACACACTACAGGGAAAAGGTGCTCTGGCCACGATGGTTTAACCACGGTTTAATAAACTATGGTTAAACATAATCTTAACCATGATTTACACAACCGTGGTTAAGCCCACAGGTTTAACCACATTATACTATAACCGTGGTTAAACCATAAGACCTTGCCACAGTTCCAAGTAAACCACGGCAAGCCCAAGCGATGTGGCCATATGGGCCACGTAATATGTGTCTCAACCATGGTTAATGTAAACCGTGGCTAGACCATAGTGAAAAAAATCAACAAGCTACTATAAAAAGTAGTTTGGCAACGTTTTGACCAACCATGGTTAGGCTCATAGTGCCATAGCCATGGTTTCTTGAACAAGTTTATGTCAATGTTTCTTGAATTATTGGCCAATGCATTTGAACATGCCAAGATTCTATAATCTTTTTATGAGGCAAAGAAAATTATAAACAAATTAGTGCTTAATTACAAAAAAAATCATGTTTGTCCAAATGATTGCATGTTATAGTGTAATACCTCTAGATGGAAACCAAAAGGTAAGGGAAAAAAGAGAACCAAGCGGCCAGCAAAAGTACTTAGATACTTTCCATTAAAGCCACGGTTGCAATGGTTGTTTATGTCTTCAAAAATTGCCGAGCACATGCAATGGCATGCATTGGATAAGAATAATGATGGCATGATGAGACATCGAAAGGATTACAAGGTAGGGAAGAGATTTGACTTAATGTATCCTCAATTTGCTTTAGATTCACATAACGTATGCTTAGGTTTGGCCATGGATGGTTTTAACCCTTTTGGCAATCTAAATACAAGTTATAGCATCACCCAGTGGTGTTAATGTCTTACAATCTCTTGCCCTAAATGTGAATGAAACAAAGTTCTTTCATTCTCTCAATGATTATTCTAGGGAAAAGAGCACCAGGAAATGATATAGGTGTTTATATACAACCATTAATTGATGAGTTCAAGTATTTATGGCATGTTGGAATTCAAACATATGATTCCTTTACCAATTAGGTGTTTATTATACGTGCAACACTAATGTGAACTATCAGTGATTTTCCAAGGCTTGGAACTTTATCTGGGTAGAATGTCCACACCAGCTTGGCATGTCCTAACTGTAATTTTGACTCAACCCCTATTTGTCTTCCTTTTAGTCAGAAATGGTGTTTTATGGGTCACCGTCGTCGTTTAAGCCTAGGGCATAAGTTTATATTAGCCTAAAACTAATTTGATGGAAAAGAGGATAGGATAACTAAAAGCAATTACTGCCTTAGAAATCCTAGAGTAGCTTGAAAACATTAATGTTATATTTGGAAAGATGTTGAAGTTAAAGTTTGTGGAAAAAGGACTTGAGGAGTTGGTGTTAATGATGGAGAGACTCAACAATGGCATAAGAAAAGTATACTTTTTCAACTTCGTATTTAGGGACCCATTTACTACGCCACAATCTAGATGTAATGCATATTGAGAAAAATATATGTGACAGCATGCTTTTCACTTTGTTAAATGAGTCTAGGCGTTCAAAAGACCATTTAAATGCACGAAGAGACTTGCAAGAAATGAACATTAGACCTACATTTGGCCCAATGATAGTGGGAGATATTCTCTAGCTCTATTCACCTTAACAAATGCAAATAAGGATGCCTTTCTTAAGACTTTAAAGAATATCACTATCCCATATGGCTATTCAAGTAACATTTCTAGGTGCATTGATTTAAGATAACGTAAGATTGGAGGGTTAAAAAGTCATGACTCCCATGTTCTGATGGAGCAATTTCTACCCATAGCAATGAGAACCATACTCCCGAAAGAAGTGTGTGTAGTACTAATTAACTTGTGTGCATTTTTTAGGAAATTATGTAACAAAGTCTTAAGCATGAATGAGCTTGACCAACTCCAAGATAGGGTTATTCTTACATTTTGTCATTTAGAGATGTTATTTCCACCTTCATTTTTCACTGTCATGGTTCATTTATCTGTACACTTGGTTGAAAAAGCAAAGATTAGAGGTCCAGTTCAATATAGATGGATGTACCCTATCAAAAGGTGAACTTCTCAATTCTCACTGCAAGGTTCCTTTAACTTTCCCATTCATTTTAATTATACTTATGACCAAACAAATAATCTGTTTGATAGGTATTTGGGAAAGTTAAAATCATACGTACGCAACAAGGCACGACCTGAGGGTTCAATAGTAGAAGGTTATATAGCTCAGGAGGTTTTAACTTTTTGTTCATGATACTTAGACAAAATTGAGACAACCTTTAATCAACCCAGGCATGTAGATGACCAACCTAATGATGGGTCAACAAATGTTGATACTTTGTTTCCGACTATTGGAAGACCCATCGATGGTTTTGACTACTTTGCTTTGTCTTCTACAGAGAAATTACAAGCACATCATCATGTGTTGACTAATTGTAGACAAGTGGACCCATTTCTTTAGTGAGTGGATTATACTTATTGAAATTAGTACATACAATTTCTTCAAAGACATCTCTTGTATATGTCATATAGGTAATTTAGAGATCATGACAGGAGACAGTTACAAAATCGTACACGATTTTCAACCAAAATAGATAAGAAGGTTCACCGCAAATTTGTTCATTATTTCTATCGTCATGTGAGTATATATTTGCCAATATATGTTTTTGCACTTGATAATTTTTATTGACTAACATATTTATGGTTGGTTAATTCCATATAAGAAATGTCATTAATGGATCTCATTCAGTTGATATGAAATTGCTTTCTTTAGGTCCACGTGATATAGAAAGACGATATAGTGCTTATAATGTCAACAGTTTCAAATTTAGGACTATGGAATGAGATCAAGGGTTGAAAACTCAAAATAGTGGAGTCTTTGGAACTTTTGGAACTATAAGCTATTCAAGTAGTAGTGACAGTCAAATGAGCTTTGGTAGTGTGTCGTACGATGGAAAATTGGTAGATATCATTGAAGTAAATTACCATGGTCGATTTATGGTTACCTTATTCAAATGTATGTGGGCTAATACAACCAATCCTAGAAGGATTACAACTAAAGAATTAGGATTCAAATCTATTAACTTTTCATAGTTGATACACACCGATGTCAATGACGATGATGAGCCATACATCCAAGTTTTAGAAGCTCAACAAGTATATTATGTGGATGATGAGTTAGATGAAAATCTAAGTTTGGTTGTCCATCTAAAGCCTCGTGACCTATATCGTTTGGGAGAAGAAGAGGAGGTCATTTGTTTATGATAGTGAGCTATTCCAACCTCAACACTTAGAAATTATATTCCCTAAGTTTGAAGCAAACTTATGCCTATCTAGGTAATATTTTTATTGTGTTACACTTGAGTAATGTGACTTACACTTGAGCTAATGTTCTTTTTATAATACTTTACGTATAAGTATTGATGGGACTTATCTTTTTTACCTGTATACTTGAACTAATATTTTCTTTTCCTTTCCTCACTACATAGGAATTCTGAAGATGAACAAATACCTCAATAAGTGTAAAGTGGGCAAGGGTGTGGTTCTAGGAATAGTGGAAATATTGTGTCAGATTCCCTTAGCCCATCAAAAGTTCTGGGACTTGACTTCCATGTTATTTTACCTGATGTTCATAATGAACATGAAGAAGTCAATGTACAATTTGAACAGTTTGAAGAGAATGAACTCGAGGAGAATGAAGAGCTTGCAGATTTAAAGGCTTATTATTTTCCATTCCATCAATAGATGAAAAAGCAGAAGTTCATTTCAATCACTTAGTGTGCATGATGCATGGTCCCTTATGGAGGGACACAGGATCATAGTCCCGTTTAATGACACTCACCAAGTAATTAGAGATAGAGGTGGGTTGTTAGGTGTTTTCTTAGGCACCATTGCTAAGGATTTTGGTGCATTTCTAATTAGTTATAGGGATTGGAGGCTTGTCCTTTCTAATTATAAAAATTAGATGTATAGAGATACCTTAGAGGTAAAGTCACACTCTTTGTTTTTGCATCTTTGTTTGGTATTGTCCCCTAATTGTTATATCTTATCTTGTAGACTAAGTTTATACCGAATGATGATGTCCATAAGAGGTATGTATTACAATCTATTGGAAGTAAATGGAAGTGTGCATAGTATAACTTGTATAAGAATGATGGGGCTTACGCTCTAGAAGAATTACTTCAAGATGCCCCAGATAATATAGACAAGGATCAGTGGGCAACTTTCATTGATTATAGATTTTATCAAAGGATTTTAGTGAGAACACACTTTTTCTTAAAGTTACATATGATCTTACCTGATTATTTGATCACCAGGAAATTGCTGTAAAGAATAAACAGAATCAAAAGATGTTGACAATGCCACACACTAGTAGATATAAAAGTCTTGCTTGAAAGAAGGCTGAGACAGTAAGGTCATTTTGGTAAATAGTATAACATACTGTACAACATAATTTGTGATACTTTACATCTTTCTTTAAATTTGTAGGAAGCAGAGTACAAAGGCCCAATTAGCAGAGGAGATTTGTGGATTGTAGTTCACAAACATTCTGATGGATCATATATGAACGAGGAGGCGAGAGTTATTGGTGTAAGTGTTTGAATTATGTGGTACTATGGTGTTTGGATAAGCTACTATTGAAATGATCTAGTCTTTAAATGATTTGTTTCTTCTTGTTTAAATTTGTAGTAAAAAATTGTTGAAATTAAGCAACAAGACATTGCATTATACCTAATTTCAGTCAACGATACACGTGCCAGGGCCTTGGGAACATGAGAGCACCATGGACAAGTGCGTAGATTTAACTTAGGAGTTTTCCCAACATAATTTTTTAGATGCCATGGAAGCTCATCCTCTAATCCTTCTTACAATGACTACAAAGTGAGCTGACACTGCTTAAGCAGAAAATGGCAGAAAAAGAAGCTGAGATGATAGAAAGAGATGCCAAGGATGCAAAAATAGATGCTCAGACATACCAATTAGAAGCAAGGATGGCTTTCCTCCTTTAGAGTTTCCATGGCCAAGTGCCACCTGAACTCACCACCTTGCAAAACACAAGAGTAATTCTCACTATTTTCTCTAGTACAATTTAATTTTCACTTAGACTTTGTTATATCATTACTCATTACTCATTTATTTGAAATCTAGGTACCAAGTGATCAAAATAGTGGGCATGTACCATTACGGAATGCAACTTATTCTCCACATGGATCAAGTGCCTTTGATAAGTAGTTTAGGTGAACTATAATTATATTAGTACGTATTTGGATATTTGTATATGAATGAAATGGTATTCTATTGGTTGGACATTATTCAAGATGGAAAACTTCTCTTTTTGAAATGAAATATTATTGCTTAGTTGAATCTTAGTTGCTTTGAGCTATTTTTTTATGGATTTACAGGTTCTTATGACAAAATATATATATAATTAGTATATGGTATGATTTTTTCTAAAAAAATCTACTAGCAGTGGTTAAAAACACCACTATAAATAATTCAAATCTAAAAATAGTTATATGTCCTAACCACGGTCTTGTAACTGTGGTTAGGACACAATCTTAATCACGGTAAAATGCAAACCATGGTTAAGTGTGAACACCCCACCTAAACTAACAATAATAATAATTATGGTAATGATAATAAATAAAATTAAAAATTCAAAAAAATTAATTAATTAAAACAAAATTGCAAAAAGAAAAAAAAATAAAATAAAATATAAGTAATATGGAAAAAACCAAATATAAGAACCAAAAATATTAAAAAGAAAAATTCAAAATATATGTTTGAAGAAGAGACATGGTAATCATCTTGTAAAGAAATAAAATGAATAGGGTTAATAAATTTGTCCAAATACAAAAAGGAGGAAAAGACCACCTAATTAAAATAAAATTGCAAAATTTGCTCACTTGCTCTCACACACTCTCACTTGCTCACACTCATACACTCTCACATGCTCACTTGCTCTCATACACGCTCACACTCACACACCCTCACTTGCTCACACTCACACACTCACACTTGCTTACATACATACACTCCCACTCCCACATGCATACACTCATGCACACACACACATTACTAAGGAACAAAAGGACAAGGAGGACAGAAAAGCAAGAGGGAGCCGATTTTTCAGAGGGGAGTAGAAAGTGGAGTAGCTTGTGCAGAAAAAGGAGAGAGGTTGGCTGGAGCAGAGAGTGGAGTGGCTGGAAATTGTAGAAAAAGTAGAAAAGAGGAGGAGACCATGAGCAGAGAGTGGAGTGGCTAGAAGTTGCAGAAAAAGCAGGAAAAGAGGGGAGACCGTGGCTAAAAAGGAGGTTGGCTGGAGCATAAATAAAGAGAACCTTGGCTGGAGAAGAGAAGAGAGGTAACGTGGCCGAGAGAAAGAACCTTGGCTGGAAAAAAGGGAAAGGAGCAATGTGACCGTGAGAAGGGATCTTGGTTGAAGAAGAGGGAGAAAAGAAGGTGCAAAATACCAACGAGAACTAGGCTAGAAGGGTGCAGAAGGGCAACGAGAACCAGAGAGGAAAGAAGGGTGCAGAATACCAATGAAAACCAGGCTGGAAGAAAGTGCAGAACTGTAACGAGAAGCTGAGCAGAACCTCAGCTGGAAGAAGGGGCAGACCGTGGCTGGTGCAGACCGTGGCTGTGAGGGAGAACCGAGGAAGAAGAAGGGAGCTGCTATGGAAGAGAAACTGAAAAAAATAAAAAGAGAGGCTGGAGAGTCACTGTAAAGAGAAGAAACCAAGCTGCAGCAGTAACAAAAAGAAACGAGCTGGAATCCAGAAACAAAGCAAGCAGAACTGAGTTGGAACTGAAGAACACAACCAGCTGGCCCAAAGCTACCATGGTAGCCGAGGAAACCAGAAAACTCATTCCCCTGTTCTGAGCAACCTGAACAGGGGCAAACAGAGGAGAATCATCTGAGCTAAAGAGTAGCAGTGAAGGAGAGAAGAGAAAGGGACATGGCATTGCCTTCTTGTGGTTCTCTGTTAAAGGTATAACGATAAGGATATATATATATATATATATTGGAGACTGCTGCATGTTTTTTTTTCTGGCGCTGTGAAGGAGAATGAGAGAGCATGATATACATATATACGTGTATATATGTGTGTGTGTGTATATATGTGTATGTATACATATAAGGATATATATATATATATTGAAGACTGCACGTTTTTTTTTCTAGCGCTGTGAAGGAGAATGAGAGAGCATGATATACATATATATGTGTATGTATACATATAAGGATATATATATATATATATTGAAGACTGCATGTTCTTTTCCTGGTGCCGTGAAGGAGAGTGTTTACTGATTCATAGTGTCTAGTTTGTTCTGTTTAGTTTTAAATATGTTTAGGATTTGATTTAATGCATGGGAATATGTTCAAAGATATTCATATACTAGTGTGATGAATGCAATGTTGTTTCGATGCTTAAACTGTGTAATAAAATGTTAGCATGGTATCTAGTTTATTTAAAAAAATAAGTAAGTAAACAATAAATAAATAAATATAAATAATAATTAAATATTAATCTTAAATTAAATATTTTTATGAAATTATCGCATGAGAGTTTTGCTCTCCTCGACTGTATTGGGTTATGTGAGATTTCAATCTCCTTAAACCCCTAAATTTGGTACACATTGGGTTAAATAAATAAATAAATAAATAAAATATAAATAATAATTAAATATTGATCTTGAATTAAATATTTTTATGAAATTATCGCGTGAGGGTTTTGCTCTCCTCGATTGTATGGGGTTATGTGAGATTTCAATCTCCTTAAACCCTTAAATCAGATACATATTGGGTTAAAAATAAATAAATAAATAAATAATATAAATAATAATTAAATATTAATCTTAAATTAAATATTTTTATGAAATTATCACGTGAGAGTTTTGCTCTCCTCGATTGTATGGGGCTATGTGAGATTTCAATCTCCTTTAACCCTTAAATCTGATACATATTGGGTTAAAAATAAATAAATAAATAAATAATATAAATAATAATTAAATATTAATCTTAAATTAAATATTTTTATGAAATTATCGCGTGAGAGTTTTGCTCTCCTCGATTGTATGGGGTTATGTGAGGTTTCAATCTCCTTAAACCCTTGAATTTAGTACACATTTGTTTAAAAATAAATAAATAAATAAATAAAAATAAAATATATAACTAAATATTTGCTTCAATTAAATAATTTCCATTATTTGCGAAATTATCGTGTGAGAATATTGTTCTCCTTGATTGCATGGGATTATATGAGATTTTAATTTTTTTCTTAGATCCCGAAAATCAATACGTATGGTTTTTTTTTGTAAGGAAAAAAATATAATAATAAGAATAATACAAAAATAAACGCTTTAATGTCCTTCATCATTTGCAAAATTATCAAGTGAGAATATAGTTCTCCTTGAATACTTGGGGTCGTGTGGAATTTTAATCTCCATAAACCCTAAAAATCGATACGTAATTGTTTTAAAATAATAGTAACAATAATGATAATAACTCAAAAATAAATATGTTAATTAAATTTGTTTTACAAAATGATTAAATTCACTCTTTATAATATTTTCATTTAGATTTCAAAAATAAGGATTAAAATTCCAGAAATAAATAAAAAAATTAAAAAGAAAAATGGAGAGATCAAGAGAGCCAGACTAATCAAATTGTTGTAAATCAAGACACACAAACCAAATCTCAACTTCGTTTTGTTTATGTAAATCTGTTTAATTTAGACTCTCTTATTCTCATCACAAAATTTACAAATAATCAACCAATAAACATGCCATTTGGTCGAACTACGTGGACTTTGATCCCTATCACGGGGTACATAGGCCCTAGGTTTTCTTCCTAGGTCAAGTCTACCTTTGTAAATATCTATCTGTTTGTTTCTACTATTGTCGTTTTTGTTTTCTCTGTTTAATGGGCATGCATGTTAATAAAGGGTAATTGAGATAAATTTAAAGCCATATTCTATTTCAATTGACTGGTTTAAGGTAACTGTCCTCATGGACGGATGTTGTGGGGTGCCTAACACCTTCCCCACACTCAAATAGACTCCCGAACTCATCTCTGATTTTGCAGACTATATTGCCTTTTTCTTTTTTTTATTTAAATTGGTTTTCCAAAGTTTTCCGTTAAAAATTTTGGTGGCGACTCCAAATAAATTGATTTTCAAGATTCACTTTTGGGAATCAATTTAAACCACATAAATTTTATTCCGCCGAAAGGTCGATTACGACATTAAGATAAGGATTAACCACAGTTTTTGAAGCTGTGGTTAAACTTTGACCTAGCCACAATTGTATCTAAACTGTGGTTAAGACAATTTCTTAACCCCAGTTTTGAAACCATGGTTAAGTATTGTCCTAGCCACGATTTTATATGAATTGTGGTTAAGACACTATCGTAACCACTATTATAAAACCATGGTTAGGACATGGCTTAACCATGGTTCTCCCCATAGTCTAGAATAAACATTGTAGTTCCTTCTCCATGGTTGGTTCTATCCCAATTTTGCCAATTGTGGTTAGTGGTCCTAACCACAGCTATCACCATGACTAAACCACTAAAAAACCATGGTTAGGACACATTTTCCCTGTAGTGACATATATATATATATATATATATATAATTTACATACCAATAATTCCCTTCCTCATCATGTTCACGATGGCAATTTGCTTGAGCAGTTGGAACAAGATGTTTAGGTAAGTTGTTTTTCACTGTCCACGTTCCTTTTTATTTATTATTGTTGTTATTAATGCTTTCTTGACTTCACAGTCATCAATATCTCGACCCAAAACAACAAAAAATAAATGAAGAGTTTTGATCATATGAACTTAAAGACCTGTACCACACTCATTGGTTGCATGAAACATATCAATCACTTTATTTTTTTATTCCATGTAATGAAGACTTTGAAGACTAAGTAAATACAATCCTTTTTCTAATGCCTTCTTAGTATATACTTTTACATTAGAAATAATAAAAAAATGATAGATATATATATATATATATATATATATATATATATATATCTATCTATATGTATGTGTGTATGTATGTATGTATGTATTTATATATTTATTTACAAGAGTTTTAGGCTTTTTTTTTTTGTTATCAAGATAACATTTTATTTTGTAACTACATAAAACTAACGTAAAAAATAATATTCATGCATAAATCTTCTAAGAATAATATAATTTTTAATTAAATAAGAAATGAAAATTTATTTTTACTATTGAAAAATTATACTTTTGGTCTGCATAATTTTAGTTAATTTTTAATTTATTCTATATAATTTAACAATTTGTGATGAAGTATTATAATTTATTTATAAATTTTGTTTATGCATCTAATTATATATTATCTTAATATTTGAGCATAACGTAGCCCAGTGGTAAAGCTTCTCAAACTCATCCGAGTGGTTTTAGGCTTGAATCCTAGTATGGACAAATACTATGAATTATGATCTAACAGTAAATCCAATATATATATATATATATATATATTATCTTAATATTCTAAATACGTATAATTTATTCTAACAGCAAAAGTAAAATTAGTAGATACGAAGCAAAATTTACTCATTAATTATATAGTAAAATATTGACAAAAATATAATAATAAGGATTAAATTGTAAATTATTTAATATATGAGGACCTAATTATAAACTTTTAAAGTATAAATATCAGATTAAAAATTGACTGAATCTATAAAGATAAATAAATATTTTTTCTTTTATTTTATATATTTGAAGCAGTTGTGTTGGAATTAGAACAAATTGATTTAGATAAATAATGCTTACATAGAATAAATGCTTTTGATTTTCCATTGTGTTACTATTTCCCAGCCAATTAAAATAGGACATGGCTCTGGAACATGATAGTATACATGTTCCCAAGTTTGAAAGATCAAGACTCATAAACGAATGGCTATACAAATATTATACATCACAATTTGTGCATGAACTGTGCGTAATAACCCAAAAAAATAAAAAAAATAAAAATAAAAATTACATGTTAAGAATAAAATATAAGGACTTAATTATAGGACATTAAGGTTTGATGGGGTCAAAATATAATATCACAGGAATAATTTAAAATAGTTTACAATTTAGTGGGATCAAAAAATAATTTTACCCAAAACTTAAAAAAAGTGCTCTGGCTCATATTTCTTTCTCGTGAGTCGCATTTCAGTTTCAGTGTTGTTTCTTTTCTCACTGACGCACACTTCTGGTGAGGGTTCCTCACATTTTCTTTCATTTCTTCATCAATTTCCATTCTTTTCTCCATTTTCCTCCAATCTGGTTCATGTAATCAGCTTCTTTTTTTCCACATTCACTTTGTATCAGATTAAATTTGAAGAATAGGGTTGGTAGGGTTCTAAATCTCACTATTTCAAGTACATTAGTAAGTTCTTCCTTTCCTTATAATTTTCGCTTCAAATTTCCTTCCATTTTTATAGACTTCCCTATTATTTTATTCTTTTGATCTCTCCTTCCTCTATGAATGTTTGCAAATTTACTATTTATCCTCCATTGTTGGTTCTATGTGAGCTCTAATTTTCAAAATTTGACTTTAATAGTGTGATTCCCACATTTAATTTTATAATGCAAAATACAAACTCAATTTAATTTACGATAGCTTAATTTTAAGTATAGAGTTAGTGATAAGAATAGTAATATTAAAGAAAATTTGGGGCTTTAGGTGTTAGAGGGAATTTTTAGTTAAATTTATAATTATTAATGCTAATTTAAATCCTTAGGATGTTAATTTCATTTTGAATGTAATTTTAGGTAACATTGTGGATACCCCTTTAACAAGTTTGTGTTGTAGGAATTGGAGACCTTTACTATCAATCCCTATCGGTGAGTGTATAAGTAGCAAAGCAACACCTTTCATTTTACTAAATGATTATATTTTCATGTGCAACTTTTAGTTCTTTATCCATGCTTTGCATCCTATAAGGGGAAACAGTCATGATTTTCAAATCTTTCAATTATGTATATATCATATGCATGGATGTATGACAAGACGCGCAAGGTAAAATATAAATTAAGGAAAGCATATTATGTGTATGATGAAATTATTGGAATACTTTATGTTATGGATAATGACATTATGAGTATATGTGCAAATACGGTGGAACTCTTAACTTTAATTATTTCTTTTGCTTTCTTTTTAAGCTCATGATGATGTTTTACCTAATCTTATCCTCTTTAGTAGGAGCATTATTTTATTTGTCATTTTAATTGTTTATATTATTGTTATTTTTCTTTTCTATAAATTCACAATAGTTACCATTTTATTTCATTACATCATTGAAACTATTTTTCTATTTACGTACATTGTGGCATTTAGTATGTAAAGTAATGTGTTATTTATTCGCATAACCTATTTACATGGTTTATTTATATTAAATAGCCTTGAAAATTTATGGTTGGATGAGAATTCATGTTAGAACTCCATAGCCGTTAGCAGGCCTAACAGCCTAGGGGCACTAAGACAAGATGAAAGGTTGATACGTATCCGATAAATGGATGAGGGTTTATGACTTTGATATGTATCTAGTAGATGGATATGGGTATAAGACTTTCATATGTATCCGATGAGAGGATATAAGTTTTATATGCATGGTCTTGTATTCGATATGGACATAAAGGTGTGGAACATTATAATGGCACTATGAGGTAATATCTAGTGCGGTGATAAGAAATGAAATCAAGTGCTGATGCATGACATGATGATCTCGGTTCTTTCCTTGATACCTATTCCATATAAGATTACAAGGTTTAGAAATGTTGTTTAATTTTACTATAACTTAGTTCCTTTAGTTAAATCTACATTTGGGAAAAACTCTAATGTCTCCATTGTTTCCCCTTCCACTTACTTTGTTATCTATGCACTCACTAAGTCAGTGGTAGACTTACACCTCCCTCTCTTTAACATCTTTCATATTAATAGGTGCTAGTAAAGCTGCTCTAAGACTTACTTGGTACCTAGACTTCTTTTTGGTATGATATTTTGAGATAGTTGCAGTGTATGCCTGACTCCGTGGTAATGGCTACTAGATGTTAGGTTCTTTTTTTAAGGATGTATAAACATTGGAAATGTTGTAAGCCTTGTGTAGGCTATTTCCTTATGATGTTAACTATATATATATATATATATATATATATATTGTGGCATTGTAAGCTGGTATGATTATTTGAGATTATTGTGATGTTGTTGGGTTAAGGGATGTGCTGCAAAATTTTTGGCAACATCTAATTAAATTCATGAAATTGCATTTTATTATTACTTTAGTGGGCCTTGGGAACATGTTGTCTTAGGCATGGTTGGCTAGGGTGGTCTATCCTATGAGCTGTTCATGAGCAATATTTTTAGGTCGTGACACTATGAGTATGTAAGAATAGAAGAATATGCTATATGTATAGACACAATATTGTCTAAGTGTGTCTTTAAGAAGGAAAGTCGTATAGCCAAAGTAGCCTTTATATATTCTCATCCATGTATATATACTAGCAATAGCAAGTACAAGCCATATATATATATCTGCAAATTGTAATATTATTGTATAACTAATTGTATGAGTCGGAGATTTCAATTTAGGCATTGCTTGTGAAATATGGAGCAAGTAATAAATGGTAAATGCATTTAATCATTGTTCTTTTCTTTATACACTATTAAGTTTAGTTTCCCTAATTAATTAGTTATCAAGAAAGTACATATTAAGATGAGCTATATGGGTGACAACGAGAGTGGATAAGAACATATCCACAAAATATGAACATTTCCTTTTCCATTATGAAAAAACTACAGCATAGTTGCAGTTCAATATTAGCATTAGCAGTGGTTTGAACCGCTGCTAAATGGAATACTTATGGTTTGACAAACCGTTGCTAATCACAGGGTGGCTAAACCATTTAGCTGCAGTTCGTTCAAACACAGGTAAATCCAACTTTTTGTTGCAGTTATAAGTGAAGGAAAATTAAATGCAGTCATATGAACCATAGCTAATTTTGTATAGGTTTAGATGCGGTTTGTGTATAACCGTGTCTAAACAATAGCTGCAGTTAGTGTAAACCATAGCTATAGCTTATTTAGTATTGTTATTTTAATTAAATTTGCAAGGTTTATAACATTGGTTGAAATCGTCGTTAATGCTATATATATTTTTTAAACACCATCTATAGTGCAACATCTCATATTCAAACACTATAACATCAATATATATAGCATTAACAACGATTTCAACCAACGTTATAAACCTTGCAAATTTAATTAAAATAAGTTTATAGATGTGACATGAAATATTGATATTGATGTTATAGTGCAACATAGAAAGCATCAAATCCATATTGCAACATAAAGCAAATATAACATCTAAACATGCTAGATCCATAGTACAACATAAAGAAAACATCATAAAATGTAACACCAATACAACATAGTGCTTATGACATTCCAACAACACTAAAGTTTTCTTCTTCATAAACATGTGAGGAATGATCTGTTACACTCTGACAATGTCCACTTGCTCGATTAGGTACCTAATTTGGAGTACGACACAAATATAATGTAATCCAACTTGAAGCTAGTTATCTACCATATGAAATAAACTACAATGTATGTATTCAAAATATTACTAGTGATTCTTGGTATGCCCCAAGTTCAAAAGGAAAGTGACCATAAAAATTTTGCATGATAAAGTTCACCTAGGCATTAACTCTTTATTTTGATCTAACAATAGTTGATGTTAATCTTGTATTTTTTGACTGAGTTTGTATCACTAATTGCATTTGAATGAACTAACTTTGCAACCCCATATTAGATGGACAAGATGAGCTTGCTCCATTGCTAGAATTACTGGTACGCCTAAGCACTTAGAATGGATCATTTCTTACATATAAAAAGCAATTATTTACTAGTGACTCTAATGCATCAAAGCTCAACCCACTTCATTTTCAAAAAAAAGTATAGGAACACATACTCCTACTATTCTAGGATCATCATTCACATAAGGCCTATCAGCATGTCTATGTGTTACTGTCGACACTTATCCTATACTAACTAGATGACTTAACTCTAACTCCTATAAATGAGAAGTATATAATAACACATATGTATGATAGAAGGAAGAGTGCAGCATAATCACTAAAAATTAATATTACCATCTCTACTTTTTTGCGTGCCAAACTTTTTGTTCCACTTTTGTGAGGCATAAGTTGCTTCTTTTTATTATCTTTATTTTTTTTAGCACTTTCCTACTCATAATGGAAAATGCATAGTCATATATTATAACCAAGAACAAAAAGAACTTATTGAGACAATACTAGATGTTACCATACTTCTTGAGCTGAGATGATAGTTAACAAACAATGTCCAATGATCATTATTAATGTTGTCATTGGCAGACCTGGATGACAGTATGACTTGCGGTTAGCTAGGTAGGCATCGTTGGCTAGAGATGAATTTTCAACTCCACCACTGGTTTAAATTAGCAACATTGTTTTACGGGGGTAAGGAAATGTCACAACTTACAGTTATTAAACCCTTAGCAACGGTTCAAAATGAACTGCAAATAGCTATGATTCATAAAGAACTACAACAACTTAGCTTATGTCACTTGAACCACAACAAGGTAGTTGCGGTCAAATGAACCATAGCTATTACAAGGGCGTAGATGTGGTTCCTTTAACTATGGCTAAGGAACAATTTTTTAGTATTGTTCCTCTTTCTACTAAGGTTGGTCTAGTTTCACTCCTCTGAAAATTTATCACTAAAAAGTCTTTGATAAGTGTAAAAAGTGGTGAGGCAATAAAATTTTTAAAGGATAGCATGCTTCTAGCTAAAATACATCTATAATTATTGTATTTGCTTTGAAGACTAGGTTTTTTAGTTGTAAAGTTAGGTCTAGTTAACTATCTTTTGGATAGTTAACATACCCCCTGACTTGAGAGTTTACTAGTCTTTATAGAAATAAAGTTTTACAAAATATGAATTTAGGCATAGAAAAACTTTCCTCAGTTATAGGGTTCTTAATTGTCACCTTGATCACTTTAAAGACAGCTCAATCTACAAGATATTAAAAGAATCTATAAACTTATACAGACTTTAAATGCATTAATCTCACCAATCAATCAATCGCTACTGATTTGTCATAGAAACTAAAGCAACTACTCTTTCAAAGTTTTGTTTTCCATCCAACTTGATTAAATATATCAATGATTCATTCAAATCATAGGTTTGTCTCATAGGCCTATATTTTACCCCACTCTCTACAATTACAGGAGAAGACACAACAAAAAATCAATAGGATTTTATGTGGCTTGTAATGTAAGGCTTAGGTATAGGTTGATGAGAAGAATACTTTTAAGTTTAGATCATACCATAAACACTTCATTACTTAGGATCTTGGGTCAAAATTTTTACTTTTTATCAGCCCTTCTTTTGAAATTAAGAAGTATGCATATACTTATTTTCTTTTTGTTATGCTTTTTTTTCTTCTTCTTCTTGCTTTTTTTTTTTCCTTTTTAAGTAGTTACTACACATTATCTTTATTTTTCATTCATGTTTTTCATTGCTTTGCAAAGAATATATGTAGTCTCCTATTCATCAAATTTTGTCCACTCTCTCTTTTCTTCCATTCTTTTCCAAAAGATATCCTTAAGCCACTCATTCTTCTTTTTCAACATGATTTCATATGTCCTTATTATGTTTTATGGTATGTGTGGGGTAATGAGAGGTTTTCTTAATTTGGCACGCTGAATGAGTGGTTAACAAAAAAAAAAAAAAGGTACTTAGGCTTAAATGAGGACATCTTAGTCTAAAACATATCCAAGTTGGCTATAATTTTAGGGTCAAACTATCCAAACAATGTCCAAATCATTTCCCTAATTGTGTGTTGCCTAGGATTTTGCCCCAAGTGGTGATCAAATAAGTTTTATGATCCAACAAGATATGAATGAAAATAGAATATATACATAAGTTCTAGTAAAATCTTGAACTAAGACAGTTCAGTTGCATGTGGTTTATTTAAAATATCATTAGTTTTTTTTATGATCATGGCAAGGATTATAATAGATAAATGTTTGTACGTATTTAGGTTTCCATTTCTACCATGCTATGAGTAATCATATAATATCACTAGTTTTTAGAACAAAAGAACAAATATTGTTAATCAAAGATTGCCTAATGTCAATAATGTTCAATTTGTTGAAAAGTGTTCCATTTACATGCTAGCCCCCCCAAACTTAATCTATGCAATGTCCTCACTACTTAACCTATACCTACCATTTTAAAACAAAAAGATGAGGATAAAAGAGGACTACAATCAAATCAAAACAAAAAGAATAAGATACTCTCCTATTTGTCTAAAATTTCAACTCATTGTCATCCCCTATGGCTTTGAATTTATACTCCATTGATTCTTCCTTTTTTATGCTTGTGAAGGTACTAAATGGTTGTCCTTTTTTTTTCTTTGTCAATGAACCTTGGTGAGACTAAGAATGAGTGTATGGGGAATCTCAGTAGTTTTACATTTTTTTATTTTTGGATATTGCACTTGAGCAATGGTTTACCAGCTTGGGCACTAACTCTCTAGAATTAATGCCACTTGTACCTCGGTGCCAATCCCTCATAAATGTTATGGGTTTTGGCGCTCAGGTGCTAGTATCCTAGCACTTGGGCACCAAAATTTTCTTCTGCATAGGCAAGCAAGTGTTTGAATGAGCGATTAGTGGGTTCATTCAATGAATCAAAAGGAGGGACAAAAGAAAAAAATACAAGAAACTTGGGTTGCCTCCCAAGAAGCGCTTCTGTTGTAGTCATCAATTGGACATTCTCTTAGATGTGCTAAAGAACTCCAGGTGTCTAATCATTGCAGATATCACCTAGCCAACGTTGTCAAACCTGCTTCCCTGTCACTTAGCCACAGGGATATATTTTCATAGTGTTAACAAGCCTTGACCATTTTGTTTTTAGTTTCCTTAGCACTATATTCACCTTTTACCTACTTAAAAGTTTTGAAATTTAAAAAATTTCCAAAATTTTAAACCAGGACAACATAGTTGTAAAATTATGTGGTAAATTTAATTTTAAATAATTGGCATTAAAATCATTAAATATGATTAAAAAGTTTGAATAATTTACCAAAAAAAAAATTCAATATATCTTAGTATCATTATGGTTTAATTAAAATAAAACTTATGTCCACTAAAATTTTAATTTTGTATTATATATTTGAGATAATTAAACACATTTTATAACTCTATTCAGAATTTTCCATTTTCAAAAAATTTTCCATCAATTGTTTCAACTTTCTATTGTGTCCTCTTTACTTTTTCTGTCTCTACTTCTTTTGTCCCAAATCAATCCTATTCTTGTTTGCTTTCTTCTCTATCTTTATTCTTTTCTTCTCATGTCTGCTACTCCTTGGTCCTAACCCACTCAAACCTCAACCATTGTGTGAAGAAAAAGTTGATGAGAAGTGAAGGATGTGATTCTAGCCATAGATGAAGACTTGAAGAGTAGAAACAACATTAACCACCACCAGGTAAAAGGCCTAATCTAAGTGTTCCCTAACTGTTTTATTATTTGTTTCATTTTATTGATTTCTTCTTTGAATTGCTCCTTTGCTGTTACTTGTTTGTTCTAAAATCATGACTTTCAATTTATTTGATTTTTTTTTCCATTTAGTGTAAAAAAACACAATAATACGATATTGCGATGGAACTTTTCCATTGCAGCCACAACATCGCTATAGTTTGCCACTGTTGCAAGAATTATAGTCACCTTGTAATTGTAGGGTGATACAGATGTGGCATTGGCCATATCCGTAATATTGCAGCCACATTACAATGATGTGGCTACAATTTAGAACCATGAACATGATAGTGAAAACAATAGAAAAGTTTGAATATTCTTGCACAAATCTAAAAACATCAATGAAAGTCATTTTGTCCTAAAACTTAAAAAGAAGAAGAAGTAAGATTTAAAGAAAATCTCAATAGTTAGTTAGGCATTCAGTCATAAATTTATATATATATATATATATATATATATATACTCACACACATAGATACAAGTGTTGAGAAAATCAACCAACCACATGAACAATATACACATTCCATACAAGGTGCAAATAAAGGAACCATAATCAACCACATGCATACCAACAATGCTTCCAAGGTGATCCTATCTTGAAATCTTTGCTTAAAATTGCACATAAGTGCAGCCTTGAAGTCTTTTCATCACACACATAAGTATCACATGAATAAACATGAAAGAGTAAGCCATAACTAACTACCTTGCTTAGAATGAAAATGCAAGGAGAAATCCAACACTAGTTCTCAGCGAAAAGTAACAAAAATCCACCTACAAGGGCTAAGATAAAAACAAGATAATCACTTACTAATTAAAAAGTGAAAATGGAATGAAATTAGAAAAAGAAAACCCAGATTTCTAGCTTATTTGGTCTTGACCAAGTCTCTTCTTCTTCCTCCTTTTTCTTTCTCTCCATGAGCTCATTCTCTCTCTTTTTCTTTCTCTCTTCCTCACTCTTTCACATGAATACACACACACACTTGTTCACTTGAACCAAGAGCTTCCACACACACCTATTTATAGTGTGATTTACTCTCTCTTCATTAATGAAGCAACTAGGTGGTAAATGCTAGCATTGTGTCTTTCCCAAGTGGTAGCCTCCATAAGCATGCATGAAGACAATTGTCTTCTTTAAATGTTGAACAAAACACCATTTAGCACCTCACATTATTTAATGACTAAAATTGCATCTTGGCACCTCACCATTTAGTCCCTTTTAATGATTGCTTGTTTTCCTATTGGTCCGTTCATCCATCTTCTAGGAATTTATTTTGTCCACCTCTTTCCAAGTTTGGGTAGTTACAATGGAGTGCCATAATATTTTCTAGGTTTGAAACTAAGGACAACCATTTAAGATACTTTAGCATTTATGTTCATGTATCACCCCTAAACTTTTTCAATTTTCTCCATCATCCTATAACTTCCTTGTATTTTTATAAAATGGTAATAAAACTTTGTATTTCGAGTTGGGTATAAGGAGTTATTCCATAATTATATTTGTGCCCCAAATTCTCCTTTAGGGTTTTCAATTAAGGATAGAGAGACATAAATGAAAGAAAAATTAGGATGTTATAGTCACACTCTAGAAATTTAAGGTGTGTCAATCAGGACCTGGTGACTTATCTGAATGCATTAGAAAGATTTCTTTTTTAGGCTCTGCAGCTTTGAAAGGTTTCAGTAAGAACTCATTATAGTTATTAGTCACTATTTTAGCAACCAAGTTCAAAGCAAGCTCCATTGGTTTGCTTTCACCAATATAAACATCCGCAAATTAATTTAACACTAGATCATGCATACCTTCTTAGTCCTAAACCATAGCACCATTACCATTCTTCAATTCTTTTATGAAATTAGCCCTTGTACACACCGAGGCAATGAGATAAAAAGACCTGGTGTTATATCCCCATTCTTCAGCCAATGTTCGTTTGATCTTTGCTTCCACCATTTTTTCTTCTTATTTGAGCAGATTTTCCCTTTCACTTATGATTAGATGATAATTGTTGTGTTATAGTATAGATAGGTCTTCACTGATTCTTCTAATTTGTGCTTTGATCTCACATATTCATTTATGATTCTCTCCTTTAATGTGTTCATGCCATTCAACCATTTCTGTTATGCAATTTTGAAGTTGTCAATGACTTCCTCTTCATGAAAGCCATTCTATCCACGGTCCACCACACCATCCTGAAGTAACCATGCATTCTTAAATCCTTATATATTTTAGTCAATTAATATGTTTGCAAGTGGATCAATAGTTTATTTTGTTGATTTCTTTCATAATCTATTGTCATAGAGTCAATGCCCACGAGGTTTTTTATGAAATGTCTTATTGAGAATTGAGTGGCATGTGCCATAAATGATTAGGATTAACCTGTAAGGTATATTCATACTTGTATTCTCAATGATTTTTGAGAGCTTAAAGTACTTTAGGATTAGTTTTCTTTAAATGATTGGGATCAGCCTTTAAGGGACACTAATTGTTAAGGTAATGCAAATCTACCAAGATGATTATGATCAACCTCTAGGTAGGTTGCGTTTGATAGTTTAGCCCTCACTCTTAATGCATTCTAGGGAAGATTTTATTTAAATGATTAGGATCAACCTTTAGGTGGAACTAGAACTAAAATTTAGATAACCAATGGGATCGTTAATGAACTTGATAAACCAATTTATCCTCACTCCAACTCTCAATTAGCTTTGTCTATAGTAGTGTCCTGTGTCTTTTATTTTTTGTTTAAGCCTATTAGAATAATAGTTTAGCTTAGTTATTTTGTCTATTATATTTGAATAGTTTCTAAGTAATAAGTTTATCAGAGCCACTAGTGTAAATATGTAAATAATCATACTATCCCATACTTTTGTACAAATTGTATATTTGGTAAGCAAAAATTTAATCTCAATAACAATAAAGATAACACATTATCCTTGTGGGAACAATACTATATCTTTTAGATCCTTTTACGATAAATTGACTTGTACACTTTCTGTTCATCACAATTGCTTCGAATAAGATAAAAAAAATTGTCATTGTGAACATGATAGAGAGGAAATTAGCATGTAAATTATTTATATATCTAAATTTTAAACTTAAAGAATAATTTTTGAAAAGAAAATAAAGTTATAGATAAAATTATTTTAACCTATATACATTGTATGACTATGCAAATTTTTCGAAAACAAATGAATAGAACCCGACCTCTTGAAGAGGTCAGTCACTCCATATTCATCACCTTAATTAGATGCATGCATGTATACATGAGTGGTTTTATTTTGTGCGTTTCATGAATCATGTGTATAAAAAATTTAGTTTATTGATGAGTCTATGCAAACTAAATGCTTTTGACTTGTAATAAATGATGTATTACAAATTTTAAGTATAGATCCTCTACACTTAATACACCATGCAGTCAAAGAGAGATAAAGAGAAAAAGAGAGAGTGAGTATAAAGAAGAAAGCATGTTCATACACATCCATCCGTCTAGTGTCAGTCTCTTTGTGAATGATAAGTCTTGCAATATAATTTATTCTAAACCTTTGATTTTATCTTTTGAGGTACATGGTGATGGTAGGTAATAGGTATAACTAATTTTGTCAAACACATCAATTATATATACGACCCAGATGTATATATGGTCTTGATAAGATCAAGTTGATTTTGATGTGATGGATTTGTACTAGACTATATGAGATAACAATTGGGATGCTGCAACAACATTTCTTAATGAACATCCAAGTGCCTTGATTGCAAAATTCACTTCGAGCGGCTATACAGCACTTCACGTGGCACAGTTTTGGCATGTAGGCATAGTGGAGGAGTTATTGAGATTAGTCTCACTAAAAAGCCTCAAAATAGTCACTAATAGTGGCTTTAGACCACTAGCAATTGCTACAAGATACAATGGAGATATTCGAATTGCAGACTACATAGTGAATAAGAATAGTAACATGCTTGGCATTCCAACCAAGGGAATATCACTTCCTGTTACATCAGCTTTCCAACGTTGTGGAAACAAAGAAATGCAATGTTATCTATACTCTATCGCCTTATTGGAATACTACAATCCAGCACAAGGCTCTCAAGGTTTATGTCTTCTTTACTGATGTTTCAACGTCAGAGATCTAGGTAATTATATATGAAGCTAACAAAATATTAAGATACCGTGAATTCATAATGTATAAATTATGGAAGAATTGATTTGAATGCATCTCATGGTATGATTATTTGTATATGATAATAAGATGTTACTCTATATTTACTTCAACAATGCAAAGAACTGCTTTTTGTGCCAACAAACTCGGGGTGGGGACTAATAATGGATATTGCAACCATGCCTTTTGCATTTTCCCAAGGAAGTCAACTTACGTTTCGGAAACGATGGATTTATGACTGTTATTATATATTATTGCTTTGCTTTCATATAGTTTTCATTTCATATATTATACGCTCATTTAACTATAAAATACGAAAACATTATATTGTAATGGTGAAAAAATATAAAAAAGTAGCCATCGTCTTATTAGTTCTTACAAGTCGCTAGCATACTTAGAATTAATCCACATTCTTTATTTTAAGACTGTCAAAAGAAAATGAATTGACATGAGGATAGTAAGGCATTGTTTGTAATGAAATCTACACTTGATTACCATATGTGTTGGAGATCTATGTATATGCATGTGTGGATGAATGTTGAACGTGTCCCTGAATTAGTTAGGATTAAACATGTAAAATATTTTTTGAAAAATTTAAATAAATGTCCCATTTAATCTTTGTCCCTTTTCTTTTCTTTTAATTTAATTAAGCTCAATCTTTTTGTCGCTTTTGTTTCATATTTGGTGCAAGATATAAATATACCATCAACTGCAACAAACTTTGTTGCTGTACGCACTTGGCAAGGAGATGAAGGGGAAGGAATTCAAGGTAGAGAGAAGGAGGTTCACAAAATCTAACTCTTGTTTGCGTGCTAATGATAGCATGGATTTGACTGCACCAAACCACTATTCTTTTTCATATATGCATTTTGTATAACTAAAATTAATGAGCAAGCTAATTAAACCTGGTAATTCAAGTTGATATATAACTTTGGTTCACATAATTAATTATTTATTCAATAAATAATTATTGTTTATCATTATATATGAGCACCATTAAAATTAAATTATTATTGGTTTTATTCAAAATCTTTATGTAGGATATATTCCTTGGGAATCCTTGAGCTTACATAATAGGGCTTGGTCTACTACGTAGGTTCATTTCCAATGCCTATAATTTGTTAGGTATATTTCATATTTGAATTTTCTTCTAAAACTTTTATACTTTTAAATAACTTTTATATTCTCATCCACTCATCTGACATGACATAATGTTCGATAAATAACTTACCAATGTATGAATAGAGGAAGTATATGAGTTGAGGTTACAGCATGCTCAAGCAGCTCAGATTCTAAGCCTTATTTGTAAGAATGTCCCTTCTCAAGTTACTAAGAATGAAGACGTCCTTTTAGAAGCATTGTCTCGTGCAACTAGAGAAGGAAATGTTGAGTTTGTGGTTCAAGTATCAAAAGCATATCTATAATTAATCCAGCTCAGTTTAAATACCTCAAGGCAGAACATTTTCTTTTTATGCTATTGAATATTATAAAGCTCAGATTTTCAGCCTTATCGATGGACTTTGCTTTAAAAATTCACTGACATTAAACACTGTCGCTGGAAATAGCTTGCTACGTGTGGCAGGTGAGGCGGCACCTTCTTTCCAACTTAATCGCATCTCTGGACCTGCGACACATATGCAAAGAGAATTGCAATGGTTCAAGGTTAGCAAAAAGCATGCTTTTCTAATATTCGTGCAAGACTATTAAAAAAATACTCGCCATAAACAACCTAAAATGTTATTAGAAATGAATCACTAACTCGAAAGGATTTAAAGACCCCAAAACAGACAATTTTATCTCTAACAAAATTTTGACAATTGTTGAAATTTTGCGATCAATTATAAGAAAGAATTTATAAGGGAACTCATAAATAGGGTTGTTGAACAATATTGAAAGAAAGTAAAAAAGAAATTCAAGAACGTTTTCTTTCTTCTCTTTGCATAAACACATACTTAGTGATTTGTTGATGATTTTGTAACATGCATTAAAACATAAATCAATTTTATATTGTTAGATAATTTGTTTCTTTTAATGTATTTAAAAGCCCATATTACTAAAGTAATGTTAGTTCTTGTATTAAAGAAATAACATGAGATGATTTGTCTCACGTTTTTGTTGTCCCACAATGCTTTCTTCATATGATTCATTCTTCACGTTATAACATGAAATTAATCAATTATTTGAAAATTGAAATAGCTTAGTTGATTTTAAATAAAAATTTTTTGTTCTTTTTTCATAAATACAGGCGGTGGAGGGTGTGGTACCTCTTGGATTTGAAATACTCCAAAATCGTGACAGGATACTACCAGAAGATATATTCAAAGAGCGCTAAAAAGAGTTAAGAAAGGATGGAGAGAAATGTATGAAGGAAACAACATCTTCTTGGTATGCTGTTATTGCTCTAGTGTCACCATCGTGTTTGCTGCGACTTTTACTATTCTTGGAGGAAACAATCAGGAGTCTGGGTACCTAATATTTTTGATAGAATAGTTATTTTTGCTTTTCATAATCATATATGCATTATTATTGTGTTCCTCTTTAACTTCTGTGTTGATGTTTCTAGGGATCCTTACCTCATGTTAAGCAGAAGATTTCCTCAAATCCTTGCCTAGAAAGTTGATTATAGGCCTTTCTGCACGATTTTTATCCATTGTAACTATGATGATATCATTTTTTGCTTGCATTCATAATATTCTACAACATACATACTCATGGTCATCTCTTCTAATTAATATGCTTGCTAGTGTTTCAGTAACCCTCTTTGTGTTGTTAAAATTTTCTCTTCGTATTCACATGGTTTCTTCTACTTAAGGTTGAGACGTTTTCAATAGCAACGTCAAGCCATGGCTGTAAATAAATATAATATATATATAATTGATATCCTATTATATGTATTTATGTTGGATGTATAATAGGTTTCTTGCAAGTCATGCCATTATATTTGCTAGAGACTTCAAATTGTATGGCAAATATTAAAGCTCTCACGGTGATATTGTTAAATAAATTTGATTTTTTCCCCAATTTCAACAACTTATTTCACTTCCACATCAATATATGTGGTTTTTCTGTGTCTTCCCTGCACACATATACAATACACGCAAGAAAAATATTTGTGTCCATTCACAATTTAGCCACTCTTCAAGAATCACGTTAGGTTGTTGTAGAGTTTAAACTCCTGGGAGCTCACATGTTTCAAGGTCATTTTAATTTGTTGCTTATTTTAAAGTTTTTCTTTATATTTAATTCTTTTAATTCTGAATTATTTTTATTTCTAATTGAATAAATTTGCGTATATATAAATATTTAGTACCACGTAACGAATTCTTATTAATCAAGTAATATTTAAAAAATTTTGTGCCTTCCTGTTACCTTAAGAAGCTTTTTTTTTTAGTTTTTACGTTCATTTGTTGCTTCACAATAACATTGATCTGACAATCAATTTTCCTGACTAACAAGTCCTCTCCATCCATGTTCTCAACTTCTGACGAATTTTGTTGGGTGACATTGGTTTCTGTCGATCTCCACGGACAAGCACTATACTTTTGATTTTTTTAATTGAAAGTATCATATCATTATATACACCATAGAGTTCTTTACTGATTTTTAGACAAAAAAATTAGGTTTAATACAAAATCACACTCCATTTACTCTTCCTCCCAAAATTTGCAAAAAAATTATGTTAATCTAATGTCTTAACTCACAACCTAAAAGTGGAGGGTGACTGACATAATGGTCGAGATAAATTTTGCCACCGTAAACTAAACAAACAAGAATGTAGGGACCAACTAGCAGAATAGGTCAATTGAATTTGAGAAATTGGTTTCACTACTAAATATATGTATGTAAATCAAATGAATCAGTCTAACATTTCATGTAAAAATTTTAGTAAAACCTCCCAGGGATCTCTCGAAACATCTATGTCATGTAATATGATATAGATAACTAGAAAAAAGAGCTTTGCTCTTACAAAATAACCTACCAAACCTTAATTAAAATCATCTAACACGACAAGATCTTGCCTATGTTTATGGGAGCAACTAGAGTAAAATTATAGATTCTACAAAAAGAACAAAAAATCACAGCCCTTGAGAACAGTGTAACACTCACCAGCAAGAAGGCACTTGTCACACTCCTTTTTCTATAAGTGGGTGACCTGGATCAATACTATTATTTGAAATGATAAACAATAGGGAGTGTGAAAGTTAATGAGTAGATAATACTAATTATTTGATAAAGGACAAACTAGGCATAACAAAGTTTTTCACAAACCAATCACATCTTTGAAATTTGAACATGAACAAGTAGTTTATTTTATTTGATACAAAATAATGAGAATTTATTAATGTATGCAAAAAAAACAAGTCAAAAATACATAACGTCATCTAAAAAATGAATCAAAACTTATATTTCAACGTAAGAAATGCAAATATTGTCATCATCCAACAGAACATCATAATATCAGATAATCATAGCTAACTTCAAGCTAGTGCAAATATTAGACACAAGCATCAATATTCAACATAATCAGAATATTGTCATTATGCCTCAATTAGATAATCAAAATTAATTCAAATCCATATGTAGTGGTTAATACACGAGGCTAGTATCACCCTATTAGTTAGAGTTTAAAATCATGATATACCATAGTTAACGTTTATTATCGTTAGCTATAGAGGTTTTTATTCGATAGGTTCTCAAAAATAATACTTTCATGTTTACATAATCATAATATTTAAAACTTCAGGTCGTCCTCACAATTTATATCAATTAGGGTAATTTAGAATTTCAAAATCAAAATAATTAATAAATCCAAAATTACAATAATTTAGTAGCCCATAATCAGAGTTATACAGAAATACAAAATCAGAACCTTTAGAAATACAAAATTTGATTACTTCACAAATATAAAATCAGAGCCATAAATACATAATCTAAGTACTTTAGAAAAGTAAAAACTTCATCAAATACTTGATATTTTCAAATACAAATAAAACTTGTACAAAATTCAAATGTTTCAGAATACTCAGAGTATGTTGAAATGATGAAGACTTTAAATCTCTGGAAGTCTACCCGTGGCACTAGGAATTTCGAATAATAAATATTTTGCAATGGAATAGGGTAAAACAAAATTTTGAACAGTTAGATGGACACCAAAGTTTACCTCTTATTCTCTCCATCGTGGAAGTATCGAATGTGCACGTGAGAATCTCTAAGATCCAATAGTAACTTCTGGTCAGAGTACCCACGACCCAACTCCCGCCTTTCAGCCACTGTTTTTTGGTTGCTACAAGAAGGAAGTGAAATCGCTTCCTTTTGATTCAGCCACATCAGAGCAGCTAACCATTCCAACTCTCCCTACTAAACTCACGGCTCCTGTTCGAAGAGCGAAGTGCAAATGATATATATATATATATATATATATATATATATATATATTATATATGATTTTAGCTTTGAAATAATGCCCGAGTTCAACTGTGCTATTTAAACAGTTTTAATGATTATAATAAATGAAATATACTTGGCCCAGTCATAGAATTTGGACTTAAAATTTGTTTAAAGGCTATTATTGGGCCTAATATCAAGTCGTATTATGAGAATATCCTTGGGCTATTATTTACCTTGCAATAGGGCTTGGTCTACTACGCAGGCTTCCAACGTTGTTTTTTGGCTTTTAGGTATATATGCTAAGTTTCTCCCAAAGATTTGACTTTTTCTATTTTCAGTTGTTAACTTATACCATCAACTGCTAAAGAGTTACATGTGAGTTACCAACATGTATAACAATAAAATAAGCTAATATATGAGCTGAAATTTTTGCATCCAAAAACTGCTCAAATTTTAAGCCCAATTTTTGGTCATTATAGTTTCACGGATTTTTTAGTTAGTTCTAATAATTTAAAAATCCATAGAATTTTGATAATTGTTAATTTAATCCATGTCATTATATTATTACCAATATTTTTTCATGTATGTGAGTTAACTATACTTCATTATATATTTCATATCTTTTATTAACATAATTCATACATATCCATAATGTTAAGATAATATACAATTAGTTATATTAGGAAAATTTAACATAATATTATTAAAATTATAATAATAACGACCAAATTAAAACATTTTTAAACAATAAGGACCCAATTACAAATTTTTAAACTATAAAGACCAGATTACAAATTATATGAATTTATAAGTACATCATATAACTTAATTTTATAGTATTACATATTTATATATTGATAAGTAAGTAATTACTATTTAAAATTCAGGATTTCAGTATATTAAAATTTTAAAACTAAATATATATTTTTATTAAAATATAAAATAAATACATATAATCAAATATATGTGTATAATATATAATAGTTCTTATTTATATTTTGTATTGTTTAGTAGACATTGGCATGGATTCATAGGTTTAACTAAAAAAATAAGTTATTATTAAACTAAATTTATTGTAAATTTTTTTTACTAACTGATTAAAAGTAATAAATTTAGTTTAATAATACATTTTTAATATAAGAGCATCAGATCCCGTGGGTCAATCAAAGAAAAATGGATAAGAAAGACTTGAAGAAAATAAAGCAATGTTTTGATCTCATATTTTAATTAAATGCTTGTAAAATTGTCCAATCAAAAGGAACGGGCAAGGAGGATATAATGTCTGTGAATGTCAAAAGGGGATTGCCATTTTAGGTCTGAGATAAGTACACTATGCCAGAAGCACTTCGAGCAGCATGGAAACTCTCACACAATTAGGTTCATCTTCCTAATTAGTTTTCCAGGAGGCAATTTCATCACCCCCGAAAGCAATATCTAATATTTCATTGTGGTGAAAGAGAAATTCTTCCTTTCCCATTGGCCATGTATAGCAAATCTCTTGTTGAAACGAAGCTTTTCCACATGCCTTCTTAACGTTGGAAACAACTTTGATGCTATGAAGCAACACCAGTAACAATCTGGGGATTTTTGACAATCCGACCAGATGCCATTATCATTAGTCACAAGGCATGTCAACAAATATTTCAGAAGGTGCAATTGGAGCAATCTCATGCTGATGAACTGTCTTTTGGGATAATATTGCTAGTTAGATGACATTGGATTGGAGACTAAATAATCATCAAAGCATAGATGACGATTGGCTAAATCGTGATTTTGACACCAATATTTTTCTTGCATCTATATATGTGCAGGAGAAACATTGAAGAACTACGATACTGCATAAATAAGTTGTTGAAGTGGGGGAAAAGCAATCAAATTTACTTAAAACTATCTCCGAGAGTGCTTCATTTGTCGTATAATTTGAAGTCCATCAAATCTAATATCACGACTCGCTATAAACTTAATGTTCAATATGAATACATATAATACAACATCTAGTATACAAATATTTTCATAGCCATGGCTTCACATTTCTGTTGAAAATGCTTGGACCATAAGTAGAAGAAATCATCTGAACAAGAAGAGAGAACTGTAACAAAACAAAGAGTGTTACTGGAACACTAGCGAGCATAATAAGAGGAAGAAAAGACCATGAGTATCCATGCTGCAGCATAATAAGAATGTTAGATGAAAACGCAATCATCATAGTTGCAATGGACAAAAAAAGGGCAGAAAGGCCTATAATCAACTTTGTGGGTAAGGATTTAAGAAAATCTTCTTCCGCATAGCGTGAGGTAAGGATTCCCAAAAAAATTAGTACAGATGCTGTAGAAGAAAACAATGATAATGCATCTGAGACTGTGAAAAGCACAAATAACTTTTCTCTCAAAAATATTGGATAACCGGAATTCTGATTGTTTCCTCCTGGCACAGTAAAAGACGCAGCAAACATAATAGTAATAACCAAAGCACCAACAAAAGAACAAGAAGTAGCTGTTTCCTTGATCCATTTCTCCCCGTCCTTCCTTAACTCATTGTGGCTCTCTTTGAATATGTCTTTGGGTTGCATTCCTTCGTGATCTCGATGTCTCTTAAATCCAGGAGGCACCACGCTCTCCACCTCCTGCATTCATTTAAACAAAATATCAAATTATTTAATTTAATATGGACTACACTACTACAGTTTTCTAATCATTCATACATGTGCTTGAGTGAGTAGCAATGATGCTTTGCGTCATCTTATGACATGAAGAATGAGTAATACAAAGAAAGCATAATGTGGCAACCAAAAGCAAGACAAAAGAATGCATGCTTTTTGCTAACCTTGAACCATTGCAATTCTCTTTGCATTTGTAAGGCAGGACCAGAGATGCGGTTAAGTTGGAAAGATGGAGCCAGCTCGCCTGCCACGTGTAGTAAGGTTTTTCCTTCGTTAGTTATTTTTGATGCCAAAGAATTCTTGAAGCGAAGCCCGTGGATGAGGTTGAAAAACTCAGCTTGACGATAGTCTACTGCGTAGAAAAATATGTTCCACCCGAAACTTGAATGGAGCAAGACTAATTGTGGATATGCTTTCGATACTTGAACCACAAATTCAATATTCCCTTCCTTAGCAGCACGAAATAATGCTTGTAAAATGTCTGTCGCATCTTGTTTCATGTTATATATAAAATAGACATTCTTACAAAGAAGGCTTAGAATTTGAGTTGCTCGTGCATGCAGCAACTTCAGTTCATAAATTTCCTTCACTCCTACATTATGTCAATAGAATTTATGAAAATTAGACAATAAATTAAAAGTACCAAAGTTTTGGAAGAAAGTTGGCATTTGATATATACCTAGTAAATTATTGGCGTTGGAAATGAACCAGCATAGTAAACCATAACCTGTTGCAAGGTTTGCGTGAGCCCAAGGATTCACATGGAATATGTTCCACATATAGATTTTTTTCTTACGAACATTTATAAACTTCTACTCGTATATAATTAACCATGATTAAGTACTATGGACCTTTTATATATATATATATATATATATATCTGCGTGTGTGTGAGTGTGTGTTTATGGACAAGGTCTGTATTTTGTCAGATAAATAAATAATTATGTTTTCCCTTTGATTAGTAAATCAGTGACTACTGATCATATAAATTCCTTGATTCGTGAACATTATTAATTCATGGTAAGAAAAGTTATACTTGAGGACCACTTAATTATATAACTCTAATGTCACATGCCAAGGAAGAATATGGCAGACATAAAAAATAAGAGATAAAAATGCGTCAGGAGTCAATGTGAAGACTAATCTATATGAAAAAAGTGACCATCTCTCTCTCTCTCTCTCTCTCTCTATTGTAAGTTTACCTTGTACTCTTTCGCCCCGGTCTTCTTGTTGAATGTCTACACGGACAAAGTTGGTTGTGGTAGATGGGATGTCAACAACTTAAACCAAAAAAGAGACAAGGAAAAAAAAAGAGTTTCATCAATTAAATTAAAAAATGAAAAAGCTAGGACAAAGAACAAATGAGAAATTTATTCAAAATTTTTTTAGAGAAGTTTGTACCCGAATCTTAAACCTAGCCGCCAGGTGTTTTAACTCACATAAAGTCATTTTAATTTTTTTTTATATTAAAATTTTCTGTTTTCTTAAAAATTTGAAACATTTTAAATAATAAAATTAAGAAAAATATCAACGATTTACTTTTTAAAAATAATTGAAATTTATATATCTGTTCTCTTAAATTCAAACTTGGTTTTGAAAAAGAAAACAAGTGCAGTTCACCCAAGATGATCCTCACAATTAACAAGAGCAAAGGAATACAATATATAATAAAAACTACAGTGAAAATTGAGAGAGATATTTAAAAGAAAAGTAGTAATATAAACTAACAGGTATAAATCCATCGTTTCCAAAACACAAGTTGATTTCCACGGGAAAATGCATAAGGCATGGCTGCAATATCCATAATTGATCCCCTCCATATGTTGGATGTTGCAGAAGGCAATTCTTCGCATCGTTGAAGGAAATCCAAAGCAACATCTAATTATCAAATATAATCAAAGCATGAGATGCAGTCAAAGCAATTGCTTTTGCTATTCTTTTTTATTAATTTGCTATATAATCCGATGTTCAATAACTCTACAACAATGCAGGTAATGAGTGCTTTTATATAGGACACAAGAATCCACCCATTCTTAAATATTAAGAGCTATATATATAGCTAGACTTTATTACCAAGATCTCCTGCGATAAAGCACCAACGGAGAAGGCGTCGACCCATACGACCATTTCTTCTTTTGAAGTATTGTAATGGGGTAACAGAGTATAAATAACGTCCCATTTCTTTATGACCCTTAGAAAAGGCCACTGTAACAGGGAGTGACAGTTTCTTGGTTGAAATTCTAAGAATGTTGCTATTTTTATTCACCATGCATTTTGCAATTCGGGTGTCTCCATTATATAGTGCAGCAATTGTAAGTGGTGTGAAGCCATTAACATTGACTATTTCTAGGCTTTGTGGTGGGACCAATCTCACTAGCTCTTCAACTGTGTCCACATGCCCAAACTGTGCAGCTACATGAAGAGCTGTCTGGCCTCTGGAAGTAAGTATTGCAGTCAAAGCACTTGGATTTTCATCTAAAAATGCTTTTGCAGCACACCAATCATTATCACATATAGCGTTGTACAAAACCGCCACATTAAAATCTACTTGCTCTCCCATCACTGTAAACACCAGTTAATTAATGTATCAAGACAATTTACAGAGACTTCTATATATGCTTAATGTGTTTGACAAAAGTAGTTATACCTACTATCACCATGTACCAACATAAATAAAGCCAAAAGTCTGAAAAAAATAAATTTCAATATTTTTCATTATAGGCTGTCGAATGTACATGTATTTATAGAGTGATAAAAGGGTTAGAAATGAGTATAAGATATTTTTCTCTTTTCATTTTATCTCTCTACTTTGACTATAGAAAATTCATATTTGATAATGCATCATTAATTGCAAGTCGAAAGGATTCAGTTTATATGGACTCGTCAATAAATGTTTGATACACATGACTCATGGTCATAATATATTATTTATCACAAATTTAATATGAATGTTAATCACAAAACTGCTTGGTGATGGAAAGCATTATAATAATAACTATACTCATCATCTTCATATAAGTACCAAAACAAAATTATGTGAATTTAATTAATTACAAACTTTATTATACACCATTTAATGCAAGTCAATATCATATATGATTAATAATTCTCTGCCGCTTTTTTCCTTTTGGAATAAAAAATGGATCAAACTCTTAATATAATTGTTCTGGAATTAATTAGATCTGTTAATACATTTCAACATTGAACGGAGAAGAAAAACACAGATATATTATAAATCGAGTGAGTTTAGTATAGGACACTGACCATGTGGTGGAAATCCTGACTTCGTTTTCAACTTTGACTTGAACCCTATAAATTTATATGGACTTTATTTAATAGCAAAATGTATAATGAGTCATTGGTTACAATTTGATCAAACTCTCAATAGAATCGCCCTCGAAATGATAAGATTTTTTTAACATATTCCAACATTCCAGCAATATAAGGTACTGACCTCGTTCTGGTGGAAAGGACAGTGCTGAAAATGATTCATGCTCTGACTCTGAGTCGAACCCAGACTCTGAGTCCAGATCTGGCTCCAACATTGACTCAAACTCTGGCTCTGGCACTAACCCTGACTCGGACTCCGACTCTGGCTCTTCTAACACTGGTTCTAGTTTTGGCTGAGGCTCCGACTCTAACTCTGACTCTGACTCTGACTCTAACTCTGAATCGGACTGAGACTCAGGCTCGAGCTCGGGATCGGGCTTGGACTCAGACTCGGACTCGTTCTCCAGAGAGTTGTAGGTATTTGTAAGGATATGCCAGGCATCTTTGGCTTCGGAGACTCCTCTTATGAAAGAGAAAGAGCTACGGGAGCATGAGATGTGAATGACGTGCAATGCAGCAGCATTCTTTCTTCTCCATCTCACAAAATCTTCTTTGTGATCTTCGTCGTCTTCAGGTGGTCCTGCACATTTCCCATCCACCACGTCCCAAAGATCTTGAGCTACCAAATAGTTTCTAACCCATTCGAACCACTCTTCATGGTTCTCCTTCCTTAGTGGTTCTGCAACTATCTCGTTATACACCCACCACCATCTCTCACCCATATACCTCATCTTAATCTGCACTTTTTTGATAACTAAATTTGCAGTAATCGGGGATACTAAATATTATATGGAAAAGAACAATGATCAGAAGCACTTACCAGATCTTATTTGCTCAAGGCTTCACACGCAATGCCTAGATCGAAGTCTCAGACAGACTCAGTTATAGTGCAATAATATTGCAGATACATATGGCTTGTACTTGTAGGTATATATATATATATAAAGAGAATATATAAAGGCTACTTTGGCGCCTTCGACTACTTTCCATCTATGAGAGAAACACTCAGACACGTCTCTCTCAGACACGTCAATGACTGTACATATAGCATTTTCATCTTCCCCTACTCACAGTTCACAAACTCTGATATATAATATTTGTATAGCCATTTTGTTTATTTCTTGTTCTTTTGGGTTGAGATATTTAATAACTGTAAAGTCAAGAAAGAAATCATAACATGTCAATAGTAAATAAAAAAACGAGGACAATGGAAACCATCTGACCAAACATCTTCATGTTCCAACTGCTCCACATGAGATAAGCAAATTGCCGGCGTGAACATGATGAGGGAGGGAATTGGCATGTGAATTATTTTTATATATAAATTGGTGATATCAAATCATATAAAACACATTTTGAGAGCTGAAAAGAATCAATTTGGGAAAGAAAAAAGCATTGACAGAATAGAGGATGAAAAGTAATTAAGAGAAAGGGAATGGAAAGAGGTAGTGTCCAACAAAAGAGATAAAATAAATTTATGTTGGACGAGAAGTCGAGAAGTTGTCGGGGTTATCGTATGAGCATTTTCCATGTGAGAGCTAATGTCCAAACAAAAAAGTTCATGCTGGCTTCCATCAAAATTGTCTCTTTCCTCTATTAAATATATATTAAGATTTTATATTTTTGAATAAAAATTTAGTCCCTATCCCAATTCCAGCATGTAGATTCCAGGCAAGGTTCTAATTAATGGGAACGCATTGACTGCTGTTAGTGGTTGACGAGCTACACTTGTCTTTTCTTTGCTATTTCGCTCAATAGATGCCAATACGACAGTAATATTTTTTTGAATGAAATAAATAAATAATTAATTTATAACAATATTAATTATCTACTATATAATATAAATTTGGGCCTTTTTCTTGCCCGGTTAATGAGAATGCATGGACCGTCATTAGTGCTTGATGAGTTCTATAAGAAAAAACTGTACCTAATTAAGTTGATTCTTTATTTCTTTTCAAATAATTAGCAAGAGTTAGATTCAATTTTTTTAATCATGTAACCAAAAAATATAATATTTTTCTCTTAAAGAAATAATAAATAGATAATGATATGTTGGAGTAGGTGGTCGGTCTTATGCAGCCACCTATAAACAAAACCTCAACAAATAAGAATTGGATAGCAAGTTTGCAACCTATCCCGTGTATTGAGGGTTGAATTAAAGTTGACTGACTTTTTTTTTGGACAAAAATAGTTGTTTGACTTATTTTCACAGTAGTGCATGTTAATTTTTTTAATTTATTTTCTAAATAAAAATGAATTTATTTCTATATTTTAGAAAAATGAAATTGTGATTAGAAGTTCTTTTACTCTCTTCAAACTACCAAAAAAAAAAATATTGATTAACCGCGGTTCTTTACCTGCAGTTAGATTAACTGTGGTTAAAACATGATTTTAACCACGGTTAACATAATAACCGTATGTAAGTACTTACGGTTAACAAGTGGTGCTAATGTTCACTTGTAATCGCAGGTACTTACTTGCTGCCCTAACTCAAAAACCCCTCTTCCTTTCACCTTCGATGCCACACACTTTGGTCTTAAAAAAAATTTGCTCCTCCCTCCTTTTTCAGCAGAAGTTGCCACTACTGTTAGCCTGGAACTTGCTGGACTTCGTGCTACTATCAAGTCGTCGGTGCAGCCCCACCCCACCAGTTCCTCTCCTCGCCGGCATGAGCTTTGCCGACTGCCGTTAAGGTAAGTCTCTCCTTTTTTTTTTTTTTGCTTTATTTCACAACGCCTAACCCACTCTTCCATCCCTTGCTACCATTAGTGCATTGTTGCCTCAAGGGACGCCGCCTTAAACAATGCCATCACTGTCGACCTCGCCACTGCTACCAACTGTCATTCAAGGTATTTTTTTTATATAATTTTTTTAAAGTTTTCATTATATTTTTGCATATTGTGATGTATGTTTAGAATTGTGTAAGAAAAAATTTACTTTTTCTGTGATATATTTTAATCTTTGTAATGAAAATGACCAAACATGTATATTTATTTGATATGATTGTTAGCAAGCTTGATTATTGATAGATTTTGTTATTCAATTATGTTTGTTAGCCTCCAACAATGATAACTAGAGTTGGAAGGTTGTTTGTCTTCACTTTTATTTTGAAAGTTATATTCATTTGATATGATTGTTAGGAAGTTCGATTATTGATAGATTTTGTTATTCAGTTGTCTTTGTATAGTCTAATAAATTGTAGCCTCTAACAATGATAATAAGAGTTAGAAGCAAGTTTGTTTTGAAAGTTATATTCATTTCTTTTTTGTGTTGTGATTCTTATGAGCAATAATAAGAGTGAGAGTATGGCCGCCCAGTTAGTAGAGGAGAAGTTTGGACAGTCACATGGGTCATTTGTTAATGAGGAGGCTCAAGAAATCAGTGTAAGTGTATATCTATTTAAATTGGATTCACTTGGTCAGTGTAACTTGCGTAGAGTTTTTGGACTTCGCTTCTTTTTGTTTGTTGTTCTTATGTATTTCTCAAATTGATTTGGTTGACATAGGAAAATATTACTAAGTTTGAATCTAATCTAATGTCTGCATCACAAGTAATACACACTTAGGATTCCCTAGTCTTCACTTTAGGTGGTTAGGAGCACGGTAGTCATGTTCGAAGGTTAAGGTTAGGTCCATGCCCTTCTCAAGTATTTGGATGACAATCTTGCAATTCTAGTGGCACTACCTTAGCTAGTTCTTCTAATAACAAGCTGGAAAATTAGGTTAGCTATTTGGAATCCAAGATTGATGCAATAATGAGTCACATTATGCAAAATTGTCATGATCAAGTGCCTCCAGAGTTTGCAACATTTCAACAATCACTAGTAATGTTTTCAATCCATAAGTTAATTTTCATTTATATTATAAGTTCAATGATGAATGTCCTATATTATATTTTCACTATCTTATGTTGTAGCCACCTGATTGTGAAAGTGGACATGCAGACTTTTCTCCACACCAGTATGACCCAGAGCAATAGTAGTTTCTTTGAGTTTGTAATAGCTTTACTTAGGACTATGTTTTGAATGTTATACCTAAATGTAGTACTTTCTAAAACTTTTCTTTATTATGACATTGTTTTATTTATAACTATGCAATCTATAATAACTATGGAACTTGTGGCTATGAATGGATGTTGGTAATGGTTGTTGTTCATTTTAGTACTTTGAATGTGGCTTCGTACAGGGATTGAGAAGGAAAACAAAATTCCAATATAAAATTTAAATAATTATTTTTTGAAAGATACTTATAGGAGGCAGATTAAACCACTGCCCTTTAAAAAAAAAAATCCAGTGTATTTAATTGTGGTTAAAGGAAAATTGTAGGGAAATGTTCATAACCATAGCTAATTCCAATGGTTTTACCTACAGTTCCAAACTATAGGTAAATTCCCCTTTTCCAACAGTTAGAAAAAACCGCACCTAAATGTTTAACCATATACACATTACTTGCAGTTTACATAACCATAGGTAAACCTATTAGTCATGGTTATTGCGACCACGGTTTTTGGTAGTGTCATATATTAGTAACTATAAGAGTTTTTCCAAAATTAAGAAGAAAGTAGTAAGAAGTTAAATAGTCTTTTACTTCTAGGACTACATACTTTATTTAATATGTAATATATTCTATTATATTGGTTATAGGACAAAGACTTGAGGCCTAAAAACATGTTGTTCTACGAATGTATACATATTGCACAAATAATATAATGATAAGTAATGTATTATCTCCTAAGAAGATTTGGCACTAATATAATTGCTAAGCATTAAAAGTAGGACCCTAATCTAAGTCAAGCCAAAGATAAATTATAATGAAGGAATGGTAAAGTAAAAACATCAAAATAACAAATAAGGATTAAGTTCCAGCCTAATTTTCAAAGTGAGAAGCTTAGGATTATGATTCCTCTTAGCATTCATAAAAATTCAACATACCCTTTCAACATTGTGCTTGATGATATAATTTGCTAGCCTAAGATGCTTAATTACCTATAGCATAATCCAAATTACTTATAGACATTCCAATTATACCAAACCATATTTCCTTATGGAACTGATTAAGAGACTTAATGAGGAATAGGTCCTAATGTGACTATGGGAGGCTGGTAGGTATATTCCAATCTTATAAACGAATCAATCCACTCAACATTACAAATTTCATGAACTCACTATCACACATGACATTGTGGTGGAGAATTAAAACAAGCAAAGCACTTCATTGGAGTCGCCACCAAAATTTTTAAACAGAAAATTTTGGAAAACCAAATAAAGACAAAAGGTCATCAACATAACTAGATATGAGTTTGAGAGTTTATTTGAGTGGGGGGAGGGGGAAGGTATTAGGCACCCCACAACACTTACTTGAGAAGATGGTTACCCTAAATTAGTCAAATGAAGAAAAATATATGGTCTTAAATTTTTTTAAAATTGCCCATATTAAACACCTATGGAATTAATAGAGGAGAATAAAATTGAAATTAATGTAAACAAAAAATGGATATTTAAACTGGGCAGACTTGACCTAGGATGAGAGCCAAGGGCTTACGTACCTTATGATAAGGATCAAAGTCCATGTAGTTTATTTAGAAAGACATATCAATGGTTTGGTATTTTTTATTTTTGTGAAAAGAACAAAGACAATTGAAATCTGACTATTTTTCACAAAAACAAAATGCAATTTAGAAATTAGTTGATGTATTTTAAATTTATGAAATTAACTTAATCTCACTTTTTTGCTCTCCTCATGTGAATTTTTCTTGAATTTGGAAAACATGGTTTATTAATATTTTCATTGAAATATCTATGAAAAAGTAAACACTTATTTTTTTATTTTTTAAATATTAATGAAATGAACTTGGGAAAACAAATAGATTTGAACTCAATATTTTATGTTTTAAAAAATATTTCAAAAGAAAAAGACTTTTTTATTTCTTTTTAAAATTGCTTGGTTTGAATTTCTAAAAAGCAAAATGTTAAAATAAAGGTGTCATCTTTGGTACCCTCACAATTTTGAGTGCATCAGTACACCTAATTATAATGTAAGGACATAATTGTAATAATATCAACCAAAAAAATAGTAATATTACAATTATATCCCGACATTATAACTGGGTGCACTAGTGCACCAATGAATTACCTAAAACAAAATGAGATAAGAAATTGACAAAGGTAGTTTTACTAAAAACGATTTTATTTACATTGATTATCTTCAATTTAATTTTTGTAAAAAAAACATTGATTGGACTTGGGCCCTAGAAACCCAACTTTAATTTTATAAAACACACATAATAGGATACAGATTATTGGAACCTTAAGTTTATTTTAAACGCATGCAACCAGCAATGGGTAATGCCCATGGAGTTGTTGGATCTCACTTGGCCCTACTGGTAAATCATTAGATGCTCATGAAGACGTTGGCCAAACACGACAACTCTAATGTTGAAAGTCATAAATGTTTGTAGAATATGTCTTAGTAACCCTCTACAATTTATTTATAGAATTTATTATAAATTTTAATTGAAATTATTATGATGAGAAAATTATGAAAAATGTATTAGAATTTCTAAAATATAATGGTACAATTATTGATAACAAAAGCCAGTACAAAATAGTTAAATACTCCAATGCTAGTTCTCTTCTTAAATTACCATATTAACCCTATCATATAAAGTTGAAATGCATAAGAACATAGACAAGTATAATGCATGGATAACAAGATATCCATATAAGAATGCATAATATAAAGGAAAATTCAAACATAAAAGTTCTTAGCCTAAAGTTGTTATGTTTTACCATATATTTCCCTAGATATTTCAAAATATCTATCTAGCCTACATCTTTTCTGATTCTGCCCTTCTTAGACCTTGAATGAGCTCATGAAAGTTCATGTTGACAAAATTTCAAGATAAATGACCATAAGCCATAAAAGATTAGTTATGCAGTATCATGGTGTGTTCTAACTTCAATTACATTTCCACACCATAGCCAACCCATTTGTCTTTGCCATACCATGAAGACAATTCAAGAAGAAGAAAGAAAAGAAAAGAAAAGTAGAGAACCTAGAATATGTTAAATCATGTTACCAAGATGTGACTCTCCTTGTAGCCTTCTTAAATTTTTGTTTCATCCCTTAAGTGATAGAGAGGTGTCCAAAGGAAAGTGTAAGTTACAGTGGTGTTTAAAGTGAGAGAGTGGGGTAGAATGTGTAGTGGTATTGAAGAAATCGATTAGGGTAGTGGGGTACTTATAGAGAATTTCAATGGCTAACATTTAATCAAGCTTTTTGATCCTATGGTTATGATGTAATTTAAGTGGACAACTATGATTTAATTTTAAAAGTATCTAAGATTTTAATTTTGATTTTATAAAATAACCTAGTGCTACATTGACCCTTTTGCCCTTGGTATTTTTTAAAATGACAATTTTACCCCTGTGGTCAAATTACCTTTTACCCTGGATTTATTACAATTATGATGTTGCCCATAATCTTCTTTAAACTATGATTTTGCCCCTAAATTTCTAATATATTTTGATTCTTACCCTAGACTTCTTGAAATTACATTTTTGCCCATAGACTTCTTAATATTATGATTTTGCCCCTAACTTTCTAACATATTTTAGTTCCTACCCAAGGCTTCTTGAAATTATGATTTTACCCATATACTTCTTTGAATTATGATTTTTCCCTGATGTTCTAATATATTTTGGTTCATACCCTAGAATTCTTGAAATTACATTTTCTTCCCTTAGACTTCTTAAAATTATGATTTTACCCCCTTACTTTCTAATATATTTAAGTTTGTATCCTAGACTTCTTGAAATTATGTTTTTGCCCATAGACTTCTTAAAATTTTGATTTTGGCCTAGTCTAAAATTTGACCTATATATTATTGTTTAAATGATTCAACCAGATATATATATTCTTACTCAATCCTTTCTAGTTTCCTTTAAATAATCTAATTTAGCTAGTATTAAAAAACTAAATTAGGAATGTTACACCTCACATGGCAAGGAACCTAAAAAGAATGTCTACAGAGGTGTTGGCCCTCACATGACAACTTTAATAAAACATGCATTAGTGTTTGTGTGCATTGGTATTTAATCAACCACACATAGGTGCTTGTGTGTAGGTGTCTAGTTAGGTACTCATCATTTTCATATTGCTTACAAGCTTTCAAGAGCACTTCAAATACAATTTAATTCAAATCAATTAAACCTCTTGGTCTTATTGACTTGCCATCAACCTGTGGCATCCGTACTTGGGCATTTGAGCATCTTGGTTTGGAAGTGTCATGGCCATGGTTTCCAAACATTAAGCCCCCGAGATCTCTCATGTATTCCCAATTTTCATTGAATAACACAAGAATTAATCATGTAATAAATTTAGAGAGTAAAGCAAATATGAAAAGTACACTTACATTTTTAGCAAAATGCCTCAATGGTATTTCATCAAACACTTTAATTACATAACCTTAACACTTCATAAATTTCAACATTTGACAAAGACCAATTGGGATCAACACACTACATTGAACCAAAATCAATCATGACCAACATGCCACATTGAATCAACATTCATGGTGATCAACACGTCACATTGAATAAAAATTATGTGTGATCAACACGTCTCATTGAGATGAAAAACATATCATATTTTCAATACATAATCTCACAATTGGACATTAGATTTATGACCTCCAATTATAGAAATAACCTAAAGCTAGAGTACAGAAATTTTTTTCATCAAACGCCACATGGAGATCAATTGGAGCACATTTTCATCAATGTTTGATAGTCCATAAAGTAGTAAAATGCATAAAAAAAAGCCATCTAAACACATCACATTTTTCAACCCATGAATATAGCATACAATTATCATATACTTAGCATTATTCACACCACACTATCTTTAGCCTTAGGTATAATGAACACACCTCACTCAACATAATTTTTAGCACTTAATTCTAATCAAAACTTAATTGGAAGCCACCCTAATTGTGAATCTAAGATAGAAAATAAGGATAGATGAAGAATTAAGAAAGAAAATTACCTTCTCTTAGGCTTTAGTACTCTTTTAGCCTCCTTCCCTCTAGCACCTTAGTTGATCTTGGGCAAGAAGAGAGAATCCCTAAAAGAGTCACGTCCACACTTCTTGAGAGAAGAAAATGATGAAAGCCAATTCTCCAATATGATGTGTGAGTGTTCTCCTAGGCTAGTGGCATCCAAAGTGTGTGAGAATGAAAAGAAAATCTGAAAAATAATAAATGATGACGAAATTCGATGCAAATGAAATGAAAATTGCATGGAAGAATGAATGTGGTCCAAATTGAGTCAAGATTAAGAAAGGCATTGTGTACCATGTGAAAGAAATCTGAAAAATGCAAATAAAAATGAAATAAAATAAAACCAAACAAAAAACCAATGTGTTCATTTGTGGAAGAAAGAGAGGTGCATGTGAATTATGTCGAAAATGAAATCTAAACATTTAACCAAATGCTTGTGTAATGCAAGTAAGTGTAATGAGGTGAAAGGAGAGAGAGTCATGTGTGAGGTGTGAGATAAATGGAAAATAAAATATTGAAAAATAAAATTAAATTCATGCGTAATGCAAGTAAAATGAAATGAGAAGAAACGAAAGAGAGATATGTGTGAGGTGTGAGAAAAAGAAATAAATAAAATCAAATATAGGGATAAAATGAAAATGAAATGCTTGAAAAATGAGATGACAAAACACATTGAGGTGACATGTGTAAACCATCTATTAAATCTGAAATATTAAATCCAATAAAGGGGATTCAAGATGGATCATGGGTCATGGGTTAAGGGTTTAAGAGCATCTTGCTTCGAGTGGGCTTCTAGATCCCATAAGCTTTATCTTGAATGGACTTTTCTCAATCTTTTAGGCCCTATTTTAATTACATCATTCTTTTGTTTGGTTTCCTTTTCTTTTTTTTGACACAATTTGAAATATATCCCTTTTATATCACTTTTATTTTTATCTCTTTCTTTTGTTATTATTTTTCACACGCTACCCCTCTCAAACTCATTTATTTTCTAGGTGAATTACTACTAATTAATTTTTTAATTTTTAATTTTTTTAATTTTTAATCCTTGTTTTATTGTTATTTTGATTTATATTTTTTTGTTATTTTCTTTATTTTGATTTCATTATTTAATTAACTATTTAATGTCCCTTTAATTATGGGTACTTTACTCTATTTGGACAATTATAGTGTTCACACTCACACCAACCAATCCATGGTTTGGCCATAAATTCCCTTTCCCATGTTCATTTACGTTGCCCAAATCATCTGATGGTTTCCATACACTTGGAAGCATTACGAACATGATTGAGTAAACAAATCATATCATTAATTGTAAGAGTAAAGGAATCGTACTACATGCTAGGGTTTATCATAATCCCAAATCAACAAGTTTAGTTAATAAATATAGGATAAATCAACATAAAAAATAAAGCATCATCCAAATGAACATAGAATTGCAAAGAGAAAAAAAAAAGAGAAATAGAAAAACTAATTTAATTTATGAATATCGTCCAAACCCAAGCATTGCCCTTGCCATTGGAGCTCCTTGAGACCTTCTTTAGCCCTTTCAACCTTCAAATGACCTAGAATTACAATCTCACTTCAAAATCCTCAGAATTCCCTTATAAGCTAGCAAGAATCACATTGCAAAATGTTTCCATTTTGCCTTTGACTAATATATTGCTATGACCAGCTCTCTGCTAGTCATGGCAACATTCCATTCCATTTAAAAATTTCTTTTCTTCATCTAAGGACATGACTTGTTGAATGCCGTTTGTGGAGCCAAATGTTGTTGAAAGACTTTAACCATATTTTTGCATGTCTTGGATCCAAGTTTTGTTGTCCATGTTTCGAGACACCTCTAGCTTATATTTCTTAAAGTTAAAACCTCAAAAACACAAAAAATTATCAGTTACAAATTATTAGATGTTTAACTAAAATTTAATACTGAAAGTACTTAAAAGCATAACTAAACCTATCAATTAAACTTAATTCACTACCAGAAAAAAATTGAGATGGAAAGAATCCGTGTCTAAATTCTATAAATTCCTATCTAAATTAGTCTGAGATAAAATCTAACACAGACAAAGTTCTGTATTATAAACCTTGGTCACCAAGTTATCATAAATAGAATTAAGTATTTTGTCTAAAATTGACATGGAAAAAATTTCTGTCAAATTATAAAAAGTTATGTCTCAATACAAAAAACAAAGTTGTATCCATTTAAAATTTAGGAGATAGAGAAGGATCTAATCTATCTTAGAATTTGTGTAAGAAATTTAGATACAAAATATTTTTTTGGTCTTAGATAAATATTTAAAATAATTTATTCACCATCTGATTTCATGTCTAAATAGTAGATACAAAATTTCATCCATCTCAAATTGCAAACTGGTTTGTTCTTATTTGGTGTCTAATTCCATCTCTAAAATATTGATATTGAATTATTCTGTCTAAAAATGGAATTTGGCTTTTTGTCTTTTCGTATTTGATTTTGTATCTAAATGTTTGATAAGGAATCATTCCCATCTTAAATGGAGAATTAAAATATTTTTTTGTGGAATTTAATTTTGTGTCTAAATTGTAATTTGTGTACCTAGGTGTACTAGTCACTTTTTAGCTTTGTCATATTCATATTGCAATCCTACAAACAAATATTAACAGTAATAAAAGTTGAAATATCTATCCATGTCATATAATTAAGGAATGCAATACAAAGTCAAGAATAATATATTAGGTTGTTATTAGTTGGACAATAATTCAGAATTTTAGAAGTGTTATTAGTAGGATAATATTAGTACTAGCCCTAATACAATAAAAAAAAAATCAATTATCTATCTCATAATCAACCACCTCATCCTAAAGTGCTCATCTCCTTCAAGTGCTTATTACGTTGTAAGTAGTAGAAATGTCTAATCACTAGGGTTTAAGACCCTAAACCTCTGCTCTAAAGTTCCATCCTTTGCATCATCATTGCAAATTGTTCTTCCTTGTGCTATAATTGAATAGTGAGATCTGAAACTGTTGCCTTAAATGTAGTCACCTCAGCTTGTGTAGAAGCGTTAGCTCAAGAAGATGAAAGGGTGGTAGATTTTGCAAATGAAGTAGCTTGTGACCTTAGTCCCTTGACATGACGTTTCTCACTAACAACTACAACAACATCTAAATAAAGGCTATTGTCATATTGCCAACTACTGTCCTTTGAGTAGGATACTAGGCATCTTTCTCAGCTATCCACCTCTCAAACTCATCTTGAAAAATAAAGTATTGTTACATGATAATAAAATAAATAACTTTAAATGAGAGATCATACTACTAAACCAATTAACCGTATATATCATACTAAATTGAAATTATTTAAGTTTCAAGCTACTAGTCATCCGAAGATAACAAAAAACACATCATACAAATGCTCTGATATTTCAATGATTGTGTTAGTTTCAACATTTTACAAACTGTTACTTTGAAATTTTTACAACTTACGAAAAAACTTTGGAGAGTAGTTGCATGATAACAATTTCCCAATTCAATAACTATATGTCGCCCAATGTTCCATAAAACATTAACCTTTATTCCATAAAACCATAACAAAATTATACTTAACAAATATAAACATGGTGAAATAATTTAATTTTTTGAGAGTTAACACACCCCTGGGCTTAAGCTTTTACTCATCCTTGAGTAAAATGAATAACAAAAATTTAGCTAAACCATCCATGTACAAACTTATAAACATGTCAACTAAAACCTTTAAGAGTTGCCTTAGACATTATAATCAATAGGAAGACAGAGTAATGTACAGAAGTCCCAAAGTTCAAAATATAATGCAAGTTATTCCAATACCTTTGAAGTGTCTGTGTGTTTAGCTAGACATGTATTTTCATGCATGCATTTGGATCAAGCTTATGCACTTTAAAATGTATAAAAGAAATCTCAATTATAGGAACTTCATATGCTTGTCTTTCTATCCTCTCTTCACTAATGTAAGCATCATGTAATTTGTTGATCATTAGGTCTTTAAAGCTTGTAGTGTAGCCTTGGGTTGCATTTATCAATGAATGAATATGGGAAAATGCAATAAACTTTAAGAGAATTTAAATTCAAACACATATAAAAGAGAACATTCTCCCTCATTTTCTTGCTTTTCTCACCATATCTTTTACTTTTTTTTTTCTTTTTACTATTTTTTCTTAACTACCTTAAACTCATATCATTTTCTCTTTCTCTTGATTTTTCTTTTTCAACGGGAAGTTGATTCCTTTGCCAAGCATATTATATATCATTCTCATACATTCTTACTATTCTCACTACACATACACATGATTCTCAAATTCCATATTTAACCATAACAAACTTTTTTTCAAATGCAAATTCATAATGTGTTAAAAATTCGCTTGAAAGGTTATTTAGGTTGAGTATGTGTAGCCAATATGGGTGAGATAAACAAATCATAATCAAATGGTTTTCCATGTAAAGCTTAGAATTAAGGAGCAAGGGATAACATGTATGTAGGTTAACTTGATAGGCTCAAATGCATGACTTAAATGCCTAAATTATTTCATAAGATCATTTCATAAAATTGGTTTGAAAGCTTGGCTAGGTACCAATGGCTTGGGGAGCAAGTGTTCTTTAATGGTATCTCAATTATCATTGTGAAATTTGGGCACAATTATAATTAATGCATCACTGAAGACAATGTCAAAGTGTCTTGTTTTCACCAAATGTTTTCATTGAGTGTTAATTCCCTTAGCTGTGTAGTTGAGGTATTCTACTAGTAGGATTTGTGAGATTGATCTAGGTGTGATCAGATGAAGACTCATTGAAAACTATTTTTATGATAGCCATAACCTTTTATGGGTAAATTGTCATGTTGGACTTGTTTGAGTATACCAACTTGTTTGGTCATTTTCTTTAGCTTTGGTGAATATCTATATGCAATTGGTCATTATTAGTATGATTTAAATTTTAAAAATGTCATACTAAAAGGGAACAAGTTCATCGATACACCAAATAAGGTAAATGAGGTAGGGATTAAGGCAGATTTTGATAGACATAAAGGTTTATGTACAATTCAATTCGAATACAATCATTGTTATTGAAATAGTTGAATGGACTGACTGAACCACGTTGTAAGGGGTCAAAATTAAATCAAATTAAAATGCAATATAGTAATGTAATCCATGTTGTATTCACTTAAGGAGCCTTTATTTGAAATTCTAATCTAAACTAAAAAATAAAAACATGTAATTGGCAAAGGTTCAGTGATGAAATTTTCAAAATATCCACTAAATGAGTCTACAATCAAAGTAAACTTACATGCAACTAAATTGAACATAAGCTATTATTTTGGTATTTATCATAATTGAGAATGGGTAAATGAAAGTTAGTTGGAATGTATATAATGAATGCTCTTGGAGATGGAATAATAGCTATTGTTGTTCAAATTGATATGGGAATTATCTCTTCATTAAGTCTTAAGGAAAAACCTCATGGTAACACTTGAGTCTAGTGTTCATACTTAGTGATTACTCTTACTAACATAGCTAGCAACCATTCCATATGACAATATTAAGAAACCACTTATTGTGTGATTGAAATTGGGCAAAAACAACTTGTTCATCTTTTCAGAAGTGTTCAACCAAGACACTTAAATGTAAGCGTACAAAATTATATCATCCAATCATAAACATTACATAAAATACTCTCTTATTGCATTGCAAAGGAAATATTTATCCTTGCAATCATCAAGTTATAACAACCAATTTAAACCACATTGTTCATTAAACATAGAAAATGTAACTAAAATTTAAGTCTTACAATTGTATAAAGATAATCCTAGAATTAGGAAACCAAATATACAATATAAAAATAGTATTGAGATAATTAGCTCCCTTTTTGGTCATATGAACTCAAGCCATAATTTTCATCTCTATGAAGCCAAGACTTAAGCCACACATAGGAGGAGATAAAGAAACTTGCTTCACTTTAACCTCGGTGCAAGAGGTAGAAGATGAAGAAAGAAGAAGGAAGAAGAAGAAGGGGCGAAGAGGAAGAAAAGAGGATAGAAATGGAAGAAGAAAGTTAGGAGAAGGAGACAAAGATGAGAGGAGAAGAGAGGAAGATGTGAATTGATGGAGAAGGACAAAGCAAATTGGTAGAAATTATGTGCAAGTGATGCCAAAAATTGATTAGGCTAATTTGGTGAAGTAATAGTGTGAATTAAGTAGGAGAATGGGTTTTTAGATGGGTCTTGGGTCAATGGATTTTTGGGCTAAATTATTTTATGCTTTTTCCCAAATTTTGGAAGAAAACATACAATGCAAAACAAGCCAATGTAATACCATTCATTCCAAAATTCTATAATTAAAGAGTAATCATAAAAATTATCACAATTTAGCCTATTTAAATCTTATTTTTATGTAATCACTCTTGAAGTAAATTTATCACAATTAATTCATTTACACCCAATAGAATATAATAAGAACTCTTAACTAAGATATAAAATATTATATAAAATAGAGACTCACCAAGTGTCGTAACCGACCTTTCGGCGGGATGGAATTAAAATGGGTTTAAAACCGATTCCCAAAAACAGAATTTTGAAAATTGATTTTATTAGGAGTCGCCACCAAAATTTTTGATGAAAAACTTTTGAAAACTAATTTAAAACAAAACGAAAAAAAGAAAGGCGAAATGGTCTGCGAGGTCAGAGATGGGTTCGGGAGTTTATTTGAGTGTGGGGAAGGTGTTAGGCACCCCACATCACCCGCCCCTAAGGACGGTTACCTTAAACTAGTTAGTTGAAATAGAATATGGCCTTTAATTAATCTCAATTACCCTTTTATTGACATGGATGCACGTTAGACATAGAAGACAAAAGAGCGAAAATGCATGCAAACTGATGGATATTTACAAAGGACGGACTTGACCTAGGATAAAAGCCTAGGACCTACGTACCCCATGAGAGGGATCAAAGTCCACGTAATTCGACCAAAAGGCATTTTTATGATTGATGGTTTTTTTTATTTGTGATGAGAATAGGAGGATTAAAACAGATCATTGTAAACAAAACGGGATAGGAATTTGGTTTGTACGTTTTAATTTACTACAATCTGATTAACCTCGTTCTCTTGAACCCTTCTCATTTTCTCTTTTTTTTTAAAATTTTTTGTCGATTTTATTATTATTATTTTTTTGAGTTTTGAGAGTTTATGTTTTGGGAATTCATGCATAATTTATAATGAAAGGAATATATTTTTTATTTTATGAGTTTTTGAATTTATTGTTGATAAATATTGATTATTATTATTATTGGTTATTGGTAGACAATTTAATTTAAGTACTATTATTTATTGGTTTATCTGTTTGTCTTTGAACAAATATATGCTAATTTTCGGGTTCTATGGAGATTAAAATCTCACACGAGCCCGGGAAGTCGAGGAGAGACAAGTATTCTCACACGATCCATTTTGCATAAATATTTAATCAAAGTTAACATTTAATTATTGTCCATTTGTTCATTTTTGTATTATTATTAATATTATTGTCATTTCGGAATTAATTATAGGGATTTAAGGAGATTAGAACCTCACGTAATCCCGCACAATCGAGGAGAACAATATTCTCACACGATAATTTCGCAAATGATAGGGAATGTTTACTAAGGCAAGCATTTTGATTATGATTATTATTATGATTTAATCCAAATTTAACATTTAATTATGGTTAATTTATTTCCACCATTCACCCATTAATATTTCATTAATATCATTGTTACTTTTTAATTATCCAATTCATTGTAGGGATTTAAGGAGATTAGAACCTCACATAATCCCCGATAATCGAGGAGAATGATATTCTCACACGATAATTTCACAAACAACATATTAAAGCAAGCATTTTGATTATGACTATTATGATTTAATCCAAATTTAACATTTAATTATCATTGATTTATTTTCCACCATTCCCCCATTAATATTTCATTTGTATCATTGTTACTTTTTAATTATCCAATTCATTGTAGGGATTTAAGGAGATTAATATCTCACATAATCCCCGATAATTGAGGAGAACGATATTCTCACATGATAATTTCACAAACAGCATATTAAAGCAAGCATTTTGATTATGACTATTATGATTTAACCCAAATTTATCATTGATTTATTTTCCACCATTCCCCCATTAATATTTCATTTGTATCATTGTTACTTTTTAATTATCCAATTCATTGTAGGGATTTAAGGAGATTGATATCTCACATAATCCTCGGTAACCGAGGAGAACAAAATTCTCACACGATAATTTTATCCATCATGACAATATTCATTAATTACCATTCAATTATTTTTCAACATTCTTTCATTAATATTTCATTAGTATATATTGTCATTCCTTTATTTTTTCACCATTTATTAATTAATATTTCATTAATATTAATTGTCACTTTTCCATTATTCAACTAATTACAAGGATTTAAGGAGATTAATATCTCACATAACCCCCGGTAATCGAGGAGAACAAAATTCTCACACGATAATTTTTATCCATCATGACAATATTCATTAATTATCATTCAATTATTTTTCAACATTCTTTCATTAATATTTCATTAATATTCATTGTCTTCCAATTATTTGATTAATTGCAAGGATTTAAGGAGATGAAAAAAAAACTCACATAATCCCGGCAATCAAGAACAACAAAATTCTCACATGCTAATTTTATACATAATAGCCATAATTAATCAAAGCTAATGTCTAAACAATTATAATGAACAAAAATAAACAAATTTAAACACGTGAACAGTAGCATTGCATATTAGAGTGCGTGAACAGTGCACATGCATGAGATTGCATTGAAGGAAATCGGGTGAACAGTAATGACATGCAGCAGAATTTTTGGCCAGTGATGAACATGCAGCCATACCTGGTTTTTCAGCTCCTCCATTGTGCTCCAATGAAGAAGGACCTTCTCCTCCTCACCCAACAATGGAAGATGAACCTCCAACAGCCCCTCAAAGTCGCTGGTCTTGGTTGGAAGTGCAGAAAATGGGCAGCTTCTTTGGAGTTTCGCTGGACAGCTTTGTTGGATTTTTTCTGGTTGGTTCCAGCACTGGAAATTCTGCAGAAAGTGTCCCTACTTCTTGGCTGGAAGATGGAGGCTGAGAGCTTCTCTTCTTCTCCACACTTCCTCTTCTTCCTTGTGCTTCCTAAGCTCTCCTCTGTTCACCTCTATTTTTTTGAGTTTAAAACAGAGTTTTTCTCCTCCATGGTTCAGCTTCTATTCCTTCCTTTGCTGCCACTTTGTTTTGGATTCAGACTTCCTTGTTTATGCACATCATTTTAGCATCCAACTCTCCATTTTTCTGCTCCTTGGATGGTCTAAACTTCAGCACCTTTTCACTCCAGAATTTTGGACGTTACTTTCACGGTTTTTCTGTACATTGGACAGCTTTGTTCAGCTCTCGGTTTCTTCAATTTGGCTCTCGATTTGCTGCCTCGTTTCTGGTTCGTCTTCCTGCTGTTCTTTCCTCACGTGGCTGCCTTGCTTCCTTGCTTGATTCAACTTGGTTTCTCCCTCACGTTGCTGCCTTCAATCTTTTTCCTTCATTCAGCGTTATTCCTCACAGTTTGCTGCTATCTTCGTTGCTTTTCTTTTCTTCTTCAGCTCCTCTTCTCTTCTTGGTCATGTGGCTCTCTCCTTTTCAGCATGGTTCCCCTTTCTTTTTTCTTCCTCTCTTCTCTTCTCCAGCTCTCTTTTCTTCTTAGCCGAAACCTCTTTTTTCCCAGCGTTTTCTCCTCCTCCTCTCGGTTTGCTGCCTTCCTTTATGGTCCAATGTCCCCTCTCTTTTTCTGCCATTTGCTCCCTTTTTCCCTTGCTTTTTCTGCAACTTCCAGCCACCACTTTGCTGCACACGGTCTCCACTTTTTGCTGCCACCTCCAACCACGCCACACTCCTTTCTCACTGCTCCAGCCACCCCACCTTCTGCCATGTTGCATAACCACTCCCATTTGCTTTTTTGTCCCCCTTGTCCTCTTGTGCATGTGTGTTCATGGGTGCATGCATGTGGTGAGTGTGTGTGTCCGTGGATGAAAGTGTGTGAGAGTGAGGTATCCGTGAGTGAGAATGTGAGTGTGTGAGAGTGATGTATGTCATGTGGTGAGAGCAAATGATCATATTGGAGCAAATGAGCATGTGGGAGTGTGAGTGTGAGTGTGTGAGAGTGAAGTGTCCGTGAATGGGAGTGTGAGTGTGTGAGAGTGATGTGTGTCATGTGTGTGAGGGCAAGTGAGCATGTGAGGGGCAAGTGAGCATGTGAGGTGCAAGTGAGCATGTGGGAGCAAGTGAGCATGTGAGAGTGTCTTGCAATTCCATTTCAAGTATGTGGCTTTGTTCATTTTATTTCTTTGCAAGATGATTGCCATACATCTTGAATTTTCCTTTTTATCATTTTTGGTTCTTATGTTTGATTTTTTTCATATTACTTTTATTTTGTTTGCCTTTTGCAATTTTGTTTTGATTAATTGTTATTATTACTTTATTATTTTATATTTTTTGAATTTTTTTAATTCTATTTATTATTATTGTTGTGATTATTATTATTGTTAATTTGGGTGGGGTGTTCACACCAAGGACTCAGTGGACTTTCCAATTTGTTGAAGACGTAATTTATGGCACTACTTGAGTGACTTTGTGTATCACTGTCTAAGAAGATTTAGAGATAAAGAGTGTACACCATCTAAGAACTTAGCTTGAGTGAATGATAAAATACCTAAGATAAGGGTGGTTTATGTGTTGATTTTATCAAGTGCGTACATAAGGTAATCCTAAATGAAATTGGGACTAAAGTTGGTGTAGAAGGCAAAGCCTTAAAACATGACAACTTGATAATGACTGAGTGAGATTGGGGTTTGGTCTTTATGATCAAGTAAATTGTTGGCATGCGAGTGCTCAACTTTAGGAATTAGATGAGTTATGTTTTGAACATTACATATGAGGGTGAAATTAGTCTATGAAGATGTCCACATAAAAAGTCAAAGAAATATGTGAACTAGATACACCCTTCTGTTTGATATTTAAGGTAAGCATGTATTTTGAATTCAAGGACTGAATTATTTTAAAAGGGGTAGAATGTAACACTCATGATGTCTATATTTAATAGTTTAGTTTGAGTGAGATAAAAAATTAATTAGTTTCATAAGATGAAGAAAGCAAGAGAATGTATATGGAGTATGAATTAAAATGCGAACAATTCCCAAAGAATAAATATCTAAAATAGTTTGGGAAGAGTAAACATTAAATAATTAAATGCTACATGGCACAAGTGGCTTAGCCTCACCTCATGCAACCTCTGGCACTAGGTTCGGATCCCCTTTTAGACACCATTGAAAGTATCCTATTATTTTAAAAGTTTTGCCATGTGTCCACCCAACCAAAATTACATAAATACCCTACTTATTCTTCTACCTTTTCGAGCATATCCTTCTTTCTTCATGATAGAAAATTTCAGCCAATGTTCCTCTCCCTTAGTATGTCAATTCACCACCTCCATGTTGCTTTCTAGTCATCTCTGACCACCTATGCCACCACTGCCATCATTTTAGTGGGTTTCATGCTAGAATTTCTTGGAATTTTCAATGGAGGTCCTTGCAAGAAGAGCCAAATAAAGTGTATTAAATGGAAATTCTCCAAATTGATTTATGCTTCTTCCAATTGATGAGGAACTCATCCATTCCCCTCAATTATTAGCCTTTAATTTTGCAATGTTGACCCAGATTTTGAACCCACTTAATTCTATGACCAATGTTTTGTGAACAATGTAATTTGTCTAGGTAATATGAAATACCAATAGCTAAGCAAACCTTAAACAACTAAATAACGATGAAAGAAAAATAAAAAAGAAATGGAAAAATAGGAAAAATGAAAATAATGTTAAAGGGGCCAAAAGTTAAAAAGTCAATTTAAATTCATATACAAAATAAAAATGAAAGGAAAACAAAGCAAAAATTAATTAGAGTGGTAACATGTGAAGATATAAAAATAAAGAAAAGAGAGAAAAAAAGAGAGAAATAAAAAAATGGGATCTACTTGAAATTGGGTCCAAAAATAAAAATTAAAATCAAACTAAACGAAAAGAGATCCATTTGAAATGGGGCCAAAGGAAATGAAGATGATGAAAGAGTTCCACTTAAGATAAAGCTTTAGGATCTAAAAACCCACTCAAATCAAGGATGTCCATTAACCTAAAACCATGACCCATGATCCATCTTATATCCAACTCTTATACATACATGTTGCAACTCTTTCTCATTTTTTTTTCTCACACATCACACATTGCACTTCAAACTTTCTCCTCATCTTATTTAACTTGCATTTTATTTTTTATTTTGATTTATTTTTTATAATTTTATTTATCTTTACTCTTACACTTCATACATAGCACTATCTTATTCCTCCTCTTTTAATTTCACTTGCATTTGATTTAATTTTTTTAAGAATTTTATTTCCCCTTTTTCTCACACTTCACATGTGGCACTCTCTCCTTTCTTCCAATCCAATTTCATTTGCATTCATTTGATTCTCTATTTAATTCCCACCTAGCACACAATTAAAGCCACTTTCATTCCTCTAATTAAAAATTTCATTTCACATACATTAGGGGATTTTCTCTTTTCATCTTTTTTCTCTCAAGCAAACCAAATGCTATTTCGCTTAAGCAAACTAAATGCTAGAAGGGAGTGGAGATTGAGGCAAAAAGTGTTAAAGGCTAAGAGAGAAAGGTAATCCTATTTTACTTTCTTTATCTCCTCTTTTTTTCTTCTTCGAACGCCAATGTAAGGTGGAATTTGCAAAGTAATTTTGGTTGATTAAATGTTGATCTAATGAGTATCTTTCGCTATGATTATGGCATGTTCCTTGCTAAGAGACATTGTGGAGGGTAGCATTTTTAGGGGCCAGACTTTGGGTATGTTTCTCTTGGACTATGACATGTTCCTTGCTAAGAAATATTGTGTAGGATAGCTTTTTAAGGGGTAGGATTTTGTATGGATTATTCCTTTGATTATGGTGTATTTCATTGCTAGAAAGTATGAGATAAAGTCGAAAGTTTTAGGGCTGAAATTCTATTTGTTTATGCTTTAATTAATGACCAATTTTAACATGAAATAACTTCCCATTCATTGATTAATGTGTGTTGAAAAATCATGTGTCATTTAATTTATGTTGGCAAGATGTTTATAAAATGTAGATAAGGAATTTGATGGTTTCTTTCGCTGCATTTTACCCCTCTTTTAATCTCATAGTTGGCACCACATTGGTGCTTAATTCTAACTTGCTTATATTGTTCATTTTGTGCCTTAAGTCAGTCTCATTTTTGCATCAACATATTATCCATATTTGTGATTTAATTGTGCCTATTTCTAGCTTAAATTTTCTGCCCATTTTGTGCTTCATTTGTGCTTATATATGTTGTTCACATGTGGCCTTGAATGCATCTTACATAAGCTTAATTGGGTTGTCTGTTTTTAGTCTTGATTACACATTATTAGAGTTTGTATGTATCGTCCATTTTTACTTGCATTTGATGGCATGTTAATTTGAATTTTCCAGCCATGATATATGTTGAATATTATGCATTTTCCCCTTTAATTTGAGTTAAATTCATTATACTTAAGCATTATCATTGGTTATCAAAGTTAGGATAAAAATTACATACACATCTAATCCACTTTGCTCTTTAAACTTGTTACAATATTAACTCTTGTATCTCCCAATTTGGCTATTTGCAGCATGAGTATTGTGGTTAAACCCAGGAGTAAAGAACGACTCAAGCAAAGGTGGCATGAAAAAGTGGTAAAGCTAATAGAAATATGCTTTATATTTGTGCAAAAATTATTGTAATTTATGTAGTTTTTGATGTTGTAAATAATATATTGTGAACATTCAATTGGACACCAATACACTCATGCACAAATGTGTGTTTTAATTATCATTGATGGTGTCATGTGAGGACCAATGCCTCAATAGCTATCTTTGCTTCAATGTTGTCACGTAAGGTCCAATGCCTTTATAGGCATATTTGGTTTCATGCCATGTGAGGCCAATGTCTCCATAGGCATGATTTTTGAAAAATAATTTTACTTTCCTCCATGATATTACCATGTGAGGTCCAATGCCTCCTTAGATACATTTTACAATTTTTATTTCCAACATTTTATTGCTGTGTGTCGCCAACATCTTTATAAGCACCTAATGAATTTACTAGTGGGGCCAAGTGAGATCTAACAACTCCATATGTATTACCTAAATTGATGTTTTCTTTTTCAAATAAAATTTGGGTTCTAACTTCTCATTACTTGCATTGTTAAATAAAGTTTGACTTTGTTTCTTCAAATGGCTTTCAAATAAAGTCATGTTTATTGTTTCTTCTAATGAATTTACCAGTGAGACCAAGTGAAATCCAATGACTCCATACATATTACCTAAAAGATGCTTTCTTTTCAAATAAAATTCAGGTTCCAATTGCCTATTACATGCATTGTTAAATAAAGTTTGATTTTGTTTCTTCAAATGGCTTTCAAATAAAATATTGTTTATTGTTTCAAGAGTTTCTTTAAAAACTTTTATCCTTCAAATAACCAAAAAAGTAAAGCATTCACCTTTTCCATTATTAATATTAATTTAAATACAAATAAATCAAGCTTCCAAAAGTTCCAAAAAAATATATAGATATAATAAAGTGAGTAAAGAAGTAAGATTTTACTATTTTCATAAATAAAAATACACTAACCCAAACTCCAAATTACTTTACTTTTGAAAGTCTATTTAATTTAAACTATTTTGTTCTTTTAAAAAATACTAAAAAAAAAATATCAACCCACTGTCATGCATTTTTAGATGAACTACATGGACTTTGATTCCTTTTGTAGGGTTTGTAGGCCCTAGGCTTTCAACTTGGTCAAGTCTGCCCATCGTAAATATCCATTTTTTGGTTGTGCTAGTTTTATTTTATTTTTCTCTATTATTTTTGTGTGTGTTCTATTGTGGGTAATTTAAATAAATTTAAGCTATATCCTATTTACCATGCTTAACTAGTTTATGGTAATCATCCTCACGAACGTGTGATGTTGGGTGCCTAACACCTTTCTTACACTCAAATAGAGTCCTAAATCCATCTTAGGTAATGTGGACCACCTTTTTACTTTTATTTTGTTTTCCAAAATTTTTTGTTTAAAAATTTTGATGGTGACTTTAGTTAATTGATTCTTAAAATTCATTTTTAGGAATTGATTTACATTTATTTGTTCTTTCTCTCACCTTTCCACTGAGTTGTCAAGTATAATAATTTGGCGACCCCACTAGGGATAGTCCTAAAGTCTAGCTTGATTAACTAGTTAAGTGATATGACTTTTCTTTTATTTTTATGGCCCATTTCTTTTGTCCTGTTAATCTGTTTCTTTCTATTTTTGCTTGTCAATTTATTTATCTTATTTGTTGTAGGTCGTGTAGCATGTTTTTATTTTTTTTCATTTTGCCTTTTTATTATGTATATTATGTTTTGCTTCTTGTTTACTATTTATTCATGTTCTTATTTGTTTGTTATCTATCTCTGATATTTGAATTAAGACAAATAACATGTGGAATAAAACCCTAAGATAGATGACTCATATTTGTATGTTATTTACTCTTGGTTTCATTTTTAGCTAATCTGCTTAGCAAATAAGGGTTGGGTAGACATTAGTATTTCAGATTTGTATGTTCTCCTTACGCATAGAGCATTGACATATTTAAACACAGATTGTTTTGGGCTTTATACCCAAGTCCTTGCTTACTGTAGGTTAATAGAGGTTTATATTGGTCTCCCAATGAAGCAAATGCTTCTAGAGGTTATAACGAAGGCCTTAATCATTTATCCATCATGTGTATTTTATTTAGGTAGGGCCTATCCTTCTTATAATAAAGTGTATATATTGAGATCTTCACTTGTTTGGTGAGGGAAATCTAGGGACCATTGTTCCGTTAGGAGTTTAGAACAATTTTGAATACCATGCACATTGTTAGAAAAGCTTTAGTAACTAATTTTGATAGAACTGTGTTCCCTTAGGGCAATACTTTTGCCTTGGATTTAGTAGAACAATAGGCTAATGGAGAGCATATTCTATTCATGGATCATGTATATTTGTATTCTGCATGGCATGAGCATTTATTTCAAAAATAAAAGTTTCAAATTAAATTCTTTATTCAAAAATTTCACTTTGTTGACATTGATAGGCCACTTAAAATTGTTTCCTTTGACTGTTAAAACCTTTTTCCTAACAATATTTCTCAAAAGAAAAAGAAACATATGTGTAGGCCCAGTTGTGTGTCAAATTGGTGACTTTGTAAGAGGAACAATAGTGAATTACCTTGTTGACATGAATGACTAAATATTTGAAGCATATCCAAAGTAGAGAATACCCTTTTTTTCGGTAGACTGCCAATCTTTCATTACTAATGGGTCAATAGGCTCCTTGGCGAATGGAAGAGATAATGTGTTAGTAACAGTAATGCATTAATCAAGTTTCATTAAAGTTATATGTTCATAACTCTTCACATTCTAACTATATTCTTTGACCAGAGGAACATTCTTATTTGTTGTCATTTTGTATAATAAAAATAATGAAGAGTTTGATTTTCTTAAGCATGAAGCTCAAAAGTGAACAACTCAAAGATTTCAAAAGAGATTTTGGGGACATCTTAGATTTGCTGTCAATCCTTATTCAGGTAAATTGTCTAATGGCTTTAGCACAGTATTAGGATGATCCTCTGAGATGCTTCACTTTCCTAACTTTCCAAATCATGCCAACATTAGAAGAATATGGAAGGCTATTAAATATGCCCATGACCAAAAGTTCACAAGTTTTTTCTTATCTTAGGCATATTCTGTCAATGTGTTATAGCCCAAATTTTAGAAGAAGAGCCTAATAGAATTTGTTTGTCTCAATTAGGGGCAACTGAAGGACTATCAAGAAAAAATGTTAAAGCCCTATTAGAAAAATAGTCGACAAGGGAAATTAGATTATTTTTAGAAGGGTACATGTCTTATCAGTATATGGATTTGTGAACACCCCATTCTTAATTACTTAATTATTTAATTAATTGATACACTAATTAATTAATAATTAAGCAAATAAAAATTTTTAAAACGATAAAGCTTCAAATGACATTCTCTTGGGACAATTTGAAATTAAAGATAAATAATGAGAGACAATTAAATAAACTCAAAATTTAAAAATAAAATTAACTAATTATAATAAATCAATGAAAAATTATAAAAGATAAAAAGAATATATAAGAAAAAAATTAAAAAAATGATAATAATAAATAAATAAAAGTTAATTAATAATAATGGTCATAATAATAAAAATAAAAAAATAATAAATAATATATATATAGATATATATATATATATATATATATTATAAAATGGCAACTTGCAAGGGAGAGAAAAACGGTGAGGGCAGTTGTGAAAAGAAATGAGGGCGGCTGTGGAAAGAGTGGGGGAAGAAGGCATCGAGGGCGAGATCAGGGCTGGCTCTGCTAACTAAAACCTGGTGAACCCAACTCTAAGTACTCTTCAGCATGCCATGATTGAAGATGAGGCACTGGGGATGATCTTTTTGGGCTAGCATAATCATCACCCTGAAGCTGAGATCGAGAGGGAGGAGGAGGCAGCTACGGGTCGAGAGTCAGAGAAAAAAGAAGGAAAGTCTACTTCTTCGCTCACAAATGAGAAGAGTTGGCCCTGTCTTCGTCTCCTAATAGTGGAAGCTTGTGGCAGAACAAAATGAACCTCACACCGCCAACCTTGCAACTCCCAGATTCGTCACGAGCCTGAGCTTTCAGAAGGATAAGCCGTGGATGACACAGCTCACTGCAGTTGCCTATATATCTCTGGCTGCCAAAGTGGAAGAGACCCAAGTCCCACTTCTTTTGGACCTGCTAATGGAGGAATCAAAACACGTGTTTGAAGTAAAGACAATATAGAGAATGGAGCTTCTAGTGTTATCAACTATTAAATGGAGGATGAACCTGTGAGGAACAAGGGAACGACTACTGCAAACTCATATTGAAATATGCTGCCATGAAGACGTTCAAAATCTTAATTGAAATGAACAAAGAAAAGAAAGAGAGCTAAACAAGAGGTGTTGAGAATCCACTAGAAGAGCACTAAGCTTGAGTGTGTGAAAAGGAGAGAAGAACCAATGCTGCTGCCCCAGATAAACTCTATTTTAATGCAGGAGGAACAGAGCTAAACAGAGGCACTTGTAGACTCAGAGAAGATGGAAAGGAGAAAGAAAGCTACTGTTGGAAGGAGAGAGAAGGGGGGAAGAGAGAAGACAAGTTGCTGATGTGAGGAAGAAACATGGGGGAGACAAGTTGAGAAGGGAGACCGAAGAGAAAAAAAGAATACAGTGAAGGGAGCATGGGCTAGAGAGAAAAAGCACCTTCGAATTTCTTGGAGATCTATTCATCGGTGTTGGCTATGTCGATGACTTCTCTGAGTGTCATCCTGTATGTAACAAGTTGTCTACAAAGTTTAGAAATCATGGGTTGGTCAAAGCCAAACCAACCGTGTGCAGCCATGCAACACCCCTCAGAATAAATGATGAGATGGATGATAGGGAAGCTTCCAAGAAGAAGCCCAAGGCTGTTGATGGTTCTTTGCTATCTAAACATGACTGAGAAAGATGATTTGCTTACTAGGAGATGATAGCTCATCTTCCTGTTTGTTCAATCCCATCCCCTAAAATAGTTTTAGTTGTTGGTGGTGGAGATAGTGGGGTTCTAAGGGAAGTATCCCACTATAGTTCTGTGGAGCATATAGATATTTGTGAGATAGATAAGATGGTTATTGATGTTTCTCAGACATTTTTTCATAGTTACCCGTTGGATTTGATAATCCTTGAGTACACTTGAATGTTGGTGATGCTGTTGAATTTCTTCGATGTGCCCTTGAAGGAAAGTATGATGCCATCATTATTGATTCATCTAATCCTGTGGGTCCTGCTCAGGAACTTGTAAAGAAGCCATTTCTTGAGACTATAGCTAAAGCATTAAGGCTTGATGGAGTGCTTTGCAATATGACAGAAAGTATGTGGCTTCATACACACCTTATTCAAGAGATGATGTCCATGTGTCGAGAGATATTCAAAAGTTCAGCACATTATGCATGGGCAAGTGTTCCAACATATCCGAGTGGTGTGATCAATTTTCTTTTATGCTCCTCGGAGGGGCCACCTGTTGATTTTATAAATCCCATCAACCCCATCAAGATGGTTGAAGGTAATTTCAAGCACAAAAGAGAACTTAAATTCTATAATTCACAGATGCACTCAGCTGCTTTTGCCTCGCCCACATTTGTTAAGAGGGAGGTGAGCTTGCTCCGTGACACACAATCTATGGTAGCCCCTTGTTGATGGTCACTTTGAAAGTATTAAGAATATTAAGACGATATAAGAAATACAAGAGAGAGAGAGAGAGAGAGGAAGAGGAGGATTCGAGAGAGTTAGAGGAGGCAAATGTATCAAACCTATATTCAGTGACGGGTAGAAATGTAGATGATCTTGCAAAATATTTTGAAAATTCTTTATTTGGGGAATACTCTGAATCAAGGAATAGCAAGGGGGTCTACTATTGGATTCAAGTTAGATAGTCTTTTAAAGCTCACAGAGACTCGTGCTTCTTCTGGTCCTAGCTGAAAAGTCTCCTACACTCCTTAATTTTCACTTGGACCTTGTTAGCCTAGAAGTTGCTAGCAAGATACAGTTGAAAGCATTAGCAGAAGAGATGGCAGCAATTAACAAAGGATTACGAAATGTTAAACAGGAGCTTGCAGCATCTGAAAATGACAGCCCTGTGGCTGAGACTTTTCGTAAGACACTGAAAGAATTTGTTGATGGTGCTGAGTTGAGGGTGCCATAAAGGAGAACAGAGGGAGAGAGTAAGCTTCTTTGGATTCTTGATGCTTTCAGTTGTCTTTTATCATGCTTATATGCATGTATGTGTATGTGTTTATATATATGTGTGTATATATATAGATACATATGGGTGTAGGCATGGGGATGCATCTTCTACTTCCTGAAGTTTGCTTCCTCTTATGCCTACATGTATATATATGCATAGAAGTATATTATATATGTGTTTATATATATATATATATATATACATGTAGATGGATACATATATATATTTGAGCGTATGTATACGGATATATGTTTCATTGCTGCCTGATGCTTGCTCTCTCTCCTTCTATCATGCTCATATATAAACTACATAGATGTTTATATATATATATATATACATATATGTATATATATGTATACATATAGGTATGCATATATTATTGTTATCTTTTTGTCGATATGAGATTAATTTTTGGCTTTATAAACAAATTTATGAGAAAGTCATCGAGTGAGAATATTATTCTCCTCAGGTGTTTGGGATTATGTGAGATTTTAATCTCCTTAGATTCCTAAAATTAGTATACATTTGTTTTAAAATAATAATAATTAATTATTGATCTTAATTAAACATTTTTCATTATCTGCGAAATTATCGTGTGAGAATATTGTTCTCCTCGATTGTATGGGATTATGTGAGATTTTAGACTCCTTAGATCCCTAAAATTAGTATACATTTGTTTAAAAAAAAAATAATAATAATAATTAAATATTGACTTTAATTAAATATTTTCTATTATTTATGAAATTATCGTGTGAGAATACTTTTCTTCTCGATTGCATGAGATCATGTGAGATTTTAATCTCCTTAGATCCTAAAAATTAGTATACCTTTGTTTTAAAAAATAATAATAATGCTAGGATAAATACTTTCATTAAATATTTTCTATCACCTATGAAATCATTGTGTGAGAATATTGTTTTCTGCGAATGCTTAGGGTCGTGTGTGATTTGAATCTCCTTAGATCCTCAAAATTAGTACAAACCCTTTTTAAATAATAATAATAATAATGACAATATAAATAATCATGCAAAAATATCTTAATTAAATAATTCTTTTACAAAATGATTAAATTCACTCTTTATAATCATTTCATTTAAATTTCAAAATAAGGATTAAAATTCTAAAAATAAACAAAAAAATTAAAAAGAAAAAATGAAGAGATCAAGAGAGCTAGATTAATCAGATTGTCGTAAATTAAGATACACAGACTAAATCCCAGTTTCATTTTGTTTATAGAAATTTGTTTAATTTAAACTCTCCTGTTTTCATCACAAAATTTACAAATAATCAACCAATAGACATGCCATTTTAGTCGAACTACGTGGACTTTGATCCCTATCGTAGGGTACGTAGGCCCTAGGCTCTTATCCTAGGTCAAGTCCACCCTTTGTAAATATCTATCTGTCTGTTTTCATTCTTGCTGTTTTGTCTCCTCTGTTTAACGGGCGTGTATGTCGATATAAGGGTAATCGAGATAAGTTTAAAAGTCGTATTCTATTTCAGCTGACTGGTTTAAGGTAACCGTCCGTATGGATGGGTGTTGTGGGGTTCCTAACACCATCCCTACACTCAAATAGACTCCCAAACCCATCTTTGATTTCGCAGACCATATTGCCTTTTCCTTTTGTTTTAAATTGGTTTTCCAAAATTTTTCGTTAAAAATTTTGGTGGCGACTCCTAATAAATTGATTTTCAAGTTTCATTTTGGGAATCAATTTAAACACTTTTTATTTTATTCTGCCGAAAGGTCGGTTACGACAGGATTAGTTATGTTTCCTTCAGTAGTTGGAATTAACAACCTCATTGCAATAAGCATCTTGTGGATGGCTTGTATTAACCTGGTTCCAGCAATATTGGCCGATACTTTCATAACATTGAGCTTTTGCCACCAAGAGAAAAAAGGAAAGCTAAAGTGTTGTCTGTCTCTTTTGAATATGTGGTTCATTAAACATATTTATTGAAAATAGTACTAACTTGGTACAAAGGTTAGACACTATCCACCATCCAATGCAAGACTATAATTGGTGTAAGGGTTCAACTGTACAATAAACAAAGATGGGTTATGATTGTGAACACCCCACCCAAATTAATAATAATAATAATCACAATAATAATAATAAATAGAATTAAAAAATTCAAAAAAATATAAAATAATAAAATAATAATAACAATTAATCAAAACAAAATTGCAAGAGGCAAACAAAATAGTAGTAATATGGAAAAAAACCAAACATAAGAACCAAAAATAATAAAAAGGAAAATTCAAGATATAGGTTGGAAGAAGAGACATGACAATCATCTTGCAAGGAAATAAAATGAACAAAGCCACACACTTGAAATGGAGTTGCAAAACACTCTCACTTGCTCACACTCACACACTTTCACATGCTCACTTGCTCCCACATGCTCACTTGCCCTCACACACATGATACACATCACTCTCACACACTCACACTCCCATTCACGGACACATCACTCTCACACACTCACACTCCCATTCATGGACACATCACTCTCACACACTCACACTCACACTCCCACATGCTCATTTGCTCCCATATGATCATTTGCTCTCACACACATGACAGATATCACTCTCACACACTCACATTCTCACTCACGGACACCTCACTCTCACACACTCACACTCACACTCTCACACACTCTCATCCACGGACACACACACTCACCATATGCATGCACCCATGCACACACATGCACAAGAGGACAAGGGGGACAAAAAAGCAAATGGGAGTGGTTCTGCAACATGGCAGAAAGTGGGGTGGCTGGAGCAGTGAAAGAAGAGTGTGGCATGGCTGGAGGTGGCAGCAAAAGGAGGGGACCGTGTGCAGCAAAGTGGTGGTTGGAAGTTGCAGAAAAAGCAAGGGAAAAAGGGAGCAAATGGCAGAAAAAGAGAGGGGACGTTGGAGCATAAAGGAAGGCAGCAAACCGAGAGGAAGAAGGAGAGAAAACGCTGGAGAGAAAAGAGGTCTCGGCTAAGAAGAAAAGAGAGCTGGAGAAGAGAAGAGAGGAAGAAAAAAGAAAGAGGAACCACACTGAAAAGGAGAGAGCCACGTGTCCAAGAAGAGAAGAGGAGCTGAAGAAGAAAAGAAGAGCAACGAAGACAGCAGCAAACCAAGAGGAACAACGCTGAATGAAAAGAGAGAATGGAGGCAGCAATGTGAGGGAGAAACCAAGTTGAACGAAGCAAGGAAGCAAGGCAGCCACGTGAGGAAAGAACAGCAGGGAAACTAACCAGAAACGAGGCAGCAAACCGTGAGCCAAACTATAGAAACCGAGAGCTGAACAAAGCTGTCCAATGTGCAGAAAAATCGTGGAAGTAACGTCCAAAATTCTGGAGTGAAAAGGTGCTGAAGTTCAGATCATCCAAGGAGCAGAAAAATGGAGAGTTGGATGCCAAAATGATGTGCAGAAACAAGGAAGTCTGAATCCAAAACAAAGTGGCAACAAAGGGAGGAATAGAAGCTGAACCATGGAGGAGAAAAAACTCTGTTTTGAGCTCAAAAAATAGAGGTGAACAGAGGAGAGCTTAGAGAGCACAAGGAAGAAGAGGAAGTGTGGAGAAAAAGAGAAGCTTTCAGCCTCCATCTTCCAGCCGAGGAGTAGGGACACTTTCTGCAGAATTTCCAGCGTTGGAACCAACCAGAAAACTCCAACAAGGCTGTCCAACGGAACTCCAACGAAGTTGTCCATTTCTGCACCTCTAGCCGAGACCAGCGACTCTGAGGGGCTGTTGGAGGTTCATCTTCCATTGTTGGGTGAGGGGGAGAAGGTCCTTCTTCATTGGAGCACAAGAGAGGAGTTGAAAAACCAGGTATGGCTGCACGTTCTTCACTTGGGCGAGAATTCTGCTGCATGCTACTGTTCACTCGATTTCCTTCAAGACCACTTCATGCATGTGCACTGTTCATGTGTTTTAATATGAGAGCTACTGTTCACGTGCTTAAATTTGTGTAGTTTTGTTCATTATAATTGTTTAGACATTAGTTTTGATTAATTATGGCTATTACGTATAAAATTAGCATGTGAGAATTTTGTTGTTCTTGATTGCCAGGATTATGTGAGTTTTTTTTCATCTCCTTAAATCCTTGCAATTAATCAAATAATTGGAAGACAATGAATATTAATGAAAGAATGTTGAAAAATAATTGAATGATAATTAATGAATATTGTCATGACAGATAAAAATTATCGTGTGAGAATTTTGTTCTCCTTGATTACCGGGGGTTATGTGAGATGTTAATCTCCTTAAATCCTTGCAATTAGTTGAATAACGGAAAAGTGACAATTAATATTAATGAAATATTAATTAATAAATGGTGAAAAAAATAAAGGAATGACAATATATACTAATAAAATATTAATAATTGGATGATAATCAATATTGTCATGGTGGATAAAATTATCGTGTGAGAATTTTGTTCTCCTCGATTACTGGGGGTTACGTGAGATATTAATCTCCTTAAATCCCTACAATGAATTGAATAATTAAAAAGTAACAATGATACTAATGAAATATTAATGGGTGAATGGTGTAAAATAAATTAACCATAATTAAATGTTAAATTTGGATTAAATCATAATAATGATCATAATCAAAATGCTTGCTTTAATAAACATTCCCTATCATTTACGAAATTATCGTGTGAGAATATTGTTCTCCTCGATTGTGCGGGATTACGTGAGGTTCTAATCTCCTTAAATCCCTATAATTAATTCCGAAATGACAATAATATTAATAATAATACAAAAATAAATAAATGGACAATAATTAAATATTAACTTTGATTAAATATTTATGCAAAATGGATCGTGTGAGAATACTTGTCTCTCCTCGACTTCCCGGGCTCGTGTGAGATTTTAATCTCCACAGAACCCAAAAATTAGCATATATTTGTTCAAAGACAAACAGATAAACCAATAAATAATAGCACTTAAACTAAATTGTCTACCAATAATCAATAATAATAATAATAAATATTTATCAACAATAAATTCAAAAAAATCATAAAATTAAAAAATATATTCTTTTCATTATAAATTATGCATTAATTCCCGCAATATAAACTCTCAAAACTCAAAAATAATAATAATAATAATAAAATCGAAAAAAAACTTTAAAAGAGAAAATGTGAAGAGTTCAGGAGAACGAGGTTAATCAGATTGTAGTAAATTAAAACATACAAACCAAATTCCTATCCCGTTTTGTTTACAATGATCTGTTTTAATTAAAATCCTCCTATTCTCATCACAAATCAAAAAACCACCAATCACCAAAACGCCTTTTGGTCGAACTACGTGGACTTTGATCTCTCTCATGGGGTACGTAGGCCCTAGGCTTTCATCCTAGGTCAAGTCCGTCCTTTGAAAATATTTACCTGTTTGCCTTCATTCTTGTTATTTTGTCTCCTATGTCTAACGTGCATCCATGTCAGTAAAAAGGTAATTGAGATTAATTAAAGGCCATATTCTATTTCAACTAACTAGTTAAAGGTAACCGTCCTTATGGGCGGGTGTTGTGGGGTGCCTAACACCTTCCCCACACTCAAATAGACTCCCGAACCCATCTCTGACCTCGCAGACCATTTTGCCTCTTTTTGTTTGTTTTATTTAAATTGGTTTTCCATTAAAAATTTTGGTGGCGACTCCAAAAAAATTGATTTTCAAAATTCCGTTTTTGGGAATCGGTATTAAACCTGTTTTAATTCCATCTCGCCGAAAGGTTGGTTACGACAATGATGAATAGACCTAAGAGTTAGAAGCATTAAACAAACATAATATCAAGTGGAAGTTATCTTGGTCAGAGTCAAAAGAAATCATTTACTACTATAGGAAGTTCTCAAGCATGCCTCTTATGAGCCCTCGTGGATGCATAAATTATAATCTAGTCTTGGCATATAGGCAAGACATCCCAACAAAAAGCATGATATGACAAATCTATTTCTATCATGAAGACCTATTAACAAAAGAACCTAGCAAAGAGATTAAACATGCATGAGACTTAATCATATGCAATGGAAAAGTTGAATTATGAATATGGTTTGTTGCAACAATAGAGGCTTACCGTGACTAGTTAAAAGAAATGGTAAATGGAGCAAGCCCTTATTTTGCACCACCTAACTCGTTGCTAAGCAATAATTTACAGGAAGTTCATTAAAGCTTGGCATAATAGTTAAAAGACAAGAAAGCTAAGCTAAAAAGTCTGGAAGAAATTAGTAAGAAGCATATGGAAGACTTGACTTTGGCAAGAGAAGAAGATGAGACCCTAAAACATAAAGAAATATAAGAAAGAGTCAAAATGGGAAGGTTGAAAAAGCTAAATGAAAGACTAAAGAATATTATTGATGAATCCAAGAGTAGGCATAGGAAAATGAGAGAAGGGCTCACAATTATCAGACTTGACAAATAAAAGTGGCAAAGGAAAATGATGTCTTAGAAGAAAAGTCAAGGGAACTAATCCCCGTTGGAAATGATATTACAAAGGGAGTCTAAGTAATTATAGAGTAGCTTAATAAACAAGCTGAGAAAGCCCTATATTAGGAGGCTCACAAAGAAAAGCAAGTTGCTAAAAAAGAAAAGTGTTGAATAGATTCTAAGGGCTAATATTGTTAAGATGAATAATGAAAAATAAGCTCATAGGCTCGTCTTTAATGAGATGTAATATAAAGCTATATTGAAATATTTAAAATATGAAATGAAATGCTGATGATTTTTACATCCTTTTTTTAAGTGATAATGAGAATAATATGTGATCTAGTAGTAAATGTAGATTAAACCTAATCAAGTCTGTATCTTACAACTCCTTGTGTTAGTGTCAACTTTAATATGCTAAGTGGTCCAATAAGCACCATTGAAGGATTAAAGAAATCTTAAAGTTTTATAATTATTATGTCTTTTAATTATTATGCCAAAAGACATAATAATAAATATTATTCAAAATTACTATTCCATTACTATATATATCTTGTTCTATTTTTTAAGTATAATTTGAAAGCAAACATTGCTCCTTAAATGAACTTGTCTAATTAACTAACTTAAGTATATAACACCTGTGCTCGGGTCATAATCATGGAAGCTAAAAGTAACCAAGTTTGATCTAAGCAGAAGCTAGAAGCTAGAATCTAAAGTTGCAACTCTGAAGGATCATATGGGGTTTATGCAATCTTATATGGCTGAGATGAAGAAGTTGTTGTAGAATGTGCGTACAAACATTGCTACAAATGCTTCATTAGCTGTTGCTTACCCTATGAATGTTGAATAGGGAAATTAGGCTATGAATACTACAGTGACTACAATAGTTGCTAACAACTCACATGTTGGAATAACTATAGAGCCAAATCCAAGGGTATCCATTATGAACAGGCCTTTAAACCCTATGATTCTAGCAAGGGATCACTAAAAAAAATAGTTTTACGGTGGTTTTTAAATGGCTTTGCAAAGGTTTTGACCATTGTTAAGCAGTGTCACAACGGTCGATGGAAACATTACAGAAACCATCATCACAAATGAAATAATTATGTTTTTTTATCAACCTTTGTAGATGTTCTTGCAATGGCATGTTCATGCAATAGTCAAATAACCATCGTTAAATACCAGACACTATCTTAATCTATTAGGCATATAAGCATAGTGAAACAAGAAACATGAAGCAAGGTAACCAAAAACATTTAAAAAGATGGAATCAAATGCCAACAATTCAAGTAGTGGTCAGAAAGATACATATCTGGGAACTTGTCAAATCAAGTGCTAATATGCTATTGATCTATAAAAGACTATTAATTGCTTTATAGATATTACTATTTATTATTATTGTCACTTTCTAAAAAGGACTAATAACTAATTATCTATACTTAATTTAAAGTATAAAGTTATTACCAATTATACTTGGGAGCTTGCCATTTTTTCAACACTGTGGCATGATATAGAATCCATATATATATATATATGCTCAATTATATCTAATAAGTTTTCTATTTTTGTAATCTTACTTTTGTTTTTGTAATTAAATCATGCAACCTAAAGATTACTGACAAATAACTCCTTCACTATATTATCTAGCTCCCAAGCATGTCAGAGCTTATCTATTACCTTCAAATTCAATTATTATATTCTTTCATTCCAATAATATTTGTTACTCTAATTGATTCCCGAAATCTACAATGTCATGAAAGGTAATCTTAAATTCTCAATATGCATACCCATAGGTTGTATCAAAATTTGTGTGTTATATTGAGGTTTCATGTTTATTAGCTACATGGATAGCAATAGCATTGCTATAGTGATATGCATGTGACAATAGCATGCAAGGCCCTACATTTTATAAACATGAGTATTTGAAATTTAATTCAGTCTGGTCTCCAAGTTATAAGGTGTTAATAGATTGGATGGTGAATAATTTGGTTCTTTATGAATTAAATGATTTTACTACTTATTTAAAAAGGCTATCTATATTCTATTGCCGCCACTGTTAGGTGGGAATAGTATAATGCACATAATTTTAGTAAAGCATTAATTGATTTGTGAGATAAGAATTAATGGGTTTTCCTTTTCGTTGTGATTGTAATTATGAATAATAAAATGGTCTCTTTATCTTCTTTTTTGGGAATGTTCTTTTAAAGAGAAAATATCATAAATATTTAAAATTGAATTTTTCTATTTTAATCTTTATTTTATAAACTGTAGTGTTTATTTAATATTTTAATTCACAGTTGGATTATTTTATCAACCTTAATATGATGAATTCCTATTATAAATAAATTTGAAAAGTTACAGAAATTTCCTTTATTTATTTGAATATCTTTTAGCTTTCTCTTCATCTCATCTAACTAAACTATCTATATATCATTATTTTTCAACTTCTCATAACTTACATCGATCTATTCCTTCTCTACTGTCAAATACTCCTTACTTATGAAACTTTTTAAAAAAATGCAATTGAAGTATAATGGTCATAGAAACTCACAAAATCACATATATTTAAAATCAAATTAAACTTTCTCAAAATGCTATTGTATTCAATCTTTTTTTTAATTGTCCTAAATAAACATTTTACTATGTACCAATAAACTAGGCAATAATGCAATAACATAACTATAGAAACATAAAAAATTGTGCCTATAGCTAAAAGTTAAACTCTTTACAACTCATTAAAATCACATAGAGTAATTAGCATGGAGTTTTGAAATAGAAAGGAAGAGATATCTCTCCTTCTGCAATACATGGTGTAGCATCAAAGCATTCTTTTAGGGTCTTAAACCAACTGGGGTTCCCTCCTACAATAAACCTGCACGTATATAGAGAAGTCCCAATTCCTTTACATACAATCTAATTAACTTGATCTAATAACCAAAGGTATTAAAGGAAGAACAAAAAGAGATTTATGCTTGAAATGACTAGTGATGGAGACTAAAGCAAGGAATGACAGAAAGATAGGTTTCACTATGTCCTTCACCAAGTGATAGTCTTGCTTGAATACTCCATTAACGACAAAGCTGATAGTTGAATATCTTCAGTAGCCATGACTAGTTGTGGTGTCATTCTTAGAACAAGTATTACGATAGCTTGTTAATTAAGTAACAATTTCTATGAAAAATAATAATTTATGAAAATAATTACATAGTGACTGGCTAAATGACCCCTAATCAACCAAAGAAAAAATAGCAAATAATTACATAGTTAGAACAATAATTACGATGGGGTGCTAAGAAGATCTAATTTGATGTATATTAAATAAAGTTCCCTCTAAATTGAATTGAGCATCTTCCATTTGATGAGTAATCTATCGTTTTCCCTCTATTCGTTGTGCTTCAAATTTTCATTCTTGGCTCTAATTTTGAATTTTCCCAATGATATAACATAGGGTTACCAATTTTGAATTTTCCTAAATTCATCAAATTGATTTATGACTTTGTTTCTTAACACCAAATTTGTTCTTCCCCTTTTATAATCTATAATCAATTTTTGAATTTGGAGTCTCGATTTTGAAACCCTTCTTTTCAAGGTGTTGTTGGTGTAAATTCGAAAATAGGCTTGATTTTAGTGAGATTTCTTCAAATTAAATTGGGGTTTTGGTTCTTGGATGTATTCTAAGTATTTTCCCTCTAAATCTCATGTGAAATAACACCCATTTTGGTTGGACCAAAAATGTGACGAGGTGAAGGAAATTCAAAAATCTTGGACCAATTTTCTTTAATAATCCCCACTAGAGGAGGAAATTATGCAATTGGAAGTTGCTTTGGAAGTGGTAGGTTGATTCAATGGTTTTCCTAATTTTCTTTAATTTTCTTTGTTGTTTGGAAGAAAGGGGATGAAGGAGACCTTATAGTGACTAGCTAAATCACCCTAAGTAATTAATTTAGATTAATTACCAAATCTTTAACTATATTAGTATGATTTATCACTATCTTGATGATGTAAGCAACTCACTATTAAAAATGAAATGAAATTTTTTGAGGTCATATATATATATATAGGATTAAATATAGAAAATGGAAACAAATGAATAAATAATAAATTAATAAATAAATATAAGATCTGAGTGAAGGTGGTGAATTTTACTTGTGATTTTAGAAGTGAAGGGTTAACACCCCATTTTGAGATTAGAGAAACTTAATATGCAATGATTAGAGAAGAATTGGATTAGGCTTTAGGAAGTCATTTGAATTAAAGAATAATTTCTACTATGGGAAGTTAAATTTGCTCTATTTGTTATTATAAGACCATAGGCATTGGTTTTATGATCAAGTGAGATAAGGATAGAGATGTTAGGAACACCATTGTTGTGTGCATTCCTTCTAGGTGAGTAAATATTGTTAATCATACCTTTTTTTTTTTAATGTTTTGAACTGTCATTTGTGAAATATGTTTGTTTTGTACCTCTGGTGCCTTGGGAACTGGCCTATTGAATTATTGTGTTGATTCTATCATTGTTTTGCACTTTTAGAAATCTAAGAACTTTCTTCATAATATTCCTTCATATCTAAGTGATTGTTTTAAACGATTTATATACTATATGATATTCTGGGAACTTTCTAAATGATTTTGTTACCATACAACTATCTAGAAATTAGAATTTTGCTATTTGGATATGTTTTTTATTATGTATACTATTATGGAAGATATGGTTTTCTTGGAAATATATCAAATACAAAACCCTAAAGCTAATGGTAGTTGACATTGGCCTTAGTGCACCATGGTCTATTCTAAATTCTAGCTAGCAAGGGTGTTGCTAGCCCCATGTGTGATGGCCACCACATATGGATCAGTTTTGACTATTTATGAGCCATATTGCTTGACTCTAACTATATTATGTATAGTGATTCCCAGCATAGAGCTAGTGTTTGTTATGGATTTTGATCAATTTTGTGAGATGTTTTCCATTTCAGTATTACTAATTTTGAATATCATTATTTATGGATTTTAAATGCTTTTTAGTATGATCAGTTTCGCAAAGTATCTTTGAAATTGCCTAAGCTTTACAAATTATATTATATGATTTATAATTTTTCTTTTTGAAATAATTTTGGCATACATATGTTTGTTGTGTTTTGAACTATAAAATGATATAGTTGTGAAAAAACTCCAGTAGTTTGCATGTTCCCTCCTGTTATGGTTAGTGATATATACTCACTGAGTGTGGTCACTCATCTCGTCTCTTAATTTTTTTTTTCTTTTAGAGAATTATGTTGATTCCAATTATCATTATGTGGATTTAAGACAATTGAAAGACTTATTAGTGAGCCTTGCATCATTCACAAGGGTAGAGAGTCATTTTCATTTTGTTGTTAAATGTCTAAAAATATTTTCTTTGTACTTTAGTAGCTCCTTTGTTAGAGGCAGAGAGTTTAGTTTTATGTAGCCATGAGTTAGTTGTATGATAATGGACAGTTGAATTTGATATTGTTCATGTCTTTCATTATATTAGTATTTGGATTTGTTATTTTGTCATATTTATTTAGCTTATAGAGATGAGGGTTTGCTTGTTCTCCATGCCAATCATGCTCTTCCATTTAGGGTGTGACACTTCCATTTTTTTATTTACTTCTTTCTTCATTTCTTGATTTGGAGACATTATAAATTTTATATTTTAAAAGATAATTTTGATGGAAGGTTGCATGGATTTTTTCTGTTGTTTGAACATTAGCTCACATTGAAAAAACTCACACTTAAAATGTTTTACATTATTCCTCACTTTGAATTCAAAGATCCATTCTTAATGTATCCACAACCTAACATATTTAGGGATTTAGATCATTTACATTTGAGATTTAATGCATTTAATGTATTTAGTTGTTTTAAAGATAGTTTTTTTAGAAGCAAAATAAATATTTACTTTTCAAAAAATAAAAGTTTAAGACAATACAAATACACTAAATATGCCAAATCCCAAACTTAGAGCCATAAGGTGAAGCTGTGGGCAAGAGTGGGAGGTGTGTTTACATATGATTCAAATATTCAGATTATTGCCACATGGCGGTTCTTCTGTCATCATTCAAGGAAATTAGTGTGAAGTTTTCTACAAAATTATCCTCACTTTTCCTCTCATATAAGAGCAATCTCTATTTAAAGACAAACCCATCAAAACCAGAGCTACTAGGTGAAGCCATGGGCGAGAGTGGGAGGTATATTGTTTATAATGAGATAATTGTAAAACTACTTTCAAATAAGAACAATGAAGAATAGTTTTAATGGGATCGTATGAAGAGGAAGATCATAAAGAGAAATTCATTAGTGTTTATTCATCGGTATACAAGTTATGACATATGGGTCATGATTGTGAAAACATGATATTATAATATATGAGATCATTGTGAGTTATCTCAATGTGATTCTTATGATCTAAGGTGCTTGTATACTTTATACTCTACATGTAGGTGCGTTTTATATACTTGTAACTAATATATAGCATTGATGCTTTCATAACATACTGGTCACACAACCTACTTTCCTTGTATGAACGATTGAGGATTATAAAGAGCAAGTGTGCTCTTGGTTTTTTGAGAATATGTTTCTTAGGATTAGAGCATATGAGCATTCCTATTATGTTTGAATGGAAGATGTTAGATATCATATAAAAATACACTCATAAGGGGTGCTTATTAAATAAAGGTAGGATAGTAATTTTAGTAATTACCATTAAACCCTAACCCTAGCTAGCATTTTATAAATAGGCAAGTCAGATATACAATTACCTAATTAATTTTATCAGTATATAGAGATCTTCATACACTCAAGTAAAACATCTGTCATAGTATTGCAATTTGTGGAGCCCATTTGCTAAAGACTATGATTTTGATGATAACTAACACTAGAAGAAAGTTTTTCAATATAATATATAGGTTATAGATGTTCTTCATTGTAATATCATGTCATAGGAAACTTTGTAAGTGATATTGAGCTAATAGAAGACACAAAAAATGAATGGAAAATTGATTATAAGTCTTGCAGGGTCAAAGTTGATTTAGGGAACTCTAAAAATCCCCAGTTGACTGATAGCAACGTAGTAGTCGACTGGCCCCTTGCCAACCAGCTACTAGGCCTTGTTGCAGTCAAATGAAAGTGACCAGTCAATTGGCCACTAGCTAACAGTTGATTGGCCACCTTCTGAAAGGTCCTAGTCTATTGCCAACTTGTTCCTTGATCGACTAGGAGCTCTTTATAAGTCACCAGTTGACTAGCCATTTGTGAACAGTTAACTGGTCACATCCTGATCAAGCATTGTCAATTGCTAGCCTTAAGACTAATCGACTGAGAGCTCTTTGTGAAAGACTCATCGACTAGCCATGAGTGAGGAGTCAATCATCAGATGTTAGACGAGGCAACCAACATCCCAGAGGGGGGTGAAATGGGTGATTTCAAAATTTTAGTTCTTTTTAGAATTTGCTTATAGAAATCTTTGTTATGAATTATGCTTGTAAGAGGATGAAGTAAATCAACAATTGTATGAATCAATGGAGGCTTAATGTAGATTCTTGGGGTATATATATATATATATATCAACACTTCAAGTAAATTATTAACAATAAATGTTAAGCATAAATATGATAATTCAAAATATAAATAGTATAGGGATGGAGGAAGAAAAATCAATGATTTATCTTGGTTCAATTCCAACCCAAGCCTACATCTAGTCTTCATATTACCTTTTATGATTTTCCACTATCTCAACAATCAATTACAACAACAACAAGGGAGAACCTGTCCCTTAATCTTAAATCCCAGGAAGAACCTCCTCCTTACACTTAAACAAGGGAACCTCCCTTTCAGCCCTAGTATACCTTTGTATGATTCCCTCAACGTACCTCCTTGAGCTTCTTTAGCTCTCATTGAAGAAATGAATACAGAAGAATAACCTTTCTTGAAGAAGTAGATATACAAACGAAGCTCTAAGAACTCAAATGACAGAGAATATGCAGATTTTAACTCAAAAATATGTTTAGAAGGTCATGTATATAGAACAAGATGAGATATAGCAGTTGTATACTTGAAAGAGCCATTATTTATTTTTGAAAACTCTTTATAGGAGTGACCAATTGATAGTTGGGGGCTCACTAGTCGACTTGCCACAGGTGACCAATTGACTGGTCACTTTAGTTACGTAGTCCTAGATTCAAATGGTTATAAATTTCTCCTTTCAAGTCCATTTTTAGGTACATGACCTATTTTGGGAAAGCTCTTTTAGTCTATTTTCCAATAAAATAAGTTTCATATCAAAATGCAATATATTTTTAGAGATATGATTAAAATAGGAGCCAAATGTCAAAATACAATTTTATACATAATCTATATCTCACCACTTAAATTTATCTGGTCATAGCTTTTTCATTTGAATTTTGTTTTATGTGCATAACCTATCATTGAAAATATCTTTGAGTCTAGTTTCTAATAAAATAAGTGTTATAGCAATATTCCACACTATTTGAGAGATATAAGTAAAATAGTGACAAAAGGTAGAAAAATTTTATGTAAAATCTATATCTCACTATCTTTTAAGTCCAAACTTATATTATGAGAACTAAAATGTCTTAAGATAATAAATGTAAATCTAAATCATTGAATTTCACCAAATAATACTTAGCCTATGATAATTATGCCTATTCAATCCATTGGCTATCTTGATGCATCCATGCTTTAAATATTTAACTTCTTCATTGCTTAAAGCATATTTCCATCTTGCTATCTTTGTGTGAAGCATGATATTGATATTTCATTCTTTTCACTTCAATGCCCATTCTTCTTTCATTGGACCATCCTACACTGAATAGATATTCAACTTGCAAACAAAATAGTTCCTAGTAAATGGTCTTAAGCCTGGCAGCAAACTGGTGCTTAATCTGGGTGTGGCTAGTCGATTGCTGACAAGTGACCAGTGAACCTTCAAGACCTAGAATCATTTTTACATTTATTTTAAATGATTCATATTTGCTCAATTTCACTCACAAAGGTTCCTAAAACATGATAATACATTAAAAGCATCTAGGACCTAATAAGTACATGGAAAAAATTCATACAATGTTTGTTATCATTAAAACCTTATTAGCAAATAGGCTTTGTTCATTTTCTACAAAGAAAATCACATTCTTTTCATGTTACCGAATCCATATTAAGTCCCAAGGGTTAATGTATAATAATATTTGAAATTTTGCAAGTTTTATCAGAAATTAGGATATAATTGACAACTAAAAAATCGTATTTAAATCCAAGCAATGGTTCAAAACATTAATGTGTTTAATTTAATTGAATAAGGAGAGCAATAACAACATGAGAAGATATTGATTATCCATTCTTAATAGAAGATATGAAATATATTATGCATATAAGAAGGGATATAAAGGACCATTAATTAGAACTTGTACTCTTATTCTTAAAATTGCCTTAAACATCTTAGAGTTGATTAATCCTTAAGATTCTTCTATTATCCTCCATTTATATTGCATACTTGAGGTGAAGATCACTCTTGCATGCACAAAACAATATAACTTCTTCTTTGGCACCTTACCAATTAAGAACAAAGAAAGGTCAGATTGTAAAGGCTTTAATATGTTCATATGCTTTGAAGAATTAAATAAGCTAGAACAAGAAAATTTAGCATATTGGATTAAGTACATAGTTATTTATTTATCCAATTTGCACTATCTCCTTTATCAACATATAAGCATAGTGAAGAGCATGAGAGATTGATATCAAGCATTGCCCTTCTTAGATAAATAACTTATTCAAATTCACAATCTGAGGATGTGAATCATAATCAAGTTATATATATCCACTTGACATCAATAACAATTTATTCTTATGAATTTAACTAATGCAATGCTCAAGAGGTATAGAGCATGTTTCTTTATCTTGCACAATTTCTTGAAAACTATCAACATTCACAACTTTGACATGATTAGTATGATATGAAGCATGAAGATTATCCCATATATCTTTAGCATTAGAGTAGTGTTTGATTCTAACATAATCATGCTCATTCAAAGCACTATATAATATATGCATTGCTATAATATTAAGAGAAAATAGCTTCTTATCATACTCATTCCATTTATTTCTTGGTTTGGAGGGAAAACCATCTTGTACTATATCTCGTAAGTCTATATCAATAGATTGAATATAGATATCCATTATAGATTTCCAAAAATTAAAACTTACAACATCAAGGAAAGGGGGTTTATTGATATCAAAACCTTCCGTCAATGTAAAACATCCAATGGTTGTTATACAAGAGCCCAAGCTCTGATATCACTTGTTAGACTAGGCAACCAACACCCAAGAGGGGGTGAATTAGGTGTTTGCTAAACTTTGGTTCTTTTCAAAATTTGCTTTATAGAAATCTTTGTTATGAATTATGCTTGTAAGAATATTATGTAAAACAATAATTATATGAATTAATAGAGGCTTAATGTAGATGCTTGGGGTATATATATATCAACACTTCAAGTAAATTATCAATCATAAAAGCAAAGCATAAATATGACAATTCAGAATATAAAGGGTATAAGATACAGAAAGTAAACTCAAAGATTTATCTTGGTTTGACTTTCATCCAAGCCTACATCTAGTCCCCAAACAACCTTTTGGGATTCTCCACAAAAGACATCTTCTTCGTACTTAAACAAGGGAACCACGTCCCCAACCTAAGGAAACCCTTGCTTAATTCCCTTAAGGGACCTTCTTGAGCTTTTTTTTCTCTTAAAGAAGAAAGGAATACAAAAGAATAACCTTCCTCAAAGTAGTTGATTTACAAATAAAGCTCTAAGAACTCAAATGATAGAGAACATGCAAATTTTGGCTCAATGATGTTTGTTATTCTCACAAAGATGACATAATAAGTTAAGGATCACATTCTGGCATTTTATTCTCCTAAAAAATATATTTACAAGGTCATATATATTGATAAAGATGAGATATAGTCATTACACACTTAAAAGAGCCATTATTTACTTTTAAAAACTATTTCTGGGTGCGACTAGTCAACTGTCGAGGGCTCATCAGTTGATTGCCTACAAAAAAATATGACTGTTATTTCCAATCTAACCAGTCAACTGTCCACTTTCTATATTATACAAGTTGAATTGCAATAGGTGACTAGTCGACTAGTCCATTACAGTGACACAGTATCAATTTCACATGGTTATAAATTTCTCATTTTAAGTTCGTTTTAAAGTGTATGACCAATTGTTGAAAAACTCTTTAGGTATATTTTCCAATGAAATAAGTTTCAGTCAAAATACAGTAAATTTTTAGAGATAGGACTAAAATAGTAACCAAAGTCATAATACAATTTTTTGCAGAATTTATATCTCACCACTCAAATTTATATAATGATAGCTTTTTCATTTAAACTCTGTTTTAAGTGAATGACCTATCATTGGAAAGCTCTTTGAGTCTACTAATGAAATAAGTTCTATGGCAATATCTTATACGATTTAAGAGATATTAGTAAAAAAGTGACTAAAGGTCAAGAAGGATTTTATGTAAAATCTATATCTCACTCTCTGTTAAGTCCAAACTTATATTACGAGAACCAAAATATCTTAAGCCAATAAATGCAAATCTAAGTCATTGAATTTTGCAAAATAATACTTATCCTATGAAAATTATACCTATACAATTATTTAGCTATCTTGATGCATTCAAACTTCAAATCTTTAACTTCTTCATTGGTACCTTTGTGTGAAGCATGATATTGCTATTTTGTTCATTTCACTTCAATGCCCATTCTTCTTTCTTTGGACCATCCTACACATAACAGATATTCAACTTGCAAACAAAATAGTTAGTCCAAATGTTTAATCAATTAAACACATAAACTTATATTTTCATGTATTTGTCATCATCAATACAATCTCAACATGAGGGTCAAAATTTGAATTTTTAAAATAGGAAAGAAGGAGCAGTCGACTAGTCATGAGAGAGTTGTCAACTGGCCATGAGAAAGAAGTTAGTAGTGATAGAGAAGTCATAATTGCTTTATAATGGACATATTTTGAAATCTATGACTTCTCACTCACTCCCTATGGATCCATTGGACCTCAGGGTATATAAACATTACTTACGGACTTTGAATCAACAAAGAAAACATTCAAGGGTGATTATATCATTATTCCTATCTTTTTATCAGCTCTTTATTACATTGGTACTTCATTGTTCTATATACTCTGTTTCAAGGAGTTTATCTATATCTAATTTTTTCTTTCTTGTGAGAGAGAAACTTATAGTGGTTCCTTGAGAGAGTCAAGCCGAGAAAGAGCTTAGTTTGAGCGGGACTTTATCCCTAATTGTTTTCACGGAGGTTCCTTGACAAAGTCATGTAAAGAAAGCTTAGGATTAAGGAGAGGTTCTTCAGGGCTATTGTAATTGATCATTGAGATAGTGAGAAATCCTAAGAGGTTACTTTGAGATTGGATGTAGGCTTGGGTAGAAGCTGAACTAAGATAAATCTTTGTGCTTTTTCTCTTCCTTATCCTCTTTAATTTCTGCATTCACTATTTTGAATTGTTAAGTTTACTCTAATAGTTTTAAGTCTAGAAAATCTTTTTCAAAGGATTTCAATATTCTACAAATTTTATATAACACCAAATTCACCCCTCCTCTTAGGTGTCCGCCTTGCTCAACAAGTGGTATCAGAGCTTAGGCTCTTGATTAAAGACTTAACCATCTCAAGATTATAAATGGCTGAACTTGGTGATAATGTGTTGGTTGAAGGGTCATCTATTACAAAAACCCTTGGTTTCAATGGTGAAATTTTCACATATGGGAAATCAAGGATGAAATTTTCTTTGAAGCTATTAACATTGGCTATTGGGATGTGATTGAGGAAGGTCCATATGTGCCTATGAAAATAGAAGAAGGTAAGACCTTAGTCAAACCCAAAAGTGAATGGAATGATACATAAAAAAGAAAAGTTTTGCTAAACAATAAAGCTAAATTCATTTTCACTAGTGCACTTAGTCAAAAATAATACTTCAGAATGTGAAATTGTAAAAGTACCAAAAAGATATGGGAGGCTTTAGAAATTGCCTATGAAGGAACATCTTATGTAAAAGAGTATAGGATTCATAATCTTACTCAACAATATGAATTATTCTAAGTGAATCAGGGAGAAACTATCTAAGAAATACAAACTCATTTTACTCACATTGTAAATTATTTGGCTGCTTTAAGGAAGACATACTCATAAAAGATCTAACCTACATGATCATGAAAGCACTTCCTATGGACTAACAGCCTAAAGTGATAGCTATTAAGGAAGCAAAAGGGCCGTTAGTTAAGTAAGTTGTAACTCCCTTTGTGAATATTCAACAACATGAGCCAAGATTGAAGCAGCTCTATGAAGAACAAGATAAACAGAAAAAGGGTCATGCTCTTAAAGTAACATTAATACATCCAGAAGAGGAAGATTGCGACAATGATTCTTCAGATGAAATTGATGAAGAAACTTTTAGCCTATTTATTAAGAAATTTGGAAGATTTTTCAATAATAAAAGAATCAATGGGAGGAGACCAACTAGAAGAAGTTAAGAAAACAAGGATCATCCTATTTGTTATGAATGCAGAAAACTAAGACATATCAAATGGGAATGTCCTCAATTGCTAGAAAAAGCAGGATAGTGCAGAAAGAAGGAAATTAAAAGGCTTATCTATAGGTGCCTGAGGAGAAAGTGATAAAGACTCAGATGTTGAAGAAGATGAAAAAGCTAACCTCAGCTTAATAGGTAAAGAAGATGAGGTAAACATTTTCCCTTCTTATGAAGAACTGCAAGATGCAATTAATGATTTACATGAAGGATTTCTTAAAATTACTAAAGCCTTAAATTTTTCAAAGAAAAAAAATTTTATCTTTTGAAAATGATTTAGAAAAGGAGAAAGAAGAAAATAGTTCACTACTTCAAATAAAAGTCTCCTTAGAAAAACAAGTTAAAACATTAGAGCATAAATATATAAGCCTTAAGGAAGAATAGTTGAATAGTCATGAGTGAGTAGTCGACTATCGGGGTCTAAATTTAAATTTTGGAAGAAGGAAAGAGGACTAGTGGACTGGCCATGAGAGAGAAGTCAACTGTCCACTAATAGAGAAGTCATAATTACTTTATAATAAAAACATTTTAAAATCCTTGATTTCTCACTCATTTCGAACAAATCCATTGGACCATAGGCTCTATAAACATGACCTATGCACTCTGAATCAACGAGGAAAAAATATTCAAGAGTGATTTTATCATTATTCCTATCATCTAATTAGTTATTTATTACATTAATGATTCATTGTTCTATATGATCTATTTCACAGAGTTTATCTATTTATAATTCTTTCTTTCTTGTAAGAGAGAAACTCAAGGAGGTGCCTTAAGAGAGTCAAGTTGAGAAAGAGCTTAGGTTATGGTGGAGTTTATCCCTGATTGTATTCATAGAGGTTCCTTCAAGTGGTGAAGCTGTGAAAGCTTGGGATTAGGGAGAGGTTCTCTTAGGTTGTTGTAATTGATCATTGAGATAGCAAAATATCCGAAGAGTTTGCCTGGGAACTGGATGTAGGCTTCGGTAGAAGCCAAACTAGGATAAACCTTTGTGCTTATTATTTTCCTTTATACATTTTAATTTCTACATTCACTATTTAGAATCATTAAGTTACTCTGGTTGTTTTAAGCCCAGAAAATCTTTTTCAAAGGATTTTAATATTCTACAAATTTTATATAACACCCAATTCACCCTCTCTTGGGTGCTAGGCTTGCTCAACATAATTGAGTGAAGTGATTTAGATTGTGGGATACACTGAAATATCTTTATTATAACATGAGTATCTCATATGATCAGTGATCCAAGTCCTAATCACATCTAACTTTCGCTATAAAGGAGAAATCAGTAAGTCTCCTATTCATCTAATTTAATTTTTCCTTTTATGTTTCCATCAATTTTAATTTAATGAATCTCAATTTTTTTTGTTTCTTTTATTATCTTTTTGGTGTACAATCTAAATATACCATCAAGTACAACCAACTTTGTATATGTAGACATTCAATAAATAGACAGAGGTAAAAGAGTTTAGCTTAAACTCAGGGAAAAAGGTTACTAAGCCTAACCTTGTGTGCATGCTAAATTATAGCATGTACCTAAGTCCACCTAATTGTTACTCATTCTCATATATATATATATATATATATATGCTTTTTTGATAACTTAGGGTAAACTAAAATTAATTAGCAAGCTAATAAAACTTGGTAATTCTTGACCATATATAAATTTAGTCACATATTTTATTATTTATTCAATAAATAGGCACTATATATATATATATATATATAAAACTTGTAGACTTCTGTAAGAATAATCATTATGCAGAACAGATTCCTTGTGAATCCTTGGGCAAACACAACTCTTGCAGCAGGGTTTGGTCTACTATGTAGGTTCATTTCCCATGCCTATAATTTGTTAGGTATATATCATATGCCAATTTTCATCCAAAACTTTGACACTTTCATTGAACTTTCATATGCTCATCTACTCAAATGGCATATGAAGTTACATAAATGAGTTAACAATGTAGGAATAAAGTAAATATTTGAGTTGAAGTTATAGCATGTACAAGGAGCTCAAATTCTAAGCCTTCTTTGTATGAATGTCCCTTCTCTAGCTAACAAGGAATGAGATGCAAGACAAGTCCCATTAAAAGCATTGTTTTGTACAACTAGAGAAGGAAATCTTGGGTTTGTGAAAATTGTGTTTGATGAATATTAACAATTAATCTAGTTCAATTCAAAGACCTCAAGGAGGAACACTTTCTTTTATGTTGTTGAATATCATCAAGCAAAGAATTTCAACCTTATCCATGGATTTTACTTTAAGGATTCACTAACATCAGACATAGTCGATTAAAGTGCCTTGCTACATGTGGCAGGTCGGCTAGGTCCTTCTTTCCAACATAGCTGCATTTTAGGACTTATGTTACAAATGCAAAGAGAATTGCAATAGTTCATGGTTAGCAAAAGCATGCATTTCTTTTTTGTAGTCTTATAGGGATATTAAATAGCGAAATAATATACATATTATGGGCTAAATTTTAAAGATTTCTATAATGAATAGCCTTATATATTAAAAGATGTGAATCATTAACTAAAAAATTAATACTCCCCAAAAAAAGATGAATTTATCTCTAAGAAAATTTAGGAAAATTTTATGGTGGATTATAAGAAATGCAATAAAATGGAACTCATACATAGGGACGTTGAAAAATATTGAAATAAAGTAACCATACAATAATCATGAAATTTTTATTTCTTCTCCATGCAAAAACACATATTAGGGGTTTGCAGATGATATTGTATGTAAGAAAGTAAATGAATTTTATATTGTTAGATAATTATTTCTTTTAATGTATAAAAACTCCATATTAATGAAATAATGTTAGTTTCAATAAGATATTATAAAAGAAATAATATATAAGATACGTAAACTTCTCATTTGTTGTACTCCATTTAACACGTTACACGCCATTATGTTATTGATCTATAAAAATAAATGCAAGAGATGGGAGTGTGGTACCTCCTAGATTTAAAAAACTAAAAATCATCATGGAATGCTACATGAAGATATATTCAAAGAGAGCCATAAAAGGGTTAAGAAAGGAAGGAGAGAAGTGGATGAAGGGAACAACATCTTCTTGTTCAATTGTTGCCTTGTTAGTGCTCTAGTTGTCACTGTTATGTTTGTTGCAGCTTTCATTGTTCCAGGAGGAAACAATCATAAGCTTGGGTGCCCATTATAATCTCAAATGAATTATTTTTGTTTCCCTCTTCAACTTTTATGTTGATATATATAGGGATCCTTACCACATATTATGCAGCAGAAGATTTTCTCAAATCTTTGCCTACAAAGTTGACTATAGGCCTTTCTACCCTTTTTTTTTTTCCATTGCAACTATTATGATAGCATTTTATTCTTGCTTTCTTATCATACTACAACATGCATACTCATGGTCCTTTCTTCTTGTTATTATGCTTGCTAGTCTTCCAGTAAGCCTCTTTGCATTGCTACAATTCCCTCTTCTTGTTCAGATGGCTTCTTCTACTTACAATCAAAGCATTTTCAAAAGGAACATGAAGCTATGATTATGAAAATATATGCATAATTGACATCTTATTTTATGTATTTCTATTGAATGTATAACAAGTCTCTTGCAAGTCATGATATTATATTTGCTAGAGACTTCAAATTGTATGAAAATATTAAAGCACTCATGGTAATATTGTTAAATAAATTTGACTTTTTTTTTCCAAACTTCAACAACTTGTTTCACTTCCACAGAAATACAATGCATTTTTCCCATCTCTTCCTTGATCATATGTATACAATTGGCACAAGAAATATTGGCGTCAATTTACAATTTAGCCAATTCTTCATGAATACCATTTAGGTTGTTGGAGAGTTTAAACTTTGGGAATTTAATTTACATATTTCAAGTCATTTCATTGTGTTGTGAATTTTAGAATTCTTCTTTGTAATTTATTTTTTTAATTTTGAATTATTTTCATTTAAAATTGACTACTACACAAGCTTCTAGCATTGTTTTTTTTTTTTTTATTTAAGGTATATATGCTAAATTTCTTCCAAAGATTTAACATTTTCTATTTTCAATTGTTACATACCCAATCAAATGATAGAGATACATGTGAATAACCAATTGTATAGGAATAAATTAAGGGAATATATGAGCTGAAATTTTTGCATGCACAAACTATTCAAATTTAAGCCTACTTTGTTTCAAGAGTATAGGGAAAGGAATGTTCTTATGAAATTTGTTTGTCACCTCATTGCTTGTGCACTATATCTTAAAGGTTTGAGAATTGGTTTGTGCTATTTGCTACTAGTTTACTTGTTTGAATGGTTACTTTAAGCATTTACTTGGTTAGCCGTGTATCTTGGCTATCATATTTCTACTAAATTATTGTTATAAAAATAAGCTATATTATTTGAAAAATAGTTACACACCAATTAAATATACCCCTCTTAGTGGATTTATTATTTTTCATGTCAGAAGAATATTTAAAATACTTGTAAGATATGTTTGCTTCTACTATTGTTAAAGTTGAGCTATTACTGGACTGATCTTAAGTCCATTTAAAGCACAACAACTAAACATTTACTAGCTAACTGTTTCATATAAAATTACATTGCGAAGCCCTATTCACCTTTCCTTTTCCAATGAAGTGAGTATTGAATAACTAAATACGTTGATGTGGTGGAAAATAAAGTACCAAAATTATTTTAGGCAATATCTCTATGATTGGGTTTCTTATCCAATTTGAAATGCCTAACAAATCTATATTTTAACTTACACGAAACATCTAAATCAATAATTTTTGAAAAAGATAATGCAATGGGATATCAATTATATACTATTAGCTTTGAAAGCTTAAGGAAGTAGAAGTGAAGACAAAGAATAATAGATAACAAAATGAATGGAAGAAAATATATGGTTCTTAAATAATTTCTTTTGAAGAGGCTATTTATATGTAATACAAAACATCATTATTTGCTTGCTTCCCATAAGTAATCTGACTAACTTTGCTGCCTCTTAAATAGTGAGGTATGAATTTTAACACACAGTACAACTTTTAACACAATACACTACAAATAGTAATTGTAAAGATGTATAAAACTTGTTATTTTATAATAGTTACACTAAGATTATTACCCAATAGCTAATAAATATATTATTTTAAGGTCACAACTTTACATTCCTACTGAAAATGCTTGGAACAAAAGACGAAGAGATTATATAAACAAAAAGAGTAAATTGTAATAACACAAAGAGGTATAGTGAAATACTAGCATGCATAGCAATAGGAAGAACATACCTTCCACAAGTATGTATCATGTAGCATAATAAGAAATCCAACATATAAAGTTATAATCACAATTGCAATTGACAAAAGAAGTGTAGAAAGACTTAAATTTAACTTTATATTCAAATATTTGAAGAAACCTTCCTCTACATAGTGTGATGAGATATGGAAACCTAGAAATATAAGTAGAGAAATTGTGGGAAAAACCAACGACAATACATTTAACAATAAGAAAGTGTAAATAACTTTTCCTTCAAAAATATTAAGTATCCAATATAGTGGATAATAGTTTGCAACCTTTGTTAATTCAATATTTAGTTTGAGAATTTTTTTTAGAAACATGTGGACATTATTTTGAAATTATCCGCTTTTCTTTTATATACTTGCCTACTGACCTTTTGAATTAGTATACTGTACTTCTTCTACATTATATCAGAGCCTATACTCATATAGACTACATCCACTCCTCAAAGCACCATTACTTCTTCTCACCACCATTCTCAGCCAAGCTTATAGGCCAAAATTATTTTGCTTGGAAAACTCTTTTTTATTTTTACCACTCCTTAACTACCAAAATTTGACATGTTATGTTCATAGCTCTAAACTTACCCCTCAAAATACAATCATCAATCTTGCTAAAGCCAAAAAAACAATCACAACCTTAGACAACCATACTTGGTTTCAAAAAGACCAAATGCTTCTTACTTAAATAGGTTAACCGGTGGGTTGAACCCATTTCAATGGCTCTTTGAATCAGACAAAGGAAGAGAGTGAACAAATTGAAGTAGAAGATGTCAACCAAAAAGTCAATAATTAAGAATAAAAAAGAAATCTAGTTATAGGGTGCTTTTAATATTAACATAGTGGAGGAGAATTAATGGATTTATTATTATTATTACTATTATTATTATTATTATTTTGCTTGGGAACACATAAGGGACAAAATCATCAAATGTGGATAGTGTGATTAGCTATATATTAGCATATTATATATGCATGCACTAATTACTTCCTGTCACTATTGGGCCTAAAGCCACCATAAAGGCTAACCCTAAACAACGTGAGAATTAATAGCTTTCACTATAAGAAAACAAGTAATTAGGGATAGATTTTTCCATCCCTAATCCTAGAAAAATCCATCTTTGATTGTTTAAAGATAGAAATTGGGACAAAAAAAAATTTTGTCCTTAATTCAGGTGCTACAAATTTTTAGGGGCAAAATTTTGTGTCCCAAATCAGTCTTAAGTTGAAACAGATTTGGGACAAATTTTCATCTAGGAATTCACTTGTCTAGGATGGAAAGATTTGTCTCAGATTTGAGTGATTTAGGATGGAGCCCGAATCTATCTCAATCAACACTTTTTGGACATAATATTCTATCCCTAATATGTCCCTCATTGACCATTTGAAATAGTAATTCATCCTTAAATTTAAAATAACATACTAATGAATTCAATCCAACCAATGTCCAAAGCACATCTAGCCAACCAAAAATTAGACCTGATTAAATAAGTTGCCTACAAATTTCAAAAAATCCAATATCTAAAATGCCAATTATGACTAAACCAAACAAGAAATTGAACCGAACATTATAATTTGCTAAAATACATCATGAAACAATCTAAACTGTGAAATACGTTATGTCAATTAGAAATATAAAGCTAAAGACATAATGTCAAGAAAAGTGAAGACATAATGTTAAGTAATGACAATGAAATTAAAGCAAATACAACATCCTAAACTATAGGGAGATCATGGTCTTGTGCATCGTCTTTATGGTCTACATCTACATATTTTCTTTCTAACTGAATATGGAGTCATCACCCTACTAAGTTGGCATTTTAGAGATATAATCAAATGGTTCTGCTTAGAAATAGTTTGTTTGAATTCTATTGCCTCCTAAGTTGTTGCAATCTTAATATGTCCCTATAACTCATCCTCAATGTTAGGTTGGAGTGATGACTAAGGAGTCAATGTAGGAGTTGAACTAGATCCATAAAGAATTATACCTTTTCTATTCTTACCACCTGCTATTTCCAACTAAAGCTCAAATTTCTCAGCATAATCAATATTATGATTAGCATTAGTTGACCCCTGAGATGATCTAAACAACTTCAACCTCATATAATTAGCCTACAAAATAATGAAAATATTAAAAAGATTACAATGATGACATAATAAGAAAGAAAACAAATCACGATAAAGATGGTTCAATATACTCACATGTACTTCTACCACTCTGTGGTTTACAAACTTCTTACTTTCCTTTTCATATGTGTGTTCATAAATTGCTCAAACAAAGTGGGTTCCCTGCTAAGCTTCTTAGCTTGTGCTTGTCCCTGAAGAATAGATAAAGTTGATTAATAGGCGATTGCATTTGAGAGAAGAAATACACAAAAGGAAAAGCACATACTAGCCTTTTCTTATGCTTGGAAATAGGAATGCTTCCACCCTTATGTAACATTTCACCTATATAAGATTATCAGTTTCTCTTAGTGATCTCTTACTTCTTTTTATACATGTTATTGTCTAATTATCTATTCTATTCATTCATGACATTCTCTAGAATCCACTTCAGCTTGATACCTTCTACCAAGTCCTCATGGACTCTACACATCATTGCTTATAGCCACTCTTCACACTCTTTATTTGAGTTTATCTTTATTTCTTTTTCATGTTAAGGAAGCCATTTGTAAAGTTTCTATAAACATTAAATAAAATACAATATGTAAGCAAGCATAAGAATAGTGTATAAGCATACAATGTAAAATATAGAAGGAATAATAGAGACACATACCACTCATTCATTAAACAACATTTTCTTGACCTCAAATGGAGTTGTGCCCTAAGTGTAGCAAGGATAATCAAATTTTGTCTTGAATTATGGGTGACAATTCTCTCACAACATCCACTACAAGATTGCACCTATGTAATTCCCATAATTTATTGCATTAATTATTATATGTCAATAAAAAAGAAAGAAAATGAAATGTAAGAAGGTCAAAAAATACATATGTTTATCAAGATAAATCCATATCTGACTATTAGTAGGATCGTGGCCCTATGGAAGAGTTGGAGGTTGTGTGCCACAGGGGGGAAGTTCTTGTGATTGGTTAGTTTGGTGTGGCAAAGAAGTAATAGTTGCACCCTAAACATCAAGAGAGAAAGTTTTTAAGCTTAAAGGTAACCTATTTGAAGAGGTTAAGGTGACGTCAAGAGATGAGGTAAATAGAATGCTTAGACTAGCTGCAATTAGGATGATGGGAGTAGAAAATAACCTATCAGATAACCTATACTACAAGGAATCTGTAAACTATCCTTGACCTCGTTTGGTGTAACAACTTGCCATCTATAAATGAATAAAGTGAATTTTAGAAACATATGCATATATATGATAAATGCATATAAACATTAAACAAAACACATGTGAACTGTAGAGGCAAAATCACAATTACATTTAACAATATAAAAGCACAAATATGTTCCAACCTAAAGTTTAGACTACCATTTATATACATTCTATGAACGCCACTCATTGGAGGTAGATGTATTTGCACTATCATTTTCATCATATGATTGTGAATTCAACTCAAATTCACTCTTTATATGATATTCACTCTCAATGGCATTTTGGTTGCCTAAGATGGGATTTACTTCTTCATGGTCACCCTTATTATCTTGCAGTGCCTAGAGTTCATCATTATTGATAACCACTGACAACGCTAGTTGTAGTTCACCACATTAGAATGCATTAAATTCAATTTTAGTCGTTGTTGGAGATCAATTAGAGCCCTAGCCTTAACTTTGGTGAAACTAGCCAATCAACCCTTTCACATCTTGCAAGTAAGGTGTATAATACACTTGTGTTGCTTTTTGTGCAAAAATAAATGGATCATACTTGTTGTACTTTTATAATGCTCGAACTTCAACAATTCCATATTGATCACTAATGTGCATACCACGGTTAAGGGTAAGATCACACTAATCACACTTAAAAAGCATTATCAACTTAACTGGTACCCCTGTATATTCAAGTTCCACAATCTCTTGTAATATGCCATAATAGTCATTTTCTAACTATCCATAGTCATTTCCCCTTATTCAAACATCATTATTGGCTGTTGAAATTTTAAGGCTCAATGCATATATATGGATCGTGTAACCATTAATAAAACAAATAGGCCATGTTTGGACTTTCCTCTTCAACCCATGAACTATGTTTTGTAAGAAATAATCCCTTTTATTGTTTGTAGGATTGTGAACTAATGAAATAAAGACTTGTAAATTCATTGGTATGTTAAGATTAAAGTTGTAAGTCACAAACCCCTTACATAGTTATAGAACCATGAGGGGAACTAAGATTCAATGTGTTGTTCCACCTCAGCATTAGTGATGTGTGGCATTGATGTAGTTAATCCCTAGAATTGATGTAGTGATGTGTGGCATTGATGAGGGGAACTAAGATTCAATGTGTTGTACATGCAGTAGTCTAAAGTTGAATTAGTAATATAAAATGAATTGTGAGGAATGCAAAATTATGTGAGGTTGGCTGACTCTTACTTTAAGTAATGATGCACTTCATCATTATTCATGAGCACATATGTTGTAGCTACAGCTATTTAATTGTCATCAAGAAAACATGACTTGCATGCTCCAAATAAGCGACCTGAATAATTGAATATTAAAATCGCTAGTAAGATTGATTCCCAACCATCATTGTTCCTAGGCACTCAGTTCTCTTATAATGGATGTATGGCTCAAAATAGTATGAATGAAAATAGTTGTCTCTTCAATTATGTAGGCCTTGCATATAGAGCTTCTACATTAGCTTTGTTCTTTACTTTCCTTTTTAAATTATGGAAAAACATATACAAGAAGTAGTGGAGGGTCAAACGTACATAAATAGATAGAAAGATAGGGCATAAATAAATTATCAGTACCTTTCAAATAGGTATTGTTGATTCTAATTGCAATTAGGTGCAATATCACAAGCAAGTATACTTGGTCAGCAAGTAATATAATGATGAAATTAGTGTCAATCCCCCAGAGACTTGGTTTCAATGTTCACCGGTAGAGCTATTCTTAAGTTGTGTGATCTAGAATTGGTTGAGCAAATGTAAAGACAAATTTAATTATTAATTGATGTATAATTTCAATAACCTATGATTTTGAATCTGCACCACAAGGAGGGTTACTTTTTATTACAATTATTGTCTTGTCCTTCTTGATGAATTGATTGTTAACCTAGGATTCTTACCTCATTATATGCTTCTTTCAAATTCATACAAGCTGAGTTCTTTCCCCTTAATTCCCTATATGTCTATGGAAACCAACTGGGATAAGAACTTTATAAAATAAAGGCCTAAATGTGGTTATCACATACAATTAAGTACTTTCATCATGACTGCGAATTGCATTTATGTAAACAATGATTATATGCATCCAATTCAAATATTTAAGTAACCTTGTTAGGTTAACATAAATTCTATCTTCCTTTCTAAGGTGATCAGAATTAGAAAATAATAACTGCAGGATGAATATAAACAATGATTCATTCAATGAAGTATTCATAACAATTAACAGAAAAGCATCCCTAACATGGGCTCAGTCAAAATCATAGGAACAAGCTACTTAACCTCTCATGGGCATTAGTACATACTTAAATACCAAAGGAGTGAATAAATAATACATGAAACTAAAGAAGAGGGAGATGTTCAGAAGGGGAAATACTCTATACAAAGCCCTCACTCTCAAACTAGCCCTATTATCAGCAATCATTCAATTTCAAACCTCTCTTCAAGTGTTCAAGACATTTCCCTCTGCTTGATGTGTGTTGCTAGCCTTCAGGATCCTTTATATAGGCCTCAATAACCCTAAAAGTGTAGCATAGGCCGAGTATGGAGCTCCCTATCAGAAGAGAAAATTAGGGTTTATTGTAACACGCCCAGACAAGGCCCATATTGCAAATAACGCATAGGTGCTAAGACACTGGCACCTGGGTGACATTTTTAGGGAATGATTAGTGCTATTTTTCCAATCTCGGTTGTTCTTTCTATAGCAATTAGTGCCTAGGTGCCATCTCTCTGGAATTTGCGCTCGAGCATTGGCATTGTGGTGTATGGGTGCTATTTTTGTAGCACCTAAGCACTGGTCTCTAATCATTAGAAAATTTCTTTCTCCTTTTTCCTAAAATAACCTTTACTTCTTTTCAAATATGATGTTAGTAAAATACTTTAAACTTTTGTATATGAAATTCGTGTGATTTTTATTCAAAATTGCAATATTTGTTCAATTAATGTTTCCTTAATTGTTTTGCTTTAGAGAATTATTTGGTACATCCATCGATACTGAACTAGTTTATCGACCTTAGCTTCATACGTTAAATGGATAGGTAAGTGTTCCATTGAGTTAAAAAAGACTGAAGGAAGTATCTTCTCTAATTTGCATAATGTCAATATAATGTTTTGCTCCAATAACATTAGTAGCTCCACCCTTAATATAGTGGAGCAAAGGTCCCTAAAGAGCAAACTATACTCAGTTAAGGGATTCTTGATTACTTATGGTAAGGCACTCAGGCCACAGGAAGTAATCGTTCCATGAACATATGACAATCATGACTCTTTAATCAATGTAACTTTGCCTCTTTTAAGGTCCATGCATTGGCAAAGATTTAAAGCATACCCATGAGGCAACTTTAAGTTATTGACCCATTAACAAATTGCATGTTTTTGCTCAATATTGAAAGTATATTATGCCTTAGGTTTCAGCAAATTACCCCCATGGTCAACAAGTTATAATTCTCTATGCCAACATATTTATTGAATAATCATTCTTGCTTTTGCATTGTCTTTAGTTTTCCTCTTAACATCTATAATTGTGTAAATCACTTTGTCAAGCACAGTCTTCTCTACATTCATAACGTCAAGATTATGTCAAAGCAAAATGGTTTTCCAATATGGTAACTTTATTTTTTATAAATGTAATTTTATTTCTCTTGATGGATGGCTCAGTGGCAAGAAATTTCTATGGCAATCAAAGAAAGTTATTTTCCATCCATACTTAAGAATGAATGCTTAGATTTCTCCATACAAATAGGGCATGCCAACTTCCAAGTTGTTGTCCAACCTAACAACATTGCATATACTGGAAAGTCATTGATTGTTCATATAATGGCTGCTCACATTTAAAAGTTTTGTTTTAATGAAATATCATATGTTGGCACTCCCTCACTCTACATTAGTTTTAATTCATCTACTAATGGTTGTAAGTAAACATCTATTTTGCTTTTCGTATTGCTTAGCCCAAGACTAATTAGTGATACAAACATGTGCTCTTCTTTCATGCACTTCCCAGGTGGTAGGTTTTATAGAGTGACAATCATGGGCTAGCATGAATAATTTTTCCCAAATTGATTGTATAATATAAATCCACAAGCACAAAGCCCCAACTTGACATTTTATTGATCAATGGCAAAGTTTAGGTAGGTTTGATCAAATACTTTCCATGCTTCACCATCAAAAGGATGGGATAAAACCCTATCATCCTACCAGTTTTGGTAGTGTCATCTCATGTCCTTAGTTGTCACCTCAGAAGTAAACAATCTATGAAGCCTAGGAATCAATGATAAAAACCACACGTGCTTGTTTGCCACCATTTTACATCTCCCTCGACTTGTCCTTGCATGCACCCACAAAATTTACATTCACTTTCATTTGAGTCATCCATATAATAAAGCATGCACCCATTTATAGAATAATCAATCTTCTTATATCCAAGCCCTAACTTGGATAGTAGTTTTTTGTTTTCAATTTGGTCCTAAAATGTTTTGTTTTCAAATTGGTCCCTATACTTAAATGAAGAAAATTTTAAGTTAGGGACTAAATTGAATATTGGTTATATTAAGGCATAAATAGGTAATTTAGGAGCTACTTAGAGCACTAATATAGATTAGAAAATATTTCTAAATAATTCATAAATGTAAAATAAATGATTGTCCTAAAATGTAAAAATATCTTTAGGTTAGGGATCAAAAATTAAATAGAGAAAAATTAAGGGGTAAATGGACAAAACTTATACTATGATTCTTGAATGTAACGTATGGCATTCTAATGGGTGGAGATTAGTTCGAATGAAACCAAATTGGAAGCCATTTAGTCACCATTCAACCAATGGCAATTGTTAGCATATTTCAAGTAAGATAAATTGAGATTATGGAACCCTTGGTGTTATGATTAGCTAGGGCTAAGTGTCAAATTAATGATGATACACAGTCAGGTAGAAAGGTTGCGTGGACAATTATCTTAAGAATTAGACAAGTGTTTAAATAGTAAAGTGACACCTAAAGTGAAGCATTAAATGTCATGCATGAACCTTAGGCTATAAATACATGGGAAGTGAGCTTTGGTCACTCACACCACTACTTGTACTACATTTCTTGAGTGAGAAAGAGGTGTTTAAGAGAGAGAAGGAGAAAAGAGAGCTTGGACAAAAAGGAAAAAAGCTTGGGAAGTAAACTAAGATAGATATTTTATTCTTTCTTTCATGTTCTAGTACTCTAGGATAGGCTAGTTAATAAATCTACATTCTTTCCCTTTTCTTCATGCTTAGGGTAAGACTTTGGTGAACATTTTCAAGGGAGTATACTCTAGTTAAATAAGGTAGTGCATGTGACACATAGTTCATATATTTACAAATTTTCCATGACATTTGGTCTACAATATGTATAAATGTACTACAAGTTGATAAGTTTGTATTTAGTATGGATATATACTTATACTATAGAATTAGTTAATTAAATGCCTGGACATATTAAATGAGTTTGTCATATGTTATTTTTAGTAAATGTCTCATTATATTAATATATACTATTTTAAAAATGTGGTTCAATAGTTAACTTTATTCAAATGATGTATAATTTTTCAAAAGATGGTTCACTTTGTTACAAATGTCAATTATTCTTGAATTGTTAAATTGTTTAATGTTAAAATTTTCAAACATTATTGGTTATAGATGTATTTAAATTCATAATATATTGTGATTGTCCAAAATGATAAATTATAAATATTTAGGTATAACTTGCTATTTTCATAAAATTATATTTCTATTAGATAATTGTATGTATCTTACATTATAGTAGTATTACGTTATCCCCTTAAAATTATCTGTTGCATTATTTCATTGTTTTTTCTTATTTTTCAGTGGCAACTATTAGTATCAATCTTTGGGATGTCACATTTTTTATATCAGAGCCTGGTTTATTATAAAATACCTAGTTATTGTAAAATGCTTAAGTTCTATAAAAATAACTAACTTTAGTGAAAAATACCTAATTTTAATACCTACTTTTAGTGGAAAAATACCTATAATACCCATTTTATCTCAAAATATTTGGTATATAGGAAATATTAATCTCACCTTTAACTATTATAGGAAAGATGTCAGCTAGAAGTCAATATCAAATTCTACGAAGATTGACTAAGCTGCTAAAGGCATAGAATGAGAGGTTACAAGAACAAGTTGAGGCCTAAAAAGCAACAACTCAACTTCTTGGTCAATTGTAAGAGGAATTAAGGGGATATATAAATCCAAAAACACTTAGACAAGAAACCCCTGTACAAGAAACCCAGTGCAAGAAAATCCATCACAAGGGGACCCCTGTATAGGCAGCTCCAGAGCAAGAAATCAGAAGGAATTCTAGTCCATTGAGTATGGTAGAATTTTGAAAGGCTAAACCTCCAATATTTAAAGGTGACTATGACTCGGATAAGGCAGACAAGTGGATAAGACAAATACAAAAAATATTTGGAGTGATGGTTTGTATAGCAGCACCAAGTATGATCTATTTATTTTTGCACAGTAAGCAACACATGTTTATTATGCACCTTACCTTGTAAGTCGTGATAGGGTTGATTGGCTAGCTATCACCAAAGTTAAGGCTAGGGCCATAATTGATGCTCCAACAATGACTAAAATTGAATTTAATGCATTCCAAGATGGCTAACAACAAGTTGTATTGCCTGTGGTTATCAATAATGATGAACTCTAAATGCTATGAGATAACGAGGGTGGCTATGCAGAAGTAAATCCCATCTTAAACAATGCAAATGCCACTTAGAATGAATATTACACAGAAAGTGAAATTGAGTCGAATTCTTAATCATTAGATAAAGATTGATAGTGCAAATGCCTCTACTTCCAATGAGTAGTGTTCATAGTACATTCATAGATGGTAGTATAAAGCTTTTTGTTGGAGCATATTTATGCTTTTATATCATTAAATGTAATTGTGATTTTGCCGTTATAGTTTGCATGCATTTTGTTTCATGTTTATATATTTTTATCATATATATGCATATGTTTCTAAAACTCACTTTATGCATTTCTAGATGGTAAGCCATTATTCTAGATGAGGCCGAGGACGGGTTATAGCTTCCATGCAATGTGGGCTATCTGACAGGTTATCTTGTACACCCATTGTCCCAGCTACAGTTAGTCCAAGCATTATGTCTACCTCTCCTAACATTGCCTCAACCTTATCAATTAGGGTACCTTCAAGCTCTCAAGCTCTCTCTTGATGTTCAAGGTGTGACTCTTGCTTCTTTGCCACACCAGACTAATCAATCATAAGGACTTCCCCCAATAATGCATAGCCTCCTACCATTCCATGTGGCTGTGATCCTATTGATGGTTGGTATGTATTTATGATGATAAACATAAGCATGTTTTCACCTTTTAGCATTTATTTTTCTTTCATTTCATTTTTTTAGACATATGATTATTATGCAATAAAGTGTGAAAATTCACAAGCTTAGTCTTGTAATGGATATTGTGAGAGAATTGTCACCCATAATTCAAGGAAAATTTGATTATTCTTACTACACTTGGGGTACAACTCCATCTAAGGTCAAGAAATTGTGGTTTAATGAATGGGTAGTATGTGTGTCCACTCTTCCCTTCATAATCTACATTGTATGCTTACATTCCATTCTTATGCTTAATAATTGGTTGTATTTTATTTAATGTTTGTAGAAACTTTATAAATGGCTTCCTCAACATGATAAAGAAATAAATAGAAAGTGGAATAAAAAGTGTAAAGAGCAGATATGAGCAATGATGTGTAGAATTCGTGAAGACTTGGCCAAAGGTAATAAGCCAAAGTGGTTTCCAGAGAATGTCATGAATGAATTTATTAGCAAATGGGACAATGGCATGTATAAAGAGAAGCGAGAGATTGCCAAGAGAAATCAACCATCTCAGATAGGAGGAATGTTAAATAAGGGTGGAAGCATTCTCATTTCAAAGCATAAGACTCGTTTCAAAGCATAAGAGAAGGCCAGTATGTACTTTTACTTTTGTGTATTCTTCTCTCAAATACAATCACCTATTAATCAATTCTATCTATTCTTCAAAGACACATCATGATGAGAAAAGTGAAGATTTTGTAGACCACAAAGCGACAAAAGTATGTATGAGTATATTGAAATGTCATTATAGTGATTTGTTTTATTTCTTATCATGTCCCCATTGTAACCTTTTTAATATTTTCATTGTTTTATAGGCTAATTATATGAGATTAAAGTCATCCAAATCATCTTAGGGGTAAATTGATACTAAACATAATGTTGGCTCTATTTAGGAAGCTACACTTTGGTTGGAAGCCGTAGGTGATAAGAATTAAAAAGGTAAAATTTTTGGAGCAGGATTTGAGGCACCTGACATTAATGGATCCAGTTCAACTCCTCAATTAGGACTCCACCCTAGCTTTGCAGATGAATTATAAAGACATATTAAGATTGTAAGAACCCAGGTCATAGCATAACTCAAGCAAACTATTTCTAAGTATAACCTTTTGATTAGGTCTTTGAAACACCAGCTTAGTAGGGTGATGACTCATATTCTTATAATTAGCATAAATGAAGATTGGGACTTGAATGATGATGCGCAAGACTTAGATCCCCCTATAGTTTAAGGTGTTATATTTACTTTTTTGACTGGCATGGCGTACTTCATAGTTTAGATTGTTCTATGATGTACTTCAGCAAATTAGAATGTTTGGTTTAATTTTATGTTTAGTTTAGTTGCAATTGGCATTCTAGATATTGAATTTATTGAAATTTTTGGTTCAGTTATTTAACCAGGCCCAATTTTTAGTTGGTTGGATGTGTTTTGGACAATGGTTGGATGGAGTACTATTTCAAAAGGTCAATTAAGGATATATTAAGGATAGAATATTCTGTCCCAAAAGTGTAGATTGAGTTAAATTCAGGTTTTGGATTTACGATTCAAGGTTTAGGGCCCTAAACTATAAAACCTAAACCCTAAATATCGTCCTAAATCTCTAAAATCAGAGACATATTTTTCCATCCTAAACAAGTGAATAGATTTTATCGATCAAGGATGGAAAATCTACCCCTATTTCGTCTCAAGTTGAAACAAATATGGAACGAAATTGTATTTGCATCCCAAATAAGAAGTATATTGTCCCTATTGGTTTGGGATAGATTTTTTACTTTTTCTGGCCCTAAATCTGATACGAATATTTTTTTGTTCCTAAAATTTGCAATGCTTGAATCATGGACAAAATTTTTTTTTCATCCCAAATTCCATCTCTGAACAATTAGAGACAGATTTTTTGTTACTTATTTTCTTGTAGTTGTTCAAAATATAATTTAAAAATGAAAAAGAAAATATACGACTAATATACTAAAAAATTTGTCACACATTATACATATTGAATATCCAATATGAGATATATAATTTTCCTTTTCAAAGACTAATATCTCAAATGATGAAGACTTATGCTCAAGACTTGAAATCCAAAAAAATAATTGAAAATGGATAGTTTAGTGAAAAACACTTTGGCAATCTTTGGCCTTTAAAAATTAAAGGAGTTTAAGTATAGGCAAAGACAAAGAGGACCAAAAAAAGGAACGAGAGTTAAAGCTTTTAAATTTATGAAAAATATATAAGTCAAAATTGTATTAGATTTGAAGGGAAGTATTGAAATTAAAAAAAAAAAAGTTAGCTAACAAGTCATATTGATTCCCTTTTGAAGATTAGTTTTTCTCTTGCTTAGAAATCTAATGCACCCTTGGGCTTTTGTACATTGGCCAATCCCAACCCACTTCCACTTACCTCATGCATGTAATTTTATATGTTACACCATAAATCAATTGATATGAGTTGAATTAGGGTTTCGAAAACTAAATTCCTACATTTTTACCTAGCATTTTAAAATAAAATTTAAAGAAAAAAAAGTGGGTGAAAAGAAAAACCTCATGTTACTTTAATTTTGAAGTTTACCTTAAATTAATAATTTCAGAATATCCATACACCTAATAGTAACATTCATCACTTGAGCATCAATATGATATACATATTTTTATCTTTGAAATTATAATCAATTTCCAATGTACTGTTTCAATAATATTTTTTTATAACATATATATTATTTTATTTTATAAATAATGAAAATCACATCATCCCAATCTTAAAATTTGTGTATGCCCAATCATTAATTTGGCCTAATATCAAGTCAAACTCTTAATTAACATGGGGATACAATATATGTACAACAGAAATATGTGAGCTGAAATATAATCAATTAAGCATACTTTGTTTATAGGAAAAGGAACCAAAATGCCAAAGGATCTGGATTTTGTACTTCATGGTCTAGTTTTATTTTTAGCGAATGCATACAATCAAAATATTTGATATGACCACATACATCATAAATTGTGTATAAACTATAGTTACCATAATTGCAAGAAACTTTAATTAGATGTCACACCTGTAACTAAGGAAGTGTGAACAACACGTAGAATGAGATAAACCTCACCTCCATGAACCAAAAAAGTCAAACATCCTAAACAGTTTAAAAATATACCTTGCAAATGAAAGTTACTAGATTATGCTAATCCATAAGCATAAAGTTCACCAATTGGCTTTTGTGTAGAAATTTCAACAGTGTCTTTTATGAAATTTGGGCTGTAAGAGAGCTTCGCTCTCACAAAATATATATAGCTAGACAAACTTAGATATACAACATAAAATTAAATTCCCTACTTGTGACAATTGGAGCTACTAGACTACAATACTTACAATCCTCAACATCATATGAAATAAACTATGCCATTGCAAACAATGCATGGCTCAGCAGAGGATATCTAATTTCTCTTTATATGAAAGAAGCATTCACATCAACATGGCTCTCTTAAAAAAAATATGGAAATAATGGAGTGAGTGAAAACACTCGGTGAGCAAATATTGCTAACTAAACTTAGAAGGGAATAAATGGAAATGCAAGAGTTCATATTGTTTTCTCTTTTTTTATTAAAACCAGATATTTATCTTTGAAACCTTCACATGAGTAAGAAATTACTCACAAAATATGAGCAATGAGAACTTATCAAAAGTCACTTGAAATTCAATCTAAAAACATGAAATACGTTGTAAATCAAACCATGCAAAGTGATATAATTGGGAACATCCAACAGAAACTAATAGATTCTCAAAACATCAAAGCTAGCTCAAGGCTAATGCTATCAAAATAGAACAGATATCATATGCAAGCATCAAGTTCGAAATAATCAGAACACAAGTTCTACGCCACATTCAGATATCAAAATCAGATCAGATCCACGTGCATTGGCCTACGCACAGGGATAATATCTCGCTTATTAGTTAGGTGTTGCTAGATTAGAACATATTTCAGACACAATCATCAAGCTCAGAATAATCAAAATATTAGACATATGCCATAAGCAAATAATCATAATCAGATCAGATCCATGTGTGTTGACCTACACACGAGACTAGTATCTCTCTTTCTAGCCAGTGTTTCAATTCATAGTTCACTATGACTAACGTCAACTGTAATTAGTTGTAAGGTTCAAAATTGGATGGGTTCCTAAAAATTTCTTTCACAAAGATACTTGCATAACCAAACTTTTCCAAAAAATTTCAAAACCAAAAAAATTCTTAATTCCATAATCAACATATTTTGTCAACCCAAAATCAGAGTATTTCATAAACACAAAATTACAGTATTTCATGAATTTGGAACTAGAGTATGTCAACAATTCAAAGACAAAGTGTTTCTTAAATGCATAGTATCCATAACCAAAGTAGTTCAGAAAATCCAAAATCAATTTTATTTTGAAAAATAGAACCAAAGTAATTCAAGATTCAAATTCAGAGAAAGTTTTTAATGTAGACTCATAGAACCTTCAGAAATATAGAGATAGAGTCTTTAGAAGAATGAAATCTAATTCTTTCATAATACAAATCAGAGTACTTAACACAATGCAAGTTTATAGAACACCTAAAATCAAAATAACTTGAAGAATCCAAAACAAGGTCCATTCTGAAAATAGAGTCAAACTAATTCAAAATATCATCATTATGGCAAATCAAAATCCAAAATATATAGAGATGTAAATCTTAATTCTGAAGCTAGATCAAACACTAAAAGAAGCTACATATTACATTACCTTGATGTTAAGCAAGCATTTAGATAAATTTTCAAGAAGGAACAATATATTTGAGGAAGTTTGTTTGTTACAAGAGCTGAGTGAACAAATCACACAAATTTACAAGTTATTGAAATACAAAATACTAGGATAGTTTGTGTCGTAACCGACCTTTCAACGGAATAAAATAAAAAAAAATGTTTTAAATTGATTCCCAAAAACGAATATTGAAAACCAATTTATTTGGAGTCGCCACCAAAATTTTTAATGGAAAACTTTAGAAAACCAATTTAAAATAAAAAGAAAAAGGCAATATGGTCTGCAAAATCAGATATGAGTTTAGGAATCTATTTGAGTTTGGGGAAGGTGTTAGGCACCCCACAACACCTGTCCATAAGGACGGTTACCTTAAACCAGTCAGCTGAAATAGAATATGGCTTTTAAATTTACCTCAATTACCCTTTTGTCGACATGCAAGCCTATTAAATAGAGGAGACAAAACAGCAAGAATGAAAGCAAATATATGGATATTTACGAAGGGCGAACTTGACCTAGGATGAAAACCTAGGGCCTACGTACCCCGTGATAGGGATCAAAGTCCACGTAGTTTGATCAAATGGCATGTTTATTGGTTAATGATTTGTGAATTTCAACAGGAGGGTTTCAGTTAAACGAATTTTCATAAACAAAACGTAATTTGGATTTGGTTCATGTGTTTTAATTTATGACAATCTGATTAATCTAACCCTCTTGACCTCTTCAATTTTCTCTCTTTTTAATTTATTATTATTATTTTTTTTGTTTTTAGGATTTTAATCTTTATTTTGAAATTTAAATAAAATGAAATGATTATAAGGAATGAATTCGATCACGTAAAGAAATGATATTATTGAATTAAGACATTTATTTTTGTAATATTGATATTATTGTTATTATTATTTTATAACAAATATGTACTGATTTTGGGGATCCAAGGAGATTAAAATCTCACATGACCCCATGCAATCGAGGAAAACAATATTCTCACATGATAATTTTGTAAATAATAGAAATTATTTAATTAAAGTAAATATTTAGCTGTTAATATATTTAAAACCAATGTGTACCAAATTTAGAGATCTAAGGAGATTAAAATCGCACATGATCCCATGCAATCGAGGAGAACAAAATTCTCACACGATTATTTCATAAATAATGGAAAATATTTAATTAAAGTAAATATTTAATTAATTTTTTTTTAAAACAAATGTGCTAATTTTTAAAAGATCTAAGGAGATTAAAATCTCACATGATCCATGCAATCGAGGAGAACCGAATCCTCACACGATAATTTCATAAATAATGGAAAATATTTAATTAAGTCAATATTAAATTATTATTATCTTTAAAACAAATGTGCTAATTTTTAAAAGATCTAAGAAGATTAAAATCTCACATGATCTCATGCAATCGAGGAGAACAATGTTCTCACATGATTGTTTCATAAATAATGGACGATGTTTAAATAGGATGAATATTTAATTATTATTGTTTATCTATTTATCTCAAAAAAAGTGTGTATTAATTTTTGAAGCCTAAGAAGCCTAAAAATCTCACACAACCTCTGTTCGTTACTTCCAAAGTGCCTAAGGAGGTCAGTAGCCCCACACAACAACTTTTCCAACGTAATGCCTAATTAGAAAAATTTATCTATTTATCCTTCTATTATTATTATCATTTGTTATTAAGGTGTCTTTATTTTTATTAGTGATATTCTTATTTCTCTTTTCTTATTATATCTTTCATTTCAAAAAATCATCAACTTTATAGTCTAAGGAGACTAAAGTCTCACATAGCTTAAATGTCCGAAAAGACTGACCGTCCCACACGGTAACCCATTTTCCCTTTTCTTTCTTTTAATAAATAAAGATAATTTAGAATAGATCATTTTTAAATATTAAAGTTATTCATTCATTTGATATGAGTAACTATACATTAATTTCTAAAGCCTAAAGAGACTAAGATCTCACATGGCTTTATATTAATTAACTTTTAAGTGTTTGAGGAGATTAATGATCTCACTTGGCAACTCCAAAAATAATAAAATAAAATGAAAACCCAAAGTTAGTTTATTTGGTAATTTTGTAGATGAAAATACAACATCATACATATACACGCCCATACACAAAGCTAACTCTGAACCAATTATATATTTAATCTTCCTATTTCAAGAATGGGCCCTACCACAAACTCTATAAGTAAAGCTTGAAGATTAGAATATATATATATATATATATATGTATCTATAAACTCTTACTGGTTTTACATTGCACCCAATCCATGAAGCCTATACATTTCAAACATCTACTTACTCCAAAATAAAAGGTTGAGCTAGGATATCATTGAAGTGTCAAACCAAAGTGCAACCCAAATCTTATATGAACCCATGAAAATGGTATGCGGACCTTACGAAGGAAAGAAAGAGAATAAATGCCAAGCACTACTTTGAACCGAAACCAAAAAAGAGAAAGAAAATTGGTTGCCAAAGCTTTGAAAGAACGAAGAAAAGAAATAGAAATACAACACCCCCTTTTTTAAAGCAACAAAAAAGAAATGTGGCAACCTTAAAATGATTTTTGACAGAAAAACATGGTTCTCATTACAGCTAGTTCCAACAGGTTTGTTTGGCAGCCAATGGGTGATATATTGCAGTGCAGTTACAAAGGCTTTGCAGCAACATTTTTTGACAAAAAAAAACGATGATTTTGGAGTTGGTTCCGATTGGTTTTGACAGCCAATGAGTGGTATATTGCTGTGATATTACAATAGTTTTGCAGCAACATTTTTTGACAGAAAAAAAATGATGGTTATGCAGCAAAACGAAGTTGAACAAAAGTAGAAAACAAATGAAGGTGGTGAAGCTGCAAACCAAGGAGCTTGAACAGCCACTTCTAGTGTTCTTCATGGCCTCTGTTTACCTCTGTTTTAGTGTGTGTGAACAGAGGAATTGGCTCAACAGTGTCACCTTTCTCACAGCGTGGGAAAAGAGTTAAAGAGGAGGAGAAAGTGACACTCACAGCAATGAAGACCAGCCAAAGGGGAAAGTGAGGAAAGGAGGAAGTAAAATAAACAAACCATCGCCATGCATGCACATAAACCAGCTAACCTGAGGCACCGAAGAAAAGAAGGCTAAGCGATGGTGTGTCTCTTCGGCTGGTGATTTTGTGGCCTCCAGCTCGGCTTCCTTCTTTCTTGGTTTGCTCAGTCTGTGGCTTCTCTCGGCTCCATCTCTTCTTCTTGATTTTCTCATCCACCCTCCTCCTGCCACGGTCTCCTCCAGCCACGGTCTCCTCCTTCCCTTTAACCTCCAGCCTCTCCTCTTTTTCTGCTTTTTCTGAAACCACCAGCTGCTCCACTTTCTGCTCTAGCCAACAACGAGCTCCCCTTTTTCTGCACGAGCTGCTCCACTTTCTGCTCTCCTCTGAAACAACCAGCTCCCTTTTGCTTTTCAGCCCTCCTTGTCCTTTTGTTTCTTAGTAATGTGTGTGTGTGCGTGAGTGTATGCATGTGGGAGTGGGAGTGTATGCATGTAAGCAAGTGGGAGTGTGTGAGTGTGAGTAAGTGAGGGTGTGTGAGTGTGAGCGTGTGTGAGAGCAAGTGAGCAAGTGAGAGTGTGTAAGTGTGAGCAAGTGAGACTGTGTGAGAGCAAGTGAGCAAGTTTTGCATTTTTATTTTAACTAGGTGGCCTTTTTCTTCTCTTTGTATTTAGACAAATTTATTAACCCTATTCATTTTATTTTTTTGTAAGATGATTATCATGTCTCTACTTCAAACATATATTTTGAATTTTTCCTTTTAATATTTTTGGTTTTTATATTTGGTTTTTTCCATATTACTTCTATTTTTTGCTTTTTGCAATTTTGTTTTAATTAATGAATTTTTTTCAATTTTTAATTTTATTTATTATCATTACTATAATAATTATTATTGTTAGTTTAGGTGGGGTGTTCACAATTAGTAGTATTTACTCACCTTGAGAGGAGAACACAAACTTCTCCCTAAATCCTTTAACAATTCACTTGGTCACAATTATTCCAAAGGACATAAAATATGGCAACACACTTCTACCCTTAATTATTCATGAATAGTCTAACTAATTCTATCTATTTATTTAACTAATAGGTTGCTCCTAAATTGTAAACATATGCCTTAAGATTTTTAACTCTTGGATGGTCAAACACAACTTTTTATAGTTATCCTTGGTTCCACTTATTGTTCTTACTTCTCATCTCCAAATCCAAATTTCACTGTTAGTTCAATTCCAAATAGGGATACTAAGTTGTTAAACCATTTATTAACTTAACCCTAACATATTTAAACATTTTATCATCTAACTCTAATTCAAGACACGTTCAACAAAACTATTCTCAAACTTTATTCTTCACAATTACTGACCTTTAAATTCATCAACAACTTAGGAATAGTCATTTTCCTTGTCCCAAATTAATTCGTGATCTTGATCAATATTTAATACCTTGAATCCTCTCTAATATGCTTAATTATGCCAATATTCCTTATTCATGGATTTATTAATTTCACTAGTATGGCAAGAGGGATCAACCATCCAAATTTCATAATTAGTCATCAAATTGATATTATCACATAAGACCACTTAATCAACTCTGAATAGGCTTTCCATTCCTCTTTCCTTACTTTTACATTAATAAAACTCCAAGAAAAGATAAAAAAAAATTAGAAAATCAACTCTCAACTCAAAACAAAAACTTTTGGTAGCTTTAAGCCTTCCCCTAGACGATTAGTGATGTTAGAGGAGCCCAATAACTTCAAAGTGTGTAATTTCCTTATGAGGACACATGTCATAGAAAAAAAATCTGAGTTGTCCAAGGAGAGATTCAAACCTAAGTGCCTTTGAATGCATAAGGTAAGGCTTAGCCACATGTACTAGCCTTAAACTCAGGTATAATGATACTTCATTAATATTTAGATCTTGTTAAATTTCTTTTTCAGTACTCCTCAATTACAAAATTTACTCTTGTCCCAATCGTATTTCCTTACTTTTCCAATTCATAAAATCATAAAAAAAAAAAATTCCCACTTAAAATTTGTTATTTAGCATGAGAATTTTGGGAATATTACATTCTCTCCCCAAAAGAAATTTGGTCCTCGAATTTGAATGCATCAATACCTTAACTTACACACAGATAGGGATATTTGGCTTGTATATCCGCCTTAACTTCCTACATGGTTCTTCTTGGGTGTGACTGATCCATTAAACTTTCACATAAGTGATCTCCTTTTAGCTAAGCTTCTTAACCTACCTTCCAGAATATCCACACAAATTCTTTACAAGCTAACCCCACATCCAATTGAAAATCTTGCTTCCAACACTTATGATGGGTTAGACAAGTACTTTTTAAGCATTGACACATGTAAAACTAAATGCACTTCAACAAACTTAGGGGTTTAGACAAGTCAATTTACTACAACGCTAGTTCTTCTAGAATTTTGAATGGGCTAACATATTAAGTTACTCTCAATTAGCACAAGCTGGACTTCTAAAGGCACTCTACCTCCCTTGCAGTCTCCTAATTTAATACAACCTTCTCTATGTTAAAATCTTTTTCCTGTATAAATTTTCTTTTTCTATCTCTTTGTATTTTCACATAGTTCAAACTTCATAATTTTTACTTAAGATTTCACATAGCATCAACTTATCTTCATGATTGTAAGGATATCATAGTTCCTCAATTTTACTTATGATTCCATTTTCATCCTTCAACTTTATTTTTAATTTGGTCTTTTACCTTTACTTTATGTTTCAGTTTTGTCCTTTAAATTTATTTGGTACTTATTTGATCCTTTAATTTTATTTTAAATTTCATTTTTCCCTTAAATTCATTTGACACTAATCCAATCCCTTAACTTTATCTTAAGTTTTTGTCATGATAAAAAAATATTAGTCATGACCGGCACATAGGCTAAACCACCCTAGCCTAGCAAGCCTAAGACAACATCCTTACAAAGCTCACAAAAGTAACTATAAAATGAAATTTCATAAATTTACTTAGACATTACCACAAATTCACCAGCACCTCCCTTAAAATTTCATCATTTTCCATTCCTATATAACCAATCTTGTTCTAACAATTTTAGAATGATATCTATAACATCCTAGAATTTTTAAATCTATGTTAATTAAAATATATATATTTGGATAATTTAAAATATATATACGAGGGTGAATTAAGTGAAAATTAATTTTGGCAAAGTAACATATAATTATTAGTTGACTCATAAGAATTTAATGTGCCAAGAAAAAAGAATTAAAATAAAATTTTAAGGACTAAAATGAAAGGATAAAAAAATTTGGGGTAGAAATTATAATTTTTAAGGACTAAAGTAAAGAGAAAATAATATTATCCTAGATAAAATTATAGTTTTAACTTTTTATAAAAGAAACAAAAAAAAGGAAGTGTTAGTAGAGGAATTATTGCATAATGACCAAATTGAAAGAAAAAGTAATACTTAGGTAGAAAATATAATTTTAATAGGGACTAAAGTGAAAATAAAATATATTATCAAGATAAAATTATAATTTTAGCCATTGCATAGTAATTGCATAGTAAACGACGCCTAACACATAAAAAACGTGCTTTTTACTATTTGCATAGTAACTTGAAAAACTTCTATAAATAGGACGAACATTTTTTAAGTTGTTCATTCAAACTTAAGAGAAAGGAAGAGAAAGGGAGCAACAATGGAAGAAGTGCTCGTAGGAAATTTAGATTTCAAACTCACATTAAAAGTAGTCTATATTTTTATTCTCTATATACCTCTTTATGAACTAGTTTATTAATATTTTTCAATATATCTTGTTATGTATGCATTTGATTAGTTTTGTTCATCTGTAAATTGCTGCATGGTAATTTCTAAAGGCATATTGAACTTTTTAGTTTTAAACTCACCATGGTGATGAATTGACCAATATTTAGACATGGTGATAATCATGAGAATGATGATATGATAAGGTAGCCATAAGTATGGGATTATGGATACAAAAGAAACCAAATGTGCATTCATGCATTATCATACATAGCCCATATTAATGTTCCTACTAAACTTTACTCTGTATTTAGTTTTGACTTTTCAAAGTCTAAATTGGTATAGGAGCCTTTAACATGGTTTATATTCCTGGATGTTTTTGATAGGGAAAAATAGTAACTCCACTTTCTAGTGACCATTTAGGCGGTAAAAGAAAAACCAACCATAGATCTCAAGAGATATGGGACTTGAATTAATCAATTAGGCAACGTAGCGTGCTATAACTTATATGTACAAGGCCCATAAGGCTCCATAAAGGTATTATTTAATTTCATTTTAATGTCTTATTTTACTTATTCCATTAATTGGGATTCTACCGCTACCATGTACATAACATGTAAAAATTTATATAAAAGAAATAACCTAGTACTCTGAAATGACTAAGCCCTATACAAAATCAATATTAATAATAATAACAGCAATAAAAATAATAATATTTGGCGTAACATAAATCAATTCAGATTATTCATATCTAAAGTCTGTATACCAAACATTTTATATGAAAACATACATCTTATTTATAAATACAAATAAGTTCGTAGTAGTCACATAGTTAAAACATATTATACACATTATTTTCTTATAACATTACAAAAAAAAATGATATGTTACTAAAGTCTATTACATAACTTGTTTGTTTTTACTTGAAAAATGTTATTCAACTTGGATGAGATTATGAATCTCAGTAATCATATATTTTATTAGAATATACAAGTATCATTAACATACCTACTGTAAGAACTAAGAACATTTATAAGGGCTACGTATGATAATGCATGAATGCACATTTGGTTTCTTTTGTAACCATAATCTCATACTTCTAGCTACTTCATCATATCAACATTCTCATGATCATCATCATGTCTAACTATTGGCCAATTCATCATCGTGGTGAGTTTAAAAACTCAAGAGTTCCTTCTACCTTTAAAAATTACCATGCAACAATTTATAAATGAACAAAACTAACCAAATGCATACATAACAAGATATACTGAAAAATATTAATGAGCCAGTTCTTAAACAGGTATATAGAGAATAAAAATATAAACTACATTTAACATGAGTTTGAAATCTGAATTTCCTATGAGCACTTCCTCCACTAGCTCTCCCTTTCTCTTCCTTTTTCCTAACTTCAAATGAAAAACTTAAGAAATGTTCATCCTATTTATAAAAGTTTTTCAAGTTACTATGCAAATAGTTAAAAAAATGTTTTTGATGTGTTAACCACTGTTTACTATGCAATGGCTAAAATTATATTTTTATCTTGACAATACATTTTCTTTTCATTTTAGTCCCGATTAAAATTATAGTTTCTACTCTAAATATTACTTTTTCTTTCAATTTGGTCCTTATGCAATAATTCCTCTTTAACACTTCCTTTTTAATTTTTTGTTTCTTTTATAAAAAGTTAAAACTATAATTTTATCCAATACAATTGTGAACACCCCATCTCATAAATAAGGATAATCAAAATAAAAATTAATTAATCAATTAAATAATTAACCAATAAAAAGAAAAATAGAATTGAAAACAACAAATATAAATTCACCATCAAATATAAAGAACTTAACAAAAGTAAAAAGGAGGAAATTAAGATACCTCATAAATGTATTAAATTGATCAATTAAGCAAAGCAACAAATAAAAAAAAAACAAAATATATAGATATAAATAATAATAATAGTTCAAAAATAAATAAATAATAAGCAACTAAATAAAATGAAATAAAACACAATGCTGATAACAAAACAACAAAATCGATTATGACGGCAGGAACAAAAACCTTCCAAGCAGCCTCGAAGCACTGCCAACCTGCTACATTGTGTATGCCTTCAGAACACTTGCACCAAAATGGATCCCATGCTTCAGCCAGGCTACATATTAGGGAGCTCGAGGAAGCAGAGGAGTCAAATGGGTGCTGAGTATGAGCTACATGCATGACTTTTTCCATTTCTGCGTTAAGAATAAGGAGACTCAGATGGAGGCAAGGAGGAGGAGTAAACCAGAGAACATGAAAGGAGAGGTAGCTAGTGGAGGGGCATAGGAGGGATTAGCTTTGACTTTCAAAGTATAGAAGCAGAGATCGAACCAAAGAGAAAAGGGAGAAGAGAAAAAGAAGGAGAGACAAAAAGAGGGAGAGAAAGGACCGAGAGGAGAAGAGGGAGTGAGGGACTGTGGTGAGAAGAAGGAGCAGGACCGAGAAATGTATGTATGAGTAGAAACGAAGGGGTCGTGACAAGTAGAAGTGAGAATGTAATGACGAGCAGGAATGAGGGGACTGTGAAGAGTTGAACCGAAGTTTTGAGATAAGCAAAACCAACCTGAAACAGAGAAGTAAATGGGACCTAGAGCAAGTTGAGAAGAAAGAACACCCTCCCCTATTCCAAGCAGCGTGAACAGGGGTGAACAGAGGTGAGAAAGTTGAGAAAGGGGGAAGAGAGGAGAGAGAGGGAGGGAGGAGTTAGAAACACCACGAACTCACCACGGACCAAGGAGTGAGAGAGATAGAGATCGAGCTGAGAAAAAGAGAAGAAGATGAGGAGGAGAGCTTATGATAAAGGTGAACAGAGGGTGCCAAGCCATGGGAAGGAGAAGAGAGGAAAGAGAAAAAGAGGAGAGAGAAACATTGTGGACTCATTATAGACCGAAGAGAGAGAGAGAAGTAAGAAGGAAGTAGAAGAAGAGCGCCACTAGATATGCTGGCTGAGGAGAAGCCGAGGCTGAAAGAAGAAGGAAGGAGTTAGGTATAATCCACTTGCATGAGAATCCTCACATCCAGTAGCCAGTAATCGACGTGATATCATTTTTGTTTTTTTTGGTTTTTGTTTTTTAATTTTATTACTTTATTTGTTTTTTATATATGCCAATGTGAGACTAATCTTGATCCTACAAGTGAGGTCCTAAAAAATCCTCGGGTGAGAATATTGTTCTCCTCGAGCGCTTGGGATCATGTGAGATTTTAATCTCCTTAAATCCAGAAAATTAGTACATGTTTGTTTTAAAAATAATAATAATGTGAAAATGAATACTTTAATTAAATATTTTCCATTATTTATGAAATCATCATGTGAGAATATTGTTCTCCTCGAGTGCTTGGGATCATGTGAGATTTTAATCTCTTTAGATCTTGAAAATTAGTACATATTTGTTTCAAAATAATAATAATGCAAAAAAAAAACTTTAATTAATCATTTACTTTAATTAAATATTTTCCATTGCTTACGAAATCATCATGTGAGAATATTGTTCTCCCTAAGTGCTTGGGATCATGTGAGATTTTAATCTCCTTAGATCCCTAAAATTAGTACATATTTGTTTCAAAACAATAATAATGCAAAAAAATTACTTTAATTAGACATTTACCTTAATTAAATATCTTCCGTTGTTTACGAAATCATCGTGTGAGAATGTCGTTCCCCTTGAGTGCTTGGGGTCGTATGAGATTTTAGTCTCCATAAACCTTGAAAATTAGTACATGCTTGTTTTAAGATAATAATAACAATAATGATAACAATGCAAAAATAAATATCTTAATTAAATTTTTTTAATTACAAAATGGTTAAGTTCATTCTTCATAATCGTTTCATTTAAATTTCAAAATAAAGATTAAAATTTCAAAAATAAACAAAAATTAAAAAGAAAGAAAAATGAAGAGGTCAAGAGAGCTAGATCAATCAGGTTGTTGTAAATTAAAATATCTAAATCAAATTCCAATCTCACTTTATTTATAAGAATTTGTTTAATTTGAACTCTCATATTCTTATCACAAAAAGTACTAATCATCAACCAATAGATAAGCCGTTTTGGTTGAAGTACGTGGACTTTGATCCTTTTCACGTGGTACGTAGGCCCTAGGCTGTCATCCTAGGTCGAGTCCATCCTTTGTAAATATTTATTTGTTTGTCATTATTATTATTGTTTTTGTCTTCTTTGTTTAACATGCATCCATGCTAACAAGGGTAATTGAGATAAATTTAAGGTCATATCCTATCTCAATTGACTAGTTTAAGGTAACCATCCTTATAGACAGGTGTTATGGGGCGCCTAACACTTTCGCCACACTCAAATAGACTCCTGAATTCATCTCTCTTCTCGCAGACAATTTTTGACTTTTTTCTTTTTGTTTTAAATTAGTTTTCCAAAGTTTTCTGTTAAAAATTTTGGCAGTGACTCTAAGTAAATTGATTTTCAAGATTCGTTTTTGGGAATCAAGTTAAACACTTTCTTATTTCTTCTCACTGAAAGGTCGATTACGACAGTTTGGTGACTTCACTAGGGATACTTTGAGAGTCAAGTTGGTTTAGTTAGTCAGTTAGAATAATATGGCTTTCTATTATCTTGATTACCCTTGCCATGTTTTATTTGGTTTAATTGTTTATCCTTCTTCGTTGTCTTCCTATTTATTTATCTTTTATGGTTGCATGATATGCCTGTATGTTCTTATGTATTTGTTATTTATTTTTGCTACTTGTATAGGTGTATATTTTCCTTTTTAGTCATCCAACACGCTTAAAGTTCTTCATTTGCCATATAACGTTGTTAGTTTATTTGTAATACATATGCTAGAGTAGACAACATGTGGAATAAAACCTTAGGGTAGACGACTCCTATCTGTGTCATAAAATTTTTGGCTTATGTTACAATTTATCTATTGGACAAATGAGGGTTAGGTAGACTATAGGTTCAAAGGTTTGTATGCTCCCCTTGCACCTTAAGCATAGTGACACTCTACTTCACACACTTTTGGGCTCTATACTCAGGTCCTCGCTTGCCTTAGGTTAGTAGAGATTTATATTGGTTTTCCTGTGAAGCTTCTTACTTCCAGAGATTACAGTGAATACCTTGCTCAGGTTGTACCTCGTTATGTGGATTTGACTAGAGTGGGATTTTGTCCTCTTTGAGTCCAATTCATGTTGTGAGATCGTCATTCTTTTGAGTGGGGACAATGTGGGAGCTAGTAATCCTCTAAGAAATTAGAACTACCCTCAGAACTATGTACATTAATATACTAAACTCAATAGACAACTATCCTAGGGCCTAACATCTTTAGGTACCATTACCTTTCTTAGGGTTGACCCGAGTTAGGACACCAACAGAGCATATTGCACTCGCATTTTGCATGTTGTCACATTATTCATGGCATGATTACATGTTGTTTTTAAATTTTTTTTGTGTGCAATTTTTAATTATCACAACATTTTCATTTGATGCATTATTAGCCAAACAAAATGAGCTAAAATTGAAAACTTCATTGGTGTAAGAAGTTTGGCCTAATGGTGTATCGATGGAGTTAGTAGCCTTTGAAAACCAGTAATTTTTATAAAAACAATATATCAATGGATTATCTGGCTTAGTTATTTAAGCCTCGCCCACGTGAGGACTTACTTCTCCTTTGGTTGAGAGTTATATCTATTATTCCTAATGAATCAATAAGGCTCTTGGTGATTAATAGTGAATAAACTGTCAAGTAATTCATTGATTAAATAAGTTATGTGCTCATTTCATTTTGTTTCTAACCAATGGACTTGTTATATCACAAATTGTCATTTTCATTGATTGGCATAAAGATATGATGGAGTCATAAGACACCACACAACTCAAGACACAAGCCCAACAAGAACAACCTCGACTAGGAAAAGAGTTAAAGTAAAGGTAGAAGATGAATCAGTTGATAGCTTAATTGTTATAAATGGGAAACTTAGAGGGGAACAGCTCTGCTATTTCAAAGGGATTATGGAGATACATTAGATTTATTATCGATCCCTATCTAGCCTGATGCACTTGTGGCCTTAGCCCAACATTGGGATGATTCATTGAGATGCTTCACATTTCCAACCTTCCAACTTGCACCTACATTAGAAGAATACGGGGGCTTGATGAAAATGCATGTTACCAGAGACACCCCAAACTACTTGTACCCTGGGTATCTCCCTACCAAGCATGTGATAGCTCAAATTCTGGGGGAGGAATCTATGCGAGTACAATTATACCACTTTGGGGCAACAAAAGGTTTATCTAGGAAACATTTAGAGAAAAGGTTGGAGGCATTAGCTGAAAAGGGGAATTGGGTGGTTTTCTGAAGAGTCCTCGCCCTAGCAGTATATAGGTTAGTATTATTCCCATCAGCAGTGGAAGTAATTGATCTGGTAGCAGTAAGTGTCTTGTGGATGGTAGAAAATCATCATGTGAATCCAGTGCTAGCACTTCTAGCAGAAATGTTTCTAACATTAAGTTTCTGCCATAGAGAAAAGAAAGGAAAGTTGAAGTGTTGTCAGTCGTTGTTGAATATATGATGGGTCAATCATGTTTATGGCAGAGAATATCAGCTTGGAATGAGATTTGACACCATCCATCACCCGATTCGAGATTATCCATGTCGCAAAGGATCAATCCACTGCAAGCAAAAATGAACTACAATAAGTGGATCAAAAAAATAGAAGAATTTGAAGATATCACAATTTGGTGAAAGCTTTCTTGGTGGGAAAGCGAGGATATCATTTACTGTTGCAGAAATTTCCCCAACGTTCCCCCTTTAGGTACCCGAGGATGCATTAATTATAACCCCGTGGTCATGCATTGCCAATTTGCATAGAAACAGGACATCCCATTTAAAGAGGTTGTGCAAAGATTCAGTTTCTACTATAGTTGTCGTAACTGACCTTTTGGCGGAATAAAATAAAAAGTGTTTAAATTGATTCCCAAAAATGAGTCTTGAAAATCAATTTATTTGGAGTCGCCACCAAAATTTTTAATGGAAAACTTTGGAAAACCCATTTAAAATAAAAAAGAAAAAAGGCAACGTGGTCTGCGAAATCAGAAATGAGTTCGGGAGTCTGTTTGAGTGTGGGGAAGGTGTTAGGCACCCCACAACACCCATCCATAAGGACGGTTACCTTAAACCAGTCAGCTGAAATAGAATATGGCTTTTAAATTTACCTCAATTACCCTTTATTAATATGCATGCCCATTAAACAGAGAAGACAAAAACGACAATAGTGGAAATAAATAGATAGATATTTACAAAGGCGGACTTGACCAAGGATAAGAGCCTAGGGCCTATGTACCCTACGATAGGGATCAAAGTCCACGTAGTTCGACTAAATGGCATGTTTATTGGTTAATGATTTGTGAATTTCAACAAGAGGGTTTCAGTTAAATGGATTTTCATAAACAAAACGTAATTGGGATTTGGTTCATGTGTTTTAATTTACGACAACCTGATTAATCTAACCCTCTTGACCTCTTCATTTTTCTCTCTTTTTAATTTATTATTTTTTTTGTTTTTGGGATTTTAATCTTTATTTTGAAATTTAAATAAAATGAAATGATTATAAGGAACGAATTCAATCACGTAAAGAAATGAAATTATTTAATTAAGACATTTATTTTTGTAATATGGTTATTATTGTTATTATTATTTTATAACAAATATGTGTTGATTTTGGGGATCCAAGGAGATTAAAATCTCACATGACCCCATGCAATCGAGGAAAACAATATTCTCACACGATAATTTTGTAAATAATAAAAATTATTTAATTAAAGTAAATATTTAGTTGTTAATATATTTAAAACCAATGTGTACCAAATTTAGGGATCTAAGGAGATTAAAATCTCACATGATTCCATGCAATCGAGGAGAACAAAATTCTCACACGATTATTTCATAAATAATGGAAAATATTTAATTAAAGTAAATATTTAATTATTATTATTTTTACAACAAATGTGTACTAATTTTAAGGATCTAAGGAGATTAAAATCTCACATAGTCTCATGCAATCGAGGAGGACAAAATCCTCACACGATAATTTCATAAATAATGGAAAATTATTTAATTAAAGTAAATATTTAATTATTATTATTTTTACAATAGATATGTACTAAATTTCGGGATTTAAGGAAATTAATATTCCTACGTGGCTTTTGCCTAGGTGCCTAAGGAGACTACTGTTTTCACGTGGCATTATTGAAACCCGGAACAGGATAATGATGAGGATAATAATGATGATACTAGTGGTGGAAAGAACACACTAAACAATAATATAAGATAAAGTAGAATAAAAAAAAATAACAACTAAATGAATAAACTAAATAAAAAAAGTTTAAAAATATGAAAGTAAGAAACACTCCCTAAATAAAATAAAGTATAATAAAATAAAATACAAGAAATAATAATAATAATAAAGTGGTAATAACAAACCGTGTTTCCCCTTCGGATCTTGCATATCGACTTTGAATACTATCAGCCCCAGAACATCGTCGTTCAAAGATGGGTTCACAGAACTCACCACCAACACCAGATCTTTGCCTAAGACCATGTGTCCCTCCTTAGTAGTAATCCCCAAATGATTTAGAAGCATTTTGACTCCATTCCCCTTTGAAGTTCCCGAGGGTACAATTTCAAGCATGTCTGGCACAACTTGAACAACCCTGGCATGATCTGTTGTTGCCTCTGACCAGTATGGCCGCAATGTGCTAGCCATTCTCTGAGCAGTGTCCAAGAAAATCATTTTCTTAAGGCCACTAGGCTTGTCACCGAAGCTGTTGATCTGGCCTCTTCTTAAGTTGAAATCACCAATTACATCTCCTAGATGATCTTCCGGAGTAACCACTTCAACTTTCATCACAGGTTCAAGTATCCTAGGTCCAGCTTTTCTCATTCTTTCCCGAAGAGCTCCTCTTGCTGCCAATTGGAATGCCAGGACACTTGAATCCACATCATGGTAGAAACCATCTACAAAGACTGCACGTACATCAACAACTGGAAATCCAGCAAGTACCCCATTGCTCATACACTCCTCCAATCCTTTCATCACTCCTGGAATGTATTCTTTTGGTACAGCACCTCTTTAGATCTCACTCTTGAACTCATATCCACTACCTGGCTCCAAGGGTTCAAACTGAATAGTGATAGCAGCAAATTGACCTTGTCCACTCGACTGTTTCTTGTGCACATACTTCACTTTTGAGACTTTGGAAATGCTTTCTCTGTAGTTTACTTGGGGTGCACCAACATTAGCTTCCACCTTAAATTCTCTCTTGAGTCGGTCAACAATGATTTCAAGATGCAATTCTCCCATTCCTTCAATCACCATCTGGTTAATCTCTTCATCCCCAGAGAAGTGGAATGAAGGGTCTTCTCGGGCAAGCTGAATTAAACCATTGGCCATCTTGTCAACATCAGCTTTAGTTTTGGGTTCAATTGCAACCTTTATCACAGGATCAGGAAAGTCCATACGCTTAAGCACAATAGGATTGTCAGGGTCACACAATGTTTCACCTGTAATTGTATCTTTTAAACCTGCCAGAGCTATAATATCACCCGTTAAAGCTACCTTAACATCCTCCCTGCTATTCGCATGCATTTCTAGTAGTCTACCAATTCTCTCCTTTTTCCCTTTGTTTGCATTAAGTACATAAGACCTTGCTGAAAGCTTTCCAGCGTACACCCTAACAAATGTAAGGGAACTAACAAATGGATCGCTCATGATCTTAAACGCTAGTCCAAAAAATGGTTCATCATCAATTGCTTTTCTTTCAAGTGTCACTTCTGGGTTTTCAGGGTCAGTTCCTTTCATTGGTGGCAAGTCAAGTGGTGATGGCAGATAATCCACAACAGCATCAAGTAGTGGTTGGACCCCCTTATTTTTGAAAGCTGAGCCACACAATACTGGCATAAATTTTCTTGATATGGTTCCCTGGCTAATTAATTTTTTGATGGTCTTTTCATCTAATTCATGTCCTTCTAGGTAGCTCTCCATAGCTTGATCATCCAACTCAACTATGGCTTCTATCATCTAGGATCAATAATCCTGAGCTAGCTCTTGAAGATTAGCGGGAATATCTTCATAAGCAAACTTGGCACCCAACTCTTCCCCAGACTAAACTATAGCTTTCATTCTCACAAGATAAACAACTCCCTGAAAGTTATCTTCTGAACCAATTGGTATCTGAATTACAAGTGGTTGAGCACCCAAATTTGTTACTATCATATGTCTTGTTCAGAAAAATTTTGCTCCAAGACGGTCCATCTTATTAACAAAACAAATTCGTGGGACCCCATATTTATTAGCTTGTCTCCAGACAGTTTCCGATTGTGGTTCCACACCAGCAACACTATTAAACAAGCATATAGCTCCATCCAACACCTTAAGAGCTCGCTCCACTTCTAGGGTGAAGTCAACATGACCGGGAGTATCAATTATGTTGATCCAGTGCTTATCCCAAAATGTAGTGGTTGCAGCGGAAGTTATGGTAATCCCTCTTTCTTGTTCTTGTTCCATCCAGTCCATTGTAGCCATTCCTTCGTGTACTTCTCCACTTTTGTAGTTTCTTCCTGTATGGTAGAGAATTCGTTCAGTTGTAGTTGTCTTTCTAGCATCTATGTGAGCCATGATTCCAATATTGTGATAATCATTCAATGGAACAACTCGACTTGAATCTTCTGCAGCCATGGCTAAAACAGTCAAGTTTGTTTCGCTCTGACGCCGTAAACTGGGGAGGTGTGAAGATTTAGAGCTGATTCATGAAGTTCCAAATAACTGAGAAAGGGAAGATGAAGTAAGAGAATGAGAGGACCGAGGGCGAACACCAATGAAATGAAATGGAGAGAGAGTTGGCCTCCTTTGAGACCCATTGAAGCTGCAGAGAGAAGAAGCTGAAGCGGCCGTCGCTCTGAAAGACTTCGTCGCCATATTTTCCACAGAGTAAAGAGAGTGTGTCTTACTGATTGTGTTGGCGCACTTCTTCTCTCTCCCTCTATCCATCTCTCTCCTGCAGAAGAAGAAGTAACCCGAGAAGAGTAAGAGCGTGAGGGGTCCCGAGGGTGGAACCAGAGAGCTTCGATCTCTCTCCCTTTTTTTTGTTTCAGCTTCAATTTTTTTTCTTCCCCTCTCGGCCTATGGCTAGCGATAACATTACTGAGAATAGCATATAGTCGAAGTTAAGCACAATGACTAACACTCCCACTGCTTGCTTAGCGTCTGGCAGGTGGCCAGTGAGCAAGACTAGAATCTCATAACACCACCACTCGAGCCAGGTATCGAGACCGCATGATCCCCTGAGCTTGAGCAGCCTTATCCAATCCTTAATGCTATGATCACGCCACCCTCCTTCCCTCCACCTGCTTTCATGAACCTTCAGCAGGCTTTTACGTTGGCTCCTGCAAATCTCCCTTAACACAGTGCTTTTTCTCCTTTTTGCAGCTTTCCAGCATAACATGTCCATTCTTTTTACTAGCCTTTTCCATTTTTCTTTTTATTACACTATTATCATTAATATTTTTGAGTTTTTTAATTTTTAATTTTTTAATTTTTCCTTATATATATTCTTTTATATTTTATAGTTTTGCTTTGATTTATTATAATTTTTTTAATTAGCTAATATATATATATATATATTGAGTTTATTTAATTATCACCCATTATTTATTTTTAATTCCAAATTGTCCCCCAATTGAAAATGTCATTTGAAATTCCTATTTGCCTAATTATTAATTAATTAGTGTATCAATTAATTAAATGATTAGACAATTAGGGATGGGGTGTTCACAACAGTGATCTGCTAAAGGTGGAAATGATCCATAAGATAAGGGAGGCATGAAGCCACGTAGTGTGTAAGGGGAGATTCGAGTTAGGGAAGCACGTCATGGCAACAACTAAAGGATACGAGGCTTGGCTCAAAGAAAGGACCAGTAGGATCCATCCATCCCCGAGACCTTATAACCCCTTATTAAGTAATGACCTATAAGAGGTTAATGAATGTTTAGCCAAGCAATTAGAAGGTAAAAAGGATGAACTGTAAAATCTAGAAGAATTAAGCAAAAGGCACTTGGAAAGCTTAGCTAAGTCACAAGAAGACGAGAGAGCAAAAAGGAGAAAAGAGTCAAAGATGAACATCGAGCTGAAAAGATTGAAGGAGGAAAATGACAAGTAAAAAGACACCATAAGGAGGATTCAAAAACGAGCTGAAGAAAGCAACAAGAAGGCCCTCAATTATCAAACTTGATTGTTAAAGACTGTTAAAGAAAAGGACACCATGATGAGGTAAGTGGAAGAACTCAAGTCTCCTAATGACCTCCAATGACAAATTGATGTACTCATCAAACGAATGGAAGAAAAGATGAGGGAGGTGACTAGTGTCAAAATTGATAACGCGATAGTCATACAAAACTTAATTGAACAGCTCAACCATCAAACTGAAAAAGCTTGATTATAGGAGACTCACCATGAAGAGTAAGTGGTCAAGAAAGAAAGGTGGCTAGAGTGCTTTAGAAGGATGATTCTATTCACCAATGATGCCATTCCTGAATTCACCTATGCATATCATTAAGTAGAAGGGCACGCCATCCCCACAAAGACTTTTGCAGCTATAGTTGAATTTCTCACTTTGTGTCATAACCTTATGGAAGATCTAAAGATGATGATGAAATTCTAGATAAGCGAGAGATGGAGGGAACTTCAATATGTTGTAAACTGAACTCATAGGTTGGGTCACTATTGATGTATAAATTTAGATCAAGTAATGTAATCAAACATTCTATTTTTAGTAAAATGAACAGTTTCTTCTTCGGGCTATCAAATACATTCATTACTGCATATGTGAAGTATCAGAAATCATGCGAAGAATGAATGGATTATGTGGTGCAAAATAGACCTGTGCCTATGGACATTAGACGTCCCTTGTGTTAGCCATTAACTTTGATTCATTAAGTGATACATTACGTACCTTCAAAGATTCAAGGGTCTGAGGTTCTTGTACCTTTATGCCTAGTCAGCATACTAACAAATCAGAAATCTAAGTAATTGTTTTATTATTAAGGTTTGTTATTTTTTTTTAACAAACCAGGTAAGAAGCCAATATTGCCCTAGGGGGGAAGAATTCGTCTAACCAAGCTCAACCGTCAAGTAGAACGTATTTAACCGAGGCACGTGTTAGAGCTATAGCTGCCAAAAATAGTGGATCAGAGTCTAAGCAATAGTTTGAAGTCAAAGTAGGGGCTTTGAAGGATCAAATGGGGACAATGCAATCTCAAATGTTAGAAATGATGAAGCTACTGCAGAATATGAGCTCAAGTATTACCGCAAATAATGTTTCACTAATCCCCATTAATACGGACCATGGCGTCCCTAATACAAGCGTTGAAATATCAGGAGTAACTTTAGGTAGTCCCTCTGCCACTAGGGTACTAAAACCGACATAGAGGCTTGTGACAGTAAATCGACCACCAAATCCCTTGACTTCAAGGGTGGAAGGACAGGGGTATCAGAACTAAAACTAAAGGGGTGTTTTCACCTATAACCTTCTAGGAGGGGAACCACCTGTCAGATTCATTGATCCTACTCTACCAGCCGCTATTACTAGCCTCATGGTGAAAGGACAACTAGAAGAAAGATTAGGAATAAGTTATAACAGAGGTCAAGGACAAGTTACGGGCTCTACAGGGGCCAACTAACTAGAAGTCTGTCGAATTGGAGGAGTTATGTTTAGCCCTGGAGGTACCCATCCTTAAAAAAATTAAAGGGCCTAAGTTCACCAAGTATGATGGTAGTGGAGACCCACATTACCATCTAAAGTCATACTGCACCAAAATGTTGGTATGGTCTAGGGATGAAAGATTCCTTATAAGCTTCTTCCACAAGAGCCTAATTGCACAACATTACATTGGTTCATAAGACTAGATCATGTTAAACTAAAGAGGTGAAGAGATCTTACTGGTGTATTCATGAGGCAATGCAAGTTCAACCTGGATACAGCTCACACATTAGAGCACTTAAAGGGGTTGAAGAAGAACAGAATAGAGACCTTTAAGGAATATGCTTAAATGTAGAGAGCTACAATAGTTGAGGTTCAGCCGCCACTTCTGGACTCGGAGTTATGCTCTTATTTTATTTGTACCTTGGGGGACCCGTATCATAAGATAATGTTGGGGACCCATGTGAATTAATTTGCCGACCTTATCTAAGTTGGGGAGAGAATAGACGCAGATGTACGCGATGGGTTGTTTAAAGGTACGTCTACAGAAACTAACAGGCCTATAAGCAATCGGAAGAAGGAAGGGGATGGCAGTCACATCCATGCTACATACCAACACCCTCACCCCACGCATAATCAATATCCCTAAGCACCATTTCACGATCTAAACTTAACTATGTCTTACCAACTGTACGGCCCAGACATGAGTAGTCATATGAATTATTTAACATCGTCGTAATCCCATCTTGGACTGTACAAATGACGGCCTAAAATAGAGGGTTTAGGCCTATGCAACAGTCTTACAATGATAGGCCATTACCCAACTTCAATGTCAGTCGATCGGAGCTCTTCCACGACTTGGTGGCAAAAAAGCTCATGGGCCCTAAGCCTGTTAAGCCATTTCAGTCACCATTCCTGGGATGGTATGACTCCAACACTACTTGTGAGTATCATATGAGAGCTACGGGGCACAACATTGACAAGTGTGATGCCTTCAGGAAACACATTTTGGTGTCATTAGACAATAATCATCACTAACCCTTTGCCAAGTCACGATAAAGGGTGGCAAGTGTCCATGATAGATGGGGAAGATCTCAGCTTGAAAAACTTGACAGATGCATTGTGCATCATACGATGGTTATATGAAAGTTTGAAGGACGCTAACTATGTCCCCACTCAGAATAGTTACTGCAAGTTACATGAAGGAAAAGTGGGCCATGAAATTGAAGACTGTGAACAGTTCAAGGAATTAGCATAAAGAATGATGACGTTCAGAGTTTTGACCATTGAAAGAACTCGAGGACCCACTGAGGGGAATGTGTACGTCACAAAGAAAGATGGTGCCTGGACCAAGAGACTGCTTGACCCCACAAAGCCTAGAAACTCCTTCCTAGTGGTTAATAAGCCACTCTACGAAGTTAAAGAGGTCAACCCAGCCCAAAGCAATCATGACCTGCAAGGTACAATGCAAGGATCCTTGCTTGTACCCACACCGGTGCCTGTCAAAAGTCTAATTGCCACTATTTATGTGCCATCTCCATTTCTGTATTAGAGCAATCACGTTGTGCCATGGAATTATGAGTTAAAAATAGAATGCTCTCATGACAATGAGACATAAAAAAAAATGCCTATCACGGAAAAAGGTCAACCAGAAATTGTAGGGGGAATTATTCACAGTAGTTAGGTATACTCTAAAGATGTAGAAAGAACTCCAAACCCGAACCTGGAAGTAGGAGAAAGCTCGAACCTCAAGGAGGCCCCTAGGAAGGGAGGATGAGAGGAGACGAAGGAGTTTTTAAAAATTATGAAGCAGAGAGAGTATGATGTGGTCGATCAATTACGAAAACACCGGCCTGAATCTCTATCTTCACCCTAATAATGAACTCAGAGGCTCACCGAATGGCATTACAGAATGTGTTGGATGAAGCCTATGTAAGACCAGATATCACCCCAGAAAAGGTGGTAAACATGATAAATGTAGTAAAAAACTCTACCTTAATCACCTTTTCTGAAAACAAGGTACACCCCGTGCTGGTTGAAAAGCCCAAGGCCTTCCACATTACTTTGAAATACTATGGATATGTGATTGCTAAAGTACTTATTGATGGAGGGTCCACCTTGAATGTTCTACCTTTATCCACCTTGGGGCAATTACAGGTCAAGAAGTCATGTGTCGAGTGTAATGACATGGTAGTGAGAGCTTTCAATGGGACAAGGAGGGAAGTAATTAGGAAGATTGAACTCCTGGTAGAAATAGGTCCGAATTTATTTACCGTCGAGTTCTAGGTCATGGACATCAGCTTCTATGAAGACCTTAGATTCATATGGCTGGTGCAGTCCCGTTAACCATGCATCAAAGGATTAAGTACATTAATGAAGGGAGGTTCATCACTATAAAAGGTGAAGAAGAGATGATCATTAGCAAGCTGAACATAGTGCCCTACATTGAAAATGCTAAACATGTAATAGACAGCTCCTATCAAGGTCTGAAGGTGTTGGAAGCTAGGAACTTTATGGAAGGAGCCAATCAAAATCCATTGAGGGTAGAGGAATCTACCATGGACATCAATCAAGTGGTGGGCAACATCATGATGAACAACGAGTATCAAAAAGGAAAAGGGTTGGGTGCCAAGCTGCAAGGCATAGGGGAACCGGTTGAGTTACTCGAAAACCCAGGACCATAAGGGTTAGGATATGAACTATCTATGGAGGTTCAAGGGGCACGACAGAAGGAAGGTAAGCCAAGAAGAAAAGTAAAGATACCCCACATCTGAAAAACATTTCCCGCTCCTACTGGGATAATACACCTGGGCGACCCAGCCATAATGGTGAGTGAAGAGGAAGGAGGGCGAGCAAAGGTCATATGGATCTAGCTGGACAAGCTAGGAGAAGCACTTAATAATTGGGAATATGAAATGTTATTAGATGTTATGTTATTAGAGGAATTTGAATCCTCATAACTCTTGTTTAAAGTAGAAGAGCCTAGGCATTGTTTGCATGAGCCTCATGTTGTCACAGATATGAATGATTTAGAAACTGATGATAGTGATGATATATCCTGAACCTTTGCTAAAATAATAGAATCTTCGGAAAAGGGTATCATCCCAAATGAAGAAACCACTAAAGTGATTATTATGGGAACTGATGATGATAAAAAGGAGTTAAAAGTAGTTGATAACCCAGAAAGGGAAGAATTGATTACTTTGTTTAGGGAATATATGGATGTATTTGCTTGGTCTTATCAAGATATGATGGGGATAGATCCCAAAATCGCAGCCCATAAGATACCCTTGCACCCTAATGTGGGACCCAAGAAATAAAAGTTAAGAAGGATGAGGCTAGAGATGTCCCTTAAAATCAAAGAAGAAGTAATGAAACAATAAGATGCTAGTTTCCTAGAAGTTGCTAAATAACCCTAATGGGTCGCGAACATAGTCCCCATGCCAAAGAAGGATGGACGAGTAAGGATGTGCATCGATTATTGGGACTTAAATCGAGCTATCCCAAAAGACGACTTTCCTTTACCTCACATTAATGTTTTGGTCGATAATATAGCAAAAAGCTTCAGGTATTCCTTCATGGATGGGTACTCTGGCTACAATCAAATTCCTATACACCCTGAGGATAGAGAGAATACCACCTTCATCACTCAATGGGGAACCTTTTGCTACAAGGTAATGCCCTTTAGGCTTAAAAATGCCAAAGCCACCTATCAACATGCAATAGTGGTCCTATTCCATGACTTGATACATAAAGAAATAGAGCTATATGTGGATGATATGATTACTAAATCAGCTAAAGGAGAAAGTCACATGGCTGTGTTGCAAAAGCCCTTTGAAAGATTGCGAAAGTACAAACTCCAATTAAATCCTAGTAAGTGCATATTCGGGGCTACATCAAGGAAGCTCTTAGGATTCATTGTCAGTAAGAGGGGAATTGAGGTGGACCCTAATAAAATTAAGGCAATTCATGACATGCCACCCCTTAGTATGGAAATAGAAGTTTGAGGGTTCTTGGGTCATTTGAATTATATAGCTAGGTTCATTGCAAACCTAACTGCCACTTGTGAACCAATATTTAAATTATTATGCAAAAACTAACCTGGAGAATGGAATGAGACTTGCCAGCAAGCGTTTGACAGAATAAAGGAGTATCTCTTAAATCCCCCTGTCTTGGTGTCACCTATGCCAGGGTGGCCCCTTATCCTTTATTTGACGATCCGACTAGGGTCCATGGGTGCTATGTTAGGACAACATGATGAATTAGGGAGAAAGAGCAAGTAATTTATTACCTAAACAAAAAGTTTAATGAATGTGAGTCATGGTATCCATTAATTAAGAATACCTATTGTGGCCTTGTGTAGACCACAAAAAGATTGAGGCAATACATGTTACACCATGTCACATGGCTCATCTCCAGAATAGATCCAATTAAATATATTTTTAAAAGTCCTCATGTATCAGGAAGAGTCTCAAAATGGTAGGTGATACTCTCAGAATATGACGTGAAGTACATGACTAGCAAATCTGTCAAAGGGAGTATTATAGCCAAGCATTTGATGGCTAATCCCTTGGATGAATACAAACTGCTAGACTTCCAGTTCCTGGATGACGATATCTTAACAGTGGAGGATGATGAACCAAAGGAGGTCAAGTGGACGATGTATTTCGATGGGGTTGCCAATGTACACGGCAGCGGACTAGGGGCTGTGATAACATCGCTCGAATGTAAATAGTATCCAGTGGTGGTCAAGCTTAGTTTCTACTACCCGAATAATGTGGTAGAATATGAGGCTTGTGTCAATGGCTTGCAAGCTACCATAGAGTTAGGTGCCAAAGATCTTGATGTATTTGGAGATTCAGCCCTAGTGATTTATTAGGTAAAGGGAGAATGGCAAACCAAAGATCCCAAATTGATCCCATACCAAAAGTACCTAACGGAATTGATGTTGAAGTTTGAGGAGATAAACTTCACACATCTAACCCATGATAAAAATCAGTTTGCTGATGCGTTGGCTACCCTTGCCATAATGATCAAGCTAGACTGTGGAGTTAATGTGTTACCAGTACGGGTGGAGACCTGAGACACCCCAACCTACTACCTAAATGTAGAGATACAAGGTGATGAACAACTGTGGTTCCATGACATAAAAAATTATGTTTAGAGTTAGTAATATCCAACTGGGGCATCAGAGAATAATCCAAAGACCATTCATTGATTGGAGATGAATTTCTTCCTTAGCAAAGACGTGTTGTATAAAAGGTTATGGGATAACACTCTGCTTAGATGCGTGGATACATCAGAAGCACAAAGGATAATGATAGAGATTCGTGAGGGGACATGTGGAACCCATGCTAACAGTCGTACCATAACAAGACAAATTCAAAGGTATGGGTACTTTTGGTTAACCATGGAGAAAGACTGCATTAACTACATAAGGAGATGTCATAAGTGTTTGACGTATGCCAATAGGATCAATGCTCCACTGCAACCCCTACACAACCTAGTGGCATCTTGGCCATTGTCAATGTAGGGAATTGATGTGATTAGCCCTATCAATCCAAAGGTGTCCAATGGACACATATTCATTTTAGTAGCCATCAATTACTTCACAAAATGGATAGAGGTGTGTTCATTCTTTAATATTACCCAAACAATCTTCCTTCAATTTTTGAAATCGAACATTATATGTCGATATGGTATATCAGAAAGGATTATCATTGATAACGCTTCGAACCTAAATGGAGCTGACATTAAGAAATTATACAAATAGTTTAAGATTAAGTATCACAATTCTACACCCTACCGACCACAGATGAATGGGGTAGTCGAGGCAGCAAATAAGAATATCAAAAAGATCATTAGCAAGATGTCTATCACTTACAAAGACTGGCATGAAATGCACCTGTATGCTCTTCATGGGTATCGCACAATAGTATGAACATCCACAGGGGCAACCCCTTACTATTTAGTACATGACATGGAGGCAGTCACCCCAATTGAAGTTAAGATCCCTTCTCCCTAAGTGTTGATAGAATCCAACCTAGAGGAGAGTCAGTGGGTAAGGACACAGTATAAGCAGCTGAATATGATCGAAGAAAAGCGACTGGTAGCTATATGTCATGGGCAACTATACCAAAAAAGAATGGCAAGGGTCATTAATTGAAAGATTCATCTTAGGGAATTCGAGCCGGGGGAGTTGGTTCTGAAAAAGATCCTCCTAAATCAAGAGGATAATAGAGGCAAATGGGCACCTTCGTATGAAGGTCCATATGTGATGATACAAGCATTCTCCAGAGGTGCATTGGTTTTTGTCGATATGGATAGAAGAGAGCTTGGAAGACCATTTAACTCTAATGCAGTAAAGAAATACTTTGCTTAAAATGGGAATGACAAAAAAAGAAAGAAAAAGAAAGAAGATTTTATAATCAGGGCCCGTCAAGTTGAAAACCTGAAAAGGCAGCTTAAGTAAAAGTTAGGGCAACAGATGATGAGCAAGGTGAGGCTGCACAAGGACTAGATCGCTTACCTGGAAGGATCCTTAGAGATTATCTTCATTAATCAGTTTCAAAATATGTGTATCCAATGGCAACACTGAGCACAAACAACTAGCACCACCTGGAGCTGAAAGTCAAAGACATTTTAGTTGCCATTTTTGCTCTCCTTTGCATTTGTATACAATCTATCACCTACTCTCCTTAGGACTAGGTGATCTATCTACAAAACAAAGTCATTTAATCATTTAAGAAACTCACTTCTTATTGTTCTTTTCCTTTCTATATAATCGTATCGCTTTTATAATTACTCCAGTCATCTAATACAAGAAATAAATAGGTGAACAAGGTCATTCAAAATATTGTCTAACGATATACATTTCAGAAACATCCATATTTTTAAAGTGATTCCACACAATTATTGGGATAAGGCTTAGAGTATGAAACATATACATGATTAGACCTTTTTGCTTTTGTTACGGGGTTACTTCGTAAAAAGAGATTGAAGCATTTTCAATGTCCCCTAGTCTACCGTACGGAAAGGAAACTAAGCCTACCAGATGTTGGCTCGAAAAGATAAAGTTATTCAGATCGTCGGCTATGGAAATGACGAATTTAAGGTCACGACAATAATATTATTTTCTTTTCACCTAGTCCCTAAAAATTAAAATTTCTACCCCAGATATTTTTTTATCCGTTCATTTTGGTCCTTAAAATTTTATTTTAATTCTATTTTCATGGCACATTAAATTCTTACAAGCTAACTAATAATTATATGTTACTTTGCCAAAATTAATTTCACTTAATTGGGCCTCGTATATATATTTTAAATTATCCAAATATATTTTTTTAATTAACATAAATTTAAAAATTCTAGGATGTTACATTTTACCCCCTAAATAAAATTTTATCTTAAAAATTTAGACATACCTTAAGCAAATAAATGTGGGTACTTCTTCTGCATTTTAACTTCCATTTCCCAGGTAGCTTCTTCAGATAATTGATCCTTTCATACCACTTTCACCAGAGGGATTGTTTTGTTCCTTAGTTGTTTAATCTTCTTATCTATGATCCTATCTAGTGTTAAAACAAAAGACAAATTGTCTTGCATTGTAATATTTTCATATTCAATGAAATGTGAAGGGTCTGGCTGATACCTTTTCAATTGGGAAACATGGTGTGAACACCCCACCCAAATTAACAATAATAATAATCATGGTAATAATAATAAATAGAATTAAAAATTCGAAAAAAAATTAATTAATTAAAACAAAGTTGCAAAAGGCAAAAAATAGAAGTAATATGGAAAAAACCAAATATAAAAACCAAAAATATTAAAAAGAAAAATTCAAAATATATGTTTGAAGAAGAGACATTGTAATCATCTTGTAAAGAAATAAAGTGAATAAGGCCACCTAATTAAAATAAAATTGCAAAACACTCTCACTTGCTCACACTCACACACTGTCACATGCTCACTTGCTCCCACATACTCACTTGCTCTCACACACGCTCACAATCACACACCCTCACTTGCTCACATGCTCACTCACTCCCACATGCATACACTCATGCACACACATACATTACTAAGGAACAAGGGGAAAAAAAAGGAAGAGGGAGCTGGTTTTTCAGAGGAGAGCAGAAAGTGGAGCAGCTTGTGCAGAAAAAGGAGAGAGGTTGGTTGGAGCAGAGGGTGGAGTGACTGGAAATGGCAGAAAAAGCAGGAGTCCGTGAGCAATGAGTGGAGTGGCTGGAAGTTGCAGAAAAAGCAAGAAAAGAGGAGGGACTGTGCAGAAAAAGAGAGGTTGGTTGGAGCATAAATAAGAGAGAAACAATGCTGGAGAAAAAAATGGAGCTGAATAGAAGAGGGAGAAAGGGGGCCGAGAAAAAGAAAGCAACTGAGAAGAGTGTGAGGGCAGAAACCAAGAGAGCAAGGCAAAAATCGAGAGGAGAACCTTAGCTGAATAGAAAGGGAAAAACTGAGAAAGCAAGGTAAAAATCGAGAGGAGAACCTTAGCTGAACAGAAGGGGCAAAAACCGAGAGAGCAAGGCAGAAACCGAGAGGAGAACCTTAGCTGAACAGAAAGGGAAAAATCGAGAGAGCAAGGCAGAAACCGAGAGGAGTAGAGGGGGAGAGAAAGATTGAAAAATGTTGCTGATTGTGTTGGTGAGCTGAAGGAGGATAGGTACTGCTGGGCATTGAAACCGTGGGTGAATGAGGGAGAAGAAAAGAGACAAAGAAGTGCAGAAGAGAGGGAAAGCAACGTGTTAAGCAGAGGAGCCACGGACTAAAAAAAATTGTTAACGCAGAGGGGCCACGGACACATCAAGTTGCCTTTCTGTTCACCTCTGTTTGAATGATCCAAAGCAGAGGAAGTTTAGGGGCTTTGTGAGGTGGAAGAGGAAGAAGAAATTCTCTGTTTTGAGTACAAAAAATAGAGCTGAACAGAGGAGGAGTGGAAGAACAAAACGTTGAACATGGAGACCATACAGGGAGATGCAACCGAGGAGAGGTGTTGAAAAAAAAACTGAAGGTGTATCCAGCTGAGAAGACAGCTGAAACCTTGAGAAGAAGAGGAAAAGAAAGGAAGGAAGAGGGAAAGGTATCAAGAGGAAGAAGAAGAAGGAAGGAAGAAAGGAAGGTGGTGAGTTGAAGAGGAGCATTTGGCCTCTGTTTTCCAGCCGAGAAAGCAAAGGTTTGGGGACTGTGTTAGATAGCTGTGAGTGAGGCGTCAACTAAGGAAGGAAGGCAGTCTTTCATCTGAGCAAGAAACAACATTGAAGAAGGAGCACGTGAGGTATGGCTGCATGGTAGAAGTTGTTGTGCATGGTAGACACTGTTCATACGTTTTGCTTCAGATAACATTATGCTTATTTGCTTATTTTTTGTTTTAATTTATTTTTGTCATTTTTCATTATTCTTATTGTCATTTTTTTCATGTCAAATGTGGATGTGGACTTGATTTCGGCTTTACAAACAAGGTTTTAAGCTATATCATCATCGTGCGAGAATATTATTCTCCTCGAGTGTTTAGGATTATGTGAGATTTTAATCTCCTTGGATCCCCAAAATTAGCACACATTTGTTGTAAAAATAATAATAATTAAATATTTACTTTAATTAAATAATTTTTCATTATTTATGAAATTATCGTGTGAGGATTTTGTCCTCCTCGATTGCATGGGATCATGTGAGATTTTAATTTCCTTAGATCCTTAAAATTAGTACACATTTGTTGTATAAATAATAACAATTAAATATTTACTTTAATTAAAAATTTTCCATTATTTATGAAATTATTGCGTAAGAGTTTTGCTCTTTTGGATTGTATGGGGTTATGTGAGATTTCAATCTCCTTAAACCCCTAAATTTGGTATACATTAGTTAAAAAAATAAATAAGTAAACAAATAAATAAATAAATATGAATAATAATCAAATAGTAATCTTAAATTAAATATTTTTATGAAATTATCGCGTGAGAGTTTTGCCTCGATTGCATGGGATTATGTGAGATTTCAATCTCCTTAAACCCCTAAATTTGGTACACCTTGGGTTAAAAAAATGAATAAATAAATAGATAAATAATATAAATAAATAAATATGAATAATAATTAAATATTAATCTTAAATTAAATATTTTTATGAAATTATCATGTGAGAGTTTTTCTCTCCTCGATTGTATGGGGTTATGTGAGACTTCAATCTCCTTAAACTCCTAAATTTGGTACACATTGGGTTAAAAAAATAAATAAATAAATAAATCAAAAATATGAATAATAATATAAATAAAAAATATGAATAATAACTAAATATTAATCTTAAATTAAATATTTTTATGAAGTTTTCGCATGAGAGTTTTGCTCTCCTAGATTGTATGGGGTTATGTGAGATTTCAATCTCCTTAAACCCCTAAGTTTGGTACACATTAGTTAAAAAAAAAATAAATAGATAAATAAATAAATAATATAAATAATAATTAAAAATTAATCTTAAATTAAATATTTTTTATGAAATTATTACGTGAGAGTTTTGCTCTCCTCGATTGTAGGGGTTATGTGAGATTTCAATTTCCTTAAACCCCTAAGTTTAGTACACATTGGTTTTAAAGAAAAAAATAAAAAAGGTAAAATAAATAAATAAAAAATATAAATAATAATTAAATGTTAATCTTTAATTAAATATTTTCATGAAATTATTACGTGAGAGTTTTGCTCTCCCCGAATACCTAGGGTCATGTGAGATCTTAATCTCCATAAACCTTAAAAATCGATACGTAATTGTTTTAGAATAATAGTAACAATAATGATGATAACTAAGAAATAAATATGTGAATTAAATTCATTTTACAAAATGATTAAATTCACCCTTTATAATGTTTTCATCTAAATTTCAAAAATAAGGATTAAAATTCCAAAAATAAAAAAAAAATTAAAAAGAAAAATGGAGAGATCAAGAGAGCCAGACTAATCAAATTGTCATAAATCAAGACACACAAACCAAATCTCAATTTCATTTTGTTTATGTAAATCTGTTTAATTTAGATTCTCTTATTCTCATCGTAAAATTTACAAATAATCAACCATTAAACACGCCTTTTGGGTCGAACTACGTGGACTTTGATCCCAATTATTGGGTACGTAGGCCCTAGGTTTTCATCCTAAGTCAAGTCTGCCCTTTGTAAATATCCATCTGTTTGCTTTCATTCTTGCTGTTTTGTCTACTCTGTTTAACAGGCTTGCATGTCGATAAAAAGGGTAATTGAAGTAAATTTAAAAGCCATATTCTATTTCAGCTGACTGGTTTAAGGTAACTGTCCTCATGGACGGGTGTTGTGGGGTGCCTAACACCTTCCCCACACTCAAACAGACTCTCAAACTCATCTCTGTTTTTGCAGACCATCTTGCCTTTTCTTTTTCTTTTAAATTGGTTTTCCAAAGTTTTTCGTTAAAAATTTTGGTGGTGACTCCAAATAAATTGATTTTCAAGATTTGTTTTTGAGAATCAATTTAAACTAGCTCATCTTTTTATTTTATTCCGCTAAAAGGTCAATTACGACACATGGAAGACATCATGTATTTGGGATAGATTAGGAGGTAAGGCTAGATGTTAGCCATAGATCCACTTTTGGTTAGAATTTCAAATGGACCAAGGTATTTGGGACTGAGTTTTCTTGTTTTTATTGATCGACCAACCCTAGTGACTGGAGACACTTTAAAAAACACATGGTCTCCTACATCAAATTCCAATAGCCTCCTTCTCTTATATGCATAACTTTTTTGTCTGCTCTGAGCTATAATCAATCTCTCTGATGGGTTTAATTTGCCTTAAGGTTTGGTTAACTATCTCTAGTCTTATCAAACTTCTCTCTCCAAGCTCAACTTAAGAAAGGGTCCTACATTTTCTCCTATACAATGCTTCAAATGGGGCCATTTTAATGCTAGATTGATAGTTGTTAATATAGACAAACTCTACTAAAGGCAAATACACATCCCAATTTCCTTTGAGCTCTAAAAAATAAGCCTTTGACATGTCTTCTAAGATTTGATTAACTCTTTTTTATTGCCATTGGCTTGAGGATGGTAAGCTGTGCTAAAACGTAATTTGGTTCCTAATGCTTCTTGTAAAGACCTCCAAAAGTTTAAAGTAAACTTGGGATCTTTGTTTGTTGCAATATTGCTAAGAACCCCATGAAGCCTTATAATTTCTTTGATATAGAGCTGGCTTAATCTATCTAGAGTATCAGTAGACTTAATTGGAAGAAAATGAGTCAACTTTGTTAATCTATCTACTATAACCTAGATAGCATCATTCCCATAAAAAGCCCTAGGCAATCCCATAATGAAATCCATATATAAACTATCTCATTTCCATATAGGAATGTCTAAGGTAAGTAATAGTCCAACTGGCTTTTGATGCTCCATCTTTATCCTTTGGCAAGTTAAGCATCTAGCCATATATTCAGTAATATCTTCCTTTATTCCTGGCCACTAGAAAATATATTTCAAATCATGATGCATTTTGGTAATACTAGGATGAATGATATATTTACTTTTGTGTGATTTATCTAACATCCTTTTCTTTAACCCTGTCATTAGGTACACAAACTCTCTTATTAAATCTACCTAAACCATCCTCTCTTGCTTTTGCCATATTCATTTGTTCTTTTACCTCGAGTAAATACTTATCTTGCTCTTGAGCATATTTAATCTGTTTCATGAATTCATTTTCATTTCTCACCTCACTAGAAAGTAGTCTACCTGGCTATACCTCCCAATACAGGTTCATGTCTCTTAAGGATTCAATTAACTCATGTTCTTTAACTATCATCATGGCCATATGGAACAATTTTTGAATAAGTACAAAAGAAAAACCTGTCCTAGATCTCAGAAGTTATGGGATTTGAATTTATCATTTTGGCGGTGTAGCCTACCATAATCTTATATGTACAAGGTCCATAGGGCTCTTTAAAGGTACTATATAATTTCATTTTAATGTCTTATTTTTCTCATTCTGTTAATTGGGATTCCACAACTGCCATGTTCATAACATGTAAAAATATATATAAAAGAAATAGCCTAGTATTCTGAAATGTCTAGGCCTTATACAAAATTAATATTAATAATAATAACAACAATAAAAATAATAATAATACTTGGCGCAACATAAATCAATTCTGATTATTCATATCTAAAGTCTGCATACCGAACATCTTATATGAAAACATACATCTTCACTTGGGAGAAGCCTAAAATAGTTACTGAAATAAGAAGTTTCCTAGGTTTGATTGGCTACTATGGAAGATTTATGCAAGGCTTTTCTCAAATTGCTTTACCGCTAACTAGATTGACTATAAAAGAAATACCATTTGTGTGGGATAATGATTGTGAAATGAGTTTTCAAAAATTAAAACAAAGACTCACTTTTGCACCAGTACTTATCATCCTAGATCCACATTACACTTTTGTTACTTAGATTGATGCTTCCAAAAAGGGTTTAAGATGTGTACTTATGCAGCATGGTATAGTGGTAGCTTATGCTTCTAGACAATTAAGACCACATAAAGAAAATTATCCTACACATGATTTTGAACTAATGACCATAATTTTTGCTTTAAAAATTTAGAGGCATTATTTGTATGGTGCCATGGTTGAAGTTTATACAAACCACAAAAGCCTGAAATATTTATTTGACCAAAAGGAGTTGAATATGAGACAAAGAATATGGATGGAATACTTAAAAGATTATGATGTTACTTTAAAATATCACCCAGGAAAAGCCAATGTAGTAGATGCACTTAGCCAAAAATTGATCCATATGGCCATGATGATGGTTATTCATACATTATCATACATATACCATATTAATGTTCCTAGTTTTTACAGTAGGTATGTTAATGATACCTGTATATTCTAAATAAAATATATGACTACTGAGATTTGTAATCTCATCAAAGTTGAATAACATTTTTCTAGTGAAAACTTCCAAGCAAATAAAAGAAAGCAAGCAATGTAATAGACTTTAGGAACATTTTTTGTAATTTTATAAGAAAATAATGTGTATAATATGTTTGAATTATGTGATTACTATGAACTTCTTTGTATTTATAAACAAGATGTATGTTTTCAAATAAGATGTTTGGCATATAGAATTTAGATATGAATAATCAGAATTGATTTATGTTATGCCAAGTATTATTATTTTTTTATTGTTGTTATTATTATTAATATTAATTTTGTATGGGGCCTAGTCATTTCAGAGTACTAGGCCATTTCTTTTATATAAATTTTTACATGTTATGTACAGGGTAGTGGTGGAATCCTAATTAATGAAATGAGTAAAATAAGACATTAAAATGAAATTAAATAGTACCTTTAAAGAGCCTTATGGACCTTGTACATATAAGATTATAGCAAGCTACACCGCCTAAATGATTAATTCAAATCGCATAACTCCTGAGATCTATAGCAGGTTTTTCTTTTACCACCTAAATAGTCATTGAAAAGTGGGGTTACTATTTTTCCTTGTCAAAAACATCATGGAATATGTGAACACCCCATTCTTAATTACTTAATTATTTAATTAATTGATACACCAATTAATTAATAATTAAGCAAATAAAAATTTTTAAAACGATAAAGCTTCAAATGACATTCTCTGGGGACAAGTTGAAATTAAAGATAAATAATGGGAGACAATTAAATAAACTCAAAATTTAAAAATAAAATTAGCTAATTATAATAAATCAATGAAAAATTATAAAAGATAAAAAGAATATATAAGAAAAAAATTAAAAAAAATGATAATAATAAATAAATAAAATTTAACTAATAATAATGGTCATAATAATAAAAAAAATAATAATAATAAATAATATATATATTATAAAATGGCAATTTGCAGGGGAGAGAAAAACGGTGAGGGCGGCTGTGAAAAGAATGGGGGAAGAAGGCATTGAGGGTGAGATTAGGGCTGGCTCTACTAACTGAGACCTAGCAAACCTAACTCTGAGTACTCTTCAGCATGCCATGATTGAAGACGAGGCACTGGGGATGATCTTTTTAGGCTAGCATAATCATCACCCTAAAGCTAAGACCGAGAGGGAGGAGGAGGCAGCTATGGACCGAGAGTTAAAGAAAAAAGAAGGAAAGTCTACTTCTTCACTCACAAATGAGAAGAGTTGGCCCTGTCTTCGTCTCCTAAGAGTGGAAGCTTATGGCAGAACAAAATGATCCTCACACTGCCATCCTTGCAACTCCCAGATTCGTCACAAGCCTGAGCTTTTAGAAGGATAAGCCGTGGATGACACAGCTCACTGTAGTTGCCTATATATCTCTGGCTGCCAAAGTGGAAGAGACCCGAGTCCCACTTCTTTTGGACCTGCTAATGGAGGAATCGAAACATGTGTTTGAAGTAAAGACAATATAAAGAATGGAGCTTCTAGTGTTATCAACTGTTAAATGAGGGATGAACCCGTGAGGAACAAGTGAACGGCTGCTACAAACTCATATTGAAATATGCTGCCACGAAGACGTTCAAAATCTTAACTGAAATGAACAAAGAAAAGAAAGAGAGCTAAACAAGAGGTATCGAGAATCCACTAGAAGAGTACTAAGCTTGAGTATGAGAGAATGAGAGAAGAAGCAACGCTACTGCCCTGGATAAACTCTGTTTTAATGCAGGAGGAACAAAGCTAAACAAAGGCACTTGCAGACTCGGAGAAGATGGAAAGGAGAAAGAAAGCTACTGCTAGAAGGAGAGAGAAGGGGGGAGAGAGAAGACAAGTTCCTGATGTGAGGAAGAAACATGGGGGAGACAAGTTGAGAAGGGAGACCGAAGAAAAGAAAAGAATACAGTGAAGGGAGCACAGGCTAGAGAGAGAAAGCACCTTCGAATTTCTTGGAGAGCTATTCATCGGTGCTGGCTGTGTCGATGACTTTTCTGAGTGTCATCCTGTATGTAGCAAGTTGTCTGAAAAGTTTGGAAATCATGGGTTGGTCAAAGCCAAACCAACCGTGTGCAGCCATGCAACACCCCTCAGAATAAATGACGAGATGGATGACAAGGAAGCTTCCAAGATGAAGCCTAAGGCTGCTGATGGTTCTTTGCTATCTAAACGTGACCGAGCAAAGCTAGAAAGAAGGAAGCATGGGAAGAAAAAAAAGCATATAGCATTTTCAAATAGTTTGACAATTACCGTGCTTTCAGAGTTCCTAAAAACTTTAGAGTTAGCTCATGTTCTCTGATGGATTATGCTAGGTTTTCTTAAGCTATTTTCATTTCTTTCATATGGGTTTTGCAAAAGCCTCATTGGTGGGTCAGTTTTGGTCCTCCTGATTCGATAAAACACACTAGGACACATGGTCTCAGCTAATGGAGTTTGCAAAGATCTGGTGTTGGTGGTGAGTTCTGTGAACCCATCTCTGAACGTCGACGTTCTGGGGCTGATAGTATTCAAAGTCGATATGCAAGATCTGAAGGGGAAACACGATTTGTTTTATTTGTTTTGTTATTACCATTCTATTATTATTATTATTATTATTTCTTGTATTTTATTTTATTCTACTTTATTTTATTTAGGGAGTGTTTCTTACTTTCATATTTTTAACTTTTTTTTATTTAGTTTATTCATTTAGTTGTTTATTTATTTATTTATTCTACTTTATCTTATATTATTGTTTAGTGTGTTCTTTCTACCACTAGTATCATCATTATTATCCTCATCATTATCCTGTCCTGATTTTCAATAGTGCCCGTCTGAACAGTAGTCTCCTTAGGCACCTAGGCAAAAGCCACGTGGGAATATTAATCTCCTTAAATCCCAAAATTTAGCACACATTTGTTGTAAAAATAATAATAATTAAATATTGACTTTAATTAAATATTTTCCATTATTTACGAAATAATTGTATGACAATTTTGTTCTCCTCGATTGCATGGGATCATGTGAGATTTTAACCTCCTTAGATCCCTAAATTTGGTAGACATTGGTTTTAAAAATAATAACTAAATATTTACTTTAATTAAATAATTTCTATTATTTACGAAATTATCGTGTGAAAATATTGTTTTCCTCGATTGCAAGGGGTCATGTGAGATTTTAATCTCCTTAGATCCCCAAAATCAGCACATATTTGTTATAAAATAATAATAACAATAATAAAAATATTACAAAAATAAATGTCTTAATTAAATAATTTCTTTTCATTACGTGATCGAATTCATTCCTTATAATCATTTCATTTTATTTAAATTTCAAAATAAGGATTAAAATTCCAAAAATAAATAAAAACATTAAAAAGCAAAAAAATGAAGAGATCTGGAGAGCTAGATTAATGATGTTGTCGTAAATTAAAACATACAAACCAAATCCCAATTCTGTTTTGTTTACAAAAATCTGTTTAATTTAAACCTTTCTCTTCTCATCACAAAATTTACAAATCATCAACCAACAGATACGCCATTTAGGTCGAACAACGTGGACTTTGATCCCTATCGTAGGGTACGCAGGCCCTAGGCTCTTATCCTAGGTCAAGTCTGCCCTTTGTAAATATCTATCTGTCTGTTTTCATTCTTGTTGTTTTGTATCTTCTGTTTAATGGGCATGTATGTCGATGTAAGGGTAATCGAGATAAGTTTAAAAGCCATATTCTATATTAGTTGACTGGTTTAAGGTAACCGTCCGTATGGACGGGTGTTGTGGGGTGCCTAACACCTTCCCCACACTCAAATAGACTCCCGATCCCATCTCTGACTTCGCAGACCATATTGCCTTTTCTTTTTGTTTTAAATTGGTTTCCCAAAATTTTCCGTTAAAAATTTTGGTGGCAACTCCAAATAAATTGATTTTTGAATTTCAATTTGGGAATCAATTTAAATTCTTTTTATTTTATTCTGCCGAAAGGTCGGTTACGACAAAATATGAACCATGTTAAAGGTTCTTGGATCAATTTGGACTTAGAAAAGTGGAAACTAAATACTAAGTAAAGTTTAAGATAAATAAAATTCCTATCTACCATGATTATTATTATTTTTATAATTATTATGATTAATATGATAATGATGATGATGATGATGATTATTATTATTATTTTTAAAAGGTCTAGATAACTATAAAGTTTTAAATTATAGAAAAGATGTATTTAATTTTTTTTTCAGACGTTACAATATCAAACTGACTAACTTAGTAATGTGTCAAAATATATATTTAGTATAATATGAAAATAGCCCATACAAGGCCCAAACAACCCAACATCTAGTAGTTACCACTTTGGAGGCAGATGTACAATCTGATTAACCTAGAAAGACATAACAAAAAGTCTGGTAAAAAAAGAAAGTTCCTTTAGCAACTTCACTAGCTCTTACTGATTTGAAAAATATTAAAGAGAGAGGTGTAAGTCTACCACTGACTTAGTGAGTGCATAAATAACAAAGTAAATGGAAGGGGAAACAATAGAAGCCTTAAAGTTTTTTACAAACATTTATTTAAGTAAAGAGACAAGTTTCAATAAAATAAAAACACCATTTCTAAATCTTATAATTTTATTTGGAGTGGGTACTAAGGAAAGAACTAGGATCATCATGCCATACATCTACATTTAATTTCCTTTCTTATCATTGAACTGGATATTACTTCGCAATGCCATTATAATGATTAACGTCTATATTTCAACATTGTATATGATGTTGAGCCTATAATACTCGCATCTCACACCTGATACGTCATTATAATTCATACCTGTATCCCTTTACTGGATACGTCTCAATAACTCATACCCATATCCTTTTGCCAGATATGTCTCAATATCTCATACTTGTATCCCTTTACCAGATATGTCACAATATCTCATACCTATGTCCATAAATTGAATGCATCTCAATATTTCATACTTGTATCCCTTTACCAGATACGTCTCAATATCTCATCATAACAACGTGCACCTAGGGCGTTACCCATGATGACGGCTACAGGTTTCTTACATAACTTCTCATTCAACCTTTAAATGTTTTAAAAACTATTGAGTATAAATAAATCATGTAAATGAGTTATGTGAACAAATAAAATACTACTTAACATACTAATTACCACAAGTGAATAAATAGAAAGACAATCTCAATGATGCAATGAAATAAAAGGTACTAAAGGGCAAAATCATAATTTTTAGAAGCCTAGGGGAAAAACTGTAATTTTAAGAAGTCTAAGGTAAGAGCTGAAATATATTAGAAATTCAGGGAAAAAAATCAAAATTTTAGGTATTCTAATGCATTTTTAATAATTCTCACATCATAATAATTACAATTGAAATTTATAATAAATCTTATAAATAAATAGAAGGGATTTATATTACCTAGAAATTTATAGGAAAGGAAGTAACAATATTATGAATGATTACAAATGATAAATAAAGAATACATTGACAAAAGAAAATAAAATTCAATAAAACATGTCACAAAATTTAAAAATAATGTAAAAGAAATAATTAAAATTCTGGGTTCATACACAACCTTATCTTAACACACAATTGAAGTGTTTGAAAATTTTATATTTGTCTCTCCTATGAGACAAAGAGCATGGAATAAAGAAAATGAAAATTGGATAGGGAAACATAATCAAACAATAAAATGAAAGGTGTTACTTTGTTATTTATACACTCACCAATAGGGATATATAGTATAGATCCCTTATTCCTGCTGCACAACCCTGATAGAAGAGGTATCTACAAAGCTACCTTTTCTTCTCTCTTAATTTCGAATGAGAAAATTATGAAACATTCATGCTATTTATAGAAGATTTTAAGTTACTATTTAACATTATGCAAATAGTATCTAAATATATTTTTGTCGATAGTTTACTATGCATACATGTTTTGCTAACAATTTACTATGAAGATTAGTATATAATGCTAAAACTATATTTTTGTCCTAGACAATATTTTTTCTTTCATTTTAATCCCTAATAAATTGTTAAAACTATAGTTTCTACCCTACACATTATTTTCTCCTTTCATTTTAGTCCGTGAAATTCTATTTTATTTTTTTAATCTTATTCTTAAAATCATCTTGGGTTTAACTATGAGGCTATACTATTAATTATACCCCTATAAAGATAATATATCTCTAGCTATGTATATTTAAGGATGTTACACATATATATATATATATACACCTCCTTTTTGTTATTACAGTTTCACTTTTGTCTTTTAATTTTATTTAATTCTGCTATGGCTTTATTTATCAAAAGCTAGTCAAAATTTTCTTTTCATCTTTCATTTTTTATTTTTTCATTTATCTATTGATATGCAAAAGCTCGATCAATTGTAGTAATTATTATTTTAAGGTTCAATTATTGTCTTATTCTTTCACAAACTATAAATTGATCAGTACTCCTGAATTTGTTTTAATTTTTATTTTCTTCCTTTTGGTATTTCTTACCCAATTTCTTTTTAGTGGGCATAACTCTTAATTCATTCAAAGTCTAAATATTTGATATATTTCAAATTGATTGTGTTGGTGAAAAAAACATTTGAGAAGTCTTTAAAAATTAAAGGTGAAATTAGAACAAAATTAAATTAACACATGACAAAAAAACTTAAGGAAAAGTTAAGAGACTAAATATGACCAAAAGAAATTTAAAGAACAAAAGTGAAACTTAGAATTAAAATGATGGAAAAAATTAGAACCAAATAAAATTGAAAGATGAAAGTGAAACATAAAGTTAAAAGACTAACTTAAATTTGAATGGAGTTAATGGACAAAAGTGAAACTCTAAGTAAAATTAAGGGACTAAAAGTGCACGTCCAAATTTAAATTGGTACGGTTGATAACTCTTTGAAAAGAAATAATATTGATAGTAGAAACACTTAATTTATAAATTAAATCTCAGTGATTGCAAGGAAATTTCATTTATATTTTGGAAACTCCCCTTTAATCATTGGTAAGCATAGATTTAAGCATTTCTTGTGATGACTTTATAGGAAATGGAGTTGAAAAATCACATGTAAAGAAGGGAAGAAAAAGTGAAAAAAAGAAATTCCAGCACCCAGGGCACCATAAATCTAGCGTCGAGCGCCAGAATTTGCACTTTGGAATTTTACAATGAATAATACCATGCCCAGGCGCCAAAATTCTAGTGTCAAGGCGCCAATGTTCTAGAAAAACTAGTACCCAGGAGCCAAAAGTCCAGTGCTAGGGCACCAGTTTTCTAGAAAAATAATGCCCAGGCATCTAAATTCCAATGCCAGATTGCTAGTTTTCTAGAAAAGTGTCTTGGTGCTAGAAAATCACTGTCTAGGCACCAAAACCTGAGAGTTGGTGCCTAGGCACCATGCATGTTAGAAAAGGTGGCACCTAGGCGTTAGAAACTCAGCTCCCGAGCGCTAAAATTAGAGAAATGGTACCCAACCACGAAATTGGCCTCACCCGAGCACGCCACCAGAAACCCTAATTTCCTTTGATGATTGGGAGCTCCATACTTGACCCATGCTACACTGTTGGGATTAGGAGCTCCATACTTGGCCCATACTATACTGTAAGGACTCTAAAGCCTATATATATGGTTATGAACACAAGTAAAAGGGAATCCAAGCAAAATAAATGAATAAGCATAAAGAGGAGTGGAAATCACTTGGGGGAAAATTTAAGTTGAGAGTTATTGAGGAGAGGGGTGGTTTCTGAGCGAGGGCCTTGTATAGAGTTTTTCCCTATCAGAACACCTCCCTCTCTTGCTTCAAGTATTCTTTAATACTTTTCTTTATTATCTACATCTATATTAATACCCATTAGAAGCTGGTAGGTTTATCTGGTATTTTGGTTGAACCCTTTATAGGATTAATTTTGTATAACAATATTTTCTGATTGATGTTCTAAATTTAACTACTTATTTTCATTTTGTCTTTAATGCTTTTCTGAGCTTAATCTCCTTAGAATTGAGCTTGCATTTAGGCTAACTCAATAGGGAAACCCTAAATGAAGAATTGGATGAAGGTAATCTCTATTTGCGTGTTGAGAGAGTAGTAAGTATAACAATTAGCAGTTAAGACTATAATACTTGATTGTCTTAGATAACCAAGATTAGGGTAGCACTTTGTATGAACTATCTTCTCAACTAGCTTTCATAGAAATATAGGGAGTTTAGAGAAGTAGTTAGGTTTATGATGATTTGATAGAACTTTATAAATAGTTGAATCCCAAGGTTAGTAATCTAATTCAGAACTTAAGAAAGAAGTAACTGTCAATACAAAGTAACCACATATTAAGGTGAAGTCAAAATCTTTAATCTATTTAATTGATTATTTACTCATTCTTGCATTACTTTTCATTTATTCATTCATATAGTCAAACAATTTTTCAGACTTAATGGTAGTATTAGCCCTGAATTAAATCCAAGTCCTTGTGGGAACAATATCTTACTCACTTTTTATTACTTTTTGTGATCACGTGCACTTGCGTGTATCAAAATCAGCGAACATGTTTTTGGCGCCATTACCAGGGACTTGGCTTTTAATTTGGCTGAGGCTACTATTTGTTTTGCACTATCTCTTGTGTTTTCTTTATTGATCTTTCCAGTACTCGTGTGTGCATACACATGGAAAAGCTATAGTTCTCCCTTTGGACTATGAAATTGAAAGAACTTGCAGAAGAATCAGAAACCAGTCTTGGAATCAAAGGGAAAAACAAAAGTTATGATAGACAATAGTAGTGGAGCACCTAAACCAATTGTTGTCAATCATAATGTTATTGTAACCACACCTGAACTAGGAGAGATATGCAATTCTTAGCACATCAGAGAAAAAGCCCAACCAAAGATTCTAATTAAAGCACTTCTTGGGAGGCTACCCAAGCTTCATGCAATTTTCTTTGTTTTGTTCTCTTTAATTTTTTTAGTTTCATTATGATTTCATTAGAAAATGCCCTCTGAATATGCAACAAAGGAGTTCAACACCTCAAAAAAGTGGATGATGAATCCAAAACCACAGGGGATGACAAGGAACTGGAATGTTTAATAGATAGGGGTTCTTTATTCTTTCTTATTTAAGTTTGACTAGTGCCCTATTTTATCATGTTCCTTTGAAAGTTTAGGCCAAGCAGTAAGGATACCACTCAAACTAAGTCTAGGATAAGGATCCATGTATATGAACATAGATAATCTTTGCTATACTAGGAAATTTTAAAATCAATAAAAATATAAGTTGTTTCTGCACTCAATATTAAGCATCCAATTGTTGCACTTAAAAACAATAGCTAACTTTCCATTAACATGGCAGAAAAGATGATAGTGAATGCATGTGAACCTATCATCTGTCTCTATTCTTGTCATGATGCATAAAGTACTTTGGAAACTTGGAATAAACTGCATGAGATTGAACTTGCTTGCCTCAAGAATGATTCTAAACATTTGAATGCATGCACTTTGATTTGTTCCTTTTGAACATTCTAAAACCTATTTGATCAAAACTTGAAGCATAATTTAAAGAGGTAACATACTTTCAGAAAAAGGATTTAGGATTTCTTGGATAGATTGATCCATTTTCTAGCTAACCAAAAAATCTTCATCCTTAGATGTCCCCCTTTGAGCCTGAAATATCCTACCTTTTCTTTCCAACAATCATTCACCTAGTTACACTAACTAGCTCCCTTATTGACACATTTAAATCATAAAGGTAGAATAAAGACTAATGATAGCATGTGAAAAAATAATCAAACAGCCTTATGTAGAACACATGATGAATAGTGAGCTGAAAAAAAATAAATAAATGGTAAAAAATAATAAAGAGAAAAAGAGAAAGGAAGAAGAAAAGAAAGGGAAGTAAAAAAGAAAAATATACCTATAGTAAAAAGAGGTTGAAAATACATGGGAATGTTGTCCCTATAAATGCTTGCTTGTGGTACGGTCGAGAGTCAAGCCTATTTGATTAGTCAATTGATTACCATTCATGTGTTTTTTTATTATTATTATTTGTTTTATCTCTCATTGTTTTTGTGCATTGGTTTGTGTATGTTTCTTGGTTTTAGCTGTATAACATGTTTAAATGTCTTTATTTGTTATTTTTTATTCTAGTTGAATGTTATCATTTATTTGTTATTTATATTTGTTACATGTGCTAGGATAGATAACATGCGAAATAAAACCTTTGGATAGACAACTCTTATCTGTAAGATATATTCTTGACTTCTTTTGCAATTTATTTACTTGGCAAATGAAGGTTGGGTAGACTTTAAGTTAACTGGTTTGTATGCTCCCATCACACACTGAGCACTTGCACATCCTACCTCATATACTTTTGGGCCTATACCCAGGTCTTTCCTTGTCTTAGGTTAGTAGAGGTTAAAAGGAAATGAAAATCAAGCAGGAAGGGAATGAGACAAAGTCCAATCGGAAAAAAAAAATTTGATATTGCTAGATTTCTCTCATTTCAACTGAAAAAATAATGACTAATGTTAAACAAGTTGATAAAAAATAAGAAAGTTGATTGCAAGTTAACTAGTATAATCAGGGTAATTTCAACCACTTCATTTTTTCAATTACCATCAACTATACAAAATTTAAAAGAAATGACAACGAAAGTCTCTCATCAACTACTAATTCATGTAATGGTAAAAAAAATGGATACGTGGGTCATGCATGTTGATTAATCTTAGTTACTCACTATACATAAGAATTGCTTTTAAGTGTTCAACCTCTCTATTTGCTCAAATTAAGTTATATAGTAAATCATAAATAATAAAAATATGAGAAAATACAATTTGGTCCTTTATTATTACCTCAAGATCAATGACCAAAGATGAAAAATATTAAAATAATCCTTTAAAGATAAAAAAGTTAATAAATTTGATCCTCTAGAAAACCATTATGATACTTAAAGAATCATTATTTTCTAAATAATTTCATCTTTAGAGAATTATTTTGATACTTTTCATTCTTAGAGAATTAAACTGATCTTATGGTTAAAAGTAAGGACTAAAATTACATTTTTCTTTAATTCATATATTAAGCATTATTATTTTGTAATAAAATTATTATTATATTATCATTTATATGAAAACAAAATAAAGGCAATGATGTGGCTCATTAACAATTGGTTGTGGTCAATATGCTTTAGATCCTATCAATAAACTATCATGTTTAGGTTTGAATATTCTGATTCCAGCCTATGGTGTAACCTACACCTAGCACTCATTAGATTGATCATGTGATAGACATCTATGGACATCATGATATGTGATTTGTATCTCTTGTAATTAATGCGACTATAATTTATATTGAAAATAAATCCAAATTGTTAGATTCCTAATATGTAATCTGCGAGCTGCAATATATCCTAATTCATGATGCTTGACTAATTACTTGACGTGTATTGTCACACCCCAAAATCCTAGAGTGTAACTAGCATAGATAACAGGGTTTGTTGAGATTGTTTTGATGATGACAAATGTATGAAAAATATGAGTCATAAGCATAATAGTAATTTGTACTTAATTGATTAACTATTTAGACTAACTATTTGGTTTGCAAGTTGAATATCTATTTTGTGTAAGATGGTCCAAAGAAAGAAGAGTGAACATTGAAGCAAAAGGAATGAAATATCAATACCATACTCTACTTAGATAGCAAGCAAGAAATGTGCTCTAAGCTTTAAAGAAGCTAAAGATTAAAAGAGTTGGAAGTTTGGATGCATCAAGAGAGCCAATGGATTGAATAGGTATAATTATCATAGGCTAAGTGTCATTTTATGAAATTCAATGATTAAGAATTGCATTTATTGGCCTAAGATATTTTGGTTCTCAAAATATAAGTTTGGACTTAAAAGATAGTGAGATAATGATTTTGCTTAAAATTATTTTTTACCATTGATCATTATTTACAAATATCTCACAAACAATATAGGATATTGTTATAAAACTTATTTCATTAGAAAGTAGACTCAAAGATATTTTCAATGATAAGTCATTCACTTAAAATGGAGGTTAAATGCAAAAGCTATGACCTTATAAAGTTGAGTGATGAGATATGAATTTCGCATAAAATATATTCTAACCTTGGGTCACTGTTTTAATCGTATCTCTAAAACTATATTGATTTTTTATATGAAACTTATTTCATTAGAAAATAAACTTAAAGAGCTTTCCAAAAATAGGTCATTCACTTAAATTAAATTTAAAATGAGAAAGTTATGAACATTTGAATTTAAGATTGTGTCATTGTAAGTAACTAGCTGAATGGCCACCTGTGGCAAGTTAACTGGCACAATCCAGTAGGTAAGCAGTTGATTGGTTAGTCCTAGATTTGAAATATTGGTCATATTTTGCAGTTGACTGGTAAGCCCTTGGCAGTCGACTTGTTGCTCCCAGAGACAATTTTTTGAAGTAAATAACAACTATTTTGAGTGAGTGATGGCTATATCTTAACTTGATCTACAAATATGTCATTCTAAACATATTTTTTAGTAGAAATAACTACTAGAATGTGATCCTTGACTTGTTATATCATCTTTGAGCTAAAGTTGCAAATTCTTTATCATTTGAGTTCTTAGAGCTTCATTTATATATCTACTTCTTTGAGAAAGATTATTCAATTGTATTCCTTTCTTCTTTGAAAGAAAGAAGGTCAAGTAGGTTCCTTGAGGGACTCAAGCAAGGGTGTGCTTGGGTAGAGAGGGAGGTTCCCTTGTTTAAGTGTAAGAAAGAGGTTCTTCCTGGGATTTGAAAATGTTATTTGTACAAATTGTTAGATCTTCTTTGAGTTTCTACTTAAGCTGTGAGCTTGATATGCAAGCCAAATGTAAGATGCTCAACTCAAAGATCTTATCCGGTATGCTATTAAAGAATGGACAAGTGATGGTTAAAATTCCAAAAAGATGTAACAAATCAAGAAGCATCTAAACATTGCCAAAATTGATGAGTATCTCTATAACTCTATAATTTCTCATATCAATTTTGAAATATATTGTCTGGATTGGTTAGTTATATTAGGAATAATGAGTGACTATAATATGAAATGCATGCTTATCAATGACATATATGCTAATTGATTTTATATGCTTGATTTGTCATTAGTTGACTTGTCATTGTTTGCATAGGTTGGTTATTGATTGAATATTTTATGATCCTTATTACATACATTCTCATGGTTGAGCTATTCCTTGAAAGCTTGCTCATTCTTAAGTAAAGCTTTCAAAACTTTGAAAGAGTGCTTTGTATACTCCTTTTAAATAAATTGAACCTTCAAAGTTTTAAGGACCCAAAATAAAGCTTAGAAATATAAAAAAGTTACTAAAAATGAGTTTGTGAAAGGAAGTCATGTTTTTCAAATGGTACTATTTAATTCTATGACGATCATTCAAACACACAAGGGGAGTTATGCTTTTATTGTGATATCTTTTGATTTCCTATGTATATCATAATCATCTTTTATAGAAAATCCTTCTCATTTCATAATGTTCTAAATTAATTTTCTTTTGAAATGGGAAAAGAAATTACACATATAGAAATTACACCCAAAAAAAATCCTCCTATGCTTATCAAGTGCCATGTAAAGGAAATTTTCTTTGAAATATCATCCTTACAACTTTCACCTTTTGAATGAAGAAATAAGTTCTTTTCAAGAAAAAAATTTCTTCAAAGCAAGTAAAATGAATTACACATTGTGTTCATAATATGCATTGTTTAAGGGGAGTATAGCCTATAATTGAGATCATATATCTTTAGGATTATTTTTCATGACATGGATGTTTTTGATTTGGTTGCCTATACACTTGGCATCTTAAAGAAGAAAATGGTATCTCTCACTTATCTATCCATCATATATGGTAACATCATCTTATTTCTTTATCTAATTCTATGTATGGAAAATGTTTATGGCATCATGCATATGGAAAACATTTTCAAATGTGATTGAATTATGCATATATGAAATAATTGCTAGCTTTACATGGTTGATGAGGTATGAATTGAACTATAGATTTGATAATATATCCTTTCAATCATATCCTACATAATTTGAATCTTTGTGACTCTAAAAGAATGATTGTTTTGATGAGTCATGCCCTATACTAAATTGACATCATAATACGCTTAACTTGACTAATAAAGGAATATATGCTCAGACTATTATACATATTATTTTCCTTAAACATTACTGTTGATGTCAAATAAAGACAAAATTTTTTTTATTTAATATAATTAATTTATTTAATAGAGCAATATGTACTTAAACTTTTCTATATATTGTCTTCCTTGAATCTTCTTGTTGATGTCAAATAGGGGTAGAGATTAGAATAAGGACAACATGTTCTCTTCCTCCCTTTCTAATGTGACAAAGGGGGAGAGAAATGAGAAGAAAAATATGTGCATAATGAGAGGAGCGTGCAAAGCGAGAAGAGAAGGAAAATATGTGCATATGCTTAATACTATGCATACTTAATTATTTGACATATTTTTCTTTGGTGATTTGTCATCATCAAAAAAGGAGAGATTGTTGAGATTGTTTTGGTGATGACAAATACAAGAAAAATATGAGTCACAAACATAATAGTAATTTATGCCTAATTGATTAACTATTTGGACTAACTATTTGGTCTGCAAGTTAAATATCTATTATGTATAGGATGGTTAAAAGAAAAAAGAGTGAGCATTGAAGTAAAGATAATGAAATATCAATACCATGCTCTACCCAAAGTGATAACAAGTAAAAAAAGTGCTCTAAGCTTTGAAGAAGCTAAAGATTAAAAGAGTTAGAAGCTTGAATGCATCAAGATAGCTAATGGATTGAAGAGGTATAATTATCATAGGCTACGTGTTATTTTGTGAAGTTCAATGACTTAGAATTGCATTTATTGGCTCAAGATATTTTGGATCTAAAAATATAAGTTTAGACTTAAAAGGTTGTGAGATATAGATTTTGTTTAAAATCATTTTTGACCTTTGGTCATTATTTTACGTATATCTCACAAACCATCTGGGATATTACTATAAAAATTATTAATTAGAAACTAGATTCAAAGATCTTTTCAATGATAGGACATTCACTTAAAACGAAGTTCAAATGAACAAGCTATAACCTTATAAATTTGAGTGATGAGATATGGATGCTGCGTAAAACTATATTATGACCTTGGGTCACTATTTTAATCATATCTCCATATATGGAAAATAGACTTAATGATCATTCTAACCATAGGTCATGCACTTAAATTGAATTTTAAATGAGAACGTTATGACCATTTGAAGTTGGGACTGTGTCACTGTAAGTGACTAGTCAACTAGCCACCTATGGCAAGTTAACAGGTACAGTCCATAAAGTGAGTAGTTGACTGTCAACCCCCGACAGTTGATTGGTCAATTCGAGATTTGAAATAATAGTCATATTTGATGGGCAGTCAACTAGTAGGCCCCTGTAAGTAGATTGGTAAGCCCTCATCAGTTGACTAGTATCTCCCAGAGACAATTTTCTAAAGTAAATAATGACTCTTTTTAGTGTGTGATGGCTATATCTCATCTTGATCTATAATTATGTCATTCCAAACATATTTTTGAGTTAAACCAAATGCTAGAATGTGATCCTTAACATTTTTTTATCATCTTTAAGAGGGAAACAAAAATCATTGAGCCAAAGTTGCAAATTCTCTATCATTTAAGTTCTTAGAGCTTCTTTTGTATATCTACTTCTTTGAGAGGGTTGTTCACTTGTCTTCCTTTCTTCTTTGAGAGAGAAATGCTCAAGGAGGTTCCTTGAGAAAGTCAAGCAAGGGTGTGCATGGGTTGAGGGGGAGGTTCCCCTATTTAAGTGTAAGGAAGAGGTTCTTCCAGGGATTTTCGATAAAGGGAGAGGTTCTCCCTTGTTGTTATTGTAATTAATTGTTAAGATAGTGGAAAATTCTAAGAGGTTGCTTGGGGACTAGACATAGGCATGGATTAAAGTCGAACAAGGATAAATCACTGAGTTTGTTTTCTCTATCCCTACACTCTTTATATTTTGAATTATCATATTTATGCTCTATATTTATTGTTGATATTACACTTGAAGTATTGATATATATATACACCCCAAGCATTTATATTAAGCCGTCATTAATTGATATAATTGTTGTTTTACATCATACTCTTTCAAGCATAATTCATAACAAGAAATTATGTCAAGCAATTATGAAAAGAAATAGAAATTATATCAACGCCCAATTCACCAGCCATATTGAGTGTTGGTTGCCTAGGTTAATAAGAATTGTTAGCCAAGGTGTATGGCATCAATTATCCCGTGGCAAAGGCCCAAGTGTGATGCCGAGTCACAGTTAAAACATGGCGCTTGTTGAAGGTCGTTGTTAAGAAAATAGAGTTGTGCCTTGACTAATAGCTACAACTTTTGCCCTAGTGGTAAGCGCTTGATCCTACAATTGGTGTCAAAGCTAAGGTCATGTGTTCAATTTCTAGTGCGGCAATTGCTAAAGGGGAGATTGTTAGCCAAGGTGTAGAGCAGCAATTTTCCCGTGGCGGAGGCCCAGGTGTAGGACCAAGTCAAAGTCAAAATGTGGTGATTGTGCTAGTTCATTGTTAAGGAAGTAGAGTTGCGCCCTGACTAACTGCTATTGCTTCTAGCCTAATGGTAAGCGCTTGATCCTACAGGCATAACCCCATTTCTGCAAGCCAACTGCTACCATTTTCCAAATTGATCATATTAAAACATGAATTATGCATTAACACAAACTCACAAAACCCTTAAACATTTAAAAGAAATAAATGAAAAAGGAAAAACAAAAAATGGAAACTTTATTTAAAATTTGCGGAGAAGCTTCAATTGTTGCTCAGTGTTTCATTTATTTATTACAGATTTAGCAAAATGGACAATGTCAGTCTTTCCTCAAAATTGAGAGGATCCATTGTGAGAAGGAAAATAGATGTAGGGGAAAAAAATGAGAAGAGAAAAACAATGGAGAAAAGATAACATATAGAATTGTGATTCTAGTTTTTAAAACATTTCCTCTATCCTTATTGCTTTTCTTCTCTCTTCACTGCTCTTTCTCTCTCCTCACTGCTCACGGTGCTCTCACTGTCACTGCTCTTCCTCTCTCCTTACTGCTCACAGTGGTTTGTAGTCTATGATCTGTTGCTCACCTTACGGTGCTCCGCCTCTTTCCTCATGGTGCTCTGCCTCTCGCCTTCATGTCTCAATTCATCTTTGGTCCATCTCATTCCTTCTGCCACCAGGTATTCTCGAAGCTCCTTAGTTGCTTATGGTTGGAATAATGCTTCATTGCTTTGAATGGTAGATAAATGCTTCGAAATAGGATAGTGTTGCAGCTGCTTGTTCTTGTTCTTGTTTTGTTCGTTATGTTTCTGTGCAATTTTTTATCAATATATTTTATTGAATTTGTTATGCTTTGAAATGGAATGGTGCTTCACTGCTTCGAATGGTGTATGGTTTAATGCAAATTATATAAAACAATTGCAGAATGTGCAAGAAATCTATTATGTCTGCCTCATTTAATGGTTATATGCAGATATCTTATGTTGTCCTTTGCATTTACTGAACAATTATTTAGATATAGGCATATAACAATGAAGATGTTAAGTTTGATCAAAATTATTTTGTATTACAGTGTATGAATGTCTTCCATTTTTTTTTTTCTTGATCTTTATATGAATGTCTATCATTTTAATTCTTTATTTTGGCTAAGAGTATTAGGTGGTTAGTAAATTTGCATGAGATGCAAGAATTTACTGTCATACTATAAATTGGTGATTCTCATTGGTGGTAACATTTTCTACTTTCATGATCGAGGAGTGAATATAAGATTTTTCCACTTTTGAACAAATAAAACTTATTGTGTGAACTATGAATTGATCTCCTACATTTATTCATCTTTGTTTTATTATAATAAATCAAAGGAAATATGTCTTCAAGTGCAAGTGCTCCATCAGTCCCTACTGGAAAAAATGTAGTTGCAGGAATGAAGAATTTTCTTGGTAATAGATCTGATATTGGGTGGAAACATGGGATGGATGTTAGTGAAGATAGTAAAAAAGTTAAATGTAATTATTGTGGCAAGACTTATAGTGGAGGAGTCTATAGTTTCAAACATCATTTACCTGGTACTAGAATGGATGTTGAATCATGTCTTAGTGTTCCAGAAGATGTTAAGGCACAAATGTTACAACATGTTATTGATGCTAAATGTGCATCATCTAAAAGGAAAAAACAATAGTTGATGTTGGTGAGGAAGAAACTCTAGGCACTCAAGGACATTCAAATGCCCAAGACCTTTTAAATTTATTGAAGGGTCCCAAAAAGCATAGCAGTGGCCAAGGTAGTTCACAATCTACCATTAATCACGTATTCAAGAAAGATATTAGGGAAGAAGCTTGCTAACAAGTAGGCCAATTTTTTTACACAAGTGCCATTCCCTTTAATTGTGTAAAAAATCCTGAGTTTATTAAGATGTGTGAGATTATTGGGAGATATGGCCAAGGGTTTAAGCCTCCATCCTATCATGAGATTAGAGAAAAATACTTGAATATGGAAGTTAAGAAGACACATGCCATGCTTAAAGAGTTTAAACAAGAATAGAAAAAAATGGGTTGTTCAATTATGTCTAATGGGTGGACGGATAATAAGAGGCATTCCATTTGTAATTTTTTGGTTAATAGTCCTAAAGGGACCACGTTTTTATATTCATAGACACTTCTCATATTTCTAAAACTACTAACAAGGTCTTTAAGATGCTTGAAGATGTTGTTGAGAAAGTGGGAGAGGAGAATGTGGTACAAATAATAACTGATAATGCTACAAATTACAAGGCAGTTGGACAAAAATTAATGGAGAAAAGAAAAAACCTGTATTGGACACCATGTGCAGCTCATTGCATTGATTTGATACTGGAGGACTTAGAAAAGAAAATAGAGTTGCATAAAGAAACCATAAGTAGGGGTAGAAGAATTACAACTTACATTTATGCAAGATCAATGCTTATCAATATGTTAGGAAAATTCATAAAAGGTAGAGACTTGATTAGGCTAGCTGTAACTCATTTTGCCATTGCTTATTTAACATTATGTTGTCTTCATGACCATAAAGTGGCATTGATAAATCTATTTAATTATGAGGAATGGAAAGACAACAAATTTTCTGCTACCAAGGATGGGAAGGAAGTGGCATGAAGTGTTATGGATAACAGATTATGGAGGAATATGATTACTTGCCTTAAAGCTGCTGCTCCTCTCATTAAAGTTCTTCGCTTAATGGATTCAGAGGAAAAACCAGCCATGGGATTCATATATGAAGCAATGGAAGGTGCAAAGGCAAAAATTAAGATGAACTTTAATAATGTTTCAAGGAGCTAAATACAAACATATATTCCTTACATTAGTGTCTTTATCTTTAATATATTTTGGCTTGATTGTTTGTTGATTACTACAGCTATAAGCCTGTATTGAACATAATTGACAAAAGGTGGGATGCTCAATTGCATAGACCTTTACATGCAGCTACATATTACCTCAATCCTCATTTCCATTTCAACACTGACTTCCAAGCTGATTATACGGTCAAGTAAGGGCTATATGAATGCGTAGTAAGACTAGTTGAAGATAAGGGAGAAATAAACAAACTTAAGCTCCAATTGATCGAATTCCATTTCGCAAAGCGCATGTTTAGTTGTGGTCCTGCACAAACATTAAGAACACAGTTGGCCCCTGCATAATGGTGGGAAGCCTATGGAGATGGATGCCTAGAACTTAAAAGATTGGCAATTTGCATTCTTAGCTTATGCTACAGCTCTTCTGGATGTGAACGTAATTGGAGTGCTTTTGAATGGGTAAGTAATTATAAAATTATAAATTGCTTTATTTCTTTATTTTCATTTTAATTTTTTTAGGGGTTAGAATACTTGTCAACATTATTTATTTTGTTTAGATTCATACCAAGAAAAGAAATTGCCTGCACTAAAAGAAGATTAATGACTTGGCATTTGTGATGTGCAATTTGAAGTTAAAAAATAAGCAAACTATAGGAACTCATGTTTATGATTTTGATGATATTCATTCTGATGATGAATGGATAACTGAGGAGATGGGAAATGAAGATAATGTGGAGGCAGATGATGAGGTTCTTGAACCCCTTAAAGTTAATCCTATTTTGGCAGCAATAGAAATTGGTGATATGGTTGTTCAGCTTGATGCTAATGTTGGTGGTACTAGTACTACTGAACAATTTAATAATATGGATTTTGATGATGACTTCTAAGATGAAGAAGAAGATAATAATGGTGAGAATGATAATGAGATAGGTGGAGATTATATAGGTGATGATCAAGATTCTGGTAGTGATGATAGTCGTGGGATTGATGATCTTTATTAAATTTATATTGAGAGTTTATTATGTTAACTGAATGATTATTATGTATTATGTGTGATGGATTATATCTTATGAATTATGGATTATGACATATGGATTACAGGATTTATTGAACTTTGTATATTAATTTGGATTATATATTATGGATTATGGATATGGATTTCAGAGTTTATTGAACTTTGTATGTTGATTTGGATTATATATTATGGATTATGGATATGGATTATAGAGTTTATTGAACTTTATATATTATAGATTATGAATTATGAACTATGTATGAAATTTTATGTGATATGGTTATGTTCAATAGCTTAAATAATAGGTGTAGGTAAACTCTTACGATTCTACATTACAAATTTACGATACGAGTCCACCCCCCCCTTTTCCGAGTCTAGGTAGAATCATGATTTTGACAACATTAGTTACAATACACATTACTGGTTGCCACCCTGAGTTAGTAGGCACATTAAGCAATTCTTCACATTGTTGAAGCAAATCCCAAGTAACATCTAATTATCATATATAAATAATCATACCATGATGAGATTGATGCAATCAAATAAATTCTTACATGATTCGTATATAATGAATTCACCATATCTTAATTATATATAGAGAGCTAGTATGAACACCCCATCCCTAATCACTTAATTATTTAATTAATGGAAACACCAATTAATTAATAATTAAGAACATAGGAAAATTAAAAATGTCAAAACTTCAAATGATATTTTCAATTGGGGGACAATTTAGAATTAAAAATAAAGAATGGGAGATAAACTCAAAATTCAAAACAATTAGCTAATTAAAATAATTATAATAAATCAAAGAAAGATAATAAAGAAATATAAAAATATAAAATATATTACAAAGCAAAAATCAAAAAATCAAAAAACAAAAATTAATTAACAATAATAGTAATAATAATAAAAATTAAAAAAAAAAGAAGAGAAAAAGTGTCATCAGGCTGCCAGCACGTGAAAACCTGAGGAAAAAGCTGAAAAAAAAAAAAGCAAAAAGCAAAAGAAGGAGAGGAAGCAGAGAATATGATGGCACTCACGCAGTGAGGGAGAGAGGAGAAAAGTGACTCTGGGGCAGAGAAAGGGAGGGGGCGTGAAGTCTCCAGGTAGAACTCAGAAAAGGGAGAGAGAAGTAGAGAAGATATGAGTTGAAGCCAAGGAGAAAAATGGGAGCTACAGCGACGGACTGAAGCCACCAAGAAAACAAGCTACAAGAATGGACCAGAAAACCGAGAGGAAGGAGGATCGACAAACGGAGAGAGGATAGAGGAGGAGAAGCAGAAGCAGAAACCGAGAGAGGATAGAGGAGGAGAAGCAGAAACTGAAAAAAAGGGAGAGGGGTGAGAGTTGAGAGGCATTTGGGGCAGAGAGCAAGTCGAAAAGGAGAGTAGGAAGAGCTTGAAACCGAAATCGAAAGGAGTGAGCTGGAGAAGGAGACATGGAGAAAAAGAGAAGCAAAAGTAGGAAGCTTGGACGTGGGAAGAGGAAAAAATGGCCTCTGTTTTGAGGCGTGAAGAACAGAGGACGTAACAGTGGGGGAAAAGGAGAAGGTAAGTGCTGCTCAAAGCTCACTGGGCTTGATCTATACAGCTAAGAGTACTTGAAATTCGAGGATGTGCTTGTGTCTCATCGATGGGGCTCGCAACCATGGCTGTCAGATGTAGGCAACTGACTTTGTTAGACATCAAAAGGTGCAGAAATGTTAATGATGATGGAATGATTCTTCTTCTTCTCGAGGTTCGCTTCTTTTTGTGTTTACATGTATACACACATATAGATGCATGAAATATATTGTATATGTGTTTATATATACATGTACATATATATGCACATAGATAGAAATATATATATTTGAGCATATATATGTATAGTTTGTTTTGCTGTGCTTGACACTGCTCTCCCTCTCTTTTGATCATGCCCATATATATACTATGTAGGTGTTTATATATCTGTATAGATATATGTATATAGGGGAGTATATATGTGTGTGTAGATATAAATATACACTAACCTTCGCTACGGGATGTTCTTATCTGGAGCTTTCTACTTTTCGTTTCATGCTTGTATGAGGTACTGCATATAGGTTTATATATATATATATATATATATATATATGTATATGTATATATATGGATCCATATAGGTATACATATATTACTATTGTCTTTGTATCAATACAAGATTAATTTTGGTTTATAAATAAAGTTCTAAGAAAGTCATCAAGTGAGAATATTATTCTCTTCAGGTGTCTCGGGATCGTGTGAGATTCGGATCTCCTTAGATCCCAAAAAAATTATTAATTAAAAATTAATACATACTTGCTATAAATAATAACAATACAAAAATAATAATAATTAAATATTGACTTTATTTAATATTTTCCATTATTCATGAAATTATCGTGTGACGATTCGATTCTCCTTGATTGCATGAGATCATGTGAGATTTTAATCTCCTTAGATCTTTTGAAAATTAGCACATTTGTTTTAAAATAATAATAATTAAATATTGACTTTAATTAGATATTTTTCATTATTTTCGAAACTATTGAGTGAGGAGTCGGTTCTCTTCGATTGCATGGGAATATGTGAGGTTTTAATTTCCTTAGTTCCCTAAAATTAATATACCTCAATCTAATAATAATAATAATATAATAATGAGAAAAAAAACAATCATAATTAAATATTCATTCTAATTAAATATTCCCCATTATTTACCAAATTATCGTGTGAGAATATAGTTCTCCTCAAATACTTAGGGTTGTGTGAGATTTTAATCTCTTTAGACCTCGAAATTTAGTACATACTTGTTTGAAAGATAAATAATAAGAATGATGATAAAGAGATAAAATGATAATAATGCAAAAACAAATATTTTAATTGAATAATTTACAAAATAAATAAAGTCAGGGTTTTATAAATTTAACAAATTAGAATGCCACGTTCAAAAATTCCAAAAATGGCTTTCTGTTATATTTTGTTATGAGTTCAATCCTAATTTTAAAAAAGAAATAAAAATAAAAAATAAGTGAAACAAAAAAAATCAAAAAAATATATAAATTAAAAAATTCCCAAAAAATGGCTTTCCTTTATAATTTTGTTCTAATTTCACAATAAATCCTGATTTTTTAAAAAAAAAATTCTAAAGATAAATAAAAAAAACAAAATCCAAAAAATACATAAATACAAAAAAATCAGAAAAATGATTTGATTTTTGTCCTAATTTCAAAGGTGAATTCCAATTTTGAAAATCCAAAAAAACAAATAAATCTAAAAATTCAAAAATATTTTTTTCATTATAATTTCACTTTAATTCCAAACAATATAAACTCCCAAAATTCCTAAAAATCTTATCCCATAAAAATTTCATTTAAATTTCAAAATTAAAATTAAAATTCCAAAAATAAACAAAAAAAATTAAAAGAGAAAAAATGAAGAGATCAATAGAGCTAAATTACTTAGTGTGAACACCCCATCCCTAATCACTTAATTATTTAATTAATGGAAACACCAATTAATTAATAATTAAGAACATGGGAAAATTAAAAATGTCAAAACTTCAAATGATATTTTCAATTGGGGGACAATTTAGAATTAAAAATAAAGAATGGGGGATAAACTCAAAATTCAAAAAATTAGCTAATTAAAATAATTATAATAAATCAAAGAAAGATAATAAAGAAATATAAAGATATAAAATATATTACAAGGAAAAAATCAAAAATCAAAAAATAAAAATTAATTAATAATAATAGTAATAATAATAAAAATTAAATTAAATAAAAAAAAAAAGAAAAAAGAAAAAAGAAAACAATGGATCAGAAAATGGAAGAAAAAACTGAAAAAGGAAGGCAAAAAGAAAAAAGGAGGCTGGTAGTGCAGGGGCAGCTCGTGGGAGAGAGAAATACGTTGGAGGATGCTTTCGTAAGGGTGCCCGGACGACAGCTTGCAGTTTGGGGTTGAACTGGTGCGTTTGGGGGATGAGCTGGGCTAGGCCCCATTCAATGGCCATGGCAGTAGTGTCAGTGCCTCCATGGAGGAACCTGAGCAGAGTGTGACCAATTCTGCGCTTGTGGGAGCGGATTTTCTGCCTTCGACTTCGAGATCGAGGAGGGTGTCTAGTGACCTCCAAACTGGGCCATAAACTGCTGCATTCACAAGAGCTAGTTTCCCTCAGACAACCTGGAATAATCTGGGTCAGCATGTGGAGAAAGAAGTAAGAAAAGAGGACTAGCTTCAGAGAAGGAACTTCAGCAACTACAGCACTGGGAGCATCACAGAAAGAGAAAACAGCAACGGCCTCACTTCCTGCTGCAGTTGGGACTCCACCTTTGACTTCCAGTGTTAATGATTCTACACAAAGGCAACACCAGGCACAGGGAGGCTGAGCTCACCAGCAGTTGTGCCATAACCAAAGACATACAAAAAAAGAAAGAGAGCACCGATAATAGAAGACCGTTGCGAAGAACTACACGATAACGGATTGTTAGTCCATTCCTCTCAAAATAAGCCAACAGAGAAACTTATGATTCAAAACTTAGCAGAACTGGAGGCCTGTTGGATATTTCTGTTCTTATGTTCTGTATGAGAAAAACCAAAGCAAACTAAGAGGAAACGAAGTGGGCAGCTAGGATGCCAAAAAAACGAGTTGGAAAGTTAACCTAGTTGTAAATAGATTTCAGAGGTCATTATGAGTGGTTTGGGCGGTGGTTTTCCTCCATGCTGAAGCACCTTTATAGGGAAAAAGTCCTCTATAAAAGGGAAGCCAAGGATGAAGCAAATCACTGCAGAAGCAAAGCTGAAAATAGCTGTGTTTTTTACACGAAAACAGAGCATCACGAGAGTGTGGTTAAACCCAGCGTGTTTTCGTGAGTTTCTGGGCAGTATGAGGCTCAAAAAACACTAGGGGAAGTTTGGATAGTGAGAAGAGAACCCAGAAAGGGAGAAAAGTGGGAGAAATAAAAGGGAAAGAGCCTATGACGAAAGCAAACCGAAACTGAAACTCAGTTTTGGACAACTAAAAACGAACGCGATGGAGAGCGAAAAATCAATGAGTTTTCACGAGGTTTACGATTGTGGGAGACACTCAAACACTAGGGAAAGGTTTAGGTGTTGAAAGGCGAAGAAACACGAGAGAAAGTGGGCAAAACAAGGGAGATAAAGGGTGCAATAGAGGCAAAACTGAAACTCTACTCTTCAGACGCGAAAGCAGAGTTTTCTGCATGTTTAAAGGCTCTGAGCTGCACGAAATAAGCAAGAAAGCTAGTGGTTTATGTAGTGACATTCCAAGCAATGAGAGGAAGAAGCTAACCAAGAAAAAGATGAATCAAGGGAGGCAGGTGCTCGAAGTGGACCTCCTTGAAAGGTATGCTGCAAAAGGGCGAGGAGTTATTACATGTATGGCAGCTGTAAATGACGTCATTGTGATAGGAACTAGCAAAGGGTGGATCATCAGGCATGATTTTGGGGTCGGTGATTCACATGAAATTGATCTCCATGCTGGTCGGCCTGGGGAGCAATCAATCCACAGGGTATTTGTTGATCCTAGAGGGAGTCACTATATAGCCACTATTGTTGGAGCTGGGGGAGCTGAAACTTTTTATATTCATGCAAAATGGACCAAGCCCCGGGTTTTAAGCAAGATGAAAGGTCTTCTTGTGAATGTTGTTGCATGGAACAGGCAACAGATAACAGAAGTTTCCACGAAGGAAGTCATTTTAGGTACAGACAATGGCCAACTTCATGAACTTTCTGTGGATGAGAAGGACAAGAAAGAAAAATATATTAAGTTTCTCTTTGAATTAACAGAACTTCCAGAAGCTTTTATGGGTTTACAGATGGAGACAGCTAGCCTAATTAATGGAACTAGATATTATGTGATGGCTGTTACTCCAACTCGGCTTTATTCTTTCACTGGCATTGGATCACTGGAAACTGTTTTTTTCAAGCTATTTACATCAAGCTGTGCATTTTATGGAACTTCCTGGAGAAATACCAAACAGTGAGCTGCATTTTTTCATTAAGCAACGAAGAGCCATACATTTTACATGGCTTTCTGGTGCTAGTATTTACCACGGGAGCTTAAATTTTGGAGCACAACATAGTTCTCCAAATGGAGATGAAAATTTTGTTGAGAGCAAGGCTTGATTGGATTACTCAAAATTGTCTGATGGTGCAGAAGAAGTTAAACCAAGTTCTATGGCATTGTCTAAATTTCATTTCTTGCTGCTAACGGGGAATAAGGTCCAGGTTGTAAATAGAATTAGTGAGCACATCTTAGAGGAGCTTCAGTTTGACCAAACTTCAGATGTAGCACCAAAGGGTATTATTGGACTCTGTAGTGATACAACTGCAACAAAATCAACACTCTTTAATTCAACAGCAAAATCCACAGTTTCAGAGATCTTCAATGATGCTTGGGACAAATCCACTTTCCCAATCAGGTGCAATTGGGCAGAACGCCAATATGTAGATGGGCAATCACATGGTCAACAAGCCTTCACCTGTCCAGATTCAGCTGATGCAGCAACAGCAGCAACACCAACAGCAGCAGCAGCAGCCACAAATGCAGAGGAAAATGATGATGGGAATTGGAACAACCGTGGGCATTGGTAACCTGAGAAATAACATGATTGGGCTAGGAGGCTTGGGGGAGTCCCATAGGCATGGGAACTGCAAAGGGGAATAGGAGGAACTGGAATCTCAGCACCAATGGCATCTATTTCTGGCATGGGAAATATGGGTCAAAATCCAATGAATTTTAGTCAGGCTACAAGTATTAATGCAATAAGCCGGCAATTTAGGTCTGCAACAATGACTTCAGCACAGGCTGAATTATTGGCGTCAAAGTTTAGAATGGCACGTGGAGGGACTCCTCAGTCTAACTTAGCTGGCATTTCCGGAGCCAGACAAATGCACCCTGGCTCTGCTAATGTTTCCATGTTGGGTCAGTCACTGAGTAGGGCTAATATGAGTTCACTGCAACAAGCAATTGGACCTATGGGTTCTCCAAAGTTGATGGCAGGAATGAATCTTCACATGAACCAGCAGCAACAATAGCAGAGACAGGGAAGATGCCCTCACCACGGTTCTGCCACGAAAAGATGATCTTGGTTTGCTTTGCATGGTGAACGGTGAGTTGTTCACGTACTGTACGTCTAGCTTCCATTTTTGTTATTTTTGTTTATTTTGGTTTTGCTTTTGCCCTTTTGGTGCATTAATATTGTAATTATTATTATTATTTTGGTATTGCAAGTAAGGATTTCACGAAGTCATTGTGTGAGAATTTAGTTCTCCTCGATTGCAGGAGATCACGTGATATTTTAATCTCCTTAGATCTTTTAAAAATTAGCACATTTGTTTTAAAAATAATAATAATTATATATTGACTTAATTAAATACCTTCCATTATTTATGAAATTATCGTGTGAGAATTCGGTTCTCTTCGATTACATGAGATCACGTGAGATTTTAATCTCCTTAGATCTTTCAAAAAATTTAGCACATTTGTTTTAAAAATAATAATTAAATATTGACTTTAATTAAGCATTTTCCATCATTTATGAAATTAGCATGTGCGGATTTTATTCTCTTTGATTGCATGGGAATATGTGAGATTTTAATTTTCTTAGTTCCCTAAAATTAATACACCTCTATCTAATAATAATAATAATATAACAATAATTAAAAAAAATCATAATTAAATATTCATTCTAATTAAATATTTCCCATTATTTGCAATATTATTGTGTGAGAATATAGTTCTCCTCAAATACTTGGGGTCGTGTGAGATTTTAATCTCTTCAGACCTCAAAATTTAGTACATACTTGTTTAGAAGATAAATAATAATAATGATGATAAATAGATAAACTAATAATAATAATGCAAAAATGAATATTTTAATTGAATTATTTACAAAATAAATAAGTCAGGGTTTTATAAAATTTAATTAATTAAAATGTCACGTTCAAAATTTCCAAAAATGGCTTTCTATTATAATTTTGTTCTAATTCCAACAATCAATCCAGATTTTAAAAAAGGAAATAAAAATAAAAACAAGTGAAACAAAAAAAGAAAAATCCAAAAATCCAAAAAAATATATAAATTAAAAATTTCCAAAAAATGGATTTCCTTTATAATTTTGTTCTAATTTCACAATAAATCTTGATTTTATTTTTAAAAAAATCTAAAGATAAATTAAAAAAAAACAAAATCCAAAAAATACATAAATACAAAAAATCAGAAAAATGATTTGATTTTCGTCCTAATTTCAAAGTTGAATTCCAATTTTGAAAATCCAAAAAAACAAATAAATCTAAAAATTCAAAAATATTCTTTTTATAACTTCACTTCAATTCCGAACAATATAAACTCCCAAAATTCCTAAAAATCTTATCCCATAATAATTTCATTTAAATTTCAAAATTAAAATTAAAATTCCAAAAATAAACAAAAGAATTAAAAGAGAAAAAAATGAAGAGATCAAGAGAGCTAGATTACTTAGGTTGCTATATATTAAAACACACAAATCCAAATTCCAATCCTGTTTTGTTTACAAAAATCTATTTAATTTGAACTCTCCTGTTCTCATCACAAAAATTAAAAACCACCAACCCACAAAACATGTCTTTTGGTCGAACTACGTGGACTTTGATCCCTATCGCAGGGTACGTAGGCCCTAGGCTCTCATCCTAGGTCAAGTCCGCTCTTTATAAATATCCATCTATTTGTATGCATTCTCACTTTTTGTCTCCTATGTCTAACATGCGTCCATGTCAATAAAAGGGTAATTGAGATCAATTAAAGGCCATATTCTATTTTGACTGACTAATTTAAGGTAACCGTCCTTATGGGCGGGTGTTGTGGGGTGCCTAACACCTTCCCCACACTCAAATAGACTCCCGAACCCATCTCTGATTTCGCAGACCATTTCGCCTTCTTTTTTTATTTAAATTGATTTTCCAAAGTTTTCCGTTAAAAAGTTTGGTGGCAACTCCAAATAAATGGATTTTCAAAATTCTGTTTTTGGGAATCGGTTTCAAACCTTATTTTTCTATTCCGCCGAAAGGTCGGTTACGACAATTAGGTCATTGTATATTAAAACAAACAAATCCAAATTCCAATCTTGTTTTGGTTACAAAAATCTATTTAATTTGAACTCTCCTGTTCTCATCACAAAAATTATAAATCACCAACCAATAGACATGCCTTTTGGGTCGAACTACGTGGACTTTGATCCCAATCTCAGGGTACGTAGGCCCTAGGTTTTCATCCTAGGTCAAGTCTGCCCTTTGTAAATATCCATCTGTTTGCCATCATTCTTGTTGTTTTGTCTCCTCTGTTTAACAGGCATGCATGTCGATAAAAGGGTAATTGAGGTAAATTTAAAAGCCATATTCTATTTCAGCTGACTGGTTTAAGGTAACCGTCCTTATGGACGGGTGTTGTGGGGTGCCTAACACCTTCCCCACACTCAAATAGACTCCCGAATTCATCTCTGATTTTGCAGGCCATGTTGCCTTTTTCTTTTTTATTTAAATTGGTTTTCCAAAATTTTTCGTTAAAAATTTTGGTAGTGACTCCAAATATATTAATTTTCAAGTTTCATTTTAGGAATCAATTTAAACACCTTTTTATTTTATTCCTCCGAAAGGTCGGTTACGACAGTTTGGCGACTCCACTAGGGAATTAATTCGTGAGTCAAGCCTGTTTAATTAGTTAGTTGAAATAATATGGCTTATTGTTATCTTGATTACCCTTGTTGTGTTTTGTTTGGTTTAATGGTTTATTCTTTTTTTGGTGTTTCTTGTTAATTTATCTCTTGTGGTCACATGATATGCTTGTATCTTCCTATGTATTTGCTATTGCTATTTGTATAGGTGTATGTCTTCCTTTTCAGTTATACAACATGCTTAATGTTCTTCATTTGCCATATAATTTCGTTAGTTTATTTGCAACACATATGCTAGGATAGATAACATGTGGAATAAAACCTTAGGATAGACGACCCCTGTTTGTATTGTAAGTCTTTGGCTTCTCTTGCAGTTTATCTGTTTGACGGATGAAGGTTAGGTAAACTATTGGCATAGAGGTTTATATGCTCCCCTCACATCTTAAGCACGTTGACATTCTACCTCACACACTTTTGGGCTCTATACCCGGGTCCTTGGTTGCCTTAAGTTAGTAGAGGTTTATATTGGTTTTCTTGTGAAGCTTCTCGCTGCCAGAGATTACCGTGAAGACCTCGCTCAGGTTGTACCTCACTATGTGGATTTGATTGGAGTGGGATTTTGTCCTCTTCTAGTCTAATTCATGTTGTGAGATCCTCACTCTTTTGAGTGGGGGCAATCTGAAGATTGGTAATGCTCTAAGATGTTAGACTCACCCTCAGAACCATGCACATTAATAGAATGACCTCAATAGACAACCTTCCTCGAGCCAGTCATCTTGAGGGTAACATCTCCCTACTTAGGGTTGACTTGAGTTAGGACACTAAGGGAGCATATTTCACTCTCATTTTGCATGTTGGCACGTCATTCATGGCATGGTTACATGTTTTCTTAAAAATTTTATATAGTTTTAATTGGCACGATGTCTCCATTCGATGCATTATTAACTAAACAAAATGAGCTAAAATTGAAGGCTTCTTCAGTATGGGAAGTTTGGCCTGATATTGTATCAATAGGGTTGAACCATTAAAAATTGATGATATTTTAGGAAGATAGTATATTAGTGGGTTATTTAGTTCACTTATTTTTATTAAGCCTTGCCCACGTGAGGGCCTCCTCCTCCTTGGGTTGAGAGCTAAACCTATTATTCCCAATGAACCAATAAGGCTCTTGGTGAGTAATAGGGAACAATATGCAAAATATCCAATTGCTACTTGTAAAAGTTTCCAAATTCTAAATGATCAAATTCTCACATTATCCTCAACACAACCGCCTTTAGAGGTACTTAGTTAAAAGGAAACCATTAAGAACATTTTAATCCTTTTTTTTTCTTTTTTTTCTTTGTTTTTCTCAAAAATTATTTACATGAAATGGATTAGTTAAATGATGCATGCATTACTTGTTGGAAATAAATATATTGCTATTACTCGTGTAGATACTCATTTCTCTCGGAGTAGTGGCTGCTACCTTCCCTCTGTGTGACAAGTGAGTCTCTTGAGAGGGAAAGAGTTCTTTTAAGAATTATAGTCAAGCCTAATGGTGTAATAATCATATTCATATCCCTCAAATCTAAGCAATGATTATTATGCCCTCAAATGGATGTTGTGTCATGGTGAAAACTTCGAAATAGCCTTTAATCATGGGCGAAATACATATTTCTCGTGACTTTGACTGTCAAAGGAAATCTGTTAAATAACATATACAGAGTGTTCTTCCACTCTAATATGTTAGTATCAAAGGAATGCCAATGACATTTAAGCTAAAACAATCATGCCTATATTCAATACATTAGCAAAATTATTAATCCTTTGACTAAGACATTAGGCATCAATTATATAAAAATTCATCCTCTACCAAATTGACTGCCCAATACATATCCCCTGTGGATCAATAAGCTCCCTGAGGGATATGTAGAAACCCATATACTCCTGTGGATCAACAAGTCCCCTAAGGAATACATGTATCATATTAGAATTAAGGGTCCATTAACTAATTGAAAATCATTGTGTTCTTTTTGCAGTGATTAACCATATGAGTCACTGGCTCTAACGAGGGGCAATGTTCAAAATCCTAATTTTGATTTGACATAGGCAACCTTTTTTTTTAGATCATGACATTTAGCTATTAAGTTAGACATTATTTTAACATGGATTATAAAATGAACCCACATTTTAATACCGTCTAAAAACTAGCTAATAGTCATCTATCTCCCTTTGAGGTAATAGGCTCTTAGAAAGGGTGGGAGATTTCCTTTTGGCACACTTTACACTAAGACCAATATGACCTAATCACTGTCAAAAGAAACTGAAGTAACCAACAATAAAAGGACTTGTGATATGACCTTTCCAAATAGGTTACCAGTCCTGCAAGATCATTTTGGTTATTAAAGTTTTCTCAATGGTAATTGCGTAAGGTCCTAAGTCCTTCATGAACTACCTGCCATTTCCCTTTTCCCAGTGAAGCAGTAAGCGTCCTGAGGAATGAAAGTTTTAAGAAAAACCCTTTTTGTGTTGAAAAGCACATCACAGCCTTAATATCATCAATTTGCTGAATCATTCTTTTGAAATAAAATAAAATTGCATTCATGCATACTCATGATGCTTTGCATAGAAAATATAGGAATTTGGAAAAAGGGGATCTCTTTTGGTCACCTACAATGGAAATTTTGACTTGAGTTATGATCCAGCCGCCAATGATGAAATGAAATCCCATGTGATTGATCCCTATCTTCCCGGGCCAATTCATATTTCGGCTAATTAATTCCCGCCCACCATCACACCCCACTAAGTTTTAGGATCTAAAATCTTTCCAAAAGCCACCAGCACCCCTAGATCCATCTCAAGTTACCATGAGCTTGTCATTATCGAAGCCAAAGGTTACCTTGATTGCCTTCCACCCAAAATCCCACATGACTGACTTTAACAATGGTAGGACCTTTCCTCCAGCCGCATCCAATTCCCAATAGTATAGACCAAATTATAATTGTGAACCCCACATTAGTACTTGGGCTCTATGGAAGCAATGCATTGTCATCTTAAGCAAATTGATAAGAGATGTGAAAAATTGGAAAGTCTCCATCCCTAGCTCCTTGTTTGACCAAGGGATTGTTTAAGAGAACAACAATGTCATTTCATATGATTTCTTCATCAGGTGATGCTTGTCTGGTCAACACTATTCTGTATAACTGGGGTGCCAGCTAATTGCATCATTAGGTTGTATGGTATTTAATAACATCAAGGCCATAGTTATCTATTTTGGTGGACCCTTTCATTTCTTCAAAGTTGTTGATGCCCATCTTCTTGTTACGTTTTTCCATTTTTAATGATCAAGAACCATAAAAGCCAAAAGCCAAGCGATTCCTTTGAAAATTTTCAATTGATGAGGAAAATGGTGAAATTTGAAGGCAACGTAATCTCAAAGCCTCAGTTTCTTTAAAAAAAAGAATCAACAAAGGCAGTGTATGTTTCATGAACAGGCTATACCAAGGATACAGGGCATTCTTTGTCTCCCTTATTGCAGAGAAGCTACCCCTAGCCACCCCAATTGAGCTTAAGTAAAGAAGTTTTCTTCTCACCTTTAATAGAGAACCTTTGGGTTGAGTATTCTCTAAGGGGTTTTTGTATTGAGATTCACATATCTAGAGAGGATCAATTTCCTTTCCTCACCTGAACACTACTTAGTCGCTGCCACTGGCTTTGAACCTTCAAAGTTTTCAAATCCCCAACCTGAATTCTACCTAGGAAACAGTGAGAATCCGATACATGAAAGCACCCATAGTCTTTAAATGAGCTCTCTTTGAAGGTAAAGAAATAGCAAAGTGCACAAAAGTTAATAATGGAAAAAATGAAAAAGGCAAAAGAGCGAGATTTCTTTAAAAAATAGGGTTCATTCACCCCTTGGAAAAAATGGAGTACAACCCTTAAAGAGGACTTTCTTATGATCATGAAGAGCCAATGAATCTCACCAAGACTACATGGTTGTCAAAGTAAAATTCTCATCGCCACCTTACACCGACGTGTAGGCCATTACATCCTTTCTTCTTAAGCCTTAATTATCAACCACTAAATCTCGTCACAACCCTATAATATCCTCTCTAGTTGGAGTGAATCTCGGGTATAAAAATCATGGTAGAAGAGGAAACTAGAAAATCCATGGTGAAAGTGGGGGGTAAAAGACTTTAAGCCTAATGCCCATTTTAAAAACCAACTGCCATAACCCCCTTTCTACCTGGGCAAGGGATTTTAAGCCTAATACCATTTTTAAAACCTAACTCCCATGACCACCTTTCAACCTGGGTAAGGGATTTTGAGCCTAATATCATTCCTAAAACCCAACTACCATGGCCACCTTTTGACCCTTGAAAGTCCTTGTTGAAGTATGGCTTGCTTGGAATATATTGGAGCAAAAAGAAAGTCAAATCAAAAATTCAAAAAAATCAATCAATAAAAAGGAACTGAGGTGATTGTCCAAATTCAAAATAGAACATTTTCTCATCAATGAAAAGTTTTCAAATCGAATGCTACATGCATTAAACTAAGGTATCTTTTAATAACGTATCCATTTCCACTGCTTGCCTCGATTCATCCAGCTAGTTCTTGTGCTTTATCATTTCCCATAATTGCATCAAATTGGGGCAATCTGTTGCTTACCAAATCTGTCATATTGTATTCGAATTGTGCCAATCATACTGTTGGCTTGGAACTAGGACTTCTCCTGGTTCCATACACCCTTTCCTTTTGCATCACTTTGCCACCAATCATTAAGTCTGTTTGCACATTCTATCCGATGTCCCTTCAAAATAGGGCAATTTGCCTATTTCAAGGATGTGTAGCCTCGCATTCCTTAACATACGATTGTATTGTGATTGTTAACTCGAATTATGGCACATTTTTGTGTTGACTTTTCAATCAAACTGGGGCAATTTGTTGTTTGCCAAATTCATCACATTGCATTCAAACTATGTTAACTATACCTCTGTCTTCGGACTAGAACATCTCCTGGTTTCGTATATCCTTTCCTTTGGCATCACTTTACCACAAACCATTAAGTCCGTTTGCACATTCTATCTGATGCCCCTTCAAAGCAGGGCAATTTGCCTATTTCATAGATGTGTAACCTCACACTCCATAACATATGATTGTATTGAGGTTGTTAAATCGAATCATGGCACATTTTTGTATTGACTTTTCAATTAAATTGGGGCAATATGTTGCTTGCCAAATCTGTCGTATTGTGCTCGAACTGTGACAATCATACCACTGGCTCTGAACTAGGACTTCTGCTAGTTCTGTACACTCTTTCCTTTGGCATCACTTTACCACAAATCATTAAGTCCGTTTGCACATTCTTTTCGTTGTCCCTTTAAAATGGGGCAATTTGCCTCTTTCAAGGACATGTAGCCCTGCACTCCTTAATGCATGATTGTATTGAGATTGTTAAATCAAATCATGGCATGTCTTTGTGTTGACTTTTAAAGCAATACTAGTAGAAGTATTCATATGGAATGACATTAGAATCACGTCCAAGGCAATCCAAATGGAACATGACACTTTGGTCAAATTTGAAACTTCAAGTTTTGTGTGTTTCCGCTTAAACCCTACCATGCTGAGATTTGCTTAAAGTATGAGATGTTCATGCTATCAAGACCTTGAATCTTTAGGTTAGGGCAAATAAGGGATAGGCAAAAGGAATTCTCCTATATGCAAGTGACCAAGAGAGTCTAACCATTTACAAATTTTAAAGGCACCTGAACATCATGCATTTGCATCACTTTTCCACATTCTCAAAATATGCTTTAGAATAAAAAGAAGTCAGACACTTTCTTCTTCTCCTAAGGGATTTTAATTTGTCATAAAAGGAATAAAAAGGAGTCAAACACTCTTGTTTGCCTTAATGATTTTAATTTTTCATAAAAGGAACAATTTCCCACCTGGCATGCACATTACATTTTACAAATAAAATCATGTATCAATAAAAATGAAATTGCATTTTACATCATGCATTCAACACATGTACTTACATTGCACTCCATTGTTTCATATCTCATGCATAGAGAATCTAAAATTTCCAAAATTTTCATAAATTGAGCATATACATCATGCATCCCACATATGTACATACCCCATGCATAGAAAATCCAAAATTTTCAAACAAGAAAAATCAAGCATTTGCATCATACCGTTTATGAGAGGACATGCATCACCTTGCATAGTCACCAAAGCACATGCCACGCGGAGTCACATTCTTATGCAGCACAAACCCCATTTAAAGTCCTGCATTGTGTCCAAGGCAATTTACATTTATGTCAAAAGTCCCTGCATCATGTCCAGGGCAATTTCCATTTTTGTCAAAAGTCCCTGCATCGTGTCCAGGGCAATTTACATTTCTGCTAAAGTCCTGCATCGTGTCCAGGCAATTTACATTTAGGTCAAAGTCCTGCATTGTGTCCAGGCAATTTACAATTTTGTTAAAAGTCCCTGCATCATGTCCAGGGCAATTTACATTTCTATCAAAGCCCTGCATCGTGTCCAGGGTAATTTACATTTTCTGTCGAAAGTCCTGCATCGTGTCCAGGCAGTTTACATTTCAATCAAAACTCCTGGCATCGTGTCCAGGGCAATTTACATTTCAATCAAAGTCCTGCATTGTGTCTAGGGCAATTTACATTTCTATCAAAAGTCCCTGCATCGTGTCCAGGGCCATTTACGTTTCTGTCAAATGTCCTTGCATCCTATCTAGGGTAATTTACATTTCTGTCAAAAGTCCCTGCATCGTGTCCAGGGCAATTTACATTTCTGCTAAAGCCCTGCTTCGTGTCCAGGCAATTTACATTTCTGCAAAAGTCCCTACATCATGTCCAGGGCAATTTACATTTCTGCTAAAGTCCTGCATCGTGTCCAAGCAATTTACATTTCTATCAGAGTCCTGCATCGTGTCTAGGCAATTTACATTTCTGCAAAAGTCTTGCATTGTGTCCAGACAATTTACATTTTTGTCGAAAGTCTCAGCATCGTGTCCAGGGCAATTTACATTTCTACTAAAGTCCTACATCGTGTCCAAGGCAATTTACATTTCTATCAAAAGTCCCTGCATCGTGTCCAGGGCCATTTACGTTTCTGTCAAAAGTCCCTGCATCGTGTCCAGGGTAATTTACATTTCTGTCAAAAGTCCCTGCATCGTGTCCAGGGCAATTTACATTTGTGCTAAAGTCTTGCATCATGTCTAGGCAATTTACATTTCTGCAAAAGTCCCTGCATCATGTCCAGGGCAATTTACATTTTTGCTAAAGTCCTGCATTGTGTCCAGGCAATTTACATTTCTATCAGAGTCCTGCATCGTGTCCAGGCAATTTACATTTCTGCAAAAGTCCTGCATCGTGTCCAGGCAATTTACATTTTTGTTAAAAGTCCTACATCATGTCATTTCTGTCAAAAGTCCTTGCATCGTGTCCAGGGCAATTTACATTTATGTTAAAGTCCTACATCGTGTCCAGGCAATTTACATTTCTACCAAAGTCCTGCATCATGTCCAGACAATCTATATTTCTGTCAAAAGTCCCTGCATCGTGTCCAGGCAATATATATTTCTGCTAAAGTCCTACATCATGTCCAAGCAACTTACTATCCCATTCGGGTCTGGATTTACATAAGGTCCCCTTTTATAGGTTTTCCCTCAACATAAGGAATGGTGTGTTCATGTCTTTGCTTGCTCTTAAGTTAGGTCATCTCTTCACAACATTCACTTCCCTAACTTAAGAGACAAGCAAAGAGGGGCAACTGTGAACACCCCATCCCTAATCACTTAATTATTTAATTAATGGAAACACCAATTAATTAATAATTAAGAACATAGGAAAATTAAAAATGTCAAAACTTCAAATGATATTTTCAATTGGGGGACAATTTAGAATTAAAAATAAAGAATGGGAGATAAACTCAAAATTCAAAAAAATTAGCTAATTAAAATAATTATAATAAATCAAAGAAAGATAATAAAGAAATATAAAAATATAAAATATATTACAAAGCAAAAATAAAAAAAATAAAAAAATAAAAATTAATTAACAATAATAGTAATAATAATAAAAATTAAAAAAAGAAGAGAAAAAGTGTCATAAGGCTGCCAGCACGTGAAAACCTGAGGAAAAAGCTGAAAAAAAAAAAAAGCAAAAAGCAAAAGAAGGAGAGGAAGCAGAGAATATGATGGCACTCACGTAGTGAGGGAAAGAGGAGAAAAGTGACTCTGGGGCAGAGAAAGGGAGGGGGCATGAAGTGTCCAGGCAGAACTCAGAAAAGGGAGAGAGAAGTAGAGAAGATATGAGCTGAAACCAAGGAGAAAAATGGGAGCTACAGCGACGGACTGAAGCCACCGAGAAAACAAGCTACAAGAATGGACCAAAAAACCAAGAGGAGGGAGGATGGACAAACGGAGAGAGGATAGAGGAGGAGAAACAGAAGCAAAAACTGAGAGAGGATAGAGGAGGAGAAGCAGAAACTAAAAAAAAGGGAGAGGGGTGAGAGCTGAGAGGCATTTGGGGCAGAGAGCAAGTCGAAAAGGAGAGTAGGAAGAGCTTGAAACCGAAACCGAAAGGAGTGAGCTGGAGAAGGAGACATGGAGAAAAAGAGAAGCAAAAGTAGGAAGCTTGGACGTGGGAAGAGGAAAAAATGGCCTCTGTTTTGAGGCGTGAAGAACAGAGGACGTAACAGTGGGGGAAAAGGAGAAGGTACGTGCTGCTCAAAGCTCACTGGGCTTGATCTATACAGCTAAGAGTACTTGAAATTCGAGGATGTGCTTGTGTCTCATCGATGGGGCTCTCAACCATGGCTGTCAGATGTAGGCAACTGACTTTGTTAGACATCAAAAGGTGCAGAAATGTTAATGATGATGGAATGATTCTTCTTCTTCTCGAGGTTCGCTTCTTTTTGTGTTTACATGTATACACACATATAGATGCATGAAATATATTGTATATGTGTTTATATATACATGTACATATATATGCACATAGATAGAAATATATATATTTGAGCGTATATATGTACAGTTTGTTTCGCTGTGCTTGACACTGCTCTCCCTCTTTTTTGATCATGCCCATATATATACTATGTAGGTGTTTATATATCTGTATAGATATATGTATATAAGGGAGTATATATGTGTGTGTAGATATAAATATACACTGACCTCCGCTACAGGATGTTCTTTTCTGGAGCTTTCTACTTTTCGTTTTATGCTTGTATGAGGTACTGCATATAGGTTTATATATATATATATATATATATATATATGTATATGTATATATATGGTTCCATATAGGTATACATATATTACTATTGTCTTTGTATCAATACAAGATTAATTTTAGTTTATAAATAAAGTTCTAAGAAAGTCATCAAGTGAGAATATTATTCTCTTTAGGTGTCTCAGGATTGTGTGAGATTCGGATCTCCTTAGATCCCAAAAAAATTATTAATTAAAAATTAATACATACTTACTATAAATAATAATACAAAAATAATAATAATTAAATATTGAATTTTATTTAATATTTTCTATTATTCATGAAATTATCGTGTGAGGATTCGGTTCTCCTCGATTGCATGAGATTATGTGAGATTTTAATCTCCTTAGATCTTTTGAAAATTAGCACATTTGTTTTAAAATAATAATAATTAAATATTGACTTTAATTAGATATTTTTCATTATTTTTGAAACTATTGAGTGAGGAGTTGGTTCTCTTCGATTGCATGGGAATATGTGGGGTTTTAATTTCCTTAGTTCCCTAAAATTAATATACCTCAATCTAATAATAATAATAATATAATAATGAAAAAAAAACAATCATAATTAAATATTCATTCTAATTAAATATTTCCCATTATTTACCAAATTATCGTGTGAGAATATAGTTCTCCTCAAATACTTGGGGTCGTGTGAAATTTTAATCTCTTTAGACCTCGAAATTTAGTACATACTTGTTTGAAAGATAAATAATAAGAATGATGATAAAGAGATAAAATAATAATAATGCAAAAATGAATATTTTAATTGAATAATTTACAAAAAAAATAAAGTCAGGGTTTTATAAATTCAACAAATTAGAATGCCACGTTCAAAAATTCCAAAAATGGCTTTCTGTTATATTTTGTTCTGAGTTCAATCCTGATTTTAAAAAAGAAATAAAAATAAAAAATAAGTGAAATAAAAAAAAATCCAAAAATCTAAAAAATATATAAATTAAAAAATTCCAAAAAAAATGGCTTTCCTTTATAATTTTGTTCTAATTTCACAATAAATCTTGATTTTTTAAAAAGAAAATTCCAAAGATAAATAAAAAAAACAAAATCCAAAAAATACATAAATAAAAAAAATCAGAAAAATGATTTGATTTTCGTCCTAATTTCAAAGGTGAATTCCAATTTTGAAAATCCAAAAAAACAAATAAATCTAAAAATTCAAAAATATTTTTTTTATTTTAATTTCACTTCAATTCCAAACAATATAAACTCCCAAAATTCCTAAAAATCTTATCCCATAAAAATTTCATTTAAATTTCAAAATTAAAATTAAAATTCCAAAAATAAACAAAAAAAATTAAAGGAGAAAAAATGAAGAGATCAAGAGAGCTAAATTACTTAGGTTGCTGTATATTAAAACACATAAATCCAAATTCCAATCCTGTTTTGGTTACAAAAATCTATTTAATTTGAACTCTCCTGTTCTCATCACAAAAATTATAAATCACCAACCAACAGACACGCCTTTTGGGTCGAACTACGTGGACTTTGATCCCAATCTCAAGGTACGTAGGCCCTAGGTTTTTATCCTAGGTCAAGTCTGCCCTTTGTAAATATCCATCTATTTGCCTTCATTCTTGTTATTTTGTCTCCTCTATTTAACAGGCATGCATGTCGATAAAAGGGTAATTGAGGTAAATATAAAAGCCATATTCTATTTCAGCTGACTGATTTAAGGTAACCGTCCTTATGGACGGGTGTTGTGGGGTGCCTAACACCTTCCCCACACTCAAATAGACTCCCGAACTCATCTCTGATTTCGTAGGCCATGTTGCCTTTTTCTTTTTTATTTAAATTGATTTTCCAAAGTTTTCCGTTAAAAATTTTGGTGGCGACTCCAAATAAATTGATTTTCAATTTTCATTTTGGGAATCAATTTAAACACCTTTTTATTTTATTCAGTCGAAAGGTCGGTTACAATAGCTAGTTAAACTTAATATTCTTACCAAGATCTCTGGCAATGAAGCACTAATTGAGAAACAAAGGACCTTGAGTACCTTTTTTTTTTTTTTCGTTTGAAGTATTCTAGTACGGTGACTTAGTATAGATAACGTTGCATTTCTTTGTTTCCATGACGTTGAAAAGCCAATATTACAAGAAGTGACCATCTTGGTTGGAATGCCAAGCATATTACCTTTTTTTTCACTATGCATTTTGTAGTATGAATGTCTTTGCTATATTGTGCAACAGTTGCAAGTGGTGTAAAGCCATAAACATTGACTATTTCAAGGCTTTCTGGTGAAACTAATTTCACCAACTCCACAACTATGTCCACATGCCCAAACTATGTAGCTACATGAAGAGCTATATGGTCTTTAGAAGTAAGTTGTGCAATCAAAGCACTTGCATATTCATCAAGCAATGCTTTTGTAGCACTCCATTGGTATCACATATAACCTTTTACAAAACTATCCCATCAAAATTTATTTCCTCTTCCATCACTAAAATCACCAGAAAATAAATGTATCTATACCGTATGTACATGCATAAATCATCTATATAATTGATTTGCTTGAGAAAATTAATTATATTTACCATTACGTACTAAAAGGAAAAAAGACAAAAATCTACATGAATTAAAATGCAAAAGTTACAATACATCATTTACTGCCAATCAAAATTAATACTCAATTACAAACAATTCCATATATCATTACTCACAAGTTCTTTAATTAAAATATGATAAGTATATGATTTTCTAATTAAAATATTTTTAATAATACACTTGTCAAATTTTGACTTGGAAACTGTATACCAAACCCTTAACTCTAAACTATACACCTTTCATGTTTTAATTAGAGAATATAATAACAAAAATATAACAAACTATATATAAGTTTTATCCTAAACAATATTGTGAGAATTTTTAAATGAATCCAACAAAATGGAAATGCTTTTCTTCGTATGAGTTGATGAAGCTCTCAATAGAATTGCCATCCAAATAATTAGTTTTTTGAACACATTACAACACCAAAAAGATAACAGGGAAGAGAAAAAAAATGACATTCAATCATGTCAATGGTAGCTAGTGACCAACAATGGGAACGTATATTAAATTCACAAAGTCATACATAGCGAGTTTTGTATAGTGACCTTGCGGTGAAAGCTATGATAGAGCTTGTATGTATATTTGAGATTGAGAATAAAATTTGGAAGTATGAAAGAAGACTAATCAGGCATGCATAGTTTGTACGATTGACCACCTCAATCTGCATTGCTTTGTAATGCAAATGCTTAGCACAATAAGTATCCTAGCTTGTATATACACAATCTAGCTAGTTATAAGAATTATGTATGTATGATATTTTAAAACTTCGATATGAACTAAGGACACTAAATAAAATAGCACAAGCAGATCAAGTTAACGAACTTACTAGTTGTTACTTGCTCTTGAAGGCTTTTCACTATGTCCTCAAGGGACAATTATTCCAACTTTATATATTGGATGCTAAAATAACATATCATAATATGTTCAAAATTGATAGATGATAAAATATAATATGCTAACTTGAGGATGAACAAGCACCAGCTATTTGATGTATTTAATAGAGAATTGCAACCTGCAATACCTAATATCTCCAAAGGAGTCCAAATACCAATATTTTCTTTATAGCAAAATATATCACAATGGGAGAGATGAACAGAGATTTGATCAAAGAGTATTATTCCCACTAAGAGTAAGAGATGAGAGATATGTGATGTTTGTTCTCTCCAGGAAGCATTCCTTTTATAGGAGTGAATAGGTGAGTTTAGTTGGAAATTAGGTGGGAAATTAGGAGAGAAGCTTTAGTTATGATGTCTTTAATTATGATATCAAAGAATAATTAAAGATATCAATCATGATATTTTATCATTATGATTGTCATAAATATTTCTCTCCCTCGCTATTGACTCATCCTCAACAATTTAATGGCATAATTTTTGGGCTACAGGTTGAGGTCACTACTTAAAGGTACTTGCAAGTAATATGACCCATCACTGATTACCCACATTGTCAACAAGGACCCGATCCATTCTTAGTGTAGATTAATATTGGTTGCCTAATTAATAATTACAAATAATTGTTTTAATAATTGGATTAATGCTAATCCATTATTAATTTAAAATATTCCAACAATCTCCCACTTGGATAACATTAATCAATTATCAAGACAACTAAATTAAACAATCAATATTTATCACAACACATAGATGTGTGTATATACTAAACCATACCAAGTTCAAAAAAGAAACCATACATGATCAATGAATTCGATAGGGAAACAAGTGATATCAACAATATTACAAATTTAGTTCCAATATCTGAATAGAATGGATTACAAAATAATAGTTTAGTGTCACATTTACATAACAAAAGTCCCTTATGGACTCAACTCAGACTTCTACTAAACTAAGGCTACATAAAAATTTTCAACAACACCCGTATGAGTAACATGATTTTTGAAGACTCCTATGGGTAAACCTTTGGTCAACAGATCCGCCAACATGTGTTCACCTGGCATGTGAACCAAATGAGTTTGAGATTCAACAACCTTTTCTTTAATAAGTTGGAACTTCACATCAAAATGTTTAGTACGACTAGAGTTCCTATGATTATGAGAAAGCTAACAGTAGATGATCTATCATAGTATATGGTCAGAGGTCAAGATATAGAATTAACAAGATTCATGCTAGATATTAAATTTTTTAACCATATGACTTGGGGGTGGCCTTATCATCATAACATTCTTCTTTATTTGGATGCATTGATGATTAGGCTATGAGAGCAAGCCCTTTTTTCTTCTTATCTTGTTCCTCAAGGAGCAGCTTTAACCTTGGCTCATGCTCATGATGGTTTCCAAAAAGAGTAGGAACTAATTTTATAGATAGACCTTTTGGTTCTTCAATCACTATCACCTCTGGTTGACATTCAATAGGAAAAGCTTTCATGATCTTGTAAGTCTGGTCAATTTGTGAGTATATCTTCCCTAGAGCTGCCAAATGATTAATAATGTAAGTAAAACAAATTTGCATTTCCTTAATAGTTTCTCCAAGAGTCATCTTGAATAATTCATATTGTTATGTAAGATTATGAATCCTGGACTCTTTTACTCCTAAGGTTCCTTCATAAGTTATCTCTAAAGCCTCTCACATTTCTTTTGCACTCTCACAATTTAATACTTTAAAATACTCTTCTTGCCACAGTGCACTGGTATGAATGAGTTTGCCTTTCTTATTTAACAAAACTTTTAATTTTTATTTGTTTCATTCCATTCACTTTTGGGTTTGACTAAGGTCATGTCCTCTTATTCTTTTATAAGCACATATGGACCTTCTTCAATCACATCCCAAAGGTCAATGTAACCAAGTTCAAAGAAAATTGTCAACCTAAGTTTCCAGTAGGTGAAGTTTTCACCATTGAAACTAGGAGGTATTGTAATGGATAACCCTTCAGGTAAAACATTATCACCATATCCAGCCATTTATACTCTTGAGACAGTTAAGTCATTTAATCAAAATTCCAAGCTTTGATACCACTTGAGCAAGGCTAGAACCTAAGATGGGGTGAATTGGGTTTTATAAAAAATTTGAGATAAAAATAAAAATTCTTCCAAATTGAAAACTTGATGCAAAATGATTTTCAATATAAAAGAATGGAAAGCAATAAATAACACAATTAAAGTGTAACTATAAGAGAGTAAGAGAAAAGAGAATGCAAACAAAGCTTATCTTGGTTTGGCTCCAACCCAAGTTTATGTCCAATCCCTAAGCAAATACTTGAGATTTTCCACTAACTTGCAATCCATTACAAATATTCAAGAATAATCCCCCTAATACCAAAATCTCTTCAAGGAAAACCTTTCCTTGAATTTAATCTCTCCTCAAGGAATATCTTTCCATGAAATAACAAACTTTTTAAGAAGAAAGTACTCACAATAATAAAACTATTAAAAGAGCAAATAATACAATTGAAGCTCACTAGCCAGAATAGAGATCTTTGAGAGTATGAATCACTCAAGATGTTTTTCACTTTGTTTCTTGAGATTTCTAAGCTCTTGAGACATGTATTTATAGGCCAAAAAAGCAAGAGAATAGTTTGGAGCCAATGAGAAATTCAAACTTGGACAACTTGATTATTAGAAGTAAGTAGTTCCATTTGTTGACTTTGTGGCCATCCTCTATTCCATAGCTGAAAATTTAAATGTTCATAGCTTTTTCATTTCAACTTCATTTTTGACAAATTATATACCACCAAAAAGCATTGTAAATCTACTTTCTATCTTGATAAGTTTCATTTTAAAATTCAATTTGGTTGTTGAGATATTGTTGAAAGAGTGACAAAAGATGAGATAACAAATTGATATACATAATGGCAAATTGAGACCCATATAACTATTTCATTTCAAATCCATTTTATGCATGAGATATACGACTGAAACACTATATGAGTTTATTTTCATATAAAATAGACCTCATTTCAAAATTCTTACTAGTTGGTGAGATATTGTTGAAATTATTATTAGATGTCTAGAAAAAGTGTGATATTCATACCTAAAATTTTGACAATCATAACTTCTTAATTTCAACTTTATTTTAAACATGTGATATATGCCTAGAAAGATGTTTAAGTCTATTTTCATATGCAATTGGTTTCATTCTAAAATTCCCTTTGATTTATGAGATATGGTAAAAATAGTAATCTAAGGTGCAAAAACAACTTTATTAAAATCCATATCTCTCTTATATTTTTTGCCCAAACTTTATTATAAGGACCAAAATGTATTAGCCCAATAAATGTAAGTCCAACTGAATTTAACAAAATATTAATGAGCTTATGATAGTTAGTCCAACTTACAAGCTAAATACTTGGTCAAATTCAAGTATCCCAATATGCATATTTTAATAACAATTAGTATAATGTAAACATTTTTTACCATGCATATGAAATTCCAATACATATCCATTTTTAATTGTCTATAATATTATAGCATATTGGATATAATATGAGTATGTATATCTCATAAAAGATGATTCAAGTAAAAAGTATTACATGTTAATGATCAATTTAGGCATATGTTCATACTATATGTCTAACTCATTTGTTACATTTTTGTCACATATTTGTCATCATCAAAACTTATAACATTGAGCCTTAGGACTGTATAATCATATGGAATGGTAGACCTGTGAACTCTTTGTGGCCATCTCAATTCATTAACTGCCACTTGCAAATCTTCTGTAGATTGTTCAATGTCAAAATCTATTGGATTTTCCCCTGTAGCATCATCTGGAATAAAATGACCAGGGAATGACTATGAAGATGAAACAGGCAAAGGTAACATTATATCTTCTATATGCAGATTAATTATCCTTGGCATATTACTCCTATTATCCATGTTATCCTCAAAATAGAATGCCCTATCTGACAAACTCATCGACTCTGGTAATGTGAATAGGATAATAAAATCTACTCCCTTTCGATCCAGTGCAATATCCTATGAAGAATCCACTAATGGTTTTGGGATCGAGTTTCTTGACCTGGGGATTATATAGTCATATTTTTACTTTACATCCCTAAACTTGAATATGACTCAAACTAGGCCTTTTTCTAAAAGTAATTTCTATAGCATTTTTTGAACTGATTTACTGGGAACTTGATTCAAAATATTAACCGTAGTCATTAATGTATCACCCCATGGAAATTATGGCAGGGAGGAATGGCTAATCAAGCTTTTAACTATATCCATTAAGGTATGAATGCGTTTTTTAGCAATTCCATTTTGTTGAGGAGTGTTTGGCATTTTATGCTGAGCTTTAATTCCATGTTCTTACATAAACAAAGCAAATGGACCAGAATTCTTACCTGTTTTAATATATCTGCCATAAAATTCTCCTCCCCTATCAAATCTCATACATTTAATTGCCTTCCCTGTCTTCAACTCAACTGTTGCCATAAATGTCTTAGAAGCATTTAATGACTTAAATTTCTCATGTAACAAATCAATCCACCCATACTTGAAATGATCATTTATGAAGGTGATAAAGTACTTAAATCCATCCATGGCAACTAGTGTAATAAGTCCACATATATCTGTATGGATTAAGTCTAAAATGTTCTTAGACCTATTATGCAATTGACACATGTCTCTAGGTCTGAAAAATTCAACTTTCCTAATATGTCCTATATGACCATCCTCTCGAATCTCTCTCTAGATATATGGCCCAAACATCGATGCCACAACATATAGGAACTTTCATCAAATCTTTGACATTTATGCCTTATTACAACATTAATAGATGCACTATGGGACAAATCTAGACAAAAGTTCATATTCAAGAAATATAAACCATTCAACAATGAAGCAAATCCAACAACAATTGAATTAAAGAAAATATCAATCTTTCTATTTTCTTGCTAGAAATAATAGCCATTTCAATCTAATATAAAACTAGAAATCAAATTCCTCTTAGAAAAGGGTACATAAATAGTGTCATGTAACACTAAACAATGTCCAGATTTTAAATTTTAAGAAATAGTTCCTATGCTATCAACTGCTGCTAAACTTCCTTCTACTCTAAGAGTGTTCCTTTCTTTCTGACTTTGTGTCCTCCTATTTATAGGCACCTGCAAAGAATTTGTCACATGAACAGTCACACCAGAATCTAACCACTAAGAATCAAGAGAAGTTTTGAAATTGTTGAACTCAAAACATACTAGAGTTAGGGGTATACTAGACCTAAAGGGTAATTTTTGAAGAGGTACCTTCTTGCATGTGCTTATTTTTCAATTTGAGGCAATCTGATATCTTGTGACCAAGCCTCTTGTAGTAATGACAATCACCCTTGAAAATCTTTTTTTTACTAATCCTTATAATTCTTTCCATTCTTCTTGGGTCCAAAAGATTTCTTGCCACTAGCTCTACTATCCTGCTTCCTACCCTTTTGCTTTTCTTGACCACCCTTATTGCATGAATCTTGAGAAATATAATTAATGTTGTGAGTATGAAAGCTAGCTTTTTTCAATGATTCTTTCTCTTGAGCTACTATGGAAATCATCTAGTCAATATTCCACTGAGCTTTTTGAGAATTATAAGTGGTCCTAAGGACCCCATATTCAATAGAGAGTGACCGTAATACTCTGCAGACCTGGTAACTCTCTCCTAAGTCTACATTATATGAACTTATTGTAATAGTTAATAACTTTCATCATATGCTCTCATACACCAGAGACTCCATCATAGCGTGTATTATACACCAGTGAAAGATAATACACTTTCAGAGTCTTTTCAAACTTCTTAAATTTTTCACCAATAGCCTTTAGATATTCTATGATAGTATTCTTCTCAGAAATACTTTGCTTGATGGTCTTATCAATGGTGAATTTCAAGACTGTCAGACAAATTCTATTAGACTCATACCACTATTTATGGTATGTCTTATCAGCAAAGCTAGACCTAGCAAAGAGATATTCCAGCTTAGGCTATCTTAAAGCTAAATCTTCATTGGTGATCGTCAGATATATATCAAAGGACTCAATCTAATCATCATAATTTGTCTCGTTCTAAGTTTTCACCACATACAGTTCCTAGAATAGAAAAGCTAAGGATAAAGACATATAGGAAACATTAATTATGTCCAGAACACATAATTGTAGAATAAGATTTCCATAACATGACTCAGTTTCAGCAATTGTGTAACAAAATGTTCATCCTAATTCAGCCCAAGGGCTAGGACTATAACAAATCAAGAAAACTCATACACACCAAGGAAGTATATTATCTAGTGAAACAGTACAAAATGCGCCCATAGTCTCTATATTGATAAGATACAGGAAACCAATAAATTGATTGCAAATAGGCCTTATTCACAAAATTATACTGACAATGTCACATTGATTGGGCATGACCATTACCGACATAATCATACTTTCTTTTGTTGGTTGCCTTAGTAGTGCCTTCTACCTTAGTGCATACTTTCAAGAGTGAACAGATAATAACCAAAACAATAGTGGTTAAAAAATGACACTATCATGATTAGGCCTATGATAGGTGAGCACACAACCACTAGGTGTAGATGGCCCAATATGGCCTAAAAACAGAGTCGGTTTACTTATTCTTTCACTTTACACGTAAAATTTGGAAAAAAATACTCATTAATTATACAAATAAATTTGTTTTAAATCCTCTGAGTATTGTAAGGGAGAGTGAGCAATATATATTGTCCCTTATTATATCTTGTTATCTTACAAATTTTTTCCAAGTCTTAGTTTACTACACTATATTTTGAGGCCCTAAATCTTTTAGAATTTTCAAAACTCATATTTGTGGTTCTTAAAAAAAATTATAGAAAAATTACAAAAATAAGAGTAAATGGCGTGTGGATTCAAACTGTGGAAGTTTGAAGTCAAAATGTTCAATGCATGAGATACATGCACTAACACATGTTTCCAACGTGTGTGAGATGCATATGCTAACATACCATTTGCTAAAATAACATAACATAATATGTTCAAAATTGGGCGATAATAAAATATAATTGTCATAACCGACCTTCCGGCAGAATGGAATAAAAAAGGGTTTAAAACCGATTCCCAAAAATGGAATTTTGAAAATCGATTTTATTTGGAGTTGCCACCAAAATTTTTAATGGAAAACTTTGGAAAACCAATTTAAATAAAACAAACGAAAAAAAGGCGAAATGGTCTGCGAAATCAGAGATGGGTTCGGGAGTCTATTTGAGTGTGGGGAAGGTGTTAGGCACCCCACAACACCCGCCCATAAGGACAGTTACCTTAAACTAGTTAGTTGAAATAGAATATGGCCTTTAATTAATCTCAATTACCCTTTTATTGACATGGATGCACGTTAGACATAGGAGACAAAAAAGCGAGAATGCATGCAAACTAATAGATATTTACAAAGGGCGGGCTTGACCTAGGATGAAAGCCTAGGGCCTATGTACCCCTTGAGAAGGATCAAAGTCCACGTAGTTTGACCAAGAGGCATGTTTGTGGGTTGGCGGTTTTTTGATTTGTGATGAGAATAGGAGGATTTTAATTAAAACAAATCATTGTAAACAAAACGGGATTAGAATTTGGTTTGTATGTTTTAATTTACCACAATCTGATTAACCTCGTTCTCCTGACCTCTTCATATTTTCTCTTTTAAATTTTTTTGTCGATTTTATTATTATTATTATTATTTGAGTTTTGGGAGTTTTGGAAGTTTATATTGTTTGGAATTGAAGTGAAGTTAAAAAAAATATTTTTGAATTTTTAGATTTATTTGTTTTTTTTGGATTTTCAAAATTGGAATTCACCTTTGAAATTAGGACGAAAATCAAATCATTTTTATGATTTTTTTTGTATTTATGTATTTTTTGGATTTTTTTTTTTTAATCTATCTTTAGATCTTTTTTTTTAAAAAAAAAATCAAGATTTATTGTGAAATCAGAACAAAATTATAACGGAAAGCCATTTTTGGAATTTTTTAATTTATATATTTTTTGGATTTTTTGGATTTTTTGGATTTTCTTTTGTTTGTTTAACTTGTTTTTTTATTTTTATTTCCCCTTTTTTTAAAATCTGGATTGATTGCTGAAATTAGAACAAACTTATAATAGAAGGCCATTTCTTGGAATTTTTGAACGTGGCATTTTAATTAATTAAATTTTATAAAACCCTGACTTTATTTATTTTGTAAATAATTCAATTAAAATATTCATTTTTGCATTATTATTATTATTATTATAATATTATTATTATTTCTGAATTAATTATAGGGATTTAAGGAGATTAGAACCTCACATAATCCCACGCAATCAAGGAGAACCGAATTCTTACACGATAATTTCATAAATAATGAAAAGTATTTAATTAAGTCAATATATAATCATTATTTTTTAAAATAAATGTGCTAATTTTTAAAAGATCTAAGGAGATTAAAATTTCACGTGATCTCATGCAATCGAGGAGAACGATATTCTCACCCAATAATTTTGCAAATAATGGGAAATAGTTCCTTAAAGCAAATATTTTAATTATGATTACTATTATGATTTAATCAAAATTAATATTTAATTATCATTCATTTATTTTTCACCATTCATTCATTAAGATTTTATTAATATTATTGTTGCTTTTCAATTATTTAATTAATTGTAAGGGTTTAAGGAGATTAATATCTCACGTAATCCCCGGTAATCGAGGAGAATAAAATTCTCACACGATAATTTTATGTGCGATAGCGATATTTCTTAATTATCATTCACTTATTTTTGACCATTCATTCATTAATATTTCATTAATATTATTGTTGCCATCCAATTATTTAATTATTGTAAGGATTTAAGGAGATTAACATCTCACATAATCCCCGGTAATCGAGGAGAATAAAATTCTCACATGATAATTTTATATGTAATGGCAATATGTAATCAAAGTTAATGTTTGAACAATGGTAATAAACAAAATTAAACAAGTTTAGGCAAATGAACAATAGCACCTTAGATCAAAACGCGTGAACAGTGCAGAGTGCATGAGATTATCCTGAAGCCCCTCGTGTGAACATTAACATGCATGCATGAAGAAACTCAAACCTCAGCTCTTGGTGACTTCACGTTAGTTCTTCGCCCATCTCTTTCGATTTTTTTTATTCTCTCTTCCTCCCTTCTCAGTTTTTGTTTGCTCTTTCCTCCAGCACCGTGTCTCTAGCATTCTCGTCGATGCTCGTGGCCTCCAGGCTCTCTGCTTCATGATTTCTAGCTCTCTCTCTTTTGTTCAAGCTCTCCCATTGCCTCTTTCGAAGCTCTCTTCATCTTTGTTCCCTATTTTCTCGTGCTCTTCATGGTGTGTAGTGGGCCACTCTGTTAAACTCTGTTTTGGGCTGCCAAAACAGAGGATTTTACTCCACATGGATGACTTTTGGTTCTGCTCCTTCTTGGCTTGCATTCGGTTCAGTTCCTTTCTTCCTCCTCTCGGTTTGGTTCTCATCTTCTCGGTCTATCGTTGTGGCTTCAGTCCATCGCTGTAGCTCAGATTTTTCTCCCTGGCTTCAGCTCATGTCTTCTCGGTTTCACATGTTCTGCTTCTGCACTCTCACGGCCTGCACCTCCTCTTTCTCCAGCGTTGTTCTTCGGTTTTTCTTTCAAGCTCCTCAGTCTCTGCCCAACCCGTCATTTTTCTTCACTGCATTCTTCCTCCTATTTCAGCTTGCTACCCTTCAGTCTTTTCTCTTTCTGCTGCATTTGCTCGTGCTACCTTCCTCGGCCTCACTCTTTCTCAGAGCCTCTCTTTCTCTGCTTCATTCAGCTAGCCTCCTTGCTGCCCTCAAGCTCCCTGTTTTGCCAATATGAAGGCAGAGATGTTGCCTCCTTCTCTTCGACAAGCTACCTTCCCACTATTTTTTCTGCTCCAATTTTTTTCTGTTCTCTGCCAAAGCAGGACTCAGGAGCCACCTCTTGCCGAAAATCCCCCCACAGAGCCAAAAAGAAAAGAGATTTTGTAGGCATTCCACTTTCTCTCTCCCACGAGCTGTTCCCTGCACCACCAATGTCCTTTCTTCTTTTTGCCTCCCTTTTTCAGCTTTTTCTTCCTTTTCTGATCCATTGTTTTCTTTTTCTTTTTTTTAGTTTAATTTTTATTATTATTACTATTATTATTAATTAATTTTTATTTTTTGATTTGTGATTTTTTGCTTTGTAATATATTTTATATCTTTATATTTCTTTATTATCTTTCTTTGATTCGTTATAATTATTTTAATTAGCTAATTTTTTGAATTTTGAGTTTATCTCCCATTCTTTATTTTTAATTTTAAATTGTCCCCCAATTGAAAATATCATTTGAAGTTTTGACATCTTTAATTTTCCCATGTTCTTGATTATTAATTAATTGGTGTTTCCATTAATTAAAAAAAATTAAGTGATTAGGGATGGGGTGTTCACAATAATACACTGACTTGAGGATGAAGAAACACTAGCCATTTGATGTATTTGATAGAGAATTGCAACCTGCAATGCCCAATATCTCCAAAGGAGTCCAAATACCAAATTTTGCTTTATAGCAAAATATATCACAATGAGAGAGCTAAAGAGAGATTTGATCAAAGAGTATTATTCCTTTTATAGGAGTGAATGGGTGAGGTTAATAGGAAATTAGGTGAGAAATTAAGTGGAAAATTTGGTCAGGAGATTAGGAGAGGAGCTTTAATTATGATTTCATTAATTATGATATCAAAGAATAATTAAAGACATCAATCATGTTGTTTTATCGTTGTGATTATGATCAATATTTCTCTCTCTCTCTCTCTCTCCATTGACTCTTCATCAGCAATTTAAAGGGATAATTAGTTATTGATATTGGGCTATTGGTTAGGGACTCTACCCAAAGATACTTACAAGTAATCTAACCCATGATTACCCATATTGTCAACATGGACCTAATCCATTATTGGTTTAGATTAATATTGGTTGCCTAATAAATAATTACAAATAACTATTCTAATAATTGGAATAATGCTAATCCATTATTAATTTAAAATATTCCAACATTGCTCATATGGAATGGAATATATGGTTGCTTGAATGAACTTGCAGCAAATCGATCTCTTTTCATTGTATTAATAATTATGTTACCCTATCTTCCAGTTTTCTCCTTGGTTAAAGTTCTCAGTTTTGGATGGAGTTGTCTCATTTTGTAGTTAATTATATATATATGTTTGGACGAAGCTGTCTCATTTTGCAGTTAATTTTATATATATATATATATATATATATATATATGCAATATGAGTATTTTAATAGTTATTTATTTCCCTTATAATTAATGTTATTATTATAAAATAGATCCAATATATATCACTAACTTTTTTTATCATAGTCATCTTGCCCATTCAACTAATAACATATGTATTTGTAGAAAAATTTTTGAATAAAGTTCAATAACAATGTTTGATAAGTATTCTACTAATGTAATCTTTTAGTATTTAAAATGTTACCGCCCAGCATGTTTTATTTAGAGAATAAATATAAAAACATTAAATTGTAATTCATATCCAATTAGCCACCAAGGATTTTTGTAATTAGATAAATTTCAAATGCCGAATTTCTAAGTTACATTTATCACCATCCATCTACTGCATTAGTTACAAATAATTTCATGCTTATATACTAATCCAGATCTACTACATTTAGAGGGAAATGTATCGATCTAACAGTCAATGTTAATGAAATTGTGTGATATAATAGTTTACATTAAATTTGGTAACAACGCGTGGTAAAAAATTTCAAATCTCGACTACACTTGGTTTAAAATTTTAATCCAATGATTCATATCTGTAGAATTGCACAATTCAATGATGAGTAATTCCTTTTAACAACTGTAAGAAATTTGGATTCGCTTATATGCCTATATGACACGTACAATTCCTAATATGGTTATAGCATAAAATCCTATAGATTGAAGATGACACCTAAAAATAATAATTAAGCCAAAAAAATAATATCAAATTTTACTTGAGATTAAAATAAATTTCGTTTCCACATTTTGGATAGTAAGTGTTTTCTTAAATTTGTGCTTTTTTTTTGTTTGTTTATCGAATGATATAGCTATTGTTTAATATTTTACTTTCATTAGGGAGGTGGTTATAAGTTTTTCTTCTTAACTATATAGTATTGGACTAAAATAATTACTCAGTGGCCATATACTTTCAGGGGTACAAATTCTTCTGAATTAATATATCTTAATTTCGACATTTTTTAACTAATCTATAATATATTTGGATAACCCATTTCTTTTCTTTGTAAAGTGGTGAGGGGCACCCATCAAATTAATTTATTAAACTTTATACCTTTCATAGTCTTTAAGGCAATTGCTTCACTATACAAATCTAAACTTTTATAGGTCAAAGGATATATTCCAGGTTTAAAATAAAGGAAAAAAGGAGGAAAATTCCTATTATTAATTTGGAGCTAATAACCATTGGCAAAGCAAATTCCTTACTTCCAGTAGGAAGGAAGCTTACTTGGAAAACTTATTTGTGTAAAAGTTCATATTAATTTTTTATGTACTTGAATAATCATTTATATGAAATATTGAGTAAGAAAAAAATATAAAATTTAAGAAACTTGAAATTAACCAAACACAGTATCTTCATTCATTTTTTGTTTTTAATAGAAGTAAAAACATATCAGGAAATAAAAGACACTCCTAAGGTTTCATAGTAACTTCATTTAACTTAATCTACAAACACCAAGCTCGAGTGGCATACAATTGGAGTGGGTAAGAGTTTGAGTATAGGATGGTAGGTTCAAATTTAATTTAGCTACAGCCAACTTCGTAATAAATAAAACATATATCATTTAACTTTCATCATATTCATTAATTAGCTATACATACTGTTGGGTTAGTGACTTGGAGAACCTTTAACACTGAAAAGGAACTTCATTAATGGTCTACTTAATTGGACCTGAAGAGTGAATATACACATTAACATATATTCAACATATTCTATTTAAGTCTTTCGTATTGGGAGGAGAAGAGATGCAAATTGAAAAATTGTCATTCATTTTTTTCCCTATAGTAGTAACATATGTTCCACTCCCTTTTACAACACACAACCCATAGGGTAATCACCACCTGTCAAGGGCACACAACCCTCAGGGGTAAGAAATCCAATTACCCAAAAGTTTATATGTGTTTAATTGACTACCTGTTTTAATAGGGGAAAGATGAAAATAAGGAAGTTTGTAAAAAGTGCAATACCTTTAGATGGAGATCAAAGGGTAATGGCCTAAAGCAAAACATGTGACCGGCAAAAGTACTTAGATATTTTTCATTGAATCCATGTTTGCGTAGGTTGTATATGTATGCTAAGCACAAGAGATGACATAGATTAGATAGGAATGATGATGACATAATGAGACATCTAAGGGATTTCGATGCATTGAAAAGATTTGATCTAATAAATCCCTATTATGTGATCCAGTAAAATAAGTGATGTGGTATAATCCAGATTATGTCTTATCTATTTAACTTAATAGTATGGAAATATAGTATGGAAATGCATTCATTTCCTCTGCATTGACTAGATTCACAAAATGTGTGCATACGTTTCGCACTTGAAGGTGTTAAACCTTTTGCCAATTTGGTTGGTTGGAACTCTATGTATTTAATGGAATACTGTTGGTTGGAATTACTTATAAATGGGTAATTATTCTCTTATCTGCAATGAAATATTTTTGGTTGTTTGAATGTTATTGTTATTTAAAGTTTTGTTATATGAAATTACAAGTTTGTATGGCATGGAAAAACTATATAATTTTCATAAGGTAAAATTATAATATTAAAAAATGCCCTATTGGTTATGATCTAACAAGCATAGCTATAATTTATAAAATTGTGGTTAGGATGTGCTATGGTTTATTCGTACCCATGGTTATGACATGCTCAAACCATACTCAAGGAAACCGTAGTCAAACCCTCAATATTTTAACCATGATTGTAAAATAACTATGGGGAAATTGTGGTTTAACCATAGTTTTTTGACAACCAAGGTTACTCCATGACTTAACCATAATTGGCCACAACTGTGGTGATAACTTTGATTTTAATCTTAATTATCCTATTCAAAAGCATTTGTTTGTATAGAAAAGTGTTTCTAAATTTCAAGTTTTCACTTGTAGCATTGTAATTTTAATTTCAAGTTAGTAAACTCTCTTATCATGACTTGTATACACTTAATCTAAGTGTTTTACTAACAAATTTCAGGTTTGGAAGGTTAAGAAAATGCTTGGATTCTAAAATTGTGAAGAAATATGTCCTGTTGGTCCAATGCTCAAGCATCCAAACCAATGCTCAAGCATTCACTAATACTATTTTTGTGTGCATTTTGGCCACCTACTGCCCAAGCATTCAATCGTATGCCTGAGCATCCACTGCAACCTTTATTTCCTTTTAATCCTAATTTTCCATAGTCTATATAATATCAAATTAGTAAAATTAGTATTTTGTAACCAAAATCCTCATGGGACAATACTCTCTTACTTTGTTTTACTTGTACGATTCAGTATACTAGCCAAGGAATCATCAGGTTTTTAGTGTCGTTGCTGAGGATTTTGTTTGTTTATCAACATTATAAAGTACCTAAGTGGATACTAATTTAGACACCCATTTTCTTTATTAACATTTCTTAATTTTATTTTCTTATCTTTCTTAATCAGAGTATTTATGTTTATGTGAGGTACCGTTGACCAAGAGTCATTGCTTTTTGATTTGAAAATTGAAAAGGCAACAATAAAAATAGAAAGAAGACCAGAAAAAGAAAATTGTGAAAGAAGCAATAGCTAAAAGGGAAGAAGTGCCCAATCTTCGTACTTTAGGGGATTACTCTTCTCCTATTGCTGAAAAATGCAACATAAGTACTGTGAGACCCCCCATCCAAGCGAACAACTTTGAGATCAAGCCATCATTACTTCAATTAATTCAACAAGATTAGTTTGGGACAGGTGCCATGGAAGATCCAAATGTGCATATTGCCAAATTCTTGTAATTGTGTGACACAATCAAAGTTAATGGTGCAAGTGATGATGCAATTAGACTTAACACTTTTCCCTTTCTTTCTGAGGGATATTGCTAAGTGTTGGCTTCAAGTTCAACCACAAGGGAGTATCACAACTTGGAACGATTTAGTAGTGAAATTCCTCACCAAGTACTTTTCTCCTTCAATAGGGAACCCTCAAAGACCCGTAAATAACCCTTGTGCTAACACTTACAACCCCAGATGGAGAAGGCATCCAAACTTTTCTTAGAATGATCAAGGTAAGCCACATCAACCAAATTCATTTCAAGGTGCAACATCCTCTTCATAACCAACTCAAGACAAGATGTCTTTAGTGGAGAGTGCTCTTTAAAAGCTTTCACTACAAACTTCTACTTTTGTACAAAAAGCTTCTAATTTCATGCAAGAAACACGAACCAACTTCAAGAATTATTAGGCTTTTATCTGGAACCTAGAAACAGTAAGGCCAAATTTCTAAACAACTAGCTAAAAACTCCCATGGTTCTTTGCCTAATGACACCATTGTAAATCCAAGGGAGCAATGCAAGGTAATCACGTCAAAGAGTGGGAAGGTTATGGAACCTTATGAGAAAGAAGCAAAGGCTAGAAATGAAGTGAGCTCATCCAATACAAAGCAAGTGGAGATTGACCTTTCCTTGGAATCCAACTCTAAGGAAGCTCATGGTGATGCAGATAAACTAATTGGAGAACCACCTCAAAGGGCAAGAAAGGAAAAGAAAGAATTTGATTAGGATAAGCCATATGAGACATCCCTTTATGTTAAAGTTTTGTTTCCTCAAAAGTTGAAGCAACAAGGACACGAGTAGAAATTTGAAAAGTTCTTAGATGTCTTCAAGAAGTTGAAAACAATATTCCTTTTGCCGAAGCATTGGAACAAATGCCCTTTTATGCAAAGTTTATGAAAGAGTTGCTATCAAAGAAGAGAAAGTTAATGGAAGATGAAACCATGATGTTGATTGAGGAATGTAGTACCATTATCCAAAAGAAGTTACCACCAAAGTTGAAAGATCCAAGTAGCTTCAATATTCCTTGCACTATTGGTGTCACACCCCCTTAACCAAGGAGTGTGACTGGCACAGGAGACGAGAAGAATTCTCTAACATGCAAGCCTACACTAGACTGAAAGTAAAACCATATCCAAACTTTCAAACCTTGCATCATGCTCAAAGTAAAATTTCCCCCTTCCATAAGGATATTTAGTCTATATACAATATAAAGATTTTGTAGAAATTTTGGTAGAGCCTTCCCAATAAGTGGACATCCCGATATTTCTACAAAATCATGTCAATCCAACTAGACATACATAAAGAGAGCTCCCCTCTCACCATAAAGAAACAAAACAAAATAGACAAAAAATGGGTAGGGATACACAACCTGTGGTTATCAAGATACATAGCTAGAGTGAACAAAAGAATAGCTACCTTGAATTATATATACAACCCAAAAAAATGTGAAAAACAAAATGAATTAAAGCTAGTCCCTATAAAACTAAGTAGGCTCACCCAAGGAGATCCTTGGTCACTCCTTAGTTCTCTCAAGAAAATCACCAGCTCCACGGTCTGAGACAACAAACTTTTCCAGCAGATAGCATCCCAAAATTAGTAAACAATATATATATATATATATATAATTAGCAATCAAAGGCATGATGAAAGTTTGTATGAATTAAAATAAACAATTAATTTACAAAAAAAAAATCTAAAAAAATAGCAACCAAATATCTGATGAACATTGTAAGACATGTTTTATTGCTTGAATCAAGATGCCTTTATAAATCACAAAGAAAGCCAAAAAAATAATGGTTTCTTGAATATCTGTTATGGGGATGGATTACCATGGACTAACATCTAGATAACTAGTGTGGTCACACAACCCGCAAGGGTAACTCACAACAGGTAAGGACATATAATCCTCGAGGGTAAACAACCAACAAGCGCGAGGTCATAACTCACGAAAATTAATCTTTCATTCGCCCACGTGTGATGGCCATCACACAAGGCTAGCACCTTCATTAACCCTGCTAGCTGGGTATTTCCCAAGGTGCACCAAGGGCTAATAGAACTGTTCTTAGCATCTAGTGTCTTAACTAATCCTTCTAAGCCCAAAGAAATATAGGACAAGTGTGTATGGAATCAATTTACTTTACAAATACTAACCTATCTAGTAGTACATATAATTTCTCACTAATCCATACACGATGTAATTATGTAAATTACCTTTGGAAAACCCTCTTATAGAATTTAGCATTTCTAAATAATAATACTAACAATAATAATGATAACAATAATCATCAAAATATTTTAATAAAGAAAAGAAGACATAAATCACATAAAAGAGTTGGGAGTGCTATCTACTCACCTGAATGTCATTAACTAACAGGCAACCTAATTTCCTTCAATGTAGCTGGAAGTCTCACCATTAAGAAATTCCTATGCCAATAGGAAAAATTTAATTACTTCCATTCTCTTATTCCAAACATTTTGGCATCAAGTTTATACTATAAGTGCTATTAGAAGTACTATAATCACCTCATCATCCACCATTCTTCAATCAAGCCTTAATACCATTATATTAACATCTTGATGTAGAATTTGAGAGTTTCTCTTTCTTTCACCTAAACACTATCAACATCAATTTCTCATAAGAACTCTTACAACCACAAGGAAATGAAACCTTATAAATATATCCCAATAAGAATTTTCATTCTAATTTATCATCAAGTAATGAATGAATTTATCAATTTACTAATTGCTAAAACCTAATCCAATCATTCTCTTAATATAAATTCCATTATTAAATTTCTAACAACATGATTAGGCAATAGGCCATTTACAATAGGCTCTTCCACATACTTATCCTTCTTATTAACCCTTCCATAAATATAAAATTCAAGGTAAATTATGAGAAATTATCAATTTATCTTTCTTATCAAAACAATAATTGCTAATTGTTTCAATTACTTCCTTTATGTCGCTAATTGAAGCCTCAAATCACAAAAAGTTCAATTGGGTCCCTTAGGAAGCTTAAATTCACGACAAATTTAGGGTTTCCAAATTGGCCTGAATTTCTTGAAATTGAGAGAAGGAAATGGACAAAATTAATAAGAGGAATAAAAGGCACATTGAAAATTTGAGTTTAACTCACCAATTTGAGCACAATTTGAAGAAATTTGCAACTTTTCCCCTTGTCTAGAACCCTAACGCAAACACTATACACTTTCACCAAATCTAAAGCAATTTTCATGATAATTGTGAACACCCTATCCCAAAATAAAATAAGAATGAAATTAGTGATTAAGTAATTAATCAATTAGTTAATTCATTAATTTAGCAAATGTAAAATGGGTAAGTCACAAAATAAAATAAAAATATATATATGAAAAAAAAATAAAACATAAAAAATATGAAAAAAAAAAAAGAAATAAAATTCAAAATATGGAAAAAAAAAAACAAAAAAAATGATGACGATAAAATATGATAAAAAATAAAAATGAAAATGAAAAAACAAGATAAAAAGTACAAAAATATGAAAAAAAAATCAAAATATTAAAATAAAATTAACCAAACAAAAAAAAAGAGCCTAATGTATATAAAAAGAAAAAAGAAAAACAAACAAATAAGACCCATGCACATATAACTACAAAGGAATGAGAGCTATCAGGAAAGAAACAAAAAACCCATACCTCAATGCCCATCCTTATGCATGCTTGTTGGGTGAAGAGAAAGAAGGCATGAGGGAAGTGAAATGGAGCTCGGGTAGAGAGCGGCAGGAAAGGCGGAGCATGCCAAGAGAATAGACAAGGGGGAATGGTGAAAGGACTGAGGCTCCTCATGGTGAGCTCTAAAAGGGGAGTTCATGCAAGGAAGAATAGGAGAAGAAAGGAATCGAAAGGGGTGAACCAAGAAGAAAAGGGAAAAGAGGAGGAAGAGAGAAGAGCATTCTGGAGAAGAAGGATGATGAGTAAGAAAGAACAAGGGACTCAGGGAAGAAAGGAGATTGCGAGCTGTGTTGAAGGGTTGTGACCAAGGAGGTAACATTGGCGGGAAGGAGAGTACACCGAGAGAAGAAGAAAGAGGAGAGAAGAAAGAAGAAGAGGAATGATAAGGAGAAGAAGAAGAGAGGGAAAATAATAGAGGAGATCGTGGGTGGTAGGGAAGAAGAAATTGAAACAAAAGACAGAGTTGAGAAGCTAACGTCGATAGGAAGGAAGACCAACTGGAAGAGGAGGCCACGGGCTAAGGAAGGAGAAGGAGAAGGAGAAGAGAAGGGAAAGAAGAAGGAGCAAGAGAGGAGAGCCTCTGTTTTGGCAGCCTAAAAATAGGGCTTAACAGAGGGAGTTACGTCGAGCCAAAGAGAGAAAGAGAGAGAAGTAAAGAGAGAAAGGTGGAAAGGAAGACTGTTGAAGGGAGATACTAAGCAAGGTTGAGCTGAGATGGTTTTGTGAAAATTGAAAGGAAGAAGAAGAAGGTGCAGGTGGATCCATGAAGAGTCTGAGAAAGTAGAGAAAAAGAAACTAAAACAAGAGAGAAAGGTGAGGAGCTACATCGGGCTAAAGAGAGAGAGATAAGCAAGGAGGAAGAAGAAAAGGAAGGCCACCAGAGGGGAATTTCTGGCCGACTGTGAGAGAGGCGAGAAACTGAGAGAAGAAGCCATAGGTGAGTTACGTTACATGCATGGCTATCATTCTTTTCATGTCCAGGAACCCAATTTCATATTAGCAGTTCTAATTTTTTTTTAATTATTATTACTATTACTTTTTTTTTTTATGTCAATGTGAAACTAATTTTGGCCCTACAAGTAAGTTCCTAAGAAAATCATTGTGTGAAAATATTATTCTCCTCGAGTGGTTGGGGCTGTGTGAAATTTTAATCTCCATAGACTGCGAAAATTAGTACATACTTGTTTTTTCAAAAAATAATAATGCAAAAATAAATATTTTAATTAAATATTTTCTATGTTTTATAAAATTTAATTAATTAGAAAATGCCATGTGGGACTTGAGTCTTCGTAGGCTTTAGGGAATCAATCTTGTTAAAGATAAGACTAAAAGAATTCTAATTTTAAAACACTTTAAAAAATACATAAAAATAAAATCTCGAAAATTCTCAAATATTTTCTTCCATATTTTAAGTGTTCGAGTGAGATCGCTCATCCCCTCAAGCACTTAAAAGTTAACAAGTAGAGGCAGTGTGAGACCTTAAGTCTCCATAGGTTTCAAAAATTAATGTTTAAAATACCTGGATGAACTAATTCTATAGTAGGGAGGTTTGTCTTATATATTGTGTATAATAAAAAATCCTAAGAATATTTTTTCATTCTAGTTTTACTTTAAGTATTAAAATAAATTCAAATTTCAAAAAAAAAAAATACAATAAATACAAAAATCATAAAATTCTAAAATTCTAAAATATATTGTTATGATGATTTTACTTTAAACCTAAAGTAAAATCTAATCTCAAAAATTAATAGAAAAATCATAAAATTCAAAAATTCAAAAATATTTTTATGATAGTCTTACTTCAAGTCTAGAGTGAATTTTAATTTAAAAAATAAATGCAAAAATCATAAATTCAGAAACCATAACAATATTTGTCCATTACAATTTTACGTTAAGTTTAAAATAAATCTGAATTTCACATAAAAAATACATATACACAAAAATCATAAAATGTATATATAATATAAAAGCCCTAAAAAAAATCCCTCTGATTACACCTTCAAAATGAAAATAAAACCATAAAATAAAAAAAATTGATATAAAATTCAAAAGAAATCCCAAGAACCTATTCTATTATCATTTCATTTAAATTTCAAAAATAAATATTAAAATTCCAAAACTAAACAAAAATTAAAAAGAGAGAAAATGAAGAGATCAAGAGAGTTAGATTAATCTGGTTGTCATAAATTAAAACACACAAATCAAATTCTAATCCCATTTTCTTTACGAAAATTTGTTTAATTTGAACTCTCCTGTTCTCATCGCAAAAATTAAAAATCAACAACTAACAGACCTACCATTTTGGTCGAACTACGTGGACTTTAATCCTTATCATAGAGTACGTAGGCCCTAGGCTTTCATCCTAGGTCAAGTCCGCCCTTTGTAAATATCTACTTGTTTACTTTCATTATTGTTGTTTTCATCTTCTCTATTTAATGAACAGGCATGTTAATAAAAGGGTAATTGAGATAAATTTAAGGCCATATTCTATTTTAGTTGATTAGTTTAAGGTAACCATCCTTATGGACGAGTGTTGTGGGGTGCCTAACGCATTTCCGACACTCAAATAGACTCTCGAACTCATCTTTGATTTTGCAGACCATTTTGCCTTTTCTTTTTATTTTAAATTGGTTTTCCAAAGTTTTCTATTAAAAATTTTAGTGGTGACTCCTGTTAATTGATTTTCAAGATTCATTTTGGGAATCAATTTGTACACTTCTCATTCTCTCTCACCGAAAGGTCAATTATGACAATAATGAACATGATATTAAAAGAGCATGGATAAAAATGAAGGGATGAATAGAAAGCACAACAAAAACACTTAAAAAAATTTTATCATTTACGCTGAATTTCCTCCTATTTCACAGTGAACTCTAAACAGCGATGAAGAGATGTTTTTGGCTAGAAAAAATGGCAACTTCCTACCAATGCCTTGCCGATGATGATAGTAGAGATGATAGAGAACAACAATGGTGATGAAAGGTTGAAGAACGATGAACATGCAATGTGGGAGATATCTTTATACATTGAATGCTAAAGGGTATCAGGAAGAGGGAAATATAAGACTAGAGGTATTTTTGTCATTTCATCTCTTAAGGACAGGTGTCAGCGTGTAAAAAAAATGGAACTGGGGAAGCTATGATTTGAAAACTAGTCCTCTTAGATAATGGAAGTGAGGCCTGATCATTGACTTAACCTTAATTTCAGAATATTTTTCTACCTCAAATAACCATATGCGTTTGGTGGTGTTCCTTATTATAAAAAGTTAGTATATATAATTGAGTTAAACTATCATAGTCGTTTTACAGTTACTATGTTCAAGTGTAAGTCAGCCAACACAACTAATCCTAGAGGGATTGTGATGACTTAGGGTTTAGGTCTGTAAATTTCACCCTATTGATACACATCAGAGAGTATAAGGACCATAAGGTATACATTCAAGCCATAGAGGCTCAAATGGTTTATTATGTGAAAAATAAGTTAAAGAAGAGTTGGAGTATCTTTATACATCCCAAACCATATGACTTATATGAAATGGGAGATGGTTACATATTACAAATATGAGCCATATCAATCACAAGACTTGGACATGTTATTTCTAGAAGAGGGAACTATAACATTGGCAAGGTCCTTAGTTATACATATTACATTATGTCTTACCTTCATGCATCTCTTAATTTATTGTGTAACTGTATGTCAATTCTATTTTGTATTAACCTCTTATGCCTTATTATAATTGATGTTACCTTCACTATGGGTAGGAATTTTGAAGATGAGCCACCTATTGAACAGGATGAGTAGTTCGAGCCATTCTCGTGGAGCATCATTTAGTGATCAAGTACCATCAGGAGGTGGCTCTTTAAGACAAGTAAGGACCAGTGAAGGAACTCCATATCCAAATGAATGTGCCATGGATCTTGATAATGATAGCAGTGGTGAGGCAAATGAAGGACCTTCACTGCAACAACATCCACCGACACACAAAAGAGATTGGCTTGTTAATGTTGTTGGTATGAATATTATAAATTTTTCATGTGTCTTCCTTAAATACAATCAGTTTCATGTAGTAAATTTGTTTTAACAGATGATGATGGCATGATAATGCCATGGACTTTAAGTTATAATGATGTTTGTCATATTCCCTATGGTGAGCAAGTTGTATTGAAATGGAACCCTAATGGGTAGCCTATAGAATATAGACATAGTTTGTTAACCAGATTCCTAGGATTTATTAGTAGAGACCTCAAATTATTTCCTATCAGTAATCTTAGTTAGAAAAGAGTTCTAATGGAGTATAAGGATCATGTTTAAAACAATCCTATTAAGGTAATATTTGTCTACTTTTGAAACTAAGAAGATTTTTGGTTGTACAATTACTAACAATATTTCTTTTATCTTGAAGGCTAAATTTGAGGTTAGCACAAAGCTATACAAAAACTATATTATGAAATCCATTTGATAGAAGTGGATGGACATAAGACATGATCTATGGTAGTGTAAGGATGATCGTACAAGCAACCGAGAGCAATTGATTGCTAAATGCCCTAACAATATTGATAAAGATCATTGGGCATTGCTTGTTGCCTATCGTCTCAGCTTAAAGACTAAGGTATCAAGTATTATTGTTTTAATAAAATTTTTTAACTTCGCTTGTTATGCATGATTGTATGTTTTTCCATTATAAATAAGAACATGCTCAAAAAAATAAGGATAACAGAAAGAAGCAATTTATGCCGCATACAGGTAGAATAAAAGGCTTAGCATGCAAAAAGATAGAGATGGTAATATTAATTTGTAGTGATTGTTTTACTCTCTTTTTGGCTATGTATATATGTGTTATTATATACTACTTGGTTGTAAGAGTTAGAGGTAGGTTGTCCAGTAAGCAAAGGAGAAGTGTGGACAATTACAAATAAACATGCTGATAGGTCTTACATTAATGACGATGCTAGAATAATCAATATAAGTGTTCTTAGACTATGTTTTGAATACGAAGTGGGGTAACCTTTAATTTGGCTATGTCAATTTATTCCATTCTGGCTTTGATTTGTAGAAGTGTTTTGGTTGTTGCAGTTGAGTCATGGGTAAATACTTTCTTTTTTATATATATAGGAAAGCATTGGTGCCTGTGAATCTTAACTCCATGTCTATGTCTTAAGAAATTTTCATTGAGGACTCTTTAGCCTATGCTTTAAGAAGGCAAGAGCATGCAAGTCGTGTACAAGGATTAGGATTGGGTCCATATCCATCCCAAGTGTTTGGACGTGCCTCTCGTTCTTCCATTAGAGCAAATTCTTCTTGTCCTTCCAATATGGAGTTGCAAAGTCAATTCATTCATATGCAATTAGTGATACAGACTCAAAGTCAACAAATACATTATCAATGTCAACAATTACGAGATGAAAATAAAAAAGATGATGCCTTAGTGAGCTTTATCAAGCAAAATTTTTGGGGTCAATTGCCCCCTGAACTTGGTGTTTCAAACATCACTTATAATATTTTTAATACATACATTATACTTTATTTCATATCTTAGATAATTGGCTACAAGCTGTAGTACATTCTCTTTGTGTCTTACTATTCCAGGTACTCCTAAATAGGTACTTGATCGGGTATGTAGACATCAACTGAGAGTAGCGGATCTTTCTCCACATATTTTTTATAAAGAAAGTCTATAGATTTAGAGATGTTAGAATGTCATTATGACTTTGTTATATTTGTATTGCACTTTATGAAATATGTTATATTAGTGTAGAACTTTATGTACTGTGTTATGTTGGTGTTGTACTTTAATAACTATGTTGGATGTGAAGTTCTTTCTTTAATGATGATGTGAATTGTTAGTACTAATGTTATGGTGTTTGATTATGAGATTATATGTTGAAAGTGTAATAAGAAGGTATTGAGAAAAGAAAAAAGTAAATTCAATATTTAATGATGCACTTATAGAAAAAACATTAGTGATGGTTGCAATCGCCACTATAAGGCATGGTAATTTAATTAAAACACTAAACCTGCATATGATATAGCTACAGTTTTACAAAACTAGCGCTAAAATGTTTAGCTATGATTACCCATTAACTGTAGCTAAATCTTGCAATAATTAGCTGCAACTCATCCCATTGCAACTAATTTTCTTTTGCTTGCACAATTTGTTTACCTGCAGCCCACAAAATCGCAACTAATGGGTTTAGTCACCCTAGGTTTAGCTGCGGTTTAGTGAATTGTGGGTAATCCAATTAGCAGTAGTTATAATGCCAGAGTTAAATTGCGGCTAATCTGCATTTTTTTGTAGTGCTTGAGCATTTGATATATATGTCTTTTACAGTATATTTATTTTATTTTATAATTAGAAAATTAACTCAACCCAATTTAGGCTTAACAATTACTTAAATATTTTTCTTCATTGCCATAGCAATTAACAATAATTAGAATCATAGCCACAGTTTAGTGTTTAACAACAATTTAGTTGCCTTGATGTTATATCAAGAATAAAATTGCAGTTCATGTTATGTAGAAAATTAACTTCATTAATTATAAAATGTAATACATAGTAAATTTTAAGGGAGTCGAGTGTATTTTTTAAAACAAGAGAGGTTCAAAATATAATTTAAACAAAATTAAGAAAATATAAGAGTAATATATTGAAAAATTTTATCAAACACTACACATCTTGAATATCCAATATGAGATATTTATTTTTCCTTTTCAATGAGTAACTACTCAAATGATGAAGACTTATGCTCAAGACTTGAAATCCAAATTACTAAAATAACCCTAGATGTTTTAACTTTATCTAGGAATAAACATTCATGAGGGTTATTTTAGTCATTTGACTATAAAATGCTTTCCTTTCCTTTCTTATTTTCACCTTACCAAACAAATCATTGAATGTCTTTTATCTTTTGATGCCCACCATACCAAACAAAATTTCATATAAAAAATTTCCATTCTATTCAATTCAATTCTCATTCTCTTTCATATACCATTTCCCATCTATTTTCTTTCTCCATACCAAACGTGACCTTAGTTTAAAATCGTAGTTGTTGAAAGTTTATTGATATATATATATATATATATATATATATATATAAATATATTAGCCAACGAAAGATAATTCACCAATTAATATTAAGATATTTAAATAATTTACATGCCAATCATTCGATCGCAACAACCATAGTGACAAAAAAAATAGAAAACAAGAACACGAAGTAAACTAATCTGTGAAATATTTTAATTCTTGCCAGCTGTTCCATTGTCGTTAATTAGCATTCTAAGCTAAATAAAGTAAACTAGTGTGATTTTCTTAATTATACTCTAATTTCCAACCGAACGATAACAAAGTCAATTTACACTTGCCTCTTTGTTCAAAGTTGTCGAAACATGAAAATTATGGTTAGTTCTGGCGCAATTTTTGCGTCCAAAGGTTAAAATATGCCCCAGATATGCATATATATATATATAAGGGGAATTTGCTCTATATACTTGTCAGACTCATGTAAAACAAATGAACGTTAAATGTACATACGCCTAGTGCATTCCAAATTTTTTTTTTTTATGTTGCTATTATTTGTTATTGATATTTTATTTCTTTTTTTCTTTTCGTTTCTTAAAAATAAAATTATTTGTTCTTGTTACATTAGTGAATTAAATGTAATCTTAGTATAAATTAAACAAAAAAGTAACATGCACTATTATGAAAATTATCAGTCCGTTTTAAGCTTGGTCAAATTTAATCTAATGTATTAATTATTATACCAGTTAAGTTGCAATCAACTCATAATTTTTTGAGTCTTTCTTGATTGGTAGCTGGATAAGACTAGATCAAAGTCCAAAGCTCCCTTGCCAACTTGTCCAGGATAAGTTTTTTTTTATAAATTTTCTTCGAAAAAATAATTTCATACAATAACGATAGAACAAAAAATTTAAATTTACCACCTTTTGCTAACTAATTTTAAAATAGATAAAAAGAACAACATTTTCTCTTTTTTTGGGAACCAAAAGGTAATGAGTAACCCCAAGTACGATCTTTCTTGTTGCATATTCTAACTCATTCCATTTTCTTTCTGCTGACTTTTTCATCCTCAATTTCATCCTTTTATTTTTCAGAATTAATTCTTTTCAAGCTCTCTAATGAATGTGTTTTATGTTCATGAAATTTAAATTATTTTTTACATTACCTAAAGGCCAAATAATTTTATATCGACAGTTAATATATATTCATTTTAGCCATTGAATGATACTTCACCAATTAATATTTAGATATTTAAATAATTTACATGCCAATCGTCCCATCACCAATTATATAGACTGACGAAAAAAGTCAACGACACCAAGTAAACTTATTATTTTCAGTCTTTTATTTCCATGTATACAATTATTACTATCAAAATTAGTTTACTCAATATCTGGATTTGATATTGCCAACTAATATTCATATATCCAAATAATTTACAAGTCAACCATGCAGATCACATGAAGAGTGACCAAAAAATATTCAAAAACCAAGTCTACTTTATTATTAACATCTTCCAATTGTTGCCTGCACTTCCTCCTCAATCAAGTTAAATAAAATATGGCGTCTAGACTTTCCCTGTCCGTATATTCCAAAGTCAACCCAACAATGGCATATATTATATATCAGTCCAGTATGTGAACTGTGAGTTGGAGAGGAAGAATATGCTATATGCAGTATGTACAATCATGCTGATGTCCAGCAAGAGTCTGACGTGTCTCTCATAGAAGAAAAGTCGTCGTTCGGTGCCGAAGAAGCCTGAGACATTCTCATTCGTACACATATGCCTACAAGCAAAAGCTACAAGTACAAGCCATATATATCTGCTTTCCGAAATATTATTGTATAACTGAGTCTGAGACGTTGAGATAAACATGAGCTACGCAGGAAGGTGAGTGTGGGAGGTGCGTGTATAACGAGATAGTTTCAGAACCACTAACGAAGGAGAACCATGAGGAGTGGTTCGAATGGGTCAGAAACTATCTGATAGCTCAAGATCTTTGGGACGTGGTGGATGGGAGCAGTGCAAGACCCCCTGAAGACGACGAAGATCGTAATGAAGATTATGTGAGATGGAGAAAAAGGAATGCAGCAGCATTGCATGTCATTCACATCTCATGTTCCCTTAGCTCTTTCTCCCACAAAAGAAGAGTCTCTGAAGCCAAAGATGCATAGCATATTCCGAATAATGTCTACAACTCGCCGGAGCACGAGTATGTGTACGAGTCCGAGCCCGACTCCGAGCCTGACTCCAAGTCCGAGTCGCATTCCAAGTCTAAGCCAGAGATACTAAAGCCATTAGAGTTAAACTTAGATCCAGAATTTGAGGCAGAGTCGGAGTTGGAGCCAGAATCCAAGCCAAATCTGGAGCCGAAGCGAAAGTCATTTGCTCCACGGCAAGGTCAGTACTCCAGTACCTTATAGTAACTCTATTATTTTGCCATTTTGTCTCATTTCAATATTGGAATGCGTTAAGAAATAACAAATTATTTTAATATGGCAGTTGAAAATTTTGGATTCTTTTAAATAAAAGTAGATTGTTTATGGAAATGAATTAGAACACAAAACTATGTTGATATTTTAGATATTCTTTACACACACACACACACACACACACACATATATATATATATATATACTTATTATCAAATTAAAATATGATAAGTGTATGGTTTTCTAATCTTTAAATTACATTGTGTATTACTATTATAAATTAGTTAAAGATAAGAAATTATATATAAGTCTAATCGTTTTCTTTATATAAATGATGCCATGTTGAAAAAATTGATTACAAGATATATACAGTATATGATATTTTTTTCATGTGTTATGATATTTTTTATGAAATTAGTTTTTCATAAAAATTAAATTGATTTTTAACATTTATTAAAGATAAGTATATGAACAAATAATTGCCTCAACTGCCCCTATGATTGGCAGCCTAAATATTTCAAAGGTGATTCTATTGAGAGTTTGATAAACTCTTAAAAGAGTAAAGCAGTACATGGTACGTTATTAAATCTAGCAATTAATTATTCATTATAAACCTAGAATTAAAGAAAAAAATTATATACAATTTTTTATATCATTGTTATATATATATATTTTAGTTAAAACATAACAAGTATATGATTTTTCAATTATAACACAATATGTGTATAGCTATTACAGATAATTATACTATTTTTAAATTAAATTATAAATTATTATTAATTAATCATACATTTATCATATTTTAATTAAAAAATAGTATAACTAAAACGCATAAAACTACATATAAAACTATCCATAATTAAAATCCACATAAATTATTGGGTTCCAAGCCCCTATACTAAATTCACATTTGTATGTAAGTGTGCCTTATTCTTCTCTCTCCAACGTTGGAATGCATGTGTTAAGAAATTTAATTATTTCAAGGGTAATTCTATCAAGTGTTTGATCCATTTTTTTTATAAAAAAAAAAAAAGAAATAGTGAATTGCTAATCATATGATCTTGACTTGCATTAAATAGTGCAAAATGAATTTACTAATTAATTAAAAGCAAAAATACACTTTTTGTACCTTAATTTTACATGAAGTTTCACATTCATCCCCTAACTTCATTTAGCACTAATTAAATGCTTTAATTTTACATTAAATTTCATTTTTGTCCATTAAATTTATTTGATTATAATTTGGTCCCTTAATTTTACTCTAAGTTCCTTTTTCATCCCATAAATTCAATCAGTTCCTATTTGATCCATTAACTTTATCTTAAATTTCACTTGTGTTTATTTATATCATTTTAATTTAATGTAGCCTTAATGTTCAAAAACTACTCAAGTATTTTTCCACCTTACATTTTTTACTTTTCATTTATTTATTGATATGTTAAGGCTCTGTGAATTATAGTAATTGTCATTTTAAGGTACAATTCTTGTATTATTCTTCAACAAAATAAATTCAATGGTATTAATCAATAGGTAAATTTGTTTTAATCTTTATTTTACATGCATCTTCGTTACCCAATTTGTTTCCTGGTGATCATAACTCTTAATTCATAGAAAATCTAAATAGTTGAAGCATTTTAAGTTGATGGTTTAGAGGAAAAAAACATTTGAGAAGTTTTCAAAAATTAAGGGTGAAATTGGTTGAAAATAAAATTACAGAACAAAAGTAAAACCAAAGATAAATTTAAAATACCAAATTGAAACCAAATAAATTAAAGGGATGAAAATGAAATTAGAGAAAAATTAAGGGACCAAATTATAACCAAATAAAGTTAAAGGATGAAAGTGAAATTTAAAGTAAAGTTAAAGGACCAAGTTAGAACTAAATGAAATTAAGAGACAAAAGTAAAACCCAAGCAAAATTAAGGGACCAAAAATTTATTTTTGTAGTATTATGATCCTTTAACTTATTGTTTCAAATTGGTCCTTTAAATTTGAAGTGATTTGAAATAACCCCTTAAGTTTTAAATGTGTCACAAATTTTTCGCTTAGGCACTATATATGGAGAAAATTTTGATGAATTTAAAACTTAAGGTTTTTCTTTTAAAAATTTCAAACTTAAGAGATCAAATTGAAATTTTTTTCAAACCTAGGTAACAGTTTGAAGCGATAAATAAAGTCAAGGAAGTACAATACTATGATGTAAGAAATGTTAAAAAGGGCGAAGTAGCTCTCTCTGTTTCATTTTCTCATACCTAGTGTATTTCATAAATATTTCTTTTTTATATCATGCAATCTAGTTAAACTAACTGGTGATTACAGTGATGGGCGAGCAAGTAGATTTTAATGTGGCGATTTTGTACAACGCTATATGTGATAACAATTGGAGTGCTGCGAAAGCATTCCTGATGAACAATCAAGTGCTTTGTTTGCAACTAATACAGAAAAGAGAATAGAATAGATTAAAGAAGAGAAGAAGTGGAAGATGGGGATTGAATCAGAACAGATACTAGCAAAGAAGAGCTAACAACGATCACAAGCTCCTCGACCTTTGGTGCTCGTTATAACAACTTCAGAATTGAGAGTAAAAGACAACTTTCTCCTTACTGACTTAACTAACTTCAGTTAAGTGAAAAATATAAAAATACCCCCTTCATTTTAATAAAACGACATAAAAGCCCTTGAAAAGACTACGACAACTTATTATTATATATCATATACCCCCTCAATCACTACATCCTTGTCCTCAAGGATGATCAGTTTGAGTAAACGATAGGAACCGCCATTGCAGTTTGAACCAAGTTTCCAAGGTTACATCTTCTGCCATTTCTCCTTTCCACTGTACAAGCACTTCAGTAACAGCGCGATTGAGTTTCTTGATGAGACGTCGGTCTAAGATCTTCGCTGGCTCCCTTGGAGTTTCAAATGTATCCCATTCCTTAGGTAACGGCTGATAAGGTAGGGTAGTCGCAGTCCATTTCTTCAACTAAGAAACATGAAAAGTTGGATGTAATTTAGATTGAGCAGGCAACTCTAAGGTATAAACAATGGTCCCCACACGAGCAAGTATCTTGTAGGGTCTAAAGTAACGGGGATAAAGCTTGTCAGGAAGTATCTTCTATATTGAGTTATTGACAATTGCCTGTAAGGTTGAAGTTTTAACAGAACCCAGTCACCGACCACAAATTTTTGTTCGGTACATTTTTTGTCAGCTATTTCCTTCAAGAGCAGCTACTTTGGTGAGGTTAGCTTTGTGAGTCTGCAATATTAGCTCCCAGGCTTGAAAACTACGATCAATAACGTCCCTTGCAGAGTTGCGAGGCAAATAAGGAATATATAGGTGGCGGCTGTCCGTAGTGGACTTCAGAAGGCGTAGTTCCCAGTGCAGAATGAAATGAAGTATTTTACCACCAATCGGCCAAAGATAGCCAACCATTCCATTCCTGTGGAGACTGCCAAACTAAACTTCTCAAATACATCTCAAGGCAACGATTCAACACCTCGTTTTGTCCATTGGAATGAGGATGGTAAGCTGTTGACAAGTTTTGAGTGGCACCCAGTCGTTGCAATAACTCATGCCAGAAGTTGCTTACAAATAAGGGATCACGATCGTTTATAATAGTCGCAGGTGCTCCATGGAGGAGATATATATTGTTGAGAAAAAGTTGACTTCACTCGCTGCGAAGTAGCTTTTATACCCGAGTGGCCACCTTGAGGTAATGAATGTAGCCATTTTAAAATAACACCACGAGTGCCCAAAGTGTTGCCTACCACAATCTTGTTTGCACGTATAAGAATCGTACCATTCCAGTTATAATTAAGATGAGACTAAGGGTCTTGCTGCAACTGTGCAATTAGAGCAAGCAAGGAAGGGTCATTATGAAATTCTTTCGTAATTGATTCCCACAAGTCTGTCGAGACTGAGGAAACAATCAATTGAAACAAATAATCATGTGAAGCTTGAGAAAGTGCATCTGCTGCTATATTTTTGTCACACCCCAAACTTTTAAAGTACAACCGGCACAAATAACAAGTATAACCCATTTATGTAAACCTATCACTATGTTGTCTTAGCCGATTATAAATCATATAATAATGTAAATTCACAAAAATTTCAATACCAAGCAGATTAACAAGCATATATTTTTGTAGAAATTTTAACAGAGTCTCCTCTGTAACTGAGGCCTCTCAAAATTACTACAAATATCTGCCCAAATATAATAAAATCCAGAAAAGAGAGCTCAGCTCTCAGATCATCCAGAAACAACTAAAATAAAATAGGGGAATGGGCAATCAGTCGGTGGTCTTCCATACTAATTTATAGTTATTTACATTTTTGACAAATTACACTATTACAAAAATAAAACCCCAAGAAAATAAGGAATAAAATCCTTTGCAGTATCAGTAGGGCTCTTCTAGCCCTCACAATAAAAAAACTACTCTGGATGGTTACCTAAAATTAAATAAAATATAAACGAGTAGCATTCCAGTAAGAAAACCAATACAAATACCTTTAGGTATACAGGGCTCTATGCAATTTAATGCATAATAACTTCCTAAATATCTAATACTATATCGGTTGGCACCAACCTTTTAAAATGATCAGTTCTCAGTGAATCAACATTTAAATCCTTACCATAATAAGCCATAAACATGCATTAATTACGTGCAATATAACAATAACGGTCATGGATTCATTTCCATGAAAATTAAGTCGGTTAAAGGTACACAACCCTTGAAAAATAGAGTTATCAGTTGAGGATCCACAGCCCTCGGGAAACTTTATTATCGATCAAGGGAACTTAGCCCTTAGGTAATTTTAATTGAATAGTTATGAGATATAAGCTCACGTTGTTTAACACATCTAATACTCACTTTTAATAAAACTATCTTTTTATGGTTTTTACATGGCATCACATGCAATTCATAATTCGAGACTAATCAAGTCTAGCAAGCTATGCCACCATATAATGATGTAAACAATAAACAAACATCATACAACATGTCATAGGTAGGAAGAGCTACCACTTACCTAGTAAGTGAAGTAGTCTAAAATAACTTTGCCTCCTTTCTCCTGGTTATAAGATATTTCACCAGATAATCCCTATATCACAAAAGTACAATTTCTTTAATTCACCATCACCAATACACATTAATTTAGGCTTATTCCAATGCCTCTTAACAAGTTCATAGATGGAAAAGACTTACTAAAAACAATCAAAATATCTACGATTCACATTCTAACCCATAATATTAACTAAACACATAATTCAAATTAAGAAGAGTTTTCTTCTTTTAGTTCATATCATTTCCATAACCAAACTCATGTTAAACCTCCTTATTTACCACTAAAAACAATCATACCTTAGCCTTATCTCGTATTCCTTGATCCCACCACACAACTTGCTCAATTTTTTCATCAATTAAATTCCTTTCCTCACAAACTTACTAATTATTCAAATTCATCCCAAGTTGCCATACTTTAACTCTTCCTTTCACCTTCAACCAAGCTTAGCCATGAAGAACAATAAGATATCATTTCATAAACATTAATAGTGTTTATAAACATAAGATGTAAAACACCATAGGTAAGTGAAGCAAATGCTCTTAAGCACTGCGACTGTAAATAAGAATGTTGTCAAAGAAAACTAGGACAAATGAATATAACTACTATTCGAAGATGGCATTCATGGTTCTCTGAAATTTAGAAAGGGTGTTAATAAGCCCAAACAGCAATACAACGAACTCATAGTGGTTGGAGTATGCCTGGAAAGCTATTTTGTAAATGTCATATGGGTTCATTCATATCTAGTGGTACCCAAAAGGAAGATCCAATTTGGAATAGATAATAGCATCACCTAATTCATCAAGTAAATCTTATACTAATGGAATTGAAAAGGACTTTTGATAGTGATCTTGTTAAGGCCTCGGTAATCTACACACATGTGCCAGTTGTCATCTTTCTTCTTAACCAAAACAATAGGGGACATGAAAGGAAGGGCACATAATTGTTTCACACCAGACTGTAACATTTCCTTAATCATTCCTTTGATGATATGCTTTTGGGTAGTGGGAACCGATATGGTTAGATATTAATAGGGTTGGACCCTTTAACCAAAATAATACTATGATCATATGAGGGACAATCTGGAGGCAAGCCTCGTGGTTCTCTAAACAAATCAGCATACATATCCATTAAAGTTTGAAAATCATAAGAGAAAACATTGTGGTCGTCAATAGATAAGGAATAACAAATGCAAGTAGCAAAATAGTGGATTATCTAAAGACCCCAAATTGATGGATTAACCTACAATAGTTAAGAAAATTATTACTCAGGAATAACCAAACTATAACAAACAGGTTTAACTCACAATGATAATTGAGTACCATGATAGGAAAAAACCATTGTAAGGTTTAAGCAATCTCATTCAATAACTCCTAGTGTACGTAGCCATTGCATGCTTAAAATCATATCACCCTGCTAAGGGTAGAAGAATAAAGTTAGCATTAAATTTAGCACCCGGCATTTCCCAACGATGATCTCTATACGTAGTAGTACTCTGAACTTGTCCACCATTAGCCAATGTAATAGTAACAAGCGAAATGGAAGTCCCTTCGTGTTATACGAAAGAAAAAAGTTGAACATTGACAAAATTGTGAGTACTGCCAGTATCAATTGGTATATAAATGCGACGCTTACCTAACCATCCATAAATCTTCATTGTACGATAGATAACAGATCCCTATATAGCATTCAACGAAATGACTGAAGCATCCATAGAAAGAGTAGCTTGGTCAATATTTAAACGTATATCAAGAGGTAATGAAACATCATAATCATGAACAACTTCCATAAAGAAAGGCTACATTTTCTTTCATTGGGAACAATCATGTCGAAGAAAGAATATGTCATAGAAGAAGTAGCAAAGTCCCTTAGCTCGATGTTCATCAACATTTATAGGTTTCAATTTTCGCTAAAAACATAAGTGCAGGTTGGCCTAAAAGACCCTTCTATAAGCTGGATGAAGGAACTGATGAAGATGCCTTGTCCAGAGCTTTAGGTACTTCACCAAACCCTTATCGTTAGGGTGTCAAAAGCAAATACCAGATACAAGAATTCACTATAGTGGTGCGATCCGTGTTATGTTCACTTCAAGGAGCCTAATTTGTTGCTAAGTAATTTGAATGTAAAAATATGTGAATAAATGGGGAAAAATCGAGGTTTTGCCTTTGTGTTTGTCACTAAGATTGAAATTGAATAAAATGCAACTTGACTACAAATGTTTTTTAGACTTTTTTTGATATATGATAAATGATTAAATGAGGAAATGAAAATAGTTGGAATTTAATGCAGATGATGATGAAATGTCCATTGGATATTTGATTGGCCTTTTTAACTTCTTAAAAGAATAAATGGGAGTTTCTTTAGAAAAGCATTTCCTCATGTGGTTTGAAATATCATTCAAACACTAGGTAAGTCAATTTGTTTATGAAACCTTTAACCCAAAGGCTCACAACAACATTAACTACCCTCCTTAATACACTAATGGGAGATCAATGTAAAGATGTGAAAATAACTTGAGCAACTTAACCAAGTGCCAACAAGCTACTACAATTAATCAAAGGATACCTTGGATTATACCAAACCCAATAATTCTACAATCAAATGTAGTAATAATCCTTACAAAACACACATCAACACATAAATCCCAAAATCCAATCCAAAATATAAAATTTTATAGCAAAGTAATTTAACCTATCAATATAATCATAATGATTTAACTAAAACACAATGACTAGAAGAAAGAAATGATGGAAAAAGATTAAGAAAACTCCCTAGTTGATGCTCTAAGCTCTGGCCTCCTCAAATCTCCTCTAGGCAAGTGATGTTTAACTGCTCATGGGGGAGAGGGATGCTTTACCAAGCTCTAAAACACCAAGAATGCCCATGGAAATGCAAAAAAAAATGATAGAAAGATTAAGAAAATGAGGAAAAGAATGAATGTGGATGAGATTTTAGCCTCCCCTAGCTTATTGGATGCCTCCACTCAGTAGAAACCTTAGAATTTAATGGGAGGCGAGTTGGGTCAAATCATGCAATCGGATTAAGATATAAATTAAAAATTATGCAGGTTAGGTAAAGTTTGCCTAGTGAAAAATGCAGTTTGTCACAGCTAACTACACAAAGATGAGGCATTAAAAATGAGACTTTGCCATGACAAACTACACAACAAGCCTGTACATGGTCTCTTCTGTAATTTTTCAATTTTTTTGGTACCCAATTGCAATTTCTTCCTACTAGTCTTCGAATTTGGCATGCAATGCAAGAATTTAAATATTGTAATATCCCATATTCTCCAATTCAATTAATTTAAGTCAAATCAATGAAAAAATTACAATTTTACATTTAAAACACACATTTTGCATGAAATCGCCTCTAATCCCAAATTACCACAAAATATTATCAAATTATGCATTTAAGCTCTTTAAATCTTACAAAATCCCATGAAATTACATTGAATGGTATGGTAAAAAATGGGTAAGATTAGTACTTCAAATGCAGTAGGAAGTGGTCGAGGTGAAGGAGCTAACCATTTAGTAGGACCAACTAATAAAGAAGGTTTTAAATGCAACAGGCAGACATTCAAATCTTGGAGTTTAGCCATACATGTATCATTCAGTAAGGTATGTGGATAGAAGAGTTTGACCCTAACTGCAAGCTCTAGCTTTAATGTAGCAATATAACAACTCAACTTCTAGGCTTCAGTAGGATCCACATGACAAATTAGATTGTCAAACGATTCTTGAAACTCAGCTAATGAACCTTCCTAGTGTAGTTGCATCAACTCATCAAGAGAATCATCAAACAGAAACCCGAAACGAATTAATGGTCATCAAAAAGAGTAGGCCATGTTAGACAATTACCCATGGAACGCTCATAACTCTGAAACCATTTATAACTAGCAATGGTTACCTTGTTGGCTTCCAATGTATTATCCAGCTCAGAAAAAAGGATTACACTTAGATAACTAGCCCAAAATATCATCACGAGTAAATTTTGGAAAGTCAAACTTAGTGAATCGAATGGGGAGATGATAATCACCTTGATGATGCCCACCTTGATCTCAAGTCTACATAGCCACAATATTGAACTACAGAGATAAAGCTTGAACAAGATCCTACAAACCTTGAATCTAATGCTTCATTGCAACCATGTGCTAATCAATAGTATCACAAATGCGATCTTCAATGTCATTAATAATAACTTGCAAGTGAGTCCCATTGGCCATTAAAAGGGGCTCTGATACCAGTTAACACAGAAAAGAGAATAGAATAGATAGAAGAAGAGAAAAAGTGGAAGATGGGGATTGAATCAGAATAGATACAAGCAAACAATAATTGAAAGTAAAAGATAACTTTCTCCTTATTGACTTAACTAACTTCAGTTAAGTGAGAAATACAAAAATACCTCCTTCATTTTCATAAAACGATATAAAAGCCCTTGAAAAGACTACAACAACTTATTATTATATATTAACAACACTTACTTCTAGAGGACAAATTGCTCTTCATGTAGCTACATAGTTTAGGCTTATGGACATAGTTGAGAAACTGGTGGAAATAGTCCCATAAAAATGCCTGGAAATAGTCAATGTTAATCGCTTTACACCACTTACAATTGTTGTAATGTATAATAGATATACTTGAATTGCAAAATATATGGTAAATAAAAATAAAAACATACTTGGCATTTTAACTACAACAAAGTCACTTCTAGTCACAGTAGCCTTTTCTATAGTTCATGTAGAAATGGGACGTTATTTATACTTTGTCACTCTAGTGAAATATGTCAAAGCCTTTTCCATTGGTGTTTTCTTGCTAGAGACCTTGGTAATAATGCCTAGCTTTATACAACTCTTAATATCTAAAAATTGGTGGATTCCTGTGAACTTATATAAATGCATCCATTCTCTCATTTTCTTTATCTCTGATTTCTCTGCCATGTGAGAAAAAGATAGACAAAGAGTAAGTGAGATCTACTAAAGTAGAGGGTTTGATCATTTAAAGATATGTGACAACTTGAGTAATGGGTCTCACTTACTTTGTGTCTATCTCTCCCTAATATGACAAGAAAATGAGAAAGAAAACAAATGAAAGAATCCTATCTTGTTTTGATTGCTTCTCATGCTTTGATTATATATGATAATTAGATTTTGCTTTTGATCTATTTCAATGGTATGAAGAATTGCCATTTGCACAATCCAAATTGGGGGGACAATCATGGATATTGATGCCATGCCTTCTGCATTTTCCAATGAAAGTTAACTCGTGTTATGGAAAAAGTAGATTTATTGCTGTAAGTATATATTACTACTTTGCTTCTAAATATATTTCTTATTTTTATCCATAGTTTTTATTATATATTATATACTCTATTAATTATATGATACAATAAGGCTACGTTGGTGAAAAAGACAAATAACAATAATGTCACACCCCAATATCCAGTGTGTAACTGGCACAGATAACGAGACTAGCTCGTCTCTGTAAGCCTAACAAGTTGATTCCTTAACCGAATTGAAAATCATACATCATGGAAATTCATTACCAAGCAGATTCACATTCATATATAATTTGTAAAAATTTCAGCAGAGTATGCTCTATAATTGAAACCTCCCGAAATTGCTACAAATATATGCCAAAACAATAATATCCATAAAAGAGAGCTCAGCTCTCTATTCAATCCAGAGACAACTACAACATAGTAAGGGAATGGGGAATCTACCTGTGGTCATACATATTCATTTACAGTCATTTACATCTTTAACCAATTACATTGTTACAAAATACAAAACCCTAACAAAATAGGGAAATCACATCATCAGTAGTACCAATAAGGCTCTTCTAGCCCTCCTGGTCAGCAAACTACTCTAGATGACTACCTGAAATTAAGTAACATGTAAACGGGTAGCATTCTAGTAATAAATCAATAATACCATTTAAACTGGTCAATTTTTGGTAAATCATGATTTAAAACTTTTAACAATTTAAGCCATAAACATGTGATAAAACAATAATGGTCATGGATTCATCCCATGGAAATTAAATCAGTCAAGGGTACTTAGTCTTTGTATATTTTTATCAAATGGTCAAGGGAACTCAGCCCTTGGGTTCTTGTTAAAAGACATGTAAAAACCTTCCTTTTTATTCAAAATATGGTTGGCTCATAACCTAGATTCAAAGAAGGACTATCAAAGACATTAAGCATCGGTCATGGACTTGTAGCCCATGCAGTTTAATCATCTGTCGAGAGCACATAGCTCTCGGGGTAAATCACAATCGGTCAAGGGTATGTATCCCTTGGGTTATTCATTATTGGTTAAGAGCACATAGCCCTTGGGGTAAATCACCCATACGGTTGTGTGTCGCAAGCTCTGGCTAAAACATCTGTCTTATAGTGTCCTCCCTAAATCTAAGCAACTGCCATACATGAGTTTTCCCTTTTCAATATCAATGCTATCAGAATGAAACTTTTGCGATCTTTAGTAAAACAATACCCTTTCTATAGAATCCTCTCTTTTTATAGTTTTTGCATGGACATCACATACCAATCATAAATCATAATTCATTTGAAAGACTAACAAGTCTAACAAATTATGCTACCATATAACAATACATTGGTAATCATATGGTTGGAGAGCTACCGCTTACCTAGTGGATGACGTAATATAAAATAACTTTGTCTTCTTCTCTTGGTTATAAAATAAAATTCACCAATAATCCCTATATCACAAAAATATAATTTCCTCCATTCTCATCATATTTCCATTACTAATTTCACATTCATTCCTTATCATTACTAAAAACAAGCCCTAGCTCATATTCCCTGATTCCATCACATAACTTACTTAGACTTTTCGTCAATTTACATTCACTGCCTTAAAAAAATTCCTAAATTTTCACTTTATTCCCAAATTCCCATAATTTGACCTTCAACCCAAGTTAAACCATGAAGAACAATAGGGTTTCATGTCATACACATTAAAAGTGTTCATATAAAACCAATTTAAACCTATTAAATTTTAGAATTCCACAATTTTCTATAAAACCCCAAAATCTCAAAAAATTTTAGTTTAGTCCCTGTCTGAACAAATCTCAAAACCTTGCCTAAAAACATGCTTCCAAGGCTGAAATTCAATAGGAAAGGGCCAAAAATGCTTCTCCTAACATCATTTTCATTAAAAAATGATCAAAAATCACCAAAATCCACTACAAAAATCTCTCTTCCTCTGTTGTCATAGAACCCACCAGAAAACGCTGTTGTCGTCGGCAACTGCAAGTGGTGCCAGTTCAGAACATGTTGTCGATAAGGGAGGAAGCTGGCCGAAGGTGGTGGCGTGGCTGACCATGGCATTGGAGCATAGAATCAGAGAGAGAAGAGAGATGAGCGTCGCTACAGAGGAAAGAAGAAATGCACGAGAAGAAGGAAAAAGTAAGGGGCAATTTTGTAATTTCACACCAGGGGGGACACATGTCATTACCAAAAATTTTCTAAGGAAGAAGGGAGCTACATCTCAAATCCAGGACATCAGACTTCCACTGTCATGCCTTACCATTAAACCAAAGCTCATATATGATTAATAATACACACTACAAATATTTATACTTTCACTTTTGCTAAGAACAAAATTTGCATCATATTTTAGCAAGTGTTACAGGAAAGCAACTTCCTTTCCCATGTGGATTGTGAGGATTCTATGATTATTTGGAAGGGAAATTAAGGTTGTGCCAAATCTTAGTCATAAGATTTATAGCTAATATTGTGTTGTCACATTAGCATTTTGATGGAAACAAAAATAACACCTTTGAGATGGTGTAATTTTGGTTTACACCATGAAATACTAATACGGCAATACATCAACCATAAATAGAAGTTTATTAAATTGAATGGCTGAGATTTGGCAAAATGCAATACAACATCAATTTATCTTCATAATTGCAAGGATCTCATGGTTCCTTAATTTTTTTAGATCTTATATTCATACTTTAATTTTATTTATTTTTAATTTGCATTTTTACCTTTACTTTAAGTTTCACTTTCATCCTTTAACTTTATTTGGATCTTATTTGGTCCTTAATTTTATTTTAATTTCATTTTCATCCTTTAAATTCATTTAATTCTAATTCAGTCTTTTAACTTTATCTTAAGTTTCACTTTTGTCTTTTAATTATTAGAAGCAACTTAAATTTTTCTTTCCACCTTTTGGTTTATAGTTTTTAATTTATCTATTAATATGTGAAAGCTCCATGAATTGTAATAATTATTTTAAGGTTCAATTCTTGTTTTATTTTTTCAAACTATAAATTGATTGGTACTCCCAAATTTATTTTAATTTTTATTTTCTTCATTATGGTATTTCTTATCCAATTTGTTTTAATTCATGCAATGTCTAAATATTTGAAGTATTTTAAATTGACGGTGTTAGTAGAAAAAACACTTGAAAACTTTTTAAAAAATAAAGGTGAAATTAGAACAAAATTAAATTAACAGACAACAATAAAACTTAAGGTAAAGTTAAGGCACAATAAAATTGATGCACATATATGACACGTGATGCAATCATGTTAAATGATTTGCATGAATAGTTTGAATCAAGTTTAAAGTGTCAAAATATGGTACATGATTAGTCACACATATCACGAACATTTAACAAAACATTAGTAAAAGTATAACGATAGGCAGTAAATTATTTTCTTTTAAACTAGATTTAATTACAAATTATTTAAGCTTTTGGATTTAAATTAAAAAATTAAGTACAAACTCTTGGGGCCAAAAGTGTAATTTAATTATTTAATCAATAGACATATGTCATATTATAAATATAAAAAAAATTTAGAATAATTATTAGTTTAAGTTATAAGAAATATATATATATATATATATATATATTAATAAGTTACTTTTCTAATAAAATAAATTCACTTGAAGATATTTTGGCCAAATGAATATTTGTCAAGAAAGTTTGTGTATATCTTTGTAATATAGAAGAAGATTGTGTAACAAGTTAACTTTCACAAGTTATATTAATTTATCCTTATTTATTTATGTTTACTTTTTATGAAAGTAACTAATTACTATAACCATAATTTAAAACCATAAAAGCGTCCAAAGAATTTAAAAAATGAAGCCTCTATCATCCTAGCTTCTTACAAATTGTTGGTATATATAATTAGAATTAACCAACATAATCTGTTTAAAACTATGTCAAAATTTAAACGAGGATAACAAGGCCTTCTTTATCATGAAATCTACCATTTAGTATTTAATACCTGAAGCTTTTAGAGATTCTTATATATGCATGTATGGATGATGAAATGTGTCTTAATTAATTAGGACTAAATAGGTGAAAAACTTCTCTTAAATGTGTCTCAATTTAATGAAGCTCACTTTTATTTTTTTCCTTTATGTCCCTTTTTTTGGTGCAAGTTATAAATATACTATCAACTACAACTAACTTTGTTTGTGTAGACATTGAACAAGAAGACCAAGGTGAATCAGAACAAGGTAAACTTAATTACCCTTAAAGAGAGAGAGGGAGTCACTTTTTTAATAGATTAGTCTTCACATTGACTCCTGACACATTTTATTTCTTATTTTTTTTGTGTCTACCACATTCTTCCTTAACATGTGGCATTAGAGTTATATTATAAAGTGGTCTTCAAGTATAACCTTTTTTGGATTTAAAGAAGCTTATTTTGATTTTTTTTCCCCATTATGTCCCTTTTTTGGTGCAAGCTATGATCTACCGTCAACCATGACCAACTTTGGGCGCATAGACTTGCAACAAGCTATAGACACTCTACCTCCCATCTTCTCTTGCAATTTGACTGTTTGATAAATAAAGGTTGGATAAACTGTCGGTTTAGAGTTTTATATGCTCTCCTCCCATCTTATGCACGTTGACACTCTACCTCACACACTTTTGGGCTCTATACCCGGGTCCTCGATTACCCTAGGTTAGTAGAGATTTATAACGGTTTTCCTGTGAAGGTTATCGCTTCCAGAGACTACTGTGAAGACCTCGCTCAAGTTGTGTCTCACTATATGGATTTCATTGAAGTGGGATTCTATCCTCTTTTAGTCTAATTCATGTCACGAGATCCTCACTCTCTTGAGTGGGGACAATCTGAGGACCAATAACGCTTTAAGATGCTAGATCTACCCCCAAACCATGCACCTTAATGGACCACCTTAATAGATAACCATCTTAGAACCTATCGTCTTTAGGGTACCATTCCCACACATAGGGTTGGCCCAAGTTAGGACACCAAGGATCATGTTACACTCATATTTTGCATGTCAACACATCATTCATGGCATGATTACATTTTTTTTTAAAAAAAAAAAAAAACTTGTATGGGGTTGTGAACACCCCACCTGAATTAACAATAATAATAATCATAATAATAATAAATAGAATTAAAAAAATTCAAAAAAAATAAAATAATAAAATAATAATAACAATTAATCAAAACAAAATGGCAAAAGGTAAACAAAATAGAAGTAATATGGAAAAAAACCAAATATAAGAACCAAAAATAATAAAAAGGAAAATTCAAGATATATGTTTGAAGAAGAGACATGGCAATCATCTTGCAAAGAAATAAAATGAACAAGGCCACATACTTGAAATGGAATTGCAAAACACTCTCACTTGCTCACACTCACACTCACACTCCCACATGCTCATTTGCTCCCATATGCTCATTTGCTCACACACACATGACACACATCACTCTCACACACTCACACTCTCACTCACGGACACACCTCCTCACACACTCACACTCACACTCTCACACACTCTCACCCACGAACACACACACTCACCACATGCATACACTCATGCACACATATGCACAAGAGGACAAGGGGGACAAAAAAGCAAGTGGGAGTAGTTCTACAGAGGAGGCAGAAAGTGGGGTGGTTGGGGCAGTGAAAGGAGAGTGTGGCGTGGCTGGAGATGGCAGGAAAAGGAGGGGACCGTGTGCAGTAAAGTGGTGGCTGGAAGTTGCAGAAAAAGCAAGGGAAAAAGGGAGCAACATGGCAGAAAAAGGGAGGTGGTGTTGGATAAAAGAGAGCAAGCAAACCGAGAAAAAGAAGAAAAATGCGGGAGTAGAAAGGAGGCCTCGGCTGAGAAGAAAAAAGAGTTGGAGAAGAGAAGAGAGGAAGGAAAGAGAAGGCAGAAACCATGCTGAAAGGGAGAGTCACGTGACCAAGAAGGGAAGAAGAGCTGAAGAAGAAAGGGAGAGCAACGAAACCAGCAACAAACCGAGAGGAGACAACGCTGAACAAAAGAAGAAAATGGAATCAACAACGTGAGGGAGAAACAAAGTTGAACGAAGCAAGAAAGCAAGGCAGCTACATGAGGAAAAAACAACAGAGAAAACAAACTAGAAACTGAGTGAAACCGAGAGCTAAATGAGGCAGAAACTATGAGCTGAACGGTGCAAAAACTGGTGTAGAAAACATGCAGAAAAACTGTGGAGAAACGTCCCAAATCGTGGAGTGAAAAGGAGCTTAAGTTCAGGCCATTCAAGGAGCAGAAAATGGAGAGTTGGATGCCAAAATGATGTGCAGAAACAAGGAAGTCTGAATGCAAAACAAAGTGGCAGCAAAGGAAGGGATAGAAGCTGAACCATGGAGGAGGAAAACTCTGTTTTGAGCTCAAAAAACAAAGGTAAATAGAGGAGAACTTAGGGAGCACAAGGGAGAAGAGGAAGTGTAGAGAAGAAGGGAATCTTTCAGCCTCCACCTTCCAGCCAAGAAGTAGAGACACGTTCTGTAGAATCTCCAATGCTGAAGCTAACCAGAAACTCCAACGAAGCTGTCCAATGAAGTTGTCTGCCATTTCTGCACTTCCAGCCGAGACCAGCTGCTTTTGGGGCTGTTGGAGGTCCATCTACCATAGGTGAGTGAGGAGGAGAAGGTCATTCTTCATTGGAACACAAGGGAGAAGCTGAAAACGCACAGGTATGGCTACACATTGTGTCATGGCCGAGAATTCTGCATGCTGTCACTGTTCATTCAAATTGCTTCAAGACAATCTCATGCATGTGCACTGTTCACGCATTCTAATATGAGATGCTACTGTTCACTTGCTTAAATTTGTTTTAGTTTTGTTTATTACAATTGTTTGAACATTAACTTTGATTAATTATTGCTATTACGTATGAAATTAGCATGTGAGAATTTTGTGGTTCTTGATTGCCGAGGATTATGTGAGTTTTTAATCTCCGTAAATCCTTGCAATTAATTAAATAATTAGAAGACAATTATTATTAATGAAATATTAATGAAGGAATGGTGAAAAATAATTGAATGATAATTAACAAATATTGACATGATGGATAAAATTATCGTGTGAGAATTTTGTTCTCCTCGATTACCGGGGGTTATGTGAGATGTTAATCTCCTTAAATCCTTACAACTAGTTGAGTAATTGAAAGTGATAATAATATTAATGAATAAATGGTGAAAAAATAAAGGAATGACAATATATATTAATGAAATATTAATGAAGGAATGGTGAAAAATAATTGAATGATAATTAATATTGTCACGGTGGATAAAATTATCGTGTGAGAATTTTGTTCTCCTCGATTATCGAGGATTATGTGAGATATTAATCTCCTTAAATCCCTACAATGAATTGAATAATTGAAAAGTAACAAAAATATTAATGAAATATTAATGGGTGAATGGTGGAAAATAAATGAATGATAATTAAATATTAATTTTGATTAAATCATAATAATAATCATAATCAAAATGCTTGCTTTAATATGCTATTTCCCGTTATTTGCAAAATTATCGTGTGAGAATATCGTTCTCCTCGATTGCGTGGGATTATGTGAGGTTCTAATCTCCTTAAATCCCTATAATTAATTCTAAAATAATAATAATACAAAAATGAATAAATGGACAATAATTAAATATTAACTTTGATTAAATATTTATGCAAAACGAATCGTGTGAGAATACTTGTCTCTCCTCGACTTCCTGGTCTCGTGTGAGATTTTAATCTCCATAGAACCCGAAAATTAGCATATATTCGTTCAAAGACAAACAGATAAACAAATAAATAATAGCACTTAAATTAAATTGTCTACCAATAATCAATAATAATAATAATCAATATTTACCAACAATAAATTCAAAAATTCATAAAATAAAAAATATATTCCTTTCATTATAAATTATGCATTAATTCCCGAAATATAAACTCTCAAAACTAGAAATAATAATAATAATAATAAAATCGACAAAAAAATTTTAAAGGAGAAAATGTGAAGAGTTCAGGAGAATAAGGTTAATTAGATTGTAGTAAATTAAAACATACAAACCAAATTCCTATCCCGTTTTGTTTACAATGATCTGTTTTAATTAAAATCCTCCTATTCTCATCACAAATAAAAAAAAAACACCAATCACAAAAATGCCTTTTGGTCAAACTACATGGACTTTGATCCCTCTCACGGGGTACGTGGGCCCTAGGCTTTCATCCTAGGTCAAGTCCATCCTTTGTAAATATCCATCAGTTTGCATGCATTTTTGCTTTTTTGTCTCCTATGTCTAACGTGCATCCATGTCAATAAAAGGGTAATTGAGATTAATTAAAGGCCATATTCTATTTCAACTAACTAGTTTAAGGTAACAGTCCTTATGGGCGGGTGTTGTGGGGTGCCTAACACCTTCCCCACACTCAAATAGACTCCCGAACCCATCTCTGACCTCGCAGACCATTTCGCCTTTCTTTTTTTTGTTTTGTTTTAAATTGGTTTTCTAAAGTTTTCCATTAAAAATTTTGGTGGTGACTCCAAATAAATTGATTTTCAAGATTCGTTTTGGGAATCAATACAAACCACTTTTATTCTATTCCGCCGAAAGGTCGGTTACGACAGTTTGGTGACTCCACTGGGGATATTCGTGAGTCAAGCCTGTTTAATTAGTTAGTTGAAATAATATGGCTTCTTGTTATTTTAATTACCCTTGTTGTGTTTGTTTGGTTTAATGGTTTATTTTTTTGGTGTTTCTTGGTCATTTATCTCTTGTGGTCATATGATATGCCTGTATGTTTGTTTGGTTTAATGGTTTATTCTTTTTGGTGTTTCTTGGTCGTTTATCTCTTGTGGTCATATGATATGCCTGTATGTTTTTAAGTATGTGCTATTTGTATAGGTGTATTTCTTCTTTCTCAATTATATAACATGCTTAAAGTTCCTTTGTTACCATGTAATTTCGTTAGTTTATTTGTAATACGTATGTCAAGATAGATAACATGCGGAAGAGAACCTTAGGATAGACTACCTCTATTTATGTTATAAGCTCTTGTCTTCTCTTGCAATTCAATTGTTTGACAAATAAAGGTTGGATAAACTGTCGGTTTAGAGTTTTATATGCTCCCCTCCCATCTTATGCACGTTGACACTCTACCTCACACACTTTTGGGCTCTATACCCGGGTCCTCGATTACCCTAAGTTAGTAGGGGTTTTTAACGGTTTTCCTGTGAAGCTTATCACTTCCAGAGACTACTGTGAAGACCTCGCTCAGGTTGTGTCTCACTATATGGATTTGATTGGAGTGGGATTTTATCCTCTTTTAAGTCTAATTCATGTCACGAGATCCTCACTCTCTTGAGTGGGGACAATCTGAGGACCAATAACACTTAAGATGCTAGATCTACCCCAAAACCATGCACCTTAGTGGACCACTTTAATAGATAACCTTCTTAGAACCTATCGTCTTTAGGGTACCATTCCCACACATAGGGTTGACCCAATTTAGGACACCATGGATCATGTTACACTCATATTTTGCACGTCAACATATCATTCATGGCATGATTACATTTTTTTATAAAAAAAAAAAAGAAAGACTTTTATGGGGTATTGAATTATCACAACATTTCCATTTTAACGCGTTGTTAGCCAAGCGAAATGAGCTACAATTGGAAACTTCAACAGTGTGGTAAGATTTGCCTAATTGATGGAGTTGGGAGTTTTTGAAAATCAATAATTTCGAGGAAAGTAATACATCAATAGGTTACCTGGTTCACTTATTTAAGCCTCGTCCACGTGAGGATCTATTTCTCCTTAGGATGAGAGTTATAGTTGCTATTCCCAATGGATCAATAGGGTCTTTGGCGATTAGTAATGAAGAAAGTGATTAGTAATCGATTGATTAAATAAATTGTGTGCTCATTTCATTTTGTTTCTAACCCATGGATTTGTTACAGTGAACTGTCATTTTCGTTACTTGGCATAGAGACATGAAGGACTCATCGGACGCCACACAACCACAAGACACAAGCTCGACAAAAATGGCCTCATCTAGAAAGAGAGTGAACATGAAGGTAGAAGCTGAATCAGTAGAAAGCTTAATTATTATGAGTGAGAAGCTTAGAGGGGAACAACTCCGTCATTTTCAAAAGGATTATGGAGATATTTTGGAGTTACTGTCAGTTCCTATCCAATCAGATGCTCTTGTAGCTCTAGCTCAACATTGGGATGATTCCTTAAGATGTTTCACGTTTCCAACTTTCCAGCTTGCGCCCACATTGGAAGAATACGGGGGATTGATGAGAATGCCTATTACCAAGGATACCCCTGTCTACTTGTATGCCGGACATCTCCCCTCCAAACGGGTTGTAGCCCAGATTTTAGGGGAGGAACCTACACGAGTACAAATATGCCGTTTGGGTGCAACAGAAGGATTATCCAAGAAGTATTTAGAGAAAAGGTTGGAAGCTTTAGCTGAGAAGGGGAATTGGGTCGTTTTCAGAAGAGTGCTTGCTTTAGCAGTATATGGGCTAGTGTTATTCCCGTCAGCAGTAGGTGTAGTTGATCTAGCAGCGGTTAGTGTCTTGTGGATGGTAGAGAATCACTGCATGAATCCCGTACCAGCACTGCTAGCGAAAACATTTTTGACATTAAGTTTTTGTCATAGAGAAAAGAAAGGGAAGTTGAAGTGCTGTTTGCCACTTTTGAATATAGGTGGGTTAACCATATCTATGGCAGGGAATATCAACTTAGCACAAGGTTCGACACCGTTCATCACCTGATCCGAGATTATGTCCATCGCGAAGGGTCAGCTCCACTACAAGCAAGAATGAGTCGTGACCAATGGGGCAAGAAAATAGGGGAACTTAAAGATGCCACTATTTGGTGGAAACTCTCTTGGTGGGAGAGCGAGGATATTATATACTGCTGTGGACATTTCCCTAATGTTCCTCTCATGGGCGCCAGAGGATGTATCAATTATAACCCCGCGGTTGCTCATTGCCAATTCGCATATGAATAGGACATCCCATCTGAAGAGGTTGTGCGAAAGGTCAGCTTCTACTACACTGATCCCCTGAAGATGGAAATGATCCAACAGATAAGGGATGCATGGGGCCGTGTAATGTGTAAAGGGAAGTTTGAGTTAGGGAAACATGCCGTGGCAACCACGAAGCAATACGAGATTTGACTCCAGAAAAGGATCAGGGGAATCTATCCACCCCTAGGATCTCAGAATCCCTTGTTGAATAACGATTTACGAGCAGTCAATGAGGGTTTAGCTAAACAATTAGAAGATAAAAAGGCTAAGCTGCAAAACCTAGAGGAAGTAAGCAAAAGACACTTGGAGAATTTATCTAAGGCATAAGAAAATAAAAGAGCGAAAAGGAGAAAGGAGTTGGAGATGAACGCCGAGTTGAGGAAATTGAAAGAGGAGAATGACAAGTTGAAAAATACTATAAAAAGGATTAAGAAACGAGCTGAGGAGAGTAGCAAGAAGGTTAACCATTATCAACCTCGACTGTCAAAGGCTACCAAAGAAAAAGACGCTATAATGAGGCAGGAAGAAGAGCTCAAGCCTCATAGTAACCTCCAACGAGAAATTGATGTACTCACCAAACAGTTAGAAGAAAAGACAAGGGAGGTGATCAGTGTCAAGAGCGATAATGCAGTAGGCATACAAAATCTAGTTGAGCAACTCAATCGTCAAGTAGAAAAGGCTCGGCTATGGGAGTCACGCCATGAAAAGCAAGTGGCCGAAAAAGAAATATGGCTAGAACGCTTCAGAAGAATGATCCTATTTGCCAATGATGTCATTCCTGAATTCATTCATGCATATAAGCAAGCGGAAGGGCATGCCATCCCCGTGAAGACTCCCATAGCAGTAACTGAGTTTCTCGCTCTGTGTCATGACCTTATAGAGGATTTGAAAATGTTGATGAAATTTTAGACAAGTAAGGAACAAAGACAGGTTCAGTATTTTGTAAGATGGACTCATAGATGGGGTCCCTTTGATGTATAACTTCAAAGTCGATTGATGTAATCCAAACACTTTATTATAATGCACGGTTTCGTCTTTTGGCTATCGAATACGTTTGAAATAGTAGAGATCTTGTGTGGAAATTGGTTGTGTGGTGTAAAAATAGACCTATACATGTGGATACTAAATGTCCCTTGTGTTAGCAGTTAACTTTGATTCATTGAGTGTTACATATGTATCCTTAAGGATTCAAAGGTCCGTGGTTCTTATATCCTTTATGCCGAGTTAACACACTGAAAATCAGAAATCTAGGTAATCATTTTTATTTACATTCATTTTGTTTTAAAAAAAAAATATGACAATAATGACAGGTAAGACGTCAATATTGCCCGAGAGGGGAAGAACTCGTCTAACCAGGCCCAGCCATCTGGGAGAATGTATATAACTCGAGCGCGGGCTAGAGCTATGGTTGCTGAAGATAGTCCATCAGAGACTGAGCAGCAGTTAGAAACGGAAGTAGGGGCCCTAAAGGATCAAATGGGGGCCATGCAGTCGCAAATGGTAGAGATGATGAAGTTGTTGCAAACTAGAGTGGCCGCGAACCATGTTTCACCAAACCCCACTAATGCCGACCAGGGCACCCCTAATATAGGTGTTGGCATACCTGGAGTAACTCCGGGTAGTCCTTCTGCCACCAGAGTGCCCGAACAGACACAAAGACCGGCAGTGGCAAACTGACCACTAAACCCTTTGGCTTTAGGGGCTGAAGGACAAGGGTACCTAGAATGGAGCCAAGGTGGTGTCTTCACCTATGACATTCTTGGGGGGGAACCAACTATTGGAATTGCAGTGCCTGCTCGACCTGCTGCCAACACCAGCTTTAAGACAAAAGAGGGCGATGAGAGGAAAGATTGGGAAGAGGACATAGCAGAGGTTAAAGACAGGCTGAGAGCTCTGCAGAAGCCGACTAACTATAAGTCTGTTGAGTTGGATGAGTTGTGTCTAGCCCTGGAGGTCCCCATCCCTAAAAAATTTAAGGTGCCTGAGTTCACCAAATACAATGGTAGTGGAGATCCACACTACCACCTAAAATCATACTGCACCAAGATGTCGGTATGGTCTAGGGATGAAAGGTTCCTGATAAACTTCTTTCACGAGAGTCTAACCGGCGTGGCCTTACATTGGTTCATGAAATTGGATCACTCCAAGCTAAAGAGGTGGAGAGACCTCACTGATGTATTCATGAGCCAATACAAGTTTAATCTGGATACAGCCCCTACACGAGAGCACCTGAAAGGGCTAAATAAGAAGGGAACAGAGACCTTTAAAGAATATGCCCAAAGATGGAGAGCCGCAACTGCTGAAGTCCAACCACCACTTTTGGACTCAAAATTATGCTCTTATTTCATCCGTACATTGGGGGACCCATACCGTAAGATAATGCTAGGGACGCACGTAAATGAATTTGCTGATCTGATCCAAGTTGGAAGGAGGATAGACGTTGATGTGCGCGATGGGCTATTTGAAGCCACCTCTACGAAAACTAGAAAACCTACAAACAGTCGAAAGAAGGAAGGGGATATTAGCCATATCCATGCCACATTCCAACATCCCCGCCCTATGCATAGTCAATACCCCCAGGCACCCTTTCGCGGTCAGAACCCGGCCATGTCTTACCAGCCATGAGGCCCAGCCATGGGGAATTACACGAGCTACCCGACACCACCGCAACCTTATTCTGGGCCGCAACAGCCAACAGCCCAAAATCAAGGGTTCAGGCCAACGCTACCGCCCCGCGATGACAGGCCATTACCCAATTTTAATGTCAGCCGATCGGAGCATTTTCACGATTTAGTGGCAAAGAAGCTTATGGGCCCTGTCGTAACTGAACTTTAGGCGGGATGGAATTAAAATAAGTTTAAAATCGATTCCCAAAAATGGAATTTTGAAAATCAAATTTATTTGGAGTCGCCACCAAAATTTTTAATGGAAAACTTTGGAAAACCAATTTAAAAGACAAAGGAAGGACAAGATGGTCTGCAAGGTCAGAGATGGGTTCGGGAGTCTATTTGAGTGTGGGGAAGGTGTTAGGCACCCCACAACACCCGTCCATAAGGGCGGTTACCTTAAACTAGTTAGTTGAAATAGAATATGGCCTTTAATTAATCTCAATTACCCTTTTATTGACATGGATGCACGTTAGACATAGAAGACCAAAAAAAGCGAAAATGCATGCAAACTTATGGATATTTACAAAGGACGAACTTGGCCTAGGATGAAAGCCTAGGGCCTAAGAACCCCGTGAGAGGGATCAAAGTCCACGTAGTTCGACCAAGAGGCATTTTTGTGATTGGTGGCTTTTTTGATTTGTGATGAGAATAGGAGGATTTTAATTAAAACAGATCTTTGTAAACAAAACGGGATAGGAATTTGGTTTGTATGTTTTAATTTACTACAATCTGATTAACCTCATTCTCCTGAACTATTCACATTTTCTCTTTTAAAATTGTTTTTGTCGATTTTATTATTATTATTTTTTTTGAGTTTTGAGAGTTTATATCTTGGGAATTAATGCATAATTTATAATGAAAGGAATATATTTTTTTATTTTATGGGTTTGTGAATTTATTGTTGATAAATATTGATTATTATCATTATTGATTATTGGTAGACAATTTAATTTAAGTGCTATTATTTATTTGTTTATCTATTTGTCTTTGAACAAATGTATGCAAATTTTTGGGTTCTATGGAGATTAAAATCTCACACGAGCCCGGGAAGTCGATGAGAGATAAGTATTCTCACACGATCCATTTTGCATAAATATTTAATCAAAGTTAATATTTAATTATTATCCATTTATTCATTTTTGTATTATTATTAATATTATTATTATTTCAGAATTAATTATAGGGATTTAAGGAGATTAGAACCTCACATAATCCCATGCAATCGAGGAGAACGATATTCTCACACGATAATTTCGCAAACAGCATATTAAAGTAAGCATTTTGATTATGATTTAATCCAAATTTAACATTTAATTATCATTAATTTATTTTCCACCATTCACCCATTAATATTTCATTAGTATCATTGTTACTTTTTAATTATTCAATTCATTGTAGGGATTTAAGGAGATTAATATCTCACGTAACCCCCGGTAATCGAGGAGAACAAAATTCTCACACAATAATTTTATCCACCGTGACAATATTGATTATCATTCAATTATTAATATTTCATTAGTATATATTGTCATTCCTTTATTTTTTCACCATTTATTAATTAATATTTCATTAATATTAATTGTCACTTTTCCATTATTCAACTAATTGCAAGGATTTAAGGAGATTAATATCTCACATAACCCCGGTAATCAAAGAGAACAAAATTCTCACACGATAATTTTATCCATCATGACAATATTTATTAATTATCATTCAATTATTTTTCAACATTCTTTCATTAATATTTCATTAATATTAATTGTCTTCCAATTATTTGATTAATTGCAAGGATTTAAGGAGATGAAAAAAACTCACATAATCCCCGGCAATCAAGAACCACAAAATTCTCACATGCTAATTTTATACGTAATAGCCATAATTAATCAAAGCTAATGTCTAAACAATTATAATGAACAAAACTAAACAAATTTAAGCACGTGAACAGTAGCATTGCATATTAGAGTGCGTGAACAGTGCACATGCATGAGATTGTCTTGAAGGAAATTGAGTGAACAGTAATGGCATGCAGAATTCTCGGCCAAGACACAACGTGCAGCCATACCTGGCGCTTTTAGCTCCTCCCTTGTGCTCCAATGAAGAAGGACCTTCTCCCCCTCACCCACCAATGGAAGATGAACCTCCAACAGCCCCCCAAAGTGGCTGGTCTCAGCTAGAAGTGCAGAAACGGACAGCTTCATTGGAGTTTCGTTGGACAGCTTCGTTGGAGTTTTCTGGTTGGCTCCAGCACTGGAAACTCTGCAGAAAGTGTCTCTACTTCTCGGCTGGAAGATGGAGGCAGAAAGCTTCTCTTCTTCTCCACACTTCCTCTTCTTCCTTGTGCTCCCTAAGCTCTCCTCTGTTCACCTCTATTTTTTTAGCTCAAAACAGAGTTTTTTCTCCTCCATGGTTCAGCTTCTATCCCTCCTTTTGCTGCCACTTTGTTTTAGATTCAGACTTCCTTGTTTCTGCACATCATTTTGGCACCCAACTCTCCATTTTTCTGCTCCTTGGTTGGTCTGAACTTCAGCTCCTTTTCACTCCACAATTTAGGACGTTGCTCCACGGTTTTTTCTGTACGTTGGACAACTTCGTTTAGCTCTCAGTTTCTGCAGTTCAGCTCTTGGTTTCTGCCTCATTTCTGGTTCGTTTTCTCTGCTATTCTTTCCTCACATGGCTGCCTTGCTTCCTTGCTTCGTTCAGCTTTGTTTCTTCCTCACATTGCTGATTCCATTTTCTTCTTTTGTTCAGCGTTGCTTCCTCTCGATTTGTTGCTGGTTTCATTGTTATCCCTTTCTTCTTCAGCTCCTCTTCCCTTCTTGGTCACGTGGCTCTCCCTTTTAGCATGGTTTCTGCCTTCTTTTTCCTTCCTCTTTTCTCTTCTCCAGCTCTCTTTTCTTCTCAGTCGAGGCCTCCTTTCTCTCCAGCATTTTTTCTCCTTCCTTCTCTCAGTTTGTTGCTCCTCCTTTATGCTCCAACGCCACCTCCCTTTTTCCCTTATTTTTTCTGCAACTTCTAGCCACCACTTTGCTACACACGGTCCCCTCCTTTTGCTGCCATCTCCAGCCACGCCACACTCTTCTTTCACTGCTCCAGCCACCCCACTTTCTGCCTCCTCTATAGAACCACTCCCACTTGCTTTTTTGTCCCCCTTGTCCTCTTGTGCATGTGTGTGCATGGGTGCATGCATGTGGTGAGTGTGTGTGTCTGTGGGTGAGAGTGTGTGAGAGTGTGAGTGTGAGTGTGTGAGGAGGTGTGTCCGTGAGTGAGAGTGTGAGTGTGTGAGAGTGATGTGTGTCATGCGTGTGAGAGCAAATGAGTATATGGGAGCAAATGAGCATGTGGGAGTGTGAGTGTGAGTGTGTGAGAGTGATGTGTCAGTGAGTGAGAATGTGAGTGTGTGAGAGTGATGTGTATCATGTGTGTGAGGGCAAGTGAGCATGTGGGAGCAAGTGAGCATGTGAGAGTGTGTGAGTGTGAGTAAGTGAGAGTGTTTTGCAATTCCATTTCAAGTATGTGGCCTTGTGCATTTTATTTCTTTGCAAGATGATTGCCATGTCTCTTCTTCAAACATACATCTTGAATTTTCCTTTTTATTGTTTTTGATTCTTATATTTGGTTTTTTCATATTACTTCTATGTTGTTTGCCTTTTGCAATTTTGTTTTGATTAATTGTTATTTATTATTTTATTATTTTTTATTTTTTATTTTTTTAATTCTAGTTATTATTATTATTGTGATTATTATTATTGTTAATTTGGGTGGGGTGTTCACAGGCCCTAAACTAGTTAAGCCACTCCAGCCACCATTCCTTGAGTGGTGTGATCCCAATGCCACTTGTGAATATCACATGGGAGCTGTAGGGCACAATATTGACAAATGTGAGGCCTTCAGGAAGCACGTGCTGGCATTGTTGGACAATAATCACATCGGCATAAAGATGGATAATGACCCCAATATCGTCACCAACCCCTTGCCAAATCACAATAAGGAAAGGCAAGTGTCCATGATAGAGGGGGAGGATTTTGGCTTGAAAGACTTGGCTGAGGCATCCTATACCATGCGGCAGTTATATGAGGGTTTGAAGGGTACTGACTATGTCCCCGCTCAGAATGGGGAACAGAACAAACTTGGAGGGTCGCCAAATAGGTATTGTGAGTTTCATGATGGAGAGGTGGGTCACGACATTGAAGGTTGTGAGCAGTTCAGGGAATTGACACAGAGGATGATGATGCTTGGAGTTCTAACCATCGGAAGAACTCGAGAGCCTACTAGAGGGAATGTGTGCATCGCAGAAAAAGACGGTGCCTGGACTAAGGGAGCATCCGACTCCACAAGGCTTAGGAACTCCTTCCTAGTGGTTGACAAACCACTCTATGAAGTTAAGGGAGCCACCACAATCCAAAACAATCGTGACCCACGAAGTATAGCGCAAGGGTCTTTACATGTAGTACCCACGCCAGTGCCTATCAAAAGTCCAACCGCCACTAATTACGTGCCCTTTCCATTTCTGTATCAGAGCGATCATGCTGTGCCGTGGAATTACGGGCTAAAGATAGAATGCTCATCTGGCAATGAGGCATTGAAAGAGAGGTCTATCACGGAAGGAGGTCATTTAGACGTTATAGGAGGGATCACTCGCAGTGGTCGGGTATACTCCAAAGATGTGGGGGGAGCTCTGAATCCAAACCTAGAAGTAGGGGAAAGCTCGAACCTCAAGGAAGCCCCTGGGAAGGAAGGACGTGACGAAACAGAGGAGTTTCTAAAAATTATGAAACAGAGCAAATATGACATGGTGGATCAACTGTGAAAATCCCCGGCTCGAATTTCTATTTTGAGCCTAATAATGAATTCAGAAGTTCACCGAAGGGCATTGCAGGGTGTGCTGAATGAAGCTTATGTGCGTCCAGATATCACACCGGAGAAGGTCGTGAACCTGATAAATGCGGTGAAAAATTCTACCTTAATTTCCTTCTCTGAGGACGAGATGCACCCCACGTCAATCGGAAAGCCCAAAGCCCTCCATATTACTTTGAAATGCTATGGACATATAATTGCTAAAGTGCTCATCGATGGGGGGTCAGCCCTGAACGTCTTGCCCTTGTCCACTTTAGAACAATTACCTGTTGAGAAGTCATGCATCGAGTACAATGACCTGGTGGTGAGAGCCTTTGATGGGACCAGGAGGGAAGTGATTAGAAAGGTTGAACTCCCTTTAGAAATCGGTCCAGATTTGTTTACCATCGAGTTCCAAGTTATGGACCTCGACGCAGCATATACGATGCTCCTAGGGAGGCCTTAGATTCATGTCGTTGGTGCAGTCCAATCGACCGTGTATTAGAGGATCAAATACATCGATGAAGGGAGGCTCATCACCATAAAAGGTGAAGAAGAAATGATTCTCAACAGGTCAAGTACGGTACCTTACATTGAAAATTCCGAACAAGTCATAGACAGCTCTTTTCCAAGTTTAGAAGTATTGGAGGCTGGGAATTCTAAAAAGGGCACTGACCCAATGCCATTAGGAGAGGGGGAACCCACCAAAGGAGTCAATCAGGTAGTGGCCAAGATCATGATGAACAGTGGGTATCAAAAGGGAAAAGGACTGGGCGTAAATCTGCAAGGCATAGGGGAACCAGTTGAATTGCTCAAAAATCCAGGGCAACAGGGGCTAGGATACGAGCTCTCCATGGAGACCCGCAAGGCGCGATGGAAGGAGGGTAAGCAAAAGAGGAAAGCAGAAATACCTCACCTCCGAGAAACTTTTCCAAATCCCACTGAAATAATAAATCCGGGTGACTTAGTCATAATGGCAAGTGAAGAAGAAGGAGAGAATACGGAGGTTGCATGGATCCAGCCAGACAAGCTAGGAAAAGCTCTAGACAATTGGGAATCCGAAATGTTATCAGATGTTATGTCATTAGAGTAATGTTTTGAATATCGTGTTTTAAAATTTTGTAATAGCTAACGACTTGAAACTTTATTTTAAATATTGAATGAATGCAGTAGTTTCGATCTTTTTGCCAAAATCTTATTTAAATCCTACCTTTTTGTATTTATTTTTGCTTTTTCTACCCACTTTCCAGGGAGTTTGAATCCTCGGAACTCTTGTTTAAAGCAGAAGCACTAGGGCACTGCTTGAATGAGCCTTATGTTGTCACGGATGCAAGTGATTTAGAAACTGATGATAATGATGACATATCTCAAACCTTTGTTAAAATAGTAGAGTCTGTGGAAAGAGGTATTGTTCCGCACGAAGAAACCGCTGAAGTGATCAATATGGGGACAGAGGATGATAAGAAGGAATTAAAAATAGTTAATAACCCAGAAAGGGAGGATATGATCAAGTTGTTTAGGGAATATATAGATGTGTTTGCTTGGTCCTATCAGGATATGCCAGGAATAGATCCTGAAATTGCTGCCCATAGGATACCCTTGTATTCCAATATAGGACCCAAGAAACAGAGGCTGAGGAGGATGAGCCCAGAGATGTCCCTTAAGATCAAAGAAGAAGTAATGAAGCAATGGGATACCGGTTTCTTATAAGTTTCTAAATACCCCCAATGGGTCGCGAACATAGTCCTTGTGCCAAAGAAAGATGGGCGAGTGAGGATGTGTGTCGATTATCGGGACTTAAATCGGGCCAGCCCGAAAGATGACTTTCCATTACCCCATATTGACGTCTTAGTCGATAATACAGCAAAAAGCTTCAGGTATTCCTTTATGGATGGATACTCTGGCTATAACCAAATCCTGATGCACCCTGATGATAAGGAAAAAACCACATTCATTACCCCATGGGGAACCTTTTGTTACAAGGTAATGCCCTTTGGACTTAAAAATGCTGGGGCCACCTACCAACGTGTGATGGTCGTCTTGTTTCATGACTTGATGCATAAAGAAATAGAGGTATATGTGGATGACATGGTCGCTAAATCAACTGAAGGGGAAAGTCATGTGGTTGTATTACGAAAGCTCTTTGAAAGACTACGGAAATACAAACTTCGATTGAATCCTAGTAAGTGCGTATTTGGGGCTACATCTGGGAAGCTCTTGGGATTCATTGTTAGTAAGAAGGGGATAGAAATAGACCCTGATAAAATTAAAGCGATTCGCGACATGCCACCACCTAGTATAGAAACAGAAGTCCGAGGGTTCTTGGGTCGTTTGAACTACATAGCTAGGTTCATCGCGAATTTAACTGCCACTTGTGAACCAATATTTAAATTATTACGCAAGAACTAACCAGGAGAATGGAACGAATCCTGCCAATGCGCGTTCGATAAGATAAAGGAGTACCTCTTGACCCCCCCTGTCTTGGTGCCCCCTATGCCAGGGCGGCCCCTTATCCTTTATTTGACCATCCGACCAGGGTCCATGGGCGCGGTGTTAGGACAACACGACGAATCAGGAAGAAAGGAGCAAGCCATTTATTATCTAAGCAAGAAATTTAATGAATGCGAGTCGCGGTACTCGTTAATTGAGAAGACTTGTTGCAGTCTTGTGTGGACCACAAAGAGACTGAGGCAGTACATGCTTTATCATGTAACATGGCTAATCTCTAGGATGGATCCAATCAAATACATTTTTGAGAGTCCTCATGTATCGGGAAGAGTCTCAAAATGGCAACTGATACTTTCAGAATATGACGTGAAATATATGACCAGTAAATTAGTCAAAGGGAGTGTTATAGCTGAGCATTTGGCGGCCAATCCCCTGGATGAATATCAATCGCTAGACTTCCAGTTCCCCGATGAGGATATTCTGACAGTGGAAGAAGATGATCCAAAGGAAATCAAGTGGACTATGTATTTTGATGGGGCAGCCAATGTACATGGTAGTGGGTTAGGAGCAGTAGTAATATCACCTGAAGGCAAGCAATATCCAGTGGCAGTCAAGCTCAATTTTGACTGCATAAATAATGTGGCAGAATATGAAGCTTGTGTCAATGGTCTGCAAGCTGCCTTGGAGTTTGGTGCCAAAGATCTTGAGGTGTTTGGTGATTCAACCCTTGTAATTTATCAAGTAAAAGAAGAGTGGCAAACCAAAGATCCCAAACTGGTCCCATACCAAAAACATCTGACAAAATTGGTGTCAAGGTTTAGGGAGATAAATTTCACGCATTTGATCCGTGATAAAAATTAGTTTGCTGATGCGTTGGCCACCCTAGCTGTAATGATTAAGTTGGACTGTGGAGTTAATATGCTCCCTACCCAGGTTGAGACCCGGGACACCCCGGCTTGCTGCTTGAACGTGGAGGAAGAAAAGGATGGACAGCCGTGGTTCCATGATATAAAGAACTATGTCCAGAACCAGCAATATCCGGCTAAGGCAACGGAGAATGACAAAAAAACCATTCGTCAATTAGCAATGAATTTTTTCCTTAGTGGAGAGGTGTTATATAAAAGGTCATGGGACAACACTCTGCTTAGATGTGTGGATGCATTAGAAGCACGAAGGATAATGATAGAGATCCATGAGGGAATCTGTGGGACTCATGCTAATGGCCATACTATGGCTAGACAAATTCAAAGATGTGGATACTTCTGGTTAACCATGGGAAAAGACTGCATTGACCACGTGAGAAAATGTCATAAATGCCAAACATATGCCAATAGGATCAATGCTCCACCCCAACCCCTCCACAACTTGGTGGCACCGTGGCCATTCTCAATGTGGGGAATATATGTGTTTGGCCCCATCAACCCAAAGGCGTCAAATGGACACCGATTCATTTTGGTAGCCATTGATTATTTTACAAAATGGATAGAAGCATGTTCGTTTTCCAATATTGGCCAAAAGGTCTTCCTCCAATTTTTGAAATCAAACATTATTTGTCGATATGGTATACCAGAGAGGATTGTCATGGATAACGCTCCTAACCTGAATGGAGCTGACATTAAGAAATTGTGTGGTCAATTCAAGATTAAGCATCATAACTCTGTACCCTACTGGCCACAGATGAATGGAGCAGTTGAGGCAGCGAATAAAATTATCAAAAAGGTCATTAGCAAGATGGCTATTACTTATAAAGATTGGCATGAGATGCTCCCATATGCTCTTTATGGGTATCGAACGATGGTACAAACATCCACAGAGGCAACTCCATACTCTTTAGTATATGGCATGGAGGCAGTCACCCCGATTGAAGTTGAGATCCCTTCTCTCTGAGTATTGATTGAATCCAACCTCAAGGAAAGCGAGTGGGTAATGAAGCAGTATGAGCAGCTAAATATGATCGAAGAAAAGCGATTAATAGCTATATGTCATGGGCAGCTATACCAAAAAAGGATGGCAAGGGCCTTCAATCAAAAGGTTCATCCTAGACAGTTCAGGCCGGGGGAGTTGGTTCTGAAAAAGATCCTCCCAAATCAAGAAGATAATAGAGGCAAATGGGCACCTTCATACGAAGGTCCATATGTGGTGACACGAGCATTCTCTGGAGGGGCCCTGACTCTTGCCGATATAGATGGTAGGGAGCTTGGAAAACAAGTTAACTCTGACGCAGTCAAGAAATACTTTGCTTAAACGGGGATGACGAGAAAGAAAGAAGAAGAAAGAAAAGAGAATTCGCAATTAGGGCCAGTTCAAGAAGGAGGTTCAAATGAAGGATAGGGTGGCAAAGGATGGGCAAAGTAAGGTGGTATGAAGACTAAATTGCCAACTCGAAAGGATCCTTAAAGGTTGTCTTCATTAGTCAGTTTCGAAATAAGTGTATCCAATGGCAACACTAGGTGTAAGCAACCATTATCGCCTGGAGCCAAAATTCAGAGTCATCCCAGTTGTATTTTGCTATTCTTTATACTTGCATTCGGCTTACCACCGTCATTCCTTCGGATCATTAGTTGTTTACTCATTTAAGATAACTTGCCTTTCATCACTCTTTTCCCCTACATAACCATATTGCCTTTATGATTGTCTCATACATTCAATATGCAAAATAAAACATTCAAGTGAATAGCGCTATTCAAAATATTGTCTGATGATATGCATCCCAGAAATACCCCAATGCATTTTAAATAAGTGTTTCCATGCAATTACTATGATGAGGCCTAAAGGATGCAGCATATACGCAATTTGGCATTTTCGTTACCAGTTTACCTCGTACAAAAGGAGATAGAAGCAACTTCAATGTCCTCGGGCTTACTGTAAAGAAGAAAATATAAGCCTGCTTGTAGTTAAACTGAAGAAGCGAAGTATGCGGATTGTCGACTGTTGAAACGATAGATTAAGGGTCGCAATGAAGGAAGCGTGGTTAGACAGTTCATTCACTTTGCGCAATATTGATGTTTTTCCAATTGACATGAATCATGATTTAACACGTCACCCTTTCGATTTCCAAAATAAAAGGTAGAGGTTTTACGCTCACAAGTAGTCTTCTTACTTCTAACACAAAGGGAATAGGTATCATTTTAACATGTATCAAAACTAATAAAATTCTCATTATCCTTTAAGGATGTGCCTTTCTCACGCATACACGTTTGTCTATGTTCGACACCTACCTCGCTCATGCATCATGACCATGCAATTTACATTTCCGCAAAAGTCTTGCATCAAGTCCAGGCAATTTACATTTCTGCAAAAGTCCTGCATCAAGTCCAGGCAATTTACATTTTTGCAAAAGTCCTGCTCAAGTCCAAGCAATTTACATTTCTGCAAAAGTCCTGCATCAAGTCCAAGCAATTTACATTTCTGCAAAAGTCCTGAATCAAGTCCAGGCAATTTACATTTCTGCAAAAGTCCTACTCAAGTCAAGGCAATTTACATTTCTGCAAAAGTCCTGCTCAAGTCTAGGCAATTTACATTTCTGCAAAAGTCTTGCATCAAGTCCAGGCAATTTACATTCCTGCAAAAGTCCTGCATCAAGTCCAGGCAATTTATATTTCTGCAAAAGTCCTGCTCAAGTCCAGGCAATTTACATTTCTGCAAAAGTCCTGCATCAAGTCCAGGCAGTTTACATTTCTGCAAAAGTCCTACATCAAGTCCAGGCAATTTACATTCCTGCAAAAGTCTTGCATCAAGTCCAGGCAATTTACATTTCTGCAAAAGTCCTGCATCAAGTCCAGGCAATTTACATTTCTGCAAAAGTCCTGCATCAAGTCCAGGCAATTTACATTTTCGCAAAAGTCCTGCATTGAGTCCAGGCAATTAACATTTCTGCAAAAGTCCTGCATCAAGTCCAGGCAATTTACGTTTCTGCAAAAGTCCTGTATCAAGTCCAGGCAATTTACATTTCTGCAAAAGTCCTACATCAAGTCCAGGCAATTTACATTTCCACAAAAGTCCTGCATCATGTCCAGGCCATTTACATTTCTGTCAAAGTCCTGCATCGTGTCCAGGCAATTTACATTTATGTCGAAAGCCAGGCATTTTGCTCAGGATATTCACCATCCTTTCTAAGCACGAATTTACTCCTGTCTCCCTTTGTCTTCCCTCGATGAGGAAGGTGGTGTGTTCATGTTTTTGCTTGCTCTTAAGATTAGGTCATTTTTTTTTCTCACTATTCACTTCCCTAACTTAAGAGACAAGCAAAGAGAGGCAACTGTGAACACCCCACCCGAATTAACAATAATAATAATCATGGTAATAATAATAAATAGAATTAAAAAATTCTAAAATAATAATAATAATAATTAATCAAAACAAAATTGCAAAAAACAAAAAAATAGAAGTAATATGGAAAAAACCAAATATAAGAACCAAAAATAATAAAAAGGAAAATTCAAGATATATGTTTGAAGAAGAGACATGGCAATCATCTTGCAAAGAAATAAAATGAACAAGGCCACATACTTGAAATAGAATTGCAAAACACTCTCACTTGCTCACACTCACACACTCTCACATGCTCACTTGCTCCCACATGCTCACTTGCCCTCACACACATGACACACATCACTCTCACACACTCACACCCTCACTCACGGACACACCTCCTCACACACTCACACTCACACTCTCACATGCTCACTTGCTCCCACATGCTCACTTGCCCTCACACACATGACACACATCACTCTCACACACTCACACCCTCACTCACGGACACACCTCCTCACACACTCACACTCACACTCTCACATGCTCACTTGCTCCCACATGCTCACTTGCCCTCACACACATGACACACATCACTCTCACACACTCACACTCTCACTCACGGACACACCTTCTCACACACTCACACTCACACTTTCACATGCTCATTTGCTCCCATATGCTCACTTGCCCTCACACACATGACACACATCACTCTCACACACTCACACTTTCACTCACGGACACACATCCTCACACATTCACACTCACACTCTCACACACTCTCACCCACAGACACACACACTCACTCACTCCCACATGCATACACTCATGCACACACATACATAAGAGGACAAGGTAGACAAAAAAGCAAGAGGTAGTTGGTTCTTCAGAGGAGGCAAAAAGTGGAGCGGTTGGTGCAGAGAAAGGAGAGAGTCGCGTGGCTGAAAATGGCAGAAAAAGGAGGGGACCGTGAGCAGTAAGTGAGTGGCTGGAAGTTGCAGAAAAAGTAAGGAGAAAAGGGAGCAACATGGCATAAAAAGGGAGGTGGGCTGGAGCATAAAGGGAGGAAGCCTCGGCTGAGAAGGGGGAGGAGCTGAAAAGAAGAGAGAGGGAGAATGAAGGGAGAAACAACGCTGAAGAGAAGAAAGGGAGAGCAACGTAAACTGAGAGGAAAAGGAGCTAAAGAGAAGAGAGGGAGAGCAACGAACCGAGAGAAAAAGGGAGCTGGGGAGAAGAGAGGAAGAACAACGAACCGAGAGAAAAAAAAGGAGCTGAAGAGAAGAGAGGGAGAGCAACGAACCAAGAGGAAAAAGGGAGGAACAACGTTGAAGAAAAACGAGGCAGTAACATGAGGGAGATAACATAAGAGAAAACGAAACCAGAAACCAAGAGGAAGAGAGGGGGAGTCGCGGTGCAGAAAGCCATGGAGAGAAACTGTGGAGAGAAACATCCAAATCGTGGAGAAAAAAGGATCTGAAGTTTAGGCCATCCGAGGAGCAGAAAATAGAGAGTTGGATGCCAAAATGGTGAGCAGAAACAAGGAGGTCTGGATGCAAAACAAAGTGGCAGCAAAAGGATGGATAGAGGCTGAACCATGGAGGAGGAAAAACTCTATTTTAAGCCCAGAAACCAGAGGTAAACAGAGGAGAATTTAGGGAGCACAAGGAAGAAGAGAAAGTGTAGAGAAGAAGGGAAGCTTTCAGCCTTCACCTTCCAGCCGAGAAGCAGAGACGCATAAGCAGAATTTCCAGCACTGAAGACAACCAAAATTTCTCACGCTGTCCAATGAAGTTGTTCGCCATTTCTGCTTGCTTCCAGCCAAGACTAGCTACTTTGGGGCTGTTGGAGGTCCATCTACCATAGGTGAGTGAGGAGGAGAAGGTCATTCTTCATTGGAGCACAAGGGAGAGGCTGAGAACGCACAGGTATGGTTGCACGGGCTGCTTGGCCGAGATTTCTGCATGCACGTCACTGTTCATACGAGTTGCTTCATGACAATCTCATGCATGTGTGCACTGTTCATGCGTTTTAATCTGGCATGCTATTGTTCATTTGCTTAAACTTGTTTTAGTTTTGTTTATTACCATTGTTTAAACATTAACTTTGATTAATTATTGCTATTACGTATAAAATTATCGTGTGAGAATTTTATTCTCCTCGATTACTGGGGATTATGTGAGATATTAATCTCCTTAAATCCTTACAATGAATTGAATAATTGAAAAGCAATAATAATATTAATGAAATATTAATGATTGAATGGTGAAAAATAATTGAATGATAATTAATAAATATTGTCGTGATGGATAAAATTATCGTGTGAGAATTTTATTCTCCTCGATTACCGGGGGTTATGTGAGATGTTAATCTCCTTAAATCCTTACAACTAGTTGAATAATTGAAAAGTGATAATAATATTAATGAAATATTAATGAATAAATGGTGAAAAAAAATAAATGAATGATAATTAAATATTAATTTTGATTAAATCATAATAATAATCATAATCAAAATGTTTGCTTTAATGAACTGTTTCCCGTTATTTGCAAAAATTATCGCACGAGAATACTATTCTCCCCGATTACCTGGGATCGCGTGAGATTTTAATCTCCTTAGATCCCTGAAGTTAGCATAACCTTTTTTTTAAAACAAAAAAAAGAATAATAAATAATAAATAATCAATAGATTTGCTTTAATTAAACATTTCCCATTATTTACGAAATTATCGTGTGAGAATATCGTTCTCCTCGATTGCGTGGGATTATGTGAGGTTCTAATCTCCTTAAATCCCTATAATTAATTCAAAAATAATAATAATATTAATGATAATAATAATAATACAAAAAATAAATAAATGGACAATAATTAAATATTAACTTTGATTAAATATTTATACAAATGAATCGTGTGAGAATACTTTTCTCTCCGCAACTTCCCGGGCTCATGTGAGATTTTAATCTCCATAGAACCCAAAAATTAGCATATATTCATTCAAAGATAAACAGATAAACAAATAAATAATAGCACTTGAATTAAATTATTTACCAATAATCAATAATAATAATAATCAATATTTACCAACAATAAATTCAAAAGTTCAAAAAAAATAAATATTCCTTTCATTATCAATCATGCATTAATTCCCGAAATATGAACTCCCAAAACTCAAAAATAATAATAATAATAATAAAATCGACAAAAAAATTTTAAAAGAGAAAATGTGAAGAGATTAGGAGAATGAGGTTAATCAGATTGTAGTAAATTAAAACACATAAACCAAATCCCAATTCTGTTTTGTTTACAATGATCTGTCTTAATTAAAATCCTCTTATTCTCATCACAAATCAAAAAACCACCAACCCGCAAAACATGCCTTTTGGTTGAACTATGTGGACTTTGATCCTTATCGCAGGGTACGTAGGCCCTAGGCTCTCATCCTAGGTCAAGTCCACCCTTTGTAAATATCTATCAGTTTGCATGCATTCTCGCTTTTTTTGTCTCCTATGTCTAACGTGCATCCATGTCAATAAAAGGGTAATTGAGATTAATTAAAGGCCATATTCTATTTCAACTAACTAGTTTAAGGTAACCGTCCCTATGGGCGGGTGTTGTGGGGTGCCTAACACCTTCCCCACACTCAAATAGACTCCTGAACCCATCTATGATTTCGCAGACCATTTCGCCTTTTTTCGTTTGTTTTATTTAAATTGGTTTTCCAAAGTTTTCCATTAAAAATTTTGGTGGCAACTCCAAACAAATTGATTTTCAAAATTCTATTTTGGGGAATCGGTTTAAAACTTTTTACTCCATTCCGCCGAAAGGTTGATTACGACACCCATTATGTCCCTTTTTTGGTGCAAGCTATGATCTACCGTCAACCGTGACCAACTTTGGGCGCATAGACTTGCAACAAGCTATAGACACTCTATAGGCTACAGAAGACCAAGGTGAAACAGTAGAAGGTAAACTTAAAGACTTTCAACAAGAAGACCAAGGTGAAACAGTAGAAGTTAAACTTAAAAATATTCAACAAGAAGACCAAGATGACTCCTTATGCATTTTTATTTTTTATTTTTTGTGTTAACCATATTCTACCTAAACATGTGGCTCTAGATTTATATAATCAAGTATAACTTTTTTCCCATAGATTATGGAATTAATATGATTAGTAGTCACTATAATTTACTAATCAAAGGAATAATTTACTAGTTAGCACACCCCTATTAATCCATGTATCACTCTCTCCTATATGCTATAGCTTGTGCTGAACTACTATTAATTACCAAGATAACTAAACTTTGTAATTCTTGGTCATATATAACTTTAGCCCCCTTAATAGATTTCTTTATTTAATAAACAGGCCTTATCTATAAGTATATAGTTCCATGTAACTTAATTCTTATCATTCTAAATCATGGTTAATTATGAGTAGTTTATTTGTAAGAAATAACCTTTTTGTAGAATATATTTGGCACACCCAAACTTCCAAAGTGCAACTGGCACAAATAATAGGAATAACCCGTTCCTGTAAGCCTAACACTATATTTCCTAACCGATTATACTAATGTATAAATCATGCAATAATGTAAATTCATGGAAATCTCAATACCAAGTAGATTAACTACCATATATTTTTGCAGGAATTTCGGCAAAGTCTCCTCTATAATTGAGGCCTATCATAATTACTACAAATATCTATCCATAAGAAACAAAATCCAAAAAAGAGCTCAGCTCTTAGATCATCCATTAATTGATAAAACTATAACAAAAAAAAAGAAAATGGGGAACCTACCTATGGTCATCCATACACATTTACAATTATTTACATTTTAGCCAAATTATATTATTACAAAAGTATGATACCCCAGTAAGAGAAGGAATAAAATCCTCTACGTTACAAGTAGAGCTCTTCTAGCCCTCACGTTCATGAAGTTGTTCTGAGTGGTTATCTGAAATTAAGAAAAGATAAACAGGTAACATTCCAGTAATGAAAACAATACAAAAACTTTGAGGTATGCTAAGCTCTATGCAATTTACTTCACCTCAAATATCTATTACTATACCTATTGGCCCAAACCTTGAAAATGTTCAATTTTCTATAAATCAACATTTAAATCCTTACCGTAATAAGATATAAACATGCATTAATTACATAAGAGAAAGAGATTTCTACAGTCCAATATAAAATCATGGTCAGTGATTTACTTTTATGGAAATCAAGTCAGTCAAGGGTACTCAACCCTTGGAAAATATATCTATGAGTCGAGGATCCACAACCCTTAGAGAAATTATATTCATCAGTCAAGGGTACTCAACCCTTAGGTAATTTAAATCAGACAGTCGTGAGGTACAAACACACACTATTTAATACATCTAATACTCACTTTCAATACAATCCCCTGCTGATTGTTCTTACATAATTGATACATCATAATAACATAATAGCCTATCTATGATATAATATTCGCTTTATATGAGTTATGCAACATCACACATAATTCATAGTTCATTTGAAAAACAAGACAATAACCATAAAATGTCCATTACAAAATAATATAATTGATAAACAACAGCATGTATCATGTAATATTGTTGGAAAGCTGTCACACCCCAACTCCTGGAGTGTGACCAGCACAGCAAACGAGACTAGCTCGCCTCTGTAAGCCTAACAAGTTGGTTCTTAACTGAATTACAATTATACATAACAAACATTCATAACTAAACAGATTCACATTCAAATCAAATTTGTAGAAATTTTGGCAGACTCTCTTCTATAACTGAGATCTCCTGAAGTTTCAACAAACATCTGCCCAAAACAATATTATACATAAAAGATAGCTCAGCTCTCAATTCAGTCCAGAGACAACTACAACACAGGGGAATGGGGAATCTACCTATGGTCATACATAACATTTACATCTATTTACATATATCAATTACAACAAAATCTCAACAAAATGGAGAAATAAAATGCCAACAGGGCTCCTCTAGCCCTATTGATCAGCAAACTGCTCTGGATGGCTGCCTGAAATTCATTAAAACATAAACAGGTAGCATTTCCAGTAATGAATCAATTTATGATTTAAACCTTTATACTTTAAACCATAACAAGTAATAACATTCACTCAATGAAAATTTTAAATGATTTTCACTGTCGAGGATCCACAACCCTTAGAGAATCCTTTCCATCGATTAACATCAAACTGTCAAGGAAACTTAGCCCTTGGATACTTGTTAAAGTTAGGTAAAAACCTTCCTTTTTATTCAAAATACCATTGGCTTAGTACCTAGATTCTAGGTAGGACTATCAGACATAAAGTATCGGTCATGGACTCGTGGCCTATGCAGTTTAATCATCTATCGAGAGCACACAGCATCTCGGGGTAAATCACCCATACGATCAAGGGTATGTATCCCTCAGATTATTCATATTGGTCGAGAGCACACAGCATCCCGGGGTAAATCACTCATATGGTCATGAGTCACAAGCTCACGCTAAAATCATCTGTCTTATCTTGTCCTCCCTAAATCTTAGGACTTGCCATTTATAAATTTTCCCTTTTTCAATATCAATTATTTAGTAAAACATTCCTTCTTTTATTCAAACCTCTCTTTTACAAATTTTACATGAACATCACATATCAATCATAATTCATAGGTCATATGCAAGGCTAACAAGTCTAACAAGTTTGCTACCATAATTACAATGGTAATTATACAGTGGGAAAAGCTACCGCTTACCTGGTGGCTGACATGTGCTAAAATCACCTTATCTCGGTCTCTCTTGATTATAAAATTGATTTCACCCACAATTCCTATAATATAAGAATATACTTTCCTCAATTCCCATCACTAAACATATCAATTTAGGTTGATTATAATGCCTTAACAATGTCATAAAACAACCATAATCCTATCTCATTACTTTATTACATATTCTTTTTACTTCTTCATATTGCTATTTCCAATTTGATATTTAATTCCCTTCTCATTACTCAAAACAAGCCCTAGATCAAATTCTTAATTCCATCCCCTAACTTTTTCCAGAATTTTCATCAATTTACACTCACTGCCTTAAAAACTTTCTAAAGTTTCACTTTAGTCCCCCATTTCATACTTTTTCCTTCCATCCATGATGAACACTAAGGTTTCATGTCATACACTATAAAAGTGTTCTTATAAGACCAATTTAAACCCATTAAACTACAGAATTTCACCATTTTCTGAAAACCCCAAAATTTCAAAACTTTTCAGTTTAGTCCCTGTCTAAATAACTCTCAAAAACTTAGCTAAAATCATGCTTCCAAAGATCAATTTCAATGGAAAGTGGCCAAAAATGCTTCTCCTAGCATCATTCTCATAAAAAAACCACTTAAAACTCACCAAAATCAATAAAAAGTCACTGCCACAACTATGCCACAAAAACTATCGGAAAAAGTGGTTGTCGCCAACCAACGGCAAGCGATGGCCGCCCAGAAACCTTCGCCAGTGATGGAGGGAGTTGGCCGGAGGTTGAACGTGGTGGTGGGCAAAGTAAAAAATAGAAAACCAACGGAAGAGAGAAGTTGCATTTTTTTGCAGAAAATAGGAGGAAGAATCATGTAGAATAAGGCTATAGTGGAGGGCATAATGGTAATTTCGCTAAGGAGGTGACATGTGTCAGCACCACAAAAATGCTAAGGGAGGAGGGAGCTAGATCTCGAACCTACGCCCCTTTGGATCCAGATAACTTGCTTTACCATTGAGCCAAAGCTCATATCTAATAAGTATTACACATTACAAATACTTATACCTCATTCTTGCTAATTTTAAAATTTTTGCATGAACTTAGTAAACTTAGCAAGTGTTACAAAAGCTACTGCTTACCTAGTGGGTGAAGTATTCTAAATAACCTCACCTCCGTTTTCTTAGTTATAGGATATTCCACAAGATAATCACTATAACACAAAAATACAGTTTCCTTAATCCACCATCACCATTATACATTAATTTAGGCTCATTTCAATGGCTCTTAAGAAATTCATAAATTGAAAGACTTACTAAAAACAACCAAACTATCTACAAGTCTTATTGCAACCTATAATATCAATTCAACACATATTTTAAATTAAGAAGAGATTTCTTCCTTTAGCTCATATCATCTTCGTAACCAAACTCATGTCTAGACCTCCTCATTTACCACTAAAAAAATCATAGCTTAGCTATAGCTCATTTTCCTTGATTCCACTACATAACTTGCTCATTTTTTCATCAATTTAATTCACTTCCTTGTAGACTTACTAATTATTCAATTACATCCTAATTTGTCATACTTTAAATCTTCCTTTCACCTTTAACCAAGCATATATATTTACAACAATAACATATCACTTCATAAAAATTAATCATATTCCTAATATACTAGTCATAACCATTTAATCCTAGAATTCTAACAATTCTATGTTTGACCCCAAAATCTAGAAAATTTTTGGATTGGTCCCTAAGACAGCTACCACTTACCAATCCTAAAAACTTGTCAAAAAACATGTCTTCAAGACTAAAATTTAAAGGGAAAGGACCAAAAATAAGTTTACCACCAACATCCCCATGAAAAAGCCAAACAAAACTCAACAGAGTTGCTGAAAAATTCCTCTCCCACGGTTGCCAAAAGTGAAACCGAAAAGAGGTGTCGTTTACTAAAAAACTACGACACCGGCGGCAAGAAACGAGTTGCCGGTGACAAGAAGACACTGATTGAAGTGATAGAAGGTGATGGAACAGTGCAGACCATGAGACACAACAGAGGAGAGGGAGGAGGTAGTTGGAAGACATTTTACAAAAGTTTAATCAGGAAAAAGAAAAAGATACAACAAGGTTAATTTAGTAATTTTGCTTTGTGGACACATGGCAGCATCTAAAAGTGTTCTGGATGAGTGACAAGCTGAGACTTGAACCCTTGCCTTTAGATTTAAGATGCCAAAGTCTTACCACTAAGCCAAAGTTCAACATCTAATTAGCAACCTGTAGCATAAACATTTGTTCTTTTTCTCTTTCTAAGAACAAAAACTTATAAGCATTACAATATTCCATGTAAATCCATGGACATACGCAATTTCCTCGCAATAGGGCATGTTTTACTATGTAGGTTCATTTCAAAAGCCAATGATTAGGTATATATCAAATGCCAACTTTCTTCTAGAACTTTGATAATTTTAATTAAATTTCAGATTTTCATATTCTCAATTGACAGAAAGTGGTGCATGTGTTATTAATGTAGGAGTGAAGGAATTCTATAAGCTAAAGTTAATACATACACGAGCAGCCCAAATTCTAAGATTTATTTGTGAGAATGTCTATTTTATACATAACATGAAACAAGAAGCGTCCCATGTTTTAGAAGCACTACTTTGTGCAGCCAGAGAAGGGAATGTTTAGTTTGTGGTTCAAATGTCTAGAGCATATCCACAATTAATCTTGCTGCATTCAAAGTTAGGTGGAACATGTTCTTCTATGCAGTTGAATAATATCAAGTTGTGGCTTTCAATCTCATCTACGGGCTTCACTTCAAAATTTCAATGGCTCCAAAAATAACTTACAATGGACGTACCGTGCTACATGTGGTGGGTAAGCTGGCTCTATCTTTCCAATTTAACCACATCTCTGGTCCTGCCTTGCAAATAGCAAAAAGAATTATAATGGTTCAAGGTTGGGAAAATGCATGCACTTTTTCTTCTTGCTTTCAGTTGCCACATTATGCTTTCTCTGTATGACTCATTCTTCATGTTATTAGATGAAACATAGCATCCTTGCTACTTGCTCAAGCACATGCTATACATGAATTATTAGAAAACTGTAGTAGTGTAGTCGATATTAAATTAAAGAATTTGTTTTTTTTTTAATGTTTTCATTTAAATGAATGTAGTAAGTGGAGAGTGTGGTACCACACTCTTGGATTTAAAAGATACCAAAATCATGAAGGAATGAAATCCAAAGACATATTCAAAGAGAGCCACAAAGATTTAAGAAAAGAAGGAGAGAAATGGATCAAGGGAATAACTACTTCTTGTTCTTTTGTTGGTGCTTTGATTATTACTATTATGTTTGCTGCGGCTTTTACTATGCCAGGTGGAAACAAGTAGAATTCTGGCTATCCAATATTTTTGAAAGGAAAATTATTTGTTCTTTTCATAGTCTTAGATACATTATCATTATTTTCTTCTACAACATCTATGTTGATGTTTCTAGGAATCCTTACCTCACGTTATGTAGAAGGGGATTCCCTTAAATCTTTACCTACAAAGTTGATTATTGGCCTTTCAACACTTTTCTTATCCATTGCAACTATAATGGTTACTTTTTCTTCTAACATTCTTACCATGCTAAAGCACAGATACTCATGGTCTTTTCTTCCTGTTATTATACTTGCTAGTGTTCTAGTAACAATCTTTTTGTTGTTACAATTCCCTCTTCTTGTTCAGATGATTTCTTCTACTTATAGATCAAGCATTTTTAGCATAAATGTGAAGCCTTGGCTATGAAAAAATTTATGTAATTGATGTCATATTATATATATTCCTATTGAATATATATATATATAACCGGTTCATAGCAAGTCATGATATTAGATTTGATAGAGACTTCAAATTGTATAACATATAAAGAACTCATGTTGAAATTGTTAAATAAATTTGATTGCTTTTTCAGCACTTTCAACGACTTATTTATCTTTCATAGCAACACAATATTGTAGTTCTTCAAGAAAAATATTGGTGTCAATTCATGATTTAGCCGACATTTTCATCAATCTAGTCCGTGATTATTACTTGGTCTCCATTTCATATACCTAGCAATATTTCCTATAAGACACAGTCCATCAACATGAGATTGCTCCAATTGCACCTCCTAAAATATTTCTTGAATTGCTATGTGATAAATTATAATGCAATATGCTTCCCAGATTATGTCTAAACCGGTACTCCTAGAAACATCGATTCTCACTCAAGCAAAATACCAACTAATTGTTAGTTACTAGTGTTGCTTCATATATAGCATCAAAGTTGTTTCCAATGTTACGAAGGCATGTGAAAAAGCTTTGTTTCTACAAGAGGTTTGCAATGCATGGCCAATGGGAAAATTGAAGAAATTTCTCTTTCACCACCTTGAAAGCTTAGTTATTTTTGGGGTGATGTAAATGCCTCCTAGAAAACTAATTAGGCAGATGATAAACATATGTGTATTAGAATTTCCATTATCTCCTCCTTGCCCTCTCCTTTTGATAGTGCATTTTTATGAGCATTTAATTAAAACAGGAGATCAAAACATATATAGCTTTCTTTTCCTCATGTCTTTCTTATCCATTTTTCTAGTTAAATATAAGAATCCATGTCAATGTCAACTAAATATTATAAGATATAAATAAGTAAAAACTATTACTATATACATATATTTTATTAAATGTATTTATTTGATATTTTATTGAGAATATATATTTAATTTTAAACCATAATATGCTTGAATCCTAAATTTTAATTAGTAATTACTTTCTTATCACAATATAAATAAGTAATACTATGAAATTAAGAGCTATGACAATATAATACTGATGATATAGGCCAAGCCCTACTGCAAGGTAAATAATAGCCCAATGATATTCTCAATGGATGATGTTCTATATCAAGATTTTATATTATACAAGTGTTCATAGCCCATAATATAATTTTTTTATTTCCGTATAAATGTAAGCTTTATTAAGTTGTTATGGAGGCACGAAAATTTGAAGACAATTTTTAATTCAAATTTTTCATTCTTGTGTACAATTGTTTTAAGTTCAACATAGGTCTACTTACACTGGATCACTATCTTTACACTACCCATAATAAGTCTTGATAGCAGGTCCAATAATTGCGTTTAGACAAATTTTAAGCCCGAATTCTAAGACTGGGCCAACTCCATTTCATTTATGATAAAATAAAATATTTTATACATTTTCTTTTCATTAAAATTTTTTAAATAGAACATTTGAACTTGGGCATAATTTCAAAGCTAAGATCATACAAATCAATTGCTCAGCTAATAAATGTTATTACTTTATAAATCTCTTGAAGTTATTAATTTTTTTGTAACCTTTGCGAAGAAGAATAAAGGGAGTGTAAGTGTGTATGAAACTTTTCTTTACTTACCCCCTTTTTTTTTTAATTACGTTAAAGAACTTTAGAGAATTGGATAGTTTCCAAATCTTAATTAAACTCATTTTAATTGATTTATTGTGTATTAAAAAATATTATATTTTTTTCTCAAAATAATACCATATTTTTAATTAAAAAAAATCAAATGGAAAGTGATTGTTGGGGGAAATGGACAAAAACCAGGAAAATGCTTGCCACCCAATAACATTCATCAGAAGCTGAGAACATGGATGAAGAGGACTTGTTAGTCAGGAAGATAGATTGTCTAATTAATCTTATTGTAATGCAGCAAACAAGCCTGGGAAAAAACTTCTTAAGAAGGTTTAAAGATGGCATAAAATTTTCTAAATATTACTTGATTAATTAAAAAATTTGTTACATGGTACTAGATATTATATGCAACTTTGTTCAATTAGAAATAAAAATAACTAAGAATTAAAAGAATTAAACACAAAGAAAAACTCTAAAATAAACAACACAATAAAATGACCATGAAACTATGAGATCCCTGGAGTTTAAACTCTACAACCAATGTTGTCAAAATCGTGATTCTACCTAGACTCAGAAAGGGGGGGTGGACTCGTATCGCAAACTCGTAACGTAAAATCGTAAGAGTTTACCTACACCTGTTATTTAAGCTATTGAACATAACCATATCACATAAAATTTCATACATAGTTCATAATTCATAATCTGTAATATATAAAGTTTAATAAACTCTGTAATCCATATCCATAATCCATAATATATAATCTAAATTAACATACAAATTTCAATAAACATTGTAATCCATATCCATAATCCATAATATATAATCCAAATCAATATACAAAGTTCAATAAATCCTGTAATCCATATGTCATAATCCATAATCCATAAGATATAATCCATCACACATAATACATAATAATCATTCAGTTAACATAACATACTCTCAATATAAATTTAATAAAGATCATCAATCCCTTGACTATCATCACTACAAGAATCTTGATCATCTCCTATATAATCTCCACCTATCTCATTCTCATTCTCTCCATTATTATCTTCTTCTTCATCTTGGAAGTCATCATCAAAATCCATATTGTTAAATTGTTCACCAGTACTAGTACCACCAACATTAGCATCAAGCTAAACAACCAAATCACCAATTTCTATTGCCGCTAAAACAAGATTAACTTGAATAGGTTCAAGAACCTCATCATCTGCCTCCACATTATCTTCATTTCCTATCTCCTCAGTTATCCATTCATCATCAGAATGAATATAATCAAAATCATAAACATAAGTTCTTGTAGTTTGCTTATTTTTTAACTTCAAATTGCACATCACAAATGCCAAGTCATTCATCTTCTTTTGGTGCAAGCGATTTCTTTTCTTGGTATGAATCTAAACAAAATAAACAATGTTGATAAGTATTCTAACCCCTAAAAAAATTAAAATGAAAATAAAGAAAGAAAGCAATTTATAATTTTACAATTACTTACCCTTTCAAAAGCACTCCAATTACGTTCACATCCAGAAGAGCTGCACCATAAGCTAAGAATGCAAATTGCCAATCTTTTAAGTTCTGGGCATCCATCTCCATAAGCTTCCCACCATTCTGCTGGGGCCAACTATGTTCTTAATGTCTGTGCAAAACCACAACTAAACATGCCCTTTGTGAAATGGAATTTGACCAATTGGAACTCAATTTTGTCTCTTTCTCCCTTATCTTCAACTAGTCTTGCTATGCATTCATATAGCCCTTGTTTAACTGTATAATCAACATGGAAGTCAGTGTTGAAGTGGAAATGAGGATTGAGGTAATACACAGCTGCATGTAAAGGCCTATGTAATTAAGCATCCCACCTTTCATCAATTATGTTTAATACAAGCTCGTAGCTGCAGTAATCAACAAACAACTAAGCCAAAATATATTAAAGATAAAGACACTAATATAAGGTATATATGTTTGTATTTACCTCCTTGAAACATTATTAAAGTTCATCTTAATTTTTGCCTTTGTACCTTCCATTGCTTCATATATGAATCCCATGGCTGGTTTTTCCTCTGAATCCACTAAACGAAGAACTTTAATGAGAAGAGCAACAACTTTAAGGCAAGTAATTATATTCCTCCACAACCTGTTATCCATAACACTTCTTGCCACTTCCTTCCTATCCTTGGTAGCAGAAAATTTGCTATCTTTCCATTCCTCAGAATTAAATAGATTTATCATTGCCGCTTTATGGTCATTGTGAACACCCCACCCGAATTAACAATAATAATAATCATGGTAATAATAATAAATAGAATTAAAAATTCAAAAAAAAATTAATTAATTAAAACAAAATTGCAAAAGGCAAAAAATAGAAGTAATATGGAAAAAAACCAAATATAAGAACCAAAAATATCAAAAAGAAAAATTCAAAATATATGTTTGTAGAAGAAACATGGTAATCATCTTGTAAAGAAATAAAATGAATAAGGCCACCTAATTAAAATAAAATTACAAAACACTCTCACTTGCTCACACTTACACACTCTCACATGCTCACTTGCTCCCATATGCATGTCACACATCACTCTCACACACTCACACTCTCACTCACGGACACACATCCTCACACACTCACACTCACACTCTCACACACTATCACCCACGGACACACACTCTCACTCACTCCCACATGCATTACTAATGAACAAGAGGACAAGGAGGACAAAAAAGCAAGAGGGAGCTGGTTTTTCAGAGGAGAGTAGAAAGTGGAGCGGCTTGTGCAAAGAAAGGACAGAGTGGCATGGTTGGAAATGGCAGAAAAAGTAGGGGACTGTGAGCAGTAAGTGGAGTGGCTAGAAGTTGCAGAAAAAGTAAGAAGAGAAGGGAGCAACATGGCAGAAAAAGAGAGGTTGGCTGGAGTAAAAAGAGGACCTCAGCTGGAGAAAGACAACCAGAGTTGAACAAAAGAGAGAGAGAGCAAGGGAGAAACAACGTTGGAGAAAATGAGACAGCAACGTGAAGCAAAAAACAGAAGAGAAAAAGCAAGAGCAGAAACTAGAGGAGCAGAAACAGAAGAAGGGCACGGACTGAAAATGAAACCAGAAACTGAGAGGAAAAGAGGGGAAGTCGTGGTGCAGAAAACAGAAGAGAAAAAGTAGGAGCAGAAACGAGAGGAGCAGAAACAGAAGAAGGGCACGGACTGAAAACGAATCCAGAAACCGAGAGGAAGAGAGGGGGAGTCGTGGTGCAGAAAATGAGAGGAAGAGGGAGCTGAACGAAAGGCAGAAACTGAGAGGAAGAGGGAGCTGAACGATAGGTAGAAACCAAGAGGAAGAGGGAGCTAAACGAGAGGCAGAAAAACTCTGTTTTGAGCCCAGAAAACAGAGGTAAACAGAGGAGAATTTAAGGAGCACAAGGAAGAAGGGAAAGTGTAGAGAGGAAGGGAAGCTTTCAACCTTTGCCTTCCAACCGAGGAACAGGGACATGTGAGCACTTCCAGCCAGAATTTCCAGCGCTGAAACCAACCAAAATTTCCAACGCTGCCCAACGAAGTGCTGTTCGCCATTTCTGCTTGCTTCCAACCGAGACCAACCACTTCGGGACTGTTGGAGGACCATCTACCATATGTGAGTGAGGAAGAGAAGGTCATTCTTCATTAGAACACAAGGGAGAGGCTGAAATCGCACAGGTATGGCTGCATGGGCTGCATGGTCGATTTTTCTGCATGCATGTTACTGTTCATGCGAGTTGGTTGAAGATAATCTCATGCATTATGCATTATTCATGCGTTTGGTTCTAAGATGCTACTGTTCATGTGCCTAAACTTATTTTAATTTTGTTTATTACCATTGTTTAAATATTAACTTTGATTAAATATTGCTATTACGCATAAAATTATCGTGTGAGAATTTTGTTCTCCTCGATTACCAGGGATTATGTGAGATACTAATCTCCTTAAATCCTTACAATTAATTAAATAATTGGAAAGCAACAATAATATTAATGAAATATTAATGAATGAATGGTCAAAAAATAAGTGAATGATAATTAAGAAATATTGCTATTACGCATAAAATTATCATGTGAGAATTTTATTCTCCTCGATTACCGGGGGTTATGTGAGATATTAATCTCCTTAAATCCTTACAATGAATTGAATAATTGAAAAGCAATAATAATATTAATGAAATATTAATGATTGAATGGTGAAAAATAAGTGAATGATAATTAATAAATATTGCCATGACGCATAAAATTATCGTGTGAGAATTTTATTCTCCTTGATTACTGGGGGTTATGTGAGATGTTAATCTCCTTAAATCCTTACAATTAATTGAATAATTGAAAAGTGATAATGATATTAATGAAATATTAATGAATGAATGGTGAAAAAATAAATGAATGATAATTAAATATTAATTTTGATCAAATCATAATAATAATCATAATTAAAATATTTGCTTTAATGAACTGTTTCCCATTATTTGCAAAATTATCGTGTGAGATGTTAATCTCCTTAGATTCCTGAAGTTAGCATACCTTTGTTTTTTTAAAAAAAAAAAGAATAATAAATAATAAATAATTAAAAGATTTGCTTTAATTAAACATTTCCCATTATTTACGAAATTATCATGTAAGAATATCGTTCTCTTCGATTGCTCGGGATTATGTGAGATTCTAATCTCCTTAAATCCCTGTAATTAATTCAGAAATAATAATAATATTAATGATAATAATAACAATACAAAAAATAAATAAATGGGCAATAATTGAATATCAACTTTGATTAAATATTTATACAAAATGTATTGTGTGAGAATACTTTTCTCTCCTCGACTTCTCGGGCTCGTGTGAGATTTTAATCTCCATAGAACCCCAAAATTAGCATATATTCGTTCAAAAATAAACAAATAAACAGATAAATAATGGCACTTGAATTAAATTATTTACTAATAATCAATAATAATGTAAAAATGAACAGTTTAAATAAGTCAAGCATAAAATTTAATTAATAAAAAAAATGACATGCGGAACTTGAGTCTCCATAATCAACAATAAATTCAAAAATTCACAAAAAAAAAAATATATTCCTTTCATTATAAATTATGCATTAATTCCCGAAATATAAACTCCCAAAACTCAAAAAATAATAATAATAATAATAAAATCGATAAAAAAATTTTAAAAGAGAAAATATGAAGAGGTTAGGAGAACGAGGTTAATCTGATTGTAGTAAATTAACGATATAAGATTAAAGGTGGTGTCTAAAATATTATCTGTACAACATTATTTGTAAATAGACATACACTCCACGGGAAAAGGAGAAATGTTATAGCATATGTTTCATACCATGTGTGCAAATGCTGACCATATGGGTTAACATGAGTGCAATCTCAACTCATGATTGTGTGGGACCCTTGAGCCTTTACGCTGGCTCTATATTAGTACCCTTGGACTTTGATCAGGTACTTGAGATATAGCTTGGTGTTTGCTATCTTAACGTGTTGCCTAAGGACAATGAGTAATCATTCAGTCTAGTGGGACATGTATAGAAAAATGAACTAAGTTTGTGTTGATAGGATCATGAAATGAGGAAGGTCTGAAAGAAAATCTCATTATTCTATATTCACCAATATACCAATTATGACTTGTGTGTCATGATTGTGAATACAAGATATTATGATAAATGAGATCATTAAGAGATATCTAAATGTGATTCTTATGATCTAGGGTGTATGCATACTTTATGATCAACATGTAGGTGCATTTTCGATGAAAGGTTATATATTCATAACTGATGTATAGCATTGATGCTCTCAAAGTATGTTGGTTGCATGGCCTACTTTCCTTGTATGAATGACTGCAGATTATAAAGAGAAAGTGCTCTCTTGATTTATAAAGAATATGTTTCTTGGGTTTAAAGCGTATGAGCACTCCCATTATGTGTGAGTGTGAGATGTTAGAATATCATATAATATCTAAGGTTTAAATTTGTTAAGATATTATACAGAGTTCACCTATAAGGGTTGCTCATTAAATAAGGGTAAAATAGTAATTATAGGAATTACTACTAAACCCTAACCTTAGCTAGCTTTTTTTAAGTAGGGCTAGACTAATATATGATAGACAACTAAGATTAAAATAGAGACTTAAGATGCTCTGAGTGGAATACCTGTGAGTATTCTGCAGTCGCATTTGAAAGGAAATTTAGGATGTGAAAACCTAAGATACACCCAATACACTGTGGATATCTCATTCGATTAATAATCCCAGCTAGAGTTCAATAAGCTTCCACAATTAGGAAAAGTATGTATGTCTCCTACTCTGAATTTATGAATTTGTTCATTTATTTTTTATTCCCTTTAATATTTTTTTGTATTTACTGTCTTTTGTCTATTTTTGTGGCCTTTTCTAGGGTTTTGTTATGTTCTGGGCGTCTTTTTGCTTCTGGTTAGTGGGGTGCTGATTGTTGTTTTGCTGCTTTGGTGTTGTTTTTACTATATTGGGAAAAAAAAAGCATTGTGATTTTATTCTTGATAATTGATATAACAACAAAGGCAATTAATTGCCTAAATTGTTAAACTCTAATGTGAGACTATGGTTTTATTGTTAATTACTATGGTAATAAAGATAATATTTAAATAATTGTTTAAGAAGAAAAGAAGATAGGTGCTTGTTCTTGCTTAAAATCCACCGTTGGAGGGAAAGTTATAGAAGGAACAAAAGAGGAATAATAGGGAGGAAAATGAAGAACAGAAGGATGTTGGTTAGATTAGCAACTACAAGCTTAAAGCTTTGTCCCAAAAACGTAAATTCACTTAAGTTTCAATTGTGCTCAAGCACATTCTTGTTTCTAATTCTAGTTAATTTGAATTATTACCTAAAATAAGATAATGACAAAAGTAACATTTTTTACTCAAACACTCCCTAGACCTTATCGTACATAAAATTTTATGTAGCTCAAACATGGACATTCTATTAATTCAATTCTTTCCTTATAGATTTTAAATTAATATACCTTATACTATATTGCTCTAAGTAAAATTTTTTACAAGTTGTTCATTTTTATTTAGATTTATAACTACTTTCATTTTGTTTTCAGAAGAGCTTCCCATAAATATATAATAACTCAAAATCCTTTTACAACTTGAACATTATGATTGTTTAAAGTCATGGTGCTAAGGTGAATAGAATGGACTCTAATGACTAGGAAAAAACCATCGTTTAATTCCATGGCTGTAATGACGTTTTTTTTCAAAATTGTCAATTAAGTGTCATTTACTGAAAAAACTAGCAAGTTTAGGTAAACTTAGAAAGAAGTAAACTTGTAGTGTATATTTATAACATAAACTCGTAAAAGCCTAATTTTATTAATCTCTACATACCTATTGGTAAGATATATATATATATATATATATATATACATAGACACACACACACACATGGAAAGTAGAAGAAAAAACAATAAATTGTGTGTAAATATTTTATCCCTAAAAAAAAAAAGTAATAGCATAGGTGATTTTAAATGCTTATATTGAATATCCAATTGTATTCATAGAATTTAAAAATATATTTAACACAATGTTAACAAAATCATTATGTAATATTCCTAAAGCTCTGATACGAAAGTTTTCTTAACAAGAGTTGGGAAAGATCTTAGGCAAATAATTAAGCCTTACATTAGGGAATATGTTTACATTATGAAATCCAAGAAAAATATTATACCTGAAGTTAATGAATTTAGAAGATATTAAAGAATTAAATTAATTATGAAAGAATAATTTAACTTCATAATACAACTAAGCCAAGAAATTTAGATAAGAAAAAATTGGATTTTGTAAATTTACAAAGTTAGGAGAGCAAGTGACAAATATTTGCGATAAATTGAAAATTCTAAAATAAATTGGATCTTACAAGAATAAAGAATTTCAATATTTGAAGGATGAGAGGTGGTGAGAGATATGACGAGCATCATTGAGTTAGGTAAAAGCCACCTAACGTATAAAGGTTTGAATTAGTTAGAAAATAATTATAGGAAATTATTATGGTAATTCACATATGCAATTGAATAAATAAATACAAGAGTTAATTAAAAAGAGTGGTTAATAAGATATGTGGTAGTATGAAATAACACAAGGTGGCAGAATCTCTCGAAGATATTTGAAGAAGATTATAATTATTACATATTGATAGCAAATGTCGCAAAGGGTCAAAATTGAATTGAATTAGAATGCAATATAGCAATGTAATCCAGGTTGTATTCACTTGAGTAGCCTTTATTTAAAATCTTAAGCTAAACTAAGTATAAAAAACAAGCCATTGATGAAGATTTTGTTTTGGTATTTTCAAACTATATAAGTATGCAATCAAGTACACTTATATGAAACTAAATAAATTAAGCTATGATTTTTTGATATTTTTCTTAAATGTGAATAAGTGAATAAAATTAAATTGAAAAATATATGATAAAAGCTCTTGGAAATGGAATGATAGTCATCCTTGTCTAAATTAATATAGGAATTAATTCTTCATTAGCTCCCAAGAAAAAATCTCAAGATACCAATTGAGTCTAGTGTTCTTTTTAGTAATTATTCTTACTAACATAGCTAGTAATTACTCCATTAGAAACTATTACAAAACCACTTAATCTATGATTAAAATTGGATGAAAACAACTTGTTCCTCTTTTTAATAGATGCTCAAATGAGACACCCACACACAAGCACACAAGAATATATAATCCAATCAAAACCATGATAGAAAATACTCTCACTTAGCACTATAAGGTAATAATTTCATAAATCATCAAGTTACATCAAGTAATCAAAAATCACAATTCACAATTCACAAAGATGTACCTAAAATCTAGGTTTCAGAATTACATAAAGAAAATCATAGAACTAGGAAATCAATTACACAATCTAAAAATATAATTGAGAAATTAAACTCTCTTCTATAGCATAGAAACTCAAGTAATGATATCCATCTCCAAGAAGCCAAAGCTATACCCACTCATTGAAGAGGATTCCATCACTAGCTTCACTTCAACCATGGGCAAGATTTGTTGATGAAGAGGAAATTGAAAATGATTAGAGGAATTGGAAGAGGAAAAGAAATTAGGAGAGAAAATATAAGACGCATAGCATGGAATATGGAAAATGAAAGTTGGACAAGGAAACATAATCATAAAGTAAAATGAACAATGCTACTTTGCAATTTATATAGTCACCAATAGGGATCAACAATAGGGATCCCCTATTCCAGTAGTATAACCCAGATTTAAAAGATATCCACAAAGCTATGTCTTGTACAAGTTAACATATGAATTTTCTACGAATTGCTTCTTCCATGACCTCTCTTTCGCTTCTTTTCTATTAATTTCAAATAAAAAAACTAAGAATCGTTCTTACTTTATATAGAAGTTTTCAAGTTACTACGTAAGTTACTATTTGGTACTATGCTTGATGACATGCCGACGTGTTTTTGCCAACACATTTTTGAAAGTTAAAACTATAATTTTATCTAATATATTATTTTTGTCTTCATTTTAGTCCCTAATAAAAATGTTCAAATTGTAATTTCTAACCCAAATATTATTTTCTTCTTTCATTGTAGTCCTTAAGCCTTGCATGACACTAACTATGTGTTTCTGCCAATAATTTTCAAAAAGTTAAAACTATATTTTTATTTTAGACAATATTTTTCTCTTTTCATTTTTGTCCCTATTAAAAATGTCAAAATTCTAATTTATACGCTAAATATTATTTTCTCCTTTCATTTTACTCCTTAAAATTCTATTTTATTTCTTTAATGTTATTCTTTAAATTATCTTGAGTTTAACTAGGAGGTTATACTATCATTTATACTTTTATAAAAATATATATCTCTAACTATGTATATTTTTAGGATGTTACATAATATATTTATATATACATATGTGTGTGTGTATGCATTTTTTGTTATTACATTTCTCCCCTTTCAAAAAGTTTGGTCCCTAGATTTTAGAGAGGCTTCTTACTCGAAGAAGTAAAGAGATGAGGGTACTTGTTTCTTATGGCTACTTCTGCTTCCTAAGTTGCTTCTTCACTAGTGTGATTCTGTCACACCACTGTGACTGAAGCTATGCTCTTGTTCATAAGTCTCTTGACTTGTCTAGCAGTTATGGCTATAAGTTACTCTACGTAGGAGAGTTGCTCTTCTAATTGCATTGATTGTGATTGATGGACATGAAAGGAATCGGTTAAATATTTTTGAAGCATAGATACATAGAAAACAACATGCACACTTGCAAAATCTGGTGGAAGAGCCAAACAAAATGCTATAGTACCTACCCTCTCTAATAGTGTTGTCAAACTTGTGAGTCAACTTAGTAGATTCATCTAGTATATTTTTCTAGTTCGCCAAAACCAGCTGGCTCAGATGTACACTTGGAATTGATGTGGACTCAAATAAACTCACTAGTGACTTGGACAGGCAAGTTGGAATTGTCAATTATACTGTGAGTCAGCTGATTTAGATTCCTTTATCAAGCTAAAAATAGGCAAAAGTGGTTCCTTTTTTTTTTTTTAATTTTAAGTAAGCCCAAATCATTAGCCTATAAAAAATGAAAACAAAAAAATGGGGTTTTGAGGCAGAGTTAGATTAGGAAAGCTAGAGATTCATCACCTTCAGTATCCATCATTTCGTTTGCATCACACTTAGTAGCACTTATGGCGACAGCAAAACTCCTACTCCATCTTTGGTGACAGCAAGTGTAGCACCACTAGTAAATTGTTAACGTTACTCTTATAGTCTCACACTTTAAACTTCAACCTCTTTCATCGACTCATCATTCTTCTCTTTTTTAAGAAAATCACTAGTGCTTTCCTAGTTTTTTCTGCTCTGCATGTCTATAGTTGTAAGTTTGCATCTATGCTCTTCGTATGCTTTTTTCTTTCTTCTATGCATCTCTAAATGCCTCACATTGAATCAATTTACCATTAAACTCCCTTCCCATGTATTTTGGCAACTTTGTAGTACATCTACGCTTTCTTTTTAGTCTAGCCCACCTCTGCTGATTGATCAATGTTATTCAAGGTCATCGATGCTTGTCCGACATCCCTATACCCACACCAACCTGGGAACATCCTTCCTCGACCTCACTTTGACCTGAAAATGAGACATTTCCAGTGGACCAACTTCTTACACAATTTTTGGGAATTTTCATCCAAATTGGTGCATAAACGTTTTTTAGGAAAAAAACTTTTCTGCCAATTTGAACTTCTAATTTGTTGAATTACCACTTAGATTTGAAGCTTTTCTTCCTCCTTTAGAATTTTTTTTCTCATCCCCAACATCAATGGAGAGTTCTAATTTTAATGGTCAACTGGTGATTAAATAGTAAGCTTTTATCATTTTTTTCATTTTGCTTGTATGTTTTTCTATGTTTTCTTTACTAATTCATCTATTTTGGTAGGGATGATGACCTGCACTATCGATCTCCATTTTAGATAATGTTATTTTCTTCTTTTTCTTCTTCATTTATTCTTTTCCTTCTTCATCTTTTTCTTTTGTAGTTAGGTCAGATCCAATCGAGACAAAGGAAACTTGTCCCTCCCTTTGATTGGCACTTTCATGAAGTTTCACTATCTCATCATTGTAGGTTCCTAACAACTTATCTAGGATATAGGTATATTTGATTGGCAAAAGGTGGATGGCTTAGTTAGTATATCCACTATGACTTAAATAGAAACATAATTTGAGGATGTCCACGGTAAACTCATAATAAAGTTCATAGAGATACTATCCCATTTCCATTCTAAGATAACCAAGGGTTGAAGGGAGCCTGCAGGTTTATGATATTCTACATTTAACTTTTTGGCATTTCAAACATCTAGACACTAACTTAGCAATATCTAATTTCATACCAGGTCATCAAAATATTTCCTTAGGGTCATAGTGGTACCTCGATGAATGGTATATGAGCTTCAGCTAAAATTGTTTCTCTCAAATATTTTTTTGGTCTCATGTACACACATAACCTATCTTGGAATCTAATCAAACATTCTTCTAATATGTTAAACTTTTTATACTACCTTATAGATATTTGATTTCTAACTTTTCTCAAATACTTATATGAGACTTAACCATCTCTCTCTAAAATCATTTTGTATCTTAAATTTATTCACCTAAAGTTTACAATGAAAGATTCAAATTTTGAAAGTCCTCTCTATCCGCTGATGTTCCATACTCATTATCTTTGTCACATATACAGAATTTCTACCCAAGGTATTAGCAACTACATTTTGGTTTTTCTGGATGGTATATAAGAGTGAAGTCATAATCCTTTATAGATAGTGTCTCCACATATTAAGGGCAAAAACAACTACTGCTAACTCTAAATCTTATGTAGGATAATTCTCCTCATATGGTCCATTTCATCTAGAGGTATATGCTACTATTCTTCCCTGTTACATCATTACACATCATAAACCTTTCTTAGTAACTTCAATATAAATTACAAAAGCTTCCCTAAGATCAAGTAATATTAATGTTGGGGGTGAGGTTAACCTACTCTTTAGCCTCAGAACCAAAGGTTAGTCATTTCTGGTCAATACTATCAAAGATATAGCTAATTGGAAAACGTCAAGAAATATATAACCTCCTTGATTTAACTTACAAACCCAAAGATTTCTTTAAGAGTCATTGCCTGGGTTCTTCTATCGGCTATGTCTAAAATGCTAATAGATATATGTTATATAGTTCCAACATGTATTCAAGCATAAGTACTTTATTTCTTCCATTCTTAGAGGTTTATAACTACCAAGAAATTTTATCTGTTTCATTTAAAATTACAACTTATTTTTGAAGGTCGAGGCCACTTGTCTAATGGTAGATGATGTTTTCCATATAATCATAACAACAATTATTTCAGGCTTTTCCATTTAATTGTCTATGCAGATAACCTCACTATAAGCTATCCTCAAATATAATTTCTGTTACATATAAAGGCTACATGTATTCAAAAAAAGGCATCTTATCTCAGTTCAAGTTTGAATTGTTAGTCTTAACGTAATAAGTTACCATAATTGTCACTTATCATGCATCATCATCAACCTTTAAGGCTGATAACTATGACTCTCATCACAATGATCACCTATGACTAGTTAAATTCCTTTTCTATCATTTAGTTGTTTCTTTATACCCTTAGAAGTTTGGGTGCATTCAAAAACATTAAGGTAATTTAAAAGTTTGAGAAATCCTTTAAAAAATTTTACTATTTTTAGTGACAGAAGAAGGTTCCCTTCAGGAAACTATAGATAGAATCACAAGTAGGATTCTCTGCCACCATCCCTATGCCCTTGATTTTTAGGAGCTAGATAAGTGTCATAAGGCAAGGTGGAAGCCTAATCAATAATGAACCTTTTAGGAGCCAGCCTTTTACTTGGTGATATCCTTTACCTAAGATAAGTAATTTTCAAACAACTGATTATCCTAACAAGTTCTATTGCAATTTAAATATAGACATCATATATCCTACAACTAATGACTCCAGGATATGGATTTGGTAAAAATAGTCTCCTTGTAAGGTGTACTGGCCAATTACACTATTACATACAAGATTTCATTACTTCCCAACCCAGTGGCTACTAGAACCTAGACTGACCTAGCTCTAAAACCAACTGTGTTACAACCCAAATTCACTTATTGTGACCAGTACATAGGCTAAACCAACCTAGCCTAGCAAGCCTAAGATAACACTCTCACAAGGTTCATGAATGTATTAATTAAACACATAATTCAATGAGTTTTTTATTTTATTTATTTATTTTTTCGAAGGTTGTCTAAAATCTGACAACATCTCCATTGAAAATATCATGTTTACTAAACCTCTATAACTAGTTGTAGCCAACAATTTTACAATCATAGTAAACAACAATACTAGCTTAATAACATTTCAAAATATATTTAATATAATATAATAGGATAACAACCTACACAAGGCTTATAACATTCACAACATCCATACAACCTCAAATAACCTGACTTCTAGTAGCCACCACATTGGAGTTAGACATACACTATAACTAAACTAAAGTGACATAAGAAAAAGTTTGGGCAACAACAAAGTCCTAAAGTAACTTCACTTTAGCATATACCGATCTGTAAAAATGTTAAAGAGAGGTGTAAGTTGACCACTGACTTAGTGAATGCATAAATTACAAAGTGGAAGGGGAAATAATAAAAGCCTAAAAGTTTTTAACAAACATTTATTTAAGTAAAGAAATAAGTTTTGATAAAATAAAAAACACCTTTTTAAAATTTTATAATTTTGTATAAATTGGATATCAAAGGAAAAACCAGAATCATCATACATGTATCCCTTTTACCAAATACATCTCAACAATTCATACCTGTATTCCTTTACTGAATATGTCTCAATATCTCATACTCATAACCCTTTACTGGATACGTCTTAATATCTCTTACCTGTATCCCTTCACCAAATACATCTTAATATCTTATACCAGTATCCCTTTACCAGATACATCATAATGTCTCATACCTATTTCCCTTTACTAGATACATCTCAATATCTCATACTCATATCCCTTATTGAATGCATCTCAGTAATTCATACCTGTACATATCATATCATATATAACACATAGTTGAAGAGTTTGAAAATCATATAATTGTCTCCCTCATAAGATGCAAAGCGTGGAATAAGTATAAGAAATGGTAATAGAAGTATTGGACTATATTATGAGACAAAATTCCTTGTGAATTATTAAAGATATAGTAAAACTTACATAAATGTGTTAAATATTTTTTTGTTATAATGAATTATTTATTTAATCAAATAGTCAGAGGTTTTAATTGTAGTACTTAGATATAAGGTCCTAAATAAATCTTATTCCTAACTAAGATAGAAAGGTAAGTGAAAAAAAAAAATTTTTGGTCCAAGTTTTCTTAAAACATAAACATTACTCTTACCAAGAGCTATTCTAGGGCAGAATGTCGCTCTTGAAAAAAAAAAAAAAAGATAATATTAACAAATTTTAATGATCCTTAGTTTGATTTTTCATGTTGTCAATTTTTAATATAAAACATAAATAATGTGTGTGTGTGTATATATATATAACTTAGCTTGTTCAAATTAATAATGTGAGATGGTTTAGTGAGACATTGGCTCATTACAAAGGCATTGATTCGAGTCCTCATGGTGCAACTTTTACAAAACATGCAATTTTAGGAAGACTAGTTCAACTCGCCTTACTTGGAGTAAATTCACCAAGTTAATTGAGTCAAATACAATTTAAATATGAGTTTAACTGGAGTCATCACGAAGTATGAGTCTATAAGCGAGTCAACTCATTGTTCATTGATAGAAACATGGATTCGGTAAACTCGCTGAGTCAAACTAATGAGTTTGACAAAAATATTATCATGAGTTTGACAAAAATATTATCAACCAATTGTCCATTTGACTTAATGGCTGATTTTTTTTTTTTTTCTTAGTTGTTTAGAACTGCAGTTATTTTCATGGACTTAACAACATATCTATTGTTTCCTTCATTAAGTTTATAGACTTAATTAAGTTCATGACTTTAACAATGACTACGAAACCATAATTAAAACCTATTAGCGTTTGAAGCGTTTTTATAATTGCTGCTATATTCTACGTTTTTTATTGTAAGAACTCTATCTAAGTAAAACCCTACTGAAGCCTAAATAAAATTTGTGGTCGATCATCAGCATGCCAATATTTTTCTTGCGCATCCATTGCATGTGTAGGGGGACCTTAAAACTACAATATATTATACCGAAGAAAAATAAATCGATGGAGATGGAAAAGAAAATCAAATCTATGTCGGCAATATCCCCTTAAGTGATTTATTTGTCATACAATTTAAAGTCTTCAACAAATCAAATATCATGAATGGCAAGAAACCTGTTATAGGTTCAATAGAATACATATAGTAGGATATGTATTAACCATATATTTTCATAGCCACATCCTCACACTTTTATTGAAAATGCCTCGACCGTAAGTAGAAGAAATCATTTGAACCAGAAGAGGGAATTGTAATAACACAAAGAGTTTTTGGAACACTAGCAAGCATAATAACAGGAAGAGGAGGCCATGAGTATGAATGCTGCAACATGATAAGAATGCAAGCAGAAAATGCTATCATCATAGTTGCAATGGACAAAAAAAGTGTAGAAAGGCCTATAATCAACTTTGTGGGTAACGATTTGAGGAAATCTTCTTCTGCATAACGTGAGGTAAGGATCCCTAGGAACATCAACATAGAGGTTGAAGAAGAAAACAACGATAATGCATCTGAGATTATGAAAAGCAAGAATAACTTTTCTTTTAAAAATATTGGGTACCCAGAATCTTGATTGTTTCCTCGTGGAACCGTAAAAGCCACAGCAAACATGATAGTGACAACTAGAGCACCAACAACAAAACAAGATAAAGCAGTTTCCTTCATCCATTTCTCCCCGTCCTTCCTTAACTCTTTGTGGCTCTCTTTGAATATGTCTTCAGGTTGCATTCCACCTAAATTTTGAAGTACCTTAAATCCTGGAGGTACCAAACTTTCCACCTCCTATATTATTAAAGCATAACAGAAAGTATGTAATATCGATACTATAATTTTCAGATAGTAGATTTATGTGTGGGAGCAATCAAGCAAGTGACAAAGACACTTGCTTAATTTATCATATAATATGAAGATTCTGTCCTAAAGCGAAAGCATCATGCAACAAGCAAAATCATGACGTAATCCTTAATTAGGCTAATATATAATTGACTCATGGTTTGCGTTGCTGAAAATGCCCTCATATGTGTCATGTTACTATTCTCTTATGAATAATATAAGTATGTGTAATGCGTTCAAAGAAAAATACAATGGAAATTCCATGTAATTGTTTCTTACCTTGAACCATTGTAATTCTCTTTGCATTTGTAAAGCCGTCCAGAGATGCGGTTAAGTTGAGAAGAAGGAGCCAACTCATCTGCCACATGCAGCAAGCTATTTCCAGAGTGACTTATGAGTGGTGCTAGTCCATCCTTGAAGCGAAGCCCATAGATGAGGTTGTAAACTTGGGCTTGATCATGTTTAACAGCATAGAAAAAAGTGTGCCACCAGAAGCTACTTGACACTGTTAGGATTGATTGTGGAGATGCTTTTGAAACTTTGACCACAAACTCAACATTTCCTTCTTTGGCTGCACGATACAACGCATTTGCAACCATGTCCTCTTTGTCTTTGTTCATATCCAGAAAAGTGACATTCTCACAAACTTAGCTTAAAATTTGAGTTGCTTGTGCATGCAGTATCTTCAATTCATATATTTCCTTCATTCCTATATTGTCAGCTCAAGTGTAATTTTCTCTCAATGGTGCGTAAAAATTTGAAACTAAAGTATCAAATTTTGGGATGAAAGTGTTAGCATATATGTTAATATATATATATATATATATATATATATATATATAATATACCTAGAACCTTATAGGTGTGGGAGATGAGCCTGTCCAGCAGACTAAGACCTGTTGCAAGGGAATTGTTAGCCCAAGGATTCACCAAAAAAAAAAAAAAAGATCTTCATAAACTTTTTTTCTTTTCATCACAAGTCTTCATTGACATATTGATCTAACGATTTATAAACTTCTACTCATACGTCATAATTAACCATTCAGTGAATGATAACAATTAAGTTTATCAGAGCATATTTATATATATATAGATGTCATGTTGTTCAAGAGGGATAAATGAATTTTAGCTAGTTTCAGTTGACCCGAAGTTATCTATAGAGCATCTGGGAGAAAATTTGTACTCCAAGACCACTTTCATATGAAAATGAATTTCTTATATTTGGGAATCCAAATATGATGAATTTAATTAAATCTAAATCGTTAGATGACAATACAATGGTTTTGATTTTAAAATATTGTTATAAATTGTTTAATATTTATTAAAATTTGAACTGTTAAATAAAAATTAAAGATTTATATTTCTTCAAAAACAGGACCGAGAAATATAAGTGATGAATGTTATTACTTGGGTGAGTTTGGATTAGATTGTCCACCTTAATTTAACTCAATAATTGATTTATGGTGTATTACATAATACTAATTTCAATCAATGAACAACGGAAAAATCAAAGATTATAACTTTGCCCAATGAGTATATTGAGCATCTTTTAACATATATCAGTTATTTTTACAAAAAAAATGACACAGGCAGTACATATATATATATATATATATATATATCCTCTCACTCTCTAAATTTACCTTTAACTCCATTTTCGTCTTCTTGTTGAATGTCTAAAAGAACAAAGCTGGTTGTTGCTGGTTCTATATTTATATCTTGCACCCAAAAAGTGAAGAAAGAAACAAAAAATTGAGCTTCATTACATACATTGATACATACACACACAAAGAAATTTGTGATGCCTTTTTCAGATTTTGAGTATTTTAAATAAAAACAACTAAAGTAATCTCAACTATTTAATTATTTTGTAAATGATTAATATTTATATAATTAACACAAACAGCAGCAAATCCAAATTGTTTTCACCATTGTGCAACATCAATGTTAATTAGTATGTAATATTTTTAAATGTTATAAATGAAAAAGAAGAAATTTATATAAAAGCAAAATGGTAGCACTTACAGTCATAGATCCATCGTTTCCAGAACACAAGTTGACTTTGGTTGGGAAATGCTGAAGGCAAGGCTGCAATCCCCATAATTGTGCCCCAATCCTTGCCGCTGTCGATTGCAAAAAGCAATTCCTTACATTTTTTAGCAAATCCAAAGCAACATCTGTTCATCATAATCATAACATAAGATGAAACAACAAAACAGCATAAAGTGGCATCAATACTGTTATTAATAAGGAAAGATATACAGTGATCGGATCCCTGCTGTTTCAACAAGTGTTGTACATATTTTGAACCATTGAATCATCAGTGACCACATACAGTTATTCTCATCTAACATTTAAAAGATGAACAATATATGCTATAATAGTAAAAGATCTCATCATAGGCATATGGGTGCTCTTACATATATCAATAGTTTATCTAGGATTTAGTACATACCAAGGGCTCCTGCAATAAAACACCAGTAGAGAAGGTCAACACCTCGATGACTATTTTCTGCTATGAAATATTTCAAGGGAGTGATAGAGTATAAATAACGTCCCATTTCTTTCCGACTATTTGAAAAAGCCACTGCTACGGGAAGTGAATGCACTGAAACTGGAATGCCAATTTTATTGTTGTTTTTATTCACCATTCGTGCTGCCAAATGAGTGAATCCAGTATGTGCAGCAAGCATTGCAAGGGGTGTAAAGCCAGAATTATCAACTATTTCAAGGCATTCTGGTGGGGATAATTTCACCAACTCCTCCACTCTCCACTATACGTGCATGCCCAAGCTCTGCGGCAACATGAATAGATGTATGGCCTTTGGAGTCAAGTTTTTCAATCAATGCCTTTGGATGTTCTTCAAGAAATGCTTTTGCAGCACCACAATTGTTATCACATATTGCCTTGTGCAGAATCGCCACATCATATTCTATTTGTTCTCCCAATTCTGTATAATCACCAATTAATGTACACATATCAAGACCACACATACATGCATGCATGCATGTTTATATATACAAGGACTCACCATCCCCGTATACCAAAAAGTAAGAGGCGAAATGTTTGTATGAACTAAATTGCAAAATTTATAATGAATCATTTAATGGGAGTCAGAAAACATGTGACTAATAATTCACTGGTTGAATTATAAATGTCGAGAATTAAGTGAGAATCAATGCATTTGCATGTATACTTAAATTAGTCTAGGTAGACTTACTAATATATGTTTGTTACACATGATATACTAGACTCCACAGTATCAAAGTCGGTGTTGACTCATTTGTGTGGGTAAAATTTAATATTAATGCACGTAATAGGTTCTACCTACCAATAGTAATAAAAACAAAAAATCATTATGAGAATCTACAAATGAAGCCAACAAGGTCAAAAGAACATGATTTCACTACTGTTTTTCTTCTCAAGAGTTTATCAAACTCTAAATAGAATTGCCCTTGAAATAATTAGATTTCTTCACAGTGACACATTAATTCCACCATAGAAAATATGGCACAGTAATTAAGATCAAGTAAGTATGGAATAGGGTATTGACCTTGCGGCTCTGGCATTGGCTCCGGCTCTGGCGCTGGTGGGTTGTAGATATGGTTGAGAATACGCCATGCTTCTTTGGCTTCAGAGATCCCTTTTATATGAGAGAAAGAGTGAGGCCCACACGAGATTTGAATCACGTGCAATGCAGCTGCATTCTTTTTTCTCCATCTCACATAATCCTTCACACGATTTCTTGCTGGTCTTTTACTTTTCCCATTAGTCATCTTCCATAGATCTCGAGCTATCAGATAGTTTCTTACCCATTCAAACCACTTTTCCTGACTCTCCTTCGATAGTGGTTCTGCAACTACCTCGTTATAAACCCCCCTCCCATTCTCGACCATATTTCATCAATCTGCAATTTTCTTTTTCTATTTTGCAATGCAAACGCTCTAATGAGCTTCACCACGTATATAGGATATTGGATTTAAAAGTTCAAATATGAAAAAACTAAAACAAAGATCATATGAACTTACCAGTTATTCCTTGCTCAAAGCTTCTCGCACTATGTCTGATCGAAGTCATAATATAGTAAATTGCAGATATATGGCTTCTACTTGTAGGCATGAATGGGAAAATCTCAGGCAACTTTGGCTTCGGCGACATTCCTTTTATAAGAGAGAGAGACAGTCAGACGCGCGCTTGAGATCTGTATGTCACTATGTATGACTGTGTCTGTGGTGTTCAAAAATAAATTAAGCCAACTTGGAAGAAGGTCGTCGTAGCAAATGGCGAGTTTGTTTTGCTGTTGTGAAGTGTGAACATGAGAGGAGGAGGGGAGGGAATGATGTGGTGAAGCGTCCACAAGTTAAGCTGAGGATACCTGCTTTGCTTTGAAGACACGTGTCCCAGAAGGGTTAGGAAAGCCACGTGGCAAAATCGGAAGACCAAGCCCAACGAATGTACGATAAATGAGGCTGAAACTGACATTGTCATTGTTGGGTTGACATTCGAATATAAGGCTAGGGAAAGTCCTGAGACGATCAAGTAAGAGCTGGCAACTATTAATAATAATAGTTGACTTGATCTTTTATTTGTATATATAAATATTAGTTGGCGACATCAAATCAATTTGCTTTCACATAATAACTCAACTAATTGAAATAGTAAATAATTAAATTCGTGGAATTCATAGAGGAGGTAGGGAAGAAAAAAAGGTGGGAGAAGACAAGAATGAAATGAAAGATATTGAGGCAGAGTCCAAGAATAAGATGGCTGGAAATGTGTGATGGAATTGTGTTCCGTGATTACGTTCCTGATCTTGATGTAATAATCAAAGTGAAGAATAAAAAATTTCTTCCTTAAGAAAAGAAAACCCAAGTTGCACAAGTTGGCAAGGGGGCTATATATGGACTTGGTCTGGTCGTATATAGATTAATTAACCGCCAATTAAGACTCCTATCGTAATCAACCTTTCGGCAGAATAAAATAAAAAGTAAAATGTTTTAAATTGATTCCCAAAAACAAGTCTTGAAAATCAATTTGTTTGGAGTCGTCATCAAAATTTTTAACGGAAAACTTTGGAAAACCAATTTAATAAAAAGAAAAAGGCAAATATGGTCTGCGACGTCAGAGATGAGTTCAGGAGTCTATTTGAGTGTGAGGAAGGTGTTAGGTACCCCACAACACCTGTCCATAAAGACGGTTACCTTAAACCAGTCAACTGAAATAGAATATAGCTTTTAAAATTATCACAATTACCCTTTTATCGATATACATGCCCGTTAAACAGAGGAGACAAAACAGCAAGAATGAAAGCAAACAGATAGATATTTACAAAGGGCAGACTTGACCTAAGATAAAAACCTAGGGCCTACGTACCATACAATAGGGATTAAAGTCCACGTAGTTCGATCACAAAGGTGTGTCTATAGGTTGATTGTTTGTAAATTTTATAATGAGAACGGGAGAGTTTAAATTGAACAGATTTTCATAAACAAAACGAAATTGAGGTTTGATCTGTGTCTTAATTTATGAAAATCTGATTAATCTAACTCTCTTGATCTCTTCATTTTTCTTTTTACAATTTTTGTTCATTTTTGGAGTTTTAATCCTTATTTTGAAATTTAAATGAAACGAAATGATTATACAGAAGGAATTCGGTTGCGTAAAGAAATTATTTGATTAAGACGTTTATTTTTGTCATATTGTTATTATTGCTATTATTTTATAACAAATAGGTGCTGGTTTTGGGAATCCAAGGAAATTAAAATCTCACATTATCCCCTGCAGTCAAAGAGAATAATATTCTCATACGATAATTTCATAAATGATAGAAATTATTTAATTGAAGTAACTATTTAGTTAGATTTTTTTTTTTAAAACCAATGCGTACCAAATATAGGGATTTAAGGAGATTAAAATCTCACATAATCCCATATAATCGAGGAGAATAATATTCTCACACGATAATTTCATAAATAATAAAAATATTTAATTAAGATAAATATTTAATTATTATTTATATTTAAAAAAAAAAACAAATGTATACTAATTTTAGGGATTTAAGGAGACTAAAATCTCACATAATCCCATATAATTGAGGAGAATAATATTCTCACACGATAATTTCATAAATAATAAAAATATTTAATTTAAGATCAATATTTAATTATTATTTATATATTTTTTTAAAAAAAATAAATGTATATTAATTTTAGGGATCTAAGGGGACTTAAAATCTCACATAATCCCATACAATCGAGGAGAGCAAAACTCTCACGTGATAATTTTGCAGATAAAAAAAATATTTAAATAAGATCAATATTATTATTATTATTATTATTATTATTATTTTGGTATTGTTATTATTTATAGCAATTATGTATTAATTTTAATTAATAATTTTCTAGGATCTAAGGAGATCCGAATCTCACACGATCCCAAGACACCTGAAGAACATAATATTCTCATTCGATGACTTTCTTAGAACTTTATTTATAAAGCCAAAATTAATCTCCTATTGATAGGAGACAAGCACCGAGAAGCAAATGAAGTACATCCATGCATATATACACATATACCTTTATGTTTACACACACACAAATATATATATATATATATATATATATACTTATGAACACATGTATAGTATATTATATATCTACACATGACGAGAAAACACACGTGCATCAAGAAGCAATGGATACATATATGTGTACATCTCTATATTTACACATATGCAGATACATATATATATATATATATATATAAACACATGTATAGTATATGGCATGAGAAGTGAATAGGCGTAAGGAGGCAAATGTACACGTATACATATACTTATATACATATAAACACCTATATAATATACATATACATAAGCATGGCGAGGCAGAAAAATGAAAGACAATATACATATATATACGTATATCTCTTTATATACACATGTATGGCATATGGCAAGAGAAGGGAATGAGCATCAAGAGGCAAATATACATATATACATATACCTATCTATATATAAACACCTATATAATATATATACATAAGCATGACGAGGCAGAAAATGAAAACAGTGTACATATATATATATATATATATATATATCTTTATATACACATGTATGGCATATGGCAAGAGAAGGGAATGAGCATCAAGAGGCAAATATACATATATACATATACCTATCTATATATAAACACCTATATAATATATATATACATAAGCATGGCGAGGCAGAAAACGAAAACAATGTACATATATATATATATATATATATCTTTATATACACATCCTATATATATATATATATATATATGTATACATCTCCTATATATATATATATATAGACACACATATAATGTACATGATCCTGATGCTCTCTCACTCTCCTTCACGGCACCAGGAAAGATATGCAGCAGTTTTCAATATATATATATATATATATCCTTATACGTATACATACACATATATACACACCCTATATATATATATGTATACATCTACTTATATATATATATATATGCCTTTATATATATATAGACACACATATAGTGCAGATGATCCTGATGGAAAAGAAAAACAAGCATTAACCGAGAGTGAAGAACTTAGAAGCGCCAGCACGTAGGTAAGGAGTGAATAAGATTACCAAAGCTTAGCAGTGTTTTCTTGCCAAAGTCAGATCCCTTACTAGCTACCCTTTAACGGAAAACCACAAGAAAGTAAGAGCAACGCCACGTCCCTTTCTCTTCTCTCCTTCACGGCTACTCTTAGCTCAGATTATTCTCCTCTGTTCGCCCCTGTTCACATTGCTTGGAACAGGGGAGCAAGTTTCTGGTTTCCTCGACTGTCACTGCAGCTCGGGCCAGCTGGTTGTGTTTTTCAGTTCTAACTCGGTTCAGCTCGCTTTGTTTCTGGATTCCAGCTCGGTTTGGCTTGTCACTACTGCAGCTTGGTTTCTCCTCCTTTCAGCCACTCTTATCTTCCTCGGCTCTCGGTTTCACCCAACAACTCTTCCACTCTCTTAAGTCTTCTTTGTTTTTTCCTTCCCTCTGCAGCGACTCTCTCCCTCAGTTTTTTCCCTCTTCTGCAACCTTTTCTCCCTCCTTATTAGCTGAAGCTTCCATCATTATCTTCTGCTCCTGTCATCTCCTCAGCCGAGCTACGGACCGCCACCATAGCTACGAGCAAGTTGCCCACTTGCAGCCAAAAAAGATCACCGCCAAAAACTGCCTTCTCGAAGCTGCCTTCTCTAGAAGCTACCGTGTTTTAATTTATTATCATCATTTTATATTTTATAATTTTTTTTATTTAATCCCTTTTTTTATTATTATTATTATTATTATTATTATATTTATTTATTGTTATTCATTTGTTTTTTGTCACCATCCCTATTAACATTTATTTTTGGATTTTTCCTATTTTGTATTTTTTATGATGATTTTTTTATTTTGATTTGTTATTATTATTATTAATTCTTATTTCCCAATTTTGTTGTTGTTTTTTTTCTTAAATTCCCTCATTATTCGTTTTGAATTTTAATTTGCTTTTTGCTTAAAAATATCATTTGAACCTCTGTCCTTCTTATTTTCCTCATTTGCTTAATCAACGAATCCATGATAAATTTAGATAGAGATGAGGTGTTCACAACTCCAAAAACAAAAGGGAAAAAAAACAATTTAATTATGACTCAACTAGCGTGTGTATGTGTTTATATATATATATATATATATATATATATATATGATACTGTGGGTTTAAAAGGAAATCAAAAGCAAACAGAAAGGAAATGAGACAGAGTTCAATCAAAAAATATATATATATTAACACTATTAGGTTTCTCTCATTTCGACTGAAAAAATAATGACTAACGTTAAACAAGTTCACGAAAAAAAAAAAAAAGTTGATTGCAATTTAACTAGTATAATCAGGGTAATTTCAACAACTTTAACTTTCAATTACCATCAACTATAAAAAATTTAAATTAAATGACAACGAAAGTCTCTCATCAACCACTAATTCATGTAATGGTCAAAAGAATGAATAAGTGGGTCATGCGTGTTGATTAATCTTAATTACTCACTGTACACAAGAATTGCTTTTAAGTGTTCGACCTCTCTGTTCACTAATTTCTATATACGCAAGTGCATGTGGTCATGAAAAGTAATAAATATTGAGTAAGATATTATTCCCACAAGAACTTGGATTTAGTTTTAGATTGATACTATTATCAAACTTTTAAATCTGGTATGTAGATGGATTGTGTAATAACTTGATAATAATGTAAAATTGAATAAACAGACAACTAAATGAATCTAGCACCTTTGCACCTTGACTTCACCTCAATGTGCAGTTACTTTGTATTGACAGTTACTTCTCCATGAGTTATAAATTAGTTTACTAACCTAGAGATTCAATATTTATGAAACTCTATCAAATCATCATAAACTTAACTGCTTCCTCCAAGTCCCTATATTTCTATGAAAGCCAATTGAGAAAACAGTTGATAAAAAGTGTTTCCCTAATCTTGGTTATTTAAGACAGTTAAGTATTGTTGTCTTGACTACTAATTGTTATACTTACTACTCTTTAAGCATGCATACAGAGATTATCTTCATCTAGTTCTTCATTTAGAGTTTCTCTTTCAAGTTAGACTAAATGCCAATTTAATTTTAAGGTAATCAAGCTCAGAAAAGCATTAAGAGCAAAATGAAAATAAATAAACTGAATTCAAAACATCAATAAGAAAATACTGTCATACAAAAGTAATCCCATAAAGGGTTCAACCAAAATACCAAATAAAAGCTACTAGCTTCTAATGGGCATTAGTACAGATGCAGATAACAAAAAAAAGCAATAAAGAACACATGAAGCAGAGGAGAGGGAAGTGTTCAGATGGGAAAAAACTCTATATAGAGCCCTCACTCTAAAACCACCCCTCTCCTCAGTAAATCTCAACTTAAATTTCTCCTCAAGTGATTTCCATTCCTTTTTATGCTTCCTCTCTGCCTGGATCCTTGTAGCTTGCCTTGGGGACCCTTTATATAGGCCATAGAACCCTAAAAGTGGAGTATGGATCAAGTATGGAGGCTTCAATGGTTAGAACAAATTAAAGTTTATGGCGGCATGCCCAAGCAAGGCCCATTTGGTGCATAGGTGCCAAGTCTCTAGTTGTGGCACTCGGGCACTGAGTTTCTAGCACCTTGGTGCCATCTTTCTAATATGTGTGACACCTGGGCACTGTCTTTATGGAGCTTGGGTGCCAACTCTTTGGTTTTGGCACCCAGGCAATGGTTTTCTAGTGCCTAGGTGCTATTCTCTAGAAAACTGGCACCCTGGCACTAGAATTCTGGCGCTTGGATGTGGTACTATTTACTGTAAAATTTTGAAGTGCACAATTAGCACCCAGGAGCTGGATTTTTGGCACTTAGGCTTTGGGTCTTAGGAATTGGCACCCAAGTGTTGGAATCTTCATTTTTCCTCCTTTTTTTGCTAGTACTTTTTTTGATCCATTTCCTGTAAATTCATCACACATAATGCTTAAATCTTTGCTTAATAATGGTCAAAGGTCCATTTCCAAGTTATAAATGAAATTTCTTTGCAATCACTAAGATTATATTTATAAAGTAAGTGTTTCTTCTATCAATATTGTTCTAAATAACTTTTTTTCTGATAGTTATCACTCTTAATTGGCTCATATTAAATTATATAATAAATCATAAATAATATGAAATGAAAAAATACAATTTGGTCCTTCATTTTTTATCTCAAGATCAATGACCAAAGATCAAAAGTATTAAAATAATCCTCCAAAGCTGAAAATGAGAACAAATTTGATCCTCAAGAAAACCATTTTGATATTTGGAGAATCTGTATTTTCTAAAGAGTTTTATGTTTAGAGATTTATTTTGATACTTTTCATTCTTAGATAATTAAATTGATCTTAAGGCTAAAGGTGAGGACCAAAATTACATTTTTCTCTAATTGATATATTAAACATTATTATCTTGCTATAAAATTATTATTATTATTATATTAGCATTTATAAGAAAAACAAAAGAAAGACATTGATGTGGCTTACTAACCATTGGTCATGGTCATTATGTTTTAGATCCTATCGATATACTATCATGTTTAGTTTTGAAACTTGGTATTCAAATTCTAAGTTTATATAAGGTGCAAACTGCACCTCGTACCTGTCACATTAATTGTATGATCGACATCTAAGGACAACATGATATGTCATTTGGATTCCTTGTAGTTAATGCAACTATAGTTTATATAGAAATTATGCCCATGCTAATCTTAATTAATTTTTTGATCGCATGTGTCATTGAAAATAAATCCCAACTGTTAGATTCCTAATATGCAATTTGCCAACTGCAATAAATCCAAATTTCATGATGTTCCACTAAGTACTTGATGTGTATCATCTTAATTGGACCAAAAAAAAAAAAAGTAAATGTATATCAAGACTAGCATTTATAGCAGACTTTAATGAACTGCTATATTTTTATGGCCTACATAACAAATGTTCGTTAGAGTTCTTTGAATTGCAACAATGAGACCCAAGAATGGTTTTCTATTCATATCTCTAGCGTATCCCTTGAAAGAAAGTATTTAGACTCGAAGCCTAGACAAAGTAAAGTCCATCCAAACTTTTGTTCAAACAAGGCAACCAAACACCTAAGAGGAGGGTGAATTGGGTGTTTACAATCATTTCATTTCTTTTTGAAATTATTTTGCAAAAGACTTGTTATGAAAGTTACTTGGAAGGATATGAAGCAAAACTATAATTATATCAATCATGAGAGATTTAATGTAGATGCTTAGAGTATGAAGATAACAAATTTGTTTCCCAACAATAGAGCATTCAATAATATGTTGTTTATTTAATTCAAAATCTTATTCCATGTAAGTTAGAACAATCATACAATCACTTTAACAATTGGATTACTTGAAGAAAATATAAAAGAATATGTCCAATAAGATATCACAATACTTCTAGTAAAATATCAACAACAAAAGTAAAGTATAAATACAACAATTCAAAATATAAAGAGTATAAGGGTAGAGAAAGCAAACTCTAAGATTTATCCTAGCTCAGCTCTAATCCAAGCCTACATCCAGTCTCCAAGCAAATACTTGAGATTTTCCACTAACTTGCTATCCGTTACAAATCTTCAAAAAAAAAACTTTCCCCTAAAGCCAAACTCTCTTTAAGGAAAACATTTCCTTGAATTTAATCTCTCATCAAGGAATATATTTCCTTGAAATAACAAATCTTTTAAAGAAGAAAGTGTTCACAACAAGAAAAACTCTCAAAAGAGCAAATAACATAATTAAAGCTCACTAGCAAGAATAGACCTTTGAGAGTATGAATCACTAAAGATGTTTTTCACTTTGTTTCTTATGATATCTAAGCTCTTGATACATGTATTTATAGGCCAAAAAAGCAAGAGAACCATTTGGAAACAAAGAGAAATTCAAACTTGTACAAATTAATTGTTGAAAATAAGTAGCTCCATTTGTCATCCTCTATTCCATCACTACAACTTTAAGTGTTCATTTCATTTAGAACAAATTATATATCACCAAAAAACTTTGTAAGTTTATTTTCTATCCTGACTAGTTTTATTTCAAAATTCAATTTGGTTATTGAGATATTGTTGAAAGAGTGACAAAAGATCAATGATCTTGCCCATTTTTACCATACCATTTAATATCAATTCATCAGATTTTATGAGATTTAATGAGCTTATATACATGATTTGATAATATTTTGTGATAATTTGGGATTAGTGGCAATTTCCTGCAAAATGTGCATGAAGTGTAAAATTGTAATTTTCCCATTGATTGGACTTAAATTAATGAATTTGGAGAATATAAGGTATTACAATATTTAAATTCTTGCATTGTAAGTCAAATTCAAAGACTAGTTGGAAGAAATCGCAATTGAAGAAAAGTCAGAAAATTACTAAAAAAGGCCAATCTTTCTTGTCTGTGTTTTGCCGTAGTGAACTCAACCCAACTTGCACAATTTTTAATTCAATCCGGACCCAATTGTAAGACCTAACCCAACTCGCCTCTTATTAACTACTTGGGTTTCTGCAGAGAGGAGGCATCTAGTAACCAAGGGAGAGGCTAAAAAACTCTTCCTTCTACATCATCTGCTCTCATTTTCCATCTTTTTATCTTTTTTCTGCACTTCCATGGGTGTTCTTGGTGATTTGGAGCTTGGTGAAGCCTCCCCCTCTACCATGAACAGTTAAACACCACTTACCCAAAGGAGATTTGAGAAGGCCTGAGCTTGGAGCATTAACGAGGGAGTTTTCTTAATTTTTTCCATCATTCCTTTCTTGTAGTCATTGTGTTTTTGTTAAACCATTTTGATTACATTGATAGGTTGAACTACATTGCTATAGCTTTTATATTATTAATGAGATTTTGAGATTTATGTTTTGATGTGTGTGTTGTAATAATTATTGCTACATTTGATTGTAGAATTATTGGTTTTGGTTAAATCTAATATATCATATGATTGATTGTAGTAGCTTGACAGCACTTGGTTGAGTTGCCCAAGTTGTTCTCACATCTCTACATTGATCTGTCATTAGTGTATTAAAGAGGGTAGTTAATATTGTTGTGAGCCTTTAGGTTAAAGATTTCATAAACAAATTAATTTACCTAGTGTTTGAATGATATTTTGAACCACTTGTGGAAATAATTTTCTAAAGAAACTTCCATTTATCTTTTAAAAAGCTAAGAAGGCCGAATTGAATCTCCAACGAGCAATTCATCATAATTTGCATTAAATCTAATTATTTTATCAATCTTCATTTTATAACAAAAATCTTTAAAACAATTTCATTTTGTTGCATTTCATTCAACTTCTATCCATTTGACAAAAACAAAGACAAAACCTGGATTTTCCCATTTCTTCACATTTTTGCATTCAAATTACCTAGGAACAAACTAAGCTCCTTAAAGTGAACAAGACCTGGATTGCATCACTATAGTGCATTTTTGCATCCGGTATTAGCTTTTGACACCCTAACGATGAGGATTCGATCAGTCAGATAACAAATTAATATACATAGCTGCAAATTGAGACACTCATAACTCATATATTTTAAATCAATTTTATGCATGTGACATACTACTTGAAAGTTATATGAGTCTAGTTTCATATGAAATTAACCTCATTTTAAAATTCTTATCGGTTGGTAACATATTGTTGAAATTGTGACTAGAGGTTAAAAAAATTGTGATATCCATACCTAAAACTTTGACAATCATAACTTCTTAATTGTAACTCTATTTTAAGCATGTGATATATGACTAGAAAGATGTTTAAATCCAATTTTGTCACACCCCAACTCCCAGAGTGTCACCGGCACAGAAAACGAGACTAGCCCACCTCTGTAAGTCTAACAAGTTGGTTCTTAACTAAATTACAATCATACATAACAAACATTCATAACTAAGCAGATTCACATTCAAATCAAATTTGTAGAAATTTTGGCAGAGTCTCCTCTATAACTGAGACCTCCAGAAGTTTCTACAAACATCTGCCCAAAACAATATTATACATAAAAGAGAGCTCAGCTCTCAATTCAGTCCAAAGACAACTACAACACAGGGGAATGGGGAATCTACCTGTGGTCATACATAACATTTACATCTATTTACATATATCAATTACAACAAAATCTCAACAAAATGGAGCAACAAAATGCCAACAGGGCTTCTCTAGCCCTCTTGATCAGCAAACTGCTCAAGATGACTGCCTGAAATTCATTAAAACATAAACGGGTAGCATTTCCAGTAATGAATCAATTTATGATTTAAGCCTTTATACTTTAAACCATAACAAGCAATAATATGCACTTACACTTAATGAATAGTTTAAATGATTTTCACGGTCGAGGATCCACAACCTTCAGAGAATCCTTTCCATTGATTAACATCAAACTATCAAGGGAACTCAACCCTTGGATACTTGTTAAAGTTAGGTAAAAACCTTCCTTTTTATTTAAAATACCGTTGGCTTAGGACCTAGATTCAAGGGAGGACTATCAGACATAAAGTATCGGTCATGAACTTATGGCCCATGCAGTTTAATCATCTGTCGATAGCACACAACATCTCAAGGTAAATCACTCATACGGTCGAGAGCACACAGCATCTCGGGGTAAATCACCCATACGGTTGAGGGTATGTATCCCTCAGATTATTCATATCGATCGAGAGCACACAACATCACGGGATAAATCACCAACACGGTTATGAGTCGCAAGCTCATGCTAAAGACATCCGTCTTGTCTTGTCCTCCCTAAATCTAAGGACTTGCCATTTATAAATTTTCCTTTTTTCAATATCAATTCTTTAGTAACACATTCCTTCTTTAGTAACACATGTAAAATGGGTTTACAAATTTTACATGAACATCACATATCAATCAAAATTCATAGGTCATATGCAAGGCTAACAAGTCTAACAAGTTTGCTACCATAATTATAATGGTAATTATACAGTGGAAAAAAAACTACCACTTACCTGGTGGCTGACATGTGCTACAATCACCTTATCTCGGTCTCTCTTGATTATAAAATCAATTTCACCCACAATCCCTATAACATAAGAATATACTTTCCTCAATTCCCATCACTAAATACATCAATTTAGGTTGATTATAATGCCTTAACAAAGCCATAAAACAACCAAAATCCTATCTCATTACTTTATTACATATTCTCTTTACATCTTCATATTACTATTTCCAATTTGATATTCCATTCCCTTATCATTACTCAAAAAAAGCCTTAGACCAAATTCTTAATTCCATCCCCTCACTTTTTCCCAGAATTTTCGTCAATTTACACTCACTGCCTTAAAAACTTTCTGAAGTTTCACTTTAGTCCCCCATTTCATACTTTTTCCTTCCATCCATGAAGAACACTAAGGTTTCTTGACATACACTGTAAAAGTGTTCTTATAAGACCAATTTAAACCCATTCAACTGTAGAATTTCACCATTTTCTGAAAACCCCAAGATTTTGAAACTTTTCAGTTTAGTCCCTATCAGAATAACTCAAAAAAAAAAAACTTGGCTAAAATCATGCTTCCAAAGCTCAAATTCAATGGAAAGGGGCCAAAAATGATTCTCCTAGCATCATTCTCATGAAAAAACCACTTAAAACTCACCAAAATCAAGAAAAAGTCGCTACCACAACTATACCACAAAACCCACCAGAAAAAGTGGTTGTCGCTGGCCAACGGCAAGCGGTAGCTGCCCAGAAACCTTCGCCAGTGATGGAGGGAGGTCGCTAGAGGTTGAACGTAGTGGTGGGTGAAGCAAAAAGTAGAAATCCGAAGGGCGGAAGAAGCTGCGTTTTCTACAGAAATTTGGAGGAGAAGCATGTAGAAGAAGGCTATAGTGAAGGGTATAATGGTAATTTCACTGGGGGAGGTGACATGTGTCAACACCACAAAAATGCTGAGGGATGAGGGAGCTACATCTCGAACCCACTCCCCTTTGGTTCCAGATAACTTGCCTTACCACTGAGCCAAGGCTCACATCTAATAAGTATTACACATTACAAATACTTATTCCGCATTCTTGCTAATTTGAAAAAAATTTTGCATGAACTTAGTAAACTTAGCAAGTGTTACAATTTTCATATGCAATAGGTTTCCTTTCGAAATTTCCTCTTATTTGTGAGATATGATAAAAATAGTGATCTAAGGTATAAAAACAACTCCATTAAAATCCATATCTCTTTACCTTTTTGGCCCAAACTTGTATTTTAAGGACCAAAATGTATTGAGCCAATAAATGTAAGTCTAAATGAATTTAAAATAATAATAATAAGCCTATGATAGTTAGTCCAACTTACAAACTAATATATCCCAATATGCATATTTTAATAACAATTAGTAAAATGTAAACATTTTTTTCCATGCATATGAGATTCCTATAAATATGTATATCCAATTTTGATTGTCTATAATATTATAGCCTATTAGATATAATATGAGCAAGTATATCTCATATAAGGGGTGATTCAAGTACAAAGTATTACATGTTAATAATTAATTAATTAAAAACATATTAATACTATATACCTAACTTATTTGTTACATATTTGCTACGTATTTGTCATCATTAAAACTTATAACATTGAATCTTAAGGTTAACAACTTTGTGTTAAAATTTTAACTTAATCTAACAAGGGTCAAATTCATAACCATCTGAGGCTAAGAAGAAAAGAATAAATCTAATTAGGAAGAAAAAGGAAAACAAATGCGATTAAAGATGTCTTAGAGATTCAAAGTCGATTTTTCCAAGTAATAACAGATTTATTCTTTTCTTCACCTCCCTTAATTGACTCAACTTTAAACTAGACCAGCCTAGATAAACCTTGTCATTTATTAGGTTCGTTCAAGCTAATCTCGGTCTCAAGGTTAAAAAAAAAAAAAAAAGGAACTTAGTGCTTTTACTGGGCCAAGTCCTAGGCCAAATAAAATCTGACCTGACCCAACTCATGTTCAACCTTAGTTTCGACTTACCTATTTGTTGCCAATAAAGAGTTTTTGGAAAACAATAAGTTTAATGAATATTAAAAAAAAACAACATTTTATCAACTTGACCTACAACCTAAGTCCATTTTTTGGACAACTAACAAAGGGCGAGGATCATGTTTGTGACTAACGAGCATTTAGAATAAAAGATATAAAGTTACATGATAAATATGAACTACCCATAGAGTATAACTCAAATACCTCTAAATGGTAACTAGAATCACCTCTACAATTTGAAATAAGTAAAGTAAACAAGGGTAAGTGATGACACTCAATCAGCAAATAACATTAATCATGCTAATAAAGGAAAAACAAGGTTTGTTTGAAAGAGTTTTTCAAACCATACCATTTACTTTTAAATGCCATATTTGACATGCATTCTCACTCTCAAATCTTGTATCTTCCTTCAAGTCAATATACTAAGTAAACCTAAGCAAATTGTGCCCTCCAACTAACAGTTGTAACCAATGACCCACTACCTGGCATTTGCTACAGAGAAGACAGGAAAAAAATGCTAAATGACACTTAAGGATGAACAAAACATCAGAGAGCCATGACAATAAAAGTTTTTTTTACTTCGAAATGTTTGCTAGTTACCTCTGCCCTCACATTATAAGCCCCTAATGTTAAGCAACCTAGTGAGCTTCTTGGTTTAGCTAAAATTAACATGTAGCTATGCCTCTTTTGGAATGACATAGATGTAAAACTGGAGGAAAGAGAAGAATAAACCAATAAAAGCTCTAACTAGATGCTTATAGTAGAGAATTATAGCCAAAAATACTAAAACATGCGTACTTCTTTGAGAATTGAACTGCAGAATCTGAACAAATCCAATTATCTCCTTTGCTTAAGAACAAATGTGAATGTAGAAAAGGGTAAATGACCCATAAATGGAAAAGAAAGGAATTGAATGTGTAGAGGAAAGGAAGATTGAGGCCCTTGGAAAGAGAAGAATAGAGAAAGAGAAAAAATAAATGAAACAAGGGAGGAAGAATTGATAGTTAACAAACTAGGAAAGAAAAAGGCATGAAATTTATTTGCTAGAAAAAAATATAGGAGAATGGCAGCTTAAGCAGTAAGTGGTGAAAGTGTAGATGAACAATCTAGGATAAAGTTTCCTTGCCCCTAAATGTGTTGAGATTATTTTGATGATAACAAATATATGAAAAATATGAGTTACAAATATAATATTAATATGTGTTTAATTTATTAACCATTTTGACTAACTATTCTGTTTGTAAGTAGGATATCTATTATATGTAGGATGGTCTAATGAAAGAAGAGTGGGAATTGAAGTGAAAAGAATAAAATATCAATATCATGCTTCATACAAAAATAGCAAGAAGGAAAGATGCTCTAAATAATGAAGAAGTTAAGGATTTAAAGCTTGGATGTATCAAGATAGCCAATGGATTGAATTGGTATAATTATCATAGGCTAAGTATTATTTTGTTAAATTCAATGATTTAGATTTTCATTTATTGGCTTAAGATATTTTGGTTCTCAAAATAAGTTTGAACCTAAAAGATAGTGAGATATAGATTTTACTTAAAATTGTTTTTGACCTTTAGTCACTATTTTACTTATATCTCACAAAGCATATGATATTTTGTTAGGAAACTTATTTCATTAGAAATTAGACTCAAATAGCTTTTCAATGATAGGTCATTCACTTAAAACAGAGTTCAAATGAAAAAGCTATAACCTTATAAAGTTGAGTGGTGAGATATAGATTCTGTATTAAACTGTAATTTGACCTTCGGTCACTATTTTAATCATATCTTTAAAAATATATTGATTTTTATACTGAATTATTTTATTAGAAAATATACTTAAAGAGATTTCCAATAATAGGTTATGCACTTAAAATGGATTTAAAATGAGAAAGTTATGACCATTTGAAGTTGGAATTATGTCACTATAAGTTACCAGTCGACTAGTCACCTGTGACAAGTCAATTGGTACAATACAAAAAGTGAACGGTTAACTGGTCAGTCCCAGATTCAAAGTAATGGTCATATTTTGAAGAGCAATTGATTGGTCACTTCTAGAAAATGTTTTCAAAAGTAATTAACAGCTTTTTTGAGTGTTTATCGGCTATATCTCATCTTGATCAATAAATATAAGATTCCAAACAAATTTTTTATAAGAAACAAATGCTAGAATGTGATATTTAACTTGTTACATCATCTTTGAGAGAGAAACAAACATCATTGAGCCAAACCTACAAATTCACTCTCATTTGAGTTCTTAGAGCTTCATTTGTATATTTACTTATTTAAGAGAGGTTATTCTTTTATATTCTTGTCTTCCTTGAGAGAGAGAAGCTCAAAGAGGTTCTTTGAGGGAATCAAGCAAGGGTGTGCTTCGGTTGATGGGGAGGTTCCCCTGTTTAAGTGTAAGGAAAAGGTTTTTCTTGATATTTGAGATTAAGGGAGAGGTTCTCCCTTGTTATTGTTGTAATTGATTATCAAGAGAGTGGAAAATCCCAAGCAGTTGCTTGAGGACTAGATGTAGGCTTGGATTGGAGTTGAACTAGAATAAATTACAGAGGTAGTTTTCTCTATCCCTATACTCTTTATATTTTTAATTATTATATCAATGTTTTGCATTTAGTGTTGATAGTTACACTTGAAGTGTTCATATATATATATATATATATATATATGTATATCCCAAGCTTCCACATTAAGTCTCCATTGATTCATGTAATTGTTGCTTTACATCATACTCTTCAAAGAATAATTCATAACAAGAATCTCTATAAAGCAATTTTGAAAATAAATAGAAATTCGGTATACAACCAATTCATCCCCACTCTTGGGTGTCAGTTGCCTGGGCTAACACAATGGTGTCTGAAAAATAGTGAAGATAAGAGGAAGAAAAATAATAGAGGAGAACGAAAGGCTTACAAGGAGGAAGGAAGGAAGAGTTACAAAAGAAATGAAGCATGAAGAAGAATTTGGAGTTTTTGCTTGTGTGTATGTGTCAAGACATGGAAGAACTATAGTATTGTATTGATATGGAAGAGAAATAAATAAAAAAGAAATCAAAATTATGTAACAATATCTCTATTAATGCATTATTTGTCATATAAATTGAAGTCTCTAACATAAACATATATGTTGTCATGACTTGCCAGAAACCTGTTACATATTCAATAGAAATACACATAAAATTATATCAACTAGGGATTTATTTTTATAGCCATGGCTTTACATTCCTATTGAAAATGCCTGGACCATAAGTGGAAGAGATCATCTGAACAAGAAGGGGGAACTGTAACAACATAAAGAGGATTACTGGTACACTAGCAAGCATAATAACTGAACAAAAAGACCATGAGTATGTATGCTGCATCATGATCAGAATACAGGAAGAAAATGATATCATCATTGTTGCAATGGACAAAAAAAGTGCAGAAAGGCCGATAATTAACTTTGTAGGTAAGGATTTGAGAAAATCTTCTTCAGCATAACGTGAAGTAAGGATCCCTAGAAACATCAACACAGAGGTTGAAGAAGAAAACAACGATAATACATCTGAGATTATGAAAAGCACAAATAACTTTTCTTTCAAAAATATTGGGTACCCAGATTCTTGGTTGTTTCCACCTGGAATGGTAAAAATCACTACAAACATAATAGTGATAACCAGAGCACCAACAACAGAATAAGAAGATGTTGTTCCCTTCATCCATTTCTCTCCATCCTTCCTTAACTCTTTGTGACTCTCTTTAAATATGTCTTCAGGTTGCATCATTTTGATGTCTCTTAAATCCAGGAGGAACCACACTCTCCACCTCCTACATTTATTTTTTAAAATAGAGAAGTATTTAATATCAACAGAACAATTACAACTTTTGGAGAATTGATGCATACTTGAGCTTGTAGCAAGGACGCTTAACTTCATCTTATAACATCTTTTATGGTAAACTTTTCACATGACCAAAATTTTCTTTCAAATAAAATTGTCATTCTTAGGAGTTTAAAATTTTTATATTAAATATTTGCTTCCAATGACATATATATTACACTTTTCATAACTAGCATTTTGTTTTATTTTTATGTAGTGTGTGTGTGTATGTAGTATTTCACTGATTATTATATCTACAAGACTACAACAAAGGAATGCATGTTGTTGGCTAACCTTAAACCATTGCAATTCTCTTTGCATCTGTAATGCAGGTCCAGATATGCGGTTAAGTTGGGAAGTTGGAGCCAACTTGCCTGCCACATGTGGCAAGGTATTTTGACCTTGAACTATTTTTTATGCTAGTAAATCCTTGAAGCGAAGCCCATGAATGAGGTTGAAAACCTCAGCTTGACGTTGTTCAACAGCATAGAAGAAAGCATTCCACCCTGTCTTTGAATGAAGCAAGATTAATTGTGGATATGCTTTTGATACTTTTTTCACAAACTCAACATTTCCTTCCCTTGCTGCACGAAATAGTGCTTCTAAGACGTTTGTCGAGTCTCGTTTCTTGTTATGTAGAAAATAGACATTCCTACAAAGTAGGTTTAGAATTTTAGCTGCTCGTGTACGCAACAACTTCATCTCATATAATTCCTTCACTTCTACATTAGAAACACTCATATATATAACTTTTTGTCAATTTAGTGTATGAGAATCTTGAACTTAACTAAGAGTATCAAAATTTGTATATGACATATATACCTGACAAATTGTAGGCATAAAAAAAGAATCTGCGTAGGAGATCATGCCCTGTCATAAGAGAAGTTTAAGCCTAAGAATTAATTCACATGGAATATGTTCTACATAAATTTTTTCTCACAAATTGTTTCATGATATATTGATAAGAAGATTGATAAACTTGTACTTATATTTAACCGCAATTTTAAATGATGATCATTCAGTTTCAATGGCATTCAAATAATAAGTAATTAGTGTTTTCCTATGATTACTAAATTTGTGACTAGTGATCCTGAGTATGTGTTTATATTTTGTTTTTATTTTTTGTTTTGCTTATCCTGTTCTTTTTCAATTAAAACTTTTCTTTTTGTCATAATAAACTTATGAGTTAAAAAATAAGTAATAATCAGATAATAAGAATCATGTTATTACACATTATTAATATTTATGAATGAATAAATAAAATATAAGCTTTCAAATTATTCTCGATATCAACAAAAAAATATATGTACTATCAGCTTAAATAAATTATTAAACTAATTTAATTTCAATTTTCCATTTAAAACTAAAATGGTAATCTTCAATCACAAGAACCAAAATGAAAGGTAAGAAAAAATATACTATCCACAAATTAATAATCTTTATAATAAATAAATTTTAAGTTTATTTGTAGGTAAGCAAATAATTTTTTTAATATTAGTAAAATATGTACTACCATATTTTAATTAAATTAGAAATAATTAAATTCCAATGACTTACTTTTAAACTATATTTTTATTTGAGTTATTTTTATTCATATAATATAATACAGTTTAAGTTCAACACACTTTTTTGAAAAGGATGATGATTATGCATGAATAAACTATTATTCTTTATAACATACTTTATTTTCAGTTTTGACTCATTGTTTCGTTCTTTTCTAGAACTAAATTAAAACTTCAATTGAAATGAGTGATTTGAAACTATATTACATTGAAAATTTTTTTGAAGTTAATAGCACATATCTTATTACATGGAAAAAAAGAATGTTCGACAGTTCATAATTTATTTATGTATTCATATATACTATTATTGGTAAGAAAAAATGTTTTAATTGAAAACAAATATGATAAATATAAGAATAATAATAGTAAAAATGCGCCAGGAGTCCATGTAAACACTGATGATGAGGAAAGAAAGTTAAATTACTTGATTACCTTGAACTCTTCTACCTTCGCCTTCGCCATCTTCTTGAATGTCTATGCGAATAAAGTTAGCTGTGCTTGATGGTATATTTATATCTTGCACCAATAAAGTGATAAAAGAAATAATAAAAAATTGAGCTTCATTAAATGAAAAGAAATAAACGAAAAAGGAAAAACTACAAATGGAAACTTTATTTAAAATTTGCGGAGAAGCTTCGATTGTTTCTCAGTGTTTCATTTGTTTATTATAGATTTAGCAAAATGCACAACGTCAATTTTTCCTCAAAATTGAGAGGATCCCATTCTGAGAAGGAAAATAGAAATTAAGAAGGGAGGTATAAAAAGTCAAATATTTGAGAAACTACAAGTGAAAGAAGAAATAAAGAAAGAAAACGAGAACTTTATAAGATGTAAAAGGGGGGAGAATGAAAAATTTATAAACATGTAGGAGAAAAAATTGAGAAGGGAAAAACAAAGGAGAAAAGATAACATAAAGATTTGTGATTCTAGTTTTTAATACGTTTTAAATTATAAATTAAGCTAATTTCAAATATATAAAATTGAAAGGATTGAGATCTCTCATTTAATTCTCATACGCTAACTTTAGTTAAAAAAGAAACGCAGTTTTCTCTTTAGAGGATAGCACTGATCCTCCAATTCACAAGGACTCGTGTCTATTTTTCCATTATAATAGCATAGGCTATAAGTATTTTCAACTGATGGATCATGATCATGATGAACACATGTGATCATGATTATCTAATGGCTCACAAAGTGCACAGTTTGTGTTGTTACAACGAAAGATTCACACTCATTATGATGCAGTGTTATTGTTTTTTATAATTAAACGAACTTATCATATATAATAATTCATGATAACAATTACTATATTGAAAAAGATAAAATGGAAACATTTGAAAGGAAAGCAATAATACTGACAAGTATAAATCCAACGTTTCCAAAACGCAAGTTGACTTTTACTGGAAAATGCAGAAGGCATGGCTGCAATACCCATTACTGGTCCCCACCCTGAGCTGGTCAGCGCAAAAAGCAATTCTTCACATCGTTGAAGCAAATCCCAAGCAACATCTAATTATCATATATAAATAATCATACCACGATGAGATTGATACAATCAAATAAATTCTTCCATGATCCATATATAATGAATTCACGATATCTTAATTATATATATAGAGCTAGTTAAACTTAATATACTTACCAAAATCTCTGGCGATAAAGCACCAATAGAGAAACAAAGGACCTTGAGTGCCTTTTTCTGGTTTGAAGTATTCTAGTGGGGTGACAGAGTATAGATAACGTTGCATTTCTTTGTTTCCATGACGTTGAAAAGCTAATGTCGCGGGAAGTGACCTTTTCTTGATTGGAATGCCAAGCGTATTACTATTTTTTTTCACTATGCATTTTGCAGCACGAACGTCTTCACTATAATGTGCAACAGTTGCAAGTGCCGTAAACCCAGAAACATTGACTATTTCAAGGCTTTCTGGTGGGACTAATTTCACCAACTCCTCAACTATGCCCACATGCCCAAACTGTGCAGCTACATGAAGAGCTATATGGCCATTAGAAGTAAGTTGTGCAGTCAAAGCACTTGGATGTTCATCAAAAAATGCTTTTGCAGCACTCCAGTTGTTATCACATATGGCTTTATACAAAACTGCCCCGTCAAAATTTACTTCCTCTTCCATCACTATAATCACCAAAAAATTAATATATCAATACCTTATATACATGCATAAATCATCTATATAATTAATTTGTTTGACAAAATTAAATATATTTAACATCACCACATACCAAAAGGAAAAAAGACAAAAAGTTTGCATGAATTAAAATGCAAAAGTTATAATGCATCATTTACTGTCAGTCAAAATTAATACTTAATTATATACAATTCCATATATCATTACTCACAAGTTCTTCAATTAAAATATGATAAGTATATGATTTTCTAATTAAAATATTTCTAATAATACACTTGTCAAGTTTTGACTTGGAAACTGTATGCCAAACCCTTAATTCTAAACTATACACCTATCATGTCTTAATTAGAGAATCTGATAACAAAAATATAAGAAAAAAGGCATATAAGTTTTATCCTAAACAAAATTGTGAGAATTTATAAATGAATCCAACAAAATGAAAATGCTTTTCTTCTTATGAGTTGATTAAGCTCTCAATAGAATTGCCATCCAAAAACTTAGTTTTCTTAACACATTTCAACGCTGGAAAGAGAGAAGAGAGAAGAAAAAAAAACAATATTCATTCGTGTCAATGGTAGCTAGTGACCCACAATGGGAAAGTAAATTCAGAGAGTAATACATAGCGAGTTTTGTATAGTGGCCTTGCGGTGAAAGCTGCGACGGAGCTTGAATGTATATATGAGGTTGAGAATAAAACTTCGAAGCATGAGAGAAGACTGATCAGGCATGCATGAGATTGTAACCACCTCAATCTGCATTATTTTGCAATGCAAAAGCTTAGCATAATACGTATCCTTGCTTATATATACACAATCTAGCTAGTTATAAGAATTATGTATGATATTAAAACTTTGATGTGAACTAAGGACACTGAAGAAAATAGCACAGCACAAGCAGATGAAGTTAACGCACTTACCAGTTGTCACTTGCTCCTGAAGGCTTCTCACTATGTGCTCCAGTGATAATCATCCCAAATTTATACAGATTGCACACATGGAATGGAACATATGGTTGCTTGAATGAACTTGCAAAGAATCAATCGCTTTTCACTAACTTTGGTTAAAGTTCTCGGTTTTGGACCAAGCTGTCTCATTTTGAAGTTAACTATATATATAATATGAGTTGTTAATTGTTATTTATTTCCCTTATTATTAATGTTATAATTATAAAATAGATCCAATATACATCACTAACTTTTCTTATTATAATCATCTTCGCGATTCAGCTAATAACATATGTAATTGTAGAAAAAGGGTTTGAATGATGTTCAATAACAACTTTGACACAGTATTCTACTGATGTAATCTAGTTTTTTAGCCTTTAAAATGTTATAGCACAGCATGTTGAACGAATGTATATACAAGTATTAAATTGTAATTATGAATATAGCCACCAAGGATTTTTGTAGAGAGAACTACCAAATTGGCCCTCCACTTTTATACTTTAGAATAGTTTAGTCCCTCACAAATAACTATGACAAATCAGTCTCTCGAAAAAAAATTTTATGCAAAATTTGTTCCTCATTAATACAAATAAAGGGACTAATTTTATATAAATTTAAATTTATGAGAAGTTAGTTTTATACAAATTTAAATTTGTGTAGGACTAAATTGCCTCCATTCATTTATGAGGAACCAAATTATTATAAAACGCAAAAGCAATAGACCAAATGTGTACTTTACTTTATTTTTGTACGTAGATAAATTTCAAATGCCTTATTTCATTCTTACATTAATTCACCATCCAAAAAACTGCATTAATTATTCATCATTTCATGCTTATATACCAATTTAGATTTGCTGCATTTAGTGTAAAATGTATGGATCCAACAACTAATATTGAAGGAACTATACAATCAACTTATTCAAATTAAATTTAGTGACCACGTGCAGCTAAATATTTCAAATTTTGATCCAACGATTCACAAATAAAAAAATGCGCTATCTAATAACAAGTAGTTCCTTTTAGAATATTTAGCAAATCTGGATTTGCTTACATACCTATATGACACAATCCCTAATGAGTATATGGCATGAAATCGTACAGATTTAGAATGACACTTAAGAAAAGGAATAATTAAGCTAAAGAAAGAAATAATATTAATTATCACTTGAAATTAAAATATACTTCGTTTCCACACTTTGGATAATAAGTTCTTTAAAAATTTGTGCCTTTTTTTTTTTTAGTTTATCAAATGATATAGCTATAGTTTAATATAATATACTTTCACTGGGGCGGAGCAAATAAGTTTTTCTTCTTATCTAAATTGTACTGAACTAAAAGTACTACTTGGTGCCCATTTATTTTTAGGGGCACAAATTCTCCTGTATTGATATATCTTAATTTGGAGACTTTTTTTATTAATATATAAAATATTTGGAAATAAACCTTTTCTTTTCTTTGTAAAGCGGTGAGGGGCACCCATCAAATTAATTCATTAAACTTTATACCTTCCGCAGTCTCTAAGCAATTGCTTTACTATGCAAATTTAGACTTTCATAGGTCCATGGATATATTCCAAGTTTAAAATAAAAGAAAAAAGAAGAAACTTCTTACCATCAATTTGGAGCTAATATTCATTGGCGAAGCAAATTCCTTACTTCCAGCCGGGAGGAAGCTTACTTGGAAAGCTTATTTTCTAACAATTCAAATTAATTTTCTATGTAATTGAATATTTACTTGTAAGATATATTGAGTATGAGAAAGATACAATTTAAGAAAATAGAAATTAACCAAACACATTTTCACTCATTTTCTGTTTTGAATAGAAGTGAAAACAGATCAGGAAACGAAAGAAAATCCTAAGGTTTCATAGTCCCTTCAATCAACTCACTCTGCAAACGCTTAGCTCGAGTAGTATACAATTGGAGTGGTAGAGAATTGATGTACAGGATGGTAGCTTCAAATTTAATTTGACTATGACGTACAAACCTCTTAATCATAGTTGTTAATTCGGTTAACTTGACGAGTTAACGTTTTTACATATTAGATATGAGTTAATTTGGTGTCCAACTCGATATTAATCCTAACTCGGTCGAATTAACGAGATGGATATTCAATATATATATGACAAAAATTATATATATATAAGTCATGATTTTAATTTGGCTAAATCAGTAAAATCTTTTTTTGGTTCCTCACTTGTAGGGTCTTTTTTTAAATTAATCCCTTATAAAATGTATTTTTTATTTTAATTCCTCACAAGTAAGATATTATTTTAATTTAGTTCTTTATAGAATTTTTTTTCAATTTAGTCCCTCATATGAATATTTTTCAATTTCTTTCTTCACAAATAATATCATTACTAATAATGCCCTTCATATTTTTTTATAGTTTGAATTTTATTTTGGCCAAATGAATAAAATCTCTTTTAGTCTCTCACTAATAGGTTATTTATTAATTTGATTCCTTAAAAAATTTATTTCTCATTTCAGTTCCTCAAATAAAATACTTCTCAATTGAGTCACTCATAAAATATTTTTTATCAATTTAGTCCCTCACATATAAATTTTTCTCAATTTATAAGTAGAAGTAGACTCTTATGATTCTACGTTACGAGTCTACATCCTTCTCACGAGTCTACCTAAAATTGCGAGTTTGACAATGTTGCTCTTAATAGGTGAAGTATATCTATCTATCTATCTATCTATATATATATATATATATATATATATATATATATATATAGTCAAACAGCTCGACATATTTATTAATTGGCCATACTGTTGTCCGCCTAGAGAACCTACAACACCGACGAAAAACTTTTTCAATGGTTTTATTTTATTAAACTTGAAAAGAGAATATACACATAACATAATATTAGATTGAGACGACAACACCTAGAGAGAGCTTTTTCAATTGGTTTATTTTATTAAACTTAAAGAGGGAATATACACATTAACATTTATGACACCGGATCTTTACTGATAAGAAACTTTATTTTATTCTTACTTACACTTGACTCCAGCAATCTTCCTCATGCCCCGTGTGAGTCATCCATCATGTCTTTATGACCAAATACCCGAGTGTGCATCTTCGAAGCTATGCCTTTCTTATTGATCATAAAGACAAAATAACTAGACTTAACCCAGAACTATGAAAGATTTGGTGTACGACTCTTTTACTATTATATATAACCTTCTCATAGCCTAATTATATCCAGACTTTATTTTATTTCCATTTTTTTAGTATTTATAATGTTATCGCGCACCATGTTTTATTTAGAGAACAAATATAAAAGCATTAAGTTGTAATTAAGAACATAGCCAGTTAGCCAACAAGGATTTTTGTAAATAGATAAATTTCAAATGCCGGATTTCAATCTTACATTTTCACTGTCCAAACACTGCATAGTTATACATCATTTCATAATTATATACTAATTCGGATCTACTACATTTAGTAAGAAATGTGTAGATTCATTAGTTAATATTAAAAGAATTTTGATCTAATGATTTATATCTATAGAACTATATATACTATTCAACGACACCCTTCTAAGAATGGTAGTAAATTTGAATTCGCTTATATACCCGTACGATGCGTATGATCCCTAATGCATATATGACATAAAATTGTATAGATTGAAAATGACGCTTATAAAAGACAAGAATAATTAAGCTAAAGAAAAACTAATATTAATTTTCACTTGACGTTAAAATATATATCGTTTTCACATTTTGGATAATAAGTGCTTTATAGAATTTGTGTTTTTTTAGTTTATCAAATGATATAGCTATAGTTTAATTTACTTTAATTGGGGAGGAGGCTATAAGTTTTTCTTTCCAACTATATAGTACTGGACAAAAAGAATAACTCACTGCCCATTTACTTTTAGAGACACAAATTCTTCTGAATTAATATATCTAAATTTGGACACTTTTTTATTAATCAATAAAATATTTGGATAACCCATTTCTTTTCCTTGTAAAGTGGTAGGGGCACCCATCAAATTAATTCATTAAACTTTATACCTTTGGCAATCTCTAAGCAACTCTTTACTATACAAATCTAAACTTTCATATATAGGATTAAGCAAGATTGTTAAACTCGTGAGTCTAGGTAAAATTATTTAAGGAAGGTAAATTCATAACGAAGAATCGTAAAAGTTTACCTATAATAAAAAAATAATTATTAAAATATGTAATTACATAATTAAAATCAATATTTTTAAATTTAGACTAATAACTAAAACTACTGAATGCAATTATTAATAGTTTATTAATTTGATTATAGTTGAATAAGTGATAATTAAATATAGACATTTTTTAAAATTTTATATATTTAAATCTAAATATAATAACTACTAATAATCAAATACTAGTAATTTTAAATTTGAATTAAAATGATTTATAGAGTAATAAATATAATTATTAAATATTACTTTGTCAAAACAAGTCAAAAGATAGTAATAGATAACTTTTCAAGTCATGACTAATGAAAAATTTAAAATAAAATTTCTATTAAAAAAAAGCCAATAATAAATATATATAATACATTACAAATAATGAACATGAAGTTTTTATTGGTTATGTGGTAATGGGTGATGAAATTATTCTAAGTGTTTGGGTTCAAGTATAAGGAGATGTATTTTTTGAAACTAAGAAAATGAAGTGCAAATATATATAATACAACCCATATATATATTGAAAGATAACATTAGCTCAGTTGAGAGGCGCGATTTTGCTACTCGGAGATCGTGGGTTTGAGTCCAAGGAATTGACTTGCAAGTTTAACAACGCTGGGACCAAGCATATATTCCAAGTTTAAAATAAAGAAGAAAAAAGAAGAGGAATATTGCTATCATTAATTTGGAGCTAATATCCATTGGCAAAGTAAATTCCTTACTTCCGACAGGGAAAAAGCTTACTTGGAAAACTTATTGTTTAATAGTTCATATTAATTTTTTTGGTACTTGAATAATTACTTATAAGATATATATTAAGTATGAAAAAATATAATTTAAGAAAATTGAAATTGACCAACACATTTGCACTCATTTTCTGTTTTCAAGGGAAGTAAAAACAGATCAGGAAACAACTCAATCTGCAAACCCTTAGCTCGAGCAGTATACAATTGAAGTGGGTGAGAATTTAAATATAAGATGGTGAGTTCAAATTTAATTTAGCTATTGCCAACTTCTTAATAAATAAAACATATGTCGTCAGACAGTTCATCATATTCATTAATTGGCCATGAATACTGTTAGGTTGGCAGCCCAGACAACCAACAACATCGGGAGAGAATTTTGTCAATAGGTTTACTGGATTGGACATGAAGAGGAAATATACACATTAAAATAATGTCACATCAATCTTAGCTCAAAACTTTTAAATCATTAGGCTTGCGGGTATTTTTTAATTCCATATCTTTTTCCTAGTTCAATTCTATTTACTGTGAGATTTTATTCTATTTTTATTCACACTTGATCCCAAAAAACTCACCATTAAGTTTGAGTCCATCACATCATCACACAGACAAGCTCTCCCAATTTATAGTATCTTTTATTATATTCCAACACGTCTCTTCATGTATGAGTATTTATCTTAAATTAAGCTCATCCCTTAGCCTCAATGTGCAATTTCCAAACTCTTGAAATGACTGGATACTCTAATTTCTTTACGACTGAATACCGATCTTAAATTTAGGCCCACACCTTATCATTTCTCGCCACCCATCTCCCAAACTCTTCAAATGACTAAGCATGTTGGGAAAAGTTAAATAAAGACAGTTCATCAAATTCATTAATTCGCCATACATACCTTATGATAAGCAACAGTCTATGACTTCACAATAAACATTATGCTTATTCTAGTAATGATTAAGATTTTTTTTTTTTTTTTTTGCATAGTGTCCCAATAAATCCATACTACGTAGGGGAAAAATTAGGTTTTTGAATAGTTATTTTCAGATTCTTTGATTAAATTATAATGTGGAAAAAATTTTGAAAAAACAATATACGACATACTGCCAAAATCTGCACCTAATAAGTGTGACTTTTTGAAAAAGAACTAAAATTTTTAGATCATTATGAATGGCAATAACAAATATGATGCCACAGCAATCGTAATCTAAAACTCAGAATGATTCGTATACTTTGAGAACAGGATATTGTATAAGAGAAGGAAAAAAGGTTAAAAGAACATACCGTTGTCATTTGCGCGAGACTTCACCTTATGCCCAAAAGTGACAATGATATCGATATTATATACTGCATAGATGGGACATGTGGTTGCTTGAATAGAATTGAAAAGAATCAATATCACTTTCCCTGCGGATACAAACAAGAATTAAATAACTTATTTATTATTTAAAAATAAATTATTAAAGAGAATTAACATATCCTAAGGGGAATCAAAGTTGGAGGTACTTTTAAATTCTATCTTAACTAAATTTTAGGGTTATGTTTAATGCCGAATAACCCAATCAACTTAGACTTATCTAATCATATTGAGTGGAATCAGGCTAAAATAATGACCATCCTTAAAAAATGAGCCCAATGTTGGCGTGGTAAGCCTGATCCAATTATGTTTTTACACTACTTCAAAGTTAAATATGTGCAATTCCTTGAATGGATAGTTGTGAATATATTTTTCATAGTTGACCTATAAACTCAATATTTCTTTTTTTAGCTGCACAAAACAGTACTTGTTAAATGGTGAATGGAATAGAATTTTTCCTCGCTCGATTTTCATGGGCTGCATGAGCCCGTTGAGCAAAAGAATTAGGGAAATTTTTTTCAACCTCTATGCCAATAGTTTTGAATGTTTCTTCTTTTCTTTAATACTCCTCTATCTTCGTCAAGTTAAAATTAAAAATTAAAAAAAAAAAGACAAAAATTAAATGAAACGGTGTGTCTTTTGTTTAGCATTCAATGCTGACGTGGCAACACATCAACCATGGATCAAACTTTATTTAATTGAATGACTAAGGTTTGACTAGATGCACAACGTCAATTTTTTCTCAAAATTGAGAAGATCCTAATCCGAGAAGGAAAATAGAGATTGAAGAGGAAAGATATAATAAGAAGTCAAATATTTGAGAGGTTGAAGAAAGTACAAGTGAGAGAAGAAGAAAAAAAAATCCATGAACATGTTGGAAAAACAAATATAAGAGAAAAATAAAGGAAAAAACGGTAACATACAGATTTGTGATCGATGCTGTTTGATTGAAAAATTTTTAAATCACATGATTAAGAGAATTTCAACTATACGAAATAAAAAGGGTTAAAGTTTATACATGTTATTCTCTTTTATATATATATATATATATATATATATATATATATATATATGCTAACTGACCCTCCAAATTACAAAGTGTTATTGTATTATATAATTAAAAGAGCATCTACAGCTAGCCAACTTCCTTAGGCGCCTTTGAAGCCAACCGAAATATGTAGTGAAGAAAATAAAGGCTGAAATGAAAAGAGAGAATGATTTTCGTGAGCATATATACATATCATTATATAGGCATCTGCATTTTTTTGTTTTTTCTTCCTCCAGTTAATAAATAGATACCACAGTTATTTATAGATATACTTTTCAGTATGATATTTAGGGATAATGATTTTCTTTCTTTCATGTTACAGTGATGAATTTTTCTCGCTATTTAACTTAGCTAGAAAGCTAACTTACAAAAAGAAATAGAAGGCTTGCATACATTTTCAAGTAAATGCCTGAGCGCTTATAAGTTATATGTATAAATGCCTCCAGGTCCAACTTGTAGAAGCTCCTCCACATTACTCTCTCATCCACAACATTAGAACACAGATCCACCACTGTATAATAGGAAAAAAAATTTTTAACAAGTAAAAATTTAAATAAAAAAAGTTTTTGCGATTTTAGCAGTTGTACAATAGATATGTTGTACGACCGCTGATCCATATTCACATCATTATCATCTTTGGGTCCCACTCCCATATTAAAAGCAATGGTCAAGAAGACAACTCTATGGATAATGAAAGTGTAACTCGTTATCCACTAACAGCAGTCAATGTCAATCAATGTGTTCTCTCATCATCGTCATCATCTTGTTCATGATTTTTTTGTTCTTATTTTATGAAAGAAATATTTTTATGATTTTACGTTTATCATTAAAAAAAATTAATTTTTCATTTATTATAATATTTAAAATGATTGTTTACTAAAAATATTATATTTAATTTCTTATTTTTTTTAAAAATACCTTATTTAGTATATTTATCAAACTCTAAATTTTAAATTTAAAAAATTAAATTTTTTTTTTAATGAAAAGGTAAATATGACAATTTTTAATAATGAAATATTATTTTGAGTATTATAAATAATGAGATAACAAAATAATAATTTTATAATTCAAGACAATGTGAAAAGCAACGATAAAGAAAACAACCCTGTGGTCAATGAAAGCATAGCTAAAAGTATAAGAGAATTCTCTAAATTGGATATGACACAAGAAATATTAAAAGTAAGGGAACAAATCACTCATGTAGATGCCTCTAGTAGGATTCTCCTATAAAATTCTTGAACCATTCAATTCATCCCGTGGACAACATTGTGCCACCTCACCCCCATGGTCAAAATGCACCATTACACTTAAGTGAAATAGTGTATTTTGACCTTAACATTTTTTATCAAACTAGAGGCTCAAAACAATGTCGTTTTATGGCAAATGTTTTTTTTTTTTTTAACCTGGAGAGACAAATGATTTCGTTCACCAAGGACCGTAAATAATCATCTTCCTCCTTCATTCACGTTACTTTAGTTTATTTTTTTGGCGTAAAACAAAGCTCTTTTTTCTAGACAACGTTGCAGGCAAAGCAAGAGACATTGCAGGCAAAGTGAGCATTTCCAAGTGTTCATGTTTGACCATCTAGTCTTTGGATTTGAATTTCCTAATTGGTATGGAATTTGACAATGTAGAAAACACTTGGTAGTTTTGGTCTAACTACGACTTGCAAGTTAGATTTGGAGTTAGGAAATAGTACTTGAACAAAAACAAAAAAGATGGAACTATAACTTCATTTTAGTTTGTTTGTTGTAAAGAGGGATTGCTGAGGCTAGACAAAAGGGACACCCTAGCTACAATCATTGGCTTGAAACTATAACAAATTGTAAAGTGAGAATGAACCTTGTAACGGAGAAGGGAAAATCAATAATCAATGAGTTTGTAAAGGTTCATAATCTCCCTCTCTAGCTTCTGAAAACTACACATATGTTGGCATTCTATCATAATATATCCAAAGTTCATACACATAAGATTGAACTAGTAGAGGACTTGGGACTGAAACAAAAAGCCGCATTCCAACTAATAAGCACAGATGTTGGTGGTAAAACCAACCTTGGTTTTATTCACTTGGATGCTAAAAATTATCTTAAGTGTAAAAGACAATGTAGTATGGCTTATTGGGAAGTAAGGTGCTTATTGCAATATTTTAAATAATACTTGTTGGAGAACCCATCATTTTTTCATGCTTATAAAATAGATACTGATGAGCAAATAAAAAATGTTTTTTTGGGCTAACGCAAATATGATTGTTGATTATGAGTACTTTGGTGACGTAATCTATCTTGACACGACATATTGTACAAACCGTGCACAGAGACCCCTTACACTATTCTCAAGATTCAACCATTATAGGCAAGTAGTTGTCTTTGGAGAGGCATTAATGTATGATGAGACTGCTGAGTCGTTTAAATGGTTGTTTGAGACATTCTTGGCAGCCCACAAATAAAAGAAACCACTGACCATTTTCACTTATCAGGACCAAGCAATGGCCTAAGCTTTAGGTGAGCCTATGATTTTCTTATCTTACATGAATGTAGTAATACCACATCCTATAATATAAATTTAACACTTCATTTTGTTACAGGCAAGGTGATGCCCGATACTCACCACACTCTATGCACATGGCACTTGATGCATAATGGAATCAAACACATAGGCAATCAGATGAAGAATACATCTAGATTCATAACCAATTTTAAGAAATGCATGTATTAGTATGATGACAAAGCGCACTTTGAGGCAGCTTGGGTGAAGATGCTTTTAGACTATATTGCTTAGGAGAACTCCTAGTTGAAATCTGTATCTCCCCTTATCAAAAAATGGGTTGCATGCCATATTAAACAAGCATTCACACTAGGCATGCAAAGTACACAATTGAGTGAGAGCTTAAACTCTTATTTTAAGGCTTCTATGAAACTAAACGTGAACATTACACAGTTTTTTAAATTGTTCGAATGGGTTGTGGATGAGAAATGGTACAATGAGTTGAAGAGTGAGTATGATGCTCGGCATAAGATTCTATGGCTGAGTTATCAACATTCATCCATTTTAAATCAAGTTGCCCAAATCTACACACATATGATTTTTAACATATTTCAGTAAGAGTTTGACTTGCTATTTGTTGTCTCCATAAGACATAGGAATAAGAATCCATGTATGTATATGTATGTTTTATCCATGGCTAACCATGAAGGTTCATGACAGGTTCTATTTGATCCTATTCAAAAGTCTGTCTCTTGTAGCTGCTGGAAGTTTAAGACATTTGAAATTTTATGTATCCATGTATTGAAAGTGTTCGTTGTTCTAGAAATTGAACAAGCGCCTAAAAAATATATACTAAAATATTGGACAAAGAATGCACGCAATGGTATTGTGCATGATGTGTGAGGGTAGGAGGTTAATGAAAACCCTAAGTTAGCTAGTACACAACGGTATGGGCAACTGTCTTCTAAAGCTATTAGATTAGCATTTGAAGTTGCTACATGTGAAGATTTACGCTTCCTTGTTGACAAAGGTATAGATGATTTGTGCCAATAAGTGACGAATGTTTGGTTAGGATAACAAAACATTCATGGGGAAACCAATCAACCCACTGCATCAGACCGTGTTGGCGTAGGCCAAGCAAGGAGATTCAAGATGAGAGATGAGTCTAATTGTTGAAAACGACCAAATGGTTAGGTAGAGCTTTAGAGTCATAAGAACAGAAAGGCTCTAACATCTAAGCGTTCACAACATCCACTACATCCAATATATAAACTTAGCATTCATTCATTTGTAAATCAGTTGCTTTCATTTCATGTACTGGTAATAATAATTTTTCTTCCCTTCAGGAGCATGGATCGTTAAGTTCATTGTTTTGTGGAGTGTCATGTTCAGCCCCTCCTATAGCTTGCAAGGAAATTCCAAGCGATGGGAATCCATTTAACTTTACAGGATTTCTAATGGTAATTGTGATTTAATAGGTATGCATCTATAATCATTGTCATAGTAACTCATTTATATTATTTCTCATGTACAGGAGCCACTAGAGGTTCCCACACAATCCTTGCAAAATCATGATATCTAGATGTGCCTATGTAGTTGCAACATTTTTTATATGCTCAACAGTTGTGTATTTTTTTATCTTTGTAAGTACTCATTTTTTAGGGTTGAGTTCCTTATAATTATTGGGATGCTCAATGACTCTATTCTTTTGGTATTGGTAAGCACGTGTATATAATAGGAGTACTCAGCATATGTATTTCCTAGGATACTGAGCATATGTAAACAGTATGCAAGTAGGATAACAAACAAAGAACTCATATGTATTATTTGTTAAATGGTGGAATACAAAAATGTTTATTTGGTAGCATCACTGCAATTCTACATGACTTCACACCACACTTCATATTACATTACAATTAAATTGCAATGACAACATAATTCAGAACATTCCAAATCTACAGTTGCATGTCACTTATTATATCAAGAGGTGTCTTCTTTCTGCTTTAAACTGATTAATAGATAATATCCCTTACATCTAGCATGTCATCATTTGTAATGTAGCTGTTAGTTGATCCATATGGACTCTGTTTGGTCATCAATCTCTGATTCACTGATATCTAACTCTTCACAGTTGTTGTCCATCCAAGCTCTGTATGCAAAAAACCAAGATCAGTCCAACAGCCTAAAAGAAAGGTTATGCATAACTTGATGCATAATTACCAAAGTCAAACTGGTTTCAAAAAATGAAACTCATGTAACCTCTTTGTAAAGTTCAATATTTCTTCAAAAATTAGTGAAGATGCCAAGGTGCATAATTCTCTAATTTTGACGGCAATTTGAAAATCATATTTATAGTGATCATCCTGTCTTCAATCATAAACACTACAGCATTTCCTATGTGGCTCAAACAGGTTGTTTTGCATGACTGAACCTCCAAAACATATTTGTAGATGTAGTGGGATATGCCAGCCTAAGAGCTTCATCAGAAAATACTAGACAAGGGTTATTGTTGAAAAGGCATGCATTGTTCAAGGTACCTAAAAAAAACTGGCAATCACTCTACTAATCTAGCTATATTTTTAGTTTCTTTAGTTATGGTTACTATGGAATTATGAAATATAATTCAAAATCATCTTCTGCAAAATTATTGAGTATTTAGAAGCAATTATGTTTGTTATTAATATGCAGTAACTTTAATTAGTCCTTATAGTAAATACAAGTTATGTAACTTCAAGTAAGGTTGTAACATAAGTAAAATTTCATAAAACTAACATTAAAAGCTGATACTGACACCTAACAAATAATTACAACACATTTTAGGTTGTGGCCTCTTTATGCATAACTTCAAATACAAGGGGCAGACTCTATAGGACATTATTTTGTAGGCAGCTCTCTATCCATACTGAGATTTCTTTTTGTCCATTATTTGTATATTAAAGATTACATCATTTGCATTCTTGGATTTTAGTTTAACTATCTAGATTATGGTCTCTTTATACATAGGATCCAAACTTTATAAAGAAAAAAAAAACCATCAAAGGGCAAAAGGAATTATTCTAAACCAGTAACTTAGTGTTCATGGAAAGGCTCTTGGTGGGAGTTTTGCCTAATTTGTCTGGAGTTATTCTAAACCATCATAGGGCAAAAGGAATTATTCTAAACCATCAAAGGCCAAAAGGAATGATTCTAAATCATTAAACCACAACATTATTGAACAACTCTAATATCATCCTTGCTTCTCCACAATCATACTGGGAAACCCAAAGCTAAATATCAAATGCACCAAACAAACAGGGGGCATACTCACTGTACTTAAATAACTTTACATAACATAAGAATTAATTTTTTGGATTACATATAAGAAACAATATATCAAAAAATTAATTATTTTAATCCACAATATATCACAACAAAAATTATTAAGGCAGAAATATTTCAATCCACAACTATACCTACCTCTTAGAAGTTGCAAACTCCAGAGCTATGATGATATTGTTGTCTTGAACCCACTTTCCAGAATCAAAGTCATGCCAATAACACTTCCATGGACGACTTCAGCTAGCTGACTCTGTGATATTTCTTGTTGAATGAAGAGAAGAAAAGGGGAAGGAAAAGGATTTGCTTCCATGGTCAACTTCGTCCGACAAACATTGCAATGCATACCTCATAGTGCAGCTGACGGTGGCCAACAAGCAACCCTACATGCTCAAAATAACATCGAACAATGGAAGAAGAAGAAAGTTTCCTCCTTTTGCAACGACATCATCTGTGTACAGGGTTTTTAAGGAAAAAAAATGACGCATGACAACGTCGTTTGCAGCTGAAGATTCTAAAAAAAAGAAAAAAGGCTACATGGACAAATCTCAAGTGTTGGATTAATCCAATATTGTAAATTGATTACAAGAGATTCTCCTGTATATTCAGCTACAGGAGAAAATCTGAACCCAAGTAGCTAGGGTTATTGTCAGTTCTCCCCTTTTCAGATCTCTTTTCTTCTCTGTCTCTTACTTTTGAGACAATATAAATTTTATATTTTTAAAGTTAATTTTGATGGAAGCCAACATTGACTTTTTTTTGTCCAGACATTACCTCGCAGTGGAAAAGCTCACACGTGAATTGTTTTGCAATGTTCCTCACTCATAATCTAGTGATACATTCTCAATCCTACCCACATACTAAATACACCAAATTTGCATTATCTCCTAGAATTGAAGCTGTAAGGTGAAGCTACTGGTGAGAGAGGGATTCACATATTAGGATTGTTACCACTTGGCGGCTTTTTCATTGTCGTTCAAGGAAATTAATCATTGTAAAGTCTTTTACAATATTATCCTCACTCTTTCTCTCACACAAAAGCAATCTCTATATAAAGTCAAACCCACCAAAGCCAGAGCTACAAGGGGAAGCCATGGTAGGGAGCAGGAAGTGTACTATGTTTAACGAGATAGTTACATAACCACTTTCAAAGGAGAACCGTGAAGAGTGGTTTGAATGTGTTAGAACCTATCTGATAGCTCGAGATCTGTGGAAAGTAATTAATGGGAAAAGTGCAAGACCAACCAGGTATCATGTGAAGGATTATGCAAGATGGAGAAGGAAGAATGTTGTCTCATGCAGGCCTCACTCTTTCTCTTATAACAAAGGAGTCTCTAAAGCCAAAGATGCTTGGCGTATTCTTAGTCAAACATACAACACTCCAAAGCCAGAGCTAGAGCTAGAGCCAAAGCCTGAGTCAAAGCCAAAGCCAAAGCCACAAGGTTAATACCCTATTCGAAATTCTCTTTCAACGTTGGAATGTCTTAAGATATCTAATTAGTTGAAGGCCAATTGTATTGAGAGTTTGATCAACTCTTTATAAGAAAAGCTAGAGTTAAATTATGTGCTTTTGACTTGTAATGGATGATGCTTTTTAGAATTTTGCATTTAAATTCTTATAAATGTTTGTCTTTTCTCTTTCTTCGGTATAGGATTATGAAGATGAAGGAATAATTACATTTATCAAACAAATTAAGTATAAAGCTCTGTGATAGTTACGAGACTTGAACAACCGTCTTAAATTTTGCAATAAATAATATTTTATAGTCATGCACATACCTTAAAGCATGATCTGAAATTGAAAGACTACCTTTCAGGTCAATTTCTCCATATCCTTCCCTCAATTATATATAATTCATGCATGTACATATGTGTCAATAACAAATTTTATTTAGTGGAAGGAATCATGTGTAGCAAACACTTATTAGTATATACGAACTGAATGCTTTTTGCTTTTAGTAAATGATGCATTATTAATGTTGCAATTTAATTCACAATACCTTTTCTTTTCTTTTCTTTTTCTTTTTTGGTATATGGTGATGATAAGTATAATTATTTGTGAAACACAATAATTATATATAACATTCATGCATGTATATATGGTCTTGATATATTAATTAGTTGGACATTGATTGCAGTGATGGAAGATCAGGCAGATTTTGATGTGACGGTTTTGTACAAGGCAATATGCGATAACAACTGGTGCATTGCGAAAGCATTTTTTGACCAACATCCAAGTGCCTTGACCACAAACTCACTTTTAGAGGCCAATAAGCACTTCATGTGGCTGCACAATTTGGGCACGTGGACATAGTAGAGGAGATGGTGAGATTAGTCCTGCCAGAAAGCCTTGAAATAGTCAATGATAATGGTTTTACACCACTTGCAATTGCTGCAAGATACCGTGGAGGCACTCGAGTTGCAGAATATATAGTGAATAGAAATAGGAACACACTTGGCATTCCAACCAAAAAAAAGTCACTTCCTATTACATTAGCTTTTCAACTTCGTGGAAACAAGGAAATGCAACGTTATCTATACTCCGTCACCCCACTAGAATACCTCAAACCAAAAAAAGGCGTTGAATTCTTGGTAATTATGACAAACTAACTCTACACAATTAAGAGTTGGTGAATTCTCATGCCCTATGTAAAAGCACTCATTCTTTGCCTTGTTGGTAGAGTTATTAATCATTGGATGAAATCGAAAATTTTTAATTTTTCTTAGTAGAAAAAGTAAAAATAAATCCAATGGTTGATGACATTGTCAACAAAGCAACATTGAATATACCGAATTAGTGCCACTTAGCTTGAATCATGGAAGAATTCCTTTGATTGCATCTCATGCTATGATTATATTTGACTATCAGATGTTGCTCTGCATTTGCTTCAACAATGCGAAGAAGTGCTTTTGACAGCCAACACACAATGGGGACCAATTATGAAAATGGCAGCCATGTCTTCTGCATTTTCCAGTAAAAGTCAACTTGTGTTCTGGAAACGATGGATTTATAACTGTTAGTATTACTACTTTACTTTTCTAATATCTTTATTATTTATCATTACAGTTTTCATTATATATTATATGCTCTTTAAACCATATAATACAATAAGGCTGCATTATAATGGTGAAAGTAGATAGATAGCCTCTGTGCTCCGACTCTAATCGGAGGATCAGTACTATCTTGTGTAGTGCAAACTGCAATGTTTTTCTAAACATTTCTATTTTAGATAACAAAAAGTATATATAGATTTTAAGAGAACAAAATGTGTGTGAGTGTATATATATATAACATGTCTATTAATTAATTAGCATTAAAAAGGTAAAGTATTCTCTGAAAAAATTGAGTAAAATTCCCATTTGTTCTTTGTCCTTTTTCATTTCTTTTAATTTAATGAAGCTCAATTTCTTTTTTGTTTCTTTTATCTCTTTTTTGGTGCAAGACATAAATATACAATCAACTACAATCAACTTTGTTCGTGTAGACATTCAACAAAACGACAAAGGTGAAAGAGTTCAAAGTAAAAAGAGGATCACTAAATCCAAGCCTCGTACCAACCATTACTCTCTTCCATATAGGCTTTTCCCATAACTTGTAGTAAACTAAAATTAATTAGCAAGCTAATTAAACTTTGTAACTCTTGATCATATATAACTGTAGCTCACATAATTAATTATATTTATTCAATAAATGAGCACTGTTTTGAAATATATACGAGTACCATTAAAATATTATTATTTTTATTCAAAATCTTGGTTAATTATAAGTAGAAATTTATAAATGCTTGTACCAATATATCCTGAGGACTTATGTAGGAAAAATCTTTATGTAGTATATACTCCTTGTTGAATCCTTGGTCTTACACTTCCCTTACAACAGGGCTTGGTCTACTACGCAAGTTCATTTCCAATGCCAATAATTTGTTAGGTATATCATCTGCCAATTTTCTTCCACACTATGACACATTTGATGCCAATTGACATAATTTTATATAAATGAGTTACCAATGTAGGAATGAAGGAAATATATCTGAAGTTGCAATAGGCATGAGCAACTCAAATTCTAAGCCTACTTTGTAAGAATGTGCCTTCTCTAATTACCAAGAAATGAGAGGCAACAAATGTCCATTTAGAAGCATTGTTTCTTGCAACTAGAGAAGGGAATATTGAGTTTGTGGAGCAAATATCAAAAGCATATCCACAATTAATTCTACTCAATTCATAGCCCTCAGGGTGGAACACTTACTTTTATGTTGTTGAATATCGTCAAGCGGAGATTTTCAACCTGATCCATGGACTTCACTTTAAGGATTCACTAACATCAAACATTGCCACTGGAAGTACCTTGCTAATGTGGCAGGCGAGTTGGCTCCTTCTTTCCAATTCAATCGCATCTCAGGACCTGCCTTACAAATGCAAAAAGAATTGCAATGGTTCAAGGTTAGAAAAAAGCATGCATTTCTTTCCATAGTCATGTAGGGATATCAACAAGTGAAATAATATATATATATATATATATATATATATATACATACACACACACACACACACACACACAATACGCTACATTAGAAAATTCCGATTATGAAAAGCCTAACATATTATGAGAAGTGAATCATTAACTAGAAAATTTAAAATCCCTAAGAACAACAAGTTTATCTCTAAGAAAATTTCAATATTGTTGAAATTTTGCAAGAAATTATAAGGAAAGCAATTAATAGGAACTCATATATATATATATATACATATATATACACATATGTATATTTATGGTTGTTGAACAATATTTAAAGAAAGTAACCCAAAAAATTTAGGAAACTTTTATTTCTTCGTCTTGCATAAACAAATACATGCTTAGGGATTCATTGATGATTTTGTATGTAAAAAAGTAAATAAGTTTTATATGAGTGATGATCATGTGATTTTGAGAACAACATTTTTCTTGATTATGACGAATTAATAATTATAATTTTAAGCAATATTTTATTAAAAGATTTTGTGTGCCATAATTAATGAATTATATTATAGTAATAAATCTATTTGTTAGAATAACGTATAATATCTAGGGTTTAAATCTGTTAAAATATTATATAGTGTCCACCCATAAAGGGTGCTCATTATGTAAGGGTAAAATAGTAATTACAAAAATTACTATTAAACTCAAACCCTAGTTAGTCTTTATAAAAGGGTTAGACTATTATACGATAGATAATTGAGATCTAAAGAGAGACTTAAGACGTTCTGAGAGGAATACCTGCAAGTATTATGCAATCGTATTAGATAGGGGATTTAAGTTGTGAAAACCCTAGATACACCTAATACACTGTGGATATCTCATTCGATCAGTGATCCCAACTAGAGTTCGATCAGCTTCTGCAATCAAAAGAAGTATGTAAGTCTCCTACCCTGAATTATTTATGAATGTGTTCATTATTTAATTTCCTTCACTATTAAAAAGTTAAACTATTGTTATATATTTAGTAATCATTAATTACATCATTACTAAGGAATATGATGTTCGAGCGAGCTTATAATTATCATTTTTACATTGTTAGATAATTCTTTCTTCTAATGTATATAAATAGTGCTAGTTTTAATAGATATTATAAAAAACAACATATGAGATATATAAACTTCTAATTTATTGTGTTTCCTTTCAACTTACACATGCTTATGTTGTTCTTAGTAATGTGATATGGGATATATTAGCATTGCAAATATTGAGTCAACCCTTTTTTAACCAAATTAAGGAAAGTGTATCTTGCATTTTTTAGGATGCCTCACGTTATAAGATGAAATTAAGCATGCTTGTTATTTGCTATTTGCTATTTGCTTTTTAAATAAATGCAGGAAGTGGTAAGTGTGGTACCTCCTAGATTTAAAAGACTCCAAAATCGCGATGGAATGCAACCTAAAGATATATTCAAAGAGTGCCACACAGACTTAAGGAAGGAAGGAGAGAAATGGATGAAAGAAACAACATCTTCTTGATCTGTTGTTAGTGCTCTACTTGCTACCATCATGTTTACTATGGCTTTTGTTGTTCTAGGGGGAAACAATCAAGAGTTCGGGTACCCAATATTTTTGAAAAAAAAAAGTTATTTGTTCTTTTCATAATCTCATATGCATTATCATTGTTTTCCTCTTCAACTTCGGTATTGATGTTTCTAAGGATCTTTACCTCACGTTATGCAGAAGAAGATTTTCTCAAATCCTTGCCTAGAAAGTTGATAATAGGCTTTTCTGCACTTTTTTTGTCCATTGCAACTATAATGATAGCTTTTTCTTCCTACATCCTTATCATGCTACAACATACATACTCATGGTCATTTTTTCCTGTTATTATGCTTGCTAGTGTTCCAATAACCCTTTTTGTGCTGTTACAATTCCCTCTTCTTGTTCAAATGATTTCTTATACTTATGGTCAAGGCATTTTCAATAGGAATGTGAAGCCATGGCTATGAAAATATATGCATAATTGATATCCTATTATATGTATATTTATTGAATGTATAATAGGTTTCTTACAAGTCATGATAATGTATTTGTTAGAGACTTCAAATTGCATGACAATATAAAGCTCTCATGGTGATATTGTATAATAAGTTTGATTTTTTTTTCCCAACATTAACAACTTATTTCACTTCCACAGTGATATAGTGTAGTTTCTCCAAGTAAGATTTCAAATAATAATTACAATAAAATATAATTGTTGTCATAACCGACCTTTCGGCGGAATAGATAAAAAGTTTTCAAATTGATTCCCAAAATGAAACTCGAAAATAAATTAATTTGGAGTCGCCACCAAAATTTTTAATGGAAAACCAATTTAAAACAAAAAGAAAAAGGCAATATGGTCTGCGAAATCAGAGATGAGTTCCGGAGTCTATTTGAGTGTGGGGAAGGTGTTAGGCACCCCACAACACCCATCCACACGGACAGTTGCCTTAAACCAGTCAGCTGAAATAGAATATGGCTTTTAATTTATCTCGATTACCCTTTTATCAACATGCATGTCCGTTAAACAAAAGAGACAAAACAGCAAGAATGAAAGCAAACAAATAGATATTTACAAAAGGGCGAACTTGACCTAGGATAAGAGCTTAGGGCCTACGTACCGTATGATAGGGATAAAAGTCCACATAGTTCGACCAAATGGCATGTTTCTTGGTTGATGATTTGTGAATTTTGTGATGAGTACAGGAGGGTTTCGATTAAATGGATTTTCGTAAACAAAACGTAACTAGGATTTAGTTCGTGTGTTTTAATTTACGACAACCTAATTAATCTAACCCTCTTGACCTCTTCATTTTTCTCTCTTTCTAATTTTTTTTTTTTAGTTTTGGGATTTTAATCTTTATTTTGAAATTTAAATAAAATGAAGTGATTATAATGAACGAATTCAATCACATAAAGAAAAGAAATTATTTAATTAAGACATTTATTTTCATAATATTGTTATTATTGTTATTATTATTTTATAACAAATATGTGCTGATTTTGGGGATCCAAGGAGATTAAAATCTCACATGACCCTATGCAATCGAGGAGAACTATATTCTCACACGATAATTTCGTAAATAATAAAAATTATTTAATTAAAGTAACTATTTAGTTATTATTATTTTTAAAACCAATATGTACCAAATTTAGGGATCTAAGGAGATTAAAATCTCACATGATCCCTAGCAATCAAGGAGAACAAAATTCTCACATGATAATTTCAAAAATAATGAAAAATATTTAATTAAAGTCAATATTTAATTATTATTATTTTTAAAACAAAATGTGTACTAATTTTAGGGATCTATGGAGATTAAAATCTCACATGATCCCATGCAATCGAGGAAACAAAATTCTCACACGATAATTTCATAAATAATGGAAAATATTTAATTATTATTATTATTATTATTTTTAAATCAATTTTTGATACATTGTTGGAAGAGGATAAGAAAACAGGAAACAAAGCAACATTTTTTTTAGTTAAAAATGCTCTAAAACCTTGCTCCATCAAGGGTGCACTACTGGAACAATTGAGTTATACAACAACTGAGAGTAACAACAATTGCCTATTTTGATCACAATGGTAGCAACTAGCAATAAAAATAAATAAGAGAAAATGAAAAAAAGAAATAGAAAGATACCATTTCTCTCATTGTGCTTTGCTTCATATTTGATTGTCTATTCGCAAGCCAATTTGGTGTCAAAGCTGCTCAAGCATATTGCAAAAGCCTGGAAAGCAGATAGAGGATACCGATAATCCATGGTGAACATATCTTTCCTAACTTTGCCAAACTGCAGAATTATCTTATCATGATCTGGTGGGGCTGGTCGAGATGGTGTGGGTGTGCCAGCAGCTGGCTAGGAGGCAGCAATCAACTGATAGTTTTTAACAGAGGCAACCGTTACCCATCCACGAAAGATGAGGCACCAACATTGCAACTGTTCATGCCATCTTAGAGGTTTATTTTTTAGGATCAAGGGTCTTATCTTGCCTTCCTCATCCTCGATACTACAGGATGCCCTAATCTCAGAAAATCTTGCACTACTGAACTCAATAGAGTGATCAAGAGACTTTGAGAAGGAGATACTACAGAACAAATCCTCAAGGGAGCAAGGAAGCTGCTCGAGTTGGCCAAGAACAATGCCATCAGTATCAAGCGTAGAAGCTGGAATTGAATGCGTAATGCAGTGCATCCTCCTTGGGCCTCGTGTTCCGAGCACATTTAATTCATATGTCACCTAAGCTATGTTGTAAGTACCAGATAGAACCTTTGGTGAAACCTTTTTGGAGTAAAACCTTCAGTTGTCCTCCCAATCCCAAGAGGGGGTATATGGGCATAAGTGAATGGAGGATGTGTATCATATATTATGAACTTTGTACCAAGAAAGTTTTATCTCAGCTTTCCAATGTAAGTGCTACTTGATCTTGAGATGTTGTTAGCATCCATGGAAATAACATACTCTGTCTAAGTTATTCTTCTTGTCCTCTTAGCAAAAAGGAGGAATTTTCCATTTTCAACTAACAAAGCAAGGCACAGGATTCTGGGCTCTTCACAATTTCTTTGCACATGTTCCTCCAAGACCGGCAAACTACAGCGCATGCAACAACATGCTTTCGAGCAGGCCATATGCTATCACTCTCCTTTAACCTTTTAATTACATCATATAACAATTCTGGGGGGTAGGCTAGCCCAGTGGCTATTTTGAATTACCAAAGGCTAATCATGCAAATCTTGAAAAGAACCGTGAGACTTTCCTCGGCGATGACCAGTCGACCTAACATCAAAACTCCATCTAGATAAACTCCCAAAACTATCCCTTACATCATGAACAATGCTCCAGAATGACATCTTAGTGTGTGATCCTAAGAATATCACTATATATCTCTGTTCTTATAATTTCTGTTGGGCTATATCTGACTACCGTGCACATATGGCTCTGAAGACCTAGAAGTGAATGTAATTCAAGCTGATAAAATCACCATAGCTGGATCAGAAGCTGCCCTTTACGCAGATTGGAGAGATCCAAAGCTCAAGAACAATCACCACTTGTAGAGATGAAATCCACAGCACTATCCTAAAAAAAAGAAAAGAGAGAGAAAGAAAGAGAGAGATTCAAGAGCTTTTTGGTCAGAATTCCAAACACTTTCTTCCTTCCAAGAGTGATCCCATCTCCTTACCTCATTCTCTCTCTTCTCTCTCTCTCATGTCCAGACTTCAATGCTGCATTCATTTCTTCTTTCGGTCTCCCTTCTCAACTTGTCTCCCTTTTCCACCTCTATTTTTGGCTGAGATAACAGAGGTGGCAGAGCTTTCTCTTTCCTCTATGCTTCTGTGTCTGTCATTATGTCTTCTTCCTCGGTTCACATCGGCTCTCCTCCCTTTTCGCATTGCTCCGCCATTTTCCTCCTTCATCAGCTTTCTCTCCTCCTCTCGATTCGTGGCTTCTCTCGGCCTACTCCTTCTCTGCTTCGTTCTGCCAGCCTCATTGCTGCCATTTCAAAAGTCCTTCATTATTTCCTGTCCATTTCGGTCATCTCTGTTCCACCTCTCTAAGTGCCCAAGATGCCTTTGTTCTTCTCCTTTATTGTTCCCTACTTCAGAGCCCTTTGTTTTCCCATAACCTTCTCACCTTTCACTCAGTCTCAGCCCCCTCTTTCTCTCTCTACCAGCACGGCATTCTCCAACTAATAGCTGCTTCTCCCCTTTTCCCTCCAACACTCACCGTCTTCCCTTATTGTGAACCAAGCCGCCAATTTTTAATCCTCCATTGCATTTCATCATCACGTATTTTTTTATGGCCCCTAGAAGCAGGAACACTTCATGATAAAAGTTTGATAAGATCCCTAGCTTTAATAATAACATAGGGGTCCCTCGTGTTTCGGGTTGTTGAAACTGACATTAAGCCCCCAACCATCTTTTCACTACCGCTCTCACCTATCAAGTTGTAATTTTATTATATATCTTTCTTTTTTAATTTTTATTATTATTATCATTATTATTAGTTAACTTTCATTTTATTATTTTATTATTTTTAATTTTTTTCTTATATATTCTTTTTTATCTTTTATAATTTTTTCTTGATTTATTATAATTAGCTAATTTTATTTTTAAATTTTGGGTTTATTTAATTGTCTCCCATTATTTATCTTTAGTTTCAACTTGTCCCCAGAGAATGTCATTTGAAGCTTTATTGTTTTAAAATTCTTTTATTTGCTTAATTATTAATTAATTGGGGTATCAATTAATTAAATAATTAGGTAATTAAGGATGGGGTGTTCACATTTGTAATAATACTAATCACAATATTATGATTTGTCATCAAGCAATAAGTGAGTTTAGACATATTTAGAAGTTTACTTTAAGGTTCACTAGGTAGTAGTAAAGAGCTACTATGGTGCCAAATTATTAGTTTTGGAGTTCAAAAACTTTGAAAGACAAGCAAAGAATAATTAATTCTTTTTTTGTATCCTGGTCCTCCCTATTTCCTTGCCAATTTTGCATCCCAAATGGTCAAATTTTCAAAATTAAAAAAAATCTTTAAAGGACAACTCAAAAAAATTAATTATGTTTCTATTGACCAGTTGTTATGCCTGCTTGGTTAGGTTTATCGTAGTGTGTGAGGTTGCTACTTTGCCTAGTGGAGAGAACCATTTTTCTGCTATAAGTGGCATGAATATGAGCATTCCATTATGTAGCCATGGCTAAGTAAGGTATGGCATCTCTTTGGTTAGTGAATCTTAGGTTGGTGTGACCGTTTCCCTTTCACCTCTTCTTGACAATAGGCTCATTAAGATGGTACCATCATAACCATTCAACCATATATTATTTTCTCTTATTTTAATTTTCAACCTTGTCAAGCTATATTTATAATCCCATATTAGAAAATTTAAGAGACAATTAACTAATTAATTTATTATTTTTCTCATTAATATGAAAAAGGTTCAAATTTTAAAGAATTCCTTATTTAAAAAGTAACTAATTAATTTATTAATTTTCTTGTTCGCTTGTCATAACCGACCTTTCGGCGGAATAGATAAAAAGTGTTTAAATTGATTCCTAAAATGAATCTTGAAAATCAATTTATTTGGAGTCGCCACCAAAATTTTTAACAGAAAATTTTGGGAAACCAATTTAAAACAAAAAGAAAAAGGCAATATGGTATGTGAAGTCAAAGACGAGTTCGGGAGTCTATTTGAGTGTGGGGAAGGTGTTAGACACCCCACAACACCCATCCATAAAGACGGTTACCTTAAACCAGTCAGCTGAAATAGAATATGGCTTTTAAATTTATCTGAATTACCCTTTTATCGACATACATGCTTGTTAAACAGAAGAGACAAAACAACAAGAATGAAGGCAAACAGATAGATATTTACAAAGGGCAAACTTGACCTAGGATAAGAGCCTAGGGCCTACATACCCCATGATAGGAATCAAAGTCCACGTAGTTCGACCAAAAAAAGCATGTCTATTGGTTAATGATTTGTAAATTTTGTGATGAGAACAAGAGGGTTCAAAATTAAACAGATTTTCATAAACAAAACGAAATTGGAATTTGCCTTGTGTGTTTTAACTTACGACAATCTAATTAATCTCGCTCTTCTGATCTCTTAATTCCTTCTCTTTTTAATTTTTTTGTTTATTTTTCGAATTTTAAATCTTAATTTTAAAATTTAAATGAAATGATTACAGAACGAGGTTTTTAATATTTTTGGCAGTTGATATTTTTTAGAATCAAAATGTAATTATAATGAAAGGAATATTTTTGAATTTTTGAATTTATTTATTTATTTTTTGAATTTTTAAAATTGAAATTTATCGTTGAAATTAGGACGAAAATAAAACTATTTTGAGATTTTTGAATTTATGTATTTTTGGATTTTGGTTTTTGTTTATTTTTGGATTTTTAAAATTATAATTTATTGTTGAAATTTGAATAAAATTATAACAAAAGGCCTTTTTTAGAATTTTTGAATTTGTATATATATATATATTTTTAGGTTTTTGGAATTTTCTAATCTTGAAAGTGGGATTATAATTGACAAGATATTTAATTGGTTTTTATTTTTTTTATTAGAATTCATTCTAAACTTTAAACTATAATAGAAAAATATTTCTATGATTTTGAATTTACGATTTTTGTATATTTTCTTAAAATTAGAATTTATTTGAAACTTAAAGTAAATGAAAAATCTTCTTAGGATTTTTAGTTACATAATAAGTAGGACAAACTTCCTTATTTTTAACTAATTCATCCCAATATCTTAACTGTTAATTTTTGAAACCTGAGGCAACTCAATGTCCCACGCGGTCTCTCATAATTAACTTTTTGGTGCCTGAGGAGATAAGCGATCTCACGCAAGAACCCAAAAATAGGGAATAAAATATTTGAAAATTTTTAAGGATTTTGTTTTTATGAATTTTTATGGATTTTGAAATTAGAATTCTTTTAGTCTTAATTTTAATAAAATTAATTCCCCAAAGCCTACGGAGACCCAAGTCCCACATGACATTTTTTTTTTAATTAAAATTTATAAAACACCAGATTAATCATTTTGTATATAATAGAAAATGCTTAGTTAAGATATTTATTTTTGCCTTAATATTATTATTATTATTATTATTATTATTATTATTTTAAAACAAGTATGCACTAATTTTCAGGATTTATGGAGATTAAAATCTCACATGACCCCAAGCACTCGAGGAGAAGAATATTCTCACACGATGATTTCGTAAATAATGGAAAATATTTAATTAAAGTATTTATTTATTTATTTGTATTATTATTATTATTTAAAACAAGTATATATTAATTTTTGGGATCTAAGGAGATTAGAATCTTACACAACCCCAAGCACTTGAGGAGAAGAATATTCTCACACGATGATTCCGTAAATAATGGAAAATATTAAAATATTTATCTTTGCATTATTATTATTTTAAAAACAAATATGTACTACTTTTAGGGTCTAAGGAGATTAAAATCTCACACGACCTCTATTTGTTAGTTTTTAGTACCTGAGGAGACTTATAGCCTCACATGGTAACCCTTTAAAAATAATTATTATTATTATTATTTTCAATTTATGAATTATTTGATTTCATCACTATTAATTTGTATTTTACTTATTTATTTAAGAAATTGTGTACTAACTTCTGAAGCTCAAAGAAACTGAGAATATCATATGGCCTCTCCTTAAGTGCCTAAGGGGATTAGTGTTCTCATGCGGCACTATTGAAAATTAAGATGAGATAATAATAGTAATGGTGATAAGAATAAAACAAAATTAAATAAATGAAGAAACAAACAAATAAAATAAATAAATAAAACATCAAGAAATGAAAGAACGTGCCTTACCGCAGCCAACATTCACGTAGCTAACGTCCACAACCTCACGCACTGCCACAACCTACTCATGTGGCTCCATGTCTAACTGAAAATGGTGAGATCGAATGACACCTAATGCCACCAAAATCTTCAGCACCACACCTTACCAGAAGTTGTACATGAATGCATCTCTTAGGATTTTCCTAGCTAAACAAACCTTAGCGTTTTTCCACACTCAGAAACTGGCAAAATGATTCTGAGGAGCTTAAACCATTTACATTTCTGTCATTGTTTGGCATGAGTTATCCTCACTGATCGAGGTCTCTTGAGATCTTGATGCCCAAAGAGAACTAAAGGCTCAAAGGCGACCATAGTACTCTCCAATTGTAAGAAAACATCATGCTGCTTGACGAACTATAAGCAACTAACATAACTGGTGAAGGGTTTGTTGCCTCAAGTTATCAGCCTGGCGGACAAATCCTTCACGATTCGCGAGCTTGGCCATGGCGAAGACCATCTGTTGCATGCTATTGCTGACAAGCCACTGGCCTTGAGAGAAAGCCTCCCCTGCTTGCCGCGAAGAATGTCTGAGGCTATACATTCCCATGATCTACTGTTCAGCTAGTGGCTCTAACTGTTGTATCAACATTGTGATGAGTTTAGAGGGTTTGAAACCACCTATCCAAAGGAAGCAACGTTCAACATGAGAAGTCCACATGCCTGTAATAAGATGAAAGACATCTAATTTCGCAGCCACTCCTTTTAGCTAGAAAATCTCATCATAATGTGAGAGATAAGCGTCCATCATTATTCTTAGCTCGTCATCCGATAGCGACACCTGCAGCCCCGCCCGTAACTTCCTCATGAGGTGGTGGTCGTCTTCTAACCATCTTACATATTCTATGTCAAATATTGCAACCCCAGAACTTATGTTGCCACCAGCACCAACACAACCCAAGAATAGTCCCTGAGAGCATGCTCTTTGAAGGTCTTGTTCAAGCTTGGTAAGCTTGATCCTATTGAACTCTAGCTGCTACACATAAGCCTTTTTCCTTAGATTACTCTTCCTGGACACCTTTCTGTCTTGAGCTAAATGTCTCAATGTCTTTTTGTCAAGTCGTTTCCTTGATGAAGAGCCAACTCCCTTCCATTTCTACAACTTTTAACTCGCTCTTCTCGTGCTCTTCCCTCCTTAAACAACACCCAACTCAATGTACGTCCTCCAACTAAACTCAGAGGCAGAGTCACAGAATACTCTGCTACCAAGAAATCATCATGTTCAGTAGAGAATAATATTTTTGGGAGCTAATTGCATCTGTGCAGAGCGCTGTGATCAGAAAGGCTACATGTTTGGAAATCGAACGGTCTGAGACATTCACCCAAGCTAAGGGTGGTTGTTTGGTAGGCATTGTCAACGGTGCCAAAAAAGCCCCTTGGCCTCTATGTTCTAGCTTTGGATAAGGACTCTTGTAGGGTCAGATTCGTTGCAGAATTATCCGGCGAGAGTAGTCACGAAACGGTGGCTGATGTTGGTAGGGGAGGCCGAGGTGAATTCTCTATCACCGGTGCTCCTCATGCATTTCAATGAGGTTAACAACTTGCTTTCTCTCTCTGCATCTATGCTAATGCTATTACTCCCAAATGTAACTGCTCTTTTAGTCCTCATGGGGATTACAGGGTATAATGGCAAGTGATTATGTAAAACGAAGATTTTAGGAGGATGAGGCACTAAGTAAAAGATTGATGTTCTTTGCAGAAAATCTCCATCTACTTGAGGCACATTCTGAACAAGACAAAGAACCCACTCTCTAACACCTACAGTAGTTAACAAAAATCATTTCCAGTCACACCCAACACCAAATCATTGGAAACAAAATTATCCAAAGGCTTTCATTCTTCTCTTCTCTTCACATCTGTTTGTTCTTCATTTGTCAGCCTCACCTCACATAGAGCCCTCATTGCCATCTATTTCTTCATATTGGCAAATCAAGGGCTCAACGTAACCATCAAACTGAGGATGTCCTTGGCGATGTTCATCTCCTACCGCTCCTTTTGGTTTTCAGTTTTCAATTCATCTCCTCCTTTTCTTTGTGTTCCTTCCTAGTTTTCTCTCCTATCCCTTCTCCTTTTTTTTCTCCTTATGCATAGTTACTCTCTCTCATTTTTGCTCTCTTTTCCCAGTCCCCAAGCAAGGGTAGTCTTTTTTCCTCTCCCCTTTTTCACTCTATCTTCTCTTCACTGTACTCTTCCTCCGCTCTCACATCGTGGTGCTGCCACTACAGCTGCTGCTAGAGCCCCGTTCATTGATCACTCCTCAGTAGCTCTGTGCTTTTTCCTTTTTCCAGCCTTTTGCTACAGTTCTTCACATGAAAGGGATTGCAGCCTTTTTTCTTTAAAAAAATTTTTATTACTATTATTATTATTATTATTAATTAATTAATATTTTTTGAGTTTTTAATTTTCTATTTTTGTTTTGTTATATATTTTTATTTTTTTATAATTTTGCTTTGATTTATTATAATTATTCTAATTAGCTAATTTTTTTTTTAGTTTTAAGTTTATTTAATTGTCCCCCATTATTTATTTTTAATTCCAAGTTCTCCCCCAATTGAAATTGTCCTTTGAAGTTTTGTCATTTTTAATTTCCCTATTTGCATAATTATTAATTCATTGGTGTATCCATTAATTAAAGAATTAGGCAATTAAGGATGAGGTGTTCACATCGCTCTAAAGAATTTTCAAGCTTCAAAGAATAATTCATTAATTTTCTCATTCACTCCAAAAAAATTCCCACAATTTGAAAATTCTCAATTTAAAATGTGGTGAATTTATTTATTAATTAATAACTTCATTATTTTTCTCATTGACTACAAAAAATTTACGCAAATAATGACTTCATTATTTTCTTATTGATTATGAAAATTTTACACACTTCAAAGAATTTTTAATACATGTATGGAAAAAGTGAAAAGTCATTGCACAAAGAGTTAAATGTTTACTTAACAGAGCCTTCTTATTAGTCAATGGAGCTCCCACGTTAAAGGGTCCTACTTTACTTATATATATTTTCTCATTCATTCCAAAGAGCTCTCAAACTTCGAAAAATGATTCATAATTTTCTCATTCACTCCAAAAAAATTCTCGCAAGTAGAAAAATACTAAATTTAAGAGGTGGTTAATTAATATATTAATTAATTACTTCATTATTTTCTCATTGACTACGAAGAATTTACATAAATAATGACTTCATTATTTTTCTGTTAATTACAAAGAAGTTATGCACTTTAAAGAATTATTTATATATGTATGAAAAAGCTAAAAAGTCATTTCACGAGGAATTGAGATTTGCTCAACAGAGACTTCTCATTAGTCAATGGAGCTTCCACATTAAAGGGAACCTACTTTACTTATATATAATAGTTTATAACAAAGATTCATGTAAAGGTACTTTAGCAAGTAATGTTGATCCCATTTATTGAAAGACCAGAGTTTTAATGATAACAACACAAGAAGAAAAGTTTTCCTATGTATTACTTAAGAGCTTTTGTAAATGATATTAAGCTTATAGGAATCATTTAAAATGAATGTATAATCAATTCTATGTCTTAAAGGTTGAGAAAAAGCTAATTTGAGGAACTTTGGAAGTCCCCAATTGACTGGCCACTTACCAGCAATCAACTAACTGGTCACCTTCTGAGAGGCACTAGTTAGCTGCTAACTTGAGTCTTGATCGACTAGGAGCTCTCTGTGAGTCACCAGTTGATTAGCCACCTGCCAACAGTCAACTGGTCACACCTAGAACAAGCATTAGTCAACTATCATTGAGACCATTGACTGGGAGCTCTTTGTGAGTGAGCAGTCAACTATTGGGGTCTAGAATTTGAAAATTATGAAAAGGAATGAAGAAGCAATCAACTAGTCAATGGTGAACAGTCGATTGGTTAATGGTAGAAAAGCCATAACAGATTTATAACAACTATATTTTGAAATATCTGATTTCCCACTCACTCTCAACAAATCTATTGGATCTCAATCTATATAAACTCGACCTATGACCCCTCAAATAACAAGAAAAACATTCAAGAGTGAATATATCATTAGTTTTCATCATCTTATCAACTCTATATCATATTAGTGCTTCATTGTATTATCTACTCTATTCAAAGAGTTATTCATTTGTAATTCTTTCTTCCTTTTGAGAGAAAAGCTCAAAGAGGTTCCTTAAGAGAGTCAAGCTAAGAGAGAGCTTGGGTTTAGAGGAAGTATATCCCTGAGAGTGTTCAAGGAGGTTCCTTGAAGGAGTCAAGCTATGAGAGCTTAGAAATTAAAAGAGGTTCTCTTGGGAATTATATTGATTTTATGAGATAGTGAAAAATTCCAAAAGGTTGCTTAAGGACTAGACATAGGCTTAGGTAAAAGCTGAACTAAGATAAATTTCTGTGTCTATACTTCTCCCTTACTCCTTTTTATATTCTGCATTTATTGTTTCAAGTTTGATTTGATTATTTCATCTTGGTTTTAAAAGGAGTTTATCAGTAAAAGCTTTATAAAACCTAATTCACCCCCTCTTAGGTTCCAACCTTGCTCAACAAGTGGTATCAGAGCTAAGGTCACATGTTCAATTCCCAGCGAGGCAATTGCTAAGGAGGAGATTGTTGGCCAAGGTGTGTGGTAGCAATTATCCTATGGTGGACGCCTAGGTGTGGGGCCAAATTACAATTGAAACTCGACATTTGTGCTAGGTCGTTGTCAAGGAAATAGAGTTGCGTCCTGACTAACAGCTATAGCTTTTAGCCTAATGGTAAGTGTTTGATCCTACAAGTAAGTCCAATAGTGAACTCCATTATGAAGAATCAATTTGAGGTAAAGCTTGTTGAAACCCAAAAGCTATCGATTTGTTTCTTTGTGGAAATACATACTTTAGTTGGTTTACTACATAATTGAAGTTTACAAGGTATTAACTTATCAACTTGCTTTCATAATCATCATAATTATAGTAAATAATTTATTTTTGAGATAAATTAGTTAATAATTTAAGAAAAGAAAGTACTTAAGAGAATCACTAAGCATAATATTGGTAATGAAGATATATGATTTTAGGAGAGTAAATAAAACATAATAATTCATTTTTCCTTTCCAATAAAATATTGAATAAAGAAGATATCTATAAACTAAGGGAACTTTGTGGGGAATAAGTTGGATTTCATTTAGTCTATTTACACTAAATCTATAGTTAAAATGACAGTTGAGAAGTATGGTGAGCCTAGAATAATAAAATAGTTCCCTTTTTATTTAAAATTACAATTTTTTAATAGGAATTAGGAACTGGGTTTAAGAAGAAATTATTTAGGTAAAATTATTTCTCTAGACTCAAAAACAAAAAATTTAAGGTTGTCATACTTTGCATTATAAGGACTTAGAGAATTCCTTTGACAATCTAGCATTTACGTGAAGGACACAACAAGAGGTAGACTTTGGTGTTCATATGTCTGGTGACTAGATAACACTAGTTATGTGAATTTTTATTTTATGCTATCTCTTTGAAAAAATATTTATTATTTAAACTTCCTTGTGCTTTAGGGTTGACTGATTGAAATTTATAAACTTTATCTATATTCTCTAGTATTTTGGAAGTTCTAAATATGTAGATTACTTTGATTTTACAATTTGAATCACATTGATTATCTATTTATGATTTAAAGTAATTCTAGATCTCTAAACTTCTTTATTGTGTACTTTGAAGTATTCTAATTTTATATTTGTGAAGTACTTTGATTCTTTAATTATGAAGGATTCTGATTCTATATTTGTTATGTACTTTGGTTCTAAGATTTAGAATTACTTTTATGCTGTCTCTTTGGGTAAGTTTCATTCTAAATTTTTAAACTTATGATTTGTTTATTAAGGATTTATATGTGTAAAGAAATTTTCAGGGAATCCATCCGAAACAAGACCCTATAGCTAATGACTATAAACGTTAGCTATAGTGCACTATGATCTATATTTTAATGTGACTGGGCATGGTGCCATTATTATAATACTCTATCTGAGATCTAAGACTAATACACTGATTATTCTGAGTTTAATCCTCGTAATGGATAACTGATATGTTCTATTAAACTAGCATAAAGTTAGCATCTAATTTCTAATGGTTCTGTTAGATGTTCCCCACCATTTTGTTTGATTTTTTTTTTTAAGAAATTTTTTTTAATACCCTTCTATTGTAAATGAAATTTGATTTTTTTCCATTCCAAATTTCGTTTTATACCTTCGATTAGCATTCATGTGAGGATTAAGAAAATTTTTTTATACTAATTGTATTATTATATAACGTTATTTCAATTTCAAGGATATATAAATGGTATGTGAAAAGCTCTTTCATACTTGGTCTATCCCTCCCTTACACTCATTGAGTTTCCACTCAACCCTTGTTATTTATCATTTTTAGATAGTAACGATGATTTAGGACACCTACCTATGGAGTAGGAGCATATAGGTGCCTCTTGTTTGGTGAGCATTACATCGTTAGTAAGGGAAAAACATTTTATTTTGTTGTAGAATCTATATTCGTATTCTAGTGGCTCCCTTGTACACAGGCAATGGTCCTATTTTGTTATTTTGTGCTATTGTTAGGAGCAGAGCTCTTTTTCTTGTGGTATGTTAGATTTCTCATTGTAAACAATTAAGGAGATCCATATTTTAGGGGAAATTATTAAAATTTCTACATAGGGTTGAAACTAATTCTTTTGATATATATGTATATATTCTATGTTAGTTCCACCTATTTATAATTCTATTGTTCAGATTGTTATAAGATTTTTAAAAGGTGTCTAATAGGTTTACGAGGGCTAGATTTACCTCATTCCCCAAGCCAATCATGTATTCATTATAAGGCATAACTAGCCTTCATTCCAACAAGTAACATTCTCCTATAATACACTGATTATCAACATATGATTGCTCTAATTGTACCTTTTGTAATATTTATTTGTATGCAAGACATAACTACTACATAGATTAATCCAACTTAATAATTGCCAAAAAAAATTGAAAGAAATAATTAGTCATAGGTCAACCAATACTTGGGAGGAACTATTTTTAAAAATACATACATAAAATTAAATGGAAATGGAAAATTTAATATCAAATCATAATTGACTCATTTGCACATATTTTGGTAATTAATTGTGGTGTTAGTTTAGAAGTAATTAGGTTTCAAGGTTTAATGTTGTTTAAAAGTTACTAATTTAAGAAGGGGAACTGAATTGAATTTAAAAATCATTAAGTCTCTTAAAACTCTTTCTAATTAGGAACTTCTAGCAAGCCTAAGGTTACTTGTTATAAGTTTTCATAATGACAAATATGTAATAGATGAGTTTCAAATATAGTATCAATATGTACTTAGTTGATTAATCATTAACTTGCAATACTCTATACTTGAATTATCATTTATCCATTTCCTATGAGATATGCTTGCTCATACCACATCCAATAGGCTTAATGTTATATGTAATCTAAATTGGATACATAAGAATCTCATATAGATGATGATAATGTTTATATTGCACTAATTACTATTAAAGTTTGCATATTGTTAAATACAAATTGGACTAACTATTTATTTAGCATGATAAATATTTTTATGTAGGATGATCTAAAGAAAGAAGAATAAACATTGAAGTAAAGAGAATACAGTATCAATATCATGCTTTACACAAAGATAGCAAGTAAGGAAGATGCCCTAAGCATTAAAGGATATAAAGATTTGAAAGTTTGGAAACTTGGTTGAATTAATATAGCCAATGGATTTAAACAGGTATATTTATAGGCCAAAAGTTATTTAACGAAATACAAAGATTTAGATTTATATTTATTGGCTTAAAACATTTTGGTTATCGGAATATTTATTTAGACATAAAAGATAGTGAGACAGAGATTTTACCTTAAACCTTATTTTAACCTTTGTTCATTATTTTGATTATATCTCACAAATTATATCGAAATATGGGATATGGATTTTAAATAATTTTTTTCCCTGACTTTAGGTTACTATTTTCAATTGAAAGAACTTTCCAACAATAGGTTATTTACTTAAATTGAAATTGAAATGAACAAATCATGACTATCTAAACTTGAGTCATGATATATGGATTTTACATGAAACTTTTTTCTAACCTTTGGTCACCATTTTGATTATATCTCACAAATCATATTAAATTTTATTATATCAATTTTACTTGAGCTTTCAATTTTTCCCTTAACTTTATTTAGTTCTAATTTAGTTCTTTGACCTTACTTTAATCTCATTTTATTTTGGTTTGGCCATAATTTTCAAAATCTACTCAAACATTTTTTCAACTATTCATTTTTCATTTTTTTCATTTATCTATTGATATGTGTAAGCTCCATGACCTGCAATAATGATTATTTTGAAGTTAAATTCTTGTCATATTCTTCTACAAATTAAATTGATTGATACTTAGAAGTTAAATCTGTTTTAATCTTTGTTTTCCTCATTTTGGTATTTCCTACCCATTTTTTTTTTGGTGGACTTCACAACTCTTAATTCATAAAAACTTAAATATTTAAGGCATTTTAATTTGATGATGTTATATGAAAAAAAAAATAGTTGAGAAGTTTTTAATAATTAATGGCAAAATTGGAACAAAATAAAATTAAAGGACAAAACCTAAGGTAAAGGTAAGGGACCAAATCGAAATCAAATAAATTTAATGGATGAAAATAAAACTCAAAGAAAATTAAGGGACCAATTTAGAATGAAACAAAGTTAAAGAACAAAAATGAAACTTAAAGTGAAGTTAAAGGACCAAATTAGAACTAAATAAAGTTAAGGAAGGAAAGTGAAACTTCAAGTAAAATTAAAGGGCCAAAAGTGCATTTTTGCCCCTAAAAAAACTCCTCCTAATGTAATAAAGATGTAATTGTTAAGAACTAAGATAAATGCAACAAACCCTCAATTTTTTTAAAGTCCTTATTATATAACAAAAAGATGGAAAAAGAATATTTGCAATCGCATGTATAAATTTTAAGGAAGTTTTGCATAAGCGTAATGTATCTTTACATTGCAACATACTAGGGAAATTTCATGAGAACCATAATTTGATGTTAAAATGTTCTTTAATTTTGTAATTTCACTAAAGAACGTATAGATCATTTAAGATTTTTCAATAAACAAAGATGTCTCTGGCTTTAATTGTAATACTTTAGAAACTTTTCATTTAATAATTTCATCTTATTGGAATAATTTTTTAAATATTTACATTAGTTAGAGGAAGGAAGGCAATGTATTTAGGGCAAATATGAAAATTTAAATTGTTGGGAAAAAAAAGTTAAGAAGAACTTATATATTAATTTAAGTAGCATTTTACAAGAGAATTAGGTTGGCATAAGTGGCTAAGTCTTATATATGCAAACTATGGAGTACAAGTTCAAATCCCATTAAGTGCAAGTTGGATTTTTTTTTATCTCTTTTATTGAAAATACCATACATTGCCTAACTAAAATGACCAAATTATCCTTAAATTTCACCATCTTCATGTGTTAGACCTTTCTTAACACGAGCTGGACATTCATCAAAAGCTAGCTAAATTTCTTCCTCCCTTTCACTGGCATTTCACTTGGTGCAATGCCATCCTCAGACTTGTTTTGGGACATCGCCGATGAGTGTAGACACTAGGGGTTGTCGAAGCTTAAGCATTTGCGTTCGTGTCAAATTACATGAAAATCCACACCAAATTTCAGCTTGATTCATAAATTTTTCTCCAAATTTTAAAGGGGCTTGTATTCCAACATGCATTTCAACTCTTTCTCTCATGATTTCATAGGTTAATTTCAAGCTATGTGTTCAAAATTTCAAGTTCCCTTGTTAGCTATAAAAAATCATGTGAACAGTGGCGTGAAGTTAAAATTTGCACGATTGGTGTGTTTTACCATAGATTTAATTATGGCTTTCCTTCATAAATGAATTTTGATATATTCTTCCTTCATTTCAGCTTCTAATTTTGTGATTCAACTCGATAATTTGAAAACCCCCCCTTTTTTTGGCGAAAAAATTGAACAATAATCAAAATTTTCAATTTGGCGCTTGATTTTGGGGAATTTTGTAAAATTTCTTTAAGGGGCTTCGAACCTATGTAAGATTCTAACATCTCCCATATGTCAATTAGATGTTTTGATCACTGAATTAAAAACTCCTCTTTCTTGTTAGGGAGTTGATGTGTGTAGAGTGGTGTTATCTAAAGTATTCTTGATCCTCTAACTTTACCAGAACTCAAGAAGGGGAATTAAAGTTGTTGGCAGTTGCCATTTTGAATGGTAAGTTACTTTGAGAATTTTTCTTAAGTTTATCTTAAATTCCATTGTTGTAAGAGGAAGCTTGATGAATGAAAGAGCAATGGAAGTTATTATTGTTATTAAATAGTTACTTTGGTTATGATTGGTACAATGTTTAACCCATTTGGTAATATTGGTTAACATAAGGGCTATAAAAGGTAATAAAATGAGCTATTAAGGCTAATATTAATTTTGAATTGGTTATATAGATGTTGATGATTGATAGATGTGTTTAATGTCAATTATATATTAAGAAACATCAATGTCTAATGTTGAAAATAATTCTACTAATGGAAAGTTAAAATGGAGAAGCTAGCAAATTTTGAACTCATAAATTGGATTATATATGTGTCTACATTGTTAGACTTAAAGTAAATTAAATTCTCATTCAGTGGAAAAGTATCTGAACTTATAGGCATTACCAAAATCTTGGAATATTTTTAGTGCAAAAAATTGGTGGGTTACTAGTAAAGGAATGGAAACTTTAAACTTATGGACCATTTAGGTTCCCTCAACATCTTTACAGTGTTTATGATTGTATGTGCTGGTTATGATAGTTAACATCTTTAAGGGGAATAATGGTGACCTAAAAGAAAGGAAATAAAGTATGGAAATAGTTGAGAATGCCAATTCACATGTAATAAGGTTATTCTGGAAATTGCCACTAAAAATTTATTTGAGTTAGGATCTTTGCTAGCATAGGACGTTAAACATGTATTTTTGTTTTTAAGGTCATAGCAATTGCACTCTACCCAACAATAAGGAAGTAAGTTGTGTGTACCTTATCCAGGTAAGAAGATAATGCTAGCTATATAGCATTCTTTTTTATGCAATCTCTCTTTTTGAAAATATTATTTCTTGAACTTCCTTATGTTTTGGGGTAGGCTTATGGAGTTTATAAATATCCTTTGCATACTCTGAAAGCTTTGAAATTTCTGGAGTTATGGATTACTATGACTATATTTTCGAACTCCCTTGATCAAGAATTTTCTAAGCTATAATTGTCCTAAATTTCTAAACTCATTTGTTTTATACTTTGAAGTGTGTTGGTATTATGCTCATGCAATATCTTAACTACTTATGAAGCATGTTGATTTTATATATATATATATATATATATATTTATATATGATGACTTGATTTCTAAGATTTTGAATTATTTTATCTATCTCCAAGAATAAGTCTGATTCTAAACTTCTAGAATCCTAACTTTTTTTATTATGAATTTATGTTTATTAAGAAATTTTAGTTAACACATCCAACACAGGACCCTGTAGTTACCGATAGTAAGTATTAGCTGTAGTGCACTACGATATGTATTTTGATATGATTAGGTATAATGTTACAATTATGATAATCAGTTTGAGGCCTAAGGCCTTTATTTAAAATATTTCAAGCTTGAAGCTTATGAATGCTATGTGTTTTGTTTTGATTTTACTAGCCTTAAGCTAATTCCATTTTTTGGAAATTTAATGGTTCTGTAGGATGTTCCAAAGCATACTATTAGATTTAGAATACCCTTATGTTACAAATGTATTGATTCATTTTCATTCAGAACTGGTTCTATATTTTCATTATTAAGGCCTTTATGAAAGATTATAACATTTTTTGCATTATATACTATTTGTATTAATCCTTAATGGTGTTTAGTTTCACAATAGCATATGGTTTTTCAAAATCTCTATTGTGGCTAGTATGTACCTTTCTTTACATGATTAATATCATCTATTTACTGAGTTTTCACTCATCCCATATTATTTAATATTTGAGCAGTATAATATTATTTTGGGGTGGAGTTTAACATTGTACTCAAGTCTATGAAACAGTAATATTATCCATGTTGTAAATAGTAATATTAATAGGTAAATTAACATTAGTAATTTTATTTAGAACGTAAAGTGTGTGTGTATATATATATATATATATATTGGCTCAAGTGGTATGGTTAGATACACTTAATATCTTTCTTACCCAAATTTATTGATATTATTAATATTCTTTTATTATTTTCATCTCTTAGAGTTGTAAATGCCAAGAAATGGAGGAATTTTTCCCGCACATTTTGCTCTCATGGAATATATAATACTTATGAAGAACAATAAAACTAAATAATTTATTTTGGCTCTTAAGTGAAATATCGAGTAAATAATATTTTTACTAAAGGGAATTATTAGGGGGATTATCTCTATGACTTAAAATAATAAGGTCACTTTACCTTGCCTAATAAGGTCATGGAGATCCCTTCTAAAATCTAATATATTTGTAAAGGTGTTGGTAAGAGAGAAATTGAGTTTCTTCTGCTAGGTGAGTAGATAATGTTAATTATGTAAAATTTTGTTTTACACTATCTCTTTGCAAAATATTCTTTATTTGAAATTCCTTGTGCCTTGGGCAAGCTTTCCTGAGATTTATAGTCTTTATCATTTTTGTATACACCAAGTGTTTTGAAATATCTAAATTTTGACAATTTTTATCTATCTTTGGAAATATTGAGCATTTGATTTATTTTATGACTTTTTTTTTAAATACTCTTATTTTGTATTTGTTAAGAAATTTTTTGGTGATGACACGTGTCCCCCCAAGCAAAATTACCAAAATACCCTTCACTTTTTCCTTCTTCTTCCCGTGAACTTCGCTCTTCCTCGGCAAAAAACACTCATCCCTCTTTCTCACTGTTTCTACCTTCCACCACCATGCCCAACCACACCACCACCTTCGGCCAACTTCTACCCTCACCGGCGACGTGTTCTGGACTGCCACCACCTGCAGTAGCCAACAACAGCAGCATTTTTCCGACGAGTTTTCATGACAACCGAGAAGAGTGATTTTTACAGCGGATGTTGGCGATTTTTGATCAATTTTTCATGAAAATAATGTTAGTAGAAGCATTTTCATCCCTTTCCCATTATATTTCAACCATAGGAGCATGTTTTTAGGCAAGCTTTTTAGAGTTATTATGACAGGGACTAAACTAAAAAGTTTTGAGATTTTGGAGTTTTTCATAAAATTATGAAATGCTGCAATTTAATGGTTTAAATTGGTCTTATAAGAACATTTTTAATGTGTATGACATGAAACCCTATTGTTCTTCATGGTTTTACTTGGGTTGAAGGTGAAAGTATGGAATTTGGGACTAAAGTGAAAATTTAGGAAGTTTTTAAGGCAGTGAATGTAAATTGACAAAAAGTTTTGGTAAGTTATGTGATGGAATCAGGGAATATGAGCTAGGGCTTGTTCTTAGTAATGATAAGGAAATTGAATATGGAATTAGTAATGGAAATATGAAGAATTAAAGAGAAGGAAGAAATATGTGATGAATTAATGTTATGAGATAGTATGAGAGATTAGATATTATGGTTGCTTTATGACTTTCTTAAGAGGCACTATAATGAGCCTAAATTTAGATGTTTTAGTGATGGGAATTGAGGAAATTATATTTTTGTGATATAGGAATTGCTGGTGAATTCTATTTTATAACCAAAAGAAGAAGATAAGGTTATTTTAGCTTACGTCATCCACCAGGTAAGCGGTAACTCTTCCAACCATATAATTACCATTGTATTGTTATATGATTATATGGTAGCATAATTGTTAGACTTGTTAGTCTTTCGCATGAATTATGATTTATGACTGATATGTGATATCCATGCAAAAACTGTAAAAAGAGAAGATTGTATAGAAAAAGTTATTGTTTTACTAGAGATCGCAAAAGTCTCATTTTAACAACATTGATATTGAAAGAAGAAAACTCATGTATGGTAGTTCCTTAGATTTAGGGAGGACTACTATAAAACGAATGCTTTAACGTGAGCTTGCGACTTACGACTGTGTGGGTGATTTACCCCAAGATACTGTGTGCTCTCAACCGATAATGAATAACCCGAAGGATACATACCCTCAACTGATAGTGATTTATCCTGAGATGTTGTGTGCTCTAAACCGATATTGAATAACCCGAGGGATACATACCCTCGACCAATAGTGATTTATCCTAAGATGTTGTGTGCTCTCGACAAATGATTAAATTACATGGGCCACAAGTCCATGACCAATGCTTGATGTCATTGATAGTCCTCCTTAGAATCTAGGTTCTGAGCCAACTGTATTTTGAATAAAAAGGAAGGTTTTTACATATCTTTTAACAAGAACCCAAGGGCTAAGTTCCCTTGACTATTTGATAAAAGTATACAAGGGCTAAGTATCCTTGACCGATGAGAAAGATTTTCTGAGGACTGTGGATCCTCGACTGTTAAAAGTGTGATTTCCAAGGGCTATATACCATTGACCGATTTAATTTCTATGGAATGAATCCATGATAGTTATTGTTTTATCACATTAAATTGTTAATGTTTTAAATCATGATTTATTGAAAACTGACCAACTTAAAAGGTATTATTGATTTATTATTGGAATGCTACTTGTTTACATGTCATTTAATTTAAGGCAGTGATCCAGAGCAATTTGCTGACCAGGAGGGCTAGCGAAGCCCCATTGGTATTGCAGATGATTGATTTCCATATTTTGTTGGGGTTTTTGTATTTTGTAATCATGGCATAGGTTAAAGATGTATATAATTGTAAATGGATATGCATGACCACAGGTAGATTCCTCATTCCCTCTCTATGGTAGTTGTCTCTAGATTGAATTGAGAGTTAAGCTCTCTTTTATGGATATTATTGTTTTTGGCAGATATTTATAACAATTTTGGGAGGTCTCAATTACCGAGGAGACTGTGCCGAAATTTCTACAAATTTGATATGAATGCGAATCTGTTTGGTAATGAATGTCTATTATGTGTGATTGCAATTCAGTTAAAGAATTAACTTGTTCGGCTTATAAAGACGGGCTAGTCTCATTATCTGTGCCGATCACACTCTGGGAGTTTAGGGTGTGACATCTATTATGACAGCACTAACCTAGAGCTAGCTCTGATTTTATGGTATTCTAATGATTTTGTTGGATGTTCCCTACTTTCTACTCATTATTTATATCTTGTATGTTGAAATGCAAATTCTGATTCTTTTCACAGATTGTGTTCAGTATTTCTAATTGTCTTTTGTACATAAATTAATAAACTCTCATTATTCTATATTTAATAAATTACGATTTGTTCATGTGAAAATTTTAAAAAAGGACTAGCTTGTATAAAACTCTATCGTGCCTAGTCTGCCCTTCGTCATGTAATTAGAATTATCTGCTCATTGAATTTTCACTCACCCCTTATTATATAAATCATTTCTTATAGTAATGTGACCCAAATCACCCATATATTGCTTTGAAGTGTAGCGAGAGTATTCATTTAGTGAGCCTTGTGTTGTTTGCAAGGGTGATGCTATATTTGCTTCTTTGTATAATCTATATTTTTTACTTTAGTTGCTAGCAAGTACATAAGCAGGATCCTGCCTTGTATCAGATTTTGATTAACATGTAGATGGTTATTCTATTAAGAGCATAGCTCTCTTTTAGTTTGTATATCATATCACCTATTATTGACGATTTGATAGGTTTCAAATGAGATTGCTAAAATTTCTACATATGGTGCTAAGTTGATAAATTGATATACATATGTATACTCAATATAGAATCATTTGCTCAAATTCTATTGTTTGGTCCCAAAATATGTGTCTTTTAGGGTTACAATACGAGATTTACCTCGTTCTTCATGTTGCTCAAGTCACCAATTTTGAGGTTGTGACAGTGTTCTTTTTTTTACTAGCATTTTTGTAGATTTTAATGAATTATTATTGTGTTTTTGATCAATTACTATTATTCTTACGAAATTTTTAAAGATGAATGACTAGTTTTGTGAAAAACTTTGTCATCCCTAGTCTTCCTTTTGTTGTGTAATTAGTATTATCTGCTCCATGAATTTCCAATCATCCCTCATTGTTTAAATTTTTTCATTTGGTAGCATTGAACCAAATTTCTCACCTACGGTTTATGAGCGTAGCTGGGATTTTTTTTGTGAGTCATGCATTGTTTATAAGGGTAAAATTATTTATGTTTTGTATAACTTTGTATTTTTGTATTCTAGTCGTTCCCAAGCATACAAGCAGGATTCCATCCTGTTTTAGATCCTAATGAATGTCTGGTTGTTTATTTTGTTAAGAGTCGAGCTCTCTTTAATTTTATCTATCAGATTACCCATTGTAGAATATGTGTCTGTCAAACTTACAACAACGAGATTTACCCACTTCTCCATTTTTGGATTGTGACACAATCTATTTTTCTTCAACATCTTATTTGTACACTAACACTATTGCTGAAAATATCTTCGAGTTTATTTTTTAACTTAATTGGATTTAGAAGCAAAAAGTACATTTTTGCCTCTTTTTTGGTTTCAACCATAGCTTTTCAAATCATAAAAATTATTCAGTGCCTGATGAGTTTCTATGTATGCTATTATTATATTTACACATGTAATATATTTATTATATTTATAAGGATTAATCAATTATTTTGACATAACTACTTAAACTTTTGGATAATTCCACGTTTAGTTGATTTATATTATTTTGCAAACAGGGATTTACAAATATAATAAGTATTAAGAGGGATAGGGAAAGAATTGGAAGGAGAGGAGAGAGAAAATGTATGAGTTATCCCTTAGTTTGTTTGGTTAATAAGAGGGAAAATAATAGGCTTCCTTCTCTTAATTTGGTTTCCCAAATGAAAGAAAAATGAAAGAAGTATATGTAAATAAGATACTAAATTATTTTATTTTTATCCATTTGAATAAATATATCAGTATATATATATTTATATCATGTATGAATGTTTGTATTAAATAAATAAAAATTTTATTTATTTTATTATTTTATTGATTATTTATAATTTTAAACTATTAAAATTTTTTGTCTGAATTCATATATTGTTTTAGCAATATAAAAGGTGGGTCTTATGGCAAACTCCTCCCCTCCTTTCCCTCCTTTCCTTCCCACCCTTTCCGAAGGAGTGCGGGGCTCAATGATTGTCAATTCCTCCGCTTCTTTTTCTTTTTTCTTTTTTTTTTCACGTACCAAATAGAAAAAAAAATTCCATTCCTTTCTTATTTTCCTTTCTTTTCTTTTCCCTCATGTTCTCTTTTACCAACCAAAGTAAAATAAGGCCCATGTAAAGAATTTAATTTACTTGAGCCCAAATCTTATCAAGTCCTCAGCCTGGGCTCATCAATGAAATAAAGGTGGCATTGAGTTTAGCAAGGCACGTAAGCCCAAGCCCACATAGGTTATCTACTTTATCACAATCTTACATTCCAACATATAGAAATTGATCACAATGTCAAAAAATTCTAATAGTCCAATCCTACGTTCCTAGAAAACCAAACATTAATTAAGAAAGAATTCTGGTATTTCTTAGTCTTGTAAATACTTTTTTAGTTTCATATTTAGGGATAATGTTTTTCTAGGCTTGTTAACTTATATAAATAGATATATATATATATATGTGTGTGTGTGTGTGTGTGTAGGGGGGGCAGGGGGTAGATTATAAGAGCAAGACAAAAGTTGTAGTACATAGAAGTCACTAATTTTTATTCGCAAAATTGTACATTTAATTCAATATTAAATGCACCAAAATCCCATTGTTGTATTATAAATTGCAACAAGTGAATCGCTTTTTTAGCCAAATGTACAACTTTATTATAAAGTTGGTACAGTACATTCACACTTAGTACTTTATAATATTATTTTTTCATGCTTTAAGACTCGTATCAATTGAGCTTGCCATAAATATTCCCCCTTTTTTTTTTCGTGAAGATTTGTGAACATGTTGAGTTATAGGATATGTGATAAGTACAATTTTGTAAGTCAAGTTTCTAGATTATGAATTGATGAATGACTTGTGGCATAACATGTGGCAGAAAAGAATATCCTCTTATTGAAGTTCTTTAGCAGTAATTTTATTGATAGCAATATTAGAACATGTAATTATATATAATCACAAATAGGAAAAATAAATTATATTAACAATCTGACATGATGAAGACGACATTATTGCTGTGAGTAATGGTTGAGTCAAAATATTTCAACCCTCAATGCTCAAAAGCGTCTCTCAGAGTATTTCACGGCAGAGAAAAAGTATTAGTATTTTGTATATTTGAAACTAAGGCTTCAGTATGCTATTTATAGGGTTTTATTTTAATAATATGAATAATCAATATTATTAAAAAAAAATCCTTCAAAATATTTAAATAACAATTTCTCATTTAATTAATCAAAATAAGCTCATTTAATCTCTCTTTGGATAATAGTCTCAAATTAGTAATCTGACGGGATGATTACTAATGCTCTTGGGCTGTGAATTGGGTTTCTGCCCAATGGGCTTGTGGATAATCTAACCCATCACCGATTATCCACAAATTAAAATAAAACTCAATCCATTCATAGTTTATAAATTATAATATTAATTGCATAATTAGAATTAACAACATACTAATCTAATAAAATAGTTAATGTTAATCTATAAAATATTAAAATTATTCTAACAATCTCCCACTTGGATAGCATTAATTAAATTATTAGATCAATAAACGAATACCTAATCAGGCAAAATAATTTTCACATAAATACATGGATGTGTGTATATTTATAAACCATACAAGATTCAGAAGTGAAAGTATACGCAAAGATCACTGAAACCAATAAGGAATCAAGTGATATTGACATTTCCATGAATAAGTTTCATTATTTGAATTGAATGGAATACAAAGTAACATTCAAAATTGTCAAATTACAATTCAAAAGTCCCTTAAGAACTTAATTCAGACTCCCACTAAACTAAGGCTACATCAAAATTTTCAACACCTATGTGAGTCACATGATTCTTAAAGACTCCTACGGGTAAGCCTTTGGTCAACGGGTTCGCCAACATGTGTTCACCAGGAATGTGAACTAAATAAGTCCGAGATTCAGTAACCTTTTCTCTGACAAATAGGAACTTAACATCGAAGTATTTAGTGCGACTAGAGTTCCTATGATTCTAAGAAAAGCTGACAGCAGATGAACTATATACTCTGTCTCCATAGTCGAGGTAGCTGTTATTGATTGCTTACAACTCTTCCATGATACAGCTCCTCTAGACATCATGAAAATGTATCCAAAAGTGGATTTACGATTATCCACACAAGATGCATAATCAGAATCTGAGTAATCCACAATTTCAAGTGGCTCAGATCTTCTAAAAGTAAGCATATGATGCTTTGTACCTTGTAGGTACCTCATAACTTTCTTCGCAACCCTCCAATGATCATGACCAGGATTACTCAGGTATCTACCAAGTATACTGACAACGAAAGCAATATTAGGTCGTGTGCACACTGAGCGTACATAAGGCTGCCAACAGCAAATGCATATGGAATCTTATTCACTTCGATTTTCGAATCATCATCTTTAGGACAAAATGATCCGGACAACCTTTCACCTTTTTGTACAGGTGTAGCACAAGGAGCGCAAGCATGCATGTTAAATTTCTTCAACACTTGTTCTATATAGGTTGTCTGAGATAAACCAAGAGTGCCATGAGATCTATCACGGTGAATCTGAATTCCCAAGATGAAAGAAGCTTCACTAAGATCTTTCATGTCAAAGTGGCATGACAAAACATGTTTGACCTCATTCAACATAGTTACTGAGTTATTGGCCAACAGTATGTCATCAACATACAATACGAGTATCATGAAGTTGTCTCTATCAAATTTCATATAGATACACTGATCAGCAATATTCTCTGTGAAACCAAGCGAAGTGATTATCTGATCAAATTTCAAATACCACTGTCTTGAGGCTTGTTTTAGCCCATAGATAGACCTTTTCAACTTGCACACTAAGTGCTCTTTCCCTGCTTCAGTGAATCCGTCAGGTTGTGTCATATAAACATCTTCAAGTAAATCGCCATTTAATAATGTTGTTTTCACATCCATCTGATGAAGTTCAAGATCCAATTGTGTAACTAGAGCCATTACAATTCTGAAGGCGTCTTTAGTAGATACGAGTAAGAATGTTTCCATATAATTGATTCCTTCCTTCTGATTATAGCCTTTAGCTACAAGTCTGGCTTTGAATCTTTTAACTTCACCATTGGGCCCTTTTTTGGTTTGAAATACCCATTTGCAACTAACGGGTTTGCAACCATCTGGTAACTCACTTAATTCCCACACATGGTTATGGGACATGGAGGACATCTCATCATTCATAACCTCCAACCACTTAAAGGAATGAGATCCTAAGACAGCCTTATCATAAGAAACTGGATCTGTGTCATCATTAACGTCTAACTCGAATTCTTACAAGTACACTATGTAATCATCTGATATCGCAGGCCTACAAATCCTCTGTGATCGTCTCAAATTAACGCTTGGCTCTCCTACATCAGTGATAAAAGCTTCTACAATGGGATCAATCGGATTCTCAATAAGAGTGTCATCTTTAATATCATGATCCACAAGTAGAGATAACAACGATGGTATGGGTAAGGTGGTATCCACACAATGCAGGTTAATTACTCTAGGGACACCACTCCCACTCTCCAAGTCATCCTCAAAATGGAATGCTCTATCAGATTCAATGACTTTGGTAGTGTGATTGGGACAATAAAATCTACATCCTCTGGATCCTGCACAATACCGAATGAAAAATCCGCTAACAATCCTAGAATCAAGTTTCTTGAGCTATGGATTATAGGGTCTCATTTCTGCTCTACAACCCCACATGCAAAAGTGTCTTATACTAGGCTTTTTACCGGTGAAAAGCTCATATGGTGTCTTTTCAACAGACTTACTCAGAACTTGATTTAGGACAGGCTACTGTCTTAAGGGCATCACCCCACAGAAATTCAGGTAATGAAAAGTGACTGATCGTGCTTCTAACCATGTCCATCAAGGTGCGATTATGCCTTTTAGCAACTTCATTTTGTTGTGGAGTGCCTAACATAGTATACTAAGCTTCAATTCCTTGCTCCTGTAAGAATAGAGCAAATGGTCTAAGGTTTCTTCCGGTTTCAATATACCTGCCATAATATTCTCTACCTCTGTCTAATCTTACACTCTTGATTACCTTTTTAGACTTTAACTCAACGGCAGCCTTAAACGCCTTAAAGGCATCTAACGAGTTAGATTTTTCATGCAACAAATCAATCCAGCCGAATCTAGAATAGTCGTCTATAAAGTTTATAAAATATTTGTAATTGTCCATAGCACCAAGAGTAATTGGTCCACTAATATCTGTGTGGATCAATTCCAAAATTGTCTCAGATCTATTAACCCCTTTCTTCCTAGCTCTAGCGGGAAGTTTTCCCTTAATGCAGTGAACATAAGATTCAAAGTCAAAAGAGTTTATATCATGCAATATTCATTGTCTAACCATTCTCTCTAATCTCTCTTTTGAGATATGACCCAAACGTCGGTGTCATAACATGGAAGAGTTCTCATCAATTCTTCGGTGTTTATGTCCAATGACAGCATTAATTGATGCCATAGAAGTAGAATCTAAATCTGAACAAACATTCGCATTCAAACAATATAAACCGCTTATTAATCTAACAGTTACAATAATAATTGAATTAAAATAAACATCAATTCTGTCATTTCCTTGCCAAAAGGAATATCCTTCTTTGTCTAATGCAAAACTTGAAACCAAATTCCTCCTTGAAGAAGGTACATAGACAACATTATACAAAGTTAAAGCATGTCTAAAATACAAGTTCAGAACTATAGTTCCTACGCAGTCCACTGTAGCTGAACTTCCTTCCACTCCTAGAATGGTCTTTTCCCTCTCATTTGGGCTCTTCTTGTCTTTGAGCCCCTGCAAGGAATTAGTTACATGAATAGTCGCTCCAGAATCCAACCACCAAGTGTCCATAGAGGTTTCAAAATTATTGGATTCAAGACAAAGTAGAGCTAAGGGGCAATTTCAGGAAAGATACCTTCTTTTTCACGTTTGTACTTTAGCTTGAGGCAATCTGAGATTTTGTGGCCAGACTTCTTACAGTAGTTACAATCACCCTTAAATATCTTCTTCTTCTTACCCTTATTCTTATTGTTATTCTTCTTGATCTCAAAGAACCTTTTACCATTAGGCCTACCCTCAGGTTTCTTTTCCTTAAACTTCTCATTTCCAACCTTGCTTGACGAACCATAGGAGATGTTGTTCACTGAATGACCATGTGAACTCAATTTCTTTAATGACTCCTCCTCTTGAGTCACGATGGACATTATCTGATCAACTGTCCATTCAGCTTCTTGCGAGTTGTAGAGGGTTCTGAGAACCCCATATTCTACTGGGAGAGATTGTAGTACTTTGTAGACTAGATAACTTTCACCCAAATCCACATTTAAAGACTTCAACTTGTTGAAGTAATTCACCAGCTTCATCATATGCTCGCATACACCAGACACTCCTTCATAATGGGTATTGTCCAGTAAAGAAAGATAGTACACCTTCTACGTCTTATCGAACTTCTTAAACTTCTCATTCACAGCCTAAAGATATTCTACAACAGTGTCCTTCTCAAGAATACTCTGTCTGATTGTCTTCTCAATAGTATACTTTATAACCGTCAGACATATCATGTTGGACTCATACCACTGCTTGTGATAAGCTCTGTTAGCAGCATTAGACTCAGCAATAAAATCTGCCAGTTTTGGTTGTCTCATGGCCATATCCTCCTTAGAGATGATCAAGTACATGTTAAGGGACTCATGTCAGTCATCATAATTCATCCCATTCAGAGTTTTCACCACAGACAATTGCTAGAACACGGAAGCTGATGAAACAAAATTAGGAAACATTAATTATGTCCCCGAAACATAATCATAAAACAAGGTTTTCTTTACAAAATTCAGCTTATGCAACTATATCATCAAGATGTGCATTATAATCCCACTTAAAGTTTTGGATTACAACAAATCAAGAAAGAAAACTTATATGTACCACAAATTTAACCATAAAGAGAAATAACAAAATGCATTAATGATTTCCATATCTATAGGATATAAGAAACAATGAAAACATTGGTTTAAAATTGCTACTAACCATTCATAAATGTATTTATTTCACAGAATTATATTAACAATGTCACACCGATAGGTTATGTCCATTGTGAACATAATATGTATATGCTCCCTTGTAGTGGACTTATTGTAATGTTCAGAATCATCCCTGACGATGGTAATTAAATTATTAAAAAAAGGAAATTAAATGACAAATGCGACATAAATTTATTTATAAAACAAATATATCACCATGATTGGGCTCACGATAGACGAGCACACAATCAATAGGTGTATGTGAAGCAAAGTCATTGCAATTTCCACACACAACCTATTCTTTTAACACATATGCTTAAATTAGGAATAAATTTAATAATTAATGTAAAGAAATTGATTATAATTTATTTACACATAATCAAAGAGAATGAACTGGACATATTATTCTATATCTTGTCTAGTCTTTACATAAAATTTTTCAAATTAAAATACCTTATCTACACATTATTTTAAGGCCCTTAATTTTTTCAAAATTTTCAAAGTTTCTATTTCTAGGGCTCAAAAAATTCTAAACAAATCACCATAATTTAGATCAGGGCAAGTGAAGCTAATCTCTAAATTTTGAAGTTGATCTGACCGGCGGTGTGGCCACACGGGCCACCATGAACCGGAGGTGCGCATGGGCCTCACCCACGTGCTTCTTCTTCAACCTCTGGCAGGTCGACCTGGACTTCGACCCACCGGTTTTCATGTTTTCAGGCCGCGAAATTGGGTCCTTTTTTATCGTCTTTTCACGATCTACAACTTCCCGGTGGCTGATTCGAGTGAATCTATCCCAATTTAGTTAAAATTCAATCAAAAAAGTTGGATGCCGACGTTGGGTTTGTTTTATTGGTTCGAATGGGACTCACCAGCGATGCGAACCGACCACAGTGGCTTTCCTGGTTCAAATTGCTAGTGATCACTTCGAATGGTGGCAGTGAAATAAAAAAAAAATCTTCATGCCGTAAGTTCTGAGTCTCGCTAGCCATGGAGATAACGTTAATGGCGATTAAAATAAAAATAAAATAAAATAATGATGTATAAACACAAGCAAGCTAATTGGGTCTGATTGCGATAACCATGATTGATTACCAAATAACAACAGTAATAAAATTTCATAAGCCATAGAAAAAAAAAATTTGTCTTACGAAATTGAGAGAAGAAGATAAATTTCATAATCATGATACCATGGCTCTGATACCATTTGATAGCAATATTAGAGCATGTAATTATACATGATCATAAATAGGGAAAATAAATTATATTAACAATTTAACCTGATGAAGATGACATTATTGCTGTGAGTAATGGTTGAGTCAAAATATTTCAACCCCCAATGTCTAAGAGCGTCTCTTAGAGTGTTTTACGGCAGAGAGAAAGTATTAGTATTTTGTATATTTGAAACTAGGGATTCAGTATACTATTTATAGGGTTTTATTTCAATAATATGAATAATTAATATTATTAAAATAAAATCCTTCAGAATATTTGAAAAAAGACTTCTCATTTAATTAATCAAAATAAGCTCATTTATTATCTCTCTGGGTAACAGTCTCAAATTAGTAATATGACGGGATGATTACTAATGTTCTTTGGCTGTGGGTTGGGTTTTTGCCCAGTGAGCTTATAGATAATCGAACCCATCACCGATTATATACAAATTAAAATAAAACTCAATCCATTCATAATTTATAAATTATAACATTAATTGCATAATCAGAATTAACAACATACTAATCTAATAAAATAGTTAATGTTAATCCATAAAATATTAAAATTATTCTAACATTTACTAGTTGATTTTGTTGTTTTCTAATTTTACAAATTTTTTCTACATTTACTGTTTATAGTGCTTGCATTGTCTGAGCGCCTAGTGGTAGTGATCCATTTTGACAATTTTAGATTCTCGTTTTTTATTTACAATTCATGTAAGTGTCTGTGTATATATAAATATATCTATATATTACTAACCATTCATTTATATTTAAAGTAATGCTAAATCATTTCCCATCTTATATTAGTTAGTTTTTTGGCTGACATTTTTTAGGAGACATATTAAATATCTCTGACTCTGTGCTGTCATTTTTATTAACCAAAATGTTTAATTTCTTTTTTAAAAAATAATTCTGTGCATCACTTGACCCGAATTCTCATAATGTTGTTGACACTATCAGGTCACAGGATCTAATTTGCGCAACGTGACAGTATATATTGGGAAACATGTCCCCAGCATTCCCTTATATATATATATAAATTATTAAATATGAAATATGAAAATGATATATTAATTATTAATACTAATTTTAAATTAAATATATATTTAATTATTAATTATTAATATGAAATACTATTAATAGTTTATCATATTTTTAGGAAATAATAATCAATTGATTCTTTAAATATTACTTTCGATAATATATATTATACATTAAATATTATTTTTTGACGGCTCAAGATATACATAAATGATGATGTACAGATGCCACCCACGTATAGCTATTTGGTGAAGTGAGAGAAATATTATGCAGAATTAATCTTCGCGGCATTGCAAATTTAGTATAACCCTAGCTACCTGGATTAGATAGAAATATTTTTATTTAAATATATTTTTTTATATTTAGATATAAATATTTATATCACCTCAAATTGTAGATACAAATATATTCACTCTGCAAGTCATTATTTATGAAATTTATTGGAAATACTAAATATTAAACAAATATTAAAATCCAATTTCATGAACCTAGTAGTTTGTTACTTTTACTATCAAAATATTTTTTTAACATCTATTTTAAAATTCATATTATTTTTTTATTAAAATATTTATTAAAAATTTATTTCAATAGTAATGAATTAAATATTTAAAATATATAAATATATTTTAATATCCTTACTTTAAAATATATTTTAATTTAATAATTTTTTTAATATAAATTATATTAATTATTTTAAATGAGGGGATCGGGCATCCCATATTTTAAGCATTGATTTTTATTTCCTTAATTCTAAAATGGGCAATAGTAATAACTATAGCTCAACATTAAAATATGATACTATAGTCCATAAATAGCCTTTTCCCTGAAACTAGGAGAAAAAATAGTAGTCTTGTCTTTTAAATGGTGAGACATATTCTAAAAGATTGAATTTTATTTTTAAAAATTTTCCCATCTTCGTTTACATGAAAGTAGGAGAAGAAAATTTTTAAAATGCAAAAATTTGATATATTCAAGTAAATTTATATAATATATAATATGAAAAATATATCAAATTTAAATATTTATGTAACTACACTTGAATATGATACTAAATATATCATATGGAAAAAGTAATTTAGTTTAATTCATATTTTATATCAAAATAATTCAATATTTTTACTTTAATAAAAATAGTTAAAATTATAAATTTAAAAGATATAAACATTGTACTTCATTTGTAAACAAATTATTACTAAATTGAATTATTAAAAAAATACATTATATTATTTTAAACAAATAATTGAATGATTGAAAAATATCTTTATAAGAAAATCAACACCTATTTTAAAATTGAATATTTTAAATATTATATTATTTTTAATATTTTGATAATTAACTTAAATATCTTAAGAAATTTATGTAACTTAAAATTTATAAATATATTCTATTTTTATTTTTAAAATATATTTTATTTAATAAAATTTAATTTATTATCAACCACACCCCAATATATTTGAAATGGGGTTGGGAGCATGTAGCCCTATTAAATTGCTTGTCAGAATAGAAAGCGGGATTGTGTATCTCGCATTCTGCACGTATTTTTTTAATTTTTCAAAAGGTTATATTACAAGACAAAATGCTTTAGGTGGATGGGCATCTTGCAATGTTTGTTGGAATTGATATAATGAAAGTAAAAATATAAGTGAAAGTGGAAATTATACTATTAAAAATGTTGTTTAGCTAAGAAGAAATAAGAATAGATATTTTTTCTTATTTTTTTTATTAATATATTATATGTTGAAATCAATTAGGTAGTATGTATATTTTATTATATTATTTCTTATCATAAAATAAAAAAAAAGTCTGACATATCTTCTTTAAATTATTATTTAATAATATAATTATAAATTAATATATATTTAATAAATTAATAATAATATAATAATATATAATATTAATAATAATTTAATAATATAGTATATAAATAATAATAAATTAGAGTTTTGATGTATCACATGAGTATTTTTATTCTAGAATTATTATAAGTAAATACACTTTTATCAAATATATTTTTATTTTTAGAAGATCAATCTCATTTCATAATTTTAGTTAGGGTGAAAACAAGTTCCCTATAAAATATAAATGAGGATCCGACCTATCAACTAAACATAAAAATAAAAGCATTTTCTATTCTTACTCCTTAACTTTAACAATCAAACAGCCCTAAATATATAATAAGGTCGGGGGATTATTATTCTCGTGACCAAATAAGATAAGTTTTTTGCGAAATCCGAAGAAGTGCTTTAAACATATGGGTGAAAAACAATTGCACATCTGAGTTATTTATTATTTTACTATAAGATGTCGGTGAAAAAACCTATAATAATCTTTTTAAATTTAGAAAGCGGTATTACAATACGGATGTTATGCAACTTGGCCCATATAGTCAATACATTTTGCTCTCTTCTTCCAAGTTTATCATCTCCAAGTCCTCTTTAGATGTCACGGTTAATTCTTCTGCATCTACCATAACTGATTGTAATCATTCACATGAAATTTTTATTTCCTTCTTTATTTATTTATGCAACTTTATCTTTTAGTTGTTAATTAACTATATACATTCCTTTATTTTCCAGATATGCTAAGCTTATAGCAATAACACACACACACATATATAAGATAAAATGTTTGTAAAATTCATCACGTGATTTAATAGTGACTACTTCTAAGGATTTTCTAAGAAATACATTCTGAGATTTTCTTTTCTTTTCTTTTCTTTTTCTGATTTTCTTGGTTCTCCCTAATTGCATATTCGTGAAAGAATACAATTCAGTAGTTTGTATACTCCAAATAAAATGCAATTTCAGAACTAGAACTTAGTTCTTTCTTTTTAAAGAAATTGAACTCCTCACCTTAATCTTTGTGATTATCTAATATAGTCTAATAGTTGTCGGAATATCATCCTTCTTTTTTTCAGTTAAAGATCAGTAAATTAGTTAATTATTGACAGTGCAATTAACTCTACATGTACGCTAAGATCTAAATTTTGGGGTTTTTTTATCCTGATTCAGTAGTATAAAATATTAATGATTAAGATCTCCAGCCATAAAAATATATCATTCATATGTTATATTTTACTTGTTTCAGTTGCGTGGAGTCTTCCCACGCAACCAGTGGACGAAAAATTTGGAGTGGGAGGACGTGGGGGTGGGGGCAATTTTGAGGGTGGAGGTGGTGTATGTAGGGTGAGGAGAAGAGAAAATTTGGGGAGGGTATGTGGGGAGTCTAGTGGTGGGTGGGGTTTCTTTTTCATTATTTTAAATATTTATATTTTAAAATTTTAAAATATATTAACATATTATATTTGACAATGATGTATAAATTTCATAAATTGAATCATTAATATATTATTATAATTAGAATAAATTTATCAATTTTATTTTATCAAATATCTTCTTTTAACACTTCTCAATTTACCTAAATCTCATGTTAAAATTTAGTCTTCATTAGTTTTTTATGAATAAAAGTTTGTCCAAGAATTAAGTCTAGAATTGGGATATGGAATTGAAATTGGATCCAACAATTTTAATTTCTTTGTTTGAGTGATCTTTTAGAATTATATTTCCAATTGCATCTACCAATTCCATGAAATTAAAATATAATATAATTAGTAAAAATTATTTTTAATTTTCATCTCATAAATTACAATTCCATCTCTCATAATAATTGAAATGAGACTCTTCTACTTCTAATACAACACTTTATATTTTTAATATAATTATAAAAAATAAAATTATAAATTATTTTTAATATATTATTCATGTTAATATTTACCTTTCATTTAAATAATAAAATTAAAATTAAATTTGAAATTAAAATTTTATATTCTAATTCTTTACCTCACCCAAACATAAATTTCAAAATTTTAAATCAATTCTAATTCCAATGGAATTAAAATTGAAATTATAATTCTACATTTTAATTTCAATTCTTTATACCAAATTGAACCTTAGTAATGATATTTGCTTTTTGTAATGGATAAATAAGTTAATTTATTGCTTGAGTACATTAACAATTTAAATAGTCTCCAGTTTTAGTCCATCAATTTTGATGAATATGCCCTTTCCAAAGAAATGAGTTTCTCTTAGCAGAGCTCATAATTTCATATTAAAGCAAGGAAATAATGGATACATACCAGATTTCTTTAAAAATTTCTCAGTATAATAATATTAATGATTCAATTCATGAAATTGACCCATCATAATAAAATATAACTTGCTAATATATTTTAAAATTTTAAAACATAAATATTTAAAATAATAAAAAAAAAATCCACCCACTACCAAACTCCACACGTTCCCTCCAAATTTCCTCTCATCTCAACCCCTCACTCCAAATTTGTTGTCTACCGGTTGCGTGGGAAGACTCCACGCAATCCCATATTAAAATAATGTAAAACAAGTATAATATAGCATAAAAATAATATATTTTATACGGTTGAAGATCTTAATCTATAATATATTGTACTGTTGCTTCATGATCAAAAGCCCTGAATTTTGTTGTTTTTTAAATTATACTCGAGTGTTCAAATTTTTCTAAATATAATTTTTTTTCTTAACGAATTCTAAAGATGTACTCCTTAATACATAATATATTACTTTAATTAAAATGAAAATTGAAATACTTTCCTAATAAGATAAGTTTTCGTTTTATTTTTAGCATGACCGAGAAAGAAAATGAGAATAGATTTTAATAGAATGAAATCAAACTCATGTATTGTGCTTAGCATAATATTAAAAATGAAGGTAAGGGAGGAAAGAATGATTAAGTAAATAAGCATAATATTTTTATGAAAAATAATTATTAATTTTATTAAAAATTATAATGAGTAAAAATAACTAGTTTATAAAATAATAATTTTTATATTTAATAAAAAATAATTATTGGCACAAAAATAAAAAATATTATTAAAATATAAATTTTATAAAGTCAATTTTTTTCTCCTTCAACCATCTATTAGTCTAGCAAAGAAATGGCAAGATGAAATTTGAGCCACGCCAAGATGGGATATTGGGATTTGAGGCACAATGACATGGTATCCAAACAGCAACAAGATGGATCTAAGGCATGGTGTTATGAGTCACATATAGACTAAAGAGTTTTTTCATTTAATATATTAATTTTTTGAAATAATTTTATTTTGAATTTATATTTATAATATTAGTGTTCTTATGAGGAGACCAAAACACATTAAAAGATGTTAGTAGAATGGGCCCTAAGGCTATTTATTTACCCCGGTAACCTAGTAAACCTAACCCAATCCAACATGTTTATGCCGGGTCAAAAAGAAAAAACAGTGGCCACTGTTATGTACTTATAAGAATATTATATCGAGAGTTACCAGATCAGGAATTTTGGAGTAATCCATTACCCAGCCTCACCTAATATATAAAATAATATAATATTATAATTAACCAAATATGAAAGTGGAAGAAAAATATTCTATAGATATATAAGCATCCAGTTAAGGATCTCTACCTCATATCTCTAGCCTTCGTTGCACCTCATCTCTCTAGCCTTCCTCTTAGCCTTGCCTCGGTTGTTGCTAGATCTGAAATTTTCGGGTCGTTATCTTTGACTTCAACCAAATGGGTTCATCTCTCTCCCTCTGCCGCCTTGATTAGTGGGTTGTGGGGTCTATCATCCACATCTATCTCTCTTGTTCGCCAAAGTCTGTCAACTCTCAGTCTCTCTCGCTCACTGGGGACGGCATTTCTTAGAGTCTCTGTCTCAGAGCCTTAGTTTCTCTCCCTCGCATCTCTCCCACTCACCTTACTCTCTAATCAATCTCGCTCGTCGCCTCTCCCTCACTATCTCAATTTCTGACGCTTCACACTCTCTCACTCTCTAGCTCTTTCATGACCCGTAACCCCAATATGGCCGAATCCCTACCCAGTTAGTAACCTGGTCTCGATCTCTGAGAGTACATTGTTATGAGTTTTACATTATAGAGTCTTATAAAAAAAACATAAAATCAAAGGGCTTTTTCATCTGATTGGTTTTTGCGATGGACTTTTGATGCTGTGGGCATCTCTTTCTCTGAATTGCAATCTTGTAACGCTGTCATCTAGTCAAAAAGCATTCTTGTCATGCAAAAATTGCAGTTCTTGGCATCTTGTCAAAATTACAGTCTTGTTACACCAACGACAGCGACTTGATGACAATTGGGCGTTGAAATCATAGGCTTCTGGACGGAGAGAGGCAAGTGGAGTGAACAAAGGGGAGGGAGGAGAGAGAAAAAACATATACGTATTATGGTAAATAATGTCTGAGTTCAATAGAATGAGACTCATTCCCACGGTGGAAAGCGGGGTTAGGATAAGATTGCTAAGGAAATCTTATTCCCTAGGGAAAAACTATACCGAATATGATAATGGGTCTCCCTCCTCTCAATTCTCACCAAACAAGACTTAAAAGAACTAAACAAATAAGTAAATGTGTGTATAAATTAGAGTATTAGATTTGATTAAAGTGTCTTTACATTATCCTAATTAGTATTTGAAAACTTTAATCATATAAATTCGTTTTGCAGTTCATTTATTATAAAAGTAAACTTTTTTCATTTCTATATGACAAAAGATTGGAAAATAAAATAATTTTGTTAAAAAATTAACATCAAACCAAACATAATTATTCATAAAAACGTATTTCTGTGCACACGAAATTTACAACCTAAATACTAAACTTTTTAATTTTTCTAACGGAGGACATTATGATTAAGTGTTTTGAAAATATAATGAAGGATATATTCCTTTCTTAAATGATGTACAAACGTACGTTGAGATGTGAATGAAAGAAGTTCATCGGGTAAGTCGCTGATATAGCCCTTTCCTGACACTATTATCCTACGTGACATTCGAAACACTCAAACCGGCCCATCCTTCCATTGCCTTACACCCAACTGTCAAAATACCTCACTCTACTTCGAAAAATACGTCAATAATCGGCAACGCAAACTTGTGCCAAAAACAATCATAATTCTTTTTTCTGAAATCAACCATGAAAAGCGCAAATCTTGTTTAGAAACTTTGATTGTTCTTTGGTGTATTCTGGGTTTCATGCTTTCTCTGTTGTTCCCTTTGGGGTTTCTCGAGTAGCTCAGGTATGTTCGACCTCATTGCGGCTAATTCTTTCCCCTTTTTTCTTTTGCTTCCTTTTGGGTTTTCCGAACCCATCCTTACGATTGATTTCATCTCCAGTTTTGGTTAGTTATTCTATTCCTGTCAATTTCTCTTTTGGGATATCCTGTTCTATGGTAAATCTGCTTCTTATATTACTTTCACATGTATTTTTTTTGTGGGGTTTGGTTCTGGGTAATATTTTCTTTTTTCGTGGCCTTTTCTTCTCAACTTTCACTGTCATTATGATTAATTTCCTAGGCATTGTATCAGTAAGCAAGCTCAAAAGGCTGCCTGTGTTGTAGTTTAAGAATGCATGCTCAAGTGTAAAGAGTTAATGGATTATCTTCCCTTTTTATTAATGCTGGAGAATCCTTCTCTATTTTCTTTCCTCCTTCATTATTCTCAAATGAGTGAACTAAATGTGGTCTTTCAATTGTTAGGTCTACTTAGTTTCGTATCCGAAAGTAACAAATTTGTTATGCATTATTCTTTCTCTTTCTAGCATGTTATGAAGTCATTTGACCAAAAATATAATCTGATATGCAATGAGTTTGTTATTTGCAGAGACTAAAGCTAAACTGGCCTAACAATTCTATGGCCAAATTATTAGTTTACTTGATCATATTTATACCAGTTTTATGTAGAAACAAAATGCTTTTGTTGGTTCTTAACTCTCTGGAAATGTCAATTATTAGTGCTTGCTTTAGTATATGGCTTGTAAGAAGTAGTCTGTTTCAGCTTCCAGGGATATCCATGAGCAAATGGATAGGAAAACAAAGAGAACTGTGACAGAGAATGGTGATGCGGGGGAGGACTTGGTTCTGGCAACTTTGATTGGCAATGGGGAAGATCTTGGTCCTCTTGTCAGGCACTCCTTCGAAATGGGGCGGCCTGAGGGGCTCCTTCACCAGCTGAAATATGTGGTGAAGAAAAAGGAGGCTGAAATTGAGGATATGTGCAAGACACACTACGAGGACTTCATCCTTGCAGTGGATGAGCTTCGCGGTGTGTTAGTCGATGCTGAAGAGCTTAAGAGTGAGCTCCAGAGTGATAACTTTAAGCTGCAGCAGGTTGGAAGTAGCCTTCTTGTCAATCTTGAGGAGCTTCTTGAATCTTATTCCATCAAGCAGAATGTGATTGAAGCTATAAAGATGTCAAAGTATTGTATTCAGGTGTTGGAGCTTTGTGTCAAGTGCAACAATCACATATCCAACGGCCAGTTTTATCCTGCATTGAAAACTGTGGATTTGCTTGAGAAGAATTACTTGCAAAATATTCCAGCAAAGGCACTCAAACGGGTGGTAGAGCGAAGAATTCCTGTGATAAAATCTCACATTGAGAAGAAAGTATGCAGCCAAGTTAATGAATGGTTGGTGCATTTGAGGAGTTCTGCTAAAACTATTGGACAAACAGCAATTAGTCACGCTGCATCAGTTCGCCAGCGGGATGAGGAAATGCTGGAACGACAAAGAAAGAGTGAGGAGCATTCAGCGTTAGGGGATGAAGTTTATAGTTTGGATGTTGAGGAAATTGATGAGGATTCTGTTGTGAAGTTTGATCTTACGCCTCTTTACCGCGCTTGTCATATACATGATTGCCTGGGCCTTCTCGAACAGTTTCGCGAGTACTACTATAAGAATAGGTTGTTGCAATTGAACTCAGACTTGGAATTATCTTCAGCACAAGCTTTTGTTGAGTCACATCAGACATATTTGGCTCAAATTGCAGGATACTTCATGGTGGAGGACAGAGTCCTAAGAACTGCTGGTGGCCTATTGGTACCTGATCAGGTTGAAACAATGTGGGAGACGGCTTCAGCAAAAATCACCTCGGTTTTGGAGAAGCAGTTCTCTATTATGCGCACTGCTACACATCTTCTCTTAGTGAAGGATTATGTGACACTCATGGTATCTACTCTTAGACAGTATGGATATGAAGTTGGCCCTCTTCTTGAGGTTCTTGATAACAGCTGTGAGAAATATCATGGACTTCTTTTAGAAGAATGTCAAAAGCAAATTCTTGATCTTCTTGGCAATGACTCATATGATCAGATGGTTATTAAAAAACAAAGTGACTATGAGAACAATGTTTTGTCATTTAATCTTCAAACCTCAGATATTATGCCTGCTTTTCCTTATGTTGCTCCATTCTCCTCTATGGTGCCTGATACATGTCGAATTGTGAGATCCTACATCAAAGGCTCTGTTGATTACTTGTCTTATGGTATAAATGCCAGCTTATTTGATGTTGTTAGGAAATACTTGGACAGGTTTTTGATTGATGTATTGAATGAAATATTGCTTGATACTATCAATAGTGGTAATATTAGTGTGTCTCAAGCAATGCAGATTGCTGCAAACATAGCTGCTCTTGAAAGGGCTTGTGATTTCTTCCTCCGACATGCAGCGCAGCTATGTGGAGTCCCGGTTCGCACAGTTTTAAGGCCTCAAGCTACTTTAACTGCAAAAGTGGTGCTGAAGACTTCAAGGGATGCAGCTTATCTTGCTCTATTGAGTCTGGTAATTTCCAAGATAGATGAATATATGGCTCTCGAGAAAATTAATTGGACTTCAGAGGAGATAAAGCAGAATGGAAATGACTATGTGAATGAAGTCATCTTTTACCTTGACTCCCTTATGTCTACTGCACAACAAATGCTACCATTGGATGCTATGTACAAAGTTGGGAGTGAAGCACTCGAGCATATTTCAAACTCTATTGTGGCTGCTTTCCTGAGCGATAGTGTCAAGAGGTTTAATGAAACCGCAGTTATGAGCATCAACAATGATGTTAAGATGTTAGAGGCTTTTGCAGACGAGAGGTTTCATGCAGCTGGGTTGAGTGAAATTTACAAGGATGGGAGTTTTAAGGGATGTCTGATAGAAGCAAGACAATTGCTTAATCTTTTGTTGAGTAGCCAACCTGAGAACTTCATGAATCCTGTGATAAGGGAGAAAAACTACTATGCCTTGGATTATAAGAGGGTGTCTATTATCTGTGAGAAGTTCAGGGATTCTCCAGATGGGATCTTTGGAAGCCTTTCAAATAAAAACACGAAAACAAGCGCAAGAAAGAAATCGATGGACACTCTCAAGAAGAGACTCAAGGATTACTCTTGATGATATGAGACTTGGAAAAAAATTTTTTTTTTTTTTTTTTGAAGTAGGATACGATGTTTGTAGTATACTACTTCCCTTTCGGATGATATGTTTAAGCTTCAGAATGATTAGTATTCCTTTGTTTTGCACATGAACAATGTTCATAACTGCTTAGAATAAAGAACCTATGTGCTTTGTACTGAAATATGCTGATTTATCCCTGTATAAAGTGTACTTGTGCAAATATAGATCACCATAGGGGTTGTTGATTGACATCCAGATAGCTCTGTCTACAATTATATTCTTGGTCACAAGCATTGCATACCATTATTAAGTAAGCTTCGCTATATATCTGGATTTGGACCCGGTTTTGTCATTCTTATACGAGGTAATTTTTATTTTGGCAGTGCCTATCATGTTAATCATTGATCATATATTAATAAATTTGTCACACAAGATTTCATGAATGTTCCATCAAAATTAATTATTTGAGTATAGATCATAACTAATGTGGTAAGCACAACTTACTTTTTTAAAAAAAAAAAAAAAAATCTATCGGCAGGTTAAATTTGCTATTTAACATCTTATTGCATACTATCACTGGAATGAATCTGATGTAATTAAAACTTCAATTTCTTTCCATTACAGTGATTTAGCAATGTATCAAACAAAGAAAAGAAAATAAAAGCAACTTCTGGTAAATTTTCAATAACCTTTAAGTTTAATATAATATATATTGGACTAAGATTCTATATTTTTTATAACCAGGTCGTTACAGTGAATTCAAACGAAAATTAATTTAAAAGAGAATTCTTTCACACCCATTTTGAGATGCTATTAGCAAATTATACTATTTGTTGGTCCACCTAACAAAGTTTTTGTTGAGATACAATAATTGATTTGGGTCAATCGAAAAAAGAAACAGTTGAAAAACAACTGTCTACAATCAGAAATGTGGTGTCCTTTATCTTTTCCTCCAACAAACATCTAGCATCCTATGCACTCTGAATTTGCTTAGCTCCAAGGTTTTTGTTTTCATTTTTACTCCAAAATTTTAGAAAAATTTTGGCTCACTTCTCTTACAAAAACTTCTGAAATTTGAAATGGTGTGTTGCTTTCACCATTCCTCTGCCTATATCGGTGTATAGTAAAGAAGATAATTTTTCAAAAGATCAAGCTTTGTTCTTGAAGATTTGAAGGGAAGGTTTATAATTATTGGAACTGATTACTTTTTATTTAGAATATATATATATATATATATATATATATATGTGTGTATTAATACAACCTAAAAAATATTAAAATATGTTAGAAATTAGAACTCTTCAAAATTGGAGATCTTAGAGAACATTGTAATTCAAAATTTTAAAAAATTACTGTTTTATATACAACTCATCCCATTCAAACAATTTCCTAGAAAGTTGTTCATATTTTCAAAAAATAAAATAAAATAAACTAATGTCTTGATTGTATGCAACTTTGATTTTTATAGTGTGAGAATGTAATCCTTAATATACCATAACCAAGCTAACATCAAAAGGGTTGCTTCTGCACCTTTTTAGTAGTAATCTACTTCATTGGTTGTAGCATTATGGAGTTGAACAAAGTCCTTGTACGCGGCTGCCGGCGGCGGCGTGTACGGCGGCGATGCACACCTTAACAGTGCCCAATTGACCCCATTGAAATAAGGATGGTGCTTTATGGCTGTGGCCCCCATTGTGGACCCCAATCGTTTTGTGGGGTCCTTCACCAGAAGTTTTGCAATCAAATCCCTGGCTGGCTCAGCAACCGCGGGCTCCTTAGGGAACTCAAGGGCTCGAGCCACTATGTTAGCCAATGTTAGCTCGTGGTCAAGCCCCTTGAAGGGTGTGATTCCGTACAGCATCTCATACATGAACACCCCGAGTGTCCACCAATCAACGGCGTTGCCGTGTCCCTCGCCGGAAATAATTTCCGGCGCCAAGTACTCGTGGGTCCCAACAAAAGACATGGACCGAATTTCTATTGGTTCGGCTACGATCTCGAGGGACCCACAACGAGTGGATCTCTTCTTGCGATTACGCTTGTGGTGCAAGCAGGAGACAGCTGGCACGATGCAATTGGGCAGGATGCAGGATGACATGGCGGAGGACGATTGGTCCGCGGGATATTCGTCTGCGTGTGTTGGATTTGAAGAGTGGTGGTCAACTACAATCTGAGCCGTTGATGAGGAGGAATCATGGCTTTTCAATGAGAGATCGAAATCTGTGAGCATTATATGACCGTCCGATCTTATGAGCACGTTTTCGGGCTTTAAGTCACGGTAGATTATCCCCATCATGTGCAGGTACTCCAAAGCAATGACTACTTCTGATGCATAGAATCTATATCACCCAAGACAAATTAACCCAAATATTACAGAATTAATTGACAGTAATAATGATTATCTATAAGAATTATAATTAAAATTTTCAATTAAACATGACATGGATACATTTTCAAAAGTTGTCCCCATATATAAATCCTAGTTTAGTAAGTTCTAATAAAAATGATTGCAAAAACTGGGACGAATTATCATCATAGTACCATCAATCTCTCCAATAATTGAATCCTATGGGGTCCATATATGAATCAATCTTTTATAATTATATTCAATTATTATTTTATATAATTTATTTTTAAATATTTTATTTACAACTTTACTTAATTTTAGTAAAAACATGAGTAAATTAAGCTAACATGTATGCTAGTAGATAAAACAAATTTTTCTCATGCTCTAAAAGAGCACACGTCACTGCAAAATTTGACAACTAAATTCAGTAAAAAAAAAATTTCCAATGAAAAAGAAAACGATGTACTTGAATTGGTAATAAATTAAATTATAGTCATGGCACTTTAAATTTGGAGCCCATAGTTTGATTTGATTGATTTAAACTTAAAACTACATATTAAATAGAAATAAATTGAAAAAACTGGATAAAGTGAAAATAATTGGGGATCCCAACTAAATAATGGAGGAAACATGTTTACAAAAAAAAAAAAATAGTACGGCTTCAAAGTAGTCATTTCCACTGAAAATATTACTTATCTTATATAAAATTTTGAATCCAACCATTTGTATTATCATGTGTCAACAAATTATAGAAAAAACATTAAGTGTACTAGTTTTAAAACAAAATTACGTACAAACAACTTTAACGAATCAATTATGAAAGTAAAGCCAAAGTAAAAACAAAGGTATAAGTGAGCGAAATGGTTTTTTTTTTTTTTGGTCAATTTTGTTTGAAACTTTGTGGCAGAAGTGGTTCTGAATTATTAATTGGGGCACGACGGACATAATAAGAGGTTTTTGTGGGGTCTTAATCAAAGTCACTTAGAAGAGAAGGACATGGGATTAAATCAGATGGCCCCATATGCAACGAAAAAAATGAACAGCCAACTCAAAAACCTGATCATAATAGTATGCAACTTGATTTATATATATAGTTGTAGATTTCTTCATATCTTTTTAGTTTATAAATAAATTGGAAAATAATTTAATTTTCTTTGTGTTGTTTTATACTGGTATATATTTATATATTTAATCGTCTATGTTCCTATAAGTACCTTGAAATTTATTAAATAATGAATATTAAACATTATCATGCATGGAATACACACACAGAGATGCCAACCAAGTGAATCAATAAAGTACATAATAAAAATACCCACATTTAAAATTTTAATGCTGAAAATTACATGAATTTTTTTTCAAATTGTAGAACTCAATTAATCATACATATAAAAATTGTATATAATTCTTCAGTGAAATTCTTTAATAAACACATGACAAGTAGATATGCTTTTCACACCTTGACATCACATGTTTGTAATCTTTTGAAAATTTCTCTAATATATTTTGTCTTCATATTATTGATTTATAGTAGGTTATAAAACGTATGTTGAGAGTTTAATTTGTTATTTCTTATTTTTATTAGAAAATAGCGATATAAAAAGAATAGAAACCGTAACATCATATAGTACGAATAATGGATAAATAAAAACAGTAATAATAAAAAATAATAATTAGAGCATGTCATGCAGGAAATGACGCATAGGCAACTAACGCACGCACCGTACGGCATCTTCGTGGAAGCGCTGAAGGGGTTGGCGCTGGCGGAGGACGTGGAGGTCGCCGCCGGGGCAGAACTCCGTGAGCAAGCAGGACCACCGTGACGACTCGATCGAGGCGTAAAGCGTGGGCAAGAACGGATGGTCCATCATTTCCAGTATTTCCCTCTCTATCCTCGCCCTCCCTTCCTTCTTCCTACTTATCAGCTCTTCTTTGTCCATCACCTTCGCCGCAAACACACGACCTCCCTCCAACCAGCCCTTCACCTCAGCCACGTACACGCTTCCAATGTCGCCGCTCCCCACGCGCCGAACCAACCGGATGTCGCCCATGCCCAGCGTCCTCTTCAACCCGACCCCATGGATTGCGTCCCTGCAAGGGTCCGATGATGGTGCATTGGGTTTGCTTGATGGTGAAGGTGAACTATGCATTTTTTTGCCGGTTGAGGTGGCTATAGTGTTGCAATCGAGATTGTCGACGTCGTCGGCGAGGTCGTCGGCAGATGATTGATTTGTGCCGGTGCCAGTGGTTGTAGTGTTGCAACTGAGATTGTCTACGTCGCCGCCGAGTTCGTCGGCGGATGACTGATTTGTGCTAGAGCCTGTGGTGTTAGTGTTGCAACTGAGATTATTGAAGTCGTCCGAAAGATCATCTGCGGATGATTGATTTGTACCGGTTCCGGTGGAGGGAGAGTGGCCGGAGGAGTCGGCGGCGGATGATGGAATCGCGACAGTGGCTGCGGTATGTTTGCAATTGAGATTGTCGAAGTCCCCGGAGAGTTTGTCAACGGATAAATGGATTGTGGCGGTGGCGGTGGTGGTGTGTTTGCGGCTGAGATTATCAATGTCGCCGGCGAGGTCGCAGGCGGAGGAGTGCATTGTGGCGGAGAGGTGAGGGAGCGGAGGAAGATTGAGGAGGTTGTGGACCGGTATGGGAGGGGGAAAGTCAGGAAGAGGGGCTTTTGAAAAAAAGGAAGGAACAAATGGGCCGGCAGAAGAAGGATGGGCCATGTGGCGCCTTTTGTGATACAAGGGTCCAGGAAGGGAGGGGCCCCATGGCAAAATGCTACCATTGTTGATTTTATTAAATTTATTATTTTATTTCTAGTGACCAAGAAGAAATATTTATTTCTCAATCTCACTGCTAAAGATTAAGAGAGAGAAGACAAATCGTTCTGGTTTTTTTCTTTTTGTACATTCAAGAATATTATGTATTTGGGACTTAAATTTTTTATATTTGAGAATTTAAATTTATTGCATTCAAAAAAAATATAAATCATTCAATTTTTGTCTTTTTTAATTTAAATATTTAATAAGTATTAAATAATTTTTAACAATTTTTCAAAATATTAATAATTAATTTTTCATTTAATGATTCAAATTTTATTAAATTTACTTGTATTTAAATTTCCATTTTTATTGAATCCATTAGCTCAACAATTGTCATTCTCACAAACATTGGGGCTTTAAGAAAAGATTTACAGCTAGCGCTCAATTGAAGAAAGAAATAGATTACTGCGAATTAACTCATTCCAGTCCTGACAATAATGACAAAAATTGATGTACTGTCCTTCATTTTTGTTGTTATTCTTAGTGATCTCATTGCGGAAATTAAATTCTGTTTGTTCGTTTGCAAGAATATACTTTTCTACATCGATCAATCATCTGTATATAACATTTTATTATTAAAATGATATTAATATGCTTCTTAGAAGAATCAAATCCAACTCAACAAAAAACAGTATATACTGTACAATCTGAGGAGTCAATCCCCAATGACTGAATGGTTTTAATTCTTAATGTGCATCATACCTTGCTTGAAAAGTAAAATTAAATGAACAACCAAAGCAATGGAATGCAACTTTTATATTTAAAAAAAAATGATCAACCAGACACTAAAGTGCAACTCAACATTACAACCAGACTGCAGAAGGTTTCTATTTTTGCTATGGAAAGAAGAAAGCCATGTGTATCACGATCTTCAACATGAAGTACTTCCTCCATATGTTGAGATCCCTTATCTCCTCAATTTTTGTTTTTCCCTGTAGTATGTTTTCAACGTTCACAATATTCTTACCCCGGTGACATTTTCTACTATTTCTCTCTTTTGGCCAATCCTGAATAACTGAACAAACTGTTATTCACTGAATCCTGGTTAGTCCTGTCAGCCGTCGCAGAGGATACATTTTATTTCAAATTACAACCAGGAAAGTATCTAATTCCATAAACTGCTCAAGATATACAAGTGGTAGCAATCCATGCTTCGGTGGGCAGCCAGGGCAGTATGCTCCAACCAAAGGGTGGGGAAAGAAACATAATTGAGGAAAGGACAAATTGAGTAAACATCCATGTGTTTGACATCAAAATCTTTGAATAAAACTATATTTTGGTCTATCACACAGATGAATTATTTTATAATTTCATTTCTCAAAAATAAAATAGTTCTCAATTTAATCTTTTATAAAATTGTTTTTCTCTCTCACAAATAAATATTTCTCACTTTGAACCCTCATAAATAAAATCATTGTGAATAATATTCTTCATATTTCTAAATTTAATATATTTTATAAGGTTATTATTAATAACCATTTTATTTGTGAGGTTAAATTAAGAAATACCTATCTATAAATGACCAAATTGAGAAGATAATTTTATGTGAGACCAACTTGAGAAATACTTTATCTATGAAGGACTAAATTAAAAAGACAAATTTGTGTGGGACTAAATTGATAAGTATTCCATCTATGAAGAACCAAAATGGGTTTTAGTCCAACATCATTAATAAGAACATAATATGTGGAGGAACTAATTTGAAAAATCCAATCATATCATACTAAATTGTAAAACATAATCATGTGCATATTAATATTGAATATTGAAGAATTTGATAGCAAACATCTAAAACCTATACACTTTTTCCTCAAGGAAAGAGATAAACATAAGCACGGCCTTTCACTAAACCCTGTCCAACTCAGTGCTATGTTTGTCCAACTGATCTTTCAACTCATTTCTCCACCCCTGAATTAAATTCTCTTGTTTTTTTATCAGTTCCGTTTTTATCTTAAGTTCCTCTTCCATCATAGCAATCTCCTGCTTAGACAAAAAAAAAAAAAAAATGAATAATACTTAAGTTTAGATGACAATGTCAAAGGGCATCAAATCTCAATGACTTGCTGAAGTAAGAGCAACTTGCACAATGCCTATTGCAGTGCATCGTACCTTTCGAAGTATTTCAGCTTTTGTTGGCTGACACTCGCGCAGCAGGCTTATAAAATAAAGCTGAAGCTTCTTGGCAGCCTCCATAAAATCTCTGGCATGCCTCTCCACGTCAACTGAAAAGGTTGTCCAAAGGGAAAAGAATCAGTTTGGTTACGTGGTGAGTACATCATGCTTAAGATGCATTACAACATCAGTAAATCGCTTTCAAAATATAATAGTTTGTGCCAGAGAAACTACACTAGTGCAGTGTCAACAGCAAGTCAATCCCATTTACAATAGAAGATAGCTCAACCAAACCAAGGTAGCAAAATAGCAGGTCAAAAAGAAAGGATTTCTCTTCTCACTATGAATTAAAGCTGGAATCTCAATAGCCAGTATGCTTTATATACTCCCGCTACTGATACCTGATCACTTTTTGCTTAAATTCATTAGCTTATTTCAGAGCCAAAGTTCTAATGACGTATATTCATGTTAAAGAGTTCCATACGCACACATGTGAGAAAAAACTGGGTCCAATTACATCCAAACTCTTCCCATGAAAAGTTAATGGGGGAAGAGGAAGTAAGGAACTATCCTGACTACATGGAAAAAGATAAACTATGAGAGCTCCATTTAATGGTCACAACTCAGCATGTCATTTTTTCAATCATTTCTCTAGTAGATCGCATCAAGTTCAGCAATAAATAATGTTCATGTAATCCTTTGAAAATTCAGTTATCAACTGCATATAATAATCAACTATCAGTATAATAACTACCCATCAGACAGACTCGGCAAAGCACCTGGCATAACCCCTCCCATTGCCAGGAAATGTTTATAGAAGTTATCCAAGACATATACAGGACCCTGCAGTATAACTGACTCAAAAGCATGATTTATTCCAGACGTCAAATCTACACTCCACCTTCATGACTACTAATACTTATTCAGGTAACAACAAGGTAATATATTTCTACCTTACAGTCTTGCACTACTGCTACTCAATTCTTAATTTTCACAGACGCTAGTTTTAGTTTCTTGAGGCAATCAATTGCTTGCATAAGGAAGTCAGCCGTCAACACTAAACAAAGCAAGTGCATTGTTATGAATTGCACGCCATAACACACAATAGCATGTTGCCCAAGGTAACAAGGGCCTTGGCAACAAAGCCACTAAATATTCAGTTGCAAACTCCATCCTGCCCATGTATAGTACGCATTACAAAGGCAACATTTAAATTAGCAGCAGCTTTTGAAACACCCTGATGTAGTATGAGCAACACAACCACAATTTGTGACAACTTTGCCTTTAGTTAAACTGTACAGTATAGACTCCTAAACTCTTTCAACCCAAACATTTAATGAAGTGTCAAAATGTAAACATGGTGCGTTCTCATCACTTAATTTCTTGAATTAATTAACATTAGCCTAACAAGGTTTACCATCTAGCCAGGTCTTGGTAGTAAGTTTAATTAGTTCAGAATTGATTTGACATGGTTATATCATATGTGTGATGTAAGTGACAACGTATCCATTGCTATCCTGCTAGCAACTCAATTTATTCTTGAAAAGTTAAAAAAATTGAAAAACCTATGATGAATTTGAATCACAAGGGACTTATAATTTTTGACAGTGCATCAACCTAACTTCCAAAATTTCAAATTTCACATACTCAGGTTTGCTCCAAAGAGTGAAAATGGTACTACATCAATTAAAAGCATATAATTACTAACTTTGATGTGAAGGGTGGGGAGAGCGATCTATTGCTTGAAGTTCTCTGGCAGGCAAACAAGGAAGCAAAGCAGCCTCCAAAGCCATCACACATGCAACCATATCATCCCTTGAAGGAGGCGATGACGGCATCGAAGAATCAACTGGGTGTTGCTGCTCCACTACTTGTCGATCACCCATATATCTTTTCAACCTGAATTTTCAAAAGGCAACACAAAAAAGCCTGATAAGTGATAAAGAAAATTTATGAAATGCTTTTAAGAATCAAACCAAAAATTACCCCCCCTCCCCAAAGAAAAAAAAAAAAAACAAAGTTGATAATCAGAAGATAAAATTATATGTAGAACCTTTCTGGTATAAATATAATTAATAATTCGAAAGCACTATTCTATTAAAGTGGAAGGGTAAAACATGTACTCAATGTACTTAGATATCAAAAAATTGGAATAAACTCTACTCATAATGAACACTCTGGACTGGAGACCCAATTACAGAAATCATGATACTTGAGAAAACCAAGCAGCAATTCAACTATCCTGAGAAATTAGTAAAAATCACGAAAAACAAATACTCAAATCATAATTATTAGCTTGACACCCATGAGAGCATTAACATAACAAATCCATAGGTAATATTGAAATCAACACTAGATAACTCAAAAATCAATGGTATAAGGGAAAGAGAAAAACCAACCAACCTGCTGGAAAACAGACTGCCCACGTGGAGTAGTGGTGAGGTGAGGTGGGGGTTCAAGCACAAGGCCAGAAGAGGTGTGAGAGATTGAGATGAAAATGAACCAATGAGAAAGTTTGAGACTTGAGAGTGCTGACGGAAGAGGAAAGAAAAAAGAGATGGGATCTTACAGCCGGTCCTATAAGCCCTTTGAGTAGTTATATCATCAATGACCGCATGCAGTCATTCTCATCCAAGGATTCAAAATGTGGCATTACTAGCTGTAACTGCAGAAATATGTATTTATGTTTTAAAGAAAAATCCTCTCTTTTGTCACTTAGAATTTTTTTTTTTGAATCCTGTTATAAACGGGCAGGTTGATCAGTAGTATCCAGTTATAACTGTTTTGGTTTGGAAGTTAAACAATCAAGTTGGTCTCCCTTTTCTTTTCGGCCACTAAATGAAGTTATAAATGTTTATAATAACTTATTATTACATCATTAGTTTCTATAAACAAATATTTATGTCATTATTTTGTTGAATACTTTCACAACAAATATTTAAATTCTCCCTCTAATTTTTTATTCTAAGTACAATAACTTTTTTCTTTAAGAAGAAAGACATATTTGGTTGTTGGTCAATAAGACAATGACTTAATATTCACACTAAACAGATTCTTGGTCTGTGGGCATCTTAATCCTGCTGAATCTGGTAGGGTTACTAAGATTAATATAAAAGAAACTATTAACAAATAATATAACATTTCTTTTTAGTGTTTATAATGTAAAAATAATAAAAGTTTTGAAATTGAGATGTTTCAAAAGACAATGGTTTTTCATAGCATGTAAATGAACCAATAGCTCACATGGTTTTTCCATCAAGACACAAGACAGTGCTTGCACAGCAACATGGTTTTCCATAGAGTACATTTGCTCCATACGCAAATATAAGTCCTGCTATCTTATTAATCTAGAATCTTCAGGTACAACTACATATCCATGTCTCTAGCTAAGTTTTAACTTTGAACTTATTATATTTTAGAATATTTATATGTCAATTTTTATGGCCATAGTTTCCAATGAGACTATAGGGTATTGTATTACAATGAAACTTGACAGTCCAAACTAGAATCTTATATAAATCATACTAAACAGATGTCTAACAACAATAGATCATATAAAATAATTAAACTCAGGATCAATTAGGCCAACCCTTATAGCTAGTTTAACATGCAATTCTGCTTTTTTTTTTTTTTTCCTGCAATTATAGATGGATGAGTTTGTGATATACTGATATGCTAAGGTGTATGACACGTGCTGCTGATGCAGAAAAAACACTAAATCACTTGATACACCACAATTAGCAACATTTTATAGGCCTCAAAGCTTTTGTGAATGCCGTAGTACATACCAAAAGCAAACAAAAGTTTATGCCCACAACAACTTCAGAGATCACTTTCTCCATTCAAGTGTAATGAAAAGGCATATATTAAATAGTTTATGGAACTTTTCAAGCCATGTGAGTGACCAAATGTGTGTTTAGATTGACATTGAATTAAAGTGATTTTAGATCAACTAAATTTTCAAAAATTGATTTTGGTCAAACATGGTTGTGTGTCACTATGATTAACGTTTGGAAACTTTAGCTTGAAAATTGATTTTTTCCATCAGTTCATTTAATTCAAAAGTAATTTTTTTCACTCCTATGCATACAGGAGTTTGAAAGGTAAAATTGATTTTAGGAAAAATCAAATATCAAATCAAACGAAAATGTTTAAAGGTAACCTCTTGTTTAAATATGCAAATAGACTTTTGAAAATTTCATACGCCAAATCAATAGAGGAGGAGATCAGGATCCGTAACTAACATGATTACATAAACAATTTGATCATTCACTTTCTACTAACTTGCCTACCTACATGTCAAAACTTGAATAAAGCCTTTCTATGGTAAAGCAAAACTGTTCTGAACATAAGTATATGACTGGTGGTCTAAACTATAACCAAATTGTTGTTGCTACCACAAATGAATAAAAGCAATCCAAAATTACTGAAATCGATCAAACTGGCATTCCGATTAAACTGAACATATATACCCCAAATCGATTAAACTGAAGCTAAACCCCCCAATTCCACCATAGATTAAGGGCGTACCAATTCACAGGTGAACGATTTCGTTCAGACGTTGGTGCACCTTGAACACAAGGTCCGGCCACCGCCACAGCTGGTGAGAGAACGAGGGAGAACGAGGTACGAGCTCTATGGAAGACAGAATATTTCAAATGCCCTGGTTCTTCTTCTCATGCGCTTGATGTTCTCTCCATTTATAACAAACTGTAACTGGGTCAAGTATTGTTATATATTAATTTCAAGTTGTATAACAGAGATTAACATCCAAACTATGATACAACAGAGATTATATCGAAATTAACTATGTTCCAGCAGTTAATGGTAAAACAGAAATCGCTCAACCATGTTATAATATCTCTGAACCTCTCTGAAATCGCTTAACGATTGACAAAGGAGTTATAAGAAGTAGAAATCTGAAATATCATGGTCGAAGAACAAACTTACCTGGCGCGACGAAGATGCGAGAAGGAGCCGCCGCGGACGATCCTCCCAGAGCTAAGATGAGACAAGTCGACGAACACAGGGCTCTGGTGATACGATGAAGCGCAGGGGTAAATGAAAGGGGAAATGACGGGGCTAATCGCTAATCACGGTTTTGATGCAGTTGGGGTTTTTGTCCAAAATTTATTATGGACGAAGGCATTTTTATCAAATTTATTTTTATTTCAAGAAATCAATTTCAGACTCCATTCAATATAAGAAAAATGATTGCTCAATAAAAAAATAAGTAAATAAATTTTCGGATGTATGATAATATGAAATTTATTTTTTCTAGAAAAAAGATTCTATTATTTTGATAGAAATATTTTTTTAAAGGTGAATGAAATGAAACTAATTCTATTAGAATAAAAAATAATAATAAAAATATCTCATAAAAATAATAATATATTAATAATAACAGTAAATAAATAAATTAATAATAATATTTTGAATTTAAAGATGATTTAAGCTTTTTACTTATTTTTCCTCTTTATTACTTTTTTTCTAATTTTATTTTTATTTTCATATACCAAATGAGCTTTTATTTTATAATTTTAGTTAAAGAGATAATTGTCTTTGTATAAGAAAAAACAAATTGTTAAGAGAATAAAAATAATAGTATAATTTATCAATTAAATATAAAAATAAATCTAATTTTCATTATCATTTTTCTTTTCGAATTATTCCTTCAAAATATAATATTTTTAAGGATGACAGGCAGCTCAACCGAAGGCAGAGCTTTTTGTTCCCCAATCATAAATTATTTTTTACCTCTATTGCAAGATAATTCAAAATTTCGTTTTCCATGAGAACGTGGCTTTCATAAATTCTTATAGGTTCATGCTTTTTGTTTAAGTTTCTTCAATAAGTTCTAATCAATTTAAAAAAACTAAAAAAATACATAACAAGTTAAACTAATATAAATTTAAATAAGGAATATAATGATTAAAAAAAATAGTAAAATGTAGGTATAAGAAGTTGATATTATATATATAAAACTAACAAAAATGAAAATCCTAGGTGAGGGACACTATGATCTTCGTGATTTTTTCTCCCATATTTGTTCCTTTAAAAAAAATCCAAAAATAAATCCTCAAATGACGTATTTCTAAATTTACCTACCTAACTTTTCAAGATTTAAAAGAAACATTATTTATTTATGAAAATTTCAAAAAATGTTAGCAGATTCAGCAGGGATAGGCCCAAGCCCGACCATTGACCCGGAGTCAATCGAGCGTGAAATTCTCACTCTTCGCCTAATGTTATCGATCTCCTCCATTTATTTCTCACTTTACCGTTTTATCCTTGTAATCTTCAACAATTCACTAACACTTAAAATGCAACAAAAGTCCCGCTTCTTGTGAAAAGACATAAATGCCCCAGCAATGCAGCTGTCTCCCGTCCTTTTCAAGGTTAAATTGGTCTTCTCGTTATCCCAGGTTCCGACTTACGTGTCCTAAAATATCATCTGCCTCCTTCTCTCTCTATATCTCTCTCCTGCTTGTTTAGACCTGAAGCCGGATACGCTCTTCGTAGCCATTGAACTGTTTGGGAGTTCAATCAATCTCGTCCGTTCGTTTATCCATCCAACGGATCTGATTAATCGGTGAGTTGTTACCCCATTCTTCTCAGTGGTTTTAATCATAAACCCTAGCCGATACTTTCACTCACTCTCTCTCTCTCTCTTTCTCTCTCTTTGCGGCCACAACTTCTTCGATCCGTTGTTCTCTCTCCTCATCCGAAGCAGATCTCACTCTGCGATTCGCTTCTTCTTTCGATTACGTTTCTGTTTTCTTGCTTTTCAACCATTTTCTTTGACGTTTAAATTTATATCAGAGTCGATCGCTGTGTTCTTTTCCGGGAAAGATTTTGATGTTCACTACCATGGCGTTTTTCTCTTCGTCGTTGTATTGTAGCGCTGTGTGCTAAGCATATACGGGTTCTGTTTCGGGTCAAGTTCGGGTCCGATTTTTATTTTGGAATAATTGGGTTGTGGGTTGATTTTCCGTCGTTTTCAGTGGGTTATGAGACAATCAGGCTCTGGAGTGTCTGGGTCTTGGTCTTCTTTGCGGTCGGAGTTTGGTGCTTGGACTTAAGTTTGAGTCAGGCTTCGACTCGGTGACTCAGGTGTCGACAAAAGATCGAGACCCGGGTTGTGTCATTTGGGAACCGTACGGCAATGCCGTCGGTTGGGATGAGACGAACCACCAGGGTGTTTGGGGTTGTGAAGGGAGCTGACTCTGCCAGGGTCTTGAGGTCCGGGAGGCGCCTTTGGCCGGAATCCGGTGAAGGGAAGATCAAGAGGAGTAACGATGGCGACGAGTGGCTAAAGCTGGTCAAGACTACTGGGAAAGGCGATGCTTGGCCTCGTGGAGTTGTTAAAACGAAGCAAGAGGTCGCAGTTGTAGGGAAACAGGTAGATGTTGGGATGAAGAAGACGAAGCCAACAAAAGGTGACTCTGTCCGTGAGAGAAATGGCCCCAATAAAATGTGTCGCTTTGTGTATAGTAGAAAAAGGAAGACACCGGTCACTGAAAGCTCAGATTTTTCGGTTAACGTAGGGGCCAACCAAAGTCTGGAAGATAATAAGAGGTATGGCTTGTATTTTTCTCGTCGGCATCGCAGGAAGCACAGTGAAGTAGGCATAAGTGGTAATCGTGCCGTGCTTGCTGTTGTTGTGATGCCCTCTTGTGGGAACAGTTATTGGCTTTCCTGTTTCCTGGTTTTGGTGTTGAGGTACGTCCGGAGGGTTGGACTGACATTGAAGGAACTCTCAGCCTTCGTTCTTGCTGAGCCGTTATATGGTGCTTATGCATCACGGGGCATTCAGTTCCTGCAGGTAAATATTATATTGAGCTTTGCATGGTGATCTGGTTTACGTTTGATCCGTATTACTGCAATTTTCAACAGTAGCATTTTGGTTCTGCTATGTTTCAGTTTATACTCGAATGCATTAAATGAATCGATGGAACACGTAGCATAAAATCTATCCTTGGATTGATGTTATGTTAAAGCATTTCTTGTACAGCGGGCGATATCTGATTTTTTCTGTTTTTTAAATTTATTTCCCGTGTTTACTTGTTTGCTCCTAAATTAATTGTTTCGTTCTCTTGACCCCTTTTAGGGACCGCCTACTACGAATATTGGAATTTGTGAATTTTTTGGGATCACAGAATTCGTGCCATTGTTCAGTGTGGATTTCTCTGCTGTTCCCCTTTGTTTCAAGTACTTGCATTCTGCAATGCTTTTAAGATCTGTGTTTTGGTCATTTTTTCTTGTAAATAATTTAATTAGTGTGAATAGCAATGATGAGGTGGATATCGATTTACCAGAATTTGAGAGTGAACAGCAGAATTCATGCCATTCCATAGTGAGAGAACATTCTGGTAGTGTAGCCATTGTATCTGATGTCATTGAACTCAAGGATAGTTTGTTACAAGCATCTGTCAAGGGTTCCAGGTTAGCTGGCCGAAATGGACAATATAGAAACGTTTTAAATTCTCGAGGCATTCAGAGGAGGAGAAGTTCACTTAGGAAAAGGAAAGCCCGAAATCCTTCGCTTCTGGGTGTGCATAAAACTCATGGAGCATTGGCGTCTGATTTAGTGGATGGTAGGAAAAGCAGTACCCCTTTGACTGTTGTAGCATCTAGTAAGAAACTAAGAAGTTTGGTTCACAGTTATTCCCCTGCAAGCTTTAAAGAAGTGAGTTCTGCCAATGTGGATTCAGTAGAAGACCTGGATTCATCTCTCTGTTCTGCAAATCTATTAATTACAGAGTCAGACAAATGTTACAGGGTAGAGGGAGCAATTGTTACTTTAGAAATGTCTGCTTCAAAAGAGTGGCTTCTCGTTATAAAGAAAGATGGATTGACTAGATGTACTCTCAAGGCAGAAAAAGTAATGCGACCCTGCTCTTCCAATCGGTTCACCCATGTGACAATGTTTACGTTGGACAATGGTTGGAAGCTAGAGTTTGCTAGTCGACAGGACTGGGTTGCTTTTAAAAATCTTTATAAAGAGTGTTCTGATCGCAATATCCCAGCTCCTGTTGCTAAGTTCATCCCAGTACCAGGTGTACGGGAAGTCTCTGGCTATGCAGAATGTATTAGTGTTCCCTTTCACAGACCAGATAACTATATTTCTGTAAATAGTGATGAGTTATCTAGAGCTTTGGCCAGGAGGACTGCAAATTATGACATGGATTCTGAAGATGAGGAATGGCTAAACAAGTTCAATAATGAGTTTCAAGAGCATGTTTCAGAGGAAAATTTTGAGTTAATGATTGATGCCTTGGAGAAGGCTTATTATTGCAATCCAGATGATTTTTCTGATGAAAAGTTGGCTGCCAGTGTTTGTCGGGATCTGGGCAGCAATGGAGTTGTGGAAGCTGTATATAACTATTGGATGAAAAAACGGAAGCAAAAACGTTTATTGCTGCTTAGGGTTTTCCAGGTAAAATTGCCTTGTGTTTCAGATAATGCATTCCTTGTGGAGAGTATATTCATGATAATTTTATGCTATATATTACAGTTCGATGCTAGTTCACTCAAAATAAAAAGTTTGAGTCGACATCTCATTTTGTAGGCTGAGATGGGGAAAACTTCAGGGCCTGTGTAAAATAAGGTTTACCAAATGTATTTTTGTATCGTATTGGGATAGGTCTTTGCATATACATGTATTTTTGAAAATGTAATGTATATCTATGAGTCTTTGTTTCTGAATTCTGATATTTTGAGGTTTTAGGTCAATTTGTATTTTTGTATCCGTGTCAGTTGAAGATGTTGTGGCTCATACTCATTATGATTACATTGTTCAAGCAAATGCCACCGTTTAATGAAAGTTTATTCATTACAGTAATGTATCACTGTATAATTTTCTTGAAATTTGTTCCACTGCTGGTGAGAGGAAATTCTAGAAATGATGGTCATTTTGTTTGGATCATGCCTCAACTTTTCACTTTAGAATAACAAATTACCATAAACTAAAGGAAGTGTTGGATAAAGGTGAAATTCAATTTTACTTTGTATCCAACTTAGGAAAGTACTACAGTAAAATATAATTTACTTACATGTAGTTCGGTCCCAAATCAATTTGCCATCTACAGTGATATTCAATTCTCTTGTGGTTTGTTTTGTTATAAAAGTGATACTTTGTATCCAAATGTTGATAGAAATTATCCTTTAAATGTTAAAATGATGAAAGTTTGTTTCTAAGAGTCTGTTTTACTTATATCTAACCATTTCAGTGTTCAGAAGCTGTTACTATGATTGTTCAAAGTACAAGTGAAACAGGCTTTCAACAATGGAACTGTTCATTGTCTTTCCCAGTTAAAATTACCAAAGCAGGTTTAGTGGTAGTGACTTTAAACCACAAGAGGGCAAACTGGTTTTAGGCTTTACAAGGGAGCAAATCATAGTATATAAAATTTCCTACTAGGAAACATTAACCAAAGGAGTGATTAACGGCTGTTGAAATTGGTTCACACTCCTGTTTAATGTTCCCTGATTTTTAATATGTTAATAAAGATTTCTAATGACTAATCATAATCCTTCTGAAATATTTTGGTAGTATGAGCACAAAAATGATTTGACACAAGTAGCTTATCATTTGATTTCTCCTTGACTTATACTTTTCAGTTGTACTTCAATTTCAGAACCCAGGTTGAGTGGTGTTTTAAAATGCACTAAAGCTCCATATTCTGATTGACTTGATGGTTTTTACTGACAGGGTCATCAGTCAAAGAAAGCTCCACTTATACCAAAGCCTTTGCTACGAAAGAGGAGGTCATTTAAGAGACAGCCGAGTCAATTTGGTAGAGGCAAACAACCAAGTGTACTGCAAGGTATTTCATTTGTTACTAGCTAGAAGATTTAATGAGGATTGTTTCTGTTTGACTGCAGATCTTTTTTGGCTGGCTTTTTTAATACCTACTTTAACACACACACATTTCAATTGCTTGAGCCTGTCATGTATATATTGTTATTTAGAAGGAATTGTTGTCTGTTTCTTATGTTAGGACTTTGGGTTTGGGATCTGATCTTTTTGTTATGTCACTTTGGGGCTTCATTTGGCAAGCATTTAAATTGCAGGTCTGCATATTTATGTTGTAAAACTATGTTTCATCTTCTATTCATTTGCAGCAATCGCAGCTGAACAAGATGCTTTAGAAGAAAAGAATGCCATGCTTAGGGTTGAAGAGGCTAAAGCCTCTGCAGACAAATCCATGGAAGTAGCGATACTTAAACGCAAAAGGGCTCAGGTTCTCATGGAGAATGCAGATTTGGCAACGTACAAGGCCACGATGTTAATTAGAATTGCCGAAGCGGCCCAAGCTGCAGAATCAACTGATGTCTCGGCGGGATACTTTCTTGATTGACGAGTTGGGGAATTGCTGAAGCTAATTATAACAGCCAATTTTTATTACAGATATGTTTTTTAATGTAATTTTGTATAGATTTTTATTGTATGTACATTCTGTATGAAGATAATGACCTCCCCAATCTTTTGTACAATTAGATTAGATCTAAGTAGATTTCCATGGAAGAAAGAATTTTAAGAAAAGGAACAAAAAAAATATATACAGGATTTTCAAGCTTGTTCCCTGAAGTTTTGCCTTTTTAGGAGCACGTCTTGATTGTCTATCGATCATTTACCGATCAAACGGTATCAATACGAAAAGCAGAATTTATTACCACGTTGGTCTTATTTCAGATTGTGAAACTAGCAATATTTCACTGAATTACGTTGGTCTTACATCATAAAAGATCTTCTAAAATTCAAAGCTTTATATTTCGTAGTAGTTTTCAGGACTTCTTTTTAAATGCATTGAAATGGGCCACCCTAATTTAATTTTCGTTATTTATTTTTACTTGATTAGTTAAATTTTATAGATGAATTTGCCTTTTTTTTTATTTTTTATTTAATTTTATAATCCTCGGGGCCATGGTTCTTTTAGACTACTTTCTGAAGTTGAAAGGTGACGATATGTTTAGGTGAGTCCCAACTCCAGAGGTTGTAATTCAGTTTGGTGGCAACGTCCATGGTCAAGTTCTAGTTTTAGTTTAGTTTAATTCAGATTTAGAAAATGGAAAGAAGAATTTTGAAATTTTACCTAAAAATTAAGTACTTAGAAATTTTTATTTATGATTAATACTAATTCAAATACTTAATATCAGTATTTATTAGCTATTCACTCAAATTGTCTTATGAGGAAATTTTAGTTAGTTTACAAAATTGCTTTTTTCCTCCCACATTATTTCATCCAGATGCATACTTATTTTTATTGGTTCTGTAGTTTGTTACTCAAATCAAAAGTATCTTCCTTTTAAAAATTTGGGGATATTTTTATTTTGCGCTAATTTGGATGATATGTTGAGAAAATTGACAGAATTAACATAATTATGTAGCACATGAGGTGATATATTATCCCTGTTAAGTCATGATATGGAGTAATAAAAATTCAGTTAAATTATATAACTTTCTCTCTCATGATTTAATTAAATTAATACACTACTTCACTTGTCATATAAGTGTATTAGAACTTGCCAATATTTTTTTATATCTTCGTTAAAATTCTAATTGTCATCTTAAATGATAAAATCTGTCAATTGAACTAACAATAATTGATCATGCACTAGTACTTTACTATTTCACTAAATAAAACACGATACAAGTTTATCCATACATGATTTAAAAGTTTAATGGGTTACTTGTACCCAAAAAAAATTATGAGGGTTCATTTAATACGACATATCATTTTGATAGTAAATTAACATATTTATTAACGGTGAATTTATCTATACAAACTTAAACGTTTAGAGAGTTGACTGTCAAATTTTAAAGGTCAATAATTTATTTATACATAATAAAAATAAAAAAAATTGTTTTCATTTTACTCATAAAGTTCTAGAAAATTACAATATAAAGTTGAAACATGGAGAAATAAGGATCAAGATAATTTTTATCACAACCTCTTATATATAACCATTAAGTATTTGTTCCTTATAGTCTAAGCCAAAACTTCGGACAATGTTCCTGCAAAATGTTGCAGTGTTAGTGTACATCGTCAACAAATAATACAGTGATAGAACTCTTGCTAAGTATTAATGCTATTGTAGTTACTTTATTGAAGCTAATTACAATATTCAAATTAATCAAGAAAGAAAATAATGCAAAAGAACTAATTAAGTGAGACTAAAGAAATTTGAGTATATATCAATGAAAACTTAATAAAATTTTGGTTCAATTTGGCATTTCAATTGCAATATAGTTATTTTTTTAACTTGAATTCAATGCTCATGTGTTAGTCTAAGCTTCTAATTTTATTATAAAAGTCTGTCGATTCCTTATAAATTCTATCACCTTAATTCAACTCCCTACATTTTTATGAGAATCAAATTAAAGTGATGCAATACGTATGACTAATCACAACTTTGCTAGTCTAATAGGTACATGTCTATCCTAAAGGCAATCTGTGTTAACTCAAGTAATTAATTAACATGAATCAAGCGGTATTTAATTTTATGAATAAATTTAAATTTCTCTTTTATAAATCCTTAAATCCTCAACATAAACCCTAATTAGTAGCCAAGCAAAAGACGACACAATGTAAAATTGAACTGAATAACTCATTCACAATGAAATTTAAGAAGAAAAGTAACAATAATTATTAATTTACATGTCAAATAGCCATAATCCCAGAGAAAGAAAACCTAGCCTAGCATATTTAGAGGTACAATCAAAATCAAGTCAGAAAGCATGGTAAAGAAGAAAAAGAGAAAAGGAAGAGAAGAAAACGTCATTTTCATCGCTTTAATAAGTTCCTTTCTTGATTTCTTAGCCTAAAGTGTCATCCTCCAAGTTCTAGTTACCCTCCAAGTTGTCTTGGTGTGTCTATCTACATAGTCTCTCCCCCTTGAAAAACCCTCCAAATTTGAGTTAAATTGACCCTTTTTTTTTATGAAAAGACAAACTTGTCCCTCGTTAGTTGCGTTATGGTGCCTAGGCTCCAATTTTTGGCACGTAGGTGGCAACACTCGGGTTGATTTGCATAATTTGGCGCTAGATCATTTACTTGTTGGATAACTTAAATATTTTGTTTATAACTTTGCACTCTAATATCAAATTTTAGTGAACCACCCTTCGTTGGAGAGATCTCGAAGAGCTTTACAATTTTATGTGAAATAGTTAACTCCAAATTCTAATGTCTAGGGGATCAAAAGCTATCTCAAATTTGAGAGATCCACATTCTTGATACCACTTATTTTCTTTCTTCCAAAGCCTGGGCACAACAAATAATAACATGAGCAACTCTAATTTGTTAGGATTTAAACATGTAAATCATCAAAACACAACTAAAACAACTATAAATCTAAACTTCTAAATGTAAAAGCCTAAATTAATAAAAATGAATTAAACTTTAACTAAAACTAACAAGATTATACTATGATAAAACATGAATATAACCTAAATAACTTTTTTCCATAGAGTTATCGAAAGAGGTAAACCTTCATGCAATGTTCACAACTTTTTCACAACCAATGGTCCTTATAGCTTACACACTTTCACATAACTTAGCTTTTTCCCAAAGCCATGTTTCGTATGAGAGAATGGGAAGGTATGAAAAAGGAGGGGAAAGGGAAAGCAAGAAAAATATGTTTGGTATGAGAGAAAGAATAATCCACGGGAAAGTCCATTCCCACTTTCATGGAAATGGGGATTCTCGCACCAAGCTAATGGAATTGTTCCTCTTTCTTGGGAATCAGATGTATTTGACTCAAGTGCCCCTTCTTCTTTTGTTAAATTCTTCTTCTCCATGAATGTTTCAAGAGCCAAAATCAATGGAAAAGACCACCCCCCCAAGAAAGAAATTGAAAACGAAAATTAATTAGTTAATTAATTAATATCAACTTCTCATTTCTCTGCAGCACACCTTTAACTCTTCTTTAAATTTCGAATTAGCTTCTGATTTTCGAATTCCAAATTGTTAAGTAAACCCCAACCCCACATGGCTTCATAATTTTGTGTGTGTCGCTTTGTCTTCAAATTTGTCATCTTTATCATCTTTGGAATAATGCTGTTGATTGCTTTCTCATCGTTTGGTCGTCTTACGCAGGTGAAAATGGCTGCCTTCGAACATATCTGATTTGGCAAAGTAGCCATATTGATTTGAGTCCACATGTTCTCAACAATGGACTGGATAAGCCCAAGTCCTAGAAAAACGACACTGATTTTGCATCTCCGGAAAGGGTTTGAACAAGAAGGGATGATGGGTGAAGAAGATAAGAGGTCCAGGGAATATTTGCAATAAAATATCAAATTTTGTTAGTTATTGATAAGGATATTTTGGTTTTGATCTACCACACCAACAAAAGAAATATTTTATCATTCCTATTACTTTTCATATTATAGCAAATATAAATTTAGCTTATATAGTTTCATTTCATCCGGACTCATTATCTTACCCATTTCCATTCATATTCTCATTCTCATAAAAATCACTCTATCCTATCCAATAACCCAAATTTTGTAAAGATAATCCCTTGTTTTCATGAACAATAAGCAAGCATGGTGGGGAAAGCATAAGCTTGAAAGTCCCACAAAGAGCAATATAGTAGGCCCAATAAATTTGTAAGGGGGAGGATTAAGAAAGCTTTATGATTTCTCTCACAACATTCCTACTTTAGACTAAGAATATAACAAGTATTAATAAAAAAGTTTTATACCTACTTCTCATGTAAACCAAAAAAACCAAAATTATATATTTGTTCTACCAAAATATCCTTATACGTATATTAGTTATATAAAGTATTCCAAATGTAATTGATTAATATAGGAAAAATAATTTATGTACAACTCTTTATATTTTTATCATGCTGCTTTTTAATTAAAACATGGTAAGTATATAATTCAGTGACATCAAGATGCATGTATGATTTTTGCAAAGAGTTAACATTTTTTAATTAAATTATACAATTTTTACCTTTTTTTTGTTAATAATTTATTTTCATATATTAATTGAAAAACATAATAATAAAGGTAAAAGAACCTGTACTTAATCCTTAATATAAAAAGGCATTACAATTAACAAAATAATTATTAACAACAAGAAATTTATTCACGAAATATCTCTCTCTCTCTCTCTCTCTCTCTCTCTTGCGTACATACACGGAGTTCAATACAAAATAAATACCATTCAAAAAAATTTTAAGAAATATATTGTCTCTAAGTTATATTTTTTACAAAAATAAATTAACATTTTGTTTGAGTGCATTTTGGTATTTTTTGTTTCAAAGAATTATATATATATATATATTAGAAAAAAGTAATATATAATATGAATATCCTTAAAGAGAAAAATGAGCAATTCATCCTATTTAAAAAATGTTATGTCGTATTTGTCATTGTGATAGCGTAAGGCTCTATATCAAGGGCGAAGTGAGTGTGTGAATACAAAATTTTTTGATCCAAAAAGATATATGCGAGTGGAAAAATTAGAGTGAGAAGCAGATATTGTGTTGTTTAAAACATGTCCGTATAGTGACTTTAAACCTCGCACAAGTAAAAATTGAGTGCGCGTGTAAGTATTTATATAATCCCTTAACAAAAAAAAAAAAAAAAACAATGTTATACCATTTCACTGATCTACGTATTTATTTTTAACACTTGAAATGGTTTACCCTTGTGAATTAATTTATTTGGACAACTCTACTTAAAAAAAAAAAAAAAAAAGGAGTTTATAAGTTGATGATATATTTAATTTTCACAATTTAAGTGTAATAAATCAAAAAAGAGATAAACTAAAATTAATACAGCAACCTCAAGTTCATTAATTTCAAAATTATCACAAGAAATATTAATAAAAGGATTGTACTTATATGCAGTTCATTATATTTTTGTTATGTTGTTATTTAATTAGAATATGATAAGTGTTAAATCAATTAATAATAATGTATAATTTAATTTAAAAATAAAATAATTATTTATAACAATTATACATGTGTCATAATATTATTAAATAATTAAATACTTATTCTGTTGTAATTAAAAAATAATGTAACAAAAATATAAAAAAATTTATATACTTTTTTTTCTTAATAAAAAGTCACCTATCAAAGTTGGCAAGTCAAACATCAATTCATGTTTGCCGTGATTGTTAGACGTTAAACCCCAAAACGTTAGAAATTCAATCTTATTTATTTTAATTTTCAATTAAAAAAAGAAACCATCACATCTCTTCAAAAAAATAAAAATAAAGGTTCCATGATTCCTATGAATGCATGTAAAACCATGATACCATATGACTATTGGAATGGAATTCTTATTCTCCCTCCCTTACTTGCAGGCCCACCTAAAGGCTTCTTAGATTGATATATGCATGGTACCATATAACTATTGGAATGGAATGTCTGTTGTTCCTCTTCTACAAAGAACCACACCCAAGGCTTCGTTTAAAGATTTTAGTATTGTTCCTTGTGAATGTTAGAAGGGATTGCATGTTGTCTATCCCTTACTTGACAGCCCACACAAGGCTTTTTGGATCAATATAAGCCTAGTACCATGAATTGTCGGAATGGAAAGCTTGTTGACCCTCCCTTACTCGTAAGCTAACCCAAGGCTTCTTCAAATGATAAAAGCATGACATCATGTGATTGTTGGAATTGAATGCTTGTTGTCCCTCCCCTAATTGTAAGCTCACCCAAGGCTACTTATTTAATATAAGCATAGTGCCATGTGACTGTTAGAATGGAATGCTTGTTGTCCCTCCCTTACTTGGAAGTCTACCCAAGGCTTCATAGATTTATATAAGAATGGTGCTAAGTGGCTGTTTGAATGTATTGCTTGTAGACTCTCTCCTACTTTGAAGCCTATCAAAGGATTCTTTGTTTTAATATAAGCATAGTATCATGTAACTATTGGAATGGAATGCACATTGTCCCTCCCAACTCGGAAGCCCACCCAAGGCTTCTCTTATTGGTATGCTTGGTACCATGTGACTGTTGGAATGGAATGTTTGTTGTTCCCCTACTTGGAAACCCATAAATGGCTTCTTGGATTGATATAAACATGGTACCATGTGACTATTGGAATGGAATGCTTGTTGTCCTTCCCTTTCGAAGCTTACCCACGACTTTTTCTTTCGTATAAGCATAGAATTATGTGACTATTAAAATGGAATTCTAGTAATCCTAACCCACTTCAGAAGCCCAACAAAAGCATCTTAGATATATATAGACAAGGTAACAAGGTTGTTGGACTGAATTACTTATTGCTCCTCGCCTTCTAAGAAGCCCACCTATTCCTTCTTCGACTGATATAAACTTGGTACCATGTGATTATTGGAATGAAACATTTGTTGTCCCTCTGCGGCTTAAAAGCCCACCCAAGGCTTCTTTTTATTGATATGAGCACAATAACATGATTGTTAGAATGAAATGCTTGTTATCCCATCCATAGTCAAGAGTCCATCCGCGACTTTATCAATTGAATTAAGCATGGTACTTTGTGACTATTGGAATCAAACACTTTGTTGTTGCTCTCCAATTCAAAAGTCCACCCAAGGCTTCATTGATTGATATAAGCATGATACAATGTGATAGTTAGAATGGAGTGTTTGTTGTCCCTACCTACTGATAAGCACACCCAATTCTTCTTTGAATGATATAAGCATGGTACCATATGACTATTGGAATGGACTGCATGTTGTCCCTCCCCTATTCAAAAGCCTACCCAAGGCTTGTTCGGTTAATATAAGTATGGTACCATGTATGTGTTGGAATAGAATGCATGATGATGCTCTCCAACTCATAAGCCTACTGAAAGCTTCTTCAGTTAACATAAGCATGGCATCATATGCCTGTTAGAATAGAATGTTTGTTGTCCCTCCCCTAATCATAAGACCCTAAGGCTTGTTTATTTAAAATAAGCATGGTGCCATGTGACAATTGAGTGGAATGCATGTTGTCCCTCCCTTACTTGAAAACCCACATGTGGCTTCTTCGATTAAAATAAGAATGGTACCATGTAAGTGTTGAAATGGAATTCTTGTTGACCTTCCCCTACTTATAACCTTATTAAAGGTTTCTTTAATTGACATAGGCATGGCATCATGTGATTGTATAAATAGAATGCTTGTTATCCCTCCTCAAATCGTAAGCCCACCCAAGGCTTCTTTATTTAATATAAGCTTAGTGCCATGTGACTGATGAATGGAATGCTTGTTGTCTTTCCCCTACTTGGAAGTCCACCCAAGGCTTCATGGATTGATATAAGAATGGTATCATGTGACTGTTCATATAGAATGCATGTTGTCCCTCCCATACTTAGAAGATAACCCATGGCTTCTTTGATTGATTATGCATCTTACTATGTGGCTGTTGGAATGGAATGTTTGTTGTCCCTCCCCTAACATGGAAGCCCTCTAATGGTTCTTATATTGATATATGCATGATGGCATGTGAATGTTAGAATGGTATGCTTGTTGTCCCTCCTTACTTGGAAGTACACCCAAGGCTTCATGGATTGATATAAGAATGGTACCATATGACAGTTTAAATGTAATGCTTTTTGTCACTCTCTTACTTTAAAGCCAACCAAAGTCTTCTAGGTTTTGATATAAGCATTGTATCATATGACTATTGGAGTGGAATGCATGTTGTCTTGCCCTTACTTTGGTGCCCATCCTTGGCTTTTTCGATTGATTAAAGCATGGTACGTTGTGACTATTGGAATCACATGCTTTGTTGTTGCTCCCCAATTTAGAAGTCATCCCAAGGCATTTTTTATTAATATGAGCATAATACATTGTGAAAGTTAGAATGGAATGCTTGTTATCGCACACCAACTGAAAAGCACACCCAAGGCTTTTTTGTATTATATAGGCATGATACTATGTGATTGTTGGAATGGAATGCATGTTGTCCCACCCCTACTCAAAAACCCACCCAAGGCTTCTTTGATTAATATAAGCATGTACCATATATGTGTTGGAATAAAATGCTTGTTGACCCTTCATTACTCATAAGCCGACCAAAGGCTTCTTCAATTGGCATAAGCATGGCATCATGTGATTGTTGGAATAGATTGCTTATCGTCTTTCCCCTAATCGAAATCCCACTCATAGCTTCTTTATTTAGTGTAAGCACAGTGCCATATGACTATTGGAATGGAATGCTTGTTGTCCCACCCTTAGTTGGAAGTCCAACCATGACATGATTGATTGATATAAGAGTGGTACCATGTGACTGTTTGAATGTAATGCTTGTTGTCCCTTTCCTACTCTAAAGCCCACCAAAGGTTCTTCATTTTAAAATAAGCATAATATCATGTGAGTATTGGAATGGAATGCATGTTGTCCTTCCCATACTCATAATCAAGACCTTAGCTTTTTCGATTGATTTATGCATTATACCATGTGACTGTCTAAATGGAATGTTTATTGTTCCTACCCTATATAGAAGCCCGCCTAAAGGTACATGGATTGATATATGCATGGTAGCACTTGACTATTGGAATGGTATGCATGTCCCTCCCTTCTTAAAAGTCCACCAAAGGCTTTACAGATTGATATAATAACAAGACCATATGACTGTTTAAAACTAATGATTTTTGTTGCTCTCTTACTTTGAATCCTACCTAAGGCTTCTTCGATTGATATATGCATGGTAGCATGTGTTGGAATGGAATGCTTGTTTTCCTTTCCATTCTTAGAAACCTACCCAGGGCTTATTGGATTGATGCAAGTATAGTGCCAAGTAACTATTAGAATGGAATTCTTGTCTCTTCCTTACTTTGAGGCTTACCTAAGGCTTGTTTAATCCATATAAGCATGGTCTAATGTGGCTATTAAATTTGAATTCTTGTAATCCTAACCCACCTTAAAAGCTAACCTAAGGCAACTTCAATTTATATAAATAATTTTACAAGGTAGTTGGAATGAAGTGCTTGTTATCCTTGCCCTTCTTGGAAGCCTACTTATGCCTTCTTCGATAGATATAAGCATGGCTATATATGATTTTTGGAAAGAAATATTTGTTATCCATCCACAACTCAGAAACCCATCAAAGACTTCTTTGACTAATATAAGTATGGTACTATGATTATTGGAATGAAATGCTTGTTGTCCCTCTCCTACTTAGAAGCCCACCAATGGCTTGTTCATTTTGATATTAGCATAGTATCATGTGACTTTTGGAATGGAATGCATGTTGTCCATCCCTTACTTAAAAGCCTTCCCATGGCTTCTTTGATTGATATATACATGGCACCAAGTCACTCTTTGAATGGAATGTTTGTTGTCCCTCCCTTACTTAGAATCCTACCCATGGTTCTTGGACTAATATAAGTATGGTACCATATGACTATTGGAGTGGAATCCTTGTTGTTCCTTCCTTACTTGGAAGCTCACCCAAGGCTTCTTGGATTGATATATGCATGGTACTATATATCTATTGGAATAAAATGCTTGTTGTCCCTTCACTTTATAGAAGTCCACAAAAAAGTTTCTTGGATTGATATAAGCATTATACCATGTGATTGTTTAAATGGAATGCTTTTCGTTCCTTTCATACTTAAAACCCTACACAAGGCTTCATCATTTGATATGAGCATAGTTCTATGTGACTATAGGAATATAATGTTTATTGTCCTATCTCTACTTGAAAGCCCATCCAAGGCTTTTTCATTTAGTATAAGCATGGTACCATGTGATTGTTGGAATGGAATGCTTATTGTCGCTCCCCTACTTGCAAGTCTATCCCTGGCTTTATGAATTGATATAAGTATGGTACCATATGCCTGTTTGAGTATAATGCTTGTTGTCCCTCTCCTACTCTGAAACCTACTAAAGGCTTCCTAGTTTGATATAAGCATGGTACCATGTGACTATTAGAACATAATGCACGTTATCCCATCCTACTTGAAAGCCCACCTATGGCTTCTCTAATTGATATAAGTGTGGTTCCATGTGATTGTTGGAATGTAATGCTTCTTGTCCCTCCCCTACTTGGAAACCTCCCAAGGCATCTTGGATTGATATATACATGGTACCATGTGACTATTGGCATAAAATGGTTGTTGTCCTTCCCTTACTTTGAAGCTTATCGAACGCTTGTTTGATCCATTTAAGCATGCACTTATGTTACTTTTATATTTGAGTTCTTGTAATCTTAACCTACCACAGAAGCCAACCTAAAGCAACTTCGATTCAAATAAATATAGTTACAAGCAATTAGAATCAAGTGCTTTTTGTCCTTGCCCTTTTTAGAAGCCTACTTATGCCTTCTTCAATATATATAAGCATGGCACCATGTGATTACAGGAGAGAAATATTTGTTATCCATCCACAACTTGGTGGCCCACCCAAGGCTTCTTTGATTGATATAAGCATGGTACCATGATTATTGGAATAGAATGCGTGTTTTCCCTTTCCTACTCTAAAGCCCACCAAAGGCATCTTCATTTTGATAATGGCATAATATCATGTGACAATTGGAAAGGAATGCATGTTGTCCCTCCCTTACTCGAAAGCCTACCCATGGCTTTTTAGATCGATATATGCATGGTACAATGTCACCGTTGGAATGGAATTTTTGTTATCCCTCCCTAACTTGGAAGCCCACCCAAGGCCTCTTGGATTGATATATAGTGGTACCATGTGTCTATTGGAATGCAATGCTTGTTGTCCCTTTGTTTCATGGAAGTCCACCTAAGGTTTCTTGGATTGATATAATCGAAGTACCATGTGATTGTTGGAATGAAATGCTTTTTGTCCCTATCATACTTAGAACTTCTCCTAAGGCTTCTTCGATTGATTTAAGCATGGTATTATGTGACTAGGGGAAAAGAATGCTTATTGTCCCTCCCCTACTTGGAAGCCCATCGAAGGCTTTGAGGATTGGCAAGGAATGCTTGTTGTCTCCCCTTGCTTAGAAGTCAACCCAAGGCTTCTTGAATTGATATAAGAATGGTACCAAGTGACTGTTTGAATGTAATGCTTGTTGTCGATCTCCTACACTGAAGCCCACCAAAGGCTTTCTCATTTTCATATAAGCATAGTGTCATATGACTATTGGAAAGGAATGCGCATTGTAACTCATTTAATCAAAAGTCTACCTATGGTTTCTTCCAATAATATAAGTGTGGTACCATGTGAATGTTGGAATGGAATATTTGTTATCCATTCTTTACTTCGAAGCCTGCCCAAGGGATCTTGGAATGATATAAGCATGCATTCATATAACTATTGGAATGAAATGATTGTTGTCCCTCCCCTACTTTGAAGCAGACCTAAGGCTTTTTTTAACGGTATAAGCATGGTACCATGTGACTGTTGGAATGAATTACATGTTGCCCCTTCCCTACTCAAAAGCCTATCCATGGTTTCTTTGATTGATATAAGTATGGTAACTTGTTAGTGTTGGAATGCAATGCTTGTTGACCCTCTCCTGCTCGTCATCCTACCCATGGGTTTTTTATTTGATATAAGCATTGCATCATCTAACTGTTGGAATAGAATGCTTATTGTCCTTTCTTTAACTGTAAACCAACCCAAGGCTTCTTTAATTAATATAAGCATTGTGCTATGTGACTATACGAATGGATTGTTTGTTGTCTCTCCCCTACTTTATAACCTACTTAACGCTTCATAGATTCATATAAGAATGGTCTTATGTGACTGTTTGAATGTAATGCTTGTTACCTATCCCCAACTTTGAAGCCCTTTAAAGGTTTCTACATTTTGATATAAGCTAGTATCATGTGTATATTAGAATGGAATGCATGTTATCCCTACCTTACTCTGAAGCTAACATGTGGCTTCTTTGATTGATAAATGCATGGTACCATGTAACTATTGGAATGGACTGTATATTGTCCCTCCTATACTTGGAAGCCTACCTAAGCATTCTTGGATTGAAATAAGCATGGTACCATGTGATTGTTAGAATGGAATGCTTATTGTCCTTCCCCTACTAAGAAGCACACCTAAGGATTTTTTGAATGGTATAGGCATTGATCCATGTGACTATTGGAATGGATTTCATGTTGTCCCTCCCCTACTTGAAAGCCCACCCAAAGTTTCTTTGATTGATATAAGCATGGTTGCATGTAAGTGTTGGAGTGTAATGCTTATTGACCCTCCCTTTCTTGTAAGCCTACTTAAGGGTTCTTCATTTTATATAAGCATTTCATTTTGTGATTGTTGGAATAGAATGCTTCTTGTCCCTCCCCTAATCGAAAGCCTGCCCAACACTTCTTTATTTAATGTAAGCACGGTGCATGTGATTGTAGGAATGAAATGCTTGTTGTCCCTCCACTACTTGGAAGTCTACCCACTGCTTTATAGATTGATATAAGAATGGTCCTATGTGATTGTTTAAATGTAATGCTTGTTGTTGCTTTCCAACTCTGAAGCCTATGAAAGGTTTCTTTTTTAGATATGTGCATGGTACCATGTGACTGTTGGAATGGAATGCATGTTCTCCTTCCCCTTTGTGAAAGCCCACCTAAGGCTTCTTCAATTAATATAAGCATAATACCATGTAAATGTTAGAATGAAATGCTTGTTGACCCTCCCCTACACGTAATCCTACCCAAGGTTTCTTCAATTGACATAACCATGGCATCATATGATTGTTAGCATGGAATGCTTGTTGTCCCTCCCCTAATCGTAAGCCCACCCAAGGCTTCTTTATTTAATATAAACATGTGTTGTGTGACTGTGGGAATAGAATGCTTCTTATCTTTCCCAACTTTAATGTCCACTAAAGGCTTCATGGATTGATATAAGAATGGTTCCATGTGACTTTTTGAAAGTAATGCTTATTATCATTCTCTTACTCTGAAGTCCACCAAAGGCTTTTTCAATTTGATAATATGACTGTTGGAATGGAATACATGTTGTCCCTACCTTACTTGAAAGCCTACCCATGGCTTCTTCGAGTGATATATGTATGGTACCATGTGACTGTTAGTATGGAATTCTTGTAATCCCAATCCACCTCAAATTCCCATCTAAGGCAACTTCGATTTATATAAACAAAGTTATATGCTTGTTGTCCCGCCCCTTCTTGAAAACCCACCTATGTATATATAAGCATGGTACCATGTGATTGTTGAATGAAATATTTTGTCTATCTATAACTTAAAATCCCTCCCAAGTATTCTTTGATTGATATAAGTATAATACCGTGATTGTTGGAATGGAATGCTTGCTGTCCCTCCCTTACTCAGGAGCACATCCATGGCTTTTTCAATTGATCTAAGCATGGTACTTTATGACTTAGAATTGAATGCACTGTTGTAGCTCCCAATTTGAGAAGTCCAACCAAGGCTTCTTCGATCGATATAAGCATGGTACCATGTGATTGTTAGAATGGAATACTTGTTATCCCTCATTTACTTGGAAGCCTTCTGATGGCTTTTTTAGATTGATATAAGCATGGTATTATGTGATTGTTAGAATGGAATTTTTGTAATCCCAATCGAACTCATAAGCTCACCTAAGGCATCTTGTATTTGTAAAAATATGGTTACATTGATGTTAGAATGAAGTGCTCATTGTCATTCCTTTACTTGGAAGCCCACTTGTGGCTTCTTTAATAGATATAAGCATGGAACCATGTCACTATCATAATGGAAGATTTATTGTGCCTCCTTTACTTAAAAGTCTACCAAAGGCTTCTTCAGTCGATATAAGCATGGTATTGATCTAGGCTTGGTACCCTACAACTATTGAAATTGAATGCCATATTATCGTTCCATCATTTAGAAGTCCACCTAAAGCTTCTTTGATTTATATGAGTATGATATTATATGATAGTTGGAATGAAATGCTTGTTCTCCCTCCCTACGTGGATGCTCACCCAAGGCTTCTTTAATTGATATAAGCACAGCGTTATGTGATTTTTAGAATACAATGCATGTTGTCCCTCCCCTAATTCAAAAGCCTACCCAAGGTTTCTTTAATTAATATAAGTATGATACCATGGGACTATTACAATGAATGCTTGTTATCCCTCTCCTACTCATAAGCCTATGCAAGGCCACATAAGGCTTCCTTTATAGATATAAGCATGGTACAAAGTGCCTACTCAGAAGCCCATTGATATAAGCATGGTACCATATGACTATTAGAATGGAATGCTTGTTGTCCCTCCCCTATTTGGATGTCCATCCATGGCTTCATGGATTGATATAAGCTTGGTACCATGTGACTATTTTAATGTAATGCTTGTTGTCCCTCCCCTATTTAAAAGGCCACTAAGGCTTTTTGGATTGATATAATCATGGTACCATATGACTGTGAGATTGGAATGCTAGCTGTCCCTCACCTATTTGAAAGTCCATCCAAGTCTTCTTTAATCAATTTAAACATGGTACCATGTAACTATCAAGGTTTTTCTACACCCAGGCGCCTTCGCGCCAAAATGCTGCCTTTTATATCAGGTTCTATGTTTCTTTTATAACTTTATGCTTTGATGTTGGAATTTGATGAACCACCACTTGTTAGAACTGTCTTGAAGAACTCTATAAGTTTTTGTGAAAGAACCATCTTTAAATTCTTACATCCAGGGGTTTAAACAAAGTTAGGTGTTCATTTACTTGATGTCAATACAATCATTTCTTCGTTCTAAGGCTTGAGCATGAACAAAATCTATATGAGTTGCTTCTAGTTAGCAAAGAATTTGCAAGTAATTCTTCCTTTCAAGGCTTGAGCAAAAACAAAATCCACATGAGTAGCTTCAATTTGGCAAACTATGTGTATGTGTTAGAATATCGTATAATATTTAGGGTATGAATCTGTTGGATATCAAATAAGATTTAAGATTTAATCTATTGAGATATCATACAATATTTACCCATAAGAGGCGCTCATTAAGTAAAGGTAAAGTAGTAATTACAGGAATTACCATTAAATCCTAACTGTGGCTGGCCTATTATATAAAGTGGGCTAACTATACAATAACAATTCATTCCTATCTCCTATATACTTAGAAAAGAATACCTATGAGTATTCTGCAATTAAAAGTGAGAGGGGACTTAAGTTGTGGTAATCCTGAGATATACTCGACATATAGTGAGTATTTCATACAATTAGTGATCCAAATCCTAATTAGATCTAACTTTTTCAATTCAAGAGAAGTATGTAAGTCTCCTTACCTAGGAATTGATTTATGTATATGAAATTTATCAATTCTCATTGTGGTATTAGATCCATAAGCTAATTTCCTGATCAATTCGCATATTTAATTAAGAATTGAGACATTATTTGGGGTTGTATTAATTAGGGTTTTTTAGATAAATTTGTGGAAATTCCTTTTGAAATTTCCTTCAATTTTTTTTTCTTGTTGGAATTTTGAAAACCTCCATGAGATCAAACAAAATTCTAGAAGTTTTCTTATATGTTTGGACGATCAACAAGTTCCTAATTTTTTCAAAAGTTTCCTTCTCTGTTTGAAGGAAATTCTACTATTATTGTTGGATCGAGAATTTTTGAAAGGGCTTTTAAGATTATAAAATTGATATAGTTTTTTTTTTGAAATGTTCCTCTGTTTTCAAATGACGCCCAAAGCCTTCTTCCTTTAATTGATGTCAGCTACCGTCAGTAAAGAGGCATATCAAAAGCTTAAAAAGGAGCTTCCAAAATGCGTCCTCCAAGACCTTTTTACCAGTGGTGATTGTTGCCACACTTAACATCGGCCTCGTTGCCGATAGACACAATGTCATCGACACCTATAAGTGAGCACCCAAATCGCTACAGTGGTGGTGGCGCCAAGAAGGGGTGGAGGAAGAAGGGAGGGAAGAAAGGAACTAGAGTTTGCAATTCTTTTTGAATTTTCAAGAAAAAAATCAGAAATCCTATTTTTTGTCTAAAATCCTAATTTTTGACATTTGGGCTTCTTATTTGGAGAAATGGGCCTTAACATTCAAAGAGAGTTTTCTTCAGGGCCTTAATTCTTCAGAGAATTTGGATTATATTCTTTAAAGAGTTTTTTCGTGGGCATTCTCGTTTTTTTAAATGAAGCTCTGACCTTATAAGAATTTGTTCTTTTAATTGGGCATGTGGCCCATTTCTAAATAATAATAAGAGGCCCTTTTTTTTTTTTAAATCCCTAATTAATGGACATTTAGACATGTTCAATATATAAATTGTGTATTTATATTTTAGCCCCAAATAAATGCAATTAATTTTTTTATGAAAAATCATTTTTATATCCCAATAAATTTAAATCAAGTAGCATGTGATTAATTGTCATTATGGTAATTAGCTTAACATTATATATTTAATTTATTCACGTATTAATTTGTTTAACATATATTAAATTTTTTTAAAAAAAGCATGAAATACATACTTTAAATGTGCTAATTAGTTTTACATGTTTATTATTAAATGTTAATTAGTTTGACATTACATGTTTTGATTTATTTGTATGTTAATTAGTTTAGCATATGAGAAATTTATTTGTTAAACATATGTTAAATACTATTAATATTTCTCCTTCAAGTGAATTCCTTAAATTGGAAATGTTAATTTGTTTAATATTCATGAATCATGCTTTACAATTTGTTTGTTACATGATTGACACACTTTGTTGTGTTCTAATTTTGTTAATTTTCACCTTGCATACAACCTTAGGATGATGATTGGCACTTCAAGTTATGCATGGGTTAATTAGCTTAATCATATTATACCTAGTGTCATGACATGTATGCATGGTGAATATCAAATCTTCCGTGCTTTTATTTGAATTATCTTATCCTTATTGTTGTCCATCTTTTTTTTGTTTAAAGAATAACTACTGCTTCCAAAAACATTGTTGAAGCTCAATGGTGATAATTATAAGATCAAGAGTATGAAAGTCCAGTATCTCCTAGAAGAGCAAGAGGCTCTCGAGGCTCTAAATAATGTCATGGAAGAGCCAAAAGCTAGTAACATAGCCTAGCATAGGCGAGACCGTGAGGCTTATGACGCTTGGAAGAAAAAGAACATCACTACTCGCATGACGTTGCTGAGCACTCTGAATGATGAAATCCTGAGCCTTCCATAAAGGTAACCTATACTGCTTATGCTAGTGAACTTTATATTTCTAGCTCAGTTATGCTAACTGAATCTCATCCTTTGTGGATTGTAGACTCAAGAGCCATGAACCATATAGCTAGGGATTGTAAAGCCTTTGTTGATTTCTGGAAAAATCTATATAAAGCATTCTAGATATATGTGGGCAACAACACTAAGGTTGTTGTCAAGGGCATCAAAACATGCAAGTTAGTCCTATGTGATGGTCGAGACCTCTTCTTACATGATGTTCTTTATGTGCCTCAAATTCATCGGAATGTTATTTTAGTTTTGGTTTTAGAGCTTAGCTATGATTTGTATTTTCATGACAATTATATTAAATTGAATAATGGTTCAATTTTCTATAGTTTTGGTTATGTAACTGGAGGTTTTATTTCTATAGATTTGGATGATGAATCGTATATTAACAATAATGTCAATATTTCCATGTTTGCCTTTACACATGATTTTGACCATGATTGAAACATATGGCATGCTAGACTTGGTCATATTGGCTAACAAAGGATACAATGGTTAGTAAAAGAGGGTTTGTTTCCTAGTATTAAACAAGTAGATTATCTACTCATGAATCTTGTCTAGCAGGAAAATTTGTTAGAAAACCTTTTGGTGAAGCAAAGCTGATTTTCCAGTGCAATTAGTTCATTATGATATTTGTGGGCCTATAAATGTTAGGGTTAGGCATAGAGCAAACTATTTCATCACATTCATTGATGACTATACTCATTTCAGTTATGTCTATTTGATTTCTCATAAGTGAGAAGCATTAATTTGCTTTAAAAACTCTATAAGCTTAGTTGAGAATTAACTAGATATAAAGATCAAGGCTTTTCAAACCGATCAAGGCCAAGAATATTTGTCGACTCAGGTGTATGATGGTTAGGCGTATGATGGAACATGCTAAGTTGCCAATTACCTAGTGGAGTGATGCTTTGCTGGTTACAACCTATGTATTTAACCATGTGCCTACGAAATCAGTTGCAACCACTCTATATGTGTTATAGACTGGGCAAAAGCCTAATCAAAGTGTTTTTAAACCTTAGGCATGTGCTGCCTATACATATGATTACTCTCACTGATCAGGTAAATTGGGCCCTAGAGGAAAGAAAAATATATTTATAAGGTACTCAAAAACCTCAAAAGTTTATATGTTTATAGATCAGTAAGACAGTGAAAGTGTGACTAAGTTCAAGTTAAGAGATGTCACATTCTTAAAGAATAAATGTCTTGAAATTGATGAGGTATGTCAAGACTTATCCTTATTTGAGATAGATGGTTAGAATGCACCAAGACTACTTCATTTAAGTAGGAGGATTATAGTAGATGAAGAATTGGTTTCTCATCAGCAACTTTTTTCATCATTATATCTTAATGAAAGTGTTCTTAAACCAGTTGCTCCAAGTAAGAGTGACCAAATGGATCTCAATCCAAGTGTAAGTGAGACCATGGTTTTTTATTTGAGTGTTGATCTAAATGGGAACAACAAAATGAGATTCAATGAATCACAACTGAGATATGGTTCACGTACAAAGATCTCTTGCCAACGATATGATATTGAAGGTGGCAAATAGAAGTGATATCGAATTTATTAAGGTAAAGACCTGGTTGTCATCTCATTTTGAAATGAAAGATATGGGTAAAGTTACATCAATTCTTGGAGTTAAGATTTCATGAAACCATTCCAAGAAATTGTTATATCTTTCACAAGAGAATTACATAAAAAAAGTTCTAGAACATTTTAGTATGAATAGTTGTAACCGTATTGATACTCTTATCAGCATAAGTTAAACCTTGAGTTCCAAAATGGTCCCAAGACTACCAAAAATAAAGAACGTATGAGCCAAACTCCTTATAGGAATGTAGTCAGTTGTTTAATGTATGCTATAATGTGTACTAAACTTGATATCTATTAAGTTGTTGCCTTGGTAAGTAGATATCAAATCGACCTAGGTCCTAAACATTGGGAAGTAGTAAAGAAGATCTAAAGCATACTGTTGATTATATGCTCTACTATCAAGGCAACAAAGATCTACAATTGGTAGGATACATTGATGCTAATCATTAAGGAGACTTAAATGAGTAAAAATCTACCTCAGGATATGTTTTCTTACTTAGTAATAGCGCCATATCATGGAGTAGTAAAAAATAATCCTATGTATCACTAACCAATTTTCAGGGCAAAATAAGTCTCATTGATGTGTTTAGATTTGCCCAAGAATACACTAACTAATTATTGAGATTTTCTGATTTACACGGAGCTTACCACTTGAAGGCTCAATAGGGGAGAGAGTTTCTTCATTGGGGAGCTTATGCCAAGGGCTAACATATTTTTGCTTTATAGGCCATTATTTGTATGTAACGAAAGTTGATGTACTAGGCCTATTTTGAATGTTTAAGGAATATGTTGTAGTTATGGGCCTTTTATCCACTTTTGTATTATTTAAAATGAGTAGGATGTTGGCCACTTTTGTTTAATAGGACGAAAAAGTTGTATGGCCTAGTAATGATGTGTAAAACCTATCTTAAGTAATGTGATGTGATTATCTAGTAATGGAATAAAATTTGTGATGCTTTTCTCTTCAAGAATTTCAAACTATGAACTTGATATTATGATATATGCCTCTCGGCCAAAAGGGAAGTTTATGGATGTTATATATATATATAACAAAGTATATTGAATCATAATGTATATTTTTGGTTTTAGAAATAAGAGTTTCAATAAAGATAATAAGTGATGAACATCAAGTTAAGATTTGAATAAGTGTAAGAAGCATTAATGAAAAGCTAAATTTACAAGTAAACCAATCAAGGCTGTTGTGAGATGATGGTTTTGTCATGTTTTCAATTCAAGTAAAAGTAAATTAAGTCTTCTTGTATAAGTTTGGCTTAAAAAGATCAGAAGAAGATAGCTTCCATATCTTGTCTTTTATAGGATTCATTACATAGATATGGTAATTAATAAGGATTCAAAGAAATAAATGCAATATGGTCAAAGGACTATAATGAAAATATTAATAGGTTATAGGGTAAGACTTGAAAGTCATATAATCATGAGAAAAGGCCTATATGAAGAAATTTTATGAAAATAGATCCAGGTATTAAAGAATTTCAAATTAAGAATAGCATTTAATTGAAAGAAATTCTTGATTGTGAGAATTAAGGTGAAATCGTGTAACTAGGAATTAGCATGTAAGATAGATTGGAATTGTGCCAAATACCATGCATGAAAAACATATTGTTATAAATGAAGTTGAAAGAAAGTCTATAGGAATTTATTTGAAAGGATTTGTCTGAGTTAGATTTGATCTTTATGTCATAGTCATGTCTCTTTAATTTATTAGGAAGCCATAAATGAAGGAGGTTTGAATGGCTACACATGAGGAAGATTGCATAAAGAATAAAATGAAGTATTCTCTCTCTCTCTCTCTCTCTCTCTCTCTCTCTCTCTCTCTCTCTCTCACACACACACACACACACACATTTATATGTATATGCACGGCCAAAGAGGGATTCATGCATGGAAGAGTTTAATTTTTGGTACTTGTTTAAATTTGATTGTAATTGAACTATAGTGTAATTAAGAATAATAATCATTAATTTTTTAATGTCTTGCTAAGGTTAGTGTATTTATTATGATTACTTTAATCATTTGGTGTAAAACATAGAATTAGGTGTCTGAACATTTTGTTATCACTTGGTGGTTTATTGGAAAGAAATCTAAAAAATAAATTGCAAAATTGTTACTATGAGTTAAGTTCAAAATTAGCATATGGAATTAGAATAGTTGAAATGTATAGGTATCTTGAAATAGTTGAACTTAATAAATTCATTCTTTATGTCACACCAAGTATAAAATTTGTACAGAAGTATGGGTTAGTGTGATTATTTTCATATTTACACTAATGGCCCAAATAAATCTAGCCACTAGGAATCGATACAAGAATAATAAATTTAAACTAGACATCTAAACTGCTCTAACACCTCATTTGGCATCAAGAATTGGACTTGGAATTGGAATTAAACCCAACAATTCCAATTCTTTTGTTTGATTGATCTTTATAGAATTACATTTTTAATTCCATGCACCAATTCCATAGAATTGATAAATAACTAAAACCCCATTTGGCAACAAGAATTGATAATGGAATTGGGATACGGATTAGAATTGGATCTAGTAATTCTAACTTTTTCGTTTAGTTGATCTTTTAGAATTGTATTTCCAATTCCTTTCACCAATTCCATAGAATTGAAAAATAAACCCAAAAAAATTACAATTCCTTATGTTAGAATTAAGTTGTGATTCTTATGCTTCTAACAAAAGATTTTATATTTTCAAAAATTATTTCTAACTTTTAACTTTGAATATTAAATTTTTTATTTTAAATCTCAATATAAGTATAAAATAAATATTTTTAATATTTTTAATTAATAAAGTACATAACACACACGGGCTTACACAACAAGCATATATTTTGAACATGTAACACAGAAGTACACACACAAACACATAAAATGAATATGTTACAATGTTACATAAATATACATGCACATGCACCTATACAAATTCATATACAATGAATATGTTACATACACATACATATGCTTGCGTACGCACACGCGTGCTCTCTTTCTCTCAAACCCACACACACACATATATATACACACCAAAGATGTAACACAAATGTATACACACACATACATATAATGAATATGTACCATAAATGCACATGCACCTACACACACAAATATTAATGTATATATAATGAATATGTTACATACATGCATGCACATGCGCAAATGCATATATACCAAACCTGTAACACACACACAAATACATATAATAAATACGTAACATTAACGAACATGCACACGCACTATCACAACTACATATATAATAAATATGTTACATACACACATCTATGCCCGTGCACGCACACATATAACAAATATGTAACATGGTATAAAACATTAGATGTACTAATCTTCAAAAAAAAAAAAGATTATGCACATGTATATGTTTCGTACACACAAGTGCAACATAATATTACATGACACTATAATATGCATATAACATAGCACAATGTTGCACATGCATATACACATACAAAATTGGAATTACAATTTTATGTTATAATTATCTACAAGGCCCAAACATGAATCATAAGATTCTGAATCAATTTTAATTCTAATAGAATTGGAATTGGAATTATAATTTTACATCCTAATTCTAATTCTTAGTACCAAATGAAGCCTTAGAGGTTGTCTCCAAACATTTAACTACAATTTTCCCTAGAATGTTTGAAGCTCAAGAGTTAAATCAACAAACACAACCCACTTAAAGGTTGTTTCTAAACATTTAGATAAAATTGTACTACCTCAACTATTAGCCTCCCGAGGTTATTTCTAAACATTTAAGGAATACTGATCTTGAGGTATTTTAAGCCCTTCGAAATTATTGTGAATGTGAGTGGGAATTTGCCTTAGAGATAGCATCCAAACATCTAAAGTAAAAGCACGCAATTCTTAATGAGTCATTCATTAAACACTTTATGGGCATTCAATTTCATGACAATAGATTACTAAAAAATTCATTAATACAACTCATTCAATCCACTTACAATCACATTAATTGGCTAAAACATATAAAAGCCCTAAGTAAGAAGTAATTTACATTCATAAATCAACCTATAAGTACAAGAGAAGAGAATTAATATTACTTAACATATGTGGATACAAAACCATGAAATCCCTACTCAATATTCATAAAAATCCATCACAACAACTAACAACAAGCTCAAATCTAGAGCACATTAAGGAAATGTAAAGGAAAAAGAGAAAATAAAAGAAAAAGAGTGTTACGAGACTTCTATAAAAGAATTTATGGAGGTTTGGCCAAGAGAGGTCTATGGATACCAACCCTTGGCCGCTCGATCTAGGAGAAGACCTTGGAAAACCAAGAAAAGAGAGGATTTCTTTGCTTTCTAGATAGAGTTGTGAATCCTAGCCTCCTCCTCTGCCTTCCTTTCTCTCAAAGTAGCCAAAATCCCTTTTTATACCCTCAAAAATGAAAAAAAAAATTATGTTTTTTGGAAATTTAGGTGCCAACCAACTTATAGAGCAATACATAATTATGGGCACTTAAACGCCCATAATTTACAGACTAACATTGCATTGGACATATCTTTACAATCCAATATCAGAATTAGGTGAAAGGCCACTTATTGGTAAGATTTTGACAAGCTTTACAACTTTGAAAGAAATAAACATCTCTAAATTATGACATATATGGGTCTAAAAGTGGCATTGAATTTGAGTGTTCACAGTCTTAAGTTAAAAACGATCTTAACTTTCTTCTTTAACTTGTTCCAACTTCCAAGATGTTTGTAAAAGCTTTTGAAACATCCTTGAATTTTCCTCTTCCAAACCTCTAATCCCTCAATCTCATTATATCAAATCAATTCCTCACAATTATAATCAAAACAATGTAAAATCAAATCAACTTACCACAAGGAGACAACCAAATAATACAATCTATAAAATACAATAAACTAACGTCAATTGAGAACTACTTGCAAAGAATACATACAAAATACATGATAAGTCACTAGTAGAACATATAAAAATATAACACAATTAGGGACTTATCACTTGGAGATATATTTCAACTTTATCTAATACAACCATGTTATAAGATTTTTCTCATATAAAAAAATTTCAAGAGTAAAACAGTCTTACTGATAGGGGCATAGGACCAAATTCCCAACTTACAATAAAAAGTGCATGTTTTTTAACCCTCATTTACTCAAAAGTGTACCTAAAGCTTCTAAACTTACATAACTATAAGAGATTGTTGAAAATAAATGCTCATTGTCCCTTCTTTAATATGAAGGCTACCTAAAGCTCGTCTTAAATTGATATTAGAGATCCCAAATTGACATTTGAAAATAAAGTTATAGTATTAATCCAAAGCCTATACACAACTTCCTCAATCAATATTGGTTTGGGTCCCAAGTGATTGTCACGAAACAAAGTTGTTCTAGGCTTATGGACACCAACTTAATTGTGTACATTCAAATGTCATTTTAAAGAGAAATTTATTCATTTTGGCTCTTGCTAGAATTGTTCAGACTTCATTGATAGAATCACCGTTCATGTTTTTTTTTTTCAACTTTACTTTCCTAATTCCATATCTTGTGTTCCACAATCACCTTTCATGAATCATTCACCTATAATTGTTATCCACAATTGACTACACATACCTGGAAATAAATATGTTTGCGACTTCTTCCACAACCATATATGAAATATGCGACATGGATACTATATATAAAATTGATATGTAAAAACTTATATTCATTTCTATTTCACTTTCTTGTGAACAAAATTAGTAGCAGCAAAGGTGACTCTATTCTTTATTGTGTAAAATATCTTTTGGTCTCTCACTTATCAAAATATTTAAAATAGTCCCACAGTCATTCAAAAATGTTACATTTGGTATCCAGCTTAATCAAATTTAGTCCCTTTAATTTAGGGTCTAGGGTTTGGCAAAGAGACTAAATTTGATAATTCTCTAAAATTAGACCTTGTAGGTTATTGACCTCCGTTTGGGTATGGCAAAAGAAGATCATCTTGGTAATAAAATTCATCATTGACTCAAATCAAATCCCTAATTCTTTACTCATTTATCTATGCCCAATCTTATTCTAGGAATTCCTTCTCCTTCCTAACTAATCCAGTTATAATCCCACATCTAAAACCTTTAAATGTAACCTTAAAGCCATAATTCTTGAGATTGTCAAATGACAATTGGCCGGATATACATACATTTGTGAGGGGTAAAAATCAGCTTACACTTAACTCCATTTTGAGCATTTTAAGATATTTATTTTGATAATATTTATCTAAAACATAGACATTACAAGCGCTCATGTCAACTAATATGAATACACATAAAATGAACAGTAGTTATTAAAATATAATAAAGTCAGATAAACTGGGCATATTATTAAGAATTTTTAAAAAGGTTGGATTAACTCTAATATTTTTCATGATTATTATACTTAAAAAGTTTGTACATTAATTTTTAGATAATTAAAATTTTTACATAGACGACCTTATACTTTTTTAACCTTTGGTAAACTATAATTATCAATATCTAATTTCTATCAATATATCATAAATGAAATTATCAGTGGATTAATAGCAGAATATTATTCATTAACTATTAAAATATATTTTATATGTATCACTTCTATTAATTTCAAGTACAATAGATAATAAAAGAATATTATTGATAGGTTCTACTTGAAAGGGACCAAATTGAAATATCGTATTTATAAAGGACAACATAATTAATATGTGTGCTCGGATGAATATTCATTCAAACTCAAAATCTCAAGATATTTTAAGAGTTCCATATAAGTATATGTAACTATACCAACACAGATATGTGATACCTAAGATGAACACAAAGACAAACATGAAAAGATTTTAACAACTGTCAGTCAATGTAATATCCAATGCTTAAACTATTAATACATAAAATTAAAAAATAATTATTCGTATGTACAGTTGTACACAGTTATTGGTGTATTTGTTTGTGTGTGTGTGTTATTTTATTTTATTTTTAATAATCACATTAATGAAGTCTTCCCATACAACTCAAGGATTCGTCCACATTATGCCTAATAATGCCCAGCTAATATATATCTTCAAAGGCATAATAATATTTTTCATAAATATTTTGGTCACATATGTCAACAATATTCTTACATAATAATTAAATAAATAAGTTAATTAGATACAACTAAGTAAAGGTGTGATTACAACAATCAAACACCTCACCTTTGACCATTTCTATTTTGTTGTATATCTATTTGATTTATTACGTAGACACTTAATACAGCTTTAATTATTATATAAAAGCTCTATCTAAACTTAAAAGTAAAGAAAGAGAACATGTAACGTTTGGGCGTCACTAGGTTCCTAATCTTATTATACCATTTTTTTTTTTGTGAAGTAAAGAATGTTTTTTTTATGAATCTTTCAATTCTAGAGTATATATCTTCCTTTGGTAAAAATTAGAGAGGATAAAGTAATTAAAACATAGATAAATTAACTCAAACACTAATTAACTGTATGTAATAAAAAAATATATGTAATTAAATGTCAGAGTAAACTATATGAACCTCCTCTAAATTTTACTGAAATTATACTATAGCCTCTTTTTTATTTCCAAAACATACATTTTAGTTCAAATTTAAAGTTATTTAATTAAAATACTCTTCGTTAATGTAAATACATATTTGGTAATGCTCAGATTAATGGAAGGTATTTCAGTATAAAAAAAAAAAAATTAATTTGCAGTATAGTGTAACGCAATTTTCTATTTCGTAGGAGATCCCTCTATATTTTAAAAATATTTTAAAAATTACGTAGGTTCAGCAATGCTCTAAAAAAGATGTGTAATTTATTTTAAAGGTTATGTAACACCTCATTTGAGTAATTTTTTTTTCTACAAGAATAATAATATAATTACTAGCTGGAGTTTCTCTAATAGTGATGGTCGACCTGTAGCTAATTAATTAAAGTATGCTAGTTGGAAAATGGACATTATAGAAGTCATTTTCTATCCACCTGTAGTTATGAGTTTTTCTGAATATTTAATATCTTTTTTTATGTGCCACTTTCTTAATGATGAAGTCTTCTTGTATTGTTTTACAATTTTTTTCATAAATACATAACATTTTGTTAACTATAAGGTTCAATGACATAAGTTTTGATGATGACAAATATGTGAAAAATATGTAACAAATGAGTATAGTATCAACATGTGCTTAATTGATTAATCATTAACATGTAATATTTTATACTTAAATCATTCTTTATATGAAATATAGGTGCTCATATTATATCCAATAGGCTCTAATATTAAAGACAATCAAAGTTGGATATATATATTTATAGGAATCTTATATGCATGATAAAAAATGTTAGCATTCTACTAATTATTATTAAAATATGTATATTGAAATATATGAGTTTAAACAAGTATTTAACTTATAAGTTAGACTAACTATCATGGGCTCATTATTATTTTGTTAAATTCATTTAGAGTTATATTTATTGGCCCAATACATTTTGGTCCTCAAAATATAAGTTTGGAAAAAAATAATAAGAGAAATATGAATTTTAATGGAGTTATTTTTTTACCTTAGATTACTATTTTTATCATATCTCACATATTAGAGAAAATATCGAAATGAAATCTACTGCATCTAAAACTAGACTTAAACATCTTTCTAGTCATGTACCACATGCTTAAAATAGGAATGATTATTGTAAACACCCAATTCACCTCCTTCTTAGTTATTAATTGTCTTGTTCTAACACATTTCATAATTCACACTTTCAAACAAATTGAATTTATCATCCAACAACTCTTTCTATTAAATAATTTAGTGAATGAAATATTTAAATGCTTGTAACTTAATAAATAAATAAAAAAAAGCAAAATAACATTAACGAGTATAAGTATTAATATGAAGTAAAATTAAAAGATTAAGTTAAAATTAAATAAAGTTAAGGAACAAAAAATAAAATTTGAATAAATTTAAAATTTAAATTAAAAAATAGAAATAAAAAAAAATATACATTTTAGCCTTTAAAGAAATGTTATTAGGGTGTTTCAAAAAATATTAATAAATTGAAACGTGAGATTCCAATAAGTGACATCTTACGCGGACAATCATTTGGAAAGCTTTAGATACTCTGGATGATGCATGCTTGCATCTCAAAAAGCAAGTGTACTGAATGTCTCTTTTTGTTTATTGACGTTTGTCTAATCAGCTTTTCTGTAAGAAAAGTTTAGTTTCATTTTTGCAATTATTTAATTAAAATTCCACTCTATGTTACAAGAGTGACTCTAATTTTTCACTTCCTCTTGATTAAAAGAATATTCTGTTGTCATTTAAAAGTGAAATTTGTTTAGATTAAACAATAAAAAAAATTAAAAAAGAAGCATAGATTTTTTTAATTAAAAAACTTTTTTTAAAATATGCAAAAATTTGATACATATTTAGTGAAACTGATCTTCGAATCTCTCAAACGAATTTCAATGTTCTTTTTTTACATCAAAGGACATTAAAGGGGCCAACCAAATGATCACTGTGCTTCTCCGGTGTCATGTTCTTCTCTTTTCCAAAGCTAAAGTTTCTTTTTTTTTTTTCTGCTTTTTTCTCTTATACCCTTTTTGCGTATTATTAGTTATTCTTCTTTAAATCTTTATAATTTTGCTGTAATAAATTGACTTCGTGTGTGTGTGTGTATATATATATATATATATATATTCATTGGTCACATGGAACCTTCCCACACAATCAGCAAATCAAATTTAAATTTGAAAAATGAAATAGATGAGTTGGAAACATGCAATTTGGAATATAGTTCTCAATTTGGTTATTTCCTAATTTTTATTCTCAATTTGATTACTTACTAATCATAACTTACTATTTTTTGTCTCTTACTAATTTAAATATTAGTATATTTAGTACCTTATTTTAGTTTAAAATGATGAACTAATATGCTAACTTTCCATATTAGTCAAGGATTAATTTGAGAATGGACTAATAAGTGATGGATTAAATTGACAATGAAAATTAATCAGGGACAAGTTGAGAATGAATTGATAAATGAGGAATTAAATTGAGAATTAAAATGAGTGAGAAACTAAATTAAGAATCAAAATATGACCAAGGGGCCATCAACTTTAAATTTATCTCAAATAGAAGTTGATTTTTTTAGAAAAAAAAATTTGCATCCAAAGATTACATTAATAATTTGTTTAACTTTATATAATAAAATTAATTATGTAAAAAAATTGTGTGTGTGTATATATATATATATATATATATATATATTTACGAATTTTGAAAGAATTTGTTTAACTTTAATTTGTTTAATTAATTTATATAACATTTTTACTTTGAAAATAAAGATTCGTAATTAAATTCTTTCAAAATTAGATAATATTTATAATTTTTATTTTGAGCCGTGGTTTTAGAACAAAAAAATATATGTTGTTTTAATTTTTGTTATAAACTGAATTTTCAGCAGAGCTTTTAGCACAAAATAAAAATAATTTTTAGCTTCAATTTTGTTAGAGTATACACATGAAAAAAAATGTCATATTTTAGTCAGAAGTTGTGGATTGAACATGTTTTCCATAGTGAACATGGAGATCACTTTTAATTACTCTTCAAATTTTTTTTATATTCTCCATGCTCTCTTTGACGGAGAAAGATTAAAAGTGATTTCCATGTTCTTTGAATTCAACCCACAACTTTTGACTACAATATGTCATGTGTGAATTTTGATTCTGTATGATCCAAGACTGAATGTAAGTCCGAAACAAATGTGGAAAAGTTTTTTCTTTTTTATTTTGATCTAAAACCTCTAATCAAAATAAAAATGATAAATATTATCTTATTTTCAATTAAAGGAATTCATTTTTTTGTTTATAAAATTTTTCTTTCAATTTTTGTATATGTTTGTGAAGACAAAAAAAATTAATTTAAATATAGCAGCTTTTATTTTATATTATTGATGTGAAATGGCATAGAATATTTTCTTCCGAAACAAAATCAAAAAGAAAATCATTGTTTTTGAGTAGCATTTTTAATAGAAATTTCTGACACCGATTCGGTTAAATTTTTTTTACTGAAATTGAATCGAACATTTCCATAAACAAATGTATAAGAGTTTTAAACATCTCACTCTTAATAAAATATTATTAAGAGTGAGATGTCATACCGTTCTCATCCTTTAAAATTAATTTAGAATTGGAGAAAAATGCTACTTTAATCCTTTATTTTAAAACTTAGATTTTGGTCCTCTATACATAAAAATCTGAAAATGATTCTCTATTTTTAAATATTTAACCCATAAATTCCTTTCTTAAACGAGATTAAATTCAAAAGTAAAAAATTATTTTGAGTTAAACATTGAAAAATGAATAACTATTTTAATTTTTTTTTAATTTATAAAAGATCAAAATGAGACTAACTTTTAAAGCAGAGGATTATTTTAATATTTTTAATTTATGAAAAACTAAATGTGACTAAATTCTAAAGTGGAGGATTGAAAAAGTAGTTTTGTCTTTAAAATTATAATAATCATTCCTCTAAAGTAATTTTAACATTAATTTTTTATATAATTGATTTAATTATTTATAAAAATTAATTTACTTAAAATTTTTTAATATTTAAAGTGGCCAAAATTTAAAAATAATCTATATTAGGACGCAAATTTGTTCATTTTAAAAAAAAAAATCAACTTTTATTTCAGATAAATTCAAAGTTGGCATATTTGTCCAAAAAAAAAAAAATAATAAAAGTATTATCTTTGGTACATTCATAATTTTAAGTATATAATGCACTCATAATGTGGCAGAAAAATTTTTTTTACATATTACTGACATGTAAATTTGTTAATTATTAAATGTTGATTGTATATAAATTTTTGAATTTACATGTTAATTTATATAGTTATGTTATTTTAAATATTTACTTAAAAAATAATAATATTAAAATTATATAATTATATTATAACTTAACACACTAATACACTTAAAATTATGAGTATAACAAAAATTTTACCAATAATAAAACAAAGCGATCAATCAAACATTTGATAAGCATAATACAAATTGCATGTTTCTAACTCATCTATTTTATTCTTCAGATGTAATTAGTTGTGTGAGCGGACTCCATGTGAACAGTAAATTATATATATATATATATAATATGCGATTTTTCCTACGCGATCTCCCTTTATATTTTGAAAAAAGAAATACGATATAGTATTTGGAGGGAATTTGTTTAATCATAGTGGGTTTGTGTGATAATTAATTTGTACTGCAGTCTCAAAATAAGAAAACCTAATTTGAATCTATAACTAAATCTATTGACAAATTCAGAATATATATATATATATATGTAAAACTCTCATTTCTATTGTTCATGGTTCTCTGTTTCAACTCTCCTTCATTGTGTTGCACAACTCGGAAGATCCAGATGAGCGTGATCCCACACAGGATTGCCATATTAAAATGATTTATAATTAATAACCAAAAAAATACTAATGAAATTGTTTATTGAAGAAAAAACAAAGAGACAGCGAAAAAGAAGATACGTTCGGTGGCTCATGAAGCACGAGGTTGCATTATAGTTGACGTTCTCATGCATAAATTTGTCTTTTTGTATGTAACCCTAATTAGCTGCCAATTTAAGAGACGTGCATTGAAATCATATGTAGATCTTAAACTTTGCTAATTTTATTTATTTTGTCATTAATTAAGTGGATTTTGGTTAATCCACTTCTATATGTTTAGGTTAGTAGGACTTTAAAGAAAAAGAAAAGTGACAATAAGTAAATATGGTTAGTGATCTAGGGGAATTCTCCATTTATAATTGGAAAAAATCATGCTCTTTGTACTTATAGCTTTAATAAATTATTAATTTGATCCTTATAATTTATAAAATTATAATTAAATTTTTAAATTTTAAATAATTTTAATTTAATCCTTATTATTAAATTGTTATCAATATTTTATCATGTATTTGAGTTTATTTTATTTTATTTTCTATTTTTATTTTTATTTTTTAATTAATATAAATTATATATTTAGAATATTAAGATACTATACAGTTAATTATATTAGTAATATTTAACTGAACATCTATCAATCGAAACTTTAATAGTAAGAATTAAATTGTAATACTTTTAAATTATAAAGATTTGATTATAAAATTTTTAGTTATAGAAGCTAACTTAACAATTAAATAAAATTATAGGAAGTAAAAATATAATTTTTCTAATAATTTAATTACTAAAGGTCTTTAGAAGATTTATCTGACACGTTTTTGAGTTATCTGTATTTTAAAGTTGAGTTGATGACTTGAAGCGACAGTGACTCGTATATTTATAAAAGGAATATAGGATATTTTTTAATTATATTTTTTCATAAAGTTATATTTTTAATTTAAATTCACAAAAATAACATATTTATTTATAAATTTTTTAAAATTTGATCTATCATAATATTATTTTTTTAATTTTATATTTCTTACTTTTTGTTTTACATAAAATTAGTTTTATAATTTAATTCTTTACAAATAAAATTATTATTTATGATATTCTTTTTATATTATAAAATTAATATTTTCTTTTAAAATCATCATTAATAAGATTTCATTTATAAGAAATCAAATTAAGAAAGTAATTTAAAAAGCTTAGAAATACCCCATCTAAATATATAACACCAAATATATTTTATTCATAAAAAAATATTATTATAAATTACCCCCAACAAAATTAAAGAGATGTATTCACAACTAAAATGTTTTTCAATTACATCGACCACAAACCAACCCACATAGATGTGAATGTTACTTGCACTACAAATAGTGGTCCTTGATTTTGAATTATGATTATTCAATTTCGTATCTGAACTCCCTTCTAATTGTCTCGATAATTGTAGAGGTGCTGATGGTGAATTCGACCCACCATTATAGAAATATACATTGTCATTAATAAAATATAATATATTATATATCTTTTAATATTATTTTTATACATAAAATATAATTTTATCAAGTTTTTAACATAGCAGAATATTATTATAATTTTATTACTTAATTATTTTATTTCATCCTAAAACTCTAGTTTAAAAGATTAAAAAATTAAGTTTTGAATGGTAAAAAAAATTTTAGTTTTTTTATTATTCTATTCAATCTTAACAAAATTCTCAAACCATAATATATTATTTTATTTTTATTATTATATCTTTTATCATCTATCCAAACACACCTTAATAATTTATATTGTTATGCTTTAGTCATTTTTATTTTAAAAACGAAATATACATGCTACGTGTCAAAACATAAACGGAGACAAATTTCAGATATATATATATATATATATATATATATATATATATATATATGGATTTGATAACTGTAGCATAGAATCTTGACTTCAGCAACACAAAATCACATTATAAATTTAACACTAATTCAAACACCTATAACATATTTAATTTGTTCCTAATTAAAAATATATTAGAGTAGTAACGTTATCAGATGAAAAAACACCAATAACAACAATATCATGTTTAGAGTAAATTTTAATTTATAATAATTTTCAGACTCCACTTGACATTGTTTTCCTTAAAAATTGATTTAACAATTCTGCCATTTATAATAACTCAATTCGTAACTACCCTTTATTTTTAAAATTTCTAATTTTATTTATCATTATATTGAACTTAATACGGGAATGACGTATTAGATCATCGTCTTTGTAAAGTAATGATAAATTTCTTCATCATATGTATGTATGCTTGTTCTAAAAAATGATCATCAGAAACATTATTGTTATACTATTAAGTATTAAAGAAATAGGAAATTCTTAAATTAATAAGAAAATGAAGGGTTAGAACTTAGAAAAATCCCATGTTTGTACCGTGGGAAGAATTTGTCAACCCTGACCAATATTATAAGAACAACTGAACTAACTTCTTAGTATATTAAATTGAATAAAATCATAATTAAATCTTCTCACATTTTGGCACTACTTGCCAGCTACATCACCAATGATAGAGAAACAATGATATAAAATTATACTTTCTAACGACTTTTTATCATTTTTATATTGGGTAACTTATGATGAGTTGCAAATATATTCAATCACTTTATTTTTATTAAAAAAATATGATGTTATTTATTAAGTTTTCAATAAATATCATATGAAAAAGAAAATCTATTTAAGGCATTCAATAATGTGATGTTCAGTCATATAAAATACTCAGTTGTCATTTAATACGAAAAAATCTTAACACTTAATTTTTCTTTCAAATTACACTTTTTTTTCTTTTAATATTTATTTTGTCAGCATTGGCCAAGTTAAAATATTTCCATGAACTGTGAAGATTCTAAAGGCTCTCTCTTTCTCCCTTGCTTCTTCTTCTTAGACACAAAAGATTATATTAACGTGCCAATTGGGAGCTCTATAGTTTCCATTTGTAACTTACAGGATTCACAGAGCTTGAGACTTTATATAGATTCTTCATGTCTAAGCTATAACCCATTGCATTGTTCATCATTTTCACCTTCAGAACCTTTTTCTTTGCAGACCCATGAATGACCTCCATTTCCATACACTTCTCTCTCCTTTTCTTCACGTTCTTTGCTGTCATTCTGAGTTTTCATCAACACCCAGATAGAAACTCTTTCTCATACCAACTTTAAGGAAATCAGATCAGGAAAAGAAGGAAGAATCATCCGTGATCAACATGGCAGCAGAAGTATTGATTGGAGATAGTGTTGTGAGGTCAATGAGTGAAGGGAGAAGGAGGTCAAGTCTGTTTGAGCTGATGGGTGGACACGGGGATGTGTTTCAGAGAAGCCGGAGGGAAGATGATGAGGAAGAGCTCAAGTGGGCATCAATAGAGAGGCTTCCTACATATGATAGGATGAGGAAGGGGATTCTCAAGCAAGTTTTGGAAAATGGAAGAGTTAACTTCGAAGAGGTGGACATCACCAAGCTTGGAATGGAGGAGAAGAAGCTTCTCCTCGAGAGTATACTAAAGACTGCTGAAGAAGATAATGAGAAGTTTCTCCATAGGCTGAGGGACAGAATTGATAGGTGGCTTTTGACTCTGCTCAAAACTCCTGATATACTACAGTTTTCTTTGTGTTTATCTGTTATCTGCAAGATTTGACTAAAGAGTTTCATATTCTGTTGTTTTGTTTAACTAGGGTTGGAATTGAAATTCCCAAGATTGAAGTCAGATTTGAGCATCTATCAGTAGAAGGGGATGCATACCTTGGTACAAGGGCACTGCCAACACTGCTGAATTCTACACTGAACGCAGTAGAGGTATTTCCATTGAACAGGAGGTTATCTTATGCATATTCAAATTTCATTTTGGCTGTTACTATAAAATTTTCAACCTCTTAGAACAACAAGATTTCTCTTCTTTTAATTGCTATCTTCGTTTGGAATTTTGTAATGTTTTATCTGACATGGTATTAGTTTCTAAACAAAGATATCAATCCAATGATGCGAAGCTCACAAAGCTCAATCTAAGGAGGTTGAGCTTTCCATAGCAACAGCTTTTTGTTCTTTTCATCACAAAGCATGTTGAATAATGTAGTTACAAATGACATTCTCATCTTCCCTGTACGGGAAAAATAGGGATTTCTTGGATCAATCAAGCTTTTCCCATCTAAGAAAAGGGTTGTGAAGATCCTCAAAGATGTCAGTGGAATTGCAAAACCATCAAGGTACAATTGGAAAATCCATTTTTTTCATCATTAATCAATTTTAATTTAGTAAAACCAAGTGTTAGCTAACTGTTTCTCTCTCTCTCTCTCTCTCTCTCTCTAGAATGACTTTGCTTCTGGGACCTCCAGGATCAGGGAAAACCACATTGCTGCAGGCACTTGCTGGGAAGTTGGACAAGGATTTAAGGGTCGGTCTTCCTCTTCCTCTGTTTAAACAATGATAATGTTATGACAGAAGAACAGATACCACTTTAATTTAGGTGGTGATTTAGATTATAGATTAATAATGAAAGGAATTTTGAACCTGGTTTCAGCACACATTTATCATGTCCCCATGTCATATAGACTATCTGCCTTACAAATTCACTTTTGTCTTACAAAGCATGCACATTGTAAAAACAAAGTCATATCCGTATCCAACACGTGTTTGATACTCCTATCACACAAGAAGCAACTTCTAGAATTTCAAATGAGGAATTCACGTTTTGCCACGTTGCAATGTTTGTGCCTGTTCTTCTTACCTTTTTTCCAATGTAAATGCTGTCAAATACTCACTATCCTGTTTTTTTTTCCTCTTAAGCTCAACGCAATCATGATTATAATTCACATTCCAAATCTATTGATAATAAATCTTACCCCTGACCTCTGGAGGATTTACCAAAGCCAGCAAGATAAGCTATTTAGAGCAGTTCTAACAATTAAGTCTGCATGATACAATTAATCAACAGGTATCAGGAAGAGTCACTTACTGTGGTCACGAGTTATCAGAGTTTGTTCCTCAAAGAACATGTGCATACATTAGCCAGCATGATCTTCATCATGGGGAGATGACAGTGAGAGAGACCTTGGACTTCTCTGGACGCTGTTTGGGGGTTGGAACAAGATATGATCTTCTGTCAGAATTGTCAAGGCGAGAAAGACATGCAGGAATCAAACCAGACGCTGAGATTGATGCTTTCATGAAAGCCACAGCAATGGAAGGTCAAGAAACGAGTCTTGCCACAGATTATGCTCTCAAGGTCTGATACATATACTTATATTTAATTACTGCTGTTTCAGTCAGTAGACCATTGGCAACGAAAGAAGAAAAAAAGTTATGTCAGTAGACCAACTTCCTTGCATCTAACTTCATAATCAAATGCAATAGATTCTTGGACTGGAAATATGTGCTGACATTTTGGTGGGAGATGAGATGAGAAGGGGCATATCAGGTGGACAAAAGAAGCGTTTAACTACAGGTATGTATACAGCACATTTGGATAAATAAAGGAGGCGTTTAGTACCCTGTTATTTCGACCAAGCATTTTGGATGTCAAGCAACATGTAAGATGCCTAGTGTTAAAATAAGATAATACCATTTAACTGGTATCTCATACCTCCAAAACGCGTTTAGATTTGTTAACATTTAGGAAATATCAATTGTATACTTTCAATGACAGATTTCACTTGTTTTAAATCATACCTTCAACAGTGCACCAAATGGCTTAGAGTCTTAGTGTGTCATCATCATGTATGCATAGACAATGAACTAATTTGCCAGATCATATTAATTGTAGCATTCCTACAATGGATGCAGGTGAAATGCTGGTTGGACCAGCAAAGGCTCTTTTCATGGATGAAATTTCAACTGGTTTGGATAGTTCCACCACCTTCCAAATTGTCGGGTTCATGAGGCAGATGGTCCATATCATGGATGTCACAATGATAATCTCTCTTCTGCAACCTGCACCAGAAACCTTTGACCTTTTTGACGACATAATATTACTTTCAGAAGGCCAGATAGTCTATCAAGGCCCACGTGAGAGTGTTCTTGATTTCTTTGAGAGTGTGGGCTTCAAATGCCCAGAAAGAAAAGGAGTTGCAGACTTCTTACAGGAAGTTACTTCAAAAAAGGATCAAGAGCAATACTGGTTCAGAAGGGACAAACCTTACCAGTATATCAGCGTGCCCGAGTTTGTAGACCACTTCAAAAGCTATGTCATCGGTCGAAGGCTTTCTGATGAACTTGAAACTCCATATGACCGTAAAAAAACCCATCCTGCTGCATTAGTGAAAGACAAGTATGGGATCTCACAGTGGGAACTCTTCAAGGCATGCTTTTCAAGAGAGTGGCTGTTGATGAAGCGAAACTCTTTTATATACATATTCAAGACTTCTCAGATAATAATCATGTCTTTGATAACTATGACAGTGTTTCTAAGAACAGAAATGAAACATGGACATCTTGAAGATGGAGGAAAATATTTGGGTGCCCTGTTCTTCAGTCTCATCAATGTAATGTTCAATGGAATGGCAGAGCTTGCAATGACTATTATGAGACTTCCAGTTTTCTTCAAGCAGAGAGACTTCATGTTTTATCCAGCATGGGCTTTTGCACTGCCTATCTGGGTCCTCAGAATTCCTCTCTCTTTAATGGAGTCAGGATTATGGATTATCCTTACTTATTATACCGTAGGGTTTGCTCCAGCAGCTAGCAGGTATGCGATTGCAACTTCTTGTGGTTTATGCCATAACTATTTAACTACCTGTAGTATTTTCAGTTTTAACTTCTACAAAAACGATGAATGATTTTATTGTTGAAAGTCTGTTTCTGCTATAGCGGTAATGATGTCATATTTTTTTGAGGTTATTACTGAGATTATATTAACACTCTGAAATCGAAACTCATTAGTCTTAGAACACAAACAAAGTATTCAAAATATGAACATTCACAGTTATTAAACAAAGCAGAGAGTATTGAATGACACTTGAAGCCATGAGACACCAAACTAGTTTTTTAGCCAAATCATATGGGATAAACTGTATTTCACTCTTTTTTGGAAAAAAAAAAAAAAAAACAGATTCTTTAGTTTTAAGCACTTGCAAAGTTTGTCTACTAATCAATAAAAATATCTGCCACAGGTTTTTCCGTCAGTTACTGGCATTCTTCAGTGTGCATCAAATGGCTCTCTCTCTTTTTCGCTTCATTGCTGCAGTTGGAAGAACACAAGTTGTGGCAAGCACACTTGGTACCTTCACATTGCTAATTGTTTTTGTCCTGGGTGGATTCATTGTTTCCAGAGGTAAGCTCACAAGCTTGTCTTTTCGTACCTTCAAAATAGCCATTTAGATTTGAGTGTGAAATGTAGACTTAGTTATCAGATTAAGCTCTTAAAATGAATACCCAAAAATTCAAATGAAATTTATGAGTAAAATTGAGAATCTCCAATCTTCAAGTAAAATAAAATATCATTTGAAGTTATACCTGCAACTTCAGTTCTCTCCTTTTTACAGATGACCTTGAACCATGGATGATATGGGGATATTATGTTTCACCTATGATGTATGGACAGAACGCCATAGCCATCAATGAGTTCCTAGACGAAAGATGGAGCACTGTAAGATGTTAAACAATGGAGAAAAATCTTGTTCTTCTCTTGTAACAACACTGCACTAGAAGTTTATTGCAGAAGGCTGATTCTTGTTTTTCCCTGTTTCACAGCCCAATAATGACACAAGAATTTCTGAGCCCACAGTAGGGAAGGCTCTTCTCAAGGCAAGAGGCTTGTTTACAGAAGGGTCTTGGTACTGGATATCTGTTGGTGCCCTCTTAAGCTTTTCTCTGATTTTCAACATCTTATTCATTTTGGCTCTGACATATTTGAATCGTAAGTTCCCATACTAATCTTCCTTTATCATTTTTGGATGTTACAATAAAGAGCTCAAGCTCAAGTTCTTAATTATCTGATAGTCTCAAGATTCCTGATGAATATTATGTTATTATAATGAGCTAATCTCGAGAGGTAATGAAACAGTTTAGAGGGGCTTGAACTCTCCATGGCTCAGTTTTTTTTTTTAATGAAAAAACTTGTACACTAGATGACTTTGCTTAGAATGAAATTTTAGTTTAAGTACAATGGCAGAGTACTATCTTCTAAAAGAGTAACAAGAAAGAAAGAAAACCAAACATAGCACACACATCACATAAGCGAAGAGGTCCCTTATAATAACCCATAAGCTAAAAAGTCCCACTAATTTGACAAAATAAATTGCAGCATTGGGAAGTCCTAAATCTATTATTGAGGAAGAAGAAGATGACAGTGCAAGCACAAATTCCTCATCCTCTGTGGAACAAAAAATGCAAACAAGAACTACAGAACAAAGTTCAGCTTCAACTGCTAAATTTGAAGGTATGGAATTCTACCTCATGCTCTGCAAATTTTATAGGATATCTCCAACAAGAAATGGTAGTTTCTTACTGATAAATTTGATAGTTAGAAAAACTCATTCTGTCCTTCAATGCGTGAAGTTAACTTCATCAGCATGTGTAGTTTATCCACACACATTTTTATCACATCATGCAATGCTCCTTTGACCTTCGTGTTATTGCCTTTGAATTATGCAATTTACTCAAACTCTTTATTAGCAATAAATAACAAATTTTTTTACACTTATTACAGACAGTAATATGGCAATAAGAAACACCCCAGAGAGTGCAAGAACCAAGAAGGGAATGGTGTTACCCTTCCAGCCCCTGTCACTTGCTTTTAGTCATGTGAATTACTACATCAATATGCCAGCAGTATGTCTCAATACCCTCGTCTCGTTTAAATCATATCTAATCATCACTTTATTCACATAAATTCAATATAGTCAATTGTTTAGCATTTGATTCACATATCTAATTTTCTGGCATGCCCAAGATCAGGATTGACTAACCTTCATTTTCTTTCTTATAAACTCACGTTTAGACTGAGTTTCAGTCATAATTCTATACTCTAGGGAAAAAGAAATCTATTTTCTTCACTTTTTTTAAATTCGTGTCGATTAGTTTTCTCTTACACTGAAGCAAACATTTTGAACAAAAAGAAAGTTTTTGGTAATATTAAGAACCTTATCAAAACTAAATAACTAGTTTTCACAATATCAGTATTCTAGTACCATATTAACATTTCATTTGACAGAAACTTTCAAATATAGAAGCATTATATGGTACCAAAGCTCCCAAACGTTAAAGATGCCAAACTGAATATTTTCATCAGGAAATGAAGAAACAAGGAATTGAAGAGAGTAGGCTCCAACTACTAAGAGATATCAGTGGTGCTTTTAGGCCTGGAGTTCTGACAGCCTTAGTTGGTGTAAGTGGTGCTGGAAAAACAACCTTAATGGATGTGCTTGCAGGTAGAAAAACTGGTGGTTATATTGAAGGAAGCATCAGCATATCTGGCTACCCAAAGAACCAAGCAACTTTTGCTCGGATTAGTGGTTACTGTGAACAAAATGACATTCATTCTCCAAATGTTACAGTCTATGAATCTCTTGTGTTTTCTGCATGGCTGCGCCTTGGTAGAGAGGTTAACAAAGAAACAAGGAAGGTATTTTTTTAATTTAAACCTATTCTCACAAGCCCTTATGTCCATCTTTTTACAGTATTTTATTTAAATCCCATAATCATAAACTTCACAGTGACCAATGAGTCCAGTCCGCATCCTTTTCCTTTGAGGAACAAGCATGGCGAGTGAGACCAAGCATTCACATGTCATCACCAATGTACATGCCTTAATTAACAAAAAGAAAAAACTACTAATACGAAAATTGTAACTTTCAATGTTGGAACTTATTAGGCCATAGTTGTTCTCAAGTTTAAGATGGCATGTCTGCATGTAGTTTAATATTTTAAAGAATAAAGTTTCAGGAGGTTTACAAGAATATTAGATTCTCTAAGTCACCCCCATATATTGCCAGATGAGTAAATGAATGTCATGTTATAATACTTATTTAGTTTAGCTGGTTATAATAAAAGAATATCTTATTCTTCTATGAAAGAAAAGATTAAAAAAAAAAAATGATTCATAATTCAAATGGCCATGTGAAAGTAATATGACAAGGAAACAACTTTAGCATCATCTAATCTAGATAACTCAGAGTAGGTATGACCAACAATTCTTGCACTTAGAGTTTAACTTGACAATCAAAATATGGCTAATTATCTCCGGCAGTCCATGTTGTACCAACAAAATTATTCTCATGATTAATTGTCTCCTTTCTATGTTTCAGATGTTCATTGAGGAAGTTATGGAGCTGGTTGAGCTACAACCAATAAGGAATTTTCTAGTCGGACTTCCAGGAATAGATGGCTTATCAACTGAGCAGAGAAAGAGATTAACCATTGCTGTAGAATTGGTTGCCAACCCTTCCATCATCTTTATGGATGAACCAACATCAGGTCTTGATGCTCGAGCTGCAGCAATTGTCATGCGTACAGTTAGAAATACAGTTGATACCGGGCGAACTGTTGTTTGCACAATTCATCAACCAAGCATTGACATATTTGAAGCTTTTGATGAGGTAAAATGGCAATATCAGGATTTCTTAGATAACACTGTTAGTGTTATTTCTATGACTGCTATGAAGACACTATACTCACCGTTGTAAAATCGTCTTTCCTTCAGCTGCTTTTGATGAAGCGGGGAGGTCAAGTCATATATGGTGGTCCCCTTGGTCAACATTCTCAGAAGCTCATAGAATACTTTGAAGTGAGTCTAACTTATTAATACCTCCTCATGTAAAAATTCTTAGATTAATAGTAATCTTACAACATATCTGTGTAACATTTTTGCAGGCTATTACAGGAGTACCTAAGATAAGAGACGGGCATAATCCTGCCACATGGATGTTGGAGATCAGTACTCCAGCAGTTGAGTCCCAGCTTGGTGTAGACTTCGCAGAATTATACGCTAAATCTGAATTGTATCAGTAAGTAGCACTAAGAGCTGCATTACCAGAGATTCGTGCTTGCTTCTTCTTGTGCCTCTTTATCTGAAATTTCATATGATGTTGATCATTTTTATATTTTGGTATAAACTATTTTACAGAAAGAATGAAGAATTTATTAATGAGCTAAGCACACCAGCACCTGGAGCCAAGAACCTTTACTTCGCAACCAAATATTCCCAATCCTTCATTGCTCAATGCAAAGCTTGCTTCTGGAAACAGTACTGGTCCTACTGGAGAAATCCACAGTATAATGTTGTCAGATTCTTCATGACAATAGCTGTTGGTGTTGTGTTCGGACTTATATTTTGGAACAAAGGAGATAAAACGTAAGTCCACAAGTTACTTGTCAGTTTTACAGTTTACTAATACCTATTAAGTGTCAGCTTTTACCAATATTAATTAGTAGACACAACAACAATGATAAAGATAATCGCTGTTCCTATGTCAATGAAACAATGACATTTTATGTTACACATGTGTAGCCACCAACCAATCAGCACATGGAATTATGTTGGCATAAAACTACTGACTCTCTAGTGTCCTATTGACCCTAGCTAGGAACCTCGAGAGCTTTTCAAGATATTATAGGATCACCCCAAAAGATAATTTTCCCATAATGTCGGAGAAGATGGAAGCAATGAGGAGCCTTGTTGTTATTGACTGATATCCCCCATTGAGTTTTTAAAATTAGGGAAAAGAAATAAAACCAGGATGGACGTGTATGTCTAGATCCTCAATGTCTACTCCAGAAGTTATGCTCTCACTGCTTGAAAATGATGCCATCCATCAACACTTAACATCTTAATGAACAAAATTGTTTCTTATGCACATGGATTCAGTGTTTTATAACAATGAGTACAAATTATTCTGTCTGCAGAGATAAGCAACAAGACCTGTTGAATCTCCTGGGAGCTATGTATTCAGCTGTTATTTTCCTCGGAGCCACCAACACCAACTCTGTGCAACCAGTTGTTGCAATAGAAAGAACAGTCTTCTACCGTGAAAGAGCAGCTGGAATGTACTCAGAACTGCCTTACGCAATAGCTCAGGTAAAAGAAGCTAATCTCTTCACATGTAAAAAAAAGCATAAACATTTGACAATCCAAATGACACAGCAAACTTACACCATTTAATGTTATTGCCTTGCAGGTAGCAATAGAGATCATTTATGTTGCCATCCAAACTTTAGCCTATTCTGCTATCCTCTACTCAATGATTGGGTTCCAACCACAAGCTGACAAGTTCTTCTGGTTCTACTATTTTATTTTCACCTGCTTTATCTACTTCACTCTGTATGGCATGATGACTGTAGCTCTCACACCGAACCACCAAATTGCCGCAATCGTTATGTCTTTCTTCATCAGTTTCTGGAACCTGTTCTCTGGTTTTCTCATCCCGAGGACGGTATGTATAGCAAAACAAAAAGATATTGCATATGAGCATGCATTATTCAATGAAGAGTGAATTAACTTTAATCTTCTGAAGATACATTTTGTCTCAATTTAATCCTAAAATGATTAAGTGTCTCATTTTAGTCTTCCAAAAATTGTTGCTATTTTAAAATGGTCATCACGTTAAGCTTGTTATTAGATAATTCATGAGATAAGCTACATAACCTTACAAAACAGGAAATGTGACAAAACACTTCATAAGCATTCTTTCAAAATGGGCCTTTGGTGTTTTCCAATAGTGCTACTTTGATGGCCACATAAGCCATTAACAGCCACATCACCTATTCCATCAGGCCACATCATATGTTCTGATCACTTTTTGGTAACGAACTTAAAGTGAGGATCATTTTAAAACAGAAACAATTTTTTATAGGACTAAAATGAAACACTTCATTTTTAGAAGAACAAATTGAAACACTGTATTTTTAGAAGACCAAAAAGTTATTTCACTCTTCAACGATTATAGTTCACAAAATTACTGTACTTGCCGATATTTCTTTGAACAACCATTCTAAATATCATTGTTCATAAAATTCAATTCAGTTTTTGAAAGCAATTCCTCTCAAACAAAACTGAAACCTTTGGCTGATTCCACTTTTGCAGCAAATACCAATATGGTGGAGGTGGTATTACTGGGCATCCCCAGTGGCTTGGACTATATACGGGCTAGTGACCTCCCAGGTGGGAGACAAGGACTCTCTAGTAGAGGTGCCTGGAGAAAGACCCATATCAGTAAAAGCTTACCTTGAGAAGCAGATGGGGTTCGAATATAACTTCCTTGGAGAAGTTGCTGTGGCCCACATTGCTTTTGCCGTCATCTTCCTCCTAGTGTTTGCCTACGGCATCAAGTTCCTGAATTTCCAGAAAAGATAAATCATCATACACAGCAATGAATATCAAAAGTGAACAGGTTTTGCAAACAATTGTGAATTGTATATGCCTAAGAGAAGATGGAAGCTTCCAATTTTCATTCACATCATGTTGTAAATTTTTTGTTCAATTTTCAATTTGACCCCGTAATATATTTTCCGGAAATCAATTACGAGATCCAGTATCAGCGAAACCCAAATGGCCAAAATTGCATAACACTAAGCAACGAGAATGTGTTGGTTGATTGGGCAATGCATGATTTTGCACGAAATTTGAATATCGGAGAGAAGTAAGGTAGAGAGGGGTTGCACTTGCAGATTGCAAGGGAGAATGTGTATGATTTCACGGAGAGTGTCGGTGCTTTTCAGTATAATTTTGCAATCTCTCAACAGCAATACCAGGTATGTATCAGTTTGATACAGTAAAATTTAAAATAAAAAAAAAAAACAAAAAGTTTAGGCTATAAAAAAAGATAAAGTATGAGAATCTGAAAAACATTATGTTTGAGTAAAATCATTTAAAGAATGTTGTTCGGATACAATTAAGTGAAAATCATTAAAAATGTAACACGCAAGCACCACATAAAAACTGGACATAAAATTTTAGACTCTGTGGAAGGCCCTCCAAATCTTGAAATTTAATAATTTAATTATGTACTAATCTATAACGCTATGGAAAATAACACTTAGCTTAATAATTTGTCTGCATTGTGCAGGGATCATGGCAATTATTCAAGGCAAAGAAATTTAAATTCAATCTAACATTGAGCTTTATTACATTTTCTTTAGAAAATAATCTACAATGACATTTACATCTCTATTAATGCTCCATTTCGGCCAGAGATAATTATTTTATCAGAATTTTTTAGTAGAATTTTTCAATGGAAAATGCCAGTAGGTCATGACAATCGAGTATAATAAAATAGACTATTAATTGTTCATGGTGAATAATTGAGTGCTTATTTACTCATTATAAATGATTAATTATTAATTATAAATAATTAGCTATTAATCATGACGATTGATTTATTATAACAATTGAGTACTTATTATGAAGAGCCTCATTTCCTATGTTTCAAATGACAAATAGTTCACTATTATTGCTCGACAATTGACTACTATAACCCTAATCCAACTTTTTTTTCAGTAAAACCAAGATTTCCATATATATACTTCAACCAAATGCTTAAAGCCCATATGAGAAACAGCAATGGGAAGTGATTATAATTTCACTACATTTATGGAACAAAGTTGAGGAGTGCCAAATGGTCAAATTTAAATCTCAAGAGCAAACGGAAGTTTGAGAAATATTATTCAATCTATGAGAAAAATTGTAAATATGAAAATTTAATGGCATCTTTTTTATTTCAAATTGTTGTGACATTCAACTAAAACTTGATGTAGCTTGCAACTTAATTGCTCTCAATCATTGGTCAATTATATAATTTTATAAAATATTTGTGGTGTTGGCACCATCTACTATTAATGTGTTTAATTTATCTTTGAAATATTTAAAAGTCCGTTTTGTACATCTAAATTGAAGTTTTTCATGCAAATAATGTCATTTAATTTGGTATTTGATTTTTTTTTTAAATCAATTTTGCCTTGTTTATACATAAATGAAAAATAGTTATTTTTACATAGAATAAATTGTATAAATAGCAAAAATCAATTTTCAAATGAAAATTTTTAAACATAAGTTTTAAACATAAATTATAATGATGTAAAATCACATTTAACCAAAAACTAATTTTAAAAATCAAGTTAACATATAATCACATTAACCTAACATCAATCTAAATATACACTATATCTCATCTTGTTGGTGTTCCTTATTGGTCCAATACAAAGTTTTATAGGTCAATCCAAATAACTAGGTTTATGGTTGTTTGAAAGATACCACTTTGTTTGGTAGCCCAAGTAAAAAGCCCAATCCATTTTATACCAAAAAGCCCATTCTTTTATGTGAGGGAATATGAATTAGGCTGAAGGAATGGAGCTAATTTTTTAAGAATTTGATAAAATTTCACCATTACGTCATCATCAAAATTTAAAAAAAATAATTGCAAGAGTGACATTGGCAAAGCTGCCATAATTGTTGCACCCATTGATAACCCCATCTCTTTTTTTTTTCATATATATTATTTTATAGATAATTTAAATATTTAATATGTCTTAGTAATTCTATAATATTGTAGACTTAAATATTTTATTTGTAATTCTACATATGTATTGTATATTTACATCATATGCATCAAGCAACGTTTTTCATTAGAGACTGTTCATTTCATTTTCAGAAAAACCTGTGAATTTAAAGGCAAATTTTCTGTTAATTAATATTTTTTTAATTATTTAACCGTTAAAAAGCTGGAGAAATTAACAGTTGCTAAGCACAATTCACATTACTTCAGATAGATTTTTTTTTTTGGCCAAATCAGCAAAATAAGAAAAGTGTCCTGTAGGAGAGTTGAAGCCTTTCCAGTTTCCACCACGTCCACATTTTGGAAAAACTTGCTTATTATATAAGATTAATAATTAGGTTTATCTGCTCTAGTAAACAAAACCAAGAAGCTTAAGAAAGCCTTGTCATTTTTTAATTACTAATGAGAGAAAGTGGCAAAAGATTAATATATGTACAAGGTGGGAAATGCATCACGGGATTGTAGTAATAGGTACTTTTCAAACTTATACATCAATTACTTCTTAAGTACGTTGGGCTCAAACTCAACTTGAAACATTAATATGAATGCCTTGAAAAATGCCGAAAGAGGAAGCATTAATAATTTTCTTTTGGCATGATTGTAATTAATGTATAAATATATATATTGTTGTTTATCAAATGACTGGATTCACTAATATGATATGAAAGAAAATTATAATAATTCATTGCATTCATTTTGCTTTTGAAAAAATATATAAATCTTTTATCGAAGTTGGGATTCATGTTATGATGAATTTTATTTTAAGTTATGTTTGGGAGTTCATGGAATGATGGTTATTAATGAAATGACATAGAATGAAACAGAATATAGTGTAATGGTTTGAGTAGATATATTGTTTGGAAGTTTTAACGAGGAAATGAAAATACTTTTAAATTTTTGGTTTGGAAGTTATAATTAAATGAATGGAATAAAATGACTAATTGATGATTTTTTCTAATATTACCTTTTATAATATAAAGACACAACCAATAATTTCTGTCCATGTTTTTTTACTTTCTTTTACTAATTTTCCTATTTCCACTTTCTTTTAATTTCTCAACTCACAAAATGTAACATGATTGTGAAATAAAATTAAAATATATATATGTATATATCTTATGTAAAAATTCTTTATTTTAAAGTTATTTTAAATAAATAAATAGACACTATCGATTTTACAAACTCAACTTCATCTAATGTTTGACCTCATTTTGCAAATATAAACAAAATTTGTTAGTTACAAACTACACAACTGGCCACCATCAAAGGTATTATATGCATAAATAAGAAGAAAGAAAATATATATAACCAATAAAGTAGACATACATCATATAGGATAATATCAACAAAGTACAAGGACTAATGGAAAATAGGAGTATAATAGTAATGTTATAACATTAAGTCACTCTTTTTCACTTTTTATCCCTCCAATTTGGGGGAACAGAAGAAAAAAAAAAAAAAAAGCTACTTTTGATGGTCAGGGAGGACCTTAGAGGCCTTCCCTTGCCATCTCACTCTTTACCCTTCTATCTGTAACTTCCATCCAAACATACCCTCAGCTTTTAAATCCCCACTTCTATGCATTGTCATTTATTCCATAATTACTAATGCATCTTTTGTTATACTTGTTATTATTTATGGTCACTTTAGTCTTTGAATTTTATATTTATAGATAATAAAGAGAGCCCAATACACATTATTAATTATTCGTCATTTTAAAAATCTTAACCTTAATTCTTTTTTATATTTGTAAATTCAAAACTTTTACGAAAATTGGCTTCCACACAAGAAAAAAAAATAATAGGAGAATATTTTTCTTGTGATAAAATGTGGAGATAAAAATTAAAAATATTAGTTCATTGATAGGACACTCTACTTTTTGCTCTTATTTTGTAGAATTGTCGTATACATTTTTATTATATTTGGTTTGACATTTGAAAGCTTTAAAAGAAATTTATATGCCAAAAAGGAAACTTGTTATATAAATAGTTTTGTTTGATTTTACCATTTAATTTTGGACAAAATCACTTTTATGCATTAAATGTTCGTTTGGAAAAAAGTTATTTATATGAATGTTTTTAAACATTAATTATAGTTATATTAAATCACACTAGATCAAATTTAAATTAGGGTTTTACTAATAAGTACCTTTACAGCATTGGTTAAGGAATATTTATTGCTCTCATTAATAACAATAATTGTTGTTTTTTTTTTTTTTACTATTTTTCATCACATTTAAATAATGGTTTCTTTAGTATTGTTTTTATGACAATAGTATCTTTTATTATTTTTTCAAAAGGCATAATCAATATTTTTTAAAAATTTTTATAATTAATTTCTAATAATTTTTTATATATTCATATTCTAAATATTATCTCTATATTATTCTTTAATATCTCATAAAACTTCATTTAAAAAGATTAATTTTAAAATAAGCAAAAATTATTTTTTAAAAAAATTAAGGATAATATAATAATACTATTTAGATGTATGGAGATATAAAAATCATTAGAAATTGATTATAATTTTTTAAAATAAAAAAGATTGATTGATTCTTTTTTAACAAAATGATAGGTAATATTGTCATAAAAATAAAACTAAAAAATTATTAATTAAATGTTATGAAAAATTGTAAAAAAAAAAGTAACAATTATTATTATCAATAAAAACAATAAATGCTAATCAATCAAAATCCTTTAAATTAATCTAAAATCACCATATTTGCTTAGCTACAATCCTAAAGAAAAAATCATGAAAGACATTTTCATAAAGGTCATCAATGATTCATAAGACTACAGTAATGAAATCATACCATACAAAACATCAAAATTCCATCCAGAATCACATCATCAAAAAGCAAAATATCTTGAAGTGACGTGTTAACTAAGCGTAAGAATATAAAAACATGACAATTCATTGGGAATGATTTCCACTTATATGACAGACATGGATGAATAGAGAATTGAATTTGAAAAATTTAAAATTTTAAATGTATGTAAATTTGATAAAATATGAGTTAATAAATAAATATTTAATGTTATAAATCTTAAAAAATAGTTAAAAATTATTTTATATGTATTAAAATTAAAAAAATTTTAAATACAATAAATTTAAATTCTCAACTATAAAAAATTTGGATCCGAATGAATAGTTAATGCCATTTGAGTCCATGTAAAACAGAAGGTCAAGTGAAATGACTCAAAATATATGGAGAGTGATGAAGTAATTAATGAAATTAAATGGGACAGATATGGAGGAAATATGAATTTTCAACGCTCAACAAACTGATGGAAGCTCAAAGTCAGTTCAGAGATTAAAGTATTCATTACTGCATCTACTTCGATTGGCATTGAATGCTCTGTTTGTGTTTGTTCGGATATCTGTCTGACACCGCTGCCATAGCTACATCGTTTGTCTGCGTCATGTACTTGCTTCTCCTTTCTAGTCTCTGATGAAATAAAAATTTTCAGAGAAAGCGAAGTTAAAAATTTAAATATAAATAGATTTTTTTAAAAAATATTTAATATTTATTTAAATTTAAATATTTGAATAAAAATGTTAATATTTTAAATTTTCTTAAATCTAATAAATTTATATTCTTAAATATAGAAAATTTAAATTCAAATTTATCGCCTTTACTTAAATTTTTAAATCATATTTTTTGGAAAAAATATATTCTTTATTCTTTATTTTTAGTCTTTCAATTAATTTTATTTTTCAAAAATAAAAAAAATGTTAAAATAGTTTTCTATAAATTAAATTCTTAAAATAAAATATTTGATATAATCATAATATTTAATATATCGATATACTTACAATACGATAGAATAAAAATATATCACATAGTTTTGACATGGATAATGACAATTATATAATTTTTAGATTATCATTATTTGGATAAAAAATTATATAACTTTATATATAAATTCAGAAAATAATACAAAGTTAGCATCCTAATATTAAAAATTTACATGTTAAATATTATATAATGAATTTTTACTATATCACATTGTTGAGTATACTAATATACTTAATAATTCCACCAAAGATGGCACAAATTTTTAAATATAGATTTGCTCCAATTACTTTTTAAGAATGGCTACTGTGTAGTTGGTTAAACGTAGACTAATGGATTCAAATTTATGACCACATGAGATGACTTAAATTTAATTCAACCCATTAGATTTGCAAAAGTCATTCAATATCCATCGTCAAATTTGTACATTTGCTCTTCAATACTGACAATTTTGGATTTGAAATGTTTCACAAAATAATTGTCTTCCAAAAATTAATTTGGTTCTTCAAAGTAAACAAATAAGTTTAATCTTTTATTTATAGAGGATCATTTTAATATTTTTAATTTTTGAAATATCAAATTGATATTTTGACCAAGAGTAAAGGTAAAATTAGATTTTATTTATTTATTATTGCATTAGGAAAAGAAACTTAGATATTCTCTGAACCTCAATATTGATAAATATTCTGATCACAAGAGTAATAAAAATTGACTTTTAACTCGGGTTGATTTTAGTGTTAGCATGTGTTTGAATTTTAAGAAATAGTAATGATTTAATTTTTAGAAATAGAGGATTTTACACGTGTTTTTTATACAAAAAAATAATTTTTCATTTAATTCAGTGGAAAAATACCCTATAAAAAAAAAAAGTAAATCCTTGAAAAAAAAAATATTTTAATTAATCTTTTTTTTTTTTGGTTTTTGTGATTGATATTATTTTGGAACTAGTGAAGAGGAAGAAAATAAATTTTAGTGATATATTTTACATTAACTTTCACCAGAATTTATAGTTTTAATTATATTTGATTAGAAAATTGTGATTGTTTGAACCATTTATGTTTTTGAGAAATTTTTTGGCCATAAATATATGGCGTGGAGTACTTAAAAATTTGTTTATAAATTTTTTGAGAATAGCACAGTAAAAATAAGAAAATTTTGTGTCATATATATTTTAAACAATAAAATATATTTTTTAAAATTGATATCATCCCCATGATCATGTGTACATTTATTTTCAGTAAGTTGCGTACAATTATGTAATATCATTATTAATATTTAGAGAAGAAGTGAATTTGTCACAATTCTCTTAAAAGAATTACACAGTTATTTTATCTAAGTCATTAGATTAAATTTTAAAAATCACACGCGGTTATTTAAATTAATTTGAATTATCTTGCACATTTTCTTCTAAATTAGACAATTTCAAGTGAAAATAGTAAATGGATACCTAAAAGTTGAAAGTTTTTAATGTTATAAACTACTTGTGATATATATTCCACACCCTTAGTCTCAATCTTTGACTAATCGCACATAGTGCATTTACTCTACTAGATACAATGAATCCCAACAACATATTTACCAACTTAGCATTGAGTTAAAAGAATTAATTACTAGTCACAATTTAATCCTTTTAATTTATTTCTCATTTTTGAGAGAAAAAGAGAAAGAGTGTGTGGGTGAAACATATAACGTTCGAAATATGATGAAAATTTAGAATTTAATTTGAGGGAGATTGAAAATCTTCATATCTAAGATTTGAATCAATGGGATAGAATTTTTACAGAGTAAAATAGGTGAAATTTAATTAATTAGGGGACCAAATTAATGATATAAAATGAAATTACCTATAGCATTAAAATTTAAATATTTAAATAGAAGGATTGTCTTGTACCTCCTTTGAATTCATTCATGTTTAAAACTTTTTACAGTTTAAAAGCATATTGTGCAAATTTAACGATCCATGAAGATCTAATTGTTCACATTTATAATTTACAAAACGAAATTGATAAATAATTAAAATTTTGATATAATAATTACAAAAAATAAAACTCAATATTTTTCACTGCCGATAATTCACGTCGAAAATTACTGTGCAATCTTGTATATTCTCTCATAAAAAAATTAAAAAAAGTTATCTTCGATGAATTTACGTGCAGTTGGGCATTACATTTTTAAATTTAATAAGTTCAAATGCATCAAATATAAACCAAATACGTCATTTGCACACTTTTTCAAAAGTAAAAAAAATCCAAATCCGAACACAAAAATGCCAATATTACAAAAGCTGTTGGGGTCCAAGTGAAAGAATTAGAATTGTATAAACCCAATTGGAGAAATTGAAAAAGGTCTCATGCTCAATTTTAATAAGTAATTTGTTAAATGCTTAAATTATATTAACCACGTAAATCCATCAATTTCTGCAACCACCATGGACAGATACCTTGATTGACTTTTGGCATTTCTTAAACTCATTTTCACAATTCATTAAATACTACTTACTTTTAATTGACTTAGTTTTTCAATTTAAAATCTGACCAATTTTTATATAAAAAATTAATTTAAAATATCTCTGCATTAAATGTGCTTTAAATGACAGATATCAGCCTATCATACATCAAATACAGATATACTTCACTATTTTAGCTATCGTAACCTTCCTTCTTGTTCCCAATCATCTTCAGTGTGCAAATATGCATTCAAATATCAATTAATAGTGTCCCATAATTAATATCTAGTTGTACAATTAGGATAAGTTTGAATTAGTTTGATCATTAATTGGTTAAGGCTTAATATTTATTTCAAGGATTTTAATTAAGACGAACTAAACTGTTTTTGGTTAATTTAGTACATTTAGAGGAATTTAATTTCTGAAGTGCGAATTCTAGTTAAACTTGAATAATCAAGACAAGAAATATACCTTTTCCATTACTAAGCTAGTCCTGAGGTTATTAAACGTGGATTGATTAAATAATCATTCATAGCAATGATATTAATCATTTTCACATCCTTAGAAAAATGATAAAATGACTATTTTAGCCTCTTACTTTATGTCTCAATACCAATTTGATCTTTCAAAAATTTGTAGTATCAGAATAGTTCTTGATAAATTCAATAATAATTAAAAATAGTCTCTTAAAATGATTATGATTGACTTGTCCTTAACTTAATGAAATATTACTTTTGATTAATTAGTATTGAATTTTTTAAGGACCTTTTTGATACTGCAAATTTATATAGGTTCAAATTGATACTTAAACAAAAAGTGAAAAACTAAAATAATATATATATATATATATATATATATATATATATATATCTATCTTTAAAGATTAATGATCAGGGCAATTTGATGATTTTATCTAACTATTAATCTCCATCATTAATTATGGCTTCATTTTGATTGATGTTATTTGCATCTCCAATCATGAACAGTTTTTTTGTTTTTTGTTTTTTAAAATGGTCCAATTTAATTGTGGGACTTTATAGCTTCATCCGGCAATTAAATTGGACCGTATTTTTTCCATTTAGGCTGGCTGTTGACAATTATTCATTATTAAGGTGGTAATTAAGATAAATTCAAAATGAAAATAATTAATGCTAATGACTTCGCCCACTAACTAATTTTCTGGATACATGCATAAAGGTTCATAACCTGAAGATCTATGTATGGGAAAAAACGAGAGCAAAATACTAAATGAGTTTATATATATATATATATATATATATATATATATATATATATATATATATATATATATATATATATTTTATAATAATGTGATTTTTTACAAATTAATCGTAATAAATTAATTTTTTATAAATTTTATTTTATATAAAATTAATATTTTATTAATCTAAATAAAAATAATTAATTTTATATAAATTTAAATTTGTTATAATTAATTTATAAAAAACTAAATTGTTATAAATTATATAAGTGGAAAATAAATTTTATACTTTTTATGAAAAAGTGCTTTAAGACCGTAAATAATCAGTCAATATGACTGAGATATATATCAAGAGACCAATTTTTTTACACAAGTTTCCATCAGTAATTTTCTGTCATAGTAATTAGATAAACCATATGGTAACGAAAGAAAATTATCTAGTTGTGAGATGAAGATATAAATTAATTTATGCATTAATATTGTGATTTTTTTTTTGAAAATTATTATTACAGACCCACATTATTTTGGCATATTTAAATATTCTCTTAGCCGTTGATTTAAACATGAAGAGAAATGTTTGTTTGTATAAGGAGCATGTACACCCAAACAATATGGATTTAATTTTTAAAGATAAGTTCAATGTGTGTATATCGAATTATAGTTAAGTTACGTATAACCAGTGTATTTACAGAAAAATTTAAAAGAAACATATCTATTCAATTAAGAGAAAATCATAAAATTGATCTCCCACTTTTGTATTTTGTGATCATATGGTCATTTACAAATAAACTGTAACAAATTAGTTCCTTATAAATTTAAATTTATATAAAATTAATTTTTAATAAATTTAAATTTGTACAAAATTAATCTTTTATAAATTTAATTTGAACAAAATTAGTATGCCATAAATTTAAATTTATACAAAATCAATTTATTATAAATTCATATTTATACAAAATTAGTTATTTTATTTAAATTAATGAAAGAATAATTTTACATAAAATAGTATTTGTAAAATTGAGATACCAATTTAATACTTTTCTCCTATAATTACTAAGCCAACTCTTAATGGTACTAAAAATAGATTAAATTATTATTATGACAATTAATAATTTTCACGTAGTCAATTATATTAATTAACATAATTAGTCAAACTGAATAGAAGAAAATACCACAGATGACAATCAAATGTTAATAGCATATAATCGTTGAGATTTGGTAAGTTTGTATCGAAAGCATAACTCCCTTGTCTTCGGACATAATCTCAACTCAACTAATTCATATGATAATTTGGATCCTTTTTTATTTTGGTATCATATTTGGTACACTTACAATTTTGAGCACATTAATGCACCCACTTATAATATAGGGATATAATTGTAATAATATCAAGCCAAAAAATAATAATATTATAATTATATCTTTACATTAAAACTGAATGTATTAATACACTTAAAATTATAAATATACCAAAAAGTTTACTTTTTATTTTGTTTATTAATTTGAAATAAAAACAAATACAAAATAAGTGAAATAAACATTATTAAATAAGATGGCTAGTATGAGTGTTGAGTTGGTCCAACTTAATTAGTTCAGATCAAGTCAAAATCACCCTAGACAAGGACTGGGTTTAGACCTAGACCAGTCCTTGGCCACAATATTGGGGCCCCATCATATATTTTTATTTATAAATTTTTATATATATTTTTTCAAATTTTCTTTATTTGTATATATATGGTATTTTTTTAAAAAAGACAATTACCTTTTTTTTTAGTTTAGGTTGAATATGAATCATTTTTATCAATATAAGATATTAAATTTATTACATCTATATTACAATTTTATTTTATTTTATTTATCAAAAATTAATTTATATTTATATTTATAAAAATGTGAAAAAAATTTAAAAAACTCAAATGACACCCAATTTGACTAACTTGATTATAACCTTGCCACCAATTCAAATTTCAAGACCAGGCCACATTTTGTAACCCGACAATAACTTTGAGCCAGGCCATAGATTTGTACCTAATCCAGTATGGTTGGGGTATGATCACCCCTGATGACTATCTAGTTTAGAAATTCTGCATGCTGCGTTATAATAAACCGTGAGAATTATAACTCCCATATATATATAGAAAGAATGAAGCACACAAACATGATGATTGACGATAAGCAAGTAATGGAGTCCTTTTGTCTGGGTGATGCCATCAATAATTGGGGCTTCGTTTTCATTGATGTTGTTTGTTTCCCCAATCAATGATCATGTGAACAGATTTTTTTTCTTTTTATTTTTTCATAATTAAATTAACAAATATATAGTAGTCAGATCACTAGGGCTTTAGCCCCACAATTAATTTGGACCATTTTTTTCCCTCCCATTGAGTCGGTTGGCAGTTGACAGTTACTCATTAAGATGACTTCAATTCACCATGATTACTAATGTTTTTTTTTGGATAATATATAGAGGTTCATATGTATCCCAAAGATATGGAAAAGAAATTAAGGAACGTAGATTTAAATGATATATATATATATATATATATATATATATATATGTCTAGATAATCATTTTTATAGAAGTTTATTTCATAGTAATTTTCTAGATTAATTCTTAACTTTCCTTGAATGAATGTGTTTCTTAAGTTTTTAGATGGAATTTTTTGTTATAAATTTTTTATTTTAAAATTTATTCATTTAAAAATATTTCTTATGAACACTTCGTGTATTTTTTTTAAAACACATTTTTTGTTTTAATATTTTATAGAACTTTATCTGGGAAAAAAGTACTTACTAAAATTCCTCCTAAATTGTTTAATTTTCAACTTATTCTTTTATAGAAATATTTTATTTATTTGGCCTCTTACATATATAATATTTCTTAATTTAGTTATTTACAAAAAAAATTATAACAAAAAAAATTACATATAACATATATTTTTTTATACGTTATCACTTTAGTATTCATTATATAATATGCAGATTAATTGTTAGTTTAATTAATAACATACTAATCCAAAGACCTTATTTGTAATATTTTATTTGTAAAGAATCAAATTAACAAAATTTTTTCATATGAGATCATATTAAAAAATAACTCATTTGTGAAAGAATTTAATCATTAAGCCAACTTCTTTGCCCAAATACCTTCTCGTAATATATTATCATACAAAAATTTCCACAGATATATTGCGAATTAATAAATTGATGTATTTACTCTTGATCGATATTCATCTTTCTTAAATGAAGCTTTGTCAATGCGATTTCAGGCTTCTTTTAGGGCTTATATATTTCTACTCATTATGGAGGCAATAGCTTGAGATCATTGTTGAGTTGGAGTTTTATCCAACCTTCTCATTGAAGGCACTATTTGTTCAAATGCCAAATAAGTTATCAATAATATTAAGAATGAAGAGAATTAATGAACATAAATATATTCAAACATTTAAAATAGGATACTTACATTAATTTTTTAATTACGGAAGTTTATTGATTTTTAGTTGGGATTACTAATCAAATGAGATATTTACAGTGTATTAGGTATATTTCAGGTTTTCACAGTATAAATTTTTTCTTAAATGAGACTGCAGAATACTTGTAGGTATTCTACTCAGAATTTCTCAAATCTTATTATTTTATGAGTTATATTTATCGTATACTAGTCTAATCCTATTTATATAAGGTTAGCTAAAATTAGAGTTTAGTAGTAATTCTTATAATTATTATTTTATTCTTATTTAATGAGCACATTTTATATGTGCAATATTTTAATAAACTTACATCTTAAATATTATACAATATTTTAACAAAGACAAATTTTATTAATGATTTTGAGTATAGACGAATTACTAAAGATTATAGTTGTTTCCTTTCACTTAGGAGTGAGATTTTGTATAAGTAGGTTCGAAGGCAAACAAATGTAAAGGTGCATAGATTTACTATAATTTTCATATACCATGCTAGCTTTTAGATTTAGAATATATTTCCTTTTTTTAAATTAATACAGTACGTTTTTCTAAAAAAAATTTATCTTTCTTATTCTTTTCTCTACCTTAGGTTAGTTAGGGTTTAGATTCGGTGCATTTGAAATTTCATGCATTTAGTTATTTTAAAGATAATTTTTATTTTATAAAAAAATAGTATATATTTTACAAAATTAAAAAAATAAAACAATCCATATGCTCGAAATGTGTCAAATTTCAAATGCACAAAATCGAGACCCAGTGTGGGCTATTATTTGTTCGTCGTCTCCATGAGCTCTGTGCCACTTTCTCATTAATTTTTTTGATAGCATATTTACATTTTCAAAGTGCATATATTTCTTAATCATCTCTCCTTTTTTCTTTTTTGGCCTGGGCCATCTTATGTATGTCATTCAATGCACATAGATTCGTGATCTTCTTCTTCTTCTTCTTCTTCTTCTTCTTCTTCTTCTTCTCCACTTGCATTTAATATTTCCAACTAGATGGCACAGCCACATTTTAACTATAAAAGCTATTTATTGTTTTGTATAAAAGTGTTAATTTTATTTTGAATTTTTAACATTCACAAAGCTTTAAAATGACATTAAAAGATTAGGTAGAAATCTGAACTTGGCTGTTAATTAATTGTACGAATTTTCAATGGTGAGTCTCTTAATTAGTTTATGCTAAGAGTGATGATATTATATTTTTTAAAATATTATTTTCTTTAATTATGATATAATTAATTGTTAAATATAAAAATATTTTATTCAGTATTTACTTCAAATAATTTATAATTATGTAAAAAAATTAAGTTCTGTTTAATATAAATGTTTTTATTAGGAGGCCTTTGATAAGGAAGTCTACAACTAATGTATTAAAAATGATTAAATTAAATTAATAAAAATAAAATATAAAACCTTAAAAAATGAACTTTACTGGAAAAGAAATTATTTATAATTAATTATTTAATTAGAGCTATATTTATTGCAGCAAGACGGCAGGTCCAGTTAATGCTTTCCCTCATGTCTGAAATACATGAATAGTGTGTGAGGATCCATGACCATACACATTTAAGAGAGTGGACACGTGGCTTCCATTAAGGACACGCTAATTCTTCCCCTTTGTCCAATTTATTATTATCATTATTATCTTTTACATATTAAATAATATTATATTTAATCTTTTATTTTTTTAAATAATAAATTTAGTCTATCAATTTTAAAATTAATGTCAATATAAATTTTACCGAAGTTTAAGTATAAGAGATAAATCTAAATTTTTCTTAAAATAGGAAGTAAGTATGATATTTTTTAATAAAAAAAATTATTTTTGATATTACAATAATTAAAGAGTCAAAATAAATTTTTTCAATAAATGGATTATTATTATTTTTAAAAATCTAATTCTAACATGCATAGTGTCAATACATATATTGTTGTTGTATTTTTTAATTATTTAATTTTTTTACTAGGTTTAATTATTTTGTAATATTTTTATTTTTTAAATAATTCATGGAAATAAATTTGTACGCTAAAAATTTAATTTAATTATAATTCAAGAAATTCTATATTTTTTTTTTCTATTTTATACTTACAATTATGAAAATATTTTCACTTATAACTAAAATTTAAACGGTAATTTTTTTTATTTCTTTAAGCTTTATTAAACATTTATACGTGTTACTCTTTTGAAGTGTATTGTCGTTCCAATCAAAATAATTAACGTTATCTATAAGCTCAAAATCTTACAATTTCTATGTTTTGCAACTGTTTTAATTTATTTTTATATTTTTCAGTATTTTTATTCATATTTTAGAGGTTAATTTGTGTAATGTCATCTTTGATATAAGTATAAAATTGATTACAACAGGATAATTATTATGTGACATACATATAGCAATGAAATATCAAATTTTGTTGATTGTATGTCAATTCAAAATGATTTGTTGTATTTATATTTTGACTCTAATGTTTTTATATTTTATTATGAACCCAAAAATTTTAAAAAAATTTTCTCTACTTTTCATATTTTAGTAATCCAAAACATTAGTTTGTAAATTAAAAATAAGAATAAAATAAAGAAGTTGTAGAGTTATTGAAAAAATTAAAAAAATATAAGTGTGAGTTAATAAAGTTATGAATTAATATTTTGGTGTGAGTTATTGAACAATAAAAAAGTTGAGAGAGTAAATTAAAATACTCAAAAAAATTTTAGGCTCATAAATAAAATTTAAAAAATAATAAAGTCAAGATATAATTACAACAATTATTTTAAATTAGCATACAATCAATATAATATAACACATAATTGTCATATGTCTTTTTTTTAATATATCATAATAATTATATTGATACATCTAATTTTATAATTGTAACAAAACTATTACCTTTGTTGTTTAATTTTCATGGTATTGTAAATTTTAATCTCGTAATATTCTGTACGATTTCTCCCTTCTCACGTGATTTCGGTGCGTCAACCTGAAACTTCTGGTGAGCCTTCTTCAATTCAATAGTTACAAAATTGGATGAAGCCACTATAATTGCAAACTTCAATAATAGCCTTCCTTTCTCTATCCACCAGTACTAAAATATATATATATATAAAATGTAATTAATTATTAAATATAAAATAATATTTTGTCTTTTTAAATAGTTTTATTATTATGTTTAAACTTATTTGTTATTGGACACAAGATGTTTTAATAAAATATTATTTGATATTTAATTATTGATTATGTGATAACATAGTATTCACAAAAACATATACAGCGTTACATGTCATCATCATTATATATATTATGGTTTGAAAAGCAGAAGAAAAGCTTTAAGATAATTAAAGCCTTATATATATATATATATATATATATATATAGGCTTTGGCTTTGTTCAGTTCTTGTTTCAAAACTTAAAATATTTATCGAGCCGTCCCAAAATGAATTACTCATCACACAACAACATCGCAACATTATCTAAATATTCTTTCTTTTTCACTATTCACAAAGGCATCGAGATTTCTTGGAAGGATCATCTTTGAAGTACAACAATGCAAATTAACACCTTCCCTTTCTCTTTTTAGCGTTTTTTCTCTGTATTATTTCCCATGTACGTATATATGCAGATGCAGATTTAGACACCTTCTTCTTCTTCTTCTTCTTCTTTTTCCTTCAAATCTGATACTTTCATTGCCCACATACATGGAGTTCTACACCTTCTTCCTTAAGCTACAACCACCTGTAAGTATCTTTTGATTTGTTCTGAGATTTGCTTCTTAGAATTCACATACAAGCCTTGTTTGTTTAGATGTAGTTATAAGAAACCTTCTTGCTTAAGCTTTCACCATCCTTAAATACCTTCTTCTTTGTCCTGAGATTCTCATATCTTAAACCTCCTTTTTCACAGCCTTTGTCTCCTCAAGCTAGAATCAACTATCAGTATCTGTAGATTTGTTCTGTGAGATGATTCTGAAATCTCTGAAACCTCCATTGCTGACATAAGGATCGATTTTCCTTCCTACTTGATTAGAACCTTAAGCCTCTAGAGATTCAGAAACCTCTGAAATCTCCATTGCTTGCATAAGGATTGTCTTTCCTTTTGAGCTCCAAAGATTCTGAAATCTCTGAAAGCTCCAATGCCCACATAAGGACTTTCCTTCCTGGTTGCTTAGAATCATAAGCCTTGTCAGGTGGACACTTATTGACCTTCTTCCCTTTACTTGTCATGAGATTCTGAAATCTCTAAATTGCCCACAGAAGGACTTTCCTTCCTATTTGCTTAGAATCATAAGCCTGTTCTGGTAGACACTTGTAGACCTTCTTCCTTTTACGTGTTCAGAGATTCTGAAACCTCTGAAAGCTCCATTGCTTACACAAGGATCGATTTTCCTTAGTAGTTGCTCAGAATCATGAGCCTCCAGGGATTCTGAAAGCTCCAATGCCCCTATAAGAAGCTACCTTTCTGGTTCGGAGAATCAGAAGGCTTGTTAATCTGGATGGTAGGTATGGAGGAAGCCATGGGAGGAGATAATGGAGGTGGGGTGATGAGGTCAGTGAGCAGCAGCTTGAGGATGAGCATAGGGTCAGGAAGCAGAAGGAGCTGGGCATCAGAAACTCTCAGAGATTCATGGACTGGACATGGAGGTGTGTTTGAGAGGAGTATGAGGAGAGAAGATGAAGAAGAGCTGAAATGGGCAGCCATAGAGAGGCTTCCTACATTTGAGAGGATGAGGAAAGGGATGATGAAGAAGATGCAGGTTTTGGATTGTGGGACTGTTGATTATGAAGAGGTTGATGTCACCAAGCTTGGATTGCACCAGAAGAGGCATCTCTTGGACAGTATTCTGAAGAATGCTGAACTAGATAATGAGAAGTTCTTGCAGAGACTCAGAAATAGGATTGATAGGTAAGTTCTCTCTCTCTCTCTCTCTCTCTCTCTCTCTCTTCTAGTTTCTGTCTGGAGCACATTCATATGTAAAAGTAGAAATCTTTTTATGATGTTCAAGACCCCAAATTCACTTTTTGATTGAGTTTGAAGGAAAGTTTATGCAAAACTTTCCTAGAATGGAATCCTTTATTATCAATTGGTATTTCATTTTTCTTGGGATTACTAAGAATAAAATCTATAATGTACTTAGTCAGTCCAAGAGAATTTGCCCTTTGGATGAGGGATAATGGAGGGGGAGGAAGATGAATAACCCTTCTTTGTATTTCATAATTATTAATGAGGAAGAAAGGATAGTGATATATTTTCAATTAATCTTTTTTTGTTTGGAGAAATGGAGGGGAAGGAAAGCTGAGTTAATATTAGAGAAAAATGTAATTTCCACTCTTTACTTTTGGCTTCAAGATTAATTTTGTCCTCCAAATATGAAAAGGTAATAAAATAGTCTTTTAAAGATAAAATTAATAAATGTAATTTTTTTTGGTTGAAAAATCAAATTAATCTTTGAAGGATCATTTTAATATTTTCTATTTTTTTGAGGACCAAATTAAAATCAAGGTCAAAAGTGAGAGATCAAAATTATATTTTTCTCTCAAATTTTAATTATTAAAAATATCTTATTTAAATACAAATATAATATATTTTTTTGAAATATGTTTGGATTAAAAAAATGAATAAGAAAGAAAATGTTAGATCTTAATTATAAAAGAAAATATCAAAATTAATATTTTACATCACTTTCCTACTTTTCTTTTTACTTTTTTCAAGTCAAATAAATTGAAACTTTAGACCGAATAAAGCTCAGAGACACCATGACCATCCCCTAATCTCCCTTCTTTTTTCACTTTATTTTACCTAAAATTAAAAATTTAATGTAGTTGACTTCAGTTTAAATCTGCTTTGTTTTATTTTGATTGATTTTCTGCAAACAAGTTTGAATATTTGTTTTGTTAATTAGGGTTGAAATAGAGATTCCTAAGATTGAAGTTCGATTTGAGCATTTGTTTGTAGAAGGGGATGCATATATTGGAACCAGAGCACAGCCAACACTAGTGAATTCTACCATGAATGCAATAGAGGTATTCTAATTAATTAATTATTTATTTATTTAAAAAGTCACTTTCATTTAATGGCCCAAATTTCTTTTTCACTTGCCCCCAATTACTTCTTTTTATTTTGATTCAACCACTTCAAGGTCTGGTCTAGGCACAGCTATTTTCATAAGATATCTATTATTTTTTTTTGTAAAAAATGACAATGTATGAAATTTATAATTTTTAGCTTTGATTTTTTTGTGTATTTTTGGATAAGAGTGTTAAATACTCTTTTATTTTAATGTTTTGGATAATATATATAACAAAAAATTTACCATGTGCATTAATACTAAATTATAGCGCACCAAAATTTGTCCAGGTATACATTGCTTTGTCTAATTATAACAACTTACTTATTGGTAATTCTTAATTAAATTCTTGGGAATAAATTAATTTACCAAATTGCCGTTCCTAGCAGTTTGCTTATATGCTCAATCATCCATCTTTCTAGACAACAAAATATGAATTATAAATTAATAATTTAATCTTGAAATATCATCTCAATTTGATTGTTTAAAAATAGAAATTTTTTCATTTAATCACTTAATCATTGTCTTCATCCCTCACATTTGATAAGTCATGGTCACTTAAATAAACTAGTTAATGTGAGATAAATTGGGAGCTTATGTGGACCAAAAGTTTTCTCATAAATAGAATCATTTTGCATGATTTCTGTTATCTTGCTAGACCAACCTTTGAGAAGTTAGTTCAATGTTGTTTGAGAGAGAATAACAATTAGGTAAGTCCTAAGTGCCCATTTATATCATATAAGATATAGTGTGTTTGGTTAGATATTTTAAAGATTAAAAAGTTTATTTTTAGATTTAACTTATAAACAATTTTGTTTCATTTGATGTTAAATTTTCAACCAAAATCACTTTTATCTTCTAAACCCTATTTAAAAATTTATTTAGATAAACTGCATTGATAGCAAAACTTACTTTTTAAATAAAATGTTAGTTAAAAAAATCATGATGATATAAATTTATTTTTGACCATAATTAAGTTTGCAAGATTGCATTGATCCAAAAATAATAAGTTTAGGGTTTAGGGTTTAACTAAACACCCTCTTTGTCTATTAAGTTAATGTACCTTTGCCTAATGCAAAGAATCATTTTGACGGGAGAATTGAATTGTGCCACTTTATCTTTGAAAGATGAAATTGTAAGAAAAATAATTATTCAGAACTAAATTATGAATGAATTAAAAAATATTGAAATGAATTTTACAGCTCTTACACATGATATGGATTTCCTCTTTTAAACTTTTTAATAATATATGAATCACATAAGATATGTGGTATTCACAGTATCCTATGATGGGATGATAAAACAGAGAATATCTAGGAAAAGTCTTAGTTCTATTTCGTCTTACCATATGAAATGTGAAGCAATCAAATACAAATATATTTCTATCTACAATCATTTGAACTTCTGTTATCCATGCCTTAAAATGCTTGGTAATTTTTTTTCCTTACAAAGATATTGATAAGTTCTTTCTTTTTCTTCTTCTTGTTTGTGATAAACAGGGGATTCTTGGATCAATTAAGCTTTTCCCATCCAAGAAAAGGGCTGTCAAGATACTCCAAGATGTCAGTGGAATCCTGAAGCCTTCAAGGTAGTTTTTAATGATATCATTTCTCTTTTATCATTCTCTAAATTCCTCAAATTGATTCACTTTATGCAACTTCAGGTTTTTTTTTCCCCACTTGGGAAAAGAGTATTGTTGATCTGAACTTGCTGTGGTACATAAATGACATCAAATTACATTTACAAAGTTTTATAAGTTGAAACTTGAACTTCACTTAAATTCATTTTCCTAATGGTAACATATCCTTATATGTTTCTTGTTAGAGGTTCTAATAAAAATATTCATGGGCTTAAAGCAGCTTTTGACATGATTTTAGAGTCAATATGACCAATTGGTTACGACTTAGGAGTTTGATTTTGGTTACTCTTCATTCTCTTCATAAAAAGAAATTTAACTTTGGCACGAAGGATGATGAGTCTGTGCTTTGCCTATACTTTAAGTTTCAAGAGATTTTGCATGAGGAGGCATGTTAGAGATTTAGGATTTAGGGTTTAAGATGTAAGAGATTATAATCAAATTATTAATAAATTTTCACTTAACAGTTTAAGCTATTGAAGTGAAGTAGTCTTGACATTTTCACATGCAAGTAGTCTCACAAATGCATCAATGTTATATCATTTTGTGTATTTTGTTAACTTTCAATCCTTCTATCACCCTCTTCAGAATGACTTTACTTTTGGGGCCTCCAGGATCAGGGAAAACTACACTGCTTAAGGCACTTGCAGCCAAATTAGACAAGGATTTAAGGGTTGGTCAAGCTCTTTCTCATTTTTATTTTATTTTTCTCAAATCATACATTTAAGATTCCACAGGAGAGTGATTTTCAGGTATCAAAATTTTTAACCGTTGACTAATTTGCCAGTGTTGCAGAGCTTTACAATGAATTTTAATAACTCGACCATGTTTGTGTTTATGAATGTGCATTGGGATAATGATTGGCCTCCAATAGATATAATAATGCATTATGCCTCTCAACTCTAAAATAATAAACCGAATCCAGCAAGTCAAGCTATTCAGAACTAGGGGATTCTTGAGTATGTATGGTTTACAAAATATAGATAGACCATGCCAATTATCAAGAGATTATGAAAGCATATCAGATGTGGGTTCTGCTGAAAAGTGTGTTTATATGCTTACATGTCTAATTTTAACTCTGCATTAATCAAGATCAATCAACAGGTATCAGGAAGAATCACTTACTGTGGTCGTGAACTATCAGAGTTTGTGCCTCAAAGAACATGTGCTTATATAAGCCAGCATGATCTTCATAATGGAGAGATGACAGTTAGAGAGACTCTGGACTTTTCGGGGCGCTGTTTGGGAGTTGGAACAAGGTATGATCTGTTGCTGGAATTGTTGAAACGAGAAAAGCAAGAAGGAATCAAACCAGACCCTGAGATAGATGCTTTTATGAAAGCCACTGCCATGGCAGGCCAAGATACAAGTCTTGTTACTGATTATATTCTCAAGGTTTAATGCCTCTATTTCTATTTCTTTTTTCATTGCTTTCCTTTTCACTCAGTAGGCTGAGTTCCTTGCTTATCTAACATATCAAAAAAATGGAGGCAGATTCTTGGATTGGAAATATGTGCTGATACTTTGGTGGGAGATCAGATGAGAAGAGGCATATCTGGTGGAGAAAAGAAGCGATTAACTACTGGTATGAGAAAATAGTTATCTTAATAGTTTCACTTTAGTTCCTTAAATTTTATTAGTTCCGATGTCCTTCTTTCATATTTCAAAATGTCCTTGATATTCCCCTGTGAGAATCTTTGACGGAATATCCAGGACATGTAGGATGCCACATCAAATAATTTCTCAAGTAATCCTCATGCAGTTAGGTCTAGGAAAAACATACAACATTTTGAAGTATAAAGGATGAAAACTTTATGCCAATCCTATAATAATCATTGTTGGTTCCAATTTTTATCCTTCATCTTTCAAAATGTTGTCAATGTGTTCCTCATACATGATTTTGGTGAGAATTTGTAATGGAATATCCTAGACATGTAAGATGATACATCAGATAGTTTTGAAAGCGATCTCCACGGAGTTAGGTCTGGAGAAAACACCAACAACATTTTCAATTGGCTGAAAATAGCTAAAAGGAAATATTAGGTTGATTAAGGTGTAGTTCAGTGTGTTGAGTAACTATCTAATTTTCCAGCTTTCATTTAAAGAGTGACATTACATACTCCATGCAGGTGAGATGCTGGTAGGGCCTGCAAAAGCTTTCTTCATGGATGAAATCTCAAGTGGTTTGGATAGTTCCACAACCTTCCAAATTGTCAGGTTCATGAGGCAGCTAGTCCGTATAATGGATGTCACAATGATAGTCTCTCTTCTGCAGCCTGCACCTGAAACATTTGATCTATTTGATGACATAATTTTTCTCTCAGAGGGCCAGATCATCTACCAAGGCCCACGTGAGAATGTTCAGGAATTTTTCGAGAGCTTGGGATTCAAATGCCCGGAAAGAAAAGGAGTTGCCGACTTTTTACAGGAAGTAACTTCCACAAAGGACCAAGAACAATATTGGTTCAAAAGGGACAAACCTTACCAGTATGTCAGCGTGCCTGAGTTTGTAGACCACTTCAACAAGTACTACATTGGTCAGAAACTCTATGGAGAGCTTCAGATTCCTTACGACCAAAGTAAAACTCATCCGGCTGCATTGGTGAAGGAGAAGTATGGGATCTCCAGATGGGAACTCTTCAAGGCATGCTTTGCCAGAGAGTGGCTATTGATGAAGCGAAACTCGTTCATATATATATTTAAGACTACTCAGATTATGATTATGTCATTGATTGCCTTGACAGTGTTTCTTAGAACAGAAATGAAGTATGGCCATCTTGAAGATGGGGCAAAGTTCTTTGGTGCTTTGTTCTTCACTCTCGTCAATGTCATGTTCAATGGAATGGCAGAGCTTGCACTCACCATTTTTAGGCTTCCCGTTTTCTTCAAGCAGAGAGATTTCTTATTTTACCCTTCATGGTCTTTTGCACTGCCCATTTGGGTCCTGAGAATCCCTCTCTCTCTGATGGAGTCAGGAATATGGATCATCCTTACTTATTACACGATAGGGTTTGCTCCTGCTGCCAGTAGGTATGTATCAAGCGGTACTTGATGCCAATGACTTCTTCAATCACATAGACATGAGTTGAATCATACTCTTCAATGATTTTTTAGTATTATTGATGTGCAAACTACAATTGATGATGAATCTAGAAAAAACCGTTACAGGTTTTTCCGTCAGTTTTTGGCACTCTTCTGTGTGCATCAAGCGGGTTTATCTCTTTTCCGCTTCATTGCTGCAGTTGGAAGAACAGAGATTGTGGCAAACACACTTGGTACCTTTACACTGCTGCTTGTTTTTGTCCTAGGTGGCTTCATCGTTGCCAAAGGTAAGCATCGCTTTTTGTTTTTTCCCACATCTGCTTCGCTGGTCAAATAAAACTCATGACATAAAATAAGTATTCCACTGTTTATTGTTTTAGATTATAGTAAAATCTATTCACCTTCACTTAGTAACGCAAAGCTTTCAGGTGAAATGGTTCTTGACATGATATTAGAGCCTCTCTAACCAATTTATAAGAATTTCAGTCCTTACATTCATGGACCTTCACTAAAAACTCAAACTTTTGGGTTAAATAATTCTTCACGTGTAATTGCATCATTTGGAGTAGTTTTTAAAACTTTAATTGTAACCTTTACAGATGACATCAAACCATGGATGATATGGGGCTATTATGCTTCTCCTATGACTTATGGACAAAACGCCATAGTTATCAACGAGTTCCTTGATGAAAGATGGAGTGCAGTAAGACCTTTTAAATATAGAGACAAGTGTTTTCTTACCTTGCCAAATTGCATCACTAATAGTTTATTGATGCAAATGTATCTTTCTCAACAGCCTAATATTGATCCAAGAATCCCCGAACCCACGGTTGGGAAGGCTCTTCTCAAGGTCAGAGGCATGTTCACCGAAGAATACTGGTACTGGATCTCTGTTGGTGCTCTGCTAGGGTTTTCAATGCTTTTCAACATTTGTTTCATTGCTGCATTAACATTTTTGAGCCGTAAGTACCTATATGGATCTTCCTTTCTGTCACAGTATTATATGAGTTTCTTTCTTAGAATGACTAAAGAAATTCAATTTGCAGCATTTGGAGATTCTAAATCTATTATTGTGGAGGAGGATGACAAAAAGACATGCATGAAAGAATCAACCGCTTCTGAAAAGCAGGAGATGAAAACCTCAGAACATAGCTCAGCTTTAACTACTAACTTGTCTGAAGGTATTGTATCTTACCTGTGGCTCGTTGATTGTCTTGCAGATAAACTGTAACAAGGATTTATGCCATAGTTTTCCATATGTCTCAAAATGCTTCTGAAGAATTTTCTTTCTTTTGTTGAAGATTGAAATGTTTGCAATTTACACCAAACCTCTTGTAGCTATAAGATATTACCACTTTAATTACCAACTAATGGTAATTATACAGGCATTGATATGGTTGCAAGTAACACACAAGACAGTTCAAATCCTAAAACAGCGGAGAGGGCAAAAACTAAGAGGGGAATGGTCTTGCCTTTTCAACCTCTATCACTTGCTTTTGATCACGTGAATTACCACATTGATATGCCAGCTGTAAATTTCTATACTCTCTTGTCTCATTTTAATCGTCTTTTCTAATTATTATTCACTTTAGATATCATAAAGTCCACTATGAAAATTGTTCAGCGCTTCTTTTTGCCTGTTCAGTTTATTAGCTATGAAGTATAGAAACTTCAAAATTCATCATGTCACCATGTCTATATTTTGTCCTATGTCCGTCACTAGCTATGCATTATATCTCGTTTAACTAACTTCCTTTTCTATGTCCACATTTATACTGAAATTCAACCGAATCTTTACACTGAGCAGTGAAGATAGATTTTGAATATATATAGGCAGCAGATGTATCCAAGCACCTAAAATTATTTACTGATTTAAGTAATCATGACAGGGAGTTTTCCTTACCATATTTAAGTGTATTATTTAACGGTTAATTTAAATTATTTGAAGCATTTATGATATCAGTGCTCCAAGGTCTTTAAGAGACATAACACTGTTTCTATAACAGGAAATGAAGAAGCAAGGGATCGAAGAGAGTAGGCTTCAACTTCTAAGAGATGTTAGTGGTGCTTTTAGACCTGGAGTTTTAACTGCACTAGTTGGTGTGAGTGGTGCCGGCAAAACCACTTTGATGGATGTTCTTGCAGGAAGAAAAACTGGGGGGTATATTGAAGGAAGCATTAGCATTTCTGGTTTCCCAAAGAACCAAGCAACTTTTGCTCGGATTAGTGGTTATTGCGAACAAAATGATATCCATTCCCCAACCGTCACAGTCTATGAATCTCTTGTGTTTTCTGCTTGGCTGCGTCTTGGTAAGGAGGTGAAGAGAGAAACACATAAGGTATTGCTTTATTCTTATTAGAGATTATGTCAAAACTATTCGTGAGCGTTACTTAATAGATTAAGAATCTGAGTCAAAGTGGTCATTGACATAAATTAGATCCTCAATGACCAAAACGCTAGAATTCAATCCTTTTTGCCTTTATTCTTTTAATTAAAATTGATTTTCAACGCAAGATATAATTGGCCTGTATTAAAAGTGTGTGTCAGAGGAGCAATACAATTAGTCATGAGCCTTCACTTAATCGCTTAGACTTTTAAGTTGATGTGGTTTTTGACACTTCAAATTAATCATCATATTAAACTCCCTATCACAAGCACCATTTGTGTTCACATTTCAAACATTGTATCTGAGAATTTCCATGATCACAAACTTGAGAAGCAGAGGGGAGAGTCAAATGAAGGTTCCCAGTCCTACCAATGCGCTTATATATTAGTTATCAGAATAGAAGGTTTAGAAATTGATCACTACTCCTCAATGAATGGCTTCATCTTGTAGTTATCAATGTGAACATGAGAGCGCTTGGTTTTTACGAATTCAATGAGCATGGTATTATGCAGAGTTATGATGTATTCGGTTTAATCAAATGCTATGGTTTTTATAGTTTACTGAGGAAAGTTTCATTATTTCTTTAGTTAAGCCGAGTAGAACTTCTTGTAAGAACTCTGAATTCATGACTTTTGGGGAACTTCTGTCACTGAAGACCCATTTTGCTAGCAAAATTGTCCATCAATTCCAGCACTGTGCTTTGCTTGATGTGATATTGCAGCTAATCATCACCACTGTTGCAATTATTACCATTAGAACTATTCTTCTCTCTGTATCACAGATGTTTGTTGAGGAAGTTATGAAGCTGGTCGAGCTACATCCAGTGAAGGACTTTCTAGTAGGACTTCCAGGAATTGATGGTTTATCAACTGAGCAAAGAAAGAGACTTACGATTGCTGTAGAATTGGTTGCCAATCCTTCTATAATTTTCATGGATGAGCCAACAACTGGTCTTGATGCTAGAGCTGCAGCAATTGTTATGCGTACAGTTAGAAATACTGTGGATACGGGGCGAACTGTTGTCTGCACAATTCATCAACCAAGCATTGACATATTTGAAGCTTTTGACGAGGTACATGACTTTGGGAAAAAAACACTAGGTATAGTTCTTATATGTTTGCTATCAATTTCTTCAATAGAATTATGACATGTAGAACTAATAGCAAACATCTAAGGAACTTCACCTGAGTCTTGTCCTATGACTTTTTTGGGCTATGAAACATATATTTCAGTGATTGTTATGAAGGCACCATTCTTACCCACTCCATCTCATCTTTCCTTCAGCTGCTTTTGATGAAGAGAGGAGGACAAGTCATATACAGTGGTCCCCTTGGTCAAAATTCTCAGAGCTTAATAGAGTATTTTGAAGTGAGTATGACTTCTTAGACATGCATAAATTTTGAAATAAGTAATTTGTAGTAATCTTGAAACATACAGGCATGTTTTGCCCAAAAGTCCACTGAGAAACCCTTGTGATTAAGGCCCCAATGTGCACCCTTTTGCAGGCAATTCCATCCGTTCCAAAGATCAAAGAGGGATATAATCCTGCCACATGGATGTTGGAGATCACTTCTCCAGCAGTTGAGTCTCAGCTAGGTGTAGACTTTGCAGAATTGTACACCAAATCAGAATTATACCAGTAAGTATTAGCCTTTGCTTCCTTCTTTTTACTAGAAATTAGGCATACTTTTCTTCTTCTTTTTATGTTTTCAATTTTTGATATTAACTTCTTTGCAGGAGGAGTCAGGAACTTATTAAAGAGCAAAGCATACCAGCACCAGGAGCAAAGGACCTTTACTTCCCAACTAAATACTCCCAGCCATTCATTACTCAATGCGAAGCTTGCTTCTGGAAACAGCACTTATCCTATTGGAGGAATCCATCGTATAATGCTGTCCGGTTCTTCTTGACAATAATTGTTGGTGTCATATTTGGGCTCATTTTCTGGAAAAAAGGAGAGGAAACGTAAGTCAACAAGTTCTCCTTGTCAGTATTGTACTTCTGCAATACCAATTAACTCTTGATTACTTAGTCATTGAGGCTCTAATACCATGTTAATGACCATTTCAATTCAAGAGCTTAAGCTCTCAGGTGAAAATTAATATTGCTTCTATTACTATCTCTAACAAAATTGTTGAAGGGAATGAAGAAAGATAAGTGGGTTTGAAATGCTTGTATGAATTTTTAATGTTTTCTTACTACTCAACAAGTTTTGCTGTGGAGAAGGTAATCATATAACATGAAAACCATCTACATGAACTCTTGCTTACTCTAGCTGAGTAACATTCCAACAATAAATTTGTTAAACCTTTAATGAGATATGATTTCCTGCTCATGTCATTAATCGGAAACTACAAAAACTTGAGGAAAATTTTTTTGTCTGCAGACAAAAGGAACAAGATCTGTTCAATCTCATGGGTGCTCTATACTCTGCTATTTTCTTCCTTGGAGCCACAAACACTTCCTCTGTCCAACCTGTTGTTGCAATAGAAAGGACGGTTTTCTACCGTGAAAGAGCAGCCGGAATGTACTCAGCTCTTCCTTATGCATTTGCTCAGGTAAAATCAGCTAATCTTCGTATTGCAAAGAGGGCAAAATCATTTGTTAAACAAGTAAAAACCCATTTTGGTCCTCCAAAAATGATTTCAATATATCACTAGGCTACCTTAAAGATTTTTTGTATCACTTCGCTTCTCAAAAGGTTGATTTTGTTCCAACCCAATAGATTAAATAGTATCATTCCACTATCTCAGGAAGGATGAATTGGAACAAAATATAACTTTTCTAAGAACTAAAGTGACACAAAAGAAGGGTTTTTACTCTTTGATAATCCCAGTCACTGAAATATTTTATGCAATGTGCATAAATTTCCTTGCAGGTAGCAGTAGAGATGATTTATGTAGCAATCCAAACTTTTGTGTATAGCCTTATCCTTTTCTCAATGATTGGGTTCAGCTGGCAAGCTGACAAGTTCATATGGTTCTACTACTTCATGTTCATGTGCTTTGTCTACTTCACACTTTATGGGATGATGACTGTAGCTCTCACACCAAACCACCAAATTGCTGCAATTGTTATGTCCTTCTTCCTCTCTCTCTGGAACCTCTTCACTGGTTTCATTATCCAAAGAAAGGTATGCATAGCAAAGCAATGATCAAATACATCTATAACCAAGAATTAACATCTTCAACAATTATTTTTATTAATCTCTTTTAGAGTATAGTTCACACATTAAATGCATCTATTGACATATCTTTGCAATTGAATAATCTTCATGAAGTATTCAATTTCGGTATCATAGTGCTTTATCAAATACGCCTTCAAGTAGAAATAGTTCAGTCCGCAGTTTAGAAATATAAGAGTGCAATTTCATGTGAGGTAAATCAATTACTTTCATTGCCAATATGGTGGAAAAATCCTTTGAGTGATTCACATATCAAAGATAAGTATATCAAACTAATTGTAAGTAATAGACATGGAAATACGCAAACACAACTTCCAATGGAGACCATCTCTTACTTCCTTATATGTCTATTATAATTTGTTTATTTTTCTTCATTAAACTGGGTCTACTTAAGAATCTCTCTAATTTGATGACCAAGGCACATGATTCAGTCATAATTGTCAAATAGAGTAAGTCAAATATAGGCAATGAAATGCTTGTTCAATTCTAATAGTGTTTATAGTTTGACATTTGAAAGCCTAAAACGTCCATTTACGTGCTGAGACAGAAGTTTATCTTACAAACAATTTTGTTTAGTTTGACATTAGATGTTTCTCTAATTCATTTTTGTCTTTCAAACTTTCGTTTGCACAACGAAGTAAGAAACAATTTACTTCTGCATTTGGTGACAAAACTCACCTTTTAGATAAAAATTTTCATATATAAATCAAAGTTGTCATATATAAATCACAGTTATATAAACTCACATTTGACAAAAATAAAGTTTGCAAAATCACATTAATCCAATATTAAGTTTTCACAACTACAATCCAAACACACACTAAATAGTAGTTTTTTCTTGTTTGCAGCAAATTCCAATATGGTGGGAGTGGTATTATTGGGCAAGCCCTACAGCTTGGTCTGTATATGGCCTGGTGACTTCCCAAATAGGTTACAAAAATACTCTTGTAGAGGTTCCTGGATCAACAACAATATCAGTAAAAGACTACCTTGAGAAGCAGATGGGCTTTAAATATGATTTCCTTGGAGTTGTTGCTGCTGCTCATATTGCTTTTGCTGTTCTATTTGTCTTTGTATTTGCATATGGCATCAAGTTCCTTAATTTCCAGACAAGATAAGGAGTATTAAAGGATATGAGAAATGATCAGAAAAAGAAATAGTTTCTGCAAATATCCGTATGCCAAAAACGGCCTGAAGAAATAACATATATAGATAGGTGTTTTTTTGCCTTTGTCTCATTTTTATCAGCAATCTATAGAATTTTCATAAATTTTATAAATTATATATTATTCAATCTCCAGTTTGACCTGTGATATTTAATTTTTGCCTTTAATATATTGTGAGAAGTGGATTAAAATTATTCCAGTTTCCAAGCACAAGTAATGAATTCAAGATATATTTTTCTTTGAGATAGAAAACTGTTGGTGCTTGACAAATACACGTTTGTTAAAATGTGTGTTTGTTACAAATCTAGCTAATCTAAGAAGCATCAACAAAATACCATCACAGTTACAATAAAATTGCGTTATAGTGATTGGTAGAATTCATGATTCTGCAGTAATTTCCATGTAATACAAAATAAAAGTTCTGAAACATTTCTCGCTTTCATTCTTTCCTAATCTTCTCCCAACTTCTGAAGCAAAGACATTTCAGAAAGAGTCACGTATAAAATTCTCATAACCAAAAAAGAAAAAGAAAAAACGTTTTCTTAAAATTGATAGAGTAGCATGTGTTTTATCATTTGTTTGGTTTTCTCCCCCACTCTTTCTGTACCTCAAAACCGAAAACATTTATTTGCATTTTAGAACACACCCTTTTATAACAAAAGCGAAACCATTATTAGGATTTTAATGAGCAGCCAATAATTTCGATATAGTAGAGATTGCGTAACTGGGCTTACTCCAATTTTGTTCTTTATTTTTCTCTGGTTATTTTCTGTTTAGTTCGTAATTTTTCTTGTAAGAATCTGTAGTGCTTGAGAGGCTTGTTGTCTCCTACTATGATTCTTGTTCTTTTGTTGATTTTTAATATTAGAAGCGCAGACTAGCTCTGCTTGTTTTCTTTGTTTGATTTGCCTGCCTTCGACCTTTGTGCCTGTTCTGTTTTTTCATGTTACAATTGAACGTTAAAAAATATACTTAAAAAGGGTCATCTATCAATATAAACCATCAAGGTACCTAACTTCCACAAAAGGGGAGAACAAAAAAGGAATGGAAGATGCGATGTTTCTTCTGAAGCCAGACAAAATAATTTGCGGCTTTTAATTTTCAGTTCACCAGAAATATACAGAATGGATTGAGCACGGCTCCTCTTCTGCGCAGGAGAGGATCCTGTGCTCATTATGAGACAACGCCGCTTGTGTGTGTCCAAGCTACATTTTATATCTATTTTTACAAAAAAAAAAGGGTTAATTTTTTAAACACATTATTATTAAATATTATTTAAAAATTATAAAATATTATATATAATAATAATAATTTTTAATATTAAAATAATTTTAACAAAATCCACTCCTCTTCCCACAGAAAAAGGTCCTTTGTGTTCAGTTTTCAATCTGACTCTCGTACATCACTGCCTTTCACTCAAATTCTCGAGACTTGGAGCAAATAGTCAATGGCATTTTATACCATGTAACATCATCAAGAGTAAAATTCTATCATATACAACTACTTATGTGATATTTTTGCTAAACTCAAGGGTTAGTCTAGTTGTTACTTCAATTTATTCTGAATAAGCTTCTGGCGTTTAATTCTATTAGAACATGGGAAACTACTTAATATATCACTACAAAGACAAAGTGCTATTGATTCATGAAAATTCCAATTCCTGATCTATACACATAACTACCAACAGAAGCATAGGACAAATCAAATCTGCAATTAGTTAACCAGATCTACATTTCTTAGTTCTAGAGGCCATGAATTTCCCACAGGAGCTTTAAGCTAACTACTGCCTCTCATTGGGCTTGACAGGATCCTTATCTAGCTGCTCAATCTCCTTTCTGCTCTTTATGAAACTCCGATTCTTAGAATGGAAATCTAATTTGTCCAAATCCTCTGCAATCCCCATATAGCCATAGAGAATACACTCCACTTCGTCGGCCATAACTTCTGTTTCGTCATTGACACTGCATTTGCCAGTTTTTGATTTTATTCTCTCAAATTCCACTCTCCCACGTTTGCTGTCAGAAAGATATTTATTAAGCCTCTCTGCGTCTCCCAGTCCAACAAAAGTACCCAAGAACTTCACCAAAATAACACTCTGGTCTGCGGGCTTCCCTAAGCATACCTTGATTCTTCCCCTTACAAAACCTTTGCCTGTAATTTTCAATTAAAAAACAATAGATAAGCTAAATGTGCAATTTTCACAAGATAGCAGGTCTTTCATAAAGGTTCCACTGAAGAATTAAAGTTTCTTGCATAGGATTAGTAGCAAAAGACCTTCAATATTCAAGTCAATAAATTCTGAACATTAACGTCCTATAACAATGAAAGAGATCAATTACTTGTTTATAAAAAATTTTTTGAATTGATTATAAGAATTAGTCTCTCCACCCCCTCCTCAACCCAAAAAAAAAAAAAATGCAAAATGAGAATAAAACAGAAAATTGCTTTTCAAATAAATATCTTCTCCCCCACTCACCCGAATAAAAAAAAAAAACAAACGAACTCACCTCTAATGAAAGCCTCAACTGTTTCCATGCTCACCACCTTCCATTTTTGTGGATTCTCATCAGACATTGATGCATTATGGATGATAACAACAGGAGGCCAGAGAATCAAATCCTCCTTTTGAGCCAGAGCTTCTGCATTAGGCAAAACCTGGGGAACCCAGGTTATTGTGTCTTGAGGAACGATAGTATCCCATCCCAACAGAACACAAATTGCTTTATGAAGACCCAAGTGCTTTGCTCTCAATCCAGCCTTATGGGACATAAAGGCATGAGTTACAAGGCGTTGAGTATCCATGAACTCCTTTGAGGAGCTGTAATAAAAAAGAAAAAATAAATAAATGAGTATCACTCCATCTGCAAACCTCAGGAGCATAACCATTAATTACGCTCCAACTCAAGATAAAAGCTTGATTGCAGTCTCATGCTCATAAATCATCATATTCCATCAATTCTATTAAACTACTTCATTAAATAACAACTAGCACGTTCAAGGATTCCCATAAAGGAAATTATTATAATGATTAATAAAAACAAACACTGTTAGAATAAACTTTGGGAGTATTGTTTTTTGTGTTATAGATAATTTCTTCCAGCTAAAAAAAAAAAAAAAATCTATTTTTCTCAGATATCCATGCTGTATTCTCTTCGTTCCTCAATAGAATTAGTCTAGATCATTATAGTAATCTAAAAGCTAAGCAACTATTTTGAATGTTACTCCTTTAACAATATGTTAAATGCCAGGTCCAAAATTGTTATTTCTAACTACAGAACTATGTAACAAATACATATGTAATTCTTGTGATTGTCAACAGCAAAGACATCACTTCCACTAGCGTCCACTCGTCCATTTGCATAGCAGTTTGTAAGAAATTTTATGCAAGTTGTTTTGGCATTGATGCCAGTAATACATCTCCAACTTAACATAAAGAACAATTACACAACAGAAACATGTTTTACTTTAAAGTTATAAAAATCTATCACCCAAGCCCAAACCATAATGTTTAAATTTTAAATTTTACATACTTGACTGAACTTGTAAGTTTTCTTCCTTTGGCCAAGGACTGAACTTGTAAGTTTAATACTATATAGATCCTGATTCAGCATGGGAACAAAAGTGCTCCATTTACAAAAAGAATCACAGAAAAGAAAACAGACCTTCTGCCATATATGGTGCAGTACAATCTACCACAAAAAGTTGATGGCACTCAGATCCTTGTACAGTACACCACCATATTCAATAAAAATATACAGAAATTTACTATATTCATTACAGAGCAGCTGTATAATTTTAAGGCAGAACCCAAGAAAGAAACAAATCAAGATAGCAACCGCTAATAAAAATTAGGAAAAAAAATTGTCAATAACATATTAAGAACTTTCTTTTTAGGCGAGCAGTGGGTTCGCCCTTTTACCTTGTAGCAGTTTCTCCAGAAAAAGACACTTGTGTTTTGGTAGAAATAAGGAAACTTAAGTCTTGCGGTGGAGTACAGCCTTTGCCGTGATGTGTGTTTGGTTGGAGAGGAATGCTCACATATTTAATGGAGATTTTGTGTCTCCATAGTTTATGCAGGATTTGGACTGCGTTTTTTACTTCCCCCTGGTGTTCTTCACATGGTATATTTAAAGGGCGTCCATCTCTGACATGCCAAGAGATTTGGGGGCCTATGTTGTTTTCATTATTTTTTTTTATTATTCTTGTCCTGTTTTATCTAAGAGGATACCTTATCCCCCTACTTTGTATAATTTCCCTTCTTCCTAATAAAATTTCTTTTTCTATATATGTGAAAAACTATATTTTACTCAGTTATCCTAGCTGCCTTCTCTTCCATCCTCATATCACAATGATATAGTTATCCAAGAGCTAAAATTACCAATTAGTACTTAGTATCTCATTTTGCACGGCAATACAGCTAAATATCAACTCTAGCTACTATTCTATCCTAAGTTCCTAGATATACAACTAACTTTTTCCATCACTGATAAGCATAGACACCACTTCCACTAGCTTCATAAGTTCAATCCATCCACATAGCTCTTCACCATATGTTTTATCCTATTGACATGGGACAGGATTGATGCCAGAAATCCATCTGGGTGTCCACCTTAACAAAAAACAACAATTATAGTGCAGCATACTAAACTTCAAAGATATGAGAATCTATCATCTAAGTCCCAAAGACCCAAACCATAATCTTAAGAAATTATAGCACACATACTTGACTGCACCTGTAAGTATATACTATAGAACGCCAGATTCAATACGTGAATGGAAGTGCTCTATTTACAAAAAGAGCATCACAGAAAAGAAAACAGACCTTCTGCCACACACGATGCAGAACAAACTACCAGCTTTTCCTTGCTCCTTGTACCTTCTTTGGACAGATGAGTTCACATTCAACCTCTTGGAGTACATTAAGAAAGCTTCTTGTACCATTTGATTAAACTCCTCAGAGCCTTCTGCTGGCTCAGATTCGGTGGCACTAATCCAATCTTCAGATAATTCATCATTATTTGTATGCACATTCTCATCATTACTGTGATATTTTTTCCAAACTTTAGGTTGTTTATGAAATGCATTTCTTTTAGAAAAATGCTGGGGCTTATTCCAGCTTGAAGAATTAGACCTTGGATGACTTTTTACATTTTGACTGGAATACTTACGAAATCCAAATATATGTCGTTGTGCATATGCCATTGAATCTTGAGATGATAACCAGTCATCAGATGAAAAATCTCCTTCCCTGTCCAATCCCCTGTATTCTCTTTTCTCCTTTCTGTAGAACTTACGGTCAAGTCCAACATTACCAGATGAATACAATTCATTCATTTCTTCATCATCTATCCACTCTTCATCCTCATAGAGATCTTGAAATTCTTCAAGTGCATCCCATTTACATGATTTCATTGTGCTCGCTTCACACATGTATATATCATCATCTGTGTTGTAATTTCTTTTCAACTGTCTAACTGAATGGTCATGAATGCCAAGACCCTGTTTCATATCCTGCACTCTGGCACCATGTCCGTGGGTTTCAGTATTATGTTTAGTCAATGGATTATTTTGAAACCTTTCTTGCTGAAGGCTTGGACCTCTATTTCTTTGAGAGTCATACTCTGATCTCAAAATTGATATACGATCACCCTCTGATACACCCAGATACGATGCTTCATACTCTTGTGGAATTCTCTTGTCAATTTCAAGATGATTATAACCAGAATCCAAATAGTCCTCACTCTGCTTTAACGTAATTGATGTTCTACTCAGATCAGGGTAGTCAAGATACTTCGGTTTTTGTAATGCAGGGTGGTCATTCAAAGAACTTCTCCTGTGATTACCATACGAACCTTCACCCTTACCAGTTCTATCTAGAACAGGATGCATAATAAAGGGTCTGGGCAACTCCCTATTATTATATTCCATTTGATCTTGCTCATAGTCCAATCGTCCATGGGGAACTATCCTTCTATGCAAATCATCATACTGATATCCACGTTCATCCTGTGCAGCTACAAGTAAATTGGAATTAAGATATTCCTCTTGCTTAGTTCTAGTAGGACTATAGGCACATCGTTGCTGATAAATATTCCTCTGCCCAGGTTCTGCATCTCTAGTAGTATCCATTAGTGGCCTTTGTCCATATCCACTAAACCTTACAGGTTCTGTGAGTTTTCCACTGCTCCTTGGCAGTTCATAATACGCAGGTAAATGGTTGCCATCATGATGAGAACATAATATATCACTCCTTGACATTCCTAGAGAGGAGCTTCCATAATCCCTCAACTGAGAAGTACTCACATAATCCTTTGTATAAGAGGGTGATATTGTTGGGTGCGGTACTTCCCTTGCATGTAACATAGTTTTTTCTACACCTTTGAATGATTCAGTAACAGGTATCTTATCTGAAGATAGAGGGTCTCGATGCTGCATTCTATCATGCTCAAATCTCCGCATGTCTGCACTCCTTGACAACAGAGGTAAGTGTCCGCCAGTTTCTTCATATTGTGATGTAAGACCTGTATCTGCAACTAGCCTATATGATCCTCGTGCTTCACTTTCATGTCCCATCAACTTATGGTCCAGCATACCTTGTCCACCACCTAATCGGCTTTCGATTAAATCCTTCTCTCTTTTAATCCTACGGTCAACATGGTCATATCCATAAACATCCTTTCCATCCAAATTTTCACCATCAACATAGTATTCCGTGGTTTTAGACATTTCATATCTTGGTCTCATCCCCATAGGTGGTGAACAACTTCTTCGCCTAACCCCATCGTCAAAATGTGGCCTTTTTCTAGCTTGCTCAATAGGAGGCGATCTGGAACTGACCCCGTTGCTCCTACGACCTCCTAAATGCCAATCATGATCCCTCCTCTCGAAACCATCACCCCCTTTGTTCGCACCCACACCCCTTCGCTGCCCATCTATCTTCTGAGGACTCAAGTTCCTCTCATGTACGGTCTCCCGATCCAACCCATCACGGCGAGTTCTCCTATACGGGTCTGAACCCAGTTCGAGTCGGTGCTGAGCACGCGACGGTGGAGATACAGTAATATGTTCTTCACGCCGTCTAGATTGCATCCTTAGTTCACTAAACCAAGATAAACCTAAAACCCTAAACTTGTTTAATTTTCCGATTAAAATCAAACAGATATTACAAAAACCCAAAAACCCCCCACCGATCGAACCGATCCAAGAATTTCACACGCCGCAACCGAATTACTGGGTCAACCCCAATCCAATCCCTGAACCCAAACCCTAGCAAGTTCTCAAAGAATTGGATAGCAACACAGCTCAATCAAAATTCAATGGCAATGATGCATAGAAAGCAACTAAGAGTGAGCGATCAACAAAGATTCCTCAAACCTTTTTGGAAGAAACGGTGAGGTTCCACATAAAGGGGAAGGAAAAGAGTGATGATTTCCAGATATAGTCTTGAATCGAGTTAGGAAATAGTGTTTGGGGATTCAAGAGAATATCGAAGAGAGATTGGAAGACGAAGAAGAGAGTGCGATGCCATTCATTGTCGATCTTCGCTGGAGAGCACTGAAAAGTTGCATATGATTCATGGAGTTTCCTTTTCAGATGATCCGAATTGTATGTATGTCAAAGTAGGATCCTGATAAACTATGTCACGTAAAAGCGGTTTTATTGGTTTTTGTTTTAGTTGGAAAAGCCATGCTAGGTGTCTACGTGTTCAAAGATAATTTTATTAATTTTTAATATAATTATGTTGCATTATTAATTAATTAAACTATTGAATATAATTTAATTGTATGAAATGATCTATTTATATTTGATGTTATCTAAATGCATTTGGTTTGTGTTAGTCTTTAATAGGCTGTTTATTTCTTGTTGGCCAAATAATACAATTGACCAAAATTGTTAAGTGACAAAAAAAAACCCTAATTTAAAACTATAGTTGTCAAACTCATAAGTTTATTATCTAAATTTATGAGTTTACGATTGTACCTAAAGAAAACGAATTAACTCATTGTAAACTTGGATTTAATACAAATTCGAGTTAACTTACCGAGTCTACCAAGTTTACGATTTTAACGTGTTAATTAGTTTATAAAATCAACAACATCATAATTTAAACTCAAGACTAAATGAGATATAGATTATCTTTTTTTCCATGAAGTCTTTACAATTTATTTTATTACAAGTTTGAATATGCATACAAAATAAAATTACATTTAATATGTACTTATAAAATAAAATAAAATAAATATTATTTAATTAGTTATATTGAATAATTATTTATGTATGACCATCTTAAAATATTCATGTTGAGCACTACAAATTATAAAATATGAATAGCTTTTGTTTGATTAAGTATAATTTGAATATTTGAATAATTTTTTAATGTATATAATATTTAAACTATAAAATTATATATTTTGATAGCTATTTATTAATTGAAATAAACTCTTATGAATTTACGTTACAAGTCTATCTAAACTCGCGAGTTTAACAACCTTGCTCAGGACTATGATTTATGCACTTTGAAGTTGACTGTGTTGCAACATTTTTCATTTGAGTTAGTTTTAATTTTTTTCTCCAAATAAATTATTGTCATATATTTACATTATTAATAATAGATTCATTTTTATATTAGGACCCCTTATTGAGAAATTTTTTTTTGATGTAAGACATTAGATTCCACACCTCAACAATGTATCAAATTATACATTAATATGAAAATGATGTGCTTAAAAACTTTGGTATTATATACCCAAAAAATAATATAAATTTTTTATGATTAGGATACTATTCTATTAAAGATAAATAGACAATAAAATGTGAGGATTAACAACTTCTCATAATAGGAGTTACTAATTTGAATTTGTTGCTTAGGAGAAAATGTGTGTATTTAGTGGTTAAGATTAAAGGAATTTAAAGGAATTACACATTCTGATGATTCATGCTAAAAATAGGTGACTGTGTGCATTCTAAAATTTGGTTTTTTGATTTGATCATAGGTGATCATTAATTTTTTATCTAATAGTTTAAATTTAAAAAATTGTACAATTCAGTAATAAGCAATTTCTTTTGAGAACTATTGTCACACGCTTAGTTGAAAAGATGTAACTAGCACGGAGGATGAAATAAATTCCACCTCTGTGAACTGAAGAGGATAAGACATATAGCCAAATTAATTTAATCATGGAGTCATATTATGATCATACTTAGTAATATCATTCTGTAACCTAATACAATTCACATGCACTAAAAAGCAATTTAAATCCATAACTTTTTAAAATATAGAATTGGAAGACATCTCACATAACCAATAGTAAATCACTAATCTAAGTATTATCATTTGCTAGCAATAATAATATATAGAGTGCAATAATCAGTAGTGAGCAAAGAGACACACAATCAATCAATAATGTGGCACAAGGCCTCAGTACAGTAATACAATATATGATGCACTATGACTAACGCATATTGTCGTTAGTTGCAATGTTCTGTTAGACGTATTAGAAGAAAACATTTTCATTCTTAACAACATAATCAGTTTCAAATAGATAAGCAATGATTTTTCAGTCCAAAAAGTTTACAATAACCAAATTCATTCAGAAATCATATAGAGATCTTTCATTTAATTTTTATAGAAATCAATCAAAAAATGAATCATTTCTCAATAGTAAAACTTCAATTTTTTGTAAATCAAATAATAGACAATGTCATTTAATATAACCAGTTTATCTTAAATATTCTGAGAATGAAACACAGTGTATACAAAAATTAATACAATTGTAATTGAAGCTTTATGATAAGATCCTATAGAATTTTAAAGAAAATAAATTAATTCTAAAAAAGTAACAGTTTATCTTTAAAAGCCAGTTCCCAAGGCATTAGAGTGTATAAGGATGTTAATTCACAAAGAAAAATTTTGAAATACAGAAAACAAGTATAGCTAATGATATTTACTCATCTAATAAGGGATATACTAACTTCTTCCTAATTCTGCTTACAATCCCTTAATAACAATCAATCTTAAATATCTATAATATCAAATAAAGTGTTCTCAACCCCTAATATCTATAAATAATCTAACTCATTCTATTTATCATTTCTTATTTAGCTATTAGCATGCTTCAGAGCCATAATATAAGCCCTATTGTTTATAACTCACTTTTTTCCATAGAATTTTCCATAATTATCACCAACTCTATCTATACTTCATACTTTTCAATAACTTGAGAAATTATACTCTTGGTCTAAATTTATTCGGATATTCAAAAAAACTTAAAGGCCTTGAGTCTTATCTAATATACTATATTATACACTTATGTGAATTTTAATAATTCACCATTAACACCAATATGGCCTTAGAAACCATCCAACCAAGTTCTAAAATCCTTCATTAAGTTACTATTATCATTCATGGCAACTTTATCAAATCCTAAAAAGCTTCCCATTCAAATTTCCATACTTTTTCTCTATGAAAAATTCAAGAAAATTAAGATAAATATCAAATCAACTTCTAATTTAAAACGAAAACTTATGGTAACCTTAAATCATCTCATAGATGTTTGATAATGCAAGAAAAGTCCAAAAACTTTGAATTTCATCTACCTACAAATATGAACATACACTACCAAATTGAGGTTTTTTTATTCAGAAGCAAAAACTATTAATTGACCAATGATTTTAGGGGAGAGAGGTGTGAAAATTATCTAGGAGGTGAAGCCCTAACTCAATTTGATGTGATAACACTGGATTGAGATCAAATTTCTCACTTATGCATATGAACAATACTAGAATTGAGGTTTGTTTGATTTTGTGTTGATTGAGTGAAATTAGTCAGTAGAAATAAGGGAGAAGTGGCCAAAAATCATAAAGAAACTAAAGCCTTAAGCTAAAATGAAGCAAAGCACACCAAATTTGATGCATTTCAAGCTGAAATTGTGCCTAAGTGTATCCATAAAAAATGTGACGTTTTCCAACCAAACCTCGATCGAAGGGGAATGCTTTCAAGCCAGCCAAGGAGTAGGGACACAAGACAACCACCGGTGTGCTCCAACGGTGGCAAGAAGTGGACAGAAAATTATGGATGATGAAGAATAGTAAGGATGCATGCTGAAGGAGTGAAAAACACGAGAATGGATGGTAAAATGGTGAAAGGTAAAATAATAAGAGTATGTAGGTAATTTCTTGTAAGGTATTTTGGACTATCAAATCAATTATCTTGAAATATTAGATTTGCATACTCTGAGTTTCAACAATAAACATTAAGAATGCATAAGATAAGACTCAGATACTCATACTAGTTTTTAACTCAAATATAATATTATCAAATTTCATATTTAATACCTCTTAAATTATCTCTTTCCGTATTCCATCATTGTATAAAATTTATGCTTATCTCAAGTGTATTTTCTTCTTTTCTCTTACTCTTGAAATTTTGAAAAAATTCACCTAAAGTAACTTGTTTTACATGACGATTTCCATGGGTGTTACAACTATTGCAAATTCGAATTAGTTACTCTAAATCATTGTGAGCATTACTTCTTACTCTCGTTATTTTTTATAGTTGTGCTCTTACTAACAATAATGCTCACCTTGTTTCAAGTTTGACCCATATATTAATCTCGTTTTTAATTCACTGAAAAACGTTATTATTTATAATAGTGCACAATCAAAGGTAAAGGATAACAAATTATTATTAGACCGTTATTGTTAATCTTTTCATTAAAAAAAATTAATGAAATTGATATTCATTAACTCATATAATACGTTATATAAGATAAAATTTGGTAGTACAAGAACTAGTAGAATAAACCATGATAATATAAAGCCTAATTGAATAAAATCTCATAAGATTGGTATACTATATATTATTGATGTTAAGAGTGAGAGAGGATACAAATCTTAGTAAGAGTTAACTTAAAAAGGAATTTAATCTACAAAGCTAACCTATAGAGAGGAAATTTAACCTTGGTCAATGTTTAAGAAATCCACATATATATACACGTAAAAATATTTACTTGAGTTTTGTTATTTCAGAATATATATCCATACATCCGATTAAGAAAAAATCTATTCTATTGAATCATTTCTCTTCTTTTCATTTTCAACTCTAAAATTTATAAATAATGAATAATTATTTAATCCTCATTTTAAAAAAAATATAATTTCCCATATTTTTTTGGGGTCAGATTCTCACATTTTATTTGTCAGTGATAAACGCATATTTCAAATATAGTGTTTTGGTTTGACAATTAATGAAGTACTAATACATACATAAATACATACATATATATATATATATACACACACACACACTAATATGTAATTTTTTAATAATATACAAAATTTGCTTTTTATTAAGTAAAATATATCTATGAGAAATTAATTTTTAAAATTAAAATTAATAAATATAAATCATAATCATACAAACTTATTTTTAAATTAAAATTAAGTTTACAAATTACCTTAATCCTAAATTAATTTTGAAGAACTTCAATCCAAATGCACATGATGATTTAATATATATATAATTTAAGAGCCTCATCTTAAACAATTAATTTTGCAGAACAAATTAAGAAGGTTATTGCCTTAGTTACATCATTCTGAATGAGTTGCTTTCTGCTTGGAAAAAGTGAAGATGCAAGTATCTACTTGACATACGTGTCAACAAATTGATGAAATAGTTTAAATTTTTTTTTATAGAAATATGTATAATTAATGAATCATAATATATACTTAACTCAAGTTACCTTAACCTTAACTCTTACATAAATCCTAGCTAATTATAGATTCATGGCTCATGTCTCTGTCACCACTACTATTATAATCATTTTATCCAACATGATTATCTTTTAATAATTTTTTTTTTTTCATTTTTAGCACTATCACCTCAAATACCTACTTTAAAATGCAGTCCCACATTGATTTAATTTGAATAATTATGACATTTTAAATGCAATATCTTGATTTCTTTAGTTGTTTTTGGAAGTCATATAGTTAATAGTATCACACCAACTCTAAGCGATGGTTGGCCAAAAAAGAATTAGGTGTTGAACTTTCATAAAAATGGATATTGAAACTAGAAAATTCACATTTAAAAAGCTTTAACAAGATCGATAATTTGAATAATGAATGGTCAATGGAAAGAAAATTTGTGGAGGCAAAGGCAAAGAGATGAAGCTTCAAAGAAGAGGACAAAAGACTAAACTTTTATAATCATGTAATAGTCTTCATATGAGTCAAAACTGATTTATTTACCCTGTATGATTCTTGGTATGCTATTAAACATTTTTGAAAAAAAAAATGGAAACATTTTATTTTCTTTATAGTTGGGTCATGTCTGATGCCCTATTATAACGAACACAATTGGTCAACCTGTTTTAACGTTTCAAAGTTATACATGGCAATCATAGAATCAAATTGCACCAATTTATGTAGTTTTGACTTTGATTCTTGTCAAACCATGATATAACATATCATCATCATCGACCACCTTATAAAAATTAGGTTGGGCTTGGTTTGAGAAAAAAGTTCAAGTTGATATTTTAATTGGATTTTTTATTTAAAATTTTATTTTTTTGGGCCAAACCCAATAAATTTTTTTAAATCAGTCTATTTATTATTTAAAATTTAAAATAAATTAATGGTTATTATTATTTGCATGATTGTATATAAGGGAGTTATAAATATAAATTAGTTATTGTAATAACATAAATTTTTTAAATAAATGATAGTAGTTAATATTTCTTTATTAAGATATCACTTATCATAATCTATGATTTAATATATAAGTACCTTGAATTAGAAATGAATTAATCTAACTATTAGATTGATATTTTACATCTTAAACATAGTTTTATTTTTATATCTTAAATCTTAAACACATTCTTTTTATAATAATTAATTAAGTTTTTTAAATTAATAAATTTTTTTTACTAAACAAAACATTAATTTGGGCTTTTGAAACTTGACTCAAGTCGTTTTACAAAACAAATTTTACTTTTTTGAGCTGGATCTATGAATCTTTTAAAATTATGATTAAATCTAATAACAATAAGTATATATATTAACGAAGTTGTTTCGATAGTATATCATACAAATTTAACTACTAAATTGCTTGAAAAAGTTTGCCTTCGATTGCAAACCAAAGATATACACTCCAAATTAACAAAATGAAGAAAATACAAAATCAGATAACTCATACAATTCTTATATTCATTAGAATTGTATATAATCCTAGAAGTGATTTGATTTCATAATTAAAGTTTAATTGTAGAAATAAAAAGGAATTACCCTCCCATTTTTTCCAATCAAATGGACCACATTTCTTGAAACCACTTTCCTTTTGTCATGTTTGGAGCAATTTTGTGTATCAATTAACTAGTGCATTTATTAAAATGAACCTGCCATTAATTAAAATTCTAGAAGAGAAGTTTATTGATAAATGATTACTCTAACTTCAAATAATTATAACGTTTAACTAAAAGATAAAAATGGGACCATACTTATATGCACTGAAAGCTGACCCTAGTTAGCTCCATTAGAATTATTTTTCTTCGTTTTACGTGTTTTAAGGCTATTTTATACATTTTTAATTTTTTGTATTTTTAACTATTTTCATTATTTTTCAGAAATTAATTAGAACGAACATACATATATCCCTTTTTTTCAAATTTGACCAAAATTTATATTTTAAAAGATTTATATGAATGTTAACCTCTTAATTTTTTGTCCAATTGTTCTCTAATTTATGCATATTTTCTACGTTTCAATTGTTAAAGTAAAACCAGTTAGGTTGTTGCAACTATGTTTAATTAGGTCAATTTCAACTAACAGACTCTAAGACTACTTTCATGTACAATTAATTTTAAGAAGAAGCTCTCGTGATCACATAAAATATATAATAATGGAAATTGATAATTGTAAAGTAGACATTTCATAACGAATATATATGGAATGGAAAGTATGATTTGGCATACAAAAATTTTAGGAATTTGCAGAAGATCCTAAGTTCAAACCTCTATAAACTAGAAAGTAAATTATAACTATTTGGATTGAAGTGAAACATGTTTGGTCATTTCACATATGAATTTCTTTAAACAAATATATTTTGAGAAAAATACGTTTTTTGTCTTTCATTTATTAACAAAATTATTATTTTGATTTCTCACTCTTTTAAAAATATCATATTTAGTTTCTTATTTTTCAGAAAATTACCAAATTCAATTCATATACCAAACCTTAAACTCTAAAATCAAAATACTAAATTCACTATATTTTTAAAAAATAAGGATCAAATATAGCATTTTTCAATAAGTAGGAGACTAAAAAAATATTTTACTCTATATATCTTTCTTCTTCCACAAAACCCATAAACCAACATGAGTATAATATTACTTTCACTGCCTATATATATAAAATTGTAAAACAAGTGATGTCATCTAACTTTACAGGAAAAAGAAAGTTGAGTTAGAGGCTGTAAGATCAGACAAAATTCCTCAAAATGCAAACTAATAATTGTGAAGCAGGCATGCCCAGAAACCACTTGAACTCAAGTGGTTTGTGTATAATGAACGTAATTATATATGTTCAAGTCATTTCTAAGGTTGACTACTCATAAAGGTGAAAAGCAAGTCACAGTTGTTACCTAGGATAGAAATTATTTAATAAACATATCCTTTTGCTTTAAGGAACAACTTCACTGTGCAGTCTCATATTCTAGTTGCTTTATTTTGCCCATTATAGCTTACTTGGTATTGAAGACTAGAAGTCCCTCCTAAGAGAAGCAAAGGCTAGGGTATGCCATATATATATGCAATGTCAGATTAGTTTCAGATTTTCTGCTGTAAAACCTTTATATCACTGAGATTAGTGGGATTCTCTTGAATTGCATGCAAAACTTCTATTAAGAAAGATGAGGTTTGAAAGAAGGCAAGTTTTTTAATTAGGAGTTTCTGGGAATTCTGTTTGCTGCTTTGAAAAGTCAAGAGAAAGCTAGTTTTGAAGTAAAGGCAAAACAAGCATGCCAACCTGAGACATTAAAACTGGAGAAAAGAGTTCTAGCCATTGCTAGCTAAATTTGCAGAGAGAGAGAGAGAGAGAGAGAGAGAGAGAGAGAGAGAGAGAGAGAGAGAGAGTTTAGAAGATGAAGAACCTTGGGAATAGTATTGGAAGCAGTGGGAGGCTATCAACAGAAGATTATGAGGATGCGCAGATTTCAAAACTGGCCATTTCCACATTTCAAGCTAAGGAAGAAGAGATTGAGAGGAAGAAGATGGAGGTGAGAGAGAAAGTTGAACTTCAACTTGGCCGAGCTGAAGAAGAGACAAGGCGCTTGGCACATATTTGGGAAGTAAGTTTCATTTTTATATTATACACATATATGAACTTACATGTTTGTTTGTTGGATGTTTGCTATATCTCACTTCAATAAAATTATAATATAAATTTTTTTTCTAAGAAATTAAGAATGTGTTGTTAAGTTTTTTTTTTTAAATATATTTACATGTTGTATTTTCATTGAAAATCAAGATAACAAACACTCACAAAATTATGTGTAATTTTTATCTATATGTTGTATTTAGGGACTTAAGTATTTGTTATCGTATTTTCTTTTTTTAAAAAAGCAGGGTGATTAGAGGAATATTTTTGAAAGAGTCAAGAATATATATGGTGCTAAATTAAAGTAATTACCCATACATTATATTTTTATTAAGATCTTGATAACAAACACTTACCAAATTTGTTTTAAATGTTGTCAGTGTGTTAATTATTGTTATCAAACGCTAATAGAATTTTGATATGTACATCCAAAAAATAATATCTATATAATTTTTTTTTTACTTGAGAACCTAATGACAGCTACATGTAAGTTTTGTTTAATACCAAAGCAAAACTTGTAAATAATTTATTAGGTTTTTGCTATTATGTTCTTTAATAAAATTATAATATGCAAAGGAAGTTTTCTAATAGAATCACTAATATAATGCTAAATTAGAAAAAAAAAATCCACATAAATTTTTTCAACAACCTCATAGTATATGGTAGCAAGAGAAAACCTATGAACATACAAGTTAACCTTAGTGTCACATCTTATTACCAAGCTGAGTTTTTAGCCGTAGAACTCTAAAATCATTTGCTCTAACCATAGAAGTCAATTTTGTTTCTTGTCTATTATTTGTCATACAATCTTGTAGGAGCTTGAAGTGTTGGAAGATCCTATGAGAAAGGAAGTTGCAATGGTACGTAAGAAAATTGATATGGCTAACAGAGACTTGAAGCCACTGGGACAAAGCTGCCAGAAAAAGGTAGAAAATTTATTTGAAAATATGTGTTTTTTTTTCTCTTTGAATATTTTTAGAATTCGTTTGCCAGTAAATGAAAAATACTTAAAAGAAGAACTGAATTTCGAGACTTAATGACAGGAGAAAGAGTACAAAGAAGCCTTAGAAGCTTTCAATGAAAAGAACAAAGAGAAAGCTCATCTGATTGCAACATTAATGGAGGTATAATATATTAAACAGATTGAAATTACACACACACACACACACATAAATATTCTTGTTTTGACCTTGTCTGCATATTTATTCCCAGCTTCTGACTGAGAGTGAAAGAATAAGGATGAAGAAATTGGAGGAGCTGAGCAAGACCATAGAATCCATGCATTGAAGGAAAAATTACTGTGGATACCACTGAATTTACACATTAGCTTGATCTATTTGTCGTTTTGTTGTTAGTATTCAAGTGTATTTACATTTATATTGTTCAAGATTTTTTTTTTTTTTCTTGTTGTATTCATAAAGAGTAGCTAGGTATTGCTAGAATCATTTGCATAACTCATCATAACTCCAGATCAATAAGCATAACCACAGCTAGAGGAACAATTATGCTTTGACATGACAAGCCTGGTACATTCATACCATTGCATCATAAATTTCCATGATCCATGATCTATATAACTGGATATTTTAGTTAATTTTTCATGCAAAATTTTGATACTTGAATTACAAGTAACAAAAGCAGATAACACCTTTTATCTTAGACTGCGTTAAGGTGATATTTGAATTAGTTTGTGCACACATTAAGTAATTTGCCTTCCTTTGATCAAAGGCAAATTATCATGAAATTCACAAAGAAATTTCTTGCGATTTGATGCCAATAAATGAGTATAACTAAATTTATATATAACAATGCATCTCATCATACGTTTGATATTCCCTTTCCCTGCTAGGACAAATCCCTTGGTTTGATAGCACCTTTTAGACCTCAATAAATTGGAACATAAAATTAGTAAGGAGAGTGCAAGGAAACAAAACCCCAGATTTCCCTATATGCAAAGTTACATCCTTGATACAAATGACCATATATTTGGCCAGGTTTCAACGACAGAAGGTACATTTTTTGAGGTCTTAACAAAGTTGATAAGATTATTTATGAACGATACCAAAACTTACAGTGACTCTTGAATTGTCTGAGAACCATCTTTTAAATTTGAATATAATCTGATATTCATCAGACAAATGAAGTTCAAACAGGTAGTTGCTTGTAATCAGCTAAGAGTTTTGGAATATCATCCATGTGTAACTGCGATAGGATAAAAAGGAAACAATGAGAAAATCAATTTGTGTTTTACAATTTAATTCATACGATAAAAAAGAAAAAGAAAAAGGAATCAGTATTGATATGATGAGGCACGAGGGTAAACCATGAACAAGAAGACATTTAAAAGTAAGGGTTTAACTCAGACCAAAACAAAAGTAATGGTTTCAACTCTTAAATGTTTTAACTTAACCACTCAAGCTTAATTGCCAACAAAACCAAACTTAACCACTCAGGCTTGATCTAGTACATACATCCTCTCAGAATAAACCAGACCCTTTATGAAATCATCCAAAAGTGTAAATTGTTAAGTAAAGACTGAAGCCTACCACGTGTCCATATCTCATGTCAAAGCTAAATTAATCAGGAAAATTAGAGTGGAAGTGAATGACAGAGCAACCACTAAGCAAACATTACCATTATTTTATAGCAGTGCACGTAGGGATAGTTGACCAGATGAATGGCAATCAGTTAGAAATCAAGGTTTACACTGACTTTAATGTTAACAGAACTATCTGTAGATGATGAATGTAATACCAGAGAATATAATTTGTCATTAGTTTCATCAAGAGATAGCAATTATCAGACAGTACCAAATACCAGTGATTTTTCAAAAGGTAATCAACATATTACTTTCTTTTTAGAAATTCAGCATATTACTTATCAAAAAGAATGAAACCAAGATTTCTATATTTTTCAAAAAAAAAAAAAAAAGATGGCACGAGGAAAACAAAAGATCAAGTATAAGAAGAAATTACCATAACCTCAAATAGATACCTGAGAAGCATCTTTGACATGATAAAATTGATAAATCGTTTGTACGTCAAACCCAGGCTGTAGATTTGATCCACTGCTTTCTCTAATGAAGTTACAAAGACATGCAACATAAGGAAAAACATCAATCAAACAAGTTAAAAAGAAAAGCAAAGCATCCACAAACTGAACTTGTATGCAAAAACAAACAGCAGTGAAAGATGAGAATTTGTAATTAGTGAACAAAAGTATTGAATTTAAACTTAATCGCACAAGACACAGTTAAATGCTTCAAATGACATAAAAATAATTTACCGATATAATTTAAGTTCACTTGAAATAGAAATCCTCTTATGCACTGCAGGTTCTTTAATAGAGAAAGAAACTGAAAAGATAGGACTAAGATCCTAGCTAAAGGATGACCAGAAGAATGTTGTTAAGACTCATTCCAATTCCTGAGATCCCCCAGAATTTCACATTTAAAAGTAATGATAAGTTACTGGGGTATTTAATTAGTGGAACATGAAGGGGCTGCAAACAAGATTAGGAACAATATTTGAATAAGATGTTAAATCTCCAAACCAATTTAAATATAAAAGACAAAAAAGAAGATAAGCTTTGACAATCTCATTTACCATTCTTTTTAAATTGTCATATAAGGTCTCCTTTTATGTCAGATACACAATAATAAAAATTTTGTCTTCGTAAATCCAATGCCATGCTGGATAGTGGAGGTGTAGATGTCCTCGTTTTTGAAAAAATTAATATTTATCATATCACAGCCTCAAATCAACCAAGCCTATCGAATCACATGCTACAAATTCCTTTAATTAGAAGCAATTATTATATAGTTGCTATGAGATATCTTGGCTCCTGGTACCAACCGAAACAGCTTATATCCATAAAAAACAAACGACTTCACCCAAATGACATGGAATAGTTGAGTTATCTATCACCTAAATCATCAGTTAGTTCACATAGAGAGATTACAAGATGCCATGGCTTCTGCTTCTATTCTATTAACAACTACTGCAACCTTCTACTCAGATATCCAAGTTTCACTCACTAAGAAGAACAGCTGAGTGAACAAAAGTTTCCAATGACCAATAATATATTTCAGAAAATGAAACCATGCAACCTTCATGGAAAAGTAGCAAATTGCAAAGTCAAACAAGTAAGATGGTGACATTGGATCATGTGAGATAGATGAATAGATAAATTAGTACTCAAAGGAAAAACAATAATACTGAAACATGCATGCACAACTAAAAGTTGCCAAGAACTGAGTTTGTTGACAATAGAAAGCTCTTCAAGCTTTGCATTTTGAAACAAATATTAACACCTGTATGATCCATGTTAACATTAAAGAGAGAAAAAATGTGAAGGGTACAAGACTGTAGCTCTTACAGATGGTGTCTGTAAATCAGACGTTGGTAATCCCGAAGCAAGGGTCCAATCTCCATAAGCTTAACCAAATTTGGTTCAGACTTCTTCCAGTGTTCACGAAGTGCTTCAACTGCCTTTTTTTTTTTGGCAAGAAAATACAATCTCAATTAGAATTAGCTATACAACATAGCAAATGCATATGAAAATTGTATATTACCTGTATATTGCCAGAAACTTGTTCCCCAGTTAACCTTGATGCTAATCCAAGCAGTTCTTTATCTTCCAGCTCATCTACAATGGGAAGCCTAGAACTGGACAGCGAAACTGATATCTGCAATCTTTTTTGCAACTCTGAGACAAGCGATTTCTCTGTTTGACTTTCCTGACAAAAGTACCAGCAGTAAACTAGTAAAGACAAAAAGATTAACCAATGACAATATAAGGGGATACATAATAGGATGTGTCCAGATTTCCCTATACATGCATGAAATATCCACATCATCAAGATAAAGCCTGAAAGTTAAGAGAAGAGTTTCGAACATAAATTAACAGGAAAGCAAAGAATCTTAAACTTCATTATTTGAGATATTTTTTCTCCACATAATCTCATTAACGAGAACTAGAAGATACTAATGAACTCCCATGAGAACACATTTATTAAGAATCTTCATCACTTTTTTGCAGTTGATTTATTCAGGCTGATCTCTTTCTCATACTCATAGCATAGACTGTATGAAGATATTAGGTTCATACACTGCATGTGTCCTTTGGATTCATACGTTAAATAATCTTTTATAGGAAAGTATGCTACAAACAAGTTTAACAACTCATAAGATAATAAATCTTTTAAAAGCACCCTACGATTCAATAATAATAAATCCATGATAAAGTAAAATATCTACAAAGATTTTATTTATAATTCATGTTTTCAGTTATCAAATAAAATAACAAAATTAAGAAAATCACCAACAATCAAATACAAACTATATAATTTTATTTACGCAATGAAATACATAAACCATGACACCTTTGGATGAATTGATAGCAACAGACAACTTTTACAAATAATAAAAACAAAAATTCAAATATAAAAAGGATTTTGAACTTTCAACAGTCAAGTGAAAGAGTACTTTTCTTTATACTTGGGAAAAAAGAATAACAGACACTCTAATTTTCAATGATAGTGTTATCAGAATAAAAAAATTATCATAGTGTCTGCTGACTTTCTTATTTAATGTTTTTTGAACTATCTTAAATTACAAGGAATACCAAGAGACAAAAGATAAGAGAAAGGTTTCCTCATTCTTGTATTGCACTTATCTTCTCTTCAATTAATTTTTTTTTTCTATTGAAAAATGAAAGGAGACAAATAGTGTGTTTTGTATTTTGAATCAAGTTGTCCACTATATATAGAGTATTAGAGTTCACGTGATATGCTTTGACTTGATATATGTAAATGTAGACACTTAGGTAACAATCAACAAATCCAAGTTTCAATATGCTATTTGCAGAGAAGAGATCAATCTTGAGCAAAAGCGACTAAGACTTATTGAAGATTAAGATTACAATAGGAGTTGCCATCAGTAATGGGATTATTGGGATTTCTTGCATTCTAGAGATGCTAGTGGGACTAAAAAAGATCACTTGGTCATTTGCTAAATGTGTTGTAGATCCAAGGAGAATAAGGTTAGGTCTTAGGATATTTGTTGTCCAAAACCATCTCCCTAGTAGTTAAGTGGCTTTGGCAGTTTCCTTTGGAACCTAATTCTTTATGGCATAGGGTGATAAGGAGCAAATATGGTGTTCATCAGTATGGTTGGGATGCTAACAGCGAATTGATGCTACTCATGCAAGCCTGGGGAAGGCCATCTTTTAGGCATATCTTTCCCTTTTACCTTTGACTACTTTTTGAGATGGAGATGATTCACGCTTTTGATTTTGGGAGGGCCACCAGATTGGGAATTCTTCTTTTTCAGACTCTTTTCCTCATCGTTATCAGTTGTTCACTCTGCAAAATACTCCAATTTCTGATTTTCTAATAATTCAAAGTGATGAGTCTTCATTGAATATTCACTTCTCTAAAAATCTAAATTCTTGTTGTTAGAGAACTTTTGCTTCTGTATTGCACCTCTTCAATAAAATCATTTTTCTATATAAAATAGAAAGTAGTAAAGCTCAGCTATCACTTGTGAACAGAATAATAAGGGTAGATCAGGGGATGGGGGGTACAAAATCATGTTAAACTGATACCTTGAATGAAGAATGAAAATCACCACTCGCTGATGCAGCATCCTTACTTTTGGGAATATTATTGGACAGAGATGCAGCTAATCTCTTAGTAATTGGATCCTCTGAAGAATAGGCAGAAAAGTGAGTTTAGGATGTAAAATTTATGTTTATAATTCCTCATTATAGGGGAATATGTGGTGAACAAGCTAGTTTTGCATGAAAACAAATAATTACAGCGAAGAGAAATTTCTGGCTTCAAATTCAATTAAGACATTTTTAATTATTCTAACACTTCTTGAAGTACTATCTTGAAAGGTTTTCTGCTATTTTTTATATGCAAAGAGGTTGGACAGCTCTTCTATTATAGTTAATTTTATAGGTCTTTTATTCACTTTGTTCCATGTGAACTATAATATATGGATAGCGGAACACAAACAGTGAGTCCTGATTGACATGAGATCTTGTATTTATAGGTAAGTGGGACAAAACAAGTCATTAAAAATTCATTAAGGCCTACTAATTACAGAATTAGTCACACACTAAACCTTCTAATTACAGCTAATGTACTCTCACCATCTAGTCAGCATATATACATTCCAACATGAGCTAAAAATTTGCACTTTCATCTGTCTCTAATACAAATTCTTCTTTTATCTTGAAAGAAACAAAAAAAGGTTTTTTGCTATTCATTGATAATAATCTCCATTCAAGGCAGTCAAAGGTGAAAAGCACCCTTGAGCCACCAAACCTCTAAAACGCCTTAAGGCAAGAGGCGCCAAAAAGGCACTTGTCCGAGTGAAGTAAGGTGCTATCCTAAAATATGCTATATAAAACAGTAGAAGAATGGAAGAAGAGTATAGGAATTGTGGAAGAACAGTAGCAGTAGGAAAAACACTTTCAGATTTCGAAAAGTAAAAAATACCTTCAGTTTCAGAAGTATAAAACAGTAGAAGAAGATTGGAAGAACTAAGAAGAGTAGAGGAAGAAAGGAAGACAGTAGCAGAAGAGTAGCAGAACTTTGCTTTCTTCCCACCCTCTTCTTGTTCTTCCCATGCGTATGAGTTAAGTGGCCCTTTGCTAGTAGGATTGAAGAGCCACATGGCTGTTTTTATTTATTTGTTTACTTAACCCTAGGTTTCATATGTTTTTAAGGTTGGGTTAGGCTGGGCTTTAAATAATAGTTAGTATTCTACATAATCTGAAGTTGTTGACTATTCTATAATATTTGGACTGGGCTTTTACAACTAACCTTAATTAAAAAAACCCCATACAAAACCCTAATATCACCTAGGCTCTAAAAGGCGCTCACCTTGACAGGCTTAAGGTGCTAAAAGGCGCCAAAAAGAGCCGCTCGACAAGCGCCCTAGTGAAGGCAGTGCCTCTCACACTGTGAGAGGCACTGACCTGAAAAAAAGCCTCGCCCCAGCGCGAGCGCCTTTAACTTCCTTGTCTTCATTAACATGAAAGTAATCAATTCACAAAGATGCCTACATTATCACTATTCATTAAAAAGACTACTCTCCTTTCAGTAAATTTACGTGAAGACAAAAGATAAATCAGAAAATTCCAAGGCTACAGCATTCCTTCAAGCCATTTCAAATAACTCCCAACAAGTATAACCATGCATAAGAAGTGGCATAGCAACGACATATTTTAAACAGAACTAGATAATTGTTTGGCGAAGAGTTGTTCAAGAAGAAGTCACAAAAATACTAAGGACTTTATTGAAAAGAGGTTGAACAAAGAAGAAAGCTAATCAAACATCAAATTTTTTAGGAATATCAGAGAAGATACCTGAAGTGAAATAGAAATTTAATTATAAATAAAGATACATAAATATTTAGAGCCAGAAATTACAATATTCACCTTGTGGAACCAACCACCATATATCACCATATGTTGTTTTTCCATCAAAGCCACCAAACAACAGATACCGCGAACCAATAGCTGTCATGGAATGATATGCTCGAGCAGGAGGGGCTTCATTCCCTGTAGGTAAGCGCTTCCACTGTGCTGAAACTGAATGCAAAAGGAGAAAAAAAATAAGTTAACCCAACGTAACTAGTCACAATTCCATTATTGACTACTTTCACTCAGAAGACCTTTAATTTTGTGTCTATGTCAAAATGTTATCATAACAAAAATAACAAAGTTCCCTGTTCAGAACAAGTGAAACAGGATCTAACATCAGCAGTATATTATATATTTCATTCAAGTCCATTGTGCTGCATTTGCTCAATTGCCTCTTTTCAAGATAAGGCAACTAATCCTAATTCAAAAGAGATATTACTTTTATTGGACCTATGAACAAAATGTTTCGTGGAGTATCAGCAAGGTGCCAATGGCAGTAAGACATGACATGCGTAAGTAGCCAAGGGTTGATGATTCACAGTGCACACAACATCAGGATATTCAAGTTAAACATACAAGAAATCTTAATTGTCTCAAACCAACATGAGCTTCTAAGTCAAGAATCTCTGAATTTCCCAACACCTGCATATAAGCAAATGACTCTACCATCAGCTGACTTAGGTCATCTATTTCTCTACATCAAAACATTTAGCAATCTCCTAAACTAAATTTTGTTTATGAGTAATGCATGGGCAACCATGCCAGATATTATAAGTATGTCAGCTTTAAGGTGAACAAAGTTATTAAGGCAAAACCATTTTTGAGGAATTTAACAAATTGATTGTGATCAATACAACTGCATCCTTTTTCATTCTATAGAAGAAGACATATCCTCCAAATAGAAAACAAAGACAAAAGAAAGGGGGAAAAACAAACAGAGTCAACAATGGAGCAATGCTATCCAATCTCTCTGCACATCTAAAACAAAAACTCCCTTAAAACAACCATATGCAGATTGCAGAGCACCAAAAAGAATATTAAAAGATAGTTAGTTCTCACCTCTGTCCAAAATGATGCAATCATTATAATAGATATCATATCGACTCAACCACCCACCGGTACCATGACCCCCAAACATCAACAGCTGCAAACCCCCGCCCACAGATGTCAAAGTTAGATTGCTAGCAGTATTAAATCTTCAGCATAAACGAGAATTAATGAGGATAACAAACACCACAACATTAGTGATAATTTGAAGAATGCCACAACAACCGTTATACAATGGATGTGCAGTTTTAATATTATAATCTTAGATCAAATATTGCCATTCAGAATTCAAGTAGATAAAAATAAACTACTTACTAATCAGCAGAATTCTATAAGATGAATAATTAGGCATACTCTTGAACTGGAACAAAGGAAAAATAAAAAATAAATAAATCTAGGAAATGCATGAAACAAACTGAAGGGAAACCAAACAGTATAGAAATCTTGTAAGCAAGAGCACATAATAATCAACACCCCAGCACCACAAAATGCAAACCCATAGCCCCTAGGCATTAAGCAATTCCTACAGTTCTTCAATCACATAGTAATTGATAACCATGATCAGCACGCTCATTGGTCAATGAAGCTACGATGCTAGCAAAGCTCCTTCACAATGAAGTCCTTTCCTCAATCAAGTAAACTCAAAGTGAATAGAGAGGAAGTGCTCCAACATGCAATGGCAAATGGAATGCTAAGCAAAGATGCTTTTAAAGACTCTTATTATAAATTTGTAAAATAACCTCAAAATTATGGAATAAAGGACAGGTAGTCATTGAACTTATTCAATACTTCTGGGGCCAGCTATATGGAAGCCAGAGGGAATTTTATTAATCTTTCAGAAAGAAATGGAGAGGACAAGGTTGTGAGTGTGACTTAAAGGAGTTCAAGAAAAGTACTGAAAAGTGGAAAATTAGATCTACAAGTGAAGAACCAGACAGGTCCCAGGATGAAGTCATCTAAGCTGGATAACTACAGGAAAGGGAAGAATCAAAGAGATCAAGCAGGAAAAAAATTCTGATGTTTTTCTATCAGTCTATTATCAAGGTTCACAAAAAATTGAAATCTCTGGAGGAAGAGGAAACAAAATTTGTAAGGATTAATGCAAAAACATTAAGGACATGGCACAACACAGGGAAAAGTACAGAACAATTACCATCATCTATCCACAATTACTTCCAAAACCAAATACAGGTATCACTGCCCTCTCTCAATCTAAGCAGAAAGTGTAATGAAAGAGATATATAAGTGAGAGATGAATTACTAAGGACCTGCCCAAATAGCGTAGATCCCAGTTTTGATGCCTCAATTGTTCTAAACAAAGCCAGACTTACCGCTAACCACCATGTGCCATGGGGAAAAAAAATATCCCCTCCATTCTAAGCCTACAAATAATGACAAAACTCCCAACAGAACAATTGATCCTGATTAGTCTGACCAGCCCATTTTCCAAATGAAAACAAGCTTATGATGCACAGACCGGCTAATTTGTTAATACTTGACTTACCATAAAAATGAATAATGACAATAAGGCATATCATTTTCATCATTCTACCACATGAATATTGCAACAGCATAAAATTTTAAATTCAAAGGTCAAAGCGAGCCACATACAAAGCAAAACTAAAAGACAGAAAAAAAAAAATGGAGACTGTGTTTACATAGTGTCCTCCAGATGTAACTGTATGACCGCAACGGGGAGAAGGAGCTTGACCTGGAAGCTTTAACTGAGTCCACCCAGGTGCTTCAATCTCTTCCTTCCACAACACATACAGACAATTAGTATGTACACCAACTGATTAAAGCAGCACCTGGAACTAAAAAATTATGCACAGAATCACAGATAATCATTCATCATAGGAAATTGAGAAATAAACACACAAGGCTGACTGTATCTGAAACAAACATTACTCAAAGCCTCACTGTTTTGTCATCGTGTAGTCAAATCAAACCTAATTGGTCAGAATATGGAAGATTGAGCAACATGTCCACTCAATTCCTGCTCTCTGCCAATCTCCCCACCCGAGAAAAAAGAAAAGAAAAAAAGAAAAAGAGAGAGAAAAACCAATAGACAATATATGCCCATGTAGGAAAGCACATGTTGTTACTAAAGCTTCTCTAAATTGCTTAATTAAATTAGGCATCACATAATTTTTTATTTTGGTTATATTTATTATTTTTTTAACATTTTGTTTCAGTTTTGGTAGGACAAGGATAATTTTAGTTTCAATTCTGATAAGATAAAATTAGTTAAGTATTCCATTTTAATTAGGATAGGATTAACATTAGATTACGTCTTTTAGTCAGAGTAGAAATCTGCTCTTCACTCTTCCTTTTATCTTCTATAAATGTCTTTCGGTTCTAGTCAGGGAAATAAGTACAGAGGAATCATTAATCCCTGAATTTCTGCATGGTACTAAAGCCCCCACAACTTGTACCCCCTATTTAACTTATTAAGGGCAAGTAATGGCCACCCATGTTGAGAAGGCAGAAGCCTATCCTGAAATCACTGCACAGACCAGCGAAACTGAAACTGCTACAAAGACCAAGGAAACAGAAGCAGCAACAAAGACTATCAAAATTAAAGCCACCACACTGACCAGCGAAATTGAAGCCGTTGCACATACCAATGAAACAGAAGACGCTACACATACTAGTAAAACCATCTCCCCATGCTATTCCCAGCCTGAAGGGGAGTGTTAAAATCATACATTTATGGTTAGCATGAGTCAACCATATGTTTGTGGTTAGGGTGCTGAAGCCATACACTGGTGGTATGCGTGAAGAAACCATATGTTGTGGTTAGCATTAGAAAACCAAACATTTTGTAGTGAGTGTGTAAATGCCATCCATTAGTAAGTGGTACAAACAAGTTGAACATAAAATTTCTTGAGGATTCAAAGAAGACCAGACATATATATTGTTATAGGTCAAACCTAGACAAACTTGCAAGGAAGAAGATTGGCAATGATAGGTCCAAGTTATGCCAGCTTGAGGGGGAGTGTTGAAAAGCACTTGTTGTTTCTACAGCTTCTAGAAATTGCTTAACTAAATTAGGCATCTTTTAATTTTGGTAAGATTTATAATTTTTTTAGACATTTTGCTTCAATTTTGATAGGATAAGGATTATTTTAGTTTCAGTTCTGTTGGGATAAAATTAGCTTAAATATTCTATTAGGATTAGTATTAGATTACGTCTTTTAGTTGGAATAGGAATCTGCTGTTCCTTTTATTTTATATAAATGTATTTGATTCTGTTCAATGAAATAAATTTAGAGGAAAAGTTAATCCCTGAATTTTTATAGTCCAATTCACTTATCTTTAAAGAGAAAAGAAGAAAACAACCAAATATCAAGTATTGCTGTAGACTTGAAAAACTGTGTGTGCATCAAAAGATATGGAAGACTGCCATGAGAAAAATGAAAAAGAAAAAAAACTCTAGAGAGAGATTTATTCTCATCATAAAGCAGGGGCATAAGAAAATCACACTGCCACTTGCAACCAGTAACTAATTAAACAGAAGCATGCATGATAAATATAAAAGAGGAGGGGAAAAATACAAACCATCTTCAATAAGGCCCTTCAAAGCCCACAAATCACCCATAATTGGTCCACCTCCTCCTATAGTAGTTGGGAAAAACCACTAAAATTAGCTAATAATATCTTAGATTGAAGAATTCCTAAACGAAATGGAGATGCAACAATATCAAATTTCTTTCAAATCAGAATATCAGATGACTCTTGATGCCAGGACTCTCATTTAAGAGTTGCCAAGGAACGGGTGAATTGTAAGATATCTGAAGACCAAGGCAAAGAATTTTTTAATACGAAAAACCTTCACTAATGGCTCGTAGTTGAAATTTCTTTATTTAAATAATAGAACTTTGTGTTTTGAAAGTTAACTTCATGATTATCATGTCAATCTGAACTTTACAAGTATTGGTCCTCAATATATATATGTGTGTGTGTGTATATTGGATAATTTCTTACTTCTCAGTTGTAGCTAACAAAAATAGTATCAGTTGTGAAATTAATGCAAATTGACAATCATTTAAGTATAAAACATGTTATTTCAATCGTGAAGTTTACTAACTATGCAGAGCAAATTCACAATAGATCAGCATTAGCAGCAGCTGAGGAATAAGGAACAAAATAAGGAAATAATAACATGATAAAGTACTTTTGACAAGTATGGTAGACTGGCAGTTGTTAAGTAAAAATTAAGTGTTAAAAAGAACTTAAGAAAAAAATCATTCAACCAACTCAATTCTTTAAAAGAACAGAACCTATGCCACTTCACCTCTGCCACCATAAACAAGCAATCGTTTTTCAACCATTGTGGCGCTATGCCCGCATCTAGGGGGTGGCAATGTTCCAGTAACTGAGAGCTCCGTCCATTCAAGTGATACTAGTGTAGGAAGATCATGTTATAAGATATTTTGATCAAATAATAGACAAACTGTAATTCAACAGAGAAAAGTTTTTATCCTTAAGAGTCTCAGGAAAATACTTGTGTCCAAGACATACACATCTGACAACCACTTTTTCCCATCCCATCCACCATACCTGCATCACATTAAATCAACCTTAAAACATTATATTGATTAAACCCAGATCAGATTTGACAAAGATTCAATTCAAACATGATAGGTCTCACATAACAATTTTTCGATTTCCAATTGCTGAAGCTGCAGCAAAATCTCGTGGTGAAGGTAAGTCGCCAAAACTAGTTAGTTCAGACCATTGCCATATGTCTGGAACAGGTTCATTTATTCCAAGTGCCAGCCAGCATCCAAGAAAAGGGGAAACAGAAAAGTATTAATCCCTAATATGTCATATTCTCAGTAATATACTTGAAAACAATAACTTAAACATATACAAAATTTCATACCAGTATCCAGTACCCAAAAGTCCCCCAACCTGTAAATTGACAGGTTATGAGAAGCCCGTTCCATGGAAATGTAGAGCAAAATAACAACAGCATGCAGATAGACTGGACAAACATATTGACTGCACAAACCTTTTACCCGCAGAGCGACCACCAAAAATGAACATGTGACAATCAATGGAAACTGCTACATGGAATGCCCGAGGACTAGGGCCCACTTGGCCATCTGTCCCACTTCCAGTGCATAATGGCTGAAACCATTGCTTGGCCTCTGAATAATAAAATAAATAAGCATGTCTATCAAACTATTTAAATGCCTGAACTTCGATCTGTGACATTGCTTCATCATTTGACACCCACCCACCCTTTTTCTTCCTGCGTGTCTTGTTAACTTTTGTACACATAATTTTGCCATTTCTACTATGTATCACACTCTTCTACAACATGGTGTAAGGCAAAAGGTACTCTAAGTTTATGTTTGGATGGATGATAAGGGATGGAATGGCATGGAGTGGAGTGGCTAATTTGGATAACACCAATGTTTGGGAGTCTTTTATATGGTGGAATGGAATAAAATGGTGGCCAAGTTATACAATTACTATGATATCCTCTTTGTCTAAAAGCTTACTATAATAGCATTCTATTTATAAGGGTAGTATTGTAAAAATAATATGTAAGCCATTCCATTCTAATAATGACCATCCTTTCTCCCTTAATTAAACTTCCAAACAATGAAGTGGCACATATCTTGCTAATCCACTCCTTGTCACTCCATTCTCTCTTATTATTAGCCATTCCATTCTATCCAAAATCCCCAAACATAGCCTAACGGTGCAAGTTCCCCTTACCATTCTGAGGTGCAAGGCACCAACCCATGCTTGTTCATAAGGAAAAAAAAAAGCACTAAACTACGGGAAGAGAAGGAAAAAAACACATAGACAAAGAACAACCATCCTTTGATTAATTTAGCAAGCAACCCAAATTAACAAGAAAAAGTAAAACGACAGCACACTGATATTATCAGTATCATAGTTACCATCACTTTCATTGACAAATGTTTACATAGCCCTTGAACCCAACAAAGTAGAAGATGAAGGAGCAAAAATCCAATTTCTTTCTGTTAGTTAACATAAGTTCCCTTTTTCAGCAGCTTTTAGTGTGGTTTACTGCCTTGTTTGTCACTCAGCAGCCAGCTTTTTTCCTTTTTTCCTCTCGTGTAGGAGGGAAGAACACATGCTTGCAGAGGCAATGCACTCAAAAGAAGGGAGCCGCTTAATTTGGCTGCAGCCTGCTCTTTACTTAACAATGTTCATCATCGAATTAACCAGGTTGAGATCCAGCGTAACCCTGGTTCTTAATCTTAAAAATATTCATTTTCCAATTCCTAGTTTTCCGTTCTCCTTTTGTTATTGAAGGTAAACTTTTTAGCCTCCACCCTCGTGTCCCCACCCACCCCCTTCCTCTTTCTTAATGAACCATCTAAAATGCATTGATCGTGACTAAATACTTGACAAACATACGAAAAAAATTGATATAGCCAATAAATCTTAGAAGTTTTCCAATAATAACTATCAACAAAATTACTTACGAAAGTCACTTCTTCTGCAAATGTAGCTTGCTCAATAACTACTCATCGATTAAAGGGGAGAAAAAACCCCAAAATGCACAAATGCCTTATGCCTTATGACATCTTTAAACCCTTTGGGTTGATGCAAAGTTCACTGATACTTGGCGTAATCGTCAAAGAAAAAATTGAAAAAAATGAAGAAAGGAAAATAAAGTACCAGCATCATAGACAACGGTGTCGCTCAGAAACTTCTTATCCACAAGGCCGCCAAACACAACAATCTTCGATTTTCCGACATTAACAGCAGAATGACCACTGAGAATGATTAATCGAAATTGAGTTCATGAAAGAGTACAAAAACAGTATAGACAAATTAACGACAGGAATTGTGACCTGCGAGATTGGGGCGGATTTCCAGCAAAATCAGCAGATGTAGCTCGAACCCAGTAGTGCATTTTCCAACGTAGCTCGATTCACTCACTCTTCATCAACGGTCGAAGTGACCAAGGACAAATTCATGTCGACAATTTGCTCCTCGATGTGCTTTTCTATTAATTACAATATCATCCCCAATTATAGCTACATTTTATATATACGTCCCATTTCTTTCAATACTTCTCGAAGTGATTTTCTAAAGTTTTTTTTGTCAATAAAATCAAATTTATACACAACGTCTGTTCCTAAAAAGGACATAATTATTTAGATGTATTTATCACACATTAAAAATAAAATCACAATATTATGACATAGAAAAAGTTAGCTTTTTTTACCAAAAACAAATTCAATTGGAGTTGAATATTAGAAACAAAAGTTAAATTTTGATAAAAATATCATTTTAGTCTCTTACTTTTTGTTTTAATACCAATTTGATCCACTACAAATTTAGAATATCAAAATCATCTCTCATAAATTTAATATTAATAAAAAAAATAGTCATTTGCCAATAATTATTTATTTGAGGAATTGCTTTTGCTCAATATTAAATTTCTTATGTTTGAGGGATTACTTTTAGTTAATATTAAATTTCTTAGTAATTATTTTGGCACTACAAATTTATAGAAAATCAAATTAACATTAAAATAAAAAGTGAAAAATCAAAATCATCATTTTCTAGTTAAAATTTAACAAATATTAGTGTAATTTACTTAGTTTTTTTTTATTAAAAAGAATCTATTTTGTCTTACCAAATATTAACTTTGGCTAAATAGTTGATGAAGAAAGACAAATTATTTAGATCTATTTATATAATGTCTTAAACATTTATACATAAACTATTTTTCATTTTACTTTCATCCTTTATCTTCACTTAATGGTTCAACTTATTCCCTTTGTCATATCCTTAACATTACTGACAACATTGTCCAACCTAAAAGTTTAGTCAAATTTATGGTGTTTCATGGCAAAGATGATCAAGATTCACATGTTAATGTGGATTTGCACCGACCCAAACGTTTATTTTGGTTCCAGCTGATCATCTCCTTCCATAGTTGATTTTGTTTATTGTAGATTAACATAGGATTTGGAATAAATTCAAAGAGAGGCGTGTTATGCGGATGTTTTCATTAAATTTTTAGAATTTTGGTTTTTATATATAATTTTATTTTATATTTTTAATTTAATTATTAAATTTGTAAGAGCTCGTTCTATTTAATTATAAAATTTGACCTATCTTAAACTCATCGTGAGATTTTGCTTGATTAATGCTTCCAATGTCTGACACAGGGAACACATTGAATTAATTAGTGAAGATTGAAGATAAAAATAGCATAAAAAATAGTTGAGGAAAGGATAAAAATAGACTAAAATATAGGGAAGGGATCATTAAAAACAAGACATAGTTGAAGAATAAAAAAATTTTTTAATCTTTCACTTATCACAAAATTATCATTTTAATTTTTCATTCATTGTAATACTAAAAATAATTTAACTTATTAAAAAATATCATGATCCCTCACTTTAAAAAAATATATCAAATTTAATCTTTTATAAAATTTCATTCAAATTTAGGTTGACACATATTTCAACGCTTATGGATTATTTTAAATATTATAATAAATGAGTGATTAAATTTGTAATTTTATTATTAGTGGGGGACAAAAAACTATTTTTGTCGGAACAAAAACTAAACTTTATATATATATATATATATATATGTATATGTATATGAGAGACTTATGCTTGATTTGATTTCTTAGTATTTCCAAAACTTAACATAAATTATTAGACATTGGCATAATAATATCAAATGCCACATTAACTTTTTTTCTTCCCTTTCGCATGAAAAAATTGTGCATTATGGTCTTTAAAATTAACAAATAAACTTTTGAAGAAAAATAATATCCTTATGTAAAGTCAATTAATGATGATTATACTAACAATAATGAGAGATCAAGGACCAAAGAAGTATTGAATTGGGTTGGTATATTTTACTTCAACTCGTTACGATATAATTTACTTGAAACATAAATGAGAGAACAGGGCACTAGGAAGAAAAATGAATAAAACAAGGGGTAAATATTAGTATTTATGATACATACATATATATATATATATATATATATATATATATTAAATATAATAATGATGGTATATTATATACAATCATGTAAAAAGTTCAGTCCAAATTTTAAAAAATAATCTAATTTAGTTTAAAATTAGAATAATTTAAACTATATCATAAAATATAAATTTATATGTATAGATATAAATATCTAGAATGTTAATTATTTTGAACATTTAGAATGTTTGGTCAACCTTTCAAAAAAGAAAAAAGAAAAAAGAAGAACTCCTTTTGAATGAAATTAGAAGCAATATTTTCTGCTGCAGAAAAGAATCATAAAATTCGAGCTGGAGCTTCTTGTGAGAAGCATAAATAAAAGCAAAAAGTCATTCATTATGATGACAAAAATTCTCTCACTCAAAATCATTCAGTACTCCATATTTTTTAACTTAAATTTTTTTTTAGGGATTTTAACTTAATGCTTTATGTACTCATTTTTTACTCCCTCTCCATCTATAATTATTGTCCTTCTTTTGAAAAATGAATATACAATATTTAATAAATGATGTATTTTGATATATTTATCTTAATTTTATATATTATATTTTTTATTAAAATTTATTATATTTATTTTTTTTCCTCTTTACGCTTTTATTTAATGATCCTAATGAATATTTAAGAATATTGTTAGTATGAGGATATTATTTCTTCTGTACCGTTTCCAGGAGGGCTCTTGAGTTAGTATGAAAGGACAAAAAAAAGGGAATTTTTTATGGTAAAGAGAGCTCTTAAAATTCCTCCATCGCTATTTAATTTCATCATTAAAAAAACTTTTAAACATAATTGAACATTAAATTAATTACGCTACTTCATACAAGTCCATTCTTAACCATCCATCTAATCATTCCTTAACTTCTAACTCAATTACATTTCTTTTGTATCTCTCCCTCCCTCTCTCTCTCTCTCTCTCTCTCTCTCTCTCTCTCTCTCTATATATATATATATATATTTATTTATTGCAAACTTGAACTTTTTAATATTATAACTAGTACGAAATAAATGTTTTTCCAGTAACAAATACTTGAGATTGAAATTCTAAACATTTTTTAATGAATTTGGTAATGTGGCCTGCAATCACATGCAAAACTCCAAGGCCCCACTTAGTTTTTAAATATAATGACCTCACTTATTTCTTCCCCTTTAGGACTCCTACCTTAAGGCACAAGTTACTCATTTTAAGTACGGTTCTTGAGTTTCTCTAATTTTTAATTTCTTTTTAAAATTTTTAAAGTGATTCAGAAGCAAGTATTTCGAGTATTTTTTTTAATAAAATCATAATTTGAACACTTTCAATCCAAGTTCCTTAGACTTAACATCATAGAATTTATCATTAAAATATTTTATTTATGGTATATGGCTTAAAAAGCCTCATTTAGCAACCCAGTGAATATTAATTGCAAAGTTACATCTTTAAGTATACTAGATCATAACTTAAAAAGTTTATTTGGATATAAAGAATATAAAGCTTGAAAACCAATTTAATTAGAAAGCTTGGGCATTTTTTATAGTCCGACCCAAGTCCAAAATGCCCAAATAAATTATTTTATAAAAAAATTATTATTTAAAAAAACTTAGTATAATGTGACATATTAGTAAAAAAATAAAAACTAATACATTTTATTTAAATGATTTATATTAATACAACAATTCATTTATATTTACAATTTTTCTATATAAATTTTAAAAATAATAATAACAATTAACTATGTTATTTATATTAAATTTTAAGTAATAAATTGACTTGATCAGGATTTTAAAAAAACATGATTGGTCTAACTGAAAAAATATAGATAAAAGCACAAATAAAAAATCCAATTAAAAAAATGGACTTGGGTTTTTTAGCCCAAATTCAAACACGATTTAAAAAATTTTTGACCTAATGATCAAATCAACCTTCAAGTAATGTGACTTTTAAAATTATATTCTTAAAAGATTAGTCAAATATAGTAATATTTGTAAAAAAATTATAACCATAAATATTGTTGTAAATGCTTGTAATGTGAATGTCCATAATGCCATATAAGGACTTCAAATTATACTTTGTGAGGTGACTTTCTAAGACCCTTTTTCATGATTATAGATATCCTATTCTTATATAACACTTATTCAACTTGTATGTCACCACTATGTAAATTAATTTTCATTTATGTACATTTAGTTTTCTTTTATAATAAAAAGACTTGTAAATAGGGACATGTACCAAAGATGACATACATATGGGAATAAAAATGCTACTTTCATCTCTTCTCTTAATTTTCTCTATTATTCTCTTTTATATTTTCATTTATTGTATTCTCTTCTATATTTTTCATTAGTTTTATAACATGGTATCAACATGATTTTGCTTAAAGTTTTTGGTTCTTATCAAAATTATTCCTTTCTCATTTGATTTGAAGGCCCAATGGTTGATTCAAATTTTCAATTCAAATCAAATTTGTACTTTTTCATTTGATTTGAGGTAATATTATTACCCCCTTTATTTTATTAAGATATTATATTGTTCAAATGATCTTATAATTATTAAATTTATTTTAGTATTTAGTCTTATAAATATTATGTAATAAACATGTTGGCAAAGAATTTTTTTTTTATGACCAATTTTCTAAATATATACATGGTCATGCATCTATTTGTAATATTCATTAGAAAATTATCAGAGAATATTTTGGTGGAATGTCAATCCATTAGAGTTTCTTGTTGTCACAAGAAGGTAAAAAAGTTATAATTTTTTTTCCTGCTTTATTATTTATAGACTTAATGTTTACTTATATTTGTAATATGATTATTAATTTGATATTAGAAAATATCTTGAAAATCAAAAGGCTACGTTTGATTGGATGGCTAGATACTACACCTTTGTTGGTTATTTTATAGTTGACAACTCAATCTTTAAATGGATATTGCTTATAGAAAATTGCGTATCATATTTTGATGAATGAAGGAATGCTAAGTGGTTATAAAATTTTATTTACTATAGCCTTTAAGGCCATATGCTTCATGCCACCAATAGTATTAGAAACTCTCCATTATGTTTATGAGCAAATTATTGACCACTTATGATATTCCATAAGCCAAAAGGGTGTTAATTATGATGATGATCTATCCTGGATATTAAAATAACATGAAATTAGCTTATGGTTAATTGTTACAATTTACTGTATGATCAGAAGTTATATGAAAATACCATTAAGTTATTTTGAAGCTAATTAGCTACCAAAGGTTTAATGGAAATATTATTATTGTAATCAATTTAATTATGACAATTTATGTAGTTGAGAATATTATCTTAATAACACTTCTCGCATATTATTTGTGCCATTATTCATTCAATATTGATTGTTGATATATTCTATATAGATGCATCCTTAGAATGTCATAACATTGTTATCAATTTGCAACCTAAAGTTTGCAAGATTATATGTGCATAATTTACATACTATACAATGAGAATTGTTTTTTTTTTTTTTGGTTGATATCTCAAATTTGATGATTAAAAGTTTATTCGAACACTTGTTGAAAAGTCTAACTTGTCCATGCACAAAGATAAGTCCTCATTTAAGCTTCAAAATATGTTAGAATAAATATCCGAAGGAAATATGTTTGTGATATTGTTTGCCTTTTACCATTTGGTTATATAATCCTAAAATTAGGGGAAAAATATGCAGGTAAAAAAAAAATTATGCATTGATATTTTGTTTTGTAATCCTCACATACCATAAGTGAATATTAAAGGTTCATTGAAAAGTATAACAAATAATCTGTTAAAAACATTTGTTAACACAATTTGGGTGATAAGATTATTTTTTCAGCTACAAATGCTCCAATTATATTGATTATTTGTTCCATGAAAGAAAAACTTTTGAAAATGAAGAAGAGCATATAGTGTATATGGTTGAATTGAGGAGATAAATATTGTTGAAGAGACTTTGACATAATTAAATCTCTTGAAGAGATTCAGATATTTAAAAGTTATATGGAGATATATCAATAAGTTATGTCATTACAAAAAAATATGGAATTTGGAAAGATATAGTTGTCAGCAAAATTATAATATAGTGCAGAATATTATAGAATTGAATGATGATTATGAATTTTTGAAAAGTATTGATATGAAAATAGTTGGCTAAAGTATAATGACATCATGATATTAAGATGTGAAAGTTAATTAGACCTATAGTCCAAACACTTAAAGATGTAAAGCCAGTAGGGTACAAAAATATCATAAGAAAATGAAATGAGAATGATCTATTATAAAGTTTTTCACAAAACCTAGCATGTTATTGTAAAAATATATTATTTTATGGTGGATATAATTGTTTAGTCTAGCACTAAACGAGTTACATATTGTGCATCTACAAATATAATCACAAGTTATTTATAGGAATTATTTCATAATATGAAAATCTGTGAAAGATTTAAAATTCTTGAAATGTGAAATTTAAGTAGTTGATACACTTATTAAAGGCATTCATGGTTTCAAGTGGTAAATTTTTTCAAAATACCCTAAATCTTGGAAAGAAGCTATTTATCATTGCATACTATTAGATGAAATTCTAGAAGAATTTTCATGGGTAATAGATTATTTGAAATGAAAATTTATAGAAAACAAAATTATGTTTCAATTTATAGATTGAGCATTTAACAGATATTTTTTTTTCATCAATTGAAAAAAGACTTTATATAAATAAAACGCATCCATTGAGTAGCTAAATGATTGTGAAATAGTTTGATATAAATATAGATCCATTCTAATCTCAAGAAGATGGTGAAGAACTTCTTGATCATAGAATATCATCTCTTCATGCCACTGAGACTTTAAAATTTCTTGCTAACAATGCATAACTAGATATGACAACATGTTTACGTCTTTGCAAGATTTAGTTCCTATCCAACATGAAGACATTAGGATGAAATAGTTATTTGATGTACATAAAACTTGATCCCAACAAGTTACTTTTATATATGGAGATATTGTGATCTCATGAAACTCAAGAAAACAAATTTTAACTACTTTTTTGTATCATGCTGAATTAATTACAAATCATAAGACAATTTGACTATGAGATTGGCTTAAATTAATGACTCAATATATCTAAAAGATATGTGGTTTTCCTTGAGAGAAAAGTATCCAACAACACTATACAAAGTTAATGCATCATGCATAGATCAACTAAAAGAGGAATACATTAAAGGAAATATAACAACAAATTTTAACCAAATTCTTGTTTAGTCATGATCTTCAAAAAAATAACAACGTGCAACAAATTCATGCATATGATAGTCTAACAGATTTGTTTACTTAAAAATTACCAAATGGCCATTGGTCAATAATATTGGGATGTGTCGATTCAAATACGTTAAGTAATATTGTCATCAGGAAAAGTAAATATGTGCTATACTCTTTTTCCTTAACTAAGGTTTTGTGCCACTGAGTTTTCATTGGTAAGATTTTTTAACAAGACAACATATACTTCATAAATATTGTGTACTATTTTTCCTTCATTAAGATTTTATCCCGTTGGGTTTTTTCTAAGTAAAGTTTTAATATGGCACAATATTTGTCAATGGAAATCCAAAGGAGAGTGTTGTAAAGGCTTATAATATGAATGTCCTTAACTTGCCCATAACCCCTATATAAAGACTTCAAAAGATCATTTGTGATATAACTTTCTAAAACCCTTTCTCATGATTATTGAAAACTTTTTAGGATTTTATTATTGTGTAACACATATTCAATATGTATTCTACCACTAAGTAAATTAATTTTCATTTATGTACATTTAGTTTCTTTTTTATGATAAAAGGCCTAAAAGTAGGCTATATACCAAAGATGATGTACCTAAGGGAATGAGAAGGCTACTTTCATTTCTTTTCTAAATTTTTTGTCTTATTCAATTTTATATTTTCCATTCTCTTTTTTTTTTTTAATATTTTTCATTAGTTTTATAACAATCATTTCTTTTTAAAAGTTTACATGGGAAAAAAAAAAATCTTCAAAAATACGTCTTCACTACCTCGGCAACTTCGTTGAGAATATGCACAATGCTATAAATTCTATAATTTTTTGGAAAATATCGATAATATATTTTAATATTTAATTAATAAAAGTAGTTATAATTTAAAAACAAATATGATTATTGTTAAATAATATTTATTTAATTTTGGCTTAGTCACAAAATTTTATTATTTTAGCAGATTGTGACATGACTTAATAATTAAAAAAATTGATAATAGTAACAAAAAGGAGAATAGATCCCGTAGTAAGGCAAGGACTATTTTCTACATTAACAATTGTGACCGTTAAATTAAATGAATCACATAAAAACATATTTTTTAAGAAGTAAAAATAAAAATATATTAATATTATATATCTATTTTATACTGAATGATATTTTTAAAAAAATTAAATTATTTTTAATATCTTATAACTTATTTCACACTTTGCAGTTTAATTTTTTTTAATAGGATATCATTCTGTAAAAAAAAATCTAAAATATTAATATGTATTTATTTTATAAATACTTAAATTTTATTTTTTGAAAAAATATTTCATAAAATTTACTTAAAATCATTAGATGAGATCCAAGATCTCAGTTTTCTAACGGAGAAAACAAACCCTGCATTACTGCAGGGGATTTGTTATCAACAAGAAGATTTCATAAGGATTGAGGAATAAGCTATTTAATGTACATAGTCCTCGATACAATATTTCTATCAATAGACTTTTTTTTTTTTAATTTGCATTTGTGTTAGTGTTGCCTTTACTTAATTATCTGTTGGAACAAGGAATTATTTCAAGATGACTTCAACTCCTCTCAACCTTACTTCAAATTCTACTATCTAAAATACTCGAATTTAAATAAATAGCTAGCTCATTAATTTTAAAGAAATATTTTAATTCTCTACTTTGAAACTTAATTAATCTTATTTTGATTATTTGTAAATTAAAAGTTTAATTATAGCTCTCCATTTTGATATTTAGTCTTATTTAATTATTTATAAATTAAAAATTTAAAAATGATCTTTTACTTTTACCTATATATAAAATTTTTAACAAGAAAGTATTTCATCCACTTCAAAATATAAAGCCAATATACAGAGCGTCTTAGAAATTTTCTTTTTCTCTTATGAGGATTCCTAATCACTATTCAGAGGCCTTTTGCTTAACACAATAACAACTTCATCACTTAAAAATTGGTTCAATAAAAAGGTTGCCAAGTGAAGAACAAATTTCTCTTCACTCACAAGTCATCCAAGCTAATACAATGAAGTATAAATTAATCAAAGTGAAGCAAAAATAAAGAAGTAAAAGATTTTAAACAATTACTAAATGGCTAAGTGAGGAGCTTTTCTTCTCTTTTTATATTATAAATTAATCAAAGTGAAGCAAAAATAATACTATTACCTCTTAGTATTTTTCTTGGGTAAGAGTGGAGAAAAGTAAGGGATCCACATTCCTTGTTGGGTAAGAATGGAGAAAAGTATTGAGAACTCCTCTAAAATTGGTTTGGGTAAAATAATACTATTACCTCTTAGTATTTCAGGACTTTTTAATTAATTTTTTCCTTATTAAGTTAACTTAATACCAAATTAGTAAATCTTAATTTATGCACGGAATTAGGATTTTTGTAAATTACATCTTTTAGGTTGTCACAGGAATAACTAGCAAGTGGTGTAGTATGTTTTGTTTGATGTTTGAATCTTTTATGCTAAAAAGAGAGTTTATTTTTATAAATAATTTCATTTAGTTTGGTGTTTAATTTTATCTAAATTAAAAAAAAAATTGTTTTTGTGTTAAATAAAGTGTATTGATGACAAAACTTCAAGATAAAAATTTTTAAATATGAATCACTGTAAAATTATGTTCGACAAAAATCAACTAAAAATTAAATTAATTCAAAATTAGTTTTGTCCCACTCTAATCCTAAAACACACATAGTAGTACTTCCCAATTTCTTTTCTTGACATTTTCTTTTTGTCTTTTCTTTTTTCTACCATTTTTTTCGGTTTGTTTTTGTATGAGAGATCTAACGCCTTTCAATTCGTCTTTCTTAATGTATATTGCAATTTTTAAAAGCTTATTTTATGTTAAAAAAATTGATTTTTACATTATATAAAACTATAATTTTATATGACAATAAAAGTATCAAAATTGATCTTAAATTTTAAAATAATATTGTAATTTTATTTTTAATATAGCATGGCAGTAAAGATTTTTAATATTTTGCTTTCACAATAAGAGTTTCACTAAGGAGCATTTATTACACCCACTACCATTAATAATTAATATTTTTACCACTTTTAATTGCATCCAATTAATAATATCTTTGGTTTTGTTTTATAGTAATATTACACTTTATCTTTTTCAAGAGGCATAATCAAACTTTTTTATTTTTTAAAATTTATAATTAGTCCCTAACAATTTTTATATCTCCATACACCTAAGTAGTATATCCACATTACCCATGATTTTTTTTAAAAAAATAATTTTTGTTTATTTGAAAATTTATCTTTTTAAATGAAGTTTCATGAGATATTAAGAGTAATATAGAAATATTACTTGGATGTATAAAGATATAAAAATTCATAAAAAATTGATTATAAATTTTCAAAAATAAAAGAAATTGATTATGCTTATCGAAGTAAATGAAAAGTAATGTTGTCATAAAAATAAAACCAAAGAAATGGTTAATTAAATACAATAAAAATAGGATTTTGCTAACCAATGTCCTTGAGGAGCATTTATTAACTTAATTATATCAATAATTATTATTTTTTCACAACTTTTCATGACATTTAATAAATGGATTTTTTAAATAATAATATTACCCTTTATTTTTTAAAAGAATTAATCAATCTCTTTTATTTTAAAAAATTTATAATCAATCTTTGACAATTTTTATATCTCCATATATCTAAGTAATATTTTTATATTATCCTTAATTTTTTATAAAAAGTAATTTCTATTTATAATTAAAACTAATCATTTTACATGAAGTTTCATGAGATATTAAAGAGTAATATAGAGATAATATTTAGAAGCATGAATATATAAAAATTCATTAGAAATTAATTATAAATTTTTTAAAAAAATATTGATTATGCCATCTGAACAAAATAAAGAATACTATTGTCATAAAAATAATACTAAAAAAACTATTATTTAGATACTATGAAAAATAGTAAAAAAAATAATTATTATTGTTGTTAGTAGATGCAATAATTGCTCTTTAACCCGTACCCTTATGACATGGGCTAGTAAAACATTAATTATTAGTGTAAGCGAGTATAATTAATGATCCTTAACCTTAACAAAACCCTTAGAAAAAATATGAATGAATTAAAAAAATTAGTTTAAGCTAAAAGGTGATAGATTCGGTGGAAATGTACACAAGCAAACGTTCAGTATATATAATGTTGGGACGATGGTCACTTGTGGGCAAGCTAGCTAGTGAGAGTGAAGCTCCGAGCAAGGGACAAGTAGGTGAGTGCATTCCCTTCACTTTTATTTAATTTTTTCAAAGCAACGTTTATATATTTACTATTAACAATCTTAAATTTTAAAATTATTATATAGGACCTAGGAAACAAATTTCTTTTACTCTGACAAACTCTGTCATAGTATATTTTTATTATGTATTTCTAAAGTCCTAGGATATGGTCTTTAAGATTAAAAGAAGTTAGCCTCTACACCTTTCAAAATAATTTCAAAGATTAAATTCCAATATAATAAATATTTAACTATAATTCTCTCTAATAATAGTGCAGATCTAGTAAATCATGGTGGACAACATACATACTGTCCAGCTAATTTTTTTTTAAACACTTTTTTTTTTTTTGTATAAATAGTCATACATGGTGTGTAGCAGGGGATCCTCTTATCTAAAAATGTTGACTTCAAACAATTTTATAATTTTAATCACTAATTTATTAATGTTAATCTTGTAATGATGCATTTAAACACTAATAGATTACTCAACTATATTAAGAAGTTGATTTTTAAATTAATCTATGATCTATGCATAAGGATTTGCAAAATTGTTACATATGTCATAATTTGAATAATTAAAAAATAACTCGAATACAAAATCTTGTATAGTGACGATATGAAAAACTAAATTGATACATTATCAATGTGCTTTTCACTTGCAACAAATGATGTGTTATAAATTTTGCGGTTTAACTTACACAAATTTTTATCTTTAGTGTATATATGGTGATGGATATTTACGTAGTATAATGACTATAAATTACTATTATCATTTATATTTTGTCAGAAAATATAAATTTTGTTTAAATAAAGCCATTTAATTTGATCTTAAACAAAGGTTAATTTGAATTCTAAATTTTAAGTATGATTTTTTATTTGTCAAATAAATATGAATACCAGTAATGTTAGACTGTTTAATATTACAATAGTATAGTATATATTTTGGTGACAGTAATAATGATGAGATGAGTATTATTAATTTTTGATAAAATTTTTGGTGCATTTATAATTTTAAGTGTATTAGTACATCCAGTTATAATATAGGGACATAATTCTAATATTAGTATTTTTTATTAATATTATTATAATTATATCCTTACATTATAATTGGGTGCACTCAAAATTGTGAATACACTAAAAATGACACCTTAATTTTTTTACATGGTAAAATTTCTCTTGGGAGAAGTCTAAATTACAAGTCTCTCCTTCTTTTATTACAATATATACATATACCTTTTAAAAGTAAAAAATTGACTAAAATAAATTTCATATCGATTTCTTTTGTTAAAAATATAACTAGTAGGAAATGTATTCATTAAAATTTTAATTTAATATCATCTATTTAGTGTTGAAAAACTACAACTTTAAGCTATTCTAGAAACATTTTTAAATTAACAATTATTTATTTATTTTTATCAAATGATTATACAATTAGTTAAATTTAGAAAAGTTGATATCCTATATTGGGCAATACATACTTGTCATGGTACATAAACTATAAATATTAGGATGTTTTAGTCAAAGCATATATAAATATAAATATAGCTTATCTTTTGTTACAAGAAAAATCTCATTTGGATCTTCTCCTTTTTAAATTTAATTTTATTTTCATCCTTCATGAATTGAAAGGTTCAAAGTAGTTTTCAACATTTAAACCTAGTCTCATTTTGATCCTCTCCAAATTAGAAGCCTCAAAATAGTCCTAAACTTTTCAAGGTTTGACACAAAGTAAATCTTCCCTTACTCTAGGTTGGGTGTGTTATTTGCTTAGTTGTTACTTAGGGAAAAAACTACTTTATGTCAGATCTTAAAAGTGGATAACCATTTTAAAATTTCCAGTCAGTGAAAAATTAAAATGAGACTAAATTCAAAAGTAAAAAATATTTTAAATATTCAATTTATGAAGAAATAAAATAAGACCAAATTCAAAAGTGAATGATCAAAACCGTATTTTTCTCTTTTTAATACGAAGTAAGTATAGGGGTATTCAAAAGGTTAATTTGTTTGGTCTCTTTTGAACCAAAACCAAACTGAATTGAGCAAACTAACTTGGTTTGGTTGGATTAATGCTCACTTTTTTTTTTCTAGTCTTACAGGTGATTTAACTAATATTTTTTAATCTTTCAGTTTCAAGTATTTGTGTGGTAATAAAAATTTAGATGTGACCTAATAACAACCCCTTACAACTTGCAAATGGTAAACACATAATGGATTTATAATTCATAATAAAAAAATGTAAACAAATATTTATAATTGTTTGGGGTTGGTTTGGTTTTAAATGTATCAGATCCCACAAAACATAAAATCAAATTGATTTTGTTGGTTTTGAAATGAAGAAAAATATAATTTTGATCCTTTAAATTTGGTTTTAAGATCACTTTGGTCTCCTAAATATGTAAAATATTAAAATAATTCTTTAAAGATAAAGTCATTCAGAAAATAAAGATTCTCAAAAGATCACTTAAAACATTTCAACAAATATGATACTTTTTTTTTTAAAAAAAGGTACTATAATACTTTTAAAGTAGAAAAGCAAATTGTGTAATTTAAACATCTAGGTAGTGATTTATCCTAATTATGTGTTATTATGCTGCCAATTAATTCATTAATTGCAAATTACATATCCAATGTTGGGAGATGTGCATACTTTAATTGTATGAGGTTGTATGTGCTGATAACTAGATTGATGCAAAAGCATTTCTTGATGAACACCCAAGAGCCTTAACTACAAAAAGTAGTTCTTTAGGCAAAATAGCTCTTCATGTGGCTGTATTGTTTGGGCACATAGATGGCCATCGAACAAAGTTTTAGCTTATGCCATAAATCCATGTCTCAGATTGTAGCATTGATATGCTATTAAAGAATCCTCCATCATTAAAAATTCCTGGCCCAGACTCTATTATTGTTTACAAATGCTATATCTTGGTACATAACATTAAGCTAGCTTGTTAGCTTTACATTGTTGTTTTCAATTCAAGCCATAACAATGATAAACAAATACTGATCTAGATCTGCTTCAACGATGCCATAAATTGCTTTTCATAACCAACAAAGAGGGGTGGAAACCAATTATTGGTATCGTAGCCATGAATTCTACATTTCTTAGTGAAAGAGAACTCGTATTCTAGAAACGATGGATCTATCATGGTTAGTATTGTTACCTAAATACTTCAAATATCTATAATTGTTAGTATTATAGGAAATACTTTAGAATTAGTTATTAGCTATCAATTTTAGTATTTGAATATAGAGAATATAGAGATATACAGTTTCTTTACATTATTATACTAGTTATAAGAGCCCTATTAAATTTCAGATCATATAAAAGTAGTTTTAACTTTTAAAATAGAAAAATAAATAATGCTATTTATTTTAAACTTAACATTTCCCTAACTTTTTGAGTGCTTGGGCTAACACTTTCCATGGAATAAGTTGCAACAGGGCTTGGTCTACTACAAAGGTTTATTTCCTGCACCTTGGGTATATGTTAGAATATCGTATAATATCTAGGGTTTAAATCTGTTAAAATATTATACAGAGTCCACTTATAAGGGGTGCTCATTAAATAAGGGTAAAATAGTAATTATAAGAATTACTACTAAATCCTAATCCTAGCTAGTCTTTTATAAATAGGGCTAGACTAATATACGATAGATAACCAAGATTAAAGAGATACTTGAGATGCTCAGAGAGGAATACTTGTGAGTATTCTGCAGTCGCATTCAAAAGGGAATATAGGTTATGAAAACTCGAGATACACCCAATACACTGTAGGTATCTCATTCGATCAGTGATCCTAACTAGAGTTCGATAAACTTCTATAGATTAGAAGAAGTATGTAAGTCTCCTACTTTGAATTTATGAATGTGTTCATTTATTTTTTATTCCCTTTATTGGTATTAGAGGATTGGGCTGGTTTTCTGATCATTTGCATATTTTATTGGGATCTGAAATTTTCTTTGGGGCTATTTTAATTAGGGTTAAAAATAGAAAATAAAAAAATTGAATTATTTTTCAAAAATTCAATCTATGACGGAATAAGGTGGAGCCTATAGTCGTGGTCGTTGGCACCTCCAAAGCCTACAACCTCCCTCGTTAAAAAAAAAAAGACCATCATCTGTTTTTCCAATTTGAGTTGCTGGTCACCGGTGGATGTGGCCGTTGGTGGCACGGCATAGTGACTGGATGTCGTCGGTGACATCAGTCACTTCTCCTGCCAGCCAAAGGCCGTCGGCAAGGATGAGAGAGAAGAGCTTAAATAGGAGCTCCAAAATTGCGTCCCTTTGATATGCTTATACCGGCGGCTTTTGTTGCCGCACTCAATGTCGGCCACCTCGCTGGTAGATATAGCATTACGGAGCCCATGAGAGGGTGACTGGTAAGTAGGCCAGTAAGCCGCAGTGGCAGTAGCAGTAAAGTGGGGAGGAAGAAGAAAAAAGAGGGAGGAAGAGGTAGCAAGCAAGTTTTGTTACATTTTTCAAAAATTTTAAAAAAAATTTCAAAAACCCTAAATTTTTTTAATGGGCTTATAGGGTTTGATCTAGGCTTATTGCTAAAGTTTTTTGTCTTAGGCCTTTAAAATTTTTTGAAAAGGATAGGAGCCTTTAAAAAAGTTTTTTTATTTCAGCTAAGTTTTAAGAATTAGGCCTTGTTATTTTAATTAGGCATGTAGCCCATCCAAAATAATCATTAAAGGCTTAATTGTTAAATCCCTAATTAATAAATATTTAGATATGTTAAAAAATATAAATTGTGTATTTATATTTTAGCCCCAAATAAATGCAATTAATTTTTAGTGAAAAATTACTTTTTTATATTCCAATAAATTTCAGTCAAGTAATATGTGATTACTTGTCATTGTATTAATTAATTTAACATTGTTTTTTTTTGTTTTGTCAATTTTCTTCCAATAGAAAATTTAGACATATAATGTTAATTTGCTTAACATTATGCATTTAATTGTGTTAATTTGTTTAACATGCGTAAGCCCTTACACTTTGGATTTGTATATCGGCTGACTACAAGTTACTAGTTCTAAGAGATCTCTCTTAGATCTATGTTCTTAGTCTAACAATGCCACATACTGGATCCGCTATTTGTTAAAGTAATAAATGCATATATTTAAATATGTTGATATGTTTAACATGTTTATTAATGAATGTTAATTAGTTTAACATTACATAATTGATTTATTAATGTGTTAATTAGTTTAACATGATAGTTAACAAATGTTAATGTGTTTAACATTTGAAAATCATGATTTACAATTTGTTTGTAGCATGATTAGGACTATTAGTTATGTCTTGATTTCATTGATTGACACCTTGCATACAACCTTAGGACGATGATTGGGACTTTATGCTCTTTCAACTCCAAGTTATGCATGGGTTAATTAGCTTAATCATACAATACTTAGTGTCATAATTTGTAAGCATGGTGAATATTAAATCTTGCATTTTTTTTATTTGATCCTGATTCAAGTCTGTCTTTCTTTTTATGTAAAGAATGACTACAGTTTCCAAAAGTATTGTTGCTAAGCTCAACAAGGGGTTGAAGCTAAATGACGATGATTATGAGATCTGAAGTACGAAAGTCCAGTATCTCCTAGAAAAGCAAGAGGCTCTTGAGGCTTTCAATAATGTCATGGAAGAGTCAGAAGCTGGAAACATGGCCTAACATAGGCATGACCATGAAGCTTATGACGCTTAAAAGAAAAAGAACTCTACTGCTCGCATTATGTTGCTGAGCACTCTGGATGATGACATCCTAAGAGAGTTCAAGGACCACCAAAGCACTATGAGGCTTTAGAACGCTCTGAGAATGAGGTTTAGAACAACGTCCATTTCTAGATTGCATTCTCTAACGATCAAATTTGACTCATATAAGAAGCATCCAAAACATTCAATGAGGAAACATCTGAGACTAATGTCAAATATGATCGTTGAACTAAAAGATGCTGGAAATGTCTTAACAGAAGAGCAATAAATCCAAGCTGTCATTCACTCTTTGTCTAGTTCGTGGGAGCATATGAAGATGCATCTCACTCATAATGACATAATCATGACTCTGGATGATGTCCGGAGGCACGTCAAACTCGAGAAAGAAAAGCTTAAATCAGCCAAGCTGATACCTGAGTTGCACATGGCAACTTCAAGTGAAAGACGTGATTTAAAGAGAAAGATCTAGGGAAAGAACAAAGAACCAGCTTAACTTACAAAAAAGTCAAAGACTAATTAGCAAGGCAAAAAGAAGCAGCGAAAAGTGATTACGACAAAAGTTAAGTGCTTCAATTGCTAAAAGTAGGGACACTATGCTAGTAATTGCCTTGAACCTTTCAAAAAGGTAACTTACACTGCTTATGCTAGAGAACTTTGTGTTTCTAGCTCTATTATGCTTACTAAATCTTGTCTTGTGTGGATTATAGACTCAGGAGCCACAGACCATATAGCGAGGGATCGTGAAACCTTTATTAGCTTCCAGTGAGTTTCCTATGGATCATTTTGGATATATGTGGGCAACAACATTAAGGTTACTATCAAAGGGATTGGAACATGCAAGTTAGTCCAGCATGGTAGTCAAGACCTGATCTTACATGCTGTCCTTTATGGGTCTTAAATTCGTCAGAATGTTATTTCAGTTTTGGTTTTACTTAGGCTAGACTATGATTTGTATTTCCATGGCAATTGTGTTAAATTGAGTTATGACTCAATTTTTTATGGTTTTGGTTATGTAACCGGAGGTTTTATTTGTATGGATTTAGATAATAAATATTACATTAATAATAATGTTAGTTTTTCCATGTTTGCCTCAACGCATGATTATGATCATGATGTAAATATATGACATGCTAGACTTGGTCATTTTGGCCAATAGAGAATGCAATGGTTAGCAAAAGATGGTTTGCTTCTCGGCATTAAACGAGTAGATTTGTTTACTTGTAAATCTTGCCTAGCAGGAAAATCTACATGAAAACCTTTCAGTAAAGTAACTAGAGCCAATTTTCTACTACAAGTAGTTCATTCTAATATCTGTAGGCCTATGAATGTCAGAGTCAGGGATGCAATGAATTATTTCATCACATTCATTGATGATTATACTTGTTTTGGTTATGTCTATTTGATTTCTCATAAGTCAAAAGAATTAAGCTGCTTCAAAAACTATATGAACTTAGTTAAGAATCAATTAGATAAGAAGATTAAGGCTTTTCAAATTGATCGAGGCTGAGAATATTTGTCGATTCAATTCAATGAATTATATGATGAGAAAGGGATAGTTCATCAGTTGACTATTCCAAGTACACTACAACAAAATGGTGTTGCGGAAAGAAGGAATATAACTCTCCTTGAGATGGTTAGGTCTATAATGGCATAGGCTAATTTGCCGATCACTTATTGGGGTAATGCATTGATGTCTGCAGCCTATGTACTTAACCATATGCCTACGAAATCAGTTGTAACCACTCCATATGAATTATGGACTAGGCGAAAGCCTAACCTAAGTGTTATGAAACCTTGGGGATGTGCTGCCTATACATATGATTCCTCTCACAAGTATAGAAAATTAGGCCTGAGGGGAAAGAAAAGTATCTTTCTTAGATACTCAAAAACTACAAAAGGTTATGTGTTTATAGGTCAACAAGATAGTGGAAGTATAACTAAATTCGAATCTATACCTATCCTTATTAGAGATAGAAGTTCTAAACACACTAGGACCACTTCATTTGAGTGAAAGGATTATAGTAGATGATAAATTAGTTTCTCATCAACAATTGTCTTCATCATTTGATACAAATAAGAGTGTTCCTGAGCTAGTTGCTCTAAGTGGGAGTGACCAAAGGGATCTCATTCCAAGTGAGAGTAGGACCAACATTCTTGATCCAAGTAGGAGTAATATTAATCTAAATGGAAACAATGAAGTAAGATTCAATGAATCACAACTGAGACGTGGTTCACGTAACAAGACTCATCGCTGACGATATGAGATTAAAGGTGGTGAACTTTTTACAATGCCCTTGTAAAATGAAGATGAGTTGAAAAATATGAAATAGGCTTTTTTATCCCATTCCAAAGATAAATGGACCAAAGTTATGGAAGAGGAAATGGAATCTATGAGAGTCAACAATGTTTAGGAACTTGTTGATCTTTTAAGGGGACGCAAGGCTATTGGGAACAAGTGGGTTCTCAAAATCAAGAAAAAAATTGATGGCACGATTGAAAAATTTAAGGCTCGACTAGTAGCAAAGGGGTATACATAGCAGGAAAGAATTGACTATGAGGAGACTTTTTCACCTATTGTACAATTTACCTCTATTCGCTTCCTTCTAGCTATAGTGGCTTATCTAGATCTTGAATTACATAAGATGGATGTAAAAAACTGCCTTTCTCAATGGAGAATTAAATGAAGAAATTTATATGGAACAACTTGAGGGTTTAATTAAAAAGGGCCAAGAAGAAAAAGTTTGTAAACTTTTAAAGTCAATCTATGGCCTTAAACAATCTTCAAGGCAGTGGTATATTTGCTTTCACAATACAGTCATCTCTAATGGTTTCGTTATGATGAGTGAAGACAACTGTGTATATACCAAAAGATCTAAGGACAAGTATATGATTATGACATTATATGTTGATGACATACTCATAGCTGGAAATGATCTGGAGCTGATCAACAAGGTAAAGACCAAGTTGTCATCTCGCTTTGAGAAAAAGGATATGGGTGAACCTGCATACATTCTTGGAGTTAAGATTTCAAGAAATCGTCTTTCTTGGTACCATTCGTCTAATGTTGAAGAATACAAACTATTCATAGGGACTCCTTCTGTCATTATACTTGCAAGTGTTCCAGTGTCCCTCTTTGTGTTGTCACAATTCCCTCTTCTTCTTCATACCGTTATTTCTACATATGCAAGCATGTTTGATAAGAAAGTGGAGTTATGGCCATGAAATGTCTATATAATTGATGTCGTACTATATGTCTTTTATTAATTGAATGATTAAGATGTTTCTTGTCTTTGTAAGATCATATTCAATCCAGCATTGCACGTTTAAACATTTTTTTTCCTGTCATAAAAACCTAGGAAGAAAATTTATGCAACATTGTTAAATTTTGTACATATTTCTACTTTTTCAATTTTCTAATACTGGTGTTTATTTAATTTTTCTGCTTCATCTTCTTATGGCATGGTACTTCTAGGTAATAAACTAATTAATAGTTTATCTGTAGAAGTAAGAAGCTGACGTACTTGTTTATCCTATTCTTTTTCCTACATCATTATTATGTTTGCCTTCAATTAGAACATGGCTAAATTGATGACACTCAAAAATTAACTAAATAACATTAATTTTGACTTCGTCACAAAATTTTTATAGTCAAGTAGAAAGCAACATGACTTAATAATACTTAAAAATTGATAATTACATTTGTGATTGTCTGTTACTTCACAATCTGCAACAACATTAACAAAACTATTTTATAAGGAGTAAGAAGCAACCTATTTGATGAATATATAGTCTTACACACTGTATTACTGTTATAGAAAAGAATACAATTTTAGTTCCTTATTTTTAATCTAAAGTAGTAATTCGTCTTCTAAAAATATAAAGTATTAAAATGATCCTCTAAAGATGAAAAAATGAATAAATTTTGTTCCTATGGATGATCATATTGATCTTAAGACCAAAAGTGACGAACTAAAAATGTAATTTTCTCATATTTCTATCAATAGGCTTTTCTTTTTCTCTTTTTTTCTTGTGTCATTGTTAATTTTTCCTTTTATTTATTTATCTTTTCAAACAAGGAATTATTTCAAGATCACTTCAACTCCTCTTCAACCTTCCTTCAAATTCTACAATCTAAAATACTTGAAATTCATATAAATAGATAGCCCTAGTTGGGGTAGAACATCAACCCAATTGGCATGGTTAACCTGGCTTGGTGGGTCACATTGGGTCGGGTTGAACCCGACTACCTAAAAAATTTGCATCTTTTGACCCGGCAAGCCGGGTCCCAAGTTGATATAAGACCTGGTCTAACATTTGCATCTTTTTTCCAAAATTTTTAATTTATTTATAATAACTTTTATTTTAAATAGATATTTATAATATTAATTCTTTTCAAATTTTAATCACTTTTCATTCTAAATCTCAATATTATTTTTCATTTCCTTTTTATTCATTTCAAATATTAATTTTTTTACTTTTCATAAAAAATTATTCTTATTAATAAAAATTTTGTTTTGATAAAATAAAAAATATAAAAAGTAATTAATTGATTCGGCCTAAACCCCTTCAGTCACTTACAGGGCCAAAATGGGCCAGATTAGGTCTTGAGTCTAAAAAATGAGACCCGTCCTAAAACCAATCTAGGTCTCGAGTCCTGTAAAAACCCAACCTGGCCTGGAACTTATGCACCTCTGGCTAGCCCATCAATTTTTGAGAAAAGAATATTATTTTAGTCCTTTACTTTTGAATTAGTTTCATTTTGGTATTCTGCAAATTCAAAATGGTTCTCCACTTTTAAATTTAGTCTCATTCTGGTCGTTTACAATTTGAAACTCTCAAAATGATCCTCCACTTTGGAACTTAATATCAATTTGGTCATCTACAAACTAAAAGTCTCAAAATGGTACTACATTTTTATACATAATCTCATTTTAATCCTCCACAAATTAAAATTTACAAATTGATCATTCACTTTTACCCATATAAAAATTTTTAACAAGAAAGTACTTCGTCCACTTAAAAATGCAAGTATATATATATATATATATATATATATATATATATATATATATAGCCACACACACTTTCTTCTTCTTTTATGGAGTTCATTTAGAGCCCATTTGCTACAACACAAAAACAACTTCATCACTTAAAAATTGGCTCAACAAAAGCTTGCCAAGTGAAGAATAAATTCCTCTTCACTCACAAGTCATCCAATCTAAACACAATGAAGCATGCAACCATTTTCTCCCTTATCTTTTACTTTTAACAAGCAAAAATAAAGAAGTAAATTAAAAGATACTAAACAATTTCTAAATGGCTAAGTCAGAAGCTTTTCTTCTCTTTTTATATTACCAATTACTCAAAGTGAAGCAAAAAGATAGGGCAGTGACGTGATAAGGAAGAAGGAAGGAAGCGTCTTGAGCAAGAATGGAGAAAAGCATTGAAGAGTGCTCTACAAGTGGTTTGGGTAAGATTATACTATTACCTCTTAATATTTAAAGACATTTTAATTTTTTTAGTAACTTAGCTCAATACCAACTTAATAAATCTTAACTTATTCCTTAAATTAGAGAAAGTAATTATCTACATTTGCAAATTACATCTTTTGGTTACCCCTTGAATAGCTAACGAGAGGAATTTGTATTCTCTATAGTAGTATAGATCTGATGGTCTACGTTAAATGATTGCACAGATCTAACGGTCCATAATTAATCTGACAAATACAAACATTTTAAAAAAATAAGGGATTAGTAGAGCTTTTATTCACGTTTTAATCTAAAAGAATATAAATATTCATATATTATTACTTAACTTTGCATTTGAATGTGGCTTTCAAAAATTTAAAGAAAAAACCTCCAAACTATTATATGTCAAATTCTAATTCTAAATGAGGCAGCTTGGCGCAAGGCACGAAAAAACAAGAACTTTAGGAATGGCTAACCAAGAAGAATGCTGGTGGGAATTATAAATTAGAATAAGAAAGATAATAAATATAAAAAGTAACATTAAAAGTGTGCTTAACTTCCATTGCTTAATTTATACCCAATTTTTAATGAAAATAACCTCAATTATTTGATATATATTTCGATTTTTATGTCAAAAAATTGCACAATATAAAACTGTAATTTTATATTTAATATGACAATAAAAAGCATAAAAATTGATGTTAAATTTCATAAAATATTATAATTTTATTTTTTTAATATAATATGACAGTAAAGATAGTTAATAATTTTACCTTTAGGCTAAATATAAATTAATTTTATTTGCATAAAAATAAAATCAAAGAAGAGTGGGATGTCATTTTAAAAATAAACAATATGAAATCTAATTAAATTTTAAAAGAAATTAGGGTAGGTCAGTCAAAGAATATTAATATTGGTGCTTCTAAAAGTGATAGATTCGTTGGAAATATACACAAGCAACCATATGTTCTGCATGTATATATATATATATATATATATAAAATATGTTGAGAGTTGGGACGATGCTCACTTCTGAGCATAGCTTGTAAGTGTGAAGCTCTTAGCAAGGACAAACAAGTGGTGAGTACATTCCTTTTTTTTAATTTAATTTTAAGATCGATTTAATTATTTAAAGACAGAAGCATGAGTAATTGAATTAATTGATCTGCAAAAAAAAGAGGTTTATTTTAAATTTATGATATCTCGAATAATAATACAAATTGCGTAAATTATGCAGATCTCTTGCCGGCCTGAGTTTTAATTTCTCTCATAGAAGGGAGTCTTTACTTATACCCAAAATGCCTGTGTTCCTTCCATTGAAATCAGAATCCAAGCCATAGCTTTGGGTGCCAGGTCAGTGCTATACAACACAAACTCATTCTATTGGTCAGTCGTAATATATTTATGTAGTATTTTATGTGGTGTGCTGATATAATAAATCATGACAGAGAGAGAAAAAGTGAAAATCCCACAAGTAATGTGACTGTTAAAAGTATTTTCCCAATAGATTAGCCAAATATATTAATATTTGTGAAAAAAATTATAATTATAAATATTGTTGTAAATGCTTATAATGTAGATCCATAACCCCATATAAGGACTTCAAATGACTCTTTGTGAGGTGACTTTCTAAGACCATTTCTCAACCCTTTAGGATTATATTCTTACAGAACACTTATTCAATTTGTATTATGATATTATGTAAATTAATTTTTATTATGTGCATTAAATTTGCTTTCATGATAACAGGCCTACAAATAGGGAATGAGAAGGCTACTCCCTTTTCTCCTTTCAATTTCTCTCTTATTCTCTTCTATATTTTTCATTAGTTTTATTACACGTTATCAGCATGATTTTGCTTCTTCTTAGTTCATATCAAATTTGTTACCTTCTCATTTGATTTGAAGGCACAATGGTTGATCCAAGTTCTTGATTCAAATCAAATTAGTACTTTCTTATTTGATGTGAGGTAATATATTTACCCCTTTACTTTATTAAGATCTTATATTGTTCAAATGATCTTATAATTATCAAATTTATTTCAGTATTTAGTCTTATAAATAGTATGTAATAAACAAGTTGCCAAAAAGGTTTTTTTATGATCAATTTTCTAAATATATACATGGTTATGCATCTATTTGATAACATTCAATGGAAAATTATTAAAGATTATTTTGGTGAAATGTCAAATTATTATAAATTATTTTGGTGGAATATCAATCCATTGAAGTTTATTGTCTTCACAACAATGTAAGAATTTTTGTTTGCTTTATATTATTCATAGACTCATAGTTTATCTATGTTTGTAATATAATTTTTACTTTGATATTAGAAAATGCTTTGGAAATTAAAAGGCTACACATGATTGGATGACCAAATACCTCACATTTGTTGGTTATTTTATAGTCAACAACTCAATCTTTGAATAGATTTGCTCATAAAATATTGCGTATCATATTTTGATGAATGAAGGAAAGTTAAGTGGTTATAAAGTTTTGTTTATTATAACCTTAAAGGCTATACGCTTCACACCACCATATCATATTAAAAACTCTCCATTATGTTTATGAGCAAATTATTGACCATTTATGATATTCCATGAGCCAAAAGTGTTCATTATAATGATGACCCACCATGAATATTAAAATAAAATAAAATTATCTCATGGGTAGTGGTTATCATAAGTTATTTTGAAGCCTAAATAGCTACCAAAGGTTTAATGGAGATATTATTATTGTAATCAATTTTATTATGACAATTTATGTAGTTCATGAGAATTTTATCTTAATTACACTTATAGCATATTATTCATGTCATTATTCATTCAATATTGATTATTGATATATTCTAAATATATGCATCTTTAGAATGTCATAACATTGTTATTAATTTGCAACCTGAAGTTTGCAAGATTGTATGTTCACAATTTACAGACTATACTATCAGAATTGTTTTTGTTGTTATCTCAAATTTGATGATTAAAAGTTTATTGAGATACTTGTTGAAAAGTCTAATTTTCCATGTTTTCAAACTTCTATGGTCAAATAGAATATTGTTAATTGCTTTAAATTATTTATATACCATTGTTTATGAGAACAAAGTTCTATATTAATTCTGTGAGCATATTATATGCATCAAGCTAACAATTTATATTTAAAAAGTCCCCCCCAGTAAAATTAACTTTTTGGTTATGAGCCAAATGTTACACATTAAAAAAAATTTCAATGTACAATTCATAATCTTATTTGTCCACAATAATGCATAAAGACAAGTCCTTATTTAAAGTTAAGAAAATGTTAGAATAAATATCCAAAGGAGATATATTTGTGGCATTGTTTGCCTATTACCATTTGGTTATATAATCTCAAAATTAGGGGGAAAATATGTAATAGAACAAATATTATGCATCAATATTTTGTTTTGTGATCCTCACATACCACAATTGAATATTAAAAGATTCATTGAAAAGTATTGCAAATAATCTGCCAGAGACATTTGTTGACCCAAATAGGGTGATAAGATTACTTATTAGGTATAAATAATCCAATTATATTGATTACCTGTTCCATGAAAGAAAAGCTTTTGAAAATGAAGAGGAGCATATAATTTATATGGTTGAATTAAGGAGTTAGATACCTTTGAAGAGACATTGACATAACTAAATCTTTAGAAGAAATTCAGGTATATGAAAGTGATAATGTGAAGATACCTTAATAAGTTATGTCATTACAAAGAAATATGAAATTTTGGAATGATATAGTTGTCAATAAAATTATAATATAGTACACAATATTATAGAATTGAGTGAGGATTATGAATTATTAAAAAGTATTGATATAAAATTATTTGGCCAAAGTAGAATGACAAAGTAATATTAACATGTGAAAGTTAATTGGACTTGCAATCCAAACACTTGAAGGTGTAAACATAGTGAGGTACAAAAATATGATGAGAAAATGAAATGAGAATAATATATCATGAAGCTTTTCACAAAACCTAGCATGTGACTATGGAAATATATTATTTTGTGGTGGATATAATTGTTTAATCTAGCAATAAATGAATTACATATTGTGCATCTACAAATATGATAGCAAGTTATTTAAAGGAATTATTTCATAATATTATATAAATGAAAATCATTAAAAGATTTGAAATTCTTAAAACGTGAAACTCAAGTAGTTGATACATTTATTAAAGGCATTCATGGACACAAGTGGTAAATTTTTTAAAAAGACTCAAAAACTTTGAAAGAAGCTATTTGCCATTGCTTATCAATAGATGAAATTCTAGAACAATTTTCATGGGTAATAGATTATTGGAAATTAAAATTTTTAGAAAACAAAGTCTTGTCTTAATTTACAGACTAAGCATTTAACAAATGAAATTTTTTTTCATCAATTGAAAATAAACTTTCATGAATAAATCTCTTCTATTATGTACCCCAATACTTGTGAGATTGCTTGATATAAATTTAAATCCATTCTAATATCAAGAAGATGATGAAGAACTTATTGATCCTAGAAATCATATCTTCGTGCTATTAAGGTTTTAAAATTTTTTGCTAACAATGCATAACTAAATATGACAATATGTTAACATCTTTATAAGATTTACTTCCTCTCCAACATGAAGATATTAGGATAATATAGTTATTTAATATACGTAAAGCTTAATCCAAACAAGTTACTTATATATATATATATATGGAGATATAGCTATATCATGAAACTCTAGAAAACAAATTTTAACTGCTTCATATCATGTTGAATTGATTACTACACATGAGACAACTTGACTATGAGATTGGCTTAAGTTAATGACCTAACATATCCAGAAGATGTGTAGTTTTCCTTCAAAGAAAAGTTTCCAACAACACTATACAAAGTTAATGCAACATGCAGAGATAAGGATACGTTCAAGGAGATAGAAAAACAAATTTCAATAAAATTCTTGTTTACTCACTATCTTCAAAAGAATAGTGATGTGCAACAAATTCATACATATAATAATCTAGCATATTTGTTTACTTAGAAATTACCAATAACCACATTTGAGAAGTTGATCAACAATATTAGGATGTGCCAATTCAAATACATTAATGATGTTGTCATCAAAGGGAATAAAGATACACTGTACTCTTCTTCCTTAACCAAGGTTTTATGCCATTGACTTTTCCATGGTAAGGTTTTTTAACGAAATAACTTACATGTTATAAATATTGTGTACCTTTTTTCCTTCACTAAATTTTTATCTCACTGGGTTGTTTCAAATAAGATTTTAATGAGGCATAATATTTGTCAACAAACATTCAAGGAGAAGTGTTGTAAATGCTTATAATGTAGATGTCCATAACTCCCATAAAGACCTCAAATGATCTTTTGTGAAGTAACTTTTTAAGACCCTTTCGCATGATTATGGATAACTCTTTAAGATCCTATTCTTGTGTAACATCTATTCAATTTGAACTCTATCACTATGTAAATTAATTTTTATTTATGTACATTTAGTTTCATTTTTTTTTTTTACGATAAAAGGCCTATAAATAGGTCATATGCCAAAGATGATGTATCCAAAGGAATGAGAAGGTTACTCCCATTTCTCCTCTCATTTTTCTCTCATATTTCTCTTCTATACTTTCCATTAATTTTATAACAAATATTTCCTTCTAAAAGTTTTCATGGGCAAAAAAATATCTTCAAAAATACGTCTTCACTACCTCGGCAACTTTTGTTGAGAATATGTACAATGCTATAAATTCTATAATTTTTTGGAAATGTATCGATAATATTTTTAAATATTTAAATAATAAAGTAGTTATAATTTAAAAGCAAATATGGTTATTGTTAAATAGTATTTATTTAATTTTGACTTAGTCACAAAACCTTGTTACATTAGCAGATTGTAAAATTGATAATTACATTTGTAATATTCCGTCACTTCACAATCAGTAACAATACAAACAGAAAAGGAGAATAGATCCCGTAGTAATTTAAGGAGCATTTTCTTCATTAACAAATTGTGACCGTTAAATTAAATGAATCACATGAAAAATATTTTTTTTAAAAATAAAAATTATATATTATTTGAAAATAAAAATATATTAATATAATATACCTATTTTATATCGAATGATATCTTAAAGTAAAAAAGATTAAAGTGCTTTTAATATTTTATAGTTTATTTTATACAGTGCAATTTAGTTTTTAATAAAATATTATTTAAAAAAATTAAATATAAATATATTTTAAATTTATAATACTTAATTTTTATTTTAAAAAAACATATTTCGTAAAATTTATATAAAATCATTAAATGAGATCAAGCCATCTCAGTTTTTAATGCAGAAAACAGACCCTGCAATGTTGCAGGCGATTGTTCTCAACAGGAAGATTTTATAAGGATTAAGGAGCAACCTATTTAATCTAGATAGTCTTAGATATAATATTTCTATCAATAGGCTTTTTTTTTCTTTTTTCTTTTTTTGCATTAGTGTTAGTGTTGCCTTTACTTAATTATCCATTAGAACAGGGGATTATTTCAGCAAGGAATTATTTCAAGATGATTTCAACTCTTTTTCAACCTTACTTCAAATTTTACAATCTAAAATACTTGAATTTATATAAATAGCTGGCTTATTAATTTTTAAAAAAAAAATTTAGTTCTCTACTTTAAAACCTAATTTTATTTTTGTCATCTTTAAATTAAAATTTTTAATATAGTTCTTCATTTTAAAATTTAGTCTCATTTAATTATCCATAAATTAAAAGTTTTAAAATGAAATTTGACTTCTACCTATGTATAAAATTTTAAAAAATTGGTTCAATAAAAAGGTTGCCAAGTGAAGAACAAATTCCTTTTCACTCACAAGTCATCCAAGCTAATGCAATGAAGGATAAATTAATCAAAGTGGAGCAGAAATAAAAGTAAAAGATGTTCAATAATTACTAAATGGCTAAGTGAGGGGCTTCTTTTCTCTTTTCATATTATAAATTAATCAAAGTGAAGCAAAAAGATTGGAAAGTGCCGTGAGAAGCAAGAAGGAACAAACTTCTTGGGTAAGAATGGAGAAAAGCATTGAGGACTCAAACTTTTTAATTTGTTTTATTAACGTAATTGAATGCTAACTTAATAAATCTTGATTTATACACTGACTGAATTGGGATATTTGCAAATTACATCTTTTTAGACTGTCGTGCAAATAGTTAATAAGAGGTATAGTAGGTTTTGTTTTATGTGTAAGAGACTTAAAATCTCGTTTGTAAACTAAAATGGAAATTTACTTTATAAATAATTTTGTTTGGTTTGACAATTAAATTTCTTTAAAATTAATTTTGTCTTTCAAATTTTTATCTACACAAAAATGACAGCAAAAATTACTTTTGCATTGAATATGTTTATCGATGGCAAAACTTAATTTTGAGATAAAAGCTTTTAAGTACAAATTACAATTTTATAAAATCACATTTGATCAAAATTTAATTGATTCATAATCAATTTTTCCTGACTCTAATCCTAACACTCACGTAGTTGTCCCTCCATTTTTTTCTCGATATTTTCATTTTATTTTTTTTGCTTTTTTCCACCATTTTTTTATTTGATTTTTTTTTAATGAGAGATCTAATTAATAGACGTCTTTCTTGATTGATCAACAAGTTTGTTTACCCATCTCTAATTTTTTGGTACATTTATCGGAGTTTTGTAATTTTTCTTAGATTTGGTCTAACAATTTTAAGCAAGTATGAAAATTGTCAAATCTGATACTAAAAGTCAAAGTTCAAGGAATAAGTAGAGCTTTTATTCACGTTTTGATCTAAAAGAATATAAATATTTACTTACTATTACTTAACTTTGCATTTTTATGTGGCTTTACAAAATATTTAAAAAAAAAAAACTCCGAATGACCCATTTTTATATATAATTCTAAAGCAAGAACTTTAGGATGGGCTAACCCAGAAGAATGCTGGTGGCAAATATAAAAATAGAATCAGAACGATAAAAAATATAAAGAGTGAGATTAAAAATATGAAATATAATTAAATTTTAAAAGAAATTAGGGTAGGTCAGTCAAAGAATATTAGTGTTGGTGCTTCTAAAAGTGATAGATTCGTTTAAAGACTAAAAAAAAAAATTGATAGATTCGTTGGAAATATACACAAGCGACTATATGTTCTGCATGTGCAATATATATATATATATATATATATATATATATCAACACCCATCATTGCCCTACTGTCTTCCATCCAATGAAAGTTGTGGTGGTTTATTAAATTGGCAATGCTCTTCCCTTCATTTGCAATATTGAAAGAATACATACATTTTATTATTTTTTTAAATATTATTACAAATTAAAAGTCTAGAAAATAATTGATCAATATTTATTATAAATAATTCAATATTTATATTAGAAAGTGAAAAAGTTTTTTATCCAGTTAAAAAATAAAAAATAAATATTTTTTAAAATAATATATATGTTATGTACTATTTTTTTGAAATATTTATTACATGATAAAAAAATTTTAAAACCATTTAATAATATTTATTATGAATAATTTAATATTTTTATTGATATCATAATAGGGACATTTTGGCCATTTCATTTATTATTAGTCTCATTCCATCATTATTTTCATTGTGCCAAATAAAGTTTACAACTTTATTCTCATTTCCATTCCCAGTGTATCAAACATATTTTGGTATTAAAACTTTCCATTTCATTCTTATTCTTTTTCCTATTCTCTTTCCCATCTACTTTCTTTTCGGATACCAAGTAGGGCCTTAGTTTTGAAATTTATAATTGAACCCAAGAATAATAAAATTGAAAATTTAGAGATGCTTCAAATGGTAGAATGCTCTCAAGAGTCTTTTACACTATTTTTACTAATAGTGTCTTGAAATTTTAACTTTTGATTGTAATTTCAACCATTAAATTATGAATATCAATTCCATCAAGACGCGATTAGTTTAGAAGAGTGACAATTTTATATTGGCCAAACATATATTTAATATTTTTATATCATTAAATAACAATATAAAGGCATTTTAGTCAAAATAGGTGTAAATATAGCTTATCTTTGACAACATAGGATGTAAGCATAGTTCTTCTTTTCAATTTATGGGAAGGTAATGTAATTTTTCAAAAACAAAGAAAACCATTGAACAATTTAGACATATCTTAAAAGAAGATGCAGTAATTCACCCTAATTATACATGTGTGTGTATGCGTGTGTATTTTGAATGTATATTATCAATTGAATAATTGTTGATTATAGACATAGATGAGTTAAAGCAAGAGGTGGAAGAGCAAGAAACTATTTACACTATGTACAAGGCTATATGTGTTAATAAATGGCATGCTATAGAAGAATTCCTTCGAGCAGGTCATGATGTGACTACAAAAATTACTCACACTAGCAAAATCACTCTTCATGTGGCTGCATTGTTTTGGGCATGAAGATATGGAGAAGTTGATGGCATTAGTCCCACTAGAACACATGGAAACTATTGATGATTTTGGCAATACACCACTTTTGCTTGCTATAGTTACCGAAGTTACACAAGTTGCAAAATGCCTAGTGAACAAAAATATCAAACTACTTGCCATTCCAACCCAAGCATATGAACTTCTTGTTACACTAGCTTTTCTTAATGGTCATAAAGAATTGGGTCGTTATCATTATTCTGTCACTCCATTGGAATGCTTTGAACAAGGCTCACAAGGTCCTATATTTCTTCATTGTTGTATGCAAATGCTATATCTCGATATGTAAAATCAAAGCTAGCTAGTTAATTAGCTTTATATTGTTGTTTTAAATTCATGCTATGATTATGATAAATAGACATAGTTCTGGATTTGCTTTAACGACGCTAAGAATTGCTTTTTGCAGCTGATGATGAGGGGTGGAATCCAATTATTGGTATCGCAGCCATGAATTCAGCATTTCCTTATAAAAGAGAACTTGTATTTTGGAAACGATGGATCTATAAATGTTAGTATTGTTACCTAAATACTTCAAATATCTTCCTTCAAATATGCAAGATGTTGGGTGACACTTGAGAGACTTAATGGATGAATTTTAGGTTGGAATTTTATTTTCAAGGCCCTGATATACTAATAAAGTATTTTGGGAAGTTTGATATTATTTGGATTTCGTTTAAGGGGATTTTACACCAAATATCATAAATAAAATTACGATTCTACTTAACTCCATATAATCACAATCATATATTTATTTGAAGGGATAAATGAACGAATCTTAAACTAAAATTTGGTACAAAATTAGCTATCATATTATTCTAGTTTCAAAAAAAATTTCAAAATTTTTAGAACTTTATAAAATTTATTATGAATTTTCAAAATTTTACCATATGAACTGTTCCTCTTCAACCAGAATTTGTCTTTCCTATTTAGCAACCATCTTACCATATTTCCTTCACTTTTACCACTTGATTGGCTCTAATTTCTTGTGAACACTTGGACTACTTGCCTAAAGGATATTACGTATTATAGTATGACACCTAGCAGGTCTCAATGCATCTTTTGGGGTCACGGGAACGAATCTATAAACTACCTCTTCACCTTGTGTCATTTTGCAAAGGCCATGTGGTTTACATCGCCCCTAAGCTTAGGGTTCAAAAATCCAAAAGAACAAGACATGTTATTATAGCTCAAAGATTTGTTCTCAAATGATTGCAGAAGTCTCAAGTCCAGGGAAGACATTTCCAATTTCCTTCTGGTAACTATTCATGCCATTTGGCGAGCCAGAAATGCAACCATTCTCCTCGAGACTAAGCCAAAACCACTAGAGACCCTAAGGCAAATTCATCACATCCTGAACTCTTTCTAAATGGCTCAAAATAATTTTGGCAAGGCAGATGATAGAACCTAAGCAAATATTTCCGTTCTAAATGTGACAGAAGGATGGGTCATTTTTTTAAGGACCAGAAAATGTATATGAAGAAACTAGGTCTCTATTTTCTACTTCTCAGTCTCTCTAAATGGAAAACATATGTAGAGCCATAGATGAAAAAACAATACTGCAGTGCATATCGGCACAGGACTAAAAAAAGCCATAAGAGCATCCCTCCATTGGATCTGCTAATTCCAGCAGCAATGTGATTGCAAACATAACAAAATTGGTATCCTACTAGCTAAAAAATCAAATCTAATGAAGATCCTATACTATAGGGGGACCTTGGGTTAGACATTCTAAGTGAAGATATAAAGAGGCTAAGCTCAAATTTCAACAAGGTCTACTACAAAGTGTGGAGCATGCAGGATCGCTTGGCACATGAGGTTAGACTCTCCTTTCCGCACCGACCTCTATTTAGTATTTAACCTTTTGTTGTACTCTTTATTGTTTCTTTATGCAATTGAAAAAATTAATAATTCATCTACAGAGGTAAGAAGCTGACATACTTGTTTATGTTATTCTTTTTCCTACATCATTACGATGTTTGCTTTTAATTAAAACATGGCTAAAATGTTGACACATCTAACATTAACTAAATAACATTAATTTTGACTAGGTCATAAATTTTTGTTATTTTAGAAAATTGTGACATCACTTAATAATCCTAAAAAAATTGATAATCACATTTGTTATTGTCTGTTACTTCATAATCTGCAACAACAGTAACAAAAATATTCTATAAGGAGTAAGGAGCAACCTATTTGATGAACATATAATCTTAAACACTGTATTACTATCGAGAAAAATTATAGCTCATTACTTTTATTTGAAGTTTGAATTTAGTCATCTAAAGAAAGAAAATGAACGGAATTGGTCCCTATTAAGGACTAAAATGATCAATACAAGACCTTTATTTTCTAAAGGATTTCATCTTTGAATGGCTGTATTGATAATTTCAATTTTTGTAGAACCACATTGATCTTAAGACCATAAGTAAGGAACCAAATTTGTATTTTTCTCACATTTCTATCAATACGTTGTTTTGTTTTGTTTTTTTTTTTTTTTTTTTTGCCTTGTACTTATTTATCTATTGGAACAAGGAATTATTTCAAGATGACTTCAACTCCTCTTTAACTTGCTTCAAATTCTACAATCTAAAATACTTAAAATTTATAAAATGCTAGCCTATTAATTTTTTAAGAAAAAAAATATTATTTTAGTCAAGCTACTTCCCTACCCTATCTATAGAATTTTAGCTATACATGGTTAAAGAACTACAAAAACAAAGGTGGAAGAAAAAAAGATAAGTAAACTCTATGGTCTAGTTGGTCCCAAGATGGTTACGGTGCTTTAAATCCTTTAGAACTAACCTTTTTCCTTCTTCTCCTCCTTTTACCAACTTCTTTTCGACCCTTCCCTTCCAAAAGTTACCCTAGAAAGTGAAAAGTTTCTATTTATAGTTCAATTTTCACACATGTCAGAAAAACAGCAAATACCCTAACATGACTTTATATGCCTAGGCATTGAGTGACCAGAACAAAAAAAAAATAATGGTTGTATTGAATGCTTAGGCAATGGGTAGGATGTTTGGGTAGTGGGTGACCAGAATGCATAATATTAAAATAACAGTGAATGCTTAGACATTGCTTTAGGTGCTTAGGCATGGAAGAATCAAGACACGCTTCTCTAAAGACAAAATCCAAGTCTCTCTAGGCTTCCAAATATGAAATTAGTTAGTAAAACACATTGATTTAGTGCAATTAAGTTAAAATAAAAGAGTTTACTAACTTTAAATTGTAATGCTAAGAGCAAAAACTTGAAATTCATATATACTTTTCGCACAAACAATATTTTTAATAAGAGAATTTAAGAATAAAATCAAACTTATCAAATAACAACTTCAGACACCTAATGGGCTCAATAGAAAGCTTGCCAAGTGAAGAACAAGTTCCTCTTCACCCACAAGTCATTTGAGCTAGTACAATAAAGCATATGCAACCATTTTCTCCTTGTCTTTTACTTTAAACAAGCAAAAATAAAGAAGTAAAATATGTCAAACAATTACTAAATGGCTAAGTGAGCAGCCTTTCTTCTCTTTTTATATTACTTAGTGAAAGTGAAGCAAAATGATAAGGGAGTGACATTAAAGGCAAGAAGGTAGGAAGCTTGTTGGGTAAGAATGGAGAAAAGCATTGATGAGTCCTCTAAAAGTGGTTTAGGTAAAATTATACTATTACCTCTTAATATTTCAAGACATTTTAATTTTGTTCTTATTAACTTGATTCAATATCAACTTAATAAATCTTAAACTTATTGGAAAAGCCAATAGAAGAGTCAATAGAAGAGTCAAAAATCGTTAGAGCAGCTTTTAGTGCTCAATCCAGATAGTGCCTTAAGTCCCAATGGATTCAATGCAAAGTTCTTCCAACATTACAAGGAAATAATCAATAAAGATGTAATTGGCATGGTCAAGTCATTCTTTGACCGAGGTCACATGTTACGTAGCCTCAATAAAAATTTTATTGCATTAATCCCTAAAAAACCCTCTCCTCAGATAGTCAAAGATTTTTGGCCAATTAGCCTTGCAACATAACTTACAAGATAATATCCATGGTCATTTATGCTAGGATGAAAGATTTCCTTAGGAACTATATCTCCCCTACTCAGAGCACCTACCTTAAGGACTAACTTGTCACTGACAATGTCATCATGGCTTTAGAAATCTTAAACTCCATCATATGGCAAAGACATATAAAGAACAGGGAAGGCGCTCTCAAAGTGGATATTATGAAAGCCTTTAGCAACCTCTCATAAATTTTTATAGAAGCAGCACTGCAAAAAATGAAGTTTCCCCCAAAATGGATTGGAATCATCATGCAGTGTGTGACCAAAGTCTCCTATCAAGTCTTAGTAATAAGAAGAAAACCTTACCCTTGCAACTAGGAAGAGGGATAAGATAGGGGACCCACTTTCCCCTTATCTCTACATTCTTTTGTGCATAATTAAAGCAAAAATAAAAATGCATGCCTAGAAAGGTATTAAATGAGGAAGATCCACTGAGGCCATCACACACTTAATGTATACAGACGACATTCTCCTATTTTTTTTTAGGCCAAACCAAAAGTGTATACAATGGTACAAAAGACACTGGATGCCTTCAATAGAATGTCAAGACTGATAGTAAATAGAAGAAAATCTGCATTAATATTCAACCCTAACACACCCATGTGTTTTGAAAAATTCTTGTTCGATACTTTTGGGATCAAATACGGGGAAAAGATAGGCAAATACATAGGCTATAACATTGACCCTGGAGGTAGAAACCAATAGACCTATCAACAAATAGTTGAGAAAATCGACAAGAGGTTGCAATCTTAAGAAAGTGACATACCCCTAACTGAGGGAATGTGACCGATATAAAGAGCAAAGTAAACCTCACCTCTATGAACCAAAATAAGCCAAGCAACCTAATTAGTTTGATAACAAAGCTCTATAAAGAGGAAAAAAATAAAAGCTAAATTATATTAAACCACCACTTAATGAAATCTCTATTAATCATACATAAGCATATATTTCACCATATGACTCTTATGTGGAACTTTCAACAGAGTCTTTCTTGACGTATGGACTTTTTAAAATTTCCACCACTAAAACCTAAGGATTAAAGGGAATGAGAGCTCCGCTATCATAAAGGAATATAGCCAAACAATCCAAGATTTCTAATATAAACTCTATCCCCCACCTATGATAATTAGAGCTACTAGGGTAGAAAAAGTACAACAATTTATAACACAAAGAAATCCTTTTATGCCCTTACAGACTATGTAGGGCTTACCAATGGATATTTGTTTGGACCATACGCAACAGAGGAGTTCTAAGGTCAATGTTGCTCTCAAGAAGAAAAAATAGAAAAAAGAGAATGAGTGACAACACTTAGTGAGCAAATATTACTGACTATACTGGGAAGGGAACTAACAAGATCAATAGCGTTTTTCACAATCATATAGCATCTTAATAAAACCATATAGAGTTGCATAAATCAAAATACTTAAAATCAGTAAAATATAAATCACTACGTAAAAATTTTGAGTTTTATGGCAAATTAAAGATATGTTCTAAAATGAAGAGAACAATTAAATATTCAAACTATGATTTAAAAGATATAAGGGTGAAAAATATCTCACAGAACTAACAATAAAATAGTAATAAGTCACTAGCTATTATTAGCGGTAACAGTTCAGTATAGTATTCAGTTGTGAGCAAAATGGCTTATGATCAATCATTGATGTGGCATACTGTTTCAATACAGTGATGCAGTTCATAGTATACTATGATTAACACCTCCTACCTTTAGCTGTAGGGTTCTGCATTAGATGTATTTATGATAAAACATTTTCTTTTATAACCATGAAAATTAGTTTCAAATATCCAATCAATAATTTTCCAAATATCTAGAAAGACATGCAGTAATTATAAAGCATAAATTCTCCAAAAGTCATGCAGTAAACAATCCATTTAGAAATTTCTAAAAATTCATACAATAACTAAATTTCAAGACAAAAATAAATCAAGTATAAGATCTCTTTTATAACAAAGATTTTTTGAAGATTCCATCATGTATAGTAAAATTCTCAAGGAGAAATCACTATATTTTAGGATGTCTGTTCTCGAAGCATTAGAGTGTATAAATTCACTAGTTCTCAAAGGAAACTTCAAAATACAGAAAACAAAAATAGTTAGTAATATTTACTCACATGTAAGGATGGTAATGTTCATATTCCACCATGTCCTCCAACTAACTTGGGGATATAGGAATACACCTTAAATCTCCTAAGATATAATTCACAATGCAATGTTATTTTGATGGTCTATTATATTTCTCATTTGCTTAATTGACTAAGTTTTTGTTTTGAATAATTTTCTCACTACAATCCATCCACACATACTCCTAAGAACATACATCATTTAAGTTCAAAGGAAAATAATTCACATATTTCAATGTCTAAAACACATCTTTCCAAAGCTAACTAAGTTATAACTACTTTAAATGGCCTAATGTACTTCCATTCCAATGCTTCATATCACATTATAATTTATGTTAAAATACAGTAAATTACATGAGTTTAATCTACTCTAAAATTTTTTAGATTAAGTCAAAATCATCGTGAATTTCTTATGATTCCAACTTTAATCTCCTTTGGACACTCTTAGGTGTTCTTCCGCAATGTTTTGACCATATTTACTTCTCCATCTAAAATTTCAACATATGTCATAAGGTTCTTAGAAATACATCTTATTACATTGCTAGGTGCCAATTAGTTCAAGAACACTAATTGGACAACTTGGTTCCAATTTGCTTCTCCACTTTCTAGCTAAAATTTCACCTAGGCTAAGAAGAAATATGGGTTCTCCTAAGTCTTTAGATTACAAAATATTGTGGGAAGAGCTAAAACTTCATGGTCTTGACCATGGAGGATCTATTTCGACTTCAAATTTTGACAAAAATTATTTAAGAAAACCATATAAAAAAGTTTACCTTTCCTTTTGCCTCAATCTTCTCTACTTGAATCCCTCAAGTCCTCCACTATGTCTAGGCCAAAATCCACTATAGGAGAAGATATTTACATCATTAGGAAGCTCTAGTTGAACTCTACAACTTTTCCTTCAATTATGAGTCCAAAAAGTGAGGAAATTACCTTAAAAAGTTCACTTTTACGTTTCTCTCTCGTCTTCCATTTTTTCCACTATTTTTACATCTCCATTTCCTTTCTTGGCCGTGAACTTGAGGTAGAAGATGACGAGGTGTCTGATTTTTATTATCTTGGCCAAAAGTCGAGGGTGAGTGGGTGAAAAAGGTAAGTGATTTGGTAGAAATTACCATTTTTACCCTCCATTTACTCTTTTTGTTCAATTTGGTATATTTCTAATGGAACATTGGGTTAAACTTCATATGTAATTGTTTTGAATCCTTCATTATAGTTCCATATTAAAATTTTAACATGCTTTGTAACTTTATAAAATTACATTTGTACCCCTACTTATACTAAGGCTTTTCAATTTAGTCCTTTTGGCTTTTCAATTTGGTCCTTCCCTCTCTAATTGGTTTAATTATCACCTTAACTTGGTAAATTAATACCTACCACTAATAGTAGGCTTTGGATGCTTGCCAAAGTAGGTGTCCACCCTCCAACACTACTGTCAGTGATCTCATAAGAAATGACAAATTAGGATGAGATGAAGGAAACCTAAACTCACTATATGAGCCAGACATAGTGAAAAAGATAAACTCCATGCCCTTCCCCATCACAGGGCACAAGGACAATCTGGCGTGGACAGGGAACAAAGAAGGAGTTTAAACAATAAGAGAAGGTTACCAACTGCTTAATGACAGTCAGCCTAACCCCAGCCCATTCACTTAATAGTATGCTCTATGGAAAGTTAGACTCCCCTATAAAATCTTGAACTTCACTTGGAAGCTCCTAACAAAGGTTATACCAATAGGGGAAATTCTTATCAAACCCCACTTGTAAGTACCTAACACTTGCCTTTTCTGTCATGAAGTGGACGAAACCATCAATCATGTTTTCCTAAAATGCCACTTAGCATAAACAATATGGTTTGCTAGCCCTCTGGGTTAGAGGATTGACAGGTATGATAACCAGGACATGATCCTCTGGTTATAGCAATGGTTCAGAATTCAAAGAAGCAAACTGACTGCATTAGAGTACTTAACTAAATATTTTCTTGCTAGTCTCCACAAAATCTAGACACTCAAAAATGAGATTCTGCACTCCAACTGCAAGCCTAACCCCATAGCTACTGTACAAGAAATACTTATGACTATTAACAAAGCTAAAATAACATGGAAAACACCTGGCACTGAACCTAATAACCATCAAGGGACAGGAAGACCACTAAGCACTGACAGAATCAACACTGACAAGTATTGGTCCGACTAAGGCTGAAGCATAGCTCATTGGATCAAAAAAACCAAAGTCATGAACAAGAGCCAAAGTCACTATGGCGGCTCTCTTCCTAGATGGAGTCCATGTCAGGCTATGGACATGGAAGCAATTAGGACCCCTTAACAAAGAGCAACATTGGGAATGCAAATCAAGCAAGTATTGTCCTGGGTGCACGCCACAGACATCTGCCAAACCCCAACTGCCAATAGAATCCAAATCCTTTTTAGTAGACAGGCAAATCTTAGATAATACTGCGGTACTGTAGAAAAGAGCCTCCAGCTGTGAAATAGCAGACAAGACATCAACACTCTACTCTTCAGCTCCCCGAAAGTTTCCATTGGAACAACGACGGTCAACCAACGGAATTCTTGGCATGCAACTTTCATGGAGTGGATGAGATCACATTTACGTTCTCACTAACTCATGTAATTTCCTACTCTCACCATAGTTGCCACTCAATTAAAAAAAAAACCTTAATAAATCTAACTTATTTATTAAATTTTGAGAAAGCAATTATCGACACTTGCAAATTACTTCTTTTGGGCTATGGTGTGAATATCTGCACAAAAGAAATTTGGATTCTCTACATTAGTATATGGATTTGATGATCTAAAATTAAAATAAAATTATCAATTTTGATAATTTTTTAAAATTGAAATTAATAAATTTTTAAAAATTTAATCTAACAGATATAAACATCTCAAAATTTTGATATTACAATTATTATCCAGCATTAATACGCCTAACAAGAGGTAGTAGTCCCTCCATTTCTTTTGCCGACATTTTCTTTTTTTATTTTTGCTATTTTTTATTACGATTTTCTTTCGATTTGTCTTTTATGAGAGATGTAATAAATGTCCTCCAATTCGTGTTTCTTGATAGATAAAAAAAGTCATCTATTTCTCTTTAATTTTTTGGCTACATCTGTTTCTGTTTAGTCGGAGTTTTGTAATTTTTCTTAGATTTGGTCTAAAAATTTTACGCAAAATTGTCAAATTTGATACTAAAAGATATAGTTCAAGGGATTAGTAGGGCCTTTAATTATTACTTTACTTTATATATAATTCTAATTCTAAATGAGACAACTTGGCACAGGGCACGAAAAAACAAGAACTTTTAGGATGGGCTAACCAAGAAGAATGTTGGTGGGAATTATAAAAATAGAATAAGAAAGATAATAAATATAAAATGTAAGATTAAAAGTGTGCTTAACTTCCTTTGGTTAATTTATACCCAAACTTTAAAGAATTTACACTAGGTTAGCCCATCCTAAAAGTTCTTGTTTTTTCGTGCCTTGTGCCAAGTTGTCTCATTTAGAATTAGAATTATATATAAAGTAAAGTAAAGTAATAATTAAAGGCCCCACTAATCCTTTTAATTTTTCATTTCATATGACAATAAAAATATCAAAATTGAAATTAAATTTTATATAAGATTCTTATTTGATTTTTTTAATATAGAATGACAGTAAAGATTGCAAATAATTTTACTTTTAGGATAAATGATAAAATTAATTTATTTGCATAAAAAAATAAAAGAGTAAAATATATTTTTATCCTTCACTCATCACAAAATTACTATTTTGATCCCTCACTATTGAAATACCTAAAATAGTTCTCTACTCATTAAAAAATATCATACTTAGTCTTTCACTTTTAAAAAAAATGTCATATTTAATCTCATTAATTTATAGTTTAGATTTTAATAAAGAGATTAAATCTAGTAATTTTTTGAAAAATAAGAAATTAAATATGATATTTTTCAATAAGTGAACGATGACATTTTAATGAGTGAGACAGTAAAATAGCAATTTTATTATAAGTAGAAAACTAAAAATATATTTTTTTTCTCAAAAAATAAAATAAGAGAAGAGTTGGAGTGTAATTTTTAATATATAATTAAAGTTTAAGAGAAATGCGGGTAGGTCAATCAAAGAATAATGTAGGGGCAGCTAAAAGTGATAGATTCTTTGGAAATATACACAAGCAACCCTATATTCTATATGTGCATGTAATTATATAACGTTGGGACGATGCTCACTTCTGAGCATAGCTTGAGAGTGTGAAGCTCGGAGCAACGGGCAAACAAGCCGTGAGTACGTTCTTTTTCTTTAAAATTTAATTTTTGAAATTAATTTTGCACTATTTTAATTAATTTATTTAAAGAAAGAATATTTATTTCAAATTTATGATATCTCAAATAATAATGCAGATCGAAGAAATTATATAGATCTCTTGCAGGCCTGAGTTTTAATTTCTGGGAAGTCCTTACTTATACCCAACATGGTCGTATTCGTGCGGCCATTAAGTCATTCAAGGACAGGTCAGTGCATACAATAATACAAACTCGTGGCTGGATCATATACAGTAATATAGATTTTTCAGTAGAGATGTGCTAAAAATATAGACTATTAGATCAAGATCCAATGGTCCATATACTACTGGATAATCTACAGTAAATTATAAATAATTTAATCTCATACAAACTCATTCTACATATTAGCTGAAAAATCAAGAAAATATTGGTCAGTAATAGTATATTTATGTAATAATTTATATAGTGTGTTAGTCTAATTAAATTATTTAAAAAAATGAGAGTCCCATATAAAATAACACAGTTTTTTCAATATGTGGTTGAGTTAACACACTATGTAAATTATTACATAATTGTGTTACTACGTGCCAATATTTTCTCATACTATAATTGTGCTTATAGTTTCCAATAGCGCATTACTAGCTACTAAGCATGAATTGCTCGTATTATTGCTCTTTTTCTTCTTCATCCTTTCTGAATGTTGGAATACGTTAAGAAATTTTCAGAATTCAGAAAAGCTTTTTCCATTTTGTTAGAATTAGATACGTTGTAGGATATGAGTTTTGTTTTTGGGTAGGTTGACGTGTAAAATTACAATTACAAGTTTAAAATATTTATTATTATGAATCTGTTCATTTTCTCGTATATTACTTAAGCACTTGCTCCTACTGTCATTTATATTTTTTCAAGTAATTTTACTTTTTTTTTTTAAGTATAAGTCCAGCAAATTAGTTTTAAACTGTGGTTTATTTAAATTCTAAATTCAGACGAAAATTGCTTATTTGTCAAACTATATATGAATGACAATAATATTGAATTATGCAGTACTAGGATAATAAGGTAAATATTTATGTGATGATGATTGGGTGATAGTTAATTTTTTTACATGGGTAAATTACTTCTCTCTTCTAAATGATGTTCAAATTATGCATTGTATTCCCTGTTATGAAATAATATATAATCTTTCTCTATAACTAAAAGATGATTAAAATACTCCTAAAATGACAAAATTGATTTCTTTAATTAAAAATATAACTTATTAGAAAATTTATTTTTCACACTTTTCTTTCAGTTTTGTCACACAAAACATAAATTTGATTTATTCTAAACTTTAATTTTGCTAATTATATGTATTAAAATACATATATAATAAATTATTTATTTTTAATGAAATGATTTTAGTCAAAATAGGTGTATATACAGCTCATCTTTCGCTACATAGAATGTAAGCATAGTGCTTCTTTTCAATTTATGGTAAGGTATTGTAATTTTTCAAAAACAATGAAAATCATTGTGTAATGTAGACATATCTTAAAAGAAGATGAAGTAATTCTCCCTAATTATATGTATATATTATGTTTTCAATTTATTAATCGCTAATTTCAAATTTAGAGTTTAAAGAGCAAGTGAGGAAATCGCATGAGGTTAAACATGCTACACAAGACTTCTCTCGTGAAGGTCGTGCTGAGACTGCAAAAGGTACTTACATAGGAGAAGTTTTTTGGGCATGTATATATATGTTTTCAATTTATTAATTGCTAATTACAGATTTAAAGGCAAAAGAGCATGTGACGATTTTGCATAAGGCTATACGTGCTATAAAAGACTTGTTTCGTGAAGGTCATGCTGAGACTGCAATAGGTACTTACATAGGAGAAGTTGTTTGGGCATGTATATATATGTTTTCAATTTATTAATTGCTAATTACAGATTTAGAGGCAAAAGAGCAAAGGGACACTTTGTATGAGGCTATACGTGCTAACGACTGGAGTGCTACAGAAGACTTCTTTCATGAAGATCTTGCTGAGACTGCAGTAGTTACTTACACAGGCAAATCAGCTCTTCATGTGGCTGCATTATTTGGCCATGTAGATATGGTGAAGAAGTTGGTAGCATTAGTCCCACCAGAACACCTGGAAACTACTGATATTTTTGGCAATACGCCACTTTTAATTGCTACAGTTACAGGAGTTACTCAAGTTGCAGAATGTTTAGTGAATAAAAATAGGACAATACTTGGCATTCCAAACCCAGCATCTGAACTTCCTGTTACACTGGCTTTTCTTAATGGTCATGAAGAAATGGGTCGTTATCTTTATGAAGTCACTCCATTGGAATGCCTCGAACCAAGTAAAGGCCCTCATGGTCCTATGCTTCTCCGTTGTTGTTTGCAATCACTATATTTGGGTACGTAATATTAAAGGTCGCCTGTTAGCTTTGTATTATTGTTTGCAATTTATGCTGACTATGATAAACAGATATAGTTCTGGATTTGCTTCAACAATGCGAAGAATTGCTTTTTGCAACTGACAAAGATGAGTGGAAACCAATTATGGGTATCGCAGCCATGAATTCTGCATTTCTTGATGAAAGAGAACTTGTATTATGGAAACGATGGATCTATAAATGTTAGTATTGTTACCTAAATACTTTAAAAATCTTCCTTCAAATATATTTATAATTATGGTATCGTATAGGAAACACTTTAGAATTAGTTATTAGCAAGTTTTGCCTTTTCGTTCTTTTATCTTTTATTTTACGGGTTTTATTTATGAAATTAATTCTTTTTTTCCTTTTTATTTTCTTGGCCGATGTAAGATATAAATGTAGAATCAACCACAACTACCCAGCAGGTTCGCAGACATACTCAACAAGAAGACAAAAGTGAAAGAGCTCAACGAAAAATGCCAGGTATATATATGTTGTACAGAAAAAATGTATGCATCTTCATCTTTGAACCTTTCTTATAAGAAAGAGAGAGAAAATCGCTCTTCATATCTATTTTGCAAAGCTAACAAGAGATTGAGATATAAATTTGCAGCTTATAAGTATGTTTGGATGGATGATTGAAAGAAGAGTGACAATGAGTGAAATGTTCAAATTAAGTAAATGCATATTTGGAAGTTTATTTTGGGATGGAATGGAGTAGTAAAAGAAAAACTCAGTCATTCTTTGCCATTTTAAAAACCTCATTTTGGTTAAAAGCTTATTATACAAGCATTTTATTTTTAAAAAATGTTGTAAAAACGATATCTAAATTATTTCATTCTATTAATGGTCATCATTTCAAATTTCCAAATAAGAAAGTGACATATATTTTATCATTTTACTTGTTATCATTTCACTTTTTTTTATTATTAGTCATTACATCCCATTTTCTTCTAAACTCATATCTTAAAGGTTTTCTACGCCTTTAGTATCTTATATATCACCAAGTGGAGACATTTAACTTTCATGCCCACATGATGATGAACCGTCTTAATATATAGGTTTGAAACTTTGAATACATAGACATAAATGAAAGAAACTATACTAAACCCAAGCCAAATTTGAGCAAAATTTCTAAGACTATAATAAATCAAATCTTTGTGTATTTGGATCAGAGTAGGATAAAATTAATTTTGCATTAATTTGATTTTTAAAATTGATTTTTGTAAAATATAATTTTACATTATTGTGATTTATGTTTAAAAACTTTTATTTTAAAATTAAGTTTTGTCATCAATGCAATTCAATAAATGTAAAAATAATTTTTTCACTTTTGTATAAACGAGAGTTTTGAGAGCAAAAGTAATTTTGAAAAAAAATCAAATACTAACTTAAACAAAACTATTTATACAATAAACCTGTGTTTTAGTGTATATACTGATATTTAAACTTCTCAAATATTAAATCAAATATACACTTTGTTGATGGACTAGGTGGTGACTAAATGTCCACTCCAAATTGAACCCAAGACTTTCCTTTAGAACAGTGCTTCATGTAGAAATTAAAGAAAGCGGAAGAGAAAAGTAATGAAATGAAACTTTTTTATCTACACCTTCTAAAGGGAAATTACAAATTAAAATTCCCATTAAATTTTAGATCATTTACAATAGTTCTTCCAACTTTCCAAAAACTAGAAATTCTTTCTATTTATTTTATGCTTAACGTCTCCTTGAATCTTTGAGTGCTTGGGCTAACACTTCCATTGCAAGTTGTAACAGTGCATGGTCTACTTCAGAGGCTTATCTCTCACACCTATAATTTTTTTGGTAATAATCTTATTTTATATATTTCTTCCAAAAATTGGATACTTTTTTAAGCATTTAATTCTTATAATTGTTCAACTCACAAAAAAGTTATACATAAGTAACCATATATTCAGGAATAAAGGAAGTACATGAGTTGAAGTGGCTACATGCAAAAGCAAATCAAATTCTAAGCTTAGTTTGCAACAATGTGAAGAAAAGCGACAAGGTGATCTTATCTGCAGATGCACTATTACATGCAGCTAAAGAAGGGAATGTTGAGTTTGTGCTTCAAGTATCAAAAGCAAACCCAGAAATTTTGTTCATTGGGGACAGCTCATCACGAAACATTTTCTTATATGCTGTTGAATATCGACAAGCTGAGGTTTTCAACCTTATCCATGGGCTTCGCTTTAAGGATGCAGTAACCACAAGCAAAGATGAATATGGAAATACCTTGCTACACATGGCAGCAATAATGGCTCCTGCTTCCCACCTTAACCGCATCTACGGACCAACTTTACAAATGCAAAGAGAATTGCAATGGTTCAAGGTTAGAAAAACAAATAAAATGCATTCATTTTAGAACTATTCCTCATGAGATTTCACTTTCTTCTTCATTGCACATTTGACAATTCTAGATTTGTTTGAGGCATTGCTTTAAAACACAATGCTTTTAAAGATAAATAGGACTAACTATTTAGAGTAAATGCAGGAGGTGAAGAGTGTGGTACCTCCTACTATTAGGGTAGCTCGGAACAATAATGGTATGACGCCTGCAGAATTATTTAGAGAGAGTCACAAAGAGTTAATGAAGGAAGGAGAGAAGTGGATAAAAGAGACAGCATCTTATTGTTCCGTTGTTGGTACATTAGTTGTCACTATCATGTTCGCTGCAGCATTTACAGTTCCAGGAGGAAATAATCAGGATTCTGGCTACCCAATATTTTTAAAAGAACCATTTTTTATGCTTTTTATATTCTCAACCATATTGTCACTCTTAACTTCTTCAACTTCTGTACTAATGTTTTTAGGAATCCTTACCTCTCGTTACTCAGAAGAATATTTTCTCAAATCCTTACCTTTAAAGTTGATTATAGGCCTTTCTTCACTTTTTATCTCCATTACAACTATGATAATAGCCTTTCTTGCTGAAATTCGTCTCATGCTAAAGCAAACAAACTATTCATGGGGTCTCCTTCCTGTCATTATACTTGCAAGTATACCAGTATCTCTCTTTATGCTATCACAATTCCCTCTTCTTTGTCATACCACTTTTTCTACATATGGAGGCTTCTTTAATAGAAAAGTGGAGAAGTGGCCATGATATGTACATGTCTGTCCTACTTTGTCTTTTATTATTTGAATAATTCAGATGTTTCATGTCAGTCGCTTATTGATATTGTAAGGAATGAATTAATTACTGCTATTATTTTTGTAAGATCAAATTTGATCTAGCATTGCAATTCCAAACACTTTTTTCCATATTTACGAACTTTCTTGCAACTTATCACACCTCTTATAGAAAGCTTTTGGTGAAAGTACATCTAGAAGGGGTGATTGAATAAATATTTGTAAGAATTTAAAGATATTTCAACAAATTTACTTTATTTTCAAAATCAGTGATCTAAAACCAATTTATCTTGACCTAAAAGACCACGATAGTATCCTAAAAACAATTTATAGAACTTGATAAGTTTAAATTCGCAAACAAGAGTAAAACAAAGTTAGTTTTAGTGTACTGAAAGATGAGTTCAATAACATAGAAGCCAAAAAGTAGAATTACTCAGAGCCTCATCTACTTCAAAGGAAGAAACCAAGCACCTTTTGTATATACAGCTCCAACAGAAGGAAAAGAATTCTACTTTAATCTATAAAACAATTAATATAAGGTGTTTATTTCAATTTTTAGCTTCATCTTCTTACGGCATGGTGCTTCCAGCTAATAACCTAATTAATAGTTCATCTCTAGATGCAAAAAGCTAACATACTTATGTTTTTAAAATTGTATACATGGAGAAATCATTATCATATTAAATGTGGTCTTAAGCTAATCTTGCAAATTTACATGATTTTTCCTTTTCTACATATTTATGCACAATGATGAATTTGTTAATATAATTGATTACTCTATTTTCTTCATGAAAGGCCAATGCTGAATGCATCATGATTTCTTAAGAAGTGACCTTGTCCAAATTATTGGCTGACTTCATGTTACTATACTTATAAAAGTAATTAAAATAAATTTAATTTTTAAGACTTCTTTTTCCTTCAAAAAAATCATGCAAGCTATCCTCTTATTTTGGTTTATACTTTCCACATAAGATTATCTCTTTTACGAAAAAGAAAAAAAAGTTATTTTAAGTATTTAACCAATTATAAGAAAGGTGGTTTAATATTTTTTGAAAATTTTGAGTAATTCATCCGGTGCAATTAAGTTAGGTTCCAAAAAATTGGAAAAGTATATAATTTTATAATTGTATCATAACATGTATATAACTATTACATATAACTGCATTATCATAAATTGAACTTTAATTTTTTATATTATTATGAATTAATCATATAATTTAAATATAAATTCAGATTAATCCCGACCTTTTATAACGCCTTTACATGGGCTTAATCTCAGCCCAAAACTATTTTTGCACAAAATAATTATATATTCATTTAATACAAGTCTTTAGTATAAAAAATACACATAAGCTATTATGTTTTATTCTTAGAATTTTTAGTTCTTATTTGTGTCAAATTTTTTATAAAATATTTTTTAAAAAATTATTTCAGTTAGACCTCTCTGTCCAATTTTTTGAATTAATTTGATTAATTAGTTACATTTTATTGAGCTTAAGATGAATTTAAAAACCTAATTAGGGTGGGCTGAGGTCTAAGCTTCTTTTTTTTTGTTGCTAATTTTCAAAATTTAAGGTAAGAATTTATATCAACCTAACCCATGATCAGGTTAGTTGCTGAAATAAATGTTTAAAATATGTCATAAATGTATACTTATATCTTTCCATTATTTTTATTAACTTTTTTTTGGTTAATTCCACTATTGAGATGTGAAACAATAAACCAGTTATATTAAAGATATAAATTGGATGAGAAAAGTACAAAATCACTATCCCACTTTTATATTTTATAACAATTTAATCTCTCACAAATTAATTGTGACAAATTAGTTATTCAAAAATTTAATTTTGTACAAAAAAAATTTCTCACAAATTTAAATTTATACAAAATTATTCCCTTTATTTAGATTAATGAAAGACCAATTTTATATAAAATGAAATTTCTGAAAGACTTATTTATCATATATATTTGTAAATGATCATATTATCACAAAGTGTAAAAATTAAAACTGATTTAATACTTTTCTCATATTTTATAAAATAAAATTTTGTTATAAAGTATAAAAATAAAACTTTGGTCCTAAAAATGACTACTTCAATCTAACTCAAATATTAACATATTATAAATTATATTTTAATTAAAATGTTAGAGCAAAAAAAAAAATTAATGCTAAGACAGCTTCCAAGTCCGAGTTTAATGTATGCAAGTGCAAGTACATGATGTCCCACCCTATAAATGAAAAAAATAGCTAAGATAACAAGAAAAGAGAAAGATTAGTTTTTTTAATAGTATTTTGGTCTTCGGATATTTATTAGGTTTTAAGTTAGTCCTTATAATTCTTCTATCTTAAAATTATCTTTTTTTTTAATATTTAAAAAATTAGTTTGACGATCGTTATACATTTATTAAAAGTTGAGTTGAAGCATGTTTTATTAATAGAAAAATACTAACAAATATTTTGCGGCAGGAAATATAAAGGATCAAATGAAGATATGGTAAAAAAAAATAATGTCCAAAATAACATTCTTTTCATTTTAAGAAAATACTATTTAGTATTTAAAACATATAGTTTAATTATTTAATGTTTTAAACTTAAAACTTATTATGAATAGAAAAAAAAGCTTACAACTTATTAGTCTATTAATTTTTAAAATATGCATGACTAAAAATTGATAAATAACCAGTTAAGAAATTCTACAACTTGAATAATATATTTTAAAATTAAATAATTAAAACATCTAAATTTTAAAAGATTAAAAACAAAAAAAAAATCATCTTATATCTAACTAACCATTTCAGGTGGATCTAGTAAAGATAAATATAAGGAAATAACCTCTTAGATTTTTTAGAAGAGCAAAGCCAAGAGGCTTAGTTGGTTGGAGGCTATGAAATTTTGATATATATAACAAGAATTCAAGGATCAAAGATATATTATCATATAACTTAGAAAATATGATGATGTAGTAAAAAACTTTTTTTGTATATGTATAAACTCCCACATACGTGAAGAAATGACCAACCTAGAGTTTAAACAAATTTTAATATGTAATAAAAGGCTTATTGAAGCGTAAGTATGAATGAATGAAGCCAAATTCAAAATTTGGTATGTTAAAACTCATTTAGTCAAATTTTAGTTTTATGAGTACGAAATTTCATGAGAGAAGAGAAAATGTGAACAATTAAATAGATGGACTCCAAAAATTAAGATCTTTAGTAGATTGAATCTTAATATATCAAAACCACTAGAGACCATTAAGGCAAATTCATCACATCCTAAACTCTTCTGAAATGGCTCAAAATAATTCTAGCAAGGCTGATGACAAAACCCAAGCAAATATTTTCGTTCTAAATGAGACAAAAGGATGGGCCATTTTCTTAAGGACCAAAAAACATATAAGGAGAAACAAGGCATCCATTTTCTACTTCTCAGTGTCCCTAAATGGAAAACATGTGCAAAGCCACTGAAGGAAAAGCAATACTGCTGTGAATATCAAGACAGGACTTAAAAATGCCACAAGAGCATCCTCCATTGGATTTGCCAATTCCAGCAGCAGCATGATTACAAACACAACAAAATTGGGATCCTACTAGATGAAAGTCGGATCTGATGAAGATCATACACTATACACTATGGAGACCTTCGGTCAGACATTCTAAGCAAAGATATAAGGAGGCTAAACTCGGATTTCAATTAGGTCTATTGCAAAGTGCAGAGCACACAGGATCACCTAGCAAATGAGGTCAGACTCTCCTTTCCTTACTGACCTCTATTTAGTACTTAACCTTTTGTTGTACTGTTTCATACTGCTTTATCCCAAGGGAAAAAAATTAATAGTTCTTCTACAGAGATAAGAAGTTAACATACTTGTTTATGCTATTCACTTTTTTACATCATTACAATGTTTGCTTTCAATTAAAACATGGCTAAAATGTTGACACATCCAACATTAACTAAATAACATTAATTTTGACTTGGTCATAAAATTTTGTTATTTTAACAAATTGTGAATTAGAAATAAGAAAGCAAAATTAAATTAAGGGAATTAGAAATTTGGTTAAAAAAGGAAAAAAGAAAAATCATACCAAAGATAATTAGAATTTAATTAAGGGAAAAAAACAACAAAAATAGGGAGTTGTGAATCCCACAAATAAAATTTGAAATTAAAAAAAAAAAAAAGCAAAGAAGAAAAAAGAAAATGTCAAGCCAAAAAAAGAAGGAAGAAGAAAAGAAAAAAGAAAGTGGAAAAAATTGAAAAAAAAAAAAAAAAGGCTCTGATGACCCATTCCCATTGCAACACGTACAGAAGGGTGTGCTCCTGCCAACCCTTCAACACTGGGTGGGCTATGGCAGCGTTGGCATGGAAGAAATTGAATAATAACATTGAATGAGATGGAGACTAAATGGAAAAAGGAGGAAGACCTACACACAGAGTAGCGGAATAGGAGAATGGGGAGGAAGAGTAAGGTTGTGTTTTGGAGCCAAAAACAGAGTCAGATGATCTGAGGGGGAGGGCTAAGATATAAAAGGGAGAGATCGAGAAAAACAAAAGATAAAAAAAGAGGAGATTGAGAGGCAGAAAGGCTTTGTTTGATATGAATGAGTGATTTTGTGAAAATGAAAATAGAGATAGAGGTGAGATAAAAAAAATGTTTTATATGTTGTAAAAAAAAAAGAAAATAATAGAAAAGAAGACGGAATGGAAAAACCAAAATACTCTTAAATGTAAAAAAATAAAAATAAAAATAAAAGCATGCTGTCGTCGTTTGTTTACACCATTGTTGTGTCTGTTTTGCCATCACTGTCGATTCACCGAAGATCATTGCCAGTTAGTCAGGAGTATGGAATGACGCCAATCCGTTCATCTTCTTCACCAATCACATGTCACCCTTCATCTTCTTCTCCTTGTTCAGACGCCAATCCATCTCTTCTCTTCTGAGAGGAGATGAAATGAACTGAATCAGAGCACCGACGAAAATAACGGCAAAAACAAAAAGGCTACAAGACAATGATGAAATCAGAGCATTGACAAAAATAATGACAGAAATTGAGAAGCTACTGACAAAATTAGAGCACCGATAAAAATAACAACAAAATCAAGGCACCAATGAAAATAGCGACAAAAATCGACGAAACCCCATTTGATCGGAATGTGGGGTTTGATTGGAAGGGGGAGTTTGATCGAAAGGTGGTGTTTGATAGGGTTGAGTTCTGAATGGATAATTCAAAACTTTACCAAAGGAAAGCACTCTCTCATACAGTCATTTATGGAACACACCAAACAAACATGTGACATAAATGATGAAAAGCACGCTCTATAAATAATGGATGATTCAAAACTTTACCAAAGGAAAGCACTCTCTCATACCATCATTTATGGAACACACCAAACAAACATGTGACATATATGATGGAAAGTACTCTCCATAAATAATGGATGATTCAAAACTTTACTGAAGGAAGGCACTCTCCCATACAGTCATTTATAGAACACACCAAACAAACATGTGACATAAATGATGGAAAGCACTCTCTATAAATAATGGAAAGTCCTCTCCCAAATTTTTGGGACACACCAAATAGGCATCTAATACTCTCCCTCTCCTTCTCCCTTTGCCTCCTCTGCCTCAAACCAAATAGGCCCAAAATGAGTCAAAGAACAGAGTAAGAAGAGGACTGAGGAACCTTTATTCAAGGGAAAACGATGAAGAAAACAAAACTTGAACTGGTTGAGAGATGTATCGAGAAGAGGAAGGAAAGATCAGAGAATGGTGAGGGCAGAAAACAAAGACCCCTGTTTTCGTGGTTGTGAGACAGAGCACGAAGAAAAGAAAGAAGCGCAAAAACAGATTGAGAGAGAGTGATGTAGATGACCTCTACCATGGACAAAGCAAACAGGGGTGGATGTCCTGACTAAGAAAAGAGATAATAAGAAACTGTGGGGAGGAGAGTCAACACGGAAGAGAGCCACCCAAATTTGAACTTCACTCAGCAAACGCAAAAGCAAGGAGAGAACTGAGCAAAGTTGGGAGGATAATCTTAGAGGTAATTAAGCTTACTCTCCTTGAAATTTTCAAACTGTTCTAACCTCTCCATGTGTTTTGTACGTCCCAGGAGTGTTAGGGAATAATTTTTTTTTGAAAAAAAAAAAGAGAAGCAAAATGGGGTTTCTAAAGTAGAGACATCCAACTTGTTCCTGGGTGACATTATGAGGAAGTGTTTCATTTAAGCATGTAAATATTTTGGATCGTGACTGATTTGCTTGCTGAGCTATGAGGTGTGGTTAACGTTAGAATATTATAAGTGTTGATTGAGAATTTTGTTTTGTATAGTTTTTATTGTTATTATTCCTCTTATTATTATGCCACCTCTTTACTTTTCGCTTGGTTATCTGTCTGGCAACCACACCTTTCTTTTTTTAAAAAAAATAAAAAAGTCATTTCAAAGAAAATTGAAAATGACCTATGTATGGCTACACTGTTTGGAATAATGATCAACGAATTTTGCTTCCAAAAATTCCAAAATTCCAAAAAAATAGAAAATGAATAGGGCTAGAAAGTAAGATTACATTGATTTTGTAAATTAAAACACACAAAACAAATTTCAAATTTACTTTTTTTATGAAAATCTATTTGATTTTAACTATATTGCATTTTTCGCAAAAATAAAAATTACCAATCAATTGACCCATATTTTTAGACGAATTACATGGACTTTGATCTCTACCACAAGATACACAGGCCCTAGGCTCTAATCCTATGTCAAGTTTGCTTTTATAAATATTTTACTTTTCCTTAATATTATTTTCTTATTTTCTTTATTATTCCTTTTGTTTTTTTAGCATGTGATTGATAAGAGTAATTAAAATTTAAATTAAAGTCAAACGTGTTTTACATAATTAACTTTGGGTAATTATTTTTAAGAACGAGTGCTGTGGGATACTTAACACCTTCCCTATGCACAATCAACTCCTGATCTTGATCCCTAGTCCGCATACTACCTTATCTTGTAAATTGGTTTTCCAAATTCATCCTTTGAAAATTTTTGTAGCGACTCTTAAATTTTCCAAAGCGAAAATTAACATTTTTCTTTCCATGTCGAACAATCGCATTTCAAGTGTGACACTCATTGAAAAATGTCATATTTAGTCCCTCACTTTTTTAAAAAAAAATCAAATTTAGTCCCATAAACTTATGATTTAGGGTTTAGTAAAAAGATTAAATTTAATAAATTTTTAAATTTAGGGAATGAAATGTGATATTTTTTAATGAGTAAACAATTTTTTTAGATATTTTAACGAGTGTAAAACTGGAAATTTTATTACTAATGAAGAACTAAAAGTATATATTTTTCTCAAAAATAAAATAAAAGAAGAATGGGATGTAATTTTAAAATATAATTAAATTTTAAGAGAAATGAGGGTAGGTCAGTCAAAGAATAATAATGTAGGTGACGCTAAAAGTGATAGTATCTTCATAAATATACACAAGCAACCTTATATTCTATATGTGCATGTAATTATATAGTGTTGGGACGATGCTCACTTCTGAGCATAGCTTACAAGTGTGAAGCTCGGAGCAACGGACAAACGAGTCATGAGTACGTTCTTTTTCTTTAATATTTAATTTTGAAATGAATTTAACAATATTTTAATCAACTTTTTTTTTAAGAAAGAATATTTATTTCAAATTTATGATATCTCAAATAATAATGCAGATCGAGTAAATTATATAGATCTCTTGCAGGCCTGAGTTTTAATTTCTGGGAAGTCCTTATACCCAACATGACCTTATTCAGCTGGCCATTGCCCTCAGAAATCTTGGCACAAGCAGGTTAGTGTGATAAAATAATACAAACTCATGGTTGTATCATATACAGTAATACAGATTTTTCAATAGAATGTGCTAAAAATATAAACTATTAAATCAAGATCCAATAGTTCATATACTACTGGAAAATCAAGAAAATATTGATTAGTAATAGTATATTTATGTGATAATTTATATAGTGTGTTAGTATAATTATATTATTTAAAAAAATGAGAGTTCCATATATAGTAACCAATGTTGTCAAAATCGCGATTCTACCTAGACTCGAAAAGGGAGGTAGACTCGTATCGTAAACTTGTAACATAGAATCGTAAAAGTTTATCTACACCTGTTATTTAAGCTATTGAACATAACCATATCATACAAAATTTTATACATAGTTCATAATTCATAATCTATAATATATAAAGTTCAATAAACTCTGTAATTCATATCCATAATCCATAATATATAATCCAAATCAACATACAAAATTTAATAAACTCTGTAATCCACATCCATAATCCATAATATATAATCCAAATCAATATACAAAATTCAATAAACCATGTAATTCATATGTCATAATCCATAATCCATAAGATATAATCCATCACACATAATACGTAATAATCATTCAGTTAACATAATAAACTCTCAATATAAATTCAATAAAGATCATCAATCTCACGACTATCATCACTACCAGAATCTTAATCATCTTCTATATAATCTCCACCTATCTCATTCTCATTCTCACCATTATTATCTTCTTCTTCATCTTGGAAGTCATCATCAAAATCCATATTGTTAAATTGTTCACTAGTACTAGTACCACCAACATTAGCATCAAGCTAAACAACCAAATCACCAATTTTTATTGCCACCGAAATAGGATTAACTTGAATGGGTTCAAGAACCTCATCATCTTCCTCCACATTATCTTCATTTCCCATCTCCTCAGTTATCCATTCATCATTAGAATGAATATCATCAAAATCATAAACATGAGTTCTTGTAGTTTGCTTATTTTTTAACTTCAAATTGCACATCACAAATACCAAGTCATTCATCTTCTTTTGGTGCAAGCGATTTCTTTTCTTGGTATGAATCTAAACAACATAAACAATGTTGATAAGTATTCTAACCCCTAAAAAAATTAAAATGAAAATAAAGAAAGAAAGCAATTTATAATTTTACAATTACTTACCTTTTCAAAAACACTCCAATTACGTTCACATCCAGAAGAGTTGCAGCATAAGTTAAGAATGCGAATTGCCAATCTTTTAAGTTCTAGGCATCCATCTCCATAGGCTTCCCACCATTTTGCTGAGGCCAACTATGTTCTTAATGTCAATGCAGAACCACAACTAAACATGCCCTTTGCAAAATGAAATTCGACCAATTGGAACTCAGTTTGTCTCTTTCTCCCTTATCTTCAACTAGTCTTGCTACGCATTCATATAGCCCTTGCTTAACCGTATAATCAGCTTGGAAGTCAATGTTGAAGTGGAAATGAGGATTGAAGTATTACGCAGCTGCATGTAATGGCCTATGCAATTGAGCATCCTACCTTTCGTCAATTATGTTCAATACAGGGTCACAGCTGCAGTAATCAACAAACAATCAAGCTAAAATATATTAAAGATAAAGACACTAATATAAGGTATATATGTTTGTATTTACCTCCTTGAAACATTATTAAAGTTCATCTTAATTTTTGCCTTTGCACCTTCCATTGCTTCATATATGAATCCCATGGCTAGTTTTTCCTCTAAATCCATTAAGTGAAGAACTTTAATGAGAGGAGCAGCAGCTTTAAGGCAAGTAATCATATTCCTCCACAACCTGTTATCCATAACACTTCTTGCCACTTCCTTCCCATCCTTGGTAATAGAAAATTTGCTATCTTTCCATTCCTCAGAATTAAATAGATTTATCAATGTTGCTTTATGGTCATTAAGATAACCTAATGTCAAATAAGCAGTGGCAAAACGAGTCACAGCTGGCCTAATCAAGTCTCTCCCTTTTGTGAATTTTCTTAACATATTGATAAGCATTGATCTTGCATAAATGTAAGTTGTAATTCTTCTACCTCTACTTATGGTTTCTTTATGCAACTCTATTTTCTTTTCTAAGTCCTCTAGCATCAAATCAATGCAATGAGCTACACATGGTGTCTACTACAGGTGTTTTCTTTTCTCCATTAATTTTTGTCCAGCTGCCTTGTAATTTGCAACATTATCAGTTATTATTTACACCACATTCTCCTCTCCCACTTTCTCAACAACATCATCAAGCATCTCAAGTTTGTCAGCAGTTTTAGAAATATGAGAAATGTCTAATGAATATAAAAACATGGTCCCTTTAGGACTATTAACCAAAAAACTATAAATGGAACGCCTTTTATTATGCGTCCACCCATCAGACATAATTGACACAACCCATTTTTTTCCATTCTTGTTTAAACTCTTCAAGCATGGCATATGTGTTCTTAACTTCCATATTCAAGTATTTTTCTCTAATCTCATGATAGGATGGAGGCTTAAACCCTTGGCCATATTTCCCAATAATCTCACACATCTTAATAAACTCAGGATTTTTTACACAATTAAAGGGAATGGCACTTGTGTAAAAAAATTGGCCTACTTGTTGGCAAGCTTCTTCCCTAATATCTTTCTTGAACATGTGATTAATGGTAGATTGTGAACCACCTTGGCCACCACTATGTTTTTGGGACCCTTCAATAAATTTAAAAGGTCTTGGGAATTTGAATGTCCTTGAGTGCCTAGAGTTTCTTCCTCACCAACATCTACCCATTGTTTTTTCCTTTTAGATGATGCACATTTAGCATCAATAACATGTTGTAACATCTGTGCCTTAACATCTTCAGGAACACTAAGACATGATTCAACATCTATTCTGGTACAAGCTAAATGATGTTTAAACCTATAGACTCATCCACTATAAGTCTTGCCACAATAACTGCATTTAACTTTTTTACCATCTCCACTACATCCATCCCATGTTTCCACCCTATATCAGATCTATTACCAAGGAAATTCTTCCTTCCAGCAGCTACATTTTTTCCAGTAGGAACTGAGGAGCACTTGCACTTGAAGACATATTTCCTTTGATTTATTACAACAAAACAAAGATGAATAGATGTAGAAGATCAATTCATAGTTCACACAATAATTTTTATTTGTTCAAAAATGGAAAAATCTTATATTCACTCCTTAATCATGAAAGTAGAAAATGTAACCACCAATGAGAATCACCAATTTATAATATGATAGTAAATCCTTGCATCTCATGCAAATTTAAGTAACCATCTAATACTCTTGGCCAAAACAAAATTAAAATGATAGACATTCATATAAAGATCAAGAAGGAAAAAAATGGAAGACATTCATACACTGTAATACAAAATAATTCTGATCAAACTTAACATATTCATTGCTATATGCCTATATCTAAATAATTGTTCGATAAATGCAAAGGGCAGCACAAGATATCTACATATAACCATCAAATGAGACAGACAGAATAGATTTCTTGGACATTCTACAATTGTTTTATATAATTTGCATTGAACCATATACCATTCGAAGCAGTAAAGCACCATTCCATTTCAAAGCATAACAAATTCAACAAAATATAAGGATAAAAAATTGCACAGAAACATAACGAACAAAACAAGAACAAGCAACTGCAGCACCATTCCATTTCGAAGCATTTATCTACCATTCGAAGCAATGAAGTATTATTCCAACCATAAGCAGCAAAGGAGCTCCAAGAATACCTGGTGGAAGAAGGAATGAGATGAACCGGCACAGGCAGAGGCAGAGCATCACTGGCAGGCGAGAGGCAGAGCACGATAAGGAGAGAGGCGGAGCACCATGAGTCGAGCAGCAGATCGTAGACCGCAGACCAACGTGAGTAGTGAGGAGAGAGGAAGAGCAGTGAGAGGCTGAGAGCACTGTGTCCGTAAGGCTTGAGGCAAAGCACAGTCAGGCGAATGCTTCTGCAATCCACGACGTTCACCGTTCTAGCTAGGGATTTCGTTTCGATTTTGAATGCTTCTGCTACACTGTTTCTGTTACGCCTGCCTTCAACTTCAGTTCAAGTCTTCGCTCTTCAGAGCCTCTTTTTTTTTTTTTTTTTGCAACTGGTGGTTTGTGAACTTTGCGCTAAACTGTTTTTGTTTGGGCTAAACCAGTTTTTTTTTTTGGCAGAGAAAATGAAAGATTTGATTTTGGGTTGCATAAATAGGTCATCAGGTAGAATCGTCTAACTCGGTCAAACTCGCCGATTCTACTAATTCTACGCAAGTCAGTACCGAGTTTCACCGAGTTAGCACTGATTTCGATTCTTCTTGCGATTTAACACGAAAATGCTACCTAAGATCATAAAATCGTCGATTCTAACGAGTTAAATCACGATTTTGATAACATTGATAGTAACACACAATTTTTTGGATATGTGATTGAGTTAACACTTTATATAAATTATTACATAATTGTGTTACTGTGTGCCAATATTTTCTCATATTATAATTGTGCTTATAGTTTCCAAAAGTGCATTACTAGTTACGAAGCATGAATTGCTCATATTATTGGTCTTTTTCTTCCTCATCCTTTCTAGATGTGGGAATATATATGTTAAGAAATTTTCAGAATTCAGAAAAGCTTTTTCCATTTTGTTAGAATTAGATACGGTTTAGGATATGAGTTTTGTTTTTGGGTAGGTTGACACGTAAAATTACAATTATAACTTATAAGTTTAAAATATTTATTGTTATGAATCTGTTCATTTTCTGGAGTATCACTTAAGCACTTGCTCCTACTGTCATTTATATTTTGTCGCGTAATTTTACTTTTTTTTTTTAAGTATAAATCCAGCAAATTAGTTTTAAACTGTGGTCTAAATTTAGACGAAAATTGCTTATTTGTCAAATTATATATGAATGACAATAATATTGAATTATGAAGTACTAGGATAATAAGGTAGACATTTATGTGATGATGATTGGGTGATAGTTAGATTTTTTACATGGGTAAATTACTTCTCTCTTCTAAATAATGTTCAAATTATGCATTCTATTCACTGTTATGAAATAATATATAATCTTTCTCTATAACTAAAAGATGATTAAAATACTCCCAAAATGACAAAATTGATTTCTTTAATTAAAAATATAACTTATTAGAAAATTTATTTTTCACACTTTTCTTTCAGTTTTGTCACAAAAAACATAAATTTGATTTATTCTAAACTTTAATTTTGCTAATTATATTTATTAAAATACATAAATAATAAATTATTTATTTTTAATGAAATGATTTTAGTCAAAATAGGTGTATATGCAGCTCATCTTTCGCTACATAGAATGTAAGCACAGTGCTTCTTTTCAATTTATGGTAAGGTATTGTAATTTTTCAAAAACAATGAAAATCATTGTGTAATGTAGGCATACCTTAAAAGAAGATGAAGTAATTCTCCCTAATTATATGTATATATTCTGTTTTCAATTTATTAATAGCTAATTACAGATTTAGAGGCAAAAGAGCAAGTGGACATTTCCCATGATGCTAATCGTGCTAACGACGGGAGTGCTACAGAAGAATTGTTTCCCGAAGGTCATGCTGAGACTGCAGAAGTTACTTACGCAGGCAAATCAGCTCTTCACATGGCTGCATTGTTTGGGCATTTAGATATATGTTTTCAATTTATTAATTGCTAGTTACAGATTTAGAGGCAGAAGAGCAAGTGGACACTTTGTATGAGGCTATACGTGCTAACAACTGGAGTGCTACAGAAGACTTCTTTCGTGAAGGTCATGCTGAGACTGCAAAAGTTACTTACACAGGCAAATCAGCTCTTCATGTGGCTGCATTGTTTGGCCATGTAGATATAGTGGAGAAGTTGGTAGCATTAGTCCCACCAGAACACCTGGAAACTACTGATATTTTTGGCAATACGCCACTTTTAATTGCCACAGTTACAGGAGTTACTCAAGTTGCAGAATGTTTAGTGAATAAAAATAGGACAATACTTGGCATTCCGAACCCAGCATCTGAACTTCCTGTTACTCTGGCTTTTCTTAATGGTCATGAAGAAATGGGTCATTATCTTTATAAAGAAACTTCATTGGAATACCTCGAACCAACTAAAGGCCCTCAAGGTCCTGTGCTTCTCCGTTGTTGTTTGCAATCATTATATTTGGGTACGTAATATTAAAGGTCGCTTGTTAGCTTTGTATTATTGTTTGCAATTTATGCTGACTATGATAAACAGATATAGTTCTGGATTTGCTTCAACGATGCCAAGAATTGCTTTTTGCAACTGACGATGATGGGTGGAAACCAATTATTGGTATCGCAGCCATGAATTCTGCATTTCTTGATGAAAGAGAACTTGTATTATGGAAACGATGGATCTATAAATGTTAGTATTGTTACCTAAATACTTTAAATATCTTCCTTCAAATATTTTTATAACTATGGTATCGTATAGGAAACACTTTAGAATTAGTTATTAGCAATCAATTTCAGTATTAGTTCCTCTGCATCAATTATAAGTTTTTCCTTTTTGTTCTTTTATCTTTTATTTTATGGGTTTTATTTATGAAATTAATTCTGTTTTTCTTTTTTATTTTCTTGGCCCATGTAAGATATAAATGTAGAATCGACCCCAACTACCAAGCAGGTTCAAAGACATACTCAACAAGAAGACAAAAGTGAAAGAGGTCAACGAAAAATATCAGGTATATATATGTTGTACAGACAAAATATATGCATCTTCATCTTTAAACCTTTCTTATAAGAAAGAGAAAATTGCTCTTCGTATGTATCTTATATATCACCAAGTAGAGACATCTAACTTTGATGCTCACATCATGATGAACCAATGTCTTTATATATAGGTTTGAAACTTTGAATACATAGACATAAATGAAAGAAACTATACTAAACCCAAGCCAAATTTGAGCAAAATTTTCAAGACTATAATAAATCAAATCTTTGTGTATTTGGATTAGAATAGGATAAAATTAATTTTGCATTAATTTGATTTTTAAAATTAATTTTTATATAATATAATTTTATATTACTGTGATTTATGTTTAGAAACATTTATCTTAAAATTAAGTTTTGTCATTAATACAATTCAATAAATATAAAAACAATTATTTCACTTATGTATAAATGTGAGTTTTGAGAGCAAAAGTAATTTTGGAAAAAAATCAAATACTAAATTAAACAAAACTATTTATACAATAAACCCATGTTTTAGTGTGTATACTGACATTTAAACCTCTCAAATGTTAAATCAAACATACATTTTTTCGATTGACGGTGACTAAATGTCCACTCCAAATTGAACCCAAGACTTTCCTTTAGAACAATGCTTCATGTAGAAATTAAAGAAAGCGGAAGAGAAAAGACATGAAATGAAACTTTTTTATCTACACCTTTTAAATGGAAATTACAACTTAAAATCCCTATTAAATTTTAGATCATTTACAATAGTTCTTCCAGCTTTCAAAAAACTAAAAATTCTTTCTATTTATTTAATGTTTAACGTCTCCTTGAATCTTTGAGTACTTGGGGCTAACACTTCCATTGCAAGATATAACAGTGCTTGGTCTACTTCAGAGGCTCATCTCCCACGCCTATAATTTTTTAGGTAATAATCTTATTTTGTATATTTCTTCCAAAAATTGGATACTATTTAAGCATTTAATTCTTATAATTGTTCAACTCATAAAAAAGCTATACATGAGTAACCATATATTCAGGAATAAAGGAAGTACGCAAGTTGAAGTGGCTACATACAAAAGCAAATCAAATTCTAAGCTTAGTTTGCAACAATGTGAAGAAGAGCGACCAGGTGATATTTTCCGCAGATGCACTATTACATGCAGCTAAAGAAGGGAATGTTGAGTTTGTGCTTCAAGTATCAAAAGCAAACACAGAAATTGTGTTCATTGGGGACAACTCATCACGAAACATTTTCTTCTATGCTGTTGAATATCGACAAGCTGAGGTTTTCAACCTTATCCATGGGCTTCGCTTTAAGGATGCAGTAACCACAAGCAAAGATGAAGATGGAAATACCTTGCTACACATGGCAGCAATAATGGCTCCTGCTTCCCATCTTAACCGCATCTACGGACCAACTTTACAAATGCAAAGAGAATTGCAATGGTTCAAGGTTAGAAAAACAAATAAAATGTATTCATTTTAGAACTATTCCTCATGAGATTTCACTTTCTTCTTCATTGCACATTTGACAATTCTAGATTTGTTTGAGGTATTGCTTTAAAACACAATGCTTTTAAAGATAAATAGGATTAACTATTTAGAGTAAATGCAGGAGGTGAAGAGTGTGGTACCTCCTACTATTAGGGTAGCTCGGAACAATAATGGTATGACGCCTGCAGAATTATTTAGAGAGAGTCACAAAGAGTTAATGAAGGAAGGAGAGAAGTGGATAAAAGAGACAGCATCTTATTGTTCCGTTGTTGGTACATTAGTTGTCACTATCATGTTCGCTGCAGCATTTACAGTTCCAGGAGGAAATAATCAGGATTCTGGCTACCCAATATTTTTAAAAGAACCATTTTTTATGCTTTTTATATTCTCAACCATATTGTCACTCTTAACTTCTTCAACTTCTGTACTAATGTTTTTAGGAATCCTTACCTCTCGTTACTCAGAAGAATATTTTCTCAAATCCTTACCTTTAAAGTTGATTATAGGCCTTTCTTCACTTTTTATCTCCATTACAACTATGATAATAGCCTTTCTTGCTGAAATTCGTCTCATGCTAAAGCAAACAAACTATTCATGGGGTCTCCTTCCTGTCATTATACTTGCAAGTATACCAGTATCTCTCTTTATGCTATCACAATTCCCTCTTCTTTGTCATACCACTTTTTCTACATATGGAGGCTTCTTTAATAGAAAAGTGGAGAAGTGGCCATGATATGTACATGTCTGTCCTACTTTGTCTTTTATTATTTGAATAATTCAGATGTTTCATGTCAGTCGCTTATTGATATTGTAAGGAATGAATTAATTACTGCTATTATTTTTGTAAGATCAAATTTGATCTAGCATTGCAATTCCAAACACTTTTTTCCATATTTACGAACTTTCTTGCAACTTATCACACCTCTTATAGAAAGCTTTTGGTGAAAGTACATCTAGAAGGGGTGATTGAATAAATATTTGTAAGAATTTAAAGATATTTCAACAAATTTACTTTATTTTCAAAATCAGTGATCTAAAACCAATTTATCTTGACCTAAAAGACCACGATAGTATCCTAAAAACAATTTATAGAACTTGATAAGTTTAAATTCGCAAACAAGAGTAAAACAAAGTTAGTTTTAGTGTACTGAAAGATGAGTTCAATAACATAGAAGCCAAAAAGTAGAATTACTCAGAGCCTCATCTACTTCAAAGGAAGAAACCAAGCACCTTTTGTATATACAGCTCCAACAGAAGGAAAAGAATTCTACTTTAATCTATAAAACAATTAATATAAGGTGTTTATTTCAATTTTTAGCTTCATCTTCTTACGGCATGGTGCTTCCAGCTAATAACCTAATTAATAGTTCATCTCTAGATGCAAAAAGCTAACATACTTATGTTTTTAAAATTGTATACATGGAGAAATCATTATCATATTAAATGTGGTCTTAAGCTAATCTTGCAAATTTACATGATTTTTCCTTTTCTACATATTTATGCACAATGATGAATTTGTTAATATAATTGATTACTCTATTTTCTTCATGAAAGGCCAATGCTGAATGCATCATGATTTCTTAAGAAGTGACCTTGTCCAAATTATTGGCTGACTTCATGTTACTATACTTATAAAAGTAATTAAAATAAATTTAATTTTTAAGACTTCTTTTTCCTTCAAAAAAATCATGCAAGCTATCCTCTTATTTTGGTTTATACTTTCCACATAAGATTATCTCTTTTACGAAAAAGAAAAAAAAGTTATTTTAAGTATTTAACCAATTATAAGAAAGGTGGTTTAATATTTTTTGAAAATTTTGAGTAATTCATCCGGTGCAATTAAGTTAGGTTCCAAAAAATTGGAAAAGTATATAATTTTATAATTGTATCATAACATGTATATAACTATTACATATAACTGCATTATCATAAATTGAACTTTAATTTTTTATATTATTATGAATTAATCATATAATTTAAATATAAATTCAGATTAATCCCGACCTTTTATAACGCCTTTACATGGGCTTAATCTCAGCCCAAAACTATTTTTGCACAAAATAATTATATATTCATTTAATACAAGTCTTTAGTATAAAAAATACACATAAGCTATTATGTTTTATTCTTAGAATTTTTAGTTCTTATTTGTGTCAAATTTTTTATAAAATATTTTTTAAAAAATTATTTCAGTTAGACCTCTCTGTCCAATTTTTTGAATTAATTTGATTAATTAGTTACATTTTATTGAGCTTAAGATGAATTTAAAAACCTAATTAGGGTGGGCTGAGGTCTAAGCTTCTTTTTTTTTGTTGCTAATTTTCAAAATTTAAGGTAAGAATTTATATCAACCTAACCCATGATCAGGTTAGTTGCTGAAATAAATGTTTAAAATATGTCATAAATGTATACTTATATCTTTCCATTATTTTTATTAACTTTTTTTTGGTTAATTCCACTATTGAGATGTGAAACAATAAACCAGTTATATTAAAGATATAAATTGGATGAGAAAAGTACAAAATCACTATCCCACTTTTATATTTTATAACAATTTAATCTCTCACAAATTAATTGTGACAAATTAGTTATTCAAAAATTTAATTTTGTACAAAAAAAATTTCTCACAAATTTAAATTTATACAAAATTATTCCCTTTATTTAGATTAATGAAAGACCAATTTTATATAAAATGAAATTTCTGAAAGACTTATTTATCATATATATTTGTAAATGATCATATTATCACAAAGTGTAAAAATTAAAACTGATTTAATACTTTTCTCATATTTTATAAAATAAAATTTTGTTATAAAGTATAAAAATAAAACTTTGGTCCTAAAAATGACTACTTCAATCTAACTCAAATATTAACATATTATAAATTATATTTTAATTAAAATGTTAGAGCAAAAAAAAAATTAATGCTAAGACAGCTTCCAAGTCCGAGTTTAATGTATGCAAGTGCAAGTACATGATGTCCCACCCTATAAATGAAAAATATAGCTAAGATAACAAGAAAAGAGAAAGATTAGTTTTTTTAATAGTATTTTGGTCTTCGGATATTTATTAGGTTTTAAGTTAGTCCTTATAATTCTTCTATCTTAAAATTTTTTTTTTTTAATATTTAAAAAATTAGTTTGACGATCGTTATACATTTATTAAAAGTTGAGTTGAAGCATGTTTTATTAATAGAAAAATACTAACAAATATTTTGCGGCAGGAAATATAAAGGATCAAATGAAGATATGGTAAAAAAAATATAATGTCCAAAATAACATTCTTTTCATTTTAAGAAAATACTATTTAGTATATAAAACATATAGTTTAATTATTTAATGTTTTAAACTTAAAACTTATTATGAATAAAAAAAAAGCTTACAACTTATTAGTCTATTAATTTTTAAAATATGCATGACTAAAAATTGATAAATAACCAGTTAAGAAATTCTACAACTTGAATAATATATTTTAAAATTAAATAATTAAAACATCTAAATTTTAAAAGATTAAAAACAAAAAAAAATCATCTTATATCTAACTAACTATTTCAGGTGGATCTAGTAAAGATAAATATAAGGAAATAACCTCTTAGATTTTTTAGAAGAGCAAAGCCAAGAGGCTTAGTTGGTTGGAGGCTATGAAATTTTGATATATATAACAAGAATTCAAGGATCAAAGATATATTATCATATAATTTAGAAAATATGATGATGTAGTAAAAAACTTTTTTTGTATATGTATAAACTCCCACATACGTGAAGAAATGACCAACCAAGAGTTTAAACAAATTTTAATATGTAATAAAAGGCTTATTGAAGCATAAGTATGAATGAATGAAGCCAAATTCAAAATTTGGTATGTTAAAACTCATTTAGTCAAATTTTAGTTTTATGAGTAAGAAATTTCATGAGAGAAGAGAAAATGTGAACAATTAAATAGATGGACTCCAAAAATTAAGATCTTTAGTAGATTGAATCTTAATATATCAGAACCACTAGAGACCATTAAGGCAAATTCATCACATCCTAAACTCTTCTGAAATGGCTCAAAATAATTCTAGCAAGGCTGATGACAAAACCCAAGCAAATATTTTCGTTCTAAATGAGACAGAAGGATGGGCCATTTTCTTAAGGACCAAAAAACATATAAGGAGAAACAAGGCATCCATTTTCTACTTCTCAGTGTCCCTAAATGGAAAACATGTGCAAAGCCACTGAAGGAAAAGCAATACTGCTGTGAATATCAAGACAGGACTTAAAAATGCCACAAGAGCATCCTCCATTAGATTTGCCAATTCCAGCAACAGCATGATTACAAACACAACAAAATTGGGATCCTACTAGATGAAAGTCGGATCTGATGAAGATCATACACTATACATTATGGAGACCTTCGGTCAGACATTCTAAGCAAAGATATAAGGAGGCTAAACTCGGATTTCAATTAGGTCTATTGCAAAGTGCAGAGCACACAGGATTACCTAGCAAATGAGGTCAGACTCTCCTTTCCTTACTGACCTCTATTTAGTACTTAACCTTTTGTTGTACTGTTTCATACTGCTTTATCCCAAGGGAAAAAAATTAATAGTTCTTCTACAGAGGTAAGAAGTTGACATACTTGTTTATGCTATTCACTTTTTTACCTCATTACGATGTTTGCTTTCAATTAAAACATGGCTAAAATGTTGACACATCCAACATTAACTAAATAACATTAATTTTGACTTGGTCATAAAATTTTGTTATTTTAACAAATTGTGAATTAGAAATAAGAAAGCAAAATTAAATTAAGGGAATTAGAAATTTGGTTAAAAAAGGAAAAAAGAAAAATCATACCAAAGATAATTAGAATTTAATTAAGGGAAAAAAACAACAAAAATAAGGAGTTGTGAATCCCACAAATAAAATTTGAAAATAAAAAAAAAAAAGCAAAGAAGAAAAAAGAAAATGTCAAGCCAAAAAAAAAAGGAAGAAGAAAAGAAAAAAGAAAGTGGAAAAAATTGAAAAAAAAAAAAAAAAAAAAGGCTCTGATGACCCATTCCCATTGCAACACGTACAGAAGGGTGTGCTCCTGCCAACCCTTCAACACTGGGTGGGCTATGGCAGCGTTGGCATGGAAGAAATTGAATAATAACATTGAATGAGATGGAGACTAAATGGAAAAAGGAGGAAGACCTACACACAGAGTAGCAGAATAGGAGAATGGGGAGGAAGAGTAAGGTTGTGTTTTGGAGCCAAAAACAGAGTCAGATGATTTGAGGGGGAGGGCTAAGATATAAAAGGGAGAGATCAAGAAAAACAAAAGATAAAAAAAGAGGAGATTGAGAGGCAGAAAGGCTTTGTTTGATATGAATGAGTGATTTTGTGAAAATGAAAATAGAGATAGAGGTAAGATAAAAAAATGTTTTATATGTTGTAAAAAAAAAATAATAGAAAAGAAGACGAAATGGAAAAACCAAAATACTCTTAAATGTAAAAAAATAAAAATAAAAATAAAAGCATGTTGTCGTCGTTTGTTTACACCATTGTTGTGTCTGTTTTGCCATCACTGTCGATTCACCGAAGATCATTGCCAGTTAGTCAGGAGTATGGAATGACGCCAATCCGTTCATCTTCTTCACCAATCACATGTCACCCTTCATCTTCTTCTCCTTGTTCAGACGCCAATCCATCTCTTCTCTTCTGAGAGGAGATGAAATGAACTGAATCAGAGCACCGACGAAAATAACGGCAAAAACAAAAAGGCTACAAGACAATGATGAAATCAGAGCATTGACAAAAATAATGACAGAAATTGAGAAGCTACTGACAAAATTAGAGCACCGACAAAAATAACAACAAAATCAAGGCACCAATGAAAATAGCGACAAAAATCGACGAAACCCCATTTGATCGGAATGTGGGGTTTGATTGGAAGGGGGAGTTTGATCGAAAGGTGGTGTTGATAGGGTTGAGTTCTGAATGGATAATTCAAAACTTTACCAAAGGAAAGCACTCTCTCATACAGTCATTTATGGAACACACCAAACAAACATGTGACATAAATGATGAAAAGCACGCTCCATAAATAATGGATGATTCAAAACTTTACCAAAGGAAAGCACTCTCTCATACAATCATTTATGGAACACACCAAACAAACATGTGACATATATGATGGAAAGTACTCTCCATAAATAATGGATGATTCAAAACTTTACTGAAGGAAGGCACTCTCCCATACAGTCATTTATAGAACACACCAAACAAACATGTGACATAAATGATGGAAAGCACTCTCTATAAATAATAGAAAGTCCTCTCCCAAATTTTTGGGACACACCAAATAGGCATCTAATACTCTCCCTCTCCTTCTCCCTTTGCCTCCTCTGCCTCAAACCAAACAGGCCCAAAATGAGTCAAAGAACAGAGTAAGAAGAGGACTGAGGAACCTTTATTCAAGGGAAACGATGAAGAAAACAAAACTTGAACTGGTTGAGAGATGTATCGAGAAGAGGAAGGAAAGATCAGAGAATGGTGAGGGCAGAAAACAAAGACCCCTGTTTTCGTGGTTGTGAGACAGAGCACGAAGAAAAGAAAGAAGCGCAAAAACAGAGTGAGAGAGAGTGATGCAAATGACCTCTACCATGGACAAAGCAAACAGGGGTGGATGTCCTGACTAAGAAAAGAGACAATAAGAAACTGTGGGGAGGAGAGTCAACACGGAAGAGAGCCACCCAAATTTGAACTTCACTCAGCAAACGCAAAAGCAAGGAGAGAACTGAGCAAGTTGGGAGGATAATCTTAGAGGTAATTAAGCTTACTCTCCTTGAAATTTTCAAACTGTTCTAACCTCTCCATGTGTTTTGTACGTCCCATGAGTGTTAGGGAATAATTTTTTTTAAAAAAAAAAAAAGAGAAGCAAAATGGGGTTTCTAAAGTAGAGACATCCAACTTGTTCCTGGGTGACATTATGAGGAAGTGTTTCATTTAAGCATGTAAATATTTTGGATCGTGACTGATTTGCTTGTTGAGCTATGAGGTGTGGTTAACGTTAGAATATTATAAGTGTTGATTGAGAATTTTGTTTTGTATAGTTTTTATTGTTATTATTTCTCTTATTATTATGCCACCTCTTTACTTTTTGCTTGGTTATCTGTCTGGCAGCCACACCTTTCTTTTTTTAAAAAAAATAAAAAAGTCATTTCAAAGAAAATTGAAAATGACCTATGTATGGCTACACTGTTTGGAATAATGATCAACGAATTTTGCTTCCAAAAATTCCAAAATTCCAAAAAAATAGAAAATGAATAGGGCTAGAAAGTAAGATTACATTGATTTTGTAAATTAAAACACACAAAACAAATTTCAAATTTACTTTTTTTTATGAAAATCTATTTGATTTTAACTATATTGCATTTTTCGCAAAAATAAAAATTACCAATCAATTGACCCATTTTTTTAGACGAATTACATGGACTTTGATCTCTACCACAAGATACACAGGCCCTAGGCTCTGATCCTATGTCAAGTCTGCTTTTATAAATATTTTACTTTTCCTTAATATTATTTTCTTATTTTCTTTATTATTCCTTTTGTTTTTTTAGCATGTGATTGATAAGAGTAATTAAAATTTAAATTAAAGTCAAACGTGTTTTACATAATTAACTTTGGGTAATTATTTTTAAGAACGAGTGCTGTGGGATACTTAACACCTTCCCTATGCACAATCAACTCCCGATCTTGATCCCTAGTCCACATACTACCTTATCTTGTAAATTGGTTTTCCAAATTCATCCTTTGAAAATTTTTGTAGCGACTCTTAAATTTTCCAAAGCGAAAATTAACATTTTTCTTTCCATGTCGAACAATCGCATTTCAAGTGTGACACTCATTGAAAAATGTCATATTTTGTCCCTCACTTTTTTTTAAAAAAAATCAAATTTAGTCCCATAAACTTATGATTTAGGGTTTAGTAAAAAGATTAAATTTAATAAATTTTTAAATTTAGGGAATGAAATGTGATATTTTTTAATGAGTAAACAATTGTTTTAGATATTTTAACGAGTGTAAAACTGGAAATTTTATTACTAATGAAGAACTAAAAGTATATATGTTTCTCAAAAATAAAATAAGAGAAGAATGGGATGTAATTTTAAAATATAATTAAATTTTAAGAGAAATGAGGGTAGGTCAGTCAAAGAATAATAATGTAGGTGACGCTAAAAGTGATAGTATCTTCATAAATATACACAAGCAACCTTATATTCTATATGTGCATGTAATTATATAGTGTTGGGACGATGCTCACTTCTGAGCATAGCTTACAAGTGTGAAGCTCGGAGCAACGGACAAACGAGTCATGAGTACGTTCTTTTTCTTTAATATTTAATTTTGAAATGAATTTAACAATATTTTAATCAATTTTTTTTTAAGAAAGAATATTTATTTCAAATTTATGATATCTCAAATAATAATGCAGATCGAGTAAATTATATAGATCTCTTGCAGGCCTGAGTTTTAATTTCTGGGAAGTCCATATACCCAACATGACCTTATTCAGCTGGCCATTGCCCTCAGAAATCTTGGCACAAGCAGGTTAGTGTGATAAAATAATACAAACTCATGGTTGTATCATATACAGTAATACAGATTTTTCAATAGAATGTGCTAAAAATATAAACTATTAAATCAAGATCCAATAGTTCATATACTATTGGAAAATCAAGAAAATATTGATTAGTAATAGTACATTTATGTGATAATTTATATAGTGTGTTAGTATAATTATATTATTTAAAAAAATGAGAGTTCCATATATAGTAACCAATGTTGTCAAAATCGCGATTCTACCTAGACTCAAAAAGGGAGGTAGACTCGTATCGTAAACTTGTAACATAGAATCGTAAATGTTTATCTACACCTGTTATTTAAGCTATTGAACATAACCATATCATACAAAATTTTATACATAGTTCATAATTCATAATCTATAATATATAAAGTTCAATAAACTCTGTAATTCATATCCATAATCCATAATATATAATCCAAATCAACATACAAAATTTAATAAACTCTGTAATCCACATCCATAATCCATAATATATAATCCAAATCAATATACAAAATTCAATAAACCCTGTAATTCATATGTCATAATCCATAATCCATAAGATATAATCCATCACACATAATACGTAATAATCATTCAGTTAACATAACAAACTCTCAATATAAATTCAATAAAGATCATCAATCTCACGACTATCATCACTACCAGAATCTTAATCATCTTCTATATAATCTCCACCTATCTCATTCTCATTCTCACCATTATTATCTTCTTCTTCATCTTGGAAGTCATTATCAAAATCCATATTGTTAAATTGTTCACTAGTACTAGTACCACCAACATTAGCATCAAGCTAAACAACCAAATCACCAATTTTTATTGCCACCGAAATAGGATTAACTTGAATGGATTCAAGAACCTCATCATCTTCCTCCACATTATCTTCATTTCCCATCTCCTCAGTTATCCATTCATCATCAGAATGAATATCATCAAAATCATAAACATGAGTTCTTGTAGTTTGCTTATTTTTTAACTTCAAATTGCACATCACAAATACCAAGTCATTCATCTTCTTTTGGTGCAGGCGATTTCTTTTCTTGGTATGAATCTAAACAACATAAACAATGTTGATAAGTATTCTAACCCCTAAAAAAATTAAAATGAAAATAAAGAAAGAAAGCAATTTATAATTTTACAATTACTTACCTTTTCAAAAGCACTCCAATTACGTTCACATCCAGAAGAGTTGCAGCATAAGTTAAGAATGCGAATTGCCAATCTTTTAAGTTCTAGGCATCCATCTCCATAGGCTTCCCACCATTTTGCTGGGGCCAACTGTGTTCTTAATGTCAGTGCAGAACCACAACTAAACATGCCCTTTGCAAAATGAAATTCGACCAATTGGAACTCAGTTTGTCTCTTTCTCCCTTATCTTCAACTAGTCTTGCTACGCATTCATATAGCCCTTGCTTAACCGTATAATCAGCTTGGAAGTCAGTGTTGAAGTGGAAATGAGGATTGAGGTAATATGCAGCTGCATGTAATGGCCTATGCAATTGAGCATCCTACCTTTCGTCAATTATGTTCAATACAGGGTCACAGCTGCAGTAATCAACAAACAATCAAGCTAAAATATATTAAAGATAAAGACACTAATATAAGGTATATATGTTTGTATTTACCTCCTTGAAACATTATTAAAGTTCATCTTAATTTTTGCCTTTGCACCTTCCATTGCTTCATATATGAATCCCATGGCTAGTTTTTCCTCTAAATCCATTAAGTGAAGAACTTTAATGAGAGGAGCAGCAGCTTTAAGGCAAGTAATCATATTCCTCCACAACCTGTTATCCATAACACTTCTTGCCACTTCCTTCCCATCCTTGGTAATAGAAAATTTGTTATCTTTCCATTCCTCAGAATTAAATAGATTTATTAATGTTGCTTTATGGTCATTAAGATAACCTAATGTCAAATAAGCAGTGGCAAAACGAGTCACAGCTGGCCTAATCAAGTCTCTCCCTTTTGTGAATTTTCTTAACATATTGATAAGCATTGATCTTGCATAAATGTAAGTTGTAATTCTTCTACCTCTACTTATGGTTTCTTTATGCAACTCTATTTTCTTTTCTAAGTCCTCTAGCATCAAATCAATGCAATGAGCTACACATGGTGTCTAATACAGGTGTTTTCTTTTCTCCATTAATTTTTGTCCAGCTGCCTTGTAATTTGCAACATTATCAGTTATTATTTACACCACATTCTCCTCTCCCACTTTCTCAACAACATCATCAAGCATCTCAAGTTTGTCAGCAGTTTTAGAAATATGAGAAATGTCTAATGAATATAAAAACATGGTCCCTTTAGGACTATTAACCAAAAAATTACAAATGGAACGCCTTTTATTATGCGTCCACCCATCAGACATAATTGACACAACCCATTTTTTTCCATTCTTGTTTAAACTCTTCAAGCATGGCATATGTGTTCTTAACTTCCATATTCAAGTATTTTTCTCTAATCTCATGATAGGATGGAGGCTTAAACCCTTGGCCATATTTCCCAATAATCTCACACATCTTAATAAACTCAGGATTTTTTACATAATTAAAGGGAATGGCACTTGTGTAAAAAAATTGGCCTACTTGTTAGCAAGTTTCTTCCCTAATATCTTTCTTGAACATGTGATTAATGGTAGATTGTGAACCACCTTGGCCACCACTATGTTTTTGGGACCCTTCAATAAATTTAAAAGGTCTTGGGAATTTGAATGTCCTTGAGTGCCTAGAGTTTCTTCCTCACCAACATCTACCCATTGTTTTTTCCTTTTAGATGATGCACATTTAGCATCAATAACATGTTGTAACATCTGTGCCTTAACATCTTCAGGAACACTAAGACATGATTTAACATCTATTCTGGTACAAGCTAAATGATGTTTAAACCTATAGACTCATCCACTATAAGTCTTGCCACAATAACTGCATTTAACTTTTTTACCATCTCCACTACATCCATCCCATGTTTCCACCCTATATCAGATCTATTACCAAGGAAATTCTTCCTTCCAGCAGCTACATTTTTTCCAGTAGGAACTGAAGGAGCACTTGCACTTGAAGACATATTTCCTTTGATTTATTACAACAAAACAAAGATGAATAGATGTAGAAGATCAATTCATAGTTCACACAATAATTTTTATTTGTTCAAAAATGGAAAAATCTTATATTCACTCCTTAATCATGAAAGTAGAAAATGTAACCACCAATGAGAATCACCAATTTATAATATGACAGTAAATCCTTGCATCTCATGCAAATTTAAGTAACCATCTAATACTCTTGGCCAAAACAAAATTAAAATGATAGACATTCATATAAAGATCAAAAAGGAAAAAAATGGAAGACATTCATACACTGTAATACAAAATAATTCTGATCAAACTTAACATATTCATTGCTATATGCCTATATCTAAATAATTGTTCGATAAATGCAAAGGGCAGCACAAGATATCTGCATATAACCATCAAATGAGACAGACAGAATAGATTTCTTGGACATTCTACAATTGTTTTATATAATTTGCATTGAACCATATACCATTCGAAGCAGTAAAGCACCATTCCATTTCAAAGCATAACAAATTCAACAAAATATAAGGATAAAAAATTGCACAGAAACATAACGAACAAAACAAGAACAAGCAACTGCAGCACCATTCCATTTCGAAGCATTTATCTACCATTCGAAGTAATGAAGCATTATTCCAACCATAAGCAGCAAAGGAGCTCCAAGAATACCTGGTGGAAGAAGGAATGAGATGAACCGGCACAGGCAGAGGCAGAGCACGATAAGGAGAGAGGCGGAGCACCATGAGTCGAGCAGCAAATCGTAGACCGCAGACCAACGTGAGCAGTGAAGAGAGAGGAAGAGCAGTGAGAGGCTGAGAGCACTGTGTCCGTAAGGCTTGAGGCAAAGCACAATTAGGCGAATGCTTCTGCAATCCACGACGTTCACCGTTCTAGCTAGGGATTTCGTTTCGATTTTGAATGCTTCTGCTACACTGTTTCTGTCACGCCTGCCTTCAACTTCAGTTCAAGTCTTCGCTCTTCAGAGCCTCTTTTTTTTTTTTTTTTTTTTTGCAACTGGTGGTTTGTGAACTTTGCACTAAACTGTTTTTGTTTGGGCTAAACCAGTTTTTTTTTTGGCAGAGAAAATGAGAGATTTGATTTTGGGTTGCATAAATAGGTCATCAGGTAGAATCGTCTAACTCGGTCAAACTCGCCGATTCTACTAATTCTACGCAAGTCAGTACCGAGTTTCACCGAGTTAGCACTGATTCCGATTCTTCTTGCGATTTAACATGAAAATGCTACCTAAGATCATAAAATCGTCGATTCTAACGAGTTAAATCGCGATTTTGATAACATTGATAGTAACACACAATTTTTTGGATATGTGATTGAGTTAACACTTTATATAAATTATTACATAATTGTGTTACTATGTGCCAATATTTTCTCATATTATAATTGTGCTTATAGTTTCCAAAAGTGCATTACTAGTTACGAAGCATGAATTGCTCATATTATTGGTCTTTTTCTTCCTCATCCTTTCTAGATGTGGAAATATATATGTTAAGAAATTTTCAGAATTCAGAAAAGCTTTTTCCATTTTGTTAGAATTAGATATGTTTTAGGATATGAGTTTTGTTTTTGGGTAGGTTGACACGTAAAATTACAATTATAACTTATAAGTTTAAAATATTTATTGTTATGAATCTGTTCATTTTCTGGAGTATCACTTAAGCACTTGCTCCTACTGTCATTTATATTTTGTCGCGTAATTTTACTTTTTTTTTTTAAGTATAAATCCAGCAAATTAGTTTTAAACTGTGGTCTAAATTTAGACGAAAATTGCTTATTTGTCAAATTATATATGAATGACAATAATATTGAATTATGAAGTACTAGGATAATAAGGTAGACATTTATGTGATGATGATTGGGTGATAGTTAGATTTTTTACATGGGTAAATTACTTCTCTCTTCTAAATAATGTTCAAATTATGCATTCTATTCCCTGTTATGAAATAATATATAATCTTTCTCTATAACTAAAAGATGATTAAAATACTCCCAAAATGACAAAATTGATTTCTTTAATTAAAAATATAACTTATTAGAAAATTTATTTTTCACACTTTTCTTTCAGTTTTGTCACAAAAAACATAAATTTGATTTATTCTAAACTTTAATTTTGCTAATTATATTTATTAAAATACATAAATAATAAATTATTTATTTTTAATGAAATGATTTTAGTCAAAATAGGTGTATATGCAGCTCATCTTTCGCTACATAGAATGTAAGCACAGTGCTTCTTTTCAATTTATGGTAAGGTATTGTAATTTTTCAAAAACAATGAAAATCATTGTGTAATGTAGGCATATCTTAAAAGAAGATGAAGTAATTCTCCCTAATTATATGTATATATTCTGTTTTCAATTTATTAATAGCTAATTACAGATTTAGAGGCAAAGGAGCAAGTGGACATTTCCCATGATGCTAATCGTGCTAACGACGGGAGTGCTACAGAAGAATTGTTTCCCGAAGGTCATGCTGAGACTGCAGAAGTTACTTACGCAGGCAAATCAGCTCTTCACATGGCTGCATTGTTTGGGCATTTAGATATATGTTTTCAATTTATTAATTGCTAATTACAGATTTAGAGGCAGAAGAGCAAGTGGACACTTTGTATGAGGCTATACGTGCTAACAACTGTAGTGCTACAGAAGACTTCTTTCGTGAAGGTCATGCTGAGACTGCAAAAGTTACTTACACAGGCAAATCAGCTCTTCATGTGGCTGCATTATTTGGCCATGTAGATATAGTGGAGAAGTTGGTAGCATTAGTCCCACCAGAACACCTGGAAACTACTGATATTTTTGGCAATACGCCACTTTTAATTGCTACAGTTACAGGAGTTACTCAAGTTGCAGAATGTTTAGTGAATAAAAATAGGACAATACTTGGCATTCCGAACCCAGCATCTGAACTTCCTGTTACACTGGCTTTTCTTAATGGTCATGAAGAAATGGGTCATTATCTTTATAAAGAAACTTCATTGGAATACCTCGAACCAACTAAAGGCCCTCAAGGTCCTGTGCTTCTCCGTTGTTGTTTGCAATCATTATATTTGGGTACGTAATATTAAAGGTCGCTTGTTAGCTTTGTATTATTGTTTGCAATTTATGCTGACTATGATAAACAGATATAGTTCTGGATTTGCTTCAACGATGCCTAGAATTGCTTTTTGCAACTGACGATGATGGGTGGAAACCAATTATTGGTATCGCAGCCATGAATTCTGCATTTCTTGATGAAAGAGAACTTGTATTATGGAAACGATGGATCTATAAATGTTAGTATTGTTACCTAAATACTTTAAATATCTTCCTTCAAATATTTTTATAACTATGGTATCGTATAGGAAACACTTTAGAATTAGTTATTAGCAATCAATTTCAGTATTAGTTCCTCTGCATCAATTATAAGTTTTTCCTTTTTGTTCTTTTATCTTTTATTTTATGGGTTTTATTTATGAAATTAATTCTGTTTTTCTTTTTTATTTTCTTGGCCCATGTAAGATATAAATGTAGAATCGACCCCAACTATCAAGCAGGTTCAAAGACATACTCAACAAGAAGACAAAAGTGAAAGAGGTCAACGAAAAATATCAGGTATATATATGTTGTACAGACAAAATATATGCATCTTCATCTTTAAACCTTTCTTATAAGAAAGAGAAAATTGCTCTTCGTATGTATCTTATATATCACCAAGTAGAGACATCTAACTTTGATGCTCACATCATGATGAACCAATGTCTTTATATATAGGTTTGAAACTTTGAATACATAGACATAAATGAAAGAAACTATACTAAACCCAAGCCAAATTTGAGCAAAATTTTCAAGACTATAATAAATCAAATCTTTGTGTATTTGGATTAGAATAGGATAAAATTAATTTTGCATTAATTTGATTTTTAAAATTAATTTTTATATAATATAATTTTATATTACTGTGATTTATGTTTAGAAACATTTATCTTAAAATTAAGTTTTGTCATTAATACAATTCAATAAATATAAAAACAATTATTTCACTTATGTATAAATGTGAGTTTTGAGAGCAAAAGTAATTTTGGAAAAAAATCAAATACTAAATTAAACAAAACTATTTATACAATAAACCCATGTTTTAGTGTGTATACTGACATTTAAACCTCTCAAATGTTAAATCAAACATACATTTTTTCGATTGACGGTGACTAAATGTCCACTCCAAATTGAACCCAAGACTTTCCTTTAGAACAATGCTTCATGTAGAAATTAAAGAAAGCGGAAGAGAAAAGACATGAAATGAAACTTTTTTATCTACACCTTTTAAATGGAAATTACAACTTAAAATCCCTATTAAATTTTAGATCATTTACAATAGTTCTTCCAGCTTTCAAAAAACTAGAAATTCTTTCTATTTATTTAATGTTTAAAGTCTCCTTGAATCTTTGAGTACTTGGGGCTAACACTTCCATTGCAAGATATAACAGTGCTTGGTCTACTTCAGAGGCTCATCTCCCACGCCTATAATTTTTTAGGTAATAATCTTATTTTGTATATTTCTTCCAAAAATTGGATACTATTTAAGCATTTAATTCTTATAATTGTTCAACTCATAAAAAAGCTATACATGAGTAACCATATATTCAGGAATAAAGGAAGTACGCAAGTTGAAGTGGCTACATGCAAAAGCAAATCAAATTCTAAGCTTAGTTTGCAACAATGTGAAGAAGAGCGACCAGGTGATATTTTCCGCAGATGCACTATTACATGCAGCTAAAGAAGGGAATGTTGAGTTTGTGCTTCAAGTATCAAAAGCAAACACAGAAATTGTGTTCATTGGGGACAACTCATCACGAAACATTTTCTTCTATGCTGTTGAATATCGACAAGCTGAGGTTTTCAACCTTATCCATGGGCTTCGCTTTAAGGATGCAGTAACCACAAGCAAAGATGAAGATGGAAATACCTTGCTACACATGGCAGCAATAATGGCTCCTGCTTCCCATCTTAACCGCATCTACGGACCAACTTTACAAATGCAAAGAGAATTGCAATGGTTCAAGGTTAGAAAAACAAATAAAATGTATTCATTTTAGAACTATTCCTCATGAGATTTCACTTTCTTCTTCATTGCACATTTGACAATTCTAGATTTGTTTGAGGTATTGCTTTAAAACACAATGCTTTTAAAGATAAATAGGATTAACTATTTAGAGTAAATGCAGGAGGTGAAGAGTGTGGTACCTCCTACTATTAGGGTAGCTCGGAACAATAATGGTATGACGCCTGCAGAATTATTTAGAGAGTCACAAAGAGTTAATGAAGGAAGGAGAGAAGTGGATAAAAGAGACAGCATCTTATTGTTCCGTTGTTGGTACATTAGTTGTCACTATCATGTTCGCTGCAGCATTTACAGTTCCAGGAGGAAATAATCAGGATTCTGGCTACCCAATATATTTAAAAGAATCATTTTTTATGCTTTTTATATTCTCAACCATATTGTCACTCTTAACTTCTTCAACTTCTGTACTAATATTTTTAGGAATCCTTACCTCTCGTTACTCAGAAGAATATTTTCTCAAATCCTTACCTTTAAAGTTGATTATAGGCCTTTCTTCACTTTTTATCTCCATTACAACTATGATAATAGCCTTTCTTGCTGCCATTCGTCTCATGCTGAAGCAAACAAACTATTCATGGGGTCTCCTTCCTGTCATTATACTTGCAAGTATACCAGTATCTCTCTTTGTGCTATCACAATTCCCTCTTCTTTGTCATACCACTTTTTCTACATATGGAGGCTTCTTTAATAGAAAAGTGGAGAAGTGGCCATGATATGTACATGTCTGTCCTACTTTGTCTTTTATTATTTGAATAATTCAGATGTTTCATGCCAGTCGCATATTGATATTGTAAGGAATGAATTAATTACTGCTATTATTTTTGTAAGATCAAATTTGATCTAGCATTGCAATTCCAAACATTTTTTTTCATATTTATGAACTTTCTTGCAACTTATCACACCTCTTGTACAAAGCTTTTGGTGAAAGTACTCCTAGAAGGGGTGATTGAATAAATATTTGTAAGAATTTAAAGATATTTCAACAAATTTAATTTATTTTCAAAATCAATGGTCTAAAACCAATTTATCTTGACCTAAAAGACCACGATAGTATCCTAAAAACAATTTATAGAACTTGATAAGTTTAAATTCGCAAACAAGAGTAAAACAAAGTTAGTTTTAGTGTACTGAAAGATGAGTTCAATAACATAGAAGCCAAAAAGTAGAATTACTCATAGCCTCATCTACTTCAAAGGGAGAAACCAAGCACCTTTTGTATATACAGCTCCAACAGAAGGAAAAGAATTCTACTTTAATCTATAAAACAATGAATATAAGGTGTTTATTTCAATTTTCAGCTTCATCTTCTTATGGCATGGTGCTTCCAGCTAATAACCTAGTTAATAGTTCATATCTAGATGCAAAAAGCTAACATACTTATGTTTTTAAAATTGTATACATGGAGAAATCATTATCATATTAAATGTGGTCTTAAGCTAATCTTGCAATTTTACATGATTTTTCCTTTTCTACATATTTCTGCACAATGATGAATTTGTTAATATAATTGATTACTCTATTTTCTTCATGAAAGGCCAATGCTGAATGCATGATGATTTCTTAAGAAGTGACCTTGTCCAAATTATTGGCTGACTTCATGTTAATATACATATAAAAGTAATTAAAATAAATTTAATTTTTAAGACTTCTTTTTCCTTCAAAAAAATTACGCAAGCTATCCTCTTATTTTGGTTTATACTTTCCCCATAAGATTATCTCTTTTACTAAAAAAAAAAAAAAGTTATTATAAGTATTTAACCAATTATAAGAAAGGTGGTTTAATATTTTTTGAAACAAAAATGAAGAAAATTAACTCAAGTTTTTAAAATTTTGAGTAATTCATCCGGTCCAATTAAGTTAGGTTCCAAAAAATTGGAAAAGTATATAATTTTATAATTGTATCATAACATGTGTATAACTATTACATATAACAGCATTATCTTAAATTGAATTATAATTTTTTATATTATTATTAACTAATCATATAATTTAAATATAAATTCAGATTAATCCCGACCTTTTATAACGCCTTTACTTGGGCTTAATCTCAGCCCAAAACTATTTTTTCCCAAAATAATTATATATTCATTTAATACAATTCTTTAGTATAAAAAATACACATAAGCTATTATGTTTTATTCTTAGAATTTTTAGTTCTTATTTGTGTCAAATTTTTTATAAAATATTTTTAAAAAAATTATTTCACTTAGACCTCTCTGTCCAATTTTTCGAATTAATTTGATTAATTAGTTACATTTTATTGAGCTTAAGATGAATTTAAAAACCTAATTAGGGTGGGCTGAGGTCTAAGCTTTTTTTTTTTTTTTGGCTAATTTTCAAAAAATAAGGTAAGAATTTATATCAACCTAACCCATGATCAGGTTAGTTGCTGAAATAAATGTTTAAAATATGTCATTAATGTATACTTATATCTTTCCATTATTTTTATTAACTTCTTTTTGGTTAATTCCACTATTGAGATGTGAAACAATAAACCAGTTTTATTAAAGATATAAATTGGATGCAAAAAGTACAAAATCACTATCCCACTTTTATATTTTATAATAATTTGATCTTTCACAAATTAATTGTGACAAATTAGTTATTCAAAAATTTAATTTTATACAAAAAAATTTCTCACAAATTTAAATTTATACAAAATCATTCCCTCTATTTAGATTAATGAAAGATCAATTTTACATAAAATAAAATTTCTAAAAGACTGATTTATCATATATATTTGTAAATGATCATATTGTCACAAAATGTAAAAATTAAAACCGATTTAATACTTTTCTCATATTTTATAAAATAAAATTTTGTTATAAAGTATAAAAATAAAACTTCCGTCCTAAAAATAACTACTTCAATCTAACTCAAATATTAACATATTATAAATTATATTTTAATTACAATGTTAGAGAAAAAAAAAAAGTAATGCTAAGACAGCTTCCAAGTCCGAGTTTAATGTATGCAAGTGCAAGTATATGATGTCCCACCCTATAAATGAAAAAAATAGCTAAGATAACAAGAAAAGAGAAAGATTAGTTTTTTTAATAGTATTTTGGTCTTCGGATTTTCATTAGGTTTTAAGTTAGTCCTTTATAATTCTTCTATCTAAAAATTATCTTTTATATTTTTTAATATTTAAAAAGTCAGTTTGACGATCGTTATACATTGATTAAAAGTTGAGTTGAAGCATGCTTTATTAACAGAAGAATACTAACAAATATTTTGTGACAGGAAATATAAAGGATCAAATTAAGATATGGTAAAAAATATAAATATAAAGTCCAAAATAACATTCTTTTCATTTTTAAGAAAATACTATTTAGTATTTAAAACATTTAGTTTAATTATTTAATGTTTTAAACTTACAACTTATTATGAATCAAAAAAAAAACTTACAACTTATTAGTCTCTTAATTTTTAAAATATGCACTAATAAAAATTGATAAATACCCGATTAAGAAATTCTACAACTTGAATAATATATTTTAAAATTAAATAATTAAAACATCTAAATTTTGAAAAAATTAAAAACAAAATAATTGAAGTATAATGTGGTACATTTGCTCGTCTTCTCGTTCGACAAAGGTGTGGGACAATCATCGCATTCGGTCCCGAAGGAGGGTTTGCCTTCGGGCCATAGCTGTTTCGCGAAAAGAAGCTTCCTCTGTTGATTCCTAATGGACCCAACCTTCTCATTCGTTTTCTCCTCACACTGAAAAGTTCAAGGTCCTCTCTTTAGGGTTCATGCATCTTTCCGTCTGAGGTAAACCCGATTTTCACTTTCATCTGCGTACTTTTCTGTATCTTACAACTGGGTTTTGTTCAATTTTTGTTTGTATAGTTGGAATTGAAAATTATGTTGCTGTAGCAGCTGAATTTGAAGATGGAGTTGGAGTTATTTTTTATTATGCGCAACTTTGAGCTGGATCCACAAGATCAGAGGTATGGGTTATTGTGGTATTTTAAATCTAGCGTACATATTTTTGAAAGAATGAGGGAAGATTAGAAGAAATGCCGTATGAGAGTCAAAGATTATTTGGAGTTTCTTGAAAATTATTAACATTTCAGTTTTAAATTTGAAAATTATAATTCTCTGACTTTTTGAACCTGGACCTGGTAGGATTACTGCTTTTGTTGACTCTTGCCTTCCAGTTGAATAGCTTACACTGAACTGGCTGGGAAGAGGAACCAGGGGCAGGGACCAATTCCTCAAATTACTAGTAGAATATCTGACTTCATCTATCCTGGTGAGTCAAGGTTTGATCTCACTTTTGACAAGCGACTCCATATTTGAGGACTATTATATGATTTGTTTCTTTCTTTTTCTGTATGCGAAAGGAAAAGAAAGAAACATAGAGATGTACAGTGGCTTTACTTACTCTGAAAGGAAAAGTAGATTTGTATGGGCATGCCTGATTACCCCAGATAGAAGCCTGAATTGTATGATTTCTGTTTTTCAATGGACAGCTGAGAATAAGTGAATATATTGTCGTTCCTAGGGATTTTAGGAAGAAGAGTGAATATTCTTATTAATCGTATGCTGCAATCCAGAAAATACAAGTTTAAATAGAGGAAATCTTGATAAGGCTATCTATATCTCTTTTGAATTTAAACTAACCAGCAGGCCTAATCCTAACTTCAAAACTAACAAACCTACTTAATTAGGTTAGCTATTTTATTTTAAAATAACCAATAATAATGACAAAAGAAATAATAAAAATAAAAATAGGGAGAAGAGGTTCCAGCATCCATCTTTCCTTAGCAAACTCAATATATATATTTTTTACTTTCTGGGTGGTGCATGTTGATTATATTTATACATGAATGATGAATTCTTTAGTCAAAAGATAATCTCTTTCTATTTATTTATTTATTTATTTTGTTTCCTTGATGGGATTTTTCTTTGGAGGATGGGGGCGAAGGTGAGACAGTGGGAGGTAAGGGCAAGTATTGAGTGAGTGCAAGTTCCCCCTGTCTGAATTCATGTAGAAAACCTTCAATATCTATCAATGCTGCTGTGTTTGCCACTGAGGAGTATGCTTGCTCCACTGACTCCCAAAGTTCCCATGCAGTCTTGCAAAGGAGGAAATTTTCACTCACCTCATTAGTCATAGAATTTACAAGCCAGGACATTACCATGTTGTTTTCAGCCACCCACTGCTTGTATTTGGGATAGATAACGCTTGGTGGTATAGCATCTTCACTGATGTAATCTTCCTTTCCTTTTCCTCCGATGTACATTTAAACACTCTGTGACCACTGCATACAGTTATTTCTGCCGAAGCAGTGGCTATTGATAAGCAAGGGCTGAGTGTCAGAGGTGCCATGATTGGAAATGGTGGAGCCATGGGAGTTCAGCTGCACTAGACTGGTCACCTCACTGGAAGAGCCTTGTTCTCAGTGTTTAATGCCATCATAGTGCCGAAATGAATCAATGGAAGTGTCAGGCCCCAAGGGGCTCTAATACCATGAAGAAAAACAGAGTAAAGAGACAAAAAAGTAGATCTGTGTAGGAGGATTCTAAGTTCTTATTCATCTTGGAGAAGACCTGTACATATTTATAGGATCAATAGGATACAGATCAATCTATTCAGATCCCTTTGATTCAGTGACGGAAAAATCCCATAAAAAATGAAAATAGGAAAAAGGAAAACAAGCTGGAGAGTTGACCAATCAGCAGCTTTCATGTTCCATGAGAAACACGTGCATTTAAACAGCAAGAGAGGGTAATAATAACAAAGTGGGTCCTTGGTTTGTGCTTTGGTGTCTTTGGTTGGTACAGAATGCTTGGTACCATAATGGAAAACGTTAGTCTTGCTTTGGGAAAAGGTTTATATATGTGTATATATATAATTTTTTTTTTGGTTTTGCTTCAATCTGGTGTTCAATTGATGGTGTTTTCCAAGGAATCATCTACATAAACATGCTGAAGGACTAGAGATCTCATCTGTTTTGATGTTTTCTTTTTCTTTTTTCTCTTTATTAGATATATTTGATAGTTACGTTAGTATCAATTTTGACTATTTTTCTTTTTTTCCTTTCCAATACCAGATTTTCTTTTGAACCATATTGATTAGGTGGGTGTCCCTTAACTAAGGTAAACTTCCAACATGGAGGATTCCAATGCATTGACTATTGAATACCTAAGGGCAAGGTTGCTTTCTGAAAGATCCGTCTCAAGAAGTGCGAGACAAAGGGCTGATGAATTAGCCAAAAAGGTACCATGAATTTTTTTTTTTGCCAGTTCATGGTCCCATGGAGTCAACCTTGTTTGAAATTTTACAAGACCCTATTATAACTATTTGAGTTGTTGTTAAATACATCAATTAGGTAAAGGAATTGGAGGAACAGCTGAAGTTGGTGAGTCTTCAGAGAAAAATGGCTGAGAAGGCAACAGCAGAGGTTCTTGCCATTTTGGAGAACCAGGGGATAACTGATTTTTCTGAGGAATTTGATTTGGACTCAGATCAGGAAATGCCTTGTGAATCTGGTTTGGGTAATGATTCCTCAAAGGGGGACGAGAGGGCTACGAGCTCTAAAGGAAGAAGACATGATTCAAATGAACTGTCAGGTTCTGATCCAGATACTTCACCAGTAGCTCGTAGTAACTTGTCTTGGAATGGCTGTGTCAATTCTCCACGTTCTCTTGAAAAGTACAAGAATTACAATGTAAGAAGACGAAGTAGTTTTTCATCCATTAGTTCTCCAAAGCATCGCCTTGGAAGATCATGTCGCCAGATTAAATCTAGAGAAACCAGGTAAGTACTTCAACATTTTCAATTACCATATTCTAGTCTGCTCCTTATCTTTTAGATCAATATATCTTATGATTGAACTCTGAGAGTTATACCAGATTTACACTTATTTAGCAATAAACTTAATTCCAACCCCCTAAAAGATAGGCCACAAACATCGTTCATAAGGCATCCTAAGGCAAGGAAGCACCCTTGAAGATTCGAGCATTCTGCTCCAACTAAATGGTCTAAAGCGCAGCGAAGATCCCACATTGCCATAAAGATTTTAATCTGATTCTTTTACACGTAGAAATTTCAAGAAGATATTACTTGTAATGGCTGTTGGGTTTTTCATTGGCGTTTAGGACCATGAGTGCACCTAAGTTGTGTCCCGCACTCCCACTTACTCTCGTTGTAAAATCTTTTAATGGAAGTTCTTATCCTATGTGTTTCTTGCGCTTTTTCTTCCCTTTAAATTATTTCCTCTTGCTCTTATATCTAGACCAATCTTATCAAAGAAGTTTTAATATAACAGCTCCTACCTGTGATGAACATCATACACTTTGAGGACATACATTTGAATCTGAGTTTGCCATTGCCTGTGGTACACCTCGGACGAGTGGACCTAATGATGCTCAAATTTTACTTGGCACCTTTTAAGAAAGAGAATTTTTGGGTTTGGGAATATAATAGTATTTGATGAATAAGAAGCTAATGAAGTAAGAATTTAATATGTCTGCTTCTCAATGGAATGCTCTAAAATATCACTTTCTATGTTCTAGTCCGATTATACTCTGAGATTGGTAACCATGTACTCTTCAATTTGGTTTTATTGACCTTTCTCTTTGAACTGTTAGGTACCAGTTTGCTTTTAAATTAGTAACTAGTTGTGTTTTATACAGATCAGTAGTAGAGGAATCTAGAGATGAGCCGGTCAAGGTTAATGGCCAAGAAAATGAAGGTGTCATCTCTTCTGAAGGATTTCCAAATTGCTTGGACAGTGGTTCTGACACTGTGAGAGTTCAGGAAAAGGGTAAATCAGAGACGAAGCTAGACAACAACAGTCAAAATGTAGATGGATATGGAGGAGAGAGGGACATGGAAAAGGCACTTGAACACCAGGCCCAACTTATTGGCCAATATGAAGCAATGGAGAAGGCTCAAAGAGAATGGGAAGATAAATTTAGAGAGAACAACAGTACACCGGTATGTTACAGTTTGCACCATACCTTTTTGAGTCATATGCTATCTAAATGTTACTTCTTATAACCTTCTTGTGGTTTGGTTGTGTGACTGAAATGTGCTTTTATGCTACCCATCATAATTTTCAAGGAATTGGTTCTTTTCTTAGGCTTATCAGCCAAGAAAGTTTTTTCTGGATCTTGAACCTGGATATATCATGGTATTGTTTCAGTTTTGTATTAGATGGGTCTGGTATAATATGCTATATTCTTGCTCACCACTTTTTTTTATATCATTACAATAGCAGTGAAGCCCAAAAGTTCTAAAAATGGTTGTTGATCCTTGAAGAAAGCAACATGGAACCGAGCATGAAAGGAGCTTTGATTTGTGTTGGGGAAAAACTGCTTTGGCATTTAAAATTGCTTTGCAATTTTTTTTTTGGAAGTGGAGTAGGTTGGCATAGGAATAGCGATGGCAAAAGGTCCCCAAATCTGGGGATTTCTCCCCCGGGGGGGTGGGGTGGGGGGGACTGCACCATTTGGGGACTTACATTTGAGAAATTTTTCACCGTAGGGATGGGAATGGAGGAAAACTTTCTCGAAGGAAGTTTGATTATGGGGACAGGGATCATATCCCTTGCCCCGTGGATTCTTGTCTCCACCAATTCTATATAAATGTATTTTTAAATATATATATATACTACTTTTTTTTTTTGTATTTAACCCGTTATTTATAATTATGTTAATTAAAAGTTAAAAATTCAATTTAACTTAAAAAATAATTCCACTCATTACATAGTAATCTTCTACTTCTTTGAGACTAATACGACATAGTAGGATTATTTTCAAGTACTTTAGAGTTGCAATTGCATTATAATGGAGAATAAGAAGTGAATATTAGGAAAAATAATGCTAATTATCTGTAAATTAGTATTAAAGAATTAAATATAGAAATTAGAATTATTTAAATGGTTTTATTTTTAATTCAATTATCTTTTTGTTAAATTTTTTCATAATTAACTTGCCTTATTAAGAGTTATCTATTGTAACTTTTAGAACTTGTTGTAAAACTTGTTTTTTGAATATTTGTAGTTTTAATGAACTTTATTAGAGCTTGTTAGATAACATAAACAAGGAGTTTGAACTTTAAATTTAAGTTTTTTATATATATATATATATTATTATTTTTCAATTTTTAATTAAAAATTTAAAGTCCCATTGGGGACTTGTGAGGATTCGCATCCTCTTGAGGAATGGGAATAAAGAAATAATCTCCCCCAAGGTGAGGAATGGGGATGGGGAGCAGGAAAGCACTTTTAGCCCCCACCCCGCAAAATTGCCATCTGTACATGGGAAATTCTATGTCATTGCTAACCATTCAACATCCAACCTTGCTAAACCAACTTCATACCCTCTAAACTAATGGTGGAAGCTCCTTTAGCAATACAGCATACGAGGTCTACAAAATGGTCATGACAAACTGGGAAAATCTTAAACAAGCTTACTGTCTATTTACAAGCCTATAAGAAACACTTGGATTTGATCGTGCCTATTTTTGTAGGCATGTCTGGGGCCAGGAACACCATACTACAATTTGTTCTTCTACTTCAACATCACCCTCCCATCTTGGTCTTTTGCATTGGAGCTAAAACTAAGTTTGTATGGGAATGGGATGGTCTTCTAGTGTATGCTTTACACCTACTTTTGTTCTCAAGGAATTATTTCTTTCAATTCCAGTTAGTTTTCCATTTTGGGAATATTAAGCTGCAGTATGCTTCATCAATAATTCATTGCAATCCTTACAAACTTGCTCATTAGGAGTTTAGTATCTAGCAAACTCCAGTCTCAGGTGCTATTCATTTGTAACTGCGTATGCTCTTAGGCTCCGACTCTGGAGATATCCTAAGGCAAACAAGACATTTTATTAATGAAGATTTCTTTCCCTACTCCAAGTTGAGTCATGATTCTAATTTCTTGAAGAAAAAGTTGCAAGTTTATAATGATAATATATGTTCACAATTACCTATGAAAAGCCTTGTAATTGTATGAAAGGCTGCTAAGGAATTTTGACATGAGTGGGCATATGCAATGAGTCATTTTAGATATGTCTATGCTTCATAGAGTGAGAAGGATAGAAGGTGAAGAGGAAGATCTTTGGGAGCCTACTTTGCTTATTATCATTGTCAACCTGATGATTTTGAAATTGAACTAGGAAAAAAAGGAGGCTTTGATATGGTTGATCAATAGTCAAACAAAAGTCTAGCATTTATCAAATTTCTATTAAGCTTAGGCATTAGCATGGAGGAACTCATTCAAGATGAGAAAAGGTTGTTTTGTAGCAAAAGGTCTTTCTTGACTTTATTGGTTGTTTTAATTAGATCTCAAGATGTTGCTATCATGTGTCAAAGGGAATATCTTCAATGCAAAGGAGATATTCTTAGTACCAATTGTTGATATCTTTCTTTAGGAGTTTCATACATGTTATAGTTCTGCCAATGGTTTTTCCAATAATACTAGGAAGATGTTAGTTTTCTATGGCCAAAATGATGGCTAATGGAATAGAAATAATGAGACGTGAATATACTCGAATTTTGGTATACCATACTTGTATGGTGTGGGAATATTGTAATAAGGGAATTTACTAGTAATGAGAATGTTAGTTGTTTGGGATTGCTTTGCTGGCTATAACGTTGGGTTTTTGGTGGAACCTGATATTTCTATAGGGTCACTTGAGGTTTCAGTGGGGGGAAGGATAGTGAGATCTGATGAGGTGTCTAGAGGGATGAAAGAATGGAGGGAAAGTAGTAACTGACTAATCACGTGGGATATAAGGTGGAAGAGAGAGAAAGGTAGGCTGTTGGAGGAATATAAGAAAACAATTAAGGAGACAGAAGGGGCAAGAAAAGAATTGGGAATAAATTGGGAGAGTCCTGGCCCAAGCCAGGGAACCTATCTACCATTTGCTTGTTTTTCTATTTCTGTCACTTTACTTTTGTTGTATTGATGTCAATCCTACCTTGCTTTCCTGTTTATGAGGAGGATACTGACTTGATTATACACAAATAATACTTCAGTAGAGTTTGGATTTCATCAGTTTCACAACATACGGGTTTCTTTGTACTTGAGTTTGCCAGACCTTGACAAGGAATTGAGATTGTTATTGAGTTCCTGTTCTCCATATTTTTACTTCTATTCCGCCTTGGTCTCCCTACTCTCTGAATTCTCCCTCTTTTCTTTCTTGCTCTTCCCACCTTTGCTTTGTTTTTCGTACATCACAAAGTCATCATGAGTCTACTACTTTGATAACTGAAGCTCATTTTGTTTCCCTACTGTGCATGGTAACCCACTTTTGGGCATAGGCTATGTGCTACTGAGGAGGAAAACTGTTGGAATATCAAGAATTTTGTAGCTAGGTGATTTAGAATGTCATATTTCAGCCTATGACCAAGAGTTCTATACTTATTAACGTTATATAGTATATGATGAAGACTTAGCATTTATCTAGATCAACAAGCACAAAGACACCTGAAGTCGAAAATAAAGAGAAGTGAAAACTTATTTTGTACTTCATTGCATCATGAAGTTTTTTCTCACAGGAGTTTGGTTATATGGAAGGGAGAGAGGGGCAGAGCAAAAAGCAACATGCCTCACTCTTGTACCTAAAACCCTTGTATGGAAGAAGCACGGATACTTTAAAATATGAGACATACTTGTATTGGATACATATCCAATATGATACACCTACATATGTATTGGGAGAAAAAATTTGTGGGATACGTTTCAAAATGTGCCGAAATAGCATCAAATTGACCCTGAAATATTTTTGTCCACTTTATTATTGATTGTGACATTGTTTTATCATTTTATCTTTCATTTTGGGGGAAATTAATCATTTGGTCTCTATACTTTTATCAAGTTTTTAAATCAGTCCCTATACTTTAATCATTTCAAATCACTCCTTATAGTTTCAAAAACTTACAAAACACTCCTTACCATTAATGCAAACACCGACACGGTAAAGGATGTGGCTGACATGGTTTATTCATTCTAAAGTGGAATGCCCAAGTATAAGAGACATGCCACATGTTAACCATGCCAAAAACGTTATCTTTCTTTTCATTCAGTAGAAGACCATTTTGAGAGACAAGGCTCAATTGGATATCACTTGATGGATAGAGGAAACATATCTTAAATGCAAAAGTCTTAGAAAGGAGATGACAAGAAGGAGCCAAAATCCTCGAGCAATTTCACAACTTCCACGTTCCACAGAACCAAGTTTTGGGTCGTAGAGCTATGCAGTTCCTGGGGTGTAATCAAATTCCTCCGTAGCAGCATCCCTCTGTTTCCTCTCAAATACGTCCGATGCCAGCTCCTAAGTTCACTTGAAACCTGTCTCTTATCACTTCACACTTGTAACACGAACCCAGTTCCAAATCAGCCTGGTCCACTCGATTTCCGGTCATCCCCAATAGAAACGGCATCATTGTCGCTGTCAAGTACCAGCCGTGGCAGCTCTTCTGTTGCACATGGAGGTTCTTCCCTTAGACTGGTGTGACGATCCATTGCACTTTTCTTGTAGACCCATTTTGGCTCTGTCGAACCTACTATTGATCGTCATCGACAATGAGGTACTGATCAAGGTGGTGCGAAGCTTCACAACTTTGGATTTGTTGAAAAAATCCATGACTGATGGGTGGCTGTAGCAGAGTGTAACTGCATTGTTGTAATTCTATCTTCAAGTGTTTGATGAAAGTCATCAGAGATTATTATATTGATATTGGTAATTGATTATGGTGAAGGAATGAGGTGGAAGTTAAATGGAAACTGAGGTGTGATTTTTAAATATTCAGTGAGTTATAATAAAGTTAAGAAGTTATTGTTGGGAGTTACCTCATTGATATTGTCTGGTCAATAGCAATCTGTTTCCTCTATCCCTCAAGTGATCTACAAGCCCAACCTTCTTCTATCAAGTGGTCTTTTAACATTTTGATGGAGTGAACAAAAGAAATGTTTGCATTGGTTGGCATCACATGTGGCATGACTCTTTTATGTAGGCATTCTACATCAGCATGGGTTTGCCAGGTCAGCCTCATTCTTCACGGTGTCAATGTTTACATTAACAGTAGGGAGTGTTTTGTAAATTCTTGAAATTATAAGTGAATTGAAAAAAAATATATGGGGACTAATTTAAAAACTTAATGAAAGTCTAGGGATGAAATCATTAATTTTCCCATCATTTTATCATCTTTTTCGGCCATATTTCACATAATGTTTTTTTATCACTAATCTCTATTTGCTGGAATACACACACACACTCACACTCTCATACATACTCGTACCCGTATCTTAAAGTTTTTAAAATTGACGTATTTCATGTATCATGTTATATCTAATACTCATACTTGTACAAGTGCTTCTTAAAATAATACCGAGAGGCTAGAACATATCACCAGAATTGGATTTTCTTTGCCTATTGAAACTATTTTTAATGCTCTTTTTTACTATTTAATGTGCAAGCAATACAACTTTGGCTGTCTGAGTTGCAAATTTTGGAAAATGATGGCTGAATTAATTCTGTTGCACTTACCTATTTAATTCTTGACCATGTTGTGAAGGCCTGGGAACCTTCAATTTGTATAAATTTTGGATGATATGGTTCAAGAGTTTTTGACATGAAAATAAATTATGGAATCTTTCAAGTAAGCTTGCCTTTTGCTACAACACACTTACACGTATCAGAGAACCCTCATGCTAAAGTTAGTTAAGTTGTCTAGTTTAGCCCCTTCTGTTGGTCAAAATGTAAAACAAGAGGAAGAATGATGGAGTGCAATGCATCTTATATTTTAGAATATTTTCTATTGGACTGCTAAAGGTTGTTACATTTGGAAAAGTCTAAATGACACAAGAAATCTATTCCAAGATGCACAGTGTATTCATGTGGATTGTTTAATGTTGCCTGTTTCAGAAGTTTGCAGTTCCCATAGCTTGTTTAAATCCAATGATTGATGTGCTTTCCATCCAATGTAGCTTGGCTCTAGATTTTCCTGATGATTCAGTTGTTTGCTATCTACTCATGTAGTGTCTCCAGTGTTATCTGTCAGTTAGTATTATATACCAAATGATTTTTGGACTAAATTGTTGGATTCCATTTGTAATACTAACTCAAACTAATTTTGGGTCCTAAATTATGTAGGATTCGTGTGATCCCGGAAACTACTCAGATATAACTGAGGAAAGAGAAGAGAGCAAGGCCCAGACTCCGTCCTCTGCTAGGGCAGTCACCTCAGATGCTCAGGAGGCAAAATCAGAAGCCAGAGGTGCTAGTATATCAGATGAATCGTTTAAAGCTGAGCCCAGGGACAATTTGCCAAAATCTCATGATGATACCGGAGGTTATCGCAATCAAAAGAGCACAACAGTCAGTAGTTCTAGCTTGATTGCTCCAGAAAATTCAAATTCGACATTGAAGGGGAGCAAAAACCATGAGAGCTCAGAAACATACCATCATCAGCCATCAGATAGGCACCGTCTAGGTTCTCTTGATTCTGAGCGAACAAATTCTTTTACTGCTGATATCTATAGTGGTCTGGCCCAAAAAGATGGTTCAAGTAGTTCAAGGAACAAACATGACCTCTATGCATTAGTTCCTCATAAACCTCAGGAGTTGAGCGGTGTACTAGACTCACTTAAACAAGCCAAATTATCACTACAGCAGGAACTCAATAGATTGCCACTTGTAAATAATGGGTACACTGGTAAGGCCATTAAACCGTTAGCCTCTGCGAGTAGAAGTGAGGAGAGGTTAGATATTCCCGTTGGATGTTCTGGTCTGTTCAGACTACCAACAGATTTTTCTGATGGAGCTACAACTAGATCCAGTGTTCTTGATTCAGCTTCTCGCTTGAGTTCAAACTTCTATCTCGATAAAGAAATTTTGAGAACTTCTGGTGAGCAATTTAGCATGAGCCCGTACTTTGGCACAAGCTTGAGCTTCTCTCCAGATCATCGATCACTCCCCACCCAATTCCTGGAAAGTGGGTCAAGATTTGAAACTAAGAAACCCACTTTTGATCCTTTCTTGGATGCACGTTTACCGGCTTCCAGTAATAACACATATCCCATCTATCAATCCTATCCGAATGTGACACCCCAGATGTCCTTCACTGATGGACTTTCGAGACCTTATCCTAGTAGACCAGTTGGGACTCCTCCTGCAGATCACTTCTCTTTCTATGATGATCATGTAAGACCAAACATGTATAGTTAGTATTTAGCACGTCTGTAATTCCACTAGGTATCTAGCTGCTGCTTCACCCATGTTGATAATTGACGGTTTTATTATTAAAAGGTGAATCTCTGTATTCTCTATAGTTGCTTATGAAGAGGAAAATTATATGACAAAATACCCCATTTGTTGTCTCTGGAAGCTAAGCACTGGTGGATGATTTCTTTTCAGTTATCAAGGTCTGTCTCCATTTCCCTGTTTTATCTCTACTGTGACCATGAGTTTTCTTTTGTCTCCTCACTTGTGTGGTGTCCCAAAGGAACCTAATTGCTTTTGCTTTTGAAGACATTTTTTCAGTAGAAAAAAATAGCGCTGAAGAAAGAGGCCCTTGGATAATCTGGACACATTGTTTTTTTTCCCTCAAACTTTTATGGCTTCTTTATAAGTATCTTTTCTTGTTAACAAAAGCTTCTTCATTGAGAAAAAAAAAAATTAGTTAAATGATATATAGCTATGGTATAGGTGCAAGTATTGTTGTAAACTATTAGGGCTCTCTGGTTACGAATTGAATTGTTGGGATGTTCGGCACCAGAAGTGAAGAAAATGCATTTTTATTTATTAGTTCACCATCTAATTTAAAGAGAAAGCATCTTACCTCTTATAACTAAGAACTAATGTTATAATGGCAAAAATTTAAACAGAGTAGTCATAGCTGTAATAGTCACGAAAAACCCATGTAATAATTTATCTTAATGGGATGTTTTGTAAATATTTGCATTAAAAGGAACAAAAAAAAGTGAAGCTTCTTATATTAAATTTATAAATATAAAACTTGAGATTTAGACTAGCACAAGTGATTAAGCTTTATCTATGCAAACTAGGGAGCCCAAGATTGAACCCCCACTGTGAGCAAATCAGACAAGTCCATTTTTTCCCATGCTAACACGTGTCCCTTCATTGGAGATTACCATTTTGCCCTCTGTTATTTTTAAGAGTATTTCAATCCATTCTCCTCAGATTTTAGTGCCTAATTTTGAGTTTATGTTTAGAAATCGAAACCCCCTTTCAGTTGCACGAAGAACATAAACAGTGTTTAAAAATTCAAAATTTGGATGATTTCAATAAGTTTCTTACAAATTTCTTAGGGTTTTTTTTTTTAATCCATGTACTTCGCTCCTTTCACCCTTAGTATTCAATTTCATGGTTTTGCACTGTATGTGAATAGTTACTGAAATTCGAAATTCAAAATTGGGACTCAATTTGGAAGAATTTTGTGAAATTTCTTTTAGGGTTATGATCTTAGGTAAATATCTAATAATTTTCATGTATTAATTTGATGTTCGAATTGCTTAATTAAAAAACTCATTTTTCATGTTAGGGAGTTAGAGTGTTTACGGTGGAAGGATGTAAAGATTTCTTATTACTCTAGCATCATTGGACCTTAAGAAGAGGGATAAGATTTGTTAGTAGTTTTTGTTTTAAGTAGTAAGTTATTTTGAAAATTTTCTCTAATTATCTTGAATTTCGTTATTGTAAGACAAAGCTTCACGAAGAAAAATTCAATGAAAATGACTATTATTATTGAATAATTACTTTAGTTATAATTGATGTAATTTTTAAGTCATTGAATGATATTAAACAATTCAAGAGCTATATGGAATGGATTAATTGGCCAATTTTGACATATTTAAATTTCAAAGTTGTATATAAATAATAAAGTTGAAAAGTGTGTTTTAATGTTGCTTATACATTGGGAGCTTTGATATTTGCATTAGAAATAATTCTATTAATAAGGGTGAAAGTAGAAAAGTTACAAATCATGAGGTCATAATTTTAGAATATTTGCGTAATCATATTTTTGGACTTGAAGGCAATGAAATTGCTAATTAGTGGATATTTCTATCTTAAAGACATACGGGTATTACTAAAACCTTAAAGTATTTTATTAAGTGCAATATATATATATATACTTATATATGTTGGTCTTGGTCACGGGCGGAAGAATGAAAACTTTAACGTACGAACCATTTGGGTCCCATGAGTATCAATATTAATCATTTGAATGAATATTTGTGATTTTAAAGAAAGGAAACAATTTTGGACAGAGGTCATTTGATGAAGACAAATTACTTGTTAATTAGTTTATTATGTGACTATTCATTATAAATTTATTCGAGTTTAGATGATTATAGCAAGGGACAATAAGGTCATATTTTTTTTATTTTATTTTTATGAGCATAGAAGGTGCACTCTATATAGTGTGTAGTAGAGGAGACAATAAAAAAATACGCTATGTGTGTCCTTTTCAGGTGAATAGATAATGCTAATTATATATATATTTCAATTTATGCAATGTTCGATTGAAAATAATTATTATAGAATATCCTTATGCCTTGGGATTGACTTCTTGAAATTTAAAAATTTCATCATTTGAATATCTGAGTATTTTTAAGATTTGGATCTGATCAAAATCATATTGAGCATTTAACTAAATTTTCTAAATGTTTGAATTACTCTGATCATACATTTTTTTTTTTAAGCATTTTGATTATGTATTTCTAAATTATTCTAATTGTGCAAATCTTAAATTATTATGATTCTATATTTCAGAATTCCTCTGACTTGAATTTTTTAGTTAAAATGATTTTGAACTTTTTAAATTCTCTATTATGTAAGTTGAAGTATTCTAATTTTATATTCAAGAAATACTTTAATTCTTTAATTATAAAGATATTTGATTATGTATATACAATATACTAGGATTATGAGATTTGGATACTTTTATCTATCTCTATGCAAAAGATTGATTCCAGATTTTTGAAACTCTAACTTTTGATTATGAATTTACATACATTAAATAAATTTTTGGGAATACATTCAAAACAAGACCCTATAGCTAAAAGCAATAAACGTTAGCCATAGTGCATTAAGATCTGTATTCTGATACAAGTTGGCATGTTATTACCATTATAATATTCTGTCTGAGGCCTAAAAGCATGATTCTAATTATTCTGAGCTTAAAACTCATGACTAATATGTGATATGTTCTGATTATTCTAGTCTTGAGCTAGTTCTGTTATTTTGAACTTCTAATGATTTTGTTGGATATTTCTGATAATTAAATTTTGATTTGGATATTCCCAAGCATTTTGTTTTGATAGGGATGCTTTTATGTTCCAAATAAATTGATTCTTTTTTTTTTTATTCAAGGTTTGTTTATATTTTCATTTGGGATCACATGTTGAATATTAACAAAGTTTTTCTCATTTTGGTACTATTTTGTATTAATTGTTAAAGGTATGCATATTTCAAGATAATAAATGGTTTGTGAAAAATTCTATCATACTTAGTCTGTCTTTTCCCTTGTGTAATTAGTATTATCTGTTCACTGTGTTTTTACTCACTCCTCATTATTTAACATTTTTTAAATGATAACACTATTTTGGACCACCCCACTTACGAATTAGGGGCTTAGCAGGTGTTTCTTATATGAGTCTTGTATTGTTCACAAATGCAAGTCCTTCTTTGTTGTAAAATTTGTATTAGTAATCTAGTGGCTCCCTTGAATACAGGCGTATAGTTCTATTTTATTGTTACAGATCATAGTTATCTATTGAGAATTTTATTTACTCATACTGTAATTATAATTTTAAGTGTCAGGTAGGCTTACGAGGACAAAATTTATCTTGTTTTGCCCATGTTGATCACGTTTTCACTCAGTGAGGGTCACAACAATAGCCTTGCTTTATTGTTTTTTAATTAAAGTATAATTAACTAATTATATCATGATATGTGTATAGTTATTGAAAATAATTATATTATTTTTAAATTAAATTATATATTATTATAAGTTAAATTATACATTTATCATAGTTTAATTAAAGAACATTACAACAAAATATAAGAAATTACATAAATAAACTTCAAAATGAAATCAAGTATATTCATAAATTTTTAGACCAAGATGATGATTAAATTCTAATTATAATTCAGCCAATGAATTTGTCATGTTTCAGTACTCTTCACATATTGACATCCAATATATATATATATATATATATATATATATAAAGTTAAGTGAGACACGTGAGGATCATGTGAAAGATTTTGATACATCATAAAATTTATCTGTTAATTTTGTAAATAGGCCTTAAAATGTATAGCTTTGTACTTATCATCAACCAATAAGTGGTTGCAGTGGCGATATTGACTGTTGAGAAGTAATTAATATTTTGAAAAAAATAAAAATATATATAAATATTATGGCATGCAAGAGTCAATAACGGCTTAGTTTCTTCCAACTTTCCATGAAAATAAGTCCTAATCTGCAAGTAACCCACAGCTCCAAGGAACATATAAAAGTATGACAAGTCTGAGTGTTTCCTTGAATCACAACGTGTCGCTTTTTAGCAAGGAGAAAGTTTATTGTAGTTTATATATATATATATATAAACTACAATAAACTATATATATATATATATATATATATATTATTCTATTTTTTAATTAAAACATAATAAGTATATAATTTTTTAATAATATCACAACATTTATATAATTTTATAATTAACTATATAATTTACAAATTGGATTATATTTTTTTATGTCATTATGCATTAATGATACACTTATTATATATTTATTAAAAAATTAAATAATAAAGATATAAAGTGTAATCTTTTTAATAAAACTTGAACTTTTGCGATCTCAAATTTTCACTGTAGCCACCGTCATCTAGAAAGTCTGAGTAATCAGCAACGCTTAGATTACTTGAAAAATCCAAATTCATTTGAAATTCATGTACTTTGATTCTTCCACGCGTTCCCAAGCTTATACACTACGGCACCTTCTGTGTGCGTGTGTGTGTTTGTATATATATATAATAGTCCAAAAGGCTAAATCTTTGCCCAAAAGACTACATACAACAAGACCCAAAATTCCTCCATGCTTCAAAAATCCTATAATCTCAAGAATTTTATGTCCATGGAAGGTGTTCGAGAAGCAAGGAAATCTCACAAACAAGGTACCCCATCCATTGAAGGAAAGGTGTTCGACAGAAGTCCTCTGAGAAGCCCACTTTTGGAAAGAGGCTTGCTTAAGAATGATTTTGGGAACATGTGCGATCGCTATTATGGGTTTCAGACAGAGGCAGGAAAATCCGCTGATCCGAGGAGTCTGAGGTTGTTGGAATTCTTCAGGCAGATTTATTACCGAAGACGAGAAACCTTCAAGAAAATGGTTCCTGCTGGGCTTCAGGAGGAGCTTGTGGAGTTGTTCAACAAAATTGGTGCCTTGTTAGCTGCGGCTAAATCAAAACGTGGGGAGACGACCATGCATAGAAGTTTGAGCGCCGGATCCCGGCCGCAGCGCCGGTCGACCGGTGGCGGCTCTGACCTGAAGCTGGACCGGTTTAAGGTGAGAACAGTTCCTGTGAATGATGGCGGCGGTGATAGTAGTGGTAACAACGGTGGTGGTGGCATTACACAAACTGGTCAAAATGGGCAAGAAAAGAAAGGAAAATAGATGATCTAGATTCATTATGATTCAGGCATATATAATCTGCAATGGAAAAACTTCAATCTAAATTGTTTAGGCGATGTTCGGTAAAAACGTAGATTATTGGATGAAAATTTAGTAATTTAAATTTATAAATAAAAAAATATAATTACATATGATAATATTAATTTTATATAAATTTAAATTATTAAATTTTTATCCAATTATTTACCTTTATTAATATAAATTTATGTTTTTACAAAACATGAGGGGATCCGACTTAAGGAAAAACTTGTGAGTTAAATGCATGTTTATGTTTCTTGTGTGATTTATCCTTTTTTTTTTTCTTTTTTTAGCTTTTTTCTCTGTAATTATGCAATGTAGAAGAGCTTCTATAGGGTGATTTAGAATGAAGCATTGGAAAAACTAATGGGGTCCATTGCCCCATTGAGAAAAGTGATGGGAAATGTGAATGTTGTTGATTCATATGTTATGAAGATTTTTTTATTGGTTCATATGTTATAACACAATTGGTTTTTTTTAATAATTCTTTTTTGTTTGTAACACCCTTTTTTAGTATTGTTTATTAACTTGGTAATTTTTCCATAGGTGAACCTCTTCATCTATGGATTCCATTTTGGGGATTTTTTTTTTTTAAATGACCCTTGTAAAAAAAAAGTTCATGTGTATCTATAAGTTAAACCAAAAGAGAAATTATTTGAGTTTGAATTTAAGTAGAGCCAAGAGGTTATTTTTAATATAATGATCACAAATGATTTCGTGTATATTTTATTAATTAACTTTTTGTAATTTGATTAAAAGACAAGCTATTTATGTCAAAATTAAAAATTTTATAAAAAATAGCATTAAGTTGACCGTAAAAGGTATTAATAAATTTAAAATTTTAAGCAATGTAATATTATACATTTATGATAAAATATATATGTTATCTTTGGTGCACTTCAAATTTTAAGTGCATAAAAAAATTTTATTTAAAATATAATGTAAAGCATGTATTGCCAGAAAAAATAAATTATATTCATGACACACCTTCAAAGGGAGGAGTAGCTTATTCATGCCGCTTGCCTTATTTATTGTTTATTAATTTATTTTCATACTATAAAAAATAACTAATTAATTTGATCCCATGTGTGATGTCTAGATTTCGCTGCCTCTCTAGCTCTATTTCTTTTTACTGTCCCTATGAACCTTTCAAACGATATAGTTTGCATTATTATAGTTTATTTAAAAAAAAAAACAATAAATTGCATTTCAGGGGACAGTTCAAAGGTAAGAATGGCATATTTTGGAAATTTGATGATTGATATAAATATTGCAGATTTTGACAATATTATGTAATTATATTGAGTGCTTTTTAGACTATAATTAATAGTGTTTCATGATATTAATTATTATCACATTAACTAACGTTATTAACACATTTAAAGAATTATTATTTGCATCATCTTCTGTTTCTTTTTATCTGGAACTCTCTCTCATGTACTTACTTGCATTTGATATATTTAGTGTATTTAGTTATCTTAAAAGATAATTTTTTTATAAAATATTAATATTTATTTTTTAAAAATCATAAAATAAAATAAAACAATACAAATGTACCATGTCAAATTTCAAAGACATAAAATCATAACCACACTTTGTAACAATTAGGAGTGATCATTAGTTCGGTCAACTTGATGAATTCGATCTGAATTGGTCACATCAAAAAATTTACAAATTTTATCAAACCGAGTCAAGTCAATTGCCAGATTGATATAAGAATATTGTTAATTTTTTAAAATTTTTATAATATATTTTAAATTTGATTTAAAATAAATTTTAAAATATCAATTATTTTCAACTTTTTATTATTTTTCATTCCAAATCTTAACATTTTTTAATTTTATTTTATTTCCTTTCAAATCTTTTTTTTTTCATTTTTTGTTTAAAAAAATATTTTCACAAACTAATTCAATTTACAAAAAAAAAAAAAAAAGTAAACTCAGCCTAAACCCAACCTAACTCAAACCGGTCTAGTTGCTAACCGAGTTTAGAACCTAAAAAGAATAATTCGATATAAACTGAATAAAGTCTATGGGTCAACCAAAAAACTTAGTTAAACCTAACCCGTTCTTACACTTAAAAACAACGTTATAGGTCAACATAAGCTTGGGTCAAGCATCTCATATTTATTTATTAATTTATTTCCGTTTTATTCGGAATCAGAACATTGCAAAAGTGAAACCAAAAGTGGTTTGTGTTACGTTGTCACGTGCCCAACCACTTCCTATTTCATTGACTTTGATTCTCCAACTTTCTATTGTCCCCATATAATTTCATCCGCATTATATTCATTCTTTATTATTAAAAAAACTTATAGAATTCTAAACTTTAAAATTAGTCTCTATATTCTACTTCTTAAAATAATATTATATTAAGATTCTGCTTGATCTCAACTTCAATTAAACTTAATGTAATTAATTTTGGATGGTACACTTATGCAACTTGGAATATTGATTATATATACAAATTCTGAGCGTTTATAATGGACTATAGATTATATAGGTCTGATAGTTTGTATTAAGCGAATTATGCAAATTTAATTGTTTGTATAAAAATTTAGATATTAAAATTAAAATTTTATATAATAGGTAAAATATAAAAATAAAGGAGCTTGATCGAAGAAATTTTTTTTCTTCATAATCTAACCATAAAATTTTAGCTACCTTAATTGTTATTTTCATTAATTTATGAGATTCGACATTGAATTTCAAGTTAAGTATATATATTATTTGATTCATCATTCATTATAAATACAAGTAATCATCCAATATTTTTTAAAAAAATGTATAAAAATTTTCAACATACACCATTCAAACCATATTAATTGATTAATGATACCTTAGTCAAATAATATGATATATTATTTGAATTTATCTTATAACTTAGTCATATTCCAACAAGCATAGAACATTTCACTTGATTTTGAAAATACCAACATTGAGTTAATGTTTGTCAAGCATATTTAGGTATAGTAGTTAAGTTATGAAACACCTACTTCGATCTATTTTATTGAATATAATTTCGTAATTATCTTTGTTAAATAATCTTTGACTTGCTCCTTCCGTGAGACATTTGATTAATCCTTTGCTCCTTAATTAAATTAAATATGATTAATTTAAGAAAAAACCCCAAGTTGTGAATAAAATGTTTAATTCTTAAGATATATTTAAAAATAATAATACAGTGTGTGTACCCATTTAATTGGTTTTACGTGCATAAACTTAATTAATTAGTGCAAGTCATCGCATTGTTTCTTTTGTAATGTTGACTATTCATAATCAAATTGCAAGTCATCCAAATTGTTTATTATTGGGTCATATTTAATGATTTAATTTATTCTATCTTACAGTGTGTTTGATTGTGATGTGATTATTTTTGAAAATTTTTAATGCTTTGATTAAAATTAGTAATGTCACAAAAAATGGTCTAATGTTTGAGAAGATAATTTAAATGATTTTTGCTATTACTATGAAAGCTATGTATTGTACATAATATTGTTGAAGATGTAGACATGTTTTAACTTTTCATTGATTAGCAAAGAGATCTTTGTGTTTTTATAATTTAAAAGGATTAGATATATTAAATCTTAAAATGAAATTTTAATTTTTAATAAAATGATTTTGATTTGTATATATAAAAATATACATTTCTATTCAAGTTTAGAATTCTAGGTTAATATAGAGACTAATTTTAAGAAATTTTTCTCCTAGAAATTAGTCTCTAGAAATTTTTATATATATTAACCTAGAAACTTTAATAAAACATACTTTGTGCCCAACCTTGAATAAGCTATGTATTGTACATAATATTGTTGAAGATGTAGACATGCTTTTTAAATTTATTTTTTTTATTATTAAAGTGGTGATGATATATATATATGTGTGTGTGTGTGTGTAAATGACATATAAATAACACAATGGTTCAAACAAGAATTCAGGACAAAATGTTTTAACTTTTTCATTGATTAGCAAAGAGATCGTTGTTTTTTTATAATTTAAAAGGATTAGATAATATTAAATCTTAAATGAAATTTTAATTTTTAATAAAATAAATTTGATTTGTATATATAAAAATATACATTTCTATTCCATAATTTATATACATATAGGCTTTGTTGTTTTTGGTGATCTTAATTGCACAATTTCTTTTTTTTCAAAACTCTAGTACATGTAATTGCATTTAAATTCAGTTAATTCCACTCACGACTAATTGCATCTGACGTTACTTATTATAAGAAAAAATTTTGATTCATGCAATTAAAATTTCACAACCGTTCACTGAATCACTAAAACCTCTTTGAAGTGATTTTCATATACATTTTAAATAATGACATTTATTTTTTTTAATAAAAAAATAGAAACAAGTAATAATTTAATCCAAGGCATCTTTGCATTCACACGGCTCGAGGAATCTCTGTTGACAAATTCTGACAGAATTCAAGTATAAAAATTGCATAAAAGAAATGAACAAAATTACTCCATGTTCTTAAATTTAACTATTAGTATAAATTTTAAGTTTTAAAGTATTTATTATTACGTTATTTTTAATATATATATATATATATATATATTTCATTCTTTACATTAATGAAATTACAGAAAAAAAAAATGAATCGTTTAATGTTTTTAGAAATTTCAAGGAAAGAGTGACACAGAGAAAATAGTTTGAAATAGAATTCACTTGCTCTTTCTATCCACTCACTTGTTTTTATATGTTTCTCCAATTATAAAATAAATAAATAAATTGTACTAAAAATTTATATTACTTTGTAATGAATATGTTAAATTTATAATATTTTAATTATAATTCCTGCAATTTTTTTTTTTTGAAAACAAGTCACTTGTAAAGATGGCAAATTCAATAATATATATTGCGTAGAAAGAAAAACGAAGGAAGGTTAACACGTGTGATACAGATAAGAACTGAGTTGGCGAAGCATGAATGAGAGTGTGTTATGCTTTGGTTTCAGAACAATTTAAAATCCATCATTTTCCTAATTACAGCTTCATCAAGATCTCAAATCTCTCAGCCTTCAAAATCCATGACACCTTGCTTCCTTCTCCCAATCCAATGTCGGCCTTTCTCAGTCCCGTCCACTTCACTTTCTCACTCCCATGGCTTTTCCCTTTTCTAGGGTTCCCATTTTCCTTTTGACCATACAATACAACAGTTACTTCTTCCTCATTTGTTTCCCTTCAAAACTCGAGCTTTCCCACACGGGGGAGGAAGAATCTGTGTGATTGAGAACCCTTTTGAGTCACTTCATTCGCCAGCCAGTGAGTGTCACCAGAAGATAATGACATTTGGGCTACCACTAGAACTTCATATTCGTTTTCTCTTGGAATCTGTTATCTGATCAGATTCGAAGGCTCTTGTCTGAATTCATGAGACAATGGAGTGCGCGGGAGCTCGTATGTGTTAATTTGGTTTCTTTAGTTTTTCGATTCATTTTGAATTTGGGGTGGTCGAGTGGGAAATTTTGGTCATGATGATATCTTCTGGGGTGAACTTGGTGATGACTGTGATTGGATTTGCGGTGAGCACTACGTTCATCGTTTTCGTTTGCACTAGACTTGTCTGTGCTCGAATTCACCTGAATGCTTCCCGCCGATCCTTCCCTGTTGCTTACAGATCCGATCTCAACCTGGTAAACGTCTATTTACCTTGTTTTAATCTCTTGTTTCTTTGTTTATAATCTAGGTTGCATATTCCACAAACTTGGATGCTTGGATTGAAAATTTGTTTTTGTTTGTATTGTTGAATTGTTTGATGAAATTAAGTTAATTGATGTTAGTTTAGTTTGTAACTTATGTGATCTTACCCTTTCTAGCAGTGCATTTATTGCCATTTACTGTATTTCATTTGCTCTGGATTTACCCCGTGAACATCTTCCCGTGTTCAGCTGGAGCGGAGATTTCATGGTCTTGAACCCTTAGCAGTAGCGAACTTTCCGACGAAGAAGTACAGTGACGAATTTTTTGCTGCTGCAGAAAATTCTCAGTATGTTCCTTTCTCTGTTTTTGAAATATTTTTTTCATTTGTATTGGCCAGATTTTATTTTCTTCTACCCGTCTCTTAAAGTACAGCTTGGTGCTTGAACATTAGATTTACGCCTACTTAGTTTGTACCGAATTCTTGAATAAAGTTGATTTTAGACTTTGAATCTACTTTGCTCATATTTCATTACGTTGTAACAAATCACTCAAAGGGATTGACACTGGAATTGATAATGAAGAAGTCAAGCCTGGATATGGCCAGGAACCAAAGTCAACGAAAGTCTTGTATGAGTAAATATTAAAAATATGCAGTCTTTGTGGGATTATGGCCATCTGTTTTATGGGTTTGAATTGTATATGTCGGTTCCCCTGTTGGTTAGTTAATTTGACACCGAAATATATATATATATATATATATATATATATATATATATATATAATTCTCGATGCACTTATATGCTTCTGTGTGTAGTTGCAGTGTTATAAGGAAAAAGTCCTGTACACTTAAAGAAATTACTTGATATTCGATTTCCTATTTTTAATAATCAATAAAACTTTTCTGGTGAAGCTTGGAAAGAGTGGGAGAAATCTTACAGTCCCCAGATTGGAAGAAATTTAAAGAAAGGAACTCTAGTATTTTGGAATGAGCATTATCAATCTTGTGAATATTCTTTGCTGTAGTGCCCTTTCTTCCACTTCACATCTTTATGAAGATTCAAATCCACCAGTTACGTTAAGTTGCATGAAAGACCCATACATCAAGTTCAAGTAGTCCTATATACTATTTATAAAAAGATTTTAATGTATCTTAGAAATACTCAGTATTCTGCTGAGACACTGTAAATTGGTGAAAATGCCAAACTAACTGTTGCAACAAAGCCTGACTGCTTAATTGGATGAACATGTGCCTGTATTCTCCTTTACAGTATTCAAGTGAGACAGTAATTTGGAGCTTTAAATGACCACTCTGATTGTTAATGATTTGAACATGTCTCTATATTCTCCTTTATAAAATGACTTTACTCTCATAATTGGATGAATACCCCTGTTGTGACTTGCCAAGGATGTGAAAAATGACCCATGTTCTTTCTGCCACATAGTTGTGTCAAACTTGTCTTTCTGTTGGTATCATGGCCTTGAGTGAAAGTTTATATTAATTCATCTCCTCCCTCTGGAACAGAGTATGGTTGCACCAACTGGTTTAGGACTAATGGTTGTCAGAGTGTTTTATACAGGTTTTGATCACATAATGTTTTCTGTTCATTTGCTGCACTGGCACTATTATTAGGGTGTAACTCCTTGTTTCTTCTCTGTCGGTATGTTTGTTTGTATTGATAAATGATAACATACTTAGGGAGAGGTTTGGGCTTTTGAGGAAATTACTTGTAGGTGGTGCTTTGCAGATTGAAGCATTCTTCGGAGAACACTGATTTATATTGTTCTTTCAAAAATCTTGCTTATGAATAATTTATGTCTCTTGTATGTGTAGATGCATTGTCTGTCTTTCAGAGTACCAAGGTGAAGATGTACTGCGCATTCTCCCCTATTGTGGACACTTCTTCCATGTGACCTGCATAGACCTATGGCTTGCACAGCATTCCACATGTCCCGTCTGTCGAATCTCGTTACGCCAATTATCTGAGAGAAATCGCATAATGCAACCCTTATTCAGCTCTGCTGTTCGATCTAACTCTGGTGCAGAATCTGTTGACGCTAGTTCTTATAATTTTATGATGGCTAATGATGAGTTATCGTCAAGAAATCCTGATACACATGGGGTGAACCCTACAGAAGAGGATCATTATGCATCTGAGGGTGGAGGAGTGGTTGATATAGAGAATGTCACCCATTTGAGCTATGGTAATCAGAACATGAAAGATGCAGGAAACAAGCATGTAGAGAGCCCATCAATACCCTTAGGTTAATCTGCTTTGGACTCAAAATTGTGTTAGGGTTATGATGATTATTCTCCAAAATTGGAGTAAAATGCATTTGCATGCTGGGGGTTTGTTGTGTACTTTTACTTCACTGTACATATAGCACAGCATTTTTTGCCCCCACTGTCTTCTTCTTCTTTCTTGCTCTTTCCTCGACATTCCATGCCAGCTTTGTACTGGTGAGTTGTTGCTCTTCTGTCACTGCCATTTATCTATCTTGCCTGTTAGGCAAGAAATCTTTTTCTGGTGCATATGGGATAATCTAGCAAAATGGAGGCGATAGGAGACTATTTTTAATCTCTAGAAGAAATCCTTAGGTAGGTTTAGTAAAATAAATCAGGCTAATTATGAACTGAAATATCTGAATGTCAATTCTATGCAGAGAGGTTAGTCCTGATTAGTTTGATTTATGGACTTCTTATAAATCGAGTTTATTGTAAGAAATTTTCCTCTCTTCATTATTATTAAATCATTTGCAGGCACTTGTGACTTGAGTTGGACTATTTACAATTCTTTTCATGCGATAATAATGCATCTCAGTCATTAGAGATAGGCGCAGAAAAGGGCGATTGAAGCAGGGGTTTTGAGTGTCTCAAGATTCTAGTAGTCAAATCTGGTCTTTATAAGCATTTTTTGTTTTTTCTATTTATCATTTTTGTTTTTCCATTTCTCTCATGTTCAGAGAAAAAGTAATGTTTTTATGCAAGAAGATGTACTACTGTATAGGTGGCCTAAGGTTAAAAGTTAAAAGTAAGAAACATGAGAATTTTATATTCAAAAAGGGTGTGGTGGCTGACTTTTAGTATAAAGTAGGAGAATAATTTGTTTTCTTGTGATTGCTTAGAAGGAATGATGGGGTTATAGTGAAAGCATGGCAATAATTTAAGAGTGATGTATTTAAATTATGGTGTAACAAGTATTAAACTTAATATAACTTTTCATTAAACAGTTGCTTAAAATATTAATTTATTTAAGAACTAATAATCTTTAAAAATTAATTAAATTTTTTGCGTAATTGATTAATATAATTATAATAGTATATCTATTAAAATAACACAAGTATTATTTTTTATTTAATTATATTTATTAATTATTATATATATATATATATATATATATATATAAGTGCTTTTAATTCTCCAGAACTAAATAAAATCTTACCTGAAACATAGTCTACATGATTAAGCATCACAAAGGACTAACATTTATATTTTTTATTTTATTTTCGTGGTCTGATATTGCAAGATATTGACAGCTTACACCACGCGACCCATTTGAAAAAGAAAAACAAAATGTTGCTGAGGGGAAGAGCAGGCCTGCAGAGAAGAGAGGAGAAAGGAGAAAGAAATATTGATTTATTTTGGGTGGGCGGGTTCTGGAGGGAATTATATTTTTAATTCTTGTAATTTTATTTAGTCTTCAATTTGATTCTCATGTTATAAAAGTTTTTAGGCCTTTATACGTTAAATAATTTGTAATTTAGTTTTTCTTATTATATTTTTGTTAAGACTTTATTATATATATGTGAGTTAATTTTATTTTATTATTTATTTTTAATTCTATTGTTTGTACCAATTATACATATTTAGAATATGATGATAATATATAATTAGTTATATTAACAAAATTTAATAATAAAATTACATAATTTTATCTGGAGGGACTAAATTAAAATATTTTTAAATGATAAAATTTAATTAGATGTTTTTAAATTACAGGGACTAAATTAAAAATTTATCAAACAAAATATAGAATTTTCTCCAAAAAAAATAAAAAATAAAAAACCCAGCACTTCCGCAATGCCATTAGGCTAGGCGCTCATCCTCCATGAAATATAGGACAAAATGTGGAAAGAGGAAGAGTGTGGTCAGAAAAGCAATAAAAAGTTGTGCCCCTTAGCCCTCTATGGAGGGAAATGGATCTTCGCGCCAATGGAGATTCTCGACGACGATTCAGTGCTCTAAATTTAAAAGATTTAAAAAATATAAAAATAAATATTTTAAACTCTAGAAGGAGTAGCACAATGATGATCATATATAATCTGCAGAAAAGGGATTCTCCAATCAGTCAATCATTCTGTACAGTGTAATCAGATCACTTAGCAAAGTGTTCAAAGAATGTACGAAAATTTTAAAATTTTTAAATATTAAAGTATTAATAATATATATATATATATATATATATATTTTTTTTTTTTTTTCCTTTGAAACCCATTCACCCCTCTCTTCTTTTTTCCTGCAACACTTTTCAATGTGATCCCCTAAAATTAGAATTCGGATTTCCTCCAATAATACGGGAGGAAACTGTTTCTCATGTATCTCAATTTTTGTACAAAATATTTTTAAAAAACAAAAATAATTTTTATAAATAAATATATATTTATATTTTAAATTTATTTTATAAAAAATAATATGTAGTTAAAAAATAAAAATAAAAATTGAATTATTTTTAACCTCTCACATTTATTTTTTATATTCTAAAGTCTATTTTTTAACTAGATATTATTATGTATGAAAAAATAATTTAAATATTAAAAAATATATTTTTATAAAAATAATTTTTTTTTAATTTTTAATAATATATTTTATATAAAAATTAAAGATGACCCTCATCTGTTAATGTAGAAAACAATCCCGTGCGCCTAAAATTAACGTCATCATTGTACATTCTGCATTTTTCATATGAATTGTTAAATAAAAATTTTGTAATCCTAATTTATAAATAGTAAATATAATGCATGCACTACTAATAAACCAAACGTTTATCGTTACGTAAAGTTTATATTAATTTTCTTTGTATTGTTCTAATTTTATTGAATATTTTTTAAAAAAAATATTTATCCATAATTTACACTGTTATATCTCACATAAAAAAAATTATATTGAGATTGAAAATAATGGACTTGAAATAACTTAATAATTCAATCTGATCTAAGTAGACTCTCTTCTTATCTCAAATTCATATCACAATTATTAATAAAGTGGCCTTACTTGAATTACATGTATATAAAAATTTTCTTTTATTATGACAATTAAAGCATGCATTTTTAAATTTAGTCCATCTTTTTACAGCAATTTTAACAATATTAACTCACTAGTATTGATTTGATGCATACCCGAATTTCAAGTTTTGAAAATTCATGTAAAATAGTGAATAAGTAGTCACTAAAATAAATACAGTGTAATCTATCTTACGATAATATTATTTGACACTTATGAATTTTAAATAATAATAATAATAATAATGGATTGTTATTTTTAAAATTGTAACTATTTTTTTAAGGTTCATTTTAGTACTACATGTCCATTCAATTTTTACAGTGAGAATAAATGAACTGCGTTGCACCATTACATACTTCAATTAATTTCTTTAACTAACAAGTACTATAAAACTTAGAATTCTAAGTACAGAAAGTTACATTGAATGTTGGGTCCTACTATTTGATTAGATTCATAAATTATTGACAATCACTCCACACAAAAAAAAATAGAGAAAAAAAAAAAGGGGAATTAATTTAAAAAAAAAAAAGACAATATTTAGATTCTCTCTGATCTTTAGATGTTTCCGATGGTACAGTATAATTGACACCATCTACACGTCACTTCGGTGAACCCATTTTGGTAATTTCCAGTATTTTTGGTTAAGTATGGACCACATACAGAAACATAAAAATTAAAATTATTCCTAAAAATGAATTTATAGTTCATTAATACATTTTTTTATATTATTTAATAATATTATACTTCATATAGTTCATTTTCACTTTCTCTAAATTTTTTTATTAATAAATTTTAGTCCATTTAATTTATATTATTTTTCTAATCTAGTTGTTAAAAAGTAAATCTTCAACAAGCCATTTGATAGAGTGCTTTCATTTCTTCTATTATTTCCCTTTCACTGTCTATCTATTTCACATTTTTGTTTGGTATATTATCATTATATATATATATATGATTCTTTTTTTTTACTGCAATTTTCTTGCTGCGAAGTTATGATATTCTCAAGTTAGGCATATGAATTTTGTGTTCATTGTAAATTTTATATATTTCGTCATCTACCAAGATGTTTCATCAGGATCGAATTTAAAATTTAATTTTAAAAAAATAAAAGTTTTTAAATTAAATATTTAAACAAAAAAAAATTTTTATAATATAAAAAGATGAACTCTTATAAATTAAAGAATTAAATAAAAAATATAAGATAAAATTATATATAAAGTATAAAATTTTAAAAATTGAATGAATGACTACCTCGTGCCCCTTGGATCCATCTTTGAATTTTATGTAGAATGAAAAAAAAAAAAATGTTAGGTCAAATGTAAGTAAAAGTAAGAAAGTATGTGACCAAGAGTAGAAAAATTTTATATTAGGTAGAATTAGACTAAAAATGAATGTATTAGTGAAAGTAACTTTTAAACATAATGTCTTAAATTTTTGGGTTACGATGTAGTGTCAAATTAATTACTATATTCTATCTATGAATCTAATAAACAAGACTTATTAAATAAAATCTCTTTCGATATTGTAAGCAAAGTGTTAGATATAATAATTAATTTGGAAAAGTACAATATAGATGTAAGACATAGACTAATATTTGTTGGTTTAATAGTTTTACCATTATGTCCAAATGTTTGATGATAAACCAATTGTTTGTTGGCCCAAGACAGCTTTGTGTAGATATTTTAAATCATTATAGACTTAGAAATGAAGTTGGTTTAGGTGAGTCATAAATAAACTTGCCTAGGTGTCGTTTTCCTTCAAACGGTGTCAATTTACTTGATTACTATCATCATGCTAGACCAGTGCTAGAAATTCGACAAAACGACGTCACTTGAAAAATTAGAAAAAGAAAGAAAGATCCTTTGGACAAGTTTAAATTATGAATTAAATATCAATTATCCAACCCAAAAAAAACCCAATTAAAAAAGTTATTTTATAAAATGAGTCAAGCTTGAACTTTATTTAAAGTACAATCCAAGATTAAAAAGCCTAAATTAATATTTTTTTTAATAGAAAAAATATGTCATTTAAAGAAAAACTTAATATAATGTGATATTTTAAGTTAAAAACTCAAAAATAATACCTTTATTCAAAAGATTTATGCTAATACAAAAACTAATTTGTATTTTTAACTTTTCTATATATAATCTTACAAGTAATAATAATTATTAACCATATATTTATCTCAAATCCTATGTAGCAAATAGATTTGATCATTGTAACATCCCTATTTTAATAATTTTTAATATAAGTTAAATTATTAAGGAGAAATTAGAAAGAATTAACTAAAAATAAATATGCCCAGTTGAATTATTTTAAAAAAAAATCATATAGCTTAGTTTTAATATATAGGGGTAAAATGGTCATTTTTAAAAAATACTAAGGGCAAAATGATAAATTTACAAGGTCAGAAGAAAAATGGTCATTTTGAAAAATACTAAGGATAAAATGGTAAATTCACACAAAGGGACATGTGGTATTACCTTAACCTATAAGGCCCACACTACAATAAAATATTATATATTCATTGAGCCCATATCATAATAAAATATTAAATATCTGTTGAGCTCACAACATAATTGTATCTTATATAATTATAATTTGAGATTGAATTATAACCATTAGATAAAAAATATGTAATTAAATCCTAATTGTTGAATTCTCTTTAAATACTCCACACTATACTCATTTTAGTCACATCATTCCCTACATTCTTCCCAATACCTATTTCACTCACTCTCACCTCTCCACTCCATACTTAGATTAATAAAGAAGGAAGCAAGAATGAAGAAAACAATTTTAGGATAATTACAAAGAAGAAAAGCATATCCAGGTGACATGATTTAGTATATTTTAGTTTATCTTCTTCTCTTTTTATTCTTATTCTTGAATGGTCTTTATGGTAATCTGCCTAAGGTCATTTATCATGAAATTTTGTTACCATAAACTTATTCAAGGTTTAAGAAAGGTAGAATTAGAGAAGAATGAAGATAGATAGATATTTTGAAATATCTAGGGAAATAATATGCAAGCCATAATGACTTTAGGATAAGAATTTTGATGTGCAAATTTTGGTATGCATTATATACCCTTATGTGAATATTTTGTTATTAATGCATTATAATTGCCTATGTTGTTGTGCATTTCAACTTTGTATGATAGAGTGATAATATGATTGTTTGAGAAGAGAATTACTATTTGTGAGAGTAAATTATTCCTATACACTATGTATTTATTGATAGTTTTGAATTCTATTTGGTAATGGCTGGCTATGTTGCCTGAATATATATTCTAAATCCTATAAGTTCCTTAACAAGACATTATACTCTATTAATCTTGTAATTTATGACAGGTTATACCGCCTAAATGACTACAAGAAAATGATGTTATTACACTTATTGGCCCACAACTTGAATTCTAAGATCAATGGCAGGTTGTGCTGCCTAAATGGTTTTAAAAATTCAAGAGAAGATAATAATATATCCTTACTGAGAACATATTGAATTTAATTGACACTAAAGAGATTCATAACTGTCATAAGAACATCAATGCTTAGAGGATTACAAAAGAAATATTAATAGTTATCTCTCAAACTGATCTAATATTGACCACATGGTGGCTTAGATGACATATTAGTATAAAGACTATATTGTCTGACTTTATCCTGGGTACCTGCCGGGGGACGCCTCAGCTAAAAGTAGGGTCACGCCTGCTGGTCAGGTGTCATACGCTAGTGTTTTTGAAACTCAATCGTTTGGGTATGATAGTTATATGTTAGACTTCGTAAGACTCGAATAATCCGTATATGACTTCCCAATGCCTAATGGTTGAGGCCATTGTCTACCTTTGTTTATTATATGTTTGTAAATGCATATTTGCATGTAATAATATTTGACATCCACACATATTTCATAAATATTATATTTTATAGTCATATTATGTTCCATGAATATTTTGAGTGTCATATTTGCTTTTTCATGTTATTGAGAAAATATTTCTCACCATTTCATTAATGATTTATTTTTAGATGGCAAATTACCCAATTTCTTTTGAAGTTTAAGCAAAATAGGTATTTGTCTTACCAATTGGGAAGTAGTTGTTAATAAGATCGTCGTTGTAAGATGTAATATAGTCTTACATGTCATACCACTTATGTTTGCGTCACAACAGTGTATGAATCTGACTAGTTTTTCAAGTCCTAAATAAGACCTTAATATTAGGTATAATTTCAATATATACATATATAGATATAGATATAGGCTTAATACCCCATCTCCCAATTTTGTTAAATTATTTATACGAATGTATGAACTAATGAATGTGCAAACATTTATTATTTATAATTATACTATTGTGTTTTAGATATTCTAATGCATCTTTCATAATTTTTGCTTTATAATAATATTAACTGAAATTTATAATAAATTTTATATTTTGTAAGAAGATTGTTACAATCATGACTTAGAAAAACCCAATTGGCATGATAAACCCAACGTGAAAAAAAGAAGTTCAATTAAAAAAGGATCTAACTTTGTTGAAGTTCCAATTCTGGCCCGATCTTTATAAGGGTGACAAGATGATTAGGTCTAATTCTATACCATGCCAATTAGTTGTTAAATCACTATAACTTTAACAAACATAGATAAATTATTTTAATTAAAAGATTAAATCAAGAATTTTATCTTTACTAAAAAATTTTAAAATTTTATTAATAAAAATAAATTATTAATTTATTCTTATTATTTAATTTTGTTCCTTATACAACTCTAGCTAGGTGTGAACATTAACTTAATTGGCCTTACCAATCCAACCTAATTCGATTGCATCAGGTCAGACCTACTGAAAAGGAAAATGCGTATTTGATCAGCTCGAACTGAGTCTAAGGTCATATAAGTCTCGACTGACCTAACATGGTATTATTTCTTATTTTCATTAATTTAATCATTTATTTTATTTTAATTCAACTAAGTTTTATTTACAATAAAATTTTAAAATATAATTTCTTTTTAAATTTTAATTATTTTTTATTTTAAATCTACACTTTTTTCTCTCAACTTCAAAAAAAAAATTTATTAATATATTTTTTTAGTTTAAAAAAAAAAAAAGAGACTCAATTTTCTCTAATTTAACCAAACTCAACCCGAACATTATCAGACCGAACAAAAGCAAGTTATAAATGGCCTGTGTAACGTGGACCACGAGAACCTCACATACCAAAAACAGCGGCAATTGCGGCCAACAACTTCGCTCCGTCATTTCAAATTCAGCCAAAGCTACCGTCTCACACGTACTTTCACATGTAATTTGCCCCTCATTTAATGTCCTCTCGCTCAATAGTCTGCAACACTTGTCCCACTCTTCTTTTAAATATCTTATTAGAGTAAAATATATTTTTATTTCTAATTTATTATAAAATTATTATTTTAATTTTATACTTATTAAAATAATTTATTTTTTATTTTTTAAAATACTAAATTTAATCATTTATATTTAGAGTTTAAAATTTAATAAATAGATTAAATTTGATAATTTTTTTAAAAAGTAAAAGATTAAATGTGACATTGTAAATGATTATTTTAGATATTTTAATAAATAAAATATTAAATTTATAATTTTATGATAAGTGAAAAATAAAAAATAATTTTTTTTCATTTTTATTTCAATGGAGATCTTTTCAATAAAGGGGAAATTACACTTTACAGTCGCATGTTCAAAATATTTATAATGAACAAGTTTAACTTTAAAAAAAAATTTAAGAATTAATTATTATTTTATTTCGAATGGTGTATTTAGTTTAGTGTTTAAAGACTCAAAAGCATGTTTACACATGTAAATAGAAGTTTGTCTCATGAATATTGTTGTTTGGTTTGACATTTGAATTTTTGTAAAATCAATTTTGTATTCAAACCCTTGTTTATATAGAAATTAAAAATAGTTATTTTTACATTGAATAAACTATATAAATAGTAAAATTTAATTTTCAAATGAAAACTTTCAAACATAAATCATGGTGGCATAAAATCATATTTAACCAAAATTAATTTAAAAAATTAAATTGACTCAAAATCACATTAATCAAATACTAATCCAAACATACACCGAATAACTTGACTCTAGGACTCTATTTTAGGACCATTTTATTATGTGCTCTAAGTTATAAAATGAGATCCTTTAAAATAAAATAAAACTGAGGGAAAATAATACTTTTACTCCTTATAATTTTAGTCAATTTCTAATATGATTTCTATAGTTTAGAAAATTTTTAGTTTAAAAATATTTTAATCTAATTTCTAAAGTTTAAATTCTGTAGATATTTAATAAATTTATGCTAATAATAGAAATTAAAAAATAATGAAGTAAAATTAACTTATATAACAAAATATTGAAGAAAATATAATGATAAGAGTGAAAATAAATATATCCAAACTTAAAGACTTAGTTAAAAAAAAAATTACTGTATAAAGACCATAATAAAAATTGAGTGAAATTATATGAGCTAAAAATTCAATTTTCCCTTAATTTTAGTATTTAAGTCTATTAAAATAATTAAAAATTAATAATAACTATTTTAAATATATAATGCTTACTTGTAATCCTTTTAGAATTAACTTGTGTTATAATTCGTTTTCTTTTTAACCATACCCAATATTAAAAATTATTCATACACGTTTATTGTTCAACATTTAAATAAGGTGTGGACTATATTTGATTATTGGATTAGATTTTTAAAAATTAGACTTGAATTTAGGCTAAAAATACCTCGAGCCTGTATTTTATTCAAATTTTTATCCATATTTTTCGAGTCATACCTAACAGGCCAACAAAGCTTTTCAAAAAAAAGTCAAATTAATTTGTTACTTAATATTTGAGATAAATAACATAAATAATTATTACAATTATATGTAAGATTATATATAGAGAAGTTGTAAATACAAATGAGTTGTTGTATTGACATAAATATTTTAAATAAGAGATATTAGTTTTTTTCATTTATAAAACTGTTACATTACACTAAGTTTTTTTTAATATAATAGATTTTTGCTAACTAAAAAATTATCCATTCAGGGCTCAAGCCGAGATTTAAAATAGGTTTGAGTCCGACCCTTTTTACAAAATAAGCTTTTTTATTTGGGATATTTTTGTTCGGCCTTTATTTTTTTGGGTTAGACTCATCAAGCCAAACAAACTTTTTAAATTATGATAAAGTCTCATGTGAACTCTATCACAAGGAACACATGATAGTTTTGCAAAGTTAGTGCATGAACTTTTATCCTACAATATCTAGATAAGAAATAGAACGTGAGAGATATATACTGCAAAATAACAATACTTTTTTAAAATTGCAAATAATCCCATGTTTTTAATCATTGAAAAATATTATTATTTTGACAAATTACCTTTATATCCACCTTTTTTTTTTGAATGGTGAAAAAAATCTATACATGTTACTAAAAATATTACATTTATAATGAGCTTAGTGATTTATTATGATATGAGAGGTGAAAAAGGTCTATAACTACAATTGAATTAAAATTAAATATTAAGATTAAGATAAATATTCTTTAGATGAAAGTTAAAGGCATTTGTATTCAAATACCCATAAAGAATTATCATGTGAATCTCTCACTAAATTAACAAAAGTTAATGTACTAACAAGCTCATAGTTCATATGACATCCATTTCAATCTTTAAGATTGAACTAAATATGATGTCAAGAGTTCTAAATTTTAGGGTGTTGCAAATAATTATCTTTAAAATATTATTGATTAAAAATTATTTATTGTCTGTAATAAACGACCATTAACAAATGAAATTAGTCCATAAATATTTATTATTATTGTTAATAGGTATAATAAATTATCTTTGACTAAGTTTATTAATTCATGATTATTTATTATGTACAATAAATAAGTCTTAACTAGTACATTAAATTCATTTGTTAACAAAATTTTTATTTTTATTTTATCATTCTTTTTATTCTTTGATCTAAGCTCTTCTGCCTTTTCTTAAAAAAAAAAAAAAAAAAACTGGTCTTAACTATTAGTTTTGAAAATAAAAAATTTTGCTTACACCAGATTAATGAGAGCTAAAAGAACAAAGAAGAAGAAGGTTAACTTGTAATTAGCTTTCAATTTTTATGGTCTTTTCTTTTTTAAAAAATAAATCTCAAATTAAAATTAATTATATTACAAGATATTTTCTATTCCCGAGGGTTTTTATTTGTGCTTTTGCAAGTGAATCTATCCTCCTATGTGATATATTAATCTTTGATACTTAGGTGTTTTCACTAAAATATGAGGGTAATAATTTTATTACTATTTATTACAAAAAATTTAATAATTTAAATTTACAAATAACAAATCTAACCAAAGGTTTTTATTATCAACATGCAATAAAAAATATTTTAAAAAGTCAAATCCTATGTAATAAAAAGTATTAATGTTTTTGGAGACTTGGAACTACTCTACCATAGTCCCCCGTACTTTTTTTTTTTTATAAAAATTTAAAAATGGGGACTTGGAACGTAGTCCCCTACAAATTTCTTTGAAAACATACCATGTATGGTTCTTGAAAAAATATTGGTTAGAACCAATACGCGTAGCAGCCGATATTATGTGTTAATGCAAATCAAATTATTATTTATTCTCGTTCTTTTCTTTAAATTATTTGATTGGGATTAGTATACTAAATTAATTGAGATGCATAAGAACCATAAAAAAAATATTGGTTGATATTAACATACTTTTGTGATTAGAATTTAGATCCTCTCATTTTTTTTTATGTTACTGTTATATTAGAGAGAGATAAATACATATTGAGTAATGTCTATTACTTAAGTAGATTTCATATATTTAAATGAGAGTGTATACCATTCACTTTGTATCTGTTTCTCTCTTTCTCTCTTTCTCTTTGATATAACAATAACATGAGAGAAAAAAATATGAAGGGATCCAAATTGATGTGGTAGCTAATGTGATGTGATAATTCCAATAAAATCATTCAAAGAAAAAAGTGAAACCTATTAAGATAATGATTTAATTGACACTAACACTAAATTGGTTGGTAAGGGTGAGCATCAACTTAAATGATATGGTTTGATTTGGATTAGGTTGAGCTAAATAAATTATGTTAAATTAGATTAAATAACTAAAGTAAGTCAAATTTTGAATTCACCAAAAGCTTGACTTAATATTATATTTTGTTTTATTTAAATAAATTTTAGTTATAATTAATTTTTTAAAACTTTCATTCTTTTTAAATATTAATTATTTTTAAATTATAATATTAATTTTTATTGATTCTATTTATTATTTTAAGTTTTTTCAATTTCTGATTTAAAAAAATTGTAAAAAACTCTCAAAATAAAAATAATAATAAAAAACTAAACCTGATCCGACCAATTAGACTGAGCTCGACGTAATCACTAATCCAAAGGTGAGAGCAGCCAATATTTTTTCAAGAACATCCATTTTTCAAGAAATTAAGAATTTGATCAAAAAAAGCCTCAAACCACGTACTATTTATATTAATAAACATACAATTTGAACTATAAAGTTTTATTCTAACAATTCATGCTATTTCAACATGAGGTTCATATTCTTGGCGTCTCCTACGATTCTTTTTTTTTTTTTTTTTGAAACTTTAGTGTCTTTTCTATTTTGTGAAAAGAATAACAATCTACATTGCTAGTTTTGAAATAAAAATTTTGCTTTCACCAAATTAGTAAAGCTTACAGGAGGAGAAAAGGTTACTAATTCATGACATTAATGAAATGAACCAAAATGAAAAAAATTTCCACGACCTAAAAGTGATTTTCAACTTCTGACAATTTTTTTTTTAAAATTAAGGTTAGTCTCGGATTAATACTAATAATATATTTACAATATGTAATTAGTACCACAAATTCAGCAGGACTATAAAGTTCAATAATCTTAAATGTGCTCATCGTCATCATTTGGATTTTAGTTTCAAAGAAGGAAAGCCTCTAACAAACTATAAAAAAAAAATCTTAAATATTATTATTGTCTAATAAAAGAAAAATTAATTTTTTATTTAATATTATATTATAATTCATAATATCTATCACTGTAAAGTATTTCTGTTATGGATATTGATTAGTCATTGGTTCAAGAAACAAAATGTCTTATTTATTACATCATCTCCAAAACAAATATATAATTAGATGGAACATTGATATTGTATTTCAAACCACAAGCATGATAAATTATATCATATATATCTCATATAAGATTAAATGGAAATCCCTGAACGGTGGAATCATATCTTTACAATCCATGGTTTCCTCACTCAGCTCTGGCCTCTGAGCTTGATCTTAGCTCTTAGAGCCTCCTTCAGCACCACTGTGAACTCCAACTTCCCTGTGAAATCCACCTTCTTCTCCGGAGGATATGCTTCCCACTCGAACTCCTGCACCATTCTCGCCATCATCAGATGAACGTGCACCGTCGCCATACCCAGTCCAGGGCATATTCTTCTTCCCACACCAAACGGCATCATTCTCACTCCGGTGACTCCCGTTATGTCGGCGTCTTCGCCGCCGGTGATGAATCGGTCCGGGTCGAATTTATCCGGGTTGGACCACAATTTGGGATCCTCTCCGATGGCTGGAAGGAAGATCTCGACGTTTGCGTCGGTGGGTATGTCGTATCCTGCTAGCGTGGTTGGCTCTGTGACTGCGTGAGTGAGAGAGAAATACGTTGGAGGATGCTTTCGTAAGAGTTCCTTCACTACAGCTTGCAGGTATGGCATTTTCTCGACGTCTTTTTCGTCTACCTTTTTGGACCCAACTGTGTGAGTAATTTCCTCGAACAGTTTCTGTTGAACTTGTGCGTTTGCTATGAGCTGTGCCATGCCCCATTCAATGGCCGTCGCTGTAGTGTCAGTGCCTCCATTGAGGAACTCTGAGCAGAGTGTGACCAATTCTGCGCTTGTGGGTGCGGATTTTCTGCCTTCGACTTTGAGATCGAAGAGGGTGTCTAGGTAGGAAAACGATGTTGCTGTGTGATCTGAACCTGGGTTTTGGATTGCTCTTCTTCGTTGTTCTATGAATGGGACTATGAACTCAATCTGCTCTTTGCGAACCTCCAAAGCCTTCTTCCTCTGTTTCGAGAAAAAGGGGCTCAGAATTGGAAGATAATCATCGATTCTGGGATCCAAGGTGATCAGAACAGATTTCATGACTTGATCCATTTTTTCCACCGTTTCTTCATCCATTTCCAGCCCAAAACACATAGCTAAGAGTATGCAAAACACAGCGAACCTTGCATTTTTAAGAACCCAAACAACCCCCTTATTGGCCTCTGCTTCAGCTTTGAGCCTATTGATGAGTTTCTCCATTGCGTTATCTCTCACACCTCGAAACTCTTTAATTCTGCTTGAGCTGAGCATGTTCTGCACCATGTTTTTTCTCAGTGACCTCCAAACTGGGCCATAAACTGCTGCATTCACAGTGAACTTGTTGGCGCTGAAGATGTTCCTTGTCGGGTTCTCGCGAGGCCTAGTGGCATACACTTGACCCTTTTCAATCAGAGCTTCATGAATTAACTTTGCATCACTGAGAATGATCATTGTTCTTGTGCCCATCTTGAGAGTGAAGATTGACCCATATTTTGGTCTGAGTTCGTTGACATATTCAAAGAATGGCTTCCCAGAACGAGCCACTTGGAAGAGATTCCCAACAATAGGCCATCCAGGGGGTCCAGGAGGAAGATTGAGCTTTCTGGATTTGGATTTGTGGGTGAACAAGAAAATGAGGCCCGAAACGAGGAAAGCTAAGAGGGTGAAGATGAGGTGGTAGGAAGATGAAAGAGAAGCAGATGTTAAAAAAGAGAGAAAAGCCATTTGTGAAAGGTGAAGAGGAAGAAATGGAGGAGAATACAGATGATTAAGTAAAGTGAAGGGAGATATAGAGGGTATAAAAATGGAAGCGAGCAGGAAATTGCAGGTAGGTTTAATTAAAGCCACTTTCAAAGTGTGCCACCAGAATACACAGAGGTGGTTGTGGTGCTAAGTAAGCACTAACTGTTCATTACTGCAAACATGACGGGAGGAAATTGTGCTAAGTGTACATATTTACATAGGAAAGTTAAATTAAGAGAGCATGGAAATTTGGCTGTGATGCTGATGGTATTGAATGCACTCAACCACTTTGGTTGAACACGATATGATGTCTTAAAGGGTAGGGTGGAATTAATGGCTAAGTAGAAGAGAACAAATGGGGCGGCTCACAGTTTTAGGAGATTGAATGAGGGGCAATGGAGTAGAACTGCATGAACAAGTCAATTTTGACTAATGTGAAGGAAGTAACTGCTTTGTTACTGTCCATTGAAGGTCAGGACTTTACACATAAGCTGTTTTGCCCAATAGTTTGCTAAGAGTGGTGGTGGTGAAGTACGCCCATGGATCCACAGGCTTAAATGCACAAGCTGCATTGAAAGAGGTATAAGTGTACGGGGTTTGAGTCAGTAAATTCTACTCTTCCTTTCTCTTCTGTGCCTTGTCTCTTTAAATATACACAGATATACTTAAACGGTAGTATTTCACTGTTCAGACCTTAGATTCACTTAAATGGTAGGATTATCTAAATTCGCATTTAGCTAATGTATCTAGAAGATTTTCGAGAATTACGTAGGTGCAAGAGACTGTCACTCTTTATTTGAATATTTGATAAAAGTAAATAGATAAATACTAGATTTATATATACTATGGTGGAGTGGTGGTGAACTAGTGAACTGGAAGACGGAAGACTCTCTATCATTCCCCCTTATGATCAATTCACCATACCCATCAATCTTCACTCCATTTGATCAGAAAGTCTTATCGCCATTACATATCTAAGTAATTTAAAAGTACTCACTAGGTTTTTTTTCTTGGAAATATTTTTTACCCATTCCCTTTACAAATTTTCCCTTCCCTTGGAATTTCTCTCTTTCTCCTCACAGAGGCATAACGATCATTCCCCTTAATGATCAAAATTCATCATACCCTTCAATCTTCATGTTCCTTGTGACCAGAAAGTCTTTTCTCAATCACATTCGTCCTTGCCTGCTCCTTTCTTCTTCGTCATTCTCTTTTGACTGATACTTTCATGCTCCACACTCGACAAAAGCTGAAAGGTCTTGCAAAATTTTTATGGTCCTACCAAATGGACCTCATAATTTAACATGTGTGGTATCAAATCGAAGCATCTAACTTATTGATTTCATATATCAAATATTTGCACCTAAAGGAAGAAGTTAAATCTATGGAATTACAGATTACTCCCTCTAGTTTGGTTTGAAATCAACCTGGTTCATGCAATTTGAAGTGTATCTTTCGACTCTTTGTAGTTTGTTTTATGATAATTATTTAATTATTTAGTAATATTTTTTGTCTTGATTTTAACAAAAATTAAAGCTTGAAATGAATTTTTAGGCAATGAAAAGTTTCAGTGTTAAAAATATGGTTCACCTATGCTCTGAACAATTTTATAATCTTTTAAACTTTAATTCAAAAAAATTATAAAATCATTACTATTTTTTTTTTTTGAAAAAAAAACTCAGATAGAACTAATTGTATAATTGCCCACATGCATAATTGCTAGAAATATGTTACCAAAAACTTCCGTATAGTATATCAATGAAGATGATAAGCAATTGAAATTGATGAAGCACTAATTTGCGAGTAAAAGTAGAAGTGGAGTCTTGGTAGAAAGGCAAACATGTGGAAACAATATTGGAAAAATAATCAATGTCTTGCTATGCAAAATAGTTTTAGGCCAAAACAAAAATTGGTAAATATTAGAAAGGAGGCTAAAATGTCCATAAATATATGATATGTAAGGTTTAAAGGACCCATAAAGTCGACAAGATTTATTGCAGTGATAGCTACATTGGACAAACACATGGTTAAGGAAACCAAACAGGTGGGAGCCCAGAGTCCTAATCTGTCCTCTGCTTTATAATTTATATATAAAAAAACTAAAGACAATAAATTTAAATTATTTATTAAGAAGCAATTTAAATTTTAAAGTTTTTCTAAAAGGTTCAAGAATTATTATTATCATTTTTTTACTCTAAAGGAACTTGTATTAAAATTTTGAGAGCTTTTTATTATGTGTTCTTGAGAGTCGACAAAGTTATCTGGAGTGAAAAAAAATTGGTCCATTAATTTTTCAAATTATATATATCTATACACACTTACACATCCACGCACATACAAAATCAACAAAGTCAAAAGTTGGAGAAAGGACCAATTTTTGCTTCGGATCCAAATGCCAAGATTAAAGGACCAATCACTTAAAGGGGCCTATGGCCGATGGGCCACGGATTACTTTCCCCTAAATGGAACAACAATAAAAGCACAAACTTGTGAGGTCAAAAACTCAACCAAACTAACTATCCCATTTTATCACCAAATCTTGATTAATAATTAGTGTATGGCAGACGCCTAGTGGAGGAATCATCCGCAGTAATGCAAAATTTTAGTAAAAATATAGATCATTAGATTTTGATTCGATGGTCTTTTTTTTTTTTTTTTAAATTTAATTTATAAACACAAATTATGAATTATTGGATCTTGATTTAATTTTCTACATTTTAATGGAGAATCTGATTATTATAGATGATCCTCGAAGGCTAGAGGCGTAGGGTTTGCAATTGGATGACAATTATTATTTAACTGCCTAACTATGAAATCTAATACCTACCCTAAACCTAGCCAAACCATGGATTTAGAGAGCTCAAATTTCAAATAAATTCAAGTTTTCTGTTTTCCCCCATAAAACCTAAGGAGTTAAGAGTGATGAAAGAAATGAGTTAATGTGGTAGGTTTTGATTAAGAATCCCTAGTCCTTATCTCTTATGTTTAAAGGAAGTGTCACTTGAATTCATAATTGTATGTAAAATACCTTAAATTTTAAATTTGAATATTTTTAATTAGATAATTTATCATTATTAAAGAATTTGTGTTTTTGGTAATATTTTTTAACAATAAATTACACAAACCTTTTGGAGTTTTGTTAAAATTATATAGACCTTCTTTCTATTTTCAAAATATATACTTTCGTTTAATTTCATTTTTCTATTAAAAATATCCTCCCTAAAAGATGCGTAAAAGGGTGAATTATTTTTTTTAACAAAAATATGTATTTATGCCAATACGGGAAATTCTAATTAAAAAATTTAAAATTAGATTAAAACGTTCATTATAATTTTAGTAAAAATTGAGAGAAATTTGTATAATTTATTTTATTCTTTATTGAGGTGGGGTATGAAAGACAATTACAACCAACACCTTAAGACCTAAATGTATGGTTTGAAGAGTAAAGCTTAAAAACTTTTTTTTTTTTTTAAATAAACCCTAAAATTACTTTTCAAAATGCTTGAGGATTTCATTTAACCTCACTAAGGGTTAAAGAGTGCAGGACTAATTTCTTTAAAATGTAACACTTTCAAAGTCTGAAAATATAAAACAACAAAAGTTTGTCTTTTAAATTTTATTATACTAAAAACCTATATAAAATCGTTTAGTTCAAAATCTTCAATCTAATAGAGAATACATCATTAAATTATTTCAACCCCACGTAGTTAATCGATATAATAATTTGAATTTAAACGATGATTGGAATTAATTATAATTATAAGTAAAAAAATTGAATAGATTATTATAGAAGTGTTAAAGTACTCAATTGACCGCATAGCGCAGTGGATTAGCGCGTTTGACTTCGGATCAAAAGGTCGTGGGTTCGACTCCCACTGTGGTCGAATTTTCGAATTTTTATTTAAATCTATTTTTTATTTTTTTTCTTTTTCCAACTTTAACCTTTTAAAAACATTTTTTTTTAACCTATTTTTCTTTATCCGAACCCAATTTATTATCGAAGCCTGTGTTTCTCACATTGCACCTCCTTGGGATGCGGAAGTCATGGTAGGGTTCACTTGCATCGCCCAACCCTCAATCTTATATCCAGCTCCTTCAGTTTCCACGCAAAACCATCTTTATTCTTTTAATTTCTTCCCATTCTCGTCCTCTTCAACGCTAAAATTCCAACCTTCCATAACCAGGCAACCCATTAGACTTGTAGCATTTGCAGAGAACAACAATGGGCTAAACAAACAGAAGGAAGAAGACAAACCAGAACAAGAAGTTGCTTCCAATGGGGGCAACGAGAATTCCCGCAAAGATCAACGACCCATCTTCAATCTGAACTTGGGGAGTCTTCTGGACCCTGATCCTGACAATGTATTGGCCCTAGGTTTGACGGGTCTGCTCACATGGGCAAGTGTTCAAGTGCTGTGGCAACTCTTCTTCATCTCACTGGCTATTCTTGTTGCTGCTCTCAAGTATTCTTTCATTGCTGCTCTTCTTATTTTCATTCTCATCACCCTCCTCTAGATGATGATAATTGCTTTTCTCATACTGCAACTTTTTTTTTTTTCTTTATTTTATATTTTCTTTTTTGTAATTATGGGTTACCAATAGAATTGACATTTGTTTATGTTTTCCGATTATGGAGTTGGATTAAATGGACTTTCAAGTTCAGATGTGTTGGAGAATTTACTTGTATATAGTCTTTTTCATTGTTGATTCAGTTTCATTTTAAGGCTTTTCTATGTCTTGCTACGAGAACTAAGCTGTGAATCTGTATGATATATCGGAGTTACTGAGATTGTTTTGTAAAATTGGCTTTCAAATGGAGAATGATTGACATCCTGTGAATGAAATTGAACAACTTCCATATTACTTCATGATTTCATACTTTTAAATTGTTTCATTCTCTTTGGTAAGTCAATTTTCAGAAGACTGGAATAAGAAGCTGAGCTTTATAAAAATTTTCAGGCACTAGGTTACTTATTTCCCAGGAGGGTTTAACTTAATACAATTTTTTTTTTTGGGTAAATTTTAAAATTGCTAATTTTCTATGCTAGATAACAGGAACTTGCTAGTTGACATGGCGTTATTGTCTGGTTGCCAATCACAGTAGTTTTAAAATTGTGACTATGTAGATATACTCTAATTCATGCCAAAATTTGTCAATTTTTTTAAACATATCGTTTGATAAAAAAGACCACCTTTCCATTTAAAGTTTCCAACTGCACTATTTAATTTAATAATAATAATAATAGAATGAAAGAGTTTGCTGTTAACCCAAAAGAAAGATGGGTAAAGTAATGGAGATTAGGGTTCTAAACAGAGAAAGCAACGTTTCTTCTTCTTGTTTGATTTACTATGTTATGCCTTATCTAAATGCAGTAATATCTTCCTACAAGAACACTTGATTTACTTATATAACTCATATTACATTTAAACTGTGTCTAATTCCCCCTCTCAAGTAAATATAAGTGTGAAGCTTTGAAAGTTTGTTAGGTATTCAATATTGTTGAGAATCCAAGTATATCAGCTGCTCTATGGCTGGTACATACATTAACAGGATCATTCCCCCTCTTTTCCACTTTTGTCCCAAACATAGTGATAATCTAATTCAATATTTACTTTTGACATGAAATATTGGAATGGAAACCACTTCATTGATCCCACTGAAGAAGTGCAAGCTGAATGTGTTCCCAGTTCAAGTAAGATGTGTCTCTAGCAAAGAATTTTTCCAGCAGTCGCAGACCCTCTGCTTCAAAGCTTAACCAGTAATACTGTCTTTTGTTGCTTTCAGCTACTACATGATATAGGGGAACCCACGATGAAAATTCAGAAGAACGAGGCAAATCTAGAAAGATTCTTAGATAAACTTGATTCACAAATGATAAGTAGAACAAACTAATTGTAAAAAAATGTGTAACCATATTGTGGGTCGCATACTTCTGTGTTTTTATGATTAAATTGTAAACAAACTTTTATGGATTTGGATTGCCTTCCATTAGATTCAGAATAAGCAGCCAAATTAAAACCTCTTATAGCAATGGAATAAAACAATTTATCATTTATTATGTATGTAGTATATGGAAAAATTCTTTTGGCTGCTATAAGATGGGGCTTATTGTGATCATGCAGGAATAAACAAACTTGATTGACGTTTATTGTAGTGGATGAACATGAGAAAGGGGTGTTCAAATATAGGACTGAGTTTAAACATAATTGAGACTCAATCCGGTAAAAGACCGGGGCAAATTTGCCTTGGGTTCCAATCAGGCCCGATGTAACTTGATAAGTGGCTAAGTCTGAGTCACATTGAGTCTATATATTTTTAAAAATTAATTTTTTATTTGAAAAGTTTTTTTAATTAATGAAAAATAGTTTTTTAAATAAAAAATAAACAAAATAAGATTTGAAGGTGAAAAAAATAGAATGACAAAAAATTTAAATTTGAAATACAAAATAATTAAGATTTTAGATGAATTGATATGTTTAAAATTAATTATAAATAAAAATAAATAAATTAAATTATAAAAAACAATATCAAAAAAATATAATCGAACCGGTTAGATGTTAAACCTGAGATTCAATCTAACTTGATTAATAAACCCAATCTAATTTAGTAATTATACAAAGTATTTTTATTTTGGTCAAACCAAACCTGTCTCAATATAAATGGGTCAGGTCAGATTGACTTGAGTCACCATGTTTTTAACCCTCTATATGTGATGGTCAATAAGAATTATGATGCTCCAACTAACTTGTATATGTTTCAGGCTTTTCTGGATCTCCATCTTTATCAGTTAGAACCATCAAGAATTTGCAACGAGTCAACACATAGTAATTTGAGTATATGCATTAAAATGCCATCTCATGTAATAACTTGCTTGGACAAAGAATAAAAAGTATTATAAGAATACAAGACCAAAAATTGTAGCAAAAATGTTTTTTAATTGGTGGAATGTTGCTTTTTGGTTCAAAGTTTAGTGAAAATAAAATAAAATATTGAAAGCCATAAATTGGGTGCTCTGATAAACAGAGAATAGATAGTTTGGACCAAAACTGCATATCTGTTGTTGGAAAAAAAAATAAAAGGAAGACGGACCATAACCTCAAAAACTTTCATCGATCATTTTTTTTTAAATACCAGTAGAATACACATCATGTGTTTAGAAAATGAGTATTGTAAACTGTTTTATTGACATAGATAATTTAGAAATCTAAAAAGAACGATAAATTAAGGACAAGGCAAAAGTTAAGTAGGAGAGAAGGGCAAGAAAACCCTTAGAATTGACGATGAGAAGTTATATTCAGATCGTTTGTGTTCATTTTCATACGTATCCTTCTAAACTCAGATAATCTAGTTAAAAAAGACAATATTGGGGGAATATGGACAAAAGATCAGAGAAAGTTTCAAGTCGTAGGCAAAAAGTGATAAGCCGTCATGATTCATTTACAGGGAAGGCAACTAGAATTGCAGAAGATGCTTAATGTGAGTAAGATGATTAATATCCAATCAAACTATTTTACTTCTCTCCCAGGCACCAGAATTGAACTCTGGACCAAAGGTCCTGTCAACAAAATCAGACACCAAATTATAATCAAAGTGCCATAGTAAGTGTTGATTTTACCCTATATTCTTATTTAAAATTATCATAATTATGGCCAACCAACTAGTATTATATTATGCTGATATTACAACATCATCAATTGGTAGAGTTAGAAGTTAGACAAATATATTATGTATTGCTTTCACTATTTGTTGCAAAAAAGATATATAATTTATCGTGTGAGTAATAATTTTACAATAGCTATACACCAAGAGGGGCAAATTTAATAAAAAGAGTAAAATACTTTTCTAATCTCTCACTTATCACAAAATTATTATTTTAATTTCTTATTAATTAAAATGTCCAAAATAATCTCTCTATAAAAAAATATTACATTATCTGTCACTTTTAAATAAAATACTAAATTTAATCTCTTGAATTTAAATTTTAAAATTTGATAGAATAATTAAATTTTTTTTTTTAGAAATGAAGGACTATATGCGTTTAAAATAATTAGATTTTTTTTTTAAAAGAAATGAAGGACTATATGCATTTACCCATTTAAACATTTCAATAAATAAAAAACTAAATAATAATTTTGTAACAAGACCAAAAAAGTGTTTTTCTCTTTATAAAAGTCTTTGCCTTATAGACATGCTTGCATCGAGTCGCCTTGAGAGCTCAGATGAAAGGTTAATGTGATTTAAAGACTGACAGAATTTGAGATGCATTTGGAAATACTCGTGTATAAGAGGTAACGAAGAGGTACAAATACATCATACATCCTATGAATCTACCTGACATTAGGAGTGCTCATTCTTTCAATTCCATCCGCTTTTATACCTAAACCCAAGTTGACTAAACCAATCAGTTTATTAAAATATTAGAGAGAGGTGGAGATGGGGATGAACAAGATGATGTGAAAGGACAAAAAGCAAGCATATTATGAGATAGAAGAAGACGAGAGAAAAATAATTATGACAGTGCAAATGGCAATGTCAATCTCAGTCAAAGAATCAAGTAGCCGCCAAACAGTTCAATTCATTTACATTTAATATACAATATGTTCAGAAGTAATTTTGAACATGAGATTGGATCAGGTATTACGCTGAACAAAACTTGAAGGCACCTGAATAATCAGCTAGGTAACCAGAAGTATCAGAATGACATCATCCATCTATGATCCTATTTATGCGTTTTTCTTGTGAAATGCTGATCTTCTGCATAAAGTCAGACATTATCTGCATGAACTTGTTTACCCTTGAGCATCGGTAATCATTTGCTGCAAACAGTTCATGATATAGGAGAAAGAAGGACGTCTCGAGGGTTCACTACAGCATAAACCAATTGTTATTAGAATGACGATGGATTTATAGATAATGCAGTTAATTAAACATAGTATTACATAAAGGGACATAAACGGAAAAAGAAAAGAATCTTAGGCACCCTGATCTAGATAGATAAATCAAAATTATGGAAGCATGGCAAGCCGATCACTTTCCAAAGGAACTCAATGTTGACATACTTATATGTCTTTTCATTATTTGCTTGATTTATCTATCTTTTTTAAATGGAATCACCTAAAAATCTCTTAAACAAACAGTGCAAGAATCTGTTGCCCCAAACATTGTTTTTTTTTTATTCTACTTACATGGAGCAGCAGAGCTCAATCAACGCAGCCACTCGAGGATTCACGTAGCTCGGAATCTCTAATCTCTTGCCCATGAAACCTACAGCTGCGACAACCTGCAGTAATGGTATATTGCTTGTCAAGAAAACAGCAAGGGCCACACAAGTGGACTTCGAAACTTGCTTTTCTTCTGTCAATAATTTAGCAAGCCAAACGAAGGGATTTCAAAGATTCACAGATTGGAATACTTGCTTCTCTTCTGTCTATAGTATTCACAGCCTAGATAGCTATCTAAAGCGCATTGACAAGGGAACAACCTGTGAAGGATTTAAATTTCTCCAAGGTTGTTGCAGGGTCACTAGTTCCCACAATATTACACCAAAGCTGAATATGTCACATTTTTCATTTGATAGTTCTCCACGGATGACTTCTGGCGCCATCCACTCAGGCTGTTCATGTCATAAGAAAGATGAATTTAGAAGGTGAAAATATCAAAAAGTTATTTCAATAAGACAATGTTTGAAAGACTGAGAGGCAATTGAATAGAACTTACAGTCCCTGCAGCTGTTTTAGATGAAAGAAATGTATTTGCCTTGGTACGGGAGAGACCAAAATCACCTACCTGATGACAGTACATAATATTAAAAATATATATATGGTTATATATTCTCACCATCAATTCATTTACCCATAAATGTTTAGACAGCAAAATGATGAAGGTAAACATTTATCAATCATAATTGTTATGCAGAAATGCAAGAGTTACTAGAATGGATACAGGTAGACTGAAAAGCTTAAAAACACTAGCATGCCTAATATAACTTGAACTATGACTACAAGACTGTAAACAATTTAGGGCTCATTCCAATCCATATATTAGGAAAACAGCACCGGACGTAGTGTCTCCATCTAGGTAGCCTGAACAGTAATCTAGGCATTGCTAAGATATGGTGCAGACAATAATAGCATATATTGAATGACTAGCTGACCCTTTCAGCCATTCAATATCATAGGAACAGATGCATGCTTGAATTTTAGGATGAGAACCATAGTAATCAACTCATAATATGAATTGCAAATCACAAAGCATATTTTTGACTCATGAATTATATAATGTATCAAATCATAAGATTTAGTAACAAGTAAAATATAACTTGAAATATAAAATATAACATATGTATATCTTTATAATATGCATAAAATACTCAAGATGAGTTATTAGCCATGTGATTTATAGGTAATTAATCCTTGAAAATATTTCAGTAATATCTTCTTCGCTTTGTTGTATGAAAAACATAGATAATACTTAATAACAATACAATACTATCATGCCAATTAATTGATTTTTCACACTTTTGAATTGCAAAATCATGCTATTCTATTATATTGGCCTAAATTGCTTGATTTATAACTGATTCAGCTATTGATTCATATTGTTAGCTTTGCGACTCCTTACTAATCATAAGATTCAACTTGCCAATCGTACGATTTAGAACCACTTTTGATTCAGCCATTGATTCATATTGTTAGCTCTGTGATTCGTTACGAATTGTAAGATTTTAATTACTATGATGCGAACTTAAAAGATGGAAAGAACATAGAAAAAGAGAAACAATAACAGGGAGACCCTCTACTTTCCCCCTATCTTTTTGACCAAGGAGAAGTGTGTCATTTGCAGCGAAAAAGGACTTTCACCAACAATGTCCTCAAAGAAGTTGCTTTAACAACTTTCTCAACTTACATTTTTTCTGGTGTGGCAATTGAATTGATGTTTTAGGAGACAAGATCCTCCAGATGAAACTCTTTTGCCATAAAAGTTTGATTGAAAGAACAAGTTTTAAGAAGACGTCCACTAAATGTGAAAATTCATATTTTTGTCACCAATATACAACTCCCATCAAATACATGCATGTGTATATAGACATGTACATGCATATAATGTAAACATGTGTATACACACACATGAATTTTTTAGTGTTTTTTTTAAACTGACAACAATTTTAAAGGTACTGCTTTTAAAATACAAATATAATTTTATATAAAAATTACCAAGCATAAATTTCTAATAGTTATCTTTATTAAATTATAATAATATAATATTTAAGTAACAGGCAGACTAGATAGAATGGACATCCATCCAAATATATGGGTCAACGGATGAACGGATACCCATCCACAAAATAGGTCATGGATAGACTTAGATTATCTTAGAAGCTTGTTACTAGGTTCTATGATGGTCAACGGGTCAAGTTTGACCTGCTCATTACAATCTGATCCACAATCTACGCATTTGTCATCCCTAATTATTAGGCCCCTCAATGCCTTAGCTGACCTGACCTCCGATACTGTCTTCCTTGTTGCAAATTCAAGTTGAAATAACTGCCTCAAACAACTGATAAAGATTTTCAAAAAATTAAAAATCCAAGTTCAAGAATTTTATCAAAAACCCAAAAATCCAAACTGAAGAAAGGTGTGAAACTGCATTACACGTTCCCAAGGACAGTTTACAAGGTCATGCCCTTCGAACTCAACAAAGCTTTCCAAAGAAAAAAAAATTTCCAATTTTTTAGTTTTTTCCATTCTCATTCGGTGACCTTCCATTACAAATTAGTGAGATAACTTAGTGATGTGCTCTCTCAAAAATGAGAAAAAAACCACTAACAATTATCAAATAAATGTTTGCCTTTTAGTTCTTAACCATTAAATTGAACAATGTAGCTAGCACCAATGAGGATCAGTGGTACTGAAGTCATCTCCAAGGCTAAAAATCCCAGTGCAAATCCATGTTGAAGCCAAAATTAACCAAGAAAAAGACAAGGCAGCAAGTAAAGCACAAGCTGTCTGAAAAGTTACCTTAACTGTATATGTATCATCCACCAAAAGATTTGGAGACTTCAGATCTCTATGAACTATGGGAGGTCTCATTTGATGAAGATAATTCATTCCACTTGCCTGGACAACAAAAATAACAGCTCAAAATTATTACTCTGGGTAATGGTAAAAAAAAAACATAGGAAGAGCAAGACTAGCAGCTTTTGTCAATAAAGGTATACCACATCATAAGCCATACTTAACCGACGCTTCTCACTGAGAACTAATCTAGCATCTGGCATGCGTAGAAGTTCAAACAAGCTTCCTCTGTAATTCAAAAGAGACTGTTTACTCGGTGACATGTCACTTTTTTGTTAATATCACTTTCTAGTAAGCACAAATACAAGGAGCACTTCAAAGATTATCATTCCAGAAAATTATTTCACCTTGATAAATATTCTGTCACTATGGACAAGTTGGGTTGTTGAAAGACTGCACCCATTAAAAGAACAATGTTTGGATGCCGCAGACGTTTCATGAGTGAGACCTAAGAAACAAACTGAAGTGAAATCAGGTTGAATAATAGATACAAATACACAAAATTTACTACAAAGCATACCTCCTTTCTAAATTCTTCATATAGTTCTGCATCAAAACCTTGCACCTTTAGCATTTTCACAGCAACATCCTAGACATTACATGCTTTGGATTAAGAAATGAACACACCCAAAAATAAAGAAGAAAGGAAGAAATAAAAGGAAGGAACATGGTAACATAACCAACACCATAGTAATATCATTGGAAAATAATTCTTAAATGGTAAGTATTTCTTTCTTCTATTTTTGGACAACTTTAGTTAACCTTTTTTTTTTCCAAAATTCCTCTGTATAATTTCCTACTTGACAAAATCTTGTCAATAAACTACTGAATTGATAAGCCCAAAGCCCTTAACCACTAAGCAAGAGGTTGACTATGTTATTTATAAATCTTAACCTGTCCCCTCACTTGAAAGCTTAAAGACAGATAAAATCCAACTCTGGACCACTCCCACTTAGTCAACCAGATTCTATACCAAGAGACATGGTAGATCTAAAATGTCAAGGTGTTAATCAGGGACCCAAAAATGGTTTCTATTACTCAGAAGTCTTAAAGATGAGGACAAGGAAAACCACAACAACCATTAGACCTTCATCAAAATATGTCTTCAATTCTAGCATCTCAGGTAATTCAGAATTCTTTTATAAAAAACTTGACATATAGATCATTCTAGAAAGTATATCAACATTCCATGTCAACCAAATAGGATTACAGTTCAGGGATTGCAGTAAGGTGGTCCAATAAACACCATGTCACTACTAACCAGCCAAGGGAAGTCTACACAGATAGAAAAGCTTTCATAATTCACATCATACTTTCATAAACCCATATTCACATTTCATGTTTGCCTATTTTCCATCTCCCTCAAAGCTACAATGACCTAGAACCATTCCTTTGTTCTCTAGCACAACAACACAGCTTCGTCAGGAACCATCTTTTATGGTCCCCATAAACTAAACCATAAATTGAATATGCATATTATGCGGAAGGATGCATGTTTAAAGAAAAAATTTAAGGAAAATAAAAGCTTACAGAGCCACGCCAATCAGCACAAAAGACAGTTCCAAATGAACCTGAAAAGCAGTTGGTATATTAACTTATTCCTATTTTTTCATGATATAATTCACTGGTATATATAAATTGTGTAGAGTAGAACCAGAAATCTTTTTCAGTATATATATCATTAGGTGTCAAATAATATACCTGTTCCAACTTTCCCTTTCAAAGTAAGTTCACTCCATAAAATGTCCAGATCATCCTCATCAAGATCAACTTCATGACTCGGACTATTCAATATTGACTGGTTTGCTTTTCTGAATAACGCATAATCTTCTGTAACAAGAAATTAGCAAGAAAGCATATCAAATGGATATTATCCAATGCCAAAGTAGTATGACAGCAATAGAAACTCCAACAGAGTGTATTGATTACAAAAGATTTGGTCAGTAAAACATTAGTAAGTTTTATAAGGTGATTGGCTCTTTGAAGTAGTGATGACTCACTCTTACTCGTAGCAGACAGATGATTGTTCTCACCCACGTAGTTAGCATTAAAAGCTTCAGTTGGCTTTGGACCCATTCCATCACTGTGATCAACAGTGTTACCTGTCATGGGGGAAATCAGTGCTTATTTTATTGTATTACCATGGACCATTGACAACATATAAGTGTGAAGATTTCTAATATGACAACATTTTACGAGACAAAAGCCATGCTAGTCTGTATATATATCTCATAATAACAATGTTCAGATCCAGTAAATTATTTCATTATTGCCTTTATTGCCAGGAAAGAATACATCAAATTTACCAACTTACTGCAACTTAAAACAACAGACGCTATGAGCATACCACTGGCAAGTGTTAACAATGTGACACTGCAGAAGAAACTAAGAATAATACATTGCATTCAAGCAATGCTTTAACAATGACAAAGCCAAGTCCACATAACTGAGTAAACTAGAATGTCCTAGTCTTTTATGTATAGCCCCTCAAACCTCTACCACAATTTATCTCCAACCAGAAAGTCCAAAATGACAAGCTGGAGTAGCCTTCCATGTAGCCACCCATTTCCAGCTGCTCTCTTTTATGCCTAATCATCTGATCTAGCTAGCAACCTAATGCGTCAGGGAACACTCATATTTAGTACAGTGAAAATTAGTTCCATAAACTATTAGCTATTGACATTCGGAGAAAAAATAGGGAGGAAAAGCAATGTAGAAAAGTGAGGGAGAACACATATTCTAATAGGAAACTCAAGAATAGTGTGTACATAACACGGAACCTCAATCCTCCATTTATACAAATAGTAACAGTAAAAAATGATTCTTTTGTCCTTTACTTTGTTCTCTCTTTCATTTTCCTACTTTCACTTTCACTTATATACACCAGCATTTGCATCTTTGCAAGGTGCACTCCAAACTAATTAGGACAATTCTTCCAAAGCAATCAGTTGAAACCAATATTAATAGGTTCACCAGAACATTCTGAATCTGATATTCATTTCACCCATTTCCTGGATATGATTTTTCAAAACCCAATGTTCCATTTTGAAAATCTTGGAAAAACAAAAGATAAACCCATTCCAACCAATTCTCCACTGAGAAAATTTTTTCATTGCACAAGCCTTTACAGGAATTTTACCTATACAAATACCCATCCATTCATCAAGATACTGTATCATCACATCTCATTTTGAATCATTCATTATATGCATGATAACTGCACACTTCATTTGCTAGTGGTCTTAGATAAAAAAACAAAAAAAGAGGAAGAAGTTGTATTAAGATGTGAAAGAGAATACAGGAAATTAGAGAACACTACATTTGCTAATATACGACCATGCATTTGGTCCCAGCCGTACTTGAGCTAAAGATCCTTTATATGCACAATAGAAGCACACTTCAGTATAATAGCATGGGTTTACATGTAACCCTGCAACTAAACATGAGCATCAAGTATGCACTAATTTTTGTTGCTAGCTGCACTCCAGAGTCCAGCAGACTATAAACCCATAATTTAAGGGATTAGACTTAGATACAATTACTTATATATTTGCTATCAGGTTTTCCAACTAACACATGATAAGTGTATAGTTAACCAATAATAATATAAAAAGTGTATAGTTTAATAATAAAATTATATGATTATCTGCAATAACCATGCAAGTGTCCTGACATAATTAGAGAATCATATACTTGTCATGTTTTAATTGGAGAATAGCATAACAAAGGTATAAATAACTGGGTATAAGTTTTTTGCTAATTTAATCCCCTACATGAGTTTGAAAAAAGAGGAGGTGCCATAACACTGAAAGGTTACTAGAATGAGCAGACACTTTACTGATTAAGCTGAGGTAAGTATATCTTATACTCAAAAAACTACAACTTTAGTCTGACAGAAATCAGATTAATCAGCCAAAGCTACAAGGCATTCTCTTTTGTGTATATAATATTAATGAATTTACGAAGCTTACTTTGTTATATTTAATATAAACTACCATGAAATCCACTTTGCTAAGTTGAGATTTTAAAAAATCAGATACATAATAAAAAAATATAGGCCCAGGGTAGCGAAGAAAGCAAGAAGAGAAGGTAGCAATCAGTAGAAAGGCAAAAAGATGCCACTACTTTTTTTTTTTTTCTCTGTCCCTCAAAGTCAAATATAAGATATATGAATAGCGTACATACAGAGAAATAAAAGAAATAACCTGACTTGGTATCAAATACAAGATGCAGCCCTTGACAGTCCAAGAAATACAATTGAGCTAAGGTCTTTGAATATTTAGTTGTTTCAACTGGCTTGAACTTTGGATGACACAGTGGTGAAGCAATTAATACTGAAGATGCAGAATTCAGTGAAGAATCAGGCTGGCTCATAGCCCCTGGCCTTCCAACCAAATCAATGAAATACTCCCTGAAAAGATGTATACAATGTCACTATTTTCTTTTAATTGGTTAATTCTGATTTTTTCAGAAAAATAGCATTTATAAAACCATACTGCATAGGGAGAGGGTTTGTGTGTTTATATGTTGTATTATTTTCAAACTTACAGTTCCAAATTATTTTCTATAGAGCTTACAGTACACACACATAGCTATAGGATCTTTTTTTTTTTTTTTTTAAGTAAACTATACCAAATTATATGAACATTAGGTCACACAAGTAACTAATTTTTAAGTGCCAAAATCTGTACTTGGTTTGTGTAATTTTTTATTAAATTAAAAACTAAATACCATTTCTTATGTGATAAATGTAGTTTCATCTTTAGACATTATTACTATATAAATTCAACAAACTCATATTATGTACATTACAATTTTCAATGTTAAAAACTATAATTTCCTATGCTTAATTATTGTTTTCAAGTAGCTATTTCCAAAATTAATAAACATGCATATAAGAAATGACTGGAGTCAGATTTAGACAACTTATGGTCACACACGTTTATGTTGAAACCACTTGGGATGCTTTGAACTATTCAAACTATTTCAACTACTTATCACTTTATCCCCATAGCTTAGGAAGATAGGTATTAGATATATTTAAATCCTATGTTTTTTATATACTTCGTTAGCTTGTCACCACACTTTAGGATTTCAGTTTCTGTTTGTTATGCTTTTGTTACCACTTGTTGAACAGAACTTTGCCTTGCTTCTTCTATAAAGCAGGCATCCTGTACCCATGTAAATATACATACCGGAAGAAGTCCTCTATTGTTCATAATATATATTATTGTTCTCACATAACAAGAGACATGTATCATCAGAAGTGGGGCAAGCCTCATATGATCAAGCAGGAGGTGTTCAAACATCATCAAATAAGCAATTTCCCCGTGAAGTCTTGGTAATCCTCTATGCTCTAAATTTATAACCACTTCTTTTCATTCCTTAACACCAGATAAAAGCGCTTGAAATTTACTTGTTTCAGTTTTACATAGTAGATGTTATAACATATAAAATTTCTATCACTTGAAGTGCACCATAAGCCCAAGGTAATTGTGTCTTTGTCTACTCCCAGAGTTAGTATAAATTTTCATGTCAGCATCTCTCTTCTCCAGTGTTTCTTTCTCTAAATTTCTTGTCAATAAAATGGTAAAATTGCGCACTTCACTAAGAGTCTTCTAATTATTCCCTTAAAACAAAGTATTTTGATTTCTTCGTTTTTGGTTAACCTTCCTTCCATCACACCTAAAATATGTTATGAGGAAAAACATAGTAGGTAATACAACCTTTAATTGTATAGCATAATAAGTATAGCCATAATGTTATAACTTATAACACTTATATAACAATCTTTCCAATATTAAACATGTAATTGTAATTGATAAATTCTAATGACCCTTCTTTACCCATTTTAATCACTTCTTCTTATATAATGCTGCATGTAGTTCAAATTAATCATATTGAAGTTTACCATAAAATTTAATTAATCAATGCAACACACCTGTCAGGACCAAGTTGCACTAAACATGAGGCACCTACATCCTTTTTACAATACTTACAGCCCTTGGCAATTCGGCATGGGAGGTTGACTGAGTCAGCTAATACCTGCAATTTCAATTGTTAATATCAGGTACTAATATGCCAAACTATGAGGGGAAAAATAAATCAATGAGACACTAAGTGGAAAATATTTTCAGTTGGAAACTTCAAGCAAGGGTTCATTATTCCACTGATAATGATGTTGTACCAAAATGTATCTAATCATTGCCAAAGACCACTCCAACTTAAAAGCCCAAGCTATCAAGTGAATGTCCATTAATTTTTTTTTATCATAAATTCTAATATACCCCTTTACACAAAAGTCTCGGCATGAAGTGTGGCTAAAATACAAGCCTACCGAAATGTTAGCTAAATTTATTTTTCGTCAAGGGATTGGGTAGCAAGCATTGAATTTCTGACTATTTGGTCTTAGAGGCAATGTAAGCATGTCAAAAACCAGCTTAAATCAAAAGCTTAGGCTGTTGAATGAAGGCCTATTGAATAGTTTTATTATAAATTAGGCTAAAATACACATAACTCTCCTAAACTTTAAGTCAAGTGCAAATAACACTCTTAACCTTCAAAACTTGACAATGATACCCTCTAAGTTGAAATTATGTATAAACAAACCCTTTCCATTAGTTAGTAAATTATTTCACTAAGAGAAGCATGATACATAAGGGGTTATCTGCACATGACCCAAAGTTCAGGGGGTTATCTATACTTAACCTAAAGTTTAAGGGAGTTATTTACACAAAAAAAAATAAAGTTGAAGGGGGTTCATTTAATCTGATGTGTCATTCCTTCATTAATTAATCAAAAGATTTAATAACACCAGGTTTATCTATACAAATTTGAAAGTTTAGGGGGTCTATCATCAAATTTTGAACGTCGGTAGGTTATTTGCACATGATCTAAAATTCAAGTAAGTTATGTGCATTTTGGCCTATAAATTATAACAGATATAATGTGCTAAACTATAAATAGAGCAAAAGAGATACTTTAAAGAGCAATGCTCGATGGGCGCAAAGGCCAACAGTTAAGCTTCCAATTGGAAGAACGACAGAATGCAGGACATCTTTTAGGATTTGACTGCACTCTTTCCAGTGTGTAACTAAGTTTTCTTCAGTCCAGGCTTCACCCCTTTTAACAACAACAAAAAATTGTGAGGAAAAGTTTAATAAAACTGTAACCTCTAAAACAATTTTTTCATCATCAAAAGCAAAGACAGGTGAGCTTACCCCAACCTACTGCAAACAAGATTTGCCAGATTATCAATCGCATCCTTTTTAGAAATCCAGCTATTGGAAAGACTAACTATAGCACTTAGTAGTTCTCTCAAACCAGGATCTCTTGATTTATCAATAGCAACCACTACAATTGACAAATCAGCACATGGTTCAACTGACATCAATGATTCAAATGATGGAATCAGACCAACATTTTGCAGATCAGCACTTATAGTCCAAGAATACACATCCATCCCGTGGATAAGATAAAATCCATCTGGAATTTTGTCCGAGTATTGCAAACAACCATTGACCTGGTCAATGTAAAAGCAGAAAGCAGTTAAATCACATTTTAGTACAAACCTAGCGTGTGCGAATGTGTGGAAACATATTTGTGTGTATGTATGTGTATGCAACTATAGACCTAATCAATGTAAAAGCAAGAAACGTTTAAATCACATTTTAATAAAAGCCTAGCTTCTCCACAGAATCTCATCCCATCCACTCCCCAATAAGATTTGAACCTTTGACCTATGTGGGCCTGGGGGTGTGTGTGTGTGTGTGTGTGTGTGTGTATACATGCTAGATTTTAACATTTTAATATAAAGTAACTGCCATAGTGCCATGGCGCTATACTACATTTTACAAAATATTTCTTTAACCGGTAATCTGGTACCAGTACCAGTTCTATCATGCACATAATTGATGATATAATGCTTTTTAATGTATAAGATAATCTTAAGTATCCTTAATGAATGATTTTCTATTTTTTTTCCTTCTCATTTATCTTTAAATAAGCAAACAATTGAAAATTTAATTGATTTTCACAGTTATGGGGCATATTATATACTACTCATGCAAATATACTGTCAACTGCTACGCAACTTTGCAAATAGAAACCAGATTGACATACAAACAAACCAAGAAGACATTTTCTTTGAAACCCAGAAGCACAAGTGTATGACCTTTTGTTGTTTCTTTTTCCTTCCCAGACGTATTCAATCACTTGAAAAGACTAGAAATTAAAAGTAAGTCTAAATATTCTCATATAACTCTATAGCAACCCCCTTCACTCCCCTCACGTCCCAAGATTGAACCGTCCAAATAATACAAAACAAAACAAAAAATGAACACTCAGGACAAACTTCAATTATATCAGCAGGAATAGGAAACGAAACCCCTTTTCCTAATTTCAACCATTTAGATAATTTTCTTTAAAAAAATATTGCATACCCAGAATCGATGTGACACTGCCTCAGCCGAATTGGAGGAAGGGCTGGATTCCAAGTCCAAGAAATTGGGATCATCCGCACAAGCAGCCTGCGATGAGAGACGAAGCGCCAGAGCCTGCTGCAACTGGTAGCTCTCCTCAGTTTGCTTCGCCCAACTCTTGAACGATGCTTGTCCCTTCCAGTGAACAAACTCGTCAGCCACATTCATGGGTTGCAAATTGCCACCACCCACGGCTGCCGGAGAAGATGTTTCCCTCGCCGGAAAAGTTCTCTGAAACCGATTATTGCTGCTATCAGATGGAGTACCATGCATTTCCCTTTTGCACGGACAGCGATTTCAGAATCTTTTAAAGAAGTAAAAGAAAAAAGTAGCTATTCAATGGATTGGAATCTGATCATTCAAGTAATATAAAAAAGCAGTACCAAATTATCTTAATAGGACCAGCAAATGCTCTTAGTACTAGTTTGGGTGTTCACCATTGATTTTGCTCTCTCTGTAATTTGGAGATTTTGGGTAGAGAATTGGAGATTTTGGAGAGAGAAGGCAGTGGTGGTGGTGGGATCTGTGGGGCCCACATGGATGCCCAGTAGAGTCCTGTACGGGAAAAAAAGGAATGCCCATAGGTTGCTTTCTTTGCGTCATTGATGCAGGTACAATGAATGTCAAACACACGGAATTTCCTCCAATTTCATGGTTTCACATGCATGAATCGCCATTAATTTATAATAAAGTATAATATTTCGTCTTTATTATGGATTTTATGTTACTTTCTCCACATAAATAAATAAATGAAAGTTTTAAATTTATGTAAATTTGGGACCTTCTAATTTCTTTTATCTCTGAACCTATAAAATATAGTAAATAAAATAAAAAACTTAAGAGTCACATCAATTGGTAAAAAGATCAGTTATGTAAGGAGTTAGAAAATATTTTATTTTTATTATTAAGACATTATAAATTAATTTTAAAAAAAATAATTTATCTTTATTAATATATAGAGTCTTGTGGCAGAATCAGTAGTCCTTCATCAAATTGCTTAGGGCTAGGAGGGATACTCTTAATATTTTTCCAAAAAAGTTCATGTCATTTTTCTCTAATTTATTTTTAATAGCATATTCAATTGTAATTAATTTTTTATTTTACATAATGTGAAGTTAGTGATGCCAAAATATGTGGTGCTTAGTGAAAAATTAGATTAACATAACAAAAAAAACCGTTATGTAATTGGGCATATAATTCATAGAAAATTAATCAATAAGAAGAACTTGATTATTTTGAAAAATATGTTCATCTCATGTGACGTATTATTGTGTTGCTCAAATAACTATGCACCAAGCGCGCTACAGCTAGCAAATAACAAGATTGATTTTAGATTTGCTAATTGTCTTAACCAATTTCCAGAATTCTAATCATTTGCTAAGAGAAAAAAAAAATAATTTTGGTTCATTAAATATTAATAAAAAAATAAATTATTAAGAAGGTTATAATTGACTTAATAAGATATTATTTTTAATTAATATTAAATTTTTTATAGAATAAATTAATATTTAGAAAAATGACAAATTAAAATAATACTTTTATCATTTGCTAATCCAAATACTATTCCTTTCTCTCTCTTGTTTATGAAAAGAAAAAACCATTATCTTTTCTGGTGATTAGAGACTTTTGAAATAAGTATATATAGTGTAAAAGTTTATTTTGGTTCTTTACATTTGGTTGTATTTTAAGTTAGTCCCTTATAAAATTTTCTTTTCATATTAGTCTATTACTAAAATAAAATATTTATTAATTTGATTCCTTATATAGCTATAGGGCCAATATATATATATATATATATATATATATGATAACGAGACTTGAGCTGGGATTAGTGGTATGTGATATTTGTATTCATCTATTAATTTCTGTATAATGACATAGAATAATTATGGTAGAGATAATGATGACTGTCTTTCCAAAACTTGTTAATCCCTGAGCAATTTTCACATTATTAGATTTACGCGCTTATCTTTTTGATATATTGCTTTTGAATTAAAATATGATAAGTGTTTAGTTAATTAATAATAATATATTATTTAATTTAAAATAAAAATTTATTTATAATAATGTCATGATATATATAATTAAAAAACAAAATATTGATCATGTTTTAATTAAAAAATAGTATAATAAAAATATAAATAATTACATATAAATTTTTTCTTTTCTCAATAGATCTCATGCTAGGTAAATTATATAATAGGCAAAATTATATTTTGTCTTTCAAATTGGGATAACCTTTGATTTCGTTTCAATTTTTATTGGTGTCAATTTTTTTTATAAAATTTAAAATTTTCCTAATCAATAACCGTGCCTTTACAAGAGAAAAAAGAATTCTAACATTGTGGTATGCATGTTGAGCGTGGATTCCCTCCAATAATTTGAGCGAATTATTTTTTCACGGTAATGTCTTAGGCCATTAGATTTAGATATAATGGTATTTGATTTTTTTTATAAAAAATATTTTTTAAAAATAAAAATTAAATATTTTCAAAAAGAGAAATAAATTAATATTTTAAATAATGTTTTAATATAAAATGATATTTTTTTGAAGAATATTAAATTGTAAAATATATAAAATAAACTATAAAATGTTAGAAACATTTTAATCCTTTTTTTAATTAGATATTATTTTGTATAAAAAAATTAATATATTAATATATTTTTATTTTAAAAAATACTTTATTTAAATTTCAATAAAATATTTTTATACAAAAAATTAAAACTATTAAATATAAATCCAATGACTCTCTCTCTCCTACAGCTAGGGATCTTCGTTACTTAAAAGTAAAAACCTCCGTCTTCCTCTTCTTTCTTTTTCATTTTTTTATTATTCTTCTTCTATTATATTCTGAGTCAGAAATTTTTATTAGAAATCATCCCCAATCATAACAGAAAAAAGTGTTTTGTCGGAGCTTTTCAAATTAAAAAAAATGCGAAGTGCTGATCCCTTCCCTTTTTTAAATTTCTTCTTCATTATTTTGGTCAAATTGTAGTTTTAAATATATTTGTGTATATTTTCATAATAAAAAGAAGGACTGAATAATTTAAGTAATATTGAAAGATAGAGAGAATAATTTATTCTTAAATTTAGGCTTATATTTATATCCTTTTTATTGAGAATATATATACTATACATTTATATTATGTTTGAATGTCATTGACATCTTTCCATAAATTATATATATACTGTATAATAGTCATAAATTTTTTCTTAAGAAGCTCAGAAAATTTCCACCATTTCTCCTGCAAAAGGTAGTAAATTATCTCTTGAAAACCATCCAACGACCTTTTGAAATTTTTTAAATTTTAAATTTAAAATTTAATTAAGTTTTAACTATATTTTAGTAATATAAATTAAGAGAGTAGTGCATATCACCTTGGAAAAAGGTATAGGGAAAGAAGCGTTACCAGAATATCTAGTATTTGACAGACTGGAAATGAGGTCCACTGCAGGAAGAAATTGCTGAGTTAGCGTGTCTTTGGATTGGAGTGGAACAAAATTAATTTTGAATTAATTTAAATTTTATAATTTATTTTGATCAAATGTAATTTTATATAACTGTAATTTATATTTAGAAAATAAAAAATTTCATATTAAAATTAAGTTTTATCATAAAATTAGTTTATTAAATATAAAAGTAATTTTTATTAATACAAATAAGAGTTTGGAGGGTAAATGTGATTTTGAGAAAAAAAAATCAAAACCAAATGATATTGTTTATTAAACAAATTTCGTTTAAATGTGCACTCGCACTATAAATCTACTATGGATCCATTTAGTTGAATTTGTGTATTTAAATAAAGATATATAATTAGAAAAATAAAAATGGTATAAAATCTATTCTTTATTTATATACTCACATTTTCTTTGTTCTTTATCTCTCCTTAAGTGAGATTGTCTTTAAATTAATTTTGTTTCATCGTAAGAAGTAAAAACAAACAAGCTCAAAGTGACGACAATGCACGAATTTCGACATAAATTAGAGCTCATGCACAAGATAGTTCCAAAATCTCATACGTTACTCGTTCTGATCTTCACCTTCATCTTTCTTTTGTTCTTCGCCCTTCTCCGATATAAAATCTCTGTATCCTTCTCAGCCCTTGATCGCTAGAGGTATGCTTTCTTTTCCGATTTATAGGATTCTAATTTGCTAATCCGAATACTATTTCTTTATTCTTTTTTTAATTAAATATCATTTCTTTTCCTTTTCATTGGAGTGTTTGGATGCTAAGAAAAACTTTGATCGGGGATGAGGGGAAAATCTTCAGTAAGGGGTAAAATAAACATGGGTCGATGATTTTCAGTTGATATGACGATTAAAAGTTAAGTGTTCTGTGATTTTTATATCTTTTATTTATTTATCTATCTATAATGACATTTAATCATAATAAAGCGACGGAATAGGCGTGCAATTTCACAACCTATTAAAAAGTAAGCAATTTCCTCAATAGAATATTGTTTCAAATAATGGTAATTGTAAAATAGGCAAAAAGTACTCTTTTCATCCTATAAGTTATATATATATATATATATATATAATAAAAAAGATTTGAATCAAGAAGGGTATAGATCGCTTGCAACAGAGAAATACACTCTAGAATCGATATTAGAGTACCCTTGTCTGTTTGATTAATCTCGGTTGTCTATTTTTTGACATGTCTTTTCTTTTGTGTTTTCTTCTTTGTAATTTAAACAACATTATTTTGGATTTGTCCCTAATTTATGTCTTCTTCGTGCAAGGAAAGAAGATAATTGAGAAAGAAATAGACTTGAAATTTTTTAAATTCATAATGAAGAGTGAACAAAAGGGAGAGAGGGGGAAGTAATTGTTCACATGGGGACACAAATATAGAATAGCGAAAAAGTGAAAGCAACTAAGAATGATAACGGGGTTTGATTTGTTGTTATAAGAACACTATTTTGGAGGAAAGGTATGTAAGAGGATTACAAGGAAAAGAAAAAAAAAAAAAAGAACAAGAAAGAACGTGTTAAAAGGTAGATGATCGAGATTAGTTGAATAAATAAAAATATTTTATTGCAAATTTTATAACAAACAATCTACACCCATTCAGAGGAAAAAGAAAAGAACAAGATAAGGATTTATGAGAAAAGAAGGTGGAAGACAACTAAAGAAATAATAGGTCTAAACTTTAGTTAAAGTCACAATTAGTTATTGAAATAGTTAAAAATGATAATAGAAATTGACGATATAAATTTTATAATTCATATATCATATTCAGTATAATATTAAAAATAATATAAGTATGGAAATAAAACATTAGTAATTGACGATGATTTCATTTTCAAATAATAATTTGTCAATTTTTATTTTTTGTTTACATGCTTTTAAGATCTCTTCTCTTCCCCATGAACACCAAACCTTTGTGAGATCGATCATTTATGGTGTGTGGTGAAGGTGAAGACTACTTCATGAGAGAAGGAGGAAAACAATTGGGGGAGATAGTAGACCCAAGCTTTAAGTGACATAAATACCACATGAGATCATTTCTAGTGTTTAATTAGTGGTGAAGGCTAAGACTTTACAAGAGAAGGTGGAGGAAGAAGAGGTCACTGTAGGCCTAAACTTTTAGGTGACAAGCATGCCACATGAAAACATTTATAAAGTGTTAGAATTTATTGTTAACTATTTTGGACATGGATTTGAATCCTTTTATTTTTTTTATTATATTAGAGAGATATAGATATAGAATGAGTAAAATTTACTATTCAAGTAAATTGTTACATTTTCAACTAGAATATTTACTATGAATTTCGCTTGCTTTATATCTGTTTCTTTTCAATATAATTAAAAAAGAAAGAAAAGAAAAGAAGAGGATCCAAATCTATTTAGACATATTATAGCTATACATAATATTATTTTTCATACTGGATAAATGCTAAAGTCAAGACTACATACTATATGAAAGAAGAAGAAAAGGAGAAAAATGTGTTGATAGGCCTAAACTTTTAAGCGACATGAATGCCGCATGAGATCATTTATAGTCATGTCATAGAATTTATCATTAACTATTTATACAAGGTATAGCGAAAAAGCTAGAACATTTTAGAAAGAGAGAAGCTAACATAAAGAAAAACATTTGAGAAGAAATTGAAATTGACCATAAACTTAAGGGACGAAAAAAGTTCAATTTTGTCTGGATAATAACATAAACCTCAACCCCAAGAATTATAGATGCGAAACTTAATTAATATATAATGTCTAATCAAACCTAGCATATTCAAATATTAACCAAGTCAATTTTTTCAGATTAGGAGCATAAGAAAATTTCAGGTAAACTTTGATATGCACGTACATAACTTGATGCATTTATGTTCAACTACAATATACACACAGAGACACACACTCTTATGCATATTTCTATCCGGCAGAAAGCTTATACTTTTTTCCTTTTTTTTCCAGGTCTCTGCTGTAACATGTATTTCTAGCAGCAAGGTTTTCTACTTAGCGAACAAGGTCTTGATCAGGCTATATAGTTGGCACAAACAAATATTGGTACAAGAACTAAAGTATGCATAATATGTCCAGATGACATAACATCATATGTACAACACTAGCTTATAAGTCAACCAACCTATACCATCAAGGCTTTGTGCCTACTATGACACAAGAGCATTAGAGTGATAGCAAAACCTCAAGAACAGAAAGAAGCCTACAATAGCCAAATAACAAGAGCTCGGAGGAAGAAATCAAATCGTCTACGAGATTCTCTTATATTTCCTCAATCACTAAAGCCACCAGAAGGATCATCTCTTGCTCAAGTTCCAATTCAGAGTCAGCTGAAGGACCTACCAGTGGGTGTGAAACCTAGCAAGACTGAACTTTTAATTAATTCAACAAAGTCTTTACAGGTATGAAAGACCACAAATGTTCTAAGCATCTTACAGTAGTGTAAATGGAGTCTCACTGTTGAACGAGAGAACCGAAGATGGACAGGTGCTACATGCAGAATATGCCAAGCAAAAGTCAAGATCGTTAGGCAAAAATGACAGTCTCGATCGTTTCACATTAAGCTTTTAATCATCTAGATCAACATTGGAAATATCCCCAGATGAGTGCCTATAGTTCCTTCAACTGAATGCAAGTTACCTCACTCAGAGGCACGTGGGATGACGAACACTTTACAAATGCATGGTGAAGAGTCTTCTCGGCATGAAACTATTTCTGAAGGTATTAATAAGTGTAGATAAATGTACAGAGAAAGCAGTATGGGCCACATTTGGGTTTCAAGAGTTACCAGCAATTAACCTACATGAACCATTAAGATGCATCTTCTCCTCCTAGAAGATTATTCTCAATCAAGATCTTGTATAAGTCATCACCAACTTTTGTCCTAACCATCATCTTGCTGGTAAGAAAATTTTACAACACAAAAGCATGCCATTTATAGAATCAGTAAGTACTTGTTGTAGGAAACTGGATAGAAGGCAGTATGACACGGTGAAAGGAATCCCTCAACATTTGTTAATTGAGCATGGAAGGTTTTCATGATGAAAAAAAGGATATATATATATATATATATATATGAATGAAGTACACAGGCAAGCCTACTCAGATGACAGTAATACTGAACTCAAGGTTTCAAAAGCAAGGGAAGTTTCGCTCGAGACTGAGAAAGAGAAGGTCGTTGATTGGTGCAGTTTAAGAAAGAAGGTACAGGCAAATGGGGAAAAAAGAAAGAAGCAAAGAGACAATATGCTATCGAACGAGGGAATGAACAATATGCTAGCTGAACGAATCAAGGTGTGTTCTTCTAGGGAAGGAGGGATGGACAATAGCAGAAGGGACCAAGGTATGTTCCTCCCATAAATGATATCTTAGTGGAACAACTTATGGAATTTAATATTCACATGTTGAACTTTTGTTTTTTTTTTTGTTTTTTTTCCTTTTGTATGGAAAATGCTGTTCAATATTACTTCTAGAGTTTTTTCTTGCATATATCATGTATATGTGCATATTGTCAAAATTAATGTAAATCTTCGTTGAAACGTAATCTTACAAATTTATTATTAAATATACGAAAAAATTAAATTTTTTTCCTAATTATAACTTTATATGCCTTTTTAGGTTAGTTTAGAAAGGCTCCTATGAATGATATCGTAGAACTGATAAAATTTCATAATCGGCTCCCAATTACTTCAATTGAATTAGTGGAATGATAATTAATGAAATTTTACTAGATTCACATGTCAATGTGCAATAACTTAATTTTTTTGGTAATTCTTATTTTGTTTTTCAATTTAAAGTAGATATAAAGATTATACATTTTCAAAAGAATTAATCATATCATACTAAAATTAAAAACTTAAAAATATATGACTTTACTAGCTAGATACTCAATAATAAATGCCTAAAATATTCTTAATTTTAAAAAAAAAGTAACAAAAATTCTAACATATAATTTATTATAAACAACTCTTATTTGTTATCATAAATTATAACTTGGTTATTAAATTGCTTAATTAAAACATAATAATTGTATAGTCGTTCAATATTAACATTTTAAGTGTATAATTTTTGAACAATATTGTAGAGTTTATAACTTGCATAATAAGATTTTTTCCAAACAAAATTTTTACATCTAATATTTTTTAAAGAATTTGATAGCCAAATTATAAGTAATTGCAGCTTTTAAAAATAATTTAATATTTTAAATGACATCTTGGACAACTTTGCTAAAAATTAACCAATTATGTATGTACCTTGAGAAAGTAAACTTATCCAAACAATCAAAACAATTTTTGGCAGCCATAAGTTTGGGTTGAGTTGGTTTGAATTTAGGGTTTAGGATTTAGAATTTACAATAATTTAAAGGATTAGACTTAAATATAATTTTTTACATTGAGAAAATTAAGTTTTTGATCCCTATAGTTTGTCCAAATTTTCAAATGGTCCTTATAGTATTTTTTTTCAAATAGCTCCCTATAGTCGCAATATCCTTGCAAATAGGTCCCTGCCATCCATAGGTGTTAGGACACTAACTTTAAGGTTGACATGGCTAACGTTTTCCACTTGGCACCACACGTGGATGACGACTTGGCACAGGGGAGATGAAGCTCTCTAGTTTCCCAAAAGCCATTTATTGTGAAAGCCAATATTGTTCTCAAATAATGACTGCAACGATTATAAACGTTGGTTCATATTCGATTCTCAAATTTCAAAACCTCCTTTTCTATGAGAGGTTGTTGGGTTTCGAAGCTTTCGCTTCTACCATGTTAGAGTGGTGGCATTGGTTGTGATTCGGAGCTTAGTTTCAAGGGTCTGAGTGTAACCTAGCCTAATTCCATGAGCAGCCAAAGCATTTGCAGCACTAGTTTCAACCATCTCTCCTTTGAGCTCCTTCTTACCTCGTCAAAGAGCCTCTCCCTCAAGCCTCATAGCCATACGCTTCGCAATGTTCCACTGCTAGACCGACCTCACCTTTCGTGACTTCCATCTCCTCCATTGCACGGGGCGGTGACATCGACACCGCCTACCTCTGCCATCTCCGTAACAACGTTGCCATGCCACCGATGACAATTGGTTTGTCCCCTTCGATGGCATCATTGTCAACGACGAGGATGACAGTTGCTGCTTCTACGCTATGAAAGTGGTGGATAAAGAGGCTGTGGCATTGAGGAAGAAGGCCAAGAGTGGAGAGATAAAGAGGAAGATTCTGAAGACAGAGATACCGGAGAGCTTTCTCTTCAATGTGAAGAGTTCTGGTGGCTGCTTAACCTTTATCCCATGCGATGCAACTCAAGTCAACACTTTATTCACTCTGTCTCCTTTGTTTTTCCTTCTTAAATTAAATATTAGCAACGCCGTTATGTTAACTTTGGTAGCAAAATGTCAATAACTACTGCGTATCAACTTTTGCAGCATTTCATATGGTTGATAATTATTGTATGAATATGGTCTATTTTGATTGATTGACATTCTGTAGTTGTGAACTTTCATTATAAATCTATATAATTTGCATATATATATTTTACCTATTTATTATTGTAACATTAATCAAAATAGTTACCTCAATCTCTTTTATAAATTTAGATTTTTAAATTTAGTTTTTTATATCCTTCAATTCATATATCATTATTAGAGAGTAAAAAACAAAAATTTAAAAATATTCATTTTTGTGTTTAACAATTTTAACATTTATAGTATTTTCAATCAATATCAATAGTTAGAGATATAATTTTTTTTGCATTATTTTCTTATTTTAGATTAATTTATTAGTCTATTTTACATATAAGTTGTATCACGCTATCCATTACAATTCTAATATAGTAATAGATCCAATCTTACCTTGCTTCTTTCTCTATAACTCCCGTGGCAAATCAAAGTGAAACCCGTCACCACACGATAAACATTATAAAACAAAGCCAAGTTGGTCCTCCTCCAGGCAACTTTCCTCCAACCTCCCTCCTTCTGACTTTCTTTGACCTTCCATGGATTTTTTGCTACCCCGTTCAACACATTTTCTTCTACAAATTCTCTCATCCTTCCCATCACTTCTTCCAAACTGTAATTCTCAAACTCAAATAGGGGATTTGACAACCCATGGAGACTCTCCGTCTTTTCCAATCAATAACAATATTGTAGTGTCTAGAATTTTCACCCTGATGTGCCTTTTAAATTTGCAAGCTTATGTGGACAAATTTTCCTTAGTCATCGTCCATGTGTGGTGCCAAGTGGAAAACATGAGCCATATCAGCCTGAAAGTAACGGTGTCTTAACATTAATGGACTGCAAGGACTTATCTGTAAACGTAATGCAATTATAAGGAGTTGTTTAAAAAAAAAAAAAACTATAGTGACCATTTTGAAAATTTGGATAAACTATAAGGACCAAAAAATTATTTTCCTTTTTTATATTTATGATTAATTAATAATAATATAAAATTATAAAATTATAAAATTTAATTTAAAAATTATATACTTATATGAAATAATGTCATGATATAATTAAAAAATTATATATTTATTTTTAATTAAAGAATAATATAATAAAGCATTAAAAATTACATATAAAGATTTTTAAATTAAAAAGTTTGAAATATTTGAAATTCACATTATATAAAATAAATTTATTGACAAAAAATAATAAATAAAGATGACGGTTATATTATATTATTAATCAACATTTATCTCTCTTTATATAAAATTAAATTAAATAATAGAGGACAAAATTACTTGCTTGATATGTCAATCAGCAGCATGGATGAATAATAATGTAATCGCCAACAATTACATAATTAATTGAAAAAAAAATTAAAATTGTAGAAATATACGGGTTTTGATAATTAAATATAACCTTTTCTCTCCACGCGTTGCCCTGTCGAGTTTCAAAATAAGGAGGGAAACACCAAATGGCGGCAATACTGCAGAGTCTATAACAGAGGCCTGCGCTCTCGAGACTCTCAAATCTTGTTAGCCTTTTTTTTTCTTTCCTTTATCCTTAATCTGAATCTCTATATCTCTGTTCATAATTTATTCACTATTTTTTACGATTTAACTTGCAATTTCAAACCCTAGTTTTCATTCTTTTAATTACTTCTTTTGTCGTTGAACGAAAACTGCACTAAAGAGGTATATGTGACTCTGAACGGGGAAATAGAAGAGAAAAGTCTTGTGCTGATTATATAGAGTTGTCGGTGGGATAGCATCGGCTGACTGTGTAGGTTAAGTTTTTTCAGTGACATAGTAGAGTAGCTTTAGTATTTTGAGATTTCTTTTTTTGTTATCTTCTTTATCAATGGCATGGACTCGTGGAAAATTTACTGTATCCTGATTTGCGATTTATTTTTCTGCTTAATCTGTTGTAAGGAGGTGGTTGTTTGATTGTTGTCAATTTAATCTCAATTCTCAAGTGAGCGGCAGATAATTCTGTTTTTTTTTTTTTTTTTTTCCGTTTGGAAAATCAATTGATGTTTTCTATTATTTGTTCGATGAATTGGTTTTGATTCCTGATAATTGGGCTGGTTTCAATTGCAGCTATATTAAAGCTGGGTGGGGTCTTCTCGAGGGTGAATGAAGGGTTGGAAACATACTGAGACTGGAGACTGAGCTAGTAAGTACTACCTTAGATTTTTCACTCTTTACATCTTCTGGGTTGGCAGCTTTAATAAACGAGTAATTATTGATTTGTGTTTGGCTGAGTGGGTTTTTAATATGGCGAGCCGGTGCTATGGGAATTACTAAATTTTTAGTACCATTTGTGTAATGTTTCTTATGTTTTAATATTTTCCTATTAGTTTAAGGTATTTAATTTTACAATTATTATTATTTTTGTCTATATTTAATGATGGCATGCTATGTTGCTTCTGTTGTTGAAAACTTGAAACTCTAATCATTCCAAATTCAGCTAGAGACACACTGGTGCAAGTTGTTGACTATCAGTTGTCTGGATTTGAAGTTTCATTATTTATTCTTGTCATGATTCAAGTTATCAGTCAATAGTGAACCTTCAAAAAGCTAACACATTCATTAATTTGCCCAGTTTTGAAGGTAGATGAGCTACGTCCTTGACCATAGCCATTCATACTTGTTGATGGATATGGTAATCTTTATGGATAAACAGATTGACAAACTTTTTTTGAACTAACCACAATACCTTGTCTAGAAAAAGTTCATACATTTTCTCTTTTTACTTATGACATCCCCATGTTGCAACACGGCACAATTTAAGCAATGGCTGTGTCTGAACTGGGCTGGAGGATTTTCTTCAACTTGTTGGATAAAGGGATGGCTTTGGAAAGCAGCTTTAATTTATCATATCAAATGAGTTTATTTGCCTTTTTAGGATTATCAAATTATTTTATTTGTACAACATGTTTAGATTTTCTTCAGTTAGATAAAGGAAAAAAAATTGACACTGACATGATTGAAAGAAACTAGGGCTGCATGCTGATTGCATGTGCTTGCATTTTGAATTCACACTTTGACAGTGTCGAAAAAGATTCTACACTCAATTTTGTTATTTTTTTCTGTCATATCCTTTTGTTTCAAATTTGATTCATCCTTTTGTTCATAATTTATCTGTGATCAAGTACTAATTCTTAATAGCCATTGTACTTCACTTTTCTTACTTTTCATTTAAAATCTGGGCAGTTTTGGAATTTAATCATATGTATATCTTAACATTTATGTATGAACCAATCTCATTAGTCTTGTGGTATGTTTTGGCCAGTTCCCTCTTGACTATTAGTTTGTTTTGGTTCTAATATTTTGGAAACGTACCAAGCTTCGTTTGGTCTACGTCTATAATGGAAGCTGAACAAAACTATTCGATCCAGATCCTTACATCTGATAAACTTTCTAGTGGGCCTCATAGTTATTGATAGTGCATGGCACACTTGTAGCTCCAAAATGTTGCAACCTAGTGCACAATTCATAATATAATTGATAATGATATATATAGAAGTTGAACTCACATTAAAAAAATAAACTCATAATAACATAATTCATGAATCACAAGATCAAATAATAAAATCATAAGATACATCAATGTCTAAAATGTTTTGGGTTTAAGCTTTATCTTAAGATATCTAAAGTCTAAATCAATTCCCTTTTTTTCATCAAAATCAATATCATCAAATGATCATCATTTGGCAATCCCTCAGTTTTCTCCTCATCTTCTGTGGTTTTCACTTTGTTTGCCCTCCATATCAAAAGCACAAGGAGAGGAGTATGCCATTGCCCTTTGTCATTAAAGTGGACGTCATGAGGATGATGATTGAACACATTGGGCCTGCTCCTCAGCTTCAGTTGCTAAAATTACATTATCCTTAGTTAAATATAAGATTATTTTCTTCCCTATTTGGTCCTTCATCCACCTTATTAAATGAACCACTCATTGCTGTCATCAATCTTTTTCAATGAGATTGGGTCATGGTATCATGAGAATTAAATCTCCTCCTCAGAGCCCTGTTATACTTAATGAATACTAAGTCATCCAATTATGATAGTACAAGGATGGGTTGAGCAAATCTCTAGTGATATGCCTGGCAAAATAAATTAAATTAAGGCCTGTAGTTGCCCTATTTACATGTAGTGAGTTACAACCACACAGAAATAGCAACTACAACACTAATATAGTGGAGCTGCATAAAGATTGCAATGCTACATATGTAGTGGAGCAAGCTATTAATAACTATGGTGCTCCTATTCTATATTGCTGGAGTGTAACATTCTGCTAAATTTCAAAATATTGGGAATGACATTAGATTATTGCATTCATTGCTCTAGAGTTAGTAACACTAACAACACACTAATTAAGAAAGGTAAGCAATGAAAGCATTTCCAACATTCATGGCAAAATGTATATAGTTTGAGCTGGTTAAAAATGTAGAGCTACTGCCTCCATGTGTCTCTTTTTTCTTTTTTCTTTTCTGTGGTAGAACAGTACATATATAAAGGGGAAAAGTTTAAACCCTAGTTGAAAAAATCCCAACAGATAAGGAAACTAATAACTAAAGATTCTCTTGTACACGTGCGATAAAATAGGAAAGAAAATAATAAAAAAGTTGACCTAAAAATATATAAGAAAAATAAGGAACAAAATAACCGTGCTAGACATGTGGAGACAGGAGAAGAAGTGTTGACAATCAACTCTCCTCCTCAAGTTGGGGAGTTGACATTAATCATCCCTAGTTTGGATCCTATTTCTTTAAACTAGACTTTAGCTATAGCCTTTGTTAGCGCATGTGCAACTTGGGAACTGGAGGATATATGGTTATTCTGAAATAAACCAGATTTAATCTTTTTTTTAATAAAATGGTAGTTAATCTCCACATGCTTTGTCCTGTCAATAGGATTCTTTGTCATTTGATAGTTGTCATATTATCATAGGGTACTTTCATTGGCATGTGAGCGCCTACATTGAGCTCTTTAAGTCTCATCAACCAAATTCCCTCACAAGTCCCATGTGCTAATGCACAAAATTTAGTTTCTGCATTGCTTCTTGAAACTATTTGTTGTTTCTTGCTCTTCTAGGTTACTAAGTTGCCCTATAGGAAAGTATAGTAGCTAGTGGTGGACCTTTTATTAGTTATAGATCCAGCTTTAATTTGCATATGAAAAAATTCAATGCCTTATAAGTATTCTTTTGAAACTTACTACGAGTCTTAGGAACCTCAATATTTTGCAAATAGCTTCCAGGTGCTCTGTTCATAAATTGATTGACTACACTTACGAAGAAGCTAATATTTGGACGAGTATAAGATAAGTATTTTAGCTTGCTAGCTAGACTCTGTTATTGCCTAGTGTCAATTGGTGGGCATTCTTGCTTGAGTCTCAATTTATAATTGGCTTCCATTGGTTTGTCTACTGGTTTGTAACCCAACATACCAGTTTCTTCAAGAAGTTCTAGAGTGTATTTTCGTTAAGAGATGGACATGCCAATTTTATTTCTTGCTACTTCTATTCCCTGGAATTATCTCAATCTAACAAGGTTCATCACTTTAAACTCAATTGCAAGAGATTTCATTAAGTTGTCAATAGCATAGTAGTCCCCTGTAACAAGAATGTCATCTACTCACATAATTGGGCTGCTAACTTCCCATCACAACCTGATTTAACAAACAAGGTATGATCAGTCTGGCATTGGATATACCCAAGGTTTTTAACAACAGTAGTAAGCCTCTCAACCAAGCTCTTGGAGATTGCTTGAGTCCACACAAGGATTTATGTAGTCTGCATAGTTTGTTGGAATTACTCTCTAGTTCTAAGCTTGGTGGAATTTCTATGTAAAGTTCTATTTCAAGATCATCATTCGAGAAAGCATTCTTTGCATCAAGTTGATGGAGAGGCCAATCTAAATTCACTGCAAGAGAGAGTAAGACTTCAATGGTATTAAATTTTGCCACTGGAGCAAAAGTCTCTGAATAATCGATACCCTAGGTTTCAGTGAACCCTTTAGCCACAGGCCTTGCTTTATGTAATTTGATACTGTCGTCAGGTTATACTTTACAATGAATATCCACTTGCATCCCATCTTATTTTTTCTATGGATAGATTAACAATTTCCTAAATTCTCTTCTTTTTAGGAGCCTGTAACTCTTTTTGATAACAGATTGCTGCTCTTACATCTTGGCTTCCTTATAAACATTAATTGGAAGTCTTTTAAGTACAACATTGTGCACAAAGGCCTGCAACTCAGATGATAATCTGTCATACGTAATAAAGTTACTAATAGAATGCTTTGTGCAATTTCTTATCCCTTTCCTCAACGCAGTGTGTACATCTTACTCCTCTTGTGTTTTAAACTTAAGTAGTTTGACCTTTCTCAGGGTATGTGCTTTTAGTTGTATCTTCCTCCTCTGCAATTGGATTTTTCTTCTTTCTAGTATAAACAATCATTTCTTTCTATTGTATGGCATTTGGGCAAGTTTCAGGTTCTTTAGGACAAGTTGTTTTGTTCAAGTTTAAGGAAGCATGGGGTTAAATGTGGGCTGGTCTCATATTGTGTGGAAGTGAAAGTTTGGCAAGAATTTGTGGTGGTAGGCTTGGGTTGGTGTAGTATAGCAGCCTTGAGTGCAGAAGTTTGAGGTCCAATATCACTCCTAAACAGCCATTCTTGTTAGACTTCCAAAATCTCCCCTCTAAATGGGTGTTTGGGAATAAAAAGGTTTTTGTTCAAAAAAGGTGATATCCATGGTAGTGTAAAACCATTTGTGACAAGGAGAATAGCATATCTAGCCCTTTTTTTGTAGACGAATATCCAAGACTGATACACTTAAGAGGCCTAGGTTCAAGTTTCCCCCATGGTCATTATAAACAAAAGAGGTGCAACCAAAGACCGTGAAAGGAAGACATGATATGGTGCGGTTATTGGGATAGGTTACAAGGAGCTTTTAGTAAGGGAAAGGTTAGAACTTTAGAGGGCATTCTATTAATTAGGTATGTGTTTGCTATAACAACTTTTCCCCAATAGCATTTTGGAATATTGGAGGTAAGAATGAGAGATCATGCAACATCTAAAAGGCTAAACCCTAGTCAACAGAATTTCAACAAATAAGGAAACTAATAACTGGCAGATTCTATTTTACATGTGCAATAAAATAGGAAAGAAAACAATAAAAAACGTTGAACCAAAACAATATGCAAAATAAAGAACAAAATAAACATGCCAAACATGTTGAAAGAAAGGAAAAAACATAGGCAACCAACGTGGGCATTAAATCTTGTTCTTAGCAATGCCACAAAAAATATTGCCACTCTGAAAAATTCCATCACAGTTATCACTTTACATGTGATTTTTTAGTAATTATTCATGTTGCCACAGCATTATTACATACCAATAATAATGTTATCATCACATCTTTATGAGTACCATGGCATCTCTGTAGCTTTGTTCAATTATATTCTCAGATTTCAAACCCTAGTTAACTAAGATGCTTATTTTAGGAATAGCTAAGAATTTTAAAATATTACCCTGCAAAAGAGGGCAGCTCTGTTACATTCTCTCTAACAACATATTTATGGAAAATGAAGGCTTTATTTTCCTTGCTTCTGAATTTTTCAGTTTGCTCTCTCTATGCATAGTGTGAGAAAAATAAAGTTGCTCCTGTGTCTGTGGTTCAGCAGTACTATCATCTGAGTAGGGTTGGCTGTTTGCTTCAGATTTCCATTTTTTAGCATGAAAGCATTCCATGTGCTTACAAATGTCAGGGTAATTCTTTGCTGTGTCATGTTGCCCTCTGCCCAATTTCTAGGAAGTACCGGCTGATTCTATAAATGGCATGCCATTGGGTTGTAAAATTTTCTTACCTGGAAGATGATGGCTAGAAAAAGGTAGATGATGTTTTGTATCAGATCCTGATCAAGAAATCTCTTGTTGGTGGACAAGATGCATGCCTAATGGTTCATATGGATTAATTGTTGGTAGCTCCTGAGACCCTAGTGGCCCATGCTGCTTCTCTGTGGATTTGTCAACACTTCTTCTTACTTCCTGGGGAGTCAGTGTCTTGTAACTTATTGACATCGGAAATAGTTTCATGATGAGAAGACTCCCCACCATGCATTTGGATAGTGTTCATCATCCCACATGTTTCTAAGTCATGTAACTTATGGTCTGTTGAAGAAACTACAGGCACTCTCTTTGGTTGATTTCCAAAATTTGGATGATTAAATGCAGATGGGAAATGAGACTACCATTGTGGCCTGATCTTGGCTTTTGTTTGACATATTCTGCATGTAGCATCTGTCCATCATTGGTTCTCATGTCAAACAGTGACACTCCATTTACACTATTGTAAAATTCTTGGAACCTAGTAATCTTTCCTACCTGTACGGAATTTGTTGAAAATTAATGTGGATTCTTATTGGGTTCATACTCAGTTGTAGGGCCTTCTGCTTCTGAATTGGAACCTGAGCAAGATCTGATGCCTTTTGCGGCTTCAGTGATTGAGGAACCTAGAGAATTTTGTGACGTTATGATTTCTTCCTCCAAGCTCTGATTATTTGGCTCTTTTGGGCTTCTATCTATTCCTGAGGTCTTGCTATCTCTCAAATGCTCTCTTGTCTCATGAGGCACAAGCCTTGATCGTAGGTTGGTTGACTCAATCTTCTGTTGTGTGGTATTATTATGTCATCTCTATTTACCATGCAGACTTCTGGTTCTTCAACCAATTTGTTTGTGCCAACAATATAGCATGATTTTTGCTTGCCGACTTAAGAGGAAACCTTGCTGCTAGAGATATTATGGCAGAGCTGCAAACGAAGAGAAAGAAAGCATAATTTTTTTTTTTTCCTTCTAGTTTCAATTCATCCTTTGCTATCATAGGCAAATGGGTTGAAAGACTTTTTTAAACTTACCATGAAAGATGGTTTGGAACATTCAGTCAACCACTGATCCTTTCCACTGTGAAAAGCGTTGATCTCATGCAGAGGTATGTTTCATATATGAATGTGTTCTGAAAGGTGAACAAATTAGTGAAAAACAAATATTTGTAGTTGACCTTTTGTGGTTCACACATTATACATATTTGCAAAATAACAAGCTATATTTGTAAAATGGAACCACTTTTGTTTGTCAAGTACTATATTTTAGGCTTTATGCAGTTCTAAATTCTAATACCATTAAATATACCTTGGTATTTATCAGTTACTTTCTTTTTATGTAGTAGAAAAGGAATTTAAATTTAAGGATAGCATAGGAAGATAGCTTTTTGTTTATCTTTTCTCGAGTACATAGAATATTGATCAGAATGAAAATCAGCAGAAAGCTATTGATGATTTGTTATACATTTACATGCTTTATAAATTTGGCCGAAGCCTATATGAGCCATATTGTTATTTGTTATATGTGGCACAACTTACAATTGTAACATAAAAATTTTTAATTCAGCTGTTATGTAGGCTTTTGTTAATATGGTAATGGCAGGACGATATTAAATCCTAAATGCTAGATCATATTTTCCTAAATCTTGATGAAATTTGTTCCCTGAGTAATGGCTTTAAACCTTGATAAAAAAAGAATTGGTTCCTTCTTCTGGATTTCCTTTGATAAAGTCAGGGGAATCAAACGTTTTAGTTGGTTATGGGTCTAAAGTTTTATGATCAGTAACTGTTCATTGTCAAGAGGGAAAAGGGAAGCATGTGTCTGTTCACCTAGTGATAGAGAATTTAACATTGATAAAATAAAAGGCAAATAGATATATGATTCTGAAGTGTAGGAGGTAATATTGTTCTATTTACTTATTTAATATCAGGATTTTCATTATTTGGGTTGGAATATAATTAGAAAATCTCATTAATATTATTGATTCCGGTTAGTGATTGGTGATTACTTGATTTCCAATTTCTATGGAATATATGAGATTTGGGAAGTGCTACAAGCGCTATATCACTGTCTGTAGCGCTTTTTATTTGCACTACATGGAAAACAGGGCAAAATTCAATTTGTGCTGCCTTCAATTTCGTCCAAGGATATTGATTGGCACTCCCTACCTTTGGAGGTCATTTTTCATTGTCCTAATGCCACAAGCAGCAATTTCTCTCTTGTCACCTGCTGCTCTTTCAATTTTATTGTTGCAATTCCCAATGAAGTTACTATATTTGAACCAAATAACTTAGGGTTTTCTGCTCCTATTACGATTTTCTTTACATTCTATGACATCTCGTAGGATGATGTTTGGACTTCTTAACATTGAAATTTATGATTTAAGTGCTTGGTGATGTGTTTTATGGTTGATTCTATTTAGACTTTTGATTGTTATTAAATTGTCTGAGCTATAATTTAAGTGTAAGCTTAGTTTTTTCATATTTATTAGGTTATCTATTATCTTATTTCATTAAGTGTAAGCCATGTGCTATAGCTTTAGTGTCCCTTGTTGCTACATGTGAGCTACGTGGTATTATTAACAATGTTCTCAATAACAACTTTATGACAAAGCTCTTGTACTCCTCTTTACTAGATTTTCTCTTTTCGACAACTATTTCCACATTTGTTTAAAATGATAAATTGGAGCAAAGGAAAGATTATGAGCTTGTTAGTTAAGGTAACTTATCATCATTTGACAACTTCAGTTCTTCAATAACGCTATATTAGTAGAGAATGTGGAGGGGACATTAAATCCTATGCTGCTCTGACTTGCTGTGGGTGCTGGTTTCCACCATGGAACCTCTGCAGTCAATTGCACTGTATAATCAGCGAGAGAAAAGGAGTGAAAATGTATACAGGGCTCACTTTTCTCTTCTTATTTGTATACAGGGCTAACTTTTCTCTTTTTATTCTCTCTCTCTCTCTCTCTCTCTATCTTTATGTTACTGCACATGGTGCAATCGGTTGGATGACTGCAAATGATAATTTCTTGCTGATTTCATAACCAAATCTAACACATGTCAATTTTTATACTTATGAGGGTCATAGCCATTTGCTTGTTTGTTTGAGATGTTTTATGTAAGTCTCACATGCATATTACAGAAGAGGAAGGAGTTATCTTAGGTTGTTAAAAACATTAATCAGAGGTTCAAGTTAATCCTTCTAATTATCTGGAGTTACCATATCCGAACTGTGGGAGGTTAGTTTAAGATTAGGTTATACAAAAAGGTGAATACCAAGGTGATATAATTTCATTGGTTCCAAATGTGTATAATTGGAAGGGACAAAAAAACTCACTGACTGAATCTGTTCTGCATAACCCTTGGATAAAGATTTTGCCTTTTGGGTTTTAATATATTTAGTAGAATTTACAATCTTGTTTAATTGGTGCTGAATAAGCTCAGCATGCCAATTACACTGCTTTGTGAAAAGTTAAAATCTGCTGGGTGACAATAAGTTTTCTATGGTTGTGTTCTAACTTTGATGCTTTCTACTTATATTGCACTTTTGTTCTATTCAAAAATAATAGAAGCTATGTGTAAGAGTTGTTTGGTGACAATATATCCTTATCATTTACCAGTTAGTAATTATTCTGCTTGATATTGATTAATGTAAAAGAAATAGTGAGTGTAAGGTAGATATATACTCTATTCTTGAAGCCTTTAAATACTTCAGTTCTCTGTGGTAGGATTACTTACGATAGCTGAATTCCGTTGTTCAATGCATTGGCTATTTGGATTGCACATTATATTATCAAGGATAACAGTTGATGAAGTTGAGTTCAGTAGTAACAATGTATTTCGGTAAGAACCTGTAGATCCATAATTGTAGTGTTACCTGCACCTGTATTATGCTCAAGCCTTTCTGCTTGATTTTGTTTGCATTATCCTTAGTAATCAGAAACATATAATGTAGTTATTTTATTATTTAAAGCAAGCATAATGCATTTTCTAGGTGAAAGTCATTCTCATCCATTCAAACTAGTTAATGCCTTTATGGCAATAGGGTTATTAGGTATCAACTTGTTTGCAAGCGTTTCATATTCTTACAATAGAGCATTGCATCTACTGGAATGCCCCTGCTTCCTTCTAATCATACAATACTAACAAAGCGACTAACACCATTGTTATCATAACCAGACCAGACCAGATGACCAGGAACCAGTCCATGATCTGGACCAGTTCAGCCTATGTAAGCGTTGTTATGAAATCCAGTCAGGAACTGGTCAGTTTATCTGAAAATTGACCATTTCAGGGGGGTTGACATTTTTTTGGATGGCATGGTTGCTTATGCCATTTGATAAACATTACTTCTAATTAATATATCTCATTAAGAACTATTCATAATCACAATTATTATTTTTGCCATTTAGTTATTTAATTAATCTGGTGTTATATATTTTTTAATATAAATTTTTTCAAAAAAGTTCTGAATTGGCCACAGTTCACCTAATGGACAGTAAACCGCCTTCCTGTCCTGGAGATGTAATTAGTTGAGGGATCACATATTAATTTGTGAGGCAGCTCTTGGTTCGTAATATACAGTAAGGACTTAGTAAACTTGAGCTTGGTTCTTTATGAGTTAGGCCTTGTGCTTCAAAATTATGGTTCAATCTAAACTTTAATTAAAGTGACTGGTGACATTAATGGATCAATGCTTTCTGTCTAAGGTGATTAAAGTCCTCTTATAGTGGACATCTATCTTCCTTCTGTAGGCTACTTCTTTATCCTGTTACAGGTGGCTCTTGATATGTCCCTATTACCTTCAAAGTATACTGAATGACAAAAGTGAAAAACAGTTTGTTATAAAGGAACAAACTTTTCTGATTACTTCATGCTTGCACAGTGCAAGATCATTTTCTTTGTTGAATGAGACCATTTATTAATAATAATGCAGGTCACTACAATTGCTTTTGGTATGATGTTAACTAGTTTTCAATGAATGGCCGTTTTGAGCTTGATTGGAGATGATTTACAATTCAATCCCACTAGTTTTGGGATTTCATATCCTAAACTAAAAATTTTTCATTTTTCTTGCTGACATGGTGGATTATTTTATGTCAGCGAAAGAATAATTTTAGGAGCAAAGTAAGTTAACCAAATCTGTCACAGTCAGCAAACCATGATGCTCTTGGACTGATGGACCTTCAATACACTTGCTGGTAACTTTCTTGGCATCATATCCTATTGAAGTCTTGGTTTCATTTTTTGGCCTTTGCTAACTTACTAGCTGGAAAGTGCAATCTGGCCATAAGAGGGCGGGGTGCTCGTGTTTCTTGGTCAAACCCCCTGACACAAACAAATCCTGAAATATAGTGTCAACTTGTCAGTAGATATACAATACACTGTGTAACAGTAATAAATACTGATACCCTATAGAACCATATGTGAAGGAATTACTTATTGTAAAATTGTTATCAGTGTAACAAGATTGACTACTTAGATAGGAACTACTCACTGATTGTAAGTTAGTACATTCAGAATTGAATTCATGTTGTTAGTAATCTAAACAAGATGACTAGTGACTAGTTTAATGTTGGGCTGCTCTGGAATTATTTTTAAACTGGATAAGTGAATGCATATGATTGGAATGGCTGTGCAGAAGTGGGTGATTGTTTGATGTGCCTGTGGGGCTCAGGATCTTGAGTTAATTACACTTACATTGTAAATGATATCCTAGTGACTTAAATTACCATTTGCCCTTCCAGTTATAGACGTATGAGTATTTGACATAGGTTGTTATGATTTTATTAATGTTATGTCTGCTATGAATGCATCTAGTGTGGTAACCAGATAATATAATGCATACCTCTCCAGAAGCACTGTTGAATCCCTTGAGTTGAGAGGCCTAGTAGACATATGTATTTTTGGTGAGTAAATATATAAGTTATAGTATGGTAAAAGATATGTCGTAGATGAGTATATAGAGCTATTCGTACCTTTGAAAATGGTTGATACAGAGGTTCCAAAGTGCACAGTCCTCCTTGGCAAATTCCATATCCATTCTCTAGGGACATTAAGGGGTTGAATGCTGGATGCATGATCAGCAAATACCTGCAGGGTAATAAAAAATTTATTGACCTTGTGGGTGAGTAATGAATTTAAAGGAAGGGTGGACTTTTGCTGAGGTGATTGAATAGCAACAAAACCATGATTGCACTTGCCTCATTAACTTGAAAGTAAGTGCCATTCAGTGGAAAGCTGCCCCTTGTTGCCGTTCTACAAGGTATCTATACATGGATTAATGTTAATATCAGTTGTCAAAGGAAAGAAAGGCAAGGAAAAAATTGTTTCATTGTCCTGTCATGACAAATTAGTCTTACCAGGAGTGTTCCCCTGACTGTTTGTGAATTAGCTTCTCTAATGCTATTACATGAATAGCATGTCTTGTCATTGCATAGGTTGTTTGAGTCTTGTGATATGCATCTTCTTTCTGGTGGTTCAATCGAATTTGCAGTTTCACCTAGTATTCAGTGTTGCAAAAGTGGCTATAAATAGATTGTGAAGTTCAAAATTATCTGTCGTTAACGATTTGCAGGAATGGTAATAATCCAGCCTTTGATTTATTTATATATTCCACTCTGGCTGTCTTAAATGTTTATGTGCATTGACAATATTTGTGTGATCTCAAATAGGAAATCTTGCCTTCGTTCACATATAAACATTAAGTTCATCATCTTAAGATTTATATTTAAATGAAGTTCACTTTTGAAACTATATTGCATGTTTTGAGGTTTTACATATAAATGAAAGGTAAACTTTTGGAAAATATCACATGTTCACTAATAGAGATTATTTCATGTGTCTTTTACTTACCTGGTGTCCAAATTGCAAGAAGATATGGACTTGGGTCATCAGGTTCGCGTTTATCCATCTGTAAATTTTAGTAAGCAAGCAAATATAAAGCAGTCTATGAGATGAAGCTAACTACAAAATTTTACAGTGCAAAAATTAACTGACCTTTTCCAAGAGAGGATGAGAATCTGGAAGTTCATATCTGCATCAGTCAAGGTGTAGAAAAGAATCATTTGGAGTTTCATTCAAACCAAAAAAAATGACTCGTCAAATATTCAGATAATTAAGGCTTTCAGTTTAAAATATCCTTATGACTAGAGCTACAGTATTGCAGATTCTACCTGGCTATCTATTATGATTTATGACTCAAACAATTTTGGCTCTTTGCTAGTTCATGAAAAAGGGTGGTTTTAGACAACTTATCATTAGGACTTGTAAATGAAATCAACTAGCTAAATTTATTTGACCTATACACGATCAATAAAGTTGATGGTTAATATCTAATTCTATTTGAGACCTACTCTTTCCTGTGGGTGATTCAGGTGCTACATAGGTACTAACAGATGATTTTTCTAGGTTGGAGTCTTGGATCACTCAGCTTAAAATGCCTTGTGATGAGGGATATCATTAGTATATATTTAGATTTGTTATTTTGACATTGATTATGCTATTATAAACCAAACTGACATCTACTTACACTTGGTGTTCTGTCCTTAGCCGACTCACATTCTTCAGTTTTGGCATAGGAATGGAAGCTGTATCTGGATTTAATGCGACAAGGGCCTTGGACATGTCACCTTCTTGGAGTTCCATGTTCTCTTGCATGTAGTTTTGTATATTCATTGTCAACTCTTCAATATTGAGGTTGATAGTTGGAATTTCATCAGGATCTTCCCAGAAAGAGTCCTCAATGTCACTTTCCAGTGTCTGTGTGTCTGGGAACTCTTGTTCTGGTGTTGCCGGTACTTCAATGATTGGCTCACACTTACCAATTTCAGAACTTGCTTCCTTGAGGAAGTTGTCAGGAAGAGGTAGTACCACCGGATTCACGGTGAGAGCATAGTTTCTCTCAGTCGCAATGTCAACAGGGGTACTCACTATTCGTTTCTCTTCTGGTCCTGGCAATGCAAGCCGTGCACTGTAATAAAATGGTTAGTTTCAAAATAAGAAAAACAACAGAAGTTGCTCATATATCTGACATGGGCAACTTAGTTTAAAGAAATAGAATTTCTCTTTGATTCTTAGTTATCTGGATGGCATGAATATGTCATTATCTTATACTTTCTTCATGAACTCCTGATTTTATATGCTTCAAATTTCACTTGTGGCCTGTTGGATCTCTTTTGGGGCCTGAAGAGAAAGGTATTGACGGGGATTGGAATTGGCAGTCTGTCATTCTGTTTATGATACAGGGGACATTGCATTTTCGGAGAATAATTTAGTTTCCCTTGCTTTTGCCTTTTAACCTTTAATTTATATTAATCGCATTATTACGCCAGAACAAAGACACTCTAGTTGAAAGCACCATTAGGGTCTAGCTGCTAGAATCATCAACCAAAAGAAAGGGTTAGTGATCTGATAAGTTATGCAAGAAGAACTGAATACAACTTTGAGAATAGAAAGGAGATAGAGGGACTGAAAAACATATGATAGACTATGAGAGAAACAGAATTGATTGTTTGATATGTTGCCATTCATGTAATTCCCTCAATACAGTGGCAGTCTATAACGCAACTGATATAGTTTAAGTAGCTAACCTTGCAAAAGCACTTGCAAAGTGTCTGCACTCAGCACGCATTGGACATGCATTGCAATTCGGTTTACTCTTTGTGCAGAAAACCTGCATTTTGGAGCATGAGTTACTTTAACTTCCTCTTTCTCTGCCCATGAAACACAGCTATTGCAATATTGATTATGCCCTTTTTTTCTGAATACAAAACTGCATTTGAAAACAAATTTATAACTGTACCTTTCCAAAGGTAATCATCTGGTAGTGCAGCTCATACCTACATTGTATAATGTGTTTGTTAGTTACAGGTTTAGTTAAAGTAGTGGAGCAGTAATTTCAGTAACATATGACTCATATATGGATTGTGAATAATGAAGGTTTTTGGGGGAGTTATGGTATTACAAGGTTCTCTGATCAAGTTTGCACAATCTGGGCCAGAGATACTTCTGAATTGATTCCAACACTGGGTACCTACAAGCACAGTAGTTAGCAATTTCCATCTGTGATTTATGTTGGTAATTAGCATAAGATGCTTACAATTCAAGGAGGTGTAACTGAAGTGATTCAGGAAGTGGTTGAAGAGGGACCCATCCAAGTCTAACTGCTATCCTTCCAACATTTGTGTCAACCTAAAAAGATGTGCCATGAAAACAAGTTAGTTGTAAAACTTTCTGGTGATTTGCATCTGCTGGGAAGTGGTAAATGGATATCAAATAAATCTTACCGGGAAAGCCAGATGGTGAAGAGTTAGAAGTCGTACACACTCCACGCTTTTAAGCCCCAAACCTCGTATGCTTAGCAGATAGTCTCTGCAGTTGGAGATGTTTATGGGAATCATATAGAAGGGAAATGGTTAATGTGCATTATATGCAGTATTTTTTGTCTGCTTTTGCTATGGAGAAATTTTTTCAAGATAAACTCCAGTGATGGAAGAAATAATAGGTTTGGAATTGGCTTACTTTGCTTTATCAGGGGGAACATCTCTTAACCACTCCAGATCAATGCTTTCATGTTCTCTAACCAGTCTGTTCAGAAATTCCTGCAATATAGTAGAACTTATTTGTCTATAAATCTATTGGGAAAAGTACAGTGTTCAATTAATTTCCCTTGATGAAACATGCCTTTATTCGTTCTGCTAGCATATTGTTCATCCCTCGTTCTTTAATAGCTTCAGAGATCTCTTTAACCGAAGCACATCTCACTGCTTCATAGTCCAGTGAATCCATTGTCTCTTTGCTTCTTTTATTTTTTAACCCATTTGCTTGTACCTTCTTTCTTAACTTGTCCCAATCAACGGTATTCTTCACAGTCTCAGGATTTTTTTTCCTTGGTTTTGAAACTTTCACCTTGCCCTCATTATATGAAGTGCCAGATATGAAATGTTGTTCCTGTGGCTGTGGTTTAGCAGTACTATCATCTGAATAGGCTGGTCTGTTTCTTTCAGATGTCTGTTTTTCAGCATGAAACCCTTCCATGTAATTACAAATGTTTGGGGAATTGTTCACTGTGCCATCCTGCCCCATGTTCTGAGAAACTTCAGGCACTCTCTTTTGTGGATTGCCAAAATTGATGGGATGATTGAACGCTGAATGGGAAATGAGACAATCATTTTGGCCTGATCTTGACTTTTGTTTGGCATATTTTTCATGTAGCATCTGTCCATCTTTGGTTATCTCCTCAAACAGTGGCACTCCATTTACACTTTTGTAAAATTCTTGGAACATAGTGATCTTTCCAACCTCTAGAGAATTTGTTGAATATAAAAGTTGAGTCTTGCTGGGTTCACACTGAGTTGTAGGGCCTTCTGCTTCTGAATTGGAACCTGAGCAGGATCTGATCCCTTTGGTGGCTTCGGTGACTGAGGAATCAAGAGAATCTTGTGACGATATGATTTCTTCCTCCAAGCTCTGATTTTCTGGCTCCTTTCGGCTTCTTTCTGTTCTTGAGGCCTTGCTATCTGTCAAATGATCTCTTGTATCATGAGGCACAAAGCCTTGATGGAAGGTTGGTTGATTTAGTCTTCTGTTATATGATATTATTATATCATCTCTATTCACAATGCAGACTTCCGGTTCTTCAACCAATTTGTATGTGCCAACAATATAGCATGATCTCTTGTCACATGCTGACTTAAGAGGAAACCTTGCTGCTAGAGACATGAAGGCTGAGCTGCAAAAGTAGAGAAAGAATGCATAAACTTTTAGTTCAGTTTCACTTCATCCTTTGCTATTGTGGGCTGCTGGGGTGAAAGGCTTAGATTTTTAATTTACCTTGACAGATGGTCTGAAACATTCTGAGTAAGGAAAACTCCTATCACCGAATCAACTACTGATCCTTTCCACTGTGAAAAGCGTCTATCTCCTGCAGAGGTATGTTTCATATATGAATACATTCTCAAGTGAACAAATTAACGACAAAGTGAATCATAATAATAATAGTAAGATTAGATTGGCTTCTGCTTTTGCTGTTGATCTGATTTGAGTGTCAATGTCTGTTATCAAAGGGTTTTTATTGAGAATTTCTCTTTTTAGAGACTTTAGTAACCTCATCTCAGAAAGAAAAAGGTGGAACTTCAATGAGCTAATATATGTAAGCATAAACTGCTTGCAAGAATTCATATGCAGTTCATTTTTTTTCCTCTCAGTTTTTGCCTTCTTAGTTCACATATACAAACTAATAAACAAATTCTCCTTTGATGGTTATTTCTGTTCTCTTCCTTAGCTGAAGTTACTACAATTAATGTGATGGCAAAAGTCTGTTTCCTGTTTCTTTTTGCATACTCCTCTCATTGGAAATGGCATCTGCCAAGGTTTCTGTTTGCCTCATTACTTCAAAATAGTGTCTTATGTGGCGCAGGCTTGAGACAAATTTCCATTCACTTCTTTTTTTCTTTTTCCTTTGATCAAAATGGAAAATATTAGAGGAGAAAAAGAGAAGAGATTCATGTTGGCGTCAGGAAAATTTGTCCTGTATAAACTAGTCATGAGGAAAAAGAGGAAGATACCAAAGAGGGTCAAAGACACAACAAAGCTAACAAATCTTTAACATATCGCAGATAGCAACCCCCTTAAAACAGCCATTGACTTAAGAGGCATTCAACACTATCATATGCTATATTCTATTTTTGGCAACGAGAGGCCCTTGATTATCCTAGCATTTCTCTACAACCAAATATGCCAAAAGGTTGTCAAAAACAGCAAGATTTTGGCCTCATTAACCGTTGTGTACAATAAGAAATTGCTCCTAAGAGATAGGGCAGACCGAATGGTACTCAATAACTAGAACAAATTATTCCATAAGGAAGTTGCTGCTTGACCGTTCAGAAATAAAATATGTATGTAGCATGGAATCCACATATGTTCATATACTAAATCAGATTATTACCCTTTTCTATTTTGGATTGACATTCATGTCATTATGTTACTATTGTGTTCTTCTCTTTTGATAGCCTTGAGCTTTACATTTTTTCCCCCCTCCTTTTCTTGTAAAGATAAATTTTCTTTATAATTCATTTATATGTATTTTAGAGCATTATAGTGGCAAGTTTAATCTCAAGACTCCTTAGATATTATATTAAAACTATTCATAAGCCTCTAATTAACAGATTATGCTTGAGTTAGTAGTACTCAACACTCATTATTTGCAAGAAAGAGGTGTCTGTGAACAGAATAGAAAGGGAAAGATAGCTGATTTAGGAGATAAAGTATCAACAAACTGTAATCTTTTTTATATTTGATATTTGGGTCTAAAAGTATGATGTGTTGTACCTTGGACAAGATGCATTCTTGCAATGAAGGAATTGACTCGTCCACGAAAAACTTCTCTTTCCTCTTCCCACCACTTCTCCTTTTCCTTGTAGCTTCCTTCAAGGCCTTCACTCCCTTCCATGCCCATCAGTAGTTTCCAGGTTCTCTCTGTTTCCAGGTCAAGATCCACTTTGGGTCGTGGTTTATGTTTTTTGGTAGATTTATATGGAACAATTGAACCTTCTCCCTTATATAGGACAATTGCTTTTTGTCCATCTATTCCTGATATGTTGCTCTGCCCAAGATTGAGATCTTTCAGTCGACAAATGATCTCATCTATTGATGTGGGATATATCTGGTGTGGTGGATCTGCAAATAAGAAAAATGTTATGTAACAAGCAGAGCATTATCATTATATGCATATCATAAGTGCTCTAGAAGAATCCATTGCTTAATGAGATTTACAACACCTGAGCTATCAAAGCCATCACCAGCAAGTTTGGTGGCTCCAGTGTTTGGCTCCTCTTCAGATCTTTTACCTTCAATACAGCAGTTTGGTATCTCATTGTTGAATTGTCTTTTAGATTCATTTTTGCCTTTTGTTCTTACTTTTTGTGAACCAAGTTTATTTTGTGTTCTTTTCCTTTTATGAGTTTTCAATATTTCTTTGTCCAGAGGCATGCCATTATAAATTTCATCCACTTGGAAAACCTCCTGGTGCAACGAGGAAGAATCAAGAGGATTTGTGTCTGAGACATATTGCTTCTTGACAGCATGGCAAACTTTTCTCTTCGAATTGCTTCCTTCAATGGAATAGGACAAAATGTTTGGCACCCAATGAAGGTTGTTCTGAGACGTTGGTAATTTGGTCTTCTCAGGGTTCTCAAAACATTTCTCTGATTGGAAGAGAACATTGTTAATTCCATCCACATGAATTCCTTGCTGTAAGCATCCACTATATCCTTCTTGGCACAAACCACCATTTCCTTGAACTGGACCTTTCTCAGTGTGTGACAAATTTTTAATCTGTTGTTCAGTAGTTTCTGACATGGGTACATTTGCTTGCCTATCCGGCAAGAATTTTTCAGTTAGCTTTTGATTCAATAAAAGAGGAACACCATCTATGTTTCTGGGTTGCTGGTTTTCTACTGTAAATCCATCCTGCTCACTGAGCAACAAAGCAGAGTTTGTAGCATAACTCACATATGCTCCACTGAGCAACTCTGTGATCTGATTGTCTGAACTGATGTTGAAAACTTTCTCATTTCTCTGCTGGATCTCCTGCTGATCAACTATTTTGTTGTGGTCTCCATATCTACTCTTTTCTAAACCAAAATTTAGAGCTTTCTTGCAAGATTTTCTAGTTGTGGTCGTAGAATTTAAAGTCTCTGGAACGTCAACTTGAGGTGTTCCTGCTTCTTTTGGGACTTTTTTTCGTACATACTTCCTCTTTTGGGTTGGACTCTCCTTAGACTCTGTCTTCTTTCGTGTTGCAGGATTCGGAGTTCTTTTGGGCTTGCCTTCGACAATCACCTTTGGCCTATGTTTTCTTCGCTTTGGTGCTTTCTGCTCAGGTGTCTTGTTCAGATCAAAATCCAGGCCACTTCCGCTGCAACAATGATAATTTTCAGTACCCTTATTTTTGCTATATGACATAGATATTGCAGATGAAGTATCTACAATATGCTGTAGAAGTCCATTGCAATATTCATGGTATTCATTTTCTGTGGAAGCAACCAAGTTTTCTTGCTTGTCTTTCTCCTGAGTTTGGCTTTCAGCTGTTGCATACTTTGTACAAAGCTGGTTGTCTGCAAACACATTGAGCTGATCCATCGTTCCTGGTACAAATTGGAAGGAGTTGGTGAAACCGAAGACATCATCAGCTTCTGTGACTGGTGCAGAGTTTTGATCATACTTAGGTCTGCAAGGTATGTAAAAACCACCTGTGAAAGCAGTCTTAGTTATTTATCAATCAGTTGACAAAATTATAATGGGCACAGCAAGGCATTGTTTGGGCAGGTGGAAGAAATGGAGTGAATTTTTTTGTTGACTATGAAATTTTTGTGACAGTTTTTCATTGTAGTCTATCATGGAACTTGTGGGAGGTATATCAGTTTCACAGAATTCCGCTCTACAGAAGGAAAAAATGGGAGAGTAAATGGTTTTTTGCATTCCTTATCAGTGTTTAAAACTTCAAGGCTTTCTATGTTTTTTGATAATTTAAACAAGAAAGTTTTTATCAGTGTTTTAAACATGAATGTGTTTTTTGGGGTTCTATGAATGCCAATATATACTAAAACCAGATATCCTTTCTTTTTTTTTTTTCTCGCTTACTTGCATTGCAGCAGACATTTCAACTGTAGTAATTAAATTAGAAATGACAATTGCCTTGAATTAACTGTTATAAAGGGTGAACATAAATTTAATTTCTTTGCAAGTTGAAAATTATTGTTGAAAATTATTGTTGAAATTGACAACTGTAGTAGAAAGGCATTGTCACCACTAGCCACAAAGATTTCTCTTATCTCAACAATTTATTGTTGAAATTTAAATTGCAGAAGAAAAATGAAGTTACCATTGGCTATCTCAGACTCAGATAGGCTACTATTCAACAGGCTTGTGAATGTGCAGTGAATGTCGTTGTTGAGCAAACTGTATGAGTTGCTGTTGTCAAATTCGGAATTCTTATTTGGAACCAAAAGATTTGCATCTGTGTAGACTGTGTCTGAACCTGTATAATAATTGCTTTCGTTGACAGTGAAACCACCTGCACTGAAATCTCCGCTGTTACTGCTAGTGTGGGGGTGAAATTTTGGGAGTAGTGGTGTTCTTGCTGCCATGCTTATGCTTTCACCTAAACTACTATTAGCAGAAGCAATGTTTGTTGCATTCTGCATGAGGAGAAGTTCCAAAGTATTCAAATTCAATCTACTGCTGTCAAAGTGCAAGGCCATTTTGTAGGAGCCATCAATGTGATTGATGACCTTGTTTCTCTCAGAAGAGCCTCCGTAGAAATTATTGTACGCTTCTGTTTGTTCTATTTGATGGATATTTTGATCTGGCCCATTATACTGCAGCATCTCTTTCATGTTACCAATTCCAGGTATAGTTAAATTCTTCAAATTTCCTCCTTCCTTTCGGTTTTCCTGCCAGTCTGCTGATATTGGATTGGATCTGATTTGAATTGGCTTCTCAGGGGTGACAGGTACCCAAGAAGCATTCATCTGAACTCGTTTCTCTTCTGGAGAAATAGGTTTTTCTCCGAAGTTCATCATTATTGGAATCCTGGAACGTACAGACAATATGACAAGTCAATTCTTTCACTTGTGCTTGATGTATTTATGGTTTTGAAGGGTAAAAATTTTAAAAACAACTTGTACTGATAGGTTTTTCAAATCAAGACATGGGCGCAAAAGGGTGACATTGAATCCTCACTGCAAAATAAAGGTACAATTTTATCCTACCACATCAGTTCTGTCGATTCTAAAAATACCGTTTACCCTCAAATTTCTGCATGTGCTGTACCACATGATGGTCCATTCCGACGATATATATAACTAATTATTCCAACAATTTAAATTCTACCCATATTGCTTCTGCAAGGTAGGTAAGATGGGATTATGTATCTCCATGTGGGTAGCAGGCCTTTAAATTATGGATGTTAAAATGCTATTCGAAGTTCTAAGTATCTACATATTGTAACTAGTCAAGAAATTTTTTAGTTAGACTGAATATACAAAAAGACTAAACTATTTACAGATGTACACCTAAGTATACTTTAAGATTTTCTTTTGACATTTTATAATCTTTACCAGTCCATAGCCAATATCCAACTGCAAACAAGTTTAATACTTTTAACTCCATACTACATGTCGCATAAAAGTAAGGAAAAGATCAATATTCAACACTGACAATTGTTTGAAGAACCAACCACCAATAGTTGGTAGAGGGTTTTAATAAGAGGGAACGCACTAGAAGATCTCACCTACAATTTGTTGCTCAATCTTCAATTTTGAGAAAAAAGAAATCCCAGAGCTCTATTTTCTCAATTGAATGGGCAATAGCTGCAAAATGCTACAGATTGTTTAGTACTTCAGACTCCTATCTCCTCTCGCTGGATTTTACAGGAGCTTGTGGAAATTCCAAAGCATGCTCGGCCTTTTTGTTTTCTTTTCCCCATTGTGTAATCGAAAACCTGCCAAAAATTCCACAACACATTTCTCACCATAGCAACAAATTGAAGAGATTAAACCCCCATCAGGTATGATTAATTCAATAAATTCATGTTTTAAATGCCCAGTGAATGTGTTGATATTTTTTTCAGGTGGGAATGTTGCCCAACACACAAAACCATAAGAAAAATCAAGGGTGATTATGAAAATGACTAAATTGACTAATTAAAACCCACCATTAAATACACAGGGTTTTGTCAAAATTTTCAGAATCTTTGATATGAATGATTATATCAAAACTTTCCTGGGTTCTGTTTATTTTCTACTAATTAAGCAAATGACTTAATTAGTAGAAAAAATGGGATTAAAAGAACAAATCTTTTGCTGCTAAGCTCACCGATCTGTTAGCCAGGTTGAGTCGCCTTACAGGGCATAGTCAATGCCGGAATAAACAGAGTGAGTCTTCAAGGGAGCGAAGGAAGAGGAGTGGGAGGAGAGAGAAGATGAGAGAGAGGGAGGGAAGAAGAAAAGAAACCTGTTAGATGCCATGCTTATAAATATTTAATTTTACAAGCACGTTTTATTTGGGGCACCCCTTGAGCCTATGGATTGGGCACCCAAGCCTCAATTGATTATTTCTTTTTCTGCTTCGATTGCTTTTACTTTTTGTTTTCTTTTTCTTTATTCACCCTTAATGACTTCGCAAAACAGAGAATCAACTTGCCTGTCTCGGCCTCACCAAAACAATGTTAAGCAAATTCTATTTATTAAAACAATATGCTATATTAATTAATTTTAAATTTATAAACATATTATAAGTGAATTGTATTTAAAAAATATGCTAAATTAATTATTTGTTAATTTATAAACATATCAGGAAGTTCGCTAACATATTTTGAATAATTGTCCTGGTTGAACATTGAAAATTTACTCCAGAAACTACATTGTTTTTTTCTTTTTTAAATAATTTGCAGTTTTTGAAGCATTGATTTTTTTGGTCTCTGATGCGAACGTGTTGTTCTGGATATTAGTTATATGGCTCATAAATTGACTTAATACTTGGTGAAGTTTCACTAGTTTCCATTTTGGATTAAATATCAATATAATGTTTATTTTCTAGCAAAGAGCAGTTAATTTCTAACGCCTGTTGTTACCCAAACAAAATAAAAAATTAATTACTTGTTATTCATAATAAGGGGTTACTTGCATATCTGTTGTATAAGTTAGGCACATTTATAGGTTTTTCTGTGGATAGATAAAAGCTAATCAACCTGAGAAATTGAAATCCCATTAAAATCGTTCCAACCCTTGACTAATTAGAAAATCCTACCAATATCCAGAATTTTATAATTAATGACTTTGAAATAGTTGAAAGTAAATCTTTGGTTTCATATACAAGTATCTTGTATGCCATTTAGAGGGTTTTTAATTTTTAATTATTGGTATGTAAAGTGAAAGTTATTAAAATATATATATAATTGACATTTTATAAAATCTTTTTTTTTCTAAAGTGAACAAAATGAACAATTAGGAATGTTAAATCGTGGCACTGCTTTTGGACAATACTAAATGCGTGAGAGATAGAATTCATGATATTAAGAATTCAAGAATATTATGTATCTTAATTATAATAAATAATCATTAAATATAAAATAATATTTTATTAAATGATTACTTAAAATATTACCTTATTTTATAATTAATAGATCTTAAACAATTAATTTCATTTTGTATAATTAATTAATATAATTATCATAATAAATGTAGTAAAATAAAAAATATTATTTTATATTTAACAATTATTATGTTAAAATTCAATACCATAAACTACATATTTAAAATACTTGTTAGCCGTGTTCTGTTTTTTGGTCATGGAATTAGCCGTGTTTATTGATTCGTTAAGGTCAATTGGTGTATTTACACCAAATACTTGACTGAACCAAATTATTGATAATTAGTTAGGTTTATTTGGTTTTGTTATTCCTTCCTATTCAAACCTAATTAGTTTAAATTATACATTTTTGTCATAATTAGTTTAAATTATGATTAATAGGGTTTAGAAAATAAAAAAAAGAATGAGGAATGAGTATTAACGAGAATCAATCCATAGATGACACACAAATTTCTGCCCATACTTCTTTCTCTTAAACAAAAAATTAATCACTTGCAGGATTTGCATGGTTGAGGGAGTGCGAAGTCAATAAGGTTTATTGATAATGCACATATTAATTATTAATTGGATTTTAAGAGATATGTGTCGGGAAGCTATAAACAGTTGAGTAAAGTAAAACAATCCTTTGGAGGGATATCCTTTAAGGTACTTAAGAACGTGTATGGCAGCTTGCCAATGTGGTTGACGTGGAGCTTGCATAAACTGACTTAATTGTTGCACTGAGTAGGTTATATCAAGTCGAGTAAGCGACCAATAACACTTCGATAAAGATTCAAGATCTTGTAATTTCTCTCCTTATTCATGATGCAATTTGATTAAGGTGGGAAGAGGAGTAGCGACTGGTTTTGCACCCAAAAGCCCAATTTCTTGCTGTAAATCAATGATGTACTTACGTTGGCTTAAATAAATGCCAGAGACAAACCTAGCGATTTCAATACTAAGAAAGTATTTAGTAACACCCAAGTCTCTGTTCGTAAATAGTTCATGAAGAAATATTTTGTCGCAAGTGATAGAAGCGAAACGAGTGCCAGTGATAAAGAGATCATCGACATAAACAAGCAAGAAGAGTAATGTATCTCCTTGATGCAAAACAAATAGACAATGATCATGAATGGATTGTTTAAAGCCAAATTGTTGTAACTAGGAGGTTAACTCTACATTCCATTGCCTGGGAATATGTTATTGGTTCCTACACAACAGAAATTTGTGACAGAAAATGGAGAGAGGATGATGAGAAAATGCTAGAGACATGGAAAGGGAACGTAGGAGGAGTATGTGGAGAAGAGTGAGTAAAAGAACCAGTGACATAATCATTGAACCAGTTTGGCTTTCTGCTTGAATGATAGCCTCGGATGAAAAGTTAGGTTCTGGTTAAGAGGATGAAGAATTGGTGAAAGGAAAAGCAGAGGAAGTAGTGTCGTCAATGACGTGAATGCAAGGAAGGGATATGCTAAAAGATACAGTTTCATGAAAAGGGACATCACAATATATTACAACTTGTTTTGTACTAAGATTAAACAACATATATGCTTTATAACCAGTGGCATATTCGATGAAAATGCATTTATGTGATCTTGGGGAAAACTAATTTTTATTGGGATGAATATTAATGGCAAAACAAAGTGATCCAAATGTTCTAAAATTATTATAAGTGGGGGGACGATTATAAAGAATTTCATAAAATGTTTTCCAATAAAGAACTGAAGATGGAAGCCTATTGATAAGGGATATGACTCTTAGAACAGCATCTCTCTAAAAAATTACAGGTAGACCTGATTAAGAAGTGAATGTACTATTTGAATAAGTGAACGATGCTTCCTTTCAACGATTCCATATTGCTAAGGTGTTTAGGGACATGAACATTCATGTATAATACCAAGAACAACAAAATGTTTTTGAAAATTATTGCTTAAAAACTCAGAAACATTGTCGCCTCTTAATCATTGAACTGACTTATTGAATTGAGTTGGAGTCATTTAGAAAAAATTTTGAAGCATAGATAGAGTATGATATTTATTTTGCATTGAGAAGGTCCAAGTAGCATGAGAGAAATCATATACCCCAAATGGAAGTTTTGTACAACCCCTAAATATCAACATGAATTAACTCAAAACAGTGTGTAGTAGCAATGACCAAAGGAGAAAATGGTAATCTAGTTTGCTTTGCTTGATGACAAACATCACAAATTTATGTTAAGAATGTATAAATGCCCTATCATCTTGCCCTTAGCTATAACAAATTTAGTCATCTGATACTGTAATAAAGTTATAGATGTAAGAGAAAAATCAATTAAGTTTTCCTCTGCCGAGTGAGAAACAAAAATAAGATTGAAGCTGAAGGAAGGAATATAAAACACATTAGTAAGGTAAACGTCTGATGAAGGAAAACACTTCTTATAAAAGAGATAAATTGGGAAGAGCCATTGGGTAAGTGAACAAAACTAGGTTTAGTAGGAAAACGCATAAATGAAAATAAAGAAGAAATAGATGAAACGTGGTTAGTTGCTCATGTGTCCAAGATCTTGCAACCAGTAGTATAATTCTCAAGCAATGTCATAACACGGGAGGAAAAGTACCTGCAAAATCATTGAAATGAACAACAATAACTTAAGCATCTGTAGGGGAATTAGATTTAAAGATCTTAGACAATTCTGACTGAATAAGCTTAGTGATTGTAGCATGAAGATCTGTTTTCTTTTCAGGTGAGTTATCCAAAGTAGTATCATAATCAACTGTACAAGAATTAATGACAGACTTTCGTTTTTTGCTTTTAAAATCCTTATACCAATCTAAGTAACCATGTTTCTTAAAACATGTTTCAAAAGCGCATCCCTTTCCCATAGAGAAACTGCATTTTCTGTCATCCTTTTTGGACGATTTTTTGTTCTTAGAACCTTGCTTTTGTGTAGGAGGTAGAGAAAAGGCAGTGACCAAAGCTATATTACATAGTATATTAGAAATTGAAATGGAGGAATTGCGCTAGGCTTCTATTGACCAACATAGAATAAACCTTCTCCAGAAAAGGAAGAAAATCAAGCAACAATATCTAATTGCAAACATGATCATATGAATCATTCAACCCAATAAAGAATTGCATATTCTATTTTTGTTAGACGAAGGATAGTGGCTGAAACACCACAAGTACATTGTCTACAAGAACACTGAGGAAGAGGAATAATAGACTATAAGTCATCCCAGAGTTTGCTAAGCTAATTAATATAAGAAGATAGTGAACAAGTTCCCTGAATAGTAGAGAAGAGTTCCTTCTTCACACAATACTCTTGAGAACCATTGGTCACTCCAAATCACTGGGCAAGTTGATCCAAAAGCTCATTATCATATGTGGCATACACAAAGGCTTCGTGAAGCCTCTTGGTCAATGAATTCAAAATCCTAGATATCACCATGGCATTGGCACTGACCCAGCTTAGATAGGTGGAAGCAGTTTCAGCAGGTTGATGAATAGTAACGAGACAAATCCTAGTTTATTTTTGGTAGCAAGTGCAATACGCATACTCTTGCTCCAAACTCGATAATTACTGCCATTGAAAGGAGTAGTAACTTAAGAAATGACAAGATGATTATAACTGTGCAAAGTAAGAGGATCTCAAGCGAGAACAGAAGGATCAGAGCAAGAAGCACTAGTGGCTATGGATTGAGAACTTTAAGAATCAACAGAAGCCATAAGAAGCAGAACCATTAAGGAATAAGGAGACAAACAGGTTAGAGACTACAATGCTCTGATACCATGTTGTTATCTCAAGTAAGGAGGGATGTCCTCATTAAGACAATAGCAAATGCAATTCTAGTGTATCTTATAACTTGTTTCAAGTTCCCAAGGAAGTCTTATGATGAGTTTGATTCTTTAATCCTCAAATTTTGGTGGGGATAGAATGATATAGAAGGTAGAATTCATTGGAGGGCTTGGGGCAACCTAGATGGCGGTCTTAGCTTTAGAGATTTTGCTAGTTTCAATAGTGCTTTGTTGACTAAGACAGTTTGGACAATGATTCAAAATCTTGAAGACATTTGGTTGAGAGTTTTTAAATGGGCATACTTCCATGACTCTAGTGAAAAGCCATAAGGCCTTTTAGGCTTGATCTACTAGTATTTTGGAAGGGAAAGATCTATAAGGAATGGTGAATAGGTTTATATATGGGGTGATAAATGGGTTCAAGGGTGTAGAGGTTTCAGGTCGGATTCTACAAGAATAAATGAGGATGAAAGGAATATGAGAGCAGTGAAACTCATTATCAATGGGAGATCGATTTTGTTAAGAATTGCCAATAAAATTTCTAATTGTCCATAGTGTCTTTTTGTGTTGTTATGCCTGCTTGTGTTATTAGTGGTTGCTATAGCAAGGTTGTGAAGTATATCACTTGCAAATATTGCAGGCATAATAGAGTATAAAAATGACTGTGCGTTGTCATTTTAAACTACTTTTTGATTGTGCGCAATCATTTTTATACTCTATTATACCTACAGTAGCTATAAGAGATTTGAACTTAACATGGTTGTTTTTGTTCGTTTGTGTATTTCTTTTTATTCTTTGCATGTTCGATTTAATGGATAATTAGTTTGATTCAAAACAAAAATAATAATAATAATAATTCTTAACTTTTTTTAGTTGTATCTTTCACAATACTATAGAATTTTGTTTACAATTTTTCTATATGTACCATTATATATATTTGAGATCTTAACTCTCTTTTTTATAAGTATAATTTGCCCGATAAATCACTAATTAAGGCAAACATTTTGAAATGCATTTAAAAAAAAAAAAAACTCATGGACAGCGTGGAATTCTGCTTCCCTTTAAAAATTAAAATTATTTTTTATACACAATTCTAATAAAAATATATTAATAATACACAGTTTTAATAATATACAAAAATATCATGTTGTAATTTGGGAATAAGGGTGAGATTAGGGATCTAAGGGCTATTGGATAAATAACATAAGTCAATCAAAATTCTGATTTTGTTTTATACAAGATTTTGAAATAAAGAATGTGTTATAATGCATAAGAAATTAAACTAAAATTGATATGCAAAAATGTCATGTGATATTATCAATCAGACTATAAATTACTCGTGTAATTTGTAAATTAGAATTTAAAAGAATTCACCAAGTTTTAGACTTGCGGCGATGGTAATCAATAAAAAGAAAAATTAGAAAGAGTGGTCTTTAATACAAAATCTTTGATAAAATATAAAAAAATTAATAAATCATGAATCATAGGTATATCTTATTAAAATGTTGAGTATCATTGGCATATTTTTGTTAAAATTATGTATATGGATATGAGTTTAATGTTAATGTATTATTTCAACGGGGAGGAATCCATTTCAAAATGGTTTTGCACAAAATTAAAGGCATCTTAATCAAAATATTAGATAAATTTAAAATTATAAGATAGTGAGTGATGACACATGCAATTATTTGAAAAAAAATAAAAATGGGAAGGGGTGGTTTCTTCACTTCATTAACAATGACAGGATTGTGTATATTGTACCATTTCAATTTGGCATTTTTTTAATATAATATATACATACATACATACATACATATATATATATATATATATATATAAAATAAATATTCGTGTATATTGTATTAAAACACCAAGATCTAGTTTATATCAATTGTTAATTATAAAAAAAATTCATAAAACTTTACATGTCATTTATTGATAGTAATTAAGTAGTACAATATTTATTATACATGAGTTTTTTTTTTCTTTGGTCAACAACCATCAAAATGGGTTTAACCTATAGGATTAGGCTTGTATAATTCACCGATGAGTTAGGTTATGTAATCCTTTAACAACTTGTTTAGTAAGGTCATATAAACTCAACTCATATAACTCGCAGAATGAACAGGCTAACCCGATGGATTGGTGGGTTGGCTTGTTTTATTGTAGTTAATTGAAATGTTCATGTTGAAGGTAAAGAGATCAATGATGGCAATAACAATAAAGTTTTAACTTTTGCTATGAGGCAAGATTCTAATATTGTTGACACTTGATGAAACTTTATTAAGATTATGTATTTATTTGTTGTTTGACTTTGAACTTGAGGTATTGCATAATGTTTGTAATTTGTCACCTTTTTATGATTCATTTGTTTTATTTGAGATTTGATTTTTTCTCAAACTTTTTAAATTTTTGGTAGTTCAAGCTATGATAATGGCAATATATTTTTTTCATATTTTTGTTTATTTTTTATACATTAAACAAATCAATCTGTTTAACCTATCAAGTGGACCAAGTTAAAATATTCAATCCACTTCTCTATAAATGTGTTAAATAAGTTAGTTTATTTAAGTTAGTTTATTTAACTTATCAACTGTGGATTAAATTAATCTATTTTGATAACTCATATATTATTAGTGTAATTAATATTTAACATACCAGAGTTACTAATTAATTATTAAGACCTTATAATATATTTATATATATTCGTTTCACATATTAAAATGAATATTTAACATTTTTATTCTATTTTTTATTGAATGTGTGTGTATATATATACTTCATCTACATTAAAATGAAAAAAATAAATAAAATATGATAATGTGACACTTTACATGTGGTACCCTAAAATTAAAAACAAATATATTTTAAACATTTGAGTAGAATTTAATGTTTTTTTTATAACCTGTTAGTTAAAAAATATTTCCAATTTTAACGCAATTAAAAATAAAAGTAGTTTTTGAGTGTTGGTGGGCACATATTAAGAGTCAATAGACTAATTTTTGTTAAAAGAGAAAATTAAATGGAAATCAAAACGAGTGGATTCTCTACCACACAACATAAGAAAAAGAGGGAGAATATTAAATGTAATATACATATATATATATATATATATATATATATATATATATATATATAAATGACAGCAACTCTATTGTACTCTAAAAAAAGCCTCTACTGTGCTTTAGGTACGAAAAAAAAATTGAATTGAAATTGGTAGCTAAGGAATACAACAGTCATTTTTTTTGTGTATATACAATTTATATAAAATTTATAAAATTATTTAATAAAGTAACATATTGATATAATTTAAGTAGAATTCATCTTTGAATTACTTAGTATTTAGATTGAATTTGTTTAGCTTATAGTTGAGTGCTTAGTGTAACTAATATCTTTTTCTCAACTACATAAATTTTTATATTTTTAAGTATGAATAAATTGTTGACTTTCACTGATTCACAAAATAAGTTTAAAAATTGAAAAAGTTCTTGAAATTTTATTTTATATAAAAAATAATATAGGTTATTAAACTGAATAAATTTAAAAAGAGAAAAAAAAACTGACAAAATTAACTATCATTTTATACTGTAATTTAAAATTAAAGTGTTGCGTTAATAAAAAAATACTAATTAAGCGTAGTAAATTAAAAAAAAAAATAGCCATTTGTGCTCAATTTTTTTATAAAAACATTTTGGAATAAAATTGAAAAGATATAAAATTATTATGGAAAGGAGAAATATATATTTAAATCGCAATTCCGAACCTCACAGAAATAATATTAATTAAACAATTATTGGACCATCATATCATCATCATGCACCTGCCCATATGTACAACAACAAAGGGGTGCCCACCTAAAACATTTATATACTTTAAATATTCATTGGCCTAAAAACAACTTTAAATATTCAGTTATATATGGTGGGGCCACTTTCTTCTATTTTTTTTCCTTTTTTTTTAATAAGATGGGGTAAAAAATTAAAAATAAAATAAAGGATAATGACATCATACCCATACCTATTGTAAAAAAGTATATCTTGGCTAAAGTGCCTATCATACTTAACTGCCTCTTACTGAACTATGGTAGTAGCCTTTAATGACCTCTAATGAAATGAAACATTTATAGACCATCTTTTATATTTATGTAATATAATTTTTAATTATATCACAACAAATATATAATTTTAAAGATTAAAGGTCTTTAAACTATAGGCTTTTAATATAATATGTTGTAATTTTAAGAATTGGAAAACATTTTGGCCTCATTTCCAAAGAATATTTATAATTTATGTTTTTTGTCATCAACCGCGTGGGGACGAATATTTCTTTAATCTAAGAGAAGTCATTTTTCAAAACACACTTTATTATTAAAGTATTTGGTAATAATTATTAAAATCAGTAATAGTAAATATTTTTTATTTCTTTGCTTTATCTCAAATTTTATTATCATTTTTTAATGTTATTTAATTTTAATTTAACCTCTTAATTTTATTTTTATTCCTTATATTCATTTAATTTAAATTTAATTTCTTAACTTTACCTTAAAATTAATTTATTTTATTCTAACTTTGTCCCTTAATTTTACTTCAAGGTTCATTTGTGTTCCATAGTCTTGTAATTTACATCATTTTATAAATTAATCCCCACATTTTTATAAAAACAAATGATTCATTACATTTTCATTATGTTACAACTTTAGTTCTCGCCATTACACCTGCCTGGTGGTCTGGTTTTGGCTGATGTGAATTGAAAGACTGAAAAAGCTCAAAGGCTTGGGCTGGGAACAGAGTGAAGGAGAATAGGAAGAAGAAGTGTGTGAGAGATTGAAAACAGAGAAAGCATAGGGAAACTTAAGATTCGAAAGAATGGAGCAGGAAGGAGGGAAACTGAGATTGAAAGGCCGAGAAAAGGAAGAAAGAAAAGGAGAGGGAGTTGTGAATGAAGGAGTGAGCAGGGCTGCTTTGAGAACAGAGCAGAACAGAGGAATCAGCTCTTCCTTCAGTGGCACCTTAAACCCATTCATAACATTGAGAATCTCTTCGTTTCCGAAATTGGGAGAAGGTGAAATGCCATTGTTGTTGGGCAAAGAAGGAGGCTTGTCTTACTCAAATAGGATCCGAAGTGTAATACTTTCTTCTTCCTCTGTTTTTGGCATTTTTTAAGACTCTGATATGAATACTAAGAAGACGGCGATGCAGATGCTCTCTCTATACACAAGAAGCCTTGAAATGTCCGATGGGTTTTCTAGAGCTTGAAAGCTTCTATTCCACAGAGTTATGACTCTTTCCATCCGGGGTTTTGCCACGTAGATTTTGTATGCATATTTAACCTAGTTCTCATCAGCAAGTTTGTGGATAGGTGGATTTTAAGTTAAACAACAAACTGACTGCGTATCAATATATGAATTCTATTAACATTTGATTTCTTGAGGTGTCACTTTTATTATTCTTTTAACATTTGATTGGCACTCAATTAAAGGTGATTTTAGTTTATCTTAATTTTGATTAAGTATGATTTTATATTATTATTATTATTATTATTTATTTTTAACATTTTTTGTTTGAAAATTTATCATTTTTATTTATACCGTTTATTCAACATAAAAATAATTATTTTTTATTTTTATACAAATAAAAATTTTAAAAAAAATATTAATTTTTAAAAACTAAATATTAAATTAAAAAAAATATTTATAAAATAATTTTTTATTTAAATGTACAAACAAATTTTTGAACCTCAAAAATTAAACCAAATATGTTAAAAAAATTTTAAAAGGAGATTTCAAGAAATGGAAGAGATCCATTTCAGTTAAAACCAACTACACCAATCAAAATCAAATGATATCAATGGATGGGTGTAACATAACTAGTAGAGTTATGAGAAAGGAAAATATATAAAGACCAAATTTTACAAATTTTCGCACTTGAATTAAAATGTCATCCTTTTATGTGAGAATTTCTTTTATTTACTTAAGTAATCATGGGTCCAAATTTTTATCATTTTTGGCTACTTTTGTAAATGGACTTTTTTCTTTTTCAGAAATCATGGTTGAAGGCATATGTTTAAAATGTTCATGATACTATACTTTTATTTCATTTTAATTAAAAATTGAATGTGGAACAATCTATTAATCTTTTGAATTCTCATGCCCAATATAAGGTTTGAGTCCATCATGTCAAATAAACAAATAATAACAAAGTAGATTACTCTATCAACTAAAAGGATAAAAGATAAATTTGTTTATGCATTTTCATGATAGAGGCATACTTTTCTATGTATAAAATGTAAATTAAATGTTTAGATCGCATAATCGGAGAACAATGAGAAATAATATTGAAAATGCTTCCAGAAAACAAAGAAGGTTTATGGGGTATTTTAATTAATTTTGGTCAAACATAATTTTATATAATTGTGATATATGTTTGAAAATTTATCATCCCAAAATTAAGTTTTACTATCAATATACTTAATCTTACACAAAAATAACATTTTTTTTTTTACTTTTGTATAATTGAGGGTTTTGAGGAGAAAAGTGATTTTAAAAAAAATTAAGCTCAAACTAAACGAAATTATTTATAAATCATATTTTTATTTTGACATGTAAATAAACTTTTAAATTTATCAAACGTAAAACCAAACACACTATAAGTATTTGTTATTTACTTGTAAAAATTTTTAACTTCCATGTCTTAAACTAAAAAATGGTCTAACTAATTTCATTGGTCCCAATTTGGATTTATTGCTCTTTCCTTGCACTTCTTAACAAAACATTTGTCATGAAGGCTTCATCCTAACCCTGTTTTTTATATATAAAACAGAGGATGAGCTTGTGCTTGGTTGGAAAAAAAGTGCATATTTATTGATGTTAAAACATTTCGTCTTTTAATGGTCCACACCGCTTTTAAGTTGCTTCTAAAATTGTTGAGGCATGAGACAAGAAAAGAAAAAAGTATGCTTGCCCGTTTTACTCGAAATGGCATTTTCTTGTCCACTTTGTTTCTTTTCTTATTTTTGCTGTCGTTCTTGTTGTAGTATGTTAGCTTTTGCCTCAAGGAAAGTGTGGTATAGTTATAACTCTTTGTCTTTTGTCTTTAAGCACGATCTTTGTAGCCTCTCATATAATTTGTTAGAAATTTTTTTTATATTATATGGGTTAACATTAATTATGTTATTAGATTATGATGATCCAATTGGGTAATTAATATAATAATTTATAAAATAAGAATAGATTTGATTCATATTTATTGTGGGTAACCAATAATAGATTGAATTATCCATAAACCTATTAGAAACCTTAACCTACAACCCAAGAGTGTTAATACTTATCCTATTAGATTGTTAATTAAGAATTAATTACTGAGAGAGAGTTAATAGACTTATTTTAGTATTATAATTAAGTATTATTATTAAAATAAAAACTCTATCAATTATTATTTGAGGCTATCAGCTATTTTGAGACAAACCCTAATATTGATTTGATGATAACTTTTTCTAGTGTTTGCCTATTTGAGGAATTTCTTTTGGGTAATGTAGGTTGATGTTTCTCTCTGCAACAAACCTACATTATGTTATCTTTAACATCAGATCAGATTTTATATATTTCAATATCTCTCAATTCTGTGTTCATGTATTTGGTAAATTTTACATGATTTCATAATTGATAGGACAAGAACCCTAGTTTGGTCACCCACTCATCCCCTATTTCCATTTTAGTCTCCCTCTCCTTCGAAAATCCAAAATGGTCCCCCCATGAGCTAAATGTAATGCATTTTGGTCCTTCTGTGATCCATTCATTAAACAAAAGCTAACTTGGCCCATTAATTGCTAAGTGTGCACACTAAATGCTGACTAGAATTGTCATTCACCCCATTAACTTGCCAAATCTCCATTTCACTGGCCTTAAAACACAGACTCACCTCACTACATTTGCTTGTAATATGACATCTTCCCATTAGCATTTTCACGCAAATGCAAAAATCCAAGTTTCTTAGATGAACCCAAAAGATATTCACCATCACTGGCTCCACCTATAGTACAATCTCGTCATCGTCATCACATGCTTTGTGATCCTTGTCTTCTAATCCACCTTCTACCTCATGACCTAATCTAGATTCATTTACCTCCTTGACTATCCTCCAAGTCAAATTCATATAACTCATGCCCACTTAAAGCTCACGAGTTATTTTTCACAACTCGTCTCTAGAATTTTTGTGCAAGATTCTAGAAAGATATGGTCTTGGTAAAGAAATATATGTTCCTAAAGTTATGTATTACATCCTGCTAAGGCCATTAATGGTGGTTACGAAAGAAAAAGTAGAGTAGGTGATGGTGGGAGCATTGGACATCCTCTTCAAGAGCACCAATGTAAAACCCAAAGGCATAGGAATCCTTGTCAAAAATTTGAAGCTAAAGAAGTGGGAACTATCTGCAATCCATTCTCCTCCATGTGAGAACTCACAATTTGAGATTGAGTGATTCACTTGCTAACCATTATATAAATGAAGAAAATGTTTGCTCGTTTTGGGTTCTATTCTCATTGGAAGCTTCTATGATTTGTATATTTTTATTATTGTAAAATTATTGGTCATTACATAGGGTAAAGAAAATGGCCATAACCTTATTCTCCATTGCAGGTGCCAGATTTCTACTTTCGGCCATTAAATGCTGAACCTACAATGGAAGTGTTGAAGCTTAACTTTCTGCACTTACATGAAGATGCTGACAGGAAGAGGTCCTATTAATAGCAAATACAACAGGGTGGGTCTGTGTTTTACGCCAAGTAAATGGTAGTCTAGCACATTAATAAGGTGAATGTGAATTCCAATCAACAATTGGTGTGCACATTCATCAATTAACAGGCTAAGTCAGCTTTTGTTTAATAGTTGGATGATGGAAGGACCAAAATGCATCATAGTCAATTCACTGAGGAACTATTTTGGATTTTTGAAGAAGTGGGAGACCGAAATAAAAATAAGGGGATAGACCAAAATGAAAGTTTTTGTACAGGTATAAAAACTCCAACCATGATGCTTTTATTTCGTTGTATAGCAATTTGTCTTTTAGCATAAGCAAATTAAAAATTGCCCTCTTTTTAATCTTTGGACTAATTAAAAAAAATTTATTAACTTGCAAAGTTATTTTTGCTTCTTAAATCATGTAGGCTGAAACAAAACAATCTTTTGGATATTTTAATTAATTATTTTTATTTTGTTATCGCTAAATAATTAAACTTGTGAAACTAATGTAAGCACACAATGGATTGAAAAAGAGACTTTTCTCTTTCTCATAAATTATGGTTGACTCAATGCAAACACACAAAGGATTGAAAAGGAAACCCCTATATTTTATTGGTGAATTTCTAATTTTGTTATTTTGTTCAAATTCTACAATGGGGAACTTTTCGAAAGAACGAGGGGCTTAAAAGTGTCAAGGATACTTTCTTTTGGATAAACTTTTACTTTAGACTTTTGCTTGAAACATCATCCTTTTCATTAAGGGAAGGTAGAGACATGAAAGGAGAAACCTACATCCTAGATTAAGGAGAAAAATATTGATGAGTCTTAACACACTTACGTGATAATTAATATCTAATTTTAATTAAATCATTCTTTAATGGCCACTTAAAATCATTCCCTTCCAGATTAAGGATTAAATTCTTATTATTTTGCTTAATACTACAAGTTGAGTGAAACTTAAATAACACTAAATCAAAATAAAAAATGAGTTCCCTTCACAAATAATTAATTTCAATTTAGTTTTGTCAATAACTAAAATATTTACAATATTATCATTCTAATTTATTTTTATTACAAATTTAAGATCAAATCTAATAATCCTTTGACCTCAAATGCCCAATTCAATATTTGAATTAACCTTGTGAAATAAACAAATTATATCAAAGTAGATTACTCAGTCAATTGATTGAATATAAGATAATTTCATTTATATATTTTCATGATTGATGTATATTTTTCTATAGATATAATGTAATCTATGCATTAAACTTTTAGATCGCATAATTGAAAAACAATGAGCAATTTAGATTTTCTTATGTTCTGATAGAAACATGAATTCATATTTGATCATTATAAATTGTTGGATAAAAAATTAATAATTTAGATTTATGTTAAATTAATATAACAATACGCAGTTATATTTTTTATGTGATCATTAAATTTTCATTCAACAATTTACTATAATCAAATACGGCTTTGTGTTCTAAAAATGAGAAAGAATCCAAAATGGTCCCAAAAACACAAAGGATTATGGGGTATTTTGAACTTCATGTGATTCTCTTTGGTTCTTACATAATTCCAAAAAACTGGAAAATAGTTGACGATAAACGCAACTAATAGAAAAAAGCTCAATAAATAGAGCCAAAAACGTAGAATGCAATGAATTGGGAATTACTTGCAAAAGCTTTCAACTTCCAAGTCCTAAGCTCAAAAATGGTCTAACTAATTTCATTGGTCCCAATCCCAATCACACTTTTTGCTCTTTACTTGCACTTCTCTACAAACACCTTGTTGCTCACAACCTTCCACGTTGTGAGATCACTGTCCACGTGGACATGGACATTTTTGAAATATCATATGCCAACTTTTTGTAATGGGCAAGATAAGGTCTAACTCACTAAATTTTTGTCAAATGATTTAGACTTTAATAAATATTGAGTAATTTTTAATATTTTTCTAAAATCTAAACAGTCTAATTTTTATCTAAGATTATATCAAATTTAAAATGAAAATAATTTGTTTTGATCCAGCATGCTATGAGTTTTTTGTATAAATTTATTAACTTGACACTATATTATGATTTAAAATTTTAAAACGTTAAATTAATGAATTCATATTACTTATATATACTTTATTTCGTATTCAATAGTTCTCAACGTAAAAATTTTTCTACTTTTATTTAAATTTTATTTTAACACTTTCTGGTACGTCTTTCTTATTTATTGTTCGTTTTCTTTTAATTCGTTTTCGAATAAATAATATGAGAAAATTAGTTTAGTATGTCAGAGAAGTGGGCTATGTGTCATTAATCATAATTACATGTTCAAATTTTCATTATGATTATATTTTTATAAGAAGATGATAAATGGCACAAGAAATTATATAACGATCATATGTGTAGAAATTTATATTTCATTTTCTTATATATTGCTATTATAGTGTGCAACAAATTGAGGTTTCATTTTTCTATTAACTTTTTGGAGTCTCAAACGTTAATCCATTTACTCCAAAAGAAAAGTTTTTCTTAAATTGAGATTCATTTAATAAATAAGTTTTTATCTATGTCACGTTTGACTTATACATAAATTTGTATAGAATATTTTAATTGAAAGTTATAAATTAAAATATAATGTTTGTAACACATATATTAAATATATTAAAACTAATTGATTAACTCTTTAATCTATCATCTAATTTAACTATATATCAATTTAACCGATTAAACCAATGTAAAATTTTTAGTGCATTCATAATTTTAAGTATATTAGTGCACCTAATTATAATATAAGGATATAATTATAATATTATTATTTTTTGGATTAATAATATTACAATTATATCATTACATTATAATTAGATACACTTCAAAATTGTGAGTACATCAAAGATAATACCTTAAACCAATAGACGAAATCAAGTTTTAATCGAGAAGAATTACAATTAAGGACTTTAAATTCAAAATATTTATGAAAAATGACTTCAAAATTTGAAATTCTTTTAGATAACTTAAAAATATTTTTTAATTTTAATTTTGAAGGATCTTATTTAAAAATGTGAAAATGCATAATAAAGAAATCTAAAGACATTCTAGAAAGGAAAAGTACTAAATCAGTCATTCACTTTTACATTTTATAATAATTTACTCCCTCATAATTAATTATGACAAATTAGCCCATCATAAATCTTATTTTATATAAAATCAGTCCTTCATTATGGATTAATGATAGACTAATTTTGTACAAATTTAAATTTGTGAGAGACTGATTTTGTATAAAATTAAATTTATAAAAAAACTAATTTGTTACAAAGTATAAAAATGATGGACTAATTCTTACTTTTCTCCATTCCAAAACAACAAGAATTTGATCTTAAGTTTTTTAATATAATTTTATAATTTAAGTCATAATAAATATATGTCAATTGTAATATTTCCTTCCAGGCATTGCTTTCCATCGTTATCATATTTTAAAGTGCGAATTCCAGGAGCCAACTAAAAAAATTTGGATCTTTTGACAAGCGTGATGTCTCGAATGGACATAAGACTCAACCCAACTAGAGTTTAGTATTATTTTTTTATTTTTTTTTAAATTTTTTTTATTTTATTTATAATAGATATTTATAATATAAATTCTTTTTAAAATTTAATCACTTTTCATTCTAAAGCTTAATTTTTTGTATTCATTTAAAATTTTATTCTTTTGATAAAAAATTATTTTAATAAAATAAAAATGTAAATAATAATTAATTGATAAGGCTCAAACCCAGTGTGACCTGACCTGACCCAATAACTTATCAAAGCAAAATAGGGTCAGGTCAGCTCTCAAGTCATGCAAAAATTCGATCCAACTTGAACCTTTTGCACCCTAAAGTTTTATAATATTATCATTATAAATATAATATTATCATAATAAATTTTTAGTTAATGAGAATATGATAGCAATTATACCATTTAATTATTCTAATCAATCATTAACCCTCCATTTGTAAGACAAAATAAAAGGACTTTTGGAAGGAAAGAAAGGTCTTAATATGCTTCCTTTGCCATTTCACTCAGCATTAAAAATAACTTTTTAACATTAGTATATTCCAAATTTATCACTCTACTATGTGTTATTTAATACTTTACCATATATCCAAACATGTCCTAAAATTTTAAAAAGTTCCCTTTTCTTTTTATTTACAATTTGACCCCTTCCTTGTTCTAAAGCAAAAGTTCATAAATATTAGTTTGTTTAATTTAACATTTAAAATGTTTAAAAACTTATTTGTATATTTAAATGGAGGTTTGACTAGCAAATATTTTGTTTAATTTAACGTTTGATTTTTTAAAAAATCAATATTACCTTCCAAATTTCTGTTTGTACAAAAGTGAAAATATATTACTTTTATATTGAATCAACTGTATAAATAAAAAAAATTAATTTTTTAAAAGATTTTTTGAAGTAATGTAAAATCACATTTAAGTAAAATTAATTATAAAAATTAAATTAACGCAAAATTATATTAGCCCAACACGGAATCAAGTACACATTAATTGTAAATGCAAAAATATGCAAGCGATAGTTGTTAATTTTAGAATTTAAAAATATTTATAAATAGGTCAGAAATAAAAATTAGGCTTTTACGGTTTTACTTGTTAAATTTACCATTAAGAGTAACTTTTCTCGAAAAACACATACGACAATTAAATTATTTTTAGTAATTTAAAAGTAGTGGCACGTGCGACACAACTTTTGCGAGGTATAAGCACGTGACCTTTTTTCTTCCCAATTTCTGACTTATTGTACCTTCAAATGGATCCCTGTGGAATATTTTAGGCATATACCCATTTAACCTTCTTTGTCGTTATATAGATAGGTAAATTTCTTTTCATATTGTCACGTGAGGTATGTGGTTATAATATGTTGATTAGATAATAATTTAAAATAATTTATTATATTTACATTTAAGAGTTTGACAAAGAAAACATTTTAAGGTTAATATTTCTAGACCTTATTTATGATTTCTAAATGTTATTACTTTATTGGACTTATCCTTTTTACTTTTTGTTAAAATTTTTTTAATAACTCCTCAAGAAACCAATTGGTAAATTTATCAACTCATTTATCTATTTATTTTTAATAACATGTCAATTTCTTAATTCTTCCCTTATTTCTAACTCACCCTTCATTTTTATTTTTGACTTTTTCAATGACTCCCCAAGAATTAATATGTCAATTTATCAATTCACCCATTATTTTCTTATTTTTAATAATCCTTCAAATTCCTAATTTTACATTTATTTCTAACTTATAAACCAATTCTTTTTTAGGGGTTGTTGAGAAAATAATAAAGAAAGTGAGGTAATTTAACAAATTAAAATTGGGTACATTGGTACAATAATTACATGGCATATTAAGTGGAAGTACATGCCATATTATGTTGATTGTATATCAACTTAAAATAATTTAATGTATTTATATTTTGATTATATTATTTTTAGATTTTATTTAAGAGCCTAAAATTCTTTTTGAATTTTTTAATTTACACTCTCAACTTTTTATTTTTCAATAATCTATACAAAAATATTAGTTTATAATTTTGTTAACTCACTATTGTAATTTTTTTTTTAATAACTTCACAACTTTCTAATTTTATTCTTATTTTCAATTTATAAATTAATATTTTGTGGGGTTATTAAAAAATAAAAAGCAAAAAGAATAAATTGAAAATGTTTTAAAAATTTTTGAAACATAAATAAAATTTAAAAATATTAGAGTCAAAATACAAATACAACAAATCATTTTGAGTTTGTATACAATCAATATATTTTAACATGTTATTATCATGCGTGTTTTCATATATGTGTATGCGATTATACTAGTATGACTAATTTTATAATTACACAAAAGATATCACAATATTTTCTTCTAATGTACCAACTAATAATTAAATTTACCTAATGCACAAAAGAAGTTATTACTTGGAAATTTTAGTTATGTTTGTTATTGATATGCTTTTGTTAAAAATATATTAATGAAAAAGCTACTTACAATCTATTATTGAAAAATCTACGAAGTTGAGATTTGAATATTTTAAAATTTACCTTGCATTCGTGAAGTAAAATATAGGCAAATAACTGTTTATAACAAAATTTAAAAACTTATGCGATTTTATAGTCACATGACACCAAGAGAATGAGGTGACTATACGTGGCCAAACATTTATTAGAAAATACAATATCTTGAACGAAATTAAAATTAAATCCAAAATATTAAGACAAATTATATTATGCTAAAGTCTGTATACATATGTAGCACATAGGTACATCGATAAGATCAACGGTTAATAATACTATTAAATAATAGGATACTAATCAATTTTGAGTTCTAAAAATGTGTGTTGGTTTTATAATTTTAAATAGTTTTATTTTCCTTTAGAAAAATGCTCGATTGCAATTTAATTTTATATTCTTTTTCATGCTAAGTTATTTTTCAGATTAATTTAAAAATTAATTGAAACTAAACTTCTTCTCAACAATTTTAAGAATGTTCTTTCTATATCATCTGACACTCCCCTATATTTTAAAAATTAGTAAAATAATTTTTAAGGGTAATTGGTCTTTTCAAATATTGAAAATTTAGATAAAAAAGAATAAAATTATACCTCTACAAAAGTGAAAGAGACAGAGTGCTATTGTTTAAAGCTAACAAAATAGGTTTGTTTTATTAGGTTGGGTTGTTTAACTCACTAGGTTAATGAATTAAGTTAAAAAATTTAATTTATTTAATATAAATGTATTAAATTAATTCGTTCCACTTATTTCACGTGTTAATTGACTCATTTTAAAGGTTTATAAAGTTTTATTAATAAAAGTTTAATATTTTATAATTTCAAAAAAAAAATTTTGTTTTATTTTTAAATATTTAATATTTGATTAACGAATTTTTATTTAATAATTAAATATTTTCCTTATTTTTTGAATATCTTTTTAACTTGGTAGGTCATATTTAGCATTTGACTTACTAAATTAATTCGTCTAATTTATCAACTCACATGAGTCATCCCATTAAGCACGTGCCAAGAAAAGAGAAGAGAAAAAACCAAAAAACAGCTAGAACCTAACTAAAACAAGGAATATTAACAAGAGAAAGGTGGAAATGAGCTGGAGGTTCTCGTGTCGCTCACCACAATATGAAATTTTAAATATTTATTTTTATTACATTTCATACAGAACTTGTACATTCTATTTTAACAGAATAAATTTTATTGTATACATTAACATCCTATATTATAATATTTAAAAATATGCAAAAAGCTCTCTTACAATCTTGCTCCTTGCATCACTTGCAAGCGGTCTCTAAACGTTAAAATTGACAATGAAATATATATATATATATATATATATATATATATAAAAGATATTTTTTTTTCTATTTGCTTCTTAATTTTGTTAATGTATTTTTTACTTTTATATTTTTATGACAATTTAGTTCTTTATAAATTAACCATGACAAATTAACTCTTTAAAAATTTTATTATATACAAAATTAATTATTTCTTAATTTAAATTAAGAAATTAATTAGTACATATTTATATTTGTAAGAGACTAATTTGTCAGAATTAATTTATTAGAGGCTAAATTGTCACAAAATATAAAAATAAAAAATCAATTTTATACTTTTCTAATTCAAATCCTATTATGCAATCATGAAACTATTTTAAGTGACAAGTAAGTAGTGATCAGAGAAAATAGATAGGAGAATTTGTTTGTTAGAATATGAAAATGTAAAGAATCATTTTCAATTTTGCAATTTAAGTTAAAAAATGAGAATAATAACTAAGTAAAAACAAAATTGAAAACCTTCACTAAAAAATAGTTATTTAATTTTTTTATGCAAAGCTAGCAAAACCAAAACCCTATGGTATATAATTTATTGGTAAGGGTACTGTAGCTTTAGCATAACCACATTTCTCATTTTCTCCCTCTCCAAAGCTAAATTTTTTTCCATCATCGTTCCTTCGTCTCCAAAAAGCATGGTTCGCCGTCACAAGACCTCACCAACCAAAAAGTGCAGGCCTATAACAAAGTGATGCGCCATGAGTTTCTGAGCCAAATGGGTGCGTAGGATAAGGCTGGCAGCGCATGTTAGCCTCCACCACTTCGCTCATGCTTGGAGTACTCTGTAGTACACGCCCCAAGCCTTGGATCCTCACCTCCCTCTCCTCCTTCCTCCACGGCTCCGCGGCTCACCACCACCACCACCATCATCACGCTCGACTCTCTCCCTCCTCCTTTTTCCATTTCGGCGCCGACGGCCCTCGCCGGCGCCACCACTCCAGCGCCTGCAAGCTCGACGGTGGCGGCACGGCGTCCGTATGGCACGTCATCTTGCCGTCCGGCAGCGGAGCGGGGTTCCGGAGTGATCTCCGGCGCGACGCGATGCTCCACCACGAGTTGAAAGGGGAGGGGTCTTGGAATGTCGCCTGGGATGCCCGCCCTGCCAGGTGGCTCCACCGTCCGGACTCGGCCTGGCTTCTCTTTGGCGTCTGTGCCTGTCTTGCGCCGCCTGTTTGGCTCGACGCGCATCCCGAGGCTCCGGCCTCGGACGACAAAATCGACGGCGGTGAATTGAAGGGCACCGGCTGCGATGAAGCAGATGCTGTCTCTTCCGATTACAGAGTCACAGGTTCGGCATATTATTCCAAACTATTGATATATATTTCGATGTGCTTATATATGGAAATAAAAGTTTCTTGGCAATGATTTTCTTGCTTTCAGAAAAGAATAATGCTGCTCACACGCTTAAAATTCGCATAAAGACCTCATTGATTTATCTGTTACATAATGCTAACTTGACAAACTTCCAACGACATGCAAAAGATTTGTGTTAGTGTGTTCTTTTTGTTTTCTAATCATGGTTTTGGCTGAATGAACACATTACTCTTCGCAAATTCTTCTGATAAGTCATTTTCTTGCGACAATGATGACTTCTTTTGAAGGATTTAACATTTTTTTAATATTTGTTTCAAGGATGAATTATCTTATTGCCTTCTTGTTCTTTAATCAAGGCTCTGATGAATGTTTGATGTTTCTTGGTCGGATTATGATGCTCTGTTATAAAAAGATAGGCAAAATTGCATTATGTAAGATTTTAATAGCTGCTTGTATACTTCAAACGATAAAATTATATTATTGTTATTTTTTTTCAAACTTCTTTTCTTCTGTTGAACTTTTTTTGTGCTGAAAACTGCTGGTGATGATTTTTTTAGCGTAAAGTAACTGTTTGTGCTATTGCTATTGGTGTTGCAGTCACAATTGCACACAGCTTCATATATTTGTCTGTGAGTTTAACTCCATAAGTATAGTGGTGTCTAATTTTGACTGTATTAAATATGCCAATAGCGTTACTTTTCTACCAGAGTTTGACTTTGTGTGTCAGTGGGTGGATTCAGTTCTTAATTATAATACTATATTGATAAACTTGGAGAATTGTGTATGGTACAGGAGTGCCTGCTGATGGTCGGTGCCTGTTCAGAGCAATAGCTCATGGAGCTTGCTTAAGAAATCGGGAAGAAGCACCTGATGAGAATCGCCAGAGAGAGCTTGCTGATGAATTAAGAGCTCAGGTAAGATTATAGTGCTCGAGACACAGAAAAAAAAAACTGTCCTATTTCATTTCCAATCTCCCCTGAACATCATTCTTTTAGTAAACTCATTATGCTATTGTGGTAGGTTGTAGATGAGCTTCTGAAAAGACGTGAGGAAACAGAATGGTAAGATTTGTAATATGACATTATTTTTAGATAAATCTTAAAGGTATTTTTTCACCCAAATTAGATGAAAGACTAATAATTTCCTCCTGAAAGCTTATATAATATGTCACATTTTGTTGGTTCATATGCTTTATTGTGAATTTGTGATGTATATAGGTTTATTGAAGGGGATTTTGATACGTATGTGAAGAGAATTCAGCAGCCATATGTATGGGGTGGGGAACCTGAACTGCTGATGGCTTCCCACGTTTTAAAGTGAGTTTTAGATTATAGTTCTTTATATTGGCATAAGGTTCTTTGCTGACGTCCATTTGAATTTGATTACAGGCATTAGATGTTGATATTAATCACTTGATTTACATGATTTAGCAGTTGGCGTTACTCTTTCCAATTAGTGGGATGTGATATTTCGTGTTTAGATTGATAAAAAATCATAGCTGTGAGCATGTCTTGGTGAAGTACACTGCACTGTAGCCCACCTTGAAGACACTTCAAATACTATTTAGTATGTATTGAATTTCAATTTGGTAATTAAAGTTCCTTTAAGCGTTAAACAACAAAAAGGAAAATATGATGGTTAGTTTTGTTGCATACAAGTAAAGTATATAATGTAAATCCCAATAGCTTTTAGAACCTTCTCCTAATATTTCTCCTGAAAGATTAGCTATGCACCCAGTGAAAATTAATGGATATCTAGGACTAGTCTTTGAAACGTATTCTACGTACTAGCAGACCAGGGCAGAAGATAGAAAATTCATAGGTGAACCTTATACATCGTGAAGTTAAAATCTAGAGCCTAAATTGCTCTGAAATGACGGATAAGTAGATGCTTTTTCCGTGAATAAAATTGTCTTAATACTAAGTCAGGGATACGATATGAGCTTCCTCGTTGTGCTGTAAGCTCTTGCACCTTTATCTATTTGTTTAATTCTCCATTACTCTTTTCTGACGAACTCCTTATAACTTGTCAGGACACCAATATCGGTATTCATGAGAGACAGAAGCTCTGGTGATTTGGTAAACATAGCAAAGTATGGCGAAGAATATAGGAAGGAGAAGGAGAGTGCCATCAATGTGCTATTTCATGGGTACGGTCATTACGACATATTAGAGACCTAATCAAACCAAAATTGGCTGAACATAAACGCATAGGAGTTGGGTTCATTTGGACTCGCAAAAAACTTTAGTCTGGAAGTGTTTCAGCGAATCTAGAAGCCTTCAGAACTTTACTTTCTGCTACAGGAACTTTCAATATTCTTCAAGAAATAGGCTTGTGCAATTTTTGTAGTTTGCTTTTTTTTTTTTTCCTGGTATTTTTAAAAATTCAGTATAGGTGCAACGATGATAACGAGAATAATCATAAAAATAAAGTTTTGTTGTAATAATGATGATCCGGGTTTTGTGTTTGGTATTTTAACCGGCATCACTAATTCTTTGATCCAGCTTTTCCCTTTTACCTCGCATGACATTCATGTTGCACTTAAAAATTTGATTTCTTTTTAGGTCATTTAGGAATTTGATTATTGAGTATTTTATATTTCTTATACTTTCTCCTCTGAGTATGGTAAATAATAGGGATTTAGTAATTAGTAGAAACCTGGCCAAACACAATACACAACAATTATTTTATTGTGAAAGAAAGTATATATGTAGATCCGATCGGGTGAATAGCATTATTTCTTTTTAAATGATGTAACTGCAAGTTATTCTCATGGCTTCATTTTTTTCTATACCTTTGGAGGAGTTTAATATATCTATTTCTCATCTTTCTATAAGATAAAACACTGTATTTGTGATGAAATGCTTCATATTCTTGGATAAGTGATGATGGGTGACAAGGTTTTAGTATGTAATACATAATAATACTATAAAATCTCGAAATGAAATTGTATTATAAGATTCTAACTTTTGAATTGTGCTATATCAGATCAATCCCAAATTTCACACTAATATCTATATATTTTCGTCTTAATAAAATGTCCACCTTTTCCCTCATCTATCTAATATTGCCCATATCTTCACCACTGTCACTTGTGATAAATACTGCAATCTAATTGTTCTTCATTTCAGAATTCGTTTCAGATAGTTTTTAGATTAATTCTACTCTTACCAAGTGCACATTACTGCATCTATTGGCTTAATATACACAAAAGTTAACCTTATTTAAGACAAAAAATTTATTGTATGAAAGTTCTGCCCTTTCGGGTTGAATCAAATATTTTGCTTTTGTGGTGGATACTTAGTACATGATAGGCGACACAAAAGCACATGTTTAAAGTTATAAGGAAGTTCATTTTTCTTTTTGGTTCAAAGTTTAAAAGAAAAGGATGAGGTGGACCAATTGGTATGTCGAATTGGCGATGCAAACATACTTTATTCTTAGCTTTGATGAATTGAAGAATATATTCCATATAGGATTTATCAATGCAAGCTTGCATACAAGCAAAATTGTGCATAACACGCTGTACATTCTGAGAGGATCCAAGGATATATGAGACCGACTGATACCAAACCACATATTATATAAAAAACCATAAATAAATATACTAAAACACACATACTAAGAAAAACATTATTCTATTTTCAATTCTTATGTCATACTATCTTTTGGTAATATTCTTTTAGTATATTAATCTTACATGTAAAATAACCTTTTCCCCAACTAGTCTATAAAATAAAAAAGTAAACTACTATCAAATATATAGACATCTTAGTATGTAAAATGTTGGTAACTCTATATTATACCATATATAATAAAATGCTTTTGTCATATTTTTAACAGAAAAATGCTTGTCATTTTGTAACTTGTTTGTTACACTTTATAGGAGAAAACCTTATCGTTAAAGCCAAATATGATACGGTCTAATGGAAATTAGTCTATATTTTGTTAGCAACTATTCAAGTACCTTCTTTGGACTTGTCTGGGAAAATTAAGAACCATTATTTATATGTATCTTAAGCTTTATTTGGTTCTTCTAAATTTATTTTGTGAATTATACTCCCTATATAATGGACGATGCGCTCTAACTTAAGAAGTGGGAATTGTGCATACAAAAAATTAATAAATATTCCATATGATATTGCTTATAAATTGTCTCAGATGAAATTAACATTCATAGACCATCCTTTTGGAACTTACAAAAAATTCAAAAGAGTTCAGCTTTTCTAGTGACCGTGTTCTTCTACAACAAAAATAATATAAAAAACTTTCAAGATAAAACCAAAAATTATTGCAACCTACAAAAGTTCACCTTGAAACGACTACATAAACAAGCTAGTTTGTGCCTACATTGCAAAAGAACACTAATCACAATCAGAACTATAAATATAGAACAATAAAATATTGCTGTATAAAATTAGCTTTTACTATCAAGAGTCTAGTGAAACTATGTTCACTCTCATTTGCTTGAGGTGCCAAAGGCCACGAGCATGATATCCCATATTGCTTTTGACTTTGTACATCATTGCTCTGCAAGGAATATGAAAGTAGTTTGAACTTCGTAAAAAAAGAAACAAAGTATCTTATGAACACATCTACAAAAATAATTAGCATGCATACCATTGACGGCTGACTCTGAAACTTTTTGACTCTTGGAGTTGTTCTTCTTCATTTATGTTGAAGCTTGACCTAACTCTTCAATGGTCTTGTAGTTTTTATACTAATTCTTTACTTAAATCCCCAGCTTGTCGTACCCATCTACTGTTTGGTGTGGTTTTAACAGCAATATCTTTCTCTATATTCTTTTGCATCATACAAAGCATCTTAACTTGCTCACTTAATTGATGCATGACTTGTTGCATCAATGAAAATGCCTTTGGACAGTCAGATGCTTCATTTGTTAATCTTATTAACATGGGACAAAGTTGTTTGTACCATTGTGTTATTAAGTCTAGGATCTTCTTCAACTTCCTTTCTTCTAATATCATGTATCACACCACTTCTCCCTTTTTTTGTCCACCTCTTCAAGATAAACTGTTTAGGAAGTGTTTTAGCATCCATCATTGAGAAGACCTTCAAAGTATGACAGCACAAAATACCCAAAGTTTCAAACTTCCTACAGCTACATGAAATTGACTTGTTGCAAGGATCAAAAGATATGTTCCATTCCCCTTCCAAGTCGACCATACCAATAACAAATTCAACCAACGATTGGACTTCATTCCTATGTCTAATATATGCAACTGCATGTAGATCATACTCCTTTAGGAACAAGTCAAAAATAGTGATGGTCTAAAGTTGAGCAAGCTATCACAACATAGGCGAACTCTATTGGTATTTTCTGTCATGCCTCAAATTCGCATTTCAACTTCTTGTAACGCTTTTCATCTACAATCCTTTCAAAATGCTTGAAAAATTGAATGATGTCCAAGTTTGGTTTCATGTAACTCTTCATATCAGAATTTACACTTTCACTTAGGTTTGTGCTTTGCATTCCAAGTGTGAAAAGTTTCTTCATCTGACAAACAACCCATTTTTTCTTTAGGTTGCAAATTGATCTCATCCATGAATTTTCTTCAACATTATATTTTGATAGCAACTTGCTCCATGCCGTCTCAAACAAAGTTTCATCCTCATATTCATATATACACCACTTAAAATTAGTTAAAAAATGGGAATCATTTTTCATCAAGTTTTTGAGGTGCTTGATGTCATTTTGCATCAAATGCCATGTACATAATCCATTGAAGTCTCTAGCATCACCTCATGTAGTGCTTTTGCCATTGCATGATCATGGTCAGTGAAAACATTTTGAGCTCTTTTGTGCTTATGTGCCTCCAAGAATGTTTCAAAAAGTCATTTGAATGATTCTATAGATTCATCATATAATAATGCCACCCCAAAAATCATTTCTCCCCTATAGTGATTAAATCCTGAAAAGATGGCTAGCAATCTATTTCACGATTAGTACAATATGTAATGTCAAGTGACATGACATCACCAAAATAACTATAGTCGATCAACATTCTTGTATCCGCCCAAAAGACATTGGTTGTTTATTCTTCAATGTCCATCTAATAAACATGGTGAAATGAAGGATTTTCTGACAATTGTCGTTAATAATACTGAAACAAACATCTAGCTTCTCCATACACCATGCTTCTTTGCCTTTTGGATCGAATATAATTTCTTACATCCAATCAGGTGAAACTAAGATTAGCTCTTCCACTAGCATGCCTACTCATCAACTCAAAAGATGCTTTCTATCGAAGCCCCAAATCCTCAGCCAAGTCAGTCTCATTGGCTTGAACTTCAGATAATTTATGCTATGATGCCAACATGTGAACCATTTCTTGACAATGCAATAGGTGATTATGTTCCTTAACAAAGCCATGCATTTCATATTTGCCATTTACAAATATAACTCCCATTCTTGCTTTACAATCCATCTTAGTCTCCAGCCATGGATTAATATACATATAATCTCTTTTATCAAGTCTTCGTAATCCCTCTTTGTGACAAACATATCTGCGTGATGTTATGAAACCATTTTTTTTGTTTCAGTTAAAGTAACGTTTTTTGGTACCAAATCTAGTTATTCTACCATAGTTAACCTAAAATTTTCATGCTTCATCTAAGCACTCAAATTCCATGTCTAATTTCGGCTTCAAATTAACATCCATTGAATGATCCATCTTCACTTCCAAGAAACTAGAGACAAAAGAGAATGACACCTAAAAAAACAAAGAACTATATAAGAAAAAAATCTACTGCCTCTATTCCTTAATTGCAGATAATGGAAATATATATATATATATATATATATATATATATATATATATATATATATATATATAAAAGTTTCAAAAGATAATATGAGTAAAATTTAGACGATTAGTGACAGATTTTGGAACTTATCATACAATAAGTTCACCCATAATTTAATAAAAAAATGGTAAAAAAATAAATACAGTTACAACCATTATTTTAGTATGACAGGATTGCTTGCTCCTTTTAAAGTACGTTCAATAACTTTCACCCACAATTTAATAAAAAAATATGGAAAGTCCTATTCTTGGTCCTTGTAGTTTCATCAATTTTTAATTTAATCCTTATACTTTAAAAATCAATAATAAAGTCTCAAAATTTAAATGATTTGTAATTTATTCCTTATTACTATATTTTTATCAAGATATGTATGTGAGTTAATTTTGCTTCATTATATATTTTCATTCTTATCATTAGTATAAATCATCCATATTCAGAGTAGGACAATATATAATAAGTTATATGAGTAAAATTTAATGAAATACTTATCTGATTATAATTCGTAGTGACTAAAGTAAAATATCTATAAACTATAAGGATTCACATACAAAATTTTAAACTATAGGATTTAGTTAAATTTATTGAAATTACAGGGACCAAATATAAATTTTCCCTAAACCCTAGATTATAATTTTCCCAAAAGTGTAACCTGAATTGTGCACCTCGTTTCTTCCTCTTCTGAATCATGAATCCATAAGGCCTTTTATTTCCTTGGAAATCCACTGTACGCTCTAATAAAAAGATTTGCAACAATTGTAGAAAAGAACTCACATGCAATTAGAGTCGAAACTGATAAAATAAACTCCAAAACACAATTGTAATTTGCAAAAGAATTAAGCCATCTCACCTGTAATTATAATCGAAACACTGATTTAAAAAAAAAAAACTCAAAAACACAATTGTAATTTGCCAAAAAAATTAAGCTTTGCATCACTTTGTTGGTATGAGCTATGATTGACGAATTAGAGATTTGACGTGAAAATGGGTTCAACCCAGCTATTGGCGCCAAAGGGAAAAACCCAATTTAATATTTTCAAAGAAAAAAAGAAATTGGGATAACGTGGCAAGCTTAAAGCCTTTAGATATATAGAACGGTTATGATTTGTAGAACATGACTCCTCGTATTGGTGCCACAATAGATGAAAAACTTAAATAAATATATAATAATAATAATAATATATATTTTTTAATTTTAAGAGTTGAAGAAGCGAAAGAAGCGAAGAAAATGCACTTGAGATAAAGAAAAGATTTATATGATAATAAAATATTTAAAGATGATATTCAAGAAGTACTAAATAAATATAAATACAGATGAGAATTATATTTAAGTTACTAGCCAATATAAGTGTTTGAGTCTTATCATGTGCACTTTTAACACTTATAATTAAACCCAGAGTATGCAAATAAAGTATTTAAAAATTTTTTTGATATAATAATACAAAGTATTCTCAAATAAATTTAGCTAAATACCCTTGTTGTTTTATTTTTTATTTCTCCATCATTTTCTCTTCATTCCTGCATTATTACTTCTTTTCGTACATACCCATATTTCTTCCTCCTTCAGCTTGTTCTTGCCATCATTCACCATCATTCGACCTTGTCAGAGGATGTTTGATGTCACGACCCTCATCGGCCTCAAGGTGGCCAGAAATTGCTTGGATTCCGGCAAATGTGCAGCAGGTGTGTTTTTTAGCTTAAATGAATCGAACTTTGGTGCATTTTTCATTATTTAAGCTTACAACTTTGACTTCTTAGTGATTTTTGGCCATCTCTCTGCCATTTCCATTAATTAATTTCGCTCAATCAGTTCAAAATCGAAGAATCCCAATTTTAGATACTATTCATGAGAAAAAGTGGAGAAATTAAGCTCAATTTTGGTGTAATTGTATCAAATTGAGTTAGGACTTTATTTTCTAAGTAATTTTCACACCTTTCTCCCCTAAAATCATCGATTAAAGAGGGTTATGGTAGTTTTTTGGAATTTAGTTGAATAATCTCTTAGGTTACATTGGTGGTTATGATAGTTTTCTGGAATTTTTATAAGTGCATTATAAAGTATATTAAAGAGGGTTGAAGGGTTGAGCATTTTTAGAATATTATGAATGAATTTAGGTCGAGAATTTAATTTCTTAAGATATTGAAATGTAAGAATTACATGTGGAATTGAAGAAAGTATAGGAAGTTCTATTTGGAAATCTAAGAATTTTTAAACACTGAAAATTCATATTATGAGTTAAAAATAAATGAATGACTAGATAAAATAGTTATGTATAAAAGTTTAAATCATTCATAAATATTAGAGATTAAGAGCATTTTGCTTAATGTTATAAGTGTTTAAGACAATTATCAGCAAGGGAATTGTAAACAGAGTTAAGAAGAGGTTATATAACCTTTTTTAGGTGAGTAGATATTACTATATGTACCTATTTTCTATATTTTAAGTCTTTCCCATGATTTAATGTATATTTTTATGCTCTATTGCTTTAGGAACAAACTTTCTAAAAAGGTATTATTTCATTTTTGAAACTATTTTGAAAATATTGACAAATATTATGAGAAATTGTTATATATAAATATCTGTTGTAATTGTATCAACTATAAAGAAATGATTTATTTATGATATGATTCTTCGACAAGATTTTAAATACTAGATTGTTATATAATTCTTATAGAATTTTTGAAGGAAAATTGGTTATTGTAAATTTTTTGAATTAAAAGATTACTATTTATATATTTGAAACCAAATTATGTTATTATTTGTTATTAAATAAAATATTTCATAGCAATACGTCTAACCCAGAACCTTGCAGTTAACGATAGTAGGCGTTAGCCATGATGTACCATGTATTGTATTACTGTACTGAGGCTTGTGTCGTATTACTAACTAATTATAACCCTACTTGCTCATCACTAATTACCGTCCTATACTGTATTGTCATTGTTAGCAACGACTAGTACTTGATTACTGATTTACTGTTAGTTTTGTAGGATGTCATCCACACTTATACTTTTAAATTCCTTTAATGCATTATGTTTGAGCAAGAGAAGATTTATTATCATAAATTTAACTTCTTTATCAAAATTTAGGACTTATGGTTTTATTTGAGATGATAAAAAATTTGTGAAAAATTCTTCCATTTGCCTGTTTCCTTTTGGGTATAGTTAGTGGTATTTATTTACTAAGTGATTATTACTCACTCTTATTTCTCTACATGTTTTAAATAATAATATTGAGCCTGAACCCTCCTTTACAGTGTAACATCGAGATAGATTCCTTTTTAGTGAGTTCTGCATTGTTTGCAAGAGCAAAAATATTCTTTTGTTGTAAATAATATATATAGAACTCTAGTAGATCCATATGTTACATGCAAGTTTTTATGTGTATTGTATATGTAAACTTGATTGTTTGATTGAAAATTTTTGTGAGGGTAAAGCTCTCTATATTTTGTAAAAATTTTGAAAAATTCATATTTCAAGGGTGATTTTATTGAAATTTTCATATAAATGTCATGTAATGAATTAGTTAGTTATCTACAATCATATAAATTATATATATTAATTGCCTAATGTGATTATATATACCTTCCTATTGATTCACGAAGGAGGGGTATGTTTCACCCTTGATGTCAGTCACATATTTTAGTTAAGGGTATGACAGTCACAATATATTTATAAGAGATCACCTTGTTAAAAAATATAAAAATAAAAAACTAATTTAATGCTTTTTTTTTTTTTCTACATTCAATTAAAAAAACTGAAGAAGTTTTATGTTGTACTGTTTAGGCACAGTAGCAAATTCAAGTTCATTTTTGTGTGTCGTGCATGTGAAAAAATCATGCTAATCTTTTCTGCATCAAATGTCCTCAAAGCGAACAACATAATTAGAATAAAAATTTAAGTCTAAAAGTTATATGTTTACTATGAAGTTCTTTAATAATAATAAATTATATGTCTTCTTTAAACAAATATGTAATTTTAACAACTCAACATGTATGATTGAGTTTTAAAATTTTTTTAAGATATGCCATAATTTTATTAAAAAAGTAATTACAAAATTAAAAAAAATGTACCTACATATAGTCATGTAAATATTTCGAATTGAGAAAAATTCTATTTCAATCTTCTACTTTTAAATTTTGTTTCATTTTAATCTTTTATAAATTAAAAGTTTTAAAGTGGTTCTTTGCTTTTGAAAATAGTCTCATTTTGGTCTTTCACAATTTAAAAATCTTAAAATAGTCCTAATTTTTAATATTTAATTCAAAATGGTTTTCCTTAGTTTTATTTAGATAAAGATGACTTTAGGTTAAATTTTAAAAAGTTGACGATCATTTTAAAAATTTTAATTTGTAGATGATCAAAATAAGATTAAATTCATAAGTGAAAGACTATTTAAAAATTTTTAATTTGTAGAAAACTAAAATAAAATAAAACTAAAAAAATAAAAGACCAAAATGGTATTTCTCTCATTTTCCATTCATTAGTCAATATTTAAACCTTAAAATCATGTGAGCCTTTGATATTTAACACCCACTGCTGACCTTTCTTAGAAAACGAGTTGGACAATGAACAAGTTTGAAACTAAAGGGTTGAATATAGGAATGTCCCATAAAAAGTTAGATAAAGTTCTATAGGTTTTTATTATTGAAATTTTCAAATACCAAATGAAAGTGTATATTAATTCAAGATAACATAAAATTATATAATTTAATTTGAAAATTATGAAATTATAATGTCATATTTTAATGAGACAACAAAATAATGAAGATATGAAAACTACATATGAATTTTTATTGTACATATATTGGAATGGGTTTAGTTTTCATAATATAGTTGGTTAGCATGTGAGAGGTTCAAAAGTTAGAGTTTACAAGTATTATCATCTGATTTTATGTTTATTTGTTTTAAATCAATTTTGTTTTTCAAACTTCATATAAATAAAAAATAATAATTAAATTTTTTGTATATTAATAATTTTAAGTATATCGATATGTTTAATTATAATATGATTACATAATTTTAAAATTATTATTTTTGAATTAATATTTAAAATAAAATTATATAAATTAATATAAATGTAATCATACACTCAAAATTATAAATGTATCAAACATAACATAAATAATTATTTTTGTATTGAATAAAATATATAAATAAAAAAATTAATTCTGAAATAAAAATTTTTAAACACAAATTATTGTAATATAAAATTATATTTGATCAATATTAAAAATTTATATTTACTCAAAATTACTTTATGCGAGGGCTAACATACTACAGTTCAGCCTGATGCGATGTCCAAATTTAACTATGGGCCAATATTTTAGGTTCAATCCCGGACTCAACTTAGTAAGGCTGGATTTATGGTTGCCGTCGCCGGCGAACAAGTCACCCTCTTCTGTCATCGGTTCCTTTACCCTGTGTTCTGTCGGGGCGGGAAATAGTGAAGGCAACGATCGACTCAAGAACAACAGAGAGTGAAGAGGAACTATTACTCTGGATGCCTTTACAGTGATGGCACTTGACGTTGCAACCTTTGAAAGCATATGCCCTTCTCGATTCATCTCCTTCACATTTCCTGATCCCACTCGTTCTGATTCACTGCTCCGAGTTGCTGTTCTGGACTCACCGGTTCCAACCACTGAACCACCCCTTGTTACTGCTATGTTCGTCCCTGAAGCCCGTGAAGCTGACTGGATCTTCTCTACTGAATCAGGTCATCTACAGCTGCTCTTCAGTTCTCCTGGTATATCTCGCCTCATTTTGATGGGAAATCAATTCAACGAGGGTGATCCTTCGCCACCTATTTATCACCGTCCGTTAAAATCTTCATTGCATCGGAAGGAGCTTGAAGTATGTTCTAAACCACTTCTCCTCGCCTTGTCTCCTAGGTCCTTATTCAAAAATGGCATTCCGGAGATACCTATTTTGAGTTATGAAGATAATTTAGTTTCTAGTGTGGTAGTTCATAAATGTGTTGGTTGTCTTGCTGGTGAAATGTTGGTTGAAGATGTTGAAATTGAAATTGCTGGGGTGGACGGTTGTTATAAACGGGAATTTCGAAGGCGTTTGAGGTTCAAGAGGATGCCTAATTTGATTCAGACAGAAATTCTTGTTATTCCTGATACAGATTTTCATCCGAAAAGTGTGGGGATTGGAGAAGTTGGCTTTATGCCTGATCTTCGGGTTTTGGTTCAGCCTTACTTGGCTCCAATGGTGGCTAGTCTATCGTTGATTAGTGAATATATAGAGCGAAGGATTCAGCTTGGGTTTAGACCAAAAGCTTTATGTCTTGGGGTTGGAGGCGGGGCCTTGCATACTTTCTTGAGAAACCAATTGGATTTTGAGGTCATGGGTGTGGATGCTGATAAGGACGTTTTGAGGGTTGCAAAACACTATTTTGGATTAGAAGATAGTGAATCTATGCATGTTGTTATTGGAGACGCCATTGAATTTGTGAAGAAACTTTCACAGCATGCCAATTGGCACCCTGTGTGTTCTTCTGCTGCTTTTGAGCATATGGGTCATTGTCAGTTTCCTGATGATGAAGATGTCAACTATAAATTTGATGTCGTTATGGTTGATTTAGATTCAAGTGATGTAAGGAGTGATATAAGTGCTCCACCATTGGAATTTGTTAAGAAGCATGTTCTTCTGGCAGTTAAGTTAGTTCTTTCTGAACTTGGAATCCTTGCTATAAATGTCATTTCTCCAAACAGGTCTTTCTTTTGCAAACTGGTACATCATTTTGAGGAAGTTTTCAAAGAGTTGTATAAGATCGATGTTGGAAATGGTGAAAATTTTGTTCTTATTGCGACGATATCACCTCAGGTGACTTCAGTTGGGAACTGCAGTAATTCTTTTTTTATGCGACTGAAATCAGTTATACCAGAAGCATATATAAATTCCATATCAAAGATATAAGTCTCATTAAGTCCAGTTTGTGAGGCAAATGCCTTTTTGGGATTTCATTTGGATTCAATTTCTTCACTACATGACTAATGATTGATTGAAGAAGTGTCAGTACTTTTTGGAATTGATTCAATACCAAAAATTCTTCTTCATGCATATTCCTGCTCTGCTGAGATCCAGCTTCAAGGAAATTGAGCATTGCCTCTTTATATAGATCTAATTGCTTCAATGAAGTATTCAGAGTTTTTTCAGATTGTTGAGCTTTAGCTGATTGAAAACTTATACTGAAAAGATTTAGCATTGGGGAAGCTGCATGGCTAATCATATTTGTTTAATTCTTGACATTGAAGAGGGTATCTCTGTTTCCCATGGCTATCAATTTGAGAATCATGTTGTCTGATAGCAATGATGTGCAGACTTTGGATCAGATGATAATTGATAGATCTCAAGGTAATATTTACCCACTTATATCTGATCAAAATGCTTTTAGTTGCCATACATTACATTTTGTTGTAATTTTATGGTTGAAACTTAAGGGTGAAACTACTGTTCGAGGTCTAAACTTTGAACCTTATTTCTTCTTGCTGTGCACCTTGGACAGCCTGGACTTGTTGATGAAGCAACGTCGGAACTTTGATGGCTTTCACCCACTCATGTACTGTTGTTAAAGACATTCATTAGTGTAGGACTGGCTTGAAAGCTTGAACTTGAATCAGGATAAGAGCAAGATGCTGAGGTTAGGGACTAAAGTCAGAAACTGCCCATTGCACTAGATATTCTCCAGGCTTGGCCCAGATCTTGAACTTAGCAATTAGCTCACTGGGGAGCCAAACAGGCCCTGTATTTCTCTGTTTCTTGCTACTGGATTTCTATTACTGTATTTGGCTCATAGGGAGTTGTTCTATTTATCCTTTTGTACAAGGTTCTTCTTTCTTTAAATGTTTTAAGGTGAAATTAGAAAGAATAAAGAGCTTTATTTCCAGGGGGGGGGGGGGGGGGGGGGGGGACAGAGAAAAGGGGAGCTGAAATGATCATGTCACTTTAAAATCTTCTTATTTTGCCTGCTGTGATTCTATTTCTGTATCTTCCTTGACAGCACAAGGAGATAATATAACTTTGGAAAAAGTTCTCACTGTACTTGTTTAGGGTTCTGCATGATTCAAAATTCGATATGATTGTTTTTGTTTTTGTATGAGGCATTTCATATACATAAATAATTTTTTTGGTTGTTTCATTTCCTTATCTTCCTTGAGGAACTATTCAACACGTAAAAATGATTTTTGCAGAAGAATGTATAGTACTAAAACAATTTGAATGGCAGCTGCCTGCCGAAGAAATTGATTTCTCATCTTTGTTCTGATGAATTTGATGTCGAATGAGAGATACTTTAGGTCTTTCTGATGGATGAGGTCCACTAAGAATTGGGAACAAAGACACCAATGTAGCCAACCCCTGCAATAAAGAAGGCAAGAGATTGCGGGAAGAGGTATATGAAGTACTGGTTCTTCCCAAAGGTTAGATCGTAGCATCCACAGATGAAGAGGTAGGCCCCAACACCAAGTTCCAGCAAATGGATTCTGTTTTTAATCAACATAAAAAAGAAAAAGGTGAAATAACAAATGATAGTTGTAGAAAGTACACCTAAGTTGTTTGCTAGATGATTATTATCATGGTATCTTCAAATTATTTTTTCTAAATGAAGGTGGATATTTGCAGCAAATCAAATAAATAATGGACTGTTGCTACGTTGATGGGACCTAAAGATATATGGATTTGTAATCTTGTAGGGAACTTTTGAAAGTGATGACAAGTTAACGAACTAGATTTCTTCTCCTTGCATAAACCCTTCTTAATTACGGAATTTTCATCTTAAAATAACGATCACTTTGATGGTTACATTTTCTATTGAATAGAAGGGAAAATTGCAGGTAGGCTATGATGAAGTCCTCTAATTCTACAATGAATAGTAGTTTTGTGCACTAGTCTATGGAATTTAGTGAATAACTTTGGCGATATCAAGCACTACTTGATCAGTTACAGTTTCACTGAACTGTAAAATGTGTGAATATGGTGCAGAGGATTCCATTTTGCTCATTGAAGAAGTCGTGGGATCACTAGGCAGTGCCCGCTTCTTTTCTTCCCCTTCTTTCCAATAATGCTTGGGCATTATTGAGAACTTGAGTAAAGGGTTGACTTTTTAGGGGTTTTATAGAATTTGAAAGCGAGAACCCCTCTTTATTTGGTGTAACTACTTGAGCCGGATGAAAGGAAAGCTACTATGGAGTGGAGATCTTCATTCTTTTTTGAGGGATACTATGAAAAAATAGTAGGTTGAGAAACTAATTATTATCTATGGTGCGCTAAGGTAAAGGGTATAATTGTCTTTGTATGGTTATTGTATCAGTATGAGTAGAGGTTGAGGAGTGAGCATAATACATACTGTCCATTCGGTCTTCGAATAATATATTTTGCTGTCTCTTTTGTTTCTCTATTTCTAAGTTTACTTCTTTAAAATTTCAAAATCCCGCTATCCCAGGAAAGGAAAGAAAAATACCTTTCACCAATTCTTACGCGTGGCTTCCTTGGTGCTTTGCCTCCTGATTTTGTTTTAAGAGCATCTCCCAATTTCTCAGTGACCACCCATTCATTTGCTCTCCCTGCCTCCAGCAAACCTATCAGTGTTGCCTTAGTCCGATGCATTGACATGACATTTTCAAATAGGATCCAGAATACCAATAGGTGGAGTGATCTGTGCCGCGTACATTGAAGTCAGAACGGAACTCATAGTGAAGGTAAGATAAATTTCTATATAAAATAAGATAAAACTTGGATGCACTTTTTAGGTATTTGCTATTGAGTTCTCAATCGCTCCTTAAAAGAAGTTCATCCACATATCATGATTATATTGAAGAATCTAATAGTAATATCTAATAAATTATGTTCCACAAAGTAAAGCTCGAATTCTTAAATCTACTTTAAAGAATTAAAAAAGGAATAGTTTTGACCTTGGAGTTCCTACAGCATTAAGAAGAGTAATGGTGGAAGGTATATAAACAGCACCCCACTTAGGAACTTCCACTTCGGGAACTAGAACAGTTGCAGGCAAAACAACACAGTAAAACACAAATGTCACCACATGGGCTATGATCTTCCTGACAAAGAAAAAGCTGTATATCACATAGAACTTCTTCCACATTGATACTTTCTGCAAGATATGATAAACTAAGGATTAGAAGAGAAGATGGGTAAGAATAATTAGATTCCTTATTAAGTCACTCTGGAAAGGGGTCAAGAGAAAGAAATTTTTAAGGATTGATACCTTGTTTCTTATGATTTCCATTGCCATTTTCCTGAAGAGATTAGCGGGGCCACAAGACCATCGGTGTTGTTGATAACGGTAGGCTTTGAATGTACTTGGCAATTCATTTTTCACCTAAATTTTATCGACGAAATTCTCAGTTCATGCAAAAAGATCAATTGAAACGTGTTATTTAATTATTATTGAAATTAATGTGTGCACCATCCTAATTTGTCAAATCATCTGAGATGCTCATGACAATATCTGTTGTGAAAATATTCTTAGATAGACAGTTTATAAAAGATAGGTAGACCTAACAAATCATGGAGAAACATACAAGTATCTTAGAGGTGTGTGTCTCTAAAATGTACCTAATATGTTCACACACCTCTTTATGACTGGTTTATTTTACTCGCATTTTGCTGGTCTATCTATTTTTTATATGTAGTTCAACACCCAGTCAAATAACACTGCCAAGTTGATGACCTCTTATTTTGCTCAGATAAAGAGAATAACACTGCTGATGTTGAAGATAACAAGACATGGTTGTACCAGGTTCAATTATTTTATCCGTCTTAAGAATGCGATAGACCTAATCTCTTACTGATTTTAGACCTATACTTTTATAGGATTTTGTTAGGTTTTGGCTCAGATCTTTCAAAAACTGATGGGGAGATTATTCCTGGGAAATTCCATCAAGCTAAGTACACATGTCCTATGTGGATTTCTTTTCATAATTAACTTAGTTTACCATTAAAAAAATGTTTCAATTGACTAAACCAAAAGTTACAGACTAGCTCATAATTTATAATACCTTAAGGTCACCAAGGTACAAAAATTTCCAGCCCTTGAGACCAGCTCGAACAGCCAAGTCCATGTCTTCCACAGTTGTTCTGTCCTTCCATCCTCCAGCCTCATTTAGGGCAGAAAGCCTCCAAACACCAGCTGTGCCTGCATATACACACAAAATATAATCATCTAATGATCTTAATAGTTTTGCAGATTGTAAACAATGAGTGAAGCAGTTCTAATTAGGGAAATATTTACCATTGAAACCAAAGAAAGCATAAGTTGAGGACCCAACTTCCTGCTCAACAATGAAATGGTAATCCAATGACATCTCTTGCATTCTTGTCATTAAGCATTCATCAGCATTTACTGCAATACAACAAGAGAATTTTACTATTGCATCTCCTAAATTTTAATAATTGTCATATTTTTTGCCGGACTTAAGATTTTTCCCATGTTCCACAATTGGGCCATTAATCCACATTCACTCACTATTCTGGTTCAATGTTTTGGTTCAGTTTTCACAACTTTGCATAAGACATAGTACTCAAATTATCTCAAGTATATGTAATTATTATCCAAGCTTGCCAAAATTACTAAGCAATAGTAGCTGGAGCAATATTTTCCTAATTTGGACAAAATAATATCAGGGAGCTAGGTGTAAGGATTCCTGACATTTAGCCTTCCTTGGAAAGAAAAAAAGTATAATGCATAAATTGGCCTTCATTTCAAAGCTTGGGCCTGAATGTTGATTGAGTTTTCCTCAATGATTGAAGCCCAAGCTCCAGCCTAATAAGGAGCTCAAACAGGAAATTGGAAAAGGAAAGCTGTTTTATATCTAGAAGAGTCTGTCAGCCCAAAAAAAATCTAGAACACTTGATAAAAAACTTGGAGAACAAATAATCTGGCCCATGAGTTAAAGCAGTTGGTGGCAAAAAGACCATTTATAATGTTGTAAGTCATTCAAGTTCAAGGACAAGAAAAATTGGACTTGCCCCTTTCTTTTTTCCTTGTTAAGAATATTATTGGGTCTGTTTCTCACTAATTGACTGATGTATGGATTGAACAGTTAAAATTATTACTGTAAATGTGCATTAATTGTAAGAAATCTAAATTGATACAGCCCATAGAGCCAGTTAGGATTGATGTAGCCCTAATTTACAACTTTATACAATATCACTATCTTGTATACACCATAATAATTTCTTAATTCATATAATTTATAAATAATTTCTTCCTCTCTACTTGCATAACAATCTAGAAAGATCTTTTAATGTGCTGCGAGCATTAAAATTTAAAAGTAATAAAAGAAATAATTTATGTGTATATGAATATACACACACATATATATATATATATAGACACACACAAATACAAACAAATTACATATATTCTTCTAGTGAAGTCCAGCCGCTTTGAGATTGGAATGCCATGAGAACATCCATTAACGTCATTTTCAAAGCCACCAATGATTATTAAAAAGAAAAAGCATTTTCTAAACGCAAATTCATAATATCATTGGGGAAAAAAAAAATAATTTTGATTCTTCAAAAATAGAAAATATTAAAATAATTTTTCAAAACTTACAAAGTTAACGAATTTTGTTCTTACGAAGAAGTAAATTAATATTTTTATTTTTTAAATAATTTAATTTTTGAAAAATTATTTTGATGTTTTTTCATCAAATTGAGATACCAAAATTATATTATTTTCTATCTTTCACAAAACCAAAATTTAAGAATAAAAAAGAATTACCGAATTTCCAGCGAGCTTGGACGAGGGCAATTTGAGGGTTGTGAAGGAGGAAGGGAATGGTGTGGGTGAGGAAATGAGGGTCAGGCTGGAAGTCGGCGTCGAAGATGGCGACGTAGTCACAGAGTTTGACGTAACTGTGCTTCATCCCTTCTTTCAGAGCCCCTGCTTTGTACCCTTTTCTGTTCTCTCTTATCTCGTACTTTATGTTTATCCCTTTGCTGTCCCATCTCTTGCATTCATTCTCCACCAATTTCTGTCATTTTATTTTTCAATTTTTTAATGGTTCAAGAGTAACAATATCAGCTCAAATCCAGAGTAGAGATTGGAGTGGGTGTTGTTTTTTTTAAACTCAAAATTATTGAAATTTAAAAGTGTGTTTAATTTAATGTTTGAAAGATTAAAAAGTTTATTTGTGTTCTAAAATTACTAAAATTTTCAAATTTGAGATTCGAGTTGGTGTTGTTTAATTTTATAAATGACGAGCCACAATGGGTTTTCACAGAAAGAATCAAGATTGAAGTTATCGTTGTTCTTCAAGTTCAAGGCTCAGGAGTGTGTCCCCACTCAGCCTATTTTCTTTTTGGACAAAAATTAATGCAAACTTTTCGAAGGATTTATTAATAAAAAAATATGTAAAAAGGAATTTTACTTTTTTAAAGATCCAGATCTATATTTTCTAGAACTAGTAAAAGAATTGCACGAATGCACATGGGTGAAGTTAGACATAAGAAGAAAGAGGAGGAAAGAATTGTTTTTTCTTTTTTTTAACGATACCCTCTTCTTTCTCTATGTTTTCTTCTGCAATTATAAATTAAATGCAGGCAATTTTTCATTTTTATTTTTTCGATAAAATTCACGTATCATGTTTTACTGTAATCCACGTGTTATTATATATAGACATTTTGGTTTTAACAGTCACATTCTTATCACGTTTTTTTTAAATTATAAAAAAATATAAAAAATACTAATATGCATATAAATAGTTAAGAGTAAATAAACTAAAAGATTAAATTGTTGAGTTAGCCCAAATCAAAACTCCAGGAATATATTTAAACTCGCTAATCAAGATGAGTCAAGTAGATCCATATATATAAACAATAGTTTTGCAAAAAGGGGCAATTATTTAAAGGAAATTAAGAAGTTAATAGTGTGAGAGGAGAACCTTGATGAGGGGATCAGTGGAGTCATCAAGAACTTGAATGATGATTCTATCGGATGGCCATGATAATCCACATGCTGCTCCTATTGACAACTGGTACACCTGCACCCATTGGAACATTACCCCACAATCGCCATTTTCATGCCAATTTGTAATTAGTCTAAATTACTTCATCACTTGCTGTTATATTAGGTATTGTAAGTGTAAATAATGAGTAAAAAATAACTTAAAATTGACCGTGTACCATAAAAAAAATAATCTAAAAATAAATTATATGCCTACTGTGATTACAGGTAATTTAATTTTGTTTTTAATATGTCTTTAGTATATTTTTTTTTTTACATATTTAACTATATATATGTCTTTGAATAATAAGATATTTAAATTAATTAAATTAGATATCAAAATGAGTCAAATTAGTTCACAAAGATTATGAATCGATCAGACTTGTTTAACTTATCATACTTAAAGGGGTTGATAACTTTAATTAACCCAACCTACCAAGTAAGTTAAATCATAAATGGGTTAACAACAAATAATTAAAAAGAAAAGGCAAATAATATAAGTTGCAATGACAAATATATTTCAAAATTTGAATAACTGTATCAAACAATTAAATATATACTTAGAATATTCAAATAACTCCTCCAACCTTCTACAATCAAAACAAAATGATTATTTAACTAGTTTATTTCTTATTAAACAACTAAAATAAAATAAAATAAGTAAAATATTTAATTTTTTTTAATTAAAACCATTTGAATCTTGTCTTGAAAAGTTAATTATTATAAAAGAATTAAGCATAATCCTAATTCTTAATATTATTAGAATTAATGAAAAATAAAAATGTCAAAAAAACATAGGACATGATCTATGAATCAATCCGGACACCGTTATATAAAACACATGGAAATTAAGAATACTACCTCAATCTCATTGTACATAGGAATTTGCACCAGCACCATAGGGTAGCGAGAGCTGCCAAGCTCAACATCATCATCGTCCTTAAGAGACTCCCACTTGTATCGATTCTCAGGCTTGCGACCAAACAACCTCACAAGCACTATCACCATCCCCATATACACTCTCTCCACAAACAGCATCGCTGACATCGCCAGGCACACTATCACCATCACTTTCAATAATGGAATTATCAGAGGAGCCCTAGTTTGCTCCCATATCAACCCCATTTTGCCTGCAAAATTGGCGTATGCTACACCAGTTGATGTCATTAATGGATCCATGTGGGGCTCTCTGGTTTTGTTTCCTTTGAGGAGGAAAAGAGTAGAGAATGTGATCAATATATAGAACTAGAAGATTGGGAATTGTGAGAGCATGCAGTGTCTGGGGTTGGCTAGCTTTGCGAAAAGCACACGAGATGTTCGTAGAATTGCTTGTGAGAGAATTTACTGATTGATGCGATGCTTAGGAGTTACGTCAAGCCAAATGGAGATGATCGTGAGAGAGCTTTGGACTCAGTGGAAGCGATATTATGGCACTGTGCAAGATGAGATCAAAGTGCCAGATTCAGTTCCAACCAATGAACACTCAATTGAAGCAACTGAAATTCAAATCAATCAGCTCAGGTAACACTCTTTCTTAATCATTAGGGTTGGATTATTCTCAAAGAACTTTCTAAGAATAAAATCTTTGATGCACTCAATCTAATAAAGAAACATGCATGCTCTTAAAATCAAGTATGTTATACGAGACAGAATTCAAAATATAAGATGGAAAAAAGAAAATGAAGCAAAAGTAGTGAAGGGTGGTATATGTATATATGTGGAGAGAGAGAGAGAGAGAGAGAGAGAGAGAGAGAGAGAGGAGAATATATTTGGAGTTTGAGGGCTGTGAAGAGCAATGAGTAGTGAAGAGTATATATATAAAGGAGAAATTGCAAAGGGGTAAGAGTGAGAAGGGGATACAGAAAGCAAAGGTGAAACCAGAAATGAGTGTCACAAACCAACAGCTCTTGGGTTGAATCAAGCATGAATTTTAGTTATTGATTTTCATTTTGGTCATGAAAAAATTCAATGAACATGCTGAGTTTGTACTTATCTATCTGTTTCAGTATATTTGAGAGTTAAAGGCCGGCAATCATAGATTGCGTCCAATGGGAGTTGATTTGGTTTATTCGATTATACTTTTTTCTTTTAAATTGGCTCAATTACTTTCGAATTTTTTTATAAAAAATAAAACCCAAATTATTACAAAAAATAATCTCTCTCTATCGCCGCCTCAAAAGTATGTCAACTATACAAAAAATATGTCACATTGGTGGAGGGATTTTGAGTACACACATGGATAGATTAATAAACAAAGAATAAAAATTACCTTTTGTAATATATACAATTAAAATAACAGCATAGCTATCCCGTCCTTATGATGTTCTACTAAATTATATAAATTAAAATGACAAAATATTAAAGATTTTTTGTACTATATATATTATTAAAAAATACAAAGGTCAGTTTGAACAACTTATAAACCTTTTGAAAGCATAAATTATTATATGTTAATGAAAGTAAACTGTTATATATATACACTAAGATTAGTCAGTGTAAACTTAATTACTTATACTCTTTTAGTTCCAAGGCTCATTAACTTAACTATAATGTTAAAAAATTTTACTTTCAGTAAAGAAAAAAAATAGTTGAGTTTAAAAGTTTGTGCAACTCCAATTCTTTATTTTTTATTTATATTTAATAATAATTATTATTAATTTTACGCACACCAATATGTTATTTTTTTATATAATTATGAAAATAATAAATGATAATTATAGGGTCACTCAACATGAGATAGCTTTTACTTATTTTTTTTAAAAAATTGGATTGGAATAGAAAATGTAGCAAAATCCATGAAAGTGCTCCATGGTTTGCATTGGGTCCAAAACCATGGAAAATATGAGCATCATACAGCGTGCAAGAACACCGATGAAATTTCATCAACATGATTATTTGCGGCAAAATAATAATAATAATAATAATATTATGATGATGATTATTATTATTATTGAGGTCTCTAGAATGGTGTGTTATAAGAGTTAGGAAGGGTGGAGGCAGATAAATTTTTCTTAAGGGAGTCAAGCTATAAGCTACAATACATAATATATATCTAAAACATATTATACAAAAGGGGTTAAAATGGTACTTAAATGATAGAAAAAAGACATATTATATTAAAATAATTTATTAATTATATTGTGTTGTGACATATGTCATTGCGGTTGTTCAGGTGTCACAGTTGCATAATTTCCTAAACTTTCCCTTTCATTTAGTCCATCTCATTTAACTAATTTTTTTGTGAAAACATATGAAAACAATTTCAAGTAAAATAAATAAAAAATATAGTGATAATTGTAGATAATAATAAAGTAAAACAATTTATGTTTGCAGTAATAGAAACTAAATATTTAGGGATAGGGCAAATGTGAAAAAAAAAAAAGGTTGACAAATATAAAACATAAAGAGAACAAAACATTTTAATAAAAAGAAGGCAAAAATATATTTTTGATCCCTTAATTTTACATCAAGTTTCACTTTCATCCCTTAATCTTTTTAAATTTTCATTTAGTTTCTTAACTTATCTTATATTTCATTTTTGTCCCTTGACTTCATTTGGTTCCATTTTGGCCCCATAACTTTACCTAAAATTCTATTCTTGCCCCTTAATTTTCAAAAACTACTCAAATATTTTAATTATTCATCTATTAAAATGAATAAGTCCGATGAAACATAGTAATTTTCATATGAAGATTCAATTATATATTTTATTTTTTGACAAAATAAATTTAATGGTACTTAGTAGCCAAATTTGTTTTCTAGCAGTCTTGGCTTTTAATTCATATAAAGTTTATATCTTTAAAGTATTGTAATACGATGGTACTAAAGGAAAGAAACATTTGAATAATTCCTTGAAATTAAGGGTAAAATGAGAATAAAATAAAATTAAAGATAGAAGTAAAAGTAGGAGTAAAATTAAGGAACCATATTATAATCAAATGAATTTAAGGAATGAATTAAGAGTATAAGAGGGACAAAAGTGAAACCTAAGATGAAGTTAAGGGGATAAAGTGAAATTATCTAAAATTAGGGGATGAAAATGATACCCCAAATAAAATTTAATGAACCAAAAGTGTATTTTTGCCTAAAAAGAAAGTAAGTAGCATATATCGTACAAGAATTGGTAAATAGAAAGAGACCAAGCGAAAAGACTAATGAGACCATAAGTAATTTAATATGGACTTATATGAAAACTTTATTTATATGAGGAGACCATAAATGAATTTTATAAAAAAATTTACCGAGTTCTTCCTGGTCCCAAGGAATAAATTAAACTAGAACATACTAAGTTGACATTTAAGAACTGAATATATTTTAATTTTCAGGACTGACAACTCATATATAAAATATTTGAGTTTCACACACCCACACACATATATAAGAACTCACAGATACAAATGCAATACAAACAATAAATAAGTTTCTAAATCTCATGGTCCAAATAACGTCCAAAAAGATTAGCATAGAGGGAGAATATCAAGGCTTAAGTATCAATTTAAGTTTTCAAATAATTTATTTTGTATTTATTTGACCATTTTAATAAAAAGCACGAATTTATATAATTTTAATTGCACATCCTAGAAAATTACTTTTAGGAGCAAGATCCAAGGCATAAATACCATCTTATGATCACGTTAGACAAACAATATCAAAAATTAAAATTGCAATTCTCCCTCTCAAACAAATTATATATGATGGTGTTTTACGTAAATCATGAAGGCTGTCCTTATTCAATTATGATACGTCGTTCTTGCTAATAATTGCTAATTGATGAGGCTATGCCTATTTAATTAATTAAAACAGTTGATCAAAGTATACAAATTTGTTGGCTTTGATTTCGCTGTTTGGCCATCGAACAATCAATAAGAAATATCCAAAATTCCCTTTTTGAATGAAACCCATTGTTTGATTAGTATCCCTTATGAGGAGCGTTACAAGCAATCAATCTATTCTTTTTCTACATGGTAAATTAGTCAAAACAGATCTTTCACTGTACAGTAGGAGGTATTGTAATTTTTTTAATAAAAAAAATTATACGTCTAGTCATTTTATAACGTTAAAAAATTATAACATCCCTTACTATATAATAGGGGATTCAGATTTATAAATTAATTGGATATAAAACTTATTCTTTTTATCATGAAAATTATTTTTTTATCCCTCATCTATCACAAATTTAATAATTTGGTTCATTCACTTGTTGTAATGTCCAAATGGTCCTCATTGGTGGAAAACTATCATATTTACTTTCTGTTTTTTAAAAACAAAAATATTGTATTTAATTTCTCGGCTTTGAAATTCATATTAACATAAATTTTAACAAAATTTGGTTAAAGAAATTAAATATAGTATTCTTATCAAAAGTGAGAGATCAAGTGTAATATTTTTTAATAAATAAAAATTATTTGAACATTATAATGAGTAAGAGATCAAAATGATTATATAGTAATAAGTGAACAACCCAAAAAAATATTTTACTCATTTTGTTGGTGGATTAAATTTTTTATTTTAGCTTCAGCTATAACGTAAGCACCAACTACATTGTATTGTTTGCTTTGTTAATTTGTTTGATAAGCATTGTGAATTCCAACATTTTGTTTGATGAGCGACTTTTTGATATTTAGAGTTTAACGATACTGTATTTGATTGACAATGTTCTAAATGTTAAGATAAATTTAAAGCCCATCAAGATGGTCATATATGTGTGTATGCATATATACGCATACATATTATATAAACTAAATAAAATAGCAATATAGTATGACTACCTCAAGCTTCTAGGCCATCGAACAACATTAGAATAAATAGGGGTAGAGCGTGGGTGTTCAATCTTTTCATTACATTTTATATTTTAACGTACCAAACAGTTTCTAATGATCAATTTTTTTTTTTTTTCTATTCTATCTCATTTCCTTTTCTTTTCCACTAAAATCTCCCACCACAGACCTAAGTTCTTTTTCTATGACAAGAAGAGGATAAGTATGAAAGCTAAAAAAAGAAAAAAAAAAAAAAATCAGTAGTAATGGCTGTACCATCAAATCAATTTCTGTTAATGGGCATACCATAAAATTGTGCAAAAGACTTTCTATGTAAGGCTTTCACAAACTGGAGGCAAGCAAAGTATAAAGTAAGCATTCAACCTTTGCATCAAACTCGAAAAAGAACATGGGATTCATATGTCATTATTGGAACAAGTCCTCAAATCAAAGATGTCTACATTTTTAATATGCTTTTATATATGTAATGTTAATTATGTAAGAACTTTTCCGATTGGTTTAGACCATTGACTTTTCAAAGATGGTTTGGTAATGGTATCATCATTAATGAGAAACACATTGGTTTTGCACTTTCAGAGGTTGTGGGATCGTTATAACTACGTACATGACACAAACAAGGGAAGTGTATGGTCATGTCTGAGTGTTTTATAATAAAGTGAGGTATAGTCATAAAAAACAAAGAGGGTTATGTAATGGGCAATTAAAAGAGAAGCATCAAAGCATGGAATATCTTACCCATATTTAATTTACTTTTATTTGAGGGGTCTGAGTCAGACATTGATAACATCCAATTTTTTTATATTCTTAGCACAGTGTATCTATTAAGGTATAGGCATGAACAAAGTTGGGTGTTAAAATGTGCTGTTTAATGAAATATTACTATTCATACTTAATGGAGTTACATATGCTTTCTTTTATCTTTCAATCTGAACGTTGTAATCTTATTGAAATATATAATATTCTGTATATAAATTTTATGGACTTTCTCTGAATTTTGTACAAACTATATATAACTTTTCTGTCTCTAGAATTTATACTTTAATTTAAATTTTTTACTAAAACCCACATACAAAAATATGAGTATTTTAGTTAAAAGAAATTATATTGTACTATAATGAAGTATAACTATTTATTGTAAAAAATATTTTGTATAAATTCTTAAAAATAAATAATAAGTAAAATAAAATCATGTATACAAAAATTGTTATAATATATGATTAATTGTGTCAGTAATACTTCACGATCACGTTGGTAGGAAATACAATTGATAAGCCTCAAGTTGAACAAGAGGCTAACTTAGGTCAAGGAACTCCATCTGAGTCGATTACACATTCTATGGCCAAGAAGATTCAGGCCATGATTGTCCAGCAATTCAAAATGAAATCAACCCATTTATGATCCAAGCCTAATTTCTATATGAAACCCAAGTTTGAGTAGGCCAATTTAATCATGTGCTATAATGAATAAATTGTAAAAAGTCAATTATACATATGATGAATGCATGTGATGAAAGTTGAAATATTTATTGGTTAAAGTCTAAGTTAGGTTAGCTATATTTCTTTAAAAGTCTAAGTTAGATAAGTTAGGTGATCTACATTAGATGAAAAGTTTATGTTAGGTGAATTTCTATGCATGTTTTTTCAAATTAGGTGAAAATTAGATAAATCTTAGACTTATGCCATAAAGGTTGTTCTTGGCTATAAATATGAAAGTTATCAATGAGAAATGTAACTTTGAATGCTCTGAAAATTGACTTAGCCTCTTATATGCAAATTTTTTATCTAAATTTTCTAAATTTAGTAGTGAAATTATCCTTGATTCTTATCACTCTCCCTCTACTATTATAGAGTGTGGCAAATCACACATAGTATTCTTAAGTGTGGCGTACAAACTTATCATTCGAAATTACTAGTTTTTCTATCTTTTATTCTTTTCATTTACTTGTATTAAGAGATTATTCAATTTGAACTTCTTTGAAGCATATCAACAATGACATGGGCATTTAGTTTGCTAAAATGATATATCTTTGTTCTATGTATAACCAAACAGAACACAGCAACAATATGTGTTTCTAATTATTTTATATCAGTTAGCTATTTTCATTTGTTTCATTAATCTCTACGTTGAATAAAAATCTAAATTAGTTCTCTGACAAATGCTAACCTTTTTCTCACCAACTTCCCCAGGATTGTAAAAATTTTTAAAAGAAAATTTTATATTCTAACTTCGAAATTGAATGATGCGGAACATTGGCTGAAAAAACAAAAAGAATGGCTGGGGACGAATGTACTTCACTTCAAAATTTAAACATAAATGTATATTTTAAAGAAAAAAAAAAATGCAAACAGTGGTACACTTCTATTGGCAGATGATACTTCCACAACCATATTTATGAGGCCAGTAAAAGCTTCGTTGAAGGCAATGTGAGTTTCCATCTCTTTGAGTTTGTGAGTGTCGTTCTATGTAAAACTATTGTTTCCTGTAAAGTTGAAATGATGTCTAACCTGCGCAGTATAAAACTGATGATGAATAATTTAATCTTTCCAAAACCTTATCCTTCAGTAAATACAGAGTCTTCAACAAATAAGCACAACCCATGATTTTGCAAGTTCATTCTTTTCTTAATTTTCCTATATCACCAATGGGTATGCATACTACGAATTCTGGGCACAGTTTGTTCATGATCCTCCGGTCCAAAGTTGCCAGCTGTAGTTCCAGCCGGAAAGGGAATTGGTCCAGCGTGTCAGCAATTTAATCTTGCAAAGCTGGAAAGAACATAACAATGATGACCAACAAACATTCAAAATTCACTCTTCCATCATGTTTGATGTAGCATGCAAGTTCCGCAAGGCTTCAGGCACTGCCTGTACACACTGTTCTAGAATTTCAATGAGTGGTCCCGCAAGTTTTCTATCTTCTTTAGTTAAGAAACTGTGCAATACACCATTGACACTGTGGCGGGCCATGCTTGTCAAAATATGCACATAACTGTTAATAGACGGTACAAAACTGGGTAGAACTACTACATCATACTTCCCTATATCTGCAGTAGATGTATGCTCCAAATCAATCATGGAAACCGCCGGTTTCATTCTTCTGTCTGAATCCACACTGTATAACATAACATAAAGAAGCTATTCAAAATTTAAACTGGAAAGAAAAGAAGAAGAAGAAGAAGAAGAATGATTTGAGGCATTTACGATGGCTTAGCTTTAAAGACTAATTGCTAATAACATGATGAAAATGAGATTGTTCCAAAGTCATGCATTTAAAAATATGACTTTTGATACAACTATCATAAAGACTTCAACATCCTCGTGAATGTAATTCATTCTTCTTTTAATGTTAAAAGATCACTTTACTTTAACAATCACATAATTTAGGAATCTGTGGCAGAACCAACTTCAACAAATCTACACAACACCTTTAATGAAAAAGCATAATTGATGCTTTCTAGAATTATCTTATTTTGTGCGTCATCTTCTGACCATTTCCAGAGTTTGCCCATCGGATTAACTCCTTAGGCCCATTTACAAACTTCTTGAGGCCTCAGCCCATTATCAAATTAGTTTGCAGAGCTATATCTTAGAATCATCAAGCTATGTATGTCATATAATTATTATTAGTTTTTTAAGCTATAACTATTAATGATGCCTGCAGCAACCCCTGACCATCTATTATAAATTTTCATTTTCCATCATTGATCTACATGATTCGCAGATCAAGTGGGAAGTTAAACAAACTTCTATGTTGATAGGTTAGATTTCCTTTTTTGGTATAATTAATCTTTTGGTGATAACACAAATTAATGTGCAACTAGATATGTAAAGAAGCATCTCCCACTTTACCTATCAGTAAATATTTGTGCATCAGAGACAACTGAAATGGAATAGCCCTTGGATTTGAGTGCAGTAACCAAATTTTGAGATTTGACAACTTTCCTTAAAATATATAACGCATTTATCTTACGAGTCTGGCCACTCCAACATTGATCCAGGGCTTGGATGCTCTGCAAAAGTCAAAATATTCACAAAGGGTTTTACAACTCATGCATCAAAAACTATGAATATTTACATGTGCGCATTTTTTGGAGCTATAGTTAGGAAGGAAAAAAGTATATAGGAATGCCTATGCATCTTAAAATTAAAATCCAATCTGTTCAGGAGCTCAGAAACCAAATCAAGACAATCGACAAATAACTTAACCATTTAGGGTTTTAAAATGTAGACAATGGGAATTTTAAATTTTTGGAAAAATTCAAACTAAGGAAGTAGCAGAACTGAAAGTAAACCTAGGATGGGATTGCTTTTAGTACAAACTAGCAATAGGTTGAGCAGTTCAGCCATGTTCCTCATCAGAGAGCATCATCAATATACTCATCACAGTGGTATAAATGTCCATTCTACACATTTCTTCTATCAATTTACTGTTTCATTTACTTATCTGTTTGGCCTTCCAATCTTAATTTTTAATCTAATCTTCACTCTCAAATTTCCAGTAGGCACAAGGATATGAAGTCTTCTTGACTATTCAAACAAGCTTCAATGAAAACAAGGTATCAAGACAAATAGCACAACAAAACTTCAACTTTATGCAGAACCGTGGGCCTTTGAGTATACAACACTGATGCAAGTGCAACAATTATACGTGAAGGCTAAACACATTATTGACGACAAAGAAAAGTATAAACATTAAATCACACAACATTAAGAGGAAACCAATTTGCTCATCTGAGAAGGAAAAAATAAACCTTAATAAGCTTATTCTAAACAAGAAGAGAGGAAATAACCAAACAAGGAACAGTATAAAGGAGTCCAAGACTCCTAAAGCAATTGTAGCTTTATATTTGACTGTAAAGATATCTTGTCTAAGTTAAATAATTTGATCATATGGCGAGCTTACAGAGCCTCTAAGATATCACATATTATCATATACCATTAATTTTCCTCGGAGAAAAAAATAGTGATGAAGGCACCAAACTTTGCTGCTAAACCCAAATCTTGAATTAATAGGCTATATAAGGATTAAATTTGACAAAACTATACAAGAGGAATACATAATTGTTTATCTAATTAAATAAAGACAAAGACAGAAGCTAAGACAGAAAAAGTATTGCCGTATGCTATGCCCAATAGTCCTACTTTATTTCCTTAAAAAATACATGGAAGAATACATGTTTAGAATACTAAAACATATACCTCTTTTAGTTTTTCTTCTTCAGATGCACACACTTTCACAGACTGAAGAATGCATGAACTTTGACTTGCAACTGAACCATTAAGAGATAGTCTACAAATAGATCCTGCCAGAAGGTAATGAACTGTTGGGATAGATGTATGATGGGTGCAATCACTGAAAACCACAAGTCGGGGAGCACCAGAAATAGACTCCTTAATTGATTTTATGGTATCAATGTGGTCAGCGCTACAGATAGAGTTCAGCCCATTAACAACCTATTGAGTATTACAACAATAATTAATCACATGATAAATAATTAATATAGTCCAAAAAAGTTTAACATTAACTATTTTCTTTTTGGATAAAAGTAATAATTCATATACAGAAATCCATCTAACATATGGGAAGACAGGGAAAAGGGGGGTGGGGAAGGGAAAAACCAATGGTCTCAAGTCTACAAGTAATTATACATATAGAAGTCTACTGTTTATACTGTAGGAATGTGGGAAGTACTGTAGAACACCCAGTATGATGATAAATACTAAATTAAGACAGCTCAGAATATACACAGAAAATACAGCTAGCTAAGGTACAGCTGTGTATACAACATATATAAAATGTTGATATTTACAGCATTCTAGCACTCTCCCTCAAGCTGGAATGTATATATCATATGCACTAAGCTTGTTACTTATATAATCTATTTTAGTAAACCTCCAATAGATTATATAAAGATGTCTGCTAGCCAATCATTCAAGTTGAGAATGAGAAAACAAGTAGCACTACTTCCAGATATAAAAACCTTACTAGATTAAGCTGTTTCAGTACTTTGCTTAGTGCTGGTTATAGGGCCAATTTTCACATTATAGAAATACCATACTGGATCAAGTGATTTATTCAAAATCATAACATACACCAAGCACTGTCACTCCTTTCTAAATTAAAGGATGGACAATAATTCCTGCCTCTCTGAGCCACAAAAGTCATCCAATTCTCTAGATTGTCAAATATTGAAGGCTTAGAGCCCTTCAGCACTGAATCCCACATGATTGGCATGTCAACCAATAACTCTTGGCCCATGTAAAATGTTTTTTTAATTTCAAAACCATGCAGTGTGTTTGGTTTGCAGTAAAATACCCCCAGAATCACTGCAGGGGCCTAGGACGTTTGTTTTTCCAGAAGAGGTCTTGGAAGTAAGAACAATTGGCAGAGACAACTCATAATAATACTGAGAAAAAAGCATTATAACACAGATAATATCAAGATGAATACTGATAATATTGAGAAGAGTAAGAGAAGGGTGATAAGAATATTAGAACATATAAATTACATAAAATGTTCTTGCAAGTTCCTAATAATGATAAATCAGATAGATGAGAAGTGCAGAGTGGAACAGTTCACGGATAAATTTGTACTGTCATATTTCATCTTCACTTTTGCCTGTTGTTAGAACTATTTAAAAGATATTAATAGTAATAGTAATAATAACCAAGCATTAGAAAATAATCAAACATATAGAATACATTAAAATAAGGACAGAAGATTTCCGTCTATGGAGAAATGGAAAGAATAATTACCAGCATAGAGACACTAGATATATCAATAGCCTTCAAAGAAACAAGTTCCAAAAGCCTTTCAGGAGTGGAAACAAGGAACTCAGGCTCACAGCTTTTTAGACTGATAAAGACAGAATAAAAAGTTTGGTGAGAAGCTGACTAATATAACATGCATATTGAAAAGAGATGCAAAAAGTATGCATGAGCATGTTCAAAATATCATACAAATACGTAGGAGGCTTTTACTATATAGAATTCCATTTCTTAATCTCTCACCAAATCAAAAGGCTGGTTCTTGCCAACCCCCTTTGGAAATAAAAGGCTTCCCTCAAAGGTGAAGTCATTCATTGGGAGAAAGTACTACACTGAGATTTATACATATGATTTGTAGCAGGCTTGCAAACCACACAAAGCACTCACTCCCACTATTCATATTAAGTGTTGTTCCTACTCTAAGATTAGTAGTCATACACTATTCAGTGTGAGATAATTATGGTTAAGACATTTTGGTATTTCCGGGGAATAATGATGATGTCCAACATTTATTTGCCTTTGGAAATAGCAAAGAAGGAAAGGTCCCAAGGCATTGTGCTATCTATGCAGTTATTTGGGGTCTGGTTGGAGACAAATACCAGAATATTTTCGAATAATTCTCTTCCTCTACATATTCTATGGAAAAAATTGCATTTTTTGGCTTCCTTATCATGCTCAGCCAATAGATTGTTTAGAGGCGTTTCTTCTATAGATTTGAAGAGATATTGGAGAGCATTGCTAAGTTTAATTTGTATACCAAATTGTGTTTGGTCTCTGAGACGTCCAGTTTATTATATAAAGATATCTTCTCCTCAACTTATGTACTCCACAACTTTCTTTTTCTGATAAACTTTTTTCTTCCATTTATACACATTAGAATAAATTGCATATGCACTGCATCACACATAACTGCAAAAGAACAGGACAAGGATTCAATATACATGGATGTCTATCATTGCCATGCCCAAAAAAAAAAAAAAAAAAGAAGTGAGAAAGTTATGTGACATGGCCCTTCTAATAAAAACATAACATCCCTATGTTGGGTCAATTAATAACTTAATGGCTTTTCCCAAACCATGGATGTATCAGAGTAATTGATAATCACTCACATTAAGTTTGAATTGAAAAAAAATGCAGTGAGCATTACCAAACAGTGATAAGATATATTGCTTATGCTCCAAAATTGTCCTGCCTTTTGATCACAAGCATCACTACCTTACAGAATTATACTATGAAAACAAAAACTAAATTAAAGATTCACCAATTACCCTTGAATCTGATGGTCTAAGGAGGCACCTGGATGTATACTAACTGTATGAATTCCAAGAGGCTTCAAAGCCTTGCAAACTGAGCGGACCTGTTCATCATTTTTAAATTTTAGAGTAGAAGTTACTGACAAAGTAGAAGTCAAGGGCTTGAAGAAGCTCCACAGGAACAAGCAGCATTGGTTCTTCCTTTCTATTTATTGTGTTTTAGCAAATAAAACAACAAGAGGTCATATCATGCATGTTGCATCAGAGTTCACATTAAGTACCTAGATCTCTTCCATTATGCATCATTTAATTATTGATGAGAACAACAGAATGCAATCCCAACGACCAACCCATTATACAATAAGAAAAAGGAATTAAACAAGGAAATCAGCACCTTGAGCAATAAAAATTAGAAAGGAAAAAATACAACTTCAACTTATACTAAGAAATATTTTCATATAAACATGAAGAGGAAAGATTATCTGCAAACCTTGGCAGCTTGTTCTTGGGAAGGTACGAGGAATAGAAGAAAGGGACTGCCAAAGGATAACCCTTCTTTCTCCTTTCTTGCAATAGTATCAGCAGCACAAGAAACCATCCAGGCAATTTGTTCAGTGGTAGCAGAATTTCCACTGGTCTCCATTATATCTTTCCCAGTAGAATAAAATTTCCAAAATTCTAATCCCCATGTGTTAAAAAGCAAAGAGTCTCCCTCTTCAGTGTAAGCATCATCATGTCTCAGGACATTTTCAATTGAACTTAAACACCATATAAGAAACTTCGAAGGGGACTCAAGGTTTTCACAACCTTGTCCCCGGGAACCACAAAGGCTGCCCTTCTTAATCACTTCAATATTCACTCTTTCTGGGTTAGTAATACATTCCTGACCCAGATAACGGGTGGCTGTCAGAGATTTTTTCTCTTCATTCTTCAGATCTGTGACCCCATTTTCCCCTTGTAAATTGTTAGATTTTGAAACATTCCCTCCAAGCAGGCCTTTCCTTCTAGCAGCACTCTTCCCATCAACAGACCTCTCATCTTTCAGGGAAGGTGTTTTCTTTTTAGAACGCTTTGTTTTAAATTCCTCTTTCCCATATCGATCATTGAATGGATCATCCGGAGTAGGCAGGCTAAAGCACATTCCCTGCAATACTAAGAAGAAGTATTTTACAGGAGAACATATCACAATAACTTACTCTACAACAATTACTCATAATATTGACCATGAAACATTATTCAACAAACAAAATGGATCACATGACCATATTCAACTCGATGATCATCACCAGCCACATTCTTATACCATCCAATATTTACTCCAGATAGTGGCATATAAGTCTATCAGGTTTCCCAAGAGCTAATATACAAAATTTTATGTCATAAGACCTAATCTGAAGACAATCATATACCACCCTTTTTTTTTCTGATGAAAAGGAAAATTAATTGATGAGAAGAGAGAATAATACATAGAGGTACAAACAAAGTGAATACTTCACATTTCCAAATAATGAAAATAGATTTTAAGAAATGAGAATAACGAATGAAAATTCAAAGTACTTTTAGAAACTAAGCCCTGCTTTATAATTTTTAATACTAATTTTCACATTGCGTTTCAGAAAGGAATACAGGAAGAAAATAAAAGTTACTAGGATCACCATAACCAGTACTGGGTGACAAGAGAATAATATTGTTTTGCATTGAGTGAGCATAAACCCCAACCCACTACAGTCTTAAATTCTTAAATAATTCTTCCACAAACAGTTGTACTGACTATAACTATCAATCAACAATTCCCGAAAACATCAAGAAGCTACAGTTTACCCAAACGTATTCCCAGCAGCCAAGAATAGGCATCAGTAATGTTAACAAGGAAGTACCTGGCAGATGCGGCGTTTTCCGGCCAGGCGGCGCTTCTTGGCTGCGATGATGGAGGCCACCTTTGCAGAGACCGATGAGGAGTCGTTCTGCTTTCTGAGCTTCCTCCGAACGGCTTTATTCTTCTTCCTTCTCACTGCATCCTCCCCCTTGGCCATTACTACAAGAAAGCACAGGCTCGTACTGGGAGTAACAAGCGGAGGCTATGCTCTCGTTGCTCCTACAGAGTATAAGATCTTCGCGCACAAACAGCTGTGCCGGCTAAAAAAGAACATATGGGTTTCTTTGGCGGCCCTGTTGCGGGGAGGGATTCCTAGAGCAATTTTTTTTTCGGTGGGGAAAAAAATATAGGACTTGTTTGATTTTTAATTTATTTCTATGTTTTTAGAATAGTTTTGTGAAATTATTTTTTAGAATAATTTTTAAAAATAAAAAACTTAAAAACTTTGAATCTTTTATTATTAGAAACATATTCAAAATTTCAAAATTATTTTTAGTTCTAATTTTACTATTTAGATAAAAATAACTATTTATTTTATGTATTTGTTGACATTACATGGTTAATAAATATGTGCATGTGTGCGTGGAGACATGTACATGTATATATATTTGTACGTAACAAAGCCATTATTTTTATATTTGTGTGTGTAGCTGCATATGTGTATGTATTGATGTTATATATACGTTGACCCCATTTGGTTGATAGAAATATGTGAATATGTGTGATAAAAATGAAATGGTAATGGGAATGAGAAAAATAAATAAATAAATAAATACATTTGGTTGTACATGAAATTAAATGAAAAGAAGATTACCATGATTTATTTGGTTTGATGAATTAATGTAGGAGGGAAAGGAAATAATTGAGAGGAAAGTTATCATATTATTTTTGAATAAAAAATTATTATTATAACATATATTCTAAAATATAATAATTATTAAATCTTAAAAGTAGAAAAAAATTATAAACAAATTAAATAATACAAAATAAATAAAATTATAATAAAAATGTTTAGATTTTTAGATTATATATATCATAAAATTTTATTTTTTATTGTATTATATATTAGAATATTTAGAATATTCAAAATTATCATATTAAATAGATTCTAATTTTGAATTATAATCATATATATATATATATATTCTATTATTATTATAATTATTGGTATATTAACATAATTAAATATTTATATAATAATTATTAATGAGAAATATAATAACATTTTAATTTAATAATTACGATATTAAAACAATAACCAATCATCGCTAGCATTAGACAAATCTCTACTTATACCTTTCCTGACAAAAAATTATGTATGAAGAGGTGGGACTTACGTGAGTTCATTCATTTCTTTTTTCCTTTTTATTTATAGCGATGAACCAATGGTACAATTTGGGGTATTTTGGGCAACAAAAATAACTCACCTGGGAGAGCAACATCATTCCATCCATTTTGGAATGTACTGTGGTCTCCCACCAACGTGGGCTAGAACTCTCTTGCTAACGATGGATTCTTGTCGAAATAAGTGAACCAAACGTTGTTAATGGATTGCCTCTCCCATTCCTTCGCCTGATTGCATATTTGATATATATGTATATGTAAGTGTATTTATATATGCATATATATATATATATATATATATTACGTGTATATAATAATTTTATTATATATATCTTTGTATTTATGCACATAAGTGTATATACATGTGTTATGTATTCAATATATAAGTATGTACATGGAAGTTTGTGCGTGTGTTTTTATTCAGTCAAGTTAGATATTCAATTCATTTAAAACTTAACCATATATTATTTTTAATATTAATTTTATTTATAATAAATTTTTAAAATGTTAATTCTTTTTAAATTTTAATTATTTTTATTTTAAATGGTTTTTATTTATTTCATTCTTTTCATTTAAAATCTTTTTTTAACATAATTATAAATTTGTCATTAATAAAAACAATTTTGAAAAATAAGGAAAGACATCTAAAATTTGTTTTTGTTTTTTATTCTAAATTTTTTTTAATATTTTAGAAAAATTGATAAAAATCATATTATTAAACAAGTTTTTCTATCTCTTTATTTCTTAAAAACAAAAAAAAATATTTTTAAAAACAACATTCAAACAAGTCTATATATTTTTCATTTTTAACTCTTTACCTCAGTTTTTTTCAAATTTAACGCTAAAATCAATAATTTGTTAATATGTTGATTGATATATTTAATATTGATAAATTATATTTACATTATTATATTAACTTAAAATTGAAATTTAGATAAATTTTGAGAAGAAGAAGTGAAATTCAATTGTTTTAAAAGCAAGAGAATAAAACTATTTATTTTTAAATTACAAAATCAACTTAAAAATTTTTCAAAAATTGAAGTATTAAAAGTATATTTAAGGCAAATGAATAAAATTCTAATTGTTTTTTGTTTCATCATAACTCAATTTGACTTAGTGTTCATTTTTTGACAAAAAAATTTAAGTAGTGGCTACTTAATAATTTATAGTTTTTCATTATTTAATTTTTATTAAAAAAGTTATTTGTTGTGCTATAAAAACATACACACAAAGTTAAGTGTTATAGAATAAAATAATGAGTCAAAAGTGTTGTTCCTACCAATATTTCTCAGTAATGTAGACGCTAAATATTAAAATTGGTACGCTAACTTAAATCAAGCCAATACAATCATCAAAACGATTTTAATAATAGGTGAACCAAAAAATTATTTATAGTATAAAAACCATAAACAACGAATTAAGACCAAAATAGATTACGTGAGGCTAATAGGCATATATATATATATATATATATATATATATATATATATATATATATATATATATATATTCTTATGTCACAAGTGAATTAGCTTACTCAACTTAGTAAGTTTCATGAACACAAATTATCTAACTTACGATGTAATTCTAAATTTCCTTTTCCAAGCTCACACTGTGATACCTATATTAGTCTAATTGACAATCAAGCAATTGGAAGCATTCAATACAATATTGCATATGAAGTTGCATATCATTTATCACAAATCAAGGGAGCGATCAATACCTACCACGTACTAAAAGTTCATAACAATTATAGATAATCTTTTTCTTTTCTTTTGGCCATCAGCAAGATTGAAAATTAATTAACCACCACCACCACCAACAACAAAAGACAAGGAACTAGAAAACCCAAATGGAAAAACAAGAGAAAAAGCACAGAACCAAAAACCACCGCTCACAAGGAAACAAAAGGAACAACACACCAGACGATAAACACAAAATAGAAGAGAAAGCAGAAACAAGCACCCAGAAAAACCAGCGTTAGCCAATGCCCCTGCCTGACACCACAAGCCTCCTTTGCCAAGGTTAAAGCTAACGGGGATGGGGGATTGAAATCCCAACCAACCGAGGACATCCCCACTTCAGTGTTTTGCAAGCCAATCAGCTGCAAAAGTCGCAGACCTAGGAACCCAACCAAGGTCAAACTCAAGCTTATTATGTAGTAAACCAGCAAGCTCACCCACAATAGTTGAACTACGTCATTCATTGCCGCTAATTCACGTAATATAGTGGGCTGGTGTGAGTTGAGTCACTGTTCGTACTGTCAGACACACAGTATAAGCCCAGTTAGAGAATTTTTGAAATAATTGCTAAATAATAAAATAAAGATATTATTTCGACACCCCATTTCCCATTGGAGAAACTGCCATCAACTTTCACTCTAAAAGAACCACACTCAGAGGGGATCAAGGGACACCAGCCTCCAAAACCTCCTAATCAGCACACAAACTAGCATTCTCTGTAGCTAACTAACCATTGGCCTCCCAGAATTCTGTTGTCGCCTTTATTATCCTATAGATAACAGACTTTGATCCAAATCAACCAACAAATAGTGGCCCCTTGAGCTTTTCAATATCAGCTAGCTTTAAATTAAAGAAGATCCAGTATACCAAGCATCTATTCTGCTTATATTTTAATCCTTCATGATCGAAGTGAAATTGCTCCCAAACCATATAGCCGTCACCCAATTACAAAGCAGAAACAAATGCTCACTGGTTTTCATATCAGCATTACAACAGGCACATTAAGGGCTTAAACCACAACCCTTTTTCCATAAAGTAGCTCTAGTTGGAAGAGAGTTTGTGAAAAGCCTCCAAAGGAAACAATTAATCTTCAGGGACTCTCAAACTCCAAATTTCTTCCACAGCTCATCAAGGATAACAAAAGACAAGGAAGCTTTAGATGAACGCTCATCATACAATCTACTACACATTCAATGGTATCCCTTCTTCATAGAATACACACCATTAGAACTACCAGTCCAGCACATACTATTTTACAACCCCCTAGGATTAGGTATATTCCTAATAGCTCTGACTTCCTCAACAGACAAGAATTGTTCAACATTACTCCAATCCCACTCACCATTAACAGTACATTCTGCTACGGAGAGATTCTCCATCTCCTCATAAAGAATTCCAGATTTAACTCTAAAATTTGCCACATCCAAGATCCAAGGGTCTCTCCAAAAGTATATATTCTTGCCATTGACCACTCTCCAGCATAACATACTTCTAAGCATATGTCTTTCTTCAAGAATACTGTGCCAAGCCCATGAGGCTCTAGTTACTCTTATTACATTAAGGAAGCCTTCATTATAGAAATATAAACCCTTTTAAAATTCAGACCACATAACTAATCAAGTTCATTAGTGATTCTCCAAGCCCGCTTAGCAACAAGGGCTACATTAAAGTTATAGAAGTCTTTAAAACCAAGCCTTCCCTCATTTTTAGCTATAGACAACTTCTTCCAAGCCATCCAATTGATCTTCCCTTCCTCCTTTTCCTGTCCCCACCAGAAATTGGCAATCAGACTATCAAGCTCTTGGCAAGCTCTCTTAGGAAGCAGAAAGACAGACATAGGAAAGGTGGGAATTGCATTGGCAACAACCTTGACTAACACTTCCCTACTAGCTTTCCACCCCATAAGTCTTACTCTGTAGTTTTTCTCTGACAAAAGACAAGGCCTCTACCTTTGATCTTCCCCACAGGATAGACAAACCCAAGTATTTCCTCGGTGAATCAGCATTCGAGATATTCAAAATACTACTAAGGTCCTCTACCCTTAAACACATTTCCAGAAAAATAAATAAATAAAGGGAAAATTTATCATTTGTCTTTATACTTTGCATTAATTTTTAAAATGGTTCTTATAGTTTATTTTTGTTCAAATCATTCCCAACACTTTCCAAACATTTGAAGATTAGTCCTTGCCATCCTTATCCGTTATAACACAATCTAAATTATGATGATGTGTCTAATAATGCTAAGGTGTCATGCACACGTGGAATTAAATTGCCAACTTGGCACAAAAAACAAATAAGAAAAAAACAGGGCTGTGGCTCAAAAATATTCGCTTGTTTTTGGCATAAAAATGGATGGAGAAAAAAAGGAAAGAGAAGAAGAAGAAGAAGCAAGCAAGCAAGCAAATGTCACTTTTGTTTCATCAAAGCCAGCCGATGAAATTTAAAAGTAAAAGGGAAAGAACAAGAGATGGAAAGAGTATTGAAAGGTTGAAAGTCGCAGAATGATGAATGTTGATTCAGTTATGGTTTTTTTCTTTTTTTTCTTCCAGTAAAAACATAACTTCCATTTGAAGCATCAACGAAAAATACATAATGCAGAAATAACGTCCTAAAATAAACAACTAAAGCTAAAGTAAGACAACAAATACATAACTGAAACAGAGTAGAAAGAAAAAACGAAGAAATAAAAGACAAAGCAACGAGGAAACAACAAGACTTAACCAATTCCTTCCCTAATGCATGTTGTCCAATTTTGTCCTAATCCTTTGTACCCTAAAGTCTTCTCCTCCAACCATAGCCTGCTATCCATGCCATTTCTGGTAGGTTTCGAAAGCCAATCATGAACATCCCACATCATATCCCATAAGCAACCCTTCTACAGATATTGTTTAGTTCCCTCTGAAATTCCATTTCAATCTCGTCACTTCAAAAATTGTCTTCTTATCTATACACACACACAGCACATGACCCTTACTCTTGGAGTTGGACTTGAACCTATCATCCTCAATAACACACTATATCAATATGTCGGGAGCAACTCTGGTTTTGCAGTACCTTTGTCGATATATTTGCCCGCGCCATTTCTGCATTGGCTTCCTCCATCCATTCCACATCCTTGTCTTCGAGACGTACTCCCTATTCCGAGTCCATAAAAATGATGATGTAGAACCCACATGCTCGCTCTGATCTAGAAACAGGAATATTTCTTTCAACCGCAGGCCCTTCTTTTTGTTCTATTTCTTTTTTCTTTTTGGCACCAAGTTGCCATTTTAACTCCACATGTGCATGACACCCTCAGCACCATTAGACATTTCATCAGAATTTGGACGGTGTTATGACAGAGATGGATGACAAGGACCAATTTTCAAATACTTAGAACGCTGAAGCTGCACAGTATTTATCTGAGATCAATTTCATACACTCAAGATTCTATAGTCATCTCGCAAGTTATATACCTATTAATTTCCTTTCATTAGCATGCTTAATGATAATTCTGGACGAACATCTACTACAATAATAAACATATAAGGCGAGATAGGTCCCCCTGTCTTAAACTTCTTTGTGGAGAGATTTAAATAACTTTTTTCCCAGAAAGCTTTAGATTAGAAGAAATAGAACTAATACACAACGCTATTTTCCTAACCCAGCCTTTAGAGAAACCAAATTTCAGCAACACCTCTCTAAGAAAGTCTCATTCTACCTTGTCATAAGCTTTGTTCATATCTAATTTCATAGCCATCCTCTTGACATTAATCCTTTTTTTCTTCAAAGAGTGGAAAGCCTCGTGAATAATAACGGTGTTATCAAAGATTAATCCACCTTTAACAAAATCTCTTTGATTTTCAGAGATGATTTTGGGTAAAATTCCACTAATTCTAGTAGCTATAATACGAGAAATGTCCTTGTAAGAGAAGTTGCATAAACTAAGGTCTAAATTTGTTTACTTGGTCTGCCACTTCCACCTTAGGAATTAGAATTAGATCAATCACATTTAAAGCAGTGAAACTTGAATCCTGTTCAAAAAACTTCTTGACAAAACCACAAACCTTTTCACCCTCAATCTCCCATGATTTTTTATTAAAAAAAAAATCCCTGAAAAAACCATCAAGGTTAAGGGCCTTAAGGCTTCCCAACTCATTCACATCTTTTCTAACCTCCTTATAAGAAACTCATCTATTTAAAAACCAGTTATCTTCATCAATCACCATGCAGTCTACATATTTCAAAACTTCAGACATATCCCTATCACCATTCGTAGCAAACAGGTCCATATAGAACTTCTTAAACTTTTCTGCAATGTCAGAACTCTCCTCTTCCCAAGACCCGTCATTATTCGTAGTCCTCACCAATTTGTTCATTGCTCTCCTTTAAATAATGGATGCATGAAAAAATTGTGTTTTTAACACCTTCCTTTAGCCAAAGCACCCTAGATATCTGGTGCTAGCATGATTCCTCTCTTTGCATAATTCCTTAATTATTTTTTTAATATTAACAACCTCTAAAGCAGTACAATCATCCCAGGCTCCACTATAGCACCTTTGGAGACTACACAGCAACTTATTCATCTCCTTCACATTGTTCAAAAATTTAACTTTATTCCAACTAATTAACCCCTTTCTAACTTGATTAAGGTTCTCAATAAAATCATTAATCAGAGAAACATCCCTTTCCACATTCCTCCTCCCATTTCTATCAACCATACCCATAAAACCATCGTGCTCTAACCACATATCCTTAAATCTAAACATTTTCAAAGAAAGGCCATCAACATAAGAAAAAAAAAATTAGCAATGGTGAGTGATATGACTCAATAGCCTCAAAATGAATTACTTGTGCTTTATGCAACACCTCCCTCCATGCCACATTACAAATTGCCATGTCCAGTAATTCTTTAATATGTACTTGTCTGAGTCTCATATTAAACCAAGTAAAGGGATCGCCCTTGAACTTCAAATCTAGGAGCTTTTCATTGCACATGAACTGTTGAAAATTCTATAAGCTTCTCCATGATCATTTCTTCCCACCTTGTTTATCTGAGGTATACATCAGGTCATTGAAATCCCCTAAATTCAACCACAGATAGTCAGACCTTGGGTTTAAACTTCCTAACTCCCTCCATAACCTCTGTCATTATCTTTCACACGAAGGGCAATAATCTCAGGTTATAAAGCCCACTATAGTATCAATGCCACCTTCACAAAACACATATATAATGTTCTTCACACAATATAGTACTTCAATGTCTACACTAGATCTCTATCATAATGCATTATTGATAACTTTATGAAATAGAGTTATTTTAGTCACATTCATGCTAAATAACTGAGAAATTTTATTAGTTTTATGATGGTTTTGAGTGAATTGTGCTAATTAAGTTATTTTGCCTTGGTTGGTCTAAGTTTTAGGTTGTTTTAGTGTTGATTCATATTAATTTGATGAATTACATGCAAATAATTTGCCATATTGAAGCCACTCGTGGATTTTCTTATTGTCTAGGCCTTAGAAGAAAGAAATGATAGTATTGGCAACAAGCAAGTTAAAACTTAACTTGAGGTAACATTTAAACCCTTAAATGTCCAAATTTAGAAATAGTTATTTCACATAAATTTATAAAGCTCTTTGACCATTCCAACGAGTGGTAGTTCATCAAATTTTAACATCACAGGAGAAAGTTATGGGTGAAACATCGAAGCTTATACAAAAGGCAACATTTCAACACTAAGGCACTGGAAGAGCATAAGGGCTAGAGACTCAACGTCGAGGCACTTAGGCATGGAAAATGAAGGATAAACTTGTATTTTGGCAACTTGGGGTAATATAAATGAGATTTCCTAAGGTTTTTTTGGAATGATTGTATGCTCAGAGGCAAAAGAGGCTGAAACTTGGAGTTTTAGAGCTAGAATTCATTGAAGGGAAGCATTTTATGGGGAGATTCAAATGAGGAAGTTGATTAAAGCTTTGGAAACGAAGTTCTTCTTCTATTCCTCTTATATACTCTTCTTCTAGTCATGTTTCTAATAGGTATTGGTTTGTATATATGGATTTGTTAGGCTAAACTTTTATTTCTCTAGGATTATAGTAATTTGACATGTAATTTGTTAAATATTGTTACTTTCCTTTTTAACTTTAATTGTAAATGAGTTTATTTAATTTAATTTTACATTGTATCTTTGTTGCTTAGCCACCAATTATGATTTATATTGAGGATTTGAAAATTCTGAAAAGAATAGCACAAATTTAGTCATAGGACTTAATACCGCTTGATTGATATTAATTAATTGCTTGTGTTAACTCAATTTGCCTTTAAGATGGACATATACCTATTGGACTCATGGATTTGTGATTAGCCGTATAAAATACATCTCTTTAATTTGATTCTCATAGAAATATGGGTAATTGAATTAAGGTGATATAATTTATAAGGGATCAACAAATTCTTATAATGAAATTAGAGATTTAAACTAACTTATGAGCATTGAATTCAAGTTACGAAATAACCATATTGTAATTAAAATGTCAAATTAAACCATAATATTTAGGAGTTTTCCTTGATATATACTCATTTCTTTAGTCTCACTCTACTAGTTCTTTTATATCATTTTTTTTTTTTGTTTAATTTGAATATTGCGATTAGCTTGGATAAGATAACCACAATAATATTAATATTTAGCAAAAATCTTAACAAGAGTTCTCAGAGGATGATACTTTATTTTTCACCATTATATTATTTATTGATAGTGTATACTTGCACACAACAAATACCATCTAACAAACTAACAGGATCCATAACCATAGAATTCTCAAGTGATAAGCTTTTCTGCATTCTTTCTAGATTTTTCTACTTCATTCTAGTTTCTAAAATGAACACTATAGGGGTTTGAATTTTTTACAAAGCAATCTTAAATTACTCCCTATTAGGGCCACCTTCGAGCCTTCCAATGAAGCACACTCACGGCTCCCTGGTGGCTTTATATGGCCAACCACCAAGCCTTTTTTCTGGACATAATATTAACCCCCATTAAGAAAACAAAACTTTCCTCAAAATTATCTCTTCTTTAAAATTCCAAATTAGGACTTACCTGGATAGGGATTTCAATCAACCTCTACCCTAAGTTAAATTTACACCAATACCTTAAACTTTAAGGCCTCTTCCCTCTTTTGCCCGTGTTCCCTTCTTCAAATGTTTCACCAGCTTCTGCACCACCACACTATGAGAGCACTTCTTAAACTACACAAAACTCCCACCTCACCTTTTCTTCTTTTAGCATATGGAGATTTTAAATTTTAGTCAACACTGCACTTCAATGATACTATCTTTAGATTATTAACTAATTCCAATCCATACTTAGGACTCCTTGCAATCACTAACTCTTTACATATGTTTGAATCCTCTTCCTTAGAAAGCAACTCAACTATATAAAAGTCTCTCCTACAAGCCCATGATTCAACTCTACTGACTCTATTTTAATCGGATTCAAACAACTATCTTGATAAGGCCCTTCTTCTACATTTTTGCTGCCCTTTTAGGTCCAACCACTTCCCTGATCTAACAAGTTATCATTTTTCAATTCCAAATCACCCTTCAGCCCATCCTTCAGGCTGTCCAAGAAAATACCCAAATATCTTCCTCGAGCACACTCCTCACGTCTTTCACAGGGCCACACATGCACTTCTCTGCCAAACAGTTACCACCAAAGATATTATCCCAATCATTACCAATAACAAAAACCTTCCTTCTCTCTTCCACGTTATCCCTGCCATTACCACAATCCATGCCCTTTACCTCCATTGAATCACGTACACATTCATTTTGACTCTGAGAATCACACACAATCATCTCCTCAGAGCTTCTAGAGCCAATAGCATTTTCCTACCCACCAATGCCGACAATCTTCATTACTAGTGCAATAGCCCTTATTGGAGCCTCCCAAATACCAACATCATATTGACCTTCTCCCCTTTCTTTCATCATTTCAACCTTCTCTTTCACACATTGCTTCAAGTCATGCCCCAAACACTTGCAATTATAGCATTAGAGTTTCTCAAATTTCACATCGACCCATACCTTGGCTAACCAGACCTTGGAACCCAGAAGCCAACAACAAGGGCTTAGAAACATCAATTTCAAATTTGACCCTTGTAAAACTCCTCAACACACCTCCATTTACCCACTGCTCCCCAACAGCCAATATATATCTATAGTACAGACTGTGGTTTCTTGACTTGTATGATGTTGCCATGTTATTATTATGAAGGAAATGAACTATGTTCCCCATAAACTGAACACATGATTAATTTTATAGTTTGAGTTTGAAGTATAGGAGAGTCATTAATATGGAAGGTTCATATATATATATATATATATATATATATATATATATATATATATTATTTAACCAATTGGCGATCTTAACTATTTTAACATAGAGATTTCCTTTAATTCTTCTTGCACAACTCCCAAATTCAACTTCGTCTTCTTCTTCTATATATAGAACAAACGCAGCTTCTCCAGGTTTGCTTTTTTTCTCTATCGCTCTTTCTCTTTCACAGCCAAATAGAAAAAACAGTAACAATATAAAAAGTGAGGCTCTGCTTGTATTTGCATAGGATAGAAATAACTGAAGAAATGATGTCATCATAATGTTTTCTTTTTCTTTTTTTTTTCAATTTTAGAGAAAAAAAGATACAAGAAGAGGTTAAAAAAAAAAAAAAAGAGTACATAAAATTGTATATATACTCCCACCTATTGATTTTTCCTTCTTTTTTTTTCTAATGTTAAAAACATTGACACAAATTTTTTTAATAAAAATTGGGACCATCCAAATTAGAGTTTAAAATCGGTAATTACATGTTTTCCAAATTTAGGCAAGGCTATGTTTGAATTTGTGAAAAGGTGATGAAAACATGAGACACCTGATCACCAAGCTCAAGCGCTTACAATGTATGATTTGTCCACTGAGTTTGATATTCTGATTAAAATTTAAATAAAATTATAAAAGAGTTAATATTATAACAGTAATATTTAAAATATTACTCTTTAAATCCAGCTAATTATATTAATAATATGCTTATATTAACACTGAGTGAAAAACACGTCATAAGAACATGTTAAAATATGTTGTTGAATACCAACAAATTGTATTTATATTTAATCACTATATTTTTAGATTTTGTTTATAAATTCAAGTTTCCTTATTTATGAATTTGTGAACTTACACTATTTATTTTCCTTATTTTTTCAATAGTCGCTAAATTTATTAATTTATCTCTATACTTCTTTTATTTTCTTAATAACTTCTAAATGCTTAATTCTATTCTTATTTTTAATTTATAAATTAATATTTTTTATTGAAAATTTAAAGAAAATAAATGGGATAAGTTGACTAATTTAAAAGGGAATTTAAATTTGTAAATAAATTCCAAAATATATTGGGATTAAAATGTAAATATAATAAATTATTTCAAATTAGTATCCTAAATATATATTGATATGTTATTGCTTTTAGTGTATCCCACAATAATTATAATCAGCATAATTACTTTTAAGGATGCAAAAACAATTATTTATTTATTTATTTTTATTATAAAAAATTTAAAAGATGGGTCAATTATTCCAGATTTAAAACAGACTTTGGCCAAAGTCTATGAGTCAACGCAATCTTGTTGGCTTAGCTAGAAGCTTATCGTTAATAACAGTAACTCTCATGTTAAACCATATCTCTTAATAGTAATAAAAAAATAAAAATAATTCTTTGATTATTCACATATCACATAATTATTATTTTAGTCATTTATTTTTAAAAAAAATATTATATTTAGTCTCTTAACCAAACCTTAAATCTTAAATCTTAAAAATTAAATTTGACCTTTTTTAAAAAAGTAAAAAATTAAGTATACATTTTTAATAAATAAAGAATTATTTTAGACAATACAATAAATAAGAAAATAAAAAAGATTATAATAAAAACAGTTAAATGAATTTAAAAAATAAATAAATAAAACAAGTTAATTGACAAATTAAATCTACTCATTCTAGTAGACAGCCAAGTTTTACTGACAAAATGAAATTAAATGAAGAGAAGTTAAAATTCAATTAACTTGTGATGAAAAGTCCAAACTGGAATTCCAATACCATATATATACCTCAGCCGTCTATTCTGATTCTTCATTTTAAAAGTCTAAAAGAAATAATGCTTTCGGCAAAAAGTAGCATTACGAGTCTTTGTTTTCTGGTTCGTTATAAAGCACAGGGAAACATTGCACATTGGCATGACTTTTCAAAGTCATTATTAAAAATAATTATGGGAAACACGTGCATGAAATTCTAGACGAGGCTGATTTAAAAATACGTCATTTTAGTCCTGAATTAAAATAAATTGATGTCATTAATTAGGATTAAATTTAGATAAAATTTTTAATACAACTATATAATCTCTATAGGATATATTAGGAAAAAAACATATAACAATAATGTATCTATTATGTTGATGATATAATAATTAAAAATATTTATATTTTAACTGTATTATTTTTAAATTTTATATATTAATCCAAAATTCTTTTTAAAATTTTTAATTCACAGCCTTTACCTTTTATTTAATAATCCCACAACTTCTTAATTTTATTCTTATTATTAATTTATGAACTAATATTTTATAATGTTACTAAAACCAAAAAAGTAAATAAGTAAATTGAAAATTTTTAAAAAAATTTTGAGTATATAAATAAAAACTTAAAAAATATTTGGATTAAAATGTAAATACATTAAAATTTTAAATTGACATATAATTAATATAATTTAACATATTATTGTCACAAATCTTTTTTTAATATATTATATAGTAATTACACTAATACAATCAATTTATAGTTGCACTAAAACATGGTATATTAAACTAATGATAATAGGTTTTTAGAAACAAAAATTTTGAATCTAATTACGTGCAAAGGTTGGAAAAACCTTTGAAGGTATCAAAGAATATGGATTGTTGAGTACAGGTAGCCGACACCACAGAAATTTAATTCAAAATCACATCAGACGGTTCTATCAGATTACATAAGCATTTTATTATATATATATATATATATATATATATATATATATATATATAGATATATGTATGTGTCATATGCGTTAGTTGTACTTGAAAGCAAATATTAATTTATTGGCAGAGTTCCACTGATTAAAAATATTAGAAATAAATTACAATTATTCATATATCATCAAATATTTTTGGTGTTAGCAATGGGCAAATATTTAAATTGAGATTTGCTAAACATTTGTTCATATGCATTTATACAAAAGTGCTAGTGGCATAAGCCTTCGTAAAAAAAACATGATTTTTTTTTTTGGCAGTTAGAAGTCAACTTGTACAATTAATTCATAAACAAAATATCAAAACTGCACATGTCTTTCATTTGAAAAACACCCAGTGAAGAAAGAAACACCATATTTATTATGAAAATCCTTGAATTTTTAAAATTATCTTGAATAATTAAGAGATTATTTTTTTTATTATTGAAGGATTTTATTCTGTAACATTAAGGCTATGTTTGGAAGTTTAAAAGAGGATGAAATGAAGTGGTCATTAATAGAATGACATGGAATGGAATGAAATAGAGTGGAATGACTTGATTAAATATATTGTTTAAAAGTTTTAGTAAGAAAAGGGAGGGACTCATAGAATTTTTGTTTAGAAGTTATAATTAAATGAATGGAATGAAATGACTTATTAATTATTATTTTTAATATTATCCCTTATAATATAAACTTATAACTAATAATTTTATCTTCATTCAATACATGAAATAGAAATATTGTCTATATTTTTTCCTTTCTTTTACTAATTCTCCTATTTTCTCTTTCTTTTAATTTCTCAACTCACAAAATATAATATAATTATAAAATAAAATTAATATATATCTTATATAAACAACTTATAATATGTAAAAATTATTTATTTTTAAATTATTTTAAATAAATAAATTTGATATTTTAATTAATGATTCAATAGGAGAACGAGACAAATATTAAAATTTTAATTCGCTAAAAAAATAAAGTTTTCAAAAAAAATATTTTACGATACAAATATTAGATAAACTCGTAATTTTAGAAAATATGGAAGGATATAATAGTACTTTTAATTAATGAGTTACTCCCTTCCATTCTTGATCCAAACATACATTCATCCCAATTTAACTATTTCATTGTTTGTTATTCTCTCATTGATTTTTCATCTAAACATAGCACTCAATTTTACTATACATATTAAAATTTTTAATCTAACACTATGCGATACAATTATGATCAACCGTAACGAATCTAAACTCTATCCTAGAATAGGGTACCTATAATTTTTTTTTTACTGTAGTTCTCCAACAAGAGTCCTATGTGGGGGTAGCATCTTTGATTTCCCATTCAACAAAAATTAAATGTACATGCATGTAGTTTGGTCCTAGGACAGGCTGGATCTGGTCAACTTTTCTAGAGGACAGATAAATATAGAATTTGGTACACATAGGGTTTTAGTATAATAGAGCAGTTTAATTTGACTTCCAATTCCACATTAGATGAGCCACCTCTCTGTGCTTTAGGTCCCACCTTCCTTTCCTTTTAATAATCATTATGTCCCACTATATGTACTTATCACAAGTTTTACGTTTTCAAGGTTTTAAAATAATTTTATAATAATTCCTCACATGCTCTCTTACATAAGAAATTTAGTATCAACAATACATAAATCTGTCATTTATTGGGCTAAAAGTTTATTTTAATTAATAGAATTGAATGGCAACAAAGATTGAATTTTGAGTATTTAATCATAAAATGTTTGATATTATGTTTTAAGACTGAATTTAAATTATTCAATCTATAAATAAATTGAACCTATCAATTTAAGAGAAATATTAAAAAAAAGGTGATGAAAAAAGACGAACCCGAATTCCTGAAAATAAATCTGATAAAGTTTGAAACTTAATTTAATAAAATTTTAATAGATTAAATTTTAAAAATATTAAAAATTATTTAATATTTATTAAAATTGAAATGATTATGTTCAAATAACGAATTCATATATATATATATATATATATATATATACACACACACTCTCTTAATGTAGTATTGCAACTAAAATATTAAGTTTTAAGATAAATATTTATAAATTAATTTTAAAATATTTATTATACTCTCTAACAACAATAAACACAAATAAAACATAATAAGAATAGTCTAATAATAAAACTCATAATATTTATATGAATATAAATTAAGTTATAACCGTGAATATTAAAAAAACAATAAACACAAACAGTGCCAGAGATGACTTCAAAGTTTCATCAATAACAAATTTGCTTAGCATGTGCATCTTTGTCCTATTAACCCTTAAAAAATGATTAGTCTAAATTATATTTCCATTCACTTTAATAAATTATAGTAGAGTTTCTTTGACCGAGGAAAATCCATGCTGTTCCTGCATTTACTCTGATAAGGTCTTTTTCTACACTGAGGTCAACCTGCTGCCATTATTCTTTTCTTGCTTCCTCATCATAAGCCTATATGTTTATATACACACTTGTATGATTATCCTAAGGCACTTATTGAAGTCTCTCAGGCGTATGTATAGAAACCAGAACCTTAATTGCAGAAAGAGAGAGAGAAAAAGACTCAGAGAGAGATTCAAACGAAGATGGGCACTGTCGTTCATGGCTCTGTGACTCTGGAAATGCCTGCAAGTGAGAAGGAAAACGGCTATGTCGTCGACAGCCCCTCTAATCCACTGGAACAAGACGCAGGGGCTCTGTTTGTTCTCAAATCTCGAGGTTAGTTTGCTTTTTTCTTCTTAAACAGTTTCAATTCCTATTTTTATTACCTTTGAAACTCCTCAAAACTGAAGCCAGAGATCCCAACAACATTAATTAGCAGTATTCATAGGCTATGTCTCGGACTAATTCTTCTACGAATCCTTTGATTGTTATAGTCCCAAACTCCCAATGCAAAGAATCCCTCATTCAAATCTGCCATGGAGTTTGAGTCAGCTTTTGAGTGTTCTCAAAGAATACATGTATCAGAGCTTTCTAGAGTGCCATTTCAGAAGTACATGAGACTCTGATGAAGGTTTTATATCTACCTTGGCTCTAAAATTTCATGAGTTTTGAGGCATAATTCTTTCCAGAAGAGTAGATGAATCAAGTATTGTTTGTGAACTATTCAATTTAGTTGACTCGCCGCTATTAAACTCCCACAGATTCATTTGATTAAGATCCTTTCTGAAACTGAAAATGGATGTGAAGGGATAGTCTGTGTATCAGACTGATGAACTCAGCTGCCATCTGTGTCAGTCTGATGAAGCTTATGTTACTTATATATATCAACCTTCCTTCTCTAATTTCATGAGTTTCGAAGCACGATTCTCTCTAAAAGTACCAAACAAAACCAAGTCACATGTGAATTCCCTCCTAAAACTCCATCTGATTAACCTTCTCTGTGAAACTCAAAATGGGTGAAAAGTGAAAACCTGCGTTTGTTCAGCTGTTATGAATCTTCAACTTCTCTGTGAGATTCATACACACTTTTGTCTCTGAAGCACCATATATATGATTAATAAACCAAATGGGTATGAATTACTGAGGGATGAAAATGGAAACAGGAGAATGGTGGCACAGTGGGTACCATCTGACGACGTCGATAGTGGCACCAGCGCTTCTGACGCTGCCATTCTCGTTCACACTGCTAGGATGGGTGGGAGGAGTGCTGTGCTTGACGCTCGCAGGGGTCGTCACTTTCTATTCTTATAATCTTCTCTCGGCAGTGTTGGAGCGCCATGCTCAACTCGGCCATCGCCAGTTTCGCTTCAGAGACATGGCCAGAGACATTTTAGGTACCATCCTCGCTCTTTCTATCTCTTTTTCTTCTGTTTATGCTTCTCTCTCTCTCCCATTATTTGCCAGTTGCCACTAACGTCATTTCAAGTTAAATTCGAAATAATTATAATTATTTTGAAAGTTTAGACATTCATTATTTTAAGACATTTAGGGATTAGTTTTTTTTTCCAACAATCTTTATTAGATTTTTAAGAATACAAATAAACTTATTCAAAGTTAAAAATTTAATTCTTGAATTTTTTAAAATAATTTTAAAATTAAAATTTTTTATGAGAAAAAAAATATTATTTTGATCTTTTGACTCTCTCTCAATATTTGTTATGTCTTACAATAATTATTCGCATTTTTTGATGTTGAGAAAAATGATCTCTCAATCAATTTAAAAATGTTGAATTGAAAGATTACTTGATAGATGGATTAATTTTTTACAAAATTTGAAAATACAAAAAATTATTTTGAGACAAAACAAATGTAAAAAGGTAGATGAGATATGATTAAAAATGTCTTTATAATAAATATATTAAATTTACCGTCCGATAAAGAATTCTTTGTTATTTATGCTTCTCTCTCTTCCATTATTTTCCACTAATGTCATTTCAAATAAATTAATAATTTAGTGAAGGTGGTACTGTTAACCATGCTCATTTCTTTTTAAAAATGATTGAACACATAGATTAATTTTTTAGAATAATAATTTCTCTATATGTTATAATATCTTTTTTTAGAAAGTTTAGAATATTAGAAAAAAAATATGTATAATGAATTTACTATGTTACTAATTTAAAAAAAAATTAATACTATGAAAACTTAATACTTAATTTACTCAATTAGCTTCATATTTGTGAGAGATGCAATCTGCGAAAAGTTACAAATATCAGCTTTTTTTTTTTTTAAATGGTATTGGTTTAATGTTTTATGGATACATAAGCCTTTTAACAGGATATTATTTATTTATTTTTATAATACTGACTGATGCAGGACCAAGATGGGCCAGATATTTCGTAGGCCCACTACAGTTTGCAATTTGCTTCGGCGCAGCTATTGGTGGTCCTCTTGTGGGAGGGCAAAGCCTCAAGGTTAGAGGGTCACTTTCCCATCAAATACCCATGTTTGGATAAGTGAATTATCATTGAATGGAATAATTAAATAGGGGTAAGGTAATTATTTGGGAGTTTAATTTTGGATGGAATTGAATGATAAATGGAAGTCTTCAAAATCCCTTCAAGTCATCCAGAATTCTATTTTTTTGAACATTCAAATTAGAAGGTCAAAAAATGAAAGGATATGAATTTTCTACTATTTGAGCGGGTAATATATGATGTACAATTGAAAAAAAGATAGAAAGAAAAAGGAAGATAGTGAAAAGGGAGAGTATGCCTTACATATTCTCACTTGTTTTTCAATTTTTGTCCAAACAGTAGAAAAGTCATTGTTTACAATGCAATAACTTGCTTAATTAAAACTCTCTAAGTTATCATTTTACTCTTGTTAATTAAACAAAATTATAAACAAAACAAAAAAAAACACATTAGTTATAAAGATAATATTAAAAAGTATATATTCACAAGCTATTCAATTCCATCCATTTTATTATAACTTTTAAATAATAATAAAAAGTTTCTTTATTTTAGCATCAAAACTTTCTATTTCTTTCTATTCTATTCCCAATCGTTCTATTATATCATTTATTAAAATTTTTCATTCCATTATTTTATGTTCTATTAAAGAACTTGTATACATATTTAAATCCTTTCAACTTTCTTCTTCTATGCAGTTCATTTACGTGCTGTATAACCCAACTGGACCAATGAAGCTATACCAATTCATTATGATGTTCGGGGTAGTCACACTAGTCTTGGCTCAAATTCCATCCTTCCACTCCCTAAGGCACATGAATCTTGTTTCTCTTATTCTTTGTGTGGCCTATAGTGCTTGTGCCACAGCTGGTTCCATCTATATTGGTAAGAGAACTCAAGCAAATTAACACAGAAAACTATTTGTGACAACCTAAGCACAAAATTCTTATCTTAAATGTAATTTCTTCTTTGTGATGTTGCAGGCCATTCAAAGAGTGCACCCACCAGAAGCTACTCAGTAAATGGGGGTGGTGATGACAAACTCTTTGGTGTCTTCAATGGTATTTCAATTATTTCCACCACATATGCATGTGGAATCATTCCTGAAATACAGGTTAGGAACTATTAGAAGACTAATAGTGTATTTGATTTAACGTTCGAGAGATTCAAAAATCCATTTATATACTTAATTAGGGATTCATCTTGCAAATATTATTGTTTGATTTGACATTTGATCTTTTCTAAAATTAATTTTGTCATCAAAACTTCTGTTTACATAAAAATAAAAAATAATTATTTTTTTATTAAGTAAACTGTATAGATGATAAAAATAAATTTTTAAACATAAATCACAGTGATACAAAATCATATTTAACCAAAATCAATATTAAAAATCAAATTGATTCAAAATTATGTTAGTCTAATACCAACCTAAACATACACTTAAGTTGTTATATGAAAATTGATCATAATTTTACTTATAACTTTCAAGGCATTCTTTTGTACCAAAATCCAATGAACTTGAATGTAAAAAGTGTTATAATTGATTTGCAATATTGTGCAGGCAACAATAGCAGCGCCAGTGAAGGGGAAAATGTTCAAGGGGCTATGTGTGTGCTATTCAGTGATAGCCACAACATTTTTCAGTGTTGCAATATCAGGGTATTGGGCATTTGGGAATAAGGCCAATGGCACAATTATTGCTAACTTGATGCAATATCGTCATGTGCTTCCCACTTGGTTTCTCTTGATGACCAACTTATTCACTCTTGTGCAAGTACTAGCAGTCACAGTGGTATGTACTTTTACTTCCCAATTATTTGTTTATCTCAACATTTTGCTTCATAAACCTCATCTTTTCAAAATAGGTATAGGTAAAGTTAGATGTACAACAGTGTGGTTGCTTTGGTGTTACTATTTGCATATTAAAATAAGATTTTTCTGTACAAATAGTTTTGGTGTTAGATTTTTTTTAAGAAGTTATTTTCATCCTTCAAATTCTTATTTGTATAAAAATGAATTCATTTTTATATTGGATAAACTTTATTGATAACAAAATTCAATTTTTAAGATAAAAGTTTATAAATATGTGCTATATTTACAAAATTACGTTGATCCAATATCAAGTTTATAGAACTATAATCCGAACAAACATTTAGCACATGTTAAGACTTCGTGCCTTCAAAAATTTTAAAATTTATTATGTTTTTGTATCTATCCAAGTGATCATACTAATACAAAACTGTTGTTATAATCTTGCAGATATACTTGCAACCTACAAATGAATTGTTCGAAACGATGTTTGCAGACCCAAAGAAGGGGGAGTTTTCGCTCCGGAATGTTGTGCCGAGGTTGATTTCTAGGTCATTGTCGGTGGTGGCAGCCACAGTTTTGGCTGCAATGCTGCCATTCTTTGGAGACATAATGGCACTGTTTGGTGCATTTGGGTGCATTCCTCTTGACTTCATCTTGCCTATGGTTTTCTTCAACCTCACTTTCAAACCCTCAAAGCACAGTCTCATCTTTTGGGGCAACACATTCATAGCTTTAGCATCCTCAGTTCTGGTTGGAATAGGAGCAATAGCATCAATCAGACAGATAGTCCTTGATGCCAAAACGTACAGTTTATTTTCTGACCATTAGAATACTACAAATCTACATCGTTCAAGTGTTGGGGATTCTTAGTTTCACTGCAATTCTTTTGGGTTTCCTAAATCCTGCAGTTAGAAACTAATCCCAGTAAATTTGAGGGATTAGTTTAATACAAAAATAGGTCACCTATTATTACAACATGTGGTGTCTGCATTTTGAACTGTGGAATGAGGATGATTGCATGGGGTCATCAATAATCAAATAGTTCAAAATGCATACAGCACATGAGAGAATCTAGAGGTGAGGAGAGTTATTAGAGTGGTACATTGTACGGTTTAAAGTTTAGATTTGATGAGGTTTTAGATTAGGTTATTGAGAATATTTTGTAAATTTTTTTAATTTTGATAAACATGAGTGTCATTTTTTATTGGAGAAAAAAATGAATTAGTTAAAATATATGTAAATATTTTCAAACATTTATTTCTAATAGCAAAGAAAGTAATTAAAAATAATGAAAAACCTGTGGTAAAGGATACTATTCTAACCAACAGTATTGAGCATACTATCCCAATCTTACACGGTTTGTTTTCAATTATGTAAGTTATATTTAAAGGAGCAATGTAATGTAATGTTATGTACAATAGTTATGTAATTGCATTATTTTTATGGGAGTGTATGAGTCCAATCTTGATATTGTCAAATTTCTGTAAAATTAAAGAAACTAAAAATGTGATTAAGTTTGGCTCATTTTGTTTTATGAGAGTTCGATCTTAACTTCATAAACTCACTTAAAATTATACGAAAATGAGTTATTATATGAGTTTTTATGATGGTTCTAAATAAATATTATTTATGGCATAAAGAATATTGATGACAATACCAGTGAAATGTTTAGCCTGATTTATAATTATATAAAATCAATTTAAATTTAAATGATGAATAAATAGGAGAATGGGCGGCCCAAAAAATATTTCCTGTTTCGTGTCAGTATATTTTGGGTAATATAACATTTTTTTTTATTAAAATACATATTGACTATATATTATTTATATTTAACTTTTGTTATTATATGTCTTATGATGTATTTCTTAAGATTAAACTAAGTTTATTCATTAACCTATATATATGTATATAATCATTTCCATTGTTCTATTTTTTTTTTAAATTTAATTCATTCGATCAATTTTATAACATAACTAAGTCTAGCTTTTTAAAGAAAACTCAACTCCAAATATGTTCTTAAAATTAAAATTGATTGGCAACTTAATATCTAGGATACATAATTCTGAAAATAAAAAAGTAACCAAGTAACGAGTTAGAATAATTAGAATATTATATTTTTGTTAAAAAAATTAATAATAAAAAATTATAAAAACTAACAACAAGGAGTAGATTTAGATACTAATGTATTCCTATATATATATAAAATTTAATATGATTACGGATAAATCTCAAAAAGATGAGACTGCTATTTTAACGTCAGTTGGAAGTAGCCAAGTGATAATGAGTGGGATGAAAATATAAATAATGAAAAAAAATTTATTTTTAAATTTTTTAAAATGATTTTAAAATTTATAATCTTCTTGAATATTTTAAAATTATATATGTATATATATATTTCGAATAATAACTTAACTTCACTGTATAATAATAATAATAACCTTGGGGCCAAACTATTGCACCTTGTTTTTCGTTTCGTTTTCGTGCCTTGCCGTTTCATTGTTAAATCAAACAGAAGGCGAGTCCATAACCACAGAAGTTCGTCTGTTATGACGGAATCGTTACATCAAGTCACGGCAACGCCACCACCGTCTACCTTCTTCTTCACTCCGTCACCTTGTCGTCCCACGTTCCGTCACCTTACCGCTAACGGCGTCGTCTCTGTTTCGTCGTCTCCGAAACCCTAATTTCCCTCTTTCTCTGTGTTATGGCTACTGAGGACTTCTCTCTCCTCGACTCCCCCTCCCACCACCCCCACTCGCAGCCTCTCCTCCACGCTCACACGCGCCACTTCCCTTCTCCATCCTCGTCTAGTCCCACCACCGGAGTCCCTCCTACCTCCGCGGATGCCGGCGACTCCGCCAACGCCGACTACTACACTCAACCGTTTCACGACGACGGCGGAGACGCCGAAGATTCCTCTGACCCGAACAAATCCACGTCCGGAGTCCTGACCCCTAATTCGAAGCGTACGGCCGCCGATAGCCCCTATTACTATAACAAAAAGTTGAAATCCTCCGCTGCCGGTGCCGGAGGCAGCGTAGCTACGAGCGCTGCAGCTGATTCAGGAACCGAAGGGACGTATCGGATCGATTACCGGAAGGATCGTGAGGAATGGAGCGACGCGGCGATCGCGTGTCTCCTGGACGCGTACACGGAGAAACTGAACCAGCTGAACCGCGGGAATCTACGAGGACGAGATTGGGAGGAGGTGGCGCAAGCCGTCAGCGAGCGTTGCCCCGTTGGTGGCGGCGTTGATGGAAAGAACAAATCGTATAAGAGTGTGGAGCAATGCAAGAACAAGATTGATAATTTGAAGAAGAGGTATAAGGTGGAGCTTCAGAGGATAAGTAATGGCAGCATCACCACGAGTAATTGGCATTGGTTTAAGAAGATTGAAGCTATTGTTGGGAACTCATTGACTGTGAAGACGGTGTCAGATGATGAGAAGAGCGGTGGAGCTAATTCCTTGTCTGTGGCTAGACGTCCAAAAAACCGGTGCCAGTTAATTTCATCTTTGTTCTGTTATGCATTGCGCTTTTAAACCAAAAAGAATCTTTATTAGAAGGAGAGAGAATTATAAAAAAGGAGGATGAACAACCTTATAATAGAGAAAAACCTCTTGAATTTAAGAAGATAACAATGTCACTGGTCCTATTCATTTAAGTAAAAAAAATTTCTTTGAAAAAAATGGAAAGAAGAACCGAGGGAACCGAGAGATATGACCCTTCCCCAAATGTCATTTATGTTTATGCCTATTGTTCTTGCTATGCATAGCATCATGCTTATGCTTTTGGTGCATTTTTTCATATATGTTTAGTTTGAATAAACTAATTTTGTACTCTTTGCTTTTGTTATTGTGGGTTTTGTAAATTATACGGTTAGATAGAGGGTTCAGGAAATTCACATTTTGATTTAACAGTTTAGTCTGCTGTTCTGGTGGTGATACCACTTGTTTATAGAGTTGATAACTATGTGTTGCTTATATGGTTGTTTGTTCGTGGCATGTATTTACATCTTTTGGCAGATATACACCAACCAATGTTGCAGTGGTGAACAACCTGAAATCAAAACCAGCATCTAATCTTAAATGGCATAGAGTTGTGTTTAAAATCAGCGGTTCTGCATTAGCTGGGAACTGCCAAAGTATTGACCCCAAGGTGCCACTTTTGTTCATCATTTTATTAGACATTTAATGACCTTTTGGGATATTTGAATGAATAGATTCTTTACTCTTAGAGACTTCTTAACTGTAAACTGCAATTCAATTGCTTCCTTCTATCATTAGGTGGCAATGCAGATTGCTAGGGAAGTGGCAACAGCTTGCCGCCTTGGGGTAGAGGTATTCCCTCACCTTTATTGTTAACTTTTGCACAAGTCACCAATATGTAGGTGTTATTCAACGATCTTTTTTCTTTTGGGGTTTTGTTTTTGTTAACATTTCTGGAGGCTCAATTTTAATACAATACACAGGTGGCCATTGTTGTTGGTGGTCGTAACTTCTTTTGTGGAGATTCGTGGGTCTCTGCTACTGGGTTGGATAGACCTATGGCTTACCAAATTGGGTAAATGTTTTTTGTGCTTTGATAACATTTTGTTCTTGGCAGTCACTGGTTATTTATTACAATCCTTTTATAGTGACAAGCATGTGTCAGTGCATTTTATAAGGCCATATATGGAGTACTGGGGTGAGATTGAGAAAATACAATCAGATGGTGATAAGCAGTAAATTTCTTGTTAGAAAGCTTGAACATTCAAATCAAGGTTCTTGTTATTGTGTTGTAATAGCAATTTTATATCCATATTCCCTTTTCCTGTCTTGTCTATTAGAAACCTATTATTTGATTAAACCTATTCCCTTTCTCTTAAAATTATGTTTGCTTTCCAGTCTATAGTTATATTTTTCATCCTGACCATATGGTTATTGTCTGTAAAACAAGTATGATGGCAACGGTTATGAATTCTATTCTGCTTCATTCTGCTTTGGAGAAGCTGGGTATTCAGGCACGTGTTCAGAGTGCATTCTCTGTGCCAGAGGTTGCTGAACCTTATAGCAGGCAACGAGCTATCCGACATCTGGAGAAAGGAAGGGTTGTCATATTTGGTGGTGTTGGTGCTGGCACTGGAAATCCGCTGTTTACCACTGATACAGCTGCAGCTCTGAGAGCTTCTGAGCGTATAACCTTACCCTTCCCTGGAATATTTCATCTTGGTTTAATTTTGTTGTATCTAGACATGGAATAAGTGTAACATTCCTCCATATTATTATTATTATGTTTTTTTTTCCAGTTAATGCAGATGCTATGCTGAAAGGTACCAATGTTAATGGTGTCTATGATTGCCATACCAGCGGTGACAATGTGACACTCGATCACATTTCATTTAGGGATGTTGCTTCTAGGGGCATCACTTCCATGGACATGATGGCACTAGCATACTGTGAAGAGAACGGAATTCCTGGTTGGTTTTAACCCCCCTCCCCCCTTTGGGTTGGTATTTATGTTATTTCGTTAAATTTTCCTTTTGTCTGAAGTATTCCTTCTTCAGTTGTAGTCTTCAACATGCTTGAATCGGGGAATGTTTCAAGAGCACTGTGTGGAGATCAAGTTGGCACGTTGATTGATCAAACAGGAAGTATTAGTTAATTGAGGGAGAGCATGCCCATTTTAATTGGACATGTATTAATCTTTATATTTATAGTTCTCATAATAAATTTCTAGTTTTTTTTTTTTTTAATTATATATATTGTTAACTTTCTCTCCCTAATGAGGTGATTAATGTAAGAATGTTTGTTCTTACCACAGTCTAGAGATTTCATATATTAGAATGGAATAGATATGCAGAATTTTTAAATTGAGATCTCTAGTTCAAATATCTGTGAAGCCCGTTACCTTTATTTTGCTATTTACGCAACCGTTTTAAGAATCAGTATAAGGTTAGGGAGAGAAAAACCATTAATTGTGAAAGAACAACATAGAACTTTACGAGGGGCATATAATGAGTAACTTAGTATGAGTAATTGTTAGATCTCAAGATAAGTGCAAAAGAACTATTATAATGTAGAATAGAACTTAGTCTTACATAGTAAGATGTGTTATGTTGCGTGGTATTAGTAAGGGGAATAGTTGGATAAGCACTGAAAAGAGTCAGTCCATGATTGCTAACTACTGAAGATTAGTTAGGTAGTTAGGGACCTCTTTAATCCGTTGAATAATCTGAAGTTCTACCGGTAGCATTGAGGATATCAGTTTCTATGCCCTGTAACATGTTAACAATTGTTTGTTTAATACTATCTAGGTGCTAAGTAATGTTTTGGAATCTAATAGGTTTGTCTTTAGGCTTTTTCTCTAAATTTAGTCTGAATTTGGAAAAAAATATTATTTGTCTCTAGATTAGTTCATCATTATGATCAAGAACTTGTTGTTAAGTTTTACAAATGATCTATAAAGAACTGAATGTGTCTTTGGACCTAAGTTTTTCCAATCCTATCTTTGCTCGAATCCCTAAATTTCAAGTAGATTATTGTGCAATGATTAGTTATGAGGAAGTTGAGTTCTGTTAGTCAACTAAGAACTATGAAATAAATGTTTCCTCCCAAATAATACTAGAACCTATGGTCCTACAAAGTTGAAATCCACACTAACTACAATCCGTGGCAATCTCTCCCCGTTCCACCATTACCCAATGCATAAGAGTTCTCTAGCGAAAGATTCTGACTTAGACTCGAATACAAAAAATTAATACCAAATCAGTTATCAATAACCATGTATGTCACAAGTAAGTTCTATTAGGACAAAAACAATTATCAATATGTTTACATTTAATAATTGATTTTATCAACTAAGTCTTTGTTGACCAATAGAAAAGTTCTCAATCGAAGATCATAACAATGTAACCATTAATATACCATAACCAGCTGCGTCCTGCACGAAATTGAGCCACTATCAAATTGTGAATAGTGTGAATAAATACATTAAGTACAAATTACAGAAGACTGAGCTGCTTCAACTAATAGAAGACTTGCCAACAATTTATTCTTGCTGTACATTGATCCCTCTTGAAAATTTTAAAATATAAAAAATCTTAATCATCTGTACAAGGCAATCTTATTCAAGAAAATGTAATGTGTTCAGCGACTGTGATTGTCACCTTATTTACATGCATGTAGCTATGTCAATGTTGGCCACCATGGTGCACGTTTGCTCTTTGAATCTGCCATCAAAGTTTCCCGAGCTTATTTGTAAGTAATGTTTGCACCAACTACCAAGAATTTCTTCGGCTAACTCTATAGCCTGTACAACTCCAGGGACCCAATAAAAATGGCAGGGTCTTTGCTCTCCATTCTTCATCTCATGGGTGAGGTCAAAAGAATTCTGGACTATGCTTATGGAAGAAACCAAAACTGGTGACTGGTCGATATAACGGGAGCTTTTTTAATTTTTTTCATCTCGTCTTTTTGAGAAGTTTTTTGGCTCTGAATTCACACTGTTCATTCAGATTTAAAATAACTATCATCAATTGACAATTGTTCAAATGCATCAAAATTTGCCCTTACACCGACAAACTGATTACTTAGTTGTGCACAACCAGCATTTGGCCACCTGCAGCGTCCATTTGGAGTACGAAATGGGCATAGAGCGTCACATACTTGAACAAAAGCATTGCTTGCATGATCATCATAATCATCATCTGCCGTAACTGCTACTGAAACAGGTAGGTCCTTCTTGTCTTCATCCAATGTACTATCCAAATCCTTCCTTGTGGAAGGATACATAATGGTTTGTGGTGCCCCCACTAAGTTGCTTTCAATATCAAAAACACAATCCCCATTATCAAAGAATTGAAACTTGCAGCCCAGTGACTGAATTGCTCGCTTTATGGCCACATTTTCTTTGCTTGTTCTCTTGGTCATGTTCATAGCTGAGCGGCTTAACTGCTTCTCATTTCGTAATTCTGCACTCAACGATTCCATGGCAATTTCAGCTTCTTTAGCTTTCCTCTCTGCCAATTCTTTAGCCTGTTACCATGCCACATGACAACATATTAACGGAAAACCAGACAGATCAGCTGTTCAATCCAATTGGGACAATGCAATCCAGCAAGAGGTTATCATAATTTGTCAGCTTACAAATATTCACCGGAGATTAAAAAGGAAAAAAGAACTCCTAGGTACACCTGATCTACCAAAGATAGGTGGATTAAACCACCCATGAGACACAGATGCATGTCTGTCACATATTTCAACTGAACCCATCTTATCCCCGGTTCTACCCAAGAATTTCTTAAGAAGAAAAAGTTTGATATGGTTACCAAATTAAGGATGTTGACACTATATGGCCATCTCAAATGATAGGAAGGGGAAAAGAAGCAGCTTAAGATAAGATGCAATAACTATCAGATGATAAAACCAAGAAAAATTGCTACCTTCTGCATCTCAGAGTATTTCAGAACCATCTGCCTACATTTTGCTTCAATTTCACCCACAGCTTGTGCTTCCTCTGGGCAAGCCCAGCGAAGATGAAATTGGGGCCACAGAGTTGGGGCTAAAGCTGCTGCTGGTGGAAAAAGAGGACCGTTGTGCTTCGATGGATCATAATAGAGATTATAATGCACATGAGAAGCTCCTTCAGAAGCACGCAAGTCAGCCAAGTATGCCCACAAACAGCCACAAGCTTCAAAAATATTGCATTGCTGTCTTTCCTTCTCACTGGACGAAAATGCAATCAGAGCAAGATACTATGTCTACTAAATCAAGCAAAAACACAGCAATTACAGTTTACTTTAAGCTTATCCCAGATTTTCCTTTCTTCAGTCCTATTCCAACATTTAATGAGGAACATTACTGTAGCATGGTCATGGTTCTTACATAAAGAATTCCTTAATGACAAAGATTCAGCTGAGAAGTTCTCATGAGACCAGTATCACTTATTATTCCATGTCATTTTATGGCGTGGTATTAAGTGCCCTTGTAGTATAGATGTATATACCTTGCACTAAAAAGTTTATGATAGATAAATTTCACAGAACTCATGAAAGCAAAGGAAGAAATTATGGACAGTAAATTTTAAGATCGGAATCTTCAAATGGTAACTAATGACCGCCATACCAATGATTTTGGCTCAGTGGCAATAGATTTGTCTCTATGACTGAAGGATAAGAGTTCAAATGCCAACTGGAGACAAATTAACCAATAAAGTGTCTAATGACCACAGAAAATGCAGATTGGATCAACAAGCATGATGTTGAAACTGTCAGTTATGAACACTTTACGGTTAACACAATGCAGTTTAGATGGGACAGTAGAGCATATCACCAAAGGAAGAAAGACATGTTATACAAATCAGATCTCAGATTCCTGTCTTGACAGATCATGAGCTGAGTAAAGAGATTCGATCTCATCAGAGAACCCAGAAACAAAAACAAGGTCTCAATTAACATTGCTAATTGCTAAAGAATATAACATTGTTTCACTAATGTATCAGCCCTTTTTCAGCAAAATTTGCACCTTGTGGGAAGCATTTATTCGCAGATCTTGAATTATGTCTCATTATCCAACCCATCAGCCCACTTCAGCACCTTATTTAAGTAACATGTTTACTACTGATTGGCCATACTACTGATTGGCCAAACTATGTTCAAACGGGCAGGGCACATTAAGCCATGAGAAAAAGCCATGCCAAAGAGCATAGTCATTCCATAGAAAAGCAAATCGCTCAAAAACCATATACCTATTGCATAAGAAGTTTCCAAATCGGCAAGAAAAAGCACAGTCTAGGAAGTCCACCAGGAAAGCCTGAATCAAGAAATAGTACAAGTCATCAGTAAGGAAAACCAAAGATCAGACGCAGAAACCTTCAAATCCAAAGCACTGGCAAAAGTCACAAATGGAAGAGTAATATGTACCGAGGAGAACTCAAAAGCAAAAGGATACATCCGCAGCAGTTGTGAAACACAGTCAACCCACTGAAGAAGAGAAACATATGGCAGATCATTAGCTAATAGCCTAATAATACATAAACACTGGACAACAGTGCCATGCAGCTCAAACCAGCAGGTCATCAGCCACTAGAGCATGGGGAGAAGAACTAGAAATACTATGGGAGACTTCCAGATTAAGATGAGTATGGCAACAGACAACAAATTAAATATCAAACATCCATTGCAATTTCTGCTAACGGTGTCATCACTTCATAAAGCAAGTTGAGACAGAAACCATCAACTAACTAAAATTGGTCAGTTGGAAAAAGCAAATGATACCAACAAGATTAACTATTTGGTGGTTCAACATTATTTAATCAGAACTAATCATCAAAACATTAACTTGTACAAGTCCTGCATTTTCAGTTGTTGGGCACAGTGTTCGACTGAACATTAACATGAAACCCATATATGCTTCTTTGAAGTATGTTTTTGTAAAATTTGATCCTAATTTTCTACTCTTAAACTGACAAAAAACATGTATTTCTAATCATAATTTTAGGAACTAGAGCGGACTGCCTAGTCAGACTGTAAAGCTGGTGAACCAGCCACCAATCTGGTCCAAAAACTTTGTTGGACTATCTTCTAACTTAAAGAAAAAGTAACTTATACTTCTGCTGGTTATCTATCTTAAGAGATGTGCAGCCTACCTCATTAAAGGCCAAACTATGTAGAAACCACCATGTGATTTAACTTTCCTCTTCTATCAGTTACAGATGTTGGATCTTCCAAGCTCCTAGTCTCCCACTGATGTGGGACTTAATGCCACTACGTTTTTATTGGGTAAATTACTTCCCTCTCCCTAGAGAGATACCTAAATTGCATGGCCAACCTATCTGCTTTTTACACACCTCTCCTCTGAAATCAAAGTACGTGCTACCCTTCCCTCTACCACAACAGAACATAAGTTACTGGTACAACTATTTTGACCAATAACTATCACTTAAATAACAAGTATCAAACATGTATTTGACCAATAATTTTTTTTTTCTAAAGTTAGCAAATTGTAAAATAAGTTTATAAAAAATTCTTATTAAAAACAAAAACAAATTAAAAAATATTAATAAATTAACTAACTAAAAGATAATAATTAATAATATTTGATTTCAACAATAACATGTGTATTTAATATATATTAATAATAAGCATTGTCATAAAATTAATAAAAATTTAGAGCAAATCAAATTTATGACTTTCCATACAAAATAAATAGCATTAAATCAATTTTAATAAATGCATTTTTAAAATAGTATATATTTTATAAGAAAATAATATTATCCCTGAGGCTATTTTGGTCATCTCTTAGTTTAAAGGAAGTTTATGCATACTTTATAAAGTAGACATGAAGATGTCATTTAGGCATCTCAAGGAAGAGAGAATAGTTTACCATGTTTCTGTATTTACTTCGATGTCTTTCCATTGTTTTAGGGGTTAACCCAATGTGAGACTCAATAATTATACTCTACCTTACACATATACACTTTGATTCCATAATCAAATTATATTAGCTCTGCGTATTTTAAAATATCTTTTGTTAAATTTAAAACGTTTTATTTTATAAAGTTCATTTTTTGTGTATAAACAGAATATGGAGTCAAACTTGTGATAATTAATTAATTTTTAAACAAAGAATGACTCTTTCTACATATCATATGATTGATATTTTAAATTCATCCTTTATATTTTTTAAAATAAAAACTATTATATTATTTTATTTGTATACAGTTCAACTGGTTTAATTAACGACCCAACAATCGGACATCTTTACCAGGTCAATGACCAGTCCAGTTTGTAAAACTATGTTTCTAATGCTTTAAGCCTTGAGATTGAACCCTAGGCTATCAGCCCACCTTGGGGCAAACTTCAAGGGTTCTGATCCCCTTCGGGGGCAAGCAGGCTTCTAATCTTGATGGTGTAGATCATACCCAATCACTGTATTGCATATCTTTTATATTATTCCTCTTTAATTGTTGGCTCTTATAGTTATCCACCTATCTTTTTATTCATTAGTTCCCTAGTTAGGAACCAATCCTATTTAAACTAATATTATCATGAAACTGATTTTTTGATCAGGCAGGCAAGGGTTCCTATTCCTAACACATTCCTCACCCATAACCTAGTACCTTAATGTATCTCTAATTTGAAGACCCGGAGTCAATCAGCCTATTTTGTGGGTTAAGCTTTCCTTTTGATTCCCCATTAAAATAAGGTGACAACTCTTAACAAAATCCATTAAGCCCAATCCAAATGAGTAGCTGGGTCTAACCCTAAAAGGGATGCGGAATTCTTACCCTAGTCTTCAAATTTACTTTCTCAAAAAGAATGAGTCTCAGGAGAAGAGTGTCTCCACCAATGTCTAATCTATCTGGCTTTAGTATCACTCAAGAGTCATATTCACCTTCTCAGAAATATATATTATGTCAGTATGTCTTAGCTACTTTTCTTTTCACAAGGAAAATTACAGATAATCCGTTAAAACCTCACAAAGACAGAATAAAAACCAGCCATGTTTTGGGTCTAATTTTAGGGCCCATAACAGATCCATTATTATTGTGAAGCCGGCACTTAATGATAAATGGCAACATCAATTTCCAGTTAGATCAACCTTCAAAGAATTTGTAAAAGCATTCAATTAGATATTTAATGATAATAAAGAAACTTCGAAAGTTTGCACTGAAGGAGAGATTTGTACAGAACGAGAAATGCATAAAATATAATGAAGTTGAATAATAAAATTCACCGGCATCAATTAAATGATAACTAGAGGTTATTAAAGTGACAAACCTGCAAAAAAATGGGAGAGTAGTTGTTTGAAGTCTGTGCATGAGAAGTAGGGGATTGAGATGTGAATGTTCCTGATGACTGGCGCATGGGAGGTGATGGGCAACTTCCAGTAGAAGACTGTCTAGTCAACTCAAAAGGCATGTTGCCACTTCCAGAGACCGATGGCATTCCCATACGATCTGAAAATGGATGACCAAATGCTAGCCAGTCTTTTTCAACAAGTGCCTGCATGAGGAAGAAGCTTGTGAAGCACAACTGGAACAGTCAAATGTAGAATTAGAATGCGTTTAACCAAGAAACCAAACTGCAAAAAGTTGAACTGCTCATGTATTATAATGCCATATAATATCAGACATAGAACCGCTATTTAGTACACTGTCTTCATTCTAGATAATGGGAATCATTTAAGATGCTTGTGTTTGTGTACATTGGTATATAAGATGCTTGTAGTCATCCAATATACCAAGAGGCATAGATAAGACCTCTTTGGATGACATCTCATAGCCAACAAAAACCATAGGGATTTCACATCCTGAAGTTTTATCTTAGTTGAATTCTATAAAATACTAATTTTAAACCCAACATGGGAATTTTATACATTATTGTATCTTATACTTTGGCATCCTGTACAATATCATGGTATCCAAGATACTAAGTAATGTAAGATAATAGTATACTAAATGGCTCCTTAATTAAAGAGTAATATAATACCTCCTTAATTAAAGAGTAATATAATACAAGTCCTTACCTGAAACCCTGTGATTGTGCGATAGTATGGATCAAGCAACAAATTAGCAAGAGAAACCAACTGACTAGTTCTATCCCATCCATCACTGCACAAAGGAAATAGTTGGGCTTTAAATTTCAAATCAATTCTACCATCATATTTATATATGGAGCACAAACAGCAATATAGCAATTTACCTTTCATTAATTTCAACAGACAAAAAAGATACACCATTATAAGTACCTGCAATGGACAAGAACAGAAGCCTTTTCCATATCAAGGCGAGCAGCAATCCAAGCAGCACCAGCTAAGACACTTTGAACGTGTAATAGCCATCCACTGTCCCCAAGCGATGATACTGAAGTAGACATACTACTTAGATTGCCTCCACCCCATGTCGACCCACCATGCCTCTGTAAATAGAACCCATAGAAATGCACATAGTTGGTAAAACCCATATAAAAATCACCCAGCCCATACTAAACATGATAATCTTGCTGAAGTCCACTAGACTTGCAATTTTCATTCCCAGCTCAATAAATCAAGGATGCAAATACCTCAACCTATCCAAGAATCATAGACTAACCAAAAAAGATGACATTCCATCTGATGATGCTCTGCCATGAGTATCTAAGTATTCTCTCAGCCGAGCAAAGCTGTCTCTCATTGCATGAATGTTGTCTATGCCAAAAAAAACTATCTGATAATATGAAAATAGAAAGATATTTAGCACATGTAGCAAATTTATAACTAAAAGTAACCATACTTGGACAATTCAAGACCATTACAGACCTCAGATTGGAAGTAATTTGAAGATGATTCTGAACCACCTCCCATAGCCCCATTAGCTAATGCATTTTTCCTTGGTCTTGCATCGGCTATATATAGCTTCCTATAACCAAAAAAAAAAAAAAAATCCTCAAATTACCCACAAAATCAATGAAGACACAACTACCTGGGAATACCACCTATACTATTTGTTATCAAGTAAAAATGTTGGTATTATTGCGCAAGCAAATTCAACAAACATATAGTTGATAATGATATTCAGTTTGATTAATAGAGAATGTAACTTTTACTGGGAAATCATCATGAATTAACATCTAAATGGACACAAGGAATCCATGTCTGTATTTATTGAGATAGTGAATCAGAGACACGTTATAATTTCGCTTTATGTTGCCAGGAGCAACATATATTAACAGGGGAATAATATAGCATAACGTGCTAAAACATATTATGAAGAAGCTAAAATCTCACCTGCGTGAGCCATCACTAAGTCTGCTGCAAAATCCAGCCACTAGCTTTTCATCTGCATTGCTGCAGCCAAATATAAAAGTGCAAATCTCTAATAATAAGGCACAAAATCCATTAAGGTTTAAATTTCTGATATTAGGAGTTGACCTAACAATGAATGGTAATATGTATCATTGCTTCTCTACATTGTCTTTTCAAAAATAGTACCAGTTTTGTCCCTCCAGACTCCCACCTGGAAAACCTTCTTTTTCTTTTGGCATTTATAGGGAAGGTTTGATTAAATAGTCAGCATTACCTCCTCATATTCATCATGAGACCAACTAAGGGTTGGGATGAACGTGCAAGGACTGCTCCGGTACCTATAAGTTGTCACTTGCATTAAGGCATAAGAATAGTCTTGAAATGAGATGCCAAAATGTAAAATAATCAAAAGGAAAGAAAATTAAAATAAGCATATAATTGCCAACTAATAAAAATAATGAAACCAAGACTCCTTATGTACCTGGATGGCACCATGAAACTACAGGCAGCCGACATCTTCCTCGAAAGCTGGAAGCTTGAAGCACTTCATCATCACTATCATCAGGATCAGGCAAAGTTACCAAAAAAATGGTTCAGTGACTTAGGCTTTAACAAAATAGGCATAATTGAAGCAGCAAAAGTAATAGATTGGTATCTCAATAAAATACCTGATGCCCTTTGGTACTATCAAAGCAAATGGATAACTCTGACACATTTTGTAGTTGGAGTTCACACTACTTATTCTCCACAAGTCATTGGATAAGGTATAGGACCCACTTTCAATCATATTCATCGAAGCACGGTATAAGTGTTTTCCAAGAAGCCGGAAATACTCATCTAGTAAGCGTACCTTTGGATTAGAGTTAGTAAACCTAGAAGGTCCAGATACAAATGCATAAAGTTCCCATAGTCCGGCCGGCTTTGTAATTCTTAGTAAGGCATCAAATATCACACGTCTCTGTAAGATTATGACAAATGTTAGATCCTACAAATAACTGAAAAAACTGACATCATCTATTCAGATGTCGATGACACAATCTTACCAACTTACAACAATTCGCAAATGTAACCTCAGATAACCAATTCTTAAGATATTCTATGATTCATCATAATAATTGACTTTGCAATAATAGCTCCGATAACAGGCACCACTAAGAAATGAAAATTACAAGTAAAATACCTTTTTGGTCCCTCACTTATTACAAAATTGCCATTTAGGTCACTCACTCATTAAAATGTACAGAATGGTTCCTCACTCATTGGAAAATGTCACACTTGATCCCTCACTTTTTAAAAAGATGTCGAAGTTAGTCTCTTAAATTTTGAGTTTAGAGTTTGGTAAAGAGACTAAATTTAGTAATTTTTAAAAAAATAAGGGACCAAGTGTGACATCTTCGAATGAGTGAGAGATCATTTTGAGCATTTTAATAAGGAACCAAAATGACACTTACTCATTGGAAAATGTCAAACTTTGTCCCTCACTTTTAAAAAAAAAACCAATTTAGTCCCTTAAATTTAGGGTTTAGGATTTGGTAGAAGGGCTAAATTTAGTAATTTTTTGAAAAGTGAAAGTCCAAATGTAATATTTTTAATCGAGTGGGGGACCATTTTAAATATTTCAATAAATGAGGGACCAAAATGATAATTTTGTGATAAGTGAGGGACTAAAAGAATATTTTTCTCTGAAAATTACTGATTATTTCAGAAAAAATGCCACCCATGCATGACAGTTAGATGTTCATGTTAAACCTCCAACAAATATTAATAACTATGGCTAGTAACTCATTCAATTAATTTGAGGTCAGAAACTAGGGCTTTAGAGTGCTAGTATATTGAAACATCATCCCTAGTTTGAGGTCAGAAACTAGGGCTTGTAACTTATTCAATTCATCTAAGATGAGCCAAGTACTTGCAGCAATGGCACACTTTGAGGCACAAAAAAGTGACAGTTTGGGATTGGAAACAGAGGAAGTCATAGGAGTTCCTATGCCTTTAATTTTACATGGGAAGCCAAGGGGTGGAATAATAGAGTTTTACTTCAAGATAAAGACTAGAAATGAGACTTATAATGCCTTCAAGATTAAAAATACAATACATTTGAAAACCATGATTACCATCAAACTAGAATTACCTGTTTTGTACGAGGCCTGAAACCAAAAACTATAATTCTCATATCTTTTCCTACATACAAGAGGAAATATAAATTATCAAACAATGCTTACAAAGAACCAAGGAAAACATTAAACGGAGAACAGAATATAATAGGAAGATGAGGAGTGAAAATGGTTTGTTAGGATTTGTGAAACTATGCAATATTTGCAGCATTAAGGTACCTTTAGCTAGAGATTAATGACCATAGTTTTCCATTGATGATTTTTCCCACACAAGTTCTCTGGGATAAGTAAGTTCCCTAGTCTCGCCCTGGACCTCTAGAAAATTAGTTTTAGAGGTTATCTTTGTTTCACATGCAGAAGGCTGGAAGGCAAGGCTCTTTTGAGCTCATGTATTCCTTGAACTAAATTTTTTTCCTGTTTGTCCTACGCTTTTGTACTTCTCTCTTCCTTGAATAATTCACGTTTATCAAAAATAAGATAAAGAAACAATTCTGAACTGGCAGAAGTTGAGAGAGAATTAATCATAACATAATTTGAATAAGCTGTTCGGTTTCTTTGAGAAGAGCTGGGTTTGTCCGGCTGATCCTTGGGCTTCTCTAGCTATCAAGTTTACAGGTTTCAGGAGGCAAAAGGAGCATAAAGATCTTTGACAGAGTGCAGTTCTTGCTCGTTTGCAGAGTACCTGATTAGATCAGAATATAAGAATTTTTAATCAAAGGTTTCTTCTGCCACATCTTCTTTGGGGGAGAATTAATTTTACATCCTCTATGCAGGTTTTAGCAAAGGGTTATTTAAAGGGGTGTCTCTTGTGGATCTCCAACGGAAATGAAAGGCTCTCCTGAGTTAATGAGTCTGGTTTGTGGATCTAATTTTAAGCATATTGTGGATCTCATCAATGTCAACATTTTTTATTCCTTTAAATACCAACGTTCAAGTAGATCATTCGGTGGGGAGAGAGAATTTTAGAAACTACATTGATGACATCTCCTTGGGCTGTGTGGCAACAAGCATTCTCTTGATCAGGTCATAATCACATAAATGACTAAGATATATAGAAACTTGTCAAGCATTGGTATCCGCCACCATCTTCACCCATTCAAATAATTTTAAATGCAACATAATAAAAATAGAGTGGAAAACCATATACAGTTGTAGTATGCCATACGTAAAACCTCTAATCAATTAAAAGATCCTTCTTCCACTTTATTTTTAAATACACCTATATCCATTATATTTTGCCAATCCATTTCATATATTGGGTCAGGTCATTTGATTTTACACTCCCAGGCAAAAACTTCTCCGTGAAATAATTATTTTTGCAGTTCATGGTGCACATCAGGCCAGCAATAATTCATTGGAGTAATTTCACATGAATTATGATTTTGGTCAGAACAAAGAGGCCCAGTTTATGGCATTGTGCATAGTTTGACATCCTTTGTCATATTTGATTGAAGAGATATGCTTAAATTTTTTAGGACCACTTGTAGGGTAGTGTTTATAACCTCTCTTAAGAACTCAACTAATGCCATTTTTACAACTTTGCAAACTCCAACGTACAAAGGGTTGGTCAACTTTGTTGTATCTTTGACCTCTTTTGCTTGTTTGGAGGATATCTTGCACAGTGGTCTTATTAATTCAAGACTTTTTCTTTTGATAAACTCATAAATTCAAGATTGAAAAAGAAATATTTATCAAGAGGAACTTATTTGAGAGCATACCAATAACCTGGAGCAGTCTTTGTGGAGGTGTCTTGTCTGATTGACGATTAGCAGACTGAATCTTTACAGCCTGCATTTGGATGACAGCAATATAAGCTTCAAATCAATTGAAAGTAGAAAGAAAACTCAATAGAAGAGAGAACCAGCAAGGAAGAAGATGAGAAACAGATTTGCTGGTTGAAAAAAAAATCATAGATAGCTTAAAAATTTTACAAAATTTAAGATAGGAAAATAGATAATATCAACAACTACTCCTGTGGCTCTGCTTATATGAACATATGAACCAGTAGCAAAATTGATCTTTGTTTAGAAGTCCAAGGAAAATTAAATTAACACAAAACTAATCCAACTATTAAGCTCCCATGTAAAATGTATCATCCAATTTAAGCAAACAATTTGTAATCATGCCAGATATGAACTATTAAGTTGTGCAAACTATGAAGTCGTACCTAATAGCATAACTATAAGCACAGGAACTGTAATAATCCTATAGCCAATAAGGAAACTATGAATGGAAATTTAGCAAAATAGAGTGACAAAAGCAAGCAGCAGATACATTGAAAAGAAAAACAACAAATATAATTTATTACAGTGGATAAATCTGAAAAGGCATGAAATAGATAATAGATTAAATTGCGCTAACCTCCCCTGAAGTTTGGTTATATTATACCTAATACCTCTCATTATCAAGATAACACTCAGTTCCCTGACATTATGATATATATTGCAGACACCTCCAATCCAGTTTATTTTCTATCATAAGAGTCAACTTCCTACCCAACCTGAGATTGTAATTTTATTTTTAATATGATAGTAAAGGTAGCTTAGTTGATAGCTAAGTTGATTTTAAGCTATGACAGTAAAGACAATTCAGTAATTTTATTTTTGAAGAAACACATATTCTTAGAAGATTAACTTCACTAACAGAAATATAATTTGAGTGAAACAAATTGTAATTTTAAAATTATAAAGGAGAGCTATCAGGTGTAATTTAGCCAAACCTTGGGGAGTTTAGTAACTTATTCTAGATAGTATGAATCAAAAGCCAACTAAACACCATGAAAAGGTATATGCAAGCTTGGTCCAAAATTTAACTAGAACTTGTGATAATGCACTTCATTTAACACTTTAAATTAGCTACTTGAATTACAATTGATCCATCTCTGGTTATACTTGGTCAAATCTATTTGGCCATACATATGTGAAATAGGCTGAAAAGAAAAGACGGTTCTACTGAATCTAGCACAGCATATGCAACTTTAATCACAGAAAACATGTAAAAAAATATAGAAATATGTAGCATAACTTGTATGCTTAAGAACTTACTATCTTGTTATATTTCTCAATCGTTGCAAGTGGAATTGTTCCGAGGGCAATAATATTTCTAGTTCGATCACTCTAGAAAAGGAAACAGAGCAAGTCAGAAGTACAGTAAGCATGCAGATAAAATAATCTGGTACACACACACACACCTGGTGTAGATGCATATAAAAACACAAAAATTCAGCCACAGATGATCAGAAGCAGGGTTTCTTTATTATTTTACCAGTGAGTCTGACACTTTCATAAAGGGGAGGCAAAAAATTGCCATTTGCCAGGAAGCATTGATACTAAGAGGAACATAACAAGAGTTGAAAAAATAGAATCATAAGCCTATCCTAATTAGACTTTGATAGCACCTCAGGATGTCTATAATTATTACTACAGAAAAATAGCAACACAACCCTACCAACAGAGATGAATGATAGAATTGTATAATACAGTTGCTAAATGACAGGGAAAACAAGGCTAGAAAATGGAGCACAAAAAAATGTGCACAAAACAGTAAATGTAAGTTTCCAGGGAAAACTAGGCTTTCAAAAGGTTGGATCTCACCCCAGATATCCCTCAGAAAGTTCTTCAACAGCTCCCCTCAGCTCCAGGTTCCTTATTACTCCCTCTAACAGACTCATTCTCTCTCTTCCACCTCGGCTCCTTATATTCACTTACTTACAAACTTCAATTCCCTTATTCGCCCTCTTTGCAATGTCACCTGTGTTCCCTTTTCTAGAATATATACTTAGTTGAATTATCAGTCAGAGGCCCAACTTCTACCTTTCCCTCCTTGTTCCTTAACTGTAAACTTTAGTGATGCCAGGCCCATTAGTCTCTGGCCCATCAGATTTGAACAAGCTAACAGCTACCAATTGAGAATAGATAAAGTTGAATTTATCCAATAAATGAACAAAATCTTAGATTCTCCAATTTTGAAAGCAACATATTAGATGATAGAATTGTCAAACCTATCAGATCTACAAGAGCAAATCAAGATATACAACCAAGACATATCAATACAGAAAACCATCAAAATATACAGCTTCCAATCATCCTCTTTCTCTTCTTCAACACCCCGTCCTTAAAAGTACTTCTTGATCTCAAAAACTTCCCATTCTCCCGAAATAACTTTAGGAAGAATTTTCAAACTAGCGCTACTACGTTAATCACCTTTATAGGCTGAGTTATTCCGAATCACAGATCCAGGACCTCTCCTACATCATAGCCCGTAGTCAAAAACTAGATTTCAAATGCATGAAATATTACGAGAAGGACTTACCAGAAAAATAAGGCGAAAATTTGTTACCATTAATGTGCCTGCATCATCTGAATTAATAAGAACAACACCATGTCCCTGAAAGTAAACACCATATACGGATAAATCTCATCAGCAATAGATTAAATTATAATGAATGTAAATTAGAACATTTGAATTGCTAATAACCATAGTTGTTTATGGCTTAAAGCACACAGTTGTGAAAGGGGGTCCTAAAGCAATGGCATGCAGCATAGTATGCACATGTGGCAACATTGAAGTTTAGCGCACATAATTAAATAGTTCACAATAATTAATGACATATACATATAATGAAAACTAAAATGTAGCCTAAAGCTTTCTTAATTACTTTCAACTTCAACAAATTGTTTAGCTTGCTCTTTGGATATTTGTGGTCCCTTGAGAGTTTTTGAGTACACACTTACATAAACCACCATATTAGCTGACTTGTATTGACTTTGTATAATGCTTTGGCCAGATTGTTAAGGATCAAGATGATAAGGTAATGCATATGTATATACTTTAATCTAAATCATGCAGCTGAGTAACCAATAATGAGCATGAGGTATTTGTTTAGCACATGCTGATAACTAATGAATAATGATAAGTGACTGCATCCTTGCTTTGCTAATCTTCAGAATTCTTTGAACAACTGGTGTGCACATTGGCCATTGCAGTGTAACCCATGACCCTATGTCTAACTTATACAGAGAACAAGATGAAATAAACAGAAGGGGAGAGAAAGAGAGCAAGAGAACAAAAGTACAAAACTGAAGGAGAAGAAGAACAAAACCTAATGCATGTAGAATGCAAGAGAGTGAATGAAGTGAGTGAACCATGAAGACTGGAGTGTGCAAACAGAGGTTTAAAAAAACCCCCAAAACTGGTCCCCTATCATATTGCCCGTGTGGAGTGCACCGAGCACCATCAACATTTAGGCTAATACAAAAAAAGTAGAGAGGACTTTGCAGAATTTTTAGAGGAGAGAAAGAGAGATAGATAAAACTGAACAATTATTATTCTGAACGTATCAAGTTAAGGTTGGGCTTTCCCTTTTTATAGTTTTTGGAGAAGTCCTAACTCAACTAAACTACATAAAATAGCAGCAGAAATATAGAAACGCTAGCATTAGTCTGCTCCTACAAGATAGGCGTCTACCTAACCCTAAAATAAAAGACTTGAAACTGGGCCTATTGAGATAAAATGCATTGACCCACTAACTGAAAGAAATAAAAATATTAATCTCCTAAAATATAGGAGATATAAACAGAAAATAAACATAAAAGTAGACATATAACAATACTCCCCCTCAAGCTAGTCAATGAATATCAATCATTCCCAGCTTGTCTTTTTAACTTTCAAATTGCAACCTTGAAAGTGCCTTCTTTATGATATCTGTAACCTGACACTATGTAGGCATATAAACAAGTTCAATAATCTGCATATCCAGTTTTTCTTTAATGAAATTACGATCTAGTTCAACATGCTTGGTCCTGTCATGATGTACTAGATTCTTCACAATGTTAATGGTAGCCATATTAGCACACATATGTGCATAGGACCCTATGTAGAAACCTCTGGTTCTTCCAATTGATGTTTTAACCACACTCCCTCTAGCAATGGACAACTCACCTTTATTTTTGCCTTTGCACTGCTTCTTGCCACCACAAACTGTTTCTTGCTTCTCTATGTAACTAGTTTGGAAGGGTCCCAAAACATCACTATGGATAAGGATAAAGGGTTGGGATAGTACATGTTAGTGTGTTGGGTAAGTTAATTTTATTGAATTATTTTGGATACAATTTTCTCCTGCATTCTAGGTTGGGATGTCCCATCCTATAGTGCCATAAAATTGATTCATAAAAAGAAGTAGAAAATGCCCTTCTGGTTGTGCTAGTTCCTCCTTCATGAGGTAGAGTCGTACTACTTTCTTAACACTGCCAATTGTTTCAGTTCTTTGATAAGTTTACTATCACTCCCCTGACTCCAAGTCCTGAAATTCACATCCATCAAGAACAAATTTAGTCACACATTTGGGGTCCTTAATAAGTTTACTCACAGATAGTAAGTTGTAGGTTAAATTAGGAACCAATAAGACAATATGAAGTACTAGTTTGTTAGATAACTTCACAATTTCTGAACCCATGCCTTGGTGGGAGTTCTGTCAACCAGTTTCACAGTTAATCCACTAGTACAATCTGGAATTTGTACAAGGAGAGATCTATTACCAGTCACATGATCAGTGGCTCCAAAGTCAATTACCCAAGTATTATGATTCTATGATCTGGCAATTAAGCTAACAAATGGTTACCTGTTTGGGCTATAAGTCCCATGTCTTCGCCATAATTGGTAGTTTGTTGTGCTTTGTCGCTAAACATCCTGTTTAGCACCTCTAATTGTTCTTTCTAAAAACATAAGTGTCTAGTACTTGATTCTTTTCAGCATTATTAGCAACAGACAGCTCACCTTTAATTTTGCTATTCCAATTTGGTGGTTTCCCATGGAGATCCCAGCACTTGTCTTTGGTTTGCCCAGACTTCCAGCAATGTACACACCACCATTTATTGCCCTTTCGCCCTTTTTGGTCATGAGATGGTGTCCCTTGGCTGCAAGAGCAGATGCATCAGTAGTTGAGAGTGTTCCTGAGGTGAGTTTCTTTCTACTTTCCTTGCTCTTCACTTCTGAGGAGACTTCCATTAGTGAGGGCAAGGGGTCTAAACTCATAACTCTCCCCGTCACTTCCTCAAAGTTGGTGTTCAGGCCAAGTAGAAAAATATAAACCCTCTTTTCTTCCTTTATCTTCCTATAATAAGAAGCATCTGTTGCACAGTGCCATTGGCAGACTTCATATAAATCCAACTGATGCCAATGGCAAAGCAACACAAGATAATAACGTGTAACATCTGCCTCATTCTACCTGAAGTCATGAAGGAAGCTTTTTATTTCAAACAAAATTGCTGTTTTCTTAATATAGGAATAAGTTTCTTTTGCTGGCTCCCAAACTTCATGTGTAGTACTATATAAAAGAAAATCAATTTCTACGTTGATGAGCCATGATTGTATCATATTGTTCTCTATCTCCCAAAATTTATACTTAGGTCATTCAGATTAGGAAGGGCTGCGCTAGTGAGATAATCAACTTTCCTTCGGCCTTTCATAAAAAGTGCTACACTTGTTGACCATTGAAGATAATTATGGCCATTTAGCCTATGGGTAGTGATCATCATTGGAGTTGGCTCCTGTGGTAGCATGTTGCCTTAATTATGTTGGGAGTCTACTATTCTCCCAGGTTCATTGGTGGTACTTTGGCTTTTAGTCGTATCAACATTGAAGCCATAATCAAATTGAACCATGGTAGCCTAGTTCAAACGCAACCTAGCTCTAATACCATGTAGAATTTTTAGAGGAGAGAAAGAGAGATAGATAAAACTAAAAAATTATTATTCTGAATGTATCAAGTTAGGGTTAGGCTTTTCCCTTTCATAGTTTTTGGAGAAGTCCTAACTCAACTAAACTACACGAGAAGTCCAAACTCAACTAAACTACATAAAATAGTGGCAGAAATATAAAAACCCTAGTGGCAGCCTGATCTTACAATATAGGCGCCTACCTAACCATAAAATAACAGACCTGAAATTGGGCCCATTAAGACAAAATGGATTGACCCACTAACTGAAAGAAATAAAAATATTAATCTCCTAAAATATAGGAGATATAAACAGAAAATAAATAAAGAAGAAAATAAACATAAAAGTAGGCATGTAACACCTTTTCTCCAAGCATTCGTTTAATTGGGCATAGCATCATCCATATAAAATAGGGTTTCTCTAGACTTTAAATGCTTTAAAATTTTTATCTATTCTCTGATAATTGATTTATTTTTTCCATTTTCTTTTCTGTGTTTTGTACTGATTTCTATGCATACCATATATAGGTCACAAATCTTTGATACTTCAAAATTCAAATATGATTTGTTGTGTATCCAACAATAAGGTGCACTGCTGTGATATATGATCAAGCTCAACAGTTTTCAAAGGGGCAAATTTGTCTCTTAATCAAGAGAGCTCAACTCAAAGTTAACCCATAGGAGTTTCCACATTACAAGAGCCAGGATCTGAGAACCAATACCAGAATGAGCAACAAAGTACATGCACAAAATTAGATAGTAAATTTTGTCTTATCATTAAGTGTCAAATTGACATCAGACATCCATTACCTCTAGTCCCTCCTTTTCCATCACAAAGGGCTCATTGGCTTGAGATCCTTCTGGTGCTTTCAAGATAATTGTTGTTTCGCTAGTTTGTTTTTTATTATTTGGTGAAAAGTACAAATTTCAGCATCTTTTGCTTATGAATAATAATATGAAACTATTAGTTACACAAGGGGAGTGGGGTAGTTCAATCCTGTTATTGACTTTTTGTGAAACATGATTATGGTACAAATTATCAACTATATTATATATCACAGCTTCACTAAGCCAACTCTAATTGAGGATTATTATCTCCAGAGTTGCCAGATTTTCTATGGAAGTTTTCACATATCAACAGGCTAGTAATTGCACTTAAGACAGCAGCGGTGTCAAACAAAATAGTTGATTAAAAAAATATCCAGATTGCCATATTCCATCAAGGCTCTGGTGAAACACCCTGCCACTTAGGCAAGTTTCGGTGTTTCTTAGCAATTTTGCTAAGGTTTAAAACTAGACTGATTGGCAGTAATGCGAAAACAAATAGCACGATACGAGCGAGTCATTTGTAACGAGACAGAAATTGTGATTACTCAATAAGCATGATATTAGAGATTAAACATGTCAAATTCAGCTATTAGTTACAAGACAGAAATTATGGATACTCAATTAGCAAATTATTACAAGCTACACATGTCAAATTCAGCATGCATGCTTAAAACCATGTAACTTGAGGCTGTGTATGTTTACTGAACGAAGAGCTGGCTCCAACCCCAAAACTTATTCAGAGTATTCATAATCACCCTCACCATTCTTTGCACTACCCTTAAATTCCACTTATTTTCTAGATTCAGCTAACGTTGCATTAAGCAAACAAAGTAGTGCAACAAAGAGAGAGTGAACAGGAGAAGAAAAAAAGTGCTATAGTTGCCATATAAAGCATACAAAAATTCAATTCAGATTACCAAAACTAGAATAATAAGCCATTGCATACCTCGGCCATGACTTGTTCTTCCTCAAGCAAGAAATCCAAATTGGCATGCGAAACGTAGCGTGAACGGGGCTGCAGATAAATTCACATAAACCAACCAGAAAAAAAAAACGCAAAAAAAAAAAAGAATTGAGGACGATAAAAAGAAACAAAAAAGATATTGAATTGAAAACGAAATGGAAGGTTACCTCAAACTTGGTCCATTGGAGGGCATCCCAGGTACCGGTGCCCTCCATCTTGGAGGAGTCAGAGGCGTCCCTAAGAGACCTTGATCGAGTACTGCGTGGCTTCGGCGCAGCCATGGCGGCGAAGACGAACCCACTGCAACGAGTACGCAATGCGACTCTGCCTCCGAGAGAGAGAGAGAGAGAGAGAGAGAGCGCGCGGTGACGGTTCACCTGCCGTTCAAAGGGATCCTTTTTTCATGTTTTGTTTAGCTAATAAGGAATTTTAAAAAAATTACTAATATTTTTGAAGATTTAAATTTGAATGAAACATATCTACAACTTTGTCAGGTAAGATATTATCTGAGGATAATTTATGTGCACGAAGATTTCATATTGCTCTTTAAAAAATAGAAGAGCTAATAATGATTCATTTTGTTAGCAAGTATTTTTAAATTATCTATCTAATATATATATATATATATATATATAAGTCCATGTAAAAATAACCTATTTGAAATTTCAAATTATTAAAAAAAAAAAAAAACACTTCATATGTGTGTGAAACTGTATAATACCATTTCAAACTTCAAAATTTAAGTCTTTAAGAAAAAAAGTTGCTACAAAAAAATGAACAAGTTTATTAAGTTTAGACAACTTTTATATATATATATATATATATATATATTACGCTTACATAAACATATAAAAGTTGCTAAAAAAAAGAAAAGAAGAAAACATTGACGAACTATAAAAATTATGTGATAAAAAAAAAAACTAGAGAACCTATAAGGTTGCTTTTATCCATATTTCCCTCTTTATCTCATATTTCTTTTTCGGTTTCCTTTCTTAAGCATTCTCATATTTATCAAAATCCAACACCAATACAACTTATGGATTCCAATAATGGTAAATTGTAAAATCAAACTCAAATACATCTTATCCCTTAATATTTATGTCAAAAAGAAGTTGGTAAAAAGCGCCACATGAATTAACATATTTTGGCTTAATATGATACTAAAAAAAGTATCAATTGGATTTATAGATAAATAAATAATTCTTTCGTAGTAAAAATATGCCTAATTAGTACTCATTTGGATAATATTGTCATTAAACAAAATATAAATTTAAATACTATGATATAATGATTTGTTGTTCTCCACTAAACAATATATCAACGTATCAAAACAAACTCTAGAAGAAACCGTAAGGAGTCAAGACTTGCGTCTAGATTCAAATTCTTTTGATAATATATCAAGTAAGTGAGATATACAGAGAGAGAAAAAAAGTAAACATAACGAAAGAAAATGAACCCCTCTAATGTCACTATTTTTTTTGAGATTTACAAAAAAAATAGAGAAAATAATTTAAGAGATTCAATCTAGTAAGGACTTGAAGCGTTCATGATATTTGACAGCACACGGTCCTTTTATTTGTTTTTTAGTGATTGTTTTTATCTTATAATTTGTCACATTGCAATTTGTTGACATTTCAAATTGGTTATGACAATTTAATCAAGATACAAACAGATCATTAATGAAAAGGATTGTTCGCATGGGAATGAGCTTCCATAGAAGATATAGGGCATTCTTTTTTAATTTCTTTATAATAATTTCACTTAGAAACTAAAAATAAAATAAAAATGTAACAAACAGTAATCCTTTCCAGCTCACATAATTTAGTTTAAATTCAAACAATTTGGATATTGAATAAATAAATAGGATTAGTTTATATGAGAACCACAAATAATAAAACTTCTCAACATTAAACATTCCACATCAAAAGCAACTTTAAGTTAAAAACAGTTTGGCATCCCACTCACTGAAGATTTCCTGGGTGATTGACTTTGTTTTAAACATAAAAAGCTTAGTGTAAAAAGAGTTACGTAAGCATAATATCATCCATAGTTTTTGCAAGTAAATTTTAGACATATTACATAATCTTTTGATATTTTTGAATTTGCTAGCTATAAAGGTAAATATAGAGACTTAGTGAATGAGAGGAGAGAAGAAAAAAAAATGAACCCGTAGACATCTCACCTAACTACTTATTTTTGCTTCAAATATACAAGAAAATCTTAAGTTTGAGAAAGCAAGTGATGTTCAAAAAGGAATCCTATAAAAAAAATTAAAAAAAAGTTATTGGGCATTCGGCCAAAATTTAAAAAAAAAAAAAAACTTCTAAAATAATTATTGAGCAAGAGAAATATCCAAACAGGTTTTATTAGAACGAGTGCTGTAAAAGAGAGATAATATAAAACTTCAGTATTTCAAAATGCTTCCTATCTAGCTCTTTAACAAGTACATAACATGTAAAAGGAAAATTCCGAAACACCTAAGTTATAAAAAATAAAAAAAAAAATTTATGTCCTAATTAGATAACCCACTTCCTAATCAAGAAAAATAAAACTGCCATTTTCTAAAAATAAAATAAAATTGCCCGTTTTATCTAAGTGGTAAGACCCAGTTGAGCGGGTCCTATCTTGGCCTCACCACTTGCTTCCATATCTCTCCCGGTGCACCTAATGTAGCACAGGTGAAGGTCCTAATCTACAAGAAGAGATTCGATAATTTAGTCTCTAAGTCTACTATTTTAGTATACTAAGCCTATGAGAAACAGCCACATGCACATGTGGTTTAGTCTACAAAAAATTAGTATACTAAGTATATAAAATAATTTTTAACCCTTCTTGTCAAGGCACGTAAGTATCCCAGCCATGTTATCTCATGTTGTGTGGTTGAGGCAAGCAAGACTAGTATACACAAATAATGCTGATATATCTATTTTGATGTGTAGTGGGACATCGTGATTCGTTGATAATGAGATCAGTTAATCTCGTGGAAGAGCTTCTCTACATGTTAAGACAGTTATCCTACCAAATGACAATGGCAAACAAGGACTGAATGTGAAATTTATAGAATACAATGATTATTATAAAGTACAAACAGCATTTCAAAATTTTCATGCTTGGCCATGCAATAAGATCTTACAGAAGTAACCACTATGTGATAGCTATACAATTTAGTAGTATGTTGTTGCTCATAAATATACACACCCTAAACAACAGGCAGCAGCAACTCATCACAGAAAAGGAAAGGCAGTGGTAAGTGAATATCTTAATTTCCAAGTAAATAGAAATTAATGAAAATTTCAATGTTCCCATATTTGATATGATACAAGTATAACCAACATGGGTACATCTAAGTTTTCAATATATCTCATATCCATATATCTTATAGATTTCTATTACTTGAAAAACTAAAATATTACATACCATACACCCATCAAATCAACTCCTCTTTGCAAAGATGAGACCAGCTATATAGGGTTGGCAGCTGTTAACTCGACAAAGAAAAAGAATGATAAATGTTCATAAAACTTATCTCACCAGGAATTCATTTTGATACTAAAATTTCTATAGTAGAGGGTATTACTCTCAACTTCATCCAGCATTTGAGCATATAACCCGTAACTGTTGAGATTAAAGAAGCCAAATGTTGGTGTTTGTCCAACATATTTTCCTTGTCCAACTGGAATTTTGGTGGAAACTGCAACAAGCAAAGTACAACATGCTTACCCATTCAGATCAAGATACTCATTGTACATTCTGCTACTGGTACACTCTGCCAAAGCTTTTGTATTAAGTTCCCGACCATATCTCCAGACATAATTCAGACCAACAAGAAGCTCAGTTATTGTTGCTTCAGTCTTTTCTTGATTTGCAAAGTAAAGGGTTTGTACCAGCAGCACATTTGTCCGAGAGACAAAGCTCTGCTGCTCAAAACTTCTCTCAGACTGCCACCTTATCATGTTATGCGCAAGTGGAGCCAACCATTCCAATAATCTTGACATAGCTTCTGTCCATTCTTCTGCTAGAACTGTGTCATAGACCAATGATGCCATGCTTTTGGTATATGGCTTTAGCTTGGCCCGAAGGGCTGTTCTCACATTTGTTGGTAACATGTTGTACAGGTCTTCTCTTGCATCAGGACCAATCAAGTGGGGAGTAGCTGCTAGCTTCTCAATCACGATGATAACATTTGCATAGTGCAGTGCCAAAGCAGCAGCACCAAGTGTTTCAGGTGGAGGTTTTAACAGCTTGTACTTAGAACTTAAGACTGATTGATTACAATGAACTACTTTTCCAGGTCCAACAAGGCTTGAATTAGCTTGTTTTCCGTTCTGTGTTCCCAAATGAATGTTGTTTGGGCTTAAGTAGCACTCGCTGACAGAGGAATTGTCTGCAGCCATCATGCAGCCTTTGAAGGGTCCTACTTGAGTTAGTCGACTGGTTCTTGTATGACTTTTCTTCCCATTTATGGTGGTTGAGTAGCCATGAAACTTCCAAATCTTGCCATTTTTATTTTTTGGATTAATTGGGGCAGATCTTTGCAAAGTCTTCCCTAGAGGACCAGAATAAAAATTGACACCTCCATTATTTCCAGAAATCGGGCCTGATTTTGTGGATGAGTCACCAAGGGGACCTGAGTGAAAAATACTGGTTTTATTTGTTCTTGCGATTGGACCTGAATTAGCAATAAGATCCCCAAGGGGTCCGGAAGCAAATCTAGGAAGATTATTCTCAGATGGGTGGACTGAAGGTTGCAACAATGCAGAAACAGATTGGCTACGATATATATAATCAGAATTCAAGTCTCTTGAATCATTGGTTTCACCAGCATCCACTATCTCTTGAATTCCATATACATGGTTGATCCTACTGAAAATTGTGAATAAGGACCTTGCTAAAAGAAGTATGGTGTAATCATATGTCCTGTTCCACAGAGAAATATCCTGCAGGCTCTTCACCTCATGCCTCTTCCATGCAACCTTCTTCTGAAAGTCAACTAAATTTACACCATCTGACTCGACATTAGCCTTGATTCTTCTAAGAGTTTGCTCAAAATCAGCTAGCACTTCCATCTCTTGATATAGACTTGCATTAGTTGATATAAATTTTTCCATCTTCTTAACTTTCTTTTCCATCTTCTTCCAAGAGAGTTCCCACCCATACGGATCAACACCTATAGTGAGAAACTCATCAAAGGCATTCCCAAAACCTTTCAAACTTGAATCGCTGCATTTCTTCCCAAGCCTAGCCACAGATTTAGCCACCTGTGACAAGGTCTCAAGCAACTCAGCACAGATTAAACCTGCAATGAAATTGTCATCATCTGAAATGAGCTTTTTTATACCCATTGAATTTGTGATCTCTTCTCTCAACCTAGCAACCTGCTTATCACTCAAACATTGCCACAAATTAACCAGCTTGGACATCAAGCTCGCCACTTCAAATGCTAATACACCAATCACCGCCTTCTCAGTATTAGCATCATGCTTCCGTGGAGTCTTCCACAGACTACGAAACCATGATTCAGCAACCATCTCTTACCTTGGAAAGCTCAAGAAATATGCAAACTAAGATCAGTCTTCCGCCATAGCTCTGGTGTACACAACAAATAAAACACAAGTTACACTAGTTACCAGATCAGCTTCAACCTGTTATGAAAAGAAATGTGAGAAGCTCAGCATAGGAATCATCTAAAAAAATTTACTACTAAAGGAAGCAATAATATGCTCTGTGCATACAGACATCTTACAACTTTCAAGAACTTTACTCTTAAGAATTAGGAAACTATAAGCACATTCTTCCTCTTATATACCAATCTGTCTTTGCTACCCTTTGTTTATGAATCTGTTAAATAGCTCCACCTTCATAGGATTATAGAAAGTCTAAGTTCTTCTTATTTAAGCATATCAAAGCTGGATCAATGGAGCTTAGATGAGCTACTTTGTCAATTTTTTATTCACTGATTTAGTGACTTCCATATTCTGGAATATATGCTGAAATCTAGTAAAGCCAGAATTCCCAGTTTAAGATGCCTACGTTTTTATATTGGAATTTTAAAATAAACAAATATTCGTAAATTATTCTATTGTGGGTATGTAACTTTGAATTCAACAAACATATGCTGTTCTTTATAGTTGCACTGGAAAAAGGAATTTAACATAACGTGGGGTTACTACATAACCAGGCTATGGTGCCTCTGCAAAACCAGACATATAGTACGATATCACAAAAACAATAACGTTCATATTCCTCCATTTTACTCCCTTTGCTGATTGTCCTTGCTCTTCTTTATAATAAACGGCAAGAGTAAATTGAGAATCAAAAAAATAAAATAGCTTTCTTTTCTGGTAAATGTTGCTGAATAATATATACTGGAACAAGAAAATTTATATGGCCTACACCTAGGCTAAATCTGGAGATTCTATTGCTTCTTTTCCTGGCTTATATTCTCTTTTCCCTCATTAACCAAGTCAAAAATTCAGAAAAACGACAAAATAATAAGAATATACTTTTCTGGGCAAAGGGTTTCATACCAATTAGTACTGTGATTAAGGAAAAAAATGACACGCTCAAATCTCACCAAGAAATCACTTAGCACAGATTCCAAAACCTTTATTCCGTGGGAAAAATGAAATAATTGTAACCAATTCACATCTTCTTTGCTAGTGAACATCTACTTTACATCACTTCATAAATTTGTTCGCTCATCTGGGGAATCTTTATCAGTTCGAAGTTCAAACTCAAATCGTACCCCTAATAAACTTGATTGCATCAAGAATAAAGCAACCAAAAGCAAGTGAGAACGATCAAAGGAAAAGTATAGCAAGAACAATAATGGAAGCATAATAGACAGAGAAACTTACCGATCACTACCACGAATCTCTTAGTTGGGAACTTAACAGTGGAAGAAGGAAAATGAGAGAGAGAGAGAGAGAGAGAAAGAGAAAATTGGAAGTAGCTGGGAAGTTGCAGTGCAGAAATTGGCCACATGGAAAGAAGCAGGAGACGGAAGTAGGAGAAAGAGGGTGAAATTAAGGCTATCTGAAATTATTGGTTATTTATATTTTGACCCCTCTTCTTTTCCATTATTCGCTTTCAGTCACATGCCTCCTTATTTAATTATATTCTTGTAATTTAATATGATTTTGTACATTCTATACTTCAATTGAAACTTTTTGTAAATATTTTGAAGCATTTATAAATTTTCCAAACTATTGTACTTCTATAAGATTTGGCATGTTACTTTTATATAATATTTAATTTATTTAGATATTTATGAACTTAAGTAATTTTTTGGTCATTTAAATTTTATAATGAAAGAGATATATCACCAATTACCTTGGTCAAGTCTTTTATATATATATATATATATATATATATATATATATATATAAGAAATAAACTAAAGTCATTGAAAGCAATCATATGATTTTATAATTGTATATCTTTTTTAAAAAAGAATTATACGTTTACATTATATATGCATTCCCATTAATCAATGTTACTATTAATTAAATCATTGATTATCAATGTTAACAAATGTTTGCATGTGAACAACTTCAATTCTTGACCTATGCTGTAATAAAGTCATAAGAATTAAATGATCAAAATATATGTACATTGAACTTATATTTGATTTAGTATTAATCAACCATTGTAATACAATATTTGGACAAGCAATGGTACTTTTCTAAGATATTACTTTGATTGATTAGGGTACATATAGAAACTTGAATTTAAAACGTTGAACATAACTTGAAGGTTGGAAAATACTATTGATGCATGCATATCCTGTCAATGCTATTATATAATTAAAACATGATAAAATAATTTATTCTTTTGTTCACGTGATTATTCAGAAGATGTCGTAAATTTTTTTGTTTATTTTATCATTATGCGTGATTGATAAATTTTTATTGTTGAACAAACATGTTTCATTATATTCCTAATAATTTTATGTTGCCTACAGTTTAGAACAAAGTTTAGAATTTAAGCTTTCGATTATTCAATCATTCTGAATTTTGTATAACCGTCTAAATTTTATAATAGATAATATTTTATAATTATTATACATCTTAAGATATGAACAAACAATAAAAAAAATTAATTTTTTCCAAAGGTCAAACTCTATTATTTTTCCTTTGGAATATTTCATAAGTATTTTAATCACAAAAAACATTTTGGGAGAATTATATATATATATATATATATGCAATTATTATGATATTAAAAATTTGAATTATACTTGATAATTATAAATTATCAACAAAATTATTTATTTTTATAAAAATTGGTATGTTTAATGATATTTCAGAAATTGTCAAATATCAATTCCTTGTAAAATGAGATTCATACTTTTTTTTTTTTGGAAATTTTAAACACTATTGTATTGCATACAAAATTTCGTTCAATTTTTTTTTTAAATCAAGCATTCTAACTCTAACTTTCTAAACAAAAACATAACAAATCAAAAGTCTATTCAATCAAGATATCACATTTAACTTAAACCATATTGTTAGAAAGAGTCTAGAGAAGGGGCATAGTGCAAATAAGAATAATATGGAGGACTGAATTTGACATGACAAAAAAGGAAGTTCCGCCACAATCATTAATGGCAACCACGCGGAAATACGCGCTTTTACTCATATAACCCCATTTGACTCCATAGACCAAAGTCCACACAACTGTGTGAGCGTGTGACTCGGGACGGTTCGACGAAAATTGAAAAAGACTAAATCCTATTTTTAGATAAAGTTCGGCAAGTGTTGTTATTTTAATAAAAAAATTAATGATGATATATTACTTTAAAATTATCATCACATGCCATTAATAATATGTTCCGAAAACATGGTTATTTTTGTTCTTCACATTGTGTCTTAATGTCAATTTACTTTTTATAAATTTAAAATATTAAAATAGTTTTTCAAAATTTTAATATTAATTAAAAGTAATCTCTCAAAAGAGTTATAATTGATTTAATGATAATTTTAATTAATGTTAAAATAAAAAATAAAAAATATACATAATATTTTTCTCAATATTTTTGGGATCACAGAGGAATAATGGAGAATCCAGAGGAGGATAATTTGGATCCCTACATTTAGTAATTAAATGTTTATACCAAATTTAATGAAAAATAAAGAGAGGAAAAAAAAAAGATAATTGTATGTTGGGATCCATTTTTTTTTCTTTTTATTTTTTATTGTCTCACTAAATTTATGTAATGCATTTAGTTACTAAATACATATGATTATCAAGTTCTGTAAGCGTTTGTTATTAAAAATTTTAATGAATATCAAGAAAAATTTTGAATAATCTAATTATACTATATTGAGATGTAAGAAAAATTACATAACATGTTTTGGTTGAAAAGTTTAATGAAAAATACTCAAAAATTATACTTGGTGATATTTTCAAATGGAAGAAAATGAAAGGGATTGAAAGGGAATGAAAATTTTTTGATAATTTAATTTAGATTTAAATGATTCTTTTAACTGTATTTTCCAATGGTTTTTATTTTAGACAAATGATCATATAGCCTTTAAGGGTTATAATTTCTAATTTAATGACACGTGTTTGATCAAATGGTTAGGAATTATTTGGAATTTATTTTCAACAAGATAAAAAGGATAACAATTAAAACTTAAAGACTTTATCTTCAAATAAGTAAATTGAAATAGGAATTATTTGGAATCAACAAGTTATATTTCAATATATTATAGTAACAAATACATCGATGAGTAATTATTTTGATTAGGAGAAAAAGTTTTAGGTATTAAATTTTGAGATTTTGTCTTTAGAAAATTAAAATGAGATGATAATAATTTGAACCAAACCATTAATTTATTTTTTATTTATTATTGTATCTTAATTTAAAATATCTATTTTGTATTAAAATTCAAACTCAAAATCACGTGAAACTACTACTCAAATATGATTATATTTTAATTTTATCTTTTCACATATATTAAAATGATACTTATCGTGAAAAAAAAAACTTTCCTTCAAAATAAAGTTTTAGCCCATTGAAAACGACAAAAGCGTCGACAAGTCATGGCAAGGAACCGAACTGTCCTTCTCACCTTGGGATGAGAGAAGCTCTAAATTAACACTAAATATTAAATAAATACACTAATTATCCTTAGATCATGCTTAATTTTTAATTAGAGAATGTCTCATCTCTTGGGTCATTTTCTTTCAATATTCAATTTAAGTGGCTTTTATTTTAGGTTATGTTTAAATGGGCGGTTGATGAAGAAGTAATAAAAAATGAAATAGTTAAAATAAGTTAAATTTATATTAAAATTTTTTTTAAAATTAAATGAGATGACGATGAAGAATATCAATACCTTTCTCTATATTCAAAACTCTAATTTTGAGATTTCTTTAAATTGAGAATTTAATAATAAAATAAAATAATTTAAAAAATTAAATTATTAATGTACTTTTATCTTATTATTAATATACCTAATAACAATTATTACAAATTTATATAATTTCTATTGTTATGGTGATGATTTTTTTTTACTTAAAATTTTAAAATGAAAAAAAAAAAGAAAATGAACAAATCTACAATGTGTATTAGTTTTATCTATTTTTAAAATTTTTGTCATCAACATTTTTTTTTGGCTTTTTAAGTTTATTTTTTAAAATTTTTTGAAGCAACATAAATATTTTATAATAAATATATTAAATAAAAAAGATGGACATAATAATTAATAAATAAGATAAAGAAATATGGATAGAATAATTACATAATATTATGTATTAAATAATAACAAATTATTAGTCATATATTTATGTTACAAGTATAATATTAAAAAAAATAATTAATGAGTTATTTCATTCATTTATTTTATTATAATTTTTAAATAAAATTAATATGTGTCAATCTTTTTTTATTAAATTTTTTAAATAATATATTTACTCAAGTCATTCAATTCAATTATATTTCATTCTCGTTGTTGTATTAATGACCTTGGTTATACTAAATTTGATGAAGTTAATTGAGGTCCTTCCTTGGTCATTAGTACTACATGCTTATTGGCTAAGAAATAGAAGGATCTCGTATGTTTCAATTTTTTTCAATTATGATTATTTATAATAATTACTTTACGGCTGTCTTTGACTATTATATCCTTATTATTATTATTATTATTGTAATATCGTAATTTTAGATATAATTTTATTTAATCTCAAGCTAAGTACATTAGATTAGTTTTGTTATTAAAATAAATATTAGTGTCACGTCAATGAAAAAGATGCTGTTTTAGAAAATTAAAAGTTTCTCAAAAAGCCTCACCTTTAAGACTTTACTAAAAATCACGTAAAAAAGAAGACTTGACTTATGGTCCCACTTTTGTTTTTTAGGCAACTAACAGCCGTTTATTATTATTATTATTATTGTGTGTGTTCATACTCCATTCCAAAGATTTTTTATTTTTTTTATTAAAAAAAATTCATTAGTGCTTTCTTTAAAATTTAAGAAAAAAAGTGGGACTTTTAAATTAAAGATTTCCTTGTTAAACCCATAACCACTTCAAGATCCAGCATTTGAAGTTTTTGTTTAGTACATGATGGAGTAAATGTGTAAATTTAAAAATTACATTTCAATTATTTAAACTCTTCCCCTCTAGACTGCAGCATGTGAATTTTGATATAATATTTTCTACCCAAATAAAAAAATTATCCAAAAATAAATGTTGGCATAAGAATTACAAGGTCCATTTCAACCAAGGCTTCCTAGTTGGATCATCTAGAATGTTAAATTGATATAAATAAGTTAAGTTAAATCATAGAAATATTTTAAAGATATATTTAATATATTTTTTATTTGTAGTTAGCCGACTTTCCCTATTTTTATAGACTGTATTTATTTAAAATGCATTTTCTGTTTGAACTCTTTACGGAATTGTTGCATATTATCATGTATTTATAAATAAATTTTATTATAAAATTTAAAAATAATTTTTTGTGTTATAATGGAAAATTAAAAATTATCTTTGCTAATATTAAACCATAATAAATAGAAACTCTTTCTTTATATTGATTTTTTATTTACAAATGTGACTTTCCTCGGTTCAAAAAATTTAATTACGCTTAAAATTAAAATTTTGAAACAAAATATTTTTTTTACTATACTTCAAAAATAGTGATAAAATATAAAGATAATGACAACCAGAGAAAAAATAATGACAGCGATAACTGCACATGCAGAAAATTCGCGATAGATTGTAAACAAATGAAGAATTTAATACATTAATTAATTTTATTCTTTGTATTAAATTTTATTTATCTCATTCTTTTGGATTTTTAGTAACTGTCACATCATCTTATTGATACTTATCAACATTGATTTTGTTTTCTTCTCCTTCTTCATTTTTTTCAATAGATGAATATCTCGTGACTTAGAATTGGAGCATCCGCAGAAAGAGGAAATAAGGTTAAAATAGCAATTTTTTTAATAAATAAATATTGTAAATGATATTTTTTATTATATATTAAAGTTATGAAGATTGATACATAAAATATATTAACTAGTTTCTCAATAATAAAAATTTCTCAATAAAATTTGTAGTAAGTGTCACTAAATTTTTTTATGACAATGTAAGTAATTTTTTATTAATGACTGACAAAAATTTATTATTAATTGACCTAAAACATTTATTATTATGGTCTATATATAATGATAAATTTCTTGGCGTAATTATACCACTAATGTTACATAACGGTCTTTACCTATGGTATCTTCCCACGTATTGTCGTGGTGTTTCAGATGCCAAATGACACGTGGTGGATGGTCCCACAATATCAGTGTAGTTATAGTGACGCGCCAGCTTTATATCCTCTCGGCGTTTGACACCACGCTCCACGCAATCCTACAAGAGTTTTACTCACATCGAAGCTTGGACGTCCAACTCTCTCTTCTGCTATCTTCTTCTTGTTCTGCTCTGTTCTGTCGGCGTCTGTGTGTGTGTTTGTGTGCTTCTTTCCTCGAAGAAGCTTTTCGTTTCAGTGTTTTGACGGTGTTGACCGAAAATGCATACGAGTCCCTTGCTTCTTGAGGAGCCTATTAGGATGGCTTCAATTCTCGAGCCATCCAAGCCTGTAAGCGAGCTTTGATCACTCCTCACTCTCTAATTTTTATTTCGAAGTAATGTGTACTATTGATTCTACTTATCTCATCTTAAGTAACTTTGATGTAGTGTTGTTACTTAATTTTAACATTTTCCCCTTCTGGTTGTCTTCTTCTGGTTTGCTTTTGATACCTAAGGAATGTAGCAAATCAAGCTGGAAAATAACTTTAGAGAATGGAAGCTTTTTAATCTCGCTATGGTATGGTAGCTAAGTTGGGTTGAGTTGAAATGTGACAGTAAGTGTGATTTAGAATTTAAAACTGCCCTTTCTTTCTGTTAATGCGCCAACGCATGGTGGTAGTTCTCAAGGATTCGGTTAAAGGCATCTTCTGGGATCGTTGTTCTCAAGTATTCCTGGTGCTTTCAGTTAATGGTTCTTTTGGAAAATAAACTTCCTTAGCTTCTTTTTCAACTGTGTAGCCTTACAGCCTAAGATGATAAGTTGGTATATCTCGTCGTTCTTCACATTATTTCTGGTGAATTATGCATTATTTTCACGCTGCTTTTATTTTTGGGTCATATTCATTTCCTCGAGTGTTTTTGGTCTTTATTTGTTAATCATTTCGATGTTTATAAATTATAATTAGATTGAAAAATGCTTCAAATGCAACCTGCAGGGTTTCTTTCCGGCAATGACGAAGATTGTTGGTACACTTGGTCCAAATTCAAGATCTGTTGATACTATTTCGCGTTGCCTTGAATCAGGAATGTCTGGTATTTTCCAATAACATCTTTGATAGTCGGACATCTTTATTTAAAATTCACGGTAATGCATATGTTTTCTCTCAAGTTAACCTCACTATTTCTCATCTTTCAACCAAAAATAATAGAACGGGAATATTTCTTTCTCTTAATTCTATATTCTCAGCAAACTAAAGTAGTTAAATCAGTCAACATCGACCCCTTGTTTATCTCAAAGTTGGAAGACCTAGCAAAGCCCAAAAATGTATAACTATTTGAAACATAGAAATAACAATATGTTATATCTTTTAGTGTAACATAGTTCTTTCCCCGTTGGCAAAAATGCATATCGTGAATTGAATAATATGTATATAGTTGTTCTTCGTTTTTACACTTTAGAATAGCCTTATTTTGTTTACAGTTAGTTTATACGTCTACCCTTTGTCATCATTTTCTATTCTTTACATGTGCTAGTGGCGAGGTTTGATTTCTCATGGGGTGATCCTGAATACCACCAAGAGACATTAGAAAATTTAACGGCTGCTATCAAAAGAAGCAAGAAACTCTGTGCGGTATATGATTCATTAATTATTGATTTACTTTTGAATTTGGCCAAACTTTTCTTATCATCACACGTCATGTAGATGCATGAATGGAATGTGAAGTTAATAGATATCTGTCAAATCACAAATGTCTAATATTATCGTGCATTTCCATCTGAGGTAGTGTTATTACATATTCTAGTTTCTCCCTCTTACTCTCTCATTTTCTTTTTCTTAATAATATACTTTCTTTTAGGAGGTCAACATCATCAAATCTTCAGGTTGAAGGCAACATGTCAAAATGATATTATTTTTCATATTGACATCCTCATTCACAGTCATCTTTTCTATCATTTTGCATCTAAGCAATTGGATAACTTTAGTTATAAAAGCATAAAAGACTTCCAGGAACAACAAAATTCATTGAAAAAATAAAAATACTAGGATTAGGCTCCATTCAGGTATACTTCTTCATTTTACCCTCCTTTATCCTACATACTTTTCTATCTTACCATCCCATATATCTTGGATATTAAAAAAAAAAATTTTACTATCTGGCTGTTATTATTCATATATGCTCAACACTGATACCCAATATTAACTATGATTAACTTGTACTTCATAAAATTTCGATTTAACAAACAACCTTAAGATTCATCCAAATTTTGGCATACTTCTAACATTTCAACCTAAAATGGATCCTCAATTTCTGGTCTTGTAAAGTAGCATGTCATCATTTGCGGGTAGCATTTACTACACAATACTATAAATAGATATGATGGGCTCATCCACCATGAAATTTACAGGTAATTAGAGCTAACCCTAGGTGGAAAGCTATTACAATAGACTTGACTCCCTTGCTTGTTCTTGCACCAAATATTGATTCATTATATTATTATGATTAATTATATTACTGCAGCAGGGAGAAATCACTTCATATGTGTAGTGTTTATACTCAAAGAGCCCTATCTTATCCTTTTCTCCCAATCAATTTGACCTTTTACTAGTCTATGTTGGTTTCTCTTAATCTTTCCATCAATGCTTTGTTTCAGTCACCAGAAATTAATGGAAATTTAAAAATTATCTTGAAAAGATTAGTATAAACACAATCTTCTTAAATTGCTATAAATCTGTTGATAAGCTTATATAAATTATAAAATATAGAAAAAGAGATTAAGATCTGCAGTGGTCTTTTACATATGCACATCATTAGTTATTGCAAAAAAAAAAAATTGCTTTTGGTAAATTTACTTCTAGTTCGTTCTTTTATGTATGTGCAAATGTTTCTGAAGGTTAGTGAATATAAAAGTATATATACTTTTTGGTCCAACTCCAGGTTATGCTAGATACTGTGGGTCCAGAGTTGCAAGTAGTGAATAAAACTGAGAACCCAATTTCCCTTCAAGCAGATACATTAGTTGTCTTAACTCCAGATCAAGACAGAGTAGCTACTTCAAATCTCTTACCAGTTAACTTTAATGGGCTATCAAAGGTCAGTGTACTGTTATTCAAATTTATTTGGGATTGTAAGATATTTCTGTCAAATAAGTGTATATTAGAATTTTAATCATGCTTATATTTTTATAGTGTGGAATATGCATTTAAAGTCACGATCTGACAAAAACATGTCGATGGTGTTTTACTGCTTCTCCACTGGTATAATAGTATATGATCTGAGTAGCTGGTAGATTTAGGTTTTCTATTCTTAATTTGTAACTAAAAATAAAAAACTCTTGTAGATTTATGCATACACATTTATATTAGTGAATACACATTTATGCATGCATGTGTCATATAATAGTGTGCAGATTAAAAAATTTATTTGAAAACCAGAATCTAGATGGAGTTTGCGAAATAAATTGAGGAATTCGTATGATAGACTGGTCTTATGAACAAGCATACTGTCAAGAACTGTTCAACTGTGAGTAAGTTTAAACTTTGAACATTTTGAAGAATTCCATCTGGGGTACTTGATGCCAGCCAAAATATTCTATTAGCGCAAAACCTTTCAAGGTTTAGTTTGCTTTCCTTCTCGCGTATACAGGTTCTAGGTCAGTCATATGGTAAGGCTACAGTAATAGCATGTGTGTCCTGTTTTATGTAATTGGAAAAAAAAAGGCAGCCTATAAAGTTGGATTTGAAAATTACTTAGGGAGCTAGTAGTCATTAATCATGTATTAGTTAAAATCAATTATTACAGGTATTCTCTTTTTAACCTTGTTTGTTTTATGATGGTGATCCTTATAGGTCAAGGGACTTTTTATTGGCCCTTAGAATTTGCCCTTATTTGCTGCCCTTTGTTCTTCATAAATCAATCTCTCGTCTGTGATGGGGGTCTGTGGGACTACCATTTTAGTTGTAATATCTTTCATATTGTACTTCAATTTTATTTACCTTGTGATGTTTCCATAACTATGGTGTCATTATTTCTGCAGGCAGTGAAGAAGGGTGATGCCATGTTTATTGGTCAATATTTGTTTACAGGAAGTGAAACAACTTCTGTGTGGCTGGAGGTATGCAGAGTTATGTTGCCTGTAGTTTTTGCAAAATGACCCTAATTTTTGTTTAGGTTTGGAATCCAAGTAAATGCTCTAGATATGCTTAAAGTTCTACTTGATTCTAACTAGCAAATAAAAAACTTGTATGAGTATGCCTAAGAATAAAGAGGTGGAGAGAGCATGGAATCTAAGAGGGAAAGTTACGGAGATATGGTTGGAGAAAATGAGAAAAGTGGAGGGCGAAAATGAGATGGAACAATTAAAATATTCAGTATTTCAGTTAAACTGTATATTTACATTTGTAACTGTATACTTTTATTATTTATTTAAGAAGCATGAATAAAATAGGATATTCTTTTTGCAGTATTAGGACAAAGTTGAAGATAAAAGACTACATCACTTCCTTTATATTGATTGCAGAGATATCAGGGAACATAAACTGGAAAGTTTAATAACTATGATTTTATATTACTTCAAAATCATAGTTTCCTATCACTCAGTTTTAATTTCTTCCTTATACATTTTATGATAAGGACTCTCAGGGTTATTATTTCTCACTCAGATGTGGCTACTGGTATTCTTTTTCCTGACAATCAAAGTACATAAGAATTGTGCATAGAGTCTATTATATTCTTTGGATTCTAATTTTGCATGAAGTCAATATTTCTAGTATTCATATTAGGCCTTGCCTTTCCTTGGTATTTGTTTTCCCTCTATTTCTTCTTCCTTTGTTATTTTATCAATTTTAATTTTTGTTTCCTGTTGTCTATATCACTATTTTACAAACGAGCAAGTCTGTTCTCCATCAGATAGTAGATTGCAACTTAAGTGTTAATTTTGAATAATTTTTTCCAAGCATTATGTGAAACAGAATACAGAGTAACCAGAAGAAATAAGAGGAGTAAAACACTGGTGCTACGTGTCTAAAACATCTATGATTACTGTCGCTCATAAATTTTGCTTTCACAATGCAGGTCAGTGAGGTGGATGGTGATGATGTCATTTGTCTCATAAAGAATTCTGCAACTCTAGCAGGGTCATTATATACATTACATGTTTCTCAGATTCACATTGATCTTCCTACACTTACCAATAAGGATAAGGAGGTAATTACAATGCAGAACTTCGTGTGCATGAAGTAGGATATTGACTTAATGGGGTTGAGTTGGTATTCTACTTTTCCTTGAGAATGGAAGGTCCAGTTTCATCTGAATTCTTTCTCACGGGGAAATTGCAGGATTGTATTGCATTATATTTGGTTGTGTTGTGGAAATCAAAGGTTAATTTAAGCAATGCTTTAAGAATAAGATGTGTAAATTATTCTTGCCTTAAAGAGAACTTAACTTTCTATTAGTTTGCTGAGAAAATAAGGAGACCGAAAGTTTGGGCTAAAATGAGGAAGGGACCTTCAAAATATAAGTCTGAAAGACTATAAAATTGTGTGCTATGCTGACCCATCAATATCTATTCATATTGATTCTATGACGACACGATTTATGCCTTTTACTTCGGGTTATTGCAAATATTTTCATAACCTACAAAAACTTTCCAAAATCCTGAACAACTCTCAACAAGCTCTGTACATTCAGAGAGAGACGGTTTATTTGGAAATCTAAAATATTAGAAGGATGAGGGTACACTCCAGATTTGATAAATACTTAATTTGCAGTTTTGGACCAATTCTGATAGGATGAGTCATTGGATTTACCCTTGTGAGGGTTATGCATGTAAATTATCTTTTTGTTATTTCTTGTATCTTTGGATGTTTCTCATATTAACTCAGGTAATAAGCACATGAAGTGTTTAAAAGAATGCAAACTTACTTTCATTATTATTTAGAATCCAAAATATTGATGCATGTATGTACATTTCAGAATTCAGATTTGGTAATTTCTTTATTTGCAGTTCTGCACCAATTACAAGAGCATGGCTTATTCAATTTACCTACCCTTGTAAGGGTTTCGAATGTAAATTATCATTGTTATTTTTTTTTAGTTCTAAATGTGCTTTGGGCATTTCTTTTATTGACTCAGGTAATAAGCACATGGGGTGTTCGAAACAATATAAACTTCCTTTCATTATCATACACCCGACATGCTGAAGACATTCGCCATGTAAGGGCTATCTTGATTGGTTCCTTTCATTATCCTGATTGTTTATTGTTCTATCAGATGTATTTCCCTTTTCTTCTATAAATTGTCTTCAGGCTTCTAGATTTAACTTTCAACTTCTGGTGTTTCTTAGTTAATATCACATTGTTGTCTAAGTGAAGCATTTGTTCCCTTATTTTTTCTCATAGCATTGACAACTGTCTGTATTTTTCATTTTCCAGGCCCGTGAGTTCCTCTCTAAGTTAGGTGATCTCAACCAGACACAGATTTTTGCAAAGATTGAAAATGTGGAGGTGAGGAACATCAAGATCCGTGCAGCCATTGACTCCAATTCTGTAACAGACATAAGCTGTCGTTTTAAGGAGTGACACAAAGAATACAAAAGAGAATGCATGTTAATAATTGTTTTGAACTTGAAATGTTTGAATTATTGTGATTTTAAACTGCACTATTCGTTTGTATATTTTCTTAGGGATTGACCCATTTTGATGAGATACTGAGAGAAGCAGATGGTATCATTCTCTCCCGTGGAAATTTGGGGATAGATCTCCCACCTGAGAAGGTCAGCTATTTCTTTGCAACAGAGAAATCCAATGTTGTATGATAATAGGTTTTATGACATGACTCCATTTTATTTAATTTTATTTTTCAGTGCCATATGTGTTTTTGCATATGGCTTTTGTTGCATTCTTCATTGTCCAGTATAAAGATTTACTAGGATTTTGCGTATCTCTCTGGATTTGGCAGGTATTTTTATTTCAGAAAGCTGCTATTTACAAGTGCAATATGGTTGGAAAGCCAGCTGTTGTCACACGTGTTGTGGACACTATGACAGATAATCTAAGACCTACTCGCGCTGAAGCAACTGATGTTGCAAATGCTGTTTTGGATGGTAAGTTTTATTTTCCCAACTAATGATATGTAACTTTTTGTTATATTTGGTTGATCCTGATTAATTTAATTTGATTTTGATGGAATCATGCCATGAGCTGGCCTTGGATACATGTTTCTGTTTATTCGTTAATGTTCCTTTACCAAGCGTTGTGTTCACAATATAGCACATAAGAGCATATATATGCCATGCAATTTCCATGTCTAAATATATATTCTCCTCTTTGTTGCTTCAGGGAGTGATGCCATTCTTCTTGGGGCAGAAACCCTGCGGGGATTATACCCTGTAGAGACAATTTCTATTGTTAGAAAAATTTGTGCTGAGGTACGTTAACAATAGAATTTTGAGCAACATTCCTCTCCCACCTTTTGCTGTAAGTTCTTTTGGGTAAAGTTCCTTTTTGTTATGTATTCTTAAAAAAATTTCATCCATGCTATAATGGAAATTTTTTCCAACGGTCAAACCATCTATTCATCCTTTTTGGACGCATTGTTAGTTGTTCTTTCAAAGTTTCCAAGTACTATTTCCTAAGTTATTACTCTTCCCTATGGCTGGTTTACTAAATCCTTTTTATTGCCTTATTTCCATTGTTTTTCCGCTATGCACCATAGTGGCTTTTATTTAGTTTGCTCCTAAACATGTTGCATTTACATTGTCCAATGAGGGTTTCACATGTGTACACTAAGTACCTCAGTATAGTTATTCTTTTTGCTTGACTGGCAGGTTGTTTTCTGCTTGATTTTATAATAGTAATTGCCATTATCTGTCCAATGTTTGGCGACCAAGGCCTTGTCAGTATGGAATATAAGGATTCCTGGCCTTTTGTCCTGGGTCCCCCAGATGATATAATATGGCCTACTAATTCTCAACATATGCTTAGCTGTGCAGATATTACTTCTTTCTTGTGTCATTAACATTATTTCTCCCTTGCATACTCTGTTCTGCTTCAAAATGCTTTGCTTGGCAAGGCATATTACTAGCTTCTTTCATTTGGTCTTTAAAATGTATCTGCACATAAGGCCAACGTGCCTTTTTTGTTTATCCTATGCCTTGGCAATGACCATATATAAAGTGGAGTGGTCATATCTATAGAATAGCTTGTTGAATTTGGAAATTACAACTTACTTGTTTTGGTGAATTCAAAATTCGTGGATTCTATCATGCTTACTGGTTGCTCTGAAGAGTCAAAACCTTACTATTAAAAAGAAATACGGAAGAAATGCTAACTGATTAATGAACTGCTCCATATAGGCGGAGAAAGTTTATAATCAAGATTTGTATTTCAAGAAGGCTGTCAAATATGTGGGAGAGCCAATGACCCACTTGGAATCAATAACTTCCTCTGCGGTACTTTACTCTGGCATCTATGGTTTCATTTTTATCAAGTTGTCTCAGTGATTTGTTTTCCACCACCATTATGCTAGTTACTTGCATGAAGGGATTTATATGGAAAGAAACACATATTGGGAAGTAAGTTCAATATTTTGGTGAAACATTCAGGTTCGAGCAGCCATCAAGGTTAAGGCTTCTGTTATTATCTGCTTCACTTCATCTGGAAGAGCTGCAAGGTTTATTTATATTTCTTTTTCACACTCCCACTGATAAGTTTTTCATTTTGTGGCGGGTAATGCAAATTCTTATGAATTGGTGTTTATGTTGGTTTCTGTTTTTTTCTTCAATTCAAGTTGGATTTAAATTATAAAAAATCATGTATCAACTTGGATGTCTTGTTGACATATCAAATTTTCATCATAGTGTGTGCTTGTGTAGGTTGATTGCAAAGTACAGGCCAACCATGCCTGTGATATCTGTTGTCATTCCTCGACTGAAGACAAATCAACTCCGATGGACGTTTACTGGTGCTTTTGAGGTACATAATTAATTGACAATAGCTATGCATGAGTTGTTTTTTTATGAGCTTATATAGATATTAAAATGATGCATTACTTTTGTTGGAAATGATTTAAATTACAACAAATTTGGATAAAGACTGAAGCTGGCCACCTGTTTGAGTCAGTTTGATGAAGTGCCTTGAGTCAACTCAGACCTTTCTGGTTCTTGTAACAACCTTGCTAAACTGAGTGGTTACCATCAGAGGTGGGAGTTCAGCAATGAGTCTGGATAATAAAAAGCCTAATTTAGTTAGATCCTTTTAGACTTGATTGATTCTCATATCCCGGTTGTTTTAGCATCTACAACGGAAAACCTTAATTCAAGATTGACGGTCAATTGTAATTTAGTCACAACTTAATTTTCTTGGGATGAATTTCTGAATATCTGCAAGATCATCAATGGCGGCTCTTCAATTCTTTGTGAGATATAATTAAGACATTATAAAGCTTGATTTACTAAAAATATCAATTTGTATTTTTCCTAATTGAAAGTTGAAATGCATCTGAATTTAGAAAGTACCTCAATCTCTTCATTATTCATTATTATTAAATATCAATGTTTTTGAGGTCCTTGGAATTAACATTGTATTTGAATTTCTCAGTGATATCACAAGGAGTTTTTGAAACTTATGGAGAAATATTAGCATGTAAAATTGTGGGTCATAGCATTCATTATTACATGTCAAGAAACATCTGTTGCACATATGCACGCCATACTTGATATTGAAAAATGATGAAAATCTGCTCATTTGCGCTATTATTCATCCTTCTTGCTTTAGCTACTCACCAGTATGTCATTGTTTCAATGCATTTGAAAGTTTATCTTTCTTGAGTTGCATTACAACATGTGACATTGAAATTAATCCATTTTTGGTATCTGTTTCTTTCTGTGATCTAACGGCAGGCAAGACAATCGCTTATCGTCAGAGGTCTTTTCCCTATGCTTGCAGATCCACGGCATCCGGTAAAAATTATTCAATGTTGATTTATATGCTTTCCAAGTTCAACCTCTTTGAGTAGTTTTTATATCGTCAAAAGGTGGAAAGAGAATTTAATGTTAGTGTTGGGACTGATTTTGTGATGCATAGAAGTCAGCATTTAACTTCCAAGGCAGAAGATTTTATCCTGGAGTGTATGTTGCACCTTCAAAGTCTATAGCATACATTTTTCCCTTTTAAATAATAGATATTAGATCCTACTTCAAGATGACACATAAACCGGGTCTCTACAGTCATGGCACTTTGAGCCCTAGTGTTATGAATTAATGAATGGGTTTGTGCAGGAGGACTCAGTACTGAGTGGTGCTTATCTTTCAAAAGATCCTGTCTAATCTTCCTTTCGCTATAATATACTCTTTATCCTGTCTTTTGTTTTTCCCTCTCGATGGGGAACTCTCAGGTAATTATGATCAAGGAGTGTCACTCGAGTGAAACCGTTTCAGTCATACTTCATTCAGGTTTGGGGATAACCATCGCTGAATTGCAAAACAGAAGTTTCTTTGATATTGTTGGGTTTATATACAGTATTAAAACCAATTTAGGGCTTCCAGTTTTTTGTATTGAAGTACCAAGTGGTTGGGGCATGATATTTATTTGCTTCGTCCAAAATTCAAACTCAAAATTATAATGTAAAAGGAATCATGAGACTTTGTTGGACACTTCAAGTACAACCAGCCTTCGTGAAAAATCAATAATGAGTCTTCAATAACTGCTAATCTTTGGATTATGGGATTTCACTTAATTGTGAAGGGGTCCATATTCATTATTCTGCTCTCCTGTACTTGTTGACCGTGTTGATATTGTGTGGTGGATGCAGGCTGAGTCTAAAAGTGCGACAAATGAATCAATTTTGAAAGTTGCATTAGACTACGGTAAGGCCTCCGGCGTCATAAAGCCTCATGACCGAGTTGTTGTTTGCCAGAAAGTTGGAGACTCATCAGTTGTGAAGATTATTGAGCTTGAAGATTAGAACGTTCATGTCATTTTCAAATATTCCATAATTAAATCCTTCTGAGTAGCTTTTGACTTAGCATTTTCTGTTGATGCAAGTAGTGACAAAAAATAACACACCCCAGAGGTCTATATTTGAGATTGAGACAGCTCCTAGCATTTTGGGGAACTGAGTCATGTAATCTTTACTTTGTTGTGTGATCTGCAGTAGTAGTTCTTCATCTCCTTGTGTCATACATTTCTAATTGCTCTGTCTGAACAAAAAGACTTGAGTGTTTTTTTGAATTGCTTTGTGTGTGTGTGTGTGTATAATTTATAAGAGACGCCCAGTTCTGAAAGAATTCATGGTACCAAGCAAATTCAAGCATAGTTAGTAAGAGAAGCAATTATAAACCACTATATGGTAAATTAATAAATTAAATTAATGTGAAAATTAACAAATATTTATTTTGCCTTAAGTCATTTTGTCTAGTTATTTCTTGGCCTAAAAAAAAAAATTGTGTTAGTCGTAAAATTGAGGCGGAAAATAGATATTGTGCTGTGCGGAGCATATCCTTGTGGTGGTTTTAAGCCCTGCATTAGTTACATTGGTGGAAAGTGATTGTGTGTTATGGGAAGTGATTTTGTGTGTGTATAGTGTCTTAATACATGACTAAGGATACTATTCACACTAGGCGATTTTATTCAGTTGCATTTTTAGCAAAAAAATATATATTTACTCTCTAATTGTTTTAAAATTCGTCATTATATGTAAATGTATTTTATATAAAATAATATAAAATTCAAGTTATTTTTATGTGAACACCAGCTGCATGTTAGACATTAGTGCTCGGCAGTGAAATACTACATATTAGCAGCATTTGGCTGCCTTGTTTCTTTTATATTTTGCTTATTTCATGTATTTTTTTTTGTTTTTTGAGTAATTTATATTTAATAATTATATAATAAAAAAATAATTTTGTATCTATCTATTTAAATATGAAATGATAGAATATAAAAGTAGTTGCTTATTCAATCTGTATACTCTGCAGTTAGTAATATGTTTTGTTCTTCTGTGTTCAAATTTATACTAACATTACATAAGTTAAAAAATATATATTCTACGTCTATCTTTCTTCAATTATATAGTACTAATTATAAAGAATCTAAATTAAAGAAACAACTGTTTTCATGCTTTTTTTATTTTTATTTAAACCGATGGAGTGTACCATTATTTATTTATTATATGACTGTTATCATATTAAGTATTAACAAGATAAATCTGAACTATAAAACGCAAGAAAAAAGAAAAAATACTATTAAAAAAAGGCGGCAATCAATCTTTATTCTTTTTATGTTACTGTCAATTTTTAATATAATTTTATATATGATAACAAACTAACAATTAAAAATTGGGTTTGAATTCTAGGAATAAATAATGTTAAGCCCATATGAGTTTTTTATTCAAGATTTTATTTATATTTTTTGAATTGAGTCTATTTGGCTAATTAAGCTTTTTGGTGTTATAATCAAGTCAATTTATTATTTAAAGCTTGAGATAAATAACATAACTAATTTTTATTATTACTTATAAGATTATATATAAAAAAATTATAAATATAAATGAATTATTATATTGACATAAAATTTTTAATTAAGAGGTATTATTTTTTTTATTAAGATATTATGTTACATGAAATTTTTTAAATAATAATTTTTCTTCTTATTACAAAAATATTCATTTCCATTTTTCAAATTCAAATTAGACTTTTAAAAAAAAATTCAAACATAACTCATTTTACAAATTAGACTTTTTTGGTAGAATTTTGTTGTTGTTTAGACCATACGAGTTTATTAAATTATAATCAAGTTTAATTTTAATGCACTAATTACTGAAGTCTTTAGGATGCACAATCAGGTCTAAACAAAATAAGTATAAGTCAGCGCAACAGAGATATTCATACTTCGACTCCATGGGTAGACAATTAAAACTTCATCTAATCAATCAAATTTTAATGAGTATCAAATAATTTCCAATAAAATTTTAAAATCTTAATTCTTAAATTTTATTTAACAAATTAAATTTCATCAAATTTACGGGCATTTGATTTTTCAAATGTAAAGAATTTATTTCTTTTAAAATTCATAACATTCAGATATAAAGTGTGAGATATAAGTACACCGAAAAACATCTATTACTTTATTTTTTTAATGATGAATTACAAAAGTAAAACTTGAAAAGAAATCAACCCAGTAAGCGCCCAAATCATTTAGACATTTGAGACTTAAAAAATCTTAAGGTTGGTGGTCTCTCTTTTAAGTCAATTATTTTAAGTACAGAAGAAAAATACAAGACGATCTTGCGACACGATGGTGAGGTCAAAATAAGAAGATGTGCTACATTATGTAACTACGCAATAAAGCAACTCCTGCACAGTCACTCCAACAATTTTACAAAAAACAAAGCTGTCTCAAGATTTTTAGACAGACTTGATATACAAAAGAAAATTAGATAAGACCATTCATAGATAAACAATAAACATATAAAATGTAGTCGTACAGAAAAAGAGTACTTGAGATGCTACATGTCTATTTGTAACTAGCTTAATTTACCTTTCGTCTATAAACCGAATCTATTCGAAGAATTCTTCACTTCTAGATTGTGGCTAAACCTCTAGCTTTGCCTAAACAATCAGAGTGCCTCAGGGAACCGTAAATCAGCAGGGCCAGGACCCAAAATCCCTTTTTGCTCGCTTATCTTGCCCAACCCAAGGGCAGGAGGCTCTACAACTACGACAGGTAAATTCATTTCATCATCTCGCCATTTGGTTACCTGCCAGAAACATACCATGGGATTGGTAGGTGTTTACATAGGGAATTATGGATGGAAAGGCGTCTTCAAACTTTTTCTTTAATGAAATTATAGGAAAGCAGAATTAGGCCAAGCACAAGCCATAAGGAAGATACATTTCTGCAAAGTAATTATAAGTAATAGAACAAAGAAAAGAACTAAGAAGCATTTTCTAACAGGAGCTGAAATAAGCTTATCAATTGCATTTTGCGGGCTTAAACAATTTCAGAAAGTTCATTGTATAAGAAGATGGGATGTAGCAAAAGACCACTATTAATACCAGACATGCTTACCTCATCATGATTATAAGTTGCATCTTGCATTAACGGAGTTGTTATGGGGGGCGAAATATCTGGGTCAGGCTTTTGAAATATGAATGTGGTGTAGAGACCTGCATTAGAGAATGGAGTGAAAAACAATCCCCCTAAGTAGGATGCAGAACCAGAAACTTAAAGGAAGCAACGAGGTAAAAAGAAACTATACATAAATCACCTAGTGCATCGTATGATCGAGGAAGAAGTCTCCCTCTAGGATCCAAAAGGTTTGGAACAGAATTCATTAGCAAGCCTGCAAATTGTGCTCTTTCAGCATCCACAAAAAAGTAAAGTGAATAAACACCCTAGCGAACTCCATAAATGCTGATGACGAACATTAGATTGGAAATTTAAGAGGCACAGCCTCCTCTGAATATGCAAATCTATACCACGTTCTCTAGAAAAATGCAAAATTTGAGTACCTGTTGTCATCATAAAACTCAGTTAAGTTTTGAATCTCCACATACTCAAGGCCAGCCTCTCTTGCCAATCTGAGTTGCACCAGACAGAAAGAATAGAATGTTAAAAAGTCAGATTGGAGATGTGGAACAAACAAGTATATACTGATAAACAAAATTCACAAAGCACATTTCTCAATGATGTTTGGACATCCCAACCATCATCGCTTTTTATTAGCACAACAATCCATAGTAAATTTATCCTTCCAAAGATTTAAATATCCATTCCAGCTAATAGAAAGTCAACTTTAACATGATTATATTTATTTATATCTGTAGCCCAAGAAAAACAGTCTAAAGAAAATGGCAACTAAGCTTTCACACTTGAAATCACTGAATGGTCAGTAACACCAGAAAGTGGCATCAACAAAAGATGATAACCTTATAAAACTTGGAAAGTGAACCAAGCAATGGGTTTCGGCAGAGACATCATTAGAAAACTTGAGCTGGTATTTTTTTCCAAATAAAGGAAACCTGGTAATAATACACAGATTCAAATGGAATGGCAAGAAAATTGTCAATATATCACCCAAAAGTAGAATAAGCAACATGAAGTTGATTAATAGTAAAGAACCATACTTTTCTTCTTCAACTTCAAAAGTAATCATGTAATTCTCTGTCCGAATACAATTGGGAACAATATTTGGCTTCAAGCTGCTGCTTTTGTTGTGGTAAGCTTCAACATTCTTCTGGTACTTAGCCCTAGATAGCCATATACAGAAAGAAAGGGAAAAAAAAAATGATGCTTTAACATTCTTCAATATGTTTGTTTTAAACAATCTCACACAAAAATCATGTCAATTATTTGGGCAAAAAAAAAAAGTAATGAAGACCAAAGCTATACATAATTACAATGGATGATTGTGACACTCATAGGAAAATAGAAACAACTACAACCAAACAGGGAAACACGAAATTTTTTTTTTCCCAAATAATAAGAAATTAATAATTGTCTAGACCTGGAGTTATTATGCAGGCTTTCTAAAACCACTAGATAGTACACTTCCTTATTTTTTTTTCTTCTTTTATTGGACAGAAAAAAGATATTGCATTATACTAGTGAACATAAAAATATACACTTTATGAAATGCAAAGACTACTGCTGAGGCAAACCTTAAGCTTTATAATTAGGCAGAAAATCTCAGAAGTAAAGACAGCTCAGTTGGGAAAGAAGACTTGCAGATTCTTGAAGTCATTAACACCAAATTAAGCATAACAAAAAAATTAAAAATAAAGGATAGTAAAATTTAAGAAATCAAGTACGTGGTTGTTAAAAAATTAAAATTGAAAGATCAATGACATAGTCATGATAAATAAAATGAAGCACATGGTTGCAAGAATTAAGAAACCAAGCATATTAAATGACTGAGACACAGCGCAAAAATATCCCAGCTAAACAAAGAATATAATTTAATAAACCACAAGAAGGATGAATGCAACTAAATCCAAGAAGGGGCCTTTGGTAATCACACGTCTCATACCATATGGTAGATGAGTCAGGTGTAATACCCAAAAAATAACCCCCAGGCTTCAGCAAAGATGATACGTTATGAAGAAGTCTCTGTGCTTTTTCTTCATTTTCAAAACACAACTGCACGTAGATAAGTTATTCAGCAGAAAACCAGAAAATCTGAAAAGACCAATAAAGAAAATAAAAAATAGAAGTGCCAGATACAGATACGGTGATTGTAGACATAAATATTTTTTATGACCAGCCTTTCTACTTCACTATTAATTTTTTAAATTTCAAATAAAGAAGATTTTGTAAGAAAAGAATGACTACAAGGTGGTGGATAAGATCATCTCCAAAGGCAGTAAAAAGTGGCTCTAACTTGTCTTAAATATACTAAATGAAAATATTATTAGAAAGTAAATGGAAACCTGCAATTGCTGCAGACAGCAGACAAAATCAGCTGAATTGGTCTTCTCCTGCAAATGTGTTTCTATATTCTCCTGTCAAAAAATGAAAATTTAAAAGAAAATTTAACAGTAATATTATATATAGTTTCACTTCCTCATTTTTTTTTTTCTTTTGTGCTACTTACATTATCCATTCTTGTGGTCACATATAGGTGTAAAGTTATGATGTATCAAACACTTCATCAATTCCATCATTATAGAGTATTCTGGTGCCGCATTCAGAACATATATAAAACAGCCAATATCCATTTCATTTTTCTTTTGGCAGCAAGTCAATGAGGGTGAAACTAAATTCACGTCAAATTTAAAAGGTAAAAGACACTCCCTTGGCTTCTCATGTATAAATGTTACCTAAAAAATATTAACAAGGAGTGACAGAAAAATTCCAGCCAGTTATAAGGCATCAACCAGGAAATGCTTCATGCTAGAGCTATTATGGATAAGGAAATGAAGACTTAAAATCAAAAGGATAAAGCATATTAGTGGATAGAAAAAAGAAGTAAAATAGAGGAAGAACTGGAAAAATATAATATCAAATAGCAAGCTTTTTCCCAAAACATGAGATTGATTCTATATAAATTCTCTCATGCCATTCAATCGTTTATAAGTATGTATTCATTACGAGCCGTTCAGCAACGCTGTCATTCTTGGTCAGCCTCTACCTCATATCCCCTCTCAATATTCCGCTAGTCCTGTCACTATTTTCTAATTGATGGTGTTCACTTCTCTTTGTTAATGAGTCTGATTCTTCCCAACTAATTCTCCCACACTATATCTTCCTTTGAAGTGATTTCTTATCTTCATGCAATTAATTTCATTGCCCAGCCCTTGCTTCCTCATGTCATGTGACCCACATCAAATCTACTGGAATATATTGCATATCAGAAATAAAAGTATTTATAACACCCATAGCTGCTGCCTTAAGAGTATAAACATCAAAACTCTCCACTCTAATGCCAATATAGGAAAAGAGAAAAACCACAGACAACAAGGGAATAAGAGAGAGACAGAAAATTAATCATGATTCTAGATTCTAATTGTTCAATTTATATGTGTCATATAGTTATCTATGGAAGAAACTGTTCTTTCTTTTCCAAATAAATCTTTCTAGAAAATAGGACATAAAACTACCCGGTTAAGAGAATATCAGAAGCAAATCAGAAGTTCACTTGGATAGAACCCTTAATTGTTGTAAGGTCCTTTCAAATAATATAAACATAACCATCAACAACTTTAAATTTTCAAAGCTCTGATGACTTAGTCATTTTATGATTCATGAGGGATACACTTACCCAATATATTTGCAACACTTTCCTGTGTTTAGTTGTTCAGTGAACAATTAGTGCCAGTTTGCCAGCCTGCACGAAAATAACCCTCATAATGACATTTACCTATTAATTTGGTAAGGGAGAAAGATGGAGGGGACTGTAAGTTAGTATCATGTTCCCACAACCAAACTCTTACCTCCAATCACCTTAGATTATTCTTAAAGTAATATGTAGAGATCATCTCCAGCTACTCAACTGTCAACATATTCATTGTTTCTCTAAACAGCATCGTAACTACATTCCCCCTCGCCCCCTCCCATCCCCATAACGGGGATAAAGCAAAATAAGTCAACTGTCAGTTATAAGACTAGCCTTTCCCCAGAAATCAGTTTATAACAGTGTCACCAATTTTTTTGTATAGGAAAGACAAGAAAAATTATCTAGGAATATATTACTTTTTCCTCTCGAACAATTCCATAACACGACAAAAGTAAGTAATCTTCTCTGCATATTATAGTGAAAAAATTAGTTCTGTACAATTTGTAATTTTGTACAGAAAAAGTGGTCTATAAATGTCAAAGTACTGCACGAGACAAGGCTTCCATCCACCCCAGGCATGCAAACAAAATAAGAGTAGGAATAAATGTCAGGGCCCAAAAGATTTGATGAGCTCTTACGCCAAAGGCAATATCACATATTCTTCTAATATGAAGAATAATAATTACTCCTTACAAGAACATATTAGAAGAAGTGAAAGGTGAGGGAAGGATAAATTAGGCATTTAAAACCAAGGGCACAATACAATCCAACTTTATGGAAAATGCAAATATGGTAAATTTCGACGGAAACTGAGAAAATCTCACCGTGCAGGGATCAATCTCAAAGAACTCTACAGAGTAAGCCTTCCTCTGGCTCTCCCACGCTTCGCGTATCTGGCTTATCCCAGACGACGACGCATCTATAGCAACAACCCACGATCAATCATACTGAAACTCAGGCAGAGACAACCATACCCAGTAAAAATTATAAAACCCACGAACAAAAACTCGCAAGAAATGTCACACTTCCATACCAATTCCAATATAGTGACCAATTTGGGCTTCGTCCCACTTATCTGCGTCTGTCCCTCCTCCACAATACAAGTCACACACCTTCCGGGATCAAAGACCAAGCCACAATACATGAATCAAAGAATTCGAGCACGCATATTAAAACAAACGAAGAAGAAAATGAATTCAGCGTGACAAGAAAAAAAAGAAAGAAAGAAATTGATGGGTATTAGGCCAATACCGTGGCGTAGGGGTGAGCAAAGATCTTGATGAGAGCCATTTTAGCAAAGTCATAGAGGCGATGGTGAGTGGATTCTGTTCTAGGGCATGCAATCTGACTCATCGTTTGCTTGAGAATACGAAGTAAGAGCTTAGAAGTGACGATTGTGAGAATTTTCCGGCGAGATACAACTCGAGCCACTGGAGCCTGCGTTTACTCTGCAAGCGCTATTATTAATGAGAAAATCAAGATTGATAATAAATGTAAAACTTTCGCTATCTTTTTGTCCAATTATAAAATTATTTTTTTATCCCACTATAATTATATAATAATTAAAAAAAAATTTCTTGTATTTATATTTTGATATATTATTTTTAAATTTTATTTATAAATCTAAAATTTATTTAAAAATTTTAATTTATTCCTTTTAATTTATATTTTTTAATAACCAAAAAAATATTAATTTATAATTTTGTTAACTCATTCTTATATTTTTTTTTTATTTTTTCAATGACTCTACAACCTCTAATTTTATTTTTATTTTTAATTTATAAACTAATGTTTTGTAAGCTACTAAAAAAATAAAAATAAAGATGATAAATTGAAAATTTTAAAAAATTGTTGGGTTTATAAATAAAATTTAAAAATATTGGGATCAAAATATAAACATAACAAATTATGTTAAGTTAGCATACAATCATCATATTGTGACATGTTTAGGGGTGTAAATGTGACGGGTCAGGCTGGGTTTCTAATCTATCTAAGACTCGGCCTAGAATATGCTAGGATTGTTATTCTTGGACCCAGGACAATAGCCCAACCCGAACAAACCTGAGATATATTGGGTAGACCAAGTTTGTTTGGGTTATCGAGCCTATTTTGGGCTTTTTTTTTTTCCTATTTTCATATTGTTTTGGGCCATTTAGTTTTAGCCCTATATCTTTCTTTTTTTTTCCTATTTTGACATTATTTTAGACCACTCATGAAAATATTGCAAATAAAAACACTTTTGTACAATCCAATAAAAGCACTCCAAACATAAACACATTTCAAGAATTACTATGAACAAAAGCTTTTGTTATTACCTATACACTATGGACCTATAAGCAAAGTGAATACAGTGAGGTCACTTTAAACATATAACTTTATCTAAGAAAAGATAATAATAATAATGGTAATGGATGCACGAAAGTAGCACCTAGAATCATAATTGCTTATTATTTATAAGAGTATAGCTAAAATCCCATTAAGTAGAATAACCAAACAAATATGTAAGGGCCCACTACAATATTATATAGTCAATGGTAAATACAAGTAAACAACAAAACAACACATGCAAATACATATTCCTAAGCAATTTAAAACATCGACATAAGCATTAATCAATGTTCATATTGTCCTCAGTGACAGTTGAACTTGTGTGTCCTATAACATCTGTAAAAAAGAATAACGTAATGTATTTTTAGTAATAACTAACGACTAAAGAATAATCAAGTATGAAGCTTAACTCACCACTTGCAATGCCATTAGACTCCTTATATTGATTAAAATCACGATCACTAAAATTGAATTGTCTAGGGAACAACTAATTTTGGATGCAAATGAGGGTTTCAGTCATCTTTGGTGATAGTGAACTCCTAAAAGAGTCAAGCATGAGGCCACCAGTGCTAAATGCAGACTCAAAAGCCATAGTGGACATTGGCATAGATAACACATCACGTGCTATAAGAGAAAACACCTTAAATCTAACAGAATTATCTTTCCACCAAGCTAAGATGTTGAATGAAGTATCAAATGGAACAACTGATTCTTTAAGGAACCTATCCATTTTTGTTTTCAAATCTGAACTCCCTTTTATTCTTAGCGAAGTGGTTAGCCATTTGTCCACAGCACCAGACACAAAAGATGGCAATGGAGACCCCCTACATCCATAATCCTTACATCAATTAGCTCCTCAAGTTCTTGAGGTGTTTCAGTGACAATGCCTTTAGCATATTGTTGATATAAACGATACAAGACATCTTTAACCCTTCTTTTCATGCATTCACAAACTTCAACATTAACATATATATCATAAAACATGGCATTTATGTAGCTGAGTTTGAACTTAGGATTTAACACCACTCCTATGACCAGCAGATGATTCAAATTCTCAAGCTTCCCTCAATATTTCTCATACTTACTTATCATTTTTATGCCATGTCAACAATGAAAGAGTCTTCATGTTTAACACTCTTCATCAACATAGATTGCACAATAGCAATGTCATAAAAGCATTTATATGATGTTACATATAATGATCTAGAGATTTTTAAGGTAATACTATAAAACACCTGTAAAAACTCAACAAATACAATAGCATTAGTCTAATTAAACGTAGTAGAGGACCAATTCGATTATCATCCTCCCTAAAGTAAAAATTGTATCTGTTATCCTCATCTTCTAACCGGTTAAACACATTTTGGAACTTAATTGCATGTTCCAACATCAAATATGTTAAGTTCTATCTGGTTGAAACATCTAAACACACAAGACTCTTGGTTTCAATTTTTTCCTTCTCAATAAAACTCTTGAATCATTGAAGTCTTGCAGGAGAAGACTTAACATACTTAACAACATTCCGTACAACAACGATGGAGTCATGCAAGTCTCTAAATCCATCATTTACCACCAAGTTCAGGATGTGAGCACAACATCATGTGTAGGTAATCCCCGTCACAGATTAACTTATTCCAACTCGTTAGCCTTTTCTTTGAATATGAGACGATTGTATTATTAGAGCTTGCATTGTCAACAATTCTGGCAAACACTTTAAAGATTTCCTACCCTAATAAACACTTCTCAATTGTCTTTCTAATTGTGTCTCCCCTATGGTTTTCAATTATGCCCAAGTTTAAGATGCGCTTTTGCAACCTCTATTGGTCATCAATAAAATGAGTTGTCAAATAGATATAGTTGAAATTTTAGTTAGACATCTAAGTGTTTGTAGTAAGGCTTACACATATGTAGGATATCTTGAACATTTATTTAAGCTTATTTGATTCTTCAGCAAAATCCCTAGTAGCTATTACTTTTGATGGAATTGAAAATCTAGGTTCTATCTGATTTAACATCTTCTTAAACCCATTCCCTTCCATAACACGAAAAGGTTGCTCATCAAATATCACAAATTCAACCATTGATCTTCAACAACCTTCATAATTATAGGTGTGAGAGATCAAAGTTTTTAACTAGCCCCAAATGGCTCAAGGAAGGTTAGCATGAATTATTTTTTCTCCTCAGCCCTATACAGGTACTTATGACATCTTTGCAAGTGCTTTCTCAAAAAGTTTGTGTTGTATTTGTTAAGGTCACATGCATATGAAGCATTGCAATATTTGCAAGCAGCTTTAGGATCCCCATGTGTCTCTTCCAAAAGGAGTTTTACAAAGTGATCCCACACCCTTAATTTGTTTTCTTAGGATTTCCTCTTTGACCCCATAACGGTGGACTCGGTACCAGCTACAAATGCTACAGTGGTTGTAGTGTTAGTTGGAGCATCTGAAGGAGTGGGTGGATGAGGGCTAGGAATGGTGGTAGGATTATTAGGGGCATTGCTTCCAATTTGTATAGTACCTTCATCAATCATATTTAACAAAGAGCCTAATATGTTATCATGCAAAAGATCTAAAATAAATTAAAGAACATATATACAATGTAGGCTGTGCAAGGATGCTTTCTTTTCTGAAACTTTGACTTTTATAATAACGATATATATATATATATATATATGATAGCCACATGACCAAAGAAATAAATACATGTTTAATTTAAAGTATATATATTTCTACCATAAGTGAGTCACAAGAATATGAAAGTTACCATAAAAAAAAGACATAGCAGGAATTGAAATTTAATACATTATGATAATAACTACAAGTAAGATCATATCACGTTACTTAAGAATTTAGTATTGACAAAAAGTATACATGTCTCCCTAAAAGAAAAAACCACCTATGAATCCTTCTCCTTAATTTCTTTCTAATTATATTTCAGTATAAACTGAAGCATATTCAATGAACAGCTAAAGAATGTAATGTAATTAGTCAAATGTAATATATTTCTATTACAAGTTTTCTTAACAAAAATTTAATACACAAAGAATGAAAGCCACATGATAGCAAATATGAAAAGGGTCACTGTTACACTTACAAATAAGCTCGAGCCAATAACCCAGAGCAAAGAGCAGGCCCAGAACAAAGAAGTCATCGAGCATTAGAGATCCAGAACCACTAGGGAGAAACATAGACCAATATGGGCCAAGGATTACCATATGGTAATGGACACTGACACTGACGCAGAGAGGATAGCTGCGTTAAACAACAACACCTAGCATAACGGTTCTGCCAGAATCGCTACAGTGATCCCCATCCATTGTATATAGTGGAGCGTCTCTCTTTTTCGTGTATATAGCTATGAATGCAATAGGGTTAAAGCAGATATATTTTTGTATGGTGTCCTGTGGAGTCATTCCCTAACTCGAATAGGAATTCTCGTCCTCGTTTTATCATTCTAAATAATACAATCAACCCTCCATCATTTCCTTTCATCCTTGCTTACGTAGAAAAGTTTCTGTCTAACCTTTAGAGCTAACAGTCACCAAAGCACATTCATCTTTGACAGCTTACCATTGCTTACACAGAACAATCAGTATAAAAAAGTCTTTAAAGTAGAATATAAGAGTAAGAATAGAAGGAAGCAAATTTATACTGGTTCTAATACTTTTATGACTTAGCAGATTAGCCAAAATTACCAAAACACTTACATTCAGCAGTTCAAAGCTTGAATATAGAGAAATCAACACAACAGAATTGTTAGATGCCTACTATAGATCAGTGTGCCAATGAAGAAAGAAAAACATTCCTTGTAAGTCGCCTGCTGCCACAAGTTAGATATGGGAACGGAGAAGGGCCAACTGAGCTGCAGCGAATAGATAAAGGCCAATTTGAGATGCAGTAAACAAATGGAGGTTGAATGGAGATTGACGGACATGACTCGTAACTCAACAAACTCAGAGAAGGGAGAAGGCTGATCTACGAAGTGTGAACAGACAAAGGATAAATTGAAAAAGGGAGAACGGAGATTGGACGTGAGTGAAATGAGAATAAAAAATGGACTTCGGGAAGGAAGTAGGTTTGGTCGTCGCTGAGGAGAGAAGCAAGATGATTATTGTAATTTGCCAATGCCTACTAGTGACCTAGATTGGTCACTCACTGATGATGAGGTGAGGGAGGGTCAGACAGAATGTTGCATTTTGGTCAGGTGTGAAACGTGTGGCCTGTGATGTAAGTGATAGTACCCGGTAACCTTGTACTTACTGTTATTATACCAAGGCCCCGTTTGGTTAATGGAATCAACATGAGGGAATGAGAATAAAAATGAGAATGTAAATAGGAATAGGAATGGGAGACAATCCACCAGACTAAAATATTGTTTAATTGAAAAAGAATGGGAATGAGTATGTCTCCCTTTACTTCGTTTAGTTAATAGATTAGACATGGAAATCATTTGGTTAAATATCATATTTGACAAATTTATCCCTCTTTATAAGACGCAGGCACGCAAGCATTCTTCTCTTTTTGTATTCTGTAAGACACAGGCATTCTTCTCTCCTCTGTAATCACGAGAGAACGACGCTAATGACCTCGACGCAACCACAGAGGAAACTGATGCTACAAGGGAGAAGGAAACCAATGCTGTGACCATGAGCTCAATTACAAGTTCTAAAATCTCGATGAAATGATACTTTCTTCAGCTGGTTTTACTCCTTCACCCCAGGAAGGTATGTACAGTCTTGCCTACAGATTGCCCCTCCTTACTTCACCTCTTTATTCTCCATTATTCTGCAACTAATTATGACATTCTTGCTCCCTCTCCCTTTCTTTTCCTTCTGTATGATTGGATTCTGGATTTTGATAGACTCTAACAGTTTGATGGGTAAATAAATTAGCCACTGAAATTTGCACGTTCAACAATGGTTATGTGCACTTATGTTTGAGTTTTTGGAGGTGGGGCTGTGAAAGACTAAAATCTGTAAAGTAAACATGTTAAGGTTATTTTTCCCCCAATTTTTTCATCCATTGTGCCAGAGATAAGTCAAGTAATTTGGCTTCAATTGCTTAAGATCCCCTCTTATGTGTTTGTGTGAGGTTGTTTTAATTCAAGATCTTGGCTTTGCGAGAGATCAGTAGGTAGTTATGAACTTTCTTTTTTATATTTCTGACATAGAATCGAATTTTATGGGAGAAAGGCGAGTTCTAGATTTAGAACTTTGGTATGCTTGTGCTGGCCCTCTTGTTTCTCTTCCAACTATTGGAAGCCGCATAGTTTACTTTCCTTAGGGTTACAGTGAACAAGTGAGTGAAACTATAAAGTTAAATTTTGGCTTTGTGCTGTTTTGAAGCTTTAAAGTGGATGGTTTAGATACACTACTGGACTTGATAAAAGAAATGAGTCCAAATTCAGTCGGTGGAGGGGGTGATATTGGAATTGATGATGAAACTGAGGGGGGGACTAGTCTTGTTTTGCAATGTTAGCCTCAGTTTCTTATAGAACTGGAGTTTATGCTTTAGGAAAAGTTAAATAAGCACTAGTTGGTTAATTAGTGTAGGAGTTAAACTACTATAAACATATTCTGGTAGCAGTTGATAGTGCTTGCACAATTAGATACATTCAAGATGGTTAACATAGGCATTAAAATTTTCAACCATCATTTACATTATCTAGAAATAATTTTCTTCACTTCAGATGTGCATTTAAGTCATGATTCATTGGTTAACTTGCTGATTTTCAATTTAAACATACTTTATTTTGGTTTTCATATAAACATACATATAAACTTATTATATATATGCATTTGTTTCACTATTACATCCTGTTAATCTTTTCCATTGGTTCAGATTGATGAGAAAAGTTCTTCAATTTAACTTATATGTAATGACAGGTCTAGTTCAGTAATGTACCTCATACACTTCTTGTTGAAGATAAAGGTGGCCAAAATTGGAAAAATTGGATATCTACAAAGAAGGATAAGTTTGTTTTTCCTGGTGGTGGAACACAATTTATTCATGGTGCAGATAAATACCTGGATCAGATTTCAGTGGTTGGTACTTGGTATAATTTGTGTTCAAATATTTATTAATATATAGCATATACACAACACTGAGATCACTTTTGAAATTAAATGTGCAGATGATTCCTGTCATTGCATTTGGTCACAAAACTCGAGTTGCTTTAGACATTGGCTGTGGAGTGGCAAGTTTTGGTGCCTTTTTATGAACCATCCAAGGATAGGTTCAAAAGGGAGCTAGAGGGCATCCATTATGATTATGAGATTCAAGCAACCGACTATACAGAGATGGATCTCAAAGTCCTCAGGGACCGTGCAAATTGATAGTGACTTAAGCTCAAGGGCTTGTGTCTTGATGATGGGATGATGATCTTGGGGTATCTTTATTTGACTTGTATCCAATGAAAATCTGACTTGTATCCTATGAAATCAATGTTATCTTGATGGAGACTACTATTTATGACAGTAGCTTGAGGCTAATTGTTATGCAACTTATGTTGGGTGTTACCTTTGAAATGGTAGTACAATAATGTTCCTATTTGACCTTTTAAAATTGTTGAGCAAATACGTATTCACAAGTTGAACTATTTTTTCCCTATGCAACTATTTTTTGTACCTTTATTTGCTACAAAAAATGTTTATTATTAAAATACAATTATAGGTGTGCTTGCAGATAGTTTTAAGGGGATTTTCCTGGTTGACAGTAAGTTTGAGTCTTATTTTATTTATTTGCATATGGGTATGAATTCTTTGATTAAAATTTTAGGAGTTTTTTTTTTTTTTTTTTTTATCGAGGGGCAAGGGACTAGAAATTAGTTAGGAAAACAGAAATTATGTCAGAAATGTTGCCAAATCCTCTTTGTAAATAACTGCTGCCAATGTTACTGTTGATATTGCATTATCTTGCCAATAGTAGAGTGACAAAACGTGGAAGTGAGAGTTGTTATATCCTGACCAACATTGCTCATTCCTTCCATCACGTATAAGAGTTGATTTAAATGTCTCTGGTCTATTAATAGAATTGCTAGCTATTCCTATGCTGGGTCAAGACATATGTTCCCTGTTAGGATTTATAGGAGAATCTGTCTGTGCTATTTCATACGTCCATCTCTAATACTATACATGGTCTCCATAAAGCAAAATAGGTTCATACAAAATAAATACCATTAACAATAAGAACTGAAAATATATTCATTACAATCTCTAACCATAACAACTAGATCATAGAAAATAAGTAAAAACCAAAAGACCACATGCACTACACAATAGGTTCTAATCATATGCTTTCAACATTCCAAAACACCTCTCAATGACATTTCGTATAGATGCATGTTTCATATTAAAGACCTCTTGAGGAGTTGTTAGATGTCGACCATCCCGCCACTCACTAAGATGGTACCGTTGACCTTTATAAGGAGCAAGGAATCCTTCACAATTAGCGTATCCAACATCCACCAAATAATAACAGCCTAGTACATGTACAACAGTGATTATTTCAGCAAGGTAAAAAATTAAGTTCATATGTTATGAAAAGGCACATAATCTGACCTTGTGGGACATTCAACGCATTTCTCCTACTGATTGCATTATGCAGTACCCTCCCATCAGCCGCAGACCCTTCCCACCCCGCTAACACTTATATGAACTGCGCATCGGGTAAGCAAGCACCTAATACATTAGTGGTAACATCCCCTTTTCGATTATGGTATCTAGGTTGGTCGTTCAATGCTACTTTTATCTTAATGTGGGTTTGATCAAGTGCGCTAAGACAGTTCTACAAAGTACAAAGCTAAAATAAGTGACAATGCCCTATTAATACAACCAATCAGCGGGAGTAAAGGGTGTTTACCTTAAATCACTTCCATATCTCATTGGTGGCGATATTAGGAATAAGTTCAGGTTTCTTATACAGTTGCCCTTCTAATCACATCATTGCATACAAAACAGATCTAAAATGTCTACTAATCGTTTCCTCTGACCTCCCAAATTCGAATTGGATGACTCTATTCTTGACATGATGAACAAGTATATGGAGAAACAACACAACTTGCTCGTCTATCAGCATATGTGGAGAAGGCTCCTATAATATCCAACATGCCACAAAGCCTATCAAAGGTGGACCTATACATCTTAATTTGGTTGAAACATGTGGAGTCACTATTGTATATCAAGCTCTTAAGATGAGCACGTTTTGCATGAAAATCCAATGTGTATGACTTATAGCTAATACACTGCCTACGCTAGGTAATCCTACAACCTATGGCCATAACACATTTATAAACTGCTGTGGTTGCCTTCACCCACCACATTAATATACGAAGAACAATTTGTCTTCTCAAAGGTTCCATGATTGTACAAGCACAGATCATTGTGTCAAAATTACAACATAATTAACATTTTGTACACTAAAATAAAGCATATTGAAATTAACTAATCATACAAATAGAAATCATAGCTTATTAACACAAGTGAGAATTATGTTGTCAAAACTTTTGGAGGGCCAGAATATTAAATCTGGCTTAATTAAACAGGACCAAAAATAACCAAAAGCAAAAACTGCTCCAAAATACATTAGTCAAACCAAAGAGGTGAAGGAAACTACTGCACCTATACATGATAATTAAGAAGCATTCAAGGCATCGTACTATATTCTTTACTATATATTTTGCACAAGCTCCTACAATTTGCCCATAAGGGAATTGTAGAAATCAAAAGTTCCATACTTAAATGTTATTTAATATTACACTTACAATTTGCCCAAATATATATGTTAAAGCAAATTACTTTCAGCTACCTGGATGTTATTTAATATTACACTTACAATGAGCTTCCATCTAGTATAAAAAGTTGTTTTTATTTTTGGCCTTGATTGAAGGCTGTATAGAGTGGGTATATGTTCTGTTGAAAATATATGAAGGAGTGTTCATCTGATGACAAGTTTAAAGCTATGGAAGTTAGTATAATTTCTGAAACAAAAAATAAGGCAATTTTAATTTAGGCAAACCTCAAGCAAAGTAAGTGTGATTTGTTTCATAAAGTACAAACTGTGATAAGTTGATTCATATAGGGAAAAAAATAATAATAAGTGGGCAACATAGTAATTGAACTGAGTTTTTATGTCTAGTAATCTGTAATTAATATATTTTGTTATTGTATTATCAAACAAATGTATGTATTCTATATGTATAAGTGCTTGGAATCTTCTGAAAAACTAGGGAATGTTTGAAGTGTGTCTTTCTTTTGTCCAAACCTGTCTTTAGAACAATTCAAGGTGTATGCCATGGGTACGTTAGCTAAACAGGAAGGTGTAGTATGTGATGTGTTGGAGACACGTGATATGACACTTTACAGAAGTGTTCGTGCATCAAAGATCAAGGCCTCTGGTAGAGCTTTAGTTGAATCTTTGGATGATCATTCCAATTGTGACAAGAAGGGGCATGCATGTTTGCTTTTGATTGATTTTGGCACATGTTTAATTCTTCATGTTATTATGACTTATTCACTTTGTTTATTTGACTTATGTCTGATCTAATGTTTGTGTCTTTCAGGCACGTTTAAATTTACACTTTAGTTCTTAGAGGATTATTCTAATAAACCACCTATAGTACGCTTTATTTCTCGTATGTTCCATCTAAACAGTAAGTTAGAAACTAGAACTTGCTTTGCTTTTGTTTTTTTTTAGCCAAATTTTAAGGACCTTGTAATCTCACAATGGATGTACAATGCCAATTATGGGAAATATGTGTCCCAGAGTCTAGGGATTCTATTATGTTTGTAATTTTAAACTAAAAAAGAAAACAACATATACTTCTATCAAATTACTTTGGCTTGGAAGTATAACAAACATGGATTTAGAACTTTTCTGGTGATATTATTATCTTCCTGCTCCTGCCACCTCTCTAGAGACATTCTAATACTAGCATTCTATACTGACAACATTTTTTAAGAATTACAATATGCTTTTGCATCATATCTAACTCTCAATGAATTTGAGAAAAGGGAATAGAATAATAACCAACCAGCCAAAAAAAATATTAGAATATCCATGAAGGAAAAATATATCAGTAATAACATGATACAACTGATATGCAAGACATGAAATTTAAAGAATAAGAAAGATTGAACACAAAATTGAACATAGAAAACATGCAGAGAAAATGATAGAGTTGTAGTAGGATGGTTTAAACAATTGGAAACAAATCTATTCACAGTCAGAGAATTATCCAGCCACCTTTTAGCACTTAAGGTCAAGATTAAATGAAACTTTTGTAGATAACAAGTGATAACTTGAAGAATTCAGAAGAAGAAGCCAACCAAAATCAATGAAAGATATTAAACCCCATATAAGAATACAGTATAACTTAAATCTCAGCAAGATGCAAATAAAAAAAATTGAAGACAAATCTAAGAAAACCAATCAACTAAATGTTAGGAACAACAAACTACTCTAAGAGAAAGCTAAACGATTCATTTCTTCCTAAATATAACCTTAAAATACAAAACAGCATATCAAACAAATATACCCAACAAGCAAAAAGACAGTAAAAACAATCACCTTAATGAAAAATAATAAGAATGATGTACATGCCACTTGAGAAGGTATGTACACGTGAATTTACAGCTAGGAAAGAGGAAACTAATAGAACCCAGCTTGAAAAGTAACTAAAATGAAAGGCTTGTATGGAGTTTTATTTATATAGCAGAAACAGGGGAGTTTTCTCTGATGTATAGCCAGAAAAAGGTCCTTCGTAGGTACAGTGTAGCACAATAAAATAACAGAACAAGGAAAAGAAAATAATCCACTAGCTTTCAAGAAGCTAGATTTTCTTTTGATATTGTTTCGAAATTCTTCCTTACCCTCTTTGCCATCCTATCCACCCATATATTAAACTTCCAATAGTCTGCCTTTCTCTCTCTTCCAACATTTACATATCATGACAGTAAGTTAAAAACACGTAAATCCAAAAGTTGTAGCTGACGAGATAATGAATGGGAATTATAAAACCATCAGGGTGGTTACATTTGTGTTAAAATATCATTAAATAAATTAATTATTTTTGCCATAGTTATATAAGTAATATCCACAAAAGATGTAACTTCTTTGTAGGGATTCCAGAGCATAAAACATGACAATGTGAAATACTACATCGAATAAATTCAAAACCTTCAAAATATGAAAACTAATTACAAAGAGTTGTGCTCCCATTATCAGTTGGAGATGGAACTGACCAAACTGCTATTTACATAAAAACAAGTTATAACCAGAAGCAAAGATTCACGTTTGCATCTGCACTGCATACTCTAACAGATCGTGAGCAGTTTACACTTTCTAAAGTCAATTCGTGAATTTTTTTTTTGTTGTTTTGTGTTTTTTTTTCAGGGGTAGATGAAGCGGTCTGTTTCTCAATATCTCTCTTTGTTTTCTCTCTTCCTTGGCTTAAGGGAATGACTAAGATAAATAACTCAGAAGCAAACCTAGCTTTATTATTAAATGGAGTGATTGGAACAGAGAACACAATAGCTAGACATGGAAGTTACGGGCTATACTGGCTATTCAACGTTGATGTACAAGGCAATCTTCAATGTTTATATAGTTTTTAAAATTCAAAATACAATAACTTATTAACAAGTGAAGAATGGATGAATCTCATAACGACAAGGGAATAATCATACATACACAGTATTCGAATTTTCATATTGGAAGAAATCACAAATGAGCAAGAAAAGAAAATAGCAAGGTTGCAAATGGATTATAAAAGATGTGAAATCTAACCTCTCTAAAAATGCTCAACAATTGAGAACAAAATTTCAGGAGAAGATGCAAGATGCGAGTTGAGAGTAATAAGATGTGAAATCCAAAATATATCAGACGAAGAACACTTACCCGACGCGACAAAGATGCGAGAAGAAGCCGCTGTGGACGGTCTTCATATAGCCCAGATGAGATGATGACGCAGCTGCAAGAGGGGATTCTGGGGAAACGACGGCTGGTGAGAGCAATACGATGAAAGGCGTGAATGAAAAGGGGTTAGGGATTTTTTTATGCCTAAGAGTAGTTTTGTCCAAAATATATTATAAACAGGAATATTTTTGTCAGATAAATTTCATTCCCAAGAGAGCAGTTTGATTCTATCACTTCAACTAAGGAAAGAACTTTCCCTTACATGAAGGAGAGTGGACTCCCTAGGGAATGGGAATGAAGCTCCAATCTGTTAACTAAACATGAGAGTGGGAGACACTCCCATTCCTATTCCCATTCCCTCGTGTTGATTCCAGCAACTAAATAGGGCCCAAGAATATAGATATAAAATTTAGATTTCTTTGAACTAGTAACCATGCAATTTTGGGTTTCAGTCTATATACAAGTGATTATTGGTTATATAAACTTAAAATAAGACATATACTAATTTTTGACCAAATTAAGATCAGGTGATAGAAGAAACTCTGTCATTTTACATATATAAGTCTTTTACAGTGCTCTAATGCACAGGCCTTCCCCCATCAATCATAATTCAACACAACCTTCCTTCGTTTCCTACAAGAAGTGTACTTAATTTATATCCTAATCTAAGCTTAATATAAACAATAACTTGCCAATAATCATACAATAAGATCAACTCATTGTTATAATTTATGGAAAATAAATTCACCTTAGTTTCCCCTAAAATATTTAGTTAGTCATACCTTATTGTTTTGCAATTAATCTTCAAGATTTGATGAATTGAAAGATGCACACAGACTAGGAGATTGAAAAATAAACTTCTCTTATTAATATGAACAAATTTACAAGGAAGTTGTTTATAGGAAAGAAGGAAAGCTTAGAGGTCGAGATCACTGAAAATTCAAGTGAAGACTCAAATGCTTCATGCTCTCTTCATTGCATTACAAATCTTTAAATAGACTTTGCCCTAGAACTATTACAAGATGCTCTCTTATCTCTGCTTTTCTAAAGTAATGGTCACGGATGAGTCTGTGCCTTATTTGTCATTAGTTATCCTATTATTATTGTTCTGTGATTTCGCGTGCTTTGTCCTGGTTGTCTAAATGATTGTCCTTGCTAATGCTTTTGCTTGAGTCGGCAAGATGGTGTCGACAGACGCCTTTTTCTTTTTTTCTTTTTCTTGCGTCAGCAAGTGTTTTTTTAGGTACTCAACTTAATTGAGTTGTTTAGTTATGTCAGCAAGAGTTCATCAAATCTTGAAGATTAATTGCAGAACAATAAGGTATGACTAACTAAATCTTTTAGGGTAAACTAAGGTGAATTTATTTTCTAGAAATTATAACAATGAGTTGATCTTATTGTATGATTACCGGTAAGTTATTGTTTATTTTAAGCTTAGATTAGGATATAAATTAAGTACACCTCATGTCAGAAAAGAAGGAAGGTTGTGCTGGATTATGATTAGAAGGGGAAGGTCTGTGCATTAGAGCATTGTAAAAGACTTCTATATGTAAAAGGATAGAGTTCGTTCTATCACCTGATGTTAATCTGGTAAAAAATTAGTCCATGTCTTATTTTAAGTTTATATAACCAATAATCACTTGTATATAGGTTGGAAACCCAGTAATTATAAGGCTACTAGTCCAAAAAGATCTAAATTTTAGATATGCTTTCTTGGTGTGTATATATATATATATATAAAATTTACACCCCAAGTTGAGCCAAGTTAAACGCTTGGATATCTTGTCTTGCTAGCCGACTCGCCTGTGTATTAGACTCATCACTTCTGCCTTTTTTTTATTTTCAACCTGGCCTAGCCCAGTTCGATGGGATTGGGCAAAACAATAAAAAGCAAAGGAGATAAATAGAAAATTTATAAAAGAATTTTATGTTCATAAATAAAATCTAAAAATGTTAGGGCAAAATATTAATATAACAAGTCATTTTTAGTTGGTTATATTTTGACATATTATTATGTTAATTTCTCTTAGTGTGTCATATAGTGATTGTATCAGTGCAACTAATTTTATAATTGTATCAAATATGTCACCCATGTATATATATATATATATATATAAGGATAAAAAGGAAAGAATAATGAATATATCTATGATATTAATTGCACAACTATATCAAATTCCAATAAAGAAAAATGCTTATGGTAAATCACTAATTATTATATATTATGATTGAACATAACTCGGCCCAACCCGGCCAACTCAGGTTATAATAATACTAGGTCATAGGATTGGGTCCATCATGTGAGGACCCAGTCTTGGGTCTTGAGCCACTTCATTGCTTTTTCTTTATTTTCTATCTTTTTAATTAAATTAATGATATTTTTTAAAAAAATAACTACCTTTTTATTTGTGTTATATATAAAAATAATTTTCATTAACCTAAGGTATCTCATTTATTACATGTTAATAAAAAAAAATTTCTTTTTTTGTTTTAAATTCTATATTTAAATTTGTAAAAAAATATAAATGTTTTTTAAATAAGGAAAACTTGTTTGACCTAGCCCGATTATGTGCTAGGTCCCGTGTTTGGGTCAATTTTTTTTTGGCTCAGTGTATATTATGGGTTGGGTCACGGGTTAGACTCCAACTTGATCTAGCTCAAGATATGTGTACCCATATTATATATACTATATATGACTCTGTAGCAATGTTAAAGAAAAATCCCTTGAATTAATAATAAAATCTTCTATATTTCATAAATTGAAAGTTATTATACCTATAATCAAATTTTTTCGACTGATACAATTCTCTTTGGTTTGACTATATTAGTTGGCTTCTCCCTTTATTGCCTTCAACTTGCAAAATTACAAAACCCTAGCACAAGATGGCATTAAAGGAGTCCCAACTCTGAGTTGGAATCCGGTGTTGTACCACACAAAATGTTGTGCATTGTGAACCATTAGATTAAAATAATTGATAATGATCACATAATATCATTATAGATCCAATGACTCATAATTCACAGTATCTGATATTGTTTCAGATCTTAACTCTCCAACTCTGCATGGTATTCCTTTTGGTTATCATCTTTTTCACCCCATCCACAAGTGTATATATATAAATCCTATTTTCATTGTCTCAGTTTTTATTTTCTAAGAAAAAATCTATTTATCAATCTTAATATGTATCTTCAATTGTAACTCCCTTCCCTCTTAATCAATTTTTTCAATTTAAAATTTTTAATTAATTTACTCATTACAACATTCTCATCCTAAAAAATTTTATAACATCAGAACCCCTTAGATTTATAATCTCCTTTCTTAGACAAGGTTCACGATATCTTTAATACTTCTTATAATTCCTGGTTGAATGAATAATACTTGAATATACATGAGAAATTTCTCGATTTACCTTATCGCTGTGTGTGGTTCTTCTCTTTTTCTTTTTATCTCTCTAAAATTACTACATGTAATCAGACCAAAAATAAATAAATAAATAAAACTAATACATGTAACTGTAAAAGATTCAAGGACCTAATTATTTGAATGGGATTTGAGTATAATTTTTCATATGGAATTTAATGTTTTAGAAATTTTTTGAAAATTTTCTATGGTGGATTAATTGGAAAGTGAGACTATAGTAATTTGACGTGAATTTTATTATAATTTAGCGAAATTAGATCCTCCTTAGCTTTTGTTTTTAATTTTCACTTACATTATTAACGTTATTAAAAAAAAAAAGGAATTATTTAATAGTTAAAAGGAATAAAAAGCTTACTTTTACCAACTAAATTATTATTATTTTTAGAGTAAATTACACGAAAGTTTTTGAAAGCTGCCTAAATTATATATAATATCATTTTTGTTTTAAATATTACATTGGCTCATTTTTAATTTATTTTCTCTTAATAAAGAAATAAAATACCATTTTAGTCCATCATTTTTAAATTTAATTTCATTTTTACCCTCCACAAATTGAAAGTCTCATAATGGTCATCCACTTTTGAATTTAATCTTATTTTGATCTTTCACAAAATAATCTTTTATTTTTCAAGATCTAATCCAAAGTAATCCCTCCTAAAGAAATTAACTTTAAATGTTGAGGACTATTTTGAATCAAATTTTGAAAAGTAGAGGATCATTTTGAGACTTTAAATTTTTGAATGACAAAAATTAAACTAAATTAAAAATAGAGTACCACAATAGTACTATTCTCCTTAATAAAGTTAAAAATGCTTAATTTCCTTTACTATTATATTAAAAATAAAAGGTTAAAATAGTATGTTAGCCATTTAATTTTATTTATCATTTTAAAATGATCTCTTAAGGCTTAAGTTTGAAGTGTTTCAAATTGATCTTTTAAGTTTAAATTTTAAAACATTTAAATTTAAGGAACTATTTTGAAATAATAAATAAAGTTAAAAGATCAGCCCACTTTTTTTACCAAAATAAATGGAGTTTAACATTAATATAGCTGCTAACGATGTCATATTAATTAAGAATAAAATCGTAGTCTTTTATTGTACAAAAAATTAACTTATTTAACAAAAAATAAATTCAAAGGGAGATTTTTATATATATCAAAATGCTAAAAGAGTTTAGCATAATTTTTTAAGTGAAAAAGTATATCTAATATAATGTTCTTATTCTTACACCTAATCGTAGTCTTTTATTAAAAAAATCGACTTTGGGAAGAGATTCATGTTGAGTTAATTGGGAAGTGGTTTAAGAAATTTAATAGCATATACATGCAGTTTTTTATTTTCTTTTTTCTGGGGATTGTATAGCAAATACACGCATGAAAATCTGAGAATTACAGTCAATGGATTTTATAATGTAATGGACAAATTACGTTAATTGCGAAGCACAAATATTTCCAATAATTGGAAGAAAATAATAATTAATTGGATTCATAGCACTAAAATCTAGTGATTGTTTGACTTAAACTTGAAAATCTGAATGAATACCTTTTTAGTAAGTAAAAAAATTATTATTTAAAAAAAAACTTAGTACAACAATAACAATTATCTATTTTATTTATCTCAAGTTTTAAATAACAAATTAAATTGATCATTCTTTTAAAAGGCTGATAAGCTTAATAAGTCTGACACGATAAATATAGATAAAAGCTTTATTAAAATACGACTCAGACTTTTTTCTGAACCTGAACTCAAGCTTGATTTTTAAAAGTCTAACTCGATGATAGGTCAATTCATGAATATAAAATCAGAATACTTCAAAGTACATAATAAAAAAGTTGAGAAATCTATAATCATTATAAATTAGAAACTCATAATCAGTGTAATTCAAAATTTTAAAATCAAAGAAATCTATATATCCATAACTTTTAAAATATTCAAAGAATATAGATGAAGTTTATAAATTTCAAGAATTCAGCCTCAGAGCACAAGGCAATTCAAATAATAACTATTTTTGCAATGAGATAATGTAAAATAGTAATCCTTATAACTTGCATTATCTACTCGGCAAACATATGAATACCAAAGTTTGCCCCTTGTCATCTCCTTCATGCAAATGCTAGATTGTCAAAGGAAATCTATAGGTCCCTAAAATGCAAAGTATGACAACCTAAATTTATTTTAATTTGAGTCTAGAGAAATAATTTCACCTAAATAATTTTTTCTTAAATTCAACTCCTAATTCCAATTAAAAAAACAATTTTTAATAAAAAGGGAACTATTTAATTGTTCTAGGCTCAGCACACTTCTTAGTTGTCATTTTAATTACGAACTTAGTATAGACAGACTCCACAAAATCCAGTTTATTCCCCACGAAGTTCTCTTAGTTTATAGATACCTTATTTATACAATAATTTATTTAAAAGGGAAAATGAATTATTAAGTTTTATATACTCTCCTAAAATCATATATTCCATTACCTGTATTATGCTTAGTGATTCACTTGAGTACTTTCTTCTTTTTTCACCAATTTATTATTATTTTTGCTACATTAGGCACATATTAAATTACTAATTTATCTCAAAAAATAATTTTTACTATAATTATGATGATTATGAAAGCAGCCATATAAGTTAATACCTTCTAAACTTCTATTATTTAGTAAACCAACTAAAGTATGTATGTCTGCAAGTAACAAATTGATAGCTTTTGGGTTTCAACAAGCCTTATCTCAAATTGATTATTCATAATTGTGATCACCCTTGGACTTACTTGCTAAATTTCTTTCACATGAATCTCTGTTATAATTTATTATATATAAGTAAAGTATACTCCATTTAACTTGGAGCTCTGTTAATTAATGAAAAGACTCTGTTGAGCAAACCATTACCTCCTTGTGAAATAACATTTTACCTTTCCCATATATGTATAAAGAATTTTTGGAAGTACATAACTTCTTTGTAACCAATAGAAAAATAATGAAGTCATTATTTGTGTGAACTTTTCATAGTTAATGAGAAAAATAATAAAAAAATTAATTAATAAATTAATTAACTAAATAATTCTTAATAAGAATTTTTATTGAGTAAACGAGAAAATTATGAATTATTTTTCTTAGTCTGAGAACTCTTTATAGTGAATGAAAACATATATATAAGTAAAGTAGGTCCCTGAAAAGGCTCTATTGAGTAAACCCCTAGTTAGTTGTGCAATAACTTTTTACCTTTTATATATATATATATTAAGAATTCTTTGAAATGTGTAAATTTTTTATAATCAATTAGAAAAATAATGAAACCATTATTTGCATAAATTAGGAATTTTTCAAATTGTGAGAATTTTTTCATAGTGAATGAGAAATTAATAAAATAATTAACCATATTTTAAATTAGGAATTCTATGAAGTTTGGACATTTTTCGAAATTAATGAGGAAATTAATAAATTAATTATTTAATTATCTTTTAAATTTTTTAATAAGGGATTATAAATATAACTTGATATAATTCAAAATTAAAATAAGAGAAACAATATATAGTTGAATGGTTTATGATAGTGTTATCTTAATGAGTCCATTGTTATTTCTTCTTTTTCACCAATCTCATATAACTAATTATATAGACTTTCTCTAATTTATTATGCTTTTTTCATATCGTAATATAATACTAAATTTAATTTTTACTAACATTCACAAATATTATTGACTTAAAATATATTAACATATAATAAAACAAATTAATAATCTCTAATATCTGTGAAACATGCGAATAAACTAGTTATATAATTGTATAAGCAAGTTAATTCACTAAGATTTTGCTAAACACTATTTAAACAATAGCCAACACAATCAAGTGATCCCACCATCAGATTAATTTGTTCTTTTTTTCTTACACACCATTCGAAATAACAAAAGATGGGTCCCGAGCTACGACTTCCATATTCAAGATACCATATAGCACATTCTATACAAGCACAGTAACATGACACAAAGCAAATCATTTTTCTTTTTAAGCCCTATTTTTTTCCACGCTTTAACCCACTCATTAAGATCATCTAGATGAAGATGCCACTTCTGAACAACATCATCAAGGAACCCAATGTGCATCACCAAAGTATTTTGATGTTTATAATTGATATCTTCGAAGCCATTTTTCCATTCTTGGGTTACTTCCTTTAAATAATATTGTTCAACAGAGCACCAAATATTCGGTCAGGTGGGCTGAGTGTTTTCAGGAGGAGGCAAAAGGGAAACAGTCACAACAACCCAAGATTCATTAACCGAGGAGACGCCATACCTTTCTCAGCCACGGCTACACAATAGAATGCTCAGATTCACACCACTTATAACAGAAAAATGGTTCTCTCTACCAGCCCCAGCAGGCACAACAGCTGGTCAGCAGAGACAGAATTTTTTTTTTTTTTTGGTCCTTCAAAGTTTTCTTTTATTTTAAAAATCTGACCATTTGGGATGCAAAATTGGCAAGGAAATAGGAAGGAAAAGGAAAAGAAAGAATTGATTATTTTTTGTTTGTCCTTCAAAGTTTTTGAACTCCAAACCTAACACTTTGGCACCGTAGTAGCTCTTCACTACTAACTAGTGATCCTTGAAGTAGACATCTAAATATGTCTAAACTCACTTCTTGCTTGATGACAAATCATAATATTGTGATCAGTATTACAATTATATTTTATTGTAATAATTATTTGAAATCTTACTTCTTGGTGTCAACTAGCTGGTTGTTACAAGTTAATCACTAGGTGATGGATGAAGATTGGCTAAATTTAGAATTGAAAGCAATTTTATTTCTTACGATCATTTTATATGTGTAGGGAGTACATGGAGAAACTACACTATATTGCTTCGGAAGTGAAATAAGTAGTCAATGTTGGGAAAAAATGAAATTTCTTATACAATATCACCACGAGTGATTTATATTTGTCATACAATTTGAAGTCTCTAACAAATACATTATCATGACTTGCAAGAAACCAATTATACATTGAAAAAATATACATATGATGGGATATCAATTATGCATACATTTTCATGGCCATGGCTTCACGTTCCTATTGAAAATGCCTTGACCATAAGTACAAGAAATCATCTGAAAAAGAAGAGGGAATTGTAATAACACAAAAAGGGTTACTGGAACACTTGCAAGCATAATAACAGGAAGAAATGACCATGAGTATGTATGTTGTAGCATGATAAGGATGCAGGAAGAAAAAGCTATCATCATAGTTGTAATGGACAAAAAAAGTGCAGAAAGGCCTGTTATCAACTTTCTAGGCAAGGACTTGAGGAAATCTTCTTCTGCATAACGCGAGGTAAGGATCCCTAAAAATATGAATACAGAAACTGAAGAGGAAAACATTGATAATGCATCTGAGAATATGAAAATCACAAATAACTTTCTTTTCAAAAATATTGGGTACCCAAAGTCTTGACTGTTTCCTCCTGGAACAGTAAAAGCCACAGCAAACATTATGGTGACAATTAGAGCACTAACAACAGAACAAGAAGATGCTGTTCCTTTCATCCATTTCTCTCCTTCCTTCCTTAAGTCTTTGTGGTGCTCTTTGAATATATCTTCAGGTTGCATTCCATCACTATTATGTTGTCTCTTAAATCTAGAAGGTACCACATTCTCCACCTCCTGGATTTATTTATAAATATGCGTAAGTTAAAAGGAAACACAATAAATGAGAAGTTTATATATCTCATATGATATTTTTTTATAGTATGTACTAAATCCAGCACTATCAATATGGATTTTTTTTATACATTAGAAGAAAGAATTATCTAACAATGTAAAATGAAAGATAATTATATGCTCTTTGGAACATCATATTCCTTAGTAATTATGTAATTAATGATTACTAAATATAGAACAATAATTTTCCATTTTTAATAGATTCATTACTATAATCAAATTCAGTAATTATTGCATACAAAATCTTTTAATAAAATATTGCTTAATATTTAATTATTGATTACATCATAATCAAGAAACATGTTCCCGAAATCACATGATCATCACTCATATAAAATTGATTTACTTTTTGACATACACAATCATCAATGAATCCCTAAGCACGTATTTGTTTATATGTAGGCAGAAGAAATAAAAGTTTCTTGAATTTTTTGGGTTACTTTCTTAAAATATTGTTCAACAATCACATACATGCATACATATATATATATATATGGTTGTTGAACAATATAAGTTCCTATTAATTGCTTTCGTTATAATTTCTTGCAAATTTTCAACAATACCGAAATTTTCCTAGAGATAAAATTGTCTTTCTTGGGGATTTTAAATTTTTCTAGTTAATGATCCACTTCTTATAATATGTTAGGCTTTTCATAACCGCATTTTCTAATGTACCGTATTGTGTCAGAGTACGTGCGTGTGTGTATATATATATATATTATTTCACTTGTTAATATCCCTACAACACTACGGAAAGAAATGCATGCTTTTTTCTAACCTTGAACCATTGCAATTCTCTCTGCATTTGTAAGGCAGGTCCTGAGATGCGATTGAGTTGAAAAGAAGGAGCCAACTCGCCCGCCACATGTAGCAAGGTACTTCTTCCAGGGGCAATGTTTGATGTCAGTGAATCTTTAAAACGAAGTCCATGGATGAGGTTGAAAATTTCAGCTTGACGATATTTAACAGCATAAAAGAAAGTGTTCCATCCTGTCTTTGAATTGAGCAGGATTAATTGTGGATATGCTTTTGATATTTGCACCACAAACTCAATATTCCCTCCTTTAGTTGCATGAAACAACGCTTCTAAAAGGACATTCTTTGCCTCTGGGTTCCTGGTAATTAGAGAAGGCACATTCTTACAAAATAGGCTTAGAATTTGGGTTGCTCGTGCCTGTTGCAACTTCCGCTCATATATTTCCTTCATTCCTACAATGGTAACTCATTTCTATATAATTATGTTAATTGGCATTAAATGTATCAAAGTATGGAAGAAAATTGGCAGATGATATACCTAACAAATTATTGGCATTGGAAATGAACTTGCGTGGTAGACCAAGCCCTGTTGCAAGGGAAGTGCAAGACCAAGGATTCAACAAGAAGTATGTACTATATAAAGATTTTTCATACCTAAGTCTTCATGATATATTGGTACAAACATTTATAAATTTCTACTCATAATATACAATATTTTGAATAATAAAATATTATTTTAATGGTACTCGTATATATTTCAAAACAGTGCTCATTTATTAAATACATACAATTAATTATGTGAGCTACAGTTATATATGATCAAGAATTACAAAGTTTAATTAGCTTGCTAATTAATTTTAGTTTACCACAAGTTACGGGAAAAGCAAATATGGAAAAGAGTGGTGGTGAATTGGACTCAAGTGCATGCTATAATTAGCATGCACACGAGCCTTGGATTTAGTGATCCTCTTGTTCTCTAAGTTTACCTGGAACTCTTTCATCTTCGTCGTTTTGTCGAATGTCTACACGAACAAGGTTGATTGTAGTTGATGGTATATATATGTCATGCACCAAAAAAGAGATAAAAGAAACAAAAAAGAAATGGAGCTTCGTTAAATTGAAAGAAATGAAAAAGGACGAAGAACAAATGGGAATTTTATTCAAATTTTTCAGAGAATACTTTACCTCCTAATTAATTAATAGACATGTTATATATATATATATATACACACACACACATTTTGTTCTCTTAAAATCAATACATACATTTTATTATCTAAAATAGAAATGTTTAGAAAAACATTGCAGTTTGCACTTCACGAGATAGTACTGATCCTCTGATTAGAGTCTTCCACTATCTATCTACTTTCACCATTATAATGCAGCCATATTGTATTATATGGTTTAAAGAGCATATAATATATGATGAAAACTGTAATGATAAATAAAACAGATATTAGAAAGTGAAGTAGTAATACTAACATTCATAAATCCATCGTTTCCAGACCACAAGTTGACTTTTACTAGAAAATGTAGAAGACATGGCTGCTATTTGCATAATTGGTCCCGATTTTGTGTCGAATGTCAGCAACTCTTCGCATCGTTCAAGCAAATGCAGAGCAATGTCTGATTATCAAATATAATCATAGCATGAGATGCAATCAAAGAAATTCTTCCACGATTCAAGCTAAGTGGCACTGATTTTGGTATATACAAGTCATCAGCCATTGGATTTATTTTTTGCTTTTCTTCTAAGAAAAATTTAAATCCAATGTTTAATAACTCTACCGACGAGGCAAAGAATGAGTTCTTCTACATATGGCATGAGAATTCACCAACTATAATTATGTAGAGTGAGTTTGTCTCAATTACCAAGATCTCCTGCGGTTAAACACGAACGGAGTAGTTTAGGACCTTCAGCGCGTTCTGGTTTGAGGTATTTCAGTGGAGTGACGGAGTATAGATAACGTCGCATTTCTTTGCCTCCACGACGTTGAAAAGCTAATGTAACAGGAAGTAAATATTTTTTGGTTGAAATGCCAAGTGTGTCACTATTTCCATTCACTATATATTCTGCAATTCGAGTACCACTGTTGTATCTTGCAGCAGTCGCAAGTGGAGTAAAGCCATAATCATTGGTAATTTCAAGTATTTCAAGCCTGTCTGATGGAACTAATTTCACCAACTCCTTTACAATGTCCACGTGCCCAAACTGTGCAGCCACATGAAGTGCTGTATCGCCTCCAAAAGTGATTTTTGTGGTCAAGGCACTTGGGTGTTCAACAAGAAATGCTTGTGCGTCAGACCACTTTTTATCACATATTGCCTTGTACAAAACCGTCTTATCAAACTCTTTCTGATCTTGAATCACTGCAAGCAATCACCAAGTAATTAATATATTAAGACCATGTGTGCATGCATTAGTGTTATATATAATTATTGTGTTTGACAAATAATTATACTTACCACCTCACCTTATACCAAAAAGGTCAAAAAAAAGTTGTTGTGAATTAAATTGCAAAATTAATAATGCATCATTTACAAAGAGCAAAAAGCATTCAATTCACATAAACTAATAGGTGTTTGCTACACATGATTCATTCCACTAAATAAACATTTGTTATTGACACATGTACATGCATGAATTGTATATAATTAAGGGAAGGATATGAAGAAATTGACCTGAAAGTTAGTCTTCCACTTTCTGATCATGCTTGAAGGTATGTGCATGATTATAAAATATTATTTATTGCAAAATGTAAGACTACTGTTCAAATCTCGTAACTATCTCAGAGCTTTATAATTAATTTGTTTGATAAAAGTAATTATTCCTTCATCTTCGTAATCCTATACCAAAGAAAAAGAAAAGACAAACATTTATACGAATTTAAATGCCAAAGTTTAACAAGCATCATCTATTACAAGTCAAAAGCACGTGATTTCACTCTTGCCTTTCTTCGAAAGAGTTGATCAAACTCTCAAAAGAATTGGCCTTCAAATAATTAAATTTCTTAAGACATTCCAACATTGAAAGGGAAAAAAAGGCACAGTTATACAGATCAAGTGAATTTTGAATAGGGTATTAACCTTGCTCTGGCTTTGGTGGGTTTACAGTATGATTGAGAATACGCCATGCATCTTTGGCTTCTGAGACTCCTTTGATACGAGAGAAATAGTGAGGCCCGCATGAGATTAGAATGACGTGCAGTGCAGCAGCATTCTTCCTTCTCCATCTAGCATAATCCTTGACACGATACTTGCCTGGTCTTGCACCTCTCCCATTAGTCACTTTCCACAGCTCTCGAGCTATCAAATAGTTTCTAACACATTTAAACCACTCTTCATGGTTCTCCTTTGAAAGTGGTTCTGCAACTATCTCGTTATACACAGTATACCTCCCACTCTCACCCATAGCTTCTTCACCTTGCAGGCTCTGGTTCTGGTGAAATTATGCCACGCTTCTTTGACTTCAGACTCGTCTTATATGAGAGAGACTGTGGAATATTGTAAGAGATTTCGTGTTGCAGTATAAATTTAGTGGCAGGGGGTTGGTAGGTTCTAATTAATGGGAACACATTGACAGCTGTTAGTGGTTGACGGGGTACACTGTCATAATTTCATTTCATTGTCCACAAGGTTGCTTTCATGAACATTGCTTTTATGATTTTCCATGTGTGTGTATATATATATATATATGTGTGTGTGTGTGTGTGTGTGTGGTTTGGCATCGAGTAGAGACTGCCCTTATACGACAGAAAGAGCCCCCAAGTGGCAACAATCTGAACACGTGAATATGTAAAACACGCGTAGCTTCACCTTGCGGCTCTAAATCTGGGAGATAATGCAAATTTGGCGCATTTAATGCGCTTTTATTGTCCTATCTTTTATTTTTTATAAATAAATATTAATTTTGTTTGTTGAAAAACCATCTTTAAAATTGTTAAATATATTAAATGCGTCAAATTTTAAAGATATACATTTAGATTTCTAAATATGTTCGGTAGTGGGTACAATCGCTGCAAAATTTTAATCCAAATAGTATACTCTAATAGAAACCTGTTGCATATCGTGGTCATATATGATGTCTTTTGCAAAATATTTTTTTTAAATTATAACAAATATATGAACATTTTATAACTATTTTTGCATTAAGTATGAAAAATGTAAAATAAAAAAAAAAAACCTTTAACCCCAGTGACATATTTAGATGAAATTTGTAACTTACTAATCTAACTTTTATCTATCACTATGACAATAAAAAATTATAGGAGGCCCTTATTACTAGGTTCACACCATAATAAAAATAACAATTACATAATTACAAACAATTTGATTCATGTATATACTTCTTATCTTATAACATACAAAGAACCTATCTTAATAGAGAAAAGAGAAATAAACTATTTTTCGGGTCAATCATAAGAAAAATAAACTATATGCCAATGCTTATTAACTATATCACAATAGACTGTATTCTTACATTCTCTTAAAGACCAATAAGACTATATCACAATACCTATCAATTATAACACAATAGGCTATATTCTTCCTCCATTAATAATGTTCATAAAATAGTTGCCTCTCGTCAAAACCAAAATAATTAATAAAGCTTCTCATATGTGTCAACATATTGTGCACAAAAAGTCAAGAAAATCCCAAGTATAAGCTACCAATTGAAAGAATAAGTGTCTGGCAATTAAAAAGAAACCAATTATTTCATATTGGCATATAAGAAATTTGTGTGTATATAAAATCATATTATATATATGGGTCAATAAATAAATTATAATATCAAGACAGTGCAAAAAATTTCAGTTTTAAATATAATAGAGGAGCCAATGAAATTAACCTTAATAATTATTGATCATGCAACAATTTAAAGCTTAAAAGATAAATTTAATTAAATACGTTTATGTACCTAGCTTTAAACATTTATATATTTATGATTGATAACTGTGCTTTACTAATTAAGTTATCGGAATATTAATCAGAAACATGGATTGAAAAGGTCTTTTTTATTATTCTGATTTATGTTAATTCCTTTACCCAAATTCTTAGAGCACGAAGGGCTTCAAGTAAAATGTGAACATTCAAAGGCCAACTTTGATCGCAGATGATCAAAGCGCATATATGCATCCCCACCTTATTGACCAACTTTGAAGACAATTTTATGCTTAAATCTGAACACAATACCAAAGAAGGAGCATCTCACACTGATCCATCATCGTGTTCTTTAAAAATGTGTGGATCTTGAAATCATATATATATATATATATATTCTTATAATAACCTAATTTATGAGAAAGCAAAGGCAGCACCAAAAAGCCATGGATGTTAATTAGTGAAAGCAAAAGGAGGAAAAGGGATTAAAGAATTAAAGCCATATAGGTCTCTACACTGTTTAAGTCCAATTCTTTACACCAATATTGATTCTCATTTTCATCTTTTCCCGTTCAAAAGAGAAGAAAAACGTTCAAGCTAGCAAGTCTTGATGATGGTGAAAGCTACTTAAGTCAAGGTATAAGTAACTAATATTGATATATTTAGATGAAGAATTAATAGAGGAGGATAAAAAAGTTTTAGTTGTGATTTTGGCAGGTACAATTAATTATGCATTTGTTGAGTGAAGAGACAACACGTGTATACATTTGACAGTTCACTAATAGTTAAAAAAAAAAAACCAAATTTTTTTATTTGTAGTCCTTCCACACTGTTTCTTATCAATCACACTCTTATTTAATACTTTTTTAACTCTCTATTATTTATCTTGAAACAAAGAGCTTCTCAGTTTGATATAACAGACCCAATAAATACTTTGTATATTTACATTTAATAAAATAACCCATGTAAAAAATAAACAACTCTTACCTCAATAAGAAGCTTTGATTCTTCAAACTCAGTTTCTCTAAAAAACACGTGCTGCTTTTTGGCCTTTGTCTCTTGTTCTCTTCCTCTTTCAAATCCTCTAGTACCTTTTTTCCACTTTGTGAAAGACAAAGGGAAAAGGAAAATTTTAAGTTTTGATAAAACCGAATCAACACTATAGATGAAATGCAAAACCAACATTGTTATTGAAAGATTCGCACCTTTTTTACTTTAGTATTCACATCCAAAACCAACATTGCTATTGAAAGATTCTCGCCCTTTTGACTTTGGCAATATGATTGCTTTTTCCTATCATACACATTGATACTCACATATCTAGAAAAATCTCATCAACTACTATAAAAGAACAACAGATACAAAATAGGGAAACCGGTAACACTAAACCAAGGACTTAAGAAACTGAAAATAGCAAACAAAATACCCATGACACCAACAAGAAAGAGAAACAGAAACAAAGTACAAAAAAATTAAACACAAACGCAAGAACAATGGAGGAAAGCATTCAACAGCACAACATTGATTAGCCAACACCTTGCCTATCACTTGCTGCGTCCTTGGATGTAATTAACAGCAGAGAACAGTGGATTTTTTATGAGCCACCAGTTGCAAATAGCTCAAAGATCACCCACCCTCTGGAATTGCTTCTCAAACCCCTTAACTCATATAAGATGCTATTTGAACACCTACTTGAACAACAACTACCCACCTTGAAAAGTTACCTACTAGAACAAAAACAAAAAAAGTACCAAAAAGAATCCAAAACTCAAACCCTAATCTGCCTACGGAAACTTATGAACAATCAACTTAATGAAAGAAGCTTGAAGGGGGTGAAAAATTGAAAATCATATGCATGATTCTGTAAATGACAAGAAAATTATGATGCTAAGCACAAAATGGAGAAGGCTAAGACAGACAATGAAGCATAGAGATTTATGAGAAGTAATGAAGAACAAACAGGAAATGGCTACCTTAAGGGGAGTAATGCACAAGGCTGTGCTATCAAAACAAAGCGCTAGCCACAGATGCAGTAGTGACCAAGATGTAGTGAGGACCCAAGGCGGAGAGATGGCACGTTTTAACCCCAGGCAAGACGACAAAAATGTTTTAACCTTCTGCCATTTTTTTATAGTTTTACCTTTTTTCAATAGATTTAACGTCGGTTGAAACCGACGTTAGGTGATGGTTGCTAGATTGTGATTCTTAGCGTCGATTTTTGAAACCGACGTTACTTTACCGATGTTATATTACCTCTTTTTTTGTGGTGGATTGAGATTGCACCTTCGGATTCAAAGTGAGGAATATTGCAAAACATTCCTAGTGTGAGCTTTTCCACCGTGAGCTACTGTCTGGAGAAAAAAATCCATACTGGCTTCCATCAAAATTATCTTTAAAAATTATAAAATTTATAATGTGTCCAAAAGTAAGAGACAAATAAGAAAAGAAATAAAAAAAGGGAAGAAGTGAAAGTAAATAGTAGCAGGTTCTAATATTTCTTATGTCATGGTATCCAATTTAGAGGATCCTCTTCTGTTTTTAGCTACGCTTTCATTGTTTACAGGGTTGTTTTCTTTATCATTGCTTGAATTTGGATCCCCAGGAGGGGATTTCCAGTAAGTACAAAAGGACCCTTGATCTAGATTCAATGATTTTAAATTTTTTATAAAATATATTTTTTAAAAGATAAAAAGCTAATTATTTTTATAAATAAAAATATATTAATATTTTAGATTATTTTTTATATATAATGATATCTAGTTAAAAAATAATAAATTCTAAAATATGCAGAATAAACTGTAAAATGTTTAAAACAATTCAATTTTTTATTTCTTCAACTAAATATATTTTTTATAAAAATTTTAAAATATTAATATATATTTATTTATAAAAAAATATTTTTTATTTTTTAAAAAATATATTTAATTAAAAATTTAGGATCATTAGATCTAAATTTAATGATCCTCTTATGTTTATTAGGAAAAATCCCCTTCAGTATTCAATATTACTGGAGGTGATCCACAGAGGGGATTCATACTTCCATTGCTTTCCATGTTATCCTATACGAAAAAGGATCCAATGTTGCATAGCATACTAGTCCAAGATGGATTCTACCTTGATCTATAGGTCCCACTTTCATCCAACAATCTATGTTGTACAACATTGGATTTGGGCTCATCCTTCACACCTTCGTGGGAGTGAAAGGAACAAAATGATAAAATGAAGAGTAATATAATTTTTTTTGCTTCCTTGCTTATTCTAAAATTAGTATTTTTGATCTTTTATTATTTGTAATATTTAAAATAATTTTTTATTTATTAAAAAAATCACATTTAATTCTTCATTTAAAAAAAAAATAATTTAGTTCCTTAAATTTAAAGTTTAAGATTTGATATTAAATAAGGTATTTTTTTAAAATAAGAACTGAGTATGATATTTTTTAACGAATGAGTAACTGTTTTAAGCATTATAATAAATGAGAGATTAAATTAAGAATTTTTTGATAAGTAAATAATAATAAAAAATTTCTCATAAAATGAGAAAAAAATAAATAATCAAGAACAAGATGATGATACGAGGGCCAGAGGTAGTAAGTTGGTACAGCTTCCTTTCTTTAATTTGAACCTGAATAATATAACTTTTCTTGGAGTGTTTTTTTTTTTATTTTCTTTTGTCGGATTTTACTATGGTTGTTTTGATTGACATGTGAATTATTTTAATTTGTCAGTCCTGTGAGAGTGAAAGGATCGAAATGATAAAATGACCCCAAAAAATCGTACTTTTGAACCTCATTATTTCAATTAATTTTTAAGTTAGTCTCTATAATTTAAAATTTTGCAATTAAAATTTAGAATTTACAAATATTTTAATTTAGTCTTTACACTTAAATTATGTAATTATTTAATAAAATTTTTTGATTATATATTGCCTTAATATTATAAATTTGTATGATTTATGTTAATAATAGAATGAAAAGTAGATAACAAAACCAAATTAATTCATGTATATAATAAAATATTGAGAAAAATATAATAGTAGAAATTAAATTGTAAATTACTTAAATTATGAGAACTTAATTATAAAATTTTAAAGTATGAAGACTTAACGTCCTTTTATTTCTTTTTGTAAGTTAGCTAAGAAAAATATTATCCCTAAATATGAAATTGAAAAGTATATGTACAACAGTACAAGCCATGGAAGTTGACTTGGTTGATAAGAAATAACAGTATTCTTTCCTAGGCCTTGTTTGGGTGCCAGATTTGTGGAGAGGGAATGGGTGTGTCATTCCTTGGTGACCGATCATCTGTTTGGTAAGTGGAATCATCTAACACTCCCTATCCCTTGGGAGTCACATTCCCACAAGTATGGTTTGGATAATCCCACCCTCCATAGATGGAAACACGTTTCTTTCTTGGGAATGCGTTTTAAAATTACTAAATTGCTCCATCTCTCTCACGTCAGTAGCTAGCAAGGAGCAGTGGGTGTGGGTGTACGACAGCTTGAGAACCAATCGCACTTGCCTCGTCTTCATCGGTGAGGACACACCGGCGTCAGCGTCCTCTGACAAACAATTGATAAGTCTGATCTCTGCCTTTGCTCAGTGGTTTGAAAAAAATAAAATTTGTAAGGATTCAAATGAGTTATGGTTCACGCATAGACTAAACTAATTTAACTTAATTGGTTTTAAATAAATTTTTTAATATTTTTTTAAAAAAATATCAATAAAACATTTAAATACATTTTAAACTATAATTCAATAATTTTATCATAATATTAAATTGATGAATTTAATAATGTTTTGCAATATATATAATAAGAAAATAGCTCACACAAAATTTATAATATTTTATAAAATTTCAAACAAACAAATATTTAGTAGTCACTATTTTAAAATTAGATGTACACTATAATTAATCCACAATAACATATTAAAAAGTTTGAATAATAAAAAAATTCACAAAATAACTTTATTAACATTTACTGATATAAAAAAATATTAAAAAAAATGTTTAAATCTACCAATGATTTAGTAAATAAATAAATAACAAAGTAAAACAAAAAAGAAAACAATTGATACGTTAGAATTTTTAAATAAAAATAATTTTTTGTAAAATAATAATAATACTCTTGATAGTCTGTAATCCTTGTTATGTCTTAAAATTTATTATATATTTAGTTTCTAGTTTCCTTAATTCAAATTGATCTATGAGCTTTTAACATGATTCATATCCCAAAATGTTCCTGACATGAAAAATTTAACAACTCCACTTTCCAATATCATTTAAGCGGTATAATCCTACCATAAATCTCAGGAGTTATGGGATGAATTGCTTTGTCAAAGAACTCATATAATCTAAATTAGTCATTTAGATGACACAACCTACCATAATTTTACTTGTACAAAATTCATAAGACTCCATAAAGGTACTATTAAATTTCATTTTAATATCTTAATTCTAGTCAATCTATTAAATGAGATTCCATTACAATTATATGTGGATAATATGTAAAAGTTTGTTGTATAAAATATATCAATACTTTTAAAAGACTAGTTTAGAATATATATATATATATATATAATCCATACAAAAATAAAAAAATTGAAAGTTGGACAAGAAAATAAAAATGTTCGATAAAATAAAAAATATTACTTTATTAATTATACACTCATCAATAAGGAGCAATAATAAAAATCTCATAGTCTTATAACTTGGATTAAAGAGGTCACTAGAGATTTACCTTCGCACAAATATGAATGCTTCTTTCTCGATTTCTATTTCTAGTTTCAATAAAAAAATTAAAAAATATTTGTGCTATTTATAAAAATTTTTAAATTACTATATAAATTACTATTTAACATCGTACAAATAATAACCACACCAAAATTTGCACAATAACCATATGTTTTTACTTACATTTGCTACACAATAATGTGCAATTGTTAAAATTAAATATTTATCTCAAAAAAAATTTATTTCCATTTTAGTTCATAAAAAGTTAAAATTATAATTTATACCTAAATATTATTTTTTCTTTTATTTTAATCCATAAAATTTTATTTTATTTATCTAATGTTATTCTTAAAATTTATATATATTTTTGGGTTATTACATAAATTTACACCCACTATACACATTGACAAAACAATGCTGTGCACGCCAGTGGAAGTTGACGTTCAATGGCGTTTGCGTCCTCCGATACCCATCATCCAATGGCTTTAGCATCCTCCGACAAGCAACCAGTGGAGGTTTGGACGAACAAAAGGGAAATCCAGCCAACTGATAGGGCAAGCATTGAGTAAATAAAATTTATAATTTCAGGGGTATTTTGGTCCCTTTATGAGATATACATCCTATTTTTGATTTATTTTTAATCATATTCCCAATCCTTTTCTTATTTTACCAAACATATTTTATAAAGATAAAAATTTTTCTCATTTCCAATCCTTACGGCAGATTCCAATAATGAAACGAGACCTTTGTGTACGACTTTTCTAGGATCAAAGGACTAGAATATGAGAATTTGAATTTGATCTTGGTTGTTTTTTATTTTATTTAAGACTGCGATTAAAATCTATTGGTTAGATTGCGACAAATCATGTTGACGAAAACCAAAAAAAGATGGTGATAAATTCGAGAAATTTGTGTGGGCTTGGGCTTATATGTTTTGCTGAACTTTATGATAAATTAGAAAGAGAAAGTAATTATTCTCTATACAGAAGTGTGATAGCCGGTGGATCCTCTCCTGTAATTAAAAATTCTTTAGTTCTTGTTTATGAATAAAAAAATAATTTTTATTAATTTAATATGTATTTTTTAATTTAATATTAATAAAATATTATTTTATTATTAATATTTTTTTTCCTTTACTGGAGATCCGAGAAAACCCACTCTCAAGTGTGGTATCCATTTATTAGCTACAGAGAGAACGAACTTAAAATGCTAAGGCCTATATACTGATATGTATATATACTCATGAAATTCATTCTCTCTTATCATTTCAGCCATTTTTTCCTTCACTACATATTTAGGATGGCATCAATGGCGTGCCTACTGAAGTTGGCTATAGATGTTCTTCTAAATTATATAATATAATAAAGATTTGTTTAGTTTGCATAAATATTTGTGAATGAATGAGAATGAGAAAAAAAAAATTATTAATTCATTTAGTTGACTATGGAAAGGAAGAGAAATAAATAGTACATTTTTGTTTGGTAGGTAAATTCAAAAATAGAAAGGAAATGAGAATGAATGAAATTACTAAAATACCTATTTTAATTTTAAAAAATGGATAACCATATAAATTACTAGTCACACCACAAAAATTTAGTTTTCATACACAAATTTCGTTGCATCAACACACAAATTTACTTACCTTGGAAATAATATGTTATATTTCAAATAAAGAAACACTTATATATTTATTGAACTTATTAGATAGTTTTGTATATAATGGGTAAGAAATTTAATTTTTCTGAAGTTATGAAATTTCCATCCATTTAAAGACACAGTATGATATAGTGAATATTTTTATTAAAAAATGGATTAATATAATTCATTTTAATAATTTGATATATTAAAAGGAAAGTCCAATTAAATTATATAATTTAGGATACTATGATTCAACAACTAATTAATTATTCTTTCAGTTCGTTCAAAAGTTTTTAAAAATAAGCAAATCATAATTTATCAAAATGATATTTTAACCTTACAGGAATTGTTACCATTCTAAATAATTAGCAACAAAATATCATATAATCTATACAAAAAATTAAAAGTAAAAACAAAAACAAGAGAAGAAAAATAATATCCATCCATAGTTAAAAAAGAAAAAGAAAATATACAATTTGACGGCACTGGATTTGTTATCTTCCTCAAGGAGAATAAAATGTATATATTTAACCCTTTTTATTTTAGATAGTTGAAATTATCTTAATCATATAATTAAAATGTTTTCAATTAAAAAAAGAGCATCGATCACAAATCTATATGTTATCTTTTCCCCTTTTGTTTTTTGCTTCATAATTTTTTTCTCCAACATGTTTATGGATTTTTCTTTCTCCTCCTCTCGATTCTACACATCTTATAATATTCTTGTTTTCTTGTTCTTCTTCTGTTACTTGTACCTACTTCAACCTCCCAGATATTTGACTTGCGCATTATGTATTTTCTCGTACATCTATTTTGCTTCTCAGATTTGGATCTTTTCAATTTTGAGGAAAAAAAAATTAACGTTGTGCATTTTGTCAAAACCTTAGTCATTAAAGTTTGATCCTTGGTTTATGTGTTGCCACGTCAGCAATTAATGGTAAGCAAAAGACACACCGTTCTATTTAGCTTTTATTTTTATCTTCTCATTTTGTTGCTTGCTGAAGGTAGAGGACCAATGAAGAACTGAAACATTGAGAAACATTCCAAACTATTGGCACAGAAGTTGAAAAAAATTCCCCTAATTCTTTTGCTCAACGGGAGGAAAAGCTAAAAAGGGAAACGTTGAATTTAAAGTTCAAGTATTAAAAATATATTAACACTATTCATTCAAAGAATTGTGCATATTTAACTCTTAGAAAGGAAAAAATTAAAAAGCATAAAAAGATTGAATTTTCTGTTGTACAGTTTTTTTTGACTGTACAACAAGTGAATTTCATTTCAATTTGACAGTTTTTATTACACGATCGATGAATTATATAGCAGGAGATTCAAACTTACTTTAAACATACCCAACACACACATAATTGAAATTGTTAATATAAAAAAGTTTATTTTATATAATTACTATTACAGGATATATTTTTAAATAATAAATAAATTATTTAATTCTTGTTGTAGTTGCAGGGATAGTGATTGATTATTTCAATTCTGTTCAAGCAACCACATGTCCCATCTGTGTAATATATAATGTGAAGTCTCGCGCAAGTGACAACGGGTAAGTTCTTTTGAAATATTTTTCTTTGTTTGTTTGTTTTTTTAAAATACAATATACTGTGCTCCAAGTAAGCTTATCTGAGTTTTAAATTACGATTGGTGTGGCATCAGATTTGTTATTGCCATTCATAATGATCCAAACATTTTTGTTCTTTTTCAACAAGTCACATTTATTAGGTGCTGATTTTGGCAGTATATCGTATATTGTTTTTTCAAGAAAAATTTCACATATTATAATTTAGTTAAATAATCTGAAAATAACTATTCAAAGAACTTAACAATATTTTCCCTACGCAGTATGGATTTATCGGAACACTATGCAAAAAATATATATTTTTTAATCATTACTAGAGTAAGCACGATATGATATTTGTTGTTAAATCATAGATTTGTTGCTTGTCATGAGGTATGTATGGAGAATTAATGAATATGATGAACTCTCATGTTTTATTTAACTTTTCCCAACATGCCCAGTCATTTGAGCAGTTTGGAAGATGGGCGAAGAGAAATGATTAGGTGGGTATTTAGTTATGATGATACAAGATTTCACACCCCATGACTCAAGAGTCAAGAGAGTCATCAACGCAGGAAATGATAGAAAATCTTAACATTAAGCCTCTTTATGCAAGCCTACGTTAGACGAAAATAAAATCCACGTACAAGTTTCTAAACATCATATTATGCATAAAGAAATACTGTCTCTTTAATATAGATAACTAATTTATGAACAATTTATAAATTTTTGTAAAAATTTTAATAGAATGTCTCCTATAAATGGAATATGCTAATATTTCTATAAAATCTTACAAATCCAACCAACCAAAAGTAAATTAGGACTCGTCGAAGAGATCCTTACTCACTCCCCAACTCCCTTAGTAAATTACCAACTCTACTATCTAATATGATAATTTTTCTTTTGACAAATAACACTTCAAAATTAATAATAAAAAAAATATATATATATATATATGGCAATTAAAAACAAAAAATAACTTGAATGAATTAAAACAAAATATCAATTTACCTAAAAATCTCCAAGGATAGAGAGCAATTATCTGGTAAACATAAGAATCATGATTGTTGCCCAAATCAATATGTATTTAATGGCTCTTCTCATTTAAACAATTAAGCCTTTTTTCCTTTCCAAAATTTTTGTATGTACATTAACTTAAAATGTACAAGTTTATTAGCAATGCATAAAATAATAAATTTTTAAATTCCGTACGAGGAAAGGACTACTATAAATTAAGATCCAAATATTTAGCATGGGCACACAATTTATGATGATAAATCACAATAGGTAATGACACATAGTCTTCAAGGGTAAGTACCCAATATACGTATGATCATAACTCACAAAAAATAAATTATCCCTTTATTCCATGTGAGATAACTGTTACACAAAGCTAACATATCTATTAACCCTACTAATTGGGTATTCCCAAGGTACACTAAAGGTTAATAGAATTGATGTTGATTTTTAGTGTCCTAACTAGTTTTTTCAAAAAAGATCAAACTTACTCTAAAATTTTAGCTCTCTATCATAAGACTTTTTTAATTTATTCTCTTAGAGTTCTAAAATAAGATAATTCAAAATAAAAAAAAATGTTTCAGTCTTTCAAAATAATTTTAAAGTTTAATATTTTGTATATCTTGTTATAACTTTTAGTTATAATATTTCCTTCAGGGATACAGGAGAGTGACTGTTATAGTACAGTGCCAAGCTGGCACAATTCAAACTGCCAGGTCAGCAAAAATAAACGGATAAACAATATTTGATTTCAAAAAATTAATTAAATATTTCTAAAATTAGAGGGACTCAATCATAAAATTTTTACTATAAGAATAAAATTAAAAATTAAGGAATTAAAAAGTAATTTAACATAATTTTTATTAACAACATATCAAATCAATTCAATATGTATATGTAATTGTTTAAAATAAATTTAGTTTTCAAAAATATTAAAAAAAATGCTTGCAATATTTCAAGAATCGAACATTATATTTACTTGAAATCGAAACAATTTTTTGAGTAGTAAAGTGAAGTAAATTTTTTTCATTTATCAAGAAAGCTATAATTATCATATTGTAGATAAGAAAGGACCAAAATGAAAATATAGTCATTTAAGAAAAAGGGGTTTAAAAAAAGTTCAAGACGCAACGTTTCAGTAGAAGGTTAGAGCGTTTAAAGACCCCCAGAATCGTGGGAGAGGAAAAACCACTTCTGGAACGATGGATCGACGTGAAAATTGATATAAAAAAAAATTACGATTTTTTCATGGAGTTAATCTTGTTGATGAGAATCTTGCTCAATTCTTCTGTGTTGCTTAACAACAAAACAGTTATTAAACTTAAAATTGTAATCAATCATATGCTTATGAAAAATCACTAAATTATATTATATATCGGTTGCAAAAATGTTTAAAATATATCCCATGGTTTAAAATAATAAAAGTTTCTATATTTATATCATTTATTGGAAACTATTATGACAATAAAGTGTTATGGCTATTATGATTATAGTATATGCAACGATTAATTACTTCTTTTTTCTTTCTTTACATTATGATTATGATCATTGCATTCAATGCAACAAAAAACCACAATTCAACTCAAATTTATAACATATTTTCCAGTGCTCGTTACAAGAAATAATCGAAACGATGAATCAACTTTCTCATTACACAAGGGTCGTTAATGATCAACTGACATTTTCTCGTCTAAACTTCAAAAAAAAAAGAAAAAGAAAAGAAAGATAAACTTATCCCTCTATATATATATATATATATTTTAGACGTTTTTCTTTATATACTTATATCAAATTCTCTTAATTAGTTAATAACATGTATACAATGTTTTAAAATGTGACAGTTAACAATTTTAATAAAAAATTTAATAAGGTATAAAAAATTGTCTAGATGTTATTAATTAACTGACAAACCTGATATATATATATACTAGTATGTAAATTTGTTAGAATTATTCATGGGAAAGGAATTATATATTTACTAAGTGAAGTTTCTTTTGAGTGTTTTGAATTGCTTCTACAACATAATTTTTTTTGAACCAGCAGCAATTTAACGGGGGCTGATATTGCTTTAAATTTAATGTGTACATCTCTCCTTTCACGACTTTTGGATGTTTTATTTCGAAACATAATGGCTTGTTTGAATATTGTTTTTAAAAATAATTTTTTTATTTTAGAAAGTAAAAGAAAAAAAAAACTTGTTTGGTATTGTGTTTTTTTATCAATTTTTCTAAAAATTAAAAAACAGAAAACCTTTTTTTCTAATAGAAGACAAGAATAATTTTTAAAATTTTTTTCTTATTTCTCAAAATTTTTTTTATTAATGATAAAAGTATAATTTTGTAAAAAAAGAATTTAAGTAGGAATGTGGGTTAAATTTGAATTACATTGAGACTCAACCCACCCAATTAAGATTTGGTGGGGCTAGGTCACCTCTTCTTTTTTTAAAATAAATAACATTTTATTTAGAAAATTAACTTTTTAAGGAAAACTAAAAAAATTAAGATTTAAATTTACAAAATGAAATAAAAATACGATTTGAAATAGAAAATTATTAAAATTTATAAAGAATTAACATTGTAAAGATTTTTCATAAATAAAAATTATTATAAATAAAATAAACTAATATTAAAAAATAATACAAAATAAAATTTTGAATAAATTCAATACCCAATCTAACATAGTTGAAACACATACATAAGTTAACACATGTTCTTACATACTAAACGTATAATACACACGCACGCGCATACATGCGTACACTTATATGCTTAAATAGAAAGACATATATATTATATACATGCACATTCATATCCATGCATATAAATATAAATATATATATATATATATATATCAAATATGTTTAATACACACAAATACATATAACTAATACATATACATGCATAACCACCTGCACCCACAAATATATGTGCACACATACGCACAAGCACCTAATTATACATATATATATATATACATAATAAATTTGTTACGTATATATACATATACAAATTGCAATTGTGCATACATGCACATATATTTTAAACACGTAACACACACAAATACATAGAACGAATATTTATCTATTGTCTAAATAATAAAACTTTGAATTAATTTTAATTCTAATAGAATTAAAATTAAAATTAAAATTTTATATTTTAAATCAAATTCTTGGTACTATGCAAGAATTTAATGTTTTCAAAACTTGTTGTTGAATTATTTTTTTGAAACAGTGTTTTTAAAAATTTTGAATGGGTTTCTAAGAAAAAAGAATTCAAACAAAATTTTTAAAGTGTTCTTTAAAAAATGTTATAGAAAATAATTTTACAAAATTATTCTAAAAAATAAAGCCAAATAATAGAATCAAACAAGCCTAATAATTCATGGTGGCTTTTTTCTAAAAAGAAAAAGGTCACAATTAAGCACCATTAGTTTATTATTCTTAAATTCCATGATTACTATAAAAAAAAAAAAGATAAAATCTTTTGTGTATTTATAATTTTAAGTATATTAATATATTTAATTATAATGTAAGAATATAATTATAATAATATAATTTAATTAATATTTTTATAATTATATTTGTATATTATAATTAAATATATTAATACAATTATAATTATAAACGCACGGCATCAAAATTTAAGGACTACAAACCAACACTAATGTCCTAGGACCTTTTTAATTTATTTATTATTTTTAAATTTTATGCTTACTATACAAAATTTAAGGACCAATCCTACTCTAAACTTTTAGCACTCTGTCCTAGGTCTTTTTTAATTTATGCTCTTAGAGTTTTAAAACAAGATCATTCAAAATAGAATTAAATGTTGTAGTCTTTCAAAATAATATTAAACTTTAATATTTTATTTATGTTCATATAGTTTTTAGTTATAATTTTTCCCTCAGGGATACAGGAGAGCGATGTCATAGTACAGTGCCAAGCTGGCACAATTCAAATTGTCGGGTCAGTAAGAATAAACGGATAAACAATATTTGATTTCAAAAAAGTAATTAAATATTTTTAAAATTAGAGGGACTCAATTATAAATGTTTAGATTATAAGAATTAAATTAAAAATTGATTAAAAATTAAGGAATTAAAAAAAAATTTAACTTAATTTTTATTAACAACATATGAAATCAATTCAATATATCTAATTGTTTAAAATAAATTTAATTTTCAAAAATATTAAAATAATGCTTGCATTGTATCAAGAATAGAGTATTATATTTAATTGAAATCAAAACAATTTTTTTAGTTCTAAAGAGAAGTAATTTTTTTTTATTTGTCAAAAAAGCTATAATTTTAATATTGCAGTTATGGAAGGACCAAAATAAAAATATAGTCATTTAAGAAAAGGGGTAAAAAAAAAAAAAAAGTTCAAAACGCAGCGTTGCAGTAGAAGGTTGGAGCGTTTGAAGACTCAGATAATCGTGGGAGAGGGAGAAGCAGAACACGAGACTTTCTGGAATGATGAATCGACGCAGAAATTGATCCAAAAATCGCGATTTTTTCATCGAAGTAATATTTCTGATAAGAATCTTTGCTCTCTCTGGTTAGCCACTTCAAAGTGAAGGAGAATGAGCTACCTGTTGACAAATTTGACGAAGAAGCACCAGGTGGATTCCATTATCAGAGACACCATCGATAAGGTCCTTGTCCTCCGTTTCGGCCGCTCCTCCGACCCTGTCTGTCTCCAGCTCGACGACATTGTATGCTTTTTCTTCTCTTTTTTGTCATATTCTTAATCCCTTTAATTAGTGAATTTGAAGCACTCTTTGAGAATGAAAAATGAATCCTTTGAGCTTTGGGTGTTAGGAATAATATCTTTGATTGTAGAATTATCTGCGTTGTTTTTTTAATACCTATGCAGGATATTAATTCTCTATTCCTAATGTCTGTAATACTGAAAATACTGGAAAGAGGGGCAAGGAATGAAAATCTGCCCACGGGATCCATCTCTATGTTACATGAATGGGAGGGAAAATAATCAAACACCTTACCTTTTCTTTGGTTCTGTTGGTACCCTTACTTAGGCGCAAAGGGAGTAAAAATTTTCCAAACCCTTGTTATTCTAGTTGGGTTTATGTGTGACAAGAATAATGTCCTATAGTTCTGTACATAATGTCAATTAAATAGCTCTAGTTCTGTATGATGTGTCTATGCAAAACATTGACAGTTGGTAGGGTTGTTGAAAGAATTTTAAATAGGATAATCTACTCAGTTGGACTTCTATTAATGCTGCATTGCACATCAAATTTAACATCCGTTTTATATGTTTATTTTGTGTATTAGTACTTGGTAAAATTTGTAATGACACTCAGATAATGAATCTAATGTATAATGCTGTTCAATATTGTTTTATCTAAGGAGGAAAAAAATGGGGAGACTGGTCATTATTGTGGTCTTGCGTGTTGGAGTATCAGGGTATCATCCAAGTCTTACCCGATAGATTTGATTGCGTGGGATGAAAATCAAGTTTCCATAGGGAAATTCAAAATATCTTAATCCACTACCATGTGAAGAATTCATTGATTTGTTTACATTGTTCACTCAGCTTTCTAAATCAGCAAGGGACGTGTCTAAATTTGCAACTGTGGCACTAGTAGATATTGACTCAGAGGACATTCAAGTCTATGTCAAGTATTTTGACATCACTCTGATACCATCAACAATTTTCTTCTTCAATGCGCATCACATGAAAATGGATTCTGGGTATGATGTCTGCAATTTTCAAGTCTTTGATTAGCCTCAATTGATCTCTTATTTTGGTTTATTTTGCTGATATGTTTAATTGCTTATTTCATCTCATTGTGCTCCAGTTTGGAGTTTAGGACCTAGTCTTAATTGTACGTATTCTATTAGATGAGGTACTCAGAAATTAATTCAACTGAAAAGTATTATTAGAACCAAGAAAAATTAATTGCATTATGTGAAACACATGTTTATATTTGCAATCTTTTCTTTTTATAATTTTTAATGCTATGAATCATGCCTGACTGATAAGCTATATGCATTGTTGTTTTGGGCCCTTCTATTATATGCACTTATGCGCCATTAAATGAGTATTCAGCTATTTTAGAGAAAAATAAATAAATAAATAGAGAGAACTTAGCAGTTAGATAGGTAATAAAGTGAAAATATCTTCTTTAGGTTTTATTGAACTGTGTTAAATGACTGATATGTTATATACTTCATCATTGCATGCCAATGAAGATTTAGGACAAGGGGAAAAAAAAAAATATATATATATATATATATATATATATATATATACATATATGTGTTGAATAATTTGAACTAATTTGACCAAACTGAATAAGTTTTAATGGTTCATTTGGTCAGGGCATTTACAAGATCTTTCCAATTAAGTTTGGTATGAAGTTGGGATTCTGGTCTAAACAATTCTCTTGTTAAGAAGTAAAGGCCTACACTTATATAGTTTGGTCATGTTTGTTTTTACATGTGGAATTTGTAGAACAAATAGAGTTTGTCTTGTATTATTTGTTAGGAAAGCTCCAATTAAGTTGGCCTAATTTTATGATTGAACAAAACTATTCTTGTTGTTAAACTATTTACCCCAATCTGACCTAATTACTAGTTAGTCACTTATTTTGTTAGTTATATTAGGTGGTCTGATCAATTAAGTTTCGTTTGTAATATTATTGTACAAAGTTAAAGTCTGGCATTGCTTAATAAACATTGCAAGTTTCTTTAATTCAATATTGCAAAAGTGGTAAGACGTATATAAAACAGAGAGTAAGAGAGCTGTTAATGATTATCTTTTGTTTTGTTTTGCATATGGCCTTACTTATTAAAAAAACTCTATACATCTTTGACACTCTATTCAATTTTGTATTATGTAGGACTGCTGATCACACTAAGTGGATTGGTGCTTTTCACAGAAAGCAAGATTTTATTGATGTTGTAGAGGTACATCCTCTGTTTCTTCAAATCTTATGATCCAAATAATTCCATTTGTGTGTGGTTTGTTGATTGACTTGGCATGTTTGGCGTTGGTTTTTTTTTTTTTAATTGCCACCACTATTCTCACAACTGCAAATTCTTAATCAATCAGTAAACTACATGTTCAAAAAACTTAATAGTCAAATGCCAACCGGATAACAGGAACAACAGAAAGTAAATTCAGAAAAGTAAAAAAAAGTGAATAGAGAGATATTAACCAGTTAATTTCTGGTCCCTATGAAGGAGCTGGAATAACAGATTGGGTTTGTGAAATAGCCAATGTTTGAACGGTATTTATTTCTTTAAAACTATGAGATTTTATATGGTGGTAGTTAATAGGTAAGAGAGTCAATGTTTATGGCAGCTTTCTTGGCTTAGGTCTATGTATCACTTTAGTTTTGTTATGCCTGATATTATCTTCCTATTTCTGCTTCTCTGTTTAGAGTTTTTATGGTGGAAGAAATGTAGAGTGCTTGAAAATGGCCTACTGATTTGAGTGGGCTTAGCCATCTGTGGATGAATTTTATTCTAATTTTCTGCCTAAGATGTTTTCTTGTGTTCTATATTCATTATTTAGTGTGATAGATGTCATCTTGTGCCAAAATTACTTCAGTTTTTGTTTTCCACTTTTCAGTTCTCCTTCCCTTAAAAGTTAGAACTAGTGAGGGTTGATTGAACATTGTTTGATTTTTTAGTGCTGGATCAATTTCTGCTTAACTCAATTGTCATTGTGTTTTGTAGTTTAAAGTGTAACACAGTAACAGGATTCCCAGCAATTTTTTTTTTTTGAAAAATACTATTATAGATTACTGTTGTATCTCTTATTCTGGATCCTTCAATGTTATGGAATTTATCAGGATGCTTGAATTTTTGTTTGTAAATTCTTGCAGGCAATATTTAGGGGAGCAATGAAAGGAAAGCTTATTGTCACTTGCCCTCTTCCCCCAGAACGAATACCAAAGTACCAGTTACTGTACAAAGATGTATAGAAATTAAACTTAAACTTACCTTGTTAGTTGTGGTTCTTCCCCTTCTTTCTATAGTGGGAAGAGCCTTGTAATATTGGAGGAGGTAATGGTTTTTTTTATTCTTCCATGTACTACTAAATGCTTCAATGATACAAACTATTTAGACCTTTCCTTTTCTTGTTCTCCCTTTTTGCCCTCATATTTTAGCCTGTGCTGACTGCTGGCTTTTACGGTTTACATGTTCATATAAATTTATGTTTTTGGATTCTTCACGTTCTGTTGGCTCATGAAACACATTCAGATATTTCCCTGGTTTGATTTGTATCTCATATTGGTTGTGTTATTCTATCATCCTTGGTTCCCATGTGCAAACGGAAGAAAAGACTTGCAATTTTTCTATTATAGGCTCTGGCTTCAGTATGATACGAGTAAAGTATACTTTTCTTCTGATCCCTGTTATGAATTCTGCTACCTTTCCTTTTGTGATAGTTTAGTTTCTCTCATTTCTAGCTAGGCGACAAGTTATATTCCAATATTGATATTTCAATGGACTAGTTTATTATAGGTTGTCAACCGCTTATTCTCATCAATCTTCACTCATACAAGAATTATACAACATATATATTAAAGAAGAGCCTCCATTTAACATAATAGCACTTCAACTAGGAATTTGAAAAGCTTAAATCAGCGTCCTTTGTTGATAAAATCTTCAAAAACTCAATGACAACCTTAGCAGTGTTGGAAGCCGCAAGCGGTCCAAAAATCTGAATGGGATTCTGTCCTTCTTGTGCTCCTGCTAAATCTGATATGCCTCTAATAACTATCACTGGATAATTATTGGACAAGCTTGTCTGCAAAACCCAGTAATATCAATTAGAATACGCAGGATCCACCTCACCAATCTTATGTGAGGGAAGTCACAAAAATATTTGATAGGGTTACATCCAACGGAATGTTCTTGATTAATGACTATTAAAAATCGAAAGAGAGAACTGGTCCACAAAAGATAACTAAGACTAATTATATAATAGACTTGCATTTGCTAAAAGTTATGTCAGACATGAATTTACATGTTTATTAATCTGCGTTTTCTTTATATATAGATAAAATCTACCTAAAAGTGTTTCCTTGAAGATCAATTCGGTTCTAATCATTTTGGAAAGAAGGTCCACATCAAGTTATGGACAAACTTTAACTCTATTTTTCAAGTATTTTTTTGTGAAATTTTCTAATAAAAATATGGTAAATGAATTTTTTTTTTTTGCAATTCAATACTACATAATTGTATCTTTATAAAAAACTTCCTTTACAATTTTATGTGTTAATTAGAAAACAAGACGAAACATCTAATTAAGAGAAAATAAGAAGCTAGCATACCATGACTATAGCTGAACTCTCCATATCAAGGGAAGAGACATGAAATGTTCGGAATAGAAAGTTCCTATAAGCTGCATTGTCCACAAAAGCGTTTGCTGTTGAGCCATTAAGACCAATCACTAGCTTCGGTTCTTGTGTGAGGCAGAAACTGGAGTTCACACACCGTTCTAGTTTCGTCCCCTATATCCAAAAAATAATAATAATAAATGTCAAAATATACTATCAGTTATATATTATTATGGACTAATGTTTTTTCATTTAATTGATTGCATTAGGATGGAGAATCCAAATGGAAAGAAAACGAGGGTAGTGTCTGACCTGTAAATTGGCAGAGAGGTGAAGCCAGTGAGGAGTAGTGGAAGCCCATATCAAACGCTGGGGCTCATTGGGTGTCCCAGCTTCAGAGTAAAACTGTTCAGACATGTACCCTATATGTCCCAATGAATTCATACCTTCTTCCCCTTTTGGTAAATTGTAGTTTCCAATATCCAATTCAGCAAAGTCTGTTGAATCTATTGTCGCATTCGGTTTCTGGGGAAAAAAGAAAAAATCAAATAGGTCGTTCATTTCTTCAAAGTAAGATCTAATTTTAAGGAGATTTTTAGTAAATTTTGTCCACAATAGTTAAGACTAATTAGTTGAGATACATCCTGTTAAAACTTAAAAAGATATGTTAAGACCTTTTAATTTACTTTTAAAAATAAGTCTACTAGATAAATTTGTAAATCAGTCCTTACAATTTTGAATTTTTAATTAAGTCCTTATAATTTATGTACAAATATTATAATTTAATCCCTACAGTTAACATTATGTGTAAGTATTTCATTAATACTCTAAATATGTAAGCTTTATGCTAATAATAGAAGTAAAATTAAGTAATAAAGCAAAATTAATTCACCTATGACGCAAAATGTTGACAAAAGATGGTGACAGGAGCTAAATGGTAAATCATTTAAATTATGATGACTTAATTAAAAAAACTTAAATTATAAAGAATAAATCAAAAATTAAGTAAAAACTATATAACCAAAAATATATTTTTCTATTTTTTTAAAAAGGTCATTGAATAAATGCAGTCTTTAAAAAATAAGCTCTCTAAATATGAATAAATATATAAGCGCATGACATAAATAGACCTTACTAAAACATATGCCTAAATATTTACATGTTTTTCAAGCTATCATTTATAAAATTAAATAGAAGGTGGCGTTTAATTTTTGAGAAATGCAGTTTCCCAAGCAATTAAAATATGTTTATAAAATGCTTAGGTTTAGTAAATAAGCAAATAATATAGGGATATTTATTTTCTTGAATTTAATTTCATGCTCCAAATTTTTACATATAGCTTTCCAAGTATGTATACAAAAAATATATATTATACCAATATCGTAAATAAATTATTTAAAACTTTATTTTAAAACATACCAGCCAATCCCACAAACCAGTTTGAACAAATTGTTTTGGGATTATAACATCTCCAATGGACATTGAGCTATTGGCATTCCCAGCAATTCCAAAATGCACAATTCCTATTATGTTAAACACATCAATCATTTGTTGAGCTGCTGCAGCTGCATTCACCTACATATATAATGCATAATTACTTCTTTATATCAAATTTTTAACAATTATACATAAAATTAAGAGACTTGAAAAAAACATAATTAACAAAAATAATTGTACTTATATGATGGAATTATTATAATTTAGACAAAACTGAGTGAAATTCAACTTGTGGTTCCCAATTGATTTTAAGACACAGATTGTGGTAGAGTTCTTAATGAATTGATGATTTTGTTGGAAATAATGAGCTATCCCAATCCTTTTAAATATAACTGTCTAATACTATTTTTTTTTTTTGCATTAATCAATAAATTAAATCATGAATAAATAACTCTCTTTCCCTTTTGATTTGTCATGTGATGGGAAGCCAATTAAACAAAAAATAGAAATTAAGGTCTTCATTCAATAAATTTGTGGGTGATTTAAAGTATTACAAAATTATTTACGATTTAACAAGAGTCAATAATCAATTGTTTGATTAAATCTATAATCAAACTGAGAACAAATTAACGATAATTTATGACAAAATTAATTAAATCAATTAAATATATATATATATATAATTTCTAAATATTTATTATCATCATCAGAGTTTTCAATTAAATCAATGAACTATGTGTAACTTTTTTTCATTCCATTCAAGTAGTATGAACTTGAAATATAAATAGTTACTCCAATATTTGAATTTGACCACTATTTCATGACAAGATAGTTATAGATAAGGCATAATGTGTACCAGTCCAACCCCGCATCTCACGTAGATAACTTTCTTATCGTTCACCGTTCCCACCTTGAATCTTCTTCCTGCATAAATATATACCAATTAAACAACCACTTTTCTCATTATAATTTCCTAACTTCAAACTTAAACATGAATATATATATATATATATATATATATATATATCAGCTTGATGGAATAACTATCCCACCTGCTAGATCGACGAAGGGTTGTTTGGGATCAGACTTGAAGGCTTTGGTGGCGAAGAAGGCATTCTCTTCAGGAGGATACACTGTGATGAGCCCAACGTATGGGCCATGCCGATTTATCTTTCTGATCTCCACTGACTTTCTTGTTCTCTTCAGTGACACTGCTAATGAATGAGAATTAGCTAACGAGAAAATGACCAACAGAGCCACAGCCAAACACGGCCTTACAAGTGTTGCAGCCATGGCTGTCTTCTTGAGCTCGAAGATCTTGCTTCCCACATTGCCAGATCTTATAATCACTGTCGGCCAGCATTGTTTCAATATAATATTCCGTTTTCTGATATGATTTTATTTTTTTATTTTCTATTTATTTGTTTTGTTTATTCTTCCATAATATTTTATGGAGACACAGGATTTGGTCAGACTCATATCATTGACCCAATTGCACCATGATTCAATTTATTTAAGCTTTTTGAGATTTGTGTCATATAATTCTCCTGCTTTGGTCCCGAATCAATTTTTTTTTTGGTATGCGTGTGCTTCAAGTTTTTTATAATTTAATTTATGATCGTTACTTAATCAGTTTTTAAAAAATAATTTCATATTAAAATAATGATCAATTTTTAAATATAAATGCATAAATTTATTCCACAGAATAATGCCGCCGACAAGAATTGTAAAATTTTCACATATGATATTAACGTAAAAATTATAATTCTTAATTTGACTTAAGAAAATAAGCAATTCGTATTAATGAAGGCTGCATGAATGAAGATGAAATTTGAAAATTAAAAACACCAACTTAATCCTAACTTATAATTACAAAGCACTATGAAATTGGATTAAGTTATTGGTAGGATATAATTTTACCAGTGTGGAACGTATATTCATATGATTATTTGCTTCTATACAATGAGAGAAAATATAATTTATTTTCAATCAAATTACAAGTGACACACCCCAACATTTCATCTTATGGTCTAAAATTGGCTCAAAATTTTTTATTTTAATAAAAATCAATTTGTATTAAAATTATAATGATACACAAAGATTTATTAACATTTTAAATATTTTTTATACATAATGATATCATATTGAAAAATAAATAAATTGTAAGATGTTAAAAGTTATACATTTTTTTTCTTTACAGGATACTATCTTATATGAAAGAATATTTAAAATGTGAAAAATAAATCATAAATTATTTGAAATTTTTTATTTTTTTAATATGATCATTTTGCATAAAAAAATTTATATTTTTTTAAAAAATTAGTTTTTATTAAAATGAAAAATTCATATAATGATCCAAATAAACTTACAGGAGCAGCCGACAAAAAGACAAAGCACTGAGTCTTGAATTCATTAATGAGTCTAAGATTGACACTAGCAAGCCTTAAGTTTTAAACATCATGAGTTTCACAAGTATAATATAGGAATATATTATTTTTAGAATTTGACAATTTTTTTATTTTTTATTTTAAAATATATTCTCTAAAAGCAGTGTATTATTATTACCTAATTCATAATCTAATGGGAGCTATCTTCCCACTTGAGAGAAATATATATCCTATATCTTTTCCACATGCAAGATACTTTAGAGGCAGGCATCTATATTTATATAATTTACGTAGTTTTTGACAAATATTAATTTAGCATGTGATTACTCTGTTATAGTTTTTTCCTTTAATTAATGCATGGTCCATTCATATGTGAATGGTTAAAAGATTTCACACGTTCTTATTCATCATATACAAAGTAGAATTTTTTATTTCTTCTTTAATTAATTAATTATTATTATTATTCTCTACTACCAGCAAAAGCGACATCATTATTTATTTATCTTACTATATATATTAATTTGTTCTCCTTCACATTCATTCTCAGACTCTAAAAGAATGATAGTATGCCATGAAGTTATTAGCTATACTGGACACTTTAATAATGTCATGACTTAAAAATTTTAATAAAATAGTTTACCCCAATTGTACCATGTACAAGATTTCTAACAACTGACTTCATGTATTTATTTATTTATTATTTAATTTATTTGTTCTCCATTTTTTGGGTTTAGTATATATTAGAGATTGGATTTATGCACATTGGAAAGAATAATTGATAAACTCTGCGTATACTTTTTTAAATAAAAAAAAGGCCAATTATTTTCATGCAAATTAAACAAAGTGCACCATCCTGCTTTATATCATCAATATGATAGTTTCTTTCTCATACTCATAATTTATGCTATAATTGATGACCAATTAATTCTTAGATTGTCAATCAACTTATAATTTATAGCATTATTTATATACAACTATGTTCCTTTTAACCCTAATAATTCCATTACAAATAACAACACAACATAGCATTATCAATTGGAAAAAAAATCCTATCACCAGTAATTATTCAAGTAAATAAATTTTTTTTTTTAAAAAGGTAATCAATTGTAGATGTGATATTTAGGGTTCAAAATCTCTAATAAAAAAGAAAAACACACATAATTAAAGTCCATCTAAATGTGTCTAAACAATGAATTGGGAAACCATTTGATAAGCTTGTCTGCAAAATATATATTCAGGTTAATTTAATATATATATATATTATTCCACCAAACAATTATATATTCTCTCACATAAAGTCATCACAAAATTTTGTTTTTATGTTATTTTATATGCATGTGAGTTAGCTTTAAGCTTGTGGATCTCGAAGAAGATTGTTACTTTTTAAGAGAATCAAATATTTGTATGAGTTTTTTTTTTTTTAATAATAATAAGGCCTAAATGGTGCGTAGGATGTAATTATTTTTAAATACATTAATTTCGACTTACGTATCTATTAGTTTAAGACAATTTCATAGTCAGATTAATGTACTTTTGTGTTTGATGAATTTAAATATTCATATTCAATAATGTATGATTTTGTTAACAAAATAGTGCAATAAATTATACATAGAAACTCAAGCTAGAGCAGGCAAGTATCCTTTTTTTTAATAAAAAAAATTAGATTTTTTTTTGGGTAGTGATAACTTTGCCTTAATTAGTAGTAGGCTGGTGAATATTTTCTAAAAAGTGAATAATAATAATTCATAAAAACTTCTGCCATAGCAGTTCATGTAGGTATGTACAAACCCAATAATAATACAATTTAAATTAAATACTGATTAAAAAATGACGCTATATCAACAATTAATCATAAAGGAATATGTAATAGGACAAATTGTAAGAACATATAGAACAATCAAATTACAAAATAAAGGGGATAAAGTTGAAAGACTCGTGTAAAAATATTAAACAAAAAGAATTAGAATGAGATAATTAAAAGCATATAAACAGTAAACAAATTGATTAAAGAGTTGATTAGTAGTAATTAATTAGGAAAACTGACCATGATTATTGGGAAACTCTCCATATCAACAGAAGAAACTTGAAAGGTTTAGAAAAGAAAATCTCTGTAAGCTTCATTGTCCACAAAAATGTCAGCTGTTGTACCATTCACCCCAATCTCTCCCTTCGGATAATGTGGAAGACAAAATCTCTTACTTACACAACTTTCTAATTCAATCCCCTGAAACAAAATAATTACGCAATGATGCAGTTCTATGTATACGTGATTGGTTCTTCAAAGTATTAAGTTTATAAAGTATCCCTAAAATTAGAGATAATCACACAAAAAATAAAAGTATGTATGAAACTCATTTTTTCTGTTTTTACCCACTTTCTCACCTCTCTTTGTCTCTAAACTACTTCAAAAGTTTTCACACACACATATATAATGTAATAGATATGTTTGACAAATTAATTAGATGCTAATGTTGGGTTTGAATGAAGTGTGTAATTAAATTACGGGTGTTTATGAAACATAAATTCAATGGACCTAATTAACTTAGTTTGATTCATTCGAGCTAAATCAAAATAAAAATTTATAATTTTTATTGAGAAGGATCATAAAATTACATGAGAATATTATTTACTAGATGTGTTTGACAAATTAATTAGACACTAATAATGGGGTTTGAATAAGGTATATTATTTAAGGATATACACCAATTTAATAGACAAAATCAATTTGATCTGGCCTATTCATATTGAATTAAATCAAACTTTAAAATATTACAATTTTTATCGATCTAAATCCTAAGGTCATGTGAGACTCGGCCAAGCCTATATTAACCAATGTGGTAATATAAATATGAAGTTAAGATCAAATCTCAAAAGTTGCAACAAGTCGAAGCCAGTGAGAAGTAACATGTGCCCATATGAGACGCCTTGATGAATTGGGCTTCTGTGTCACAGGGAAGAATTCTTCAGCAAATTGTTGCCCTCTCCTTTGGGCACATTCACATTGAAGTTTCCAAAATCCAAGTGACCAAAGTCACTACTCTCAAGTGTCCCATTAGGTTTCTGCCATGATTATCCATATTCAAAAGAAAAAATTAAAAAAATTTAAAATAAATAAAGGATAGTAGAAGAATATAGTACCAGCCAATCCCATAAGCCAGTTTGAATGAACTGTTTGGGAATGGTAACATCTCCAAAGGAAATGGAGTCATTTGCACTTCCAACTATGCCAAAATGGATTATTCCAATTATCTCAAACACAACCATTTGTTGTATCACTGCTGCTGCATTAATCTACATATAATGGAGACAAGAACAACCTCTGTTTTATTAAATATAAAAATATATTTAGGTTCTTAACTTAAATTCTTAATAAAATTATGAGATGTGAATTTTTTATAAAAAAAATAATGAGAAAAAGTGCTCACATATTATACTTTTTATTAAATAAATATGAGACAAGTACATAATTGGTCCTTCACTTTTACATTTTGTAATAATTTAGTCCTTCACAAATTAATTGTAAAAAATTAATTTCATACAAATTTAAATATATATAAAACTAGTTGCTTATAAATTTAAATTTATACAAAATTAATTTTTTTGTTTATGACTAATTTTACATAAAATAAATTTATAAAAAACTAATATATCACAATTATTTATAAAGAATTAAATTATCACAAAACATAAAAATAAATCATGAACAAATGTAAATGGTAAGTAAAGACAAAACCTTTTATATTGTTCCTTCTTCACACCTAACATAGATAACTCTCTTGTTGTAGATCTTCCACACTCTGTATGGCCTCCATGCAACAACCAATTCTCTTCTCAAATTTCAACTCAAACTATTATATATATATGTAGAGAGAGAGAGAGGACCCACCTGAGAGTTCCACAAAAGGGTGATTAGGATCAGGTTCAAAAGCCTTGGAAGCGAAAAAAGCATTCTCTTCAGTTAAGATGGCTGCGACGAAACCAAAGAATGGCCCTTACTGGTTCACTTCCTTTATCACTTTCAGTGGCTTTCTTCTGCCCAATGGTACTGCGAATGCTGCTGTCAAACCCAGCAAGAAAATGACCAAAACTACTCTGGCAGCCATGCTTATTGACCTGAGCTCAACGAACTTGCTATAGATGGTTTCATAGATAAATTCAGTTTATAAAATACATTCGTAAATATATCAAACACATATTTGAGACATCCACTTCTAACGTAAGTTTTTGCCCGTGTTTTATAAACTGCTTGTAATTCTGAACTCACTACTTAACCTTCACGATGTGTCAAAGTCAAACTGATATCTGATTAGTGATTACTAACTATAAGTCAACGGTATACACAGGTCAATATTTACTATAATTTTACTTTACAATAGTGAGAACAATTTACGTTGGTAGGATCATTACAGGGGATATTAAAGTTTGAGCAGAACCAAAAAAATTGCAGATATATAGTTGAGAACTAGAGATTTAATGGCAACAAAGACTGATCTAATTGCGGATATAGAGACTTGAGTTGGGATCCAATGTTGTACAGTTTGTTGAATCAAAATAATTGATAATAATAGTATAATGTCATTCTGGATCTAACCGTTGAAAATGTCCAACTCATGTGTTGTAAAGAACCTTTGAAAAATGAGAGCTTGAGAGAGGTAGGTATGTGAATTCAATTATCTTATCTACAAGAAAATATTAGTTAGTCTCACATACAATTATATGACAATTGATTTAATATATCAATTTTAATAAAATTATTATTTTGATAGTTTCAAATCTTTTTTTTATATAATTTTATTAAAATTAATACATTAAATCTATTGTCACATAAGTGTTTTAAGACCTACTAATATTTTTATCTTATCTACTCAACAGAAAGTGGGCTCCATAATTGATCCTTTGGAGTTTGAGAATTTGGAGAAATGAGTTCCTTTAATCTTAACCGTGTATGTGATACAATAGAGCAGGTCTTGCCACGTCATCTCCAAGGCAAAGTAGGCAGTTTCATTAACTCATGTTTTTCACCCACACTTGATGAATTTTTTTCATTAAATTAAAAGTTCTAATCATATATTTTATACATAAATTTAAATTAATCCAATATTGTCTGGTACCCTGTAATTATATCACGAAATTAACTATAATATAATTTTTTAATATAAAATCTTTAACTAATTGATTACAAAGTGTTATTTAATTTTTCTAAAATTTAGCATACTTGAGCAACATTATAGCTAGTTTGAATTCAACAATTAAATTGATGGAAATCACTTTTTATCATTAGATGTTAAGGGATGTAAATGTTTCACTTCTTATACACTGTAAATTAATGCTAAATCTCATATGGTATCAATTGGTTCCTTGATAATATAATATGGAGTAAAGATCCAACGCAAAACATCAAATCCAATCACTTCAATTTAAAGATTGGATTTAGTATTATGTGAACAATCTTCAAGCAATCAAAATCTTAGTCAACCAAAAACTCATAAAGAGGAGGAACAAATTTCAAACCAAGTTATAAGTTAAAAATAAAAATCGATTTCACCTTCAAGCTATTATTAAAACTGAATTATTCAGCTCTAGTTTCAGGACAGGACTTACGTTTTATGAGTACGTGACACACAATTGACTTCAAAGAAATTTTTTATTTTTACCTTTCATAATTTGAATGAAGAACTTAGTAATAAAAGCCTTAAAAATTAAAACTAATTTGTTTTTCATGGTTTAATGGTTACATGTATATAATCAAAATATGCTAACACAGCATTAGCTAAGCTCAGCAGTCCTGCATTTTCTGGAAATATGGATCACTTTGCCAAAGAAAAATAGTGTTTCCATAAACTGAAATATGGACAGAGAATATCCAAGTATAACAAATATAGAGCATGGAAGTTCTTTGAAAGTACTTAATAAAAAGATCTTACTACCAAGTCCAGCTTCACTATTAGCAAGATGCAACAGTTACTTCCATTCAATACCTAAAACGACATAAAATTGACAGATATTGCACCTACTGATATCTACAATTTCCCAAAAGCAAAATCCTGCCATTTCAACAGTTCAGGACCTCTTCACTGTCTGATGAGGGCTCGGAGCAGCAATAAATTGAGAAATTCATACAATATAAAACCAAAACTTGTATCATCTATCAACTCGTGGTATAAGTAATCGTATATGACTGAAATATTTTCTTCTTTACGCTAACATGACTGAAATTTTTTCGTGCAAAGAAATGATTCCAACCCCTAACATAGCCTACAATCGGTATTTTCTCATTGTACATATCATCATGGAAGCATGAAAGAGGCTGTATGAGTAATCACAAGCTCCAGTGAGAAATTAGCTTGAACCAATTTAGGAAAGCTAAATCTGCAGCTTCATTTTCTATGGACGAATGGTTATCATCCGGGTCCTAAATTATTTAGTCCCCTCATCCTGAAAATAACAGGATACTGAAAAGAATGTTGTCAGAACAAAGAACCATAATGAGTTTCACCGGTTTTGAAGCCCCTCAATTGCCTTTTTCCACTGCCATGCCCTTTGCTTTGCATCTTCAAATGACATTACCTTTTTTGGCTGCATCATTTAATTTAGTCAGAAAAAGGGTCAAGAGATATCCCAGAACAAAACAAAATTAAGATGTAAAAACCAATTATAATTTGTGAGAAATACTCTTGGCAAAATTATTTTGACAACACATAGAACATGCCCATTTGGTAAGTCCTATGTAACAACTTACAAGCCCTCCAACATTAAGTCTCAGGCATCTGAATATAATGATACTTCTGGATCCATTCCCATATTCAGTTTGACAAAGTTCATAATTCTAACAACAAAATTAAGATAAAATGTAAATCATGTGTTTTGAAGAAAAACACTAGTGTATGAGACCAGCTTGTTAATCCAGTTCTTCATTTATTTGACTTTCATTTCAAAAGTAAAGAGATAAAGGAGGATTTTTGAAACTCCAAATATCCCACTAACTACAACCAATCTTCTAGGTTTAAAGTTTTGTATGGTGGAAAAAGTATGCGGCCAAATTCCTAGCAGGGCCATATATATCAATAAAGATAATGTGAAAATTAAGGTATATTGTATATAAAAGTATATATCACTTACCTGATCAGAATAAATAATACACACATAACACACAGGCACACGCCCATGCACACACAAATATATGATTGTAAACTTTTTTCTATTTCCATTTATCATCAATCAATTTTATTTGTTCTACCACAGTAAAAAGTTCTCTGAAAATTATAAAATGAAAGAATCAGCAAATCAAGTATAATGGAGAAAAAAACTTAGTGATGTAATCCAACGAAACCATATTAAATGCAATGACAACTTGATTTTTATTTCATATAATTAGGCTATTAAAATCATTTTAAGTCATGCATGCTTTTATACACTTGAACAATAGTTGCAACTAACGATCACCCAATGTGACACTTGTTAGACCTCTAAGTTGTTTGTGATGCAATGTAGCACACCATATCTCTAGTAAGACTCAATAATAGTAACCCGGGTCTAGACTTCAAGGAATAATTCGTTTCTTAAAAGCAAGACTACTATATAACTTTGATATTTTCCCATAGAAAAATGCTAGTTAAACAACCAAAAGTCCTCATGAACCTAACAACTATTACGGGTGGTCATATCTCAGCTCAACTTGCTAGGGTTGTGGGTAAAGTTGTGCAAGTAGCATTACTCTTTCTTATATTGTTTGCCTATACATTAAATTTCAAATTAAATATATATTCATATATTATACACAGCCACCTCAGACTTAGAGTCTGTTTATTAACATCAACACATACAGATTGCAAAAATAATAAACTGCCAAAATCTTATAACAAGATGATATAGAGAACAGAAAGCTTACTGTGCAAATCTTAAAAAGTGAAGGACTAATCACTTGGACAGTAAGATCATTAGGATTATCAGACCATATCATATTTCCCTTTACAATTAGTTTTGCTGGGTCAACATAGATCAACTTTGGCTTGTTAGTAAGGATGAGCTGCACCTTCTTGCTTGTCAGTTTCTGTAATTTCTTCACCATTGAGATCATAAGAACAGATTCACCAGGTTCCAAAAACTGTTGCCTGTAAGATAAGGAGCACTAATTTTTATTTTTAGTAGTAGTTGGCAATACATGGCTTATACATAAAATGCATACATTAACGTTAAAATCAACCAATAAGAGAACTCTATAAAGAATAATTAATATCTAGTTATCTGAAGATTGGAGTGGAAAACCTTCTGCCTTTATCATAAAGCAATATAAGGCCAAAACGAAATCATAATGTAACATAGATACCTTTAAGACAAGCACAAGATAAAGGATTACATGGCAGCATTGGAGAAAATGATTCTAATGCAGAGGATCTTGCCTCTTTCTGATTGGTTTAACAATCTTATAGGAACACATATTATCAAGTGTATTGACTTCTGTCTTCTGATGAGACACGGATGACACAGTATTTATAGTCTCCATAAGCTGATACTATTTCAAGTGAACATATATTAACATTTTTCTGTCACTGGAATATGATTACGTCCAGAAACACACACACACACAAGCAAAAGAACTTAATGATTTACCATTTCGAATCGAAGGAATCAATTGAAGCAAGCCTGGTAACATGAGCATTCCCATCAGAAGATGTAGCACCAGTATGTCCATTAGGTTTACCAGAACCATCCTGAGGATTCCATGATGAATCCTGATGCTCAGGAGAATGACCCTAAATGTGAGAGTGAGATAACAACATGGGAAACATCTTTCACATTCATCACTAAAGAAAGTGGAGAAGAAGGTTGTTTATTCTCCATAAGTAACATTTTATGGCAGAATGAGAATCATACCCCTGCTTCTGGAGCAAGTTTTGGGGGGCTTTGTTCCCTTATGTTACTCCAGTCTACTCCCTTGAAAAATGGATGCATTTTCAAAACACCATAACCATCAGGTCCTGCGCCTGGTCTCCTCAGAGGATTTAAATCCTGTGGCATAATTTCATTATTCATCCAAAAATATAATTTTACAGATAAATAACCAACACACAGCATTGCAATTTCAAACATGTTAAATAAAAAGAGTAAATTACTCTCCCCTTCTCTAAAAGATGCTCAAATTATACAGCTCTCTTCTCTAATATGAAGATATACACAAACTTCCCTTGAAGCCATGAAATGACCAAAATACACTTTAGGATGATCTTGATTTCTTTTATTGAAAATATAATTTTAAAATTTTTTTCAATGTTAGTTATTTTGTGTTGATAGACATAATTTTAATTTATTCTAAATCTAATAAAAGACAATGTTTTATATTGGTCAAATATATATTTAATACTTGTTATATTGTATAAGCAATATATGTAGAGATATATTGGTCAAAATATGTGTAACTGTAACTTATCTTTTGTTGAAGGAGATGCCAACGTAGTACAACTTTTGATTTTAGGAGAGAGAAGTGTAATTTTTCAAAAGACAGGGGAAAACCAAGCAATTTGGGCATCCCACAAGGAAGGAGAAAGTAATTTACACCAGATTAAGAGTGCTACATGATCCTATGAAATACTCTAACGCATTATCATTATATTTTGATAAGTTTGGAACATTGTATAATACATAGATGCTGACTGACTTTCAATTAACAAAAACATCCATAAATTCACGTGCACACACAAAGAAAATGGTCAAAGCAACTTTATTCACTATATGTTTAGGGTCTGACAGTTGGTATATCTGCCAAAAGTTTTAAACAGAACATAGAAAAAGAAACAGATATCTTCACTTATGCTGGAGACTCACTTTTACACCTGTTGAACCCTTTAATATAGTCCATAAAGTCACTTAAATCATCCCAGGTGGCTTTGACAATTTTCTAATTAGCTGTTGTAACTCCTATTAACACATGCATAGGATGGACTTAGAAGTAGCTAGAATTCAAGGGAGGTACATTTAGGTTTTAGAAATAGAGAGGGAGACTATGTAATTTCAGCAAAATAGAAAGGATATTGAGTATCTAGCTCTTTAACTTGTAAAATTATACTACGGGAAGCTCCACTGATCTAAGGAGCCTCTCCTTTGTTTTTCACTTGAAAGCCCCAGCCCTCTGAAAAGCTTAATTTACATGAAGGAACTTGCCTTTTGCTGCCTTCAAATTGTCAGGGAAAAAATTCTTTCAAATTTGTGCTGCCATTATGGCATTTATCACCATATTTTGCAATAGTGTCCCGCATTGTAGGCAACAAAATAATACACATTAACTGTGGATTATACTGTATGTTTTGCTTTTAGTTTGTCATTTTAAAAGCCTAGTTACATAAATTTAGAAATATGAATAAAGGAAGCAGGGAGTTCTGCACGCAGAATCATAAAATACTAACCAGTAACCGGTCAATAAGATCTCTTGCTTCCTCGGAAAAGTAATCTGGAAATCGAATATCTCGGGCTATAATTCTTTGGAAAATAAGCCATTCACTAGCATCTTTAAAAGGAGAAGTTCCCGAAAGCATTTGATATAATGTGCATCCAAGAGCCCAGAGGTCATTTCTGTGGTAAAATATTCAAAGAAGTAAAACAAAATGAAGAACGAAAAAAAGGTTATTATGTTGATGCCTGGCATGGAACAAAAGCAATAAAGCTACTTGGTGAAAAAACCAACTGTTTCTGACTGAAGTGCCAGAAATAATCATTAATTTAGAGAACATAATGAACTCAGTAAATAAAATAAAAAAATATTATCAAAGCAACATATTAGTCATGTATAATCCCTGATAATTAGGTCCCTACCCAAAAGTTGCTGGAGAAGAATTAAGAACCTCTGGAGGGACATAAGCAGCTGTCCCCACAAACGTGCAGGCCTTATCATCTAGGAACGGAAAAGAAGATAACATAAATAAATAATGATCACCAGAACAAAGCAATTTCTACGTTGCTGCTGATTTTACCTGATGCTGCTGCATTTGGAAGAACTGTGATCCGGCTGTCCTGCATCGGCTTCACACTCCCAAAATCGGCTATTTTAATATGTCCTTCAGCCGTAAGTAACAAGTTCTCTGGCTGCAATGAAAGACATGTTATCTTGCACATGTCCATATAGGCCACTGAAGCAATAAAATCATGCCACAAAACTACCTTAATATCACGGTGTATCAATCCCAAACTATGTATGTATTCAAGAGCATCCACAACTTCAGCTGCATAGAATCGAGCTTCATCCTCTGACAAACGACCTTTCTGCACACAGAAAATCAGAAAGCTGATAGTAGATATATCAAGTAACAAGTAGGCAGAAAGACAATAACCACATAGATAGTAACTTCTTCCAAACTACAAACTACAGTAAAAAAGAAAATACAAATGCTTTTACAAGAAAAACCAACCAATTTCAAAATATCTACATGAAATCATTTCTCAACCTTCCAAGAGCTCCTTTCATATACATTAAAGACAAAAAGTGCCACCTCAGCATAGCCTAGGTCGTAACAGTGGGCAGTGTCAATGGTTCAAAGTTCAAACCCTCCCAATGTACACTTAACAATACAATATGTAAACCAAACTTCTCTTTGAACCAAAAACAAGAAACAAAAAAGCAGTCAAAACTTACAGAACTTTTTTAAAAAAAAAAAATCTCTGATAAAAGTAGTAAGGGAAACTTTATCCAAAATGCACCTTAATTTAGAAAGCTATTTAAAGATTGATCAATCAAAAGCATCTTTTCTATATGACTAAACAGAAACAAATGTGATATTGTTTTAGATACATTCATACTTAAGGATAGGGGTGTTCCTTGGTTCAGTTTGGATCAGTTGTCAGCGTTCATTTTGAAATGTTCACTATTATGTACAAATAGTCAATTGGAAAAGATAATAGTAAATTATCTTAAATCTTCAAGAGTCTTGTAAGAACCCTTAGCACAAATTTTCAAAAGAACTTCTTCCAAGTGCAGATTATCGAAGAACATATTATTGTTCTAACAATTTAAGTAAGATCTCCCTTATATAATACTAAAACTGGGTCTTGCTGAACCAACACAAATCAAAATTGTCAGACTCCAGCACAAGGATCACATGTCATCAAGTCTCATATTAGCTTACCCGGGTTATTTGATCAAAAAGTTCTCCACCTTCACAGGATTCAAGCGCCATGTCTACTTGTTAAAAAAGTCACAAGAGAAAAGATACAATATCAAATGATAGACCAAAGTGGGCAAACTAGGGAAGCAAAAACAGGATTCAGAAGAAAAAAGAAAGAGGAAGCACCAACAAAAGAAATTATTAAGAGAAACAACCCCTAAGGATACCTACAAATAGAAAATGTGTCTTGAAATGTGAAAAATAGCCGCACAATGCCAGGATGGTCCAACTGATCAAGCACTATGCGTTCCAACTTCACATAAGCTGTTTTGTTCTCTTTAGTAATAAACTTTTTATCCATGATCTTCAATGCATACACAACCCCTGTGTCCTTCTTTTTTGCTCTCACAACCTTAAAACATTAAAAACAAGATATATAGCAAATAGTTTAAAAGAGATATTAAATTTACTAAAATAAATACACAAAAGACTCAAGAAAATCAAGTTTTAAAATGACACAATTAGTAGGAGATATTCCCTTCAAACTTACAATATTTTTTATCCATAGTGTCAAAATTTATGTTTAACACAGATCACTGAACTAGGAGGCTTGGAAAACATAGAGACTAAATGAATGACAAACAAGACTGATATTCTAGAGGATAATTATCACTAACAAGGATGAACTGATATCCAGATCACTAAAAAATAATGTCCTAATCTCTAAATATTGTTAAAGGATAATTATCCTAGAGGATAACTGTCTCCTTTATCCTTTAAGTCAGATATGGTTATCAAATGCTAAATTTAAAGCGTAAAATCTTACGCTGTTAGCATATTGAAATTTTAAATGTATCAAACACTTCAGATTATGCTCAAACAAGAGCTCAACTGTGGAAAGGGAAAATCAAAATGGTTTTGTTTTGTTTGTTTTCTAATTGCATTATGCTGTTATAACTTAAATATTTGATGTTAGGCTTTGAGGTTGATTCAGTTAGACTCTAGATGATTATTAAGTTGTCATAAACTATATTTTAAATGTTCATATATATTAGTTGATTTATTATTCAATTGTTGTCAATCTGACCTACATTAAATAAGTTGATATATATAATATAATGCATGCTACATTTCAATGTAGCTCGTGCAAAGCCATGCACTATAGTGTTGAGGAGCCTATGTAGCTAGAAGTGCACAATGCACAATTAATAGCCATGCCCTAACTATTTGTATTATGTGTGTGTCTAGAGCCAAAACAATTTCTCACATATTTATTGTTGGAGGGTGGCTGCTTCTTTAAAGGAAAAATTTGCCTGAGGTCTGAGAATTGCTATGCCCCTTGAATGTAGAGCAACTTCGTTGATACAGTTTAGAGGTTTAGGAACAAAAAAGAATGTCAAAACATTGTGGCAATTAATGGCCTTCACTGTGCTCTGAACTATTTAGTTGGAAAGGAGTGCCCCTATTTTCAAAAATGTCTCCCTGCCCTATATGGAATAAGATTTTGTTAATGACCTCTCTTTGGTGCTCTCTGCACACTTAAGGGAGGGTCCCGTCAGATATGCAAAGAGATTGGCCAGCATCTTCCATGTTTAAACCTCTGTTTATGTTCCCTTTTTGTTGTCTTGTTTTCTTTCTTTATAGAAAATATCATATCTTCCACTTATGTATCTTTCTATCTATCAGGGGAAAAAAGGAGAGAAAGACTTCAAGTATTTAGATGATATTTGATTTTTTTTTTTTTTCTCTTTACAAAAGAAGAATTTAAAATTTTACATAGCAGGAGGATAAGAAATCCTCAAACCAGAAAATACAAGAGTAAAATCTAAACAGAATGCAGAAACAAAAGTCCTATGAAGCCTAATAGTGTAAAAGATTTGTCCAATTCTCTGCACATCTGATAAGGTTTGCCTTAAAAAGGCCATTATTGAGCTCCAAAGGGAAGCCAATTACACCATTCTATCCTATAGAACAGCTAAAGGAGAAGATATGCCTTAAAAAGGCATGCATTCCTCTCCAACCAAACAAAGAACATAATCCTATAGATCGCACATTGCCAAAATTTGATATTATTTCGTGTGTTTAAGATTGGAATTGTTGACCATTTTTCTGAGAATGGTGAGTGTGTGACAGCTAGATTAAAATAAGCCTGTTGATGATAAGTGGGCTGGGCTTGTAGTAGTCATACTGCCCTTTTACTAGACCTAAGGAGTTTGGCTAAGTGAGTGAGCCCATTCAAATTCCCCTTCTATTTTACATCCAGATAACAATTTTGCTTAATTTAACTTGAAATTACATATCTATATATTTGGTTTTATACAAATTTAGAGAACATAAATCAAGGGAGGGAGTCTGAGTGAGAGAGAGCTGGAGAAGCAAAGACAAAAAAATGTTTGGATTTTCATTTACCAATAAGTTCATGCCACCTTCCTTTGTAACAGAAAAAAATGGAAACCCTAGAGCTAGAATTTCTTTAAGTAGCTAGATATCCAAAATCCAGAAAATTAATTATCCAAAATGGTTTAATGAGAAAATTTCATTCAAAAACTTAAAACTGCATTTTAGATGTCACAAGTCACAACAGCAAGACAAAAGAAGTCAAAGAGAAGGGAAATCATTACTTGAGAAAGAAAAGCGTAGAAAGACATTATCAAAGAAACAAGTAGCCCAGTCAGACCATGTTCAGTGTTCCCTAGCTTTACTAAAAAAGTAGAAATCTGTAATGAAATAAAGGTGGGCGTATGTCTATTTATAGTTTTAAATTAGGCCAAGTACAAAAGTTTGTGCTGCAAGCCCATGCCCACTAATCACTGACAGACTTAGTTTATCATAACAGTCACATTCACTACTTGTACAAAATCCTAATTGCTTATTACTAGTAATAGACACTAGTATGCATACCTACGTCATATGCCAATACAGTTTAAATAAGTGTGCATTTTAGCAAGCCATATGCAGGATGAAATTCCTCAAATTTAAAAAGAACATTTTTTGGAAAAAGAAGTAACAGTTAAACTAACATTTTCATTATACACTTAAGGGTCACAATAAGAAGCTACAAGAGGATAATTTCTCATTGAGCTTCATGCAGTTCCCAGCTTGGCACACCCCATACAGTCAAGCCCATCACAATTTCAATTTGCTTTGCTTCTCAGCTTAAATCATAATTGAGCTGTGGAGCACAGACAACAATGGACACTACGCTAACACTGAACACATCAATCCATCCATCTTTATAAAACACAAAATGGCAAACACTCACACATAACATGTATTGGTAAAATATTCTTGGACACACACAGACACACACATTAGAGATATTAAAAGAAAATAGGCCTCCTAAAGTTTTGAGATGAAATGATTCCTAACATGGTACAAAGCAAGAATATGATCCTTGCTGGCCCTATAGTCCTGATCAAAATAAATTGCAGTGCATTGTATGGTGGGCTGTAAGCACGTCACCTTCCTTTGCACTGCAGGTAATATTTCACCATCCTTTTAAAGCTTGGCATATTAAACATACTAATAAAATCATTTGACCTTCCCATGACAACTAAAGCTTTTGATGAAATGGTCCTCCACACACACACACATGTATCAATTGAAAAAGAAAATGAAAAAACAATTTTAAGAAAATATACGAATCTACCATAAAATCTAAAACTACATTCATACAATTGAAAATTATTAAATAAGGAGATTCATAGTATTAAAGCAAAAATACACTTTAGTCCCTTAATTTTATTTAGTTTCAGTTTGGTCCTTTAACTTCATCTTAGGTTTCACTTTTGTCCCTTATATGCATTTGGTTCCAATTTAACTCCTCAATGTTACCTTAACTTTTCCTTCCATCCCTTAAGTTCATTTGGTTCCTTAATTTTATCCCAAGTTTTACTTTCATCCCTTAACTTTATTTTATTCCATTTTTGCCCTTAATTTCAAGAAATAACTCAAATGTTTCTTTTCCTTTAACATCATCGTATTAATATGCTTCAAATATTTAAACTTTGTATGAATTAAAAGTTAAAATTGCTAGAAGACAAATTCGGCTACTAAGTACCAATAAATTTATTTCGTGGGAGAATAAAATATATAATTGAATCTCCAAGTGAAAATCACTATGTTTCATAGGGCTTTTCATCTAATAGATAAATAATAGAAATATTTGAGTAGTTTTTGAAAATTAAGGGCCAAACTGGAAGAAAATGAAATTATGGGACAAAAATATAATTTGAGGTAAAGTTAAGGGATCAAGTTGGAAGTTGGAACCAAATAAAATTAAGAGATGAAAATGAAACCTGAGGTAAAGTTCAGCGACCAAATTGGAATCATATGAAGTTAAAGACGAAAGTGAAACATAAGATAAAGTTAAGGAGCTAAATTGAAATTCAATAAAGTTAATGGATAAAAGTGTTACTTGAGGTAAAATTATGAAAGTGAAACTTGAAGGAAAAGTAAAGGATCAAAATTTATTTTTGCCTAGTATTAAATATCACAAAGATGAAAATATACGACATCTTGAGATGGGTGCTGTACCAAAACTAATTTTTTTAAGTCCCTATTAGTGAGCCCCGCCAATATAAAGGACAAATCAACCTATATAGGACGAACTAAAAAAGTCCCTAGCCAAGGAAGGTGTGAACTTGGCTATAATCATTCAAACTATTCATGTACGACTAAAGATGTGGAAATTTGACAATATAAGAACTTACCTTCTTATTATTGCTCATCCCCATCACCATTTTCTTCATCAATGAAGAGGACATGTCAACCATACATTGTGCTGAAACTTATAATTTTAATCGAGAGGTGGGAGTGATAAGGATCAAGCACCCGAGAATCCCAACCACTTGGTGAAAGAGCTACTATACCATGTCAAGTAAGAATTCTGCCCACTTAGTAATAAAGGCTATTGTACCATGTCAAGTACCAATTCAACTCAAAAACTTCAACTATTAAATGAAGCCCCATGAATAGTTTAGCAGTGCTAAACTCCAATTCATCAGAAGAAATATAGACAATTTCAAAAAAGGTATGCTGCATATGCACACCATATCTGATGGAATAGAGTGTTTGCTAAGAACAAAAGAGGACTCCATTCATAGAGTGTTTCTTCATCTTACATTATAAAAATAAGAAAACACGAACCCACCAACTCAATAAAACAATTACACAAAATGCAGGACCCTTCCCTTCTCAGTAAAATAAAGGGAGCAGTAATGAACAAATTTATGTTTTTTCCTTTTTTTTTAAATGTGGGAGAGGTGCAAGCCATCTGCACAACAGGTTTTTTCAGCAGCAATCGATGACCCGGCATCAAAGAATCTTCCTTCTAATCCAAAATGCCGCACAGAAGCGAGGCAAAAACGGTGTTCCACGCAATACAGGGCAATAAGGACGCCAGTATTGCCAAATATCTTGAGGGCATAAAACTCATCAATGATTAACTGAGCCATTTATTAAAAGTACTGAATAGATTACATGCACTTCGACATGCCAATTATCACCAAAGGGATTTGTGCATCCATCAAAAAATTACATAAACACTAAAATGCCAGGGCAAACCAGCAAGACAAACCACATAAATAGCAATTAAACGGGGCAAACCTTGGAATAGGAGCCAACACCATAGATCTTTCCCAATTCAAAGTCCTGAATGGTATAATTCTCCTGAGGGGCTCTGAATGCAAAGCTCTTAGATCTCTGCACATTCCCATCATTAGACGAATTCTCCTGAATCCTCAACTTAGAATCAAAATCCTTCTCCATAGCCAACATCAGTCTTCCGCAAAGTTCCTCTACATTCTTCTACCACTTTCTCCCTTTACAACCCCACCATCATCTCTCTCTAAAAACCTCGGGAAAAGAGCTTAGAACGGTCAATGAGACTACTGGGGAAAACTCATTGCCGCTTTGGATGAAAGCAATCCTTCTCTGATATTCTCTGATAAAAAGAAAAGGTTATGTGATTCTTTCTGATTATGGGTATCTGCTATGCCTATATGGGTATGTGTGTATAATATGAAGGTGATCAGCTTTAGCTTTGTTCCAATTTCAAAACCCTAAAAAGTGATGCCAAGGAAATGGATTGGAGGGGAAGAGAGAGAGAGTGTTTGAGGGAGGAGAGGAAGGCATGGGAATTGAAGAGGAGAAGAGTAGAGTGAAGGGCACATGGGAATGAATGATGGAGATTATTCATGCTCTCTCTCTCTCTATACCTAAAATTGGAATGGAAGTTGCATATGATTAGAAGCTATGTGCCATTCTCTGTCCTGCATGTAATTAGAAATCCAAAATGGATTTTGTCAAATTCCTTTTTTAGTAAATTATGTAAAATAGCATTATGCAATATTTATTTTCTTCTCTGTTAAAAAAGTATAATTAGATCAAAGATATATTTTTCAAAAAACAAAAAATACATCTAGACCTTTATGATATTGTCAAATTTAGGTTTGGAAAAATTATTTTAGTTCATTAGAAATGCACTTCACAATACAAGTATGTTAGGCATAGAATCTAAATTATATTAAAAGAATCATTAACTAAAAGTAACTAGTTGAACTATTAATTTATTTTATTTACAAACTATAATGTGAAATATCTTGTTTTTTTTTAACATGACAAACAAGGGATTTATCGAATTTTGTCAAAATTTAAAAAAAAAAAATTCATTATTCTTTTTATGAAATTCTTCTTATATAAGAGTACAATTTTTGGCATATTGTGCATTGAAGGTTTTACTTTCATAGAATTGTTAAATATATTGGTTACCAAAATATTGAAGTTTCTTTTTCTCATAATGCTTTTATATATACTGAATATTTTAATAACTTAAATATTGATCAAAACTCTATTTTCATCCATGAGATATATTTGAAGGTTTATATTATTTCTTAAACTATAATTAAATAAATTCATAAATTTTGAAAAATTTTAGTAAATTTTAATTTTCTTATAGGATATAAAAAAGTTCCTAAACAATCATCATCAAAGAAATCTTTATTCAAAATCTCATCAACATTATTTTTGGCTACAATAAACAAAGATTCACTAGTAGATTTAAGAAAATTAATGAACTCAAATTCAGATATTGTCTTAATAACTAACATAAGATAAGAGAATATATTTGCCTCCACTAAATTAAAATCCTTACTCTTGCCACTACCTCCATCTCTCTATTCTTCCCTCATTAATTCTCTACAATCTCAAAATCAATACTAATGTTGAGGTTAAATAAAGAGGAGGTTGGATTTCATGTGATTGGGTTTTTAACATTAGGTTCTATCAAGTAATTAGATCAAGTTTTTAAATTATTTGTAGTTATTAGATAAAGTTTTTAAAGATTATCAAAATTGATAATTAAAAGTTATCAATTTTTATTTTTAAATTTTAATAACAAATTCACAAATGGTATTAATAATTTAGTTTGACCAGCTACTGTATGAGCGAAAGGATTCCGCTTAAGGAGAAATAATTGAGAAAAAAAATAAAAGATCACAACAATTAACAAAGACACTTAACTAGCGAACAAAAAAAAAGGATTTAGATTTGTTATATTTAAAAATTTAATTTCATCTTATTTAAGAAGAGTTGTGCTATTAAATTTTTATTCAATAATTTGAATTTCGATAAACATGAAACAACTTTTTAAAAATTTATATCATTAAATTTTTATTTAATCATCTAAATTTTATCAAATTTACTTATATTTAAATTTTCAATTTTATTGTATCCATTTTCAAAAAAAAAAAATCACTTACTTATTAAGTGGTTAACAATGTTAGTAATAACAATTTAGTTAGAGCATTTCAAAACTTATAGATTTATTTTGGAAAAGAAAATTACTTTGCAATTTGGAATTTTAAATAGACTCTAGTGGCTAAAATAAAAGTTTACCGCTGAAATGTCCGATTTATTATTATTGGAATTCATGAATGATTCTCTTGTATTACGCAGATAATATTCTAATTTTTTTAACTATCTTATTAATTTGACATTTTCTTATATAATTAGCAATTTTTTTAATTAAATTTGGCAAATTCTTAAGTGCAACTATAAAATTAGTTGTATTAGTACAATCATTACATGATACATTAAAAAGAAGATACATAACAATGACATGTGATATTATGTTGACATATAACATTTTAAAATATTAAAAACTAGAAAGACTAAATTGAAAAAAATTTCTAATTTTTTAAATTTATAAATAAAATCTAAAAATATTAGGAGTTAAAATATAAATATAACAAGTTATTTTAATTTGACATACAATAACATATTCTAACATATCATTAACACATATATTCTTTTTAATATGTCACGTAATAATTATACTGGTGTAATCAATTTTATAATTACACTAAATTATGTATTCTTTTTAATATGTCACATAATAATCATATTGATGTAATCAATTTTATAACTAAGAATTAAATTGTCTCTCTTAAAGCTAACTTTTTACGTGATATGTATTTTAAAAAAATAAAATAAAACTATTTAATTGTCCTTACTATGATATTGAATTTAAGATCACAATCTTATGTTGGAGTTTGACGTTAACTTAGTTTCTTTTAAATCTTTATTATCATATGAGAATAAAAACACAATTAAAATATTAACTTTCTGACAAAAAATAAATTGAAAAAGAAGTTTCAGCAATAAGTATCCAAATATCAAAGGGTCAAGTGTAATATTTAGAACAAAAAAATATCATGAATAATTTACCTAAATCTGGAAAAGTTAGCATACATAATTTACTCTAAAATTAATAAATCTATGAGTTAAGACAAGTATGAAAAACTTTTTTGTTAAATATTTTTAAATTTATAAAAAATTATTAAGTTGATCAAGATATTTCAAAAATATTTAGGCCGAAGCTAAACATTGTAGTAGTATAGACTAAATAATTAATTATGTTACTTAATTATACGTAGTATTTTTATTTTAATTTAACTAAATATTTTTATTGTTAAAAATATATTTTATTTATAGTTTGAATAAGTTCATGATTCTTTAAAATTACTGTGAAACAAATTTGAACACTTAATATCTACAATAACTTTTAATTTTTTATAAAAATATTAAAGATATAAGTGAGCAAATATTTCGCAATAGAACTATTTTTCAATTTAATACTTATATTATTTTGTTTAAAATTTAAATATAAAATATCATAACAATTAAACAAACCATTTGTGATGGGACAATTAAATGATACGCAACTCAATACGCTTTTTCAACTTGTAAAAAGAAAAACAAAAAAAACAAAAAACTCATTCATTGACATAATGTTATACTAAGGCAAGTGAAAAAACAACCTATATAATCGCATCTAAAGCCTTCTTTTTAAATCCCCACATTTCCACCATTTATCCCAACATCACTAGAAATCACACATGGGATTAAGGCACAAACTTAAAAAGTACACAACTAGGTCACAAAAATGCCATTACAAAACCAATTTAACAATTAAGACACAAGAATGACATTACAAAACTAATTTACAAGTTGAAGAGAATCTATTTAAACCCCCCCCCCCCCCCACCCCCCCAAAAAAAATTTTTTGGGGTAGAAAAAGTATGGACAAAAAGACTTCATACCATCATAAATCTAAAAATACAAAAGTAGGCAAAAGGTCCTAAGCTATTACTTAAAAAACCCCCTTCCTATTACCATTACTATACATCCCAACCGTCTTCCCTACTGTCAAATTCCCACTTACGACCAGCCAAACTTCCATACATCTCTGTAAATTTCACAAGGCATTGACTTCTCAAATGATAATGCACTTTTGTGTTCCCGCTTATTGCTGCACCAGAAAACTTGGATGTGTCAATTGCCCAGGCTGGTTTCACATAATCCACAGTCCTGGTTGAGCTTGCATTTGCATATAAGTAATTCAAAAGCACATCTTCACAGTTAAATTTCTTATCTACTATTTCTCTCCCTTGCTTGGCTTGCTCACTCCAGTACCTCTTGAAAGCTACTTGAGAATCAATAAATGCTGCACCCGTAAGAATCATGTTATACCCTTTATGCATTCGAGCATACTTTTCTCCCCTGTATTTCAACGGGCTACCGTCGATGAGCCGAGGATAGAAACCAACAATCCTATCTGGGTGCTGTCGCCACACCTTAAAACCACGCTCCACGTCATCACATGTCATCATAATGTCATCATCAAGCTCAAGGACAGCTCGTGTCTTTATCAACGAGTCAACCTTGAACCGATTATTAAGTGAGTTTCTTTCCTCCACCCTGATCCTCACTGGCACTGCAGAGTCCAGGTCAGACAGTTTGGGTGGGACTCCTTTGTTCCACACCACAACAATCTCCCGCACGGAAGAGCACCTTGAGTAATGTTTCACATACATTTTCAAGTTCCAGAGACGAGCTTCGTAGGTCATTGTTAATAATGTGAACTGTGAATAGTGTCCTTCCAAAGGGTATGGTTCTTCTGAACCGTTGCCCCCATAGATATTTTTTACCCCCAAACACATTAATCCAACCCCCACTGCAAATATTGTAATGAGAATCAACCTCCTAGCACAAGTATTATGCTTTATCTTACCACGGAGAAATGTTGGTGCTCTGTTCAAGCGGCTACAGAACCGTCTAACTCTAGAAGAGAAAACATTTGATCTTTCCCAAGCCAAGGAAGCAAAATACTTCTTCCCAGAGCTATGCATAGTCCAGTTGAGAGGAACGATACAGTTCACGAATCCAAGTAATACACCCAATATCACAATGAGAATAGCAGCCACTGCAACTGAAACACAACCAAGCATGAACCGCCGAATTGGATCTCCAGAAGGAACACGATCCCCATCCATAACCCCAACCCAATCACCAGATGGCAGCTGTTGCACGTCCAGGTGATGGTATCGAGCACCATTCCAAGCATTTCGACCCTTTTTGGGCTCAGCAAAGCCCAACGGTACTTCAATCTCTTTATATTCTTCAGGGGTAAGAACTTCAATCTTAAAGACACGAACCCTTCTCCCATATGTTTCACCACAGTCCTGACCAATACGATAAAGATTCCCTTCATAGAAAAATGGCCTGCCTCCATTGCGAGCCCCCATGCTCTTGTCAATGTTATATATGGGGTTTTTCTTGTGAGATTTCCAAGGACCAAGAGGTGAACTGCTATACCAAATCTCCAACTGTCCATTTTTTTTGGTGCCAAAACCACTATGATCTGAGCCGAAAAGCCAATACCTCCCACCATAATTGATTATAAAGGAATCAACAAGGGGTTTTTTCATGAGGACCTTTTCTAATGTCCACTGCAAAGGGAAGTTGAGTGCTTTATAGAGACGTAGTTCTCCTTTTTGACTGCTTTCAGGCATCATGTATATCTGAACATACAAAAGAAACAAATAAAGATTACAATTATTACAAACTCAAATGACTAACGGACTAAATAAACCTTAAAGCTTAAAAGTTCATTACCGAAAACATATGAACCTTAATAACACAAAATTTCATCAGGATTCCAAGGGATTAACTAAAAACATATGAACCCAAAAGTTAAAATTGCATATCTGATATATAGAATTTTTCATGTAGTTCAAAATTTTCCCTCAGGTACAAGGTTTGCAGATTAATTTAATTAAGAGAATATCAACTTTTCTTGGTCCATTTAACTTGCCAGAGAATTAAGGCAACGGAAACACTAGAAGTTGCAGTATCATGTAGATGCTCTAGTACTGTGTAGTAATAAGTAATACACTGAGTTTTTACCTGGCCATGATACTCAAAGACAAACGGATAAGAAAGATGCCAGTCCTCATTCAAAGCAATGCCCAACTGTTGCCACGTTGCTCCCTTGTCAGTACTCTTTGCTACTCCAATATCACCTTTTAAAGTGATTGAATTCTTTGTCTCGTAGAACAAGTAAAATGTATCTTCCTGAAATGTGATATCAGTATAAGTGAACAGATCCATGGTAATTATCCATTAAGTAACTAGAATTCACACTTCACAGCCCCAAAAAACCTCGCAAATGAAATAGTAACTATTTACGGTAAGGATTTTAAATAACTCATTCATATACAAATTTGTATAAACTTTATATAATTTAAAATTCCAACTTTGGACAGACTATGTCTAACAACGCGTTTGTCACACAGCTTAGTTATTCAAAGACACAATCCTGAATGACACATATATGGAATTAAGGCTGATAGACAGTATCTGATATGTCCAGTCAGAAGACTCTCAGTTGTAGACTTTAAATGATGCCAGAATTTGTAACTACGTACAGTAGCAGACTACTGATAGACTTATAGTTAAGGATAACAGATAAGCAGCCGAAAATAGCAGAAAACATAAAGAGAAACCAAATTAAGATGTCATCCAACCAAAAGGAGATAGATAAGAACTTTAATTAAGCTTTTATTTCTTGTTCTCTTTTTGAGCTTTTTGTTCAGGAAGTCGACATGCATGAGCACTTTGCAAAAGATTAAAGGTTCCTACTCCTTTTGTCATAACCAATCCAAAAGTATTTCATATTGTTCCCCAATATATAGAACTACTCTGTTCACCTATCATGATTTCCCCAGAAAAGAAAGACACTTAATAAACATAAACAACTCAAATGACCACTGCGTATAATTGTTGATCCTCCTAAAGAAGCACTTCAAGTATATTAAATGCAAGAATATCAACTGGAACCAAAAATCAAAGCAAGCATTAAACACATTGCATCCTTTCCCTTTAGTAAGAGATATTTAAATTTTCAGGAGTTTAAATTCTCGAAGTTTATAAAAACGATGGCTACATGAGGGCGTTCTTGAATCAGTTCAATCCAACTCAACCTTGAATTAGATACAACATATCAGAGACTAAACTGCAATTCCACAAGAATTTCGTTGTCAATTCAACCTATGTAGTATTGTATCCCAATTCGTCCACTACATCACCCTCATAGGTTACAAGTAAACCAGAAAGATCAAGTTTTCTCCTGACAGAATTGTTGCAATTTTTTTTTTTCATGTTCATGTCACGGCTGTCATATTAAACAACTACCCACGCCATATGAATACGGTTTTCTTTTTTTCTAAAAAATTCAATAGCATGATGACTGTTCACTACATGTGTAAATTGATTACCTTCGAATTCCCTGTCTGTCTAGCCATAAATTCTCCCCATAGTGGTCCTTAGTTTTATGCATTAGGCCTAGTCTATGGAAGCAAGTCATACATCAACAAAATAAGGGTCAATACGATTAGGCATATTCCTTTTCAACTAGGCCTTAGTTCTATAAATTAGGCCTATTCAATAAATTAGCCCTATCCTATCCCCTTTTCAGTAGCTTCTCACCAAAGTTAATAATTACATCAACAAAATAACAATAAATAACTATGAAAAATATCAAATCCAAATTTATTAAGGATGACTGCTCTCAATCTTAAAAGCCCTACTCTATGGAAGTAAGTCGTGAGAGATCTCACTTTTATGTGCCTTTTACGCTTCTGGTACTCAAATCAGAACTAAGAATAAATACAAAGTACACTAACAAAATTAAATTTAAACGTATAATTAAGTCACAAAACACCTTATCGCTAAGCTGGGGTAATAGATTCCCCTTGAGTAACAACCCTCAAAGTTTCTGACTTCTATGAGTAACAACCCTCAAAGTTTCTGACTTCTAGAAAACACAAAACCATGCAAAAAGATACTGAAGCTACTAGAAATTTTTTCCCAGAAACAGTTGAGTAAATTGGAAGAAATAATGATAGCATGGTATTTAATGCCTCACTTTGCACACAGCAATCTAAGTTTTGACTTCTAGACAATGGAGATTATTGATGGCTCCCAATCACTGACTACGCAAACAAAACCGTATGTAAAAAATAGTACTTTGCTGGTATGTACAGAAGGAATAAAAAAACAGCAGCGTAAACGTTTGTTACTTTTTCTCAGAATCCGAAACCAATGATATATGAAGGAACAACAGTTGCAAAAAGATGCTACCTGTATAAAAAGAAAAGGGTCGGCAACAAAATTACTTGGGAAACCAGCATCAGAAGCTGAAGCACACGCCACCACTGGGTTGGCAACTGGCCAAGCTGCACTTTCATCTTTCCACACATTCGCCTGCATACGGTTGGAACCATCATATCCAAAGAACAAATATAAATTGAACAATCCCACGTCATTAAACTAATTCCAATGGAAATTTATTCTATATGATTGTGCAAAATTACAAGGGATCAATGAAGACCAGTCTGAAAACCCAAACAAAGAGGGTCTTCCAAAATCATGATCCATAGTTCATAGAGGCAAAACAAAAATCAATCAACACGAGAAAAAATAATAATAATAATAAAGAATCGCTAGCCAAGATTTGTTTCACTCTTTTATAAAACGACAGTTATGGGGAAATTAATACTTGCGTGCTTAGAGAGAGACAGAATTAAAAAACAAACAACAACAAAAGATGAGCAAAAGTAAAAGGAGAGTTAGAGAGGAGAAAAATGAAGACCAGAAAAAAAAAAAAAAAAACCAGACTTACAGTCTCAATGGGTTTTAGAGAGAAGGGAGAGTCACCATAAAAAACCCCAATCGACCAAGAACCCTCATTGTCCTCCTGACAACCATATGAGGAGAGGCCTGTACGAACAGAGGGAGAGAAAGCTAGCCAAGCATAGAGGGTGGCAATCGATCCGAACAAAAGAAAACACCCAAAGAAGAAAGCAAAACCAGAGGAAAACAAGCGGTTAAAGTAGTGCTGGTGCTCCAATCTCCACCTACACCAGCACTTGAGGCTCATATCACAGCAAGTGCCGTTACCACCACCATTGCTACCACCACCGCCAATCTGGCCGGAACCCATGTCGCCGTCACCGTCGCCGGATGAGTTGCTCGGAGCCGCCAACTCTACCGGAAAATCTCATGCCGCCGCAGGATCGCCTCCGACAAGCCCCTCCGTTTCCGGCATTTCACAATGAGAGTTTCCTTCTAGACTTGTAAACTCTCAGTTTTCCGGCTCCCTCTGTCTCTTTCTTCTTCTCTCTCTCTCTCTCACACACTTTCTCTCTCTAAACTGAAGTTGACGGGACACGTTCGGAATTTCCTGAATTCAGAGGGTAATATTTGTGAATTGCCCTTGCGAGTGAAAGCCTATCTATCTATATATACGGTTCAGCCCGAAATGCAATTCATTTAAATTTATTGAGTCATCAAACATTGCGCACTCGTGCGAGTATGAAATTGACGAGTAATCGCTTCCGTTGACGGCCAACTGTTCCGCGTAAGCTGACGTGGCACGAGAGGAGGCTAAGGGGAAGAGAGTAGGAAATAACCGTGGGCAGCGAGTACGCGTCTTGTTGCAAAACTTTGTTGCGTTATTTTGTACTGTTTCTGTTCTGAAACTTCAAAGCTTGTTTTCTATTTTTATTAAGAAAAATAATAATAAATAATTTGAAAATGGTGAGTCTGGAAGTGAAAGGCGTGGCCGTCGGGTTTGTAGGGCAGTGTTTGCCTGGATTGGATTGGAAGGACTTTTAGGGTTTTGAAGTACAATAGGGTTTGTGTGGGGTCCATTTGTTTTGATTTTCCAACTTGGAAAGAGGTCTGTGGAGTTTATTACGAAGATGCATAATGCCACAAATCAAAAAGGTTTTTGCTTCTTTTCTTTGAAAATTAAAAAGGAAAAAGAGTTTTAGCTATGAAAAAAACTTATATATTTTTTTATATTTTTATATTATTTACTAATTAAAACATGTAAATATTTATTTTTTATTAACTATAATATTTTTTATATTATATATTTCTAAGACCATTTAAATAAAGGTAAAGAACATTGATTATTGAATTATTCATGTTATATTTATAAATATTCATTTTTTTAATTATATTACAATCTGTGTATAATTATTACAAATAAATATTAAATTATTTAATTTTTATATTATTATTAATTAATCATTTGTTTATTACGTTTTGAGTAAAAAAATATTATAATAAATATATTAAAATTATATTTATGTCTAATCATTTAGCTATTTCATATTTGTTTGGTGCTCTTGTATCACTTAATAAGATGCATTGTTGTGATTACTACTTTGTCATATAATTACTGTATTGTCAGGATCACATGATTAAATAAAATATTTAATGTAATTGTAATTTTAAATATACTAATGTATATAATTATAATGTAAAAATTATAATTATAATATTATTAATTTTATATTAATATTATTATAATTATATTTTTTAATTATAATTTAATATATTGATACATTTAAAATTATAAATATATTTAATATGGTACTTAATTTTATATCGTAAATGAATTAGCTTCAGGCTAAAATTTATATTTGTTAATTTTAGTGTTAAATCACACGTGATTCTCTTCTGCTTTTAGAATGAATTATAACTAATTATTCCAACAAAATCCAAATTTAATTAAAATATGTGTTATTTTATAATCAATGGAGAAGAAAAAAAAGTATATTTTGTGTGTACCTTTAAATGACAAGGAAAATCATATGTTTAATTAATTTGGATTTTTTTTACTATATTTATAAAAAAGGAAAATTTATTTTTGGTTGTTTTATTAGACACCACTTTTTTTCTTTTGGTAGTGCCTCGTCGAGGCACCTGAATGAAATTTATTTTAAAAAATATAATATATAACTAAAGAGAGTAATATTAAAAAAAAAATTAATAAACAATAGAGATTTGGTAGGTGGGGTTTCTCTCCTCCAAAATGAAAATGCTAACTTTTCATGTTTAGGTTGAAACCATGGGAAAATAATTCAACGGGAATAAGTAAAATTTTCAATATAAATGACACAATCATAATGTGATGTAACTTGATTAAAAAAATTCAATGTTCAAATATATTAATTAATTAATCTAACTTTCTACACTAATTGATATAAAAAATTCTAATGTTGTTCAATAATTGAAATCTCAACAAGTTGGTCAAAGAAAGACTGATCATGGACCATATACCCTTTCTATGAAAATTCCGTTTTTTTTCCACATATGAGAATTTGCTTATTCAAAATAAAATTCAACCCCATTATTATGGTAGTCAAGTTATAATTTGACATGAGTTATAGTTAAACTGTAAATTAAGAAAATTATGAAATTGTGAAAGTAATATTATATTAATATTTAAGTTAAAGAATGTAATAAACCTTGACATTTTTTGTTCATAAAGAAAACAAAAAACATATAGAATCTAGGTACATGTATATATGAAGGTGTTACACAAGATAATAATGCAAGAATTTTTGTGATCTGAGTTGATTATTTGTTAACAGAATCATTGCTTATATAACCAATGATTTTCAGAATCTTTGAATCAAACTAATTATTACATGTAATTGTGTTTAAATTTATTTTATTTTATTTTTTTAATTTTTTAAATGAATTATTAAACATGAATTGAACTATATGTTAGTTAGGAACTAAACAAATTAATAATTATAGAAATAACATTGAAAATTCTCTGGGAATAATTTGATATACTGATAATTTTTTATATATATTTGGTTGCATTTTATATAATATAATATAAGATACATATATATATATATATATGGTGGGTATTTAATATGACATATAATAACAAATTTTAAGGAAATTCATGAAAAAAGTTTAGAAGATGAAATTACATAATACACCCTTGATTTTACAAAATTAATATAAAGCTAATTAGATGTGTATATATAAATAGAAGCATCGATCTTAAGTCATTAATAAAGTATAGTCTAGATAGTGGTAAAAGATTATGATAGTTTGCAAAAAGTCATAACGTATATATGACTAGTTTGAAAATAGCAAAATCATTTCTATACTAAAGAATTTGAAGTCAAATTCACCTAAAATGAAGAAAAAAAAATCATAATGTTTAAATTTCATGCCCTAAATTAGGCTAAATTAAATCTCATTTAGATCTTAATTGTAAGCCTAAACCATAGAAATGAGGGATTAAATACAATACAAAAAGTATGCTTATTTATATACATTCGGCATAGTATATTACTTGCAAGCTGCGTTGGTCACTTTCTTAGTTTGGAGATGTGACAATTTTTTTTAATATAGAATATTTTTTTATTAGGATCTCTTATAGAATTGTTTATTTATTTAATCACTCATTAATAAAATTTTTTTAAATTTATTTTTTATAAAATAGTTTTTCTAATTTGATTCATCGCAAATTAAATTTTGATTAACAATATTCTGTTGTTAATCTACTATAAATAAATTCAAAAATCAATAGTTTGGTTAACTTGATTATTAGTTTCATATATAATAAATTAATATAATGATATTATTGATAATAATTTTATCTTTTAAATTTTATTTGAAATATCAAATTAAGAACACAATTTTATAAGTAACTGAATTGAAAAAAAATTTCTTATCAGTAATGTATTAGATTAAAAAGATGACTCTATAAAATTAAATTAACATATATCAAATATGTAACCGAGTAAATTTAAAAAATTCCATACGGATCAAAAAGATTATAGTCAAAATTAAAATATTGCAAATTCCATCCGTGAGAATTTAGGTAAATGATTACAAATTAGATTATATAAATGTATATATTCATAATATTAAAATAAAAAAAACCAAGAGATTTTGGCTAAAATGACAAGGAATTCAGTGTTCCTTATGCAAAATTTTGGGTTTAATTTATATTTTGTGTATGAAGAATGTAACGTTGAGAGAAACACTTTTAATATTGAGTATAATAATATTTAATTCTAAATTAACTAATTTTATATCCTTAAAAGTTGGACCAAAAAATAATATAAAAAAAAATAATAACATTGTAACATTGTTGAATTGATATGGCATCCACATGTATAATTGAACTGGATTGGCATTATTCAGCTTTGGACTGAAGAGACGGCTGCCTCGCCAAACTTGACTCTATCTTCTTGTCGTCTTCAAAACTCACACAACAAACAGAGCTTCTAGTAAAAATTTTATAATCAAACGGCCAACAATAAAGAAAAATTTACAAATCTAACAGTTAGTAATAAACAAAATAAGAAAAAAATTTATTTTTTTCTCATTTATCACAAAATTGTCATTTTGATCTCTCATTCATTGAAATATTTAAAATAATCATTCACTTATTGAAAAATATCATACTTAGTCCTTAAATTTTAAAAAATTATTAAAAGAACTAAGTTTTGTATTTTTATAAAAGTGGAGAATTAAATGTGATATTTTTTAATAAATAATAAATTATTTTAAACATTTTAATTAGTGAAAACTTAAAATAATAATTTCGTAATGAATACAAAATTAAAAAATGTTTTACTCTAAAAATTAATGACTGTACACAATCAAAATTAGAACATTTGGCCGCATTTAATTTTGACTGTGTGATTATGGATTTTAATCTAATAAACTTTATGATCTAACAATATAAAATTGGAATTTCTCTGCCTTTAGCTTTTTCTAGGAAATATTAATATATTATTTTCATATATATCGTTTTCCTTGCATTGCCATTATTCTTCTTTGGACCTCAAACATGCCCTCTTTCATTTTAACCTTTGGCTCCACAATCAAACCTATATATAGTAAAATGAGCTTTTTTATTATTATTATTTGTTTGTTTTCTTCATTTAATTGATCATAGACTAGGTAGGGGAATTACCCAATTTTCTAGAATAGTACCATAAGAGGTAAAAGGAATATGACTCTGAATTATTCTTAGAGATTGGATCTAAATCAAGTGGCTTATAATTAAGGATGTCAATTAATTATGTTAATTACAGTTCTATATATATAATTAATAATTCTTGCTAATTTATCTGGTGGAGGGTGTGAGGAGGTGATGTTGAATTAAAATAAATAATCAAAATTTTATTTGTATTTTAAATTGAATAAGAAAAGCTAACTGGCAGCACATCTTTGTTTATAAATTTTACCATAAGAAAAAGAAAAAAGATCATTTTCTAGAATTATTGCTTAGCCACACTACTGATATAATTGTCAACAATCAACTATAAAACTTCAATTGATTTAAGCTAAATAAAAATAAACCAAAATAAACATCCCAGGTATATTTTCTTTAAATATCACAATGTATCCACGAGTTTAAATATAATTAATAATTCTTTCTGATTTATCTGGTGGAGGGTGTGAGGAGATAATGTAGATATGACTTTTGATTAAATATAGAATAAAATATATTTTATTCTCTTGAATTAAGACTCAGTTATGATTTCAGTATATTTATTTTAATATGTGATATCCATTTAAAAATTGAGAATATTATTTCAGCGGGTATTGAGGAATTTTATCTTATTGATAAGATGGAAGTGTATTTTATTATATTTTAAAATAATATATTAACATTATAATTATGCAGTAGTTGGAATTTTTTTAATTAAAAATATAATGAAGTTCATTTTCGTTGATTTTTAATTGTGTTCATTTAATCTCAATATTCTGAATAAAATTAAAAAAAAATTAACTAAAACATGCACAAGTGCATCTAAAGACAAATTTGATTGACATGTTAAAATTAAAAAGGTTATTATAGTGATTATAAAGATCCTAGATCCAATTGCCAAATTTTTTATAATTTAAAGGTTCAAGGTTTACTTACATCCGACCTTAATTTTTGAATAAAATATTTTTATTATTATTTTCTTCAAAAAGAAAAAAGTAACAACACATTATCAGTGTGTTTAATTTAATATTTGAGATGTTCCAAAGTCTGATTACACATTTAAACAGAATTTGTTTTACAAATATTTTCGTTTAATTTGGTATTCGTTTGTTTCTAAAATTAAGTTTGCTCTCCAAACTTTTATTTGTACAAAAATTAAAAAATAATTACTTTTACCTTGAGTCAATTATACAAATAACAAAATCATATTTAAACAAAATAAATTTTAAAAATTAAATTAATCTAAAATTATATTAGTTCAACTCTACTCCAAACATACATTAAAATGAATTATATATAAAAAAAAAAATCCTTCAAGATTCCTAGTTTAGGCAGTTTGCCTAATCAATGTTTCAATGCTATAAAACAAAGTAGACATAAAAAATGGTTCAAAGAATTTTTTTCTTCTTCTTCTTATAACTTTTCTTAATGGAAAAGCAAACTTCAAAATGCGAACATATCGGGAAATAGGGTTAGCCATATTAATTAATATTATATAGATAGAGTGATTCTTAACGATGAGTATGCTGACGTCAATTGGTGTGTAGATGAAGAACCTTTGGACCATTTCCTCCAATCACAATTTCCTGTTTCCTCTTCTCCAAGGAATTATCTCTGACTTGTTCAACTTTGGCTTCTAAATTGTTTTTTTAAACCCATTATTAATTGGCTTTGAAATTTCATATTTTCTAACAATTCTTGTAATTATGGAGTTATGCTGGGAATGATGTCATAGTGATATTCCTTTATTTCCTGTTTGGTACAGTGATTTTCAACACTGTTTCATGCAAAATTTTGCTATAAATTGATCATTTATTTAAATTTTATTTTATTTTATTTTGTATAAATTAAAGATCTTAAAATAATTATTTTTTTCTTAATATATGATGCAAGATAATTCTATTTTTAATAAGATTAAGTTTAAAAGTATATGACGATTTAAATATTTTTAATTCATGAAAGATTAAAATAAAATAAAATAAAATTTAAAAGTAAATTATTAATATAGTATTTTTCTCATAAATTTTGTAAAATCACTGTCAGATTGATTAAAAAAAAAAAAAAAGAACTTTGATTTGTGTATAACTATAAAAGAGAGTAAAGCATAACAAAGATAAAAAAGGACAAAAGCTTTAATTTCTTGTGAAGGACATTTTTATGTTTTGGATACAATATTTACAAGGGAAGTATATTTAACCCATGGATAGTGATACTTTCACCCGAACTTATGTGAAATTAAAATTAAAAAAAAAAAAAAAACACCATAGTTTTCATCTATTGTAAAGGTCACATATATCTAGAAATATCTGTATAAGATCATTCCAAAGAGTATTTCTTAACTTGTTCAAAAATATTTATTTGTTTATATTTTTACTTTTCTTAAAGAAATCAACAATGCATGACGTATAATTAACAACTTGCGCGTAATAAATATTCTCTTTTGATTTTAATAATATAGCTTCACACAGTTGTATATATTCTTTTTTCCTTGTCAAAGTTCATTATCTCAGATTTATGCTAATAATTAATATATATATATATATATATATATTCAACAATCAAATTATGAATACAATATTTGTAATGATTATCCATTTAATCTGGCATTAAAATTCAAATGAAAAAGAAGAAGATAATGTGATGTGGGATAACCCTATTGAATCCAGAAATGATTTTGCTTGTAAAGCTGAGAAGAGAGTCACTTTCTGAGGTTTTCTCCATCCAAGAAGCTTCATAGAGACAGCCTTTGGGAAAGCCAAAAATTGACATTGAAAGCAATGGCTTTGTCAATGGATTGTAATTATGCAGATAGACTCTGGAATTTTGGGGTTTAATTTCTTTCAAATTGACTCACACTTTATGAACATTCATTATTCTATTAATTAATCTTAATTAAATTTTTAAACTACTCTATATTTCAAGAATCCTATTAAATTTTAGACAGTTTACATATTTCAATAATTGAATTATTATTGTTTTTTAAGATTCAAATACTTAGGGATGAATCTGTTTTGAAAATTTTAATTTTTATATGTAATTTTTTCTTATATTCTTAATTTAGTTATTTAATTTATAAAAGTTTTTCTTCCTTAAAGTGTAAGAATTTATCTCATTTTATTTATATATTTGATTAGAAGAATTTTACGTCCCTTGAAATCAGATGGAAGATCTGTCTTGCAAATATCTAATTATGAGATCAACTAACATTAGACAACATTACTTTATTTTTCTAATAAAAATTGTAATTTTAATAATTTACTTTTGATTTTGAGATTAATCTGATCATTCAATAATGAAAAAAAATTAAAATAGTCATTTAAAATAAAATATTTAAGAAAATAAAAGTCCTTTCTCGAAAATACCTAAATTGACATGTATTTATAACATTTTGATAATGATAATGACGATGACAACGTTAATGATAATAATGATGATAATGATAATGATGATGATGATGATGATAATTATTATTATTATTATTATTATTATTATTATTATTATTATTATTATGTCCCAGTGATATTCAAATGAGATCGAATACATTTATTCATTGGCTAATTCACTCATACTTTAATATGTTTAATATGTTCAATCCAAGGCTTAATTTTGTTTTGGTATTAGACATAGTTAGATTAGGTTTTTTAAAAAATAAATTATTTATATATTTTTTAAAAATAATTTTATATATTTAAAGTTTGAAATTTAAAAAAGTGATTTTATTTAAGAAATAAATTATCCCATGTTGATGAATATGGTGTGAACACTTCATCCCCAAATAAAATAAGAATATAAATTAATAATTAAATAATTAATCAATTAGTTAATTTATTAATTAAGTAAATATAAAATGGATAAGTCACAAAATAAAAAAATATGAAAAAAAATAAAAAGCAAAATAAAAAAATAAAAATAAGGAAAATGAAAAAAATAAGAAAAGCAAATTAAAAAAATAAAAATATAATCAATAGTTGGTCAGCATCAAATTTTGGAAGACCAACTTAAATAGGACTTTAACCTGGGTTGATTAGTCCAAGGGTGGACCTTACTCGTCAAGGTACATGAGAATAGATATAACTTGTGATTTCTTGGAGAGGCCAAGACATGGAAGCAAACGTAAGTATAGTGGGGATACTACTAATGTTTGTCATTTGTTTGCGAGGAAGCTCGCACCTTAGACTTAGGATAGACTGCCTAGATAGTATCCTGTGTGAAGTGTCGCAACCAACATGAGCTGGTTTCTAGTGACATAATCAGTATTCAATCAGAAGAAATGAGGATCTCCTCTTGTTGAATGCAGTATAGATATTACACATAAGAAAGGGGGTTCGTTTTGACGTAAAAAATAAAGGTATAAGAGAAAGAAACTGAAAAGAAGAATAGGGAGGGAGAGAAATCGAGGAGAAGGAGAAAATAAGAGGGAGTGAGGGAGGGAAACCGAGGAGAAGAGGGAAGAAGAAGAGAAGAGAAGAGAGCAAGAGGAGAGGGGAACCATGGAAGCTGAAGAAGAGTTGAGGACCGAGGGGAGTGCACAAAGCCAAGAAAAAAGAGATAAGAGGAAGAAGAAGAGAAAATGAGAGATAGGGGAGTGCACGAAGCTGAGAAAAAAGAAGAGAGCAGAGGAAGAAGATAAGAGAAAGGAGCGAGCTAGAGAGAGAGGAAAAGTGAGAGGCAGTGCGGCACAACTAGTAAAAAAGAGACTGATAAGGGGGGGAAAAATATGAGAAAGGAGAAGGAAAGTCAAGATGTGGAGGTCGAACAAGGGAGAAGATGAAAGGAGAGGAAAGCTAGGAAGAAGGAGGTGAGGTGGAGTGATCGAGAGGAGTTGAAAAATGAGGGAGAACCCGAGCTGAGATACTTCTATTTTCAGCATGGAGAAACAGAGAAAGGAAGATAGGAAGGGCATAGTAGCTACTCCCCTGTTTTTGTAATTTAGAACAGGGAACTCTAAATTTCCAAGTAGTTTAAAGAGGTTATTATAATGATGCTTGAAGTGAATGATTTTTGGTTTTGAACATATCCATACAACCACCATTTTTATGGAGTTTTATGATATTTCACTTTTTTTTTAATTTCTTTCTTTTATTTTAATTTATTTTATTTTATTTATATATTATTATTGTTATTTATTTTATTTTATTTTTCTTTTTGTCATATGTCTATATATATATATATATATACACACACACACATATACATATATATGATGGGATGCTTATGCATGGCCATTGATGCACGAAGAGGTATTGGCTCATGTAAGTGCATGCTAGTTGCATGCAAAAATAAAAGCGTAGCTTTGTTTGTTTGTTTGTTTGTATTTTTTTTTGTGGTTTTCTTTTTTCTCCTTTGTACTATTTATTTTATTTTTATTTATTTTCTTATTTTGTCATGTTCTACATATATATATATGTGTGTGTGTGTGTGTGTATAGGAAGGGGTTCATACATGCATGGCATATTGATGTGGGTTGGTCCATTGTTTTCTTCTATCTTTTTTATTTTTTTATTTGTTTATTTATCTTATTTTATTTCATTGTTTATTTGTTCCTTTTCTTTGCTAGTATTATTATCGCTATCACTATTCGTGTTATTGTCTAGTCCTAATTTCAACAGTGCAACATGAGAATACTAGTCTCTTTAGGCACTCAAATAGAAGTCATGTGAGATTTTTTCTCCTTACGCTTCAAAGGATAATATCTAATTTGGTAAAACTTCAAAACAAAAATTTTATAGGTCATCGAAATAACCTACCTTCACGATTTTTATTAATTGCCGCGTGAGGTTTCTCCTCTGGTACCTAGGGAGTAGACCGATGTGGTTATGTGATATCTTTAATTTTTTTTGGCTTTAAAAGCTAACATATGATTTTGAAATCAAAAATCATAAAAATAAAAATTTCAAGAAATCCTAAATAATCTCTTTCGTATTTTAGGTTACCACGTGAGATTGTTAATTTCTTCATACACTCAAAATTTAACTAGTAAAGGTCGCATGAAATTCTAAATCTCCTCATGCGCTTGCACACAAATTAAGAGAGGCCACATGGGATACTTAGTCTCCTCAGGCCTTGAAATTTAATACTTATTTTTAAAAATACAAAGATAAAATAAATTCCAAAAAATATATAAAAAAAAGGTTTATTTTAGCTATTATTCATAATTAAAACCCTAAGAAATTCTTTCTTCATTATGGTCTCATTTCCAAAATTAAAACAAAATCCAAAAATAAAAAAAAAATATAAATTCAAAAATACCGAAAAATGGTTTTCCATTATAATTTTATTCCAATCTCAACAATAAATTCTAATTTTGAAAATAAAAAAAAATAATTTCAAAAATTTCAAAATATTTTTTCATTATAATTTCACTTCGATTCCAAACAACATAAGCTCCCAAAAATCCAAAATCTTTTTCATTATCATTTCATTTAAATTTCAAAATAAAGGTTAAAATTCCAAAAATAAACAAAAATTAAAAAGAGAAAAAATGAAAAGAGCAAAAAAGTTAGATCAATCAGGTTGTTGTAAATTAAAACACACAAATCAAAATTCTATTCCTGTTTTGTTTACGCAAATTTGCTTAATTTGAACTCTCATATTTTTATTGCAAAAATTAAAAATCACCAACCAATAGACACGCTTTTCTAGTCAAATTACGTAGACTTTAATCCTTATCACAAGGTATGTAGGTCCTAGGCTTTCATTATATGTCAAGTCTACCCTTTGTAAATACCTATTAATTTGCTTATAGTTTTGTTGTCTTTGTCCTTTCAGTTTAACATACATTCATGTCAGTAAAAAGAGTAATTGAGATAAATTTAAAGTCATATTCTATCTTCTTTAACTAATTTAAGGTACTCGTCCTCATGGACGAGTGTTGTGAGGTGCTTAACATCTCCATATTCAAATAGACTCCCGAACTTATTTTGTTTTCTCAAATTGATTTGCCTTTTCCTTTTCTTTTAAATTGATTTTAAAAGTTTTCTATTAAAAATTTTGGTGACGACTCCAATAAATTAATTTTAAAAATTAATTTATATCACATTTTTATTCTTCTCGCCAAAAATAGATATTTTGAAGAGAAAATAATCGATATTAAATAAGAAAAATAATAATAATTATTATTATAAATAAAAAAGTAAGGTCGAGTTACTAAAGTCACTCAACTTGTCCGATAAGATTAAAGTTCCTTCTTAGAATCTATGATTTTTTTTTTTTTTACCATTAACTTTTCATACGTATAAAAAAATTTATGAACATCCATAAATATAGCTAAACACCATTTATTCCCATCTCTCACGTTTCTTGTAGAATTTGACATCGTACCTTAGTGGATCAGTTTTTGTTTGCCACTCATATATGTGGTTGTATCAATGCCATCTCTATCTCATCCACACCATTCTAATATGAGTAATATCCATAAGATCTTTTATTAAAATAAAATTAAGGGCAATAATACAATATAATTAAAATATTTATGTATTTAATTGATACCAACCATATTTATTTGACACGAAAATTAAACTAAATAATCAAGTTTTTATTTGTATTTTAAATTAATTAAGATAATCTAGCTGGCAGCACATCTTTTTCAAAATTTTAACATAAGAACCCAACAAAATCATTTTCTATAATTATTGCTTAGCAAACTATTGGAATAATTGTCACCAATCAACTATAATGCATCAATTGATTTAAGCTAAACAAAAATAAACCAAAATAAACATCCAAGGTCTATTCAGAAAATAGATATCATTATTCAACAAAAGAATAAAAGCAAGGATCTCCTGCTATTACAACATGTATTATAAATATAAAATAACTATATACAGTTAAAAAAAACATAAAAAACACCTACAATACCTATTTTAACATCAAGCAATCTTACTTGGTATCTTGACCAAACCATTCTCAATATTGTATTAAAAAAGAAGGGTATTTATTTTTTATTGGAAGTATTAGGTGCAATAATTTCTAAGGATATTATATATATATATATATATATATATATATATATATATATGTACATATATTAGAGAAAGGCTGGACTAATTAGGTCAACATTGTGTGTGGGGATCCCTTAAAGTAATTGGAGGGGACTGTTTTTTTCATTAAAGTATGAGAATCATTGAATTTAAATCTAATGACCCTCAATTTTTGTATAAAATATATTTTTAAAAATAAAAAATAATTATTTGTATAAACAGATATATATTTTAATATTTTAGATTATTTTTTTATACATAATAATATCTAGTTAAAAAATAATAAACTCTAGAATATATAGATTAAATTGTGAGATGTTAAAAATAATTTTATTTTTTTAATTTTTTTAACTACATATCATTTCTTATATAAAAAAGTTAAAATATGAATATATATTTATTTATTAAAAAACTATTATTTTTTTAAATATATTTAATACAAAAACTTAAAAATCATTGAATTCACATCTAATGAGCCACTTTTTACCAGAGAAAATCGCCTCCATTATTACAGGAGGGAATCCAGATTCCAACCTTGTGATGCATGTGATTCTAAATGAGTAATTAGTGAGAGAGATTGCTTTTAGGATCACACTATAGGGTTTCAACGACAAATTAACATTATTGCTTAATCGAATCTCATTGGCTGCTTAAAAGACCATCATCTCATATAATACGACTAAAACTCATTTGGTCCTTTATAAATGAAGTATTTTTTTAAATTTAATACTTAATAAGATTGCCTTCTCAATTTAATTTAATTCTTCATAATTGCTAATACATAAATATTTTTTAATTTAATTCTTCACAAATAAAATTATTATCAATAATACTTTCTAAAAATATGTTAATTTTAAAAATTATAAAGAGTGTTAATAATAATAATTTTATTTATGAGAAACTAAGATTTATTTATATATCAAGGATTACATTAAAAAATCAATTATATGTATAACCATTTTTTTTTTATAAAATATATATAACCATATTGATCTATACTTGTTTATATTCATCACATTAAACCTGTCTATAAACAGTTAATAAAGATAAGTGATGTGACATAGAACGATTAACTACTCAACTTACCTTATCATGTAGTTCAAGTCAGAAAATTTAATCACAAGATGGCTTTTATATTCACCGAACCGTTATAATTTGGTTGTGAACAATAAATTCGGTCAATTTGAAGTCAAAATAAATAAATTTTACATTTTTATTAAATTTGGACAGTTACAACGTTAAAGAAAATCTCAATTCTTATTCAAACGTGACACTTAGCTTAGTTTATAAACACTCTTAATTATGATGTCCACCATACAAGTTTCACGGTAGAGTACATTATTCATATGTATTAATTATATGATTATTTTTAGGGAAATAAAAGAATATAAATATATTTAGAGAGTTTCAAGTAGGAGACTTACATTGACCCCCTAATTGCGGAAGCTTATTGATCCTTAGCTGGTATCACTGATCAGATGAGATACCCACAATGTATTGAGTGTATCTCGAATTTTCACAACCTAAATTTCTTTTTGAATGCGACGGCAAAATACTTGTAGGTATTATACTCAGAGCATCTCAAATTTCACTCTCTAACGAGTTGGTTGTGATAATCGTATACTAGTCTAATCTTATTTAAATAAGGCTAGTTAGAGTTATGATTTAGTAATAATTCTTATAATTATTATTTTACCTTTATTTTAATGAGTAACCCTTATGAATATACATAATATAATATTTTAATAAATTTATTTTTAAATATTATATGATATTTTAACCGTAAATAAAACTTAACGTAAAGACCAACTTTCATAAGACAATAATTTTTGAAAAAATAAAATGAGACATTAAAATTCTTAGGAAATAAATTAAATCAAGATAAATGTCAATTTCCCCGTGCTTTTTTGTTTTTTTTGGAATTTCCTACAACCCTGACAAAAGCATATGGAAATGAGGAGAGAGGGGTCCCACGAGTTGATATATGGAAACATGCATTATGGAAGGGTAGGTCTTATGTGTGAAGGGAATGAGAGAGAGAGAGAGAATGGTGGGGTCATGCAGTGCCTTGTTGCTTTAATGGTGGGGTACCCTATAAAGAAAGCGACAAGTGAAGCTGCATTGACTTGGAACGTTGGAAGAATGTAAGGAATGGGCATGGTGGCAGCAATGAAAGAGACACACACCCAGAAAGAGAGGAAATGGAGTCTCATAATATAGTGGGTGACTTTTACTCCCAAGCCATGAATCTTCCCTTGAAATTTCACCGCAATATGTAGCCACCACAATTAGACAAGATGGGGTAAGAGAGATTTTTAAATCATTTTTTTATTATAAATAAGTTATTTAAAATAGGGAGTAAATTAAATAATACTCATAAAGTTTGACTAACAAATATCATCTCATATTATTTTTTCTTAATATACACACACATATATGGATATAATAGAACTATAGGTGCAATTGTTCCCTTTGATTTATTAAATATATTTAAATATAAAAAATAAAAATACATCAGAAATAAAAATAAAATATTATAATGTTCTCTAATAATAATTATAATAATTATTGAATTTATTAATTATTAATTATTTATTAATATTAATTTAAATTTAGACAAATTTTATGTATTTTTCTGTTCTAAGAATATAAATTCTATTCCTATAATATTGAGTTAATTTGAATTTTTGTTGATACTTTTTCTAATTGAAATTTTTAACTCTTATACGTAATTTTATCTTATATTCTTGATTTAATTTTTTGTTTTATAAGAATTTACCCTTTTAAATTGTAAAAATTTATCTCTCTTTATTTAAATATTATATCTAAAAAATTTCACACAACTTAAAATTAAATCTTGGATTCTTCCTAATATATATATACACATATGATAAAAAGTCTGTTATTTTTATTTTTGGCTAATGAAATTAATTTTATATAATATGAGACCGTAATTTTATTTTTAATAAGATAATAGATGTAGTGAAGTTGATTTCAACTAAACTTTAATATGAGGTAGAAATCTTATTCTTCAAGTAATTGTATTGTTTTAAAGGACATATATAGAGTGTAAGAAATTATCTTGACAACAAATAAATTAGATATAAGGTTTTTGTCATCTAAATCAAATGTAAGGAGAGTTGCATTACATGTTCAAAATAACAGGAGTATATTTTAACTAAACCTCAAGAAAGAAATATTAATGTAATTTATATTATTTTATTATTTAAAAATTTCTAACAAAAAAATATGTATATATATTTATAATTAAATTTTAATTTACTTATATTTTTTAATTAATTGTCTTAAAAGACTTTTCAATGACAATGTGAATAGCTACTATAGTCATAATTTCAATTAGGTTCATATATATATTATGGGTCCATCTCTTTTAAATTTGCTTTCACATTATCTGTTCTTCTTCTTAATGGAAGCATGCTCTGCATAACGATGGATATAGTCACAAAGTATAAATGACTTCAACCATTGACGAAACACAAATCCTATTCCAAAAGTTGTGCATATTTTTGTCTCTTTCTTCTTATTTTCTTCAGTCAAATAATGCAATCACTAGTGGGTCTTCTTCCTTACACCATCCACACATCTAAGATATTTTTCTCAATCTTTGTTCTTGGTAAACAGATTTTGGTTAAATTCAGTTTTTAGTTTTTATAATTTTACTTAATTTTTAATTTAGTCCCAATAGTTATTAATATTTGTATGATTAAATATGTATAGTTTAAAATTTTTAAAATTTAGTCCACAAAATTAAATCTCTATCAAAATTTTAATAGAATTTATTAATGTAACAAATATTATATTATTTTAAAACTTTGAATATGTATAATTTTAATATCAACAAAAGACATAAAAATATTTATTATAGTAACATTGACTCACATGTTGGGCAAATAATGCAATTTATGTTAAATGATTTGGGAGAATCAATTTGAATTATGCATATTTAAAGCAGTAAAATGGGTAAGTCACGTCAACAAAATTTAATAAAATATTAACAAGAGTACAATAACATAGACTAAATTGAAAAGTATTTAACTATAAAAATTTAATTAAAAATCTTTAAACTAAAAATACTAAGTGAAATATTGAGTGAAACTTCAAAAAATTAATAATATACTTTTCTATATAGATATATAATTACAACATTAAAATGTAAAATCTTTGTCATTCATATATATATATATATATATATATATTAATGGTATATCATACTTTAATTTCTAAAAATGTATTAGAAAATTAAATTAATTAATATTATATTTTGTTTTCATTTAATTTGTGGTGAAAGTTATAGATGGCAAAACAAATATATTGCACATTACACTGTAATTATTTTTAAAAATATAAACAGTGCTTTATTTTATTATTTTTATATAAGGCCCACAATCTTAAATTTTATTTTGTTGTTAATTTCTGAACGGACAGTTTGCAGATACTGAGAGAATCCATAGTAACATCCCACATTCACCAAATCATCCCAAGATATGGTTCCAGCCTCACACATATCAAAATGCCAAAAAAGCTGAAATTTAAAATTCATATTCAGGTGAATCACATTTTAAATTAATCTGAATTTAAATATTTAGAGTGTGTCATATTCAAATTTTTTATTTATTAATTATATTGGCAGCTTTCCTCTTTCATGCTTTCTAGCTTTAACAGACTGGCATGGTGCACTGAATAAGGTAAGTAAGCTCAGTGCAGGCATTATACATTAATATTAATAATTCTATGGATCATGGGGAAGTTGAAATGGATCAGTTTGGTACAGCCTAACCAAATGGAATATAAATACAGAGTCACATGTTGAGGGATTGACTTTATTTTATTCTAATTTAATACTTTAATTTTATTTGAATTCTCTTCTCATTTGTTAACTTCATTTAATTTTAATTCAGTCTCTTAATTTTACTTTAGATTTTATTTTTATTTTATACTTTTATTTTGTTCTAATTTTGCCCTTAATTTTGAAAACTTCTTAAAATTTTTTTCCTCTAACACCATTAAATTAAAAACACTTTAAATATTTAGGTTTTGTGTAAATTAAGAGTTATACCATAAAAAAATAAGTTGGGTAAAGAATACTGAAATGAAGAAAATAAAGATTAAAACAAATTCGATTACTAAGCACCAGTTAATTTGGTTTGTAGAAGAATAAGATAAGAATTGAACTTCAAAATAATAATTACTATAATTCATAGAGCTTTCACATATCAATGATAATTGAAAAACATTAAAAAAAAAAAGATGAATAAATATATTTGATTGTCTTTTGAAAATAAGGTCAAACTAGAACAAAATAAAATTAAAATTAAAGGACAAAAACGAAACGTAAGATAAAATTAAAAGACTAAATGGGAACTAAATGAATTTAAGGGCCAACATTGAAATTGAAAATAAAATTAAGAGATTAAATAAGAACCAAATAAAGTTAAGAGAAGAAAATAAAACTTAAAATAAAGTTAAACGAACAAATTAAAACTAAATAAAATTATGGAACAATATATTAACTATGCAGATTATGTCAATAATATAAGTAATATTATGACTCCAATAACATTAATTTATTTCATTTTTTGGCTAAACCATAACATAAAAACATATTAACACTATACCTTATTCCAACTTTTCTTTTTATGCCACAATTATTTTTATTTTCATCAACTTGGGTGTTGTACCTAAGATTAAAAGTTGGACCTCAGAATTAAACTAAGATAAAATTGGCACTTGGTGATGTGTGAGGTCACTAGTTTGACTATATTCTTAATAAAATCTCAAGGTCAAACACAGTAATGTATGTGATACTCTAAATGATTTTGCTTATATATAAATTGTTCAGTTTTTGTACACATTAACAGCTCACAATAATAAATAATATTGATAAATGTTATTATAACTATGTTTCTGTAATCATTAGAGAGGTTATCCATTGAAGACAGATTTATTATTATTATTTTTTTGTATAATGAAAATTATGTCACTAGGTTTGTAATGCTATGTACTAAATATAAAACACAAAGGCCACTTTTGGAAAAATTTTGAGAAAAATATTATTTTAGTCCTAATTTTTTGAATTTAATCTCAATGTGATCCTCCAAAAGTCTTAAAATAATTTTTCATTTTTGAACTTAATATCATTTTGATCATTCACACATTAAAAGTTTTAAAATGATCGTCTATTTTTTAATTTTGAGTTAAAATTGTCCTTATTTATTTTATTTAGAAAAAGATTACTTTATGTTAAATTTTTTAAAATGAAGGATTATTTTTACACTTTTAATTCGTTGAAGATAAAAAAGAGACTAAGTTTAAAAATAGATGACTATTTTAAAACTTTCAATTTATAGATAACCAAAATTAAACCACATTCAAAAGTGGATGAGCAAAATGGTAATTTTATAGAAAAAAAAAAAAATCTAAGACTATGATTTGTGGGGGTTATTTAGCTGTTTGGGTTGAGTAGTTACACAATTTTTTTCTATATTATTGGAAATAATTGTAACTTTCTAAATATGTTCATGTGTGTTGTGCAAATGGCCGTATCAGAAAAAGACAAAATTTTGTGATGAAATTTCAAGAGCTGGTTAACTTCCATACCTAAAATCCAAGAAAACAAATTTAATATATATATATATATATATATATATATATATATATGTGACAAAAGAAATTAAAAAAAAAAAAAAAAGATGGTTGCAATTTAGGGAGTTGGGGTGGTTGTTCTTTTCACTACAGTTTCATATTCAAATGTTAATTGCTTTCTATGGTTATCTACCAATATTTGACTAATTAATGTGCCATTATTGGAAATCCTTTTAAAATAATATTTGTGTTTCGTGAATATAAAATACTTAGTGTATATCATGACGAATATAAATATTATTTTTGGATATATTATAAGCACCAGAAAATTAATGTAATCATTTATCATACATCAGCTTAGGTGCAAAATTAAGGACAAATCCAAATGGCAAAGCCAAATTAACAATCAAATTAGGTAATTAATCTTTGTTTGCATTGCCTTTGAAAAGGTAAAAAAGACAATAATAAAATTTTGTGTTTGTTGTAATTAATGGTATTTGAAAGAATTATTACATGTAAATATGGTCGTTTTAATAATTAATAACATGTTACAAGATATGTGTTTTAGTGAAAAATTCTTAAATCCATTAATAGAATTTTCCCAAAAATTTTTTCTTCAAAGAATAACAAAAATTAATTATAATTTGTAAGTACTTATTATCAAAGTCTTCAATGAAAGTGTAATAAACAAATATATATTATATTTCAAAATTAGAATTAATATACCAGAGATTAAAATGGTATTTTTTTTAATATGCACGTATATATATTTATTAAAGAAAAGATAATAGTACGTATGCTACGTTTGATCTTTTGAGAAATTGAATTCTCTTATCATCAATTTTTTTTTTAAATTATGTAAAATAATTTTCGCTTATCATGATAGAGGATGGGCATGTGCTTAGTGGCTGCTTACGCTCAAGATTCAAGCAAGAAATCAAAATAAAATAATAGAAAATATAAAATGAGTCATGACTTGTGAATTGTGCATTAAAAAATTTTAAAATGATAAAAGACAAACAATCTTCTTTTACAATATATATATATATAATTTTTTTTCTCCTCACTTATTATAAAATTATTATTTTGGTCCCTTACTTATTAAAATGTTTAAAATAATATTTTATTCATTAAAAAATTTTACACTTGATTCTTCACTTTTCAAAAAATTTACTAAATTTAGTCCTTTAAATTTATAATTTAAGGATTGATAAACGGACTAAATTTTGTAATTTTATTAAAAGTGAGAAACTAAATGTGATTTTTTTAATAAATACTGAATCAAAATAATAATTTTATAATAAGTAAATGATGATAAGTATATATTTTTCCTATATAAAGTAGTCATCCTTAAATAAAAAAACAATAAGATTCTTAATATTCTTGGAACATTGGTTGTTAATCTCCCATCCAAGAAAACAAGTGCAATGGCCATTGTAGACTTTTAGATCATTATAAGAAAGGAATTATGCTGCTGGCTCCACCCTACACCCTCAATTGAGGAATTGTCTTAATTCTTCTTCAATTTCTTGGAACTTTAATATTTTGGTGGGTTTGAAAAATAAGAATAAAAGTGGAATAAGAAGCTTTGAACTAATTTAATTTTGATTCATGGAATTAAATTGACCTGTCCTCTCACTTTTTTTGTTTTCATTTTTGCTTTTTCAGCATGAATATTATTTATTAATATTCCAACTTGACCTATCTTTTCAAGTCATTGTTTATAATTTTTTGTGGCTGCCATATTTTAATATTCTTTTATATTTTATTCAAAATTGACATGCTGGGTTTGATAAACACAAATTTATTCTATTTTATTTTTTTATTACATAAATATCAAAGATTGATGTGCATTTGAATTAACATTGAAATGGGGTAGCATAAAATAATAATTAAAAAATAAAAAAGAATTCAAATGGGAACTATGAAAGTGAGGAAAAAGATGATAAGGCTTCATTCCGAAGCTTCCATGTTAAAGACACACACAACGAATAAAAATAATTAAAATTAAAAAAAAAAAAAACTTGGATAGCCCAAGGATTCCTTCTTCTGCTCATTGGCTTTTGTGATATAATTATTTTAATGCTTATTTGGGCAATGCTAATCCTTGAAAGATTCAAAACAAAAGAGGTGGGGTTAAAGGGTTTTTTTTTTTTTTTTAATATATATATATATATATATATATATTTTTTTTTTTTAATTTTTTATTGTTTGGTATGCTTTATCACATCATCTTTAAATTATTTACAAAACTAACATTTGTAGGCTTAATTATTGGATATATTTAAATTATTTTGTAGAAAAATGTAAATTAATCCGTATTAATATACAGTAAAGTTTTGTAATTATTACAAAGACGTGTGTTTTCTTTCTTTAATTTTTTCGTTTGCATAATAATACTGTATTAAACATATTAACATAGTGACAAAATTGTTATTATAAATGCCTCAGTTGTAATTTGTATGTCCTTGCTAATTATTAAGTTATAAAACAACAAATGGCAAATAAACATATACAATATTTTATTTTATTCTAATTTATTATGAATTTAATATATAATTTTGTTCATAGATAAACCAGACTTAAAAATAAAAAGTAATAAGCGTTACATAAATAAAATTTTATTGTACTACATTTAACAAACATTGACAAAACACAAACATGGGGAAAAATGGAATATATGATAATTTATTATATATAAATAAATTAAGTTACTTTTAACGTCGGAGCTTTACTTACTCAAAAAAACAAAAAATTTATTGAGCAAATTCTTAGTTATTTGTGTAGTGACTTTTTATTTTTCGTATATATATATATATATTAAAAATTATTTAAAGTGTATAAATTTTTTATAATTAACAAAAAAATAATAAACTTATTAATTTGCGTAAATTTATTGTAATTAACAAAAAAATAATAAAATAAATAATTAATAAATTAATTAATTGTATGTAATTCTTGGAATTGTTAGAAATTGTAAGAGCCAATTGTTATCACTATTTTATTTTATTTTAATCAATATCACATAACTAATTTTATATACTTTATCTAATCTATTAATTTTCTTTATATCATAATATATTACTAAATTTATTTTTTATCAATATTTATAAATACTGTTAATTTAAAATATATTAACATATAATAAAATAAATTAATAATCTATACAACTTGTGCAACACAAGGCAAATAAACTAGTTTTAACTTTTAAACTAATGACAAAATTGTATTTGAATAATTAGGTGAAAAGTGATAAAGAAATAAAGTACCCTTTTGCTCCTTCTCTGTGTAAACGCTTCCTTTATCCTTCTTTGTCCATGTTAAGTGAAAAAAAGCAATAAGAAGATATGGATTTTCTGAAGATAATGGTGGTAAGTAAAATGACAAAAAAATTAAATAAAAATAAAAAGAAAACAAGAAAACAAGAAAACAAGAAAGCAGGAAAGCTTCTTTGGTACTGAAATAAATTAATTAATGAAAGATTTGTTGGTGTGTATGTGCTTTTAGTTCCCTGCCAGCCAACTACTTGCAAAGCATAAGTTGGCATTTTATTCTTTTATTCTTTCTGAATGCTCTTTTTATGATATAATCTAAGCATATCCCTAGGCTTGTGTTGTTCTTTCTTCTCTTTTCTGTTTTTTAGTTTATTTTTTCAAAAGTGAATTAAGCAAATTTTTTTTTTAATAATACACACACATCTTTTCTATTTTTTAAATATATACTTTGGTCTAATTTAAAATTGTTTAAGTAAAATTTCCTTCATAGAAAAAAAAATATATATGTAAGAGGATGTCTTAGTTAAAAACATGTATTTAAATTGGTGGAGATTTTAGTTAGAAAAAAAAACAATTGGATTAAAATATAACATAATTTTTATTCTATTAAAAGTTTTGTGTAATTTAAAAGAAATATGTTTAATTTATACTATTTTTAAATTAACAAAAAAATGGATGCTTTCCTTTTTACTAGAAAGATATTGGTCATTAATAGAGATTTAAAACCCATTACACTGAGAGTTCAATGAGTCTATAAATTTGTGTTTACTAGCAAGATGGTATAATAAGTAAACTAAATAAATATGTTATTCTATGGGTCTGAACTCAAGCTTCCTTTTATTTTTTATTTTTTATTCTTTTATTTGAATTAGTCTACTCTAATCTTGAACTGAGTCTAAATATGCTCCATGTTTTAGACATGTTTTAGACTTTGTTTGGATTAAGCATTGTGGGCCTAATAATTAATCTCAGCTTCCGTTCATTGGATAAGGCCTAGAATGCTTATCTTACTTATTTGTGTGGACCACATTTGAATTTCATTATTGCAGAACCAATCATGTCCTAAATTTCACAACAAGTACATCACTTTTTTTTTTTTTAATATATAAGACAGTATTTTGCTAGTAATAAAACTAAAAAATATTAAAATTTGATAGAATGATAGGACATTAATAAAAATAATAATAAAACAACTTTCATGAAGAAAGAAAAATGGTTTTATGGATAACTTAGCGACTGTGCCATCGAATTGTTTTTGTATTAATGGTATTCATCAGGTTTGTGGTATCAACACAGCTCACAAATTTTTTGGCAGTGAAATTTTATTTTGGTCATTTATATATTAGTTAAAATTTAAATAATTTTTTTTAATTTTTATTATCAATTTAGCTCATTATTTATTAATTTATACTCAAATTACTATAAATTGTAATACATTTAGTTTAAATTTGGTTAAAATTTAGAACTAAATACATTAAATTTTTATTTAATAAAAAATTAAATTGAAAAAAATTAATAATGAATCGATGAGGGATTAAAATAAAAAAAAATTAAATTAAAAATTAATTAATAAATATAGGATCAAAATAGTGTTTTACCATTTTTTTCTATTCACTTATCCCATAAATTTTGGGCTGTGGCTTTGGAAGCCCAATTCCATCCAGCCCAACATATAACATCTAAGTATACACACATTTTATCTTTTTCCTAAAAACATTAGTAACAAACACTTAAAACAAATTCACTTAACTTCCTCACATAGCCATTACTAACATCTTACTCTACTGCCAAAGAGTACTATGGCTTAAGGGATCATAAGAAATTTTCAAATGGAATCAATATATGTTTTAAAAATAATGATAAATGAGAAGGTAAATTAATTTCCTTGCTCAAATTATACAATTATTCTTTCTAATTTTTTTAAAAAATTATACTCTTATCTCTTAAAAGTACACTTTCTTTTCTGACAACACAAAATAATTTATCATTATAGCTATTTTAACCGAATCATTCTTATATTTCGTACTTATATAATATAATAAAAATTGAATTAACATAATTTATTCTATTTTATTTTTTTTATTACATAAATCTCAAAGATGATGTGCATTTGAATTAGCATTGAAATGGGGTAGCATAAAATAATAATAATAAAAGAATTCAAATGGGAATTGGAAACTATGAAAGTGAGGAAAAAGATGATATGACTTTATTCCAAAACTTCCATGTTAAAGACACACACAACAAATAACAATTATTAAAATTAAAAAAAAAAACAAAAACATACTTGGATGGCCCAAGGGTTCCTTCTTCTGCTCATTGGCTTTTGTGATTTAAGTATTTTAATGCTTATTTTGGCAATGCTAATCCTTAAAGATTCAAAACAAAAGAGGTGAGGTTAAAGGGTATTTTTTTTAAAAATTTATTATTTTTTGGTATGCTTTATCACATCATCTTTAAATTATTTACTAAACTAACATTTTTAGGCTTAATTATTGGATGTATTTAAATTAATTTGTAGAAAAATGTAAATTAATCCGTATTAATAGACAGGAAAGTTTTGTAATTATTACAAAGACGTGTGTTTACTTTCTTTAAATTTTTTTGTTTGCATAATAATACTGTATTAAACATATTAACATAGTGACAAAATTGTTATTATAAATGCCTCAGTTGTAATTTTTATGTCCTTGCTAATTATTAAGTTATAAAACAACAAATGGCAAATAAACATATACAAGATTTTATTTTATTCTAATTTATCATGAATTTAATATATAATTTGGTCATTATATATTAACCGAAACACTCTTATATTTCATACTTTTTAAATCTAAAAAATATTAAAATCACTTGACAAAAAAATTACTAAGAATAATAAACATTTTCATAAAATAATTTTAAAAGACAAACCAGTTAAAATTTAGAATACCATGAATAATCATAAATTTAATAAGACTTTAGAATAAATAAAATCTATAACTTTTAACTTAAAATAAAAAATATTGCATTATAATACAAGACGCATTTTGTTGAAAAAGCTACATTTTATAAAATATAATATTTTTTTAAAAACATTTTGGTCCTCTTTTAATTTCAAAAAACGTATTTGTATAATTTCATAATAGAAAAAATGACAACGTTATTTGATATCTCTCTTAAAATGAGAGTATAATTCCTAAACTAAATTTATAAAGAAATACATAAGTAACTGAACATGTTAAAAACGAGTAAAATTAGAAAACTATGTCTCTAAAAAATCTTGTAATGCTACATTTCCAAAAACTAATTCTTGGAGCACTACAGAGAGAAGGAGAAAGGAAAAGAAAAGAATAAACACACAAGGTATAACATTTAAAGGAATGGGGCTAACAGGCCATGAAAGCTAACGATGAAAAGTGAAAGAAGCCACAGCCATGGTTGCAAGTGGAACAGAGATGTTGTCATCTACTACCTCTGAAATTGGAAGAGACTCCACAATTGTTGCCACCAAAGAAACCAGAGCAACACTTTGCACTGTGCTCCCCCAGTCTAACTGCATATATCCCAACACTGAATAGTAGTACAGCATCCTACAAAGATGCATCAATATATATGGGAAAAAAAAAAAAATCAGCTCCAAAGTTCACTTGCACAGAAAAGAGAAATTATTACTTACACTTGTTGCACCAACTGGCTGTGCAAGGAGCCAATATGAACGCACCAGAATGAGTGTTAGTAGACCCCAGCACTTAAAATTCCGAATTTTAATTGGCTCCTTCCACAATCAGCTGGTATATTATATAGAGAGATTCTTACGTAGAAACTATCGGCCAAAAGTAAAAAAGACCAAGCCAGTCATGAATAGACATGTAACTATGTAAGTATGTCAAGAGTGAGTTCCAATAAAAGGTTTACTTCACATGTTTATTTATAATTGACTGATCTACTTATCTTTGGTAGATCGATCAAGTCTACTTCAGAATTTTGCCTATTATATGTATGAAACTCTGTCACAACAGAATATACCCCATGTTCTTTTTGTTTGGTCATTTCAACAGTTCATGCAGCTAGCCATAAGAGGGAGAAAGAATTTGAGTATGAGTCTTAAAATCTTGATTCCCTAATTTGAAAAAGCACAAGATTCTGTGAAGTCGAGGTTGAATATGGAAGCTTGGAAGGTACCCAATTGAGAGAAGTGATCCAAACACAAGCATGGATATGCTACCAGCCAAACTCTTTCTCTTATTGTAAGGAATCTTCACAGACCCAAATCTTCTGCCAATGATATCAGCCACACCTAAAATTTAACACTCATCAGAAATTTCAAAAAGAAAAAAAGAAAAGAAAAGCAAGAAGAAATCAGGATTTAAAGGGCGATTCTACAGAGAGCTTGACCTCTCAAGAGACTGATTTATTCACCATTAGGTGCAGCTCGAGCCTCTTGCCTTAATCCATTGGTCAAATTATGAAGAGTATGGTGTGAGATTCTTGGTACGTGCATATAATGATGAGAAAGCTAAACCTCTTGAGAGATCAAACTTTCCATAGAATCACCTGGATTTAAAAAGGAGGATTATTACCATCCCCTCCACACATCATCGCTAAGGAGACTACTCCAACTGGGGACTCTCGCCAGAAAATAAGAGCACATAACATCAGCATCAGAACATAATACAAGGGACCCTTTAGCAATTCCCTGCAGGCATGAATAATCTATTGTAGACTATGTTCAGTCTTTCAATCAACAATACATCAGAGAATGTCAAATGGCTCAGAAAATTTACCGTGGCTCTCCTTCTCTGGTCACAGACTTAATCAGTCCTTCATCAGATGCCAGTGAGAGACCATTCACCACAAGCCTCAAGCAATTCACAAGAGGAACAAAGGCAGCAAAGTAGCGAGCCATTGTAGAGTTGCTATCCTAGGATTAAAGCATTCAAATAAAGCAAATTTTGCACAGTTAAAATCTAAAAGACACAGCTTAAGGAATGAGAAAACGTATGGAGCACCAACACTTAGAAAACAACAGCCATAGCATATCTGAGACTCTTATCAGGCATAACTCCACACTTCATATTGCACCTACACTTCAAACTTCGAAGTGTTTCTCATGTGAAAAAATGCTTAAGATGAAGAATTTCTGACAGGGTGATATAGGGTACCTGAAAATTGGCCAGGATACTAGAAAGAGCACTCCAGAGAGTATATGAACCAGTTTTCTGCTCTGACTCTGCATCAGTTTGAATCAATTTAAAAGGTCAATAATATCTCTCAAACTCATGTACAAGAACAAAGAAATAAAAGCATTCCATACACAAAATAATCATTAAAGCCCCAAAAATTTCAGAACCAAAATTGAGTCAAAAACCAAGAAGCATATCAGCAAGATTCATCTTACGCATGCAAATCAGACTGAGAGCCGGATACCTACCTGCTGGAGAACCTTCCGCCGAGTCATATAATTGAAAGCGAACACAAGGGCGTACGCGCCGGCGAGAACCGCCGCCGTAGCACCGGCATCGTGAAGCAGATCCTCCGCGCCGTCGCTGAGACCATGTGGGACTACCCTAACAGTTTCGGAAGTGGAACCCAGCAGCCCGACACGCGCCCGAGGTGATGGGTTGAGGCAATGCTTCCATCGGAATGGAGGAAGAAGACGGGTGGTTGAAGTAGATTTTCGGCGGCGCACGGCGGAGAATGCGAAGAAGCGAGAAGATGGGGTGAAATACAACAGAGACATTACAAGACAAGGAAGAATACAAAAGGGGGGTGCGTGTATCGTTATGATGGGGCTACTTGGTATGCGTTCACGTCATGAGATCAAGGAACCAGAGCCTCGGGCAAGAGGGAAGATTAAGATAATGTTCGCACATTTTCCTAAAATGGGAAGCAAGAATGGAGAGTGAGGGTGAAAGGAATCTTTGAAACTACAATATCAAAATTTTATACACGTAACTCTTAACATATTTTTACTATTCTTACACATTACTCTTTGTTTCTGCATTCACGATACAACGGTCTGTGTTTCTGTATTTACGGTACGAGGGAAGAAACTTTCTGGCAAATCATCAAAATTCCTTCCAATTTCTTTCTCTATGGAAAAATTTACCGTGGATCGCAGTGTGAATGACATAAAGTTTAGCCCTTTGGGGCAGAACATCGCCTTCATGAATCTTGTCAGTGCAATAATGCTATTTTTTACAGGACAGGCCGCGATTGACATGATTGATTGTGCTGGTTCAAGATTTTCTAAATTTATCTGGTCCAAGAAAACAGAAATTAAGAAGATAATATCGTTAGAAATGATTTTGGATCACAATTTATAGTTAGGTGAAATTTTATTGTGTATCATGACAATATTGAGAGATTTTATTAATGAGAGAGTAATTAAATGAGAAACTGTGGTTATAAAATTAAATTAAGAGGTTTTATTTTTTAAAGACTAAATTATTTTTCTTTCAGTAAAAACTATAATTTTGAAAAAACATTTAGAATTTTTATTATTGGTTTTGTTTAAATTTATTTATTTTTTATTAATATACATAACAAATTTCACATAAATCTAAAGAAAAAATCTATTTCGGTTTTTAAACTACGTGTCTTTATTAACAGGGAATCACCTGCTTATTTGTTCTAAAAAAATAGTTTATATAATTTATTAATCATTTTATGTATAATACTAATAGATAAATTATCATCTACATCTAAATACTTCGCCCTTCATTTCAATGAACTGAAAACTTAAATTAAATATGTTATCTTCTGCATGCGAAATAAAGATTAGACTTATATGCCATTATTTATATTTTTGTCATATTATTTTTTAATTTAAATATGATAAATGTATAATTAATTAATACTAATATAAAATTTAATTTCAAAATAATGCAATTACTTAAAATTTGAACTTGTTTCCTATTGTGGAAACATCTGATAACTTTTTTATTCTCCAAGTGTTTAAAGTGCTTTTTCGTGCATAAAAATCGTGAAAATACAAGTCGGCGAATGATCCCGTCTTATTCAATCGCGTTATCCTCTATCTCGCCACTCAAATGCCCAAACACCACCCCGTCCCATCTTCTCTCTCCCTATAAAAGAAATTTTTATCAATTATAAATATATATTAAATGAAAAATATTATATATCTATTTATTCATATTAAAATAAATTATATTGTTTTAAAATATATTTTAAATAAAATATTAAATATATTTACAATATTCAATATTTAATACTTTACAAAAATAAATATTTTAAATATAATATCAATGATCAAAATACTTAATCATTAATTAATATAACTATCTATCTTTAAAAATAACATTAACTAAATAAAAGATTATGAAAATTATATTTAAAATCAAAATATTCAATTCATAAGAAGTCAAATAATTTAAAATTTATATGAAGTTTAGTTTATCAAAAATGAAAAATTTGTAAATTCTTCAAAGATCCGCCCTCAATTGACCATGTCCAAATTAATTGAAGAGTGTAAAATTTATATTAATTTATGAAAATTTTGATTAAATAATATTTTATAGAGTATTATAAAAATATCGTTAAAATTTTTAACAGTAAATGTACATAAGTAAAATTTTAATATCAGTATATTTTTATGTTAATAAAATTAATTTTTATATAATATAAAATTACATTTAATACGATTATAATACTAATTAAATTAATGTTAAATTCTATAATGAGATTATGACTTGGTTCAATATGTCGGATAGTATGCCTCTGAAAAAGTACTCGCAGAAACTTTTGTATGTATTATATAAGCTACCATGTAGAGTTTTAAGGAGCTTGGCATTTTTTAAGTAAGATTTTGGATTTAATCCTTGTTTGGTATATAAAGAATGTAATATTGAGAAGACTATTTTTAATATTAAATTTAACAATATTTAATTTTGAATTAATAAATTGTATTATTTAAAAGTCAAATTAGAGAGATGAGAGATAGTTTAAAAAAATGTAAGATGAGAAAATTGAGGCACGTCAAATCAACTGCAAATCTAACAAATTATAAAATAATTTTACAGTTATTTAATAATTTCAATGCAATATTTTCGTTATAATTAGTATGAAATTTATGAAACAGTTATTTCAAAAGTCCTCCCATATTAAAAAATTTATTAAAGTTGGATCATTAGATTTGAATCACGATTAACAAAAAGAATGAAATTTAGGAATATTTAATTTGTAAAAAACAAAGTAACAACAGTGTGTGTGTGGGAAAAACTATTAAAATATAAGTGAATATATAGTCAACAATATAAAAGTAACAGTAATAGTTTTGTAATAAGGATATTCTGAAATTTAATCCAAATAAACTTGTCTTTTTAAGCATTTGAAATTTACAGCTACCATAAATTTTAGAGTAAAGTCAAGACTTGGAAAAACAGAATGGCCTCATTACAAATTTTTCATTTAAGATCAGTTCAAACTGCATATAAATTTTAAATTATTTGACTTCTTGTGAATTGAATATTTTGATGATAAATATAATTTTTATAATTTTTTCTTAAGTTAATCTTATTATTAAAGATATATAATTGTATTATTTAATGATTAAGTATTTTGATTATTGATATTATATTTTAAATATTTGCTTTTGAAAATTATAATAATTAAAGATTGAAATATGAAAAATGTATTTAAAATATATTTTAAAATAATATAATTTATTTTAATATGAATAAATAGATATATAATATCTTTTATTTAAAATATATTTATAATTGCTATGTGTTCGTTTGCTGCTTGTCTGTTTTTTCATTCATGTCTGTTGTTTTATTGTAGTACTGTCTGTGTTTTTCCATCCTCCTGGACGTGTTGTATGTTTGTTTGGTGTCGTTGGAATGAAATACTCAGTTGACCCAAAAAACCAAAAAAAGATGATAATTTTTTAAAAATAAAAAAAATCATAAAATACAAGTTTGAATATTAAATAAAGAAGAATGTATAAAGTCTTAAATTGATAAAAGCATTCAGTATTGTTTCATTTCTTTTATGTTGCTGGTTGAATATAAAAGGAAAAGTATGTGCAACGTATAATGTAATGTAGATTTTCTGTGGCGTATATTTTGAACTTTTAGATTATTGCAGATCATATGTAATTACTACAATTTTTTATGATCCAATGATTTAAACTATGCACAATATTATCGTACATAATAGAAAATTTGGATTGATGCACAGAAGCACAACAAATCAATTCGTGTAGAAAAAAATGACAGGTATTTATGTGAAGTAAATTACGTTTCCTTTTCATTTTCATTTTCTTTTAAAAATTTATTATTTCAGATTTTTAATAAAAACATAACATATATAAGATATTTTTCATAAATTTTATATCTAAAATTTCTCCATGCATGAAATTTTCATTCTTCATTGCTTTCACATAATTATATTTTTGTCTCTTCAGCCAGATAAAATATTTTAATTTAATTGGTCCCTAATTAAGTAATTAGGTTAAAAAAAAAAAGAAGGAATATCTCCTGCCTATTTTATAGAAAAAATCTAGTTTTGTCTAAATATCTTGTCCCAATCTAAAATTTAATGTTAAATTTAAAAGTTTCTTAACATAAACATAAAATTTGAGTAAATTCTTAGAGATAAATAAATAATGTCAAAGACATGATTAAATTGTTATATAAATAATATAATAGAAAAGCAAAATCGAATTCGAATCATCTTGAAAGAGTAAGAAAAGCAAGTCGGTAACACTGCCTCTAACTTTAAGGGACCAAATTGAAACCCTATGCAAAGTTAGGGGAATTATAAGAATATTTAAGCTCATTTTTCTTGATAAAATTTTTTTAAAAAAATTCAGAAACCGATCGTTAATTAATAACGGTCTCTCAAACGTTGCAAATGAAATAGCACCCTTTCATGTTCTTTCGCCGATTCGTATACCTACATATTAAAACCCCACGAAATCTCTTTCACATTCAAATATTAAATAATTCCGCATCATAATATGGAAATGTTCAATTTTCTGCCTGACTCTCTTCTCTTCATCATCGTCTCTTTCCTTCCCTTCAAGGAGGCAGCCAGAACCTCCATTCTCTCCAAACGATGGCTTCGCATATGGCATGCAACCTCCAACTTAGACTTCAACGAACTCTTCTTCGTGAACCCTAAGGAATCAGAAGAAACAAGAGAATCCCATACACTTGTTTTCCTTAACTTCATCAAACACTACTTAGACAACCACCAAGAGCCTCTCGTAGACAGGCTTCGTCTCAAGTTTTCGAACCCTTCAAAGTTTCCCGACACCGTAGAACGTTGTGTTGCCTTTGCTTTTCAACGAGGGGTTAGAGAGTTAGAACTTGATTTCTCTCATGATGACAAAGAGGATAGTCACTTTAATTCCTTTCCCTTGCCAGAAAGTGTTTATTGCTGTTATGATAATCATGGGGGTAGCAGAAAATTGGAGAGTTTAAGGTTGTTTTCTTGTGGGTTTTCTTTGCCTGATTTGATGACCAACTTTGTGGGGCTTAAGGATGTTTCTTTGGGTTACATGGAAGTGAAGATATGTGACGTGAAGAAGTTGTTGTCAGACTGCGGAACCATAGAGAATTTTAGATTGAAAAGGTGTTGGAATCTGGCACATTTTGATGTAGGAGAAGAAAGTCTGAGGCTGAGGAGGTTGGTGATTGAGAAGTGCCATTTTCATATTAATTTTCTAAGATTTAAGGCACCAAATTTAAGGTTTTTGAAGTATTGTGGGGTAATGGGATTTTCTGAAATAGTTGTAAATCCTTCAGTCATGGAAGAGGCAGATCTTGATTTTTCACCTGAGTTTGATTTACATCAATGTGGTGATGATCTTTGCAAACTTATACTGGATCTCTTCCCCATTAGGGTTCTTACTGTTTGTAGTTACTTTCTTCAGGTGCCTACTCTTTATCATATAATTCTTTTCTTACATATCTATAGTTTGTGATATGTATGGTATATGTATCTTTTTTACTTTTTTTTTTTTGGATAGTTTGCTTTAGATATAATACATCTTGATTCTTCATCATGTGTACTATCCGGAATCTCTTTCTTGTTGGCATTGTATATTTATATGTTAGCCATATTGTGTGTGTTTTTTAAATAAAGCACGAGGGTGAATTTTCTATCATTATAATACTGACTGTAAAGGACAGTAATTCATAAAATTAATATCTTTGTCAATTTAAGTTAAAAGAAAGTAAAAAAAAAAAAAATTTACAAAAAATATGTGATACTATCCTCTATTATCCACAATCATAAAGCACTTTTTATACATATACTCTTTGTTTTATAGTTCTTTTCTTATGTATTTTCCGTTTGTGATATATAGCTATATAAAATTTGCTAGTTTTTTATGGTTTGTTTTAGATACTATATCTTAATTCTTAACCATGTACTATCTAGAATCTCTTTTTGTTTGCATTGTATATTTGTATGTCAGCAATATTGTGATTTTTTTCTTGAAATAAAGTACTCTTTACTTATAGAAATCAGAAAATGTTGATTATCGTGTATTTTTCTGTATTTTTAATATATGATGGTATGAAATTTCAAACTTCTCAATGAAATCTGTAATTATCCTATGATCATTTACTGTAATTACTATGGTAATTGATTCAGGTACTCTTTGTTTTATTTTCTCCTCCAATCTATAGTCTTATATGCATACTTTGCTTGTAACTAATAGTGGTTTTTAATTACCTACACATCTCCAGAGATATATGACAAGTTCCTTCTTAAACTTTATTCTTAACCATGTTATTTAATATATGGTTAGATATTATATATATATTCGTATGTATTTTTCGCATTTGTATTGTACGAGATTTGTGAACATGAATTATTGAGGTCAATTACTTTGATACGTATTTACTATCTTCATTTATTCTATTTTCTCCACTCACTTATGGTTTATGACATGTAAGTTTCCCTGTTACTACTATACCATTTAAGTTTATAGTTAGAAACTATAGTGGCTTTTTCCATAATCTAAATGCATCAAGTTAATAAACTCTTGTTCTTAAACTTGCAGTATATTAATACAATATTGCATTTACTCATATTTTAATTCTTCATGTGATTCGACAACCGTTTCCTTGCCTTACATGCACGTTAGCGATAATGTTTGAAGATATATCGTATATATATATATACATACACACACAATTTTCCTACACGTAAAAGTTTTCACAAAGGAAAAAATGAACATTAATTATAATATTACGATTACATGTATTCTTACATATCTTAGTACACGTACGATGGTACAAAAGTTTAAACTTAAGAAGTCTTATATACTATCATAAATGAACTCCCACGTTATAGACAGTACAAGTTGTGTGTGTGGTGAATGATAAAAGATAGTATAACTTAGAACCCTAGCATCTGTTATATATATTAATGAGTACTCTATATATATTAATGAGTACTCTTGTTGAATTTGTTGTCATTTTTTATAATGAATTGTTAAATGTTGAATTATTTGGTATCGAAAGGCTATTCCAAATGGAGAAGAAGCAGTTAGAACGGGATTTGACTTGAACGTAAGGCATTTGACAATGAAGACTGCATTACACTCCAATGAGTTTTGTGGCATCTCGTTCCTTCTTAGTAGTTGTCCTTTCTTACACACTCTTACTCTTGAGTTAGGCCTTGCAAGAATATTTGCTGTGAGTCTCTCTCCCTCTCTCTTATGTTGCAACTTCCTGTTAGTATTTATCATTAGATTTTCTAAATAAAAATTTGACAAGTGGGCCAGCATGGAGTTTGGATCTTCTAAATTTCCTTTTCTAAAATCAGAGAGATAGACGTAAGGTGTGAGAATAAAGAAAAAATGAGTTTTATACATAATTTCTTCCAATATACAAAGTGGAAAAGTTAACAAGTTGAGATTTAGTTTAGAGTGGCTATTATGACATTGTAAGGTCTTCCAAAAAAACACTTTTTCTTATGTTATATTTTCATTACAGAACTTAATTACTTATTAGACACAGTTTATTCACAATTAAAATTGACACAAAATTTTGGATGGGTATTATATAAAATGGGTACAAAATTGGAATGTTTGAGAAAATAGGAGATTAAGAATGGTGTTAACATGTGTAACTAATATATTTGAATGTGTACATTGTAGGATTATGATGCTCCTTATAGTTTTGATGCACAAAGATTCTGGACAGACAACGCAATATATTATGAGTGTGTGAGAAGAAGTGTGAAGGTTGTGGAGGTGAAGGGGTTCAGAGGGAGCTTCAATGAAATTCTGGTGCTTCACTATCTTGTTCGATGTGGCAGAGTTTTGAGGAAGATCAACATTTATATTCCTCAGGAAGAAGATTGCAGAAAACTCCAAACATACCGTACAATGGCCAACTTTTTGCTCACTCTTCCCAAGGCTTCCAAAGATTTGGAGATTTCAATCTATTAATAGACATTGTTTAAATAGTACATTTGCTATTATTAATCTTTTGATTGGTGTTTTTTTGTTAAGAGGTGTAATAATAATTTGCATGTATAAACAACTTTTTAACTGCAGTATCGCATTCTAAACTGTTACAAATAGCTTTGGCAATCTCCTGCACTGCTCGCATCTATGTATTTCAATGAATCTTATATCGTTACAGACAGATATGATTTGTGTTGTCTCATATAAATACAACGAGAAAATTGGCCAATAAACTAAATGACTCAAGATTTTCAGATAGAGGCGAAATTGATTCTTACGTTTGTCACCTTTTCTTCACTGCTACTCCGTAAGTTATAGACCTCATAAGGAAAACAGAACAAACAAATAAAAAAATTTTTGGTGATGCACCTCACATAAAGGCAAAAAATCGTATTGATCGGAACATATAATTTTACAAATATGAATATTGTCAAAATCTAGGTGACATGATCATGCTGCTGGTTTTTTACCAGCAAACCTTTCTAAGGATTTTGGTAAACGAACTTCCTCACTAACTTTCTGCTTCTTTCGGGATATTTCTTCCTCCTTAATTTTCTCCTCCAAGAAAGGCCTCTTCACTTTCGCAATAGCTTCCTGCTTTTTCTTCACCTTCTTGCTTGGCTTATTTCTTCCTTTTGTTTTCTTCTTCATTTTCATGTCCTTGGCAGCTTCATCAACAGCTTCCATCTCAGCCCCCCTCCCCTTCCTTGTTGCCTTCTCTTTCTTTGTCGGTTTCAATGTACCAATTTTGCTTGGATCCAACATGATCGTCTCAGGGGGCAACTTATCAAGAAGAGAGCGCACTTCCTTCTCTCTTCTCTGTTTAGAGGTTTCAAATGGATTGGCAACCCACGAGTCAAAGTTAGGTTCTCCTGATCCAGGAATAAGAATGCTGGACCAACCCATGGAATGCCCTATGCCAAGAACATCTTCATATGGACGAAACACTAACTTTCCTACCTGGTACCCTTTAACCATGGAATGAGTCATATACCTAGAATAATTCTGAGAACCAGAAAGATCACCCAGAACCTGTATAAAAGATCCAGTACCACAAGCAAGTAAGCCTTTTTGACTAAAATCCAAGGTGTTTGCATGGCCTGGTAATGTCTGGAAAACCTCAAATTTCCTCAAGTCCCAAAGCTTGACTTTCTTGTCCTTCCCAGCCGTGGCCATTAAGTGGCCATTTGAGTGAAATGCCAGAGCTGAGAGAGGACCATGATGACACAGCATCTTTACAAGAGGAGCTGAGGTTGTGGGCTTCCACATAGTGACCGTACCACTTGAATGACCCAAAGCAACAACCCCATTGAAGGGATTCACTTGCATCACATTAGTACGACCCAAACCAGTTCGAATGTTACCAACCATTGCACCCATCGTAACGTCCTGATAATGAAGCTGCCCAAATTTGTTTATTGAAGCCAGAAGAAAGTGATTTTTTAGAAATTGAAGCCTTAACACTGCACCATGTTCCTGAAACCCAAAAGAAGGAAAAATATAAGCCCCGCAGAGATGCACTCATATTAAATACTTTCAGCAGACAATGACCAAAGAAAAAAATAAAAAGAAAAACTTTTTTCTCCAAGAAGCAGAAGATAATAAGCAGGGATAAACATGCAAGTGGGAGGGCTAGCAAATGCATAGCCATTTTGAGTCAATTAAGTATTGAGACTTGTGCCAAACAGCACATTATAGGGTATTTGTGTTCCATTAGGGAAAATGACTCAAGGTAAACAAATCAGAACTGGAATTCAAGTGATGATCTTCAATAAGCGTTGGCCATGTGCAAAAATATCAGAGATGCTGACAGGAAATTTAACATATTGCAAAAGCGATATACCAACCTTAAGGCAGTGAAGCTCTGTTCCATCACGGTTATAGATGTAAGGATACCTGTCAAATTTGAGATTTCTCAAGTTATATTTTAAGTGAACAAGAGTACATCCTCAAAGAATTCTATCAAAATGGACAGAAAATCAATTAAGGAAAAAGTGATAATAAGATCAAATCAACTAATGATTTTGACAAAAAGATATATTCATCACAATCTTTGAATTCATTTAGGAGCTATAATAAGCAAGGAGCACTTGGCACTACATATGGAAGGAACATTAAAGCAAACGCATGGAAAGTTGAGCTTGGAACTTCAATTTCACCCTAAGAAGGTAATGGCCAATATTGACGACGCTTTATTGATGCAATCTACGTTACACTTGGATCAAAGCCACTTATGACTGATAAATGGAAGCAAGCATAAATATGCACTTTGGTTGTATATATACACTTATGCAAAGAATTATGATTTTTGAGAAAACAGTTCAATACTAAATTGAAAAAAGAAATTACTTTTTCTGGGCAGCAGCAAAAAACAGCTCATTATGCAAGAATGCCACATCACGGACTGTTTCTCTAACCTGAAAAGACAAAAACAAAAAATTACAAACTATGTATAATTTCTCGCAAACAGTAACACTTTCTCTACTAGCATGATAATTCATAGTCTCAATCCTCCATTAGAACCATTAGCAGCAGCATTTTAAAGCATTCCCCACTGACAAGGCTGGTACTAAATAATACCTTTAAGAGATGCATAAATATGCATTGAGTCACCAACTTATCAAGATGAAACCAAACATATTATTAACAATCAAAGGTTATATTCAGGAATGTGTTACCAAAGCAGAAGTGCACAGACTCGGCAGAGCTTTTAATGAGCATACCTGAAACTCTCTGATTAGGCTCATATTCATCACATCCACAATTCCCAGATGGCCCTTACGCCCTCCAATAGCCATATACCGGCCACTTGAAGTAAAATCCAATGTGTACGGGCCAAGTTCTGCAAAAATGGATTGTATAAAGGTAAATAGCAAAAAATTTGGCTGGTCAAAATAATAACACTGTTTACCGTTAGGTCACTTTGCAAAATTGTATTGCAGAATAAAGTATGGTGAAGAAAGAAATACAAATTAAACATTTAAGGTGGCAAAATCTGAAGAAACCACAATATTATTAATATAAGTTTCTTTACTCTAGAAAAATAATGACATAAACTTCTCTAGAATTCAAATGATTGTACACAACTCAATAACTTGCACTGAAATAAATCTTATAGAATAATATAATATTACAATTGACATAAAATGAGATAATAGGGAGTAAAAGTCTTACATGAAGACTTATCAGTAACAATGGCTCAAAATTTTTTTTTTCTTTAACCCTTTTAAGAATAAAAGAAAATTTAAATAGGAGAGAAAATGAGTGCATTTGTCCAAAACAGGCAGATCATGAAGCCTCCTAGAGAACCAAAGGGCACAAAAATAAAAAGAAAAGTAAATCAGCCCCAAAGAACAAACTAGTCCCTTTGCATTTCATATGAGGAAACACACTTAAAACACCTTTCGGCAGAAACTGACAAGGCAGCTAAGAAAAGCATGTCCCTACTGATGCCCAGATCTATGGTATTCTGTCAGAAGGGAGAGCACCTTGTTTTTATTTAAGAGTGATTCAAGTCCAGGACCGAAGTGGAGACATGAGACACAAGCAGGAGGTTCAGTATTACAAGTAAGACTATGCCAATCCTAACAAACAGATGAGATGATGATAGACATATACGCTGTTTCTGCCATAACTTTCCAATTCAGAGACAATCATTCTATAACTTGCATCTCTTGTTATTAGCTTCCCATTGATTCTTTCTCTTCATGTTCCTTTTTTTTGACATAAATGGTACTTGAAATAGTCCATGGTCTACACTCTAAAAGCATAGTAATCAATTTTCAATGTTCATCATGCTGTTGAATACAAAAGAGCTCTTTGGCAGCTAGTCTCATAGCAATTTTGTCCTTACAACAGAACACCAATGACTGACAGCTTGCAAATAAATGGGATCCCAACAGATTACCAAAAGACTTCAAAGACAAGAAAGTGAAACCTAACCGTCACCTGCAGAAACACCTTAACAGAGACCAATTCACTCTCTTCCAATTCAAGCCCAGTGGAACAAATCCTTAATACAAAGAACACAAACCATAAGACCTTACTAGACCAAAGAAACCAGGACAATAAGGTATGAAATTCTTAACTGCAACATGATTTATCATCCATACTCAAATGCTCTCATTATCTCAAACCTATATAGACAACAATCTCCATAACAAGATATATAGAAAAGGAAAACGAATGTCCTTAATTCAAACATAAAAGTGAAGAATATAATGCAGTATGCAGTTGGCATATGATGTCAACAAACAGTGATGAAAAACATGGTATGTATGACTCAATCTCCACTTATCATTAGCATTACGCTTCCAGCAAGTTAATCAAACAATTCCAATTTGCATAATCTAAAAACTAAGCAGGCTCTTAAAAGCACCATCACCAGATATTCACTAACTAAATTATGTCATTCTTCAACAAGAATCACAAAACAAAAATTAAATTTGATTTAAGATAACCATAGCTAGCAATCAATTAAAAAGAACCTGGTAAAATAATATCATATTGCTTTCTTGAGCTTAAAATATCTACTTCTTTAGCTATTGCCTCCTGTTTAATCCTCCATGTTTTCTCTATGCCTTCAGTCTCTAGATAACCTCCCTCACTGGGCACAAGCCACTGCATACATATGAAATTACAGGGTCAGGAAAAATATGAAGCCCAAAAAACCATGTAATTGTATCATTATACCTACAATAACTAACATCAATGAGTAAGTTGCTACCATCCTTCAAATTTGGATTTACAAGTCACCAATAACCTCTGGATTCTCAATATACATTCAATCTAAATAGATATTTGACTCAACATAAAAAGAATCATAATTGGGATATCTTGAAGATCAAAGTACTAAGATTCATTCAGACATTACCATGTGATTTCAAGGATGCAAGCAAATCAAGCATACAAATTGATTAATTTCCATTGGCAGAGCTTGTCCACCATGTCCATGAAAAGTACTTTAGATTAAACTAGGATCACTCTAATTAGGGGAGTCAAAGGATCCAAAAAGAAAAAGAAAAAGAAAAGAGACAGAGCGTTGGCAGCCCTTGAGGCACTGTAACCCCACCAATGCCAATCTGAGGCACCAAAGAGAAATGTGTCAGCTCAATGCTTCATGAGATGCCCTTTCTGGAATGCAGTGCCTCCAGAGGCACCAAAGAAAAGCTTTCTCAAGAAATGACTAACCTTATCTGCCTTGGCAGCAACTTTGGCAGATTTACTATATAATTCTTCTCTAACAGAAAGTTGACCCTTCAGTTTTTTATCTTTCAAAGCCTGCAATTCATAGTGTGAAATGTTAGTAAGATAACATTATCAAATACCTATGTCTGGATTCTTGAAATCTAGGTTTATACCTCCAAATTTGCACCATCTCCTCTCAGATACTTCTTTATTTTCAGATCTAACTCATCAGAAATATCCTGCAAGGCAATATCAAGTGTCAATAATGAAAAATTTAAAATACTATGCAGATAACATAGAAAAAGCAATCAGTATGTCTCTTCTGAAAGAGATTGAATAATGTCATTATTAAGACTGACAATTACATATTTGTGGCAAACACACTACTTCTTAGTGCTGGGTTAATACCATTTTTGTCCAAGAATGTAACTCCACAAGGGGTGAAAATGCGAGGATGTCCTTTCAACAATATCCTACAAATGCCTCACTTGTTTTTTTTTTTCTTCTTCTCCTTTTATCTTTCTAGGCCTGGAGCCAGCAAAATCCATCAATGAATTTCAAGTCCTTTCTCTTCCAAAAAAAAAAAAAAAAAAAAATAGAACAAATGCACAAACTTTTAATCAGAAGTTTCTTCTGTATAATCTTTTTCGAAAACAAAACTCATTTCTTGACCTCCCTTTGGGTTTCAGCAAATGGCATTCTAGTGGGCATGCCCCTTATGAGTTTTTGAAGGTATAAAAAGCACTTTCAACTTGATGTTTGTTTGGACTTTTTATACGTGGTTTGGGAGAATTCCCTGCCCTCCATTGTTGTATTGCTTTCTCTTCCCATCAATAAATCCCTATTCTATTTTAAAGGAAAAACGTAAACAGATGTACTAAGTATCATAAACATAAAATCTAGCTATATCAAGGCAAAAAAAAAAAAAAACCTAGCTATAAAAATCAAATCAAAAAACTCAAAACTCTATCCAGATTCTTCATTAATAACTTTTAATTGCGTCCCACAACCAAGTCCGTAACTAAAAGTTAAATTCAAATGCAAATCAGCTGAAAAATTGAAAATACTTAACATAACCACACAATTACCGAAAATCCAAATATGTTCTCAGTGAAACCAACTAATCTTCATATTAAACCCAATATATATATATATATATATATATCAAAACGCACGTGTTCAATCCGTTATCTGACCATTCAACTCGATAAAGAGAAACTCATTCAACTAGTACCTGTTCAGTGGAAGCCTTGACCCTCTTAAGAGTGTCATTGTCCAGCCCCTCGCCCATCTTTACTAGAAACTGGACTGACAGAGGCACGAGGCACCGACGACCGAGATTGAATATCGTCTTCCCGCCCCAACCGTAACTTCAGCTTCAAACGGTGATTCTCGAATCAATCTTCCGAAGATGGACAACAGAGTTTCAAATTGCAGAGAACGGCGGAGCGCGAAGAAAAGGGGTCGACGGGTACGGAGACCTGGAGGGTTTGTTTGGGGTTTTGGGTTCTAACCGTCTTCAGAGTTTTAATTTTTTTATCATGGTTCATTATTTTCTACATTATTTCGTCGGCCCATTTCGAGTTTTACCCTACCGATTGGGCCCAATTAATATTATATATATATATATATATATGTGTGTGTGTGTATGTATGTATAAATAACGTAAAAAACCATTTTGGTCTCAGTAGTCTCAATTTAATTAATCAATTATAAGTTTAATCACAATTTGGTTTTTTTACTGATTTTCAATCTCAATTTGTTCCTTACTTATAAATTTAGTTTCAATTTAATCACTTACTAATATAAATATTAACATATTTAATCTAAATTTAATTAAAAATTAGTGATTTAATATTAACATTCATATTAAATAAGAGACTAAATTAAGACTAATTTTATAAATAAAAAATTAAATTGAGATTGAAAATTAATAAAGGATTAAATCAATATTAAACTCATAAGTGAGAGATTAAATTAAGACTCAATTGATAAGTAAAAAACTAAAATAATGTTGTATTTGATATAAATACACAAAGTGATAATAAAATAATATGTTGATTCCTCATTTATTAATTAATTTTTAATTTGATCTTACATAATTTTTATTCTCAATTCAATCCATCACTTATTAATTCATATTCAATTTAGTTCTTCATTTATTAGTGCATTCTCAATTTAATTCCTTTCATTTAATTAAGGTTAAAAGACTATATATGCTAATTTTAAAATTAGTGAAGAATCAAATTAAAAATAAACTATTAAAAAAATTAAATTAAAAATAAAAACTAACGAATGACCAAATTAAGTATAAATGAATAAGTAAAATAAATAAATTGATAATAGAAATTATGAGGAATTAAATTGAGAATCAAGTAATAAATAAGGAATTAAAATAGTATATATATATATATATATATATATATCTTATTCACGGACAATTTGTCTGCTATTTTTTATTATAAATTTGTGTCATTTTGCGTGCTACATATAAGCTATAAAGGAAAACTATTTATTTCACTTTTCTTCCTTTTTTTTTTGTCCTGTATTTTCTTTAAAAAATTCTGTTTATCTTAAATATCGTGTTTCACATATGACCAACTGCTAAATTTATTTAATTTGATAGTTATAGTGTGGTTTTGAGATATATAGAAAATTCAGTGGTAAAATCAGACTAAATAAGAACAGAAAAGAAATTCGATGGTGAGAACCCACTAGGTGGGCTTGGGCCTTGTCGAGTGACATCGTCCTTTGACTAAAACACTACGCTAGGCCCATTAAACGTGAACAAATAAGAGACTAGCTCAGATTTTATTAGGTAATTTCATTAAGCTTTCGGGTAATGGATACATAAAGGCTTTTTATACTATAGTTCTTAAAATGGGCCAAGTAGGTTAAATGAGAACCCTAAAATCTTTTTAATCGGCGTCAATTTAGTGGGTCATAATATTAGTGGATTAATTTGGTCAATATGTTTAACTAAAAAAATTCATAAAAAAATATAAAACAAAATAAAATTTAATAACTAAGCTAAATATTTAATTCTAATATAAAAAATTTATTTATTTAATTTATTGTTAATCAAATATTGAATTAACTAAGGATCAAATCTATTTAAAATTGTAATTGATTAAATATTTTATAAATAAAACTTCATAAAACTTCAGTAGATCAATTCGTCCCATTCAATTAAACAATTTAATTAATGAGTTAAATACGTCAAAATAGTTTATTCACCTATGTTAAGCAAGTTAAAATTTTTAACTTAATCTACTAAAATTATGAATTAAATGGGCCAGGATTAAATTTATATTGACAATTCTGTTTAATATTATGCGCCCGTTAAATAAGAATGGGAATAAGCTTAAAAAAGAATTGTGTTTTGATTAAATTGAATATGAAGCTTTGGTATAATTTTAAAAGATAGGAGTAGGATTGAAAAGAAGCAGTGAAATTACTATATTATCCTTATTGAAAATATATCATATTAATTATTATTATTTTAATTTCTTAATACTCCTGCGCCATCTTCCCCCTCCTCCTTCTACTTCTAACCACAATGGAAAGGGCAAATAAATGTTCTCCTTCTCTCCAATACTTCCAACCACCATGACGCTCTTCTGCGGTGAAGATTGTATCGAGCAAATTAGTATGGAATCATCAGAAACTTCATCAGAACGGAATCACCGGAATCTTCATCACTATTAGAACAAAATCGTCTAAATATACATAATAGAACATCGGAGCCTTCGTCAGGACTGAATCACTGGAAACCCAAACTTCCATCATAACGAAATCAATGAATAGAGTCAGCAAATATTCAGCTTCGCCGGAAACCCAAACATTCATCAAAACGGAATCAATGAATGGAATCGCTGGACACAATGATTGGAACACTCTATTTCGTCTTTGCCAATGACGTCCAGTAACCCACGCTTGCTCGAAGGCTAAACTCATTTCAGGATGAATGGGACTGCTAGACACGATGATCGGATTGCTCGATTTCATCTTCACCGGTGATGCACAAGCGATGGCTGGACTGGTTTCAGGCACACACCAGCAGAGATTGAGTCCTATTTCAAAGACACTCAATTTATGCACACATCTCAAGCTCACTGCTGTTAGGGGCAAATATGGCACATTATTATTCATTCCGAGGACAGCACCACATTCCCTTACTTCGGCTCAGCAATCAAAATTCCTTCAAATGAGGTAAAGTGCATTCCGTCAGGAATGAGAATGTATGTTGAATCCAAAAACCAAACAAGAGAATAAGTCTCTCATTCCCATTCCCTCTCCCTCTCCCTCTCCCTCCCTCCAACTCTTGTTGGCAAACGGGACCTATGTGTTATGATCTCTACATCTCTTGTATGTTGCAGATGGGCTCTTGGTAACAACAATGGATTATAGGTTTGATAAAAAATTTAATTTTTCTATTTGATGTCATAAAAGAAACAACGTAAAAAGGAAAAGAAATATTAATATGGATCAAAATGAAAAATTATTAGAAACTTATGCTGACCAAAATGTCCTTAATGAAAGGTTTATTAAACAATTTTTAGCAATGTTATTTGTTATTTTTACTACCCAATAGTACTGATTTTAACTTTGTTATAGCAAATTTATAATTTAATAGCTACTACGAGATATGTTGATATTCTTAAAGTTAACAATCTAATTTTGCAAAGTTGTTACTTTTACATTTATTACTATCAAGTTTTACAAGATAAAAACTTTGCTTCAACAAAGTTATAAATTGAATATATAATAGTTGCATTTTTTTTTTTTGAAATTATCCTCTTGAATGAAAATCTTACTAACGTATCTTTTTAATACTGCTTGTGGAGTTTAGATATGTTAAGGATTTTTAACTTTGCTCCAACAAACTTGTCATTTTAGGATGTCTTTCCTCAAGAGCATTTCACTTAGCACAAATCATATTTTATGTTTTTTAGTCGTTCACAATAAATTAAAAATATAAGATCTCTAAATCTTAAATCCTACATAATAATTATATCAAAATTCTTTTCTCTGCGTGTGTATATATTAGTTTCAAAAAATAGTTTATTTTTCTTCCGCTATATATAGAAGCAAATATCAAAAGCATGATGGTATTATGTTACAAGTCTTTTCTATGGAAGTTGCACCAATATTGTTGTATTGTGTAAAAATTTAATATAATTCAACTTTATCGTATATAGCTTTATGTTATATAATATTATTCAGATGTATCTTATTCATTTACCAAATGGAGCTTTAGTGCGGTGCAATGCTAATAAACTTTAGGGCCTGTTTGATTTCTAGAATCAAGGCGAGGGAATAAGAGATACACTCATTCCCATATTTAGTTGACAGATTGGATTTTTATTCCTATTATCTAGGGAATTTGCTCTCTCTCATATAAGAAAGAGTTTTCTCTCTAACTGAAGTTATGAAATGAGATTTGTTTCCTTATAATGAAAATATGTTTAATAAAAGTGTCTTAACTTATAATAATTTTTAGATAAAAATACCCCTATAATACATCAAAATCTTAATTTATTATTAAATTAATATTCTTAATTTATTATTGATTTATTAAATATATATTATTATATTGTTATTATATTAATTATTAAAATTATTATATTATTTATTAATACTTTTAAGAGATGTTTTTTTTTATTTTATAATAAGGAATAATATGGTAAAATATGCACATCAACTAATTAATTTTTATGTATAATCTATTAACCAAATGAAGCGAAGGGAGACATGTCCATTCTTATTATTTCTCAACCAAACAATATTTTAATATTTTCATTTTCGCTTCCACTTTTATTTCGATTCTTATTCTCATTCTCATTATATCAATTCTAACAACCAAATGAGCCTTTAGTTTGAATTCTCATTATATTATACAATAATGATAATAATAATAAAATCTTTTATCAAGTCGGTTTGATTTTTCAATGTACTATAAGAATTCAATTTGTCTATTTGTCAAAAATAATTAAAGAGTCTCTCAACTCTTCTGCTAAGCGTAAAGTGGGAATATAAAATATTGACCTGAAAATTACATTTTCTTTTAATTATGATTAGAGTGTTTTTGACCTTTGCCTAAAATTAAGTTCTCTTTATTAGAAATTTTTTACGTGCACACTCTTAGTACGGACCTACAAAGATTGATAATTAAAAAAGATTTATGTTTATCAGAATTTTAATAATAAAAAAAATTAATTTCCTACCTAAACACTGTTAATTAGGTATTAAAATAATACATTTTTCAGAAAAATAATATGCTCACAAAGCCATTAATACAAGGTTAAGCGTACATTTACTCCATTTACTTTAATATTGAGGTTTCATTACTATGTCTAAATTTTTCTTTCTGTTTCTTCCTTTAAATTACAAAACTCAAATGTTTCATTTTTTTTCTAATGCCATCAAGATACGTAAAGCAAAAAAGTATATACATATATATATATATATATATGACTTCATGACAGTTTAACTCTGATTCTTTAATATTGATTTTTATTCTACATATTATAATACTCTTTCCTATCACACTCGAGTGTTGCAATTTATTTTTTATAGCTTTAATTATTGAAAAAAATATCATTAATCTCTTACCACAATGTGATTATTGTAAACAAAATTATCTCAAATACCTAAAGTCCCGTTTGCTTACAGGATTTGGAGGGGAGGAATAGTTAAAAAAATGAGCATGTTCCCTTGTTTGGTTCAATTTGGGCCAAGGATTTAAAATGAAGGAATAGGAAAAGGAATGAGCATTTTCCCTTGTTTGGTTCAATTTTGGCCAAGGGAATTCTATTCCCTTGGCAATTTTCATTTCCATATCTGTCGGAATGAAGAAACCCTCCACCCCTAAAGGAATGAGGGTTATTTCAAGGAATCCAGGTGAATATTACCATAATGCCCCTATATCTGGTGAGTGTACAGTGAAGTGTAGAGGAGCTGGGGTAACCGGTGAAGAGGAGGGTGTCGTCGATGAAGCCAAAGGATGTCATCGGCCACTACAATCAGATCAGAAGAACTCGCATCTTTCGCCTCTCTTCTCTCTCTCTCTGTTCAAAAACCTCCATCTCTGTTCTTCATATGTGCTCGATGGTCGGACCGATTTGCTCCTTACAAGAGAACATCGTCGCCTGAACATTCCCCTCCCTGTGCTTTGTTGACGTTGTGCAGATTAGATTAAAATTCGTCTCGCATCTTCGGATTGGTTTGCTCCTTGTGAGAGAACATCTCCGATCTGGAAGATTCGACGTTCCTCCAATGGCAAGTCACTCATCTTCAGTGGCGAGATATCGTTCAGTGGCAGGTGGAGAGGAAGATCAGAACAAGAAGAACAAGATGAAGCAGGTGATTGGTTTTGGGAAGAATGCAGGTCGACGTGAGGAAGAAGATGATATTTTAATTTTAAATAAAGATATTTTAATAATTTAATTAATTGTTGTCTGTATTCTTATTCGTTTTTTTTAACATTATACTAAATATAATACATAAAATTAAAATTTTATTTTTTTAAAAATTTATTTTTATTCCCAAAGTCTTCTCCATTCCCATAAATAAATAAAAATATACATGTATCAATATAAATATATAAAAATATATACTAAATCTCATATAAAATAAGTAATATGAGAAAAGTATAACTTTAATCTTCTATATTTTAACATTGTCTTAATTCAGTTTTATGCATTTGCTTTATTTCAAAATTCAAATATTCTTTCATATTTTTGAATTTTGAAATTTAGTTTGTAAATACAATTTTAAATTAGCCGTTGTAAACTAATAAAATACTATTTTTTCATATTAAAAAAAATAAAAATTATTTTAAAATAAAATAAATGTGAATTACTAAATTTAATTAAAAAAAGAAGGACTAAATTTAAACAGAAACAAAATGCGAAGAAGTAAAATAATATTTTTCTCCGAACATGTACAAGCTAGACTTCAATAAATTAATCTGGTGAGTATGTCTAAAATCTGAACATTTTGTCCATCCTTAATCATGATCACAAATAGATTAATAGCATCCATAAATTTCGAATAATTTAATATGAAAAAAAATGAAAAACTCATCCGCGTAATCTCCAACGAATATCCAGATCTTGCTGCCTAATTACATTAATTTAATATTTTAAGTACACATTAATTTTCATGGTATATTTAAAAAATCATATATTATTAGTATCATCTTCAAAATTATTATTATTATTATTATTATTTGGCCAAATATAATTATTCTTATTATTATCAAAAGAAGTTGTTGAGTTTTTTTGGAAAAGTAAACATGTTTGACTTTGTTTCTTTAAGATTTTTCGCTTCGGATACTTCCTTCAACCTACATACGAATCTCCAATTTCCACAATCTCGAACTCAGTTTCCGATATCCCATTTCGCAAGAAGTAAGCTTGGATCTCAAGCTGAGTTCAAATCCCGATACATCCATGGAGAATGATAGTGGGTCGCAGCAGGGTCCGATTACTTGTGGGTCATGGATTCGGCGACCCGAAAAGATTAATCTGGTTGTGTTGGGAAGGTCGAGGCGTGGAAATTCATGCCCTTCTCTGCTCGAGATTTTCTCCTTCGATCCCAATACCTCTTCGTTATCTACCTCCCCTCTGGTAATTCTCACTATAGGGTTAGACATTTTCTTCTGTTCAACTCTGTTTTTGGAACTCTACTCGGGGCAGTTCATGCTTGAAACTCGAAAGTTAAAGACTAACTAATAATTGGCTCCATAAATTGTTAGGATAATTTAATTTTAGTCTTAGAAAATAAAAAATTCATAACGTTGATCATTTTATCAAATAGGAGGATTAGCGTGCAATATTTTTTTTTAAATAACTTGCATTCTCATTAATTTTCGAAGACTAGAGTTATATAAACCTAGCAATTTAGGGAACAAATAAATTATGGTAAAAAAAAAGAAAATAGTGGCACTGTTTGAAACTTGACTTTTTCAGTGCATACCCTTTCGTTTTTTTATCTGAGAAACGGTTGTATTTTGAATAAGATGGAACGGTCTTGGGGAACGTACATAGTACGCAGAAAATGTATTGCTAAAAAGTTTTCAACCTAAGTTGTTTTGGTTTCTGAATGGTTGTGTGGTTTGCCGGAGTTTTTTGACAGACTTAATGTTTTTTTCCTTCAGACCACTTGTGTGCTTGAAGAAGAGGAAGGTGATCCTGTTGCCATTGCAGTGCACCCTAGTGGAGATGATATAGTGTGCTCTTTGAGCAATGGTAGCTGCAAGTGAGCTTCTGTCTATAAGAACTTTGGATTTGAAACTTCGTTCTGCTATTCAAATTTTCCCCTGAAGAGGGCTTCTTTGTTTATATAATTATCTGTCTCATGGTCACGTTCTTTTGTTTGAATTTAATTTGGTGCTGATTGCTGAGCGTTAACCAAGTATTATTCCATAGTTTCATTATTTGTGTGAGATTTGCAAATTATGAGTTATTTTCATTAGAAGCTACTCGAGAGCATCAGCTAACTAATTAAAATTACAGGATTTTCTTAAAAAAATTACTTTCTGATAGCTTATTGTTTGTCTTTCCTAGCAGCTACGGGATGACAGAATAGTTATTAAAGCTTAAATTTGCCTTGCTAATATATTGCTCCATGTTATTGGTGCATCTTCCCTTTTGATACTAAACAGATATAGATTGAAGTATATTTTATGGCTTGCAGAATTTTTGAATTGTCTGGTCGTGAAACTAGCATGAAGCTATTGGCCAAAGAACTTCCCTCCCTTCGTGATGTTGGTCCTCAAAAGTGCATTACTTTTAGTGTTGATGGATCTAGATTTGCTTTGGGTGGGGTGGTAAGCATTAAGCTAGCATCCTATCAATTGCCTTTATCAGCTGTGCCTGTGCACCACTTTGGGCTTTTTTTTTTTTTTTTTTTTTTAAATTATAATTTAAAGCTTGATATTGTGCGTTTGACTTTTGTTCTGAGAAATAAAGGATGGGCACCTCAGAATTTGGGAGTGGCCTGGCTTGCGTGTGATTTTGGATGAACCGAGAGCACATAAATCTGTCCAAGATATGGATTTCAGGTTAGAATAGGAATCAAGTCTTTTTGGATCCTGGTGTTAGATGCATTAACCTATGCAGCCAATTGAATTGCAATTCAAACATGATTTAACTATTAGTAGTAACTGTTGTAATCTTAGTTGGATTTATTATGGTAGAATACGAAATTTAGCTTTACATGTCCATGTCTGTGATAATGAGTTAATGACTGTTTATATAATAATGTATACTAAGGATGGCCATAAATAATGTATACTAAGGTGACCTTAAGCCTGATAGCAATAGAAAAAATAGTTCCTGACACCCAAAATATGTAGCTTGCTGTATTTCCTGGGTTTGTGGACTGATTTAAAAAATATACTTTTAGTCCCCTTGAAAGCACCAATTGTCATGTTCTTGTATTTTTCTCCCTCTATATTCTTTCATTCAGCAAGGCATAAAAAGCATTGTTAGCAACTTAGCTTTTTATTGTAAACATGTTCTTTGCCATTAACTGATTATGTGCATACGTGCATATGTGCTTCTATAAAAAAAGTAATAAAAAAACTGTCTCTCTGTTTGTTTATCATTTTGTTTCAAAGGGAAGGAATATTCCTTCTATTTCCTACATTTTTTGTTTAGACTACAATTCTGAAAGGGGTTTGAAACTTTGCTGACATTGATACTCAATTTTTTATACTTCGTTTTCTGTCGCACTCCAGTTTAGACTCAGAATTTCTGGCCTCAACATCTACCGATGGTTCAGCAAGGATCTGGAAAATTGAAGATGGTGTTCCTTTGACTACTTTATCCCGCAATTCGGTATAGCGCATATGACTATGATTTAAGAGCCTGTGGTAATATCGGTGCACAGTTATATAAATCAGCTGACCCAAGGGTTTTTTCCCCGCTTTGTAGGATGAAAAGATTGAATTATGTCGATTTTCTAAGGATGGAACCAAACCTTTTCTATTCTGCACTGTAAAAAAGGGTATATCAATATGAGTATCTTGTCTGCAGTATATTTTTTTATGATATGTTTAAAATATTTTTTGAGCAAAAAAGTGTTACATTTATAGACACATATTTTTTGAACAGGTGATACAGCTGTTGTTGGAGTTTGGGACATAAGTACATGGAACAAAATTGGGTATAAGCGGCTGCTTCGAAAGCCTGCTTCAATATTGTCAATCAGCCTTGATGGGAAATATCTTGCTCTGTAAGAACCTACTCATGGCCTATGGATAGTCAACTTAGATCAATTCTATAGAGAAGTGGCATTTGATTCTGGCTTTGTTACCATAACTGTCATGGATGTCTAGAATGTAGAAATTCATTTAAGTTCATAATACGGTGTTGCACGCATAAGTGATTTTCATCATCGCTGGGATTATTGAATTATTTTCTTCCTATTAATTGCTGAGTTCAAATATTTTCTTTTCCTTTGGTTACAGGCTTCCTTTTTATACCTTGCCTCATCTCTTATGTTTTTCAGACCGAATTAACTTTACTACCATACTTTACATTTGCATTCCCAGCCATCTTACTGAAATTGCTAGTTGTTCTTTACTTACAGTTGGGATATTTCTAAATTTCCATCTGATTTGTCCACAGAAGTTTGGACATTTTAGTTTCTGTTACAGTTATACTAAAACAGTGAAGATAAAGAAGATTTGGGTTGTTGTATCTTTTTAGAAATATGATAGTCTATTTAAACATCAGCTTTTGGTTGACCAAGTATTAGTCAGGATTACGAAAACTCTAGATATTAATTTAGGCCAAGTTTGTCTGAGATGGAGACGATCTCATTGGAGTTGTGGATGGTTGGGCTTGGAGGTCTAGAGGGAGGAGTAATTGCTGTAATTGGTCTGTCAGGGAACCTCATTACCTTAAACCAACATCTTTTGCTAATGAGTAGCTTGGACACAATGGCTAATACAGTCTTTCTTCCTTTTTCTAGGTGGTGTTGGAAAATTATTTGGTTTAAAACTAAAAAAAGAAGTTAAATACGGTAAAATAACTGGATTTCCTTTGTCTAATTTCAGGAGGATTTTGTTTTCTCCCTCTACGTACTTCTCATCTTACTCCTAACAAAAGTTTCCTATATCAAAAGACAAAATAAGCATTCCTTGGACACTTTTTGATTATATATTGCAAGCACCTGCTGATACAGCAGTTGCAAAAATACTATAATATTTCATTTTATAAAAATTTGTTATTTAGTTTGCAGGTCATTTGCATGCCATGTTCCTCTCTGTCATTGATGTTTCAAGCTGTTCTTTGAACTCATCACTTTTTATCTATAGGGGAAGCAAAGACGGAGATGTAAGTGTAGTAGAAGTTAAGAAAATGGAGATAATGCACTATATTAAGAGACTACATATGGGGACAAACATTGCAACACTTGAATTCTGTCCCACTGAGAGGTAAATTTTCTCCCTGGTTTTATAGCTGTTTTAATTTCAAACCTACATTATTTGTCTTAATTAACATGAACACAATGTCTGGGGTCGTGATATTCATTAATCATTCTAATATTGTAAAGTGTATTGAAAAATGAATACACACACACATATGCGTACACAAATGCGAATCCGCTGTACTTCTATTATGGAACGTTGGATTAATCCAACGGTCCAAAGCTTGCCACGTCCCTGAAGCCTTTTTTTTTTTCTTTTATTCCATTCGAGGCTTTTCTCTTCAGTCTTGCCACCTCCAATTCCTTCTCTTGCTCCATTTGCATTACCGCTGCTGCTTCTGCCGTCGCCGCCGCATCCGAGCCCATTATATTCGTCGAAGGCTCTTTCTTGTCTCTCTGTTTCTTAAAGGCCACCGCGAAACAGACAAGCGAAGCGATAAGGATGCATATCCCTGTGGCGAACCCAATAATCACTGCAGTTCTGTTGTGCTTTTTCTTGTACGGTAGACAGATTAAGCTGTCAACGCCGTGGACTTGTGCACTCTGCCCAAGAGCCACCGCCGCCGGCGGCGCTGCTGCATGTGGCATCGTTGGTGCAAAGAAAGGTGCGCTTGGATGGCATTCTTTGTGGATGATTTCGCCGCAGTGGCCTGGCGAGCATCAGAAGGTATGAATAAGTGAGTAGAGGATGAACCGCCCCCGGGGGGGGGGGGGTGAGAGGCCTAGAAGGAGCAACAGAGGAGCAGAGTAATAAGAAGACAAATAAATATGACAGGAAGAGTAGCAAGTTTTGAACTTGAAGTTGAAGGAGGAAATGATCTCGTTGAAGCATTCTGGAAGAAACCTGGGGGGTGAAAATGAAAAGGGAGGAGAGAAATTTTAGAAGGAGGCAATCTCTGTGAGCCTCAGCACTGGAAGCAAGTAATCATTGATGAATCCATAATTGTCATCCACTATGGAGCTAGAATAAGTTTTTTTTAAATAAAAAGAAATTACGAAGACTGAAGAGAAAAGCCTCGAATGGAATAAAAGATAAAAAAAAAAGGCTTCAGGGACGTGGCAAGCTGTGGACCGTTGGATTAATCCAACGGTCCATAACAGAAGTACAGCGGATCCGCTGTACAGCAGCGGATCCACATTCATGCGTACACACATCAAGTTGATTGCTGAAACTTTTTTTGTATTACAAAAAAATCCATTAACAGAAAGGATTAGTACACAGGACAACCTTCATAAGTGAAAAAAAAAAAAAACTGAAAGTTGAGGAAAGTATGGCAGCTACTGCTATTAGGTTGGCTGGCCTGGCCCACTTTGCCACCTCTAAAAAATCTATGGTTACAAAAGAAGAAAGAATGTGATTTGAAACAGCAAATCACTTTTGAGGCAAATTATATTGACCACGTTCCTGAATGTCAAGAGAGGTTGCAATTTTAACGATGCTGAGAAGAGCAATTATATCTCAAAACTTTATATATGCCTAGCCTATTATAAGTTTATAATAAATTAATATCTACATATTGCATTCTCTCTTGGTTCTTGGCTTCTCACCTGGCATTACTTGTATCTTGATAGGGTCTTGCTTACAACCTCTGTAGAATGGGGAGCACTGGTAACTAAACCAAATGTTCCTGCAGATTGGAAAGGTATTCTCTCTTCTCTCTGTGTGTGTTTATGTGAATCCACACAATTTTCTCTGTTCGAGCTCCTAGTCTGTGTTTGGAGGGTGAATTATAGAAATTCATTAAATTTGGAAAATCCCTTGTTTGGATAATTTAATATTGTATGGTAATTGGGATCTGCCAATCTGGTTCCTATTTGGCTGGGGCTGGAATCCTGGTCTCTTCTGGAGCCAGGGGCCTGGTCCTGATTGTTCTGGTTGGGCAAGGGTAATAGGCAGGAATTGGATGAAAATTTGAAAAGTGAAGTGTTTGTAATTCATTGTTTCTGATAAACCAATTCCATGATTAAGTTACTTGTAATTTCTTAAACTCTATAATTAATTAGCTTCTTCTTTTTGGGCCAATAAGTTATCCAAAAACTCACTAATTTTTTTGTCCAAATAGTTTCTATAATTATTTTCTCTCCTTAATTTACTTCATCCAAACACACCGTCATGGGATTTTCTCTGTCAAACATGCAGAGTGGCAGATCTACTTGCTGCTTCTAGGGCTATTTTTAGCATCAGCTGTCTTGTTTTACATATTTTTCGAGAACTCTGATTCCTTCTGGAACTTTCCACTTGGAAAAGATCAACCGGCAAGACCGAGGTTTAAACCGATCTTTGGAGATCCCCAGTCTTCTGACGATCAAAATAGCTGGAATCCTTTTGGGCCAGTAGACATGTGAGGATACTCTTAATTTTTGGTTCACTCGTTAGTGCCTTTGGAAATAGCATCCATAGCTGTATATGGTTTAAGCATTCATCCTCTCAGGATTTGCAGATGGGTAGTTTTATTGCTTACACGCAATTACTGTATACTTTAGAACTCGAATGGAGTTCATTCTTATGCATTTTCATTTGGTATTATTTCTAGTCTTTTAGCATTGCGGTCTTTCGGGAAGTGGGTTCATCTATGTTAGAAGACATTGCTCTTCTATGCTGTATATAACTGCTGAAATAAAGTCCCTTGAGTTCTTGTCTCCTTCACTCGCAGTAGTTTTCTCAACTTAAAAAATGTCTGGTGTAACAGTACAAGAAGTTCCGGATTTTATGTGGCGTCTGGTTCGCAAAATTGAAGATTCTCATATCAGAACAAATTTTCAAAACGTGATTCTGGAAAATCATATTCCTAAAGATGTGCTTTGATATAGAAAATTTTGATTTCATATTGTCACTCATTAAATTCTGCCTCTCATCTGTTATATACCTAGTCGACATCATTCCAATTTGCTAATTGTCCAAGGGAGATATTTTTGCGTATATTAAGCGCTTGAGTACTTTGGGTTCAATATATAATAATATATATGAGGAAAATCTTCACCATCAAGTTTACCTGATGCAAAAAAAAAAAAAATAAAAAAATCTCTCAAGGCTAATTGCATGTGATATCAATGCGATGTGGAACAGTATTTCTTTGATACCAAAAAAAAAAAAAAAAGAATATCTAAATTTACCAGCATACTAAATTCACATATCCATAACATTTTATAATGAGATTGGATGTCTTGTATAGTTAGACATTTCTTTGGAATTTAACTCAATTTATCTAGTTTGACTGAAGGGAATGTAAATGATTTTAAATAAACTAGAAATAGCATGATTATAATGCTTAATGACCCTGTTATTCATTTTTTTTTTGAAAAAAATACTGTTTTGATCATTTGTATTTTGATCATGTTTCGATATAGTCTTATACATTTGTCCCGTTTCCAAATTGTCTTTCACATTTTCAAATATTAAAAAGATTAATTCCTCTATCAATTATCAAATGTTGAGTTTGAGGGCTATTTATTGATCGAGAAAATAATTTTTTAATATTCAATATTGTGAAGAATTAAATTAAGATAAAATTAAAATATGAGAGACCAAAATTGTATTATTCTCTCATTTTAAATTGAAAAAGTAAAATATATAATTTTAATTAATGCAGTCCAATGAGAAATAAAATAACCATAAAAAGTACAATTCACTTGGCAATCCTCTCTTAATCTTACCTCTCCTAGTCCATTAATTGCCCAAACTCAACCATAATTATTTATAAATCAAAATCTGATTATTTTTTTTTAATTTAACAACCTACTGTAGAAATGCTTCATGGGTTTAATTTGAAAAACTACTAAGTAAAAAGTTGATATTAGACCAAATAAGTATTAAATCATATGGTAACCCCTGGCCATTTTGTATAAATAATGTTAGCCTTTCACATGAAAACAAATTAAGGTAGGGTGTAGGATGAGTAATACCTCCATGCTTCTGCTGTTTCCTTCGAGAATACTTTGATATAATGTTTGATCCGACAGGTTGATAAGGAAAAAGGCAAAGGGATAAGATGTCATCCACACTCCACAAACTATGTACCCTCCAAATATTCCTTTGCTGTGCTTTCAAATCTTATCTATGTCGGGGCTAAAACATGATATTTTGAGGGAAAATTACAGTTACAATATTATAAATTTAAAGTATTTGTTATGATTGATCTTAAATTTTATTATTATTCTTGGGGGGTCTGAGATTTTTTTTCTTAAAATTTAAAGGAGTCTGTTCTAAACTTTTTTAATTATATGTTTCCAAAAAGAAAAAAAATTATACATAGTTCTTTAAATTATATTATGTTGTTTTTTTAATTAAAAAAATAATATACGTATAATTATTGTAGATAATTATATTATTTTAAAATTAAATTATATATTATTATTCATTAATTATATACTTGTCATAGTTTATCAAAAAATAGTATAACAAAGGTACAATTAACTACTTATACGTCTAATCTTTTTCAAAATCGTAAATAGGGCTTTTGCAAAATAAAAAAAAAAAAATCTAGTCATGAATCTTTTAAAATAATTTTAAAATTTAAAATTTTTTTACATTAAATATAAATAAAAATTTTAATACATTTATAATTTTAAATGTATTAATACATTCAATTATAATATAAAAATATAATTATAATATTATTACAATTATATTTCTATAAACTATATTACTCCTTTAAATGTAATTATCTCTTGGGGCTTGCATCCTTACTATCTCCCGTGTTATTCTCATATAATTCTAGGCTAGCACTTTGTTTGGGAATGAGGTGCATTATCATGGAGAATTTTACTTTTATGCCCATAAAACTGTAGCAAATAATTATCAACCACTCCAAAGGGTTGCTAGGCTCAGAAGAATCTACCTGAACTAACAATGTTTGGATCCTTTTCAAAATGAAAAGAGGTTGGACTCAACAAGAGTAGATATCCCGGTAAGTACATTAATTTTAGGGAAAAAAAAAATTTATTGTAGTTTTTTATAAATTAAAAATTTTTAAATAATTTTTTACTTTTAAATTTAATTTTATGTGGATCTTTCACAAATTAAACATTTTAAAATAGTTTTATATTTTTCAAAATGTCAAACTAATTTTTTAATATTGAATTTAGTCTTATTTAAAGAAAGATTATTTTAAAAAAAATGTTTTAAAACTAAAAAATTATTTTAAAATTTTCACTTTATAAAAAATTAAAATAATATTAAGTTTAAAGATAAAAAATTCTTTTAAAAATTTTAATTTTTGAAAGATTAAGATAAAATTAAATTTAAAATAAAAAATTAAAATAATATTTTTCTCAAAAATCTAATCGTTGAATATTTCAAGCCCGAGGAATATTTTAAGAATATAAAAAAAGGCGACTCTCTTTTGTCCACTGTTCACTCGGTACTGTCCGAATAGAGAAATATCTGAAGCCTGAGGAGCGCATTTCCTCGATCTTCTGCTGCTTTTCTCTCCACTGAGACCTGTACTGAGCATTTCGCATTTGTTATGAACTGTCTCCGGAATCTTCCTTTGTGCGTCCTTTTCGATTTTTTGGCAAGATGATTTGTAGCATAGTATCCAATATCGAATTGGATCCGTAATTCCCCGTTTGTTTCCGCTTTCCAATTTCAGGTCCTCGGGTTTGCCTTTCCAATGCTTAAGAAGCCATCAAAGGAAGCCTCTTTGCTCTGCCAGTTTGGTATATAGTTTTCTATGTGTCTGTGTACTGGAGAATGCATTGTACCTATTCATACGTTCATGGGTATGCAATATTCACCATTTCTGATGGTTGGTACAGGGAATGGCCAATACTTGTGATCCAAATCGAAGCATGGCAGTGAAGGTAAGTCGTAATATTTTGCGATGTTAGTTTTCATTTCTTTGTTTCCATTTAATTTGGCTTCTTGTGTACCTTCTTGACGATTATGTTTCTAATTTTATAACATATTCTCCCCTTTCATTTTAAGATCATTATCTTATTCTTCTGCCTTAGCACCAATTTTTGTTAATATTTATATAATATGTTCATGTTTTAAGTTAGATGTGAAGAACTTTTGAATAAGATTAATTTAGTGGTTTGATAGCATTATGGAGATGCAGAATTTTTGGCGGAGTACAACGTAAGCACCGATAATAAGACATATGCAATTGGCCACGGCATATTCTGAAATCTACCAACCAATAAATTGAAAGTGGCATTTAATATTAAAAAACTGTAGTACATTTTGTCATTTTGGTGCAAGCAATGTAAGTAATATAAGTGTAAAGAAAATAAATAGATAGTTCCATAGAAGTAATTAAAGCTTTTAAAGAGAAACTGCACTTGTTAGTTCTGTGTCTTGCTATATATTTATTGTGAGTTGGGTTTTATTTTTTGGATGTTTATGTAAGCTTCGTGTTTGTTGTCTTTTCTGGAAATTGTGATTGGAATTTCCTTTTGCAGTCTGCTTCTGGTTCTATGTCCAGTACAGAGACGAATAGTGCCAATATGGATGAGGAGAAGTCTGAGACATATAGTCATGACATGACAGAAGCCATGGGTGCTGGTGGGTTTAATCCTTTATGGTTCTAGTTTGATCAGGGAAAAAGTTGACAGACAACTTGGGGAAGAAGAGATGGACTTTGCTTGTTTGAAACTTTGTGTTTAATTGTAAATTGATGGGTATCTTGTAGTGAAGGATTTCAAATTATGGGAGCAAACCTTTTGATCAATTCTTGCAGCCTGTACAATGTTAATATTCATCTAATTGTTTGCATTAACTGAAGGATGGTTAGGAGGATGCTCATTCTGTTCTTGCATTTATTGAATATTTGTGTTTGTTGATCCCTGATAACTTGGTCCTTTTCAGTTTTGACTTATAGACATGAACTCGGGATGAACTACAACTTCATCCGTCCGGACTTAATTGTGGGGTCATGCCTACAGGTGATTTTTGTTTCAATTGCAGAAACCTCCTTCAATTCTGTCAAATCTAGTGAGGTCTTCTGACTATCAACTTTACCTATGAATTGCTAGACTCCCGAAGATGTTGACAAGCTTCGTGCAATAGGAGTGAAAACTATTTTTTGCTTGCAGCAAGATCCAGACCTAGAGTATCCTAAACACTTTGTTTAATAAAGTTCTCTTTGGACTTTGGGTTATCTGAGTATACAATTTGAACCTTTGAGATAATTACTATTATCTGATCTAGCAAAATCTGCGTTCCTTTATTCCTACTTCAGATATTTTGGAGTTGATATCAATGCCATACAAGAATATGCCTGGTCTTGCAATGACATTCAACACTTGCGTGCTGAGATAAGGTTAGTTAGGGCAAGATAGTATTATGTTCTCATCAAGCAGCAAGCCATTATGAATGCTTATAAGTTGACCCTATTATGTTGTTACTGAGGTTAGTTTTTGTGAGTTTATTCTTTGAAAAATAGTCAGATGGATTTCTGCACAAAAATTTGCTACTTTGTTGTTTTTGTAAATATACTTTACTTCTTATGGCAAATGATCTATTTGTTGTTTCCGTAGGCAGAGAGCTAATCACTGTTATGTATGTTAAACTTCATCACATGCTTTTCTGTTTCTTCAGTTCTGGTTTCATTCATATTCAGCCTAACTGTTCTTTTTCTGATTGTCAAATGTATTTACTTAGTCTAGGAATTACTTTATATGAAAATTACCTGTATCATGTTAGACTATGTTTTATATGGTTATAGAAATGAGGTATGATCCTGCTCACGAATTGAGCAATTTTTATTATAAGATTCTGGTTTGCCACCTGGTATTTAGTTTCGCTTTGTAATGCGTATCCTGTTCATTTGGATAAATTCTGTATGTCTATATGCAAGGAATAATAATTCAAATATGGAGATAACAAATGTTAGTTGGTTGTTTTTTAATAAACCTATAAAGAGTGAATAAATTTTGAGATAACAATGCTTGAAATGCATAGTTAAACCAAACTCTTCATTTATATCTTCTTTCAGACAGATAGCACTTTATAGTCTGTATCTTACACCTAAATATTTCTTAAATCTTCTAGGCAAAACTAAAATGTTCTTGGAATTGATTATTATACTTGTGTGGATTTACAGATTTGAATATGTAGGATATGAATGCACCAAATAGGTCATGGAATTAGAATAGTTCTTTGTGGATTTTTTTGTAAGACAAGTTGATCATGTCACCTTGTATCTTATGTTTCCTAATTTCCTGTCATCTATGGGTAAAATTTGTTCTTCTTTGCATTGCATGTAAATATTACAGTTTGTGTAATCACTTGCATTTCAGTTTGTTCATGTATATGTTAATCAATTATTGATATCTGCTGCATTATTCATGTGCTTGCCTCTGCATATCATGGATTTCTTCACATCATATGGTCGTCTAACTTTGATTTAGCAGGGACTTTGATGCATTTGATTTACGGATGAGGCTTCCAACTGTAGTTAGCAAATTGTACAAGGCAATAAATCGAAATGGAGGTGTGACATATATACATTGCACTGCTGGACTTGGAAGAGCTCCTGCTGTTGCGGTATGTCTTAGGTTCAATTTCTGAAATACATTTCACTCGTACATTTATTTAACCTGTTATGTTTTGGATTGCAATTGGGAATTGTTAATGTGGCTTGTGTTTCACATGTGCACTACCAAATTTGTTGTGGTTGGTTTGCAGCATATTTTGTCTTAAGACTAAAGGATCACATCACATGAGAGTAATTTTGGCTTTGAAATTTGCTAATATGTGTTGCACTTAAATTGGTGGTTTAATGCGAAGCCATCCTGCAAACTGTATAAAGGGTTTATCAGTTTGTTTGTGGCATTGAGGAATTAACAAGTTCCTTGTGCTGGTGCGAGATACAGTGAGAGTGGATGATTACTGTAGAGTGGGGAATGTAGAGAGTTGACAAAAAAAATATTGAGGTATTTTTGGCATAGTTGGACTCTGGGTTAAGGATGCCATCAAGCCACACTTGTGTTTTCCAGTGTTTTCCCTGGCGGAAATTATTTCTTATTGTAGGCAAGACCAGAGGCTCAAATTTGTTACATTGTTGTGTCTTTTCTGCTTTTCTCTTTTACTGTTCCTATCAGTATGCTTTAATCTGTAAGATGCTGAAGCAGTTGGATTTGTTTCAACAACTTGATATATGTGCATTTTTTTATATTAAGTAATTAAATTTTAGGATTTTAGAATATCATGCATGAAGTATCTGAGTTTTGCAGAGTAGGACATTTTTTCACTCATTCTTAAATTTGGGGTAATGAACTTCGATTGAGTATTGGTTAGTCCCTCTTTTTTGTACTGTGATAGATTGAACTTAATTCATCATGCATCCTTCTGTAGTGGACTACTGGAATCATTTTCCTTTGTATGGCTTGGTTGCAGTATATACTACTCTATTCATTTCTAATCTCATCTTAGATGTGTTCTGAAGCTGTGACGTGAGGCTATGTAACTTAATACGCATAGATAGTTACATACAGTGAAAGGGTAGAACTGAATTCTGTGAAGTGATGTTTTCTTAATTTTTAATAGAGAAATCTGAGCTTTGTGACCATTTATTAACTATTAGTTTAAAAGTACACAGTGGAACTTTATATTTGATCAATAAAAGAACCCAGAGCTGTTTTGCTAGAGGTACAGGGGAAGGAAAATAGGTTAACCAATTCAAAGTAGCATGAAGATAGAGATGAACAAGTTTGCGGGTTTCCATTTTGTTTCTCAACACACGAATCATACTGTGTTTGTTTGTACCTCAGTTACTTCTAAATAATATATTGATAATTATCCCACCTGCCATTTACTAACAATTAATTTTGTGTTTCAGTTGGCATATATGTTTTGGGTTCAGGGTTATAAACTTGATGAGGCTTATAGATTGCTCATGGTAACTATACTGAATCCTTTTTATTTTTATTCTTTCAGTGTATTAGGTTCTTGGTAAAGGACATGTTGCATGCATGGTTTTGACTTCTTAGTATTTTTAATGGTTTGAATTAAGCAGAAGTGAGTGCATTTTTTTTTTTTTTTGGGATTTTTATCATAAGTTTCTGGAAATTAATGAAGTCTCTGCATCTAGATTTCTTCTCATTTAAGACTTAAAATATCTCTTTGTCCCATTTTATCTCTAAATCAAAATGTATTTAGAAGTGAATTTACAGAATTTATATTTCCTATGCATAATGATCGTTAGCAATTAACAGGTTTTGCTGAAACACTGTTAGATTGAAATACAAGATATGTCTATTGTCTAACTTTATGTGGTTGTGAATGATGGAGCTTGGCAATTCAATCAGTAATACCTCAATTTTCTCTCATCTATTTTACTGGCATCTTATTTAATAATAATATTTTCGTGAGTTACTTATTATCTCTGCTAATGCATGAGTATGTTTTATAAGCAACTGGTTAAAAGAGGGAACTCTGACAAAAGTATATATATTTATCTTGAACATTTTTTCCCTGTAGAGCAAAAGGTCTTGCTTCCCAAAATTGGATGCGATTAAAAGTGCGACAGCTGATATTGTGAGTCAATTTGCTTTTCTGTAACTTACATGTTAGTTCTTTACAATTCTTGAACTGTACTGATCACTTTAATTAATTTATTTTATTTACTTGTAAACTTTCTGATATGTCATTTGTCTCCTTTTGAAAGCTCTGTCATTATTTATTTTTGGTCAAAAGTATCTACAGGTTCAAAAGAGCACAAATTACAAAGAAGAAAACTATTGTTTCAAAAGTGCTCTCCAGTCCCCCTATAGCTAATAAAGAAGCCAGCTTACTGTGTCCTATAATAGCTGTAGGGAGAGAAAATGCTAATGGCAACTCTAGCATTGCACTCAAGCTGAAATGTGCCACTCCCTTGAATACAAAGTATGCTTAATAAAATGATACACTCACCTTTTTTTCTCCCAAAGCTTGCAAAATTAATATAAAGGAAATTATCCATTGTATCTGGGCAAACAATGCAGTAGAAAAAAATCCAGGAGTGCCTCTTCCAAAGCTGCCAAACAATCTTGTGATGTAAGAATAGATTAATATATTTCTTGAATTCCTAAAGCTCATAAGTTCATAAAACAAGCGTCAGTGGACATAGTTGTGGTTATGAATGTAAAAAAACAATGAAAGGAATTTGTTTTGTAGCTGGATCACTTGCTTGGTTCACTCAAACGTAAATTGCATTATTAGAACACAATCTTTTGCCTTGTAAATGGACAGGTGTTGCAAGATGAGAAGATAATCTTTTTGTTTATTTTATTTTTTAATGATGTAATTATCTTTTGGATTGTCATTAGATAATTAGGGTAATTTAGGATTTAATTATGAATTATTCCCTTGTATTTTAGTAAGATTAAGATTTCTTATTCAGTTGCCTATAAATTGGTCTCAACTCAAATATAGTAGTTACCCATTGATTATTGATAAATTAAATTGATATTAAATTTTTGAGTGTTTTGTGCATTGTGATAATTTCTTTTCTTCCTGTCCTACATCAATAGGTGATCTAGAATGCAACATGGAGCATGAGTATATTGTCTCTCAGCTGTCATAGAAGTACAGACTGAATAATTTTTAAGGATTATGTCATTAACCATTAGTTACCATATGGTACTTAAAGCTTACAGGCCTCAGTAAAAAGCTTGTCACGTTGACATGGGAAGACAGCAATTGCTCGTCAGTTGAAATTTCTGGACTTGATATTGGATGGGGCCAGGTGATTTGAGCCTTCTTCATCAGATTTAAGTGATATCTATGTTGCTTTATTATAGAATGAGTAATACGGTATAACATGGGAAATTATACTGGACTGAAAAGCCCTTCTGCCACCACAGCATTATCATTAGCTCATTCACTGCTTTAATTACAGCCGCCTCTAAACAATGCCAGCACATTTGGTGTTTGAGTCTCTGGTTGGTTTTTGGTCATGTAGCTTTTCTTTGAACAATAATTTTATCCTATCTCAAGATTGAGAATCCTTTTGATAATTTGACTTAAATTACTGATGTTTAACCGTCAACTTGTTAAGAGAAATATATGCTTTCGTTGCTTAACCGTCAACTTGTTAAGAGAAATATATGCTTTCGTTGCATCTTTTAGATATATTATTCATAAATAGATATGACATATTAAGACGAAGAGGCATATGCTAGACCAACCTGCACCACCAAGTGTTGTTTCCTTAATTCAATTTTGCCATGTGCTGGCAACTGTCAAAGATGCTTTAAAATTAATCTGATCACTGTTCTCATTTCAACTGGTATGCCTGGAAGTTGGATTCACAGTAACTTAGTGCAGCATATTAGTATCCAGGAAATGTTTTGTACGTAGTTCATTTTGTGTCTGTTGCTTTTTTCTTCCCACTTTAAGCTCCATGTCACCATCTCGCAAGTTAAGCCAGAGAATTTTGCTCAAAAGATGATGCATGAAGCCTTTTGAGCTAGTATTCCACAATACTGAGGTTAACTTAAGTATTATCTTCATAATTCCTTAGGCTGGGACAACATACATAATGTTTGTGTGCGTAATATTGGGGTCCTAAGTCATGAACTACTGTGATGATTTATTTGCCTTCTGTTACTTTTCCTTGAGTAGAGACTAGACTAGAGAAGTATTGTTTTTGTCAGATATGCCCTTTTTTTGGTTAAATTAAAATTTCTCTGTATCAGTTCTAGCATACATCATTCACAGAGATCAATCCGTATGAGTTGTAGACGTAATAATATACTAATAATTGCTTGATCCAAGGTTCTTCATGGCTTGTATGCATTTACCATTCGATTTTGGCACACCTTTATTCATTCTTCTGATTTGCAATATTCTTGCACTTTTCTTTTGTCTGGATAACTTCATGAAGACACAACTTCAGTTTAGACATCTTTCTACCATGGTCTCTGCTCAAAGTCAGAGATCACATGAACATATTTTGCTTTTAGAAAATTGTGAAATATGTTGTTTTAAAATCACTCATTATGATTGGTTGTATATTATTGTCTTAGAACGTGTGGTTTATATGATTTCATGCTTAACTTTTACTCACTTGATATATCCTAATTCTTGTTCAGAGAATGCCCCTGCATTTTGATGACAAACAGGGTTTGTGGGTTCTCAAGAGGGAATTGCCTGTAAGTCCGCTTATCAATTTAACATGAGCACATTGGAGTATATTGTTTGGTCTTATATTGAATGAAATTACTTGAGTTCTAAGCATTAGCTTTGTGGTTTAAAAAGATGACGAATGTATAGCAAAAGGAAGGAAAAAGGAAACTACCTTGTAAAATTGTCCACTTTCGTTAAAGATCTAATATCATCATAATCTCCTTATTACATGTATGATATAACAACCAAGATTGTTGAAGGATAGTGTGTTCACCATGTTGTGCAAGTTTCAGTCATGAATATCATCTTAGATAGCCTTAAAATATCTAGTCATGATTCCATAATGTAGTAACCTTATATTATTTCCCGTAAACTTTGATTAGTAAGCATAATGGCAACATCGGTATTTAATTGATTGCTGATGTAATTGTTTTGAACCATGAGCGCATCAGATGGCTGAGTTTCTTACATGAGGTATTTCATTTACTGTCATTATTGTTCCTCTATATCTAGATACTAGTTGCTTATTTGAGAGAGAATTATGAAATGGCAATTTGAGAACTCATTGAGTTCCTATTTCTAGACACTTAGGAGATTCAGCATACTTTATGAAAGTATCTAGGCAGTTAAGAATTCAAATATTGGAATGCATTTTCTTGTTTCTGGAAATGCTGCAAACGTGAACCCGTATTTTATTCACTAGACTGAAGATGAATTCCTTCTTGATCTATTTACTAGGATGGACATTATGAGTACAAGTACATCGTTGATGGGGAGTGGACATGCAATAAGTATGAGCTAGTGACCTCTCCCAATAAAGATGGCCATGTCAATAATTTTCTGCAGGTAAGGTTTCAATTATCGAATAAAACACTATTTTAGTCTTTCACTTTTGAGTTTAGTCTCAATTTAGTCCTTCACTATAGTCCAAATTTAGTTGAAAATGAGGGACTAAATGAATTAACTTTTATAATAGTGAGAGATCAATTTAAGACTAAATTTATGAGTAAAGGACAAAAGTAGTATTATACTCTTTAATTATCTAGCTCAGAAATGAAAATTTTACTGATTGAACTGAGTGCGCCACAATTTTTGACATCTTTGTATCCCAATGGAATTCTGAAAGTTTCTTCACCCCCTCCCCCTTCCATACATTCGCCTCCCCAATCTATACTCACACTCCTTCTAGTTTCAATTTATTTGAAACCGCCCCTCTATTAATATGATTGTAAACAGAGCTTATACCTTGTTTTTCCTCCTTGAATACTCTCAAGAGCCTACTTTAATGCAACACTGTACACAAATCAATAAAAGGCTAAGTTAATATTTGTGAGAATTGAAAAATGAGGGAGGTTAGCATAATATTTTCAAAACTAGAGGGCTGCATTGAGGTTTTATAGACTTCAGGGGAGGTTTACTAGAATTGAAACTAGAGAGGGTATGAGTGTAGGTTTTTACCCAGGAGAGGTGAATGTAATTAGCTTTTTCTGTTGGTTTGGGAATCAGGAAATTTTTTTATTGTAAAAGGAAGATAGCATTTGTACGAGTACTTTGTTCGAGCATAAAACACAATGGGTCACATGATATATATAGTTCAGGATCCTGATAAGCTTTAAAGCCTAACCACATGGTGGGTTTTTGTAGAACATGACAGTATTTCACCAGATCGGCTCTATCTGATATCAAAGTAAAGTTGGTAGACCAAACCAATCATTGACAAATACACAAGTATATTATGTACTTTTAAGTGGGATCTACTTACATGCTCACATATTTATCTATGCACGGAAAGTTTAATAAACCATATCTAGGCATGGAAAGTTTGTGCAGTGCTTTTCAATTGTGGATTTATTTTTCTTACCCTCCATGAATAGGTCCTTGACGACAATACAAGCTGTGTTAATGCCTCCCTAAGGAAGAGGTTGACTGGTGATGATCCTGATCTCACAAAGGATGAACGGCTGAGAATAAGACAGTTTCTTGAGGCTTGTCCTGATGAAGAAGAACATTGAACCATGACCTCGCTAGGGTCTTCTATATGTACAGTACAGTAGATGTATATATATAAATTATCCACATGAATCTGAACCTTGGAATAAAAACTTGCTGTTACAATTATGTTATTACTGTGCTGCCTCTGTTCAATTTCCATTACTTCACACTGAAATGTCGGAAAAATGTAAAGCACATATAACGGCTCCAGCCTTATTATCCCTTTTGAAATTACAATAAATTTTCAATTTGAGGAGTTTACATTTATTGCTATCTTGTGGAAATGTTTTAGATCGACTTAATTTATAAAAGATAAACCGAGTCAAAGACATATTGTCAAGTTCACATATGTGCTCTTGATGTCAGAATTTAAATCTATGCTAAATCATTGATTGTAAAATTTTTATCAAATATTTCTTCTTTCTTTCTTTTGCTTAAGTGAGTTAACTTGTGTTGATAACTTTAATCGGTTCTAGCATTGATATAGTTGTATTGATAGTTTTAACTTTGGCTCTATTTTTATTTCGGTCCAATTTACTCATTGTAAGACATTTTTATTTTTTCATAATTCAAGTCTATAATAAAACTCTTGAAAATAGATTAATTGTAACAATTTTTTTCTCAACGATTCAAGTCTAAATGGGCCAGACAAATGCTGTATAGAGTGTTTTAGTTGACTGAGTTTCTATTTTTTTCTCAATAGATAGGTTTCCTTATTTTTTCTCTAATTTTTTAATCACTAAAATGAAAATTTTGAAGAGAAAAATAGAGCTATGTTAAACATTAATTATCAAAACATTTTTGGCTGTTTGTTATTAATGGGTTCTCTCTGACCCGAGCAATTCAAACTCTTTCGTGGGACCCTAGCCTATTAAACCCCCATGAACGACTAGTCCTTTTTCATCTGTATAATAAAGAGCAATCAATTTATATGAAGGCACGAGGTTTAGTTACATCATAAAATACTTTATTAAGTTTTACCAATAATTATTACAATGTTCCTTTTAAAAAAAATTTACAAACATAAATATGTAAAAAAATTATTGTTCTTTTAGAAATGTATCGTATACCCTCTATGTCTGTTAAATTTATACAAAATAATAATAAACGAGTAATGACATTTCATGAGTTTGATATTTATGATAAAAATTTTAATTAAATATATTTAGTGAGATATTTATTTTATAGTCTAGCTGACTTGATTTTCATTTCTCAATGTATATAAACCTGATTTTAGTTCGCATGTGTAAGCTAGAAGTTTGAACTATTACATAGGAAAATGATTGTGATAGTTTTGGACCAAGCTCATTCATTAATTTTGAAACGAGTCAGGTTGTGATATAATGATGTAACCTTCATGCCTCTTCTCTTTATAATTTATAATTACTTTCATCAAATTATAAATCTTTGACGGTAGATCTGGTCTTTGCTTAACTGGAAGTGTTTACATTTAATTAAGGGTTTTTTTTTAATCTGGTAAAAAAATAAGGGTTTTTTTTTAAGTTAATTTAATGTTTTTTTTCCATAAAAGTATTGGATTTCAGGGAATTTTTGTAACAATTATTAGTAGAGTAAAATATCATTTAGTACTTATTTTTTAATTTATTTTCTCATAAAATCATTTTTTTTGTCCTTTGTTGATAAGGCATTTTTCAATTTGGTTAAAAAAAATTTATAAAAGATATCCCCACATACAACTAACTAAAGTTTTATTCATTATTATTATTATTATATCATTTTCAGTGACGGTCTTTACTAGAAAGAGGTACAATAAAAAAGTACTTAATGTCTATCAACTTGGCAATATGTAAGCAAAGCATTTAATGTAGATGTCTGAAAATCCAAAAAATAATTTTTAAATGTACATTGTGAAATTTAAATAAAATTTTTTTTATGAAGATGAACACTTAGTATATAATTAACATTAAACTTTTTTTAAATGTAATTATTATTAAAATATAGTTTCATTTAGAAACTTTGCTTTTATATCTATAAAAAATCACAATAAGCATGAATTTATATAAAAACAAAAGAAAATATTTAAAGAAAAAAAAAGCTTATAATTCAATGCACCATATTTAGTGGAGCTTATTTTCATGATATAAATATTATTATTTAGGTATTTTTCCAAAACAATTTCTTGTTTTGACCGTTGAACAAACAAAACCATAGCGCGTTTACGTCACTATCTCGGATCTATCGCTCACAGCTCATTGTGTTCATCAATCTTGACCCCACACAACTTCACTTTTTGGACTAAATCACAATGCTTTTTGTTTTTTTGGTCTAAGTATAATTTAGCACAAAACTTAATTTACTTGTAATTTAAAGCGTCTCATGTTTACGCAACTTATTCTTTTTGGGCTAAATGACAATACTTATATTGATTATTATTTTTGGTAAATTTTTAATTTAGTTCTTATAATTATATTTTTGTCAATATTTTATTATATATGCAGATTAATTTTACTTATTGTTAGCATAAATTATAACGTAAATAAAATTTTATTTTATTATATTTAGTTACATTAATAAAATTAAAAATAATATAAATAACTTTAATAGTATAGATTAAATTAAAATATTTATTAAAAATTAAGAAAATTATTAAATTAGTCTTTTATTCTTATATTTTGTGACAAATTGGTCCATTGCAAATACACTATGACAAATCAATCTTTCATAAATTATATTTTATGTAAAATTAATCCCTCATTAATCCAAATTAAAAAATTAATTTTGTATAAATTTAAATTTATTAGATATTGGTTTCGTATAAATTTAAACTTGTGAATAATTGATTTGTTACATATAATTTATTGAGAACTAAATTGTCATAAAATATAATAGGGGGAGACTAATATTGTACTTTTCTCATTAAAAAATTGACTAAAATTATGAGGACTTAAAATATAATTTTTTCTTAATTTTAATAACCTTTGAAAAAAAAAAAGCTTTTAATGAAACATACTTTAAATTACAAGGGAAGAATTGCAATATATCATTATTAATTTGAACATAAAATGTCCTTAGTTACGTAGAACTATAATCTCACTATTAGATTATACCTAGTGGCTTGTAAGTAATTTATAAATTAATTTTACGTTTGATTGTAAAGAATATTATATTTTAAAGCGATGGATTTTGAGATTTCTAATTTAATGCATCAAATAATTTAAAAACTAATGTTCTAGAACACTTAAAACAGTAAAATTTTTATAAAATCAAAAGGGAAAAAGTGTAATTCTACTTTTATTGTATTGTATAGAGATTGAATTATTTTTAATTCTTACAAATTAATAGTTATACCATTAAATGATGACTCTTTTAAGTTTCGTTTTGATTTTTTAAGTTTTTTAAATAAATATATAAATATCTAAATGATTTTTAAAATGTCCTTTGAATAACTCCGTTAATATTAAATTCGCTAACATTAATGTAATCATTCAAAGACTATGATTGTTCCGTTCTATTAGCACTCAGACTTAAAGCCTTGTTTGGTTGGATGTTATGTCGAATCTTTGCTTTCAAATTACTAATTAGACATGAAAAATACTAATCAATATAATTATTAACCATGTAGATGTTTATGTTAGTATTAACAAAATGTTGGAATTTTAACCTTTAAATCATGTTTAAGTACATTAATTAATGTAGGCAGATTGTGCCACACATTGACCGCTATTAAAAAAAGGAACAAATTGATTAAATAAAATAAAATAAAGATAATAAAAACAAAAGGAAGAATGGTTCTTAATAGAGAAAAATATTTATCATAAAATTATTATTTTGATTTTTTACTTATTGTAATATTTAAAATAATTACTCAAATTTTACACTTAATCCTTCACTTTTTAAATCAATATCAGATTGAATTTTTTTTATCAAACCATAAATTTTAAATCTAAAAAATTAAATTTGATATTTTTTTAAATATGAATAACTAAATGATATTTTTGGAACTAATAAAAAACTATTTTAAATATTTTAAAATGACAATCAAAGAATCTAGAAACCAATTTTTTTTTTTTTTTCATGAGCTTTGAGAATACATAATAAAAGAATATCAAGCAAGATTTAAAGTCCCATAAAAAAAATGTTTGGCTTTTAAGTTTTTTTTTTTTTAATTTTGGGGTCTTTATTGCAAATATTTAAACTTTTGATCCTTAATTGTGATTTTCTCAGAACAAAAACCGAAAAAACAAAATCCAGAATCCGAAGAGAGAGAGAGAGAGAGAGAGTAGCTTCGTTCAGTAACATATTCACGTTGACAAACACGGGCTTCGGCAAGGCCAATGCCATTGCCAACTCTCCCACTACTTCCTCTTCCTCTTTCTTCACCTTACTCTCGCAATTCCCATTCTCTGAACTTTTCCGTCACTTTCTCGGGAAAATTTCTTCATCATGGGTATTTCCCGCAACTCATCTCTCCCTCCCGAGATCGATGACAACACTGGTGGGAATGGCGGTGCTGCTAATGACGTTGGCTTCCATTCGATCCGCGATCGCTTCCCCCTCAAGCGCAATCCTATTCACTATCGTGACCGGCCCAGGGCCTCCTCCGATCGCCAATTGCCCAGAACCAGCCGATCTCACCTCCGTCACTTCAATCGCAAGGGGCTGCTGTGGTTGTTCCCTTTTAAAGGGAAGTCGGGTTTTTACATTATGCTTATCTTCGTGGTGTTCTTGTTTGCTTTGGCGTCCATGGTGTTGCAGAGCTCGATCACGTCTGTGTTCAGACAAGGCAGCGACCGTGGAAGGCTATTACGGCAAAATTTGAAGTTCGGGAGTACGTTGAAGTTCGTGCCTGGAAGGGTGTCGCAGAGGTTTATGCTGGGAGATGGGCTTGATCGGGTGCGGTCGCAGCCGAGAATTGGTGTTCGAGCGCCAAGACTAGCTCTTGTAAGTCTTATATGTATTTGGGTGGTCCTCTTGATATTCCGGACGTATGTGTTCTTGATTTCTTTTATTCTTCCTTAGTGTAATAGAAATGTTTCTCGAGTATTGATGGCAATGGAAACTGGTCGTGGAACCAAGATAGTCGGCTACATTTATTAAGGCTAGAGAGTATCGAACTGGAGTCAATATGTTGTAGAAATTGAATGTCAGTAGTAGAAAATATATATGGCCTAAATATATTCCTGAGCAGATTTGTGCTAGAAAAATCTGAGTACATGTACATTATAAAATATTATTTTTTAGGATGCTCGATATTGAATTAGTTGAAATGCTGGTTTTCCAATGTTTATGAGAAGGTGAATAGTGAATACTGGATAAAAACTAATCAATGATCGTATAAAACTTAATTAGAAATGGAAAACTTTTCAGGATTACTGTCAAAGATGAATGTAATAATGTTTTCACCGAGTAAAGTATGGATGGAGAAATAAAGATGTCTGCTTTCCTCTAATTGGAACAGGCATCATTTGCTAGACTTTTGCCTGCATAATTGAATGTAGACTTGCTATCATCTTGAATATGGCTCAAATTTTGTGGAGAATCAGAAAAAGATTAGTCAAGTTTTACACTCAGGAATATTTAAAAATCATTTTAAATGGGGTTTGAAGAGTTTACTAGACTTAATTTATCTAAGTATGCGATAAAAGTGCTTTCCCTTTTAATCTTCATTTAACTTACAAATAACACTAAAAAGAATTTTATATTATAAGTGCTGAGCTTAGTGTATAGAAACTTTGATCTATGTTAATTTTAAATAGAAATTGTGGTTTAGATAATTAAGGACAAAGGGTATAATTGTGTGTTGATTTTTTTATTCTTATGTGATTTCATAATTATTATCTTTTAGTAGATTTCATTGAATTCTGACTTTTCTCTTATGTGATTTTGTGAAAATTGTGGCTGTACCAGAGTCCTATTAGGTTAGGACTTAGGATCCAAACCTCTATTGTAGTCATTTTTGTTTTATAATGAAATAGCTATTTAAACCTTTATTCCGCACTGCTGTTTACTAGAAAACACAGAGAGAGAGAGAGAGAGAACCACAGAACTTTTACTTGGAACAAGAATATCTGTCTAAGAATTTTGATAGTTATTTAACAATTGGTTCAATCTTGGATTGTCAAAGCATATAAAGAAAAGCTTATGTTGTAATTTGTTACACTATACAAACAATTTAAGAACTTGTTCGGTTAAATGGTTTTTGGCACACTTTGTTTGTGGTAAATCTGCTATTTTGAGCAAACATTAAGAGTTGCATTTCTACTGAGTTGAGTTTCATGGCTGATTGGGTTGAAAATGAGACAAAATTGTGCCCATGAATGTATTATGTTGATTGTTATTGTTAATTTTAATTGGTTGCTTTTTTTGGGAAGTAATCTGAATATATCAGTAACTAGAGTTAGATGATGTTCATATCTGAAGTCAAATCTAATCCTCTTACCCTTATGAAACTTAGCTTCTTCAATCAATCCCCTATTTATTACTTGAATGGAAATTGAGCTGCTGGGTTGGAACCTGTAATAGAAGTGGGTCTCACATCTGTATTATAATGGTTGCAAGTATTGTATTTATTTATTATTCGCATTAGAAGTTCCAAAGAGGTACAACCTATGAGCATTGGTAATTCCAAAGGGGCCTACTTGGAAGTAGGTTTACAGCACGGTATTACCAAAAGAAATGGCATGTCTGCTTGTGGCCTCTGGTTCTCTTATGTGTTTGGCTGAAATTTTACAGAAAGCTGAGACTATTATGTTTTCCATTGAAAATTTGATTAAAGATCCATGACCGACTTCGTTGAATAATAAGTTTTAAGTTGGTCTTTACTTACCTAAATCAGCCTTTTACTACTTAATTTTTGAATTTTATCTGAAGGCCAATTACATTATCAAAAAATTAAATATAAACACATTATCACTAGTAAGTCCTATAGTTCATTAGTATCATTAACCCTTTAGTCTGCACTTAAAGCATCTAGATTAATTTCTCTATACCCTTAGAGTTATTATGGGATAGGGTGTTATTTCCAGTCTCCCTTGCTTGTCATTTTTTTTGTAGTAAAAGGAGTTCTCTGGTAGATATATATAGGGACTGAGAAGCTCTTGTTCATATTTAAGACAATTTGTGGTAGATTCTTCATTTTCCAGCCTTATTATCTTATTCTCTAGGAGGATGTCTTATTCTCCTCTGTTGTATCTTTTTTTTTTTTTTTTTTCCTAATAGGGGTTTCTTTGTCTATAAAACGTGGTATCTTGATTCATTGCTTATACATTGAACTGCTTGCATCTAGCATATTTAACAGTGCTTGTTTCATCTATGTCAGATTTTAGGTCACATGAGAAAAGATCCCCGGTCACTGATGTTGGTTACTGTAATTCAGAATCTACAGAAACTGGGTTATGTTTTTAAGGTGAGTCATTTGTATTTTCTTTATGATGTTATCTCCATAGCAGCTGATGCTGCTTTATTCAAACATAGACATTATATTCAAGTTATGTAATACACAAATCCTTATCAGAATGAGTCACTCCTGAAATGAATTGTATAGCTTGTTCATTTTATACATTTGAGTTGTTACTAAGGAAAGAATTTGAGAGTCCTATGCATTTCTTTTTCATGTTGGTTGACAGATATTTGCAGTAGAGAATGGAAAGGCACGCTCAATATGGGAGAATATAGATGGTCATCTCTTACTTTTAGGTCCAGAGCAGCAAGGCCAGATTGATTGGTCAATGTATGTGTGAATTTTATGTAATTTACTTGTCACTTCGTATATTTGAATAGGTTTGTCTTTATGACCTCTTTTTAGTGCTATGCTCGTAAACATTTTAAGATAGTTGATCTTAAGATATGAAGAGGGGTTGGATAGTTTATCTTAAAGATATGCAGAGGGATTGGAAAACCTTATTGTATCGATGGCAATTCTTGTTAAATCTATTTTGTTTTCTTTTGAACCTTTATTAAGAGTATATATTGTCCTCTGCCTTTTATATAATTTTTCTCTTCTTTAAAGTACTTTTTTTATAGCATGTTAGGGTTCAAATTGGATTACCTGTCTAATTTTTATAGCATTTTTTTCTGGTACCATTATGCTGTTATGAAATTATTGCTTGTTGTAACTTGACATAGATGGTTAATTTCTTTTTTTCCTCCCTTGCAGTTTTGAAGGTATCATTGTTGAATCACTAGAATCGAAAGAAGCCATTTCAAGGTGGGTTTTGTTCAATTCATCCTATCTAGCTCATGATTGTTATTGTTAAATTTTTAGATCTCCCAGCTTGCATAGAGGAAATATGGTGGGTATTGATTTAGGCCCGCAGGAGTTGAAACCGTGTTACTACCTTTTTACTGTTTTTAATAGTATATTGCTCATCTTTTCAGCAAGTATTAGAAAATCATACTATGAGCATGAGATGATTTTGATGGATGTGTTTCCTAATTAAGCTTATTTAGAATATCATAAATGATATTTGATGTGTTCAGACTGAAGTTTTAATGCTAATTATATTCTATGTATAATAAAAAGGATGAAATATTAGTTGTCTTTTGCTTCCTTGAAGACACAAGTATTTAATTCTTTTTTTTCTATTTTTAAAATTTTCTTTCGTTGATTTTAGTATTTTAAATGTTGAGAGGCTTCTAGATGAAGTTATCTTCAACTACATCTTGACATATTGTTGACCTATCATAGAGACCCTTGACTTTATTTTAATCATCTAAGGGCTGGAATTCCTGTATTCTCAAATCTTTGTGTGTGTTGGTCCTTTGGTGTTTTTATTCAGCAGAACAAGTATTCTGGGAATTCAGTCTGTGGAAATGAGTTGGGAAGGTGCATGTTTCATATGGTGGTTAAGGTAACAAGTGAGGACATAATATCCTAGAAAGTTGTTGGTTTATTGATATAGATTCTTCTCCTCTTGCCACTTAAATCTTATATATTTTATATGGGAAATAAATAAATGTCCCTAGAATTATTTGGGCTTCCATTATGTCACTAGGACAATTAGAAGGCTATTGATCTTTAGACAGAATCTGATCAATTGGATTTGAGGCTGTTAAGCCTTCTTTCTCTCTGAGGTCACTGGATGTGATGTGTCTCTTTGAAATTTTAGTTGCTGTGTTTAGTGAGTTTTATATTTGTGCAGCCTTATGCAGGCCCCTTTTTGTTCCATACCACTGATATGGATTATTCAAGAAGATAGTCTTTCAAGTCGCCTTAAAGTCTATGAGCAAAAGGGTTGGGAACATCTTGTTTCTCATTGGAGAAGTGCTTTTGGAAGAGCCAGCGTTATTGTGTTCCCAGATTTCACTTTTCCGGTAATGTTGCCCTTAAATATGCCAATCACATAAACATTGACATTATTAAACTTTGCTATTTATTAGACTTGTCTTAATTATTTCTAGGTAGTTTCTCAGAATTTATTCTGTCTTTTGTCAGATGTTATATAGTTTGGTTGATACTGGAAACTTCTTTGTGATTCCTGGATCACCGGTAGATGCATGGGCTGCAGAAAGCTATAGTAAGACCCATTCCAAGGATCAACTCAGAGAGCTTAGTGGATTTCATAATGATGATATACTGGTTCTGATTGTTGGGAGCTCTATTTTCTATGATGGTCTGTCTTGGGACTATGCTGTGGCAATGCAAGCCATAGGGCCTCTGCTGTTAAAATATGCAAGAAAAAAGGGTTCAACTGAGTCATATAAATTTGTTTTTCTATGCGGCAATTCCACTGATGGTTACAGTGATGCTTTACAGGTAGCATTTCTTTTAAAGTGTGCATCATGATTAGGATTTTTAGGTTTTAACCATTAAATTAATAATTAAGTACGCTTTTACCTTCTGGACTAATACTTTTGTCAGCATCAGTTTGAAAATAGAAACAATGACTATTGGCTATCTAAATTGTATGACTGACAATGCTATGTACTTAGTTATGTTTAGTTCACCTGTAGTGTCATAGTTTTAAGGTTGTAAAATTGTCCTAGAAATTGTTCACTGATCCCTTTAGCTTGTGGTGCAGGAAGTTGCTTCACGCTTGGGACTTCCTGATGGTTCTTTAAGGCATTATGGCTTGGATGGTGACGTGAACAGTGCGTTACTGATGGCTGATATTGTTCTATATGGTTCTGCTCAAGATGTACAGGGTTTTCCTCCATTACTGATTAGAGCAATGACTTTTGGAGTCCCAGTCGTTGCACCTGATTTGCCTATCTTAAGAAAATATGTGAGTTTGATCAAATTCTTCCTTTCCGTCACTCATTGATTTCTGTAATCATGGTTGCTTTGTTATTAGATTCATAAAGAGCTTCTATCAACTTACAGGTAGTTTATGGAGTCCATGGGATATTTTTTTCTAAACATAATCCAGATTCCTTGATGACTGCTTTTTCGCTTTTGCTTTCCAATGGAAGACTCTCTAAATTTGCTCATGCCATTGCTGCATCTGGGAGACTACTGGCTAAAAATGTGCTAGCTTTGGAATGCACAACTGGCTATGCAAGACTTCTGGAGAATGTACTCAGTTTTCCATCCAATGTGTTATTGCCTAGTCCTGTTTCTCAGCTTCAAAGGGGGGCATGGGAGTGGAATTTGTTCAAGAATGATGTAGATATAGGTGCTCATATGCAAAAGATTGATGATGGTTCCATTGGAAAGGATAGCATCATCTATGCCCTTGAGCAGGAGTTGGCTGGTCTTAATTATTCTACAAGCATCCCTGAGAATGAAACTGAAGTTCCATTCCATGATATCCCAACCAAATTAGATTGGGATATTCTACAAGAAATTGAAAGAAATGAAGAGAATGAGATGCTCGACACGGAAGAGGTACATTGTCTTACAATTGCAGCATTTACTTTGGTCTTCCTCACTACCTGCCTTTCTCCATTGCTCATGTATTTCATTCTTTTGAAATTTCAGATAAATTTAATAAAGATAAAAAATATCATTTGTTCCTGTTGTAGCTTGAAGAGAGGATGGAGAAACATGCCGGTATATGGAATGAGATATATCGGAATGCTAGAAAATCTGAGAAATTGAAGTTTGAAGCAAATGAAAGAGATGAAGGGGAGCTGCTGAGAACTGGACAACCAGTTTGCATTTATGAGATATACAGTGGTGCTGGAGCATGGACGTTCTTGCACTCTGGTTCTTTGTACCGTGGATTAAGTCTGGTATCTTAGTCCACAGTTATGATATTTTGCCATGTGAAAGTCATAATGTCCTCCGTGCTCTCCCTTGTTCTGTTTGACCCTCATCTTTTCTTTTATTTTTTTTCCCTTTCCAAATTAATGTCTTAGAAGTTTACAAGAGATCTTTTCTTAGAGCCATTTGATTATTCTACTCTCTGGATTACCACATTTAAAGTATCTAAACCAAACTAAGGGTGCTCCTGCTTTGTTTCATTGGCTCTATTTACTCATTTGAGACAGAAAAGGCATGAAATTTTTGCTCTAGTTACAATGGATGACTGCTTTCTTCTTTAAGATGACACAGATTTCATTTTTTTAGTCTTTTATCACTGTAAGAATTATGAGAATGCTTCTGGAAATTCTTTTGACATATTTTGTGATAAATACTGAAATACTTGTTATGGCAGTCTAGAAGGGCACTGAGACAATCGTCAGATGATGTGGATGCAATAAACCGTCTGCCTATTCTAAATGAAACTTACTATCGTGACATTCTCTGTGAAATGGGAGGAATGTTTGCAATTGCAAATAGGGTGGATAGCATTCACAGGAGGCCTTGGATCGGGTTTCAATCATGGCATGCCGCTGGTAGGAAGGTATTCCATATGTTGACTTAACTCATTACGACCTTTTTTTCAATACAGAACATAGATTTCTGTGTGTTTGTATTCTGTTGAAATCACACTCTCTGGCTGAGAATGTTACTTAAAACTATTCTTCCAGCCTTCCTGAAGAGAGTGATTCACATTATATTTTAGGCTATGTATCAATTATGCGAGAATGAAGTTAGGCATTGAGAAAATTGGGCCTCTTCATGAGACACATACTGAAATTTTCCTATGCTATAGTTGCTTTTGCAACCATTGCTCAGTACGTTCTTGCATTGCAGGTAGCATTGTCAGTGGAAGCCGAAAGGGTTTTGTCAGAGGCATTACAAGAGAATTCAAAAGGAGATGTGATATATTTTTGGGCTCACTTGGACATGGATTGGGGTGTCATCAGAAGCAGCAATGCACTTTCTTTTTGGACGATGTGTGACATCTTAAATGGAGGCAACTGCAGGTATGTAAATATGGATCATAGTGTCATACATCCATCTTTTGTTCAACACTCTCTTTCAGCTGCTAAATAATTTAAATGATCCGATCACTTACTCTTATCTGTCATATCCTAAAGTTGCATCTATTGTTAGCTGCTGTATCTACATATAGTAACCAATCAAGTTATGTAGTATGACATTTGCTGTAGCTTATGCAAAAAATTAGACTAGCTCTTTCGTAATGTCTGTAAATACAAAATGGAGTTTCTGGACTTGAAGTGACCTATTGTGATCACTGATCAGAACTCCTCTGCTATAGGCCCTCGAAATTAGATATTGGGGTTTGGGATTTTTGAGTTCGAGCATTGTAATGTGTTTCAATCGTATCTGATATTAAGCTTAAAAAATGCATTCAGAACTGTTTTTGAAGATGGCTTCCGCCAGATATATGCATTGCCACCATATGCAGAGGCACTTCCCCCTATGCCTGAAGATGGAGATCATTGGTCAGCATTGCACAGCTGGGTGATGCCGACCCCTTCATTCTTGGAGTTCATAATGTTCTCACGGTGATTAAGAGATCAATTTTAGATTTCATGACAATAGGGTTGATTGAAGGAATTTGCCTTTGTCTGAATGAAACTATAAACTGAAACATGATTAGTCAATGCAGGATGTTTGTTGATTCCGTTGATTCCCTGCACTCACTGCACTCAAACTCCAGCAAATCTAACGTGTGCTTGTTAGGGTCTTCAGAGATTGAAGTAAGTTATTTACGTTAGCTTTTGAGGCTTCATTATCTGTTTTCATTCCTCACATTTGTTTGTTCTACACAGAGAAAGCACTGTTACTGTCGAATTTTGGAACTTCTCATCAACGTATGGGCTTATCATAGCGCACGGAAGATGGTATACATAGATCCTAACACTGGTACCATGGAAGAGCAGCATCCGGTTGAACAGCGCAGGGCTTTTATGTGGGCAAAATACTTCAATTTTACTTTGTTGAAAAGCATGGATGAAGATTTTGCTGAGGCTGCTGATGATGGTGACCATCCGAGAGATATTTGGCTGTGGCCATTAACGGGGGAGGTGCACTGGCAAGGGGTCTATGAAAGGGAGAGAGAAGAAAGGTATAGGCTGAAAATGGATAAAAAGAGAAAATTGAAAGAGAAACTAAATGAAAGAATGAAATATGGTTACAAGCAGAAATCACTTGGACGATAGGAAGGGTTATATACTTGAACGTTACATAGCCAAATACTAAAATCCTATTTAGTCCTCTGTTGATAACCCAATTCTCAAGTTGGTCCTTATTAGATTTTCATTCTTATTTTGGTCCCACATGTTACAAATTCATCCAATCTAACCACTTGATCCGATAGTGAACCACTGACGTTGCTAATGGATCTAGCAACATGACATGTTTACTATGATGTGGCATCATTAAATGTCATTGGATGGATTTCGAAATATGGGAGACCAACGTGGGAATTAAAAGCTGTTATGAACTAACTAGAGAATGATTCCATTTGTAGAGGATTAAAATAGAGTTAAGGTCCCAAAGAGCTAAAATCTTTCTGACTTGACAGAGCCACTGAAACCAGTTTTGCTTGACTTGGAAATTGGAGAAGCTTTGATTCTAACAATATTGGCAGAGACAGATTCCATTTCTTTCTTTCTTTGACCGAATACCTTTCCTTTAGTGAACTATGAAGAGAGTATGAGAGAAGGGTGAGACTGAGAGAGCAAAAGGACCTTTCCGTTTAGCTGCTGCTATTAACTAGTTTCATGGCCTTTTTTCATGGTCATTTGTAGCTGCTGCACAGAAGATAGGGGTCCAAGAGTACCCATAGCCTTATAGAAATTCTTTCTCCAGTTAAGGGACATTCAATTTAGCATAAGTTTGTATTCTTTCATTTCTGTATATTATTCATCATTTAGTGGCAATTTTGTGTAGAATAATGGCTGGCTTTTACTTGGACAGTTTTTGTTACTTTCTTCCCAATTATAATCAAAGCTCAGCTTATCTTTTCCTAGGAGGTCAATGAATTAGTTTTGACATGGAATCAAAATTTTTATGACCAGGTCATAAGGAACTTAATTGTTGACACGAACCATTATTTAATAGTTTAAATTTTTGTTAAAACTCTGACTCTTACTCATATTTCTCAATTTCAGTTATGAAGATTTATCTGAGTGAAATCTATCATTAAGATATGTTTGGATTAGAGAAAATTAAAAAGAAAGGAAAGTAAATCTTCAATTTAGACATTTCTATTTATTTAGATATATATAATCTGTTCTGTCATTCTAAATATATTTATTGTTTGTCAATCTAAATATATTTTAAAAACTTTAAGTTAAAATGATATTATGATTCTTTAACTTAATTAACCGTTTTAAATTATTTTTTTAAATTTAAAATGACTATTTAAGTTTCAAATTCGTTCCTTAAGATATGTCCATGAAAAGTATATGAAATGAATTAGGAACTTAAAATAACACTTTTGAAACACTTCAAACTTAGAGACTTAAAAACACTTTAAACTTAAATAACCAATGAAAAATAATAAATAAAGTTAAGATATTGAAATACTCGGTTAATATTTTGTTTCTTCTTCTTTTTCCTCTTTTGCAACTCATTTTCTCTTCTCACTTCTCTCTCTCTTATATTTTCTCAACATAATAGAAATATTTTGTTATTGTTTTAAATTTCTAAATCTAAAAGTGATTACTTGAGCTTAACAATTAGGAAAAATATTATAAAAAAGGACAAATTTATGTTCTTAGTTTCTCTTGTTCATATACTTTGCTATATTTAGCATTCATTTATTTTCTTTACTAATCCACCCTTGTTTTACATATTCTTGTAAAGTTAAGAAAGATGAAAGAAACGGAAATCATTTATTTATAAAAGAAGAGGGAAGAATGAGAATGAACAGAGGTATTACATAAAATGTTTAAAAATGATCTTTTAAGTTTCAGACTTATTTCAAATTTCTTCCATATAATGTATATAAAAGAAACGTTTGAAACAAATTTAGAATATAAAGGATCAAATTAAAAATAATAAATGAAATGAAGAGGACCATTTTAACCAAAAATTTAATGTCCTTGGTGGAGTAGTTGGATCTTTCATCTAAAGGGTAGGGAGAGGGTTAGGTGGTCACTCGTACAATTTCTTAACTTTTATCAGAAATTAGATTTGAGATCTGAAAAATATTCACACACACACACTTATATTTCATACTTTTTAATGGAAGACTAATCTCTTTCAAATTAAAATTGCAATGAGTAAATTTTCTCATGTTTTCATATAAACCTGAATTCATGTTAGAATGAAAATTTAATAGTATAAATTTATATTAAATTAATATAATGTAATTATTTTTTTATATATAAATTTAAATTATTAAATTTTCATTTAACAATTTATTATAATCAAATATGACCTCATGTTTTTATTAGAATATAAAGAGATTTGAATTGCTCAAATTGACAAATTCTAGAATTAAACAATTGCGTTCAATCCTATTCAAATCATTCTAATTAATGATGTGACGACTGGAGACTTCAAATTAACTGGAACCTAAATTATGATTCATAACCGTGGTTACAATGGACCATGCATGCATGTAATTATTCACTCACAACAATTATATTTTCTTCGAGTATGTGTGTAACTGTGTATATAAAATATACAGACATACACACAAACACACGATTATTTCGCTGAAACCTCACCTGTTGGAGCAGACTTAATTCACAGACAAAAGGGTTTGTGTCCGACAGTTCTGAGAGGCATAAATCACAGTAATATTATAGAACTAGGTGGACTGGACTGGACTGGACAACACTCTTGGAATATATCTGCGAAGAACTGTTCTAAAGGAAGATTCCAAGCTCATGGCATGTGGAGCAAGCAGACTTAGATATGCACTACTTTAACACTAATATTCTCTCTTCTCCTTATACCATTCTTCTCTTTAAAAAAATAAGTGTAAATCTAGGTCTCCTCCTTAGGCCATCTCACACACTTCTCCATATTCGTAGATATTGAAACGGATGACCTTTAGTAGTGTATGGCTACTAGAGATTCTTCGGTAAGATAATATTTGTTGCATCAAAAATGCAATGGTCTAAATTTGTGGATAGAAAAATAATTGCATGCGATCAAACAAAATAATATGGAAAAAAATATATTTTTAATTTTTTATTTATCACAAAATTATTATTTCAGTGCCTTACTCATTAAAATGTTTAAAATAATCTTTCATTCATTAAAAAATATCATACTTGGTCATTTACATTTTAAAAAATAATTAAATTTAGTTTTTCTAGCAAACTCTAAATCCTAAACTTAAAGGAATAAATTTGGTAATTTATTGAAAAATGAAAATCAAATGTGACATTTTTCATTAAGTGAGAGGATCATTTTAAATGCTTCAATAAGTGCGGGACTAAAATTGTAATTTTATAACATGTAAGGAACTAAAAGTTATTTTACTCAAATAATATGCATGCAGTCATTAACAAAAAGTTTGAATCATTAAATAGACTATTTCCTCCTATTAATTAAGTTAATTAATTTTTAAATATTTTGTTAGTTGTTATCCTTTAGAAATGGAGACTTGAAAAATTTTTTACTTTGCTCTATAATGGTGTACGTAATGCTATTTTTTGAAATTTTACTCTAGTTTTTTCACCCACCAAACATAATTATTACTCCACCAACCCCACCAAGCTTTTTCGGCATTTTCTCATCACTCTGAAATCTGCATCATCAGCCAACTTAAATCGAGGGAATTGATGATCGAAGTAAGAAAATTTGAATCTGTTTCATTTAGCGTTCCAAGATGAACATAAATTAAAATCATTATGTACGTATAGTATTTGTAATTTGTTGTACTCTATTAATTTGAGCTTCGTGAATTAACTTTTTCAGTTTTTACATTACTACACTAACAATAATTTACAACGAGGGATGATCAATATATATATATATATATATGATTGTTTAAAATTCTAAAATTCATTCATTCGTGATGATAAATTAGCAGAAAACATATTCAGTTCTATTTTTTGTTCCATTTTTTTTTCTCATGTAGAGCGTATCCATAGAGATAACATGCATCTAATTTAGAAGACGGGACAGATACATCACAAAATGAGTTAAATAAACTACTAATGAATTACAAAAATTAATTATTTGAGAAAAATTATGAACAAATACAAAAAAAGAAGGTGAACAAATATAATTGTCTCTTTACGATAATGTCGATCAACCTCCCTATTAAATATATCTTGTTTAGATCTAATGCTTTAAAATTTCTCAAACAATATAATTGACATAAATGTTTTCATAGGCATATAGATCTACCACCATAAGTGTAATTGGTAAATCTAATTAAAATCCACCCTAAAGTTATATAAATATATTTTTATTTTTATTTTCTATGACAAATCAATAAGTTAAGTTTCTCAACAATTTGACGTGGAGTAGGTTTGATGGAATAAAATTAAATTGTTGCATGAAATAGTGATACAATACTATATCTCCACTTTTGTCAACTAGCTTGCTCATGCACCATTATTGATTCACATTTGGCAGCATTCCCTCTTGTATGCACTGCCACCACATTACACATGACCGTGACCAAACATTTATTTCAGCTTTGTTTTCTTATGAGCACTATAAAAAAAAATAATAATAATAAATTACTTTCATAGTGTGACCTGTGTGAGTATCATGGTAAAAATTGTTTCATTTTCAAAATATTAATCCCTCCAAAAACAATTTTAAACCTCAATGTATATGATCCTAAACTTGTGTGTATATTTATTTTTTTTTACTGCAATATATTATACATAAATACATGGAAAAAGCTACATCTATAATGGGATATTCTCATACCATATATAAACATATCTTATAAATTGACAGATATATATATATATATATATATATTTATATATATGCAGTAATTTCTTTTTTTTTTTTTTTTATGGGGTCGTTGAATTGGATTTGGAATTTAGTGGCAGAAATCAGTGAATATATTTCACCCAGAGAATTTTTTTTTTTTTTTAAAAAAACAAATTCATGAGAAGAATACATAAATTTCCGTCAGATCTTTGAAGAAGAAAGGGGCAAGTTTCTACAGAATTTGTACTTATTGATAATGTAAATCTAAGATATAGGTGTCAGACCGACGGACTGATAGAGATTCAGAGGGCCAAAAAGGTTTGCATGCATGTGCTTCCAAACTTATCAACTGATTGACTTGCTGGAACCTCAAAGAACTCTCCTTTCTTTGTATTTTAGCTCTATATATATATGTATATATATTGACATACTATAAATTAATATAAAATTTTATGAGTATGATATCTATAGTTAATTAGATTTTTTATAAATGTAGTAAAGTGAAATTTGAAAAATTGTAATTTTGCACCACAAAATTAATTAGTTTACATTAATTTTGACCATTAAAATTATGATCTAGTGATCAACAATTTACCTATCTCTCTTCCTCTCTCTATATATAAGGACGGATTTAAAGATTTGGTTTTAAGAAGGATGAAAGTCTTTGAAACAAAAATTTAAATTAAAAAGGGTAAATTCTTACAATTTAAAGAAATAAATTCTTATAAATTCAAGAACTAAATTATAAATATAATATAAAATTATATATAAAAGTTAAAATTTTAAAAATTCAAGTAGGACTTCTCTTTGGATCCATTCTTGCATATATATATATATATATATATATAATAGAAAATGGAGGAGGAGGAGGGTGTAATGCATAGGATACCATTGGGAGACAAAAGAGGATGAAGGGGTAGGAGATGATGAGATGGCATATGGTCGAGGGATCCCAAACAAAAGGCAGAGAGAGAGATAGACGGAGAGATTGATGCAACTCCTAATAATGCCAATGCCTCTCTCTACAGCTGGGTCATATATACATACATTGCTACCCATTCCTTCCTCCTTTTGTCTAATTATTATTATCATCTCTCTCTTTCTCCTTCTCTATATATATCTTCTTTCATTTTCATCTATATTTTTCAAAAAATAAAAATTATATATATGCTACTGCTAGGTAATAGTATAGATACATGACCACCTTCCTCCACATGATCTGCCTCAATATTATCTTCTCTATATATTTATATGGAGAAACATATCACATTAATTGCTTTTAGGGTTTTATTTCCTTTATTATGGTAACAAGAAAAAACATGAAGATCGTGTATGATCTCTCCTTTATTTGCTTCACCTACTATATATATATATATATGGCACAGATGATTAAATCTTACATCTTTTACAGAGTTCTCACTACTAAATTATATTATTTAATTGTTGGCTTGTTACTCCATGTCCTTTTTTTTCTTTTATATTTAATTACAATCAAGTGGTATCCAAATAATTTTATTATGTGAATATTTCAACTGATTTATCTTTTCAATTTAGTTAAAAGTTAGTCAAGATTCTCCAAAAATCAATTAGAATTCAAACTTAATTAATTATGACACTGCCTAATCTGGCAACACTTATAGCTTGTCGGTGTTAAGTCAGCCCTTGAGGTTCTTCCACAAATTCTTTCACTTTACAATATATAACATAAAAAAAACAATTGATCATTTATATATATATATATATATATATATATATATATATATATATATATATATACCAAACCTAAATAATAATTACAGTGATGTGATAATCAAACATTACTAACCAATATTAATCACATTTTACAAAATTCAGGCAAAACAAGAGTGGAAATGATAAAGCAAAAAGGATAAAAGCCTTTAATTAATTAACTGCAGATATATATATATACATACATACATACATACATACCCTTGTGATTTATCTCGTTCAATGGATCTGGAGATTTCCTGTTTCCTGATCTACATGTACAGAGATATAAGGGAATATCAATATTAAAATAAATCAACAAAAAAAAAAAAGTAAGCTAGATAAGGAAAGGTCAAACTTGTTAATCAACTTTAAGATGAAGAGTAAAGGTGCGGTAGTTAATGAAGCAGGCAGGACTTGGAATGTTGGTGAGTCTTTGTTTCTTCTTCTCTAAACTATTCCCATCACTTTATCATACCCTCACCTAGCTAGGGTTGCGTCCACCTTTCATACCCTCTCTTTTATATATATATATATATATGGGTCACCTTCAATAAAGACAATTCATACCCCTATATATATACACACACACACACACCCTTATCCTAGCTGGCACTTCCTTCAAGACCACTCAATTATTTTTATTTTTTATTTCTTTTAAAAAAATACTTTTAATTAGCATTGGTAGTGTGTGACACGTGCCTTTATTATATATATATATATATATATATATGGGGAATATTAATTATATGTGATTGGCTACATATCTACCTTCACAAATCCTTATCATGAATTATCTGATCTTTTACTATCAAATTGAAAAAATGGTTATAATTATGGATAATATCTTAGTCTTAATGTATATGATCCAGTCTTGACTAATTATGATAGTGGAACATTAATGGTCGAGAGTGGAGACGTGCAATATAATATGATAACAAATTTGAAACACATATATGTGTGTATATATATATATATATATGTGTGTGTGTGTGTGTATATGTATGTATATAGTGTATTAGATAGATATGTTAATTTTAAAAATTTAAAGATACATATATATATATATATATATATATATGCATATTTATGTGTATATGTACATATATTTTAGCAGCTAGAATTAATAATAAAGGAAAATTATATAAAATATAATAAAAAAGATGATAAAATAAAAGATAAATTAATAAAATAATATCACAATTAATGAAAAAAAAAAGTCAAAAATATTTTAACACCAATTTAATACTATTTTAGTGCATTTTGATACATATTCTATAAAAAAAAACTTTTAATGCATATATAAATATATCATATCGAATGTGTAACGGGAGCAATACATAATCGGATACGTTTTCTGATCGGAAATATCGGCGCATCTTAGCTAGGAGGGAGGGATATATATTACTGTGTAAATGTCAAAAGTATAAAGAAGATTATCTGGATGGATAATGATTAGTGGTGAAAACCAAGCATAATAGTAAATAGACAAAGCACGTGCAAAGATTCATCTAATTTCGTAACCCAAATCTACACTTTGCACCATTTTTTGTATTCTAACGCAGAGACACATTAACAACCAAGGATAAGGTAGTAGATATCAGTATTCAAGACTCTTAGGTGGTATCCTATGCTAGCCAAGTAGCCATACATACATACATACATACATACATACATACATATATATATATATATATATATATATATATATATATATATATATATAATGCATGGCCATGTGCTAGGGCTTGAAGGGAAAGCGAAGCCTAAAGAGGGACCCACCAAGTAAGACATGCACATTTGGATCATCACACATGGTGGTGTTATTTTTGGAGGGGACAACATAAACATCATAATCTCTGGACTTTTGGATAGTGGAAGATTACTATGCATAACATGAACTTCATTGTTTTTATGGCCAAATACAGATCCCATATATATATATATATATATATATATATATATATCTTGATTCTCAACTTAATTAAGTTCTGATTTATTGAGATATATGCAATCTTTAATTATATGATTTCATCGATCAATTAATTAGAGATAAATTGAAAATTTAGGTGTTAGTCTACTGGGCCTCTTTAATTTAATATTTGGTTAGTTAATGCTAGAATTTTAATTTTTCAAAATAATAATTTTATTCCAAGTTAGTTTTTTTTCCCCCGATGTTTTTATACAGATTTGTAGAATAAATTTGCTATTTTTGATTTATATATCCATTAGTTTTTAAAAGTTAAAAAGACCTAATATTTTAAGGACCAAACTATTTGTTTAGTCATTAGAAAAAAGTCTACATGACTTTTAGCTTTATTCTTATAATAAATAAGAGCCATGCAAAAATTTATGAACCAAGATAGTACTAATCAAGCCTTTCTATATACTAATAACCTTAGGGTGGCACTAACTAGATGCCACAGGCAATTTGCAATCTCATTTTAATATTTTGTCCCAAATTGTTTGAAATATTATTATCTAGCTCTATCATTTATTAATTAAAGCAAGTTGTAAATTGTAAAAGTACCTAGCTGTATAACTATGAATTATAAGTTGCTATTTGGAGGACAATAAACACAAATAAAATTTTATAGAATAATTGTTTCCCACAATTTACCATTAAATTAAAATTTATTCTTATAAGAATCATCTTCATAAAATTTAATATTGATCGAAAATCATTTTATGCCCTGCTAATTAATTTATTTAAAAATTAACAAATTTTGTATTTTAAATATAAAACATTTTCAGTTATCCAATTCTTATAACATTGTTTGAGATGAAATATTAATATATATTATTATCTAACTCAAAAACTAAATTAATTAAAATGACATCCTCTAATAAAATATCAAAAGTTTTAAAAGGTTATATGTGTGTGTGTGTCTATATATATATATATATATATATATATTGATATATAGAAAAATCGTAAGCAAAATTTAATAATTTCAGATAGATTCTCAAATGTTCTATAATTTATTTATTACAATTTAAATATACTTGATGATTCCATCACCTCTCCATCCCGCCTGGACCATTAATTAGGTGGATGAAAGCGATATATGACGAATAATTTGTTTAGGCCAAAAAAAAAATAATAATAATGGAGAAAACTTTTATGTAGAATTCATTAAAATGAAAAGCAGTACTCAATTTTTCATTTTTTTTAATTTGTCAATATTGATTGCAACATTAGGAAAATCATTAAGCAGGAAATGGATCAATATGCATCACTTAGCAAACAGTGAATTGAATTTAAATATAATCAATCAAAGGATATTTTAATTCCAAGAACGGTCTAGCAAGATTTATAGGCAGAGAAGTTTTCTTAATTAATTGGTAAATTAATTAAAAAAATCATAGGATTTACAATAACTTATTTATACTAATTACCTTTCAACATCTTTACAGGCTATATATAGAAATCTATTTAAATATTTAGAAAATCATTTTGAAGTGTGTGTATACACACACACATAGACTTAATCTGAGCCTTTATAAAATAGGTTGAACTTATATTTAAATTTATATATTTTATTAGTTTGAGTTCAGGTTTAAGTCCAATTTTTTTTAGAATTTAGGCCCAAGCTCGAGCTCTATAAAATGTTCAAAAGTCCGATCCAACCAATTTATACTTATATAACCAAAAAAAGTTACAATACGAAAAAAACTTAATAGATATAATTTGTTGAACAAAAAAATGATATTAGTAAAATTGAAAAAAAAAACTATCATTCATAAAATTTATAAAAATATTAAAATATAAATATATTTATATAATCTATTATCATGTAATGTCAAAAAATTAATGTAAACAAATAATGTCAACAAATTTAATAAATATAAATATAGATATATATATATATATATATATATATATATATATATTCAAGCTTCTGAATTCAAGCTGAGTTTTTATTAACTAGGTTATTATCCATTTTATTTTAAGCGAGCTATTCAATAAATGATCAGGTCTATATATACACTAACCATTTGTATCACATATGTGGCTATGGAGAATATATCATAAATGGTATTTAGCAATGAAAATTTTATATAATTTTATATGGATATTTAATTACGTTTATGATATTATGATACGTAATAATTCAATCGACATTGAGATTAGAGAGAAGTCAAACTATAGAAAGGCTCTTTACATGATGTTTCTTTCTTCACACAGCTCAGTGGACTAGAATAGCAAAAACTAATTATTCCCAATACATTATGTGATGACAAATGTTTAAAAATAAAATTATAAGTACTAAAGTTATGCATTTTGACTATGTGTAAGTATTAGTTTTTCTCATATTTATATTTATCTACAAATATATGATTAATTTTAATAATGCAACTGTTTTTTTTTATAAATTTTAAATTGAAAAAGAGTATATCAAGACAAGATGATGAGTCCAAAACTTCTTGTTTTCCTAACTATAACTAAGTTTAATATGAAATTAACTAGAGATTATTTTAACATGATTTAATAACAATAGATACAAAATTATGATGCTTATATCTGTTTTTATTTTTTTAATTGTAATTTGTCCCTTAATAAAAATTTCGTTCAATAAACTATATATAACCTCTCCAAACTAAAGTCTAACTAATTACATTTTACCAATTTTTGTAATTTTTAAAAAAAAAATTGTAAAATTAGCACATGAATTTTAAAATGTAACAAAAAACCACCTAAATTTCAGACTAGATTTAAAATATTAAATAAATTAAAATTAACCGTAAGAAATTGTTTTCTCACGTACATATAACTTCCGTGAATTGACATTGAGTTAAAATAAAAATGTAAATGTAAGAGACAACATAATTTATTTATTTATTTTATTTAAAATTTATAATGAAATTTATTGTTATATTTTAAATTTTATCTATCCATTCATAATTAAAAATTTTTAAGAAAATATTTTCAACATATATATATATATATATATATATATATATAGAATGACACATTAAATTATATTGTCAGATATTCGATGAAACTAGATTAAAAAAAATCATTAAAAGGAGTCGCCCCCCAGATTTGCTAGAATTATATAATTAACAAATTTGTGAATTAATTTGGCCAAAAGAAAATAGAAAAGGTTATAAATAAATAAACCACCAAACAAAAAAAGATGGAAGGTGAGGTGGAAGAAAAATGAAATTAACATGGTGCAGAGGTTGTTGGCACGCGCCTAAGTCACGCGTGGATCTATATTCAGTCGTTTACTGATTGCCATCAGCCTCTAACGTGAAATTTACGTTCCACTTAAGGCAGTTAATTCCAATTAGCAAAGCAGCCTTAATTATCTGCTGCACCCGACCCTACCTATTAAACCAATCAAATATCGCCACGTCACATATGGAGGGTATTTATGTCAAATCGAAAATGATAATCTTACACGTGGAATATTCCCGTCTGTCTGTCATGTACAACTACTCTTCTCTCTCTACGGACAGAAGGAATCCCAAAGCTGTTGAAATTGTTCATAACCAAAATGCAGTAATAGGACAAAATTAAACTATAATTAAATATTAACCTCTAATAATTCTCGCATTAAACGAGAAGATCCCATTTTATTACATTTAAAAAATATTCAGGATTTGATTAATTTTTTAAGTAATTTTAATTCATTATAATTAATTATAATTCCTCCAATGCTCATATTATCAATGTCTCTCAGCAGCTGTTAATCAGTCACCTGACCATTATTGGAAAAAAGATGTTTCCACCATTTTTTAAACATATTTGTACACATGATCATATAATAAAATTTAAATTATTCCCAAAAACTCTCATTTAGAATTTTTTACTATTTATTTCATTGGTTCTAAAAAACATAAGATTACACATGGTCACAATTTTTTTTTTTTTTTACTTTAAATCAAGAAGAAATTATTTATATAATTAAAATTATATTAATCTGAATATTCAGGCCAAAAAAAATCCTCATTTTGCCGTATTAAAAAGCTGTGTGAAAAATCAAATAGAAAGCATCTCAGGTATTTTACCAAAGGAGAATGATAATAATAAATTATTAATAATATTACCTTAATTATAACCTCTCGTTCTCTCTCTTATCTTTACGCTTTACCTTCAAACGCACGCTTTCAAAGCTTTCTCTAAAGTCTCCCTTCTTCCCCCACCTATATATATACACACACTCACAAAACGTACCTAAACCACCATTTTATTTTTATTTTTATTTTCTCGTCAATTTTCTCGCCCAATTTTCTCGCCATCCAAACACCTTCCTCTCCAATTTTCACCACCATGTCCACCGATTTCCAGCTCCTCCCTGATCTTCCGAGCCCCCGAGTCTCCTCCTCCTCCTCCTCCGTCACCGCCGCTGCCGTCAAAATTGAGCTACCTCCAGAGGAAAACGACCGCGAAGCGGCGGCGGCGGAGCCTGCGGAGGCGGCGCAGAGCGAGAGAGACGGTGGCGAAGAGGACGAGAGCTGTCGGACTCCGACGTCGAAGGAGAACAGAATCCCGGAGGTGCTGACGTGTCCGCCGGCCCCGAGGAAGGCGAAACGCGCCGTTTCGTGCAAGAGAAAGCTTCTGGAAGAGTTTCAGTTGTTCGAGAAGGTGAATAAGGACGAGATCGACGGGTTCTTCAGATCGAATTATCCCAAGAGGAGCTGCAGGTGTACATGATCCCATGAACCTGCCGGTACCGGAAACAAAATCCCCTTGTTCGCGTGGCTGTTGTAAGAGTTCAACGAAGCCAGTGAATACACAAACCATTTTCATCTTCTTCACCTGTTCGATTCATTTCCTTCCTTTTTTTTCATTTTTATTTTTATTTTTGGTCTCACACGTTATTGTTTATATTCCACTTTGCATATCATTATGTGAAGATATATTAGATCCAGAATCCTATATGTTCATTAATTACATATCAACGAAGTGTTGAATTATCCCCAATTCTATGATCTTCTCATCATAATCCTAATATTGTTAATTAGATTGCCATTTTTTTTACTTTTGTATAATTATATTGGGATATTACTGAGATAATTAATAACCTATGGATAATCTTGAATCAAATGGGAAAACAAAAAGTGGTGATTTTTCTGAATCTAATGGTTTTCTGCTTGCGTTATGAATTCATTTCGATATCTTTCTCTTAATGGGTTTTAATTTTCTATAGCTAATGGTGTGTAATTCTCTTTATTTGAGTTATTTTGTGGGATTATTGAATAATGGAAAAAAGTTTATCTGAAATAATCATGTAATTAAGAGTACTGAGATGAATTATTGTTCCATGTGTTTACATAATTATTCTTATTTTTTATTAGTACAAATAATGACACAAAAATGATCTATTCAAATCTCTCGCAGTTAACAACTTACATAATGTTTTCATTGACCCACTACAATTAATTAAGTGTATCAAAATTGATTATAAGATCTCTTACAAACTATTCAAATTCGCAATGATTAAATTATATTCCACTACATAATATATATTTTCATCAATCAATTACAATTAATTATCATGAGTAAAATTAATTATTTTTCCTCTTGAAAATGGGGAAGAGAGAGGTTAATAATGGTAGATGAGTTTGGTGGCTTATAATTACGTATTGAAATCAAACACTACTATCATAGTATAAAGAAAGAAGGAATAAGCAAGCTTTTTCTGGTTAATTATTCTTAAAATAATAATTGTTGGTTAATAATATAAGATTGATGTGTGTGTGTGTGTGTTTGACAATTATGGATGAATGTGTGGAGGGTTGAGTATTAGACACGGCTTTGGGATTGACGAAGAACCGTGATTTTCTGTGTAAGAAAGAGAGAGATTAATTAACAAATAAAGGGATATATATGAAAAAAGAATATTGAATAATAAATAATTACAAAAGGGATATCATAGGGATCCCATATGGATGCGAATTCTATGTAATGTACCTTAGAAATTATCAAATGCTACGTCCAAGTCTTTTTTTGTCTTTATGAGAAACCCAAAAAAAAATAATAATAAAGGTTACTATTAATTTATGAAATACCCACATGGCTAGCTAGGAATTTAACTGCTGGAACGCCATGTTTGAATCAATATATATGTTCGGAATTTTATAAATTTTGGGTGGAATTGTGCATGTGACTGCCTTTTTAATTAACGAGTAATAAATTAATATAATTCTTGTTGGCGATTTCCTCTTGTTTATTTTTTATTATTATTATTATTTGAATGTTTTATTCAATTTGTCATTACTTGGTTTACATGTAAAAATAGTTTGCTTTTTGATAGCATGAATCAAGATGTTCCACAAGTTGTTGAGGTGGACCAAATTTTAACTTTTAATTAAAGCTATTACAGCTTTATTTTTTGGGTGGATGTGTCTATATTTATATACAGGTTAGATAAACTTTATAATAATTGGCCAAAAAATACTTGATGATAAATCAAAATTAAATATATGCGAATGATATTGAAAAAGATGTTTCATTTCAACATCGTAACCTCTTAAGTTTTCAATTAAAAGTCTTTAGTATATGGATTGTACTATTTTTGGCATTGTGAAGAGACAATAATTGTTTGAGGTGAAATTCCAATAATAACACTACTTTTTATTTTAGTTTTTCTTAACAAATTATTAATTTAATTGCCGCAATTTAGTTTCTTAGCTTGATCATAAGTTCCATTTATGTCATTTTCATCTTATTAAGTATATACAATTATCAAATATATTTTATTGAATTGGAAGCAAATGATCAATTGTCCTTAATTACACCAATAAAACATGCTTTAAGCCATCTCGATGCTACCTTGGATTGATTAGGCCTTTCTATATATTTAATATTTGGCATAGCTTAAATAGTTTATGGGTGGTGATTCGAATAATAATGTTTTAATTAATTACTAATCCATCTAATCAAAATTTAAATACATAAAATAGAATAAATTAATTGCACCTCAAGTGAGTCATCTATTATATATAAGTAAAGTATATTTTTTTTAATATATAAATTTCATTGATAGATCATAAATTTTCATTGAGCAAACTCTCAATAAACCCATTACCTTCACTTTTCTCTCGTTAATTTCATATAATCAATTTTATAGATTTTTTTAATTTATTATATTTTTTATATCACAATATATTACTAATTTTTTTTTATTAACACTTACAAATACTATTAATTTAAAAGATATTAATATATAATAAAATAAACTAATTCTTTTTAAGTCCCGTGCAATGCATAGACAAATAAAGTAGTTTGAATTTAAATTTGATCTAACCTCAATTATATATCGTAATAATCTAATCAACATTTTCTAAAAATTTAGTAACATTTGCTCACAAAAATAAATTTCAAAATTATGTGAAAATGCTTAATTATTAATTATGCAATTAATTAGCTTTTCTTCTTGATGTTAGAAAACCTTCGTCAACATTGCATTAATGTTATAAAATATCTTGGATTTAGCTACGAAGATACATGGCTTTGCATGCTATAATTATGCACAGCAGAAAGTTAATTATCTCATAAACTTATCATCTAATTAAAATAAAATAAAAAGCTATATAAAGAGACATTATTGGCACCAACAATGCATGTGAAATAATTATTAATTACGGCAAATAAGTCCCATAAGCAGATCTAGCAAGTGACATTATATACATATATATATGCTGCTTTTGAGCAGTAATATTTTAGAGGATTGGCTTCAAGTCTACGTTTCTTTGTCTTCACTCTTTACAATGTGCTAAAAGCTATGTAGCCATGATCGATAATATTAAAAAATGAAATAAAAAAATGAAGAAAATAAAGTTATCATCCCATGAACGTGCATGATGGAGTGGAGGAGTATATTAGCAGTGAAGTCAAGAATGAGGATAAAGAAAGAGACGAGAGAACTTGACGTATAAGCCTCACTTTACATTATACCTTCTAAGTTCGATGGAATAAAGAGGTGCACTCATATATATATAATAACTTTTGTCAATGAAGATATAAAAGTGGTTGTATTGGTATAGTCACTACATAACATATTAAAAAAAAGATACATAGTAATAATATGTTAAAATATGTTGATTGTATGATAATTTAAAATAATTTATTATATTTATATATTAACCCTATTGATTTTAGATTTTATTTATAAACTCAATTTCTTTTGAATTTTTTAATTTAATTTCTCTACTTTTTATTTTTTAATATTCTATATTAAAATATTAGTTCATAAATTTATTAACTCACTTTGTATTTTTTTTTAATAATTCTCCAAATTTTTAATTTTATCATAATTTTTAATTTACAAAAAATATTTTGTAAAGTTACTAAAAAACAAAAAGGTATAGGAGGTAAATTTAATTTTTGTTTTTTAAATTTAGGTTCATAAATAACATCTAAAAAAATATTATGATCAAAATATTAACATAAAAAATTATTTTAAATTGATATACAAAATGTCATTATTACATATTTTTTTTAATATATTATATAATGATTTTACCCTTACAATTAATTTTATAATTGTACCAAATATAAGATAGGGTATCAAATAATATTAGAATCAAATATTGTACAATATCATCTACTGCATGCTATGAACCATTAAATTTATAATAATATTATACAATTATTATCAATTATTTTAATTTAACCGTTGACAAGAACAAATGTTACTGTACAATAAATTATCAATAGTTATATGGAATATACAGGGAGAGAGAGAGAATATGGGTATTGGATTGGGAAGACGAGAGAGTAATTATAAGCACAAGTTTCAAAGAGGATTGGAGACTTTTTAGTGAGAGATGAAGTTAAGGAAGATGGTTTGTGAAAACTGAAAAGGATATTATTCTTGTGGGTTTGATTGAAAGAGAAGAAGCTTAGGCATAGGGATGCGTCACTCTTAAGAAAATGATGCCACATGAAGATTGCGGATCAGTCTGCCAGGTGTGGGCCTATGGCTGCCACACCTTTCTCATTGTAGATTAGCCTTTCACTCTCTGTCACACTTGCTTTTTATATTCCCTTTTCTTTTATGTAAAAATATTTTTATACTAAAAATATATTGATATATAGTTTTTTTTTCCATTTATTTAATTGGTTGAAGTTTTAGTATTGATTAGTCTCTCCACTGTGCTCAAGAGAGTAAGTTAGTCTCTCATGTTTTAATTACTAATAACAATGGTGCCCCTCTTGTTTATTTTGGAGTAATATAATTATTAGAGTACTACTGTTTCTATAAGTATATTAAATGATGATTATTAGAAATAATAATTAGATAGGGCGCCAACATAGTTCAATTTTATTAACACAAAATTTTTTAATTTTTTCTACAATTTTTTTTTAATAACATTTAGAAGGATGGTATTATTATTCTAATTGGAATTGAAAGAATTAAATTCCTTCCTCTTGAAAAAAAAAGAATATACAATTGAATATAATTATTAAATAAATTCGGATATATCCTTTCAAGAATTGATATTACTATTAGACACATTATATATATATTCAAGAATTTTTCTAAGACATGCTTTAATTTGATCATTAGGAAAATGAATAGAAACTTTTGGAGCTGGTGCATGCCATACGCAAGAAATAATTAAATTCTGTTGAACTGAATTTTAAATAAACTAAAATTTTAATTTATTCATGATAATACGCACAAAATGAGGTTTAATTAAAGGAACAAAGGGTCACAAGGTTGAAGAATTAAAATGGAAATAAAAGAATAGAGATAAAAAGAAACATTTAGAAAGGTGTAAAGCAGCATAATTAAGGCGTCAAGAGACTTGATGTTAAAGCTGTGGACTAAATAAGAAAATAGAATGACACAGTAATATTAATTACTTTGCGTGACACTATCATTCATGTCTGTCCTTGGGCTGTCTGTGACACATATGGTTTGGATCTCTTTAATTGCCGAAAGAAAAGGAGGAGTATTATCATCCAAGTAATGACACTATGAAAAAGTAAAAAGGGTTAAAAAAAAAATTGAAAGAAAGAAAACACATGACAATATATATAGTAATTAGGTATAGTTAGGAACATAGGAAAGCGAAAGAAAAGGTTGATATCAAAACTCACCATGTTGTACTTAAGATTGATTCCTTATGTTGCTGTGTCCACAGGCAACTCATGGTGTCTTTGTCTGCAAAGATGGGAGATGAGTTTGGCATGCATGTCTGAAATCTCGGAATTTGATCACTCGTACATTTCATTCTTCAAACATTATCTTGTACTATATTTCATAATGGCTAGTGTGCTACAAGGAATATATCTATATATATATATATATATATATATATATATATATGAAACTTTGAAAAAACTAATTCAAGGAGATTTGAAAAATGGTGGGATTTTGAAAACGTTGTGATTAATTATTGTCTCATTGGGATTGTTGAGCGGCGAGCTCTTGTAGCTATCCACCTTGATGTCATAATGAGAGTATTTCATTAATTTAGTATTTGTGTTGAGATTTCAAAGAATAATTAAATAATATAGACAAAATCTTTGTTATACTTATAAATTTAAATGTACCGAGATACTCAATTATAATGTAAATATATAATTATAGTATTATTATTTTTTAGATTGATATTATTATAATTATGTTAAATTACATACTTGTAATTAACTAGTTTAACAGGTCTTGTTTCCTGTTTTTCAGGAGTTTGATATGTAGGTTTAGTTTATTATAATTTACACACATTATTAATTAATGGTTAGATTATTTGAGCCCATTATTAAAGTTCTAGTTTAGCTTGCACTTATTTCATGTAGACTAATAAAGTTTTGTTCAAACTTGAGGGAGAAAAAAATAGTTAATTAAAAGACTAACAATTTTCATCAAAAAAAAAAATGTTAGAACAATAATGATCTATGTGACAATAATGATGGTTTTATGTAGACTAATAAAATTTTGTTCAAACTTGAGGGAAAAAAAAAAGGTAATTAAAAGACTAACAATTTTCATAAAAAAAAAAAAAAGGTTAGAACAATAATGATGGTTTTAGTGGATGAAATTTCATTAAGTTAGACAATTCTTTTCAAATATTGATAAGGAAATTTTCTTAGAATTAAAATGGTAAGAATTTTATATGGGACTAAACTGAAAGGCATGAATATAGGGATTTTGTCAAATATTGTATTGTAGTTATAATTAGGTTATGATAGTGACTGGTTTGGGCCCAAGCCTAATTTCATATAACCCATTGGACTTAAGCCGGAAGTCCAGCTAAAATTTCATAAAATCACAAATTCTGAACATTGGATTCCAAACATTTCAATCATCTTCACATAGAAAATATAAATCAGACATATATATATACCTTTTTATAATATATAATTAGTAAAGGGTATTTGTTTATTAATGTGTAACTTTCTGCCATTTTTTAGTTAAAATTCATTCACATGAGAAGTTAAAAATTAATTTATTATAATTTTTAAATACAAATTACTTTTTATAAAAAATTTAATGTTGAAAATAATATTGAATGATAAATATTTAATTATCATAATTTTTTTAAAAAAATATTAAATTGATAAAATTATAATATTTCTTTTGATTCAATCCCTCTAATGAAAGAATAAGAAGGGGTAGAATCTGAAATATCAATAACTAACCTTCTCAGGCATTACGGTCTAATGAAAAACCAGAAGAATCTAAGCAATTAATTAAGACTATATCCAATTTTCATTTTAATTTATATATACATAGATTACATTTTGTATGTTTATATATATATATATATATATATGCTTAATTTTCTTCTGGGTATTTTTGTGGCGAACTTGAAGTGGAATTATGGCCTTGCCAAGGTACACTTTTTCATTTTCTTCTGGGTAATTTGTGTTTAATTTACCTTCTGTCCTAAATTACTGTGCATGCAGTTATTGTAGTTACAGAATAATATTTCTTCCATACTTGTGTTAAAATAATACTAGTAACATAATTATTTTGGTTAGAGAATTATACTCCTAATAATGAATTTATACGTTCAATATGAAATTCTTTAAAAACTAGTTATCCGAAAATTATTTTTAAAAAAAGAAAAGAAATGATATTTTCATATTATTAGTTTCATAATTTTTTTTTTCAATGAGAGTTTCATTTTTTACAGAGACTTTTGTGAATGAAATGGATGTAAATGATTTTTATAATAAACATATTTATTTAAAAATTTATATAAATTTACAAAAGAGAAATAAATAAGACAACTTCCTTAACTCATGGCTGCATTTTTCTGACTTATGGAGGTCACTTGGTAAGAGAAATTGAAACCCTGTACATAGGTTTTTTTATTTTTATTTACCAAGTAATATATATGATTCAATTTTATTTACTTAGTGTTTTGGATTAATAAGTTAGCACTTCGTTATTAAATAACTAAGAAAGTATAGGGGTATTTGTATTATTTTTTCAAATATCTAATAGACATAAAAATAACTAAAAGTATAGGGCTCTTTGAACTCAAAATTAATTCTTTCTGTATGTAGGTGCCGAAAGGATGGAACAAGCTTGGCATTTACATAATTTATGCGAAAACTGGGAAAGCCACAAGCAAATTTGGAAAGGTAAGAGTAGAAAATGAAGAGTGTGAGTGGGAAGACTCAATTTTTGAATTCCATTTGGATTTCTCAACACAATGATGATCTTCAACTTAATGATGAAGCCTCCCTCATTAAGTCTGCCCTTTATGTTTCTTCATCATTTTCTTTAGATTGCGTTTGTTTCCCGAGAAAATAGACAACTTTTATTCTCATTTCATTAAATAAATTTTTTGTGAAGAATTTTTATTTCGGTTCAACTAAAGTCTATGATGAACTTTGATGATGATATTGGGGCATGGCAGGTGAAGTGGTTTTATATAAGCACCAACGTCAATCTGTTTTAGTCATATTGAATTGGATTCAATTAAAAAATTTTGCATGTTTGATTGAACTAAATCAGGTCAAGTCGATTTTTAAGTGACATAAGATTTGATTCGACCTAATTTAATATTATTCTTTTATTTTTTTTCTTATTTAAACTAAATTTTCTTCATAAAAATTTTAAAATAATGATTCTCTTCAACTTTTAATTTTTTTTTTTTAATTTTTTTCATTCCAAATCCTAATTTTTTTTCATTTTATTCTATTTTCTTTCAAATCTTTTTATATATTTATTCTTCAAAAAATTTTTATTAATGAATCTTTCATTGGTTTTGGAAAAGAGAAAAAAGAAAAAGACCCAACTCAACCGGTTGAACTTAACCAAAAAAAAAAAAAAATACAACATGGTCTAAAACCAATCCTAGCCCCAAGTTGCCCATAAACTTGTTTAGACGGGCTCGTGTGCACTCCTAGTTCTATGTGTAAAGTAAGGAGAACTATCAAAAAAATATGTTTTTTGCTGTTCTTTTTGTGATTTGAATATTTTTGGTTAGGCAAAAAAGGAAAAAAAAGACAATTTTTGTGTTTCTTCTTGTTTTTAATGTAAAATTACATTAGTATAGGAATAGTGAGCTTAAAGTATTAGACTAAAATAAAAATGAAAATATTTTTTTTACCTTTTCATTAATTTTTTTTTGAGAAATTGAAACAAAATTAATGTTGGAGGGTTTTGATTTTGATGAAACAAACGGAACTGAACTTTTAGGAGTTTTGGGAGGAAAATATATTTTAACCCCTCAACTAAGGCTTTAGCACTACTTTAATATATCAATTTAAGTGAAACCAAAAAACGTTCCCATAAAAAAATTTAAGAATATTGACTTAGTTTCTTTTAACATGAAGGCATGTTGTGTTTTTTTCCTTAAGACCCAAGAAATGCATATATTTCTTTTTGCTACCCAATTCAGAGAAATGATATTGTTACCATAGGGATCAGCAAGGTTTGGGACCCTTGGAGAAGCCACCGTTGATTTGGCAAGTTACAATAGATCAGAGACGTCCGTTGCATCAGTGCCTTTGAAACATTGTAACCAGGGCACAATCATACAAGACTTCAAGTGTCTTTTTTTTTTTTTTCTTAATGAAATTAAGACTTCAAGTTCTTACATGATATCACCCATTTACTGAAGCTTTTTTTTTTTTTGGGTCATGGGCATTATAGAATAGTATCTACCAAAGGTTAATGCTTTTTGCAGCCTAACTCTCTGCACTATATTTTGATATTAATCTGTCCTTTCACAACAACAAAATATAAAAAAATATAAAAAATATATATAAAGGACCAAATTGATATTCAGAGGACCTTTTGTGAAAGGTTTCAATGTTTAGAGGATCAAATTAATCTTATGATCAAAAGTAAGGGTCTAAAATTGCATTTTTTTTTATAAAGGAAAAATGATTTCATTTCCTGTATCCTACTTTCATTTGTACCAAGCATATCTAAGTTCTTTAAAATTGTTAAATAATAAACACTAACTAATAGAATATACAGGTTTGCAGCTTATCAAAAAACTTTAGACAAAAATCCTATTTTAGTCCTTGAGAAACGATGTGATTATCAATTTGACATGCTTAAGATTTCTTGTTTTCGCTTGACTACTTGAAAATATGATTTCATTTCAATTTCGCCATTCTAGAAGTACTAAATTGATATTACACAATCCTTTAAGAATCAAATATTCTATAGGCTTGAAACAAAATCACTGTCCTAAATGCTTAAGTGACACAAAAGATCTACAAAAGCAAAGTATGAAATTGATAATTACATCATCCTTTGATGGCCAAAACTGGGTTTTTTTGTCAAGAACTTTACTCATTATCTACCTTCTGCATGCTTATGATAATGATAATGACCAGCGTGACACTTATTTTTTAGGGATGAGCATTTGGATGAACAAAATTCATTATGTGGAGGAAATGAATGTTGACCATGATGACTTTGACAATAAATCAGATGCATCTGATAGTACATTCAGCAAGAATGTTGGACCCTCATATTCTAACCTATTGCACATCACATGCTATCCAGGAGAACTTATCAGTAATGTATGAAAACCTTTCCTTTCCATTGAAATTATTTTGCTTCTTTACCTTTTCATATCACTTTATAGCCTTTAATACTCAATCACAGATTTGTACATGTAACCAAAAGCTGAAACTGTTAAGTGAAAGCACATGAGTAGTTTGATTAAGATGACATGAAAGTCCTTTGAGTTTGAAGTATGGACAAAGTGTAGGCTTATCATACCTTATGCTTGAAACTTAAAATTTTAATTAAGAAAATTGGGGTTGACAAAGATGAAGCTGTTAAATGAGTTCATGAATAGCTTTATCACAAGCTTAAACAATTTTGTCTTCTCATGAAGTCATTGGCTGTACACTGTATTTGATCCAAATTAAGTCTGATTAATCCTAGACTCTTTAATGTTCATTTGCTTCTGTTCTAAACTAACTAAACACAAGTTTTGGTTCAAAATGTGTAATTTCCTCAAGAGGCTAAAAGTGCCTTGTGATGTTGTCACAGGAAACAAGTATGCTAGGATCAGGTTTACATCATAATTTAGACTCTTTGGAAGGTTCCTCTTCATTTGAGATTGAAAGTTTTCTCCAACAAACTGATATTAGCAGTTCCAAGAAAAAGATGAATGGAAGACAACATGTAAATCATTCTAAAAGTGGCCCCTACCTATTTTATGATGCCTCCATATCAATTTGTTCATTGTCAGCTTCAGCAGCCACCAATTCAAGCATGCAGCTTCAAGATCAAATGGAAGACTTTGGGCACAATCAAGTTACTTAATACAGAAGCAAAGATGAGGGAGAAAAATGCTAGGAGGCTACTAATTGAAGTGGAAAGATTGCAGGAAAGACTTGTGCAGCCATTCCAATAATGAGAAAGAACTTGAAATGGAATTAGGGAATTTTTAGCGGAATATTATAAAAAAAATAATTTTTTTTTATTCATATCCTCTTTTAACAAAATTTTATATCAAAATGCTTAAAGTGACTTGTCTTCATTGGAGAGGAATTAGTGTCAATTTCTGCATCCATCCAATTAATATTTTTTTTAAGGTAAACCCCTGTTCGCCTCCAATGAAAACGAATTAGGGGAATAGTTTTTTTTTTTTCAATAATTATATGAAGTGCCTCGAGGCACTTCTATGTGTGCATATATATATATATAGATATATATATATATATATTATTAAAATTTTAATTTTTTTAATTATAGTGTTGAAACACTTAATATATGTTTTACACATATATATCACTTAAATAATTATTTTTACAAGTTTTTCAAAATCTCATTTATTTAATTTTTATGAGTTAACAATAAAAAGAATACAAATTAACTTTTTAGTAGATTCTTTATATGTTAAATAATAGTACTAATTATTATTATTATTATTATTAGACTTAGATTTAATTATGTTTTAGTATTTTTTTATTAAGAGATTTAGATAACACAATAGAGTTGTTTTTTAAATGTCAATCACTTATAATATAACTCATCAAAATTTACACATGAACAATGGCACACTAAATGAATTAAATATGTCTTGAATGATTTTTATATATTTTGTATCTTATAAACTCGATACATTCAGCTAACCTTGCATTCCTCTCATTAATTCTCAATTAATAAAAAAGCTCAATAATGGGAATGGTGAACTCTACAAAAAGTTTAATATAATAATAATAATAATAATAATAATAATAATAATAATAAACTCCTTCACAAATAAACATCTCCAAATGAAACAATTCTCACATAAATTTTTAAATTAATTTTTTTCTATCTCATAAATAATAATAATAATAATAATAATAATAATAATAATTATTATTATTATTATTATTATTATTAAAAATACATATATAAAATCTACTACTCTTTGTTTGTTTTGCTTTTTAAATCATCAAAATAAAAAATAAGCAAAATTTAAAATTTGCCTAAGATTCGCCTCCATTATGTGAATACAAGTGAAGTAGTGAAAAAATGTACTATATTAAAATTACATAACTCATTAAAATATATATATATATATATATATATATATATTTATATATATTTGGTCAAAATTTTGAAAATTAATTTTTTATTGTAAAATTAAGATAAACAAGCTCAACATAATTTTATTTTAAAACATAATTTGATAATATTTTGTTACAGAAATAATCACCTTTTATTAGAACAATCACCCTTGCTTCTATTTACTTGTGTTTATTCAAAAGAGATATCTCAACAACTATCGCCAATAGATCCCTTCACAAATAAAAGTTTCCAAATGAATAATTTTCACATATACTTTTTAAATTAAAAATTTTTTTTGCCATCTTGTATATAATAATAATAATAGTTATTATTATTATTAAAAATAAATATACGAAATCTACTACACTGTTTTTGTTTTGTTTTTTAAATCATCAAAATAAAAATAAGTAAAATTTAAAAATTTTGGTAAGATTAATCATTTAAATGACATATATACTTAATATGATAATTAAGTATTTAAAAATTAAAATATAAATACTAAAATAACCATTAATGAAACTCATAAAATTAATATGGTTGAATTTTTATTTAATTAAATAATATCATAAAAAATTAAAAAATATGGAGATCATGCTTCTATTGTTCAGGAACAAGAAGAGACAATAGAAAAGCAAGAAATGGAGATCATGATCTATCAAAGACTAGGTTTCAATTTCAAGATACAGCAAATTATAGCCACGGACATGAAGACAGTGAGGAAGATGAATATCAATTGAGGAAGCCAGTTTTACGAGCAAAAATGAGAAAAGATTATTCTGATTCAGATCTGGATCTCTCTAGTTCTGAATTTCCAATAAAATGCCTGCATGAAGGTATTGAACTAAAGGAATTCTGGAACTTGGAGCTGCAGGAAAAACAGATGAACATGGAAAGTGCCATCTGGCGGAAAAAGATCAAGAAATGCTAAAGGAAAGAGGTTTTATGACTCGAACTTAAAAGGCAAATGAAGCAAAATGGAGGAACAGGCTGTCTGATAAAGAGCAAGAAATTATCGCCATTGAAAAGAAGCTATATGAAGGTGTTGAAGCTTTTGAGAAATCAGTGCTTTAAAACAGAATTTGCAAGAACTTGAGGCTGAAATTAGTGAGAATCTCAGTGAAATATGCAAGCTTGAAGAAGAGCTAAGCAGGAATGGCCTTATAAAAGAAGTTTCTGTTATTTACCTGCTTATACAATCCATAGACATAGGAAGTAAGCATTTTTTGGAGTTGGAGTTTCAGGTTCAAGGCTGGAAGGAATTCTGCTTACATCCTGAAGGTGAACTCAACAAAAGTAGTGCCAAGTTGAAAATGAAGGAAATTGCCAATGGTGCATTAGAAGAAAAGTTACAATGTCGTACAAAATTCAGCATGCTTGACCATGATTCCACCATCAAGATCTTGAAAGTGTTCCTTGGGTTATATAAGCAGCTCCAGCTTTTTGTGGCTAACCTGAGTAAATCAGATTTAACATCAAAGATTTCAGAAGTTACAGGATCAATCCTAACTACTACTCTCCAGTTAAAAAACTTTATCCAAACACAGGCTACTACAGATGATGAGTTTCAATTTCATGAAGTACAGGATTGCGGTCGAATAGAAAACATGCATTGCATTTCAAGTCAAGAGCAGGGAAATCTGCTTGTACAATTGGTGTCTGAAACTCTAGTCATGAGGATGATTTAAGGACTTTATCTGATCCGGAAAGTGCCTATAATGAGCTGGACTTCTTGTCTGGCCTAGAAGCAGAAAATGTGCAGTTATCAGATAGGATATTTGGCTTGGAAGCTGTGTTGAGACATTTGACTGTTGAGAAGGAATTGACTCTTTCGACGCTAAAGGATTCTGAAATTCTTGCCATTAATCTCCAGGCTGAGATTAGGAGACTTGAAACCAAAATTGAGGCAAAAAAGGTTAATATGAAAAGAAAGGAGGAGGACATGAAGAAACAATTGGTCCAAGCTCAAGATGAATGCAATGTTCTGAAAGTAGCTAACTTGCAACTACAAGCTACAAATGAACATCTGATTGAAGCATCTAAGATTCTGGAGAAAGCAAATGGTCAGTTGAGATTGCAAAACTTGGAGTTGCATGAGCATTGTACAGTATTGGAATCTGAGCTTAGGGAATCACAGAATTTGTTCTCTGATGTTTCAAAACAAGTTGAAGATTTGCAGCACAAGTTTACTTCAATGCTGGAAGAAATTTCCTTGAAAGAAAAAACTATGAACTTAGAGCTTGATGAACTTCTTCAGGAAAGCAGAAGGTATAAAGAAAGGCTTAATTAAGAAGAAAGCCTTTTAATTCAGATTTATTTGGAGAAAACAGTAGAAGTAAGTAACTTGCAGAGAGAAGTGTCACACCTAAGAGACCAGTTATCCGGCACATAAGATCGAAAGGAGAGGACAGCTTCAGATATTGTACTTGAGTTATATGCTTAAGTGCTGATAAAATTTGCTTGAGGCTGCTCTTCAAGAATTCAAGGAGAAAGTTAAACTATATGAAACCAAGCTCAATACACTTCAAGCAGAATTTGAGGCCAATGTGCGAAGACTTACAGAAGAGCTTGCTGCTACCACTGAAAACCAGGAGATTCTGAAGGTTAATAATAAGAAAGTTAATATTTTGCTGGAAAGTGTGAAATCTAATGAAGAGAAACTAAAGAGGACTGTTAGAGGACTTGAGATGGAGCTCAAAGCCTCTGAATTTGAGAGGCTACAAGTAAGAGAAGATTTTTTCAACCTTAAAGTTCAGCTTCGAAAAACAGAAACTCTTCAAGATGAAGTCTTGGCTCTTAAGAATCGCTAAGTGAAGCAGAATTTAAATACAGCAGACTGGAAACTTCATATCAGATGCTATCTGCAGAATATGAAGAACTGAAGGCTGAGAAAATAGCTCATGCTCAAAGAAGCTCAACCAATGATAAAGTTACATCAGAATTGGAGGATTACAAGCGTTGTAAAGTGAACCTTGAGGAAAATGATTTAAGGCTAGAATGGGATCTAATTGTAAGAGAAGCTTCTCGTCACAATAATGCTCGGTTAAGTTGTGAACTAGGTCGAATGAGGATAGCAAATGGCGAGCTTCAATGGGAAATACATTGTCTTCAGGAAGAGAAGGAAGTGTGCCTGAAGAAATTTAAAGTACTAGAAGATGAGCTAAACCAAGAGAAAGATGAATTGAAGCTCTTACAGGTATCTACAAGTTAGTTTTTCTTTTAACGTATGTTTTTGATCCGCTAAAATCATCACTCAGATTCATGACTTTGGCTTCCATTTGCAGGAGGAGGATAATTATGGCAATATTGAGTCCATGAAGGGGCAGTCTGTGAGTACAGACACATTGCCACATCCTTCTGATGGGTTGGGCAAACTTCAGACAGATGAATATCCCATTCTGCTATAACAGTTCTGTTTAAACCAACGCCAGCCCATTCAATCATTTTTGGCTTTGATGTAACTAATGCTAGAGATTATAATAACATTATTCATAGGCCCGCACTTAATAGCTTAAAACTCTGAATTAAAATGGTCCTCAATATGGTATCAGAGTCTTTTCATGACAGTTTAACAAAAAGTTTGGCATACCTGTGCTTTGTCCTTCAAATCTAGAGCTTTCATATGGTGGCGTGTTAGAAACTATAATATAACTGTTCACAGTCCTTCACACAATAGCTTAAACTTTTGAATTAAGATGGTATTTGGCAACTACAAACTATATTACTATGACTTAAGTTGATGAACATGACTCTCTCATCAAGATTGATCTCAAGGATTCTGATTCTGGGATTTTTGTTTTAGTCACAGGGCAAAGTTTCTTGTCAAAGATCAGAGTTCTTGAGAGCTGATGTGCCTAGTGGAAGTCACATGTACAATTCCCCAGCTCCTGAGGTGGGTAGTTTTCCTTTTTTTATACCTGTTTTGGTTTTGAAAGATATTCCTTTTGCCTCCATGTTGATTGATGTTATTGTCTCACTCTTCTGTATGTGACACTTCATCTCCACCACAACATAGTTCCCACATCACATGAATGAGCAGTGGCAGTATATCTAAGAATTATTCATTACAATCAGATATTTTTATTCCAATGGCATTGCTCTATCAGTCTTAAATTGATCAGTTTTAGTCTTAATGCTGCTTGTGCACAGATTGTTGCTGGAGAGGAAAACTTAGTGTGGTTCTCCTTAGAAGCTTAAAGCAAAACAGGGACTGATGAACAAAGAAAGAATATTATGAGTGACCAAATTGTGCTTGAAGCTCAAGGCAATCAATGATAGAGAACAAGGACATCCCAGTATTTTTATATTCTTTTACCAGTTTGCATCAATTTCTGTACAAAGTACTAAAAATGTAATTTTAAGCAGAATTTTTTGAATGTCTCAATTAAAGTGAGTCAAAGTTCAAGGAATTGAAATATATTTACCTACAATGAATTGCAGCTTTGACAAAAGTTGATGTTATCTGTTAGTAGACATGAAAATTAAACCAATTAATATTAAGCAGTTGAGATTAGGCTCAAAGTTGAGGTCAGTGAAGATGAAACTGTAAGCAAGTGTTCAAAAAGAAAACAAGAAGCAAAAAATTAAGCTGTCTTTATATTCTTTGGTGTCTAAATCTAGATATCATAAAATAGAAGATTAAAGTGTAAAAAATCAAAACATTTAAGATTTCTATATTTGATATTAAATTTGAAAGTTGTGCATTTTGTACATATTTGGTTTCACAGTGTGCTAAAAAGTTTGTTTACATACCAAAATACAGGTTTACAATCAAATGACAATACGATGAAATACGAACTAAGAGACAATCTTGTTGATTCTACACTTAAAATGAATGATCAATCTCTCAGAAATATGAGAAGATTTAATATTTAAGGATCCACCAAAAATATACAGTTAACTTCAAAATATTTACACTTCGAGAAAATATAATGTAATTCTCTTTGTGTTCAAATCATGACATTTTGAGTCAACTTTAAATCAATTAAGAAAATATAGTTACACTTTGATTAAGCTATATATTTTGATATAATGATAAACATTTGATTGTACTAATTAAATATTAGAGTGATATTACATCCATAAACTCTTGTGTTTAATCTTGGTTAAATACTGTAACTTTTGACCAATTCATAAGTGTTACTCTAGGCAGAAGAACAATTAACACACTTTATTCATTACAATACACATTTATGTCTATCAGTCCCCTTATTTATATGCTGATAGTGATAATAATTAATAAATTAAGAAACAACTGCAGGGGCAAAACTCAAAGTGAGTAACTACAATTTCTTTTCACATGATATTCAAGTGGTGTAAATTCATTTAGAGATAATTTCTGATTTACTTTGTTATGAAAAATTAACAAAATGCAAACTAATTTATGTAGTGATAAAGGGGATTGATTGCCTCTACAGTAAAACAATATTTCCTACTGTAACAGTAAGAGTTATTTGCATTTTGGGTCCTTGAATGTACATATTCATTGATGACATAATGACAGTACTAATGATGATTCTATTTATAAAAGACTAAATTAAAAAATATTCATTTGTGAATGTTTAAATTTACAAAACAATTTTATCAGGGATTAAATTGAAATAAGTAATCTGGTAAAGGACTAAATTCAAAGGAGAAATTCTTACATGCATGCGAGTGTACGTGAGTTGATGAAATTCTAACTCTTTGGTGTACGTGAAAAGAATTTTTTAAAATAGAGTTTTACTTCTACTATAAATAATACTTGCATTTAATGTTTAAATTCAAAAGAATTTAACCAAATAAAGAAAAATAATATATAACAGAGCCAAAAACAACATATTTATCATTAAATATGTTTATTTTTATATAAAAAATTATAGTCTTTATGAACGACTATATATTTCATTATTTTCTTTAAACTGTGTTCAATAATACTGAAAAACTTTGCGCTTAAAATTCAACACTAAATTAGTAATTAAAAAAAAATTAAGCGCTTGATAGATAGTCAATGGTAGTTAATTATTTGTTGAGACTATATTAGAGAAAACTTTTTTTAATATACAATGAATTAAATTATAAATATGGCGGCTACGAAAATCGTTTACGAACATCCCAAATGCTTTTATTACTTTTTCACTTAAATCATTTGGGTAAAAATATAGATTCACCACTAAATAATTTAAATGCTACAAATTCCTCTTCAATGTATTTGGACAGAAGAAAATGACAAAATCTAGGAAAACAGATTTTTTTTTGCTCTGATTATTTTCCTTAATTTAGATTAAACATGTAAAAGTAATTGTAATGTTTTCTCTTCCTTGCCATTCACCTTTGAACTAGATAGAAAGTAATCATGTACATTAGAAAGTCCTTTTATTTAAAATTAATAATAAAAAAAAAAGCACTTCACCAATCACCCACGTAATAAAATTAACTTAGAACTACACCTATTTTAATTATAATCTCCTTATACTTCTTATTTGTATATCAAATATTGAATACATATTTAATCAACATAAAATAATTTATTTAAATTGAATATAAATTAAATTTATGATTTTCAACACTATAACTGAAACTAAGATAAATTTTAAAGATATTTCTTTACTAAGTTATATTTTAATAAAAGTAATAAATATTATATTTAATGGTATCTTGATTATTTTTTAACTTCACATGAGACTTGAGTATATTTTTATAGAATCAATTACATGGATATACTCCATATTTTCAAAATATATAATTAAATTAAATTTTAATTTTTTTTTTACTAAAATACTTTCTATAAAATGCAAGAAAAAATTTTTATTTAAAAAACGTATACTTCAATTAATGGATGATATTTCAGTTAAAAAAATTTATAAGTGGACTAATCCATAATACAACTTTTTACTTCAGGAGAATCTATAAGTATTTATAAGAAATAAAACAAAGATGCATGTAATTTCAACAAAATTATAAGAAAATCTATCTAATTTACTAATTTTCATAAATAAAATCTCTAATTTGAATCTCTCCCAAAAGAATGAAGAAAAATTCACTCTCTACTTTATTTATTTTTTTGGTCTGTCACTCTATACTTTATAAATTGACTTACACACCTAATGTTTTTCTTTTTCCTAGTGTAACAAGTTTTTTTTGGATCAGTTTTTAAAATTATAATATATTTTTGATTTGTTCGTCAATACACTCAATTTATAATATAAAAATATAATTATAATATAATTATAATAATAGTATTTTAAAATTAATAATATTATAATTATATTTTTTTATTATAATTAAATACACTGATACGTTTAAAATTATAAATACAATAAAAATTTTATAAAACAAACATGATTAGAGAATGAGCGTGTTTCAAATTTTCATTTACATAGAAATTTGTAAACTCGAATTTTTAAAATTTAACAAAAGTTAGTTGGCCAGGCCTATACAAATACAGGCAGACATAAGCCGAAATAATCTCACCAATGACTTGGGTTTCTTACGACAAACCCAACGCCCTAAAAAGTCTCCAATGGGAAAGAAAAAAATAGTTGTCTTCAAGATTTCCAACAAAACAATAAATAATTACTTCATGCTATAGCACACAACAAAATTCTGGGAATCTAAAGCTCACCTCTTGCATATTTACCAGTTTGAGCCAGACTCAATTCATGAAGTCAAATCAAACCAATTTAGAACAAAAAATATATACTTTATCTAGCCAGTGTCTCTGACAATTTTCCTTAATACATGTGAAGCAACCCCTTGAATAAATAGGATATTTTTAATTTCTCTCTTGCAAACTCCATTACAATCACAATAGACCTCAAGGCTCTGCTAATTTTATAAATATTTAGAAATCCATTCATAAATAACTTGAGCTTGAGATATATGACAAGTCCTTCTTATGTTAATTTGGACAAAAGAGACAAATTACAAAATTGTTCATATACATTTTCAAGTTCTTGAAAGATTATAATTTCCACATACTAAAACCCATCTATAAATTTTTCCAAGAAATGATGATTAATTGCTAAAGCATGCAGTAATTATAATATTGTAATGCATCGAATGGCAACATAAAGTATCTGCAAGTACGGCACTTCAACCAGAATCCCTAAGAAAGGTCCCCAAAAGGAGCAAAGTTGCATTTTTTTTTTCTTTGTGCCAGAAGCGCACTTTTTTCCCCAAAGGCTGTAAATAATCCTGAACCTTTCATATTCCTTTAGAATTTTACCAGTGATGTATCACAACTATCCATAGCTTTCCTTGATATCATCCCAAAAGGGGGAAGGAAAAACCTTTTTAACCTCAATTTACAATTCAAAGAAAGTTATGTACATAAAATGAGGCAGAATTTCCATAAACTATAAACAGGTACAATTTCTGCTCACCACCATTGGTAATCACTATCATGATCCATGACTTCAAATCTCACCTGTCCCAAGGGCCTGCCTAGAGGTATCTCCTGAAGCCCATGCTTGATAATCTTTCACAAGCTGCAAAAGCAAAAGAGATTCGGTAAATATATCAAATTATACATTAAGTATTATCTAAAGTCGGAACCAAATTATGTGTTTATTGAACCATAACACTCTAGCAGATCCTTTGCACACAAGTCATTCTCAAACTCGCAATATTACGACTGAAAATACCATAAGGTGATTAAGTGATAATGCAACAAACCACATGATTATTGAACAAGACAATTTAAACCACAAGGGGCAAACTGATTTCAGGCCAAACCACAGAGAGATAAACTATAAATTTACCCTATAAATATTGCACATCATATATTAATCAAATAAACTCGCCTAATATAATAGTAATTGAAACCATAGATGACTTGAAAGGGAAAGTAAAATGAAATCAAGTTCATATAAAACCTGTTACAACCACTATAATTAAAATGTCAGTTACAGTGATCAACTTAAGGAAAATTAAAGCTTGACATTCTACCCAAAAAGAAAAAAAGTAAAATATGAAATCCTGATGACAACATCTCACTTCAGATGCATATGTAAACAGAAAATGGGGAGAAAACAAAAAAAAAAAGAGGCAAAGCAAATAACATCTTGATACAGCAGTGGTCGACTTATGAGAGAATAATGCTGGAGAGCAATAACTTTATTTGAAACTATTTTAGGTTTTATAAATAATTCTAGAATAATAATAGCTCAATGCCTCAACCATTTATGTAAACAGATTTTACAAAAGCATTCTGCCTATTGATAACTTAATCAAAATTTATCATATATCAGTCCATTGAGCAGCTCAGACAATGAGAATGTGCATTCTAAAAGACAACTCCGACAGCCATAATATCAAAGAACCATAGATTATTGAACAAAAGCAAGAGTTGGAAACATTAAGATGCATATAACTTTCAGGCAAATGAACCAAACAGGGTTTAATAGACATTCAGAAATAAATAAAAAAGTGCAATTACATAGATTATCCCACAAGAATTCAAATTTAACAGCCATTAAATGGAAGAGATATAAGTAAGCAAGAACAATAAGATAATATTTGAGCAGAGATAGACAGCCAATGAAAATTACCACCAACATCTGCAGTATAAAATCGATCTCATTTAGACCCTAAATACAACAAACAATAGGCCATTCTTATAGTTCCAATGAGACTCTTCTGGAATCTCTCAATGGGTAGACTAGATCTCAAAAGGCTACCAACCTAGAACCAATTCCTAACATTCATTAAATTTGCCAAATGTTGAAGGCGGACGTTCATTAAAGTAAAACTTGATAACATGTAAGATTTGTTAGGGCCATTAACCCAAATCATCAAATATCATGTGGACCAAATTACAGACCCAGAAGAAACATTAGAAACTATTTACTTAGTCCCTCATAACTGCTAGTTCCATGAATATAAGAAGACAAATACTTCAACCTACCTTGGATTATTTATTTCTTTTACATAAAATTTCCCTCTATTTTCAAAACTTGGGAAAATTTAGGGAGGAACATGTAGAGTTTCAAGTACATTTAAAAACTGAGAGGATGCTCATGCAAAATCAGGAAAATCCAAGGGAGGTTGAGATGTTAAGGGGAAAAAACAAATAAATAAATGCTTGTTTTGCCAACCACAAATTCAAAACTTAAACAACCTAAAATAGTAAAGGAACACGAAAAGAGATAATAATCTCATGACTTTTCAGAAACCAATAAGGCATTAAAATATTGCACTTCACATCAGCCACCATTACCAGTGTGGTTAGTTAGGCCATATATAAAGTAAATATGCACTACCATTGTCCTGCTTCAATAAAGAAAGTATCCAAGATCCATGTCTAACTGCTGCTAAGAGAAAACACATTGTTGACATTAATCTACACATTTTTAATTTCATGTTCACTAACTTTAAATAGTAAAAGGAGATTGATTGTCACTGACATTTGCATCACAGGGTCCAGAGCAGGAATTATAAAATGGCCTCACAGTAACCCAATAAGATTTCAAGCAGTTTTCTCAACGGTAGAAAAATAATAAAGATTTGATTTGACCAAAGTTTACATATAATGAATATTGTAAAAGATATAATTCTTTAAATTATCCACCTGCCATGGCTAGCAATATCATAAAAGCAGCAAGGTGTGTTTGAACCACAACCAAATGGAAAAAAATAACTGCCTTTGATATATATATACAAATATACAACACTCTTCACCAGGTTTGCAATTCCAACACCTTCTCTTCCCTGCCAATTATCCATATCATATATAGTTGGTTGTAATCACTATTATTTATTGAAGGTATGCAAGTAATTGAAAAATATTTTCAAACCCCAGATCATATTTGGATCGACATTTTTATAATGCAATATCTTCTCCACTGAGTCATGATTATAGACACACTCATAGAGATGCTGAAAACAGTTTTATCTTAAAAATATAGAATGAAGGTGGCAACAAAATCTCTTTAAAACTCAGCCAAACTAGCTCTTTTATTCCACAAGACAAGATATTTCGAAAGTGCCTGTCAGTGGAAATTATTGCTCACACCTTGATGCTGCAGACTGTACCTTAAAAGTTTAAACTATTCCTTCACTAAGGCATTTCTCCACAGATCTTTCAAAGATCAGCTTAAAAACTATTCATTAATGTATCAAAACCAGCATTTGGAAACTCTACCAGGTAGCATGTGGCAAGTAGCATGTAGCTTATGACCTTTATTTCAGGTGCTGATTAACATAAAAAGGCATCCATGCTTTCATGATGCAATGAATCTGCTAGTATTAAATGAACAGGTCAGTAAAAGCCAGAAGACCAGCAGAATTTTTTTTTTTCCCATGTTACTCACCACGCTTCATCAGTGACATAATTTACTCTCACTCATAATGCAATGTATTTAAACTTATACTATCTAATGGAACAATTCGCTGATTTATGAAAACACTTGTTCAACAAGAATTGCCTCCTGGCGTCACTAAGGAGCCCTGCCTTCGCCAAGACTGAGAAGTCTGAAGGAATAGAAGGCTATGTCTAACTACAGAATCCAAGCCCAATGTGCCTCCACAAGACCAATAAGTTTATGAGTCAACAAGCTACCAACCACTGAATAATTTTGATTCTAATAAAAATTGCTGAAGTGACATCCATTCACTCCTTTTCTCCCCTCTCCCTCCCTAAGGTTGGTTTTTAATTATCTTAAAAACAGTCATGTCATTTACTCACACTTCTACTATGCCATCCAAAATACTTTTTGATTCATGAAGATCAATGCCCAAATCCTTACAGCTGCAAAAGTAATAAGCTCAAGAATTTCACCAAGACACAAAATCAGATGCATATAGCTGTTTTGATGTAGGACACCAGAGAGAGAAGGGGAAGAATGGGGAAAGTAGTAAGAGAAGAAGAGAGGAGACGAAGAAAATTAAGTTAACTCAATAATATATTCAATCAAATAGTCTACTGATAACGAAATACCTAGGGCTATTTATAGAGAGCCCTATAGCAAAATAAGATAATGAAAATCCTAACAAAATATTTAAATTCAAATAGATAATCCTAAAATATCTAAGTTCAAAATAATTCAAGTTCCTAGATTTATTCTAACCAACTAAATCATAATAAGATAGTAAAATCTCTATATTTATCCTTAATAACAAAGTTACAAACAAATAATAAAATATTTCTTATCCTATTCTTCATTATTCTCCCCTGGTTTTAAAAAACTCATCCTTAAGTTTTGAAATAAGAAAGTAGTAAAAAACTCCATCTTGGCGCTTTAGGTCTGACAACTAGCATCAACGATAAAATTGATATCAGAAGCAACTTTTGGTCCTTTAGTACTTCAAGAATAACAAAGTCAATTTGACATAGCTCAGTAGGATGAACTTGAATGTCGTCTTCTACAACTTGAGGTGTAACTTCATAATGTTGTAAAGAATTCTCACAAACTTCACATCTTATATTTGCTTCCAATTCATTTTTATAACCTATTACATTACCGTCCTCGTCAATGTCTGGTGGACAATCAAGGGGTTCCATTATAATAACATTAAATAGTTTACTGATAACAAAATACCTAAAGCTATTTATAGAGAGCCCTGTAACAAAATATTTAAATTCAAATAGATAATCCTAAAACATTTAAATCCAAAATAATTCAAATTCCTAGATTTATTCTAACTACCTAAATCCTAATCCGATAATAAAATCTCTATATTTATCCTTAATAACAAAGTTACCAACAAATAATAAATATTTCTTATCCCATTCTCAATTATGTTTGTTCTTTTTATCCAATACAAATTTAAAACAAATTAATTGTAGTGGCCAATTATTAGTAACATAAAGTAAAACAAATGGCACAAAGAAAATCTAAAATACAATATGACAATCTTACACAGGCAAACAAAATTATTTGTTTACTTCATGTTGCATATATGTTTTTGCCACTGAATGTTGTCTGTTACATTTCCTCAAACTAGGCTCATTATATCATAGAATCAAGGCCATTCTACAATTCCAATTAACTAGCCACTCCTCGTCAAATAAATCACTCCAACTAAAAGGAACTACCAGAACCATGAAAAAGAGAAGTCAAAATCATAGACAAGAAATTAAGAAAACAAACCAAAGAAACTAGAAAAAAATTGGAATATAAAAAACACATACATCGATCTCGTAATGTGGAACATGTATATAACACAATAAGAATAGTCCATATTTCAGATGAAAGTTTTCTACGAGACATATGAAGAAGCAAATTTTTACATAAAACTTCAAGCTGAGGAGTTTTTTATTTTCCAGAACCGCAATTATTATCTCATTCTCATCATATGATTTAACTTACAAATTAAATGGGGAAAACTTCTATTTTAAATGAAATTTGCCAATATTACATCAATCATCCACAAACCTGTGCCATAAAACGGGGAAGCATAACTCTCAGTATTTGTTCAAGGACTTGAGTTCCAGCTGATTCAATTGCTTGCTTTGGAATTAATTGGAATGCAAAAGGAATCTCAATGCTTACCTGCACCCCACATATTGATCCAAAGATTAAGTAAAGTCCCATATATATGCAATCACGTAAACTGATAGAAAAACAAATTTACTACCTCAATTATAGTGTCTGAGGAGAACTGTTGCACCAAGGAATTATTACTATTGCTATCACATGATATCCGGTTCACCATCAAAGCTGTGTCACCATATTAAAGTATTGTTAAAGCATTCCTGAAAGTAGCACAAACCAAAGACTGGACATGATGCAGTTTTCTTTTCCCTTTTTCTTGAGAGGGGAACAAGAAAATCATGTCCCAGCTTCTTCATTGCCATGAGAAAGTAAAACTTGAAGTTTCACAGATATCAAATTTACTATGCTTTCCTGAAGAGCTATTAAGCTAAACAAGAGTCAGCTTCTATACCAGTCTAGTTATTTGACTGAATTTCACATGTCTCTTGCTTTATTTGCAACCAGATTGACAGCTGCAAAGTTATTCATGAAACTATTAAAAGAAGAATCCAACAAAAACCTTATGTGTTAAAGTCCTCTAATAACTCCCACCAAATTCAAAGCTCATATAACACATGAAATTAGTTCCACTAAAGTCTAATAACTGTTTTATGCGTAAATTTCATAATAACAAAAGCAACGCCTCTCTCTTTAACTTCTCAGATTTATTTGGTACAAAAACTTTTTTGGCCGGTAAAATACATTTAGAATTTCTATTTCAATGATCTTAGCATATTTTGGAAAAGAACTTAGTCTGATAAATCCCTAGTAAACCTTGATGATCCCGCATGATAAAACCTATGATAGTCTTGCACCACTTAGCCTACAATAAGAAGTAGCTAATCACACAATATCAGCTGAATTCAAAAGATTTAAAGGTCTACAATACAAATTTATAGGAGGTAATAACTTTCATACAAAAGGCAAGAGCACCATGATGTCACTAATGTTTTACTTCACGTTATTGATCTGCTTTGAGCAGAATGCAGGGCAAAACTCAATATGCCTAAGATTCATATCCAACAGTTCCTAGTCTAACTTCACAAATTCAGAGTGAATTTCAAAATTCTTTCTTAATAAGAAATAGCACATAAGACCACCCAGCAACTGCAAATGCTGTACTTCTTACAAATGAGTCAAACACATGTACCAAAAGGGAGATTTTCAGGTACACCAAGTCCACAAAATATAGGTAGACCAAACTTATCATGAACACATATGTCAAAGGTGGGTCCCTGACAAGCTTATATATTAATTCATAATTGGTTCGGTTAACTTATCTTCTGTAGGCATGGTGTATCGAAGAATTTTTCAACTTGAAATGCTGGAGTTGTTCATAAAATGAAAGTCATAGCTTGGAAATGACAAACTGGATGTCCTTGAAAAAAATCATGTTTTGTACTATAACATGCAGATGAAAGGATCCATACATAAACTTTATTTTCCACCCGACATGTCAAAATTCACCTGTACAAAATTTGCAATTAACGTTATTATATAATTCTGTAACATGGCTTTCAAAAGAAACGTATTTACATTTCTATCATAAAATATTTAGCATTACCCCTTACCATTAAACTTGTCATTCTGAGCAGCCACAATTGGCGAACCCTCAAGCTGTCACCGATCATCAAACCAAGTAAAAATCCGAAGAAATAAATACATTAGAAAGTCAACAGAAAACCCAAGGAAAAGAGAGAGAGAGAGAGAGAGAGATAGATGAAAGAAAGGTTATACCTTGCAGGACAGGAGTTTAATGCAACACCCATCGGGCTGCTCTTCCACCCTAACCAGCAATACTGGACAAACCTCAAAGGAGAAGAACTTAATGCTATACACATAACACCTAAAAGTGTTGTCATTTACTCTCTCAATCCTCTCGGCATCCAACACAGAATACTGACTCGCAGGTAAGCGCATATATTCAACTGAAACCAACAAAAACAACATCAAATTTCGAATCCAATAACTTAAACAAAAAACCCAATACATATCCAAATCCAAAAGGGGGGGAAAAAACTCTCTTTAACATTACTTAAGGGGCGTTCGAGTTGCTGAACTGTAACTGTCTCCCTCCGCCGAGCAACGAACCGGGCTTTCGGGTTTGGATTTGCCGAAGCTCGAAGTGAAAGCCTGGAGGATTCATAAGCACGTCTTCTACAGAATGATTTGCCATGATGTGAAACGGGGCTAGTTCTTACCAATGAGGAAGCGCTCAGTGCCATCCAAACTCAGCCTATCTTTATGCTTAGCATTCAAAAAACATAAAAAATAGAGACAGGAAAAAAAGATTTGCTCTGGTCCTAAGGATAGTTGTGGTGTGAGTGTGAGGTAGGACGAGAAATTAGAAAACGAAGAGGAAGTTGTGGTCGCAAAAGAGAATTAAGAAGATATACGCACGTGAGTCACGTGACTCTACTCAATCGTTTTAAAGAAAATGTCGGATTCGTATTCTCCGCATTTAAAATTTTAATATATATAAAATTATTTTTAATAAAATTCAAATTTATCAAATTCAAATTCCAAAATGATAAACAGTACAGTAACCCAAAGTTCAAAACTCTGCCGGATCCAGATTCCAGAACTTGATCCGAATCGAAACAGGACCAGAATTCGATTGGTATAGAAAATAGAATGATTGATGCAACAACAAATTCCTAAGAGCGAAAGCGAAGCAATTTGCAGAAGGGGATAAAGCCAAACCCGAACGCCATTCGACAATACCCTTGTACTACGTATAGAAAACGATTCAAAAACCCAAATACTTCATTCAAGGTCAACAATTTGCAAGGAGTAATTAATATCACTGAAGTTCCTAACTCTTCAAAAGCTTAAGATGGTGGGTTCTTGTTGTAGCGAGCGAGCCTGGGGAGCAATCGAAGATACCGTTGCTTGTGACCAAAAAAATCGAAGATACCATTGATGATTTGCATGACTTTGCTCGAGATCCCGATATCTGGGTGGATCTACGTCAAAATCTTGAAGATGACAAATGTTAGATCTGCAATTCTTCTTCTTGTTGTCCGGAAAAGGGGCTTTCTTGGAATCTTCTTCGCAGCTTTGGAATTATCCTTCGCCTTGGCCATCGTCACGTCTCAAAACACAAGAGGATGCAAAAAGCAACTGAACCTTAACTGCATAGAGTGCAAGGTTCAAAACGCGAGGGAAAGATGCTGTACGACGCTTCGCGACGGAGTGATGACGTGGACAGTTGACTTTAACTGGATTGACTATTGAAAGGCTACGGATATAATTACGGTCCATTTGGATATCTAAGCGAGTTCGGCCCACCCACCGTATATGATTTATCTTTATTATGTATTTGGCCTACAAAATGGAGTACATAAGTTTATATGGTTTACTTTAATTAATTATATTTAGTATGCCACCGTCTCTCTAATTTTGAATAGATTTAATTGTATTAATGAGATATTTTATATTTTTAGTAAAAAAAATTTTTAATCCTTAGTATATAAGATATTTTTCAATTTACTCTTATAAAAATATTTTTTTAAATTTAATCCCATATATATAAGATATTTTTTAATTTGATATCTCACTGTTTTCTTAATATAGTCCTTCATAAAAATATTTTTTTAATTTAGTCACTCATATTTATACATTTTTCTATTTAATCCCTCACAAATAAAATGTTATCAGTAATATCCTAAAAAAAGTTAATTTAATAAATTCTAACTCATAAAAAAATATTTTTAATTTGGTCTCTATCGTATAAGATATTTTTAATATAATCTCTCATAGATTTGTCTCTCAATTTATTCTCTCACATACATATATTTCTTTATTTGATTCCTCATAAATAAAATTATTATCAATAATATCCTCACAAATTAATTTAATAATTACAAACTTATAAAATTTTGTCTCAATTTGGTCCTTTACTTATAAAGTATTTTTAATTTAGTCCTTACATATGTACATTTCTCAATTTAGTCCTTACATATGTACATTTCTCCATTTGACCCCTCACAAATAAAATTATTATCAACAATATCCTAAAATAAAAATTAATTTAATAAATATGAACTCATAAAACTTTTTCTCAATTTGGTCCCTTACATATAAGATATTTTTCAATTTGATCCCTTATAGAATTGTCTTCTCAATTTACTCCCTCTCATATGTACATTTTTCCATTTGATCCCTCATAAATAAAATCATTATCAATAATATCCTAAAAAAGTATGTTAATATAAAAACATGAACTCGTAGAATTCTTTTCCAATTTGGTCCCTTGCAAGTCAAATTTTTTTTTTGGTTTCCTTATAGAATTGTTTTATCAATTCAATCCTTCACAAAATAGTCTTCTTAATTTAGTCCTTCACATATGGGCATTTCTCTATTGGATCCCCACAAATAAAATTGTTCCTTTAAAAAATAAGTTAATTTAAAAAATATATATAAAAGACATAATTGATTATGATTTTATTTATAAGAGACCAAATTGAGAAATATCTATATCTGATAGACTAAATTGAGAAATATCATATTTGTGAGGGTCCAAATTGAAAAAATTATATGGGACCAATTTGAGAAATATTATATATGTAAGGGACCAATTGAGGTTTTATTCATTTATTCTTTATTTAAAATTTTAGTTTTTCTCGTGCCACCTTAAATGTGGATTGATATATTATTATTAGTTTGAATATGTAAACATGGGAAAAAAATCAAATTCGTTTTCTCTGAGTATTTTGTTTAATATAATTGTATTGAAGTTAAAGATATTATTGTCATAATAATTAATTTTTATCTTATGTGGTATTATATAATTTTCCATCAAATATAACATTGTATTATCTTATGCAATAAGTTATTATATAAAATGTCACACCAAACATTATATAGTATTAAATTTTTATCAAGCCTTATACGATTTGCCAAATGGACCTTTCATAGAATAAGGCTGGATTATGTTATATAACATTATAAAAAAAAATTAACTATTTTGGAAAAAAAAACAAGCTTTTTATTTAATTAAAAAGTTATATTTATCAAAATGAAGTGGCTTAAAGAAAAAGAATTTTATTTTGTTTAGCACTTATATATATTTATACTGATAGGAATAAATTAATACACATTTAAGGTGCAATGAAAAAAACTAAAATTTGAAATAAATAATAAATAATTAAAGTCTCATTTTTCTCCCCATATTTATGGAGGATTTCTCAATTTAGTCATTTATAAGATTTTTTTTTTTATTGATTTAGTTTTTTACATATAGATATTTTTTAATTTGGTCTCTCACAAATAAAATTGTCATCAATAATATCCATTATATTTTTTTTTTCGGATACTATTGATAACAATTTTATTTGTGAGATATCAAATAGAGAAAGTGTTTATATATGAGGGACTAAATTGAAGATACAATTTTATATGGGATCAAATTGAAAATTTTCTTATGAGAGACTAAATTGAGAAAAAAATTAAATAAGGACAGAATTTAGAAATATTTTATGTGTAAGGGACCAAAATAAGATTTTACTTAAAAAGAAATTGAATGGAAAAGAATTAAAATTTCAAAAGAATTAATATTATAAAATTTTATTATAAATAAAATTTACCTTAATTAAAATAAAAAATAAAGTATTAACAATAATTTTTTTAAATATAAATGGGTTTGATTGACTTTCAAGAAACTCAAAACTTGAACTAATTTGGTTACTAAACTTGACCTAACTTGATTAAAATAATTTTTTATTTGGGTCAGTCTAACTTGATATGACTGGATTATATTAGATTTATGTATATCTCTTATGTTGTGATTCAAGGAGGAGATGAGATTAGATATTCAAATTGCCTCTTTAAAAGAGTTAGGATAAAAAATACAAATTTGAATATTTTTTAAATCATTATTATTACAATCATGCCTAATCAATTCAACGAAGGTTTGATTAGTAATACGATACTATACCTTATTAAATGAGATTGACTAAAGTCAACTTGCAAGCTTATACAATCTAATATATACATCAAACGTATAATAAAGATGGACCATATTATATAAACTTATACAATTTAACAATATTTAATGTGTCAAACTGACTCTTAAAATTTTAATCAGTGTATTAATCATCCTATAAGTAATAGATATAGATTGAATTTTATATCTTTAAAAGTTACTTTCAATATTAAAAACTTTGAATATCTTTTGTTTCATTAATTTCTTTTCTTCCTAATTGTATTTATTTAGTTTTTGCTCTAACTCCAAAAAATTAAACACATTAATACAGCTTGGGATAGTAGAGCTTGAAGTGTATGGTTTACACTAAAAGATTCATTTGCACACCAAAATAAAGATTTCTTTTGCAAATATTATTATTTTTTGAAGTGGAGTTAGAATGAGAGCATGCTTTTGTTAGATTGGAGTTTGAAAGTTATTGAGTGAAGTCATGTTTTTCCCTTTCGACCGAAATGACAATCTCCTTAAGTGCTCTTATTTACTAGGTTCTTGCTTTTCTGGGTTTGGTTTTTAGGTTGTGTTGGTGATTTTTCTAAGTTTGTTCATGGTTTCACTTCTCTTCAAAAAAATTTTCTTGCCATTCAACAAACAAGTTTATAAATTACAATTCTTAGACTTCATATTTCTGAAGAACAAAAGGCCTCTGAAAGCTAGGAAACAAAGATAATGAGAGCTGAAGGATCATAGGTTAATAGTAAAATAAATAAAGTCTAGGGCAAGTTATGTATTCTATAATTATAGGTTATTAAGTTAAGAAACCAAGATTAAAAAAATTATGGGTCAAATTATAAAACAACAAATAATTTAAGTATTTGGATTTTCTTTTCCCCCCTCCCCCCTAATTTTAAGAGTTTTTTTCCCAACAAGGCATGGCACCAAAGAATCCACCCATGTGGTTTAATTTAATCTTATATTATTAATAACTTTATAGATTGATGAATAAATAACATAACATATTGATTAATAGAAGATAGTCTTCATAAAATATTTGAAATTCACAGAGGTCCACTAAATTTTAAAGTTGAGAATGTTGTGCTAATAACCCAAAATTAACCAAAATGCTATTATAGATAATATTTTATAATTATACAAGTTTTTATAAATTCAATTGAATAATGTTAAATGAATGATTAGCTGAGTTCCACATCACGTGTGCAATGCTTTGTTGTCAAGCTTGTTTGAATTAGTTTCCAAATTTGTTATTTTGAGTCATATATATATGTAAACTCTTTATTCAATAAATCAATCAATGAAATTAGATATGTTAAGCTTCTCCTTCGTCTATAACTTTCTTTTTTCCTCCTTTATTATCTCTATTTCTTAACTTTTTCACATGGTATCAAAGCTGTCTAGTACTCTTCCATGGCTTCCACTGCATCTTCAATAGTAACTCTATCCTCTAAAGTGAAAGCCAATACTATAGTATTCAACCATATGATCTCTGTAAAAATTAATGACAAAAACTTTTTTACTTTAGTGACAACAAATACTAGCAGCCATAAAAGGCCATGATCTACACAAATACATAATTGGTGTGTCTTTTATTCCACCTTAGTTTGCTACAACTAAAGATAAAGCTCATGCAATGCTTCAACAGGGTTTTTGGCTTTGGAACAACAAGACTAACTATTACTCTTATGGGTCCTTTCCTCAATGACCAAAAGTATGCTAACATACCTTGTTGAATGTTCTCAATCTTATCAAGCATGGAATCAAATTCAAGATTTCTTTGAATCTCACACAAAATTCACTAATGCAAGTCTAAGTTGCGAAACACTAGAAAAGGCACTCGAAAAATAATAGAATATCTCCTTCACATTAAGGCATTGGTTGATGCTTTAGCGTTGATTGACAATCCAATTTAAGACGCCAAACATGTTAAGATCATACTTGAAGGATTAGCAAAGAAGTATGAAACTGTTGTCACTCTTGTTAATATTCAAAAGAAGCCTTACTTAGTAAGTGAGATTGAATCTTTATTACTCACTCAAGAAACCCTTATCAAGAAAAATATAAAAGCAATAAATACTTAAGAGAATTTATCTATTAGTTTGACTAATGTGAACATTGCTGTAAACTTTAATGTAAAGGTTACATTTACTGATAGTAACAATAATTTTCTTTTTCAACACAATCTTTCCAACAACAATAGTTTTACTTATCACCATGGCCATTTAATCACAGAGGAGGACAAGGATCTAGAGGACAATCAAGAAGAGGCAAAGGTTATACAGGAGGAAGGTTAAATATCGTTTGTCAAGTATGTTACAAGACTCGCCACCTTGCATCACATTGTTACTATTAGTTTGATCAATATTTTTAACCATTACCCCTACCACCACAAGGTTTCTCTTCACAATGTTTACCGTTAAAAGTTTTTAGCAACCTAACTATTATATGCTAGTAGCTCTACAAGAAAATTTTTCACAAATATGCCTCAATCTCCTTATTAATCAAATCTGACTTATTAGTCATTTCCATTAGCCTTTTCATTGCTTCAAAGTTCACAAACTTAGTTGTTATCTCCTTAAGAATGGAAACTTGCTTATAATACTTTAGTGACACCAAAATTCACCTGTGATAGTGCATGCTATCTTGATTTTGCTTTAGTACATGTCACCTCTTATGAACGAAATTTGGCCTCTTATAATTCATATCAAAGAGGAGAATAAACATATATAGGCAATGACATAGGTTTGCAAATCAAACACTTTGGGCAATCTTCTATAACTTCTTCTTCTTCTTATCCTGTTGCTTCACTTCAATTAAATAATCTTCTTCATGTACCTGCAATAACAAAAAATCTAGTTTAAAGTTTGCTAAAGAAAACATTGTCTTCTTTGAATTCCATTTTGATTACTATTGTGTTAAGTCTTAGGAAACCAAATAAGCTTTTTCGGAGGGTAATCTTAAGCCAGATGGTCTTAACTGCTTATCTAATCTTATTGTCTACAATATCGAATCTACATCCCTTGGTTTAGCTTTAGATTCACGTCTGTTAAACCGTGTTACTTCTTTAGGTTCACAATCTTTGTTTACTGCATCTGTTGGTTATACACCACTAAATCCATGTACCAATAAGTTCCTTCAAAGTTTTCCATTTGGCATTTTCGACTTGGACATGTTGTCATTCCTGTTGTGTAGCAATTTCTTACTCGATATAATATCAAAATAAAAAATAAGGAAAACATTTTCTTTTGTAAAGCTTGTTGTAAAGGAAAATCACATAAATTCCCCTATCCTATTTCCACCACCACATACACCACACCTTTGCAACCTATTTTGACTGATGTTTAAGGTCCTACACCTTACACATATGCACAAGGTTCTCTTTATTATATAGCCTTTGTTGATGCATTTATCAGATGTACTTGGCTTTATCCCTTAAATAAGAAGTATGACGCATTGTCCATTTTTATTACTTTCAAAGCTACGAGGGAATTGCAATTCAATCATAAAATTAAGGCTATTTAATATGATGGAGGGGTGAGTTCAGATTGCTTACTTATTATCTTCAATGACATGGCATCATTCATAGACTCACATGTCTGTATTCACATTAACATAATGGTTTTATTGAAAGAAAATCACGAATATCCCATCTTTAATTACTTAATTATTTAATTAATCGATTCACCAATTAATTAATAATTAAGTGAATAGGAGAAATTAAAAATGACAAACCTTCAAATGACATCCTCAATTAGGGACAATTTGAAATTAAAAATAAATAATGAGAGATAATTAAATAAACTCATGACCCAAAAATAAAATTAGCTAATCAAAGTAATAATAATAGTAATAACAATAATTAAAAATCATAATATATATATATATGAAGAAAAGAAATCAAAATAAAGGATAAGACAAACTTGTCTCTACCACCTGAGAGCCAAGCATAATGGCAGGGACTACACAATAATGAAGAAAGCTTGAAAAAGAAGGCTAACATTGAGGTTAGAGAGCGAATAAATCAAAGAAGGTAGCATATCTATTCCGGGCTTCTGAATATAGAGGGACAGTAAAGGAATCAAAGAGGGAGCAGCTTTGTTTTTCATTCCCTTATGCAGAGGTGCAGCAAGGGAATCAGAAAAGCAGTAAGCACTATTTTCTGTTCCTTTAAGCATAAGCAACGTGAAGGGAGGGGGTGGATACAAAGGCAAATGGGTTGATTACTGTAGGCGTAATTCCTTAATGCTTCTCCGTGTGGCGTTGGGTAAATAACATAAATTCTTGTATACTGGCTTTCTTTTTCCTGGGGGCTTGCTGTTGGAACAACACATCTTTCTTCTTCTTCTCAATAAGCTAACCAACTCGACGCTTTCTTTCTTTTGAGAAGTGAATCTTTTTTCTAATATATTTCAGTTGGGTCATGTTTCCCGGTCCCAGGAGAGAAACTAGGGTTTTTGGAAAAAGGTTGATTGGATATTATGAATAAAGGTGGGAGAGTCGACTTTAAGAGGGGGTCCTCTCTTTTGTTCAGCTAAATCAAGTTAGCCGCAATCTTGCAGCCACAACACACAGATGCTTTCAAACTACAGTTTTATTTCACTCTATTAGGTTTTGAATACTTAATCCTCTTTTCTTTCCTTTCATAAAAGGGGAAGATCAGGAAAGAGAGAGCCTACACATTCTTGGAGGGGGCTCGAAAGCACAGGGAAAGGAAATGAAAAAATGTGAGAGGACCGAGAAGAGGGGCTAAGTAAGAAAGAACCGAAGGAAAGGAATGTGGCCTTCCATGAAGGTGCTTTGTTCTTCCCTATTATAGTGACAAGAAGCAAAACATTGTAAGAAAAAGAGTAAAAGAACTACAGAACACATTTTACAGTTTAATGAAGAGGCACATTCACCATTTGTCAAGAAGTATGAGACCAACGGAACAGCCTGGAAACCGAAAAGAACAATAGGGGAAGCTGGAAACCAAAAGGAACAATGGGGAGAAGCTAGCTTTCCATCCTATGGTCCCCAAAACACGCTTAATGAACTACTACCACCGAAGAAGAAGCGAAACCTCCCGAGAATGCTAGATTTAGATGTTAGGTGATTGCTTTATCGCCCAAAACACTATTGGCGATGAACCATTTTGTATGCGAGATCTGCAATAAAGGATTACAACAGGACTAGAACCTACAACTTCACCGACGCAGCCACAACCTACCATGGAAACTCTGGCAGTGAATCAACAAGGAAGTTTGTAAGAGAGTCTATGTGTGCCCCGAGCCTTCCTGTGTCCACCATAACCCGTCAAAGGCTCTAGGTGATCTCACTGGGATTAAGAAGAATTTTTGTAGGAAACATGGTGAAAAGAAGTGGAAATGCGAGCGATGCTCCCAGAAATACACGGTACAGTCTGATTGGAAGGCCCATATGAAAACTTATGGAACTAAAAAGTACAAATGTGACTGTGGCTCCTTATTCTCGAGAAGGGATAGCTTAATTATGCACAGGGCTTTTTGTGATGCCTTAGTGGAGGAGAGTGCTCGAGCCCAAACTTTAACTATTAGTGGCGGCTCCAAGGGGAACTTAAATAGGAAAGTTATTATAGCTTCACCACTGCAACCTCCCCTTACTCCTTTTATGTCTGTGGCCTTTCCTGCTTTGTCCATTCAAAGCTAGAAGTATTAGAAAACCCAATCCGACTGTCACCACCATCCTCTAATGTAACATGTTTATCAACCATGGTTGCAAACAACACTTCCTCCAATTCTACCAGTGTTTTTGCCAGTATATTTGCATCCTCAGTGCTGCTCCTTCCTAAACATCGACATTTTCGTCGTACTATAATATTATGTCCAGCTTGGCTCACTCAGATTGCCTAACTGCCACCACAACGATATCTACCATAGTGCCTACATCTTTGTCTTTCTCCACATCACTTTACCCTTCCAATAATGACTCATCCCTAGTCCTAGACCAGCATGACCCTCGGTGCTACATTGCATCTCCACAGCCCGCATTATCTGCCACTGCATTACTATAAAAGGTAGCTCAAATGGGTACTGTAGCCTCCAATGCATCCTTGCTTTGAAGTTTAGGCTTAGCAACTGCATCTCCTCTGCACAAGATGATAGTACTTCATCACAATGGAATAACCATGTAAAGACAGAAAATCACTCGCTAATTGATGATGGCCTCTTACTCGGAAGTCCTTCTGCTGGGAATGCAGGTTACGCAAACATGATGATGGGCTCGTCTTCGCCATTTAAAGGACAACCCATGACTCGTGATCTTTTTGGTCTAAGCATAGGTGGTGTTGGTGGCAGGACTAGCAGCAGGGGTGGTCTTTTTGCTTTACTCAGCTCTTTTGGAAGGAGATTTGATGTTGTAGATTCATCAACGCGAGGGAGGAGTTACAACAGTTGTTTGAAGATATGTTTCAAGGAGACGTTGGAAGTGACTCCCACACTGTTGCTGCTTGTTTTACTTCATCTACCTACGTGCATATAGGCTGCATGAAGGCACATGAAGGGTTCTTTCATTTCTTGATGTTATTTATTTATTTATTATTATTTTTTTATGTCTTTGTTGTTTTGTTTTATTCTTATCATCATTAGTATTATTATTATTACCATTACCATTATTATCTCATCCTAATTGTTAACAGTGTTGCGTGAGAACACTAATCTTCTTAGGCACTTAGGTAGATATGCCTTAGGCCTTGAAAGTTAGTACATAATTTCTAAAAAATGCAAAAATAAATATCTTAATTAAATAACCTTTTTTTAATTACAAAATGATTAATTTTGTCTTTTATAAAAATTAATTAATCAAAAAATGTCATGTGAGACTTGAGCCTCCGTAGACTTTAGAAATTTTTTTTTTGAAAGAACCAAATTAAAAGAATTCTAATTTCAAAAACCCCAAAGAATATTAATTCAAAAGTCATTGAGCATTTTCCATTATAATTTCATCTCCATTTCAAAATAAATCCTAACTTCAAAAATTGTTAAGGAAAATGAAAATTCAAAAAATCTTAAAAATATTCTTCCATCATAATCCTGCTTCAATTTTAAAATAAGAATTCTAACTTTGAAACCATTAAAAATCATGAAAATAAAAATTCCAAGAAATTCCAAATAATTTTTTTCCATATTTTGAGTTATTGCATGAGATTTGTTGATCTCATTAAGCACTCAAAAGTTAACTAATAGAAGTCACATGAAATCATTAATCCTCTCAGGCGTATAGAACATCAACGGATAATGCCATGTGAGATATTTATCTCCTTAGGCATTACAGGTTAACATTTAAATTTCAAAATATAAAAGAAAGTAGAGTAATTTCTGAGTCATAAATTATTCCTGTGCCATTGTTTTATTAAATGTCGTCGTGTGAGATTGAATATCTCCTCAGCCACTTATTGAATTAATCGGTAGGGCCATGTGAGACCACATGTCTCCTTAGATTTTACCTAATATTGGATAAGTCGTGTGCTTTCTAAATAAATTTGAGCTCTAATGCCTTTTTCCAAATAGGAGACTTTTTAAAAATATATATATATATATATATCTATATATATATATATATATATATATAATAGAAAATAAACAATTTAAAAAATGTTTTTGGTTCATTCCAAAACATATATATATATATATAATTCCAAAATTCTATTTCCACTTTCAAATTCTCTTATTTAAAATAACAAAAAGACTAAAAAATACATTTATCTTTTATTTTAAAGTTTTCATTTTAATATCAAAGAAAAAATCACAAATAATTTCTCCTGCATTTCAAGAATACAAATGGTTTATTTTGCCTGCTATTAAAAATTCCAAAAACACCTTTTCACTATCATCTTGCCTAAAGTTCAAAATATAATTCCAAATTCAAAAATCCCAAGATTCTTTTCCATTATCATTTAATTCAAGTTTCAAAATCAAGGTTAAAATTCCAAAAATAAATAAAAATTGAAAAGGGAAAAATAAAATGAGCAAGGAAGTGATTTTAAATTAATTTTGTAAGTTAAAACACACCAATCAAATTTCAATTTGTTTTGTTTATGAAAATTTGTTTAATATCAAATATCTTGTCCTTCTCACTAAGGAAAAAAAATTTAAAAATAAAAATCATTAACTAACATATACATTTCTCGGTCGAACTATGTAAACTTTAATTCATACTACAGGGTACGTAAGCCTTAGGCTTCTATCCTATGTCAAGTCCACCCTTTATAAATATCTATTTGTTTGTTTTTAGTATTGTTATTTTTGTCTTTTCTGTTGAACAAGCATGCATATCAATAAAGGGTAATTGAGATAAATTAAGGCCATATTCTCTCTCGTTGACTAGTTTAAGGTAATCGTTCTTATGGACGGGTGTTGTGGGATGCCTAACACCTTCCCCACACTTAAATAAACTCCTAAACTCATCTCTGTTTTTGCAAACTATTTCACCTTTTTTCTTTTTTTAAATTAGTTTTTTAAAGTTTTTTGTTAAAAATTTTGGCGGTGACTTCAGTAAATTGATTTTCAAGATTCATTTTGGGAATCAATTTAAACCTTTTTTATTCTTCTCGTCAAAAGGTTGGTTATGACAAAAATATAGACACATTGTTGAAATGGGACTTGCATCACTATCTCATTTAGGACTTCCTCTTCATTACTAGGAAGATGCTTTCTTAACCTTATTTTACATCATTAATCGCTTACCCACTTCAGTACTCCAAAATGATGCACTTTTTCACAAGCTTTACAACACATTTCTTGATTACTTCTTTCTCAGAGCTTTTAGTTACTCTTGTTTTCCTCTGTTAAGGCCTTACAACAATCACAAGCTATCATTTCAAACCACGAGTGTGTCTTCTTAGGTTATAGTTCTATTCACAAAGGGTACAAATGTCTTTCATTATCTTGATGTATTTACATGTCCAGAGATGTTCAATTCAATGAGTCTGTTTTTCCTTACAAACATAAGTCAACTCAGTCTTCTTATTTGCCAGCTTCACCTTTAGTAACTTTAAGTCTTATTCCTATTGATTCCTTTTCTCAACCAATTGCCCAAAATACTTATTTGTATAGTATGCCTGCTTGCCACTTGTAACGACTCCTTTATGTCAGAAGATGTACAACATAATAATACAAATAAAGATCATGCTGATTCTGTCAATAATCTAAATGCTGAACATATTATCAATGCAGAATTTAATCTTATTCATGCTAATTAGCTTGGTTCAGTGACTTCCATGTAAGTGTGTTCTTTCTGCTAATGGTGTTTAATATGCCTAATGATGTTGCTATTGCTTCTTATATGAATGATAATTTAACCACATGATAGCAATAGCTCCTGCCCTCACATTCTATGATAACTCAAGGAAAGAATGGCATTTTCAAGCCAAAAGCTCTTCATGTCTCTAGTCTTCCACCTAATCCTTATACTACTTTAGAGGATGTCAATTGGAGAGATGCCATGCTTTTTGAATATCAAGCTTTTCTTGACAACAAAACTTGGATTTTAGTTTTGTTGCCACCTAACAAAAAAGCAATTGGCTGCAAATGGGTATATAAAATAAAACAAAACTCATGATGCTCTTTGGCTAAGTATAAGGCTCGTCTTGTTCCTAAAAGCTTTTATCAAGAGCATGGATATGATTATAACGACACTTTTTCTCCAGTAATTAAACTAGTAACCATTCAGACTGTGTTAACTATTGCTTTATCTAGAGGTTAGAAGTTTTTTTAGATTGGCGTTAACAATGCCTTCTTAAATAGCACACTTGACAAGGAGGTTTATATGCATCAAAACATCTAGAGGTTCTGGGAATGAAAAGAAAAGTTTGGTGTGTAGACTCCACAAATCTCTTTATGGTTTTAAACAAGCTCCAAGAGCTTGGTTTGAGAAACTTGAATAAACTCTACATAAATTTGGTTTTGTTTTAAGGAAATTTGACCGTTCGTTATTCAATTTAAACTCTAAACATTGTTGTACTTATACTCTTGTGTATGTTGATGACATAATCTTAACAGGTTAATCAGTTGAATATGTGAACAAGCTAAAGAAACAACTCAATGATGAATTCTCCTTGAAGGATTTTAGAGAACCTAACTACTTCCTTGGTATTGAAGTAAAAAGGCTTAGTAACAATCAGCTTTTGCTCTCTCAAAGAAAGTACATCATTGATCTCTTAGCAAAGGCAAAAATGCAAGACTCTAAAAGTCTACCCACACCTATGATATTTGGATTGAAATTGTCATAAGAACATTCATCACTTATACTAGATCCTCATCTTTAGAGGTCAATTATGGGAGCATTACAATATGCTACAATCATTAGACCAGAAATCTCTTTCAATGTGAACAAGGTTTGTCAATTCATGCAACTGCCACTTGAAACACATTGGAAAGCATTGAAATGTATCCTAAGGTATCTACAAGGCACTTTAACTCATGGATTATTGATATCACAATCAAAGAATCTAGAGCTGAGAGCGTTTAACGATTCTAATTGGGCAAATGATCCAGATGATAGGTTTTCAACATCAGGATCCTATATTTTTCTCAGGAATAATCAAATACCATAGGGAGCAAGAAGCAAAATGTTGTTGCTTGGTCATGTACTGAAGCAGAATATAAAAGTGTTGCAAATGTTGCTATTGAACTCAAATGGTTGTAAACTGCACTATATGAACTTAAAGTTCTTATTTTTGTGTAGCACTTGTTATATATTGTGACAACTTAAGCACAGTTATGTTGGCTCACAATCATGTGCTTCACAATAGATGAGAACACATGGAGCTTGATGTCTTCTTGGCAAGAGGGAAAGTTGTGAGAAAATAGTTGAAAGTTTGTCACACACCTTCAGTAGATCAAAAAACTGATATGCTCATTGAACCTTTGTCAAGACCGAGATTTGAAGAACTTAAAGATAAACTTAACGTTAAAGATTTTCGTGTCACCACTCCTTAAGTTTACGGGGAGGTGTTAATAGAATGATTAGTTTAGCTCTTAATCACATGTGCAATGCTTTGTATTAAGCTTATTTGGGTTGGTTTTTCAGTGTTATTATGAGCTGAGCTAATTAAAGTCACTCACTCACACACACACACACACACATATATATGGACTCTATATTAAGTAAATCAATCAATGAAATAAAATGTTTCAAGATTGCCTATAGCTTTCTTTCTTTCCTCTACCTGGTTGGGCTCTTCGAGTTGGACAAGAAGTATCAAAGCTCATAGGCTAAAATGAATTCTCTCATGTGGGAGTTCCTGAAGAGACCTGCTTACTTGAAGTTGTGACTTCCTACTTGGTGCATTCTTCCTCATGGTGAACAGAAGACACCCTTGCTCCAGTGTTCATTCACCTCTGCCAAAAATGATATCTAAATGTACCAAGAAATGCTAGAAAGAAAGCAAATGATTAACACCCATGTAACCAAATTATGCAACAGGCAAACACGTTTTTAAGTATTGGTGTTATTCATCAATTAACACAATATTGACAATAATGTCTCGTATTAACAAATAACGATAGAGCAATACTTGCTCTCAAATTAACTTTTTGTTTGTAACAAAGAATAATTTTATTTAATATAATAATAAAGATAATTAAATTGATGTTTACTTTTAAAATGAAATCATAACTTCATTTTTCATAAGACAATTAGCTAATTTTTTTTTTTATAAATCTACATATTATATAAAAAAAATTAACATTATTGATAAGAAATATAATTTTAATAAATTAACAAGAAAAGCATAATTTTAATCCCACACTTTTGACTTTAAAATTAATTTAATTGTCTAAAAATTGAATGGATCAAAATACTTATTTAAAAATTAAAAAAAAAAATAATCTAGTCCCTCAAGACTACAAGAGAAAACTTTTATTTTTTGTAAAGTTTTATATTTGAATAACTATTTAAATAATGTATCATATCAATTTTAAAATAATAAGTGAAAAGTCAAAATTATATTTTTTTTAAAAATAAATATAATTAAAAAAATAGCGATTTTTTTTTTTTGTCATTTACAAACTGTAATGTATGAATTTGAAAAAATCCATGAAAAGGACAGGACTGAAAGATCAATGATTATTAAATACATAGTTTAGGGGTACCCAATGGATTTTAAGAAGCCCAAGGTAGTCCATACTCCATGCCTTTTCATCGCAATCAAACAAAAAACAACAAATGAGTCACTAGAAGTAGAAATTGAGCAAATTCGCGAGGAGGCAAAAGGCATAAAGCCAAGAGGAAACAATCTTCCGTAAACTTTTTAATAATTCATAGTCAAAATCCTGATTTAACATTATTCTACCTATCGCTATATCTATGCTGATATATATATCTATATATCTATATATATATAAATAAAATTTTAGAGTTTATGATTTGATGTCATATACTAGTATACATAATGTTTTAGTTTTAAATCACCTTTTAGTACAGTCTGTAATGGATAGTAACCTTATAAATATTGAGTAAATTAAAGTTTTTTTAAATATTATTTTTATCTTAATTTATATTTTTAATTTGGTAATCCTATAAGAAAATTTGTTAGTTTAATCCTCAATACATTTCTTTCAATCAAAATGGTTCATACATTAGGCAAAGTGGAAGCTTATGTGGCAGTTAATTAATGATGAAGTATCTTCAACAATACAAAAAATGTCATTTTGTATTAGAATTAAATTTTCAAATAAAGCATATAAATATTTCTTAAAGGAATGGTTTTGACCAAGAAAAACATTTAGAAGACTAAATTGAAAATTTATCTTTGAAGAATCAGTTTGGGAGAAGAATTATATTTTATGAATTAAATTATTAATTTAGTCTATAAGTGTTTTGAATTTTAATGTAATAGAGTAAATTACTTTTACAATAAATATATCCTCGGGCATTTTGCTATGAGCTAACTTACGTTTAAATCTAAATAATTAAGGTCAGGAATATATTTTTCATAATGACTAAAATTTCATTTTGGTCTTTTATAAATGGAATATTTTCAATTTTATCCCTCATAAAATAATATTCTCAATATATTTTCTTCCTTAAAAGTTAACTTTAAATTTGTCTCTGATGAAATTATTTTTTCAATTTAGTCTTTTATAAGTAAATATTTTTAATTTAATCATTCACAAATAAAATTAATATTAATAATATCCTTTTGTCAAATTACAGTGAATGAAATTAAAAATCAATTGAGATTAAAAAAATATTCTAAATGTCATCACATCAATTAATTTTATTTACAAAAAATTGATAGAGTGACATTTTTTATTAACAATTTGTATGTGAATTACTAAATTGAGATACTATTCTATAACAAACAATTGTTTTAATGAACTAAATTAAAATAAAACCCATTAGGGATTAAAATAGTATTTTATTCTCATTTTAACCATTAAACCAACTTCTTAATGTTCAAATGGGTTGCCTTTAATTAACTTTTAAATATAAATTAATTGGTGTATGCATAAATGGACATCTACAATCATCTACAATAATAATAGCTATTTTGACAATTAGATTGCAATAATAATTATATGAAAGTTCTATAAATGAGTAATTTAATAACACAGGCGTTAATCACGCCTAAGCCAATACCAGCACAATCTCTCGCACGAAGTCACAGACACACACACACACATGGGAAGAGAGAATTGCTAGATATGTATGTAGGAGTAGCAGCCTCTCTCCGTCCCTTCGTCACTTCGCTCTCTCGCACCCTTCTCAACCTAACCCATATCTTCTTCTTCTTCTCTTCCTCATTTTCACTCTTCGGATTCTGTAACCAAATTTTTTGAACTTGTTTTTATCTGTTTTCATTTTCTTCTTCTTACGGTTTCTGTGAATTGCTCTTTCTCTCTCTCTCTCTCTCTCTCTCTCTCTCTCTTTACAAGAAGGCAGAAAGGAGAAGAGGTTGAAGAATAGTAATGGAGTCGACGGAATCTCCCTACGTGTCGTCTCCCGAGGGGCCCAGGAAACCCCCGTTGGCGCAACCCAATTCCTATTCTCCAGGTATCTGATCCGATCTACTTTCTGTGCTTCGGGTTTTTTGGTTTCGGCAGTTGGAAATAGCGGTGCAGTTTGGTAATAATTAGTGGTTCCATCAATGGCAATGATTCGCTTTGTGGTGAATTATAAACGTGGGTAGTGTTATTGTACGGTCAACATCGGGAGCCCGACTTTTTTTCACCCACCTAAGTCTAATCTTCAGCGCTCACCGTTGAAAATGTTATCTGTAGTTAATTTGATAACTGTGAGAATGGGAAGTGGAAAACATTGCTATCACAATGAATACTTTGTCTGATGCTTGAGTTTTACTTGCTTTCTTAGCTGGTTTTTTGTGCTGGAAAATCACGATGCATTTTTTTTTCCATTTTATTATCAGCCTCTCCAGAAGGATTTGGTTTACTACTGAAAATGAGGATAATCAGAGTTGATGCATGATTCAAGATTTTATTTTATTTTAAAAGGGAGTATTTTCTTTTCAATATTTTTAATTGTTCTAACTCTTGAACCGGATAACAATTTGGCGTCAATCCTGAAAATGAAGCTTGTTCTCTTACCCTGAAAAGAAAAGAAGAAAATGAAAGGTGTTCTGCAGTGAATTTAACCCTTTTCCTTATTGGGAAAGCTGATCAACTTCTCCAAAACAAGGACTGATGTTATGGCCATTAATATCTCATTTTTTCCCAGCTCTTTTTTTAGTAATCGAATGATGAGCATTCTGATTATAATATGACTGAATTTGTGCTCTGGATCTGCTTGAATTTTTACTCTTCTTCAGTTCTTGAAAAATGGCAAACAACATTAATGGAAAACATGTTCGCAGAGTACATAAATGTGAATAAAGATATTTGAAGATGACTGTTCCATTATACAAATTTCTTGGATTTGTTCTCCTTATTATTTAAATTTTCTTAATAAGAAGAACAAGAAGTTTTGAACAACAAAATCCATTTTATAAAAATCTGGAATTATTTTAGGTTTCAGTAAATTTAAGCCACGTCAGCTCCAAATCCCAGTACACATTTCACACTGAGTGTATTGCCACTCTAGCATGCATGGGTAATAATCTTGGTTTACACGAGTTTTCCCACACTCTGAGTGTGAGACTAATTTTGCTTGGGGTACTGAGGCTGCCCATCTCCAAAAGTATTTTTCCTTGAATTTGAACCCTGACTGCTTAGCTCAAGCTTGCTTACCACATGTGCCATTGCTTGTGGGCGTAAACTAATTGATATCAATATAACTAAACCTTCACTTTTAGTTGTTAGCTTTGACGGGATGGCACTTGAAGTAGTGATTTTGGTTTGAGATTAAACTAATTTAGTCCTATTATTGAATCGTGTTAAGCTGGTATGATGAAGTATGTTAGGATCATTGACACTTAAGTAAGACATGTACCACTTGTACAATCAAATAAGTATTCACAAAATTCAACTTTTGTTGATTGGATTCTATAATTATGAGATCTTATTGTGTTCATCATACATGCCTAATTTCATATAAATTCAATATCAGGAAATCAACAAATGAGTGTCAATAATTTCTTATATCTTCTTAGATATCTTATGGTATGCTAATCTAAGGGAATACTACTAGGGAACAAAGTAAATATCCTAGATTACTTTTTTGTGCTTATTCTTATGTAGTGCTTGCTTCTGCTAGATTCTACAGAGAAGCCAACATATGTTCGGTTTCTCGTTTCAAATGCTGCAGCTGGTTCAGTTATTGGAAAGGGTGGTTCAACTATCACTGATTTCCAATCACAATCTGGAGCACGAATCCAGTTATCACGCAATCATGAATTCTTTCCTGGAACCACAGATAGGATTATCATGGTATCTGGAACGATAAATGAAATTCTAAAAGCTGTAGAACTTATCCTTTCCAAGTTGCTGAGTGAGGTAACCGTCGTTACATGGAATAATTACTAATGGGATGACAGATTTCTTGTGTGCTTCTGAAATTTACTCTTCTGCTGTGATAGCTTCATGGTGAGGATGACAGTGATGCTGAGCCAAAAACAAAGGTGAGACTCATTGTTCCAAACAGCTCTTGTGGAGGAATAATTGGCAAGGGAGGTGCTACCATTAGGTATGAGTATTTTTCATGGTCATGTCTTGTTATAAAACTTTATATGTTTGCAATGCTTATAAATTATTTATTGATGGAAGAAATGATTTCTGATATTTATGGATTTTGATTTCTATTCTGAGAGTATATCTTAATGTGAAGAGAATGGTGAGTTCTTTTCAATTTTATTTATGGTTTGTTTAGTAAATTCTACCTGCAATAGCTTTAGTTTGCCTAAGAAAACAGTTATCTCATATTCTTTTGATTCCCATGTTAACTCCCACCTCCCCCATATCCTGGCGAGAAAATTGATCATCTTATTATGAGGCTAGTTATTATTTTTCATTTCAGGATCCTTCATAGTCGTTTCTATATGTATTAGCTTATATCTACCTTTGCATTTGAGCAGGTCATTTATTGAAGATTCTCATGCTAGCATCAAGATATCTCCTCAAGATAATAATTACTATGGACTGACTGATAGGCTAGTGACACTGGCAGGAACTCTTGATGAACAGATGCACGCAATTGATTTAGTTGTTTCTAAGCTTGCTGAAGATCCTCAGTATTCACAGTCCATGAACTCTCCGTTTTCGTATCCAGGTTTTTGTTATTTATAGATACCCGGGAATGTCAGTTAACAATTCTTTCACGTTGTTATAGCCTCATTCATGTTTACAATTCTAAAGAGCTAATAATAAGTTGAGTTTGTTCATATATATGTAACTGGAGACTATTTTATCAATCCAATTAAATTATGCACATCTATACTTGATTAACATCACTTGAACAAGAAAGAATTTAATACTTAAATATAGACAACAACCACCACAACTATCTTGAGTTTTATGAGTTATTACACTTTACCTTGTACTTACTCTTTTTGTAGGCTGCGAAAAAATCCAGATGTAATAAGTTTAAAGACTCACAAATTTTACTAATTTGGTTTAGATTTAATCTTGAGTCTTTTTGTTATACCTTATAGCTTTACAGTTGAAGTTTTTAGTTTCAATAAGTAGCGAATGGATATTATACTTTTAGGTCTACGGTATTTTAGTAATTATCTTATATGACCATCTAGTATAGTATCAGTCTTCTCCATGTGCAGGCTTTAACTTAATCTGTTTAATTATTTGGGCAGTTATTTATGCATTTCAGTGGCTAATTAATTTGAGTTGGTCCTTAAGTGTTGACTAGTCCTACATATTTTTTTCTTTTCCGTCTTCTTCTCATATTCACCATATTTTCTTTAATTTTATCAACCGTCAATACCTAATTTCTGTGTAAAACAATCTACAATTCACCCCATTAAAACCCTAATCATTCCTTTCTTGAGTTTTTTTTAAATCACAGCAAATACCAGAATTAATTTTGCAGGTACTTGTTTGACTCTTTAAACCCAAACTGAATGCTTCCAGACCACCCTTGCCCTCAGATTACCCATATAGGGCAATAAGCCTATAACCCTTCAATTACCAATCCTTTCTCCCTGATTCACCCCAGATATACCTAATTCTACTGCATTAAATCCTAATCCTTCCACTGTCCGGTACTAGTTTTATAACTTTATAACGAGCTATAAGTCGGGCCTCATTTCCATCTAAGGATACTAAAAGTGGCATTTATGAATATATAAGAATTATTACATTACTTATAATTAGTCTTCACATATTGGACTTCAGCTTTTTAATCTTAGAAATGACCTCTAAATACTACATAGTTCAAACCTGTAGTTTATTTATAGTTGGTATTAAGTTATTAATGCTTATAATGGAAACGGTTTTAATAGTAGTTGTGAGGTTATGATGATTATAGATCTGGTGGTTTTAAATTATCTGCAGTAGGAGTGATGGTGCAGTTGTGATTATTGTCTATTTGTAATGAACTGATAATTTAAGTCTCCTTTCCCAAAGAACAAAAAAGAAAGAAATGAGGCATGTTCATCTAACATTCATGAAATCTAACAGCAATAGTAGACATCCCATTGCTGAGTACTGATAAGAAGGAAGAATCTGAAGAATGTACATGACGATATATTTTTGTGTTCTGTTGATGAACTGATGTAATCAATATTCATTTAGGATTGTCTTGTGTGCTTGATATATTCAGCGGGGAATTATTATTGTGAATTTGATGCTTAATATAATTTTCTTAACTTGAACTTCAGGTGTTGTCTTCTCAGGTTATCATGGTGTTCCTTATACATATGTGGTTCCTCCTGTTGCAACACCACCATACAATGGAATGAACTATAGACAAAATGGTGTTGGAGGAAAAGTCCAGAATAGCAAGGTTAGTAATGTTGCCTGATGTTATAAGTTGCCAAGTACTCAGACAAAACAAAGAAAGAAATTAAATTTCTTATATCTTGTTTTGGAGGCTGAGCACAATGCATGTTGAGAAAGTTGAGACTTGGATGAAGACCTTAGCCTTTTGCTATTCTGAATTTAGTTTTCTTTCTGCCACTTATCAATCTTTTGAACTATGGCATCCTAGATAGTTCCATTCCATTTTGTTAGTGTACCTAACATGACTAAATGAGCATATTTTAAATCTAGATGGGATGTGAATTCATTTGTCATTTCATGAATACCCTGTTATAAATCAAAACTCATGAGTATTATAGTTATTTTCTGTCATTGCAGTTTTTTCTGTGTTTGTATAAACTAGTAAGCTCATTTGGTGTTTTATTCAACTCTGGCATCACATTGAATTGCAGTAGCTAGTTAGTCAAATGGACTGCCTGTTTGCATTGTAGGCTAAAATACATGTCTATCTTTGCTATTTCTTTGAACTAATAGATGCTCTTGCGTTGTTGTCCAGGAGGAGCGCAATAACTCACTGACCATTGGCGTTGCAGATGGGCATATAGGGTTGGTTGTTGGTCGTGGTGGAAGAAATATAATTGAAATTAGTCAGGTTTTCCAATGTTCAATAGTTTTACTCTGTTCAATGTGATCACTTATATGACACAATAACTTAGGCTAAATTGACTCTTTCAGATTAGTGGGGCAAGGATAAAGATATCAGATAGAGGTGATTTCATGTCTGGAACAACTGATAGGTATAAAATGGGATCCGCTTTTTCAAGATTTTGTATACTCATACCCTCATTAGAGGAAAAAGATATTGATTATTGATCAGATGACCCTGGCGTTATTTATTTAACGATAAACTTTCTGATGTGCTTTTTGTTCTTCCTTATTATACAGGAAAGTTACCATAACGGGATCCCAGAGAGCAATACGCACAGCTGAAGCTATGATACTGCAGAAGGTTGCTTATGCTGCTGAGCGGGCCGCGGAGTAGTTGGCAACTACACTTTTAGTGAACCTGCTTGCTAATTGCTTATACATTTGCTGTTTTCTTAGGTTTATTCACATAAAACTATTTACATGATAAGTTGAGATCGGAATATTGTAGGGGGACAGGGAGCAAGATTTTGTTTATTTGAGGGTAGTCTTTTAGGAAGAAAACACTACCAGATAATCTATTGGGAGGGCCATTATTGCTTTGACCATGTGTAGCAATTAGAAGCATATTCTTTTTATTTCATATTGTAAGTCAGCAATATCTAATTTCATGGCCCATCTTACTCTCTTTCGTGGCCCGAGACAGGATTTGGAGATTTTCTCTTGCTGCTTGGTAAGGATTTAGAAATTGAGTACTTACATGAGAGTACCCCGCCTCAATCTTCGTTGTTCTAATAGGCGTTGTTTTGCCTTTGTTTTTTGTTCTAGTATTCAAATGATTTTGTCATTAGTTGGCCTCTAAGTGGAGTATATGAAGTTTTTTTTTTTTTCCTATTTGGGGTGGGCTCAACTTATTTTGTCATGTTTTGGGTGAATTTAGTTTAGCATTCAAAGGTTGAAATGTTATTTGCATTCCAAAATGTGGGATTGTTTTATAGACAAGATGGATTGGGTTGTCATCATATTTCCTTTCTAGATCACGTTCGTCCTCTAAAGTTAGAATAGTAAAACTATAAATAAAAATTTTGAAATATAAATTATAGTTACGTAACCTCACTTTTAACTGAATTTAAGTTTGTAAATTAAGTCAATATAAGAAGTTTGGACAACTTCAATGTAGACATGTATCCAATCTCCACTTAAAACTTAGCTGCCAGTTACTTGTGGAAGGATCCCTTTTCGTGAAGCATTTTTGATAGTGTCATGCTCCTTTTGTTCATCTTTAGGAAATTCCTCAACCTTTTCGAAAGTGGTGATCCTTGCGAAACTTCTCAAGAACCTTACAACGCACTAAATAGCTGATTTAATATATCGAAGTGTTTCGAAACACTTATTTTAGTAATTTTTCATTAATTCTAACGTACTGCAACTCAGTACCTTAGTCCTATTTGGTTGCTGGTATTGAGGGGAAGGTAAGGGAAAGCTCATTTCCATGTTTGGTTAGATTTTTGCTACGGGAATAGGATTCTCATGACAGTCTTCATTCTCACCTTTTTTCCAAACCTGGAAAAATATTATTTTTTTTAAAAATTATCAAAACACATAAATGTAAAAACAATACTGATTTTTTTTTTGTTTCAGTGTTTTAAAATACATATTATTATTATTATTATTATTGTTTTAGTATACAATCTAGAGCAATGTTAGCAAGCGAATTTGACATCATTTTGTTAGAAATGAACAAATTGAGGGGGTGAGGCTTTTAACGTCAAAAGATAGTCAATATTTCTTTGTTTAACAAAGTGATATTTTGTATAAGAAATATTTATTTTTTTGTTTTTTATTCTGATGTTTTATTTTTGAAAAAAAAATTTATACTTGTTGGAAAATTTAAAACATTATAAACTGCTAAGTCTTTATCTTTTCAAGAGAATAACATCTCATAAATTTTTTTTTCTTTTTTACTCTTATATTTTAAAATTTTCTAAAAATTAAAATTATTAATATCAAAGTGGAAAAAAAAATGGGTGCATTTTAAGCATTATATTATAACTTTTCTTTTTTCTTTTTTCTTTTTCCTGGGAAGTTGTCAAACTTTTAATTCGTGATTATTTAAGTTTAATTTATGTCCATTTACCTTTTTAAGGCAAAAATACATTTTTATCATTTAACTTTACCTCAAATTTCACTTTATCCCTTTATTTATTTAATTTCAATTTGGTCCTTTATCATTAACTTAAAGTTTACTTTCATACCTTAATTTCATTTATCACAATTTAGTCTATTAAATTTATCTCAAAATTGGCTTTTCCCCCTTAATTTTATCTTTTCAAATTGGCCCTTAATTTTCAAGAACTTTTCAAATATGTTTTTCTCCTTTCATTTTCTTTTATTTTTATTTTTATTTTTATTTTTTTCATTTATCTATCAACGAGTAAGCTTATGAAAGATATATGTGGAGGTTAAATTCTATGTGTTATAATTGCAAAACTAAATTGATTGGTACTTGTTGATATAAAATTCCCTCGTGTGTATTTTAATGTGGTTTTAATTGTGTCAGACAATATATTTTGAATATTTCAATTGGTCCACAAAAAAAATACTTGTGCAAGTTTAATGTTAGGCCAAATAAGTTTGTGTGACATGGGGCAAAATGTTATTGGGTTGAAATGGGTTGAAGATCCCTTGGGCTGGATCTGACTAGGCTCCTGCACAACCCTTTGAATTGGGCCTAATTGGAAGAAATATGCCTTGGGCTGATACAAACCCCATGATCTACAAGCCTAATAATTAAAATTAGTCAACTTCCCTTCATCACTATGTGTAGACAAAGTTTACTTTATGTATCTGTTAGAAAAATGAGTTAGCTGTCCTCTGTAGAAAGGGACTATCTATCAATTGCCCTCCACAAAAAGCTGTTTGTCGTCTTTGCATCCTGTTAGTCAACTTCCTTCACTTTTATACCTAGAGCAATACAACAAATCTATTGACACAATTAGAATATAATATATACGATCAAAGTAACCATTGAATAAGGAAAATTAGAAGAACTTCTGAAAAGTGAACAGCTAGTGTTGACCTACAGACCAACACGAAGGAGGCTAAGAATACATGACGTTTCAGGTTGAAAACTAAGATGCTCTGAAGATGAACGTTGAGCTAGGTTTTCAAGAAGAAAACTAGTTATTAGAGCCATCCCATTTTGCAGAAGACAAGCTATATATAAAGCAGAAGCTTTAGAAGAAGAAGTGGCGGTGAAAAGAGAAAGAAATGAAGAAGAATACTTAAAGTATAGAGAGAGTTACATTCTCTTCATCAATCCAACTGCTTGTTGAGCTTTCATTGATGAATCCTCTTGTGAGTTTTCAAGTAAGCAATTGGTATGAGTGAGATATCTATTAGTGCTTTGTGTGAGTCTGTACTCAACCTGTCATTTTATGAGTCTTGTAACCTGAATTGAAGTGAATTAATAATTCTCTCCACCATTCTATTGTTGTACTGAATTGTTATGTTTTTATATGAGTGCTTTAAGTGAGCAACCTATATTTTGTTTCTAAAGAGCTTGGTTTAAACTTGAAGTAATACCCTTCCTGTATATCAGTCTGAGTTGCTAGGAACCTATTGTAATATTAGTGGTTTTAGGTGTCTAAGAACTAATTGAAATCCTAGTGGTTCAGAAGGTAAAACCTTGAGTGGGTGAACCTAAAAAAATGTGTGTTTCCATGAACAGGAAGTAAAAGCCAAAGAAGGTTGATCCTAAGTGTAAGGCCATCTCATTCTTCAGAAAGTAGAACACAGAAGTGTGACCCTTGGAGGTTACTATGGATAAGGTGAAAAAGTCGAAAAAGGCTAAGCCTCAGGATAGGGTTTCCTTATTTTATTTATGATTTCCTATTAATAGTAAAATTCCCTAGCTATGCAATTAGGGAGTAGATGTAGGATTCACCTTGGATCTAAAACATTATAAATCTATGATGCGATTCTTTCTTATCTTGATCTCTTTATCTTTATAGCATTGATTTGAATAACTAGTTTTCTAATCACACTAGTCTTTAGGACACTTCTCTTATGTAAAGTCATAGAAGGCTTAGTTTTGGAAATCTCATGAGTTTAGAAAGGAAGCTTATTTTATATCCATTCGAAAACAATGTTTTCATTATATGAGAATATATGTTTCCCATGTCTATAGTTTTTACAACATCATTCAAGAAGCTAACTTTTCTGTGTTGTGACTTTTCCCCTTTCTTTAAGCACATAGTCATATTGGTTTAATAAAATCATTTTCTACACTCATTTTAAGGAAGCTATCCTTCACACACCTTTACGGGAAGTTGACTTTAGCTTGTGGTTTATTAATAAACTTGTAAATTTTTAAAAGGCCAATTCACTTCTTTCTTGGCCTCTTATGGACTAACAAGTGATATTAGAGCTCTAGTATCAATTTTTATAGGTCTAAGCACCTTGGGAAGAGATCCTGTCTAGAAGAATGAATTAGGCTCTTTTAATCAATGGTGGCAATCAATGTTGACTTAGTCAGAAGACCTTAATTCTTTGAAGATTTTAATTAGCTAAAGAGTAGTGGGTAATACTTCAAATGCTTATGAAGTAATAAAAGAAAATTCCTATTTTCCATGGAAGCCAAACATGGTTTAAGGAAGGAGATAATTTAGGAAGAGAAAAGAAGTGATAGTGCACAATAAATGAGGTTTCATCAAAGAATGCTTCTCAAATGCCATATGTTTGGAATGCACAACTTATAACCAAAAAAAAAAAAAAAAGGTTAGAAAGGACTACACTTTATTTGCAAGGGCTAAGGTATCAAATAATCCAACCTCTTATGTCTCAATACTTTTTACTGATTATGATATCTTGTTTATAACCTTATAAGAATATCATTGTGAATTATCATATTCTATGATTATAAAGGTTAGGAGATCATTAGTGGTAAATATGTATACAATTTATTTTATTATAATGGAAAAGAATAATGATTATCAATAAATTTACATCACATCACTTTTAAGGAAATACTGTTGTTACCATTGACAACTGAAGGAAGCTAACACTGTTAGGACCTAAAAGACCCTTGGGTACCTTAAAACTCAAATATTGTAAGGACTATTATGATCAAAGTGGCAAAGAATTTAGTTGATCTTGTTACATGAAAGATGACTTGTGTTAAGAAATGAATATGTCATTAGAGACTTATTGACAAGCAATCAGTCAATCAGGAACCTAACAAATGGCAGGAGAAGGAATGTGGCTTATGTACTCATACTTGCTTCAAGTCAAATAAAAGAATAGTGTAGAAAAAACTAAAGGAAGCAACACAAAAGATTATACTAAAACAAGATGAAATTGTGCTTACAATGACGGTATTCAAGTTATTAGAAATTAACCAAGAAAAAAAAAAAGACTATAGCAAGATACAAGTGTTAATGAGGAAGATATCTCTTACCTCTGTATCTTATTGGATGCTCTTAATAAACCTATGACTTTCCACTCATAGCAAGACTTGAATACTTTTGCTTGATCATGTTGATACTTCACACTGCTTATTGTTGCAATGCATGTTTATTTTCCATATTCACTTTTGATTTCTTTCTAGCTTACAAATTGTCTTATTTACATAAGGAAGGAGCAAGAAAGCTATTTTATGATTACACGTGAATTCATTCAAGAAAAACAACTTGGAAATATTCATTTGTGTGTAATTGGCATATAGAATATTGGCCTTAGTGGCTATCACATTTGAAATGATTTTTCTTGAATGATGTCTTGCTAATAAGTCAAGTAAATGAATGCGACACGATGGCAACAAAAAGATAACATTGCAATGTACTTGTATATCCTAAGGCAAAATTGAGTTAAGTTTAAGCAATAATTTAACATTAATCATATTTAGTTCTATGACTAAATTTGGGTTTCTCTTTCAAAAATTCCCAAATCCTCAACATAAACCCTAATTGGTGTCCATTCAACAAGGGAATAAATAGGAATAGAACTGAATAACTTAATACACAATGAAATTCAAGTAAGAAAGTAACAAAGTTGAACAATCTACATGCCTATGATCCATAATCCTAGAGAAATAAGGGTTTAACCAAGCATTCTCATGATTATAATCCAATACAATTTAGAAAACATAAACAAGAGAAGAAAAAAAGCTGAGAAAGAGATAAAGAACTCCATTTCTGAAGCTTTAATTGATTTCCTCCCTTGAAATGACTTCTCCAGCAAAACTCAGCTTCTATTGCTTAGAAAATTATCTCCCTTTGGTTTAGAATGACTCTCATTTGCCAAGAAACCCTATGAAAATTATTTATAACGTCATGAAATGTCAAAAGACCAGTCTATCCTTCATTTTCTGTGTCCTGGCACATTGGTGGCAGCTTTCTATCTTGTATATATGTTTTAGCTCCTTGGTGCTAAGTTTCTGGAAAAGCACTAACATTGGATAAGATATAAAATCATATTAACAGCCAATAAATGACTAACAACAATTAAACATAAATCAACACTAAATGACTTAAAACCTCACAACCAAAGATATGTCTCCTAAGCAGACAAGAATGACTCAAATTTAAACTAAAACTAACAAAGCTGTACATGAAATAACACGAAAATGATAGGAATAACTATATGATATAGAGTTATGAATCATTGAAGAAAAACATTATGAATATGCATTCTAAAAGTAGACTAATTGATAATATGTTATGATTTTCGAAATTTGATGTGCTTATACATCCTATTACATTTACATATGCCTTAAAAATCACATGGTTCATGAATGTCATGACTCATGTCATAAGATTATAATTTTTGGTTATATGTCTCTCAAATGTAAGATTCCTAATATGATGCATGATACTCTGCAAAGCCACATGGAATGACTAAAATATGTTTAAAATTGGTTAAGTGCATATTAATTTGTAACCATGCCATGAATGCCTTCATCTTCACAATGTTCATGAATTTCATATTAAGTGATATCAATAATTAAAACATCAGGAATGTTGAAATGGGTTTTGATATTCACTAAGTTTATGAAGCATCCTTGAAATCTTTGTTGTGCCTCCTTTAAAACTATATGATGCTTCCTTATGAGATATGTGGTGCTTCCTGCATATCTTTGTGATCAATGTAACTATGTTTTCCAAACACCCTTCTGATTCCATAAAAAATATGAATATATATATATATATATCTTGAATATTATGTGATCACATGTATGATTGCACTAAGTTTCCTTTATTACGAGCCAAAATGTTGATATGATTCCTAAGAATATGATACTATATGACATACTTAACTTCCTGATATTCAGTTTCCTAGTTGAATAATTGAAATATGCTGAGTGTACCCTGATTAATATCTATGTGATAAATGTGTTGAGAATTACCTAAGTGTTTGCTACATATGCTAAAAGGAAAGTGACTCATATATATAAACATGTGGAGATTATTGGAAAACATATTCAAGAGATACCTACTGAAGGAAACAACTAAAGAAATTATAAGAGTGAAAGCTACTTCCATTGTTGTTGAACTATCTAAAGCCAATTATAGTGCTACTGATGATATAAACTAGTAAATTAAACATGAGAGTAGAAAATCAAATTATGCTCATTGAAATACTCCTCATATTTGGCGGCCTTTTTTGTAAAAGCATCATTGGGTCAAAAATTAAATGTGCTTGCATGTGGTATTTGGTGAAAGGCTTGACTGCCAAAAAGAAGAGAAGGAATATGCATGGGCTTCTAATATCCACATCTAAATTCAAGAGGATGGTGAAACATAGATTTAAATGAATATGGAATGCAAGGATGATGGAGATTTACTTGAAGGAACTTCCACAAAAGAAAGGACGAAAAGAGTGGCTAGTAAAAAGAAATTCTTAAAAGAAATGACAGGTTCATCATCTCATATTTTGGAAGTAAAATGTAAAAAAGAAGAAAGGACAAAGCTATAAGTATCTATGTTGAGGTATCTAAAGAAGATTCCTTAGAAACTTAGAATGGTAAAGCCATTCTTGAGTTATCCTGAAACATCTTGTAGCAACTCTTCCAGATTTATTGCTTCTTCTTTGATAGTGGAAATCATATAAGAAAAATGAGAAGAAAACTACTAAAATTATTGTGGTGATAGTTGAATCTATAAAGGTTCCCCTATTAGATAATTTACCATGTCATTAATTGAAAAGTCTAAAGAGATGATCTATGTTGAAGCCAAAATAAGAAGTTTCCATGGAAGATAAAATTGTATCCTCAAGGATATGCTGAAATTTAGAAGGAGGCAATATAACTATGCTCCACAATGTTCTTAAATCTAAATATGGAGGAAATGAAAGATTTTACATCCTAAATATGGCATATGGAAGAAATCATGTGATAGTAAGGAGGAAAGAGTATCTACACTAGGCTTGTAAATAAAAAATGGAACCATATCTCATTTCCATTCCTTTATTAAGGACAATGGAGCTTATCACTCTAAATACATTCACTTTTATCTACCTACTATACCAAGTTCCACTTTAAAATGCTAAATTAGATGGTTCTTTCTATTTCATGATCTTCCTTCAGCCTAATGCAATACTTGGATTTCAGATAAGCAATTTAAATTTTCAATCCATGCTTGCATAATTTCACATAGTCTTAGATCTCAATGTATATCTTTTTCTCAATATGTGACTATTTCTCATATCACATTGTATATGAATTCTATGCTTCCTACATGACTATATGATAAGTAGGCCTTTTACAATCATATGTGCTGCTTATTTGAAATTTGTGCTTTTGAGAAAACTTGACTAAGTGTAAAAAATATGATTATGCTTCCTTGAAATAACTGTGGTATCTTCTTGAAATAATCTTATGCTTATATAAAACAACAAAGGAGTTTATAAATTGATGTGTTATTCTGTAGCCTCCTGAATATTTATGTGATATGAACTAAAATGAAAATTTGATAGAGTACCAATATTTATATTTTGTGAAGCAATGATAATATTAGGTATGCTAGAGTTGTGAAATGATTTTGCCTTTTTAATATTCATATATGCTTCTTATAAGTTTACATTTGCTTCCTGAAGATTGTGTTGTTGCCATCTAAATATGTTTTATGTAATCCATTATTATTGGGAGACTAGAATTAAAACTTTGATAAAAAGCTAGGGTCAAGGCTTTGCTCATCTAGAGATAATGATGCTATATGAAATCAGTAGACGTGGGCCTTACTCTAAAGTTATTTACCTACAATGATGGGCCTTACTTTGTGTTGCCATCTCCTCATATATGACATGCCCTTATTTTGATAACCATGAATGTGAATGTACTTATTTACCTTTGTGGTACTAAAGCTATGAATGCTCTCTTGTGCTCTTTTATTTATATCATCCATAAACTTTTTTTGTACACATATTTAAGGGGAGCTTCTAACCTTTCATTGTTGTGTGCTTTGCCTCAAATATGTTATAAGGAAACTCAACAGAGGGAGTTGTTCCACTTCTAGCCCATTTTGCTTATCCCAAAATAGGGAGAAATATGAGATTGCAAAAATATAGCTAAATGTGGTTCACTGTAAAGAAGAGCAAATTAAATGTGACTTCTTAAACTCTGCTTTCAATATTAAGTGGAGCCAGTAAAAGTTATTTTTGTAAATTATTTGACATAATAAAAAAGGTGGGGGAGGGGAGATTGTTAATATAAAATTCCCTAATGTGTATTTTAATGTGGTTTTAATTATGTTAAACAATATATTTTGAATATTTCAACTGGTCCATAAAATAATACTTATGCAACTTTAATCGTAGGCCAAATAAGTTTGCGTGATATGGGGTAAAATGTTATTGGGCTGAACTGGGCTGAAGATTTCTTAAGTTGGTCCTGACTGGGCCCCTGCACAACACTATGAAATAAGCCAAACTGAATTAAGCGTAATTAGAAGAAATATGAGTTAGGCTGATACAAAGTCACATGCTCTATAAGACCAATAATTGAAATTAGTTAGCTTCCCTCTATCATTATGTGAAGACAAAATTTACTTTATGTATCTATTAGAAAAAAGGAGTTTGTTGTCTTTTACAGAAATGAGTTTGTTAGTCAGCTGCCTTCTAGAGAAAGTTGTTTACTGCCTCTGCATCCTGTCTATTAACTTCCTTCATCTTTATACCTTGAGCACTACAACAAATTTGCTGACACAATTAGAATATAATATATATAATACAATATATATTTGATCAAAGTAAATGTTGGACAAGAAAAATTAAAAGAACTTCCAAAAGGTGAATAGCCAGGGTAAACCTGCAGACCAACACAAAAGAGGCTCAAAATACATGATGTTTCAAGCTGAAAACTAAGATGCTTTGAAGATGAATGTTGAGCTAGGTTTCCAAGAACTAGTTGTTAAAGCCATCCCATTCTGCAGAAAACGAGCTATATATAAAGCATAAGCTTTATAAGAAGTAATGGTGAAAAGAGAGAGAAATGAGGTAAAATACTTAAAGTAAAGAGTATGTTACATTCTCTTCATCAACTTAGCTGCTTGTTGAGCTTTCATTAATGAATCCTTTTGTAAGTTTTCAAGCAAGCAAGTGGTATGAGTGAGATATCTACTGGTGCTTAGTGTGAGCCTGCACTCAACCTATCACTGTGAGTTTTGTAACTTGAACTGAAGCGAATTGTTATATTTTTATATGAGTGCTTTAAGTGAGCATACTATATTTTGTTTCTAAAGAGCTTGGTTTAAACTTGATATAATACCTCTCCTGTATATCAGTCTAAATTGCTAGGAACTTGTTGCAATCCTAGTGGTTTTAAGTGTATAGGAACCTATTGTAATCCTAGTGGTTCAGATGGTAAAACCTTGAGTGGATGAGCCTAGAAAAATATGAGTTTTCGTGGATAGGAAGGAAAAGTCGAAGAAGGTGGATCCAAGTGTAAGGCCATCTCATTCTTCAGGAAGTAAAACATAGAAGTATAATGCCTGGAGGTTGTTGTGGATAAGATGTAAAAGTCGAAAGATCCTAAGCCTCAGGACAGTGTTTCCTTATTGTATTTATGATTTCCTATTGATAGTAAAATTCCCTACCTGTGTGCCTAGGTAGTGGATGTGGGATTCATTTTGGATTCGAACCATTATAAATCTCTAGCGTGAATCTTTCTTGTCTTGATCTCTTTATCTTGATTGCACTAATTTGAATAACTGGTTTTTTGATTACTCTAGTCCTTAGGATGCTTCTCTTACATAAAGTCATAAGAGGCTCAATTTTAGAAATCCCACGAGTTCAAAAAGGAACCTTATTTTACATGCATTTGAAAACTATGTTTTCAAGATGTTTTCTTTATATGAGAATATAAGTCTCCCATTTCTATTGTTTTTACATCATTCAAGAAACTAACTTTTTTGTGTCATGACTCTTCGCCTTCCTTTGAGAACATAATCATATTGTTTTAAGAAAATCACTTTATACACTCACTTTAAGGAAGCTATCCTTTACACACCTATGTAGGAAGTTAACTTTAGCTTGTGGTTTATTAATAAACCTGTAAATTTTTAAAATGCCAATTCACCCCCTATTGGCCTATTTTAGACTATCAATACTGAATAAATAACTTTGTTTTTATCTTTGCTTCCCTTTATATGGTGTTACTAGCCTAATTTTTTTTTTTTTTCTGGTTGTTTTAACTCATGATTCATATAAAGCCCAAATGTTTATAGCTTTTTAATTTGATGATGTTAAAGGAAAAATATTTGAATAGTTATCTTTTAAAGTAAGTGTAATTACTATAAAATTTATACTTAATAGGGAACTCAGTCAGAGCTAATTGAGTATGCAGATAAAATTTTATCTGAGATAATAACCAAAGTTAGTACCTAAACCTCACCTTATGCATTTTTAGCACTTGTAACTCAACTAAGTACGGTAACTAAGTATCTATTAGGAAAATTTTAGTTTGATAAAATATATATAATAATATTTTTCCATTTAAAATATTTTTAAATTCTTAATTATTTCTAATAATTCCACTTAACTCGTATTATTGCCTAATTATCCAATTAACCTACCTAATATCCTTAAATAATTTGCAAAATCATTCATAAGATACCACTCCTCCATCTGCATGATGTCCATGGTTCATTATACAAATGTTAGTTTCTCCCTATGGCAGCTATCATCACCACCCCCAGTGAGCATCGACGACCTTCTTACGGCATCACCAGCCTATCCCCGATCACCGACAACCTCCCCACCAGTGAAAATCGTAAAAAAAAACCCTCATGGTGCAAAAATTTTTTCAGCCAATTGGAGCTTTCTCCAACCTTGTTTAACCTTATCGAGGACTCCTCTAAGTTATAGCAGCTCTGTCGACCTCCCAATCACCTCCACCAGTCGCCACACTGCCAGAATTTCATCAAACTTCTGGCGACCTAATAACCCAAAAATAACCAAAAATTTGAAGCTTCAATTCATGATTTTGGTGCATTTTTAATCCAATTAAACATAGTTATTCATTTTTTGCACTGATTTCACATATTTCTCCCCCATTTATACTGATCAATTCAGTCCAATTTGCTTAAAATCGAAGAAAAATCAAAATATGCGAAAATCACTGCTCATGCAAGAAAGTGATGAAATTGAGCTCAATTCGGGGTTGTTTGCTTCAAATTGAGTTAGGATTACACTTCTAAGATGAATTTCACACCTTTCTCTCTTGAAATCACTGACCAATTGCAAATTTAAGCTTCCAGATTGAGAAACCCTAATTTAAGGGTCTAGGGGCAGTTTGGAAATTTAGTGAAAATTGTGTTCTTAGGACTTCTTAAATTTGTTTTATGCATCTAGGGAGTGATTTAAAATTTTTAGAAATTTTAGTTTGAATTTTTGAACAAAATTCAAATTTTTAATAATTTTTATAGATTTTTCATGAAGAAAAAGGAAGAAAATTATAAGAAAAAAATATGAATGGCTTGATTGTATAACAATAAATATTATTTGACGTTAAATGGAAAATTTGAAATTTATTTGATGACTCTTAAGTGAGATTTGTGTTATAGTAGGTGTCAGATATTTAATAAGTGGATAATAATTGAATAAAATAATAATAATAATAGTAATAGTAATAATAATGTTAATAATAATAATAGTAATGATAATAATAATAATAATAATGATAATGATAATAGTAATAATAATGATAATAAGGATAATAAAATGAAATATAGGTTATAAGTATTTTAAAGTATTCTTTAAGTAGCTCATAAATTTAATTTCCAACATTTAGAAAAGAAAGACATGAATTGGATAAAAATGAATGAGGGATAGTTAATTAGGTATGTGATAGAATTAAAATAAATAAATTTATTTGTAAGGATTGGATGATAAGAGTATTTTATTTAATATTTTTAGGTGACTAGAATATTTTGAACAAAGGAATTATAATTAAGGATAGAAGGAGGTTGGTATACTCCTCTCAGGTGAGTAGATAATCCTAATTATACAGAATATTATTTTAAATTATTCATGATGATTTTCAATATTGAATTTATTAGAAATACTGAAATATGAATTTTGAAGTGGTATGACTTTGAAACTTCTAATATCTGTACAAGGATAATTATTTGTCTCTGAAATATTGGGAATATGTCCAAAATAGAACCTTGTAGCTAACGGCAGTTGACGTTAGCCGTAGTGCACTGCGATTGGTATTCTGATAAGGTTGGGTATGATACCCTTACCTCCATATTCTGTTTGAGGCTAATGGCTATTATGATATTTACTTAGAGCTTATAGTCGTATGAGTATCTGTTTTGATCTATTATCAGTAGCCTTGGGCTAGCTCTGTACTTTGTAATTATGACTGCTTTTGTAGGATATTCCCAATTACATTCTATTGATGATTTTTCTATGTTTAAATCATTGAATTATGTCTGTATGATATTTGGTTTTAAATTTTGAAAGACGTACCACCATAAGTCTGTATTAGTTTTTGCAATATTAGAATTACCTACTCATTGAGTTTCCACTCACCCCATTATTTAACATTTTTCAGATCTCAATGCTGATCTAGAACATCTACCTTCGAAATTTTAATCTTGGTGATTAATTCTTTTGTGAGCCTAGCCTACTGCTAGAGCTATGTCTTTTAGTATTTTTATGATTTAATTTAGTCACTCATTGGTATACAAGTTAAATATTTAATGTATTATTATGGTGTATCAGAAACTATTTGTATGAGGAGTTATGAGATCTATGTTTGTTTAATATGAATTTATATAAATTCTACCATTTTGGGGTTCCGATAGATTTGCAAGGATGAATGGCACTTCATCCCCGTGCCAGTCATGCACTATCAGCTCAGGTCGTGACATTAAGGGTCAAATGGGAACAACATAAAATTGAGGGACTAAAGTAAAACCTAAGGAAATATTAATGGACCGAATTGAAATGAAATAAATTTATAGGAGGAAAGTGAAACTTAAGGGATCAAATTAAAACTAAATAAAATTAGATAATAAAAATAAAATTAAAGAATTAAATTGAAACAAAATGAACTTAAGAAACAATAATAAAATTTCAAGTAAAATTAATGAACTAAAAGTGCATTTTTGTTATATTTTAAAATATAATTGTTTAAATTGAATGCAGTTATATATTAATTAACAAGGATAATAGAAAATATATTAGAATTGGATATATATATATATATATATATATATATATATATATAATTATACACATATCATGATAGAATTAAATAACTATAAGTCATATTTTAAATAAAAATAATATAACATAAATATAAATAACTATAAATTTTTTGTTATTGAAAATTACAACCTTGGCCAGGCTCATGCAACGCACTACGTTGCTCTCTAATGATTACATTGTACCATTCATCCAAAGTCAACCTATTATAAGATTTAATCGTACGGAACAAATCCTACAATACTTCCATTAGCACTGAAATATTTTCTTATACATGGTCAACCTATTTGAAGTATCTATTAAGGTGAACTAAATGACACCTTTAAGTGCACATATGCTCTCCTTTGTCTTTTTTTTTTGGTAAAAAAAAAGATTTATCAATTGTCAACTTTTAATTTAACTAATAAATTAAACAATTATAATTATTTTATTTAAGAATATTCCATTTTCATATTAGATATCTTTGAAACATTATAAATCTGAATTTTACTTTTTGTTTGTGTGGGTATACTTTCCATCGTGACATGATTAAACTTGCCTCAACTTTTTTTTTTTTTTTCAAATGTTTTAATACTATTAAAAAAATGTCATTTAGTGATGACTAATCTGTTGCCAAATGTCAAACAGACGTAAATAAATAATAACAACGCACATTTAATTTCAAATTAATATCAACGTAGCTAAATTTAGTCAACAAGTTTCAAATAATATTTGACTTTTAACAACATGCTAAAACGACAATTTTTTGCTAATTGAGTAACTAAATAAGTTAATTAGGAGAAAAAAATTTCTTTCTGCATACATTGCTAATTTGAATAGGAATTTATAGAAATTCAGTATAAAATTTGCAATTCAATCTTAGAAATTTTTATCCTATTTTACATATTAACTAATGTGTGGTGTATATCCTTTGGAATAAAAATGTAATGCTATATATATCGTCGTTTGTATTGCAACAAGACAACTGAAATTAATTATACACTGCGCATATCAAATCCCACAGCTTCACAATGGCATTAGATTTCTTGATCAAGTAAAAAAAATATTAAAAGATTAAGAAAAGTGTGACAAAAAATTTCTCAATTTACTAATTAAGAAAAAAGATAAAAAGACATTTCAAATATCCCATAAAAAACATATATATTTAAAATGAATTATTTGTTAATAAAAAAAAGAAGAAAAATCAAAAAGTAAAAAGTACGACACAGACGGCTTCCTAAAACTAGTTATTGGTGATCACTTGGAAGATGAAATTAAATATAAAGGAGAATTATAGTTAGCGATCATAAACTTGAAATATTTACTTGAAAGGATTTTAAATTTTAAAATTAATATTCATGACTTAAGGACTAAACTTTTTATTTTACTTTTAAAACTCAAGTTTTAAGTTCTAAGGAATATATAATAACATGACTTCAAGCAAGATCCGAGCTAGTCTTCAAGAGTTTCATGATAGAATCCTTTAAAGTAAAAAATTTTTTTTGACGCCCTTAGGTTATTTAAAATAATTTAAAAATTTAATGTCCTTCATTATAAATATTTTAAACTCATTCTTTAATTGTAATTTTTCCTCATATAAACCAACTATCATCCTAAAATGTTATTGTTATAACTAGAAGTCCAAGCACTGCAAAAAAAATTTTGTATTTAACGTTAGAAAAGGCATCTAATGTTGGTTATGGCCGACGCTACATGTTTTAACATTAGTTGTCAAGACCGTTGTTATGTGATGCATTGTAATACCTTCTAACATTGGTTTTAACAATCGTAGGAACAATTAATATTAGAAGAGAAACTTCTTTAACATTAATTTTAACCGACATTATTCAAAGCATCTAGCATCAATTGTGAACATTGGGAAAGACAACCAATTTATTTATAATAGTTGCTGTCAGGCATAACCAATGTTAAAATAAATACGGAATTCAAATGTAACAATGATTGTAATCGAAGCTAAGGAAGACAATTCAGTGTTATAATTTAGCTTTGATTGAAACCGATATTAAATCAACAAAATGTATTCTTAATTTAACGACAGTTATAATCAATGTTAAAGATAGAAGATTGTTTTCTAATCTTTCCAATAGTTTTTTTTCAGGTTTCAACACCTGAAAGTATAGTATAAAATTAAACATTCATATAACTATATATCCAACACCAAAACAATATTTAAGTAAATACAAGTCTACATTGTATCTTTATAAACAAAAAATTTCAAGCATTATATAAAGGGTTCAACAACTATTAAAACATTTAAAGTATCAAAACATCTATCATAAGACTATGTCAAGGATCATGGCTAGCTCTAGATAATCTTTGGTATCCTATTGGTAATTGTTCTATGCTACCTACATCAGGCACCTAAAAGCATAACACTTAAGGTAAGAATTTACAGTAACTTCATTAAGTAATTTAATAACATCGTAGTTACTTTGTGTATTACTTGTAAGGAAGACAATTTTGGTACATGAAGGATCTCTGGAGGCACTCCAAAACGTTCTGCAAAATATTGGAACATGTTATTCATTCAAGTCAGCTTATGAGTACGCTTTAATTCAATGGATACTAATTTTTACTTCACATAGCTTAACTCATTTCGTAAAGCATCTACCTCATTATTTGAGGTAGCATTACATGTAGAACTCAAATTCAAGCTGCCAAATCAACGAGTAGGCAATCCAAATACTTATGAAGTGCATAGACCCAATTCTACACTATGCACTCGACTTGAGTGCTCTTTGCCTAACACTTGCCCAAGTGCATTATTTGATGAAACTAAACTTATGTGTGGCTGTGAAGATTGAGCTTCCTCTTGAAGTTTTTCAAAAAAATTTCCCTAAAAGTTCAAGCATAGAATTGATTTAGTAAATTGAAAGCAAAATAAATATAACAATAGTATCCCTTGCATTGATAACAATAGTATCCATTTTAACACTATATATCTCGCTAAATATTGAAGTAGAAATATATAACATATAACAATATATAGTATACAACAAAATATTAATGTATGCATTGAAATTATGAATCACTATCTCTTGCTAAATACTTACTTTTAACACTGTTATTTCTTTAAACATAACTGAAGTTGTTATGAAATAAGACTTCTACGTAGCCATATTAATAAGTAAAGAAAAAAAGTGAAAATAAAAGAGGATGATGCTAACCACAAGACAAATCAAATAGAGAAAACAAGCATTCCATGAAACTGGATAAGAATCAAAATAAAGGGAATGGGAAAAACCTTTTTTTCTCATCCAACCACCATTAAAACCAAAACTCTCAATCTATATAACACAGAAGGTTGTCTGTGCAACCAATTTATATATATTGTTTCAAAGATACCATCAGGCACAAGTTCATCACTAATTAAGTCAATAGAGTTGTGTTTCCTTATTAGGCCCATTATTAGAATCCATTTGAACTTCATTAGTAGAATGGTTAGGAGATCTTAGTTCGCTGTTTCTTTCTCTAAGAACTCCAAAGGCATCATGCAACAAATCTTGCATATCCCCTCCTACTTGCTCTACTTGTTGCACTATGGGACTACTTGGACTGCCTTCTTCTATACGTTCTCCATGCCTAATGTTAACCCTAAGGTTCAATGTTATAAGTTTTGATAATGACAAATATGTGACAAAAATGTAACAAATAAGTTAGACATATAGTATCAACATGTGTTTAATTGATTAATTATTAACATGTAATACTTTATACTTGAACCATCTTTTATATGAGATATAAGTACTCATAATCCAATAGGCTCATTATTAGTTTTATTAAATTCATTTGGACTTACATTTATTGGACACATACATTTTGATTCTTATAATATAAGTTTGGGCTAAAATGATAAGAGAGATTTGGATTTTAATGAAATTATTTTTGGACCTTAAATTACTATTTTTATCATATCTCATAAGTTAGAGGGAATGTAGAAATGAAACCTATTGCATATTAAAAAAGACTTAAACATCTTTCTAGGCATATATCACATGCTTAAAATAGAGTTGAAATTAAGAAGTTATGATTGTCAACATTTTAGGTATGAATATCACACTTTTTCCATACCTTTAGTTACAATTTCAATAATATCTCATCAACAGGTAAGAATTTTGAAATGAGGTTTATTTATACGAAAATAAACTCATACAACTTTCCATAAGTTTATCACATGCATAAAATGGATTTACAATGAGAAAGTTATGCAAGTCTCAATTTGTGGTTACGTATATCAATTTGTTATCTAAACTTTTGTCACTCTTTCAACAATATCTCAACAACCAAATTGAATTTTGAAATGAAACTTCTCAAGGTAGAAAGTAGACTTGCAGAGCTTTTCAAGGATATATATTTTGTCTAAAATGAAATTGAAATGAAGGAGCTATAAACATTTAAAATTGTAGCTACAGAATAGAGGATGACCATAAAGTCAACAAATAGAGCAACTTACTTTCAACAATTAAGTTGTACAAGTTTGAATTTCTCCAAACGGTTCTCTTGCTTTTTAGGGCTATAAATACATGTCTCCAGAGATTAGAAATCACAAGAAACAAAGTGAAAAACATTTTGAGTGATTCATACTCTCAAAGGTCTTTATTACTGCTAATAAGCTTCAATTGTATTATTTGCTCTTTTAAGAGTTTTTATTGTTGTGAGTACTTTCTTTATAAAAAGATTTTTTTATTTCAAGGAAAGATATTCCTTGAAGAGAGATTAAATTCAAGGAAAGGTTTTCCTTGAAGAGAGTTTGGTTTTAGGGGGAAGTATTCTTGAAGAGTTGTAACAGATTGCAAGTTAGTGGAAAATCTCAAGTACTTGTTTGGGGACTGGATGTAGGTTTGGATTGAAGCTAAACTAGGATAAATCTTGGAGTTTGTTTTCTCTACCCTTATACACTTTATATTTTGAATTGTCATATTTATACTTTATTTTGTTGTTGATCTTTCACTTGAAGTATTGTAATCTCTTACTGGATATATTCTTTTATATTTACTTCAAGTAATCCAATTGTTAAAGTGATTGTATAATTGTTCTAACCTACATGGGAACAAGATTTTGAAATGAGTAAACAATATATTGTTAGATGCTCTGTTATTGTGAAACAAATTTATTATCTTCATACTTCAAGCATCCACATTAAATCTTCCTTGATTGATATAATTGTAGTTTTGTTTCATACACTTCCAAGTACTTTTCATAACAAGTCTTTTGGAAAGCAATTCACTCCCCTCTTGGGTGTTGGTTGCCTTGTTCTAACACCTAATCCAAGTTGTATACCCTAATGGAAACCTGTTCATACCAAATGGTCAAAGATGATGTCTCTAAGTAAAACATTCTTTAAAACCACAACAAACACATGGGCATTTTATAGCTCTTTTTGCATTTGTATGGAGAATGCAAAATCAAGAAAACCTTCTACATCAGTGACATATTTAGGTGACAGACATGGCTTATTAATTCAACTTTTATTCATCAACACATCTAATTATTTATGGAGAAGCTCAATCAAAACAATTGAAAAGAATATAAAAGCAAGATTAGGAATACAACCTCAGTAACATGCACACATACAATTACAAGTATAGTGAAAATATAATAAATATTTTCATAATACATTTTATGACAATTTCTATAATTTACATTAACTAAGGTAGGACACTATTGTTCCTTTAGCTAAGCAAATTTAAGAATGTGCTTCTTTACTCTCCCCTAATTGGTTTCTCTAAAAGCCACAAATCATTTGTTAGGCTAAAACTAATGGGCAATTATTTAATTAAACAAACAATAATATTAATTATTGAACAATAATATTCATGTTCATCAAATGATTAATATCAATATTCATCAAATAAGACATTTATGATAAATTTTATCAATATTATTGTTGGACATCCATCCAATATATATATATATATATATATATATCTAATGATTTCACAAGACATCACTGCTAGAAATATTAAAATTAGTGATGGAATCAAATCCATCACTAAATTCAAATATTAGTAACAGATTAGTGATGACCAATTGAATGTTTTTTTCTTCTTTACTAAATCTTCAATTTTAGTGATAGGCTAAAATTTGTCACTAAAATAGTCACTAAATTTATTATTTTGCCACGAATTTGTGAGGGAAGCAAAAATTTAACTATTTAGTGATGGAATAATGAGGGACTTAAAAATTTCATCATAACCTATTAATTAGTGATAGGTTAGTGACAACCTCCTTGAATTTAATTTATTTGTATTTTGTAAATCTGATTTATTTATTTTTTTTATAAAAGTAAACTCAAAGAGTGTTATTGTAAATATTTTAAATATATATATATATATATATATATACTTTTGTTATGTATAAGAAAATATATAATATTAATTATATTAATTAATATTTTAGTAATTTAATTTATAACTTCAACTAATTTAAAATAGTGTGGCAAATGAAAACAAAAAGCTAGTGAAAAAATACGCTCTCTATTTGGGTTAAGCACTCTAACCCTAATTTTGCAATTCATTTGACGGTAAGCCCATTGTGCTCTCACTTCGCTGCTATTCATTTGTCGACAAACATCTTTGCTGTCTTTCATTGTGCCCGAAGTAAGAAAAGGTTTGATTCACTTTTATTATTCCTTACTTGTCGGTTTTTATGTATCATTTTGGATTTATCCTCTCCCCTATTAAGTGCTCCTCCACAGAGAATTCTTGGTCTTTGCTAGTATAGAATGAACATTAATAGTAGTATTTTTCATTTAAAAATTCTAAAATTTTTCAGCAAACAAGCACAAGACATTAACATTTAGACTATGTCAAAGATGTTCAACAAAATGAAGAAATTTGAATGGTTGAAAGCCACCCGTTCTCATTTTGTAAAGTTCCATGACACATGAAATAGCTGTAGATGATGGTGTGTTCTGCTTCTTGGACGATGATTGGTTTTTTTAGTTTTATTATTTTAGGTTAATTTAGCTTAGGTTGATATACAAACTTCAAAACTAGTAAGTTATTGTGATTCTAATTTTTCGTCAATTTGATTTTGAGAATGATTATGATATTACTGGAGTTACGTATGATAATATCCATAAATGAATATTCATAGTAAACGTATGATCTAACTTCTTGGTCTGTTGCCAGTTGATATTATTCATTAACTAGTGTCTTACATTTTTAATAGTCACCAATTATGATTAAAGGTTTAAGGTAGGCTTTATTGGCATTCACTGGGCAAATTACTTAATTTCAAGGTTAAAGAGGAATTGTTGCTACTGAAAGTAAGAGTTGGGAAATCATCACAGGTTACATTATTAACCTCTTGTTTCTATGTTAGTTAATGTTGGAGTAGAACTTAGATGAAGATATCTCAATCTTGGAATCTACTATGCTCTTATTGAAAAGAAGAGCTAGCTTTGGTTGGACTTTTTAAATGTCCACTGTCATGGATGTCTACTGTAATAAGCTTCTAAATATTATTCCCAAGTTAAAATTTTAGTTTAGTTTAAAAAGGCTGTATCATGTTATTCATGACCTTGATACATGATGATGAATAACTTGATTGTATTGTAAGTGATAGTAGTTGTTATTTGCTTTTCACTAATGGAATGTTGCATCAGCTTAACAAACTGCAGTGGTACTGTTGTGTTAGTGTCAAAACTGTTTTAGAGAATGTTTAGCACATGAAATTGCCAAATGTGATCATTTCTACCATGTAACTAGGTACTTTTATTTTTGGGAATTTGGCAAATTTTATGAAAGAACCACATGCTAATGGTGTTTATCCCTTAAATTCTAGGACTTGCTCTTTGTTCTGCTCTAGGAAGTAGAGGTTGAGGTGAACGTGAATAACATGATATAACCCGTCTGATATATTGGGATGCACATGAAAAAAGAGTTTCATCTCAAAAAAATATTTAGCTGGGTGGACGACTAAAATTTTAATGTTATTACAAAATTATTTAAACTGAAATGGAAGATAGCAGAGATGTTACATGTTGGTAATAAATGGTCCCTGATATTACTTTACAGTTTACAATATCAAAATTCATGGCACATATCCATCCTTTTTTCTTAGACATATTTAAAAAAACCATTTGCAAGTACTATTTGTAAACACATGATAAAGGAGCTACAGGGCCAAAAAAAAGTTGCTATAGGGCAGGGACTCAAAGTCCTAGGATAGAGTCCTTTATAGGAAAAAAAAAAAGAAAAAGAAATTAGTCCTTGAACTATTCAGAATAATTTTAAAATTTGAAGTCTTTTATAGTAAATTTCTTAAACTTATGGTCCTTAAGTGTAATTTTTCCTAAACTTATTTTGAGCATAATATTTCTAAGATAAGATTGATGGTTTTTATTTAAGAAATGTATTTTTCGAAAAAAAAAAAAACAATTGCATTATGGTAAGAATACCATAACATGCATTAAGGCATCAATTTAATTCTCATTTAATATTTTGGTATCCTCTTATTTAATTATTTCACTCCACAACGAATTAATTTTGGAAACTTTTATTTTTTTTGGTTTGGGGGTCTAATACAAGAACACAAACTTCAGATGGAATATAACTAGTGGAAATAAAAGATCGATATAGGAGACAAATCAGAACAAGTTCAATTAATTGTGGAAAGTCCAAATGATATAGGATCCCTTTGTCCAATTAGCCGATAATATAACGAACACAATGGCCCAATGGAGTTGCCTTTAGTGTGGTAGCCGGAGATCATGATGAAGGAGTGGTAATAATTAGCGTTCTTCAACTAGATAAGGCTATTGCACCATTTGGCTAGTGGACAATCAATATTACTTTCACCTTTTTTTTTTTTTTTCATAATAAGTAAAAAATAAAGAATTCAATTATGAGGGTTATATTTTAAAGCCATATATCTTTTTATAGATTGTGTGGTGAAGATTATATTTTACGCACACAATATCTTCTAAACCATATCATCTTATATATTATGGGGGATATACATTTTAAAAGCTTATATTCATAATATGATCGTAATTAGTTGCTTCTTATATTGTTGATATAATCTCCTTGTTCTTACTTAGTAAAACGGATTATTTATTGTTGTTCATGTTATTGTTACTATTATTACTAGGTTTTTATTTTTTATTTTGTTAGATTGGTCTAGTGTAATCAAAATAAACAAAAGAAAAGTAAATGATTGTGGCCTAGAAGAACTATTGCAAGATATAAGACCCAATACTACTCACAACCCAAATGACCCTTAATTTGTTGATTAAACCATGTTACCCTTTTTTGGAGGATTATATTTTAAAAACTGCTATATGTATAATATGAGTGTAATTTGTTGTCGTTTAGATTTGCTTGCATTATCAACAATCACCCAAACTTATATACTAACTTCCTAATTGTTATTCTATCAATATAGAGGTAGAACACAATGAGGGTAAATCGGACGTGGATGTATAATTGGCATGGCCAAAGTAGAAAAGGACTAAACAACAAATTTATAGACGGAGTATATCAATTTGTAGCATTTGTATTATCTCAACCAAACTTAGTCTTAAATAGCCAAATAAGGTGTCCTTGTTCAAGGTGTGATAATAGAAGATTTTTGAAACTGTCAAGTTTCACCTTTGCAGTCGTGGGTTCACCCCTAATTATGACCAATGGAGCTTTCACAAGGAACCTTTTACATTATGGTAATGTAGAATGTGAGGTTGCTAGTGTTACTGAAGAAAGAGTCAAAGGTGATAATGAGGAAAGTTTCGATGTTAATGTGCAAAACCCATATCATACTATGATTATAGTGGACCTAGTTTCATTCTTAACGTTAATGTAGCCTCAGATGAACAACCAAATGTAGATGCAAAAAATTTTATGACACATTAAAAGCCACTGAGGAGCCACTATATGTAGGATGAAGTGCATACGCTCCATTATCAGCAATATCAAAATTTCTGAACATTAAGTCAAAGTTTAACTTGAGTGAGAGTTGTTATAACTGTATTTTGCAATTTGTAAAGGAGTTGCTACTAGTTGAGCCAAATTTGCCTATCGACTATGACAAGACTAAACAAATGGTAGGGAAACTTGGTTTAAAGTATGAGAAAATATATGTGTGCAAGAATGGTTGTATGCTTTACTACAAGGAGAATAAGGAAAAAAGGGATAATTTAGTGTATGGTCATGCTTGCTATAAACCTAGAAACAGATATGGTGGAAATAAAAAGGACATACCTTGTAAGATCTTGCACTATTTCCCATTGACACCAAGATTGCAAAGGCTTTATATGTCTATACAGACTGTTGAACACATGACATGGCATCATAAAACTAGGCGAGATTTAGGGGTTATGTGCTACCCTTGCGATGGTCTAACCTGGAAACATTTTGATAATTGTTATCCTTCTTTTGCATTAGAACCTCAAAATATTAGGCTAGGATTATTGTCAAATGGGTTTACTCTATATGGAAAGTTAGCACATCCATATTTATGTTGGCTTGTAATTGTGACACCATACAATCTTCCCCTAGGGATATGTATGAAAACACTATATTTGTTTCTAATTCTTACCATCCTTGGTCCAAGTAATCCTAGGCAAAAGATTAATGTGTACTTGCAACCTTTAATTGATGAGTTAAATTAATTATGGGAGGTTGGTGCCTTCACTTATAACTTTTCTACTAAGCAAAACTTTCATATGTGTGTGTCACTGTTATGGACTATTGACTTCCCTACTTATTATATGTTGTCAGGATGGAGCACCCATGCTGTTATGGCATGCCCACTTTGGACACATCAAATATTCTAGATGATGACAACAATGTACCAATTACAATGAATAATACTAAGCAAGATATTTGTTTGAACAAAAGTTATAGGTGGAGCAAAAAGAAGGATGATTTATGACCTTGGATCAGAGGGTTTTGTAATTTATACACCTCATGTTTCCCAAATTGGTGCATCACAGGGTTCAACTCATACAACTATACTAAATGAAGATAACCTAGAACAAATTATGCATCAAATGGTTGAAAATAAGAGACAAATGATACACCAAGAGACTCAATGAGAAAGAGCAAATGCAAAAAGAATTGTAAAACCTGACAGCAATGGTACAACAATTACTGAATAGTAGTGGATTGCCTCATTTTACCCCAGTTACGTAACTTATGAATCCATCTGCAAGCTTTAACATATTTCCAGAAAAAGTAATTGACTTTTTACTATCATTATAGATATTAATTTATATTTTTCTATGCTACTCAAACTACTTAATTAGAATAGCAAGTAGTGACTTTGGTTTGTTATCTTGTACTCCATTTTAAACACTATCAATGTGATATTTTGGTATATTAATGATACATTATGTCTTCATGATTTACAGTTATGTAGTAGCAACTTAGGTTTATATCTCAACAAGAATGAAAAATATTTTAAATAAAAGAAAAAGTTTATGAAATTAGTTAAAAAATTTATGATAGATTACTGACGACTTTGCCATCACTACTTTACTAAGCTTCTCATGATGGAATTCCATTGATTAATTAGCGACGGACTATTCGTCACTATATAGTGATGGACATTTCGTCACTAAATCACAATGTTTGTCACTCAGTGATAGACATTATTTCATTTTTTGCTAGTTGTTAGTGACAAACACGTGATATTAGGAAGGGATTATGCTCATTACTAAATTAGTGACAAGTGACAAGTAATAGGTTGTCACTAATTTAGTGACAAACCAAAAAGTGACATGCTTAGTGATAGACAAATTCATCACTAAATTTGTAATTAGTGATAGATTTTTGCATTTAGTGATGAATTGGTTCGTAACTTTTTTTTTTTTAGTAGTGCATGTTCTGTTGTGATCCAATATTTGATAAACTTTTGGCAATTGATTTTTGATTTATTTGCTTCATTACACAACATTCCCATTGCCTAATTAAATTTATATATATATATATATATATATATATGATCTTTAACTAACTCAGCATTAACAAAAAAAAATGCACTTGATCCACTCTCAATCACTAAATATTCTAAAAGAGAAATTTCTACAAGATATATTGTTGAGTCAAATATAATTTTTAAAATTAAAAAATATAAAGCCATGTTGGTGGTTATTAACTTAATTGCATAATTTTAAAAATTAAAAGAACATTGTTCATTGAAATTAGAGACAAAAATTCAACTTCCTTCAAATAAACCTAAATTTAATTTAACACCATAATGCAATAAGAAGATGAGCATATAAAGTTCCTCTAAACACAAAACTACTACTAGGAACAATATTGTCAAAATCGTGATTCTAGGTAGACTCAGAAAGGAGGTAGACTCGTAATGTAGAATCATAAAAGTTCACATACACCTGTTATTTAAGCTATTGAACATAACCATATCATAAAATAACATAAAATTTCATACATAAGTACTTATTTTATAATCCATAATCCATATTACACATTTCTCATTCAAATTAACTTACAAAGTTCAATAAACTCCATAATCCATAGTTCATAATCCATAATCCATAATAAATAATCCATAACACATAATACATAATAATCATTCATTTAACATAAAAAACTCTCAAAATAAATTCAAAAAAGATCATCAATCTCATGACTATCATCACTTCTAGAATCTTGATCATCACTTATATAACCTTCACCTATCTCATTTTCATTCTTACTATTATTATTATCTTCTTCCTCATCCTAGAAGTCATCATCGAAATCCATATTGTTGGATTGTTCACCAGCACCAGTACCACCAACATTAGCATCAAGCTGAACCACCAAATCACCCATTTCTATTGTCGTCACAAGAAGATTAACTTAAATAGGTTCAAAGACCTCATCATCTTCCTCCACATTACCTTTATTTCCCATATCTTCAGTTATCCATTCACCATCAGAATGAATATCATTAAAATCATAAACATGAGTTCTTGTAGTTTGCTTATTTTTTAACTTCAAATTACACATCACAAATGCCAAGTCATTCATCTACTTTTGGTGCAAGCGATTTCTTTTCTTAGTTTGAATCTAAACAAATTAAACAATATTGATAAGTATTCTAACCCCTAAAAATATTAAAATGAAAATGAAGAAAAAAAACAATTTATAATTTTACAATACTTACTCTTTACAAAGCACTCCAATTACGTTCACATCCAGATTAGCTACAGCATAAGCTAATAATGCAAATTGCTAATCTTTTAAGTTCTGGGCATCCATCTCCATTGGTTTTCCACCATTCTGTAGGGGCCACATGTGTTCTTAATGTCTGTGTAGAACTATAACTCAACATGCCCTTTACGAAATGGAATTTGACCAATTGGAACTCAATTTTGTCTCTTTCTCTCTTATCTTTAACTAATCTTGCTACGCATTTATACAACCATTTCTTAGCCATATAATCAGCTTGGAAGTCAGTGTTGAAGTGAAAATGAAGATTCAAGTTGTACGCAGCTACATGTAAAGGCCTGTGTAATTAAGCATCTCATCTTTTATCAATTATGTTTAATACAGGCTCATAGCTATAGCGATCAACAAACAATGAAGTCAAAATATAGTAAAGATAAAGGCACCAATATAAGGTATGCTAGTTTGTATTTATCTCCTTGAAACATTACTAAAGTTCATCTTAATTTTTGCCTTTTTACTTTTCATTGCTTCATATATGAATCTCATTGCTGGTTTTTCATCTGAATCCACTAAGCAATAATGAGAGGAGTAGTAACTTTGAGGCAAGTAATAATATTCTTCCACAACCTGTTTTCCATAACACTTCTTGCCATTTTTTTCCATATTTGGTAGTAGAAAATTTGTTATCTTTCCATTCCTTATAATTAAATAGATTTATCAATGCCACTTCATGCTTATTAAGACAACCTAATGTCAAATAAGTTGTGGCAAAATGAGTCACAATTGGCCTAATCAAATCTCTCCCTTTTGTGAATTTTGTCAACATATTGATGAGTATTGATCTTGCATAAATGTGAGTTGTAATTCTTCTACCCCTACTTATGGTTTCTTTTTACAACTCTTTTTTTTTTTAAATCCTCCAACATCAAATCAATGCAATGGACTATACTTGGTGTCCAATACAGGTGTTTTCTTTTCTCCATTAATTTTTTGTCCAACTACTTTGTAATTTACAGCATTGTCAGTTATTATTTGCATTACATTCTCCTCTCCCACTTTCTCAACAACTTTATCAAGCATCTCAAATACATTGTCAATAGTTTTAGAAATATGAGAAATGTCCAGTGAATATAAAACATGGTCCCTTTAGGACTATTGACAAAAAAAAATTACAAATGGAACATCTTTATTATCTGTCCACTCATTAGATATAATGGAACAACCCATTTTTTTTTACCATTCTTGTTTAAACTCTTCAAGCATGGCATGTGTGTTCTTAACTTCCATATTCAAGTGTTTTTCTCTAATCTTATGATAAGATGAAGGCTTAAACCCTTGGCCATATCTTCCAATAATTTCACACAGCTTAATAAAATCAAAAATTTTTTGTACAATTAAAGGGAATAACACTCATGTAAAAAAAAAATGAGCTACTTGTTAGCAAGCTTCTTCCCTAATATCTTTCTTGAACATGTGATTAATGGTAGATTGTGAGCTACCTTGGCCATTGCTATGTTTGTTTTTTTAGCTCTCAATAAATTCATAACTACATTGAACTATTTTGCCATCCTTACATCCTTCCCATGTTTCCACCCAACATGAAATTTATTACCAGCAATTACATTTTTTCCAGCAAGGGTTGATGGAGCACTTGCACTTGAAGACATATTTTCTTTGATGTATTACAATATAACAAAACAATATATAAATTTATATTAGCTAAAGAGATATCCTAATGAAGCTAACCAAAACAATGATAAATAAATGTAGGAAATAAATTCACAGTTCACATAATAAGTTTTATAATATGTTCAAAATAAAATTGTTGCCTTAAATTCAACAAGGCATTCCAATCCATATTAATATTATTTATCTTTTTTTTGTTTAATTCCTAATAAAAAGACAACTAAGCTTAAGCACATGATGAATATATCTTAACTAGATGTATCTTAACATTAGCCATCTTGTGGAGGACTTTATAATTTACACAATAGTTTCTTCTTCTTATTCTACTCACGACTTTGAGTTTATTTAATAGCCAGTTTTTGATGATTTTCCTATTAATTAATAAATGATAATTAAAATAAAATAGACAAGATCAAATTTCCCCCACAGGTTTCAACAAGTTTTATAACTCATAACTAGTGTAAACTTAACATATATATCTAAGTTACATTCATGGTCATTACATCAAAAAATAATTTCCAAAATAAACTGATAAATCTAAAATCCAAATATAAAAGGGGTAGAGGTAACCAAAAAAGAGACCTTCTAATTAATAGCAGAGTATTTCGTTTGTGTCCCAGAACTAAAGCTAAAAGTATAAGATGCCTATAATCTTAGCTAAACAGCTTGATTATCAAATTGTTGTCTGGGAACTAATTTTATAACTGGGATTCACTAATTAGTTAGTAATGTGGATTATATATCTGTATGATAGAATGAATTGGACCATATTTAATGGACTTGCAATCTAAAGAGCACATTAATCTCTTAATAAACACTACGACCATATTAAAATAACAAGCTATCATGTTGAAAAAGGGCATCTATATATTGAAAGTCTTAGAACATTTATTCCTCTACTTTAGCTTTATTATCACATTGTCACCAAAATAGGTAGATGATACATGTTGGGTTTTTATTTTTTGGAAAATTTCTTTCTTCAGATAAAGATAAAAAGAGAAGGAATGGATTTGAATTTATTTCCTCTCTTGTATAGATACAGAAACGATGGCAACTAAGTCATAAACAAATGTTTCACATCATGACTCGATGCTCCCATAAAAAGGTTACTTAGTTTGGAAGAAGACATCTTGGGCTAAGCTGCACCTTCATGTTTCTTTCATGATGTCCCTAATATATTAAACTATTTTGGTTAGTGCAGCCTTTTTCTATATACTGAAGTATTTCATTTCATTCAAAATATAAATTATTCAATATAAATTCAATCATAATTAATTTTTTGCAAATAGATAAGTAATAGAAATCATACAATATAGTTCAAAAGAATGTATAATGATGAAATTTAATTATGTGTTTCATAAAGGGGCATAACATACAATGCACAGTAGACAGAACAACAGTTATAGCAACAAAAGAGAGCAAGAAAAAGACAAAGACAGACAAAACAATTTTATGAGTTATGAGTTTTACTTGTCCAGTAATATTGTGAAGTTGAAGCTAAAACAATTTTGCTAACGGAATGGTTAAGAGTTAGTTAGTGGGTTACCTCCAAGGCTAACGGAATGGCATCTCTCCCTATTGCTACAAGGAGTGACAGATTGTTAGCCTTCTCTTGCATCAATGGTGTCTTTATGTGCTACACTAGAAAGCTACAACCTTCATTGTAGTCAGCAACTTTCTCTGACATCCACGACAGATTGTTGTGAGCCTGCGACCTTCTCCTACCATTTGCGAGTTGCAACTCGATAACCGAGATGAGGATGAATGAGTAGGGTACCGAGAGCAGAGGCAATGACTAAGGCAATTAGGGATTTAGGCACTAGTATCAATAATGGTAAAATTGGACGAAATCATTTAGCATTTAAGTTTTTTTTTTTACATTGTTGGGCTAGGCTAACTCAGCTTGAAGCATTTTTTTGGGGCTACATAAATAGTCAAATTGCTAACTCAACTAACTTGGTCAAACTTATTAATTTTATCGAGTCTATGTGAGTTAGTGGCGAGTTTGACCAAGTTACTATTGATTTCGATTTTATTTATGATTTAACACGAAAATGCTACCTTGGATCGTAGAATCTACAATATCACATCGTTAAATCGCAATTTTGACAACATTGAGCGAGTTTGACCAAGTTAGCACTTATTCCAATTTTATTTAAGATTTAACACAAAAATGCTACCTAGGATCATAGAAGCTGTAATATCACCAAGTTAAATTGCGATTTTGACAACATTAACTAAGAATAGTGTCACAATCAATAGAAGCATTCCAAATTTCCCCTTAGTTTTTGCTTTAAAATTTCTTAGTATTCAATAATAATAACTCATATGATATGAAAAATTTAGATTCTTCACTATTACATGAATAAAATACTACAAGAAGAAAATGTTCAAAATTTTCCTAACATATCACTTAAGGTAAGCATTTTCAATGATAAAGCTCAAAAGTGAAAACTAAAACAAGCTTCCATCTCCTAGATGTAATCAAACAGACAATTGTCCATGCTTTAGGTTACCATCCACTAGCTAAGCATTAATGTCTGAACATCCCATTAAAAGTGAAAAAATGAAAATAAAAACAAAATAATGAAAATAAAATTGAAAATAAAAAATGAAAAATGGAAATTAGAAAAGTGAAAAAAAATGAAAAAAAAAATATTGTTGGAAGCATGACAATAAAATGGATGAAAATTATAAATAAAAAAGGGGCTTTAAATAAAACTAAGAATAAAAAAGTGAAACAAGACGGCAAAAGCTCAAAGAAAAATAATACTACTTATATTCATAAGCAATAATACCAAAGAAAAAAAAAGATACAAACTTCCCCCTCAACTAAGCGCAGAAGAAAACAAAATAAGCCCACAGCCCCAAACCTATCTCATCTATAAGAAAGTAGAAGAAAAAGACCAATTATTGTAGCTATGAATGATTTGAGTGACAGATGACTTAAGGGTGTGACTCTCCTATAAGAAAGGAAAAACATTTTAAGGGCCTACTTACCTTTGTTGTACATTGAACTTATTGACATTGATAGACACTTGGATTAATTGGTAAGTAAATAATCTTAGCCACCAAGCATAACATTAATGTAAAAATAGGCCATGAGATTAAACCATAGGAACCAATTATAACAACTCTTTAGTTACCCCTATCATTTTCTCCAACATTCCTCCGTAAGCTTAAGTTAGTTACCACTTTAGAATTCTCATAATCTTATTGCTAAGAGTGGGAAAAATTAGTAAACTTGTTATAACCAGAAAATGCTTCTCTAACATAAACTGAATAAGAAATCTACAGAAAAAAAAAAAAAAAAAGCTACTTATAGTCTTTGTTTCTTAATGTTGATTCTTGATATGGGAATGTGATTCACAAGCTATTCGTATATGTAAAAGGATTTATAACCTGTAATTGAAAAGAGAAAGAATGGAATGGAAACTCACTTACAGGACTGAGTTGCTCAAACTCAAACCTATCACTTAAAGAAGATATGCTTTTCCTCTTTAATCTCTCTAAAGATGTGAAATGTAAAACCTAGAAAATGCCTTAAGATTGAAAATGCAGTGAGTAATTTTAGCTTTAGTGTATGGGGAGCCAGTATTGGACCATATATATGAAAATAGAATCTGGAAAGAACATAGTCATATACCATTTAGTCACATAGGGAAATAACCCTAGGAAAAGGAATATCATATTTCCATTGACTTAAATAAATAACAAAAGAATGAATCAATATCCCTTTTGCTAAACTGATATTCAGTAGAAAATTTGTAGCTTTTAGAACTAAAATATATCAAAGGAAAAAAAAAGCCACAAAGAAAACAGAGTATTTGAATTGACTTTGTTTTACTCACTTTTAGGACAGAAAACTTATAGAACCAAATTCAACGTGGAAACGGGAAAAACAAACTAAGAAAACAAACCTTCACGTAGAATCATTTCCCTCTTGCAATAATCTTCAAATCCCCCCGAAATAATCCCTTTGCCTCAAGTATATGCCTATTTATAGCTAAACTTATATCAAGGCAACAAGATAACCATTCATGTATGCAAATACAATCTCAGCATGTTAAATCAATAAAAAAAGTTTCAATTACTTGCATCTTTACAAGCAATTTAAGACATAAAATACCGAAAAACAAGAAAAAAAAGGTAGAAGCATAGGTTTTAACTAGTTGAAGAAGAAAAGAAAAAATAAAAGAAACATACCTTAGAAAATGGAAGCAACAAAAAGTTACAAATGAAAAGCAAGTTTCAAATCTCCAGTAAGTGTTGATTGAATGCAAATAAAGTGTAATATCATATGCAAGTATACGTGGTCAAACAAGTAATATAATGATGAAGAGAGTATCGATCCTTCAGAGACTTTGTTCCAATTTTTAATGACAAACCTATTCTTAAGCTATGTGGCCAGAAATTGATTGACCAAATGCAAATAAAACTTTAACTGTTGATTAATATAGAATTTCAACGAACAACCTAGGATTCTGACCCTTCACCCCATACAGTTATGCTTCCTGTTATGATTTTTACCTTGTTTCACTTGATGAATAGACTGTTAACCTAAGATTCTTACCTTTTTATATGCTTCTTTCAAATTCATAAAAGCTAGATTCTTTTCCTTAATTCCTTATATGTCTAAGGAAACTATATGAGATAAGACCCTTATAAATTCAAGACCTAAATATCGTTATCAAAGATAATTAAGTACTTTTATCTTGACTACGAATTGCATTTATGCAAACAATGATTATGTGCACCCAGTTTAGAAATTTAAGTAATCTTATCAGGTTAACCTATTTCTAACATCTTTCTTAAGATGATTAGACTTAGAAAATAATAACTTCAGGATGAATATAAACAATCATTCATTCAAGTAAAACTGAAACAAACATTTAACAAACTAGCATCCCTCATATGGGTTCAGTCAAAATACTAGGAATAAGCTACTTAGCTACTCATAGGCATTAGTACAGAATCAAATATGAAAAGAAAAGTATAAAGAATACAAAAAGAAGGAGAAGGAAGAGTTCAAAGGAGAAACAACTCTATAAAGAGCCCTTCACTATATAGCAAACCCTCTTCTTAGCAACACTCAAATCAGATCTCTTCTCTAGTGTTTCCACTCTTCTCTAGCTTGGTGCCCCTGATACATACCCTTAGGGACCTATAAATAGGCTTCAAAAACCTTAGAAGTGGAGTTTGGGTTATGTATGGAGCTCTAAGTCATCAATGCCAATTAGGGTTTCTGACGGTGCACCCAGCCAAGGCCCATCTGGTGCCTAGGCGCCTTGTCTTTAGTTTTAAAGCTCAGGTGCTATCTTTTTGGTGCCTAGGCGCGGATAGATTACAAAATTTCAAAGTGCAGGTTTAGGATTTAAGGTTTAGCGCCCGAGCATTGAGTCTCTAGAATTGGTACTTGAGTGGTAGATTTCTAGTGCTAAAGCACTAGAATCTTCATGTCTTTTACTTTTCCTTCCTTTTCTGCTATTATGTTTCAGCTCCATTTCCTGAAAATTCATCACAAAAAATGCTTAAATCTTTACTTAATAATAGTTAGAAGTAAACTAAAGTTATAATGAATTTTTTGTTGAAATCAATGAGATTTTATCTAAAATCTAAATGCTTCTGCAATCAATATTATTTTAGATAACTCTCTTTCAGAGAGTTATCAACAATAATCATGTAGTGAGTTTTCAGGAGGCAAGTCAGATGAAAAGCTTGCGGCAACAAAATCTTACCCTAACCAAAGTCACAGATGAAAAGCAGGCTCGAAAACTTACCTTAAATTATTTTTTTTTAAAAAAAATAGGTCTAATGTCAGTTATACTCTAAATGACTATAATTATTTTTAAAAAAATTATGGTACTTAACGCAAGCTTTTAAAATCAACATTAAATAACCAACATTAAAAACTATACTTTTGTAGTGAAAGGAGAACCTATTTCAAAATACTTAGTCCATTAGGTGAAAAAACTCTTTGGTTATATAAGATCCTTTCTTTTGGGAGACTTCTCGATGTGAAATTTATAACAATGCAATGCATTTCAAAAGCGAATGTTTGCAGTAACCTCATTGTCCTTCCTTGACAACTTTACTCAACTTTTAGTATTTAGCTCAAAGGTAGAGTCTATCTTAAAAGAATAATCCATTAAATGAGAAAGCCCTTTAGTCTTACTAGCTCATTTCCATTAGAGAGACTCCAAGACGTGGCACTCGTAATAGTTGTGCTTTCAAAATATAAAACAACTTGTGGGGCATTATATATATTAGCCATTTTCATGGCTATATCATTCATTTATGTTTCATGCGTTGGCAAAGGGCATGTCCATTCAGGCCTATAAACTATTTGAAACGCCTATATTTATTATGATGACCATGAAAATAAAAAATTTTAAATCATACACGTTAGTTACACTTGAAAAAGATCCAAGATAATACAAGTTAATAATATATTACAATAAGCGCAGACTATAATCATAAACAATTTTATCATCAACATCTTGTAACAGTACAATATTGCAAATCCACATCGCTATGCATACGTGCATGAAGCAAGAGTTGGACTCACTGCAATTTATTTTTGAATATATATTTATCACTTACAATATATTACATGCATCGTTTATTATTGGAATTTTTAAACGCCAATTGACCTGTGTCCAGTGTAGAGAGTTTCATTGTATCTTTCTCCTCCTCCACCTCCTCCTCCTCCTCCTCCTCCTCCTCCTCCATCACCACCATCACCACCAGCACCACCAGACCCACCTTCTAAGCCGCCTCCTCCTCCACCTCCACCTCCACCTCCACCACCTCCACCTTCATGTCCATCATCATGATCCCCTCTTTCTTCGTTCTTGCCACCACCGCCTCCTCCGCCGCCACCACCCCCTCCTCCTCCTCCTCCTCCTCCATGTCCATCATCATCATCATCATCCCCTCTTTCTCCTTTGCTGCCGTCACCACCTCCTCCGCCGCCACCACCGCCACCACCTCCACCTCCTCCGCCTCCTACTCCATGTCCATCATCATCATGATGATTGTTTTTTCCTCCATCGCTGCCACCACCACCTCCGCCACCACTACCTCCAGAACATGGTTTTTCTTCTGCCCGTAATATAGTAGCAAATGCCAAGTCAAGAATCAGCAAAACAGTGAACGCAAACCCTAAGACTTTGGAGCTGGCCATCTCTATACGCAGATAGCCAAAAGCTCAATGCGGGATGAGAGGAACTATGAAATGCATGAGAATATAGAGTTCCATATATATAGGAAGCTTTAGGTGCCTTCTGTAAAACAAAAAAAGTAGTTTTTATATAATTAACAATACAATTGTTATTCTTGAGAAATAAAAAACTCTTTGCACATTATAATATTTTTTTTAGTCCAAATAAACCAGAAAAGGTTTACTTGTTATTTTTACGGACTAACTTATGCGATCATTAATTTTAAAAATTAGAACTAATTATTAGCTTAATAATCTAAAATTAAATAATTAATTAATTATATACTATTTGAAAATCATTCACAAATTATGCTTTTTAAAATATCTCTTACCAAATTAGATACTTGAACATTTATAACTATGTCGGAAAAATTATTAATAAGAATAAGAAATAATCAATTATTCTTAAGCGCCTTAAATTTTTAATTTGTTGTGAAGGAGCAAATGACTTGGTATAGCACTTGCGCTACAAATTTCTTGCGGTGAATTAGAAATTGTTATAATTAATTTGTTTAATCTCAGCAAGTAATACTAAGAAGATAAGTTAGTATATAAGTGGCTCATTCATGACAATAATTTCAAAAAAGTTGTAACATTAAGATCATGCTCAAATTATAACTTTGTTTGAAGTTGTAATTTTGTAAAGCTTGGTAATAATATATGTAAAGGTAACAAACAACTTGCGAAAATTAATCTAATAACTATCATAATTTTGCCAATATCTCGTAGTAGCTATTGAAAGAGAAAGTTAACTTGTTACATCAAAGTTAAAAATCATAAAAAGTATAGGTAATAACAAAGTCAAAAATAAGAAATAATATTGCCAAGATAATTTAATAGGTATTTTATTAAAGGTATTTTAGTCAGCACAAATTATATGTTTATTCATTTAATCAACATTATCATTTTCCCTAAATAATATGAATGTACTTATATAGAAATGAATTCTTTAAATTTGATAATTAATATATAAACGAATTTGATAAAATATAAATTGTTTAATGAAAATTTAATCTTTAGATTTTAAATACTTATTATAAATAAATTAATTTTATTAAAATTTAAATTATTAAATAAAAATTTAATAATTCAAATCTCTTGTAAAAAATTTAGATTCTCAATCAATTGGTGAAAAGTCAAAGCAGGTAAATTGTCGTATTTGTGACAGCAAATGAGTGAGGGGAGGGTCTCTACAAATAGTCAATGAAAAGCTAAATGATGAGTGAGTGTGAAAAAGTAGATGATATAATATTATAGTAGCTTGCTTTTGAAATGTCACCTACTATACTATACTATACTATACTCTTCCTGTCGATGCTTATAGTGACGGTGATGCTTTTGTTGTGGTTGGTTATAGGTGGCGGTAAGCGGTCGTCGTCTTATCTATGTATATTTCCTTGTATATTCAGTTCCGTTAGTTATAGACTAACGCTTTGTCCTACTTATTAAGAAGTTTTTTTTTTTTCAAGGACATAAAAGTTCAATTAAAAGATGGATAATTAGATTGTCTTAAACGACAAAAAGAATTAAGTGAAAAAAGGTTTTCCTTGTTGGATCCGATTCAATCACTGTCCACTTTGGAAATGCATTAAATTATTAAATTACTAACAAGAGGCATGCATTAATTTGGTTTTACAATTACTGACATTTATATGAATAAATATTTAATCTGAGTCAAGCTTTAGATTGTAATTAGATATAAGAATAAAATTGTAATATATATATATATATATATATATATTAATATAAAGTATATAGTAAATTTAACATATAAAATCATAATCATACAAACATACAAATCTAAGAGGAAAAAAAACAAGAATAAATAAATTATAAATGATAAAAGGGATAACAATTCTGAGTAAATGTATTTTTATATTAAAAAAATACCTCTTTTTTTTTTTTTTTTTTTTTAACTTGAGAAGCAACAATTTACATTGAACATAAGACTTTATCCTCCTCATGATAATTTGAGAGAACGTGTGAGCAACATTATCTAGGAAAGATATGTAAAAATCCTCTATATATGAATATTTTGCGTTAATTGTAAATAATTTTACAAAACTTTTCAATTAAAAAAACCTTTTATTACTGTTACACTCAGAAATATATATATATATATATATATATATATATATATATATATATATATTTACAATATACTAGAGCTACTAGGCCGCTCAAGTGAGAGGTCCTATCTAGACTTGGACATGAATTCTTGTGTTTTCTTCAACTTTCAGCTATTTCAAGCTATTTTCAAACTTTCAAACAACTCCAACATTTATTAGCTTGAAATTAGATATGAAAAACAATAAAATAAGATAAAAAGATATTGGAACTAAAACTAAAACTAAATATAACTTCTGCTCTTAAGTCGATTCAAATTAAGACGAAATGACTCCAGATCTATTTAAAACAAGAGTATAATGACTATATTTTATAGAGTTATCAATGATAGTGAGGCAAGAATATTGCTGATTCACTTATGGTCCAGCCATTACTGCAAAAGGAACTGGTTACAATAGGTTTGGCTGATTCATTGTTGTGAGATAATGCTCCTTGTATGTTGAGGGTATTGAGGAATTGAGTAGAGATAATCAGTAACGCACTTGAAGCCTTTGCTCATACATAATGGAACTCGAAGGTCCCATTAGTTATCCCAAATTTCTATGTCTCAGTCAAATAGGTCTTATTTGACACACCATATAAAATTAAATTATATATTTATATAATATAATTAATTTTTTTTAGGTATTTGGTATATATATTGTATTGTATAATTTTATACGATTAACTCTAATTAATTTCACTTAATACAAGTATTATTATATTATTAGTCCAGCCTCATTTGCTTTGGTTAAACTTGATTACCTAAAGAAAAACATATTCTAATCTTATGCCACATTATGTTTTCTTTATATTTTTATAATATTGTTATTTAATCAAAACATGACAAGTATATAGTTTTATGATGATATCATATCTACTTTTATAATAATATAATAATACATGTATGATTATTATAGATAATTATATAATTTTTAAATCAAATCGCTTTCTATATTATTATTGACTAACCAATATTCATTTGTCCAAATTCTTGAGCTTGGCCTAACGTTTAAAATTTAAATATACCCCTCTAATTTATCTCCTCAATGTAAGAAATCCATGTTATACGACTACTTCTTTGTTACTTTCAGAGAGGATCCTTTTGCTTCATCCAATCGATACTATATGATATTATATAAAAAATAACGATATAAAGATAAGAGAGTCAAGTAGAAAAAGTAAAGTGGAAACCATACTCAATCTTACTCTTTTTGTATAATCAATTGATAAACTGAAGGGCTTTTGGCCTTTCAGACACTCTTTGAAATGCCTATAATATTATGACCATGAAGAAACCCTACACGTTTGCCATAAACACAAATTGAAAAACAAGTTTACATATTAAAACATAGATATATAATATTATCTCCAACAGAAATATTACTCAAATAATAATTTCATTCATAATATCGTATAAAGTAAGATTATATTGCTAACATCACCAATTACCATGCCTACGTGCATGAAGCAGGAGGTGAACTCGCTGCTTTTTATTTTCGAATATATATCATTTATTATATATTACATGCATCAGTTTATTAATGGAATTTTTTCATCCCGTCACTTCTTCGTCTTGCCACTGCTACCGCCACCAACCCCACCCCCAAATCCAGATCTTGGCCCATGATTTGAGCCGCCGCCGCCACCTCCTCCTCCTCCTCCTCCACTTACTCCACCAGACCTATCATGTCGACTGTTATTATTATTTCCATGTCCTCCACCACCACCACCTCCTCCTCCTCCACCGGACCTATTATGTCCACCATCATCATTATTCCCGTGTCCACCGCCGCCGCCGCCGCCACCATCTCCTCCTCCTCCTCCTCCTTCTCCGCGTACTCCACCAGACCTTTCATGCCCACCATTATTATTTTTATTCCCATGTCCTCCACCACCACCGCCACCTCCTCCTCCTCCACTTACTCCACCGGACCTATCATGTCCACCGTTATTATGATTCCCGTGTCCTCCACCACCTCCGCCACCGCCTCCACCTCCTCCTCCTCCACTTACTCCACCGGCCGTATCATGTCCACTGTTATTATTATTGCCGTGCCCTCCTCCACCACCGCCGCCACCACCTCCTCCTCCTTCACGTCCTTCTTGATGATGAGGCCCTCTTTCTCCTTCGCCACCACCACCACCACCACCGCCTCCGCCGCCACCACCTCCTCCGCCGTGTTGATTATCATCATTATGATGCCCTCTTTCTCTCTCGTTGTGACAATCACTAGCTAATTGTTTTTCTTCTCCCCGTAATATAGCAGCAAATGCCAAGTCCAGAATCAGCAAGGCAGTGAACGCGAACCCTATGACCTTGGAGTTGGCCATGACTATGTACACTGCCAAAGCTCAATAAGGGATTAGAGGAACTATGAAATGCATGAGACCCATGAATTCCATATATATAGGAAACTTTAGGTGCAGTATGTTTTAAAAAAATAAATATGTAATTTTTATTAAATAATTAATGAATGCATGAGTTAGTCTTCAAAAGTAATAAAATTGTTACACAATCTTTTTCTTACTCCTGAACAAAGAACTAAAGTTCAAATTATGAGCTTGTTATTTTTAAAGACTACTCATATTTTCATTAAATTGTAAAAATTAAAACTAATTATTAGCTTAATAATCTAAAAATTAAACAAGTAATTCATATGTTAAAATTATTCACGTATTATATTTTTATTAAAACATCTCTTAAAAAGTTAAATACTTAAACATTTTTACCTAAATGGAAAACTATTAATAGGGGCTAAGAAACTACATTAATTATTTTTAAGATCTTTTATATATATATATATATATATATATATATATATATATATTTCTAATTTATTGTGAAAGACCAAATGACTTAAAATATGACTAGTGCTAACCGAAATATTTTTAATAAATAAATGACCTCTTTAAGTTGCAAATTTGGTGCAACGAAGTTAAAATTTGTAAAAATTCGGAGTGACGCGTATTTAAACTCTATAAGTATTATAAAAAAGTTGAGTCAGTAATTCTCTCATTAATGACTATAAAATGTCAAAAAAGTTGTAACTATTAAACCACGTTCAAATTATTACTTTGTTGAAGTAAATTAAATTCCAATTTGTAAAATTTGTTAGTAATATATGTGAAAGTAATAAATAACTTTGCAATAATAACTATAATAATTTTGCCAATATATCACAGTAGATATTTAAAGAGAAAGTTACAAACTCGTTATCATTAAAACTAAGATGTGATATATTGAAAATAAATAAATAATATTGCTAAAATAATTTAGTACACCTCTCATTAAAGGTATTTCGGCAAAAAAGAAATTATATTTTAGATCATTTGATTATTGATAATAATGTAAAAAAATATAAAATTTTGGAAATAATTTCTTGATAATAATGTATCACATATAGAGATGAAAGGAGCAGGTAGAGTGTCGTATTTGTGACAATAAATAAGTGAGGTGGTGACCTCTATAAATAGTCATAGTAAAGCTAGATAATGAGTGAGTGTGAAAGTGAGATATTATAATATTGTAGTAGCTTCCTTTTGAAATGTCACCTACATTATATGTTTTTCATGTTAGTGCTTTATAGTGACGGTGTGGTTTTGTTGTGGTAGGTAACAAGTGGCGGTAAAAAGTCGTCGTCTTTTCTCTATATTTCTTTCAATAAGCGGTTCCCATAGTTATAGAATAACGTTTAGTTATACTTCTCTCCTAGTTAAGTTCATTTTTGGGTCGCGGACGTAAAAATTTCATTAATAGATGGGTGAATAGATTGTCCTAATATCAAATCTAGAAGTGCGAATTGGATACGGATCTATCATTGTCTGTATAATTAAGGGTCTAATTTGGAAATGCGTTAAATTGTTAAATTATTATAAAGAAGCACGTATCAATTTGGTTTTACATTTAATATGATGAATAAATAATTGAAATCTTCATTATGACTAATTTAGATTAAACTCTAGATTTTTTATTGAACTAAATATAAGAATTAAAACCATAATAAATATATAAAAATTTAATTAAAATAATACATATAACAAGTAAAATTAACATACAGAGTATATCTAATAATTGGATTGAGTATTGGTTAAAGAAAACATCCAGAGGCCTTTTTTTATTTAGGTTTTTATCTATTTTTTCAAGTCGAGTATATCAAGCATGATGGACATTTTTAAGTCATAAGTAAGTCTATTTATTACTTAAAATTTGATATATACTATATGATTTATGGTTATCATTACTTGTATAATTGGATATAGAGATGTTATAAATATAAATTAGTTATTGTACTATATAAGTTCTTTGGATAAAAAGCACTTTTACTAAGATATTACGTCTCATTAACCGATGATTTCATGTATAATTACTTTGGTTTAAAAATAAACTAATTTTATTACTAAATTAATATTTTACATCTTTAAAATTTAGATAATTTTATTTTTAATATCTTAAATCATACATTACATTCTTTTTTAATAATCCAATTACGTTTTCGTTAAATAATAAGTTTTTACTTAAAAAAATATTTATTCAGACTTTTCTATCTCAAGCCAAATTTTTTAAAAAGTTTAAACCTAACCTATTTTACAAAATAGGCTTTTAATTGAGTTTTTTTTAGTTAAACTTTTTTTTTTTTTAGACAGACCTAGGGCTGGGCTAATTTTAAAGTTATGATCACATCGAATACAAAGGTAAGAGAAAATTGAAGGTAAAAAAATTATAAAGCGAAATATGGTAATTATAATAATTTTAAGTAAATGTATTTTTATCTTAAAAGAATAACTTTTATTTTTACTTGAGAAGAAAAAAATTCCCACATTGTATGATAATTACAGAATATATATGGAACATCGCCTCTAATAATGAAATATTATATATATATATATATATATATATATATATATATATTTACTTACCCTTGCAACTTAATTCATAGTATCTTTCATCACAATGATTCAAGTCTAAGACCATTAAGATAACCTGAAGAGCCGTACCATTAGGCTACCCATTCTATACTTGTCCCCATATACATATTAAAGCAGTAAAAATATGAATATTAATAATAATATCAAATTTTGTCCTTTATATTGCATATATATATATAGTAAATGATAAGGCCCAGATATGCATATGGATTTTTGTCAATATTCACAGGTAAAAGTAACCATGCATATATGTAAGTGCATGAGTGTGATATATGGTGGAGCAATTCTACAGTGCACGGTAAAAAATTTTGTACTGTGGTGATCATACTGCTAATTATAGTGTATGGCAAAATGAGGTAAATTACCTATTTGGTGAAAGTAAATAGGAGTTTCAGGTATAGGAATTTGGTAAAATATATTATAATATAAAATATTATGATATTTATAATACTGTAGATATATTATATACATTAAAAACATAAGAGAATTATGTTTAGTTGTATGACATATAATTTATTTTTAGACATATTATTTTAATTTTGAATAAATAATATTTAATAATTTTAAATTTAGAGTATTTTTTTACTTATTAATAGAAATATAGTGTAGTGAAATTTATAAAATAATCAATTTATGTGTAATTTTTTCTTATATAATATATATATATATATATATAAGAAATAAATTAATTTGTTCTCATCCTAAAAAATAATTTTTAACTTTTGCTTCAGTTTTAAATAAGAAGTTTAAATTTTCTGCTTCATTTATAAAATTAAAAGAAATTAATTTTGGTGGCATTCAAAAGCACTTATTTTTTTAAATAAAAAAGTTAGTCAAACATTATAAATTTTAAAATAATTTATTTTTGGAAAAAAAATAAACGACTACATACTTTTTACAAGCTTGGCCAAATAATTTTGAGTGTTTTCTTACTTTGTAGTTTATGTAAAAAGAAAATATAGAAAATTGAACAATTTTATATCATAAGAAAAAGCGTGATTTTGGAATATAATCCGTGTTATAGAGACAAAAAGGAAGGGATTAAAAAGAAGCAATATAACAAAAAGTGAATGTGCTAACACTTATTTTGTTTGGTACCATATAATAAAAAAAGAGATATTTTTTCTTTCCTTAATTTCACAAAGAAAGGAAAAGAAATACATATGAATTATATGTCATATAGCTTTATGATTCTCTAATATAAATCGATTGACTATGAAAAATATATATATATATATATTTTTATATTTATATAAATGTCCTTTTGATCATCTTGAAAATTATTATACGCAGCAATAAAAGAGATAATTATCTCATAATAAATATTTTTATATAAGTAAAAATTATTATATTCTATTCATATAAATATGTATTTTTGTTTTATTAATTATCTTTAAAAAAAATATGCAGTTTTATTTATAAACATATCATTCTGGTTTTGCTGAATGAAAAGAAAAAATAAAGTTGGAATATGACATTTTTTTTTGTAAATAAAATATTAATTAGCATTACTCATTCAGGATTACTCCCAACTTTTTCATTTTCCTTCTAAATATAGATGCATACCAGACAAAGAAAAATATGTAACCATGTCTTTCCTACCAAACAAAGACAAGTGTGCATCTATCCATCATTATGCTATTAATCACTTTTGGACAAAGAAGCTGCGTATCCATAATTTGTCAACTGTTCGGTTTATTTAGTTTTACTTTCCATAAATGATTTATTGCATAAATTAATTCTAAAAATAAGAAATTGATAAATTTTATTCTTCTGTTTAGTCCATGTAACAAAAAAAAAAAAACAAATACAAGGAGTTTATTATATTTAAAAACGAACTCACGTAATCACTCAATTTTATAGATATAAATTACAATTAGACATGGATATAATAATATAAAAGTTCAATTGCTATAAATTTAGTAAAAAATTCATAATTCTTTTTTGAAAAATTATATACTTGAAAATACTTTTCAACTAAATGTTATCCATGTAATGATATCTACACGTGTGAGAGAGTAAACGAGTAAAGTAAATTGTTGTATATGTTATAATTAATAAATTAGTGAGCATGACTAGTCCAATTGTAGAGTTTTTAATGCTTGTTTGAATGGTTTTGGACTCAAATTCTAGTATAGATAGATATTATAAATTATGATGTAATAGTAAATTACAAAAATTAGTGAGGGAAAGGGCCCAATAAATAGTCATAAATATTGGATTTTCTAAATAAATTATACCCTGTATACTTAAAAAGAGAAAAATAGAAACGTTAGTCCATATAAATGAGACTCACTACCTATATTTTACTTTCTTTCTATACAATGAACGTATGGGAGATCAATTATTCAATATTTAAAATTTTAATTTTTTATGTAATTTTATTTTTATCTTTTAGTTAATTCCTTAATTAATAAGATTTAACTCCTTATTTTGTAAGAATTCCATTTCTTAATCCAAATTTTAAATTTAAACATCTTCATTCTTTTAAAATTAAATCCTAAATTTGTTCACTTTACACATACTACACAAGTAAAGTACACATTTAGTCCTTCACTTTTGCATTTTATGGAAATTTGATCATTTATAAATTAATCGTAACAAATTAGTCTCTTACAAATTGAAATTTGTATAAAATTAGTCCCTCATAAATTTAAATTTGTACAAAATTAATCCTTCAATTTGTATTAATGAGGGACTAATTTTGCATAAAAAAAAATTTCTAATGAACTGATTTGTCACTATTATTTGTAAAGGACCAAATTATCTTAAAGAGTAAAAGTGGATAATCAATGTAGTACTTTTCTCCATACTACACTTTATCAATATATCTTATTTTGATTCTATTTAAATTATGATTAAATTTGAATGCAGTTTTTAATATTTTATTATATTGTTTTCTTATTAAAATATTATAAGTATTTGGTTACCTAATACTAGTGTATAATTTAATTTTAAAATAATATAATTATTTACAATAATTATTTATGTATCGTGATATACTTAAAAAATTAAATACTTATCTTATTTTAATTATATAATATTATAATAAAAATTTAAAGAATTACTTATAAATTTATGGTAGTAGTAACAGTTATAGGTGATCAGTTACGTTGTACCGTCTACTTCATGTCAATATAAGCAATTCGTCTAGTTATAGACCAACGATTGGTTCTTCTTCACTAATTAATTATTAGTAAGTTTTGTTTTTTTTAGTTGAGATAAAAGTGTAATTAATAAATGAATAGATTGTAATAATTTTGGATCAAGACGTACTATAGAGTAACATAGATTTTTTATAGCAAGGATTATTCTCACTTTCACTTTTCACATGAAGCATATACTGTACCAAAATTTTATTTTAGTTTCGACGGATAAGAAAATAATTTAAAATTTTATGTTATTTTAATCTCTAAAATTATTAATTTCTTTTGAAAATTAAATATATAATGACGTTAAAATAAAAGTATAATTTTCATATACTAAATTGATTAAAAAATATAAAATATAAAACTAATAATAATATTTTTTTGAGTAGAATAAATTACACATCTTTTATTTCAGAAATTTAGTTAAATTGTAGTTGATACCTGTTTTATTTTTAAATAATTAAAATGGACTATCTTGATGATATTTTGATATATTGCAAAAACTTTTCCTCTACTTTATTTTTTGTCAAATAGGCTAAGTTTCTAATATATTGCAAAACCTGTCTTAGTGTGCGTGTTTGGTAAGAGGGAATGGTTTCTCTCTATTGTCTTACTGTCTTTAAAATTCTACAAAATGTGAAGATTAGAAAAAGATTAATTAAATATTAACTTATATTAACATTATTTTAATAATTTTTTAAAATAATATATGCATATTAAAAATAAATAACATTCTAATGTTTTTAATTAAGAGTATTTAAAAAATAAATATTTGAATTTTTTTGGGTATATATCTTGTCATACTCCATTGTGAAAGGTGACCGACATGGAGAATAAAATAAATCACATCTCCGTAAGCTAACTAAATCGGATAATTTAATTGATCCAAGTACAGATATAATAAAAGACACGAACAATATTCAATCATATTCTTCAATATCATACAATGTACTTAAAACTAAAACAAAATCATCTTTGTGACAAATAGAGATTATAAAGTCTCATTAAAAATAATTCTCAATGTTTAACAAAAAGAAATATAACTCTTCGTCCTTGCGAACAATGTAATGCTCACCAATAAGTCTCTCAACTTCCTCTAGATTGCATAAGGACAACTTGGATCAACATTACACTCTAGAAAAATAGAAAAAGAAAGAGACCAAGGATGAGGAATAACACCTAGTAAACAAATATGACTAACTATGCTAGGAAGGAACGGGCAAGGTGCTAGAATTTTCATAACCATATTGTTTTCCAATGCAAAACACATCAAATTTAGATACGCTAAAATTATTCCACACTGAAAGATCATATATCATATAATATAATTTATAAAGTTTAGGCAAATTTAGGAATACTTTGCAAAACAGATCATACTAATAAACATATGAAATTCATAAATAATTTTAATAGAATAATACTAAAATTGAAAACATCTCATCGAATCACTTACAATCAATAAATGAATAGCTCTAAGCTAGCAATCACACTACACATTGTAGCCAAAGTCAAGCAATATGGCTTGTAAACAATCGTAACAAAACCATGTGAGGTGGTCGTCTCACAGGGTTAGCAACACCCATGATAGTTGAGTTTCAAATACACAACAAAGTGTCTTAGTATAGCAAAACAAATCATGGTGTACCAAGGCTAACATCCATTGTCGTTATGGGTTTTGTGTTGGATAAATTTTTAGGAAAATAGTATTTTTCCATAACAATATAAATAATTGAAAATATATCCAAACAACAAATTCTTGCATTTCCAAAAATTCATATAGTAACAAAGATTATTTAGAAAGTTCCTAGAAAATCATACACAAAGTAAAATGGAAGAATATTACAAGAGATTTTCTCAAAATTTTAGAGTGCACATTTGAATGCTAGAAATAAAAATAATTCAGGCCTATCCTCAATGCACTAGAGTATCAGAACAATAATATTTCACAGATGAATAGTGTAAGATTCACAAAACAAGCATGTTTAGTGATATTTACTCAACTGAAGGAAGCACACACAAAAATCTTATTCTAACTATCTCTTTCCTTACTTCACTTGATCACAAAATCAATTCCAATAGCCTTATAATGACAAGTAATGTGCATTTAACTTCTTATGTTAAAAATTATCCTTAATTCAAATAAACTTTCTTGATGACTGACCCAATACTTGCCTAACCTTTGCATACCAAGTTTCATCAATCTTAAAGTGAAGTGTTAAACCTTCAATTTCAAATATTATAAGCAGTTTTTCTTCTTCCTCTTAAACCTTTTACTTATTTATTTATACTCAAGTCTCACACACACATAGGGAGAGAGAAAGAGAGAGAGAGAGATATATATATATATATATATATATCCAAAATAAATTATTTTCCTTATCCATGAGCTGCCTAACACCATCTAAATAGTTTGGAAATTATGCTAACATAATTTGAAAATTTGGTGATTAAATTAAATTATTATTGATTATCCTACCAAAAACCATTGTTTTTTTAGCTTTAGATAGCCTCTACTAAAGGGTTTGCTCGCAGTTGGAGAAATCACAGGTAATGTATCTATGGTTGATTGATTAAGTGTTGTTTTCTCTAATAATTGAAAATACAAAAATTTACCTGCGGTTTCTAATTGCAGGTAAAGCCACCAACAATTAGCTATCATTTGGTTATAAATACAATTAATTCAAGGAAACATTTCCCTACTATTCATTCTAACCACAGTTAGAAATATGGAATATTTTCATAAGGTAGTGGTTTTAATCGTCGCTTATGTGTTTTTTTTTTATAAAAATTATTTAATTTTTATATTTGAGTTTTTTCCCTGCTCAATCCTTGTAAAGAGCCAAATTGAACTACTAAAATGAACTAAAACCATTGCCAAATTTCATTCACAGCCACAAATCCCATAGTCATTATACATTACGTGATTATTAATATAACCCAACATTGCAAAGTTTTATAAAGTGCTACATTACATCCAAAACATGGTCCTAAAAGCTATTACAACCTAAAAGAAACTAATATGGCTCTGGGTAAAATTGGCTTAAAGAAAAGTCCACATATCCATTTGTACAATCATTAGCTGCAATATATATTAGATATGGAAAATATAATATAAGACATATTATTATTGAACTCATAATTTAAATAAACTATAAATTTATAATTTAATAACATTACTGGTGATGTTTGAAGTGGTGCAAATTCTGAGGCACCTACCCTTGACAATTTTGCATAATGTAACTCATCATTACATCGATCATGAATTCCAAAAAGGTCACCTTATTTTCCAACTGTGTATTACTAGATGCCAATAAGATCCTTCCACTATAATTCCAATATAGTCATCCAAATACTTGAAAAGGACATGGACCTAACCTTAATTCTCGAACATGACCACAATGCTCTTGACTACCTAAACTGAAGGCTAGGGAATCCTAAATGGATATTACTTGTGATTTAGACATCGAATTAGATTCAAACTCAATAATATTTTCCTGTGTTAACCAAATCAATTCCATAAACCAATAAGAAATCAATTCCATAAACTCTACACTAGTTACATAATTATGCAATTTAAATATATAAACACTTATAATGACTTTTTGAGCCTCATTGTTAACTAACGACCTATCAACATGCTTATACGTGATTGTCCAAACTTCTCCTCTACTAATTGGGGGCCCATACTCTAACTCTTATTATTACTTATAAAAATTATAACACAAACAAGGAAACAATAATAATACAAGATGATTTCTAAAAATTGCAGTTACCATCTCCACATTCTTTTATGTGAAAGACTTTGATCCACCAATATGGTCCATTGTCTGCTTCTTTCTAGTGTCTTTATTCTTTAAGAAATTTTGCTAATCATTTGGGAAAAACATAATTATAAGTCAATCTAGAATAAGTTGATGACAAAAAAAATTTTATTCCCTTAGTTAAGGGTTTAGACGATAATCAACAAACAAAACCTGATGATCTTTATTTAAGCTGGTGGGAACTTTAGCAATAAGTTCATTACTGTTGCATGTGCCATCATTTGTTTTTATGTGTTAATCATAGTCAACTACAAATTTGACCTTCAAGATACAATAATGAAATTAACAATAATACCTTAAGACAGCATATACTAGTTATCATACTTGACATCCTGGTAGAGGGTAAGAGGAAAAAGAAGAAGAGAAAATAAATTGATTCCTAAAATGAATTTTAAAAACTAATTTACTAGAGTCACCACCAAAATTTTTAAATGGAAAATTTTAGAAAGCCCAATGAAAATAAAAAGGTGGTATGTGTAACTAGAGATGGGTTCAAGAGTCTGTTTGAGTGTGGAGAAGGTGTTAAACACTCCACAACACCTATCTATAAAGACAAATACCCTAAACTAGTCAAGCAAAATAAATTTAAATATAACCTTATTTTAATTTTGATTGCCTACATTAAAATACATGAAAAAAAAAAAAGAATAAGACAGAACAAGAGGGAAAAATGCATCAGAATTCTAGCAAGTTTCATGGCAAAATATAGAGCTAAAGGGCATATTAATTTAGTGTGCTTTATATAACATCCCTAATTTAATGATTTTAACACAGCTAAATTAGATTATTTAGGGGATATTATAAATAATTAAATAAGAATAAATATATCTGGTTGAATCATTTAAAGAGAATAACTTATAAGTCAATTTTAAGGCATAAGGACAAGATCGTAATTTTTTACTTTAAACAACTAAGGGCAAGATGGTAATTTCACACTTTTAACAGACTTTGAAAATTTGTATAGGTAGATAAATGAATCAAAATCTAATAAGAAATATACAATAATCAAAGAAAATTTTATGTAGAATTTTATCATATTTAAAGTAAAATTTTTCTAAAACATTAAAGCCCTGAAAAATATCCAGATAAGAAAAAGACTGATACTGTCTTAAATAAAAATCTAAAACTCCAAGATTATATTATTAACAATAACATAGTAAAATTAAACATACCTTTGCAGTAGAGCTAAATCAGAGGAAGTAAAGAAGGAAAACAGTGACACCAGGTGGTGTTGGCTGCTAAGGGTAAAACAATAATTTAACCACTAAGGGCAAAATGATCATTTTATAAAATGCCAAGGGTAAACTGGTCTATTCACCAAGAAGGACATGTGGCACCACCCTAACTCCTGGGGCCTACACTAATTAAATCTTAGATATTTTATGATTTGAGATTAAATCCTAGCCATACATTTAGACTAAATCGTAACCATTGGATTAAAATCACATGCTTAAATCCTAGCCATCCATTTAGAATGAAGTATAACCATTAGATTCAAGAGATTAAATCATAACCTTTGGATAAAAAGCACATGGTTAAATCCTAACCATCCACCTAGGCAAAATTACAACCCTTGGATAAAAAAAACATGTGGTTAAGGAAGATTCTATATTGAATTATATGTGGAAGGCTCTTGAACCAATCTAGACTTAGAAAAGTGAAAACTAAGAACACATTAAATCCTAAGACACTAAAGGGATTCTTAACTACCAAAAGTACATCAATGTTCAAAGGACGAATTCATAAAAGAAATACTTATAAGTTCTCCCCCAAACTAATCCAACTTGATCACATGATGACTTGGATGAAATATTGAGGAAAATGATGTATTGCCTAACTGGACGTCACAACTAAAGGAAGAGTCACGTCGGTCACTTGTTATATGCTGGGTTTCATGAGACTCGTATAACCCATATATGACGGTTCAATGCCTAATAGTCGAAGACATTGTCTATCTCTATTGCCATATGTTTACTAATGCATTTTTATGTGTTATTTATACGATACTTAACATGCATATATATCTCATAGAAAATCATAATTTTATATTTCACGGATATTTCAAGTATCATGTATGCTTTTTCATGTTACTGAGATTCTATTCTCGCCTCTATGTTGTTGATGTTTTTATATGACAATTTATCAAATCTCTTTTGAAGTCCATGTAGAATGGTATTTGTCCCACTAATCAAACAAGTACTTATAATTAACAAAATTGTTGTTGTAAGATGCGATATGGCTTTATGTGCCATACCACTTATTTTTGCACCACCAGATGGATTAAATCTTGTTGGATTTCTAAGCCCAGGAGAAGGCTATTACTAAAGTGCTAGTGGGAGTTTTGAGGGAAGATATGGGACATCTTTAGATGTAGAATAATCTTATACCTAAATTTTGATAGTTATTAGATATAGGCCTAAAGCCCTTTTCCTCAATTTTGTTAAATTAGCTTATGGATGTATGAACTATTAATTGTATAATCTTTTTCTCATCTATGATCACACGACTATGATTTAGTCAATTTTGATACATTTATCATAAATTTTGCATCTTAATAACTTAAAATTTAAAACTATAGTATATTCTATAAATAATTAGAAGGGGGTTACACTTTAAGACGGAACAAAGTGCTAAAAGTCAACAAAGAAGATTACCTCTTCCTTCTTCCCTCCTTTAGCTCTCACCTAATGCTTTTGCTTCTTTTTCTTTTTTTCCTCATGCTCTTCTCCTCTCTTGCTTTCTCTAAATGCTCTCTTTAATTGATCATTTTTTCCCTATCTTTTCTCATGCAATCAGCCCCTCTTTTCTATTTTATTTTTTATGTTCTCATTACTTAAAATTCCAACTCACTCCCTTTAATATCTTCCTTATTTGTTAAAGATATTTTCCCCTTATCCTTTGAATTGATCACACGTCATTCAGTCCTCTATTTTTTAGCCTTGTTTCCCTTCTCTCTTCCATCTCAATTCTTCTAGCCTATTCTCTCATTTTAAGATGCCACATCCACCCTTCATTTGACCTTTTATTTGTTAAGTTTTCCCTGACATTTTAGTTTTTTTTATTTTGCTTTCTTTTCAACTACATGTGTTCCTCCCTTCCATTGTCTATTTTATTTTGCTTTTATTTAATCTTAATTACATCTGTACCTCTCCCTCCATTTTTTATTTTATTTTGCTTTTAGTTGATCCTAATTTTTCCTAACATGCGTGTGAGATTAATCTATTCACACATGCCCCTTCTCCCAAATAACTTGATTTTAATTTTTTTTTCTTCTAATTGTATTTATTTCCTCTTCTATTTAAAAGGCATCTTTATTTCAAATTTCTCTTAGCTTCTTTTTTGACATGATGCTCTTTTCTTTTATTCCATTTTACTTTTATGAATTTTTTATGCTTGGATATTTATATAATGTATCCCTACTTGTTATTGTTTTTAAATATGCTTGGATAATTACAATGTTCACACTAGTTCAAAAATAGAAAACAATACCTAAATAGTGTTTTTATACATTAAATCCTTGTACTCATATGAAACTTTCTTCTAACTTAGAAAGCTTATGGGAAATCAATTGAAGCCTTTTTCAAGATGGCCTAAGAATCTATTCAAAAAACTGGCCACACCATAGGTTGGTTAGGTAATATCATTCCAATGCAATTAAATTGTCTCCCCTTGAAGAAATGACTAAACATTATGATGTATGAATGAGTTTTGCTTAATAGTATTGTCCCTATCTATGAACCAAATTTAGCACATAAGAATGAAAGGATTTAAATAAAATATATCATAATTCTTTGGCATTCTTACCAACCAAGCCCTCTTTTGTGAAGGCTTATGTGTAGGTTATTAAGGTGCCTCAGTAGTTTCACCCTTGTGGTATTCATCATCATCATCATCATCATTATGGGCAGTTATTTCTCATGGTAACTAAGTAACTACACAGGTGCTGTCATTTAAAGGAGTGCAGTAACTACACAGGTGCTGTCATTTAAAGGAGTGCTTTAAGTAGTCAATACTTGCCTAAAAGAGCCACATATGGTTTCTATTGGTGTTAAAGGACCACCAATGGGGCATGAACTACTCTTCTTCGTTGTATAAAATTGTTTCATCCCATGGATTCATCTATGAAATTAGCGAATATTTGATAAATATTAATCAAACAAGGTCATAAATAATATTAAGAAAGTATTGACATTAGCAAAAATTACATTTTATCAAGGCATAAATAATATAAGCATAGTTAAACACCCTACTAATAATATATTTTCTGCTCCTTTAGGAGATAATACGCCCAAGTTTTAACACTCATATAACCATTTTCATAATATATATATATATATATATATCCCTATCATCTCCTCTCATTTCGTCTAAGTCACGTGGCTTAAGATGTACATGTATGCTCCAATTCTTATCTAATTCATCTTCTCCATAATAAACTAGTTAAGCCTTTGAAGTTTGGATGTATGGTTCATCATCTTTATAGTTTCTCGTATGTATCAATCGATCAAAATTTACGGATGTAAAACCTAAGTCATTAGTTGTAATTCCTCTGGGGTTGGTTGTGTTAACCCATATACATTTGAACAAAGTAATTGTAAAATGACCATGATAGTTTAGTTCAATGATGTCAACCAATTTCTCATAATAAGGCACACTGCCAAATAGCATATGGTCATCACTATTACTTCAATAGCTATTTGTTCCAAAAATACCTAAAACTCCATTATTTTGTGTTTTTGGCCTTTGGTCTCATTCTAAGGTATGAAACTTGAACCCATTATAACATAATATGTGTAACACCATTCCCAAATATATAAAATTTTTTATAAATTCCTGTTGAAATTATTATGATGCAAGAATTATGAAAAATGCATTAGAATATCTAAAACACAGTAGTGTAATTATAGATAACAAAAGTTCGTACATCTATTTGTTTATACATCTGTATAGATAATGTAACAAAACTCGGAGAATGGGTATTATGCCTATATCTATGTTTGTATCTATCAAAATTTAGGTCTAATATTAAAGACTTATTCAAGGCTTGGAAAACTCATGAAATTCACGTCCTTTTATAACACGAACTTAAGAAGAAGAAGAGGAAAAAGGAAAAGGAAAGAGAGGAAGAGAACCTAGAATATGCTAAATCATGTTACCAGGATACACTCCCCTTTCTTTAATTCTTTAAAAAAAAATTTCCTTTTTTCTTGATCTAAGTGTGGTGCCAAAGTGGAGAGTTGAGTGAGAGTGGAGTAAGTACAGGGAAGGATGGGTGTTGTGAAGAAATAAGATAGAGTTAGGGTATTTAAAGAGAATTCAACAGTTAAGATTTAACCACATATTTTTAACTCATGGTTATGATTTAGTCTCAAATCATAAAATATCTAAGATTTAATTATGGTGTGAGCTCCACGAATATATAATATATTATTATAGTATTGGTCCCGCTGATATCTAAGATTTTATTATGTTATAGGCCCAAAAGGTTAAAGTAGTACCACATGTCCCTCCTTATGAATTTATCATTTTACCCATGACATTTTTCAAAATGACTATTTTGTCCCTGACCTTATGAATTTACTATTTTTCCCTTTGCATTTTTCAAAAATGACCATTTTGGCCCTAGCTTATGAATTTATCATTTTTGTCCTTGGCATTTTCAAAATTAACTTTGTTGCCCTTATGCCTTAAAATTAAGCTATTGGTTATTTTCTTAAAATGATTCAACTGAGCATATTTATTCTTGTTTAATTATCTTTAATTTCCCCCTAAATAATTTAGCTTGTATTAAAAATCATTAAATTAGGGATGTTACAATATGCACTACAACACTTTGCAAGATCAATTAGTCCTATAGCTAGAAACTTAAAATCGTTTGATTGAGATCTAGTGGTGTCATTTCTTATTTGAAATAATGAAAAACAATGATCACTAAATGTACTTAGGGATTGAACAAATGTCAATTAGTAAATGTACTTACACGATGAGAGAATTATTCAACGAAATTTCTATAAACCTTATTATCTATCTCAAATGAAGATCATGTATGACTTCTTGATTGACTCTATAAAATGTCCCTAAATTCCCTAAACATATAGAAAAGGTTAGTAACCATGTGGTTTGGGGTGGAAATATTCATTAGTAAGAAAAAATAGATTTACTTATTGAATGTAAGGATATACTTCTTTACAATTAGTCATTACATGTCGATGTGTTTGCATCTTTTGCATTATAGATAGGTTAAATTATGAAAAACCACTAACTGGTTTCCTGATTGGTGGGAATATAGTGGATACATCAGTTAACCTAACATTAGATCGATCATCAACATGACCTGGCTGGTTGAATGTAGTCTCAATTTCTTCTAAATACCTTGAGCAAAAAGTTAGGACCTCATGAGCTATGTAACTCTCAGCTATGGAACCTTCAGGTTAAGCTCTATTCTATATATAAAATTTCAATTTCCCTATGTACCTAATATAGAAGTAGTAATTATAATGCTAACTTAAACAACTAAAAGTAAATTGTATTTATCTTTACCTTTCAATTGAATACATCCATCGATATTGTATTGGACCTTCCAATTTGGCTTTGTCGATAAGATGTAAAATTAAATAAACTATAACTGTGAAGAATGAATGTAAGAATACCATTTCCAAATTACATAGCATCATAATGACTCTACTATAATACTGGTAAAGTTCTTTTTTATTCAACACTCTATTACACAGATGTCTAGATGATGAACAAAGATTAATTAAAAGTGTAGACACTTGCTTGGGACGTGTTTTTCTTAAGGCCAAAGGTAGAAGTTGCTCAATAAGAACACGTGAGTAATGACTTTTCATTATCTAAGATTCTCTTGTCTTAAAGTAATGCATCTAGATATATTACTAGAGTAATCATTTGGTACAGTGATGTTCTATAATGTTTTTCAAAAAATTGTGCTTGTTCGCATTTGTTAATATGAATAGCTACTTTTTTCATCAAGCTAAAGATCAAACCTTAGCCTCATAACTTATAAGTCTTTTGTACATTTGAGTGGTCTTTTGATTTTCCAAATTTATTTTGTCACATACATTCTTTTCAATATGCATGACATCAAGATGGTGTTGCAATAAGTTCATTGTCCAGTATAAAAGTTAGAAAAATATACTTTTCTTTTGCCATTGTTAAGTATCCACCTCCATCTTACTAGCTCCCCAAGGTCTTCAACTCTATCCTTCAACTTCTACATCTTTCCCAAAAACAACATTAACATTTTAAACTTGTCTTAAAACTTCTTTACCATTAATTGGCTCAAGGGTGTTTTGCCTTTCCACTTTTCCATCAAATCAACTTTAAGTCAATTTAAATTTATGTATTGTATTCAAGAAATTGATGACCCATAAAGCACTACTTTCGACTATAAATAATATGCATAGGCAATGAATCAAAATTAAAAAATGGACATGCTAACCCAGTGTGGGTATTTCAACTAGACAATGTTCCAAGTCCTAAAAAGTCACTAATTGTCCACAATAGAGCTGCACGCATATTGAACACTTGATTGCTATAAGAATCAAAAGTTTTAACACTTATATTCTGTAACTCATTTAACTCTTCCACTAACTATTGTAAATATATATATATATATATATATATATATCCTAGTGCTCACTTAGTTGGAATAATCATAGAAAGGATAAAAGAATTTTTTTTCATACATATTTATGGTGGAAGATTATAAGGGAGAAGTGTCACTAGCTAAATGCTGTAACTAGTCTGCCAAATGGATTGAATCCATTAGAAGACAACACAAGTCGTATATTCCAAAAATCTAAAGCAAATTCAAGATGCATTGCGTCAAATTTCATGTATGCTTCAGAGTCTTTTGAATGCCTTAACATGTTATCATCATTCTTTTCCATTGCATGTCATCGCATATGTTCAGCAATCATAGAGGACATGAGTAACCTTTCTAACCATGGTTTTTAAGGAAAGTACAATAGGACTTTTGCAGGTAGTTTCTTCATATTTGTTTTTTTACTACTAGTTGAAATACCCTGACCCTTAGGTTTCCATATGGATGTATTACATTTTCTTTGGTTATATATATCAGCATCCTCTCCTATGTATAACATGCAATGTTAAGACATGCATGAATATTGGTGTAATTCAGACTGAGTTTGCTATTTTTTTTTTTTTGGTCTCATAGAATGATGGAGGAATTTTAGCTTGTTCAAAGGCATTTACCAATAATTTTAGAATCATTGACATTGCCTTGTTTGTCATTTTGCACAAAAACTGTACGTGATACAATTTCACCAAAAATGACAACTTCAAATACTTTTCATGTCCTTCATATAAACATAGTTAACAGTTTTTAATTAACTCCAACAAATCTGCATTATTGTCTAGCATAATTTGGTTTAGTGGTGGAAACATTACTTCATTTTCTTCCATACACTAGTTATCATGATGATGTCTAAATGCATCATTGACCATGTGACCATGTCATGTATAAGGTCATTAACAACGGCCTTTTCTTGAACCACATGTGGCACTACAAGAGTTTCAACTATAGTTTTTACAACACTTATCTCTCTATGTCTAAGCCAAATAATGTAGCATCGTGGAAATTGTTTAAAACCAAGTGATTCAACACTACTTCTTTAGTTTGCCATTTGTTAGATTTGCATTTAAGACATAGGTAAATAATCATACCCTTAACACTTTAATTGGCAAATGCAAAGTCTAAGAATTTGTTTAATCCTTGTATATACTCAAGGATATTCTAAGGCTTCTCAATCTAAGTTTTGTCCATATTTTGAAATAGATTCTGACTTCAAATGTTTAAATAGAATTTTGTGTTAAACATATGAAAATTAAAGTATTAATGAACCCTCATCATTTATCATAATTTTATTAGAAGAACAACTTGAAGCATAACCATTTTTAAAAAAATATTGAATATCATATCATCAATCAAACAATGTCATCAGAACAATATTTCTATAAGAATTGTCCAAACAAGCATACATAGTTTTAACAAAATACTCACCAATTACTATATTACAATGTAATTGATATAGGAATAACACAAATGAGTATATATAATTCCAGGAAAGAATTTAAGCATAACAATATAATATTTTGCTGAATTTACAATAATGTCTACACATTACAATAATATAATTTTCACATTATTCTAATTGAATAGCACATCTAATTTAAATAAAACTTTCATATTATTGTGAACACCGTAGTTTGTCTGGGCATTTCTAAAGTTGATAATTTGAGGTCAACCCCAACAAATAAAGGATTGAAAATAAGCAAGGAAAAATCAATGATTCAAAAAGAAAAAGGAAACAAAGTGGAGTATTTCCATTCTTGGAAATTAAGATAAAATGAAATAAAAAAACTCTTGAAAAAGAAAATTGGAAGAGATTAATGGGCAATTTGAAATTTTCTTTAAAAAACCCTAGTTTTTTTTTTTTTACATACCATAAAAGAGAAGGAAATAGGCTAAAGAAAAGGAGGAGTATTGGAGAAGAGAACACTTGAAATAAAAAAGGGAAGGAGATGTGAAAAAAGAGAGAAAAAAAGAATAAGTGGAGGCATGAGAGAGAAGAGAAAAAGAGGTGTTAAAGAAGGAGAAAGAGCTTTAAGAAGCTAAGGCTTAAGGTAAAGAATCCACCCCTTTTCCTTATCCTTTATTATTGATAATTTTCTAGTTTATCCCTTTTTAATTACTTCCAATTGTTGCTTATTTGATATCCCTTTTTATGCAAAAGTTTTTAGCATGATTAAGGCTTCATTCTAGAGTTTTAAAGGTTCTAATTTTGTTGTCCATTTTCTTGCCCTAAATTTTTCAGCATGATTTAAGCTCCTTTATGGTGTTTTGATGGCTTGAAATTGCCTCTAGTTAAAGTGCTTTTATTGTATGTTTTCCCTTAAATTTTTCAGCATAATTTAGCCTTCTTTTGTATTCTTAAATGTACAAAAAAGCTTCCAATTAGAGTTCCTTTTTGTGGTCTAAATTTGGCTGGAACTTATGTGGTATTTTCACATCTCATGATGTCCAAATTAGGTTGAAAATTTGCCCTTATTTGATTTTTCCAGAGTTGGCTGGAATTTCTTACCATCATTAAGTTGTTTAATGATCACATGCTTCTCTTAGTTATTTAGCATAGGATTATGAATTTTAAAATTCTCTTGAACATGTTGTATGATTAATTAAGAGTAGATAGTGTGTTTCATGGTTAATTGTGTCTTATGGTGGTGAGAATTTTAGCCATGGAAAGTGCTAAAGAGATTATTGAACATCATGGCAAAGTGCTCTCCAAGCCAATAGCAAGAAGCAAACAAAGATGAAAGCAATCGTTGGCAAGAAACTTATGACCTTAAATTTTAATGATTAAGAAAAGCAACTTTATTTGTGTTGTAAATATTGTAAATAAAGTATGAAGGGATGTATAATTGAATACTAGCACACACAAATACCAATGAATGCTTATTATATTTCGCTTTAATGTTGTCATGTGAGGGCCAATGCCTCTATAGGCACTGATAAATGCTTGTTCTCTCTTTAGTGTTGCAGCGTGAGGTCCTACGCCTCCAAAGGCACCATTGAATTCTTATACCTTGCTTTAATATTGCTATGTGAGGACCAACATCAACCATTGAATTCTTATACTTACTTTAGTGTTGCTATGTGAGGTCCAACGCCTTTATAAGCACCTAAGGAGTCAATCAGTAGGGTCATGTTAGATCCTACAACTCCATAAACATTACCCAATACTAGATGCATATGTTTAAATAAATTTAGGTTCCAACGGCCCATATTTGCTTACACGTTTTTTAAAAAAAGAAAAATAAAGCTTCACTTTATTTTCTTGAAGGATATGTAAAAAATACAAAAAATAAATTTCAAAGAATAGATGAACTAAAGATAGCAAAGAAGTGAGATAACATTGATTTCGTGAATTAAAACATACCAACTATATTCCAATTTGTTTTGTTTACGAAAATCTGTTGATTTTAACTACTTTGTTTTTTGAGAAAAATAAAAATCCTAAACCCTAAACCCTAAACCCTAAACCCTAAACCAACACATATTTTTAGATGAACTATGTGAACTTTGATTCATATCACAAAATACGTTAGCCTTAAGCTCTCATCCTAGGTTAAACATGCCCTTTGTAAATATCCTTTTTTTTTTTTTACATTAATTTTGTTTTATTTTATTTGTCTATTTTGTGTGTTTTAATTTGGGCGATTAATGTAAATTTAAGGTTGTATTTTGTCTACTTAGTTTGACTAATTTAGGGTAACCGTCTTTACATATGGGTATTGTGGGGTACTTAACACCTTCCCTATACTCAATTAAACTCTCAAACTTATCTCTAGTTATGTAGACCACCCTTTCCATTTTCATTTGGCTTTTCAAAATTTTTCGTTTTAAAAAATTATGATGGCGACTCCATTAAATTAATTTTCAAAATTATTTTTTTAGAAAATGTACCTTCTGCCAGGATGTTAGGTATGACAATTATAACATTGCAATTTTTGAAAAAGAGAAAAAAAACAATAATAGAGCATGGTGGTTCCCCGAAAAACAACTACATTTATTCAAATAGAGATCAACATACAATTTATTTTAACCAAAATTGGCATATAACAGAAAAAATTCACTCCTCCAAAAGTTGCACATGAAGTTCTTAACATTCCTTTAAGATTTAAAACAATAAATCAGAACAATATAAGTTAAGAAGAAAAAGAACAGCACACTAACCTTCAGGGATGAATGATGGTGAACGACATTGAAATGATAGCTAGAAGCTGGGGTTTGACTAGTTAAGCATTAGCAACGATGATAGCAAGTCGGTGGAGGACCAGTGATGAACAGCAGCTGGGGGTGTAATTTCTTCCTTCCCTCTCCTCCTTCTCACTTTCCTTTTCACAATTCCTTCATCTATCACACAGCGCCTAATAGATAAGCTGGGATTAGGGCATTTTTATTTCATTCCTAGCAATTTGTAGCGCATTCTTACAGTTGCACGTTTACATACAATTAGGGCATTACTTATTTGTGGTTTTGTAACCATAGGTAATTGACTGCAGCTAGAAAACTAACTATAGTTAAATTCAGTGTTTACCTATTGTTAGTGTAGCCACAGATAACTAACCGTAGGTAAACACAAGTTTTCTTGTAATGATACCATTTAGTCATTACTACAAAATTTCCATCATATCCTTTTTTCATACCAACTATGAGTTCAAAAAAACAAAAATTCATCATATTTAACTTACCATTCTTGTTCAAAAATTCTAATAGCCTAAATCTTTCTTTACTGAAGTTTACTGATGTCAAAAGGACCCAAAATTTCAAATTATTCCACCTTTCAAGCTCATTAACTCGCTACCATGGAAGGATGTGAAATCAAGAATCAAAATCATGAAATTAAACATTGACATCTAAGGGTAAACAACCAAAATTCATCAAAGAATCAAAGCCTTTATGTAATTTCATGGAAAACTAATCTAATCACACTTAATTTCACTAGAAATTGAAAACAAAGACATAGCCAAAAGGGGTTTGTCACAATTTAAGATCAAATCTTGAAATTGAGTTTAAAAACTATAAGGGAAATAATAGACTATGTTTTAGATAGCAAAGGCACAACTCAATTTAAAACAATTCCTCATTAATCAAACTCAAATTCCTTTATGATGAAACCCTAATTTTGCTTCCACGGGGGATCCAGAATTAGGAGTTAGGATTACAAAAATTGCACAACAAAAACATAAGGGAATTGACAAATTACTCACCAATTACAAGATGCACAATGGAATTTGAAGAAATCACCCCTTAATCACTTCTAATTGCCACTTCTTTATAGTTCTAACTCGAGTAATAGGAATGGAATATGTCAAATCTCATCATACTAAACATACAATTAAAATCATATTCTTTTTATAATGCTATACTAAACATAATTAGAATCACTCCATTTCATTATATTTCCATGTACTAAATATATAACCAAAAATACAATTACTTTTATCCTTAAAAAAAGAACATATTAGGTAAGAAAAGTTAACTTTATCAATAAAAAATATATTACAAAAGAGTCAAATATAGATCAACGTGAAAATAAACATAAAATATAATTAAATCAAATTATGAAGAAAAATAGTGTTTACCCTAAAATAAATTGAGCTTGTCAATTTTCTTTCTCCCGTTCGTAATTTCAATCATTTACAAGGTGGAAAGATACACATGAATATTGAATTGATACATCAAAAATTCAGAGATACGACAAACAAATATCGTATATAATATAATAACAATCTCATTGGTCACGAAATCTCACACGTTACAGAGGATATCACTACAGCCCGTCCAGCACTCTTCTTAATTAATAATTTCCTCTGCTTCTTCCTTTTTTCCAAGAAACAGAAAAAAATCTAACATAGAGAAACCCAACTAATAATTAGTAAAAAAATTCAAACATGATTGAAAAATTAAGTTTCATGATTTGAATTTTCAATCTGACGATTAATTAATCACTTAATTAACCATTTCTTCTCTCTCTAAAAAATCAAATCCCCTTCTTCGTCTTCTTCACCTCTTAATCTTCCTCTTCTCTCTATATTGTGGGAACCATATTGTTGAACTGGTCACACCTGTGTCTTACTTCACCTTCGTTCCCTGTCTTCACACCAAGTACCACCAACTTCTCCATTGTCTTCGCGAAATCCTGGAAGAATGCATTCTGATCTGTCGCGTATTTCTCAACAATAGGCTTCGTCCTCGGGTCTCTTCCGAGAAGCGAATCAGAGCTCAAAAGCCCTAATCCGTGCAATACGTTCTGGAAATACGAGTTATCGAACTTGTTGGGTGATCGCATGTCGTTGAATGCTGACATTGCTGGGTCTTTTGTGTAGTTTGCGCAGATCCTCCTCAATCCTTCGGCGAGTTTTGGGTGAATGGTGGGATCTACTTCGGAGGTTTTGCTGAAATTGAAGATCCGGTGAGCGAACTCCTTGCAATGGGTGAATCCGATGGTGTGGGCACCGGTGAGAGCGACCATCTCTTGGATTGTGAAATTCTTGACGGTGAATTTCTGGATGATTTTGTCCATGGTGTATTCTGGCCTGGGGAGGGCGGCATCGACTTTCGAAGCGTTCGATGAGAGACTGTCTTTACGACCCAAGGGTACATTGTAGAATGGCCCACCCACCATCTTCACGAGATCTCGGGTCGATTGGGCCATGATGTCAGCGCAGGAGACGACGCCGGGGCAGGCGAGCTCGAGTGCGTTCTTGATCTTGACGATGAGGTCGAAGGCGTCGCCGGAGAGGGAGAGGTTGAGGTCGGCATCGCGCTCGCCCTTCATGTAGCCGTTGGAGCTGATGAGGATGGAGGCGTCGCAGCCGTCGGTGATGCAGTCGTGGAAAAAGAGGCGGAGGACGCCGGGGGCGGTGGCGGGAATGGAAGATTGCTTGGTGAACACGGCTTCTCTCACGATCTCCTGGAATTTAGGACATGTTGTCTTGTAGTAGTCGAGGGAAAGCTGAGTTGAAGCCGTGAATGGAATGGGGAGGAAGAGAAGGATAAGAAGCGGGAAAGCCATGAATGCTTCTTTGTGGGGCCTCTGAAACAGACAGACACAGAGAAAGAGAGGGATATATATAAATATATATACAGGGGAATTTACTAGTTAAGAGGAAGAAGAAGGTCAATGATGATGATGAAAGCTATATATATAGAACACTTCTTGCTTCCTCTTGGGTTATTTCAGAAGCCAATGAGGGAGAATGATGAGGAAGACAACATAGACTGACTAAGTTGAGATATGAGAAGAGGAGGGAAGGAAGATAAAGGGGCCTCAACGTGTGGAGATGTCTTGGAGGAGAGGGGTTTGAGGAGTGTTTGCTTTTTCTTGCGCTTCATTTCTGACGTTCATTCGAGGGCCTCGCTATTTTTGCATGGTTGACTTTCTTCACACTCTCTTTTATTTGTGGATTTTTGCATGGTCAAACTTTCTTCTCATCAGTCTTTTCTTGAAATGTAAGAGAAAGTGTTGATTTTGGATTGTCCAAGTTTGGATCCAGTACTGTAGTTGCTAGTTACCTTCAAATGTTTAAATTAATTATACTCGTAAGATAAAATTTTAAAAAATTATTTATTTTAATAATTAAAATTAATATAAATTATTAAATGGTAGTGTAAATTTAATATAAATCATTAAATACTTACAGCACATTTTTTACGGTGTTGCACGTTTGACATTTGAGTGAGAATAATGTATCTTTTTATAGAAAAATTTATTGACCAGTATTAATACACTTATATTATAATTAATATGGTGTACTAGTTACATTATATCAGGTCCGATATAAATATGTAAATACCTGCCAATGGTTTTTTTTTTCTTAGAGGACTGCTTAAAAGCTTCCGAAAATAACGTGTTGTATTCTTTTATTTTCTTTGGGATGAAAAATTTTCTTTTTCTTATGATTGTTTTTGTGTTTTTGCTTGATTAAGGTTAGGTTCTTTTCTTTTCACTTTTCACTTAGACTTCATTTTTGTCTAAATTAAAGTTACGAAAATTTGATTTTGGATCAAAAATAATTTTATAAACTTGATTTTGGTTAAAAAAAAACAAAAAAATTTGCATGACTATAATTTATGGTTAAAAATATGTTTTTTTTTTAATCAACACAGTTTATCAAACATTGAAACAAATTTATTACATTTATCATACATAGAGGGTTCGGTAGATAAAAAAGATTTTTAAAAAATTAATACTAAATTAAACAAAATTGCTTGTAATACAAATTTTCACATAAATAATTTTTTTAATATTTCAAATATCAAACCAAACATATTATAAAAATATTTAGCGTTGGATAGAAACTATTTACTATTTTAGTTTGGTCTGTTTAATTGAGTTTTGAATTTTATATTTAAGTTCAAATATCAGTCGGAAACACGAGTTAGGCCAATTGGATATGGATGCATATACTTCTTAAATTATAACATACATAGTACATAATCATGTTTTTCTACATTTTTTTTTGCAAATTCTTTAAAAAAAGTATGTAAAAAGTTTATTTTTTCTCATTTATTTTGTCTCTCTAAAATTTACAAAGTAATTTATATAATAAATAAATACGTAGAATCTAGATTTTGTGTTTTTACCGCAAACTGAGAGAGTAAAGCATAAAGCAATACAGGACTGAAGTGCAGTTTTTTTAGCTTGACTAACTATAATGTCACATACAAAAATATTCAGAACAAACATTGCATCAACATCAACATGAGTAAAATGAAAAAAATAAAAAAAAGAACTTATTCAATTTCGTTTGTTTCACTTGCAAAAATATTGGTAGGTAATAAAATTCCAAATTATTTCTAGCGCTGAAAATTTTCATTGTCCACATTACAAAGTTTGTTTTCTGGCCAATAAATAAAGTTCTTGAATAGGACAATAATTTTAAATTTATTAAAAAATATCTATAAAAAATGAAAAAGAATATGCTTTTAAAGATGCTAATCCTGAAACGTTTATGTTTCTTATATTACTCATATTTTATAGATTTTATGTTTTAACTTTTAAAGACAAAAAAAGAATTTTTTTAAAAAAAATTTATAGAAGAATTTGAAAATGCATATAAAATAAAAATATTAATTGTAAAATAAAAAAGCCACTACTTTAAAATTGAAGGACATATTATTTTTAATTTTAAAAATTCTAGAGAGATTTTTTTTTTTTTTTTCCCGGAAACTAGCGAAACAATCCCTCACTTGGATCATTTTATGTTTTTATATTGACTCCGTTGTTACCAGTTTTACTTTCAGATTCAACGGACGATTCGATACTACTACCGGTACGCGTCTATACTTACAAGCTTGTCTTCACACACTAAGCCACAGCATAGAATCTCATTTCTTGCCTTAGGTGAGAGATCTTGACGGTGGCTGTTGATTCTCTGCTTGAATTGGGGATTTGCCACCGTCCGATCTCATCCCCACTTCTGTTTCGGATCCAAATCTAGGCCCGCCTTATCAAGATCTTACCATTCTTCGACGGCTCCGACAGGTTGCTCTGTTATTCTTTTTTCATTCAATTTGATCCCTTTTTGATGTTCAGTGCGTGAATTTCGATTCTTCTGCACTCGCCGTCCTTGTTTGTGGAAGAAAAATTTTGCTTTTTTGCTAGAACGGGATGGGACAGTGTGGAATTTTAAGGGTCATTTTTATTATGTTAATTTATGTAACATTTGTCGTGTGAAAGTTGAAACATTTCTGTAGTGGGTTTGATATGAAACAGATATGTAATCGCTGAAACTTCATATTTCTATTAGCTATGCTCAGGTATTGTCAAATATTTGACTCAGAAGTTGAAAGTCAGATCAGTTGGTTGAACTACTTAGGCTATAAAATTTTTAGTCGGGAGGATTTCCGAGGATTCCTTATTTTCTGGAAAATTGTTATATTTGAAGTCTCTAATAATGTATCCAGTGTCAGGGCTGACTATCTAAAACTTATGCAGCTTAAAAGATTGGGTTCGATGTAAGGATCCAAAATAAAGTTCATAGACTGAGCACATGCAGTCCTTCTGCTTAGCATTCCAGCTAATACATTATTAAAATTCTACGATTGCTGGTTTCTAATATCTGAAAGGGCAAAAGAAGCAAAGTTTGCAGTCTATACCAATTAAACTATCCAAAAGCTTAACTTGTCAGATGACAAGCTCAGGAATAGATTTGGATGTCCACTTTTCGTCACGCAATTAGCTTTCAAGTCCTGAATAACAATTACAATTCTTAAGTGCTAAACAATTTCTATTTTCAGCTCTCCATAAGCCTTGTTATCATTATGCTGATTGATCTAAATTCTGCAAAATCAATTCAATACCTTGGGGCTTGTAATGAGTTCTCTGCTGGCATCTAGCTTTTGCCAGAATTTCTTTTATCCTTCTTCTGAACTATCATTTGGACGTTGCCTTGCCATTATATCAATTAAATAGATGTATGACTTGTCAGTGAGTCAATCTTTGATCTTTGGTACAAGTCTTTTTCCTTTTCTGCTTCTTCTTCCTAAATATGTCATGTTTACTCCCTCATTTGGCCATTGTCATTTTTGTCTCCATATTGCAGTGTTGTTTCTCGAGGTCATTCAGTCATTGATTTTGTTCAGGCGCTGTCCCCTATGTTTTCCAGTCTGGATTTAGTCCACTATCTGGTTATGATATAAATATCTGTTATCTTTAGTTTTTGTTTTCTTTATGTCTACGAAGCTTAAATACTTGTGACCATTGTCTTCTCTACTCCTGTGGATCCTGCTGTGTGTGTTCTTGACATTTACCATTTGCAAACCTTTGCTTATGTTTGGAAATCATCACATCTGAAGTGATACATAAAGTAAATTGAAGCAGCTGTTTCTGTAGCAATTGTATAGGAGAATAAGGAATATATGGATATCAACAACTGGTATAAGGAGCTGCCATATGAAGAGTGGGTAGCAATTCCAATATCTGGTGCCCATCCATCTGCTCGCTACAAGGTCTCTCTCTCTCTCTCTCTCCCTTTTGCCCTTTAACAAAGTAAGCAATTTATGCCGTGAGAAACAAGGTTTAACATTGAATTATCTCCCTCACTGGGTGCTCCTTTTTTTTTTTTTTTTAATTTGATGATAGAAGAAATTTTATTGGACATGAAAGAAAAAATGCAAATAATGATGAGTCAAGTTATCCTTCTTAGAAAAGGGATAAACAATTGATCTCCCGTAGGATCTTGAACTATCTTAATTTTGCTAATTGCCTTTGACTGTGAAAAGTCCTCAGTCGTTCTTGTCTACTTAGCTGAAGTCCTTGCTTACATTTTGCCCAGATACTTAACTTAGTCTTAACTTAGTCTATGGTCTGTCTTCTTATTCCAGCAAGCCACAGCAGTGGTTGATGAAAAGTTATACATTTCTGGTGGAAGTCGTAATGGTCGGAATTTATCAGATGTTCAGGTATAGTTATGCTTGGACACTTTCTGAACATTGGAATATTTCTGGAGGTTCATGTAATTTTGCTGTTTGCAGGTTCTAGACCTCAGAAATTTGACATGGTCCAATCTGAAACTAAAACTAGTTGCGGATAAAGATAATGACAGTGGCATTCGGGAGGTTCTTCCCGCCACATCTGCTCACAATATGGTAAAATTTTGTATGCACAACTGTTCTATCTCTGTATATTTACTTATGATGTTAGCTTTTTCTATTTAACAATAAATTAAACACAAGTTTCAGCAATCACATGTATATTTGATTTATTCTGATAGAGGCTTGTAAATTTTATTTCTTTTGCAGATTAGGTGGGGGAAGAAACTTCTTCTTCTTGGGAGCAATTCAAAGGATTCTTCTGATAAACTAATGGGTTAGTTTCTCTACAATGTTTTTTTGATTATGTGGGGGGAGAATGTTTTGTATAGAAACCTCACAATGTGCCATGGACTTCTTGCAGTTCATTACATTGATCTTGAAACATGCCTCTGTGGAGTCATCGAGACCTCTGGAAGTATTCCAGTAAGTGTGTCTATTGATATATAAGTGTGAAGTTCTATCTTCTGATTTAGCTTTTTATTGGTTTCTTATATATTTTTTCCCTATTTATTTTTTCTTCTCAGTGAGTTGTGTAGAATATGTAATTTTCTTGAACTGCTTATTTATATGTGCGAGTTTCACATTGATTCTGTGGTTAAATTGACTCATAAATGTTCTTGAACGAATTTATAGGTAGCCCGAATGGGGCAGTCTGCAACACTGGTTGGTTCAAGAGTGATATTGTTTGGTGGTGAAGACATGAGCAGAAAGTTGTTGAATGATGTCCGTGTTCTTGATCTGGAGAGCATGACTTGGGATGTAATAAAGACAACGTAAGTATTATGTATTCTAAAGTTGCTTATTTTGTGTCAAGAAAATTTCTGCATCACTTTCTTGCATCTTGATAGGCAGACACCTCCAGCTCCTAGATACGATCATACAGCTGCTATTCATGGAGGGCGATACCTTTTGATTTTTGGTGGTTGCTCTCATTCTGTCTTCTTCAATGATCTTCACATATTAGACTTGGAAACAGTAAGTGATTTTACATTGGAAACTTTCTTTTGTAATCACTGAAGCAGAAATAAGCTTGATTTTCCCCATCTTGTGTGATTAAATATATGTATCTATTGCCCTTTTTTTTGGCCTTTGTATATTACATATGTCTAGAAGTGAATCAATGGGATTTTTTCCAATTCCTTAAAATTTTGTTATTATGGGGCATAGTTGTTTGTTTTACTTCTTTCAAGTACAGCCAACGGATGTAAAATGAAAGGGGTATTATGGACTGATGTCTAAGGGATCATGTTTACAATTTCTTATTTTAATTTTGTTGTTTACCAGTCATGTGACTTGCAATGGTGCTCTTATGTGCGTGTGCCAGCAAATATGAGATTCCTTTGCAGTTATCAAAATCAATACATTCATGATTTTGCAATGGTAATCAATCTCAATGCTACCTACTGGATGTTAGATCGAATTCTGTTACAGTGTTATAGCTGATAATAACAGATATTGTTAGTAACTGGCATTAGCTGATGTAGTTAGTAACAGAATAATAGAATTGCTAGTTACTGTCATTAACCGATTTAGTTAGTAACAGAATAACAGAATTGTTAGTTAGGAGGATATAAGTAAGATGAGAGGAGCATGTAAAGGTTGTTGAATTCTATTCCAGTAAAGTGAGCATTTCCAAGCCTACTCTGTATCAAATTCACTTATCCAGTTACCAGTATTGCACCATGGATCTCATGGATCATTGCAATTCAATTCTGTCTCGATTAATTGCTTGATTCTGCAATGGTGGAGTGAGTTGGAAAAGAATTATGATTCAGGAATAAGCTCTCTGATTTTTATATATTTTATGTTCTGACAGCTATATGCCACTAAATGGTCTGGGAATCTTGATATCCACTTGAACTTAGCTGTAAACAGATGGGACCCAAGAAAGCAATCAAATCTGATGATGAGTTAACTCACTAAAATTTAAGATTTGTCCCTATAATTCTGTGGAATGTAATCTATGCCTCATCATCAACATAGGGTTGCAAGTGTAATTTCACATTTTGGACACTGATACAACTTGACATCCTAGATGCAAGGGGATTTTGGGTCTGTGACTAACCTTCAGTTAACTTGTTAGCTTTGTATATACAAAGCTTTTGCCTTTTGGAAGAATAAAGCTTAAAGTGACAGAATATCTCATTTTTATGTTTGGAACTAGTAGCTCAAGAAGTTTCTTGGAGTGGTTATTCTACATTTTTTTAAAAGGGCTTAAGTTGCTATTATAGCTCTTCATCTCAAGATAGGTCGCTTATACATTCAAATTGTTATGGAACCTGGTTTCTGGCAAACCTGAATATTCATTGCTTGGCAAGATTGAGTTGTTTTAGGTGATAATTTCTTCATTACAATTTCGCATGTGTGCATCTTTAACTGAAGTTTCCATTCATTGGAGAGATTATTCAATTGAAAGGCTGATAGTTTGCAAACTTGGGCTTTGATGATGAGTAGTGTGTATATATGCAACTATAGCTCCTTGCCACTTTGCCTGATGTATGCTTCTTTGTGTTTTATCTTACGCTAGACAGCTTCTGTTATTTAAAGAGATTTCTTTGCTTGTGTAGCCTTCCAAATTGAAAATTGTCTGTGGTAACAAAATGGTTAGGGGTTTGTTTCAATCATATGAGCCCTGTAACCCATGGAATGAAGGGGAAGAACAATTTCATTATTATTATTATCTTAAATTGACATTCGTTCCTTCTTGATATATGTTTCACTGTTATGTCCAGAATTTTTCCTGGGTTCTGGCCGTTATCTTTGAAGTCTCCTTTGTTTCATTGTTACATGCTAGCATTCATGATGTTTTTTGCTTCAGATGGAGTGGTCCCAGCCACAAATTCAAGGTGATTTAGTATCTCCTAGGGCTGGCCATGCTGGGATCACCATAGATGAGAGTTGGTTCATAGTTGGTGGTGGAGATAATAGAAGTGGTAGGTAAATGTAATTGACATAATCTGTGCATGCTATTATACTTCCTATATTTATAATATTACTCTTTATAATTTCTGATTAACAAGTTCCTAAAACAGGTTGCCCAGAAACTCTAGAATTTAACATGTCTAAGCTAGTTTGGTCAGTCTTGACTGTCGTGAAGCCAAGAAATCCACTTGCTAGTGAGGTATTACTTCAAATTTTTTTCTTTGGCAATTCCTGGTAATGTTCTACGTGGGCTAGTAAGAATACCATACTTTTCATTGTTGATTCCAAGTTTGTTTGGGACTAATTCATTGTAGTTGGAGTATGATTATAAATGATCTGTGATCTAGCGTTTGTTCCAGAGCTCTGTGTGTGTGTGTATAATTTTAATACAAAAATTTATGTTTAATGCCACTTTAGGTGGCTAGGTAATTGATAGCAGTATTAGCTGAAAATCTATGGTCTAGGACATTCATATGTAATCTATTCACAAGTGATTGGGTGAGAGCTGGTGGAGTTGCACAATTGAAATTAATATGACAATTAGATTACCTCAATATGATCTTTGAGAAATTTATTTAAAGTTTGGTTAATAAGTAAATCAATATTCATAAAAGTTACACGGACAACACAAATCCTGCATCAATTTCAGTTTTGAATTACATTTTAAGAGACATCTTATCAACGGATATGTAGTCTTTTCCTGAATAAACTTTCACACAGAGATCACTTGTTACAAAATCAGAGTGTGATGACTGTTTGGACCTCAATATAAGCTTAATTGTTGGTATTATGAGCCCAAGTTTATCTTTTCCGTTTATGTAGCCTTTTCTTTCTATTTGAAAAAAGTTCCTTTCTTTATTTAGATTATCTTGATACAATAGAAAGGAAGAAACTTGGGTGGTCTTTTATACATGATTAAATATGTTAAATTCATGCCATGTGATGTTATTGCATGCTTTTTATTTATGGATTTGAGTGATGCAAGTATTTATTTGTGAGCAGGGTCTTACTGTATGCTCAGCATTGATTGATGGAGAGAAGTATTTGGTAGCTTTTGGTGGCTATAATGGGAAGTATAGCAATGAGGTAAAATTGACTGTCTTTTCTACCTTCCATTATCAGCGTATGCATTGTTTGCTGATATTGATCAATACCAATATGGAGCATACTTAGTCAACCTGAAAATGAAATTTGAATCAGAACGTTTCAGCTTATGGGGGATGTCCAGTTACTTCAATCATTGAGAGCAAATAGGATAAGGATGCGGATGTGATGATTGGTCATCTCAAACTGATGATTGTTGGGATGACAGAGGGATGCCACTTAGGCTGCCTGATCTGATTATATTACAATTTATACATGGTAGTTTCAGTTGGGCAAAATGCTGAAAATTGTTTCTCTTCAGAAATTGTCTAGGAATCCAAATACATTAGGTTTCTTAGTTTTCCAATATACTCTAATTCCTAAAATTTGTTAATCTTGTATATTTGAAATAAATGCGTTAGTGTTAGGAAGTGTTTTAGAGATATTCTATACACTATAATTTCCTTGTCTCTCCTCCGTCTCTAAACTTCTCTCTCTTTTTTCTTCCCTTGTTCTCTTCTACCTTCTCTCTGTTGCCTCCATTTGTTCTATATCGCTTCCCTTCCCTTCCCAAATACTGCCAGAGCTAGAGGGGACAGGAGTATGCCTTCTTATTTATTCTGGGACTTTTTCTTATTGGTAATTGGTTCTCCTTTTAGTGCAACAGGGCCTGTGTTCTACTATAAATTAACACAGCTCAAGATAAGCTTATTTTATTTACACCAATGGTTTAAGACGTAGTTTTTGTAATGGGAAAGGAAAAGGGAAAAGAGAATGCAGTGAAGGGGAGATGAGAGCAAACAGACAAAGCAGGAAAAGATTATGCCTGCTTCTGACCTCTATACCCCATCTAAGCAGCAGATGACGATGAAATATTGCATATTGGCAAACATTGTTGCAGAGTAAATGAACTGGATTCAATCATTCCCCCTTTTGTTTTTCAAATGAGTTGTTATGGTTTATCTTTTGAGCTGATAGTTTTACATACTTAAAAGTGCAATGTTAACTTATTAGGGTGTACCATATTGATATAGTATTATAATGCATCCTCTGGCTGATGGTCCTCTTACTAATCTAGGTATTCATCATGAGACCCAAGGCAAGGGAGTCCTTAGGTCCCAAGATTTTCCAATCGCCAGCGGCTGCTGCTGCTGCAGCTTCTGTTACTGCTGCTTATGCATTGACTAAGGCTGAGAAGTTGGATTTCAAGCAACTAGATGATATAAATGTTAAGCCAACTGCAAATGATCATCCTATAGAAGATGTCACATTTGAAATTGAGTCCTTTAAAAAAGAAAATCAGGTATTGGAATTGTCACTTGCAGAAGTCAAGGCTGAAAATTCTAAGCTCAGAGGCGAGATTGATGAAGTTAATGGTACTCATACTGAGCTGTCCAAGGTATGTCGTACAACTTTCATGCCAAGGTACACTATAATCCAAATGGTAGTAATTGATTTTTTCATTGAATTTTTTCAGGAACTCCAGTCAGTCCAGGGACAACTTCTGGCCGAGAGATCAAGATGTTTTACCCTTGAGGTATTAATCTAATTTCCTATGTCTGAATGTTTTGTTGGTTATTGTGTAAAATTTGATTATTGGTCATGTTTATTTACAGGCAAAAATTGCTGAGCTACAAAAGGTGCTGGAATCAATGCAGTCTGTAGAAGATGAGGTACAGACTCTTCGTAGACAGAAGTCTTCTCTGGACCAGGAGATGGAACTTGCAGCAACTGCCGATAGGCAAAGTTCTGGTGGTGTTTGGCGATGGCTTGGTGGGGGTGAGAAATGAAAAATTACTGAGGATACTTTTTAACCGGAATGATTTGGGAGCCATGTGTCAGAAACCACAAGTTTCTTAAAGCAACAGATTACATGCAGATCATAGCATTTTTTTAATACTACAGATATCTTTGGTGTTATCTTTTCCCTGTTGGAACATATGGATAAACTTTGTGACTATTCCAATTTTGAAGGACAGAAACTTCCAAGAGTAGATGGAGGACATAATCAGTATTTGTATCTCATTGCCATTGAACATGTTTATTCTTTCATTTTACTGATGTACCCATTAAATTCTACAGGTTTTACCTTAGCCTTCAATGAGCACCTTACTGGCCTCATCTTATTAGCGTGTATTATTTCATTATACTTGGAACTTCCTGCAGCTGGAGCCTCATCTTACTTGCCTTATTGTATTTTTTGGCGCAAATTGAGGTTTGATTTTTGTTATAGCAATAACTACAGTTCAATTTAAACCCCACTATTTCCAACAGCTTTACTGAATCTACATTTTATGGATTTTTCCATGATAGTTTTCGCTCTTCAAAACTTTATGACTGCCATGTTGAACAGTTTCTAATTGCTTGACTTCATTATGGTCATTTTGACTGTGGAGCTCCTCGTTCATAGACCAATGAGTGAAGAGCTCCCTCCATTGATTGGCTTGATTGGGCAACTATAGATACTAGTTTCCTCTTTACTTCTCTGTTGTTGGATTCCAATTCCTAAACTTTAGCCGCAAACTCTCTCACTCTTGTTTTAGCGGCTTTACCTCTTTGAAGCCTCTTCTAGACCCATAGTGACTTGTGTATATGGTAGAAAGCTCAAAGCCCAAGGTGGATGAGAGGGAGGGTGCATCCCATGTGAACGAGTCTTGTGAGAGGAGTGTGTAACTAACTAGAGGCGGGAAGGGAGAAAGGGAGCAGTATTGGTTGTCATATTTGTGTAATAGGGAGAAAGAGGGATTAAGGAGGTTTTAGTTTGTTGGGAGAGATTTTAGCCTCTCGAATGCTAGAGGTGTTTGCTTAGTTTTCTTGTTTTCTGTTCTATTTTTTTACTATAATACTAGGGTCTACATTAATTCTAGTATCAGAGTCATTTGTTCTTTGGAGGGTATGGTACATACACAAATGAAAGGAAAAATTGATTCATTGGAAAAGTTTGTTTCTGATTTGTTCATTGAAGTTGCAACCTCCTATGAGGAGCATCACGCAATTCAACTTACTCTGTTGGAGTTGCATGAGGAGTTATCAGGGTTTAGAACTTGGCATCGTTCTGCGAATAAAGGCAAGTCCATCGAGATGATGCTTGATTGAAAACCAAAGGTAGCAAAGGTCGGGAGTGGTGCGAAGCTTCCTTAAGAGACTACAAAGTTGGATTTTAACTAGTTTCATCATCCCAAGCTTCTATTGTTTGCTGGTGATGATCCTATTGAATGGCATTTTAAAGTCAAACGGTATTTCGCGATGAATGTATTCACTGTAAAGGATCTTATGGAAGCAGTGGTCAATCAATCTTGATGGCAAGGCGCACATGTGGTTTGAATGGATAGAGTGTCGAGCTCCTTAGCGCCATTAGGAGGTGTTGCGTCGTTTTCACTCACAACAGTAAAGTAATGCTTATAAAAAGCTAGTAGCATTGAAACAAGAGACTACGGTTCTTGATTACAGAGAGTGTTTTGAATTATTATATGCTCCGTATTAGTGATGCAATTTTAATGAGGATGTTTAAGAGTGGGCTCTTTCTAGAGATACGAGTATAAGTTCGGTTGATGCAACCTACCTCCTTTACTTAACTTATAGACCTCACTTAACAAGGTAAGGATCGAAATTTAGTCCTTAAGTGTGCTTGTGAAGTACATAGCAATCATTCTTATCGAAGTGCATATAGTTCACATTGGATAAGGAACCAATATCTGTCTTCAAAACCATCTTTCTCATATGAAGTTTCTACAAAGAGCACTACAACAGTGTCAACTAAAAAACCAAAGAAAAATGCAACTGATGACACTAAAGGCAGCATTCATGTTCCTTATACTTCATCTGCTAAGTTTGCTTAATTTGCTAGTTCCAAGAAGTTTTAAATGTTGAAATCAACAAGTGCTGAGAGTTAGGCCGTTGTTTCAGGTTTGATGATAAATTTGGTTTTAACTATAGGTGTAAGATCAAGCAACTTTGCTTGTTAATCATGTTTGAAAAAGGTGAAGATGGGGGCTATAAGGTGTCTAAGGTGATTCAGAACCAAGAGGAGGATGAGCATGATAAAGTCATGGCAACGATGACACTCTTCATTGATATAGTTTACCTAGGCATCGTACTATAAAGTTAATGGGTTTTATCAATGATGTTGAGGTCTTATTGGTAGATAGTGGTGCCACACACAACTTTATCTCTTTTAAGTTGGTTTCAAGGATGCAGTTGCCAATAGAAGCAAGAAGGACCTATAGGGTCACTTTGGGTGATAAGAGGACAATTTTTAGATTTGTTTTTTGTAAAGGAGTCCATGTGAATTTACAAGGATTTTTTATCCTTCAATCCTTTTATCCTTTTGATATGGGTGACACAGATATGGTTTTGGGTGTGGAATGGCTAAAAAGCTTAGGTGAAGTCAGAATTGATTAAAGTAGGCTGACTATGAAAATTAAGACCAAGAGCCAATGAATTTGCTTACAAGGGGATCCCTGTCTTTCCATAACATTGTTATCTCTTAAATCTTTTTGCAAAACTATCAGAAATGAAAGGCAGGGCATTCTGATTGAATGTATAAGGGTTGTGCTTCAGGAAGCTGAGTTACCTATCATTATAGACCCTTCCATATAGTCACTATTGACTGAATTCAAGTCTTTATGTTCTCCCACAGTTGGGTTACCACTCGAACAACATAAAGATCATGCTATCTAGCTGAAGGAACGCAGTCAAGCTCTAAATGTTCACCGTTATGGCTATGCCTATTCCCAAAAGTCTAAAATAGAAAAGATAGTGAGGGAGATGTTATAAGTAAGGATTATACATCTAAGCAGCAGTCCATTTTCTAGCCCTATTTTGTTGGTAAATAAAAAGAATGGGAGTTGGAGGTTTTGTGTAGATTACTAAGCTCTAAACAGTGTTACTATACTTGACAAGTTCCCTATCCTAGTAATTGATGAGTTGCTCGATGAGTTGGGGGTGCATTAATTAAAGAAGGCGATGAGCATAAGACAACTTTCACAGCTTTCAGAATACATGAAGGGCACTATGAATTCTTAGTTATCTTTTGGACTCATTAATGCCCCCTCCAGTTTCTAAACTTTAATGAATGACATTTTTAAAGGTCATCTACGTAAATTTCTCCTAGTATTGTTTGATGATATTTTAATATATAGTTTTTGCATGCCCACCGATTTGCAACACTTAAAGATTGTGTTTACTATTCTACAACAGTAGTAGTTGGTAATTAACTCAAAGAAAAAAGTGTTTAGGCAACATAAGTTGGAGCATCTTGGACACATAATTTTTTTAAAAGGAGTGTAGGCTGATCCCTCAAAGATTGAGGCCATGGTTCGCTAGCCCACCTCTCTAACTTTGAAAGCCTTAGGGGGATTTTTAGGCCTTATAGGGTACTATCTTTGTTTTGATTAGGACTTTGGAATAATCACAGCTCCTTTAACATAATTGTTGAAGAAAGATAACTTTAAGTTAGGGGTTGAAGCACAGATAACTTTTGAAAAACTTAAGGCAGCCATAACCTCTATCCATGTTTTGGTTATGCCAAACTTCAATAAGCCATTTGAGCTTAAGACAGATGCATCAAAGTGTGGTATTGGGGTAGTCTTAATGCAGAAAGCCAAACCTAATGCATTTTACAGCCATGTTCTTACTAAGCAAGCAATTTAAGTTCTATGTATTAACGTGAATTGATGGTGATTGTTATCCCTGTCAAAAAACAATAGCTTTACCTTCGTGGTCACTATTTTATAATTAAGACTAACCAAAAAGTTGAAATATCTATTAGAGCAAAGTTTAGTTAAGTCAAACCTGCAACGCTAGATATTCAAGATGATGAGATATAGCTTTACCATTGTTTATAAAATAGGCAAAAAGAATCATACTGCTAATGCTTCGTCCAAGTGTTATAAGGGTTAGAGTGAAAAGGAATATTTTAATGGCAGTTTAAGGTTTTGCAAGGGCTATATTAGGAAATCTAATAAGATGAGTGTGAGGTGTTTGTCATCTAGGATGGCATAAGGTGCAATGTCTAGCAATATATAGCTTATTGTGAGGTGTGTCAAAGAATAAGTATGAAGCTTTGGGCCCATTTGGATTGGTACAACTATTTCTAATACTTAGCTAAGTTTGGGAAGATATCAATATTGACTTTGTTACTGGTTTACCTAAGTCTGACACTTTTAATACTATTAAGGTGGTAGTAGATCGCTTAACCAAATACAGTCATTTTGTTAGCTTATCAACACCCTTTGATGCTCAAGGAGTGGCTAAGCTATTCATCCAAGACATAATGAAACTTCATAGTTTTCCTCGCTCAATTATGTTAGATTGTGATTGTATCTTCATCAGCTAATTTTAGCATGAGTTATTCAAGTTAGCAGGCACAACAATCAATTACAACTCTAGTTATCACTCTTAATTTGATAGCCAAATAGAGGTAGTGAATAGGAGCCTGGAAACCTACCTACATTGCTTTATAGGAGAAAAACCAAAGACTTGGAGCAAATGGCTCCTATGGGCAAAATTTTGGTTCAATACCGCTTTCAATCGATCAACAGGAATGACTCCATTCAAAGCACTATATAGTTGTGACCCACCTACTGTTTTCAAGTGGCAAAAGGAGGCATCTAATGTAGAAGCTATGAATGTGTTAGTACAAGATAAAAATAAGGTATTACTCCAACTTAAGTGCAATCTCGAGTTTGCTCAAGATTATATGTGCAAGCAGTCCAATATGAAATGCAAAGTAATGGAGTTCAAGCTAGGTGATTTTGTCTATCTCAAGCTACAACCATACACAATGAAAAACTTTGGCTTACAAGCTTTGTGAAAAGCTTTCGTTGAGATTTTATAACCCCTATAAAACCATTGAATGGGTTAGGTAGGTGGCATACAAATTAGAGCTTCCTATAACTGTTAAGATTCACTTTATTTTCCATGTCTCGTAGCTTAAAAAGTCCCTACACCCTACCACCCTCGTTCAAGCACTACCACCTTTCCTTATGGAAGACATGGAGCTTCGAGTTCAACTAAAAGATGTAAAGAAGATTTAGATGTTAATGAATAGCAAATTGGAAGTGCTTATCAAGTGGGTCAACCTACCTGAATGTGACAACACCTAGGAGGATTAAGAAGTTATGAAGGCTCAATTTCCTACCTTTGACCTTGAAGGCAAGGTCAAACTTGTAGAGGGTAATGATAGGTCTTCCAGACCTATAATGACTTGTGTATGTCATTCAGAGCCCAAAAGGCCCAAGGAGGATGAGAGAAAAGGTGCATCCCATGTGAATGAGGCATGTGAGGGGAGTGTGTAACTAACTCAAGGCAAGAAAGGGAAAGAGAGAAAGGGAGCAGTATTAGTAGTTATATTCATGTTATTGTTCTTGTGCAACAGGGATTTTGATTTCTAAAGTAAATTCTCAAAATTAAACACTCCAATAAGTGGATAACCACACAAAATGAAGTTCTAAAGTAAAGCCTTAACATAATTCAAAAGAATCACACTTGAATTATGTCAAATTTTGAATTTTTCATCACTATTCATGTTCCTCATGCCAAAAATGGGGATTTTCAAATTATGAAGCAAAAACACAAAATTAAACGCAGTAAATAGGGGAGAACTGACCGAAATACATATCATAATTAAAGTCCCAACAAAAATTCATGTAAAACTCACCAAATCAAGCCAAAATGTCAATGATTTCGAGCTCTAACACTAATGTCATGAGCTTTATAGTTTCTAACATTTTTCTGGCCTACATCTCGCCAGAAATAGGTTACTGGTGGTCAGAGTGATGAGAGATGATGGTGGAGAGGATGTTCGAAGCCAAAAATCGAAGAACACGGATGTTCACAAAGAAATACATCATGCAATGAAGGAGAATAACATTTATGAAGTTATCAGACAAGGAAGGTCATTTTTGTAAATTCATGGGAACACATGGCTTGCTGCGAAGTGAAGACCATTTAAAAGTAAGATTGCAACTTTGACCAGCTAAGCTAGCCTGATACTTGGATTTAATTATTACTTAATTAATATTAAAGCCATCGCTGAATCCTTTTTCCTTTTCTCCTTTAATTTAATTTAAATTTTATTCTAACCCCAAATACATTCTCTTCCTTCTCCCACTCTAAAAAACTATTTAGAATTTTTTCTTTTTAAGTGTTACAGTTACCTTTTTTTTTTCATTTCTTTAATTTAACAAGTTTCAGGTAAGGGTACTAAATTTTATAAATAAATGAGAAAGTGTTTTTTTTTTTTTTTCCTTTCCTTTGAAATAATAAGGCACTTAATGATAGAATTTCTTTCAATGAGTAAGTTAATTTTATTATTATGGCATAACGTAAGTTGTTTCTCTCCCTTTTCTTCTTTCGTTTTTAGATGGCGTATAAAAGGGAAGTTGTTAATAATTAATTTGTATATTGCAGAACCACACAACAAAAATTACATATTTTATTACTATAAGCTTGCTTTGAAGAATCTCATTTTCAGGCTAATATAAGTATTATTGTCATTCATATGTTCTCATATAATATAGTTTTAAATTTTAATTAAACAGAGTCATAAATTAAAAAAATATTTTTTTCAAAATATAAATAAGAGCAATAAACTATTAACATACTGTAAATATTTCCCCGAAGGTTAACATATAACAAAATGCAGCACAATCACTGTTTTAATGCAACAATTCTAACAGCTACAATCCACCCAAGCTGCATCTGGAGAACCCAAAGAGATGGCATTTGAGTACCAAAAGTTACATACTTCTCTTCAGTTTTGAACGTCTCTTCATTCATTGAGAATATAGTAAAAGATTGCAGAGAACTAGTAATTTCTGTGAAGTTGTTCATAACTTGGAAACATGTTGATTTTTGCTGCGTGAAACAAGATCCTTGCGCAAGATTTTGCCTGCAGCTGACCTTGGAATAGTATCAATGAAACTTACCATTCTTATTTTCTTATATGGGGCCACCTGAAATTTTTCGTACTTATTATGAGTAGGAGAAGCAAATTAAGATGACCAGAGGAAAGAGAGGAAGCAGGACCTGTATGACTAAGCCTGTTTGGCCAACAATATAAAACCTTTTTAAAAGAGAAAAATATCACTTTGGTGTCTCACTTATCACGACATTGCTATTTAGGTCCCTCAATTATTAAAATACGAAAAATGGTCCATCATTCATTGAAAAATATTACACTTTGTCCCTTACTTTTTAAAAAAATATTAAATTTAATTTTTCTACCAAACTCTAAACCCTAATTCTAAGGGATTAAATTTGGTATTTTTTAAAAAAGTAAAAGACTAAAATAACAATTTTATAATAAGTAGAACCAAAAAGGTATTTTATTTTTTTAAAATATGACAACCAAAAATATGCTTCTTAAGAAAGCTTGAATTTTGATGTTTTTAATAGCAGAATCAAAGATTATAAAAAAGTTGAACAAAAACCTGTCACTCAAAAAAAAAAAATTATTAAACATTATCCTTCTTCTAAAACTTCATTTTTAGAAATCTGAGTATCTGACAGTAAAATATATATTTCTGAAAGATTGGCTATATACTAGAGAGTGACATTTGCAAAAATGCTTATAAGATTAACTGCAGGGGCAAATGGGCACTAACCTGGCTGGCGACAAATTGAATGACCTGGTCTTGTGTGAGCTCAGAGCCAGCTGCTCTTACCACATATGCCACTGGTATCTGTCCAGTTTCTACATCTTCAACCCTGCAATTGCAATAATAAATATATTTTCTTCTACCTATATATATATATATATGTTCTGCATGTAAGAATATCAGGGAGGGAGAACTGAGAAAAAGAGAGAAGATTATGTGTTAAGGCTAACGCACGGTATAACAGCTGCATCGACAATATTGGAATGGCTGAGCAGCACTGCTTCAAGTTCTGCAGGAGCAACCTACCAAACAGAAGCAGTCCAAATGTAAGTTCTAAAAATATCGTGAATGCTTCACTAAAAGGTTTATTTTCCTGGAGTAATTTACACTCACCCCACGCTCCCCTTGTTTCAATTTATATTAGAACCTCTCCTGAATTTGATAAAACTTAAACTCACTCCCTCTGTTAGTTTCAATTTTCATAAGTATTAACTTGACATTTTGATGATTTGTGCTCCATTGAATTAGGCTACCATGGTTTCCTAGAAAGAAAAAAGCATTGGTTTAAGCTATGTTAAGTTTCCTTCATAAATTGAGCCTAGAGGAGACGTGAGCTTAGGTCTTGAAAACCTCAGGAGATTAATGTTATTTCCAGAAAAGAAAAATTCCTCGTTCCTCACCCGAATCGTCCTATTCTAAATGATAGAAATGATAATTGTTAACATTCCTTAGCCAGTAATCTTTCTGGTTGCTCGAACACAACTCAGCAACTTGAAAGAACTGTAGCTGAGTGAAACTTGTCTCGAGCATGAAAAGTACCACTTTAAATTAGAATTGAAAATAGTATGAACTTGCTATAATTACCTGATACCCATTGTGCTTGATCAGCTCCTTTATTCGTTCAAGTATATAGACAAATCCATCTTCATCAACATAAGCAAGATCACCTGTTTTTAACCACCCTTCTGAATCAAGTGTTGCAGCTGTTGCCTCCATGTTTCCCAGATATTCTTTCATAATTGTAGGACTTTTAAGCCATAGCTCTCCTTCCTTTCCCGGAGGCAAAGTCTTCCCTGTTTCAGTGTCCACAATTTTGGCACAAAAGGTTGGAATTAGCCTCCCACTTGAACCGGGCCGTGCTTTAGCATCTCTGTCTAACACGAAAAAGGTTGCTGCACCACAACTCTCTGTTAGTCCATAGCCTTGCCTCAGCTCAACCCAAGGAAATATCTTTCTGAACTCCTTAGCTAGTTCCTTACTCAAAGGTGCAGCACCAGTACCTACTTTTCTCAGGCTTGACAAGTCACACTCAGCTTTGCTTGCATATTTCACTAGAGCAAGAATCACTGGAGGCACTGCTGGTATGTTATTGACTCTGTGCTTCTGAATTGCAAAAAGCATATCTTTGAAGTCGAATTTCTGCATTATAACTGATGTAACACCCATACACAACAATCCCAATCCAAAAAACATCAGCCCATAAATGTGAAACATTGGGATGAATCCTAAAAATACATCATCTTGGGATGAAGTTGCATCTGTAGACCATATCAGTAACCACATGATGGATATGAGATTAGCATGTGTCAAAACCACACCTTTGCTCATCCCAGTGGTGCCTGAAGAGTACAATATAGCTGCAGTGTCTGACAGAGCTATATGAACATGAGGCCGCTCTTGTGGGCTATTATCAGAGCAGCCTTCTATTAACTCTTCAATTGATACCATTCGGCCATCCAATGGACGAGTTGTGAGAATTATAGGAACCGCAGTTGCTGCAAGTTTGTTCAGCACCTCAGGTGCTGAAATGGCTAGTTTAGCACCTGAATCTTTCGCTTGCTTGGCAATTTCTGATTCTGTGTTAAGAGGATTTGCTGTGGTAAGAATTGCTCCTACTGATAACACAGCTAGGCAGATGGTTGGATACAAGATTGAGTTTGGGGACAGAACAAACACCACAGTGCCTTTTCGGACCCCGAGTCCATGGAATAAAGCAGATGCAAGGGAGTAAACAGAGCTGTGAAGTTCACCATAGCTAATAGTTTGGTTAGTAGAAGAATCAATGAAGGCGGGCTTTTTATCAGCAAGCTGGTGTGCATGAGGGAAGTGTGATAGAATTAGGCTTGCAATGTCAAGGTCAGACCTTTTGGGGATTTTATGCTTGGCACTAAGCTTAAAATGAGAATGATATATGCCTGTTCTTGAATTATAGCCACTCCTTTCATCAAATGGGGTCGGAGATTTGCTTGATTCATCCTCAATGACAGACCAAGCAGCTTCCTCTCCCGATGATGACATTGTCTTTTCCTACAAATTCTGCAGATGGATTTAGCAAATTTTGAGGCAAAATGAGAGTGAAGCATGAAAAACTCATATATATTATGATTTTCATCAAGTACAAGGATCAGCATTGTTAAGCATGTCAATTCTTGGACGCATACAAAATTAACATAAAAACTAATCACTTTGTTTTTTTGTGTGTACTTTATGAAGCCGGCGGAGAAACTGAGCTGGTGATGAGTGTTAAAGTAGCTAAAGGATATATACTTGAAGCTGTGCGCAAAGGGTTGAAAATGAAGTTGAATATTCTTTTATCCACACTAGGCTATCCGATGTTGTCTTCCTAGCGGTTTACAACAGAGTTACAAGAACAATGATAGAAGAATCTCGCATGTTGTAGTTTGAATGTTTCATTATCTTTTTTCTTTTCTTCAATTACGCGGGATACAGCTACATTCTCCTCGTACAGTTCTTTTGTTTTTTTCGAAAATTACATATAAGGCCTTGTAATTACAAATTTATTATGTAAAACTTTAGAATGTAGCGTTTCATCCCATTATATTATCATAAAAAGCTAGGAAAGATTTTTGGGCTCTTGGACTTTTCAAGTTCTCAACCTCGGTATATAATGTTGTCTTATATTTTTATTTAGTGTCTTAATTCACGAAAACTCGTCCCTTGTTATGTAATAATATATCTCTACTACTTCATAATCAAATAATTAATTTTATTTTTCAAATTTAAAATTTTAATATGTAAATTCATGCTTATAAATTTAATTTTATATAAAAAAAAATTATTAATCCACATTTGACTCATTAAATGATAATTTTTTGAAACTTGAGTTATGATGAATACAAATACCTTATAAGGCCCACATTCGTTTTATAGCTAATCCACTTAATTTGAATGGATTATTGTTTTGCTCTTCTCTCCCTTTATTTCTTGAGTTTTTTTCTTGTAGAAGGCAATGAATGTGGGACAAAGACTTGAAAATAATGAACTGAAAATTTTAATTTGATCAATCGTAGGCATGTGTTAAATCTCTCTAAACAGGACACCTAATACTTATTCTTTCAAGTTGGTGAATGTTTTGTACTATAAAACCAATTTTTTTTGCTTATTGGGATAAGAATTGACCATTTTTTAATGAGATATTTTTTGTGATCAGTATTAGACTTTGTCATTATTGATTTTTTTTAATTGTAAAATAAAGTACTTTGTATTGCCTGAAAAAGCTAGACCTTCTTTTGAACTTGGAGGAGTTGAGACTCGAGTAAGTGAGATAAATTAATGCTTGATATATTATTTTAGATTATTATGTAAACCTCATTCTATTTATTATAGAATCTATTATGAATTTTCATTGAAATCATTATGATGTGAGAATTATAAAAAATGTATTAGAATATCTAAAACATAGTAATATAATTAAAAAAAATTTAGTACTTCAATTCGTTTATACATCTATATAAATAATTTAACAAAATTAAAAAAATGGATTTTACATCTAATGTTTATTTTATATAAAAGATAACATGTTTTTTTCCCATAACTCCCAAGAGCCTTAATTGTATTCTTCTTCTAAATTCAAAAAGACTATAGGATTCATGCTATCCATTAATGCAAACATAATATAAATGTCTCGCAGAGCCATGACATAGTTCACAATCATAATCCTTTCTATGTAAAGTACTTGTCTAATAGGTGGAACAAATACCTAATTACCATGCACCTCACGAATAAGCCAAGAAATTGTCATCTAAAAACATCAACAACAAAGAGATGAAAATAACATGAAAAAACATACATGATACTTGGAATATCTATAGAATATAGTGTGACTTAGAATTATGATTTTAGTGATATATGTATGCATGTCAGATATTATATAAATAACATGTAAATATGCATTATCAAATATATGGCAAACAGAGATAAACAATGTTCTTAACCATCCGTCATATCCAGGCAATCAAGTCTCACGAACCTTAGCGTATGACACTTAATCGACAAGCGTGACCCCAATTTTAGTTGTGTCATCCCCAGCAGGTACTCGATACAAAGTCGAGTAATATAATTTTTATTTCAATATGTCATCCAAGCTATCATGTGGTCAAGATTGGATTAGTTTAAGAGAAAACCATTAAGATTTCTTTTATAATCCTCTGAACACTAATAAGAATCCCTTTAGTGTCAATTTAATTCAAGATATTCCCAACAAAGATACATTATTATCCTCTCTTGATTTTTTGAGACCATTTAGGTGACACAACCTGCCATTTATCTCATAATTCAAGTTGTGGCTCAAGAAATGTAGTAACATCATTTTTCTTGTAATCATTTAAGTATTATGACTTGCCATAGATTCCTTGATTAATGAGATATAATGTTTTGCTAAGGAACTCATAGGGTTCATAATATATATTAATGCAGCATAGCTAGCAATTATCAAATGGGATCTAAACTATCAATAAGTACATAGTATATAAGAAGAGTTTAATCTCACAACGAATAATTCTCTTATTAAACTACCATATTGTCATCCCATCATAAAAAGTTGAATGAATAATAACATAGACAATTATAATGCATGAATAACAAAATATTCATGTATGGATAGCAATGCACAAGAAAATTCATACATCAAAATTCTTAGCCTAAAGTTGTTAGGTCTTACATAATATTTCTTTAAATATTTCAAAATATTTATTTAGGCTCAATCTTCTTTAACTCTACCATTTTAGACCTTGAATAGGCTTATGAAAGATCATGGGAACAAAATTTCAAGATAAATGACCATAGGCTAAAAAGATTGGTTATGCAATATCATGGTGTGTTCTAATTTTAATTATATTTTCACACCATAGCCAAACATTTTACCCTTGCATCATCATGAAGACCATTCAAGAAGAAGAAGAAGAAGGAAAAGGAAAAGAGAAGAAAAAAACTTAGAATATGCTAAATCATGTTACCTAGTAATTCTTCTAAAATTTCATCATTTCTTTTTAATCTAAGTGTGGCGCCAAAATGGAGAGGTGAGTGTGAGTGAAGTAAGTATGGCGAAGGATATGGAGTGTGTTATAAAGAAATGGGGTATAGTGTAGGGTATTTAAAGAGAATTTGATACCTAGGATTTAAACATATGTTTTTTATCCAATGGTTGTGATTTAATCTCAAATCATAAAATATCTAAGATTTAATCATGGTGTAAACCTCACGGATATCTAAGATTTTATTATAGTGTGAGCCTCACAGATATCTAAGATTTTAAGTGTGGGCCCCAAAGATCAGGGTAATGCCACATGTCCCCCTTGTGAATTTACTATTTTACCCTTGGCCTTTTCAAAATGACCATTTTGCCTCTGACCTTATGAATTTACCATTTTACCCTTATGCCTTAAAATTAACCTATAGGTTATTTTCTTTAAATGATTCAACTGGACATATTTATTTCTCTTTAATTTTTTCTAATTTACCCTTAAATAATCTAAGTTATCTCATATTAAAAATCATTAAATTAAGGATGATACATATTAGATTATGATCAACAAAAAAAATTGAACCTCTTTTCAAGAATCGAGGGTCTGAAAATAATAATGACCCATCACTCACATTTTACTTGTATCAATGAAAAAGCTAACATTGATTTTTCGCAAGCGTGTGAACTTTCTTTTTAATACTTTTAAAGTCAAAATTGAAAAGTTAAATTGAAATAACATAATCCAAATATTTTTAACCCTCTTGAAATCAAATTTTAGATTTATCTTGGGTAAAAATAGTCGGCATTAATGTCACAGAAAGTTAGAATTTGGAGAAATGTAGGTCTAGAATAGTGTAGAAAAAGATTATGGAGATATAAAGTATTATGTGACAATCACATGGCTTTTCTATACTATAATATTACATAATATTAATGTTTTCCCTTTTTTAATTGTTTTGAAGGTAGAGGGCCACATTTTAAAGTTTTTCAAACAAAGTTGTAGTATAATTCAAGGGTATTGTATGTAGTTTCTTTAAATCAGTGATTTAGTTTTTAAAAGATCATTATCTTCTTAATTTGTTCATCTCTAGAACACCTTAATTTAGTCCTTTAAATGATTATTTTCTCCTCAGTTTCTTTTAAAAGTAAATGTAATTAGTTTAATTATCTACATATTTAATTCTAATTATAAAAAAGGTCCTTCTATTTAGACAATACAAAATCTCACATGATTGTTAATTAATGATATAAATTTCTCCAAGTCTCTTCAACACATAAATGAGCTAAATTTTAGTGCGTTAAAAGCCACAAATGCTTTACGTAGAAAGATCATTTTATTTGGAGGAAATTATTTAGGGGATTAAATTAAATAATGTCTTTTTGGAGAACTAAATAAGCGAAGAGTGATCTTTTAAGAACTAAAATAAAAAAAATTAAAGAAATAAATTAAGAAAAGGGTAACGTTTTAAGTCTATGTCAATTTATTTTGGTGAAAATGGGATAGGGAGAAGAGTTTTTCCTTATAAGTCTAATATTTAAGTGTTTTTATAGTTATATTTTTCCAAAATTAAATATTTTCTTTGTGTTGAATACACAAATTTCTATATATAAAAAAAAATAAAACCAAAGTGATATAGAAAGAATAGTGAGAAAAAAAATGGACTGAGTTTGTATTAACATGAATAATATGTGTGTGTGTGTGAAAAGAATCATATTTGTTTGTTAAGGGAAAAGAAAATTTTATTTTGAAGAGAAAATAAAATTTAAAGCAAATAGAGTTTATTAAATATAAATTAATGAAGTCAATTATTATTGAATATGTAATATATCAAAAATAAATTTTATTTAAATTAATTATTAATATAATTATATTTTTTATCTTTTTTTTTCTTGTTGATAATGCCGATGAATTTCTTACGAAAGAATGGAATGCATTAAAGTCACCAATATAGAACAGATACGACTTTAAAGCACTAAAGCCATAACTAACTAACACTATACTAACTTTGAATAAAAGTTACAAGATAATTAAATTCATATATTAACCACTTAAATTTTTATTCACAGTCATAAATGAATAATTTTTGTACTAAAGATAAACTGAAATGCTTATGCAAGTTGATAAGTACATATTGAAAAATTATTCATTTCGGATGAATAACATATTTGTATATTGTTAGCATCTCTCAATCAATCTCACTTAAGGTGAGGCTAATGATGTATATGTATATGGATCTCAGTTGGATACGCTCATATTGGGCCGGGTTAGGCCCAAAGAAAAAAAAAAGGTCAAAATTGGGCCCATATAGTTAGGTTTGTAACTAAGGTGAGACTAAGTAATAAGTTTAATTTATACTTAGCCTTAGGGGTGCAAGTATTGTTCGAGAGCGAATTCGCAATTGTATAGCTAATCTATTTTACTTCTTTTCTGGGCCATTGGATTAATCCAACAACCCACAGTGTGCCATGTTCAAGAGCCTTTTTTTTTTTTTCTTTGTTTTGAGTCAAAATTGTTTTATTCAACAGCCCCCTAAAACGACGCCGTTTCGTGGAGGCTTTTTTTCCTTTTTATTTTAGGCCTTGAAATGCACCGTTTCAACTTAAATAAAATGGTGCATTTTGAGGCTACCATACAATGAGTTGGAGACGCCTAAAACGATGTTGTTTTGCATGGAAAAATTTGTTTTGTTGATAGAGTCATTTTCTCAACATCTAGATGCCATTTTGAAGCCATATTCCACCTAAATCAATATTAATACATTCTAAAATCCCAACCAACATTTAGCAACATATTGAAAACAAAATGAAGTCATCTAGGATAGTTGAAAGGAAATGGAAGGAAGCCAAAATTCATCATTTAACATCAACAAAAAAATATGATAGTAACAATGTGAATGACAGCCAAAATAGTTTGATGCACCATTGTCACCTTGCCAAAATAATGATGTTCAACCATATACAAAAAATGAGTATAGTAACTGTTGCATAAGATTCAATCATGCACAAAAAATTGACAAATTTCCTATTTTAACGATTGGAACCAAGTTGAGAAAATATCATTTGCTGATAAAGCATTTATGGTCCATCTTGCTTGGCAAAGTTTGTAGCACCACATATGTCTGGATCAACAAGTGATAGTACTGGATTTTCAAGTTGTTCTTACATAATAGGTTTAAAAAAGGTTTATTACAATAACATTTATTACATTTAAAAGTAATAGATGAACCAAAAGATTACCATCAAGATTCTTATAAAACTAAAATAACTTGTATTTATTTCTCGATCCCCATAAGGCATCCGAGGTGTAGAACAAGATACTCCATCATGCACTTGACTTAAACTATCAGTGTCTTGGAATGAAAAAATAGGTGTTTTCATGCCCAACATGAAAGAATGAGATAAAAGAATAACAAGTATAGGCTTACTTACCCCATGCTCTTGTGAATGTGTAGTAGCTGAAGCTTTTTTTCTTCTCCTAGCCTGGGTCTCAACCCAACTATTGAAACATCGATGCCTCTTTAGGCCTACACGTGTCTTGAATCTCTTTGGCACGGTCTTAATTGCACCCACCAAGGCAATGGTGTTACTAGGACTCTTGTCTACAGTGTGTGGTTCTAATCAGAGCTTCATTACCTATTTACATAAATCATTAATATGTTTTTCCACAAGCATATGCAATTTTTCTGATGTGGAAACCTCGGATGCTAGTCTAACCATCGTAGAGCGAAGTTTTCTATATCTTTGTGTACTGGATTTCTTAAGGTCTTATTCCACATCTTCCCCCCTGACATCGTGAACAGTGTCATTCCGTGCTTCCATGGTCCACCTCTTTAAGATGTATTGGCTAGAAATCTCCTTAATGTCCATCACAATAAAAATCTTTAATGCATGACAACAAAGTATTCCGAACGACTCAAACTTCCTACACAAGCAAAAAATTGAATTATTTGTGGCGTCATAATATACTTTACACTCTCCCTTTCGATTAGCCATGGTCATGTCATATTCATATATAAGGTAGGCCTTCATTTTTTGTCATATGGATGCTGCATGGAACATATCGAACTCTTTTTGGAAGAGGTCAAAGATTTTGAATATGTATACTTGCGAAGCTTGGTTCAGTATAGATGAATATTTTAGCTTTGGTAGTTTACATTGAGCATCAAACTCACTTTGTAGCTCGTTGTACCACTTGTCATCTAGTACACTTTCAAAAAGTTTGAAGAACTACACAATATTCACATCCGATTTCATACATCCTTTCAAGCCAGAATTTATGCTCTCACTGAGTTGTGTGCTTCTCATACCTAAGGTGCAATATTGGTTCATGTAACACGGTGCCCATTTCTCCTTTATAGCGTACACTGATTTTAGCCATGAACTATCATGAACATCGTAATCTAAAAGCAATTTATTCCACCCTGCCTCAAACTGTATCTCATCATCGTATGTGTACATGCATTTCTTGAAATTTGTTAATAAATGAAACCCATTTTTCACCATGTTGCCAAGGTGTTTGATGTCATTCTGTATTAAATGTCATGTACAAAGACAATGGCTACTCTTAGGCATTACTTCACCTATAACAATGCACATGTTATTGTAAACAACACGTTGCAAAATCAAATGTATACATGCAAGTAATGAAAGTGAAAGTATTCTTACTGAGGGCCTTTGCCATGGCCTAATCTTAGTCCACTAAGACTGTTTTCGGTCTCTTTTGTCCATGGGCCTCTAAGAAAGTCTCAAATAACCACTTAAACAGCTCAGTGGTTTCATCGTACAACAACGCAGCCTCAAATATCACCGCTTGCTTATAATGATTAAATCCTGAGAACATGGCAAGTGGTTTGTGGGCACGGTTCGTACAATACGTTGTATCTAGGGATACCATGTCCCCAAAAAATTCATAATCAAGGATCATACGTGCGCCAGACTAAAAAAACATTGGTTATTTACTCTTCTGCGCCCATTTGATATGCATGATAAAATACTGGATTATCTACTAATTGTCGTTGAAAATACTGTAATAGACAACCAACTTCCCCATATTTCATACTATGCTGTCGTTTGGACCAAAGGTAATTCTTATTATCCAATCGAGTGAAACTAAGATTGGTTCTACCTCTAACTTGTGTGCTCATAAGTTTGAAGGTTGCCTTTTGGTGAAGTCTTGATTCCTCAGCTAATTCAATTTCTTTAGCTTGGACTTGAGATATTTTACACTAAGATACTAGCATATGAATTGTTTCTGCAAGTTGGAGGAGGTGGTTATGGCCCTCCACAAACTTAATAATATGAAAATTTCCACCATTGGCTTTAATCGATATACTGGCTTTACAATCTGTTCTAGTTTCATGTCGGTAAATGACAAATGCAAAGTTCCATTTGTCTAGCTCTCGATGTCCTTCCTTGCAGCAAACAAATCTACCTAAAGTGATAGACCCATCTTTTCGGCTCTTATTTAAGTAGTCTTTTCTAACCCCGAAGCCAACTTTCCCTCCATAATCAAGCCAAAATTACCATGCAACTTCTACATTGTCAAACTTTATGCCAACTCTAGGTTTCCACGCTAAAGCGAAGGTGTCATCTTCAGGTAATAAAATTAGTAGGGCTTCCATTAAGACTTTGTCCTATCACCTAAATAGTGGGCAATGTTACATTAAGTAAAGGATTCATTTAAACTGAATAAAGCACCTTGGCAAACCACTATAAAAAATCACTTTGTCCGTTATTTGGTCTTCTTCTCATAAAGGATCTAGTATAAAAATGAATCCTAGATTTATAAAGTTATGACAAAATATCACACAGCCAAACTATTTTGTTTTTACGTGGTTGCTTTATTTCATCCATTTTAATTAATTCTTTATTATTATATTACACCATCAGTTCATAGGCATTATATTAAGCTTTCAAACAGTCTTTTAGCATATGTTAGCTTCTTTTGGCATGGATGTTTGTCAAAACATTATTTTTCACATGGCAGCATAGTATAACTGAATTCATTTTTGTAGGGATTACATCACACAATTCTCTCACCAATCAGAACCATATACTACAACTCTATTCTTTTATGCAACCAATCAAAATCATATACTACACTTCATTCTTTTATGCAACAAATCAGAACCATATACTATAACTTCATTCTTTTATGCAGGGATTATACTACAATGATGCAAATATCACTTTCACTATATTGTCTTATAACACAAACAAAGGCAACAGGAATCTGAACTAATATTTTTTGCTACTCTAAACCAACCAAGCAATCCATACCAACAAATAAAATAACAATGCACATTTGATCATTCTACTATATGGACATGAAAATGTTATCACTGTTTCATCCTTCAAAGTCCTTCCACCAGCACACAATCATATACAGATAAGTATTCTCTTCACAGAAGACAGATACAAGACGAACAGTACCGAAAAATCTAATCTTTTCTTCATTTGTTGCAGATGGTGCGTTGGGCTTCCTCCCCCTCTCCATCTTCATTTACTCAATCAACTTCACGGTACTAACATTCCGTTGTTTTTTGCACTCTCCCTACTGCAACACCACACTACCTCCGAAGCCCTGCCATAGCTGGCCAGAACCTCACGTTTTCACGCTAAAATCTCCACCTTTGTCTGCCAATAATGTCACTACGCCCCAACCCCCTGTTCTACTGCATTTTTTGACGAGCCGAAGTTTTCTTCAACAAGGCAATGCAAAACGACGTTGTTTTGAGCGTCTCCCACTTTGCCTCCAGTAGCCTCAAAATGCACTGTTTTATTTTAGTCAAAACAATGCATTTCAAGGCCTAAAATATAAAAAATAAAATAAAAATAAAAAATAAAAAAGCCCCTATGAAACGACGTCGTTTTGGGGGGTTGCCGAATGAAAAAATTTCAACTCAAAATGTGTCGTTTCACTTAAGTGAAACAACGCGTTTTGAGTCAAAAAACAAAGAAAAAAAAAAGGCTCTCAAACATGGCGTTGTGGGTTGTTGGATTAATTTAACAGCCCAAAAAAGAAGTACAATGGATCCGCTATACAGCCACAGATCCACTCTTGTATTTCTCGGGTTGGGCTCCAACCTAACATATAATTAGGTCAAACTAATTGAGCTATCTTTTTTTCTAAAACAAATTTTATATTTTTTTATAAATAAATATATAATTAAAAACTTAATTAATATGTAATAAATGAGATATCTTATGCTAATGAAAATTTTATATATATATATATATAACACAAATAAAAAAGTAATTATTTTTTAAAAATATCGTTAATTTCATTAAAAAATTTTAAAAAGTAATATATATATATATATATATATATATATATATATATGTCAGGTTAAACCTACACTTTAGTCCAAAACCCAACCCAAGACCAAGTTTAATATTTACAATCTAGGTCATTTTTATAAGAGTGCATGACCCAATCTAAAATAACCGGGGTGTATAGATTAATGCAGACCCCTACTTATCCTAATCCAATTCTATTACATTTTTTTCTTTAAAAAAATTTCGTTATAAAGATTGAGACTTTTGTAAATATAATTTGTACTTTGTTCTAATTGCATCAAGGCTTACGACAATCTAACTTTTTTGGGTCTTCTATTATTAACTACTATGAACTATATTATTAAAATAGGCTCGCACTTCGTATAATTCCTAATAAAAACAATATTTGACCCGAAACAAAATTTTATAATATATTGAATCCTCTTAAAAAATTTAAAATGCGAAAATGTGTGGCCCATAAAAGTATTAATTTGTTTGACAAATTAATAGATGGTAATTAGAAGAGATGGTTAAAATTTTTGTTCTTAAAAAAAAAAGAGTTAAACTCAATCTGGATTGAATAAGATACAATAGTTGGTATGGATAAAAAAACAACCTCATCATATAACTAAGTTGCATTTTAAGTATGATAAAAATTCAATCCGGATTCATGTATACCCTAATTAAAGTAATGGTTTTGGACGTGTTTATAATTGAAGGTTTATTTATTTAAAAAAAAATACTGCTGCGTAAATGATTATCACTCTTAAATTAACACTTGATTAGGAAATTACACCTCAACCTTTTTTCATCTATATTTCTTATATTTCACACATACACTAAGATTAAACAAGGATTTGTGTTTGTGTGTGTGTGGGTGTGTGTGTTCTTTTTTTTTTTTTTTTGGCTTTATTCATATCACGTGAAATGATCCAAATGCAAAATTTGAAATACAAATAAGATATAGCCCTGATAAAGAGAAATTGGGGTTATATATGAACATGATATACTAAAAATGATTTTATATGTAGAAAATTTTTATAAATTCTAAGTTTTGTGTAAATAAATTTTTTATGTATTATGTTTTTATAAGTGAAATAATAAATCAATTTACGACAAAGGGTTATTTGCATATAATCTTTCATTTAAAAATTTTATTATTAAAATTTGAAGGTCAAGAATTACTTACACATAACTAAAAGTTTAATGAAATTTTATATATTTTAACCTACTTTAATTCAATAATGGCATCTGTATTAAATATATTATAATGAACATAAACAGTGCTGTAATTTTAATAAAATTTAAGAAGAAATTAAATTTATTAAGTTTCACAGAAAATAAATAACATTAAAATATAACTTTTAAAATATATTTTTTAACGAGTTATATTTTTAATAAAAGTCCATATTATTCATGAAATTATTTTAGTCATATTTAAATTTCAGAAAATAAATATATTTTCAAAATAAAAATTTGTATAAATTATACAAATATTTAAAAATATAATTTTAGTCAAAAAATAAAACTAAAATATCTTTATTTACCTTCCTCTTTAGTAAAATTTGTAATTTTTAATAAAGACAGTATTGTTTTGTCAGTAATATATTGCAAACATGGAAAACAGAGAGATGGCTCTGTTGTATAGCCACCACACTTATTCAAAATGGTCCCTTTTAGTGGTGAATGGCTATTAGGCATAGCCTAAAAGCCATCCTCTTACCCACTTTTCATTTGCTATCTCAATTTCTATGTACTATGAAGCAAGCCAACCTTTCCAAAATAAATACCCTTTTAACTTGTGAGATCCTATCTTCCAAGTTTTGCAAGTTACATTGATTGTATATTAGTATATTAAGAGGCATCAATTATACATTTATTTGGAAGAAAAAAATAAGTCCAGACTCTCTCAATTTAAGAAAGAAATGAGAAATGAATAAAATCATAGCAGGGCTTGTAGTACTTCCAATTTTGGGTGTCACTTTTTTTAAATCATAGTATGTAGAAAATGAATTTTAAGAAATAACTTTTTTTTACTCACTATTACATCATATTTTATAATATTTGTCTTAATTATGTTCGAGCTTAAGACTAATTAGATGAATGTGATGAGCTATAATATTGGGTTACTCCTACTATACTCAAATTTTAAAAAATAACTTTATAAATCTAGATTTGCTATATTTAAAAATATATATATATATATATAAATTCAATAGTTAACATCAAATAAACTGTATGACCTGATAGTTTAAATTAATATTACATCAATTTTTAATTTAATAGTTCAAATCTAATAAATTGTATGATCCAACAATGAATAATTTTTTTTGGAAACTACAGCAAATCTAGATTCATAACTTTATAATGTTTTTTGTTTTGGTCTTGAAAAAATTAGTGTCTTAACGGTGAATGGAATAAATTTCTCACATTTTGTTATGCATTAGCCACCAAATGCAAGATAGAGAACCAAAAAGAGTTGTGGTTCTGTCCATCTCACAAACACAAACCATCAAAAAATTCTTCCTGGGATGATGTTGACGTTCATATTCTTTTCGGGGGGTGAGAAGAAGATGATGTACAGTTATTTGACTTACAAGTGTCATTTCCATAGCCTTATACCAATATTTCAAATCATCCCAACTTTTCTTCCTTCACCGTCTCTTTTCAACTGCATAAAGCACCCTCCTTTTCTTCGTACAAAGAATTGGAAAAGATGGCTTCTTTTTCCAATCTCCAAATTAACTAACCTCTCTGTCTTCTCTCTCTCTGCTTCCATGGCTGTGGCAAAGTTAAACCCCTTTTACACTAAAACCCATCTTCATTCTTTTCACCTCTCTTTGCTATCAAGTCGTTATTTCCCCATACACCAACGTTGTACTTTTGGACCCCTCTATCAAACCCCACATCCTAGGATTTCTTGCTCCATTGCACCTAAGTAAGCTTCTCTAACCTCTGCTCTTTGTTCATTATCTTAAAATTTTAAGTTGTTGAATCCCAAAAAGTTAGTCTAGTGACAGAGACGACGAACATGTAAAATGTGGTTAAGTGCCACCCACACAGTTTATAATTCTAAAGATGACCCCAATATTAACTGGTTTCTTAAAGATTCTTTTTATCACGTTACTACTCAAAGTTTGATTTGGATAATGGGGCAGTAAAGTGATGCAAAATATCAATTATTCACTTCTCAGTCAAGTGCAGGCGCCAATTGTGCAAAACCAGGATGAACTTGAGAGCAAGCTTGATGATTGCTACGGTGTTTTCTGCTTGACCTATGATTTGAAGGCTGTAAGTTCCTCATATTTTGTCCATATACATTCAATCCAATATTCTGGTTTTTATTTATAATTTTATGAGTTCTTTCCCGTTATATATCGCCTTCTGAGTTTTATGGTGAAGTTTGTTTGGCATTGTGTAGTACCAATATGTTATAAATAGGCACTCATGGTGTTTGTCAATATGTTCACGTTGAAACATGATTTTTCCTTTTTCAACCTCTGACTTGTTTTGTTTTGCTGTAAGTAATATGAATGCCTAGATTTATTTTTCTGGCACATTATTAACTCATTGACACAAAGCAGACACAAGACGAACACAAACATTGTGACACAACAAAATCTAAAGTATCGTGCGAAATTCAGTCTTGTGTCATGTCTTATACTCTGTCACACTATACTCTGTCCATGCTTGAAGTCAACTTTCTCTCCATTAAACTTGTTTCATATTGAGTTAAATCTACCAAGTTCTTTTAGACATCATCTTATCTACTTGTGAATTATAAAAGAATTTCCACTCACTGTTAAATAAAAATGGGAAATTTTAACGTTTATATAATTTTTCAGTGAACAAGGATGTACAATATAGACAACTGATATATAATTGAGTACATTGATGTCAATGGTATTATTATTTATTCTTATAGTTCTTCTCATAGGGACAAAAATAAACCTATGTGCACGAGCATCTAATTTTATAATTGCTCTTCGATGCTAGCATATACCGATTAAATTTGTTAATCTAATCTGTATGTGTTTCTACTTGACTTGTGTGTTTACAGGAAGAAGAAACAAGATCATGGAAGAAATTAATTAACGTTGCAGTCTCTGGTGCTGCTGGAATGATCTCTAATCATCTGCTTTTCAAGGTGAATATAACTTGGATTCAGACCTAGAACTACGTCTTTTGTCTTCACTCCGTTTTTCTAATTTCAATTTACCTTTTTCTTTTCTTATTTTTGTTACAGAGATTTAATAAAACCAATCACTTGCCTTCATAGTTTAAGCTTTTGAGTTGAAGCAGTCTTATATAATGTTATAACCTTTATAACCAAGCGATCTAGAATTTGACCTTTGTTACTTCCCATCCTCTTATTTATTATTGAGTTTCAGCATAAGATATAGTCGACGTATGGTACTACCAATCCTATGATGCAATTTCTTCCTACAAGTAGCCATTTCAGTCCTGAAATTTCCTCATTTGCATTGTCAGAATTCAGAAGCTCATAATGTTGTTCACATAATCAGAGTAGTTTGAATATTCACTGTATAATATTGTATCTTTGTTGCGGAAGTTACTTGAAAAGACCATAAAACTCAAACTGGAGAGTCAAAATTGCTGGGAGCTTGTTTTTCTGTTGTAGAATTCTTCACTATATGTTTTCTCCTAGAGCAGAAGATTTAGAATTGCATGTAATCAGAGTTTGCTTTGAGATAAATACTAAATCTTCCTGTCATGCAACCTACAATGTTTCAGTTGACTTGGTTTGTTATGTCAGCTTGCATCTGGTGAGGTTTTCGGTCCAAATCAACCTATAGCTCTGAAATTATTGGGATCAGAAAGGTCATTCCAAGCACTTGAAGGTAACTTTCATTCATATGACGAAATCATATTTTATTTTTTAGTAGGAGCAAATATGCAGAATCTTGCACCGAACAGAAGATGTGTAAAGCTAACCAAAAAGCCTCTCTTCCATTTTGAATTTGCTTCACATTATAAAGTTGTATCATGCTTATAGTAACATTCAGTGTGAAATTATTGAGGGGAACATCTTTTATGCGAGATATGAAAAAAGAAAAGTTAAGAAAACACAAAAATTTGGACCAATGTTTTAGCATGTGCCATAACTGAAAATTGCAGTGAAAAGAGGCAAATAAGACATAGGATTGGGCATCACAAGGAGAATTAACAGACAAGTAAAGAAGCTCCAACTTGCCCCGTCAGCACCTTTCGGCTTAAGATTTCACAAGAGTAAAATAAGGGCTGAGACAGCCAATAATCGTCTCTTGCCTATAAATTAGTGCTAAAAATTTTTCACTGGAGTGATAAGATATGTGAGGATTTCATTAAAGTCAATAAGAGGACCGAGCCATGAAAATCTAAGCAATCTTATATTTTCACAAATTATTGCTCTAATTTACCCCTTTAAATGCTTATACATCAGCAATAAAATTACATGTCTTTCTCTTTCGATTGAATCAGTATGTTGATGTTCTACGCCTTGACAGTATACGGTAATGAGAGAAATGGAGACTCTTTGGCTAAGTCAAGTAAAAACATTTTGGTTTGCCATTATGTGTAGTTTCCTTCTTGATATGAGCATTGAATTCTCGAAACAGAAAAGTGGGATCACTAGTGAATCTTGCCAGATTTAAGTAGATTTGCATTGTGATCACAGTTTATGTCAAGTATGCTTCAAGATGAAACAAAATAAATGTTGATTTATGATACGATATCATCAGTGCTGTTTAACATTATTCTTGTAATTCAACAACATACAGGAGTTGCCATGGAACTGGAGGATTCCTTGTTTCCTTTACTAAGAGAGGTGAGTATAGGTATTGATCCATATGAGGTTTTCCAAGATGTAGAATGGGCTCTGTTAATAGGCGCGAAGCCTCGAGGTCCGGGAATGGAGCGGGCCGACTTATTAGACATAAATGGGAAGATTTTTGCTGAACAGGTAAATTGGCATCCAAACTTTGGCCCTATGTAATGTTTTCTAGAAAATTTTTTGCTAGAATCAGTGTTTAAAACCCATCATGATGGAAGATAGTTAACTTCGCTGACATGATCTTTCTAAATATATGACAGGGAAAAGCACTAAATGCTGTGGCATCCCGAAATGTCAAAGTTATAGTTGTGGGAAACCCTTGCAACACCAAGTAAGAGAAAGTGCAGTTTTCTTGGTGCTTTTGGTGTAAACTTGTAGTTGCATGTTTTTCCATCTAGTGCTAATCTGCGTGTATATTAATGCAGTGCATTGATATGCTTGAAAAATGCTCCTAACATTCCTGCAAAGAATTTCCATGCTTTAACTCGCTTAGATGAGAATAGGGCTAAATGTCAGGTAAACAGAATCTACAAACTTCACTTCAGTGAACAGAAAATTTCTTAGATGGACCAAAAATAATCATGAATAGAAATGTAAGCATGTCCGAGGTTGGTGTTACTGAAAATTTTGCTCTACATGCTTGCATGTCTTTTCATGATTAGTTTAATTTACTGTACTAGATTTAGCAAGGAATCTCTCTAGACTGATTTACTTATTTGCACAGCTAGCTCTCAAAGCAGGCGTCTTCTATGATAAGGTGTCAAATATGACCATATGGGGGAACCACTCAACTACTCAGGTCATTAGAGGACGTTTACTAGAAAAATTGTGCTTGAACAGAGTCTTCTCCATTCTCTTTCATGATATGGTCTTTAAATTTTTAACAGGTCCCTGACTTTTTAAATGCCAGAATTGATGGTTTGCCTGTTAAAGATGTGATTAAGGACCACAAGTGGTTAGAGGAAGAGTTCACTCCGAAGATTCAAAAGGTAAAACTAGTGTTGAGCATCAATAACTATGTGGAACAACACACACATGCTCACACACACATATTAAACCATGGACCTTATGGCAAGAAAATCTTTGGTTGGCAGAGAGGTGGAGTGCTTATTCAAAAGTGGGGAAGATCATCAGCAGCATCAACTGCTGTGTCAGTTGTTGATGCCATACGGTCTCTAACAACCCCTACTCCTGAGGGTGATTGGTTTTCTTCTGGCGTAAGTTGATGTCGATTAAATGACCATTTGTATAATTTAACTTTATGGAGAACCAAATCAGATGTCCAGCAACCTAAGAAACATGATGCAGACACGAGACACGAAATATTGACACTGCAAAATACATTAAAATATGAAATATTTATGCATAATTTGAAGAGTCGCAGATTTACACTGTCTTTTCATTTTCTTCTGTCTTTCTCTCTATCTTTGCGTGCCTCTCGCTCTATTCACGCAGTTTGTAACTGCAACATCAGGTGTATACCAACGGAAATCCTTATGGTCTAGCAGAAGATATTGTCTACAGTATGCCATGTCGATCGAAAGTAAGTCTGTGTCTGACATGTTCTTCATTCTTCTTAATTTTTTAAACTACTTATGTTTGCCCTTAAGACATTATCTTTATCCTTTTCAGGGAGATGGTGATTATGAACTTGTCAAAGATGTCTTAATAGATGACTACCTCCGACAGCGAATAATCAAAGTAAGCATGACATATCATTCATATGATAACTTCAGAACAACGATGCTATCCACTTTCATCTTTTCTTAACAACCATGTTAAAAATCCTTGTTCACGTAAGATATTTGTATACAAGTATCTAAACATATCTCGTATCTCTCAAAAACCTACAAAATCTCACGTCTCAAAAAACTATTGCATCATTCCTTTGACAACTTCTAGCTGTCACATCAAACTCAAGACTTAAATTCTGTGATATTCAAGATACTTGACAGTGTAAGATAGTAATATCTCAGTGCACAGAACTGCTCAATGGTTATATATTACATTCAAACTCCTTTGTATAATTGAGGAGTTTTTTGCTTCTGTTTTTTTTTTTTTTTCAGCACATTATTATATCTGTATGACACTCATTTTTGCAGACTGAAGAAGAGTTGTTGGCCGAGAAGAGATGTGTGGCTCACCTAATAGGAGAGGTAAGCATCATACAAAACCATACCACGAACTTATTATGCTCATGTTTACTGAAACCACTGTCATTTGAACACACTCGATTCTTATCAGGGAAGTGCTATTTGTAATCTACCTGGTGATACAATGCTTCCTGGAGAAAAGTAGCAAAAACAATCAGGACCTAAAGGTGAAAGTAGATATTTAGAGAAGTTAGTAGGTAAATCTAATATATGAAAAAATTGTATTCAAAACTAATGATGAAGAGTTATGTAAGTATGCATATATACCTTTCGAGAGACTTGTTTCTGTTTATTCACGAGAGGTTTAATTTACAATTTTTTTGTAAACAGGTCCAGTACAGAAATTTTCAGATATTGAAAATAAGATCACCGATTGGTTAGGAATAGTAATTATTGTTTAATAATCGAGCATTGCCCAGATAGAGTAGGAGTTTCAAATCATTTTTTTGGCTTTCGAGTCATGTCAACTCAATAGTCAGTGGTATCTTGTAAAGGTGAATTTGTACTCATTGCCAAGTTGACAGATGATTAGCCTAAATCATCACTTATAACTTCTATACCACCTTTTGCTGTATTATTCCTTCTTCTTCACTTGGCATCAAATATTCTTCCTCACTTGTAAGTCTTGTGGTTTGTGTAGAACTAATTGGTAAAGCACATTACTTTTTCTCAGCTCACATGACAGTGCTTCCACTAGAAGGTGCTTTTTATTTTATTTCATTTTATTTTTTCCTCGAGCATTGTGGTCCATGATAATAGCGATTAGAAGATGCTATATATGTAACTATCAATGGTGAAAATTTTTCTTTCTCTAGACCATTTTTTTAAAAAAATTTCATTGAGATAAAACTTATTAATATATTTTAGATCATCATCAAAATGAGTCAATTTCACCCACATTGATTGGTCACAGGGGTTAATGAGTTCAATGGGTCAATTCATTTGATTTATCTTAATTTGGTAGATTGAGAAATACTCAACTCACCAAGTACAAAAAATTAAAAAAAAATTCAAACAAAGATATTTAATTTTCAAACTAATTCTAATATCAAAATTTATTCAGGTTGTCTATTGTTAATTAAATATTGAATATTTAAAACAAAAAAATAAAAATTACTTGAGATTATATAACATTAAATCTTTAAAAAAAAACCTTTTTGAACTAATTTATCAAGTTAAAAATTAAGTGAATTAAATTAGTTTAACCCACTTATATTAAATAAGTTAAAAATTAAAACCCAAGTCGGTTTAACAAACTGACCCACTGAATGTTTTATCTTTTTTAAGAAGCTTTCTTGCAGGTCATTAATGCAACCTCCACATTGCTCATGCTTTAAAATTAACAGTCAATACCTCTATTTCTTTAGCTTCACGCAGTACCCAATTAACTTCATCTCTTTGATGACAATCTTTGTTTCCGTCAAATTTTTCGCTGGCAATTCTGCAAAATTATTGACCTCTTCAAATGTTAAACCTTTTTATTCTTGCATGTAATATGAAACTCTAATGTTACTAAATGCAAATACTAAAAGGCCTCAATGTACCTCTTATAATAAAAATATTGCTCAAGTGAAACTCTGGAAAAGAAAAAATTAAAAAATAAAAAATAAAAATCTCATTCATCGTTCTTGCTAATCTAAATATGCGTCCTCGATTTCCTCCTTAGTTGTCAAACCTCCACTCAAAAGAACCTGGTGGTTAAAACTTAAAAAGTATCAAAGAAAGAGACTCATGAACCAATTCAATTTAGAGAGACCATATAAAATATGGAATAAAATTGTAAATATGAAGAAAATAAAATGAATAAATAAATAATTAAGTATAATTCCATTATTTTAAAGTTTAATAAAGCAAAAATCATTGATCAAATAAAATGGTTTTCTGTTTTTCATTAAAATATGGTTTTAATCATTTTTAGTCAAAAAACCATAATTGTAATTGCATTATGAAAAAATAAAAATAAAAAAAAAACCGTACGCACATTTCATCTCTTTCTTTTTATCCCAAGACACGCACGCTTGAAAACAAATCCTCTAAATGTCTCTGCTCTAAATTTCCCGTAAAATTTAGCCTCTTGGGAGACAGTGACAAAAGAAAAACGAACGTAAATATAATTCATTTTTCTCTACCCACCCACTCCCTATTTTCCCTTATATCTACAAATCATTTAAAAAATTTACACAAGGAATTTTAGAATCCGGATCCCAACCCCCGTACAAATACCATTGATAAAAAGTACATTGATAGAAAATACATAGGAGAAATACAACCCCGAAATAAGATATGTACATAAAAGGCCCTTTCCAGGTCGCAATATCTATAAATTTATGGCATTGCTGGCCATCAATTATAGAAATTACAGCAAATAACAGTAAACCTAAAAAGATGTCAGAAGCTGAACAAATACTGAATGCAGACTTCTAAAAAAATGTATAATTATGTACTATATGAACCGACTAGTAGTCTAGCTGTTGACATCCAGAAACCAAAGACGTAAGTACATAATACGTATAAATTACAAAGAACATCTACAAAGTACAAAAGAACCCCATATCAGTTAAGCAGTCAGTATGACAAAATTTTAAGAATTTTACACTGCCAGATCCTCGTCATTCAATAAGTGTATCATCGATACCGAAGTACAATCAACTGAATGCAGCCTATTGTATCATATCCATCCTTCTGAGTGTCATTTACCAGCATACATGAAACTCCCAATCTTGAAACTCAGTGAAAGAATTAGAACCGAAAAGAGCATTAAGAAAAACCAGCAATGGGACACCAAAAATGAGCTCTTGCCAGAAAGCAACCCAGAAACCGGGACCAGAGCAGCAGAATTAACAGCAGGTTGAGAAAAGTCAGAAGGGATTACAAAGTTGAACTCGCCATTCTTGCCCAGCGTCCAGTCCATCCCATTACCTCTAAAAGTAATGTTAGTTACTCTAATCATACCTGCAGTTATATGATCAGCATTGGAAGACTGAGCTGCTGAATAAAGCCGAAGAGCAATATCTTTAGGAGGAAACTCTGAAGCAAAGGCCGGAGGAGCAGGGATGCTGCCCAACAAGTGACTGGCCTGCTTTGCTAACGAATTCGTATTTCCTGCCAAACAAAAAAGAGACAGACGAATTGTCCCTCATTAGTAGAAAGTGGAAAGCGAAGAACCAAATAGAAGAGGTAGGTCACCAGCTTTAGTTTTTTTATAACGCTCACAAAATATCAAAACAATAACTGAAACATAATCATAGAATCAAGGTGAATGGAAGTCTCACCTGAAAGTGATTTTGACATTTCTGGATTCTGCTTCGAAGATGAAGCTCCATTGCTATAAGGTGCTTCGGAATTCTGCTTGTTTGCCATGGAAGAAACCTTGTCTTCTTCATTTACATTCTGTCAATGAGACAAAAATTTATAGACAGCTATTATACAAATCACTAAGGCATCTAACCTTGAATATCTAGAGTGAAACCCTACCTGCAGGATGAAAGGTGCTCCTTGGTCAGGAACAAAGTCTTCACTCTTAATCTGAGGAGACTCAAAAGATATATATTTGGAAATATCATCATCAGCATCCAAGTATTTAAGATACTCATCAAGCATGTCAATACCATCAGGATCTGCCTCAATGGGATTTGAAAGATCATTGGTTTCCAGGAATGAACCATCAGCAACCAGAGGATAGTCAATAGCATCCCAGAATAGCTCATCAATTGCATGATTGAAATAAAGAGTACTTCCATCATGGCCTGCTTCACCATTATATTCATCTATCACTGTTTTACTGTCCACTAAATATTGCTCGGGCATACTCAAGTATTGGTCCTCTTGAGGCTCAAAAGCACCAACATAGCTTATCAAGGGCTTCTGATCATCAGTGAATTCCTGGGAATGCTCAGGATAGCTACAACTCTCCCCACAATGGAAGTTCAATGGAAGACCGGCACTTTCAGATGCTATGCCCATATCAAGGTTCTGGTAATATAAGGCAGTTATAAAAATTAGAGAATTGGACCGTGCTGGACAATAATAACAATTAGTAACAGCCACAAAAAAGAGGGAAGTTTTCGAAATCTGCAGATTTTCATCATTTATCAGAATTTAGTCAGATCCCAGTAACAAAATAGATAAAGACGTAATAGATACTAGAATCTGGATACATAGCTAGCCCAATTGACAGCAAAGTTAATAATTTACATTAGCCTTCTATAAATCTAAAAGGAAAAAGTTTAATAATTTACTTTACCCAAAATCCGAAATCTAAAAGGGAAAAAGTTTGATAACGGATAATGACAACAATGGTTATCATTATTAAAACTAAAAGTAATACCCATTGCCATGTTAATCCATTTAGGAAGGCTCTTGCAGTAGGAAGGGAACAGTTTCATGTATTTAAGAGAATGACAACACAGCTACAGAGATCTATTGCCTTCTATTCTATAGTCAAAAAGCTGAGAGTATTGATCCAATTCGAAAAGCTTATTATCTTCTGAGGATCTACTTCACAACAATTAACAAGTACAAAAAATACTGAACTCACGCTTAAAAAATCAATAACAAACTTCCAAGTAGTTGGGTTAGAACACAAACCTGCTCAAGGTCGTTTGTTTCAAAAAAACCATCAATATCATCTCCCACTAACACTTCATCAGTGACAACCTCTTCACCTGGGGCTGGAGCCACCTCATCATCTTCCCATTCCTCCTCTAGAAAGGGGGCACCATACCGCTCCCCATTCTTTGGCCCTGTACCACTCTTCTGGAAAACCCTGCAGAGCACAAAAGCATCCTTCTCCACCCAAGAAAGAAAATGAACAGATCGTATTTTTAATACAAATCCATATCAAAAATATCATTGAAAAGAATATACAATATGCAAAACTTAACTTTAAAGAATATAATTAAAGCACCTGAACTATTCCAGCTTTCACCAATTCTTCATCGGTCAGTCTGTACTCATGCATGACCCAATTGGTACGAGTACCACGCGGCGCTCGGCCACTATGATAAACCAGGGTCTTCTTCATTCCGACAATTCGGGAGTTGTTTCGCACTGGGCGATCCTTCCCCGTAGTTTTCCAGTACCCTTTCTCAGTGGCGCGATTTGTCTTAGAGCCATTACCGTACTTCTTGTCCAGCCCACTGAAGAAGTACCACTCCAAGTCCCTGCTTTTCAGCTTCGACTGACCTACAACACCATAAGAAAGAACCCCAACAAACAAAACGTCTCCATCAGCAAACCCCATAAAGTTCAGGCGTTCAACAACAGCAAGATAAAAGATGATTGAAAAAAACACAATGAAAAAAGAATACAATCCAGAACTACATACATAGAGACAATCAAGCCTATACTAAAGAAACACAGAGAAGAGCAAAAGGTCTAACAAGGGAGGTCCCAAGGTTCGGATTTGTAGATGTCGATGACGCCGATTGGGTCAAACTTGAAGGCTTTACCGGAGACCTTGCGCCTGAGGTAATAACGAACGAGTTCTTCGTCAGTGGGGTGAAACCGGAATCCGGGAGCGAGAGAAGTTGCAGAATCACGACCCATTGGTGGATGCAATCGAGGGGAATTGCTGAAACTGAAATTCAGGTACGAAAGCGAAATTAGGTGTAGGGTTTCACTGTTACAGTCAGAGACAGAAAGTTCAAAGGAGAAGCCGAGCCATCCGAGCGATGCACAGGAAGCAAAACCTTGCTCGAGACGCAAGTATATAAGGTTGTGAGGGTAATATAGAAGGTTCTAGTATAACTGGAGGACTTTGGATATAGTCACCCGCTGGTGAATATATGGGTGTCACCTGCACCACGTGTCAGAATAGGTGAGTTGTTCTTAGTTGACACGTGGCATTACAAGATTGGTCAGGTAACATGCAAATGAAAAAAGTGTAAAAGAAAAATGAATTAATTAAATTCACATAGACCCTCCAAGTCTGGACAATTTATATTTATTATTTTAAAAAGTGATTATCCACCCACTAAATTTACATATCCGTGCAAAGCATTCTCTTCATTTTTTAGATAAATCTATTAATAAAAAAATATAAGTTAAACAAAATATGTGATTTTTGGGCCCAATAGTTATGCTCTTCTAAATATAAAGCAACAAATAGACATATGAATTGAATAATAAATATGTATGGTATTAAAAGGTGGACAGATTTTTTTTTACAAATTTTAGTATGCAAAATTTAAGTTAATAAACAATTACGTATATTTTATAGGTTGAATCTTTTAAAAGTTCTTGTTCCATGGAAGCTAATTAAAATAAATTAACTATAAATAGGGAATAGGGAGTACAAAAGATATATATACCCATTGACAATAATTAATTAAGAATTTGACAAATGAACAAAAGATTGAAGCAAGCAATTGTTTTAGTGACGTAAGTGCTGTCGTCAAAAGCTCACAAGATAGTGACGTAAGGTATGTCTCTGTGATGTACATATTATTAAAAAGTGTGCAATTAGAATTATCCACTTGACTAAGTATATTTGGTTTAATTAGAAGCTCAAGTTGGTGAAATTTTGAATAATTCTTGTTGCTGAGTAAGAAAATTTAAAAAGAAAAAAATTAAATTGTTCTCTCTTATCTATCTAATAGAAATTGTGCAATTAGGATTATTTATAATATACTTTCTTATAAAAAAAAACATAAATTCATTTCATAAGCAAAGTTTAACAGTATATATAGCAATTATAGAATTCTCAGATAAACATCCATAATTCATAATGGACGTGAAACTTTAACTTAAAAAATTCACTAAATGATAATTTAATGAAAAAGGAGTATGGATAATTAGCAACTTATTATAAGTTTAAACTTTTACTTTGCATATGAAAAACTTCGGGTAAAAAATATGTTCATATTTAACCAAAATTATGTTTATATGTTGTTACTAATATAGCATATTATTTATGTATCTTAATTCTGAAGGTAAGTGTAAGATACCTCTGTTGCCAAGAGAAGCTTTCATTTATGGCTGCTGCCATAACATATTTAATAATAAAAATACTTGTCTTATTTATTAATTTATTTATCTAGTTGGTCAATAATTGCATAATATTATATCATACTATTTAAGAGGAAACTATCATTCTGGTCCTGTGATTTTAGTTTAGTGACAACATGGTCCTCTATGAATTTGAAATAATAAAATGGTATCTCATAAATTCATCAGTAAATTAAATAAATTACTTAGTCATCTTTTCGTTAAAAGAAAAAATTAAAATAGATTATTTTTTGCTAACATAGATATTAGATGTACACGTAGAATAAATATTTTTTTATTATCATCAATAACTCACTAAATGTGAATTATTTTTAAGAGTTTTTATATTGAAGTTAAAAATATTGTAAATATGATGCAAATTTAATAAAAAATTTTAAAAATATTTCCCATTTAATAAAGTGTTGGTGATGGTAAAAAAATTTTCACACATGTATATCCTGCCTCTAGCTTTTCATGAGTCCACGTCGATAAAAAACATTCTATCACAACATTTTTTTTAACAAGAAAATAATAAAGGAATTTGTTTAATTTATTGATAAACGAGTTAAACCTTTTGGATTTGCCCTTTTAGAATCTAATAAATAAATATGGTCAAGTTAGTAAAATGGGATTTATTTTAAAATAATTAAGACCGTTTGGCCCAATCCTATTTCACCCCTGAGCTTAATAAGATTAATGCTGCACCGCAAAGTGTATGTTCCCTTAACGATTAAGATATACTCTATATTTGCGACGTACAATAGACTTTATACGTGTATGATGTAGATCTCAATTAACAATGACTAATTTGTTTCCTTTTATAAAATAAAACTACAGTCACTTTAAAAAAATAATAATTTGTATTATTATATGTTAATATATTTTAAATTATTAAATTTATTGAAATGATATTATTATAAAATATATTTTTTAGCGTATGAAATAGTTATCATTATTGTTCTTTTTAAATAATTTAAATTATTAAATAAATTATTTAATTATATATCAATTTTTTTTACTTAAATTTGGAGCATGCCAAGTTATAGTTATAATTCTTTATTTTAAATTTTAAAAGATAATTAATTAATTTATTTATTATGTTTTTCATTGATTCTAAAAACTATTCAAACTTTAAAGAATTTGACAATTAATTAATTACTTAATAATTTTTTTGTTAACAACAACAAAATTTATTAATTTTTTCATTAATTTTAAAAAATTATTTGATTTCGAAATGTTCCTAATTTGAGGTTAATTAATTTATTAATTAATTATTTCATAATTTTTTTTATTGACTACAAATAATTTTCACACTTCAAAAATTCTCAATACATACATTAGAAAAGTGGAAAGTCATTATACAAGAAACTGATAGTTTGATTAACTGAAACGTCTCGTCAATCAATGAACTTTTTACTTTACTTATATATAATAAGTAATAAATTCTTAAAAAACTATTTTGTTAATCTAAATTCATAAAAAACTAAATTGTCACTAAATTAAAACTTAGATGAGCAAAATAATAATTTTTTTTTACTATTTAACATACCCAACGGATAATGCTGAATTATTAAAAAGAGATATCTCAATAAAATTCTGGAGTACACCTTCAAAAGTGTTATTTAAAGATAAATTAATTCAAAAAATGTCCAATGATACATGAGGGCGTCATAAAAACCTACTTACTCCCTGTCTATCTTTCTAAAATTTAATAACATGACAAAATGGAACATAAGGGCATCTAAAATATATTTTTATTTGTTTCCAAAGTATTTTTTAAAATAGATTTTCATTAAAGGTATCGTGATAAAGGAATAATTTGTGTTTGGTAAAATGATTGGATAAACGATATTGTCAATATTATTGTATTTAGCAAATATTTTTAAAGTACTTTTTACCGTTAAATTATTTAGAGGATTATATCTTTCAGTATATAGAAATGTAGGAGGTAATTTTGACACTTCAATGTTTTAAGTGAGACATTTATGTCTTCAAAATGATTAATTATCTGCTTTTATCTTTATTTTCACGGAACAACTCTAATTTTTTTGCTTCCTTCTCACAGTAAAAACTACTGCTTCTACTACTACTTAAAAGCAGCATATATTATTATATAAAAGTGGCAACCTTATTTTAGTGAAGATTATTATACTTACACAAAAAAAAAAAAAATTAAAAATGAATTTAACCCCAGATTGACTTAATTTAAATTTTTAAAGAAAATTAGACACAGATATATATCTACGGAAGAATTTGTCACAGGCCGTATTGGATTTCCATTCACCAGTTTTTTACATATGGAAGAATTTCATGCAACCACAATGAGTTTCCATTCAGTCCTAAAGGTCAAGCAAGTGAAGGAAGTCCAGAGTACCATTTTCACAACAATGGGCCAGTAAAAGCCATACAGATACAGGATGAAAATGACAACTTCAATACTCTTGAGAAATCTAGTTAATTTAACAACTACAAGAGATCCTAACTCCTGAAAAATAATACATCATCCGGAAGACATAGCACCATTATTGTGCTGAAATTGGTACAATAGGAAGAACAAGATTGTACATGTACACAAACATTTCCTAACCGGTTTCAGTGCTTCTCTTCAAGTCCTCGTTCTCTTTGGTCAGAAGGTCGATCCGAGATTGGAGAATGTTTATCATGGCCTGGGCACTCATCATCTCAAACTTCATAGTCTCCCTTTCAACTGAGAGCTTGCGAACCTCACTCTGCAAGTGCTGGATGAACTTCAAGCAACTAGGAGGCACAGGTGAGTCAAGATTAGAAAGATCGAATTCTGGTGGCTCAACCGAAGGTCTTTCCTTGGGTTCGAGTGATTCAAGTAGAGAAAATTCGACCAATGCAGACAAAAAATGTTTTCTTGATGAAGTACTAGTAGTTGTGGTGGTGGTTGTAGTAGGTAATGTCGTTGCAGCAGTTGTTATTATAGATGAGCACAGATCCTGGCTGTTTCGGGTTGAATGCTCAGGAGCATTTGAATGACTAGAGTTATGCCGCCGCCTTTTGTATATTAGTGAGAAGGGCTTCGGATTATCTGTTTGTGGTGAAGGGTACTCATCCATCGACTTCGAATTGTCCTTCCCTGGCGATGGATACTCAGCCATACTCTCCCTCTTGCAGACAGCTAGAAGATTTTGGGTTTCAATTGGAAGCTTATTCACATCAAGAGGAACTTTATTGATGGATAAAGTATCCTGAAAGAATGAACCAAATTTAAAGAAAGCTTTTAGCACATAAAGGCTTCAAACATGTCAAGTAATTCTTCAAGCCAGAAATGGATTTTGACTCTTGTTTGTCTGAAATCAATTTGCCCCCTTGTATAAAGTCTCATTTAACTCTGCTGTGCTATGTTCTATTGACTATTACCAATTGACAAGCCTATGGTAATTTTGTCTTAAATTTAAGGAAAAAATCACATGAATTCATAAATATAGAGCATTTTTCATTGTTGACAATAAGTTGCAGTTATACCTTGAACAATTAAATAGTCTTTTACACCTATTACTAGTCTTTTGAAGCTATTACTGGGATGAAGCTAACAAGTCAAAATTGAAATTCTTTACTTTATCCAAGCAATAGCCTCAGAACACTGAAAATTTTCAAGATATATGAGAAACAAATATTTGACAATGAAATAGTTCATTGGTTTATCATTCACAAGATTATTTTGTTAAATCACAGGAGGCAAACTGATTTTGAGCCATGATACGTAATGTAAACTGTAATGCACCCATGAGTATATGTTACAGCATACAAACAAAAACTTGAGCAAGCCCAATATGAACCCATATGTATCAAACAATAGTTGCAATATGTCCTTTGAATTTTTTTCGTCACACAACGAAACCATCCCAAATTTTGTTGAAACAAAATTATTTATTTGATCATGAAATGCTAACACATGATTTTTTTCACTGCAAAACATACAATTTATCTAATGGCAGAGCATAATATCAAGATCTATCAAGCTTTAGATAAAGAAAAGATGTCAGATGTTTTATTGTGATAAAGTACAGAAAATCACACACACAACAAAAGAAAAGAGTAAAGCTCCAATCACTTGAGATATTTTGCATGTAACTGGGCACAAGCACCAAAAGAGAAATCAATTATTCCATGATGAATTTAGACTATAAAAGCGTGGTAACATCATTATTCTGATGTCATCTACCGACTAAAATCACACATAAATAGTATATATAATAACTTGATGACCAGCAAGCTGAAAATGAAAAGGACACAATTTCATGACCAACAGTAATTGAATCACCCCAAGAATTTCCTTTCTTTATTTCATTATCATCCTCACACAAATCTACCATACGCAATAGATCACTTTGGTTTCTACCTGATATTTCATCAAATGTCATTCCTTTACTTCTGCAAAATAAATTATATAGGGAATAGATTGTTCACCAGCCCAATATTTAGCAAAACCATAGCAATGTTGATCAGGGTCCTCTCATGTGAGAATGTCACATGACACTATCACTTTAGCTGCATCACATCGTTTATTTTCAATTAAAAGCAAATCAGCGGTTAAGAGTATGCCACATCAAATGACAAATAAAAAACCAATGACTCGCTAAGTCAATTTGTAAACTTTTACAGTCAGTATGGGAGATTTTAATTGTCAACTGATGTGGCATCTTTTTTAACTGTTTATTTTCTTTTAACTAAACAATGAATGACAAGATGCAACCAAAATGAGTATTATATGATACTCTCACATGCGAAGATCCCAGTCCTAGTAATATTGGACAATGGTAAGATTGTAGATTATAGGGAGAACAATTGGGGAAGGGGAGGGGATAGAAGGGCTAAGAGAAAAAGAAACAACTCAGTGGTAATTTCCGTTCCAAATCATAGATTGACTCTTAGGTACCTAGCAATCCTAGAATAGTCACACCCAATTAGCCCTAATAAATGCCCAACTTGTTAGCCATGTATCCAACATTTAAATTTAAAGCCAATTTAGTAAAGATAGTAATTTACTGGATGATTAGATAAACCTAGACAACCTAACTAAAGCTTACTAATGAATCCTCAATCTACATGATTCTTTTCCAGGCTAAGGCTCCTTCCTTGGACCCCCATTATTCCTGCTCTACTCCATAACATAACCAGCATATTAAATCCTGTCAATTCCTTTTGAGTTTCATTCTTGAAAACATTCTCCCCTGACAAGATACTTAACACATTAGCTACAACACTACACAGGTAAATATGCACTGCACCTAGTATCCATTGTCAATAGCTAGGACTAATGTGGTATCTGATCCCATATGCTCCCCTAGCTTTCATCTCTCGGTGTCAATGTCGACTGAGCAAAGAACTTTTGTCGTTGGTGTTCTTTCTGATCTTTACACATTTCACCACTCCGTAAGAAATTCTCCTTGTCCCTACCATTCTCTAGCCTGGTAGATCCACCGCCAATCCAAAGTCGAGCCCTAGGATTTGATGGAGAACTCAAACGACACTTTGATGTAATTTTATAATTGAGTTAAGCAAACTCAAATCATGGAGTACATCCACCTCCATTTTAATTTCACCATCCTTTTTATATATATGATTGAAGACACCATATCAATTATTATTTGGTATTTCATGCCAAGTAACCCCCCTTCTTTTGGTGCTTAAAATGGGTAAGATGTCAAAGACTTATATTAAACCCTCATTACTACTTCCATTCACCAATCTCCATGCAGGTCTCCACATTTCAAACACAATAAATACTCAATTTATCGCATTAATATATACTAACTCAGCTAGAATAAAGATGCAACAAGGAACTTCATCATGGGTGATTTTAGAATTTTATTTAAATCTTGGACTACCAAAGTAAAATGAAACAGAGTAATTCTTAAAGTGAGAATTTAAAGGAAGTTTGCTTATCAAACCTCTCTTAGTTGCAAATTAATTACTAATACTATATAGTAGAAGATTTATGTGTAATTTTTAAATGTTTGCTATCAGGGTATCTTATAAGAAAAATTGACAAATGGATATACTTCATAACTTACCACCGCTTGATTGATTGTTTCAAAAAATTTCCTCCACATTCCTGCATTTATTGGAGAATATAAAAGCAAAGACTTGTGGTACTTTACCTAAAGTATAATCCTATTATATATCAAGACAAAATACATAAACTAGACTAGTTTTATTGCAATAGTCAAAAGGTTTTCTATGGAAATCTTCAAGTAAACTTAGAATTACACAACCACAAATGACTCACTCATGCAATATATCTTTACAGTAACTATAGAAACAGTAAGAACAACAAAGAACAAGAGGGTTTAAGTATAAAATCAAAGTATCATTCCTTCCTTCTTCCCCCTACCCCCAAGTATCTATCTATGATCTATCAAATTTTTCCTTTTGAATCTAAGACAAATCTTGAAGATAAATCTGGCTCATGACTCTCAACACCAATCAAAGATTTAAGCCAATCCCCCTCCATGGTATTCAGTGAATAGCAGTTACAAACTATCCTAGATATCACATGATTCTGAGCTTTCAAACCAACTAATAATATCAAGATTTTCCTTACATACATATGCCTTTGACATTACATCTAAAGTGGGCTGGTGGCTCAGTCCAATAAACTGTTAGATGAAACTTACTCTTGATTTCAAAAGTGAAGCCCCAAATCACCTGTTGGAACTCCTATCATCCTTATTCAATTGGATTTTGTTTTGTATTCCAAAGGTGGCGGCCAAATAATGATTAAAGCTGGTAAAACAAGCTTTGAAGACTTGAAAGTAGCAGGATTCATCTTCTTGGCAGCATCACAATTCTTTTCCATCCAGTGAGAAAAGATAGAAGGGCCAAATTATATATCAGAAAATGGAATCCTCATTGTTGCAAAAGCCCCTTTAAGATAAGAAGTATATGGGAGACGTAAAAGCAATCAACCATCACACAAGAGTGAAATAAACAAGTTGGAAATACTTCTACAATGATTTGGGATTGCGATGGATGCCTAAGCAAGCATGGAAAACCCACCCATAAAAACCAACTTGTAGAGGGAAAGCACCAAACCACTTAAGTACCACCGGAATTACTTGTAGCTCCCCAATATGGGACACCATCACAGCACCACTCCTGAAGAGCCATAGCCCTCAATGGCTGAACTATGCTGTGCTCACTCCAGCCACCAGGTTGCGCCCTTCATAGGAAGCCCTTTTTATCAGTCCAGCTTTAATACCAATTGATGGAGACCAAAAGCAAGAGTGGGGAACCCACCCTTAAATACTAGATTGTAAGGGAGAAGAACACACCACTTAAGTACCACAAATTACTCGTGGCCCCTAGATGTGGGACTCCATCAAATTGTTCCCACACAACCAAGAGAATTAACTACAACTTTATTTTGCTGATTAGGGCATCAATCCATCTGTATCTCTCAAGCCCTAGGTTTCATGAAAGGGATATGACAGATAACACAGCATTAATTGTTACCTAAGACAAACACATGCAGCAACCCTATAATGGGAAATATAGCAGGCACAAAACCTTTTTTGTCTACTCAAGTTATCATTTTCACTCATGATTGAAGCCCACAGCTTTTTGGTACTTTTCATGTTATCAATCATTCTTTCACATAGTCTTGCAAAAGTAGTATAATGAACGCATAAATTAAATTCAAATAATCAATAAATTAGTTTCTCAGTGAATCTGCAAATCTTAACATCTAAGATCCACGCAGAGTCCATAAGAACATTTTACCAAGCCCCACCACCCCCCCCCCCCCCAAAAAAAAAAAAAAAAAGAAAAGAAAAACAAAGCTATCGCTTCATTACAAAATGAGTACATGAACTTCAAAATATAACAAACAACTTAAACTTGTTACATTTTTAAAGTTTTTAAACTAATTTTGTAATTAGGCCTCAGTTCAAGAAGGTAAAAGGTAGCTTCCCCAACTTTATAACTACATAAATTAGATAATTTTTTGGGAAAGAACAAACCTGTACGACATTATTCCCTTCGGTACATCCAACATGACCATTGCCTTCAATGAGTGGATGACGGACAGCTTTAGTTTCATCTACAGGCTCTACCCCAGGAATCAGAGTTGACGTGTCATCCCATTCCTCCTCAATGAAAGGTGCATAACGTTGACCATTCGGAGGTCCTATGTTATTTTTGTGAAATACTCTACACAAAACATATGCATCCTTTTCCACCCAGCAGAGAAATGTGTCAAAAACAAAAGGTGAAACAATGATTGAGATATAATAACAACGTCCATCTACCATATTTTGGGAAACAAAACAATACAGTGCTGTTTGCTTGCTCGGAAGAGAACTGAATAAGAAATAACTTCAAACTTCTGCATCCAAGAGTTCCAAACTTTGGGAACCAGATTACTAAGCTCCTTATTTTACCAACATCAAATGTTTGGTTCAAATGAGGAGATCCCTATTAGTTACTTAGGAAAAGGGCATATTTAAGCTCTCATCTCAAGCTTCATTTCTACATTTTTTTTTTTTCTTGAGACAATAACATTAAGCAAATTTAACTATGATCTAACCTGTGTGGATCCAATTCCAGCTCTTTCCAGCTCGTCATCAACAAGCCTGTACTCATGCATAACCCAGTTGGTACGCTTACCATCTGGAGCCCTTCCACTATGAAATACTAAAGTTTTCTTCAGCCCCACGGTCCTTTGTTCATGCCTCACTGCTCGATCATTTCCTGTTGCTTTCCAGTACCCTTTGCTCGTCGCCCTGTTCATCCTCCCTCCATTACCGTATTTCTTGTCTAATGCACTAAAAAAATACCATTCCTGGTCCCTCGTCTTCAACCTCGACTTGTCTGAACAACCATTCGTCCCACCATCAACAGGATAAAAATAAGAGGGCAAAAACAGAAAATACCCAGAAATGCATCAGAAAAAAGAACAAATACCCACGAAATTTTCACGCAAATAAGAACACCCATCTCGAGAAAATCCAATCTTAAAGCGTCAAAACCCCAATACGGGAAAAAAGCTTAAAATTTGAAAAAGGATAAAAAAAAACTCTTCAGTCCTTTTCACACAGAAATAAAATAAAGAGGTAGATAAATTTTGTGGCAAACCAAAAAAAAAGGGAGTGACCTGCTAGGTCCCATGGCTCGCTTCTGTAAATGTCGACCTCAGAGATTGCATCAAATCGGAAGGTTTTCCCACAGACCTTGCGCTTGAGGTAGTAAATAACGAGCTCCTCGTCAGTTGGGTGGAAGCGAAACCCAGGAGCAAGTGATGTAGGAGGAGCTTGTGGTGCTACTACTAGGGATGTTGGATTCGGTGTTGTGACTGCTGGGGCTGATGGAGCTGGAAGTGGCAAAGTTTCGCGACCCATAAGGGGTGAAAGTGAAGAAGAAGAAGACGAAGATGGGTCTGGAGATTAGGGCTTCGGGTGGTGGAGTTGCCGAAGCAAAACGGAAAAGATGGGTCTTTGATTGAGGGTCAAGCAACAAAAGAGGGGTACCTTCAATGACAAGAAATTCTCACTTCGTGGCTTCCAGGGATTAATTTTTATTTATAAATACAAAATAAAAAAGAAAGAGAGAAAGAAAATAAAAAGGGACGCTTTTGGTTGGGTTACGTTACTGTAAAATGCGACAGAAATGGCAGTCACTGATTCAACAAAGCCATTCACGGAAACCACATAATTGGATTTTCTTTCACTGTAAAAAAATATAATAATAATGAATAGGTATCTTCGGAAGTAAATAATTGTGATGCATTTTTTTTTTTTCCCCATTTGTGCAATGAGATTTTGGGTTTGGGACCATTTAAGAGATAACTTGCTATCTCTGGCCAACCCAATTGAAGCGTATGTTTTTTAGAACTGGAAAAGGGCATTTCAGAGAGACGAAGTCATATTATGTATTCAATACAAATAGTAACATGAAAGAAAAGTGCAAATCTAGCTTTGCACCTTGGTTTTGGTTAATAAAAATACATTTCATTCTTTTCTTTAAAAAAAGAAAAAAAGTCATTTCATTCTTGGGATGGTTTATGCTCAAATTAGTTGTATTTGACCTTCGTCCTATGTTAATTTTCCTATCTGTGTAATTGGATTAAAATAGTGTTAGTTTAATTTTGAATCAAGGTAATTACATAAATTTATTTTAGTCAACAAATTTAAATGGCCATCATTTATATTTGAAGATTTTTTATTTGAAAAGTAAGTGTTACTATTAATATAATTTATTCAATGCATAAATACATTTTTTTTATTTCAATGCAAATGAAAGTTTGAATGACAAAAGTGATAATACAAAATAATATAATGACAAATTGAAAAACAAACTTTTATTTTAGTGTGCCAACGAACATTTTAACTATTTAAACACTAATTGAAACTCATTTTATCTTATTTTACTATACAAGATAAATAATAATAAAAATAAGTAAATCCAAGATTACTTATTAGTGGTTAGTGATATGATTAAGGTTTCACATGGTGACACAAATACATATTAAATAATCATCTTTAAAAACTTCAAATTCCTAAAGAAAAAAAATATTCAACTAGCTACATAAGATATTTTGTTGGACACATATTCCGAAGCTTATGAATATTATCAAAATAATTAATTTACATACACAAAGTCATTGAAATAGTAAATTCTTTATTATTATATTATATTATCATGAGTAAAAATGTTAATCTTAGATTCACCCAAAAAAAATGGTTAATGTTAAATTTTCTAAACAACATCTTATATTATTCTATATAGATACAGAAAAGTACACATTCCATTTGAATGAGATTCTATTTTTCTAACACATAGATAAAAGGTACATCTGCATTTTAAATCCCATTTTAATTAAGCATCCCAATTAATTTTAACCTTGATTAGGCAAATAATATTATAAAATTAGTACCACCCTGATTTTTGAAAATAATATAAATTAGTTTATTTACCTATTCGTTGCACCTACTTTAAAAACAATTAATTTGTGTTTACTATATGTTGATGTATTTTAAATTAATATTATTTGTAAGTGATAGTAAAAGATTGAATTTAATAATATATTGTGATATTAGAAAAATAATAAATTATATAAAATCTATTAAATTAGTTATATAAGATTGATAAAAGAGAAGTTAGAACATTCAACTATATATTATTATTTTTTATTTTAATTTTAGATCATATCAAATCATATTTATTGTTCTTTATGAAAAAAAATTAAGAAATAATTAATTAATTTGTTTATTTTTTTTATTTATTCTAAAAAATATTCAAACTTTAAAGAATTTCTAATTTAAAATATAATTAATTAATTCACTAATTTTCTCATCTACTCTAAAAAAATTCTCACAATTCAAAAAATTATCAATTTAAAAAGTTATTTATTAATTAATTATTTCATTATTTTTTTGGTTGACTATGAAAAGTTTACCTTTTTGAGAAAATTCTTAGACACATGTATGATGATGTAGGTTATATACTAACCTCTCGACCTCATAATCTATTGACTTAGAATTGAGATGAGAATGCATCTTAGTGAACTCCATATATAATTTGAATTAGCGCGATTTTAGTATCCAAACTTTGTCCTTGATACTCATCAAAGATGTGATTTTAATTGGCCATTTAATTAGCTTAAAGATTTTCTTGGAACAGTCATTTAATATGAATTCTTATATTATCGCCAAAAAAAAGTTATGAAAAATGCACCTAATTATTTTCATCCCTAAAACTCTTCAACCACTCTTTTTTCCTTTTCTTTTTCAAAGTTCAACCAACAAATCTCAGTATATCTGTACGGTAGAGAAAGAATTACAATTATGATTTAAAATTTTAAATTATTTAATACAAAGAATTTTAAATTTATTATATAAAAATATAAATAGAATTTTTTAACGTAAGAGCTCTTTAACTTATGAAAAGATTTTATAGAACAAAGCTTTAAATCCTCATGTGATAACATTTTACCTTTCTTATATACATATAAAAAATTATTTAGAGTTTGTTAATTTTTAGAAGTTAATGAAAAATAATAAAATTATTAATTAATTAATTAATTTACTGCTTCTTAAATCATAAATTTTTTGAATTATGAGAATCATTTGGAGGAAACAAACAATTAATTAATTATTCTTTAAAGTCTGATAATTCTTTAAAGTGAACGTAAAAAATAATAAATTAATTAATTATTAATTTTTTAATTTTCTAATAAGAAATGATAAATATAATTTGATATATTTCAAATTTTAAATTAAAAATAATAATATATAATTAAATAATTTATAATAGTGCCCTCCTAATAAGTCCATTGTCGTCAAGTTTTTCTCATCAATCTCACATAATTAATTTTATACACTTCATCTAATTTATTATATTTTCTTTATATCACAAGATATTACTAAATTCAACTTTTTACTAATATTTATAAATACTGTTGATTAAAATATACTAACATATCATACAAAAAATTATTTTTTGTGGGCAAATACTAATTTTAAAATTATTTTGAAGGATTTATTAACAAATTTTTTCTTTTAGAAAACTATATTTTAAAATTTTTAAAATATATAATCAAAAAGTTTTATGATAAGATAATCACAGAACATGATTCTTCAAAATAAAAAAATTTGGCCTATAATAATTTTAAATTTTAATATTATTATATATATAATTATTAGTGCTTAACAGATGCTGTCAAGTATCACAGCCTCTCATTTATTTGAAGATGAAACAGATGTTGTCCCCCATTGTTTATAGATCACTTTAATCAAAATACAACTTTGTACAACCATGCAATCATGTGTTTCTGGAAACCATTAGTGACTGCCCATGGAATTGAACATGTTGTATAAATATAAATGGCAAGCAAGTAACTGTTAATACCTTTTTTTATTTAAAAAACATTAAAGTATTGTTGCCAATTTTTTACATTTTACAATAAATTTCTTGACAGTTTTTTATAATTTAAAAAAGGCACTAGAATTGCATGAAGAATCTATTATATATATATATATATATATAAAATAAACTCTTTTTAACGTGATAGTTTCGTTTGATTAATTTGAACTCTATTTTAATTATTTCCTCGGCTCTTCATGCGATGTTTCCTTGCATTTTCTATATATGTATCGAAAATTTTGTAAAGCACACAAATTTATTGGAATTAATGAGAAAAATAATAAAATAATAAATTAATGAATCAATTAACAACCTCTTAAATTTAAAAATTTTTGGAACACTTTATTTAGAATGAATGAAAAAAATTAATTAATTAATCTATTCTACTGTCTCTTAAATTAAAAATTCTTCGAAGTTTAGGAATTTTTTTGAAATTAACAAAAAAATAATTAATTAATTAACTACCTCTTAAATTTTCTAATAAAAAACTATAAATATAACTTGTCATGGTCTACAATTAAAGTTAGAAGAAAAACAATATATATATATAGTGTTATTTTCGGCGCACTTATAATTTTGAGTGCACTCAATTATAATATAAGGATATAATTGTAATAATATCAATCATAAAAAAATAGTAATATTATAATTATATTCTTATATTATAACTTGTTGCATTGATACACTTAAAATTGTGAGTGCACTAAAAATTTTACCTATATATATATATATATATATGCTTGAATGGTTCATTCAACAATTTAAATCATCTATTATTATGCATCACTCAAATTAGAAGCAAAGTTAAATTCTATCACTTTATAAGATTTCAAGGTTTTTCGAAAGAACAACAATGACGACGACTTTGTATGACAAAAAGATTCCTTTATGATGGTGCTTTGTAAATGAGCTCAATACCATTACTTCTCAATCACCAATCTTACTAAACCAATTTTATATCCTTCCTTTAATTTATTATAATTTATTTATAATACAATATATTACTAAATTCAATTTTCTACTAACCTTATAAACACTATTAATCTAAGTTGTATTAATATATAATAAAATAAACTTTTTTTTTTTCAAAATTCGTGTAAATAAACTAGTTCTTAAATAAAACACTTGAATGGCAATTAATAGGATTGATTGGATCTGGTTCTTAATATATTGTTTTTTTTTTAAATTAATAGTATCAGTTTCAAAATAAAATAGATACATAATATTTGAAGGTGAGCTCAATGATAAGGTTGTATTACTTTCTGTCCTCTCTTTTTTAAATTAATACGATCACTTTTGAAGAAAAATTCAAAATATTAAATAATATTATGTATACGGTTCAAAATGATCGATTCAAAAAAGGCTGTTCAAATTGTTGGCCACCGGTCCAAAGTCTTTTTTGTTAATATAAAAATCATTAATAAATTTATTATAAAATGCCAAAAGAATTTTTTTTTAAAATTCAAAAAAAATTTCAATACATTCGTTTTTTTTTTTTTTTTGACATATACGCACTCTCACACACATATGCGCTCTAAAATGCACAAAATTTTTTGAAACTTACATCATGCACAGATATTATTAATCTTTAAAACTTGATAATAAGTTCTTTTATATATATATATATATACATATATATATATATATATATATATATATATATATATATATATATATACATGTATTGGGACTTCTATTTTATTGATGAAAAGTATTTTTTTTTATTAAACTCTCAATCTTTCATGCGATAACTCTTTTTTTTTTTTTTTGTGTTGAAAATTTCTTAAAATGTATACATTTTTTGAATAAACAAGAAAAATAATAAAATAATTAATTCATCATCTCTTAAATTAAAAATTTTTTGAAGTTTGAAATTTTTTTATAGTAAATAAAAAAATTAATGAATTAATTATTTGTTTCTTAAATCAATAATTTTTTAAAATCTAAATATTTTTTATATTAATGATAAAGAAAATAATAAATTAATTAATTGCGTCTTGAATTTTTTAATACGGTACTATAAATATAACTTGATATGGTCCAAAATTAAAATAAAAGAAAACGATATATAGTTGAATGGCTTATTTAGTGCTTTGAATAATTCATTCTTATACATTACTCAAAGTTAAAGATAATATTAATTATGATTCCATCAATTGTTGAAATTCCAGAATTCATTAAAAAGAGCAATAATAGGCGTTGTTTTATATAACAAAGAAAATCCTTTACCCTCCACACATTGTCATCACTTCTCTATTACTAATTTAATATAACCAATTTTATACAATTTATCTAATTTATTATACTTTCTTTATAGACAATATATTACTAAATTCAATTTTGTGTTAATACTTACAAACACCGTTAATTTAAAATATATGAATATATAAAGAACCAAAATAAACTAATTTTAAAACATTTATTATTAATTTGCTTGTTATTTCACTAATAACAATATGACACATTGTTAATTTATTTGCATGTAACTCAAAATTTAAAAAGTTATTCAAATACCATGCTTTCACTAGTTTAGAAATCAATTTAATTTGACATACCATCCTTTTGCTAATATATTAGTAAATTCTCTTCAAATCTTGAAAGTTGAAAAAACTACCTGTACATGATTTAGTTATTTATATATATAAAAAGAGAGAAAAAGACACACAAATTAACAAATATATATATATATATATATATTATTGAGTTTAGATCATTATTCAAACTATTCTTCTAATTCTCCATTGTTTAATTGCCTATTCACTCTTTTTAACTCTTCAAGTTCCAATTCATATGGAACTTTGCTTTTGGTTTGCCATGTATCTTTTTTGTAGGGCAAGAAAAAATATTAATTAATTCTTATGTATTTATATGACAATTAATTTGATGTATCTATTTTAGTAAAATTTACTTTTCTTCATGATCTTTGCTCTTTTTTTAAATAATTTTATTAAGATTAATACATCAAATCAATTATTACATAAGTATATTAAAACCAACTAATATTTTTTAAGGTGTACATGAAATATGTTTAAATGACTAATCAAGTTAAATTTATACCAAACTAATTTAGACCCTACTTGACACAATCTTTTTTTTTTTTTGGCCAATACAAAACAATACACCAAAGCAACACAAAACTGAAAATAGAGCAGAGAAACACACAAGAACAGACATAACAACAAAGCCAAAAAACAAAATAGAAACAATATGAAAACAGCAACCGAAAAAGGCAAGAGGCCAACCATTCAGCCAATCCCAGTCTTCCTCTAAACACTATCCTAATCCAAAATCACAAACAAAGGGAATGGGGGATTGAGGTCCCAACCTAGAGGGCACATCCCATTGTGATACACCTTATCCAACTAATCAGCAGCCAAGTTGCAAGACTCAAGACAAAACACTAGAGACAAAGCGCCTACCAAGATTGATAATATCTATAAGAATGGCCTCACTCTCCCACTCAGAGCAAACCACCTTTCCATTCACAGCTTGGATGAGATTAAGGCAATCAGACTCAAAACCAACCTTTATGAGATTCAAGGAAAGAACTATAACTATTCCCTCACGTAGAGCATACACCTCATACATAAAACTTGAACTAGTAGTAACAGGAGAACTCCACCATTTAACTGCATCCCCCTTGCAATCTTTAATCATCCCTTCAGTACTTGATGTCTTACATTTAACCTCAAACATTCCATTAGAGTTAACTTTCCACCACCCATCCATAAAAGGAAACCATGAAGCATAATTCTTTACCCCCAAACTAGAAGTATCAGTGGTAGAAGCTCATCCATTAGCCCTCTAAAATTCACCAGTAGCTTCCTCAGCTAAACTTGCAATCAACTCCGAGTTTACCATAGAACTTGCATCTAACTTTCCATATAAAACATGCAACAAAACTGAGCAAGGATTTATCTTGGTCATATAGCTCAGCATTAAAAAGAAATTGCAAGAGCCATCTATCCACCTTGGTGACCGAATATTCATCGAAGTATAATCCTAATCTACAGCCAAACAATACACCTCTCGCCCAACCACAGAAAAGAATCACATACTCTACAGTCTCTACTTCATTATTACAAATTGGACATATAGGAGAATTACCACATTTCCTTTTCCACAAATTCTCCTTGGTAGTTAAGTCCCCCTTACACATTCTCCATAAGAAATGCTTGATCTTCAGTTGCACCTACAAACGCCAAATTTTATTCCACAGCCTTCTATCAACAACAGATGAATGACCTGGATTCCTTGGTAGTTAAGTCCCCCTTACACATTCTCCACAAGAAATGCTTGATCTTCAGTTGCACCTACAAACGCCAAATTTTATTCCACAACCTTCTATCAACAACAGATGAATGACCTAGATGATCACCAATAACCATCAAAGAGAGTCTTTTGGCCACTTTATATCCTTCTTTGACTGAGTATCTATCTCCTTTCCATTCAACCCAAACAAACGATCTTCGAAAAGACTCTTTGCCAAAGTAATTCTTTTTATAGCCAAAACCTCTTCCTCAGAAAGCCACCTCTCAATCAGTGATAGCTCTCATCTACTATTCTGAATAAGTTCAATCACCTTCATATTAGCCAACACTTCTAAAGGACTAGAATTAAAGAGTCTCCTCCTATTTAAGTCAGGTATCTATAGGTTACTCCAAACATTAGTCTTCAGCCCATTACTAATTTTCTAGAAAACTGATCCTTCAGGAGCCTTCTTACTTTTAATAAACTTGACTAAATTGAAAAAACTCTTTCACCTTTTTTAACGTTAATGAAGTCAGTGTTAGGGAAATAAAACCCCTTAACAATCTTCACCAATAATTCATTAGGAGAATTTAAAATTCTCCACCTTTGTTTAGCTAATAACGCTAAGTTAAAACACCGAAATTCTTTAAAGCTAAAACCTCCTTCACTTTTTAATACAATCAATTTCCTCCAAGCAACCCAATGGATCTCCCCCTGAACCTCACTACTACCTCACCAAAAATTAGATATAATACTATCCAAATCTTGGCAAGCCTTCTTAGGAAAAAGAAAATAGGACATAGGGAACATTGGGATAACATTTGCAACTGACTTGATTAAGACCTCTTTGCCTGCCTGAGACAACAAACTATTCCTCTAACCTTGAACTTTGTTTATAACTTTATCCTTTATATATGCCATGGCCTCCACCTTAGATCTTCCCTATAGAATTGGCAAGCTCAAATATCTACCTTGGGAATCTGCCAATTGAATACCTAATATATTACTAATAGATTCTTGTAGATCTAAAGGAGTATTCTTAGAAAAAAAATGCACATTATTTCTCTAAATTAATACACTTACCTAAAGCAAGGCAATACTCATCTAGTATATCCTTCAAAATATGAATATTTTAAGCTTCAACATTTAGGAAAAATACACTATCATCAGCAAAAAAACACTGAGTATGGGAGGACATTTCCTTGCCAATTTTATACCTTTTAAAGACTCATTCCTAGCATGTGTGTTGATCATTTTAGATAGAATATTTGTAACAATGATGAATAAATAGAGGGAAAAGGGATCCCCTTGTCTAAGCCCCCTACTAGGCTCAATATTAACAACTTTCCTACTTGAGAGAAGAAGATTAAACTTTACTAAAGAAATGCATTCCATCACCCTTGCCACCCATGTCTCACAAAAACCCATCTTTAGTAAAACCTTCATAAAAAAGTCCCACTCTACCCTATCATATGCCTTGCTCATATCCAATTACATTGTCATATTATAGTTTTTACCTTTATTTGATTTCAAATAATGAAATGCTTCATGAGCAATGATGATGTTGTCTTGAATCAACCTTTTAGGGACAAAAGCCCTCAGGTTGTCCGAGATTATCTTCTTTAACAAGCCTCTTATTCTATTGGCCAACACCTTAGATATCACCTAGTAAGAAAAATTGCATAAACTTATAAGTCTAAAATTCCCTACCTTTTCAGGATTATCAACTTTCAGAATTAGCACTAAATTAGTGGCATTCAACTTTTTAAAGGAAAAACCAGAATTAAAAAACTTTTGGACCATTTCACACACTTGGACACCAACTTTCGTCCTATGAATTCTGATAAAACACCCCTGGAAAACCATAAAGGCTAGGAGCCTTAGTACTCCCAAAATCAAAAACAGCATCCCTCACTTCCATGTCTGATATCTACCTTATCAAGTTAACATTATCACCCTCTAATATCACCCTTTCAACATACTCTAAGACCTTTTCCAGACTCCTTCCGTGACCAAACAAAAAAAGGCTTCTATAAAATTACTCAAACTCCACAGCAATCTCACTTTGATTTCATGCCAAACATCATCATCACCTTTTAGTCTGAGAACTTTATTCCTTCTCCTCCTCATCAGAGTAGACAGATGGAAAAAACTTGAGTTCTTGTCCCCTTATTTAAGCCATTCCACCCTTGATCTCTAAGCCCAGTACATTTCCTTCCTTTCCCAAGTAAGCTCAATATCCTTCAAAATCTTTCTAGCTAGCTTAGCTTTCTCCTCTATCCATTCACCCTTACAAGATTTTGCATATTCACCCATCAAGCTATCAATAATCTTTCTGTTGCTTGGAAACTCAAATTTATTGCACCTGGTCAATGCTTCCTTCACCCTCTTCAAGTTATTTATAAACTCATCAAGCACCACTCGAAGAGACCTTTCCCTACCTATCAAATTTCCAACAATCTCATCATGCAAACCTTCATGCTTACACCATTATAGCTCAATTTGAACAGTCTGGGAGATTTAATTTCAGAAAAAAATTAACATCAACCACCAAAGGGAAATGGTCAGATCCAACTGGCTTTATAATAAGCACCTGAGCATTCGGAAAAGCCTCAAACCACTACAAGTTACAAAGTGCACAATCTAGCCTTTCTTTGATATTCTTATCACCCCTCATATTGTTAGACCAGGTGAATTTAGAGCCTTTAAAGCCAAATCCACCATTTTAATTTTATCCATAAAACCCTAGAAATCAGAGAATTTAGCTGACCTCCTTAGCCTTCCACCTTATTTTTTATGATTATAGAGAAAATCATTAAAATCTCCTACACACATCCAAGAACTACCATCCACAAGCAACAACTGATCCAAATGCTCCCACCAATCCTTTTTTCCCTTGTCATTCAGAGGACCATACACAAATGAAATCAAGCATATATAATTACCAAGACCTTTCAAAGTTTCCACATGGAGAAGATTTTTCCCTACTTCAACTAAATTGAGATCAATGTCATCTATCCACCGTAAGGCCAACCCACCACCAATCCCAATAGGATCAACATATCTCGCGTGCTGGAACCTTAACCTTCTTTATACTTTTTCTGATTTTCTCCTCTTATTTCTAGTTTCCATTAAGAACACTAGTTGGGGTCTATATTTATTACAAAGGAATTTGAGATTCCTCTCAAGGACACCCCAATGCCTTGACAAGTCCAAGAGATTAAGCTCATTATATCTTGATGGCTTTATCATGCCAGCCACCAAGCCTATTCTTATCACAACTAGCTCCAGATAAGAATACAACCACAGCCTAATTCACTACCCCCTTCTTCCAGCTCCCAAGATCCCCCATTTGCATCGAAACATCAACTAAGCCTTCCATCCTAGCTCTAACCCCGACTGCACCTATCTTTTTCCTACCCTTAGAAGACTTCTTGATGGCTTTTCCTCTATCAAACTCCGTTGAAATCCCTCTAAACAAATTTATCATCATCTTTTGATCCACACACTTTGCCTTCTTTAAAGAAGATTCTTTCAAAACCAAATTGGCATTCCTTTTAAGATTGATGAGTTTCAACCTTTCCACTAAATCAGCCTTGTACCTCTAGAAGTTCTTAACTACTAATGCCTTTTAAAAATTTCCCTCCCCATCATCTGATGACGTCTCAATATAATATGCCTAGGGCCCAATCTCCTTACAAGTCCCCTTATCAGACCCGAAACCAAAATCCATCATATGCTCCCTTCCCTTTTCTAGAATCTCCTCGCAGATAAAAGGCACACCAGCCTTGGACTTGCTTTTAACCGAGCCTTCTAAATTGACCTCCTAAGGTCCAAAGGAACGATCCATATCCTTTAGTTCACCTACCGTAGACTCCACGTGCGCCCCATAAGCTTTACTACAGCCCATCCTCACTTGTTTTGTGCCTCCAAAGTAGTTAGGATTGTAACTAATGGAATTAGCCGCCAAAAATTCTTCCCCATGGAAACCCCCACCCATGCTCCATGCTACGCACCCCATTGCCCTACTCAGTATCTATGGAAGCTTCATCACCTTAAGACAATAACACTACCTCCGCCATTACCCACAACAGCTCCATCCCTACTTCACTTCTAAACTTTCCTTTATGAGCACCTATCCCTAAACTTCCATCAAACAACTCACAGGATTTTAAATCATGCCTCAGTTTGCTATACCCAAAGCAAAAATTCTAGAGCTTCTCGAATTTTACTGAAACCCAGATTCTTGGCAACTTCGACCTAGGAACCTAGAAACCCACTACCAGTGGATTTAACAGATCAATTTCCACTCGAGCCCTTACAAAACTCCTCACAATTCCACCATTAACCCTTGGGTGCTCGAAAGCCTTCACCAATCCAACCATGCTCACTAGCTTCATGAAATTATTCTCAGTCATCCCTTCCCTGGGAATCACATGAAATAACACCCATAAATCACAGCTCTGTAAGTTGACTTCCTCAATAGCTAGCAAATGACGCCAAACCTTTAGCACTAACAGTTGCCCCATAATTGTCCAAGGGCCATCCCTTAGGATTTTTAACATACGCCCTTTCTTTCCAAAGTTAAAGATGAAACAATTCTCTCCAACATCATTAATAGACACACCCTCTCTTAGATTCTATCCTTTTAAAATGAGGCTCTTTATTGCATTCCTATTCATACTTCTATTCATCAAAATATTCCCTACCAGAGTCTATGAACATACCTTAGATTCTTGTTCTACCTCTTAATCCGAATTGATCGTCATTCTATCTCCACCTCCCTCCTGTTCCTCCATACCCCTTAAAAACTTCTTCAAAAACTATAATTGATATCTCTCCCAGACATAGCAGGGAAGAAATGCAAAACAAAGGAAACCACTAAAAACAATTCAAAATAAGATCGTACATAAACCAAAGGCCCACGATTAAACACCCACAAAGTAGGGAGGTTTCACTTTTGCTAGGGGAAAGGTTTTTCTCTACCTGACACAGTCAATCACCAAACAAACTATAAATAATAATATAACTTTTTCATTCACCTGGCACTTTGGGCCAACTTTGAACTCTCATCACTATATTTGAGATAAAAATGTGTTAATTTAATAAATATTATTAAATAAAATGTATAATTTTAAATTGTTTAAAATTAAAATAAAATAACTTTTTGATCACCTAGTATTATAAAATTTAATTTAACAATTTAAAATTTTTACACCGTACAATCTAACAACTCAAACTTAAAAAGACAATTCCCACCCTAATTCCTAATACACATATGCATTAGTGAAAGCACTAACAGTGAATGTGTGAGGCGGCCTTTCCTGTTAATTAATTATCCAAAGGTACTGGTTATAGTTAACAAATCGAACACGTATATTAATAAATGTAGTATAATATTAAAATCCATGGAAACGGATACAAAAATACAAAAATAGAAAGAGTTTTTTTTTTTTTTTTTGTATTTGAAGCGTAGCAACTAGTAACATTAAAAACTTTTCAGTCTTTTTTATTTAAAAATATAATATCTTATATCCAAAATATTTATCTTTTTTATTATAATCATTTTAAAAAATATTTACTACTTGTAAAAGTTTTAAAAAATAGAAATAAAGAGAAGAAAGAAAACTATTCATCCAAACAACTGGTTTGGACTTCTAACATCATAAATTGTTATATCTTACTCTTTTCAAAGGAATGACATCTTGGATCGAAGAAGATTAAAAAAAAATTATTTCTTTCATTCTTATATTTTAATATTTTTTTAAAAAAAATTAAGACTTGTCAAAATTATTTTTGAAAAAGAAAGGAGACTTTGCACCCAAATCAGAGCTTTTGGATATGCAAAAGAATCCAATCTTGAATAGTAAAATACCTTTATGGTCCCTCACTTATTATAAAAGTATCATTTTGATCCATTACTTTTTAAAATGTCCAAAATAATCCTTACTTATTGAAAAATATCACACTTAATCCCTCATTTATTGAAATGTCTAAAATAGTTTCCCGTTTATTAGAAAATATTACATTTAGTTCCTCATTTAAAAAAATTAAATTTAATCCATTAAATTTAGGACTTATGGTTTGGTAGAATAATTAAATATGATAATTTTTTAAAAAGTAGATGACCAAATGTGACATTTTATAATAAGTGACAGATTATTTTAAAAATTTTAATAAGTGAATAACTAAAATGATAAATTTATAATAAATAAAAAACCAAAAACATATTTTTCTCCAATTTCAAACATAGTTGGTGGATATCGCTCTAGTTAAGAATCCAACAATGAAGATTTGCGATTTTGAATATGGAGAATCATTGGAGGTTGGGGATGATGTTACAAAATTAGGGTTCATAATTTTGGGCCATCACAAGCCATTTGGGGTATTATTAATTGCTCACAATTGAATGAGGACCAAGAGAATTTCATGTGATAACCCATATATGATGTTAGTATTTTGTTTGATAACCAAAAGTAGTCTAATTCTTGATGACTGTAGTTTGGATTTTTAAAATTAGGGACAAATTTAAAATTTAACTAATACGAGAGTAAAATTTATTTAGTTATATTATATTAAATTAATTAATATAATTTTCATTTTATTTTAATAATTTAACTTTTATTATTAAATATTGACAAAGTAAGGGAAGAAAGTTTTATGTAAGTAGATAAGTTTTTATTAGAGAGAAATACATTTTTGGTTCCTCACCTTTGGCCATTAAATCAATTTGGTCCCTAAAAAATAGAAAATACTAAATTAGTCCCTCAAAGATTCTACTATTGTCATATTTGGTCATTTTGAGATGTTAAAATTAATCTGAACTAGATCATTTTATATTGATGCAACATTTTATATGCCGAAGTTGATTAGTAGTTTGTCCCATTATTAAATAATTTAGTCTCTCTTCTTACATTACTATATTGATTTAGTCCCTTATTTTCACAATTAGATCAATTTGGGCCTTTAATCTTTGACATTATATTAATTTGGTCCTTCATCTTTTGACAGTAGATTCATTTGGTCCCTTATCTATCATCATTAAATCTATTTGGTCCCTTAAAAATTTCAATGTGATCAAAATTAGTCCTTAACAATAAAAATAAAATAATTATGGTCTCACTTCCAAAAGATTTTTAAAGTTGGTTAAAATAAAATATGAACATAAATAGGATTTAACAGCAACACATGATAAATTACCTAATATGTTAACACAAATACACATATACATATAGTATTTAACTTATCCTAAAACCACAAAATACATATATCTATGCATCAATACCCATATTGATGGGTCATTCACTAGTGTTTTTTTTTCCTTAACCAACACAACATAATTATTTTGAATAATTTATTAATATTTTACTTCTTTTATTAAATTTTATAATTATTTTTACTTAATTGAATTAGATTTATCATTCCCTTATATTTAGCTATTTGTTTAGCTCATATAACTTAAACTCTCAAAATATTAATCAGTTTTACTTTATAGTAAACATAATTATAATGTGAACAATTTGAACACTACTATTAAAATTACTTTTCACTTATAAACTCATACTATAATTATAATAAAATTTAAAAGCATGCAATATTTTCAAAATATAAATACTTTAAGATGATTTTATGTGATTAATTAATTATGTACATTACATAAATAGGATCTATATAAATGTTTATATTTCTAAAATGATATCATATAAAAATAATTGAAAATTTATTGAAGATTCCAAAAAGAGTTACCTTATGTTTAAAAGTTAAAAAAAAAAAAATTACTACTATTTGAAAAGAAATTATGTTAAAAAATATCTCAATAATTATTATGCAAATCAAATAAGTAGAAGGAAATTATATTAGATTTTGAAATATTAATGCCTATAAATTAACAAGAATTATATTTTATAAAATTTAATAGAAGAAGTAAAATATTAATTAATCATTAAAAATAATTATATTGTGTTGCTCAATAAAGAAAGCACAAATGAATGACTTATCGATTTGGAAAATGATGAGGTATGTGTGTTTTGTGGTTCTAGAATAATTATAAATTGAATGTTATGTATATGTTTATGCATTTGTATTAATGTAACAAATAATTATTATGCGTTACTGTTAACTCCTATTTGTATTCTTATTTTATTTTAACCTACATAAAATATTTTTTGAAAGTAACACCATAATTATTTTATCTTTGTTGCTAAGGACTAACTTTGATCATGTTGAAATCTTTAAGAGACTAAATTGTTTTAGTGACAAATGATGGGGGACCAATTTGATATAATGATGATAAATGAAAGACTGAATGAATCTAGTATCAAAAGATGAGGGCCTAAATTGATTTATTGTCGAAAATTGATAGACCAAATTGATCTAATTATAAAAGATAAGGGACTAAATCAATATAGTGGTGTAAGATAAAGGACCAAATTATTCCATGATAGAGCAAACTACTAATCCATTTCAACAAATAATGTGTTGCATCAATAGAAGGTAGTCCAGCTCAGATTAATTTTAATTTCTCATGACGGGAGGGCCAAATGTGATCACAGTACAATATTTGATGGACCAATTTAGTATTTTTAATCTTTCAGGGACCAAATTGATCTAGTGGCAAAAAGTGAGTAACCAAAAATATATTTTTCTTTTTTATTATTTAAGGAGTTAAATTAAGAAAATAAGATAAAATTATATATAAAGCTTAAAATCTTATATAATAATCTAAATCTAGTCAATGCGCGAATAATTCTACAAATAATTTATTTGGTTTATAGTTAAATCTTTTTCATAATTACTTTTGTATTTTAAACTATCATTTGCATATAAGTCAAATTTAGCTTCTATCTTTAGATAAATTGTATTACTGTAAAACTTATTTTTTAAATAAAAATTTATAAACATAAATTACACTTATGTAAACTCTTCTATTTTAGCAAAATTAAATTTGTAAATCATGTCAACTTAAAATTAAGTTCACATAATTCAAACCCAAACATATATTAAGAGTTTTTTTTTGTCAAGATAGTGAGAGATTTTTTCTTTATGTAATGAAGTTGAATATGTCATTTACTATCAAACAAAATTTACTGAAGTCTAATTACATGATTTAATCATCAATAATATTTAAATAAAAAATTCAAATATAAGTTTTTTCCATCAACAAATAGAATAATAAATATTTTATTTTTGTTTACCTATGTTGTTTTGCCAACTTTTTTATTCTAACACTGTAGTAAAAATAATTAATACTCCATACCTGCTACCACAAATTTTATCTCGATTGTTGCATTGTACTCTTTTTAATATAATATTAGGGTCACATGGTGATGGACATGAATTTAGATTCACTGCCGTACAGCAAATCTACTGTGCGGCAGCGAATCACACAAAATTTTTTTTTGTTTATTTTTAGTTATTATTATTTATTTCTTTGATCCGCTGCAGCACAATATATTTGTCATAAGGCAGCGAATCCAAATTCGATGGACATATTGGTCACGACCACATGACCAAGGCGACCCAATTTTTTTGTTTTATATTTAAAAAAAAACTATTTTGGTCTTTTGATTTAAAGTTTATTCTCATGTTAGTCATTTATAAATTAAAAGTTTAGAATAATCATATGCTTTTGAATATAATCTTATTTTGGTCCCCACAAAATTCAAAATCCTCAAATAGTATTCCATTTTCAGAATTTGACTTAAAATAATCCTCCTTTATTTCATTTAGAGAGAGATTACTTTGAGCAAGTTTTTGAAAGTAGAGGATTATTTTGAGACTTTCAATTTATAGAAGGCCAAAATGAGATTAAGTTTAAAAATGAAAATAAAGTTGCCAAGTAATTTTCTTTGTTTGACACGTTATCTACTTTAAATATTGCAATTTTCTTAATCTCCCACTCCAAGCAATTTTTTGTTGGAAATAAAGTTGGTCGTAAATTAAAAGAATTTTTCATAGTAAAATATATTTTACATTATAAAAAATAAATTTCATACATGTTTTTACATCAAGGATCACTTTATATATATATATATATATATATATATATATATATATATATATATATATATATTGTACATTTAAAAAAATTAGGAGCATTTAATTTTTGCGTTGAAATCTTGCTTGGTTCTTATAAGGAGTAAGTAATAAACAATGCACCAAAATTGGGGTTTCTAAGTTTCATTGGAATTGTCTTCAGGCATTTCTCTGGAATTCATTTTCTAATGTTGTTTAATAAAGGTTGTTAATTTTTAAGCTCAAATAAGATTACTATAAACTACTAACCAGATCTTGAGGCAGTTGACATGCAAAAAAAGATAAAGAATAAAAATATCTAAAAAATTTATGAACAGCTATAAGTTGTAGAAAATTCACATTTGGATTAAAAAATGGGTGAATTAAATACTTAATAAAACTTTGCGCTAGCAATTTATTAAAATTGAACCTTTTTTTATGACCATCAAATGCTTTTTAAAGCAAAAAACAAATGCTCGTAATTTTTTTAATGTACAATATATATATATATGTATATATATATCCAAGAAGATGTTAAAATATGTATGGAATTTATTTATTTTTTAAATGTGCAATATATTTTACTATGAAAGTTCTTTTAATTTGAAGCCAATTTTAATTTTTAACAAGGAAAATTATTTGGAGTGGGAGACTAAGAATATTGCAATATTTAATAGTAGACGATGTGTCAGGCAAAGAAAATTGTTTGCCAACTTTATTTTCACTTTTGAGTTTAATTTTATTTTGATTCTCTATAGATTGAAAACCCCAAAATAATCCTTCACTTTCAAATACTTACTCATAGTAATATCTCTCTAAATGAGATAAAAGAAGACTATTTTTAGTCAAATTTTAAAAAATAGAGTATTATTTGAATATTTTGAATTTTGTGGACATCAAAATGAGATTATATTCAAAAGTATATGGCTATTTTAAAACTTTTAATTTATAAAAAACTAAAATGAGAATAAATTTTAAACTAAGATGTCAAAATAATTTTTTTTTTTTTTGAAAAAAAATGTGTGGCAGTCCATCATGGGTTGCATGGTCTGACACCATGTGACCCTACTATTATATTATAGGAAAAATTATAATGCAACAAATTGGAATAATAAGATTCATAGTAACATGTACAAAGTATTAATTAGTTTAACTGTAGCGTCAGAATGAAAAAACCTTGTTTTGGCTCCCATTTGAGGGATTTCCATATACATATATATATATATATATATTCAAGAGAGTTCAATATTCTAACGCCGAATCCTTTCCCTGTATTTCAATCTTTAATGTATATTTTTTTTTTATTATCAATAAAAATTATATATTTCCACTACGAGTTTGTTCAAATTCCATTTTTTGTGTTCCATAGTTCTCCATTAGCACTCGAATAATAATAACAGAAATCTAAGGTATGATAAACTAAGCTCCGGTAGGAAAACTAAGGTGAAATTTATTTTACAAAATTCATAAAAATGATTTGATTCTATTGTTTGATTATCAGTAAAATTACTGCTAATTAAAAACATGTTTTTAAATTACAACATGAGTACACCTTATATAGGAAACGAAATAGGGTTATGCTGGTTTAAGGTTAAAGGAGGAAGGTCTATACATTGAGTACTGTAAAAAATCCTTGTATGAAAGAGGATAAAGTTATTTTAAACTTGACTTTAAATTGGTAAAAAATTAAGTTATGATTTAATCATGTTTTTGCTAAACAGTGATTTTATCGGGTTGTCACATAATATATGTGTATATATATATGTATACATAAATAAATTTTTCATTTTCTTAATTAAAATTAAAATATAGTAAAGAGAAAAGTATAAAATTGATCCTTCACTTTTGTATATTGTGACAATTTGATTCATCATAAATTTAAATTTGTATAAAATTAGTCCTTCACAAATTCAATTATGTACAAAACTAGTCATTTGGTTTGTATTAATGAAAAATTAATTTTACATAAAATAAAATTTATAAAGGGCTAATTTGTAAAAATTATTTATTAAAAACTAAACCATCACGAAGTACAAAAATAAAATAATAATTTATTACTTCTCTTGAAGTCTGATACTCCAATTGGCTATACCCTATAGATTTCTCATCATTAAAATTTTCAATATAATTATGTAAATAATCTAATATGATGATAAATGAAATAGGAATTATTGAAAATATGTTACTTTTTCTTTAAGGAAATATGATGGTTTGCAATTGCCAGAATACGATAATATTTTTAGTAAGATAATCAAAGCTTAAAAATTATTCAATTTGGTTTTTTTTTATAATTAGAGATTTAAATTTAACGTTAATGTCAATTGAGATCAGCTTTTTAAGATTATGCTAGATTGTCTTGGTAACATGGATTTGATCATTCTAGGCTTGAGAAGATATTGACGCAATATAAAATCAACTTAAATTAAAAATTATGAATTTTATACCATATCTGTATGTCTGCAGAAAAAAATTGTAAATATATATTAAAATGATTTAAAGATACACAAATTTTTATATATTAAACTATTTTGGTCCCTCACGTGTTATTTGAATCTTAATTTAATTTCTTATTAATTTTCAATTTCAATTTAATCTCTCACTAATATGAAAGTTAATACATTTAATATCCTCTTCTTAATTAAATTTTGACTAAATATAAAAATATTTATATTAATGAGAGATCAAATTAAAACTAAATTTATAAGTAAGAAATCAAATTGAGATTGAAAATTTTGGACTAAATTGATACTAAACTTACAAGTAAATGATCAAATTAAAACAAAAACTTGGTAAATAATTAAATTAATATTATCCTCATGAGTGTGGAACCAAAATGGTGTTTTATAGTGATTGAGATTTTTATTAAAATCATATTTGAATAAAACATATCTATATATAAAATAATACTTTAATATACCAACTAAATCCAATTCAAACTTCTAATTTTCAGCTCGGAGATTGACTCCACTTCCACTATCACAACCACTCATTTAAGTTTCAAGGATGAAGCTCATGCTGTCCCCATTATTTTCATTTCACTTTAATCAAAATCAAGTTTGTACACCGATATAATGATTGTTTATTTTTCCTTTTTTGTTCAGTGTAATGATGTGTTTCGGAAAACTTATAGTGACTACCATGGGATTGGGCACATGTAATATAGAAAATAAAATGTAAATGGGAAGCGAGTAATTATCAATGAAAATTCACAAAAGTATTGTTGGTATTTTGATAATTATATAATTAATTTATCAACAATAATTTATTTTGTATGATTTTAGTGTTGATCTTAACTCCGTATTTTAATCTTGGCAACCAAAAAAAAAATCTCTATTTTAATATAAAATCTTAAATTTCAAAATATTAAGTTTATATATATTTTTTCTCCAATTTTATCTAATAAATAATATTTTTATTTTCGTTCACTCTAGGACCTAAAATTATATCATTTTTTTAATAAATATAATATATTCGAGATATTTGAGACATTCTTACAAACCTCGACGCCCTAGATTATGTCAAATTGTTCTTCATGAAAGAAAATTACAATTGCAAAAAGTTCAACAAAAATCAACAATTTTTTTTTTTGGTTAAGGATGGTGATGTTGATCCAACTTGCTCTAACTTGCCTCGTTGTGCTTTATTAAGGCTGGGCAAGTCAACATTTAAAGATTTGGGTTCAATATATTTGATCAATTGACATAAAATGCACCAATTTAATGGTTGTTATTGAATGAAATATGAAAATATAATAATTTAAACTAAAATTGAGTAACTGTATACAGTTAAAAATTTTAATATTAGTTACTTACGGTCTTAAAATTCAATTCAATAGTTGAACTATGCTACCTAACAACTGGAGGCATAATTCGTGCCTCCAAATGCAATAAATTTAAACCCAACATTTAACCATGCAAGTAATAGGACTCATGAAATAACCTAAAAGCATTTTTGCAAGGATGGGGTAGGTTCGTGTAACATGCCCACCCTCATCTCATTTTTCTGATTACACTTTATTCTTAAAGAGATCATGTGTTAATTTTACATTTTAAAGGAGTCAAATAAAAAAATTTATATGTAAAATGATAATTTTAAAAAAATTTAGGGAAAGTATAGGACAAAAATGAAATAACTATAAGGCTTTCTTTGGTAGTTGAGAGAGGCAAGTGAAGGAGAGAGAATGGGCGAGGGAATAAAGTGTGGAGACATTTTTGTAGCTAGGAAGCAAGATTGCCTCGCAGTACGAAGATGAGAGACTTTATTCTATTAATTGGGTGATGGAAACAATAGAGACTCCATTGAATGCTGGTGAGAAGACCAAAATGACCTCAAATCAATCTATCTTACCTATTATCCTATCTACCATTTTTTATCAAGCATGGGAAAAAAAGATAGGAGCAGCTAGTGTTAACTTCCCACAATTCATATTATATTGTCCAATTTTGGAAAGAAATGTGCATATTAGTAATCAGTTTCAGGGCTTTAGTCATAATATTTTGAACACTTTATAAATGGATTTTGTATATAGTTCCACACACAAATTAAATACTATAGATGACAAATTTTGGCTTGATTATGCTTTTATTAGGTGATTTACTGTGGAATGAATGTTTTTGTAAAGTACCAATGTAAAGGAAATTAAGTCAAAGTTATCTTAAAGTTTGAGTGATAGAAACCTAAGCTCTAAGCATTCATGATTACACTTGGAAGTCATTTGTTAACATGTAGCAACATCACTTGGCTGGTTAGGACTACAAAAAAAATAGAAATGGACAGAATGGAATGTCGCCATGACTAGCTAAGAGCAGGTTATGGTGATGTATCAATTTTTGCAAAATAAGAACGTTTTATGCCTAAAATTTTTGGGGTTTATAAGGTTTTCTTTAAGGGTTTTTGCTGGAGGCAGTTGAGGGACTGTTTCTAGTGTGCTATGAGAGTTGGAGAAGGTTCTTAGAGGCAAGGAAGAGGCTTGGGTGAAGAGAAAACAATATTTTCCTATAGTTTCCTCTATCCTTTTTTTTTTTTTTGTATTTTCTTGATGATTCTAGTATTAGACATGTTTTACATGATGGATTATGTGTTATTTAGTGGCTAGATCTTTGTAACTAGGATTATTATGAGCCCTAACATGGATTAGTCCTTGTTTTCCTTTTTTCCTTACTTTTAATGGTATATATTTAATCTTATGCTCCATGCTTTCTAATGAATTGACTACCTATTGGGCTGATTCAATATTCTAGTAAAACTTAGAAAAGAGATATTGGTATTAAACCTTAGATTAAGTTGTGTGAATACTTGAATCTTGTTGAATGAGTAAATAGTTTTGCCAATGAAATAGGAATATACTCATTAGCCTCACATAGTCAAATTAGAGCTCGTGGATGGGATTGATTGGTTTAATCACATTAGGAATCAAGGATTAACTATGTATAAGCTTATATGTCACTTGGGAAAATGCTTGTAAGCACCTTAAACCTTAGGCTAGCACATATGAACATTAAAAGCAAGGTTCATAATGTTAAATGAAGTTTTAGAAAGTGTTACGGGGATTAATAATTTTAGGCTCCACTACCATTGAAGCTACCTGAGGATATCTGTTTCGTTATATGTTTAATTATGCTAATAGATTTAGTTTCTTTTTACACATACTTACAATTAATTGGCTTAATTTAGGCCAGTATATGAATTTAATGTTTAACAATTTCTTAACTATTAAATTCTTATGAGACAATACTCAATTCATTTTTATATTACTTTTGCAATACATATACTTGCATAAGCGTGTAGTTAGACCGTAACAACTAGTCTTGAGTTCTTTTGTCTCTGTAGTTCGCTAGACATTGTTGGAATACTACTATCAATCGTTCATTGGTTATGAGCTAGGTAGTTAAGACTTCGTCCTCCTTTATCGTGACTTTCCTATGACTTTGTATTACAACTTTAGATTTAATGAGTGAAAGAAACAAACTTGCAAAGGACGATGACATGGTCAAGAGGATGTTGAAAAAGATGAGTTTACACAACAAGGATGAACGAAAGAGACAAATTTCTAGGCAATCATTCTCTTTATTAAACAATATTATATATTACTTTTATCATAAAGGGCATTTTTGTCTTTGTACATCTCATCGAATGAAGAAAAAAAAGCTAACACTTTATTATTATATCATACTATACATAATTTTTTATCTTATGATTCTTTCATTTTGAATTATTTTCATTCTAAAAAAATCACCCCATCCTACCAAACGGGCCTAAGTAAATGAGACAAAGATAAGAAAAAAATATTATGATCTATCACATTATCATCACTTAATTGCTGAGACTTTAGTAGATTACTTAAGGTGTATGAATATTCAATAGGGTAAAAAATTAATGATAATAAATCTGCTATAATTTTTTGGCTCAAATTGCGTTATGAGATGAAATTTAAAAATAGTTGCATTTCAAGAAAATTGCTTTTAATGAGAAATGCTTGGGGTTTCCAAGCCAACCATGGTGAGAATAAATAAGGATTGCGTTTTAAATTCATTGAAGACCATGTGTGAAAAAGATGAATATTTTTCCTCTGCCAAGGAAACACAATTTGACAAAACCACTTATCGTGGGTCGTGTCCCTAATCTGTATTAGGAAGGAAGTGTACTTGTTAATATTAAATGTGTAAGTACATGACTAAGGATATTACCTGTGTTATCTGGTTTTATTTAGTTGTTTTCTTTGATAAAGAAAGAAAAAAAAGAAAAAGAAAACTTGTGTACCAATAATAAATTTTGAGGACTTTAGGTTCCACATCGATGAAAAATAGAAAGAGAAAAGAAAATTTTAATCCATCCCAACTCACTCAGTGAGTTGTTTTCCCCTCCCAAAATCTTTTTGTCATAAGCTCACATTGTTTTCATTGACGGATAATTCAAAGAGTTAGATTTACATTGAGTTTTTTCTTAAAGTATTTGTTATTAGGTTAATAATCAAAATATGATCAGCTTATAATTTTATTATATTTTAATTATGAAACTAATAAAAAATATAAGAGTAAACTTATTTAAATTATGACAAGGTTTTGATGGAGGGACGCAAAGTGCTATTACGTCATTTGATCCAAATACGATGAGTGTATAATGCTTTTTAGTAATAATATGGCAAGAGTTTAATATAATTAAATAATTAGTTATTTATAATGAATCATTCACTTACTAGTTATTATTGAATAATCAAGTATTCGTTATATTTTAATTAAAAAACTAATTATGTATAAATTTTTGTCTAAATGTGAAAATGGAGTTGCTTCCTAAGGTGGCAGCAATTGGAAGCAAATTTTTAAAAGCAGATTCCCTTTGCCAGCATCCATGCTGTTAGTAGGGAATTATATTTAAAATAACATATATGTGAGAAGCAAATTTTTTTAATTAGACAACATGTATGTTGTATTATCTCGTATTTATTTGTAAATTTATAATTAAAGATAATAACTTTAGAATATTTTCATAAGAAAGTTTAGATATTGAAATATTTTTATAAGATTTGAAGAATAAAATATTCTTCTATTTTAAAGGATATTGTTCTAGGATTTTAAAATATTATCCGAAAACTCGGTACAATAAAATTGGGTCTCTAGATCTCGTAAAAATATTTTAAATTTTAATACCTTTTATCATAAATATCATATGAAATATATATGTAAAATTTTTAACATTCATTCTCACTTTCTTTTAATTTTTTATGTAACTATACATAATAAAATTATTAGATAATTACAATAGATGTACTGTCCTTTGAGGTAATTTACTGGAGGCACTGTTGATATATTTATATAACCGTAGGAACTGTAACAGTTAAACCGGACTACTGTTCGGTCAAGTTTGGTGATTCGGGTGAGTGAGACCAGTGCTGGGGGGGGAGGGTCTTTGTCTGCATGCGGAATAGATTTGAATGTGGATGAGGACAAACATGTGTTGCACGTGTAAGATAAAAGATTCTTGCATGTGCCACGTGTCGCAATCAAGATTCTTTAAAGATTTAAGACGCTATTATTATATTTGTAATGAAATCCTCGGAGATCACGGGTTCAGGTAGATTTCATTCGCCACTTTCAGGTTAGGAATATACCTGGGTTCTTTCCTCTTTTTTTTTGTTTTCAGTACAGTTTTATCCGTTCATCCCTCTTTTAGACTATATTTAGATAGAGGGTGGGAAGTAAATAATAAGAAATAGAATAATTAAATTTAGATAAATGTATATTTGGATGTTTTTACGATGAAGGAATAAAATAGTAAAGAAAGGTTTTTAAAATTTTCTTTAACCATCTAAAATATTATTTTATTGTTCTTTTAAATTAGGAGATTAAAAATGGAAGGGAGTAATTCATTAGTTAAAAATATTATTATATCTTTTAAATTTTTTAAAATTATAAATTTATCCAATGTTTACATCGTGAATAATAAATTTAATTTTTATCTTCTTCTTCTATTGAATTATTAATTAAAATATCAAATTTATTTATTTACTAAAATAAGTAATTTTTATATATTATAAATTATTTACATAAGATATATATATATATATATATGTATATATTTTTTCATTTCATAATTATGTTGCATTTGTGAATTGAGAAATTAAAAGAATATAATAAAAAATGAGTTACATTCTTATTTCATGTATTAAACTAAGATAAAATTATTAATTATATGTTTATATTATAAAGGATAATATTAAAAAAAATAATTAATAAGTCATTCAATTTCATTTATTAAAACTTCCAAACAATATATCTATTTAAATCATTTCACTTTATTTCATTTTATTTTATACTATTCTATTAATGACTACTCTCTTCTATCATTTCTTTAACTTTAAAACATAACCTTAGATTCAGCAATGCCACACGCTTAACTAGAGTTTGAATTTTGAATTTTTACTCCACTAATTTTATATCACTTGAAAATCATATTCACCTTGAATGGTGAGACCTAGGTTTTATTTAAATATATAAATGAGAAAAATATATTTTTAGTTTTTAATTAATCATAAAATTATTATTTTAATTTTTCACTTATTTAAATACTCAAAATAATCTCTCAAAAAAATTATTAAATTAAATTTTTGTACTAAATTTTGGGTCCTAACTTTAAGAGACCAAATTTTAATTTTTTTAAAAAGTGCAACATCAAGTGTTACATTTTTTTAACTTTTAACTTTCTTTCCCGTCACTTCCATTTCCTCTCCCATCATGGAATTTCTCCGTAAATGGAATCCAAATCCTTTCTCTCTTCCTTCTCCATCATCCATTTCTAGTGGAGTTAAAGAACTCTTAGCTTAGTCACCTTCATCATAACACGGAATTCTATCATAGACTGCATTTGATCAAGTTTCCTGACATACACACAATTATTTTTATAAATTTAAAATTTGTTTATAGTGAATAAGAAAATTAATAAATTAATAAAATACATTTAAATAAATATTTTGAAGTTAATAAAAAAAATTATAAATAAATAAATAAATTATATTTAAACTTTTTTAATTAAAAACTATAAATATAACTTCACATGGTCTAAAAATTAAAACAAAAATATATATATAATTATATAATTTATAATGATATATTTTCAATAAACCCATTGCTATTACTTTTTTTAAAATAATTTCACATAACTAATTTTATAAACTTACTCTAATTCATTATTATTTTTATATCACAATATATTATTAAATTCAATTTTTATTCATACTTACAAACATTATTAACTTAAAATATATTGATATATAATAAAACAACCTAAAATTCTCACATTGCTCTTTTACATAAATTTGCGAGCTCTATAACATGCTTTTTATTTTTAATGTTTTTGAATTTAAGGAGGAAAATAATCCACGTTGGCAGCTCACTTCAGTGGTTCTCTATAAGCACTTTGATAGGGCAACGAGTGATTTGAAAATTTTATTTGTACACCTTTTATTTTGACTAAATTAAATGTATTAAAATATGTATTGTTTTCATCACAGTCGTTAATTTTTAAAGCCGAGTTTTTTTCATATATGTTGAATACATATATTTAATACTTTTATATATATATATATATATATATATAATTTATATAAAATATAATTATTCAATGCATCATATCTTGTATATACTTTTTAAAAATAGAAATAATTTTTAAAGTAATAAATGAATAGTGTATAATTTAAATAATTTTTACGAGAAGTTGTAATTTACTTAAGAAGTCTAGATATGTGAGAATCATTTTAAAATAGAAGTAATATTTAAAAAAATGAAATTAAGATCTTTATTAATGTAGTTGGTTTATCATTTAAGACACTAAAAAACTTTACATTATAAAAAACAAGTTTTTGCTTACCAAAAGGTTTTGTTTAGCTAATTACTTGACATTCCTCCAAAATCATATTTGTTTTCAAAATCTTCGTTAACAAATAAGTATAAAAAATTACATGTATTAAATAGAATAAAATATTTTTTTAATTCCTTATTTATTGTAAAAAATATCAATTTGACATGTTACTCATTGTAATTCCTAAATGGTCCTATACTTATAACAAAAAATTGTTATATTCTATTATTTATCTCATAGAAATATACCATATTTTATCCCTTTAATCAAACTTTAAATTTAAAGTCGAAAAACTAAATTTAATATTTTGTAAAAAATAAAGACTAAATATAATAATTTTTAATAAGTAAAAAAATTTTAAAAAATTATAATAAATAAAAGATTAAAATAATAATTTTATAATAAATGAACAAAACGTACATCTCAAATAAACATAAAACATCATATTGATTTAAAATTTTGTTTTGACCAACAGGTTAATTTAAGTTATAATTTTTATAACTAATACTAAGAAGGTAATTTTGATCAATCCAAATTAAATATAAAATAATATTTGATTATGATAAATTATTGAATAAAATTTAATAATTTAAATTTATAAATAAAAATATAATTATGAGTAATTATATTAATTTAATATGAATTTAGATCAATAAATTTTTATTTAATAATATATTATAATTAAGTATGATCTCATATTTTGATTAAAATAAAAAAAATTTCTAACAATTTAGATATTCTCATATTATGATAGAAATATAAAATCATGTTAAATTATTAGATACAAATTTAATAATTTAAATTTATATTAAATTAATATAATCACTAATAATTATATTTTTAATATATAAATTTAAACAATTAAATCTTTACCTAATATCCTTTTATAATTAAATATAACATCATAGTTATCCAGATAGGATTCGTAATTGAATTTCAGTGTAGTAACGAAGATGACGGAATTGGGCGGGGAGAAGAAAGACGAGCCGAAAGGTGGGATTGCGTGAAGCGTGCATGGCAAACACTTGTCGGGCTGAGTCACCCGCTCTTATGATTTAAACTAATCTGGAAGCAACTACGTCACCCTCGACATTCAATTTCAATTTTCAAATCATACATTGCCTACCGCCCTCCCGGAGAGCGTACGTCACACGCCCCGTCCTGTTCAGCTCTCCAATTGTCTCCTGAGATTTCAATAAACCATCTAATTAATACGTATTACAAAATAACGCATCTATATTTCAAAATATTATTTTATGTCTTCTGTTAGTTTGATTAGAAAGATAAAACAGCTTAAAGTCATATTAACATATATAATTTATGTAAATTATTAAATAATAAGAAAACATAAAAAAATATGTTTATAATAATAAGAAATTTCTTTTAAAAAACTATTGTTTTAGTTAACTTTTAAATTTAATCTCATTTTAATCCTTTACAAATTAAAAATCTTTTACTTCTTAAATTCTAATTCAAAATAATTGTTTACTTTTGAATTTATTCTTATTTGAATTACTTTGTGTCATATTTTTAAAAAAATAAAAAATATTTTAAATTTTGAGACTTTCAAATCATGAAAGTTAAATTTAATTAAATTCATAAATAAATAACTAAAATGACAATTTTTCCTACTCTCCCAGACAAATCTACAAGACTACTTACTCTTTATAACTTATTTATTTAGCTTTAAATAAAAATTATCCTATTTATACCATAGATAATTTGTCAATAATGAAGATCTAAACAAATATATAAGACTACTTACTCTCTATAACTTATTTATTTATCTTTAAATAAAAATTATTCTGTTCGTACCATAAATAATTTGTCAATAATGGAATGCACGCATTTAAAACACGCAAATAAGGGCAACTATCTCATTAAAAAAGGTTAATAATTATAAAAATTTAATAGTTCAAAATTTTATTAATAATTGCACATAATTATATTAATTATTGTAATTGTATATAATAATATATTTATTATCTATAAATTTAAATTATTAAATTTTTAACCAACCCCCCTTGATACAAGTAAAAGGGATCCTATGACTTTATTAATATTAAATTATTGCTATTGGAATCTTTTAAAAATTAATTAAGCGGTATTTAAAAATTTTAAATTAAACAGCTATTATTGTTCTCATAATAATACATGACTAATTTTGTATTATATATCTGATATTATTTTTGTCTAATGGTGTTTTGTGGTACTGATCAAATCTATCTGCACCAAATTAGTTTTAATATTTTAGATTGATGTTATATAAATTATTAATTTATTTCCTAATGATGATAAGAAAGTATGAATGAAATTTAAAAAATTTATAATTACGTTTGCTATGATTATATTTGGGAATGATCATTATTATAATTATTATTTTTTAAATGCAATGAAAGATATCATCCAGTTTTGTCTAACTAAAAAAAAATTAAAAATTAAACCCAGTAACTACAAATAACACTATTTAGGTTAAAAAATATAATAATAATATTTTAAAAAATCTTAAAATTTATCATAACAGTTAATATATACTTTAAAAGGCATAATGAATGATGATAAAAATGGGAGGCAAAAGTGAAAAACTGAAAAAATGTTGTCGTATGGTGGAAGAACAATAATTATAAAGATGTATAGTAACAAATACGATATCTAAGTGTAACAGTAACAATAATTATGACCTACATGATGATTATTGTGACAATAACTGTGAACGAAATCAGTGATAACATAATATATTTAATTTTTAATTTTTTTTAATAAAGTGGAATTAATACAAATTGAATTCCATTCCAAATTGGATGAATTCAGCTTTTACTCATTTCATGGAATTTTTATTTGCATAAAAAAAAAATTCATTTTCTCTAAGCTATTGATCAAATATATTTTTGCAACACATCCTGGGCTGGGCCATTTTAATCCCTATTTTCATCATTTACATTCCATTCAACTAAATGTGACCATTGGTAAACAGTTTATATTTATTAGGATAAATTTTTTTAATTTAATTACAATTTTTTTATTCTAAAAATTAAAAAATCTACACATTTTTTTTTTCAAATCAATAAAAATATATATTACAACTAAACTTGTTTTTGCCAAAATACTTTTAAAGGTCAGATTGATATTTTTCACTAGAATGTATAATTCTTAAATATTGTGCTTTAATATTATTTATTTTGTGTTGAATATTAAACTTAATTAATTTTAAATTTTTATTACATTAATAACACCACTTATATGGATTAAAGAGTACAATATTATTTTAATTCTTCATTTATGAGTTCAGTTTCAATTTGGTCATTAACTTATTTTGGGTCTCACTTTAATCCCTTACTTATAAATATAATCTTAATTGAGTGCCTCTTTCATTTCTAATCTCAATTTAATCTTTCATTTATTAGTTCATTTTTAATTTAATCCCTCACTTATATGAAATTTAATGCATTTAGTCTCTCATCTTCAACTAAATATGGATTAAATAAGTCAAAATTTATATTAGTAAGGGGTCAAATTAAGATTGAAAAGGGAACAAATTGAAATTAGATTCATAAGTAAAGAATTATATTTGAGACTAGAAATTAGTTAAGGACCAAATTAAAATTGAACTTATAAATAAGAGATCAAAATAATATATTTTTTCATGAAGTTTGCAATTGCAGGCTGAACGTAGAATGTAACGAAATATTTCTATTATAAAAAAGAAAGAAAACAAAGTAAATACTAGTTAGTTAAATACTATGACAAATTCTATATTCAATAATGAATTCAATTAGACCTATTCTCCTTTCCAGGCTGTACGTTGATATCAAAACGCACCGAATATTTTTAATAATGAAAACAAAAATAAGATACAAATCTTTCCAGTATTATATTGTTTTTTACTTTTATAATTTGGATATCAAATATAGACTCTCATAATACCTTTTTACATATCTGATATCATAAATGATAATAAATATATATGCATAAAAAATAATACAATAATCGATCAAGTTTGATATGGGAGAAAATTTCATCCAGGTGGCTTATGAAGCATAGAATTTTCAAATAATGCCTCGTATTGAAAGTTTAAGCTCATAATTATTTTATTCTGACAAAAAAAACTATTTCTGATGGTAAATTTAACATAAACACAAATTTTTATGTAGTATTGTTAAAAAATTGTTTTGGGTCTATTTAAGAATGTTGTAGTTGACTGTTTAGTATTATTAACATTGTGAAAAAGTCGATATTTAAATAAAAATATTATAAATTTAATAGCAGAATTATCTATAAACTATATATTCTATAATAATTTTAAAAAATCAGTATAAACATATATCATTATAATAATAGACCTTAAATTTTATATATCGAAAAAATATATATTTTGCATGTCTAAACAATTGAGAGATATTTGATATAAAAAATAACAACAAAATAAAATTATAAGAAAATAGTTTTACATTGGGCTGTGAATAAAAAAAAAAAAAATTTGTATAATTTATAGTGTATTGTCTTGGTACTTATGAAAATATGATGACTAGTTTTGATCAGCGATTATCATGGAAGGTAAAAAACTTAAGTGATTATATAAAAAAAATATTTAATAATAATGTAATTAGAATATATCTTAAAATAAAATTTAAAACTTTCACATTATTTTAATTTTATAATTACTATAACTGCTTTGAAAGGCATTTTACTACTCAAAAGTAACTATTTAAAAGAACTATAGACAATTGAAATTTTAGAAATACTTTTAAATCAATTTATATGCCAATTAATATTTAATATTTTGAACCAAATTTAGCCAAATTGACATATAACTTTCATAATTTTAAGCACTAAAAGCAAAATTCAGGCCATTTAGAATGTGGGGCAAACATCGTTCGGGAGTTTTAATTCAAATAATATAAGTTTATTTATAATTAAATATTATGAGGTTCATAATATTTGAATTTAATTATATTTTATTTTTGTGGAGAGAGGGGAATTAAGTAAAATTTCAATAATGAATTTGATTAATTGAGAAGCAGACAAAATAATTAAATACGGAAGATCCGGCACAACAGTGTCAGAGTGAGAGCGCGTGACTCAGCCCACAGCGACAGCTCGTGGGGTAGTCAGCCCAGAGCAAAACACCGTTCAAGTCTTCAAGGAAAGAGGACATTTGTCCTACCCCTTGTGTTTTTCCCAAACCAAACTCACACCCTTTCGGTCTTACACGCCAACCTCACCTCCTTCTTGTCTCATTCTCTACGATTCTTCTCATTTTCCTTCCTTCTCCTCGTTCTTTCTCTCTACTCTTCCATTATATTCCCATTCCTCCGCTGATTCTGCCCTTTTTTTCCGGACTCCTATCATGGCGGAATGATTACTGTAACAATCTTCAAAAGCTGAAAAAGAGCACAAAAAGAAAGATGGGTTCTGGTTCCAAAGTGGGGAATAGCAGTCTTGATTACTCTTTTAAGATATTGTTGGTTGGTGATTCTGGGGTTGGCAAGAGCAGTCTTCTTCTCAGCTTCATCTCCAACTCTGTTCATGATCTCTCCCCAACAATTGGTACGTACAATTGATTCTCTCACTTTCTAGTTTCAGCAATTTTTCTATCTTGCTTTTGACTTATAGTTACATCATAGCATGTGTCTTCGCATTTGAGTAGCTTTTATCTAACAGTTATTTGCACAGTGTATCTTGGAGAGAATCTTTTCTGGGTTGAGTTTGCAGTATGCGAACATGGGTATCTTCTCTTCATTATTTGTGTGAACACAACAGGATGATTTTAATATTAATTATGTAGTATAGGAAGGACAGGATGATACATCTATTTTTGGGTTGAATATCGAACTCTGGGTTGTAAAGGTTCGGTTTCGATATCCAAAAAGGAACACTCGAAACGGTGTGAGGTTTCGATTAATTTATCAAGACTTTAGGGGTTCCTTTGTTGAAAAGTTTATATTGGTTGTCTGAAGTGGTTCGTAAAGTCATGAAGTGTTGATAGAATTGCTTACCAAGTCAGCCTTCTCTTTAAGCAACTTCTCAATTACTTTTTATTCTTGGTCTTTTCTGTATTTTAGTTCCACTTTATGGTTCCAATTACGCTGTATTGTTATATCTGTTTATTTAACCACACGCCTGCTTCTATTCTATAGAGCTACTTAAAGTTTCCTAAGCATTACCTAACCGGTCCTGGGTGGATATAATGTAAAAACCTAGGCGATTTTGAAGAGAAATGCTCCAACACGGTGTATACAAAATGTAAAAGCCATGTACCAAAATTTTGATCCTAATTCGTCAGATTACAGCGAAGTAACTTCCCTGACCAGAAAAAATTTCTCAGTTCCCTGTTCGATAATTATTTAACTTAATTTGTTTTATAAATTTAACTGATATGTGTGTGTTACTTTAGACTGATAATAGCCTATCAGACTTTTATTTCTTTGGGCTTTGAAGTTCTTACTTTCTATATGCTTGAGTGCTGGGTAGCCTAATTCACGATTTTTGTTTACATCCAAGATGCCAATATTCTTAAGTTATTTACAGGTGTGGACTTCAAGATCAAGCTCCTTACAATTGGTGGTAAAAGATTGAAACTTACTATTTGGGACACAGGTAACTAATTTTCTAATTATCAATGACAATAATTTTGGCAAGCCACCAAATATTATGCTTGTGGTTGTGTTCTTGATGCCTTGTTCATGCAATGTCAGATTGAATGCCTAAAGCCAAGTGTCTTTTCAGGCACCAGCAGCATGCAGGTTGCCGATCTACCACCCTTATGGGGCCAGGCCCATTGTAGGATGATCCTAGTATTTTGACTATTGCCATGTATCAGTAGATACATACTAAGCCAGTAGGGTGTTATAGTAAAACTGGGAGACAAGTTATCTGTACATATGCTAATAAGTTTATGTGGAACCTTGTAATATATTATACAAGATATATGGTTCAATTCTGAACTAACAAAGTGACAAGTAATGATTAAGAGTCACTAGCTTCTTATAATACTATTTTAGTTTATTGGATGGGAGTGTTTTGTCTCGTTGGCCTTCCTTTTCCTTCCTTCAAGTAGCATGACTATTAACAAGTAAAGTTTGGAAGCTCATTTTAGTGGTGCCAAACTTAAATTTTTAATGTCAAACTCTTTTTCTTGAATTTGGTATTTTGAATTGGTACCTTTTGAAAATGAGGAGATGAAAGTCCCTACATGAAATGCTAAATGGGTGTCAATTTTCCTTGCTTACAAAACTAAGCTGAGATAGAGTATGAACTTTCCCCAATTTCAGACATCTGTATCAAAATAATCTTTTGCTTGGTAGAGATTGAAGTCTGAGAAATGGAGGAGCAGGAATGGAAAGCGTCAATGCATCAAAGCATCTGGATATATTTGCACATTTTCTCTGTCTCTTCCATTTCTCTCATTCCACCGATACCATGGACACTCTTATATTGCTCGGCATTGTCATCAACATTAGATGGTGGGATTCATATTTGTTTTAAAATCTATGCTAGTGTTCAATTGGATTTCAGTTAATCTCTGATTTCTAGCTGCTGTGTATAAAGTATCTGAATAACTGTAGCTTTTGAGAAGGCTTGAGATCATAAGATAACTATTAATTTGCATATAACTGAATGCTGAAAATGATCACCAGGTTTTTATTTTTGGTAAGACACAAAAATTCCCACATGAAAAGAAATCTAATTGTGCTTTGCTGAAGGATTAAAGTAATAGTGCAAGTTGTTACAAATACTATCATACTTTCTCAAAAAAATGAAGCAGTGGTTGACTTTATTGTAGCAAATCTAACTGAAACAATGTCTATAACAACTGCTGTGGCCTTGCACTAGGAATTTGTCCCCTTCCCATAATGCTTTGTCCCAGTCTCTAGTCTCCACAAGTGAAACTTGGGCTGACGGTTAGATTCTGTCTTCAATTGACCTGAGCAACTTATCTGTGCCAACCTGTCCAGATCTGTGACGATACACAGTTGACTACTATTTCTTGCCAATTGATTTCCATATTATATGAAACCTGTCACAAGTGGTTTGGTGTCGTTGCCTTATGACAATATGATCTCTTTTGCAGCGGGCCAGGAGAGGTTCGGAACAGTAATAACCTCTTACTACAGAGGTGCGCATGGAATCATTCTTGGTATGCTAGAGATACTGGAAAATTGAATTTAGACTTTTTGATCCATATTCAATTTTATGGCTGATAAAGATGTATTGCTGTGTGTACAATCTGTTATACATGTTTGAATGAAAGATGATGACCTTTATTTTTGTCAAATTGATATTTAATCATTTATGTTAGTGTTGATATTTATATGGTACTATTTATGAAGTGTGAATACATACATTGACATCTCATTAAATGGTTGTACATCCTTAGGTAGACAAATGATATGGGATGTAGGGAGCTCAACTTCCAAAAAGTTTGTTTCATTTGGTTCTCATAAATAGATGAAAGTTGGCAGCCAGCTTCTTTTATTGCACTTTGTTTTAATTACAATTTTCATTTTAGATATTAGAGATGTGAATGTTGCATTTCATCCATTATCGTTTAAGTTGTGCCGTTGAAAATATGCATTGCATGTATATGCTCTGCTTTTTAAACACTATTATTTCTGTTTTTTATTGTCTCTAAGCTATGCATACTACATTATCACTTGCATTTCCGGCTTTTGTTGTTTTAATGGTGCTAATATCCCTTAAAGGCACATTTTTCTTAGAAGTTTCGACTATGGATAAAGTATGGATCTTTTATTTTCTAAATAGCTTTACTCCTTCTCATATCACCCCTATGATTCAGGAAAGGGTTAGGGTTTTGGATAGTTCATGCTCATTCACAATTAAATCTTTCTTCAATTTCTGAATTACTCCCAAATATAGGAATCGCGATTGCCAATCTGAAACAGAAGTTTAGTGTTTAGTGGCAATAATAGTATAATACTATTGCAAGTGTGGATATGGCAAGGTTTGTGCTGTGTTCAATATGTTGATATATTCTTGCACTGATCTGCTTGGAGCATTTGCAATAATTTATTTGGAGTTTTTGGCAGGAAGGAGTGTAGTTTGCAATAATTTGGTGTTCACTCCTTATGCTTTTCATTATGTCCTACTTCTTTGAAATCTAACAACTTTTCCTCTTCAATTATCATGTTTAGTCTATGATGTGACACGGCGTGATACATTTTCAAACTTGGTGGATATATGGGCAAAAGAAGTTGAACTCTACTGCACTAATCCTGAGTGCATCAAAATTCTAGTTGGGAATAAGGTGGATAAGGTAAATCTTACATTAAGTGATCTTGTGTTTCTTTCTTTATCAAACAGAAAACAAAATAGGCTATGCAATTATTTTATCCTGTACTAGAGTTTCTGAAGTGATAATTTCTCTCAGACCTAGAATTTTAATCTATCATGATATTGTTGCCCTGCATGTTTTTTGTTGATTCTGACCGCAGTAATTTTTTCTTTTTTATATCTTTTTCAGGATAGTGAAAGAGCTGTAACCAAGGAAGAGGGAATGGCTCTTGCTCAGAAACATAGATGCTTGTTCCTAGAGTGTAGTGCTAAAACTAGAGAAAATGTTCAAGAATGCTTTAATGATCTCACCTTAAAGGTATGTGAATTCTCTATATCTGTTATTTTCTTATTGTTTTTCTTTTGGGGTACTCTGCCTTGCCTTAGTAATGTTCCACTTGTAGTGTTTGTGGATAGAAAACATGGTTGTTACCTTTCCATGTATTATTATAAATGACATTTACCTTATTGGTGATATCTCAAGTTACAAACTTTCAGTTGCACTTTTTAGTGTCAAGAGTCTTGGGTTATTAAAAAATTGCACTCCTTGTGGATATCGAGTGCATTACCTGCCTCTCTCAATATATTTGAATGTTCTAATGTTTTGAGCAGGATGTTTAAACAAAGAAGTTCATAGTTCTTTGAAAAAACTTTTAGAAGGCGGATATATTTGTTCATAGAGTAAACTGACAATTAGGTCTTGAAATTGTTAGGCCTATTTATTATTTATCTTTTAGAATTAAATTTGTCAATACACAAACTAGTGCTCTGAGAAATAACTACCTAGATTCATAGTTGAAGGATTGATGTGCAATAAATTGTTAATTTTTTATACCAAACTGAGCCGAGGTTGCTATTGTAGCTAGTGATGCAAAACTAAATTCAAATCTCAGCTTGAAAAAAGTTCTTTTTGCATTTTTGGTGCTTGTGTCCTTTGCTAAAGTATGGGACGTATGATTATTGAACTGCTTCCTTTTGAGGACCTAATGCTCAAATGGATGACAGTCATTAAAGAAGAACGAGAAAAATATCTTTTTGGTTCATCACTTGTTACAAAATTGTTATTTTAGTTCCTCATTCATTGAAATATCCAAAATGATAATTCACTTATTAAAAGATGTCACACTTAGTTCTTTATATTTTTCAAATAATTATCAAATTTAGTTCCTCTAATAAACCTTAAATTCTAAATTCAAGGGACTAAGTTTGGTATTTTTCTAAAAAATGGGGGGTAAGTGTGATATTTTCTAATGAGTGGGGGGCTATTTTGAGCATTTAAATGAGTGAGGAATCAAAATGACAATTTTATGATAAGAGACCAAAAAGATACTTTACTCAAAGATGAACACACAAGCTTGTTTTAAATACATCATAGTTGTAACTAGTGGATGTAGCATTAAACTGCACATCTTGCAACTAATTAATTGCTTTTGTTCTTTGATTAACTAATGATTTACAGATATTAGAGGTGCCAAGTTTACGGGAAAAAGGGTCTGTAATTGTGAAGAGACAGAAGCAAAAGCACATATTTGAGACGAAGCCTCGAGGTGGTGGCTGTTGTCTTGAGTAAATGTGCTGCAACAACATGATGCAATAGATTCCACAGTAGTTACTATATCTCAGCAGATTTTGTCACTAGCAGTAGGGAGTATGTTAATCATGCTACACATTCAAATAGTCCTGAAGATCATACCCTTTTGATATTTTTTCAAGCCTATTGTCATAACTTTCACAAGCAGCTAATTCATATGGGTTTTATGCTGTCAATACCTTTTGGAGCCGCTACTATAGTACTCAGCCAATCTGGTTGTTTGGGTGATCAGAACTTATGCTATAGTTCTGGAAATATGTCGGATACATCTTATGTAAATACGTCTATTTCCAATTCCATTTTAAATGTGTGAAGGTCAGCTTGAGATCTGGCCATGTTAGCATATGCCACAGGAATACGTGTTTTTAATTTTTTCTTTTTGTTTTTCGTTTGGGGTGAGTGATAATATTTTATTTATATGTTTGTATTTTTTGTATTTTTTTGAACATCAATATGTATAGCACCAGAAATTGATATTTATGCTTGTCACATTGACAATTTCTAGACTAATTGTCAAAGCTTTATTTGTATCTTTTGCATTTTTGTTGTCTATTGAGTTGTGATGGGGAATTCAGAAAGTTTTTATGGCTTTACATTTGATATACCAACATTGGAGTCTAATGTTTCAGACAAGCGAAATAATTTAATCTGTTGATAATTAATTTAATCTATCATGATGGTTGATTTAATGTTTGTCAGGACCAGAGTTATAGTGAAAAGAAATTTTGTATATTCACATATGCTTATAGCAATTATCTCTTTAAATTCGAGCTAAAGACGAAAGAAAAAACTCCTCACTTGAAACTATCAGGACTTTTCAATCAAATATTCCTCTGCTTCCCTCTAATGCCGCTAACTAACTCTCTAGTCCCCCTTAACACGTAATCTTTCATCCATCTAGGTGCAGCACGTGTCTTTTTCTTCCTTCCCTCCGTTGGCTCCTTCTAATTACGAGGACTTACTTTTATTCGAGCTCGTTGAGGTCCAAGCCTAAAGCTCATTTGGCCCTTTTCAACTCCTTTCACCCCATCTTGGTCCTATAAATCACCAAAGCTCTTCCCCTTAATAGGCTCCTTCCTAACAATTGCTTCCTCACGAAAAGCGATCTTGTCCTAAAGGTCTTTAACATTATAAAGTTCTCTTGTCTTGAAGGTCTTTAACATTATAAAGTTCTGCTAGGTCATCCCAATCCTCCCAAGTGGCATCATCTTGAGATACTTCTTCTTATTTCACTTGAACTTGCTGCTATAAGTTTCCATCAACCTTCATGGTTCTAGTAGTTATTATGACTGTCGGTTTAGGAAGACCAACATCACTTACAGAGGGTAATGTTGGTGTCGTGTTGGGAATCTTGCCTTTGAACTCTTTAAGCTGAGAGACATGAAAAGTGGAGTGGATTCTACTATCTTTGGGCAATTGTAGGCAATAAGCAATGTTCTTACCTTCTCCAGAATAAAAAAAGGCCCATAATATCTCTTTGATAACTTGTAATTAAGCCTTTTAGCTATTGAGTATTACTTATGGTAATGTAACTTAAGCAAAACCTAGTCACCTTTTTGAATTTTTTCTCTATACGATGAACATCAGCAAACTTCTTTATCCTTTGCTATGCTGCCTGTATATTGTTTCATAGCATATTCCAAATCTCCTGCCTATCTAACAAAATTTTATCAATCTCTTCCACTTTCGATTGCCCCTTTATATATGTTGGAAACATCTTAAATTTGTACCCACACATCGCTTTGAAAGGCATTATTTCAGTCAAAGTGTAATAAGAAGAATTGTAACACAATTCAGCTTATGCCAAGTATTGATGCCACTTCTTTGGTTGTTCATCCATAAGTGCCCTTAAGTACTGTTCTAGACATCGGTTCACCACTTTTGTCTGGCCGTCCCTTTGCAGATGATACGCCTAGTATATGTCAATGTAGTGCCACTAATGGAATATATTTTGCCAAAACTTGCTAAGGAAAATAGGGTCTCTGTCGGTCATGATGCTTCTTAGAAAACCATGCAGTTTTATCACTAATTTCAAGAATAACTTAGCTACCCTTTTAGTGTCATATCCCTGCTTCAATCCACCAAAATGTGTCACCTTAGTTAATCGATCAACAACTATTAGCACAACGTTATAACCTTTAGAACAGGGCAATCCCACTATAAAATCCAAAGTGAGATCTGCCCATGGTTTTTGAGGCACTAGTAGTGGTCGTAATGTCCCCTGAGGCTTAGATGTGGGTGTCCTAATTTGCTGACAGGTTAAACACTTGGCCACAAGTTGTTGCACGTCACTTTTCATTCCTTTCCAAGTAAATACCTTAGCAATCCTCCTGTATGTTTTTAGACTTCCAGCATGTCCTCCTATGGCTGACGTATGAAACTCAGTCAAAATAGCAGCTTTGATTGAAGACTGATGTGGCACAAACATGTTTGCACCCTTAGTTATCAAACCATCGATCACAGATGTGTCTGGAGGTCCTTGATTTAAATGCATCTATGCATGTAATTCCTTCAATGACTTATCTTCAAGATTTGCCGTCCTTAATGCTTCCATTATTGAGCTATGAGCTCCCGTAAATAAGCTGAACTCACTACCTTCACTTCAAGACAGGCGTATGCAAATCTATTCTCTTTCCCTACCTTATACACGATGCTATATTGGAACCTCATCTATTTAGAAAGGTAGTGCTGCTGCTCAGGGGTTTGTACCATTTGACTTAGTAGCTCCTTGAAGCTTCTGTGGTCTGTCAAAATTACGAAGGGCTTGCCCAACAAATAATGCCTCCATTTAACAACAGCATGAATGATAAATTACGAAGGGCTTGCCCAACAAATAATGCCTCCATTTAACAACAGCATGAATGATTGCATATAGTTCTCTTACATAAGTCAAGGTAGCCATCATCTTCTTGCTTAGTTTCTTGCGAAAATAAGCAATGGGGTGCCCTTGTTGAGTTAATACCACCTCAATTCCAAACCTTGATGCATTTGTTTCTACAGTGAACTATTCCTTGAAATTTGGAAGTCACAGAACAGAGGCTGTGGTCATCATTTTCTTTAAGTCTTCAAATGCTTGTTATGCCTTCTCAGCCCTGTGGAAATTATTTTTTTTCAATAGTTCCGTCAAAGGGTGGGCGACATGAGCATATCCCTGAATGAATTTTTTATACTATCCTATTAGCCCAAGGAAGCCCCTGAATTGTTTTAAGCTTAGAGGAATTGGCCATAACACCATAGCTTCAATTTTTTTAGGATCTACATGAACTCCCTTGTTGTCTATAATGAATCCCAAGTATTTTACCCTTAGTTGTAAAAATTCACATTTCGACAACTTCACATAAAACGTTGCCACCAATAGAGTTTCCAATACAATTTTCAAGTGTTCTAGGTGGTCCTTAAGGCTGGCATTGTAAACTAAAATGTCATAAAAAAACATTGCTCAAAACATCTGAGGAAGGGCTGGAATAAACGATTCATAGTAGCTTAGAAAGTGGCGAAAGCATTAGACAACCCAAAAGGAATGACTAAGTACTCATAATGGCCCTCGTGTGTCCTGAAGGCTGTCTTATGAATATCTGTGTTAGCCATTTTAATCTGGTGATAACCTGACCTCAAGTCCATTTTCAAAAAAATTGTAGCCCTATGCAATTCGTCCAAGATTTCATCAATCATTAGATTGGGAAGCTTGTCCTTGATATTAATGGTGTTCAAAGCTTGGTATCACTAACTTCCATCTTTTTTTTTTTTGACCAAGAGTACAGGTGAAGGAAAGAGCTCTAACTTTCTCTAATAATCCCCATATGAAGCATTTCTTGAATTAACTTTTCAATCTCATTTTTTTAGAAGTGTGGGTAGCGATATGGTCGTACACTGATTGGTTTACTTCCCGGCTGTAACTCAATTTTATGATCAATGTCCCTTTTGGGAAGGAGATTCAAGGGTTCTTGAAAGATCTATTCGTATGGCTTTACCACTGTCTTCACTTCCTGTGGGAGTGAGTCTAGAATAGAACTACCAATGTCAATAAGAACTTGTAACTGGTACAGTTCTGCCACTCCTTTTACCTTCATCATTTTCTTCAACTCTTTGTTGCTTATGGGAGCCTCTTAAATTGGTCTTTTTCCTATCCAATAGACCTTTTTATCGCTTAATTCAAACGCCATTTGCAATTTTTTGAAATCAAAAGTTACAAGTCCTATTTGCTCGAGCCACTAAACCCCTAAAACCATTGCTGCACCCTCTATTGGTAACACATAAAATTCAACGACTATAATGTTCCCCTATATTTCAATCTCCATTGGCCTACATTTGGAGCTACAACTTAGTTTCTTCCCACTACTTAGACCTTAAATTCTTTAATATCATCTCCTTGTAACTTCAGTTTTTTAACAGCAGCAGGCTTAATGAAATTATGGGTACTGCCTGTGTCAACTAAGATAGGAAGCTATTTATTATTGCATTTTCCCTTCAAATGAATAGTCTTCCAATGGTGTTGTCCTAAAAGTACGTTTGAACTAATCTCAGAGGGTGGACTTTCTTCCTATGCTTCTTGTATTTTTGATTGTGGTTTCTCCTCCTCCTCTGTAGTAAGTTCCATTAATAATTCTTCAGTGCCATTTTGCCCAACTAGAAAAAAATAAGCTCCTTTGCACTTGTGACTGGGGTTGTACTTATCATCACAATAGTAACAAAGCCCTTTTGCTCTCCTTTCTCTGATCTCAACCATCGTTAACTTCTTCACTGATGACATAGAGGCAGTCTGGCTTTGGGGTGTCATGTTCTTGGCATTAGAGTTTATGCTACTCATTGCACTATTATTGTTTACCTTGTTCACCTCTTTGGTTACTACAGCACTTACACTTGACCCCCATTTAGCAGACAAGAATTTAAAAGTACGTAACAACGATCCCTTCATTCCTTCATGTTCGTCTTTGTATTTTTGTTCGTGTAATTTGGCAAGCAATACCATCTGAAGTACGTTGTTGGCTGTGTGAGTAACAATTCACACTTTAGATGCTCCTTCAACCCAACAATTAAAAAACTAATGAATCAAGGCTTAGACAATCTCGTCACCCTAGTAGATATTGCCTCAAACTCGACCTGGTAATCAGCGACGGAATCCATTTTTTTAACTTCCTTTAAAGTTAGCTTAGGATCTTCATATAGGGTTGCTTTAAAGCGTAATAATAATGCCTCCAAAAATACCTCCCAACTATCAACCATTCCATTCTTCTTCACCCACTTATACCAAGAGTATGCCGACCCAGACATGTAAAGTGATGCAATCCTAATCTTTTGCTCTCCTAAAACATTATAAAGCTAAAATAATTCCTTGATCTTGAATACCCAATCTTTTGCGTCACTTCCATCGAAATGTGGTATTTCAATCTTCAAGCCTTTGGTGAGTTGCCAACCACTCTCTTGTCCTATAGTTTTCTACACGAGACTTTCTCCTTTAACATTACTACTCTTGGCCTCTCCCTTTGTTAACAACCTCTTGACCATTTCAGATAAGTTCAATAAGGATTCTTTGCATTCCTGCATTGAGTCTTCCAAAAGTTTCTGGCCTTTTTTGACTTGTGTTGTCTGCTCCCTTGTTTCCTTCAAGGTTTCTTCAATTCGTGCCTATCGTGTGTCGTCTGCCATAGCTCAATCTCTCAATGAAAGCAACAAAGTTTTCAGGCACCAGAATTATACTGAAAAGAAACTTTGTATATTCATGTAAGCTTATGGCAAGTATCTTCTTTAATTTGAGCTAAAGAAGAAAGAAAACACTCATCACCTAAAACTATCAAGATTTTCCAATCAAATTTTCCTATGCTCCCCTCCAATGCTGTTGCTCCTATATAAGAACTCTACTGCTATAGTTGTTATAGCCAATTCGTTCCCCTTCAGCCAAGCCTTGTTGTCCCCAACAACTTTTATTCCTTCCTACGCTAACTAACTCTTTGGTCCCCTTTCACATGTAATCCTTCATCCATTCAAGTGCTGCATGTGTCCTTTTCCTCCTTTCTTCCACTGGCTTCTTCTCATTCTGAGGACTTCCTTCTGTTCCAGCTCATTGAGGTCGAAGCCCAAAGCTTGTTTGGCCCTCTCCGACTCCCTTAACCCCTTTTTGGTCTTGTAAATCACCAAAGCTCCTCCCCCTAATAGGCTCCTTCCTAATAATGTTTCTTATGGCAAAGTCTAATTATTAATCCAATGTTTCATTGCGTTTCAAATGGTAAATTTATTGAGATTTTGAGAATTTCTTTTATGGAGTGTAGAAGTACTCCTCAATCCCATTGTGTGGGATGAAATTTTTTTAGGTACCTTTTTTAGTAAAAAATTGACTATCCATTTTAAAATCAAATTAATTAGTTGAATATTAATTAATTAACAAACTAATTAGATTGAGTTAGATTATGGATAATGAGTACTGAATTAGCTTATCTTAGATGGCCCAATTTTGTAACAAATGAAGTTTTTAGATATAATAGTACTTTCAAAGAAATACTAATAAGAAAAAAAAAAAAAATTAGCTAGTCTTTACTTCCTTCTTATATCGCAGGAAAAAGTTCAATCTTGATCAATTCAAGTAGAAGGAGATCATTGTATGAAAACTTAATAACTTAAATTTTTTATTAATAACTATATAATCATATATTTATTTGTAATTTTAGAAAACTTGTAATAGCATACTATTATAGGAGATGATCAATTAGCCAAAAAAGTTCTATATATTATCACATCACCGTAATTTTTTTTTTGGCCAATTCGTTGAGGTTGTCTTTTATTATGTGCATATTGGGCAATCCTACTATGTTATTGTTACAATGAAACAAAATGAATATGATAATTACATTGTGGCAACTCTTACATTGAGTGGCACTCACAAACTGATTTTACTAGCTCCCTTGTTGGTCTATAAGTCCTTCACTGTTCTATTTCTAATGCAAAAGCATCTGGGACTCTACCAAGTGGACCTGATCCTGATGTACAGATTTCAATGAATCCAACTAAACCTATCAGGTAAAACAAAAAGTTTTAGTTGATACACCGTTGACACTTGTTTGTTAATGGTAGTGGTATCATAATAATTAAATCGTGATACGAATAATAAATCATAAAGTATATATTTGAATCATGAATTATATAACGTATGATATTCTAAAATTTAATAACAATTAAAAAATAACTTGAAACATAAAGTATTACATATGCATGTATTTATAATATACATAAAATACTCAAGATAAGTTATGGAGAATATTATTAGCCACAAGTAATTAATTCTTAAAATAATCAAATAATATCTTTTTTTCTTCTTCTTCTTTTTTTTTTTAATATAAAAAGTATAGATATTACTTAACAACAAATACAATACCATTATACCTCTTTGATTTTTCACATTTTTGAATTGTAAAGTCATGCTATTTTACTATATTTATTTGAATTGCATGATTTATAACTTATTCAACCATTGATTCACATTGATAGCTTTGTGATTTATTGTAAATCATAAGATTTAATTTGTGAATTCGTACAATTCATAACTACTTTCTATTCAATTGGTAATTCATATTGTTGGTTTTGTAATTCATTACGAATCGTATGATTATGATTATTATGCTAACATCTATCAACTTGATGCATTTCCTCATCAATCTGTCAATGGTTAGGCTTCATTTGGCATTTCTGTGGTCTCTGGGATACACAAAGGATGGACACAGTTTTATTTTCAAACATAGCTTAAATGCCATAGATGGTCATGGATTCATTGTTGTAGGGTAAGTAATGGAAATGCCTCCATGATGAGTCCTTTAATTTGATTTTGTCAATTAGGGTTAATTATAAGTGCCCACATATTACATTTTTACCGAAGAAATAATAAAAAAACACTTGAAAAAAAGAATTTATGAATAGGCCTACTTATAAGCTCTTTGCATTTAAGGAGAGAATATACTTCATGGATTTGACTCGAAACCTTAAAGTATTAAGGCTATAGGTTATTTAAAATTATGTATTTATTTTCTAATGCAATTTCATTTAATATGAGATTTTTCAATATCACTCACACTTAATTTCCCAGGTTAATAGGAAAAACCAATATATCAGTGTCACAATTAGTAAAATTAATATTGTGTTGAGAGGTTTAATGTATGCACTCACAAAATTCTTACGTTAACTTATCTTTTCTCTTTTTGCATGCATATCATAATTTGGGTATTTATAATTAAGCTACAGATTGCAATAACTGAAACTAATATATGAAAGGGATTGATTTTATTACAGGACTACACCCCATAATTTTTAAGAGGGTTAAATCCAAATCCAGCATAGTTGATGTCAAGCATTTTTTTTTTTAAATTGATGACTCAATGAAAATTCCAAAAAAAAAAAACTTTCGAATGATTTATAATGTCTTCGGATAAAATGACGTTAACCAGGGGACAAAAGGTCGAGCTGAGAAAAATTATACCCCTTGCACGTTGGGATGTTGTCACAGTACCCCATTGATAATCTGCTAATGTTTTTAATAGAAAATAGAGTAATTTAGGTAATTAAATTCTTATGAGTAATAAGGGTGATAGTAGCGGGTTGAGAAAAATTAGATCACTGAAAATTATTTCCATACAAGAAAAATTCATTCTAGCATAATGAACAAAAATTCTTTTAACGCGAAAAAAATTAGAATTAAGACTAAAATTATATACAAGTGATGCATGTGCAATAGTATAATTACTATGTGGCATATTAAGAAAAGACATTGTGATAATATATCATATTTTACTGCATGCCAACCTAAAATAATTTTATTGCTAATACTTTTAGTTTTGTTTATGAATTCAAAATCTCTTAACTCTAAATTTGTCAACTTGCACACTTTATTTTCTTCATTTTTCAGTAAGCCTAACAAATATTAGTTTATAAATTTATTCACTCACTTATATATACATATATATATATATATATATATATATATATATATAGATATCAATTTTGTTTAATAATCATCTAAATTCGTAATGCTATGCTTATTTTTAATTTATAAATTAATTTTTTGGGGAGTTATTAAAATTCATATAAAAAGCAAAGGGGTACGTTGGAAACTTTGGGCTTCCAAACAAAAATAAAAGTATTGAGGTTAATATAAGTAAAATACTATTTTGATTTCTCACTAATTGTAATACCTAATATGATTTTACTCATTTAAAAATCTCACATTTAATCTTCTACTTTTTGAAAAAAATCAAATTTAGATTCTCTATTTAAACTCCATGAAAATTTATGCTGAAATAGATTTTAAAGTTGATGGATTAAATTTGGTATTATTTTGAAAAATGAGAAATTAAATATAACATTTTTTTTAATAAATAAAAAACTATTTTAAATAAGGGGCTAAGATGACAATTTTTAAGTAAGGAACCAAAAATTTTTTTTTATCATAAAACATGACTTACAAATAATTTAATAAGGAAAACATAAAATTATACATTTGTCTTATTTAAATTCAAATTACTGTTACTTTTATCTAAAAACAAAGAAATAAAAAAAAGATAAGTGAATTCAAATAACTATCCGCTAAATACAATTTACAATTTTCAGTGAAGATACCAGAATTCTAATATCTGTTAAGAATAATTTCCTTCATAACAATAGAGAGAGAAGCTATACTTCTTCCTTCGTCCTCCCTCCTTCGTCCATAGAATTATGCCAAAGATCAAACAAGCTGTATCTTCAGAAGCCGAAGAAAACAATAGGAAAACGTTATAAGGAAACAATTTGACTACGAATTTGAAGTCTTAGCCTTTGGCCGGCTTTTGTACTACTTGAATTTCATTCCTTCCCCATTTCATTGACTCATGGCTATATTACATATATATATATATATATAAAGCCATTTAGACCCTCTTGAAAAAGAACATGGGAAAATCTTAGAAGGAGAAGGGCTTATCTCAATGGCTTCAATGGAGCATGTTAGATGTGCTCCTGTGGTGCTTATAACAGTCTTTGTGTTAGCCAACGGTGCTGATCTATTCCTTGAATGGCACGTTTCCGTTGATTCGAGTATCAAGCCGGCGTCAGCTGATCAACCGGTACAGATTAATTTGTTTTAGCCTCTTCAAATATGACTGAATATGAACATCTTAGCCAACACTGTGTTTTGCAGGTTATAACTATCAATGGCATGTTCCCTGGCCCTCTTATAAATGCTACTACAAATGATATGTTTCATATCAATGTTTTCAATGATTTGGATGAACCCTTGCTATTTACATGGTATACTCCTCTCTCCTTCTCTTTGTGTTTATCTAAGAGGCTCTTCATAGATGTCCAACCATCAATTAACTGAGAATTTTTTGATTGTGATGCATTTGAAGCATCAGAATATAAAGCAAGACACGAATTATTTGAGAAGATGAAGTGGAAGTGGAGACTTGAGACTATGTTAATGTTGCTGCCCTAACTTACTTAGTTTTCGTGTCAGTGCCTTGACCAAGTGTCTTGAGGAGGCATAAGAATAGAAAATTTTATGAACGTATGGTATTCAGAAATGAGCACTAGATTGATAAATTGTAATTTTTTTAGTAGTACTTTGGATATAGCATTGGTGTTATGTTTGAGGATAGAAAATACTGGCTTTTGTGTAGGAATGGCATACAACAGAGGCTAAATTCATGGCAAGATGGGGTTTCAGGCACAAACTGCCCCATCCAACCTGGTACAAACTGGACTTATGTTTTCCAGACCAAAGACCAAATTGGCACCTTCTCCTACTTCCCTTCCATCAATTTCCTTAAAGCCGGTGGAGGGTTTGGCCTGATTCGAGTCAACAATCGCCCTGTGATTGCAGTTCCCTTTCCTAAACCAGAAGCAGAGTTTGATCTTCTGATTGGTGACTGGTACCAAAGTAGCTACAAGGTAACTAACTCATTGCTTATCAGACTGGGTTCAATTCTCTTGGGGAGCACTCTAGAGTTATATGATAGCATATCCTCACTTTAAATATTTTTCCATGAACACCTCTAAATTTTTCTGATTCATTTACTTAACTTTCTGATGCATAATTTAATGCAGGATGTTAGGTCCAATCAGAATGTTACTCCTGATTGGATGTTAATAAATGGAAAAGCACCATATATGAACAATCTTTCAAGATCCCATGAGTCCTTCAATGTTACACAAGGTAACAACCATGAACAAGAACTCTGTCAGTAACTCCTCTACTATAATCACATTTCAATCATCCCAAGTGAGGTATACATTGTAATTTGTCCCCTATGTTCATGTGGCACAGGAAAAACACATTCGCTCAGGATATCAAATGTGGGGACAACTTGGAGCTTCAACTTCAGGATTCAAAGTCACAAAATGGTTCTGGTTGAAACTGAAGGATCATACGTGAGTCAGATAGAATTGGATTCTCTTGATGTTCATGTAGGGCAGTCCTATTCTGTTCTTGTGACAGCAAACCAAAGTGCTGCCGATTACTACATAGTGGCCTCTCCCAAACTGCATAATGCCTCAGATATAAGCAATCTTGTAGGCTTAGCTGTGCTTCACTATGACAATTCAACCACCCCTGCTAATGGCTCTCTCCCAAGTGGTCCTGACCCATTTGATCTTCAATTTTCTATCAACCAAGCTAAATCCATCAGGTAATTACTTGTGACACTAAGGTGATCCACTTACTCTAGTTATTTGTTTGAGTAAACTACTATATTGATCTCTGAAAGATATTATTGCCATCAACTTGGTTTTTAAAAGTACATCATTTAGTCCTAACCCTAACTCGGTTAGGCGATTCTGAATCTGATATGATGCATTTTAAATCTGTGTTTCAGCTTCTATCAAGTGTTCACATCAACAAATTGTGTGCCATGTCACGCCATACTTCCATTAATGTTTTCTTGATATAGTTATGACCAAAATGAAGTATCAATATGGTAGTTAACTCTATCTGTTTTTTGTTCGGCTATATCAGTAAAATTCAAGGTAAATGTATGCTCGGATACGGTAATATAGTAACAACAGCGCTTCCAAACAGTTTTGGGAAGTCATTTTGTTCTGATTTTGGGTTCATGACAAGCTAGAACTCACATTTGGGTCTATTCTGCATTGAAGATGGAACCTAACCGCAGGAGCTGCAAGGCCTAACCCTCAAGGAACCTTCAATGTGACAAATGTGACAATATCTCAGACCTTTATTCTGAAAGGATCAAAATCCCAGATGGATGGCTCTTTGCGCTATACAGTAAACAATGTGTCATACCTGACCCCAGATACGCCACTGAAGCTAGCTGATCACCTCAGCAATGGAAGTGGAGTGTATGAACTTGATGAATATCCTACAAACTCTTCAAATGTTAATGCAGTGCGTGGAGTCTTCGTAGCGAGCGGATTACACAAAGGGTGGATGGAGATTGTGTTCACAAATAATGACTTAGAGACCATGGATTCATGGCATTTGGATGGATTTAACTTCTTTGTTGTTGGGTAAGTGTTATGAGTTGCTACTGTTCTGCTATAACACTATGAAGCTGTAAGTTAATGTTTGTGTTTAGATATGGAGATGAAGAATGGAATCCAGAATCAAGATCAAGTTATAACCTTCATGATCCTGTGGCTCGATCCACTGTGCAAGTGTTCCCTGGAGGGTGGAGTGCAGTGTATGCATACCTTGACAACCCTGGAATGTGGAATTTGAGATCACAGAAACTCAGAAATTGGTTCTTAGGCCAAGAGCTCTATGTGAGGGTCTATGATCCTGATCCCAACCCTAACAAAGAGAAGCCACCTCCAGAAAATCTCCTCTTATGTGGTCAGTTCATGTTCATTGTTTTTCATTTTCTTTCTGGTTAACTTATTCTGTTTCATGTTCTTCATATTATATGATTAGCCATGTTAGTAGAAACTAACAAATTAGGGACTAACTGAATAATTTAACATTTATTTTCTTCATCCATGGTTATGGTGTTGATGTTTTTGAACATTCACAGGCAAGTATCAACCTTCAGCACCAAGCCCTTCTCCCTCAGGGCCACCAGCACCATCAAGCCCTATTTCTATGGCATCTACTCCACATATAACATGGTATGAAACTAACATATTTAGAGATTTTTTGCAGTATCATTTATATAACATGCAGTGCTTACAATCTAACTCATGTATTGCTCTTTCTTGTTTTATGTGTATAAATAGGTCTCTTGTTGCTATGATCACCACCATGTTTCCTCTATATTGGTTAACATTGTAAGGTTCCACCTTTTCTAAGGAGATTGGAGATTCAGATACACACTTGACACTGTAATTTTTTTTTTTAAAATTATTTATTTATATTTTTGTACGGCCAGATACCCAAAAATAAAGTAATTTAAGATAACTTCTTAAATAGTATGTTAATTTTAGCGATTACTATTACCTACCAATGTAATTTTAATTGTAATTGTCATTGTTGTTGTTGTTTTTATTTATATAGTTGATAATTTTTTGTATTAATTTTTTATATTTTATCATGTCACAATGTTTGCATCGTATTGTATTATATATTTGTGTCAATAAAATTTTTTTTAATAAAAAATACCTTTACTATCATGATCATGAAAGCAATCATCCTAATCCCAAGAAAAAAATTTTATTAAGTCAAATTTAAGAAATTCTGACAACAAAACCCTAAATCTTGACACAAAATTGAATTAGTATATTTTTAGTATGTTAAAAATATTATTATATGTTCTCATTTATGAATTAATAACATGATGAACACATACTCAAAAAAAGATCCAAAAGATCTTCTAGTTTTGACTGTGCCTCTTCTGACTCATGTTAAACTGTGAGATATTAATATTATCTGTTATTACTAACATACTTATAATTCTTTTTGAATTTAGCAGAAATTTATACCTATAATAATATAAAATTTACTTTACATAAATGTCAAATAAATTTAATGGTGAGAAAACTTAAAGTTGTTAAACTTAATGTCCAATATTTGTAAATAAAATGAAGTTTAAATAATAAAAAAAAACTCAGGAAACAGCATCAGAAGTTAGATATAAATATAATATGTGCAGTTTATTAGTTGCACTTGCTCGATGGAATGTTGTGGCAATATAGTAAACTGAGGAACTTCTATGTTTACTAAAAAAAATTTAATTTGTTCTGATTTATTTATAACAAGAACAAATTAAAGCAATATAATAAGTTACTATACATAAAAAAAAGTTAAATTTAATAATTTAATGCTACTTAACTCATTTAATTTATAAGTAAAATTTAGTAAATTTTCTAATACAAAGTAGTTTCACCATCAAACCTAAATCTGGAGCATCTAATTCGTGCATAATATGGTAATTAACATATTTGAGATTTATTAAATATCATTTACGTAACACTCCATCTTGTATTAATTCTCATTCATGATCACCTTCTTCTATATTATTAGCTTGTGAGGCTGCAGGATCGACCTGTTTTTTTTTTTTTTTTTTTTTTCTGTAGATTATTTAGCCAGTTCAAATATTGTTACAATTTTTTTCTCTATTTTGATTTTTAAAAAATTAATGGTTTGATCCTGAAAAGATTATTTTCATTAATTTTTGGAGTATCATTTTTTAGTCTTTTTGATTCCCATGTAATACTCCCAAGTATTTTTAAGACAACGAAGTGGGACATTTTCTTATACCAATTATTTGTTAAAATTCATTTTTTAATATAAATTGTATTTCTTTAAAAGAAGAAAAGGATTTACAAGAGTTACTACATTATTTGTCTGTGTTAGCTGCATTTTTAATGAACAACCATGCTGGAGAAATATAAACCCTTTTTTTTTTTAAACCTACAAGAATTGGCACTAGAATAATATATTATGGGGCTTATCAATTAGGTTAAGTTAATTAATTTTCAAATTTTTAGCAATCCAAAATAGTCGAACTAAAACCAACTTTTTAAAAAGAAAATTTCTAATTCAACAAAAAAAACATTGAATATGCCCGATTACTTGTATAACTTTACATTGATCCACCCTTTTAAAATGTGAATTTATTTTATTTTTCACACAATTTTTTAATTCAGGGAATATTGGACTGAGACAACAATTTTTCTCATAGGAATTGAAATATAACACTTTTTTTATTTTCATTGGAATACAAAAAAAATTATTACATTTAATTGCAGTTGTTCTCATATTTATGAAATTTAATGCTTTTATGAAGATATGATTTTTTGTGTAACTCAAATAAATGTAATAACATTAGAATAACCCCCTTCATTTCATGCAAATCGTACAAATATATATGTTCTTCATCATCATATAAATAAATAAGTATGGTATTTAAAATAAAAATTTGAGCAAATTACTATCCTTCTCAATTCTCATTGAGACATGCTTAGATTATATAAGCCTCAATTCTATTATGAAATATACACAAAATCCCCCGAAATTTTAATATGACCAAAATACCTTTAAGAACAATATTAATTTCTCTTATTCAATATATACCTTATTAAGAAATAAACTTCTTAAAATTTTATTTCAACATTATTTTCTTGTGTTGAAAATTATTAATTTCATTTATTTTAATTTTGAAAGTTGAATATTTTTATACTGGTAAAATACATAAGTTACACTTTTTTTATTATATAAATGATATATAATGATATTTTAGTCAGAATAAGTATGATTATGCTCATCTTTTATTTCATGAAAGGTAATGTAGCACATCTTTTATTTTTAAGGAGGAGACCGTAGATTTTTAAAATAGATAAGAGAATTTTATAATTTGAACGTCTCTTTTAAAAAAAAGTATAATTTATTTAAAATATTTAATTGAACGATAATTATTTTATAAAAAATTACTTGTCAATAGGATAAGATGTGACATCAAATTGATTAAAAATTGGTATTGGAAACTTGCTCAAGGACCAAAAGTGACAAAACCCATGTAGCGCATCTTTTATTTTTAAGGAGAAGACCATAGATTTTTAAAATAGATACAAGAATTTTATAAAAGTGACAAAACCCATGTAGCACATCTTTTATTTTTAAGGAGGAGACTGTAGATTTTTTAAATAGATACAAGAATTTTATAATTTGAACTTCTCTTTTAAGAAGAGTATAATTCATTCAAAATATTTAATTGAATGGTAATTATTTTATTAAAAAAAGTACTTGTCAATAGGATAAGATGTGGCATCAAATTGATAAAAATTGGTATTGGAAACTTGCTCAAGGACCAAAAGTGGCAAAACCCATGTAGTAAATGACAAATTACTTAATAAATTTCATTAAGTAAAAGTTCTGTCTTTACTAAAAAAAATATAGATTTGTTGTAAGTACATGGTGTGTGAAGCTATATATGGGAATGAGCTGTAAATCCAGTGAAGCAAATTACGGGCTTACAAAATTATGAATTAGTGGATGATTTCATAGATAGCTTAGGTGTAATGACTAGGCAAATAACTAACACAGAGCCACACCAAGCAAGGACAAGACACTAAAATGTCTCAACACTGCCTTATTTTAATGTCTATGTATTGTCAAAAGGACAAAACAATAAAAAGATTCATGTGGGATTAGCAGATACTATAGAGAGAAAGAAAGAGAGAGAAAGAGGGAGGCTTTCTTGTGGATATAACTATGAAAGATTAAACAATGACTTTTGGCATAATACCTAACACTCTGTCTACACTCTGTTTCTCTCTCTATCTGTGACTTTGTGTAGTAATAATACATCACATTCTCTGGCACTGAAAAAGAACCAAAACCCAGGAAAATAAAAGCAAAAGAAAAATACCCATCATGCACTTTCCATGTGTTCTTTTAGGCCTTTCAGAGAACAAATCAAAAATTATTTTCAGAGTAAATTATTTAGATTCACACACATTCATCAGCAGGCGCTGGACTGATATAGAATCAGGTAGAACTTGGATAGGATCTCACAAACAAATTATTCACAGGGTTAGTCCAAATGGTAAAAAAGAATGACATGTCTCCTTATCAATCTAGCATAAGGGAAAATGTATTATGGAGGATAACACCTTTGACTGTGATACCAAGAATGAATCTTTTTAAAGTTGAAACTCTGTATGGTAATGGAAAGAATCACAAGCAGACAAACTATATCTCTAACTTGTATCAAATCTGGCTTCCGGAACATATAATTCTTGAGGCAATCTGAAAGGAATCCAATTTTTATAAGTATTTGAAGAAAAAAATTGAACCTTTTTCTGTTTTTTTTCTCTCTTTTTCAGTAATGACAATCCACCAAAGCAGGTGCAGAAGCAAAAACCAGACTTGCTTGTTGCTGTTGTTGCTGTTGTTGTTGTGGTTGCTGCTGCTGCTTGGATTCAAAGGCAAACTTGGAAGATGATGAATCGGTGTGATCATCTTCTGGGGCTGGAAGATTGAGATCTAAATCCAAAGACAAGACGTTCCTTTTCTTTCTGGATTGATGATGATCCTGATCTTGATATTGATCTGCTTCCAAACCCACTCGATTGTTGTTCAACGCCAACGACGACGTAGGGGTCGTCGTCCCAATGGGTGTCCTGTGCCTTCTCATATGCCCACCCAAAGCCTGTCCCGAAGCAAACTCAGCCCCACAGATAGAACACTCGTGAACCTTATTCTTATTACCACCATTACTACCACTGTTCAAAAACTGAATAGAAAGTGTGTTACTATTATGATGTTGATGATTGTTATTGTTCTTGTAGAAAATAGACTCTTCTTCCTTCTTCTTCTCCTGGTCTACAATGGCGGCCATTGAAGCTAAGGCCTTAGGCTTCTTGTGGCTTGCTCTGTGGCCTCCAAGTGCTTGGAAAGAAGGGAAGGTTCTATTGCAAGTCTTGCATTCATAGACGTAAAAACCTGCTTTGTTAGCTCCCATGGCCGCTGCTTCCATGAATTTCCTACTGCTGCTGTTAATGTTGTTGTTGTTGTTGTTGTTATTGCAATTATCACTATACTTCATCAACATCATGGTACCGTCTTCCCCGGCGAGTTTCGGAGAATCCCGAGATTGGCCTTGAGCTAGAAGGATCAAGCAATTGGCCATGTCCGCCTCTTCCTCTGTGCTGCTGCTGCTGCTGATGTTGTTGTTATTATGATTTCCTTCAAATTCTGCAGAAGAAGTTGTGCCTGAAGAGTTCTTGTTATCTGCACCATCGTCTTTGTCGCCATTTTTGGCGATGGTGGAGAAGGGCATAGGAGATTGTGGCCTTACCCTTTTGGTTCTCTTGCCTTTGACGAAGTGGGTTTGGTCCTTAGCCCCCATGGAGACTTCTTCTGCTGGTGCTTCCATGGGTGAAAGATTGTGAGCTCGAACAGAGAGAAACAGAGGAAAACAGAGGAAGACAGAGAGAGAAGGAGAAAGAGGGAGAGAGAGAGAGAGAGAGAGAGAGGTTAGGAGGGTAAGAAGGAAGCAGGGGAGGCAGAGTAGTGGGGAAATTGGTTATGATTATCTATATATATATATATAAAATAAAGGTTTTTGAAATGAGGAGTCAAATGCCACCCAATACAACAGTTACTGTGAATCACTCCTCAAATTCCAATCCTACCTTTTGCAGTGTGCTTAAATATAGCGATGTGGGGTATTGGAAATTTTAGAAAATTTGATAGAGAGATAGTACTTGTTTGGTTGGACTTCTTTTGTTTCCCTTTTCAAAAGAAAATTGAGTTTGTTTATTTTTTTTTAAGAAAACTAAAAAAAAAAAAAAGTATTTTAGGGGTGATTTAGTTATCTGATAAACCCTTTTATATTAAACTAAAATGTTGGGTAGCTTTTTATTCCAATGATAGTTTGCATATATGTTGAAAATAGAATAAAAGTATGTGTGTTTTCAACAAAATTCAATGGATATTCTTGTAATTCACTCTAATAAAATTAACTTATTCTTGTAATCCTACTACAAAAATACAAAATTGGTTCCTCATTTTTTTACATTGTAACAATTTAGTCTATCACAAGTTAATCTAACAAATTAGTCCCTCACATATTTAAATTTATATAAAAACTAATCCCTCTTTTTGAAATAATAAGGGACTAATTTTGCATAAAATAAAATTTCTAAGAGACTAAATTGTCACATTATATTTGTAAAAGACCAAATTATCATGAAATAAAAAAGTGAGAAACCAATTTAGTACTTTTTTCTATAATTCTACTTCAAATTCAAATTTCAGTTTTCAGAGAAAAATATTTATCATATTATTTAAAAGCATTTTTATTTTTAATCAAAAACACATGCAAAAAAACTATAATTATTTTTTTTCCTTTTGAAAATTATCTTCTACCAAACAAGGTATAAAATGGCAACACTTGAATAAAGAGAGAGGGAGAAAACACAATCTAAATTAGAAGAAAGTGACCAAAATTAGAGAGATGGTGGTGAAGGGTTAACAGATTGTCTCACACTCTTTCTCACACATTGCCAACGCACTCATACCCTAAAGCTTGGTGGCACCTTATTGCCATTAGATTTAGCATTAATTAGTCCCTCTTTTCTCTTCTCTTCTTCTTCATTTGCTTACATCCATCCTCACTCTATAAAAATAGGTTGACGATGACTCTAACCTCTCAATCTTCTCAATAATTTGTACCTCTCTAATACTAATACTCCTATTTTGGCTACATTGTTCTCCTACTTATGCCCACTCTTCTTTTAGCACTCCAAAATTCAATCTCTTTTTTCTTATTTTAAACTTTCAAAGATTTCCTCTTTCCCAATTTAATATTTGATAGATTTGTTCACATCAATTTAATTATTGAGAGTGATTTTATTCTAACTCTAAAGATTCTTTTAACCATATTTAGTAGGCTTAAATACATTTTCTTAGTCTCTTTAGTTAAAAACCAATTAATGTTGTTATCATAATCTTTTAAAAGTAATTCAATTTTACCCTTTTATTATTTTATTCATTCAGAATTTAACATTAAACCTAACTACTAATTGAATTAAATACCATTTACTTATCTAGTACAACTTTCCAATGGTCAAAATTGAGCTTTACAAAGCGATGACTCAATTAGAGGTGATCAAGGATTAAGTCTGGCTGAATTTAAATAAGATTTAAAACCCAATTTGGTATGATTCGATAAATAATTAGATTAAATTGAGTTTGACCAGGGTAAGCAAAGTACGTCTTTAATTTTGTTAGTTAAAAAAATTTTAATTAATAAAAGCATTTTTTAAATAAAAATAAAAAATTAAGATTTCCAAAAAATTATAATTTTCAATAAAAAGAAATTAATAAAATTTATTATAAATAAAAAATTAAATTAAATTATAAAACAATAATATTTAAAAAAAAAAACTAAACCAAACTGAGTCAACCATGCTAAGGAATTATATGCTCATCCTATATTCAGCACAATGTGTTCTAACTAACTTAAAGCTTTTGAAATTAAATGGAAAGGATTTGATCTAGGGAAGAATTAATTGAGGTATCTTAGAGCTTAAATTATAGAGAATTGTAATAATGAGCGAATGTCAAGAGTATTGGTTTAGTTAATTGCGCATCTTGGCAAGGAAAGGCATAATTTGTCCAGTATGTACGTGCCTATATACCAACTTTATCTCATAGAGTATATAAAATTCACTTAGTTATAGATTTTATAGCGTGTCTAGTATAGCCTTAGATATATATATATATATATATATATATATATATATATATATATATATATATATATATATATAAAACATAAATTACACTCGTACAAATTCTTTTTTTTTTCCTACTAAAATTAAGTTTATAAAATTATGTTGATTCAAAATCATTTTGTACAATTTTAATCCAAATATAGACTAAAAAGTTCCAAATGTGTTTTATAAATTTTATATTGAATAATATATTATTTTAGTATCTTACTTATCAATTACTATTTAATTTGGTCCATCATTGATTTTTAGTCTCAATTTTGTCCCTCATTTATGATTTCATATCAATTTGATCTCTTATTAATTTTTATTTTTAATTTAGTCTTTTACTAATATAAAAATTAATGCATTTAGTCTATCATTTTTAATTAAATTTAGATTAAATATATGAATATTTATATTAGTAAGAGATTAAATTAAGATTAGATTCATAAATGAAGGAATAAATTAAGACTGAAAATTAGTGAGAGACTAAATTAAAACTAAACTTATAAATAAAAATAAATTAAAATTATAAATCAATAAAATACCAAATTGACACTTAATTTATAAATAAGAGGCTAAAATGGTGTTTCAATTATAAGTTAGTATTATACTATAATGAGAAAAAGAAAGTATTAGGAAATGTATCTAAGAGAGAGAAAGAGAAAGGGGTTAGAGGGGGTGAAGTATAGCGTGGGGTTTTCATAATTTAAATTTATTATATTTAAAAAATTTAAATTATTAAATTTTTATTTAATAATTTAAATTTTAATAAATATAAAATAATTTTTTAAATTTTAAATTACTAGATTTTTATCTAACAATTTAAATATTATCAAATTTATTTACATTTAAATTTTCAAATCCAACCAATCCAAATCCGTGAAGGATAGTGCAGAAGATGATTAGATTGCTAGCCTGGATGCACGGAATCTCCGGTGCTCCCTGCCCTCTTTCCTTTCCTTTCAATTTTCTGCAATTTCTCACGTTTCCATCACCCCCCATTGCATCCATTTTTTGCGCTTCCACCCCTTCTCGCTCTCATTTTCAATATAGTCTTAGCCCATTTGCTCCAAAAAAAAAAAATCTCAGAAGAAGAATTAGGGATTGTGATTCATAAATTTACTCTATATGGTATAACTAAAAATATTTTTGTAATTAAACAGAAAATTACATCTGTGTCCTTAAAAGTAAAGTATGAACCACTGTATAATACATAATAATGTGCATTATGAGTTATTAAATTTATAATGATATTATGCTATTGATATAAATTATTTTAGCTTGACGGTCCACAACACATAAGACCATGTGTTGTACAATACATCATTTATTTTCATTTAAATCTTTCTTTAATTAATAATTTTATTTTGTTTGGTAAACATTTTTAAAATCTAAGATGATTTCTTGATAAATAAATATTTCAATATTTTAATTAAAACACTTAAGAGACATATTCCACTCAAATGCATGAAATTTACTTGAGTAATTATAAAAATATATAACTATGTGATTTTTAATCTATATATATATATATATATATAAGTTTTAAGAAAAGCCCATCTAATTATTACGTAATTAATCATCTATCCTGAGGGAAAAAAAATTTATCCTTACTTTTTCATGGTTAAAAAAGTTAATTACATTTACCACTCTTTGAAAAGTAAAAATGTTTTCAAGTTATCCTCAAATATAGTCATTAATAAATTTTTTACAGTTGGGGAAAAAAATTAGTAATATAAATGACATCATTTAAGCTATATAATCATGATTAATTGCAGTATGTAGTCATCAGACAATTTCATATAAAGCCAGTTGCTAGCTAGCTCAATTACTCAAGGGGCCCTCCAGAAATATTGAAAAATTCGGGGGGTTTTCTGAAATATTTCCACACTTCAATTACAGTCCAGAATGAAGCCAAACCAAGAAATTAAGAAACTGTTATTAGTCCTTCTTGAGCATTTAATAGCCTTTCAAGTTCAAGTTCTCTTCAGAAAGTGAAATTAAAGCATGAGTTAAACTTAGGGTTCTTTATTTCAGAAAACGTCACAGAAATTTCTGGCAATTAATTAATTTTGAGATGTGAGAGATGGCTCAGATCTCACGAATGATTTTCAATAACACTCTGTTAATTGCTTGATGAAAATATGCATCATATACATCAGTGTATGTGTGTGAGTGATTGCTTCTTTTTTATTATTATTTTTAATTATTAAATATTTAAGAATAATGCGAGCTAGTGTGGTTTGATTTTTTTTTCTTTGATTTATCATATTAATTTAGAGAAGTAGACTTTTTAAATTATTTAAGCCAAAAAGAAAAAGAAAATTCAAGTACTAAAGTAATAAAACAAAATGTTAATGTATAAATTATTGAAAATGTTTTCTTTCCATTATCCATTAGTCAAAATAATTTGATAAACAAATTAAATTATTAAAAGTAATTAGAATTTATTATCAATATATTATCATATTAATTTTCTTAACAAAAGAAATATTAATTTAAATGTAAGTTGAATTATATTTCTTATAACTTTAATTGGAAAAAACAGTTTGAGTATGGTTTACCCATAAATGAGAATCTTATTGAATTATTTTCAAATGTGATTTAATAATTGTCAAATTTTAAAAGAGTAATAATCATATATTCTCCAAAACACTTTTTCTTTAGTTATTCTATAATTATAATTAAATATTATATAATATTTATGTGCAGTAATCAATGAATTTGATTATAACAATAAATCTATTACAAAAAAAATTTGTTTTATATTTAGTAATATTTAATAATTAATTACATCATTATCTATGATCTAATTCATTTTTTAAAATAATAAATATAGAAGATTGAACTTTAATTTTTTTTTTACAAATTATATATAAATTTATTGTCAAATCACAGAAATTATTTTTAAAAAAGCAGGTCATTAACACACCTAATGGATTAAAAATTTCCTCCTTTTCCGCAAGACTAATATTATTTATTATGAAAACTTTATGTTTCTAATCATTGAGTTCATGTGCTGTTGATCCACATGTAATTCTAATTAATTTCTATGATCCCAAATCTCTTACTTATCAGATTATCCAAATCATAAAAATTTGCCCAAACCAATCATTAGAAATTGATTTATTGGATATAATGCTTAGTTTTTCGAATTGAGGCCATGATTTTGTTAATCATTCTAATTAATGGAAATATAAATATACGATTAAAACTATATATTTAAATTTTATTACATTGCAAATCTGATTTTATATATTTAGCCCACCAATTGATTACTTAAGGCAAACTATATAATTTTCTAATCTGTTACTCATGAAATTTGAAGTTTTATAAATCTACAGGGAGCATGTAAATGAAAAGTTTATTTTTCTGATTTTGGATACTCAATAATATTATAATAATAATAATAATAATAATAATTATTATTATTATTATTATTATATATATATATATAAAATAAAATTTTAGTTGTCCTCCCATAATATTTTATTTGACACTTCTATAGTAAGGAAACCACTAACTAGAGACTCAGCATAAAACTTCAATTATTGATTATTCTTTACATTGAGTTCTTTTAAATTTTAATGATATTATACGGAATTATTTTATTATAAAAATATATACAATCCCCTTGAAACATATGATTCCTACATATTTTAATTCAATTAAACATTATTTGACTAAAATACTTTCTATCAGCCTATATACAGATTTTTAATTCTAAAAAAAAAAAAAAAGGAGGATGTACTTTAGTTGAAAGTCTTTAAATTAAACTAAAGTGTTAAAGTAATTTTTTATTTTAAGGGAATGTATGTTGTAAAAATCGAGAGGAAGATTAAGAATGTTCCAATTATTCATGTATTTTTGGTTGAAAGTCATATAATATGAGTTATTAATTAATTAACAACAATATTTATCTTCAAAATTAGTAAAATAAATAAATTATTTGTCTTTTTAATTTTACATTTTCATCATTTAATATCTTTATGGAGTGCTTCGGTCATAAAAGTATATTAACTAATGTAAAGACAAACAAAAGAAATAGGACATAATTTTGAGTATTAAGATTACATAAATCTAGATTTGTTAGATATTGGGGGAAAATGTATGAATTTAATAGTTAAGATTGAATAAACTATATGATTTGACAATTGAAATTAATTTTAAAAATTATGCCAATAAAAAAAATTTTATCAAGTTATTAATTTTTATCTAACAATTTAAATTTAAGAAATTATAAAATTTAAAAGTGAATAATTCTTTTGAGTATATGAGTAAACTGTTTCTTTTACTTCTTCCTCTTTAATTCATGTTACAGAAAATGAAATTATAAAAGACCACAGGAAAGAAAATCTGAAAGATATTATATCATCAAACATGAAAATTCACTAAGCTTATGTTCAAATGTCACTAACAGAAGCTAATGGTGAGATTTACTTTATTCATCATATTTTCAAATTTCAATGTACATCAACATCCATAAGCCACCAACAGTGAGGTTTTAGAGTGATTTACCCAGATGGCCAGACCTAACAGATTGATTAAGAAATTCTCAGAAAATATTTTTTTTAAATTCTTTAGCAATTGAATTTTTTTTAATTAAATCATTTATAGCATCATAGTAAATTGAGTCAAATAAGTTATGTTATTAAGATTTGTTTGTATTTTTATTATCTATATTTTTTTATTAATCAAGTAATTTTCATGTAAATTATTACTAAATGTACTTGTAAAGATTTGTTAAATTAATTAAAAATTTATCCTTCATATTTCTAAATAATTAGAAAGATAATTTCCATAAAATATATGGCATTTAACAGTTAAGAGAGAACATGATAAGTCTGATTAGGCCAATATTGTGAACCCAAAAAATTAATACATTACTAAAAAAAATAAAGAAAAAAAAATAAGAAGAAAGAAACTGAAATTAACAAAGGAGAATCAAGGCAAAAAAGTCAGCTCAATTATATTATATTATATTATAAAAGTCAACCATTACATTATTCTCTCTTGGACATAAAACCTTATTTCCTTTTAAAAATTTTTTAACTAATTCACTGTCCTAATTCAATTAAAAGCAAACCATTCATGAAGACAAAATTTAAATTTAGTTTTAGTCGTAACATTTTTTTAAAAAAAAAAAAAAAGTATAGCTACTTGAAACAGTTGGTCCTTGTGTTTGTTTTTTGGGCCAGAGGTCCTTCGGTGAGAGTGATTGTGAAAGAATAATTGAGATCCTTTTCATAATTAATTCATATTATAAATTTTGAAAAAGGAAGAGACACAGTATGTAAAGCTCAATTGGTATAGTCAAAATATTCAAATTTTACAAGTATATATATGTATATATGTATGCAAATTTTACTTATATGCATGCATGTTAATTTAATATGTTATAAAACCATACAAAAATACTCCCCAAATGCGTTGTGTTTTAGATTAATTTAATGGTTTTAGAATTTTATTTCATTTTTTGTTGAGATTAATATGAATGGATTTTATACGAGAGTTTCAAGTTAAGAAAAAATTTTCTTTCTTGAATTTTTTTGGAGGAAAATGAGTACGGCTCCAAGATTTAAAAATTTAACAGGGAAGAGGATGGGACTAAAGTTCATTACCTTCTAAAGTATGATTTTATATATATATATATATAGCCATCCATACTTTATGTATGGTTATCCCTGTCCATTATTTAATTATTGAACTCCCACTCATTTCTAAATTTTTTTGACTATGCATTCTAGATTAATTGTATCTGGATTAATACTATCTATTTCTCACCGAATTTTGTTTTGCAAGATTTTTTATTTTTAAGTTAAGAGAATCCAAATCCAAAAGAACTACCTTTGAATTTATGGGATTATTTCATTTAATTTGGGTAAAAAACTTTAGTTTTTGCCCATGAATCATTGGCCATACCACCCTCTAAATTTTGACTTTTAAATTTAACACTATAAGTTACTTGCCTGAGAAAAAATTTGAAACTTGCCTTCTAATTTATGTGCTGGCTGACTCTTGTGCTTTCCTTTGAATTTCTTCATGGAATATATACATTTCAAGCTTTCAACTTCTTTACTAGCCAAAACGTGTACTCAACAGAAACTTTATATCCTATATATAAAAATAAAATAAAATTAAACCTTAAAGATATTTAAAGATGGATTAAATTTCCAATTTTATATAATTTACAATCTGGTTTTTTCCACGATTTCTTTATTTATTATTGTACTTTCTTTGTATCTTCATTTGCTTAAGATACAAAGAAGCAGCGAATATGTTATATTGGGTTTATTAAAAACATCTTTCTGTCATATTTTTTCAATCTTCCTTATTTAGTTTTCTTTTCTCTTCATTATTATGGGTAAGTATCCTAGAATTTACGTGAGCATATTTATATATTGATATGCATGATTTTTTTAATAAAGGCGAAAATTAATATGCAATTTACATAATGTTTTTGAACCTATTTTTTTGGTAATAATTTTCCCTTCCTTTTTTGTTTTTAATATTCTAATTTGGGTGGTAGAAAAGGATTGTTAGCACATGGTTTGGGGAAGATGTATATAGACTATACGCTCTGCTTGCTTCTGTCGTTTTTGTAATTTCTTAACGTATACTTAAGTCTCTGTATATTTCTGGTTCTTATCAATGTCTAATCAAATTTTTGGTTTCTTTTTCATTCAAAGGAAATGTCTAATCAAGCACTGTAAACGGTTATATTTCAAATACATTGATCATCATGTGTATGGGTCTGTTTAATATATATATTTTTTCATACTAATCTAATTATAATAGTGAACAAGCTTATATTAATAATAATAATTTTTTTTTTTTTTTTTCACAAAGGGTTTAATAGAATTTTGCATGTCAAAACGAAGTTGCTTCCATTTTGGTCAGTGAAGTGCGTCTTCAACATTAACAAAAAGAAAAACCTTCATCAGCTTTCAACCTTTCAGAGACCCTTTTAACTATTTCTAAGGCTCACTAACACCAGTTTGGTATGACAAACCCAAGAGTTATAATGGAAGTAAATAGTATAAACAATTAACCAAAACCACATAAGTTTATCCTGATTTGACCTTTAGGATATTTTTAGATAAAAAATGATAGAGGTGAAGACAAAATAAGGAAGTCTCGTAGTTATTAATAAAGAAAGAAGGATACTGGAACAAATTTCCACCAACATTCTAAGATCTCTCAAAGTTCTAACTCTTTTGAAGAGTAAGTTAAAAATCCTTCATTTTTCCTTGTAACATACTCCCAAATAAGAGAAAGTTTCGATAAAACCTTCTCTTCTCTGATATCCTCAATCCAAACATACTGTTAATTAATTTACATCCACTGTTAAAGACAGTAGAGACATTTGTGTGTACAAAAAAGAATACAATATAGCTGGGCTTTGGTAAGGTCTTAGGTTCAAGCCAGAGTAATGATGTTCCAATTGCAACAAAAGAAACCCAAACCTCTCACTCAATGCCACAAGAACTTCTGTTGAGTGTTTAGAATTGTGTTAGTAACCCTTTCTCAACCTACCTTGCATAGTTGACTGCTTCTGCCAACTGGAGAAAGTTGGCTCTTTTGAGAAGCCAAGGTCTCATTCAAGGATGGCTCTTATACCAGCCTTGTATTGGCCTTTGAAACAGCCACCCCTTCAAGCAGCTTGAGATTGGCCCTCCTTTTGCAATCACACGCTGCAAATTTTCAAACCAGCAAAAGCCAATGGAAGTACAGAACAGAGACTCATGGCATATTCCACAATAACCATTACTTTACAAGATTTAAAAGAGAAAGGGCTTGTTATATGGCATTTCCATATGTCAACACAACTGAAGAAAGGAAAGAAAAATAGTATCTAGGTACGTTCAGAGTTGTGAAGCTAACAAAGGAACAAAAGAACCAACAAGCGCCAAAACCAGCATAATCACCAACCACTATCTATCTGGGGAAATTTTACATCATTGGTCACATGTAGCTAATATCTGATATCTGGCAGCACCAGTTACTCATATTTCACGAGGCTCGACAAACACAGCTGTTGTCCTTCGAGGCACCACAAAACAGCCAGAGGATGCCTCATACTTCGAGCCTTTCACTCGGTCATCAGATGACATTACCTACAATATAGTACAGAGTAGAATTAGACCCCATATCGAATTTTGTTTGTGGATTTAAGTTTACCACTCTTTACAGTGAAATGAAGGAACATGAATCAATCTGCAAATTAAATAGTTTTCAAAAAAAATATGGTCTAACGATATTCCAACTGATTATTTAAATTCCCCAGTTTTACCTGAATAGGATGCAACTGAAGACTTCTTGATTGTAGCGAATGGCTAACGAATGATACCTCATTCGGACGTGCATTGATAACAACCACAATGTACGAATATCTGTGACACAAATGTCCACAAAAAGAATTTAAAGGATGTCATTGGCATTAGCTGGAAAATTGTGATCAGTTGGTACATACATGGGATCCAGTTGTGACAAGCCCGGAAAGCCATCATAACCGTCCTCAATGCTCATCACTATGACCCCGCGAACCCATGATGGTCCAGTATTGTGAAATCGTACACGTTCCTGCAAATATGATTTATAATATCTATGATCTTGGAACTGTGATTGACTTATGCATTAATGCATTAAAGTTTGCTCTGATGAAGCACAAGTTCTTGGAGGGAACCCACTTAGAAGACTAGTAATGGAGAATGGGATAAGAAATATTTTATTATTTGTTTGTAACTTAGTTATTAAGAATAAATATAAAGATTTTATCATCTGCTTAGGATAGTTGGTTAGGATAAATTTAGGAATTTGAATTATTTTAAATTTAGATATTTTGTTAGAATTGAATAATCTATGAATTTGAATTTGAATTACTTTAGGGTTATCTATTTGAATTATTTTATATTTAGATATTTTGTTAAGATTTTATATTATCTTGTTTTGTTATGGGGCTCTCTATAAATAGCCCTAAACACCTTGTTATCAGTATACTATTTAATTGAATATTATTGAGTTAACCTAATTTCCTCCCTCTTCTCTCTTCTTCTACTATCTTTCCCCACTCTTCCCCTTCGATCTCATTTCTCTCTCTATTGTCCTATATTAATTTGATATCAGAGTTTGAGCTTTCTTCGCTTTAGCCACACAAGGGTAGAGGAATGGGGGCAAATGTGTGTGTGTGTATATATATATATATTATGTAAATTATATTATATAGTGTGAAAATTAAATTTTAGTCCCATATATAAAAGAAAAAATTTTAATTTGGTCCCCCTAAATTCCTATATGTATAGATATTATAGTGTGTAATTTAGATTTTGACCCCATATATATGAAAGATAATTTTTGTTTAACCCTTCACATTACTTACAAAATATTAAACGGTGACTTTCAAATAAAAGAATTCAACTTTTCTTTTAAATTTTTTCTAATATGCTTTTATGCTTTATTCTTTACTCAATTGGAGTCTTTTCAAGTGTTCATTTAACTTTAAATATTCTTCATAACTTTATGCTTTTCACTTATTTTAAGCATCTAACTTTCAATTTATAGTTTTCACTTATTCACATACATATGCACAACTTTAGGTAGATTTAGCACGCAGCATTACTATTCACATTTCACACCTTCACATCATATTTTTCAATTTAGTTTATTTTTCGTTCATACCTTCTCTTTATTCTGTGCAAAACTATTGCCAGTATGTTCTTTGTTAATAAATTTCTTTATTATAATACATAATTTGTTTAACCTTTTAGTTTAAAGATTAATTATTAGGTCTATATATATATATATATATAATAGTTTTTTTTCCTATTACTTGCACTTCATATTTTATTATTAATTAATGTTTTATCTACATTGTGATAATAAATTTAAAAAAAAAATGAGTGTGTTTGATTTAAGTATTTTATATTTTTATTTTTAATGAATCTTGAATATTGTAATTGAAAAAATGAGTATACTTACACAATATTGTTTGTTTTTTTAATAATATTAATTCTGAATATATTTAAATAATATATATTATTTAATTAATTATTAATTTTTTTGATATAATATGTTAGTGTTTAGTTAATTTTTTACCCCCCCCCCCCCCAAGGATAAACTAAGCATAAACTGTTGACTCTGCCACTGTAGCCACGCACCCTTACCTAAACATCGCCAGAAAACATCCCTATCCGTCCACTCATTCACCAATCCACCACCACCAGTCGATGTGGAAGGCAGAATCTAGCCAAATCCCGAAGCCCTATCTCCGGCGACCTCCACACGCACCACCATGTGTCGGTAAGAGGTTCTGCATGTGGGTTTCAAGCGCCCCACGAGCCAATAAAGATTTTCCATAATTTTGACCTCCAATCTGATTGATTTCTCACCCAATTCAGTCCTACACACCTCCTGTAGCTATTGGGAAAGTACTTAGGGAGTTTCTATTACTTTTTGGCTCTTAAAATTGCTTAAAATAAGTTAGTCCTTGTTGCCTGTTAATTATCCAATGTTTCCTAGTTCATAGATGTTTATAACGGTTTCCGTGTGGAGCTAATGCTCTCAATAGGTTACCATGAAGACTACGCCCTAGTTGTTATTATTTATTGGGCTTAGTCTACATGGAGCTATTCTCTCATTAGGACAAGCTTAATAGGTAGGGTCTCCAACTTTGTGTTGGGAGCAACTTGGGATTCTTATGACTTTTTGGCTTCAAAATCACTCAAAATACCATTGTTCAAGTTGCTATGGAACAAAAGATCCATAACATTCTAAATGCCCTGGATGATTTTCAAGAGCAACTTGATAAACTAGAGAGTGTTGTTAAATGGAGAAATATCCAACAATTTGACAACAACCTAGAGGATTTAGCTAGTGAAGAGGATAACTTTGACTAGATCAACATGAAACATGACTTCTATATGACAGTGACGGAATAGATGAAGTCGATATAGAGGATCCTAATGTTATTATTGTGAAACCCTTTGAATGCCCATCAAACATCAACGAAGATGGTAATGTAATAGGCTATAAAAAGAATTGGAAGCAAATATAGGATTTGAAGTTCGTGAGAATTCGTTACAACATTCTGAAGTTACACCTAAAGTTGTGAAAGACCACATCGAAGTTCATCCGACAGAATTATGCCAAGTTGATTTTGTTTTTCCTGACGTCATCGAGAACCCAAAATTGCCCTTGCTATCAATTTTAGGAGGACAAGTTTTTTCCCACCAGAGGAGAATAATGGAGAATGGGATAAGAAATATTTTATTATTTGTTTGTAACTTAATTATTAAGAATAAATATAAAGATTTTATCATCTGCTTAGGATTTAGTTAGTTAGGATAAATTTAAGAATTTGAATTATTTTGAATTTAGAAATTTTGTTAAAATTTTATATTATCTTGTTTTGTTACAAGGCTCTCTATAAATAGCCTTAAGCACCTTGTTATCAATAGATTATTTCATAGAATATTATTGAGTTAACCTAATTTCCTCCCTCTTCTCTCTTCTTCTACTATCTTTCCCCACTCTTCCCCTTCTCTCTCATTTCTCTCTCTAGTGTCCTATATCAACTAGCCTGTTAGGTGGTAGAACTCCTCAAGCTTATAAGGCCCTTCTTTCAAGAAAACTACCTCGATATGGGACTCCAACATAACACCACCCCTGAAGTGCCAACATCCCGACAACTGCACTTTGCAACACTTCACTCGGCAACGCTTCACTTAGCATTGCTTCACTCTACCACGGTCAGCCCCTCCGTTAGTCAACCTCTTCGCTAGTTAGAACCCTCCACAAGTGGCCCTCTTTGTGATGTCGACCATCAACTCTGATACCATTTAATAGAGCACAAGATCTTAGAGGAAACCACCCAAAAGACTAGCCTATTAGGGGGTAGAACTCCTCAAGCTTATAAGGCCCCTTTTTCAAGGAAACCTCCCCGATGTGGGACTCCAACCGCTACTACTATCAGTTCTCCAAAGGTTTTGGAAAAAAAAAAAGGAAAGGGAAAACAAGAAGCAAATCATGATTTATATTTTATATAAAAGAAAATTTCAGTTACATTCCGTAACAGCATGCTGATTTAGGGGAACCATTCATGAGAAACATTCTGTGCCATAGTTGTTGCTGCTTTATCATGTAATTAAAGTTCAAATTATGTCACCGATTCTGTGGGATTCAATGGCTAATGCCATGTCTCCATTTTTATGTACTTCTCTACCATGAATAAGCATGCAATCAGAGGCATCTAACTCTGATTTTCTTCACAAAGTCAAATTGACTTTTAGAGCATTATTATTATAACACTACTAATATCAATACCATATGAGCTTGATCTCTTTTCAGGTACTACTGGTCTAAAGCAGGTAATCCAAATAACATCCAGAATAACCAATTAAGACCCAACTCACATCACTATCCTTCTAGTGAACAAACCAATAACAAATTAATGTCTAGCTCATTAAATAGATATTATTTGAAAGTTAATGTAAGTCAATAGAAAATATTATTATGGCCAGGACAAGATTGAAAAAAGGGATTCCCATTTTCCATCCAGCCCACCCACTACTTCTCTGGCTGAGAAGGGTCCTGACTCCTGCTAAATTCAACTTTGAGCTGTTAATGATACAACATTTAAATAGGGTATACTGAAACTGATAGTTCAAAACCTGCTTCAACTTTTCATTCAAATGAGTGATTGACGTGTTAACAAAACAATACATTAATAGTTCACAAACAAATTTAGTAATTAATATTAAATAAACATGAACCATAAAATGAAAGAAAGTAATAATGCTTAACAGTGTTAGAAAAATAATTATGTGAAGATGATTAGTCTCTGATAATGATTATTCCCTTCTGCAAGTTAAAAGTTCAAAGCATTTCACTTTCTATGCATTATGTAAAGATTCTATAGGAAGATTTTAAGAATGGCCTCACCTGGATAGCATTTGCCGTCCTCAGACGAAAAAGTGGTGAAGAGTACCTTATACACAGCAGGTTTAAAAAATTCTCCATAGTGGTAAGGATGTCACTCTTCTTAGGCTTGAAAGATGGATCTGCCAATCTTGGTTTGATTCTGAAAAGTCAAAGGCTCAAGATTTTTTAAGTGAAGCAACAGATGAAAATCAAATGGTAAATCAGCAGAATATTTTAACTCATATAAAGCAAGATGAGCTGTTGCTCAACTAAGAAATATACATTTATTAACTACTAATAATAAAGTATTCAAATTCTTACAGTGGCCAATTCTTTTCATTTTTCTCTCGTGGAGGAAGTCCAACACCCCAATTATTAGAATTGTATGAAAAATCAAGCCTGAAATTGTTGGAGGAAAACCTGTATTAGGTGTGGACGGAAACACATTATATTGCCCAGGAGACAGTAGAAAAAGGATTATCTGAACAGCTATAATTATTACAATATTCTAATGGAGTAGATCCAATACTATTTTTGGCAATGAAGACATTATCTGCAAGCTTGAATGGAAGTTTTAATGATTATGGAAATTGAGAATTTGTAGAATTGACCTGTTGAACCAATCACCAGAATTGTATGAATCTCGATCAAGTGATTTTGAGCGGAGTATCTCATCACCAGAGTGAAAAAATGGTATCCCCTAAAAAACATAAATGGCTGAGTACCAGAAATATTATTCTAAGGAAAAACAGCTGATTTCTTAAATGATGAGAACTAGTACTCAATAGCTCAATGACCCAATTAACTGAACTTAAACTTTACTAAACACAGTCAGCCATCATGCTATGAACCCTCTAAATAATTGCAAAGATCACATCTTGTCATAGAAAGCAACACATAAATAAGAAAAAAGTTATTGTCTAGGATGCGTGGACGTTAACACTGACAAGGACAAGACAATATTTGAAGTTTCCATATATAATTTGGAGTGTCACGTAGTTTCTCACATCTAATATGATTGTCCAACATGTGTCTAACATGGACACAGCTCATTCATTAAGTGTCTTTGTTTCATAGGTTATTTCAATACCCAGCCATCACAAGGAATGACAAAGGCCAACAGGTCAAAGATTGATTTGTTCAAACAGTAAGGCCAACTGATAACCCCAATGATTTCATAATTGAATAAAAAATTATTTTTAATGGTGCATATGGACATATGTAATTATGAATATTTACTTCAGGAAATTATCACCACAAAAATATAAAAAGGCAAATAATGATTTAAAAGTAACAACAGAAAATATATAAAATCATGAAGACATGCATTTTAATTATTTTGTGCTATATGTCACGTGACCTTTCTTATTTCCTTCCTCTCTCAGTCTATGTTTTCCTGATATCTCTCTATTTGTTGCTCTGATTTCTCATTGTTGTTTGCTTATCATTTAAATTTTGTTTTTCTGTGGGATTGAAGGCTTCCTCTTTAAGGTATCAATCCTATATATGTGTCTCAACTTTCAGCCAGAAAATATATTCGAATAAAAGGAGACCAGTCAATGAATAATACGGGCCTTCATTCCCAATTCTACATGGTATCAAAGCCTCACCATGGCACCCTTCTTATACCAGGACATTGACTCAACAGCCACAACTATCTCCAATGGCCCCACAGTATGATGATGAACATCAGGGAGAGGGGGAAGGACAAATATCTGACTGGGTCTGCCACACCACCTGATGAAGTTGACACTAGGCTTCCAAAGTTCCTCACTTGTTCTTGACTCATCAGCTTTACTTGCTCAAGGAACAGAAAACACTGATTACAGTCAAAAAGGGGAGGCCAAACTTGGTTTGAACACTGTCACAGACATGGTCATTCAAACAAAAAGAGTTCAAGACTTCATGGACGACCAGCCAAAATGAAAGGTAAGAACAAGCATGAAACCGGTGGATATATGGTGAATTATGAGGAGAAATCACAACCTGAGTATGGCACCTTCAGCAAAGAGCAATTGGAAGATTTGCAATAGATGATTGGGAACCAACTTCAGAATACGCCAATGAATGATACCTGGGTGGTTGACTCTAGAACTACGAATTGCATGATGGGGTAATTAATTTGGCCTTGAGAAATTTACTTCAAGCAATTAAGATTTGTTTGAGAAACTTTCAGATGGTTCACGCCCTAAACTACCTGGCACTGGTATTGTGAAATTACCTGTGGACTTACTGATGCAAAATATTCTGTCAGCTCAAAATTTAGCTTGCAGTCTTTTATCAATTAGTAGACTTGTATCAATTAGTAGACTTGCAAAGGACATTAATTATGTGACTAATTTTTTCTCAGGTGGCTGTCAATTTCAAAAATTCGAGTCAGGGAGCAAGATTGGCTGTGATGAGGACTATGTTTGGCTATATTTGATCAAGAATGCGGACAACTTCCATAAAGTTACTTTATATTCATGTACTTGTTTTGAATTTGATGAATGTATGTTGTGACATTTTAAGTTTGGTCATCCTAACTTTTGAGTACATGAAACGTATGTATCCCCACATTTTTTAAAATCAAAGGCTTGCTTATTTCAATTGTGAAGTTTGTTAGTCGTCCAAACACACAAAAAGCTCCTATCACCATATCTCATCTCACCCTTTTGCATTAGTCTACAGTGATGTATGAGGACCCTCAAAAATAAAAAAATATCACAAGTGCTAAGTGGTTTGTTACAGTCATAGATAATCATACTAGACTTACTAGGACATACCTCATGAAAGAAAAATCTGAAGGCAGTCACATTTTCAAAAACTTTCACCCTTCAGTCCAAAATCTTTTCTAAACTACCATTCAAGTTCTCATAACAGACAATGTCAAAGAAAATTTCAATGCTGTCCTGGAAAATTTTTGAGGGAAAAAGAAATCATTCATCAAAGCACTTGTGTAAATACACCTCAAAAGAATGAGGAATCTGAAAGCGAAAATAGGCACCTCTTAGAAGTTGCTAGGTCCCTCTTAATTGCCTCTGATGCTCCTAAATGCTATAGGAGGAAGCTATCCTTACAGCCACCTATCTTATAAATATGATGCCTTCAAGAATCTTAAGGTACCAAAACCCATGTGAAAAATTTCTCCAAAATATCCTAAAACTCTTATTCTTCCACAATACCCAAAATTTTTTTGGATGCACTTCTTTTGTCCATGTCTACAATGGGAGCAAACTTGATCATCAATCTATTAATTGTGTTTTCCTCAGTTATTCTCCTTCCAACAAATGTTACTCCCCTTTCAAGAAGAAATGCTACACCAAAATGGATGAAACTTTTCTGAAATTCAGCCTTATTTTACCAAAACAACCATTCAGGGGAGAGTGAGCAAGAATGGTGTTTCTTACCTATACTATTGAGCATACCTAAATCAGATCAGCAAACCTGATCCTGATCCCGTGCCTAACCACTTTTAACTACACCTACCACACCTGACCTCAATGTTCAACCTTCCACCTCATCAACCCTGAACCTACACCTGAACCAATTCATGAGTCTGAACATCACTTTCAACCTGTACTTGAAAAAGGGTAAGGTCTTGCATATTTCATATGACTGGAAATTTTATATCTTATGATGGGCTCTCATTTGATTATCGTGCCTTCATTGCTAACTCATTACATGAGAAAGTTCCACAGAATGTCCATGAGGAATTGAGAAAATCAAAATGGAGAACTGCCATCCAGAAAAAAGTAAATGCCTTGGAGAAATGTTAAACATAGGAAATGTTTAACCTCCTTGAAGGAAAAACCAATTGGGTGTAAATGGATATCCACTATAAAGTAAAATCCAAATGGAAGCATAAATCATCACAAGATCAGATTTGTAGCTAAAGGATATACTCAAACTCATTGGGTTGATTATCAATAAACCTTAGCCCCTTGTTGTTAAATTTAATACTATTTGTAAATATACAGAAGGAATTTATCGCTCTCTATTTTTTTATATAAACATGTAAATTGAGTACAATTTTTTATAGGGAGAGTGACTAGAACTTAGTCAAACAATCCCAGTAGAAGACGCCTCCTAATTTGCATGAATAGAAAATAATATAATAGTATATGATATTAATGAGTATATATCAGTATAAAATATATGATGGTAAAATCATAGGACTTTCATATATATGATATTAATGAATTGCTTGAACCTGTGCGAGGGCTATAATGCTTGTTGCCAAATGATTTAACCTGCATCTCTCGGCTACAGGGATATCCATTGGAGCCTGCAAATTTGACAGAACTGCACCAGAGACCATGAAAAATACAATAAAGAAACAGAATGTTGAGCATATTAACCATACCTTCAAGCTCACAATGTCAAATAGGGTTTCATTGTCATGAGCAGAAACATAATTAACCTGCAAAACAATTAATTAAATTTTCTCCACTTCCAACTGCTTTATCCTCTCTTAAAATTGTTGACAGTGATATCCAATACTCATTATTTAAAATCTTGCTGATTGCTCAAAATATGCTGCTTATATTTTGCAATGTACTAAACAATCATAGGCATACAAAAGTAAAGAAGCTTACAGTCTCTGCGGGGCATGAAGCATAGGCAACAGGCATTCCATCATGAAGTAAGATTTCTGACCCTTTTACCTGAGATCACAAAAAAGTATCCCGTTCATCTTATTTTCATCATAATGTCAACAAAAGAACTAATTTCACAGCCAAAACTTTAAAGAAGAAAGAATGATTGATGATCCTATGAGAAAATTTCAATGGCCATATGTTGCAACATGAATGCAGCTTAGAAACCAGTCAGAGCTGCAAGCAGTTATCGGTGTGCTCCCTAAATATCACCAAGTATAGCTCATATGTATTGATTAGAGAACGCCTATATCCTATGTCCTGGCCCAACTTGCTAGCTGGACGTTGTCATTGAAGATCTATGAACTTCCATACTCTAAGCATCTTCCAATTACACTCAATGCAGAATATAGAGCATGACAATCTCTGTTACTCAAATCCCCAGATTGCTCTGAGGTCACAACTGGAAAGATGGGTTTCCAAAAGCGTGGCAGGTTTAAAATGCTACTATTACCAGCATTGACACCTTTTTCTCCCTGGAACAGGGGATTAAAGGGTGCAAAGTGGCTCAACTATGACCCACAACACTGATCAAACTGAAGTCTCCTAGTCAGGAGTCATCTCTGACATTTTTTTAGCACAACACATCCTAGATAAACTGCTGTCTATAGCTTATCTTTTAGACCTGTTGGAATTACATGTATACCCTCGTGCCTCTGAATCACATTCTGAATGGAGGACTTGAGACATGAAAGCATACTTATAATGTTCAGAAAACATGTTTTGCATATGGCTATGTTGAAATGCACATCATTGTTGGCGTATATGGAACCAACAAGCATACAACATGCATAGTAGCAAGTTGCAACTGATATTCATTGTTTACCAAGCATTGGTGGTGATTCATGAAATAGTATACAAAAAGTACCAAGCTCTATACCTCTTTTCCATCAGAATTGGTGAGCACAAAATCTCGTAAGTTTGCAGCCATCCCAACCTAAAAAAAGAAGAAAGAATTGGATGAACATGTATGCAAAGCAATGAACCATATTGAACATGACTCACATAACATAGATAATGAACACAAAATGCAATAGAACACCAGAATTTCCCCTTTTGGCAAGTGTAAAATCAGATAAGTAATTAATCGTTCTCAGATTCTTCTATATTAATGTGAAAACTAAGTACAAATATTTATAGAAAGAGTGACTAGAACTCAACCCAACAGTCCCAGTAAATGATGCCTCCTATCTTACAGGAATAGAAAAATAAAATAAAATACCTACTCCTAAGCAATACTACAACCGATCAAAAAGGGAGAAAAGCACTGCAACCAACTCCCATTGGTGGACCAAAACATGGGTTTATAATTGGAGAGATAAGGGAGGAAAGAGAAAGGAAGCCGGCCCCGTGACATCTAAGGAACAATGAGCGGTTGGAACTTGGAAGGCCTTTCATTGGGGAATATCTCCTTCAGATGGGACTTTTTTTGACTTGGGACTTTTGGAAGGAAAGTGCTGGCCTCTCGAAAGTCAGCTTGGTTCCCTCTTGTTTTGTAGATGTTCTTTGTTTATTGGTTTCGTGTTCTGTTTCTGCTGGGATTTGTATAGGGAACACTGGGTTTTGGGTGATATCAATCTCAAGTTCCATGCACTAGATTGATATGGTGTAATATTCATTTATTAATACAAAACCCAGACCTTTAGTGATCTTTCTGTGCATTTATTTAAGAGTTTCAGGACTGAGTTCAGGGGCCCAACATATTAATAACAATTGCTACCTAATCCTAATAAAAAAGGGATAGTTCCAACTAACCAAAACTCCTATTATGAACAATAAAACATAATTTATATGTAGACAAATAAATCATAACAAAAAAAGAATAAGACACCAAATCCTAATAGGAAAAGGATAAGAAATTGAGAAAGACCAAGTATCTTAGTGCTTGAATTTCCAACACTCCCCCAGGGAGTAAATATCAAGCATGCCCAACTTGGAAGATAACTCTTCAAACTTAATTCTTAGTCCCATGGTAATTACTTCAGCCACTTGAAGATGACTAGAACTTAGTTTGGATCAACAACGTTTGCCTCCACCTTTTCTTTGATGAAATGATCCATCTTAACATGTTTAGTCCTATCATGATAAACATAATTCATAGCTATGCTGATAGTGGCCATTTAACACATTAGACTAATAAAGCCTCCAATAAGGACTTTTAGTTCTCCCAATAGTCATTCCAACTTAAAACCTTCATAAATGCCCTACGCAAGCATTCTATATTCATCTTCTACCCTGCTTCTGGCAATCACATACTGCCTTTTACTTCCCCAAGTGACAAGATTCTCTCACACAAATGTACAATACCCTGTAGTATATATCCTATTGGAAAAAGCCCCTGCCTAGTTTGAATATATATGAACTTCCACACTCCTACTAAGTGCCTTTCTAAAAAAATATTCCTTTCCTTAGTGTCTTCAAATACCTCAATATCTTGTACACCATCTCCTTATGCTCTTCATTTGGCTTGCTCATAAATTGGCTAGCTACACTAATTGGAAAACTTATGTCTGGTCTAGTGTGTAAGAGGTAGTTTAGTTTACCCACATATTTTTGGTATCTCACTATGTCAATGGGAGGACTTTCATGCTTGAGGCCATTTTGAAGTTAGCCACCATAGGGGTATCTGCAAGCTTGCACCTAAGCATCCCAGTCTCTTCAAGTCTACGGTGTATTGAAAGATAACCATGCCTTTCCTTGATCTTGAACTTGCTACTTCTATGCCTAAGAAGTACCTCATGTTCCAAGGTCCTTGATTTTAAATTCTCAAGTTAGGATTGATTTCAATGTCCTTATTTCTTCTAAGTAATCACATGTAACAATAATGTCATCAACATAAACAATTAATACAACCAATTTTCCATTGGGTGGGAACTTGGTAAATAGTTTATGATTAGCTTATCCCAAAATGTACCTATAACCCTTTGCAACCTTGGTGAAGCTATCAAACCAGGTATGTGGGGACAGATTTAGTCCATACAATGATACACACTTTGTTGCCTTTACAATTGTCCTCAAATCTTAGAGGAACCTCCTCAAACACTTCTTCTTCCAAATCACTGTTTAAGAATGTATTTTTCACATCAAGTTGATATAAAGGCTAGTCAAGATTGGCTATTAACGATAACAAGACTTTAATTGTATCGAACTCTTCCACAGGGGCAAAAGTTTCCTAGAAATTAATTCCATTGGTCTATTTAAATCCATTTGCCACCAACCCAGCTTTACAGTGATTAATGCTCCTTCAGGGTTGTATTTTATGGTAAATTTCCATTTGAAGTTTCCAGGTTTCTTCCTTTTAAGGAGATCAGTTAATTCCCAGGTGCCATTCTTTTCGAGGGCACTCATCTCATCATGAACAGCTTTCCTTACTCTCGACTCAAATAGCTACATTTATATTCCTGGGGATCCATGTGAAATACCAACCACAAAAGCTTGATAACAAGGAGATAAGTTATCAGCAGAAACATAATTACTCATAAGATACTGAGTGCAAGATCTTACCCCCTTTCTTAAAGCAATAGGCATATTTGGGTCATCTTGGGAGATCAGCCTTGGACTTTGATGGGAAATAAGCTCAAGAGGTCCACAAGGCCTTACTCATTATTCCTTTTTCTGCATGAATAAACCAAGGACTCATTTTGGCTTGGATTGTTATTTTCAGAGTTATGAAGTTTAGATACTTGGCCACACAATTGAGAATTGGGCTCACGTTCAACATTGGCTCATGGTCAACATTGGTTAATGGTAGTGGCAAAGGAATGGTCTCAATTGAAGGTGAAGGTTAAGGTACGGGTATGGTCATGAGTCAAGATGAAAGTGAAGGTATGGTATCAAGGAGAAGTGTTGGCTGTGAAAATATAAGGTCATACCACAAACCTCATTCTTGTGTTTTAAGGATAATAAGGGTGGTTTTCAACAAAATGTGACAATCATAGTGACATATGTTTTGTAAGTTTTATGAGAACAACACTTGTATCCCTTCATGGTGGATGTGTAGCCAAGGAATATGTATTTGATTGCTTTAGGGTCAAAATTCCCTTTACGGTTGATATGGATAAAGCATGTGCATCCAAAAACCCTTTTAGGAATGATGGACAACAATCTTGTGGATAGGTTTCAAGAAATTTATTGCCAGGGGTATGAAAATTTAAAGTTTTCAAGGGCATTAAATTGGTAAGGTAAGTAGATGTAAGAATGGCCTCCTCCTAATAAGGTTTAGAAACATTAGTTATAAGCATTAGGGATCTAGCTACACCTAAAAGGTGTCTATTTTTTCTTCTAACCACTCCCTTTTGAAAGGGTGCGTCCACATAGGAACTTCAATTTAAAATAATTTTCAGAATGAAGAATTTTAATCTGTGTTTGAAATTGGGTTTAGACTAAGGTATTAAATATTTGAAAATAGAGGTGGTCTCTTATTTTTATTTCATTAAATAGACCCATGTGAGTCTTGTATGGTCATCAATAAATGAAATAAACCACCTAACTTTGGAATGATCCTACATCTCAAAATGAACTATTATGAAGGGCCATGTTGATTGATAAGAGTGAAGAGGGTAAGAATTTTTTGAGCTAACACTTCACACTGATAAAAGGAAGAACTTTTATTGAATAATCAAAATTTGAAGCTACTTACATGAAACCCAATTTTAAGGCTGCTCAAGTTACCAAGAAGCCAGGTTTCAGTCAATTTTGGGTTAAGTAAATGCTAGAGAAATTTTAATTGTTTTGGAAAAGTAGGCTAATGAGTTGATGAATAAATTTAACCTACTCTTTTGAGGGAAATTATGAATACCAACCATTTAAAAGAACTATTAAAAAAAAGAATTCATTAATTAATAACCCTCGGCAAGAAGAATAAAAAAGGAGAAGGATGGGTCAGCACGTTCAAATCATGGTCCAAACTTTCTATTTTATGAGTAAATTACATATACACAGCTAATTCTACAAATACAGTAATGTCTTCGTAGCATTCCCTGGCCAGCATCCCTTCTCAGGCAGCTAATATTTGGCATAAAATTATCAAAGCAGTATTTACTGTTAAAGTGCAACATTTCAAAAGCTCAAGTTAACATATAAAATATGTCTGATTACCTAAGCCAAGCAAAAGCCCCAAAAACTTAACGAAATACAATTAGGAAAATCCCTATCAACTTTGTCTTCGGAAACTATGATATACCATGATTCCAATAGCATACACCAATATATAACTCCAATTTTCTTTTATGGATAGGAATATTTAACTTCAAAATTAGCTAATGAAATAAAGTTAAGAATGCACGTTTCAGATAACCTGGATCTGATCCCTTGATGCAGCAAGCATTGATTCAGCATTAGTTTCTGTTCCATGATCATGGCCATTAGGCTGCAGATAGAGGAAGAATTTCACACTCAGAAGACAGATCAGACTCAAATTCTACTGAGTAAAATCTAAATATTGTACACTTATGATTGACCAACTAAATGCAGGAGAGTCTAACCATAGTTTGAGATAACTTCAAAGAAGTGAAACAAAGAAATTGGAAATCATGGAGATGTGTTGTTAATAAATTTAAACAGGGAGAGGAATTGTGGTTGTGAAGAAAAGAAATTAAAAAAGTGAGTACAACCTAAAGAAAATAGGAATTGATCAAGTTATTGAAAGATTGAATTAAAAAAAAAAAAAGAGAGAGAGAATACAGACTAAAAGAGCAACAGCATAGATCAATTTTTATAGCAGAATTTCTTTTTTTTTCTACGTCAAACATTAATTTGTTAAATGGAATAAATATCAGAGTTTATGCTATTTTCACCATACCTTTCTTTAGCTTTAAATTTTATATTGCTTTTATATTATAATATATGCTTGAATGAATTTAACTAATTTCTGTTTAATCTCTTCTTACATCTTTAATTTTCAGGAAGCTGTCTCACTGCATATAAAATTTTTTTCTATTAAACATTGACTTGAAAAATAATTTGGCTTTCTAATTTTCTCACAACAGAAGTCTCTCTTTTGCTCAAACCTTAAATTTATTTCATCAAATATCACAGTGGCATTCATCAGGTAACTAGTTAGCTTTCACAAATCGAGTACAAACATTCCACACATGTTGCAACATGCAGGTTACTAGTCAGCTTTCACAAATCCAGAGGTAACTAGTTTAACCAAAAGAAGAAAATGGTAGAAAAGAAAACAGGAATAAAGACATTATCACAACTAAAACATATGTAGCTAGAAGGTTCCTCTGAGGTAATGCATTAAAACCAGTGAAAAAGCTAAGAAAGAAGTTATTTAAAAAAAAAAAAAAAAAAGATACCTGCAACAATAGACCAGTGGCAAATCCTTGTTGAAGTGGATCACCAAATGGAGAACCACCAAGTACTGCATCTCTAATTCGATCATTGAAGCTGAATTGCATTCAAAATGACTCATAAAAATAATACCCTTCATGTAGATCAATCACAAAATTAAAAGGATCAAAAAATCTTATCGCTTTATGAATTTAGCAAATTCATTAGGTTATGCACTTATGACCACTTCCTAAAATTAGAATAATACAAACTATATTAGTAGATTCAACACTATTATAGCTAAGTCATGTTTAAGCTAACAAGAAGCAATATCACCCTCGGTAAAATAGTTCAGATCAAATTTGGTAACAATGCTTAGTCACTCTAGTTATCATCTTATACAATAGTAAATTTGAAAACCTCTATTAAAGAAAATTAAGCAACATATAATGGAAATGGTCGAACCATACATACCTCCCAATTCCAGTTCCATAGAGATTAAACTGTGAAGCATTTACCCCACGTCCATTTTTGGCAACTTCACCAAAGTCCCATCCTTCACCATATCTTTATTTTAAAAAAATAAATAAATAAAAGTAAAGGAAAAAATGGAAGAAAGAATATTAGGAAAAGGCATAATACAAAAATGAGTAAAAATGAAAGAGTTTGGAAGAAAAATAAAAAAAAATAAATCTCGTTCAATAAAAACAACATAAAGAACAAGTACATGTAGATGCTTGAACCATCAACTCCATCTTTTTCCTTAGTTAAACAATGGAGAGCAGATTTTGCTTTCACCTGCACCCAAATCTTGAATTAATATTTTGGTTGTGTTTATGTATGTCATGCATTGATATATTCTGTTAAACAACTTTTTACCGTCTAGGAATTTCTATACAATCCATGACCCAAAATGGTGAGAGTTCAAAGTTACACACACGCGAGATAGTTGGTATGGCGCTTTCTGAATAATATTATTGAAAATATCTTCTGCTTGTAATTTATAAATAACAACAACTATCCTTTCAACTTCTTTGCAGTATAATATATGAAATCATCCATAAATAATTTGATCACAACAATTAACAAAGTGAAACGGCATATTTATTAGCACTTTAATTCATGTCTGTGGATAAGTCTCATGAATAAAATTGCACTCATCTCTAAAATGATTCTGTGTTAACTCACACAATAAAATGTCAAAGGAAGTCACATACCATTGTACTCTTCATTATATGACCCATAAGATCAAATCTGAACCCATCAATCTGAAAAAGAAAACCAAAACTATGATCTACCATAAACAAGTTACGAAAGTAGAGTAAAGATATAAACATTGTTATATGACAGAAAAGTTGTAAACATTATGGGAGGCTAATAATTTATGAGTATTGCATTATCTGAAAAAGGTACATTTACATAGTCAAAAGGAAACAGCCCCTTGATCATATAAGTCTAAGAACATGCAATACTTTTACATGACACAAACAATCACCTTGTAATGGACTGCCCAGTGTATAAGATCATCAAGGATCAAACGATCAACCATAAAGTGCTCACTGGCTGTGTTGTTCACGCAAGTACTGTTCTCAATAAACCCATCAGCATTCCTTCTTAGATAGTAACCAGGAACAATCTATTGAAAGACTTATGTGTCAAACTACATAAAGCTGAAAAAGTAGTTCACAAAAATAAAAACTGTAGTTAACATGACAACATGTAAATTTTTTAATCAATTACAGGTGGACCAAAGAAAACTTAATAATTCATGACCTTATCAAGGACAGAGTGCTCATCAAAGGGCCCATTTCCTTGTAAATGATTGTACACAACATCCAACACAACGCGAAGACCGATATGGTTAAGTGCCTGTAATAAATATAAATATCAAGATACAAAACAATAAAGCGTCTTTCAAGACTAATAGACACTTGTAAACTAATGTATCCCTGGACACATTACAAAATGCGACAACTAGAATTTAGAACCATAACTTACATCAGATAAAGAAACATCAAAGTCATACCTGAACCATCTTACGAAACTCAATTGTACGGTATGGACCATTTGGATTACTTGCATAACTACCTTTAGGAACCCCCCAAAGAACAGGATTATACCTTTTCAAGATATGGTGTACATAACATGAATAAGAAAACAGTTAGCATAAATCAGAGTTGGAATTGTCATCCAATGTGCCAATTAGGAGCTTACCCCCAATTGTACCCATCATAATCTTGGATGGCTGTAATAAGAGCTTGTTGCTGATCTGAATCCGGTGGTAAACTTTCAAGTATTGAAGTATCTGCCAAAGCACATATGTAAGGTAACCAACATAAGCTAAATCAAGTCAATAGGCTTGTAAGTTGTAAGCGCATTTTCATCAGATTTCTCAATCATGAACTTCAAAATAAAAAGATCAGCTATTTACTGTTCATTAAAGTATCTCCAAAATTACAAACACATATGTCAGAAAATACATAAGACTATAAGAGAAGATAGATGCATATGCAACAGCATATTTACATATGTAAAGCAGCAGAAAACAAGCTACACTATAGAAAGCAACCAAAGAGGGTGGGGAACATAGCTTAATCTCTAATGCTTGATACTGTGTGAGATTTCATTCCAATTTTTATTTAATAATATTCCAATATTCTCAATTAATGGTGAACTACCAATACAAAAATTTAACTTGTATGTAATGACGCTAAAAAATCCAAGTATGACCAATTCAAGAAGCAGAATTCCATAATTAAAGACAAGGGATTTAATCTAGGCAGCAAGAAATTATTCTGGGGATAATCTAATTATCAAACATATCTTACCTACAGATTTCCAGTTCTCCTTTTGATCATCAACTCCAGCAAACTGAAAAGTTGGCAGCAGATGGACATGGGTGATGCCCGCACTTGATAATTTCTTTAGATGAAGTACACCAGCCGAATTCTGCAGACAGAAGTTTATAATAAATTCATATGTCAAAATAGCATTTAATATTACAGCCATCTCTTCAATCTCATACCAAATCAGGCATTACCTACAAATTGTGTTCTTATTTTGGACTTAACTTATTCAATTTGGTTCTTAAGTTAATTCAGCCACAACTGATGTTCAGGAAGTATAAGAATCTTTAATTAATCTTGGACAACCATTAATATTATACAAAAAGCAGAGATTTTTCATTTCTTATAAAGCTGTTGATGCTATAAACATCAGTTTTTCTTTCCTGAGAAAGACTGATGAAGAATAGATTGCAAATGTAATCAACAATGTCAAAATCAGCTAAAATTTTATGGATTAGGACACTACAGAAGCTATAGACTTTTGTGCTAGAGCTGAAATATATGATATTAGTAATAAAAATATGATGAGGTTAATTTCACGAACGGAAGTAAACAATTTAAGTACATCAGCTATGATTTATACATACACTCACCGTCCTACACACACACCCACACATATAAGGCAACAAGTAAAATTACAATTGGTGCAAAAGGAAACATTCCAATCAACAAGATTTACATGAAGCATCTGCTTTGAGCAATTTCATTTTGGCTGATGAATTAGATCACAAAAACTGTCCAGGAGGTCTGCTCATGCACATTTTTTCGCAGATAATATTATGTTAAATGATAGAATGGAATCAAGGATCAGTTTAAAATAGAAATCCTAACAAGATTTGGAATCATTTTCAACTGAGCACCCATGTAATCAACCCTTGTAATCAAATATATTATTTGGTTCTCTCCTTGCAAGTAACAATGCCAAGGTATATTTATGACTCCACACGTTGCTTGTATTCTTTCTTTTAAACAATCTTCAATTACCCATTACTGTTACCGTTAAATAAAAAAGAAAAAAAAAAAGAGAATAGGACAGCAAAAACAAAGTAAAAAGAGACTGCAAAGATTGTTTTGAAGTGCACAAGTGTTATGCCATTACTACCAAGAAAGGTTGAAAACCCTGTTCTTCTTTATCTTTAACAATAGTAAGATTTAGAAGAAGAAGGCTACCGGCAAAGTGAAGGCCAGATAACCACCACGAAGTTCAGGGTGCACAGAGAGGTCACTGGCACTGTATGGCAACAAGCAAAAATGTAACCAAACTTTATGAGGAGAAAGGAGAATCACATAAAACTTAAAAGACTGACAAATTAATCTTCTAAAAGTTGAGTGCAATGATAACTATTTAAAGATGAGAGAGATAGGTAATATCAGCACTGTGGCAACAATTAGCAGGTATAAAGATAAGCCTATAGATATCAGTAAAAGGCTAAAAGCCATGAATGAAAACCAGTAAACGTGAGAGAGGAATGACAAATATTGATAAACAAAGAGAGAAAAGAAATAAAAAGAGGGCAATGAGCTCAATTCAATAGCCTAGATGTTTTACTTTGTAGCCAGAGAACTATATGACAACACAGCTCCTCTTCTTCTTCTCTCTTTCTACTTCTCTCTCACTCTATCCTTACATTATCTTTCCCTTCTTTCGACAAAACCATAACACAAAATTATCAAGATCCCCTATTGTACGTAGGCCTAGATAGAATTTTCCAAATAATTTGCACATCAAATGAGAAAGGACCCAGAGAAGATACAAATACTATAACTTCAATCATACATGTATTCATTTTCTACAATGCATTTCAAAAGCTCACATCAAAACATAGTAATCTCTGATTGTCAGAAAAAGATGGTCTATGAGTAAGATTAAATACTCCATATATTATTTTTTACCTGAAATCTCTTATATGCATTTCATAAATGCTTATATCTGAGAAAGAATGTAAAATAGGTTTCTCATTTGCCAGATCATCCCATCCCTCAGGTTTTAACTCATTAGACTCGAGATTTATTAAAAAGGTCCTCCTGCCATCTGATGAAAGTCTGCTAAAAGGAAACCAACAAAACAATAGGGACATGTAAAAGCATTAGTAAATGATAACACTCTGTAATCCTTGAGTATAGAAAGAATTTATCAAAAAGATAGAGGTTGCAAACTGACATGATTGCCATACCCTCGAGCATATGGATCATTGGCATAGCATTTTTCAATTCGCAAGGTATTAGGGTGGTAAACATTTACTTCATAAACATAATAAGAGCCTTCCCAACTTTTTGGTCCTTTAGTTTTCCAAACACCATTATCCTCCTCAAGCTGTACAATTTCTCTGGGATTTCCTCCTATTGGGTCCCTGTAGATGTAAGCACGTATTGCCTGATTTGACATAAAAGAAGATTAAGGGAAATCGGAGATAAGGTTGTCAAAGCATTAAATTTGAATTTTTTCTTTTTTAATGAAACATAAAATACCTGAGCAGTAGGAGCCCACAGGTAAAGTGACACGGCATCTTCTGAGAAAATTGCACCAAGGGGACCATTATATGAAAAAAATTCATCTATAACACCAGGTAACTGCAAACCAGTACAATGCCTGCACTTCTCATCAGCTGTGTAAAATGAAGGAAGGAAATAGATATTAGTAGTGTGCCTAATATCTAATTAATGATCAAATAATACAGAGGTACACACTGCAATAAGGATTTACAAGTCATTGCAGCATTCCTGATTATTGAACTATGGTCTAAAAAAATCCCTTGAAAGTGACAAAAAATAAATTTCTTTTTATCCATTTCAACTATAATTCACCACCATTAAAGAACTCAAATTATGAGATAAAACATTATGCTTAAAGGAATAATTTTATAATCATTAAAACAGTTACTTGTAACTCATAAGAAAATAAATGCTTAATGCAAAGCTATTGTCTGACAGAAATCTACTTCTGCATGCTATTCATAAACCAGGAGGACTTACAGTCATAAATAGCAACCACTAACTGGCATTTGAGAAGACGCTTGACATCCAAAGCAGGTGGCAATTTAAAAGCTTTGTAATCTTTAATATGTGGAAATTTTTCCACCACCTAACAATATATTCGTTTAAGTAAATGATGATTTTAGTCCTCTTTCCGTTGTGTATGAAAGGCACAAAAATCTCGCACACAATGAAACTGTGAAGTAATTAACACTTTATTAGGCCCAATCATTTGCTCAGGTTTAAAGTTTTTACAGGTAAGAACAATTTACATTTGTAGGAAGGCCAGTCCTATCTTCTTCAAGCTTAATTTTCACATCTTCACCTGTTTAACACTAGATTGAGTCAATTTCCACTTGAAATCACTCATACATAAGAAACAATAGTATTTTTTCAACATGCTGTAAAGATCAAACTAAATAAAATTTTTGTTAGAGCTTGGACCTTGAATTTCATTATTTGCAATGGACAAAGAAGCATCTCTACTAGCAAGTAGATAGCAAATGCCATCTCCAATATCGACATTCCAAGCAATCAAAGATTCACTAACCCAATGTGCTCTGGAGTACAACAAGCTATCCTCCATCTGAGTCACCAATTTAAGATTATTGTGAGTGATTCCCAAAAACAAGCTCAAAAATAAATATTAAGTGAACACATATATGCAAACAAAACTCCACCACATGCAGGTTATAGAACCGGATGTGCAATTTCTTGCACCTCAAGTAAAGTAGCAAACTAAGTGAAATATAATGTACAAAAGTTGAAAGAATTGGAAATAACAAGGATAAGGATCATACAAACAACCTCCTTGTCCAATATTTGAAAAAAAAATTGCATCAAAATCTTGAACCATCGTTCATACGGTATATAATTCAAGCTAACATCAAATTCATCAGAGAAAACTTCTTCCACTCGCTCAAGAAAAGGACAATACAATCTGCAAAATATTCCCTTTTGAGTAAAGTAATGATCTCCTAAGCTTACGTATAATTTTTCCAACTAATCTGCTCCCGAACTATAATGCTTGCCCAAAGATTCCTTACTTCATATATCTTTCTAAAGATTCCAATCGTATTGTCCGGAAAGAGAATGTCTTATTTAGTCTCAGTCCCAGCTTTAAGACATTGATGTGTCCTGAATTGCTCATTCTACATTGAACAATATATCGCAAAATCTGAAATTTTCATTTTTTATAACCTTCGCCACTAGCATTGTCACCATTTCGGACAATTTTATATGCAGCACGTCAAAAGCACAAGAATACTTGTGGGCTACTCATTATTAATTAGATAGAATACTAAAACGGGTTGTAATATATTCTTAAAATTTAAGGTAATCTATGTTCAGCAACTACAGAGACACCATCATTTCGGACAATTTTATATAGAGCACGTCAAAAGCACAAGAATACTTGTGGGCTACTAATTTATTTATTGGATAGAATACTAAAATGGGTTCTGACACATTATTAGAATTTAAAGTAATGTATGTTCAGCAACTACAAAGACACCATCCTTGTCATCCAATAGGCCAAAGATGTACAAATTATGCTTTGGGAAGAGACTACAGCACTTTCAGAATGCAAAGAATGAGTGGAAAAGCCTACAGTAAAATTGAAAAGGAAGAGAAACCTGAGAATTTGAACCAGATTGCTCCACAGAAGAAGAAGGAGAAAGGGAGCAACAAATGGGTTGGGAAAGACGGGAAGAAAACCGACGGCTTTCAAAGCACAATGAAGGGTGCGCAATTGAGGTGGTCGGGGGCAGACGAACTTTGGAAGAAGAAGGTAGCAAAGTCGTCGGAGAGAAAGGAATCGGAAGGGAGCAAGATGCTAAGCGAAGCATTTTCCAGTGCTTAACTTGCACTCAATGTTGGGATGCGAGACTGCTTCTTCTTCCCCACAACACATGAGAATCCGAAACTAGATTCACGAGGGGAAGTGTTTTTATGTGAAAAAAAAAAAAAAGTTATTAGTACATTAACGAGATTTCACGGCTGTATTTTCTTCTCGTGGAAAGTATCTATTTGATCCTTTATTTTTAAATTTAATTTAATTTTAATTGTTTATAAATTAAAAGTATTAAAATAAATTTTAAATTTTAAATTTTATTTTATTTTAATCCTTTAAAATTATAAAATAGTCCTTTATGTTTCAAGATCTAATTCAAAATAATCTATCTTTAAACAAGACTAAAAAAGTTATTGAGTCAAATAAAAAGAATTGTTTTAAGACTTCTCATTTGTGAATAATGAAATAAAATTATATTAAAAATAAATGAGTGTTTTAAAATTTTTAATTGGTAAAGGATCACATTAAATTAACTTTAAAAAATAAATGAGTAAAATAATATTTTTTCTGATTTCTTTAATCTTCAGTATTACATTTACAATTCCCTTTTTTTTTTTTCACTTTCTTTTCTTCTGTTCTAAAACCTCGTTCTTTGTACATCAAATCACTACAAATGCTTGGAGAAAAATATCTGGATTGAAAAAAAAGAAATGTATAAAAAGGCTGATTCTCAAGCGCGAATTTTAAATGAAGTAATTTTTTAAATTATTTTTTTTCCCTTTCATCTTATCACAGTCCACTCTACCAAATTGTATGTCATACTCACTCACACATTTTATTTTTGAAAGATTTAAAACTTTTTTTTAAGAGATTATAAGATTACACTAAATTTTATTTTGAAGTACCTGGAGTGATTTTCTTTTAAGAATAAAAGTATTTTTAGTTCTAGAGTAAGAAACAACTATAGATTAAATTGAATATTGTAAATACTCACAAGTGCTGACTAAACTTGGAAATTAATAGAGAAATCTCAATAGGTTCTTTAGGGATTGGACGTAAATTTGGATTAAAGTTAAACCAGGATAAATCTTAGAATTTGCTTTCTCTATCCTTATATTCTTTATATGTTAAATTGTTATATTTATACTTTGCTTTCATTTTTTATATTTTACTTGAATTATTATATTCTCTTAGTGAATACATTCTTTTATATTTACTTCAAGTAAATTTAATTGTTAAAATAATTGTATGATTGTTCTAATTTGTAAGAAAATAAACTTTTGAATTAAGTTAAAATGCATATTATTGAATGCACTATTTATGGGAAAGAAACTTATTATCTTTATACTCTAAGCATCAATATTAAGTTTTTCTTTACTGATATAATTGTTGTTTTGCTTCATATACATTTAACTTTCTCTCATTATAAGTATTTTGCAAAGCAATTTCAAAAATAACCAAAATCTTTGTAAACACCAAATTCACTCCCTCTTAGATATTGGTTGCATTGTCTAACAAATAATAGGCTCATTGAAAAGGCAATATCATAAACTATTTAATTATATATTATTATTTTTATTTTAACTTTGAACTATATTAAGTTATATTTATAATCCCTTATTAAAAAATTTAAGAGATAGTTGATTAACAAATTCATTATTATTCTCATTAACTTAAATAATATTAGAATTTCAAAGCATATCCAACTTAAGAGATGATTAATAAATTTGTTAGTTTTCTTGCTCATTCCAAAAAATTCTCAAGCTATAAAAAATAATTTATCAATTTTGTTGTTTGCTCCAATAAATTCTCATAATGAAAAATTATCAATTTAAACGATGATTAATTTATTTATTAATTAATTACTTTATTATTTTTTTAATTAACTACCAAAAATTTATGTAAATTAATTATTTCATTATTCTTCTTGTTAAATACGAAGAAGTTATATACTTTAAATAATTCTTAATACATATATGAGAAATGTAAAAAGTTATTATATAAAAAGTTGAGGGTTTGTTCAAATAAATTTTTTCAATGGTTAATGAAGCTCTATATTAAAAGGAATTTACTTTCTTTATATATAATAGAATTAGTTGTTAAGTATATTTTTAAAAAATTACTATTTTCATACGCTCCTCTGTATCCTATCTCTTGCCTATGGCTAACGTGACAATTTTTTATTAGAATTTAAAACTTTTATAAGAGTCTCAGATGTTAATTATTGATTTTGCTGATAAATTTCTTCTAATATTCAATCAATAAATTATGAACCTTCAGAATTATTAGAGGATATATTATCAACTCTTTGAAATAAGTACGTAGTTGATAGTTGATCTGACAATAATTAGAGAAAATAAAATTTAAGAAATATTAATATCAATAATATAGGTACAACTTTTTAGCCTAATAAATAGAGTAAAAGTATGTTTGTCCACTGTAGAGAAATAGTCATGAGTGTGGCTCAAAATTGATATTTATTTTGGTGTAAAATAAAGGCAATATTTAAATAATAAATCCTTTTTATTTTCTCTATTTTAATTTTACATTATTCAAAGACACAATGTAATAATAAATTTGTTGAAATACTGTGCTACAATGTTGAAACGTTGAATTTAAGTGATAAATCTCTTAGATTTGTGAATTCACCGGAATTATATGGGGAATAATTGTAGTTTAGTTCTTGGAGGTAATACTAAAAATACAATTATTGCAAGGGAAATATTGTGAATTTTGATCTCTCATCCCAAAAAGTTATCATAATTCAATACACCCTTTGATTATTTGAATAGATTAGGTGGTTAAATTTGTACAATTATTTTAATGTATAGCGTTAAATCTATCTCAATAAAGAAAAAATTATATGGATCACTATTACCACCCTAAAATCATCCTTGTGAAATATAGTGTATGCGATGTATTAATTCAAAAATTGTAAGTTGGATTAAAAAAAATTTGCTAATTTTGTTTATTGATTCAATTACTTAAATTTTTTTTCATTTAGTCGATGAAAAATTCTTTTAATTAAATATTTAACTCATCATGTGTTAACTTTTCAAATGTTTCATACATGAATTAAAATTTTTTTAAAATGTGTAAATTCTTTAAAATTACAAGAAAAATAGTGAATTAATTAATTAATTACTTCTTAAATTGTGAATTCTTCAAAATTTGAAGTTTTTTTTAGAGTGAATAAAAAAATTAATAAATTTACTAATTGTTTTTTAAATTGGAATTTCTTAGAACTCTAAATATTTTTTTAGAGTCAACATGAATAATAATTAATTAATTAATTAATTGTCTCTTAAATTTTATAATAAGGGATAATAAATATAGCTTAACTTTGTCTAAAATTAAAGCAAGAAAATATAATTTTATGATTTATTCAACAATTTAAATTTTTTATTCCTATACATTATTCAAAAAAAGATATAAAATCAAATGTAGTTTTATCAATTTGTAAAATTTTAAAATTTTTTAAAAGAATAATAATGGAAATTGTTTCGTATAATAAAAATCTATCATGGCTAGTGCTAGAGCTAGGATCTTGGACTCATGGTGGAGCAAAAAGATTTATTTTTAAAATTTTATTTTATATTTAATTTTGAAATTTTATATTTTAAGATTATATTTTTTTAAATAAAATTCATCCTCTAAATTTTTTGAATTAAAATAAACCTTTAATCCTATTTGAAATTTTACTTTTGTTCCTTAATTTTATTTAGTTTTAATTTGGTCATTTAACTTTTTCTTTTTTGTTTCATTTTTTGTTCTTTAAATTTATTTGATTTTAATTTGGTCATTTAATTTACTTTAAATTTCACTTTCATTTACTAAATTCATTTTGTTTCAATTTCATTCCTTAACTTTTTTTCATGTATCACTTTCTTCCCTTAATATTATTTTATTTTAATTTGACCATTTTTAAAATTTACTCAAATGTTTTATTTTTTAAAACACTGTTATATTATAAACTTTAAATATTTAAGCTTTGAATGAAATAAGAGTTAAAACTGCCAAAAAATAAATTAGGCTAGTAATCCCAAAATGAGGAAAAGCAAAGATAAAACTAAATTCAGCTACTCTAATAGGTTTAGTTTGTAGAATAATAAAATGTATGATTGAATCTTCAAATAAAAATTATTGGGGCTTACTCATATTAATAGATGCATGAAAAGGCAAAAAAATGAAAGGAGACAAAAATACATGAATAACTTATGAAAGCTAAATTGGAAAAAAAAAAAGAATAATAGTATAAAAATAAGACTTGGGGTAGAGTTAAGTGAGCAAATTAGAATAAAATGAAAGTAAGAGATGAAGGTGAAATAAAAGGTATAGTTAATAAATCAAACAAAAACCAAATTATGTTAATGATGAATGAGAAACTTAAGATAGAATTAAGAAACTAAATTGACATCCAATGATGCTAAGGGGTGAAAGTAAAATATGAGGCAAAATTAAGGATCAATATCATGATTTTCCTCTTCTTAAATTTAAAAATAAGTTTAAATTGAAATGTGTATTACACCATATATTACTCTCTATATTAATATTAACTTAAATACCTAAATACCTACGAAAAATTTGTATTTACTTACTAATTATGTAATGCATCACAAATATATATTAAATATATATATATATATATATATATCATTATTTGACAGTATCATAATAATTTAATAAAAAACTCAAAAGAGTATTTTGAAAGAAGTTAAAAAGTTTATATGATCAAACATTAAAACTTATTAAGTATCAATTTGCAAAATCACTACACTTATAGAACATTATAAATATTATTTTATCTATCAACATTTAAAAAATTTTTACAATATTTTTAAGGACAATTGCTCAAAGTCTAACTAAAATAATATATTAATTATATTTTACTGAGTTATTGTAAAACTACTATTTACAAAAATGTATCAAATATTTGCCTATAAATTTTATGTATAATTATATACTTAATACATATATAAGTTTAGTATGTTCAAATTAAAATATCAAAAAAATAAAAAGTAATATAATCCAATTATATAAAATCTATAATTTTAATAAGTGTAAAAAGTTAAAATACAGGAAAACATAAAATTATATCTTAATACTATATATATATATATATATAGAGCTCCGTCTTTGCTTATGGCAGTGCCCTTTAATGATTTCATTATACTCACTTCTCAATTTTTTTTGTTAATATATATAAACACTATTGATCTAAAAAAATATCACCATATAGTAAATTTGACTAATTCAATTCCGTACAATATGCAAGTCAATAAACTAATTATATGTATATAGGAAAACATTTTGATGATATGAAAAGTACTCCGTCAGTTTGCATTGTAATAATTAATCTCTTCATCCATCAGCTAGTTGAATGTGTGAACGGATGGAGTGGCACCACGTGGACGATCCACAATTAATGAGAGAGACTGAAGCTGCTTGTTTTTGCTCCACGTTGGAGGCACAGCTGGAGAAGTATCATCGGTCTTCTCGTCTTCATTTATTCAAGCTATGAATATTTTTCCATATGGACCAACCCACCTTCAACGGTTCATTTTTCTCAAATTCTCAAATTTTGTATTACCAATACAGTTATGTAATATAATGATGTAGTGTATTAATTTAATTAAATTTTTTATAAAATAAAAATAAAAATATCACATATAATTATAGACATTTATTTATAGAATAATTTAATTGAACTAATATAAAACATGGTTATAGCATCCATATATTATAATTAAGTGGGCCCAGTTTGTTAATTACTTATACAGATGGGCTAAAGATCCTCTGGCCCAAATATGGATCAAAGTTATAGGGGCTACTAACAACTTTGCGCCTTCAAAATAAAGTGTCTTCTTCACCGAAAAAATATTTTATAGTGTATATTTGATTTAATGTTTAAAAAATTTAAAAATTTATTTATATATTTAAATGAGAATTTATTTATAAATATTTTTTAGAAAATGAGACTCAATATTTTTACTGCAGATTCAAATGAAATTCGTAAATTAATATTAAATTAATATATATTAATTATTATATTAATTATTAAATTATTTAATAATTAATTTATAATTTATTTATTTGAAATATAATTTATTTATTTAAAAATTTTTATATATTTAAATGAGAATTTATTTTATAAACATTTTTTTAGTTTAATGTTTAATATTTTTTTAAATTAATATCGACTTTCAAACTCTTTCATTTGTATAAAAATAAAAAAAAAAAATTTTATGTTAAATAAATTATACAAATGATAAAAATTAATTTTTAAATATAAATTATGATGATATAAAATTATATTTAGTTAAAATTATTTAAAAATTATATTAACTCAACATTAATCTAAATATCGATGTCCTTAGTGTCCATATTGAGATGTTTTACCATCACAATACGAATGATAGAGTACATTCTCGCATAAAAAACACATTGATCCATCGATAATGAAAAATAAAATTAAAATGAAAATTGAATGTCTTCTTAACCTGTGGAACTGGCCCCTAGTTGGTAGAGTTAATAAACATGGGAGAAAAACTAGTGATATGTACGGAAAATTTTATTGCCCAAACCTAATCAAATTATTATCTAAGAAAGGTTAGAGCAAATTATAATGATTTACTCAAATTCTTCTGAAATTATATATTATTTTATTTTGAAAATATATCCAATTTTAAATTTTTACGAAATTAATTTTTGTAAAAAAATATGTAAAGTAGCATTTAGTTAAAGAGGTATATGCATTGAGGTTAATGAATAGTGTTATAATCAAAAAGTTCTAAAATCATATTAAAGTGTAGCGCAACTTTTTATTTTAAAAGATAATTATGTATATTGTAAAAATAAATGTCAATGAAAGGGATTGTTGTAATGCGAATTTTTGGTGAAAGAGATTTCAGTTACGCCAAAGACTGGAACTTTCGACTAGCCATTATCGGTTGATGCTTGTAACTAGGGTTGTTGTCGTTGTTGTTGTTACTTTTTTTTTTTTTTTTTTTTACCATAAATCGATCCAAAGAAGAGCATGAGCGTGCGGTTGGCTTTTTTGAATTTTTAAAATTTTAATTTTTATATGTAATTTTATTTTACATTTTTATTTAGTTCTTTAATTAATCAATAATTTTATATAGTTAGTTCTTTAATATATAAAATCTATTGAATAGTATAAATAGGATACATAAATAATTAATTTTATTTAAACATATTTATACCATAATGTAATTTAAATAAAAATAATCTTAAAGATAAAATAAAATAAAGAGTGATTAAGAATTAAGTGACAATAATATAAAAATTAAAATTCTAATCACTTAAGAATTTGTAGATCATTAACATCTATACTTTATTTGTTAGATATGAAAATCATAAATCCTATATAAGTGTCTAGTCTTTTAAAATAATAATAATAATAATAATTTTAATATTCTTGATGTTTGGAATCTCCTTTATGTCTTAAAATTTATTAAATATTTAGTTTTCATTTTTCTAAATCCTTATTGATTTAAAAGTCTTTAACATTGTTCGATTTTAGAATATTCTTAGCAAGAAAGTATAGTAACCCTACATACCAGTGACCCATTAAGTGATATAATCCTGCCATAGATTTTAGGAGTTATGAGATGAATTACTTTGCTAACGAACTCATAAAATTTAAATTAGTTATTTAGGCAACATGTAACATCCTAGAATTTTTAAATCTATGTTAATTAAAAAATAATTTAAAATATATATACCAGCCCAATTAAGTGAAAATTAATTTTAGTAAAGTAACATATAATTATTAGTTGGCTTGTAAGAATTTAATGTGCCAAGAAAATAGAATTAAAATAAAATTTTAAGGACTAAAATGAAAGGATAAAAAATATATCTAGGTAGAAATTATAATTTTTAGGGACTAAAGTGAAGAGAAAATAATATTGTCTGTGATAAAATTATAGTTTGAAATTTTTATAAAAGAAACCAAAAAAATTAAAAAGAAAGTGTTGTTAGAGGAATTATTGCATAAGGACCAAATTGAAAAAAAAAGTAATATGTTAGGTAGAAAATATAATTTTAATAGGGACTAAAATGGAGAAAATATATTGTCAAGATAAAAATATAAATTTAGCCATTGCATAGTAATTACATAGTAAACGGCGGCTAACACATCGAAAACATGTTTTTTACTATTTACACAGTAATTTATATAACAACTTGAAAAATTTATATGAATAAGACAAACATTTCTTAAATTTTTCATTCGAAGTTAAGATAAAGAAAAAGAAAGTAAGAGATAATGGAGGAAATGTTCATAGGAAATTCAGATTTCAAACTCACATTAAAGGTAGTCTGTATTTTTATTTTTTATATACCTGTTTAAAAATTGATTTATTAATATTTTTCAGTATATCTTGCTATGTATGCATTTGGTTAGTTTTGTTCATCTGTAAATTGTCACATGATAATTTCTAAAGGCATAATAAACTCTTGAGTTTTTAAACTCACCATGATGATGAATTAGCCAAGATTTAAACATGATGACGATTATGAGAATGATAATATGATGAGATAGCTATAAGTATGGGATTATGGTTACAAAAGAAACCAAATGCGCATTCATGCATTATTATACATAACCCATATTAATGTTCATAGTTCTTACAGTAAGTATGTTAATGATACATATATATTCTAAATAAAGTATATGATTACTGAGATTTGTAATCTCATCCAAGTTGAATAACATTTTTTAAGTGAAAACTCCCAAGCAGATGAAAGAAAGTAAGCTATGTAATAGACTTAAGGAACATGTCATTTTTTTGTAATTTTATAAGAAAATAATATGTATAATATGTCTCAATTATGTGACTACTAAGAATTTCTTTGTATTTATAAATAATATGTATGTTTTTATATAAGATATTCGGTATATAGACTTTAGATATGAATAATCAGAATTGATTTATGTTACATTAAGTATTATTATTATTTTTATTGTTGTTATTATTATTAATATTAATTTTGTATGGGGCTTAGTCATTTCATAGTACTAGGCTATTTCTTTTATATAAATTTTTACATGTTATGTACATGATAGTGGTAGAATTCCAATTAATGGAATAAGTAAAATAAGATATTAAAATAAAATTAAATAATACATTTAAGGAGCTTTATGGACCTTGTATATATAAGATTATGGTAGGTTATGCCACCTAAATGATTAATTCAAATTTCATAACTCCTGATATCTGTGAAAGGTTTTTCTTTTCCCTCCTAAATGATTATTGAAAAGTGAGGTTACTATTTTTTCCTGTAAAAAATATCTTGGAATATGAACTATGTCAAAGGCTCTTATATTAATTTGGATTTAAAAAAGTGAAAACTAAATACACAATAAAGTTTAAGAAAATAAATAAGATTCCTATCTACCATGATTATTATTATTATTATTATTTTAAAACGTCTAAATATTTATAAAGTTTTAAATTATAGAAAATATGTATTTAATATTTATTTTTCTCTAGGCGTTACATAACATAGTCTGTCATAGTCTTACTTGTACAAAGTCCATAAGGCTCCATAAAAGGTACTATTAAATTTCATTTTAGTATCTTAATTATACTAATTCTATTAAATGGGATTCTACCATCATCATGAATATAATATGTAAAAATTTGTTGCATAAAATACATCAACACTCTTAAAAGCCTGGAGAAAGAAAAAAATCTATATATAATCCATATAAAAATAAAGAAATTGAAAGTGGGACAAGAAAATAAAGACATTCAGTAAAGTAGAAAGTATTATTTTGCTAATTATACATTCACTGATATGAATCAATAATAGAGATCCCCTATTCCTACAGCACAGCTTGGATTAAAGAAGTCCTCGCACAGCTACCTCTCACACAAATATGAATGCTCATTCCATGACCTCTCTCTCCAGTTTGAATGAAAAAATTAAAAAATGTTCGTGTTATTTATAAAAAATTTTAAATTACTATACAAGTTATTATTTGACAATGTGCAAACGAAAGCACACATTTTCATCGAAATGTGCACAATAACCATGCGTTTTTGCTAACATTTACTATGTAAGTTATTATGCAATTGTTAAAATTATATTATTTATCTCAAAAGATATTTTTTTTCCATTTAGTCCCTAAAAATGTTAAAATTATAATTTGTACCCTAAATATTATTTTCTCCTCTCATTTTAGTCCATAAAATTTTATTTTATTTTTCTAATGTTATTCTTAAAATTTATACATATATACATTTTCAGGTTATTACAATTTGGTAAGGCAAAAAGAGAGTTAAGGGAGAGGGAGAGTATTGCCTAGTTGTTTAGTGTGCTGCAAAGATAATTCCATGGGAGAGCCCTTTCCTTTGCCATGCGAGGGACCTGGATCCACTGATGGAGAGATGGAAAGAATGGAGATTGATGAGAGAGTAATGTTCATTCCAAAATTATCTTAATGCAAAATAAAAAATGACAAACCATTCTAAAGCATTCAAACAAGGTTGAATGGCGTTTGTTCTCACCAACCATGATCCGGCATTGCCACGATTTTGTTGCCTTCAGCATTCAATCTATTGTCTTCTGTTCGTCAATTTGTTGTTCGACCATTGGTGTCATTGATACTTGTTGGTTATGCTTCAACATATGATCTGCTATCTAGTAGCATGAGGGAGACTGGTGGTGTAAGGTTTTTTTTTTTAGGTACTTTGGTCTTTTCATTCTTCTTTTTTATTGCTCGTTTCATTTTTATTACATACCAAACATAACCTTTTTTTTGAACCTAATTCTCATTCTCACCAAATCATTGTACCAAATAGTATTTTAGTTCAAATCTTTGATAAAATAATTTTTGTCCTCCTTCAAATCTAACTCCATGTAATTTCAACGATACTACTTGGTTGGTCTAAGGCTGGACAAGCTCCACAAGTGTAGGCTTTGAACTAACAATTTTAAATGCTAACAGTTACCTCACACTAACTGATGGTACAAAAGTGTATAGAAAGGATGCCCAACAATGAATTTTGGGGGACTAGGACCACATTGGTGTGATTTGTTTGTCTTCGCATATGCCCCTTATTTAGGATTGATGCCACTATCGTGCTGATCATTATCTCATTTATACCACTTGGGGCTAAAAGTGTTCATAAGAAAATGGCAGGCAAATTATTGAGACATGGTACCTTAGTCTCATCCAACTAGCTAGATTAATAGAGCATTTTCAATATCTCTAGCTAGCTAGTTTAATTAGTAAAAGCTTTATTATTAAGGCCTGCAATGTGATCCCCCATTAAGATTTGGCACATTTTTGCCCTCTGGCCTCACCTTAATTTGTTCATTAGTCAAAGAGAGTTAAACACCATGGATCTTCTAAAGTTAAATACGTGTGTATTTAAAAACAAAATAACAAAAAATAAGTGAATGATGATGCTTAAAGCTTCTTTTTTTAAACACTCCCTTGATCTTTTTATTCTAACATTTTTCTTTAAAAAAAGGATTTTATTATATATAATTAGCTAATTCGTTCTTCTAATTTTTTTTATTAGATTGTCAATTCCCAACTCAAAGTGATCTCAAATTGTGTAAATATATAAATAAGTTTTTTATTTTTATAAAACATAATACGGCGGTTTAAATCGCTGCCTTTGAGAAATATTGCAACTATTTAAAATTCTTTGTGCTATTTACACCTGTAATTACATAATCGCAGCCACAATTTGAATTCAGATTTTTTGTAGCCGAGGCCTGTCAAGTGCGACAATTAGTATCCAATGATTTAGATTTATTTTCAATAATCACATGCGATGATAATTTTTTATATAATTTGCAGCTACATTAACGATAAATGATTTAAATCAACTAACATTTAGTGACTAGTAAACTGAAATTAATACCAGAATATCTTGCACTAGACAAAATTTGCTGTTAATATTTTAATCATGCACACCTTAATTGTGATTTAGTCAATCCCAAGTTAATCTTGTAACTACAATTTAAAGGTAAAAAATTGCAATTAATTTTTATTTTTGGTTATTGTAGTGTCCATTTGGTTAGGGATTTGTTGACATTCTCAACAAATCCTTCCACGCAGGATCATACTGAAAATTTCTCCATTTCATCAACTTCATTATTTTAGAAGTGTGCATTTGGATTCTTGAGAATTAGCAAAATGACATGAAAGTAACTACTCCAAAACTATTTACATTTATATAGAATTAATTAATTAATAATTATATGAAACCACTAAGTGTGGTTCATAAGGCTCACAGGAAGGCCGAGTACGTGGACACTCATCAGGTGGCTCACTCTAATATAGAAGAATTAAGTACGTCTAAATTAATCAAAGATTTAAAAAAAAAAACTCTTTTAGTCATTTGTTTATAATAAAATGGTCATTTTAGTATAAAGACAAATTTATGATTTAATTATAGGAGGTACATAAGTCTTCAGATAAAAAATTTGAATTAAAGAATGTAAATTTTTGTAATTCATAATAGACGAATCATATAAATTAAATAATCAAATTAATAATATAAAATAAAATATTATATAAATGTTAAAATTTTAATGTTTTCAGCGGATGACAGCCACTCATACATCCCATTATATTTATTTTGTTTTAGTCTCGTTGAAACGTCTAAACGACCTTTTATTTATTGAAATATATTACACATTATTTTTTATTTTAAAAAAATTATTAAATTTAATCTCTTATCAAATTTTAAATCTTAAATTTATAAAATTAAATTTAATATTTTAAAAAATAAAAAATTAAGTGTAATATTTTATAAAAAAATTATTTTAAGCATTTTTATAATCAAGAGACTTAAATAATGATTTTATAATAATTAAAGGTCAAAAAAGCATGTTAGTCATTAATCAAATATCTCTGGGACCCACCAACACAATATAAAGCAATGAACCTTCTGGTTATTGTTTGTGTGTGTGTGTTTATTTTTCTAATATAAAATGAACTTCATGCTGATGCAGAGACATAGTTTGTGTGGGGGAACTTTGATTAGTGACTGTGCCACCTAATTAAGTAAGTTGTGAAAACGCGTTCTAAACAGGACATTCTCTTTTTCCTCACAAAGTTGGCCACTTGGCATCTCCTCATTCGTTGCTATCTTCGCACTTTCTGAGATTAAACACTTCTTTCAACATCACAGAATTAGGTTTCTAAAGAATTTTCTTATTAGCTTCTCGCTTATGAAGAATTAATTAGTATTTTAAGAGATAGAAAAATTAAGTAAATTTAGTTTACAGAATTTAGATATAAAGACGTTAATTATGATTAGACATGTAAGTTTTAAGCACATTGATCTGCCCTATATATTTCTTTTATATACAATATTTAATTAGGTAGAATTATTCAATTACTTGTCCTCAATTTTTTTTTTTATTAAAAATATGATTTGTGGAGTGTAATTTTGAAGAAGCCAATCATATGATTTTGAACTGTAAATAGTTCTCTATTTGTTATGTACATTCATTAAAATTTTGATAAAAAATCCGTAATATATAATTATAGTTAAATTTCATCTTTGTTTTTTCTATCTTTAATAGTCGAGACTAAAGAATCAATGAAAAAATTGAATTTTTTTACTGTTCAATATATTACATAAAAATTAATTTATACAAAAAATCGTTTATAATCCGACAATCTTAACATGCATTCATTCTTTTTTTTATTATTATTAATTCTCTAATACTAAGACCACACAAGTAAATTAATTGATTTGCTTGACTATACTATTATTTTTTCAGGAAAATAGAATGATTAAAATTTGAGTATATCTAAATATATTAAATTGAGGATTGGAGGTTTTTTTTTATTGTTAATGCTAGTGACTATATGTGAATATAGTCACATACAGCTTGATGCAACTAAGAGGAACCTCACTTCATTTGATTCAAAGCTCACACACATTCACATCTATAAATACCACACAACCTTTCACACCACATCCATTAAACTTAAATTATCCAAATTTTCAATTTTAATTAATTAGCTTTCAAACTATATTGCATTGCATGGCTTCTAGTAGTAACCCTCATGGCGCTGCAACTTCGGCCTACAGAGGTGTCCGCAAGAGGAAATGGGGCAAATGGGTATCCGAAATCCGCGAACCCGGTACCAAGACCCGGATTTGGTTAGGCAGCTTCGCAACGGAGGAGATGGCTGCGGCCGCCTACGACGTCGCCGCCTTATACTTCCGGGGAAGCGGGGCGAAGCTCAACTTCCCTGGGCTGGCCGGCGAGCTTCCCCGCCCGGCAAGCAACAATGCTGACGACATACGGGCGGCGGCGCAAGAGGGAGCATTGGTGGTGCTGAGGAACAATGCGGGCGGGGGTGGCGGCGGGTCCATGGCTGTGCCGACCACCGTGGGGTTATCGCCGAGCGAGATTCAGGCCATCAATGAGTCGCCGTTGTGGAATCAAATGTCGGAGACGCTGGTGTTGGATCAGCACGTGACGTTTGGCGATGAGTTTGAGGAGAATGAGTGGGAGGATACGCAGAATGATTCGATTTGGGATTTTTAATTGGTTTGCTTGGTGTTAGTAATTAAGAAGCATGAATTTAATTAATATAGTATTGTTCTTTGACAATAAAAAAAATGAAAAATTAATTTAGGATTGGATTAAGGTTTGTTGGTTAGTTAATTAATATAGTATTGTTCTTTGACAATAAAAAAAAAATGAAAAATTAATTTAGGATTGGATTAAGGTTTGTGGGAAAGTTAATTCTATTTATGTTTTGTTAATTAGAGCTTTCGGAATGATGACTTATGTAATTCATTTTTCTAATACTAATTCAAATGATTTCAGTGTGATCAATGGCATGAGACTTATTATTGATCTCATTTCTAGTATTATAAAAGAATAAAATTCTATTGTCGGTTTTTACAGTTGAAGTAGTTTCGTTTTAATTTAGATCCTCGTGTAATTATATTTTCAATTTGTTCGTTATAGATAATGTGTTCTCAATATAGCATTTCATGAATATAAACGTTAGTAATAATGTCATAGAAAAGTATGTTAATTTTAAAAATATCATAGACATTAATAATAATAATTTTATTTTTAAGGGATTGCATTAAAAATGTAATTCTATAAAAGATCAAATTAAAAGATAATTTATTTATGAAAGGTCATATTAAAAAAATACTAATATGTAAATCATTAAAGTAAATTTTTACTCTATTATAAAATGTAGATGTTATTATAGCTGTTATGTAATTTAATTTTAAATTGTGATTGAATTAAATTAAATATAATAATACTTATCATAATATATATAATAATATTTAAAAATTTCTAATCATACATATTTTCCCAGTTTGTTTATAAGTCCTTTTATTTTTACACATTGCTATAATTTGATCATTTACAAATTATTTATGATAAATCGATCATTCACAAATTCAAATTAGTATAAAATCATTTTCTTATAATTCAAATTTATATAAAATTAATCATTTTGTTTAAATTAATGAAGGACCAATTTTGTTAAAAAATTTTTTTAGAAAAAATCAATTTATCACAATTAATTTATAAGAAATTAAATCATCATAAAGTATAAAACTAAATAACTAATTTAATACTTTTCTCTTAATATTTGACTTGTAATATGTTGAAACTATTAATATTGTTTCTTTCCTTCCAAAGAAGGAAGGAATTATAAGAGAACAATATTATTATTATTATTATTATTATTATTATTATTATATGGCTATATATATAAAATACTGTTTAATGGAATAGTTAGGGAAGACCGTTTGTTTGAGGGGAGGGAAAGCATTACATTTAAGTATAGTTTTACATCTTTAAATAATAAATATAATATGAAAATAATTATCTCCAAAAAAAATGTAATTATGTAATATTAAGTGTTAAAATCATTTCTTATATTTTTTTTTATAAAAAATCCATAGTATCAAACACAAAAAAACTCAAACTACATTTTCCTTTTTAATTTTCTTGTATTGGAAGAAAAAGGCATGCATATATGGAGGGTCCTAGATACATCCAAAATATGTTGCTTCTTTTGTAAGATGTGGTAGTGTTACATTTTATTTTAATTTTTTTAATGGATGCATCCAGATTGAATTACTCCATTTGTCATTCAAATGAGGTTCAATTATTTGATTAATTGTTCTTTGTTCTCTCTATTTAAATTTACTTTCCCTTCCGTATTAGTTGCTTTCTAATTTCTCAACGATGATTTGCAGTAGAAGATTTTCGAAATTTTTTACAATATAGGTCTAGATTATTGAATTTTTATTTAATAATTCATATTTGTTATTACAAATAAATAGATTTTATTTATTAAAAAAATTTTAAACCATTAAATTAAAATCCAACGATCTAAAAAATTATTGCAGAAATTCTCCTATTTGAACAATGATGACGTTAATTATCCTGATAAAAAATGTATTTACTGTATTTTTATTGTACTAAATGTTCATTGTTATTTTTATGTATAGTTTGATAAATAACAAAATTACAAATTGAAATTAAATTATTTAAAAATAAAAAATAATATATATTGTTCGACACTATAATATATATAATAATAATAATATTATTAGAATATTAATAATAGTAATAATAATGAGACATTCATTTAAAGATAAATAATACATATCACCGGGGTATATTATAATTTAATTGATGCTGATAATGGGTTTTGAGGCATTCAATTAGAAGACGTTTAGTATAATATTTTAGATTATCACAAAAAATTATCTATCTAGACAATTTAATCTTGAAAATTATATATCTTAGCAATTAATTAAAAGTAGGTTTGATCTAATAAAAAAATCCCAAAGAAAATTAAGATTCACAAAAAATTATACCACAAAGCTCATTGCCGTCCATAATATTTTTAGTTTTTGTAATTCAACTTTTTAAAATAAATCTTATTCCAACGCAATCTCAGAAAATTTTAGAAATTTTTTTTTCATTGACCAGGTTCTCACGTTACCAATTATATTTACGTTACTTTTCTAGCAAAATATTATTTTAATTATTCACTTATTAGTTTATTCATAATTTGATTTTTGATTAATTATTATTATCAATTTAGTCTCTTATTTATTAATTAATTTTAAATTAAACACCTTTTATCAATTTATTATTAATTTGGTTCCTGACTAATATTAAATTTAACATATCTAATTCCTTAATTTAAACCGTATGAAAAAGACCAAATTAAGAATTAAAATAAAAAAAACAACTTAAGAATGGAAACAATTGAATCACTAAATGAGAATAAACAATTAAAGAAAGGATCAAAATAAAAATAAAAATTAATAAAACATTAAAGTAAGAATTAACTTATTAATAAAGAACTAAAATAGTATTTCTATAATTTTCAAAAAGAAAGTTACCTTTTTCCATTTTACCAATCCATTCATTCTTCATTTAGAAATAGTAGACTTTATAATAAAAATTAATAAATTTACTAAGCCAAGAATTTATGTGGAGAATCCAATATGTCCTCCTCATATATATTGATTTGACAAAGGCAAGTGCACCATATTTGTGTATGAGTTTGAGTCAAACGTTAAATAATGTGGTTTACTACCCCAACATCATTTTATTTTATTATATTTATTTTGTTAATGTTGTAATAACCTTTTACCATGTGTGTTGCAGCTGTTTCCCTCCTTCCCTTCACCCTCTTCTCCTCCTAAATTATTTCCACCCTACTCAAATGTCTTGAATTAGATTTCCACATATTCCAAAAACTTAGTATTATCCATTTAATTGGTGTATGTTTATATTAAATATAAATCTAAGTTTGTATCAATTATATTTGTAAATTTAATTATAGTAAAAAATAAATTTCAATTATTATAATTTATATTTTAATAATAAAAAGAAAAGTGTAAAATTGGTTCTATATTTTTATATTTTGTGACAATTTAATCTTTTATAAACTATCTGTGATAAATTAGTTATTTATAAATTTAAATTTATATAAAATAGTTCCACACAAATTTAAATTTATATTAAACCAATCCTTTGTTTGAATTAATGAGAAATTATTTTTATATAAAACAATATTTTTAAATAATTGATTTATTATAACTAATTTGTAAGGACTATATTATCACAAATTGTATAAGTGGAGACCAATTTAATATTTTTCTCCCAAAAAATTTTTGCCAGCAATTTAATTTATTTAGCATACAAATATTTTTTTTGGTTTAATTAATTACACCACTTGCACTTACCCCGAAGTGATTAGTTTCGATTTTTTTCATCCTATTCTCTTTATTTTGTAGAGAATAAAAATACAGAAAAAGCATTAAATTGGATAATAAATCTCACTCACTCTTTCACTATTAAAAATTTTTTTAAAAAATTAATTGTTTTTAGTGTAAAGAAAAATTAAAATTGAAGAAATGAAACGAAAAAAATCTAAATCTACAAAAGTACAAAAAGATACATATAAAAATTAATTTCATATATATATATATATATATATATATATATATTCTTCTTGTATGATGCTCTCTAATTATACAATACAATTAAGTTTAAAATTTAAAAAAAAAAAAAAAAACCCTGTAATACTAATCCTTTCCCGTAATCAAATATATTATCATTAGTATAACTAATAACATTCAATCTATCGCAACTGCTTGCGTTGTATCACCGACTATATATCATCGTGTCAATCGTTAGCAACTTTTTATTTATTTTTTAATGTAACAGAAGAATTCAAGCAAGTTTTTATAATAATTAATTATTAAATTTTATTATATATATTATTTGTCGGTTGAACTAATGTTCATTGTTCTTTATTCAATGAACAAACGTAATCTCACTGACAATCGCGGGTGATGATCCCAAAATTCCTTGACATGCTCCTTTTTTTTTTTCTTTCCTATTTAAACATATTAAAAATTATTAATACATCATTCTTCATGTTGACACCACCTATTTACAATATCAAAATAACCAAAAAAAAAAAAAAAGCACCTTATTACGTGATTCTTGTATACTGTTTCTCTTTTAAAAAAAAGAAACAAATTTAAGGGCATAATGTTAAAATGAAGGAGATTGGAATAAAAAGGAGTAGTATGATTAAAAATTCATACTTACCTAAAAAATATTTCAAAAAGTCATAAAAAAAATTAACACAAAAAGAGGTAGAGTGTTCGACCTCATATTCACATGAACATGAAATTTATAATATGATATGTTTCATCAGTTACATAATAAAAAATATATATAAATAAATAATTAATTTGTTCTTGTAAAAAATAACTCCCAATTTTATTTACCTCATTAAAATTTTTAATTAATTAAAAATTACTAATGAGTTTAAAATATTTCTTTTAACCATCAACTAATAATTTGTTAGAATAATAATTAATAAGTACTGAACTGAACTGTAAGTTAAAGTGTAAATACTCCAATATATTATTAATTATTTATAATTAACATAGACTCAACATATAATTTAAGAATTATTATCCTATGATTAATTTAACAAAAATACGCTAATAATAAAGTAATATTAATCCACACATAAATTTAAGAATTATTTGAACATATAATTCAATTTTTGAGAGAGAAAAGGGAAGTGGGAATAGATTAATAGAAAGAGAATGTTGAAGCATAGCAAGATCCAGCTGTTCTCAAACTGAGTTACACATATAGATATGGAGGGGAAATGGGGCGTATATCTATGTATTGATTGGAGCATTAGGCAGTGAGTCCATACCCTCATCATAATCACTCTGCTTAATCTTCCAAAGACATTAATATTTAGTGAAGGACGTGGTTTCTCCACTTTCAACTTTCAACCCATCTATTCTTCACCCACTTCTCTTTCTTCTTCCTTTTTCTTTTCCCTCATCATTTCTTCACTCCTCTCTGAAACTTACCCATCACATGCTTCACGTATATACCATACACATCATTCCCAACCGACATTCTCATTTGAACAATACCACTTTGCTTTGAACGATGCAATGTTGCTAATGACATGTTGAAAGGATCATCTTAACTAAGTCCAAGTTATAATTTGCTTACATTTTGCTACTACATAAAATAGGGCCCTCATTTATCTACATTGCTTCCAATTTTTATAGTCTACAAAACATTTACTTTTATTATGGATGTACACAAATTAGTCTAAGATTAGAGACTTAATCCAATTTAATGATCGGCATATTTTCTAAAATCTAAGGCTATGTTTAAGAGTTTTTTAAATGATAGAATAAAATGGTTATTAGTAAAATTATATGGCATAAAATGGAGAGGAGTGGAAAGGATGGAGTTAATGTATTGTTTGAGAGTTTTAATGAAAGAAATAAGAGACTTCTTTAACTTTTGTTTAGGAGTTACAATAAAATTAATACAATGGAATGATTTATAAATTATTTTTTCAAATATTGTATGTATAAAACAAATATATTGCTAATAATATTTTCATTGTTGATTTTATGATACATAATTATGATTGTGAGAGGTGAAAGATTTTTTTTTTTTTTGTGTTTTTCTTTTAAGGTAATGAATTCATAAAAATAAATTTAATGGAATTTGAAAGAATTTTGTAGAATTTTATTATTAAATTTTCACTAAAATTATGTATTTATTTTATTTTTTTAACTAGGTTGGCCATTGAATAAAAGTTAACAAAAAGATAGTAAGAATATTGACCTTTAATTTTAAAAATTGTACACAAAAAAAAAAGAAGGATAAAAGCTATGAAAGTAACTAGCATGAAAAATGACTAACATTGCCTTCTAATTGTGAAAACAACTTGACAATACATACAATTAAAAAATCTGTAATATATGCACCATGAGAAACGACGTCAATAATGTTACTGTTCAATTATGGAAGAAGCGTGATGATGAAGATGAAGACAATACAGTTTTTCATTTGATTATAATTGTAATTATAATTAATAAGATAAAGGTATATTAGTAATTTAATTTTTTAAACTACTTTATTTTATCTTAAACCTCCTAATTTAAAAAAACACTTTAAGTTTTCGGATGGCAAAAAAGGTATTAGTGTTTTTTCTTTGCTATCCTTTTCCATTTTAATTAAAATATTAAAACATAAATTTAACCTATTTTAACTATTCTATTCTTTCCCACCCTCTTCTAAATCATCCATTTAAATATAGCGTACAACCTTGTCTATCCCAAATCGCATAGGGTACAACTAGGTTTGCTCTTTCTATATTTTTGCAAATTTCTAAAAGGATAACGTTTAATTAACCAAGGCAAGTTAACATTCGTTAAGTATATGATAATAAATCATATTAAGTGAAGTTAATCAACTAAAGTTAATTGTATTAGTTTCTACAATGTGATTACTTAAATTTAAGTTGAAAATAATTTTTTCTAAAAGATTGAATTGAAAAACTAAAAATTGAAATAAGAAATAAAATGGAAATAAATTAAGATTTTAAAAATTCATCACAAACAAATTATTGAAGATAATATTTTTTTCTTAAGAAATAGTCTAATTAAACTGGATAACAAGTAAACTTAATACTGAATTTGACTTGATCAAAATGATTTTTTTTTTTTTCTAACTTGAACAGACCCCATATATGCAAATTAATTAAGCCAATCAGAATCAGCTTTTTGTAATGTTAAGTTAAGCCACAGTGATTTCAGTGCATTACAAATTGTGAAGTTGATCCACTTTTAGCCCCCACTTCGCAGACACGAACATGGTAAATTGACAGTAACAATTCTATAAAAACTAAAAGGCAACCAAGCCCGTCAAGCTCTTGAATATGGCTTCATTCATCGGGCAAACAATCCATGAAAATTTTCAAGGTGAACGCAGACGGGGGGTCCCATTGAATGTCCATCTTCTTAGACAAGAAGAATATGGTAAAATTTTTTAGAAATAATCCTAGAAAAAGGAATCAAGCCCATGAACCTCTTGAACATGACTTGAACCATCAGGCGAACCTTCCAGAAATAATTCGAGTTAGACCATGTATACGTACACCAAACCAATGACCAATGATAAATAGACAAACATGTTAAGAGTGGGTCATACTATATCAATCTCAAATTGACTTGGTGTATGTACATTGGTCTATCTAAGAATCGCTCGTCTTCCACCCTTACCTGCCACACCAAGTTATCCAATGAGGCCATGACGATTAACTTGAGCTAAATGGATGCCTTGAGTTCTCATGTTGGCTTCACTCCAGATTAAAGGTGCTACCACAGAGTCCAAGCTCTGCACCTTCCTTTTTGCCCCACCTACAGATCCTTCTAGAGCCAACCCTCCATGACTCTCATGTGATGTTAGGCAACTTTCAGAGGAACAGTCAGCTCTCTGATTCTGGAAACTAGGTGATACTTCTTCTGGGACATGTAAAGCAGCCACTTCAGATGGTAAGGAACCAAAGCCAAGGGGATCAATCAACGGACTTCTTGATGCTTCACTTCCTAGTCCTTGAAATTTTTGGCTGTCAGTATCTTCTATAAATGACGCACCTATAAATTGATCAGCCAACATCTTACAAGCCCTCTCAAGCATTGCCATGTATCTCCGCTCTGCATCCTGGCGTATCTGCAAGTGCTTCTCTGCCTGCAGGATAATAATTCTTAAAATTAGTAAGTATAAGGGTATATCTATAAAAATTGGTCATGAGAACTTCAAAAGGAAATGGTAAATAAAACTTTTTGAGCTGTTATAAATTATAATAAAACTACTGATAGATCTTCACTTAATAGTTTTTGAATTGAAAAGGTTCTTGACATAGTATCCAGTATAAGAGCCTTTGCGACAAGTTGCTACCCCATTCTCTGAAGTAAAATTAAGTTTCACCACAAGGTATGAAGTAACCATGCTTTGTCCACACTCAAAGGGGTTTTGTACAATGGAATGTTCTAGAAATCATAATAAAAATATCCATTGATTTCCATTTAATAGCTTAAGTTTGAGTTGAAGTAGTTCTTCACACAACTCAGCAAAGAAATAGTAACAGACATCCACTTATAGACATGTATTATAGATATTATATTAATCCCATATACCAATTATTGCAGTCTAAGATTCATCAAACCACATTAGTAATATCGCATAACAGGGAAATTTACCTCGACTAGCAAATGCAGTTTACTTTGCACCTCCATCTGCGCTCTTAACGCCTCCTTGACCTCAAGACCCCTGGAAACATTGAGACTCTCATTGTGGCAATTCAGAACCATTCAGAAATCAAGGCAGGCATAAAAAGTATTTCAATGAAGCATGAAACTCTATCTTACTCCTTTGCATCAGAAACTGGCAACTTTGGAGAAGAGTTACCAGTACCAGGGCTTTCTAGTAGATATGAAGCTGATTTTCCTTCACACAATATATTTCACCAAGAAGTCAAATGGAGTATACACTATAACCACAAAAACATAAACTTATAAACAGTTCCGCTGCAAAGTGTACAAGAATGGAAACCACTGATAATGTATGCTTTTGGCCTCGCTTAACACAAGCAAAGTTTAAGATTTCATCCTTTAATTGAAGCAAGGGAACAAAGAGAGAGACAATTGATAATGTTGGAAACGAAGGAGGAACAATTGAAGTAATTTGTTTTTAGAAATTCAAATAACAGTCACATAATGAAAAGTACTGAGAAATGCATGAAAAGCATACCATCTTTGCATCCCTCATCAAATTCTTTCCCTGATTGCTTACCAAGTCTATATTTCTGCAATGTACAAGGAACATTTTAAAACTCAAAAGAAAAAGAAATGAAGCAAAGATCCACTTCCGCGCAAAGATTATAATTGATTCAGAGTATTATGACATTGACAATAATATGAAAAGAAACCTGAAGATGACTCTTTAAATGATAGAGGGTTAAACCCTTGACATTCATGGTCCGCATGATTGCTTTTGGTGTAGCTTCTGCATTTTTATTATTTTTCAAAAGAAAATAGAAAAAAAAAACTTTAATAAAAGACAGCAAAAGAAATAAAAAGAAAAAGGATAAGAAATGCTACTCAACTAACTTGATAGATCAAATGACAATACAATACATACAGAAAAGGGAAAGAGGGAACAAAGAGAGAATGTCTACTGACTAACAACCAAAATGATTCAAGCTACCTACATTCCGTCTGTGAATACCATCCTATATAGCCAACAACCTGTAACCAACCAGGGACAGCCGGAACCCATCTAAAATAAATTTCATAAAATTACTAAATATCCCAATTATTATTTAGATCATAACACAGTAATGCAAAATTATATGTCAAGGCCCTAATCCCTGAGCATGCCTGACAAGGAGAACCCATAAAATGACCCCTGAGCTGAAGATAAGAAAGGAAACTTTACAGCACATGGCTACCAATTTAGCGTACCTCTACAGGACCTTTCTTTCATTGCACTGTCAAAGCCTCTAAACCTAACTACTAAACTGATATGATGTCTGAACACCATCCAGGATTGACCAGAAACTCCAGAGGGCCAACTCCATGATGAAATAATTTATAAGGTTCAACAAGCATACAAGATAAATATTCTGAGCACATGCCTACTTTTCAAATTTGACAGCTTGACAAATTTATGTAAAATTAGCTGTCTTCTAAGCAACTCAGAAATATTAAATAACTAAAAACTACTGTGAAGTGATGGATGATGATGCAACAATCGAAAACAAATCTCCATACCATCCCCCTCTTCCAACGCATCACGTAATAAAACTACATCACGAAAGACTACATTTAGGCTATTAACTTATCAGCAATGAAGCATATACAATGGTAGGATAAAAAATTAAACTCAAAACTAAGGCTTTTATCTCTTGATTGTTCTTTATATGTTGTTTAAACCCCATAACAAACTCATTTTGTTTATGTTAAAGACACACACCAGGAACCACATGCAGATACAACTAACAACCCAAAGATCCCATGAGTGACAAACAATACAACAAATAGACCCATAAAAATCAATTGATGATTTATGAAAGAAGAAACTTTTATTTTAGCAACGTAGGGTCCCAAAAAGCCTAAAACAAAGGCCAGAAAAACAAAAGTTGCATTAACCTAATATAACCAGCTATCGGTTCCTTTGCAAATCTGTCAAAGAAGTCTACCAAAAAAGGCCATTCGCTTTAAACCACATAAAAGGTAAGAACACAGATATGTCTCATAGGAGATGAAATGGCTGAATTATCAAGTTAAATGTTCTAGTATCACATTCCAGCCATAAACACCATCAGCTTAAAAAATAAAGCAAAACTCTGCAAGACCTTCTTTTTTCTTTTTTCTTTTTTTTTCTATTCTTACTGAAACCACAAATATTGCCTAAGAATGTTTCCAAGATAGCAAGACAAATCCAATTCTCTACAAAAATAAGAAAGAACTTTTTCTGCTACTGCCATATGGCATCAGTGTAAATTCAAGTGACAATTAGTTTTTCAACTCTGAAAACGCATCAGACAATTTTCAAGCTGCGAAGCCTAATGTGACCTAAGAACCTGTAACAAATCATATTTGTAAATCCTATTAAGTAACATTGTACAAGCAAAGACCATCATAATTTGCCTCTATTCTTAAGCTGCCTTCTAAAACTAGCATGCATTTGCACAGCACCATACTGCTGACACCAAGGGATCTGGTGCAGAAAGCCTTTCAGCTAGCACAACTTTTTGATTCTCTCTTTATACCCCTTCTTTCTTCTCTCTTTTTTTCCCTCTTGTTTGACAACAAGTGGTAATTTCAAAACTTTAGCGAAGATTATTATTCAAGTCAGAGTCAGACAATTCTTCACATGTTTGACATAATTCTTTGGTTGCCACAAATACACGACCCTCCTAAGCCAAAGATCAGCAAATCAACAAATTTAGGACAATTGGAGGAACATAAGCAGAAAACTCTCAACAATCATAAACCCAAATTTTATGCAAAATGGGACTCCAATTATGATTGTCCTTTATGATAAATAATTACTGATTAGAAAAGAAAACAATGCAACAACGAAAGATCAGAAATCCTCCCAAACCATGACTCAAACTAAACAATCATTAGCTCAGAAGAACTTGCCGATTCCATAAGAATATTTTTAACTCGTCTCAGTAGTAAGAAATCCTAAATGTAACATAAACATTCTCAAGAAGACATCTTGGTGCTAGTTTATAAAATTAAGGGAGGCACCATAACTGAAATCAGAAATGAAGAACTCCTCCTTTTCTTGTTCCTAGAAGACTGGTTCAATACTATATTACAAGCACCTATTCCTTGGCAAGCTAATAATCAAACCGCTGTTTCACACTTACACTCTTTCTTCATCTAATAAATACATCATAAATTTATAAGCAATATATATAGTCCAACCATTTTACACCAAAAAAGCACTAACATCATTATATTTGAGATTCAAATGAGATTGTCAAAAGGCTAAGGAGCACCAAAAGGCCAAACATAAGAAGAATAAGAATAGAAGACTCACTATTAGCACCTCCAAGCTGAGTGACAGCATCAACAAATCGTTCGTGAAGGTCAGCAGTCCAGCGAAGACGAGGTTTGGGATCAGCAGTCAGTACAAGTCGTGGGTCTCCCAAGTGACTCTGGTTTGAATCTTCCTGCTGCCCAACTGATCCTTCGTGTGGATGTATATATCTTGAAAACATCCTCCCCTTCCTTCTCCTCCTCCTCCTTCTTCTGTTGCGGCGAAGGCCCACACCCACAGCTCCTCAAACAAAATAGATTATTGCCGAAGAAGACCGAAGGGCAGATCCAGATTATTACCCATTTACTATAACAGGAAGAAGGCAAAGTAGAAAGCCACACTTAGGTAAATGAACATCTGGGTAAACAGGAGGTTCAACATCACATATACTTTCACAGAATAGCAAGACTGAAAATGATAATAATAATAATAATAATAAATAAATAAAACATAGAAAATAACCTGGAACTGGCATCGCGCTAGTTCTTTCTGCTTTCCCTCCCAAAATTTTCAGTGAGACTGTTGATTCTCGGCAGGTTTGGTACTCTGTACTCTATCTTGTTTTGGCGCTATCATTGTGTAATGATATGAACTAGGATATTCTAAATTTTCTTACCTAATAATTATAAACCCAAAAATAATAAAATAAACGTATGTTAAATATATATTCCTTTATAAAAATGTACAAATATATTTGGTCAAAAAAATGTTGAGTAAATTAGTTAAGAGAATTGGCTCAGCTGAAAAATATAATAATGTCATCTCTTACCAGTGGAGAGAGTAGTCGTGTGGGAAAAAAAATTATTGAGGTTAATTATGTACTCACTTATTCTTAATAGTTTTGGTAAATTTTTTAGTTTTACAATTCTAATTATATTTAAAGAATTCGAGTATAATTTTGAAAATAATATAATAAATGTTGAGTAAAATTATTGATGATACAACTATTCAAAAAAGAAATGAAAATATGTAGGCTAAGTATAGTGAAAGCAAGAAGGAGGTCTTTATAATTTGATCCTTCATGTGATGCTCGTTCGTTGGAGTGTAAAGTGTGTGTATCTACAGTGCCATGTATATCAGATAATCAATGGAAAATCATTCTTTTTAGCATCTCAAACTCTACTTTGCTTCTTAAACATTTTGTTCAATCCATTAATTTCTTAATTAACTTGGTACAACAGTAGTGTCTTTCTTAATGATACCTTGCAAGAAAAGGTCTAAATGCAACAACCTTTTATTAAAGTACAATTTTGAATTTAGCAAATGGGATCCTTTATAATTTACCCCGCAACATTGCACCTACGAAGAATTGTCAGATCAAGCTCTTAGATTGTATTAATTTCAATTTCTTAACTTTCAATTTTAACTATTCAATCTATATAGTTCTTTATTATTGATTATCTGATTCATGCTTTTATGCACAAATTTATTCCAACTCTTCTAATAATTTTAAGATATCTTAGTGGTACTCCCTCGGCCTAATTTTGACATAACAAATGATTTGACATAGAAAAAAAATGTATTTTTGATCTTTATCTTAAAAAGTATAATTTTAGTCTCTTAATTATTAAAATATTCAAATAGTCCATTAATTATTGAAAAATATTGCAATTAATCTTAGAGGTGAGCATTGGTCTGGTTAACTTAGTGAACCTAGTCTAACTTGATCATATTAGGCCGAATTATGACCAAGCCAAATAAAAATTTATAATTTGGGTCAGGCGGGGCTAGATCTCAAGTGTGATATAAGACCTGATTTAACTTGACATTTATTTTAATTTTAATATATCTTAATGATATTCCCTTTCTGGGTCTAGTTTTGATGCAATCAAATAACTTGACATAGAGAAAAATATATTTTTAGTATTTCACTTATTATAAAATTGTAATTTTGATCCCTTAATCATTAAAATATTTAAAATAGTCCATCAAGTAATGAAAAATGTCACAATTAGTCCTCCATTTTTTAAAAATTTACTAAATTTAATCATTCCATCAAACCTTAAACTCTAAATTCAAGAGATTAGATATGATATTTTTTTTTTTAAAAATAAAGTATCAAATATTATATTTTTCAATGAGTGGAGGACTATTTTAAATATTTTAAAAAATAATAAATTAAGATGACAATTTTGTAATAAATAAAAAAATTATTTTACTCACCTAACATATGATGATATTTAAATACACATATTGCTCTATACCTTTTGTATGGTTTCATTGTTGGTTGAGAAGATAAAGATAATTAATTTGCAATCATTTGGGGAATCTCACAAACAAATTGCATGTGCGGTCCATGAAATTTCAAAGAACAAGCTGTCCCCAAAATGTCATTCATTCGTTCATGTTCTTTTCATTGACGTGTACACACACAAACTTGACCTCTCTCCATGTGAAATGCAATTTAGTTGACTTTATTGCACAAACTTGTTGATTGGGAAAAAAGTTTCCTTTTTCTTTTTTATAAAGAAATGTCAAAATATACCAACTTTTTTTTTTCCCTTTTCATGGATTTGCATGTCACAAGTTTTTCCCCAAAATACAATAGTTCAACTAACAAAATAAAATTATATATATATATATATATATATCAACTTAAGGATCATAATAAACTTACACTATCACAAATTTTCTGATTTTAAATCATAAAAATTAAGTCAAATTATTTTTAAAAAACTTTTGAAAAAATTTCAGATACAAGATTAACCAAAACTCTATAAATATTGATTAAATTTATCAATTTGAACTTAAATATAAATATTTTAACATTTAAGGTTTAGGATTTTTAATTTTTAAAATCATTTTAAGGATTCAAGTCCAAGTCTAAATGATGTAATATCCGTTGTGCTCCAAAACTGTAGTGTGTGTGTGTGTGTATATATATATATATATATTAATCAATATAATATATCACAAAAAATATAGCATTGTGAGTCTGAAATTAAATTCATTAATACTTGTTCGAAACATTTTATTTTTGGTTCTAATTTTATATTTAAGTAAATGAGTATCTAATTAAAAAAAAATTCATTTAAAAATTTTTTGGTAAATAGATCCAATTTGAGAACACAAAACTTCAATAGGAATGGAGATTTTTTAAAATTAAACGAGTAAGACTCAACTCAAACTACTCCTTTTAAACAGGTTATTAAAAAAGAAAAAAAAAATCCAATTCACTTATTTTGATGGATTTAACCCATTAACACAGCTTAGAGACAGTACTAAACTTTATGATGTAAATTGAGCATAAAAAATATTGTAATTAAACTGTGTCTAAACCAACATGCGTTCTTCATCATAATTAATCCAATTTGATGCTCTTTTAATGGCAGACACTCACCATTAATGGCAGCTGGTGTGTGCTTCATGAAAATAAAACAAATAAAAAAAAAAAGTCTTTCAGAAACATGATTTGATTGCTTGCTGTTCCTGGTCACACTCATTTGTCTTTTTTCCACTTGAATGTAAAAGCAACAACTTGTGGGGTAAAAAAAAAAAGATGAGCAAACTCACATCTTGCAATTAATTAAAGGTAATGCCAATTTGAGAGAAAAAGATTTGAGGCCAAAATGTATAAATTTAATGGTTCAGAATAAATTTAATAAGTTTTTAATTGCTTGTAATAAAAAAGTTTGATCTGACAGTTCATATTTTTTATTAATCAATCTGAATTCTAATTTGAGGACTTACTGTACCATACATTGCTACCTACTAAAGTATAAAATTGTGTCATAATCTATAAGATTCCTCCATTGCCATCCATTTTAGTGGGAACATAGCCCTAATATGTTTACATACTATTAAAGAGAAGAAATTAAAAAAAAAAAAAAAGAAGAAGAAGAAGAAGGAGATTAGTAGTAAAAAATAATGTGAACTCAAACGCAGACTAACAATTTGGTTTTTAATTTGTCAAGTTCATATAACTTGAGTCTAAAAATTACTAGTAAGTACATTTAAACATTCTTGGGTCACATTTAAAAGAGAAAAAAGTAACTCATTCATCCATTGATTTTTGAACCCTAAAACTTTGAAGGTTCTGATAATTCAAGGACCGAACTGTTAGTTGATTTGCTCTGCTTTTAAAGCAGAGGTGCTTTGTAGGGTAAGGGGGAAAGAATTGGAGAAGATGAAATGGAAAGGGTTGGGATGTCAATTGAGTGAAGCTGTGGAGGTGGGTGCTGCCATTGGGGTAGGGGTCCTCCAGCTAGGAGGAGGGTCTGAAGAAGAGGCCCTGCTTCTATCACTGCCTTCAAAAGCTTCCCTTTCTCTGGCAATGGCTTCTTCTTCTCTATCTCTGCAAATAGTTCAACACCTATGTTGTTCTTCCCCTCACAATCAGAGGAAGAAGTAGAAGAAGAAGGCTCTGAACAATGGCTTCTTCTTGGTGATTCATCTTCATGGATTTGCAGAATCTGCGGCTTCTGTTGAAGAAGCTGTTGCTGCAGCTCCAGCTTTTCCAGCACTAGCTTCCTGCATTTTGCTTGGGATTCATCTCTCTCTTTGATGACTCTGCTTAAAACATCATTCACTTGGATCAGTTCACTTTCTCTTCTTCTAATCTCCTCCTTAGCTGCCAAAATTGTTGCCTCTAGCTCCATGGTTGTGTCCAGAAAAGAGCACCTCAACTTCTCTAAACTCTGCAAGTTCACTAAAGGATATTACAACACTAACTAACTGAATCCAAAGCATAATACAAGAAAATCAGCTCATAGTTCACATGGCATTGGTCTCAAAACATGTCTGGGAGCTGAGAAAAGAAAAGAAAAAGAAATCCAAAGAACATGCAAGAAAAGGGAAGGAACATTTCTTTAAATCTTAACCTCCTTCCTCTTGTTTGGTGAAACTTTTTCTTTAGCTTCTCCTTAATCATGAGTTTATGACCCGTTCAAACATATCCTCAACCTTTTAATACAAGCAAATCAGCTCATAGTTCACATGGCATTGGTCTCAGAACATGTTTGGGAGTTGAGAGAAGAAAAGAAAATGAAAGAAACCCAAAGAACACAAAAAGGGAAGGAACATTGGTCTAAACATAATTCACCAGAACAAAATTGAAAAAGGAAGGCCATTGTAAGCTACTTAACAAACAAACCAGAAATGGCATACCTCATGCTGGTAGTAGAATTCCCAGTTAAGAGGGCTGCACAAGCATTCATCTTCCATTATTTTTTGCAGTGAAGTCCGTGGGAGAGGGAAGGTGAGAGAGATATAAATCATGTAAAGGATCTTTCAGTGAGGAATATTGCAGTACTGTCCTCTTGTGCCTTCTTTCTCCTTTTACTGTTGGCTTAGCTTTCTTTCATGGGACAAGAAGTCGGAAAAAAAGGCTACAAAAGGCCAAAACTTTAAAGCACAAAGGCCAAATAGAAAGTCCATTTTTATGTATGTACTGAGAGGAGGACGAAAAATCAGTGGGAAATAGAAATGGAGAATGTGAATTTTAGTGGGGAAACTTGGACCCTAAATCGCCATCTTCTTCTTTTTCATATTGTGCCTTTTTAGGTAGTGGCCTATTGCACGTGTATGTGTGTGTGTGCGTGTCTGTGTTGTGGAACTTAAAGCAAAATTTGGAGAAATGATTTTTGAGTTTTGAGTATGGAAAGTCTAGCATGAGGAATGATTTCTTAGTTCACCTTTTTCTTTTGTGTGTTACGTGCTTTGGTTTTTCTTTTTGACTATAGAGATACGATGCTGGTTTATCTGTTTCCCTAGTGTCCCTTTTCTTCCATCATTTCCCAATATTTTCTCAAAGTTATATTATATTGAAAAGTTGTGTCCTTGGAAATTACAGATATGTATCAACTTCTATTGTGAACTAGCATCAACTTATATCCTCTATTTAGCAGTAAAATTATATATAAATTATTTGCAATTTGGTCTTTGGCTATCTTAATATTGATTCTAACTAGGGTCATCTAAGTAAATGGCATATTTAAGTCTAGAGATGTAAAGTACAAGTACTCATTTACAATTAAATTAATAATTATGAAAATAAATATAAAAAGTATATTGTCATACTGATAGAACTTACATTTGATTGATATGTGACTGGTTTAATCTATTTAATAAGGTCTTTTATGAGAAATGTTAGATCAATAATGACTAAACAGTAAGTATTAGACACGTTTTAATGAGACTTGCATATGATTTAATCCTTTAGATTTAAGATTTAGTATTTGGTAAAGAAATTAAATTTAATATTTTTTTTTAAAAAGTGAGAGTTTAATAGTAATATTTTTTAATAAATGAGAGACTTTTTTAAGCATTTCAATATGCAATATACTAAAATAATAATTTATAGTAAATGAAGGATTAAAAAGATTTTTTTTTTTTACTTTTTTTTTAAACCTTTTTTTAGTATACATATATTTATAAAATGAATTCAATAAATTCAATAGTCAAATATACATGTACATCGACTGTTATATCTATAAAATTGCTTTACTCTCAGCCATTATATCATATATTCCTTTAAAAATTCTAGAGGACTCTTTAACTTAAACTATTCAAAAAAGAGTTGAAAGAAAGAATGAGCCAAATGCACATTTTACTTCTTTGTGTCACTCTTTTTTTTTTTTTTTTCCTTTCTATTTTTTCCAACATATGCATAAGGAATTTATTCTCTTTCACACTCTAGTAATACACCAAAATATGCAAAATTAAATAGGTCAAAATTATAGGCAAATAAAAATTTGCCACATCATCATCATGCATAAATAGAAAAAAAAAATTAGGTGTATGCATTTATTATAGCATACATTTTGTATTTAAGATTTTTGCTATGGTGCATACTTATTCAACTATATCAAAACAAATTATTCAGTATAATAAATTTTTTTGAGTGCTTCTCAACTATTAATTCATAAAATAGCCAAAAGTGATACTTGTAAAAGCATGCATACATAAAAGATTGCAATGATTTGATTGCTAACATTATCTTTAGACCTCATAAGATCCTCTAAGAGTATTAAGTGTAATAAATTATTCAATTATATCCTATTTTTAAGTTTTACTTATGATTTTAAAAATAAATAAACAATTATCTTAAGAAATCAAAATATAATTAAATAAGTTTAAACGAAACTCAAAATGTTAATTAAACAAGATCTGGTCCTATAAATCAAAATAATTAATTATGATAGATATGAAAAGTTACGTAAGCAAAATTATGCAATAATGTTAATAAATAAATATATATTTATTTATATTTGTTAATTAAAATATACTTTTGATTTTTTATTTTTTAAAAAAATTTAGATTTAATCCCTTAAATTTAGTATATAGGGTTTAGTAAACGGACTAAATTTAGTAATTTTTTTAAAAATAAAGATCCAAGTATAATATTTTTTAATTAGTGAATGATTATATTAGGTATTTTAATAAATAAGGGACCAAAACAATAATTTTTAGAAAAGTAAGAATTAAAAGTATATTTTTCTCTTTATTTGTTCATTCGTGGGGTGCCGCGGTTTTTAGAAGGTTATGCAAAATTTGACATGGTTTGGTCTGTGTTTTCATGGGACAAGGAAATGTACCTGATGGACCCACACAAAACGTTAACTAACAATAATCATTCTTTAAATGAGATTAAGGTTTTTGTTGACTAAATTAACATTAGAAAAACGCACCATTCCTTCTTATTTTGACTTTTTCTAATTGCATTTTTTTTGTTTTATAATATCATGTGGTGGAAGAGTTTGAATTCTTACCAAAAATTTTTATTAAAAATATGAATAGTTGAATTATATATAGATAATTTAATTCTTTTAAAAGATATAGATCATTAGATTAAAATATAGTAATCATATTTTTCTATAATAAAATTTTGTATTGCAAAGAATCTACTCATTGAGGACTGGCCAAGATGATAGGATAATTCATTGAAAAAAAAAATTATATAAAATTCTTTATATCTTTGTTATATTATTTTTCAATTACAATATTACAAGTATTTGATTATCTAATAATATTTATGATTGTTGTAGATAATTATTTTATTTTTAAATAAAATTATATATTATTATTAGTTGATTCAATACTTTTCATACTCTAATTAAATAATAATACAACAAAAATATAAGAAATTACATATAACTTCACTCATAATTCATAATGTTTGTAAAATTTTAGGTGAAACTTAAATATGACCTTTATAAAAATATATAAAGTTTGTTTATAAGTCATTATAAAATTATATATGAGCCGTACAAAAAGTTTTAAGTTTACATGTAGCATCCTACCCTACCCAAAAAAATTTCTACCAATGCCATGATAATATAAGTAAGTTTTTTTTTTATTTGAAAAATTTAGGATATAGACTTGCGTTTGGGTGCACAGTAAAAATTTAAAAATTTTTATATATTAATATATATTATTTTATTTAAAATATATTAAAATAAAATTATAAAATTCATTTTCTTTATTTTCTTTTATATAACATGAGATTTTTTAAAAAGATTTAATATTTTATAAAAATTTAATTTTTATCTTTTATCTTATTTTTTAAATAAAACAATATTTCTTAATATATAAATAATTTAAAAAAATTACTCTGCATCCAAACACATTGGGGTTCCATTTTCTTCTGTATTGAGGTTTTGCCCCTTCATTGTTGTTTTGTGGGTTATTCTTTTTTCGTGGTTCTTCTTCTTTTAATTGGTCAGTTATATATATGGTAGTATTTTGGGTTCACTTAGTGAAGGGGTGAAAATGGATTTCATGTAGCACGTTTGGGTGCACAATAATTTTTTAAAATTATTTATATGTTAATAAATATTATTTTATTTACAAATTAAGATAAAAGATAAAAATAATTTTTGTATAAACTATTAAATCCTTTTTAAAAAATTTCATGTTATATAAAAGAAAATTAAAAATATTATTATAATTTTATTTTAATATATTTTGAATATGATAATATTTATTAATATATAAAAATTTAAAATTTCACTGTGCACCCAAGTGCACTGGCAATACAATAATGTGATATTAAATCTATATATCGTAATTCAAACCAGACTTAAGTCTAGTTTTATACCCCTGCTATCAAGTTTGTTAATAAAATTGTAATACGTGTAAAAAAATTATTTAGACAAGACAATAATGTGATTAAATTGTAAAAATCAAAATTGTTATAGAAAAATATATGTTTTTCATTTTTTAATTAAAGAACCTAATATAAAAAAAAGATAAGTAATCACCTAATTTACTTTTTTTTTTTTATAAGTAAACTTTGCATAAAAGTCCTTGTAATATTATATATTACCCCTGCAAAAATTAACGTTTACATATAAGTTCATTTTTATTCAGATAATATTTTCTCTTTTATTACATCATAGACCCACCCAAAAAAAATTTTCTACCTCAGCCCTTCATAATGTGAGTAAAATTGTTTTTATCATTTCCTATAAAAAAAAAAAATTTAGGGCACAGACTTTCGCTTCCTACACCAAAATTCTTAGATGTCCACCAACAAAAAATAAACTGAAAGTCATTTAAATTAATATATTTTTCTGACTATATTTAAGTACAATTTTTATATCTTTATTATCAAGTTTTTTAATAATATAATTTTTAATGTGTAAAAATAATATAATAATGTCATGAGTTGTAAAAATCACACCTGTTATGTTAGTGTTGCATGACTATATATATATTTTTATATTTTAATTAGAAAATTTAAAAGAAAATAAAGAACCAAATATTAGTTCTTTCTTAGTAAACCCTAATTTACTTTTTTTTTTTATATTATGATAAATAAGAGATTGAATCTCAAATCTTTACAAAGGGCACCATACCTCGTTTTAGCGGTAGTGTGTACATTATTCAGATTGGGACAGGTCCATGTTAGAGATAATTGGGCCATCACCCAGGCCCAAAAAGAGTTTTATGTTTAAATTACCAGTCACTCAATAATTAATATATATATATATATATATATATAGTTAATTCAACAAATATTTCCCGATAGAATTCAACTATAATAATATTAAATTAACTAATTATTCTACATGGAAGTATTTTTTTCATTAATTTTGTATTTATTAGTGAAAATTGGTCTTTTAATAAACAAGTAAACGTACCGAAATAGAATAAGGTTCTGGTGGTGCCAATTGAATGAGACTGAGGTTAACTACTAGTTATGGTAGGCTTAAATAATTCAAACTAAAAAATTAGTATTATAAACCCAAAAATATTAATTAAGTATTTTACTCGTATTTTATTTTTAACTTTTTAGAATTTTAAATTATATAATAATTAATAAATTTTAATAAATCCAGCCTAATTTTTGTGTAATTGTATGACTATAATTGCAATAAAAAATAAAATAAGTATATACATTACTATTTTATGTTTAATAATTATAATATTATAATTAAGAGGCGTAATATTCTAAAATTTGAAAAATAATAATAAGGTTAATGAAGTAAACAAGGATAAATTAACACAATGAACAAGAAATGAATGAATGGGGATAATATTAGAGAGAAGAAGCAAAGCTTGTGAGGCAGGGGCATTTCATGGTCCCAAAGCCAAATAAAGAAGGAATCATCCACATACGCCACGTGGACTTTGTGCCTTCTTCACGAGTCCTCCATCAAACACACCCACGTTACATTTACAAAAAAACAAGTACAAACACAATGTGGTTAAACTTTTATGGTAAATTCATGCATTTTAAAGCTTACAAATCTTAGATTATGTTTGAACGGAGCGTTAAGGAGAAAATAATAAGGAATTAAATAATTAAATTAAAATAAATATATGTTTAAATATTTTTATAAAAAAAATTAAAATAACAAATAAAAATATTTAAAATTTTTTTTAGTCATCTAAAATATTATTTTTGTTATTTTTTTAAATTAAAAAGTTAAGAATGAAAGGAATAACTTCTTTATTACAAATATTATTATATCATTTTAAATGTTTTTAAAATTACAAATTTATACAATATTTACACTGTGAAATTTAAACAATGTGGTTAAACTTATATGATAAATTCATGCATTTTACAACTTACAAACCTTAGTACAGTGTTTGCCAAATGTCTATGACCATTTAGCTAATCTGTGTTCAAACTTGACTGCTTTCTCCCAGAGTAATACGTGTCGGTGTCAGTCTAACGATCTCATCTTTTCTTTATTCACACACAGACATACATTAACCTTATTCTTCTTTCTCTCTTCTCTTTTGTCCTTTTTTGTTGTTGTAATTTATGTTTTTTCTTTATGCACCAGAACGCTATTCATTAATATTAAAAGACCAATTCACCATGTCTCGATCTCTTTTACACTAACAACTTTGATAATTTAGTGTACGTGGATGTATAAATAAGTTGATATATTGTTTATATTACAATTAAATAATTAATCGAAAAGTTTTGTATATATATTATTGATCTTTTTTTCTTGAACGGATATATTATTGATCTTAGTATATAAAAAAAAAAAACAACTTATATACTATTATTATTAATAATTTTTTTCTTTGTAGATAATGTTTTGCCTTTATTATGAACCTAACAAAGTGAAGTTAAAGTGGAGGATGGTCAGGAGAAGTCTTTGAGAGTGGGCCATCTTGAAAGTTGAAACCTCAACGTATCTGAGAATGACCGCTTTGAGCCAACTTGGACATCTTTTCATTCTTGTAGGTGGAAATTAAAAAATATATATATATATATTGGTTAATCTTGATGTATTTACTAATTTAATATTTTAATTTTAATAAAAATTATTCATTTAATATATTTTACTTTTATTTTTAAATAACTTTATTAAAATTTTTACACAAAATTAATTGTTATATAAATATATTAAAATCGCCTGATATGTATTTTTTCAAATAACTGCTTCTTTATATAGACTCTAAAGTGCCCCTTCAGAAAGCTAAATATATTCATCACATTTTGAAGCTTCTATCCCAAATCTTCGTATGTACTTGGCTATTAGGTTTGTCTTTCCATATCATCTTTCAAAAAGATCCTCTTAAATGGCTCTCTACATTCATCTTTCTGACTCATGCAAACTTAAAAAGCATACGTAAAACAATAATATTTCTTTGAATTTTCAGGGCTATTATATATACTTTAATCTGTTAAAATTCGTCACGTTGATCCTTTCTTTTCTAGCATCCAAGCTTTTCTTCCAACAAGACTAGACACATACACGTAGATAAGCATATATCTTGGAGAGTGATCTCATTCTCAAATTTCTTATCCATAGCCGACAAATACAATAATACATAGATATCATGTTTGTCTCAAGAACCCTAAAACTGTGTTCATACTTATATACACAATTTTCAAACTAAGTATCTTTGCTAGCATTATTAGGGTTAGTTAATATAATTGAGTTTAAGATATACTCCCATAGGGCCTTTGATTGTTATCGTTATTTATGATAGAAAAGGGATCGATCTCTTTTGCTTTAGATGAAAGCCATCTTTATTATTTTTTTCCCTCTCCTTTTGGGTTCATCAGAGTCATCTTCATAATATCAAACTGTTACGTACGTGCTATGTATGGTTGCTTTCTCTTTTTGTAAAATAAAATAAAATAAATACGTAATTTTTGTGTCATTGGATAGGATATTGTATTATTGATGATTCATTGTACTTAATTGCTATTCCAAATAACTTGCTATCAATTCCTTCTTCTTCTTTTTTTTTATTTAGGATTGGGTGGAGCTAGTGGATTTTTTTCAAGATCAAACTAAATAAATGGTCTTAATTTATATATATATATAGCTTATTTTTTTTTTGGGATTTTTTGTGTATAATTTAGTTATAAAAGACGGTCCAATTATTATATACCACTAGCATTTTATACTCGAAACATCGAATAATCCAAAACACCAATTTGTCATATGCTTTCTAATAAATACTAATCTAGCAGAATATATACTATGAAAGCAACTGCATTCCATAGATATCAAAATATTTTCTTAATTATGCCTCCTTTTTTTTTCTGTGCAAATGGCACATGAATTTTTCTGTAGAGGATATACTCCTTTCGAATCCCTTCTTGTTGTTAATTAATCACATCCATTGATATTTTTTTCTAGTATATTTATTGTATAAAGAATCTAATTGAAATTAATAAAAAAATCATTATATAAATCTATTAGAAGTTAGCTAGGTTCAATATTACGAACATTATTTGATATACATTTTGTCAACCTAATTTATATATTAATCTAAATGGACTAAGTGATTTCAAATATATAACTCTTTATATTTTCATTTTATTGTCTTTAATTAAAACAAGATATGCATATGATTTTCTAATAATATTATGACATGTGTATGATTATTGTATATAATTAAATAATTTTTTAAATTAAATTATACATTTTCTATATTATTATTAGTTAATTATATATTTGTCTTATTTTAATTTTAAAAAATTAATAATAAAAATATAAAATATTATAAGCCTCTGGCCTTTAAAAAATTCCTTCATGTAACTTTACATTAGTGCTGATATTGACATCCAAACAAATTGTGAACACAATGACATAAATAGTATCTCCATAGGCTAGAGTTATAGAAATGTATATAGGATCCTTCATCAGAAACACATTCATTAATGGGAAGGACATAAAATGAAAACATGGTCACGTAAATTAACTATATATTGGAAAGTTATTTAGTAATTTCATCATGCAGAAAGAAATACAAATACGTTGGTATTATTATTTTTGTCAAAATGCATGGGTTTGAGTTTGCAGGTCATTTTGCTTCGTCTATTTATTGGGTGAGTTTAGAGTTTGTTTGAATGTTTTAAAGAGAGTAAATCTCAAATTAAGGCAATTAATGAATGAAAAATAGAAGAAAAATAATCCACACAATTGACTAAGAATTAGGCTGTAAGGTTGTAAGATATGGTTGCTTTGAAAAGTGTTACATTTTTAAAAATTAGTTTCTTATCCATATTTTTATCTAAAATTACGCATGATTTTATTCAATAAAAAAATAAATATAAAATTGAATTAATAATAAAAATCAAGTTCTTAAAATTGTGTAACAACATTAAAAAAAAAATTAGAATTTGGAACAGAGATGGATCTAAGAGGGTGTAGAGGCAGTCACCCGTCAAATTTTTAAAATTTTAATTTTTATATATAATTTTATCTTATATTTATGATTTAATTTTTAATTTATAAGAACTCACCCACTTGAATTTAAAAATTTGTTTCTCTTCGCCTAGAGCAGACAAAAAGCCACCACTTATTTGTTTGTATCAAACAACTCCGAGGAAAATGTATAGTGGTACCAAACAAAATGATTTTATTCTTACCACAAATTCCATCCAAACAATTATAACCTACTTTTCCTTTTCATTTTCTATGGTTTCATTGGAATCATTTTTACGAGAATAGCGAAAAAAAAAAAAAAAGTCTCATTGAAATACAATCTTATAATCTACAATTATATTTGATATAATTTTTTTTAAAAAAAAAATTGATGTTCTATTCTAATATTATATTTGATTGGATGAAAATAATACCAAGAATATTAAAATAATAACAAATTTTAATTTTAAAAATTATTTTGTAAATACTAATCCAAAGAATATTATAGTATTCATTCTTAACTTATTTATTTATGATAAATATTTATTAATTTGTAATAATTAATATTGTTTAAATTATATATATATATATATATTGTATTACACAATAGCGAAAAATATTAAATATACAGTATTAAAAGGATATTTTAATCTTGTAATGCGTGTTAGTTAAAAATTTCAAACACAATCAACATACTTTACTCTTATTAATATTAATTACTAACATCCATATTCTTTCATCTTTTCACTCTATATGTTTTTCCCAATGTAATTATTCAAGGCTTCATGAAATGAACAAAAAGAGAGAGAGAGAGAGAGAGAGAGTAAAACGGTCTCTTTCATTCTCTACTGTAATAGGGAAAGCATCTTTTTGAATAGTACACTAAGTCACATGCCCAACAAGGAATCCAAAAGAATATTATTCGATCTCTTTCAATTCAATTAACCAGTACATATAACAATCAAGTGAGCACCGACATTGCAGAAATTTTCAATTTTGAGAATTATGCATGCATGTCAAATCAAAGGCAGCGCCCACAATCTCATTTTCTTACTTGCGTTTTAGTTAAAGGTTTCTTTTAAAGTGTGGACCTTTATTTTGACAATAAAGCCCCAAAATATGGATATAACTTTTTGTTTTCTATTTTAAACTAAAAATAAGAATTATAATTATATATGAGTATTAATGATAAGGTTCTTTACACTCATTTAAGTAATTTTGAACTTAAATTATAATAAAAACTGACATTATAAATTAAAATATAATAATAAATGCAAAAAAATAATTATAATTATATATAGACTAGACCATCTTAATTTGCTATGGCTAAGTCAGACCGAAAGAAAATAGAGTCTAAAGCTTTGTGACTGAGCTATGCTTAAGTCTCATGTTCAATTAACAAATGTTTATTTCATTCTTATTAATATAAAAAAATATTAAGTTATAAGTATTAAGGCCATGTTCCATATATATATAATTTGTTTATTGTTTTAGTTGCTACATCATTACTTGTTGCAATTTAACATTTTGGACTTTTTCTGTTAACCACATGATATATATTATTAAAATAGACCTATTATACATATAGTTCGTGATAAAAATAATATTTTGAGCTGAAACATATTTATATGACATATTAAATCTTCTTAATAAAGCTAAGATATATTGATGTATATATATCTATTGATAAAATAGAATGGCTGGAGAATTATTTTTACAATATTATTTTCATAACTAAAATGTGAATTCTAACAAATTTATATAAAAAATAATATAATTATAATTGTATCACCTAGTCATTCCATTTACAGCAACTCCATTAATTTAGAGGACAAAAAAGATAAAGTCTGTTATCTTAAAAAGAATTTTAAAACTAAAGTTCAACAAATGTTAACCATTTTATTTCTCACCATTTCATCCTATGCGCCATAGCTTTTATCAAAATCTTTGTATTTGCATTTTATTCTGACATATATGAAAGGTTTTCGATGGTGTTCCAAATTTATTTTCCTCGTTTAATCAGAGCTTTTGTAATAATTTTTTTTAATCAAAATTTGAAGTTTTATTTCTTTGCAAAAGTTGTTGACTTTTATATATAAAGTGGATAAATGAGTTTGCACCTTTACAGCACATTCGATAGTAATCTCCCATTTGAAAGTTGCTATCACTTCTGTTTATCCAGTCATCCATAGTGTATATATATATATATATATCTAAATAGTTTAGCAGAAATTAGGAATTAAATTCTTTAAAATAACTTTAATACTTAAAATTCTCGCAATAAATATTTTAAACTTTTGAACCTTTTAAGTGTAGCCATCCCTTTTGCATATACAATGTATGTTTAATCAATTGCCATTAGGACAACATTATTTAAGGTTATAGGTTTAAAATTTTAAAACCCTAAATTCCAAATCTTCAATATATATTAATGTATGAAAATAAATAAAAAAATTAAAGGATTTAGAGATTAAATTTATTTTTTTAGTATAAAGAATTTTGTCTTGAGACTCTGTAATTTTAATTTAGGACTTTTTTCGTACATATTTCTAAAATCCTAAAATAAATATTTCAGAGTAGAAAAAATTTAGTCCTTAAATGCTTCAAAATAACTTTAAAATTGACAATCCTTCGCAATAAATATTTTGAACTTTTGAACTTTTTAAGTGTAACCCTCTCTTTTTGATATACCATGTACGTTTAACTAATTGCCATTAGGACAAAGAGAAGCAGCTTTTGATGATTGATCTTGCAAAAGCGCAATAATCTCAAACCCATAATCAGTTGTAACTTGTAAGCGATCATGGATTCTAAACCCCATTATACACATTAAAGCCCAGAAATGACCCCATTTCATTCTGCAAAATCATTACCAATCCACCTAAATTTCAGTGCATGCAATCCATAATCATTGAAAAATTAATCTTTTCCACATTTATAGCAACCTTTTGTTAATTTGATCAAGACAACATTATTTACAATTTCAATGTCTCCATATTTCCACATAAATATATAAATATAAGACCATGTTTAATTATAATACAATATAATTAAAATAAAATTTACTAGTTTAAACTTATATTAAATTAATTATTATAATTAAATATAATCTCATATTCCTATAAAAATATAAGAGAATTTAGATTACATTATTTGCCTTTAAGCAACAAAAAGAAATTAGACCAATTAAGGATTAACTAAATTAATTTCCTACATATAAAAGCAGATTAATATTTTAAAAAGTTGATGGTATAAATTCCAGGGAAATTAGTGGAATCTATTTATATTTTAAATATAAGTTCTATATCAAATGTGTAATTTTTGTTCTTTTCCAAATATTAAGAGAAAAAAATATCAAATTGGTCATCCACTTTATAACAATTTGGTCCCTTATAAAAATCGTAACAAATTAATCTCTAAAAAAATATTATTTTGTGTAAAATTAATCTCTTATTAATACAAATAGAAGAACTAATTTTGTACAAATTTAAATTTGTGATAGACTAATTTATCGCAATCAATTTGTCACAAAATATAAAAGTAAATGACCACATATGTACTTTACACAATATTAAGATTTTTTTTTTTTTAATTTTTAGTCAAGAATATGTGATGTTGTTGCTGGCTATACAGCACCAGGGGAAAAAAAAAAAAAGAAACCACATAGACTGTGGGGATAAGCAATTATGGAGATAGGAAGTCAACAAGGTTTCAAGAGAGATTGGTTGAGGTGGAATTGTAATTAATTTATAAGTGCTCAACTTGCAATAATCATACTTTTGACCTTCTAAATTAAAGGCATTAATATATATATATATATATATATATATATATATTCAATGTACTAAATAATATTACATTCTCCAACTTGTTGTGTAGAGGCCAGAAACCACAGGTTTTATTCCAGCTTTTGGTTCTACTTGCAGACTTAATTTGTATCATATGATAAGATTCTATTACACTAGTGCTTTGGATTAGATATATTAATTTTTTTATTTATTAACATGATAAATAATTTGTGAAGTATGAAATGCCTGTAGTTGAATCTAATCAGTATCTAAATCATATGTGAATGACAAAATATCTGATAATTTTAATATCTAAATAATGATGATTAGTAATTTTGACAGTTTGTTGGTAGAAAATATTAAATTTTACACATCCATTTTCTATAAAAAGATAAATTTTTTGTTGATTCTTTTTCTAACAATATATATCCAACTATAATACTAAGTATTATTTCAAATTTATAATAGTCTATTTATTAAGAGAATTACAATTCAGGACTATACGTTTAAAATATAACTATAAAAAAGTTTACATTTTGAAATTATTATATATGAAGAACCTAAGGACTAATTCTTTTTTCACTCTGCCTTCGAAGTCTAAAAACACATAATAATAGAGTCTCAGAGAAATATTTTAGAGTTAAAAACATAATGATTGGTTCTTTTAAAATAATTTTAAATTTAATACCCTTTAACAATAATAAATATCTTAAAATGATGGTTCTTAACGATAATTTCCTCTATTTATACATTAATTTTTAATGCATGCCAAACTAAAAAAAAAAAAAAAGAAGCACCAAGATGCCAGTGAGGTATGGATGCCCAATGAAATAATATTAAAATGTTATAGACATACCGACCTTTAATTATATAAAAATTAAAAAGCAGATAGGCATGTCGGCAACTTGGTATATATTATATATAATTATGTTTATGGTACCAACATTATATATTTGTTATAGAGTTTCAAGACTATATACTATGGTATGTGTGAATGTGTGTGTGTGTGTATATATATAAATATAATTTTTATTCGAAATTTATTGCAACATCCAAATAATTATTATTAATAGAGACAAGTGGGACAGTATGCCAGAACAAAAGAACTACCTGCTGCTAAATGTAATTAGCTAAATACCAGTTTGGTGGATTTATTAAATTCTATAAAATAAAGAAACTAAATATAGAATATGAGGTTAAGATTAATTAATAAAGAGTGGTTGCTGTTTCAATGCAGGTTAGCATTATCCAGCAGGAGAGATTCATGGCTTCTGATTATTTATTTACATTCTTATCTTCAAATTTTTTTTTTTTATCGGTTGTCTCATTTGAAATAGGTTATCTAATTTTTTCAGTATGATTTATCATAATAGTTAATTGAGTAACATCTTTTAAAAATTAAAGAGAAAGATACAAATTTAATAATTAACTTATTATTAATTTTTTATTTGTAATATTTTTCATTCGTTAAAAATTGTCACTTTAATCATTTTATGTGAATTAATTAGATTAAGTTTCAAAGAGTTCTAAAAAATGATGGACTCAAAATAACAATTTATAAATAAAAGATTGTTTTAAGCAATAAAAATAAATGACATACCAAAATAATATTTTTTTTTTCAAAAAATAAAAAAATTCTTGAAAGTATTGTCAAGGTTATATATAGATTTAGGAGGCATGAGGATGCAATCGTCCCGTTTAAATTTTTAAAATTTTAGTGTTTATATATAATTTTATCTTATATTATTAATTTAATTTTTTTAATTGATAAGAGCTCATTCAATTGGATTGCAAAAATTTATTTATATTAATTTAAATATTTGATTAAAAATTTTTTACCCTCTTAAAAATTAAATTTTAGATTTGGCATTTAAATTTTAAAATTAAACATAATAGTAAAGTCCTGGCTAGTAATTTTAGGTAACTTACTTTTAACGTCAATTTTTTGGCCAAAAAAAAAATCTGGATTTGAACATTTATGTTTTTATAAATGAAATTACGTTATATTAATTGGTCTATGTAATAAGATGTTGGAGAATCTTTGACACAATTAAGTGACCTATAACCTAATACCAAGACAATATGATTCTGGTTTGGCTATCAAACATGGCCATGCGACCATGAGACACGGTGGCTTTCGTCCTCTCTATTATCACTTTACTATTCTTCATTGTCCTCGTCCTTTTTAATTTTAATTTATGAACTAGAGTGAAAATTCAATTTTAGTTTTTTTGTAAATATAAAATATTTTTTAATTTTGTTCTTTATCATTTTTTTTACTTTAGTATTTTAAATACTGTATTTCTTAATTTTATCATTTACAAAATTGTTTGTCTTTGACTTATAGTTTTTTTTTTAATTTGGTCCATTTTAAATAAAATTGTTATTAATAATGTCTTTTATATTTAATAATACATTTTTTAAGGATATAATTAATAATAATTTTAATTTTGAGGGATTAAATTGAGCAATATCTGTTTGTAAGAAACTAAATTGAAAGAGTAATTTTATGAATGACTAGATTGAGAAATACTTTATTTGTGAATAATCAAATTGAAAAGACAATTTTATAGGAAGCTAAATTGAAAAACATCCCATTTTTAAAGGACTAAAATAAAGTTCTTCTTATGAAATATGAATTTTATTTCTATTTTTTATTAGGATTCATAGAGGTTCTTATATATGTAAAGTTATATTAAAATTACTTAATTTAAAACTTTAAAAGTAATATATTCCTATATTTAGATTCACCTTCAAAATTGAAATGATATATAAAAGTTTATTAGTCATAATTACAAATATAATACTATTATTTTAAACCAAGTGAATGAATCGATGAAATATAAACAATTTCAATGTAATAAAAAATATATATTTTTTAAAATGTTTGGATCTTTTCTCAATTGTATTGAGTTAGTGTCGTTTTATTGGGTCATTATGGTGCCTTCCAATTTGAGGAGCGATCAAAGAATCCACCTCATAATTAATTGGCATGTCACTGCCACATCATAAAAGATGTAACACGTCAACTAATTCAATTAAAACTTTTAATGGACAATTTACGTGATCTATATATCTTTTATAAAAGTTGTAGGGTATAAAATTAAAAGAATTAACAAAAATCAGGCTCTTATTTTTTATTAAATTAAAAGTTAAAGGATAAAATTATCTAATACAAATGGTATTTAAATAATCTGAATATCTTATTTAAACATATATATGCCAAAAATTAGGCTCTTACTTACCTATGCATTATGCGGATTTTAGGAAAATAATACAAAAATTAATAAAAAGAAAAAAGAGCATACAATAAGTAAAAAATGCACTTGCCAAATCTAAAATAAATCGCGACTTCATTATATAATATACGGGGACTAAATAAAATATAAGTTAAGAAATTATTTTTCTTGTGTAGCAAGAAATCATATTATTTTGGCAAAAAAAAAATGTATTTTAGATAAATTATATTTAAATAGGTCTTAATTTAAACTGCTATTTCTTGTACTATATAAAGGAGGATGTTAGTGTGCTCACAATTTCTCATGCATTGGAAGAAGCAAAGTTTCTATGGCTCCGATAATTGCTGCTATTAGCTTGTATGATATTTTGTTATTTTAGTTATTTTTCATCATAAATTCTAAATTAGCTATGCTTTTATGGTATTGTAGCTTTTTTTTAAAAAAAGAATTATATGGTAGTGATTTTGAGATTATTAGACTGTATATCTAGTTGCACAACAAGTTGCCACAAAAGTTGTTCAATTTGGCAAAAGAATATGATGTAATTTTTTTTTTCAAAAAATTAATTTGTTATTCGATTTCTCTTGAAAATATTATGATTTATTTAAACTGTATTTTTTAGATATTTGAAGGTTAAAAGGAATTTAAATTATAAACAATTGTTAGGATTTTGCCTCTTAAACATTATAAACCTTAAACCTATGACATGAGAGAGAATTATTAACAAATGCGATTATTTGCTTTATCATTTTAATGATTAAATATTGTAAATTTAATTATAAAAAGTACATTTTATTATCATAAATTAGTATTTAATTACAAAATTCATACATAAATTTTATAGAAATATTTTAAAGTTTATATATTAATTTATAATTAAACTATAAAATCTACGACCAAATATTTTTTCTCATTTAAGTTTTAAATATAAAATATGAAATAAATAGTTACTCAATAATTTTCTTTTCTAAAGAAAATTTTAGGAGAGTAAAATGTTACTGAAACTTGAAAGCATCCAATGTGAAAATTTACTGTATTTTACCTGAAACCTCTAACTTTTATTTATGTAAACTTCTGGTAAAGTTTACAGAGAATATATATATATATATATATATATATATATATATATATATATATATAGAGTCAGTGAAAAAACAAACTTGCATAATTCTTTCTTCCAAATTTACAAAAAAAAAAAAAAGATCCCATATTTATTGTAAATATATCAATATCCCATTTATCATCATTTTTTTTTTCATGGCTTAGATTTTTCTTTTCATTGTTTCTAGAAATAAACTTTATGCTAAATTACACATCGAGCCCCCAGAGAAACTTATTTTATTTGCCCTGTCTTCCCCATCACTCTCCGGTCTTTCTTTTTGTTGGGTTCTTTGTTTCAGGCACACAACACTACGAAAAGGGACCTTTTCTCCGATGAAGCGCCTCCATTTTCAACCCCTCAAGCAAGAAATTAACTCAAAGATGCAAACTTTTCTGGTGGGATCTAAGTTTTAACCTCAATCTTCTTCAACTTCAAACCCTCCCAAAAAGTTAATTTTACTGATAATTGCTTTTTGGAGTCCAAAAGCCTAATGGAGATTAATCTGCGAATACCAACTTACCAAGTTCCCGCAAAGAATCTTAATTATAACAACGCCCTGAAACTAATTTTGATTCAGAAGAAAGAAAAATTGAAAAGAAAACAAGAGAGCTTCACAATTCGGATTTTATTTTTTACCTCTTAGATTGGTTTATGGCTGCAATGCCTGGAATGATTGGCAAGCAAGGTAAGGAATGTGAGTAACTGAGAGAGTCTGCAATGGAGGAGAGAGAATGTGTCTGGTTTCTGTCACGGCCTTCTTAATCTCTTTCTTGTTGTTGAAATAAACCAAACCCCCAAAAGACCAAAACCCTATCAGCAAAGTAACTTAATTTTTTCCCCAAATTATTATTTGCAATTATTGGTATTAAATTTATTTTTATTATTATAATCTTGGATTATTATATAAACCCGTCACATTTTCCCACAATTTGCAGCCACCAAAATCCTAAGAAGTAGTTGAGCATTTAATGAGAAGATACCTGAAGGAAGGAAGTAAGGAAGCATTTTACAGAAGGAACAGAGAAGGGCCATTAGTATTATTAAACCCCACCAGCCCCCTCTCATTATTATCGTTACTTCAAGAATGCTTCCTCCTATCACCTGCATTCTCTTCATGTGCCTCTTGAGTTCTTTCTCTCCTCCCATTACAGCTTCCTTCAACCTCACCTTGCCCCACCAGCACCCTTACCCTGAAGCTGTGGTTGATGAAGTTCAAAGGTAATATCTCTATCTCTCATGGCTTCCATTCCATTTGGGTTCTCTGTTTTCCCTGTATTACTCACTCGCATTGCATTGATTCTCATCTGGGTTTGTCTCATTCTTGATCATTTTGCGGAAACAACAAAATTTCATCTGGGTATTCTTCAGAAATCTCATCTTTTTATACTCTTCATATTTTCTCGGTATCCAAACAGAGAGTTAGAACAGAGCATCTGTTTCTTTCCCACCTGAAATCTGAACCTTGCTTCTATCTTCTCTTGTACTCATAAGCATTTTTCTCTAAAACAACAAAATCCCATCAAGGCATTCTTCAACATTTTGCTCTTCAAACAAGATTTTATCTCGGCATCTTAAAAAGTTTGATCTTTCTGAACTCTGGTATTTTCTCGGCATCCACACAGAAACCGAGTATGTGTTTTCATTGCCCCAATTTCTGAACTCTGTGTTTTTTCTTGCAGGAGAGTCAATGTGTCTCTTTCCCGGCGGCAACTCCTTGCCGGCTCAGGAAAGGAGCAGAGCATGAACTGTCTCACCGGAAACCCCGTAGACGACTGCTGGCGGTGCGACCCGAACTGGGCAGCGAACCGGCAGAGGCTCGCGGACTGCGGCATTGGGTTCGGCCGCGACGCCCTGGGCGGGAAAGGAGGACAGATCTACATAGTAACCGACTCCTCTGACTCCGACCCGGCGAACCCAACTCCGGGGACTCTCCGGCACGCCGTGATCCAAGACGAGCCCCTTTGGATCATCTTTTCCACTAGCATGACCATCACCCTGAAGCACGAGCTCATCTTCAACAGCTTCAAGACCGTGGACGGCCGCGGCGCCTCCGTCCAAATCACCGGCCACGGCTGCCTGACGCTCCAGTACGTCTCCAACATAATCATCCACAACGTCCACATCCACCACTGCAGGCCCTCGGGGAACACAAACATACGCTCGACCCCAACGCACGTGGGGTGGCGAGGCAAGTCGGACGGCGACGGCATCTCCATCTTCTCGTCGAGGAAGATCTGGATCGACCACTGCGCGCTGTCGTACTGCACGGACGGTCTGATCGATGCGATAATGGGGTCGACGGGGATTACGATCTCGAACAACCACTTCGCTCACCATGACGAAGTGATGCTGCTGGGTCACAACGACAAGTACTCGCCGGACACGGGGATGCAGGTGACGATAGCGTTCAACCATTTCGGCGAGGGTCTGGTGCAGCGAATGCCACGATGCAGACTGGGGTATATACACGTGGTGAACAATGATTTCACGCAGTGGCAGATGTACGCTATCGGCGGGAGTGCCAACCCCACCATTAACAGCCAGGGCAATCGGTATACTGCTCCGGGCAATCCTGATGCGAAGGAGGTAACTTTCATTGTTTAGTTTTTTTTTTTAAATTTTATTTTCTTGGGGTTATTTTTGGGGGAGAAAGGGGAATATCATGTCATATCATTATGGTTTAATCATATTTGATAGTAACCCTGCGGGGGGAGGGTGGTGGGTGATCCTCTTTGTTTGACTTCTGTTTCGAATATGGGATTACACACCCCACTAGCATTTTTGCATTCGCCACGGCGGCGCGTGAATAAAAGCGCCTCCGGGAGCGTCTGTGTTTTAGCGTGGGAGTATTTCAATTCTTCCAAGCGTGCATTCAGACTGAGGGTCTTAACCGATCAATTTGCTTCTGGGTAAAATTCTAGGAATGGGGATTTCATAAACTCTCAATTTTAAATTCCAAATTCTTAAATCTGCTCTCATTTAATAGGTAAATGGGGTTTTCCTGTGCAACAACGAGAATAAATTCTATAGAATCCGGGCTCTGTAGCATGGGATCATGCCCTTTTTGTCTTTCTACTTCTAACTTTTTACCCAAATTTAAGAATATTCAAATCCATGCTGACATATTGACGTTAAATGCCGAGGCGCGTGCCACCACGCGCCATTAACGCATTCACGCTTTGGGTCATGAGATTGGACGTCATTAACGAGATGTGAGACGTTGAAAAGGCACAGCAAAAGCATGAACTAACTAATTTCTAAACTAAATGGTCGGCAGGTGACGAAGCGCGTGGACACAGACGAGAGGCAGTGGACGGACTGGAACTGGAGGACAGAGGGGGACATAATGGTAAATGGAGCATTCTTCGTGCCCTCCGGCGCCGGCTTCAGCGCCCAGTACGCCAGAGCCTCCAGCGTCGAACCCAAGTCCGCCGTCCAGATCGACCAGCTCACCATGAACGCGGGCGTCTTCGGCGATCCCAGGTATATTACACTATTCCTTCTCCAGTGAAAAAAGGTTATTATTGTCTTTTCGTCAAATATCATAGTGGATTTTAAATTACAGAAATGCCCTTCTGTACCTTCCCTGGGCCCACTGTACCCCACCTACTATATTTGTAATATTTTATTGGGTAGTGCATCAGGGTGGTGTCCAGGAAAAGCAGTCATACGCTGACACAAATTCCGTATCGGGGCGTCAAATTTAATATTTTTTTAATGCTTTAAAAAACAAATGACAAAATTCAAAAAAAAAAAAGAAGAAGAAGAATAAAACTGTCATTTTGGCTAACACATCAATTATTAATATAAAAGTTTATAATTAATAAGTTTAGTTATACTAATAAATTTATTTAAATAAATAAATTCTCATTCTATGTTTAATAATTAATTAGTATTATTTGTCTTTTATAAATTGTGTTGGTTTTAATTATTAGGGTACAATTATTATTGTATCACATGAAAAAAAAGAAGAAAAGAAAACACTTTATTTTATTGCCCCTCAAGTTTCACTATTTGCAGTTTTACCATACATAGGTTTATGCTAGGCAGGCTCATTTAACAGAGATTGACATATAGGATGTGAATATTACTAAGTTTGTTAACGTTACTAAGGGAGAGTGAGAATGGAGGTAAAAAAGAATGGAGGAATGGGGGGAAAAGTGCAATTATTGAAAAGTATAAGAAGAGAGAGAGAGAGAGAAAGAGAAGCACGTGATGATGGAGAGGGGGTCATATGGAATCTGGTTGGTTCATGGACCAAGCCAACACCATTTCAGCCTTACACTTCATTTGTCTTCATTCCCTTGTCTTCTTTTCTTTTTCAATTTCAGCTTTTAAATAGTTTTTTATTTTTGAAAAAATTATTAAATTTAATTTTTGTATTAAATTATAAATTATAAATTTGATAATTTTTTTTAAAATAAAGTATTAAATATAATATTTTTTAATAAATAAAAGATTATTTTTAAATATTTTAATAAATAATAAATTAAAATAATAATTTTATAATAAGTAATAGACTAAAAAAAAAAATTTGACTGAAATGCTATATAATGCTTGTTTGTTTGGGTTCTCGTACCATGTAGCGGTGGATGCTGCCAATAGTACTATATTATTATTTATATTTTTATTAATAAAATGTAGTGACACACTTTATTATAGTCAGCACACTCACACTCACACTCTTACTCTTATAGGCAGCTAAACTAGTTCATTTTGGTTATGCATGTTGGATTTAGAGAGATCTATAAGTACAATTAGTCTATTTAAAATATCAAATTAATTATAAATAAATATATGAATATATTAATTAATAGAGGTTTTGATAAATGAGAATAAAATGCCAAAGAAGGAAGGCTAGGGTGGCAGGTCCAGATCAGAGCACATGCAAGAATAGGGAAAAGAGTAGATGGACACTTTTATGTGCTTTCCGACTACTGTGGGACCCCGTTTTCACTTATAATAATTTTTAAAATTGCTTTATTTTTTAATTAAATTATAGAATTATTATTTTATTGTAAGAAATATATTTAACTCAATATTAATTTCACTTAAAATTTTAATCTTATTTTAATGATTATAACTATACCTAAATAATTTTCTTTTGTAAAAAGATAACTTCATTAATAAAAGTAAATTAAAAAATTATAAGATCAATTTAAAACAAATTATCAAATTAAATTAAATCATAAAGTAATTTATTCTAGAATTTAAGAGAAAATTATAATTAACAATCAGAAACTAAGAATATTTATTATAAAAAAAATTTTGAACTTATGAAATTATTTTAAAAATTGTATAGAGATGAAAGCCTGAACACATATTGTTGAAATTAATAAAAAAAGATTTATTAATTTTTAAAAACAATTCTAATATTTATAGCATTAATTTTTAAAAATATTGAACAACTTGGTGGGGTCCAATCTGATTCGACACATACTAATCACTCACAAGAGTTCACAAACAGCTAGCAAGTTGATTACATCAGCATTGGAAATGGGACTCCTTAAACATCTCGCTGTCTCCCATTATTATTATCTCCTCTTTTTTATTCCATTTTTACCCCTTCTTTCTCTAAAACCTTTTCTTTTGCAAACTTTAGGGGAGATAACCCCAACTTTAAAGCCTTTTTTGATAGATCCTCTTTATTAAAAAAAAATTAAATTAATTATAAATATATGTAGAAAATTATTTGATAGTGTAATATACTTTCTGAAACACAAATGTATGACATCTAGTTCGGTAGGCTATCCGGACAAGGATTTTCTCCATATAATAATATTTTTTTTATATTATTATATTATTTTATTACAAGAGAGAATTCAAACCCTAGGTACCCCCAAGGGCCTCTCTTTCTTACGTATGGGACCTCTCACACTCATATCATTTTATGATGTAAGTCCTACCAATTAAGGGGTTTATGACCCCACCAGTCCACCCTTAATTGCCTTCTCTCTTCTTTCTGTTTGCTTCCAAGTTCAAGCCAATAATATGCTTGAGGAAGCGGATAGAGATATCCTTTATAAATTCCAGTCTATAAAAAAAAAAGTTATAAAACTAAATTTTATTATTGATTCAGTATATATATATATATATATATATAGATACAAGTTTTATTGAAATAAAGAGATATTTTTATAAATTCCAGCCTATAAAAAAATGAATGAATAAAATTAATTATAAATCTAAGTTGTATTGAAAAAATGTCTCTAAAATGTTTCATGATTTATAATTAATTTAGTTTACACGCACACTTTTTAATCTTAATTATATTTATTAATTTTTCTCTCTTTCCTTTAAATTTATTTTATTCATCTGAATGTACTAACGATCTTCAGGGAAAAAATTCTAAAAGAGAGAGATTTTTAAGATTCTATATTCATTAGCTAGGGATAGCACGTTGAATTCTTGTGTCAGGTCATTTGTCAAGTCTATTTATGTTGAAGCTTACGTATGACAATATAAATAATTGCACAGGGATAATGGAGATATATTTCCCGGATTCAGCGGCGGTGGGACCGTCACCGGCGCCACCAACACCGGCAGCGGCGGCGACGATGGTGACTTCTTTGGAATGATATTCAAGGGTAGTAGCAGCCAAGCAGCACCACCCTCACTCTCCATTGTTTCAACTTTTTGGTCTCTTTTCATTATTCTCATTTTGTACACTTTCACCTTCCATGGTGTCCTATTATTTTCCACACTATGATCATACAATTTGGCAAGAAAGAAAAATATATATATATATATATATATAATTTTCTTTAGGTATAAAGAAAAATGACAAAAAAAAAAGTTCCAAAATTTCCTCATCTTCTCTGGCCACCGTCACAATTATTTATAGTTTGATATTAAGGCATCAAATCAGTGGGTTGTGAATAGAATTAAAAAAGTGTAATATAATAAATACTCTTTTTTGTTTTCTCCAACATGTACATGCAACTTGAGATGCCCTTTTGTAGGGTCCTCTATCTCAGATCATAGCTTTTCATTGGCTTTATCTCACATGTTCGTGCATACTTTTTTCTTTTCTCTACCTATTTGGGTCGAGTTATTCTAAAGTAATAATTGCACATCTGAACATCGCAGAGGAAAAAGAAAACAAATTAATTTATTTATTTATCCTTGCGGTGATTTTGGATTAATTTTGTTTTGTTCATAAATTGAAAAAAATATTAAATTAGTATTTTTTTTATATTTTAAAATTATTTGCACTAAATTAGTTCTTTATAATTATTATTTTGTATAAATTTAGTTTTAATTAATAAATTGGCAAGACAACAAAAAATTAATTTTATATAAAATAAGAATTGTGAAGGATTGATTTAAAATAAATAATTTATGAAAGATTAAATTATTATAAAATATAAAAATAAAGAATTAATTTAGTAGTACTTTCTACATAAATTATTACAATTTAAAGCACAGACCAAAAAATTTAAAATATTATCTTGTGGGGTTTTTTTTTTTTTTTTTTTTTACTTCTGCAGTGCTCCTTGTTTTAACTTTTATTTTATTTTTATCAATTAAAGTTTATTCTTCTTAAATTGTAATTTTGGAAATGAATTTTTTAATTATTGAGCTATAGAAAAATTATGCTCCTAAAATAATAGAAAAACAAATGGCCTCTTATAAAACTGAAAAATCAGCTAAAGAGAGTGCATCTTTCTCTAGAGAGGTTCCATAGGTTACCTTTTTGGTCAGCAAGAATCATATATGCTTTCCCCCACCTTTAGTAAGTTGATGTAACATGATAAAGAGAAGAACCATGTTTATGAATAATACTTTTCCTTATTATACTTTCATATGTCATTCTTTTAAAAAAAAAATATTTTTTTGTGTGTGGGTGTTTTCCATTTTTGGATGCATCTTTTTACAAAATGGTACATAATCATTACAAATTAAAGAAAAAAAAATAATTTTCTCTTCTGGGTATCATTTGATTTATTGAGTGAAACTTTTATAAATTCTACATTTTGTGAATAATTTACACTCTTTTAATAATAAAACAAGTAAGATAATCTCATAAAACTGAAAAATCAATCAACGAGAATCTCTTCTCAGAAACCAGGATGAAGGGAGCACAAGGAGTAGTAGTCCCCCTTATATTTTTAAAATTTTAATTTTTATGTATAATTTTAATTTATATTCTTGATTTAATTCTTTAATTTATAAGAATTTGTATCTCTTAATTTAAATATTTAATTTAAAGATTTTTTTAAAAATCAAATTGTTTCATTGTTTGGTTTTTGGGGCAGGAAGAATCATGCATGCTTGCTTTCCCCTTTCACTAAATTGATATAAAAATGAAAGGGAAGCATCTAAGAATAATGAAAGAGAAAGAAAACAAAAGAAAGAAACGAGATAGGACATGGGTGGAAGAAGGAGGTGGAATCTCTGATGCCATGTCACCGTCAGATCAACCCCTTCCTTTTAATTTTGAGTTTTGCTTTTATTTTATTTTTTGGCAAATAATAATGGAAGTGCCTGAACATGGTTTGTCTTCATTTATCACAAACACAATTTGTCAAACCGTCCATTTGGGACTTTGGATTGAATAATAACAATAATAATAATAATAATAATAATAATAATAATAATAATAATAATGGAAATGCCTCAATGTGGCTTTTTCATGTGCATGTATCTGTGAACCTATAGAATTATAGTATTTAATATGAGGACACTATTGTTTCTCCATGGCTTTCAAACAAGGCAAATTTCACTTGAAAATGTATGAAAATGACTTGTCAGAAATATAATGACTGTATGCTAATTAAAATGATTTATTATATTTATATTATTATTCAAATGCTTATTAGATTTATTTATAACCTTTTGATTTGTCAACTCATCTCTTTTATTTTCTTTATTTTTCAATAATCTCCAGAAACATCCATTCATAAATTAAAATCAAGGATAAAATTAGAGATTTAAGAGTTATTGCAAGAATAAATGAAGTATATTTCTTTATTTTTCAATAATCTCCGGTAACATCCTTACATAAATTATTATTAAAAATAAAATTAGAGATTTAAGAGTTATTGCAAGAATAAAAGAAGTATAAGAGTGAGTTAAGAAAAACTAATTTATTTCGAAAATTACTCAATTTTTTTTTTTAAATGACGAGTGTAAGTTGACAAATTTAATAATAACATGCCTTGGATCTGTAAATAATATAGAACAAGTATGGAATAGAAATATAAATGCAATAAATTGTTTTATGCTGACATTTAGTAGTATATCTCCCTACGTTGTTGCCATTTATTTTGTGCTTAATATATTACATAATTATTGCATTTGTACAACTATTTTTGAAAATGCACTAAAGAATTCACCTAAAAATAGTGCTTATATAATTTTTTAGCTTTATAATTACATGCTGATATGAAATGTTATCTTGCAAATTATTTTAACTTGTCATTGTTAGAACTATTCTCAGTAACACATAATGCACAACCTTCAAATCACAGTCTTCAAATTGATAATTTTTCGGATAGTTGCCATTCTTACGGTTGGATTTTAGAAAACTATTCAAATATGATAATGATGAATATGGGCAAGTTAAATTTTATTTAATTTACTTGATATCAAATATAGAAAATGATGAGCTGGGGAAATATGCAAAAATAAAAAGCTAAAACTTGTAGAGTGATCATAGTCTTAAATGTTAATAGATTATATCAATCTTGGATGGACATATAAACATTTTGACGACTTTTAAGTGAGATTTATTTTTAATATACTTATAAATCCATTCATAATTAGTTTAATCTATTAATATTTTATAAATCGAGTCAGCTTAAAAAGAATTCCAGATAAAAAGCAACTCTAAGCCCATTTTAGTTAAAAGGGTATAATTCTATGGTATCACTTGTGGCATGTGCTACTACGTACGTGGCAAAATATTATTCACTAGATTAATAAATTAAAAAAAATTTAAAGACAAGTAACTTATTAATCTAGTGGACAAGTTTTATCGTGTCCCCAGTAACACATCCTACAACTGCTACAATAACCTAGTCAGAATGAGGAAATGCGTGTTTTTGTATTTACAAATATCACTATGCAAAAAAATGCATTGCAATTTCGTCCTTTCCCGCTTGTGTAGCACTTATAGAACTTCGATTAAAGAAGATATTTCAGCACTAAACAACCTTATGTGTAGACAGAAATTTCAACCCTAATTAACCAACACCATATGATCACTCACAGCTTGTGCAGCCCCTGCTTCCAGTTTCTTCCATGTCAACTCACGCCGAGCTTCCAGTTCTGCAGCCATGGCTTCCTTCTTCCATATGCTGACTTTGGCTGTCTTCACACAGTTTGGCATCCAGTTCCAGAAACATCCTTAGCACATTGGCTGTGAGCCCATGCACTGATTGGCACCAATGGCCTTTCATGTTCTTCTCCAGTGCTTCAAAGATTAGCGGAAATATTATATCTCGATTCTGAGCTATTGAACTTACTATGTGCTCATTGTTCCATAAGCTAAGTGCTCTTTCAGCAACTTGATTGATGCATACCGAACTTCTCAGCGTGAATAGTCGTATTTGCGAGATCAAGCAGGAAGTTATTTTTTCACCATCTATTATCTAATCATGGTGTTTATCATATATCAATAGTTGATGACATAGAATCTGATCACCAGACTAACTAAGCATAAGCACTTAAAGGAGTTCCAAATACAGAAAGAACCATATCTATCAGTTTTTTTTTCTCTTCTTTAAGCTCTGCTAATCACAAATGGCATATATCTTTCTCCCCCAGATGCAACTAGACACTCAATCATGTCACAGAAGAGACAGCATAGAGAGAGAGTTAGGAAGTTTCAAAGCTCAGTCAAATTAAAGCAAAAGTGAGGCCAGCTCGAGTAAAACGGAAATCTTATGGCTTAGTACTTCCCATAACAGTATAAGACACACACACACACACTGTGGCCACTAGAAGATGGCTGGCCATGAGGTTTCAGAAGCCAAGATCCCTCTTCTAAATTTTATCCGTTTGCCTCTTGCAAAACCGATGCCTATAACAAAAATAAACGAGTCTCCTCCAGTGTCATTATCTCACTTATTCGGCATTTTCACCAATAGATGGCGGCTAAATGGAATTTAACCTTAATTAATTTTTGCAAATTATTTGTAAAACCATGAAAGACTTGGTAAGGAGAGCTTCTCAAGTCTCAAGACTCTCAACACGCCATATCTTTCCTATAGATGGCTTCTATCTATCGTTATATCATGATATGAAAGACCAATAAAACAACAAAGAATCGGGAAGAATAAATTGGCCCATTAGATTCATTCTATTTTAGCCAATCGTGAATCTTAAAATTTGCGAACTGAAAAATAAAACTTTCTCTAAACAAAGAAAATGATCAAGACATGCCAACTGTCTTGCACAAAATTTTAATTTAAATAACAAAGCGTTTTGAGTTCTGTTTTGAAATTCAGAATCTAAATACCTCGATTCTTTGTAGAGTTTCTCCTCAATCCAACAGCATCAGTCCCATAAACATCGAAACAAGAAGAAAAAGACAGTACAATAATAAAAAGAATCATACAAAATTTAAATATTTCTGCACTTATTATTGCTTATTTACTTTTCCTTCGCCAGGACTTGATAGAAACCAGACAAAAAAGGTGTTATAATTTCCCCAACCAAAGTAAAATAAGGTAGAGAATGCAATGACAATAAGTCCAACATCAAGCACCATGACAAAGTAAAACTAATCCACTCAAGTACAAGATCCCATAAAGGAAGAAAAGGTGGAATTTAATACATGAGGATTATGGAGTACTAGGTGATCTGAGAAAAAAAAAAAAAATGCTTCGCAGCTAATAATATCCTATAGAGTTATCATCATATTGGTCTTAAAAAGATTTTAATGGCATTAATTTAACCCTTTAAAGTTTGTCATCATCAATTTAGTTCTAACATTTAAAAAATACATCACTTTAGTCCTGATCCTAACTAAGTCAGAAGAACATTAATGGCAATAATTTTTCTCAGGGACTAACATAATAGTTTATTCATATTGTATATATGTGACTATATACCAGCAATATATATGAGCCATTAATGTAGTATGTGACAAGATGCAAGCATAATACCAAGTAAGATCATGGCTACCAAAATATAGCATGAATATCAGACCTGGAAGTGAGGGCTGTTAAGGCAGCGGCCAATCTACCTGAAAAGAATGACCATGCACCGTTGAAATTCTGTAGATTGAGTTGCCTCCAGAATCCCTTCTAATTCTACGAGGAAAAGGACCTCCTTCTGGCAATTTGTGGCTGGCCAATACTTCAATAACCCCCTGATCACGGGATCTACCAATCTGTAGTCTTTCTCAACAAACTGAGTGATGCAATAAGACAGTTGTTGATGGTATATGGCATAACATTTTGGTTTGTGAAGTGGTATAAGTGCCCCGAATAGAAACAATTTATTCTCTTCTTTCATTGGCAATGAAAACCCATTTATGATACTACCCAGAAACTCCAACAGCTCAGCAATACCATTATACCTCCCTGTTTCAAATATAAACCGATAAAATATATTATTGATCACCTTCCTTATAAAAGGCCGGTGCACCATGAACTTCCCATATATCCGGTGAAGAATGGTTTTCAAATACTCACGCTCTCGTGGGTCCTCCGAATCGAACAAATCAAGCAATTTTAAAACAAATTTATGATCAATAAAGCGCTTGGCAATCTTTGTATCAGTCTCAGGTGACACTATGTACCTCAATAGAATTTCATACGCAAGCTGCAAATGGGGCTATGATAAATTCAGACATCTGTCGTCCTCTTCAGGATCCACGCTTTCAATCCCTGTATATTCATGGGATGCTGGCGGCAAACAACGGAAAATATTAACCGAAACCATCCGAATAAGCTGTTCTTGCATAACTTCGTTGAATTTGAATGACCCAGAATGTATAATCTCCACCAGCTCATGTAGTGTTTGTCGTTTGATTTCCTTTTCACGAACCGACCTCGTACTGTCTGAATTGTCATACACAAAGCAACAAAGTTGAATTTTTCGAAGTACTATACTTGGGCGTTCTGAAACGGCAACTTCTCGCACTGGAGGTAGTAACTCCACTGCGGTGGAAATGGGCGGCGCCACCGTCGAAGCCAACTTTTCTGGGCCCGAATTGGGGGTAGCCGTAACGGTGGTGGCCCGAGACGCATGGTTCACAGAGACTTCCACTGATCGATAACCATCAGGAGAATTTCCCTTGAATTCCGATTTCGACGATTTCTTGTGGCCCCGCTTTATGATCTTATTGAACATGTTCCAGAATTTAAATCAACGTAAATATTCTGTTAAAAAATATTTAAACAATCAAGATACTCAACAAGTGGGAAAACATTAAAAGTTAAAAAAAAAAGAATGACAGAAGAGAAATACGAGAGAATGGAAAAATGTATTCACGTACCAAGAGTCTCGAATGGACAGCTTCTAAGTCGGATTGGAGAAAAACCTGAAAAACCCGAAAACCAAACGGAGAGCCAAATCATCGAGAAGATAAACGATGAAGCGGAAGATAGTTGGTGTAGGAGTCGATCTTCGCTTCAGTAATGAAAATTTGAACGTTAGAAAGGGAAAATGAGAAGCCGATTTCGAAAGGCACTTTGCGTGAGAAGTTATCTTCAAAACAAGTTTCAACCATTGATTTTTACGCTTACCGGCCAGTAAATTACAGTACAACTTTTTTTTTCGGGGCAAATTTTGTTTTTAAAATTATAATTAGTCTACAATACATATATATATATATATATATATATATATATATATATATAACAATATACCAATCACACCCCAACCTTAATTAGCACTTTTTAAATAGACAAGCTTAATGTACTTTAATTTGATTAATCCTATTAGTATAAAGACAGTCTTATACATTTAAGTAAAACACTTCTTTTAGTGCTGTAATTGAGTGAGAAAAATTACATTAACACTAAATATTTTTAATATAATATGAGTATTTCATACAACTTAAAAGGGGAATCCAACTGTGGTAATATTGAGATATCTCTAATATAACGCAAGTATTTCATACTATGAGTTATTCTAATCTTAATTAGATCCAACTTCTTTCAAAAGAAATAAGACTCCTATTCATCTATTTTAATTTAAACATGCATTAAAGAACATATTATCTAGATAATCTTACTTTGTATGAGTTATTATATTGGTTAATTTTTTTATGAATGAATGATTAGTTTTAAGTGAAAAAAGATGATATATATGGATAATCTCATACTAATTCTAAATTAAAGTGAATTTATTAAACTGGGAAGTTTTTAGAAACAAGGCAATATATAAAACGTAAGTTGACAAACGTTGGACACCAAAAGACCTAAAAGTATATATTAAAAATTTTTTAAAAAGTGGATATCAAATAAAGTATAAGAACGAGAAATTACTAAATATATGAATAAAAAATATTGGAAAAAAATAGTGAGCTTTATTCTTTTTAATGATATTACACCAATATAGAAGTGTCAAGAGAACTTATTTTATTTATTTATTTATTTTTTCCGATTTCCTAAACTCAAGTAAGAGTTTTGTTCTAAAAGTTTGTCTTTTTTTCTTTTTAATTTTGTTATTATAAAATATTTAGAATTGAGGAACCGTTCATGAATGTAATTAGTGTTATTAATTTAATCATTCATAAATAAATCCATTATTAATGATGAATTTATTCGGAAAGGACTAAATTAATAAAATATCATATAATGCAGGATTGGATTAAAAAATTATGAATGACTTAATAATAATTTTATTTGGAGTGTAAGCTTTTATTTTTTTGCCTCCCAAAAACAATCTTCGGGCTTCCTTATTTAGTTGCCTGTCAAAAAATGTGTAGGGCTAGAGCCCAAGCCCACCTTGGTCCTAACATGGATTCGTTCAGGTATGAAAAAAGATGTTCCATAATTAAAAATGCGTTTCATGGACTCTTTATTAGTAATTATCCAAGTTAATAAAGAGACAGATTTAGAATTTGATTTTAATAGAGACATAAATTTTTATATTTAAGATCTTAATTAAGATAAGTAAAAGCAAAATTTTATAATCCAATGAAGGTGAGCTCAACCATCCCAATAATGACACCCCGAGAGGGGAAGAGTGAGGTATTCTAAAATTCCTTTTCTTTTCAACAATTTACTCACTGAAAAAAATCTTATTTATAGCTTTTTTTATCGACATTTTCGCTAAGAACATGGTAACAGTATATTTTTTCGCCTAAGTGTATGGTTTTAACATATAATTGAGTCTTTTAAAGGATTTTGTATAAATATCGTCGACTTTAAAACTATCTGATAGTGTTATAAGTGTTCGTGATCAAATTTTTCAATAAACATGACATGTGAAATACATTTTTTGTTTTGAAAAAAATGAGATTATATGATGCCATTGAGAAAAAAACATTAACTTGCATTTTTATTAAAGTACTTAATAATAAATAGCTAAAAATTGTAATTACATTTTTTTTATTATTATTAATTAATAAGCTTTAGATTAGTGTCATTAGACTTGTATCTAGAAGTTTCAAGTTTCAATCCTAGTTAGAGCGAAAATGCTAAATTGTACCCCAAAGAAAGAAAAGCACGTTTATGTTTTTATTTTAAAACATTATGGTAAATACTTAAAAATGCACCTAAATTTTATCCTGAAACAATAAGCTTTAGCTCAGTATTATTGGAGTTGTTTACAGAAAATGATTTTTAATCCTAATTAGAGCCCAAATTTGTATTTAGGATTTGATTAGTCAATAAAATACAAAGAATAAAGTCCAAAATATAAAGAACTCCCTCGATTTAGAAGGAAATAAAAGTAATTTGTAGTTTATTACTAATTTTAATGGTTTATTATAGACCTTCATATTTTAAGTTTCGTAAACATAACCCTTTCTTCAATATTTTCATCCAAAAATTTTACACCATTTGTTCACATGTACATCTCTTAGCATCCAAATGGCAGACAACTGGTAATTTCATTTTTTGTAATGATAAACCCTGTTTGCCAGGTGAGGTGGCAGATCAGGATGTATTTCAGCTAACTCAATCTCTTTCAGCTTGTACAGATAAATTGGTTCAGAAATTTGTAATAAAAAAACAAAAATTACGTTTCACAATCAAAATTACGGAGGCCATTGATCATCTCTTAAAATTGAAAAGGAATTCACAACCATTAAGATTTGACTGATACAATATATCCAACATTCTCAATCATATTAACCGCAAATTGGTTAATAGTACAAAGGAGATAATTCAATTTAAACATTTATATATTTTATACTGAAAAATGTCACGCACGGATTGCAGAAAGGATATAAATAAATGAAAGTATAAAAAAGTATGACACATGCTTACATGTAGTTATACCTTAGTTTTGAGATTCCTGAATAGAGTATAAATTTGCAGAAGATTCAACTTATGTACACCTATATAATTCATCTACCACGTCAAATAAAAAAAACAGAAAAAATAAGAAAAGAAATAGTCCATGCTAGCCTCACCTTTATAAAACTAAAATTAAAACTTGAACATACAACTATGCGCCTAAAACAACTGGTGCGGCAAAATTTTGACATGAGAGAAAAAAATGAGGGTATATTTGAATTAAGCTTCCACGCATTTCCTTGTGTAGAAAAAAATAAAGCTAATTAATGATAAACAGCATAAAAAAAGTAACTAATTGGCAAACAAAGAAGGCATTAAAAATTTGGATTCTGAGCATAAGTCAAGAAATTAAACACAAACAAAGAAACTGAGGCACAATAGACAACATTGCCCAGCACAAATCAGTTACATACAAGTTATAACAATAACTAACTACTTTCTCTGCACTTAATTACAGGGAAGCACAGAAAATTCACAGATTATAGCAGCAGAAAGCATTAGTCATCCATCGGCCCCCCTTACAATAACTCAAAAACAAAAACATGTAAACACTGTACATCAGTATCCAAAAAACAGATTTGGGGATTTGTGCTGATTTTAGAATGCTACTTCACAAAATAGTAATTATTAACCAGAAGAAACAACCGAGCTCAGTTTCCTTCTTTGGCCTATGTAGCACGTATCAGAGGTTTATTACCATCCACTTTTGCCACCCCCGTCGTTTTTCTTACCCCAAGAGCCTGCTCCTCCTGCGTCCCATGAATAGTCACAATGAAGAAATATGTCAGTATTACGTTTGCTATTTGAATTGATCAATATGTATATATGTGTATTATAATTGGCAGATTTAAGTTTTAGCAGTTCAATTGAATTCATATTTTGATCATTAATTTTTTTTTACATCAATCCTATGTTCCATTATAACTTCCAGTGTTTTGTTCTTTAAGCACATAAGAATCATCAATAGTTGAGTCCGCTATAAGGACGGTTATGTACTAATATTCAGATCCATCTGGTCCATTACTTCCTTACCATTTGCTGCATTCCAACTAGATGATTGACCCTTATCAGCAGCACCTGATTGACCCCAACCAGCTTCCTTCTGATTCATCTCCTGGTTGCTCCAGCTCCTAGTCGTGGTATTAAAACTAGGCTTCTTATTCCACCCATCCTCTTGGATATTAGTTTCATCAATCTCCTTTGTTGCACTAGGTTCAACACTTCCTGAACTCCAACTCTGCCATTGCTTATTACTTCCACTTCCTTGGTTCCAGCTTGAATGCTCCTTCCTATCAGCATTTCCCCGGTTCCAAGAGCCAGATCCATTACTATTCTTCCACCCCTCAGCACTATTATCTGTCTCTTTTTTCCAGTCAGAGGAATCATCACCAAAATCCCCTTTGTTGTTCCAACCCCCTGATTGGTCCCTCCTTCCATGGCCTCGGCCACCAAATCCTCTTTCTGATCCGCCTCTACCACCAAAATCTTCCCTATTCAATCTGCCTCTACCACCAAAGCCCCCACGCTCTCCCCTACCACCAAAACCCCCACGATCACCTCCCCTGCCACCACGAAAGCCCCCCCGTTCTCCTCTACCCCGAAAATCTCCCCTACCCCTAAAGCCACCTCTGTCAGAGCCACCCCTACCACCACTCCGATTGGCCCCATATCCACCATCACCGGAAGGTTCATTTCCACCACTAAACTTGTCACCATTTGAGTCATTTCCTGAGTTCCAATTACTGCTCCTTCCCCAGTTGGAATTTTGATTTGCACCACCAGATCCAGAATTCCAATTGCTTTTCTTACCCCAGTTGGAATTCTTGTTCTCATTCCCTTCAGTTGATCCAGAATTCCACGAGGCATTATTTGAGCTCCAGTTAGCACTCCTTCCCCAGCTGGTATTTTGATTTGCATCACTGGATCCAGAATTCCAATTGTTGCTATTGATATCAGAATCCTGGTTTCCACTATATTTAGAGGTCCAATTGCTTTTCTTGCCCCAACTGGAATCTTGATTTCCAGCATTAGTGCGCCCAGAATTCCAGTTTGAATCACTTCCTTGACCCCAGCTAGTAGATGAATCTCTATCTGGCTTCTTTTCATTTGTGCCATATAGATCTTTACAGTCACCCAGTTCATTGTGATTAGATCCAGACTTCCAAGTGCTTCTCTGACTTCCCCCAGCATCAGCAGACACAGCTTGTTCATCGTTTTTGGGTCCATGATTAGAACCCCAATTTCCTTCATCATTTGATCTACTTTTCCAGCCGCTACTTTGATCCCATTCAGTACCCAGATTGTCATCAGGGTTTTCTGTTCTGTTCCAACCACTTCGATCATTAGCCTGACCCTCTTTAGCATCACTGCTTTCCTTGCCCCGCTTCAAATCTTTGCTGCCTCCAGCATTAGTCAAATTTGAATTCCAGTTACTTGATTTATCCAATTCAGAAATCTGGTTTTCAGCTACATTACTTGAACCAAATTTAAGGGTGCTCCAATCAGAACCTTCTTTGGCTCCAGCAATTGATTCAACTTTCGAACTAGGACTTTTACCCCATCCAGCTGAAGCATCACTTGAGCTAACTTTCCTAGAACCCCAGGCAGAATCTCCTCCACCACTTGATCCCATTTTCCAACCAGATGCATGACTGGACCCAGCAGCCGAACCATCTGAAGTTTTTCCAACATTCCAGCCATCTTGAGCTTTACCATCTTTATCATCATCTTCAGTGGATTTCTGATTCCATCCAGAGTTCTCTTTAGCTCCAGAGGACTCTTCTGAAACTCTGGGAGTATTCCAGTTACTTTTACCATCCCATCCAGAAGGTTGGTCTCCATCTGCATTTTTAGCTTTACTTTTCCAGTTACTATTCTGATCTTCATCTGATTTCCGATTCCAACCAGAGGACTCTTCTCCTGAAGCTTTGGGAGTATTCCAATTTTTACTATCCCATCCAGAGGGTCGGTCTCCATCCACATTATTAGGTTTACTTTTCCAGTTATTGTTTTGATCTTCATCTGATTTCTGATTCCAACTAGAGGACCCTTCTCCTGAAGCTTTGGAAGTATTCCAGTTACTATTACTGTCCCATCCAGAGGGTTGGTCTCCATCTGCATTATTAGCTTTACTTTTCCATTTACCATTTTCATCTGCATCAGTTGCGCTTCCAATTTTAGGTACAGCCTGATTCCAGCTGCCTCCACCTTTTCCCCAGCCACCAGATTGATCAGGGTGAACAGCAGTTCCAGCATTCTCCACAGCTGCACCCCAGGAGGAATTCTTATTTGAAGTACTTTTGACCACCCAAGCATTATCTTCACCTAAACATTAGAAGAAGAATGAGGCAGCTCTTAATACAAGTAATACATAAACGATAATATAAGTTGATATCTTGGAATTATGACAAGGTAAACATACCTTGACTAGAATCATTACCCTCAGAACTAATAGGATTTGCAAAAGATTCTGACTGTTGCGACAGCAAGATGATAAACAAATGGAAATTAAATGAGCAAATTAATTACACAGCTTTTATTAGCGTGCATGAATGTATGGAGTATGTGCTCATAAATGAGGATAGTAAAGATAGTAATGTATGCATAATGTAGATTATATGTGTGGCAGGGGTAACAAACAAGAATGTACATATTACGTAGGGTATGTGCTAATACATTAGTGCTGCAGAGCAAGTACAAGACATACCAAGAGGTTTGATGTAGAATGGTTAGACCACGCACTCCTGCGCGAGATTATAAAAAGATAAGAGAATAGCCAACATGACAAAAAAAACAAATCATGAATGAAGAAAAAATACTGAATCTTTGAATTTTTTTTAAACTTGACAAAAACATCATGAGGAAATCTTTTAGAAAAGGTAAACCACTTTAGAATGATAATTAAATATATCAAAGTATGCATCAAGACAAAAGGTCAAAAGCTTTCCAGAAGCAGCAACTAGCAGTTTGAGGGTTCAGCTGTTGAGGTAGTTAAGAGACATTGAATAAAATTGTCCTCAACTTTATTTTAATAAATGTTCTACCTAGTGATATGCAAGGGCTGATAAATAAATTTCTCACCATCAATAATTTAATAGTAAACGGAGAAGCCTGTTTCAGGTCATACACACATCATTATAACAAACATAAAGCAAATGAATACGAAAATTACAGGATGCTATTAACTAGATACATTCATGTTATAAAATACAGAGAGGATGAAGAGAGAAAGTAAAGGACAAAAATATTGACCCTAATGTCTATTAATGGCATGCATGACACTGACCCCTACGCCTGCATTCACAATCATATTATATATCCCTCTCTTTTGGGTGCAGTATAAGTGCATACTTTCCTAACCCCGTGACAACATGAATCAATAATACTTCAAGAAAGCTTCTTTGACACATACCAAACATAACGTCACTCAACAGGACACCCAAACCCGAAAAAAATTCATATTAGACACATCTTCAATACCTTGGGCATGTTTTTATACATACTAGGCATACTACAGGTATGATTTTGTATATTAAGTGTTTCATAGTAGTACACGAATCACTACTTACACCCTTGTGCCTTGAATTTTGTCATGTTGCCATGTCCATGTCTATGCCCCAAAACCATAACATTTTCCTAAAACTTAATAATTTTCTAGATTTCCCAATAAAATCTACATAATATGAAACTCAACCATTGATAACGACTCCCTTGAAGAGTTATAAGCTTCAAAGTGTAATTCTTAAATAGCTTTTGCCTTCAAAATTTACATCATCCCGTTTACCCCAAACATATTGATCAATGGAAGGACTTCAACACAAAACATAGAGAACATCCAAAATGAATATTGAACTGGAAGTGAATATCAAACCTTCCAGCAGAGAAGACAAATGATGAAGCAACTCAATCAAGTAAATTAATTTTTTTCAGATGAAACAATCAAGTAGATTAATTAACATCAGCATTATATATACCTTTCTGCTTGCACCCTGCCAGTATTCCAACCGTCACTCCCGGCTGATGTTCCAATTCCATCTAGCCAACCTTTACATACACCCATATTGTCAAATGCTAAGTCACATCCACAGTAAAACATCAATGGCAAACAGGAAACAGATAATGAAATTAGCATCCAAGTAAATGGATATTTTGTACCCCATTTAATAGGGAAAGTTTCTGGATAGTGTCAAAGAAAATAGTAACATAATAGGATTCCCACCTCCTGAGCTTCCTTCAGTGCCCAGTAGATCAAATGGTTTGCTTGGATCTGGATCATTGCTGATATATAGAAGATAAAGCAACTCAGGAGAATTTTTTCATCAAAGTTAGCAATCAGAAAGAACCTCACTTATATAATGCAGTTATTATCAAAAATACCTTGATGACATGGCAATGCTCTTCCGTTGAACCTCAGAAAGATGCTCACATTTAACTGAATGAAAATCAATGCAAGAAAAAAAAAAATTAGGTAGCCACTATACATATATAAAACAATGAGTAGACCATTTTTAACAAACCTGTAAGAACCTTCTGTTGAGAATCAAGTTTCACGGTAACATCAGAGCGACGTATAGCTATGACCCGGCAGAGATATCCCTTCAAAGGACCCACTCTAATTCTCAAGGTTTGACCAATGGTATAAAGTCCATCATTGTTTCCATTGTTGACTGCATAACAAAGATTACATCTATGGGATATCATCAATGTGCAGATCTAGAGCTAAAAGACATGTCGAAGAGTCAGGCTTCTTTACATTCACGGTTATTTTCTTTTGCTTGCCATGGGCTTTTGGGTGACAGAGGGGATTTTGGTGATGATGGTAAATCTTCAAAGACTGAAGATTCTGGTTCATGACCCTGAGTATAAATTTTTGCGAAAAAACATCAAAACTTGTTTCAGGTAACCAGAAAGTTCATAGACTAACAGAATACACAAGATTTCAAACCTTTCCACTGCAATCACCGCCAGCAGGCTTGAGTTTCTCACACATATGAGATTTAGCAGTAATATAACCACCATTTTCTTCCTCATTACTATCATATATAAAGACGACCCCTCTATAGATATACCTAACAATACCTTGTCTACCCTGCAAAATGATATGAAGTTGTGTTCTAAGTTCAAGACATGAAGATTTGAAAAGATGTCATCTTGAAGAATAAAAGATTCCAAGCATCAGACCTCAGATGGGCCCCCAAGAATCCTGACAGTATCATTGACCAATATGGTCTTATTGTGCTGATCTTGGGCACTAAGTTTTATATCAAATAGTCCACTCTTAATGTCACGGCGTTCAACAGTCATAGCAACAGGTCCTTCTGGACTCTCTTTTAGTACCTATAACAAATAAAAGATTAGTGAAATTGAGCTTTCTGAAAAATAGGATGTAGTATAGATCAGATGCTTGATACTGACATTGCATGAGCTCAATACCATACCTTGTAGGTATCATCTTTATCCATGCCTATGATAACACCAAAGTCCTTCCTACTGCAATAGTAAATACATATGGAATGAAGGTAAAATGTATGTATTGTGAATGTGTGCAAATTGGCATGTGCATATGTGTGAGAGAGAGTGTATGTGCATATGTGCACATGCAAGTCCATGCAGTATCATAAATGCTAAATGGGTTAAAAACAGAGACTTACCCAAAACATACAAGATCGTACATTTCAAAACCATCGACCACACCGGAGCCAGATGAGCCCTCTCCTTTGCCACCTCCTTTATCTCCTCTTATAATCCGTTTTTTCTTTGGCTCACCATAAATCTGAGTTAGCCACTCCAAATCAGTTGCTTCATTGTTTTCAGATGGTGCAAACTTCAAGAGCTCCTCCTCTTTTGGCACAACACCCCATAAATTTAATGAATCGATAGATACCTTCTTGTATAAGTATCCATCCTTGAGCATCATGCCATCAAGAACCTCAAAGACCTTGCCAGTCTCACGGTCACGTCTGCAGTGCATGAGAGGTCGGAATTCCCTGTAGAGTTAAAATTGAAACAATTGTGTCAGGCAATCTATCAAGCAAAGAATGAACAGGATATAGGGACACAAACTATTACTCAAGTTCACTTGAACTGATTAATCTTGCAGCTGGTGCGTCATTGTTTTGAAGTCTATGTCCTCCACCCTGTAAAAATGAGAAAAATAAATCCACCGAGAATATGCGTATGTATATGTTTCTGAAGACAAGCTTCTGATTATAGATAAAACAGTAATAACAGGTTGCTTTAAGGATTCCACGATCCTTTTGAAGTTAAATTACGACTACTCCGTCAACATAATAATACAACATTCACAGCCTAAGATCAATAGAAATCAAAAGATCACCCGCAGGAAATAGGCCAGGGTTCAGTCATCGACCATTATATGCTTGTATCTAGCACACACATGACAAAGAGTAATACATTTCCGCCATTAATTCATGGTAATGATTACCACTTGAACTTAATTATCCTCCCCAAGATCTTGTATTTTCACAAAATCACCTAAAAACCAGAAAGAGAGAGAGAAAAAAAAAAAACAATAATATTTCAATCAAGTTAGTGCTTGATAGTATTAGTGTCTTGCATCATTTATTAAAAAAACATGGCATGTTTAAAAATTTTCATCTTATATTTGATTGCATGGTCGTGATATAATCATATAACCAGATATAACCAGCTAAAATTAATAATCCTCAAAAACTTAATAGTACAGCTTTTGATACAATGCATTACGCACTTATTATGAAAAGTAGCCAAAAATCAGTACTAGTTTTCCAGGACAGGAAACTAATAGTGAATCCTCTCTAATTGCATAGTAACTATTTGCAAATGCACTCAGCCCCACAGCTTAATGCAATACATAGATATTAGGACTAGATTCCCAACCCAAACGCAAGTAATTAACTACCATCACTGCCAACAGATGAAGGGCAGAAAAGAAGTGAAAAAAATCTGAAAATCAAGATATAAAGATCTCATTACAAATTTAGCAGCCACTGCTTGTAAATCAATTCTTGGAATAAGCTTCACTGTTGCTCTTTTCCGTGCATTGTTCACAGCCACAACCTGCAGAAATAGAATAATCACACAGCAATAAGTGTTTCATACAGTTAACTAGCAAATATAACTCTAGAACATTTTATTGGTGCAGTACCTGAGCTAGGTCTCCCTTGTATTTACCATTTTTCACACGGGCCCACATGCCCTCAGAAACTTCATTGCATCTACTACGTGTCGAGAACAGATGAAAAATTTCATTTTTCGGAACAGGATACACTCGGGTAATATAAATACCAGACAGCCCTTTACATGCCTGAAATTTTAGATTAGTAGCATCTCAAAAGATTTAACTGCTAATAAAAACATTTTAAAACTAGTTGGAATATATTTTTTGATCAAAATCATCAACACATAAGTTACCTCATGAATATCATATTGCTTTTCAGCTTCAATGTAGATAAACCCCTTTATATGATCAACTGAAAATGCAGATATTATCTGCAGTTTAGTACCCAGGGATTTCAAGTCAACAAACTTCTGCATTAGACAGAAAGCTGAATGCTTTTCACGCCCAACCTGCAGCAACCAAAGCTTATTAGGGAGAAAAAGAAGCACCCAAAGTTGTTTGAAGGTGATGCATGCAATTTAAATTAGCACAAATTACTAAAACCAAAATACAGATGTCATACTGTGCATTTGACTTTCCAAATGGTTGGCATTGATTCAATTGCAGTTGGTAAAGAATTCAGCTCAATTGTTTTGTCATCATATTCTTCTCCAGCATATGTAGCAAATCTAGAACCATCTCCATAACGTTCTTCCATCATTCTATCAAATTCTTCTTCGTTTAACTCTTCTTCTTTGGGAAAAACAGGAAGGCTATGGGCCTTAGCTGGTTCATTCTTCATTGTTGGTGCTGCATCAAAATCCTCGTCCAGAAAATCTGTTTAAAAATATTTCAGAAAAACAATCAGAAGAGGAAGAATAAATGAAAGAAAAATTAACACTAACAGCCAGAATTAATAATCACTATAATTCCATCTCTAAGACTCCAAAACAAAAAATAGCCAGAGAGGACTATGACTTATGAAAATATGCAATTGAAGTCAACAAATAACCCAGGAAAAAAAATGCTGATAAACTAAAGAAGAAATCACAAACTGGAAATGGATGTGGACAAACAAACAAGAAAATAAGTCAGAACACCACACTGAATAAGAAACAAATTAATTTTTCACTATGAAAGTTATCCACAAGAAATAATGCAGTATTCTATGTTATGTTTCATCTACATATCAAAAACCAAGGATATTCTATTAACTCAATTTCAAGATAAGAAGTAAATCTCAAAGTTTTAACAGATTAAGACTAAAATTTCCTTTATGAAACACTGTGCAGCATGTATTCGGCCATCCAAGGGGTGGGGGAGGGGGGAGGAGAAGTCATAAAGCCAAAGTTTATAAAATGCATATTACTACCACAACAACACTCACAAATATAAAACATATACTTCCATCAATACATTCCCAGTTTCCGCAAACAAGAGAATTTGTAATAGTTGTCATTCTACCGCAAGCAAAACTGAAACCTCCCACGTTTCCACTTTCAAGCAAATTAGCATGGCAATAAAAAAGAATGCCAAATTCCACAAAGACTAAAATAATCCAGAAAAACACAGACCCTTCATCCCAAACAAAGGTACAGGATTAATGCACACATTTAAAACACATCTACCAATATTAGCCCACTCCCTGGCATAATTGTCACTCCACTGCCCACAAACATCTTTAAAATGAATTTAAAAGAACTGCGAGCCAATCTTCAATATAAAATGTGACTCTTAGCTAAAGTGTATAAACAATAAAACCAAGGAAAATTAACCGAAAAGGAGATGTTATGCAACCGTCAACGGCCGCAACCTTATCAATGACAAGTACTACATCAAACCCAGAAAACCTTTAAAAAGAAATAACAACCAAACGGACCGAAAATGACCGCCAAAGCCATGAAATTTAAGAGCCACACCCCACCGAACCCATTCCTTAATAGCATCCATACAAAGCAAAAACACCCAGATTGCGGAAAGCTCGACAGCCAAAGAAACAAAAAAATAAATGTGGTCAAAACCCTAGGAATTCCGGCGAAAGCGCGAGAAATAAACAAAATGTAGGACCGGAGGAAAGAGCTACAAGTGATTCTATACCATCGCCGAAGTCACTGTCTTCACTGTCATCAGTATTCCCAGCCTCAGCTGTGTCTTCAAAGAACTGCAGAACTCCCCGGTTCCTCGTCCTGCGGCCACCACCAGACTTGTCATCCCCAGCGCCTCGCTTGCGCTTGCCGGAGGAATCTTTTCCGGCGACTTCCTTGCCTTTGATCGTCATTGCGGACGAAAATGCAGAGGTTCGCGGGGGGAGAGACCAATGCCAGACGCATGTAGAGAGTCAGGGACTACAGAGAGCAGAGTGACACCTGAAAAGACGGAGCAAGATGAATGTTGGTGAGAAGTGAGAACCAAAATGGCTCGTGGCATTGCCACCGTGGCAGGGTGCATTTGTCGGGGCAACTGTGTGCGCATATTTATTTACAAAATTGCCCCTGGATTAGCCACTACGTTCTTTTGGTCTATGGGCCAGGGAGGTAAACAGATTGGGCCGGACTAGCCCGTTTAATCGTTCCAATCATATAGAACCAAGCGCCAATTTTTTTAGAAAATTTATTTTTGGTACTAAATTTTAATAATTTTTTTTAAATCATAGTTCTCACATTAAATCCTAATTCAAATATTTTATTGAATATTTTAGTTTAGCTGTTAGCTGGTCATGACAATTATCCAATACAATTTTTTGTTTATTTTCAATACATTGACTTCCCTCAATTTAAAACATTATACTGCATTTCTTTCCTGATATTAGTTTCAAAAAGTGTAGTGAATTGTTAAGTATTATTCTATATATAATTGAACTTTTCTGGTACGATGAACCAAAGAAATGAAACTTGACAAGCCTAATTGTATATTCGGATTAAAGGTTGGCAAACTTTTTTTCTTTTGATAGGAAAGACAAAGAAAAATGAAGGAATTATTGCGAAAAATGATGAGAACGAGATAAGAGAATGTCAAAGCAACACCAAAGGAGAATGAGAGGAAATTTGCAGCGAAGTGTTGGATGCCCTCGCCAAGGATCCTGAGGGACCGATCGTTATGATACCCATTTGAGAAAAGATAGAACTAATACCTCAAAAACTTAATTTTGGTCTATGTGATTTTCCATGACATGATTTATATTTGGGAAATTTTATATGAAAATTGAGTTTTGTCATCAATATAATTTATCTAATATAAAATCAAGCCTCTTGCGCTTCTATACATCATTGAGATTTGGGAGACAACAAAAATAAAAAAAATCTAACAACAGACTAAACAAGTTGTTTGTAAAGCAAACCACAATTTTAATATGTAAATAGACTTTTAAGCCAACCAAACATCAAACCAAATACATTATAAGTCCTTGCTCTCCTTGTCACATGCTATTTGGAGGGTTTAAGCATAAACCTCACCAAGCTTCCTTTGTTGTAGAACATTCTTTTCTTCTTTTTTTCTTAAGTAAAATTTTATCCGATATCTTATTGATAGAGTATTTTCCTATGAATTAAATCTCTCATAAATATGATATTTCTCAAACTAATTGCTTATAAAATTGTATTTTTGATTTAGTTTTTGCATATGAATATTTTTGAGAAAATTCATCATTTAGTCTTTATACTTTACATAAGTTTTTAAATAGGTCCTTACATTTTTTTCATATAAGTCCTTACTATTTTAAAAATTTTCAAATTGATCCTTGTTGTTAGCTAAACCAATAACACTATTTCAATGATTGTTGATGTAGAAATTAAGAAGCCACCTCAAATCCAAATAACATGCCAAATCAAATGTAAAAAAAAAAATTTAATAAGAGTGTAGCCTTAGCAAAATAAATGTAGTTTTCTTTATAGCTCTGCATTCCATCTCTTTGATTTTATTCTTTTGCTTCAGTGTCCTCTTCCTTCTCCCATCACCTTCCAATTCGCAGAAATATACAATGACAACTTCTGGACATTTATGCCTAATCGTGAGATTGCCACCTTTCTTAAGAAGGTTTATATTGTTGGAGTTGCTAAAATGGTAGAAGAAAATACTATGAATAAATAAGGGAAACCTTGATTTGCCTAATATAGCACCGAGGTAAAGGCCAAGATTAAACAAGAGGTTGTTCTTGTTTGATTCGTACATATCATCTTGGTATCTGAGCCTTACATTCAAGTGAAGTTAGATAAAGAGAGTAGTAAGATGAGAGAGTAAGAGAGAATTCAAACACTATAGAAACTCCTCACCCCTATACTTCCCAACCACCCATTATAACTGTAACAATTCCATCTAAAATTTCCATCTTTAATTCCTGCCTTTACTCTTAGACTTTTAAGATCGATAATCTTGTAGAAATTACCTATACAGATTTGCTTGCAGATCAACATCTAGAAGACACCTATCTTCCTTTGATGAACCTATATTAGCTTTATACCCAAGAGCAATCATGGGGAAGAACTTTTAAGAAGTTGATCTTTCGACTAAAAAAGCTAGTCAAGAAGTATGTCTGCACTTCCAATCTCAACAATTGTGAAATCCCTTTTTCCACTAAAGAACAATATGTTGATCTTGAAATTCCTCAGCCTTTCATCAATCATTGGAAAAACCAAGATGCACTTATCTCTATCTAGGTGCTATTTGCTTCTGTGTGACCTACCATAGGAGAAAAGGACTATCAATAACTGCCAGAGTTGCCCTTTTTGATACCACTTACATCACTTATAAACATGCTCTTATAAGAATGGTACTTACCTCCTTAAATGCTGGAACAATCATTTTGATTGTTTGACTGAACTACTATCTAAAGTTAGATGATGCCACCGTCAATAAGCGCATCAAGGGCCTGATTCAATTCACCAGAGCTAACCAGGTTTCTTAAGCTATTATGGCTACTTTGTATCATCAAATTGTCTTATAACTCCAAGACCATGCTATGGATATTTAGCTTCCTCATCATAATGAAGATATCCTAATGATTATTGTTAATAGAACCGATGTTCCAACCATTATCTAGATTCCAAGGCAAATAACCAAAAGAGATCTACTGTAGGTTATACCTATGGAATGGATTACCAATTATGAAAGGCTGCATATAGATAGTAAGCCAACATTTACTATAAATCCTTCAAAAATCATTCGCCTCCCTTATAGCCAAGTAAAAACCATTTTCAAATGTCTTGATGAGTTTTCTTCTTCACAACCCTCTCAGCCTCCGTTTATCCAAGGAATTCTCACCACCACTCATATCCTAGTTCACTGCATTAAAAAATGAACTTGAACCAAATGGGAACCTGTTTATGTATCCCACATATATGATCATTTTATATAGGATGTTAACCCAAAAATGTGCAAAACAGGATGTAGTTATCATAATCCACACTATTTTTCTAATAGTGATATTGATATTTCCTTTGATGATTCTTATTATGAGGAACAATCCAAGAGATTGGCCAGAAATGATCCTGATTCATACTATAGATGGTTATGCCATTGCTAAGCTAGAAAAGACAAGTAGCAAAAAGAAGATGAAAGATTAAGAAAAAAAACATGTAAACCTACTAGATCTAGCAGACCTTACAAAAAGGATCAGGACCATGATTTCAAGCCATGGGTAGGACCTTTTGAGGAAAAGAGCCTTCTAGAAAAGAAATTTTGATTAAACACGTGAAAGTAGTAGGATGTTTCAGGGAACCCCATGAATCAATCCCTGATATCTCTCTATACTTGGTAAATCCCCTTGCTTCTTTATATAAAGACCACATCCCAGCCGTTACTCCTTTAAATTTGATCCCGTGTATGATGTTCTCTCCTGCATATCCTTTATATGATGATCTTTTTCTCTTGTTGGAAAGACAAACTAATGATAATAGGGTTACTACTTGACCCTACATTCCAATGACAAAGGTCACTCCTTTAGGCAATTATGAAATAGTTTATGCTTCTTCAAAAGTACTTAACTGGCAATCCAAGAATGTCACTGCTCGAAACCATATGTTGAAAATAATTGATTTGAAGATTGAGCATATTGCTAGGAAGCAAGACTAGACTTATAAGCATGTAAATCATCTTACTGTAGAGATTCTCCTCCTGAGGTAAGAAACACAAGAAAAGATTCAAGCTTTAGACTATGAGTTAAAGCAATTTATCTTTCATATTTACTTCAACCCAGAATTTGACAAAAATGAAAGAGAAATCAAGCTTCTCAAAGAGCAATTGAAACAAATTGAAGTAGACATGTCAATAAAACCCTAACCTAAACCTTCATCACCATCTTCTGCTATTTATGATACCTTTCCACCTTTACCATCTATTTACCACACCAATTATATTCGATCATCTCTATTCCTTTCCTATCCCTCTGAAGAAGATTATTCAAAATGATTCATAATGACCGATGAAATATTCTTTAAAGCCACTCATCTTTATAAAAGACTAACTCTGAGACCTCCACAAAGACCACCCAATTTCCAAAAACATACATTGCCACTCCATCCTACATAAAACCTGAACTACCAATACTTACAACCCTTAAGGGACTCTCCATTAGAGAACTAATAGAACCTTTACCTCTACAAATACCTCCCAAAAATAACCTCAAACAAAAAGAACCCCTTTATCCTTATCCTAAAAAAGCTTATGATATCGCCATGATGGAAGCTTGTCCATAAAAAATTGCTTCATTTAATTCTTGCCCTGACTTAGCCGCATCCTAAGAAGAAATAAAGTCTAAAGTCTTATTTTAATGAATCTCAACATCTAGCAGACATTTTAGCCATTTATATGACTGAACTTGTAGCTTCGTCGGAGCAATCCCAACAACAATCACATGCTAAAGAAGTTGATTTTGATCAAGAAGAAGAAGAATTCCAATTCTCATTTAATGACAATCCAACTCAGCACTATTTGGATCATCATATACTGAAGCCTTCAATTAGCCCTTAGTTTACTATTGATGATATTAAGCCTTACAAAGAAGAGACAAATTACATGAATTTAGTGTATGGATTGATCTTCATATGTTTAAAGTGAGTACTCGTCTATCTAATGTTATCAAAGAAATTGTCTTCAGATTTACAGGAACCTTACTTACCCATTCAAGCTCTTTACAGGGATATATTGCAAATATCTTTTAGAGATATACAGCAACTTGCCCTATTTACACTTGACAAGTTTTGTGAGCAACAAAAATTGTTTAATTCCGCTCTCTCAGGGATAATAAAGTTCCAGAATATTTGCCAAAATCTATATCTCAAAATGAAGTGTAAAGATATGAAGTCATGCCATTTTAAGCCAAAGAAGAAATCACACTTTAGATAACACTCCTTTAAAAAGCATTTTAAGCGCAAAAGGCCTGTTTGATATTTCAGACGAAGCAAAAGGAAACCTTGGAAAAGAAAGAATAATGCTTGCTACTTCATTATGCTTTAGTAGATGAAGGGATTCCACAGTTGTTGAGATTAGAAGTGTAAACATACTTGTTGACTGGCTTCTTTGGTCGAAAGATCAACTTCTTAAAGTTTTCCTTATGATTGCTGTTAAGTGTAAAGTTGATATGGGTTCATTAAAGGAAGACGAGTGTCTTCTAGACATTGATATACTGGAAAATTTGTATAGATAATTTCTACAAGATTATCAATCTCAGAGGTTTGAGACCGAAGGTAGGAATCATGGATAGAAATTTTAGATGGAATTGTTACAAGTATAAAGAGTAATTAGGAAATAGAGGGGTGAGGAGTTTCCATGATGTTTGAATTCTTTCTTACTCTCTCATCTTACTACTTTCATTATCCAACTTTACTTGAATGTAAGACTCTAATACCATGACGATATGTACAGATCATACAAGAACAACTTCTTATGTCTTTAGGCAAAAACTATCATGTTTAATAAACATAACACCAAGGTAAAGGCCCAGATTAAACAATGTCTCTTCTCTTCTGAGTAACAATATGTCTAAGCCATTGTCATGATGTTATATACAATAAACTAATACTAGAGGTTTTTTTTTTTGGTTCCTTCTCCACTAAGTGATAATTATTTTTTTTATATGTCATATAATAATTATACTAATACAATTATTATTAATGCTACTCCAATAAATTTACCCAAATAAATATGTCTAAAAAGGATAAAGAAAAAGTAAAAAAATTATATAAAGTTCCTTATATTTTTATTATATTATTTTTTAATTACAACATAATAATTATTTAATTATCTAATAATATCATGATACATGTATGATTGTTATAGATAATTATTTCATTTTAAAATTAAATTATACATTATTATTACTTAATTTAATACTTATTATATTATAATTAAAATAATAATATAACAAAAGTTTAAAAAACTGTATATAATATCAATCCATAAAAAAATTATTTTCAGGCATGGCGAAACAAAATACTAAGTCAAACTCGCAACTCAAAAGTCGCTATTGAAGAGCATAGTGGTAATGGAAGGGGGACCCCCACTCACAACAATGGTGTTTAGTCAAAAAACGTGTCGTTTTGATGTGACAAGTTGTGGTATTGCCTCCTCTTTTTTTGGCCTTTCGGACTCAACCAAACCTCTCACCAAACTAGTTGGGTCTTTGGGGCATTACTTTTTTGTTTTTGTTTTTTAGTTTACCAATCTATTTAATTTGACGTGCCATTTACATTTTTAGTTAATCAACAAATTTAATGATAGTAAGATTTTGAATAAATTTAAATATTTAAAAATATTTATTGTCAAATTTAAAAATCAAAGAAAGTATTTATATACAATCTGATGTTTAAAAAAGGCGTTATATATATTTTGTCTCAATTATTTATTTAATTTTTGTTAATTTACAATAAGTTTTTATACAAGTTGTATTTTTGTACTTTAAAAGAAAAATATATATATTTTAGTCTTTCACTTATTGTACTGCCTAAAATAATCTTTCACTTAATGAAAAATATCATATTTGGTCTCTCAATTTAAAAAAAATATTAAATTTAGTCCTTTTATTAAATTTTAAACCTAAACTCAAACACTATTTTTTTTTAAAAAAAAGTCAAGAATCAAGTATGACATTTTTCAATCAAGGAAAAATATTTTAGATATTACAATAATTGAGAGTAAAGTTCACATCTGATCCCTCAATTTTTTATTTTGTAACAATTTGGTCCTTCACAAATTAATTGTGGTAAATTAGTCCCTCACAAATTTAAATTTGTACAAAATTAATTCCTCATAAATTCAAATTTGTACATAATTAGTCCCTCCATTTGTATTGATGAAGATTAATTTTGCATAAAAAAAGATTTCTAAAGAACTAATTTGTCCCAATTATTTGTAAGGAGCAAAATTGTCCCAATGGGCAAAAGTGGAGAACCAATTTGGTATTATGCTTCAATAATTGAAGGACTACAATAATAATTTTGTGATAAGTGAATTAAGTTTTATAAAATTTTTATTATAAAACTCCTTTAAAAACAGAGATGATAAAATCAAACAATGAATGCAGAATGTAAAAAAGAGTATGGGAGAAGTATGGACATAGAGATTTATCTTAGTTCAGCTTTTACCCAAGCTTATGTCCAGTCCCTAAGCAACATTTTGAGATTTTTTACTATCTCGAAAAATCAATACAATTCCCGGGACAACCTCTCCTCAATTCCCACTCTCTCACAACTTGACTCATTCAATGAACCCCCTTGAAAACTCTCTCAAGGATATACTCTCGCTGAACCCAAATTCTTTCTTAGCTTAACTTTCACAAAAAACCTCATGGAGCTTATCACTAAGAAGAAAGAAATAATTGCAGATGAATAACTCACTAAATAGAGTAGATAATATAATGAAACACTAAGTTGATATAGAGCTGATAAGTAAATGAAAATAAAATGATTTAAACTTTCTTAAATGTTTTTCTTCTTATTTCAAAGGTTTTAGGTTGAGTTTATATAGATTGATCTATTAAGAGTGAGTGGGAAATCAGAGAATTCAAATATAACCGTTATAAATACGTTATAACTTCTCTGTCATTAACCAGTTAACTGTTCACCATTGACCAATCAACTGCTCCTTCAATCCCTCTCACAATTCTCAAATTCTGGACCCCGACGGTTGACTGCTCACTCATAAAAAGCTCCCAATCGATGGTCTCAAAGCTGGCAGTTGATTGATGCTTGACCTGGGGGTGACCAGTCGACTGTTCACATGTGGCCAGTTGACTGCTCGCTCATAGAGAGCTCTCAGTTGATCAGGTTTGAGCTAGTAGCTAACTAGTCTCATCAAAGAAAGTGACCAGTTGACTGCTGACTTGTAACTAGTTAATTGTTTACTCACAGAGAGTACTCAAATAAGCTTTTCTTAACCTTTAAGATATGAGATTAATTTTTCATTTATTTTAATTGATTCCAATAAGCTTAATACCATTTACAAATGTTCCTAATACATGATTAAACATTGAAAACACCTAAAACCTAAGTAATATATATCAAAACTTTTCTTCTTATGTTGTTATTATCAAAACATAGATCTCTCAGCAAATGAGTTTAACATACTCCTTTAAAATTTAACTAAATACATTTCTAACTTGTAGTTTTTTTAAAAAATATCCAAAAGTCTAATATGACTTGTTCATGTTGAATAAAAGAAATTAAATTAATAAATAATGAATCTACTTATCATCTCGAGTGGCAAATTAAGATTTTTTTTATGTTACAAAAATTGTGGAAGGAAATAATAAGAAAGTCATTTTTCGTTTAATTTGGCATAACAAGTTTGTTAACACCGTGAAATAATAATCAATGCAAGATAGGTAATAATCAAAACACAAAAATAAAAGTTTCAAGATTTGTGGTCCATCTCAGGATTACAAAGTCAAGTGAAAAATAAAAAATAAAAAATAAAAAATAAAATATAAAAATATAATAGTGCCAAAATATCTCAAATTCATTTTCACATTTTGCCCTTCTTACCGCTACTTGTTGAAAGTTCAAGATGGGAGGTTTTAGTAAAATTATATTTTCCTCTTGACCTTCCACTTTTACCCATGATTCCTATGGTACGGGAACGGTGCCAGAAGGTTAAATGTGTCTTTGTGACTAACCTTCTGCACACGTGGTGTCAATGTTTTCAACGAAAAAATTGGTATAAATATTAATTTATAAAAAACTTAACGTCCTCTAAATTTGGTCATTAAAGACCTCTTGTCTCTTTTAGAGCCAACAAAAATTGATAATATGGAATTCATAAAATATAACATATAAAAAATAAATCAAATGAAAGCAAAAATAGGCCAATTCAATGGATTAAAATATTAATTTATTTTGAAAATTAAATATTTTCTCAAGGATTTCTTTCAAATATTAACAGTGCCTGAAATTTCAAAGGGCATAATTAAAACTGGTCCCCTCATGGTCTACAATTATTGAAGTATACTTTTCTTGACTAAAGACAGGACAACTTTAATTCCAAGAAAGTTGTTAGTTCTTGTTGTTAGTGTTAATTTATATGTCGAAGTAATAAAATAAGTCAAGGTAAATTTTTTCAAAGAAGTGATGAAAATATTTTGTTGAGTATATGACTTTTATTTTTTTTTATATGTCTAAATTTTTTTTAAAATGTGTAAATTTTTTATAATTAAGAGAAAATTAATAAAGTCATTAATTTGGAAAATTTTTTTATAATTAGCAAGAAAAATAATGAAATAATTAATTTATAAATTAATTAATTACTTCTTAAATTAATTTTTAGAATTGTAAAATTTTTTAAAAGTGAACGAGAAAATTAATAAATAATTTTTCTAAGTCTAATAATTATTTAGAGTGAACGAGAAAAATAATAAATTAATTAACTGCATCTTAAATTGAGAATTTTTCAAAGTTTAAACATATTTTGAAGTTAACAAAAAAATAGTGAATGAATTAATTAAAGTAAAATCTTTGCACCTAATTATAATGTAAAAATATAATTATAATATTATTTTTTTAAATTGATATTATTACAATTATGCCTCTATATATTGTTGGTTAATGATAATGCCATGTTAATAAGTTTATTATCGTCACTTCTCTTTCATCAATATCATATAACTAATTTTATAGACTTTATATATTTATTAAAATTCCTTATATTATAGTATACTATTAAATTTAATTTTTTATTAACATTTATAGATATTGTTAATTTAAATTATATTAAAATATAATAAAATGAATTATTATTTTTAAAATTCGTGTAATTAGTAGATAAATAAACTAATTAAAGAAATAAACTCCTTTCTATGTTATCTTAACTAAAAAAGTCACGAGCAGACTAGGTAAGGGAAATGTTACGTCTAGTCCAATTTATACGACTACATGTAACTCACTTATGTAAAATAGTAAATTGCAAAGTCTTAAAAGTCAATATGTTAAACGCAATTTTTTAACTAATAATTCATAAAATAAATATATGCGGTAAATTAACTATATAATTGGATTAAATCAACTGTGTTTCAAGGAAACAATATCATTGCGCCCATTTACTTCAACATCGGGATCCAAGCTTTTAAATTATCTCTCCAACTTTATGAAAAGATAAAAACCATCAATACTTTTTTTTGCAACACTTCAATATCACATCAAGTATATCAGCTCGATCATTAAATTTATATTTTTAATGCATTCTTGTTTTGTTAATTTTTTAAAATTATTTTATATGATTGGTTATACAAAAATGAGCGAAATAAATATAAACATAATATTATATGTTAATACTATTATTATTATTTTATAACAGACGAGCTTAATTCTTCGTCTGTTATAATGCAAGTGTGGTTGGTGAATACAACAAACATAACTCTAGTAGTTAGTTAGCTAGACTAAGTTGTGGTGATTGCATTTGGATTAATGAACCATCTCTTTTAATGTAATTTTTAGTTCATTTCTTTATTGGGTTAGTCGAATATTATAAACTAATTACTGATTCCACAAGGGAAAAAAATTCATTTTAAATGTGCGGCCATTTTATAAGAAATTCATAAAACAAAAAGAAATATTTTATTCTTATTGCTTTATTTTAATTTTTAAAGAATGCTTAGAGAACAAAATTTTAGATGCATCAGATCAACATAAAGGAAATATATTTTAAAGATAGTTTAGAAAATAGCAAATATAAAAAACACTCTTGATCTTAATTAAAAAATAATTATTTCGAAGATTTTTGTTGTCACAGTAAAACGAAATATCTAGACAACATTTAACACATTATATAACGTCGAATCTTTTAAACTCATAGACGTAATTTACTTTTATCAAGAGTTTGGTAAACCGTCATTATATAATCAACTATATTCAATTATACTTAATATACAGCCAATCATATAGTGATATTATTCAAGCCTTCTACTTTATTTTTTATTGGACCTGATGATGTAATAAATTAAAAGACTATTCTAAACTTACACCATCATGTTCTCTCCCTCATATCAAGCTTTATACTATTCGGTTTTATTCTACCCTTTTACTATCATGCCTTATCTTAGACAGCATATCCCGTGGAGCTTTGTGTCTTGTGGGTTCAAGATCAGATCCTACACTCATTACACAGGAAGCAGAGATTAGATGATTATAGCGATGTTTGTGACCTCAAATTAAAGAAGGGAACAATCAATAAATTTCTGAGATGCAAAGTGACAAACTATATATGTATTTATTCCGTTTCAACTTGTAACACGAGTGTTTCACTATCTAATATAATAAACTTATAATTATAAGTGTCGTACGTACCCTTTAATTCACGTGATAAATTGTTAAAGACAAAAAAAAAAAAGAAAAATTTAACATGAATATTAGTTGAAAATTAGGGATTTTTTAGAGTGGGGCCTTCTGTCAAGCATAGAGTTTTGTCCAACCCCATTGTTTGCCCAATTTTTTGGAACTGAAACTTTAAGATTCAGAGACATATATATAATATTCATTACTTTATTCATTTACTGGTATCTCTTTCTTTATCTTTATACAAGGAAAAAAAAAAGTGTAATCACACACATTAGTGAGGCACTTTTAAGTGGATTTTTCTAGTCGTTAAAGCCTAACAATCCTTGAAACAAATTGTAAAGCTATCATTTATTGATATTAAACCAGGGATAGTACGCATAATTGTTACAAACTGGCGCGATGCAGTAAGAAGCAAAACACAAAAGTACAAGAACTTCCATCCACCACAAACTAGATATGTGGATTTATGCTTTTGTATGCCTATCTAAAAGCATGATATAATTCATTAATGCTGTACACTTTTCCAAAAGACTGCATCCCACTACCCTTCAATCGCACTAGGTGGTCCAGCCTCTTTCTGAGTCACAACCATTTCTGTCTCATTATTATGTTCTTCCTCTCTGAACTTCTTGTAGATATCACTTCTGTAGAAGCTTCTGGTTCGGACCACCAAAATAAGGGACACAAGAGCCCCAAACAAGGTCACTCCTGTGATAATGAAGAAGGCCAATCTGTAGCACTCAGTCCCATTACAGTTCAGTTCCTCTCCTTCCTTCCTCGTTAACCCTAATGCTGCCATCTGCCTCCTTGCTTCCTTGTCATACAAATACCCAGCAACCCTCACGCTCAGCAAATATGACCCAATAGGGCTAGCCACTGACCCTACATTATAAAGCGTGGAGTAATACTTGAGCCCAAAGAGTTCAGATATAATGGAGAATAGTACAGGCCAGTTGGCTCCGAAGCAGAACCCTATGATAATGGAGGCCACATAGAGACCATTTGGAACGTTGAAGGCCACAAGAAGGTGGCCCACACATGAAAGGACGAGAATTGATGTGAGCATGAAGGGTCTGGGGACTTTTAGCTTTGTAATAATGAACTCTGAGATTACCCCTTGCGCTATTTTCCCCAAATAGATCCAAATCGCCAGTAGAGACACAAATGTAGTTATGCTTTGTGGAGGGTACCCCAGAGCCGTCCCTATCTGGCTTAGATTGTTCACCATCGTTAGGGAACCCCCGAGCCCACATATTGTAGCAGAAAACAAAATCGCCATGTCTAGGCTGAAAATTGCTTGGAGTATCGTATAGTCTTCTCCTCTTTCCGGGTGTCTCAATATGTTTCTCCACCATGAATAGGAGACAGCTTGCTCTTCTTCAGGCCTGGACTTGGGCTCAGGTTCAGACGCGGGCTCAGGCTCGATCTTGGGCTTCTCTGTGATTATGATTATTTTCTGAGGTTCTTGTTTATTCTTCTTCCAAATCTTAAGCTCCTCTATAACGACAACCACAAGAGGGAGGATGAGCAAGACAAGCATGAAAGAAGAAGTAAGGTAGTACTCATTTTGGTTAAATTTGAAGCACTTTTCCAGTACGATGATAACGAGAAGAAAGGCCGCGAGAAGAAGTGACAAATAGACAAATTTATAGAAAAGTTTAGAATCATTCTTCTGCTGAACCCCCTTGTGGTGTCTTATAACCGGAACAAACGCAAAAGCAATAACCGTAGGGAGCCAAGCCATGAGCAAAATGAGAGACTTGGAGTCGTTCCCATAGTAGGCGTAATATAACTGAGTTATAATCGCCGCACTCAAACCCAAGTAACCGCTCAACAATCCGATGACGATGCCGCGGGCGCCGGGGAAGTTTTTAACCGAGGTAACGACAACGCCGGTGTTGGTCGAGCAGTGGGAGTTGGCGCCGATGAAGACGAAGAATGCCATGAGGGGGACGCCGGGCGGGGCGGGGAGTTTGCTGGTGACGGCGAGCCAGATCATGAAGTAGCCGAAGAAGTTGAGGATGGCGCCGACGGAGATGACGACGTACGGCGGGGTGACCTCGTTGAGGAGGCCGGAGAGGATGCCGATGTTGGAGCCAAGGTCCTTGAAGAAGGAGAGGAGGTTTAGAGTGGATTGGTCGTAGCCGAGGACGGACTTGATTTCGCGAGAGTAGAGGGCGAACATGTAGCTGGCGCCGGCGACGGACATGATGAGGAAGGAGGAAAAGATCATGAACCACCGGCCGGTGATGAGGTGGACGGTGAAGACCCTCGTGGTTTCTAGCCAACTGTTATGGAGTCCTGAAGAGACCGCCATATTTGTGTCACTTTCTTTCTGTGCAGAATTTAGGAGGAAAGATCGATGAAAACGCCACACCTTGGTGTGTGAGTGTGTTTCTTTGAGGTCAGGAAGATATAGAAAGAGACAGAGAGTAAGAGTTGGCTATATGGAATTATGTGATGAGAAAGAATATATAGACTGAGGGGTTCGTACGTCAAATTCTCCGCTAGATAATTATAGTAAGTTAGAGGAGTCATATTTATATTTGACTAGCAAAAGTATTTAGGTCATTCTTGTCGAGGTGAAAAATAAATTATGCCAATATGCATTAATTATATTTTTGTGAAAAAATAATTTAAAATGAATATTGTGTCTATAAGTAGTTTAAACTTAAATATACATAATTAATAATAGACACGAGAGTTTAAATTTTCTGCCATGGGGTCCAGAGACCATGTTTTTCTCACTGGTGAGTTTGACCAGCTAACTACTAGCTCTTTGCCATATATTGAGGCGAATGATTTTTTTTTTTTAATATTATTTTTCATTATTTGATCCAACTTTTAAAGGTACGATCGATTAATCTGGACGTAATGACAAATGATGAATGATAAAAGAAAGGGTACTGGCTATCAGCAAAACAGAGTTGTCACGTACGAGAGTTTCTATGAAATTAGAACTCTAAAAGTTTATTATTCATTTTCACTTTTTTTGTAATGTATAATCTATAAATAACATATAGTACTGATAACAAATTTGAAAATTACGCGCCACTACGTGACAACCTTTCTGCCCGAATTTGAGTATAAGTTAAAAGAAATATTCATAAAATTTTGATTGACAGATTGGTTATTGACTTAGAGTGATGACTGAGGTAATATAAAAACTTTTCTAACCAAATAGTTAAAAATAGAAAAAATATATTTTTATCTTTTTTTATCACAAAATTATCATTTTAATTTTTATTAAAATATTTAAAATGGTCATTCATTTATTAAAAATATCATATTTAATTTCTTATCTTTTTTATAATATTACTAAATTTAATCCCTTATAATTAGTTAGAAGGACTAAATTTAGTATTATTTTAAAAAGTAGGGTACTAAATATGATACTTTTTTAATAAATAAAGAACTACTTTAAATATTTTAATAATTGAGAGTCCAGTAAAATATTTTAGTCGTTAAAGATTGTATTTGCGAATACCTTCACTCAATATCTGAAATTATACGATGATTTTTTTTAGTTGGAAAATTGTGGGTAAATTACACTTTTCAAACGATATTTAAATTATATGACTCATTCTCTTTCGAAAAATAACACTCCACTCCCTTGAAATCAAAATATAATTCATATTTAATCTTCCTAGCTAGTAACAAAAGAAAAGTTATTATTACACATATTTTAGCCAAAATATCCTTGTAATAATTGGTGCTTATATAATATAACAAATATTATATATATACTTGATTGATATGAAATAATCACTTTTTTTTTATATCTATAGTAAGTTAAATTAAAAATTCTCTACGCAAAGTAAATAATATTGAAATATAAGAGTTTGAAATACGCGATTTTTTTTAAGCTTTAATTCTAGAATCAAATGTTAACCTTGAGGTTATTTTGGTTATCTTATGGATTTAAGGGAATATTTTGTATATTTTTGTAATAGAGAGCTGCGAAATTTCGGCATCTTGGGGATAGTAATATCCCAAAACTAATATTCACCTAAATTACATGTGCATATATAAGTTAACCAAAATACTTTTATATCTGTCACTTATATAATATATCAATATTAAATATGTATTGATTAATATAAAATAGTAACTTTGTAAAATGTGGTAATTTATGTAATCATTTGATGCTTACTAAAATAAAAATATTGATCACAATAAAATTTTTCAGATTAAAAAATAAAATATGGTATTTAATTTCAATAATGACATGCATATTAAATATATATTAATAAAGATAAGCGTTATCCTAAATTTAGAAAATATTTAAAATAATTAAATTTATAGTTGATTCTCAGTACAGTAAATGACGTTAAAATAAAATTAAAAATATATATTTAATAAGTTATATTTTAACAAAAGTTATTTATATTATCATTGAATATATTTTAATTATATTTTAGTTTTAATATATATTTCCGTAGACAAATGAGAACGCTGTGTAATTTAGGTAATTCTCAGAGATGGAGAAAATAATTTAAACCCATAAGTTTAATATTTCACTTTAAAGTGTCCAAATTAAATATATCAAGGGATGATAAATTAATATTTTCTTTTACTGTCCCATTAACAGTTTGCATTAATCTTGACCCTGGGGCTTATATATATATATATATATATATATATATTACGTACGGCACTATGCTTCACATATACTACAACCAGGGCAGACAAGAAAACAAAAACACAAAAACAAAGAACTTCATAAGTAGTTTAATTTCATATAATCGTGATTATGCATAGGGTTAGCAAATTGGTGAGCTTGATCCAAGAAAAAAGTCGTTAATTTATTTGATACTAACGCCAGCTTGCCTTTGCACTTCTGGCAATTGGCATTTTTTTTTTTTTTAATTTGGGTCCGTTCTGGCAATGTACTTGAACGTGGAAAGAGGACACCAACTTTGTTGACATGAGGATTTTCTGAATTGTGCCACAATTGCCACATCAATGTAAGTTTTCATTTCTTTCGTGGGTAGGAGGAATTCTAGGGTGGATATAGAGATATGTATCATCTGAATCTGCGATAATCGATAAAATAAAATTCAAAATATACGTCAAATGCATGTACATGTAGTAGAATTTACGAGAGCAGATCTCATAATTTAAATTATTGAAAATTCTACAGTAATAAATTCTGACTATCCAATTTATTTGTTCGTAAGTTTTGATAGTCGAAGTAAAAAGTTTATTTTCTATCAAATTCTAGTACTTCTAACAAATTCTAGCACTGACCGCCGATGATTAAATGAAATTCTAGCACTTTTTTTCATTTTCTAGCACTTGTTTTGACTATTGGAATTTGATTATTATAACTCTGTGCTTCCCCTTCTTGCCTTTCATTTCTTCGACGATGGCCTGCTTCGTTGTTTGATAATTTCATTTGCTTCAGGTTTGCTGTCTCTGAAGCTTCAATCGTGGAAGCCCTTTTTAGGAAGATGACAGATTGCTCCGGTCGACGATTTTCGGGATATCTCGCTTGAAGCAAACAAATCTTTTGCAACTCTCGCTTGGAGAAGATGATTTTGGGGGATTCCACAGGTTTGTCTCTTGCACTGTTGTTTTGTTTGATTTTGCATTATTTGGGAGTTTCGCATGCTTCAGATATGATATGGGTGTGAAAATTTGTAAGCTTCCAAAACTATTAGGTTTAAGAGTAAGTAATATGATATAGGAGTGCAGGCTGATTCGAATGCTTTGGATATGTTAGGTTTAAGAGTACGTAATATGATACGGGAGTAGGTTTAAGAAGTAGTTTCTGATAGTGCACCTAGAGGGGAGGGGTGAATAGGTGTTCTTAAAATTTTTTGCTAAAAATTTATTTTAACGAATATAGTTAACTAAAAAATTTTTAGTTGATTGTAAAATAATAAACAGTTGATTGAAATAAAATACAGTCGATTGAATTTTTCAATAAGACGTTCACTTTATCATAAGCAAATAGAGTTAACTAAAAATATATTTAGTCAACTATAATTTGCAATGATTAGTTAGCTGTAATAAAATAAAATCGACTGAACCTTTCAGCAGTGGGTTTGCTTTGTTAGAGAAAAAGACAATTGACTATAAATATTTAAGTGAATTGTGTTACTTGAAGGGAAGAGATGAATAGAGAAAACAATTGACTATAAAATTTGAAGTTGACTGAAAAATAAATTAACAGGAAAAGTTTAGGGAAAGAGAATCAAACACGATAGTTTATCCTAGTTTGGCCAACCATAATGCCTACTTCCAATCCCCTTGACTTTCCTAAGGGATTTTCCACTAAAAATAGTTTTCTTACAACTTCTCACAGAGTTTTCACGTAACTCCAAACAAAAGGTTTTCTAGCTCAACCTTAAACTCTTAAACAGTCCTATTCTCCATTGAGACAGAGGCATAACACTAGTAGTAGAAGAAAATGAATTTTTATAAACCCTTACAAACTGGGTTTTCTCTAACAGCTCTCAAATATGCTTTAAAAAGCAAATAAACTAGAAATTAAGCTCTAAGATGAAAAACTTTTAAATATTATAGAATGTTTTTTCTCTTCAGCTCTTTTTCATTTTGTTTGTCATTTATCAAATATGGGTTTGGGCCATTTCACATTTAGGCCAACATTCTCCCCTTTTTTATAATGAAAAAACCAAATGGAGAAACTGCAAGAGCTCCTCTTGAAACTAAGAATCTCTACAGAACAAAGAATATAATAGCCAGCACATAGGATACTATCACAGTAATCATAGTATTGGTTATTCAAGAATTATCACAGTATCATTCATCACAGTAACGTCCATTCATGATCAATAATATCACAGTAATATTTCAGTATCATCTGTCAAAGTTAATCAAGGTCAATATAGCAATATAAAGTACTGTCAGAGTGATAAAAGTAATACAAAGTCCTAAAAAGATAGTTAGCTGAAAATAAATGCAAGGAAATTTAAGTTAACTGAAGTTGTTCTCCCCTTTTTTGTCATCACTCAAAAGGAGAGTGAGCAAAAAGAAGGGCCATCATAGGCCATATGTCAACTAAAGAGAGAGAAATCCAAGTCAGTAACGCCTCGAACTCTGAAGAAGCTACTGAAGACCTATATAAGATTAAAGTATGGTGTTTTGAAGGTCCTAAAAGCGTTAAGACAGCTGGGCTTCACATTGTTGAATAGCAGCCTTGGCATCTTGGAGGTCAGTGTTGATTGTTTCTTGTCTTTGATTGTATGTATTTAGCTGCCTGTGAATGATGGAAAGCTCGGATTGAACCTCACTTAGTTGGATGTGCATAGAATCCATAAGGTTGAGCATTTAAGTCTCGTTGTTGAGCAGGGTGTTGAGTATCTGAAGTGGGTTAGGAAGAAAGTTGCCCACTAATGAGGAGGGTTCTGTTAGAGGTGCAAAGGAAGATAAAGGAACAGAAGCTTCAAGAAGGTTAGAAGGAGTAGGAGCAGGTTGAGCTGGAGGCCTGTCAAGATCAGCCATTCTTATCCACCTTTCATCCACAAATTTGTATTTCATTAATTTGAAGGATGAAACATCATATGTGGCAGTAATCTATTTGTAGGGGTGTTGATCCAAATTGACTCCCTGATCTCTAAACAAGCAAGTAAGAATCATGCCATAGAGTAGACTGGAGGATGGATCTAGGTGGGTATTACTTTCCAAGATATATTAGAGGATCCAATGATGAAGGTTTATAGGCTGCTGGGCATACAGACAAAACAACAGTAGCAATTCCTTTTTACTTAGCACTTCTAAGGACCAAATCTTAGGAAGAACACTTGTGGCAATCATGTGAGCTTAAACTCTGTCTTTGAAAGAGAATGCTAGCCCATTCAATTTTTGGCCTTGAAGAAATTCATTCCTCTCTACCAATTCATTTTTGACTTCCTCAAAAGTAAAGTTAAAAGTTTTAGGCCATTTGTTCTTAAAAAAGAACTTATCTTTAGCTTTAAAATGCATGCTCAAAATGCTAGCTATTGTGTCCTTATCTACTATTATTCTGGCCCCATCAACTAATGATTCAAGAGTGGACTCATACCTAGAACAGATAGATTTGTATATAATTTTCTAACTAAATCTTCATAGGTGGGCTTAGATAGGGTAAAAATGAGGGACCACCCTAAGTTTTTTATCTTTGGTTCAATAGGAACATGAAGATTGGCTAGTTTGTCAAAACATATGGTTCATCCATATGCAATGGGTTTAAAGGTAAAGTATTATCTATATTTGGTCTCATGTTCAGTGGATCGAAAATGTCTCAAAATGTGAGAGGAAGATATACCTTTGCTTTTGGCATTTTTAGGTTGCGAAGAAGAGGATGTGTTCTTTGTTGAAAATCGAGTAGTCTGAGGTGACAAAGGAATCTCTAAAGGGGTTTCTTCAGTCACGAAGGTTTTTGTTGTTGTTGGGATTTTGTCAGGCACCAATTTTTCTTCAACATTGATAGGATGTTCGTCTTCTTTTAGTGAAGATGAAGGAATCACAATGCGATGCTTTCGTCTGGAGCTTGCTGTTTTTGGAGTTGGTGACGAAATCAAAGATTTGATGGCCATGGTAGTAGCGTCTTTGCTCATTGAAGAAGGAGGATTTTCCTTAATGGTAGTTGCTGGTGATGGTTGTGCTATTGCTGATCATTATGATGACCATCAGCGAGAGAATGTGGTGTCTCCTTCTGTGGATGATAGTGATTGAGAACAAAAAGGCTTGTTGTAGCGAGAGAGAGAGAGAGTTTTGAGATGGAGTTTTCACGAGTTTTAGGGCACGAGACAGGCATTGAGAGAGATAGAAAGAGAGTTTGATCTTTCTGTGTCTCAAGAAAGCTAAGAACTGTCTTTTCTGATTAGTTAGCGTGAACGGTGACAGTTGTAGAGATGGTTCTTAAGAAATGGCTCATAATGTAACTATCATAATGGTTATGGACGGAAAGCAGAAAGTCTCTGACAGATTTGACTTGAGGATCAGTGAAGAACACTGTTTTGGATATCTTATTTTGGATTGAAAATTTTACCAGTTAACTTAAAATCATATAGTCGACTAAAATTAAAGTAGTTAATTGAATTTTTTTTAATAGTTGACTTGTTTGTCTAAACTTTAGTTAATTGAAAAATTTATAGTTAACTAAAATTTTTTTCTAAATTTAAGTTAACTTAAAAAATTTTAGTTGACTATTTTTATAATTTTTCAGTTAACTAAGAACATTTAGTTAATGAAGAAGATAAAAATTCAGTTAATTGAAAATTTTATAGTTGACTGAAAAAGTTTAGAAAAATTTATTTTTCACACAATTCAATTATTTCAAGTTCAAAGCATAGAAATTTGAACCTGTCTTCATGAAGAGGCTTAGTGAAGATGTTAGCTAGTTGATATTCAATTTAAATATAGTTTACCTTAATGGTTCCTTACTGAACATGATCTCGAATAAAATGATGGCGAACCTCAATGTGTTTTGTTCTTGCATGATGAACTAGGTTCTTTGTTAAACATATAGCACTTATGTTATCACAGGAGATAGGGACTTGTAATAGAGATAGAGAGTAATTTTTAAGTTGTTGCTTCATCCATAGGAGTTGAGTGTAGCAACTTCCAAGTGCCATATGTTATGCTTTGGTGGTGGATAATGCCATTGAGGTTTGCTTTTTGTTAAGCCAAGAGACTAGGGCCTTGCTAAGCATTTCACAAGTTCCGCTAGTGCTCTTTCTATCCAATTTATCTCCTGCAAAATTAGAATATGCATATCAAACTAGATCAAAGTGATTAGTTTTAGGATACCATAAGCCATGATCTTGAGTTCTTACTAGATATTTGAATATTCTTTTAATCGCAACATAGTGTGATTCTTTATGACTAATTTGATATCTAGAACACATACAAACACTATTCATAATATCAGGGCAACTTGCAGTAAGATATAGGAGAGAGCCAATCATACTTTTATATACCTGTCGATCAAAATCCTTACCATTTTCATCCTTGTCTAAGTGGGTGGAAGGATTTATAGGAGTTCCCATAGGTTTTGCATTTTCAAAACCGAATCTGAGGAGTAACTCCTTTGTATACTTAGTTTAACTGATGAAGTTTCCCTTATTTGTTTGCTTTATTTGAAGACCAAGAAAGAAAGCCATCTCACCCATCATGCTCATTTCAAATTCACTTTGCATAAGTTTGGAAAATTCTTTGCACAGATTATCATTAGTACTTCCAAAAATGATGTCATCAACATAGACTTGTACAAGTATAGCTTCTTTGTTAGTCTTTCTAATGAACAAGGTAGTGTCAACATTTCCTCTTTTAAAATTATTTGATATAAAAAAATTGCTTAACCTCTCATACCAAGCTCTAGAAGCTTGCTTTAAGCCATAAAGGGCTTTTTGAAAGTTTATACACATGATTAGGCTATTTTTTATTTTCAAACCTAGGAGGTTGTTTGACATCTTCTTCATTTATAAAACCATTTAAAAATGCTGTCTTGACATCCATTTGATACAATTTGAAATTCATGTGAGAAGCATAAGCAAGTAACATTCTAATGGATTCTAAAATAGCAACAGGTGCATAGGTTTCATCATAATCAATACCTTCCTCTTGTGTGTATCCTTGGGCTACCAGACGAGCTTTATTTCTTATTACTTTTCCTTGCTCATCCAACTTATTTCTAAATACCCATTCAGTCCTGTTGTAACCGACCTTTCGGCAAAATAAAATAGAAAAGGTTTTAAATTGATTCCCAAAAACGAATATTGGAAACCAATTTATTTGGAGTCGCCACCAAAATTTTTAATGAAAAACTTTGGGAAACCAATTTAAAATAAAAGGAAAAAGGCAACCTAGTCTATGAAATCAGAGATGACTTCGGGAGTCTATTTGAGTGTGGGGAAGGTGTTAGGCACCCCACAACACCCGTCCATAAGGACAGTTACCTTAAACCAGTCAGCTAAAACAGAATATGACTTTTAAATTTATCTTAATTACCCTTTTCATCAACATGCATGCTTGTTAAATAGAAGAGACAAAACAACAAGAATGAAAGCAAACAGACAGATATTCACAAAGGGCGGACTTGACATAGGATAAGAGCTTAGGGCCTACGTACCCTACGATAAGGATCAAAGTCCACGTAGTTCGACCAAAATGGGTGTGTCTATTGGTTGATTATTTGTAAATTTTGTGATGAGAATATGAGGGTTTAAGTTAAATAGGTCCTCGTAAACAAAACGGAATTGGGATTTGGTTTGTGTGTTTTAATTTACGACAGTCTGACGAACATAGCTTTCCTGATCTCTTCATTTTTTTCTCTTTTAAAATTTTTTTATTTGTTGGAATTTTAAATCTTTATTTTGAAATTTAAATGAAATGATTATGGAATGAGATTTTTGGGATTTTGGGAAGTTTATATTTTATTCTATTTCTTTTGGAATTTGAAATGTAATTATAATGAAAGGAATATTTTTGAGTTTTTTTAATTTTTAAAATTTTTGGATTTTGGTTTTTTTTTTGTTTTACTTATTTTTTATATGTTTTTTTTTTAAAATCAGGATTGATTATTGAAATTAGAACAAAATATAACAGAAAGCCATTTTTTGGAATTTTTGAACGTGACATTTTAATTCGTTAAATTTATAAAACCCTGACTTTATTTATTTTGTAAATAATTCAATTAAAATATTCATTTTTGCATTATTATTATTTTATCTATTTATCATCATTCTTATTATTTATCTTTCAAACAAGTATGTACTAAATTTCGAGGTCTAAAGAGATTAAAATCTCACACGACCCCAAGTATTTGAGGAGAACTATATTCTCACACGATAATTTTAAAAATAATAGGAAATATTTAATTAGAATGAATATTTAATTATGATTGTTTTTATTATTATTATTATTATATTATTATTATTAGATAGAGGTATATTAATTTTAGGGAACTAAGGAAATTAAAACCTCACATATTCCCATGCAATCGAAGAGAACCGACTCCTCACACAATAGTTTCGAAAATAATAAAAAATATTTAATTAATGTCAATATTTAATTATTATTATTTTTAAAACAAATGTGCTAATTTTTAAAAGATCTAAGGAGATTAAAATCTCACATGATCTCATGCAATCGTGGAGAACCGAATCCTCACACGATAATTTTATAAATAATGAAAAATATTTAATTAAGTCAATATTTAATTATTATTATTTTTAAAATAAATGTGCTAATTTTTAAAAGATCTAAGGAGATTAAAATCTCACATGATCTCATGCAATCGAGGAGAACTGAATTCTCACACGATAATTTCATAAATAATGGAAAGTATTTAATTAAGTCAATATTTAATTGTTATTATTTTTAAAACAAATGTGCTAATTTTTAAAAGATTTAAGGAGATTAAAATCTCACATGATCTCATGCAATCGAGGAGAACCGAATTCTCACACGATAATTTCATAAATAATGGAAAATATTTAATTACGTCAATATTTAATTATTATTATTTTCAAAACAAATGTGCTAATTTAAAAAAAAATCTAAGGAGATTAGAATCTCACATGATCTCATACAATCGAGGAGAACAAAATTCTCACACAATAAATTTCATGAAACTTTACTCATGGGACCAAGATTAGTCTTATATTCATATAAAAACAAAATGAAATAATAATGATGATAATAATAAAAAAAATAATAACACAAAACAACACAACCATAACAAATATGATAAAAATGAGAACAAGACAAAGAGCCCACCCCACACCACATGCATGCACTCATATGAGTATTCATATATCCATATATCCATTTACATGCATTCACATATACACACTCGAATGTATATATATATATACCTCCATATACACACAGCTATATATATATATATAACGATGGAGGGATGAAGAAAATGTTGAAGAAAATGCATTAGGAAGCAAGGAAACTCCTATACACATATGCTTATATGTATGTATATATATATATATATATATATTTCTCAGCCAGAAAAATGCCTCAGGAAGCAAGGAAACTCAGATACACACATGCCTACATATATATACATTCTCGGCCCAACAAAAAGTGCATCAGGAAGCAGAAAAATGGATCATGGCACCCTAAGTTTCTCTTGGCCAGACTTACCTCTGTTTGCCCCTGTTTAAAGCTGTTTGGAACAGAGGAAAACGTTCACAGCTTCAGCTCGTCACAATCTGCTTCCAGCTCGTCATGGTCTGCCTCAGCTTTTCTACTCCAGCCACGGTCTGCTTCAACTCTTTTGCTCCAGCCATGGTCTGCTTCAACTCTTCAGCTCCAGCCACGGTCTGCTTCAACTCTTCTGCTCCAGTCACAGTTTCATGGTCCAGCAGTGCCTCCTCTTCCTCCTCTTAGTTTCTCTCTTTTTCCCCTCCTTTCTTGCTCTTCCACAGCATCAAAAGACTAACTCGCAGCAGACCACCTTCTTCTTAGCTTTAGCTCGTTCATTCACCTCTGTTCACCCCTGTTTAAGATACTCAGAGCAGAGGAGACGTTCTCAGCTTGCTTCGTTCTCCCTCACGGTTCAGCACAGCTTTCTCCTCCAGCCCCCAGTTTCACGGTCCAGCAGTGCCCTCGTTTTAAGCAGTGCGTCCTCCCTTTTCTTTTCTCTTCTTTCTCTCCTCTTTTATGTTTTGCCTCTGAAATGACTAGCCTCCCCTTTCACTCTGTTGCAAATGCTCCTCCTCTTTAAGCCTCCAGCCTCTCCTCTTTTTCTGCTTTCTCTGAAACAACCAACTGCTCGACAAAAGGACCTCTCCATCCAGCCACATTTTCGCTGTCTACCATGCTTTTTCTTTAGCTTTTTCCTGCAGCTCTTTAACGTGAACGTATACTACTGCTGACAACTTTATTACTTTACTTCCTTTTATTTTTTTAATTTCCTAATTTTCTATGTTTTGTTTTGTCATATACATTTTTATTTTGTATTATTTTGCTTTTTATTTATTATAATTATTTTAATTAGTTAATTCTATTTTTTTTTTGTTTTGAGTTTATCTAATTGTCCTCCATTATTTAATTCCAAATTGTCCCCTAATTGGAAGTGTCATTTTGAAGTTTTGTCATTTTTTAATTTTTCTATTTGCTTAATTATTAATTAATTGGTGTCTCAATTAATTAAATGATTAGGCAATTAGGGACAGGGTGTTCATAAGTCCCTATTATAGAGGCATCCTTCGGTTTCTTAACAAGAGTCCATACCTTATTTTGTTTAAATTGGTTCAGCTCCTCTTACATGGCTAAGATCCATCCTTCATCATTTAATGTCTCATTTACTATTTTAGGCTCTATTTGGAAGAAAAGAGCCAAGTTGTTGTTTTGCTTGAATGATGATCTGGTCCTCAATCCTTCTTGTGGATTTCCAAGAATGAATTGCATGCGATAAGTGGGTGAGTGTTTCCATTCTCTTAGAAGTCTCTATTCTGTTCTGGATTTTTCCAATTGGCTGTGTTCATTTTCTAGTTAACTAAAATCTTGATCCATAAGAATGTTTTAATTGGTGTTTAGTTGACTTCGTTCATTTTTCAGTTGACTGAAATCTTTATCAGGTTGAGTTTTCTGATTTTCATTTGAATCAGACACATTTTCCTGAATTTTCTGATTTGAGTGCTGAATAGTGATGGGCGTAGGTTCATCATCATCATCATCATCTGTGACTACACATTTCTTAGAAATTAAGTTAGAGTCATCAAAAACTACATGCATGGATTCTTCTACTACTAGTGTACGTTTATTATAGACTCTATATGATTTACTAGAGGTTGAGTAATTCAGAAATATAGCTTTGTCATTGCGAGCATCAATCTTCCTCAGGTTGTTTTTACCATTGTTGTGAATAAAGCATTTGTAACCAAAAGCATGAAATAACTAATATTGGGTTTTCTTCCTTTTCGAAGTTCATAGGGTGTTTTCAAGAGAATAGGACTTATTAAGCAATGATTCAAAATACAACAAGCAGTATTTAAAACTTTCACCCAAAAGTATTTAGGAAGATCATTGTCGATAAGCATAGTTCTAGCCATATCTTGTAATATTCTATTCTTCCTTTCTACTACACCATTTTGTTGTAGAGTTCTAAGATAAGAGAAGTTATGATTAAATCCATGTTTATTGTAGAAATTTTCAAACAGTTTGTTTTCAAATTCACCACCATGATCACTCTTAATACTTGATATCAATTACCCTTGTTCCTTTTGAACTTGTTTGCAAAATATTTTAAAGAATTTGAAAGTTTCATCTTTATGACTTAGGAAGTATACCCAAGTATATCTTGAGTAGTCATCAATAATGACAAAAGCATAACTCTTACCACCAAAGCTTCTAGTTTGAGTAGGTCTAAACAAGTTCATATGTAATAATTGGAATGGTTTAGAAGTAGAGACGCAATCCTTAGATTTGAAAGAAGACTTATTTTATTTACCAAGTTGACATGCATCACATATATGATCATTTTCAAAGTTTAATTTTGGAAAACCTTTAACAAGGTCAAGTTTAGAAAGGTATGAAATGAGATGCATGTTAGCATGACTTAATCTTTTATGCCATACCTAAGATTCATTACAAACAGATGAAAGACAAGTAACATTCTTTATAAATAAATCTTCTATGTTTAAAATATATATATTCTCATGTCTTTGGCCAACAAAAAGTGCTTTGTCGCCATTGAATACTCTACAGCGAAGTGATTCAAACATTACTTTGTAGCCTTTGTCACATAGTTGACTTATACTAAGAAGATTATGTTTGAGTCCTTTTGTAAGATACACATTTTGTATACAGCAGTCAGGAAGTAATTGCACCTTACCTATGCCAACAATTTTACCTTTGCTGTTATCTCCATAAGTAACTAATTCTCCATCCTTTATTGATATTGAGGTGAACTTGGAGGGGTCTCCTGTCATGTGTCTTAAGCAGTCGCTGTCCAAGAACCATTGATTTCTGAAAGTTCTCCCTTTGAGGCATAATTGCAGAAAAATTTACTTTGTTTTAGGTACTTACACTTGCTTGGTTCATTTCTTGTTAGTATAGGTAGTAGAGGTGCCATTAGGGATCCATATCATGTTATCTTTATGGTATTTACATTTGTAGCAAGCATGTCTTCTTCCTTGACAGTGAATACAAATAATTTTTGAGGAAGATTTTACAAAGAAATTTTAGTGTAACTTAATAGAGTTATTTTTATTATAACTAAAACCAGATTTGTCAAAGCTACATTTCTGTTTTCCTAAAAGTAGATTTAAGTTTTCTTCTCCTTTGACAAAATTTGCTAAGTCTTTAGTTAATGTAGAAACTTTAATTTGTAAATCCTTATTTTCACTTAAAACCTTTTCACTTTCAGTTTTTAAGATTTGAAAATTTTTTTCAAGCATATGGTTTTCTTATTCTAAATTTTGTATTTAATGAACAATTTTTCAAAGTCATCAAATATTTCATTTAAAGTATTTTGTAATTCTTCTTTAGAGGAATCATCAGTTATCTCATTTTCTGATGTAGGCATGAAGCATAGGTTGGCCATTTCTTGCTTTAGCTCCTCTTCTTCTTCATCTTCATCATCATCACTCCATGCAACAAGTGCTTTTCTTCTGCTTGGTTTTGCTAAATCTTTTCTTCAAGAAGGGACAATTAGAATGAATGTGCTCATTTTTTCCACATTCAAAGTAGGTTATGGAATTCTTCCCTTGATCATCTTTCTTGAACTCCTTTCTTAGAAAATTTATTTTATTCATCATAAGCTTACCTTTTTGTCTAGCATATTTCTCAAATTTCTTTAAGAAGAAGGCTAGGTCATGTAGGTCTACTTCACTTTCATCATCCTCTTGCTGCACAAAAGTTATTGCAGCTTTTAGTGCCATATTTCTTTCTCTTTTGAGCTCATAGCATTTGAGGTGATTAACTCATCATAAGTTAATTCTTTGAACTTTGAACTGCTCTTAATGTTATCCACCTTGGATTTCCAGCTTTTTGGGAGAGATCTTAGCACCCTTTTTATTGTTTCGTGATTGGTGTAGGTTTGTCCAAGTAGTTTCAATTAACCCATAATTTTGGAGAATCGATTGAACATAATTTCAATGTCCTCATTTTCCTTCATTTCAAACAGCTCTAGTTCATACTGTAATGTACTTATCTTGGAGTCCTTTACATTTGTTGTTCCTTAATGTGTAACTTCTAGTTTGTCCTATATTTCCTTCGTAGTATCACATGTTGAAATTTTATCATACTCTTCACCACTGACAGCACAATAGAGGATGTTTATGGCTCTAGCATTTGCTTAAATCATCTTGATATCCTCCTCATCATATTCTTCTTTAGGTTTGAGTTCCCCTTTTTCTGCTTTTAGAAATTTTGGGCCTTGCTCAATGACTTTCCAGACTGGGTAATCTGTGGCTTGTATGAAGATCTTCATTCTATCTTTCCAGTGTGTATAATGATTTCCATTGAAGTAAGGAGGCCTTAAAGTTGAGTGCCCTTCACTGAAATAAGCTCCCTGAAGGTGTTGTGAAGTCATTTTCTGCAAAGTAGATCTTTTCTCTTAGCTGTAAGGCACATATCAAGTGAGACCATAGCTCTGATACCAGTTGACAGTGCACCTAGAGGGGAGGGATGAATAGGTGTTCTTAAAATGTTTTGCAAAAATTCTGTTTTAACAATATAGTTAACTAAAAATTTTTTAATTGACTATAACTCATAATAAACAGTTAATTGAAATAAAATACAATCGACTAAATTTTTCAGTAAGGCATTTACTTTATCAAAAGCAAATAGAGTTAACTGAAAATATTTTTAGTTAACTATAATTTGCAATGAATAGTTAATTGTAATAAAATAAAGTCAACTGAACCTTTCAGCAGTGGGTTTGCTCTGTTAGAGAGAAAGACATTTGACTATAAATATTTCAGTGAATTGTGTTACTTGAAAGGAAGAGATGAATAGAGAAAATAGTTAACTATAAAATTTGAAGTTGATTGAAAAATAAATTAATAGGCAAAGTTCAGGGAAAGAGAATCAAACACGATAGTTTATCTTGGTTTGGCCAACCACAATGCCTACCTCTAGTCCCCTTGACTTCCCCAAGGGATTTTCCACTAAGAATAGTTTTCTTACAACTTCTCACAAAGTTTTCACGTGCTAACTCCAAACAAAAGGCTTTCTAGCTCAACCTTAAACTCTCAAACAATCTTTTTCTCCACTGAGACAGAAGCACAACACCAGTAGCAGAAGAAAATGAAATTTTTTAAACCCTTACAAACTGAGTTTTCTCTAACAGCTCTTAAATATGCTTTAAAAGCAAAAAAACTAGAAACTAAGCTCTAAGATGAAAAACTTTTAAATATTACATAATGTTTTTTCTCTTCAACTTTTTTCCGTTCTCTCTCTTGTTGTTGATTGAAGGCAACAACTTGACATATTTATTGCTTTCTTTGAAAGTAGTCGTTGGAAAGCATTAAATGTTGTAGATCTTCATGATGAGAGAGATATTTGGGTTGCTCATTCTTTGACCACCATGAGGTACAGATTTTAGGCTCTATTGGCGTGATTGTTCTGGGTTTGCTGAGGGCACCATTAATGGCCATGTTTGTCGGCAGCTCCAGGTAGAGCAGAAGGCGCAGAAAGCATGTGGCAGTGGGAGTTTAGAGAAGTGCTGAGTTTTATCTCTGTAAGGCAGCTTTTCGTATTATGTTGGAGATATAAGCTTTATCCAGGCTTGCTAATTGCTTTGATGTAGGCTGGGCTTTGTTTTCAGTATTTGGTTTGTCATTTATCAAATATGGGTTTGGGCCATTTCACATTTAGGCCAATAGTTTTGAACACTTCATATATGTTAGGCTTCTGCATATTCTTTTCACAGCTCATTACTATCCAGTCTTTGATTTTAGCCGAAGAAACACAAACAAAACATAGATCCTCATTGATAACAAAATGATGCTTCGAATTAAAACCATTCATCCTGTCCTGATTTATTCTCATCACAAACAGATTACATTCCGCATCATATGACTCCTTAAGTTTAGTTTACATTTCCCATTTTTATTCCTACAACTAAAATAATGCCTTGGAAAATAGTAGCCATTATGGGTTGTAGTAAAATTAAACAGAGTCATTCATTAAACTTTTAGAGTGGATTTGAAACTGTCCTTTAGTAAACAGCTAAGTAGGACTTATTTATGTATGCTATAAAAAATGAAAATATTACACTTGTGCTTCACTATGGCATTAATCACATTTTCAGGACTCCTCAACTATACTGGGAGTGAGAAGCTGTGAGGAGTGCTATTCCATTGCTAGAGCCATCATTAGAATGCTCGATGACAAGGGTCTTAGCTGCCTCATCTACCATCAATTCCTTCACTAAACTTTCCCTTGAGCATGATCCCAAGCATATGCCTCTCCTTCAAGGGAATAAATCCATAAGGCAAAATCTTTTCATATTATTTTGACACATAAATGAAATAAACTAAAGGGACTTTCTTGATGAAATCTGACATAAACTAAAAGATAGTTATTTTGAATATAATAATCATATATATTAAAAAGATCAATATTTTTATTTCTTATGTAGAGTGGCTATAATATTAAGAAAGTTAATTTTAGGATAACATTCTCTTATTCGCTTTGTAACAGGCAAAAGACACATCCCCAGATACAATATCAAATGAAGGATAGAATGCTTTGCCTTAACCACAAAAGCCTCACCATATCTTACTAATAAATGAAAATCAAAATAATACAACAATACTTTAATATCATGACCACAGTAAAAAGTTCAAAAATAAAATAAAATGATGTTAGGTGAGATGCTTTAATTGAAATATTAAATATTATCTTTCTGATTATAAGATACGGTGCTATTTATGAGATTATTTAAATGCTAAAATATTGATCTCTTGTATTCATTTCTCTCAAATATTAGTTCTTCTTATTCAATAAAGTTTCCCTAGGTATAGTGCTTCCAATTTCTTCTTTCTTTGTAACTGAGAATTATGCTTAGTGCCTAGGTATAGGGCAGTTTAGTAATCTTAAATTTATATAATTTGCTCTTCTATTTTGTTTCTCTTTCTTCCTTGTTTGTTTATGTTCTATAATTCTATTCATGGGTGTGGCAATTAGTGCCCATTTCTACATTAAATTGACATAATCATCAAAATTGGAAAAACATTTAATAGACATTCAAGAATGTTTAGTGTTAAAGGACCCCTGTCTGTTTTGTGCCAAAGAACATGTTCATGTTTACCCTGTCAGTGTATTTGCATCTAGATACTATCATGCTTCTCATCATTGATGTTGGAATTGTTTTTTGGACTTCAAACTTTTTGTGGCTTTAGAAACTGATTCAAACTAGATCTTGAATAACTTGTGAAAAGTTCTTCTTTTAAAAGTAGATGGTTTTTTACTTTCTGGGTTATGCTTACTGAATAATTCTTATTAATGTCTATCTCTTATGCTTAAACTGTTCTAACTTTGTCTCTAGTAGTCAAAGCAAAATTTACTGAAATTGTCTATCTCTTCTTCATCTTATTCTTTGAAGGTAAACTGGTAACAAAATAATACTGACGTGGACATAAAACACAACATAATACAAATATTATAATATGACAAGACATGTAATGTCTAAATATAATTTGAAGATGTATTATATTTTAGATAATTGTCGAATAGATATGTAATGTAGCTCTAATTTTGAAATTTGACTCTTTCTCTACGTATATATTGTTATTGGGCAAGAAAAAGGCAAAATGCTAATTTGGTTTCTTTCCTTGTTATTCCTGGTTGTCTCACATAATTCTAATACACCTATTTATTTGTTGTAAAGGAGAAGCCATTATATGCAAAATTTTTGGCATCTTCAATAATGGTGCTTCCTCATACATATTGTCTATGAGCAATTGACATAATTTTGTGTTATGAATCAACTTGATTATATTGGTTCTAATTAACCCTAATGGATATCTTTACTTTTCTCGTATATAGGAAACATTGATCAAAACTCATAAGAGATACATGTTCATTATGGACAAGTCTTGGATCACAAAATTGAAAAATACATTTCAATATCAAGAGGGTTTGGAAGGATTTCTAAACTTTGCATTTTCAAATTCATTTAGCAATGGAAGTTAGGCATAGGTTTAGGTTAAGTTGAGTTCGATTTGATGGCAAAACTAAGTTGAGGAATCCCCTAATGTTATTGTTAAGCTCAGAAATATTGAAGTAGGTGGAGGGTATTAATATTGTGCATGGAAAAAGTCACAAGGTGGATTTTGGAGGAAAAAGATAATGTGCAAAAAATGTTGAAGGACATGACTTTCAATAATGGAGGAAGAATAATACCTTTTTTGAGCTTCCTTATTGGGAGTTTAACTTAATACGCCACAATCTCGATATGATGCATATTGAGGAAAATGTTTGCGATAATGTACTATATACTTTGCTAAATGAACTTGGTAAGACAAAAGATCATCTAAATGCACGAAAAAATCTAATTCATTTAGGCATTAGATCAGATCTTTGGCCAGATGACAATGGATGATTTCCTCCTACATGTTGCACAATCATAAACACAAAGAAAGAACAATTTTTTAAGACTTCAAAGAATGTGACGATGCCCAATGGCTATTGTAGTAACATTTCCATATGTGTTGATCCAATGAATTGTAAGATTTTTGAATTAAAGAGTTATAACTATCACATTTTCATAGAGCATTTGTTGCCTATATCAATAAGGAAATTGTTGTTTGACCAAGTTTGTGTAGTGTTGTTGGATTTATGCTCATTCTTTAAACTCTTGTGTGGAAAGGTGTTAATCCTAAGTGAACTTGACAAGCTTTAAAGGCGAGTTATCTTAACTTTGTGCCATTTAGAGATTTTATTCCTTCCTTCATTCTTTATGGTAATGGTCTACTTGATCGTTCATTTGATTGAAGAAGAAAAATGTGGAAGGCCTGTACACTATCGATAGATGTATTTGATAGATAGGTACTTGGGACATTTAAAATCCTTTGTTCACAATAAAGCTCAACTAGAAGGATCTATAGCTAAAGGGTACATAGTAGAAAAGTGTTTGACCTTTTCATTTAGGTATTTGCATGGGATTAAGATAAAGTTTAATCAATATAGGTGAGTTGATGATGAACCTAGTAAAGGTGAGATGAATCAGGCTGAATTTATGTTCTTGCAATTTAGAAAACCAATGGGACACACACATTATTTCAATCTTACTCCTATTGAGATACACCAAGCTCATCGATATGTGTTGTTTAACAATGAACCTATTACATAAGTACAATATTTCATCCTCTTTAAGTACAATGCATCAAATTTACTATTTTATTGTTACTTAACTTGTCTACTAATGTAGGGAATTTAAGGAGTTAACTAAAAGAAGACTAAGAAACCAGACATGCTCTGCATCAGTGATTTAAAGGACAATTCATAGGGAATTTATTACTTGGTTTCAATCAAGATTGAGTACCATTATCAGTAGTTATGACAATATTACTTTACTAACTATCTGATACAATTGATTTCCTCATCTTAGGATATGAATGACAAGAACAAAGTTTATTTGGATGATCACATCTACCTTGCATGAGGCCTGCTTATCCAAGTTAGGCGATTCAATGTATATAATGTTAATGGCTTTAAGTTTCATATTATAGAATGGGAACGAAGGGTGAAGACATAGAATAGTAGAGTGTTAGACACATTTGGAACTAATAGCTATGCTAGCACGAGTGATAATTGACCAACATTTGGATTTGTCCTTTATTATGGGAATTGGTTGACATAATAAAGTTGAACTATTATATTTGATCTATGGTAACCATGCTTAAATTTAAGTATGCTAATACAACAACAATGACTGGATTTAAAAAGGATGCCATTGGATTTAACGTTGTTAATTTTACACGATTGATTCATATTGACGAGTACGAAGATGATGAACCTTATATTCAAGCCTCAGATACTCAAATAGTGTATTATATAGAAGACAAATATGATAAAAAATAGTGTGTCCTTATACATTTGAAACCAAGAGACTTATTTGAGTTGGGTGAGGATGAAGAAGATGGTATCCTAAGTAGTGTGCCATATCTTGAACAAGATTAGGGCAAACTATTTGTAGGCGAATCAAACAATATTCAACTAGCAAGTGATCGGGGTAAAAAATTTTACCCTGAGACCCAACCTGGCTTGGTATGACTTGGTAAGTAATCGGGGCACATTAGGTTTTAACTAGGCCAGGTCGGGTCTATCTTTATTTTTTATTTACAAAAATGATATTTTTAATTAATAAAAATAATTTTTTAAAAAGAAAAAAATAAAAAATTAAGATTTTGAATGAAAAAGAATTAAGATTTGAAAATAATTAATATATTAAAAGCTTATTATAAATAAAAAATAAATCAAATTAAATTATAATAATAGAAAATATAACTGGGTCGGGTTGATAGCAATCCTAAGACATGGCCGACCCAATTATGAACCCAACCTAGCCCAATAAATTTGTAAATTTATTTATTTCAACCCGGCTCGATATAATTAGGTCAAGTTGGGTTAGCCAAGTCTCCGGGTCATATGTTCACCTTTAAAATTAAGTGTCTCTTAGCTATGCCAAAGGCAAAATGGTACAAGGATTACATGAGGAACCCATTATCTACACTAGCATCTAGTACCACAACTTCTATGCCAATGTTGATTAGGCTAAACCATAATCAAATTCAGCACCTTCTCCAAATTTGTCTCCTGATGTTCAACCATCTCACCTTCAACCACAACTAACAAGATGTCCTTCAACTCATACACGACAATCTAGTAGGTTTTAGACAGTGGATGTGATTGGTAAAAATTCATACTTGGCAATCTAGTAGCTTGTATATTTTATTTAAGCATATAACTTTTAAAATCCAAGTTGTAAAGTTGTGTTTAACTTTGCTTGTGTACTTTTTTTTTTCCTTAGATGGTCAAGGTGTTGTGAAATAAGCCTAGATAAAGGCAAAAGACATATGAGTAATGCTAAGTGGTGAACGTATAGTGGTAAAATTCAATTCATCCTACCAGCCCATAGGCTAGGCTGGTGGCATACTGCCAGGCTTTATAGGGTTAATGGCATATGATCCCAAGTGTTTCCTTATTACCTACATTAATTGGAAAATGATCCCTGAGGCAGATAAGGAGAAATGGTATAAGGTAATAGGTCTTGCATTTTCTTTCATTTGTTGCATTAATGAATCAATATGTCATTTAATTAATGCTAATTATTGTGCTCTATAGGAAAAATTCCAATTTGAAGATGCTATTGGAAAGAGATGGGTAATAGGGCATGCTTCAAAGCACTGGAAGGACAACAACTCTTATTTGTTCAAAGAATTCTACAAACTTGAATGAAGTAGAGAAGAAAATATTTTGGCACATCTTGGATGGATTCTACAAGAGCAATGGGTAGCTTTTATTATTACCACTTAAATCCATAAATGATGGTAAAGTCAAACTTATTTTGTACCACATACAAATTGCTTTGCTATTGACACTTCTTATTTGGATTGTAGAAAATGGTTCAAATAAATACTATAAATCAACAATAGATGGTAACTCTACACATTAGAGGATAAAAAAGCGTTACCCATAGGAGGCACGAGATGGTAAAAATTTGTACATAAGTGTTCAATCTTTAAAAGATGTTAAAGTAACTATATATGTTATTTCCTTCTTAGGAAACCATGTTTGCTAGACTTATGAGTCGAGGTGCCTTCTACATTGAAATGCACAAGAGGGTGAAGGATGGCTCATTTGTTAGTGATGAAGCAAGGGTTATTTGCATATGTATTTACTATATACTTCATTTTAATTTAATTTATGTGAATATAATTTTTTTTATTTGGTTTAATTGCAAGAAATTCTTTCCAATCTTGAAAAACAATAAGGTTCATCCCAACCAATTAGTTAGCATGATTCTCTTATGTAAGTTTTAGGCCCAAAGCATTCAAGTAGGGTTTGAGGCCTAGGATTTGGCCTTACTTTTACCTAGGCTTTTAGCACAAACTCACATAATTTGAATTTGTCATTTAATGTTGGTGATGGTACTTATGCCTGCAAAGTTACTGAATTGAAGTCCTAATTATAGTCTAAAGATAAGTAAATCAAGACAATGCAGCAGTGTGTGTAGTATCTCTTCAAAGGAGTTTATGGAAATATGTCGCAACCGCCAGAGCTTGCTTCAATACTTGTCCTTAAGGTATAAATTTGGTGATTGAGTGTTGAGTTCTTGTGTTAGTTCTGTTTTATAACTAAATGTATATACATTCAATTTGTATGACAATGTTTGGATTTTTCCAGGGAGATGCACTTCACCTGTGTCCCTCATCTTCATCTAGCCACGCATCAAATAGTTAGGGATCATTTTCAAGTTATGATGTTTTGTACATTTGTAAATTTTTAGTTAAACAATGTTATGCCCAATTACAAATATCACTCTCATTTGAGGAAATTATTGTAGATTTTGCAAGTACTTAATATATTGTACTCTTTGAAAATATTATGTTTGCAAGATGTTTTATAGGTTATCCATAGTTGATTGTACATTTTAAGTTCCTTTTGATATTATTGTTTAATAAGGTTACCAAATCTACAAATTGCATGACCAAATAAAAAAAAATTGGAACTATAAATTAAGGTGGTAAAAAAATTGCTAGTAAATGAAAAGATACATGCAATTCTTGGTGGTCAGTAACCGCCATAAAATAACACTTACAATATGCGAGAGTCGAATACAGGTAGTCACAAAATCGTTAGAAAACATACATAACCGCCACTAAATACTTGAATTTGTGTCGTTTATGAATCAGTGGCAAAATTATAATTGCCAGAGAATAAATGTTTTTAGGGGACCAACTTAACTACCGATTGATAAAAACTTGAAGTTGTTCCCACAGTTGACATATGTTTGCCAGAAATTGAGTGCCGACGATGGCACAGTTGCACATTATTGATCGCCAAAAACTAAATTTTTTTATGCTTGCAATTGCTAGAAAACTATTAAAAGACCGTCAGGAAATGACTTTTTTTGCAATATGCCATTTTGGCTAATTTCAAATTTAAAGTCATACTAAATATATTAGATTATTATTGATTAGTTTTTTTAATAAAAATTAATTATATACATAAAATATTCATAAATTTTATACAATCAAATTTAAATGTCAAGTAATAAAAAATTGCATAACTCAGCTTTTGTATGTGTGGATGAGTAAATCTAGTATGTTCAAAATTTAAAAAGATATAGTGATATAATATCAAAACTCAATATTATAATTGCTTTGACATGCCATTAGGGGTAGAGTTAGAAAATAAAAAAGAATCCATTATTGTGACAAAATTTGGCTGAAAGATATTCCTTTGACATATATTCAGGTTTCCTTAAGCTTAGTAAGGAACCTTCCTTTGCTATTTCCTCACAATTACTAGAGAAAGCCATACTAACAAAAAAAATTATTCCTAAATTTTACTGAACTCAAAAATGTCTCTAACCATGTGGTTAAAATTGGATGCTAACAATTGTGTGCATATTAATTGATTTATCTTTTACTTGACCTAATAAGCATCCAAATCAAACGTAGGACTTTATATCATATAATGATGATGTTCAGGTTGGTGAGCTTGATCCAACAAAATAGTTGTTCATATGTTTAAGACTTACCCCAACTTGGCATTGAGCTTCTGAGAATTACTTGAAGATGAAGGAATGGCAAAAGTATTTGTTGAATGATGCCATAGTTCTACTATCTAGGTTATAGACTCATTAAGTAAGATGAAATGATTTTTGTAGTAGTAAGAATGAGAATAAAAATGAATTTTAATGAAATAAAATCACATGGTTCAAAACTATGTTTAGTACGATAGAAAAATGTTAGAGAATTATAGATTTTCTTTTTGGTATGTAATCAACATGGACAAAACTATCCCTCTTGAAAAATATAAAAATTAATATTATTTTATTACAAAAATGATTGGCCTTCATCTTTTTCACCTTTACTATGCATACACCTCATTATGCAAAGAGAAGATGGTGTCAAGCTTGATGAAATAATAACATATATCAAATAAAGGACACATCTAATGGCATTCACAGATGGAAGGTTTGTTAAAACTCTAACTAAGCACTCACTAGTGCTTGCCAAAACGATGATTGCAGTATTAGGGATATATATGGTTGTTCTAATTAGGGCAGTTTGTGTTAGAAATAAACTCAATTTTGGCCCAAGGTATTGTAAGCCATAATCCACACCTTGCAATCCAATTCATGTTAGGCCCATTAGTTTAAGCCTATTATCTATAATTGTCTTATTTAATGAAGTAGGTGTTAGTTGGAAGATGTAGTAAATAGATGTAGAAGTAGGTGGTAGTTAGAAGGTAGTTAGAAGTTACATTAAATGAATGTTAGTTGTAACCTTCTCTTGAGTCTTATAAATAGAAGATGATCCTCCCATTGTTGTATTAAGCCTAAAAGGCAAATTTAATAGAAATATTCCTTTATCTCCATTAATATTTCTCTTTTCCATTCTTAAAATTTCCTCTTCCTATATTCTAAACCCAAATAGCCTTACCTTTTCTTTAATCAGAGCCCAACCATCTTTGAAAAAGATGGAAAATAACATATTTCCCTTCTAATTCCTTCGCTTAACCAAAGACAACTATAGAAGTTGGAGTATTCGTGTGAAGGCTCTTCTAGATTCTCACAACGTATGGGAGATGGTAGAGAAAGGTTATAAGGTACCTTAGAATGAGGATTCCTTAAGTCCTACCCAAAGGGAGACTTTGCATAAGGTAAGAAGGAAGGATCAATAAATGCTTACTCTTATTCACCAATGCTTGGACGATGTCATGTTCTATAAGTTTGCTCATGCATCCACTTTCAAATAGGCTTGGGAGATTCTTCAAAATGCATACAAGGGCATAGAAAAAGTAAAGAAGGTATGGCTACAAACCCTTCGAAGTGAGTTTGAAGCACTTCACATAAAAAAATTTGAAAATATTTTTGATTATTCTATTAGAGTATTGTCTATTGTTAATGAAATGAAAAGAAATGGAAAAGCCTTGGACGATACCCAAGTGATAGAGAAAATTCTTCGATCTTTAACTCCTAATTTTGATCATATTGTTGTTGCAATTGAAGAACAAAAAAATATAAACACCATGACTATTGATTAACTCATGGGGTCATTACAAGCTCACAAAGAAAGGATGAGGAAGAAGAAGATGATTGAGCCATTGGAACAAGCTTTTTACTCAAAGGCCACTCTTAAAGAGAGGACGGACTGTGATGGAGAATGCAAATGGCAAGGACGTGATTATGGCCAAGCACGTGGTCAAGGCCGAGGAAGAGAAGGCAGAGACAATTATAATAATTATGAAGAAAGTAGTCATGGTTCTCAAAGAGCACGTGGGAAAGGAAGCAAAAGTCAAAGGTATGAAAAATCTCAAATCAAATGCTTTACTTGTCACAAATTTGGCCATTATTCTTCCAAGTGTAGAAACGCTAATTGTGTGAAAGAGAAAGCTAATCTTGTAGAAGTGAAGGAAGATGTTGAGCTCACTTTGTTGATAACTAAGGAGAATAGCGAATCATAGAAAAACATATATTATCTTAACATTCGGGTAAGTAACCATATGACTGGTCATAAAAGTTAGTTTATGAGCAAATTAATGGATATGTCACATTTGGCGATGAGTCCAAGATATCTATTCAAGGAAAAGGCAAAATCCTAGTTCTTCTTAAAGATGAAAGCACCAATTCATTTCTGATGTTTATTATGTGCTAAGTTTGAAGAACAATATCTTAAGTTTAGGGCAATTACTTGAAAAAGACTTTGATATACACATGAAAAATCATCATCATTATTTCAAAGATTAAAAAGGAACTCTAATAGCTAAAGTGCCAATGGTAAGAAATAGACTGCTCCTAATTGAAATTCAAAATGATAATGCCAAATGTTTAAAGGCATGTTTGAAAGATAACTCTTAGCTTTGACATATAAGGCTTGGCCATCTAAATTTTGACAGTATGAAATTAATGTTAACTAAGAGCATGGTCAAAGGATTGCCTCCAATAGATCATATTAATTAATTGTGCAAAGAATGTCTTCTTGGAAAGCATTTTGGAAAAGCTTTTCCAAAAGAAGCGCATCAAGAGCTAATGAGCCTTTACAACTCTTACATGTTGATTTGTGTGGCCTTATAACTTCAAGCTCATATGGTAAGAATAATTAATTTTTACTTTTTATTGATGATTTTTCAAGAAAGCATGGGTATATTTTTTTTAAAAAAAATAAGAAGCATTTGAAGTGCTCAAAAGGTTCAAAGCTCTTGTTGAAAAAGAAAGTGCCTATAAAATTGAGGCCTTGAGGACTGATAGAGGAGCTGAATTCACATAAAAAGAATTCCATGAATTTTGCGTTACAAATGGGATTTGCCGTCCTTTAACAGTGCTTGATCACCATAACACAACGGTGTAGTTGGAACGAAAAACATAACTATACTTAAAATGGCTTGAAGCATGCTAAAATGCAAGAAGATGCCTAAAGAATTTTGGGTTGAAGCAGTTGATTGTGTTATTTATATTTCCAATTGATGCCCAACTAAAAGTATTGATTGTGAAACTCCATATGAAGCATGGAGTGGGAGAAAGCCAAATATCTTACATTTACAAGTTTTTGAAAGCTCTTTTCCTACTCATTTCCAACGGATCTATTAGACTTCAATCTATATAAACTTAACCTAGAGACTTTGAAATAACAAGAAAAACATTCAAGAATAATTATAACATTAGTTTCTATCATCTTATTAGCTCTTCATCATATTAATGCCTCATTGTATCATCTACTCTATTTAAGAGAGTTTATCATATGTAATTTATCCTTTTTCTTTTTTTTTTAGAGAAAAGCTCAAGGAGATTTCTTAAGGGTGTCAAGCTAAGAGAGAGCTTGGGTTTAGGGGGAGTATAACCCTATGAGAGAATTCAAAGAGGTTCCTTGAAGGTGTCAAGCTATGAGAGCTTGGATTTAGGGAGAGTAAATCCCTAAGAGAGAATTCAAGGAGGTTCCTTAAAAGTATCAAGTTGTGAGAGCTTGGGCATTAGGAGAGATTCTCCTAGGTGTTGTATTGATTTTCTGAGATAGTGAAAAATCCCAGAGGTTGCTTAGAGATTGGATGTAGGCTTGGGTAGAAGCCAAACCAGGATAAATCTTTGTGTCTACTCTTCTCCCTTACTCTATTTACATATGGCATTTATCTTTTATTGTTCTACTTCAATTTTAAAAGAGAGTTTTTCAGTAGAATTTTTATAGAACCCAATTCACCCCTTCTTGGGTTCCAGCCTTGCTCAATAGGAATGTCAAATGAGTAACTCTAAAATTCTATCTTGTCATCCAAAATTCTTTTTTCTTTTGCTTGTCCTTTCAAATTGGAGAATTTTGGATTGAATATCTGAACAGAATGGCAAACAAGATGACGTTTTAACTGTCATATTATAATACAAAAGTCCATTTAGGACTTAACTCAAACTCTCATTAAACCAAGGCTATATTAAAATTTTCAACAACACCTATAAAAATACATAGCTTTTGAAAACTCCTACAAGTAAGCGTTTATTTAACAGGTTTGCTAACATAAATGATCCAAACGAGTTTAAGATTCAATAATTTTTTCTCTAACAAATAGGAACTTAACATCAAAGTGTTTGGTGCGATTGGAGTTCTTAAAATTTTGAGAAAAGTTAACAGTAGATGAACTATCACAGTATATAATTAAAGGTTATGATATAGAATCAACTAGATGCATGACAGATATCAGCTTCCTTGACCATATGGCCTGGCGGGTGGCCTCAGAACAAGCAATATACTTTGCCTTCATAGTTAAGGTAGATGTTACTGATTGCTTGTAACTTTTCCATGAATTAACTTTTCTAAACATTATGAAGATGTATCCAGAAGTGGATATACAATCATCTATATATGATGGATAGTCTGAATTAAAATATCCCACTATTTCTTGTGGTTCAGACTTTATAAAAGTAAGCATTTGATGTTTTGTACCTAAAGGTATCTCAAAACTTTCTTTGCAACCTTTCAATGATCATGATCGGGATTACTTAAGTATATGCTAAGAACACTGACAACAAAAGTGATATTAAGCCGTGGTTATACCTTAACAAACATTAGGCTACAACAATAAATGTATATGGAACCTTATTTATTGTAATATTCTCAACATGATCTTTGAGGCATGATGATTTAGACAACATTTCACCTTTCTGAACAAGTGCAACACAAGGAGTGCAAGAATACATGTAAAATTTCTTCAGCATTCAATTTATATAGGTTGCCTTAAATAAGTTAAGAATGCCTCGAGATCTATCACAATGAATTTGAATTCCCAAAACATAAGACACTTCACCCAGATCTTTCATATCAAGGTGACAAGACAAGATGTGTTTTGTCTCATTTAATAAACTCACTGAGTTACTAACCCATAGGATGTCATCAACATACAACATGAGAATCATATAGTTGTTTCCTTCAAATTTATGATAAATGCAATGATATGAAACATTCTTTATAAAACTAAGTGAGGTGATTATCTCATCAAATTTCAAATACCACTACCTTGAGGCTTGTTTAATCCCATAGATGGATTAATTCAGCTTGCACACTAAGTGCTGCTTTCTTGCTTTAGCAAATCCATCAGGCTATGTCATATAAACATCCTTAAACAAATCATCATTCAAGAATGTTGTTTTGACAGCCATTTGGTGAAGTTTAAGGTCCCACTGTGCAATAAGAACCATCACAACTTTAAAGGCATCTTTAGTAGACATTTGAAAGAATGTTTTTGTGTAATCAATTCCTTCTTTTTTATTATAGGCCTAGCTATATGTTTGGCTTTGTACCTTTTAACTTCACCATTGACCTTTCTTTTGGTCTTAATGACCCATTTACAGTCAACAGGCTTGCATTCATCTGGTAACTCTACAAGTTCCCACACATAATTATGATACATAGAGGTCATTTCATCATTCATAGCCTCCAACTACTTAGATGAATGAATTTGTAACAGAGCTTCATCATAAGAAATAGGATCTGTGCCATCAACAATATCTGACTCAAATTCCTGTAAGTATACTATACAATCATGTAGAATTATAGGTTTACAAATCCTTTATGACCATATTAATTCAATCAATAGTTCTAGCACATTAATTACAGGAAGTTCCATAACAGGATTAACTAGATTCTCAACAAGAGTGTTATCTCTATTAGTGTAAATAATAAATGGAGATGGAAAAATTGACAATGATAACATGACATCCTCATTATGTAGATTGATAACTCAAAGAACATCACTTCTACTATTTAAGTCATTTTTAAAATAAAATGCTTTATCAGACTTAATTCAACTAGAATCAAGTTTATTAAGCTAGAGCTTATAAAGTTTCACCTCTTCTTTACAACCTCATACATGAATTTTCTTCAACTTAGGTCTTTTATCAGTGAAAATCTCATACAGGGTCCTTTCAATTGATTTACTAGGTACTTGATTCAAGATATAAACTGTTGTTTTAAAGGCATCAACCTACAAAAACTTTGCCAAGGAAGAGTGACTGATTATGCTTCTGACCATGTCCATCAAGGTGTGATTTCGCTTCTCAGCAACTTTATTTTATTATGGAGTGCTAAGCATGATATGTTAAGCTTTAATTCCATGCTTTTATAAGAATAGAGCAAAAAGTATAAGGTTTTTACTCGTTTTAGTATAATTACCATAATATTCACCACTTTTATATAATCTTACACATTTGATTGCTTTCTTAGATTTCAGCTCAGCAGTAGCCTTAAATGCCTTAAGCATCCAATGATTCTAATTTCTCACGTAATAGATTTACCTATCTATATCTAGAATAATCATCTTTCAAGGTGATAAAATATTTGTAATCACCAACAGCAACAAGAGCAATAGGTCCACTGCTATCTATGTGGATCAAGTCCAAAATACTTTAATATCTTATTGCCCCTATCCTCCTAGCTCTAACGGGAAGCTTTCCCTTGATATAATAAATACACGATTCAAGGTTAGAGCAATCTAATTCATGTAATATTTTCTGTTTGACTATCCATTCTAATATCTCTTTAGAGATATTACCTAAACCTAATGCTGCAACATAGAAAAAGTCTTATCAATTCTTTGGCATTTGTGTTCAATAACAATATTAATATGTGCCCCAAAGGAAGAATTTGAACTAACATTGACAGTCAAGTAATACAATCCACTCATTAAGCTAGTAGTTCAAACAATAATTAAATTAAAGAAAATGTCATTCTTTCTATTTCCTTGCCAAAAAGAATAACTATGTTTGTCTAATATAAAACTAGAAATCAAATTCCTCCATAAGGAGGGTATATAGACAACATCATTTAAAACTAAACAATGTCTAAAAGATAAGTTCAAAACTATAGTTTCTATGTAATCCACTATAGCTGAACTTCCTTCCACTCTTAAGATGGTCTTTTCCCTTTCATTTGGGCTCCTTCTATCTTTGAGCCCATGTAAGGAATTAGTTACATGAATAGTTGCTTTAGAATCTAACCACTAACAATTAGAAGAGGTTTTAAAACTATTGGATTCAAAATAAACTAGAGTTAGAGGTGCAATATCAAAATAGATTCCTTCTTTCCCATGCTTATTCTTTAGTTTGAGACAATATGAAATCTTATGGCTAGGCTTCTTATAATAATGACATTCACCCTTAAATGACTTTGTCTTTTGACCCTGATTACCTTTGTTTTCTTCTTAGGTCTAAATGGTTTCTTGCCATTAACTTTACCCTTATATTTTTTTCATTATGTTTCCCACTTTTAACCTTGTTGCATGAACCTTGAGAAATATAATTCACTAATTGAACATATGAATTCACCTTCTTTACTGATTCCTTCTCTTAAGTCACTATAGGGATCATCTGACCAATAGTCCATTTAACTTTTAAGGATTGTAAGTGGTTCTATGAACCCCATACTCAACTGGAAGAGATTACAAAACTTGGTAGACTAGGTAACTTTTACCAAAGTCCATATTTAATCACTTTAGTTTATTGAAATAGTTGACTAGCTTTATCATGTGCTTACACATACTTGACACTCTATCATAATGAGTGTTGTTCAGCAAAGAGAGATAATATGTCTTCTATGCCTTATCAAACTTCTTAAATTTTTCACTTTCAACATTGAGATATTCAATAGTTATGTCCTCCTCAAGAATACTCTATCTAATAGTTTTCTCAATTGTGTATTTCATGACTGTCAGATAGATCCTATTGGATTCATAACATTGCTTAGGATAAACAGTGTTAGTAGCATTTGACTCAACAATGAGATCTGTTAGTTTTAGTTTTCTCATGGCTAAATCCTCCTTGAAAATAGCCAAGTACATATTAAGGGACTCATTCCAATCATCAAAATTAGTTTCATTCAAAGTTTTCACCATAGATAGTTGCTAAAACATAAAAGCTAAGGGAGCAACAAAATAGGAATAATTAATTATGTCTCAAAAATATAATTATAAAACATGGTTTCCTTCACAAAAATTAACTTATGCAACTATATAACAAGATGTTTATCATAATTCTACCTATGGGTCTTAATCTATAATAAGCCAAGAAAACTCATATATACTAAAGTCTTAACCATAAAGAGAAACAATAAAAAAATGCATCCACAGTTTCCATACAAGCAACAATGCTTCCATCAATTAAAAGAACACTTCTAACAAGTCACAAATAGCCCTAATTCATAAAATTATATTAACAATGTCACACTGATAAGGTATATCCATGGCCAAGATAATACACACTCTCTTGTCAGCTTCTCTTAACATTTAACTGCATCCTAATAATTATAATAAAGTATCTCAAAGGAGAAAGGAATAAAGTAACAAATAGGTTGTCCACAAAGAAGAACATCATCATGATTGGGCCTATGATAGGTGAACTCACAATCATTGGGTGTAGGTGATCCAAAAAGTCTATAACTGATTCAATACATAATTATTCCTTAATACATGTGTTCAAATAAGGAATGAAATTCACCAATTATGCAAATAAATTTGTTTTAATTTTTCCAAGCATTATCAAGGAGAGTGAGCAAATCATGTTGCTCTTTACTATGTATGGTCAGTATACAAAGTTTTCCAAGTTAAAATACCTTAATTACTAACTGTTTTAAAGCCTTAAATCTCTAAAAAAATTTGAAACTCCCATTTATAGGCTAAAAAAATTCTAAAAAAATACCACAAAATGGGAGTAGGCGAGTGGAGTGGAACTGTAAAAGTTTGGCAACCTAACGATTTGTGCATGAGGCAAACATGCTTGCATGTGCTTGGCTTGCACATGGGCTTTGCCCTAAGCACCTAGTCCATCTCCATCTTCTTTTGAACGAGTTTGAACTAGGTCTTTCAACTCAATTTCAACCTATTAATACAACCTGGCGATTTTCTAGGTTTTATGGTGTGAAAAGGGTAACAAAAGGTTCATAATCCTGTAATATACTAAACCCCTCAAGTAATTTTAACAAAGAACACTGCAATGTGGAGGATTATGGATTGAAAGAAAAGGGGTTCATGCATTATTCAAGTAATGATGATAGCTTTTGATTTTGCAAGTTTTAAAAGGTAAAATGGGCACCATTTTACTCAAATCAATTTAGCAAAAGAAACCCCTCAAACAATTTCAAAAAATTCCCTCCATGGTTGTAAGTATTTGTCTCCAAAAATGAATAAGGTTCTTACAATTTTAAATGTTTCACACACAAGGTACATCAGATGAAATAGCATATATGAATTAGCCCTTTTTTGTAACATATATTTAATAGAATAGCCCATGAAAAGAAAAACTAAACTTTATAACATGCTTTAATGCAATTTACTAACAATAATATCTCTAAATATGTTTTGAAAGGGAGATATAAAATTACAAGTGATCTTACTTAAAGGAGGAGCAGCTATAGTGAAGATCTTTAACTTAAAAATGGTTAGCAAGAAAATCATGTTAAAATAACTGTTGATGCAAATTGATGTAATGCTTGCACACAAGTGTACATGGTCAACAAGTAGTATAATGATAAGTGGAGTATTAATCCTTCAAAGACTTGGTCTTAATTGCCACTGATGACCTATTCTTAAGCCTTTTTATTATTTAGAACTATATTAACTATGTATAAGCAGAAATTCAAATGTTGATTAATTAACTCTATTTAACGAGCCTAGGATTTTATACCTTATAGGATTGCTTTCTTTTACAGTTAATGCTTTAATCACTTAATGATTGAATTATTAACCTAGAAATCTTAAATGCCTATATATTTTTGTAGAATTCATATAGTCTAAGTTAAATCTCTTAATTCCCTATATGTTTATGAAAATTAGTAGAGATTTTACCTCATAAGTTCTATAACTAACTATAGTTATCAAAGATATTCAAGTACTTTTGTCTTGAGTGTGAATTGCACAAGAGAAAATAATGATTATACGCATCCAGTTCTAAAATTTAAGCTACCTTGTCAAGTTAACCTAACTTCTAAAATCTATATAAGATTATTAAACTTAGAAAGAAATATGCACAAGATGAAGATAAACAATCATTCGTTAAGTAAGTTCGAAACAAACTTTAATAGAAATGTAACCCTAGCAAGGGTTTCAGTAAAAAAAAAATTCTTATAAACAACCTACTAGCCAATCATTGGCATACGTTTAAAGTTTAAAAGATGAAAACAAAACAAAACAAAACAAAACAAACCAAGAAGAAAGAAGAGGGAAAAGTTCAGAGGAGGCATAACACTAAATGAGTAGCATTTGTAGTGGAACCCTATCCTTGTTGCCTTGAAACCCTACTCGAATGTCTCTCCTCTGTAGTGTCTTCGATACTCTCTCTTACTTGATGTAATTTGTAGCACACCTTTAAAACCCTTTAGAGTTTGAGTTTGAGTGGCACTAGGTGTCTTAATCCCATTAAAACTCTAATTGTTCAATTAAAGTTTTTGACAGCACACCAGGGCAATGACTTCTTAGCTCCTAGGTGCTAACTTTCTATTTTTAGAGCCTAAGCACTGGCTCTGTGCTACTTGGGCATGAAGTCACTGGAATTGGTGCCCCAGTCATTTCTTCTGACTTAACCTAGATTTCTTCAGCAAGTGGTGCCTGGGCACTACTATTATGGTGCCTGAGCGTCATATCTCTAGTTTTGACTCCCAAATGTTGAAATATTAGTGCCTAGACACTTGAATCTTCTTCATGTTTTTCAAACTTTTTCACCCTTTTTTGCTATTGTTGTTCTGGCTTTATTTCCTGAAGTTCATCACGAAGAATGCTTAACTCTTTGCTCAATAAAGGTCAGAGGTAAACTTTTAAGTTTTAAATGAAACTTCTTTGAAACCAATGAGATTTTATCTATAATTTAAGTGTTTTTGTTATTAATATTGCCATAGATAACTCTCTTTTAAAGAGTTATTAGTAACATATGTAGATATGTTCAGACTTAGAAGATATAAGAGAGTAAATAATCTGACATGAAGGAATAGTAGAAATAGTGTGAATCTTTGAGGTAGAATATTAGTAAAGGATAATAACCCACAAAGCCCTAGTTCTCTAGTTCTCAGAGAGAGTTTAATGAACAAATATACTAAAATTATTGCTTCACCAAAATAACTAAAGAGTCTTTATTTGAAATAACTCATTTTTCAATATATATTAAATAAAATAGGTTTTTAATATTGAAGAAAATGAGCCTATTAATAAGACTCACTTAAATAAGCCCAATACATCTCTCTCAATTAACTACTCTCAATTAGTAACTTTATAAGATAATTACTAATCAACTTAGGTTGTGGGTCGAGGTTCTATTCAATGGGTTAAGGGATAATCCAACCCATCAATGATAATCTATTATCAATATAGACCCAATCCATTCTTAGTCTAATAATATTAATTGCCTAACTAGTATGCATAAGAAATTGATATAATGATAATTAATGTTAATCCATATAATATTTAAAAGTATTTAACAATGTGAAGTTCAGAAATGAAATCAGACAAAGATCACTAGATGAGATTGGGAAACAAGTGATGTTAACAATAACATACATTAGTTTCCATATCTGAACAAAATGGAATGCAAAATGACATTTAGGTGTCATATTACATCATAAAAGCCCCTTTAGGACTCAACTCATACTTCCACTAGACTATGACTTAATTAGAGATTCGACAAGACCCACCCATATAAGTTACAAGATTTCAAAATACTATTATGGGTAGGCCTTTGGTCAATGGATTTGCAAGCATATGTCCCCCATAAATGTTAACCATATGATTTAGAGATAAGGAAAAATTTAGAAATGAAACATGAATCAAGAACATCAAATGTAATAAGAAAAACAATGTTATAAATGTTAACAAAGTTTCAATTTTGATTTGTATAAAAAAATTTGGCACAACCAAGAACATTGAATCTGATTAGGAAACAAATGTTATAATTGGAAAAATACACCGAAGTGTTCTTTAAGAATATAATTCAGACTCCTACTGAACCATGACATCAAAAATTTTTGAAATACCCAAGAGTAAAATGTTTCCAAAACTCTAATAAGTTAGTCTTGGTGATGGATCACCTAAAATGTTTAATATGAGTATGAGATTTCCAAATCTCCTCTCTAACAAATAGGAATTATGTATTAAAATTTTAATGTAAATTAAATTCCTGTAATTTTGATATAAGCCCATAATAGAGTTATTGTTGCAACAAAAATGGTCAAGACTTAAAATATGTGCACAACAAAAATTCATCTCCTTAACTAACTACATTCCTTGACAAATGGACATAACATAACAAGTGAAATACTATCCACTTATATATATGAGGTAGCTGTAAGTGTACATTTGACACTTCTTAATAGAACAACTCTTCCAAAACATCATAAAGATGAAAACAGAGGTTGAGTAAGTGTTCGTATGACACTTTCCAATAAGACAATTCCTCTAGGATATCACTAAGATGTATACACAAGTTGAGGCAGCTATAAGTGTCAATTTGACACTTTACCATAGAATAGCTCCTCCAAACAACACAATTCTTAAGTTGAGGTAGCTATAAGTGTTTATTTGACACTTTACTACAACATAGCTCCTCTTAAAACATCATAAGGTGTACATACAAAATAGATTTCAAATAATCAATCAAATCACATAATTTAAATCCAAGTTTTCAATAATTACAAGTGAATCAAATTCATTTTAATTGAACATATGATTCCAAATACCTTTTAGGTAAAACATAACTATCTAAACAGCTATCCAATAATCCAAAATATGATTACTCAATTTAAAGTACACTATATCACAAGCTATATCAATACAAGTGTCTACTTAAGCGTAACCAAACTGCCAACAATGGAAGCAAATGAAAATTTCTTTCCATCTCAATCCTCTCTTTGTTACATTAAGGACTTAAGAGATTTAAATGACCCATATGTCACCTATTTGAATAGGTACACTATGAAACAAATAAGAGAGCCTTTTGAATTCTATAAGCACTTGGTTAACATGAATTTCTTAAGACAAAATGGTATCACAATGGAACTGAATTCCAATAACATGAGAGGTCTCACTAAGATATATCATGTTAGGCTAACACTAAGAGATTAACATCACACAAGAAGTTAATGTCACTTCAAGCTAATAGTATGTCTTTAACATAAATTACAAAAATAAATTCATGGCTTCGTATAACCTCATTAAATTGAAGATCATATTGCCTCAAAATTTATTTCAACCTAAGATAGATTATTCAATTTGCATATTAAGTGTTTTTTTATTAATAATTTCATAAAACCATCCATCGTGGTTCGCTAATCTCTTATCATAAGTCCATATTTAATGAATTTAGCTTGTTAAAGTAGTTAACTAAGTTCGTCATGTGCTTAGGCACTTCAGACACTACATCATAATGTGTGTTGTCCAATAAAAAGAGATAACAGGCCTTCTGCATCTTATCAAACTTCTTGAACTTCTTACTTACAACCCTAAGGTATTAGACATAAGTGTCCTCTGAAATACTCTGATAGTCTTTTCAATAGCGTACTTTATAACTGCCAGACAGATCTTGTTAGACTCATGCCATCACTTGTGATAAGTTCTATCAGATGCACTAGACTTAATAGTAAGATTTGTCGGCTTTAATTCCCTCATGGCCAAATAATCCTCCTTAGAGATAGATGAGTACATATCAAGGGACTCATTTCAATCATCAAAGTTAGTCTCATTCAGAGTTTTTACCATAAACAATTGCTAAAACTTAGAACCTAAGGTAACATGAAACATTAATTATGTCCTGAAGATATAATTATAAAACAAAGTTTCCTTCACAAAACCTAGCTTATACAATTGTATAAAAAAATGTTCATTATAATCCCACATAAGGGTCCTAGATTATAACAAAACAAGAAACTTATGCATACCATAGATTTGACCATAAAGAGAAATAACACATAAATGCATCTATAGTTTCCATATTGATAGGATACAAGCAACCATGAAAGCATTAATTAAAAGAATGTTGCTAACAAGTCATAAATAGGCATAATTCACAAAATTATATTAACAATGTCACTTTTTTGTGGACTTATCATAACATTTAACTTATCTTTAATAATTAGCATAAAGTGTCTTTAGAAGAAGGGAATGGACAACAACCATAACATAGGTTGTTTACAAGGGGAACACTATCATGATTAGGCCCATAATTAGTGAACTCACAATTATTAGGTGTAATTGACCCAAGAGGTCTACAACATATTCCATACCCAACACGTTCCTTTAGATACATGCTTAAATTGGGAATAAAACCCACCAAATAATGCAAATAAATTCATTTTAATTTATCCACATAGTATTAAGGAGAATGAGCATAGTATGTTATTCCTCAATATGTTTAGTCAATACACAATCTTTTTTAGGTTAAAACACCTCAATTACTTGCTATTTTAAGGCTTTAAATATTTAAGAAATTTCAAAACTCTTATTTCTAGGGTTAAAAAATTCTGGAAAAAATTACAAAAAATAAGAAATGATGTGTGGAGTTACACTATAAAAATTTGAGGTCTAAATGAGCAGCGTGTGTGTCTCATATGCCATCACACATAGAAGACTTCTTCTTCTTCCCTAATCGGGTATGTAACTAGGTCATTTTGACCCAGTTCTGACCTATTTCTAAACTTGATGTTATATAAAGTTTCAAGGGATGAAATTGGTGCCAAAATGATTGTCTTTCAATAATCTAACTAACCCCCAAAACAATTTTGGCAATCAACGCAACATCTGAGAGAAATTTTGATTAAAAAAAAAAATGAGGTTTTGCATGAGTTGCACTTTAATGTAAGTCAATGTTTTTTTGTGTGCTTTCAAAGTGCCAAGCATGTTGTATTACTCAAAACACTCCAAGAAAGTAAATTCTTCTTCCTATTTTAAAAAATTCCTTCACAATGTTAGGTACTTCAATCTGAAATTAAAATGGGTTCATATAGTCTCAAATATTTCAGAAAAGGAAACAATTGAGTAGATAAAGATGAATTAATTCATACGTTTATGAGTGACACAAACAAAATAGCTTATGGGAAAAGAAGGATTGAAAATTTAAACCTTGCTCAGATTTTATTTGCTAAAGTAACATATATAGATATGTTCAAATTGGAAGATACAAGAGAGTACATAATTTGACCTGAAGGAGCAGCAGCCATAATGTGAATCTTCAAGGTAAAAACTTAGTAGTGGGCAACAATGCAAAAAACATTAGTTCTCAAAGATAGTTGAATGCAAAGAAGAAAGATACCAAAAGAGTCTTTATTCGAAATAACTCATTTTTCAATACATATTAAATAAAATTGGTTCTTAATATTGAAAGAAATAAGCCCATTAACAAGACTTACTTAGACAAGCCGAACACATCTCTCTCAATTAACTACTTTTAATTAGTAACGTGATGGGATAATTACCAATCAACTTAGGTTATGGATTAGGGTCTCTACTCAATATGTTAGTAGATAATCCAGCCCATCACTAATTATCTACTATCAACGTGAACCCAATCTATCCTTGGTTTAGTCTAATAATATTAATTGCCTAATTACTAAGCACAAGAAATTAATCTAATAATAGAATTAATGCTAATCCATATATTATTTAAAAATATTCTAACACAACCTACAATTCCCAAGTTCACAGAGAGAGTTAAACATAGATGATAGAGAGAGATAAAACTAGGGATTTGTAAATAGTTGAAAAGTCTTTAAATTATTTAAAAAAAACCTTTAGACATATATTTTAAAATCAAAAATAGGTTTTGTTATATAATGAAATAAGCTCATTAACAAGACTTATATATATGACCCTAATCTCTCTCTTAATATTAACTTTCAATTAGTGATTTGATAGGACAATCACTAGTCAACATTGGGCTGTAGGTTGGGGTCTCTACTAATGGGCTTGTGGATAGTCCAGCCTATAACTAATTAATTATCCACAATCAATATAGACCTAATCCATTCTTGGTTTAGACTAAAACATTAATTGCCCAATTTAACAACCATAAAATTAATCTAATAATAAGATAACGCTAATCAACAACATAATTAAAATTATTCTAACAACATTTGCCAAAATGAATTTGTCAGTCACTTCCAATGAGAAGCGAGTGTCACAGTTGAGAATATGTGTTTAAGAAAAACAAGTTAGGAAAAAAAGACAAGGAAATTTTATAGTCTAGATTAAACAAGACGTGAAGGTTATACATATGTTATATGTTTGGAAATCATATTGTTTCATTGAAGGTATCATTTTAATACTTCATAATACTTAATGAAGTAAGGGTATAAAGCCTCCTTTTATTATACATGGTATTGGAATGGAATTTTTTTAAAAATGGATTTAGTTCAAAAAATTGAGAACAAATTTTGAAGGAGAATTTGAAGTGAGAGATGGTCAAAGGATTTTTATGTATAAGTACACATTCTATTCCTTTATCTTTCAAGGCTAATACTTATATATATTCATATTTGAGTGTATTTATCTAACTTTGTCATAAAAAATTATATAAGTTATATATATATATATATATATATATATAGACTTAAATAATGACATATATGTGCAACATTGATGATTATCATGTGAAATTCTAATGTTAATGAGAATAGTTAATAATTATTATGTAACTTCTAATTTAATTAGAATAGATGATGACTTGTGAAATTATAACATTATTTAGAATAGTTGATAATTATCTTGTAAATTCTAATTCAATTAGAATGGATAATTATTGTGCGGGATTTGAAATTGCAATGACAAGATAGTATAAAGTTATATGGTTATGATTTTGATAAGCATGTTGTTTGTGAATTTTAAAAATTTTAAAATTGTTGTCAATATGAACATATCTAGTGGAGAAAACTATTTTAAAATAGTACACTAGATGAAATTATTTTGTCTTATGGTTAACTAAGCATTGATGCATGTAAATTTATTTAGTAATTTCTATGCTTAGAAATCATGCATGACTATTTTGTAGATATGGATTTGTGTGAATAAAAGAAGTATCTATAAGTTCAAATAATATTTTAAAAATTAGATATTATTTTATATTCAAATTAGAAGGCATAAGGGGTTTAGCCATGATATAATTAAAAAGTTATCAAGTTTTAATATCTTGGTTTTAAAAAGATGCAAACCCTAATGGTATTTCACACATATAAATCAAACAATAGATAAGCAATTTTTTTATTTGTTTTATTGATTTATTGGATTCCTGTAGTGTGTACAATTTAAATTGTACTAAAAGTAAATATATTTCATAGTTTACAAACTACAAAACTAAAATTGATGTCCAAATAATAGTTATTCAGAGTTAATGATTGTCCTAGGATATATTGAAAGTAATATGAATCTAGGACTAGAATTAAAGAAACTCTCTTATAGTACTGGTTGGAAATACTTTTACCTACTTGGATAACTAGTGTATATCTTGTTTTGTGTTTATCGATATTTAAAATAGAATTTTTACTCCTAAATATATAGAGAGGTGTGTAACTCATTCCATTATGAGTTTGTCGTATATAAAATAGTGAACAAAGAGAAAAATGATTGATGAATAAGTAAAGAGTTCTAGTTGGGGGTGCACAACCACCAGGCCGGTTAGGCCATATACGAACTCGAGGCCTAGCCCACTGATAGGACTGAGACTATTTTTTAGCCCAAGCCTGGTGGACTCGGTGAAGCACTAGGCCAGGTAAGGCAAGTTCGAGCTGGGCTGAGACTGTAAGCAGATTTGAGCTAAAGACCAAGGCCATAAATATGACATAAACATAAAATCATACAATTGACTAAACATAGAATACCAATCAGAAATTATCTTTACTATGTAGCACATCAGGCATGAAACATATAAAGCAACAGGTAATATTTAATATTTATCATGTAGGAAACCTGCTTTAATTTTCAAACAAGAATGAATATTAAGAATATGAAGAAGATTAAGCAGGACATATAATGTGCACCCAATTTACGAAAATAAACAATTTTATGTCTAGTACCAAAATTGAAAAAGATGTAACAATAACAACATTGATTGCAAAGGAATACTCCATAGATGCCAACAAAAGATATGGCATGTTGATCTGCATTAAAACATGTTATACAAGATAGTATTAAAAAAGTTTGTATATTATAACTTAACAAAGGTTTTAAAAACAGATAAAATGTTTCTTGACATATTATAGACAACATTAGTTAATTTGGGATGCTAATTTAATCATACAAAACTGGAGTTTGTAGGACAAAGTCATATATACTTCCTAAGCTGCGAATGTATGCTTGAACACATCTAACTCTAATAAGGGTCTAAATATTCATTTAGTGACACCAGTGATAAATTATACAACATGATGCCATTATCATCTTTATATTGCAGTTGTGTGCATTATTATATACAAAGCTCTTCATAATTTATTACTTCTTGAATTTGAAGTTTGATAAGGTTTTATTCCACAGTTAACATGGGTGATATAAGCTTTGACATGAGGATCTACCATGTTTTTGAATGTGTCCCTTGTTCAGTGAGAGGTATGGTTTTAGTGTGTTATAAATGTGATTGTTAGAATTATAAAAATTATTGTTGGAGATGCAGAAGTCAGCAACACAATAGAATACAGAAGAGATGAAAGAAGAATTCACAACATAGAAATGATGAAAGAACGCAAAAGAGAGCAAATAATATAACACTACTGTAATATTCCAAGAAATTCTCATTTAACAATTCATCTTAGTGAATTAATTTTGTAAATATCTATATTATTAGAGGAAGGAAGGCAATACATTGGGGTAAAATATGAAAATTTAAATGGATGAAAAAAAATTGAAATTAAGAAAAACTCATTTTTTTTCAAGTACCATTTTACATGAATATGAGCTTGGTTCAATAGCTAAATCTCAGAAGCCATATCCCTAATGTCATAAGTTCAAATACCACTATGACCATTTAGACAATAATCCATTAATATTAATAATAATATTATTATTATTATTAGGATGATATGCCCCTTACAAAATGACCAAAATACCCTTAACTTTCTCTCCCTCATGCTCATTTTTTCCTCATCCATGAATACTCTCATCTGTGTGTGGGCCAGAAAATTCTCCTCCCTCTTTCTTCAATGTTTTGTTCTGATATGCTCCTCCACCATTGGCTCTCCCATTTTTTGCCACCACCCCATCCATTATTGGGGCTTTGTTTAATCTATGTATTTCGTTCCTTTCATCCTCAGATTCAGCATTCAATTTCATGGTTTTGTTTTAGAAATCAAAACCCCTTTTGTGTGTGAATGGTAACGTGAATAGTTATGTGAACTGTGACTAAATTTTGGAATTTGAAATTGGGACTCAATTTGGAGGATTTTTATGAAATTTCTTTGTGGGGTTTTGATCTTAGGTAAGTATCTAAGAATTCTTATGTGTTAATTTAATGTTCAGATTGCTTAATTAAAAGCCCATTTTTATGGTTAGGAGTTGAAGTGTTTAAAGTGGAGAAATATGAAGATTTATTGTTCCTTTAGCATCATTAGACCTCAAGAAGAGGGATAAAATTTTTTGGTAGTTTTTGTTTCGAGTGGTAAGGTTTTTTTAAGAATTTTTTTTAACTTACCTTAAATTTTGTTGTTGTAAGAGGAAGCTTGATAAAGAAAAATTCAATAGAAATGACAATTATTATTGAATAATTACTTTAGTTATGAATGATATAATTTTGAAGTCATTGGATGATATTGAACAACTCAAAAGCTATGTGGAATGGATTAATTGGCCTATTTTGGCATATTTAATTTTTGGAGTTGCATATAAATAATAACTTTGGAAAGTGAGTTTTAATGTTGCTTATACATTGGGAGCTTTAATGTTTGCATTAGAAATAATTCCATTAATAGGGGTGAAAGTAGAAAAGTTACAAATCATGAGGTCATAATTTTGGAATATTTGCATAATCATATTTTTAATGGCAATGAAATTGCCAATTGGTGGAGATTTCTATTTAAAGGACATAGGGTATTACTAAAACCTTGGAGTATTTTTCTAAGTGCAATATATATGTAGGTTGGTCTTGGTCATGGGTGGAAGAAAGAAAGCTTTAACATATGAACCATTTGGGTCCCGTGAGCATTTTCTACTTGTATATGCATATATTTTGGTCATGGAAATTTTAATCATTTGAGGGAATATTTGTGATTTTAAAGAAAGAAAGCAATTTTGGACGAAGTTCATTTGATGATGACAAATTACTTGTTAATCAATTTTTTATGGGACTATTCATTATAAATTTATTCAAACTTAGATAATTATAGCGAGGGACATTAAGATCATATTTTTTTTAATTTTATTTTTAGGAGCATAGAAGGTGCACTATATCTAGCATGTAGTAGAGGAGACAAAAAGAAAATGTGCTATGTGTACCTTATCCAGGTGAGTAGATAAAGCTAATTATGTGTATTTTCTAGATTTACGCAAATTCTTGTGAAAATCGTTGTTATTGAATATCTCTGTGTCCTAGGGCAGACTTCTTGGAATTTAAAAATATTTCATCATTTATGCATCCTCTGAGTATTTGTAAGTTTCAATATGATTAAAATCTTATAGAGTCTTTTACTAAATTCTCTAAATGCCTGAATTACTCTAACTCTATATTTTCTAAAGCACTATGATTTTGTACCCCTTAATTATCTTGTTTGGTATTTTTGAATCATTCTGATTGTGTATTTCTAAATTATTCTGATTGTGCGAATTTTGAATTATTCTAATTATGTATTTCATAATTCCTCTTATTTGAATTTATGAGTTAAAAATGATTTTAAACTTATGAAATTCTCTATTCTATAAGTTGAAGTATTATGGTTTTATATTTAGGAAATACTTTGATTCTTTAATTAGAAAGATATTTTATTATGCATAAACAATGTACTGAGATTTCGATACTTTTATCTATCTTTATGCAAAAAATTTTTGAAACTCTAACTTCTGATTACAGATTTTTATAAGTTCAATAAATTTTTGGAAATACATCCAAAGCAGGACCCTATAAATAATGGCAGTAGACATTAGCCGTAGTGCACTACAATTTGTATTTACTACAAGAAAACATGAAATTAGGGATAGAATTTAGAAAGGAAATAATTTTCATGTCTAATCTATTCCAAATTTTTCAAATCCGTGTCAAATATTTTTGTTTATCTTTCTTTTTTTTTTTTTTTAAATTAATTAGAGATGGAGTTCTGGGAGGGAAAATTCTATGTCAAATAATCTGTCCCAATTTCCTCCCCAAAACCGTCACTAAAATAATTTTTACAATTATTTTCTCAACCAAATGATCTTGGGGTAGATTTCAGGCACATAATTTTCCCTCTAAAAAATTTGTGTCTAATTTTGTGTCGAATTCATGTTAAAATAAGAATATGCTAACTGAAAATAATCTAACTAAATTAGAGATGACGTTAGGGAAAAATCTGTCCCTAATACTTATATTTTAAAAAAATTAAAGAAATAATTATTTCAACATTGAATATTATTTTTGTTAGTATTCCATTTTTTTTAAAATTAAATAATAAAATTTTAAGGTATTTTTACATTAGAAAATAAAATGAGAATTAATAATATAATGCTTTTAATTTATATTTAAATATAATGCAATATATGAAAATATATTTTGATTATTGAATAGAAAAAATATTTGCTCAGATTTGTTTGATTTCAATACATTTAAATATCTTAAGATGGTAAAAAATCAAAATAATTTACAATACGCTATTGAATACGAATCTAAAAAAATTTGTTTTATTTTTAATTTTAATCTTAATACTTACAAATTTTATTTATAAATTTAAAATCCCTTATTTTTTAAAATTAGAAATTTAAATTTTTTACTCTTTCTATTGTTTTCAAAAATGTTAAAAAATATTAATCTTAAAATCTATCAAATCACTCTTATGATTACTTTTTCAATAATCCTCAAATTTTTCTTTTTAATAATTTATAAATTAATTTTTAAAAGATTATTAGTCAATTAAAAAAAGTAAATAGAGTAAGTGACCAAAATTAAAAATAATTTTAATTTTATAAACGAAATTTAATAAATAATGTGATTAATTAATATATTTTAACATATAATTATCATAATTTTTTCTATCAATATATTACACACTAAACTTACTAGTCACACCAGTGCAATTATACCCTAAAATGCATTAAAGTTGGATGATTTAAGAGAGATATAGTAAGTACTGGAATTTAACTGTACATGAACTAATAATTATATTGAAATAATGAACTGGTCATAGGTCAATGGTTAATTTAACTATAGTTGAACCAAAAACGAATTGCTTTATTTAAAGAAATTATAGAAAAGATATAAATATATGCAATATTTTATGGTTAAACTAATATAGAAAGGAATCATTTTAGTCTCACACTTTTTGTATTGATATCAATTTGGTTGATTTTAAAGTCATTGGATCCAAGTCCTTCTATCTTGACATTAAGTAAGCAAATGACTATTTTGTTTTAGTAATTTTTATATTTTTAAAAGACTATTTTAATACTATTAATTTGTGGAGCACTAAATTAAAACTTATGTAAAAAGTAGGAGACTAAGATAAAATAGAGTTAGAAGTATTGCTATGAGATGAGCTAGTTAATATGGTCTTGATGAAGCTATATTACTTAAAGGTTCAAAGTTCAAATCTTGGCTTGCCCTTTTAGTGGTAAACCTATGATTTTTCCTATTTTGACATGTGGCCATGGAGTGAGATGACAAAATTGCCCTCTTCTATAATATCTTTTTCCATCAAGTTCTTCTTTTTCCCTTCCATTGCGTTTTCCTTTTTACACATGCTCTTTCTATATGCGTTTTCTAGCATTCAAACACTACAAAAGAATAGAGTCTTTGCCACACCACTTTTGCAACGATCAACTCTGATCGTCACAAAACACAAGCACAACGACGGTGAGAGGTAACCGTCGTTAATTTAGCCATTTTATGACAGTCATTTCTAACTGTCGTAATAATTAGTACTAACCGTCACAAAACTGATTCCAAACGACGAGCATATTTGACCATCATAATGACAATCTTAAAAGAGGTGTGTGTTGTTTCCCTTAATTTAATGATGGTCATAATAATCAATGTTAACCGTAGTAAAGTTGTGCCTTTACGATTGTCAATATTGACCGTTGCAAGGGCAATTTAATTATATATATATATATATATATATATGAGTAAATTATATATATTTAATAATATATATATATATATATAATATACATATATTCAATAATAACAATTAATATCCCATAATAAAATTTATTTGAGAATATTTGGATATTCTATTTCTATTGAACATTGAATTTCTATTTTTATATTCAACAATATATCTAGATTTAATTAAGCACAATATATGTATAAATATAATTCAATAACCATAAAATTATATATATATATATATATATATATATTTACTTAGTAAATTATACATATATTCACTAAATTTATGTATAATATATACATAATATATATAGAGTAGGAAGAGAGAGGGAGCCCAACCCCTCACCACATGACCAAATTGTACCAACTCCACCACATCATTATTCTACATTTAGCCTTTTCCCCTTTGCAAAAAGAAGACAATCATAAAGCTTCCAAATTTGTTGACAATTCATACCCTCTTCTCCTTGGCACCTTCCATTCATTAATCCATGTCTCACCTACTCCTTACATAAAAGCTTCCAAATTTGTTGAAATTTATACCCTCTTCCAAATTTGTTAACATGCTCATATTATAATTAGAGTACCTTATACAATTTTTTGAAATTTTATTGAAATTGTACCAATTTTTTTTCTTAACTTTTAAAATATATGCTTTGTTGCAATTTTAAATTTGTTTACTTATAAAATATTCACACAAAAAATATGTATAAAATTATTTTAGTTAAAAAAAATATGTATTTAGGTTAATTGATGGTAATTTAGCAAGAAAACTAAAAACTTGACTAAAGTGTAGCACAACTCATGAAAAGTTTATATATATACTTTGAAAATAAAGAAAATATTCGTACAATTTTAGTAAAACTCAAAGGTAGTTATATAATTTACTTTTATATATGAAATTTTTTTATTAAAGTACTATTAATATTGATATCCATCACACTAAACCCAATTAATTTTTTTTGGAAATATGCTTAAAGTGTGTGAAAATTGTTAGTCTCTATTGTTAATGTTGAAGATATATATGATCACAAACTGAATGGAGATGATCTAGTCTAGTAATAGGATGGTGTATTATTTAGAGTATTTGAGTATGTACAAGAACTACTAATACCTTGTGATATTTTAACCATTATTCATTTAGTGACGAGTCATGGATGAGATCTCTATCACCATTTAGTACAAATCATCTAACATTATTTTTTATGGATTTCATTCCTTTTTTGTGATGGATTATCTGTCACTTATTGGTCACTATTGTAATACATTTTCTAAATTATTATTCATTTATATGTTATCCTTATTTCCCTGTTTGGACCTAAATACTTTATGTTATACAACATTTATACAAACTTAAGTTGGTAATGCTCTATTACAATATTATGATAATATGAAGTCAATGTAGTATCTTAAATTACAAGACAAAGAAACATTCTCACAACTCTAAATAATAATATCAAGTTAATCAAGTATCTTAAATTACAAGACATAAAAACATTCTGACAACTCTAAATAATAACATCAAAGTGGTTTAAGTATTCCAATGCACAACAATAATTACAACAACATCCGGCCATTTTAATGAAATAGTAGTTCCAAAAGAAAAGTAGAAAAGAAGAAGAAGAAGAAGAAGAAGATAAAAAACAAGAAGAAGCAAAAGATAAACTTGAAGTTTTTGGGTGCAAAGATCGACAAAGTCATCACTACCATGATCAAAATATAGGGATTAGTAGAAGAAAAAGAGAATAACGCTCAAGCAAAAAAAAATGATGATAGAAACTTACCATTTCTTACCAAGATGAGAATTCGTCATAGTTTCTAAAAAGTGAACGATGCGAGAAGAGGAAGAAAAAACCTTAGCACTCTTACTGAGACGAGTTTTTTGTGGGTGCAATGAAAGAAAAAATAAAATAAAATAATAATAATAATGAAATAAAAATATATATAATAATAATTTAAAAATAATAATAAATATCTTCCCCCGCGGTTAGGAATCACCTAAAATATCACAATACAATCGAGTCAATACTAGTTAAAAGTCTTTATGAAAATGAAGTTTGCTTTAAATGTTATTTGGCAAAACAAAATGGTCACTTGATGTCTTGTTCGTAATTTGGTTTTGTAACAACTACTATTGCTCTATCTTTTTTTAGGTTTCTTGTTACTTAGCATTTATTATCAGTTTAACCTCTTATGGTTATCCAATCTCACTAACTATTATTATTTTGTACTAAGAAACCCAAAAAATAATTTCTTCATTATATTCTAGAAACACTTTAAGGCTAAGCAAGAAATTAAGACAAATATTGCTAATAAATTTACCATAATAACACATGATAATGCAAAGAAATATTTAAGGCGAGTTTATAGCAAAAAGCAAATGCATATATATATATATATATATATATATATATATATATAAGGGTAAACACAAGATGAAGACAACATAAATTGCTAATAAGTTTAGCACAATAACACTTGAGAATGAAAATTAACACTTAAGGCAAGTTTAACATAGCCAAAAACAAAAAATGAAAAAAACAAAAAACAAAAACGTGCGTGCACACACACACACACGTGTATATATATATATATATATATATATATATATATATATATAAAAGATATGTGATAATCAAAGGGAAAAAGAAAAAGATTAGAAAATCATTCTTAAGATGATAGTATAGGAATCATATTTAATACTAAACTTTAATAACATGCTTAGTTGTTGAATAAGTCATATAAACATTTCATTAACTAAACCATATTAAACTTAAATACTCAACTCTAGAAAATATCATTCTGGCAAAGTAAAAGAGTGTATACTTTATTTAAATATGCTTGTACGAGCTTGAAACTCCACAAGCAAATTAGGAAGGTGGAATAGATTGCAAATTTATAAAATAAAGAAACCTAAAGATAAGGAAGAAAAATGGCCTTGTCAAGCTTTGTACTTCCTTATGTACAATTTAAATAATTTTATATTCATTGCCTTACAACTATTAAATTTTCCAACACATCATAATATAGAACATATCTAACAAAAGACAAAGTGAAAAACCATCATAATTGATAACATGTTCTTTACCTATTTTGATCTATCAACTATTGAAGAGAAATAGTGAAAATGGATCTTATCTATGCATTTCTCATTCAAATTGTCATGAAGATCAAGTAACCCCAGTAATACATTATAAAATTGTTTTAAAATATGATTTTGTTGGGACATAAGATCAAGTTTTCATATTCAACTTCATGCAAGCGATATAAAAAGAATGTATTAAAATATTATAGTGTTAATGTTTGCAAGAAATGTAATAAGATTTAAAACTAACTTTTTCTCCCCTCCAATTAGTATGGATGCAACCATATAAATACAACTTATGATTGAAATCCATTAGGGTTATTGGTTATAGCATAAATTTTAATAATATATAATTGTGCTACTTTTGAACTTAATAATTTTCAAAGTTTGTATGGATCAAGACTATATAAAATATGTTTAAAAAATAGTTCAAAATCGCCTACCTCGGCTTTAATTGTCATATTTAAGATAAGCATCAATTACTAGTTCCTCAAGAAAAGAATGCAAGAGCTTAACAGAAAGTGATTGTGACTAAATTAGTGTAATTTATTGGTGTCCTTTTACTCAATTATTCTACAAATTGTTCAGATTTTGGTTGCTTTATATATTACTTGTTCATTTTCTATCTTCAAAATCATCATTAAAGCATAAAAATCCCAAAAGCATGTTGACACATGACTCAAAGAAAAGAACAGATTGATGCACTCCCCTCTTCAGTATGTATGAAATTATTAAATTGAAATTGTAGATTTGTAAAGAGAACAGCCAAAAGGAGTAAAAAAGATGTGATTTGTTAAGCACATGGGATCCACTAACCATCAATGTTCACAAAGGTTCTATGAATAGAGCTTAGGTTACAGAAATAGCAATTGTGGTGCAATGACATTTCGATAATGCAAAAGAGCATCAAGATTTTAAAACCTAATTTTTGGCTTGGTGGAGACAACAAAGTAAGCAATTTCTGAAAGAAAACTAACACTAATTGTACTAATCACCTTTTGCCAAAAATGGATGGTCATATAGATCAACGCATGAGTTAAGGTTGGGATTTGCCTTGCATCTCGAGAGGAGAAGGCGAGAGGACGTGTGAATGTGAAGGATGATTGAGGGAAGAGACTTAGAGAAGAATAAGAAAAAAGGAATTAATGATGGTGTAAATCAATGGCTCAGATTTCACCTAAAAAAATTGATGGCTTAGATTAGATAATACAATATATATATATATATATATATATATATATATGTATGTATATATTCTATTTCTAAACAAATATTTTGTCAAAAAATATCAAAATTATTCCCTTTTAGAATATTCAAAATCAATAATTTAAAAAAAAATTTCAACATTATTTTTCTATAAATATTTTAAACCTTTTATTATTAAAATATTATTATATTGCTTTTAAATCTTACAATATTAAAATGTCTAAGATAAACATTTAACTATTAAATCTTCAAGTATGGCAGTGCTTGGGCACAAGTCTCTTTCCATTTTCCAGCAAGGACCAATTGATATCTTTCCCCTAGGTGTTGTAGAAGACCTACAAACCTTCTCTTTGTTCTGGTTAGCGTCGAGTTGCACAGATCAGTTCAGTTTCTGGTTTAGGTTTGAAATCTATCCCCTTCTTTTTTGTTCTTCTTCTTAATCACTCTTCTGTGCTCAAGTAATGAAATCTAATGGAAAATTTTACTTGATTTAGTAGCTTTGATTATTCGAATGACGTTGGAAATCTTTTGTTCTGGTTGGCATTGATGTGCATCTTCATAAGATCTTTTTTCAGTTTGGCCCACATCTTCAAAAAGATTGAGTTGAAAGAGATTTCACACTATTATTCACACACAAATATTAACTGCGTGTACATTAAGACTTTAATCAATGGAAGTATAAAAAAGGGCATATTTTTCTTTTTTTCCCCAAATAATACCAATCTTTATTTGGTAGATGGATTTACCTGATAGTTGTGTCATCTTGATAAAAAGTTGTTTACATGATTAATGCTTGATGTAATTGTGCTATATATATATATATATATATATATATATATATTAAAATTCATTTTACATGTAATAGGAAATATATTTTGAAGACGAGGTGAGAATACACTCACGGGAGCATAAAGCAACTTCTTAAATGAGTTGGTATGGAATCCCAATCAAGATGATTAACTTTATGTATTCTTTCTATTAATTAATTACTCTTTAAATTATTATATTTTTCACACCTGCCCTTCTCATTAATTCCTATCAGTTAGGTTGGTTCGATTTCAAATTTGGTGTTAATTATGAATTAACCCAATTCTATCCAAGATATACCCTAGTGCATATAAATATTATATGTATATATATATATATATATATATAACTCAGGAAATGAATATTTCTAGTAGATATTAATTCAGAAATTGGATATTTGAAAAGTATGAGCAAAACCGGCAGAAGAAAAGTGAAAATTAAGAAAGATAATTAGATGATTAAAGCATGTTTCATTTTTCTTAAACAAAAGTTTGAGAATAATTAAGAAATATATTTAAAACAAGCATATTTATATATTTATTATATTTATATATTATTATATTTATTTATATTTTATATTTATTTATATATTTTATATTTTTGATATATTTTTAGGCTCATAGAGCCCACATATAATAATGGCTAGTTTGATGAGAAAGTGCATGACAAGAAAAAGAAAATTTTATTTGTCTATAAATTCAAATGAAGTGCAGATTTTTTTTACCAAGTTAAATATTACTTCATGTGTTTAATATTACATATTTAATATTTTGATATGCTATGATTAAACTATGTGTCATGTTAGTTTATATATGCAAACCTTGAAACTTCAATCACTCATCCCTATATATATATATATATATATATATATAAACTATTATTTGAATTATGACTAGGAAAATGGAATATCCCTCTAATTAATTTTTCCCCAACTCAATAGACATAGTGTAGCATGGACCTATTGGAGAGTTGAGTGTGGATGTACAATAGAGTAACTCCTTATGTAGTAGGATTTATACTTAAGTTTATGAAAGGTGTTGATGAGTTTATACCTAACAAAATGCTAGAATTCATTATTAGAATAATTAATAATACATATACATAATGAAAAGAATTTATATAATCAATAATCTCAAACAAATTGTGCATTTATTCTTGAATTTCTAGTTCTTTAATTGTGTTATTTTTACTAGTTTTGTTAATGCATTGCTTACTTGAATTTTATATGCCTTTGTTAAGACTCTTGATGATTATTCTTTTTTATCTAGTCAAAGATTAGAGACATAATCTACTAAGGTAGTTAGAAGCTTGTGTAAATATCTGTTGCATCTTGTGTCAGCCTTGAGTAAGGACAAGTAAGTCCTCACCTTTGACCTATGTTGCTTATTTCAAGTTTTTGCATATAAGTAAGATTAAGTTTTGGTTGCTTTGTGATTTTTTCAAAGTATATAATTACACAAACTTAGTTTACCAGGTAATAGATTAAAACTATCATTGCAATAGTGTTAGGGAGCATGGACTTGTTAGAGACTCGAGCATGGATGTACAACAAAGTGACCCCTGCCTTAGCAGGATTTACACCTGAGTTTATGAGAGGTGTTGATAAGTTTGCGACCATAAACTAATTGGGAAGTGATAAGGTGTCCTTGTGTAAAGTGTAAGTGCAGGAAACTTCTAATTCCTGATGAGGTGAAGGTACATGTATACAAACATAGATTTAGACTAAACTATCATTGCTGGAGTTGTCATGGTGAACAATTACTTGTTCCATCTCCAGTTGTGTGTGTGCCGCAAGTTGAACACTTTGTGGCTTATGAAGATGATAAGGGGTAAACAAATCACTTCGAAACCATGGTGATGGATGTTGTTAGCCTAACCTTTAGGGATAATTTTTAGGACATGGTGGATAAGGATCCAAATGTTAATGCTCAAGCATTTTATGACATGTTGGCTGCTGTATAGGCGCATTTGTGGGAAAGTTGTTCCAATCACTCTGAACTTTCAGCTATTGTGTGGATGCTAAGTATTAAGTCTAAGTATAACATGCTAGAGTAGTGCTACAACAACATCATACAGTTAATAAGAAAGACAACACTCTCTGATAACTAGCTTCCTATAGACTTCTATAGGACAAAGAAACTAATGTCCAAGTTGGGGCTTGGATATAAGAAGATCGATTGCTATATAAATGGGTGTATGCTTTATTACAAGGATAACTTAAATGAAATCTAATGTAAGTTTTCCAAGGCTGCACAATATCATGCAAGGACTAATTAAGGGAAATGTAAAATGGTGGCAAACATGCATATGTGTTCTTACCATTGATTCCTATGCTTTAGAGATTGTTCACTTGTAAGGTGATAGCTAAGGACATGAGATGGCACTATGAAAGTTAGTGAGATAATGGGATTTTATCCCATCCTTTTAATGGGGAAGCATGGAAAGTATTTGATCAAACCTACCCTAACTTTGTGATTGGCCCACAAAATGTAAGGCTGGGGCTTTGTGCTGATGGATTTACACCAGACAATCAATTTAGGAAAAATTATTCTTGTTGGCCTGTAATTGTCACTCCATATAATCTACCATCTGGGAATTGCATGAAACAAGAGTACATGTTCTTATCACTAATTATTCCTGGGCCAAGCAATCTAAAAACCAAAATAAATGTTTACTTGCAACCATTAATAGATGAATTAAAACTATTATAGAGTGAAGGAGTGCCAACATATGATATTTCATTAAAATAAAACTTTTAGATGCGAGTAGCCACTATGTGGACAATCAATGACTTTCTGGTATATAGAATGTTGTCAGGTTGGACAACAGCTAGAAAGTTGGCATGCCCTATTTGTATGGAGAAATCAAAGGCATTCACTCTCAAGTATGGGCAGAAAACAACTTTCTTTAATTGCCATAGACAATTCTTGCCACTAAGTCATCCATACAGGAGAAATAGAAATGCATTTATAAAAAACAAAGAGGAAAAATCACCTCCTCCCCCTCAAGTAGATAGGGAGCAAGTCTGGGAGTGAGTATACAATCTTCCCAAAGTCACTGAATGTGGACAAGTTCAAACACTTGAAGGGTATGGAATTAATTATAACTAGACAAAACAAAGTATCATTTGGGAGTTGCTATATTGGAAAACTAATTTTTACAACGCAATCTTGACATCATGCATATGGAGAAGAATGTGTTTGACAATGTGATTTACACAGTTATAGATGTTAAGGGGAAAACAAAAGACAATGCAAAAGCAAGAATGGATATTTAGCAAATATGTTGACATAGAGATTTAGAACTTATTGACTATGGGGGTAAGTTACTGAAACTGAAGGCATACACTTTCAATATTGAACAAAAATGAGTAGTTTGTCAATGGGTTAAGAACTTAAAGTTGCTTGATGGGTATGCTTCAAATCTTTACGATGCATAGACCTTAAAGAGGCAAAGCTACATGGATTAAAGAGTCATGATTGTCATGTTTCATAGAATGGTTGCTTCCTATCACCTTAAGTGCCTTACTAGAAGCAGTTTGGAATCCCTTCACTGAGCTTAGTCAGTTCTTCAGGAACCTTTGCTCAATTACATTAAGGGTGAAGCAACTAGAGTTATTGGAGCAAAACATTATCTTGACATTATGCAAATTAAAGAAGATACTTCCCTCTAGCTTTTTTAACTCAATGGAGCACTTACTTATCCATTTAACGTATGAATCTAAGGTTGGTGGACCAGTTCATTATCAGTGGATGTACCAATTTAAGAGGTAATCTTAACTTATATGTGCCCTATCTACCTATCTATTTATGTTCATTTGACCCTCCACTGATTTGTTTATAGGTTTCTCCATACCTTAAAGAGGAAAGTAAAGAACAAAGCTCGGGTAGAAGGCTCTATATGCGAAGCCTACATAATCAAAGAGACAACTATTTTCTGTTCACGCTATTCTGAGCCACATGTCCACTCTAAGAGAACGATAGTGCCCAGAAGTGATGATGGTAGGGAATCAATCCTGCCACCAATTTTAATATTCAATTATTTGGGTCGCTCATCTGGGGCAAGTATCGCTTTCTTGATGACAATGAAATGGCTGCAGCCAAATTATATGTGCTCATGAATTGTGATGAAATGAAACATTACTTGAAGTAAGAGTTATCCAACCTTGCATAACTTTTTATTCCCCATAATTCATTTTATATTACTAATTTAACTTTGGCCTACAACATATTTGTCAAGGGATTAACTACTTCAATGTCACACATCACTGATGCTGAGGTGAAACAACACATTGAATCTCAATTCCTCTCATGGTTCCATAACTATGTAAGGAGTTTATGACTTACAACTTTGATCTTAACATACCAATGAATTTATAGGTCTTTATTTTATAAGTTCACAATCCTGCGAACAATGTGAAAGATCCTTTCTTACAAGACATAGCTCGTGGGCCAAAAAGGAAAGTCCAAGTATGGCCTAATTATTTTATGAATGGTTACAAGTTCCACATAGATACATTAAGCTTTCAAAAATTAACAGTCAACAGTGGTGTTTGCATAAGGGGAACTAACTATGGACGGTCAAAAAATGACTACTAAGAAATATTGCAAGAGGTTGTGGAACTAGAATATACAGGAATACTAGTTAAACAGATATGCTTTTTAAGTGTGATTGGTTTAATCCTACCCTTAAACATGGTATGCACATTAATGATCAAAATGGAATTTTTAAAGTTTAGGCATCAAGAAGATACAACAAGTATAATCCATTTATTTTTGCACAGCAAGCAACACAGGTGTATTATATACCTTAAACTGCAAATCGTGATAAGGTTAATTGGCTAGCCATTAGCAAAGTTAAGGCTAGGGCCACAATTAATGCTCCAACAACAACTAAAATTAAATTTTATGCATTCCAAGATGGTGAACTACAGGTTGTATTACCCGTGGTTATCAAAAATTATGAACACCAGACATTGTAAGACAATGAGGGTTGCTATGAAGAAGTCAATCCCATCTTAGGCTACCAAAATGCCATTGAAAGTGAATATGATACAGACAATGAATATGATTTGAAGAATGACTTTAAGTTGAATTCTCAATCATCTAATGAAGATGATAATGCAAATGCCTTTACCTCCAACGAGCAGTGTTCATAACACGTATATGGATGGTAGTCTAAAGCTTTTTGTTGGAGCATATTTATGCCTTTATATCATTAAATGTAACTATGATTTTGCCTTTATGATTTGCATGAGTTTTGTTTTATGTTTATATGTTTTTATCATTTATATGCATATGTTTCTAAAATTCACTTTATGCATGGCAAGCCATTACTCTAAACGAGGACAAGGACAGTTTACAACTTCCATGCAATGTGCATATCAAGATAATCATGCAATAAATTATGGAAATTACATAGGTTCAATCCTGTAGTGGATGTTATTAGAGAATTGTCATCCATAATTCAAGGAAAATTTGATTATCCTTGCTACACTTGGGGTATAACTCTATTTGAGGTCAAGGAAATGTGGTTTAATGAATGGGCGGTATATGTGTCCATTCTCCCCTTCGTATTTTACTTGTATGCTTATACTTTATTCTTATGCTTACTTACTGATTGCATTTTATTTAATATTTGTAGAAACTTTACAAATGGCTTCCTCAACATGATAAACAAATAAAGAATAACTAGAATAAAAAGTGTGGAGAGTGACTACGAGCAATGATGTGTAGAGTCTGTGAGGACTTAGCCAAAGGTATTAAGCTGAAATGATTCCATATAATATCATAAACGAATTCATTAGACAATGGGAAAGTGACATGTATAAAGAGAAACACGCAATTACCAAGAGAAATCAATCATCTCATATAAGAGGAATGTTGCATAAGGGTGGTAGTGTTCCCGTTTTTTAGCATAAAAGGAGGCTAGTAAGTATTTTTACTTATGCGTATTCTTTCTATCAAGTACAATCACCTATTAATCAACTCTATCTATTCATCAATGACAACTACAGGCTAATAAGCTTAGCAGGGAACCCACTTTGTTCTAGCTATTTATGAATATACATTATGATAAGAAAAGTGGGGAATTTATAGACTATAAAGTGACAGAAGTATATGTGAGTATATTGAAATGTCTTTATAGTGATTTTTTTTCTTTCTTATTATGTCCCCATTGTAATCCTTTTAATATTTTCATTGTTTTTCAGGCTAATTATATAAGGTTAAAGTTGTCCAGATCTTCTCATGGATCAATTGATATTAATCATAATGTTGATTCTATTGAAGAAGCTGCACTTTGGTTGGAAGCAGTAGGTGGTAAGAATAAAAAAGGTAGAATTTTTGGAGCGAGATCTAAGGCACCTGACATTAGTAGATCTAGTTCAACTCCTACATCGACTTCTCAGTCAGGACTCCACCCTAGCTTCAAGGACGAGTTACAGAGACGTATTAAGATTGCAACAACCTAGGAGATTGCAGAACTCAAGTAAACTATTTCTTAGCAAAGCCATTTGATTATATCTATAAAATGTCAACTAAGTAGGGTGATGACTCATATTCAGCTAGATAGCATAGATAAATTAATGGACCCGATTGATGATGCACAAGAACAAAATCTCCCCGTAGTTTAGGATGTTGTATTTACTTTGCTTTACTTTCATTGTCTTTGCTTAACATGATGTCTTCACATTTCTTGACATTATGTCTTTAGCCTTATATTTCTAACAAACATGGAGTGTTTCACAATTTAGCCTTTTTTATTATGTACTTTAGCAACTTGGAATGTTTGTTTTAATTCCTTGTTTGGTTTAGTTGCAATTGGTGTTCTAGAAGTTGACATTCTTGAGATTTTTACATGGCTTATTTAATCATGTCCAACTATTGGTTCCTTGGATGTGTTTTGGACATTGGTTAGATTCGATATAGTAGTGTGTTAATGTGAATTTAGGGACAGATCAGGGATGGATTACTATTTCAAATGGTCATTTAGGGAAAAAATAGGGACATAATTTTTCATCCCTATATTGCAAATTTTGACAAATTTGGGACAAAACAATCCATTCCAGAACCTGTCCTAAATAAGTGAATTCTAAGATGAGTATTTGCTCTAAATCTGTTTTAACTTGAGACAAATTTGGAACACAAAATTCCATTCCAGATTTTGTTGATCAGGAACAAAAAATTTATCCCTATTCCATCTCAATCTAACACAAATTTAGGACATATTTGTATTTTTGTCCCAAACTTGGATATGTTGTTCCTAATTTTTTGGGACAGATTGCTAACTTCAGGAAGAAAATTTTGTCCTTAGATTAAAGACAAATTTTATCCGTCTCTAAAAATCTATAGCACTTGAATCAAGGACAAAATTTTTTCTGTCCTAAATTCTGTCTCTATATCGTTAGAGACAAATTTTTCTTTAATTAGGGACAAATTTTTCCATCCCTAATTACCTATCTTCTTGTAGTGATTCTAATACAAGTCAACATGTTATTGCCATTATGATATTTTCTCCGAGGCCTAAGACCATGATTCTAATTATTTCGAGCTTAAAGCTCATGACTAATATGTGATACATCTGATTATGCTTAGCCTTGAGCTAGTCCTATTATTTTGGACTTCTGATGGTTCTGTTGGATACTCCCAACCATTATGTTTTGATTTGGATATTTTTGAGAATTAAATCTTGATTTGGATATTCCCAAGCTTTTTTTTTTTTATCGAGATGCTTTTATGTTGTAAATAAATTGATTCATTTTTTTTCAATGTTTGGTTATAATTTCATTTGGGATTACATGTGAATATTAACAAAGTTTTCCTCATTTTAGCACTATTGTATTCATTGTTAAAGGTGTTTAGATTTCAAGATAATAAATGGTTTGTGAAAAACTCTACGGTACTTAGTTTGTCCCTTCCATTGCATAATTAGTATTATCAGCTCACTGAGTTTTCACTCACTCCTCGTTGCTTAATATTTTTCAAATGATAGCACTATTTTTGGACACCCATTTATGAATTAGGGGCTTAGCAAGTATTTCTTATGTGAGCCTTGCATTGTTTGCAAAGGCAAATCCTTCTTTGTTGTAAAGTTTGTATTTGTGATCTAGTGGCTTACTTGTACACAAGCATATGGTATTATTTTGTTATTGTGGATCATAGCTATAGGTTGAGAATTCTATTTACTCATATTGTAATTGGAATCTTAAGCATCAAGCAGGCTTATGAAGGCGAGATTTATCTCGTTTCCCCATGCCAGTCACGTTCTCATTCATGGGGGTCATGACAACTACGATGAAATAATGTTTCAACTGTTAGAAGAATATTAACACACAGTAGAGTCAAAAGAAAATGAACTAAATGTTATCGACATTGGCAGTCACTATTGGAGATGTAAACGTCCACCACACAAAAGCTGAAGATGCAATTTAGAGAAGTTTTTTATGTTTAGATCAACAAAGAGGTCAATGCACCATATGCATAGCAGTTAATTGAAAAGGAGTATTTTGAACAATATGAAAAATAAAATGGGGTATTTTTTTACTTTTAATTAATGATTCCAAGGAAAAGGTCCTCATTCCATAGGTATATTGATGGAATGAAGGTTAACACATATGAACGAATGAGAGAGTTGATGAAATGGGTTAGGCTTTCCATTCTAGCATACCAAACATGTCAATTAAGGGAATCACACTCCCATTCTCATTCCATCATCTCTCTTTCCTACATATCAAACGTGTCATAAATTAACAATTTTTTTCTTGGATCAAGGTCGCCAATCTCCTAATCCTATGCATAATCACGATTATATGAAATTAAAGTACTTATGAAGTTTTTTTTTTTTACCAATACTTATGAAGTTCTTTGTTTTTGTGCTATTGTTTTCTCATCTGTCCTAGTTGTAGTATATGTGAAGTACACTGTCGTACATAATATTTAAGCCCTTGAAGGTCAAGATTAATGCAATGGGATAGTAAAAGAAAATATTAATATTTTATATCTATTGAATTCTAATTTAATGGTAATTATTTACTCTTTTCTATTTTACAAAAAAAAAAAAATTTCCTCTCATTTCATATAAATCCTTATATATATTTAATTTGAATACTTTAAAGTGAAAAATTAAACTTACGAGTGAATTATAATTTCTCCATATTTAAGAATTACTTAACTTGTACACAGTGTTCTGTTGACATAAATATATATTAAATCTAAAAGATAACTAAATATCTTCATAAAATAAATCTCTTTTTTAAAAATATAACTTATTAAATATAGTTTTAAATTTTATTTTGACATCATTTACTTTGTCCTGAAAATAATCTATAAATATAAGGTAAAATCTTTAATATACTCACTATTTTGAGTGCACCAGTACACTCAGTTATAATGTAAAAACATAGTTGTAATATTATTATTGTTTGGTTGATATTATTACAATTATATTCTTACATTATGGGTGCATTGGTGCACTAAAAAAGATGGCACCTTATTTTAAATATTTTAAATTTATGATAACGCTTATGTTTATTTATATATATTTAATATGCATGTCATTATTGAAATTAAATATCATATTTTATTTTTAAATCTTAAAAATTATTACTACATTTTAAAAATTTACTATTTTACATTGATTAATACATATTTAACATTGTCATATCATATAGGTAATAGATATTAAAAATATTTTGGTAAACATATATATTTACTTGTTATTTAGGTGAATATTAGTTTTAGGATATTACTATCCGCAAGATGCCTAAATTTCGCAGTTCTCTATTACAAAAATATACAAAATCTTCCGTTAAATCAATAAAATAACCAAAATAACCTCAAGGTTAATATTTGTTTCTAGAATTAAAACTTAATAAAAATTGCGTATTTCAATATTATTAACTTTTTGTTGAGAATTTTTAATTTATCTTACTCTTGATATATTAAAAAAGTGATGATTTCATATCAATTAAGTATATATTTAATATTAAATGTAGCAGGAATAGCCAGTGATAATGCTCCTTATGCTCATGGGGAGTGGAGTATTATTTTTTAGAAGAGAATGAGTCATATAATATCTTTTTTGAAAAAGTAATTTACCCACAATTTTCCAACAGAAAAAAATTATCGTATGATTTGATCAACTACTGAGTGAAGGTATTCACAAATACAATTTTTGAACCTTTTTGGTTATCAAAGTTTATATTACCTCAATCATCACTTTAATCCAAAAAGCTATCTGTCAATTAAAATTTTATGAATATTTTTTTTTTACAACTTATACTCAAATTTGTGCAGAAAAATTGTCACGTAGTGGTGTGTAATTTTCAAATTTATTAATCAGTACTATATGTTATCTATAGATTACATTACAAAAAAGTGAAAATGAATATTACAATTTTAGAGTTCCAATTTCATAGAAAATCTCTTATGTGACAAATTTGTTTTGCGGATAGCTAGTACTCTTTCTTTTATCATTGGTCTATGAGAAAATATAAACTAATTCTGGTATACTTATGTGCCAGTTGATTTGGTGTACCAATTCCAATAAAATCATTCAAACAAAAAGAGTGGGAGCCATCAAATGAATAATTTCATTGGGACTAATACATCAAATTAACTATTACGTAAGTGTATTAGAGCTAGCTAATATTTTTTCCTCCATATATAGCAAAGAGCGAGTAGCTAGCTGGTCAAACTCAGGTGAGAAAAATTAAAAATATTAACTAGTCTTGATACATTTAATTTAGTATACCAAATTTAATAAAATTATTTTTTTAATAGCACTCACTCTTCATCCTGAATAACTTTTTTAAAACTAGTATACTAAATCAACTGCACGAAATAACTAATATTTTTTTCCAAAAGAAAAATAGGGTCTCCGGACCCTATGGCAGAAAATTCAAACTCTCGTGGGTGTATATAAACAATTATGTATATTCAAGAACAACTACTTGTAGACAGAATATTCATTTTAAGATATATGTTCATAAAAAAATATAATTAATGCATATGGGTAAGTTATCTTTCACCTCGACAAGAATGACCTATATACTTATTCAACTCTGGTGTCTTTAAGCGAAAAAATAGACATAATAGTCGAATATAAAGATGACTCCTCTAACTTCCTATAGTTATTTAGCGTAGAATTTGACGTACGAACCTCCCAGTCCATATATTCATTCTCATCATGCTTCCTTATAGCCAACTCGTACTCTGTATCTCTATCTGTATCTTCCAGACCTAAAAGAAGCACAATCGCACACCATGGGGTGGCGTTTTCAACGATCTTTCTTCTTAAACTCTGTACAGTAGAGGAGTGACACAAACATGCTGGACTCTTCAGGACCCCGAACAGTTGGCTTGAAACCACGAAGGCCTTCACCGTCCAGCTCATAACACTGGCGTCGTCGTCACCTCCGTCAAGAACTTCCCCGACGCCCACGGCATCGTCATCGGATTGTTGAGCGGTTACTTGGGTTTGAGTGCGGCAATTATAACTCAGTTATATTACGCCTAATATTTGAACGACTCCAAGTCTCTCATTTTGCTTATGGCTTGGCTCCCTACGGTTATTGCTTTCGCGTTTGTTCCGATTATAAGGCACCACAAGGGGGTTCAGCAGCAGAATGATTCTAAACTTTCCTATAAGTTTGTCTATTTGTCACTTCTTCTCGTGGCCTTTCTTCTCGTTATCATCGTACTGGAAAAGTGCTTCAAATTTAACCAAAATGAGTACTACCTTAGTTCTTCTTTCATGCTTGTCTTGCTCATCTTCCCTCTAGTGGTTGTTGTTATTGCGAAGCTTAAGATTTGAAAAATAATAATAATAATAATAAACAAGAACCACAGAAAATAATCATATACCCACAGAGAAGCCCAAGGTCGAGCCTGAGGCCAAGTCCAGGCCTGAAAATGTTGGGCAATGGGATTGATTTATAGTATAAATTATAATTATGTTAATATGGTAACGAGCGTCAAATAAGTTTGATAAAATTAAATCTACTAATAACATAGTATAACAAAAATAAAATATGTGTAAAATAATCAGAGAAAAAATATCAAAATTTAATGTGGAAAATATCCAAATGTCAATAGAAAAACTATGGGACAAACTCTAAAAATACTTCACTATATCCAAGATAATTATAAAATATCTTTTTCACATTCTCTTACACAATAGGTAAATATAGTGCTTCCTAGTGAGACCCCTCTTATTCAAATATTACAATTTTATGATAATTACAGTACTAAAGAGTAATAGAAGTAATATCCAAAAATATCCCCTGCATATTTTTCCCACACCTTAAATTCTTCGGAATTTACTCACACTCAATGAATAACTCTCTTACTCATTTACTATGCAACTAAACTCTTTATTACTTGATGATCAATTGAGTAAAAATGAGCTTCTATTTATAGAGGCTTCAAGTCATGTAAGACAATACACAATTTGATATATTCTTCACTAGTGGTCCACTTGTATGTGCATATGATGCACATTTCAAACTCACATGTACAATATCTGAATGTTTTCAGCCTATATTGTTAGGCTTCACCTAGTAGTACTATCAAATTTTAATAAAGTAGTTTATTTATTTTAACATTTAATATTTGGTTGGATCTCACACAATTAAATTCAACAAAGTAATTTATCTTCTTTGACATGAATATTATCTCACACAATCAAATTTTAACAAAATAATTTATCTAATTTAAAATTAGATGTTTAGCTGGACCCCACATAAGAAGAGCAAGCTGTCTTCTGTTCATGGTGAAGAAACATAATGAGACATCCGGAGAGAGAAGACTAAACGATTCTCCAAGCAATTTTCAGCGTAGACATGGCGATTTTGTTTTCTACTAGAATATGTGGGCTCGGGGGTACCCTAACGATGCTGAACAATCTAAGCCAGATAGGGACGGCTCTAGGGTACCCTCCACAATGCATAACTACATTTGTGTCTCTAATGGCGATTTGGATCTATTTGGGGAAAATAGCGCATGGGGTAATCTCAGAGTTCATAATTACAAAGCTAAAAGTCCACCCTTCATGCTCACATCAATTCTCGTCCTTCATGTGTGGGCCACCTTCTTGTGGCCTTCATAATCGTAGGGTTCTGCTTCCGAGCCAACTGGCCTTTACTGCTCTCCATTATATCTGAACTCTTTGGGCTCAAGTATTACTCCACGCTTTATAATGTAGGGTCAGTGGCTAGCCCTATTGGGTCATATTTGCTGCGCGTGAGGGTTGCTGGGTAGTTGTATGACAAGGAAGCAAGGAGGCAGAATGCGGCATTAGGGTTAACGAGGAAGGAAGGAGAGGAACTGAACTGTAATGGGACTGAGTGCTACAGATTGGCCTTCTTCATTACCACAGGAGTGACCTTGTTTGGGGCTCTTGTGTCCCTTATTTTGGTGGTCCGAACCAGAAGCTTCCACAGAAGTGATATCTACAAGAAGTTCAGAGAGGAAGAACATAATAATGAGACAAATGGTTGTGACTCAGAAAGAGGCTGGACCACCTAGTGCGATTGACGGCTAGTGGGATGCAGTCTTTTGGAAAAGTGTACAGCATGAATGAATTATATCATGCTTTAAGATAGGCATACAAAAGCATAAATCCACATATCCAGCTTGTGGTGGATGGAAGATCTTGTACTTTTGTGTTTGCCTGTACTGCATCACGCCAGTTTGTAACAATAATGCGTACTATATATATCTGGTTTAATATCTATAAATATAATGATAGCTTTTCAATTTATTCCTAGGAATGGTAGGTTTTAAAGACTAGAAAAATCCACTTAAAAATACACTCTTTTTTTTTGTTTATATATAGATAAAGAAAGAGATACTAGTAAATGAATAAAGTAACGAGTATTATATATATGTCTAGAAAATCTTAGGTTTCAGTTCCAAAAAATCTGGGCAAACGATAGGGTTGGACAAAACTCTAAGCTTAATTAACAGAAGGCCCCACTTCAAAAAGACGCTAATTTTCCACTAATAACAATATTAATTTTTTTGTCTTTCGGAATTTATCAATGTGAATTAAAGGGTATGACACTTATAATTAGAAGTTTAGTATATTAGATTGTGAAACACTCGTGTTACAAGTTGAAATGGAATAAATACATAGTTTGTCACTTTGCATCTCAGAAATTATTAGTGATTGTTCTTCTTTAATTTGAGTTCACAAACATCGCTATCATGATCTAATCTCTGCTTCTTGCGCACAATATAAGGCTTGATATGAGGGAGAGAACGTGATGGTGTAAGTTTAGATTTGTCTTTTTTATTTATTACACCATCAGGTCTAAAGAAAAATAACATAGAAGGCTTGAATAATACTACAATATGATTGATTATTTATTAAGTAAAATTGAGTAAAGTTAATTATATAATGACTGTGTACCATATGAGTTTAAAAGATTTTATGTTATATAATGTGTTAAATGTTGTCTACATATCTTCTTTTACTGTGACAACAAAAATCTTTGAAATAATTATTTTATTTATTAAGATCAAGAGTACTGTTCTTGAAATTTGCTATTTCTAAACCATCTCTAAAATGTATTTCCTTTACAGTGATCTGATACATCTAGAATTTTGTTCTCGGAGCATTCATTAAAAATTAAATAAAGTAATAAAAAATTATTTCTTTTTGTTTTATGAATATCTTATAAAATGACTGCACATTTAAAATGAATTTTATTTTTTTCTTATAGAATCAGTAGCTAGTGCAATAGTATCAGACTAACCCAGAATCCAATAATGAAATTAACTAGAAACTACAATTTAAAAGAGATGTTTCATTAATCCAAACGCAATCACCACAACTTAGTCTAGCTACTACTAACAAGAGAGCCATGTTTGTTGTATTCACCAACCACACTTGCATTATATAACAGCTGAAGAATTAAGCTAGTCTGTTATAAAATAATAATAATAATAAATAGTATTAATATATAATATTTTCATATCAATACGTTAAATTTATTTTCACTCATTTTTATATAACAAATCATATAAAATATTTTTTAAAAATTAACAAAACAAGATTGCAGTAAAAATGTAAATTTAATGATCGAGGTTATGTAATTGATATGATATTGAACTGCTGTAAAAAAAGAGTTGATGGATCTTATCTTTTCATGAAGTTGGAGAGATAATTTAAAAGCTTGGATCCCGATGTTTGAAGTAAATATTGGGCGCAATGATATTGTTTCATTGAAACACAGTTGATTTAATCCGATTGTTTAGTTAATTAACTGCATATATTTATTTTATGAATTAGTAGTTAAAAAATCGTGTTTAACATATTAGCTTTTAAGATTTTTTTAATTTATTATTTTACATAAGTGAGTTGTTGTAGATCTCCTGCAGTAGAAAAATGAGATTTTGTAATAAATTTTGGACCAATAAATCATGATTCAATTATCTAAAATTTATAAGATAATTTTTTAAAATTTAATTTTAATCAATAATCTAATAAATTTTAAATTATTAGATCAAGATATAATAATCTAAAATCTATTAAAGAATCTTCAATAATAACTTTAAGCTATTAGATCCAACACTAAGTTACATATATTTGGTCGTATAAATTGGATTAGACGTGACACGCCCCTTACCTACTCATGACTTTCAAGTTAAGATAACACAGAAAGAAGCTTATTTCTTTAATTGACTTTTTTTTATTAATTCGACATATAAGTTAAAAACTAACAACTCTCTTAGAATTAATAAAGTTGTCCCGTCTTTTATCAAGAAAAGTATAATTCAATAATTGTAGACCATTGGGGGACCAATTTTAAATGTACCCTTTGAAATTTGAGACACTGTTAATATTCCTAAAGAATTCCTGCGAAAATAAAGCTTAGAATTTATTTGTACTCAAAACAAATTAATATTTTAATCCATTGAATTGGCTTATTCTTGTTTTGATTTAATCATTCAGATTTTGTTTTGTAAAAGATGATCCCTTAACTTCTAATTTATATTTTATGAATTCTATTATCAATTTTTGTTGGCTGGACAATGACTAAATCCAAAGGACGTTAAGTTTCATCAATTTTTTCGTTGAAAACGTTGACGCCACGTGTCCAGTAAAGTTGGTGTCAAAAGACACATTTGACCTTATGGCACCGATCCCGTACCATAGGATGCATGGGTAAAACTGGAAGGTTAAGCGGAAAATATAATTTTACTAAAAACTACCATCTTGAACTTTCAACAAGCAGCGGTAAGAAGGGCAAAAAGTGAAAATGGATTATAGATTTTTGGCACTATTCTATTTTATTTTTTATTTTTCAGTTGACTTGTAATCCTGATATGGACTACAAATCATCAAAATTTTATATTTGCGTTTCGATCATTACCTATCTTGCATTGATTATTATTATATGGTGTTCACAAACTTGTTATCCCAAATTAAATGAAAAATTACTTTTTTTATTATTTCCTTCCACAATTTTTGAAGCATAAAAAGTTTCTAATTTGCCACTTGAGATGATAATTAGATTCATTTTTTATTAATTTAATTTCTTTTAGTCAACATGAACAAGTTGTATTGGAGTTTTGGATTTCAAAAAAAAAAATTTTAAGGGCTTGTATAGTAAAGAGCGACAAGTCAGAAAGATATATAGTTAAATTTTAAAAAGATAAAATATTTTTTTGACATTTTACTTATTACAAAATTATTATTTTAATTTTTCATTTATTATAATATTTAAAACAATATTCTGAAAATTGATACATTTAATTTTTTATTTTTTAAAAAAATAGTCTTTAATTTAAATTTAAAATTTAATAAATTAACTAAATCTGATATTTTTTGTTAACTTAAGAGACTAATATTTTTTAATAAAAAAATCATTCTAAATATTATAATGAATAAGGAATAAAAAATTTATTTTATTTCGTTTTTAAAGTACCAAAATACAAATTGTATAAAAATTTGTCGTACATTAACCAAAAATTAAATGAATAATTGAAGCAAAATTTATATAGCCGTCCAAACGATATATACCTCCTTTTTCAAACTTCAAATTGTGTATAAATAACTCCTTTGACTTTTAAATTTTGTTAATAATTTTTTTTCAAAATTTTAAATTTATTCAATAGTCTCACTATCATTAAATTTGTTGATTAACTTAAAAAAGTAAATGGCACGTCAAATTAAATAGACTGATAACAAAAACAAAAACAAAAAAGTAGTACCCCCGAGAACACGGCTAGTTTGCTAAAGGCCAAGAAAAGAAAAAGCAGTACCACAACTTGTCGCATCAAAACGACACGTTTTTTGACTAATCGTCATTATCGTGTGACTAGGTGCCCTCCTTCCATTGCCACTCTACTCTTCTGCAGTGACTTTTGAGTCGTGACTTTGTCTTTATATACTTTCTCAGGCTTATTTATTCTGGTAAATTTATTAGTGTTGCGTTAATAATAATTCTGCCATTGTAATTATTATACAGCATATAAGGGGAAATTAATTATTAGATTTTTATTATTTACCTCATTTTTTATCCTTATATAGTCTACGTGGTGAATAACCTAAAAAAAATATTAGTTAATCCTAATACATTTATATAATAATTAATTTAGTATATCAATTTTAGTAAAATTATTTTTTTAATAACCTCTACTTTTTTAAAAAATAATTTTATTAAAATTAATACATTAAATTAATTATCATATAAAATGTGTCAAAATTAGATAATATTTTTTTTTAAATAAAAACCGTGATAAAGAGGATCAAAATAGTAAAAGTTGTGCGTGTTGGAGAGTCCTACTACTGCGGTTATTGAATATTGATGGGATATATTGGAAAGTCTGGATAGAGATATTTGTGTACGATTTTATCTAAGCTAGGAGTGCTCAAAGATAAGGTGATTTGGCTAATCTGTCTTGACTTGGTCAAAATAACAGAATGAAATTTGTAAAATTATGAGTCTAGGCTTAACCAAGTTCTGAGTTTAATTTCTATTAGCCCAGTTATATTTGTATTTTTATAAATATAATTTTTTATAATTTTATTTATTTATTTTTATTTATAATAAATTTTAAACATATCAATTCATCTCAAATTTTAATTATTTTTATTTCAAATTTTAATTTTTTTTGTCATTCTATTTTTTTACCTTTAAATCCTATTTTTTTCTATTTTTTATATTTTAAAAACTGTTTTTTATTAATTAAAAAATAAATAAAAATTAATTTATATATATATATACTCAGCCTGGCTGAGTCCAACCCGCCCACACTTATTGGGCCTAGACGGGTTCCGAGACAAAAAAAAAAAACTCTCAATATTTTATCAGGTTAAGTTTTAATTTATATTCAAACCTAACCAGTCCAATATTTAAACACCCTTAATCTGAACTGATAAATAACTATATCTCCCAGAAGAATTACATGGCAAACCAAAGAAAAATGAATGGCTCAGTAATAGCAACGTTTTCACAAGGCACTTTAGAATGAGGTTTTTTTAGTATGCAGAGCACACAGCAGCTATGAACGAATGAAAAGCCGAACACTTGAAGTGTTAAATAATAGCTGATGTGAAAATATTAGTCACGTGGAGCTACCATCAACGAAGAATATTTCATTATATTATAGAAAAAAGAGAGAAAAAAAAAGTAAAATGGAAATAAATTATGGGTGAGAAAAGCACAAAATGATTAGGTTGTTGAAACCATGCCCAAATATATAGCTATCAAAGTAGGTTAACCTGACTCACCCGAGCTGACTTACTCGAGTTGGTGGGTTAAACTCACCCTACTTGGTGGGTTAAGCGAACTGACCCGTTTAACTAACCAAAAAATAAAAATAAAATAAAAAATTATAAAAATTTAAATATGACTTTTTTTAAAACATATGTCTTGTTTAATCAATCAATTTCTATATCAATATAAATAAACAAAAAAATAACTAGATAAAAAACAAGTTTAAATGAATTAAAACAAGTAAAGTAATCCAGTAATTTAATGATTTATTAATAATAAGAATATGATTATGAACAGAATATTTAAATATGGCAAATTACAAAATAATAAAGACAACACTACACATACATTATGGTTAATTTTTTAAAATAAAAAAGTGCAGTAGGTTGGAATGCTAGACTGAGTGAGTGAAAATTAAAAAAAAAAAAAACAAGCAACTCATTTAACCCATTTAACTCACGAGCTGACTTGTTTAACTCGGGGGTTAAACAGGCCGAATTGATAAAAGCATACAAACGGGTTCTCAAAGAAACCCCTCAACCCAACTCACCTCTTAGGTGGGTTAAACGGGCTCGACCTGGTGGGTCAAACCCGTTTTGACGGCTCTACCCAGATGAATGGAAACTCCACTGTCTTCATTCATCATTCATCAACCTACGTCCCTTTCACGTGCTTTTTGTATAACTGAATTATATAGAACCATGTCTTATTTACTGCTGAAACATATAGCAGGGGATCATTCCTCTCCAATAACAGGAGGGTAGGATTTTAGGGCCATTAGATCTCCTATAAGTACTAGTATTGTTAAAGTGGGTCAACTCGACTCACACGAATTGACCCATTTGAGTTGATGGGTTAAACGAGTCAGTCTGGTGAGTTAAACGAGCTGACCTGTTTAACCCACCAAAAAATTTTAAAAAAATAACAATAAAATAAAAAATTATAAAAACCTAAACGTGATTTTCTTTAAGTACATGTCTTATTTAATCAATAAATTATATCAATATAAATAAAATAAAACTAAATAAAAAGTAAGTTTCAATGGATTAAAACAAGTAGAATAATCTAATAATTTAATAATTCATTAATAATAAGAATATGATTATGAGCAGAATATTCAAATCTAATAAATTACAAAATAATATAGACAATACAACGCATACATCAGGATTAATTTTTTTCAAATAGAAAAGTGCAGTGGGTTTAGGCGTTAGACTGAGCGAGTGAAATTTAAAAAAAAAAAAATAGGCAACCCGTTTAACTCGCGAGCTAACTTATTTAACTCACGAGTTAAACAGACCGAATTGATAAAAGTATACTAAACGGGTTCTCAAAGGAACCCCTCAACCCAACTCACCTCTTAGGTGGGTTACACAAGCTCGACCTGGTGAGTTGAATCTATTTTGACGCCTCTAACATGTACTAGATTAGACAAATTGAGCTTTGCTACGTTAGCCACATATGGTGGATGAGATGGAGTTATAAATAAAAAGTAATGGTGAGGACCAAATTTTAGAGGTTTAAAAGCGTAGGGATGGATTTGAAAAAAATTAAATTATAAGAACCAAATTAAAAATTAAAATAAATTATAAAGACCGAATGCTTAAGTTTCCCTATAATTAAATATAAAAACTTGGGGATTCGTCCAATGATTAAAAAAATTATACTCCATTGGGAAATAAAGCTTTCCATAAAATCAATTTCTTTTAAGAATTTTTATTCACACAATCATTTGCATAATAATAACTAGTTAAGCACAATTTCGGGTAAAATATTTAGCAATTTAAATTGCCAAAGAGAGTTCACATCTTACTATTGAATGAAAGGTATTTGTTGGGATTCGCACTAAAACTTATATTGAATTGGGCCGTGGACAAAAGTTTTGCCTATTTTCTTAAGTTTGAATGCCCAAATATATTTGGGGCATCATATGCCAATAAGTCACTTGTGTCTAAGTTAATATAATTTATTTAAAAAAATTACCTTAAAATTCTTATCGCGTTTCTATCATGAATTTGTCTCCCAATTAAACATTTAACCTCTTGATGCAGTGAAACACAATAAAAAAAAAAAGATAAAAATGAAAAACGTAATTCTAAAACATGGGGTGTAAAGAAACATGAATTTGATCATAACATAATATTATTGATGAGAAATTCGAAACAAAGTCTTAGGGAATTTATAGGAAGTCCAAGACAATCCCATTAATTAGGAAATATTTTTACTTAAAAGAAAAATAAAGTAGGCACTATAAAATCTGAAACCTAGACTGAGAATTAGCTTTTTATAATAGTATAAAAATAGTCAAAACTCCTCATAAATCAAAAGTTATAGTCGTTTAAAAATTTGTCAATAATTAGAAATTATAAATATTGTATATGAGGAGAAAAAAAAAAAGAGAGAGAGAGAGACCTTGTATTTGGTCATCTTGTAATCAGCCCAATCCATAAAATTCTCAGCAGGACACTCTCTACCTGGTCTAAAATTTTTCTGTTAAATTTGGGCCACAATAGACTTTGGCATGATACCCACTTCTAGCTTTTTGGAATAGTAGCATAGAAAAACAATATAAGTTAAAAAATGTTGAAGAACATTTAATTATTTAGTACATAATTAGAGGTGTACAAGGTTGGATTGGGTTGAGTTTTTTCCAAGACTCATACCAGAATTAGCTAGGTTTTGACTTGTTAAATAACTAAGTCAGGTTACACTAAGTTCGAGCTGGGTCTATATATTATTTTTCAAATTCTTTTACTTTATAGAAACAAATAATTTATTAATAAAAAAATTTTTTAAAGAAAAATAAAATAATTATGTTTTAAAAAGAATAAAAATTAGAATAAAAAATTATAATTCGGAATGAAAAGTCATTAAAATTTAAAAGAACTAATATTTTAAAATTTTATTATAAAAAAAATAATAATTGATTGAGGATGACAGGTCTTGTTTGAACTTGAAACTCGTCTTGACCTAGTTATGTGAGTCCATTGAACTTGGCAAAATTTACAAAAAAATTTATTTTAACTTGGTTTAATATGATTAAACTAAATTGGGTTGATTGGACTAATCGGACCTATAAACACCTTATACACAACACTTTGAAAATTCAAAAAGACCACTTCCATTTGAATAAGTAATGCTGAGTCATAGAACTGTAACTCAAATTAAATAGGAGGAGAAAGCTAGTGAATTATTATGGTCTTTGAAAGTAAAAACATGCAATTTTTTTTTTTTGGTTTGTATTTTGAAATTTCATTTCAATAATCTAAAGCATATTTTGTCGGCAATTAACTATTTCTTATGTTACATTTATGAACAAAAGGTTAACCAAAATAATTACTTGACCTAACTGATGAAACTATGTTGATATGTGAAGAAGAAAAAATAAAGTCCCATAGTGTTCTTGTTTTTATTGAATATTCGATGTTTCACTACCTCTGTTTTGTTTAAAAAAACAATTTAGAGTCACAATTAAACATATAATGATTACATTAATTATATGTTAACAAACTTAATTTTAGTATCCTTCCTTTTTATCCATGTCTCAATTTGGCCATCCACATTTGCCTTGTCTCAAAATAGTTCTCCAAAATTTCAAACTTTAGCTTCTCCGTTAGCAAATAATCCTTCAAAATTTCTAACAGTAAAAGTTTGTAAACAATTATTTTAAGACAAGACAAATGTGAAGAATTAAAATGACACTTGATCAAGATGTGAGGAACCAGAATATTTTCTTTTTTTGTTTTACAAAAAATATCTTTTTGGTCTCTCACTTTTAAAAGAATAATATTATTTAATTTATTCCTCTACACTTGATAAAGAGATTTAAATATAATATTTTGTTTAAACGTGAGAAATTAAATATGATATTTTTTAACGAATGAAGATCATGTATTACATTGCTTGAGACCAAAATAATAATTATGAGTCAAGATCTCTTATATGTATTTTCACTTTTTGACCTTTTTCTCTATACTTGCTGAATGGTGCCATATATTGTCGCTCTCCAATTTTGCCCATATTCCTAAGGTACAGGAATGGTCATAAGGTCAAATGTATTTTTTGTCATAATTTAGCCTCTTGTAACCTTTTAAGAATATCATTAACTCTAACTATGATTTAATTAATTATTAAATATACTTAAATATAATACAATATTTTACTTATTTTAATAAATTACATTCGCATGGTATGGCAATTTTAATTGGATTTTCTAGTTTGTAAAGCCATGACTCCGGACAGCAGCGTTTAGGACTATAACTACTGTCTAACCAAAAAAGGATTAAAAAATTTCAGAAATAAAAAAAATTAAGCTCTATAGCACCGGATATCCTTGCTAAAATTTTGAAAGACATAGTAGATAATACTTCTTCGGAGAAAATCTAAATTTAGTTATGATTAACCAACAATCTAAATTTAGTTATGATTAACCAACAATGTTTGCAACATGCAACACTTAAGTTTTTCATTAAAGAGGGAACCACACAAAAGAGAGAAAAGAAAAGCTCTAAAAATTTTACTTTGAGTGCTTAAAAATCTATATATTTCATCAAGTAACTAATGAAATATATAAAGTAATTAATTTTATTTGTTTTCCAAAAATAACTACCCACTTCCTACAATTCCTCAAAATTAATAATAATTTTCAATGGATTCAAAATCTCTCTTTTAACCCTTAGTTAGTAATTTAATGAAATAATTACTAACAAATATTGAGTTGCATATTAAAATCTCTATTGATTCTCCACAATTAACATGAACCTAATTTATTCTATGCTTTAGATTAAGATTGATTTCTTAGTTAACAACCATAAGAGAATTATACTAATAATAAGGTTGATGCTAATCCACAAAATAATATAAAATTAATCTATTATTAGGACAATTAATAAACTAACAAAACTAAGTAACCAATGTTAACATAAATAAATAGAAATATGTGTATACTAAATCATGCCAAGTCAAAAAATGAAACTATACAAAATCATTAGATCAGATAGGAAAACAAGTTATGTTAATGTTATCATAAATTTAATTTTAATATCCAAACAAAATAGAATATAAAACGACATTCTTGATGTCATATTTCTTCACAAAAGCTACCAAGGTAATATAAATGATTCAGCACAACCCATATGAGTTACTTGATTTTGAAATATTACTATGGGAGGCCTTTGGTCAAATGGATGTATAAGCATATGTTCACTAGAGGCTTGAACCACACAAGTTTATGATAAGAAAAATTCAAAAATGAAACCATAAATTAAGAATATTAAGTCTGTTAAAGAAAATGATGTTATAATTACCAACAAAGTTTCAATTTCGAATTATATTCAAAATTTGGCACAACCAAAAACATTAAATTCAATATGAAAACAAATGTTAAAAATGTCAAAATACCTCAAAGTGTCACTTAAGAACATAGTTCAGAATCCCACTAAATAAAGACATTAAACTTTTCAAAATACCTAAAAGTTAAAAGTTTCTAAAATATTCTAATGGGTTAATCTTGGTAAACGGATCACCTAAAATGTTCAATATGAGTGTAAGATTTATAAATCTTCTATTCAACGAACATGAATTTAGTATCAAAAGTTCAATACAACTAAAACTCTTATAATTTTAAAAGAAACTTATAACAAAATCACTGTCATAATAAAATATGATCAATACTCAAAATATATGAACAATAGAAACTCATTATCTTGATCACATTCCCTAACAAATAACCATCAATAAAGAAGCAACACACTATTCACTCTTATATGTATGAGGTAATTGTACATTTTACACTTTTCAAGAGAATAACTCTACCAAATATCATTAAGATACAAGCAAAGAATGAGATAATTGTAAGTGTTTATATAACACTTTTCAATGAGATAATTTATCTAAAACATCATATAAATATATACAGAAGTTAAAACAAACAACTATAAGTGTTTGTTTGACATTTTACAACAGAATAACCTACCCAAAACGTCATAATTATCAAGTTGAAGCAGTTATAAGTGTCTATTTGACACTTTACTACAAAATAACTTTTTCCAAACATCATAAGATGTATATACAAAATAGATTTCAAATAATCTATACTAATCACATAATTTGAACCAAATAATTAATAATTACTAGCGAGTCACATTCACTATAACAAAATATGTGATTCTTTTTAACATGTTGGTATAATACAACTATATAAACATCTAGCCAATAATCTAAAATAAGATTATTTAAGTATATACCAAGCACGCAATAACACAAATTATATCAGTATAAGTATTTACTTGAACATATATCAAGTTGTCAACAATAGAAGTAAATAAAAATTTCATTCCGTTTCAATAATTTCTTTGTTATGTTGAGGACTAAAAGTTCTAAATAACTTCTCTCTCATTTATTTGAATAAGTTCACTATAAAAGGAGAGGGCCTTTAAATTCTATGAGCACTTAATTAACAATATTTTGTTAAAAAACTGAGACCTAGAGATGAAATTGAGTTTCAAGGATACATGAGGTCTCAAAACTTCAAAGTCACACAAGAGGTTAACACCACTATAAGTCAACAACATATTATCAATATTCACAACAAAAGCAAAAAAGTGGCCCTATCTATTGTCTTAACTCTTAACTATACATTGATGTAATTTACTAAGAAAAGCAAATATAACCTCATTAAAATTCAATAGTGTTGTGTAGAAGCTTGTTTCAGTCCGAGATAGATTCTTCAATCTGTGCTTAATTAAGTGCTCAGGCCATGATTTCACAAAATCCCCTTAGGCTTACTAATTTCTAATGGTTTCAAGCCAACTGTTCTGGGGTCCTGAAGAGACCAGCATGTTTGTGTCACTCCTCTACTGTGTAGAGTTTAGGAAGAAAGATCGATGAAAACGCCACACCTTGGTGTGTGATTGTGTTTCTTTGAGGTCTGGGAGATACAGAAAGAGATAGACAGTAAGCGTTGGCTATAGGGAATTATGTGATGAGGAAGAATATGTATACTGGAGGTTCGTCCGTGAAATTCAACGCCAGATACTTACAGGATGTTAGAGGAGTCATCCTTATTATATTTGAAAGATAGCTTATTGGATTAAAGTGATGACTTGGCCAAAAAAGAAAAAGAATTGAAGCGATGGTTGAGGTAATATAAAACTTTTACGACCAAGTAGTTAAAAATTGTATTTGTGAATACCTTCACTCAATAACTGATCAAATCATATACGATGACTTTTTTTTTTTTGGTTGGAAAATTGTGGATGAATTACATTTTTTAAAAATATAATTTATATTTAATCTTCCTAGCTAGCTAGTAACAAAAGATAAGTTATTGTTACACAAATTTTAACCAAAATATCCTTATTATAATTGTTACTTATATTATATAGCAAATATTAAATATATACATGATTGATATAAATAATAACTTTTTCTTATATAGAGTAAGTTAAATTAAAAATTCTCAATGCAAAGCAAATAATATTGAAATAAGAGTTTGAAACAGGCGATATTTATTAAGTTAAACAAATGTTAACCTTGAGGTTATTTTTGTTATCTTATGGATTAAAGGGAAGATTTTGTATATTTTTGTAGTAGAGAGTGCGAAATTTGGGCATCTTGGAATATCCCAAAATTACTATTCACCTAAATTACAAGCACATATATATGTTTGCCAAAATACTTTTATATCTTTTTTTGGATAAAAAAAATGTATTGATCAATATAAAATAGTAACTTTTTAAAATGTAGTAATTTATGTATTCATTTTATGCAAAAATGATTATTAAAATAAAAAATTACTGATCCCAAAATAATTTTAAGGTTAAAAAATAAAATATGATATTTAATTTCAATAATGACATGCATATTAAATATATATTTATAAGCATCAGCGTCATCATAAATTTAGAAAATATTTAAAATAATTATATTTAACTTCATTAGTAGTTTAAGTACATATAATCGTGATTTAGCATAGGGTTATTGACGAGCTTGATCCAAGAAAAAAAGTTGTTAATATATTTAATACTAATACCAAGTTGCCTTTGCACTTCTTTCAATGAGTAAAATATGGTCGCTCACTTATTATAAAATAATTATTTTAATTCTTTACTTATTAAAATAATTTTTTATTTATTAAAAAATATTATATTTAGTTCTCAATTTTTTTAAATATATTAAATTTAGGATTTAATGTTTGATAAAAAATTAGATCTAATATTTCTATTAAGCAAGGGTCAAAGAGTATTTTTTCCAACAATGAGTAATCATTTTGAATATGACAATGAGTAAATGATTAAAATGATAATTTTATAATAAATAAAAATAAAAGATGTATATTTCTCTCAACAATTCACAATTTTTTTTGTCCATTTGGAACTTTACTTGAACATGAAGGAGAGGACACCAACTTTGTTGGCAAGAGGATTTTCTGAATTGTGCCATAATTGCCACATCAATGTTTTCTCTTTTTTTTCTTTTTCTTTTTTTTGGACAGGAGAAATTCTTCGGTGGATATATAGAGATATGTATTATTTGAATGAATCAATAAAAAAAAAATTAGAATATATGTTATTTAAATGCATGTAGCAAAGTTTATTGATGTGCTTATTTTAATATTATCAAATTTCTTGGTAATAATGTTGCCCTTAAGATTCTATATATATATATACATATATATATATATATATATATATATATCCGACAAATGTGTTCCAAATACAATATTTATATGTGTTTTACTGTTGGATTTGAGGAGTAGCTCCTGCATTCTGATGTAAATTTTAATTTTTTATAATTGTTTTAAAATATGAATTTAAAATTAGGTACATTTTTTTATATTTAATTTAGTTTACAGTGATACAAATGTAGACATTCAGATTTAAAGACAAAAATACCAATCAATAACATTAATTTATTCAAGTTGGTGCCACATTCATGGAATAAATGTTAACCTTTAATAAACTCCATATCGTATACATACAAATTTGGGGAAAAAGAAGAAAAGTGAAGGGAAAATTATAATTAAGGACCACAAATTTAAAAAATTTATTATTCAAGACCTTAAATCTTAAAATTATTTTGGAACACTTAGGGATTAAATGTTTTTAATTCTAAATGACTCTACCTTGAGACTCTAGGATCCTACCTTGAGACCCTTTTATTATGTGTTTCCAAAATTCTAGGCCTTCAATGGAAAAAAAATTATTTTCTAAGCCCTTGAATAATTTTAAAATTTAAGGCCATACTAAATATATTAAACTATTGTTCTAGACTGTAATCCTCGTGAAAGTGAGAGCGAAATAGAAATAGAAAAACAATCATTGGGAGAAAATAAACAAAAATAATAGAAAGAAGGAGAAAAATAACAATATTAATAATATTTTTAATAAAATTTTATTTATATACATAATATATTCTTGGATTTAATATAACTAAATTACTCTGTCAAGTAATAAAAGAATTGCATAACTCATTTTTTGTGTAAGTAAATTGTACATCCAATATATTCAAAATTTAAAAAGGTAAAAAGATATAATATCAAAACTTAAGATATATATATATATATATATATATATTGAAAATTAAGCCCATTTTTACATATGATTGCTTTGGCCTGCCATTAGAGGTAGGCTTAGAAAAATAAAAAAGAATACATTAATTAATGTGACAAAATTTAGCTGAGAGATATTCCCTTGACATATTTTCAGCTTTCGTTGTCAAATTGCAAGTAGGACTTAAGGGGACCTTCCTTTGCTATTCCCTCACAATTATTAGAGGTAGCCATACTTACGGAACAAATTCCTAAATGTTACTGAACAATTATACCTTTAAATCTATCCCCCAAAAAAAACTATACCTTTAAATCAAGGGGACAAAAATTTATATAACAACGTGGTTAAAATTGGATGCAAACAATTTCGTTTGTATTAATTGATTTATCTTTTACTTGACTCAAGAAGCATCCAAATCAAAAGTAAGACTTCATATCTTATAATGACTATCGATGATCCAACAAAATAGTTGTTCATATGTTTGATACTTACCCCAACTTGGCTTTAAGCTCATGAGAATTACTTGAGCATGAAGGAATTACGTACAAGAGCATTTTCTGATGTACCATAGTTCTACTGCCAAGTTGAATTTATGGGCCATTCGTATAGGATGCAATGATCTTTTGTATGAATAAGAGTTTTTTGTATGAATCAGAATGAAAATGAATCTTAATGGAATGGAATTGTATGATCCTATAGGCATTTTTGTTGCCTTCCTTTCCCCTTTGCAACATTATCCAGCTAACAATAAAAGGCATCCATTGTTTGCTCTTCGCCACAACAGCTCAAGGGCTGGTCATGAAGGATTGCTGGCATGATGAATCAAAAGAGTACTGTGAATTGAAGATTCGCCAAATTGAAGGTTTGTGAAAACGCTAACTAAGCATTCACTAATTCTTGCAAAGATGATAGAGCACTAAAGACATGAGTGAATTTAAGATTTAATTTTAAGAGGACAAAAATTTCTAGATAAAAAATTTGAAGTAAATTAGACAAAATTTTACAATATAAGAAGAGTGATGTTTTATTAATTAAATAATCAAATCAAAAATATGGAATAAAATTACATATAAAAGTTAAATATTTAAAAGTCCAAATAAAGTGGCCACACCCTTGTACCCCTCAGATTCATCGCTGACTAGGGATATAGTTGTTCCAATGAGGGTTGTTTGGTCATATGATGTTTGAGTCTATGGAAAGGATGACCATTCCATTGCCCTAGTTAAAGAATCATATTTCCATGTATGATGGAAAGTTGGAAATTGGTCTCCCACGGGAGAGGATAACAATTCTCATTCTGCATATCGAATACTCCTTCCAATGAAATTTATTTTCCTTCTTCCTTTCCACTATAGTCTTTCCTATATATCAAACATGGCCTATACTTATAAATTTCGAAAATGATGAATTGAAATGATTAATAATACAACAAAATGAAGGGATAATGAATGAAAATATGTGTCATCCCATTGCTTATGACATTAATAAATAAATGTATTATTAATGAAATTGAATACCTTATTAATTATTTTTACAATATCACTAATATAATTTGAATGCTATTTTAGCAAACTTTTTAGCCTAAGAAGATATAATGGTAATTGTTCCATTTGTTCATTCCATTCTATCTAAAACTCTCTATTTAAAAAGACAAAAAAAAAAAAATCGGATGATAAGGTAGGGTTTTACATTCTTCCTTTTGCCATCTAAGAAGATTGGTGAGCTTTATCCAAAAAAAAAGTTGTTAATTTATTTGATACTAAAGCAAACTTGCCTTTTCACTTCTGGCATTTTTGCAATTTATTTTTTGGTCCATTCTGGCTATATACTTGAACATGAAGGAGAGGACATCAACTTTGTTGACAAGAGTATTTTCTGAATCGTGCCACAATTGCCTCATCAAGAAGATTTTCTGAAAGAATTACAATAGCATTTTCTAAATTGTGCTACAGTTTTATTTCCAAGTTAAGGATATGGGACCATTTGGTGGGATGAAATGATTTTTGTGGGAGTAGAAATGAGAATTGATCCTTCATTTTCTGCATACACTGTGGAAAGAGAACATGGCGTTGAGCTTGCAGAGAAAAGATGGTGCCCAGCTTGCAGAAATAATACATATCAAATTAAACAACAACAAAAAAAACAGGAAATTGTGTTCAATGGAATCCACCCTATCTTTTCCTTTCCATCAGTCATTTTACTTACCAAACACAACCTATGTTTGAAAATTTATTAAATAATTGACTACAATGATTGATAATATAATAAAATAGAATGATAATAAATGGAATGAAAAATATGAGTCATTTCATTGTTTGTAAGTTTAACCAAAAAAAAAAAGCATTATTACTGAATATCTTATAAATTATTTTATAACATTATTATTATTATTATTATTATTATTATTATTATTATTATTATTATATATAATACAATTTTAACAAATTTTAGTCTACAAGGATTGAACGGTTATGACATCACATATTCATTCCCTTTCAATCCAAAATTCTCCAGTACTATATATTAAAAAAATCTTTAAATACTAATTTACTCCAAAAGTCGCTTCACTTTATTTTATTTCACCGCTTCAGAAGCAGAGGGAAGGGAACTGGCGGAGTCCATGGCCCCCACGACTCCTCCACACCGATAGATATATATATATATATGAATTTTCAAAATAAAAATTTTACATAATAGAAAAGTTATAATATGATTAATAGCTTCACATATTAATATAATATGTTGTTTTTTAAATAACAAGAATTATTGATTGTTACTTGATGTTTATGAATAATTAATTACTTCAATAATTATTTTTGAAAAATAAAATTAGAAACAACAAATTTTTAAGATAACATTTTACTGAAGTTTGAAAGACAAAAAATGAAAGTGTACACCTTATTAGTAGACTAAAATATAATGAGTTAATATCATTATATTTTTCTTAATCTTTTTTTACTTATTTATTTTTATTTTCTTGCTCTTTCATTTTATATATTCACTCTTTCACTAACTTTTACTATCATTTTTATTGTTTTTTATAATTATTTTTTTAACTTGTTTCTTCCTCTCACATTGTCTCTAACTTTCTGGACTCTTCTCACCTATAAATTTTATAAATTCTCTTATTATAAATATTATGATTATCATCATCATCATAATTGATAAGCCTATTTATTTATTTGTATTTGAAATTTGTTTATGTTTCATAAAAAAGTTAGCTAATCAGATGCATTATATAAAATAGGACTCATTCATAATTTGTATTCCCTTTCATGCATGTTTTATATTATTGTGTTGGACAAGTATAATTGCAGCAATAGGTATCATAATGCACTGTTAACTTTAAATATTAATACAATATATTATCTTTTATATAAAATATATATGTAATATGTATACATATTGTTTACAAAACATATAATGTATTATAATTTACTAGTGTCCCCCCCCCCCCCCCCCTCCAACGAAAAATTTTTCTCCCTCAACCCCTACACTTATACCTTCAATGATTATTTTATAGTATATGTTTATATTAAAAGAAAAAAAAAAAAGAACGAAAGACAATAAACAAAGAAAATGTTTTTAATTGTGTCATTCTCGTACTTATATTTAAATTTATTTAAGGCCCATTTGATATATTATATAAAGTATGATAAGATAAAGTCTAATAGTATAAAAACATAGGATAAGACTTTATAAGAATTTAATATTGTGATATGTTTGGTGCGACATTCTATATGATAGGACTGAATTGCAAAAGATAGTACTATTTTATTTTTGAAATAAAGAACAAACAAATAAAATCTCATTTCAGTCCCTCACATATGAAGAATTTCTCACTTTGGTCCCTCACAAAATTTCTCTTTCAATATGGTCCCTCAAAATCATGATATTTTTTAATTTAAACCTTCACATACAGATATTTCTCAATTTGGTATCTCACAAATAAAATCATTATCAATAATATTTTTCAATATTTTAAATTAACTTATTTTTTTAGGATATTATTGATAACAGTTTTATTTGTGAGAGATTAAATAGAGAAACATTTATATGTGGAGGACTAAATTGAAAAAAAAATTTAGAGACTAATTTGAGAAAACAATTCTATGAAAGGCTAAATTGAGAAGACAATTCAATGAGGGATCAAATTAAAAAATGTTTTATTTGTGAAGGATCAAATTGAAAAAGATCATATGAGTTCATATTTTTAAATTTACTTTTTTTCATTGTTGATAAAAATTTTATTTGTGAGGAATCAAATAGAAAAATGTATATATGTAAGAGATTAGATAGAAAACATAATTATGTGATGGGACTAAATTATGAAAATAGTTCTACAAGGGATCAAATTGAAGAATATTTTATATATGAAAGACCAAATTGAGAACATTTTGTACAAGTTTTTATCTTTAAAAAAAAAATAACATGTTTTTTTACAAATTTTATTGATAACAATTTTAGTTTTGAGGGATCAAATAAAAAAATGTACATATGTGAGGGTTTAAATAGAAAAAAAAAATTCTATGAGGGATTGATAATGATGGAAAATATGTGAGGGACCAAATTAAAAAAAATTTTGAGTTCATATTTTTTAAATTGACTAACTTTTGAGAATATTATTGATAATAATTTTATTTATGTGAGATCAAATAAGGAAATGTAGATCTTTGAAGGACAAGATTGAAAATACAATTATGTGAGAGACTAAATTGAAATACAATAAGGAATTAAATTGAAAAATATTTTATCTATAAGGACCAAATTGAGAAAAATTTTTATCAAGGACTAAATTGAGAAAAATTTTATATGTGAGAGGTTACAGTAATAATAGAAATTTAAGTATTCTTAACATATTATTAATACAATTAGGCTTAATCAAATTAAGAGAGATGAATTAGTAATATTATGCTAGATCATATTAAGTGTGATTAACTAAAGTCAATCATCTAAACTTATATAATCTAACGTAGGCACCAAACACATGATAAGATTAATTGTAATGTATAAGTCTATAGAATCTAGTTTTACACAATGCATCAAACAAACTCTTGTTTTTTTTCTAATAAATATGTTTGGATTGATGATTAAATTAATAAAAATATTAAAATTCAAGTTTTCTTTCTTTTTATTTCCATTAATCCATATATAAGGACCATATAAAGTGCTAAATAAATTTTATTTTATTTTTAAAATTTTTGGTTTTTCAGTATTTTTTCTCAATGTATTTTTATTGAGAAATTTATTTTCTATTTATATTTTAATATAATTAAATATAAAAACCTTGAGACACATCCAATGGTAAAAGAAGAAAAAAAGTTATACTCCATTGGTAAATAAAGCTTTCCATAAAATTAATATTTGTTTTAAGAATTTTTGTTTGCACAATCATTTGCTTTTGAATGACTAGTTAAGCATAAATTTTGGTAAATGGGGCACTTATGCTCCCTTTTTTCTCTCTCTTTAGTGAGAACTTATGTTCTCTCCTAATGTGAGAGTTTTTGCTTTTGTGTCTACTGATTTCTTTTGTGGTTTTCTTTGGGTTTGATTTCGTGTTTTTGATTTGAAGTGATGGAGGTGAATTCAAGGAATGCTACTAGTAAAAAGGAGGGCGATTTAGTGGTGTTGGATTGCCAAGCATCAAAGGAGTTAGGCAATGAATAATTCTTACTTGTGGATAATATTATAACATATAAGAAATTAAAAAGAGCTACAATTCGATCCTTGAGTCTCAAGTGTTGGAATGTTAAAGGAAAAGGTAGAGGTGTCAGATGGGAGATAATATTTTTTTTCTTTAATTTTGAATGAGAGGAAAATTTTGGAAGAGTGTAAAAAGATAGCCCTTGGACGGCTTTGGGGTTTGTGCTGGTGGTGAAGTAATAAGATCGTTTTCTTGTTATTTAGGAGATAAACTTGAATGTTTGTCCTTTCCGGGTACAAGTACAGGACTACCTTTAGAAGGATTGACAGGAAAGAATTTGATTAAAATAGGGAATAAGATAAGAGTCACTTAAGTATATGAAGACTTGTTGGCTAAGGGAGGTCCAGTGAGAAGCCTCATAAAGGTCAAAGTTAATGCTGGAATAGTAAGTCTTTGTTAACTGTTGTGAGCCATAAGGAATTCTAGTCATTATCAATATTAATTATTAATGCGTATGTCATTATCTAATCCAAGCAATCAAATAATCAATCTAAGAGTAAGGGACTTGCAAATAGTCATATGCAAAACTTAAAATGAGATGAAAATAAGAGCAAAAAGCTTTTCTAGGATTATGGATTACCATGGCACTTTAATTGTGAATTAATTACATTCCTTACTTAGACTCAATGATTTAAAAGCAATCTTAGCATTTAACATCATTATAAGAATCTATCAATTCTTTATAAATTCTATCACTTCAAATTAATTCCTTATATTTCTATAAGAACCACTTATAGAAATGCATTAAGTACGGCTAATTACAACTTCGCACATCTAATAAGTATATGTCAATCCTAAAGGCAATTTAAGTTAAATTCAACAAATCATTCAACATCAATTATGGGGTATTTAATCCTATGACTAAATTTGAGCTTCTCTTTCAAGAATTCTCATATCCCTAACATAAACTATAATTTGTGGCCAATCAACAAGGAATCAAATAAAATTTGAACTTAATAACTTCATACATAATGTAATTTAAGTCAAAAAGTAACAAAGTTTAATAATCTACATGCCTAGGGTCCACAATTCCAAAGAAATAAAGGCTTAGCCAAGAAAAACTATGAATACAATTTACAATAGCTTAAAAAACATAAACAAGAAAAGAGATAAAGAACTCAGTTTTGAAGCTTTAATTGGCTTCCTCTCTTAAAACTCCTTTTGAAATGCCTTCTCCATCAAAGTCTAGCCCTTAGAACTCAAAAAATATTCTTCCCTTACTTCAAAGCGTCTTTTCTGGCTAAGAAACCCTAAAAAAACGTTTTCTATCACCTCCAATTGCCAATAGACCAATCTATGCTTCATTTGTTGCATCATGGTGCCTTGGTGACAATTTTCTAGTTAGTATATACATTTTGATGCCTTGGCACTAGATCGTGGCACCTTGCTATTAGGATGAGCCTCCTGAATCAGTTTCAATTATTCAATTATAACTTTGCTCTCCAACATCAGATTTTAGCAAAGTACTACATGTTAGAAAGATGTCAATGAGCTTTACAACTTGCTATGAAACAACCATTTCCACATTTTGATGTTTAAGGGCCCAAAAGTACATATGTACGGGATTAAATAAAAAAGACAACTATGTGATGGGACTAAATTATGAAAGCAATTCTACAAGGGGTCAAATTGAAGAATATCTTATATATGAGGGACTAAATTGAGAACATTTTGTACTAGTTTGTATTTTTTTTTTTAAACAATTAACTTGTTTTTTAAAGATTTTATTGATAACAATTTTAGTTTTGAGGGATCAAATAGAAAAATGTACATATATGAGGGTTTTAATAGAAATAACAATTCTATGAGGGATTAAATTAATAAGAAAATTCTAACAAGGGAAAAAATTGAAAATATCTTATATGTGAGGGACCAAATTAAGAAAAATTTTTGAGTTCATAATTTTTTAAATTGACTAACTATTAAGAATATTATTAGTAACAATTTTATTTGTGCGAATCAAATAAGGAAATGTAGATCTTTGAAGGACAAAATTGAAAATACAATTATGTGAAAGACTAAATTGAAATACAATAAGGAATTAAATTGAAAAATATCTTATTTATAAGGACCAAATTGAGAAAAATTTCTATCAAGGACTAAATTGAAAAATATTTTATATGTGAGGGGTTAAAGTAAAAGTAGAAATTTAAGTATTTTTAATATATTATTAATACAATTAGGCTTAATCAAGTCAAAAGAAGTTAGATTAGTAATATTATGTCAGACCATATTAAGTGTGATTAATTGGAGTCGATCGTTTAAACTTATATTATCTAACATGTGCACCAAACACATAATAAGGTTAATTGTAATGTATAAGTTTATACAATCTAGTTTAATAGGATATGTCAAATAGACTCTTCTTTTTTTTAATAATTTGTTTGGATTGATGATTACAGATAAGAAGGATAGAAAAAATATATATAAATTAAGGAAAATATTAAAATTCAAGTTTTCTTTCTTTTTATTTCCATTAATCCATATATAAGGACCTTAGGACCATATAAAGTGCTAAATAAATTTTATTTTATTTTGAAATTCAAGTTTTCTAAATGTGGTTTGATCAAGAAATTTGTTTTCTATTTATATTTTAATATAATTAAATATAAAAACCTTGAGGTACATCCAATGGTAAAAAAAAAGAAAAAAAGGTTATACTTCATTGGTAAATAAAGCTTTCTATAAAATCAATATTTGTTTTAAGAATTTTTGTTTACACAATCATTTGCTTTAGAATAACTAGTTAAGCATAAATTTTGGTAAATGGGACACTCATGTTCCCTTTTTTTTCTCTCCTTAGTGAGAGCTTTTGTTATCTCCTAATGTGAGAGTATTTTCTTTTGTGTCTGCTGATTTATTTTATGGTTTTCTTTGGGTTTGATTTCGTGTTTTTGATTTTAAGTGATGGCGGTGGATCCAAGGAATGCTACTAGTGAGAAGGAGGGCAATTTAGTGGTGTTAGATTGCCAAGCATCAAAGGAGTTAGGCAATGAATAATTTTTTCTTGTGGATAAAATTATAACCTATAAGAAATTAAAAAGAGCTACAATTCGATCCTTGAGTCTCAATTGTTGGAATGTTAAAGGAAAAGGTAAAGGTGTCTAATATGGGAGATAATATTTTTCTCTTTAATTTTGAATGAGAGGATGATTTTGGAAGAGTGCAAAGAGAAAGCCCTAGGACTGTTCTAGGGTTTATGCTGATGGTGAAGCAATAGGATCGTTTTATTGTTATTCAGGAGATAAACTTGAATGTTTATCCTTTCTAGGTAAAAGTACATGGACTACCTTAAGAAGGATTGGCAGGGAAGAATTTGAATAAAATAGGGAATACGATAAGAGTCACTCAGGCATATGAAGACCCATTGGCTAAGGGACGCCTAGTGAGAAGCTTTATGAGGGTCAGAGTTAAAGCTGCTATAGTAAGCCTTTGTTAACTGTTATGAGTAAACTACCACAATACAAGCATACACCTCTAACAAGTAATAAAGAGTAAGAAAAGTAATGTCCACAAGGATTCTAGTCATTATCGATATTAATTATTAATGCGTATGTAATTATCTAATCCAAGCACTCAAATAATCAATCTAAGAGTAAGGTACTTGCAAATAGTCATAAGCAAAACTTAAAATAAGATGAAAATCAGTGCAAAAAGCTTTTATAGGATTATGGATTACCATGACACTTTAATTGTAAATTAATTACATTCCTTACTTAGACTCATTGATTTATAAAGTAATCTTAGCATTTAATATCATTATAAAAATTCATCAATTCTTTATAAATTCTATCACTCTAAATTAATTTCTTATATGTCTATAAGAACCACTTAAAAAAACGTATTAAGTACGACTAATTACGACTCTACACATCTATTAAGTTTATGTCAATCCTAAAGGCAATTTAAGTTAAATTCAACAAATCATTCAACATCAATCATGGGGTATTTAGTCCTATGATTAAATTTAATCTTCTCTTTCAAGAATCCTCAAATCCTCAACATAAACTGTAATTGGTGGTCAATCAACAAGGAATCAAATAAAATTTGAATTAAATAACTTCATACATAATGCAATTTAAGTCAAAAAGTAACAAAGTTTAATAATCTACATGCCTAGAGTCCACAATCCCAAAGAAATAAAGGCTTAGCTAAGAAAAACTATTAATACAATCTACAATAACTCAAAAAACATAAACAATAGAAGAGATAAAGAACTTAGTTTCAAAGCTTTAATTGGTTTGCTCCCTTAAAACTACTCTTAAAATGCCTTCTCTAGCAAAGTCTAGCCTTTAAAACTTAGAAAATATTGTTCGCTTACTTCAGAACGTCTTCTCTAGCCAAGAAACCCTACGAAAAACATTTTATACCACCTCCAAATGCCAAAAGACTAGTCTATGCTTTATTTGTTGCGTCTTGGTGCCTTAGTGCCAATTTTCTAATTAGTATATATGTTTTGACACCTTGGCACCAGATCATGGCACCTAGGTACCAAGATGAGCCTCCTAAATCAATTTCATATATTCAGTCATAACTTCGCTCCTTGACATCAAATTTCACCGAATTACTACATTTTAGAAAGATATCAATGAGCTTTTTAACTTGCTATGAAACAACCATTTCCAAATTCTGATGTTTAATGGCCCAAAAGTCATCTCAAAGTTAAGTGATCACCTATTTGATGTCAAAACCTTCTTTTTTTTATCTGTTGACAACCTAGGTAAGATATAAAATCAAATTTATAGCTCATAAATAACTAAACTATAACAAATAAATATAAATCAATACTAACTACCCTAAAACCTCACCACCAAAGATACATCTCCTATTTTGACAATACTCAAATTTAAACTAAAAACAACAAGGTAGACAATAAAAGAGCATGAAAATGATAGAAATTATCTTAAAAAGATGAGGAGTTGGCAGATGTGACAGGGTCAACAAATATAACTAATGACGCATATGAAGTGGAGCTTATCTATAAATTGACTTACTACTTTGGTAAGAGGTAACCAAAGGACAATGGCTCTCTTCCAAAATTTTATGAATTCTAGGGGTATAATTGATTAGGAGTTTAAAGGGATGAGTTCACCTGGACAAACAAAAGACTGGGAGAGGACCACATTAATTAGGGTTTAGACAAGGCAATTAGTAACATCTTATAGAGGGACTTATTCCCAACTGTAGTGGTTCTTAGCCTTGAGCCAATGGGGTCTGATCACTCGCCTATTCTTGTAGATTTCAATAAGATGATTGAGAGCTCTAAAAAGCCCTTTAGATTTAAGCTCGGATGGTTGGATCATCCTAACTTGCTAAAAATTATGGAGAATAACTGGCGTCTAGAAGTTAGAAGTGATAGGGATTAGTTGAGATCGTTTGCTACAAATTTGAGATTACTTAAGGAATGTTTGATAAAGTGGAGTGAGACTGAATTCCCAAATAGTAGAAAGGAGAGTGAAAGACTGATGGTTGAATTCCAAGAATGTTATTAAGGTGTGTGGGATGCTCACAAAGCTGGAAAAGCTAAAGAAATTAGTAGAAAAGTTGTGGGATAAGGAGGAAAAGTACTGGACTCAGAGGTCAAGAATTCAAGGGTTGGAATGTGGAGATAAAAACACTTAGGTTTTGCACTCTATTACTATTCAAAGGCACCAGAGAAACAAAGTTCATAGATTGAGGTATGAACACGGAGAATGGATGGAAAAAAGGGCAGTCATTGATCAAAACTTTACTTATTTTTTCAAAGATCCGTTTTGGTCAGTGAGAGTGAGGGATTTCTTCGATGAACTGAGGAGGGTGAACAATTATAACATAATAAGATAATGACATGCTTTCCAGGCCAGTTTCTAATGATGAAATTAAAAGTAATTGCCTTGAAATTAGGTTTTTCAAAATCTCATAGTCCTGATGGATATTCAGGGATTTTCTACCACTATAGTTGGGAGAAAATCAGAAATCAGATTTGTAGTTCTGTCAAAGAATTATTTATCCCAGGAGTTTCACTAGAGTTGATTAATGACACTGACTTGGTTACATTTCAATTAGATGCTCTTAAAAATGTTGGGGGCTCCAGACCAGTAAGTTTATGCAACTCATCATATAAGATTATTTCCAAGATACTAGCAAATAGAATGAAGGGGTTGGTGCTTACTGTAATATCTTAAAATCAGACGGCTTTTGTGGTTGGTAGATTAATTGAAGACAATATATTGGTGGTTCATGAAACCTGTCATTACCTCAAGGTGAGAAGAAATTGTAGGAATTTTGAAATGGCAGTGAAACTCGACATGAACAAGGCTTGCGATCACATTGAATGGGCCTTCCTGGAGCAAGTGGTTTTGAAAATGGGTTTTTGCAGATAGTGGGTGGATTGTATATGGAAAGTGTCAGTTCTGTCAGGTTTAATATGGTGATTGCAGGGAGGAAGGTATCCCAGTTTTCTCCTTGTAAAAGATTGAGACAAGATGATCCATTATTACCCTATCTCTTTATCTTAGTGGCAGATGTACTTTCTAGATTGATCTCTTCAGTAGTTAACCAGAAGGAGCTTCGTGGTACAAAACTTGCAAGAAGATGTCTAGTACTATCACATAGTGTCTTCGTAGATGACTTCTTTCTTTTCCTAAAGGCGAATAATGAAAATTTCTTGAAGTTGAAGGAAATTCTTGAGTGTTATTGCAAGGCATCAGAGCAGCTGGTAAATCTTGTATCTTTTTTTCTAGTTATATGCCTATAGATATTGCTAATGTGATCAGTTCTGTTCTGGGTATTTTGAAAGCTGATACCCCTGATAAATATCTGGGATTGCCATTATTATGGGGTCGCTCTAAGGTGGAAGCCCTTGCCTTTGTGAAAGATAAGATTATAAGTAAGGTACACAGCTGGAAAATGGGTCTTTTATCGCAAGAAGTGTTAAATAAGGCAGTGGCTAATGCGATACATACATTTCCCATGTCTGTTTTCAAATGTCCGAACATATCTTGCCGAGAGATGGACGACATTTTAGCTAATTTTTTGTGGGGTCAAAATGGTAATGAGGGAAGGATTCACTAGCATGCTTGGAACACGCTTGTTGCTGCTAAACCAAGAAGGGGAATTGGGTTTAAAGATTTCTTGAACTTCAATGTGGCTCTACTTGCAAAATTGGCGTAGAGAATTAGCACTTCCCCTAATGAATTTTGAGTCAAAATCTTAAGCGAGATATAATGGGGATTTCTTGTCAGCTAAGAAGGGTTCTAGATCCTCATGGGCGTGTAGTATTATGGAGGTAGAGATATGTTACATAAGAATTTATGGTCTATTTAGTTGTTAGAATCAAGATAAAAAAATAATAATGAAAGACATACTCATTCTTATATTTGGTAATAGATTAGATCTTCATTCTCTTTTTTTAAAGAATATGTTCTTTCTTGCATAAGAAAAAAAATTTTTTTTAGTTAAAGTTATAGAATAAAATTAATCTTTTGAGAATAAAAAAATACTTAATAAAAGTGTCTCCACTTATAATAATTTTTAAACAAAAATACCCATGTGATATATCAAAATATTAATTTATTATTACTTATTTAATTTATTATTATTTATTAATTATTTATTTAATATATTATTATTTATTGATATTTATTTAATATATTATTATTTATTAATTATTTATTATTAAATATATTATTATATTAATTATTATATTATTAATTAATAATTCAAATAGATGTTTATCTTTTTTTTGGTTTATAATAAAAGATAATATAATAAAATATACACACTACTTAATTAATTCTCATATATAATTTATTAACCAAACGAAATAAAAAAAGATATATCTATTCTTATTTTTCCTGAATCAAATAATATTTTAATATTTTTATTTTTACTTTCATTCTCATTTATTTTATATTAATTCTAACAACCAAATCCTAAAAGTGTGTTGGAAATGGAGCAAGAATTTTGGTGAGACCCTTGGCTACCGGGACTGGAAAGTTTTAAACTGTCTTCGCGATTGAGAGAATTCCTATTTCCAGTTTAGGTGGGGAAGACAAATTATACTGGGCTGGCTCAAAGGATGGTATCTATTCAATAAAAAAGGCCATAGGCAAGCTCTCAAAGTTTCCAGTGCAGAATCTTCTCTAACAACAAACTCTTCTTTACAAATTTCTGATACCTTATACAAGGAAGTTTGGAGTCTTAAAGTACCGCCTAAGACAAGGCATTTTAACTGGCGTGCCCTCTTCGTTGGGTTGTGTTTCTGCTGAAGCTTGCTGGTGCCCACCAATTTCTGGTTTTGTGAAAGTCAATGTGCATGGATACGATTAGTGATGAGAAATTCGGAACAGGGAATTTATAGGAAGTACTAGACAATCCTAATTAATTAGGAAATATCTCTATTTAAAAGAAAAATAAAGTAAGCACTATAAAATCTGAAACCACGACTCAGAACATGGAAATAATTAAATTAACCCCATATCTTGCGAAAATAAAAGAAAGATGACGCTAACCTGATTGCCATCAATCTCAGAATGAGCTTTTTATAATAATATAAAAATAGTCAAAACTCCTACTGAAAGTCGTTAAAACATATGTCAATAATTACGCATTATAGAATTTGAATTCCAAGGCCCAAATGAGATCATATATTTGGGCTTCTTTTAATCAGCCTAATTCATGAAAATTTGGGCCATTTAGACTTCGGCATAATACCCACTTCAGGTTGTTTGAAATGATGGCATTTATGTAGGTCCTTTTGAACAAAAAAAAAACCAGCAATTGATGATTTAGGACATATCCCAAAAACCCATGTAAGGAAAAAAAACAAATGGAGAAGACCATCTACTTATGGAGTACACAATGCCTTGAAAATTTAGAAAGACCACTTTCATTAAATATGCAATAATAAGTTATAGAACTATAACTCAATTTAAATAGGAAGAGAAAAACAGTGAATTGAAATTGTCTTTGAAAGTTAAAACTTACATTTTCCTTTTCATTTGTATTTTGACTATTCATTTCAATCATCGAAAGCATATTTTGTCGTCAAGAAACTAATTCTTATGTCACATTTATGGACAAAAAGTTAATCAAAATATTTACTTGACCTAATGGATGAAACTGTGTTGCACTGTGAAGAAGAAAAATTAAAGTCCCATAATGTCCTTGTTTTAATTGAAAATTTAATCTTTCACTACCTCTGTTTTTTTTAAAAAGAAAAAACATTTTAGAGTCACAAATAAACATAAAATGATTACATTAATTTTTGGTTGGCCTAATTATTGTATATGATCACGAACTTGAAGTAGAAAATTTATTGAACGCAAAATACCTTTAGAAAATTAGGATTAGAAGTTCAAAATTTTTCAATATATATATATATATATTGAAAAATATTGAGAGATTATAAGAAAAATAAAATAGACATAGAAGTAGACAAATTTACAAGCTGATGGTTTTTTAAACTTATTAAAAAAGAATAAAAAATTATTACAAGATAAATTCTTTTAGAAAAAATGAGTTTTATGTTTATAATTTAGAATTTAACGTTCACAAATGTTAAAATAAAAATATTACATATTAAATATGAAATTTAAAATTTTATACAAAATTTAAAAACTATCACAGTAAAATATAAATACAACGGCCACGTCATTTTTTGAGTGAAAATTCACTGCTATTGTTAGAGCCGTCAAAACGGTGGATCGAGCCCGTTTAACCCACCTAAGAGGTGAGTTGGGTTGAGGAGTTTTTTTAAGAATTCGTTATCAACTTGACCCGTTTAACCCGCGAGTTAAACGAGCCAGCTCGCGGATTAAATGAGTTAAATGGGTTGCCTATTTTTTTTTTTAATTTTTCACTAACTCAGTCTAGCGCTCTAGCCCATTGCACTTTTCTATTTAAAAAAATTAACCATAATGTATGTGTTGTGTTGTCTCTATTATTTTGTAATTTGCTAGATTTACATATTCTATTCATAATCATATTCTTATTATTAATGAATCATTGAATTATTAGATTACTCTACTTGTTTTAATTCGTTTAAACTTAGTTTTTATCTAGTTATTTTTTTGTTTATTTATATTGATATAGAAATTGATTGATTAAACAAAACATATGTTTAAAAAAAGTCACATTTAAATTTTTATAATTTTTTTATTTTATTTTTATTTTTTCAATTTTTTTTGTAGATTAAACGGGTCAGCTCGCTTAACCCACCAGGTGGGACAGGTTGAGATTTTCAACCCACCACCTTATGGTGGGGTTAAACGGGCTAACTCGTTTAATCTACCAACTCGAGTAGGTCAACTCGAGTGGGTCAGGTTAACCCACTTCGACAGCTATAGCTATTGTTTCAATATAATCTACTGACTTCAAAAATTAATTACTTATATGTAATATAACTGTCCGCCACAAATATTGTGATTTTAAATTTATTTTAAACATTGTTTAATTGAATTTCATTAAAATTCTATAAAAATAAATATTTTGTGTTTTGAAAAATTATTAAATATGCTTATCAGTATTATTACATTTGACAAATTCTTTATGAAAAACGTTTACTAAAATATTCTTCCGCTCGATTCAATTCATCAAACATTCCATCATCTCTTTTATTATCAATAATTCATCACTCTTTGTGATAAATCAAACATAGAAGGGGACACATGGCAGGTGCGAATTGACATACAGATTTAAATATTTAAAATTTAGAAAGCAATTTTAGAAATTTTTGGAATCCGAATTTTGTAAACCCTATCTTAGATTGCGCCTGTCCTTTTTAGTCTAAATCAAAACTGCAGAAAGCTTCATTTCAGTCTTTCACTATAGTTTGACTTGAGCATAGCTGTTCACATTACTGTTATCAAATTTTTTAATTATTACAAAACAAATATATAATAATTAATTAATAATAATATAAAAACATATAATTTAATTTAAAAATTATATACATATATTATGATATAATAAAAAAATTATATATTTTTTACATCTTGATTAAAAAATAACATAACAAAAATATAAATAATTTTGTATAAATGTTTTTTTCTTAATATATGGGGAGAAAGTGATAAGTTAGACAAGGTGTTTCACAGTATTATTTATTATGCATTGTGAGCTTTTAGTAACATTATATAATTGTCATCAATTATTTTGATATGATGACTTGTAGTACATAATAGATAGTATTTTTTTAATTAATAACTCCTAAAAGAATGAAAAAAAAAACTATTTTATCCATCTATTTTTAAATTTTATTTTATTTTAATTTTCACAAATTAAAAATCAGACAAGGTGAGCCATTAAGTCTACGCTATGGATAACATATAGCACATAACCAACAAAATAGTGTAGTACAACATCACATCAAACTCAAAGTAGATATAGTGCACAAATTGTCTCTTGATTAAGATGCTCTCATATTATTTATTAATTTTAAATATATATATATATATATATATATATACACACAATAAATAAGACTTATTATTGATTATAGCCATGCAATTATTATTAGGACTGCACAAATTAAATGGCCAAAATAAACGAAAATAAACAATATTAGTCTAAGGACAAACGAAGTAGAATCACAAAGTCAAAAAGTGAGTATTGAAGAGTGGTAATGGAAAGGGGGACACCCAAGCACACAACAACAGTGTTAAGTGAGGACCTCCCAATTTGGGACTTATTCTTTTTATGGTGCCTATCCTTTTCTTGTCTTTCCACCTCCCAATTTGCGAACCACTAGTCGTTGCATCTTTTTGTCTTTTAGTTAAATTATTGTTGTTTTCAATTCTTTCTGAGGTTTATTAATTGTTTTATTTTTTGTCCTTTAATTATATTTTGCTTCAATTTTTCCTTTAATTTTGGTTAATATTCCAAAAGTTTCTCTTTGTTTTATATCTTTTACTAAAAAAAAAAAAAGTCAGTCCACATATTTTACCCTTGTCTCAATTTGGTTTTTTATATTTTCAAATATTAAAAAATTTAGTCCCTCCGTCTGTAAATAATCTTCCAATTCAAATTTCGTAACCTGACAGAAGAACTAATTTTCTTAACATTCAAAAATGCTAAGAACTATTTTAAGACAAAACAAATATAGAGGACTAAATTGAAACATGATCAAAATTTGAGGGACTAAAATGATATATATTTTTTTTTATCATTTTGGTCTCTCACTTATTAAAAATTGTTATATTGGTTCTTCCTTAATTTTAATCTCCAAAATAGTTATCTACTCATTAAAAATATAACATTTAATCCCTTGTTTAAAAAAATGATTGCCTAATTAGTCCCTCTACAATTGAGTGAGGGACTAAATTGTAACTATATATTTTTTTTAATTATGAGGTACCAAAATGATAATTTTGTAATAAGTGAAGGATTAAAAAATATTTTCTTTTTGCAAAAATGTGGAAAGAAAATTATAAAAATGTTATTTTTTATTTAATTTGAGATAATTAATTGTGAACTTCGTATTTTATTCAATTTTTTAAAACAATTTAAAATAAAATGATAATTAGTGCAAGATAAATAAAAATCGAAACCCAAAAAGAAAATTTTCATCATTTCTGGTACATCTTTGGATTATAAGTCAAGATATCCCGCCTGTATTTTCACTTTTAGACCTTTCACTTGTTGAAAATTTAAGATAAGTGTTTTTAGTAAAATTCTTTTTGCGTCACTGAGCTTTTAGTAAAATCCTATTTTCCTCTTCACCCTCTAATTTTGGCCATATTCCTATGGTATAGGAATACTGCCATGAGGTTAAATGTATTTTTTATCTTGATTTAGTATTTTCTAACTTTTCGGAAATATCATTAACTCTAATATGATTTAATTATTTATTAAATATACTCAAATATAATACAACATTTATTTATTTTAATAGATTTATTATTATAATTAAACTCATTAATTACTATATGCAAAATATTTTAATAAAATATTTTTTAAGATTAATTAATTAATTAAATTATAATATAATTTGATTGTAATTTAAAATGTTTGTATAATCCAACTGTTTTAGCTTAAAAAAATTTGATATAAACCCAAAAAAATAAAGGCCAAATAAAAATACTTATTTTGTAAAATGCGAGTTTAAAAGGTTTGAATAACTTTCTTTAGTACAAAAATTTTTATTAAAAAATAAACTTAAAATTATCCTATAAATGGATTTTTTTTCTTCCATGATTAAAAAAGCCTATTAGTTCAATAGGCTCAGTCTAAAAAAAGATATGAGCTCAAATAACATAATCCGATTAGAAGCAGTTTTAAACTTTTCTTTTTTAACCAAACCTTATAATTAGAAAATATACTGTTTCCGAAAAGATAAGATCATTACTCATTTCTCTTCTCCCCGCGTGTTTTTTGTTGGAGATAACAAAAATTGAGAATTTACTAGTCATATAATATAAAATTTCAAGTTAAAAGATCACCTTACACAAAACAAAATTTGAATGATTTAATCAAAACAATAAATAAGCCAGTTCAATATATTAAGATATTAATTTATTTCTATTATAAATAATAATATTTTTTAAGCTTTGTTCAAAATCACTCATTCTCTCAAGGACTCATTAGAAATATTAACAGGGATGGCTGCAGTACTCTGCTCAAATTTCAAAGGGAACGTTTAAAAGTGGTCCCCTCATGGCGTACAATTATTGAAGTATACTTCGTTGATTAAAAGACTGGACAATTTTCTCAATTCTAATAGAGCTGTTGGGTTCAATTTATTGCTCGAATAAAAGAAAAAGTCAATTAAAGAAATAGGCTTCTTTAGTATATCTTGAGTAGGCTAAATCAGGGACATCTAACGTCTAATCCAATTTATACGGCCAAATATATCTAACCTACTTAGATGTAAAATAGTAAATTAAAATATTTTACAAGTTAATATGTAAAACCCACAATTTTTTTTAACTAATAACTCCTAAAAGAAATAAAGGAAAAAAACTATTTTATCCATCTATTTTTAAATTATATCTTATTTTAATTTTTACAAATTAAAAATTAAAATTAATTTTTATGTTAAATTTAGTCTTATTTTAATCTTTTTACAAATTAAAATTTTAAAAACGATTTTTTATCTTTTGACTTCTGAATCAAAATAATTGTTAGGTTCAATATGATCAGACCCTGCACGCATTACACAAGAGGCAGATACCAGATGATAATACCGACATTTCTGACCTCAAATTATTAAGAACTGTACGATTTCTGAGATACAAAGTGACAAACTATGTTTTCTTTCCGTTTCAACTTGTAAAACAATATGAATGTATTCATCTTTATCTAATATTAAACTTATAAATTATATTAATAAAAAATTAACCTTTTTCTTGAGTGGGGCCTTCTGTAGCTTAGAGTTTGTCAAATCCTTTTGAACGAACTTTTTGGCAACTGAAACTTTAAGGATTCACACACACACACTTATTATTGTCATCTCCTATCTCTTTCTTGTTCTTTTCACAAACATTAAAAAAAAATTAAATTCAGATGGTATTGCACTTTTAATTGGATTTAATAGTTGAACAGCACAGGAGATCCCTTCCCCATTTATTGATATTAAGCCACTGTTACAAACTGGCTCAATGCAGTCAAAAGCAAAAGTAAAAGTACATGGACTTCCACATATCCCAAATGAGATATATGTTTCAAATATAAATGTACTAGGTGGTCTTGCCGTACAACTTTCCAAAAGACTGCATCCAATTACCTTTCATTTGAACTAGGTGGTCTTGCCTCTTTCTGAGCCACAAGCATTTCTGACTTATTATTCTTATGTTCTTCCTCTCTGAACTTCTTGTAGATGTCACTTCTGTAAAAGCTTCTGGTTCGGACCACCAAAATAAAGGACACAAGAGCCCCAAACACGGTCACTCCTGTGATAATGAGGAAGGCCAATTTGTAACACTCAGTCCCATTACAGTTCAGTTCCTCTCCTTTCTTCCTCGTCAACCCCATTTCCGCCATTTGCCTCCTCGCTTCCTTATCATACAAATACCCAGCAACCCTCACGTTCAGCAAATACGACCCTACAGGGCTAGCCACTAAGCCTACGTTATAAAGCGTGGAGTAATACTTCAGCCCAAAGAGCTCAGAAATAATGGAGTACAATATGGGCCAGTTGGCTCCGAAGCAGAATCCTATGATTATGGAGGCCGCATAGAGACCATTTGGGACGTTGAAGGCCACAAGGAGGTGGCCCACACAAGAAATGACGAGAATTGACGTGAGCATGAAGGGTCTGGGGATTTTCATCTTTGTAATTATGAACTCTGAGATTACCCCTTGCGCTATTTTCCCCAGATAGATCCAAATTGCCATGAGGGACACAAATGTAGTGATGCTGTGCTGAGGGTACCCTAGGGCCGTCCCTATCTGGCTAAGATTGTTCACCACCGTGAGGGTACCCCCAGGCCCACATACTGTAGCAGTAAACAATATCGCCATGTCTATGCTGAAAATTGCTTGGAGAATCGTGAAGTCTTCACCCCTTTTCGGGTGTCTGAATATGTTTCTCCACCATGAATTGGAAACAGATAATTGCTCTCCTTCAGGCTTGGACTTTGGCTCTGAAACAGGCTCAGGCTCGAGCTTGGGCTTCTCTGTGGTTATCACAATTTTCTGAGGTTCTTGTTTATTCTTTTTCCAAATCTTAACCTCCTCCATAATCACAACCACTAGAGGAAGGAGGAGCAAGACAAGCATCAGAGAAGAAGTAAGGTAGTAATCACTTTTGGTAAATTTGAAGCATTTTTCCAGTACGATAACAACGAGAAGGAAGACCGCGAGGAGAAGTGACAAATAGACAAACTTGTAGAAAACTTTAGAATCATTCTGCTGCTGTGCCCCCTTGCGGTGCCTTATAAGCGGAAGAAACGCAAAAGCAGTAACCGTAGGGAGCCAAGCCATGAGCAAAATGAGGGACTTGGAGTCATTCCCATAGTAGGCGTAATATAATTGCGTTATAATAGCCCCACTCAAACCCAAGTAGCCGGTCAACAGTCCGATGACGATGCCGCGGGCCCCGGGGAAGTTCTTGACGGAGGTGACAACGACGCCGGTGTTTGTGGAGCAGTGGGAGTTGGAGCCGATGAAGACGAAAAAGGCCATGAGAGGAACGCTGGGCGTGAAGGGGAGTTTGCGGGTGATGGTGAGCCAGATCATGAAGTAGCCGAAGAAATTGAGGACGGCGCCGACGGAGAGGACGACGTACGGCGGAGTGACCTCGTTGAGGAGGCCGAAGTGGATGCCGACGTTGGACCCGACGTCCCTGAAGAAGGAGAGGAGGTTCAGAGTGGATTAATCGTAGCCGAGTACGGACTTGATTTCTTGAGAGAAGAGGGCGAACATGTAGCTGGCGCCGGAGACGGACATGATGACGAAGGAGGAGAAGATCATGAACCACCGGCCGGTGATGAGCTGGACCGTGAAGGCCCTCGTGGTTTGGATCCAACTATTATGGGGTCCTGAAGAGACCACCATGTTTGTGTCACTCCTGTACTGTGCAGAGTTTGGGAAGAAAGGTCGACAACAACGCCGCCCCAAGTACGTGTTTGTGTTTCTTGGGGTCTTGAAGACGAGAAAGAATGCCTCCCCAGTTCTCAATTAGAGATTAGGGTATGAGATGACAATTTAATGGATTATATTTAAAGATTTATATAAATATTTAAAAATTAAATTTAAATAAAATTACTTTTTTAAACAAAATTATTATAAAATATATTGAGTGCATTCTGTTTTAAATTATTATAAAATATGTCTTATAATAATTTTTAAAAATAATACTTAATAAAATTAAATTATTTAAATCCTTAAATTTCTACCATTGAATGACGAATACTAGCATCCCGGCAAAAAATAATACACTCATATGTTCTCAATATATATATTTTAAAAATATTCTCAGTTTATCTGTGTATATATATATATATATAAGGTACGAAGCGATGCAATTCTATGCATTTATCTCTCTCAATCTCACAAATGAGAACGAGGGATCCTAGAATGATATGACCTGACCTGTAGATTCCATTAGATAATTACAAGCATTATAAGACGATGCCATATTATTTTTAAATAATTTAAATAAATACTAAAATATAGAGGTACTTTTTAAACTCATGTACATTTAGAAAATGGACAGGTGGTGACTTTAAGCTTGGGTTTGATATTTTAAAATATAATAAAAAAAATTTATTCCCAACATGATTTGCGTGTGTTGCTAATAATTTGGTCATAAGGAGTTTCAGACATGTTTGGTAAATAATTTGGACATGCTTCAATAATTTGCTCAATATAATAATAAATCCTTATCACCACTTCCCTTTCAATAAAACTCTAAAAAAGAAAAAAGGAGGTTCAATAATTTGGTTATAAAATTTACATGGACATACAAATTATATTGGGAACAATATTATTATATTTAAAACTTCTTGTAATCATAAATATTTATTTATGACCACTTACCTTTCAATATTAAATACTCTAAAAAAAAGAGTTTCAATAAAAAGAATGGTTAAACAAATTATTTGTCCAATATAATAATAAAATTTTATGATCGTTTTCCTTACTCTGGAAGAAGGAGTTTAAATAATCTGGTTATTAAAGTTTTGAAAAAAATTGTAAGGACATACAAATTATATGGGGAATAAAAGTTTATTATTATACTAAAACCTCCTTATAATAATTAATTTTTATGAACATTTTCCTTTCAATAAATATTCCAAAAAAAAAAGGAGTTTCAATACAAAAAATAATATCATGCAAATAATTTGTCTAATATAATAATAAATAAAAAATTAATTATTTAATCTACATACTTTGCATCAATTTTTAATTTAATTATTTTAAAATTACTCTTTACACTCAACAAACATTTAAAGATTGATCCACATCTTTAATAAAGCATGAGGAAATTATAAGAACTTGAAGAAAAATACCTCATATGCATATATTCATACACACAAAGTCAAACATATTCCTTCCACATGCGTACATTTTGGTTTGGATATATATGCCCACTTGTTTTGTCGGAAATTCGTCCTCTTTAGCCCAGGAGCCTCACATTCCAATACTTTCCTTTAAGTAAATTTCTTAAAAAAAAAAAAAAAAAAAAGGGGAGTTTCAAAGGGTAAGCTAAATTCCTTTCTGTATACTTTACATACATTAATCTTCACTGTAACAAAGGGTAAGCTAGAATTACACATATTTTAACCAAAATATCCATACAATTGGTACTTAAATGATATAATAGATATTAAATAGAGAAAAATACTAAATTGATTTCCCATTTTTACACTTATAACAATTTAATCTCTTAAAAATATATTATGATAAATTAATCTATTAAAATTATATATTTTATACAAAATTGATTTTTTATTAATCTAAATGGAATGATCAGTTTTATACTAATTTAAATTTGTAAAAAACTAATCTTATATAAATTTAAATTAATTAAAAATTAATTTATTACAATTAATATGTAAAAATCTAAATTATTGTAAAATATAAAAATATATATACTTAATTTTATACTTTTTTGTATTAAATATATACTTAATTAATATAAAAATAGTCACTTTTTTGTATTAGACACAGGGAAAAGCAGGTGCGAGGACAACTTCTATTCTATCTTTTCTGTGAAGTTTTGTGATTTTTGAATGGTGTGGAAAAAAAGGCTTTGTTCTCCATATAGTATGGTGGGGCTAACTGGAAAAACAAAAAATAAAAAATAAAAATAAAAACTCATTCAAAGCTTTGTATTATATGGAATGTGAAGAATACATGTGGTCCCTAAGGTTAGAGTATCTTATTTCACTGTCATATACTACGATAGAATGTGACTGCGTGAAGTGTAATTTCCTATTCAAATAAGACTGAATCGGATCCCGTGACTTTTTTATATTCAAAGACTACCTAACTTTGGAAAAATAATAACTTTTGGATTATGTTATTTGTAGTCATGATCAAATTATTGAGAAGTTATTAATTTTGATTTTTAGAATTGAATTATTTCGATTTTTGAATTTTGAAAATTGAAGGTCAGATTTTACAGTTAATTAAATATGTATTATTGGATCCCAAAGTAAGTTAGTTGAAAGGGGTAAAAATTCAGAATTCAAATAAGACAAAATGTTAGATTAATTTATTTGAGACATTTTACAATACATGGAAAATCTGGATTCTGTGCATCATACTACTCTCCTTCACCTTTTTTTAACAGATGTTGTACTGATTTCTTATAATAAGATATTCTACAGTAAATTTTGAGCCATTAGATTTTGGTCTAATGGCTCAAAATTTATTAAATAATAATAATTTTTTTAATAAATAATTTAATAAATTTTAAGTTATTAAATTTTGATCCAATAATTCAAAATTTATTAAAAATCCTTTAGTAATTTTGTGTTATTGAAAAGAATCCCAGCGCGTACTATTATGTTTGTGCTGACAAATCAAACATGGAAAAAATAAATTTGAATTATCTGGATTTAAAATTTTTACATTTGAAGAGATTTTTATTTAAATAAATATTAAATAGTCATTAATAATATTTTAAAATTCTGATGAATACATTTTAATATAATAATTTAAATTTTATCAAATTCACCTATATTTAAATTTTTGAAAATCTATTTTTCAAAAAGGACTGGATTGTCATGAAATGCTTTTATTTTTTCTTCCTTTTTTATAATGCAATGACACTTGCCTCAACTTGATTAATTTAGTAAGCTATACTTTTTTACAATATTTAAGAAACATGAAATATGGAGATGAATGTTTTAAGACAATAATGTGATAGCTGAAATTATAAGATGTGAATGTGATGTGACGCAAGAAAGACTTTACACCTACCGCTAAAGCAGTAATTAACATATTTCTATGGTGGGATTATGCCATAATTTAGGGAGAACTATAAGCATTTTTAAGTAAGAAGACACAGTGAAAAGATGTTATAAGCATTCTGAAGTCATCCTGCGAACAAAATGAACGAGAGGAGAGTGCAAGACATTATCATATTTAAAAGGAAAAATTCTACTTTTGGTCCGTAGAAGCTCATTCAATTAAATTTGGACCCTATAGTGTAAAAATTTGTAATTAAGTTCTTATAATTTACAAATATTTTAATTTAATTCCTAAGTTTAAATTTTTTCGAAATATTCTATTAAATTTTTCTAATGTAATTAATTATATATTAACTTAACAATATTATATTAATAAAAGAAATAAAAATAAATAATTAAATAATATAAATTCATAGATATGACAAAATATTGGTAAAAACGGGGACTAAATAATTTTTTTTTTAAACTTTGAGGATTTAATTACACATTTTTAAATTATAATGACCAAATTGAAAATAAAGCAAAATTATAAGGACCAAAAGTATAATTTTTCTTATTCAAAAGTGTAATTTTTGATATAATAATTAAAAAATCTAGGACAAAATAATTGTTGTTATTGTTAGAATTTTAAATTTCAGTGTGAAGAGATAGGATGTGTTTCATAGTCGTATTTTTCTTCCTTGCCAATGCAGCAAATTGCACCTTTCAAAAGAATAGAAACAATCTTTCTCTCATTTTCTTTATCATTCTGTTTATTAGATTAGTAGTAGATTGGTTTAATATATAATTGCATGTGCAGCAACAAGAAACAATATTATCTTGTTTACATGAACTAATGCAGGAAAAAGAAAAAAGAAAATGTGGGCTTGAACTCATTAGAAATTAATCAAGTACTGATGAATTAGTGTAGAATGAAAAAAAGTAAATTAAAAAGAACCTATGAAGTTAAAGATGTTTTTTATTTATACTATAACCCCTGCTAATTGCTTTATATAATTAATTCTCAATATTACTACAATTTACACTTTAACCCCATGTTTTTTATTTGAATTTTTGACCCAAATTACTTTACATTCTTCCCATTGAAGCCTTGCAAATATTATTTGTTTATGTAAATAAAATGCAACCAAACTAGAGAAAATAGGAAAGAATGGAGATAAAATAGTAAAATGAAAATATTAAAACAAATAATGAAGGAAATAGGTTTAACCTTAGAGATAGACATAATAAAAGAAACTTAGAGAAATAGATTGAAAATTAGCTTCCAGACATGAAAAATTTTTGTTGCAACTGAGACCCGAACGTTATTACTGTATATTTATATTTGTTGAAAGATGAATATGTGGGATTTGGATTTTCTCCATTAATAATATTATTGGAGAATTTTTTGTAAAATATAAATAGTTGAATAAAAATTTAACGGTTTAACATTTTTTTATTGAAGATCGCACATAATTACGAATTACTATGCATAATTCTAGATAATTTATTTATTTTTAAATCTAAGCCATCAAATTTTTCTCAGTAAATATTCTCTTACATAAGAATCTTTAATAAAACTATATATGGAAGGAAATCTAAACCGTGAATATGCGCAGTTGGAAATTTGGGCCATAAGTGAGTCAGATATTTTGACCCAAAATTATGTTTATAAGATGATGAAATTATTTTTTTGTCACAAATATATTTAAATTAAATATTTTCAAATTTAATTTTATATATATTATGTAATTTGTTTTAATTTAAATTGTAATACATGAATATAGGCCCCAAAATATCTGATTTTGGATTAAGTACATTTAAAGAAAAATATACAAATCAAATAAGTCAGATAAAAAAATATGTGATTTGAAAATTTAAGTTTATTTTAATAATTATGTATAATTAAAAAATTATATTTTAAACTGCACATATTTTTTAAAATTTAATTTAATAACTTAAATGAAGAAACTGTAATACACAATTTTCGTAAAAGACTTGTAACAAATTTAAATTTCAAAATATCTGGCGATTTTGGGTCAAAAATTTTGACCGAACAAAGGGTCCCAACTTTCAACCATTATGACGGTCAGAAATTCCGAGCGCCGTTCACCTATCCTCTCTCCTCTTTCATGCACATGTTCAAGATTCGGGTTAGATACATTCGCCACTTTTTGACAAAGATGATCATATTATCAAATATTTTTCGTTAGGCATAAAGTATTCAAGTTCGTATTCAATCTTTATTTTTTTCTTATTATCTCCACTTATTTTTTAGCAAAATATTAAATTAATATTTTATTTTTACATTTTATGGTAATTTCATTATTCATAAATAATTGTAATAAATTAATTTTTTAAAATTTTATTTTATATAAAATTAATCTCTTATTACTATAAACAAAAATTTCGACCATCATGGGGTCAGAAATTCCGACTGCCATTCATCCATGCTCTCTCCTTTTTCATGCACAAGTTTCAAGATTCCGGTTAAATACATTCGCTACTTTGTGACAAAGATGAGTTCCAATGCCTTTTCGTTAGGCATAAAGTATTCGAGTTCGTATTCTATCTTTAATTTTCTCTTATTATCTCCGCTTATTTTTTAGCGAAGTTTCGTATTAATATTTTATTTTTATATTTTGTGATAATTTAATTATTTATAAATAATACAAATTAATTTTTTTAAATTTTATTTTATATAAAATTAATCTCATTAATATAAATAAAAGAATTGATTTTATATAAATTTAAGTATGTGAAGAAATAATGTTATATAAATTTAAATTTATAAAAAATTAAATTATTATAAAGTTTAAAAATGAGAGATTAATTTTATACTTTTTTCTAATTTTTCCTTCATTTTTCTCAAATATTGTTAGTTTTGTGATGCGAAAACTTTTGTATGGGCAAAACTCTATACTTTCTTTGGGTTAATATTCACAAGATTGGATTTCAGACGAAGAGAAATACAAATTTTATTGGTTCACGTAATGGAAGCACCAGTGCTGAAACACCAAGGAATTGACCATATCCTTATTATTTTTAAGTCCACAATCAGAGTATCTCTCATGTTGATGTGGTGTGTTCTTGGACAGCAATGAAGCCGAGGAAAAATCACCCAATGGGTAGATAGATAGACATATTAAACATTGAAAAAATTTTAATCAAAACACCTAATAGAAGTTAAGAGAAATTCTTAAGCAATAATGGTGACTGAAAATGATGTTAAAGTGGAATAGCCCAACGTACGCTTCTCCTACTTGTATCAATAATTTTGGACTCCAATTTCAAGATAATAAGTTAAAAAAAAAATGATTTTCAGCATATAATACACTTTTCAAAGGAGCCATCAATTACCACTATTCAACGCTTAGCATTGATTTTCAGCATCTAACTTCTTTGATATGGGCCAACATAGTCCAATTCATTCAAAAATATATCTTTTTCATGAACAATGGTCAAGATATCATAATAAGGTTACCATCCACTCACTATTATTTAGTCAGAACCAACATGAAGCACGTATTTGTTGATCAATTGTTGGCCATCAATCTCTTTGAAACATATCTATCAGTATCTTGTTTCAATAGTATTGTGGTATCACGAAACCAGCATAAATATTCAAACATAAACTAATTAAATGAATTCCCATTTTTTTTCCAAATAGTATAATATATAAAACATGTCTGATATTGATTCATTGTTTCAAATGTTATAGTGGAGTAGGTGGCGCTTGTGCAGGGTTGGAATCTTCATGAAGGCTTTTGAGGCATCAATTAATTTGCAGAAAGATGGAAGTCACAAGTTTGAGTCTGCAAGTGAGTCAACTCTTTTCCTTTAGGTAAGGACAATGACTTGATGGGTTTAAGGTTTACAATCAATTTAGTGACATAGAAGAGTTTGAATTTATATTAAGTTAACTTATTTTTATGGGTAAAAATGGTGACTCGATGGAGTCATTTTATAAGTTTGACAATTTTACGTACAACTTAGGGGCAACATAGAAGGAAGCTTCTTCGTAGGTGGCCAAATTAGCAACTAACGACTTACATCATCATTTAATAATACACTCAGTGTGATTTTACCAGAGTTATGATAGACGGATCCAACCAGAATCTTTTTATGAGTGAGAGAACTAAAATAATGATTTTGTCGAAAAAAAAAACAAGAGAACTTTACCGAACAATATATTTTAAAAGATTAAAATGAAAAAGTCAAAGATTAAATAAACAACTTTTTATATTACATAAACTGAGAAAAATATATCTTTCCGAAATGAAAATTTTAATTCCCGTAGAAAACAAAAGAACCCTTCGGCCAAACAAAGAACAAAGAAACAAAAGAACTCTTTTGCTTACTTCATTCATGTCTTCTGCCATCGCGTTCCCTCGTACAAATTAAAGATATCTAGCTGTGGATCTCATGTGATACACGAATTCAAGATAAATGCCACCTTTTGTTTTCTGAAAAATAGAAAGCAGAAAAGAAAGTCTGGAGAAAGACAGACTGAACAATAAAAGGACCTTAAAACATGCTTTATATCTTTATAGTACATAACCAAGCGTCATATAATACAACAGACAGACAGACAAGAAGACAAAAACACAAACGTGATCCAACAAAGAAGTTGTTTATACGTCTCATACTTACGTGCCCTTCCTGGCATTGAGCTTCTTATAATTACTTGAACGTGTACAGGGGATTAATTGAAAAAAAGTAAAGTGAAAAAAAAAAAAAAACTCAACAGTATATATATGCAATCAGCGCATGATCTGGACTCATTGACAAGAGCATTTTCTGAATTGTGCCATGGTATCGCTTTGATTCATCAATGTTGAATGCTACACTAATATGGTTGTTGAAATTGTTTAAAATGTTGAATCTTTTTTTTTTTTTTTGAGGTAAAAATGTAGAATCTCTAATTATTATTGTTTTCCCATGTGTTTTTATGAGATCCTTTGTAATGGTTTAAGTAAATTTTTTATTGCAATTACAATATTAAGTATATCAATATACTTACGATATGATAAAATAAAAATATACCACGTAGTGTTAACATAGATAGTGACAATGAAATAATTTTAAGATTATCATTCTTTAAGTTAAAAATTAAAATTGCAAAATTATATGACTTTATATATAAATTCAAAAAATAATATACACTCAGTGTCCAATCATTAAAAAGTTTATATATTAGCATTACATGATGAATTTTTATTATATCACATAGTTGAGTGTACCAATGCATTTAATATTATAGTTAAACTAAAGATAATACCGTTAGTTTACATGAGAAAACTTTTGTTCTTTATATACTTATATCAGGTTCTCTAATTAGTTAATGATATCATAATAATTTTTTATACCTCATTCACTTTCTTATTAATATTATTTACTCTCACCTTTTTAAAAATTGTTTACATGTTATTAGCTAATTGGAGGAATCTCATATAAATATATAAGAAATAACATCTAAATTTTTTCTTAGTTTATAATCAATTAAAAAATAACTACACATTAATCTATTTTTCTTTTTTTAACTACTTGAGGGGATCCCCTTCCATTTGTATCGTGAAGTATATTTTAGATTCATATTTATTTGAATTAAGAATTTTTGTTGACACAATCATCTGCGTAAGAATGACTTTTTAAACACAAATTTTGGTAAATAATATTTAGCAATTGAATGAAAGGTGTTTGTGGGAATTCGCGCTAAAGTTTATTGGGCTGGGCCGTAAGTTTTGCCAATTTTAAAAGCTGATATTGGGTTGGGCCGCACACAAGTTCAGGAGAGTATATGCGGATGGTCCACATTGAATAGCTACAAGTGAGAGGTATCCCAACAAACAACATAAGGAAAAAATGAAGAAGAAAATATAATTATACAGCATACAATGCCTTGCAAAATTTAAAACGAAGAACACTTTCATTTAAATAAGCAATACTAAGTTATAGTGCTATAATTCAAATTATGTAAATAAGAAGAAAAAAAAAAGTGAATTGAAGTTGTCTTTAAAAGTTGAAATTTGCTTTTTGATTGGGTCATATGTAACATTTACATTATATGTAACACCGTACTAATTGTTTATGCCGTTCTCAGTACACTGCTACATGTCCTATGAGACACGCACGTATATATCTCGGAAAAATTGGATTCAAATTCTTTGCATATAATTTAATGGTTAAAATTAATTTTAATAATAGTATGTAATAAAAATTTATTAATTTTAATCACACGTAATTCAAAATTTTAAATTTAAAAAAATATAAAAATACACCACCATTTAAAATGACAAACTTCCAAGCCACCCCTCCTTAAGGAAATGTACAAATTGAAGACGACGTTGATGTCAGAACTTGAATCTGAAACAACATTGAATCGGTGGCATTAATTGTTGGCTATGTTTGGGTGAAACTGCCTGACTATTCCATGTGCGTTTTAAATTTAGCCATCTGTTCATAACACATATCTCTTTCGTGCATATATATATATATATATATATAAAATATTTGTCTCTATTTTTACTAGACTTAAATATAATTTTTTATATATTTATGAAAAAAATATTTTTTTTAATTCTTTACTTATCACAAAATTATTATTTTATTTTTTTGCTTATTAAAATACTTAAAATAATTTTTTTTTAAAAAAATATTATATTTAATCCTTCACTTTTTAAAAAATAATTAAATTTATTTTTTTACCAAATTTTAAATTTTAAATAAAGGGACAAAATTTAGTTTTTTTTTTTTAAGTGAAGGACTAAATATAATATTTTTTTATAAGTAAAAGATTAATTTGAATATTTTAATGAGTAAAGGACCAATATGATAATTTTGTTATTAAGTGATAGATGGAAAAAATATTTTATTCTATATTTGCTATTAAAATTTTTAATTAATACATGACAAGTGTATGTTAACTAACAATATAACAAGTTTATAATTTAATTAAAAAATTATAGAGTTATTTATAATATTTGATATATATAATTTAAAAATTATATTCTTATTACGTTTTAATTGAAAAACAGGACTACGAACATACTTGGAAATTAATACCAATTTTTTTTTTCTCCTTTTTAGGAACATGTGATTGGTCTCTTTCGTCCATTGGTCCTACTAATAGAAAGCATTACAATGTCTGCTTTTCCCTCTAACCAAAATATATAAGCCATTTGCCTCAAATATTGTGAAGCAAATGCAGTTTTGATGATTATATATATATATATATATATATATATATATATAGTTAATCTGATATTTGTGTCAGGGATTATTTCTTGTGTTTTCTAACATTATACACAAAATTAAATTTAATTCATGCGCAAGTTTTATGTGAAATTTTTACATACGGATTATTTCGTCATATATATATGCACATTGAATACCATTCAAGAATTTTTCTTAAACAACAATTTTTCTTCGAAGTTCAATGATTGAATTACTTTACTCGAATTTCTGTCGAATTAATTTATCTCATAATATAAAAGACAAGTCATCACATTGAAAATTACAATTTTAATTAGTAAACTATAAAGAGATGAATATATTACAGTACTCCAGATTATTATTTGATTAAAAAAAATTTATTTATTTATTATTATATTATATTTTATAGTATTTGTTATATACTAAAATTTAAGTATGAAACTATTCAAATGAACCTGAAAAATCTTATCATAGAACTACTCCTCATATGCTCATTTAATTTAAAAAATGTTATTATAATATTATAATGGATTAAGGAAGATTCATGAAAAACTTTATACATTACTATCTTTAACAACTTGATCAAACTTCCAAACTAGTGTTTATTTTGGTCAAAATGTCACCACTTGCTCTTTAGCCAAAGAAAAGAAATACACACTTGCCCTCGGGGTATCAATTTTGTCTTTTTCTTTTTCCTGGATGTTAATTAAATTTTTTTTTTTTTGTCCCTGCTTATAGAATTAAGATTTAGGAGTTGCAGCTAAAAAAATTCTTATTTTCTTAAATTAATCAACATTTAGATTTGAAGACAAAAATAGCAATCAAGAACCTACCATATATTAATTAAGGGATGAGTTTATATACTATAGAGAGAACTCTCCTACATCTTTTTAATTATGGAATAAAAATTTTCTCGACACTTATCTTGATTCCTCATGTGTTTGTTTCTCAAAAAGCCACCTCAATTTTTATTTTATTTTTTTCTGGGTATTGATTCCCTCAGTTTACCAGTTATTTTAGTTCATCTACATTAGAGCGATCATAAATCTAATTAGGAGTTAATTTCAATTTCTTTAATTTTTTAAAATATCTTAACTTAAAATTAGATATATGTTATTCTGATATTTAATGAAAACTCAATATTGACCTTTATTTATGTCTTTTTAAAATTTCTCATTCCTTTATATATGTTGAACTTAAATTTATTGAAAAATATATTTTTTTGCTTTTATAAATTAAGATAAAATTTACAATTATAACTCCGAATTCCCAACACAAAAGTGTTTTTTTTTTTTCTTTTTTATGTACATGCCGCCTTATATTGGGTCAATATATAATGAAAACTCAATATGACCCTTACTTATGTCTTCTATAAATTTCTCAATCCTTTATATGTGTTGACCTCTAGTTTAGTGAAAAATATACTTTTCCTTTCATAAATTAAGCTAAAATTTACAATTATAACTTTGAAATTCCCAACACAAAAGTGGTTTTTTATGTACATGCCACATTATTGGGTCAATGCTTGTTTTATATAATCTCCAACAATTATATCTAATTTATAGTCAATTAGTTGGCAACTCATGGGCTTAATCATAGAGTAATTAATAAGGATCTTATATTCCCCGACGTCATATTATCTAATTACAACATAATCAATATTAATTATAGAACATTAATGAATATAATTATAATAATAAATTTATTAAAATAGACAAAATAGTATGTTATATTTAATAATTAATTGTGCCTTATATATATTGTAATAAAGAAATAATATTAATAGTAATAATAATAGCTAATTTATTTTATTTTAAGATTTGAAGAAGAGGAGAAAATTCACTTGGGATAAAGATAAAATTTACTTGATAATGGAATATTCAAAAAAGAACTTCAAGTAGTACTAAATATAGATGCATATAAAATTTTATTTAAGATAATAACCAATGTAAGTACTTAAGCCTTATCTTATACATTCCTAGCACTTATAACTTAACAGAGTATGGTAACCAAGTATCTTCAAAGAAAAAAATTTATTTGATAATGTGAAGTACTCTTACTTAAATTACCAAATGCTTTAATTATCACAGTTTTACTATCAAACCCTTATTCCCTCACTATTCTTCTCTTACCTGCATTTTTCATTGTGCAAATTCTCCAACAAACATTTAAAGCACCTTCCGACCACCATTCAACCTCGCTGGTGAACTTCCAGCTACCCTGCATCCTCACCAGCGTCCTAACGACCTCCATCGATCACCAATTCACTAGAAAACGCAACTTCATCGACGAGATATCACGATGCATTTTCCAGCTCGAAAATTTGTGAAATTATTTGCATTTTACTCTGACTTAGCTTAGGATTTTGGTTCCCTTATGTATTTCGGCCAGTTCACTATCCTAATCCTCGATCAATTTGGTCAAAATGACCTTAGATTGAAGAACCCTAATTAGTGGCCCTGTTCACTAAAAAAAAGAGGCAAATTTGAGCTTAATCTAAGGTGATTACTTCAAATTAAGTTAGAACTTCATATCATAAGTAATTTTGCATCTTTCTCCCTTGAAATCACTGATCAATTATGAGTTTTAGGTTGTAGATTGAAAAACCCCAAATTATAGGTGTATGTGTAATCTCGTAAGGAGTTGAAATTTGAACTTTTGAGGCTTTTCAAATATTATTATGCATCTAGAAAGTGATTTAAGATTTTTGGAAATTTTAATTTGAATTATAAGTTGGATTGCTAATTTTCCTTATTTTTTCTAGATTTTTCATAGTGGAAAAGAGGAAATTTGAATGGGAGACCTTGTATGGCTTGATTACATAGCAATGAACAATAGTGCAAGTCGAACGAAGGGTTTTGGAATTTAATTGAATAGTCTTAATGGTGACATTGGTGTTGATAGTAGGTTATTGGAATTTTAATAAGTGCATAATGGAGTATATTGAATAAAAGTAAAGGCCATGAGTATTTTGAGGTATTATCAAAGATGTGGACAAACAAAAAATTGATTTCATAAGATTGTATGAAGTAAGAAGTGCAAGTGGAATTGGAAAAGTGATAGGTCAAAGGTGAATGAAAGGACTAGATAAATAGGTTGGTAGCAAGACTAAATAGTTGAAATTATTTATGAATATTAAAGGTTAAGAGCATTTTATTTAATATTATAGGTGGTTAGGACAATTATCAACAAGGGGATTGTAAACAATGTTAGGAAGATGTTGGTATACTCCTATCAGATGAGTAGATAATCTTAATAATGCAAGATTTTGTTTTAAATTATCTATTTTCAAATATAAATTTTTGTTATCTTTGGTACCATGGGCAAACTTATGAATTTATAAATTTTATTTCATATTTTGAAACCAGGGAATTTTATGGCTTATGACTTTATAATTTTGCAATTTTTTTGAAATATCTGAATTATTGAAATATGAAATCCTGAAGTGGTTTGACTTTGAAATTTTGATCCCTAAATATGGATGTTAGTATATTTAAGAAACTTTTAGGAATGTGTCCAAAATAAAACCATGTAGTTAACAGTAGCAAATATTAGCCATAATGCACTGCGATTAGTATTCTAATATGGTTGGATATGATGCCCTCACCTTTATATTCTATTTGAGGCTTAAGACCATTATTATGTTTATTTAGAGCCTATGGATGATCATGAATTATTGCTCTAATCTGATTACACTAGCCTTGGGCTAGTTCTGTATTATGAACATGTGATGTTCTATAGGAGATTTTTAATATATTTTGTTAAATTGGATATTTTAAATTCTTATTATTGATTCATTGGAGTTAAAAGCATGACTTGAAAATCAAGGCTGGACTTATTTGATAGTAAATAGTTTTCCCTCTACTTTTGGAACTGTTGAATTATTTCTGTAAATTATCTGGTTTTAAATAAAGAAGGTTTTGGTGATAAACTCACTCATTGCTAATATGTTCCTTCCCTTGTATTATTAGTATTATTTGCTCACTAAGTTTCTACTCATCCTATTATTTAACATTTTCAGATTCTATCACTGATCCAAAACACCCACCTACGAAGTAGGAGCTGTTGTGATGTTATTCTTTTGGTGAGTCTAGCCTATTGCTAAAGCAACGGTTTCTTGTGGTACATTTTGTAATTAGACTTAGTTGCTCCCTTGTATATAGGTTGTTTGTCTTGATATATTTCCATGGTTATGAGTTGTGTTGTATGTATATGTGGGAGAGTGGAACTCTCCAATTAGTTGTATGTTAAATAACTTTGTTGTAAAATTTCGAAAGGTTCATAATTTAGGGAAGACTCTGCTAAAATTTTTATATAGATTAAACTGATTTTTTTGATAATTATATGCAAGATATTAGCTTTGAGTTTATTGAATGAAGATCTATGTATTTGTTAAAGTTATGTTATATTGAGATATTTGATAGGTTTATGAAGATTAAAATAATCTTATTTTCTATACCAATTATATCCTATCAACTTAGATCGTGACAAATATATATATATATCATGACTACTTAGTTTCTCAACCTCAATCTTCAACTTGCAAGCCGACGTTACTAAACAATAAAAGAAAATAATAATAATGAAAGAAAAAAGAAAGTGGTTGGGGAAGAGGGCATCTTAATTGCTCCATTTATACTCTATATGAAAGTTTTATAATAATAACAATAACAATAATAATAATAAAGACCCTAAGAGAAAAATAATAATCATTTTATCGAGACTGCTAAGCATTAGCGGACCATCTCTCACATGAAAAAACAAAAATAGAAATCTTGCATAGAAAACAGCAAATTATTACATTAATATTTAATGCGACCGTCATGTCTTTAGTTTATTCCATGTTGAATAGAAAATAGGGCTAGACAAAAGAAAAAAAAAAAAAAAAACTTGGTAATTTTGTGTGACAGCCAAGTGCAAGTTTTCCATTAAATTAATATATAGAAAACTATGAAGTATACAACATGCCAAAGCAATTGTTACACAAATTGTATGACATACATAATTTGTTCTTACACTCCTATGTCCACATTATCCCTTTCCTTTTGTCCTATTACTAACCCTTAATCTCCGTTAATTGCTTCCCTCCTTTGGCCTCTTCGGCCTTGTCACTGCTTCCGGCACCATTCTCCGGTGGCAGCACCACCGCCATTTCGGTCTCAGTCCCGGCAGCCGGTTCGGCGGCATCCTGGAACCTCTGGTAAATGTCACCTTTGTAAAACTTCCTTGTTCTGGCCACTAAAATGAGGGATACAATGGCCCCGAAGAAAGTTGCAGCTGTAATAATAATAAATGACATTTTGAAGCAATCTACTCCAACACAATTCAACTCTTCCCCTGCCTTTCTTTCTAACCCTAATGCTGCCAATTGCTTCTTAGCCTCTTTATCATACAAATGCCCAGTGATTCTCACGTTAAGAATGTACAACCCTATTGGGCTAGCCACCCCTCCAAAATTGTATAGAGTTGAATAGTACTTTAGTCCAAATAGCTCAGATATTATAGCAAAAAGCAAAGGCCATTGTGCCCCAAAACTAAAGCCAATGATCACTGAAGCCACATAGAGACTATCCTTCACACCGAAGGCTATCAAAAGATGTCCCACACAGGACAATAGGAGAGTCATAGTGAGCATCATCGGTCGAGGGAACTTGTACTTTTTCAAGTAATATTCCGACACAAAACCTGAGAACACTCGTCCTAGGTAGTTCCAAATGCTTACTAGTGTCACAAACGTGCCTATGCTTGTCTTTGGGTACTTCAACGATGCCCCAATCTGTCCCAAATTATCTATCGCAGTTAAGGTCCCTCCAATCCCACAAATGCTAGCCAAGAACAGTATTATCATGTCGATACTGAAAAGTGCTTGGAGTATAGTATAATCCTCACCTCTCTCCGGTGGACTGAAAATATTCTGCCACCATTTAATCTCTGGTTGACCCTCTCGTCTTGCTTTCGTTATATCTGTGGATTTATACGAATTCTTCTGAACACTTGTGTTTTTGTCACTCACACCTGGGTTGGTGACGACTATGTTCTTCACGGGATCGACGAGGGCGAGGCGTTTGGCGTGCCAGACCTTGTACTCCTCGATGAAGACGACGGCGAGAGGGAGGAAGAGGAGGAAGAGGACGACGGCGGCGCTGACGCCGTACTCGGGCTGAGTGAAGTGGGTCTGTTTCTCGACGATGATCATGAGCATGAGGAAGCCGGCGAGGCCGAGGGATATGTAGAGGAAGTTGTAGAAGACCTTGAGCTCGTTGGGGTGGCGGACGGGGTTCATGTAGCGGATGGTTCGGAGGAAGGCGAAGGATATGGCGGCCGGAAGCCACCCAATGAGGAGGATCAAGGCCTTCGTGTCGTCGTAGTAGAAGGCGTAGTACAGTTGAGTGATGATGGCTCCACTTAGCCCCACGTAGCCTTTCAGAATCCCCAGAACAACCCCTCGGCTTTCTGGGAAGTTCTTCACGCATGTCACCAGAGACCCTGTGTTCGCAAAGGACTGCGAGTTCGCTCCTGCAATGGCGGATCCATAATTTTCGTCAATAATTTTTTATATTATTTCTAAATGTTAGAAAATATATGTTGTATGATACGTTATAATGATTAATAAAATTTTTTAGAAATGACAATAAGAGCCAAATATTTTTCTTGCCTCTGTTACTGTTGGAGTCTCCTCTAAATTCAGACAACCCGTTCCAGCCGTCAAATTTTATTGCTTTGGATGTGAAATAAATTGGACTTGGGGTATATATATCATAGAACATCGTTATAATTTAAGTGGGATTAATTTCTTATAATTTTATCTAAAATTGTGATTACCAAAAAGGAAACCTTATCTAAAACATGTTATTAGATGAAAGTTCAATTAGAGGGGTATGTGCAATAGGTAAATCCGCCAATACGCACCTATGCAGATATAGACGAACATGTGCCAAACTTGGGGTTTCGGTATTTTCTGCGTAACCGCAAGCCATATCATGAAGTAGCCGAAGAAGTTGAGGACGGCGCCGATGACGAGGACCACCCACGGCGGCGTGAGCTCGTTGATCAGGCCGGAGAGGACGCCGACGTTGGCGCCGACGTCCTTGAAGAAGCTGAGGAGGTTGAGGGTGGTTTGGTCGTAGCCGAGAGCGGCTTTTATGTCCGGCGAGTAGAGGCCGAACATGTAGGTGGCGCCGGCCGCCGCCATGATCAGAAACGACGCAAAGATAACGAACCACCGGCTGGCGATCACTTGGAAGCCCAGGCCCTTCATGTCGGACCACCCGTGAAGGCCGCCGACGGGGCTCCCTCCGGCAACCACCATGTTTATGGGTATTATGTGTACCTATGGGTGATTATGGAGTTAGAAGAAATGTGAAGAAGTTGGAGTCAATATATAGAGTTAGAGAGACTTAAGACTGTGACTTTTCGTATATAGTTGACTTTGTAGTATTTGGGGAAGACAAATTGTACGACTATTCACATGAGCCAGATTTTCTACAGTTATAAGTACAAAAAAATCACACATTTAAAATTATTTTTTAATTTTATTATTAATTTTTTATATCAACATTTTTTTGACCTTTTTACTGTAGAGGATTCCCTCCCGAGCCAGTCATACACTATCTTAATTATTATGAAATTTCAGCGTGGGAAAAAGGAAAATGAATATATTTATGTAATAGTTTCAGAGCTCCTAGCTGGAACTAGAGATAAGTACTGAATATTATATAGTTCTTGAGAAAAAGAATAAAAAATTCTAGGGGATAAATTGGCGAAGTAAAAAGGCGGGAAAAATCTTTGGAATTAATTGCTAACATGTGAGAAATGGATATGCTTGAGGTATAAGAGAGCATATACATATGGTATATGGATAATGCAAGGCTTGCGAAAGAGAAAAGTCTTAATTATAAATAAGTGATAAGGTACGTAGTTTGAATGACTTATTATTATATTTTTCAAAGCAATGAATTAATTTGATTGCTAAAAAAGTAGAATTTTTATAAATGCATTTAAAACTAAAATAGACTTGATTCTGAGTTGGGTTATAAATTTTAGAAGAGATTTTTTTTATTCAAACAAAACTAAAACCGAAACTCATGCATGTTTAATTTCATAAGTGCTTGTACGTGAGTTACGATGATGAATTTATTAATTTTTTTATTTGTGAATTTTAGTGAAACAGGTAAGAGCGAGTTTACATGTCGCTCATTTTTTTTTTAATTTTACAAAAAATCTTCGAGAATTCAAACTCGAGCTACCCTCTATCTAATGGAAGTCGTGGTACTTCGTATATTAACTTGAGCTCAACTATTTTAAGAAATATTTTGACGAATGTACAGGGGTGAATAGTACACAACATTTTTGGAGAAGAAAATTTAATTAGGACAACTCAAAAATAGCCCATACATTACATGGGGGTTAAAAGAAGCTCACTAGCCAAAATGTACGAATGAATTGATATGACTGAGGAGTGAGTCGGCCTATAAGAGTTATGTTTAATTTGTCGTGCTAGGGTCACATACCCTTTAATGTTATGGTCAAGTTGTAAAACACTGACGTCTATAAGAAGATATTACTTAATTAGGTGTGAAGCATTTATTTGTGTCACATGCATGGCGTAGAGTCTTGTTTCGATCCATGTCCACTAACATCGTGGTCCAGTGTTGTAACATCATATCAGTGTCTGCATTTTCCTCCCACTTTTGATTCCACCAGCCAACCCACCACAAAATCCTTGTTATCAATTATCTCTGATTTATTCTTTGATCAATATTAGGTAAATGGGAAATTTTATATGATTCTAAATGTATATAGGTCAGAGGAGAAGTAATTAGAAATAAAAATGCTGGGTTTTGGTTTGAGTAAACTTGTTCAAAATTTCTCATAATAAATTTAATGATTTCAATAAATTTTCATATATAAAAAAATCTACATAAATCATGATATATATATATATATTTCATACAATTATACATTAAATTTGAATAAATATATGTTATTATAATTTTAGAGTTTACAAATAACAAAATTTGTATTTTCAAACTACCTAAAAAGTAGCTGCCAGCATTGTCAATCCACGTACGTATTGATGTAACACAAGAAGTGCCCATTTTGTACGACAAAGCATGGTACGAAGATATCTAAAAATTTCAATTAGCATATTTTATATTGCAAAGCAAATTCACAACTTATATGTACAGTGATGGTCTGCTGTGGTGGTGAGCCGTAGAGCACACGATGTATATTGACGGAGAATGGAGACACGGGGATGATGAGATATAACAAAAGAACAATATTTTATTTATTTATCACAATATTATTATTTAATTTTTATTTATTATAAATTTAAAATAATTTTTATTTATTAAAAAATATTACACTTAATTATTTATGTTACCTCTTTAGATTTGAAATTTAAGTTTGGATAGAGAGATTAAATTTAATATTTTATAAAAAAATTAAACATAATATTTCTTAAAAATAAAAAATTATTTTAAAATAAATAATTAATTAAAATAATAATTTTATAATAAATTATCAAGAATATTACCGTTAAACCTTATCGTAATTTAAAAGTTTGTCTAACCCAAAAAAATAAAACTCAAACCAAAAAGGTTGGAATAGAAAAACTCAATTTGTGAAACGGATTGTATTTATTACATAAAAAAAAATTTGTGTAACGTGATATTTTGATAAAGAAATAAAAATTAATGCCTCTTATTTAAAGAATTTATATCAATACAATAACTCATTTATATTTATAACTTTTCTATATATAATATTACATGTGAAAATAATAATTATTTATGTTATTTATCTCAAATATTAAGTAAAAACTTAGTTTGATCATTTTTTAAAACTCTTGATTGATCTGACTTAAAAATTATAGATAAAAATTTAAATAAAAAATTTTAATTAAAATACAAATTCAAAGTTATTTTCGAGCCAAAATTTAAAAAATCCAATTTGATAATCAAGTCTAATTACTATGATGCCACCACCAACCCAGTTTAATTGGAAGCTTTGAGTTTGACTTGTTAGGTTCATGGAGGTAATTTTTTTTTTTTAAATAAGTTAAACAAACCATAAATTCAAAATACTTATTAGAAAATATTTAAGTTTTAAAATTATATATTTTATTTGTGGGGTCATTTTTTGTGTATTCATAATTTTGAACGCATTGATTCATTTATAATGTGACGAAAAAAAAATTTTGTCATATCTTTTTAACATGTAAATTTGTTAATTTTTAAATGCTAACTATGTATAAGTTTTTTAATTTATATGTTAATCTATATAGTTTTATTATATTAAATATTAACTCAAAAATAATAATTTTAAAATTATGTGACTACATTATAACTTAGTACACCAATATATTTAAAATTATGAATGTATTAAAGATTTTTCTTTTATTTTTCTTTAAAGAATCCTATTTTAATATTATGAGATTTTTAATTACATAATTTTAAAGTGTTAAGATGAAGTATTTTAGAGTAAAAAGAAAAATTAGTTCATATTTCTTTAAAAATAATTTCAAAATTTAAGGTCCTTTATATTAAATATTTTAAACTTAAAATTGTTACGTGTGATTTTCTCCTTTTCTTTTTTCAGGGTTCAAAGTCTTAACAAGAAGAACGGAAAATAATACAGAGATAACCATCCAACTCTTGATGTAATTTACATTAATCTCAATTAATTAAAGATTAAGATTGGTCTCATATAATGATATTTCAATTTATTAGAGCTGAAAGACTTTGGTTATATGTTTAAAGCCAAAGATAATTAAGTTGAACAATCAAAATTTATTAATAATAAATGAAAAAATTATTTTAAGAAAGTCACAATTGAAGAGGACTTTTGACGAGTAAAAATGTTACCACTGAAATTCTAATTATGTAATAAACATCAAAAGGAGAAATGTTAGAGTGACCATAATTTAACCTTATAGTGGCGAAAAGAGTTGCTACTGTAACATTCAATGATTGAAGTATAGGCAACTTGTGGTGGTGACTTTTTGAGGTTCGGTAGTTACAAATTAGAACTCTTCTCTATTTCTTGTAGTTATTATATTTCACTATCACTAAATGTATTTTAACTTTGTCAATTTTAGATTTAAATTTATTATATTTGAGGTGCGAATATTTTGTTAATTTTAAACCGTTCGATCGTACTATATAAAGAATTTGAATCATTATTAAACTTATTCTGAATTATTAAATTTGTGTATTTTATTTGATAATATCTATTAGATCTATTTATTTTAACATTAAATGCAACAACTCTTTTCTTGTTAATTTTTTTTATCAATAAGAATATAATCAAATTGATAATGAATTAAGAGACAAAGTAATATATCATTAGATATTCTAACTGGACAATGCAAATTGCGAAAATTATACTTATATACATATAAGCTTTTTTTCCAATATAATCCTTTCATTTACTATTTAAAATCTTAACACTCTAGTTATATGGGTTGAAGATTCCAAATGTGTTTAAAAAAAAAAAAATGATCTAACCGTTTCCTTCCACTTTTTTTTTTTTGCAACGAAAAGTCTTTCTTCGTAATATGAGACATGCAAATGTTATATATGGTGACCATAATTTAACCTTTTAGTGGCGAAAAAATTGCTACTGTAACATTCAATGATTCAGGCATCAGCATCTTGTGGTGGCGACTTTTTGAGGTTCAGTAGTTACAAATTATAAGTCCTTTCTATTTCTTGTAGTTATTATATTTCACTGTGACTAAATGTATTTGAACTTTGTCATGATTTGGATTCCTCACAGTTGTTAGTAAAAATTGCATTAATTTTGAGTTATTTGATTGTACAATATAAAAAATTTGAATGGTTATTAAAATTATTTAAAACTTTTATTTGCATATTTTGTTCAATAATATTTGTTAAATTTGTACATTTTAGCCTCAAACATAACAAATTCTTTTTTGTCAATTTCTTTTTATCAATAAGAAAATAATCAAATTGATAATGAATTGAGAAAGAAAGTGATATATAAGCTTCTTTTGTTTTGGCGCAATATAACCCTTTCATTTTCTATCCAAAATCTTAACATTACTAGTCAGATTCATTGGAAGATGTCAATTTTTTTTTTTTTCAAAAAATAAAATCTAACCATTCTTTCCTTCCAATTTTGTTTTTTCTTTTGTGATGAAAAGAATTTGTTTGAATTGGCATTGAGCTAATATAATTTTGGATTAACTTAATTTTTAAAATTGGTTTTAGCCTACTATAATTTTATATCATTGTAATTTATATTTAAAAAATTTAGTTTAAAAATTGATTTTTGTTATTTATATAATTCATTCAAAGCAAAACAACTATTTTTTATTTTTGTACAAACAGTGGTTTGGAGAATAAAAATAATTTGAAAAAAATCAAACACTAAATTAAACAATAATATTTACAAGCCAAACTTTTGTTTAGATATACAAACAGGCTTTTAGATTTTTCAAACATTTAACTAAACACACACTTAATGTTTAATTGTTAATAAGTATTTCACAGATATTATTTATCATAACATTTGCCAGAAAATATATTGAAATGATGGAGTTCTTCCCTTGAAAATTAGACTAAATATATGTTAAAATTCTATTATATATATATATATATATATATATCTTATATTATTTAATTTTCCATTATAATTTGCTTTGTTTAATTCATTTAACATGTTATTAGCAAACTCAGAGTAACTTTCATAGTTAAAGAGGTGTATTTCAGGTTTCGGTAATTTGAATTTAATATTTAGAATCAACATTTACAAAAATTCATTTAGTCAGATGTACCAAGTAAATATGAAAGTACATAGTCAAAAGTTATTCTAAGAATGATGTAGTCTTAATTAACTAAAATAAGCCGACTTGAAGAAATTTTTATTGCAAAAAAAATATGTTATTAGTTATATCTTTGAATTTTGCCACACATTTAGTGATTAATATTCAATCAATGTGTCATCAATGATATTTTTCAAGTAATTAATTAACAACTAGGTACGGAATTATGCAAATCCATTGAAAATTAGAAAGTGACCTTCATTTTACACACACTAGCTACGATTTTAATACATTTTAGCAGACGACAAGATCAGGATATATATGACCATTTGAATTTTCTCGCACCAAAGTGTATGATTTTGTTGCTTCCAAATGTAGAATTATAACGTGGTGATTTTTTTTTTTTTTTAAATATTTAGCCTATCCATATCCATTTTCAGTAAATTAAACTAATGAGTGGTAATTATCACGCGTGTAATTAACTAAAATAAGCACGTAATTCTTTTAAACTTACATATTACCAAAAATTGATAACTTACGTTTATATAATCACATGTGTGTATATATATATATATATTGATTGGATATGCATCAACGTGTCATGGGGTGTCCATATCGATCTTCATATATATTTAATATAGAAAAGTATTATTTTAGTATTTCACTTATTATATTTTTTAAAATAGTATTTTATTTATTGAAAATCCTTATTTTTTATTTCTTACTTTTAAAATCATTAGTTTATATAATCCCTCAAGTTAAACATTATTACTCAGGTAAAGAAATTAAAAGTGATAATTTTTTGATAAGTGAAGGTTTATTTTAAAAAATAAAATAAGTAAAAGATTAAAGTGACAATTTAGTAATAAATTAAGGATAAAAATAATATTTTTTATTTAATATTTATATGATTAATTCTGGATTTTGCTTTCATTGTTCGGGCAGACTTGTATGTATATATGCAGTCTTTTTTGTTGAAAGCAAATGTTTACTATATACCTATTTCATTCTTCAAGCCCTACATATTTTCAATTATTGAACTTTTGTAGACATCCACATTTATTGGAGATGCTGATAAATATCAAAATCTTGTATTATAAATAGATATATTATTTTATAGATAATGTTCTATAATTCAAGAATTTCAAAGGCATTTATATGTGATATATATATATATATATATATATATATATGCAACTTTCTAAAATTAATTTAGGTTGTAATGACGTCGATCAATTCATTATTATAGATAGGGATGATTCAGTTAGTTAGTGAAGGTGACAAAAATATTTTAAGAAAATGGGTGTAACAACTGTTTGATACATACACGTTGTCTAAAATCTAAATTAAGAACAACAGAGATGATCAAACGTCCAAAGGTTTTGTTTAAGAACGTATATTTTAGTATAGATGCATGAACTTTTAGTTAGTTTCTTGTTTATTCTTTTTATAATTATTTCTTAATGCTGTACTTTTCTCTCGTGAATGTAATCAGTGAATCCTCACATGCTCAAAAGTAGTTGCCAACATGTCACAAGTTAGATAGGCTAAAACCAATTCAAGGTAATTAATAATATATATATATATATATATATATATATATATATATATATATATATAATTGTCTCCTCAATAATGCAATGCACTACATTGTCACTAACGATATCTTCATACAAACATAAAATAAAATATATTTCTAATCATCACTTTGACTCTAATCCATTAATCTCCATATTAAATCCGAAGAATCTCAACCCGATGGATCACTAGGGATTTGTCAGGGTTAAGGTTTAGTCAGATTTGTCCTATTTTATGACTTTTATCCAGACAATCAATGAATTTTTAAACTGTGTCTACAGATATCTGAGATAGACAAAATGTGTTTCAACTGTCTTTAAAATCGTTCATTAACATTTTTAGAATTTTTAAAATCTAAAAATGTCTCTTAATTAACTTGTTTTAGTGTTTAAGAATATTGGTTCAATATTACATGCACATGTTCAGTCTATTAAATGCATATGGAATTCTTATTGTTTAAATTAAAATGAATCAGAACCAACAACTAAAAGGAAAAAAATAAAGAAAATAAAGAAAGTTTTTCTAGTTAATCTTTACCTGTATGTAATGGGTTGCTAGCTACCTTTGTGAAAATTCCAACATATTCTATTATCTTTGCATGTGTTTTAACTTGTAATTCATTTCGACTTTATCTAACTTAGAAACTCATCTTTAGGGTTTTCTTGTTAATATTTTTGTTCATGTTTTTTTAATTATTATTGTTGCATAGCTTTTGTTCTGCCTGGTATATATATTCTTGTTTTTGTTCCAAAACACAGTGTGTTTATTTTAAGCACTGATGATAGAATACTATTTCTGGTATGTTTACGATTTCTTTTCAATGGTTTTAATTAAGTCACTGTATCGTTAATTTATTTTTTATTTTTTATTGTCTTTAAATTTCAATTCAATTAATATCATTAGAATATATAATAACAGTTTCATACATGTGTGCAGTTGACAATTTAGGAAATTTGTACTTCACCAATCTTAAACACAAATTTAATGAACTGTTTTGAAGGTAATTAATTATATTTGTTTACTTCAAATTCCATGTAAACAACATTTAGGGAGTTTAAGGTTAAGGTGGTTCCTTTTATGTCCTAACGAAAGAATTATATTGGACCAAAAAGAAATAAAAGGAACAATTCGAAACAAATAAATAAATAAAGGAAAAAAATACTAACTTTTAAGCCTGAACCTGTAATATCCAAGTATTCTTCTAATTTTCAATTACTATAAATAAATAAATAAATAAATATATATATATATATATATATAGACACATATAAGAGTCTCACATCCTAATAGCATCTAACCTCATTTTTGAAAAAATTAATTAAATTTATATGTAATTTCTTATATCTTTATTATATCATATTTATTAATTAAAATATGACAAGTGTATAATTAACTAATAATAATGTATAATTTAATTTAAAAATTATATGTAATAACCATAAACTGTGTTATAACATAATTAAAAAAATTATAAATTTGTCATGTTTTAATATTTTAATGAAATAAAATATAACAAATATATATATAAAAGAGCTGCACATAAAGTTTTCCCTTTTTTACGGCTCCATTAAACCACTTAACTTGATCCTTGCTATTAATACTCCCAAAATTGCTTGTAGATGGAAACTCATAACAAGCTTAAGAAACATCACTCTTTAATTTACAAATTGAACCTTCCTGGAATAAGATTACAAATTAATTTAAAAATATCTCATAAAAGTTAGATTATGAAAATATCAATTTCACGTATGTGACCAGAGTTGTTGGCACGATAATGAATGATTACTTCAGAAAGCAAAGATCCGTTTAATCATGGTATCCGAAGAAAGTACAGAAATTACCTGTCAAAACTCACAGAAACTATTTATATATAATAAATTAAAAAGTTTCAAATAAATTTATACCTTAGTTTTGGGTAACTAGAAAAGATGATGACGTGGTCTGTGGACAAATTGCAGTATAAATTTCAACTTGGAATCATCGAAGAATGGAGAATAAATATTCAAATTGAACAACAATTGACTAATAATATTATTAGGGAAATTTCAAGATAATGATCTCTTTGAAAATGGGCCTCACAGTTTGAAAATTATGTTATAGTCCTCTGACTCTTTGAATATTATATCTTGGGTCCACACCGTGCACTTCTATGTATGTGATAGATCAATAGATGCTCCTACACAAAATACTTATTATTTTGTATTTCTTTTGATAGGAACCTTCATTGCTTGTGTGCTTAGCCAGTCAACCCTAAAAAATGGATTCCACACTGTGAGCAGGTGCAGCAAGTTTCTAAATTATTTATAATTATTATATAAAATTGTAAAAGATTATCAATTTTATTTTTTAAAATTATGGACTTTAATTTCTAAATTATACATACAAATGGTCTTATGGTACTGTTAATTTAGTATAATCTTATGGATGCTATTATAAATAAACTAACTACAGGTATCCGAATTATTAACCTTGAGTTATGCAAGTTACTTCTCGGAAAATCATGTGATCATTGTTCATGAATCTCATCTGTACAAATATTTCTTCATAAGAAATAAATTGCTGGTACATTTACATATCTTAAAATGAAATAAATATTAATTGAATGTTTACATTAATTAAGTATTTACTTATTTACTCTTAAGAAACACATATTATATTAATTGAGATTTTATGTGCAAATTTTTGTGTGTCTAATATTTCACATTTTTCAGCTATAAAATTCCAACCAAAAAAAAAAAAAAACCAAGAGTCCAGGTTTCTTTTGGAGCCGTCCGATCACACTATACTTTTAATGTGAAATATTTGTTTAAAATTTAAAGTCATTAAATTCCATTCTAAGCTATTAAATTTGTAAAGTTTTCTTAATAATAGCCATTAAATCAACATATTTTTTTAACAACATAAAAAATTTAAAATAAATTTTTTAATACACTTACAATTTTAAATGTACTAATATAATCAATTATAATATAAGGTCATAATTGTAATATTATTATTTTTCAAGTTGATATTATTATAATTATATCATTATATTATAACTGGATATACTGATATATTTAAAATTATTAGTACAAAAAAAACGACATAAAATTTTATTTGAATTACTAATTAATCATTATCCCAACGTGGAAAAAATATAACACTTTTATATGCTGTATTTTGAAGAATAAGAAGTCACTTTCCAAGACGTTCATCACCAAATCAAGACTTGCAAGGATGAAATTAATATCATTGAGTTCACATTGTCATCACCAGCTCATCCCTTTGTCTAATCTGATTCTGTTTGAAATTTGACGGATTTGATATATTTATATTGTTTTATCATATTTTTTATTTAATAAAATAGATATTAATTTTTTATATATAATATAAAAAATATTTTTAAAATAATTAAATATATCAAATACGTCAAATATTAAATGCGCCAAATCTATACTACCCTCCATCTCTCTAATCTATGATAAATTAAAAAAGGAAGAGTATAGTTTCAAGCACCTCATTAATAATATTTTATTCTCAATTATTTCATAATTTTCTTCGGCACTCGTGGATGTGGCCAATCAGAATTGGTCAAAAGCTGTGATAAGGAGAATACTTTTCATGTCATTGATACTTAAACCTTTGAAAATGGCTGTAACTTTCAGCATCTTTCTCTGTAACCAAACATCACTATCATGCTTTTGTAATATACAGGGAAGATTATACTTGTGATATTTATAGTTTTATTTAACTTTTATAGTATAAAATTTTGTAATTAAATTTCTATAATTTTAAATAAATTTTAATTTAATATTTATTAATATTTTATCATACACATATGTTAATTTTTTATTTTATTATTTATTTTTACTCGTTTATATATTAACATAAATATACATGTTCATAGTATTTATATAGCATACAATTAATTATATCAATAAAATTTAATAAAATATAGGAAAATTTTTTACATTAGGGATCAAATTAAAAATTTTAATATAAAAAAATAATTATAAATTTTAAATAATAGAAACAAAATTAGAAATTAAATAAAACTGTAAGAATTAAAATTATAATTAGTGTGTGTATGTGTGTGTGTGTGTATATATATATATATATAATATAATATAACTATATTTACATAATGAATAATTTTAATATAAAATTAAAATTCAATTCAATCAAGTGTGTATATATAATAGAAAAATGAAATTATATAACATGACTTTGACAATATATAAAGAATAGTAAATGTTACTTGCACCAGAAGCACCAAAAAAGTGAACTCCCTTATAATAAAACGTTTTTGGTTTCGTAATTATCTCAAAGTTCACCCTGCCATATAAGCTATAACCACAAGAAGATAACCTCACAATTTATTCGCTGTCTTATGATTAATTATTTGTCAATTATAATGTTCCTTTAACTTCAGCTAATCAACTCAGTGCTTCCCCCGGTCAATTATATATTATTATAATTTTAGCGTGCATCTAGATGCTCTTATTTGTTTAGATAAAAATTTCAAACTATTTTAGATATAGTTTTAGACACTTTGACTTTTAAAACACGTTACCGTATAATGTTGACATTCCTTTTTTAAATATATAATGCTAAGATAGCTTTTTCTTTTGGCTCTTTTGAGGAAATTTAAATATTTTTCATATAAATATATCTGTACCTTTGGAAAAAAAATACATTTCAAGTTTTCAACTGTCATATATATATATATATATATACTAAATCAATAATTAATATAATTGTATTTTTTAAAAAGCCTAACTTGAATAAATAAATTATTTTATTATATTTTTGGTACTTATCTTATTTTAATGTATTAGTCCTCTAATTTTGGATAATTAAAATGAAACGATCGACTAGAAGGAGACGCGTAAGTAAATGATTTTGTTTTAACATAATGGTTTCAGATTTTATTCTGATTTGATCATCTTCAACATTTTAAGAGTATATTCTTTAGAAAAATTAAATTTTAAGTGAAAATATATTAGATTTCTTCCTTATTAAGTGAGTTAGCGCTTCTTTATGTTAAGTTAATTATAATTTAAGATCTATGAGTAATAAAAAATGATCCATTTCAATGGTTTCAGATTTTATTCTGGTTTGATCATCTTCAACATTTTAAGAGTATATTCTTTAGAAAAATTAAATTTTAAGTGAAAATATATTAGATTTCTTCCTTATTAAGTGAGTTAGCGCTTCTTTATGTTAAGTTGATTATAATTTAAGATCTATGAGTAATAAAAAATGATCCATTTATTGTAACATCTAATTTAAAAAATATATGAGAAACATTTATCCCATACTAAAAAATGTAAAGTAAAATATTTGGTAAACTTATAATTTTGAATGTACTAATACATTCAATTATAATATAGAAATATAATTATAATATTATTATTTTTTGGGTTAATAATATTACAATTATATCTTTACATTAAGTGCATCAAAGATGACATCAAAATATAAATATATTACATGAACTAGTTAATGAATTCATCAGAATTTATCTAACACTAAAATTTTATCCTAAACATTAATTTTAAATGCCTAATTTTTTTTATTGAGAATATATTCGTAACAAGAAAAGTACACTATTGGTCCTTCACTTTTGTGTTTAGTGACAATTTAGTTCCTCACAAATTAATTGTGACAAATTAGTACATCACAAATTTAAATTTTTACAAAACTAGTTTGTCATAAATTTAAATTTGTATAAAATTAGTCTCTCTATTTATATTAATAAGAAACTAATTTTGCATAAAATAGAATTTCTAAAAAACTAATTTATCATAGTTATCTATGAGAGACCAAATTATTATAAGACATAAAAGTAAAGGATCAATTTGGCACTTATCTTTATTCATAACTATTATACTCTTGTATATCTATCTTAAATACCTAAATAATATTCTGGATAAAAATTTTTTTGTACCAATTGAATTATTTATTCAATAAATAAAAACAATATCATAATTAAACACTTGGATATAATAATGTGTTCTAGAAGGGGTTAATGAATCAAGCAAGAATCTACAGCTAATCACGCCCTTGATGACAATTATTTTTCACTCAATAATGAAATTAACAATGTTTATTAGTAGCTTAATTAGTGGCTAAAATTAGCTTAAATAATGTTGACCAGATTCATGACTCAAAAAAAGAAAAAAAGAAAAAAAGAAAAAGAAGCGTTGACCAGAATAAGAAGACTTTCGGCGCACGTGCTGGAATATTCGAATAATTAAAAATAGGGCTAAATTACTTATTTATCCCATGAAATATGTCCATATTACATGACTCTTTCTTTTATATTATAAACAATTCCTTAAGAAATTCCTACGTGTACTGACCAATGATCAGGATTTGGCTATACATCCAAAATTTTTGAATAGTATATGTAACTTGTGCCTTTGAAATTTAATGGTGTAATCGAACTAATTAATCTACGTCAATGACTTTTAATTAGATTAAATAAGTTAATTAGTTTATATATATATATATATATATATATATAGAGAGAGAAAGAAAGAGAAAATGACCATTTTGGTCTCTCTCTTTTTGTCTCAATATCAATTTTAGTCATATACAAATTTATAATTCTAAAATATTCTTAAAAATTTTAATATTAATAAAAAATTATCCCTTAAAAAAATTATGATTGATTTAACGAATGACTACGTTAAATTAATATTAAATTTTTAAAGAATTATTTTAGTACTTTAAATTTGTAGATGACTTAATTAGCATTGGGATAGAAAATGTGGGACCAAAATGATTTGTGTTTATATATATATATATATACTGTGGAGTTCAATATAATACCCATATAATATTGTAATTGATAGTGATATACTATTGGGACTCATATACTTAGTCAAAGGACAGCTAATTTTATATAATACTTTTTTTTCCATAAAGTGTCGTTAACCTCAATTTAGGTCCCATTACTCAATTAGTTAAACCTATTGGTATAAAATTAATTAATTGGTAAGATTATAACAGTAAAAGAAGGTTGAAGGAGCATTATTATTATTATTATTTCAATGCTCAAGCTCTCAATTAGCTAGATCCAAATATCTTTACCGCAATGGAGGACCAAATTCGTTAAAATGTCACGTCCAGTGGTTTTGCATTATGTACTTTAAAAAAGGTACATGTGGCTCCTCACTTCAATTTCAATGCCTCGGATAGTCTCATGGTATTTGGTGACAAAGAAAAGTCAATGTTGAAAGATCGTGCTTTAGGCATACCAAGTTGAGATATTCTTGCACAGACAAATTTGACTATTTTTTAGACAATATTGTTATTTTATTTGTTTGGTTTTAGGAACATTGTATTAATTAGTTTATGTCAATAAAAAAGTTCTTACTATGAGTGAATTAACGTACAATAAATTAAGGCATGCATATGCTATTGAAATTATTGTAGGTTAGTATTAATTTATTATTTGTATAATTATTGAATTAAATTGAGCAATTAGTTTACATTGGATTTATTTTAATTTTGAACAATTCGTGTTAGGTTAAATTACTTATAGACCCATTAAGAAGATGTCCTAACTTACAACTATAGCTTGTATGTAAATTTTTCTATTAGATTACTAATTTTAGGGCAAAAGAGAGAAATAAACTTAATTAATTTTTAATTTTAAACAATAGTTGAGGGTTATTATTTAGATGAAGTATATATTAATGAATGAATTAATTACGTTTTAGATAAGTGAAGAGTTTTTTACTTATTGGGATTATTTCCCTAATTCCTTTTGGACTCTTTGTGGTTTTCTCTCTTTCTTTAATTCTTTGTGGAAAGTTTTGAGTATTGCAGGCTAATTACTCTACCTTATTTTATAGTTAAAATAACCATGGTTGCTTTGAAACCTTATTCAACTACAACCTAAATTGAACAGAACACTGCAGACCCTTCACCGTCCATTGACTGATATTTCCCTCAAAGAAATCTACCAACTTGCCTTGGCCACTCTAGACAAACTTTGTGAATAACAGAAGATGCTCTACTCAGTTCTCTCTGGAAAACTAAAATTCCACAAAATTCGCCAAAAGCCATATTTGAAGATCAAGTGCAGAGATACGCAATCTTATTCGTGCAAACCTAAGAAAAAGTCTCACTTCTCTTAAACCTCATTTGTCCTGATTCCTTAAGAAGGAAACACAGACCTCTATGTTATTTTTGGAAAAGCAGACAGGAAAAACCCTAGAAGAACTGCTTCCATGCATGTTACGTCTACAAAAAGAAGGGACATTATGCTAGGCAATGCCCCAATAAACCCAAACAAGTAGTGCAAATGATCAAACAAATAGAAATGCAGCTTCCTCTTGAGGATAGAGATCTTAAAGAAATCCTCTCTGAACAAAGTGAGCTAGATGAATATACAATCTTTACTCTCCCAGATTCTGACCTTAGCCCAGATTCTGATTCCAACCTAGAAAATCCATTTGTTCATTACCATAGCCATATTTATAACATTGACCTGTATCAGCCTTTCTTAAACTCCAGAAGCTTCCCTTACCTTTGCTTTTTGATCCTCTCTGATAAATAAGCTAAACCCTTACCAGCCATTGCTCTTTTAGACATTGGTTCACAAATCTCCATCATGAACCCTTCTTTGCTTGCTTCAAAACCTTGGTGAAAACATTCCTTTTATTTTTAGGCTACCAATGATTTCATATTCAAAGTCTTTTTGATCACTCGATACAAGATTGGTATTAAATTCTTCCAAGAAAGCATTGTTTGGACTCATGTGCTAGGAAGCCATATTACTAGGAAAGACATTTTGATAGGCATGGATGTTTTTCAAAAGGCAAGGACATTCCAAATTGAGCCCACAATAATTCGTTACCAGATGTGTTTAAGAGAACTTACTGATATCCTTAAGCTCTACATGCTCTATGTTGCTCCTCCTCCTTATGAAAAATCAAACAATAACTCTTGACTCATTGTCCAGAGTCCCATGCTGAGTTTAACCACCCTCATCCTTTGTGGAAAAATAAGACTTTTTTCATCAAACATCCTTTTAAGAAGAATAAAGATATCAACCTTCAAAGGCTACCTATCTTAGAATGAATCTAGATGATCTAAAACTAGCCAGAGAAGAATATGAATCTCTTTTGAAGCAAGGGTTGATCGAGCCTTCAAAATTTGAATACACGTGTCAAGCTTAAAGAAGCAACTTGCCATTGATTATAAGCCCTTGAATGTATTTCTTGAAGATGATAAGTTTCTATTCCCCAATCTAGCTACTCAAAGAGCCCAATTACAAGGTGCCAAAATATTTTCAAAATTGATTTAAAGGCAGGATTTTGGCAACTTGGAATACATCCAGATGAATGACACAAGATAGCTTTCTGTATCCTAGATGCCCAGTACTAATGGACCATAATGCCATTTGGTCTCAAAACTGCCCCATCACTATTTTAGAAGGCTATGGCCGAAGTCTTTAAGCCCATTAGGAATAATGTCTTAATCTATACTAATGAAATTCTTTTCTTTTCCAAGACTAAAGCTGAGCACTTACAATTATTAGACTAGTTCATAGATCTAGTATGCAAATATGGACTTATGTGCTCGGCTCACAAAAGCCAATTGGCCCAAACCTGAATTGATTTTTTAGGTATGTTGTTTGAAGATGGATGGTCCAATCCTGGCTTGCATCTTGTAGAATAGGTAAATCAATTTTTGGATAAAGATCTCTCATTAAAGCAAATTCAACATTCTTGGAATTGTCAATTTTGTCCAAGATTTTATTCCAAAATGTTCAAATCACACAAGCCAGTTGTCCAAACTCCTCAAAAGAGGAACACCCTACTCATGGGGCCCAAATCAGACTACAGTAGTCAAACACCTCAAAGAAATCTCTAAGAATCCACCGCCACTGAAGATTCCTGGCCTAGATTTCACCCTCATACTCCAAATGGATGCCAATAATTATCATTAGAGGACCATCTTAATTGAACAAGATGGTAGAAAGCAATATTATTGGGGACACGTAAGTGACTCATTCAAACTTTTAAAGTCTCATTACCACATGATGTACAAGAAAATCCTTGCAGTAAAAAATAGAATTAAGAAATTTGAATTTTATTTGGCTTACTAACACTTTGTCGTGGAAATGGATAATATTGCTTTTCCAAAAATCTTAGATTTCAAAAGTAAGATAATTTTGGATCAACAGTTGGAAAGATGACAAGTGTGGTTGTTACGCTATAAATTTAAAGTAAAGCATATCAAAAGAGTCACCAATCACCTTGCTGACCTTCATTTTAGACCTAAGCCAAACACAGTATCGTTCATCACTTCTGTAGCTTCCATACCATTAATCCTCATAGTTCAACCTTACACCGTCCTAATGTACTGCCTAAACTCTGTTAAGAAATCCTTTCCTCCCACCATTGAAATCCCAACCAGACCCACAAAAGTCATGAAACTAGCCAAATCTTCTTTGTTCTTTTACCTTCACCATTACCTTAAGACATTCCCTTATTTTAGTATTGCAAAATGTTCCACCCCAACACCACTTTTCTCACTTTGTTTCATTTTAATGCAGGTACATCTAATGAAGATGCTTTATGATTTCTTTGGTCTCTTGCAGTTCTCTATACTGTTGCAATTGAGTTCTCTCTAATGGACATATTCCACCATCTGAATAATGATTTAAACCACTCCTCTTTTGTTTGGACATTCCTAGAATGGTATTCACCTCTTTCCTGGTAGAGACAACTGATTAATGCTACTATTAGACACATGGATCTTTGGCACCATCCAAAACTTTGTTCGACAACCTTTCCATTTATATAATCCACAAACCATATTGGAGACATCACAATGTATTATTAATCTCACGGGATCATGCACATAAATGGAATACATTTCCTAATTTTAACTGAGATCATAAAAACCTTCTTAAGTCATTTAAAATATTTCTTTGTGATTTGAACAATTACAATGGATCGTCTAATCTAAAATGTACCACCATGGGTCTATATCCCAGTGAATTTATTCCTGGAGAATTGAGATTCCCATAGATAGATGTTCTGAACCAAATCTATATAATTTTAGACCCTGCACATCCCAAGCCATCCTCCTATGCCATCCCATCCTAAACATATGGTGCTGCCGAAGAAGCAGAAATATTTGGTTCCAAGTTATGGGTTAGTCCATCATCTTTGAATAAAACCTCTACTTTAGCCGAACCCTCCACCTCCATTACTCAAGAAAAGTTTAATGAACTTCAAGCCACAAAAGAAAAAGAGTATTATGAAAATATTTTCACAAGGCCAGAATTCCAAGATTCTCAAGACCTCTCATTCAATGATGATAGCTCCACTCTCAGTGAATAAAATCTCTCACCAGATCACGAGCCTATCCTTTTGAGAAATAAAGACCAAATATGACATGTCCCATAACTCTTTTCCTTTATTAAAGTTGTCTAGCGTGCTTAGTGTGTTGTCCATTAGGTTGATAAGTCATCTCTGACTTTATTAGCTTTTTCTTTATATTATTATACTTGGTTGTCAATTGTATTATTGTACCTTATCTTTTAGTTTGTCACTTTGTGCCTTGTTCCGCCTATATAAGGAGCTACTCCCTCTTGGTTTAGACATTTAGAACTTTATCATTCAGAACTTGTATGATATTCAGTTTCAATATTATGAGTATTTCCATGAATTCTCTCTAAGCTATTCGTTTCTCTAAAATCTTCTTTTCAACTTCATAGATGTCCTCTCAATTAAGAGATCTAAGTATAGTCTGCACTTGCCTCTGATGAGGATCCTGCATATTAGAATAAATTAGTCTTACCATAATTCTTGATGATAGCTAAGTTTGTAATATATTTGAAATAGTTCACATCTCTTGGATGAAAACAAATGATTTAGTTTCATAAAATCATAACAGTAGCCTTGAGGTGTTGTAGTCCAGGAGAGACGTTTGTTATCCTAAGCCTTACCTTGATTATGTGATTATTAAGTTATGAAGTCTTCGTATAGGATGTAACTAAAACATGTGTTTCATTCCAATGGAAAAAAATGTGTAATTAGTCAATAACAAAGAATATTATGATTCAAAAGCTGATGAAATTAATGTCCTTATTGAGGGACCACAGCTGCATGACTTTCATAGTTCAGTTTTTTTATTTTTTAAAGTATGAGATTAATATGATATTTCAAACTTCAAAATCCTAAACCCTTTAGGTCATTTGTCTGCGAGAAGATATCCGTTGGGCTAGAAAAATCACTTCTACTTAATCTACTTCAATGGTTTTCTGGATGTCGTGTATTTAACATTTGACGTATAAGGTATATTTATTTTTATAAAATGATTAATATTTACTTTATAAAAAAAAAATATAAATGCATTAAATGTACTAAATTTAAAATAAATACAAATGTATTATAAACATCAATAATAAACATTGAGTATCATTGTTATAATTTCTCTTGCTTGTTCAAATTTAGAAAGCCATCAATAATAAACATTGAGTATCATTGTTATAATTTCTGGTGCTTGTTCAAATTTAGAAAGCCAAACTTGCAACCAGATCTAAAACATTGGAAGGAATGAATTCTTAAACCAAACTGCTGGTACAAGAGATGATTGATCATTTCCAATAATTGAATATCAGCAATGCATGTATGGAAGAAGGAATTTACAAAGGATTAATTAGCAATATATGATTAGATGTCTTTTATTTCAGCGTATATATTGCAACCTATAGTTGTGGCTCGTAAATTTTATATTGTTTTTAACATATTAGATATCACAAAAGTATAAAATTGGTCCATCACTTATGACAATTTAATCTTTTGCAAATTAGTTATAACAAATTAGTTCATTACAAATTTAAATTTGTACGAAATCAATATCTTGTTAATTCAAATTTGCACTAAATCTGTCTCTCCATTTGTATTAATGAGGTACTAATTTTTTATAAAATAAAATATTTTAGGGACACATTTATCATAGTTATTGGTGAATGATCAAATTGTTACCATGTATAAAAGTAGGAGACCGCTTTCATACTTCTCTGGATTAGATGTTCTCAAAGTTTGGTTTGAGAAATGAGAAGGGAAAGTTTCATAGTTGTTGATCTGTTAGAGTTTATTTTTTAATGATTTAATCTCAATTTGATACCTAATCATAAAGCCTCCAACATTATGGCGAAAACTTTTTGACAAAATATTTTGAAGATTGTCAATAAATCCTAATATGAAATGATGCTTCTTTGCTTCACTAGGTGGGCTTTGAAAAAAAAATTTTAAAAAAATGATGTCATTTGACAAAAATGACATTTGGATAAAGTGTAAATGATAAATTAATGACATTTGAATAATTTTAAATTATTAATTAATGGTTATTTAAGCTTATATTATGTCACGTAAACAAGTTCAAAAAGTCTTTCTTTAAAAATAAATTTTATCTTGCTCTCTCTTTCTAATGATTTTATGCGAATGATAAGCGTAAATATTGATAATTATATCACAAATCAATTGTCAAAATTAGTTAAAGTTGTAAATTTAAGAATAAAAATCTTATTAGGTCTTACTTATGACAATGATCAATATTGACCATTGTAATTTATAATATGATGATAAATAAATAATTAAAGCACTGAGATTATAATTGATCTTCTAATTTGGCTTTGATTAAAATTCAAATTCGAAATCTCTAATAATTTCAGAATCTTTGAGCCAAAATTGATTGATACCATTGAAATTTTATGTGATATCTGACAACCACCAAATCTCTTTACTAATTCATGTCTTCCAGAAAAGCTCGTCAACAACCGAACCACCTCAAATGGCGCAACTTTCTGAAAACTACAACTAGCAGGGACCACATCACAATTGAATTAATAAAAAATTTAATAGAAAAGAGAGAGAGAGAGTGATATATATATATATATATATATATATATATATATATATATATATATATCTTGGTTCATTTTTATAATGAAGTTACAGGGCCCAGAAGCAACCAATATTAACTATAGCATTAAATTGTGCATGTTGCAGAAGAAGCCAAGCTTTTATTATTTTGTTGTCAAATTATTCTAGATGGCTAAGTATGGGAAGAAGAAAAATTCTGTAAATTATATTAATTTATGTATGTCTATTAGTCATGCAGTAACTAAATCATGACTTCCTTAAAAAAAAATAAAAATTAAGACTTGTTTTTATGAAAATGAGAACATTGTTTGAATTTTAGTTGTTTTAGATTCATTTCAAATATCTATACAAAGGTTTACTATCAATTTTAAAAATTTCACCTTTTATCATTACTTTTCAAGTATATGTGGAGTTATTATTTTGGCCTTATATTATGTAAGATTAATGAGGCTTTGTCTATTCAAGAGAAAATTTATTGGAAATAAATTTCTACCTGTAAATGACTTTCTTTTAATGAGGCTTTTATCCAAGAGGAAATTTACTGAAAACAACTTCCTAAGTGTAAATTGCTTTCTTATAGCGATTGTAACATTGCTTATTTTGATGGTGTGGCTTTAGCACGGAAGAGGAGAAATAGAATTTTAATGTTAAAAAATAATGAAGGGTCTCAGGTTGAAAACCAAAATGTTTTGCAGAATATGAGGTATCTCCTTTTATGATAAGCTTTATGAAGATGAGGGCCTTCATGACTAGCTCCCTATTTCTGGTATGTTTCCTAATCTAATAGAGGCTGAGTTTTTCTCTTTAGCTAAACAAGTTATAGAAAAGGAAGTTAAAAGAGCTCTTTTTGATATGGGTGCCTGGAAGGCTCCTATTCTTGATGGTATTCTTGTGATATTTTACTAAAGTGATTGGGAATATGTGAAGGACCCTTTGATTGATTGGGTGATTGAGGTTTTTTTCTTTTTCTAAGCTAGCATTTATCCACTCAGTTAATCATACTTTTATCTCTTTAATTTCGAAGGTTCCTAGTCTTGAGATGCTGAAGCAATATAGACCCATTGCGGTGTGTAATGTAGTGTATAAGTTGGTTACTAAAATTGTTGCCATTAGACTTAAGGAGGTTATGCCAAAGCTTATTGGGCCTAGTCAATGTAATTTTGTACCGTGGAGACAGAGTGCTAATAATATCATTTTTGCTTAGGGAATTATCCACACCATAAGGTCCAAGAAGATTAGTGTTAGCTTTATGGCCCTTAAGGTGGATCTTGAGAAAGCCTATGATAGGCTTTCATGGGATTTCATGAAAAACACTTTGTGTGATATCGACCTTCCAGATAACATTGTTAATATGATCTGGTGGAGTTTTACTTCTGTTGACATGCAACTGCTCTAAAATGATCGTGCTACAAATCCTTTTGTTCTCTTAAGGGGGATTAGATAGGGAATCCCGTCTCTCTATATCTTTTTGTTCTTTACGTTGAGAGACTATCCTAGATCATTACTTTAGCTATTGACTAGAAACTCTGGGATCCAATTTCTTTAAACAGATGGGGCCCTCCGCTTTCTCATTTGTACTTTACGAATGATCTAATTTTGTTTCCCATTGCTTCTATACAATAAGCCAATGTGATTATGGAGACTCTAGAGGTGTTATGTAGGAGCTCGAGTTAAAAGGTTAATAATTCTAAATTTGGCATTTATTTTTTAGCTAATGTTCCTCAAGACTGTAGATAGGAGATTAGTCAGATTTTAGGCATGAATTTAACAAACAATTTGGGAAAATATTTGGGAGTCACTTTGTTCTATAATAAATGTTCCTATAGTGACTTCCAGTATATTATTGATAAAATGATGAGTCGGCTAAATGGTTGGAAGGCTAACACCCATTCTTTAGCTAGGAGAATTACTCTAACTCTATATGCTCCTACTTTTATTCCTACTTATGTGATGTAGACAACTTGAATTCCTTTTTAGGTATATGATCATATTGATAAAATTTACGCAGGGACTTTATTTAGAATGGTTCTGCAGATAAGAGGAAGATCTATTTGATTAATAATTCCATTCCTACTTATGTGATGTAGACAACTTGAATTCCCTTTTAGGTATATGATCATATTGATAAAATTTGCGCAGGGAATTTATTTAGAATGGTTCTGCAGATAAGAGGAAGATCTATTTGATTACTTGGGATAATATCTAAAATCCTAGGAATTTGGTGGCTTGGGTTTTCAGAGAGTTTGGGATATTAACCAAACCCTTCTTATGAAACAAGCTTGGAACCTTATTCATATGAAGGAAGCTCTTTAGGAGAAGGTGGTATGATTGTTCTGATGAGGTTATTCTAATTGTTCGCCAACGTAGTGCTGCCTCTAATCTCTAATGTGAAATTGTTCAAATTTGGGTGTTATTTTATCGTAATCTTCTTTAGCACCGAGGGAACAATAATTTGATCTTTTCCTAAACTGATTATTGGGCGTCGGGAGTTCATAGCTTTGAAGATTTTGCTACTATTGTTGTTGATAATAATATTCATGATGAGTTGGTGGCTGACTATGTTCTTAATAATGCGGATTAGGATATTTTTAAACATCAACAGGTCCATCCTGTTGATTGTGTGGATATTCTTGTTTTGTTGAGAATTTTCCCCTTGGCTGAGGATGTTAATTTGGTGGCTTGGCTTCGAAATATCACCTGTATATTCTCTTGTAAGTTAGCCTTTGAGACGTGTTTTGGGGCAAATTGGAATTTGCAACACGATCTATTTGGCAAGATCTAGAAACTAAGTATCCCTCAGCATATTCAAGTGTTTATGTGGCTTATTGCTAATGAGGCTTTTCTTATGAATAAAGCTCGCCATTGTTGATCTCTGGCTGCTTCTCCGGTTTGAGTTCTTTGTTGTTCAAATGAGAAAACAGTGCTCCACTCCATTCATGATTACATTTTTGTAAGTTTGGTGTGGAAGAGCATTGTGCCTAACTCTCTTCATTTGGCTTTTTTCCAAGGAGGCCTCTATGTGTGGTTGGATTCAAATCTTAATAAAAGAGTTTCTTTCTTTAATGGGGTGAGTTGACTTTCTGCATTCCTTATTATCTGTGGAAAAATTTGGTACATAAGAAATAAAAATTTTTTCAAGGGAGTTAATGTTGAGCTTATTGGTTTCCTGAGTTAAGAATATCACCATGCGTCTTCTTATCTCCAACTTGTTAAAAAGACCATTAATGAGTTCACTGTTTAGCAAGTTCATTAGGTTCCTCCTCCTGATCACATTGTCAAGTTTAATATAGATGGTTCTATTGTGGAACATAGTACTGTTGCATGTTGAGGAGTTTTAAGGCACAATAAGGGCAGCTTTATCAAGGGCTTTAGTGCTAACCTCTTCAATTGCATGATCACTAATATCAAACTTCGGAGTCTTCTTTATGGGCTCAAAATGTGTTTTGAGGTTGGGTACCGGTCCATATATGTGGAGCTTGATTCTTTGAGTATGGTTAGGATGGTGCAAAATTGGCAAGATAATATTCATGGAAATTTCCATCCTATTCATGCTATTAGGCACTGGTTGTATTAAATAAGAGGTCAAGTCAGTACACTTAATTGTATGTGGAGTTGGATCTTGATTCTAATCACCTTACATGGTTTAGGTTGTAATCACGTGCAAACTACAACCATTGATTCACAACAAAGGCACCATTTTCTTAAGAGTACTATCTCTTCTCTCTCAGATAAGGATTTTTTTTTTTTTTTACATTCTGTGTGTTTTCCCACTCCTCCATTTTTTTTTTTTCCCTTTAAGTCAAAACTGTGTACTACTCCCATTTATTTTAAAATATTCAAAAGACGGAGTTAGTTGTAGTTGGTTTTTACATGTTTTATACCCCTCGATTTATTTATTTATTTTATAGTTGTCAATATTCAAAATTTAAATTCCTTCTAGAAACATGAAAAATTGATCTAATTATTATTTCAATAAAATAATAAATTTGGGCCTTTTTAGGTCAATCATTTTAGGTGGCTCATTTTCCAACAGGTTAGATATGGATTGATTAATCTAAATTTTTTATATTTTTCAAAAAGCTAATTTTGTTATTGATGTCTTTGCAAAACATTGACATAATCAGATTTCTTTGTTTATGTATTTTGATTATATTCATAACTTTAGAAGTGTTGCTTCCTAAATGCTTTTTAGGGTGTTTTGCCCGATTGTTTATAAAACAAGAAATTTTAATGAAAATTTTAAATATTATTATATTTTATATTATTGATATATTAAAAAATATAGACATCTCTATAATGTTCTTTGATTAATTTCCTGGATGTCCGTTCTTTCTGCATCAATGGGTCAACTCTTGACTTTGGCAAGAGCTGTATATTCCTAAAAATAAATGCATTTAATTAATGAAAAGAATATGAAAAAGACATATGAACAAAAATGATAGCAGCTGGTCAAATATGCAATAATCTCTGAATTTTTCAACTCTCTCACGCAAGCATTGGTACATTCGGTCAAAGATTCACTGCAATATTTTTATAAAAAAAAAATGTATAAGTTGATAAACACTATCCAGTTTTTAAAAAAATGATAGCGCAAAATTAATTTAGGAATTAATTAAAACCATAGGGATTATGTAGTGACATTAAAACTTAATCTTATACACAATTGCGTTATAATATTTCCTTTGGTTATAAGTGTTAAGGGCGTTTGATAAGTTTAAAGATATCTAAAATTTAATATGGTCCAATTCACTTTATGAAATCTAAATAACGAGTTCTAATTTAATAAGTCACATGTGATGAATTAATACAGTAACTCTGAAATTACTTTGAATAATTGACTCAAGATGATTAAATACGACAAAATACTCAATTAACTTGCAAATAGGATAGAGACGCATGCGTCTCCACAAAAGTCTTTTATAACGTCTAGTGTATTTCATAAAATAGGATTGAGTAATGTTATCAAACAAGAAAAAAAGAAAATTATTTTAGACGTCTAAATTAATGGTTTTTTTTATTTATTTTAAAGACACACTTTCTTCTCCTCTAATAATAGAATGATTTAAATTGATCCGCTACAATAAAAGATAAGTTGAAATTATCATTATTTTTATCAAAATAGTTCTATGTCTATTACCTACATAATATAATAAGTATTAAACATATATTTGATCAATATAGAATAATCATTCTTAAACTCTAAATTAAATTAAAATTTTTAACCTAGAAAGATTAATTTAGAAATAAATTTTAATGAGTTATATTTTAGAGAAAAGAAATCAAAATTATATATATTAATAATTTCTTCTTGAAAAGTTTGCGAATATTATGTTTTTATAAAAAAAAAAAAAAAAAGGTTACGTTATTTCATGACAAGAAATAAACTAAGTATTTTAAACATACGGAAAAGAAGGATAACTTACCCAAACTCTCTTTTAATCTCCATTTAGATATTGTACTTATGAATTGCCTTTAGTTCCGTTATGATTCTCAGAATTACAGGCTACAGGATTAACTAGCTTAAATTTTATATGCTACTCTCAATCTCCAAGTCTATGTACTTTGAAATAATCTAATTATATACATATTTTGAAATCCAATAATAAAAGTACGAATAATTAAATAAAAGGACTGTTGTAAATCACCTCCACCCCTCATCACTTGTTAACACCACTATTAATTAAAGACAGGGCAAAAACTTCGCTGCAACGTTTTCACCAACTCTACAAATTTTGAGGAAAGTGTGCAATTTGTCCTAACAAAACTTCATAAGTATTGATGGCATTCATATGTTTTAAAAAATAAAGCAACTCCAATTTCTTATATTTAGATTTTAACACATGAGCTGCATAGTCTGTGCTAAGTTAGCTGCCTTGAAAGAAGGAGCTGCCCCTCAACTTCAAACGCAAGAGTAAAATGCTTCCACCAGGATATACAAACTCTGAATATAATAAAAACTAACAAATACGAAATCTATGGGAACTAGATGTTCACAGAAACTTAAATATCCTACATAACAAAAACTAGGTCCCTAGTGTGGTTCTGGGTTTCTGACATCTGATACATACACAAATAAGAAACAATCAGTAGCGGTCAAATGAAGATTGGCGACCACCTCTACTCAGCCGGTCGTAAGGACCAGGCCTAGCCCTATAGGTCCTTCCTTCATCTCGTGCTGGCATTCCACTTCTGTACCTATCATTACCTCTTGCACTGCCATACCTGTCATAGGCTCTATCTTTACCATAACCATTTTGTGGGTAACGATCTGAACCACCGTATGGATCACTTACAAAACGATCTCCACTGGCTGGGTACCTACGCAGTTTTAAGTAAAGCATTAACAACAGTACGCAATAGACCTTAAATTTGATGGGCAATACTGCGAGGTTACTGCTCCATTTTATTCACCAAGTGTGCATTCATACTTCTGATAGACATGAAATCAGGGACCTAATGCTTATGCAATCATGACATTTGAAATGGCAACAAAATAAAAGCGTACCAAAGAAAGAAACTTTGTTAAAGGTCAATTGCCCATACCGAGGATTGAAAACTAAGGAAAATGCACCAAAGCAGTAGTTTGGTCATTAAAACGCATACAACTTGTATACCTGTCACTAGCATAGCGATCCCGGCTCCCATATTTGTTATCACGGCTGTCAAAGCGTTCCCTATCTCCATAGCGCCCTCCATCATAACGATCATCAATGTACCGATCACGTTCACCAAGGCGATCCCCGTGGCCCCCAGCACCTCCAAACCTAGGACGTGAAGAAAATGAACCACCACCTCCACCACGACCACCTCCTGCCAAAGGACAATCTCGGGCCCAGTGGCCAGGACGGCCACACTTGAAGCAGTCATCTTGTCCTACCCTATCTCCCACCCCATAGCTTGCCCTGCCACCAGATGAGTAGCCACTCCTGTAACCATGGTCTAGATCATCTGCCCCCATTTTGGGCTGCGCCTTATTAACAGAAATAATGCGATCACCAAGCTCCCGTCCATGCATTTCCTTGATTGCATCCTCCATTCCCCGACGATCTGCAAATGTGATAAACCCAAATCCACGTGGACGGCCAGTATCTCTTTCCAACATGATCTACAGGTTGAACCACTAGAGAACCTCAGGCCAAGCAATGGCAGTGTGTGCAACTAATGCTAATAAATTCAATGGCAATTATGATAACAAACAATACCAATGCAAGTATCCTTGGCATAACCAGTTTTGAAAAGATATTAGTACAGCAGGACTTAAAAAAGTGTTTAAAACAGACAAGTAGCTACGCACGTCCAACAAAATAACAACCACAAGTTACTGGAGTTTTGCTTAAAAGTGCATAAATAAGAAGCATATCTGGGGCTACTCCAATTATTTAGCATTATAGCACTAAACTAAAAATGGAGAGATTAAACTTAGTTGCTACTCGCTACATAACTGACTACTCAAGCATTGGCAGCCAAAAGAAGCATCTGTAAATTAGAAGCTCCATTCAAAGTAGAAGGAGACGTGTATACATACACAGGCCAAATCTGATTGCAGAATGTGGTCTCTTGGATAAATTTCAGTATTTTAGTTTAAAGTATAAATCAGCAGTGTAAAGGAAAGTGACACATGGCAAGATCATTTAACAAGAAAATAAGAAATTATAATCAGACAACTTACTTTTTGAGCAATGATGACAAAGCACTGGAAGGTTATTCATATAGCTATGCAATTCAATTCATCGAAAGCCCATAGTGTCGGACACCAGAAGATCTCTTACAACAGTTACCACAATATGGGCTACAATTTCATCATATTCTGTAGTAATTCAGAACTTCATTGACTGAACTTTAAACAGTTTCTCAAAACAAAATAGTAGCATCTGACTTACACCATCAAAAGCTCTGTGTCATAATGGGTATTATTATTTTATCACTCAAAAGCACTGAGATCTTTAGAATACGTTGCCATAAGAGAATAATATATCATCAAAATCCAAATGTTTCTTCCATTTCTGCAGTCACCACCTTATTCTGTCCCAACTCCAATTTTATGATAAATACCACATGGGATATAAAACAAAATCTCTGGCATCAATAAAATACCCAAAATCCTGAATTGGCTGGCAACAGGCAAGACAAAAGGTGTGGTATTGACTACATTCGCTCTGGAGACCATGCCTTAAAATAATATGCAAATCTGCAGCCTCCTTCACTTATTTATTAATCAAACCAGAAATGCAATGAAAAATCAACTTTTTGCAGCAATAATCCTCAGCAAATGTGTAATAAAAGTGTAATATTGGCAGGCTTTCATTCTGGCGGATTATGTGCCAAACAATAATGTAGTTCTTCTGCCCCCTTGCTGACATAGTCAACACACCAGCAATGTGACAGAAACTCAGTCTTATGCAACAATGAGTTGGGTAACTGTTCTTTTTTATTTAAAAAAAAAGAGAACACACTGACAAAAGTAGACCCAGTCAAAAGCAAAGAAAACCTCCCTGACCATTTGACTATATTCAAATGCTGAAAGCAATGCCTAAATAAAAGGCATCCAACCTCTGGCACTTAAGTGTCCAAAGGACCTGTGATAATTTGGAACCTGTTGATGGTGCATGATAGGACCCACAGGATCTCAAATAAGAATTTCTATAACATGAGCTCTTCCAGGCTCAGGAAAAATTCTGATTAAATGTGTTTTAGGTTCCACTGAGAAAGTATTCTAAACTGGCCAAGCTGGGGTTAGATCAGGTTCCTCAACTGAATTCAAGAATATAAGATTTCCTGAACTGACTTGAAAATTTTCACTTTACCATATCTACACGGCACCAAACGATCATAGCCACTTTTGGAAAATCCAATAAATAGAACATCTTGCTAATCAAGTTCATGGCCAACCATCATGCTCTTATAAACAACAAAGGTTCCAGACATTATCTCTGGTCAGTCAGCAGGGAATCCACATCAGGTAGAAAAGCCACCTCGCCTATTGTCACTCTGTAAGTTGGCACCTCTGCTGCCTCTGCATCTGTCTCTATATTAAGTAATCAAGCATAATGGAAGCAGTGCTCGTGACATATGATACATCAAGGGAGAAAATAAACTCACAGCAAAGGTAGCAGCCTCAAATAATGCTTTAACTTTGTTCTATCTCTCAAGGATCATAAGCAAAATTATATCAGACATTACATCTAGATCCAGAGGTGACAGAAGAAATGTCCACATGAAAAGTGCCTCATATATCTCCCTAATAACCATCACTGTCACACAACAGATTGACAAAAAGAATGGGAAGGAGGCCAATGTACAGACAAGGAATTGGTTTCTTTCAATTGGTCAGGAAAAAACAATTCCTTATGCAAAGAATTATGTACTACTCAATTGAATAAATGTCATATCATACTTTTCACTTCATCAGCCACAAAAGCCAAGCATATATCTGAGAGCCTTCCATGAAAAGCAATTAATAATAGCAAACTTATCCTTTGAAAAGTATGTATAAAACTTGTCCCCTAGTCAGCGTAGTCTAACTGTCCAATAGCCATTCCAATTCTAATGAATTCACTTGTGGATCTTATGCATGGCACCTATCAAGTATAAGAAGTCCCTTTGACAAACACCAGAAAGGTTAGACTGATTTTCTTAGCTCTCTTCTTTCCCCAAAATTTCACATATCCCAAAGCCATTTTAAAATTCAGCTTGAACTTCACCATAAGCTATAATAAGAATTAGTGTGAATGCTAGCTGTATCATAATTTCCAGAAAGACAAAGAAAACAGATGAAAGAATTAATACCAAGACAACAGTATTCAGTATTTGGGAGAAATATATCAACCCATACCAACCATAGATTGTGATTTAAACAAAAATTAGTGGAGTTACAAGTAGACAGGAAAGACTGCAATAATGTTTGGATCGATGACATCTCTACATGATTATTGAAATATTAGAATGCGATATCCACAAGTACTCAAGAGCCCTAGCATAATTTTGCATGAATCTAAATTTTAAGGCTGTTATCTACCAAAATAAAAAAAATGCTGTTGTAACACCAAATCAAATTTAAGAAAAAATATAACTTTGAAGACCTGCAACTTTATGGAAGATCTTCCAAACACAAGCATTTCCCTTGTTACTTATTGTTATGACAAAATACTAAATGTTCTTCAATGGAAGTAACACACTCATACAAGTAGCTCTCCTCCAAGCAGAAAACCCAGCCAGAATCAGTACCCTCCGATCATCAGTTACAGGAAAAGTAAAAGATTTTCTCTCCAATAGAAACATGCTACTATAAATTATAATCAGTATATCAAAAACAATTTTTCAATAACTCGCAGCTGCAACAGAAAAAGCAACAAAACACACAATTTTACTAACAAAATTGATTGTAGACCTTAACATCTGTAATCTTGCAGCAGTTCTAATCACATACGACAGAATTAGCACGCGCTCACGCATATTCGTTCTCTTTCTTCCCATGCTGAATTGAACCAGCATGACAGGAAACTGCAAATCTCACACTATCCCATTAAAATAATTGTTCCATTGTCAACCTTTCTAATTAGTACAGATACAGTAGCAATCAGGAAGATATACAACTGAGATACGGATTCCCCAGTTTTGGGGGCAACCAAACAAGGGAGGGAAAAACAAAATTAAACCGAAAGGGTACCTGGCATTCGATAACTTTGCCGTAACGACCAAAGGCATGTTCGAGCTGACGCTCCGTAACGTCCCAAGACAAGCCTCCAACAAAAATACGGTTCTCTTCCTTCCCGGCCATCACCACCTGAGCTCACTCAAAATCTCGGAAAACCGCACCACAAACTTAAAATCCTGGAAACCAGAAGCAACTAAAATGAAAATTCAACCAACTAATATGAAACCTAAGAAATAAAAAACACCTGGAAACTTGTAAGTTTCCGGGGGTAAAGATTCCCCGGAAACTCCACCCAAAGCAAATATATGAAGAAGACTAACGTGCTTAAACTTGTCAGCGAGCCCCTGATATGAAGATGAAAGTGAGTCTTTGCAAAATATAACAGGGAAAATATTAGGGTTTTGAAGGAAACACCAGGAGTGATTGTGGATTTTGCAGCTTTTCGAACGAACGGCTGTATTTGCAGTTTTGCTCCCCAGGGACGATAAAACGACGTCCAAACCGCCTTTTTATTATGAAAATATTTTGGAGAAATTTCATATAATTTCATATCAGTAAAACTTTAAAATGAATATTTTACCTTTAAATTATTAGCAAACTGATAAAAAATACAAATTTATTGAAAATTACATCTCATAAATTGAAATTTTCAAAAAAAAATGTAAATTAGAAATGGTATGTGAAAAAAGTTAGAAAATATTAGACAGTAATTTTAATTGATATATAATATGTTCTTATTTTATGATCATTTAATAAAATAAAATTTTATATTTTAAATTTTAGAAAATTTCAAAATTATTGAATTAATTATTTTTTTAATCATAAGACCTCGCTTAGTATTTGATTTTAAGTTTTTGGGTAGGTGACTCTTGTTATTTTATAACTTTTCTTACTTAAATTGGCTGACTAAGCAAGGCTTTAGGATTGAGTCCTATAATACTTCTCGTGTGATCCAATTAAGTTGACACCTGGATAAATTGATGAAATTAATTATAAATAACTATATCAATATAATTTTAATGAATTTATTTTCCTATTCATGATCATTTACAATTGATTTAGTTATTTCTTGAACAATTCTTTTAAATTTAAATCAAAATAAATATTTATACTAATTGATTAAAGCTTGCTTTTGGCTTGAGCTTCATATGACATGGACCAATTGAACAAAAAAGAGACTTCTGAAAAAGCACAGATATATATTGATAAGTTTTAATAAAATTTATTTTTATAATAAAACACTACTTTTAGAAGTCTTGCCTTGATTTTATTTTTTGTACACAAGTGGGCAAGCAAGTATTATATACTGTGGCTACACAAATTTTAAAAGTCTGTAATTCTCTGCATATGGTTTTGATACGAAATTCTTTTCTCCTGTCTATTTAATCATTTGCAATTGTTCAATGATCGCAAATTCATCTTAGGTTTGGAAAACTAAAATTTTTCTGATCAAATTATTTACAAATTTGTCTTTTCTTTAACTTGAATTTACTGTTTATAACTTCTTTTAAAGGTTGAAGAAGCCTAGACTTAAAATTATTGACTTTTTTTTTCTTTTAAGTGAGAAGAGATGAATAATGATAACACACATCCTAGAGTACCAACAAATACAAATTCAAAGTCTAATGATAAAAAGAAAAAAAATACTTAGTTTAAACATCTGGCTCCAGCGAGGAAAGAGGATAATTTACCCAATTTTCTTTTAATCTCTTTTTAGATATTGTATGTGTTGCCTCTAGTTTTGTTACATGATTCTGAGAATTATAGGTTTCTTGTTTAACTAGCTTAAATTTTACATTCTACTCTCAATCTCCAATTCTGTCTACTTGATAATCTAATTACATACATATTTTGCTAACCCCCCAAAAAATGTAGAAATAATTAAATGAAATAACTACTGTAAATCACATCCTCCACCCATCAGTCATTACTTGTTTAACACTATTAAAGACAAGGCAAGATATACTGCAATGTTGACTTTGTGGCATAAAGTGAAGTTTCACTAATTCTACAAATTCTGAGAGAAGAACTATGCAATTTGTCCTAACACAAACCTTCGTAATTATATTTGGCCAAACAAAAACCTTCGTAATTATTAATAGCATTCATATGTTTGAAAAAAAAGAAAAAAAGAAAAAAGCCACTCACATTTCTTCTATTTAGATGTAAATTTGTGCTAAGTTAGCTACCTTGAAAGAGGGAGCTGCTCCTCAACTTCAAACACAACAAAGAAACGCTTCCACCAGGATTTACGGCCTTCGAATAGAATAAAAACCAACAAGTACTGAAATCTATGGAACTATAAGTTCACAGACACTTCAATATCCTACATAACAAAAACTAGGTCCCTAGTGTGGCTTCTTGGCTTCAACATCTGATAGATACACTAATAAGAAACAATCAGTAGCGGTCAAACAAAGATGGACGACCACCCCTGCTCGGTCGGTTGTAAGGTCCAGGCCTACTCTTATAATTCCTTCCTTCATCTCGTGCTGGCATTCCACTTCCGTACCTGTCATTACCTCTTGCACTGCCATACCTGTCATAGGCTCTATCTTTGCCATAACCATTTTGTGGGTAACGATCTGAACCAACATATGGATCACTTGCAAAACGATCTCCACTTGCTGGGTACCTACGCAGTTTTAAGTAATGCATTAACAACAGAAATGCATATACAGAACTCAAATGTGATTGGCAATATTGGGAGGTTACAGCTTCATTTTGTTCACCATGTATGCATCCATACTTCAAAGTTCTAACAAACATGGAATCAGGGACCTAATCATATGCTTATGCAATCATGGCCTTTGAAAATGCAACAATGTAAATTAAAAGGACCAAATATGGAAAAATTGTCATTGTGAATTACTAAAACTGAGGTTTGAAAGCAAAGGAAAAAACACCAGAGCAGTAATTTTGTGATTGAAATGCATACAACTTGTATACCTGTCACTAGCATAGCGATCCCGGCTCCCATATTTATTATCTCGGCTGTCAAAGCGTTCCCTATCTCCATAGCGCCCTCCATCATAACGATCATCAATGTATCGATCACGTTCACCAAGGCGATCCCCGTGGCCCCCAGCACCTCCAAACCTAGGACGTGAAGAAAATGAACCACCACCTCCACCACGACCACCTCCTGCCAAAGGACAATCTCGGGCCCAGTGGCCAGGACGGCCACACTTGAAGCAGTCATCTTGTCCTACCCTATCTCCCACCCCATAGCTTGCCCTGCCACCAGATGAGTAGCCACTCCTGTAACCATGGTCTAGATCATCTGCCCCCATTTTGGGCTGTGCCTTATTGACTGAAATAATGCGGTCACCAAGCTCCCGTCCATGCATTTCCTTGATTGCATCCTCCATTCCCCGACGATCTGCAAATGTGATAAACCCAAATCCACGTGGACGGCCAGTATCTCTTTCCAACATGATCTACAGGTTGAACCACTAGAGAACCTCATGCCAAGCAATAATGATTTGTGCAACTAATGCTAATTTCAATGGCATCTATGATAACAAACAATACCAATACAAGTGACCATTGCAAAACCAGTATTGAAACGATATTAGTTAAGCAGAACTTACAAAAAGTATATAATAAGAACAGACAAGTTGCTAGGCACGTTCAACTAACTAAGAAACACAAGAAAAGAAGAAATCATAATCAAACAACTTACTTTTTGAACTATGATGACAAAGCACTGGAACATTATTCATATAGCTAAGCAATTCAATTCATCCAAAACCCACAAGTGTCTGACACCAGAGTACCTCTTACACCAATTACTTCCACAATTTGGGCTACAATTCCATCATATTCCGTTGTAGTTCAGAACTTCATTGACTGACCTTTAAACAGTCTCTCAAAACAAAATAACAACAACTGACTTAGACCATCAAACACTCTGTGTCAAAATGGGTATTATTATTTTCCCACTCAAAAGCTCTAAAATCTTAACAATATGTAGCCCAAAAAGAACCATATGTCATCAAAGTCCAAATGTTTTCTTCCATTCCCGTAATCACCACTTCATTCTGTCCCAAACCCAATTTTACGATAAATACCACAAGGGATATCTTTCGAAACAAAATCTCTGGCATCAATAAAATTTCCAAAATCCTGAATTGGCAAAAAGCAAGACAAAAAGTGTAGTACTGACTACATTTGCTCCAGAGATCATGCCTTTACTTTAATATGTAATTCAGCTGCCTCCTTTGCATATCTAATAACCCAACCGGAAATGCTATGGAAAATCAACTTTATGCAGCAATAATCCTGAGCAAATGTGAGACAAAAGTGATATATTGACATTATTTTATTCTGGCTGATTATGTGCCTAACATTTATGCAGTTCTTCTGCCCCTTTGCTGACACAGTCAACACACCAGCAATGTGACAGAAAATCAGTCTTATGCAGCAATGAGTTAGGTAGCTTGCATTAAAATAACATACTGACAAAAGCAGAACCCATCAAAAGCAAAGAAAACCTCTCTGACCATTTGACTATATTCAAATGTTGAAAGCAATGCCTAAATCAAAGGCATTAAAGCTCCAGCACCATAAGTGTCCAAAGGACCTGTAATAATTCAAAACCTGTTGATGGTGCATGATAGAACCCACAGGATCTCAAATTAGAATTTCTTTAACATAAGCTCTTCCAGGCTCAAGAAAAAATCAGATTAAATGTGTTTTAGGTTCCACTGAGAAAGTATTCTAAACTGGCCAAGTTGGGGAAGATCAGGTTCCTCAACTGAATTCAAATATACAAGACTTCTTGAACCGAAGTAAAAAAGCTCACTTCAACTGATCTACATGGCACCAGACAATCATAGCCCCTTTTGAAAAGTCCTATAAAAAGAACATCTTGCTGATCAAGTTCATGGTCAACCATTATGCTCTTCAAAACAACACAGGTCCCAGACATTATCACTGGTCACATTAGTCAGCAGGGAATCCACATTTCAATCAAACACATTAGGTAGAATTGCCACCTTAAATTCTGAGACCACTAGAAATGCCACCTCACTAAAACAATCATCACTCTGTAAGTTGGCACCTCTGCTGCTTCTGCCTCTATAATAGATAATCAAGCATAGTGGAAGCAGTGCCCATAACATATAACACATCAAAGGAGAAAATAAACTGACAATAAAGGTAGCAGCGTCAAATAATTCCTTAACTTTTCTCCTATCTGTCTATGATCATAAGTAAAATTATATCAAAACATTACATGTAGATCCAGAGGAGAAATGTCCAGCATGACAAGTGTTTCATATATCCCACTAGTAACCATCATTGTCACACAACAGATTGACAAAAAGAATAGGAAGGAGGCCAATGTACAGACAAGGAATTGATTTCTTTCAATTGGACAGGTGAAACAACTCCTTACGCAATAGAATTATGTATTACTCAATTGAATAAATGTCATATCACACTTTTCACTTCATCAGCCAAAAAATCCAAGCATGTATCTGAGATCCTTGCATGAAAAGCAATTACTAATAGCAAACTTATCCTTTGAAAAGTATGCTACCCTATCAAATTTGTCCACTAGTCAGCATAAACAGACTGCCAAATAGCCATTCCAAATACAACCACCTATCACATATAAGAAGTCCCTTTGAGAAACACCAGGAAGGTCAGACTGATTTTCTTAGCCCTCTCCCTTGCACCAAATTTCACATATCCCAAAGCCACATTAACAGTCAGCTTGAACTTCACCATAAGCTATAATAAGAATTAGTGTGAATGCTAGCTGTATCATAGTTTTCAGAAAGACAGAAAACAAATGAAGAATTAATAACAAGAAGACAATATTCAGTATTGGAGAGAAATATATCAAACTATGCCAACTATTGTGGTTTAAAAAAATTCACCGTTACAAGTAGACAAGAGAGACAGCAACAATGTCTGGATCAGCGAGATCTCTACAGGTTTACTAATAGGAGAAAGTTATGACTAATGGAATGTTACAATGAGATATCCACAAATATTCAAGAGCCCTAGCATAATTTTGCATCAATTAAAGTTTTAATACTGTTATCTATCCAAAAGAAAAAAAAAAAAAAAAGTGCTGTTATTACATCAAACAACTTTAAGAAAAAATATAACTTCGGAAACCTGCAATTTTCGGGAAGATCTTCCTAATACAAGCATTTCACATGTTATTTAGTGTTATGACAACATACTAAAGGATCTTCAATGAAAGTAATACACTCATACAAGTAGCTCTTCTTCAAGCAGAAAAACCAGCCAGAATCAGTACCCCCCCTATATCAGTCAAAGGCAAAGAGAAAAATTTTATCCTTAACGGCAACATGCTACTATAAATTAAAATCACTATATCATTATCAAATACAATTTTTCAATAACTGACTGCTGCAGCTAAATGAAAATGAGCTAAGAAAATAAGAGAACAACAAAACAAACATTTTATTAAAAAAAATTTGTTGTAGACTTCAAATCGATTAAGTTCCTAAACATCTGTAACCCTCCAGTAATTGCATTCATATGCAATAGAATTAGCAAGCGCTCATGTACGTTTTTTCCTCTTTCTTTCCATGCGGAATTGAACCATCATGACAGGAAACTGCAAATCTCACACTATCCCATTAATATGATTTTTCCATTTTCACCCTTTCTAATTAGTACAGCCTCAATAGCAATTACGAAGATATACAATTGAAACACCGATCCCCAAGTTTTGTGGGCAACCAAACAAGGGACGAAAAGACAAATTCAAACGAAAGGGAACCTGGCATTCAATAACTTTGCCGTAACGACCAAAGGCATGCTCGAGCTGACGCTCCGTAACGTCCCAAGACAAGCCACCAACAAATATACGGTTCTCTTCCTTCCCGGCCATCAGCACCTGAGCTCACTCTATATCTCGGAAAATCGCACCACAAACGTAAAATTCCTGGAAATCAGAAGCAGAAGCACCCAAAATGAAACTTATATATTTTTCTTTTCTTTTCGTTTTTTTTGGGAGATTCCCACGAAACTCCTCCGAAAGCAGATAAATATGAAGAAGACTATGGTGCTTACACTTGTCAGCGAATCTCTGATGTAAAGATGAAAGTGAGTCTCAGCAAATACAGGTTGGGACAATATTTAGGATTTTTTTTCTTTTGGCCCTGAGATATTTAGGTTTCGAACGAAACACCAGACTGATTCTGGAATTTGTAGCCTCGCTAACGACGGGCGGCTTTATTTGCTGTTTTGGTCACGAGAGAAAATAAAAAATCGTCAAAACCGCCTTCTTTCAATTATTTAAAAGTTTAGGAGAAATTTCATAATTTCATTGAAATTTTAGAAGGAACACTTAAATTATTAAAAAGATAAATATATTAAAAATTAATTAAAAATACATCTCATTAAATGAAAATTTCATAAAATACAAATTAAAAATTACCTGTAAAATGTGAATGTATAATGTATAAGAAAAGGACCAAATTGATTCTCACTTTTACATATTGTAATAATTTGATTTCTTACAAATTAATTGAAACAAATCAATCCCTCAAAAAATTTATTTTATGAAAAATTAATTCCTCGTTAATCTAAATAGAGAAACTGATTTTGTACAAATTTAAATTTGTGATGAATTGATATGTCAAAGTTAATTTATGAGATATCAATTGTCACAAAGTACAAAAGTAAAATACTATTTTTGTAATTTTTTGTATAAGTATTAATACATAACTATAATAAGTAATTTTATTCAATTATTCTCTTTCATGAAAACACAAAAATTTACTTATGGATTAAGTTAGAAAATATTAAATACTAATTTTAATTGACATATAATATTTTTATACCTGAATGTTAATTATAATATCAAGGCATGAGCTGAAACACAAGGGTAACTTCTTAAGTATGTTAGAGAAGACTTCCTGATTTAATAGACATAGAAACAAGGTAAAGGTTGAGGTAAACAAAAATCTCTCATGTGTTATAACGCCTTAAGGCCACTGTTATGGTTCTACGTAACTAAATCGATTGTCGTCACCTATAAGATGTAAGTTGTTATGGTCATGTTACAATTCTAGTTCGACGTGGACCATTAGGACTAATCTATTTTGATACACATGATCCTCAATTAAGGTAAGTACAAAGCATAAAAAGATTATTTCAGAGAAGAAAAAGGTTTAGAAGGAATCTATGAGAACAAACACACATATGTTATTGATAGGAAAGTTCATATAAACTTCTGATGCTGTACAAGTAAGATGTGAGCCCTTTATATAGGCAAGGCCACCAACAATCTAATGGTAGAAATGTACATACAAGGACAATAATTAAAACAAAGTTGAAAAGACAATACATCTTTTCATACAAAAATAAAGACTGAAAATGACCACACTCTTAAAGACAAACTAGCTTTGTTAAAGCTTCACATAGGTGGAGATAGACAAAACATTTTGTCTTTTCGTGAGTTGAGGACAACTAACGAGATCACTTAGGCTTAGATTGTCAGCAGAAGTGATTTGATCTTCTAGGCCTTGGGAGTCTTGGAATTTAAGCCTAAGATAAGGATTCCCAAGATAATATTCTTGTTCCAAGGCTTCTTATTCTTCTGCTTTATGTTGAAAAGTAATAGTAGAAGTAGATGGCCCCATCAGCACTTGTGTTTTAAAGATTTCTTCCTCTTTCGTAGCTCCATATGTGTATGGAGGATTGTTGGAAGATGATAGTCTTATGAGATGGATCTAGAACAAGGTGCATTTGGTTAGGAATATCAATTTCAAAATGTCTGGGTTCACCAAGAATAAATTCTCCAGTATAGGGTCTAAAGGCAGTGCATTCGACCTTGAGTGGTCCTTGATAATTGTTAAGATCACAAAGAAACATTTTAAGTGTAGTTAAAATATTTTTGTAATATTTTGAAATTTTGGTAATGTATTCCACTCATATGCATGGTCACAGGAGATTAGTAATCCATTCATATGCTTATAGGGTTGTGAATGATAAAAATTAAGGAAGTTGTTGAAGTGTGGTTGGAATCATTGTTAAGATTGTGAAATATATCCATTAGAAAGCATTCCATTGCTCTAGTGTAAAGGACTAAGAGTGACCAAAGGAACTAAAGAGAATCTTCATTAAATGTGGTTGCTTAAATTTTGAAGACAGTGAGATAAAGGGTATTAAGATGGAACATTTTGTAGAATTTAGACAGTAGAGTATCTCTGAGATAGTGGTGAAGGTATTAAAACGTAGAGGACTTGGCTATTTCCATGACTTGGGAAGGTCTAGTAAGGATTTCAATAAAAGGAAGGAAGGATTTTTTTGTAGTGGTTGAACGATGCATAGGAATGAAATAAGGTTGAACCATAAGGATCAAAAGGATAGTTGTTCAGCCAAGTGTGGGCTAAGCTTATACCAGCCATCTTCGAACATCATTTTAAGGAATTTAATCCTAGATTGACCCAATTGACTTTTACAAGCTAGAGCATGGGCCTATAATTTTGACAAGTTTGGCAAACTGTTTAAGAAGTTTTAGCTGTTCTACTTTTGTTTTTGAAAAAATAAAAGGAGAATTTCATCAATGTAGATTAATGCTTTATCCTAAATAGGCTTGAATATTCGTGCCATGGCTTTTTAGAATAAAGATGAGATTGTTTTGAGCTCGAAAGGCATGGCTATCCATTGATATTGAGCATTGAGAATACAAAAGGTGGTCTTGTGTCTTTTTTTAGGATGAATACCCAATTACCAAAAGCCAACTTTAATATCAAACTTTGAAAATATTTTTGCACCTCATAGTTAAAACCTTTGCATTGCAAGATTAGGGATAGGAAACTTGTCATCTTTAAGAAACATGTTTAAAGGTTTATAATCTATAACAAGTCTTTTTTTTTCCTCTCAATTGTTTTGATTTTTTTTCCACATAAAAGACTTGGCATGCCCAATACGATTTGGTAGGCTCAATTATCTTTGTCAGTAATATGGCTTCTAAGAACATGGGTTCAAACAACATAATTATGAAAAAAACTTGATTTATACTTTGTGTCTTGTGACCAAGGAAATCTTGAAGATGGTGTCATTAGTTGCCTTAAAATATGTTAAATGTTTTCTCTCGGTTTCTAGGGGTAACAAAGAAGGATTTATCATTATAATTTGTGAGTTGGTATCAATGAGGGTAATTATTGGAATGGGTTTAGCAAATTTATTAGGAAGTATGTGTAAATGAAGATATAGGAAAGTGCAGGATTTAGTGTGGTTTGATAAGGATGAATGGCATATATGTGGCTAAAGTAGTGATCGAAAAGGTTCTCAGCTCCAGAGTCAAAATCAAAATTAGTATCAGAATCATAGCTTTACATTTCAATGAAAGAGATGAAGAAGATTAACAAAGTAAGAGAGTAAGAGAAAAATACATTCTTATGGAATCTAATACTACTACTTCATCTGTAAAACTTTCTTCCTCTATCTTCATACTAAAATCTTGCCTTCAATCTAATGATCATAAGATTGATAACCTTATTAAGATTTGTTACAAAGATCTACCTCCTAGCAAATGCCTCAAAGATAGTCATCTTCCTCTCATGAACAACAGTCATCATCCACTCAAGAACAATATGTTACTATTGAAATCCTTCAAGATTGGATAGATCATGGATACACCCTATTTCATCTGGGTGCTATTTGCCCTTGCATCACATATCATGGCCGCAAGGGACTCTCTATTATGGCTAGAGATACTTCTTATGTGACTTATCTAATGACGCATATAGGTACTACTTTGACAACCTTAATGCATGCATTGTCATCTTAACCATCTGTCCAAATTTCATTCATAAACATTTAGACCTAACCCTCAAGGATAGGCTAAAAGTCCAGATCCAGATTATAGGAGCATATCAGGTTTCCTATGCCATTATAGCTACCCTTCACCATCAAATGGTTTTTAGGTTACAAAACCATGTTATGGATCTTCATCTTCTTAATCACATTAATGATGCCTTTATGATAATTGCTGAAAGATTTGATGTTCCTACCATTATACAAATTCCAAAATAGATCTTTCGAAGCAATCTCCTTCAGCTTATGCTAACTAAATGGATCACTATTTATAAACAGCTTCATATCCACAGTATACCCATTTTCACATCTGAGCCACCTAGTTTATACTAGATACTTAATGGGCAAGTGAAAATAATTTTTAAGAAACCAAAATAATCTACTTCCTAAACTTCCCAGGCTTTTCCATTTTTACAGTAGATCATGTCCATCACTCCTATAGCAGTCTAGAAGATAAAGAAACGTACCATTCCAGTTCATCATTTTAAGTATGATGGAAAACCAGTGCATATTTCTCACATTTATGACCATTTCATTTGGTATGTTGCCCTAGAAATGTGTTTACTAGGTTATTCTTGTCATACAAATTATCTCTCAGATTATGACAATGAGACAGATATCTCTTTAGATGAAAGTGATGTTGAAGAACTCTCTCATGTATATGCCTGCAACAAGCCTATTAAATATAAATGATGGCAATAATGCATTCAACGAGAAAAACAAAAACTTCAGGAGGAACAAAAATAAAAGAAGGTCAAGTTATGTCACCTTTCACAACCTTTCCGATCTCAAAGAGAGGATAAAGACCTTGATTAGAAACGTTAGGTTGTTCCAAACCCTGCCATTACACCATCTAGGGAAGAAATCTTTATCAAACATATGAAAGAAGTTGGCTGTTTTAGGGAACCTCTGGAAACTATTGCTGATGTATCTATCTATTTTATGGATCCTCTCGCTTCCTTGTGTAAGACTGATATTATAGGATTGATTCCATCTAATCTCATACCTTGCATGATGTTTCACCTTATAATCCATCATATAAGGATCTTTTCCCATCCTCAGAATGACAGAACTGTGAAGATAAGATCACTACCATACCCTATGTCACTTTCAATAAAGTTCTGCTGACTAGAAACTATGAGCCAATCCATGCCTCTGAAGAAGTTTTGAATTGGTATACTAAAAAAACCATAACTTATAAGCGAGTCTTCATAAACATCGACTCAAAGTTGAAATAGATGACCTCAATCCACTGACAATCTGAGGGCACAAACGTAAATACAAAGACAATAATTAAAACAAAGCTAAAAAGATAATACATCTTTTTGTACATAAATAAACATTAAAAATGACCATCCTTCTAATGATGGACAGGCTTTACTAAAGCTTCACATAGGTGGAGACAGATAAAATATTTAGTCTTTTTCGTGAATTGAGGACAGCTAACGAGATCATTTAATGAAAGGTTTATGGTTAAGAGAGAGATTGAGATCACTTAGGCCTAGACTGTCGACAAAAGTGATTTAATCTTTTGGGACTTGGGAGTCTTGGAATTTATGCCTAAGATAGGGATTCTTAAGATAATATTCTCATTCCAAGGCTTCTTATTCTTCTGCTTCATCTTGAAAAGTGACATTATAAGTATATGGCCTCTATTAGCACTTGTGTTTCAAGGATTTCTTCTTCTTTTGTAGCTCCATATGGAGGATTGTTAGAGGATGATGGTCTTTGATGAGATGGATCTGGAATAAGGTGAACTTGGTCAGGAATATCAATTTTGAGATATTTGGGTTCATCGAGAATAAATTCTCCAGGATAATGTCCAATGACGATGCATTTGACATTGAGTGGTCCAAGGTCCTTATCCTTAAATGGAATTTGCATATTATTCTACTCAATCATTCTTATTGCTTGTTAAGTTTTATTAGGAAATTGTTTTGCAAAGTGCCCCATTTTCTTGCAAATGTAACAAGTATATGTTCTCTGATTTCAATTCTTCTCGTGCCTACTTTTTCTAAAGTAACTGTGTGGTCTTTTTTGTCTAAAGTATTTAGAATGAATAGGATATTATGAGAAATGAGATTTCTTTCTTGGTTTGCACTGGCAAATATGTTTGTTCTTGCACTTAATCTTCAAATATAGTTTCTGACATATTTTCTAGATTTTTGGCCTACCAAAAAGAATTGAGTGGAATAATTTCTACTGTTCATAGAGCTTATCAAGAGTGGATAAAGTAAGCTGATAAATTTCTCCAAGAAAAATATCAGTCATAGGCCAATGAAGGGCTTGTAAGGCTCTGTTCAATTTTGACTATAGCTTGTCTAGTAAGGAGGTGATGAAAACATGTCAAAGGGTGACATCATTGAAGCCATTCAGAAGATAATATCGCTCAGTCATTTTTTGCATGTGTTTTTCAATATCATTCTTTTCATGGAACAACACTTCATTTTGAAGTATTCTTATCCTTTTTGCTTATTAATGAGTTAAAAATCTTTAATAAATTGTTTATGAATTACACCCAGTAAAGTAGTAAGATGTTCCAAATGGAGGAGTTAGACTTGACAGTATTCTCCAAAAGATTGGAATCATTTTCTAAGAGTTCTTATAAATCTAGAGGCAAACTTATAACTAACATTTAGAAGGTGTGCACTAGTCCTTGACATTTGTAAGTCAATATAGGCTCTAAACTCATGTAAACGATCTCTTCCTTAGTAAGGATGGATATCATTAAAAGGGAACCACAAACCATTTGCAGGTTTAGAGGGAGTAAAGTCCTAATTTGAGGATTAAACTTCGGGATCATCATCATCTACAACATAGGACTAGGGAATATCATCATCATTAAGAGGATCAACAGGTTCAACTGTGTACAATGCCGAAATATCTATCAAGTGTCGAGATTCATCTGATACAGACACTATAGATGGAATGTTTTCTTCTGTATTGAAGTTAGTGCAAGAATGGTTAGAGATAATGGGATCATAAGGTTCTACCATGGCTACTTTAGGGGGCTTTTTTGGGTAAAGAGGGCCTTTTTACTTATGTAAAGCTAAGGGTTAAGACGTTATAGGTTTTTTTTATTGTAATGCCTTTAGAGGTGGAAGGAATGACTTTGAGTATAAAAGAGTGGTTGTATGAGTTTATGGGAAATAAAGGGGTCTTTGAAGCATTTAGAATAATCTTCCTTAGAAAGGTATAATGGATAAGGTGAAGAAGGTACATAACTAGTCTAGTATATTGGAGGTAGGGTACGAAAGGATTCATAAACAAATGGCATATGGATAATGGTTGAACGTGGTTTTGGTTTCATATCTGCATCAATCTATCTGAGTTGTTCTTACAAATGCTTTATCTCTAAGGCCTTTATTGAGAATTTAGAACTAAAATAATTATAGGAAATGTACTATTTAAGCTCCTAGTCCAGAGTCTTGATTTTCTCTTGCATCCCCAATCATAGTTTTTCATCCAAAAGAAAAAGTTGATCAAGTCTTTTATGGGTCTAGAAGGAGTCATCAATCATCTAGTTAACCTCCTAGCCTGACCTAAACCTAACATTGTCTCCTTGATTACACCTATAGCCTCTATCCTTTTGATCCTTATGGTTTTAATGAACCTTAACTTGAACAAGAGGCTAACTTAGGCCAAGAAGCTCCATTTGCGCCGATTACACGTTCTATGACTAAGAAGATTCGAGCCATGGTTGTCCCGCAATTCAAAATGGAATCAGTCCATTTAGGATCCAAGCCCAACTTCTATATGGAGCCCAAGTTCGAGTGGCCAATTTAATCATGTGCTATAATGAATGAATTGTGAAAAGTCAATTATGCATGTAATGAATGCATGTGATGAAAGTTGAAATAGGTATTGGTTAAAGTCTAAGTTAGGTGAGCTATATTTCTTTGAAAGTCTAAGTTAGATAAGTTAGGTGATCTACATTAGATGAAAAGTCTATGTTAGGTGTATTTCTATGCATGTTTTTCCAAATTAAATGAGAATTAGATAAATCTTAGACTTATACCATGAGGGTTATTCTTGGCTATAAATATAGAAGTTATCAATGAGAAATGCAATTTTAAATGCTCTGAAAGTTAGCTTAGCCTCCTATATGCAAATTTCTCATCTAAGTTCTTCTAAACTTAGTGGCGAAATTATCTTTGATTTTTATTACTCTCCCTCTTATATTCTAGAGTGTGGTGAATTAAACGTAATATTCTTAAGTGTGGCGTGCAAACTTATCATTCGAGATTGTTAGTTTTTTGATCTTTTCTTTTTTATTTACTTGTGTTTAAAGATTGTTCAACCTAAACTCCCTTAAAGCACATCAGGTTTAACATTATTCCATACCCATGTACCATCTGACCATTACAAAAAAATCCTTTACTCCTTCAGTTGAAATCCCTAATAGACCTTTCCAAGCCACAAAACTAGCTAAGTCTTCTATGTTTAGCTACCTTAACTACTATCTCAAAGATCTTCCACTGTCTAAATTTTGCAAAAAGTTCCATCTTGATAACCCTTACTCACTTTTTTTCCTCGCGATTAATTGTTTTATCAATTTCTATTCCTTACAAAGATAGATAATATAAATAACACACACACATACACACACACACATATATATATATATACACACACACATTAAAATTTTACTCAATTCCTTTAAGAAGCTATAATCAAGTTTATAAAAATTACAAAAAATTAAATATCAAATTCTACAACAAATTTAAAAAGTCCAATAAATAATTCTTAGTAATATAGTTAATTCAAAAATAAAAATAAGTTAACAAAAAATAGTTAAATTCAAAATAAAACTATTTAAATAATTTTAATTTTCATGTTTATTCTTAATCTTGATCTATAAATAATTAATATTATTTTTTTAATGTTTTCTTTCTATTTTGCATTACATTGTTATTGTAGGTTTTAAATGTGTTAAAAATAATAACTCTCAAGAAAATAAAAGAAAAAAAGGTAATAAGTAGAATAAATTTTTAAGATTAAATTATTCTATATTTTTAATTATTATAAATTTAAATATTAAATTAAATATTAAAAAATACAAATATCACTGATACATGCCTATAAAACTCTTAAAAATATTTATACAAATATAAGTATAAAACTATCTTTTTTATTTCTATTTTTACAAAAAAAAAATTCTAAGTCCAAGATAATTCTTACATAAATCTCCAAATTTAAATACTTTCTTTCCATCCCTATTCATATATCCTATCCTATGATATTTGTTCTATAAAATACACCTTTTAAACGGTAGCAGTGGTTTTCACTATTTTTAAATCTGAAAAAGAAATTGTTGCCCCACTTATACGCATGCATGATAACTAACAGTACCATGACCGCCTTCTTCCCTGAAACCTCCACGTGTTGATCTGCATGTTAAGCATCACCCACCTCACCTCCATGCTTCTGCCACCTTCCCATGCTTTCCTGCATTTACATTAATACCCTCCTTCCCTCTCTTCACCAACCAACCCGACCAGAACCCGTTAAAGCAGGCGAACCCAAGAAGAGGAATTCCATGCACAAGCAAGCTAGCACACAGCATGAGGATGGACAATCCAGGCCTGGATCTCGCGCGCGCCGCATGTGTTTTCGTCTTTCTCTGCACTCTCGCACTCTCCACGTTGCTCCACGGTGGTGAAGGGAAGCTCAGGATCAGAGACAGCGATTTCCTCGGCGCCGAGAAAAAGTTTCAGATTTTCATGGAAACTTACGGGAAGAAGTACTCTAGCAGAGAGGAGTACCTCCATCGCCTCGTGATTTTTGCCAAGAATTTGGCCAGAGCCGCGGAGCACCAGGCGCTGGACCCCACTGCCGTTCACGGCATCACGCTCTTCTCCGATCTGTCGCCGGAGGAGTTTGAGCGACTTTACACCGGCTTTAAAGGTGGGTTTGGAATCAATGGGCTCGCCGGCGGCAGAACAGGGGGTGAAGCACCGCCGTTGGATGTCCAAGGGCTGCCGGAGAATTTTGATTGGAGAGAAAAAGGAGCTGTTTCTGAAGTTAAGATGCAGGTAAACCTAAAATTTAATTAAATATATATACATGCATGTATAATTAAGAGAATAATTTTTTCCAACTAGGAAATATATATCACTTTACACTAAAAAAACAGAAAATCTACATTCTGCTATGTATATATATCATTCGTCGTCTACATATATATAATCTATCAAAATAAATTTAATAATTAACTCATCATATGCTAGTACATATTACTGTACTGAATTTATTTTGAGTAATTACGCTTTTATATATTAATGTAATTTGTATTTAAGGTATTAGATGAGTAAATTAAGGAAGGCCAAGTTTGTCTGTCTATAATTGTACAGGGTGTGTGTGGATCATGTTGGGCATTCAGCACTACTGGAGCTTTAGAAGGAGCCAATTTTATCGCGACTGGCAAACTTCTGAATCTTAGTGAACAACAGCTTGTAGACTGTGACAACAAGGTATAAAAATCCACCTATAAAAATATGTGTTTGAGATTGTTCTGATCTAATAATAAATACCACAAATAGTAAATAATTTATAAAATGAAATTAAATCATATATAAAAGAGCGAGTTACCATTGAATTATGAATTAAACGCTAAATGATATATCCAGCAGCCTTCATTCCTTTTTTTGTGGTTCGTTTCAGTGTGATATAACTGAGAAAACAGCGTGCGACAATGGGTGCAATGGAGGTCTGATGACAAATGCGTACAACTATTTGATGGAGGCAGGAGGGTTGGAGGAAGAGACTGATTATCCCTACACTGGGACACGTGGCGAATGCAAGTTCGATCTACAGAAAGTAGCCGTTAGAGTCGCCAATTTCACCAACATCCCCATTGATGAGTCCCAAATTGCTGCATATTTGGTCAACCATGGCCCTCTTGCCCGTAAGCCCTTCTACCAAAAGCTTTAAATCTACTTTTAATGATTCTATAGTTTCACAAAAATTTCAGTTGGGTCCTCTTATATTATTTTCAAATATTCAAATGCATGTGTCATTGTTGTCTATGCATTTTAGCTTATCATTTACGTGCAGTTGGAATAAATGCTGTGTTCATGCAAACATACGTGGGGGGAGTGTCGTGCCCTCTGATCTGCAGCAAGAGACGGCTGAACCATGGCGTATTGCTGGTGGGGTACGGAGCGAAGGGGTTCTCGATTCTGAGGCTAAGCAATAAGCCTTACTGGATAATTAAAAACTCTTGGGGTAAAAAGTGGGGCGAGCATGGCTATTACAGGCTCTGTAGAGGCCACTCAATGTGTGGTATGAATACTATGGTTTCTGCTGCTATGGTGGCTCGCACCCAACCAGCAACTCATGCATCTTGCTAGCTAGCTAGCTATACATTAGTACAATTCCTCCTTTTATATATAATTTCCCATGCCTTGCCATGAGATAATACTAAGGTTTTGATTCATATATGTCTAATAACGTTTCTGAGGGATTTATATGTATGAAGGAACTATTGTTGATTTCCTTAATAGCGTTTTATATAATGCGTACTCTTAGAAATTTCAAATTCAGTGATATCTGGAGTTTAAAATGAGGGATCTAGCTATATCTGGGATTGTAGTTTACTTTTATAGGAACGATTTTAATGAAGTTCTTTTCTTTTTTGGGTCAAAAGTAGTATATTCATTCAGAGATGTAAATAAACAAAGAAATAGAAAAACTAGCAAGGAAATGAAGTCATAAAAGACAAAACCAAAGCGGAAAAGGAAACACAAGCGAACCAATACCAGCACGCTAGCTAGCACTCTGCCCACTCAAAACCAAATCAACATCCACCCAAGAACTTGAAGTGTGATGGGAACAGAAAACTAGAAATTTTGGAGTGTGATTGGCACAAAAAATGAGAAAAAAATTTCCTTTATGCAAGTCTAAGCCAATTTCTCACAATAATCTATTAAAATTTAAAGTAATGAAGAAACATCATATTAAAATTTTCATTCACTAATTGAGAGTTGAAGATTCTTTTTAATACTCAAATTCTTTAAAAATTTCGACAGAGTCTTTTGTGTAATTTTCCAAAATTTATTACAATATATGTGTCAGTCCAAACCAATCACCTATAGAGAGCTTAGCTTTCATATATAACAAATAAATAAATAATAATAATAAGAACATGTACTGAGAAATGGGTGGGTGATTCTACCTGTGGTCATCTAATACAATTAAAGTTTATACACAACATTTAAAATTTCTTTTGACGAGAAATACAAAGATAAGCATGGCCCTCTAAATGAGCTCTACAACTTATTCTCAAGCCATAGGGCTGCTCCAACAACTATCTAATATAAGAAAAATAAAATGAACAGGTAGCATCCCAGAAAAACATAATAACATAATTAAACAATAAATTGAAGGTTTAAGAGAATGATTACACAATGAACCTTGTTGAAGTAAGGTTTATCACTATATCAACTTAAAACAATGATTGTAAGTAACCCAATATTGTGAATTTCCATAAACGGTCAAAGTATGTATAAACCTTTACAAACCTTTAGTATAACATTTAATTTGACATTGAAAAGTAGGAAAACAATTCAGTTAAAAATCCTGTGTGGGAAAGGACTATCAGAGGACATGATAGGTTTGTATTGGGCACATAACCCACAGCGCAATCACCATCTATCAAGACTTAAAGACAGTATCTGTGACTATAGACACTGCAAGCTATCAAATATGCATAAGTCTTGCTAAAACATGTTTAGAAACCATACTTTTAAGCTGAAAATAATTAGTTTGGAAACCATATGTGGGGGAAGACTATCAAGGACATGAAATATTAGTCATGGGCTTTCGGCCCATAGATTATCATTATCTGTTGAGGGCAAACAATCATAGCCCTCAAGGCAACAAATATCAGTCAAGGGCACAAAGCTCTTGGGGTAATCACTGTCAGTCAAGGCCACATAGCCCCAGGGTAAATTAACTAAATGGTTGTGAGTTGCAAGCTTGCACTAAATCATCTGTCTTATACTAGTCCTCTTAAAATTTAAGAAAACAGTCATGCGTGGGTTTTTCTTTTTTCAATATCAACATTTTCAAAATACAAGTTTCAATACTTCAATTAAGACGATACTCAGTCTACGTAACCATGAATATTCAATCCCATGCACAGATTCAATCAGACAATAGGATTGGACTGTAATCTTTTTAAAACCAAACTTTAAAAAGGATAAGAAAAGCTTCTTACATTGATGTAAGAAAGCAAGTAAGATAGCATTAACAATAAGAAACATGTGGATGAATTTCATGTAAAGAACTTGGGAATGTTGTTGCTCATGCTACATCAACTTTCACTTGGTAAAAGGAAAATGAACTATATTCCGTTTAAATTCATTTCGGTTAAATTGAATGGACTTCCCAAGTAAAATGAAACTATATGTGAAGAAATGCCAACATAAACCTCTAAAACAATAATAAAATGTAATATACAATACTATCAGGAATGCTACTGCTTACCTACTTGATGGAATACTATTCCAAGTTTTTCTTATCGCCTATGATTCTAAATACTCTCAAACAAGTCCCTATTAAGTTTAAAACGCAATGTTACCTTTGCTTAACATCATGGTTTACCATAGTAACTTATCGTTCCAATTTACCTTATGTATTTAAAATAAGATAATTTAAAAGTTCCCATCTATCCATTTCTTGTGTATTTAACATAGACAGTACAAAGATAGTTATGGAATTCCATCTCCAACATGGTTGCTACTACCTCACTAAAAAACTATAATTTTCTTTATTTAATTTCAAATGAAGCTACTCAAAAGTTAAGGTGTTGGCTTAAACCATATGGCAGGAAAGAAAGAAAGAAATATTTATTAATTTATTTAACTTCCTCAACCCTTATTAAAATATATTTACCCATATGTTTATATATATATATATATATATATATATATTCATTAATTTCTTACATAACAATGTTTCCCTTCAATGACATGCATTCTGCCAGAGTTTATCAACTTGGCAATACTCTTGTTTCTCCCATTATCTAAATTTCTCTCATCACAGTATGCCTATTAAAAGATAGTAAAATATGCTAATACCTCTTAATCTCATCATATGAGTCATTTTGATTCAATATTTCACCCAATGCATAAACTCCATCACCAATTATACTCACCTTGCATGCCTACGGTTTCACATACATAACAATGTGCATTCATGTAACTCCATATATTAAATTGAATCATTATCAATATCAATTATTCACTTTGTTATTATTAATGTTTTCTTCTTGATAACTCAACCATTCCCAAGCCATATTCAGATTCAAAACTTACTAAAGATATAATAGAGTTGAAAAAAAAAAAACAATGGGAATCTACCAAATCCATACTTACATTACTTGTTTAAATTCCTAACAACAAAATCCCTTTTTTCCTTAGTGTTTATTTATAGCAAGTCCAAAGATAATTTCAAAATTTTGCCCTTTTAAACCCTATGAACACAACAAGATGATTTATAGAAATTAAGGATCAATTTTTGGTTGCAAAATCGTGTAGAACCATGATGGAACATGCAACTGCTGTGTTGGCAAAGAAAAAGGCTGGCAAGAGAGAAGAAATTTCAAAGGGAAGAAGAAAAATAATGGAAGGGGTTTCTAATTAATTTCATGTGGAAGGAAGACACGTGTCAACAAAATAAAAATTAAGTAGATTGAACAAAAGTTTAGTTCTATCATTAATTAATTTATATTTAAGCCAACCTTGCCTTTTTTAAAAAATATTTTAAATTTTATTTTTCAACCATATTCATTCTTACTCCTTTCCCCCCATCAAGAAGGCCATAAATAATTTCTCCCAAGTCAATATAATAATGATATACTAAAAGCAAAAAAATTTTTGTAAATGTTACAAATTCCTTCCATTCCTAATATACCAGTAAATGAATTACACTAAAGTTTTATGTTTTATGAGAGTTACTGAGATCTCTAAGCAAACAATTAAGCCACATGTCAAATCTAGTCATATTATACTTAATAATTCTCAAAGAAAACACACTTCAAAACCAGATTTGCTTAACCTTGTCACACAAAATAAGCAAGTGCTTAATAGTTTCTGCATACCTCCCATAGCAAGGGCAGACAAACGAAATAGAGCAATGCCTCCTCCAAAGGACTTCTTTTGTAGCCTGAAAACCTTAGAAGTTCTCCAAAAGAAGTGTCTAATTTTGAGGGAGCCTCAAGCTTCTAAATTTCCTTCCAAAGAGCCTCAGGGGTGGTAAAAAAAGAGCATGGTTTCTCAAACTCCCCTTAATCCATAAACATTCTTGCTCTGTGATACCTTTTCCTAACAATATAAACACCATTTTTTCCCCTAAACCAAATTAATTTATCATCCCTTAAAATACAAGGATTAGGGATATTAAAGATAGCCAATACCTTTTCATTACTCAATCAAGCCTTTACATCAAACAAATCTCATTTCCCATTAACAATGAACTTAGCAACTTAAGAATTTGCTAAATCCTCATAGAAGGAGTAGACAATAATCTGAAGTTCTATAACCTAGGAATCCACTGATCAAACCATATGCTTATTTCCATTCCATTACCAATAACCTAACATAAGTCCTTCTTAATCAAATCCTTGCCAATTAACATGCTTGACTAAGCCACAAAACCTTAACACCTTTTCTTGCATTTAACATATCAGTTCTTGGGAAATATATACCTTTAAGTATCATGACCCATAAGTCATAACATCTTCCAAGCAAGTTTGGCTAGCAACACATCATTAAAACTTATAAACTCTTGAAAACCTAAACCACCATAGCTTTTGGCAGCTGCCAACTTACCTAGGCCAGCCAATGGATCTTCCCTTTACCATTACTTTGTCCCCACTAAAAATTAGCCGCCAATTTATCTAACTCACTACAAGTTTTCTTTAGGAATTTAAAACATTGCATAAGAAAAGTAAAAATGGCACATGCCATAGATTTAATGAGTACTTCTCTACCCGCTTGCAAGAGCACCTTTTTTTCCAGCATTGAATTTTACTATTCATATAATCTTTAACAAAAGTTGACACTTTACATTTAGAGTTTACCTGCAATGTTGGTAACCCCAAGTATATACTAAGGGAATCTTCCATTTGAATATCCATCACATGGCACAGATTATCCATTACATCAGAGGGAGTCTTTTTCGAAAAGAAGATACATGATTTCTCTATAATAATTAGTTGCCCTGAGGTCGTGCAGTACATCTCTAGTATCCCCTTCATCACATCAAAATTTCTTTACTCAACTTTCAAAAACAAGAGGGAATCATTAGCGAAAAAAGCAATGAGATAACGTTGAGCAGTGCCTAGATAACTTAACACTTATAATCTGACCCCTCTCTATATGCCTAGCATATACTCTTGATAAAAGATTAACAACCAAAATAAAAAAGTAAAGAGAAAGAGGGTCCCCTATAGAGCACAATTTAAGCCACTTTTTTACTACCCAACATTAGATAAACTTAATAGATGCCACACATTCCATTATTCAATCAACCCAAACACCATTAATGCCCAACTTTAACAGCACCCTTTGTAAAAAGTCCTACTTAATTATGTCATAAGCCTTGTTCATATCAAGCTTAATAGTTATTTCATATTTTCTCCCTGACACCTATTCTTTATATAGCAAAAAGCTTCATGGACAATGACTATGTTATCTTGGATAAGCCTCCCTTTAAGAAAAGCCTAGTGGTTTTTAGTATTAATCTTTAGCATAAGCTCTTTCATCCTATTAGCATTGACTTTAGAAATAATCTTATATGAATAATTATAAAGACTAATAGGCTTAAAACTCCCAACATGCTCTGGAACATCAACCTTTGGAATGATAACTAAATTGGTCTCATTAATCTTGTCCAAAGAAAAACCCACCTTAAAGAAAGCAGCCGTCATAGCATAAACTTGATCCTTAAACACCTCCCAAGCATGTTGATAAAATAAACTAGAATATCCATATGGACTAGGGGCTTTGAGCATACCTAATTCAAAGGTAACTTTCTTAATCTCTATTTCACAAACTGGTTTCATGCATTTATCATTATCTTCATAATCAATTATAGGTTCAAAGAAGCTCAAAGCATCAGATAAATCTCTTCCACTATTCAATTTGAATAGGTTCCTAAAGAAAGTTGCAAAACAATTATCAATTTCTTCACTTTCTTTAGTCCAGCAACCATTATCTTTCTTAATTCTCATCACTTTATTTCGATGCCTCCTTTGAATAGTGGCTATATGAAATTAAAATCTTGTATTACGATCACCACTTGACAACCATTGAATTCTAGATCTTTGGGCCTAATAATGCCCCTTCCTTTCCCACAAGACCTTTAATTATAAAGTATGCTCATCACATTCCTTGGCCTTATCTTCAAGGTTGTTAAACTTGCGATCATAGATAAACTCGTAAGGGAAAAGTAGACTCATAATGTAGAATTTTAAAAGTTTACATACTGTCTATTAAACATAACTATATCACATAAATATATAAAATTTCATATATAAATACTCATTTCATAATCTATAATTCACGTTCTATACTTCTCATTCAAGTCACATATAAATTTCAATAAACTTTATAATCCACTATCGATAATACAATAATATTCATTTAACATAACTAAGTCTCAAAGAAAAATAATAAATAAGTTCATATTAGCTAAAGAAAAATTATAATTTCCTAACCATTGTAAGAAAGAAATAAAGAAAATACAATTTGATCTTAATCACAAATTAGCTAAAAAGAAATCCTAATTATCTAACCATATATGTATCATATTTTAGGAATTACTCACACCAAGAAGAAAATGAAAAAAGAAGAGAAAAGAAAAAAATAAAACAATTCTTGATTTTTGTGTATTTACAAACAAATACTAATACTTTGAAAATTTAAGTATAAGACAACTATTAAATATTGTTGTGTCCAAACATAAAAACAAAATTAAATTTTCATGTGAAGTGTAAATGTTATTCCATTACGTTAACAATATATAATTTTTTCATTATTTTTTAGGTAACTATATTAAATAATTATTATTTAAATTCTCTATTATGTTAAAAATTGATTGGTTTAGATTGAGACACCCAAAATTATTGAGTGTTCAATATATCAAGTCAATCATTGTAAAACTCTTCAATGTTAGACAAGACAACCAACACCAAAAAGGGAGAGAATTAGGTGTTTATAATAATTTCAATTATTTTCAAAATTCTTTTGCAAAATACTTGTAATAGAGGATACTTTAACCAGTATGAAACAAAAGAACAATCATATCAATTAAGGAAAGATTTTATGATAATGTTTAGAGTATGAAGATAACAAATTTTCTTACCAAAAATAAAGCACTCGACAATTCATAATTATACTTAATTCAAAAGCTTATTATCATGTAAACTAGAACAACTATACAATCTCTTTAACAATTAGGTTGCTTAAAGTAGATATAGGAAAATATATCAAGCATATAACAACAATATATCAAGCAAGATATCAACAACAAAACAAAGCATCAAATAAGCAACATAAATCGTAAAGAGTAAAGGGATAGAGAAGGCAAACTTCAAGATTTATCTACATTCGGCTCTAATACAAGCCTACATCCAGTCTCCAAGCTTCCACTTGATAAATCTCCACTAATTCTGTAAGTTTAATCGGTCACTTGTGAGCCTTTACAATATCCAACTCAACTTAAAGTTATTTCTCACTCTAAAACCAAATAGTATCTTTCTTCCTGAATGAAAATTACTCTAAGAGCCTCCTTACTCTTGTTTTCTCTCCTAAAGAATACAACTCCCTTATTTTACAAAGATTGAAGGAGAATAATATTGTTGAAAGAAACTCTCTCAGTGAGTTATATAAAATAAAGCTCCAAGAACTTAAATGATAGAGAATAAGCAAGTTTTGACTCAATGATGATTGTTTCTCTTTCAGAGATGTTAACAACAAGTTTAAGATCATATTATAGCACTTGGTTTTGCTCAAAAACATGTTTGAAGGGTTATATATATAAAGCTTTATGAAAAATAGTCGCTAGACATATAAAAGAGTCGTTTAAAAAGCTAATTTATGCTTTTTCGTACTTCATCAGCGACTGTCAGGTCTATCTATCAACTGTTGTCCTCAAAATTTGAATTTTGGACATTATGTGCACCATTAGTCAACCAACGGGTTCCATTAGTCCACTAATGACTTACAAAAGCTCCATTAGTCATTGTTGCATAAAATATAATGTAAATGATCATAACTTTTTCATTTCAACTTCATTTTAAGTGAATGACCTATTGTTGGAAAGCTTTTTGAATATTTTTTTTTTCTAATGCAACAAGTTTCATATCAAATTTCTCTATGGTTTGTGAGATATAATCAAAATAGTGACTAAATGTTAGGGAAAGAATTTTGGTAAAATTTATACCTCACTATCTTTTAAGTCCAAACTTATATTATGAGAACCAAAATATCTTAAGCTAATAAATGCAAATCTAAATCATTGAATTTCACAGCATAAATCTTAGCCTATGATATATATACCTATTTAATCCATTGACTATTTTGATGCAACTAAGCTTCTAAATCTTCAAATATTTAAATTTTTCAATGCTTAGAGCATCTTTCTTACATGCTAATTCTTTGTATTAAGCATAAATTGATATTTCATTCTCTTTAATTCAATGCTCATTCTTTTTTCCTTGGATAATCCTACATAAAATATTTTTACTTGAAAATAAAATAGTTAGTCCAATTCATATATAACAATATGCATACTTTAATAGCAATTAACATAATATAATTATTTATATCATGTATATGATATTCTTATGATCATGTATCTAATTTAGATTATATATAACATCAAAGCCTATTAGATATGATATGGGCAAGCATATCTCATGCAAAGAATGATTCAACTATGAAGTATTACAAGTTAATGATTAATCAATTAAGCATATGTTGATGTTATATCTGTAACTCATTCGTTACATATTTGTCTTCATCAAAACTTATAATATAGAACCTTAGGGTTAACACTCAATTTAGCTACTTAATAGTTAAGTTTGAGTGGAAAAAAACAATTAATAAGTTGAATAAGATAAAGAAAGCAAGAGAATATAGATGACGTATGAATTACAAAAAAAATTAAACGATCTTTAAAAAATAAATTTATGAGATAGTTAGAAAACACTAAGATATTTAATACATGATTATAATGCTTGAGATTGAGATTGTCACATATGGTTTAGACTTTCTTATGTTTCTTGGAGGACCCAAGTTTGAATCTCCTCTTTTACACCTTTGGAAATATCCTAGGTTTTTAAATTTTGCCGCATGTCTCACTTAAGAAAATTACATAATTTCCTTTAGTCTTATTTTTCCTTTCTTTCTCCTTCTCCCTCACACTTACATGTATAACAACAAGCTCTAACAATCCCCTCCTCTTCTTCTTTGATTTCAAAGTTTCTTAATTATCTCTACCCCTTTTCAACATCTTGTCATTATTTTCAAGCCAGAATTTCTTAGAATTTTAGCAAAGGTCCCTTCATTCATCTTAACAATGATAAGGTGCTAAAAAGAGCTGATTAGACATAATTGAAGAAAAATCTTTTCAGATTGAGTTATGAATCTTTCATTTGGTGATTAATTTATCATTTGTCCTCTATTCTTTGTGCATAATTTCATCATCTTGGCCCCAATTTCAAATTTTCCTAATTATGTGACCTAAGATGCCACAAGAGGAGAAATTGAGCATAATTGGTAAAAGGATTTCTTCAAATTGATTTATGACTTTGTTTCTTAACACCAAATTCATTCTTTCCCCTTTATAATCCGCAATCAATTTTAGAATTTGAAGTCTTCATTTTGGAACGCCTATTTCAAGGTGTTGGTGGAGTAAATTTATAATTAAGCATGATTTTGGTGAGATTTCTTCAAATTAACTGAGGGCTTTGGTTCTTAAATGAATTCTGAGTGTTTCCCTATTAATTTCCATGTGAAATTGCTATATTTTGGTCTCTAATTTCACATCCCTTTTAGTTGCACGAAATTTGTGATCGAATAATGAAGTTTCGAAAATCTTGGACCAATTTTTTTCAAGAATCACTACTAGAGGAAGAAATTAAGCAATTGAAAGTTGTCCTTTGAAGTGGTATGTTGATTTGGTAGTTTTTTTTTTCTAATTTTCTTTAATTTTTTTTATTATTTTAAAGAAAGGGGTTGAAAACCTTATACTGATTGATTAAATAACCCTAAATAAGTAATTTAATTGATCATTAAATATTGAATTGTGATTAGGATAATTTTCAAAGTTCCTTGATAATGTTAGGCAACATATGGTTAAGAAAGAGAAATTATTTTGGGTCCTAGGTATATATAGGATAAAAGACATGAAAATAAAAATACATAAATAAAAATAAGATTTGAACCAAGTTGGTGAAATTTACTTGTGATATTGGAAGGGTTAACATCCTATTTTAATATTAAAGATAACTTATACGCGATGATTAGACAAGAATTAGGTTAAGCGTTAGAGAGTCATTTAAATTAAGGAATGATTTCTAATATGGGAAGTTAAATGTGTGCTATTGTTATTATAGGACCATAGGCATTGGCTTTGTGATCAAGTGAGATAAGGAAAGAAATGTTAGGAACACAATTGTTGTGTGTGTATAGGTAAGTAAATATTGCTAATCATACCTGTTTTTAGTATTTTAAACTGCTCATTTGTAAAATATTTTTGTTTTATATGCTCTGGTGTCTTGGGAATAGGCCTTTTGAATTATTTTCCTAATTCTAGCATTTATTTGCACTATATGAAATTTGAGAAATTTCTTTGTAATATCCCTTCCTATCAGAATGATCAGTTCGAACTATTTACATATTGTATGATATTATAGGAACTTTCATAATGATTCTGTTACTGTATGAATTTTTGGGAATCGAAATTTTGCTATTTGGATATGTTTTTTATTATGTATACTATTAAGGAAAATATGGCTCTTTTTTAAATACATTCAATATAGAACCTCGTAGCTGCGACAGTAAAAGTTAGCCCTAGTGCACCATGATTGTTCTAAACTCTAGCTAGTAGGAGTGTTAGTAGCCCCATGTGTGATGGCCACTGCATATGGATTTATACTGACTGTTTGCAAGCCATATTGTTTGACTCTAACTGCTATTTGTATTGTGATTCCTAACCTAGAGCTAATGTTCGTTATGGATTCTAATTAGTTCTGTGAGATGTTTTCCACTTCGATATTACCCATATTAAATATTATTTATGGATTTCAAATGCATTTAGTATGATTTGTTTTGCAAAATATCTATGAAGTTGCTTAAGCTTTACAAATTATAATATACAATTTATGACTTCCCTTTTGGAATAATTTCGGCATACGTAAGTTTGATGCATTTTGAATTGCAAAATGATATAGTTATGAAAAACTTCAGTGGTTTGTTAGTTCTCTCTTAGTATAGTTAATAATATTTGCTCATTAAGTGTGGTCGGTCATCCCTTCTCTAATTGAATTTTTTTTTAGAGAGTAACATTAATATGGTTATCACTCTGCGATTTAGAGATGATTGACTCCTTTTGGAATGCTTTCTAGTAGTCCCTTCTATCATCACCTTGTGATCCATGTGCTAACGAATAGGGGAATTCACCTCCTTGCTTGAAAACTAACCTTAGGTTGGGCCCAGCTTTGAGCCAAATCTGAAACTAAAATATCCATTGAGAAGGCATTTTCATCTTGTGTTGCTTTATTACCCATATCCTCACTCATATAACCAATTCTGGTGTCCCCACAAGTCATGTTTGCTACCCTCTGACGCCATATAAATGAATCTTTTACTCCCACTTTCGGCATACAACAACCTCATTCCATCCTCTTTCTCCATAGGCTTGTATCTATCCACTTACTTATCCTTCTTATCACACGCCCCTTCTTCGCTTCTGGTCCCCTCCATCATCTCCGCAACAATTTTTGCCAGTGGCTGTAATGGGGACGTCTCAATCCCTCAAACCTTTTCACCTCTGCCAGCAACCTGTCATCACCACGATTTTTGAAACGTGCCTAAGTCTTTTTGCCACTGGACTTGGAATTTAAAACCCCACAGGGAGTGGCTAGCTGATATTAACTTCAATTCTCAATCGAGCGAAGCTTCTCATAAGACTGTCATTATCTATGGGTTCTTCATACATCAAAACCAAACCTACTCTGTTCCCCATTTTCATCAAGTTCTTTCTCGCTAGTGCTTCCTCTGGTAAACCATAGAACTGCACCCAAAATAGGCAACTAGATAGCTTCACCTCTTCCATTGTGAGATACTAAAATTGTGGCTTCATGACAAGTAAAGCACCCAGAATTGAACATGGACAATCCCAGATGACTCTTCTATAGTTCTCTAGAATTGAATAGAAATACATTTTTCCTTGATTCCATGATAGAAACACTCCCTCACTACAAAAGAAAGATTTTGTGACACCACTTTCGGATTCCAACTCCTTAGGATCATTAACTTCACCATCACACAATTCAACCTTTTCCTTGTAACCAACTTCCGAATAATAGTTTTATCTACCTCCAACAATCCTTTCACATCCCATTCTAAGTCCAACATATTTGTCTCATCCTCCGCCCCCACCATCCATTGGCAAATACCCACCACAGCACACCACTAACAAACCAGAGAATTACCAAATAAATGTACTCCGCACACACACCACCAACAAACTAGAGAAAACCAAATGCAAGCTAACAAGAAAAAAATACCAAGATAAAATAAAGGAAGGAGCCAAAATTCCTACGCACCTAAATTCATAGAAGAATCAAGGAGTCACACTCTCACAGAGGAGAGAAGAAATGCTAGCATATTGCATGCCTGCATGGCAACCATTGATTTAAAATGAGGTTCAAAAGTTTTTATAGTGATGTAACTGCTAGCCACGATGGATGAGGTGGTAGACTTAGGATAGGATGAACATATGGTATTTTGACTATGAAACATCAAACATGCGCAATTTATAAAATTAAACAAAAGAGAATATGATAATACAAAAAATGAGGACAATGTTTCACTTAAACACATAATACAGAATTCGTTTGTTTTTTTAAGAAAAAATAGCCCATTCAGTTAGTGCTCTTTAAGTGAAATTTATATAATTCATGTATTTTTATTTGGAAATGGCAAGTTTGGCTTCACCACTTCATCGACTTACCTCCAGTGACGAAGCCAGAGTTATAAAATGAGGGGGCCAGAAATCAATTAAAATATTTGATATATTAAAAAATTAATTACTAAGATATTATATGAAAAAAATTTGATAATTAGTCAAGTAATATGTATTACTTAAATATATCTAAAGTCAATATTATCAAATATCATATAGTATAAGGAATAGATGTACTCATATTTCAAACTACAATATCTAACAATAAGCTTCAATATAAATTAAAATATAAAATAATTAAACCAAACAACTCATTTTTTTAAATTTTATTATTACATCGTAGATAAAACATTATTTAATAATAAGATAAGGCATACAATAGGAGAAAACCACTATATATATAATTTAATACCCCAAATGGTATATGCAGCATACTAAAGAAAATGAGCAGTAGCTTTACACAATATGAAATGAAGGAATGAAACAAAAATGAAGGCATTAGACATGACAAAAAATTAACTATAAAACAATGAATAAAAAATTAATGAGTTATTATATCCAAAAATGCAATGCAGGCATGAATCATAAAGTTCCTAGACAACCATAGTCTTTGAGAAAGGTACAAAATTCAAACAATAAAAAATTATTAGAATTGAAGAAAGTGAAGTGAATGTGAAGTCTGAAAAGTGTTGCTAATTGTTGAAGCATTTGCCTAAGAGTGTACGTAGATGTGATTGAGTGAATACATGTAAAAATTAGAGGAATAAGGCAAATAAAAGAGAGAGAGAGAGAGAGAGTAGAGATATAACTGAATTGAAGAAAAATGAATCAACATAATAAAAAAAAATTGTAAAGAAACAAAGAATAAAGCATAAAAGCATATTTTAAAAATTAAAAAGGAGAAGTAAAATTTTGTTTGATTTTTAAAAAATTAAATATGAAAACTTAAGAGGGGCCATGACATATGGAGGCCCCTCTTCCCTCTGCCAATACTTACCTTAAACTTATGTGATTCCGGCAAAATAACTGTTCAGGTATTGAAGTAGATAATAGACTAAAATCATTAAAAATAAATATTTAATTAATTTAATAAGTGTTTACAAGTGAATTTATTAATAATTTCATACAGGAATTATTTAATTAAAAATTAAATGATAAATTTTTTCTTTTACATCTTACAATTTAATGCATTTGATTCAATTAATTTGATAGGATACTATTAATTTTAAAAAATAATTCTCTTTTAATCTAAAAATATAAATAATATTTAATTAATATGGTTTCTTCATTCAATTCACTATTATTTATAAATGATTTAATCAAAGAATCTTTAATTACTTGAAAAAAAAAGTTAATTATTTATACTCAAACTTGTAAGGCAAACTAATCCCGCAAGGTTTAAAAATTCACGTACGAAATTAACAAAATATCCATTTTAAAAAGGCGACGAGAGTAGGAAAATATATAATTAAGTAAACAGAACGCAGGACAAATACTAAAATGCTTACAAGTATGATCTACGGACTAAAAAAGTTATTCTATGTCTCTGTATGCGTATTATGTTCTTCTAAAGTTTAAAAGGAACGAATAAGATATGATAAAAGAACACATGAAACAACAAAGAAATAAGAATTGATCAATAATTTCACTATCCTTCCGTTGTAGTCTAGTCGGTTAGGATACTCGGCTCTCACCCGAGAGACCCGGGTTCGATTCCCGGCAACGGAATTTGATATTTTATTTCTATGATTCTGCGCTGATTTTAATTTGATTTCGCTATTAATGCACGAGTTATTTGATAGATAGAATTGGAAAGAATACTGCTTCTCGGACTTTGGAAATTAATGACTAAACTACTTATAATTATTCACGAAATTGTCTTCATTTTGATTTTTACTAGATAATATATTAATTTTTTATTATGTTCTTATAAAATTATATTTTAATTTAATTTTTCACAAATGAATTTTTTTTAATTTGTTCCTCACAAATAAAATTATTGTGAATATAAAAATTAATTATAATATATATATATATATATATATATGCAAAGGAATACATTTATTAGAAAAAGATCAACAATAGACTAAATTTAAAAGTAATCCCTTCAACGCTTACTCTTCTGAAAATTGATGTTAAGAATAGTTTTACACTATTTGTATGATATGTTGCAAAAGTTATTATTATTATTATTATTATTATTATTTATTAGAGAAAAATATTGATTTGACCTTTTATTTTTTAGTTTAACTTTATTTTAGTCTTCAACAAATTAAAAATTTTAAAATAGTCATCTATTTTTAAATTTATTTTTATTTTAATTATTCACAAATTGATAGCTTTAAAATAGGTATTCACTTTTTAAAATTCAACTAAAAATATGTTGTCTTCAAATGAAATTAAAAATGATCATTTTGAATAAAATTTTAAAAAGTAAAAAACTATTTTAAGGTTTTAATTTATACAAAGATCAAAATGATACTAGGTTCAAAAATGAATAATCATTTTGCCACTTTTAGAAATGAAAGATCAGAATAAAATTAAATTTAAAAATTTAAAAATTAAAATTAAATTAAATTTAAAATTAAAGAACTAAAATAATATTTTTCTTGACAGTAGAAAAACTAACCCAATAATAGAGCTTTCGCGCCCGGGATATTGTTTCTTTATTCGTGGCTGTGAGACCAGAAAAATGATATTTTTCCTTTATTTTTATCAAAATAGATATTGTGCCAACAAGTTAGAGATTGAGGCTAAGATCTACCCTCTTATTCATGGCGATGTTCCCAGTAGAGGTTGGGAGAGATATTTTGGAGTTGAAATGGAAGGCGGGGTGAATTCATGGATACGGCACGGTGTCTCTGATTAGGAAATAATTCCAACTCTTGATTAATTTAATTTTATTGAATTTAAATTTAAAAGTTGTGATTTGCCCACTTAATTTTTACTCATGATGTTTAAATTATAATTTTATTTTTTTGGTCAATGATGGTTACTCTTAAAAATGATGAGACGCGATTAAATATTTTTTCATAATTTTATACTATACAAGAAAAGTTCTTTTCCTTTTTATTTTTTAATAATTAGTTGGGTTTGTCACACTTTTAAAATAAAAAATTAAGTCAATTTGAAAAATAATAATAAAATATTTTTTAATTTTTCATTTATTATGAATTTTAATTTTAATTTTAATTTTAATTTATTATAAAATTATCGTTTTAGTTTTTTATTTATTACGAAATTAACATATTTCACTATAATGTCCAAATACGAGGGACCAAAAAGTCAATTTTATCGGAAAAGAAATATCCAAGTGTGTCAACCGTCTCAGGCCAACGCCTTTAGGCCTCAACCATATTCGATTCTGTGGCCTTAGTGACTTGCATGTAAACACATTCACTACAATATTCTCTTTTTTCTTGCACTTCCTTCTTCCTCCGAAACGAAACCGTACAGCACGAATCAGAAGAAAATGGGGACTTCTTCCTCAATCTTTCTCTCTTCTCTTCTCATGTTTCTCTTCGTCTCATCACTATCATCGTCTGCGGAAATACTCGATCATCTTCGCCGGGTGCGGTCTGATTTTCCATCGATTCAGGCCAAGAAGCTCATCAGACAGCTCAATTTGGTCCCCGATGCGGACATCAACATCGTGATTGGTGGGAATTCCTCGATCGGACCCAAGAAGCTCGTTGAGAGGCCGCTTAGATTTCCCAGTATAGTGGGTTCTGAGTCTGGGGCTTCGGTTGAGGAATTGGGTCATCATGCTGGCTATTACACGATTGAGCATTCTCATGCAGCTAGGTATGGTTTTTCAAGCTCAAAACATGACTTTTTTAATTTTTGGGTAATTTGGACTCGTTTATTGGATGATTGCAGTATGCATGTCGGGCTTCAATGTTTAAACTGTCCTTTTTTTTTAATTTGCAGTTTAGATAAGTGGGGATATTCTTGTGGCAAATTAAGAACACGATTATATTCGTTGTATATCGTTTTTATTCACTTCTTACTGTTGGTCCAATCTGGCAGGATCTTCTACTTCTTCTTTGAATCACGCAACAGCAAGAAGGATCCTTTTGTGCTTTGGTTGACTGGGGGACCTGGTTGTAGCAGTGAATTGGCTTTGTTTTATGAAAATGGCCCTTTCAAAATAGCTGACAACATGTCTCTTTTGTGTAATGAGTATGGTTGGGACAAGGTATTTTTCTTCATACTATTCGAGTTACTGTGGTTGAAATGTCATTCTGTGTGAGTGCTTGTATGCATTGTCTCGTGCTGGGTTGTGGACTTGCGGATGTGGGCATGGAGTATGCGCAATTTTGTCTGTGCTTTTTTTTTTTTTTTGTGTGTGTTACCGACTTACTAAAGTGAAGTGCAAAAGTTGATATATATTATTGCTGTCTTACCTTAAAGTCAAGCTAAGGAATCTAAAACAATCCATTGAACTGAATTTTTATGTACAGCTTCTTTTATAGTCAATATAATTTTCACATAGTAAACAAATGAGCAGAAGTTACTGCTTGCTATTTGTTGTGCCTCGCCTTCAACTGAAAGGTGTGATATGGGCTCTGGGCATCTTATTAGGAAGGACAATATTAATTTTGCATGCATTTTCATTTAAAAAAATATATATTAATTTGCTTACATTTCATATTGAAATTAGTCTGTAAAACAATTTAATCTTTTAATCATATTTTACTTGTTTGACTGTTAAGTTTTCTTGAATGGACAAAGATCTATTGGCTATTATAACTTGGATGACCTTATGAACTTCATTCTGTGGTTCTCTTCTTCCGCTAGATTTATGTGCTGGAGTTAACAAGTTTCTTGGTGATACTGCAGGTTTCAAACCTTTTGTATGTTGACCAACCAATTGGAACTGGGTTTAGTTATAGTACTGATAAACGTGATATTCGTCATGATGAAGAGGGTGTTAGCAATGATCTTTATGACTTTTTGCAGGTGCTTATGTTTGCTGTATATATTAGTCATAGAACTTCAGTGCAATATTACTTTATTATTTATTATTTCTGAGATGAAAGTTGTATTGCTACTAATTGTGGTATAAATACTGGCTTAAATATATTTGGCTAAGTTACATCTATATATTATTGACGTAGCAGGGTTTTTTTTTGTTTCTTATTTTTCTTTTGTGTGTGTGTGTGTGTATAAAATCTCAGGCCTTCTTTGCAGAGCATCCCCAATATCAAGAGAATGAATTTTACATTACAGGTGAGTCATATGCTGGGCACTATATTCCTGCTATTGCAGCTCGAGTCCATAGGGGAAACAAAGCCAAAGAAGGGATTCATATAAATCTGAAGGTATGTTGCATAACCCTTTAAAATACATTGAAGGGTAAAAGTAAAATGACTTGCTCATCTTATTTAAATTGGTTGAACAGGGATTTGCCATTGGTAATGGGCTTACTGATCCAGCAATTCAGTATAAAGCCTACCCAGATTATGCACTGGACATGGGCATAATTGAGAAGGCTACCTATGACCGCCTCAACAAAGTGCTGGTTCCTGCCTGTGAATTGGGAATCAAGCTATGTGGTAATATTAGTTTGACATTATTCCATTCTCTCATCTCAGTGAATGTTGTCTTTCCTGTCATGTTAGTGTGTTTGGAGTTTGCTTGTTAATACTTGTTTTAATCCTTTCAGGCACTGATGGCACAGTCTCTTGCTTGGCTTCATACTTTGTTTGCAATATCATATTTAGTGACATCATGTTACATGCCGGTGATGCAAATGTGGGTAAAAGATACTCCTGCTTTTTTGTTGTTTACATGTCGGTGATGCTTAATAAATTAATAATGTTGACAAAGTGTCTCAACCTAGATGCTTAAGTTCACAGGCAAAGTTTAAAGAATATCAATTAACTTTGTCAGGCCCCCTTAGTGAAAGTGCATTGAACACGACGCATGATCAGAATACATGCTCCCTACTATATTGTGCCAAACTTTTAATAAGAATGAAGCCCGCAAGATGATTGAGATTAAACCCTCTCATGCAAAAAAGTTCTAATAACATGTTGAAGAATCACTACCTAAAAAATTTAGTCGTTGAGGAAGGTCTTGAATCACATTTTGTCATCCTTTATCAGAATTAAGGAATATGTTATTTTGGTTCTTGTCTTTCCAGAATATATGTTTTTTCTTTTTGGGATATAACAATTTTAAAATTCCATATGAAGAAGTTGAAGGAACCAGTTTGTCAAGCTGCAGAACATAACTAAATGTGTGAAACTTTTATGTCAGCAAAAAGGCATGCCTTTTTCAAACCAAAGTCCGTTTAGTAACTCCTCCGTTGACCCTTTCCTAAGTTAAAGATATTTTGGATGAGAATTCAATATTAAATATGGCAATGGACTTTCTATTCTACTAGTTGGTTAGAATATACTTGTGCATTGGCATTTCGGTAGAGATTGCAAAATGTTGAAGGAACATGGGCAGATTCAAAATTTTAACCGGCATTTATGTTTTTAAACTGCAGTACTATGACATCAGAAAGAAATGCGAGGGAAGTCTTTGCTATGATTTTTCAAATATGGAGAAATTTCTGAGCCTAAAATCTGTTCGGGATGCTCTAGGGGTTGGGGATATTGGTTTTGTGTCTTGTAGCCCTACAGTTTATCAGGCTATGATGATGGACTGGATGAGAAATCTTGAAGTTGGTATTCCTGCCCTTCTTGAGGATGGAATCAATTTGCTTGTTTATGCAGGAGAATATGATCTCATCTGCAATTGGCTTGGTATGTGTCCAATCAAGGCTTAACCCATATTTTAGATCTGCTGACAAGTTTAATATTTCATATTTAAGAGCATGAATTGATGGACGTGGCCTGGTGGTATGATTTCAATGAGTAGGTAATTCAAGATGGGTTCATGCCATGGAATGGTCAGGTCAGAAAGAGTTTGTAGCCTCACCTGAAGTTCCCTTTGTTGTTGAAGGCTCTGAAGCTGGATTGTTGAAGAGTCATGGACCTTTAAGTTTCCTCAAGGTCTCTCTTCGCCTTTCTCGATATATTTCCTCAGAGACGAATGCTTGTGGTGTGATTATAGGCAATATCATCTAGAATAAGCACACACTACACATGCAAGATATCGTCTCACTCTCCAATAGAAAGTAATGCATGTGCTGTGTAGACAGTCGATTTAATAAGTATAATTTAGCAATAAACATAACTTATCTACCTAATTGACTTGTAGCTTTTGCTCATTGTCGAATGTTGATAGAAAATACTAACTCAGTTGCATATTATGCTTAACAAAAAGCAGGTCCATGATGCGGGTCACATGGTTCCAATGGATCAGCCTAAGGCTTCATTAGAGATGCTGAAGAAGTGGACTCAGGGAACCCTTTCTGAATCTGGAGCTTATCTGGAAAAATTGGTTGCAGAGATGTGATCTCTTTTGTTGCATAATTAGTTTAGCAAAATGGTAGAAAAGGAATTGAAAAAAATGTTAAGGTGTTGAACTGACCGATGTGGACAATAACGCCTGTGTATATGCTGCTCTCGGATGCTTCTTGTTTTATGTAACATCGGATCTTTGTGTACGCTTTTGACTGAGATTTTTCATTTCTTGTTAGTAGCAGTGAAAAATTAGATATCTGTCTCTTGATCGAAAATATATTAGCTACTCTTGTTATACTTATATAACAGTTGATTTAATATATCAATTCTAATTAAATCATTGAAAAAATAAAGTGAGAATTATTAAAAGAATAATTTTATTGGAATTAGTATATTAAATTAGTTACTATATAAGTGTATTAGGACTAATCAATATTTTTTTCTCTTGAACACTTAGTAGGGCTTAACACCTCTTTAATGGTTGTTGTCCTAGTCTCATAATGTTGGTTTGGGTTTTCTGCGTTAATCAGTTACAGTATACCTAAAAATTATAATTGCATGTAGTAAATAGTTGTTGTGACCGCAAATTCTAGTTGGTTGGATCTTGACTTCAGCAAATTTGGATTCGCTATGCTGAAATTAGGGAAACAAATATGGTGCTCATCTTTTAAGTGGCATTTGAAAGTCGTGGGACTTTCCAGTGGATATATTTTATTTTTAGGATGGTAAAAAATTTTTTAATTTGAGGATTCTGACAAAGGACTATTTCATTTGAGCATACATATTTAGAGGTTTTTTCTTTTAAGCAAGGATGGAAGAAAAATTTCTTCCACAGTAGTTAGTTTGAATATGAGAATGGGATTGCACTTCTTTCTAGTGGGGTATTTTTTCTATGAATTTTATATAAATGTCGCTCATCATTATTAATATACATGTGTTACTAATCTTTGTAATTTGAGTCATTTTATTATTGAAGTATATTTAATTTAAAAGTCAATTTCACTTGTTGCTTTGTTTTTCTCTTTATGGATGGCCCAGTACTGTTGCTTTCGAAATATTTTAGAATTGTTGTCAAAGTACATTTTCAATTTTTCTCATTTAACAATTGGGTTAGAATTGAAGTTTTAATTGGTACTTTGGAAATTGTAATATAAGGCCTTGATTGTTTGATCTGAATATGAGGGTATTGACTATCAATAACCTCTCTTTTTCTTTTTTTTTTCTTTTTTTTGGTCTTTATACTAGGGAATTGGCTAGCATGAAGGATAGGAAACACTTAATTATTCCTTCCCATTATTGTAATCCATCTAGATCAGGTTTGGTTCTTAGAAATAGCAAGAGGGAATGAGAATGGCAATTCTATTCCTATGTTTGGTTTGTATCTTAGCCTCAGATTCCTTCTGCCTCAGCAATGCCCATTACCACAAGTATTGGAATGGGCAGTCCCACCAGTAGCCGAAGGAAATAATATGTTTCCTGGGAATGCATATTTTGTGGACAAAATTGCCTATGTCTTCCCTGACACTTCCAAACCAACAGCAGAACAGGGTCATCCACTGGAATGCACGAAGTCGGCCAAACACCCACCCTCCGGTGGAACTCCAGTCACCGTTCACCAACAAACCCACCAGAAAGCACTAAGTCAGCAGAGCAAGGAAGAACGGCGGGGATTTTTGCTACTTCACGCGACGCCAAAACTCACCAGAGATGCACGGATTTGTTGAAGAAATTCCACCCGCAGCCAATAGTTGCAGTTTCGTCGGCGTTCGATTCGGTGCTTCTTCTGCCTACGAATGACGGTTGATGAAAAATGAAGATGGTTACTCTATTATTCACAGACGACCCTTCCTACCCATGATTGACGATTCATTATGTTGGGTAATAAAGAATGAATAGGGTTTCTTGTTTCGGTAATCAGATAATGAAGAATAAAAATGGGTAGATTAAGCACTCAGAAAATGAAGGATAAAGATGGGTGGATGAAGCAGTCAGAAAATGGATTAATCAAGAAGGAAGATGGTAGATGAAGGATGAAGGTGAGTATTGTACTCCGAAAATACCAATCAAGAACGAAGATGATGGACGAAGGATGAAGATGAGTATAGTAATTAGAAAATAGGCACGAATCGGAATAATTTCAGTGAAAAAAATATAAATTTTATGTATTTTTTAATTAAAAATTAAATATATTTTAGGTACGTTTTTTAGTAAAAAAAATAATTTTGTGGGATATTATAATAATCTTATTAACATTTTTTTTTTAGTCCTATTTCAATCCATATAATATCAACTACATTAAGGTCATTCTCATTTTTATTTTTATATTTATTTTAATGTTTATACCTATTTTCCATTTCTTCTAAATCATTTATGAGTTAAAAGCCTTACTTGTGTGTCTGTATCTATATATATATATATATATATATATATATATATATATATATATAAGTGCGCGCGCGCCTGATGAATTGACTTGCATTTACCTCATTGTTATTACTTGCTACATTTAGTATTAGGATTAAGAATTGGAATTCGAATGTTATAATTATAATTATAATTTTGTTATGATTAAAATTTATTTATAATTTTAAAATTTATATTTAAATAAGTAAAGAATTAAAATATATAATTGTAGTTTTAAATTTAATTCTAATTTTATTATTTAGATAAAAGATAAATATCTTTTTAAAATGATAAATGTGAATAATATATTTAAAATAATTTATAATTTATTTTTTGAAAAATATTTTTTTTATTTAGATTAAACAATATAAGATATTCTTTTTAGAAATTATAACATTACATTATATATAGTATATAAAATAATATTTTTAAAAGAGATTATTTGACATGTCATATATATGTATGATAAATATTCTCTTATAGATGTGTAAGCATATGCGTGTGTAATGTTATATTATATCATATGAATATTACAGTGTCATGTTATAATATTAAGTTACTCTTATATGTATAAACATATATATGTACAATTATAATTTTTTTTAAGACTAATATATCTAATGTTTTGATATCATGTTATGTACTCCTTATATATATATATATATATATGTGTGTGTGTGTACGTGTGTATATGCGTGTAAGTGCCTCCACATATGCATATGATTGTACGTAACAAATTTATTTTATATATATATATATATATATATAAATTTATATTTGTGCATATAGGTATGTACATAGTTGTCAAAATTGCAAGTTAAACTTGATGATTCTACGTTTTTAAGTGGGAAAATTAATTTAACTCAATCATAAAATCGAAATCAGAGTAAACTCAGTCAAATTTAGATAGACTCATTGAGTTTAACCAAAATCAACTAAATTTCTTTTTTTAAAGTTTTTGGTCCAAATATGAATAATCTAACATTTCAATCCATTTTTTAAAAGAAAATTAACTAACTTTAAGTTTAACTCAATTATTTAAACCATTAAACATAGAAAAAAACTTATATTACAAATATAATTAAATTATTATGACTCTAATGCATTCTACTTAGAATTAATAGTAAAAATGCATTATATTGTGATTAAATAGTTTACTCTACTTTCAAATTTTTTAAAATTTGTTTCCATTGCAAAGCTTAAAATACATTTTTATTATTATTACTATTATTATTATTATATACATGTATTTAATATTTACTCTAACTTATTTACATTATTATTACTATTATTTTAATTTTTAATTACTTTGATTTCTATATTAGTAAGTATTATAATGGCAAAGCTTGCCTTTACTTTTCTTTTAATTAATTTAATCTCAACACTTTTAAAAAAACTTTTAAATTCAATCTCTACCTAATTAATTATAATTAAAAGTTATATGATTCAAGTATATTTTCCTAATAATTTTTGTATCATTCCCTAGTTCTATAATTTGGGTTATTACAATGGTATTTTATATAAATGTATAAATTTTTATTTGTATTTTGGAAATTTGGTTATGTTTAATAGCAATTTATTAATATAGATAAACTCTTACGATTTTACATTACAAGTTTACGTTACAAGTTTACACCCCTTTACAATTATACTTAAACACATGAGTTTGACAACTTTAGGTACGTGTATGCACACATTTATATTACATATTCATTATATGCATTTGTGTGTGAATATTTTACACATTCGATATATGTGCATATGTGCACATGCTCATGCATGTGTATGTGCATTTATGTAATAAATTTATTATATATATTTTATAATAATAAATATATTTAGGTGAATGTATATGTGCGTTTGCATGTGTTACATATTCTATATATATGTCTATGTGCACGCGCATGTTTGCTTACATGTGCATGTACGTGTATGTAACATATTCATTATATATGTATTTATATTTGTGTGTCGATGTATGTGTGCGTATACATGTGCATTTATATTACATTTTTGTTGTGTTTGTATGTGCGTGTGTGTTACATGTTCAGTATATGTATGTATATTATGTGTATGTTATTTGTGTATATGTATGTATACTTTATTAATTAAAAAATATTTAAAATAAAAAATTTAATTATTTTATAATTATATTAATATTAAAATTTAAAAATATAACATTCGAAGCTAAATGTTAGCAATGATTTTTTAAAATATAAAGTATTGGTTAAAAGCATAAGAGTTTCACTTTAATTTTAATATTTGGAATTATAATTTATGAAGTTGGAGATAAAAATTGGAAATGAATTTTGTTATTTATATTTCAATTTCATGAAATTAGTACATAGAATTGAAAATGTAATTTTAAAAGATTACCTAAACTAAAAAATTAGAATTGTTGGGTTCAATTCAAATTCTATACTTTAATTCTGAGCTCAATTCTTGACGCTAAATAGGTACTAATGTTATTCATAAACTCCGAACGAAAAATACAAAAGAAACTTCAAAACATCTGTACAGAACTTTTATGACAAAAATAAAATGAACATACTAAGTCACTGGCGCAGTAGAATGGTTCACACCTCTGTTTTATTATTCAAAAGAGAAAGGGTTTGAATTTAAAAGTATTTACTAAAATGTTTACATCCTTTTTTCACCAAACCATCACCCAGTAACTTGTATAAATCTCAATCTATTTTATTAAGGGTTATAAATTTAATTAAACGAATAAAAAATTGAGAAGTTCATAAGATAAAATATTTTATAGGAAGATTTTATTGTACCATAATATAATTGACTAAAGTCTAGGACTACATCGCTAGAACATAACGAAAACGACTTAAGAATGGAGCCTATGTGTATCAGAATGCTCAATACTCTAGGGTTGATTGATAACAATATTAAGAGGAATGAATGACTTGGTCTTTGAAGAAAAAAAAATAATTTTAATTTAGTTATTTATAAATAAAGTATATTAATTTTGTTCCTCATACATGTTTTCCTAATAAAAATAGTCCCTCAGACTCTTATTGACAATAAACGAGAATCTACGTGATCTTTAATGAATGCTCGACTTTAGCGTCACAAATACCTAAATGATGTTGTTTTGCCATATTTCAATTGACAACAAATTCAACGCTTTTCTATATATCTTTAATGTATATAGAATTTTAATTATAAGATATATGTATGATTATTATAAATAATTATATAAATTTTAATCAATTATATATTTTTATGATATTATTGATTAATATTAACCATAATTTTATCATATATTAATAAAACAAATCTGATAGTAAAATATAAAGAACTTTATCTAAATTCAACTCATTATTGAATTAGAAAAAACACAACAATCTAATTGAGTGAGGTTTGGATATTGTTTCAAATCCAGAAGGCATGATTTGGGGTATAATAAGACTTGGAAAATTTTGGCGAAACTGTTTTGTTTAAAACTTCTTGACACTTGGACTTTAGCAATGGGATTAATTTAATATCAAATAAATGTTTAAGAGAATAAATTGACAAATTTTCTTTTGGAAAACCAATTAAAGAAGAATGTGATTTTTATGAAACAAATTATTGATTTGCTCTAATATAAACTGTTAGATAAAGTATTCATCCATTTTTAGTCTTTAAAAATTATGCCAATTTATGTAATATCTAATTTTAAGTATTTTTGCGAAGAAAAATGAAAATGGAAAAATAATATTTCTGTTGTAATTTATATAGTTGTAAGAGTAAATTATACTTCTTAAATTACATAGTTTTATCTTTTATTATGAAAATATATACAATTTTTCAAAATTTTTTTAAATATAACCAAAATAATTTTAAGAATAATATTATTTTTTATTAATAATTTAAATTCATATATACATTTTTCATTTTTATTTAAATATTATTGTTAAAATGTTTTAAATTTATAGTTTTATCTATGTTTATATTTTTCAAATACATATTTAATATTTTTATATAATATAAATAATATATATAATGATATTTTGGTTACAAGTGATATAGTTGTAATATACTTTTATTATATGAAAGTTAATGTAGGATATTTTTTAAATTTTAGGAGAGGAGAGGGAAAATAATAAAGGGCCAGGCAGATGTGATGGTGCGGGGATAAGAGAACTCTTTTATTGATTTATAAAATTAAACAAAAAAAAGAGTTTTGTAATTGAAATATTATTTAATTAAAAAATAGTGTAATCTACTTTAACCAATGTGTTTTCAAATACTAAAGAGAAATTATATTTAATCTTTTATATAGTATTTAATAATAAAATTGATACATAAATTATAAAATATAACAAATTATAAAAAAAAGTATTAAATTGGTCCCTTATATTTACATTTTGTGATAATATGATCTATCACAAATTATCTATGCCAAATCTATCTCTTATGATTCTTATTTTGTGTAAAATTTATCCCTCTATTTTCTTTTTTATTTATTAATTAGATATTAATGAGGTTTGATATGCACAAAATAAGAATTGTAGGACTAATTTAACATAAATAATTTATCAAAAAAATTAAATTATTACAAATTATAAAAATAAAGTACCAATTTAATACGTTTTCACAAATTCTCTTTATAAACGCCGAACTATAATAAATATATTAATTTTTCATTTATATCAAACTCAAAGAATATTCTATTATATTTGTGAAGTGTATGAATGTTACTGATTCACAATTAGAGTGTTGACGGCCTTTCGAATAAATCATGTCCTAGCTAGGTAGTGCGGACAGTGTGTAGGGTCGAAGACGAAGGAGTATTACACAATCATGTTATCCGCTGTTGGGTTCTCTCCCTGTTATCGGATGCATTCTCTTGCGCTGATGCCTTCCTCACTTTCTGCTTCTTCATCTGGTCTCTCACATGTCTCAACGTCATCTTCTTATTCCTTCAACTGGGTTTCGAAATCCAAGCTAAAGAATACCCAGAGAGCATCCTCTGAAGGTGAAATTAACTTCCTCTGCGTTTTGAACTTCAGCATCGTTTTCATCATGAAATGAGACATTTATGACATGGGTCTTTGTTTCAATGAGCTTCGCTGCTCTTAGTGATGTCAAATATATGACTTTTGTGGGTGGGCAATAACATTTTTGCTGGTAAATTCTTGGGTTGGAGCTGCTGCAGTTGCTTATGTGGTTCAGTATTTTCATTTCAAATCCCAGAAAAAATTGGGTGACCTGACAATTTTCGGCAACAGTATAGAATGTAAATACTGTTCGTGTTCGTGGAAGGAGTATGTCCGAGAATAGTAAGAGGAAGTGTTGAGACTAATTTTATAGTTTGCGTTGCATATAATGAAATGGAGGAGAACAAAGAACACAATAACTTGGGGATTGTTTCTTTCATCATTCTTCCAATAAAACAATAAAAATCATAAAAGGGAATTTCTGGATGTCAAATTCAGATTTTCAGAATTTATGACCAGTTAAAATCGACTTTAATGTGCAATTGTTCTTAAGACACTGAAGAAGTTTTGGGTACAAGAGAGTGGATGCTCTAAACTACAGATTATTATTTTCACAAATTCCTCAAAGTTGGTATCCACATTTTATTTAACCAATGTATATAAATCTTGCAGGAGTTCCTAATGAGTTGATTGATGACTCAAAGTTTGTTCCTTTGAATGCTGATGACCCCACATATGGTCCACCTGTAAGTCATGGTTAGTTTTGACTCCATTGTATAAGATTTTACCCATCACTTACTATGCTTTTATGTTTCTTCCAAGGGTGCATAATTTCCAACATATATTCATATAAATATATATATGCTTCAGATGTAATTTTTTATTTACATTTTCAATGCTAAAATCTCAACTTACTTGGATTCGTTGCATAACTGTCCTGAGATCCAAGATGTTCAATTTCTGCACAAATTTTTAGAATGTGAATGACTGTTCATATAGTTACCATTAATTTTACCTTAAATCTGAGCCTATTGCTGTAAAAGGAAAGAGCTTGGCCTGGAAATCCGATGGTTTCTTGACTGTGAGTTGACCTGTATTTTATTCTGACTTCATATGAAGTTAAATTAAATATATTTTATCTGTTTGCAGGCCTTGTTGTTATTGGGCTTTGAAGCAGACGAGGCTTTAAAGGTAGTATCATCATGATCCATCTAGCAGAATTTGATCAAGGTTTTTAGAATTACTTCTGCTGTTTCTTTTGCTTGATATCCTCTCTGTATAAGTTTCAGTTGTGTAGTTGAATCTCAGAATATTCTTTTCTCTGATATTGTCTACGCTTTCGATATGATGACCTTTGCTGACAGAAATAACTGATCTTGCATAACTAACTGAAGGTCTAGTAAGTTTGTTGAATCACAATATAATGATATTATCTGCCTAAGGTCAATGACAAAACTGATATAGCCAATCTCTGAATGCTAATTCCGTGAAATTTTCTCCAACATTAATTTCCCATTCAATAAAATATAATGGTATTTTGGCCTTGTGCAGATTCAACGGCTTTTGAAAGAGTTAGATGGTGAATTCCTGAAGGTAATATATTATGCAATGTATTTCATGTTTACACCCTATTGGCATATTAAGTAAGATCAATGTTTGGTCCAGGAAAAAAAAAAAAAGTAAGATCAATGGAGTAACTTTCTTGGTAATGGTATAGAGAGAAACTGGTTTTAGATTCCTTCCTTTTTTTATGCCGAAAAGATCATTGATTTAAATAATATCATTCACTTTCCATGGAAAATCTACAACCGGATGAGCATTAACCCACTGCTCAGATATAGCATTACAGCTCTGCTTAAACATTATGTTGATTAAAATGAAAACCTTTTTGGGCTGCTTTTTCCTTGGCATAATATTGTACTTCTATTCTTTATGGTAAATTTGGCTTGCATGATCTTTTGTGTAATACTTGCATTTTAATTAACAATCATATCATTCAATCTAAGTAAAATAGAAGTGACTCATTGTCTCAATCCAAGTTGTATATCTTTGACCCTGTGATGTAATAAGCTTCTTTTTCCTAAAATACATCATCGTATATTTGACCATGGAAATCATATGGCATAACCAATTATTGATGCTGCATCAAAAATTAAAGAAATGCTAATAAATTTTTTCCTAATCTTTGACTTATTTGTGAATGTAATATAGTGTATCTTAGTTCTTTTATAGAACATAACCTATTTAGAAAAATGTATCACATTGCAGATTATCTTTTGTACTGAAGACATGGTCACTCGCTCTCTTTGGGAAGCAATGCATACAACACAACCAAATGTTGAAGAAGTTAAGGTATTTTTACAAAGTGGCTAGTGGATGTATTATTTTCATATTATTTTGCTGCACCTTTTGATGAACATGTGGTAATGGCAAAGGAATAATAGTCAATCGAAATCAATTGTTTTTGGAGGGCTTGGGTGTGCTTGAAGAATAAGTTTTACATTTTTATTTTTTATGAGCATTTCATACAAATCTAGCATTTCTTTGTATGATCAAGAAATATAACGAGTGTAATTTAAGTATCCTAGGCTTTCAAGTGATGGGCCCGAATTTGGTGGGCTGAGAACTGGGAATTTGTATGTGAGTAAATAAACACCATTAATCTTTTGAGCATACGAATCCTGAATCTCATATCAAGCATGATCAAATTAAAGCTGAATAGAGGTATTCTTAGGCCTATCCTCATTGGTAAACTTTTACAGACTGAAGTAAAATGCACATTAATATGTCACTTGTATGATAATCCTTGTTAGAATTAATGCATGTTTTCTGCATTTTGTGATCTGCAGTTAGACAAATCACTGCCTCGAATATGCTTCTTATCTGGTTTAAGTGGAGAGGAGATGATGATGTTCATAGACGCTTTTCCTGAAACAGGTAACGATATTTTTATCACTTCCTCAATTTTGACATCAGTCAATTTCCATTTGTCACTAGTTATTTGTACCAAATAAAGACCTAAAATTGTCAAATATCTAGAAATTATAATCCATTCCTAGATGCGGAGTTTGGGGGTTCCTCTCACCAACATCAAGTATTTTGGTATGTGAAACTTATTGGAATCATATTCTCAAGAGTTCAACTTCAATTGAGATAGAATTGGAAGCCAAGCAATTATTCATATTTGGAAGAATCCATTTTTCATTCCACAATGCTACAAAATTTCACTTTTTATATGTTCTTTTGATGTTCTTTCTAGCCCTTGTAACTATATAATCTTAAGACATTTGATTGATTGCTTGTACTCTGACCAAAGACAAAAATTACAAAAGAAAATAAAAAGATAGATTGCTTCTAAAACTAGAATGGTAGATTGACTGGCTAGCTCACATCTATTTCTTAAGAATCTGAGTTTTTTTCCCTTTTGCAGGACTAAAACCTGCCGTATTTGCAGCTCTTGTTCCCAACAGTGCCGATAAACCAATTCAGGAGTTGATAGAAGAAATAATGGGTGACCATGAGATGTTGGTACGTGCGTATTTCTCGTATTCAAATCAACAATTATCATTCTCGTTGAGCTTATGATTGATAGTCTTGTTTGCATGAAGACGGGTGAACGGATGTGAAGAGATTCAACAAATTACTCATTCCTAGAAGAGGATTGCGGAATTTGACTGCAAAAGAAATCTGATTTGATTACGCCAGACTTTGCTTCTACGGTATCATGGCAAGAAAGACAGCATGCATTGTAAATTTAAATGTGAGTTTCACCATAACTTGTGGAAGTCATAGTTATAAATTGGTACAGCACAATAGCTTCAACTACCATGTCACTCATCTCTTTATTTGGTGAGAATATATATCTGTTAATTTTGCTCGGTATCACCAGCTTTGTTAATACTGAATCTATCTCTGGAAAGGGACAAAAAGCCTAATCTGTTGTATTAAAGCATCGCTTAGAATTTAGAAATGAACCAATCTCGATGATGCCTTTATGTCTGCCAACTCTAATATTTAACTACAAGAGGCAAATCACAATCCCAGAAAATAATTATAGAAATTTGTTTAATGGCATTACATAAATCTTTTATATCATCCATATCATAATATCTATATAGTAGTTATCTTTCTTATAAGAATGATGATTATGGACTACGAAGACATCTACTGATTTTCGCACCAAACGCTGACAGTTGTGAGAAACATTTTGATATTTAGTTAAAATCCTGTTATAACTGCCCTTCAAAGAAAAATACATAAACCCCTCACAGGCTCACATTACCTAAGTATTTAGCTTAAAATACCATTTTCTCCTTCCACAGCGAGACAAATGGTCAAAATCATTCACAAGAGATGTCCCATAACCGCTCAATTAAAACCGATCGATGAAAGACCAAGTTCAAGAAACTAGAGCACAATTTCCTTCTGATCATTTGTATGATTGCAATGAATCATCAGAGTCAAAATTTCGATGCCACAAAGGCTCAATACACAGCCAAGCAAAACTTAAAAACAATAACAAATGTGTATACTTGCATTAAATTAACGCATCTACACATTTTCTTTTACATGATACAGCTCTTCACTACAATGTACAAATTCCCTAGGGCAGAAGCACGTCGTGAAATAACTGTAATGAGACACTACTGCAGCAAATATTCTGATGCTCTGCAACGTCAAAAGAAGCCACAATTTGAATGCAAGAATAGCTTTGGGATTTCATTATACAAATTCATCTACGCCGCCTAGTTTGAAAGTAGTGAATACGTCAACCAGAAGAATGTCTCGGAAGCGCTGAAATGATTGGGAATATTTTTCTCTGCTCCTTGATTTATCCTCACAGAGGTTCAATGGACCCACTTTTCAGTCTCTCCATCCGTGCCTGAAGCCCCGACAAGGCTTTCTCATCCATAGGAAGGACCCCACCTTGCAAAGTATTCTCAGTGCCGACCCGCTCAGATGCATGAGGAATTTGACTGGGAGGAAGTCCATGGTTCAAGTTGTCATTAACACTTGCTAACGGCCTAGCAGCAGAATCAGTACTTCCAGCAGCAGCTGCTAATTGCATGCTCTTCATTCTCTCTCTAATTGCATCCAATGTTCCACTGGTTACTGTAGTTCCAAACGTGACTTCCACTGTTAACATATTTTCTTGAATTTAAAAACTAAAGGCAAAAACAAAACAGCAACACTAGCATACCTCCAGTCATAAATCTTTCATTGCGCAAGTCACCTGACGTGTAGTCAGAATTTAATGCTCTCGAAGTAATAGCCCTATTCTCTTCATTGTATGATGGCGGCAAATTGAAATATGCAGGTTCAGGTTTTACATTTAATTTTGCATCATTCAACGGATTTGCATTTACAGGAGATAGAGGAGCGAAATCAGGGGAAGAGGCATTTAAGGAAGCTGGTGGAGGAGTAGGCATTGGTAAACTGGAGGGAGTTCTTCCAGCTGCAGCATTCTTCTCCATCTGCCAAAATGTTAAAAAATTAATTGCAACACTATAGCAAGGACAGGATCTGATGTCAAGGACTATTTCCTACTTCCCACAATTGTTAACATAAAGTGGCATAATTCAAGCAAGATTTATCTAGTCTAATTATATAGATGAGTGTCAACACAAAACCTGGGCTAGACCGTCTCTGATGTACGTGCGAAATGCCTCACTAGCATTTTGAAGCTGAGCAAATATATCAACCTAACAAGATATTTCAAGGAAAACATCAATCAGATGGGGGGGGGGGGGGGGGGGAGGAGGAGAAGGTGGCCTTTGAGCTAATGTAAACAATAGCAACCATAGAAATTAATGTGAACCATGAACTCATGAGCATACTCCTTACCTTTGGATACAATTGAGTAATCCGATAGAGTTCATATAGACCAATTGTGCATGTTTGCTTGTCCCCAATCTTCTTGAATATCGCAGCCAGCTCTTGCTGGAAAATATGTAGATAGGTGTTAAGAGTTGTTGTATACAAAAGAAAAAAAATTAAAACCAGGAATTAAAATAAAAAAAGACTTGAGCATTGTCACACATTTTCCCCAGATTTTAAATATTGAAAATTAGAGCATAATAATACCTTCAATTGGGCATCAGCAGACTGCGTTCCAGATGCCGAATTATTTGCTGCTGAATCACCCCAATGGGTTTGCCCCCCAGGTCCAGAAGCAGTCAACATTCTTGCAGCAGCGAGAGTCTGCAGATCAAAATAAGAAGTATAGAGAATCCTATCACCGATAGAATAATAGTGTAGTAGTCTGTCTTAATGACTACCTCAAGATTCAGATCAATGTAGGCCAGGATGATGGGTTGAGGTTTCATATCAATGGGAACCATGGATAGATGACCCTTTATTGCTGCTCCACGAAGCTTGACAAGTTCATGCAGAACAGTTTTGACCATTCGCAATGGTTTGTCATCAGCACCAGCTCTACACACAAAGTTTTATATCCAATTTTTCAGAGAACAATAATTAATACTCATTAAATAGACAAAAATCCTGCCCAAGCTTGAATTTTCTGCAAGGGTTGAGTGAGAAGAAATAGGCTACTTACCTTCTCCTAATTTCCTCCATCCCCAAGTCTTGCAAGTATAAATGGATGCTTTGAAGTATGCGATCAAGATCAACATCATAGATGGTGCTCTGAAGAACCTGCAGCACAGGTAAATAAATATTTAGCAACACTATTGCAATAATTTTTTTTTTTTTAAAAAAAAGAAACCCTGAAGATCAAATCTAGCTGGGGCAAGAATTCAATAATACCACAATATACCGCAATAAACCACAAATTACCCATTCATTTTTTCGATAGTTGAGTACATCATTTAACTACAACTAATCATATTTGAACATCCAACTAGTCCACCACTCAAGGCCCAGGCTCACTTGACCAGCCACAAATAACATAACAGCCCAAATAAAGTAAATAAAATTAAAAAAAAAAAAAAAAACAACAATATAGCCCATGTTTACACACTACCAAATACCCTAATTCAAGACCCTATCATTAAATTACTAGACTACCTAGGACTGAAAATATATATTAACTAAAGCAACAGTTCACTCATCCTAACAACCATGAAAACATTATGATCTGGTAAGAACATGAACTATTAGAGTCAGCTTCATTATTGCAAAATAAACATAATGAAGAAATCCTTTGATCTTTAAGCTTGTGCCTTGTAGCTTCTACTGCTCTCAACACCACTTACCTTTGTAAGTTTGATAAGGCATTTAACAACCAGATCAGAAAACTTCTGGTTTCTGGAGGCAAAGGACTCAATTGATGCTGGTGAAGGCCACCTTGATGGATCTAATGGACGCAACAGATTGATCAGCACTACAAAGGATGAAGTTCGATCTGCATTATCCTGTATAAACAATCACTAGTTAACTTTGATACTACAATAACTACCACAGCATTAATTATTACAATTTGAAAGGTATAATAAATTAATTAATTACCAAAAGATAATTACAAATGAAAGCATAAGTTCCTAACCAGAATCTTAAGCATCAACACATTCAGTGCTTTCAACAACTGGCTTCCATCATCCATATGAGGAACCCTTTCATCCAAAAGCCAAAGAAGAAGCTCGGTAATGAGACTGTCAAGAGTATTCTCCATTACAGCATGTGCCAATCTTTTATTTTGAAATGTCTGTAAAAGCCACAGTATCAGCATATAAAATAATTACCAAAAATGGAAGACATCAAATATCATCAGAATAAATATAGAGAAGCTAGACATAAATTTACCTGCATGAGAGTGTTGAGTACATATTTACAAGACCGTGATGAAGCTCCAGTCAAACTGAAGTCAAAAGTTCTTGCAACCTATGAGAGAAAGAGTAAAAAATTAACAATGTTAGAGAAATTATTCCGACTAAGAAAAAGGGGCAAATCACTGGCAATTAAAAAAATAAGGAAAAAAAGTATAAGGGCAAATTGATTAAGTTATCGTGCCTTATTTGCTAGGCATGACACCAGTTTATCAGCATCCTTCACAAGTTGATCCATAGCACAACCTTCTGGGTCACTAGCGGCCTGAGTCAACTCATGACAAACAACTTTCATTCCTTCAACAGACTGCACCACAATTGTGAAAGCTCAGAGCTAAGCATCTATTTTTCAAAATAATGAGGGAGGGGAAGAGAAAGAGGCTAAAAATAATTAAATAAATCCATATCCATCTGACAAGCATATTACTATTTCAAACTTGACAGGAGAATGATTTAGATAATAAAGAAATCATATATCAACCCAAAAAAACCCACTTATCCACCTGCTCAGGAGAACCAAAAGAAATAATATCCAATGCTTCATTCCAATCAGTAGGGCCACTAGCACCAGTCAAAAGATGGGGCACTGATTGTCTGTCCATGAGAAGATCAGAATGACTGTAATTTTTCCTGGAGGGCATATTAACAAGCCAGTATAATAAGTAGGAGTTATGCAATATGAAAAAGCAGTCCACATTTGTTAGAGGAAAAAAAAAATCTGATAATCTTTTATCATACCTCGGTATAGGGCCTGAAACAGATCTAGAAACTTCTCCACTTTGCTCAGCAATATCAGACCTGAAAATTGAAGGAACAACGTTTTGATTCTACAAGATAACAAAATTAACAATAAAAGAAAAACACAAACTCCATTGACAAATAGATTCCTTGATCTTCCCCCAAACACCTGCCACATCCCCCTGGGGAAAAAACTTCTTTTGAATATTCACTCACCCTTTATTTTTCTAAGCATATCTGATTTAGTCTCTTTACAAACTGTTTGATCAGAGTTTTTACTAAGTTGATAATTATACCTTAATTTTATATTTCTTTCCTATTTCATTTAAAAAAGGATTGGAAAGCTTGTCTGAGCTGATGTTTTCACTTTTGTTACTAAACTTCTATCGCTTGCTGTTATCCTCCATGTATGTACTGATTTTCTTTCTGTTAAAAAGTCCCTTTTTCAGTAAAACCAAGGTTTTAAACAAGAAATCCAATCAGATATCTCAGTTTACATTCTAGATATCACAATTAAAAGATCAAAGCTTAAAAAAGACATATATTGCATTGATCGCAATACCAGAGATACAAAAGTCTTTCTTTTCTTTTATTTTTGGGGGGGATGACAGGGAGTAGAAATAAGCTACACACCCATTTTCCCTGACAGAGCGCCTTAAAATGGCTCTTGCTTCACCTGGCTTTCCTTCCTTCTTCTTTTCCATCTCACGGACCTAGCAAATTACACCATCATCAGTTAAGGAAAACAAAGGGGGAAAAGAATATATGATGAGCAAACTGTGTACAGACCTTCCATTTGAATCTATCATCTAACATGCTTTTCTGAGCATCTGTTAGCTTCCCAACATATCTCCATATGTCCTCACCTGCATAGTGTTATCAAAGCAGGTGCTAGTCAGCAAGGCAAAGATATGATATAAAAAAAAAAACAGAGAGAGATGTGATGAGACCACTCAACCTACCACTGCTGCCAAAACACATAGGAGACAAAAGGGAATGAAAGATAGAAAGAAAGGTTGGACTGTTGGAAAGAAAGACTGCTGGTGCAACCAAAGATACAAAATTTGTACACAAAGAAGCAGTAAAGTATAGGAGCAAAAGAAGGAAGCAATGATGCAAAGGGTAGGACAGGGCAGTAAGAAAGTAGTTGACAGGAGTATTTAAAGGAAAAAAGACAGACAGAGAAAGAAGTGGGGGGAAGAAGATTTTGGGTCAGGTTTTGGTAGAGAGCCAATCTCTCAAAAGTTGGCAAGTGTGTTCTGTTCCTTCAGTGTTCTTGTGTAGTATTTGATTGTGTTCTTGTAGTGAGTGTGTATAATTTTATGAACAGAGTGCTTGTGTAGTAAGGTGCTTGGGTGAATCTTTCAGTGTATTCAAAAGGAGAGGCTCACTGACACAGTGTGTGTTGTAAGCTCATTCCCAAAGAGCATATTCCACATTAATATCAGTACCTCAACTATTATCCATATTCAATGCAGTCTGTGTTGTGCTGATAGGAGGTTCCTATCAAAATGCCTCAACAAAACAGATCGCAAAATGCATAGAAATAGATATCAACCAATCTTCCCAATTTATAATACAGTAAAAAGGAAAAATATCTCCAGATATCATTATTTAACCATGCTCATTAGAAATGAAACAGAAGTTCTGCAGATAGAGTATGCCATACCAAGAATCTTATAACCAGTAGCTAGTGTATTTAATGCAGCTTTTCTAGTTTCACCATCCCGCTCTGCTGTCAAACTTGCAACAATTTGCAATGATTTTAACTGTCCAGTAATCTGCCAACATAATGCCATTAGTAAATATCTAAAACTATTGCAGAAAATGTAACATCAATAGAAAGTATCACTAACTTTACCTCAGCCCCATGATTATCAAAGATGAACCCAACAAGGTCAGCACATTCTATCCGAGTTCGATTGTTCTTAGAGCGCAAACCCTCCAATATGTATGGGAAACATTTGGATGCAGAATATATGGAAACAATCTGTTTGGTAAGCTCCCGCATTTTTTCTCGCACTTTCTCAATGTTATGCCCTAACTGTAACATTATAGAAAAGAACTCACAACTTCATGCCATTGGTTCATTGAATTTATTCAGTATTTTATAATCAACATCGACATCAACTATGTATTATACTCAAGATCAACCAAACAACTGATTGAACTCAAAACACCAGAAGATTTAAATTTAACAATATATAAATATTTACTAGTGCCATAATTATCAGAAATGATAAATATTAACCTTCTCTACTAAGCATGGAAGAAACATTGCCACTTCAGACTCAGTAAACATGTATCCCTCATCCTTCAAGGTGTCAAGTAGCTCGGGAAGAAATTCTAGCACCTATGCATTTCAATTTGCATGCAGTTATAAAACCAATAACGAGAAGGAAAAATATAGAAAGGAAACACTAATAACTTAAGGGAAAAACAAAAACGCACCTTCAATAGACATGTCGTATTCGATTTGCAGAACTGCAACACAAACCACCTAAAAAGTATATCCAAAACTTCTATAACTTCCTTAGCAATGGATGGAAGTGCCTGCAATGCGCAATAGAGGTTTCTGAGGTAACTATACTTGGCTACTTACAGCATTCCAAAACCTCAGTCAACAAGTAATAAAGGATGTGAGAAAAACAACACCTTCTGTAGCATTTCAAGACCATCAACTTGCTTCTTAAAATCTGCACTTAAGAGCCTCCTATGTAAATCCTCTCTAAAGAACTTCATCATATCATTCTACATTAAGCATATTGCAGAGACATTTAATATAATATAATAATCATATGAAGCTCATAATTTATGTATGCTCATTGCTCAAACAATGGGCCCACCTCAAGATCTTGAATCTGCTCTATTCGTGGCTCCTCAAACTTAAACCTTCGAACTATTATTCTCTCTCTTTCATCCTGAATGGAAACCAAACCAAATGGAAGACAATGCATAAATCCTTCAAGTTTAAAATACTAAGCAACTTTTGGTGCATCCAACTTCAGTCAACAATACCTTATTTGAATCCTTAACATTAAACAAAGCTTGCGACTGAACTGCTATATCTTGGACAGAAATTGATTCCAACCTAGTGCCCTTTGTTGCCATGGCCCTCTTTTGAATTGATGAAACAAACAGTCAGAAAATCTACTCAGCAAAAAGTAATCAACCCAATCAAAATTAAACATACCGAAGAAACAGCTCTATTCCCATGTTTTGAAACACCATTGGCAGCAGATCTCCCACCCTTTGAGACAACTTTAGAAGTTGCGCCCACTGAAACAGCTTTAGCTGACTCAAATGATTCTAAGGACAAGAATATTAAAAAGAAACAAACATTAGACGTACAGAAGTTAGCATGATACCAGACAAGGATAAACAGAAAAGTATAAATAAAGATATATAAGAGCCCACCTTGAAACGACCCATATGGCTTCAGCTTCTCAAGAACTAGATTCAGAGCTGGACCATGAATGTCTTTCACAATCTTCTCAATCTAAATAACACAGAAGTTAAAACATAATTAAGTGGTTAACCATTTAGAAAATTAGAGGAACAAAAGAGGACTCCAGCATTTTTCATGCACACATACCATTTCATGTCCACTAACTCTTAATATCTCATTAATGCAAGTCTCTGCTGCCTTGCGGACATCAGAAGATTTATCCTAAGAAGCCACCATACATGTTATGTCAATAATCACAATTATACTTGAGATCTGAGGATACATTTATTAAAGGAAATAAATAAAAGTTCGACAAAATGTATAAGAATAGAAAACAAAAATTACTGTCATAGCAGCAGAAGCTGGCTTTAGAAGTTGTGCAGCTTCAGAAAAACTGCTTAACCCAGAAAGTTGCCTTGACAACCAATCAAAAAGATCTTTACGCCCTTCCGCACCAAGTTTAGAGTCCGTCAGAGCAGTTGTAACATAAGGCACCTACAAGAGGATCATCTTCAGGACAAAAGGCACTAAGACAAAAGAATAGAGAACAAAGGATCCAGGCAAACCATTTTATCAAGATGAACAGCAGCTAGCCAAGAGTCTAAAGTATTCAAAGCACATTCTCTCATGTGCTTCTTGTTGTCACCAAGACATTTGAAAACATCTAACAGAATACCCTGCAATAAACCACGTCACAGAGGCCTGACTTCAACAAAGCAATGTGGTATTTCATAAAAAGCAAAAGATTAGAGAAAACAGAACAGAGTCCACCCACCTTGCTTGACTTCTCTACGGCTTGTCCCATTGCAGATGCAACATTACCAATTGTAGTCAAGGTTGCCATGATAATGTTTTTGTTGCTATCATAGAGCCGTCCTCTAAGAGCCCCAAACAACTCAGCTGGCATTAGAACAATTTATAGCCATAAGAATTTACAAAGATTAACAAAAATTATGATAAGCAAGACAAGAGGGCCAGTGGTACTACTACATATCAGCACAAATAAAAACACCAATAGCCTAATATTGAAGATTCGCAGAAGTTGGGCATGAGCAAGAGGAAAAAAAATGTTTCCCATTTTCCAGAGCACCCAAAAATTAAAAATAAAAAAAACTAGAGTACCAGTTCCTGTTGCTTGAATGCGCTTATTAGCCTCTTCCAATATCTTGTTTACAGCTTCAACAGATTCCATACGAACCTATGACATGGAAGAATAGACAGAAACCATATGTCATAACACAAAATATAACATCCTTCCTCCATAACATTCAAAGTTGAAAAGCAAGCAAAACAAAAAATTCAAAAAAAAAAAAAAGAAGTTTACTATCTATTATAAACCAGACCTTCCAATCAGGACTTTCCAAGCTCTTTAGGAGTGTGGGAGTGATTTTTCCACTGATATCTTCACGAGGCAAGCCATCTAGCCCACCAGCCACCACAGATGAAGATGATTCTGATGCTCTTACAGATCTCTTGGGAGCTGCAGACGCGCCCTGCAGCAAACAAATGAGAACTTTAAGAGAACAAAGAACAGCACAGATTCTGCATAAAAACTTAAATCATTGAAGATAAAAGTTACCTCAAATGGGTTCTTTTCATACTCAGCATCAAGGGTGCTAAGCAGAGCAGGTTTAACATCAGCAAGAAACCCTTTAATGTCTGCATGTGGAAAAACTTTAGAACCTTTAAGAATGAAATCACAGAAGATAGAGCTTTGAAGATTAAATAATAAGTCACCTGGACCAACAAATCTATGAAGAACACCCAAAAGCTTAATTGAAGCATTTCTAGTAGCAGCTGCACTTGACTGCAGCCCTGTTTCTTTTAGAAAATCAATTAAATCCTGCAAAATCATAGTTGCATGGAACCTTAGCGTCTTCAACCAGGGTAGTACTAAACAAAAAATAAAATAAAATTTAAATCCAAAAACACATGCAAAGTCAAAAAATACACCTTGAGTTTTAGATGTGATACACCAAAATCATCAACAGCAGAAACCATCCACAAAATTCCCTCACTAAGAACCTTAGGGTTCTTGTGCTCCTTCATAATCTTGTACAGCTACAAAACAAACAATGAATTTTTAAAATACAAATTGCAAAGATCCAACATAAGCACAACAAACAGGGAACAAACATAAAAGAAACTGATCCCTGAAAAGAAAATTACATTCTGAAAAGCGTTAACCTGCTTGAGACAATTAAATAGGCTGTATTCACTCGCAAACAGGTAATATTAGCAACCAAAAACTTCAAGATCTTACACTTATTACCTGCCTTCTTAACTTCACCCTCATATAAACATGTATTCTCTAATGTAATGTTTCAAAAGGAAAACATGATTATTACTAATCTTAAAAATTTAGAAAAATAAATGCAAATAAAAAGTTGTGCCCCACGATTGAAGTCACCTTGCCAAAAGATAAGATCATGCAATTACTCTGTAATGTGGGTTAGGTGTATTTACTTTCAACAAAGTTGTACTAAATGCATATTTGCATTTTATAAATTCTCACACAATTTGCACTATTATATCTATAAATGATCATTAAAAGATCATGAAACAGGAATATTGAAATTCATGTGAGACATGCTCACTTGATTAAAACACTAACTTAAAAGTAAGCTACTGAAAGATCTGATAGAATATTTTCTTTTCAATGAGAGAGGAGGTCATAACTAACACTTTCCTCCTCAAATAATCATGGGATAGTTATGGGGCTACCCATCAAGATCAGTGGGTCCCCACTCCTAAACACTGTAGTGGGTGATCAAAAGGGTGGAAGGAATGTCACCAGGAAAATACCACTGGTCCAAAACAAGATTTTAGGGTCTAAAACAGAGGAGGTAAGGGAGGAAAGAGAAGGGAAGGTGACCCATCTAATCCTAGGACACCTTAGATCAGTAAGTGGTTGGAGTGGTTCGGAGTCATTTTTGTGCTGGAAACCCCCACAGTAGGAAACACTTTTGGAAACTTGGACTTTTGGAAGGAGAGGGCTGGCCTCTCAAAAGCCAGTGGGTGACTCATCGGTGACTGGTTCATTGTGTGTTCTTATATTTCTGTATTTTTATTGACTGGGAATTGTTATCAGATCAGGGTTTTGATTAATATCATCCTCTTCTCTCATTAGGGGGCTGATATAGTGTAATTTCAATATAATTAATACAAAACCCAGCATTATTCAGTCTTCTTCATTTATGTTTTACTGCTAAGTGAGAAGCTTGAGTTCAAGGTCCTAACAGAGACAAATTAAGCACACACATTTGCCCAATGACGAGAATATATGGCAAAAAATTGCAACATTGCTTACTCTTTCCAAAATAAATCCTGGACCAACTGCTTCAGAGAAAGTAGTAAGGCATTTCATACCATGAGCACGTGTCTTAATATCTGCTACACGTTCACTTAGTCCTATAAAATTTACAATAAAAAATTGCATGAGGTAAATTTGCTAGTCATTCAAAGGGGTGACAATCATTAGCCAAAATAACAGATTAAGCAAACATTATTCAAATCAAACCACAGTACCTACCCAAAAGGCAAAGTACTACACACTTCTTTGGAAATTTAGTTGCCTTTGATGCTATATATGTGATAACTTCAATAACCTGCTGCTGGACCTGCTTTGGGAGATTGAAATCACTGATTGCCTCTTGTAACATCTTTTTTCCAGTTACTAATAAATATATCAGAAAAAATATAAAAGAAACTAATTCTGAACCTGAACATTTTTCTCGGCCCATCCAGGCAAATTGCAAAGTAAACGGATCAAAATTTCCACCCATTGGTCAAGAACATCTAAGCCTTGTACTTGCTGTTTCAAAGAAGAAATTGCTGCAAAAAATTCACTCAAGTAATTATACTCATCAACAATTTTCAAAAGAGAGCATAGGAAATTTAACTAGAAAATAGGCAGTACAATGACAATAACAGACTTGGACTACTACTAATGTATTGAACATTAATGAATAAACCACACTTAATAAGACGTCCCCAAGAATTGATCACTGGGTATTCCAACTATGACTCCACAGGATTAAATTCTACTGGAGTGGATGACGTGGAATATATGTAAGGAAGGTGGGCCTAGGGAGTGCATAGCCCCAATCCCAATAACCAAAAGTACTACCACAATAAAATATTAAATCGACCAAAGGAATGTCAACGCAAGAACTATTAATAAACAAATGAGAACAAACCCCTGGCAGTTTATCATGAAGAAGAACAATTTCAATTGACTAGGCAAACAGATGAACAGATAATGACAATATTATTTGGCAGCAATAATGCAAACTCCAACCTATTGTATATTACACTAACTAGGAGATAAGACTGTAAGAGAAAACATTGAAGAAAATAAAAATCTTTAAGAATAATAGTTGCTTGACATTTTGTGAACCCTGAGGAAAATACAATCAAAATACAACCTAAATTTCAATAAAAGTGGAAATATGCGGAATCTATCTACCAAAGATCAAAATATGAATTAATAAAAATAATTGCTGCTAAGCTGTGGTAATAACACATTAACTTATAAAAATTTATTCAGTATTACTATTAAATCTACTTCTAAATATTGCACAGTTTTCAACAAAGACCAACTCCAGTGGTATGCAACACATTGGCCGAGATGAAAGAAAGCATTGAACATAACAAAATATCAGGTTATGCATAGAGACAAACATTCTGAAAGAAAAACAGATATTACTGTTGAATCAATTCTCCAAGTCTAAATCACTAAAAGAACTAAGAATGCCGTTAAAGATCTATGGTGCTCTAAAGAAGATAAACAGAATTCACCAAATCAAGTCAATAAAGTGACAGATGATTACCAACCTTCCAAACGTTCTTTCCATACAGTACTTTTTAAAAGAGTAATAGTATCTGACTGTATGAGAGAACCTACTCGGCTTTCAATTTCTTCAAGACTCATCTCAGCAGGCTGAATAAGTTCAGTAAAACAGAACCCCAAAAAAAAAAATACCATCAGACACCACATACACAACTAATATGGAAGATTCAAAATCAAGTCTCCAAAGACAGGTGTTAATTTACCTCAACATCTTCAGGTGGTTCAATGGACTTTGAAGTCTTTGCCTGTGCACCTCCGTCTCCATTCTTATTTGTCCCAGACTTCGCAGGGCCTCCTTTCTTGGTGACAGGCTGACCATTGGAATATGCCAAATGTTTCAACTTGATGCATAAATAATAAAACTTAAAACCAACTCACAAGCAAGGACATGTATACTTACAGCTGCTTGTGTAGGCCTCTTTCCACTAAGCATGCTTGCAGCTGACTTTTTAACAAATGCACTTTCAGAGGTCTAACACATAAACAATGAAAAACGCGTCAATATCTGTCTCAGTGAAGACTTCAAAACTTTCTACTTACACAACTTTACACATTATTTATATGCATTTTCCCCATGCCTCTTGTATGACACACAAATTCATGTTCAGTAAGTCATTAGCACACATCTCCACTTGTGATATTCACAGCGAAGCTTCAACTTACAATTTCTTCATGGTTACAAGTTAATAACTACCAGAAAGATGAGAAATAAACAAATAGTAGCTAGGATGATTAAGAACTGCATATTTTTAGCATCAACATCATTACATATATTACAAGACAACTATATCTACTCAATCTCATAAAATGAACCAACAGAACAAGCCAAAAAGATAACCAATCAACACCATGTACTACAATGCAACAAACGAATCAAGTTAAACTAAGAAATCCTAAACTAAACAAAGGTAAAAACTACCCCAAAGAAAGAAAACCCACCTCTGAAGAAGACACGCTCCCACGAATATTTTGCACAGCAGCTGGATAATCATCATAAAGTGTCAGTAAATGCTAGAATATCAAATTTGGGAGCCAAGTCACTACCAACAAGAACAAAAATTTACAAACCTGCAGTGGAACCACTAGGCGGAGCAACTTCAGAACCTGCAATCATTTCAGAAAGCTTCTTTCTTCTAACATCATCAAGTTTCTCAAGTGACCTTTCAAGAGGCCTCATGCCAACCGACTGCTAAAGAATGAACTATGAGATGCTCAAAACTAGCAAAGAAAAATCCAGTCAGCTTTTAATTGCTGCAAGTGTTACCTTAGCTATTGCTGCCAATGCTGAAAAGGCAGCATCCCTCACTTCTGGAGTTCCATCATTCAAGCACTGCAAGATCCAAATGGAATTATCCAAAAACAGCATAAACTAAAAACTATAGACATCACAATTTTCTGAACGGCTCTCTAGGGAAACAGAGTAGAAATAAATCAATCTTCAAACATATACCAACTCGGTAATCATCAGCAAGGTAAATCAATTCAACTTCAAAATCCGATTATCAGCAAGGTAAATCAATTCATTTGACTTCAAAATCAAGTTCTAGTGTTCTAGGTTCTTCCACTGCCAGATGACAGAGGGGACCACTGGCATTTTAACACATTCTCCCAAGACCTACTGTACTTAATATACAGTAAAGATGCAACATGGACCAATGCTCCAGATATTCAAAAAGAAGCGGGACGGGAAGAGAGAACTAAAGCAGGTAAGTCAAAAGAAAACCACAGTTGCATTGCCTGTTTTAAATTGCAATCAAGATTCAAATTTCTAATCTTTGAAAGATGACAATACAAAACTAAACAGCACAAGCACACTGACCTCCATACAGATAGGTACATAATCCTTATGCACCTTCAGGATAACACCCTTGTTACTTGTTTCAATACAAAATGCCACCCAAGTCAGGGTTTGAGATCGCACAAGAGGAACTTTGTTTTTTGTGGCTGTCTTAACATCTGCATATATCCAACCGGAATCAGACATGCAACAAATTAACATATGACAATGACACAACACAATTCAAACCTTACAATTCAAAACAAATCACAAAGCCAACAATATGAATCAATGGCCAATTTATAAATAGTTATAAATCATACAATTCAAAATTTGAATCTTACAAATCGCAATGAGTCACGAAGCCAATAATATAAATCAATGTCTGAATCAACCATAAATCACACAATTCAAGCCAAAATGGTAGAGAAACATGACTTCGCAATTTAAAATTGTGAAATATCAATGAATTGACATGACAGTATTATATTGTTGTTATGCATTATCAAAGCTTTTTATGAAGAAAGCAAAGAAGATATTATTTAAAACTATATCAAGAACTAAATACTTACAAATCATATGGCTAATAAGCTTCTCCATAACTATCTTGATTATATATGCATATGATAAAGATATAAATGTCATATTTTATATTCAAGTTATTTTTAACTTATTATTGAATCTTACAATTCGATACATTATACAATTTATGATTCAAAAAAATGCTTTCCCATTTGCAATATGAATCATGATTTAATTACTATGTTCATGACCAACAAACTTCTTACAAAATCTAGAAAATAAATAAATAAATCAGACACCCTAGAATCTTAATTGAAGGTTTAAGAGGAAATTAAAGTTTCAATATAAAATAACAGCAGTTATAAGGATAATTCTTAACATGCGAGTTTAATAGGACTGAGTTTACAAGGATAATTCATTATCATATATAGGACTGAGTTTATTATTATTTAGGAGCTTCGAACTCATCCCTTTATCAATATCTTCTCTTGAAATAGAATTTGTATTCAATTAGCGAGTGCCACCATTCTGAAGTTGAGCAACTCCAGCAACACCACCAGCAGCTGCGCATCTCTCTGGCAACATTTCTGGCCACTTTTACAGAAACCCCCTTAGAAAGCATTATGCACAGTGACATTTTGTGCATTCCAGTAATTTTTTGACTGGTTCCTTATTCCAAGTCATCTTGACACCTAAAGGGCCGGTCTCTGTTCATGTAGTTAAGATGACACGGGCTGCTAATAAAATTCTGTAAGTTGTTTGTCTCTTGTCAACAGGAAAGGAGTACTAGTTTCCAAAGTTCCTGACTCACTGATTCAAGCTCTCTTATTTGAGTTGGTCATTATTCTTCATTTTTCTCTTTCTTCAGTTTTATTTCTAACAAGCTGAAACTTTATAATCTTCAGCAGTGCAGCTTGAGGGAGAATGTAGAGAAATCTAAAAATTACTCAAATTTCAAAGATAAGTCCCACAAATTAAGCAGGAGTGTTAAAGGATTAGGAATTTAGTAATATTTAAGTGTCTTGAAGTTATTGCTTATTGGGATCTTTAGAAGTTGCATCCTCCTGAAAGATTATCCCTTGTATTCAGACTTATCTAGTTCAGTTACAAGAGGGAGAAGGCTGGCACAGAAGATTTGCATACACTACAAGTGAGCAAGCAAGCCTTCCAGTTAAGCTTAAGCATATCTTGGCTTTGACCAGAAATTTCAATAGCAAGCAAGCAAATATGGAGTAAAAGAATTAGACACTATATCTAGAAAAGATTCATCAAGCAACTTATATTATTCCTTTGTTCTATTGCTAGCACCTTAAAATGAAAAAGGATTTTGTCTGAAAACTAAATTTCAGCAGCAAAAACACTAAACAAGACATCAACATGGAATCAGAATATGCTTAAAACAGCTCAGACTTTAGAAACCAAGACGATTTAAAGCTCAAGAAAAAAGAACGGACAGAAAACCTGCCTTCAACAATATCTACTAGGCTTATGCATCCAGCTTTGTGCATTGCTTGGAGAGTCTGAGTTAATGCCTCAGACAAGGTAGGTTTTTTCTCCTTCAATTTTTCCTATACAACAAATAAACACATTAGGCCAGCATTATTTCCAATATTAGCAAACCCGCAATTTAGGTAGAGATAAAAAAAAAATTCATCATTCAGTTTAACAAAGTATCATAAGAAAGCTAGATACATAACTCTACCAGCTCTATAAACAATCAACACAAAACAGAAACGAGTTCTCTTGGCCATAGAGCCAAAAAAGAATGGACAATAGCTTTTTAAATAGTGCACAAGAATGGGAACACAAGGTAGGGAACAGCAGATAGACAAAGGCAACCATTGTATACCCAGTGATTCTAAAGCAACTAATATGCAAGAAGCATTATTCACAAGTTCAACAATGCCACACCCAACAAGCATGCAGACAAGCATTCATATGTGCTCAAAAGGAAGAGTGACAAATGCAAAACAAACAAGTATAATAACCAAATCTATCTAGATATTTGCATATTCACGATAAATTCAGAAATGCCAGAAGGAACCAGAAGATCAACACAAGCAGGAAATCTATGCAAGTTATTATTTGAATCATTAGAGTTCAATTATATCCGAACCACTATGGTAATCCCTTCAAAAATCAAGAGGTAACACCTTACCACTACTGTGAGAAATTATTACCAAGTTAACTGCTTTTATCTATAGATTAAAGATATCAAGGAGTTCCTGGTATTGAAAAAGTTCAGAATTAGTTTGAAATCAAATTCAATGAAAACATTATTTTCAACCAATTACACAAACTTCATACTTTCTTCCAAAAATAAAACAAGGTTACGATCAGAAACGCTTTCATAAACACATTATTCTCCCAAAAATGGCACAGAGATAATAAATTACAGCATAACACACAGAAAAGACACTCAGGAGTTAATACTATTACACAATTGCTTCCAAGAAAAACACAACAGAGAACCAATTAAGATAAGTTTAAAAACCATACAGAAGAATAATTTAAATGGTTATCACCTCAAGAGCAATAACTACAAAATAGTACTTACAAGTAGGACAGTCAATAAGAAACGAGAACTTGCAGAAAAGTGGGTTCTTAACCCCCGTGCAAGATTGCCAATAGCCTGGATGGCTTCAACAGCAACTGCAATATTCACATCCGTAATAAGCTGCAACCAAAGACCACTAGTTTAACTTTAGCAAGCAAAACAATAATAAAATTGCATCAATGACTAAATAAAAGAATGAAATTATATAGAAAGTCAATAAGTCCAAAATTACACAAATACCACATAATCATTAATGTTATATGCTTCAGGAGCAGACTCAAATAACAAAATTGAAGTTGATTATGTTTAAACTCAATCAACACCATGCTAAATCAAATTACAACACATTGAGTTGTATCAATTGCTTTGGAAATATCATTTGTGAGGTGAATTTGCAATATACAAACTATCAGGTCATGTTCTTCATCGCTTCTATGTTTCTAGATAAATCTTAATTTTCTCTTCTAAACCAGCAATCATACTTCCTTTTTTTTTTTTTTTTCCTTCAATGAAGTAAATCAGCCACCATACTTCACCAAGGCAGCCACCACTCATTACACTGTGCCACCTATGGCATTTGGGTTTTGCGATTGACAAGTTTGCAACATATTCAGGCCATCAAAGGTGAGCATGTGAAATACCATAAACAAACCTTACTTGAAAAATTCAACAAAATCTATTAAAACATGTAATGATGTGTTACTATGTACATCTTTGAAACAGACCAAAGTACAAGGTTATCAATTCAACTCTTTCTGCTATATATAGAATCCATCCAATACATGATTCTTAACTTTCAGTCAGAATCAATCACTACGTTAAACATGATGAAATCCGCTTTTGTTTACACATCCTCAGACACATGCACTATCTCTCGAAAAACAACAGTCTCATAATAAAGACTATATTTAGGAATTAGATGTCAATATGGAAATAGTAAACAATATTTCAATCCAAAAGTTTATACTATGTTAATTAATTATACAAGTACAAAATATATATGGCTTGCCTAAAGCAGAAATGACATGCATGAATTTCTCTCATTTCATTCCCTGATGCATCAAATATACATATTCCTGATAATAGTTCTATTCATGTACTTGCCACAAAATATATCATCCCCTATCCAAGCTTCCCAAAATTCACACGAGTGGGTAGCAACGAATGACCAACCAAGGTGATTTACAGAGTACTCTTATGGCCCAATCCTCTTATAGGTATTACTCATAAAAGTGGCCAGAGACACAATGCAACCATGAAAATTTTCTACTAAGTACTAGATTTGGATTCTCTGCATTTGAGATCTGGACCATTAAATTTTCATCCAATGATTCAGATTTTAACAAATATTAAATAATGTCTACCAACTTTATAAAATCTGAACCATTAAATTTACACTTAACGGTCCAGATTTCATCAACTTCACTTGCATTTAAGATTCCCAAATGCAGGGAATCCATTTCCCTAAGTACCACATCAATATCATCCAAACACGAATGAAATATATATAGATATATATCTTACGTCGGTCATATAAAATGTAAAACATACATAATACCTTCTTTAAAGTCCGGCAAACTTCAGAAAAATCACCAGGAGATATTCTTTTAGTTGATGCAAGCTTAGTTAGCTCAGCAACAGCCTCCTTCCGTTCAGACCATTTGGTAGCTTTCTAAAATTTTGTAAGACAACATAGTAAACAAGGAAAAATAAGACAGATTCAAAGTGCACAACAAAAAAGCAAGATCTTATTACAAATAACTGAGTCCAATCTAAGGAATGGTGGAGAAAACTGACCACTCCTTCCCAAAATCCAGACTTCTCCAAAGGAGTTAATATATCAACAGGATCAACAAGCTCATATTCATCTATTTCTTGAGGAGCTAAATTAAAACGTTTAGAGAACAAGTATAAGTACCCAGTAAACAGGCAAAGCATCTTTGAGAAAAAACATATTCCAATGTCCAAATTCAATTTCTTACCATCAGCCCCAGATTCTTCAGAAGGGCCAGGGCCCACAACCTCAGACACAGCTTCTGGTTCAGGTTCCTTGTCTTGCTCAGATCTAAAATATAAATTTTCTTAGATACATGATGGCATCATTCCAAGACAAAAGCTTATCTACATCAATCTATAATGCTGAATAGATGCCACATCAGTGGCATTTGCTAGAGTTGCTCAAAAAATAAAAAATTTCACCACAAACCCAGTGGTCAAATCTTTAAATTTCACAGCTTCCAGACAGCAATATTAAATATTAGAGATGAGACAGGCCACAGTCATCAACTAAGAGCATTAAAAAACTACAAATTTTTCTGTGTTTAGAGTTGTCTCTATGTGGTGTGCAATGGATGATGCCACTTTCTGTTACAAAACTTCTACATGGCTGTGTAAGAGTTTCTGGTGTTAAAAATTTAGACTTGGGCCATAACAGCTTAAATATATATACTGCTCAGTCTCAGATGAATGACCATATTACCAACAGGATGGAAAAATTTTTTGGAGAAGTTGAGTCATTAACTACATTATTTGTTGCATTGGTGTCAGCTAATTTACCCTTTAATCCATATATGTCTTCACAGGATAATTTAGATTCTGCCTATTAGATAGAGGCAACATTTCGGTCTAGGTTATGTAACATTTTATATATAACCCATATACTTGCATTGTGCCCATTGGCATTCTTCAATAAGTAACATATTTCTTACAAATAGACAGAAGATGAAAACAGTTACATTAGGTCAACTCTTTAGCATTAATACATCATGTTTAAAGTGAACAGACAAAAGAAAACCACAAAACAGTTAGATTGATGATGGTACAGACATCTGACAAATAATCCCTAAAATTCAACTAAATTTTGTGCACGTAACATAAAATCAGATTATCAAAAGAAAAAAAAAAAAGGATCAAAATAAGTTCAAAACCAAGAAATGAGATAAAAAGAATAAGGATGTTTTTCATCACAATCATATCTCTATTTCTTTTGCTTTATTTTCTGTCATCACAATGCCCAGACATGCCACACTTAGAAGAATTTTCTAAAACCCAGAGGCCAGAACACTCCCAGAGCAAAGGAATGAAGTTACAATAACATTCAAATCCCGAGGCTGAAACATTCAAAGACATCTTACCTTATTTTGCGTGATGGCTTAGCTATGCCAGAAACATTTACAAGCTCAGCTTCCAGCTCTTTTTTCTTCAAAAAGAAGAAACTGTACTTTATCATTTCCGCACAAGGGAGAATAAATGAAGAAGCACAAGTAAGCAAATCAAACTGAGCATACCATTGTGTCTCTCATTTTCTCGAACAAAATGGATTTTACAGGGTCTTTACCAATCCAACGACAAAGCTCAAGAGTCAATCCTTTAGAAGATGCACGGACATTTTGATCTTGATGGTCAAAAAGTTCAGGAAGCATCTTCAGAATCCTTTTAGGTGGTAAAATTTTTGCTCCAAATTCACTAATAGAAGGTAAAAAAATTCAGCTTCAAGTCATACCCATTAAAAAAACGAAAAAAAAAAAATACTGCAAATTTTGCAACAAAGAAGTTCCAAACCTTAGGGCTTGAAACATGACATCAATTGCAGGTACCACAGCTTTAGCAACTTTGTTCTTAATTGCTTTCTCCATAGCATCCTAAAAATTACCAAAAACAATAAAATAAGACTAACAGACTTATAGCAATTGATTTGTAAAAAGATTCACCAGAAAGAATTTATTCACAAACCAAAAATACACTAAAACCAAACACCTTTATAAAGGGAAAAACAAAGATATTCTAAATAAAAGATTGCCACACGAAATTTTGAAAATATACAATAAATGGGACCTCAACTTTAAACTGACTAAATGTGAAGTTCTCAAAATAGCAAGTTTAAGAGAATTCATGGAAGTTCATTAGGGATGTCAATAGCAAAGTTCCCAATAAACTTGTAGAACAAATTAGTGTTTTTCCCTCCCTTTAGTGTCAGGCCCATGTGTATCACCCTCATAGGTTCATAAGTATGTAACAAGACAGGAGAGCTTTAAAATATTGATGTTCAGGTATTTCCTCAGTCAAATTGTTGCCTTAGTTGAGAGGCAGCAAATAACATGTATATACTCCTTCCTACTCTCTTAGCAAAATGTGCAAGATGGTTTTTGCAAGCCTTCCAATATAAACTTGTCAACAGTTATATCCAGTACAGACATTGCTAACTAAACATTTACAGATTGAACAATATGCACTCCATAAACAGCATAAAGTTAGTAGCCTCACTCATCCGTAAACAAAATGGGTAGCCTAATTCCAGTTAGCTAAACAGAGAATGTAAAATAAAATTGTCGGAGAAACCAAAGGGGAAGGAAACCATTCAATGACAACTAAACTTTCGAAAAAAGAATACCAGAAAAGCATCCACTGCTTCCAATTCTACCCAGAGCATAAACGCTGCCTGAGCTTTCTCCACTGTCTTTGGCCTTCCCGTCAAACATTTTGCCACAATGGCATCACAGACTTCCTTAGCGTATCTATACAAATTCCAAATTCACATTCACCCTTTAACAACGGCTAGTAAACAAAAAATGGAGACAGGAACGCATGCAAGGGAAAGAATATCCAAAAGCATGTTAAAAAACCATCGTATCTCAACCTTCCAGCATCAGCATCAGCTGCTCGCAAGTAAGCAATTAATGCATCGAGCGCCTTTTCCTGCGCCGGCGCGTTAGAGTCCGCCACTGTTTTCTTGAAAAAAGGACCTGCGAAATTCAAAAATAAAGATCCATACCATAATGCACCATGTCACCTACTCATTACACACACGAAAACACCTAGATCCACCACGCAGAGATCGAAAACCAGCCTCCCATTGGGATCAAAGACGGAAACCCTAACAAAAACTCACCAAATTCACGGATGCGAGGGTCCTTGGGATCGGAGATGGAGTCGCAAAGCGCCGCCAAATCGACGTTGGCCTCGTTCCGCACCTTCCAGTTCTTGTGGAATAGCCGATCCTCCCACGGCAATTTCTTCGCCTCCTTCAACAATTTTTCTTCCTCCGACATTTTCACTCACACAATCCACGAATCTATTCACCCGAACCTTATCGATCTCCAAAATGCAAGCAGAATTCTAGAGAGAGAAATCAAGAGAGAAGAGAGAAAAAGAGAGTGTGTTTTCGTTTTTTCTTTTTCTTTTTTTCGTCTCAGCCGAAAGCCGGCGAGAGATGAACAATAAACAAAACGGGGAAGTAAGGAACCTCTCAACGCCTTTTTATCTTCGCTTCAAAAACACAACAGAGAGAGGGGGAGAGAGAGTGTGTAAAGGAGAGAGAAGGAGCGAGGGAGGCTTTTTTATTTTTTTCTATTTTTCCAAATTCTTTTCTACTTAGGACGGAAGTAGTATTTTCAAATTTACGTTCTTGACGCAGTGTCAATCCCACCGCGAGAAATGAGCGCGTGAGGGTGTCCAATCGTAGAAGACAGTGGTGGTTTCGAAGTGTTGGGCTACTGCAGTAGGCCGTGTGGTGGAACGTTAAGTCAGCGCGTTGTTGTGACTCGACGATGCTGGCGCGTTGGAAGAGAAGGGGTCATGATTTTGGTGGTACTTTGGTTGGGCCGGTTCAATAACAATCACGTTCCGAAGGAATGAAAGGGTCCCTGATGGGTTTAATTGCGGGGACTGAGGAGCGGGAAGAGAGACGTGGTACTTGTATTAAAATTATTTTTTCTAAAATCACCGAAAAAATCTTGCTTTTTGTAAGATTGATAATTTTTAATTGATTCCCTTCTACACCTGTCATATAAATCAAAATTATTATGAACATAAAAATTAGAAAAAATTGTAATGAAAGACTACAAATTTAAAATTAAATTATTGCCAAGGATTCTAGATTTTAAAAATATCAAAAGACTATGAGTATGTTATAGTATTTATAAAGTTTAAAAATTCATTTACACTATTATGTCTTATAAATATTTTTATTTAATTTTACGGTTAATTTTTTTAAAAATTAATTTTACTTTTCAAATTTTCGTTTATACATAAATAGAAAAAAAAAACACTTACTTTGTATTGGATATACTTTATAAATATAAATAGTAAAAATTAATTTTTAAATAAAAATATCTAAATATAAATTACAATTATGTAAAATTACATTTAATCAAAATTAATTTTAAAAATAAAATTCATCCAAAGTCAGTTAATCCAAAGACACACCATTTTCTTTCAAAATGACTCTCTTGAAATTTTGTAACCCTATTCTTAATTTTTTTTTTTTTTACCTTTGTGTTTTTAAAATCTTACAATAGATTCTCTAAAATAAAAACAAATTTGACCTCTAAATTCTTTGAAATAACTTCAAAATATAATCTCCTTTATTGTAAATATTTAAATTTATAGTCTGTAATTCTATCCAAAATTATCATTGTTAAAGTATTTTATTTTTATTTATGATTGGTCAAATAATAATCATATTCATGTGAAAATATTAATTATTATCATTTTATTTGTTATTTTAATTTTGTCAATATAATGATAACCAGCACAATTAGCTGCATTTCATTTATATATATATATATATATATATATATATATAATTTAAGGCGTTTTAGTTGCACGAGTGGGTCTTTTGATTTTGGTCTTTTACTTTCCTTGGCATATATCTCCGTTCATTTTTGTCAATGAACACATTTGTTGTAGTATCCCTTTCTACCTTTCAAAATCAAATTTTAAACATGCTATCTCTCTCCTCTTTTACAACTAAAAATTCTATCATTATTTTTCAAGATTTCTCACATCATGATTTTTAATAAAATTAATAAAAACGTTTAAAATATCTAGAACATTTTTCTCTTTTAGTTCCCTCTCCCATGTCACGTTATTTCTCTGTCTAGTTCAACTCTTAATAAAACATTAGCTAGTTACTCTTTCTTTTTTATTTTCGAGACCAAAACTTAATACTCTTTCTTTTTAATAAAAATATTTTTATCTTAAACTAAAGTTGAATTACAACTTCGAATTCATTAACTTTTCCAGCATTCCTTGAATTAAACCTGAATTATAATTTTAGTACATTAATTTTAAAATCTGACAAAATAAAAAAATTGAAAATATTAACGGTGTTCTCACACAAATGTAGCAAGGAGCAAGCAACTTAAATACTTTTATATTAATTTTATTTTATATATAAGTGTCACTCTATCATCGACTTGTACTAAATAAGTAATACTTATAATTATATTATTGCTTAATAGTACCTCGGCAAAATTCTAAGGGCAATCTTCTACGTTTTCTTGGTGTAAGTCCACGCAGTACTCCAAAGGGAGTGAACAGTGAAGCTCTTATACATATTGATCTCTTAAGTTAATAATAGCACTGGAATTATGGTTGTTAATAGATAAATTTATACTAGATTACTTTTATGCTTATTGGATGAACTAACCTACGCATGTTATTAGTGACTGGTATTTTGACAAAAATATACATAATATTTTAAGTTTTATTGACGCAAATCCAAACAGTAATTTTGAGATAGTGAAGCTTTTGTTAAGAGTATAGAGTATAGTACTTGCACAATGATTGTAATGATTGCAATGATATATCAGAGCTTGTTACTACATATCTTTGTAGTTATTTACAACTAATATATTAGAAGTGAGATGGTATTTTCCCAAGACATTTGACCCTAAATGTCAAACCTCGGTTAGATTTGAGCCCTAAGGTTGTAGAAGTACGAATAATTTGAACTAAAATATTATTTAAATTTTTTTTATGATGAAATAGATTGACAAATTAGGAGCAAAGATATGTTTTTTATTTAAAATTTAATTTTTTTCTTTTGAATTGTAAATTTAAGATGAAATGAAATAAACAAGTAATACAATTATTATAATATTCTCTTCGGTTAAAAAATTGTCACAATATTATTTTATAAATAAAATAAAAATCATTTTTAAACATTTGCATTTTATTAATAACACCCCCTCCTCATTCATTTAATTCCCAAACAATGAAATGAAAAATATAATTCCAATACACTTTTTGTCATTTTATTATATTTCATCATTAGTCATTCCATTTAATTTTAGATTATTAAAAAAAAACAAGTTGCTAGTTTTAACCCATAACGAAGACTAAAGCAAAGGGACCTGTCATCACAGTAGCTGGTTATTATTATAGGTAAGGTTTTGTCTTGAATGGCAAAAGCACGTGTAGAAAGTGGTTCTCTACAGAGGATTAAAATTGATAAGAAAGTGCATGGTACTATCTTATTTTCTTCACTAATGACTTCTGTTCTTTTAAAGGGCCATAGTGGAAAATTGTAAGGGGATGAAAGGGATTTAGGAAGAGTCATGCTAGGCCTCCAGGCAATTATTAACCTGGAGAAATCATTTACCATTTTCTCAAAAAATTCCTCACCCCAAATGGAAATGGAAATGGAAATTTATCAAGCTTTAGGTGTTTGCTATTGAATCTTAAAGTACCTTGGCTTACCTGTGCTTAATGGGTGATCAAAAGTGGAGGCTCTTGTCATTGTGAGGAATAAGGTAAGGAAAAAAGTGCAAGGTTCGAAAAGGGGTGTGCTTTCATACACTGGTAAGGAAGTCTTAGTGAAGGCAATGGCAAATGCAATTCCAATGTTTTCAATGGGTTTCAAGGGCTTTAGTAGCTTCAACCTTGATCTTCTCACAAAGTAATGTTGAAGAATTTTGAGACTCACCCGATGATCTTTGGGTCAAAATCCTTAAAAGGACTTATTTTCCAAAGATGTATTTTCTATGTGTTGGACAAGTAATGTCAGGCCTCCGGGCAACGTATTACCTTGAATTATGCCAGTTGATATAAAAGGCTAGGTGCAGGAATGATAATCTCATTGACATTCTAGTGTTGGAGTTATCGTTGTTGGTGGGAACCATGAAGGAAAGATTATCTCAATGTACAGTGATCCACGGAAAGCTTCATCTAGTTTCATGATTGAAGCAATGCCAATGAGGAACGGTATTCATATAGCTCTGGATTTAGAATTGGGAAAGTTCTTTTTCAAATTTGATAATAAGGTTTTAGTTGATGGAATTTTAGGGAAGGGGGAATGCTGTGAGTGGAATTGTTTGAATATGGTGGATGAAGTAAGGGACTTGGATTTTGAGGTGTGCAAATTTAGTTAATGATTGGCTTGCTAAATTCTCTAAGAAGGGGATATGCCCTTTTGGTTGGGAGAGTAATCTCTATCCCCTCTAATCTCAATTGTGGATGCAAATACGGTGGGAGCGGAAAAAGGGCAATAGTGCTAATCGTTTAGTTGTTTTTTATGATTTAATGTATTTGGTTATGATCTTCGGTAACTTTGTTTCTTTTTTTTGTTTGATGTTTCATATTTTGTTTTCATTGAAATTTTGAAACAAAGAAAGATAAAATAAATCTCATGTTGAAAAGTTAAAATAAGAGAAAATATAATATAAATGTTGAATTTGACCAATTAAATCGCAATGAATAAGATTTGACTATTACCACTTATAATTAGTCTAATAATTTTTATATTTTAATTTAGATCAAAGTCCATCATCTCTGATATGGTATTAGAACCAAGTTTTAAAACCCATAAAATATCCAGCATTCAAGGTCTAGAATAAAAATAAAATAAGCAAATCTCTTGAAAAGTTAAGTTAGTAATTACAAGTCAAATTAATAAACAATGAAAATTTAAAGCCTAATACCTTAAACCTAATGAGGAAGACTAAAGCAACCTGACCTTGAGGCCTTAACCTTGAACATAAAAAAAGGCTTAATAAGAAAGACCTTAGACAACCTATGACATTGGAGGTTTAAAGAAATATAAGTTTGGACAACTAGAAAACAAAGAAGAAAGGAGACCCGAAGCCTTTGAGAATAAAAGAAAATATAAGCTTAGGATAAAAATGAAACCATACAAGCCAGTTACAATTGAGCCAAGTATATTGAATTTGAGAGGAAGTGTTAAAATAGTAAAACAAAGGAAAAAAAAAACCCAACATTAAAATGTTAAAAGAAGAGAAAATGTCATAAGTGTTAAAGTTTGCATATCAAATTGCTTTTAGCATTTTTTATGAAAATTTGACTATTGATACGTATAAATAACTAAATAACTCTTATACTTTAAATTAAACTAAGGTCTATCATTTTCGAAACTTTTGAAGGAATGGATTAACAAAATAAAAAATAAAAATAAAACTTGTAAGTACCTAAACATCTCTATCATGTGGAAGACAAGAGTTAGAAGAGGAGGAAAGCATCCCTAGTATCCCTTGTTGTTCATCTTATAGGCATTTTTAAAGGAAGCACTAATCCCACAAAATTGACCTCAGTGTGCTACATTTGTACCGCACTTAGCTTGAGTTAATATGTGGTGAATTCAAAGAAAAATACAAAGTTGTTCTTGAGGCCCAAAAACTCCCTTTCTGAATTAATTAATCAGTAACATATGTTTATAAATTAGTTACATATAAATATAAAAAAACTTGTGCTGCATATTTGAACGTTCCACATTAACCAACTAATTGTTTAAATTTTATTTCAAGTTTACTTAGGACATTATATAATCATTGGCCAACATACATAAACAAGTTTGGGCCCATTGTTCATAAATTTAGTATAACAAATTGGTTTGAATATAATATAAGAAAATGTGAAGCCCAAGGTCCTGTCCTGTTTTACGGTATAGGGCCCAATTTTGAAAGAAGCCTTCTCCTAGCCGAAATCTCATCAACGGCCGATATACCGAGGAGAGGCAGGTGATGAAGCTGATGTCTGTCTCTGGAGGTAGAGATCCAAGAGAAAGAGAGAGAAAGGAGAAGGGAGCAGTGAAATGAAATTCTCAGCTTCTTGATGATACTCCGATCTTTTTCTTAATTGCCGGGTGAGTTCTTCTTCTTCGTCTTCTTCTTATGCGTTTTTTAGTTGTTTCATCCTCAAACGAGAAGGACGCTAATTTTTGGAAGATCTAACTGTTAAGATTTACGTGCTGTAATTTGCCATAACCTTATTCACAAAACGTTAGGCATAATAAATGTAAAATTTCTTTGATATATATCTTTTAAATAATACTGAAAAACTCCAATGTTTCGTAAATAAATTTGGCCTGAGAAATTAGAATACCCACTTATGAAACGCCAATGGGTGGAATTGATTTCGATAACGTCCCTTGGGTAAATGGATTGGATATTGGAAATGAGGATTTGGTTTCAAATCCTTCTTCAATGGAAGCTCAACTCGAGGATAACCTGGATTACCAATCAAATCAGAATAATGGGACGCTTGTATCTTCAAAATGCATCTTTTACATTTTTTTTTTCAAATTTCATATACGACAGAGACCCAGAAGAAAGACAGGGTATACGAGGTCTATTTGTTTTTGTCTTCCTAATCTCTCTCTCTCTCTCTCTCTTTTTCAATTTTCTCCACTTTATATATGAGAAAAAATGATAGGTTAAAAACTTTAGAGTGCCTGGATTCGTAAGATAACGAGCTGTTTATAGAACTCGCTTTTGGAAGTCTAATACTCTACCCAGGATTCTTGAGATTTTTATTTATTTATTTGAATTAGTGAGACCACGGGTTCAAAGTGGATTTAATGATCAAATAATATCATTTTCGCAAAGCTCTTTATAAAATTACCTGCTTCGTAACCTATTACCTTTACATGAGATTGAGATATAGTCCGTAAGCGAGGCTTAGGTAATGTTTGGTACATGAAAGTTTTAATCTTCAGGTTCTGCAAAATTTTAATTTATTCGACTGTAAAATGTACGAGAACTTTGATATTTATGCGGTGTGTATATCTTAAATAGCATAATATTGATTTTTATTATATTTGGTACTTCAATTTTTTATCGACAAGTTTTCAGTCAATTGTAAATTAGATTGTCCGGATATACCAAACAGCACATTAAGGATATAATTTTTTGTTATTTCAATGATCTGATACAAGTTCAATACTGATTTTTTGGATTTGAATCAATATCCTTCTAGTGATCAGGAAGTGGCTTTTAGACTTGCAATTCTTTGTTTGTCATATGATACTCTTAATTATTACCCTCTAATATAATTTAAATATTTTATTTATCTGGGCAATGTCAGTGATGAACTACAATTTTTGCCTTCGGGAAGATGCATGGATTCTCCACTGTTGATGGTTTTGTGGAGATAAGTGAATGCATGGCTGGGATGATCAAATACTTGGCTAATGAACCATCTGTTGGGCTGTTCTTTGTTCAACAGCATGCTCAGAAAACAGTGCCTAATGTGATAAAACATAAGAAGAATGTTGTTCAGAAGTCTCATGAAACTAGTTTGCACACACAAGATTTGGAGGACTCTATTACAGTGGTGAGATCAATGAAAGAGTGTGGATTCCCCATAGCTGAAGAGATGATTGGGGACATTAGAAAATCTCTGGTAACCATGGCGACTAAGCAACCAAAAAGAGGGTTAATCCATCCTATGAGCTCAAATAGCGAGACAGAAAGAATGAGTTCTTGGGGTAGCTTTCGATTTTATGGCCAGGAGAGCAGTGAGAGAAGTGGTAACTATTTTTCAAATGTTTTTATGTCAGCAAGACAGAAGCCCCGAAATCTCACGCGGCCGCAGCTTGATGGTAGCGGATTGATGGATTCCAGCCATAAGACGACACAGCAGTACCACAATCAACCATTATCAACCACATCTGCAAGCACCACTTCATCTCTACAAGGTATGGAAACTGATGAAGTTCACCTGTCAAGCCAGGTTGAAGATGAACCTCAACAACATAAACAAATTGATGATACTGATAAACTACTTTCAGTATCGGAAAAGTACATTGACTTCAAATCTACCAAAGAAGCACAGCTAGAGAAGTGGCTAGAAGGGAGTAGTAACCACGATGATAATGGCCAAGCAGATGATGCAGAAAGGCCTTAGCTTGGCTACGCTTGAATATAAAGCTTGAATTGAACTTGTATATACTGTTCTTGATACCTTATATAGGGTTAATCATGTGGGAAGTGGCAAACCTACAAAGGCTTCTTTGGTTGCTGGGAAGGGTGATAATGAAAATAGAAATAAGTTTGGAAATGGATATAAACTGAGAGAATGAAATTTTAGGTTAATGTATTGTGTTTGGTATGATAAAAATAAAAATGAAAATGAAAATCAATTAAATTATCAAAATATCCCTATTTAAAATTTAAAGTATTAATTTTTTAATTAAGAAATAATTTTTTCTCCCTTTCTTCTTCTTCTTCTTCTTCCCAACTGCGAGTTCTCATCTTGGTCATCCTGTTTTGATCTCCCTGCATTCTTCCATTCAGAACCATTGATCAAAGGATGCCAGAGCAAATTTAAGCAAGGACTGAAGGACACCGGAGCAAAGGAAGAGATCATTGCATTCTTCCTCTTTCTTGTTATTATCTTTATTCTTTCATTTTGATCTTCTTGTTCTTCCATTAAATTCTCATCTTGCAATTTTTCATTTGAAATCATCGAAAACGTTTTGTTTAGAGAACCATTGAGTGTTTAATCCTTATTTGGTTTCATTTATAGATCTAATTTGACAAAGAGAGATAATAGTGGTTGATCGAAGGTCAAGGGTTGAGAGAGAGAGAGTAGTGACAGAGGAGCGAGAGAGACAATGGAGAAGAAAGGTCAGACAATAAACAAATGAGAGAGAGATGATGGAGGAAGAGAAGCTTGAAGATGAATGGAGGAGAGAGAGGAAGATGAATGAAAGAAGAAAGGTCAACGATCGATGATAAGGCTATGTGTAGAAGTTTTGAGAAGGATGGAATGGAGTGGTCATTAATGGAATGACATAGAATGGAATGAAGTGGAACGACTTAAGTAGATATGTTGTTTGGAAGTTTTAATGAGAAAATGAACAGACTCTTAAATTTTTTGTTTAGAAGTTATAATTAAATGAATCTAATGGAATAACTAATTAATTATTTTTTTTAATATTACCCCTTATAACATAAACACACAAGATAGAATTTTTATTTTTGTTGAATATATAAAATAAGAATTTAACTTATTTTCTTATCCATATTTTCTTTTATTAATTCTCTTATTTTCATTTTCTTTTGACTTTTCAACTTACAAAAATAACATAATTATGAAATAAAATTTATATATATATATATATATATATGTATGTATATGTATATATCTTATGTAAACAACTTATAATATGTAAAAATTACTTTTTTTAAAGTTGTTTTAAATATATGAATAGGCTACAGAAAATGGATATATAACAAACCAAATTACACTACATAAATATTTAAATTTTCAATAATTCGCAACATGATTGCAATTAGACATTAATTTTTAAATGCAAAATTCTAACCTATCAATTAATAGCATTGATAAAGTATTTGGATAGATTAAATATATAAACATAGATAGAGCATCTCGATACTCCTAAGCAAAAAAAACTAAGTTCACATCATTAATCTATAAACTAACTAAGGTGCTAGATTGTTGATAGATAAAAGATAGGTCAACATCTCCATCTTTTGCTCTAAAGGACATCTGATCATGGTTTTTTGAGCATCAACGTCTCAAATTAAGAAAAAATAAGCTTTGTGTAATATGTTTCTATCAACTTGCATTTCTTTCAAAAGAGCCCAAACTTCATTTTCAGGCATAACATGAGTTGGTTGACTCTTCGCAAAGTCAGCGGAGCATTTCACAAAAGCTTCAACCATAGTGTCTATAGATTTACCAAACTTATCCAAGAATGTATCATCATCTCTTGCTTTACCTTTCATCTTCTTAGATGAAGTTCCTTCTTGAGAAATAGTTTGATTAGCACCTTGATGAGCTGCTTGAGATCTCGCTGCAAAAGAAATGCTTATGTCGATGCCATGCAAAGTTGCTTCATTGTTAGATATTATCACATCAATATCATCTATGGTATCAAAATTAGCCACATTGGTTGTTTCTATTCTTTATCTCATTTCAGTTGCAATCTCAGCAAACTCACCCGTTGCCCCATCTTGTCCATAAAGTGTAAGTAGTTTCTCATATTAAGGTATTGGTTTGTTCTTCCACATAGTAACTTCTGGTTTTGCCTAGAGAAATATAAAAAGAAGACATCATAATTAATTAAAGAGATGAAACATTCATAAATCCAACAAAACAAACTATTTAGAAATTGTTTACCTTAATTAACTTTTCCCAAACTTCTGGTTTAACAGTCTATATATTGGTAGTTGGATCACATCCAAACCACTAAGGCCATGTTTAAACAAACCATAGCAAAGTGCAAATTTTTTTTTTCAATCTTTTCATATGATCTTTTATCTTTGTTTTGTCAAATACTTTTTCAAGAAAGCGATCTCTCATTTATAGTAAAATTTCATCAAGTGCTTTAAATATAAAGGTTCCACCTTGCCTATTCCCCAAATTATGTTGATGCACATATGCATCAATAAGAACATCTTCCATAACAGTGGTCTAAACATATTTCTCATTAGGCTCTACAACTGCACTTGGCACAACACTTGGATTCCTTCGCTTTGACATATCTAATTAAACATAAAATTAACTAAAAACTTAATAACAATGACAATTAATAGTACAAACATTCATAGTATACTAAAGAGTATTCATAGTACGATTATAAATAAAACCAAAACATAAAGTCACCAATGAATAGCAAAACAAACATGCAAAATAAGTTCTTAATTGTAATACAATATTCTAAATTTAACTACAACTCTATATCAAGAGATATAATCATGCCACATAGCAGCTGCAATTGAGTCTCTAATTGAAGCTCCTCTGCTTGCCTCTTCACTATCTTCCCTATCAACACATTGCTCCCTTGAATAATCAGTTTGATTATTAAGTTCACGGTCAACCTTGACTATAAGTTCTTCATCTCGATCAACATTCATTAAATAATTATGCAAGATACAAGTAGCTACCACAATTTTCTTTTGGGTTTTAATTCCAAAAGTTGGCACATTTGTGAAAATGATAAACCGCTTTTTCAAAACTCTAAATGCTCTTTCAATTACATTTCGTAAAGAAGAGTGGTGATGGTTGAATAGTTCATGAGGATTTCGTGGAGGATTTCTTGAGTACTCTTTCAAATGATATCTTTCTCCCCTATAAGGTGTAATGAGCCCACCTTTTAACATAAAACCAGCATCAACAAGATAGAATTTACCTACACAAAATGTAAATAGAACATGATTAATATTAATTAGTGCTATAATTAATTTTAGTTAATTGGTTGTTAAAATGAATCTTTCAAACAATACCTTCAGGAATTATTAGGGGACATTGGCGTTTCAATGCATCTTTTAAAATTCTTGAATCAGATGTTGTGCCTTCCCACCTAGCCAAGACATATGTAAATCTCATATCAAAAGAACATGCTGCCAATATGTTTTGTGTTGGGTAATCTTTCCTACCATGAAATCTAGGAGCATCATTTATAGGGACTTTAACAAGCACATGGGTTCCATCAATTGCTCCGATACAATCCTGTGACACAATCTTTTAATTTAATTGGGAATGACAATGAGTTTGTAATTTTTAAAGTTAATTTTAAAATGATAATCACCTTAAAATATGGGAAGAACCTATTACTGTTCAATATTTCAAGAGCAACTTCTTCACCATTGGGTTGAAGCAAATATTCACATTCCAATTCAATCAAAGCATTTAGTACACTGTGAAAATGGTGACTTACAGTTTCACCAGACCTTTGAAAGAAAAAGTTAAGTGCATGATTTCTTACACCATGCCCAATCAAGTACAAGAACTTTGCAACTTGTTCTTCAACTGTTGCTTGTTGTGTTGGTTGAAGACCACCTTTTCTTTGTAATATAACACATAAGTTTAAAAATGCCCCTTCACCCGTTCGTATTATATCACGACATCTCTTACTACCTACTAGATGCTTCATTAACTCATCTCGTGCTCATTTTCTTTCTTCTCTTATGAATTTAGGAATTCGATTTCTTCTACGTTGTTTCTGGGTTACATACCATATGGTCGTAAAGAAAGCAAGTTGTATAGTAGCCATAAAAAAAAGATGTCGCAAGAAGAGGTATTTGAACACCATATTTTGATCTACCATCTATTTCAAGTGGAGAAGTTATATATTTTGCAACTATTAAGGATTATAATTGAAAATAGATGTTTTACTTTCTAAAACATAACAAGTACATATAAAAATTATAACAAGTATATAAACAAGCTACCATATGAAGACATCAAACAAAACATGAAAAAAAATGTCTTTGGCATTTTAATATAATCTTTGTCTCTCTTATATATTTGCTAAAGATGGAAACATGGAAGACTAATTGAACAAACAAGATCATCTAGATCATCTACCGTTTCCAACAGAAAACATGAGCTTCTCCATATGATTTACCTGCCACAAGATCACATATTTGCTTATCCTTTGCTTATGACGTGTTGGTGAGCATAATAGGAATTATGAACACAAGTTATCATCCCAAATTTTCTACTGTGCACAGCAGTAATCATTAAAAATCATAGCAACCACCATGCAATTTTCAATGATCTATTGGTGAGTAGTAAAACGTAAAAGAGTCTTAATAGAAAATGGATTGTATATCAACAAACATAAACATTTCATTTAGATCATCTACCATTGCTAAGAGAAAACATGAGCTTTTCCATATGCTTTACCTGCCACTATGAGATCAAACATCCTAGAATTTAATAAGGAAACATGGGTGTTTCACATAATGGATTAAAATACAAGAATATTCAACACTGCATCAGAAAACTTTAGTTGTGCATGACAAGAGGAGTTCCAAGGGCCATGTTCTCTATTCAAACTTTGAAGTTTTGTATTATTTTTTTTATTCCATGCTACAATTGACTTAAACTACATAGACACAGACATGCTTGCCACTAGAAAATTAATATTAGGAAATCAATATTAAAGCTACATTCATCCACCATCAATCTGAAACTGAAATCAAGTTCGAATGCTTGATTACAAAATAAGGCAGAACCGAATGAAAGAAAGGGAAAGCTACAATGCTTTGAACCAAACAAAAACAAGGGGAAAACAACGACGGGTAAAGCCGAGAGAAGATCCGACAAGCACCGAATACTCTGTATGAAAGAGAGAGAGAGAGACGCAGAGACACAAAGAGAGAGAGAGAGAGAGAGCGAACAGGGGAAAAGAACCTGGTAGAAGGTCGCTGCCGTTGCACCGCCGGAAGAATGAAGAAGGTATCGCGTTGCCGTCAAAATGTTGTGTGCCAATCACTCTATGGTTGTCCTGTAGGAACTGGATTGTGGGAAGAAGCACTGATGCAGAAAGAATGAATTACACGATGCAAAACCCTTCTTTGTTAAAAGTAAAAAAGGGTATAATATACTCTGTATGAAAGAGAGAGAGAGAGAGAGAAAGAACGAACAGGGGAAGAGAACCTGGTAGAAGGCTGTTGCCGTTGTCACCACCGAAAGAATGAAGAAGGTATCGCGTTGCCGTCAAAATGTTGTGTGCCAATCACTCTATGGTCGTCCTGTGGGAACTGGATTGTGGGAAGAAGCACTGATGCAGAAAGAATGAATTACACGATGTAAAACCCTTCTTTGTTAAAAGTAAAAAAGGGTATAATAATAATATTAAATGATTGAGCCACTCCTCTCCACTCTTGACCTTCCAATTTAGAGGGACAGAAAAAAAGATATTTTGGATGGTCAAAGAGGGCTTTGGAGGCCTCCCTTGCCATTCTACTCATTTTTTAAAAAATTATCCAAACATATTTTTTAACTAAATTGGTTATTCCACTTCTTGCTATACCACCAGTGGCCCCCCATCCAAACATACCCTAAGAAGGATGGGAGAGTGCTTAAGGACATTTTGGTCAATCTAACTTCTATTTCCTAGAATGCCCAACAATACTTTAGGGGAAGGTGAGTTTGCTGATTCCTTTGTGTGGGAGTCATGATTCCCATGATAATGAGATTCCTTTGTGATAAGATTAACCAAACATGGGAATAGACTTTTGATCCATTCCTGTTCGTCTCCCTCCATTTTCACAAAGCAAATGGGACTTAACTGAAACTTCAATGTCGATTTCCATCCAAGTAAAGATTTTATTATTTGACAATATGGGAACCAGAATGATCTAGTCTAACAGCAAACAGTGAATGAAACAGTTTTTAATGATTGCTGACATGAGAAAACTGCTGATTTTGCACCAAATCACAGTTAGACAAATTTAACAGAAACATGATCTCTTCGTTGTCGAAGCAATTAACATAAAAAAGAATAACTTAATTAATGACATGAAATTTACTTTCGAATTTAGAACATTTCACTTCATAGAAATGCAAAGCTTGGTCACAGTCTCAAGCAATATATAATGATACTATGTAACAAAAGGAATTTAAATCTTGACAAGTTAAATCTAGCCGGCACAAGTGTAACAGCCGCACCATCCACGAACAGTGAGACGCCAACTTGTGGATTAATATACTCATCAATCATCCTCAACTTGAACAAAATACTTCCTTGAATGCAGTAAACACATTCCAGAATCTTATTCAAACTGTATTGTCTCCCTCTCTTGCTGCCTTCAAGGTTGCATTGCGCCTCAAAGGATCAAGAAATGAGCATCAAGGCAAGATCCAACTATTAGCACCTCAGGAAGGTAGCAGTGTAGACCAAGGCAACGTGAAGTTTCTGTTCAGAGTTCCTGATATAGCGTCCGCCAGCTTTCAGCATAAAAATCCATCTGCACAAGTTGAAGGTCGCTGACAGCACCTTGGCGCTTTAAAATGCTGAAAGACAAACTTCAAAGGATTTAACATTGTTACTATGGCTACCTTCCAGTTTTTCTTCCAGCTATAACCCCTTCTGCAGAAAATAATTTATTAGCCATTGAGCCTCATTGAGATATTAGAAAATTTCATCAAGACCCAAGAAATAACAAAATGCAATTGAAAGGTCATAAATTATGCTCCTTGATAGGCAATTAAAGTGAGAAACCAGAATCAGCAAGAAGTTGTCTCACTTGTTCAAAATAATTTGGAACCAAAATCAGACATAATTATATAAAAAAATTTAACAGAAGCAAGTTATTTCAAAGCCAATATGACTTATAAGTCAAAGTCTGATTTGAATGGAAACAATACCATCACATCAAGGAAACACTATAGTAAAAGTGCCAACAAAACCCATCTTCAGATTGGAAAATTTCTACGGAGTAGTTCTACAAAATTCATATACAATGTTGGGGTAATTTGATGAGTACATGCTCACATTTATCCATCACTTATATTTTAGACACGAAGAGTATACCATCAACACTAAAATGTAAGTATGTTAAGTTATATGTAAGGGGTAATTCGTAGAATCCATGATTCTGCTTTACACAAATGATTGATGACATAAATTGGCACGGAAGTATCATAATATGCTGCCATTACTAGATCAAGATACTACCATTAAAACAAGAAACGCCACAAAAAGGAAAAGGGGAAATTAAATTGACATCCAGTTTCCAGCTATCCAAGCCACAGCTTACATAGTTCAGCTATATGAAGGGGTTACATGTTTTTTTTTTTTTCATTAAATAATGGAGTTATCTTACCTAAGTACACCTCCATCATAGACTAAATGCAACAGATTCAGGGACGTAATGTTGAACAGCATCCAGTGACCAACTGACCAAAGACTATATGCTATTTGATATGGAAATTTTGTTTATGAGAAAGCACAGGTTAAATGTATATTTGTATTTCCTATTGAGTGACATAGTAATAGCTTCTCTTCCGGCAGATAATAAAATGAATATGTACTTGTAATCCAACAAAACTCTCAAAATTCAGAGTTATTAAAATATCTCTCACCTCTTACCCATGAAAAATAGGCCATCCGATCATTGCTTAGATAGATCATTTGGATTTTTCCCTAGAAAGAATTTCAAAATTAGTACTATATTTTGTTCTGGAAACTGTGTAACTAGAGGGAAAGCTAAATAAAAGAACAAATACTAATACATGCACAGTTAACTCATACACTAATGTTCTGTTAAACAAGTTGGGGCAACTAATAATATATGCATAAGCCCAGCAACAGAACTGAGAAAATCTAACTAAGGCAAGCAGACATAATATGCTGAATGGAAAAATTGTTATTCTGGAAGTAATCAGACAAAAATGTACATTTGCAGATTGAAAAGAATATAGTATTTAGGAGGATAGTTCTTTTTCGGGATATAAAAAATGTACCTGCACCATGCAGGTCAGGAAGCACTTGATCCATTATGCTAACATCTTCTGACACTTTGCCACCCCCAACATTTGTGCTAGAAGAAGGTATAGACCCATTGCTTTTGCTCACCACTTTTGCCTTTCTGCATTGACAGAGAAAAAGGCGTACAAAGTCACAAATCCATATCAATAAGAAGCACAACATTTTCAATGTCCAGAAAGATTAATATGAAGATTTTCATTGCAGCTCACACCTGATTAATTTTCGCTTCATAATGACTGCTTTCAGCTTTGACATCCCTATTGCAAAGCATGAAAAATTTTATTTCAAGTCTTCTAACAGTTAGGCCTATTCATAGGACAAAAAGAGGAGGTAAAAAAAAAACAGAGAAATTAATTTATAACTTTTACCTGGTTTAAGACCCACGGAGCTGGAAATGGGCTTGCGATTGCCCCTCTCAGCTTTAATGGAAGCAATGACAGAATCAGCAGTAGGTCCCAACCCTTTCCTTCCCACCAGCTTCACTCCCAGCTTTTCACAAAGGTAATTCATCCTCATCTCATCACCGCCTCTTACCTCTCTTAGCTGAAGAACTTGTTGCCTTGATAGCAGAGTGTAAACATGAAGCTGTTGCTGTTGATTAAAATGAGACTGAAGCTGCTGGAAAAGTAATTTGTTTGAGTGTTGCTGATCATGTTTTGGAACGTCATGAGTCTTCTTTCTAGGCTCACCAAAGGTCACCCTCAAAATTGCAGGAGATTTGGGGTCCGTATTTTTCTGGGCAAAAATGACTGAGAAGCTCCCAAACTCTATATCAGGTTCTCTAAATAAATCTGCAAGAAGGGAAGCACAAGAATGGGCATTTGAAGGGGTCCTATCAACCTTTATCCTAAGGGATCGACCATTAGCATAATGGGTCATATTTGCAGCTTCTCTTAGACCACTTAGAAAAGCCCCATGCATAGTAGCAGGATAGCGCCTAGTGGTTGCTTCCCCAGCAAAGAATAGTCTTCCATCTCCCACACTTTCTGCTAAAATATCATAGTCATCTCCTGAAGCTCCAACTGCTACATTAGAATAAGAGCCAAAGCAGAATGGATCACTGCCCCATCTAGTACACACAGTTTGAATAGGTTCTGGAACATTGATTCCTTTTGGTTCATAGATGCCTGCACATCCAAAGCAATTAGCTTCATACAATATATACTGAATAGTTAACAACATCCAGGTATTTAGAGGTTGGCAGATTATATTGGAATTCAGCAACAAAACCACTTCATAATTTTTCTTGAAGTGATAATTCAGAATATTTTTTGGCTAAAAGAAAGCACTAAAAAGATTCTGCTGCAATATTATAACATATGAATCATTTTCATAGGAAACTTTGGTTTCGACATGATGAAATCATGACAAATAAGAATGCTAAAAATATTGTTAGATGCTACCGTTGTCAAGAGTGGCTTCGGCAGCGGTGCTGATCAGAAAGTTAGTGGCAAAAAAGAGTCACATAACAATAATTTAAGCATCAGGTCAGTCACTAATCTGTGGCCTTTTGGATCCAGCATTGTGTCATAGCTGTGTCAGATAAACTAGAACAATTCAATAGTACAACTTACATGAAACCATAACATCCAATGCTGAAAAGTTATTAAAATGGTCCATAATCTGAAATTGATTGTAATTTCCAAGTAAGTTCATCAAGAACAATACCCCCACTATCAAAAACAACATTCATGACATTCAAGAAAAATAATAAACCTCACCTGATGTAACTTGTGCATAAAACTATAGCCCAAGACACATGCAAACTACTTGATATATTTGCTGTTAAACTTGTGTAATTAAAGCTGAACATTGAGGTAGCAGTGCAAATTTAGCGATTACCCTTGAGAATTTGAAGAACTTGGGTAACAGCATCTGTAGGGGGCATGCTCTCAAACTTATGTGCAGCTTCACCAGCTACCAAAGCAATCAACAGGGGACCGCCAGCAACTGTTGCATAGCTGTAAAACAGAAAAAACTCTCCACGACGACTTGGATCATTAGAAAGATGGCCAAATGTATCAAGATCTGTCTCCCAGAACACATGAGGAAATAGCATAGCAACCTTGTTCAGCAGACCAAAGCCTAATCTTTTTATTCCATCAAGCTTTCTCTGAGGCAACTCAGGAATAAATTTGATAGAACCTTTCTTTAATACCCCTAAAGGAACTGTGCACAATGCCATATCACCCTCAAGGACCTGACTTCCTGCAATAACTTGCACGCCATCACTACTGTACCTAACAGTATGTACAGTTTTCTCATATAAAATAGGCACATTCTCAGCCAAAGCTTGAACCAGCCTCCCATTTCCTCCCGGCAAAAAGCAATGATCCCCACCCATATCATATGGGTCATCTTGGTCCCAAAATGCTAGTGACAGATTCGATAGTAAACCAGCATTAGCATATTCCAAATTTGCAAGATGCCAATTGAACAAGTTCATCTCCTCATCATTCACTGCATCCCCATAAACCTGCCTGAACGTTTCCAGTGCAGCACCTAGAGACACATCAACAGAAACCTCACCCATTAACTGTCTAAGCCTGCTTGCCTTATCTAGTAAACGATTAAAAGCAGTTTCTACTTTCATATCCATGTCAGGGTCAACTGGCTTTCCGTCCAAACTATAAAGAGGACACTTATCTCTAACCTTGTGAAGTATATAACCTAATTGCCGAGCCACAATCCCAAGAGGATTCCCAAGAGTACCTGTTAGAACACTACCACCTAATTCTGCAGCTGCAGACACCCTGTTCCCTCCCTCCATTTTCTTTGTATAAACCCGCCCACCTGCACGCTTCCTACCTTCCAAAACCGTCACTTTAAACCCAAAGCGCAATAGCTGCCGTGCAGCAGCCAACCCTGCAAGGCCAGCACCAATAACAATAACGCTCGGTTTACTAGGTTCAGCTGGAATTTTCTCTTTTATAGATGAAGCAACTCCAAAGTTAATATAGCCACGTGAGACCAAATAATTATACGCAGAGTCCAAAAGGGGGTGGTAGTGTTTAGGTATATAATCAACAAACATTTCTTTAGTGACCCAATTCGTTACATTCTCACGCCATTTAGCAATAATGTGGTTTCTAATAAGAGTGTAATTAACCTGTTCAATTCCTCCAATAACGGGGAGAACGCCAGCTTCAATTTCCTCCTCAGTGAGTGAATCAGCAGGAAAACCAGCAGAGAGAGCTATCAAGGCCTCAGCTTTGGGTTCTTTGTTTATCACAATAATCTCATCAGATATATCGGGTGCAGATTCTGTTCCTGAGGGGTTCTCAACATTGGGTCTAGCCGGATGAACTGAAACTGAAGTAGTAGTAGAAGAAGAACCGTAAGAGGCAAGATCATTGTTATTACCGCTGAAAGTCCCATTGAGAACTACAGGAACACGAAAGGATGCCGGGCTCCTTTGGGGCCTGCCACGCCTTCTCTTCTTGGGGACCGAGAAAGAAAGATAGTGGTTAGGGTTTTCAACCAAATTTGGGACCGAATTACCGTTAGGATCCAATAAAACATTAGGGTTTTGTTGAGGAGGGCAGGGAGCAAGCTGGGTAGTTGGAAAGGAAGAGAATTGTTCTGGAATTTGGGGGGCAGGAGGATCCATGAGGATGAAGGTTTCAGCGTGATTTTGACGAAGATAAAGCAGAGAAAAGTATTTGAACGGAACGGATTATATAGTTTGCGACAACCGTCCGAATGGGCAGGTCTGCGGGGGCTTTTTGAGCCATCTCCATAAAACAAAAACATTTATTTTTAAAATCCCATGGTGCCAAAAATTTTACACGCTATACGTACTCTAATTTAAAAATGAGAATAAATTTTAATAGAATGAAATTATAAATTTATGTGCAGTATCTAATATAATATTATAAAAAAAATAAAAATATAAAAAATTGAATAAGTGACCATAATATTCTTATAAAATATTTAATTATTACATTTCTTTGAAAAAGTTGGCTTTTGAACTTTTGTTACACTCTCATCTAGAGCTGTCAAAAGATGGGCTGAGCCCGTTTAATCCACCAAGAGGTAGGCTGGGCTGATCGGATTACTTATAAACCCGTTTAGTAAGATGCTACTAGACGCCCCGTTTAACCTGCGGGCCAAACGAGCCAGCCCGCGGGTTAAACGGGTCACCCGTTTTTTTTTTTTTTTTTTTTTTTTAATTTTCTTATTTGAAGCTTTGAGCCCATTGCCATTTGCACTCTTTACAAGTTAAAAAAAAAAAATGTGAGTCCAGTCCAATCTTCCAGCAGTGTAGCAGTAGCAGCACGGCCACGCAGCAAGCCAAAAAACGCTGAAACACTACATTGTAACACACACAAACACTGAAAGTCTGAAACTCAATGACTGAAAGTTTGAAACACTCGAATCCATAATTCCCTATCTATAGTGCATAGTCGAGCATCGTCTCATCAGTTTGTCACTGCTCGCCTCCTCAGCTCCTCCCATCCGGCCATCCACTGCTCATTGAGTCATCATCTGCCCTGCTTCACAGCTGCTTCCTCAGTCCTCACTCGGTATCATTATTGTGGAAGCTATTGCTATTGTGGAAGCTCACCCACCGGTCTCTGTTGTCGTTTGCAGATGCTAACTAAAACTTGTTCGCTCACCGGTATGAGGCATTGCTCGTCGAGTCATTGTCTGCTCTGCTTCACAGCTGCCTCTTCAGTCCTCACTTGGTATCGTTATTGTGGAAGCTGTTGGTGTTGTGGAAGCTCGCCGGTGTCTGTTGTCATGGAAGCTCGCCCATCGGTCTCTGTTGTCGTTTGCAAACCCTAACCAAAACTTGTTCGCTCACCGGTCCGAGGCACTGCTCGTGGAGTTCGCTGTTCTCTGTTTATTGGTAGTCCCTGTTCGCTGGCCAGTCCTCCTAGCTCCTACTGTGAGTATTGTTTTCCTCCACCATTCATCTCTTCTCTGATCTAGGCTCTGGGCAATGCAATGTTATCAGGCAATTTGGCATCCTGCTAGATGCAGTGTTTCTGTTTGAATTATTTGTTATTAATTAATGTTGAATGTTGAATACTTTAAAAATATCTGGCAGTATCTGAATGTTGAATTTCATTTGTTTATATGAAATTTAGTAAGACATATTGGTTAATAAAATTAATTGTATTATTTGTATAGGTGCATAATGGAATCAGTTAATAATCAAAGTGTTAATATGAGTGGCAGTGATGATATTGAGGCTGTGAATGAATTAATTCTTTCAAGTTTTAAGCATGATGATAGTTTGGATAGAGGAAAAGCATCTCTATGTAAAAAGTCAAGAACTTGTACTTTTGATGTTTGGAGATCTTTTACTAAGATAGGCATAATTGATGGTAAAGAGAAAGCAAAATGTAATGGATGTGGTCAGACATATGTATGTAGAGGCTCTAAGATTGGTACTTCAAGTCTTCTTCGTCATATTCCTAAGTGTCCACAGCTTTCTAAGTATCATAATGTTGGCACCATGATGTTAGATCAATCAAGAAAATTAAGGGCCCGACAAATTGATCATAAACGTGCTAGGGAAGTTTTGGCCATGGCTATTATTGAGCATGATCTTCCATATGCTTTTGTTGAATATAGGTAGATTAGGGAATTTAACAAGATTTTAAATCCAGATGTGAAGCACATTAGTCGGAATACTGCAGTGTCTAATGTATGGAAATATTATATTCAACAAAAGGATAAATTGAAGGAAGCTATGTTAAGAAGTCCTAGTAGAATATGTTTAACTTCTGATTGTTGGACTGCTTGAACGTATGAAGGATATATTTGTTTGACTGCATATTTTGTTGATGAACATTGGAAGCTTAATAGTAAAATTCTCTCCTTTTGTAAAATGGAACCTCCACACACTGGTATTGAGTTAGCCAACAAAGTATTTGAATGTTTGAGAGAATGGGCAATAGAAATGAAAGTATTTTCAATCACTTTGGATAATGCTTCTGTAAATGACAATATGCAAGAGATATTGAAAGATCTTTTATATTTGCAAAATGGTTTTTTGTGTGACGGTGAATTTTTCCATGTGAGATGTTGTGCCCATATCTTAAACCTCATAATTCAAGAGGCCTTAAAAGTGGCTAGTGGAGCTTTGCACATGATTAGGGAGAGCATTAAATATGTTAAAGCTTCAGAAGCGAGGATGATTGCTTTCAAGGAGTGTGTGAAAGCAATTGGTAACATTGACAATACAATGGGTTTACGGTTAGATGTTCCTACTAGATGGAATTTCACCTTTACAATGCTTGAAAGTACAATTAGGTATCGTCGTGCCTTTTGTAGACTATCAATGACTGATAGGAATTTCAAGACATGTCCTTTAAATGAAGAGTGGACAAGAGGAGAGCAGATGTGTGAGTTCCTTCGTCCATTCAATACCATACTAATTTGTTTTCAGGTTCAAGTTACCCCATATCGAACACATATTTCTTACAGGTGTGGAAAATTGAATGTTCGTTGATGAAAAATTTGAATAATACTGACATAGTGATCAAAGAAATGGCAATGAAGATGAAAACAAAGTTTGACAAGTATTGGGGTGATTATAGTGTTATCCTTACTATGGCTGCTATTCTTGATCCTCGCATGAAGTTTGAGGTGTTGCGTTTTTCTTATAATATGCTTGATCCTATGACTTGTCAAGATAAGCTTGACAATATTAAAACTAAGTTATATTGCATTTATGCCCAATATGAAAAAAATGCAACATCATCAATGTTAATGGGTGAAACAAGTGGTTCAATTGTATCGACTAACTTTAGCCAACATTCTCTTACTATTGGAAGGGATGCGGATACTACTAGTGATTTTGATATTCTTGATGTAAGTTTCTTCTACTTCATTAGTAATTTGACTTTGTTTTGTCTATTATTTGATATTTTCATAATAACTCATTATTTCTTATATGTACTTGGAATATAGGAGTATATTGATTTTGTTAGTGAAACCATTTCTTCTACTGGAAAATCTGAATTGGATCATTATTTGGATGAGGCAAAGCTTGACCCTAAGTATGCTAAAAAGTTAGATGTCTTGGAATATTGGAAGGAGAATCAATATCGATTCCCTACCCTATCAAAAATGGCATGTGACATACTTAGCATTCCAATCACTACTGTTGCTAGTGAATCTGCTTTTAGCATTGGCTCACGGATCATGAACAAGTATAGGTGTAGTCTTCTTCCAGAAAATGTCTAAGCTCTTATTTGTACACGCAATTGGCTACATGGTTTCAACGGTATTAATTTACAATTTATGACTTTCTTATGTTATGATTTGTATAGTAATATATGTGTGTTTGACAAAAATTTAATTATTTCTTATTTTAGTTGATGTAGATGCTCATTGTGAAGGTAAAGAGATTGATAGTGACAATGGTGATCAAGTTTCAAATATGGCTACAATTCAATATTCCAATTTTATTGATGCTCTTTAGTAATAGTGGAACTTTAGAATGATTATGTATTTGTGATTTGCTATATTTGAAATTTCATCATTTTGTATATTTTTTTTTTAATTTTCTAAGTATATTAAAGTGATAAGACATTGAAATTGTTTTTTCAAAATTTGTTTATTTTTTGGTTGGTTAAACGAGCCAGCCTACCTAACTCACCAGGTGGGCCGGGTTGAGGTTTTCAACCCACCTTCGTATGGTGGGTTAAACGGGCTGGCTCGTTTAACCTACCAACTCGGGTGGGCTGGCTTGGTAGGTCGAGTTGGCCCACTTTGACAGCTATACTTTCATCATCATTATCTTGAAAAGAGATGTCATCACAAATATTTTTGGATTTAAGTTGTGTATGTTTTATTTAGGAAGAGTTCTTTTTTCTTTACACCAATAAAATTTAGAGAAATGAAGACTAATTTAATACACATATTATATTCTGTATATAAACTACATTAGTTGCAAATACAACTTTTTTCGGATTGATTATAAATTTAAATTGCAATTATATAACGCATAAACTTAATTTGCATAATATTATCATCAAAATCATGAGCCTTGTATTAAATCTTAAAGCTAAATTTAATAATTGACGTTGTATTGTAAAACATATTTTCTATTAATGATCTAATTGTAAAACATATATTTTATGTTTAGGAAAAATTATCAATAAATATTTTTTTCTTAGAAAGTAAATTATTAATCTTATTTTAATCATTATAGAATTTAACTTTTAATTTTTTTAAGTTATTCTCTTTTTTCTTATATTAATCTTTAAATTTTTATTTAAGTTCATGCTTCATCACATATCTTTTTTCTTATAGTACTTCAAATAATTTAAAATTTGTGATTTATATGCATAATGGCATTAAAAAAAAATACATTAATCACTTGTATTGTTTGTAATTAACATGATATATATATTTACTCTTTGTATAAAGAGATCAATTTAATTTATTAATCAAGTATTGCTACAATATGACTTTATTATAACTTATAAATCATTATGCTCCAATCAATTATCAAGAAAAAAGTCAAGTGATTGTATAACATTGAAGTGAACTCCATTGAAAACAATTTTACACTCTTATTAAGATTGAACATGCATGCACAAAAGCTTATAGAATTCAAAGAAATTATAAAGTAGATAGAACCACAAAATTTGGTTATTTTTTATAAGATTAAACTTTATCATAACTCAAGGACACATGGAGCTATGACTTTTGACAACATTTATATTAAAGGTAGAAGAGTTGTTAAATATAACATTAAAATTAATAAAAATAATCATGTTAGAGGCAGTTGAAGAGTTATTGCACAGAGAGCTAAATGTTTGATTAATTGAAACTTTTTGTTGCTCAAACAAAGTTCCCATGTTAAAGGAAGCATTCTTTAAATGTATAACTAGTTTATTTGCCAGTGTGTTGCACAAGCCTTAAAGAAAATTAATTTGTTTATTTATATGCTAATACATATTAAATTCATAGGTTCAATGAGAGAACACTATCATAAAATATCTTTTACATATGAAGTAGATCCGATTATTGTTCTTTTGGGAAAACTTTCAGAAATTGATAGAATCACATTTGACTCTATTTTTGACTTTGAGTAATATATGATAATAAATTATCCAAATCATTGAATAAACCATTCAATCATATACTATTTTTTCTTATTTTAATTTTGGACTTTGTCAAATTATATTTGTATTCCCTTGTTATAAAGTTTAAGAGATAGCTAATGAATTAATTTTTTTTGTTGACTTAAAAATTATCTGAATTTCAAAGAATTCCTTATTTAAGAGGCGTTTAATTAGTTCATAAATTTTTTTGTTCACTTTAAAAGAATTTTTGAGTTTGAAAAATTAATAATTTAGGATGTGGTTAATTAATTCACTAATTAATTAATTCATTAATTTTCTTGTTAATTATAAAAATTTTCAAATTTCAAAGAATTCTAGATTTAAGAGATAGTTAATTAATTCATAGATTAATTACTTCATAATTTTTTTGTTGACTACAAAAAATTTGTGCACTTCAAAAACTTCTTGATACTTATATTAGAAAGGTGAAGAGTCACACACGAGAAGTTGAGAATTTGATCAACCGAAATTTCTTATTGATTACATGTTAATAGGAGCCCACTTAATATAATAGATAGATTAATTTAGGATAATTTACCAGAGAATCCCTAGTAATTAAATGTGGGTCGTTGGATGAAATCTTAATGGCTTAGATTGAAAGATGAAAATGTTTTATAGAACTGCATGTGACATGGTAATTAATAACCATGTGTAGTCTTTAATAAAAATTTTCTACTGTTAGATTTCTATCCAATAACTTATATTTTATAGGAGATTATCTTGTAACAATGTTACATGAGAAAATCCATATTCAATGTTAAAGGGGACTTCAAATGATTTTTAAATCCCCTTGTAATTTCAAAAGGTTTTTAATGTTTTTTGTATGACTAGGTGGATCCAGAATTACAAGTCCACTTAACACACAAAGGAGAATCAGAATTTCTCTATTTTTTAAAAGATATAATATATTTATATTAGTTAAGGCTTTGCAAAATTAAACTCAAATTACATCCTCCTCGTTCATTTCTTATTTGACAATACGAGCTATTTTACTTAACATTGCAAGCAATAATGAATAAGTATTATTTAAAACAAAACGGCAACTATTTTTTTCAAAATTTGATAAAATAAAATTTTGCTCATTTTAAATATAGTTAAATAATTATATAATGTAATATAAATATAATTATAAATATTGATATAATAAACTATAAATAATTATATTTCATTCATTAACAAGTTTCTTTATTATAAATTCTTTATTATTTTTTTTTTTTCACTCTTTCAATTGCTACTTTCAAAAATTTCTATTTGTTAGAAGTGATATTTCTCTATATGTAGGTGGTCCTCCTCAACATGAATCTTCCACCTTTGGCTCTCAATTTCTTCCACTCTTTCAGCTACTGCATTAAAAAAATTTTCATTTGCCAAAACCGGTATTCCATTAGTCTGCATTTTCATGTATTTTTTTTTTAATTTTATATTGGCACAAAGTTGTATTTTGTTACATATTTGAATGAGGAAAAAAGGAAAAATTAATCAATTGGTCCCTATAATTTACATCAAATTTCAAGTTGATCCCTATACTTTATTTTCTTTCAAATTACTCCTTATACTTTTTGAAAATTACATTATTGTCCTTGTTACTCTCATATTTACCACTGGTAGAAATCTAGTGACATGGCATATAATATTTGAGGTGGAAACTTGAAAAATGAAGTAAATAAATTCTTCGGTGCCTTCAAGAATTTGAGGGCACCGATGCCTTCATTACATGGACAAAAGTAATAAAACTAATCGTAAAGCATGTTAAAAAGAGAAGTAATAGAAAAAAAATAAAAAAAATACCAACATTAAGTTTGTATATTTTGCAAATAGTCCTTTGATATATATACTAATACTTAATATTAATAATATTTATATTCTTTCAACATATTTTACTTTTTTTTATTTTATTTTAATTGAGATCTAAATATATTTTGTGTTTCATTTTCTCTTTGCAAAATCTTGTAATCCCTTTTCCATTATGAATATATTTTCAACTACAAAAATGTTTTCATAATCAAGTGATGTGACATGGAAGGATGTTTTAAAAATTATAATAAAATAAAAATTCGCAACAGAACTTCGATTTCGATCTAGCAATATACAGAGGAGGTGGGAAGGAGGTAGGGGAAATTGATAGACAAATATTTTAAAAATTAGAATCCAAAAAAAAAATTTGTAATTGAACTTCGATTTTACAATACACAGAGGAGGTGTTGGGACAGAAAAGGTAGGAATGAGGTGAAGGAAAAGTTGCAATGAGAATTTATGATGAAAAAGGCGGTTGGAATTTCTAACCAATTTTTCAGTTAGAAATTCCGACCAAATTTCAATAGGACATTATGAAAATAATTAAAAAAAATAATAAATTTAGGCGGTTAGAATTTCCAACCAATTTTTTCAGTAGGACATTACAAAAATATTAAAAAGAATAAATTTATATTAATATACTTAGAAATGAATAAAATGAAAAGAATATAAAAAATTATAAAGGTATTTAAAAATATTTTAGTATAATGTCTCTTAAAATTCATTTGTAGTTGAAATTATTATAAATAATATAAAAATATAGTACAAATTTGTACAAATCATTACATTATAAATAAAAGCTCTATAGTAAAATACATTTAATAAATGACCTACAATGATCATATCTCCTCTTATTAATTCTCTCTTCCTTTCTTTAATATCCTTATCACCTGCTTCTTTGTATTATTTTGACATCTCCAACAACATTTGAAAGCTACACAATAAATCATAGGTATGCATTTATCTCTTCCTCTCATACTCATATTTATAGTTAAAGAATAATTGATATGGTGACTAATCACGAGTTTGAAGTTTTTCCTAAACCATAAAATTTTCTAACTTAAACATATTTAATATTTTTATTGTTTCAAAATGTTATGTTCTATTAATAAAAGTTGGTAATTTGCAACTCCTTCAAAAATATTAATTTATTTTTATGAAAAACCTTGGCATCATAATGAAATACATAAATTGTAAGATTACATTGTAAATTATATCAATAGTGGGTAGTAAGTTGTAGTAAGATGTTTAGAGATTATTAGGGCAAAATCATAAATAAAAAGTGTTTACCTTCAATGCTAGATGGAAATTGTCATTTTATTTATGATAAATATTTACTATGATAGACGATATGTAATAATTATAAATATGGGTTAAATGTGGTGTGTAATAAAAATTTTATTAAAACTTGAATTACAAATTTAAAACTGGGAAGAAAAGAATATGGACAAACATGAATACCTTGATCTTAGTGATGATGAGTGTGGTTGGAATGCTCAAGAATATTATAGTGATAGTTTAGGAGGGTCACACCCAAAAGAAGATGAAGGGATGAATGGTGAACAAGTGGAGCAAAATATTGAACATGATAACCAAAGAGATTAAGTAAATGATGATTCAGGGAATGATGAAACGATGTGTATAGCTAGACTAAAGGCAAGTGACATAATTGGGCTTGAATTTTTATGTGAGGATGCAGCGTACAAGTTTTATCATAAATATGCATTGTGTGTGGAGTTCGCTGTTCGCAAACACAACATCTATCATGACAACAAAGGACTGATCACACGATGTGAATTTGTTTGCAGCAACAAAGGTTTTAGGGAGTTGAAACATATTAGAAAAGAAAATATAACAAGAGAGGCAAGAGCTACGATAAGAAGTGGATGTAAGGTGACGTTATGTGTGTGCTTAAATGGTGAAACTGATAAATAGGTGGTTACAAGCATAATAGAAGAGCATAACCATGAGCTTGTTCTAACAAATTTAGTACATCTCATCCGTGGTAATTGAAAAATGTCAAAAGCATAGAAAGTGCATATTGATAACATGCATACATACGAAGTCAGGCTGTGTCACATAATGGGGTTTATGGTTGGGCATGGAGGAGGTTATATTAGAGTTGGTTTTTGCAAGAGGGACCTATACACTCACATTGACAAGGCTAAATGTGCTAAAATTGTAGATGGTGATGCTTTTACAGCTCTGAGCTATTTGCAATGCAAGGTAAATATTGATCCTATATTCTTTGCTAGTTACACTATAACTAAGGAAGGATGATTGCTTAATTTGTTCAAGGCTGACAACATTAGTTGTGTTAACTACAAATGTTTTAAAGATGTTACATCATTTGATAGCATGTACAAAATAAACAAATATGGGAAGCCTTTGGTTATTTTCTTAAGCAAAATTACCATAGAGGCACTACCATATTTGTATGTGATCTAGTATCAGATAAAACCACCAGGACATATAAATGGGTGTTGAAAACATTTGTCAAGGCTATGTTCAACAAGCACCCGATGGCGATTGTGTCTGATGGTGACAAAGTAATGATGACTACAATAAGGGAGGTTTTGCTAAATGCACACATAGGCTTTGTTTGTAGCACGTAAACGAAAATGCAACCAAATGGGTCTATAACAAAGAGTTTTTTGATCAATTTGCCACTTGCATGTATCCAGATTTTATAGCAGATGAGTTTAAGATTTATTGAAAGAGCATGGTAGATGGCCTTGGTTTAGCCCGAAATAAGTGAGTAATGAAGACTTACGATTACAAGAAGATTTGGGCTATCGCATACCTTCGTGACAAATACTTTGCTGGGGTGAGAACAACATCACAATGCGAGGATATAAACTCATTTATCAAAAGATATACACCGTCTTGGAGGAGTTTGGTAGACTTCTTATATAACTTTGAATAGGCAGTGAGGGAATAAAAGAATAATAGCACTGTCCATATTATGAATCGCTTTACACTAACCTTATCTTGACAACTCCTATGGAGAAACTTGAAAGGAATGCACTTTTACACAAGCCATGCCTTCAATGGTTGAGAATACACTATTATATATGATTCTCATAAGAAAGAGTTTGAATGCGACTGCCACACATTTTGAATCCCTAGGACTACCATGTGCACTCATCCTATGTGTGTTGAAAAAGGAAGATATTTATGCTATTTGAGAAAGTACCAAATTGGTCCTTTACTTTTACACTTTGTGATAATTTGGTACTTCACAAATAATTGTGACAAATCACTCCATCAGAAATCCTATTTTATGCAAAATCAATTCCTTATTAATCCAAGTAGAGATTGATTTTGTATAAATTTGAATTTGTGAGGGACTAATTTTGTATAAATTTAAATTTGTAAGGGACTAATTTGTCACGATTAATTTGTAAAGGACCAAATTTTCATAAAGTGCAAAAGTGAAGGACCAATATTATACTTTTCTCGACTGAGAGGCACCAATAACTAAAAAAAGGGGAGAAGCTGACAACTCAAATTGTTTGATGCTAGGACATAATACCCTTATATGTCCCAAAAAAGGGCATGGCAACTCAGAGTACCCTACTTGTGATGACCACACGTAAGAGTCAACAAGCATAGGAATGTTAAGTTATAAAACATAAGTATCGCTAGTTCCGCCCTATCAACCATACATACTTTTTATAATCCTCTAAATTACCAGCACCATTTACTTTTGATTTTGTATAAATAGCCTCTGCCCAATCTAACATGTCCATGGTATGCTCTAAGTTTAGGGTTTTGTAGGAAAATGTTTCTACCTCTGAACATAATTTTTTTCAAATTATGTGCACTAATATATGCTTTAATTTCATTCAACACAGTACTATGAAGATATACCTTATACCCTTAATGTGTAAAATCCATGGCTAAATAACTACTATCCCAAGAATAACTAACAAACTATGTGACATTGTTAAGAATTGATGTGATGCTTTTATGTAATCATATATGATTACCTATAATTATGTTATGACATTCAATTATCAAGTTAATTTCATGTTATAACATCTTGTCATTCTCAAATTAGTTAACTTTATTATTTTGGCACTAAATACAACAAATTTTATTGATAAGCATAGTATAATAGTATGTAATTTGATATAAAAGTCTATAACGTTGTAAATGAATAACATATAATGCAAATATAATATCAAAACACATATGATTCCCTTAGATTTAGTTATTTCATGTATTATTAGAATTTTATATATAACAGATTCAATAATGTTACAACTTATTTTTATAACTAAATCCCAACAAAAATTTTGGGATTATCCGTACTCATATTTTTCCAAAAATATGAATTTAAGAGCAATAATAATGGCATACATACTTCTCTACTAAAATGGCACAAAGTTTGGAAAAATGGAATTAACAGAATGTGATTTGTGATGGCTGATACGGTTGAAAATTCCCACTGGCTTTCAATAAGAATAGGGCTCTATTACTTATTTAAAAAATAATGAAAAAGCATTCTTACTGTGTTAACGATTGGAAATTCTCACCGTTGTTCAGTAGGAATGGGTTTGCCAAAATAGTGAAACATCTCGAAACCCTAAAATTCTACATGCCCTGTATGAGAGTGAAGCTTGCAAAGGTGAAACCCTAGCTCGGTATATAATTCTCAAGGTTGACTTTCATGCTTTCGTGCTTCATAAAGTACTTAGATAATTTGAATATTCAGAGGATTTAAACCATCATTCTCCATGGCTTTTCCAGAAGATAAAGAAGTGAAAGATCTCAACGGTGACTCTGCAAGCTCTCATGTGTGTGAAAAGGTAATGCGTATTTCTTTTTGCACGATGAGTGTTCTAAAACATTGCATACATGGGATATCAGCAAGATAAAAAAAGAGATGAAAAAAAAAGATAACTTAGAAGTAAGAGAGGAACTTTGAATTGTGTAGAAGAATGCTCAAAATATTATCAAAGCTGATATTTCAACACTTTAAGTTACACCTAATATTGAAAGTAACAATATGACTGGTTTTGAAACTCCAGTTTCTCATAATCTCTATGTATCCAATTAATTAGGGCACAATGGTGGTCTAATTTTCAAGTAATCTCTTCTCTTCTTTTGACATCAAACTTTTTATTTGTAAACATTATAGTCCAACTAACTGCTATATCATGGTTTAGGAACGTTATTGTTGGTTGGTTAAACAAGACAACCAAATTTGGCAGTATTTTAAACATTACGTGCAAACCCGCTTAAAGGATTACATTGCTCATGCCCAAAAAAAAGGGTCAACATTCGGTATGGATATGAGAACATATATAGAATGATTTATGTTCAACTTGGAACAGTATAACATTCATACAACAAAGTGAGACTAGAAAAAAAAAAAAATAGAGCATGCTCTACATCTTTCTTTATTGGCAGTTCTATATCAATGATGGAAGACGCTAAAAGTTAGTAATTAATCATATATCTAAGCCCAATTTTAATTCACTTTACATATATTTTCCTTTCTTGATATGTAATTTCCTTGCAAATTTCATTGCAGGCACAAGAATTGGTAATGAAGTTATGCCATACGATGTATTCAGATGGACCTACCAAAGAGATAATTAATAGGTTGACAACAAATCTAAAGCTATATCTGTGTGTCAGTTGAGGCATAAATAATATAATTACGTATGATATTGAACCTGCAATCACTTCATATATTTATTTTATTTTAAATTTACTCATTTGTCCTTTTAGAAGGAGTACGAAAAAAGGCTCCATATATGGTTTAGGAGATTTAGGCTAAAATATTGCTAGTAATCCTATTATCGAATACAATTGGGGTAATAGGCCCTCTTACACTTATATACCAACCATTGATGAAGTGACTAAGACTCAATTTACTGAGGCAACAAAGGCAGAATTTGAGCCCATAATTCATGAACATCATTGACGAATTATAGAGTTACAATCACAATGCACTCAGTTGTCCCAATTTGTCAGCTAGTGCAACCCCCAATCCGACCAGAATGCTCAACCATATAGCCTGATATGTTATATATTTATGATCATGTAGATGATGAGAATTTGAATGAAGACAACTAGGATGATCATGAATTATTTGTGTATTATTATGGTGTGTATAAAGAGCTTACTTGTAAAAAACATATATGATTGTGCTAGTAAATCTATTTTCGAAGAAACAATTGTTTGATCTATATAAATTGACAAGCATATCAAATTGATTTTCATGGTGTAATCAACATAGAAATTGCATATGCTAAAAGAAATTAAGAAATTTGAATATTTATTAATTATTTTTTTATAATGTTATATTATGTACATTGTAATAATAATAAATATATATTCAGTCTTAATTATAATAATGTAATTTCTTAATGTAAAATTGTTTTAATGAAATTAATTTTGATAATATAATTAACACATATATTTTCAATCACATCAAACTAATTTATAAAATTAACTTATATTTTATTATAATTTTTTATTCTTGATTATACAAATATTACTTCTACTATATTTTAGAATAGAATTATATATATATATATATATATATATATATATTATGTTTAAATTTAATTCAAGAATTATCCTAAAACATTATTACTAAAATAAAATTACAAATATATATATACACACACACCTATCTATACATATATATTTAAGCTCTTAATTAGAAAAAAGTATTCCCACTGAATTTTGGTTGGAAAATCTGTTTGTTTTGTCTGAATTTTGGTTCAAAAGTTTGTTTGTTTATTTGGTTGGAAATTCTAACCATTCAAATGGTCAGAACTTCTGACCCCCTCCATCCCTTACCTTCTGTCGTTTTGCTTGTGCTATGGTTATTTCTTATTTCTTCTTCTCCTTCAACACCTTTTATTCTTTCTTCTTTTATATTTTCAATATTTTTATTTTATTACATTGACTTTGTATTTTGTTATATGTTATATTTTTTCTCTAATATTTTATACAAGTTTTTCATTAATGTTCATTGTGTTTTTTCCTTCATTCTGAAACTTAAATAATATATACAAAACTTTCACAAGAGTCTTCTATTTTTTATATTTATATTTTTCATAGATTAGTTTGAGTTAAAAAGTTAAATAAATAAAATATATGGAAAAATTTAAAAATTTAATTAGTATTGGGACTTAATATGTATGAGACAATTAGTAAGGTTATATTGTAAATTAAATAAGAAATTAGGGCCTTTTTTTTCTAATTTTAACATTTATTTATTTTCTTACTTAATAAGACACGTGACATTACTTCATTCATCCACATAATAAAGGCACCGATGCCCTCAAATACTTGAGATTACTGAAGAATTCACCAATAAAGTAAAAGAAGTCTCTAACCAAATCGGCTTAGCTTCGAAAGCCATTTTCTCTCCCTCCCTAAACCCAAAAACCATTTCTAATATCCTCTTTTACACCCAATCCCTTCACATATTCCCCTCTAACCTTCCCTATGGTTCCACTCTAATATGACGTAGTGTTCTATACTCTTCATTTTCTTTTTCTTATTTTTCTTCTCAAGCTCTAGGCATCTCCTTCCCACCATCCACCATGAGAGTGAAGATAATAGCCATCATTGCCAACAAGACTAGTCTAGCAAGATGTGTATTGAACCAGAAATATTCGTTTATGAATGTTCTGCCACAGGTTTGTGAAGATCTAGGCAGGTCAAGAACACCTATAGATTACATGTTGGCTAACTATGCGAAAACAATTTGTTAAATCGAGAATGGAAGGGTGTCAAGGTGAAATGAAGTTATTATTCAGCAAATGAAAGTAATATGATAAGAAAAGCAAAGGAATTACTTTAACAGGCAATAATCCCATCAATAACTTTCAAATATGTTACTAGATGAAAGAAATATAGAATACAGAGAGATTATTAGAAAGTGCATCCCCAACAACTCTGGGTGCATGTTCCATATCCAATAATTTAATATTTTATGAATTTTTAATAAGACAATAAGGTGTTTTTATTATTTTTAAAATTGCAACCTATATAATTTACTCTTAATAAATGGATAAATAAATTAATTAAAATGAACATAGATCGAATCTCAAGTAGGAAATTTTATGTAACCGGAATTTGCAAAACTAAGCCATTACCTTGAACAATCAATCTCATGGTTTAATAAAAAGAGAAACCACAATCACGAAAAAGATTATGTCGTGTTGGAGAACTATAGGCAAGAGAATATGAGAAAGGATTAGGTGGATGAGGGGATTGTTAAAAAAGGTAGGAAATTTGATGTGTTAGGTAACCAAACATTGACAAAAAGGGTAGAAAATTTTTATAATTATAGTTTAGTCCTTAAAAGATTGCAATGAAGTCCTTCATCATTTTGTATAAATAGAGAGCTTCAAAACCTCATTTCTCACAACCAAGAAAGGAGCAATCTTATATAGAGAGAGAGAATTGTGAGATATATAAAGAGTTAGGAGATTGGTATTCTTCTATTAGCATATTGTTCTTGCTATATAGAGAGAAAGTGTAACTCCTAATTTTTCTCATAGTGAAGCCTTTTCTTATTTGTACGTGGTTTTTTACCCTATTAGGGTTTTCTACATTAAATTCTGTGTGTCATGTCAAATTATTTACTACAGTTTTGCTTTTATATGGTGTCTATTTCTCTACAAGTGGAATCATAGCCTATTTAGGTGTGTTATTATCTACTTATCGTATGCTCTATGGCTGCCACTAATATAATGGATCTTTCACATCAGAAAATAAGTAAGATTATTTTCACCCAAGGTACTGGGTACTATTCATATGTATGGTTGCTATTCACAAAAAATAGTGGCAGTTATTTTTACTCACAAATAAACTATGATTGAAGTAATGATGGTGAAATTTGAGATTGAAAAGTTCAACGACAGTAATTTCTCACTGTGGAAGCTGAAGATAAAGGTCATTTTGAGAAAAGATAATTATCTTGTGGCTATCAATAAAAGGCCCATGGAATTTACAAATAAAAGTAAATGAAACGAGATGGACATGAATGTAGTTGTAAATCTTCATTTAGCAGTTACAGATGAGCTATTGTCCAATATAGAGGAGAAGAGGATGGTGAAAGAAATTTGGGATCATTTGACCAAATTGTACGAAGCCAAGTTACTACACAACAAAATTTTCCTTAAAAGGAAATTATACACTCTGTGGATGTCTGAAACTACTTCAGTGACGGAACACATCAACACTCTGAATACTCTATTTTCTCAACTCACATCATTGGGTCACAAAATAGAGGTGAATGAACATGCTAAAATTCTACTTCAAAGCCTACTCAATTCCTATCACCAACTTGTTATCAACCTGACCAATAATGTCCTTATAGACTATTTAGTTTTTGATGACATTACACTAGTTATTTTTGAAGAAGAAAATTAGTGCAAAAACAAGGAAGACATGTTGATTAGTTTACAACAAGCGGAAGCATTAACAGTGATGAGAGGAAGATCAATAGAACGTGGCTCAAGTGGGAGCTATAATCGAGGTAAATCAAAGTCAATGAGCAAGAAAAATATTAGACGTTTCAAGTGCAATAAAAAGGGACATTACAAAAATGAGTGTTGGAATCTGAAGAAGAATGTAGAGGCCAGAGGCAAAGATACTGAGTCATCAAGTGCTCAGGGATGCATTGCAAGTTCCTCACATGATGGAGAAGTCTTATACAGTGAGGCAGCAATATTTGCTGAAGATAGAAAAAGGTTTAGTGATATCTGGCTTATAGATTCGACTGTAAGATGACACATGACCTCATGGAGAGAATGATTCCATCAATATAAACCTGTCTCTAGAGGATATATGTTTATAGGAGATGATTATTTCTTGAAGATTGCTGGAATAGGCAACATCAAAACTAATGATGTATGATGGTACAACTCGCACCATCCAGGAGGTCCGACATATGAAGGGTCTCAAGAAAAATCTATTGTCTTTAAGACAATTTGATATCAATAGGTATAAAACCCAAATATAAGATGTCATTTTGAAATTCATTAAAGGTGTGCTTGTAGTAATGAAAGCAGAATAGATAACAGGCAACCTATATATGCCTAAAGAAGAAACACAACAACAAGGAGAAGTCTCAGTAGCATCAACTGATCCAGTAAATGAGGAATGAACGATATCGTGGCACCGTAAACTTGGTTACATATCAGAACATGGATTGAAGGTTCTTACAGAATGAAATCTTTTTGCTAGACTCAAAAAGGTTTCTCTACCTTTTTGTGAGCATTGTGTTACAAGTAAGCAACATAGGTTGAAGTTCAATAGTTCTAAAGAGAGAAGTAAAGCTATCTTAGACCTAATGCACTTTGATGTTTGGCAAACACGGGTCTTATCCCTAGGGGGAACAAAGTATTTTGTGTCATTTATTGATGACTACTTTAGGAGATTTTGGGTGTATCTAATCAAGAGAAAAGAAGATGTGTTTAAAGTTTTCAAAACCTTTAAAGCACGTGTAAAATGTGAATTTGAGAAAAGGATTAAATGATTAAGATCAGATAATAAAAGAGAATACACTAGTGATAAATTTAATACTTTCTATTAACAAAAAGGTATTAAGAGGCAATTCATGGTGGCATACACTCCACAGCAAAATGGAGTGGCAGAGTGGATGAACAAGACTTTATTAAAAAAGGACAAGGGCAACACTATAAACTGTTGGAATAGCTAATTTATTTTAGGCAGAAGCAGTCAAGACGTCTTGCTATGGGATTAATTAGTCACCATAAACCAGAATTGATTTGAAGACCCCAATGTAGATATGGATTAGGAAGTCAGCTGATTATACAAACCTCCATATGTTTAAAGCTCCAGTATACATGATGTACAATGCCCAAGAAATTGCAAATCTAGATCTTAAATCTAGAATATGCTTATTCTTGGGATATGCTGACGAAGTAAAAGGGTATCACTTACGGGATCCCACTAACCAAAAGGTTATAGTTATGAGGGATGTCATTTTTCTTGAAAAAAAACAACATATACATGAAGGTGATAACATTTCAAAAGAAATAGTAGAGACCACCACAGTGCAGATTGAAAGGGAAAATAAAATAGAAGTACTAGATTCTTTTAAAGCAGTACTAGAGTATGATGAATAAAAATAATATGATCTTGTGACTTCACAAGTTTGACGGTCAACTCGGGAGAGGAAGGAACCAATTTGGCACTCAGATTACATTATAAAAGGTAATATTGCATATTGTCTACTCACAAAAGATGGAGAGCCTTTAATTTTTCAAGACGCTATGGAAAGCTCAAAAGCTTCTCTATGGTTAATAGTAATGTAAGAAGAAGCCCTTCATAAGAACAAGACATGGGATCTTGTTCCACTACCAAAAGGATGGAAGACCATCGGGAACAAATGGGTGTACAAGATTAAGAGAACTAGTGATGATCAAGTTAAACGATATCGTGCTAGACTGCTAGTAAAAGGATTTACTCTGAAAGAAGGCATTAATTACAATGAGATATTTTCTCTGGTTGTTTGACTCACAATGGTTCAAGTGGTCTTACTAATGTGTGCTACACTTGACTTACATCTAGAATAGTTATATGTGAAAACTACATTTCTTCATAAAGATCTTGATGAAGAAATTTATATGCTCTAGTTGGAAGGGTTTGAAGAAAAAAGAAAAGAGTACTTAGTTTACAAGTTGAACAAATCTCTATATGGTCTCAAAAAAGCACTGAGATGCTAGTATAAGAGATTTAATTCCTTTATCATGAGCCATGTATACAACAGACTGGATGCAGACTCTTGTGCATATATTAAGAGATTTGATGGAAATGTTTTCATTATTTTGCTATTATATGTAGACAACATACTGGTAGTAGGCCCCAGCAAAGATTGTATAAATGAATTAAAGACACAAGTGGCAAGGAAATTTGATATGAAGGACTTGGGACCAATAAACAAGATTCTAAAGATGTAAATTCACCGAGAACAAAATAACATGAAGATTTGGCTTTTTCAAAAAAATTATTTTAAGATGATCTTGTGACACTTTAATATGCATGATTGTAAGCTAATCTCTACCCCACTTCTTGTTAATTTTAAGTTATCCTCAAGCATAAGTCTTAGCAATGAAGAAGAGAGGAAGGAAATGTCTTAAGTATTGTACACATCAGTAGTGGGTAGCTTAATGTTCGCTATGATTTGCACATGACCAAATATTGCACAAGCAGTGGGAGTGGTTAGTCGATATATGGCAAATCCTGGCTTAGAGCATTGAAATGTGGTAAAAAGGGTCCTAAGATACATTGAAGGGACCACAGATGTTGCATTGTGTTACAGGGGATCAAATTTCACCATTAGAGGTTATACAGATTCAGATTTTGTGAGTGATATTGACAATAGCAAATCCACCAGTGGTTATGTGTTTACTCTGGCAGGCGGAGCTGTAAACTGAGTTTAAAAAATGCAACCTATTGTTGCCACTTTAACAACAAAGGTAGAATATATTGTAGCTATACAAGCTAGCAAAGACGCAATCTAGTTAACGATACTATTAGAAAAGCTTGGGCACAATCCTGGGAAGATTACATTATTTTGTGATAATCAAAGTGCTCTTTACTTGGTAAGAATCCAGCATTCCATTCTAAGACTAAACACATACGTGTTTAATATCATTTTGTTTGAGAAAAAGTTGGAAGAAGGAAGTGCAGATATGCAAAAAATCCATACTAAAGATAATTTAGCAGATGCAATGACAAAGCCAGTAAACACTAATAAATTCATATGGTGTAGATTTTCCATTAGCCTAGTAGAGATGTAAGTAGTAGGAAATTGCAATGAAGGAAGAATGGTATGAAGATTGATTGATTCTCACTCAAATCTTCAAGTGGGAAATTGTCAAAAAAGGTAGGAAAGTTGGTGTGTTAGGTAACCAAATATTGACAAAAAAGGTAGGAAATTTTTATAATTGCAGTTTAGTCCTTAGAAAATTGCAATTAAGTCCATTATCCTTTCATATAAATAGAGAGTTTTAGAACTTCATTTCTCACAACCAAGAAAGGAGCAATCCTATATAGTGAGAGAGAATTATGAGATATATAAATAATTGTGAGATTAGTATTCTCCTATTAGCATATTATTCTTGCTATATAAAGAGAAAGTGTAACTCATAATATTTCTCATAGTGAAGCATTTTCTTTCTTGTCCATGGTTTTTAACCCTATTAGGGTTTTCCATATTAAATTCTGTGTATCATATTAAATTATTTGCTACAGTTTTGCTTCTATCCAGTATCTATTTGCTCTATAGGGATGTTAAGGATGGTTTGAGTTTGAGGAGGCGAAAGAAATGGCTGAAGCATTGGGCGGAGATGTATATTCAACATATGGGTTAGTATAGTGGCATTTTCTAGTCTCCACTTCAGCTACCAAGTGCCACAATCACCAAATTTCTAACACTGTTAAATATAAGGGTAACGGTAAGGACAATAATGTAAGTTTTGGAAAATATAAAGAATGATTTAAAAAAACAAAATATAAGGACCAATTTAAAAATTAATGTAAACTATAAGGACTAATTAATTAATTTTTTTTTAAAAATAATAATTTGATTTTAGATTCTTTGTTAAGGTGATTAAGTTTTAAAAATAGTACAAAAGTAAAAGAGAATCAATGCTGACAAAATGAGTGATGGAGAAGAAAAAAAAATTAATAATTTCGAAATTTGAAAATTAATTTCAAGATAATGAAATGAATGTGAATATAAATATTAAAATATTGAATTTTACATTTTTTTATATTTCATTATATCATCATTTATGATTATATTTAAATTTTATTATATCATTGTATCATTAAAAACTAATTCTAGCTAAATATATTTAAATATAAATATTGTTATATATTTTTATAAAAAAATGGAGAGAATCCAAATTATACATTCCGATATTCCTTTTATGTGTTAGGTGGGGAGCCGTTAAATTGTTTTCAAACTATAGGGGGATTGGGAAGTTTTCATTCTGAGTCCCTTATAGCATTACTTTTTTTTTTTCTTTAATATAAATGAATTCAGAATGATTTAGTGCAAGTTTTAAGGAAGACTCAGATTCAATCAGTCTAAATCACTAAAAGTACAGGATCCAAGTGTAAAATTTTTTATACTATAGAATTCAAAGAATAAAAATTTTTGTTTTATGCAAATGGCTCAAAAAGCTTGTCCGTGAGTCCTTCTTACCATTTTGTCATCGTCACTCCTTGACAAAATTCTTTCTTTTGTGGGCAAAAATTTTCATTTTTCTCTTTTAATTTATTTGTTAATCAAATAATGCTCTAAATATATATATATTTTTTTCTTTCGATGTATCTAAGACTATATACATGTTATTTTCTTCATGATTGATGCTTAAAATGTATAGATGAACATTTCTACACCAATAAAAATGGACATGAAATATTTATAAACTTTTAATTTTTGATCATTTGTAAACATTTACAAAATTTGAAAACCATTTTTCAAATTTTTACTCTTCAATGTTTAAAATTTTTTATGTGCCACGTTTGTATTGGTTTAAAGATAAACAAGAATGGTGAAATATCAAAAAGGCATCAAGTGAGAATAATATGTTCCAACTTAAATAGCAACTTTTTTTCAAAATGTCAAAAAATGAAAATTATATTGACAATTTGGAGAAATATTTGCAAATAAATTAAAGTCAATATGATAAAGGGTAACTAGACATTTATATTATTTAAGTATAGCTCATATTGGGTAATTTTATTATTAATATTTGGTCTAGAGTATAAAATGTTGTATGCATGTCTTTTTTATCATGCTTGACAACACTTAGGCTATATTTGGTATGCTAAAAGAAAGTATATGGGAAAGGGAAGAGGAAAGAAAATGGGAAAGGAATGGAAACTTTTGATATGATATTTTGTTTGGTATAGTTGGAATGGAAAGCTGAATGGAATATGAAAATGTGTTTGGTATGAAGAAAACAATGATGGAAAGCAGATCAAATGACATTAAAAAGTCCATAATGCCCTTAAATATTTTATACAACCTAAAAGTCCAGAATTTAGGTTTTTTGTTTTATTCTTCTTGACTAACCCATGCCTTGCTTGCCATCGATGATCACCAGCAACTTGGATGACATGCTCTATTACTGTTCAGCGACTGCCATAACTAATGTACATGTATCAAACATTTGATTGGCACAATGTCTTTGTCACACTTGTTCGTTATGTCAGAAGGGGCTTAACATTGAAGTGCTAGGGCATATTATCTTCATCCTCAGTACTCTCTATTCCACTATAAGTTAATTCCCTATGTTGTTCATCTTCCCAATGTGCTTTAAACAAAACTTGAGGTATTAGTTTGTTATTACACCTTATCAATTAATTTGACATCAAAAGATAATGAGAGATAACAGTATATAATTATGAATCATACAATTGTTTTGTTACATGTGTATGGCTTTTGTTGATTTTGATTATATGGCAACCAAATATTCTCAAGATTCACTCTTAATTTTAAACCACATTTTGAACATTCAATCTAAGAGAAGTTTTAATATATATTAAACGCTAATCATGGGAAGAAAAATTATTTGATTCCTTGTTGAAAAATGCTTTCTTGACATTTAGGTTTAGGATAATATGAAGTTAAAATGGCAAACCAAATCCTATCATAAGTTAATAATTCCTTGCAACAAAATTATTTGATTCCTTCTTTCAAAATGACAAAAGTTAGAAAATGCTTTTGATCACTTTAAATCCCAATTTTGCAGTAAGAGTCTGGTTGCATTTGTTAATATTCAAATTTATGACAATTTGAAGTTTCTATTTGTTATTTTGCATGGGAGAAGTGAATATTGAAGTTGTAATGGAAGGTTTATGTTTTCATTAATCCATTGGTATGATGATGTGGCCATGATTCATGAGCTATGTTAATTACACTACTTTTTGGATGATTCAGATGACATTTTAAAATATATGATGTATGCCATTGTTCATGTATCAAAGACATTTTTATGTCAGCATATAATGGGAATTACATGTAGGTAAATAGTGATTAGGAAGGCAAGCTCAAGTATAGGAGACAACTGTGGGAACGATGGTTTGTGGTGGAAGAATAGGAATTACTATTAAAATAGACGAGTAGTGATCAGGATATTAGAAACTAAAAAAACCCAAATAAGTTGTATGTTAAGTGTGAGGCAAACCAATTTAAGTTCTTCGACTGGTTAAGGACAATGACAGAACTTGATGTGGTGGGGGATGATACAATATGCACCCATGTTGGTAAACGACATGTTGTACATTCATATAATACTGGGTTTACCTAACTAGTGGGAAGATTATATGAGCAGTTGGTGAGGATCAGGATGATTGGGGTAGTTCTTGTACTTACGAGCATTTCTTTCATAGTATGTTGTTTGCTTATGTCATGAAGGGGTAATTGGATAGGTGTGTCTTGTAACTTTAGAGATGATATTTTTTGTAAATGATGGTATTCCTATGTATTTTCCCAATGTACCAGAAGACTTTGCCATGTTGTGTAATGTAATCTTTGTCGTATCTTTGGGGGTTATGGTTTTTGTAAATGATACTTCCATGTATCAATGTTATGTATGTTACATTTATGTAAATGTGAAGTAGGTTTTTTATACGTTGATATTGGCTATTCTAGCAATACATACATATTATCAATCATTTAAATTTTTAAGACTCAAATTATTACTTTTTCTTCTTAGCATCAATGAGTGTATTTTCTGTCCTTCTGATGATACCTATATTTTATCTTCTTATATCATCTACGATTTGTCAAGTTCAAGGTATGTCTCTATATTCTATAGCTTAAGAATTCACTTTTTTGCTCAGTTGTTGAGATTGTTTTGATGATGACAAATATGTAACAAATATATAATATATGAGTTACAAATATAACATTAATAAGTGCTTACTTAATTAAGTATTTAGACTAACTATTTGGTTTGCAAGTTAAATAACCATTATGTAGGATGGTAAAAAGAATGAAATATTAATACCATGCTTTACCTAAATAGATAGTAAGCAATAAAGGTGCTTTAAATTTTAATTTGGAAGCTTAGTTACATCAAGATAGCCAATGAGTTGAATAAGTATAATTATCATAGGCTAATTTTGTGAAAATTCAATGATTTAAATTTGCATTTATTAGCTCAAGAATATTTGGTTCTCAAAATATAGTTTGGACTTAAAAGATAATGTGATATAGATTTTACTTAAATTTTTTTTTGACATTTAGTCACTATTTTGCTTATATCTCACAAACCATAAGGGGATTTTGATATTAAACTTATTTTTTTAGAAAATGTACTCAACGAACTATATGTCATTAACTTAAAATGGAGTTTAAATGAAAAATTTATGACCATATAAAGTTGAGTGTTGAGATATAGATTTTGCATGAAATTGTTTTTTAAACATTGATCACTGTTTTGATCATATCTCTCTACATATATTTAATTTTGATATGAAACTTATTGCATGGAAAAATAGACTTAAAGAGCTACCCAAAAATAATTATGCACTCAAAAAGGATTTAAAATAAGAAATTTATAACTAATTAATATTAGATTTATGTCACTATAAGTGACCAATCGACTGGTCCCCTTTAGCAAGTCGACTACGACAATATATATTCAAGCTAATGGATATATTCCAAGGACATCCGATTGGAAGGCCCCTAATAGTCAACTAATGTATTGCAAATTTAAAATAATGGTCATATTTTGGAAGGCAGTCAACTGGGGAACCCTGACAATTGACAAGGAATATGTTGAACAAAATTTTCAAATGTAAATAATGACTCTTTTGAGTATGTAACGACTATATTTCATATTGATTTATATATATGACCTTTCAAATATATTTTGAGAATAACCAAATTCTAAAATGTGATCTTTAACTTATTATATTATCTTTGAGAAAGAAACAATCGTCATTGAGCAAAAACTTGCATATTCTCTATCATTTGAGTTCTTCGAGCTTCATCTCGTATATATATTACTTTTAGATAGTTTATTCATCTGTAATTCTTTTTTCTTTGAGAGAGAGAAAGTAAAAATGGTTCCTTCATTTCTTTTAAGCAAAGAGTGCTTGAGTTAAAGGAGCGGATCTCCTCGGGTATTAGTCAAGGAGGTTCCTTGAAGGAATCAAGCAGAGAGTGCTTGGGTTAAGAGGGAGGTTCCCCTTGGTGAAGTTTAAGGAGGTTCCTTGAAGGTGTCAAGTAATGAGAGCTTGAGTTTAGGAAGAGGTTTTTCTTGGGAATTGAAATTTGAGAGAGACGTTCTCCTTGATTGTTGTAATTGATCATTCAGATAGTAGAAAATCCCAAGAGGTTGCTTGAGGACTGGACGTAGACTTAGGTTAGAGCCAAACCAGAATAAATCTCTAAGTTTGCTTTCTCTATCCTTATACTTCTTATATTTTGAATTACCATATTTATGCTTTGTTTTATTGTTGATGTTATACTTGAAGTATTGATCTTTTGTTGCTTACATTCTTTTATGTGTACTTTAAGTAATCCAAATATTAATGCGATTATATAATTGTCTTTACTTAGAAGGAAACTAGCTTTTGAATTTTTTTAAACTACACATTGTTGAATGCTCTATTTGGAAAAAAAATATCCATACTCCAATTATCAACATCTTTGGTTAATATAATTGTTGCTTTACTTCATACTCTTCAAAGTATCTTTCATAATAAGTATTTTTAAAGTAATTTCAAAAGAAATTTTAGAAAACACCTAATTCATCCCCCTTTTAGGTGTTTGTTGCGTGGTCTAACATTAGTTTTAGTTAAAGAAATCCTTCAGGCTTAAATTTAATTCCCACTAACCCAAAAATCTAAAGCAGAATGAATTTGTTTAATATTGGAAAATCATGTCATTTTATGCTACAAAATAGTAAGAGGACTTTCAAAGGGTTTAAATTTGTGTATGCTACAATTTTATGTATGCCATAGATTTTTAAGACAATTTCTTCTTAACAGTTACTGTAAGAATTAACTTTAGTGCTCGAGTGAGGATGCTATTAGGTCTGAATATTCTACATCTGCTTGAAGAATTTTCAAAACTGGATTTGAAATAAAAGAAAGAGATGGAACTTAAATTAATCTATTGTAGTAGGGATAAATTTATTGTAAAATACTCATATAAGTGATGGCATCAAACTAAACTTATTTTTTATTCATAAATTTCACATATCCTGATGATTGGTATAGTAGAATTTGGGAATTAAATCTTTTTAAGTTACAAATTGCTGAATCTTATATACTTGACTATAGTAATGCAGTGGTTAACATAGTTAAGAATGCCAATGGGATCTGCTTTCTTTATGAACTTTTTACAGCATACCTTTTGTTAAACTTGAAGGGTTTGCCAATAAAAAGATATGATCTTATGATCAAAGAGTGAATCACCATAAAGGCATTTGAACATGGTAGAAAATTGACAATACAACTACATTAACATAGCACATATTTGATAAATGAACCATACATGATGGTTAGTGTCTACATAGGTTTATATTAACATATACAATGAGCCACATTACACTTTCAATCCAAGAATAATACATCAATTCACTATTACATGGTTGTCTAAAAACACATTGTCCATCATTCCACTATAATGAACCACATGGTAACATGGAGTTGAATTCTGAGCTTTTTTACTAACCATAACCCTCCATTGGATTACCAGTAATGAACCACATGGGAAAAATAAGTACTGTACAATACAAAAACAAATAGTAAGTAACCTGACTTTAGCATATGAATATATCATTTCACACTAGTTAATTGATAGAACCCATGTAATTGAAATTCAGGACTTCTATTGTCATCATTTTAGATGTTTTTACTCCATCACAATTTTATTCATGCATATACTCAGAATTTTAAAGTCCACACACCATATGGGTGCATGCTAATAGTAGTTGCCACATTGAGTGCCTAGTGTTCAATTCATTTAACCTTTTAATCATGTATTGATGAAAAAAAAATGTATGGGTAGATTAGTGTTACTATTGTAACTAGAAATGAAAAGAATGCATGTGAAAGGTTATTATCACAATGGTAATCAGAAACGTAAAAATCAGATACATAAATTTAGCAATAAATATATAATATCTATGTCATATAGTTGCAGTATTATTTAAATAATAGCTATGGCCAATGTCATCTCCCATAGATAAGTAATGTTTATTTGGGCATATCTAAAAAAAACCTGCAAGTAGAAGTGAGTGTAAACAAAAGTTATTCATTAACTTACTACCAAAACTTATTTTGATCCAATGCCACTCACATGTGAATAGATGTTATTCCACTTTTATAACCCAAATGGATAGAAAACATACTATTTATTGGCTACAATCATCTTATTCACCACAATATTGACATACCATCCAAACACAAAGAAGCTTTTTCATTTCCTCATATGGTCTTGTTCATTCCCTGATTGAAATGCTCACATTAGAAATTATTTTTCAAACGGGCATATAAAAGACAATATCTAACATCAATTACAACCAAAAATCACCATCATGTAAAGAATACCTTTGCATGCCAAAAAGGTCTTTCAAACTAATGCATTGATGGTAGAGTATGCCTGGCCCAAAAGCAACCATGTACAAATTACAAATTGTGTAGGTGAGGACTTAATGCACCTACGAACAACAACCATAGTGCCTATCCACTAGCATTTAAATAAAAAGCAAAAAATCCCATCAAAGTAGGGAAACTACTTAATCAAACTTGGAGCTAGGTAGCCTTAGTTGTATTTGGAATTGTACCAAATGACACAAGGAGTTATGTATCTCTCCTAACAACATGATGGGCAGCAAAGATTTCATCAGGAGATAATCTAGGAATAGACAACAAATCAGTTAATAATGACTCAATTATATCTCTAATGTCTCTATTTCTTGCTAGGTTATCCATGACAGCATATACCCTATCAATTGCTTGTTGAACCTCTTTATCCACCTTATCATACACTTCTTTTAATTTCCCCTACAAACAACTTATCCCTTTCAATGCTTGTATGACACCTTTTTTTAACTCTAACTGAGCCATCTTCATTGTGGGGTGCAGGGATTGTAGAGAATGACATCACATTAGGTTTTGTTTCACTGTGAGCTTCATTGCCCTTGGCTTATGTCTCTTGTTGAATCCTCTTTACTATATCAGCTGCTGATTAGACGTCTTTCCTAGTTGCCTAGTCTCTACCCTAGATTAGTGTCAACTCCTTGTAATAAGGAAAAAGCCTGCTATGATATAGAAAGGCTTTCTGTGAGTCTGCAAAATAATCACAACGTAAATAATAGGGTCACATACCCATATAATAAATCAACAACCATAATCACAATGTGGAAAACTTACTCTAAGATACTCTTTCTACATGGGTTTGACAGTTATCACACACTTTGTGATAGGGTCCAAACCAAACTACTAGTGTCTTTGCCCGTAACCTTATCGTGAACAGTTAGCTAATTGTCTTTACTATCTTTAACCTTGACTGGATATAGGCTATGCCCTTCAAACCACATCCTGGTGCCTTAATCTCCATCATTGCCTCAAGTTGTTGGAGGTATCTAGGTTTGAAAGCTCCATTTTAGTGATACTTACCTTACTCGCATAGCTCAAGCATGTATTTTACAAGTTATGTATCCTCTTTGAAAGTCTAAATATGGTGACCTTTCCTAGCCTACATGCTTGATTCACTCTCCTATGTCATCTTTACATAAGGAAAGGACAACAAGAAACAAACATATCATAAGCAAAGTATGCTCACATCTTCCAATTGTATTTAACATTTATCAACACATCACTAGCAACACATAACTACTAAGATATACAACATCAATACAATATTACAATCACTAATCAACCCTTAACACGATTTACCCTATAATCATTATACATCTCAACATATAATCTATCATGCCAATTGCTCCAAGCATCACTAGGTTTAATTATTTAGAGAGTTGCCCACTGGAGGATCTACATTATCAATTGTATCAACTTCTTCCTCCAAATGATCTATGAAATTATACCTCCATATAAGGTTATGCAACATGTAGCATGAAATTATTACTCAGTTGTGGGTTCTCACTAGATAAAATGATAGGCTTTATAGAATGGTCCAATGCAGCTTCAGCTTCCCAAAACACTATTCAATTACATTCCTAGTAGATGAGTGCCTCATATTAAAACATTCTCATTGGCAACTCAGTTGCCTTCCTTGGCATCACTCATTGAAATGATATCTCTGCCCCTTAAATGGTTCAAGAAAGCCCTTACAGTTGTTTAACTAGCATCAGCAAAAAAGTATTGGCCTAAACATATGCATACATATGTTAGCATCACATATAATACCTATACCATACTAATATCACCAAAAAGATGTGTATGCTCACCACGTGGAACTCTCAATACCCATGCATCAGTTGTAGACCCTTTCATCCCTAATAGAACATATATAACTTGGCCATGTGGGGAGCAATCACTTAGGACATTAGTTAATATCTCCCCTTTTTAGTTACGATACCTCTACTTATCATGCATAGGCACCTTAATCTATATGTGTGTCCCATCTAGGGCACCCAAGCAATTCTATTGAAAAAATAAATGTCAGAATTACTAATATGCTCATTCTAGTTAAATCTTTGTTTGGTTAACTATTTACTTTGAACTACTTCCATCTCTCATCTACTGAATCTCCATCAATGGGTTTTGGTCTTTTTAATAGCTCACCTTGCAATCGCATCGTGGCAGCTAAAACCAAATTAAAATACCTACTCATATTTGTCCCAATCTTATAAATTGAAATTGAATTACCCTATTCTTCATATGATGTGTAAGGATGTGCAGGAAGATAGCAAGCTACTTATCTATAAGCATGTTTTTTGATGGCTTAAAGCCCCTTATTTGATCTAGCATGCCATACAACCTATCAAATGTCTCTCTATGCATCCTAAGGAGGTTGAAATAAGTGATGTCACTATTATTTACTAGGCTCATAAGGTATACTTGTCTAGCATTAAAATTCATTGTGTATGACTTTGGTAAGGACATTTGTTTACAATGAATTACATCGATACATATGACAAGCATAAATTTTTAGATTTCATTCACAATGTTCATCCACCATGACTTTCACTTGGTCTATGGTTGTAAAACAAGTAACCTAAACAAAGAACACACTACATGTCATGACCTTTAGCCAGACAAACTAATATTCCATTATACATCCCATACAGTAATTTACAATGCTCAAACTATTTACAGTTTGTTAAAATCTATACCCCACTGAAAAGTCACAAAAGCAACCGCATGGGAAAAAATAAAGGAAAACACTACAACCACAAGGAACCTCTATATAATGTACATAAGGATAATCAGACACCAAACATATTGTACAACAAATCTCATGTATACAATACACATATAACCCTTTGACAAAATCAGTATAAGTCACTAAATATAAATGTCTTTACAATGTCACAATCCATCTTCATTTTCCATACTTACACACCTACTCAAGATAGCTCAACAACAATTAGTGTAATAATACATAAGCAAAAGGGAACATGTCATACATGGATGTCCAAGTTGGGACTTGTGAAATAAAAAAATATGCCAACCATAAAAGTTTTGTTCAATAAGCCCACACACATGGGTATCGTTATATTATAACAAATGAAAATTACAAATGAAAAGTCCAAGAAAAACTGGAATAAAAATATTAAGCATATTATGATATAAAATATATTAATTTCACATTATACACATTATGTGTAATTGTGTATAATAAAACTCTTATATTTGATTACATCAAATAAACCCCAATTTTATATAAAATTTCACACACATAAAACCATCATTCATCCCTACTTGACCAAAATATTTGTTTTTTTTTTTATTTGGTGTTCAATTTAAGGATGATAAAAGGCCCCTAAATCTGGGATTCTTGCGAAGGATACATTGTCTCATTTAAGGACTCATATTTGAAAAAAAAAAAATTTCTGTAAGGATAGGAATTAGAGAAAAACTCTCCTTGAAGAAAGTTTGGGGATGAGGATGGGGACATGGATATGCCCCTTACCTCATGGGTCAAGGGTTTAGAATTTAGGGTTTAATATGTATATATATATATATACTATTTTTTTATTTTTGTATTTCACTTGTTATTTGTAATTATAATAATTAAAATTTAAAAATTCAACTTAACTTAAAAATTAATTTCACTCATTACATATTAGTTTTTCACTTCTTCGAAACTAGGACAATATATTAGGATTCCTTTCAAAATGCCTTAGAGTTGCAATTCATTGTAATAGATAATAAGAGGTGAATATTAGAAAAAATAATATTACTTATTTGTAAATTAAGATTAAAGATAAACATAAAAATTAGAATTACTTAAATGATTTTATTTTAAATTTAAATATCTTTTTACTGAATTATTTTCATAATTAATTTGCCTTATTAAGAGTTATCTATTGTAACTTATAGAATTTATTGTAAAACTTGTTATTTAAATATATTTGTAATTTTTATGAACTTAATTAGAGCTTATTAGATAATATAAACATGGAGCTTGGACTTTTGATATAGAAAAATTAATCTTTTGGTCCCAATACTTTATAGTAATTTTCAATTTAATCTCTATAGTTTAATTTTTTTTCAATTAACTCCCTATAATTTGCAATCCAAAAAAATTTGCTCTATGCTAACACTCAAAATTATAAAACTGTTAAATATATGCTAAAATAGAAAATGAAGTACACTTGGAATGTCCACTGTGGGTTTATAATTACTATGTGGAAATCTTCTTGGCACATAAGTAAAGTTAGGTTCTAGAGAAAGAAAATTGATGACACAACAACACATGAAGAGGAATACTAAGAGCACAGAGCAATCCAGCAGCCATAGGAAAATGAAGCAAGGTCATGCTACCATATCTTGTTTTCTACTTCGCTTGAAAGTATGCAAGGTATTCTCTTAGGTAATGCATAAGGTATCCATGTTCTTTTATCATATTGTCTCGAGTTGCTCCTTTAGTATCCTTATTCTTTTATCACAAAAATCATAATGTGACACCCTCAATTTTCTTTGCATTATTCAGTTATGTATCTTTCTTTTTTATTTAGAACTCTGTCTTTTGTTTAGTTATACCAAAATAAGATATTGTCCTCCCAGTGGTGCTATTTATACCATTTGCCATTAGTTCATTAGATTTTTTTTCTGTGTTATGAATTGAACACCTTCTTCTAGAAATCATACTTACTCAATGCATATCCAAGTGGTATTTCTATATACGTCTTTCTGATTCACAATCTCATACATTAAACTCCCAATGGCACTAGCATACTCAACTTGTGCAACTGATCTGTTAGTGTTTTCTTTTAAGTTCTATGAATGATCATAAGGTGTGCTTACCTGCTTTATATATAAGTGTTAAAATTTAGTTAACACTTTCTCAATATAATGAGATTGATTCAAGGCAAAACTTCTATTATGTCGAGTTACTTTTACCCCTAAAATTGTATCTACCTCTCTGAGATCTTTCAATTTAAAATTTGAGAATAAATACTTCTCCGTATCATTCACAATAACTATATTTGTCCCAAAGATATGCATATTATCCATATATAAACAGATAATAACACCATGCCCATTTGTGAATTTTGAATAAGCACACTTGTCAGCATTGTTATGCTTAAAACCATGAGACAATATGACTGAATCAAATTGTTTATGCCACTATTTTAGTGTCTGTTTCAAACCATATAATGACATAACCAACTTATAAACTTTATTTTTCATTTCCTAGCAATATGAAGCCTTCAAGTTGTTCTATGTCAACTTCTTCTAATTCACCATTTAGGAAGGTTGTCTTAACATCTATTTGATGCACAAACAAATTATTAAGTGAGGCTAAGGCTAATAAAACCCTTATGGAAGTTATCCTTGTAACTGTAGCATAGGTATCAAAGTTTTCAATCCCTTCCTTTTGTCTAAAATGCTTAGCCACCAACCTTGCTTTAAAAGCTTTTATTGAACCATTTATATGATATTTCATCTAAATACCCATTTACAACCTATAGGTTTTAATCCTGAAGTTAAGTCTACCAATACCTAAGTATTATTTGATAACTTCACTATAGGTTTTGAAATCTTGCTCTATATGCAATAAAATAGGTATATGACTTATAACACTTTCCCTACTACCTTTTACTAAGAAAGTAATAGATTGGAAAGAAATAAAATTAGAGTCTAAATGTTTTTCTTTTCTCACTCTTTGACTCTTTCTAGGTTCAATTTAAGGTACCATTACTGAATTTCTAAGAGATGTAGTGTATTTGTTTTCACCACTAAGTACTTCCTCATGAACTGTGTCTATGGTATCATTAATAAATTTATCTTCAAAGAATTCTACATCTCTAGATTCTATAATTATATTAGATTCAACATCTAAGAGTCTATATGCTTTTGAGTGTTTGGCATATCCTACAAAAACACATTTTAGGACTCTTGGTCCTAATTTGGTTATCTTAAGTTCAAGGACTCTATAAATGCCAAACACTCATAAACTTTAAAGTAATTTAAATTTAGCTTTCTTCCTTTCCATTACTCATATGGGGAAGTTGTGATTGTTTTTAAAGGTATTATATTTAATACATGATTAGCAGCCGATAATGTTTCTCTTTATAAATTTGTAAGCTAACTTCCACTTAGAATCATGGCATTTGTCATATCTACTAGTGTTCAATTTTTTCTTTTTGTCATACCATTTTGTTATGAGGGTAAGGGGCACTAGTTTGATGTATTATATCATTGCTTTCACAAAATTGTAAATTCTGTAGAGAAATATTCTCCACTTCTATCACTTCTAAGTATTTTTATTTTCTTTTCTCTTTGATTTTTTGCCATTGACTTGTAGTATGTAAACATTTCAAAAGCTTGATCCTTGGATTTCATTGAATACACGTTTATTGTCAATAAAAGTAATAAAGTATCAATTTCCCCCTCTAGTTAACATATCATTTAATTCACAAAGTATCAGAATGCATAAGTTCTAAAATTTTAGAATTTCCTTCTACAAAAGGAAATGGTTTTCTTGTCATTTTAGATTGTACACAAATTTCACATTTATCATTAATTTCATTTTCACATGTAATTAAACCAAGTTTTGGCATACACTTTAAAGTTTTAAAATTAATGTGTCCGAATCCACCGTGCCATAAATGAAAAGATTGCTTAATAATATAATAAGAAACTGAATATTTATTAATAATGCTTAACTTGAACATTTCGCAGCATGAGTAACACTTGCCCACAAATACTACATTCTTAGAGATTACAAGTTTATGAGACTCTAAAACTACCTTTAACCCTTTGTTACATAACATATTTGTAGATATAAGGTTTTTCCTAATTTCTGGAACACGAAGAACATTTTATAATATTAATTTCTTTTCAGAAGTGAATTTGTAACTTTATGCTGCCTTTGCTAAGTACTTTTGTTGTATTTCCATTGCCCATAAGAACTTTTTGTCCTTGTTCTGAAACATAATAATTGTTGAATTGATTCTTGTCATGACGGACATGAATAGTTACTTCATAATTGTACCACCAAACAAAAGACTTAGTAGTGGCAGCCATGTTTAACTCAAAGGTCATACTAATGTGCAATTCAGAGACCATAACAACAATCTCATTAGATTTAATCTCAACCATGTTTGCAGTATTAGTATTTCCACTCTTTTTCCTTTTCCGATATCTACAATACTTTTTGAAATGTCCTTTCTCTCCACAGTGAAAATAAGACTTTGTTGTCTTATACTGTTTTCTAGATTAGTAGCAGCAAACTCCAAGTTCTTCCTTTTGTTTTTCCCAAAAATGGTCTTAGTTTTGATTGTTTGCATCCACAAAGTTAACTTTTGACACAGATTCTATATACATTCTTTGTAAAATTTATGTTTCTTATTCAATATGCAAATGCTTTAGAATATAGTCTAAGGTGAAACTCTCTATGGTATGTAACAATTTCTTTCTATAATCATGCCAACTTGGTGGTAACGTTGCAACGATTGCTTTCACTTACACAAATTTAAGAATGTCAATTTTTATATCTTTAAGTTTAGAAACCAAAATTTGGAGATCATGAACTTAGTCTAAAATAAGTGCAAAATCATGTAATTTGTAATCAAAATATTGCATGATAAGAAACTTATCTGTTCCTTGCTTCTCTATATTGTATTTGGCTTCAAGAGCATCCTAGATTTCTTTTAGAAATGTCAAAGATGAGTAAAGATCATACAAATGATTAGATAATGTGTTTAGAATATGACTACAACATAAAACTTCATCCTCAGTCCTCTTTCTACATTCTGACTTTACTTGTTATGATTAATCATCACTAGGAATACTAAGTGGAGCTAGTTCATGATCAAGCAGATACAGAATCCTCAAGGTAGTGAGTAGGAACATCATTTTATCCTTCCATTGATTGAAATTTATTCCATCAAATCTATATAATTTGATGAAATCTTGGTTCATGACTTTGAATGCGAATTCTTGGGTAGTCTCCATCTTCAGAAATATCACCTTAAGATTGTAGGAGAAAATTATTTAACTAGAATATATATACATATATAGATATATATATATATATAAAGATGGAAACAATGCCCAAAAAATATGTGTTTACCACACTGTCCTTAAAGTGATATTTACCCCCACTATGTTTTCTGTAGGGTTAATGGCAAATCACCCTTAAGAGTTATCCTAAGCACTTAGAGATTTACCTATGGTAACCTCTAGAAATCTCTCTAAAAAACTTTGGAATAAAATAGAGCAGAATGTCTAAGAGAAGAGGAGGATGTATAATCTTTTTCCATATTTTCTAATGTATCCAGATTTGTATTTATAACTAGAATCTGTATGAATGCAACTTTTCATGAAAAGTTGTATTCCTCTAAAAATTATGTCTATTTAAAAATTTAAATGAAAATATGACTGTTAAAAAATAAACGTTTAAATTTGAAGAAAAATAAATAAACAATTTATTTATTTATTTATTTAAATAATAATAATAAATATGAAACATATTAGAAATTTAGGACCATTGGATCTTTCTCAATCCAATGTACACACACACGCAGCACATGCCAAGTGCTAATTATTTTTTAAATATAAATTATTTAATAGCATTTAATTTTCCTCCAATTTTCTAATTTAATATGTGATATGAATAGCCTTATATATATTTAAAGCTTATATATATATATATATATATAAGCTTTAAACACATTATCCAATGTGAAACTTGGAAGCCCCTTACAACCAAATACTCTTTCATTTAGTTTTTCAAACTAACTATTTCTAATGGGTATTTTACCACATTGTTTTTTCCACTCAATGTTGCAATGTGAAGAATTTTTTAATAAATATGTAAAAGTTGTAGTTAAATATGAATTTTGAAGGCAAAGAAAGTACAGGTCGAGAGTGACATCCCTTTTGGTTCTATATCTTGTATGAAAAGAGTGTGCGTACGAGATTTCTCAATTTCTAGCAATAACAAAGGAAATTAAGAGAAGAACGAGTAGAAGAGAAGGCTAAACATTGGGTTATGATATAACAAGATGAAATCAATTATTTAAATATAGCTAAAATGTGATGGTAGTGAGATCTATAAAAAAATGATATCATATTTTTATGCATGTTTCTTTTTATCTTAATTTTACATTATTTGAAAGAAGATTTAGTAATATTGACCATTTGATATTGGTTTGTATGACATGAGTCTGATTTGATAATCTATTGCCATATGCAGCTTAAATGATGTAAAGACCTTGTTCTATTTACCGCTGAGCTCCATCTCATCCACACCATTGTGCTTCTCTCGCAATTTTGAAGACAATGTCTTGTTAAATTTTAAAAGAATAAATTCCATACCCATTTTGAATTGTGTCCAATTTTTAGCTATAATGAACATCTCATTGGAAAAACATCAATTTGGATGTGACATTTGGGAATAATTGTCTTTATCACAATTATTAATGAAAAAATATTAATTAATTTTAATACACTTATGTAGCAACTAGTGTAGTGTACCAGTCCTAATAAAATTATTCAAAAAGAATAGTATATAACATTAAAATAATGATATTATTAGAACTAATACACTAAATTAACTGCTACATAAAGTATCTTAGGCCTAGTTAATAATTTTTTAGTATTATTGGGCATAATAAGAAAAAATATAAAGCAAAAGAAATGGTGAACCAAGGTGCTATTTGGATGGAAGCATTGTAGGAGATAATTTCCCGGAGTCCACTTGATATAATGAGCATCTCATTGGAAGAAGGAATTTGGTTCTTAACACTGGAACAGAAGCTAATGAACTAATGGCAAATGGTATAAATAGCACCAAGAAACTACGAGGATGGTACCTTGTTTTAATATGGCCAAACAGGAGATGAAATTCTTGATTTAGAAGGAAGATACACAATTGAAGAGTGCAGAGAAAACTGAGGGTGTGACACTATTTCCTTGTGACAAAAGTACTGGGACACCAAAGGAGCAACCCGGAATAATATCATAAGTGTATAGGTTACAGAATACCTTATGCATTACCTGCGTGAATACCTTGCACAATTTCAAGCAAAGGAGAAGATGAGAGATGGCAGCATAACTTTGTTTCGTTTGCCAATGGCTACTGCGTTGCTCTGTGCTTGTAGGATTCCTCTTCATGCGTTGTAGTGTCGTCAGTTTTCTCTATCTCAAACCTAACTTTACCTGTGTGCCATGTAGATTTCCACTTGGTAGTTCTAAACCCACGTGGACATTCCAAGTGTGCTTCATCTATCATTTTAGCAAATATTTGACGGTGTTATAATTGTGAGTGATGACTGGGAGCAAATTTCATTGGATTGCAAATTATAGGGAGTCAATTGAAAAAAAATTAAACTATAGGGATTGAATTAAAAATTACAATAAAGTATAAGGGCCAAAAGATTAATTTTTCTTTAAATCTAAAATATTTATTATTATCATTTTTTCAATATTTATAAAAAAAATTTCAAGTCCCCGTTAAGATCTTGACAGGAAATAAGGATTAAAAAAAAATCTTCCCTAAACTAGAAAATATAAATAGAGATGGAAATATAATTGTTAATGTTGTAAAATTGTCATCTCTAAATTAATTCCTTTGAAATAAATTGACATGTTAAATAAGAACAATATTGTTTAATATTACAAAATTATTATTTTAATTTTTTATTTATTAAAATACGCAAAATCATCACTTATTTACTAAGAAATAATCACATGTAATCTCTCACATTTTAAAAAATTATTAAATTTAATTCGGAACTCTAAATCTTGAATCTCCCATAGTTTATCCATTTCAACTATTATCCAGTCCGCGCAGTGAAAAGGACAAATTGGGATGAGTGGCATGTTGCGTGAGATAGATTACCACGACATGTTGTGCTAGAAAAGCACGAGAGTCCCGCACAGAAAAAAAAAGAAACGCACTGGCATTATAATATACAATCAAAATTATCACGGAATAAGCACCAACCCCAAATATTAAAAGGAGGATGCACTTGTTATATTTACATTATGTTATTCTTTAATTAAAATATGAAAACTATATAATATGGTTATTACGAATAATTATATGATTTTTAAATTACATTATACATTTATTATATTATTATTGATTAATTATATAATTATTATATATTAATTGAATAATCTGATAATAAAAAAATAAAGTTTTGTATTTAAGTTTTGTTTTTGAAAGAATATGCCTTTTTTTAATAAACTGCATTAATTATATAATAAAGCTTTTGGTGTATTTTCAAAATTTACCACTATGGTGTAATCCCTATGTAGCATATTAGAAGAAATTTTTGTGAAGCAATAAATTGCTAATATATGTTGATTAAATACTAACTTCAAATATTTTATATTTTTAATTTTATTTATGAACCAAAGCTTATTTTAGTTTTTTAACTTACTCTCACAATAACCCAAAACATATCAATTTGTAAATTAGAAATATGGATGAGATTAGAGATAGGGTTACTGGAAAAATAAAAGAAGTACACAGATAAATTGACAAATTTACAAATTAATGTTTTTAAATTATTGAAAAAAAAGGGCTATAAGATAACAAATTTAAAAACAAGAAGCTTTGGGTTCAAGGATAATAATTGAAACAATCATTTCCAGATTGTAACTAAAATACTAAGGTGTGTTAGATAAATTGCTTTTTTTCTTTTTTTTGAGATTTCTGTTAATGTGCATTGCCACATGGTCCAATATGTATGGTTCAATGTGATTTATGTGAACTAATAAATTTTATTTTAAGGCAAGTCCTTCCCTTTTTTTTCTTTCACAAAAGTATCGTATCTTTATGTCTAATTTTATGTTTGAAAACTTCACAAGGTGATAAACCAGAAACACTGGTTTAGTGGAAGGGTGCAATCGATGATGGCAGAAGAATTTCAGTAAATTTTGAACTATTGAATTAAGTTATCAAATAATTTTTAAATTTAATTTTTTAATAAATTTATTGAAGAATTTTCAATAGCTTTGAGTTACTAGAAGATATCCCAACTTGCAATGTACGAGTTCACATTATTATTTATATTATTGGATTCTTTTAAAAGAGTTTATTTTAGAGAAAAGTATAAAATTAATTATTCACTTTTATACTTTATAATAATTTAGTCTTTCACAAATTTAAATTTATACAAAATCAATCACTTACAAATTTAAATTTGTACAAAACTAATCTTTCTATTTAAATTAATAAGAAATTAATTCTATATAAAATAAAATTTTTAAAAAACTAATTTATCACTATTAAATATCAAAAATTAAATTGTCACAAAAATATAAAAATGAAGTACACATTTAATATTTTTCTTGTTTATTTCATTTTTATTCGTAGTCTCATGTATAAATTAAACTTAGTTGCATTTTCTTTTTTGTATCTTTTAATATAGATCAGATTCACGTAGAATAAAGTAATGCATCCCGTCTTTTGTTTCAAATCAATAGTTCTTTTGGTAGGTGATGAGGAAGTTGCCTTTCTCTCTGTTATATGTCATCATAGATGCTCTGTAATGTGACACCAAGTTTTCATATAATTGTAAAACTAATGGTTTTTTGGTACATCGGATATCCCCGAATGAACAATGGTTGGTACATGAAATGCCGTTTAGAATCTTTTGTGCCTTGAATGTCCCAAAAAAAAGAAAGAATCTTTTTAACCATGATAGCATAACAATTTCACCTATAAATTTTTGTTTATATAAATACATATCGAAAAAAAAAAATTTAAATGTGACCTTTTAAAATTTTTTAAAACAATATTATTTATATCTCTCATGTTTCGATCTTGTCTTAATTTGGACATTTACATTTGTTTTGTCTTAAATGGTTTTTCACATTTTCAAAACTTTAAAAAATTAGTCTATTTGTCAACAAATAATTTTTCAACTTAGTACTAATAGACAAGAGGGACCATTTTTTTAATATTAGAAAAATTTAAGTGCCATCTTGAAATACAGCAAATGCATAGGATCAAATTGAAATATGGTCAAAATATAAGAGACCAAAATAATATTTTTTCCCTATATATTTACTCTAATCCAATTAAAATGTAATAAATATATATTTCTCATATTATAATAAAATAATATATAATGTTTAAAATAATTGTACAATTCTCTTTTTAATTAAAAAAATAACAGTTTAGTCCTTTATAAATTAAAAATCTTAAAATAATTATCAAAAAGCTAAAAATCTTATATAATTTTATTTTTGAACTAAGTCTTATCTTAGTCTTTTACACCTTTAAAGTCTTAAAATAAAATTTCATATTTTAAAATTTGACTCAAAATAAATTTTTTAAATGAGATTAAATTTAAAAGTAAAAAAATATTTTAAATTAATTTTTTAAAAATAAGAGAGACCTTAAATTAAAATTAAATTAAATTAAAAAATAAAAAACCAAAACAATACTTTCCCCTTACTTTAAATGATTTGCTTGTTATTATTAACAGACTATTATATAAACACATAAATCAATTTTTCCGAAAATATATATTGTATTTTTCCGTTGATTCTATGACGTTGATTTCAGTCCAAGCAGCCGAGTAACTTCTTACCGGCAGTCTAACTTATCGCCAATGTGATCTGTGAAGTTTCAAAGCAGCGACATTTGATTTCAATAAAATATCCACTCGAGAGTCGTGACCGCTTCTGGAGCCAAGATAATTGTGTTATCACCGTCCCAAAAAGTGCACAAAAAGGCCCACTTCCTTTTCTATATCAAATTTTACCATGACGTCCGCGACTCGCCTGCGACGACTCGGCACGGCCGTCGGGGCAGCCGTCGCCGCCGCATACGGTGGCACAATTCTCCTTCATTCTCCGATCACTGCCTGTGATCATGGAGGAGATGCTCACCTTGCCGCTGTTCGGCAGAAGATCCACGACCCCTACGCCGTCGTTCCGTCGAGAGATGTCCAGCAATCGTCCTTGATCGCTGCTAGCTCGGCTAGTCCTCTCGACATTCTTGTTATTGGTGGTGGCGCGACGGGTTGCGGCGTCGCACTCGACGCTGTGACCCGAGGACTCCGGGTCGGTCTCGTTGAGAGAGAGGATTTTTCTTCTGGAACTTCTTCCCGCTCCACGAAGCTCATTCATGGAGGTACAGATGTTCGTACGTGTAATTGTGTATATTGCTAAATTGTAAGTGATAGGAATAAATTTGACACTAGCGGTTTCCAAACTTTTGTTTATGGAAAATTTAGCAAAAGTCAAGGACCGATGCTATTCTGAATCAAGTTGTAATTTTCTTTTTCATCAATGCTCATCCTGCATGTAGATTTTCAGCTAGTTGGTTCTATGTGCCAATCTGATGTATTAGTACATTTTTTATATTGGTATAATTATTGTCATTGTTGTTGTTGTTGTCTACTGCTACTAAGGTTGCCGAAGTTCTAGCCATATGCATTTTGTTTGCACGGTATTTATTGATCTCATTATCTAAAAGGAGATTGGTGGTAGAACTATAGTCTTGAGTGAATGATAAAATGTGAAACGTAGTTAATAAAACTAAAAAGCTATAACTTAGGAATGCGTAAAAGCACAGAAGTCAAAGGTGGTCAGTGGTTCCTGCGACTTTGAATCTTGAGAAATTTCTGCAAAAATGAATTTCAAATTGTGAAATTTACTATGGGATTTGTATATGCTTATTTTATCTTAAGAAGCAGATAGCAACAGGCCTGAGAATTTCCGTTATGTTGTGGCAATTTATTCATGCACGTCTTAGGGAATTTTTTCCCCATCCGACTTTACATACTTGTTGCTTCTTATTATAACCTTTCAGTGTTCCTGTAAACTACTAGGTGTCCGTTACTTGGAGAAAGCTGTCTTTAATCTTGACTATGGGCAATTGAAGTTAGTATTCCATGCACTTGAGGAGCGTAAGCAGGTTATTGACAATGCACCGCACCTATGCCATGCTTTGCCTTGCATGACACCGTGTTTTGACTGGTTTGAGGTAGTGTACTACTGGATCGGATTGAAAATGTATGATCTGGTCGCAGGAGCACGACTCTTGCACTTATCAAGATATTATTCTGCACAAGAGTCTGTTGAACTCTTCCCCACACTGGCAAGGGAAGGGAAAGGTAGAAGCTTGAGGGGCACTGTAGTTTATTATGATGGCCAGATGAATGATTCGCGACTTAATGTTGGGTTGGCTTGTACTGCTGCGTTAGCTGGTGCAGCTGTGCTGAATCATGCAGAAGTTGTATCCTTTCTGAAGGATGATGTTGGCGAACGAATAATTGGTGCACGAATTCGAGACAATCTATCTGGTAATGGATGTCCTCTTTTCTCCTAATTGTTCCTATGGATTATGGACATCTATTTCTTATATTATTGACATTTTTGTTTATCTCTAGTCTGGTAAGTTGACATGGGTATATTACAGGCGAATGTATGTCACTCACTTTAAAGGCGCCTGGTCATTGTATGACATAGGCACACATTATTCACTTCCAACCTCCCTCCACATTCACATCTATACCCCGGTAGAAATCAGTTATATCTTGATCAAAAAAAAGAAATCAGTTATATCAGTTGGTGGAGCAGAACCATTAGCCTTATTTAAAATTGAATGGGGATTTATAGAACCTCGCATCATAGATGATTAAAAGTTTAACTTTTACTTGAATGCAAATGGGAAGGCAAGTCCTCAGATATGCATGTGTTGGGGCCTGGGGGAGGGTTCTTTGGAAAAATAAATACAATTTCTTTTTTAAGTGTGCATGTGAGTGTATTTAATCTAAACTTGTGAGTTATAATCTTTAAAACTAATTTTTTTTTTCTTGAAGCTTGATTACTTCTGTTTATTTACATGGATGTCAAAATGTGTAGGCAAGGAATTTGATACATATGCAAAAGTAATTGTGAATGCAGCTGGGCCATTTTGTGACTCTGTAAGAAAATTGGCTGACAAGGATGCACAAGCTATGATTTCTCCCAGCAGCGGTGTACATATTGTACTACCTGATTATTATTCTCCTGAAGGAATGGGATTAATTGTTCCTAAAACTAAGGATGGCCGTGTTGTTTTCATGTTGCCATGGCTGGGACGAACAGTAGCTGGAACTACAGATTCCAGCACCACCATTACTTCACTTCCAGAACCACATGAAGATGAAATACAATTTATATTGGATGCCATCTCGGATTACCTTAATATTAAAGTATGTTATCCCTGCCATTACTGTAGACTTCTTATCTCTTTTTACCATTTTTGCTCCTAATGTGAGATTCAGACTCATCTACGTACATATTTGTATGACAATATTTTGCATCATCTTAGGGGGAAACAAAGAGAAAAGAATTTGTATAAGATATCCATTGGCTTCATTCATATAAGGGAAGTCCTTTTTTTCTTTTTTTCTGTTTCTTTACAATGTGTCATGAAATTTAAACCTAGGACCTCTTGCAAACTCCCTGAAGCCCATACCATTAGCCCACTCATAGTTGCTTGATTTCCCCCTTTCTAAATTACCTATGTCTGTCCTTGTAAATTATGATTGAGTTCAAGGGAGATAATGCTAGTAGGGAATCACTCAATCTAGGTGTCATTTTCCTTCCTTTTTATCCTTTTCTCACAGTCTGCTAGTGGAGACTAAAAAATGCCCGGAAAATTTAGGTAAGACGTACAGATGTTCTTTCTGCTTGGAGTGGCATTCGCCCATTGGCAATGGATCCATCAGCAAAAAACACTGAGAGTATCTCCAGGGATCATGTTGTCTGCGAGGATTATCCTGGTTTGGTTACCATAACCGGTGGCAAGTGGACTACCTATCGTAGGTAATTATTGAATGAGCCAAGGTGAAAATTCTTTGTCAAAAGTTTAGTAACTCTATTATGCAAGTAATGTTCCTGCTTCCCTTCTTATCCTCCTGTAAACTTTCTTCTTACACCCTAATATTATACTTACTGCAATATGTTTCAGCATGGCAGAAGATGCAGTTAATGCAGCTATAAAGTCTGGAAAGCTGAGTGCCACCAATGGTTGTGTGACCAACAATCTGCATCTTCTTGGTGGTGAAGGGTGGCATCCTGCGTATTTCACTGTTCTTGCTCAACAGTATATGCGCTTGAAAAGAACATATAGGGGTAAAATTGTTCCTGGGGTAATGGACACTGCTACAGCAAAGCACTTGTCACGTGCATATGGAACTTTGGCTGAACGTGTGGCTATCATAGCTCAGGTTGGTTTGTGTTACTGCATATTTTCTAGTACTTGGGTTAATTGTATTATATAGATTATAGAGTTAGATGAAATCTCAGTGATGGATTTGAAAGATCTTGACTACCAAACATAACAGACTGCATACCAGCACCATTGGTTATTTGGTATCACCGTTCCATTTTTATTTTGCAACTGTAGCTGTTACTGTTGAAATGCTTACATTCTAATAAAACATTGCTTTCTGCATTGTATTTTTCCAGTTGTTTGTTTCTCGTGTTATAACAGTTATGGTCTGTCTTAAGTTAGTTTCCAGTAAAAAAAAATCTCACTTGGATTTTGACATTATTCAATAATGAGTTTTTGTTGTAATTGTACTTCAAAATTATATCTTATTTAGTTCCACTTCTACCATCAATAGATTTAAAAAATTAGCAACGTTTCTTATTTAGGATTGAGCTTCTAGGTCTCGTATTCATAGAGAAATTCTTTTGGTAATATATATTATTTATCATTATCGTGCTGGGTTGATGCTTTGCTACTTTTTACTGTTTTAGGATAACTTGAGGTATTAGTTGCCTCTTGAGAATGAAATCGTAACAACAACCTGAATCAGCATTAAATAAACAGAGGGTATGTTATAAACTGATTTCAAAATTGAGTATGGAATTACCGTAGATAGATGTGGTCATCTGTCTGGTTTGACAAATTAAAGTCCAAAAAGCCGAGAGTTCTAGTTGTGTCGTAAAGATCTGTGGTATGGTGAAAGTCTCTATTACGGTCTATTTATGCATTTTCTACATGTTTGATTAATATTATGGTTTTATCCAAGATGTGGTCGTGGATAATATTGTATTTTTTTTTTTTTTAAATGGCAGAATGAAAATCTGGGCAAGCGACTTGCTCATGGTTACCCATTTCTGGAGGCAGAGGTGGCCTACTGTGCTCGTCATGAATACTGCGAATCTGCTGTTGATTTCATTGCAAGAAGGTCTCGTCTTGCTTTCCTTGACACTGATGCAGCAGGACGGGCATTGCCCCGTGTTATTGAAATATTGGCTTCTGAGCACAAATGGGACAAGTCAAGGCAGAAGGAAGAGTTGAAAAAGGCTAAAGAATTCTTAGAAACTTTTAAATCCTCAAAAAATGCGCAGTTCTACGATGGAAAACACAATTAGTTAGTGCTTTTGTCATCTATCAATGAATTATATATAGAAATTTCGCAGTTCTGTATTACCAAGTTGAACACTTCCTTGGTTCCAAAAGGGACAAACAAGAATATTTGTAATAATTTGTCATCTTGTAAAATTCCCAGGTTCTGGACTTGAAGGACCCGGGAAATTTTTGGGGTGGACTTTCGCTTTTCATTGTCGCTGCAATTCTCTATTTATCTGTCACAGAAGTTTCCTGGGTGTATAGACGATTGTTTATTTGCCTGCATCAGAAAAGATTCGCATGTGTAAGATTGGGTGTTGCTATGATTGATTGTTGGGACGTTGAGCTTTGTACTGTTGGATTTTTATTTTTGTTTAGAATTTTTATCTGGTTCCAAATAATATAAATCTCTAGACAAAGATAGAAATCCATAACTCAAAAAGCTTAACCTCGCATTCTCAAAGATTAAAATTTTAATTTTGGTCCCCCATAAAAGAAATAATTATCAAGTCAGTCTCTTCATGTGTCAACTATTTAAAAGTTTAACGAAGAAGTGTGGTACAATTGGTTAAGCCTCATAATATTAAATGCCATGTCAGCATGCTTTTTTAACTATTTTTTCTGCATAATAAAAAGAATGTGCTTTGAAAGCTCTATTTTCGTTTGATGTATTTTTGGTAATTAATCTACTATAATACTCGTAAATAAAAGAGTGCCACCACAACTTGCTGTAAAGGGGAATGAATGGTGTTTGTCCCGAGGCTAGTTGAATGATTTGGGGAGGATGAAAACTTGGATAATAATGTAAAAGGGCTAATTCTTTGTGTGGAGCCATGTGAATCGAAAGGAAAAATGATGTGAAAGTTCTTCAAATATTTTTTTCAAGAGAAGAAAATGCATGGGGCGTTTTAGTGCAACATTCATACAATAATAATAATATTATTATTATTATTATTAATTTTAATTTTTAATCTTAGTTTTAAAAAGCATTAGATATGAAATTTGATATCGTATGTGAGTTAAAAAGTTAGCACGAGCACTTGAGCTGTATTATGTGCATCTTCCTAAAGTGTTTAAAGTAGATGTTTTCAGAATTTTTTGTTATAATATTGTTAAGTGATCCCTGAAAAATAATAAAAATGTCGTAATTAAATTATTTTGCCATCAGACTGCTCTTACTTCCTTGCCATTCTTCTTCTTCTTCTTTGTATGTCATTAGTGTGCATATCGCTAGTTGAAGTTTGAAGCATTTTCCGTCGCTATTCAGGGCCACTATAGCATGTCCAACATCATAGCACCACCACTGGCCTGAGCTTAACCTTCATTGGCCTCCAGGTGGCCGAAAATAGCTTGGTTCTGGTGAACATGCAGTGGTGCATTTCTAGCTCAAAATTCACAGATTTAGCTATGTTGTACTTCGATTTAGCTTAGGAATTTGATTTCTTAATGAATTTTGGCCAACTCTCTACCATAATTACTGATCAGTTTGATCAAAATAGCTCAAAATTGAAGAAACTCCAATTATAGTATCGTTCATCGAAATTCACTGTTCAAGCAAGAAAGTGAGGAAATTGAGCTCAATTTGATGTAATCCCATCAAATTGAGTTGGGGTTTCACCTCTAGGTGATTTTCGTACCTCTCTCCCTTAGAATCACTAATCAATTGTGAGTTCTAACTTCAGAATTGAAAAACTTCACATTTTTGGTGTATGTGTAATCTTGCAATGAGATGAAATTTGAATTTTTATGCTTCTTAAATATTATTTTGCATCTAGGAAGTGATTTAAGATTATTGGAAATTTTATTCTGAATTATAAGTTGAAATGCTAATTTTCCTTATTTTTCCTAGATTTTTCATAGAGAAAAAGAGACGAAATTTGAATGGGAGACCTTATATGGCTTGATTAAATAGCATTGAACAATAATGTAAGTTGAATGAAGGATTTTGAAATTTAATTGAATAATCTCTATGGTGACATTGGTGTTGATGGTGGGTTATTGGAATTTTAATAAGTGCATAATGAAATATATTAAATAAAATTAAAGGCCATAAGCATTTTTTGGGAATTATCATAGAAAATGGGTCAAAAAATTTGATTTCTTAAGATTTGAGAGGTAAGAGGGGCAAGTGGAATTGAAGAAGTTATAGGTTAAAGGTGAATGAATGACTAGATAAATAGGTAGGTAGAAGGATTATATGGTTAAAATTATTCATGAATATTAGAAGTTAAGAGCATTTTATTTAATGTTATAGGTGGCAAGGACAATTGTCAACAAGGGGATTGTAAACATGGTTCGGAAGAGGTTGGTATATTCCTTTTCAAGTGAGTAGTTATTACTAACTATACTCGTTTTCTGTATTTCAAAATTTTTCCTTTGTAAATTAGTATTTTTATACGCTCTAGTGCCCAAGAACATGCTTCCTAAGATAGTCTAATTTTTTCTTGAGAATTATTCTAATTGCTTTAAAATTCCATTGAATTTTATTGTGAAATTTCATTTATAACTACGTTAGCTTATGAGTAATGATTTAGATGCTGACCAATTCTTAGAATCTCTTATTGAAGGCGTATTGTATTTCTTTTTGAAGATTTTCTGAATAAACTGGTTATATTGAGTGGTTTGGTTCATTATGTGATTTCTAGAAATTTGAAGTTTTATCGCTTCAGTATATCAATAATGATTCTCATGGTTATGAATGAAGTCTGATTGAGTTTAGTTATTGTAAAACTTCCTGGATATTCGAAGAATTTCTATTTAGATTAAAACTTGTTTACACTGTTATGAAATAAAGTGTTTTCTTGGAAATACGTCTAGCACAAGACCCTACAGGTAATGACAGTAGGCGTTGGTCATGGTGTACCATGAACTATATCATTGTACCAAGGCATTGATGTCATCACACTGACTATTCGTGAGCCCATTTGCTCATTACTGATCACTGAACTGTGTTGTTAGTGGTAGCAATGGCTAGCATATGATTACTGATCTACTATTTGGTTATGTGTGATGTCTCAAGGTTTATAAATGTTTATCATTATTTTCTATTTTTATAAATGATTGTGAAACATTCTATCACCCTCATTTGTTCCCCTCTCGAAATAGTTAAGGTTATTTACTCACTGAATGATTATCACTCACCTTTATTTCTCTACATTTTTCAAATTGTAGTGTTGAGCCTGGACCCTCTTTTATAGTATAACGTCAAGATACTTTCCTTTTGGTGAGCCCTGCATTGTCAACAAGGGCAAGAGCTTCTTTTGTTGTAAATATGGTATATATTGATCTTTAGTGGCTTCATATGTCACATGCAGGGTTTTGTAAGATATATATATATATACTGGATTGTTTGATAGAGAACCATTGTGATGTGAGAGTGGAGCTCTTTATATTTTTTTGATATGTCTAATTGTCTATAAAAATTTCAAAAAATTCATATTTCAGGGGAGACATTGTCCAAATTTCCACACAAAAGTCACATAATGCATTAGATATTTATCTTCACTTTCTATAGATTATATATATTAACTAACTGGTATAATTGCGTATACTTTATATGGAAATCTATGATTATTTTGATCAGATTGTATGATTTACTATTGGTTCACGGAGGTGAGTGTGTCTCACCCTTTGTACTAGTCACATCTCTTGTTTAGGGTGTGACATTTAGTTGGAGTTTCGTTGTTGTAAAGGTTGTTTTAGAATTTAGGCTTTATTTAATATGTAGGAATTAGTTGAGAGCATGTGAGACATTATTACATTAATATTTTATTTCATATGAAAGTTTGGAAAGTCTGTGGGAGAGCCTATGGGGATTTTATCCTAACACTGATGGAAGGATTTGGTTTCCATGGAATGAAGTAACTTTTGACAAATGGTTCTCAGATTAAATGGAGTAACAAAGTTAGTCAAACATTATCTAGAGATATTTTTATTAAATGAGTTGCATAATTGAGAATAGAAAAAATAACAAGGCTATGACATTACTAGATTGGGAGTGTTAGGTAGACTTAAAGATAAGGGTTTGGTGTAATGTGTATTTAGTGCTACGTGTATAGTTTTTAGAATAACTAAACTACAGGTATTTTTCCCTGATAGTTAACCTCATGTGATTGTCTGGCTATATATTAGTTATTCTATTTGTATACATGTTTTAAATTGATTTGTAACCAGTATATTAAGAAGTTCTTTATAAAGCAGTAGCTACACCAGACTCATTATTGAGCTGGTTTATAGCAATTTTCTTTCCTTTGCTCTGTTTCGTTCATTGCTTTGACTTGGTATTAGAAACTATAATGGCCTCTTCCAATAACTCTTCCACCTCTAGTGTTGCTCAAAGTCCACTAATGCTCAGTCCTCTTCTCTGTTTGTTTTCCCCAAAGTCACTTCTGTTTTGAGCTTTTCCAGGTAAGCCTGTTCTATTAAACTTAATAGAACGAATTATCTCTTGTGGTAGTCTTTAACTCTCCCCATAATTTGTGGCTACGAGCTTGAGGGGAATATTAATGGCATAAAGCCCAAGCCACCACACTTTATCTCTGAAGGTGCAAAGGTAAAACTAAATCCTAAGTTTGAAGATTGGACTAGTATTAATTAACTTCTCCTTAGGTGGCTTTTCAACACTATAACAATGGAAATTGCTTCTTAGCTCATATATTGTACTACCTCAAAATATTTTTAGCATACTACCAAAGAACGATCCGAGGCTCATACTCAATCCAAGGTCATTATCTACAAGAGTGAACTATAGCGGACTAAGAAGGGAACTATGAGGATGGACAAGTACCTCACTAAGATGAAAATGCTTACTAACAACTTGAAACTTGCATAGGCCCCAGTTCCTCCTAGTGATCTTATCACACAAATGTTAGTGGGTCTCAATTCATAGTATAACCCAATTATGGTCTAACTTCTTGAAAAAGAGGTTTTTATCTTGGATTGAATTCTAATCCATTTTACTAACTTTTGAAGCTCACTTAGAACAACTAACAAGCTTTAGCTCTTCGAATATTAATTTTGTTGCTAATTTTGCTAAGTCTGATTCCAGGAACTCTGCATTTAACATAAAACAAGGGAACTGGAGAAGAGGTAATCATCAATGAGGCTTTTAAGGTTCCAGAGGGAAAGGAAGAAATAACTGCAATAAACCTACCTGTCAGGTTTGTAACAAGTATGGACACTTAGCTGCACATTGCTTATACTATTTCGATATAAGCTTCATAGGCAATAACTATTAGAAAAATGAAACCAACAGTGCTACCTAGTTTGGTGGTCCAAATACAGTGAATGACCAGTTCTAGTACATGGACAACGGTGCTAGCATTCATTGTTAGAACTTAAATGTAAAACAAACTAATAACTTAGTCCAGAACAAGTGAATAATGCGGAAGAAATCATACCTCCAGCCATTGCAATTAAATGAAAATGTCGTAAACATAAGAACTGTTGAACTCGATTATGGGTGATTCTAAGTTTTTGTTTCTCACTCTCTGATGATGGTGTGTAAGTTGAAGGGTGTGAGAAACTAGACTTAGGGACCTAAATTTATATAAGAGCTTAAGGCAAACCATTCCATCAATGGTCAATGTTGCAAAAATAAGTAAGTAGGAAATATGCATGTAAACCATGCAAATTTAGCATGAAAGTCTATAATGGTCGGAAATCTATCTATTAAAATGAACTACACTCATGCAGTAGTTGCCGACTATACCAATGAAGGATGCTGACGTTTGACATCAATATGGGAGGCTAACATTCTCCCACTTAGTCCATTATATTTAATGATTTCAGTATCCTTTTCCATGCATATTCCAAAAGAGAAAAACCAAATGCATGAATTACACCTGCATGTCCTCTATAAGTAAGTATTACATTTTGTATATCACAATGCATATCGCTTTTTCTTTTTACCTTAACTTAATGAATAAGCCTAATGCTTATTCTGGGTCCTCAGAGCTTTATTAAAAGTAATGATATTATACATGAAATACTTAATATGGAGCTAAGTCCTATTCTAGTTACATGATCCTTAAACTTTATAGGTGGCATGCCTTTTGTTAAGGGATCAACAATCATTAACTTAATTATTCTGTGTTCAATAGAAATTTTATTTTCTTTGACACAATCTTGAATGGCTAAATACTTAATGTCGATGTGTTTGTTTCGACTTCCACTTTTATTATTCTTAGCTAGAAAAATTGCAGCTAAATTGTCGCAATATATTCTTAATAGCTTTGAGATAGAATCTAAAATTATAAGACCATAAATAAAGCTCTTAAGCCATACATCAAGCGAAATTGCCTCAAAATAGGAGGCAAACTCAGCCTCCATGGTAGAAGTAGCCGTAAAAGTCTACTTTGCACTCTTCCACGATACGACTCTACCAGCAAGCATAAAAATATACCCGAATGTTGATTTCTATAAGTCAATGCAATCATTAAAATCTGAATCAAAGTAGCCAATTACCTCAAGGTTTTCAGTGCACTTGTACATTAACATGTAATTTTTGGTACCTTTGAGATACCTCATTACCTTCTTTGCAACTCTCCAGTGATCCATCCCTAGATTATTCTAATATCTACCTAACATTCTAATTGCAAATGCAATGTTTGGTCTTGTACAAACTTGAGCATACATAAGGCTTCCAATCACTGAAGCATATGGAATGTTATGCATATGTTCCCTTTCTAAATTATTCTTCAGGCATTGGCTTAATTTGAACATATCACCTTTCACAATAGGTGCTACACTTGGTGAGTAATCTTTCATATAAAATCTTTCTAAGACTATATTGATATAGGTTTCTTGCAATAAACCCAAAATAGATTGATTTCTATCTCTATGGATCTTAATGCCAATGACATAAGATGTCTCACCCATATCTTTTATATCAAAGTTCTTAGAGAGAAACTGTTTCACCTTATATAGAAACCTTTTATCATTAGTTGCAAGTAATATGTCATCCACATATAGTACAAGGAAACATATTTTACTCTCACTGACCTTCTGATATATACATTGATCCATGACATTCTCCTCAAATCCAAAAGAGAACATAATATCATGAAACTTAAGGTACCATTAGCTGGAAGTTTATTTCAATCCATATATGAATTTCTTAAGCTTACAAACTAAATGTTCATAGGCATTAGAAGAGAATCCTTTAGGTTGTTTCATATATACCTCTCTCTCTAAATTTCCATTAAAGAATGTTGTTTTCACATCCATATGATGTAACTCTAAGTTAAAATGGTTAACAATGCTAGTATAATTCAGAGGGAATCCTTCTTTGATACTGGAGAAAATATTTCCTTGTAATTGATTCATTCCTTTTGAGTAAATCCTTTGGCCATGAGTCATGCTTTATATCTTTCGATATTGCTTAATAAGTCTCTTTTTATCTTAAAAGACCCATTTACAATCAATAGCTTTTGAGCTACTAGTCAACACAACGAGATCCCAGATTCCGTTAGACACCATAGAATCCATCTTTTCCTTCATAGCATTAAGCCATAAATCATAATCTTTACAGTTGATAGCTTGTGAAAATGTTTCAGGATCATCTTTGGCTCCAATAGTATAGTCATATCTTGTAGGTACACAACATAATCACTAGGAATTGCAGACCTCTTAATCATAGTTGATCTTCTTAATATTGAGTCAGCATTCTCTTGGGGAGTATGTTCCTCAACTAGTTGCATAATAGATTTTAGTGGCTATTGTAAAATCGAATCAACTTGGTCATGATTAACAATTTGTGGTTCCTTGATGACTGGTCCTTTAACACCCATTTGTATTTAAGGGGTATGAATTATAACCAATCAGTCACTTGATGTGAGAGCTTGAGTTCCTAAATGATCATTTTCAGAATCTAAGTTATGAGTTTGACTACTCCCATTGATCAAGTCATTATTAAGAAATTTAGCCTTTCTTGACTCCATAATCCTAGTGCTATGTGATGGACAATAAAACATGTATCCTTTAGACTTTTCAGCATACCTAATAAAGCAGCCACTAATAGTTGTTGGGTCTAGCTTTTTATCTTATGGATTATAAATACATAAATATTGTCTTAAACTTAGTTTCCAACATTTCATTAAATCAAATAGTGTCTTTTTAATAGCCTTAGTTTGAACTCAGTTAAGTATATACACAGTCGTTTTAAAGGCTTTAGTATACAAGAACTTAGGAAGCTTTGAGCTGTAGAGCATGCTTTGCACCATGTCCAATAGTGTTCGGTTCATTCTTTCAGTAACACCATTTCTGGTATGAGGAACCAAGTATAGTGTATTGAGCAAAAATCCTAAGTTCTTGAAGAAACTTTGCAAATAGACCAAGTGTTTGTCCATCTTCAGTGTATCTACCACAGTACTTGCCACCTCATCTCACTATCTTAATTTGTTTACCATATTATTTCTCTACTTTTGCTTTGAAAACCTTAAAGGCATCTAATGCCTTATTCTTATTATTAAGCAGGTAGAGATACATATATCGTGAGTAATCATCAATAAAGGTGATAAAGTATTTCTAACTAATTGAGTTCATATCTAAACTACATATGTCTGTATGTATGATTTCTAATAAGGTAGAACTCCTTTTAACACCTTTCTTAGTCTTGTTAGTCTGCTTTTCCTTAATACAGTCTATACAAGTATTAAAGTCAGTAAAGTCAAGAGTGTTTAATATTCCTTTCTTTACCAACCCTTTTACTCTCTTTATTAAGATATGACCAAGTCTACAATGTCATAACATAAAAGAATTTTCATCAGTAATACATCTCTTTATACCTATGTTGCTGGAAGCATGCATGGTTTCATGTAATGAATTGCCCTTTAATTGAATTCGGAAAAGACTATCACAAATTGTACCATTCCAACAGGATTAGATTTATTAAATAACTTCAACATATTGTTTGAAAATTCAAAAGAATATTTTAATGGTACAAGTTTTGAAATAGAAATCAAGTTTCTAGAGAAACTTGGTACATAAGAGGCCTTATCTAAAATCAAAACAAAACCAGAATTCAAAATCAACTTGCAAGTTCCTATTACCTTAACTGGTGAGCTTATCTTGTTTCCTGAATAAATGTATTGCTCACTTCCTATCAACTTCCTTTAGTTTAGAAAGCCCTTTTAAAGTATTTGAAATATGAATTGTAAAACCAGAATCAATCCACCATGTGTTACTACTAACATCTACCATATTAGATTCATAACAAAAGAATGAGATTAAGTTACACCTTTTTTTTTTATAAGTCAAGCAGTCATATCTTTTTACAAAAAAAAAAAACCACTAGACTCCTTCTTAATATCACCTTGGACGGGTGTTGTACCCTTCCATTTTCTCTTGACTTGTCTCTTATCTTTCCTTTGAGTTACCATATATGCACTCTCTCCTATTTATGCTAAAAGTCTTCTTTCCTCTTGAACACACATTTGAAAAATTCATATAACATGTGCTATCAATGTAAAATCATATAAAGTAAACATAAGTCTAGTAGCAAATAAAACTGTCTGCAGGCTAAGTTTTATTTAATTAGGATTATGCATAAATCATGATGAAACTAGCAAATAATACTCCTTTTCTTTAATCCTTGTGGGCAAATTAAGAAAAAAAAATTCACTATCCCATCCTAATTAATCATATCAATGTAATAATATTCATATGAGATGATAATGATCATATTGAAAATCATTAATTACAGTTTGATATCATTTTTTTTTATATAATTTTAGAATAAATAAAGGTATTTTGGCTAGACTTTAATTATGCCAAAATCATACTAATTATAAAACATTAGAATTTTCTAAATGCTTGTAAATGACCATACAATATAGGTAAATAAGCAATTTTCATAATGAGATTTTAAATAATTAATGGATTAATTAGTCAACAAAATCAAAACATGACAATTAGTTAATTAAATATCCCTTATTAAATTTAACCAATATGCCATGAATATTGCTCAAAATTAATTTTCAAGAAATTAAGCATTAAATGTAAAAATTTTAACTTTCATAAACTATTGGACAAAATATCTATGAAATATTATCTAATAAAACTTAAATTGCTAAAACCAAATATATTTTTTGAAATAAGAGCAATTTAATTAAATATTATAAACAATAATACATGGATATGCATTTTCTGAAAGTTAAATTTGCTTTAGAACATTTTCTTACACAAGAGTGTCAATTGGTTTAATGGTCTAAAGGTTAATCTAACATGCCTAATGGTAGGGTTCAAATCCTACTAGGACTTACATTTTCATTTTAAGTTGAACACATAATAATGGTTTGAAACAAAAAGCCCAATATGTATGTGAAAAGTTTAGGAAAATAGCCCAACACGTTATGACAATTATAAGGTTGATAAGAATAACCTAGAAATGAAATATTAAAATAAGTAAAATATTTGGTCAAACTTAACAACAAACAAGCTTTGGAAACACGATTCAAATGTGTTACTTTTGCACAAAATGGCATGGGTTTAAGTCTTAGGGTGATCAATTTTGCAATTTTATTTTTAGCATGCAACAACATATAAACCTCCAATTGGGTCACTCATGACCCGACCCTGAACAAATCTAATTTAAGACTTGGTCATATTTTACATTCTAGAGCTCCGTTTTTAGCATTTCAAAAACTAAAATTGATTAATTTTTCATGAATATTTTGTTTTGAAGTCAGAAATGTAAAAACACATAAATATAGACAACTCGATTATAAAAGTTTTTAAAATTTTGCAAAGCAGAGGTTTGAAGGCTTTGATACCAAATGTTAGAACTTCTACATACAATAGACTAATAACTTAGTCCAGACCAAGTGAATAATGCAAAAGAAATCATACCTCCAGCCATTGCAATTGAATGGAAATGCCTTAAATGTCGGAACTATCGAACTCGATTCTAGTAATAGTGTGTGGGTTGAAGGGTGTGAAAAACCAGACTTAAGGACCCAAATTTATAAGAGAACTTGAGACAAACTATTCCATCAATGATCAATGTTGCAATAGTAAATAGGTGGGAATATGTATGCAAACCATGTAGATTTAGTATGGAAGTCCACAATGGCAAGAAATCTATCTACCAAAATAGACTACACTCATACAGTAATTGTCGATCATACCAAAGAAGGCTGCTGACATTTGACATATTAATATGGGAGGCTGACATTCATGTCAGTCATGATGCGAGCAAAATTGACTTCCTCATATGGTAAGATGAATTTAACCGTTGTTAATGGCAATAGCTTAAAAATCTATCAGTAAGGATCTTCTAAGTTACCGTGCAGTTTATCAGACTTATCTTAAGGTGTAAAAGATGTTTTATACACTTCTGCAATTACAAAAAACCTGTAGTGTCTCCAAACCTACTTGTGACAATTCTGTACTAATTGAATTCACTTCAGTTGGTTGTGCTGTGAAGGACAAAATAACACGGACGGTTCTGCTGAGAAGTAGAATTAGAGATGGTTTATTTAAAGTACTTGAAGATGAAAGGTGTTAAGAAAAGGACCAGCTTGTAGATTGTCTAAGGGTTTGAGTCACTCTTGTTTCTGCACCCTTCAAAGCTAACTCAGTATCTATCCTACACCCACTCGTTTTAGGGGGGGATTAGGTAGAGTCAAATATAGAGGCTTGGTGCCATGTGTATAGTTTCTAGAATAGCTGAGTGGTAAGTATTTTTCCCTGATAGTTAACCTCATGTGATCGTCACGCTGTATATTAGTTATTTTGTTTGTATACGTGTCTTGAATTGATTTGTAACCTGCCTATTGAAAAATTCTATACAAAGCAGCAGCTGCACCATACCCATCATTGAGTTAGTTTGTAGCGATTTTCTTTCCCTTGCTCTGTGCCATTCATTGTTTTGACTGGGAGTAAGAGGCAAAGGAAAAAAAAATAGATACTTCAGTTAATCAATAAAAGGACATGACAAAGAATTTTTTTCTAATACACAATTTTGATCATGTGGAAGAAAGAAGAATATATGAAAGGCGTGGCATTTAACATTGTTATCTTAATTCATGTCACATTTTTTTTGTTAAGTATTTAAATTGCTGGTAGATTGAGAGACTATTTGGAAAGCAATACATTTATAAAAATGTATAAAACTATGATATCTATTAACTTAACTAAATCTTTTTGTAATGGCTTTAGACCAACGTCAATAAAAAAAAAATGCATGTATAAGTATATAATGTGATTTTGTCGAGTTATGTTCATTGTTAAAAAAAAAAAAAATTTACTTAAAGAAAGCTTTGTTTAAATAAAAAAGTTAAATCTCTTAAATACTAAATTAAAAAATTCTTATAAATAACTAAAAGTCTCATTCCATGATATCATCTTTTCAGTTTCTTCTAATTCATTAATTTTGCGTTCTTTTTCTTGCCCATCATTTTCTCATTGTCTCAGCGGTGCTTTGTGTCTTTGTCTTGTGTTTTTATCTGTTCGTATAGACCAAAGAATTTAGTCCCAAGTTATACTGTTTACGTACTTTTTGCCTTTTTTTTTTTTTCCTTTGAGATGTCAAAACTAAAGCAAAGTGGATATCATAGTTTTATACGCTCTTTATTTCGTCTCACGCTTTAACACAACGTTGTCCTTATCCTGATTAAAGCTTTCTTTATCTATAACTAAATAAAAGCAGCTAACGAGATTATTCTATGGAAACTTGTCTTTTTTTTTTTTTTTTTGTTAGCCCTCTCTTTGCTACTGAAAGAAGAATAATTTTTTTAATTGATTCTCTTTCTTCATCTTTTTTTTTTTTTTTCTGTCTCAATATATTTAAATACACTAAAAATTAAATACAAAGAATTTGAATCTCTTTACACTCTGCAGAGGCTGTTGAACTAGCAATCTAAGGGAGAATTAAAAAAAGAAGAAGAGAAATTAACAAAATTCCAAGTCTTCGCAGTTACACAATGTGGATCTGGAAACGGATCAAATAATCAAGTAAGAGAGAAATTGATGCCCAGCCAATCTCATTAATTACCGTGAGTAATCATTGAAAAAAATTTAAACCTTTAAATTTTAGTCCCATAGCATTTCTTACTTGAACATATTCGGATTAGATGAAAGATTTTAGTCGAAATTCATACGAAGGATTATAGGAAAAACCTTATTGGAGGGACTTCGTCGTGTCTTGAACTGACTAAAAAAGTTCGCCTCTTTGGACCTTGGGAAGTGGAATATAAATACATACACAGGAAAGAAAATAATAATAAAACAGACAGAATATTATTTACTATTGTATTTATACTATTTTTAAGTTCATAATAATATTACTTTATCATATTTAAATATGATTATAATTTAAAATATTTGTTTGATAAAAAAAATTTGAATAAAAAATTTGATTTGTAAAATGAGTAAGTTCAATCACCCAAATCTAAAAAAGTAAGAATGAATATTTTTTAATAAAATAATTTATTATTTTAAAAAATTTAATATAACATGACTTATTAAAATAAACAAAAATTAATATTTTTATTTAAAAAATTTATATCAATATAAAAATTTATTTGTATTTATTATTTTTTATATATAATTTTATAAGTAATAATAATAATTAGTATATTATTTATCTCAAATTTTAAATAACAAATTCATTTGATCATAGCTTAAAAAAAATTCAATTATTTTGATAGACGTAATTCAAAAAATATGAATAAAAATATAAATAAAAAAATTCAATTACAATACGTGTTCAAATTTTTTCTTAAACCTGAATTTAAACTTAAATGTCTATGCATATTCATAATATTTTGCTTGAATTAATGCATTATGCACTTGAGCCGATGAGGAGGAAGGATATTTTGACGTTAGCGGGAAAGAATTGGTAGGGGAATTTAAATATTGAAGAGTGAGATAGCTTCCAATTGTAAAAGCTGAGAAAATTCGTAAATGACTTAAAGTTTTTTAAAAGATATTTATAACTAATTTCTATATTTTTGGACTTGATGGCCTTTCAAAATGCAAATATTGTGGATTGCTCTGGACGGGCCCAATGTGCTTTTCTGAGGACAGAATGCTACTTGACCCAAAAAAAGAAAAGCTGAAGCGTAGTCCGTACGTATGTATGTGTATATATATGGCTACGCAAGAGTACCTCCCAAAAATTTTAAATCTCAAACCCACCCGCTCTCTTCAGTCTTCCCGTTAGAGAGAGAAGCAAATTTCAAAAAGCCGATCATCTTCCTCTTCGCTGCTGATTCCTACTAAAAAAAATGTCAGGTCGCCATGACAGAGAAAAAGGTGTCAATGTTCAGGTCCTCCTTCGATGCAGGTGCTCCATTAGCTTTTGCGCTGGGCATTCTTATGCGGAAGCTTCTTCATTTCTGAACTAATGCCTTCGGATCGATCAATTTCAGGCCATTCAGTGACGAAGAGTTGCGGAACAATGCACCGCAAGTTGTCACCTGCAATGAGTACTCTAGAGAGGTTGCCGTGTCTCAGAACATTGCCGGGAAGCACATTGATAGAGTTTTTACCTTCGATAAGGTGCTATGTTGGACTCAATTTCAAATTTGTGCGACTCTGTTTTTATGTTTATACTTTTTATTTTAATACTGTTGGGGAGAATGTGGAATGCGGGGGTGGGGGGGGGGGGGGGGCGCATAGTCGTCATGAGCCACTCTTATTAAATCCAGATGAATTTATTTTCTTGGATTCTAGGAAATCCCCAGGATAAAATAATGCAAGAGTGTGATCATAAAGTGGTCGTAGGAGTTTATAACGTTGAAAATGGGTGTTAATTTGCAAGCACTACTCTTGGGCCTTTGTTTACTTTTGTAAGTTGTTTCTGGTTTCCTACTTGGTTAGTTTTGTATAAAGGTCCTTCCTTTTGTCGTTAGGAACAACGAAATTGGCTTGCTACGAAATAAAAAGAAAATATAGGGTATCATGAGTTTTCAATTTTTCTTGAATCAGCCTTTCACTTCTTTAAATACCTGGGCTAAATCAGCATCATTTGTCTGTAACTGAGAGATTATGAGAGCACTGTAAATCAGTATGTTTTACAATAGTTTCTTTTTGTGGTGCTTTTCTTAGTAGTTTATATGATTATTTTTAAAGCTGAATTTTAAAAAACAGAGAAGCTTTTTTATGTGTCCCACCCCTTTCAGAATTACTGATTCTCGTGGCCTTTATTTGTCAAAATTTGAGGTTCACTTTAAGTGGGAGACAACACAAATATTTCCCAAACCATTATTTGTTGTGTCAAGTCATGAATTAACAGAAACCCACAGTGGTTTACATTAATCGGGGAAATAAATATCAGAAATTTTTTCGTAGCCAGATGAGTGTTTTGTGTTTTAGGAGATCAAACTTATCTTTTGTATGTTTTACAGGTTTTTGGTCCTTCGGCACAGCAAAAAGATCTCTATGAACAGGCTGTTATTCCAATAGTAAATGAAGTTTTGGAGGGATTTAACTGTACTATATTTGCATATGGCCAAACTGGTACGGGAAAAACATACACGATGGAAGGTGAATGCAAAAGGTCAAAGGTATAATTTAATGTCTAATTATTTTTGACAGTGCTACATGCGTACTGCATATTCCTTAGCCATGGTTGTTAAGTTTTCCTGACCATCATACAGAGTGGGCCGAATGGTGAATTGCCTGCCGAAGCAGGAGTTATACCTAGGGCTGTTAAGCAGATTTTTGATACACTTGAGAGCCAGAATGATGAGTACAGTGTGAAAGTAACCTTTCTAGAATTGTATAATGAAGAGATCACAGATTTGCTTGCCCCTGAGGAAATTTCAAAAGTTCCTTCGGATGAGAAGCAAAAGAAGCAGCTCCCTCTTATGGAAGATGGTAAAGGTGGAGTTATGGTTAGAGGTTTGGAGGAAGAAATTGTGACAAGTGCAAGTGAGATTTTTACTCTTCTAGAAAGAGGGTCTGCAAAACGACGAACTGCGGAAACGTTGTTGAACAAGCAATCAAGGTAACTGTTCCTTTCTGTTTATTGTTTAAACCGCTTGCCAATATTTGAATATTTTATTCTCTTATGTAAACCATTTATCAAAATTTATATATTTTATTGAGGTTGTTTTAATTCCAGTCGGTCACATTCTCTTTTTTCCATTACAATTCACATCAAGGAAGCAACCCCAGAAGGTGAAGAACTAATAAAATGTGGGAAGTTGAATTTAGTTGATTTAGCAGGCTCTGAAAATATATCTCGTTCTGGTGCTAGAGAGGTAATATTCTTTGTATGCTGCTTAAGCAATTAAGCATGTATCCTGCCAAACAATTATTTTGGGAATTGTTGAGTAATTTTAGCTTAATAAGTTACATTATATATGCTAGGGTCGGGCAAGAGAAGCTGGGGAAATTAATAAAAGTTTGCTTACTTTAGGGCGGGTCATCAATGCGCTTGTGGAGCACCTTGGTCATGTCCCTTATAGGTTCTTTTCCTACTCAGTTTAATTATGCAGTCCAGACAGCGCTTCATTCTTTCCTTTTCTAGTGTGCTTACTTAGCAAATGTGAAATTTAGGGATAGCAAGCTGACACGTTTACTGCGTGATTCACTTGGCGGAAGAACCAAGACATGTATCATAGCCACAGTTTCTCCTGCTGTTCATTGCTTAGAGGAAACACTGAGCACACTGGATTATGCTCACAGGGCTAAGAACATTAAGAATAAACCTGAGGTGCGGTTTATTTTGAAAGTGTTGTTATAAGTGCAATTTTGATGACGTCTTTTACATATTACGTTTGAGTATGCAATGCGTATTGTATCCATTTACTGATTGCATCAGTTATGAATTTGTTTGCTTTTGCATCATATATGTAGATATATTATCCAGGTACGTAAATACATTAGCAAATAAGCAAAGTCATTTTTTCTAGAACCCGTGAGCACTCATTTGATTAAACTATTAGTTCCAACACTTGGATGACATATTTATTGTATGTTGCCATAATATAATGGATTGATTCTTTCAAATCATTTTGGTCAAGTGGTTGTTTTGCTTGCTATTATTCACTTCTAGGTTATAGAGGCATGAATTAATTTTCCTTATTCCATTTTTGGAGAGACCTTACGAATGGTTATAGGAAGCATTAGTTGGATGGGACAATTTGGGGTATTTGCTTGCCAGAAATCAGCTCTTGCTCACAAGTTGTCCCCGGTTGGGAAGTATGCTGAGGATATGATATGCAAAATATGTTTATGTATTTTTTTTTTCCATTTAACTGCATATGCTGTGGCTTTTGAGATATTCTTGAGACTTGTCATTTATTATTTTGCTTTGAGATTCGTTGTCGGGCCTCAATGATTACCCTTATATTTCTTTTTTTTTTTTTTAGGTTAACCAAAAAATGATGAAATCAACTCTTATTAAGGATCTTTATGGTGAAATTGAACGCCTTAAGGCAGGTGAGTTGCTTTGTGTGTGCTGTGGTTGCTAAAGAATGTGTATGTGTCGTTGTCTTTAAAATGCACTAGTTTCTAAGGGTTCACGAAATTTTTGGTTTTTGCCAGAGGTTTATGCTGCACGTGAGAAAAACGGTGTCTACATACCAAAGGAAAGATACTATCAGGAGGAGAGTGAAAAGAAGGTTATTCTTTCTTTCTTCTTTTTGGTTTGTCGTCTTTGTTGTTGGCTTGTTGCTACACTTTGTCAACATGTATGCAGGGACAATCTTTATTAGTTTTGGCTTCTTAACTTGGTTATTAATATTACTAGTTTTCTAGGATGCTTATTGTCATTTTTTTCTTGTTCGGTAATATATCCAAAATGTTTGTTTGGTAGTTTATTTAATATCTTCATCTTGGGGTTCTTAAAATCATATTCGTAAAAGGATGCCATTGAGCCCTTCCACTGATGTCTTTTTTTTCTCCTTGGGGTAAGGCTATGGCAGATCAAATTGAGCAGATGGGAATTGCTTTGGAAGCTCACCAGAAGGTTTCTTTTCTTGACACATTTATCTATGGAAAATATTATTGTCTTGCTGCATGTTTCTGTTTTTAATTTACTTGTTTCTCTTTTTGTTTGTTTAACCCAGCAACTTGAGGATTTGCAAAGCAAATACAATGACCAAGTTCGGTGTTGCTCTGATCTGAGCAACAAGCTTGATGCTACTGAGGTGAGTCGTCTAAATGTTTCATGTATTTATTTATTTATTTTATGAAGTTTTAAATGAATTATATCAACAAAGGAAACAAAATTATGCAGAAAGACTTGAACAAGATCAGCGAATTGCTTGCCAACAAAGAGGAAGAATTGAGGAAATGTTGGTATATGCTGAAAGAGAAAGATTTTATCATTTCTGAGCAGAGAAAAGCAGGTATGCATGAATGTTTGTTTCAGCCCGTTTTTTCTTCTGTATTGCTCATATATCTTACTGTTAATTATGTACAACAGAAAATGCTCTGGCTCATAAAGCATGTGTTTTACAAGCTGACTTGGAGAAAGCTCTTCAGGATAATGCTTCATTGTTTTTAAAAATTGGTAGGAGTTCATATATATATATATTTTTCTCTGCTTTGGTTATTTAAGATTTTTGGTATGTTATTTATATTTCTGGTATGATATGGTATAGGTAGAGAAGACAAACTTAACTCTGATAACAAAGCTTTGGTGAACAATTTTCAAGTGGAGCTTGCCCAGCAAATCGGTTCTCTTTGCAACACTGTGTCAACATCATTGTCTCGACAGAATGAACACCTCCAATGTGTGGAGAACCTCTGTCATTCTTTCCTTGGCACTCACGATAAGGTGTGCAAAATGAATGATAATTGCCATTGTTCTTGTTGGAGGCTAATTTTCATGGTTTCACTGTATTCCTTTTATTATTTCCTAGTTGACTTTATATTAATCTAGATTTACTTTGGTTAGTCTTTATGATCCACTGTTGTATATTTCACATTTTGTTTTATCCATTTATATTCTCTCAATCCTCTTGTTGCATGTAGGCTGTCATAGACTTGAAAAAGAAAGTGACAGCTCTGAGGGTTTTGCATATTTCACATTTTGTTTTATCCATTTATATTCTCTCAATCCTCTTGTTGCATGTAGGCTGTCATAGATTTGAAAAAGAAAGTGACAGCTCTGAGGGTTTTGTATATATCTCATCTCGAGGCAATGCAAAATGTTGTGCGTTTGTACAAAGCCAGCTCTGATGCTGCCTTGGAGGAAATATCATCTCTTAGTGTTTCCAATGGTCATTCTATTGAAGAAGTATGTTTCAGAAATTCAACTTTATATGCTTATTCCTCTGCTATTTCTTGCACGCATATTTCTCATTTTTGTACGAAACTTACAGAAAATAATCCTTTCCCCTGTTAAATCAGTTTCTAGCATCCGAGGCTACTGAAGCAGGTTCAATATTTGATGAAGTTCAAAATACACTTACTAATCATCAAGGTGAATTGGTCCATTTTGCGGGGGAACTACGGCATGTATGTCTATTTCTTTATGTTGTTTTAACAATGATTCACATTTTAATGTTTTCTGTTTGCTTTTTAAATGGTCATTACCCCCTCCCCCTGAAAAAAAAAAAAACATAAAAACCATTTGCATTGGCTAATGTCATCTTTATCCTCTATTGTATTTTGTTTTGCCTTGTGGCTTTTAAACAAAAAAAAGAGATTCAATGTCAGTGTCGAACAAATAAAGGATATAGCTGACTGCACTCAAGAATTTGTGGATAAGCTTTTGCAAGAATCAAAGGGGCTTAAAAACTTTGCATCAGAGGCTAATGAAATGCAAATGAAGAGCATTTCTGAGTTTAAGAAAGCGTATGAGGTATTATGTTTATTCTACTTTCTAAATTAAGATATTAACTGACTTGTTATTTGATATTTCAAGATTATCCTGTGTAGGAGCAGTCAAGATCTGATGCAGATAAACTTATTGCTGATATGACTAGTTTAGTTTCCAATCACATCCGTCGTCAGATGGAACTGGTCTGTATGGGTGTTTCTAATATGTTATTTTTTTGGTTAGGGGTGGGGGTGAGAGTGGGACCTTTGATCATGGATGGATGGTTGAACATGCAGGTAGATGCTAGGCTTATTGATCTTAGAGAAAATGGAATTGCAAACAAATCATTCTTGGATGGACACGTGTCATCAGTGGGTGATATTTTGACCCATGCCAAAAGAAAATGGCAGGCTTATTGTGCGCAAGCAGAAAAAGATGCCAAAGACACAGCTGATTATTCTGCAGCAAAGCATTGCCATATGGAGGCACTCCTGCAGCAGAGGTAAGTGTTAATCTCCGGTAGTTTCTCTGTTAATATGCTGTTATTTAGATCCTAACAATCTTTTTAAAATCTTCCCTTTAGCGTCAATACTGCTGAATCAATTTTCAAACATATGAAGAGGACACATGAAGCTGTGAATGAGAAGGAGACCAAACATGTTTCTACAATGGTGTCACTTATCATGTGTGTGCTCAATCTTTTTAATTAACCTTGTCTCTTCTGCCCATTTGAAGATTCATTTTGGTTAGGGGTATGAGGGGTGGTAATTTTTTTTTTCTTTTGGAAAAAGAAAAATTGTGGTCATCTCATGCCTTTTGTGGGTTTCATGTGACATCACTTTGATACAGGAATGCTTCTGATGGTAATGAGCGGCATGACGCTGAAGTAAATTCTGCCCGGTGTGCCGTAGAGGATGATGTGGCAAAGAACAGTGAGGATGTCCTTCGGCAGTTTGATGGTAAATATTGTATTCAGATATTGGTCCTTCGATTACGTTTATTGCAGTGATATTTACTATTTGCAGCTGAGTTTTGTGATCCTCATTGTAGAATTGACAAGGCAATGGAGGGATAAAACTGAAACAATGGACCCCAAATACACACTCTACTATGCACTTCACGTCACACACTCTCACTATATGATTACCCCTCATATTTCTCAAACAACCTTTTCGCTACACACACGATACACTTTCTCACTTTGCTACACACATTACACACACACACATATTTATATTGCTATTTAGTCGGTTTCTTCACTCTATTTTGCCTCCTTATTAATTTCGGGAGTCTTCTATTACATCTCATCGCCACTACAGCTTCTAGATGGCTTCTTTCCTGAAGCTGCAAGAGTATTCTAGAGGGAGAGAGAATGGTCGGTCATATTTAACACTCATTACTTAGAAATTTTTCATAATTCGTGATTCAATATGCATGCAAATTTCTTGATGACAATGTTTCTAACATCAGGTTATTTGATCCTTTACTATCTTCATAATTCTTTTACATTCTGTAACAATGTAATTCTTTACTTGGCATATCTTTCGCAGACATGTCAGCGCAAGAGCGGGAAACTATATCTGGCATGTTGAATGTTGTGAAAACTCATGCGAGCACACTAGAGACGTTCAGAGAGGATCACTCAGTGCAAGCTGCTTCCATTGAAGAGAAGGCACGTGAAACTTTTCAGCAGCATTACAGGGTAAAATCCCATTTTGACCTCCAAATATGATCTCGATTTTAATTGGCTTGTTCAAAAATTTTTGTATCACTTGAAAATTTGATTGATGAGTTAAAATGTAGCGCTAAATTGCCAAAAAAAAAAAAAAAAACCCTTTTTCCTCCGTTAATGCATGGGGCTTGCCATCAGTATCTTGCCTTTGATACTCTGTTCTTGGTTGGTGTCTTTCAGGACTATGAACCTAGTGGGACTACGCCAATGAGATGTGAGCCCGATGTTCCCAGTACGGGAATCATAGAGTCTCTTCGATCCTTGCCAATGGAAGCTCTTCTCCAGGAATTCCGAGAAAACCAGTCATATGAATCTTTTGATGCAAAGGAGTTGAAACCATCACTTATGCCTCGGTCTCCCCTCAGCCAACGAAACTAATGGTGGTCCTGAGTGGTGACCTGCCCATTGTGTCCTTAGAGGAATTAAATATGTCCGTGACATTACATGGTTATTATTCTTTTAAGCATTCATGGGGTGATAAAATTGTAGTGTCAAATCAAATTTAGGCCAAAGCATTAATGTAAATCCGATCTTGGGATTTGGCGAAGTATAGGTTGTATGATGTTTGTATATTTCAGCGACAGTTATGGCTGGATTTTAAATTTTATTCATATTCCGTGATTTTCTTGGCAATCATCTTCAACTGAGGCATTCTCGCGTAGAGTGGGATTTAGTTTTTGCAAAATTTTAGTAATTATATTAGTTTTGAAGAGAACTAAACATAATTTAGTATCGATACTTTCATTAATTAATAGATCAATTATACATGTATCAATTTTAAAGGATTTAAACCCGTAAGAGTGTGAAGTGGGACAGTCATTTGGCACTTTGCAGAAATTTTCTTTTGCTTTTTTTTTTTTTTTCATGGTTTTTCAGAATTTGCTCAATGTATTAAATATGCCATTGATTTATTTTTTTAAAAATTTGAAAGTTTGGTAACAATTTTAAGAATTTTAAAGTTAGGTGAAAAACTTTTAAAAGTTAGTGGTAAATTGTTTAAAAGTTGATAATAATTTGTCAAGGGTTAGTAATTATCTTTAAAAATTATGCATGGAAAAAACTTTTAGAATTGTTGAATTAATGATTTGCTAGCATTACAAAAGGGGAATGCGATAATAAAAGTGTGTGATAAAGTGAGAAGTTGTATGAATATATAAGAAATAAGAAGAGGTGTAGAGATAAGTTTAAAGTGAAATATGTTTTTGATAATTATTGTAATCTTGTGGAAAGCAATAAAAAGTTCTTTTAATTAAAGTCCATATTTTTGCCTTTTGTATTCTACAAGTTGTATCAGGCCTATTAAAGTCCAGCTTTAATCTGGTTTGAGTTTAGTTCGAGTCTAGTCAATTGAGTATCTATGCTAGGAGATTCCTTTGTTCAATTACGAGATCTTGGATCATCGTACAAAGAAATTTTGCTGAAATACAATCAGGGACTGTAAAGAAACTCCGTTAGGAACCAAGCAAACTTGGTATAAGTGCAGGGTACTGCCAAAGTTGTTATGACTGATATGTTGACAAATACATGCTCGGTAGAAAAGTTAAATAATAACAACTATCAGGTCTGGAGTGTTGTAGTTAAACTTTATCTAAGAAGTCAGAATCTTTGGGATCTTATTTGATAGAGATGAAGTGATTCCAATAACAAATTCAAATGAGTTGAAGAAATGGCATGTCAGAGTTAGAAAAGCTCATTACATATTAATTTCTACGGTGAAACCGCAATTCATTAGATACATTAAGGAAGCCAAGACACTAAAAGAGGTATGGTATGCGCTTGCCACACTGTTTGTGAGGGTGAATAACGCAAAGTTGCAGCAGCTACTGGAGAATGAACTTGTGTCAATTCGGCAAAATAATATGTCGGTAAGCTCATATTTTTCAAAGATCAAATCTATTTGCATTGAAATTTCGAAATTAGATCCAGAAAATGCTATTACAAACACAAGAATGCGGAGAATTATTATCGCGGGATTAAATCCAAAGTATCATAGTTTTGTCACTAGCATAAGAAGCTGGGCCAAGGAACCAACTCTAGCAGAGTTGGAAAGTATATTGGCTAACCAGGAGGCTTTAGATTCACAAATGTCTAAAGCTTCTTTGAAAGATGATGAAAAAGCTCTTTTTAGCAAACAAAAATGTAAACAAGAGAAATCCTACTGGAGAAAGAAATGAGATAATAGAAGACATCAAAATGGTTGGTAAGAAAACTGTCATGGGATAGGCTGGTATTAAGAGGGAGCTCACTCAGATTCACAAGACCCTGAATTAAAGAAGGAGTGACGGAGAGACAACAAATTTACAATTATGGCAGAAAAGGTGACTTTTGCTAGATATAGTAGATCACCTCGCGAAAAAAGAAATGTTGCAACTAAACATTATAATGACGAAGAATGGGACTTTCAAGCATGTTTTGCAACCACAGAAGAATCAAAAGAGATTGTATTGACTTGTTTTGAAGAACCACAAGAAGCTGTGGCATTGGCAACGTTAAACGACAAATCTGTCAACTACGAAGAAGACTAAATTGTTGATTCCGGATTTCTAACCATATGACAAGAGATAAAAAAAAGCTGTCAACAATGTCTAAATATAAAGAAGGTCGAGTTGTTGTAATAGCAAACAATTTGAGATTACCAATAACCCACGTTGGCAATACAAAAATCAGCCCCCATCACAATACAAGGAAAGTACATTTACAAAATGTCTACCAGCAACTATGTGGTGTTTGAACTGAAGGATGTCAAGGTATATAGAAGTCTAAATCTAACTGGTGCACTAATTATGAAGGGCAAGCGTATAGAGTCTGTCTATGTAATGTCAGCAAAGACAACATACGTAGATAAGACAAGAAGAAATGAGATAGCAGATTTATGGTATGCATGGCTTAGCTACGTTAGCTATCATAATAATGACGAAGGAAATGCTTAGAAGACTTCCACAGCTTGAAGTTTAAGATGGTATAGTTTGTTCAAGATGCCAGTACAGTAAGGCATATCAATTACCATTTGAGGAGTTTAGTTTCAGAGCTAAGAAACCATTTAAATTGGTGCACTCTGATATTTTTAGACTAGTAAAGCAAACCTCTATCAGTGGGTATTGGTACATGATCATATTCATTGATGACTACTCAAGGTATGTATGGGTAGATTTTATGAAAGAAAATTCAGAAGCATTATCTATATTCAAGTTGTTCAAAGAGAAAAATGAAATGGACGTTGAGCATAAAATTTTATGTCTGCATTTCGACAATGAAGGAGAATATACATTTAAGGAATTTGATGAGTTTTTGCAGTAGAATAAAATATGGCGACAGCCAACGTGCCCTGGAACACCTCAATAAAATAGGATTGTAGAAAGAAAGAATTGACACTTGGTAGAAATTTGTTAAAGTATGTTGTATGCTAAGAATATATCGCCATGGTTCTGGGTGGAATGCATAAAGATCACCGATTATATTACCAATAATCTACCACAAGTAAAGCTTGATTTTATGTCACCATACAAGAAGCTCTAAAATATCAAACCCACCGTACGTCACTTTCGAGTGTTTGGTTTTGTGTGTTATGTGTTAACGCCTGCCCATCACCATAGCAAGTTTGACAAGAAGGCAGTTCAATGTATATTTGTGGGTTATGATAATCAACAAAAAGGTTGGAAATACTGCAATCTAACTACTGGCAGATGTTATACATATCACAATATAGTATTCAATGAGGCGTTATCATGGTGGTTACCATAAGCAACAAATCTTCCTAATTCAAAGGAGATTGAAGAAAAATTACAAGAGAAATTAAATAAACATGAAAATGAAGTCCAACCAATCTCTGAAGTTGAAGTGAAACCAGTGATAAAAGATGACAGTTTAAGAGCCAAACGAAGAGAAATAAGCCCTTGGAAGACAATAGTGCATGCAACACCAGAAGAAGAAAGACTAAGTCAACTTGAGGAGCAAGAAGATTTGAGTGAAGAAGATATTCCTCAGCCACAACAATTATGAAGATCAACAAGGCAATGAAAACCGAACCTGAAGTATGCAAATGCAGCAGTGATTAAGGATGGAAGACATAATAAGCCAACAACGTATGAAGAGGCGTCTTGTACCAAAGAATGGAAGAAAGCTATGGAAGAATATATCGACTTATTGAAACAGAACCAGACATGGAAGTTGGTGCCAAAACTCAGAGATGTATAACCCATTTCATACAAATGAGTGTATAACGTAAAGACTCATTCTGATGGATCAGTTCAAAGATACAAAGCTTGGCTAGTGGCACATGGTTTTCCTAGATGTATAGATTTGACTATGAAGAAATGTTTAGTTCAGTGGCTAAAATTACCACTGTACAGGTATTGTTGGCTCTCGTTACTAAAAAGTCTTGGAAGTTGTGGCAGATGGATGTGAAGAATGCATTTTTGCATGAAGAATTCGATCGGGAAATCTATGTGAATCAACCAAGAGGATTTGAAAGCAAGGCACATCCTAATTATGTATGCAAGTTGAAGAAAGCTTTGTATAGGCTTAAACAAGCACAAAGAGTATAGTATGGAAAAATTACTGAATTCCTAATACATAGTGGATATTCAGTAGCACTAACAGATTCAAATATGTTTGTAAGAGTTTGCAAAGACAAAGTGACAACAGTCTTAGTATATGTAGATGTTCTTATCATCACTAGAGTTGATGAGATTGAAATTCACCAAATTAGAGTTAATCTAATAGTACGCTTTCAAATGAAAGATCTTGGAGAAATGAGACATTTTCTAGAACTTTAAATTGAATGGAGTAGAGAAGGATTATTTTTGTGTCAGCAGAAATATGCCAAAGATCTTCTATAGAAGTTTGGAATGTTGGATTATAAACCTATCTTAACTTTGATGGAAGCAAATGCAAGATTTTGCTCAGTTGAAGGAAATGACTTAGAAGATGTCACCATGTACAGACAATTGGTGGGAAGTCTAATATACTTAACAATGATTCGTCTAGATATTTCCTATGCAATTGGAGTAATGAGTTGATTTATGCAACATCCTAGAAAAATCACATTTGAAAGCAGTGCGACACATTTTGAGATATGTCAAAGGTATGCTAGATTATGGGATAGTTTCAAAGAAAAGAAATCTATGCAAGTTAAAAGCATATTGTGATGCTGATTATGCTGGTGATCATGACATGCATTGTTCAACTATTGGGTTTGCATTTGGCTCAAGATTTTGAGTAATATCTTGGTGCAATAAAATGCAACTTATAGTAGCTCTATCAAGCTTGGATTCCAAATACAGAGCAGCAACGTTATCTATAAAAGAAAGCACATGGTTGATACCGTTATTGTGAAATTTAAATCAATTAGTGGAGTATCCAGTAAAATTATATTGTGACAAAATATCAGTAATTTGCTTGGCAAGAATCTAGTTTTCCACACTAAGACAAAGTATGTGTAGGTACATTATCATTATATTTGAGAAAAAGTATTGCAAAGAGAAATTGACCTGAAGTACATTAACATAGATTATCAAGTTGTTGATTTACTTACCAAAGGTTTAAATAAAGTCAAGTTTGAAGAATTTTGAAAGCAACTTGGAATGACTTCAAGAATAACAATACAAGAGATTAGTCATTGAGAGGGAGTATTAAATATGTCACTGACTTATCTTTATAAGAATTTTACACTTTGGTAAAATCTTTCCAAGTTTGTTAACAACTTTAAAAATTTTAAAACTAGGTGAAAATCTTTCAAAAGTTGGTGATAGATTTTTCAAAAGTTGATAGTAATTTGTCATGAGTTGGTAACAATCCTTAAAAAATATGTGTGGAAAAAACTTATAAAATTGTTGAATTAATGGTTTGCTAGCACTATAAATAAATGATGTGATAATGTGACTGTGTGGCAAAGTCAGAAGTTGTACGAGTGTGTGAGAAGTGAGAAGAGGTTTTGATAGAAGTTTAGAGTGAAATGTATCTTTAGTAATTATTGTAATCATGTGGAGAACAATCAAGAGTTTTTTGAATTAAAATCTTTATTTTTGCCTCTTGTATTCTATACAAAGTTCATTGGATTTTATGCTTGGTAATTGTTTGATTGAATGTGGCATACTTGCTCGAAATCTAACATTATTTGTTCTGGACTATTCATCAATTATTTTAGCCTCTTCAAAGTTAGGTAACTTATTTGCTTCTAATTACTGGTGTATTCTTCCTTTACCTCTTCTCTATGCTCACTAAAATTTGGACAAATTACTATCAAACTTATAGCAAGTATATTTTTTTCTTTAGGAATGTGAGACATGAAATGAGGTAAATAGGGAATAATTTAGATCTCTTAAATTTTTTTTATTAATTTTAAAGAGATACATCTTAATCTTAATAAATTAAATAAATTCTATCTTATTTTTTAGATCACACGTAGAATAAGTGATGATTACTTGATAGATTCTATTAGAAGATGTGAGACATATTTGAGTAACAGACATTATTTATTCTCACCCTTCTTTTAAAATTAACATAAAAAAAAATCTAAATTCAAATGAGGACATTATTGACTAAGGCTTTGATGAGCACTTTTCTACCAATATACCAATGCGTGATAAGATTATAGAATTTAGAATTTTTGTATTTCAATAACTTAAATCGTTAATATTAAATAATTATACATATTTAACGATTTAAATTTAAAATTAAGAAGCTGAAATAGGTAAAAAAATTAAAAAAGTTAATTCAATGATTCATATCAAACAATTTGTGCAATTTGACGATACGTAATTTGATATAAACAAATACAAAAAATCCAAACACAAGAGGACAAGCTTCCACCGCTACACTTTGCCAGCCAACTTATCTCTCATAAATGGACTCAAACAAAAAGTATAAGGTTCGTCTCTCGATTTTATATTTTATGATAATTTAATTTTTTATAAATTAATTGTAATAAATTAATTTTTTAAAATTTTATTTTATATAAAATTAAATTTTTATTAATTTAAATAGAGAGATTAATTTTATATAAATTTATATTTATAAAAAATTAATTTATTATAGGAGATTAAATTAGTATAAGAATGATGGATCAATTTTGTACTTTCACAATTTCAGTGCTTTAATTTTTTTGAATGCAACGTCGATAAAGCCCCAGAGATGGCCGCAAGATGTTTTTCTTCCTTTGCGGCTAAGGTGTTTAGTGAGAGGTGTTATTGGGTAAGTGAGTGGGTATGTTTGGCAGATGGGTTTTAGAGCCACGTGGCAAATGATTGCCCACAATTTGGCCACGTTACCTGTTAACATCCAATATTAATATATAATGGGACACATCAGCAGTAATTTGATAGACGTATAATAGGAGGACCAAAGTGATGAATGTTTGGATAAGTAAAGAACTATTTTATATTTTTAAAGAAATAAAGGATCAAAATAAAATGAAAGACTGAAGGAGGGATCAAAATAAAATTTTTATCTGTCAATTTTCAATCCCTACTTGTGATGACCCAATTCTTCCAACAATCTCCAAGCCCAGCCCATTGGCTCTCCTCTCAGTTACTTCCTACCTTCTCGCTCTATCTCACCTTCCTCAACAGAAAATAGCCTCTTCAGTAACGGCAGCAACAATGGCTGCACTATCATCCCTCTCTTTTCAACATTTAGCCAAACCATTCCTTACACACTCTTCATCATTTCGCAGGCTCCCTCGTTTCTCTTGTTCCTTCTCTTCCTCTTCTTCGTCTTCCTTAGAATTCAATATCTCTTTCGCACCCCCTAAACCCAAGCCCGCCGAGCCCGAACCCAAGCCCTCCGAGCCCGACGCCGACGATGCACCCAATGGTGGTGGCCAGCTTTTCATCCCCTGGATTGTTCGCGGCGAGGATGGCAACCTCAAGCTCCAAGCCCACCCTCCTGCGAGTCTTATTCAGGCCGTGGCCAATTCTGAACTTGGTACGAAGAAGAAGCAGAAAGCTGAAAAAACTACGGCTGAGCCGAGGCATTCCAAGGCAGCCCGAAGGTTCTACAACGAGAATTTCAGAGACTCGGGAATGCGGCTCAGTAAGGTTCTTGCTGCCGCCGGAGGTAATTTTATTGGCGAAGGTCAATTTAACTTATATTTTGTGACCATTGCCATAAGTAGTGCTGTGTCTAAGTATGAGTGTATTTATCTCTCCTTAACTGTTTAGCAAATGATGGTTATTTCATTCCAAATGGTTGCCATTATGTGGCGGAAAGCAATCTGTTCTAACCAAAGACACTACAAACCAGCAAAATCTGCACATTTCCGAAGAACTTTATGCTCCTTTTGATACTTAGAAAAGCCCAAAGATCAGCTGGACGGACCCAGCTCTCATCAAAGAAACTAAACAACCCGCTCCGAATCTGCCAAGCCTACTTAACAATAACACATAAACAAATATCATGTAAGGAAGCCTTAGTGGGTTTTCAAGTCTAAAGAAGATATTTGTCTTAAATCTATTAAGTTCTGTACAAACAAAAGCCTTTAGCTTAGAAGGGGCCTTGATTTTCCAGAAGAGTATTTGGACTTAGGAGCATGTGTAAACAGTTAGTTTTAACTTCTATTTGGAGTTGGCATATGGATAGGCTCTTCTTCTTCTCCTTTTCATGAAACTGGTTATGATATAATAAGTCGCTAGTATTTCATCAAAATTAGAGTTGCATCGTGCTCATATCATATATGACATGACATGACATGACAATTTCTTTTAGTAATTTACATGATACTTTAAATTACATTTAAACACTACGGGGTTGTTTGATTGCCGGAAAGAAATAGGAATGGAAATAGGAATGAGAATGTAGTGCGATGGAAAGAGTCATTACTACATTTGGTTAGTCATGGAAAGGAAAGTATGAATATTACCTTTGCAATGTTTGGTTAGCGGATAAATGTTGGAAAAGGAACAGGAATGAAACAAAATGACCAAAATACCCTCATTGAAAAAATTAAAACACATCCACAATCAAAAGGAGTTTTGTGCATTTTGGCCTAAAAATAAATAGGAAGCATATTGAGAAAAATGACAGGACAAGATACAAAATTGCATTTTTAATTGAACATTTGAATATAACAAAATTGCTTTTAAATTGGATAAGATACATGCCAGACATTTTTTTATCTTTATTAATATTTTCCACTTGTAATTATAAATCACAGTGCTTTGCATCACATATTGGGGTTGACATGTAGAAAAGAATGACCTTCATATGATCCTAGATTTTTACAGCACATAATTTTAAAGTGTAGGCAACAACTATCCTAGATTTTTACAGCACACAACGCAGCATACCAGGAAGTTTGAACAATCATTTTAGCAGAAATTTTAGATAAAAAAGCGCAAGCAATCGAGACAAGTTTTAACCCATGCCATTGCTAGAACAATACTTACCTTAGATGTGGTTGCCGGTGGGAGATCGTTGACGGTCTATTGCTACCTCGGCTGGAGAGGACGAGCATATATGGCTACAGAGCTTGCTTAGGATAGTGATTGAGAATGACAGCTGCTTTAGAATGAGGGACAAATTGGGAGAAACACTTCCCATTCCAAGGAGACCTTAGACTTTCCATCACCATATGGATGGAGTCTGGATTCCCATGGATGCGGTAATCAAGATTGCTGAGCGAGAGAGATTCCTTCCTTTAAATGTTTACCAAACTTGGGAATGGGAATCCCATTCCCTTGAACTTTTGCTGGCTACCAAACGTACACTACATATCTCGCTGTATTGTGTTGTTTGTATTGTGTCATGTTCTGTAGTATTGTGCTTCTTAACTTTATACAGTTATAAATATCTTACGCATGTTAGATTATATCTTTGTTTTCAGTTGCATCCCGAAGGAGTAGTGAGGAGCTTATATTTGAAGGCAAGGTTACTGTTAATGGTTCTGTATGTAATACTCCTCAGGTTTGTTTCCTCTACGTCTCATTCCACGGAATTCTCCAAATTTGGGGAAGAGACAATAATTGATTCATTATAATATTTTTTGTTTGTTGTTTTGTTGATAGCATTGTGGCTTTATTAAGTTTTCACATCATATTGAATTTTTTCCTTTTACTGGTTTCATTCATAGCATTGCTTGTGGCATGCAGACCAGAGTTGATCCTGCAAAGGATGTTATCTATGTCAATGGGAACCGCCTTCCCAAGAAGCAGGCCCCAAAGGTGTATTTTGCTTTGAACAAGCCTAAAGGGTATGTTGCATGAAGATGCTTTTGCAACTGAATTTATGAGTTCGATCCATGTTATGCCCATCTACAATGTGATGCACCTGTATTTTGACAGGTACATTTGCTCATCTGGGGAGAAGGAATCTAAATCTGTAATAAGTCTATTTGATGATTATTTGAAGAATTGGGTATGTGCAAATTTTGAGCTTTATTAGTATTCGTGGAGTCCTAATTTTTTTTTAATTCTAACTTATTATCAAATATGCAGAGGGGTTGGGTAGATCTATTGAAATGCACCCCCACCCCGGCCCCATCTCTCTTTTTGTTGTTTGAATGATATCTGGTATTTGCCAAAAAAAAAAAAAATCATTTCCAGGGTAAAAGAAATCCTGGAGTACCCAGACCACGGCTATTTACTGTAGGGCGCCTTGATGTTGCTACCACTGGGTTAATTATTGTCACTAATGATGGTATGTGTAAATTGCTGTGCAAACAACCTATTCCTCTTGAGTTCATGTGAGGTCTGGTGATAAATCAAATCTAAACTTCAACAGTTTCCGTCTAAGTACATATCTGTTGCTACTTATATACAGGAGATTTTGCTCAGAGACTTTCACATCCATCATCTAATTTATCGAAAGTGTGAGTGCCTGCTCATAGGGTTTGGTTCTTGTATCATTTTGTACTTGTAATATAATTCCATGGATGAAGAAAGCTCTTTATTCCTACCTCAGGTCCTCTAATATTGTCACATTTTGTTATACCAGATACATTGCCACAATTGATGGCGTAGTTCACAAGCGGCACCTAATAGCCATAAGTGAGGGAACAACCATTGAGGGCCGTCACTGCATGCCTGATGCTGTAGAGTTACTTCCACATCAGCCGGATGCACCAAGGGCTCGTCTTCGTATTGTGGTATGTATTTCTGTTTGTATGCTACATCATTTTATTTGCTGACAGAGTATAACGTCTTTTGGCTGACTATATTTGAAACCTCAATATTAATAGCCTTTACACATTTTCTAGATGTGGCTCACACTGTGACACATATGATTTGGTTTCTGTATCCTATGCATAATTATGAATTTTCTTGGACTGAGAGTCCTCAGTTCACACTTTTATATATGGTCAAGATTGCTATAATTCAGCATGTCTTTTTGAAACATTTGTAAGAAGGAACTCCAAAACGAATGTTGCTAATTAATTGATGGAAAATCCTTTCTCTTCTGTTCCTAAATTGCTTATCAGCTTTATGTCAGACACTCAATATAATGCCTTTTAAGCGATTTCAAAGTATTTGTTTTGACCATCAATGGCAAATTGCATGTACTACATTGGATATGTGTTTATACTCAAGTGACAAAACTGGAGACTGCATTCTTATCATTCAAGATGGCTTCATTGGAATCTGTTAATTTATTTTACTGTTTGCTTGTTAGAGCATGTTACCTTTATGAAGATTTAGTAAATTGAACGTAGCTGTCTTCTGCTTGCTTGATTGGATTCTTGTAGGTTCACGACGGGAGGAAACATGAAGTGCGTGAACTCGTGAAGAGTGCAGGTCTTGAGGTTAGCTTTAATAGTATGAGATCCATTTTACATCTTAGCTTTCTCATAAGATTGGGTTGTAAGCATCATGGCAATTGGCAAATATATGATCTTATAAACTGGTTATGTTGGGATTGTGACATAGTTGATAATCTACTATTTTATTTACTGAAGAATGAAGCAGATTTACTAACAGGAGGACAAGAACAAACACACGCATGCAAAACGGAGGATTAGATATCCTCTCTAGAGTCCTATTTAACATGAAGGAAGTGAAAAAAAATAAAATTAAAGATCAAAATACTGAAGCCCTACAATCTGGAATGCCTGTCAGATGGAAATACGTTTTTAATCATCATAACAATCATATGGTCTTCTAGAGTCACCAATACTTAAGAGACATAATACGAGTCTACTTTATTTATTTTTCTTCTTGGGAGAAATGATCAATTTTCCCTATCTATCTTCCTATTTCTGTTTCATGTTTCAGATTCATTCGTTAAAGCGAATATGCATTGGTGGTTTTAAACTTCCAGCTGATCTTGGGTAATTATCACTTTCGAATTGAAGTTTGTTCTTAAGCACACCATTCTACACTATTTGTAGCAGTATGCAACTGCAATTCCTATTTTTTTTTTTTTTTCACCTGTTGTATTTTCAGGATAGGGAAGCACATCGAACTGAAACCTACAGATCTGAAGGCATTGGGGTGAAAGAGTTGAAAAGGTTGCTCCTCAATTGCTCTAGCTAAAAATATTACTTCAACGGGTTCATTCAACGAATGGCAGCTCCGAAGCTATTATAAGAGTTGGCTGATGCTTGAATGATGTGAGTTTTGAGCTGTGAATCCTGGGGGCTTTCTTGAAACTGTTTTTGGAATAGGACTGAGCACACTGCTTTTTGAAGTGTTTCATATCAAGTTGATGAGATGCTCTCACAGTAAGGCTGTCTATCTAGAAGAGTTTGGAGAAGATTTTAGACTACTAAGAAATGGTGTGGCCTTTTCTTATATAAATTTGAAAGTCATGGGGTTGATGTTAATTTTACTGAAGATGTCAAAAATGAAGTAGTGCCTTTATACATAATGACCAATGTTTAACCTTGTACTATAGTACTTGATGTTGATAACTGTAATGATTGTTGTTCAATTCAAGAATGATCGATTAAAGAAACGCGTAATCATCATTTTTGTGTCACTATTTATTCTTGTACATCTTGAATCTTAAATAAAATTATCAAAATTTGGTTCTGTACAAGTGTCTATTGTGATTAAATATTATGCATTTGCAGTGTGACACCCTATTTATGACTATATTGCAATAACTTTCTTGTATACTACCGTTACTTCTCTCATTTTTTCCGTGCTTCTGGGGTTCTGCCTACTTTTAGTTAAAAAATTTGTCTCTGTTAGTTAAAAAAATCTGAAGAAAACAAGTTAAAAAACATGTTAGACATGTTTTGTCCAAACTCTTTGGTTACATGTTGTAATGTACATATTATATTCCCAAACACGTCAATTTTTTAATAAAAGAATCATAAGCTGCATATATTTTTATAATGTTATTCAATCAAGATTATTCTTTTAAAAGATATTGACAAAAGTATTTGTTGCTTCTTAAACAAAGAAAATTTTGATAAAATTCTTTTCGTAATTTATTATCAAATTTTTAATAAAAAATAGTATTTTACTGTGTTATTTTATTCATTAATTCAAATTCATCTATTAAATTTGAAAGAATAAAAACCCTTAATTTAAAAAAAAAAAAATCAATAAGCATTGAATATTAATAAAAAAACTTTTTAGTCATCGTATCTTTATCAACAAAAACGAAAACAAAACACTTTTTTCGTAATAAATTTAATTCAAGTGCCGAATTTCTCACACAACGACCGATTCTGAAATTAGCTTCGGGTATGTTGGGTATCAACGGACACTTACAAGCATTTAGCAAAGAACGATGCTTCGGTTATCCTCTGCATCTCCACCCAACGTTCCTCCTCACCACGCAGATTCTCACCCACCCCCTTCAGAAATTCTCAGAACCAATCTTCTGAGAAGCTTCAATTCGCCATTTGAGCTCAAACAAGTTCATGCACTTCTCATCAAAACCCACACTCCTCTCTCTTCTCTTCCCCTCACTCGCGTCGGCCTCGTCTGCGCTCTCAATCCCAGTTTCTCTTATGCCCGACGGATTTTCGAGAACCTCGAAAAGCCGGAAATTGTTGTTTGGAATTCGTGTCTAAAGATCTTCGCTGAAGGCGATTCACCCCAAGACGCTATCTTCCTTTTCAATCACCTGCGTCAGGCTGCTGTTCTCCCAGACGATTTCACGTGTTCATTTGTTCTGAAGGCGTGTACGAATTTATTGGATGTTCTCAATGGCAGAATCGTTCATAGTTATATGGAGAAACTTGGTCTTCAGAGTAACATGATTCTGCAGAACATGATTGTTCATCTTTACGCATTGTGCGGGGCGATGAGTGATGCTCGGCTTCTGTTTGAAAAAATGCCTCTAAGAGATGTTGTTACCTATAACACAATGATAAGCCAATGGATCAAGATGGGGAATGTTAATATGGCTTATGATTTATTTTCTAAGATGCCCCTCAGAAATGTAAGATCATGGACATCAATGATTTCTGGGTTTGTCCAATGCGAGAAGTCAAAGGATGCCATTCGTTTATTCTTGGAGATGGAGAATGAAGGTCAGAGGCCAAATGAAGTGACAGTATCAGCTGTTCTTTCAGCTTGTGCTGAATTGGGTGCATTGGATCTAGGCAGAAGGGTTCACGAGTACTCAAATCGAAGTGGGTTTCATATAAATGTTCATGTTTCTAACACTTTGATTGATATGTATGTGAAATGTGGATGCCTGGAGGATAGTTATAGAGTCTTTGATGCCATGCAAGAAAAAACCATTGTGTCATGGTCAGCCATGATCGCAGGGTTTGCAATGCACGGTCAAGGAGTGAAGGCTTTGGAACTATATGGTAAAATGATTAGATCAGGAATGAAACCTAATGATGTAACTTTCGTTGCCCTTCTACATGCTTGTAGTCACATGGGATTGGTAGAGAAAGGTCGTGAGTTTTTTGCCATCATGACTAGAGATTATGGGATAGAACCTAAAATTGAGCATTATGGTTGTATGGTTGATCTGTTTAGTCGTGCAGGCCTCCTTCGAGAGGCTCATGAGTTTATTGCAAACATGCCTATGACACCCAATGGGGTCATTTGGGGTGCTCTGCTTGGTGGATGCAGAGTTCATAAGAACATTGAATTGGCCGAGGAGGCTATTAGACACATTTCTGAATTGGACCCACTTAATGACGGGTATTATGTGGTTTTGTCAAATATTTATGCAGAAGCTGGAAAATGGGAAAAAGTGGCAAACATCAGGAAGTTGATGAAACATCAAGGCGTGAAGAAAACACCAGGATGGAGTTCAATCACCGTAGATGGAGTGGTTCATGAGTTTGTAGCTGGAGACGAGAGTCATCCTCAATCACAAGAGATATTTGGGATGTGGGAAAAGTTACTTGTTAAGATGAAGCTAAAGGGATATATACCAAATACTTCAGTTGTTCTTCTAGATGTGGATGAGAGAGAGAAGGAGAAGTTCCTCTCTCGCCATAGTGAAAAATTAGCTCTTGTTTTTGGGGTGATGAACTTGCCACCTGGAATGCCAATTAGGATAACGAAGAACCTTCGTGTGTGTGAGGATTGCCATGCTGCCTTTAAACTAATATCAGCCGTTGAGAATCGAGAAATTGTCGTGCGTGATCGTAACAGATTCCATTGTTTCAAAAATGGGGCTTGTACCTGCAGAGATTACTGGTAACTAAAGGAAGACATTTTAGGAAAGTGAAAGAACCATGTAAGAGTTTGGCTGTATATTATTAACTTGATTTTCTCAAGAAACATGAAAATTCCAATCCATGCTTGGACCGACTTTCACCATTGCTAAGTAGTGTTGGCTCAATGGTTTCAGACTTAGGCCCAATCATGATAACAAACTCATTTTACTCAAAATTATTTTACTAATTTTCTAGTGGGCAAAAATATTGTTATTAAACGTTCACATTATTTTGATTCATGTAATAAGCCTAAAATTTATCTTGGCCTACATTTTATTTGAAATGATTTAATCTAAAATTGCAAAGACCCAAAATATTGAAAGAGTTTAAAACAAAATTTTCTGGCCCAATTTTTAATTCATTTTTTCAGCCCAAATAAAACATGAGACAAAATATAAATGGTCCAAATATGATTCACATATTAGAAGCCTAAAAGAATGTCTAATATTAATTTCTACTGATCAATATTTGTACCCAATGTCTTGCATACAAATGAAGACAAATAAAGAGTCTATCCACTTCTGCATAAAAATGGCAAGTACAAAGGCAAGTGGCTAGCTTTTGCACAAGAAGGACCAAGTCAAAGACAAGATAAAGGAGAATTTTAGCCAATGTCAGGAAGGACAACCATAAAAGATGCGACCACACTTTACACAAGTACAATTCCTCTAGCAGAAAAGCAAAAAGGCAAATGGCATGTACAAAAAGATGCTGAAGCATATTTGCTAAGGAAAAAAGCTTTATGAAAACAAACAAAACTCATAAAGAGCTAACAGCTACTTGAGTCAAGGGAAGAGAAGAAGTGCACAACTTTATATATCATCTTCTTATGTCTTCTTCCTCGAACATTCCAACACAATATTTCATAGTACAAGCTGACTCTCAAAATGCCTATGTTGCTACTACTGTTGCACCATATCAAATATGAAATTTGGTAGCTCACGATGAAAAAGCAAAGAAGACAAGTACTAAGGCCTCGTTCACTCTTTTTCATCCCTGCCCAACGACTAATCACGTTGAATAATCTACAAATTTGAAGCACATTGGTCAAGAAAGGAATATCTATAAAAAGGAAAGCTCAAAATATGAAGATAACAAAAGTGAACAGAACATAATATGAACATAATATCATCTGAGAGAAAATCATACTACTGTTCATATTGAGCTTAGTGTTGAATACTTAAGTTTAGCTTTTAAGAGTTTGAATTTATTGAGCCTAAACTGTAAATCCTTTTAGGGGTAAAACCCAAATCATCCCATTTTATTTAAATCTTTTTAAGTGAAAGTCAATTGAGAGTTAACTAAATGAAAATCTATTTGTGACAACTTAAGATAAGTTTAAACTTTCTGTTGAAAGTTAGTAGCATAAAACTCGTTAGTGCAAGTGTTTAGAATTATCAAAATAAAACTCCTATTGTAATAAAAAATCTCTTTTGATAAAAAGAAATTAGACATAAGACAATAGTTATAGTCTTTTTCCTTTCACTATTTTCAGAAATATTTTTCAGTCACTAAATATCTTTTTTAAGCATTCCCATCATTAAATTTGCTTATTTGAGAATTAACTTAAAATACCAAAATTTTCACTTGAAACTCCTAAAGAGTATTTTCAATAAGATTTATTTTTGGAAAAAAAATAAATCGTTTCAATTTCTCCTAAACACCTATTTACCCACTCTTTGTGCACTAACATGTAGCGTCCAAATAAATCGATCTATGAACCAATTATGAACTAGTTATAAGTGGATTAGATAGATATAGTTCATTCATTAAACCTGTTTATAAATATATATGTAAATCTTGCATGTGACCTAATTCATTTTTCGAAAAATAAGTTAAACAATGATAAATATATAATAAAAAAATGTTAATTCAATTACGAATATAGATACATTGTACAAAAATTAAAACATAATTTTTTTTGGTTATTTGAGCTATATATAGAGCGGTCTATTTTCATTTTTCTAAATAGCTAAAACAAGGAACCACGTTTATTGATAAATGTTATCCCTCATATAAATTAAGCTAAATATTTTGAATTCAAACTCGTATTGAATCTTGACAATATATTCACAACATTTTCATTAAACATAAGCCAAATAGTTATAGAAAGGAATTACAGTCAGCTTAAATACAGATATTCAACCCAAAAGAAAAGCAGAGGCATCAAAAATTGACATTTCACATTAAATTACATTACATTACAAACAAATGGTGGAAAATAATGGAACTGCTACCATCGAGAGCAAAATCATAATTAACTCTGAAATAGTGGTGGCAATATTGGATTGTGGCTTCACAAGAAAACGAAAAACCAAAAAACAAAAGCGACATCTGCATCTACTTGTGGCATCAACCTCGTTGAAAATCAGGATCAGAAATTTATCTGATGCCAGCACCTCATCAAGTTCAAAACAAAACTCTGGAATATAAACAGATGAATGCATATACTACACCTATAAAATTTCAGATACTCGATATTGTGCATCGGGAGGAATCTCCCTCCCTGGGACCTGGACCTTCAGAAGGTTACCATACCTGGACAAACAGTGTCATTATAATATAAGGAAAAGCTAGTTCCATTTCAGAAAAAAAAAAAAAAAAAAAAAAAAGTTAAAACAACTACAGTTAATATCAACTTACTCAATGGCTGTAAACAAGTGCTTATGTTCTGTAATGAAGGCAAGCAAGGCCTGCAACATGAACAGTAACAATGATTAAATAAGATAGCATGACGAGATTAGCTACAACGAGAAGCCAATAGTTCAGTTGACTTGCCTCAAATGGCATGTTTAATAGTTCATAGTAGGTGCGGACTCGATCCAATCTCTGTTGAACAACTTCACTATTTATCGATGGAATAGCTGACAGTGCCTATAACCACAACATCCCAAATTGCATATGAGAAGTCTATCAACAAGCATGGCAAAGTCAGATTAAGAAAAATTACAGCAATGAGCTTTTTTTCAAGTGTTAATCAACTTTATCAACAGAATTGACTTATTGTTCAAATAAATTTAGCTTGCCCCCTTTCTATCATCGATAGTGTGAATGAAGCATAAAATATCTTTATACAGAAAAAACAAAACAACAAGCAGCATGAGAGGAATATGCATGATTTACGCATTAGAAATTAGCAAGGGGCAAAAAATAACTGCATCCCATCATAAAGTATAAAAACTCAAACCCCAAAAACTAAACGATGAGCCTCTATCAAATAATGGAGAATTTTGATCTCTAAAGGAGAAAGGGTATCACAAAGTTGAATGCCTGTAGAATATAGACTAGAATTCTAGACTCCTCAAACCATATTCCCACTTTTGTGGAACAATATTTCTTGGATTAATCCACCAATTGAGATGGACAACTCAACAACTCAAACCATTGCAAGAAAGTTCACACTTAGTGCTTCACAGGAATCAAGCAAATACTCGAGAATTCCTATATCTTGCTTCCTACCTCACTTAACACCTAAACAGTAGTGAGATAGTCTCTTTGCAAAAATGCAATACAGCAAAACTGAGGCAAAAACACCAGAATGGCAGAATTGCCTAAGAAAGGAAAATGAAGAAGTGCAGAAAAAAGGATAAAAGCACTAGCAGTTTGAGGTGCTAGTAATCACCCCAAGCTATCCAACAGCATTCTCATAACCTTCTCACCACCTCGCTCTTTTTTTTTTCTTTTTTTTTGGTTGAAACCCTTCTTATTACCACATCATTAAAGAAATTACATACATGCCCAATCCTTAAACTCCATGATTCCTTTGCCCAAAACCCCAAAGCAGTTACATAACTCCTCACAACCTTCCTCTTTCCACTGACTCCCTGCCCGTATATACCTTGACCATAGTAATCAAATTGTGATACGAATTGCAAATCGGAAAGCATATTTTTGAATCGCAAATCATATAACGTATCGAATCGCAAGATTCAGTAACAAGTAAAAAATAACTTGAAATATAAAATATGACATGTAATATGCATAAAATACTCAAAATAAATTTTTGAGAACCTTATTAACCATATGATTTGTTAGTAATTAATTCTTGAAAAAAATTCAAATAATATCTTCTTTGCTTTCTTTATAAAAAGTATAGATTATGCTTACAGCAATACAATATTATCATACCAATTCATTGATTTTTCACATTTTTGAATTGCAAAGTCATGCTATTCTATCATATTGGCTTGAATCACATTATTCATACTTAATTCAGCAATTTATTCATATTGCTAGCTTTGTGACTCGTTGTGAATCATATGATTTATAATTTTTTACAATTCATATCGTTGGCTTTATGACTCGTTTCGAATCATAAGATTCGAATCGTGAATCGTAAGATTCTAATTACTATGACCTTGACTATTAGGGGCCAATCATTGTTTATACTAATATACCCAGGCTAGCATTACCATCCCTCGACATCGCTATTGCTTTCATGTCTAAAATTTAGTTAAAGAACTTAACTATGCAGAAATATGAAGAGCAAACAACTAGCTAAACTCAGAGTAGAGTGCTTCTATTATGGACATTAGATGTCATTACTCATTAGATCAGTATTTCCTTTTTTTCTTTTTTTCATCTCTCCATTCTCTCTTTGAAAATACAGTTGTATGCAAAATCATGAAGTTCTTTTCTCTTTTCGGGCAATTAGAATCATTGAGTTATGAAAAGGATATTGGCAACAGGAAAAACAACTTTTCATGTCACTCATTCACTATAAAAGGATAAAAGGAAAGAGTTACCTGTTCCAGAGCAATAGAGTCCCGACATATTTGCTGAACCCCAAAAAGGTTAATGGACTTCATATCCGCCAAAGCCTAATAAGTGCATCCTCTCATTAGCAGTGAATAAAAGGAAATAATACAAATGGTTTAATTGACAATGCAGCCACAAACTTAGAAATGCAAAACTATTACATACTAAAAAAATATTGTAGAAATATATACACATCTGTACCTTAAGGGATGTATTTGCAGCAACACTACAAATTCCACCAAATATGTAATTCCGCTTTGCATTTGAAACAAATGGAGCCATTTTCTCATCTCTTCGAGTTATCTGAGGACACCACAAAAGTAAGATAAATTGATTTGGCTTGCGTGACCATGCAACATCTTTGAACCAGATAACCATTCTGAGACTAATCAGTCCACCAAACTTAATGTCTATGACCAGGAATTTTAAATTCTTAGCTGCTAGTGATTCAGACAGTAGGCATCCAGAAAAGTGATCTTAAAGATCAAATCCTTTCAGAAATTTGGTTTTGTTTGGTATGTGGTCTGATAGTAAATTTCAGTCTTTACTAAATCAGAAATGATGAATTTTTTGGACATTTAACTTTAGTAAAATCAGGTTTAGGAAGCTGATACAAGTGCTAATTTAGTCAAATTTGATTGTTTATGAGGGATGATGACATTTTGGTTATAAAACAAAGTTATTTTATCTTATTATTTGTTTAATTCAAGCTAGTTATATTTGGTTACATTTCAGGTTCGCGGTCATGAAAGAAAAGTTTTCATTTAACGTCTAATAAATGGACAGTTCAAATCATAGGCCAATCAGGGTAGAGGCTAGTCTGGGACAACATGTATGTAAGACTCAGTTAATTAAATATCAATATCAAGACTTGTATTGGTTTGCAGATGTTTGTGTCTAATTTCCTTTAAGGTAACAGCCATACTTCACCATAGGGAACCTGTTGCATCAAACGCCCTCCGTAGATACTAATTATAATTATAATTAGGAGAGTATATAATTAGGAGAACTAAAGAGACAATATTCAATAAATTACATGCAAACATTAAATTTCAATTTTCAAATGATCAGCACCCCTTTACCCCCTAAAAAGGAGGGAAAAAAACACGAAAACAGAAATTACAATTTGAAAGCAAATGGGTAGATGACACAAACATCTGCAAACCATCAATAACTTCTAACATTAACTCTCAGGCAAGATTATAATCGTCGAGGCATATCTAATAATCTCCTTAAGCATCTTACACATACAGGGAACCCAAACCTGTTAATATTCCAACTACAAGTAAATAATATAAAGGCACACCTGTGCAGTGAGCGAAATGATGAAGTCATCAGGTTCTTCAGCATCTTGGTCGTCCAAGTATTCTCTATTTGTCATTCCCTGTTCAAATTTGTGAAGCTCAGTTCAGTTGGAGACAGTTAATTTTCATTTTCTTATTCTTTCCATAGCTAGACAGAGATAAAATCAAAGAGACCAACCTGCATATGGAACATTGTTTCCATCTGCATTTCTATACGTAAAACCTTGAGACAATCAATTGCCAATTTCCTATACTCTTGAGCAAATGACGTCAAATTTTTTGTGTTGTCTGCTTGAGGGGGATTGTTTTTTCCATTCACTAAAACTTGATTTGGTGCTCTTTGAGTAGCCTGTCCAAGTCTGCAAATTCAACAAGAATTCAATGTACCATAAAAAATAATGCCATAAAGCCCGAGATGCTATACTTCTCTCTTCTATTAGGAACCAATAGAATAATTCCAACACCATAATGCCCATACGTGATCATTGAAAACTTTACTTGGTTCAAAGTACTGGTTCAGCAAATAATAGTAGATGACTTCTGAGACAACTTGGAAAGTCCCATTTGAGAAAACAGATCTGTTAGTCTCTTGTAACTCAGCAAGGTATCCTTTCAATGAAAAAATAAAAAAAGAAAAAGAAAAAGGGCAGTCCACTGAGGTTGGGAAATTGAGTATCATTTTAGACGAGAATTTGTCTGAGAGATAACCAAAAAATTACACAAACATAAACATATAAATGAAAATTTCCTACGTGAAATAGAAAGATCAGATATTATACATAATAAACACACACAGGTACATGGTGCTCATCACAGTATTCAGATGGTGGTCAATCTTTACAGTTCATTTTCATGAAGTATCTGAACTCTAGAAAGCTCCCTTAACAAATGATATCACAGTCCTTTAAGAAGAATATTAGAACATGCTAATAAAAGCAAGTTACTGCCTTGCATTACAGCATTAAAAAATATTTTCCACTCAAACTATTACCATTAATCAAACACCACAAAGCCCCCTTATCCAAATATCAAAAGCTGCAGAACAGACTCTCCCCAACAGAAAACAATCTACCCAACAAACTGTGAGTCCATTGGGCTAGAAATAAAATACAATTGACTGTTCTCAAAATAATAAATTTGGATAATACTTATTGTACAAGAATACTCCTATATGATATTGATTTCGATCAAGTTCAAACTTGAAATTGAACTCCTCAGTTCCCCATGGGAAAGCATAATATATGCACTCAGTTGCCATGGGTTTCTACTAACCCATATATACTTGCTTTAGACATGGTATGCACAAGATAGAACAATGTTATCAGGATTGCAAAGCACATAGAAAACTCACCTTTCAATAGAGTCTGCAACATACTCCAATGAATCACTAAGGGATGCCAACAAAATAAGTTTGTTATCATCATGGATTAGGTTTTCCTGAAGCAAAGAAACTGTCAACAAAGTTTCTTTTGTTTTGGTAATAAAATTCATACCCAAATGACAGATAGAACAAACATTTGGGAAAGAAAATACAGTCAACCAACAATGCTGATATTTATATTTATCAGCACTTCCATGCAATGGGAGAAGCAAAAAGAAGAAAAGAAAACAAAAATGCAGAGATTGACTTTTTCTTCTTTAACAGGGAAGTCAAATTGAAGACTGAAAATTAAGAACAAAATTAAATCAATAAGGGAAAAACAAACTAATTTGCTAGTTCAGGCAGCCAACAAACCTGCTTAATAGGACGCAAATTCAGTAGTAATTCACTTAGCTCGGATTCAACCTCAATTGTTTCAGCATCAGGCAAATTAGTTTCTGTGTTAAATTGACCATGCGGATTTGGCAAATATGCACTCGAGGGGTCATTCTTCATCAGTTTCTCAACATCATGCCTTCCAATAAGCATATAACTCTGCTTCTCAAGAACTGCCTGAAACATCATTAACAAAGATGTAAGAAAACAGTGATACTAAAAGGTGAGAACTCAGAATTCAAGAGAAGCATTAATGCTTTATCATCCAATGACCCAAAAAGATTACAAGCCAGAAGTCAGATTCTGTTAGCAATGGAAATATGACATAGTTGGCTTGATAATATATTACCAAAATTACTGATATTAACTTTGAAATGTCTCAAATGGCTGCACTTATATAGCACATTAAATTTAAAATTCTAATAATTTTTCTTTTCATACCAAGAAAAATTTTATTGCTAAGAGGGGAGAAAAGTACAATGACAAAGATATGATTTTAGAAAACCAGAAGCAAAAGACAAAATAACAATACTGAAAAAATAAAGAAAGAAAGATAGATAGATAATAACATTAAAACTACGAAGCCCACCAATCCAGCCCTCTGCCTATTTAGTGAAGAAACTCCCCGAAAATACCCACAAGCTTGGCACCAACGAGAGGCAAAAAAGACAACAATATAACAGACACCACACAACTGACATAATAGCACAACTGCACAAAAAATTTCCCTCTTCGCTCCTCCCCCAAACCCTATAATTAACCAACAAGAATTGCTTGAAATTTAGCAGAGAAAACCAAGCTTTAACAAAAACACAAAACAAACCCATCCCAAAGAACTGCAGAACAATGTAAAAAAGGACAAGCAAACTAGGACCTAGATTAAAAAAAAAATCACTTTAGTTTAAAAATCGAAACTCCTGAAAACAACTCACTAGGACCAAAAATAAAAAGATGAACAATGAATATTAAATGAAAAATGCAAGCACATCTACAATTTTTAAGCAGTCACCTTGGCTTCTTTATGGTGCTCAGCAAGTTGTTTATTCAATAGGGTGGCTTCCTACAATACTAGTTATTGATACAACCATTCGAATTTATGCTACTCTGTTTTTCATTTTTTTTTTTTCTGTTTTAATTTTGTTTAGATTCCCTTTGAAGAATTCTTATCCTCCATTGTTCTGTCTTCTTACTCTCTTTCTGATAAAAAATTTTTATTAAAAAAAGGGGGACAATACCTCCATGTATGAAGTCCGACATCTTTCATAGGTCCGCTCCAGGAATGTTTGCACATACTTCACAAGGTCACTTGCAAACTTGGGCATTGCTTGTGCCCAGCCAAGCACCTGCATATAATTAGATGTAATAATTAGAAGGCAAACATCTATAATTCCAAATACTCTAACTAAAGATGTAATTTAATTTCAGGAAGGCCCAATAAAAATAAGTCCAAATCACATTAGCTCAGGCTGAAAGGAAAAAATAACCAGTCTTCTTCAGATTAATAATTTAGTTTAAACTACCTCCTTGGTCAAGAAATCTATAGCCAATAGTCCTTGTAATACAGGTCGACCCTTCTCAATTGATGGAGTGTACGTAGTAACCAGGTGTGCCCTTGGACGAAATGCAGCTGGACCTAACAGATCATATGCAAAGTAACATTTTTCAGTAAATTCAAGTCAAAATCCAATAAATCATCCAAGGAAATCTATTAATCACTCAACCAGTCACCAACATGCAAGGTGTTTTTAACACCCACATGCAGAAAGAACTAGAAAACCAAATCAATGCACTATTAGCCTATAACCCTAGTATTGTCTCTCATCATATAAAGTTATTTGCGACTTCTGCAGCTTCATATTTATTATGATTGATCACATCAAATATCAAGTAGACAGTGAGCAAGCATAACAAACATTTAAACTATACACTAGCAACTTGTGTATATGTACTTCATGATATAAACATAAACGTGTATGAAATGTATACTTTTCATGTCTGTGCTAACAAGAATACATATTCTATGCACTGCAACAACTAAAATTATCATTTAAAGTAATCTGAGAAACAAAATCCTGATGAGGTGACTAATAGGACTGAACTGCATTTGGAGAATGATTCAGCAAATGAACAAGTGGAGGTCTACACCAAAACTATGGTGATAGATAGTTTCCTTGTCAGGTACAACTTTGAAATTATGTAAGTACTTGCTTAAGCATTCAAAAAGAACTTGTCCAAACTAGGTTATTAAAATTTGCACAAAAACCAAGTTGTGCTCCACTTTTTCCCGTTGAATTGTCCTTGAATTTTCAATAATAAATAAAAAAATGGAGGGCAATGCTAGATATACTTTACTTATACAAACTCTTGCACTCAAATTGAGATAGCTGTCATCAAGACTTTCAATTTAAAAAAGCCTCCCCCTTCTAGACAACCAAAAGTTAACACATAAAGATAATTTCCTTGTTCTTAACAGGCAAAAATGATGATATGGCAAGACTGAAATATTTCAAAATACAACATGGAAAAAATGAAGACACTAGTTGCCAAGCCCAAATAAAAGCAAAAGAAAGGATCTCAATAGTTTGTAAAACTTGCTTGATATGGCTTGCTGTACGCCTTTTCTGTAATCTACGAACATAGTTGGCAAGAAGTGGTCCTTCACAAAGTTCTCCACAAAAGCCATCAACCCATCATTCCTTCTTCTGCTCAGAAAGTTGAGAACAACACAAATTATTGCCAATGAATTGGAAAGCAATAAAACTTTATATCAGCAAAAAGTTCAATAATTTGATTAAAATAAACCGGCAAGAACAAAAGATACATACTAAGCTTGATAAGTCAAGCAACTGAAAACCATATGCACAATTTAGTATCAAATGCTGCAATGAACAAAAATATTTGGCCTTTCTGCAGTTTACTGAATTAACACACACACACACACACACACACACACACACAAACAAGGACACAACAGTGATTTGTGTGTATGTGTCTAAGTGTCTGTGCAACTGGTGGTCAATTAATTCAAGGGCCCAATCACATAAACTATCAGTAGTCACAGAAGGCAACATTTTGTGACAGAATAAAATGAAAAGGTAAATTTTTCAAACAAGAAACATCACATTGGTTTTGTGCTCACCCAAGCTGGGAATATTTTGGAGGCAGCATTGAGGCAATTTTATCTGCAAACTGGATAATGAATCAGGTCAATAAGAAAGTAAAAAAGTAGAAGGAACATAATCTATGCTTTATAAGAGGCGTTAAATTCATGGTTTAAAGTTTAAACAGAGACTTGGTGAAGGGGAAGGATTCTTCACTGTCGCAGTCCCTTTTTCATATTTATATCATTATCAACGATAGTGGAAAACACAGAAAAATAAGATAAGTTACAAGAGAAATAATTAATCTCTAGACAATGGTAAACTGATATCCTAGAGCTAACCATTAAACAGAGGATATCAGAGACTTATAAGACTTCTAAATCCTTGATACTTCTCAACAGGAAAGAATGTGACAATCCAATATGCAATACCTGAAGTACAGGCCGGTATACAGAAGCTGCTAGATATATGCCTTGTTCAGGCAAAACAGCTGCAGATCCATAACCTTCTTGCAACACATTTGGCCCCCTTCTGCTCCATCCTTGGCGAATAAGATCAACACCTGTATATTAATGCAACCAGCCATCAGAGTTGACAAACAAGAACATCAATTAGCAGCTAACTATAAATAAATAAATCGTAAAGAAAATCCACAAATATACCCAAACAAAATTGCAATACAACTAAGATATTCACATTTAAGACCTTGACTTATAATTATAGAAAAACTACAAAAGGTCAAGGGTTAAAAAAAAATGGTTACAAAAGCTCCGCTAAGAGCTTTTTAATTAAATATCTGATACAGACCAGAGTAAGGTTAGAAAATCTCAAAATGGAATATCTTCCTGTACTGAAGTAGGAGAACCTACATAGACAGACATATATAACCAGAAGACAAATGTTACCAATATCAAAACTAGCTCATTTACATCATACCTACTTGACTGTTTATCTTAAACATCAATTTGCTTTTCCAGATGACAATAGTAATTTGACTCACATACAGCACGTACAGTGAATACCAAGTCAGCAACTAGCCTAAGAGAACATTCAACCATCTAAAACCTAAAGATTTTTCTAAGCAAATACAAAGAGAGCACAGGAGAAACAATCACAACCACAAAAGGGGTGCAGGAATAAAACTTTGAATTTCATTTTTCTTTAACATCACCAAATGTTAGAGGATAAACAATCCTCAAACCGAAAAGAAAAACAAAAACAAAAACAGGCTGAAAACAATTGATCAACGAAGGAGAGCTGTCCAATCTCATTGCATGTCAGAATAGTGAGTGCCTTAAAAAGATCATGCCTAGATCACCAAAGAGAAGCCATGAAAATAATTCATCCCACCACAAATTTTAAAGGCAAAGAAACATCATCGAAGAAGCCAGCATTCCTCTACAACCAGACAAATCACAAAATCTCCTAAATGGTGCACTGCCACAAAATTTTCTTTCCTTCTTGTTACCAAACTGCATAAAATGAATTAACAGGAACTGATTTCAAGTAGCAGGACACACTCAATTCTCTCCAAAAATACCAGAGAGTCTATTCGAGAGGCATCTCACTGCTGGGCAGTGACAAAATAGATGATCCAGAGTTTATGAATTAGATCTGCACATAACACATATGTCAGAAGAAATAGCCATATGGATTACGCACGCAATTCTTTCACCTTGACCTAACTATTATCCAGGATTTCTTTATCCAGGCCTACAAAATAGCCTAGATCCAGCCCAACATCCAGAAAGACCTGCAACCAATTTTCCTTTCTTTTCTGCATTTTTCTAACCCTTTTCCATTTTCTTCTCACCCAGAACTCTTATTCACCATCACACCTTTTAAGTTCAAACCATTACTTGTTACCATTCCTACAGCTTCCAGTTATGAACCTAAAAAAATTACATTATCAAACTTTTGTTGCTGCAAAAATCCCAAACACAAAATATAATATCCCATATTGTTTATCCATCATATCTTAACCTTTTCAAAAGTTCAAATTTTAGCCAAGCTACTATCCTTGATGACATCAAGGCTTTCTTGTTTAAGATAAAGATACCAACAACACAGAACCTTCAAACCCTACAGCCAATCACAGCCTTTATTATAAGCAGGATAGTCCTAATAAACATCAATATCATAGGATTTTTCAAGTAGTGCTAACTCTGTTTTCATCTGGAGATTTCAGAAAAGCACCATATTAGGGCCACAAAAAGAACAGAACTCACCACCAAGATCATGCAATAAAATTACTCCCAAGAGTATAATTTTCTTTCTTGGAAAAAATAATAAAAATCACATAAATAAAGGCATCCAGGTGGTTGAACTTGATGACACAATATGTATACAAAAAAGTTACACAGTCCCAGCAGCAAGAAAATGAATCTAGACTTAAAAGTCAAAGCATAAACAGCATCCAAGAGTGTAGATCTAAATGCAGCATAAGACCAATAACACCTACGCAATGGTTACTTGTGACGTTTAGCATATTTAAGTTCAACCATTTTAGGCTTTACTACACAACCATCTGCTCATCCTATGGAGTATTGTTTTTCAAAAAAAAAAAAAAAATCTTTTGCCAAACAACAGAAGCATAATAACGTCTAAAATTATATAGAATGTTAATCATGCATAGCACAAAGAATGTTGACCCCATTGCTGTGTAATGCAATTTTTTTATTATAAGAAACGCCTAACCCTATTTTCTGAAGTCAACCATTCCAAGATAGATGATTCTTGAAGTGTATCAAATTAAGTCAGCTTAGGACTTGGCAACTTTTGTAAAAGGGGTTTTTGAAGGATTTTTGACCTCTTAAAATTCTTATGATTAGAGAAATATGATCATAAAGCCTTAAGGAAGCATCCCCAAAGTTTTAAACTGAATTTTTCAGAACAAAAGGAGCTTGCAAGTCAACTGATGGCTTTCTGTGAGCCATTAGTCAACTAAGTGGGCCTCTAATCACCGTTAGTTAACTAATGCTAGCCATTAATCAAATAATGGAGCTCCTGTAAGCCATTAGTTGATGAATGACAGCCAATAGTCAACTAATGGAGCACAGTGCTTCAAATTTAAATTTGTTTAGGTACTAGTCAACTGATGGCCCTAGTAGTCAACTAATGCAGTACCAAAAAGCATATATCAGCTTTTTAAACAGCTCCTTTTGTACAAGTAGACTTCCCACTCATTTCTAACAGCTGTTTTGGGGTTTGGGTTATAAATACATGACCATAGCAACACAAAGTACAGTATAAACATGTTAAGGAACATTGCTTAATCTTTCTTGAGCTCAAATCCGTCTTCTTCTCCCTTCTAGAGCACTTTCATTTGGAAATTCACTCTGAGAGAGCTTTTGCCAATATACATTTATATTTTCTCTGTAGTGAGATTGAAACCTCAAGTATACGGATTCCTTAAGCTAGGATTGGGTTAAAACATATTGTAAAATGAGTGATCCTTGTTTGAACAACTCTTTTGAGTTGGTTTGTGCAACGGCTAACAAGTGCTCATTCGAAACTTGTTGTCTAGTGTGAAATTCCAAGAGGATGTTTGAGTTCTATATGTAGGCTTCTGGTAAAGTTGAACCATGATAAATTATTGTGTTGAATCTCCTCTTCCCATGAACTCTTTATTTTCTACACTTTATTTGATTTGTTATTATGTCTTTGTTGCATTGTATTTACAGCATTAAAGTGTATTTCTCTTTTGCAACATTCAATTTTTGAAAAATCTATCCTTCAGCATTTAATTCTCGCAAAATTTTTTTAACAACCAATTCACCCCCCTCTTGGGTGCCTAACCATTCTCAACAAAGAAGAATTACATGGATGGAGTATAAGAAATTGCCCAAAAACTAACACAAGAAGGAGAAAAAGAAAAAAATCAAAAAGGCATTCCAAACCATCTGTAAATCCATTACAGAAATGCCCTTAAAAGAATCATGAGCTCAACCCATAGAGAAGTCAAATAAATTGCCTTATTCCATATAAGATTGGGATAAACAAAATTCAGCCAAAGGCACCTATATTCTTTCATTATAATAAGTCAATAAGTAAGAAGATTTATTTCCTCCTTTAATTATATTTAGCATACCCTGGTTAGGAACAGATACAGTAGCATCAGTGAAGCGGAATGCAAAGGTAAGACCATCATCTGATCCATCCCTGTAATCAATTGAAAATGATAAGATAAGACAGTATGATAAACATGATTATTAATTATATACAAAGTTGACTTCAAGTCTCTTCCAAATTGTAAATTGTAGTGAACAACCATCTGTTCCTCAATTACGAATGATCATTAGTGCAGCTAAGAACAAAGTTCCTTGAATGATGGTTTGCTTGAACTACATTCATTCTCCCTTGAGTTCTTAGCACATGGTAACTTCTTTTGTGAATTGCTAGACTCTATGTGTTTTAGTTAGTATGTGGCAAAAGGACCCTATACAGTATTTCAAAATAACCCAATTTTGAATGAAAAAGAGATTAATATTAGATCATTGATTGAAAAGAGCAATACAAATTAACGACACTTGCCTCTTGTCTTTGGAAGGGACTTTGCTTGCAAGCCTAGCAGTTTGCACAGCAGCATCCGCTGATGCAGCTTCAGGAGTAGCCCGCAGAATCTCACAAATTAGTTGTTGGCATTCACTCTATAGCAAATTAGTGGAGAAATATTAGTTGAAAGATAAAATAAGAAATGTTATACATCCAACATGCACATTCAAGCATACATTTTGGGATATTTTAGACTCAGGTCCTATTCTATTTTAGTTTCACAGATTAATTAACAATTAATATGCATTATGGCCCTTTTGCTCTGAACTTAAACTAAAACAGAAACTTTAGCATTTCTGCAACAATTGGCTAAACAGAACTTGATAACATAGAACAAAACATTTCTCATTTTACGGTGAAGAACAGTATCATCCTTTTACATTAATCAAACGAGACATAGCGGAAGCAAAAAAGAAAGCTACAGATAAATACCCCCCAGGTTTGAATTCAAAACAAATCTTTTCAGCATGATATCCCAAATCAAACCAAAAGCACATTAATAATGCCACATCAAAAACCCAGAATCTAGTGCTCACAGAAATCTTTTAAATGAGATATTCCAGTCCTTCAGTGAATATCTTAGAAAGCATATCTTCCTTTTCACCATCCTAATCTAACACCATATCACAACGGCTCCTTATAATTCCATCAGCCTTCCTCTCATACCAACCGGTACACAGAAAAATAAGAGATTTCACACTCTGAGTACTCTATTCATCATTCCGGGTCCCACCTTCCACCTGAATCCATATTTATAACCCATGGATCATTAGTGGTTGGAAGTTACAAGGGTACTTAGGCTTAACTACTTAAACAGCCTTTCATTTCTATTCTTTTCTTTAACTAGCTCTAGCCTCCCCTTATTCTCTGTTTTACATGTATCACCTACTATTACTTCTCTTTCTGAAAGTTTATGATATGCTTGGTTGTTCACAGTCAAACAGTGCCCCGAATCATCTACCTTCATTTCATTTTATCATGAAATAAGTCTCAAAAGCACAGTTTGCCACCAAAAACACTCCCCCAACCAGAGAAACTCCTTCATTCAGACAAGTTCACCTTGTCTTAGGCTTTCTCAAAATCCAAGCCAAGCACTGAACCCTTCCGTTAAGATCATATTTAAAAATATAAACTACTACCATTTCTTTGTCTTTGTCCATTTACCTTTTTTTATGCCAAGTATAAAAATTTTAAAGAAACTTCATCATCTAGCTAAGGCATATTAACCTCAAGATGTTGAAATGACAGAATGCTTTGAAGATTTTAGAAAACAGGTCTGAATATTTCTATTTTATTCAACATTGGATTCATAAAACCCTAATCACAGCTTATACAGATAAGAGAATTTAAATGAAGATAAGTGAGAGATTCTAATCTAACTGAATATCCCTTATAAGCAGGGATATTATCTACTTCCTAAAATATAGGATCCGATCTTAATAGTGCAGATAACTCTAACAGTAAAATAAAAATAAAATAAACAACCAAATATCTTAAGTCTTGCAGCAAGTCTTCCAACACTCCCCCTCAAGTTGGAGAATGGATGTCCATCATTCCCAGCTTGTCGCTAAGTTCTTCAAACTTCAACCAAGGTAGGGCCTCTATTAGAATGTCTACAACCTGATGTTGTGATGGAGTGTAGACTAACTCAAACACCTCAAAGTCTAACTTTTCCTTGATAAAATTTCAATCCAGTTCCCCATTTAGTCTGGTCATGATGTATCAGATTTTTAACTATGCTGATTGTAGCCATATTATCACAGAAGAGGTGTATAGGATAGTCAATAGGCACCCTGATTCCTTCAACTAAGCACTTCAGCCACAACCCTTCACAAATACCAAGAGAGAGTGTTTGGTATTCTGCCTCAACACTAGTTCTAGCCACTATTGGTTGCTTCTTACTTCTCCAAGTCACCAAATTGCCCTATAAGTAAGTACAATATCCAATGGTGGATCTTCTGTCTGTATTGGATCCCGCCCAATCAGCATATGTGTAGATCGTCACACTCCTCTCACTTCCTTTCATAAATGAAATCCCTTTCCCAGGGGTTCTCTTTAGATACTTGAGTATCCTGTACACAAGATTCATGTGTTCATTAGTGAGATTATGCATGTATTGGCTTACCACACTAATTGGAAATGATATGTTTGGTCTAGTATGTGAGAGTTATACAAGTTTCCCAACCAGTTGCTGATGTCTTCAATTTTCTTCTATTGGGCTATCTTCCTTGAATCTTAGTTTGATGTTTGTCTCCATTGGTCTTTCAACTGGTTTGCACCCTAGCATCCCTGTTTCTTCTAAGAGGTTCAAGATGTATTTTCTTTGGGAGACCACTATCCCTTTCTTGGATCGAGCAATTTCCATCCCCAGGAAGTATTTTAACTCACCAAGAGTCTTGATTTCAAGTTCCTTGGCCATGGCATTCTTTTAAGTTCTCAATTTCCTCCTCAAAGTCTCCTATAACTATGATGTCATCAACATAAACAATTAATATAGAAAGTTGCCCATCAGGTGAGTGTTTCATAAACAACGTGTGATCTACTTGATCCTGGCTGTACCCAAAACCTTTAATTATCAAACCAGGCTCTAGGTGACTGTTTAAGTCCATATAGAGACTTAAAAAGTTTACATACCTTATTTTTCTCCACAACAATACCTGGAGGAACCTCCATATATACTTCTTCCAAAGTGCCATTTAAAAAGGCATTCTTGACATCAAACTGGTGGAGTTTCTAGTCTAGGTTAGCAGCCATATAGAGAAGAACTTTAATGGTATTGAGTTTAGCAACAAGAGCAAATGTCTCCTAATAATAAATTCTAGGAGTCTGTGTAAAGTCCTTGGCTACCAACCTAACCTTATGTCTGCTTATGCTTCCATCTGGATTATACTTTAGTGAAGATCCACTTACACCCCACAGCCTTTTTGCCCACCAATAAGTCAGCTATTACCCAAGTTCCATTCCTTTCTAGTACAGTAATTTCTTGTTGTATAGTTGTTCTCCACTCTACACAATTCAAGGCTTCATGAATATTTTGAGGCATCTTCTCACGAGATAGGTTAGCAATGAACATAGAATATTCAGGGGAAAGTTTATCATAAGAAATAAAGTTCCTAATAGGGTGTTTAGTACAAGTTCTTACTCCTTTTCTAAGTGCAATTGGCCAACCCAATTGGTCTGGGTCATTTTCAAGATCCCTGGGATTCAAATTGGACTCTTGGTAGTGCTTAGGAGTGTTGTCCTCTGTACCTGCATTTCAGATTCAGTTTCAAACACAGGTGAGTTCATAAGTGATGTTATGTGTGGTTCTTGACTGGTTATTCTCGGCTGTTTCAGGGCTGGATGGCATGTTGTTCGGGTCTGTTATTGGTGTTGACATGTTCAGATCTGGTATAGGTTCTTGACTCGTTATTTTGGGCTGTTTCAGGGCTGGATGGTGTGTTTTTTGGGTTCTTATTGGTGCTGATATGATCAGTTCTGCAGCAATGATGGGTACTTGTTGTTGTGTGTCGCAGTAAGTCCATTCGTCAATACTCTCCCCTTGAATGGATTACCTGCAAAATAGGGGGTTGTTTCGAAAAAGGTAACATCCATGGAAATATAAATTTTTTGGTGTTAGGTGAAAAACATTTGTATCCCTTCTTAGAGGATGAATAACTGACAAACACATACTTTAGGGATTGGGGATCAAGTTTTTCACTATTATATAGGTGAACAAAACAAGTGCACCCAAAAATCTTTGGAGATAGGTTGCGAGTAAGGGCAACAGTTTCAAGGTAAATTTCAAGTAATTTTTCCAGCGGGGTAAAGTACTTTATAGGTTTAAAAGGCATTCGATTAATCAGATAGGTGGCTGTCAGTAAAGCTTCTCCCCAATAGGATTTAGGTGTGATAGAAGCAAGCACTAGGGCCCTTATTACTTCTAGGAGGTGTCTGTTTTTGCGTTCAGAAGCTCCATTTTGTTGTGGAGTATGAACGCATGAGCTTTGGTAGAGGATCCCATTTCATAAAGGAATTCCTTGAGAACAGTATTGAAATATTCAATTCCATTATTAGTTCTGAAAATCTTAATAGGGGTTTGAAACAGATTTTGGATAAGAGAGTGGAAGGTTTTGAAAATATGTGAGACCTCAAATTTTTCTTTCATTAAATAGGTCTAAGTGAGTCAAGTATGGTCATCTATAAAAGTAACAAACCATTGGTCACCAATTAAGGTTTTTGTCCTTGATGGACCCCAGACATCGCTATGTATTAAGGTAAAAGGGTGAGAGGGAACGTGTTTGTGTGCAAGGTAAGAAGTGCATGTATGCTTGGATAATTGGCAAATATCACACTGAAACAGTGTGAGATTTTTATTAAATAGAATAGGATACATTTTTTTCATGTAATCAGGATTGAGGTGGCCTAATCTATAATACCATAAAACAGAATAAGAAATAGAAGTACAACTAGAAACTACATTAAGCGTGTTGGGTTCTTGATCTAGTAGGTAGAGACTGCCTTTCTCCTTAGCACTGCTAATCATCGCCCCTAATACCAGGTCCTGAAAACAACAACCGCCAGGGAAAAACTTAGTGACACAGTTAAGGTCTTTTGCAAGCTTACTATTGGATAAGAGGTTATATGTAAGGTTAGGGACTAAAAGAACTTGATAAAGAACAAGGTTATTGGACAAGTAAACTGTCCCAAATCCAGACACCTTAGAAAGGGTGCCATCGGCAAGGGTGACTACTAAATTTGGCTTGCAAGGTTTAAAGTTTGTAGGTGAAAAAGAATTATCTGTCATGTGGTCTATGACCCCGGAGTCAACTACCCAAGTGTTGGTTCCTTGAGTTTTGGAACTAAGGGCAAAAGTTGAATTACCTATGTGAGCAATCAAGCTTGGGGCAGTGTCATAAGTGGGAAAGGTATTGAGATGGGTGCCAATCAACTTGTGGAGGGCCTCTAGTTGATCTTTATTGAAAATTTCAAAATCAGAGGATCTGTCTTCTGAAGTAATTGTCATATGAGCCTATCCATCATAGCAGCTTCGTTGTTTATTGTTGGGTGGTTAGCCATCTAGTACCCAACACTTTTCTCTAGGGTGACCAGCCTTATTACAATGATCACACCAAGTCTTGTGTGATTTTTTGTGCCTGTTATCCCCAGATTGTGATGTTTTGGATATAAAGGCAGAGTTATCAGCAACATTAGAATGAAGGTTACCTAAAGTAAGTTTTTGTCAACTTTCCTCTCTTTTTACTGCAGAAAACACTTCCCTTAGAGAAGAAAGGGGGCCAAGGGAAAGAATTCTGCCTCTAATTTCCTCAAAGTTGGCATTTAAACCAAGGAGGAATTTATAGACTCTTTGTTCCTCTTTTAGCTTCCTGAAATAAGTTGCATTAGTCATACATGACCTCTAATGATTCTCATATTGGTCTAGTTGGTGCCAATGGTACAATATTAAAAAATTAGGTAACATCAAAGTCAGCTTGGCAGAAATCATGGAGAAAGCCGTCTCATTTCAAATATAACAGCTTTATTCTTGGTAGATGAGAACATCTCTCTAGCGGCTTCCCAAACCTCATGTGTTGTCTGATAGAGGAGAAAATTTTCCCTGATGTCAGGAGCCGTGGAGTCGATCAGCCAAGATTGAATAAGGCTATTTTCAGTCTCTCAGGTTTTGTAAAGAGGATCAGTAGGTTCTGGTGGGGTAGCTGTTCCTGTAAGGTAATCAGCTTTGCCTCTTCCTTTCACAAACAGCATCACACTTGCAACCATTGTAGGTAATTGTGGCCAGTCAAGTGATGTGGTGTGATGAGAAGAGGAGTAGGGTCTGGGTTGGTTGGTCCTTGTGAGGAAACAGATTTATTTGAGCGGTTGGGGTGTTCACTCAAAGGTGATTCTGTGTTCCCCTGCGCATCGCTGCCAGTCACATTGAACCAGCGCCGAAATGAATCATGGTGCCCATATTGGAGGCTCTGATACCATGAAGATTTTAGAAAAGAGGTCTGAATTTCTAATCTAATTGAATATCCCTTATAAGTAGGAATATTATCTACTTCCTAAAATATAGGATCTGATCTTAACAGTGCAGATAACTAACAGAAAAGTAAAAGTAAAATAAAAATAAAATAAACAACAAAATAACTCTTGCGGCGAGTCTTCCAACATGCTCCTAAACTACCTATAACATGGAAAAGCTCAATTATTATTCACATGTTGTTTAAGCACCATGTGTGACAGAAAGATAAAAGTTTGAAGAGTTGTCTGTATTACAGGGTAGTTAAGAGACACTTCATTGCAAAAGATGAAGAGAAACATGGCTTATCTGCAGGCAAGATTCAAGAGTGCAAATGTGTATTATTACCAACACTCTATAATCTATTCATATCTTGCAACTAAATTGCCCTCGGATAGGCTACCTGTAACACTGACAGGGAGAAGCCTACACTATAACCTCCAGTGGCTTGACATGCTTCAGAATCAGGGTTCCAGTTTATATCTGCTGGCATTGATCTTGGTGTATTCATGTCAACATGCTGGCTGGCTTTTGTTTCCAAAAGCTCTCCGACAACAATATGGTTTTCTGAAGAGTCACACATAAGATAAAAATTATTGAATTGACAAATGATCAACAAAGGAAGAAACAGAAAGAAAACACGCCTCACCAAATATTCGAACAACAGCGTCCAAAATTGAATCAAGAAGCTCCTTTGCAGCAACCTGTGCTTTCCCACCAGGAGACATAACAGGTGATACAGGGCTCACAGCCAATAGAGTCCCAGCAATAGATATTCCATTCTGATTCTTCTGCTTTGGCAACTGATAGATTTCTAGTTGACCCTTTATAAAGTGTAGACCTCCTGTACCAGCTTGTGAACCCTGGCCAATGCTAGACCTTGACGAACTCAGAAGTTCTGCATGAGCTTTAATCTTGGACGTAATAATCTCACGAATTGTTGGCCGCAATCTTTGGCTGGTACACAACAAAACTAGCAAAGTTTATACAAGATCATTGCTCGCAAATATAGCCAAAATAAATAAATAGAGAGTGAAACTGAGTGAGATTTGTTCAGCAAATTCCCTCTCCCCCAATCACAATAATGGGGAAATTGCAACCAATAAAAAAAATCAACATCAGAATATTAGTCAGCATTATACAAAACTTGCTTTCAAAACAACAGTGAACTATTAGAACAACAACCAACATCTAATTTACTGCAATGTTGTTCCAAGACTAACATACCATAAGGCACCTGTGAGCACCAGATGGCAGATATGTTAAACAAAAAGTAAAAGCAAAGGGAACTTTTTCCTTGTTTTTAAGTATTAAAAATGATGGGAATGAATTAGGAGGCTAAGTGTTTCCATCCCTTCCCCTCAAAACACTAATTTTTGTTTACTCTCAAATTGTAAGGTAGAGAGAGGGAACACCAACTTTTATTATGATTGATAAATATTAGTCAGCATTATACAAAACTTGCTTTCAAGACAACAGTGAACTATTAGAACAACAACCAACATCTAATTTACTGCAATGATATTCCTAGACTAACATACCATACAGCACCAGTGAACACCAGATGGCAGATATGTTATACAAAAAGTAAAAGCACAATAGTTGTTCACAAAATGCCATGCAGAGATATTATAATTTCAGATACACAATTATTTCAGAGAGTATATGACATCATTTACAAAAGAAATCACATCCCTTCTACAAATTAAAACAATAATGGCATCAATATATGCACTGCAAGTCACTTTTATATGATGCTGATGGTTGAACTTCTATAAACCTAAATCATGATCAAGAATCAAAATCAAGATAAAACACAAGTGAATAATTTACATAGTAGAGAAGCTTACGACCAAAAGCAGATCCAAACTTAGAAGAAAATGGAATAAAGAAACATAAATGAAAACATGTTAAGAAAAATGAAGACTACTAGAAAATTATGACAATGTTGAAGGTCAAATTTGAAAAGCCAGCAGAAAAAATATTAAATTCTCAGAGAATTCTTGCAAAAAGAATAAAATATCAGGAAGAAAACACACCATATCATAGCACCAGCAGCTGCAACTTTACCAAGCTTGCAAAGGCACTCAACCATGGTCTGGAGATACTTCACATGAAGCGAAGCATCACTCTTTCTGATTGATTCCTATGCACAAGTATTAAATAAACTTCAGTCAAAAGACTGGAGTCAAAACTAAGCTCAAGAAGCATTGTGAATATGTTGAAGTGGAAGTACCAGAAATTCATCAGGTGTTGATGTTGAAAGCCATATTGGCATTTGTGAAAGTGCAATCTTCGCATCCTTTGTTACATCACCACCATTGACCTTCATTGTTGACATATGCCCATCAAAAGTAGCTTCCTCATTTATTTCCAGAGCACCTTCCTCATCATGACCATCGAAAGATCTGAAACAAAATTCAAATATGCATAATATATGTATATAAGTACATAATGCAACCAAAAATCCAAATCAAACAGATACCTGCACATATTGAAAAGGAAGCAAAAGATAATCTCCTAAAAGAGGTTTAAAATTAATACTAGAGGTGAAAGGGGTATGACCTAATGTAAACAACTATACATTAGGTATGGAAAGTGTTGGAAGTGTACAGTACAAAACCAGGGGGTGGGGGGGCACTGGACATCATGAGAAAAGACAAGAAGCCAGTACCCAAGTGCCAATGCGCAACAAATGCAGGATTTCTGTTTCAGCATTATCTTTATTTTTTATATTATGATAGGACCCAAGGGAGCGTTGGAAACCTACCTTGAAAATCGGCTTGCAAGGAAGAAAAACACAATGACCATTGTTATACGGGAGACTCAAAACAGTATGATGCAATTGTGGTTAATAAACTCAATGACCATTGTTATAGGGGAGAATTTCCCTTGTATCATATGGCCCATGAGATGTGGGAGACAGCCAAGGAAACATACACATCTACAAGGAACAAGGCTATTCTGTTTAAATTTGAAAGCTTCCTCTATGATATCTGCTGACACAAACGTCACACAATACTACAATATCCTATTCCACCGCTGGCATCAAATAGACCTGCATGAGACACACCAATGGTCTTGTGCAGCTGATGCTATGTAATATGAAAATTGAAAGAAGAAAAAGGGTTTATAAATTTCTTCTTGGCCTCAACTCAAGCTTTGAACAAGTATAAGAATTATGTGTCTGGACCCATTACCATCTCTCAGAGAGATATTTTCTGAAGTTAAGAGGGAAGAGAGTAGGAAAAAAAAACTCACCTCAGGAACATTACCGCTGACTGCAGGATCTAAAGCATCTGCTCTTGCAGCCAAAGGACCCCAATACAATGACTACAAACACAAAAAATCTAGCAGGCCACGGTGTGACCACTGTCACAAAGTGGCAAAAACAAGTGCTGGAATCTTTGTGAGAGACCAGCCAACGCGAACACAAAATCAAACACAAGGGAATGGTGAATAATGTTGATTCTAGTACCTTCAGTAAAGAGCAGCTAGAGATGCTATGAGTTTATTGGAAACCAACTTCACCATACCCCTAGCCATGAATAGTCTAGTTGCACATACTAGTAATCATCCCTTGGCTCTAAACTGCAGAGTGTAAGACAATAATACTTGGGTGGTTGACTTTGGAGCCATTGACCACAAGACGGGTACTCAATCTGGCCTTACACATTTTTCCCCTTGCAATAATGATTTGTTTGTCACACTCACTGATGGATCTCCCTCTAAAGTGACTGGTTTTGGTATTATACAGTTATCAGATAAGTTAATTCAGAACAACATGCTATTGGTTCCCAAATTGACCTATAATTTATTATCAATAGTAAACTAGCAATGGACCTCAACTGTGTTACTGAATTTTCAGCTGGTGGTTGTCATTTTTAGGACTTGGAGTCCAGGGAGACAATTGGCAGTGTTGAGGCGTGTGCTAGTCTCATCATTCATTTAGTGACTTACTATTGTGGCATTATAGGATGGGGCACCCCAATCCTAAGTACATGAAAAAGTTGTATCCCAATCTATTCAACAAACAAGCTACTCCTTCCTACCATGATGTTTGTCAATTGTCTAAACACACAAGAACATCTTACCCAAGTCACAATCACATCTCCTTTCACTTGCTTGCCTTTATCCATAGTGATCTACGGGGGCAATTGGAAACAAAAACTACAACAGGAACCAAAAGGTTTATTACCTCTATAGATGACCACACAAGACTTACCTAGACATACCTAATGAAGGAGATATCTGAAGTACCTCACATCCTCCAAAATTTTCATTCCCTAATCATAAATCAACTCCAAACCACCATAAAAAATCTGAGATCAGACAACAGAACAGAATATTTCAATGCTGACCTAGGTAGTTTTCTCCATGAAAAAGGAAAAATAGGCACCTGTTAGAAGTAGCTAAAGCCCTCTTAATTGCCTCAAACACACCTAAGTCCTATTGGGAGGAAGCTATCCTTACAGCCACGTATCTCATAAACAGAATGCCTTCAAAAACCTTGAACTGTAAGTCACCTCTTGAAAATTCCAGGAAGCATACCCTAAAATTCTGTCCACCATACCCAACTGACCTCCAAAAATATTTGAAGAGCAATTGGAAGCAAATTAAGGATGTTAGCATGAGGAGGCTTTTGTACAACATTCAAAAGTTACATCTCAAGTTGTAGAAGACCAAATTCAGGTTCATCCAACTCAGTTGCTATGCCAAGTTAAAATTATTATTCCTAATATACCAGAGAGCCCATAGTTGTTTTTTCTAATGTGTTCTCATACTTAAAGCTTCAAACTAGATTTTTCTACTGCTTCCATACTTTGAAATTCGATGACAAGTTTTCTCCAACCAAGGGAAAATAATAGAGATTGGATTAGGAGATATTTTATTAATTTTTGTAATTTAGTGATTAAAGATAAACATAGGAATTAGAATATAGGTTGGCGTTTTATTTATTTTCTTAATTTTAGTTATTTATATTTCTTGTAACGGACTTCCTATATATATCCCCTCTCAACTCTCGTTAGGGATTTTAAAAAATTTGAAATAAATTTCTCCCACCATCTTCCCTTCCTCCCTCACTTCCTCTCTGTAATCTCCCTCTCTCTTCTTCATCCCCCCTTTTTCTTTATTGTCTTGCATCACCTTCCCAAGAAAGCCAACAAACCCGTACTCACTAAACTTAGCAGGAAAACTTTCTGTCAAATGACATCTGCCATTTAAGATCCCAATGCACTAATCCCCACCCCCCAGGGCCCAAAAACTAAAAAAGGGTTTCTTGTAATGGAAAGTGTTGAAGAAGACACTGGAAGACTCCATCCCCCAGAAAAAATTAATTACAGCATATGAAACCCCAATCTCCCTGTTGTCCAACAGCGGAGCCAGATCATTTCCAGACATAGCATACAAATCCAGAAAGAAGACCTTCAATACAAACTACATTAATTCCATTTATCATTCTGTATGTTTCATCTCACCATTTCTAACTTTGAATCTCAACTGACATACGAAGTAATCCCAGTCAACCCTAAAAACAGTAAATTTCAATTTTGACTGGAAACCATACGTGCATGCATTTTCTCCAGAGACCACACATGTTACCAGTTTTCACCATTTCATGTATATGTACATTTTCTTCAAACAAGTAAAGATGTGGGTAGTTTTTGGTTCAAACTCTTTTCCTCCAATAAAAGGTCATAATCCTAACCTAGAGCTGTAAGCAATAAGCACGAATAAAACTTCAATGCTTTCTAAGTTTCACATATTGTTGGTGGAATATGACAAGACACTTAGAATACTTGGCATGTACTTGTCATAAATATTATTTAACTTGTAAAATCATACAAGTTTAGGTTAAGAAAACTTGTCAACTTAAACTTGATTTCTGGTAGACTCATGTGAGTTTAAGATTTTACTCATTGAGTCTATGAGTTTACCAAAAAATTGGTAATTGGGCTAATTTCCATGGTTTCTGATTTTCGCACAGTAAGAGAACTTATGGCCATCATTGTAAGAAAAAAAACATATAACTAAAGAGGAAACTCAAAATATCCTGACATCATAATTAATGAAGAGAGCAGAAAAACTGAGCTACACAAATATTTTAACTTTCTCAATAAATAAGAATTTAACAGGAATTTTTTATAGAATAAGAAATTTGATTTGATAGAGAGCAACTGAACAGGAGCTACACAGAAAAATATTTTTTATTAGATAGAGAGGAACTGAACAGGAGCTACACAGACAAATTTTTAAGTGTACCTGATCTGCAAGGATATAATGGAATCAATTATCAATTTGCACTATCAAAGACTCTCATCATATACAGAGAAAACAAGTTTTTGAAGTTACTACCAAGAGAACTCTTATTGGCAAGCTTTCCCGCCTTCAAATGTTTCAGAGAGAAGTTCCCAAAACAAAATTATATAACCATGAAGCATTGTACAACAGAAAGAACTCTATGAAGTAGAAAATCAGGTAGGTGAAACATGCAGTTCAAAACAAGCAAAATAAGAGAAATGGTGACAGATTAAATTTATCAGCATTACCCTCCATCTACAGATCGTGGCTTATATGATCCATCATTGTCACCTTTGAGTAACCTTGTTCTTCGTGACAGAGGTTGTGAATTATGTGCAGTAAGTGCAACAGCTGTGGTGGTTGGTACTTCATCATCATTCTCTAGCATGGTGGAGCCAGCTGGGCTGTAGAGTAACAGTTCAAAACCATATAAAGTAAACAGATCATGACTCAAGAAATATGGACTTAAACTGAACAATCACAAACAAAAAATAATAATAAACATTATATGTCCAGTAGCACCATTCACTTTTTCTTTTTAAATGGAGAAAGTTTATTAAAAAGAGAAAGAGATGCATGAACAGAGGCTACAATATACTCCTAAAGAAACAATAACCAAAAGGAAATTAACAAAAGGAGACATTGTCTCAAACATGTAATAAATCTGCCCAATCCCTCTACACAACTGGCAGAGACACACTGTTTAAGAGAGCACAAGCAGGATCCAGAAAGAGGCCGCAAACAAAAGCCAATCACATAAGACATCTAGAGGAAAGGAAGCAGCCCTGAAAGTGGGAGCATTCCACTCATGCTCAAAAGAAAAAAAAAAAAAAAACACCAAAGTACATTAAAAACAGCATGTTGCCATCTTTTGTCTGTTTCCAAAGCCTTTGAACCCCATCAACTAGGAGTACCATTCAGGAGAAAAATTTTTCCACACACATAAACTATAGAAGAAAAGGGTGAAAAGGACTAAAAAAACTTCAAAGTCAGCTTGAGAATAGCATGTCGTGATGGTAAAGTATATAGCACATATAAGCAGCAGCTAAAATGCATTTCCAAAGCACATTGTAAACAGTCACATGCTCAGTATTCAAATGCCTCATATTATAACATGTTGAAAGTTAAGTTAGAGACCAAAATTAAAAAGAAATACCTATATTCTCCCTTGTTGTATAAATGGGCATGCAAATCCTCCAAAACCTTATAAAACAGGACTCCCCGTAACTTTGTTAACTCTGAACGGACATCTTGAAGTGCACCAACCTAAGCCACATGTTGCAAATAAGTACTCCACATGCAAAGCATGTCAAAATGTCTCCCACACATTTCCAAAATTTCAAAAAAAAATCAACAATATGGAGGGGTGGGGGGAGCACTTGGAAGCTTGGCTTTTTAGAAGAGTCCTTCTTTCACGCTTAAAGTAACATCTCTAAAGGAAAATGAGAAGAGTTGAGAACCTAACATTTGAGCAACAATAAATACCCTTTGTCTTTTGATTACAAAAGAATTTATTAAGAAAAAAGAAAGAAAAGAAGCACAAAGGAGGATAAGAAAATACAAACTGTCATTAAAGTAATAGAAAACTCTTTTCTTGGTTAATATCATTTTTTTTGTTTGATAAAAGAAGAATCTATTGAATATAAGAGATGGAAGAAAGTACATGTACATGGAGGATAATGAATCCTCATAAATAGAAAAAAATAGAAACTGAAGGTTTAATAAAGCTACAACTTCACTTCATCAGAAGATCAATAAAAAATGTTTCAAGCTGAGAAGAATGGATGCTAACACAAATTTAGGAAATGACTTAGATGCAAAAACCGTGGCATGAAACAGTTTGAAGTGCTGCATTGTGTCTGAGTGTCCAATATACAACTCTTTTTATAACTTACAAGTGTTCAAGCTTCACAGGTTTCAAGCTATAATGATCTACAAATGAGTTGTCCATCAAATATTGTACGAGTTTGACACAAACAAAGAAGTAATAAATCATAGAAAAAATTCAATATGTGGAGAAAAATGGATAATGAGAAGAAGTTGAAATCCTACAGTTTGAAGACCTTCTCGTTCAAGCATCAACATTGATTGCACATGCAATTGAACTGCAGCATAAAACTGCTTCTCTGCAATGAGCTTCTCTATACGAGCTGGAACCTGGACAAATTTTCACCAAGAGATTAAATCTTCAGAATCAAAATCCTCTACGAAGGGCAGATGACTTTGAACAGACAACTGATCAGAAGCATGCAGTAAAATGATGATTAAAAGAAAACCCAATATAAAATTTGAAGACATTAACACATGTATACAAGCATGCAGATATTTTTGCTCGTCTTATTCAGACTCTTAACTGCGTGACCTTTTAAGTCAAGTAGTTCTTTGACAGAATAATGGAGGCTGGTTGGCCAAGTGTCTATAGTTCCCTCACCACCCACAATCTTAAATTTATTGTTTTAGCTTAAAATGATTAATTTCAGTTCCAAATAGTTGTTAACTGTATTTTATCTTAGTTTCAAGTCCAATGGACTTCCACATCAGATGCCTATAAGAGTTCACAAATATTTTTTGTCTCTTGCAACTCATGCCTTAGTTAGGGTCAAGTGTTACTTTCACAGTTTAAAGTCAAAATAGATGTTTTGCATAGATGGCACAATCAATATAATTTTTTCCCAGTTATTTTCATTTTTATTATTATCATTTTGTGATAGAAGGCACAGACTACAGAAATTAATTGCATGAAGTTAAAACCACAAATACATAGACGCAAACCATTTATGTGTTTGTTCCAGCACATACAGCTTAGCATTAAGGAACTCCAATTCAGGCATATAAAATCAGCACAAGCTGGAATAGCTCAAAAATGATGCAAGTGAGATAGCCTTAATCTCATCAACTGACCAAAGTGTGTAACTGAATTTTAATCTAGAATTGTCTCTATTTTTTTTCAAATAAAGACATCAGGAAGGACAGACCTTAGCAATGCCTTCAATTTGATCTAACAAGGAGATTATGTGTCGCAGTGTCACTGAGCGATACCATAACTGGTGCAATTGCTTATTGCGGGCACTAAGGCGCTTTTTTGCCTCAGCCAAATCTACCTTTAATACAGAGATACTTTCAGTGGATTCACTGAATAGCCTCAAGATCTGTGGAGAAAAACAAAAGTAATCACGAAAAGGAAAATTACAGGGAGGGGCAAATCCTAATTTTGCTACATTCAAAGATTTTTTGGATAAGGCAAAAAATGTATAAAAATTTTATGACAGAAAACAAAACTTCGAAAATAAAAAAGACGGAAGAGACATGATAACAAAATTGTAAAGCAATAACAAAGGAAAATGAAATATAAACTTAAAAATGAACCAAAGCTGCCCAATCCTTATTTATAACTAAAAGAGGAACTCTCATAAAAAAGGCATGCACCAAACACCAAAGAGAAGCCACAAACATAATCCTAGCCCAATACAGCTATTTCACCAGATTTTAATGAGATGTATTTTAGGTTTAAGACAGATAATCATCACTGTCCACATTGTTAAGTGGCTTGGGAGGCTTGGAACAGGTTGTTTGGCATCTTTAAAAAGAGTTAAATATTTCCAGCAGATTTAGAGGTGTTCTTAGCCACTAAGTTACAGGTTTGGGGGGGAGAAAGGCTCACAAAGTTTCATGGCAGTGTGCTGATCTTGCAGGATTATGGTGTATTTGGTTAAAATGTGATGTGCAAGTTAGGAATCAGACATTTCTTTCTTCTTGTCTTCTTCAGTAAAGAATTATTTCTATGGCTTCCTTGTGGAGTGAATGGATCTTTCAAGGGGATGTCCCATATAGATATACAAAGGGATTAAAAAGCTCTTTTGAGTTCTAAGAGTCTTTTTTCTTTCTATCAGTTTCTTTTCTTTTGACCAAGGAGGATCTCTTGTCCTCTGCTTTTGGTACTGCTCTCTCTTCTCATCAATAAACTTTCTTCTATGAGCATTTCACCCAAGCCATATATTTCAAATCACAGCAAAAACATTGAATACATTCCATGATTTAAACAATGAAAGGGGGAAAAACAAATCACTGACATCTTGACAAGTTTTGATACAAAAATTAGGAACGACAAAAAGTTTCAGTTATAGCTTTCAAGATGTTGCTCGTTAGATAACATTAACATAAAATGTCATTCATTCCATGCACATCTATCCACTCCTTACCAATTTTAAGTCTATAAATTCCAAGACCTCCCTGCCAAGATCATTTCTTTGGTTATCACATGACAGAAAGATTCTTAGGAATGTGATGAAGATTTTACAGAATTAACAAAAGATTAAATTAAATGCTTAGAGACAAAGCAGGATAAGGCAAGGATTAGGTATTACATGAGTAGCAAATATAGGAGAACTGCATGAACATACAGAATGGATTAATATAAACATACACATAACCACGAATGCTCAAAACAAAGCTTTTATTGATATATAAAAAAAAGTCCTGGTCCATCTCTTGACAGTGTTAGCTTTTGGGTTGAAATAGTTTTAACATGGTATAAGAGCCTTCATGACCAAGAAGTCAAGAGTTTGATCTTTGCTGCCCCATTTTTCGTATCAAATTTCAGTATAAGGTAAAATGAACCTGTGCTTCATCCATGGTTCAAGCTTAAAGGATTTTCAGGCAAAAGGATGGGTTAGAGATATACATTAAAAGTCATAACAATTCCAAGGCCTTTTCCTAACAGTTTAAACATTTTGATTGAAATTAATCTAGACAAAAACCAAGTACAAAATTGTAAAATAAATAAGAAAGGAACTTCTTTTTTCTTGTATTATAACTACATAAATGAACTTCTTTTTTCTTGTATTATAACTACATAAATGAACTTCTTTTTTCTTGTATTATAACTACATAAATGATCAAATACAGATGCCACAGGGGCAACTTTATACAATGTACAGGGTAGAAACTATCAGGGGTCATAACTAAAAGGCATAGAAATTTATAAAAATAAATATAAAAAAAAAAATCTCCTGACATGCAATGGAAAAGTGACAATTTTCAGAAACCTGAGAATAGTTTTGGATAGCTTTGTTGAAGCCACTGTGATAGGAGTGTACTACTTCATCCACAACCTCCTCGATAACATCACTTTGCTCCTTCAAACATTGGACCTCACCTTCACGATCTTTTGATGTCAAAATGTGGACAACATGAGGTAAAGAATCAAAACGAGCAGCAGCCCAAGTCTCATCAACCTTAGAAAGCTCTTCCCTCAAATACTGAACTCAACAGAAGCATAGAGGTTCAATTTCTTCATAAAAGAATATACAGCGTATAGCGCATAGCCAAATGGGAGGTTATGCAGTAGAAAAATCACTAATGAAAGCTTCAGATCACAACATTAAACCTTCAGATATATGTGTCACAAAATTAATTTCTAGAAATGTCACTAATTTGTAGTTAAAGCATTTCAGTACAAATAACATATATTACATTTAGGTTACACTAAAGGAATGCAACTTCAAGCAATATGTATTGGGATACATACACATCATATGTTAGGCCATTTCAATACAACAATTCCATAATTACATAGAACATTATTCATTAAAGTATCCTGACATGATTGGTTGCTATAACATTAAGAGATATAGCACTATTTGGTCTGAAAACCTTTAAATTTGATCATATTGAGTAACACATTCCAAACAAGCAACTAGACCTTAAAAGACCCTTATATTTTCAAATAGATTGATCAAAAAGAAACATATCACTATGAGAAGGATGAGTAAAAATTGAAACAAACGCTAATAAGTGTAGACACTAGATGAATCAAATAGCCAAATTCTCCTATCTAGGTTGGGAGAAAGATGAGTGGGGTCTGAAAGAAGTAAAAGCAATTGAAGGTCCCAAACAACCCCCTTATCAGAGTTCCTAAGGAAGTGGAAGTTCCAAGTTAAATTTGAATCTAGAATATAAATGACGTACCCTCTACCCAGTTTTCCTCCCAAAATCTAATAAGAAGACCAATTCCCAATCTTAAAGGAATCAATGGTAGTAAAGTATCATCAACCTTAAGAAAAGAATTTCCAAGGGCTCACCTAAGAAGTAGAGAGCATTGAATTGGCATCCCACTCACTTTGGTGTTGATAGGGGTATGGTTAATCTAGGATATCCAAGTCCCACAATGAGTAGTAAGGGATACTTCTTGGAGTACCTAAGCAATGTGGTTTTTTCTCCTTGCATGCCGATTTTCAAAGGTGGATTCCCCACACTCCCCTGGGTTTTATCAATTGGTATTAGGGCCTATGATCGACATCACAAAGAGAGCTACATACAGAGGGTTCTAAATGGCAAGAAGGCTTAGTAAAGTGTTATAGAGTGCAATTGTTAGGACGTCGACTCTTCAAGGGCAGTGCTCCAATAACGACATGGATAATATGGGATGCCTAAGTCCAATATGGGAGGCTTAATGGGATACTTAACGGGTGTAGTTCTTTACCCTTGTAAGTCAGTTTTCAAGGGTGGGTTTCCCACGCTCCCTTGGTCCTATCAAATGTAAACCGTAGTTACTACAAATTACCCAGTTATAAAAAAATATCCTTCTTATAAGCTGCTTTTGTGAAAATAATATAGCCTTCCTTGCTGTTACTTCTCCTTTTCTAATGAAGCTGTCTTCTTTTTTAAAAAAAGAAAAAACAATGTTTTATTGCAAGCTGCAAGCAGAAGTTATATGAAAAATATGGATGAATTCTGAGAAAGTTATTTCTCATATAATTTTTCATACCTTTTACCTTTAATCGGTAGAAAAAAATTTTCTCCTATGAGAATTAGAACTTTTTATGTAACAGAGTGCATCACCAAAAAATATAACAAGTAACAATCAATAGTATGTGAAATAGTGGGAGATGAACTTATATGACACCAAATGATCTACAGAATGTAAGTTGACTAGGCAAGGAAAACATAAACTCTGGTCAGAATAAAAGGGTAATAAGAATATGATTTGAAAAGCAACTGATAGATAATGAGTTTAAATAGTAGAACACATTTTGCAAATTACAGCTCTAGAAGTAAAAGACCACCAAGAAGGATTTTCAGTCTTACCAATAATTGCATGTTAAAAAACTGCCATAGAGAGCTAGTAAATCATATATGCATGATGTAAACAAGCAATTACATCAAACTCAAGGCTTAAAGAAGAAAAAAGGAGAGTGGAAATACAATCATATTCACACTCTAAGAACATATAAAGTATTTGCAATGACCCTTCTAATGAGAAAGATGATACAAACTAACAAAGTAACAATAGAACAAATGAGACGAAAAAAATTCCTCTTCCACCTCACTATTGTGAGAACTTTATCTTGGAACGTAAGTTATTTTATTTATATGAAGGGGACCACACAAAAAAAGTGAAATATCGCTCAAGCTATCTTCCTAGTTAAGTAATCTATACGGATTGTAACAGCTGCAAACCCAAAACATCTAAACATTGAACCACTGGCAAAGAATCCCTCCAGCAAGAAGGCCCTGAATTCTAATATCAAAATAAACAAATTAAAAGCATACTTCTTTCTCTGGAGGAACTGGTAATTCGTCAAAAAGTGCCATCTTGAGCCTTTGATGTCTCCAGACACCATAAAAATATAAGATTAACTCATGCTAGCAAACCTACAATTCTACCTGCATTGAAAAATACAAGAACAATCAACTTCTCTTAATACAAAAGTAAACAATTTAATGGAAAATCCCAAATGCATAAAAAGTATAGAAAGGAACAGATGAGTTTCAATGACAATGATTTGAATATATGCATGCTTATGCAAAATGACAAGAAATTAACACATTTGATTTCAATATATGCACAAGGCTCTAAACAACGCATAGTTTAAACCATTTATTGTGATAACATAAACAGATACATAAAAGGATAGAAGAATTGAAAGTAACATTTATTCAGAATAGTAATCAATCAAATGCAAAAATTACAGGGTCATTAAATGCAAAAATTAGAAGACCACGTTTCAATCAAAATAGTAATCAAGGTCCAAGATATTAATAAATTGAGATTGAAGTTTTTGAAATATATACTCACACACACACATATAGGACTTCAAAAGAAACATTCCTCCACATACGTGCCAGAAAATATGATGAGCAATTCAAAGTGAAATATTTCCAATATCATAATTTCTGCTATAAATCAAAGGTTTAAGTATTTATTATTTAACAGCCAATGTAGTTCCAAAACAACTTATTGTAAAGTTGTCTTGGACCCCTACCTCCCTCCCCAGAAAAAATTTAGAAGATTGCAATAGGAAACAATTAAGTAGTACCTCAGGTCCAGCTCCAATTGTACCCAAGTGATTTTAATTGTGCTTCAATAACCTAAATAAACAATATCAACAGAACATCAAAGAAAGAACAGTAAGTTAATTGCAATTTAAACAAGTTAAAAAAGATTATAAAACTAGCACTTGATTAGATTATTAAACAAATAAGAATACCTGTGTTGCGACATATACTACAGAGTCATTATTTTCTTACAAATTGGCGCCACATTTCATTAGCAGATTAAAGGGTCTTTTTAGGTTATTTTTTCAAATAAAAAATAGGCAACAGCAAGGATTTCATCAATGATTTTTCCATAACCATTTTGCATCTAATTAATTATTTTTTGAAACATCAGTTTTCTATAAACATTAGTTTCAGGAGTGGCCTGAGCAAAAATTTATCCATAATCATATTTACCTTTTGATGAAATCTAATTGGGGTATATCAAAGATTTCAACAAGCAATGTATAATCAAGTGATATTGACAAAGGAGCCAAAAATCTTCTCTAGTGTAAAATAAAGAGATAGATCACTGTTTTCTCTTCATATGCATACTTAGTTGAGCCCTATAGTAATTCACTTCATCCCTACAGTTCCTCCTCTTCGCAGTCTAATATGTTTCAAAACTGCTTTCTATGTGCACTCTTTTACAATTCCTGAAAATTACATCGCCATTTGACAATTCATAATTTTAAACAGCTAAAAAATCCATTATACATTGTACTACAAAGATCACGAGAATTGTGCTTCATATCCTGATTCATCCAAAGACACCCATTTTATATTCCACGTCAAATCAAACAATACCCATGTTGCATGAACCAAACACATATGTATAGCAAACGTAATCTTACTCATACAACAAAGCTGGAGGGAGCTGAAGCTCAAAGACCCAATGCAACTGTCGTTGTCCACTTTGAAAGCAGTGTGGAAATGGCAGCGAAAGAAGGGAGATTGAGAATTTGAGAGTGGCACTCACAGCAGAACCAGAATTTAGAGTGGGACAAGTGAAGTCAGCGACGGCATTATGATTCAACGGAGGCTGGCGAAGATTTCGGAGTGGTGGTGAACGCACAGTTAATGACAGCTTGAGTGTAGATTGGCGTCGTTACGGATGGGCGTGAGCGCGGGACTGAGAGGAAAAGAGAGCTCAATTAAGCCTTCACAAATCTGAATTGACAGGTAATTATACATCGGGGAAAAGGAGAATGATCCTCAAAAATGTTAAACGCGTGAAGTGGATCCTAGAAGTAAAGCACTCTCATGTACAGTTTCTCATGTACACTAGACATTTCATATTTTTATATCACTGGCTTCTAAATTAGCAGTGTAACAGAATAGAGAAACTGTACATGAGAGCAACAGTTAAATTTAAAAGAAAAAAAGAATTGACAGAAACTTATGAAGAAGACATCAAGAAGACAACTGGTAAACAATAACACCGTAAACAAATATGCAGTGCGAAGAAAATGAAAGAAGCAGGATTCTAAATAATCAGCATTGTTAGATTTTGAGATTGGACCTACATTCAGCGTAATAATGGAACACCAAAACAAATGAACAGAACATAAATACTGTCCTATTATCATTTGACAAAGTTATAGCATAAAATATGTTTAAGGCTTCAATAGTAGACAAAACTTGATTTAGGTGTTGGAACTGTGATTGACAAACTGTAATAATTTGTTATTTGAACTGACCCCAAATATATATATATAATATATATATGATACCGCCTTAGAGATCAGGACAAATTAAAGCCACATTGATTTTGTATGCTTCTGCAGAGAAAGTATCTCCATCGCACTAATCCAATCAATCAATTATTATGTGATTGACAAACATGATAATAATTGTTTAAGGTTGCTAACGTTATTAAAATTCTATAACCTTCATGAACAGGGATTTTATTGTTTTCAATAGAAATGATAGCTTCATTCCATATTATTCTTACTTCAATTATAAACTTATTCTATCATCATTTCTTTAAGTCAACAATCACATCAAGCACAACACTACACATCAGGGTCATCAGTGGGCCTTCCAGTAATGGAATTACAGATTCATCAACATCCCAATATAAAAGGTGAAACTTTCAGAGAGTAGAAATATACAAACCACTGACTTCAACTAATATTTTAAGCTAAAAGATATCCTCTCTAATTGGAAGAGTTATCGTTATCATAATTTAGTCAGAAGCTATCATCTTATTACTGTTTCTTCTAACCAGCAATGATTAAAAGATAAAACAAACAAAATTCTAGGATGCGTACAAATGATAAGCACATTACACACACATATGCAATGTAGAATACCTATGAAATAACAGAAACAAAAAAAAACATAAATATCAGGACAAGATGCGAGATGTCATGTATCTGCAATATCTACGACAAACATGTCATGTATCCGAAATATCATAGTCGAAGAACTAGATTCGAAATATCAGAACAAATCTGCAAACTGTTTTCCCTTCTGACCCTCTCTGAAATCGCTCAACGATTGACAAAGAAATATCAGGACAAGATGCGAAATCCGAAATATCGTAGTCGAAGAACAACTTACCTGATGCGACGAAGATGCGAGAAGGAGCCGCCGTGGACGATCCTCCCAGAGCTCAGATGACACAGTCGACGAACACAGCTGCAAGAGGCCCCTGGTGGCACGACGCAGTGTGAATGAGAAGGGGCTAAATGGCTAATTTGGGTTTTTGATGTGTCAGGTATTTTTATTTAAAAATTATTATAAATGGGCACTTTTGTAATTATCAGACTACTAATCTTATTCTGAACTAGGAACTCACCCAGAAAATGAGGACGATAGCTCAGTCTGTTAATTAAATATAAAAATAAAAGTACTTTTTTTTAAGTTAATTCTAATAATCAAACAAATTTTATAGTTTTTATATTTTTTCATATAATTAATATTTATAATTTACCAAAAAATTATATCTTATAATTCATTTTATTTTAGTTTATGTTATGTGTTATTTAAATTTCATTTGATATGATAAATGAAATAAACATGACTTATATTTATGGTGTATTAGCTATATTATATTTTTTATCACTATATTTTAATCATTTTATCTTCATTCAATTTTTACATTTAAATGATAAGTAATTTATTGTAATAGAATTATTAGATGAAGAAATTTATTATGCTTTTTCGGAGATCATGACTTCGTTATAATTGGAGGCAAAGAAAGTACGATTTCCCCAATTATTAATATACTTCTAAACACTGTTATACGATTAAATGGATTAAAGCCTAATTTTAATGTAACTGAACTTCTTTAATTATGTGTAACGATTACTCATTAAAATAAAATTTTTATTATGAAAAGCTTAGTCCTTCAAAAAACCGTGTTTTTCACCATCTAATCATTTCTAGTCATTAATATATTATGTCCTTACAATAAAGGACAACTGTGTATTTTTGGACATTACGTATCCAACAAGTTCTTGTACCTGGACAAAATATTTGAATTTTCAAATAATACAAAAAATTTAGATTATTAGATCTAGAAAACCTATATCCTAATAAAAGACGTAAAATTTGCTTTCATTATCATACCACTATTCACCCGTTTGTGCAAGGCAACAGTGCCTTTAAATATTTTAGGGTACTAAAAAAATTACCACAAATTATATATTAATGTTTCTTTAAATATTTTTCACAATATTTATAGTACCTTTTTAAAATCACATATAGTTTTGAGAAATATACGTGCATAAATTTTCAAATCAAGATGCCTATTGTAATGACCTTGTATAATCATTATACTCTAAGATATCTTATTATAATACTAGTATTAGATTTGTTTTGGTTCATCGGCAATTATATTTATATTTTTTCATCAAAACATAGATAATAACATTATTTATTTTAGGTTTATATAATTTGAATTTAATATATGATTTTTGTTAAGTATTTAATACTTATTGTATTATATAGGCTTATATAATAAACCTTACTTAATATAATATATTATTACATTTTTAATCGAACATCTCTTTTTTTTTTTTTTTTACCGAAGGTCTTTTATTTTAGTTAAACCTAAATGTAAAAAGAATAAATAAATATATGATAATTCTATACCTATACATTTTTTTTCGAATATTATTTAATTTTATTAAAAGCTATCTTATCAAAGTACTTTATCAAATTTTTTCCTATTAGGCCTAGATCTGACTCTTAAGGTCTTATCAAATGTGTTATATGAGATAAAGCCGAACTGTATAATGACGCTTTTGTCGCACTACGTAAAGCCTAGTATAAATGGCCCATTTGCAGCGCAAATACAACAACCGGTCCACGAGCTGTCAAGTCTTTATAATAGGATAATCAGTACGTATGGAGATAATAGGATAATCAGTACGTCTGGAGTAAAGTATTTTTAAAAATTTTTATTTATTACAAAATTATTATTTTAATTTATTATTTAATAAAATTTTTAACATAATAAAAAAATTATATTTAATTCTTTATTTTAAAAATATATATTAAATTTATTGCTTTAAATTTAAAATTTAAAATTCAATAAAAAGCTAAATTTGATATTTTTAAGAAAATAAAATATTAAAATAAAATTTTTTAATGAATAAAATATTAATGATATTTTAATGAATTAGGAATTTAAATTATAATTTTGTAATAAGTGAATGATTAAAAATGTATTTTTTACTTAAATTAAAAATTTTAATTGAATAACAGATGAATTAAATAGAAAAAAAAAAAATTTTAAGTTGTATCCGAACCTCTCTCATCCAACGTATTATTTTTCTTCGTCCACTTCGTGGAAATGTCGTCAATCTTCGTCTACGTAGATGCAGATTCTCATTCTCTATGAATGATTCAGGTAGCTCCAAATTTTGTCGGCATCTTCCAATTCCTCACCGTTGACTCTGGGAAGGGAATTTGCTTAATTAATAAGGGTATTGAAATCTGAAATCCATATGACTTTCACTGATATTTAAAACGTTATGAATCTGGTTTTTGATTCTAGAAGCAATTGAAGGCATCGTGAAGATACGGGGACCTAGGCTGATAGGCGAGCGTGGCCAATGGTGGAGGAAGAAATGTTTCTTTCGGGGCCAAAATTGTAAATTACAATATATAGTATTTTTGTAAATATATATAATAAAATATACTTTTAATCCTTCACTTATTATAAAATTATCATTTTAATCTCTCATTCGTCCAAAATAATTTTTTATCTATTAAAAAATATTAGATTTAGTCTCTTACTTTTTAAAATAATACTATATTTAATCATTTAGATTTAAGATTTAGGGTTTGATAAAGAGACTAATTTTGATAATTTTTTGAAAAGTAAAAGACTAAGTATGGTATTTTCTAATAAGTAGGGATTATTTTAAATATTTTAATAAATGAGCTATCAAAATGATAATTTTGTGATAAGTGAAAGACCAAAAGTATATTTTTCTTTTATATATATATATATATATATATAATTTACAAAATCAAATAATTATGAGATTTTTGTTGTAATTATATATAAATTTAATTGTATTAATACAATTACTATTTGACACATTAATACATGTGACAATAACATCTCAAAATATGCTCCGTGTATCTTAACTCAAAATATTTTGGTATACTTATCTTTTAACCACAAATATTTCTTATATTTTATTTATAAACCTAAAATTTTTGTTTGAAATTTTCAATTTACCTCCAATATATTTTATTTTCCACCTAAAAAAACATTAGTTTATTAATTGGAAATAAGGATAAATTAGGGATGTGGGGAGTTGTTAGAAAAATAAAAAGAGTACATAAGTGAGTAAACAAAATTATAAATTAATGTTTTTGTGGCAGTTGCAAGGAAATAAAAAGTAAAGGGTTAAATTAAAATTTCAAAAAATGTTGGGTTCAAATATAGAATTTAAAAGATGTTATTTTATGTTAGCATACAATCAATATATTTTGACATATCATTATCACACATCTTCCTCTTAATATGTCACATAATGATTGTACTAGTATACTTAGTTATAATTGCATAAAACATTTTACTGTAATTAATAGTGTGTTATGATGAGCACTAGTATAGCTATTGGTACAACATTATAACATAGATTATGCATGAAATGGAACGTGTTTTTTTAAATAATCCTTCTTTTATATAATATATCTCATATAATAACTTTTTGTGATTTATAAACTAATGTCAATTTATATATATATATATATATATATATGACTTATTGATGATGATGATAATAATAATAATAATAATACATAAGACATTCATTTTATCAAATCTAGAGGTAAGGAGGGATTAAAAATTTATAAATGAATGTAAATATAAAGTGCAAGTTAAAAAAAAATAGAAAACAAAAGAGAGAAAATATCTCACAAAAATTAGAAAGAGTAAAGGTCAAAAAATTGTAATTTTCATTATTTTAAATTTTAGTTTATACTTTATCATAACATACAAGTGTAAACATAGAGTAAGAAGAGAAATGATAAAAAAAGTATGACTAAAATTAAGGAAGAGTATAGGATAAAAAAGACTTAAGAAGAGAAAGTTTATATTGTTCTATTTGAAAAGCAATAGTAGGCCAAAATGAAATGAAAATTTTTTCTTCTATGTAATAGCAAAATTAATTTACACTTTTATATATATATATATGCACAACATTCAAGTCATGGCATATGCAGGCCCCAAAGCTCCACCTTTAAATATGGCATCAATGTCTAAATGGCTATAATCATTAGTATTCTTCGCTGCAGTAAATAAAGAGAAAGTAATGATGATAGCTAAAGGAGCATTATGCACTAAAGGGTGAAGTAGAGGTTTCTAAGCATGCCATTATAATACACTCTAGCTCATTATTTTATTCTTTGTTTTCAAGAATCAAGGTTCATTAGTTTTGAAGAGAAAAGTATATTTTTAGCCTCTCACTTGCTACAAAATTGTCATCTTAGTCCATTATTTATTAAAATGCATAAAATGGTCTTCACTCGTTGAAAAATATTACATCTAGCCCTTCACTTTTAAAAAATATATATAAAATTTAGTTTTTAGATTTAGAGTTAGGTTGAGGAACTAAGGACGTGTTTGGTTAGTAGAATATGAAGGTAGAAATGGAAAAGAGAATGTACTTTAGGCCTATTCCAATGTTTGGTTGCAAGTATGGCATGGGATTCCCATTCCCATGGAAATACTGATTTCTACAAACTAGGTAGTGAGCAATCCATCAAATTTTGGATGGAATGAGAAACACTCATAGGAATACAAAATATAATTACTCTTATGTCATTGTCCTACTACCCTTCTGACTTTCTCATCCATGTTCCTCCCTCTTTCATACATCAAATCCATTTGGTTTCTATCTCAATCATGAAATAATCGGTGGTGCCCTATCATCATCGATGGAATGTTGCCACTGTTGAGAGAAGAGATCAATGAGAGAGATCTGTCATCCCATTGTTGAAATAAGAGATTGATGAGAATGACGCTGGCTTTGGGGTTTCGCCATTGCCAACTTATTGTTCTAAACACTGCCATTGTCATACCATAATACATAACATCCTCTAGGCAAGTAGTCTAAGTGTTCGCAAGAAATTGGAGTCAATATAGTGATAAAAATGAAGGAAACTTAGTGGGAAAATAGTTGAATAAAAAAGACAAGTTCTAATTCAGTGGTAATATTCATATAGTAAACTTGTCAAATTTGAAAATTCATAATAAGTTTTAGAAAGTTCCAAAAATTATGAAAATTTTCAAGCAACTAGAATAATGTGATAGCTAATTTTAAACTGAATTTTAGTTTAAAAATTCATTTATTTATCCCCTCAAATAAATCTTTGATCGTGGCTATAAGGAACTATGCCGAACTAGATTTTTATTTCTGATATTTGGTAAAAAAAACCTACATAAATAGAATTCAAATAACACCGAACTTTCTAAATACTTCATCAGTATCTTAGGGCCTTACAAATAAAATTTCAACCGAAAATTTATCCAATGAGTCCCTCAAGTGTTACCCAACATCATACATATTAAAAAACTTTTCTGCATAATTCTTCATACTTTAAGCATACAACAATGGTAGCTACTTAACTCAAAATTTGATGAAATTTCATACAAGTAAACTCTGATATATTAAGATTCAATCTACCAATGATCTTAAATTTTCAAAGTCTATCTACTTACTTGTTCACATTTTCTCTTCTTTCAATAAATTATATCTTCATAAAACTAAAAATTGACTAAATGGGTTTCAATATACCAAATTTTGAGTTTGGCCTCATTCACTGATACTTATTACATATTAAATTTTTCTTAAACTCTTGGTTGGTCATTTCTTCATGTATGTGGGAGTTCATACACATACAAAGAAAGTCTTGTGCTACATCATCATATTTTTTAAGTACATGACAATACGTATTTGGTTATTAAATTATTGTTACTACATTAGAATATCATAGCTTCCAACTAACCAAGCTCTTAGCTTTACTCCTCTAAAAGATCTAAGAGACTATTTTCTTTTGCTTATTCTTATTAGATCCACTTAAAATGGTTAGTTAAAAATAGGATTAGACAAAAATGCCCCAATAACTCACTTCACATTTCACACATGTTATTTCACACATGAGCAAAGTAATGCACACATCATCATAACGTGAAAATATATCATGGAATCATGCTAGAGTTCACACCCTTGACTTTGGTTCATGATCACATCATATTAAATATTATGATTAGGATAGAATAGTCATGTCCAAACCCTATAAACCACCATGCATAACGTTAATTGTAAGTTACTAAAGCTCTGTGTTAGATCTCACACCATCATACATCAACTTATAGCAACATAAAATATGAAAATTCATTAAGTATGCAATCACTAAGTATAAGCACACACATAATATATAAGGAATAGAGGATAAGCTACCTTGCTACCTTAAGCTAATTACTTTCTTGATTTCCCTTGCAATGGCAATATCTCTTCTCTAAACTCAATTCTTGATAGCTCTTTTGGCAATAAGCAATTCCTATACACATTTGACTCATTACTATTATTATTATTAGTTTGAATGCTTTGACCAACTTACTTCTTAATTTAAAATTGCAAATTGCATCATAAATTACTTAGAAATAAGGATAAATTAGGGGTATGGGGAGTTATTAGAAAAATAAAAGGAGTACATAAGTGAGTAAACAAAATTATAAATTAATGTTTTTGTGGCAATTGCAAGGAAATAAAAAGTATAAGGGCTAAATTAAAAATTCAAAAAATATTGGGTTCAAATATAGAATTTAAAAGATGTTATTTTATGTTGGCATACAATCCATATATTTTGACACATCATTGCCACATGTTTTCCTCTTAGTACATCATATAATTATTGCACCAATATACTTACTTATAGTTGCATAAAAAATTTTACTATAATTAATAGTATGCTATAGTGAGCACTAGTATAGCTATTTGTATAACATTATAACATAGAATATGCATGAAATAAAACGTGTTTTTTCTTTTTAAATAAGCCCTCTTTTATATAATATATCTCATAGAATAACTTTTTTGTGATTTATAAACTATCAAATTTTATATATATATATATATATATATGACTTATTGATGATGATGATGAAAATAATAATAATAACACATAAGACATTCATTTTATCAAACATAGAGGTAACGAGGGATTAAAAATTTATAAATGAATGTAAATATAAAGTGCAAGTTAAAAAAAATAAGGTCTTTTTGGCTTTCAATTCAATCATTCTCTCTTTGATGCATTTAATTGTTATATTAACAAGGTAAGTTTGTACCTATTGCCGAATAAGAATTATTATTTGGAATGTTATAACCGTCGAGGAAAGAGAGGGATGAGAGAGACGTTGTTTTTCTAACGTTGCCATTTTTGGGTTAGCTACCAAGAGAATAGAGGGATAAGAAGACTAAGAAGACACAAAGAGAGGAACCAAAGAAGGTTAAACTAATTAGAGGAACAATGTTGAACCAGATCCATGCGTGGTCACTATATTTCATCATTGTTGGGATTGAGTATGAAAGAGTGTATGTTTGGGTGTGGGGGGAAAGGAAGAAGAAGATGATGGTGAAGAACATGTCAATGAAGATGATGGTAACTCGCGTGAAGAGAAAATGATGGTGAAGAGGAAGAGAAAATAAAAAATATATATATATAATTATAAATAATAATTAATTTTTAAATGCAATGAAATTATTATTTTTAATAATAAAATTTAATTTTTTAATGAGGACAATATGTTGGTATTTATGGACATATTATATATATATATATATATATATATATATATATTAAAGATAATATGATTGTATGTTATATGCTATCATATAAAAGGATAAATCCAAATTTTAAAAGTGATATAATTCAGTTTAAAATTAGGATGAGTTTAAAATATATTATAGAGTATGAGCTTATATGTGTAGATATTCTAATATATTTAATTTATAATTTGATGATGGGCCTAATTAGAAATTATGGCAATGTATGTCATTATATATATATATATATAAAGGTTATGGTCCCCATTTATATGTATGATGTTTCTTTTCTAAGATTCATATATACTAATTTAGAAGCTTTATAGTCGCAATATCCATGCCACTCAGCCACGAAGTTGCTTTTGTAATATATATGCAAAACATTATATATAATTACTACAATATGTAATGCTTGACTCTATATATATATTTTTAAGTTATGATTTAATTGACTTGATATATTGAATACTCAACAATTTTAGGGTCTCAATCTAAACCAATCAAGTTTTAACATAGTGAGAACTTTAAATATTAATTATTTAATATAGTTACATAAAAATAACGAAGAATTTATATATTATTAACGCAAATTGTTGAAATTTGGTGCATATGTGGTTAGAAAATTAGGATTTCTCTTTAGCTAATGTGAACTTATATATTGCTTTTATTTGAAACTTAGTTATGTTAAATGAGTATTATTTTATCATGAATAATAAATTATGAAGCTTATTGAAATTTGTTTATTAACTTGAATGAAAAGTATAGAATGTAAATTATGGATCATGAAATGAGTATTTATGTATGAAATTTTATGTATTTATATGATATAATTATATTTAATATCCATTATTGTAAATTCTTATGATTCTACGTTACCAGTTTACATTACAAGTTCACATTCCCCTTTCAAGTTTGCCTAGAATCGTGAGTTTAACAACCTTGATCATCATGACTTGCAGCACTACGGGGTACGGCATATTATATATATAAATATATACTGTTGCAATGATATAGATTGATAAGAAATGAATATAAATTAATTTAATAATTAAAAAAAGGAAACAACTTGGAATTTGTTACAACATGAATAAGGATGTAATGTTATACGACATTCAAGTTATATTTATTTGCGATGTGATATGACATTCAATTCATATTTATATGTAGCGTGATATAATATATGTAAAGCATATTTGTAGTGATATGGAATTTAGCATAATTTCATATTTTTGGTATACATATAGTCCTAAAATTAACTAATTATTCAATCTATATATTGTTATTTTATTTGCGACAATATGTTGTATATGCTATTGAATGACGCAATATTGGATGAGAAATTAATTTTGGTGAATTAAGTTTTGCGATAATATATAATATACGTGATTCAATGCAGTATGATACGACATAAGATTATGTTTTATATCCATGTATAATATTTTATATATGTAATAGAGATTTGTAACGTATTACATATATGAAGAATTGTGGCAATAAGGGATTTACCATATGTGTAATTTTTTTGGCCAATTAGCATATGTTTAATTACATGAATGCAAATTGTCACAATATAACTATGGTTGCAAATGTTTTATATAGGTTGTAATTTTGTTTTATATACATACATATATATATATATATATATATGCTTTTTATATATGAAAAAGAGATTTGCCATAATATATTATATGTATATATATGCACAAAATTTCAATTTTATATGATATGGTATATAGGATTAACCATCATTATTCAAGTTTGCGCTTATTGCACATTGATTATTAAGAAAAAAAAATTATGATATATAATACCATGCTACAAGTTTGGAAATTTTGGGGAATTTAAATTTGAATATTGGTAAGTATATATATTTTTTCAAATGAATTAATTGAAACAAGATGTTGCTAAAGTGACTATTGTGAAAATTAATTTGTTTTGAAAAATATAAACAGTTGTGTGTATGAATTTATGTAAACATTGATTGGCTCAAAGGAAAGTCTATATTTAACATAATTGTGTATTGTAGTACTAAACATGTGACAATTATTTGAATTTTTATATGTGAGCTTTAATTCAGCCCAAAGGAGGATTTATTGTTTAACATATTACTTTATCATCAGTGTTTAATTACTACGCTAAGATATCACCTACAAGTTAATGTTTTGTACAATGATAAAATATTAATGGCATGCATGACATCTTGTAATGAGGGTATATCTTTATTCAAATTTATTATTCTGCTTCTGTTTCATTTTGGTACATATGTGAGTTTATTTTTGTTTTGTTCTTGATTCAGTTTTTACTCTAGCTAATATTGCTGCCAATATTAACTCAATTCTATATTGGATGGCACAAGTTTTAAGGCATAATAAGAGTGTCATAATCACTTTGAAAGTCATAGATCTTGATTTTGTATTAAAGGTTCATAAACTCGCTAATAGAGCACATCATTTTAAAAGAGGAGATTAAAAATAAATAAATAAATAAATAAAAGAAAGTGGGAAAAGTTTAATCGTGTAAGTTTTATGGTCATCATATGTGCCATTTAAAAAAAAAAATTAGGGCAATGTGTCTAATCAAGTGGACATGGTTAAGTTTTTATTTAGGACCTTGAGAAGAAATTTGCTAAGAATGAAAAAGTTAAAACTAGTACAATCTTAGTAAAACTTATCTCTACGATGTACAGGAAAAGGAAACATAACAGAGTATATTTTGGAAATGTCTCATCTTGCTTCAAAAACTAAATGTCTAAAGGCAAGTTAGTGCGTTCAGTCCTTGATGAACTAATAAATTTCACATACATAAATTAATTCTAGGATAAAAAGACTTACATAAGTCGAAAGCTTGATCTAATTCTGATTAGGATCACTGATCGATTAAGGTATTCATTGTGTATTTGAGATACTTCAATGTTTCCATAGCCTAAATTCCCTTACTTTTGATTGCAGAATAATCACTAGTATTTAATTTAAGCATGTAAGAGTCACTCAATGTAGAATGTATCAGTGTGTTTATTATATAACAGGCTTGCCTATTTATAAAGTGTTAGGTTAAGGTTTATTGGTAATTATTAGAATTACCATTCTACCCTTATTTAATGAGCACATTTTATGGGTGTATTTTATACAATATCTAGCATCTTGCACTTATACATAAGAAGAGTGCTTATACACTCTAAACTAAATAAACATATTCTCAGTAAATCAAGAGAACAATTTCTCTTTATTATTTGCAATCGTTCATAAAGGGGGTCATGCAACCAACATGCTATAAGAGCATCAATGCTATATATCAATTACAAATATATAGTCTATTGCCAAAATACACCTACATGTAGATTATAAAGTATGCATGTACCCTAGATCATAAAAATCACATTTCGATGTTTTTTATTGATATCATCTGTCATAATATCTTGTATTTACAATCATGACTCACAAGTCATAATTGGTATACCGGTGAATACATAATAATGAGACTTTCTTTATAATCTTCCTCTTCTCACAATCCTATCAACATATACTCAGCTTGCTTTTTTAGACATGTCCCACCAGACTGAATCATTACTAAGGACTTATAATCTTTTAGTAACATGCTAAGATAGCAAACACTAAGCTACAACTCAAGTACTAGATCAAAGTTCAAGGGTACAAATATGGAGTCAACATAAAGGCCCAAGAGTCTCACACAACATAAGTAGAGATTGCACTTATGTTAACCTATATGATCGATACTTGCACACATGGTATGGAACATGTGTTACATCATTCCTCCTTTTCTCATAGAGTGTATGTCTATTTCACAAGTAATACTATACATATAATATTTTAGACACCACAAGACTAAAATTAAGTTTCATGATCTACACAGTGTCTTGAACTCTCATATGGTAACTAAGGTAGATTAGAAATGATAAACTTATTTCATCAAATCAATTGTAATAACCATGTGTCATCAATTAGGCAACTTAAATGATTTTAAGTATATCTACTATCAAATTATCCTCCTAATAGTTTCACTTAAATTATTGTCTCATCTCTAATGTTACAAAGATATTGAGGCGGTTAGTTGTGTGAGAAGACTAACTTTTTAGTCTACCCAACATGTTTAACAATAAGGAATAAATAAAGAATGTACATAACATTCAAATAAAAACTTGTAAGCATGGAAATCAAACTTTATTGACTATCAATGAATATTAAAACAACTGTGTTTATGAATAATGGGTAAATGTCAAAGAAAAATAAATAAAGTATTTTAAACTTTACACAATCTTAGAGACCTAATGTGTTTCACAAACATATCTTTAGAAATAGGTTTAGTCAAAGAATCTACCAACATCTCATACGTAGATATACACTTTACGGTCACAATTTTGCATGTAACTATACCCTTCATATGGTGATATTTGATTTCTATATGTTTAGTTTTACAATGGTACTTTAGGCTCTTGGTATATGCAATTACAACCTCACTGTCACAGTACACTAATATTAGTTCAGTATTTTCTGCTTTGCATAATAAGTGATCCAAAAACCTCTTTAACCAAATAGCCTTCTGAGTTGCTGAAGAAATAACTATGAACTTAGCCTCTATCATGGTCAAGGATACACAAAATTATTTCTTACTACTATATGATTTGGCACCATCACTAAGTAAAAAAACTTATCCTGAGGTAGACTTGTGTTTATCTAACTCTCCTCTATGACTAGCACAGTGTATCCTACCGATCATAAATCTCTACCACCTTATTAGCAGAATGTATAATTTACAATCCCTTCTAGATATCTAAAGGTCTTCTTTATTACTTTCCAATATTTAGTGCCTCGGTTAGTTTGATATTTATCAAACCTGACAACTCAAAAGGCCAAGTGTGACACAAATGACATGAAAAGAAAAAAGAAACAAATTGGCCTCCAAAATAATTTTAAAAACAATTTATTTTAAGAGTTGCTATTAAAATTTTTAAAGCAAAACTTTGATATACCATTTTAAAACAAAAAGAAAAGGCATAGTGGTTTATGAAAACAAAGATGAGTTCAGGAGTCAGTTTAAGTGTAGGAAAGGTGTTGGACACCTCATAATACTTGTCCGTAAGGACGATTACCCTAAACTAGTCAAGTGAAATTAATGTAATATAACATTAAATTTATCTTGATCACCCTTACTAACACACATGTAAATTAAACAGAGAAAACAAAAACAACAACAATAAGAACAAATAAATAGATATTTACAAAGAGTAGACTTAACCTATGATGAAAACTTAGGGCCTATGTACCTAGTAATAGGGATCAAAGTCTACGAAGTTTGACTAAAAAGACGTGTTAGTTAGTTGATGTCTTTTAATTTTGCAAAAAGAACAGGAGAGTTGAAATTAAGCAAATCTTCGTAAACAAAACATGATTGAAATTCGATTAGTGTGTTTAAATTTATGAAATTAATTTAATATCACTTCCTTGTTCTTTTCATTTTCTCCTTTTTTTTTAATTTTATTTTTAGAATGTTACCTTTAACTTTGAAATTTAAATGAAATTATGATAGAAAAGGATTTTCAGGACTTTTGAATTTATGTTTTTTTAGGATTTTTGAAGTTAGAATTTTTATTTTACTTTCCAAAAAAAAAATGAAATTATTAAAGGGACACTTTTTTTTTGGGCTTTTTGGATTTACATTTTTAGAATTTTTTGAAACTAGGATTTTATTTTAATTTTCCATAAGGCTCTTGGTTTACAACCAGTAGGCAATATGAATAAGCATTAATTCTTAAGTACCTAGGGAGACTGAGGTCTCACATAACCTTTGTTAATCAACTCCTAAGGATCTGTTTGGTTGTTAGAATTTATACAATAGGAATGAAAATGAGAATGAAAGTGGGAGTGAGAATGAGAATATTAAAATGTTATTTGATTGGGAAGAAATGAGAATGAATATGTTTTCTTTTACTTTGTTTGGTTAATAAATTACACATGAGAATCAATTAGGTAGTGTGCATATATTACCATATTATTCCTTATCATAAAACAAAAAAAAAATGGTAGACATATCTTCGAATTATTAATTAATAATATAATTATATATTAATATATATTTAATTAATAATATAAGAATTAATATAATAATATATATTTAATAAATAATAATAATAATAATAATAATAATTTAATAATAAATTCGAATTTTGATGTATCATAGGGGTATTTTTGTCTAAAAACTATTATAAGTGGGGACACTTTTTTCAAACATATTTTCATTCCCAGGATAATAATCTCATTCCATAACTTTAATTAGGGAAAGAACTCTCCCTTAAATGAGGGAGAGCAAGTTCTAGGAAATGAGAATAAGGATCTAATCTGTCAATCAAACATGGGAATGAGAGTGTCTCTCATTCTCTCGCCTTGATTCTAACAACCAAACAGATCCCAAATATCTGTGGAAACTAATAATCTCACACGGCGATACTTAAAGAAAGAGTAAAATTAATTACTTCATAATTCACAAATTATTTGATTTCATTATTGCTCACTTATTCACTTATGTAGTTATTTATTCATTTATTTAATTATTTAAAAAATCACATATTAATTTTTAAAACCTAAGAAGATTAAGGTCTCACACGATCTTTACTTGTTAATATTACGTGCCTAGGGAGACTAATAATCTCACATGACGACTATTAAATTGAAGAACTAAATGATAAATTATTTAGGTGATTTGACAATTATTTATTTTTGAATTTTTAAAAATTGGATATTAATTTTCAAAGTCTAAGAAGACTAGGGACTCACATGCTTTTACTAGTTAATTTTCCTAAATACCTTAGGAGACCTGTGTTCTCACACAACAACTTTTTTTTTTAAAGTAAGATAAATATTAAAATGATTCATTTGTATAATATTTATTTTTTTATTTTATAAATTGTATATTAATATTCTAAACCCAAGGAGACTAAAGTTTCACATAGTATCTACTCGGTAATCTTTAAGTGCTTGAAGAGAATAATAGTTTCACATAATGACTTTTAACAATAAAAGCAAAATAAATAATTTTATAACTTGAAAATTTTATTATTATTTATTTTATTTTATTTTATTTCATTTTCTTAAAAAGAACATGTCAATCTTCTAGGCTCAAGAAAATAAAGAATCAATTACAAATAAAATTGAAATCAATAAAGAAAATATAAAAACACATACATGCAGCACCTCACTTAGGTGTGAATGTCCAAGCATATATCATATTATTCCACCATTGTTCACTTAGGTCATGGCACATGCTTTGTCCTTTTCTACTTTCCACCTTTTCATTTTTATTTATTTTTCAAAGAGGAAAAAAGCACATGGGCTCAGACTCAGTTATACTAATGTTACTGCTAACACCAAAATCTCCCTTGAGAGATATTCATGTAGCCACAAAAAAATAAAAAAAACTCATAATCACATCCACATGAAACCCATCACCAAGACATGTCCATGCATCTACAAAATTAATCATATGCTTTGATAAACTACATTCTTGAACCCATGTCAAGTGAAAGGGAATTAACCATGACTGTGCAATCATGATGACAAATTTTGAAAAGCAATAAGCACTGAGAATCTTGCAAACATATTAGCCCTTCACTTACAAAGAATCCCGTTATAGTCATGAAATGAACTTTGTAGAACGTACCTCAAGTATTACGTCTTAGCCTCACTACAAGGTGATCTTTTTTTCCTTTTGTTGTCTGCCTTCAACACGTCTCTTCCTCCGTCCCCTAGAGCTATGGTTTTGACTAAAAATTGTGTGGCTTCCACTACTCTTTATTTTGTCTTCCTCTGCCTAGCTCTCATCACCATTGTGCTTGAATATATTATCCCTGTCTTTGGTTATTTTGAATAGGGGATTATACACAACTTTCTTTCGCCTTCGTGAACCTGTGTCTGACATCCCCTTTCTGTCTTCTCTCTTCTCTTTCCACTCACGTGACTTTTCTCAGTCTCTCAACAGCGCTTTATTTCTCTTTATCTCTTTAAATTTCTTGAATTAGTCTCTTTTCTCCATTCTCTTTTATGGTCTCCATGTTTTTCCTCTTCGAAAGTGAACCAGAATCCCCTTCTCTCTCCAAACTCCCTCCCTTTTTCTTCTATTTTTCTCACTACTTTTTCTTTCCTCCTCGGGTTCCTTTTCTCTCTCATGTTTTTCATTTCTGCCTCTCTTTTGAAGCTTTCAAGTTCATCTTCATCTCTCAGTTTCTTCCATGTGGTATTCCTCTCATCCATTAAAGCCATTTTTCTTTTTCGTGTGAAAGTATTCTCCAACTAAAGAAAAACACATAAACTTGTTGCTTTGCTCTTCCTTAATGGTCAGAACTCCATAGTGTAGCTTTCTATTCTAGTGTAGCAGGCCAAATAGACAATGAAACCAGTGCTATAGTTCTGTTATTTCATGCCTTCCCCCTCATGTTTGACTTATTAGAACCAGTACTAGTATGTTATTTTCTTTTCTCTTTTCCTTTGGTCATTTGTATTCTCGATCTCGTCGACGTTCATGAGGATCTTCCTTTGCAGCCCGAACTGTCCAAGTTTCTGTCCTTCTTTATTTTTGTCTTACTTGCTGTTATTGTACATATTAAAAGAGGAATTTAAAATGGTGCAGAGATTCAGATGGGGCCAATTCCATTTTGGTCTTCTCTTCTACTTTGACTATTTTACTTTTCCACGCTCAGCCAACGTTGTTTTGTTTTCTTGACTAATTCCTGTTATTTCCTTTTCAACATCATTTTGGGCTCTTTCAATTTGCCAAATAACAAATTTCCGAAGTGATTTTTGGGTTACTTTAATTGTTGGTTTTTCTATTTTTTCTTCCTTTTTGTTTTATGATCTTTATTATTCTCATTTTTCCTATCATCTTTGGAAGGGAATAATAGAAATTATTTCAAATTTCTTGACTTATTTTCATTTTGTTAGAGTATTATAAAAAGTTTGTTACTATTGATCTTATATAGTTGACAAAGAATTTTTTTTATATGAACCGCGTCTCAATTATGATTAATTGAATCTTATTATGTTACTTCAACTTGGATCAAAATAAAATTCTATCCTTTAAACTTTTTGAATTCAATTATATGAGATTAACTTATTAACAATATATTATCATTAGATCCTTTTTAAATTTAAAAGCAAGTTTAAATGTAAATAAGTATTTTTACCAAATATTACTCTAACTAGTACTCATGTAATGGGTGATAAAGGTACACTAATAAATATATCATCATTTAACACTATCATAATAATTCAATAGACAACTTGAAATAATATTTTATCAAATAACATTGCAAGAATTTTACAATATACAATTTTTTAAGGTATAATTAAAGTAATATATTGACATATTTGAAGTTAATTATGTTATACTAAATTATTATGAAACTACTTATTACATAAGTTTATAAAATGTACACACATATTGAACATATAACTATACATGATTCACATGTAAATTTAATGAGTTAAAATTAAAATACTAAATAACAAAATATAACATTATCCAATCATGTAAGATATGTGTATAGTTTCAGATTTTAATAGATTAAAAAATATTAAATAAGTAGGGTCATAAAATTATAACTTAATATCAAATATATGCCCACCTTCAGCTACATGGAGCTCTTCTGTTCCTTTTTATCCTTCTAAACAAATAATTGAATGACATTCATTCATCATTCTATCAAACAAGATTTCATATAAAAAATTTCTATTACATTTCATTATACTCTTATCCTATTTCCTACTCCCTAGTCCCTTTCCCATTTATTTTCGTATGCTATCAATTATATTAGTCTATTATGTTATCAAGTGCACATGCAGTTGCAATAATGCATGAAAATATAATGTGTTTGTTGAACTTAATTTGGTCGACAATAATTTTATATCAAAGTAATTTTTAATTTTGATTATAGTTATAAATTTATAAAATCATCACTTATTTAAAGTATGTTTATTTAAAAAATAAATTGCGAGGTAATTTTTTGTTTCGCCCTGCAAATCAGTTTTTATGTTCGCCTCAAGGAGCCAAACCAAACAACCATACGTCATCTGCGAGCTGCGAGCAGACAATTTTCTCAATAATTAAGGTGCTTCTACTCTGTTTACTAAACTGATCAAACTTTTCTATACTGCGAACCTCAAATACGTAGGATCGGTAAATTGAATGGTTACGAAGCCAATACCAAGCTTATGGACTCGTCAAGCTTGAATCATCCCTAATCCTTCGAATTATCGCTTTGCTGAGAACACAGCCCCAACGAAATTTTCTGGTTTTGCTGCGGATAATCGTTCTCAATGGCGCAAATTCCCAACCTTGACAATGCTCCTGTCAATCTTACATCCATTAGGTAAAGACTTATGCTCCAGAATCGTTTTTAGGGGTAATTCTTCAACTTTAACGATGTGTCTCTCCCTCTTTCTTTTTGGTTTAATTCAGGGAACAGTCTCAAAAGGAGCTCATCAACATCCTCAAGAATGTAAGTTTTTTCCTTTTTTTAATTTCCCACCATTGATTTATTTCCCGAAAATGGAAATCTGACCCATAGGGAAAAACAATTATTATCACAGCTTTATTTACCATGCTGAAGAAAATGAAACTTAGGAACTAGTTCCGTTCCGCACGGAAACTGTGTGTTCAAGTATTCTATTTGATTTTCTTGTTTGCACATAGTAGAAGACACTAAATACTGACTTTATGAACGTTTGCAATGTTAACTTGTATGCTCGCAGATACGAGGGAAAAAGTGCTTGGTCATAGATCCAAAGCTCGGGGGCTCTCTCTCCCTAATTATACAGACATCAATTCTCAAGGCACTTATCCTAAAACTTTTCTTGACTTTAGTTTTTTTTTTTTCCTCACAGGGGTTCTGTTGATTTTAATAAACTTAATCCAGGAATATATCCTTTTATAACTTTCTTCTTATATATGAATATAATGCTGGTTTGAAAAGGGAGGAGTCACTATATGCTCTCTGTTAAAATTTAATATTTTTTGTTGTTGACTTACATACAGGAGCTTGGAGCTGAATTGCGGCATCTTTCAGCTGATCCAATTCAAACTGACTGCAGCAAAATAGTTTACCTTGTCCGTTCTCAGCCTAATTTGATGAAATTTATATGTTCAAATGTGCACAATGATGTATCAAAAGGATTGCAAAGAGAGTATCATGTTTATTTTGTCCCTCGCCGCACTGTTGTTTGCGAAAAAGTAAGGTTTTTTTGGGAAGTTGATCAATTATTTTTAACCTGGGTCTTTTTTATTGACAAGAGTTCTATATGCTGACAATATAAAATGTCATTTTTGTCATGCAGGTTCTTGAGGAAGAGAAATTGCATCACATGATGTCAATAGGGGAATATCCTTTGTATCTTGTACCAATGGATGACGATTTACTATCATTTGAGTTAGATCTTGCTTACAAAGTATGGTGCATATTAATGTATTTATGTATATCTCGTGTGCCTATTTTAATTTATTTTCTTGGCTAGGGATTGACATGTATTTAGTTTTTCATGGACTGGTTACTTATCCTCTTTTCTTCTCTTTGTGGTAGGAATGCCTGGTAGACGGTGATACAAGCTCACTTTGGCATATTGCAAAAGCTATTCACAAACTTGAGGTTGTAGTTTACATATGTGTTGATATATATTTATGTGCAATGAAACTTTAGAACAAGTAGCCAAGAGATATTGATAAAATTTCCTTTTTATGAATATAATCACAAATATGAAATATCATATGATTATCTGGTCTGTGACTTAAGGTTTTCACAACTTTTATCTTGTAGTTTTCTTTTGGATTGATACCAAATGTGAGGGCAAAAGGGAAAGCATCTGTGCGTGTTGCTGACATTTTAAACCGCATGCAAGCTGAGGAACCAGTTAACTCACCTGATGTAATTTTGCGCTACTCTGCTTCTCTTTAAGCTGATTAGCATAGCAGATAATAAACAAAAGCGAAGTTATCAGATCACATTTAATGAAAATACATGCTATAACTCTTTCTATTCATTGTTTGTACAGATGCTTGTGCCAGAGATTAATACTCTTATACTTTTAGATAGGGAGGTAAGTCCTTTCTCATTATGTCATCTCAGATATTCATATGACACTATACGGGTCAAATTATGTATGTGAATAGTAGCTACTTTGTAGCTTTTCCTATATAATAATTGCCAATTGAAATTTAGATATCTATAGGAATAATGACCTGAGCATAAGATTGGATGGGATTAAAAGATTTTTTTAAAGCAACAATAAGGATTTCCACAAAGAAATAAAATGTTAATACTTAATATAGATATATGTTTGCAAATGAGCGTAACAAGGATGATATTGAGGTTGATCATGGTTATGGATAGAATGTGATGACAAAAATTGATAATATTTTTTCATGTGTAAAGGTGCTTTCTCTTTTTCATTTTACCTTCTTAAGTAAAGAATTTTTGAAAAAGGCCAAAAGGGGATAGGACATCTGTAAATATGAAACCTCTAGCTCAGCCCACTAAAGGCTCTACAATTGAAAACATAAATACTCAGATGATTGATCTTTAAGCTTATGTTTACTTGAAACTAGTTCTTCCTGAAAGTAGCTATTTTTTTATAATATATACTGTTAAAATTCTACTTTAGTTCACTAATTTTTAGGTCAAGGGCTCTTTTTTTCTTAAGTCTTTGGTGAGTTTCTAGTGTGTAATTTGTGGTAAATTTGTTTTGCATGAAAAGGGTCTTTAATCCAAGCTTCTGTAAACAATCCTTGAGAATTCAAAAATTGAATGAATTATTTGCTATATATATTTGGCTTTGTGCTTTATTTTCTATTTTGTTGTGTATGTCTCCTTCTGAGGTCAGGGCATGCCTGATACAAATGATGTTCGAACAAACAGTGGTCTGGTCATCATAATTGATTACCTTTTGGCTGCAGGTGGATATGGTTACTCCCTTGTGTTCTGAGTTAACATATGAGGGGCTTCTTGATGAGGCAAGTTGATGCAGAAGCAGATTACATCTTTTTGAATGAATAACTTTATCACAAAGAATGCTGCTGTTTTGTCATCTGATCAGGCCTTTCTCTTTAGAATATTCTATAAAAAAATTTGGTTTACTTTTTTATAAGAAAAGAAATTGTATTAAAAAGAGAACCTTTTTACTTGCATGTCTTTATGATAATGTAGATTAAAACATGAGTTCCTGACATTTCGCATTATAGTTTGGGCAAGGAGTGTTGGACTTATATGTAGGCTTCATGCCCATTCTATAAAAATTTGGGTGTGGATTTGTGATGAAGTCAAATAACTAATGGTGGAAAATCAGAAAAGATGGAATTCCTATGTAGGCTTCACTGACATTTCTATCATTGCAGTTTCTGCAAATCAACAATGGTTCTGTGGAGCTTGATTCATCTATCATGGGTCAACAAGAAGGAAAAAAGATGAAAGTTCCTCTTAATTCAAGGCAAGTTATTTGATTTACTTGTTCTAATTTGTTAGTGATGGAAATAAGTTTCTCTTTTGCTGTGACATTATTTTTCTTATTAATGAACTTCATATAGTGTTTTCTCATAGTCTCCTCAGGTCCATTACTTATGAGGGGTTGCTCTGCCGGTATTCATAGTCATGTGGTCTCTCTTTTTTAGAAATCTACTTATATCCATATTGTAAATCTTTTTTTTGTAAATTGTTCTACATGATAAATTGATCTTGTTGCACCAGCGTATATATATGTGTGTGCGTATTACTCAGAAGGTAACTCAAGCAAAGGGAAGTGGACTACCTTTATTTGTTGCATTAAACGTCATCAAAATATTTTCATAGCTTTAAGAATGGCTGCCTTTTATTTCCATTTTCTCTTGAATTTGATGAAAGGTAATTGTTGTTTCTGATTTATGATTTTTAGTAATTACATGGTACTAGGAAATCTTTGTTCTATGAAAAAGACATTGAGTTAGTTGGTAACACTCGTAAAAGTGGAATTTTGCTTATTGTTAGTGTCAGTGAACACTTCAACCCAAAAGCTTAAGCTATTAGCCTATTGGAAGAAGGCCCATGAATGATTTTATTAAAATTTCTAGCAGCCAGTTTGTGTGTAATCAAAATTTAGGATTTTGTCATGCATGGGACCTCTAACAAAAATAAGTCTTCAAATTTTTCTGTAAGAGTGTCATGAAAAGGAATATCTGCAGTTCCTAATGCCTTCATCAGCATTTTCTTTTTGGCCACTGTTTAAATGCCTTTTCTTTCTTTCTTTTCACATTTTTTAGTGCTTTGTTTTCCATTTGCTTATTTATTGGCTTCCCTTTCACTCGCATGGTCTTAATGTTAGTGACAAGCTTTTTAAGGAGATACGGGATCTCAACTTTGAAGTTGTTGTCCAGGTTAATTCATTTTTTTCAATCTTTTGGATTATTAATGTTCTCACGCTCACATGCACACATATACACACTCTCTCTCTCTTTCTATCTCTCGAATGTGGGGAAGTAAATTAGAAATATGATCTTTGGATCCCTTGGAGTTCTATTTTCTTAGTAGCTATCTGCAGTATTTTTGCAGATTTTGCGTCAAAAAGCTACATCCATGAAGCAAGACTACACAGAGATGACAACTACTGTAAGTAGATGGGTTTATGCTTGGACACTGGTTTTGCTATATACATTTTGGCTTTCACAGATATGATTTTTTTTTAAATCAGAATCAACTTTTTAATGAGAGCATTCTCAGTGATTCTCCTGAAATCTTGTTTTATCATTTCCCATCTTTATAGGGTTAAATTGTTAAATAAGTTAACGACTGTACTTCTTTTTACAAGCTAATAAACAGTTGTTCACTGCATGCCTGACAAATGAAAACATGAAGAATTCTGGATTTCTGCATTCATAGCTCATTTACATTATCTGCAGCACTAACAAAAGTTTCTATTACTTTAGGAAAGTCTAAATGGTTTCATAAATAGTTTCTAATATATTACTTTCCATCTATCCAGACACAGACGGTCTCTGAATTGAAGGACTTTGTGAAAAAGCTCAACTCATTGCCAGAAATGACTGTGAGAATAATTTGTTGTAATTTTGTCATTTCATCAGCTAGATTCTCCAAGTGCGTTTTAAATCATAATATTCTGTAAATTATTGCTCCAGAGACACATAAATCTTGCCCAGCATTTGTCAAAATTCACATCAAAGCCATCGTTTCTTGGGCAACTTGATATGGAACATACAATTATTGAGGCTCAGAGTTATGACATGTGAGTAGTTTTACACTTAGTCTGATGCATATAGAGAGGAACTTGATATGGAACTCATATATTTGTGCTTGCTAAGTTATTATTTGTTTGGAACATGTAGATTTTGAGCTTGTTCTAATTGGAGACATTTGTGTTATGTTTGATGAATACATAATTTGCCTCTTTTATAGTCCAACGTGAAATTTTGATGACATTTTAGCTGAATGTACAATTTATGTACACAATTTCATTCAGTACCTACTTTCACTGTGGAGATTATATTGTGGGAAAGTTTGTGGGCTGAAGATGCTTGTATGAATAGAATTTTTGAGATGGTAGGTGGGAATCCAGTATCAGTCTCCTCCCTAGTTCTGTGTCTCTCTTTTTTCTTTAATAAAACTAGATCTATGATCAGAGAGACAAGATCTAGACATTGCCTTTGGGATGTGTCATTTCAAGCATTTTGTTTTACTTATAATCAATAAGACAGGATAGTAAATCTTAATTGCTAATTAAGAGTTATTAATGGATAAAGAGTAATGGTTATCTAGAAATATATACTATCTTATAGTCTATTAGGGTCCAATTGCAAGGTATGGCACTTCAGTCACATATTGGAAGTATGAGATTTTTATGTGGGATTTATACGGACTTTAGGCTTTCCAATCTCGTGAGTTAGCTTTTGGGCATAGCTCTTTCAAAGGTTCCTATCAATTGCTATCAAAGCCTTACACTACATCCCAGTTGCAATTGTGCAACATAAAGGATGATGCTGGCATTGCACTGTTAACTCCGGGCTAAAAAGCTAGTGCAAATCCAGCAAGACTGCATAGCATGGTGGAATTTTAGGATTATTGCAAGATATGAGACTTGAGTCCTACATTGAAATTATGGGATTGTAATTTGGGATGTATAGTTTGTGTTATGGTTCTCCCAAAGTTTCCTAACATTGTTGTTTCTTATGTTAAGTTATTATAAACTTTCAAGCTCTAGTTACAATCAATTACCCTGTGGTTTTACTCTTTTTTGTAGTTTACTTTGCATCCTTTGGCATGTTGGATGATTTTAAACCACATAAAAAATAAATTTGTGGACATAAATTTGTTTTGTTGCAAAATTACTATAATTTCTATTTTTTTCCAATGAAGTTGGTCTCCTGCAGTATTGGTGCAGTTTGTTTCATAGAATGCTGCCCCAACATGACGTCAAAAAAATGTGAAACTTATACTGTTCTTACATGCAGATGCTTTGAGTATATTGAAGAGATGATCCAAAAGCAGGAGCCACTTGTGACTGTCCTACGCCTTCTTATTTTATTTTCTATCACTAATTCAGGGTTGCCAAAAAAGCATTTGGACTATTTAAGGCAAGAGTTACATGCTTAATATAGCCTCGCCGCATATTTTTTTTTTTTAATAAATCTTTTGGTGTCTGTTTTGTTACATTGTAGGTCCTTGCGGACCTTGTAACTTTTACGATTACCCCTATTTGGCATTTATAGCAGTCTGTTTATATGGAGGACTTACAGATGTCTGTATATTTTGTATTTCCAATATAGGAGAGAACTACTTCACAGCTATGGATTTGAGCACATGGGGACACTAAATAATTTAGAAAAATCTGGGCTGCTAAAAAAGCAGGTATAATACATGAGTTACTTACATGCGAATTCAAATATATATATATATATATATATATATATATATATATTTTACCTATTCATCTTTCGTTATGCATATGATCCTTTCAGGAGTCAAAAAGCAATTGGCTTACTGTAAAACGTGCTCTTCAACTTGTAGTTGATGACCTTGACACAGCAAAGTAATTTTCTTTTAACTATATTTTGAATTTTTGTATTTAGTTTGTGAGTCATGACCATTATTTGGGTTTTCGTCAAGTTGGTAATGTATATGCAATAGAATTATAGTTTGCTGAACCATTATGGGCATTTGCATGAATTTTTTATGAGAGTAGACTTCTGGAGAATGGTATAGTGGAGTTCATACTGCACAATTTGTTCAATACTTTTTACATGGAGAACTTTAAAATTTTGCTTTCTGATTCAGTTTGCCCATAGTTTGGTAACCCTTTCCGGGAACCTCTTATATGAAATTGTTGAATTCGAGGACCCAACTAATCTTCTGTAGAGGTCTAATTCTTTTGGAATCCTCTTTCCATATATGTTTGGAAATGGTAGAAAATTCAGAAGCAAGTATCCTGCATCCCCCAGTTTTCTGGTTCTTCCTTTTATCTGCCCCATTTCTCTGTAAATGTTTATTATTGTTGCAGCATTACCTTTATTTGATTATTGTTAGATTGATGTACATTTGTCAAGTGCATTTTTTCTTACAGTTAAGCATTATCAAATATTATTATGTGACCTTTGTAGCTCTGCCAGTTTTGTTTACTTATGCCTTTTTGATCTGTCTGTAGAAGAATTCATTGTAATTTAGTATTAATTTGCATTGTAGTTGCAATTTAAGATGTCACTTGCACTTTCTTAAATTTGTCTTGGGTTATGTTATGTTCTAGTTGGGGGAAAAAAAACCATGACTTATTTACTGCATGTTTTATGGGCAGCTTTATTCTTACAATTCTTACAAAAACTCTCATAGAAGTTCTTTTCATTCCATCATTATCAATACATTACTTTTTGCACCTTGCAAGTATCTGCATATTTCTTGTATTTGTGTTTTCATACTAACTCTGGATATGTTATCCTAATATGACAGCCCCAGTGATATTGCTTATGTCTTCTCTGGATATGCGCCACTCAGTATTCGTCTGGTCCAGCATGCTATTCGATCTGGATGGTAAATTTAAATCTCTAATGCTAAATGTCTTCCTAATTCTTGTTGAGTAGGGAAATTACCGTATTAAATCCTAGTTTACCTTCAGACTGTGCACTATTTATATTTTATATTAGCAAGTTTAAATTATTGACACTGTCAATTTCATCTTATCGTTGTAAATGTCAGGTGTGGTTTAGGATAAGTGCTTAACTATTAGAATCATAGATAGAAATGGATCAATGTGGACCATCAAATATAATTCAAACTGTTAAACACCTCTGCTATGCCAGTTTTAGTAAGATCCTTGGACCTAGCACTTCAGATCATTGCAAATATGCCAGCAATTATTCTTTCATGTGATATTGACTAAACTGTCTACGCTATGCATTAGGTATGTTGAAATAAGGGACTTCGGTAAGCAAGGCTCCAAAGTGATATAATTCTTAGTAATGTAAATTGCCATGTATTGAACTCCAATTTTCTACTTGAAGCTGATTATGCTTATCACTATTGTCTGTTTCCTTAGGTCCTTCTAAATTTCTGGGCTGTTTCTTGGATTATAAACAGCTAATTCTATACTATGACACTTTTTAAGCATTTAATTATGCAGAACTTTTGACATTGTTGCATGCAATACTTTGTTTTTGCTTCAAATGATGTATTGGTTGGTTCAGTGATTGCATTGAATTTTTAAGAATTTCTTTGTTTGGTTAATTTATGCACACTTAGCAGTTCATGAACATTTCTCTTTGCACTATTAAATTTTGTAGTTGATATTTTAGGCGTCCTGTTGAAGAAATTCTGAAGCTGCTGCCTGGACCTCATATGGAAACTAAGAGGGTCAGTGCATATTCAGTTTACTTGCTGAAAATCTTGTATCCATGATATAACTGTCAAGTGTCTACTTTTACTACATTTTTACATCAGATATCCAAGCTTCTGAATAGTTCAAGCTACACCACTTCTATTTTTTCTTCCTTTCTCTTCTTTGTAAACTTTTAAGTTTTGCATGTTCTGTTATTTGTACAGGGTGGATTCCCAAATAGCCCATCATTTGACACTCTATCAGGGGCTTCAACCAACATAGCTAAGTATGTTTCCATTGGTGCTAGTTTCCTAGGATTTTGCATCCTCTCTTCTTTTAACCTTAGTAAAAGAGCTACTTCTATAATTGTTAGAAAATTATTACAAATTCCTTGAAATCTATTTTTTTCCGACTGAAGTCAAGATCTATGCCAAATCATTACAGATTGACATTATAACATTCTAGTAGTTGATAATTTCAGACAACTCCTGCCTTTTTCTTCACCATCAGTATACTTCTCAACACCTTAGATGAGGTTAATGCCTAGCGAAAATTTCTTGAAGCAGAAAAGGCTTCCAATATATTTAATTTGTTCGTAGATATTATGTTCTTCGCTTCTTGAATAGTACAGCATCCTGAACTGGAGGATTTACATCAGCATAGGTGTTCAAATATTTGCTGAATTTGTCATGAAGAAACCGTTATAATATATTTATTGGTCACCTCTTTTATGATACTTTTCACCACATTTTTCAGAGTAACTGATGGAAGGCGTTCCCTGGTGCTTGTTGTCTTTGTTGGAGGGGTTACCTTTGCAGAGATCTCTGCACTTAGGTTTCTCAGTGTCCAGGTATGTTAACTGTGCATAGTTTGAAAAATCTGAGTCGTGGACAGCAGATTATATATTACTTTTTCCCTGTAATTAAGATCTGGTTCCGCCTGGGATATTTGAATTGAAAATATTTATTGCAATACTAGCCTAGCTTTTCTAGTTTTCCTATATGCCTAATACTAGCTGTATCTTTGTAATGTGAATTTCAATAATACTTGGTTGGACGAGTCATTTGGGACTAGGTGGGTGAGGCTTGTGCATAAATTTTTAAAACTAATTATACAGTTCTACAATATTTTTTTCCCATGGGGGAGGGAGTGTAAATTTCAGATTTCTATTTCCAACACTCTCCATCATTAAACAACCCTATACTTCTGTTGGTCTGGATAACCTAAACAAGTCTTTTCTATCTTCCTTCCACACTTCACTTTATCCCTATGACTGGAGATCAGGTTCAAATCTTCTCTTTAGTTTTTATCTCCTAATTTCATAATTTGGATTGCCTTGCAGGAAGGAATGGCATACGATTTGATTATTGCAACAACAAAAATAATTAATGGCCGCACTGTGGTTGAAACATTCGTGGAGAAGTTAGGTTGATGAGTGAGTACAGTTTTTCTCCGTTTATTATCCATGTTGGCTTATAAAGCCAAGTCCATCAAGGAGTTTGCCAATACGATGCAATGCTGAAAGCTTCATTGGTGCTATAAAATTTTCCTGTATTGATTTTTGTTTGCAAATTGATTGCGAGAACCAGAGAAAAGAGACTTAATCCTTTCGAAGGGAAAATCTGGAATGAATAGCAAGAGGGATATTTTTTGCTTTGGTCTTTTTCGGTTTTTGTTGCAAATGATTGAATCATGTGTCCCATGGGTGTGCTTTGTTTTTTTTTTTTTTTTCCAGAAGCATTTAGTGTGTTACCTTCGCAAAAGAATGGGAAGGGAAAGATTGATACGGAACAGAATAAATTTATCTTCTCCCATTTTAGAAATTTAATATGAAAATAGATGGAAATATTATTACCATTATTTGGGAGTTATTTTGAAAAGTGAACATAAGTTTAAGTATTATGGATACCAAATTATAATATATTTTACATTGTGTGTGTCTGTATGTATGTGTGTGTACTGAAACAAGTGAAATGCTTTTAAAGGATGCTTGAAATTATGCCAGTTAAGTCTTCGCAATACACTTCAACGAATGCTTTGTCTCTTCTTTGATCCTTGGTAATGGGCAAATTACTATATTCGTCCGAGGTTGAAAGATTTATCTTAGGTACTCTATTTTGATAAACGTCACTACCCTCTCTTGTCAGTAATGAATTATAATGGGGTGTAACCGTGTAACATACAAGTCTAATTACATGTTTAAAACCCAGTTTCCCTCTTTCATTTTATATTTTCTTCTTAATAACAGTTTTATCTTCTTCTCTTTAACATTTATCTTGAATATCACCAGCTTTGCATGTTAACCTTGCTAGTTGTGGTTTATATTCAGACTATTATTGTAATTTTCTTATTAATTATGGTTTATTCTCTAAATGTAATATCTTATTATTAAAAACTTTTATTATTATATACATTTTTTATATCCATTTGCATTATTTAATGATAATTATTGATGGAATTGTTGTCTCAATACCTTTTATAAATATGGGTTCATAAGTTTGGTTTTTTATTATTTGAAACTCATACATTTTCTTAAAGAGTAAAAAACAAAGTTTAGAAACATCTATTTTTATATTAATGGCAATGGCAGTAAATATGGGCTTTTTGCATTATTTATTTGTTTTGGGTAAACTAACAAGTTAGTATTATATTTAAATTACTTACATTTGATATTACAGCCATTAAATTTCTACCTTGTAAAATTTTAAAAATTTTTTAGATTTGAGTCAATTATACTTATGCATTTTTTCACATTTTTGACCTTATAAACTTGATTCTTATAAAAAAAATAATCAATTTTTGGCTCTTAAAACGCTAAAAATAAGGCCCTAAATTGCAAGAAATGGCAAGTCTCGATTTGGGTCCGAAGTGGGTCAATTTTGGATTCACATGTGGGGACAACATTCCAACCATTGAATCATTACACTACCTTATGTATGAATTTTGTTTTCAAACATATTTAAAGTTTAGAAATGCTCAAAATTTTTTTATTTAATTAATATTCAAATTTTTTAAAATTTATTTTTGAACAACTTAAGTCTTATTAGGCAATATTTGGAGATATTTGTCCAATATTTATGAAATTGAACTTTTATGCCATTTAATTAAATGCTTAATTTCTTGAAAATTAATTTTAAACAATATTTTATGACATCTTTAAATAAGTTTTAAATGAAAGGATATTTTAACAATTATTTTATCACAATTTGGTTTTGTTGACTAATTAATTAATTGATTAAAAATCCTATATTGAAAATTGCTTGTTTATGCATTTTGCATGGTCATTTGCAAGCATTCAAAAAATTTTTGATGTCATGTAATTTGTATAATTTTGGCATAATTAGAATTTAACCACAGAATCTTTAATTATTCTAAAATTATACGTTAAGTCATAAAATTACATAAAGAAAAATGACATCAAGTTGTAATTAATCATCTTTAATGTGGTAATCATCATCCCATAAGAATGTCATCACATTGATATGATTAATTAGCATGAGATAGTGAATTTGTTTTTTCCTTTTCTTAATTTGCCCACAGAGATTGAAGAAAGGTGTATTATTTGCTAGTTTCATCATGATTTATGCATGATCCTAAATAATAAAACTTAGCCCACAAGCAATTTTATTTATTACTAAGCTCATATTTAATTTACATGTTTACATTGGTAGAACATGTTATATGGAATTTTCAAAGTTGCCTCAATTAATTATATATGCATGTAATGTTTATGTAGCTTTTCAATCACTTAACATTTCTGATTTTTAAATTCTCAAACTTACTGGGGATAATTACAAGATTTGGAAGGAGAAGGTGGATGGATGTTCATTATGCCATTAGAAGAGACGAATATTCTACACTTACGGATACTTGTAGTGCATCAGCAATAACTCTTTATGAACGTTGGGAGCGATCTAATTTCCTGAGCATGATGTATATCAAATCCAAGATATCTGATTGTATACATGGATCAATAGCAATAGAAGAGCATAAAAATATTCGCGATTTGCTAAAAGCCATTAACGAACAATTTGAATTTCTTGAGAAGACTTTAGTAAGTACCCTAATGTCAAAATTATTCACCATGAAACTCATTGGCTTAAGAGGTGTGCAAGAGTACATCATGTAGATGAGGAATATTGCGGCTTACTTAAGAACACTTAAGGTTGAAATTTCTGATTCTTTCCTAGTGTACTTCATTCTGAATTCCTTATTGCCTCAATATGGGCTTTTCAAGATGTCCTGCAATATACATAAACAAAAATAATCGATAAATGTAGTACTGACAATGTGTTTTCAAGAGGAAGGATGACTCTTAGTGAAAACGGGAGAAAGTGTACATTTGACAATTCAAAGGAAAGACAAGAAACAAATCAAGGGAAAATGGAAGGATAAAACACCTATCCAAGGTATATTAAAAAGGAGTCCAAGTGTTTTTCTTGCAAGAAGAAAGGACACATGAAGAAGAACTACAACAAATTCATAGCCTAGCTTAAAAAAAAAGGTAACTCAATCTCATTCTTTTTTGTTATGAATCTAATATGGTGGATGTTAATAATAACACATGATGGATTGATTCTGGTTCTACAATCCATATTTCAAATACCTTACAGGATTTTTTAAACCAAAAGAAGCTGACAGAAAGTGAGCAATACATCTACTCAGGAAACAAGATGGGCTCTCTGGTTGAGGCTATAGGAACTTGCAAGCTGGTTTTGAATTCTAGTTTTGTTTTGATTTTGATAAAACCTTTTATATACCAAGTTTCTCTATAAACTTGATTTCTATTTCGAAGCTTGTACCATTGGGATATTCTTTTGAATTTTCAAATAATATGTTAAAGTTATTTTATAAATCCAATTATGTTGGAAATGGTACAATTTGTGATGGTATTTTCTTAATTCAATTACAAAACAATTCATTACATGAAACTATGCATGCTTCAAGTAGCATAAGTATAAAAAGATGTGTTACTAATAAAAATTCATTTATATTACCACATCGTATATTTGGTTATATCTCAATAGAGTGGGTAAAAATGTTAGTAAAAGAATAAGTATTGAATACTTTTAATTTCACTGACTTTGATACTTATATAGATTGCATCAAGGGTAAGTAGACTAATATGACTAAGAAAGGTGCTAAGAGGAGTTATACCTTGTTAGAGATCATACATACAGATATATGTAGTCCATATATGGACTCAGGTAGTGAGAAATACTTTATCACTTTTATTGATGATTACTCACGAAACATATATCTCTATCTGCTTAATAATAAGAATGAGATATTAAATGCTTTTAAGTATTTAAAGCAAAAATATAGTAACAATGTAGTAAACAAATTAAGATAATAAGATCAAAAGAGGTAGTGAGTACTATAATAAATACACCAAAGATGGATAAACATTTGGTCCATTTACAAAGTTTCTTTAAGAGCATGAGATTGTTATCTAATACACTATGCCTGGTTCCTCATACTAGAATGGTGTCGCTGGAAGAAGAAATCGATCGTTGTTGGACATGGTACGAAGCATACTTAACAGCTCTAAGCTTCCTAAATCCTTGTGAACTAAAGCCCTTAAGGCAACTGTGTATATACTTAACCGAGTTCCAATCAACGTTGTTGAAAAGATGCCATTCGAATGAATGAAATGTTAGAAACCAAGTTTAAGGCATATGCACGAATAGGAATGCCCGTCTAAAGTGCGTATTTATAATCTATAAGAAAAGAAGTTAGACCCAAGGACTATCAGTGACTACTTTATTGGGTATGTCGAAAGGTCTAAGGGATATAAGTTTTATTGTCCATCACATAGCACTGGAATTGTGGAGTCAAGAAATGCTAAGTTTCTTAAGAATGACTTGATAAATGGGAGTGATTAAACTCAGAACTTAGATTTTAATAATGATCCTGTATCGAAGAAGGATTCCCTCTGTATTATATTAGCATTAATTGCCCATTTTGACTTGGAATTACATCAGATAGATGTGAAAACGACATTCCTTAATAGGAATTTAGATGAAAAGGTATATATGAAACAACCTAAAGGATTTTCCTTTAATACTGGTAAACATTTAGTTTGTAAACTTAAGAAATCCATATATGGATTGAAACAAGCCTTCTGCTAATGGTATCTTAAATTTCATAATATTATCTCCTCATTTGGATTTGTGGAGAATATCATAGATCAATGTATATACCAAAAGGTTAGTGGAAGTAAAATATGTTTACTTATGTTATATGTGGATGACATATTACTTGCAACTAATGATAAAGGGTTTCTAAATGAGGCAAAACGGTTTCACTTTAAGAACTTTGATATGAAGAATATGGTTGAGGCATCTTATGTCATTGACATTAAGATCCATAGAGAAGAACTCAATGTATTTTGGATTTGTCACAAGAAACCTATATTAACAATGTCTTAGAAAGATTTCGGATGAAAGACTGTTCACTAAGTGTAGCACTTATTGTGAAAGGTAATAGGTTCAATTTGAACCAATGCCCAAAGAACAATTTGGAGAAGGAACATATGCATAACATTCCATATACTTCAGCTATTGAAAGCCTTATGTATGCTCAAATTCGTATAAGACTTAACATTGCATTGCTGTTGGGATGTTTGGTAGATATCAGAACAATCTAGGGATGGATCACTGGAGAGCTGCAAAAAAGGTTATAAGGTATCTCAAAGGTACAAAAGATTACATGCTAATATATAAGCGAACCAAGAATCTTAAGGCAATTAGCTACTCTTATTCAGATTTTGCCAGTTGCATTGACTCTCAAAAATCAACATCCAAATATATTTTTATACTTGCTAATGGAGCCATGTTTTGGAAGAACGCAAAGCAATCTTTGACTACTACTTTTACTATGGAGGATGAGTTCGTGTCTTGTTTTGAGGCAACATCACATGGTGTATGATTTAAGAACTTTATTTCTGGTCTTGAAATTTTGGATTCTATCTCAAGGCCATTGAGAATATATTGCGACAACTCAACTGTAATTTTTTTGGCTAAGAACAACAAAAGTATAAGTCAAAGCAAACACATTGACATTAAGTACTTAGTCATTCTGAAATGTGTCAAGGAAAATAAAATTTCCGTTGAGCACATAAAAACTAAGTTAATGATTGTTGATTCTTTAACAAAAGGCATGCCACCTATAAAGTTTAAAGATCATGTAACTAAAATGGGGCTTGGTTCTATATTGAGTATTTGATGTATATATCATATGTAAATTAAGCTCTTATTCATTTTAATATGAGTTGTTTTTTCTCATTTTTGTGTACACATTTGTATTTAGAGAGTAAACAATATTAAGAAGGCCCTGAATAAGTATAAGGCTTATCAATTAAGTTATGGTAGGATGAGAAAGTGAAATGCATTGTAATACACAAAAAGTAATACTCACTTATAGATGATTTATTGTTGTGATTCGTGTATTCAACTTTTTGCTTTTAGAATGTGTATAATGGAGGATATTGAAATTATTAAGTATAACAGACCAAATAGGAAAATGTTAACCTTGCTAACCATGGTTCATTTCCAAACTATCATTGATGACTATTATTGTAAACTTTCTTTTTTGTTGTAGTCCATTCTCTAAGTGCAATATCCTATTATTGAAAACTTTTATTATTACATACATTTTACCTACCCACTTGCATTATTCAATGATAACCATTGATGGAGTAGTTGCTTCAATCTCTTATATAACTATGAGTCTCTAAATCTGGTTTCTCATCACTTAAAGTTCACACATCATCTTAGAGTAAATAACAAAATATTAGAAACATTTATATTCATATTAATGACAATGACTATAAGTATAAATTTTTTGTATTATTTCTTTGTTCTATGCAAACTAACGACTTTGTTTTATATTTAAATTACTTACACTGCATCTATTCCCAAGATTCGTCAAATGCTATAGTGTTATGTGTAGCTAATAACTAAATCACAGCTACGGAGGTTCATAGCATTCTTGGTCCTTCCGTCACCATAATGCATGAACGTCTTCAATGTTCACTGTGCTTCCTTCAATGTGTTTCTTTCTAGTTGTGTTATCCAATCACTTTGCATGGATGACACAGCTAGAACATACTAACTCGGGCACAGGGTGGGTACACTGAATGACATAAATATTATAGTGATAGAAGGACCATGGATTATGATTGCTGTGTTGTGTATTTGGTCTTAGAAAAAATTAATATCTATTTTGTAGGAAAAATGAAAAAAAAAAATAGAACAATACAAATGCACCAAGTGTATTAATGCACAAGATTCACATTCTTATGATTTAATGTTAACCACCAATACCGCCTTAGCTTAAGTATTGAAGGAGGCCAAAGTCACCAATAAAGAAAGTAAGTCGGAGAAGAGTCATTTTGGACCAAGGGCATTCTGTGTTTTTGGGGTTGGCAAGTGAGGAAGACAATTCCATGAAGAACAGAGAATTCTTTATATATACACATGCCACTAATTGAGCTACCGATGGAATTATTATATCCTTTTGGTCCTTTTTCAAAAATCGACTTTAGATTCACCTTCTGCTTTTGCCAGCTGAGAAAAGAGGCATCGATTTCTCAACAGAGTCTGCCAACACATAACTTTTCGAAAGAATAATTTTATGGCAATCAATCCTTTCACTTGTATTATACATCAAATGCAGGGTCTCAAGGAGCATATACTCAATTTCTTCCCTCTGGGGTTCTATGCGTGGCAGAGGGAGAACATATTTCCTGAGATACCTGGTGGTCAGCCTGAATGCCAATGTAACAACAGATGTTAGCCATGGTGAAAGATTTTGGAAACCGGTATTTTAGTTCTCATTTAATAACTGTTCTAATTTATTAATTCATGTCATTGAAGTGTGTCTTATTTCTAAATTCTGTTTGAATGCAATTACTAAAAAAATTTTAAGTTATTGTCATTAATCAAAAGAGGGCTTTATACTATAATCCATCCTAGAATTCACTTTGGTAATTACCTTAACAAAAGAAAAATTTACACTTGAAGACCATAACTTTATAACATATTTAGTATTTGGGGCTTTATATTTTGAAATATTTTTAAAAGATCCTAGCTTGGGGCCATGGATAACCCTCTGAATTGTATCTTCTACTGTTGATTTTCTGCCGCAGTATGATGGAAAGTACCTGTTTTGAACAACTTGAGTCTCACCTTGCTGTATGAGAGCTTCACTTTGCTGCTTCAATGTTTTCAGTTATTTGTTGAAATGTATCACAAATACATCGAAAACAATGGTATACATGAACTCATTTGTTTAATGAATTAAACTAAACTAGAAGGCATAGAGCACCGTATACCTTGCTTGAGATAAATTGGGTGGGACTGCAAGAGTAATATGATAAAACCGTACATGTATGAAAATAAGCCAATATGTTAAATACACCTGTCATGCTAACCAATTAAAATCTGTTTGTGTCGTATATATTCAGCAAAGAAATGAAGGGCATTAACATTTAATAAGCAATTAAAGGATACATGGAAAAAGCAACGGATTACAACTACAAAATAAGGACTTCGTGGTCGAAGCCAGTTGCCTAACCTTCTTACTTGTGGCCTCTTGTCAGCTATAAAATTCAACATGACCTGCAATGTCTCTACACAATAGCTTTGCCTCACTAGCTAACTTTATGCTTTTAGCAATCGTAAGTCCTGTCAGTTTGTGTTTAGATTGAGGCTTATACAACTTTGCCTCTTCTTCCATCCCTAACAGCACAGCCTCCCTAGCAGGAATCACATTTTCCCACCAAAATTCTCGTAAAATCCCATGTATCAAGTTCCAATACTCACGCTCCCTACACACACGAAATATTGTGCTTCCATTTGGTGTCCAGCAATACAAATCAACCCATTCACGGTCCATTATTTCCATTTGGCCTTGCACCTGAGGCATGTAATAGAAAGGCATGGCAGACCATGGTAAGCCAGTCTCAGGCTTGCCCTTGTTATAAGGACACTTGACTTCAAGTATCCCACCTCCTGGGAAGCAACCAAGAAGGCCATCAGGTGAGGCACCAAGCCAATCAAACCGCTCTTTGGGATGAACAGCAAAACCCATTGAGCTGACCTCACGACCTGTGATGTGTTTGTACTGATCTATAGCTGCTGCTTCATTCAGCACACCCCACTCCATGGCACATTTTTTAGAAGATTCCATGGTTTGTGCCTCTGATGGGAATACTTTCTCATTCCACAGATCAAGACGACGGTTCCCGCTCCAAAACCCCAAAGCGGTACTGAAGGTGCTGGTAGTCAGCTTGTCCTTACGAAGGGCAAACCACTCGTCTGACCGTTGTGGGGCATCAGATTGTGAAAGCTGGGAGGCTAATACTAGAGATGAGGGGGGCGGGAGCATGAGAGGGGCAGATGAAGAGAATAAAGGTGAGGCACATGTGGAAAATTTTCTGAAATTTCCTTTTGCATATTTTCTCCCTTGAGATGTTGATGCAAATGCCTTCAGGAGAACGCTAGGGAATCTAATGGTGCAGGAATTGCCTGTTGCTGGGACCATCATCGCATTCATTCCAAATTGGTCTGGAGAAAGTCCCTATTAGAAGGCAAACAATAATAACTGAACGGTCAGTAATGTATGTTAAAAGATAATTCTTCACATTCTGTATGAAATAAAAATATGAACCCAACAGAACCAGAATACATCATTGTATGACAAATTATATTGATCATTAATCCAAGGAACCATCACTTGCCGTTGTCTTGAACCAATCCAAAGAAAAAATAGAAAGGTCAGAGTTTGCAGTACAAAATTTTCAATTTTTACTTCCATTTATTGCATTGCCAAGTTAAATGTTCAGCAGCTGCTCTAAACAGCAGAAGCATTTAAATTTAATTACCATTGACAGAGTTATCTTTCTAAACTCAAACTAAAGCCAAGTAGTTAACTTAGCGCCATGATGAAAATTCTTAGAGGCCAACGCAAGTAACAGTGACATGACGGAGGAACAATGGCGATATACCCAAAGTTCCTCTGTACACTTAAAGCACCACCATACCCAGGAAAAAAGAAGTGAGAAAGAGGAGCTCAAAACATGCTAATTTTGATTTAGAACTTGATTCTACTCACCCAATAAGACAATCTGAAACACCAAATAGCCCAGCTCAAATTTCGATTTCGCGAGTTACCGAAACCGAAGTATGGAGGAAATGCGATGTTCTACTGTATCGTTGGATACATGAAGATAACAATCGAAGAATTGCATTATATTGAACTCGTAAGCTTGGCCAGCAGTGAGAATGGTGAATGTGAAGAAATGAAGACAAAACTATCTGAAACTCTCCAACGTCCAAACCCTAAATGGAGGATGAGGACGATACGGCAAGGAAACAGTGACGTTTTGTTCCACTCTTAAATGGTTTAAACGCAAGGTTTTCTTTTGTTTGGGAAACATGAATGTAGTATTTTGTCTTTTTAATCTAAATATTGCGATTTAATTTTGACATTAAACACATACAGACAATCCTCTATAATGTCCTTCTTAAAAATAACAATTTTTTAAAATTTTACTATATTTTCTGATTGGATGAATTTTTCTAGCGTAATACAATATTTCAGTGAGAGTTTCATATATATATATATATATATATATATATATATATAATGCAATGTTTGCTTTGTGAGAGTTTTATTTCATTAATGGGAAATTTTTTTTTATTAAATCTCATTAAAGTATTAAATTATATTTGTAATTTGCTTACTTTTAATTTTAGATTAGATTAGATTTGTGGTATAAAAATTATGGATGGTTAATTTGTTTTGTTTAAAATTTTTTATATTTCTTTTTAAAAAATTTTGTGAGTTAAATGACAGTAACCGGTTGGTGGGGTTAAAATTTTTAACCCCGTGAGTAGGTTAAACTGGTAGTTGAAGAACCACTCCAGCACTGGGATTGTTGCAAATTGGGGAAATTGGGAACCTAGAAATTGGAGCTTCGAATGCAAGGAGAATTTTCGATTTGCTTGCTTGTTTGCATTGCCGTTCGTTACTTGCTAGGGATCAAGGAATTGCTGAGGTGAGACAGTTGTGTGGGGTTTTTCAATTCTACACTACGTTAAAAATCATTAATGATTCATATGCGTCACAGCAGAAAATATTCCCCCTAGATGCTGTGTTATACTTTTTTTATTTATTCAAAATTTGATTTTTTTTTTATATAAAATAAAATTGCATGAAATCACATTCTATATTTTTGTGAAAACATGAAATAGATGAGGAATAGGAGGAATGAAAAAATATTGATAATAACATTACATATATGTAACAACTGATACTATATATTAATTTAATTAAATAATTTTATTAATAAAAATGTATTAGTATGTGTGGAATTTTTACTCTTATTTTTAAGTAATTTAATAGAAATAATACACCACATCAATTACATAAATGTAGTAATATTAATCAATAGTTTCTCACCAAATTTGAAAAGGAAAGGATGGGGATGTTTTGGTTTTTGGGGGATGTGTGAGCTTGGGGGGGGGGGGGGGTGGGGAGGGTGGGATAGATTTTTCTTATATATATATATATATATATATATATATATATATATATATTCCACCAATATTATGCTACATTTCTTTTATATGCAGTGTCATTCTGAAACCTATAAATCACCGATAGGATCTTCAATCAACACCATTGATATTCACACATCTTGTCCTGCTGATAAAACCATCATTTTATCCATACTAAAGTTGAAGCAATATTCAGGCCCAAAAACTGTTGAACCAATATAACTGAATTTATGTATATATACACGCGCACGCGCACATATATATATATATACATATATTAGAAGAACTAGGCATATATTATACTATATATCAAATAAAAATTAACTAATTTTATTTGCTGAGATGGTAGAGAGAGGGAAAAGAATTTTATACTTTAGCTGTAAGTCATTTAATATGTCAGATAAGTTGATTTGTTTAACAGAGTAATAATAGAAGGACTAATATGAAAAGAAAATCATCTTTGAAGAATCATTTAATGATGAATGATTATATTATTTATCATTTAATTATTTATGTTTGTAAGTTTCCAATTATTTTGAATTACAATGAAAGTTAAAATTTTTATATGCATTATATTACTTTTTTTTTAATATTTTGTACTTAAAAAAGTTTGAAATAATTAAAATTCTGATTTCATAAACAAAACCAATGTCTTAATTATTATGATACCTATTATCCGTTAGTAATCTACTGTTCATCCCCCATCTCATCATTTTAAAAAAAAAAAAAACCCAAGTTCATCAAAACTTGATTTACATTCTGCATAAAAATCTCATCTATTAAACGAGTTTATTAACATATTCACTTATTCAGTACTGTAATTTTACAAATAGCCTTCCAATTAATCACATCTCTAATTATGCTACAATATCTTACAAAGTAAAATTGTAGAGATACTTGTGACTACATGAAAAGGCACACTTCGAACACCTCTTCTTGCAATTAACTTCAATTAAGCCATATAGATCATGAATCTTCTACCAACTATATATATATATATATATGATAATCAAACCAATCACACTTGAATAGTACAATTTTCTTAATTAAACAATATTTATAACAAATAATATTAAAAAAATTAGAAAGCGTGCATGCAGGTCACAAAATTCAACAGTAGTATCTTGAACACAATACGTGACATGATGCCCAAAGCATTATATGATACATCTTTTAGATGCAAAGGATTAAAGTTTATATCATAAACCACTGATAAGGTTCAAAATGATTGTGCAATTACTGAAGGCAATATATATATATGTTCAACAATTGCTAACTCTCACAACAGTCACAGCCATTGACAATGTTTTTCATCATCAATCCATTCTCTCTCTCTCTGTGTGCACAACTTGAACTGGCACTTCCTGCTTCTCAGAAAACCGGAATTGAGGCTACGACGCTTTTGCAACACCTGTAGTGTGTCTAATATATTAGCTTCTTGAAAAGAAAGATGATATCATAGGGAAACTCGAAACTTATAAACCATCTAAATTACTGATATCATTTACGTAGCAGCAGGTGAGCAATGACAGCACATTATAAAATTACATGTCAATTGTAAGTTCACAGGTGTTTGATTTATATATGCTAGCTGTTATTGCTTACCATTGAAAGCTTTGACTCTTTGGAGTTTGGAGGTGTCTAACTTGATGAGGGGCTACAAAGAGAGCCAAGTCCATCAAACCTAGCATACAGAGGATCAGATAGATTTTGTTTCCCCTCTCTGACTTTATCACAAATCCGGATCCTGAGTGGTCTCATAGTAGATGACTCAATATGTGGACAACCCCGCAGCTGGACTTCTTTCAAGCTCGGCATAAGGTGGTGCATTTGTTCAGGCAGAGACTTCAACTTCTCGCAGAAATTAATTGTCAGTAGAGTGAGCTTCAGGGCTGCAAATCCTCCCTTGGGAAACGATACAAAATTTGGACAATGCCTTATGCTCAAGGAACGGAGTGATGAGAGATTTGGAGGAGGTACATCTGATTCTAAAACTGTGAGTGCTTCCAGATTTTTACAACCCCAGATATCTAAAGACTTCAGGTTGGGAAAGAAATCTAATGGCAAGAACTTGAGTGAATCACAGCTTTCAAGTATGTACAAGGATGTGAGTAGCTGATAGCACTGATGAACATGTACTGGGAATTCTAAATTCCCACAATTCTGAATATTCAATACACGCAGTTCAGGAGCTGAGGGAAGTGAACAAAGGAGCTGCTGGCAGTCTCTGATCATTAGTAGCTTCAAAGATGGGAGGTTACTAGGTAAGTCCCCTGTCAACTTGGGACAGTTCTCTATATGAATTTCACGTAGAAAACCGAAAGCTTTGTGGCCAGCATTGTCAACATCTGGACTCCATTTCTCCCATGCTGACATATGCTCAAATCTTAGAATTTCAAGTGCAGGGAAGCTCTCAGTTACAGCAGAATGATGAGTTTCATTGCCATAAAACTCAGAGCCTACACTCACTAATCCATCAAATTTAGTGATTCGAAGCTCTTTCAGTGATGGGAGCTGTCCAAGTGGGGGCAACTTACAGCAATATCTACAGCCCTTGAGCTGTAAAGACGCCAAGTTGGAGAAGGAATAGTCCCCCAACCAATTAGGAAATTCTGTGCCTGGATAGTCATAGATAACAAGCTCGTTCAAATTTGTATGTGGTTGGAGGCTGGCCAGTATGTTTTTCTCATGCTGCGAATTATCACTATCACCACTCCCACACCAATCCAAGGATAACTTGTCAAGACAACTCTTTTCCCTCAACCTTGCCTTTTCGGAATCCTTGTAGTCAACAATATGTTCTAAGCGATGAATGAACAACGATCCATGTAAATCATTTAGTTCTCCCAATTCAGAAATCAAAGATCCATACTGTTTCCCTAAAAAGAAGTCACTCAGCTTTTGGAGGTTTACTAATTTGCTCATTTGCAGTGGCATCCATTTCAAACAAGTGCCGGTAATATCCAAGTAACGCAAGTTAACAAGATCATGCAATTTTTCAGGCAGTTCATTGAGACTATAGCATCCAACTAACTTCAGTGTTTGTAAGTTGTACAAGCTGCATATGGATTTTGGTAACCTGATCATCTCCACGTCAGACACCTCTAGATAGCGAAGATGTTTTAGCCCACCAATTGAATCAGGCAAATTATACAAATACCCATTTATTAAGGTTAACACCCTCAAGTACCTTAACTTCATCAATAGATCATTTGGCATGTTGTTGAGCAAGTCAATGGATGTACATACCAAGCTTATTTGCAGAAAGGTACGAAGACGTTTTGCTTTGCTGACATCCTTCCACTTTGTGCAGGAGGAACTATCTGCAATAATATGTGACAAATGACGAGTTCTTTCTCCAATTTCATTAGAATTGTTGTCTTCCATTCTGACAGAAAAGGTTCCCGATGCAAATTGAGCTAAATCATTTACAAGATGATGCATTACAAAACATGCCTTCCCACGTCTTGATTGCTGAAAAAATGATCGAGATGCTAATTCACAAAAGTATTCATATCCAGCATCTTCAATCCTTCTATGTCGTTTTGATTGCTGCAGCAAGCCTTCTGCCATCCACAACAAAATCAATGTCTCCTTCTCAAATTCATAATCTTTTGGGAAAATTGAACAATAAGCAAAACATCTTTTCAAATGAGCAGGGAGATAATGATAACTTAATCTTAAAGCTGGAAGAATGTTACTCTCATGATCTTGCAAATCCCATATCTCACTATCTAATACTTTATACCATTCCTGCTTATCACTTTTAGATCTCAGAAGTCCTGCAAGTGTCTTCACTGCCAAAGGCAATCCATTGCACTTTCTAACTATTTCCCTACCAACTTTTTCTATACTTTGATTGACATTTGAATCTCTATAACCAAATGCATGTTTTGCAAACAAATGCCAAGAATCCTCATTTGACAACTCACTGAGATTATAAGCAGGTACAGTTTGCATGATAGATGCAACATAACTACTTCGTGTAGTTACAACAATCTTACTTCCTTGAGCCCCTGCATGTTTAAATGGACTCCTCAACTTGTCCCAGTTATCATAATTCTCATTCCAAACATCATCGAACACAAACAAAAATTTTTTCTTCATTAACAAGCTTTTTAGGTTGCGTTGGAGCGAATTTAAATCTTCAAAATCACAACTCCTAGAAGTGATAACCTCCAGAAGGTTTTTGGTAATCTTGCAGATATCAAATTCTTCAGAGACATAAATCCAGACTTTGAGGTCAAATTCTTTCTTTACTCTATCATCATTGTAAATAAGTTGAGCTAAAGTGGTTTTCCCTACTCCTCCCATCCCCACTATGGGAATCACACCTACATCGTCATCATCAGCATCATGTGACAAAAGCAACTTGACTAAGACCTCTTTATCATTATCCCTTCCGAACACATCACACGCTTCTATCACAGACGAAGTTGGTGTCTTTTGTGCCGTTTTGACTTCTCGACCCACTCTCAAATCTAGGGCCTCCATCTGTTTCATGATGAATTCTAATTTTTCAAGAACATCTTCTATTTTCCGTTCTACCTCTATTCTATCAAAAAACTTCACAGGAGTGGACTCTAGGGTGTTTACCTCATTCGCATTGCATTTTGCGTCAGTGTAGATCTCATCTAGGAGATCATCAGCATCAAACGCGACATCCTTAAGCTCCTCGAGCCACTCCTTCACAGCTGAATTTCTCATTTGCTTCTGTTCCGCGTCACTGAGTACGGCATTAACAGACAACAAGGAAATCTTCAACCTTCTGAGCAACTTTACGGAGCTATTCTTCATGAAGGAGTTGACAACTTCAGAAGAAGCGACCCTTTCAAGCAGCACATTGAAGATGGCGCCCATGAAAGGTCCACCGACAACTTCTAGAGCCATGGAAGGAAGTGGAAGGCCAATGAAAGCTAAGCTAGAAGCAGAAGAGAATCAAATCAACATGAAGCTGTGACCCAATAATTGGAAGACGACTGAAGTCGCCATTGACTTGTTAATTTAATTTGTATAGCTGGGTGGGTGGGTGGGTGTTAATGGCAGAAAAAGTAGTCATGAAAGATTGTGCCCCGTTTAGAATTCCGAGCCACCGGGTAAATTCCCAGCCCGCCACATTTTATAAAACTTTTTATTTGATTGGACCCTTAGTTCGAAGGCAAACACTGAGTGTAGATAAGGGTATTATTGTGGATGGACTTGCTGGGCAAATCAGGATGCTTCCTATCATGACTTTTTTGACTTTTCTGATGACAACATATAATAAAATAAATAAAATTTAATCAATCAAATTAGTTAAGTATGATTTAGTGTAATCATTATCAATAATAATAAATATTTATAAATTAATTTTATTAATTAAAATTTATTTAGTATGTATCATAAATAATCTTTAATTAATATTTTAAGATCATTTGTTAACAAAATTTTAATTTTAATTCTATCTAAAGCTTCTTTTTATTCTTTAATTTTATTAAATTTTAATTTTGTTCTTTAAATATTTTAAGCATGCACTTTCATCATTAAAATTCATTTGATTTTAATTTAGATTTTTTATTTTACTTCATCTCCTAATTATTTTTTGTTTTAATTTGATCATTAATTTTTTAAAAACAAAGTTATTCAAACATTTTACTTCTAATTTAGATTGTGTACGAGTAAGATGTAAAATTAAGTTTTCAAACAAAAATTACTACAATAAAACAAAAAATAAAAATATTTAAATTAATTTTTAAAATTAAAAGTCAAATTAAAACATAAAAATAAAATTTGAGCTAAAATTGATGGAGTCAAGGCCAGTATTTTCATCATCAACCTTCAGATTGCTTGCTCCTTCCTCTTCACACAGAAGACTAGACAAAGAAAACGAAGTGCTAGAGGTTCCCACTGATCTGGGTTATTCGCATCATAGATCTAGCTTCTAAATTCTGACTTAACCCACCAAGTAGAAAAATCAAATATGCCTTTGAAGCCCCAAATATTAAATTTTTAAACCAAAATTACTAAATGCATTATTGTCGGTGAGCTAAGGCTAAGGTCAAATCCTTCCTTCTTCGATTGCACAAATTTATTCTTACATTACTAAATGCATTACACGTCACGTACTCAATCGAAAATAAAATTTATTCTTATATTTATTTTTAAAAAAACTTATTTTTATAATTCAAAGTTATATAATTGAATGTTTTAAAATTATTCTTAAAATATTCTATGGATGCAAAGGAATAGAATAACTGACACTTCAAGTAATTTGAAGTGCGTTCAGTTTTGGCTTATGCAGTGTTATCTTATGATATATGTCATCTTAAATTAGAGAGATATCATGCTTAACACCGAGTCCATGAGACTATAATTGGATATCAAATTATTGGGTAGATGACTTGGTTTGAAGCCAGCTCAGATTTATTCATGTTCTTGTAAAAAATATGAAAGTCAATTTTTTTTCTCATAAGTTGAATGGAAATTTAATAATTTAAATTAGAGTTAATAGATATCATTGTCTGTAATTATTTTTTATTAATAAAAACATGAACAATTTTTATTAAACGATCTAAATTATTTGAATATAACCTTTATTTTTTAAAGTACATGAGAAAATTTCAATTTCTTCAGAACAATTTTATTTTTAAAACAAAGTGTAAAATAAAGTACCTTTAACATGTATGTTATGTGCTTAATTTGGCTTCTCTCTAAACAAAGATTTTAATTTGAAGCATCTTTTACTTATCAACATGTAAATTATAGGTTTCAAAGGTGAGTTTGGTTTCCTGTTGGACTTTTAATCATCAATTCATTCCATAAGTTTTTCTGCTACACAATTCATACTAGTAATATTAAGAAGCCCATTTCAGTATATTTATGACTTAAAGTTACTAATAAAAATGAATTTAACAAAACTTGTCACATTTTAACCATATTACTATCATAATATCTTGTGCATCACAGTGTCGCATACTAGTTGCATAACTTTATTCAAATGTTACTATTTAGTTTGGTAAGTACCATTTTGTCCAATGATTGAACTAAGACAGGTATTTGAAATTATTCTTACGTAAGTTTAAGATTAAGATTATTATTATTATTATCATTATTATTATTATTAGTGTAACATTTTCATATTGAACTTAACTATTATAAAATTTCATGTAGTTTTCATAACATTTTATTTTCAAAGAAATCTTTGCAAGACCCTAAGTCTCTCTTCCTATCCAGACAGACGAAGTTGCAAACACATTAAATTTCAACCCAAAAAAATCGAAATCACTTTAGAATACCAAATCCATAGAAGTTCAAGATAAAACTATAAATCTAAATCCAATTACTTGTTCAGAATGAACAATTTTGCTTATGGGGGAACAAGAACTAAAATTAAATAAAATTGAATAATTAACCAACTAATAAAACTCTAATCCGTTTGATAAATGAAATTAAATAATTAAAATGTCCTTCCCCAAACTCAGACTTTAAAGTTTATGTTTTTTTCCGAACCCAACCTGATACTAGTCACTCGCCGAATTACCTAATACTAATCACTCGAGATAGACAACAGAAAATCTATAAAGAAAAAAGAAAAGATGGAGACAACAACAGAAAGAAAACATAGGATTTGAAGGCCTCACAAGGCTGAGTCTACAACAATCTAATGTAAGATATGTTCGTGATTGTACAGCTTCAACTGAACTCAAGACAAAGAATATGGTACCAGAAAAGAGCAGAATCAGAATATACACAACTCGTATTATTGTATTTAGAAGGTTCCAAAGCCAAAGCATGTCTTTTAGTACAGTTCCGGGTACTTCAAGTAGTGGCTGGACGAGGCAGCCTTTTGGCAATTTCCTGTGAAAAGGGAGCAACCTGTCAAGTTTCAAATTCTAGTAGGAATATCCAAACTTAGCAGCTTTGGAGATTCATTTTATAAATGCATTAGGTGATATTCGGATCCATTGTCCTCAATTCATATATATTTTCAAAAAAAAATATTAGATTTAAATATAAATCATTGTCTGAATAGAGGGTGCAGTTACCTATTCAGGGGTCCCTCTCAACGAATTTATAGATGATTGGTCACTAACAGCAAACACTTTAGCACATCAAGTATAATTTCTAAATTATGAAATGGTCTCATTGTCATTGGAAAAAAAAAAAAGAAGAGCCTCTTCAGTTGCACACTGCACTGGTTAATTTTTTCTTCAACATTCAGTAGTATAAACAGCAGGGACAGTAATTGTTGAATGGCTTGGTCTCCTTAGCAGATGGTGCTATCCAGCATGCTTCTTCAAGTTTTCTACACGTTTAAGCCATAAATAGCCTTAAAATATGATTCCAGCTTTTCTAGTTCCCATTCTTTGACCTAAAACTTTTGCTTAAGCTTTCTCACTGCCGGTTGATTTAATTACTTTAAGTTTTGTATAGGCACTTCTATCAGAAGGACTTGTAATGGTTGAGAAGTTTTTCATAGTAGAATGGCCAACAATCTCCTACTTTTCTAATATAGAGAAATCTATAAGCACCAAGGTTTCTCAAGTTTCATAGCCATCTCCATAGCATATTAATATCCAGGTTTATAGAGATAAGCTATCCATTTACATATCAACATTCGTATTATTTTCCTTTGTATAGAAAAAGAAGCTTTATCAGATAGGATGAGAATCAAGAGAGGAAAATAAGACAGCCTCGTGAAAGAAAGCGAGAAAAAAATTAAACTAAGAATATAACAACCCCTCCACCCCAAGACGAGAAAAATCTCTATTCATACCAATCAAAGAGACCCCCTTAAAAAATTAAAAAAACCATGAACAAAGCACCAATGGAAAGCAAGAGATACAATCCTTTCCCATAAGTCATTTAGAGTCGCCGAGGCAACACTAAAAATTTTTGCATTCCTTCCCAACCAAATATATACAATCACAGAAAAAAACTACACTCTGCCATCTTTTTTTTCTACCCAAACGATTATAAGGAGTCAATAAAAACTGATCCAAACATTCCGGACAGACCCAAGTCTGATCAAAGATTCCAAACAACTAATTCCAATGCAAAGTAGCCACAATACAGTGTAAGAACAAGTGCATAGTTGTTTCAGAATTAGCCCTACGCATAAAAAACAGGGCCAAGTGCCCTATTTGGCCTTCTATGTTGCAGCATGTCCATAGCATTTATTCTGTTGAGTACTGTAGCCCAGACAAAAGATTTCACTTTTAGGAATATTTTAGGTTTCCAAGTAAAATTCTCAAATAAAAATGGTTCCCTGTTGGGAGAAAGGTCTCAGTACTCATGCCTGGATGAATATATGTTTCTCCTTCTATCTTCCTCATCTCCATGTTTATTCATTAGCTCTCTAGGTTCTTGAATATTCCAAAATAAAGATATTAGCTTAGTCACAAGTGAAATCAATCTTGGACTATTCCTATGCCAAGATCTTTTAGCACCACCAACAGGTCTATTTGGGCTTACTATTTGTCTTTAGACTGCAAGAACATCATGCGGAAGTTTGATAGTAGCATTGCAAACAATGTCCTAGGACAGACACCAAAGACCACATTACTTATAGCATAGCCTACGGAAAATCCCAAACATCTGCATGTCAAAATCCAAAAGTATTTAATGTTGCACCACAAGTTTGTTCAGCCATAAACATCATGTAGCCAGGGTGAAGAGACTATCATTAAAACTTAACAGACCAAACTTCACACTGCATTACTGGGATCTAAACACCATCATCTTATTTTGGCACCTTATACACAATAAAGAATTCTATATCACACCAAAACCATTCATGTAGTTCAAAATAATGGTGAGGTTACTAATGACCAGATACATGCATGACCATTAGTAATGATCATAACAGCGAGTCACTGGAACAGTATTTTTTCTTTATAAGGATTCACACTCTTGCCTCATAATTCAATTTGAAATTGAACTTTAATTAAAAGCAGTTAAATGTCAACCGTACCTCAAACAGCTCATTTATATTATCTGCTGTCTTTGCTGATGTCTCAATAAAGAACATTCCATTCTTCTCTGCATAGTCAGTGCCATCCTTCACAAAAATATATAAGCATAGCATATTAGAATGACCAATGTTTACATTTTAATTCAAAAGGTCAAAATATTGAGAGAACATTGCATTACCTGAACAGGCACTTCCCGCTGCTCATGAAGATCAGCTTTATTACCAACTAAGGCCAAAACTATGTCAGGGCTTCCATGCTTTTGTAACTCCTACAAAATGGCTAACATCTCAGCTGCTGAAATTAACAAATTTACAATACTTCACTGGAAAAGTACGAACTTAAGACTGCTTGGCCACGCTGTTGGACTGGCACAGTTAAGCACTTTATAGTAAATATAAAACTATATTTGGTATTTGTATTGTTCTTGGCCAGTAAATAAAATCATTTTTTATGAAGCAGCAGAAGCTTTTTTCTTTTTTTTCTTTTTTTTAACTCTTTGATTTGGATGAGAAGCAAAAGTTTCAATTTTACACTGACAGAAGGAACTAATAATGTTTGCAGAAGCAATCCTCTTGACAGGAAAATAATTCATAGCAAGGTAAAATAGGCACAAAGCCTTCTATGTACAAATAAAACTTGCGTAAGAGCAGGTGAGCAATAACAGCACATTGAATCTAACCCCTAAAAACAAAAAAATAACAGCACATTCAAAATACATAACTGTTGTACGTTCCTTAAATCAAATTATCAACTATTTTTTTTATTCCTTTGGCAACACCTTCACCCATAATGACCCACAAAAGCCAATAAATGCAATCTAATGAGCAAAAGGAAGATATGTAGGTTTTCTAAGCTCCGTAGGGACGATAATTGACTATAGTAGACATAAGTGCATGAAAAAGAAAAATGCCGGCATTGTTTCACTTTAATAATTAACAAGCATATTGTGAGAAATAAAACAGATCTAGCTAGCTAGTAATTGTTTACATATTTATTACCCCTCATCGTCAAGCTATCATCAGCTTATTGTATAACAATTGACTATCACCTTGTGGCCATATATAACCTGCAAAGAGGCTATATTACCCATTGTTGTTTAACATTTTTCTACAGCTATAACGGGAATATAATTAATTGACCTCCTGTTATAATATGATGAGCCCCGCCTTCCCATTGGCTAACCGTCAGAGCTTGACACAAGGCAACTCATCAATTAGGCAACATTTCAATCGGGACAAAGTTTCTACACTAGGTGCTGACTATTGATGGCACTTGTAAAGAATCAAAGTAAGAGAGAGAATACTTTTGAAAGCCTTAATAAAGGGAGCTTCGTGATACATTCATTTATAATAGAGTTAAGGATGTTTAGCTTGTCTGGTCCTCTTTCACATGTCATATTTCTATATAAAACCATGAGCAGGCACTCAGTGCCTAAGCATTCCTGCCCTCTTCTCAGTACAAAATTATCACCCTAATCATGGTTATAGACAGAAGATTCAGGTTCTTTTCAGCTCATTGCAATTAACCACCTACTAGGCTTCTAAGTACAAGTGAACACTTGTATCTGTCAAGTCACCAGTGACTCACTTTATTGCATTTATGATGTTTAGAAACCAAGCAAGTTGAACAACCAAAGATTTTATTCTATTTTAACATTGAAATGCTTTCAAAGTCCATACTATAATCTAGAGAATTTTAGCCACAGCAATGAAATCTATGCTAGCAAAACATAAAATGGTGACACAGATGCAATAACAGCAAATCTACCTTAACCCAGTACTGTGCTTTGTTGAAAGATTCTGGGCTTGTTATATCATAAACAACAACAGCAACTGCTGCACCTCGATAATACAGTGGTGCCAATGAGGCATACCTGAACAAGTAATCAGCAATCAATTTCATTCTTGAAATTATTTGTTGGCGAAATAAGATGGCCAGGGCAAATTTATAAGAAAAAACCTCTCTTGACCAGCAGTGTCCCATATTTCAAACTTAACCGTGGTAGAGTCTTGCAAAGCTATTGTTTGTGACAAAAATGAAGCTCCAACAGTTACCTGACGTAACCAAGACAAAATGTGTATATCCATCCACATGAACCAAAGTAGCGCCATATAAACCAAATCCAAAAATGTACTTCATGTTGTTGAAAATAACATAAAAAGTGTAGTAAGAAGAGTAATATATCCCTTACCTTGGATGTTGGATCAAACTGACCACGGACAAATCGAAGAACAATACAGCTTTTACCAACGCCAGAATCACCTAACAGAACAAGCTGTGTTCAGTGACATTCAAGGTTAGTTGTTGGGTCCTAGGAAGGTTAGACAATGTTATATTGGTGCTATTACACAGTTTGTTGTGGTCATTGCTAAGACGCTTACACTCACCAAGGAATTGATGTATAGTTAAACACTATACCATATGCAGAAACTTATACGTACTATATCAAGTATAAAGTTATAAAACCTTGCACCTATCTTTCTTAATGGCTATGAAGAAGCGCTTATACTTAATGATCGCCAACCTATGACTTCTTATTTTCAAAGAAGGGGTGCAGTTTCTAATAGGTTGGAAGCTTATTGACCTATGAATGTGATACATCTAAGAAGCCAGCACTTGTACATAACCAAGTACATACAAGTCACAGTCGCCTACATAGTTTCAGACAGAAATAAAGATGATTACAAGGGATAACAAATATTCATTTATTATCATATATCCACTATTTTAGTTTTCAAAGGCCATATTTTTATCGTCAACAGCAATTTATTCTTAGAGCAGTAAACGTACAAAGAATCTCACTTTACTTTAAAGGACTAAAATGAACAGTGAGTAATAGTGCCTTCTATTTCAATATTTGTATTCTTTGTTTTTTTTTTTTTTTTTTGAGGGGGGGGGGGGCTCTTTTTCATTTTGAGAAGCTGAATCAACTGCCCCCCAAAACTTAAATCAGCTCTATAAAGCTTGAAATGGTATTGAACAAGCTATTCAACAAACATTAGTCCTCAAATGATAACTATAACGATTGAAATCACAAAATTACAATTATTCTTATTCATCGAAAACTAACAAATTAAAATTCAGGGTATTCATATTTTTTAAAAAGCATAATCATTCTTCCTCTCCTCACTCTGACTTCCTCAGTTAGCAATGAATTTTAATCACAAGAGATGACCAGATAAAACCGCTTTGGAAAAGTTAAATAAAAAGTTCCATGAACTTTGCCTGATAAGTACCTTCACTCGTAGATTCTTTGCGTCATGCCCTCCACCATTTTCCGAATTCGCTCGACCCAACTGTTTCGAATTCCTATCTGGAAACCAAGAATCAATATACCCAAAATTCAATCAAAGCTAAAAATTAACAATAGCTTTAGATGAACAGCCAAATCACAAAGGATCAAACCCTACCAAATCAAAACCTCAAACCCACAATCAAACAAAAATTCAATTTATTTTCAGTTCAAGAATCAAATTTTACAAATAGCAGGAGAATTTCGCCCATTTTCAAGAAGGGAGTCAAAAAGAAGATGGGTATTGATCCAACAGACTAGATGTGTTGGGATATCGATAAACTAGAATATTACCTGGAAGGGATGATGAGCAACCCATAGCAAACCGAGACTTTCGGACTGTCTTACAAAAATACGATTATAGTAAAAATTGAAGGAGGAAAGAATCTCAATGCCCAGCAAGCCACGAAAGAGATGATTGTGGCCTTTTCTGGGTGGAATTGGGATGTTAATGGCCGATGCACTGACTTCAATTTTGGACTCTTACTCTACCCAAGTAACACAATCTTAGAGGGTTGAGCCTATTATTTTGGAAACTTCAGAAATCCTTAATGCTGTCCAATTGTCCATAACTATATTTTATACTAGTTAGTGACAATTGAGATACACCTTTTTCATTTTAGAATAAAGAAGACTTTAGTTAATTATTTTTACAATAAATATATAAAAAATTAATTATTTGATAACCGAATTCATCTAAATTTTTAATTTTGTCCTTATATATAATTTTGTTTAAATAAGCCCACCGTATCTTTTAAATATTTAAGATTTAGTTCCTATCATTAAATACAAACAAATTAAATTAAATGCTAAGGACCAAATCTTAAACGTTTCAAAATCTATAAACTAATTTAGAAAGGGTATAAATTATAGGAACAAATTAAAAAAGATAAAATTTTCAATGCATTCACAATTTTAAGTATATCATTGAATTTATTTATATTATAAGGATATAATTCTAATATTATTTTTTTTAATTAATATTATTATAATTATATTCTTACATTATAATTGAATGTATTAATACACTTAAAATTATGAGTGTACTAAATATAACACTATTAAAAAGTCAAGTAAACTATAATAAACTAATAAAAAGTCATTGAATTACGTCTTAATTTTATTACTTGTTATTTTGATGAATGTTTGTCCGTTGATGATATAGTCATATGCTCATTATAAATGTACTTGAAAATGTTTTTAAAAAAAGTGTTTCAAATTAATTTTTTTACAAAGGACTCCATAATGCTAAAACAAACAAACAACCAATAATATAATCGTGTAGTCTTACATTTATTAATTTTTCAAAAAAATAAGTTAAAGATTTTTTTAATCAGTATCTTTATAATACTAGTTAAAGATAATTTATTGCACATAATAAATAATATTTAACTAATAAAATTAGTTTAAAATCATTTATTGAATTTATTATTAATAATAATAAATATTTATGAACTAATTTTATTAATTAAAATTTATTTATTATGTACAATAAATTATTCTTAACCAATAATTTAATATAACTTGTTAACAAACTCTTAAGTTAACTTTTAAAGACAGTTTGGAAAACTAAAGCTAAATTTAATTAAGTTTACTCAATTCAATTTGATTCTGAATGGTACTGGTCCCAAAAGGTATCTAATTTAACTAAATGAAACAAATAATTTCATTTTAAGAATAAATGAATAAATATGTATTTTAAAGTAAATTATTTGTAAAAAGAAAAAAGGAGCAAAAATACTAAGCTGTGTTTGTCCACATATTAATGTTGTGGACCCGATGTTTAGTGGAGGTTGGGAAAGAAGGTAGGAAAGGGCGCACGAGGGAGGGAGTGAAAGCGATTCTCGCTGTCTGCTTACGTGAGCATCCAACAATCTATTCAACTTTTTTTATTAATTTAATATTCCACAAACTTAATTAAAAAATAAATTATACTAGATATAATTATTTAAATTTTTGTCATCAATTTTTTCAATTAATATATAATAAATTTATTATTAATTCACAATAACATAAAAAATTCAATTTAAATTAAAAATTATCGGTGATTTATAATAATTATACATATGTTTGTATATAATTAAAAAATTATGTATTTGTTATGTTTTAATTGAGAAATAACATAACAAAAATATATAATGTTATATATAATTTTTTAAGTAAATAAGTTTGACATCAATAATTATGTCTATATAAAATTATAATTAGACCCAATCATTGTTTTTTATATATCTTTTAAAATTATATTATTAATTTTATGTACTAATTTCATGTAATTGAAAAGAAATTAATAAAAATTAATTTTAATTTTTACCCCAAATTTAAATTATAATTCCAAAATTTAAAATTGAGGTGAGTTTTCTGCTTTTAACGTAATACATATTATATTTTCAAAATCATTGCTAATTTTTACCCTAAGATGTTATATTTTTAAAATTTAATGCTAATATTCTCATAAATTATATAAGAATTTGTCTTTAATATTTTATTATTAATGCAATACACATGGAAACCACATGACATATATATTATGTATGTAAATGAATATGCAGCACAATATAAACAAATTAATTTATTTAACTTCAAAAAATTATTTACAATATAGGCATACATATAATATGATACAACACATCAATTTCTAAAAAACATAAATCATAGACATACATGGCATAATATTGTACATACATGCTTATACAAATTTATATAATATGACATTATATATATGCTTATAAATAAACAAGACAAAATATTACGTCGCTTACAATTTTACACAAAGTAATACGATGTTGGACGCACAAATGTGAGTCTCTTCACATATACACATATATTTACATGTGAGTATGCAAACACAATACCATACATGCATAAACATGACACAATATTGTTCAAGCACATACCCATGTGAGCACAAACGAGCAACATGACATCATATACATGATATAATATTGTACATGTCCATATATTTGTACACACAAAAATACAACATGACATCATAGCACAAAGTCATACTACTTACACACACATGATATTTTAAATTTGAATCAAATGGATTTTGGAAAATGTTATTTTCAATATTGAACAATGTAGTATTATAATCATTACATAAAAATATGTTTATTTCATTTAAACTAGATTAAGAAAAAAAAAAGAAATATTTTAAAAATAAAATTTGTATTTTTTAAATATGTATATGTGGTATAGTCATGCTAATTATTTTTTATATTACTTATTACTCATCTAAATAAAAAATTGGACTTGAAATTTCATATTCTAATTCTTTATGTAATCCAAATATGAATTTTAAAATATTAAATAAATTATAATTCTAGTGAAACTAAAATTGAAATTATAATTCTATATTTTAATTTTAATTCTTTGTGCCAACATTTAAGGTAAATTCTTTTATGTGCATTGCAGAGATTATGTGATATATAAAAAGAGAGACACATAGTTATAACCATGGTTGTAAACTCAACTTTTTATATGTAAAAAATAAGTTAACTAGACTTCGATTTGAAAAATAACTTGCTTCAAAACTCTAAATATGCTCACTAGGATTCGAATCTGTGCAAGAGGACGCCCAACATCTTAACTCTTGGTCATGATGGATGTTTAATATATATATATAACGAAAATTATATATATATAAGTCTTGATTTTAATTTAACAAAATAAATAAAATCTTTTTTTGGTCCCTCACTTGTAGGATGTTTTTTTAAATTAATCCCTTATAAAATTTATTTTTCATTTTAATCCCTCACAAGTAAGATATTAATTTAATTTAGTCCTTCATTGAATTTCTTTTCAATTTAGTCCATCATATGAATATTTTTCAATTTCTTCCTTCACAAATAATATCATCATTAATAATATCCTTTTATATTTTTTTATAGTTTGAATTTTATTTTGGCCAAATGAATAAAATCTCTTTTAGTCTCTCACTAATAGGTTATTTATTAATTTGATTCCTTATAAAATTTATTTCTCATTTTGGTCCCTCAAATAAAATACTTCTCAATTGAGTTACTCATAGAATTTTTTTTATCAATTTAGTCCCTCACATATAAATTTTTCTCAATTTTTTAATAAAGGTAAACTCTTACAATTCTACGTTACGAGTCTACACTATCTTCACGAGTCTACCTAAAATCGCAAATTTGACAACCTTAGTTATAACATGTCAAAATATACTATTAGATGCTAACCAAAATAATTTGTTATATTTATAATTTAATCCTTCTACTTTTATATTACCTTTATGAACCAAAAGCCCTTTATTTTTTTCAATAACCCCCAAATTTTAGATTATAAATTTGTCATCTTATCTATGCGCTTCTTTTACTTTTCTAATAACCCCTCAAATATATAATTATATATGTATTTTTAATTTATAAATTGATATTTTTGCAGATTTATTGAGATATAAAAAGAATAGAGAGAATAAGTTGACAAATTCTAAATAAGGTTTGGATTCATAAATAAAGTTAAAAAAATAATTAAAAGATAAATCTAACAAATTGTTTCATGTTTAAATACAACAAATATATTTTCCCTTATCATTGCGTTGTGTCTCTCTTTGTTAGTATGTTACCTAGTGATTATATTATATGCAATTACTTTAAAAAATGTACTAAAAAATTTATTTGTATTCAATATTTTGTTTAGCTGTCCACTTTTTTAATTAATTTAATATATGTATTTTAATACATTAAGTTGAGATTTAAAATTTTTTCTCACTAACAAAATACAAAAAAAAAATCATTTTAATAGGTAAAAACATTATATAAAGTCATTCACACCTCCATGACATCTACAAATTAAGGCAAATTGAAGTATAGGAGAAAGAAAAAATAAACTAAGAATAAACACAAGCCTTAAAAATATAATATTATTGAAAAAAAAATCTGAAGTGTAGATTCGATTCAGTTATTTTCTATCCCTACGATGTTCTTGTTTGACTCTGGTGGTTGCTGCAAAGTTGAATGGTGATTACGATATATATGCACAAAGGAAAGCATAACACCAATGTAGGATTTTGATGTTTAGCAAACCACTCAGTAAAATGAAAAAGATTAGTGAAAAAGAAGCTACCAGAAGCATAGAGATTTTTGAATATTTATAGATGAAATCAGTGTCTAATTTGTAAATAAGAGATCATGATAGTTATTTTTGAATGAGTGATCCTAGGCACTTTTTTGAATGAATTTAGATTCGTTACAATTAAACAGTTAAACTGTATACTATAAAATCAAATGTTTGATTTAGCGTGGGTTGTTACCTTAAATTTTTAGATTATATTAATTTTGTTTTATAAATTTTACATATAAATAATCAAATTTATATAATTTTTAAATATAGATTATCAAATCTAGGAATGCAAAAGATTTAAATTTCTATTTTATAGGTTGAGTGACATTGAGGGGATCAAAATTAGGTCATAAGGTAATCCTAAACTAATTATAGGCTGATTGCTAGGTATTTTCTATTCTTACGTCCATCATCTTTCAGATCTGTTTTTTGTTTTTTTTTTTGTTTTTTTGTTTTTTTTGTATTAGAAGCTAAGGAACAAATTGCTTTACTCTGTTAACGCTTATCTTCTACTTTATTTCTGGATTCATATAAAATTATTAGAAGTAATGACAAATTAGTGCACTAGAACAACGCGTAGATATAACTTTAAATTGAGATAATATATGTCTTCAAGTGAGTTACTAAAATACCTTGTACCCAAATTTATTTATTACTTCCGCCTAAAAGAAATTTAAAATTAAGCAAAATATCATTTTGATTCCACACACTTAAAGAATTTTATACTAATTTTTCACTTAAAAAAAAATTAGTTCAATAATTAATATTTAAAGTTTGATAAAATGACTAAATAAAATATTAAAAAAATATTAATTGTAATAATTTTGAATAAACAGAGTAGATGATCATTTCGAATATTTTAGTAAGTAAATAATTAAAATAATAATTTTATAATAAGTAATAAATAAAAAAAATTGTTCCCTTATAAATTACACCAAAAAATTGTATCATTTAAAATTGTAGTTGAGAAATTATTGAATCATATAAGATTAGATGACGGCAAAAAAATTACCTAAGCCGCCAGTTAGTTGGACAAGAACTGTTTGAAGATTAGGGGGTTCAATGGTGGGAGATGATGGTATGACATAAAAGAATAAATCTAACAAAACATCTTAATCACCATCACTATTGCTCTAATTAAAAAGAAAGGGCAAAAACAGAGACTTCATTAGAAGGCAAAAAGAAAAAAGACCTCTAATATTCTTATATATGTATATAGATTATCATTAGGGTTCTCATAAACCATAGCATCCACAACACCTCTAGATTTCAGAGGCAACAACAACTAACCTCCATACTCTCAAAACTAACAAAAACTTGATGAGAAATCAATCTAACTAGAGCTTCCAATCATCTTCACTGGCCCTGTATTTAAAAGACGGAGCAGTTACAGTGACCTTCTTTCAAATTCTTCCACTATACAAAGCAAGGAGTTCTTCTCCTTCCCTATTTTAATTCTTCTGCAGAATTATTCTCCTTTCAAGGGTCGCCGGAATCTTGCCAGCAAACGAGCATTGTAACGCATCGGCGGAGGATGTAGAACCTCGCCCGCTGCTCCTTCACCAGCAAACTGCATCTCCGGCCGAAGGATCTAAGAGGAGAATTCCGATTGCAGAATTTAGTACTCTCTTCTTGCTTCATCGTCACCGTACAATTCTACTTGCGATTGATTCTCTTGCTTCTTATTCTTCTTCTAGTGATGGAGTTGATTGATGAAATTGCTGCAATAATTGGAAGCAATGTTTCTGAAGAGAGAATGGAGGTTGAAGGATAAGGGAAGAAGAAGGAAGGTGAAGAGAACTACAGAGAGATTCCAACGAGTTTTGGTGATGGTGGTGAAGAGAGACGTTTTGTGTGGGTTTTATAAGTTTGATGCACGAGGGAATCCGTCAAAGCGACTTTCAAAATTTGGGTTTTATTTATTCAATATGGAATGACGCTTATGACCCTTGTGTGTGTGGGATATTACGCTATGCACCAATTCCGTACGGTATAATTCTCCTCTTCCATATCTCTTTCGATTCTCTCTTCTCTTTTTCAAATCTGTGTATGATTTCATTTTTTCACGCAAAATTTTAGGTAAAAATATTATTTTTTCTCGAGTGAGTTTTAATTTTGATTTCAAATATTTTTTTTATCAATTTTATCAAGAAAAATATTAAATTAGTCTCTCTTTACACACTATGATAATTTAGTTTTCACAAATTAATTATAACAAATTAATTTTTTTAAAATTATATTTTATCAAAATCAGTCATTCTATTTAAATTAATAATGGATTGATTTTGTATAAATTTAAATTTATGAGGATTAATTTTGTATAAGTTTAAATTTATAAAAAATTAATTTGTTATGATTAATTTATAAAAAATTCAATTGTCAATGTAAAAGTGGAGATCAATTTTAATTTTATCTTATATATTTTTAAATTTTGTCAAAATTTATTTTGCTTTCATATTTAAAATTTTTTTATGTAATTTTATATAATTTATATGCAAATTTTATTTTTTGTGGTCATATTTAATTTTTAGCAAAAATTATATATTTTTTATATATTAAACTTTTTTCTTAAACCCTAATCCATAAGGTCCTATTGGCCTTCCTACCTTCGCCCCTAGCCTAGTGATCTTTGTAGGGTAGTGAAGCATTGGTTTAGAGAGTTGGAGTTTTGCTTCAGAGATTGATATTCAATTATCTTTGTTTTTGTTTTTGTTTTTTTTTTTGAGTGACAGTGATCTGTAACTGTCTGTTTCATCTCATAATATAAAGATACTTTATTTAGTTTTTTTTTTTAATTGTATGCCTATCTTTATTCTTTTTTTTTTGGTATTTAACATGCAACATTATAGAAAATTTTTAATTATTAAATTCATGCGTGCCCTATTACTTGAGCCACACCTTTATAGGTCGTATGTCTATCTTTATTCTGCGCTATATGAAAATATCTTTTTCTTTGAAATATGAAAACATTTTGATTATACTTATACATATTTTATCATATTTATATGACTAAATGTGTAAAATAAAATTTGATAGTTCCACTGATGAGACAAATCAACTCAGATCTCAAAATTTTAAGACTTAAAAATTAAAATGTTGAATTACCAAATATCCCTACAATGTGAGACATTTCTGATTGCATTAATTAAAAAATTAACCTGTCCAAAAAAAATAAAAATTCAGGTTAAGTTGCCACTTTTTTCTTCCTTCATAAAGCCACTTTTATTTTTGGACATTAATAAAGCCACTTGGTTAGACAGTTGATGGGAATAATACTATTTCAGTTGGGCGGAAATTGATACCACCGCGTGTGATTTTATTTATTTCTCTTTTTTCTTTTTCTTTTTCTTAATTTTCTTTTATAAATGAGTTTAATGAAGCCACGGATTCAAAGCCCCTCTTTTATCTTCACTCTAAAAAGTGAAGGTCCCTGTCATCCACAAATTCAGTGAGCATAATTCCAATATATATGGTCATTTCATATCTATCATCTAACGACCGAACATCCTAAAAAATATTAATAATTGAAGCCATTCAATTAAAGGATTCTCTCGTCCTACTCAAAATCAAAAAAAGTGATTCACTCCTTATTTTTATTTCATCTTCAGAATATTGATTATTTGGTACTTATAGCTAAGCCTTGCTTGAATCTACAACATTTGGTTTCAACTTGTATACACGAGTCTAATGTTCTTTCATTTTTCTTTACAAATCCAATGACAGATATTTCAATATATAAAGTTGTAGAGAAATTCTCTTTCAAGTATTATAAGGCTAGCTCTTCTTGAAATATTACACATTTGGGATGGTAATTTTGTGGGATAAAGTTAAAGGAGTGTTTTTTCGCTCTTCATATTTATTATTATTTATATTCTTCGTTTTCATTTTTATTTCTCACTTTGGAGGAGATTTTTTTTTCATCATCATTTCTCACAAAGATATAAATCTTTACAGAAATTTTGAATTCTTTTATAAAATTAAAAAATATTAATATATATGTCAACAAATCATGTTAAAAGCTCAAACTTTTTGTTTATGTCATGTAACAAGCTTTATTTAAGTTCATAAAAATTACAAATATTAAAATAATAAGATTTATAAGTTACAATAAATAATACGTAATAAGTTAAATATGAAAAAATAACTTTAACAAAAAGATAATTAAATTTAAAATAAAACCATTTAAATAATTATAATTCTTATGTTTATTCTTAATCATGATATATAAATAATTAATACTATTTTTTTCTAATATTCACCTCTCATTCTTTATTATAATGTAATCACAACTCTAAAATATTTTAAAAGTAATCCCACTATAACGTTCAAGTCTCAAAAAAATAGAAAACTAATGTATAACTAATAAAAGTATTTTTTAAGTTAAATTGACATTTTATTTTAATTATTATAAATACAAATAACAGTGAAATAATTAAAAATATAAAAATTATTATATATATATATATATATAATATTTATAAAGAATTGGCGAGAACAAGAACCTTGTAGGTCGGGGTATGATTATTATCTGCATTCCCAAACTTCCTTTAGAGAAAGTTTTCTCTTCATCCCCACCTCCACGAAATTTTCTTTTTTAAAATGTGAGTCTCCAAATAAGGTAATCCATACAAGGATTCTTAGATTTAAGTTTTTTGGTCATCCCTATTATATATATTGAACAATTGGTAGGGTTCACATACTTTATAAAGTGAAGAAGAATTAATGAAGATGAAAGATGTACATTGTTAGTCACATAATAGAAGAGGTAAAAATTGAGAAAAATACACAATCAATCCCTCAATTCTATACTTCGTGATAATTTAATTTTTTATAAATTAATCATAGCAAATCAATCATTTAAAAATTTAATTTTATACAAAATTAGTTATTCATTAATCAAAATAAAGGACTGGTTTTGTACAAATTTGAATTAGTGATTCATTAATCAAAATAAAGGACTGATTTTATATAAATTTAAATTAGTGAGTAATTAGTTTTATATCTATTTGAATTTGTGTAAAACTAATTTGTCGTGATTAATTTGTAAATAATAAAATTATTACAAAGTATATAAATGAGTGATCAATTTTATACTTTTTTGGGTAAAAATTGTAAGGAGTTATCTTTACACTAGAATCAAAGTATATCAAAATTTTACCATATTTTATTAGATTATTAGATTAAAATCTAATTATTTATATTTTTATTAATAATTGCATATAGTTATATTTATTGTATATAAATTAAATTTATTAAATTTTTATTAATAGTAATATAACTACATAAAAATTGAATTAAAAAAAATGTGTTTACATGCCTGAAATACCTTTCCTTATAAAAGCACGTAAATTTTTATAATACCGACATGACAAAATTAACATCTCTAAGAATTCATTAGCCATGTTTTCAAGGAATCTCGAAATAATACGATAAATTAAATTTACATGTAAGAGAATAAGGTATAACTTTTTCCTTCTGGCGGAGAATTTGTTCTGAGCATATTTGACTATTTGTGAGTTGAGGAAATAACAAATTAATCGGGACAGCGAAAGCGCGTGCATTGAATAAAGGCATCGACATATACATATATTCTCACGAAATTTTTGATTATGTTTATTTTAATAATAAATTAAATCAATAAACAATTGTAAAAGATCCCTATGTTTCTGTAGCATGAAATACCATATCTATTATATATAAGTATGTAACCTCCTTTTAACATGAAAGTTTTGTTGATTGATAAAAAATTTTGATTGATCAAATTTTTATTTCTTTATACAACGACTTTTAACTTTTTAATACATGTATTGATCATTTTTAAAATACATAAATTCTTTTTAATCAATGAATAAATTATAAAATAATTAATTAATGAACTAATTAACTAACTCTTAAATTAAAAATTTTTTAAAGGTTGATAATTTTTTAAAATTAATGAATATTTTATCGTCAATGAAAAAAATTATAAAGTAATTAATTAATAAATTAATTATGTTTGTCTTAAATCGAAATTTTTTTTAAATTCAATAAGTTTTTATAGTGAATGAGAAAATGAATGAACTAATTAATCTTTCTTAAATAAACAATTTTTTAAAGTTTGAATAGTGTTTATAGTCAATGAAATAATTAATTAATTTTTTTTTTAATTGTATAATAAAATATTATAAATATAACTTGACATTGTCCAAAATTAAAGTAAAAAAAAAAACGATATATGATTGAATTGTTTATTTAATGATTTAGATTGTTTAAAGTCAAAAGTAAAATCAATTGTAATTCTATTAGTTTTTAATATTTTAAAATTCCTTAGAATGAGTGACAAGGAGAATTGTTTTGTACATTAAAGAATATCTTTTGTAATTGTGCTCTCTTAATGAATTCAATAATTTAAAATGTATTGACATATAATAATTCAAATTAATTTTTATTAAGGTCTGCACAATACATGGACAAATAAACTAATTTTTCTCTAATGCAATACCATTTTGAAATGAAATTATCTTAGGTATTAAAGAAAAATTTATCTATTATATATAAGTAAAGTATAATACTTTTAATGTTGGAACTTTATTGATCTAAGAAAATCTTTGGTTTATCAAACTTTCAACTTCTCATGCAACGACTTTTTATATTTCTGATATATGTATGGAGAGTTTCTTGAAGTGCGTAAATTCCTTATAGTAAATTAGAAAAATTATATAGTACCTTTTAAATTGGGAATCATTTAAACTATGAGAATTTTTTAAAGTTAATGAATTTGTTGTAGTCAATGAGAAAAATTATGAAGTAATTAATTAATTAATTGTTTATTTAATCGAGAAGCCTTTAAAGTTTAGGAAATTTTTAAAATTAACGAACTAATTAACTACCGTTTAAATAGGGAATTCTTTGAACTTTGAATATTTTTAAAATCAACCAAAAAATAATAAATTAATAAATTAACTTTATAATAAGGAACTATAAATATAATTTGACATAATTCAAAATTAAAACAAGAGAAAATAATATATGATTGAATGATTTATTTAACAATTTAGATCGTTCATCGTCATACATTATTCAAAGTTATAAGCAAAGTCAAATGTGGTTATATTAATTTTTTTTAGTTTAAAGTTAATATGAAAGAGTATTAATAAGAACTGCTTTTGAATGTTAAAAAAAATTTCTTATAATGGTGTCATTTCAATTAGTTATTTAATTTAAAATGTATTGGTATATAGTAAAATAAATTAATTTTTTTCTAAAATTTATGCAATACATGGGCAAACAAAGTAGTTAGGTATCTCATAAAGTATTGTTTTAAAATATAATGCTTTTTGGAAGAAAAATATAATTATTTTGAAGATACCAAAAGAACATAATGAATATGTTAGTTAACATTTTATTGAATATCATTGAGAAATTCATCATTTAGTTTTTTTAAAATTCTTTATGATTATTAACATGACATGTAATTTTTATTTTTATTTAAACGATTTTATTGGTTTGATAACTTGTGACAATAAATGATTAAGGCGACGTTAATCATGCTAGACACTAGTTAAACAATAAAGAAACACATATGTTTTTCCTTTCTATTTTAAATTAAAGTATAACAGTTTAAGCACGGGCATTCCACACACAAGGCCCATGGACCTAGGTTGGGCTTTCTGGGCCTCTGTAGGAGAGGTTTGCAGCTCAAAATGAGACAATGTCTTGATGGGCCCAAAAGCAAGTGAGAAATTGCCTTGACTAAAATTTTAAGTAAAAAGATTAGAAATTGATAAGTCGGTCCATTTTCCCACCGTGAAATTTCCGTTTTTTTTCTTGGGGTACGGTAACAATATCATTGGACCAAGTTGCATATTGAGACAAAATTTTGCTTTGAGTAATTTTGAGAATATGCTTCTTACATCACTCTACTATATTTAAGAGAATCAATTTTCTTAAACGCTATGTCAAATATTTGAACTAAAATAACCAATATAAGAAGTACACTACCTTATCCAATAAAATATCTTCTTCTGTTAGAAGAAATTGCAGTCGAATTATGATAATTGCTTTTGGATGTTGCAATTGATCTATTCTGTGCAACGAGGGCATATACTACATGCACTACTACAATGATAGTTTAATGAGCCCACACAACTTGAAGTCCCACATCGACAACGAAAGACAAAAATTAGGTTTATATATATGCTGCGAAAGCTCAAACTTCCGTGTTCGTTGAAAGGAGAGATGGTTGGCATCTCCCCTGACAGGGACGGGAACAGCCTTCGGGCTTTCCTGTTACCACACATACGGTTAAGGCTACTCACTTCGGTGGATCTCTAACCAAATTTTTTTCCTTTTCTCCCTTGTCTTATTCTTAATCCCTTTTTTTTTTTTTTTTTTAATAGAGAATATATATATTCCTCAATTTATATACCTACTTCTTTCTCTGTACAGAAATTCAATCCAAAGTTCTTCGCTTAATTGCCAACACAAGCACTTAGAATCTAACATGCTTGAGCATCACTATGAACAATTTTTCAATTTATAAGAATTATCAATGAAGCTATTTTCTTGCTAAACTTTTGTTAAATCATGCGTATAATTGTGTAGTACTGACTTCTAAGTGTTTATGTATTATTGGGCAAGCCTATTTAATTTATACATAATTTACGAAAATATTATAAATTAATAATGAGAAATTTATATATCTTCATAAAATAAAATAAAAATCATTGTATACCCTGGTGTCATACTTACAAGAGAAAAACTTATTGAGTTTTCAAGGGGGAAGCCCATATATTATATATTCAAAAATAGGACGTGTGGAAAATTTCAATAACTTAAAACACATTGAAAAACAAGTACGTGAGAGTACTCCTAAGCTCTAACTTTTGTATATACATGCATTTTTTATTTATTAAAAAGTGTCATATTTAGTCTTTTACTCAAAAAAAAAATCAGATTTAATCACTTAAATTAAGAGTTTAAAATATTTAACAGAATAACTAAATTTAATAACTTTTTGAAAAGCAAATAATCAAGTGTAATATTTTTTTAATAAATAAGGAATTATTTTGAATATTTTAATAAATAAAATATTAAAATAATAATTTTATGATAAGTAAAACACTAAAAGCATATATTCTAAATTAAAGAGAGACTTCAATTTTGTAACTTCAATAAGAATTAACTCAATTATAAAAATCAATTCATAATTTTCAATCAAATCCCATATGACACCTCAAACTCCATTAGAAAAATAAAATATAATGGGCATTTGAAGTAAAAATTGTGTAACATTACAAAAATGCAACTTAGTATACCATATATGTACAAGTGCGCTAAGAAAATAAAGATCTTACAGCATGAACACAATTGTATATACGTATAATTTAGACTATATATGACATTGTATATAGAATTAATCAATATTTAGACTATATGGGCACTTCATAAATTATACATTTCATATTTTCTTCCATTATAATAACCTTTAACAAGCTGATTACGTTCACTGAATATACATATGTATATAATTAGTGACTATATATCAAGCAAAAGCATTAATTTGCTGAGTAACATGACAGTGATTTTCTTCAAGGGGCATTCACAACCTCTCCTGAAGAACATGTGGTTGATCCAAGAGGATGATAATTAATATATCTGCTAGGAGCAGAAGGGGGACGAAACCCTTTTGGCAAACAAGCTTCCACACTTCCTCTTGTATTTTCATGGCCTTTCTGAGGCTTCAACTTCACATAATTGTGATCAGGAACAGGTCGGCTAGCACTCGCGAAGACTCCGCCGGACCCGGTGGCCGGAGGAGATGGAGGATTGATCAGAAGGAGGAGAAGAAGGAGGAGAGGCTTCAGGAGGAAAAGGGAAGGCATTTTGAAACTTCTGAGTAATTAGTTGCTTGGAGTTGATATCAATGGGAAGCTTGGAGAGGAAGAAGGAGAAGGAGGCCTTAAATAGGCTCATGAGGAGGAAGAGTACAGTAGTAGAAGATGTTGCTCGCTAAGCTGTGCCTTTGGTATTCACTTTTTCAACATACAAGTGAGACTGCTCGTGCATTCCATAACTATCTTCTTAGGTATATTATTACAGATTTGACGATCCAACTCAAATTCTTACTCTCATTTAATATTACATTATCAAACAGATCAAACTATCTTTTTCAAATACATTTCTTACATTAATTAATTGTTTTTAATATTTTTGTTAATATATATTTTTTAAATTACAGGGTCAATAATCAGATTTGTTAATGTATGGAAAGTAAAAGAACTTATTGTTTACTTAGAGATTTTAATTTTTGATTATTTAGAAATTTGTTTACAGAATATTTTAGTACAAAATATTTGGCGAACTTAAGATTTATATGTTTTGATTATTGTATGTCTCTTAAATATGGTAGGAATTAATACTGATTTTTTTTTAGAATATATCGTTTTTTTTTTATAGTTAAGCTTTTAAGTACCCAAAAATTTACATACCAAAATTCAAGTTTTAGCTTAAGAAGAGGAAGAGATGAAATTTATAGAAAAATTAAATAGATCTATAGAAAAATGAGATAGATTTTGCGTCTATACAACTTTTAATAAACTAAAGAAAAGAAAAAACAGAAAAGTTGTAAGTGCATGCTTGAAAATGCAGTTTCATACATTTACATTATCCTAAATAATTGTGTCTGAAACAGAGCTTTATTTCATTAAGATGTACTTTTCCACATAATTTGAAACTCACTGGAAGTTGTTTATGCAAAATGAAAACATAATTTTACTACTGAAAAGTTCACTTTTTGAGAACTCAAGTTCTAAATCATTAATATATATATATATATATATATATATAAAAGCTAGCATTACTAAAAAAAAATATTACAAGAAAAAAGAGAGAAGATAAACAGGGGAAGAAAATTCAAATGAATTGACTGGAACACATGGAAGTAGGTGATTGGACCACGTGTGACTATAGTAGCTTACCTGTAACGTAGAGTCGTAGTTGTGGTCGGTCCTCTACACATTACAACGTCTCTTACGTGTCTCGCTTGTCTTTGCGACACGTACTCTTTTTGGGTAATGCATTTTACCGAGACTCAGATTACGGGATCTTATCACTCACCAACTACCTTATGCTGTCCCAGTATTTGTCCAAAAGAAAAAAAAAAAAATTAAGAATATTAAGTATAATTGCAGTAATTTAGTACTAGAGTTTTTCTTCGAATAGTTTCAAATTTAAATTTTACGAAGCATAAATATTATAAATTAAAGTGTAATAATAAATAAAAAAATTAAATTAAAAAAGCTTATATTATAAGAAGTTTTGAGAGGGCTATTCCGCTCCCTCTCCAACATTTTTTCATTGAGACGCAATTTTCCTTTTGGGAGATCAAAAGGCCCATTCAATATCAAAGGCCCAATATAATGTCCCGTAGAAATTGGAAGGGCCCAATAAGATGTGACCCAAATACAAGTCATTAATGTAACAAAAAAGCGAACTAGTTTAATATTAGCCCAAGTCTTTTTGAAACCCAATAAGCGAGCATATTAACTTATAGAATAAATATTTAACCCGAGAATTTTCAAGCTTAGTCTAAGCTATCCATTGCGAAATTAAGTATGTTCATATGATGTTACATATTAGTGTCTTGTCACTATTAAATTAATAATGTTAATATCTATATAAAAATATATATAATTCAAATTATAATTCCAAAAGATCATATGATTATTTATACTACGTTAGCAAAATTAACTTTTAAGAAGAAAAATCTTTGTCATGTATTTCATATTTACATGTATTTTAAATAAAAGTACACCCAAAATTATGACAGGTTGTAAAGTGATATAATAAAGGAAAAATTTATATGTAATTCTGTATATTTTAATTATGTTATTAATTAATTAAAATATAATAAATATATGATTATTGTAGATAAATGTATAATTTTTATATTATTATTAATTAGTTATACATTTATTATATATTAATTAAAAAAATTAATATAATATAGATAGAAGAAACTGTCCTGAACTTTAACGGAGTAATAAAGCCACATAAATAACTCACACTTACCGAGGAATTACATTATAATTAACAGAATTATAAAATGCTAAACAGTCCACAGATTCAGACCAAAACCATGGTATCCCAAAACATCTCGCTTCCATACGATAATGTTCGACAATCATCAAATCCTTGATTTAAAAAAAAAAAAATCATATTCAAGTTAAATCAAAATAATGTTCATTGATACTTAGCCCAACGTTTAAATCCAAGATCACTTTATCAAACTGTTTATATTTTTTATCGCTAGACTTTCACTAAGTGACTAAAAAGCTAATATTTTTCATTGAAATGATGTCATGTACTCAAGTACTTCAGCTACTTAGCGATTGCAATTTTTTTTAGTTATTATTACATCTTAATTTTAATTTATAGTATTTATTTTTTTTAAGTCATGCCCTTAAAAATCATAGTTACAAACATATTTGGATTTTGTTAAGTTTAATTATTTTAAAAATAATAATTCACTTTAGCCGGTACATATATTATAATTACCCAGATGGAGTTGGAATAAACAATGTATAAAAAAATTAATAATCATGGATTAGATTAATCAAATTAAGTCACTGTTAAGCAGGCCATGTGAAGCAATGGTTTGAACCAAATCTTCGTTGGATTTGTGACTTGTAACTAGTGAGATTCAGAAATAAACAAAAGATATATGAAAAAGGGAATCAGATCCAACTTCAATGCTTTCGAAACTGCCTTGGGATGCCAAATTAAGGACATCTCAACAGTCACATGATTTATGTAGGATTAGGTAGTAAATGATTAATCATGTGGCCATATTAATCATAATTAAATGGCTAACCTCGAATAAGTTGCTATTAATAAATTAATAGATAAATAAATGCACAAATCCATCTATTACTTTATAGAAAAGTAAATAAAAAATTTTCTCTCATTTGGTGATAATTTAGTTTCTTATAAATTAATTATAACAAATTAATCATTTATAAATTTAAATTTATATTAAACTAGTCTCTTAAAAATTTAAAATAAAATAAAAAATTTAAATTTGTACAAAATTAATTTTTTCATTTAGATTAATGGATTGATTTTGCATAAAACAAAATTTTTAAAAAATTATTTTGTCATAATTAATTTAAAAGGGATAAAATGTTGTATAGTATAAAAGCGAAAGATTGATCTCAGGGCTACTTTGAATTTACTACATAGAATTTAAAGATGTGAGGGCTGAATTGATGATTCTATGAATTTATAAACTATTTATGAATAACTTCAAATTTAATGGACTAAATTTATAGATATTGTTCTTTTGAAAAGACTTTATTGTCAAATTAATCACGAGGCTTGCTAAATTATAATTAATAAATTTGTTGATTCAAAATTACATATGACTTCTTATTAATTTACATTTATCAATAAAAATGAAATTTTTATATATGCAATATATGGTTTTTTTTCTAAAAATAAAATTACTCAATTATCCTTCCTGTTATATTTATGACAAAAATAAAAGTTTCATTTTAATTACAACTTAATATCAATTTAACTACATTTATTATTATTTTCAAAATATTTTTTTTTGCCAGAATATTCAAAATAAAGATGTAGTCTCATTTTGTGCCAAAAAAAAATGTTTTAATGGTAAAAGAAATAAAAAAGAAGGTTTTTGCAATATATATCAAAATTGGGTAATTTTTTCGAAAAAAGAAGATTATTGAGTGCAATTTAACCAACCCTAGGGTTATGTTTGAGAGTTTTTTAAAAGATGAAATAGAGTAGTTATTAATGGAATAACATAAAATAGAATATATTGAGATACAAGGATTGGGGTTAGTTGTTTGGAAATTTTAATAATAAAAATGATAAACTTCTTTAACTTTTGTTAGGAAGTGATGCTAAAATTATTGAAATTGAATGACCTATACATTATTTTTTTTCAATATTATTTTTATAAAATAAACATATGATTAATAATTTTTTTATTATTAAATTCATGATATATAATTATGATTGTGAAAGAGCGAGAGATTTTTTTTTTTTACGATGAGTTCATGAAAAGAAATTTTCAAATAGAGTTGAAAGACTTTTATAGAATTTTATTATTAAATTTGTCACCAAAAATTATATTTTAATTGTATTTTTAGCTACGTTGGTCATTGCAATGTAAGTTAACATAAAAATAGTAAGAATATTGGTTCTAATCTTAAAAATTATGCAAATAATAATAATAATAATGATTATGAAAGCAAAATGTCTCACTTGGATATAATAATAATTATAATTAATGTAATTTAATTTCTTAGATCACTTCATTTCATTTTTAACCCTTTAATTTGGAAGAACAACACAATACAACATTATCTTTAAATATAAGTCTCACATTATCAGTGCACAAGTTGAATCTACCACAATCACAACATATGGTCTTTACACATAGCATAATAATGTCTTGCATTAGGTACGACAACCATAATATCATCTATAACTAGGTCTTGAATACATTTTAATATAATAAAGTTAATGAGCATCATGGTTAGAAAGGTTTAGAGAATGATCTACTACACTCAATCAATATTCATTTGCTCAATCAACTACCTAAAGTATAATTTGAAAATTAGTATTAAATATATTGAAAATATATCACAAGACATAATTAGTTGTGTAACATATAAAAAGTAACTATAATGCGAGGATTAAGAACATTACCAGTGATGTTTGAAGTACAACAATATCATGAGGTAATTGACCTTAAAAGTTTTGCATAAAGAGACCTATTATTGTCTCAAATCTTCTATTTTGATCTTCAAACGTTCTAGTTTATTTCATCTTCAAATTTTCTATTTGGTCCTTTATTTTTTTTTACGATGCTCTTCTAACTTTATATTTTGATATTTTATAACCAATCTCATTTTGAGAACTTGATTTTGTAAATTGCTATTAGAAGGGCTAGATGAGTTTGTTCCATTATAAGAGTGGGAGGGACATTTAAACAATTAGGATGGTGATGGACCTAATTCCATTCCTTAAACACAATGCTTATGCTCTTGTCTTCCTAAGGCAAAGGCTAAGGAGTCTTCCAATGATATTTCTTATGATATTGACATTGAACTAGATTTATGTGCAGCAATCTTTTCTTACATTAACTAGATCAATTTACACTTATAGTCACACAAGCAAAAGAGAATATAATGATTTCCACATTCAAAACGAATTGGAGAAAACTTATAATAATTGTTCTTGCCTTATCAATCACAAACAACCCATTAGCGTGCTTATGGGTCGTCGTCCATGCTTATCCTCGACTGACTGGATTACCTAACTCTAACTCTTACAGTTGACAAGAAAATAATGACACATATATGTAGCAGAGAAAAGTCTAATATAATAACTAACAATTGAAATTACCATATCTGCCATCTTGCGTGCAATAATCTTTATTCCACTAATGTGGTAGATAGTCTACTTCTTTCTATTTTCTTTATTTTTTTAGGCATTTTGCTATTCAATGACAAAAAATATAGTCATGAGCCAGTTTCATAATAACTAAATCAAGAAATTCATATTATTACCTTAGTTTGTGAGCTAAGACGACAATTAACAAATAGTGTCCAATGATCTTCATTAATGCCACTAGGAACTTTAGCAATCAATTGGTCATGAGTTCAAGTGTCATCATCCCTACTTTGCCGCAATTCTTGTCTTCTTTCTTTCCACTTCATTTTAATAGATTTAAAAATATAGCTTTTATATAGATCATTATTAATTAAAAATTTAGCCTTCAAAATTCAAGAATATTGTTAGTAATGATACATACAGAAAACATAAACATATTTAAAAGTTGACAAAAATCACCTGAATAGTATTCTTGAACACATTGGTTATTAGGATGATGCCTAAATGCATCATTGACCATGTCTTGTATGGGATCATTGACATTAATCATTTCTTCCTTCACTTGTGGTATCATAAGAGCATCAACAGTAGTGTTTACAACACTTGTCTCTTTATGTCTAAGCTAAATAGTGTACATTTTTGGAAATAGTTTAAACAACTAGGTGGTATAACACCTATTCTCTAGTAAGACACTTGTTAAACTTGCATTTTAAACATAGAAATATTATTCTATCACCAACACTACATTTAGTAAATGTGAAATTTAAAAAATTATTCAATCTTTCCATGTATATGTGAGTATTTCAAAGCATGTCAATCTAACTCTTATTTGTTTCACAAGATTGTATCTTACTTCAAATCCCCCAAAAGATTTCTTTACTATAAAAACATATTATAAACACAAAGCAACATTAATTAACAAATTACCACTAAGTATCTAGTTACAGAAACAACTACAAGTAATACAATAGCATTAATTAACAAATTGACACTAAGTATCTAGGTACGCTGACAACTACAAGTAACACAAAGTAGCAGTAATTAACAAATTGGCACTAAGTATCTAGGTACATAAATATCTATAACTAACACAAAGTAGCATTAACTTAATCTCTAGTGAGCAAACATTCATATATTCATCAAAACTTTCGAATCTTGAACTTTACACCAACCAAACAATAATTAAAATATCTATCATTGCAACATATATACATATAATCATCAAAACAACATGTTATCACCATAAAAGTTGTAGTTTTCATTATAGATCCTGAAATTTAAGACAAAAATATATAGATTTGTACACTAAGTTAATTATAGATTTTAAATAGGTACTCAAGAGAATAAAAAAAGCATATTCATTTAAAAAATGAAAATTTGAAGAAAAAAACTAACTTGTATAGTGTCAGATGGTGGTGGTGGACGGTAGAGAACTGTGGTGGGGGTAGCGATGTGGCAGGCATAGGTGTCCTTAGGTCAGCGGCAGCATGGATCTTCCTTTAGTGGCTTTAAGATGACAACTAAAATGAAAAATAGGAAAAAAAAAACTTAATAAAAGAAGAAAGAGAAAAAAACAAGACTTACTACTCATTAGTGACATGTGCTGGTGGTGGGGACAAGCTAATGGTGGTGACCTAATGGCAACAATTGCTTCCATTTGTGGTGGTAACAATGAAAGGACAAAGCTTGGTGGTGGCTACGGTGGAGGAGAAAAGAAAATATAAGGGATGAGGAGATATGTGGCATTGAAAGTTGAAGGAAGAGATGTACAATTTAGGGCACCAGATGGGCATTATTGGCGGTTTGACAAAGAACCACAAGTAACTTCACCTACAATTTGCCCAAAATTGTAGGTAGTACCCGCGCTTTAGTAAGAACTATAGGTAAATACCTATGGTTCTAAGTGAACCACAAGTATTTACTTGCAATTTACATAACCTCAAGTAATACCTAGGGTCGATCTGTTAATCCACAGCTAAATTGAGAATTAGCTATGGTTCCTTGCACCACTAGTAAGGAGCTACAACTAATGTTTTATATTTTTGTAGTGGCAAAATTGAGGTTTTAGATGACAAGGAGGAGTTTTGGTGTCCTTCATTTACTATTCCATTTCATCTAAAAAAGAATATCCAAACATAAGTTCAACTCATATAGACTATTTCACTTTTTGTCACTAACTTCTTAATCATCTATCCAAACATACTTTAAGGGAGGAGGTTAGCATAAATGCTGATGTTTGGTTAAGTTAGACTTGGTAATTTTCTTATATTAAAATTACATTTATGACCCTTAACATTTGACACCTTGTCAAGATTAATCTTTTAATTTATTTTTTGTTAATGAAGTTAACATTCTCCTTAATGTGTGTTATTCTTAAAAAAATAAATTTACTTTAGTGTCTTTATTTTTTTAAGAATAAAATCATAATTTCATAAGTGCTTGATAATAATCTAGCTCCATTTACAATCATATTGAAAAATAAAATTATAGTTTTACATTATGCAAAATATTAGCTTTGTTAACAGAAAATAATTAAAAAATTTACATACACACGCGATGTCAAAGAATCAAATGCATTGTTTAAAAGAATTTAGTCAATTTATAAGAGAATTAAATAAAATTCATTAGTAATTATAATAATTTGATTCACCGAAATATACCCTTTTTTTAAGCTTTTTAATAAATTTATTATATGAAAAATGCATTTAATTTCGCCTTTATTATAAGGTAGGAGGTCATCATAATTAGGGCCACCTTTGAACGAGATAAAGTTGTACTAGGTTGTTGGCTATATGAATGAGGCATTAATTTATTTGATAAATATATTTGGATAATAAAGTTGTTTTTTCATACGATCAAATCAAATTATGTTGACGTCTTTATGGATAATTCTGTATAATCTGTTCGATGATCAATTATAGGGCACACACTTGTTTCAGAAACAGACAAATAATAGTTAACTGGACTTATTTTTAATTAGTCAAAATTCATTAAGTGTCATACGGATTAATTAAGGTTGAATTTGAATCTCTCATATACACTTAAGGGTTTGCATTCAATCCGGTGACTCGGATAATTCGGTTCGATTGGATTATATTGAGCTGCATTTAAATTAAAAGATTTAAAATTTATCTTTCAAGACAAATTTTTTACTTTACTCTTAAATTAGGTTGAGTCTTAAATTTTGTTTAAACCAACCTCACCCGTCTTTTGTCCATACATACAACATATTATAATTATGTAAAAATAAATATATAAATAAATAGAAGAAGTTAATCTAAAAATCAATTATTGTGTTACACATTTATGAGACATTGAATATGATAGTTGGAACAAACTTTCTTAAAAGTTGGTTGGCATTGGCACAAGCGGCATGCTTATTGAAAATTGTCAAATTTCTTCTATCAAATCTATAACCACTTATTGTGTTAGGAGGTAAAAAGGTTAGAGTTTAAATAAATAAATAAATAAAGTGTGAAAATTGAATAATATAGAAAATGAGGATGAAAAAGTTAACATTTCTCTTTTATCTATTCATGGCTAAATTATAATAAAATTACTTTTATGTTTTTTTATTTGAATTTAATTCGTCCCCAGCAATTTGAAGCTTGATTTTTATTTCTGTAACTAATATTTTTTTATTTTAAGTATAAAAGTATTTTTTACAAAATATATTTTATTTATATCTTGAAAAAATTAATCGTGCCATTGAAACTATTATTGAGATTAAACTAATATCTTAATATAATAATTATTTAATTAATCTCATTAATAATTTTAAAAGACTGCAAAAAGAAAAATTAACCATACAAGTGAACCAAACATTTAACAATTGATATTTTTTAACATTTATATGATTATTCTTTGTCAAAAAGTGTGAATATAAAATATCCATAATGATGGAGTGATAATTGTATTGAACATAGCACTGAATGTCAATTGATACAAGACTTTAAAAGCTTTAATTTAGAAACAAAAATTAATTCAGTCCAAATTATATTACATACATATAGCTGATTGTAATTTAGTTTGTTTCATTATGAGGATCGAGTTGTGTAATGTGCACGTTCGTTTGTCTGATTAAACATCATTTCTCAATGGATTATCTGGTTCGATGAAGAATTATTTTTATTATTATTTTGTCTTTTAAACTAATATTTGACTAAAAATAAAATAAAAAACTGCTTTTATATTTAATGAATTACATTAATAAAAAATTAATTTTTAGGTATACAATTTAAACATAAATTATAATTACATAACTTTAATTTTGACTAGAATTAAATTTGTAAAAACTTATTATGCAAAATTAAATTTGTCGTACTCTAATTCAAACAGACACTGACTAAATAATTAACCTTTAATTTAACACAATAGAAAAAGAAAAAATTTATAATTAATCTGAATTAGCCATGGAGAATGAATTAAGCAGATGAAGAGACAGGTTGATGCAAAATTAATTTGGAGTTTTGTTGCTTAATTGGTGATTCTATGGGTATAGACTTAGACTGACACGCTGAAAGTAATAATTTGATCGGTAATCTATTCTTATAATTTTCTGAGAGGTAAGCAAATTTGGATACGACAACTTTTATGTAAATTAATTTAATTATGATAAAGGATAACAATAAAGAAATAAAAGAATAATTACAAACTTTGTTGTGATCAGAAATAGTAATAATAATGATAATTGAGATGCTGACAAAGATTGTAAACATTGAAGGGACTGACAAGATATCATTAATGCTTATAATAGCAACATGCACTATGAGTTTTACTCATTTTATAAATTATATTTTTAGATAATAATTTTATTAAAAATTAAATAATTTACAATTCAATAGATTAATTAGTTTTATCATCTTCTTAAATAAGAGAATTCATTTTTTAGAAAAAGTAGACATAGAAGCAAAATTGTAGTAAATAATTTAATATGACATATAAAATTTAATGTAAAAAACCTAAATAGGATTAAAACTATGGACAAGGAAAAGAGATCTTCACTATAAGAAAAAAAGAAGTTACACCTATCTATATAGTAAGGATAATACAATATTTTTATATCTCTTGCTAATAGGATAATACTAATCTCACAACTCTCTCTCTATGTAGGATTGCTCATTTTTTTGGTTGTGAGAAATGAAGTTTTGAAGTTCTTTACCTATAAGAAAGGATGAAAGTTTTCAATGCAATTTTCAAAGAACTAAATTGCAAATACAAAATTGTTTTCCTTTTCTTTTAATGGTTTGGCCACCAACTACCATTTTTTCTCTTCTATGTTAGACACCTCCTTTGACAATCTCCCACTTGAAGATTTAATTGAGAATCAATCAATTTTCACACCATTCTTCCTTCCTTTTTGTCCCTTATTGCTTAGGTCTCTATTAGGCCAATAAAAGATTTACACCATATGAACTTATTAGTGTTCACTGGCTTTGTTAGTGCATTTATTAGGTTATCTTTAATATGAATTTTCTGCATATTCACACTTATTTTTTTCCATATTTTCTTAGATAAAGTAATATTGAACTCATATGTGTTTAGTCTTAGAATGGAATGTCAGATTCTTCGCCAAGTGGATAGCACTTTGATTATTATATAATAGTGTAATCTTCCTAAGATTGTACTCCATCTCTTCCAAAAGTATCTGTAATTAGATTGATTATTTGTTAGATTGTATGACTGCAATATATTTTGCCTCAATCATTAAAGTCACCACAATAGGTTGCAGTTTTAAAACTCGGCTTATAGTTTCGCCTACAAGAGTAAATATATAACCGTTGGTGGATTTGCTTTTGTCATGATCACCAGCAAAATATGAATCTGTATAGCCTCTAATGACGAAATAATCCTTCATAATGCAATACAACATTTGTGGTCCCTTTAATGTATCTTAGGACCCTTTTTATAGCATTCCAATGCTCTCAGCCAGGATTTGTCATATATTGACTAACCACTCTCATTGCTTGTGCAATGTCTGGTCTTGTGCAAATCATATCAAACATTAAGCTACCCACTGATGATGCGTACGACATTTGAGATATTTCTTTCCTCTATTCTTCACTACTGAGGCAGCAGAATAATGAAATCATTTTCACTAAACCTCTTGATATATGCACAAGAGTCTGCATTAAGTTTGTTGTATCCAAGGCTTATGATGAAGGAATCAAATCTCTTATACCAACATCTTGGCGCTTGTTTGAGACCATATAGAGATTTGTTCAACTTGCAAACCAAGTTCTCTTTTCATTTTTTATCTAACCCTTCTGGTTGGAGCATATTAATTTCTTCTTTAAGATCTCCATGAAGATATACAATTTTTACATCTAACTGCTATAGAATGAAGTCAAGTGTAGCACATATTGCTAAGACCACTTAAATCGTTATGAGTCAAACAACTAGAGAAAATATCTCATTATAATCATTGCCTTTTTTTCTGAGCAAATCTCTTTATCACCAGTCTTGTACAATATCGTTCAACTTGATCTTGTACACCTATTTGTTCCTAATAGCCTTTCATCCTTTTAGTAGTGGAACAAGATCCCATGTCTTGTTCTTATGGAAGGCTTTAATTTCTTCTTGCATTGTTGCTAACCACAGAGAAGCTTCTGAGCTTTCCATAGCCTCTTGAAAAATTGAAAGCTCTTTATCTTTTGTAAGTAGACATTATGCAACATTCCCTTCCATAATATAATCTGAATGCCAAACCAGTTCTTTCCTCTCCCGAGTTGACTGTCGGACTTGTGGAGTCATAAGATCAGATTGTTCTTGTTCATCGTACTTTAGTTCTGCTTTAGAAGAAGCTAGTACTTCTATTTTATTTTCTTGTCCTTCAATCTACATTGTAGTGATCTCAACTATTTCTTTTAAAGTGCTATCACCTTCATGTATATGTTGTTTTTCTTTATGAAAGATGACATTCCTACTGACTATAACCTTATGGTTAGTGGGATCCCATAGGCAATACCATTTTACTTTGTCAGCATATCCCAAGAATAAACTTCTTCTAGATTTTAGATCTAACTTTGTAATTTCTTGGGTATTGTATGTCACATATACTAAACTTTCAAACATATAGAGGTTTGTATAATTAGTTGGCTTCCCAATCCATATCTCTATTAGGGTCTTTAGATCAATTGTGGTTGATGGTGACTGATTGATTACATAGCAAGATGTCTTGATTATTTCTACCTAAAATAACTTGGCTAATTCAGCAGTTTTTAACATTGCATTTGTCCTTTCCATCAAAGTCCTATTCATCCTCTCTACCACTATGGAGTATACACTACCGTGAATTGCCTTTTGATACCTTGTTGTTGACAGAAAGTATTAAATTCATCACTAGTTTATTCTTTTCCATTGTCTGATATCAAACATTTAATCCTTTTTCTTTGATTCACATCCACACACACTTTAAAGGTTTTAAAAACTTTAAACACATCTTCTTTTCTTTTGATTAGGTACACACAACATCTCCTAGAGTAGTCATCAATGAATGACACAAAATACTTTGCTCCTCCCAAAAATAAGACCGATGCTTACCAAACATCAAAGTGCACTAGGTCTAAGATAACTTTACTTCTCTCTTTAGAGCTATTGAACTTCAACCTATGTTGTTTACTTGTAACACAATGCTCACAAAAAAGGTAGAGAAACCTTTTTGAGTCTGGGAAGAAGATTCCGTTCTGTAAGAACCTTCAATCCATGTTCTGACATGTGGCCAAGTTTACAATGCCATAACATTATTGATGCCTTAGTTATTGGATCAGTTGATCAACTGAGACTTCTCCTTGTTGTTGTATTTCTCCTTTAAGTATATATAGTTATGCTTTCATAACTACAAGCACGCCTTTAATGACTTTCAAAATGTCATTATATATTTGAATTTTATACCTATTGCTATCAAATTGTCCTAATAACAATAGATTTTTTAAGACCCGTCACATGCCGAATCTCTTAGATGGTGCGAGTTATACCATCTTACATCTTGAGTTTGATGGTACTTATTCTAGTAATATCTAAAAAACGATCATCTCTTATAAATACATATCCTTTAAAGACAGGTTTATAATGGTGAAACAAATCTCTCCGTGAGGTCATGTGCCATGTTGCTGCTAAGTCTACAAGCTAGATATCATTAAACCTTTTTCTGCCATTGGCAACTATTGCTACCTTGCTGTATAAGACTTCTTCGTCATCTGAGGTACTTGCAATGCGTCCTTGAGCACTTGACGACTTAGTATCTTTGCATTTAGCCTCTACGTTCTTCAAATTCCAACACTCATTTTTGTAGTGTCTCTTTTTATTACATTTGAAACACCTAATATTCTTTTTGCTCTTCGATTTTGATCTACGTCGATTTTATTTTCCACTTGAGATTTATTCTGTTGATCGTCCTTTTATTATTACCAATGCTTTTGCTTGTTGCAAACAAATCAACATGTCTTCCTTGTTTTTGCACTAATTTTCTTCTTTCAGAATAGTCAGTGCAGTGTCATCAAAAACTAGGTAGTACACAAGAACATTATTGGTCAGGTTGATGACGAGTTAGTCATAGGAATCGAGTAGGCTTTGAAGCAGAATTTCAACACGTTCATTTGCCTCTATTCTGTGACCCAACAATGTGAGTTAAGAAAATAGAGTATTATGAGTGTTGATGTACTCTGTCACTGAAGTAGTTTTGGATATCCGCAGAGTGTATGTTATAAATAAAATGTTAATTTAGTAAATTTTTATGTAAAGAAGGTATGATGATAATTGTATCACTTGGTCATCTCATTTTATTTTTGGTCATTTATAAATACCCTTAAACTTAATATTATATTTCGAATAATATTATATTTTTTATACAATTAATTATTAATTATAAAATCAATATTTTATTGAATAATAAACTTAAATAATAATTTAATTTTAATAGAGAATAATTCTTTAAAAATTAATTTAATTTTTCTTAATTAATAGATAATATTGATAATAATAATAATAATAATTTATTACAATTAATACAACATTATTCGATGTTTAATAATTATTATATTCTAATAGGAGAATATAATATTTTCAAAAATATAAAGTCATAACTCTTTTTTTCCTTTATACTTTCAGATAAGAGAGACAATGACTGAAATTAGTTGATGTGATTTCCAACCATATATGTATGTGAAGAGAAAATATTGGTTGATATTAACATATATATTTTACGAAAGGTAAGTAATAGTTGATAGTTGATGTAGTGTTTTTGTTTAATCAAATCATTTTATTAATAAAACACTGTATCAACAAAAACTTCCAAATAAAACGCCAAATTTTGTGTTTTGGGATAATTTCAAAAGCAGCAACAGGATTCACTGTGATTCATGTATCTTTCAATCATATATGCAACGTAATTATATTTGGGGTTGCAAATTGCAAAAGTCAAATTAAGAGATAAGATTGATCATCTCCAAAAGGAGTTGCAATTTTTTTTTTTTTATGGATAATTTCTAGCCACTTTCTACATAAATTAATTAATGTCCTTCTTCAAGGTACAGTAATTATATATAGACAGCCTCAAGTTGCATCAGCTTTCATCATCCTCTCTTTGGAAGAAGCAACTTTACTCCTTCGGCTGAATCAAGAAAGATTATCAGAGAATCTCTTTCGAATTAGGGTAAGTGTTCATTACTGTTCTACCTATGAGAATTTATATATATGTATATACTAAATATATAGTTGCTATATAATATAACATAAGTTAAAATTTGAAAGAAAATGTTTATTTAATTATGGTACTTTTGTCCAAAGTAAACTTGGATGAAGTTTTGTTATTGTCCTCTTACATGTAGTTGTTTTACTTTTATTCTTTTTTTTTTATATATATATATAAGAAATTAAAGTCAAATACTAACCTTAATGGAACAAGATGAGTTGAATGATGGTGATACGACTTTTTAAACCTTTTAGGTATCGATCGCCATCGGGATTTATTGCAAAATTTTATTAATATTGCAATTATAGATAAAAATTAAAGATATATATATATATATATATATATATTTAATATTAAGTATATAGTGATATAATTAATAAACTTTATGTGCGTTTCCTTTATAGAAACATTATTTTAGTTTTATAATTTAAACATTTGGTTCTTATCATTTTTCTCAATTTCTAACTTGTTTCTTGCTCTTCATATTTTTTCCAACTGAAACTAAATTGTCTCAACAATCAGTACGAAGTGTTTATATGATAAATTCTACTACTAAGCATATAATAATTAATTAAAGATTAATAAAAAATGTATTTTCTCCAATTTTAAATTAAAATAGTACAAATATGTAAAGCATAATAAGTGTAAAGTTTAACTGCTTAACTGTACATTTATTTACAAAAATCATACATATATGATATTTTAATTTAAAAATTATACAGTTATTATATTTTGATTGAGAATTCAATAGCAAAAAATGAATTGGACATGAGTTTTTTTTTTTTTTTTTTACATTAATTAATCCTACTCCTATCATCTATAATTATATATTCACTTTTTGTTCTTGTAACTTCACCAAACTTTTAATTTAACAACAACTGACATTCTAAAATTTAAATAACTTACAATTTTATTCCTGCTACTATAGTATTTGGTGTATCATGTGCATAACAGAACTCTTATCTAACGCTAAACATAACATACATGCATGTATATGTGTTTACCTACTTAATTTATCACTAAATTAAATATGTCAAGTGATGTTTTTGTTTATTGACTTAATGGCTTTAAGTCATGTATTAATTCTTAGTTTGATTTATCTTTATTACTAATCTTTTTTCTGTATTTCTATCTTTTCTTCATATTATCTATTAGATTTTTAGGAACATTTTTGTATTGTTTATTTTAATTGCTAAGCATTATTGGAAGAGAGAGCAAACTTTAAGTAGGAAGGGAAATAGCCAAGAACAACATGAAACTTAATTACCTCTTAATCCTTAAAGATTAGAACAACACAAAATTTGCTTAGGAATTAGAACAACAAAAAAATGTATCATAACATAATTTAAGAGAATACGAAAAGAAAAAGGATAGAAATACAGTTTTAAAAAATAATACTTAAGAAGAGTCAAAATTAAAATACATGACTCAAAATAATCAAGTGGACATTTAAAAGAGACATGAACTCAATATCACTCATAAGTACTAAAGTACTTATCATATTGCCATATAACAAATAAACATTGAACCCTAAAAGAAACCACCAAGTTTAATATTTATTGAATTCAAAATTCATGAGAAATTTCTGAACTTTATTATTGAGAGAATATGAGTAGCTAGCTACTTTGAGTATCATTTGCATGGTCATTAAGATTCCTTTGTTTGTCCTAGAATTACAGGGAATATCATAATATTATTTACTAGACATGTACACGTTTTTTTAATCATATTTATTCAAAAGTACATGAAAATGCCAAAAAGGTCATATGGGTGGGTTTTAATTATCTGGGTGGGTTTGTTTTCTTCTGATTTCTATTGGTTTACTTTTGTTTATTAAATTGACTCCGTACTTCCTTCACGTGGGCAGAGATATTTGAAAGGGTCAAGCCAGCGTGATGAAAATTTGTTCTAATAAAAAAAAAAAGTTATTCTCGTGAATTTATGCTTGGTGGGGAGCATACTGAAGAAAGTTGTCGAGCAAACATTGATTTCTTACTTTCTAATTTAATTTTTTTAAATAAAATTATTAATCAAAATGATGTCTCATATGAGGTAAATATTTTAATTAATAAAAAAATTTACACGATTATCAAGTTATGATTTAGATTTGTTTAACATTTTTTTTACAGTCACTTAATTTTATAAAAAATTGTCTATAACTCTATTTGAAAAAAAAAATTGTCTTCTAGACAAATTTACATAACAAGTTAAAGTTGATGAATTAGAAGAAAGTGATATAATGGTTAGATTATTTTAATTTAAAAATACAAGATTCCATCTTTAAAAAGATACCAAAAAAAACGTAATATTAATTTACTCATATCGTGTGTCTAAGGATTGGCCCATAGTATAACGTCGTGTGTATATAACCACCTCAAACAAACCAGTATTAACCTACAGTTCCTGTCCTCTCTCTCTCTCTCAAAAGTTGTATACGTGTTCTTCCATTTCCTTACTATCTCTGAAGGTTTTCCTTCTTCTACTTTACTTTTCTAGTCATCTTGCTTCTTCTTCTTCTTCTTCTTCTTACTCTCCAATTAAAATCCTACCCACCCATAGGGCTCTTGAGAGCGATTCGTATCACAAAATCATCATAACTATACTTATGTTTTATTTGTATCTTATATCTACATGTATTTACAAAGATGTCTTCTTTTAGGTCCCAGATTGCCACCTGAAATACCCGAAAACACAATCCATATGAACGAATCCACCGAAAGGTTAAGAAGGTTGAAGTTATAGTTCATATCTATGGTTTGTGTTTTACGTTTTCGTCTTCTTCCTTTTCTTTTTCCTTTTTTCAAGTACTTTACCACATAATTTTTAGATTCTTTTTACTCTCTCTCTCTCTCTCTTCTTTTCTGAAAATCATATTCTATTGAAACTGCATATTCTGTTAGGGTTCCTTGGAGTTATCCTTTTTCAGCCATATCTACCATATTATCCCTTGAAAGCTCGCTGCTCAAATCAAATAGATAGCAGATTAGATATTGCAGGAAATTTAATTTCTGGGAAGCTTCTATGGCGTTGATCTGAGTCATTGTTTGCAGGTGCAGCATCATCAAGATTCACACATACAAATATCTTTGGCTCCCACAGGTGTAAGTTTGAGAATCTTGATGATGCTGCATCAGCAATAAATGATTAAAATACCCTCAACAAGTTTTGGCTGCTTCACTGGCTTTCTAGTACACTTTCTTTCTCAAGCTAGTACGCTTAATTGTGGAGTAAGATTAATTCATTTCATTTCTTTTGTACTACTAATCTCTGTCTCAGATTTTCCTTTTTCTGTATCCTTGATATTTTTCTTTTGTCCAGGCTAAAGTAATTCTTTCCTTTGGGTACAATTTTAAAGCTATTTGGGATTTTATTTTCAGAGTTTGCTCTCAGAAGAATCGAACATACACTGATAAGGTAATAAAACTATTTTTCACTAATTGATGTTATTCTGTGTTTGCATGAAGTTATAACTTTTGGAGATATTTTAATTTGTTCATCTTGTAGGATGAGATTTTCAAGTCTGAGGTATTTCAATCAAGCAAATTTGGAAGTATTTGCAATTCCACCGATATAGGTGGAATGTAATATAGAATTTTATCCTCCTTTTAAGGATTAGTTTTCTGTACTATAATTTCTTAGATGTAATAAACTTTTATATATATAATATCCATACACTCATAAGACCTGCATACATGCACGAGAGTGCCAATACATACTTAAGGTTATCCAAACAGAGAAATTTAAGGTGCTAGTTGTTAATTTGAATTGTAGGAATTAAATTCTAATCATCAGTTCCATAAAATCTGAAACACTACAATCCAAACGCCTCCTTTGATTGATCTCAGTCAGATACTGTTTATGATTATGTTGGTTGATCAGGAAGGTTAACATATGGGAGGACAGAAAAGTAAATCAAAGTTCAGGGGAAAGTTGTTGTTTAGCATCTGTTCTTAGGGTTTCTAACGTTAAATGCGACAATAACACTATGATTCAGTTACTGTGTGTGTGTTTTTTTCCCAGGTCTAATTACTCTTTGTGGAAGAAACAAGGTTTGAAATCTCAGGTTCTATTCTTAGTATTTAGTATTTATTTATAAGAATATATATTGAAAACTAGTGATGACGTAGTTGCAGTATATCACTTGGTTATTAACCAGATCCTTACATTTCTTCCCTGCAAATTTAACTTCTTCAGATTCATAAATGTCATGATCTGCACAAGTTGAATGACATTTTTAATTGAGAAAAATATCAAATTAGTTTTTATATTTACACTTTATGACAATTTGGCCCTTAACAAATTAGCATGACAAATTAGTCCCTCAAAAATCTAATTTTATACAAACTCAACCACTCATTAATCAAAACGGAGGAATTGGTTTTATACAAATTTAGATTTGTGAAGGACTAGTTTGTACAAGTTTGAATTTGTGAGAGACTGCTTTGTCACAATTAAATTTTAAAAGACCAAATGGTCACAAAATACAAAAGTGGAGGATCAATTTTGTATTTTTCTCATTTTTAATTAACTATTGAATAATTTTATCAACTTATCTCATCATCTTCTTGTACTTACATTTTACAATATACCCTACTCTTGTACCAGTTGCAGGTTGTGCAAAAAGCTTATAATGAAAGCTCATGATCGATCTTACACAAACTCATCATCATCAGTGTTTATCACAAACTCAAGAAAAATTTATATTTGTTGCATATTCATCTGTAGTACGTTTATCAAATTCAAATACATGGAATCTAAGTAATATCCTTGTCCAAGATTCATGAATCAACTAGCACCTGGACTCAAGTGTCAGAAGAATTGGAGAACTGTATTCAGTATTTACTCCTCCTCTTTCTTCCTTCTCAGTTCTTAAGACCTTGTACTTTTGTTAAAGGGAAAAAAAAGAAACCTAAATAAAAAGAGCAGCAAGCATGCATATATATATATATATTGACACTGTGTTTGGAATATTGATTGGGTTTTTGTAACAAAGAAAGCCAGATTATATATAAGTTCATAAATAAGTAATGAAAATGCAGGAAGAGAGAAGGGTGGTGCTGCAACAGCATAATAGAAGATGCATGTGACAATGTAGTGCCAGCACACAAAACAAAGGATGCAACAGAACAATCGCTAGTGATCCTTGGCTGTTTCTCAGAAAAATTATATGTAATTATTGAACAGCATAATTATTCTAGGTACTGTATATATATATATATATATATATATATATATATCCTGTTAATTGATTTTACATTGACACCACTCATCAAGGTGTCTTTTGCTTGAAGTAACAAGAATGATGACTTGTCCTTTGATATTAGGACACTTAATTGAAGGACTAATCACCCAGGATGATATCACTTTGGATTTTAGTGCAATTAAAAGCCGATGTGCAAGGCATAATAATTAGTCAGGGGATTCTTCTAATTAAGATAATGTTATATATGTATATTAACTAATGAATTTGAAGATCTCCTATAAATACTAGAAAAAAAAAAAGTTTTCATATTTGCTGTAGATTAATGTTCAATATTCATAACAAATCTCCTTGTCAAAACAAATTGCAACATATATATATATATATATATATATTATGTCTGTATGTCCAGTAGTTTAGTATGGTTGAATTGAAGAGAATGAATAGAAAATAAATTTTGTTTTAATATTCTTTCTCTTAAATATGTTAATAGTAAAAAAAAAGTTCCAGGGAAAAATTATTTATTCTTCTTAATTTTTATAACATACTCAGTTGATTACTGTTCAACTCCACCACTTAATTTTTCAGTTATCCCTTTTTTATAATTGTAGGAACACAAATCTCAAGACCTAGAGCATGTAATGTGGGGGCAACTAATGACAAAGCTCTTGTCATATTGAAACTTTGAACTTCAACAGTACTACTTTCCCAATCTTATAATTTATAATATTTTATTTTTCTATTATATTATTTTACATATGATCTTTTATAAATTTTAAATAATTAGTATTTTTAGAGGTATATTTGTAGGTATTTGGAGAAATTATAACCTAACTGATCTTTCCTTCAATTACATATAGTTCTCCTAAAATTAGGGTTATTATTTTAATTTCTTTATTGCTTTTGTAAAGAAGTTTCCAACCTAATTGGACATAAATACTCCCATTATTATATATAAAACAAAAATAACTTGTGAATATCCAAGTAATTTTATCATAAATATAAGTTTTTAAATTAAAAATCAGTAATTTTTTTAAAAAAATCTTATTTCACACTCTCCCACTCTCATGCGCTAATTTCTCAATTTTATCCCTTTTCTCTCTCCACAAAATTCTTCATGCTCTCCTATAAGATCTTGATCTGTACGTAGTGTCTAACATTTTTTTTCCAGTCTTTTTTTTTAATGTTGAAAACTGAAAAAGATGATGGAGGAATATAATTACTCTCAACTTTCCAAGGTCCAACAGAAAAGTTCGTAATAATCTGATAAAACAAACATTGTCTACATATCAGTACAAATGTGATCGCAGCGAATCAACTTTGGAGACCATTTGTGGGATCTTTAATTTGCAATAATGCAGCAATCAAAATTACCATTAGGTATTATATATAGTTTAACTTTTCAGCCATATGTATTGCAAAGAGAATAAGGTTATTTAGGAGTTTTCAAATCCCTAGGTTTGATTTGTCAAAAAGGGTGAATGAATCTGAACTCATTTGGTCCCATTAGGGTTTGATTCTTATTAGTGATGATCATTATCTGCAGTAAATATTCACTAATAGCAGGTCAAACTTTTAAAGTTGAAACAATAATTAAATTCCCAAGCTTGCAACTTGATGGTGGATTCAATTAGAATTTTCAATGTAATGATCCAAAGTTTAAAGCTTTAATCTCTAGCCGCCTTCTATCGTTGATTATAGCAGCCCTGTGACAGAAATTTTTGCTTTTAATAATTAACTACTAAACATTAGATTCTTTTAAATATAAAGTATGTAAAGTATTCCAGAGAATAATATAATAAGATTGTGTAAATAGTCCACTTATGACTATCAAAATGGATTAACTTAAATCAGATTGTCTGTTTTGCCTTAACTTAATTTAATGGGTTGAGATATTACCTACTATGAAAAATAAAATAAAAAATTTTTAAAAAGAATTCAAACAAATAAGTTCATTTATTAGGTTAAATATATAATTTTAATATAAAAATTTATTTTTTTATTTATTATTAATCAAATATTAAATATTTTAAGACAAAACAAAAATAAGAGGCTATAAAATATTTTACAAAACAAACTCTACAAACTTTTTCATTTGGGTTAGGTTGTTAACATTAATTAGTATAAACTCAAAGAGGCCAACTCACTGAACTTGCTTATTTAACTTATGAATTAATTTAATTTATCTATATTAAATGAACTAAAAATTTTAATACAATCCACAAAAAATAGTGAGTTTAAAAGGTCAAGCTAAAAGGTTAGACTTGTTTTAACATCTACAAAGACATATCCTCTCTTTTAGTTCACTCTCACTTTTATATTCCTCTAACTTTGACATTTTACGAGTTTTACAGTTTATGGGATCCAAATCCTAAGGACCATATTCTCAAATTTTTGTTATGATTCCTCTCCTGATCAGGTACTGATTCACCACATAATTTTTTTAAGAGTTTATTAAGATATCATTGGATACTAGTGTAAACTTACCTTACATATATATAGGTTACATTGAAATGATTATGAAATCAACTTAACATATGTAGACTCATATGCATGTGAAACTTGTGACGAAATGATTCAATCATCGTGATGCATTCTGGCGTAATTAATATCTTCACCATATATATATATATATATATATATATATATATATTGTCGTGTTTGTTAGACATTTCAACGCATGAAATAATTATATCTCTTCTTTTTGTTTTTTGGGTAAATAAATTATGTTTTGGAAGTGATTGTTTGAGCTACTATTTCTGAGCCACAGAAGTTCTGAGTCAGATATAGTCCTTGTAATTATTCAGTTTCTTCAATGTATTTATTATTATTTAATTCTTCAAAGATAGAATCAGTCTTTTTTTCTTTATGAAGTACTGTCCCGTCCATATATATATATATATATAGCTACTTTATGAAAACATTCTTACAATCTTCCATCTTTGAATTTGTGAAAACTCAACAGAGTTAATGTATTGAATTAATACACTTATAAACTTGTATGTATACCGTTTCTCTCAACATTAATTTTAATGAATTTCGTTAGCATAGAAGATTAATTAAACTATTTTCTTAGCGATGCAAATATATTAATCTGCCCATACCATTAATAAAATGTTCAATCTTTAGATATTTAACAACCTCCTACAAAGTTTCTACAAATATCATTAGCATAGAAGTTTACAAGCCAGGCTAAATATATATTAGTTATAAGTTATATATAGATATTGTTAGTCATATAATCATGATCATGGATCGATCAGACAATATAAATTTTGTCAATTTTTTAAGAATTCAAACACAAAATTCATCAAATATATATTAAATAATTAGAAAAAAGTACAAAATTTATATCCTATTTTTGCACTTTGTAAAAATTTGGATATTTACAAATTAATCGTGACAAATCAGTCTTTCATAAATTTAAATTTATACAAAATCAATCATTTTATTTAGATTAATAAAGAACTAAGTTTGCATCAAATAATATTCTTGAGGGATTGATTTGTCAAAAAATAAATTATCACAAAATACAAAAATAAAGGACCAATTTAATACTTTTCTCAAAATAATTATCATTTCTTCTTGTTTTAGACCAAAGACCAAAAGATAAAATTACTTAACGTGAATGGTATCCAAATAGTTCAAATATCCTACTTATACATAGATACACATATTGAAACTCATTCTATGTAGAGCTTAAAAGAACCTACAATAACACAAACACAGTGAATAATATATATTAATATTAGCATTATTCGACATAATATTATACAATCAAGAGACGCAACTACTAGTCTGCCTTTCATTGATGATACTGTTACAATATCTTCATATATTGCGTGTCATTGATTGTGATGCATCTTTTACCTAATGTACTAAACTTTATTTTCTCTGCTTTCACTTTCACAACCTTTTATGCCATAATTAAGGGAAAATTTAATGACTATTCATAATTTCATCATGGTCCCCTCTCTCAAGTAGACCTTTTTTTTTCTTCTGGTCCCTATACCATTCTGTGTTACTTAATAATGCCAACTACGTATTGTTTGCTAAGTCCAGCTTCACCAGTCACCACTCCTTTTAGGTTGTCACTCTGCACAACTTGTACCTATTTTCTTTTCCATGTGTGTAGTGCAACCTCATTTTCACTCCATTATTAACAAGTCAAAATTGCACCTTTTTTTTTTAAAAAAAAATTGATTATGTGTTGTTACAATAGCTCAATTTTTAGGTTATTTTTTATTGCGCATGATCATTATTTACACGGATTGAGATCTTCTACTATCAATAAGTAGACAAGAGAAAGCATTGTCATACACAAGAGGCAATGATGTGATAGAAAAAGAAGATTGAAATCAAAAGAAAAAAATTGAATGTCTAATTTTATTGAGAGAATGTCCTCTATTGTTTGCATATTAATAATTAAGGATTTTAATCATTATTTACATTTGCAGCACCTGTAATGGATACACACTTCTTCTTCTTCTTTCTTGGGTATAAGCTTGGCTTATTATAATTATATTTATAGTTTTTAGTTGCAAATGTGAATAAGGAAAATGATAATTTTTATAAATATTGGAAATTCATGAGCGAGCCAATATTAATTGATTGAAGTTATAGATAACCTTTGTATTGAAAAGCCCCTTGAGAAGGAGTTATCAAAATCAATCCTCTACATTTTTTGTTTGAAAATTTTTTTATAAATTTTGAAAAAATATAAACACAAACAAAACAAAAAAAGTGTAAAGGATGCATTATTTTTTTTCTCCCTATTCTTTTTTCTTTTTTTTCTATATCTCCCACTTCACAAAAAATTTAAGATTCGCATTCGAGGAGTTATACATATGGCATAATCATAGCCATGTGCCTACTGCGAAAGGCATAATCATAGCCCCAATGACATCATATATAACACTATTGAAAACTCTACTTGCAAATAAGTAATAGTGAATATATATACCACTTTATTTAATATACATTATCGGAGATTCCTGTGTTAGTGAATCTTGATTGTTAGATTAAGACTTTTTAATTTTATCAATTTTAACTTTCAAAAATTACTAATTTCTGTAACTCAATTTTAAATATAAATTGTTCTGTAATAATTAATATTAACGGTAGTATTTAATTGAAAAAGACAGAGACTGAATTCCTGTGATAGATATTGATTGGTCGGCATGCAAATTGGCCCTACACAAATTTACCATTATATTGCCATGTCCACCGTGATGAATCACAAATATAATTTTAATATCATACCACATCCTTCATAATATTAATTATTTTATAAACGAGTGTGAATCAGTAGCCACAAATAAATAAAGTTTTATATAACAGAATTTTTTTGAATCAGGTATAACAAATACTACGAGTAACCTAAATCTAAGCAATAATAACTGTGTATCGAAAAGGTCCATGCATAGAGTAGGAATCGCCGTGGCCACATGAAAAGCCACGATTATTGTTCCCAGTTCTAGGGTTTAGAATTTCGGGTTGATGAATTAAACTTCCAGATTTAAAGTTCAGCTACTTGGTAATAATTAGTGAAACCTAAATCTTTGGAGGAATAAATAACTATGTGCCAAAGAGGGCCACCGTAGAAAATGCCGCAAAACAAACTCTTTATATTAGATTCTTAAACGTACGTATAAATTTGATGAAATTTAAATCATTAAATAAAAATTTAAGAACTTAAATTTATTTACGTACAAATATTGCTCTGAGGTTTGGCCGACATGGTGTGTCCCGAATTGATCAAAACCTCATACGGAAAGCTACGTGATATCATCAAAACTGTCTTACGGTGTAAGAATCTGATCAATATCTTGTACGACCTAGTTTCCCACCACAGACAAAATTATATTAACCCATCTACTTTTGTACCACAGATTTCCACGAACATTATACGATCATCTTCGTTCTTTTTTGTGGCAAACAGCCAAAGAAAGTTTGAACAATATTTAGAGGGATTGAAAGTTTGAGTTCAAAGTTTATTTTTTTTCATTAACCATTGTGATCTCTCTCCAAGTCTAACGAAAGAGGACGCATATTAAATCTAATTATCCTTCTTGACTTTAACCTAATATTGTAGCTTAATTAACGTTATTTATGTGAGCTAATTGCTAGGGTTGATTGCTTTTTAAAATATCGTTTTCGTGATTCATCTTTCCTTTATGAAATTTCTGATGATGTGGTCCTCTAGAAGTTCTCCAAGGAAAAGAATACTCCATAATTATTGTCTTTCTCTGCGTTATGCTTTTCAAAGTTTTCATGGGGTCCAATATGTATACATAATTGTAGGCATCCACCAATATTGTTGAACCTGCTACTATCAATTACCAGGAAGACCAAGTCTGTCAAGTCAGTTGGTGACAAACATTGAATTATTAAAAAGAGAGAAAAAAACAAAAAAGAGAAGGATGGGACAACCATTAAGATTAGAGATGCATGCAACCCCATTGGTTTTTACAAGGATTTTGAATTCTTTTAAAAAAATTAAAAAAAAAAAAACACACATGCGCGAGTATACATATATATATATATATATATATATATATAGTTCAAGTTTGTTATTTATATTATTTAATAAATTTTAATTAAATTTATAAAAAAAAGTACAAATAATCAAATATAAAATTTTATATAGAAGTTATAATAAATAACAGTTAATAAGGTAAATTAATTCTAAAAAAATAAGTTTAACCAAAAGATAATTAAATTTAAAATAAAACCATTTAAATTATTTTAATTCTGATTTATTTTTAATCATATTTTACAAATAATTAATATCTTTTTTTAATATTTACTTTTCATTTTTCACTACAATGTGATCATAGCTCTGAAATGCTTTGAAATTAATTTTAATATGTTGTCGAAGTTTTGAAAAAATAAAAAACTGATATATAATGAGTGAAATTATTTTTTATGTTAAATTGATTTTAAATTTTAATTATTATAAATATAAATAACAAATGAAATAATTAAAAATACAAAAATTAGTATACATATATAGATTTTATTTATATAAAATTGTCAGTAACAAAAAGCTCAACTAGGGACCATTTGCCATCTTTAATTAAAATTAAGATTACATTTTTCTTTCATTAGATTGATAAAAATGATTGTTTTCTCTTTTAGTAAAAAAGTACTGCAATAGACAATGTTAGAATTGAAGTCTTCAAATTTCGGTGGTAGAAGTCTAGTGTATATTTCTCTCCGGAAGTATACTTTTCTTGTTGAAACTGGTTATTCACAAATATTTTTTCTTCATACATGGCCTAAGGTTTTAATGGTATGAAGCCCTATATATTGATCATAAGTAAAATCTCATATAACAGAGAAACCTGCATGACGTTGGGTTATGGGTAATTCTTCATTGAATGGGGTTTATAAGACCTGTGCTTAAACTTCCTAGTTAAATGTGTGAATTATACCTAGCTATTTATATATATGTGTGTGTGTGTGTGTAAAATAATCAGTAATAAGTCAGTTTTGTACAGTTTCGACAATTTTGAGGTCATTTATAAAGTGATGAATAATTAAATTCCTAATCTTATGAAATAAAGAATTAATTATCAAAGCCGTAAGAGAACCAATAATGGATGAGACATGTACAAAGCAAAGGATACAAAACAATACCTATTGATTTCTCAGCAAATTACCCGTTCTAAAATTAATGATTTTAGAATAACGAGACTTCTCATGAAATAGAAGAACGACGAGACTGGCTATAAACTTTAAATTTTACATTATGCATTTAAAAAATGAAAAGTGAATTTTATATATATATATATATATATATATATATATATATATATATATATATACTCTTTTTATGTTACTATTTTTAAATGCATGTATATTTGACTGCAGATATATATGACATTTGTAGGAGAGCCATCAGAAATAATTTGATAATTTCGATTGGTTGAACTTGACCAACCTAATACTTAGCCCAAAATCATATTCATAAAATATTACTTGAGATTCAAATTTATCAATGTTAGAAACCTCAAACGCCTAAGGAAAGTGTCTTCTTTCTTCTTCTTCTTATCATTATTTTGTGGGCATTAGTTTAAGCAGTAATGCTTAGGGCAAGAAAAATATATCAAGCTAACTAGCAATTATGTGAACATGAATGGAATTCCTTGTTGCCAGTTCAAAGTGATCAATGTTCCTTATGTTGGAGAAGCAAACAATAGTTCTTAGAGTGTGAAACTGGCAGTGATGAATTAATTACTTCAATTCTAATATATTTCTTCCTCTATTCCTGGATCTATAAAGGTATATAAACAAGTATGAAGGTAAAAAATTATTGTTTAATTACTGAATTAATTACTTCAGGCCAAGCAAAAAAAAAAAAGTATGAAGGAAAACAATATTAGTGATTCTATATAATTGGGCTTTGGGTAAAACGTAAATTTAAGGGGAATGATATACGTATCAGGTTTTGCTTTTTTTTTTATTACGATCCAAAGGTTCATCGTAGGTTTTTTCTTTTGGGCTACTCGTAGTAGGTCCATTTAATAATTGGGCCTAAAGCCCATACATAATATAACTCATGTTGGGTATTTTTTTGGTTGAGCTAAAGGGTCATAGTAGGTCCATTCATATATCTTATTTCAAGGAGTTGGGATTCGAAATCTCTAACATAAACTCTAATGATTGGGCCTCTGGCCCATACATCATATAAATATTATTTTCTTCTCTTTGAGCTAAGGATTAAAATATTATTTTGATCTCTTACTTATTATAAAATCATCATTTTGATCTCTCAATTATTGAAATGTTCAATGTGATTTCTTATCTTTCAAAAAAATATTAAATTTAAACGTTTGAATTTAAGATTTAGAATTCATGATTTAATAGAGAAACTAAATTTAATATTTTTTTTTTGAATGGATTAAATGTGACAATTTTAAATGAGTGGACCTTAAAATAAAAATTTTATAATAAATAAAAGACAAAAAAATATTTTTCTCTTAGAGCTAAGACATTCATATATCATATTTTAAGGGGTTGAAGCTTGAAAATTTTATCATCGAACTTTTAAAATTGGGCCTCAAGCCCATGCGTCAGATAAACAAATTATGAGGTTTATTTTTATGTGTAACATAATTTTGACTAGAATTTATTTAATTATTTATTTTCATTTAGGTCTTTAATTTTTAATCTTAATTTTCAATTTGTATTATATTCATCCCTTAACTGTTTTTAAAATGGTTCATTTACTTTTTTTGGTTAATGTTTTGAAATTTGTCATTTAATATTCGTTAGTGCATGTTTTAATATGATCCTTGATGAATGTATCCAAAAGAGAGTAATATAGCACATTCAAAGTTAAGTTGTCAAATTTGATACGAGTAAATTAATTCAGGGAACAAAATGATAGTTAAGCCTGAAAATAATTGGCACAATTTTATTTATTTTTTTGGGTAACAAAGCAAATATAGAGATTTAAGGGTAAGAGATAGGAAAAGAAAAAAAGATACATGAACTTTTTAAATGTATGCTATTAATATTCTTAAAAATACTCTTTCAATCCCCCCACTTATCATAAAATTATCTTGTGGTTCCTCACTTATTAAAATATTTAAAATAGTCATTTACTTATTAAAAATTGTCACACATAATTTTTAATATTTTTTAAAAAATACCAAGTTCAGTTATTTTTTAAACTCTAAACCCTAAATTTAAAAAACTAAATCTTTTTTTTTTAAGTGGGGAGTTAAGTGTAATATTTTTCAATAAGTGGAGAATTATTTTTGACATTTTAATAAATGATAAACTAAAATAATAATTTTATAATAAATGAAGGAGTAGAAAAACAATTTACTTGTTAATATTCTTTAAAAACTATTATCGTAGAGTCCATGGTGTAGTGTTTATAATGGAAAAGAAAATGTGGTTTTGGGTTGTAAAATTTAATTACTGTAGATTCATTTTATTTGTAAAGAAGCATTTGTTATAGTATGGTCTCAAGTTCATCAGAAAGTCATTACAGGAAATATTGAGACGATGTGCTTTTTTATTCAACAAATCAATTCTTATGCTTTTTCCATTCAACATTCAAGTCATTAAACTGGAGTCGTGTTAAAGAGACTTGTAAGGACTTTCCAGATTTTGTTAATTTGTCGCAGTGTAAAATATATTTTTGTCCATTATTTGTTATAAAATTATGATTTTGATCTCTCAATTATTAAAATACTTAAAATAATCTTCATTTATTAAAAAAAATGTCATATTTAATCCTTCAATTCTTTTAAAGAATATTATATTTAGTCTATTAGATTTAGGGTTTAGAATTTAATAAATAAATCAATTTTAGTAATTTTTTAAAAAGTGAGAGATTAAATGTAATATTTTTTAATAAATCAAAAATTATTTTAAATATTTTAGTAATAATATACTAAAATAATAATTTTATAATAAATAAAATACTAAAAATGCTTTTTTCTCCCATTTATTACATGTGATTTCAGTTTAATTGGAGTGTGAAACCATTTATGAGATGAACAGTTTGGCCCAATGATTGGAATTAAGAAAATCAACAAAACTTGATTGAAGCTTTGTAATAATGACGAACGCCCCCACAGAGAGATGAGATTTTTGAATATTGATTCAACAATTTATTTTATTATTCTTTTTAACACTATATTTTGTCTGGCAATAATTATTATGTTTGATGTCTTTATTGTTGTGTAAAATATTTAAAATTTTTAGATAAAATAATAATTTAAGTAATTTTTTTGTACACTCACAATTTTAAGTGTATTACAAATTTTACCAATAATATTTGTTTTTTTAAAATTATTTAAACTTTGTCAGTGTAAGATCTTATTTATAATTTTTATGGTTTAAATTTTTACAATTCCTTCACTTATTCATCAATTTAATCATCATATTAAGAAACATTTTTCTAAAAAAGAACTAAGAACGAAAATTATTAAAAGATATTATATGAAGAATTTTACTAAAAAAACATTATTTGCACTGACACAAAGACCAAGATAAAACCCTATAAAATATATTTAAGGAAGCAGGGAATATATACAAGATGTATGGGATATTCTTTTTTCCTTAATTATATTATATTCATAAATTTTTTTATCGAATTTGATATGTCGATAAATAAAAAATGAAAACATTAACTTTATTTAATACTGTAAATCAATTCTTATAAGTTTAAGTGCCTTAATTCAAAGTCTATCAGTTTTTTGTGCAAATAGCAGACGAGAAAAGGGAACCAACAGACGTTGAGTGTTCTTAACAAAATTGATTCAAAAATTTTTCATAATATTTTAATTTAAAGTTTAAGAACTTATTTATAAATCTTGTGAATTTGAAGAACAAATTTAAATCATTAAATAGCGATAAAGGATCATTAAATTATTTCATTCTGAAAAACAAACTCATTGTAAAAGTAACTATATATATATATATATATATATGATATTATTCCAAAAAATAAAAATTATCTAATCAACATTATTAAAGTATCAATACACTCTTAATTTTCTTCATTTCACAATATTAAAAAATTGACACTAATTAATATAATAAGTTAAGATAATTTTAATAAATTTTATATTTAATTATTTAAAATAAAAAGTCACTTTTAATTTTTTGGTGTTACGTGGCCTAGCTAAGCATGTACTCCTTGTTTAACTAATATATATATATATATATATTGAGATTACGACATTGATATTGAATGTAACACGAATATTTAATATTAATAAGTTTTGTCATCATTGACATATATGTAAAGACATAATTACCGAAACATTATAATCTTATCAGCTTTGGTCTGGAACATTGAATGTGTTTGGTAGTGTAAACCATATAGGTAAGAGAACATTTAATGTGTAGGTCAACTTCTAAGTATTCTTTAATTAATGTTACGTAACCATCAACTTTTTGTTAACATGATTCACAGTAGAACCCTATGCACTGGTGAATATTGCAGAAAAAAGTGTGGCTAAATAGGGGATTTTATTTTATTTTTTATAAGTGATAAAAAAAATTGAAGTATCTTTCATCAACCACAGTTAAAAGACACAAAAAATATATATATATATATATATATTTCTACATATTCAAAATTAATTTGTTTATATATTAAATGAGTTTAGATTTTTTACAATAATTAAAATTATTGTAAATTATTGTCTAATTTATTTAATACTAAATTTTGACCGTCAATTTTAAAAGTTTTTTTTTTTACCAATTTTAGTATTATAATTTTAAATATAAGTCATTATATTTTTTAGAATAATTAATACTAATAATTAAATTTAACTGCAGATCATTAATACAATCAATCTACTTACAGTTAATATAAGTGCTTTAACTTATTTAAAATTTTGAATTAGTGTTCATCTCAGAAAAATTCTTTAAATCATATAGTGATTCTGTCAGATCACCAACAAATGAGCCCCTTGAACATTATTTTTTGTGTAAATAAATTCTTTAAATATTGTATTATGTGTACAAATAATCCACTTATACTGTATGTTATATATATGTGTAGTTTGTCCTTCTGAAATTTGTATTATGTGAAGACAACCCTTTAATATGTCATATTTATTTCTATTGATGACTCACTAATCATTATTAGTAGAATTTTTTTTTGCATATAATATAAAATTTTAAAAATATATTATCATATTTAAAACTAATAAAATTATTTATACATCACCCAAGATCTAAGTGAAGAGCTTCTGTACATTTTATTCTAAAAAGATAAAGTTGAGATGGTGGGCTGTTACGTTTGGCTGCCCCATTTTCATAGTGCATTTTGATGTCATATAAATAAAAGAGTAATAATATTTTTAATTTAGTATTTAAAAGGTTTAAAATTTTGTTTGTGCACTTAAATTAAAGTTTGTCTTACAAATATTTTTGTCTAATTTTATGTTGTGTCATATTTAGTGCACTCACAATTTTAAATGTACTGATATATTCATATTAATTTATATAATCTTGTTATTTTAGATGTTAACTCAAAAAATAATAATAATGTTAAAATTATATAACTACATTGTAACTAAGTGTATTATAAATTATGAGTGTACCATCAATTTTGTCTTTAATATTTAAATTTTTCCAAAATTGATTTCGTCTTTTGAACCATTGTTTGTACATAAGTAAAAAATTTTGTTTAAATGAATTATGTAGACTATAAATATTAGTTTTTAAATAAAAATTTTCAAATACAAATCATGATCATAAAAAGACCAAAATCAATTTTAAAAATATAATAAATCTATAATCATATTAAACCAATGTCAATCCAATCATACGCATATTTAAATGTAAGAATTATTGCTAATTATAAATTAAAGTTTTCATGGTGGGTTATTATTTTTTGATGAATGCTCTTGATAATAATGATTTGATTTCATAAAGTGACTCCACTTTCTATCAAGAAGAAAAAGGAAAATTATTGTTTACACATTGCATGATCACTCCTCTCGTGTCTCATCATTTATGTTGATCTATCTCTTGTTTGTATCTATGCTTTAGAATATAATATAAAGAAAATTGCAACAATAATGGGTCACAAAAAAATTACTCTAATTTTTTTAATTTGGTAAAATTATATTGGACATTTTCTAGCTTAAAAACATAATATTTGTTACGCATTGAAAGTTTCTTTTTTATTCATTTTTCAACAATGAAGTTAACTTTTTTACATGACTTGAAATAATAATTTTATTCTAGAAATGAAAATAAAAATAATTAAGTTGATGTCAAATTTGATCATAAAAATATAATTTTATGCTTAACTTGATAATTAAAAAAAGATAAGTAATTTAATTATTACAGTGGGGGCATATTTTTAAAAAGTTGGTTTCATTGATCACAAATAAAATTGAGAGGGAAAAGCGAGAGTCACTATCAGATATTAATATCATTACACTCAATAAATTGATGGGCACGTAGCACCTAATACATGAACCCTGAACAAATTAAGCTTCTTTTCCTTTTGCCTTATATAATAAAATTGAGAAAATAATTATTTTCCTCCTACAGTTTTTCACATTAATATTAATTTAGCATGTCATAAATTTAAAATACCCAAAATAATTCCTTAAAAATTTAAAAGTCACTATAACAAAAATGATCTCTCATTTGCATAGTATGAAAACAGAGAAACTTATTCTAGTGATATCAATATTTTTAAATGACTGTATTAATATTATAAATTTATAGAAAACCAAATTAATATTATTACATAAGATGGAGGAATATTTTTTTCTCTCTAATAAAAATTATGTATACTCTTCAAAAAGTTTCCAATCCCACGTTTTAATGCAAAAAAGAAAGTATGTGATCAATATATAATAATATATAAGGATAAGTAGCACATGAATCAACTACATTACAAATTCAAAAGTGGAGAATTTATGAAAAAAAATAATCTACAAGTAGCATTACTTTTACTATTTTTATTTCTTAATTATAATTGTTTAGCTTTCACGTAATTGTCGACTAGAGATATTTAAGCAGCCAAGTTGGAAGCAGAGTCAGTGTGCAACAACCAAGGCGGCATCATAAATGAAAATTAATATTTTTTCTTATTTCATTTATTTTTCAATAATTGAAGAGTAAATTACGTGGACTTTTTTTTTTTTTTTGAGTTTTGCTGAAATAATACGGATATGTCTTATATTTTCAAAATATATGCACAGACTACCCTTAAACTAACGAGTTATCCTACAATTTAATCCAATTCAATTTTACTTTAAAACTAAATATATTATTAACATGAATATTAAGTTATTTTCTCACAATAATTGCAAAGGTTATGAGATAATAACCTACATATTCATGCGCTTAATTGATCATTTCCTTGAAAAAAAAAAATGAAGGTCTTTTAGTCAAAGCGTGTGAAAAACATAATTTATATAATAGTATTATTATTATTAATTAATAATTGTAATTATCAACTTGTAATCTAATAATATTACCCATCCCTCTCATCTAAAATAGCTCTTCACTTCATACGTACCTATAATACAAAAATTCTAAATAAAAACAAACAAAGTAAAGTTTGAGTTGAAATGATTATATTTTATTCTATTTTTTAAAAAAGAAAAATTGATTACATGGTACAGTTGTGTTGTTTCAATGATTCATAATTTGAATTTTTAACAATGTTTTTAAGAATAGTGATGGTTGAATTGTACAATTTTTTATATTTGAATCGACAATGCATTTAAAATTTTTTTATCACATGCGATCTTTAACTTTAAATTAAATTGTCAAATCATATCATTTTTTAATAATAACTGTTAAATTTATAATTTTTTAATAATTGTAGCAAATCTAAATTGCATTGATTTATGCATGTGATATTGAGATTTATTGATTAAAACCCAAGAAAGAGAAAAGAAGAGGACTGAGTTTGGACGTACAAGGAAAGAGAAAAAATTGTCTCAAAAATTGATAGAAAGTGATATACTTTGGCCATATTGATATAATAATAATAATGAAAGGGTTTAAAGACAGTGGTGTGTGACATGTTGATAAGAATAAAATGTGTAGCATACAAAATGAATTAAATAATAATAATAATAATAATAATATATTCAATGATAGAGAGAGAGAGAGAGAGAGAGAAAGAGAGACCTGACAGTACATCAAGCCCATTGGTGTTGCTTGAAGACAAATATTCCAATAGAGGTTGCTGTATGTCCAGTTGCAACTTGATAGTTGATAGTGATATTTTTTATTTATTTATATGAGAGAATAACAGTAAAAACTTTTAAGTTTAAAATATTTATAATAATGGACTATGAATTGTAAGAATTTTAAAACCATTTTTTATTTTAAAATATTTTATTTAAATACTTTGAAAAATGTTGAAGAGTATATACGTAGGTATTTCAAAAAAATCTCGTGTTGTTTGAAGTGTCAAGCTATATATATATATATATATATAACATGTGATATTGAACTGAATAAAGAGTTAAAAATAAAAACTTTGTGCATAGGGCTAATAGGCTCATTTTGGTAGCCAATTTAAAAAATAATAATTTGTGAAATTATTAATTTTTTCAACTCCTCCTTTAGAATCTTTATTATAAAAAATAAAATAGTCTAGTTTCTTTGGGTTATAGACACACAAATTTTTTTAAGGCTCTTATCTCTTCTCTTTCTGTCATCTGTCAGCTTCTGGTTTTTATTACTTGCTCAAAAAAATCTATTTAATTTGAAGAGAAATTCAGGTGTGATAAAATATTCCTTAATGACACAATTCTTTAACATGATTCTGACTATGTACATATTGGCAATAATCATTCTCTATTCATTCCAATAGAAAATACATAATAAAAAGATTTCAAAATAAGATTTTAGAATCCAAGAATAAAGTCATTGAGAGTAAGAACTTTTTAATATTAACATCTTTCATAATAATTTTAAAACTTAATGTTTTTTGTAATAAATATTTTATATTAATGGACCTTAATTATAATTTTTTTCAATTTATATTTCTCTATGTTAGAATATCGTATAATATCTAAGGAATAAGTCTGTTAAGATATTATAATGTGTGCACCCATAAGGGGTGCTTATTAAATAACGGTAAAATAGTAATTATAAGAATTACTACTAAATTCTAACTCTAGCTAGTCTTTTATAAATAGGGCTAAACTAGTGTACGATGAAAAATAACTCATTAGAGAGTGAGACTTGAGACAGTCTGATTAGAATACCTGTGAGTATTCTGCAGTCATACTTGAGAGGAAATTTAGGGTGTGAAAACCCAAAAAACACCTAATACATTGTGGGTATCTCATCCGACATACACCCAATATATTGTGAATATCTCATCCAATCAGTAATCCCAACTAGAGATCAATAAAGTTTTGCAAATTAGGATATCAATGTAAGTCTCTTACCCAATTTTGAATTTATATTTTTGTGTTCTTTCATTCCCTTCACTCTAAATCATATCTTAGCCACGTGTCAAATGTACATATGAGGCCCGTAACTTCTGAGTTTTCATACTGAGTTTGACAACTATATTACACATATATTTCCATGTGGCTCTTGTGATAAATTTGCGCAGTTGCAGAAGACTCTAGAGTTATCAAATTAACAAGCAATTAGACGACTTCTTTTCAGATTAATTATCAATTCAATCTTACTTTAATTTGATGTTGAATAATTTTCATACCCCACTATTTTTTATGAAATTGAAATTTTACATAACAAATATTTCAACACAAAAACAATTTATTTTAACTTTTGAATAAAAGGATAGCTAGATGACAAACGTAATTTTGAAAAATATCTGTTAAAAAACAAATTTCTGTTTTGGTACCTAGATTTGAATATTCCTTTTTTTTTTTATGGCCAATCAAATATATTAATATTATGCAACGCGTTAATTTTATTAAATAGTAATAACTTTATAATATATGCTAAATATAAATAAATAAAATAATATTTTTGAAATAAGAAAATTATCAAATTAGTCCCTCACTTTTACAATCTAACAATTTGATCATTTATAAATTTATAGTGACAAATTAGTTATTCATTAATTCAAATAGAGTGACGAATTTTGTACAAATTTAAATTTGTAAATGATTGACTTTGTATATATTTGAATTTATGATGAGCTTATTTGTCTAGTTAATTTATGAGGGATCAAATTTTCACTAAATATAAAAATGAAATATTAGTTTTATAATTTTCTCAATGAAGAAAATGCAGCAAGTATAAACTAATCAAACGTTGGAGGAAGTAGATAATTTTTTTCTTCTAGGTTTAGTAAGGGAAAAATGTTCGTCTGACCAACCAATTTAAACTTTCTATATTTATTAAGAAATAAATGAATTTTACTATTAATATTGAATGAATTATATGACCTAATAGTTCTAACTAAATTTAAAGGTGGGGGGAGGGGGGTGATGGTAAAAAATTTCAAAACTTTTAATGGGATAATTCAAATTTTTAAAATAGTAGAGGCATTAAAACAGGTTCGACCCACTAGGTTGAACCCGCGTAATCTACCAAAAAGGTTGGTTGGGTTGAGAGGTTCTTTTGAGAACTCTTTTAATATATTTTTATCAACTCAACCTATTCAACTCGCAAGTTAAATGGTTTGCCCTTTTAAAAAAAAAAAAAATTTTCATTCACCCAATCCAGTGCCTCAGCCCACTTTTCTATTTAAAAAAATTAACCTTAAGTACTGTGTTATCTCTATTATTTTGTAATTCGCCAAATTTAAATATTCTGCTCATAATTATATTCTTATTATTAATTAATTATTGAATTATTAGATTTTTAATTTGTTGAAACTTGCTTTTTATTTAATTATTTTTTTATTTATTTATACTAATATAAAAATTATTTAATTAAATAAGACATATGTTTAAAAAAAAATCATATTTAAATTTTTATAATTTTTTATTTTATTTATATTTTTTAGTGAGTTAAATAGGTCAATCTATTTAACCCATCAAATAAAAAAAATAAATTAAAATTTTAAATCCATACGATAAATTAAAAGAATAGGCCCACCTAATCCACCGTATAGATACTCGAGTTGGCCACTCTGACACTTCCACAAAAAAAAAAGAAAAGTCATCTAAAAATTCGGATTGGAAAGGTTAGTTCGTTTGTTCGGGAAATTACACGTTGCAGAGGAATTTCTTGGTAACGTGGAGTGTCCAGGTTCAATGAATGTTATGACACCTAATATATATCATTACATCACATTATTTAATTATTAATAATAAAGCTTCTGTGAAACAAATGAAACAAACATTCAAAAGTCTATGAATAATGATTGGCTGTACTGAATCAAAACTCTGACGAGCATCTTATCCTGCTGTAAACATTTATTAAAAAAAAAAAAAAACATATAGAACACATTTGGATGTTTAAGATTAATGTTGTAGAGATATATGTTTCAGAGGAAGTGGAGAACCGAAGACGTGTTCAATTAAATGATTGATGATCTGAAAACGATGTATCTATCTGGCAGATCTGCTAATCCAATATATGTTGCCATTATATATTTTTTCTTTTATTTTCTTGGGTGAAATATTCACATATTATTTTTCTGACATTTCTGTGTTTATAATTTATATTTATGCTATTTTAATTTTTAAAAATTTTACTTAATTTTTATAACATTGTATTTTAATTTTAATAGAAACTTTTATCTATGAAAATCTTCATATATAGGTCCGTTTTCATCCTTTGGGAAATGAAACTTTAAGCCCAAAAAAAAAGCAAGATTTCAATTAATTTTCTTCTCCATATAATAGGTGTTGCAATATTGATTCAATTCAATTAGGGACTAAAATACTCTATAAAATAAAGTAAAAAGATAACACTGTTCTAATTAAATGAGAAGAATTAAATTATATTTTTGTGTAAATTACAGGAACTTAAAATATAATCAAACTTATAATTATGTAATTTTAAAAAATTGTTTACAATATACAATATTATATTAAAAAAATATTGAAACTAATATGTGAACAAGTAGATTTTTAAAAACTCTGACAAGCATCTTATCAACAATGGAAAATATGAATATTTTATTAAAATAAAAATAAAATTTTTTATGTATTTATAATTATGAGTAGATCTAATTATAATATAGGGATATAATTATAATATTATTATTTTTAGACTGATATTATTACAATTATATTCCTATATTATAATTGAGTATACTAATATACTTAAAATTGTTAGTATACTAATGTATACAACTCATTTTGGTATGATTAAGATCGATAAGAAGTAAGTTAGGTAAAATATATATAGCGTCAAAGAAAACAAGTAGTAAGAGGAAGCGGAGAACCGGAAACGTATTGAATTAAATGATTGAAGTTTACAAAATAATAATAATAATAATAATGAAATGGCAAATCGGTCCCTAATCCATAATTAATTTTTTTTTTCTAAAACCTGATTGGCTTTTTCTGTTTAATGAGATTGGCTCATGTGATAATACGTTCAAATTCAAACTTGGAGTCAGATGATTATGGCTATTTAATAAAATAAAATAATATATATATATATATATATATATAAAATTTATGGTTATGAGAGATCATATATAACGGATTGCTAATTAATTTTATGATAAAATGAAAAATAATATATAATAAAGTTTTATGTCCTCGGATATTGATGGAATTTGCGAACCTTCAAGAGTCGATAATATCTTCTCCTCTTTAAACCTTTGCCTCTGATATTGTGATTTCATTAAAATATTAAGTATTAAAATTAGACATTTCATTTAATCAAATTATATAAATAATCCTGGTAAGTAGATTAAAAAAATCATTGTGTGATGAGACATAGGGTCTAGCGATTGAAATATTCAAGATATAATTATAATTATAATTACCATAAATTTCAAATAAATATTATAAATGACCTTACATTTTAAAATTATTATAAGAATTAATTTTCTTATTTTGAAAGATTCAATCTAGGAACTTTAAAAATATATAACAAAATAATCTCAAGGTAAAATTTTAAAGTCTCAAAACTGGTTTTAGGATTTACAAGTAAAAAAAGAAATAAAGATTTTTCTAACTAGTGCCGGGTACCATTGATCATTAATCAATGAAATTAGTCTAGAATAATTTATTATACTCACTAATAAAAATAAATAATTATTAACTAAATTTATTGATTAATTATAATTTATTATGTACAATAAATAATTATTAATTAGTGCTCTTCCTTAGGAAAACTAAAAAAGTTAACATTCTTTATAATAAATATTTTGGGTTTAATCTGGTTATTCCATAGAATATTCTATTATGAGAAATAATTATAATTAATGATCATAAGTTTAACATACATATTCTAGAGGACCTTAAATTTGAAAAATTATTCTAAAAAAATAAAAGATTAAATATTTGTTTGCTTTGAAAGGTCCAAGACTTTAACAAGATGATCTAAAAACAAGATTTTGGAATCCCAAGACAAAGTTTTAAAATTTAAAGCAATATATACTACTTGTTATTAAAATTTTCAAAGTAATTTCAGAATTTAGAGTATTTCATAATTAATCTTAACCGATTATTCTTTAGAATATTCTATAATTATAATGTGAATAGGATTGATTATAGCACAACTTGTCATGTTCGTGGAGAACAATGTGAGGTCTGAACAGCACAATTCACTAATGGTATGATTGTCTTTTTGACAGGAAAAAAGGTGGTTGTTGATTAAGACACTGCCCAATGCTAGTGTCTAGAGAAACCACATGTCCTTTGTCGTCTTGGCAATGCAGTGTATCAGAATTTGTGACTTTTTTTTGGTGTTTCTTGAATCCTACACGAACACTCACACACAATCACATGTCAGGATTTTGGACGTTGGTCCATGTAATGTTACAGTAGGATATGAGCAAAAAATATCAATCAGTCTTGCTAACAGTTAATCTAGCGTATTAATTTTAATAAAATTATTTTTAAAAAATAAAAATTATTTTAAAATAATATTATTATAATTAATATATTAAATTAATTATTACATAAATGTATAAATATATAAGTACTGATTAAGATTTTTTTTATTTGAATCATTCATATTTTGTGGTTGTAAATTGATGTCCTATCATCCTTTTACAATATCTTCTTTACAATTGTGTAACATAGAGGTGTCTCTTCACAACCGTTAAGAAATATGATTTCATGATTATCAATTTGATTTTTTTCTTTTTACAATTTTTTGCTGCATGGATTTTTTTCAAAAGTAAATTACTATCCAACTAATTTGCACATTTCTCGAGGTCAGATTCTTCTTTGATTTTAAAAGTACAAAATATACTTTCAATTTTTAATTTATTACAAAATTATTATTTTTGTCATTTATTTATTAAAATATTTAAAACAGTAATTCACTCATTAAAATATATTATACTTAATTTTTCACTTTTTTAAAATTATCAAATTTAATTTTTCTACTAAAACTTAAATACTCAATTTATGGGACTATATCAAATATTTTTTTTGCAAAAATACGAGATCAAGTGTGACATTTTTTAATAAGTGGATAATCATTTTAAATATTTCAATAAGTAAGAGACTAAAAAAATATTTTACTCAATTTTAAAAGTTCATTTCTTCTTTAATTTAGTGTGTTTAATAAAATAAATTTTATGGTTAATATATTTAAACTTGAGTAGTCAAATATAACCAAGTATAATAAATTAACCTACATATAAGAGCAAATATTCTATCATAGGATTTTTTTACTGTAGACATTGTATATCCTATTATTCATATTACTTCATATATTATTTTAATTTAATTCTTTTGAAAAAGTGTCAATTATTAGATTGACATTTAATAATTCACACTCTACCATATTTCCAAAGTATATAACATTTTATCAAATATAATGTTATTTTGAGCTAGATTTACTGCCTCGACATTACATGTTAACACACAGATATATATATATTATTTCTAATTCAATTTTATGAAAAGAATATTAAATTAATTATTCACTTTTATATTTTGTGACAATTTAATTCTTAATAAATTAACTGTAATAAATCAATCACTCAAAAATAATATTTTATAAAAAATTAATTCATCGTGAATCCAAACAGAATGAATATTTTGTACAAATTTAAATTTTTAAAGAATTAATTTGTTATGATTAATTTTTAAAAAATGAAATTGTCATAAGATGCAAAAGTAAGAACTAATTTTGCCCAATTTTACTTAGTATAAAATTATTTCACTTTCCTCACTCTTAATCCATCATACCAAAGTTAATCAAATTAGATAAGGAAATTAGTTCGAAGATTATAACAAATTCTAGAGTATAATCTAAGCAGATTTTCTTAGGCGGTAAATTCATAGAAATTTGACTCCTTTTGGTCTCTCACGTCTTTTGAACTCGACGCAATCAAAAGCAGAGCAGACTCTCTTCTCATCCAAGTCAATATCTAAAATTCTCCATTGAATTAGTTTGTGTGTCCATCCAGGTTAAGTCATTCTTTCAACAATCTTATGCCTTGAGTGCCAATCATTATTTTCCTCCTGATTTTAAATGTGAGTTTTTCTAATTTTTTCCCTTTTTATGTTAAAATCATTTTTAATATGAAAATTAAATTATAATAAGCTTTTTTTTTTTAACTAATACAAGAAGAAAAGATAGAGTAAAATATATTTTTTAGTTTCTTATTTATCACAAAATTATCATTTATGTCTTTCACTTAATACTATGTCCAAAATGATCATTCACTTATTACAAAATGTCACATTTAATTTTTTTTAAAAAATCAACTTTAATCTTTTAGGTTTAGAATTTAGAGTTTAATAAAGGGACTAAATTTGATTTTTTTTTAAGTAAGGAACTAAGTGTGATATTTTTTAATGATTGAAAAATTATTTTAGACATTTTAATTATTGAGGGACTAAAATAATAATTTTATGATAAATTAAAAACCAAATATATAATTTTTTTGAAAAAAGAATGTGGGACCCATGCCTCTTGTTTAATTATTATGGATCATATGTTTCTTTCCTCACGGTGATGACATCGTAGACTAATATTGTTATAATTTAATTAATTATAAATACAAATAATAAATTAAAAGAAATAAAATGCATATATTTTGTTTATATGCATCTCTGTTCTTTTTTTTTTTTTACCCCTTCAAGAAAACTAAATTAGGGAATTGCCTCTTCCTTTTTCTCCGATCATGTAAAACAAAGTATGCGATACTTCAGACATTTGTCTCATCTCTCTCTCATTTATGTTCTTTCTTTCTTTTCCTTCCTATCATTTCATACAATACATTAACTTTTCACTGTTTTATATATGTGGATTGTGATTTCTGTTTCTCAAATTATGATTTAAATTTATATTCTATTTTATAAAAAGAAAAAAAAACATGATTTTGGAACCAATAAACCGGAAAGCCTTTAGCATTGTGTTTGTAGATATAAATAATTATAATACGATATTACTTTTTTCTTGTACCAATCAATATCAATTTTCTTAGACCAAATTAGTTTATTTTATCATAATATTTTCGAACAAAATTCACCATAATTTTAATCCAAAGAGTGAGAGGTAAACTTTTTTCTAGGCCAAAGAGTAAATGTTTACATTAATAAGAAAGAAAAGACTCAAATGAAACTCACATGATCAAATAAGTTCATTGTTTCATAAGAGCAAATTAACATAGACTTTTTATATTTATTGGGACTGTACAGATTTAATGGGTAATATTAAAATAGTATTTAAATTTGACAACAGTAAAACCCAATTTGGTAACTTTGAATTACTGAAATTAATAAAATTTAAAATTTTGATCCAACATTGATTATCAAATAAATTACACAACGTAATGATACGCATTTTACGTGCATAACTGTAAAAAATTCCTCTCTCAGCTTATGAAAAAAAGAAACCTCCCTCTCTCTGTACTCTCATGAATTGAGTCATCATGTTTATCAACTTCATAATTTTTGTTTACGTATAATACTTTTATGAAAATATTCATAAGAAATGAAAATGTTAGGCTTAAATCATATCCATTTCTTTTAATTAAGATAAGGGTGGACCCCTCCTTCAAATGTGTATAATAGAAAGCACAGTGTGAATACATACACCTGAAAGATTGAATCATAATTGTATGGTAAAATTCATATTTATCTGGAGAGGATAAGAACTCATAACAGAAAATCAGCAAATACAGACACAAAATATAACCTGCAATATCCAATATTATATATTGTGTTAATCCAAGTAGATAATGTATATTCGTGGAAAATTCTTTTGGTTTTTGCTTTAATCACTTTGAAACAAAAAATCACAGAATTTTGATTCAAAATGAAGGAGGCAAATGTATGCGTTGAAACAGAAAAAGTAGAAAGGCACTCATGTGAAATGGGTTCATGATTTCATGTAGAAGCCACCCTTTTCTCTTCCCTTCTGAATTCTGAATTTCTGATGACACCATCTCTGTCACACCATGCAGGTCATTACCTCTCTGTATCAACACACAGGGAGGGACCCATTATGCCAGCAACAACGAATAAATAATTGTACGGCCATGATCTATTAAGACGTTCTCATCATCAATCAGCAAATGGATATACATAAACCACAGAAGGTTCCTCTTGTCATCTTGAATGTTCACGTTCAGGCTCCCAAAAAGTTCTATAAGAGGCAGACGTGTCTGTCATAGTCATATATAACAGAGAGAGAGATGGAGAGAGAGCAGAGAAAGAAGCCCTTTGTTTAATTTATTTCTGTGTGCTTCTTTTTCCTTTCTTATTGATTGTTTCCAGAATTCACAGAGAAAAAAAAAAAAAAACAAAGTAAGCAACAAAAAGTTGTTACTCATTAGTTTCTGATTTTGAACACCCCTTCAGTATATTTAGAATTTTTCTTCCATTTTTTTTTTTCTGAGTGATTCTCGAGATTTTCCCTCCTGGAAATTCTGTCAACTTTATGTGTTGTACTTAGACCTTGCTTGGCCTGATTTTCCGTTTAATGGAGTACGATTTCAAATTTTTACTCATTTGGGTCACATCCACGTTCACGTGAACTTCCAATCTTAGCTCAGAGCGGAAAGTTGAAAATTTGCTTCCGGTTTTAGTGTCATTTTATAAGTACCATTTTTAACTTTATAGACCCAGATTTGAAACCACAAAATTAATTGTGATGATAATGGTCAACGATTTTTCCTTTAGTTTAATCTAATTTTATTAACGAGATTTTCTGCTGCTCCAAGATATTTTTCCGTTCTGTAGTTGTGGTACATTTAATTTTAATCGTCATTTTATGAAGGTGAGTTGTTGGTGGAGGAGAAGAGTATCCTCGAACCACACAGAAAATTAGGGAGATTTGCTGAGAGCATTTGGGAGGGAAAGCTTGGAAGATGAACAACTCTGTCTCGGATAACAGTTTTTACATTGAAAGTGATGAAGATGAGGAAAAGGAACTACACAAAGGAGAAGATGATGGGAACGATTCAGATTCTTCCAATGATTCAAATGAAAACCAGCAGCAGAACAAGCCCAGTTCGCATAACGTCTCGTGGCCTCAGAGTTACAGGTCAACTCCCTCTCTGCTTTCGTAATTAGATTTGTAAATTTGTGGGCTGTTTATTGAGTCCATTTATTGTTTTATTTGCCTTTTTCATTTTGAAAACATCAAACTCAAGAAAATCCTATTTCATGGGAAGATGGTTAATTTAATAATCCACCCCCTCCCAAAATTTTTCCATCATAGGATAATGTTTTTGCTTATTTGGTGGATTTACAAATTTCTTATGAACTTATTTAGTATAGGTTACAGAATCTGAATTTTCCCATAGTCAAGTATCTACGAAAATACCCAGCTCATGACGGAATCTCTTTAGCAATTTTGGCTGTTTGGCTATTATTAACACGCCCAAGTTGAGTCAAAAAGAGTAAAATATCACCACCCTTGCCTGTTGAATGACTTCTGATTTAATACGTCTCTCTATTTGCTGAACAAAGCCAGGATGCAGTAGCTGAGAAAGATATCTTTAAATCCAATTTCGGTTAGCGTGTTATAAAGTATGAATGCTTCAAAAAATGACCTGTGTCTGTGGTAGACAATAGTATAAGATACATTACGATTCTTCAAATTATACACGTGGATACTTCAAATTTTATTATGTCATGATTTCCGTTTCTGTGTTGTGTCCTATGTCCATTTTAATGTCTATACATTTTAGTTATACCTACATGGCCTTGCCTTATTCATCTTTGTGGAAGATCAGATGTCATATGATTATGTCTTGTAGCGGAAAAGTACAAAATGGTACCTTCATATTCATTCGGATCATATATAAAGTTTACAGGCCAATATTCTCAGTCAGTATTGCTAATTTATTGATTCTATGACAGTCATTTAAATTTTATCTTTAGTGACTGAGGTGATGCTGTTACAGCAAAGGTTGTAAGTTGCAATTTTTCATGTAAATAAATTATACATTCCTTACATGATGAAAGAGGACGATAATATAGTTTTGACTGGTATAAAGGTGTTATGATTGAAAGAATATTAGATTTAAGTGAGGTGTGAATCCATGTAGATTTATCAGTTCAGAGTGCATCAACCGGAATACTTATTCTGTCGTAATAAATGTTTCAGGCAGTCAATTGATCTATACAGTAGTGTACCATCACCGAATATTGGATTTCTGGGCACTCCTTCATTATCGAGATTAAGTAGTTCCTTTCTTTCTTCATCTCTAACAAGAAGGCACACTCCTGAAACGCTACCTTCAGCAGCAAAACCTTTGTTACAGCCAACAGCAGATGAGCAACAGAGACGTAGCTCTCATACTTTGCTTCCTCCTCTTCCATCTTGGAGGTCTATGATTAAGAAGGATGCTTCCAAGGTTTCTCACGAAGTTCCAATTCCTCGCCATTGCTCTTATGGACAAGCTGTGCTTAATGGTAAGCATCTGAACCTTCGCTTGCTATAGTATAGGAATTGATATCTGTTACTAGAAAATTATAGAAAACCCACTTCCTCCTGAATGAGTAAAAGAGAAAGAAGCAAGATTAAAGAAGAAGGACCAAATTAATAATGATGATATACTAAATATATGAACAAAAAATATTGTGTGAACTAGTTGATACACTGAATATGTCATGTACTGCAATGCAAGTTAATTAATCATCACCAATGTAGCAGTAGTTCTACTTGTTCCTCTCTATTTCTTAGCAAATGTCCACTTACATTATTGACCTGAGGACATCTTGCCAACTCTAATAAGATAAGAACCAGCATAAAAAAGATAGAATATAATTGTTCTTTTCCCGTTACAATTTTGATGCATGTATAACATTAACAAGCTCGGTTGTGAAGAAGTGACGTTTGTCCATACTCAGAATAATGCATATCATGCACTGAATACAACCTAACAGGCTGGCCAATATGCATAGGGACAGTGGTCAACTGTGTATTACAAACATACCATAAATACATACATACGTTCAGATATATATATATGTGTGTGTGTGTGTGTGTTTGCTGTGACTGGTGATCTTAGAATTACTGCAGCTACATATGCGGATGCTCAATTGCCCTCTTGAGCAAATGGACCACATTAGTTAATAATGTAAACTATGCTCGATAAGAATAATGTTCATATAAGCATCTTCTCTTCCGTAACTTTGAATAATGTATTTCTTCTATATCTTTATATTTATGAATATACACTTTGTGGAAACAGCTGCAGTAAATAATTTGAAGTAAAAAGAGTTATTTATCAATACTTTTCATATCATCATTTCATTTTTATCATCCTTGCAAGAACTATTCAAACTAGTTGATTACCTGTTAGTAAATTATGTCTGGATGTTAATGACTGTTATGGATCTAGCTTAATTTTACGGTGTTCTTGTAAATTTTGTTCTGGTTTCTGTCACCATAAATTGGCCACCAAAATTTAAGTTATTTGTAATAGGATTATCTGTTTGTAAACCTTGACATATGTTCGTTGAACGTAGATGTATGAATATACTAAGAGGCTGACACATATTCAGCTTTCTATGTGAATATGAATAGGTTATTTTGAAGGCACATGCCATGCACTTTAAAACTAGTCAAGAATGCATGTCTTACTCTTACTTTGGCTTTTCCAGGCATAAATGTTCTCTGTGGTGTAGGAATACTTTCCACCCCTTACGCTGCCAAAGAAGGTGGATGGCTTGGGCTTTCTATTTTGTTGATTTTTGCAGTTCTTTCCTTCTATACTGGGATCCTTTTGCGTGCCTGCTTGGACAGTGAACCTGGGCTAGAGACGTACCCTGACATTGGGCAAGCTGCTTTTGGTACAGCAGGACGTATTGCCATCTCGGTAAGTCTGTCTGCTGATCTCTAATCTTGTTTGATTGTACTTTCGTATACTTATTAACCTGTGGGGTACATATGGAGCAGCCTTGTTATAGAAGAAATGGGAAGGGTTTTTTTTTTGGGGAGTAAATTTCTTTTAGAATAAAAATGAATAGTCTCTAATCAGTTGTTTACGCTTTTTCCTTTTGGCTATGGCGGATGCAGATTGTACTATACGTGGAATTATATGTAAGTACAGCTTCCTTCACTCAGTGCATCTTCTTTTGGAGTCTCACCCATTTTCAATTATGCATATGTAAATAACATCAGAAAGGATGAAATTGACTGAATCACTCTCAATTTGGGTGCTACAGTTGAATCTTATTGGCTAAGCTTCTCCTATAACCTGGCTCTATATCTGGATCCGATACATAGTTTTCTTTTCATGTTTTTTGGGCTCTCCATTAGTCATAGTCATATAGTGCTGATAGCCTTTGCATATAGTTGACAGTTTCCCATTTAACATAGCCATACATGCTCGGTGACGGCATATTTGTGTTTAAGTTGTTCAAGTACTGCACCATGATTTGTCTTGCAGTTCTCTGCCTTGTTTTAATGCCATAGTATAAAGCAGAGTTAGCATTTGGAAATGTCGCAGCTAAAAGCAAGAGATTAATGTGATTTCATCATTTGAACAGAAGGTTATTGTCGTCAGCTTCAAAATAATGAAATAATTAACTTTTCTAATAGATAATTGATAAAACTCAGATTGGACATTTTTAAACATGCGGTCATGCTGGCAATTCTCCGCAAAATAGACTGTGAGGATTTCTGAAATGACATTGCTTAAGGAAGAACGGTGCTCAAGACACATAATCTTGTGTACACTTTATAGATATGTAGTTTATACTAATAAAATACTAACAAATACGCATGCATGCACATATTAATGACATTTTTATATGAACATAAATCAGAAAAATCATCTTATGAGTCCTGGTAGCTAGTTATTGTGGGCCTATTAGTCCTCTACTGCTCTCTATTGCCAGAAAGTAAATGACCATCTATGACTCTTTACTTTAAAATCCCAACCAGTACTTGACTGCGTTTGAAGGTAATACCAAGTTCCCTTCTACTTTATTTCTGTGAAAAGTGCAACTTTCATGAAGTACTATTTTCTTAAAAGTCAAGATGCAGATGATGACTATAGGAACTGTAATTAGAGTAGAGCATGCAAATGTTTTGTTGGAAACATGTGTAAAATGTTACAAAGAATGGCTATCCAGTCAATGCTAGATTTCCCCTCCAAATTAGTAACAATCTAATAAACAATTTTTGTAGAAGGAAAGCTTTCCAAAGATGATTTGTTGCACATTGCAGAATTTTGAATTAGGCTGTCATATTCAATAAGAGATGGTGATCCTGACAAACTTTTCTGTTTCAGTCTTATATGCTGAACTTTTGAAGGATTGGAATTGAATATATTTGTCATGCCCTTTTGTGCATATAAAATTCATGAATCGCATGACAATGCTATTTTGTTATGCTGATATTTTTGGTCCCGGTGGTTCTTACAACTTACCATCATTTCCTTGTAAGTCTTTCATATTGGTACCAATTACTTGACCTATTAAAAGTTTCTTCACGCAGGCTTGTTGCATCGAGTATATAATTTTGGAGAGTGATAACTTATCTTCATTATTCCCAAATGCACACTTAAATTTGGGTGGAATTGAATTGGATTCACATGTTCTGTTTGCACTGCTGACCACATTGGCAGTTCTTCCTACTGTTTGGCTCCGTGACCTAAGCATACTCAGTTACATCTCAGGTAGGAGTCAATTATTTATCCATTATCTGAAACAGTGCTGAATATTTGTCTCATTAACATTATCTCAAAGTTCATGATACCCTTTTCTGCGCCATTGTTGACTGAAGTCTAGAGAGCCCCATTGGTTCGCTACAGCTGTGAAAAGTATTCTTCAGGGTGCTTCTTGGAAGCACTGAAAAAGTATTCTAAAAGAAACATTACCAAATACAAATTGAAGCTTTTGTAGCCATAATATTCTCAAATGGGATCTTAGTATACCCACACAAGCCTTAGAATGAGCCTAATGATTTTTCCAATCCTCCTTGCTATCAGAAGATAAATCCTGAACAAGAATAAATATATATTTTAGCAAGACATACTTGAGCTAATGGGACATGTCACATGACTTCCTAAAGAGGATTAAGAAAGCTTCAATTATTCAAAATTTTAGAATCTTTTGAACGACAGGATCCTAAATGGTTCGTGGCTTTCCACCTAAAGCCATGCCCTAATATGTGAATGGCCCGTGCAAAATAGAAAAACCGGCCATATTAGCCAAACTAGTCTGAACACAATTATGAAAAGTTTGAAGCAAAATCAACACATTTAAGGAGTAACTTCTCTTCTTGTGAAACCTCCATAGCCTCTGGACCCACCAACGAAGCCCCTCCCCAGCTCTTTGCGAAGTATCTTCAAGGAACACCATCTATGTCATATGACAACCAGATTCTTAATTGTGCTTCTGATCCATTAGTTGGTGTAGTTGAGGTCCTTTAACTCTAGTTTTCTTGGAAAATGGAGATGCTGGATTTGTTTCCAGAAATTTATGGACACGTCAACACCTCAAGTATCTCTATTTAACACCCACATGATCCTTGTCCATGTTTCACCCATAATATTTTTATGCATCTCTACAATCTTCTGGACAAATTTAAGCTTTCTGAAGACATGAACTTTAGAACTATGGCCTCATAATGACTCCGCTGCCTCTACTGCTTTTGAAAATTTCAGATTGATTAATTCCATCGATATTTAATTATCGCAATCTAAATTAAAAGAAATGCTTAAAGGTTAAAAGTTAAAAATAATTACAATGCATGAAACGTATTTGCAGCTTCTTATATGTTCATTGTTATTTTCTCTCTTTTCATACGATTACTCTTTGCCATGAATTTAACCGCTTGTCACTGAGAAGTCAAATACTACACTATTATTATTGTTATTATTTGGAGGACTTTTATAACTGTTTTCCATTTTTGGTCCAGCTGGAGGAGTTATTGCATCAATTTTGGTGTCTCTCTGCTTGTTGTGGGTTGGCCTAGTAGATGGAGTTGGATTTGAGCACAAAGGAACACCATTGAATCTTGCAACTCTTCCTGTTGCTCTGGGTGTCTATGGTTACTGCTACTCAGGACATGCTGTGTTCCCGAACATCTATACCTCAATGGCAAATCCAAACCAATTCCCTGCAGTGCTTCTAGCATGGTAAACCAATGGTATTTTTAATTTAGCCACCGGGAATCTACAGTTCTACAGTCACTTTCCCAAATAGTTTTACTGAAGAACAAATACATCTATTTTTCAGCTGTGTCAAACACTGACTCTGACACTGCCACGACACTGTATCTTACATGAATGCTTACATTTTAAATAAAACACCTAATTTTTCCATTTGGACACACACAAAACACGGCTTAACCCAAAGAAAGGTAAAATGAAACTAAAAAACAAATAGAATGAGAGACTGAACCCCATCTTGATGGGATAATGAAAGTTCTTTGCTAATCTTTTTTGTGAAGATGAATAGTTTGACTAATATCGCTCAATATTTTTTATTTAGAAATTTCTTTTTGGAAAATAATAGTTTGAGGTACTTAAAATATAGGGATTTAACTGCTATTATGTGTAAATTATTCTTTTTGCAGTTTTGGTATTTGCACCATGTTGTATGCTGGAGTGGCTGTTATGGGGTATACAATGTTTGGAGATGCTACACTTTCTCAGTTCACTCTTAACTTGCCCCAAAATTTAGTGGCCACCAAGGTTGCCGTCTGGACAACGGTGTGCTCCTTCTAGAATCCATGATGAGTTCTTGAATGATTTATCAGGCTTGATTTGTTAGATTTGCTATCACTACCCGTTTATTTTCTTTAAGGAAATGAAAATCTTCCTAGATATTAACTCAGCAACTTTCAATTGTGATATCCCCAGGGGAGCCCAAAAATGACTACTTTTTTTACTTTTTTGAAGGGCCCCCGGGGGGGGGGGGGGGGGGGGGGGTGAGAGGGGCGGCGCAATAGCCTAGCTTTTTAGCTCAACAGCATATTAGACTCAACTGTATTAGTTGCTAACATTAGTGTCTGTCATTTATTCCTTTGCAGGTGGTCAATCCATTTACCAAATATCCTTTAAACTAGATATATTTATATCTATCTATGTGTGTGTGTGTACATTCATACATACATATCTACGTTAAGACCTACATATAGTATAGATAAGCGACTTCGCAATAGGCAGTGCATTTTGTTTCAGTTATGCATTTGTTTGAAATTTTGATGGAGGATGTGGTTATAATTCTGAAACTTCTTTTTAGTGAAATCTGAGAGAGATGCATACTAATAAATGGATGTTAAGATGCAATTAAAATACATCAATGAAATTTAAGCATTTGGATCCTTTTGAGTCAGGAATGTAGACAATAAAGAATATCAGTTTTTCTCATCCAATTTCTTTTCTGCTCCTTTTAATTTAAAAAAGAGTTAGGATAACTTTAATGTATTACCAACAGTGGGAAGAATAAACAGTTTTCTTCTTAACTAGCATTACATATGCATTGACTATATCTCCAGTAGCTATGAGTCTGGAGGAGTTGATACCTTCAAACCACGCCAAGTCTTACCTATATGCCATCATCATCAGAACAGGGCTGGTAGTTTCTACTCTGGTTGTCGGTCTTTCTGTTCCCTTCTTTGGTGAGTCTTTCTTCATCCTCTTCTTATGCACTTGCTTTGCTTTATTTTCAAGGGAATTGTCCAATTAATATGATCTCTTTGCCGAATATAGAACTATATATGAAGCCAAGAAATTGTAGGGAAATATTCATATTAACTTAGTAGAAGTGTATCCATGTGAATGTGGGTTGAAGTGAAACCAAGCTTTCTCTTGGCCCATATTTTAATTACATAACTTATATAAAGTTAATTACGTGTATGTTATTAAGTTTTCCAATGAAAATACAACACATGAACATTTTTCACAATTCAACACCACGAGCTTTCTAAAGAAGTTCCTCCACGTGTCATGTTTCGACTGAAGAATCTGATAGCAAATGCTTAAGAACTGAACATAAGTTTTCTTCTGTCAAAGTCAAATCACATTTTCTGTTACATTTTTGCTTTGTGTTATATCAATGGCATATTACCTTTGCTGCAGGTCTGGTGATGTCATTGATTGGATCTTTACTCACAATGCTTGTTGTAAGTTCCCATCAAATTTTTTGGCTGTTCCTCCTTTCTCCTAGAGGTTTTGACCATAGCATTTAGTTAACTGAACTAAACGATGGTGGCAGACCATGATACTTCCCTGTGCTTGTTTCCTGAGAATCTTGCGTGGCAGGGTCTCGCGCCTTCAGGTACGAGGATTGCACTCTTGATAATATTACTCAATTCAAGCCATAGATTTCTTCCCTTCTATCATTTCATAAGACTAGCTATCCGAAGCCTGTTAAAATAGAAAACAATCGTATAAATATAGATCTGTGATATAACCTTATAAGAGACGACAAAACTTGTTTTCTTCCTGTCAGAACAGGAGAAGATCTACGTCCATATCATAATAGACATGTGTACGATACGTGTATAATTCCCACATAACTATGCTTTTTGTCTTGTGTGCAGGCATCATTTTGCATTACAATTATCACTGTAGGTGTTGCATCATCTGCCTATGGAACATACTCAGCCCTATCCAAGATCATAGAGAGCTTGAGTGGATGAAGTTTTGTGGCTTGAACCATGGAGAATGAGATATGTCTGCGATTATTGAGCTTGTTCATATGATATTCTATCGGTTCTTTTTGCCCTTCCCCAATTTTGTTTCAAGCCTTTATTGTCTGAGACTTCCCCATGCTGTTAGTGTTATTGGTGGTTCTTTCAGGTTTTGTTACTCTAATAAATGAAGTTTTAGGATCAAATGAGTGAGTTTATTATTGAGAGGTTTTTAAGTAGTTTTTTTTTGGTGTTCAAGCCCAAAACACTACTATATGCATCTAGTTCTAAATATTAATTTTGTTGCTATTTTGTTACGCCATTATTTATTTTAGTAATTATGATAAATTATATATTATTGGAGAAGATACTGTAGATATATAGTTGACTCTTACAAGAAAAGATTTAACATTTTGGACAGTTTTGAGGCCTAACTAATCCGCTAATGTCAGACAGATTTAATTTGTAGAAAAAAATGATAGATAATAAATATTCTATGGATTTTATATTTTTTTACTTATACCAAAAGAAAACAAAAAGGAGTTAGATAAGTAAATGAGGATGATATAACCTTAATTTAAAACATTAATAACTTAATTTAAATATAATCTTAATTATCTTTAATTATATAATATTAAAGATATAATAATTATTTTATCTATTTATCAAGCCACATGCCAACGCCACTTTGTTTAGTTCTTTTTCATGCTCACGTCCTTGATCGCTTCCTATCTCGGTTTCCATTGTCCATTTTCTTTTCTTTCTCAGTGGCTCTCTCACTATTCTTAACATCCTTAACTCACTCTCTTCTGTTACATCTCTCGGCTGAATCTCTTTCTCCTCTTTTGCTGCTCCACTTCTCAGCTGAATCCTTCTCTCATGTGTCACTCAATCTCGTTGCTCTCTCGTTCTGTCTTTTCATTGAAGCTCCACATGCCACCCCCTTTCATCCTGTATCATCCTCTCCATTAATGTTAAGGCATGCTTAACGGTAGGATGATGGAGGGATACTCAGTAATTAATGCTCATGTTAGTAATTTTTAATGGTGGAATGACGGAGTGACCGAAAGAATAAAGGGTCTGTTCATTGAGGGACCAAAATGAATTTTAAAAAAAGTGAGGGACCAAAACAAAAATGAGGGAATAATGAGAGACTGAAATAAGATTTTTGTCAAAGAAATTTATACCATCCAAAATGTTAGTTAAGGAAGAGAAAAAATAATTGTTTTATCTTTAATATTATATAATTAAAGATCATTAATGTTATATTTAAATTAAGTTATCGTTTTAATAGTGAGATAAGTCTCGATTGTACATCTAATTATTTAATAAACATACTAGATTAAAGTTAATTTAATCCTAACTAAATTGGTCCTCTCCCTGCTCATAAAGTGACTATGCTCAAAAAAGAAAAATTAACGTGAAAAAAAAAAATGGGTTTCATCACTCAATAAAATTGGAATATCAATCGAGAATAAAAAAAGGAGGAAATTGATTTAGAAAGTGATCTACAATGACTTCTGTACCAAGTATATATAATCTATTGTAAAGATTATGAAATTCTATAGATTTGGAAATTAGGGCTTTCTTAGACAAATCTAAATGATATATAACATTTGGTATTAGAGTCCTGTTGAAAATTTCATAATTTTTCAATTAAAGATCATTATTTCTCCTAAATTTTTATCTGACGTGATTGCGTATTGTTTCTATACATTGCATGTTTTGATTGATTGAGTGTCATTTAGTATCATGCCTTTTCTTAATTAAAGATCATTTGCGAATTCTTTTCATATGGTGTCTAATCCATGTATGCAAATATTTGAACTGATCCATTATATTTAAATAATTGTAAATTTTGATGATACATTACATGCTTATATCTCTCTTATCTTGAGAACAGTATCAAGAGAATGAATTATATTATTATTATTTTATAAGAATTATATTATTATTGTTATAATTTAAAGGGGTTATCATTAAGTACTTTAATATTTATTTTTATGATGATTCGTTAGTCACCAAAGTGACCGAATCGTAAAGATAATAATTTCAAATAAAGATAATCATTATATGATGACATCTATTTATATATTCAAGTAAATGTTTGTTATTGTTGATTAACTTAATTTATTGTAAAACATTTAAGATTTATCTAAAGGTAAGTAAATTGTTTTAACAAATAGTGAACAGTTAAGTAGTAAGTTAATTTTCCTTAATCATATACATTTGTTTATCCAAAGAAAAAATGTGTTTGATTGAGGTTTTAAATTTAATAATAAAGATAAAATTTCAAGCACTTAATTTATGATAATATGTTATAGGATCTATCTAAAGGAGAATTATAATATAGTTTTATAGTATGATTAATTGTTTATCTGAATTTTATAAAGTTTTATAATTTTGTGCAATTATATATTATTTTGTAGTTATTTCACCTCATTTGCAAGCTTCATTTGTTTATGTGTTTAATGGTATGAATTTTTTTGAATGGTGCAAACAAGTCAAGTTTCATTTTGGTGTGTTGGATCTTGACTTAGCGCTCTTAGAAAATAAACCTACTGTTATTACTGATTCAAGCATTGAGGAAGAAAAATCACACCATAAATGGGAATGTTTTAACAAACTGAGCCTTATGTTTATACGGATGACCATTACCAATAACATTAAGACAACTATTGAACAAACAGAAAGTGCAAAGGAAAACCTTAAGTTTGTGGAAGAACGCTTCCGCTTGTAGATAAGTCATTTGCTAGTAGCTTAATGGCAAAACTTACGACCATAAGGTTTGATGGGTTGTGAGATATGTAAGAGTATATCTTAAGAAGACTAATATTGTAACAAGATTAAGAACCTTGGGATGAATATGGATGGCTCTTATTATATAGTTCATTTTGAACTCTCTTTCTCTTGAATATGTGCCATTTCAAATTAACTACAATACTATTAAGGATAAGTGGGATGTTAATGAATCAGCCAGTAAGCTTGTTTAGGAAGAAATAGGATTGAAAAAGCAAGGACGTCATTCAATCAACCTCATAGGCCAAAGAGTTGGAAAAGAACTTAAGCCAAGAGCCAACAAGGTCAAGAAAGGAAAATCGCCTACTAATCTTTTTAAGGCTGAAAAGAAGGAACAAAAGGCAAGCAAGTGCCACTTTTGCAGAAAAGTTGGTCACTTCCGAAAGCCTAATGCTTTAGTATATTTTGAATCAAACTTAGTTGAAGTTCCTCATAATACTTGGTGGCTTGATTTTGGTGCTACTACTCATGTATGTGATATGATGCAGGGATTCCTTACGATCTAAACCATAAATCCAAATGAAAGTTTCTTATCTATGGAGAATTGCATGAAGGCTCCAATTGTAAGCATTGGGACTTACCGATTGGTCTTTGATACTGGATATCATTTAGACTTATTAAGAACTCTTTATGTACCTTCAGTTGTTAGAAACCTTATTTCCTTATCTAGATTGGATGTTTTTGGATTTAATGTTAAGTTTGGACATGATTGTTTCAATTTAATTAAGGATAATTCATGTGTTGGATTTGGTATCCTTTATGATAATTTATATATATTGAAATTTGATGATGAATTTGTCGAATCCTTGCTTATAGTGCATCAAATTTAGCCATATATCCATAGAAAGAATAGAAAAAGACTACCAAGGAATGAATCCTTCTTAATCTAGACTTTTCTGATGCTGGTTTATATGTGGATTGCATTAAGGGAAAGCAAACCAAACATAATAAGAAAGGAGCCATAAGAAGCACACAACGTCTTGAAATTATACACATTGATATATATGGACATTTCGATGTTTCATCCTTTAGTGGAGAAAAGTATTTAATCACTGTTAAATATAATTTTGTGTGTGATGGTTTTATTTATTTGCTTAAAGAAAAATCTCAACAGTGAATGCCCTTGAGGTATGTGTAAATGAGGTTGAAAGGCAATTAGATAGAAAAGTGAAAATAGTAAGATCTGATAGAAGTGGTTAATATTATGGAAAACATGAAAAGTCAAGTCAATGTCCAGGTCCATTTGCAAAATTCCTTAAAAGACATAGCATATGTGCATAGTATAATATGTCAAACACATCAACAAAATGGTATGATTGAAAGGCGAAATATAACTTTAATGGATATAGTTAGGAGTATGATGAGTAACTCCTCATAAAATTTGCCATGTATTTGCTTAATAGGGTTCCTAGCAAGGCAGTGCTAAAGACTCATTTTGAATTGTGGATTGGTATAAAGCCTAGTTTAAGGCATTTACATGTATAGGGTAGCTTAGCAAAAGTAAGAATTTACAATCCACATGAAAGTAAATTAAATGCTCGAATGATTAATGGTTACTTTATTGGTTACCTGCAGAAATCTAGAGGGAATAGACTTTACTATCCAAATTATAGTCCAAGAATTGTAGAAATTGGAAATGCAAGATTTATAGAGGATGATAAAGTGTGGGAGTGATGAAAGAAAGGATGCGAACATGAAGGAAATTAGGTAGACATTCCTTTACCAGTAAATATTCCTTTATCAAAAGCTACTCTAAATGATGTCCTTGTGGCTGAAGATAACGTTGAACAATGTTTGAATAATAAAACACTCTTAATACAAACTAACTCAAAAGCATATTACATAACTGAACCATAAGAAATATTATTAAGAAGATCTGAATGACAAAGGAGATTTGCTATTTCAGATGACTACGTGGTTTATTTGCAAGAGTCAGATTTTGATCTTGGAATTAAGAAAAGTTTAGTTTCCTTTTCACAAGCCATAGAATGCACAGAGTCTGAAAAATGGATTAATCCATGAAAGAAGAAATTAAGTCTATTGAACAAAATAAAATTTCATATATTGTTGAATTACTTGAAGGTTCAACATAAGTAGGGTGTAAATGGGTCTTTAAGACCAATGTGACTCGAGCTGTAATACTGAACGATATAAAGCTAGACTTGTAGCTAAAGGCTATACTCAGAAAAATGGCATAGGTTATACTGAAACTTTTTCACCAATTTCAAAGAAAGACTTATTAAGAATCATTCTAGCATTGATGGCTCATTATAACTTAAAGTTACACCAAATGGATGTGAAGACAATTTTTCTTAACAAAAATCTTGAGAAAGAAGTTTACATAGACCAACTCGAATGTTTCCTTTGATGGAAAAGACAAAATGGTATGTAAACTTAAGAAGTCAATATATAGACTAAAACAAGCTTTTAAACAATGATATATTAAATTCAATGACACTATAACATCTTTGGGATTTAAAGAAAATATGGTTGATCATTATATATGTCAAAAGGTTAGTAGGAGCAAGTTTATTTTTCTAGTTTTATATATTGACGATATTTTGCTTGTTACAAATGATTTAGGGATATTACATCAAATGAAAGATTTTCTCTTAAAGAATTTTGAAATGAAAGATATGGGAAAGGCATCTTGTATAATTGGAATTGAAATATTTCATGACAGAACATGAGGACTATTGAGATTGTCTTAGAAAACCTATATTAAAAGAATTATTGAGAAATTCAGTATGGATAAATGTTCAGCTAGAGTTGTTCCTATTAACAAAGGAGACAAGTTCAGTCTTAAACAATGCCTAAGGAATGTTTTAAAAAGAAAGCAAATAGAATCCATTCCATATGCTTCTGTTGTTGGAAGTTTAATGTATATGCAAACGTGTACCAGACTAGATATTAGTTTCACTGTTGGAATGCTGGGAAGGTATCAAATTAATCTTAGAATGAATAATTGGAAAACTGTTAAGAAAATTATGTGGTACTTACTAGGAATGAAGGACTACATGCTCATGTATAAAAGAGCAAACTACTTGGAAATAATAGGATACTTAGATTCAAACTCTGCTGGATGTGCGGATAGCAGAAAGTCTACATTTGGTTACTTATTTCTTTTGGAAAAAGGAGTAATATCGTGGAGGAGTGCAAATAAGTCTATAGTTGCTTCATCTACTATGGAAGAAAAATTTGTAACTTGTCATGAAGCAACAAATCATGCATTATGGCTATAAAACTTTATTTCAAGACTTGGGGTTGTCGACACCATTACCAAGCTGTTGACATTTTTTTATGATAATGTTGTAGCAATAAGCTTTTCTAAGAACAACAAATACTTTAATAGAACAAAGCATATTGAATTAAAGTTTTTTGTCGTCAAAGAAGAAGTCAAGAAACAAAGAATGTCTATTGAACATATTAGGACTGATGAAATGTTTGCAGATCATTTGACAAAAGGATTACAACCAAAACTATTTTAAGAACATGTACATAGAATGGGTATTGGTTGTACTTATGTTTAATACTTATTGTGATAATGTTGGCACTTTGAACTCAATTAATTTGTTTATGACTTAACTATGGATTTCATATTTCTTATAATAATGTACACATTACGTTGACTTATATTGATCTAACAGGAAAGTCTTTACAAGACATTATAGTGGACCATAATGAAATATGATTTATGCATATGGCCCTAGTATAGTGAGTTACAAATGTTATGGTATATGGAAAGAAGTATGCTACAAATTACATACTACTGTCATAACCCACATTTGATGATTTACTATACTATGATAAGCACGATGATGATCGTTAATGAGATTTATTCTTATACGCACATTATGTTTAAGCTTTTAAAATATTATGTTATCCATCCATCAGGCTAAATGGGAGAACGTTCGAATGTGGCCTGATAAATAGATAAAATAATTGTATTATCTTTAATATTAAATAGTTAAAGATAATTAAGGTTATATTTAAATTAAGTTATTGTTTTAATAGTTAGGTAAATCTCAACGGTACATTTGTTTATTTTATGGACATACTAGATTAAAGTTAATCTAGTCCTAATTAAATTGGTCCTCTCTCTGCCCATAAAGCGGCTAAGCCCAAAAAAGAAAAATTTACATGAAAACAAAATTAAGATTCCATCATTTAAGAAAATTGGAGTATTGATCAAGAAAGGGAAAAAAGGGAGAAACTGATTTAGAAAGTGATCAACAATTATACCAAGTATGTACATTTAAATTTGTTGTAAAGATTATGAAATTCTAGAGATTTAGGGATTAAAGCTTTTTTTGATAGATCTAAATGATATATAATAAAAGCGGCAAGAAAAGAGAGAGAAACAGAGAAAAAATAGATGAAGAAGCACGAAGAAGGAAGGGAATGCAAATATGTTTTCAAATATTAAAATAAAGCACGACGAGATGAAAAGGACTCGAGTGATTGTCTTTGTTCTTAATCAATGCAAACAGGATATATAATGAGAATGGAAATGGAAGAAAAAAATGAATAAGAAGAAAGGAACAAAAAAGGTAGGAGAAAGGAGAAGAAGAGGGGAAAAGTTGAAGGAAAAGGCTGCAATATAAGTTAACAGAAGAAGAGAAGAAAAAGGAAACAGAAGATCTTTTGGTCTTAGATTATAGTTGAAGCTTAAATTGAAGCAAAGATACAAGGAGGACATTTTATATATTCTAATTTTATTTCTGAATTATATTCCATTACCAATAAAATGGTTGGATTTCTTTGCTAAAATGATATTATACAAAATAATGTCTAAAATGGGAGATTCCATATAAGTAAACACTAACATGAAGTTGATGATGTGATGACCATAACTTAATGGAGTGGTAAAGACTAGCAACCTACAGTGCCTAGTGTTCAAAGAGCTATAGAGTAGAAGAAAGAAAGACTAGAGAGAGAGAGAGAGTATGCGTACTTTGCTAAAATAAGATAGTAGCCTCTTATGGTCACACACAAAGTGTTACATGACCCTTCCTTATATAGCAATTACATAATAATAAAATACGTTTTTATTTAATAAAATATAAGCTCTCTCTAATTAATATAGTAAATAAGCTTAGTCTTTCTTTATCAGTTATTTGTCAGTGATTTGATGGGATAATCATTGATCAACATTAGGTTGTAAGTTAAGGTCACTACCTAGTGGGCTTGTAGTTAATCCAACTTATCATGGATTACCTACATGGTCAACAAGGACTTGATCCATTTTTTATTGCCTAATTAATAATTACATAAAATTACTCTATAATTAGATTAATGCTAGTCCACAAAATAATTTGAAATTATTTCAACAATCTCCCACTTGCATACATTAATCAATTATCATGGCAATCAATTAATCAACAAGACTAAGCAATCAATATTCATTAGGACACAGATGTGTGTATATACTAAACCATATCAAGTTTAGAAATGAAACTACACAAGATCATTGAATCCGATAGGGAGATAGTGATATTAAGATTATAACAGATTTAGTACCGAGATCTGAACAGAATGGATTACAAAATGATATCTTAGTGTCATATTATACCATAAAAGTCTCTTAAGGACTTAACTCAAATTCCTACTAAACCAAGGCTACATCAAAATTTTCAACAACACTTATTTGAGTCTCATGATTCTTGAAAAATCTTACGGGCAAGCCTTTAGTCATGGATCCACTAAAATATGTTTACCTGGTATGTGAACCAAACGAGTATGAGATTCGAAAATCTTTTTTTTTCTAAACAGGAACTTTACATCAAAATGTTTAGTACGATCGAATTTCTAGTGATTATGAGAAAAACTAATAGCTGATGAACTATTGTAATATATAGTTAGAGGATGTGATATAAAATCAACAAGATGCATGCCATATATTAGATTTCTCAACGATATGGCTTGACAAAGGGCCTCATAGCAAGCAATATACTCTGCTTCCATAGTTGAGGTAATTGTTATTAAATGTTTGTAGCTTTTTCACGAAACAACTTCTCTAGACATCATAAAGATGTAACCAGAAGTGAATTTATGATCATTAACACATGATGCATAGTCTAAATCAGAATAACTTACTATTTCAAATGATAAAGACTTCTTGAAAGTTAACATGTAATGCTTTATACACGGAAAGTTCCTTATGACATTCTTTCTAACCTTCCAATGTTCATACCTAGGATTAGTTATATATTTGCCAAGTATACTAACAACATAAGCAATGTCTGGATGTGTTCATACCTAGGTATACATCAGGTTGCTAACAATAGACCATATGAAACTTTGTCCATTAAGGTCCTCTTATCATTATTCTTAGGACATAATAACTTCAACAACCTATTACCTTTCTGTACAAGTGTAGCACAAGGAGTGTAAGAATGCATGTTAAATTTCTTCAGTATTCGATCTATATAGGTTGCCTAAGATAAACCAAGCATGCCATGAGATCTATCATGGTAAATTTGAATTCTTAAAACAAATGAAGTTTCACCTAATCTTTTATATTAAAGCGGCAAAACAAGATGTCTTTTGTCTTATTTAGTAAGCTCATTAAGTTACTTACCAATAGGAAGTCATCACATATAGCACAAGGATCACAAAATTGTTTACTTTAAACTTCAGCTTACACACTAAGTGTTCTTTCTTTAACTTAGTGAATCCATTTGGTTGTTTCATGTATACATCCTTGTGCAAAATTTCATTTAGAAATGCTGTTTTGACATCCATATAATGAAGTTCAAGGTTTAAGTATGGGACAAGAGTCATCACAACTCTAAAGGCATCTTTAGTAGATACTGGTGAGAAAGTCTCTATATAATCAATCATTTGCATTTGATTATAGCATTAACTACTAGTCTGGCTTCATACCTTTCAACTTCACCATTAGCCTACTTTTTAGTCTTAATGACCCACTTGCAGCTAATAGGCTTGCGTCCATCTGGTAACTTAATAAGCTTCCACACATTATTACAATGCATAAAAAACCTGAATAGCTTCATTAAAAAGAGGTAGGATCAATGTCATTAATATGTTTAACTCACATTCCTACAAATATACAATGTAATCATTTGGAATTGCATGCCTACGAATTTTATGTGACAATTTCAATTCAATGACTAGTTCTTCCACATTAGTTGTAGGATGAACAATAGTTAAAGGAGATGACAAAGCCAATAAGGGTAATAGGCATACTCATTAAGTAGATTGATGGCCTTGGAAACACCATTCGTATTATCCAAGTTATCCTTAAAATAAAATGCTCTATTAGACTCAATGACTCTGGTAGTGTGAGGAGAGCAATATAATCTACATCCTCTAGATTCAAAATAGTACCCAACAAAGAATCCATTGACGATCATTGAATCAAGTTTCTTAACTGAGAATTATAAGGTCTCACCTCTGCTTTACAACCTCATATATAAAAAATGCTTTAAACTAGGCTTCTTTCTGGTGAGAAGTTCATAAAGGGTCTTTTCAACTAATTTACTGGGAACTTGATTCAAGATATAAGTCACTGTTTTAAAGGCATCACCCCATAAAAACTTTGATAAGGAAAAGTGAATGATCATACTATTAACCATGTCCATTAATGTTCGATTCCTCCTTTCAGCAACTTCATTATGTTGAGGAGTGTCAAGCATGGTATACTAGGCTTCCATCCTATGTCCTTGCTAAAACAGGGTAAATGGTCCAGGGTTTCTACTTGTCTTCTTATACCTGTCATAGTATTCATCTCCTCTATCAGATTTAACACATATGATTGCCCTTCTAAATTTCAGCTCAACAGCAGCTTTAAATACCTTGAAGGCATCCAAAGATTCATAATTCTTATGCAACAAATACACCCATCTATATCTAGAATAATCATATATAAAGGTAATGAAGTATTTATAATCACCTATGGCAATAGGTGTTATAGGTCCACTAATATTTATGTGGATCAAATCCAAAATATTCTCATATTTACTCATTCATTTATTTTTAGATCTAGCAAAAAGTTTTCCTTTCATACAAGCAACATAAGACTTTAAATACAAGAAATCTAAGTCATGTAATATTCATAATCAACTGCCTGCATTCTGTATTGTCCCACTCGACTTGCTAAAAGGGACCAATCGATTGGTTACTTACAATGACATAGTCTCAATTTCAAATGGTCATAACTTCTCATTTTAAATCCATTCTAAGTGCATGACCTATTTTTGGAAAGCTCTTTAAGTCTATTTTCCAATGAAATAAGTTTCATATTAAAATTAAATATATTTTGGGAGATATGATTACAATAATGACCAAAAGTCATAAGATAGTTTCATGCATAATCCATATCCTATGACTTAACTTTAAATAGTCATAACGTTTTTATTTGAACTCCATTTTAAGTGAATGACTTATCATTGAAAAGCTATTTGAGTCTAATTTCTAATAGAATAAGTTTCATATCAAAATCTTGTATGGTTTGTGAGATATAAGTAAAATAATGACTAAAGGTAAAATATAATTTTAAGTAAAATCGATATTTCATTATCTTTTAAGTCCAAACTTATATTTTTAGAACTAAAATATCTTAAGCTAATAAATGCAAATCTAAATCGTTGAATTTCACAAAAATAATACTTAACCTATGATAATTATACCTATTTAATCTATTGCTATCTTGATTCAACTAAGCTTCTAAATATTTTAATCTTTAATTTCTTCAAAGCTTATAGTACCTTTCCTTCTTACTATCTTTATGTGAAGCATGATATTAATAATGCATTATTATCTTCACTTCTATGCTCGCTCTTCTTTCATTAGACCATCTTGTATAATAGATATTTAACTTATAAACTAAATAGTTAGTCCAAATGATTAATCAATTAAGCACATATTACTATTATATTTGTAACTCATATTTTTCATATTTTTGTCATAGTTAAAACATTCTCAACATTCTATAGACTACATCACGCAGACTCAAACAATGTCTAAAATTCCTATACAACTAACTTCAATGGAACTTCCTTTCACTCTAAGGATGGTTCTTTTCCTTTCATTTGGGCTCTTTTTGTCTTTATGCCCCTACAAGGAATTAATTATACGAACTGCTGCTATAGAATTTCAACATAAAAGGAAATACCTTCTTTTTCACATTATTCTTCGGCTTAAGGTAATAAGAAATCTTATAGCCAGACTTGTTACAGTAATGACATTCACCTTTAAATGATTTCTTCTTTTCACATTTATTATTCTTATTACTTTTCTTGGGTATGGATAGTTTCTTATCATAAGCTTTGCCTTCACTTTTCTCTCATTTCAGCTTTTCATTTCCAGCCTTACTGGATGAACATTGTGAACTGTAGTTCACTAGTTACACATGAGAATTCTTCTTCTTCATTGATTCCTTCTCTTGAGTCACTATAGAATCATTTGATCAATAGTCTACTTTGCCTCTTAGGAATTATAGATAGTTTTCAAGACTTTATATTTAGCTAAAAGCAATTAAAAAACTTGATAAATCAGGTAGCTTTCACCCAAGCCTACATTATAGGATTTCAACTTATTGTAGTAGTTAACAAGCTTTATTATTTGCTCACACATTCCTGAAACTCTATCATAGTGAGTTCCTGCAAAGTGAGGTATAGGTCTTTTGAGTCTTATCAAAATTCATAAACTTCTCATTGACTGATCTGAGTCACTCAATTGCAATGTTTTTCTTAAAAATGCTTTATTTGATAGTCTTATCAATTATATACTTGATGACAGTTAGAAAAATCTTATTAAACTCATACTATTATTTATAGTGAGCCTTGTTTGCAACACTAAACTCAGTTGTGAGGTCTGCTGACTTAAGTTCCTATATAGCCATATCCTCTCTGGTGATCGTCATATACATATTAAGGGACTCAATCTAATTATCATAATTTGTCTTGTTTATAGTTTTCACTATAGACAGTTGCTGGAATAGAAAAGTTAAGGAAAAATGAATAGAAAACATTATTTATGTCCCAGACTTATGATTATAAAACAAGGTTTCTGTCATAAAACTTAACTTATGTAATTTTATAACAAAATGTTTATCATAATCCTGCCTAAGGGTTTGGACTATAATAAACCAAAAAAACTCATACACACCAAGGAAGTATATCATCAAGAGAAACAATACAAAATGCATCCATAGTTTCCATATCAATAGGATATAAGAAACTATGAATACATCAATTAATGAAAAGCTGTAGATAAATTGTAAACAAGCTTCATTCACAAAATTATATTAACAATGTCACATCAATAAGACATGTTCATTGCCATCATAAGTATACTCTCTTTTACTAGTTGCTATAACAATTACCTTTCCCTTAATACTTACAATAACCATAACAATGGTGGTTCACAAAGTTGACATGATCGTGATTGGACCCACAATAGGTAAGCACACAGCCACCAAGTGTAGATGACCCAAATTGGTCCAAAACAGAATCCATTTACCCATAATTCCACTTTGCGCACAAAATTAAGAATAAAATATTCACCAATTGTGCAAAAAAAAAAATTTTATTTTAATTCCTCTTAGCATTGTTAAGGAGAGCGAGCATTATATAATGTTCCTTATTGTGTATGGTTGTGACACAAATTTTTTTAGATAAAAAATGTGTAATACTATATTTTGAGACCACAAATCTCTAAGAAATTTCAAAACTCATATTTGAGGCTTAAAAAATTTTTGGAAAACTCACCAAGAATCAAGAAATAATGTGTAAAGAGCAACTATGGAAGTTTGGGGTCTAGAAGGCATGCATGTGGCCTATATGCACCTGCATGCGCTCTGCCTAAGTGTGGGCTTTGCCCACCATGTGCTAGGCAACTTTTTTTTCCTTTAGCTGAGTTTGTGACTCGAGTAGCTAACCTATTTCACGATTTGTTATGTAACTTAAGGAATTTTAGCTTTTTATTGTGCAAAATGGGCACTAATTTACTCAGATTTTAGTGATATACAACACCCCAAAGGTGATTTCCACATAAAACGCATGATTTAGGATGTATTACATTTAAAAATTTCCAAAGGTTACAACCTTTTTGAGCTTCAGTGACAAATCATGATTTTGTGAGTCTTGGGATTCGAAATAGGTTTCATTTGGCTCATAATCATCTTATAAACAAAACCCTTAAACTATTTACAAAAGATTCGATCAATACATGGGTTTAGGCATTTATGGGGCCATATATGTTTAACTCATTTTTGGGCATATATAAGCTATCATCTTGCTCGAAATTTCTAAATTTGTAAAGCCCTAACTCTATTTCGAAGGAATCCCTATGAAATGAAGCAATTTTTGTTCAGAGATTCTAGGCTTTTACTTGTTCATATAATTTTTCCTACATTGATTAATCATACCAGTCAGTATACTTGCAATCCTAAGGCTTTGATACCATTTTTTGGAATGACTTTATACAAAATAATATATAGACTAAGAGATTGCATATAGACAAACATTGACTTGGAGTTGATGATGCATTAGCTATGACTTGATAAAGTGGTAGAGACTAGCAACCTATAGTGCCCAGTGTTCAAAAAGTTAGAGAGGAAGACCAAAGAGGCACATAGAGAAAGAGTGCTTTGCTAAAATAAGAAAGTAGACTCTTATGCTCATACATACAATGTTACATGGCCTTTCCTTATATAGCAATTATATAATAATAAAAAAAGTTTTTATTTAATAAAATATAAGCTCTTTCTATTTAATGAAGTAAATGAACTTAATCTCTCTCTATAAGCTATTTGTCAATGATTTGATAAAATAATCACTAATCAATAGCGGACTGTAAGTTGGGATCTTTACATATTAGGCTTATATTTAATCTATCCCATCACAAATTACCCACATTATCAATCAGGACTCAATTTATTTTTAGTTTAGTTTAATATCGATTGCCTAATTAATAATTATACAAAATTACTCTAATAATTGGATTAATGCGAATCTACAAAATAATATGAGATTATTCCAACATTTTTCTAATTGGACCTATGATTTTTTCTTGGCTCTCTGATTATTTCTTCCTTTCAACCTACGAAGATTTATGTTGATGATGAGGCCAAATCGACTTTTCATGGTCTAGTACTAGCGAAATTTGTTTATTCCTTTTAATACATTTATTTTTGTTTGAATATTCACACTACTTTTCACATCAATCCTATTCTTCCTCCTTATCTCAGACGATTTCACAATCTCCACCTTCAAGCCTCAATCTAACAAGTGCTCATACAACTGCAAAACAAAATTTTCAAGAAATCCTTAGCATACTCATGAACGCATAATGAATTTGACCTAAATGCTAGAGAAAGAAAGTATAGTACTTTTGTTAGGGTAAGCCTATCCTTGCATGACTTTGTTAAAAGGGAATGGCCAGTGTTTCTAAGTGGAACCCATGTTATAATTGTCAATGACGGACACAACATTTTTGGGGTTTATCTTAATTTTTCCTGGTGACTTCCCATTTGAATCTCCAAATGTTGCCTTGTATAACAACATTCTAGAGAATAGGAGAGGCCGATGTAGAGAGAAGAGGCTAAATGTTAAACTAACTTAATCCATTTAACTTTCATGTTAAACAAGTTAGCTCGGTGAGTTAGTAGATTAGCCAACTTAAGAAATTTTATAGACTTTCTTTTGTAAAAGATTTAATATTTCATAGTCTCAAATAAGTTCTATATTTGTTTTACTTTTAAATATTCAATATTTGATCAATAATAAATAACATGAATATATTTTTGGTACTAAAATTAAATTTTTTGTTTTAGATTTTTTCTTATTTTTACAAATATTTTAATATTTTTTATAGGTTAAATGAGTTGAACCTTTCAAATTTTGGTCGATTAACCAACTCCGTAGCCCAATCCATGCAGGTTGTGTTGGGATGTCTAGACAATTTTAATAAAAGATCACCCAAGAATTTATCGTGTAAAAAATATGGATTTCCATAAATGGAAGAAATACTTTCCATACCTACGGAAAGATTTCCATAAATGGAAGAAATACTTACCAAACCAACGAAGTTTCTCTGGGACCTACCGGCAAAATCCCCGCCACTCCAGCCTTTGTCAACGGTTTTTCATCGATCATATATATTCTCGGTCAAGGACCTTCCCTAAAACCTCCTTCACCTGAATCCCTCACCTCCAAACACAACCTACCTTCCCTCTTCCATACACCGAATCACCGATAAACGCACAAGGTATTCCTTGGACTTGGGCCTTTTCACGAAATGTCCGAAGCTGTTCGAATCTACCCATCATCGATATCTTTAAGACCCACAATCCCTTCTGATTCTTCCGGTAAAATTTCCATAAGATTCTTGAATCCTTTGTCTTTCAGCTGCAGATTTCCTTTCTCTTCCGCCTCCACTTCTCGCGAGGTCCGCAGATTCCAGGGGAAATTACCTGTTCTTAGGCAAGAAGGGTCTTTGCAAGAGCTCAATGACTCACCTGTTTCTGTTGAGCTCCAACCCATTTCTAGCGAGACCCAGTTCGATCAGGTTATTGCCGAGGCTCAGCGGCTCGAAAACGCGGTGGTACTTGTTTGGTAAGTTCCTGATGTTTACGGTTATTATTCTGATTTTTATTTTCTTTTCCTCCAAAATGAGTAGTAATATAAATTTTTTGCCCTGGCTTGTACATTTCAGTTAAAACTTTGAAATCAACCACATGGGTGAGTACCTCATAACGCTTGCCTGTGCTTGTACCAATGGTTTAAGCAGTAAAGCTTTTTACTTAATGTTTGGATGGATGCTAGGAAGTGGCAAGGGTAGAATGTTAAATTAAGGTGAATGTATGGTTGAAAGTTTATTTGAGATGGAATTGAATGGCAAATGAGGATTTTAAGACTATTCTTTGCCATTCAAGACGTCATTTATTTTTTGGTTAGAGCATAAAAAATGGAATGGAAGGGACTAGTGGTATAATTCTTATAGTATCCTCCTTGGCTAAAATTTTGCTATGTTAGCATTCTATTTACAACAGTAATATTGTAAAAATGAAATGTAAGCCATTTCATTTTATTAATGGCGATCTTTCCTAATTTTCAAACAAGAGGTGTCACATATCTTGTCATTTCTCTCTTTATTATTAATCATTCCATTTCATTCTCTTCTAAACTCCATGTGTTTAAGTAACTTTCTTTGTTTTGTTTACTTATGTAAATAGGTTATTTTAATTTGCTCCTTTCAACTTAATTTTCTGGCCATAGCAGATTAGCAGCAATTGAAACTAGATATTTTTCGGGATATTTGAAGAAAGGATATAACATGGGTCCCTTTCAGTCGGACATCACATAATGCGTGCCCTATGGTTTGTGACCTTACACAAAGATATACTTCTCTGGACTTGGCATGACTCCAATTTGTTTGGTTCTGCTAATAAATTTCGTGGTGTTTCAGAAACTTGGAGGCGATGGGATAAAAGTTTCTTTTTTTAGGTGTTCATATCATCCAAAACTATAAAACTTTTATTACATAGTGGATTTTTAAATTTGGTCTAGAACAGCAATCTTATCACCTATTATGCTAACTATAATGCATTTATCGACCTTATAGAAATTGACATAATTATTTTGTGGAATGAAGCCCCGGGATATGCTCAGAACTATCTGGTTTCCATACGTTGGTAACTTATGAGTGATATGTTTCTACTCTGTTAAATTGATTTAAGTTTCATACTTTGTGCGAGCACTTGGAATTACTATATTGTTCATTGCAGTTTGTAAGAAGTTTATATTTCTTCCATTTATCTGAAAGACCTAGCTAGCAAACTGGGGTTTAACATAACTTTATGTGGTTTTGTAGGATGGCAAATTGGTGCAGAAAATGCATATATTTAAAACCAAAATTGGAAAGGCTGGCGGCTGAGTATTATCCAAGGTTTGACTCTGGTTTTTCTTCTAACTTTCAAGCACATTAAGGAATAAGATATCTCACCTGGTTTTTCAACTCTTAATTATCGATATGCCCATGCTGGTTTGGTGCAGATTGCAGTTCTACTGTGTAGACGTTAATTCAGTTTCCCATAAACTTGTTGCTCGTGCTGGTGTAACTGTAAGTCCATTGTAGCTTCCTCCAGATGGGATATATGATGCATTCTCTGTCATTTACTATCTTAAAGCATGTTGTTTGGAAGGCATGGTGAAAAAATCATCTGCTACATGTCAAAGTTTTCTGACACAAATACTGGTACATCTTTGTTAGTGTATCCCACTCACTTGCACATGCACATCTCTGGTTATGCACTTCCTGAATGCCAGTCCATTCCCTTCTCTTTTCTCGGATAAATTTCGTTCGACTAGCACATTGTCTGTGTCAGTCACTTCTTTCTCTATTTTTTCCTAAAGAAAGTTTTCATATAGGTTTATAGAAACAGAATGAAGTAAGAATATGAAATAAAGAGTACAAAGAGTGTGTCTCTGAAGAAATTGAAAGGAACAACAAAAGATAGTGAATTATAACAGTAGAATCATGGAACACATCCTACATTTGTATCTTTCTAAATGGTTTCTAAGAACTATATTTCTTGAGGTTAGTTTGGTATTTTTCTAAAAGAATGCTTGAACCGTTTATTTTGAATTGGTGTAGATAATAACTATTCGATTAAATGTTGACTATGTCTGAATTTGTCAAGGCACTTTTAATATTTTTGGTTGGCTAGAGCTTGTAGAGTTTCTTTTTCAGTGAAGTAGGAGATCCGTGACGCAGGAAAGAGGGATCAAACCCAACAATAAGCTCACCTGACCACCTCATTCTTAAAACTGATCGCCTGAGGCTGGTGTCAGCTTAATGTAGGGTTGAGCATTCAAAGTGATAGCAAGTATAAGTTTGATTGTCTAACTAGCTAATTTTGAGTGTACGCACACACAGAGTGGTATGCTTATTTTTAACAAAAATGTATGAGCGAATACTTTTTCAATGAGAACACCCACATTGGAATGAACATTGTCTGGTCTCTCTGATGAGGACACCAGTAGCCAGGATTCTACAATTATTGTTTTCTTGTTGTAGGGTTGGTTTTGATAAGTTCATACAATACTTAACTGGAGGGTGAGGGAATATGATGTACTTTTGCAGGTCTTCCTGGAATTCTTTGTAATTCTATCACAATAACTCAAGCAACTGGGCAAATATAATCTCTTGGCTCTGACAATTGTATTCTATACCATATGACTCTTCTGTATGAGTCTGTATGTTAAGATACAGCCATTTTGCTCTAATTTATTGACATTCTCACTGTTTCATTTTGCTTCAACTAAATTAGTTTTCTGTCTTTTTTGCCATGTACTTGTATCTTGCGGCCTCCCAAACCTTCCAGAAAATGCCAACCGTACAAGTAAGGGCCATTGTAGTTGATCTCTAACTAGTTATGTTCTCCTCAAGTCAGGGATTAAAAATATTTTGTTTCAGATATGGAAGGATGACGAGAAACGAGGTGAAGTGATCGGTGGCCACAAAGCATATATGGTAATAAATGAAGTTCAGGAGATGATTGAAAATGAGTGCACTGCATGAGTTAATACTGCAGCAGGCAAGCTCTTCATTATTTGTCTTCTTAAATACTTGTACATGCTACACTACGGTTGATTTTTTCCCCTATAATAAGAAAATGGAATGGTAATATTGTTGCTTTTATTGGGCCAAGAGCTTTGCTTATAGAGGTTCTTGTTTTAACTAGACGGTGTTCTTGTGTAATTCTAATTGAGGGATATCTTCTAAAAGTCTTGATGTCTTGAAATTATCGGTGATCGGCTTCTTAGCAACACGGAGGAAGAACAACAGAATGGACTTGCAGTGTGTGGAAGCGGAGGCTCTGGCAAGCAAAGTAAGTCAATGAAATATAAAAAATTTTAAATCTTGAGAGACTTACCGACTAATTATTTTTATATTAAAGAACTCTTAGAATTCTGAGAACATATAATACAACGATCAAAGTAGAAAAGATGATTCTTGGATCTTCCTGAATAATTTTAAAATTTAATATTATTCTTGGCTCTTTATATAGATGGTACTCCAAGGTGGGGCCGGGGGGGGGTGTTTAATATTAGAGCAAGGAATATAAAGTGAGAGGGTCAAAAATTAATAAAGATATCTGATATATGAAAAGAATTACGAACAATATACTATACGAAACAAATTTAATATTAATTAAGCAATATATATTACTCAAATATATTTAAAATTAATATCATCAAACATAAAATAACACCAGCATATGTATATATAATACCTGCACTTCTAAACTGTGCCTAGAGGTGTTTCATAACGTAAAAATTATCAATCAATATATGTGGTTAAATTTGTAGGAATCTTATTTTCAATGCAAGTAACTATGTAATCTACAAGAAATTCATTTTCAATCTTGTTTTAATAATTTTCATTCACTTAGTAGCTGTTCACATAGAAAGAGTCAAAACAAGGTGAATCAAATTTTCAATTAAAGGATAGGTATCTGACTTGCTAGTAAATTAAGAAAATTTGATATCCATGCCAAAGGTTAATGGTAATCATGGACCAACAACAGGAAAGATTCAGATGCTGTTTGGGCTCACGTTGATAAAAGCGTTTGCAACCAACCCTAGATGCAGTGTTTTTCTTGTACTTCCCTCACCACGTTGCCGATCTCTGCTTTGGATCATTCTCCGCCCTTGCTTCGCAGTCAATTCATTTTCCCTCATAGGGTTAGGCCTACGAAATTTGAGAACTTTTTGTTTGATCAATGCAAATCCTTGGTCAGCATGTCTTTGCAAAATTACATTGCAGGCTCTCCTAGCTTCAAAATCTGGGATAAATTAAATAGACCAATGGCTACTCTCCAACAATGGAATAAGCGACATATTGGGAAAATTTTTACGATAAATTCAATCACTGGAAGCTGCCTTACAAGAGTTGCAGAGAAATATTCCTCTTTCTGAAAAGGATAAAATTAAGCGTGATATAAGAAAAGAGCTTGAATTTATTCTGATTGGGAAGAATCCTTATGGGCCTAGAAAGTATGACAAACTTGGTTAGTACATGACGATCTTAGCGCTAAATATTTTCCCACGCTTATTTCTAAAAGAAGGGCCAACAATCTTATCACTCATGTAAAAAATGATCATGGTGAGTGGATTGAAGATCCATCTAGTGTTGAGAATCTTTCTTGTTCTTTTTTCCAGAACATTTATTCAACTTAGAACCATATTGGTTCCTCTAATTTGGTTGAAACATTGAATCAGATTCAACTTCCTTTTTAAATTCTTCACATCAGAGTATCTTAGAATCGGCATTCTTAGATCAGGAAATTAAGGTTGCGGTTTTTGATATAGTGCTTTTGGTTCAGATGGTTTTCATGCTTGATTTTACCAAAACTATTGGGATATTGTTGGTCAAGATGTTATTTCCATGGTTCAATCTTGTCTTTCGGATTTCTTTTAAAAGTTTAAATCACACCTTTAGTGTCTTGTTGCCAAACTCCAATACACCGCAATCATTCTCTTATTACAGACCCATCAACTTATGTAATTTAGCTCATAAAATCATTTATAAGGTTCTTTGCAATAGACTAAAGCTGATCTTGGATGATTTAATCACCCCTCATCAAAGTGCTTTCTCAAGGGGAGACTGATTTCAAATAATATTTTCATTGCCTCTGAAATCATGCAGAAAATTCAACAATCAAAATGCAACCGTAGAAATAGTGTGCTCTTCAGCTTGACCTTGCCAAAGCCTTTGATAACATTTCTTGGGATTTTCTCGAGGCAATTCTTATTAGAATAAACTTTCCTGTGAAATGGGTTCATTACATTTAGTAATGCATCTCGACAATTAGTTATCAAGTAATCATTAATGGAAATACTTTAGCTTCATTTTACCCAGATAAAAGAGTTTGTTAAGGTGATCCTCTATCTCCATATCTTTTCATCCTATGTGCAAATGTTCTATCATGTATAATTGCAAAAGTGGAAAATAAGAAACTATGGAAAGGAATCAAAATTAGTCAGGCCTCTAAACTTATTTCAATATGATGTACGCTGATGATATGGTTCTCTTTTATAAAGGTACAGCTGAAACATGTAATAATGTCAACCATATTCTTCAAAGGTATTTTTACTTTCTGGGTTAAAAATTAACAAATCTAAATCAATCTGTCTTTAGCCTAAATACCCCTCATCTATTCAAAAGATTTCTTTCCGGTATCTTTGGGAACAAATTTGCTGATAAATTGGGTAAATATTTGGGCACTTGGGTTAACGTTAGCAAGGATAAAAGCACTATTTTCAACAATTTGATTGAAAGAATTGAGAATAAGCTGCATTCTTGGAAGGCTAATCTCCTTTCCTAAGCTGGTAGATTGACCCTAATAAATTCAGTGTTAAATTCTTCTCTAATTTGTCATCTATCTTGCTTCGAGCTACAGAAGAAATACTGCAATAGAATTGATGCTATGATGGCAAATTTTTTTGGGGGTTTAATGCCAATCGTCCACATTTTCATATGCTTAGTTAGTCAAAGCTTTGTTAGCACAAAGAACTAGGTGGCTTAGGCTTTCGACCAATTCATTTGTTTAACCAAGCGTTGCTTGTTAAGCAAATCTGGAGAATCATCAACCCTACTTCCCCCTTGCTTAATCATGACATATGCTCTCAAAGCAAAGTACAGTCCTGGATTGCTTGTTCACCAATCTAACTCTATGGATTTGGAAGGGTATTTGGAAAATTGAAGAGTTAATAACTTCTAAACTACAATAGTAAATTGGTTTTGCCTCTTCTATTCCAATCAACCATTACTTATTGTGGGCTATGCAGTTAGGTCAAGATAGAAATATTTCCAAGGTTGTCGACCTTATTTTGCATAATAATAAAAGAAGGAATTTGCTACTACTTAGATATTTATACTCGGCTGATCATTGTGTACATATATTGTCTCTTGATTTTTTCGTTACCGGGTAACTAGAGTCATTCATACGGATAGGTAATAACCAGGATATTTACAAGGTTAAAGCAACCTACAAGCTCCTCCACTTAACTTCGCATGTAAGCATAAATCAAAGCTTCTCAACTTGGAATGTCCTTTTGAAAATGAAACTTCCTTTGAGAATCATCGTCTTGTCCTGGAGACTCTCATCCAAATCCTTACCTTTAAGAAGCTTTCTCTGACAGCATCATATACGATATGATCATATGTGTCCCTAATATCATTTAGAGCCAGAATCGGTCAATCATCTTTTCGTCTAGTGCTCTTTTGATCACATAATCTAGTTCTCCTCTCCTCTTGGTCTAAGGACTAATAGATTTCAAGATCAAGATCTTATTCATTGGCTTCAAAGTTAGTTAACGTTGAGTGAAGATCATCTAAGTCAAATGGAATACTACTCGAATTGGATCCTCATCAAACTTTATATTATTTGGAATATCAGAAACCAGGTCGTACATCATGGAGGAATTGCAAACCCAAAGGAAGCTATTACTAAAATCAAAAGCATTTTGAGCACTAATAATGAAGCTTGGCTATTTAATAAAAACAATAACATCCTTGGTCTTCCTCAGTTAGCCACTCCTCCGGGCAAAGCTCAGAAAATATAGGCCAGTTTGCTTAATTCACGTGAAAGCTTATATCATCAAACAATGGCATTGGGATGAAAGTTACTAGGGTGGGCACTAACTCTTTTTTCTTTGTGCTATTCATAGAGTGCTTCTCTAGATCTCTCGTCAAGATTGGATTACACCCTCTTCCAACGTTATCCAATTATTGTTCAGGGAAAGGAAACACTTGAAAACTGCTTCCTCGGTTTTCATGGAAACCTCCACCACCTCCATTGTTGGCAGGGACGTTAGAAATTTGCTCTCCAAATATACATCTGCTCATTTGGGTCTCTTGGACCAAATTCAACTTAGTTAATCCTTCTCCAATCCCCCTCCTTAGCTAGCTTACTATCTCTTCTCTAATCTTCTCTTATTTTACACGCTAGACCAAAAAAAAGAAGAAGTAAAAGACCTAGTCCGGATAAAATGTAACAATATCCCTTTTTTGTACTATCGAAAGAGGAAGAAAAAATTATTAGAAACTCATACTCAGCATGCGCTTGTAAGTTTATTTATTCAATATTATTTTCATAGTTAATATAATAATATATTTTTTCCAAGTATGGCTAAGAGTCTTTATTTAAGTAATACTTCTTTTGGATAGAGAGCAAAGTTTCTAGTGTATGTGGGCTTGAATAGGTTCCTGGTTGAGTTCCATGCCTACCAAATTTTTTTCAAAAATATAATAAATAAAAAATAAAATGGATTATTGCCTATGTTGCTCTTTTGACCAATCCATCTAGCTTAATTAAAAAATATAATAAAAAAATTTATTTTGGATCTTAAAACCATTTTTGAGAAATTAAATCAATTCAATCAATTTGACCAAAGAATCGGTAAATCAACCAAATTTGGCACTAAATCGATTTTATACTTCTTTTTCTTTTTGTTCAAATCAAAGTTTTGACATTTTGTAAGAGAAATCTAGATTATTCTTCTTTATGATTCTCATGTTATATTCCTTAATATGTTATCACCAGTATGTGTTTGGGAATTTAAAGAAAGATGAAATTGAATTGTCATTAATAGAATGATATAGAATAAAATGACATAGAATGAAATGAAATAGAGTTGAATATTTAAGTAAATATATTGTTTAAAGTTTTAATGAAGAAAAAGAGGACACATATTAATTTTATTTAGAAGTTACAATAAAACAAATAGAATAAAATGACTTATTAATTATTTTTTTAATATTATCTCTATAACATAAATATATAACTAATAATTTTGTTATTGTTCACTACGTAATGTTACATTATTTTTCAGTCCATATTTTTTTATTTTTATTTACAAATTATCCTGTCTATTTTTTCTGTCTAATACATTTATTACAAAATATTTATGTTATTTCAAAAAATTTTAAAAGACAAATTTAAAAAGCTAAAAAGAAAAATTGTTGACAAAAATAAGTTAAAAAAATGGATGAAACTAATCTATATTGTAGATTTTTTCATTCTCTCTTTTCTATTTTGAAATGTTAAGTGAAAAAAAAGAGATTATGATCATAATGATAAGATAAAGTTGTAACAATTGGAACATATGTTGGATATATTAGTAATAAGGCATGTGTATATTAATAATTTAATTTCTTTGACTATTTTATTCTATTTTTGACTCCTCAATTTGGAGAGACATTAAAATTAAAATTTTGAATGACAAATAGAGGTCTTGATGTCTATTTATTATCATCTCATTTCACTTTACACAAATATTTAAACCTAAGTTTAACCCATTTTAGTTATTTTATTCCTTAGCACTCTGGATGGGTTTTGAAATATCTTCCATGTTGATTTGACTTCTGTGCCTCTTTACTTAGGAAAGCCATTTATTCAAATTCTTATAAAAAATACAAAGAATTGAAGATGGATCTAGCTAGTTGAAATATATTGTTTATTTGTAATGATAGCTTTGATAAAACTTTCCAATGTAATATAGTTTAATAGTTTGATTATTTTCAAATTGTTTTGTCAAAAATAATTTTGTACATCAATTTTAATATGGTATAGAGTTCAGAATTAAAAGTGCTTATTAATTGTTTTACAATTAAATTAAAAGAAAATTTAAGTTAATATATATTTTTTAAAAAATATCACTTTATTTCCTCAATAGTCTCGAAGCACAGAAATAATTGTAAAAAATATAACTAAAGTAGAGAATATTTATTATTTAAATATTTAAGTAATTATTTTTGGCTACGATTTACATGTAAAACACTACAAATGGTAACATATCAATTAAACAAACAACATATATCGGTGTTAAATAACGGGGAGTATATTGTAATCTTCCCATTTTATTTTTATTTTTGAAAAGTTCAATTCAGATCCTCCAATTAAATAAAACTCACTCCATGTTCATATTTAATATTATCAAAATGGAAATTTGTTTATCTTATCAATTGGACGAGTTTGAGCATTTGCATCTTTTAATATAAAAATCTAAGCTTTGTTTTTACATTCTATTATGTTATTTGATTAAATATATGAAAATTAGCAAAACAGAACCAATTTGCAAGTTAGTAAATTTATTAAAAGCTCACTCGATTAAGTGATAACTTGACAAGGATAGATCTAAACTGAACTCCATCGGCTAATTTGATAGCACTAAAGTAATGATGAAAATATTATTTTGATATTTTATGTTTTGACTTTCTTTCAAGTTGGTCCTTTATATTTATAACCATCAAAATAATGGGTTGGATTGCAATTTTTACCTCATTTAATATAAGCAAGCTAAATATGAATTGTGACATATTTAACTTATGAATTAAACAGGTTAATTTGGTGAGTAAGCCTACTTAAAAAGATTTTTAGATTTTCTTTTATCAAATGTTAAGATATGATTTAACATTTTATTCTATCAAATTGAGGTAATTTATTTAACCAACCAACCTACTTAGACTAACTCAAGTGGGTTAAGTTAGTTCGTTTTGACACCTTTATCTATATTTGATCCATCTTACAATGGTTCTTTCAAATATTCTAACCTGAAGAAAAATTAATTCCTTTACTAGTTTACTTAAAGTTGAGCTAAATGGTTATTCATGAATAAAAAGGCCTATTTTCTTGACGTTCAAAAATGTTGAAGATTATTTTAAAACGAGGCAAATGTAAAAGATCAAATTGAGACAAGATAAAAATACAAAAGACTAGTGGTATTATTCTCCTAAAGTATTATAGATGACCAATGGTATTTTAGTGAAAATTTGTCAAGCATTGTTCTACGCTGAACTGGACGGACTAATTTGATAGTACTATAGTGATGAAAAAATATTATCTTAGTCTATTCTAGTTTGACTTTATTTCAATTTGGTCATCTTCATTTATCCATATAAAATGATTTTTCACATTTTTGACGTTAAGAAAATTGGACAAATATAGAAGATCAAATTGAGACAGGGTTAAAATATAAGATACCAATGCTATTTTTCTCTTAGGACATGTTTGGTAAGGAGAAAGAGACACTATGAAATGGGAAAGAGATGCCATGAAGAAGCATGTTTGGTTGACAAAAAGGAAAAGCGCACCTCTTCCCTTAGTGAGCTTTTCCCTCGATCATAGGAATGTTCATTCCCAATCTGGATGGGGAGAATGCTTCCCATTCCCAGGAATCACAGCTAAAATTACTATAGTGTCTTTATCTTCTTATATTTCCTTCATCCATCTTCCAGCCTCACCTGCCACAACTTCCATCTCCTTGCATCAGCTCGGCAACATCAACATCATCTACTTGTTCGCTTTGTTTAGTGAACTTCGTCTTTGGATTTGAAAGAGAAGATGAGAACCCATTCCCTGTTCGATTTCGTGTTTCGTGTTTGACGATTCCTGGTTCGCCATGTTTCATGGCTGGCGATCCTTGTTTGCCGTGTTTCATGGCTGTCGAGTCCCTATAAGTAGTGGTCTGATATGCTATTTGATTTATCAACGTGATTTTTTGTTGAAGATCTGAGCTCTGGAGCATGATCGGAGAAGGAGAAGACAGTAAAGATGAACGGAGAAGTTGCACGGAGATGAAAAACGGCAATGGATAAGGAAGATGATACGGATAAAAAAAAAAAGATTAAAAATAATAATTCATATAATAATAGTAATAATAATAAAATTTATTATCTTTACAAATGATTAATTTTTAATAATTTTGTAACAATAAAATTTTTTAATAAAAAATATTAATTAAATTTTATATGATTATTAGGGTAATTTATTTAATTTTCTTTCTCACTTTTTTTTTAAATATTATACCAAACACAATACATAAATTTAAAATTTTATTTCATCAAAATTTATTACCATTAGACCCAAACGCATCGTAGTATATATGACAACGCTTTAAACCAAAAAGATACGAAAAGGGAAGAAGAAAACAAAATTTTTATACAAAATTATTATTACAATTAGGACATTTATTTCTCACTTCTAAGTGCTCGTTTCCTAACTTAGTATTCGTGACCTAGACAAGGTCATGGCCAATCCCCCAATCACAGCGTTCCACGTAGGCTGAAGCCCCGAAGCCCAATGAATCCTACAAATTTGCTGTAAAAGCCCATGCACGTACCCGCTGCCCCATCACCGTCCATTTCGAATCCGACGGTCCTCATTCTTTATCTTCGTCCTACCTGCAAAAGCGACCGTTCAGTAGGGGAAGAAACAATGATGAAGAATCCCAGGCCCACGCGATCTCATCCCTTCTTCTCCTCTGTCACATTCCTATTTCCTGCTCTGAAATTCTTCCATCACATAGCGTAAGTTCCATTCTCTCCCGAATCTCCCACCTTTGGAAGAGAGAGAGAGAGAGAGAGAGGAGGGGGGAAGAAACGCAGCTGGGTTGTTTTTCAGCTTCCTCTCCGTGTATATACAAGGTAAATGTGACTATATAGATATTCGCTTTTCATTCTTTCCGTGGTTTTCTTTGAATTATATGCAAAACTGATGTATTTGATGATGAATGCGAATTTCTGCAAGTGGGTGTTTATGTCTTCCTGTTTCCCACTTTGGTTTCAGATGGATCAATTTTTGGGTCTGTTTTTATTGATGTGAAGATTCGTTTTTTGAGGAGTGGAATCTACGGTATGGTTCTGTTTTGTCTGGTAATTAAAATTTGTTGATCGAGTTCACCCTGTTCTCACTCCAGTGAAAGAGTTGACAGAGAATGGAAAAAAACGAGAATGCTAGATTTTGTGTTTTATATTGTTCTATAAATTTTGTTTCCATGCCCAGTGCGCATATATATTTATTGTTTGGTTTAGGTGGCATTTATTTCAATATGTGGGAGGAGACTGTCATTCTTACTTTCTTTTTTTTTTTTTTTTGGCTTCCTGTAATTTGATGTTATTGTAAGAAATTGATGATTATTTAATGTCATATGCTTTATCATACTTTTTCTTTTATAGGTTAATATCATTTTTTTCTTTACTAACGTAATTTTGCATTTGTACTGCTATTTCTGTGTAGCTTGAAGTTTTGAGATGGCTGGTGGGAGTAATGTAAATATGAAGACAGAGGGTTTGCAACCTTTCCCGAGTAGGAATATTGAAGAAACTTTGAAGAGTGAGCTTCAAAGGATACTGCAAGAGCAGCGCAATCAACAGTTAGTCTATCCAGAAAGGGATCTCAATATTTCTCGGAGTGGAAGTGCTCCTCCAACAGTGGAGGGATCGCTAAATGCTGTTGGTGGTCTTCTAAGGAACTCTGATATTGGATTAATCAATTGTAGGAGTAGTAATAATAATGGACTTTTGACTGAAGATGAGCTTCGTTCACATCCTTCTTATCTTTCATATTATTACTCACATGGAAATAACAATCCAAGGCTGCCCCCACCATTGGTGTCAAAAGAGGATTGGCGTGTTGCTCAAAGGTTTCAGGTTGGTGGATCTTCGTTTGAGGGATTTGGGGACTGGAGGAAGAAGTTGGACACAATTGGGAATAGTTCATCATTACTTTCAATGCAGCAAGGAGTTTCTATGCAACAAGCAGAGAATGATCTGATGGAACTGAAGAAAGCCAGTGGGCGGAATCTCTCTGGGCAGAATTCAGCACAGTGGATTGACCATAGTACAGATGGTTTGGTCAGAATGTCAGGTGGGAGTCTTGGTGTAAGGAGGAAGAGTTTTGCGGACATTCTTCAGGTAATTATTTTATCCCAATTGCATTTGTAGTATTTCTAATGCTGGCCGAGACATTTTTTGTGCTATTAACTCTGTGGAATCAGTTTCTTTGCAACGTTCTTGTGACATGATGGCACATGGTAAAAATTGATTTTGTGATCTGTTTTATTAAATCTCAAAACAATGTGCAGACATTGTATATAAAAAGTTGAAGGAACTGGGTTCAGCATTACTAGCTTTAGGGTTTTCCACAATAGAGTTGCCATGACTAAGCTTATTAGTCTTTTCCTTGTTTGCCTACTTTAGTACATATTTGGTCTTATAATTTCCTTGAAATATCATGAGCTAGTTGTCTTTGTCACTGCCCGATCATAATAATTTTTAGGTGTAACTAATGTCAAGAAATATGCAATTTGTAGGTGGAAATTAGTGTCGATAAATATGCACCATCTACTTCAGTCTCAGTTTCAATCTTATGCTTCAGTCTCCCACTTTAACCATAGTCATCCACAAAAATGAAAGAAGCTTGGTAATTACCAAACGAATGAGCTGATGGAGCATGCAAACTAGTTTCTTATCTTCTTCTGGCATTGGCATTCTGTTATGCTTGTAACTGAAGTTAGCATTTTGCAGGAAGGCCTTGATCAAGCTGCTTCCCTGTCTGGTAATATGTCACGTCCAGCAAGTTACAATGCATTCGGTGATATAATGGATTCAACTGGCATGGCAGATCATTATCTAACAGATTTATGTAATGGAGTTGAATCCTTGGAGGGCTTGCATTCTGCAGCTGCTACTCCTGGTCTGGATGGACTTCAGAACCATGGGGTAATGGTTTCTCATGGTTTTGCATCTGCTGTGGGTTCATCTCTGTCTAGGGGTACAACCCCTGAACCTCACGTTATTGGTAGATCTCTTGGGTCTGCACTTACTCCTGGTGCTAGTAGAGTTGGTTTTGTTGAGAAAAATGTAAGCTTGAGTGCCCAGAATGGTCACTCTTCCAGCATGACTGAACTTGCTGAAATGGTGTCTTCTTTGTCTGCGATGAATTTGTCTAATTCTAGACATGCAGAGCAAGAAAGTCTTCTGAAATCTAAGTTACAAAAAGAAATTGATAATCAACCAGATTTTTTATTAAGAACACTTAGTGTTGGTAACAACTTTGTTGAACTGTCCAGACATAATGAGATTGTAGCGAACTTTAACACAACGAGCTCAAATGAGCAAGCCAATTTAATGAAAAGAAATGCTTCTTCTGCTAGTCTTCACTCAAAAGTGCATTCTATTGGAAATGATAATCAAACTCGTACAAGTTTACCGAGTATGGATACTGCTGGCCATGTTCACGGTGCATATCTTGTTAACTCAAATTTAAATGCTGCGTACAAAAGTCAGATTGACACAGGTCTGGTTCTCTCTTTTTTATTTTTTTACCCTAACTACTCTGTGTGTGTGTCTGAAATAATGTAAGCTATCAGAGAATAGTGTAGTTCAGTTATTTTAGTTATCATTAACAGATTGGTTTTTGGATTCCAGCTTTGAGTGGTCGAGGAGTTGGGAAAAATTTAGATACACTAGGAAATCAAGTTGGTCCTGACCTTCATTCCACAACTGTGGACCCATTCTTCATCCAACGGTTGCAGCAAAGTTCTGATTACTCAATGCATGGTCCAGGTGATCTTTCTCAGATGAGAAATTTCTCTAGTACTTCACATGGAGACTTGGATGGACTCCAGAAAGCTCATCTTGAGACACTTCTTTCTCAACAAAAGCAACAGTATGAGCTCCCACTTCTGGCCAAGTCTGGGTTTTTTAATTATGGATACTATGGCAGTCAACCATGTGGTCGCGGCACACCGTACTCCGGAAAGCAGATTGCAAATTCCTTACTTCCTTCTCTTGGATCTGGAAATCCACTGTTTGAGAATGAAAATATATCCCACTTCGATTCTATGGTGAAGAATTCAATGGGTGGTTCTATTGGGTCATGGCATAATGATATTGGCAATAGCATGGACGGTAGATGTGTATCAACCTTACTAGATGAGTTCAAGAATAACAACGTCAGATCTTTTGAACTTTCAGATATTGTGGGTCACATGGTTCAATTCAGGTACAATCCGTGCACTTCCACTAGCATCTCTTCTAATGTTACCCCTCTGGAAGTCTGAATTGATAATCTATACCATAATGCAGTACTGATCAGTTTGGGAGTCGCTTTATTCAGCAGAAATTAGAAACGGCCTCTGCAGAAGAAAAGATGAAGATATTTCCTGAGATGATTCCTCATGCTCGTAACTTGATGACTGATGTATTTGGGAATTATGTTATACAGAAAGTATAATTAGCGTCTTCTGCTAAATATTGAGTATTTCCATATTTATGCTTGTTCTTTAAGAAGTTGATCTTAGAATGTGATGCTTGGCTTTGCAGTTTTTTGAGCATGGTACAGAAAGCCAAAGAAAGGAATTAGCCAGTCAGCTAACTGGTCATGTTTTACCTCTCAGTCTTCAAATGTATGGTTGCAGAGTGATTCAGAAGGTGACTTTTATGCCGTTCATTTTGATATTAATCCCTAATTATATGTATGATACCTGACAGGAAGGTCTCACTTCTTTGATGTTTGTACAACACGTTCTGTTTTGACTTGGAAGACTTTAGTGATATGTTTTCTGTACAGGTGACCTCTTAGCAAACACAATTAAGTAATTTCTGCTCAGTGCTTCATTGCTTTGATGCACTGTCACCTTTTTATTTATTTATTTTTTAGATAAGTAAATAATGTATGAGTTGAGATACATTTATATTTTACTTTCTGCTTTCTGCTTTACTGGAGTGGGTGGCCTTGCTTGTCTCATATCTTTATGTGGCCAAATAAATATGGTATTCAATTTGTAAAAGTATATCCTCAAGGTACTTAGTCATTATAGTTAAAAATAAGAGTTGATTTAGTGTTATAGGTTTCGCTATGGATAATGATAAATAGTCATTGTATCAAGGTTGTTGTTTGCATGGTAGAGAAAATGTGAACTGATATTTGTAATTTTAGTTATGTATGATTTTTGCTCACATGCCACTTTATGAACAAAATTGACTGAACTTTATTGTGTAACAGTATGAGCATATAATGGCAAAGCTTTTCCTTTTGGTGGGATATATCATATAATCGTCTAAGAATTTTTTCTTGTTTATTACAAGAATTTTTCTAGCACTCATGGCTAATAAAACTATATGGTATTACTGTTTGTCTGAAATTGTTAAACTTTTAAAAGACTGAGTGCACTTTCTTTCCGTATTATTTTCTCTTAGATTAGCTGAGAAAATGGATGCCTTATTGTTGTAGCTAAAATTTATCAAAAATTATCCACAGGCGTTGGAGGTGGTAGACGTTAATCAGCAGACTCAAATGGTTTTAGAGCTTGATGGTGCAGTAATGAAATGTGTCCGCGATCAAAATGGTAACCATGTTATTCAAAAATGTATAGAGTGTGTTCCTCAAGATCGAATTCAGTTTATTATCTCATCTTTCTTTGGGCAAATTGTGGCACTTTCTACCCATCCGTACGGGTGCCGAGTTATTCAGGTTAGACATTGCTGCATGGAATTTATCTCTATGGAGGCAGTTATGAAGAATTTTACTTTCTAATGATTTGACACTCTACGCAAATCTTAACAGAGGGTCCTGGAACATTGTAATGATCCAAAAACACAACAAATTATCATGGATGAAATCATGCAATGTGTCTGCAATTTAGCACAAGATCAATATGGAAATTATGTTATTCAGGTATGTAGATTAAGTATTTGGATTTGTTACATGCATATGATTGGAATATGATCACTCTTTATGATTTCAGTTAAGTTATTTGGTAACTTGTATTCATGATAAATATGGAAATTATGTAATTTAGTTGTTGTATTTTGGTTTTCCAAATTCAGGATTTATTCTTTGTATTTGTGAATGTCCAAATTTGTTACCTGGACTTGATAATTTTGGGAAGGCAACAAGAGAATAGTAAAAGATGAAATGCAACTTAAGAAGGAAGATATCTCCCAAAAAAAAAAAAAAAGATTAGGAAATTGGTGGGTGGATTTTCAAGGTAAAAATGAAAAATTTTAGCTGAATCAAGAGTCTATATCTGTAACTCCATTTGAGAAGAAAGCCAACTTTATCTAAATGTTTGGACAAACAAGATATATCTGAACAGCGGAGTACTTCTTTCCTATATATTAAGTGTGTTTACATAGGTACATGACCCCTGCTTTTATAGAGGAAACAGGGCAAAATGTCTTACAAGATAATAGAAGCGTAACAAACGGAAACAGAAATTCTAACGTGTAGGAATAAACTAACTAACTTGATAAGTGGATTAAAAATAGTTGAATATTATATATATCTAATGCCTGTCCCCCTAAACGGAATAAAGTGATAAGTAGTTGAGATATTCTGAATAATTTGAAATATCCCAGGGTTTTTCAACACTTACCTCAAGCAGGCTGGGAAATGTTCTCCATGGACAGCTTGCTTGTTAGACTGGCGAAGTTCTTGGTCAGTCCTTTTGCCAAGAGGTCCACAACCTGATCATTTCTAGGGACATAGGGAAGACAAATCTGACCTCTTTCTTTTTCGTCTTTAATGAAGTGCTTATTGACTTTAACATGTTGGTTCTATCATGGAAGACTGGATTATGAGCAATGGAATTAGCTGCTTTATTGTCACAATAGATTTTCATGGGTTTAGGGTTGTGCACGTTCCTATTCTCTTCTTTTTTTTGTTTTCTTGTTTATGTGCAAAACAATAGGGGACTTAAAAAAATTGAAGGATTATTTTGTTTTTGATAGTCATTTATTTAAGCAGTGGATAGAAGCATACTCTGGAGTTTGGATCAGAATTGTGTGGAGTACTGCCTGATTATTTCTACCAATTCAAAGTCCCAATCAGTATTCTCTTTCTATTATGCCTTAATTCCTTAACTATCCTTTCAATCCACAATGTTTCACAACTCCATGGGCCATTTATCTGAATTCAATCTCAGAGTTACTTCTAGCGAGTAGCTACCACATTTTGGGTTGTTTGTTTTTTTTTTGGGGGGCCTGTTATGGATATAGTGGTTATAAGGTAGTTAGTTAGTTAATATGGTTAGGGTAGTTAGTTAGTTAAGGCTGGTTGTAACAGAATGCTATTATATAAGGGATGGTGTATGTGTAAATGGATTTTGTGAAGTGAATAATATTTAATATTGTGTTTGGAGCCTACCTCTGGTAACATTGGTATCAGAGCTGGATTAGGGAGCTAAAGCACGAGGTTGGACATAACCGATCAGAGGTGCAAGAAATGAGGAACTCAATTGCAAGAATTGAGTCCTTGGTCACTAATATGGCGTCTAAGATTGTGCAATCACAATGTTAGAGGTGGGTGAAGCACATGGCGTATCAACTTCAAGTGGATCAAGAAATGCATCAATGAGGCCTCAGTTTGGCTTGTTCAATGGGAGTCACTCATCTGGATACTCATGCCCAACTCAATTCTCACAGATAGAATTTCCAAAATTTGAAGGGGCAGATTTTAAAGGTTGGGCCTTCCATTGTAGACAAATTTTGACATTGGCGAGACACTAGTGGACCAACGTATGAAGCTGATCAGTTTACACCTGGAGGGGCATGCGTTAAAGTGGCATCAGACCTTTGTGGCAAAAAAGAGACCAAATGAAGTAAGTTGGACGGATTACTTGGCAGCAATTGGGACAAGGTTTGGAGACATATTGAAGTCAAATCTAATTGCTGCCTTGAAACAATTACAGCAAGAAGGTACGATGGAAGATTATGAGGAGAAATTTGAACAATTGCCATTGGAAGTGGATTTGGTAGAAGAAGTTGCAATTAGTTGCTTTTTAGGAGGACTTAAAAGGGATGTAGAAGCCCATGTCAGGATGATAAACCAAATACATTAGCTAATGCATGTATTTGGCAAGACTGGAACAAGAGGCAACTAAAGCTTCTCAAGAACGGTGGAAATCTGGGCAATATTCCAAGACTTTGGGATCAGCATATCAAGGTTCCCCTTCTTGGCGTTCTGCAATAGATAATAATAGTAAGCTGGTGGAGAATTCTACCATAAAGAACTTCTTTGATATAAGCTCTCCTACAGGAAGAAAATGGAGTATATGGAGATTCATCACTGAAGGTGCAAGGGTATTTCAAGAAACAGCTGATCACTATCCTAGTTGACAGTGGTAGTACCCACAATTTTGTGGATGCTGCCATAGTTAAGAAGTTAAGACTCAAAGCTCAGTACATGTCTGAGGTGAAGGTATCCGTGGCTGGAGGTCATCAGTTATCAGTTGAATATAAGTGAGCGCAATTATGATGGAGCATGCAAGGGGTAGAATTTCAAGTCAATATCTATGTGATGCCCTTAGGAGGATATGATGCCATACTGGATTTCAGTGGTTGGCTGACTTAGGAGGAGTTATGTTTGATTCACAGAAGCATATGTTGACATATAATTGAAAAGGGCCACCCAATTGAACTCCGTGGTGTTTGTCTGAAATCTATATCCTTGGAGGAAACAAGTGAGGGTAACCATGAGTGGGAAGAACCTGCTGAGATGTTTTTGGTACAGTTAAAAGACAAGAGTGAGGGAGGGAGTCAGCCACCGCTAGGTCATGAGGAGGACTTGCAAGCAGTATTATTTTAGTTTGAGGACATGTTTTAAGCACTTATGAAGTTACCACCATTGGTTCCAGGTAAAGTAGTTATAAGGTAGTTAGTTAGTTAGCTAATATGGTCAGGGTAGTTAGTTAGTAAAGGTTAGTTGTAACAGAATACTATTACATAAGGGATGGTGTATGTGTCAACAGATTGTGTGAAGTGAATAATATTTAGAGCGAAATCCCTGGGTGAGGATTACAAGTAGGAAGAAAGAAGTGAAATTGATAATTAGAACAAAAATTGAAAAGAGATTTGCTAGAAGAATAATTGGAAAAAGTTATTATTAAACACTTGGGAGGATAGCAAGAAAGAATTACTGAAGAGAGATAAGCTATGTGAATGCCGGAATGGAACTACAACGCTTTTCTCATAATTGTCTTTATACTCTTAGTTTATGATCATTCAGTTTTTATTGTGCTTAGTAAACCAAGATCTTAGTAATTCCACTGTTAGACAAACTCTAAGAACTAGTATCTTAGCAACTTTAGAACAAGAAGCTATTTTATTTTTTAATCACCCCATAGAAGCTCAACATAGAGAATCTTTTCTCATAATTTTAGAAATCTGTAACGCCTTATTAGAAGCGTTAACATAAAAAGTCCCAGTAGGCACTTTGTAAGCGCATACCAGTGTAATGGTAAGCATTGGTATCAGAGCAAGGTTCTTTCCTAGAATAAAAAACATAGGTTCATTAAATTTAAATACTTTAGAATATTTAAATTTAGAAATAAACAATAAGCAGAGAAATATTATTTCATTAGATAAGCACAAAATTATTTGTTATTTTGATAGAAGTTTTAAACATTCACTTCATAGTTCGGATAGTAACCTTAATAGCCTAATAGATCTAATAATTTCTTTAGGTCGAAGCCTTGAATACTTTAATACTAGATACTCCCAGTTACTAGAAAAAAGGATAGAAAACCGTCACAAGCAAACCCTGTTGATATTAGAAAAACTAGATCAGAAAAAACCTAAAGATAAAAACGTAGATTATATTAAGAGTCAAAACCAGGAAATTTTAGAAAGAATCTTACAGCTAGAGAAACACATACCAAACCAAAAACAAATAGCTAATTTAGAAACTCTGTTAGAAACCAATAAAGCTAAGCAAATAGAATTAGAAACAAAGAAAGCAGTTGCTAAACTAATAGAAAAAACAGATCAATTTGAAGATCAGCTTTCAGAAGTTAAGAAACTTTTAGCAGAAGTAAAGCATATAGTAAATAGTTAATGAGTGATTTTACTAAAACCATTTATTATCAAAAAGCTCTTGAAGAAGCCAAGAAATACCACTTTGAAGATCCCATAGGATTCACTTCATATTTAGGAGCTAGCAAAAGCGATCAAGTTTACCCTAGAATTCAGAATTTTCATACAGCTTTACTTCGCCAAACATTAGAAAATCAACAAAGGTTAGCAGAACAACTCTCATCTCTTAGAACTTTATTTAGAAGCGATATAGAAAATAGTCTAGCAGGACAATTTAGTAATCTAAATTTAGGAACAGATCAAACACCTAGACCAAAAAAGAAACAAAGTTGGATATATTGGTAGTATGACAACCTTTTGACCCTTTACAGGTAGAAGTAGGACTATAATCGAAGAATCTCAGCCCAGAGATAATTTAACTGATACATTCTTAGGAAGAATCCTTAGGCGAGGAAGTAGCAGTAGTTCAATTTCGACTGAAGTAAGATTAGAAGATGTAGTAGACGTAGAAAGAAATCTAGAATTATATAGTAATCATCAAATAGAAACATTAAATCCAAGAGTACTTTATGAGACAGGACCTTTAAATATTAGAACTCAGTTAATTAGAAGCAATAGAGAGGTTACACTTAGTGTTCTTAACTCAGCCCAAAACTTGGAATTATTCCATAAAGAGATGATTAAAAAGCTTAAAGAAAGTGGAAAGAAATTAGCACACATAGGACTTATTATTTTAGAAATAAAAGGATTATCCAGAAGAGAATTAGGTACCAAAACATTAATATTAATATTAGGAAAAAGTTGGACCAAGAATATGAAAAAAACCATAATAGTAGGAATAGAAGTAGATATGAACAAAAATTCAGGAATATTTTACTGCTCTCCAAACATAATGAAAAGCATAAAGGATTTAGAAAACATTAAAATAGGAATTCAGACAAAGGATATGAAGATTATGTAGGTGATAATTTGATATTAAGTATAGGAATTTTAGGAAAAGCTACAAACAGATCATGAACAAAATACAAAGTAAAGATAGATGGTATTATAGAAGCCCTAGCCTCAAAAGGTATAAAAATGATGAAGCCTATCCCAATGGATCCTATGGAATTAGCAGGATTAGAATGGAACTTAGACAAGCATAATGAAGAAGATAACCAAATCCTAAATCCAGAAGCCAGCATTATTTATGAAAACCTTAAGGGAGGATACAGCATGCATTTTGCAGAATATAAAAAGCAGCCTGTAAAAGAAGAATCAGATGAGGAAGAGATAGAAGAAAAAACCTATATGAACATAGAAGAAATAGAAGAAAAAATACATTTTAAATCTAGAATATTTGAAGACTGGATAGATAGTGATATGGAAGAAGAGGAAGAAACTATAGAAGAAATAGATAGAGAAATACAGGAGCTAGAATCTACGCTAGTCCAAGCACAAGAGCAGAGAAAATCTTTAGAAGAAATAACTGATAGAAGCTTTAATTTTATGGACATTAGAGATGAAGTAGATGAAATGTATTTAGAAGCAATAAGATTAGGATATACGGGAGAAGAAGCAGAACAAAAATTTAAAGAAATATATAATATAGATTTAGTAGAAAATATAGCATCTGGGAAGATTCCTTTTTCAGATTTTTATGTATGCAAACCTCAACCTATAGAAAAGGTGTACATGGCAGATTCGGCTAGCACTAGTGGTATTACACAACCTAAGAGGAGTAGAATAGACTATAGTATGGTCCCAGCTCGAAATACAGAAGGTATAAGAAGACCAGAATGGAAAAACCCAGCCTATGAATACAATGAAAATACTACTAAATATAGGACATACTGAACTAGGCAACTGGTAGGAAAGACTTATTCAGTAAAAATGTTAATTATAGAATTAGGATCACCCCAAATGTGGGCAGAAGAAATAAACATATGGGAACAACACATAGTTAGAGATTGGGATATTAATAAAAAGCCTGATATGGATATGTTTAGTTACTTAGAAACAACTTTAGGAAATGTGGCCCTAGGTATATGACAAGCTAAAAAGAAACAAGATCCTACAAAGGTTAATGAAATTAAAGGATATGGCGATAACCCCTACAATTTTACAAGCTCTATTAGAACCCTGATATTAGGACTAGACCCAGCCAAAGAGAATACTTTTCTTCAAGACACAGCTATAAGAAATCTAGAACAGCTTACAATAAATAATATGGATTATATAGTCCCCTTTACAAATGATTTTGTCGCATTAATAGCTCAAACCAACAAAGCCTTCGATGATGATTTATGTAATAGGTATTTTAGTAAACTTCCAGGAGACTTAGGAAAACAAATACATAATGAATGGAATGAAACATACAGAAATCAGCCTAATTTAGGTATAGGACCTAGAGTACAATTCACTTTTGATAGATTAACTCAACTATGTAAAGAAGCTGCACTACAAGAACAAATTAGAAGACAAAGTTACACATTCTGTCGAAAAGCTATTTATACACCACAGCAATATGGAAGTAGGTATAGAAACAATAATAAAAAGTATCTTAGGAGAACCTATGAGAAGAAAAAGTATAATCAAGCTAAAGACAGACCTAGAGTTAAAAAACCCTCAACTAGAAAATGTACATGCTTTATTTGTGGAAAGTCTGATCATCTAGCAAATAAATGTCCAAATAGAAAAACTAACATAGAAAGAGCAATATTAGTAGAAAAAATAGAGGAAGATATAGTATCTGCAAGTGATGGAGACGAAAGCATATATAGGATAGTATCAGACGAAGAACCAATAGAATATATATTTATGAATATAAAAGAAGAGAAATTATGGGAAGAATTAGATTTTAATGAAATCATAGAACTAGAAAATGAAGAGCTTATATGTATGAATCAAGAACGCATAGAACACGAATGGATACATAGAAGAGGTAGCTTAAGCGTTCCATGTCAATACTGTGATAATTATATAGATATGATTAGAAGATATCAATGTAATAATTGCAACGAAGAAATATGTTTTAGATGCTTAAAAGAAATGTATAATATAGAAACAGATATAGGAAACGCTAAAGTAACTGACTCAGGAAAGGATACAAAACATAGTAAAATGAATATTAGGATGGATAAGCTTGAAGCACAAGTAGAAGTGTTACAATATAAAGTCAAAGACATAGAGCAACATATAGGATTAGCTAAACCAGATAGAGGAAAACTAAAGGTAGAAGAATCATTCGAAATAGAACCAGAACTTCAAAAGCAACAAAAATAGTTATAAAAGAACCAGAACCACCAACAGCTTTAGCGTCACTAATGGAACACTTTACCCTAAAAGCCATAGAAGACGAACAAGCTACATATGTAAGTTGTCATTCTAATTTAATCTCTATAGATTGTAGAATATGGTTAGACAACAATGAATTCTTAGATATTAAAGCTTTATTAGATACCGGAAGCACAACCAGTCTAATTAGTAATTCTTTAGTTAAAGAAAAATTCAAAAAATCACTGACCTACAAAGTCATAACTCGAACCATAGAAAATAGGAAACTTCAAATTACTCATAGTATAGAACGCTATTCAATTTTAAAGATTTCTCCCAAAAATATTCTGTACTTTATCATTTACCCTTAGTTTACCTCACCCCTAGTAATATTGATACCAAAGAATTCATCTTAGGATTAAATTTCCTTACTTCCTTACAAGGTAGCCTAACTCTTAGTCAAAACCTGTTAATAATCAGCAAACACACCTTTACTTACCCAATCTGTAGATACCTAGAAGCATCAGAGTTCGCTCGAAAGCATGGTGGACAGGGAAGTTTAGAATTTTTAGAAAAGACAAATACAAATTTAGCATTAGAAGAAGAAAAGAACGAAGCCCATCTAATAAAATTAGATCATTCTTTAAAGAACATAGGAAAAAGAGAACCATAGAAAGCGTCAGGAGACTATAAACAGTATATATTTACATTAGAAAAACTAGGCCTCATAGGAGAAGATATTAGGAACAATAAGGTAAAATACGAGTGTAAGCTTGACATAAAAAGCCCAGATATAGTAATTCGAACAGCTAATATTGAATGTTCTCCTTGGGAACACGAGGAATTCAATAAACAAATTAAAGAAATGTTAGAATTAGGTACTATTAGAAGATCAGAAAGTCCGCATAGATCAGCAGCTTTTATAGTCCAAAATCATAGCGAAATAAAAAGAGGTAAAGTTAGAATAGTATATAACTATAAAAGACTTAATGATAATACAGAAGATTATGCATACAACTTACCAAATAAAGAAGCCTTACTTAATTTAATCCAAGATAGAAAAATATTTTCAAAGTTTGACTTGAAAAGTGGATATAACCAGCTTAAGCTTAGAGAACAAGATAAACCATGGACGGCCTTTACCTGCAGTGAAGGTTTGTTCGAATGGAATGTCCTTTCCTTTGGACTTAGAAATGCTCCAGCTATTTTTCAAAGATTTATGGATAATTATTTTTAAAACCTTAGATTTTTGTTTAGTCTATATAGATGATATATTAGTAGCTTCTAAATCTGTAAAAGAACATGAACAACATCTTAGGCAAGTATTTAGTCTAATAGAAAAGCATGGAATAGTTGTTAGTAAAAAGAAAATGGAACTATTTAAAAAGCGGATTAGTTTTCTAGGACTAGAAATAGGAGAAGGCAAGATAGAATTGCAGCCACAAATAGCACGGAAGATATTAAAGTTTCCTGATAATATAGAAAATAAAACAAAACTGCAAGCATTCTTAGGACTATTAAATTATTCTAGAAAATTTATTCCTAACCTTAGTAAATTATTAGGACCCCTTTATAGTAAAACGGGTAAATCAGGACAGATCTATTTTAATAAAGCAAATATTGAATTAGTCCAAAAAATAAAAGAAAAAATAAAAGAACTTAAGCCCCTTTCCCTACCATTAGAGGAGCACTATAAAGTCATAGAAGTAGATGCCTCTAAAGACGGATGGGGAGCTATTCTAGAAACCAAGCCCAACAAATATAGCCCAAAAGAATAAGAAGAAATAGCAGCCTATGCTTCAGGAAATTTTAATATAAAAACTAACTGGATATGTTCAAACTGAACTATGTGCCCATTACCTTCTATAGCGTTTCTAAAATTTGACCATCGCCTGTTATTATGCTTTCTATTATTTTCTTTTGATATGAATTTAACTATTGCTTCGCAAAATGTTCTTACAGAGAATGGCTTATTAAGATAAAGTCTAAAACTATCTGAGGCTTTAATGATTCCTTGTATTTCAAAGTCTAAGCTTGTCCAGTTAGTTTTTATATTAAAATTTCATGAAACATAGGCTGCTATTTCTTCTGATTCTTTAGTATTATTTTAGTTTAAGGACATGTTTCAAGTGCCTATGAAGTTACCACCATTGGTTCCAGTTGATCACAAGGATCTTTTGTAAGGGGGAAAGATGTTGTTACGGGTAAAGTAGTTATAAGGTAGTTAGTTAGCTAATATGGTCAGGGTAGTTAGTAAAGGCTAGTTGTAACAGAATACTATTACATAAGGGATGGTGTATGTGTAAATGGATTGTGTGAAGTGAATAATATTTAGTATTGTGTTTGGAGCCTACCTCTGGTAATGGGGCCACTGAAATTACTTCATTTACCATATTTTGCTTTTTAATTTTTTATTCCTCCATGTTACTAAATTTCTCCCAACAAAAAAGTGCAATAGCCAGATATAGATCTTTTGTCAGTGATACTTCCAGTGCAGTCTGAATTAGTGTAGACTTCTATTTGTAGCATCCTCTGTTTTTTATGAAGTATTCCTCTCTGTGGTGATCCTTTTAGCTTTTAGAATCCTGTGCATTGCCTCAAAATGTTCTATTCTGGGTGAGTGCATAAATTTACTCACCACACTAACTGAAAATGCAATGTCTGGGTAAGTAGAAGTAGATGAGCCTCTCAATTATCCTATGATATTACTCTTTGTCAACTAAATCTTCTGGCTCGGCTGATTGGAGCTTTGTATTGGCCTCGATAGGTTTTTCCGTTGCGTTACACCCTAGCAATCCTGTTTCTTTTAATCGATCAAGTATATATTTCTGTAGTTTGATGAAATTGCCTTCTTTGGATCTAGCAAATTCAATTCCCGAAAAGTGTTTCAGCGGGCTAAAATCTTTAATTTCAAATATGCCAGATAATTTCTTCTTGCAATTTAACTGTTCAGCATCATCATCACCTGTCTAGATTATGTCATCCACATAAATGATTAAAACATTAATTTTCATCCACCTAGATGATTAGAACATTAATTTCACCTTTTAATTTTACCTATGTTAATATAACTATTGAACATGACTAAATAGTAAAACACTAATAAAAATTCTTACATAAATACTCATTCTTTAATTCATAATACTTTTTCAAATAATCCATAATACTCAACATATAAAATCTAATGCAGTTCATAGATAAATGCTCATATAACATTATTAAATCTAAAAAATTTTAATCTGGAACTAATATGAATTTGATAATTAGGATATGCTTGATAAAAATTTTAAAAAATTATAAGAAAACAAAAATTTAAAATTGAATTTCAAGAGTGAAATTCTTTTGGAATAAATTCTATTTTGGAAATACTTCTATTTTAAATATTTAATTTCCACTAAAAATATTAAAACTAAATAAAAGACATGAGAACATATATTGTGTTATAGATACTGTGGCTTTCTTAAAATAGTGGAAAAATGGTCCATTGTAATTTGTTCATCTTCAATAACTTATAGATAAAAAATGTAATTTATAATAAGCATACACAACATATTTTTTAGAAAAATGTAAAATTCTATGGATGAAGTGCACTTTCTTTTGAAATAAAACAAAAAAAGTTAGATGAGAAAAAAAAATTGACAATATGATTTTTTAAAGAAATTGGTTTCAAAAGGGTTGTATGACATTTATTTTCAATGATTGTACTTCAGGTAATTATTAAATCAGAATAATAATAATAAAAAATCACAACAAGTTTGTGAGACATTAGGATTTTTAAAATAATTTATAATTTAATTTGAACACTTTCAGATAAAAATTGAAAATAAAAAAATTAAAGTAGGCATAAAATTGTTTCCAACTTTCTTCGCCTTTTGGATTTTGGACTGGGCTAGGGACATGTTCAGCTTTAGCTTCAGACTTTTTGGGGTTTGGTTGGGTGTGTTTTGGTCTAAAACAAAGCCTCATTTTTCAACTCGTTAGAGTCCACCCAAGCCCAAATGAGTCGATGTCTAAGTTGGCACGTTTATCATGTGTTAAAACATAAACTTGCAAGTTTACTGAGTTAAGTCGTGAGTTTAACAACAATGATATGATCTACTTGACTTTGTGTACCCATGCTTCTAACCACATCTCCAAATAGTCAAACCAATCTCTTGGGGACTACTTAAGGCCATACAATGGCTCTTTTAACCTGCATACTTTATTTTGATCAGTTTTATCTTCAAAACCATGTGGGGGTTTCAGTGTTTACCTGGAATGCTTGGGCATCTCACTATTAAATATAAAGCTAATAATTAGAGATTACAGCTTATATACAGTGGCTTGCAACAGTTAATCCACTGTCAGTTATGCTGTCTGCATTTACATCTGGAGGAAGTTTTGGTTTTCATCTTGTTCAAATTCTTTAGTTCCACATCAAATATTGGATTTTGAGATGGCTTGCTTTCTGTTTCCTTAATTAATGCTTGTCGTACATCAACTTTGTTTTCTGTTGTCTCATCCAAATGCCTGTTGCTTGTTAATTTATGCGCTTCTGAGTGCTGTCTATTAACTAATTTATGTCATGTGAAAACCACTTGAACGATCTACTCTACCTTTCTTTGATAGCATGTCCTGCAACATGGTAAACCACATGAACGATCTGCCATTATCACCAAGCTTGCTGGACAAATTGTGAAGATGAGCCAGCAGAAATTTGCTTCTAATGTTGTTGAGAAGTGTTTGACTTTTGGTAGTCCTGATCAGCGTCAGCTTTTGGTTAATGAAATGCTCGGTACCTCTGATGATAATGAGCCATTACAGGTTGTCCATTTTTCTTCTTTTGGCTTCATTGCCCTTAATTTCTGTTTTTCCACTGCTGGAGATTGATCTGTTGCTCAAATTTGTGCATCACTCTGAATTTAGTTCTAGTAACAATGGATGAGAATGATGCATAATTTATATCATTGTTGTTTCTCCTACTTATTCTGAATATGCACTCCTTGAAAATTTGATCTGTTGCCCAAATTTTCAGGCGTGATTTATTCTAAACATACCCTTTAAATAGCCTTATAGCATATGATTTTCATCTCAAATGTCCTCTTTGCAAATTGTAGGCTATGATGAAGGATCGTTTTGGGAATTATGTTGTGCAAAAGGTTCTTGAGACTTGCGATGATCAAAGTCTTGCCTTGATTCTTTCTCGGATCAAGGTTCATCTAAATGCTCTGAAGCGGTATACCTATGGTAAACATATTGTTTCTCGTGTCGAGAAGCTTATAACCACTGGAGGTAAGCAATGTGAAGATTTCTTAATACAAGTTTGTATTTCTTGTCTGTGATTGTTTAACAAGCATCTTGATTACTCATAAGCCCCTTGTTTGCAGAAAGGCGCATTGGTTTGTTGGCCTAATTGACTTCGTCGGGCATCCTGTGTCACCTTGTGAAGAACATCCTTTTTGTACAGCTAACATGGATGTTGATTAGTAAGTTTCTGCTGCAAACCTTTATCCGTGGAGATTCTTAAAGCCTTGTGGATAAAACACTCAGCTGGGCCACTTATATGAGTTATTTTTCTGCAAAAACTGTAAATGGAGAATCCACTTAGTAAGTTCAAGATCATTAGTCTTGCCAATATATTAATCGTTATCTAGTCTTTTTGGGAGTATATATGATGAGGTCCTTAGTCTGTAAATCAAAACAAGTGTAAATGATTAATTGCAGTACAAGAGGTCAGATGAGGCTTTGAAGTTTCATCTCATGTATGTAAATATACTGCAATTTTCTTGAGGCTGTTTCTTGTCAATAATTATCACTGATTATATGACTCATATTTTTAGTATTTTAATTAGTGTCTCTTTCCTTTAAAAAGGTTCCAATGCTGCAGACCAACGTGTTGTGCAGCTTGGACTATTGGATCATGGTGGGCCCCCCTTATCTGTGGGACCCACCTTTATCCAACGATTTAGTGTACTGTATAGCACTGGATCGAGGCTTTCACAGAGAGTCTTTTGAGAAATAAACTTTGACAATTCAGTTTAAATAGGATTTTATGCTGCAAACCAGTGTGTTGTGCAGCTTAGACTATTAGATTAAGGTGGGCCATACTTTGATTTGTGGGCTCTATCTCTATCCAACGGTTCAGTGTGTTGTATAGCATTAGATCAAGGCTCTCTCTCACACACACAGTCTTTTGAGGCATAAACTTTTGACAATTCAGTTTAAATATCACTTGAGGCAAGACTCTTTAATTTAGTCCTTTGAATTTTAATTGAGTAAATTTTTTCATTAAACATTTAAGTATAATATCATTAAACCTTTTTCTTAATTTTGTTCCTATTGTAATGTAAAAAATGAGCTGGTCTTTTACTTTTAACTTTAAGGCCAATTTAATTCTTTAAAGATGAAAAATAATAAAATAATTTTTAAAAAATTATATCGTTCAAAAAATAAATATTTTTTCCATTATTAGAATAACTAAATTAGTTTATTTTTCTGTGTTTAGAGAATTAAATTCATGACTAAAATCTCCATCTTTTAAAAATAAAAGTGATTTGGGCCCAATGGACTTGATAGATGACAAATAATAAAGTTATTTTAAAATCCATTCAAATTTGAAAGGGCGAAAAATATTGGAGAAGGGGGATGGATTACAAGACTAAAGCATAACCTCGCATGATTTCTTATCATCCAACAAATTCATATTACTCCTGTCATGTCTTCCTAAGCGAGCTAACTAAAGCACTGTCATTTTTTGTTACTACAGGAATATATTTAAGATAAAAAAAATGTAATTATAATATTTTTAAATGTTTGAAGTATGACATTGGACATTTTATAGTACGTACGAGACAAGTGTACATAAACCTAATTGAAAACCATAGTATGGATAGAATTTTAAATAATTTTGAGAAAGAAAATTGAAGCAGGGAAAGAAAAGGGCTTCTAGGGCAACAAGATTTGAGGTTGAGGAGCTTAAAAGTCATATCAATGGCATATCACCTCCATGGTGTCGAATTTAATAAATTAAAAATAAATTTATTTTCAACTATAAAATTTACAATTAAAGTGATGGGTAATTTCAAAGTTTTTGACCACCCAAGAAAAAAATGTAAACAAAGAAAGAAATAAAGAGGGGTCTTTGCAAATTAATAATGAAAATAACAATTGTATCTAAGGGAATTAAACTAAGAAATACCTAATCAAGGGATGTTTTCATTTCAGCATTTTTATGAATTGATCATTAATGCAAAATTAACTTGTTCTTCATGACAAATGACTATAGTCACTTACAAGCTCTATGGTAACTCAAATCTTTGCATTGACTCTGGTCCTAGTAGCCAAATTTCCAAATTTTCTTTTTTATTCATGTAGGATAAAGGCAAAAAATATATTTTTAGTTCCTAAAGTTTTACTTAAGTTTTGTTTTAGTCCCAAAAATTTATGTTGGTTTAATATAACCATTAAAAATAATATCATTTAAAATTTATGTTTTCAATCATAACATAATTCAAGTGAATCAGATCTAATTGCATGAAGTCAAGGAAGTTTCTCTTTCCTCTCAATTGAAATCGATGCATAGATGAATATTTAAATGTTAGGATAATTTGAAGAAGTAAAGCAATGTAATTAAGGTCTGCCTCTGACTTCAGTTGCCATGGACACGTCTTCACTAAACTCATTCAAATAATTAGCCAAAAAAAAAAACTCATTCAAAAATGTGTGTGATGTTCATGTTGAATGGTTTCATTAATAGAGTTTAGGGATGTCAAAGAAAGAACGACAATGAAATCCTCCTAAAAATTGGAGAATTATATTGAGGTTCTTTGAGGACAGATAATCTATAATAAATTTTTTAAGATATGCTGTCTTTTTTAATCGAAACTAAATGTTGCACCTATTTTTTAAAAATTTATGGGTAATATCAATTAAAATAAATTTTAAATAAAAAACTAATATTTTAAAAACCTTTTTTGATTTTTAATGTAGTAACAAAAAATATATAATAAAATCATCAATTTTGAGAAAAACATACTTTTAGTCTTTTATTTTATGACAAAATTGTCATGTTGGTCCATTGCTCATTCAAATATTTAAAATAATTTTTTATTCATTTAAAAATATCATACTTGGTTACTTAATTTTTAAAAATTTATCAAATTTAGTCTATCATCAAACTTTAAATTAGGGCCAATCATAACTTTGGTCGAATTGGGTTGGACCCAACCCATGGCCTGACTTGAGATACACACTAAGCCATTTTTATTGGCTCAGACTCAGGACCTGGCCTAATCAAACCTTGTCCATAACCAGGTCAGGTTATTTAGGTTTCTTTTTTTTTAAAAAAAAAGAAAAAAATTTTTGATTAATATTTAATAAATAGGGTATCTTACACTAATAAAAATTATTTATATATAACTTAAATTAAAAAAGTAGTTATTTCTTTTAAAATTACCATTAATTTCATTCGAAAATAAAAAATTAATTAAAAAAACTAAAAAAATTTCAAAAATATATATGCCAAAAAAGTATATATATATATATATATGCCGGGCTGGGCCAATACTTTGGCTTAGAACTGGGTTTTATATTTTGAGTCCAGTCCCAATTTTGTTAAAGTTCATGACTTGGCCCGGCTTGGCTTGAAACAACTGGGCCAGCCTAGACTAGGTTATAAACACCCTTACTTTAAATCCTAAATATAAGGGACTAAATTTGATATATATATATATCTTTTTGCAAAGTGAAAGATCAAGTGTAACATTTTCAATGAACATGGGACTATTTTAGATATTTTAATAAGTGAAAGATTAAAATAGTAATTTTGTAATAATTGAAGAACAAACAAATATTTTACTCTATCGTATTTCTTTGCTATAGTTGTTTGAATGCGTGTAACATAAATCAAGCATAACATAGTTTGACAAAGCATACAATTTAATAAATAATTAAAAAAAGGTGTAATGAGCATAGCATGAATAATTCAATGGTAAGACTCCTCGTGCTTATTTGAGTGGTCTCGAGCTTAAATCTAACGAGAATAAATATTATGAATTATAATATTAAAGTGAGTAAGAAAACAGTTGTAACATTTAATTCAATTAAAAAGACAATGATAGTGTTATGGCCCAAAACCAAAAAAAAGAGACAAAGATAGTATAATTTTTACAACTTTAATTATTTTTTTCTGTAATAGTACGATCAAAGGGACATTATATTAATTGAAAATAAAATTTGAGGAATAAAATGGAAATTAAGTGATACTTTTAAAATCTAAAAGTGAATTTTTGCCTAAAATATAATGTTAATTAACTTGGCATCTGTAGGAAAAATATGAGAAACTAGAATAAACACAAACAAATGATCGAGAAAGAAAATTCATCTAGAATGTAGATATTCAATATAGCTATAAATTAAGTAGCAAAGATAGCAACCTATATTACCTAAAATCTCTTTTGTGTACTCAGTCAAAATTGAGAAAGATGACTTTAAATAGCTATAAAATAAAATTTATAGTGAATCATTAGAATTTAAGAGTTAACGCATGTTCAAAAAATGTGAGGTTTAAATAAATAGAATATTTCTTTTATTTTAACAATAACTCCCACTTCATCAAATACTCAGATCCAATCTATTCTTAATTTATGTCCAAATTGATCACTTAATTAACTAGCCTAGTAAATTGAACTAATAATAAATTGATGCTAATCCATAATGTTTAAAAGATATATTTTAATAATCTCTTACTTCAATAGCATTGATTGATTATTAGGAAAAGTAATTAAATAAATATCAATTAACATATATACAAAAAACCAAAGTTCTAAAAAAACAACACAATATCATTGGATCTAATAGGAAAATAAATTATATTAATATGATCATAACACAAGATCATTGAATCCAAAAGGGAAAACAATGTTATAAATGTCGGCAAAGTTTTAATTTTGAATTATATATAAAATTTAGGCACAACCATGGACATTGAATCCAATATGGAAACAAATATTATAGATGCCAAAATATATCAAAGTGTCATTTAAGAACACAATTCAGACTCCACTAAACCAAGACATCAAAATTTTAAAATGCCCAAGATTAATAAATTTTCAAAACTCTAATAGGTAAGTTTTTGGTAAACAAATCACCTAAATGTTTAATGTGAGTATGAGATTTACTAATCTTCTCTTTCTAATGAACATGAATTGAGAATCAAAAGCTTGATGTAACTAAATTCTTATAATTTTTTTAAGGAAGTCCATATTGTCGTAATAAAAGTGGTCAAGGCTTAAAATATGTACATAATAAAAGTTCATTTTGTTGACCACATTTTTTGACAAATAGCCATCACAAAACAAGTGACATACTTGTCACTTATATATATATATATATATATATATATATATATATATATGAAGTAGATTTAAGTGTCTATTTGACACTTTTTAAATAGCTTTTCCAAACAACATAAATATGCATGCAAAGGTTGAGGTAGCTGTAAGTGTTTTCATTATACTTTCGAACAAAATAGCTCATTCGAAACATCATGTAGATGTATACAAAAATTAAGGCACTATAAGTGTCTATTTAACACTTTACCTCAGTATAGTTCCCATAAAAAACATAATTCTCACTAAGCTATTAACAATGAAAGCAAATGTAATTCCTTTTCATTTTAGTCCTATCAGAATAGATGCATCATTAAAGAAACAAGAATACCTTGAGAATTTTATGAGTACTTAATCAATAAGAGTTGCTTGAGATAAATTGGAAACCTATAAGACTTGTCACAATAGAATTAAGTTCTAAAACTACAAGAGATCTTATTAAGTTAACATTAATATATTAACATCATACAATAGGTCAACCTTATTTCAAGCTAATAGTATATCATTTAACATTCCATACAAAATTAAGGATGTGGCTCTATAAAACCTCATCAAACTTAAGATAATATGGCCTCAAAAGACTTATTTCAATCCAAGATGAATCCATCAATTCACATGGTAAGTTCTCATTCTATGAATTTACAAGTTCATCCACTGAAGTTTGCTTATCTCTAGGTAAAGGTTTAGTACCTTTATAATCATTCTAAGAGTGTCATCAATGGGAATTGTCAAAAAAAACACATGAGTAGTTAGTTCATTTCCCTTGATTATTGTTATCTTAATAGTCTAAGGCTCCTATTTATCCTTTTTGTGCCTAACTTTAATAAAGAAATGTTTTAAATACAAATAAATCCAAAATTAATACTATATTAGATGTCCTTTAGTTGATCTCATCAACTTGTCTCCTAACAACATTTGGTTCATATGAGCTAGAGTTAGAGCTAGAGCGAGAGGGACAGTTGTACGTGTATACTATCTTATGATCTAGCTTCAATAATAAATTCATTTGCTTCACAAAGTTCCAAATAGTTAACTTAAATGTTATTAAACAACCACATTTCTTGTCATTGATTAGGACTTAAGCTTTTAGTTTTTTCCAAACTTGTATTTGACTTACTATTTGATCTGAAAGTCAGACAATTCACAGTGGGAGCTATTCCCATTTCCATTTAGTTCTTCCTTTTGAGGAACTACCTTAATTGGTTCATCAATTCTTTGCTTATCCAGTTGGGTATAGCATGAAACCTTGAGTAATTAAACAAAGATAAGAGATACCCACAATGTGTGTTACTTTCCCAAAAGCGTGATTGCAAGGCTTCAACACAAAAGCTTAAAATGTGTTCCTTGAATATTAAACACTTTTTTAATTTGAGTATTCTCAAATGGGGAAGGTCATGACCCTTCTCAAGTCTTATGAAGTTGCTAAACCTTCTCCCAAATGGCCCACATACATTTCACTGCTATTTCGCACACAACCCAATTGGGTAACATTGTTATTCAAGAAAGGTTATCTCATTTACAGTAGAATGGATATTAAGCATAGTAGCTGTATCCATCCTTGGGCTAAGGTCATCATTACAATTGCCATGACATATTTTAAGGCCTTTTAAAGTCATTATAATTTGTCTCACTAAGAGTCTTCACTACTGATAGTTACAGGAATATAAGAGCAGAGGTAATTGAATTATAAAACTTTAATTATAAAACAAAGTTTCCTTGTTTCCTTCAAAATGCAACTTAAATTATATAACTATATTCACAAGATTGTTTATCATAATCCCGCTTAAGGGTCCCAAATTATAATAAACTAAAAAAACTCATTATACATCAAAAGACCTATGCTATGAAAATATCTCTAACATATCTATATTAATAAGGTACAAGAAATATTATGAAATCAATCCAATTATCTCTCACTGTTAATAGATTACATTACCAATGCCACACTGATAGGATATATCCACTGCCAATGCAATTTACCTAGTAAAAATTAATTGAAATAGACTGCTAAATCAAACCAACAAAACTCCCTTACAATTGGTCTCAGGATATGTGAGCTCACAATTACAAAGTGCTAATAGTCCAATTGATCTTCTTGGCAACAGAAATCACTTAATCATGGTTAAGAGTATGTAAACAAATGCTAACAACTTTGACATTGTGTTATCTTAGAAGAAGCATGATTGACTACCAAGATTATAAAACAAACATGCTTTTAATTTTCTTAATTTTGTTAAAATTAGTTAGCATTTAGATAAACATTATTAGGCTTTTTATGGTCATCCTTCTTAAAAGTAATATTAATAGCATACAGTCTCCGTTCGACTTTTATACAAAGATGTTAGTTAAGTTTCCTAAAAGGAAATAAAAAGTCCAAGATATAAAAGGCCCAAAATGATTATCCTAGTTAAGTTTATAGAGAAGAAAATGCCTTGAATAGTTGGCAATATCTTAAAAGATAGAATTGACTTTAAACCATCTTGTTTGTCCTTTTATATAAAGCCTAAAACAAGTTTCTCGATATTCAAAGGTCTTAAAGTCAATGAAAAAATTTAGGCTAGAAATTGGATCAACTTGCTTTCGACAATTTATATTGGCATCAGGCCTTAAATGAGCATTTTAGAATGGTATTATAAGCCCAAAAATTCCATTTATGCTAAAAGTTGTGTATTTTGAAGTCAAGTTGTCTATTTAGGCTTACACTTAGGCTTTTGACAATCAATTTAGCCTAATTACTCAATTGCAATAATTTATGTTACCTATGACAGATACTCATTGCCCAAAAGGTACAAAATACTTAGAATAATAATTTCCATGCTTAAATTCATGAAATCCACATGGAAATTGGTCTTATAATTAAATTCAGTATAATACAAAATTTATAAAGGAATAATTTCTCCAAGAAATTATTTGACATATCAAACTAAACAACCATTGAAAGTGTGAAAACTAAATGATACTAGCATGTATTTGGAATATTCATAAAAAATTTCAGCTAAAAAAATTAGAGAGTACATATCGCAAATTCAATGTGAAATACCATGAAAATTCAAGAACTCATTTTGGGCTTTCAACAAATTTTGGAAAAATTACCATTAAACAGTAAATAAAATTTTAATGTGAAAGCCTAATGGAGTTCAAGACATTTTTTGCATCTTTAAGGCATGTTTTGGTATCAAATTGTTCAAAATTTGAAGATTTACAATAGCCCTACATTGATTTTGACAAAAATTCCCCATCATTTTAATGCGTTTTGTTTTAAAAAATTTCCTCCCTGTACAATTATAGTGGCTGAGGATTTTTCTTTATCTTTACTTTGTGTTCAAGGAACCAATATATTTGAAATCCTTTAATCTTGAGAACTCATAAGGAAATTGAAGTGAAATCCCTCCATATTTTACTTTTTGGGATCAAAGGTTTTGGGATTTCTCAGGTGCAAAGTAATTTCATTCGTGTTAAGGCATGTTTAAAATATTATTTTGTTAGAAATCTTGTTATCTATACAAGCCCTAAACAAAATTTCAATGAACCCTGTGATTATTTAAGCAATTGCATTTTGAATTATTGGCTTTTAAAGGGTTCAATTTCAAGTCTTGGCATGAATCAGACATGATAAGGCTTTGATACTAATTGTTGAAAAAATTTGGGAGATTAGAATAAACAAAAATAAATCATTAATAAGAAAGAAATCATATCTGAAATGCAAATCTTCATTATAGCCATAAATTAAGCAATAGAAATAGTAACCTACATTGCCCAAAACCTCTTTTGTGTACTCAGTTAAAATTAAGAAAGAAGACTTTAAATAACTATAAAATGAAATTTATTGTGAGTCATTAAAATTGAAGAGTTAACGTATGTTCAAAAAATAGGAGGTTTAAATAAATAAAATATATATATATTTTTTTATTTTAAACGATAACTCTCCACTTCTTCAATTATTCAAATTTTAGATTTAAAATTTGATATTATAATTTTTTAAAATTGGCTTATAAATAATCATTTTCTTATCCTCTTAATCAGTAATCTAATAGGATAATTATTGACAATATTTGTGTTGTAAGTTTCAATGAACTTATGATAATACAACCTATCACTGATTATCACAATTAACTCAAATCCAATTTATTCTTAATTTTCGTCGAAATTAGTTGCTTAATTAATTAATACAATAAATTGAACTAATAATAAATTAATGTTAATCCATAATGTTTAAAAAAAAAATTTAAACAACATTGAGTTTTCGTTTTGTACTTCATTTATTTTATTTTATTTCTCAATCTGTTAGAGATTTTAACGACAAATCAATCATAGACATAATAAAATATTGACATTATTTGAAGAGTTTATGAACAAAATTAGAATTGATAAATCTAAAAGAGCAGAAATAAAAGTATTGGCTTCCTGCAGCCCGCAGATTTGAAGCAGCCAGCATCCTGTTTTTTGTTTTTTATTACCATAATTTTAAAATATTTATTACAAAGGGTTTTAAATTTTAAAATTATTTATAAACATTATCATTGAATACCTCCAACTCACCAAACCTATGAGATTCTCCCTCGTTGACCAGATCATAGCCTCGGACGCAGCCCACGTTCGAATTGGAGTCTTATGAAATTTCAGAGAAATTTACAGTCTAATTTTTTTAATATATGAAAATAAAAAAGACTAAAACATCGTCCAGCCATGAAGGTTCATGGAGAAATACTTTCAGATGCTATTTTTTGGACCTGCGGATTGAGAATATGTTAGCACACTGAATTTGACTAATTCAAAGCTATTCCTAATTTTCATAATGTCAAAATTTAACTCATAATTATCATCTAATGTTATCCGGAGATTGGTACGCGGTATAAGATGTAATTTAATAATATAAAGTCTCATAGTATAAGATTTAACAAATTAAAATTTAATAAAATTTTAAATTTATACAGCGTTCGTGTTATTTTATACAAATTTATACAAATTAAAATTTTAAATTTTAAAATTTAATAAAATATGATTGTGTAAGTTTTAAATATGTTATTTTATCCATTAATTTATTATTCAGTCAGCTTTATTCAAAGTATAAGTGACTTGATTAATAATATAATTATAAGTAATATTAAACAAAGTTGATTGAGATAAACTACATAAGCTTATATAATATAATGTGTGTATCAAACATCAAGTAAAAGTGATTCGTATTGTATAAATAAAATTAAGATAATTCATTCAAGCCTCATAATGCAACAATTAAGTAGAAACAAACAGCTAATTGGCTTAATGGATGTGATCTTTGACAAGTGGTACAATATGGGTGCACAATAATTTCTCTGAATTACTATTTGGACGTAGGTTAAAAAAATTGTGTTACACTTACATAAAGGGAAATTGTGACCTTTCATGTTAAAAGAAAATTTTGATTTCTACCTAAGAAGAAATATTTTGAAAGAGAATTTTTTTAAAAAGGAAAAATTAATAAAATTATGTAATTTTGGATAATGCAAGTAAAAACATTTCCATTAGTTTAACAAAGTTATGGATGTTTATTTTCTACTATTAAGTCTATAAATTTTTTTACAATTATTTAAGCACTGTTGAGGTCTTACTTAGTAAACTATTTGAGTAAAAGTTTTTAGTGCTTTCTCAAAAGTGATTATGCGATATATTAGAAGAATAACACATAATAATAATAATAATAATAATAATAATAATAATAGTGTATTTACATTTTTGTATATACATTAAAAAAAGATCTATTTTAAAATTTTTGTTTATAAACTCAGTCCTTTTTAATTTTCAATTTACTTTCTTTATTTTTTAAATAATTATTCAAAATATTAGTTCATTATTTAAAAATAAGGATATGATTGAAAAATTGAGGGGTTTTTAGAGAAATAAATAAAAAGGTATAGAATTAAGTTGACAAATATGTAAATTGATGTTTTAAAGTTATTGAAAAATTAAAATAAAGTATGTTAGCTTGACAAATATAAAATTTGGGCTATTCAACCAACCTGATAACTCAAGAAATTTGGACTACTTCTGTGAACTCGGGGTAGGATGGGGTGGGTTAAAAAACAAAAAAGGGATAGTAGAGCAGTTAAGATGTTGGGTTATGAGGTTAAGTCGAGTCAGGTATTGAGTTAGGATTTGGAAAAACACCTTAACCTAAACTGACCTGGATATATATATATATATATATGTGTGTGTGTGTATGTGTGTGTTTTAAAAAAATTAAAATATTTATGGAAAAACCCTAACCTTCTATCTAAAAAGATGAGAAGATGAAGAGCAAATGAAAAAAAGATGAAGAGCTAAAACCTTAACCTCAAATCTCGATCTTGACTCTCTCTTCTCTTCGTCTTCAATCTACAATTTTTGTCTATACTTTCACACGCATGGTCAAATTGGAGATCTCCCTTGTCATCACACTTGCACCATCACATGCATGTGTAGCACCATTTTGATTCTCATGTTAGGTCACATATGAAGAAACAACGTAGAGAGAGGAAGAGTTGCAAATCTTGCAGACAATTTTCTCCTCTTTCCTTTCTTTCTCTCTTTGTGTGTGTGTTCCAGCTTATCACACTAAACCTGACTCGGCCCGTGTAACTTTAACTTGGCCTAATGGTTTGCCAAGTTTATTAGGTTAGGACACAAGTCCGGGGCGTGCTTTCTAACATAATCAACACCTTGAGCCAAGTTTTGATTTTTGTAAGGCTCAAACTCAGGACGTGAGCATCTTATATAAAACAAACTATGAAAATAAAAAGTCTTTAAAAATGTTGAAATCAAAATATAAATACATTATATCATTTTAAATTAACATCTAAATCAACATATTTTTATATATACTAAATTAACATAGTAGAAATAATCCAATGATCAGGACTTCATAAATTCACTTGAATGATTTTGAACTTAAATTTTAATGAGAATAGATATTATAAAATATGAATATAAATACACTAAACAATTTATAATTTTCTTTTAAAAAAAGTAAAATAGAAAAGTCAAAGAGGTCAAAGAGCCTCCAACGTTCCCTCGCAGAAGGAGCAAAGGGCCTAGTCTAAGTTACACGAACCCAAGAGCAAAATAGGACGACGAACAGTAGTTCATGGAAGGCAACGTTTACGAGTAAAAGAAAAAATTTGTCGTCTTGTACACTTTAGTGTTAAATCGTTGACGATACTCGAGCTGATCATGTCCTCCAGCCGCCAATTCGTGGTAATAGTTAGGACCAGGTCAATATCTCATGGGTCCCACTTGCCACTTGGCTCCAGTCTTCAAATCGCCCTCAAAATCCTTATTAATAATCTGCTCCACCTCGTTTCAACTACAACTAGTGCAAGTTTCAGAATTTCCACTCTTCCATTCAAAGTTTCAATTTTTCAAAAACCCCATTTCGAATTCCCAAGCAATATTGCTCTTAGCCCTCCATGAACTACTGATCAGAAAGAAGAACCCTATTCCCTTCTTCCTTGAAATGTTCAAAACGAGTCTTAATGCTTCTTCTTCTAACTTCTGCTGCAGAATGCATTGGTCATGGTTAGCCATTCTGGTTTTGGGGTCGTTGAGTTTGGTCCGGTGCCAAGTTAACAGTGACTTCAATCAATTCAATGATTCTTCTGCTGCTCTTTCCATTGTGACACAGCTTGTGTATGGCCAGATTTCCAATCTTACTGGAGATCTCAGCCAGGAAATTAAAAGCCGGTCCAGCTTCTGCGTCAAAGACCTGTGAGTGCTTCATTAATTCGTCTCTGTATTTGGTAATAGTTTAAGAAAAATAAATAACATTTTGTTCTTCGAAACTTACATATGGTTTCAATTTGATCACTAAAGTTTGGAGTATTTCGTCTTCACCTCATGTTATAATGGTCATGAGGCACAATGGGAAGCGGCCATCAAGTGTTCAATTGTCACCGTAATATGCCATGACAAAATATCAAAACGTTATGGTGTTACCTTCTTCGAGTACTGTGATGTTTTGTCTAGGCATGTGTTAGTGACAGTTAGACACTTTAAATGGTCACATTAGTTGCCACCCACTTCCAAGAGTTATGTACTATGAACTTAATTCTGAATCCTAGTTTTGCTATCTTAGGGAAGCTGAGTGGAACAAGGCATTTAACTATTCATCTGATTTGAGCTTCGTGACTTCTTGCATTCAGAAGACTCAAGGTATGTGCTGTTATAATTAGAAAGGAAACTTCAATTATTCTGTATGTTGGTTTCTTAGAATACAAGGGACAAAGAAAAACATATCATCCAGCATTTCAGGTTTCCTTATTTTTTTTCAATTTCTGTTTCTGCTCAAGTGCAACCAAAAATGAACTATTTACTACGAAGATAAAAGTTCACTTTTATTATGTTGATTGATTAGTAGTGGGGCTAGAATCAGGTATGCCATAATTTGTCATTCAGAAACAGAAGAATTTAAGGTTTTATAATATCTTTTTGTTAGGGGTATGTTTAAAATATTATCTTATCTTTTTTTTTGGAAAATCAAATATAGTAAACCATTTAGTTCTAGAAAGAATTAAGCTGTTAATGTCATAGCTAATACTACAATGATAGGCTATAGTTATTGTTAATCCACCTACCATACTGCATTCCAGACGGGTAAGCTACATGAATGATTATAGTGACACCACCATTTTTTCTTGCAACCTCCATTTCCTTCTGCAAAACCGTGAAATTGTGCATTTCGATTCACAGGGCAATCTGTTTCATTGCTAATTGATTTTTTGTATGTTGTGGGCCATCTGGTGTCTGGTGTCTCTAATAATTTAATATCTTCGTAGCAGATATTTCACAACGATTGTGTACAGTAGCAGAACTGCAGTCTTATGTTAGAAGCATATATGAAAAAACTGGAAGTACCAATTACATGAGGCCTAACAGGAACTGCAATTTAACTTCATGGGCTTCTGGTTGTGAGCCTGGATGGGCCTGTAGTACCGACTCAGATCAGCAGGTTGACCCTAGAACTTCAGAGGATATGCCTACAAGAACTACAAACTGCCAGGCATGTTGTGCGGGCTTCTTCTGTCCGCAGGGTATCACCTGCATGATACGTAAGTGTCTCAGATCTATGAAATGCTTTCTTTTTCAAAGGTGACTGGAAGTGTCTTCTGTATGATAGTTCATTAATTTCTTATTCATCTCTTAGTTGTTGCCATGCTGCATCATCTATGAATTAGAGAAGTCACAAAATATTCTTTTGGCTTATGCCATATAAAGTTATGACATTTAGATCATTCAATATTACCTGTTCAGAAGAGTTTGTACGTACTGTAAAATGTGAAGCCTAGTAACATTTCTTGATAAGCACTATAGTTATGTTTTCCCATTTTAAAAGCTGTCTCTAATGCTTCCCTTTTTGGACATTTAATATATTATTCTTGAAGCTTGTCCGTTGGGTTCCTATTGCCCTCTAGCAACACTCAATCAAACAACTGGTGTATGCGAACCGTGAGTTCTGATTCTTGCTTTATTTATGCTCTTCTAGAATAATCAGTTATTTACCGTATGTAGAAAATTAATGTATAATATATCCATCCAGATATTCTTACCAACTACCAACGAACCAGCCAAACCATACTTGTGGAGGAGCAAATGTTTGGGCTGATGTTGATAACAGTGAAGGAATATTTTGTCCAGCAGGATCTTATTGTCCAACACCCACCAAAAACTTCTCCTGCAGTAATGGGTATTACACTTTTTCTGAACACTTGGTTACTATTTATCAGAAAAGACAATTAACATTTCCAGTTACGATCTCATAGTACAATATTTTGTGGAAGAAGTTTAGACCAAAATAGAAGAAAATGGAAACCGTTATTCTGCTCTGGCCCTGCCAAAGCAGAGTCCTTTTACATGGGGGCGAGGGTGAAGTATCTGACCATAAGTTACTGCTTCAATGACCCTGTATAGTTTTTGTGCTATTATGTAATTTGGACTCCGGTCTGCTTTGATGATCGTTCATTTAAATTTCTCCTTCATTTTCTTTGTTCTGATTTTTGTTTTGTGATGTCTCAGACATTACTGCCGGATGGGATCTATATCTCAGAAACGTAAGTCACAACTGTTAATGTGAAGTATTTCATATGCAAGTTGTGATTGCATGATTTGTCTCTGCATAGTTTTAATTCTTTTGTACAAGCACATGTATGTGATTTTTGCTGATTATCTTTCAGGCTGCTACAATTTGGTATCATGTAAATCAGGCACTGAAAGTCAGGACCTTCATCTATATGGGATCATATTCATAGTAAGTTGGTCACTTATAAACCGGAATTCCAATAATAACAATTTACTCAGACCTGCGAGGAAAAAGAGAGTATATCAGTGGGTTGACATTCTTCAACTGCTTATGCAGGTTGCTTTGAGTACATTGCTACTCATTATTTACAGCTGCTCTGATCAAGTTCTTTCAATTAGGGAAAGAAGGCTAGCCAAATCAAGAGATGCAGCTGCCAGAAGTGCAAGGAGCACGGCACAAGCACGTAGAAGGTGGAAAGACGCAAAAGATGCAGTTATAAAGCATACTAGCAGGCTTCAATCTCATTTGTCTTTCTCATTCTCTCACCGACGAAATGTACCACACTCGGAAGAACTTCTGATTTTAAATCAAGCAATACCTGAGACAGATGATGGTTCCTTATCGTCTCAACCTTCTAGCACTTCAAGAGCCACTTTAGATTTCAGCGATCAAATGGAAATGAGGAATGAAATTGAAGATGAAGCTGCTGTTCATGGTGTGTTTGATATGGAAACTGGACATAGGGTTGATACTGCGAATAATTACAGGGGAAAAAAACTACATACACGAAGTAAGATATTTAGGTATGCATATTCCCAACTTGAGAAGGAGAAGGATCAGCAAAAAGAATACAAGAATCTTACCTTCTCAGGAGTAATTAGTATGGCTGCCAACAGTGAACAAAGGAAAAGGCCTCTGATTGAAATTTCTTTCAAAGATCTGAGTCTTACTTTAAAATCAGAAAACAAGCATATACTGCAATATGTTACTGGGAACTTAAAACCTGGTCGCATTACTGCTGTCATGGGTCCTTCAGGGGCTGGTAAAACAACATTTCTTTCAGCGATTGCAGGAAAAACAATAGGATGCAAGATGAGTGGTTTAATTCTCATAAATGGAAAGAATGAATCAATCCATTCTTATAAGAAAATTACTGGTTTTGTGCCACAAGATGATATTGTTCATGGAAACCTGACAGTGGAAGAGAATCTCTGGTTCAATGCAAATTGCAGGTAACAGCACATAATCTCTAGGTTGCATTCATATTTTTTTCTTCATTTTAGAGATCTGATTGTTGAGTTCATTGTCCTTTGCAATGGTAGAGTCAGACCATTTTGAAGTAAAGACTCAGGAAACCTTCATGATTAATTTCTGATCTGTACTGGCAGTAGGTGTGGAACGTTTTTAACGTTATGTCACTCATGGGGAGGGGCTATTCTTGCTGAGTACTCCACTTCATATCTTTAAAATATATGCATAAATTCTCAAGTTTTGACTAAGAATATTGTAGTAAATTTAGGAATAGTTCTGAAGCTGATATATCGTTCGTCAAATGGTGAACCCAGTGTTGTCAATGGCATATGGCAGCAAGCCCAAAACTGACACGCCATCCTGCCATGGTGGTCGCCATTGACAACACTGAAAAAAACTGCAGGAAATTAATGATCAAGATCATTATGTGCATACTTTTAATAAACACAGACTGTATGGTGACCTGTCGAAACAAGATAAGCTTCAGGTCGTTAAATTTAATAAGTGGACTTAAGATTGGTATTGTTTGCTCTGCTTTTCCTTTTCAGAATTTCAATTAGTGCATGATTTGTCAGTCCATTTCTCTGCTAAAATGTTCCTTTCTGTTTTCTTTTTCTCAATAAAAAGGCTCTCTACTAAATTGTTAAAGGCGGATAAAGTAGTGGTTGTTGAAAGAGTTATTGAATTCTTGGGACTCCAGTCTGTGCGCAATTCCCTGGTTGGAACAGTGGAAAAGAGAGGAATATCTGGAGGCCAAAGGAAGCGAGTGAATGTTGGATTGGAAATGGTCATGGAACCCTCACTGTTGATCCTGGATGAACCCACGTCAGGCTTGGATAGTGCGTCGTCTCAGTTACTTCTTAGAGCACTTCGGCGTGAAGCTCTTGAAGGGGTGAATGTCTGCATGGTAATTCACCAACCAAGGTAACTCTCATGTTCACGAGTCTGCATGATGTGAAAATTGCCCATCTTTCTCTTTATATCACAATTTTGATATCACAATGTCTTGAAAATGGGGTGACTGATTAGAAGAGAACTCTTCTTTGCACTAACACTTTTTTGTTATATTACCTAAACTTCATGTAGCAGATCTACTTGCATTAAGTTAAATCAAATTTTTTGGTTTAATTACTCCATTAGTCCTCAAAATTTTGCTCAATCTTGAATTTGGTTCCTGTAGTTTAAAAAGTTTATAAGTAGGACGTCCTTATAGTTTTAGATACTTTTAATTTGATCCCTGTGATGCAGCTTCTGTTACTGGGCTGTTAAATTTTACTGACATGGCCAATCACGTAGCACCTTGACACCTTTAATTATGTACCAATCTTGCCAACAAAAGGGATAAAGACACATAATGAAATGAAATCCACTAGCACATCCGGCTTTTGATGCCACCTAGGTTAAGTGACTAGGATGACTTAGCATGAATTATGCATATTTAAAATGGACCAACACATTAATTTAATTATGAATGCCTTTTTTCTTTCTTTCTTTTTATAATATTTTTAGATAGGCAATAGGGTTTTGTCATGTGTTCTTCTTAACCCTTGTGCATTATATTGAGGCAACTATGAGACATTTGCTACTCTCATTATGAAAATTCATTCTTGATTGAATGGTAGAATGTCGATGTAGCACTCTTAGGTTTATTTATTTACTTTATTAACAATTAAGCTTTCTGCTGCAGTCATGCATTGTTCAAGATGTTTGATGATCTGGTACTCCTGGCAAAAGGCGGTCTTACTGTCTATCATGGACCTGTCAATAGAGTTGAAGAATACTTTGCAGGCCTTGGGATCATTATCCCTGACCGAATTAATCCTCCAGACTACTTTATTGACATCTTGGAGGGAGTGATAAAACCTAGTGGAAGCTCAGGAGTGAAGTACGAGGAGCTTGCAGTTAGATGGATGCATTACAATGGTTACTCTGTACCTCCTGACATGCAAAAGAATGACATGTCCTCCAGGCTTTTGAATCCAGTTAATGAAACAAATCAATATGATGTTGTTAATGAGGAACCATCCTTCACTGGAGAGTTATGGAAAGATGTCAAGGGTAATATAGAGGTGCATCAGGATAAGTTAAGACTGAATTTTTTGAAGTCTAAGGATTTATCAAATCGTAGAACTCCTGGTCTGTTCCAGCAATATAAGTTCTTCCTGGCAAGGTAACAAAATGAAATATTTATCCTGTCTCTAAAGATCACTTAAATCTTATAGTGTGTGTGTGTGCGCGTGCGTTTCTTCCTATTTACTTTCTCCAAACTTTTCTTGTTCATTGTGGATAATATTATCTTCTCCCTCGTTCTATTCCAGAGTTGCTAAGCAGCGACTTAGGGAAGCCAGAGGACAAGCCATAGACTATCTAATTTTATTACTTGCTGGAGCCTGCCTGGGATCAATTATCAAAATGAGTGATCAATCACTTGGTACAGCAGGATACATTAACACTGTGATTGCAGTTTGTAAGTATGAGTATCCTATCAACTATTTTTCTTTTTATAACATTTTGCTGAGATATAGGTTGAGTTGACCTTTTGTATGAAATTTGATTCCTAGATTTTACTGAGTTATGATAGTTCCTTAACATCCTAGACCCAGCATGAGGAGATTTGAATTTAACTCTATATCTAAGCCTCATGGAAGGTTCTTAGGAAAATCTACATTGACACTTAGTTTATCCATCAAAAAAGGAGAAGAAAAAAAAGAAAAAAGAAAAAAGAAGAAAGGTGAAAAAGACAAAGGCACTTGGTGTGAAATTTGTCAAAAGCTGATAATTAAAAATTATTGCAGTTCAATAAAACTTAAATATTTAGCTTTCCATGCCATTGCTGCCAATCCCTCTCAATAATTATCTATATAATTTATCTACTTAGGTCTAGGTAGTCTAAACTTACCTTACCTCATACACCTAGTATGTGTATGTGTGTACTATATGTTTGGCAAGTTGTTACTCTCATGGGTTGGTAGTGGTGTTTAGGATGTGGTTTAAGGATAATATTGTTGAAATTAGAAAATAGTATTTGACAATTTGAATTATGTGCAAATGGCCATGGGGTTGGTCTTGAATTTGTTAGCCTCCTTGGTCTGAGTTCTGTAATGGGTTTAATGAATATGGCTCTGATATTTTCCTAAAGAACCAAATGGCTTAAGGTTTTGAGTTCAAGTTGTTATGAAAAGGCCCAATGATAATTTTTTTATTATTCAAACATAATACTTCAGCTGATCCATATGTACAAGCTTTTGTTCCTCACACTATTCTAATTGTTGGTTTCAGCTCTTCTATGCAAAATTGCAGCTTTGAGATCATTTTCTCTGGATAAATTACAATACTGGAGGGAAAGTGCTTCAGGCATGAGCAGCCTGGCTTATTTTCTTTCCAAGGACACAATTGACCATTTTAATACAGTGATCAAGCCTGCAGTATACCTGTCTATGTTCTTTTTCTTCACCAACCCACGATCTACTTTTGTCAGTAATTATACTGTGCTGCTCTGCCTTGTGTACTGTGTGACTGGCATAGGCTATGCATTGGCCATTGTCTTTGAACCCGGAGCTGCCCAATTGGTGAGTTTTGTCAAGGATCACTTCAACTTGAAAAATTAACATGTAATAAACACTGTGAGAGACTATAATAAACTCATTCATGATACTGTACTTAAGCTTTTAGGTTAAAATAATTATTGACATGGTATTAGAGCTATGACTAAGTGAAGAGTTCAATCCTTGCAACTGCTATTTTCTTAAATGATCTTTAGAACAAGGTATGATGGGCATGTGTTTTGTCCACACTTCAAGCTCTACGAGCTTTTATTTGGGACGATATGTTAGAGATTATGATGAAGATGCTTTTATATTGTAATAGTTCTTAACATGCGCCCTCAAATGAAAGTTTGTTGGGCTTGAAGTATAGACAAAGCAAAAGCCTGCCATACATCATACTAAAACTTAGAAAAATGAAATTATTAATCAGTCCTGAAATTTTATACAGTTTTCTTTCCTTCAGTTTCTCTTTTCTATATATATTTCCACCTAACATCTCTTATTTGCAGTGGTCAGTGCTGCTTCCAGTTGTTTTGACTCTGGTCGCCACACGTGCGAAGGATAGTGCATTTATGAAGGGTATAGCTAACTTGTGCTACCCCAAATGGGCTTTGCAAGCATTTGTAATTGCCAATGCTGAGAGGTATGCATAAATTACCGTTCAAGTAATTTACAAGCTGCAACTTTGTCAACTAGCAATATGTTCATAGATGTAATTCATAAGGGAGGTAGCTCATTTTATAAGAAGAGATGACACTTTTCCTTATCAATTTGTTTCTGATTCCTCTGGGAAACACTCTCAGAGTATGAGAATATGTTTGGATTAAGGGAAATGGAGGGGAAGAGTAGGGAAGGGAATTTTAGTTTAGACATTTTTAGTTAGATTTAGATGCACTTTTCCGCCTTCTTTTCTCATCCATTTTTCTCAATCCAAACATATTCTAGGAGAAAACAATGTTTATAGTTAAATCAAATAACAAAGAAAATGCCAAATTTAACATTTTACTTCCCTTTCTTCTCTTTCTATTTTTCTTAATCCATACATACCCTTATAATATATTTAGGAGTTGGAAGAAAAAGGGAAGCGAAAGGAATAAATGGTAAAATGATAATTTCCTTCCCTTTATATAGGGAAATTTTCTCTTTCAATATCTTTCAAACCTGAGAACTTAAAAATATATAAAAGAAGGGAAATGTTTCGATGAAACCATCGCTTCTCTTCCATTGTCCTTCATCCAAAAACACCCTCAAAATTGCATGGGAAGAGAATTTCATTTCAAGCAAGCCTTGAGAGACCTTTGACTTATATAATTAGATAAAAGTATTAAATTGGTCCTTCACTTTTACAATTTGTAACAATTTGGTTCCTCATAAATTAACTATGATAATTCAATCTTCAAAAATTTTATTTTATGCAAAATCAGTTTCTCAATAATCTAAATGAAAAAACTAATTTTGTACAAATTTAAATTTGTGAGGGGACTAATTTGGTATAAATCTAAATTTGTAAGAAATTGATTTGTCATGGTTAATTTGTGAAGGATGACCAATTTTGTACTTTTCTCTATATGATTCACAATCATAACCAAAAGCTCTAGAGTCTGGACACAGATCACCTTATTATGAAGTTAATAGAAAACTGAATGAAGCTACCTGTCGTCTTCAACTTCATACTTTTGACTTGAACCTTTTGGCCTGCATCTCCCAAATACTGCATAAACTGCTATTCCCAATACTTCAGAACAACATGCACAGCTAATGTTATGATCTTTCAGAACTATTACAGATCATTAATGGAGCTAAGCTGAAGTTTTAACTGTTTATAAACGTAAACTGATCTGAGTATTATTACATTTGCACTGCAGGTATGATAGAGTGTGGCTCATTACTCGTTGTGGAGCCCTTAACAATGAAAGCTACAATCTTAATGATTGGAGCTTGTGCATTGGAATCCTAATGCTCTTTGGTGTAGTTAGTCGCGTCATTGCATACATCTGCATGGTAACCCTTCGAAGGAAGTAAAGTTAAATGATTTATATATCAATCCATTGTATCTATTTTTGTATGCATGGGAATTGTTTTTTCTACATATAGTTGCGATTTTGTTTTTTGTTGTATCTGCAAATTATTGTATATGCTTAAATTTTGTGTTTAATTAATCATTTTTTGAAAAAATAGTGTATCATACTGAGTATAAATTGAAATGTACTAAGTTGATGTAGGGAAATATATTTTTAAGATAAGCTACAAAATTTAGGGGAAGTAATATAGGAAAGCATCTTTAACTTTTAGGATTTTTTTTTTTTTTTTTATTGTTAAAAGAATGGTATGATAAGAGTTTAGAGCAATGACAAGAACTCAACAAAATGTAAGCTTAAGGAGACCTTTGACCAGAAATTAAAATGATGAGTAGATTTCTTGTATCTCGTAAATACCTGCATAACGTGAAGGTACTAAATAAAGAGAAAAATAAAAAAAGAAAAAAAGAGAAAACTTTATGCGATAGAATAATTATATTATTAAAAAGTATATTATGATACTTGTTATACTTTCGAAGTGCAATTGGCACATATAATGAGAATAATCCGTTTCTGTACGCCTAACACAATATTCTTTTAACCAAATTATAAATTATAAATAATGGAAATTCATTGAAATCTCATTTCTAAGTAGATTCATATTCATATATTTTGTAGAAATTTTGGTAAAGTCTTTTATATAATTGAAGCCTCTCGAAATTTCTACAAATACTTGCCAAAATTAAATAAAATATAAATGGGTAACATTCAAATAATTAACTATTATAATACCTTTTAAAATGATTAGTTATATGCGAATCAACGTTTAAAATCTTATTATATTAAACTATAAACATGCAATTTAACAATAACGGTCATTAATTTATTCCATAGAAATTAAGTCGGTTTAACTACATAGCCTTTGGAAATCACATTTATTGGTCAAGCATTTACAGCCCTCGAAGAATCTTTATTATCGATTAAGGATACTTAGACTTTGGATCTATATAGTTATCGGTTGAGGATCCATAGTCCTCGAGAAAATCTTTACCATCGATCCAAGGAATTTAGTCCTTGGTATTTTAAACCAAATGGTCGTGAGACATAAGTTCATGCTATTTAACACATCTAATATTTATTTTTCATACAACTCTCTTTTTATGGTTTATGTATGACATCATATGCAAGTCATAATTCAAGACTAATCAATTAAGTTATGCTATCATATAATAATGTAACGGTAAACAAAGATCATATAATCTGTTATATGGTTAGAAAAGCTATCGCTTACCTGGTGAGCAAAGTAGGCTCATTTCTCTTGGTTATAAGATATTTTATCCAACAATCCCTATATTACAAAAGTACAATTTTCTAAATTCCCATCACTAATACACATTAATTTAGGTTTATTATGATGCCTCTTAACAAGTTCATAAATGGAAAAGATTTATCAAAAGCAATCAAAATATCTACAATTCTCATATTATCTCATAACATCAACTCAACACATAATCCTAATTAAAAAGAATTTTTCTTCTTTTAATTCATCACATTTCCATTACCAAATTCATGTCTAACTTCCTTATTATCACTAAAAACAAGCCTTAGCTCATATTCTTTTATTTCACCACATCACTTACTCAAGTTTTTCTTAAATTTAAATTCACTTCCTGATAAACTTACTAAATTTTCAATTTCATCCCAAATTGCCATAATTTCACCTTTAACCAAGCCTAGCCATTAAGAACAATAGGATTTCATTTCATAAACATTAAAAGTATTCCTATAATACCAACTTAAGCCCATTAAATTCCAAAATTCTACAATTCTCTGTAAACCCCAAAAATTTGGAAAAATTTTCATTTTAGTCCTTGGAAGAACCCATCTCAAAAACTTGTCTAAAAACATGCTTTCAAGGTTAAAATTTAACAAGAAATGACCAAAAATGCAATCTACCATCAATGTTTTCATGAAAAATTGAGCAAAACTCACAAAAAAACTATTGAAAATCGCTCTTCCACAACTGCCAGCAAAAGATGCTAGAAAAAGGACGCTGTTGCTGGAAACTACTAGGTGTGGCAGTTAGAAGTTCGTCACCGGTGAGAGAGGATGCTAGCTGGAAGCTATGGCGGTGGCAGATAGTGAAGGTGGAGCGTAGAAACATAGAGAGGTGATGAACGTTTTCTAGAGGAAGAAAATGATGGGAAGAAGAAGAAGAAAAATGAAGGGCATTTTGGTCATTTCACTCAAGAGGACACGTGTCAGCAATAAAAAATTTCTGAGGGAGGAGGAAGTTGGGTCTCAAACCTGTGCCATCAAACTCCAAGTGCACTGCCTTATCACTAAGCTACAGCTTATTATCTGATTAATAACATACACTATAAATATTTATATTTTTACTTTTGCTAAAAACAAAAATTTTGCATCAAACTTAGTAAGTGTTACAATACTCATTTAAAAATAATCTTTAACAGAGTAATTACTTAAATTTAGATAAATACCCTCACAAACTTTTTTTTTTATTTGCGCTGATAGACAATGGAATATACTTTAAAAAAAAAAAAACAATGGATGTGTGGTATGTAAATCCTCACTTCATGATTCAAAGGCGCCAGGCTGTGAATCTGCGCACCATTTTCATGGAGTATTATTGATTGAATTAAAATTTTTAAAGGATACTTGGATATAGATCTCAAGTTAAATTGAATATTTCCATTTTTGTATGAATAAATTTGGATCTAGTTTAAGATTCTTACTCAAGTTTTTGAGTAAATTAAAAAAGATTATCATTTTTCAATTTGATTACCTAAAAATAAATTTTAAAGTTGTTTTAAAAATTTTTTTGCCAATTTAATACTCCGAATATAAAATATTTTAATAAAGTACTCAAACATTTTTAGGCAAAAACGAATTTCCTCATAGCTATTTGCTAACGAAATAAACTCGCCTTAACGTCTTCAATCCTCAAAATGATATTTTTGTATCAAAAAGCCCACAGATATCTTTTTAAAGGATTGCTTTGATTTTATAAAGTATTTGGTAAGCTAAATGTTTATATTTAAAAAAAAAAAATTGAGAACTAGTAATCTTTTAGAAAACTAAAATAAAAGAATTTACTTTTAAAAGACTAAATTAAAAGAAGAACACAAAATAAATATTAGTTAGTTCACTTCTAATATTTTGTCACTCTTCAGAGTCAGAGTCAGCCTCTTCATAAAAGTATTAAATGCATCATTAAGGGTGAGTACATAACTTAGTAATCTGATTAAATTAACGTTGTTTGATCATATCGAGTCGAGTTAAGTAAAAAAATTTACAAAACTATTAGATTGAGTTAATTCCTATAACCGGCCAGGTCAGGTCTTAAATTCATTCATTACTCAACTCGTTTATATTTTTATTTTTATTATATTTTTTATAATTAAACTCAACTTATTTTTTATTTATAATACTTTTTAAATATATTAATTCTTTTCAAGTTTAATTATTTTTCATTTCAAATCTTAATTTTTTATCATTATATTTTTTTCACCTTCAAATGTTTTTTTTCTACTTTTTGATTCTAAAAAACTATTTTTATAAATTTAAATATTATTTTTGTAAATAAAAAAATTATTAAAAAAATTTAGGATAAACTTGACCTGTCTCAATTAAACCTAATATGGCCAATCATTTATTGGGTTGGACCAGATTTTAGGACAAATTTTTTTGTCTCTAATTTTATACTAGCCGAGTTCCAAGTTTTATATGATACTTACTCGACCTAACTCATAATCAGCCCTATGCATCATGTTAACAAAAGAAAGTCAAACCTTAAAATTATGTAGGAAAGGGTTTTAAGGAGAAATTATTACAAAAAGTCTTTAACCATAATTAGAAGAAAAATAAAAGAAAAAAGTATTATATTGGTCTTGGACAATTTGATCCTTCTTAAATATATTGTGACAATTTAATCATATAAAAATTTTAGTTTATGTAAAATTAATTTTTTATTAATTCAAATAAAGGAATAAATAAATATTTAAATTTGTGAAAAAGTAATTACGTATAAATTTGAATATACGAAAAATTGACTTATGAGGATTAATTTGTAAGAGACATGTAAAAATGCGATTGGATTTTATACTTTTATCAGAAAAAAGGTTAGCTTTACTACATGCAAATGCGTAGACTAAACATGCGAGGAAGGTGGCAAGACACAGTTGTCTTATCCCATGGTGCAATGGTTTGATTAGCGATTACTCGTTCGAACGTGGTGGCCTCAACCTTGGTGGGTCCCACCACTACTTCTTCACGCTTCTCCCTCTCATAATTTCCTACACAAGAAATCTCCACTTCCATACTCTTCACACCTCCATTTCTGAGATTCATTCATTCTTTCGTTCTCCATTCCATTCTCGCTTTCCATCATGTCTGAGTCTAGGACGAGCTCGAAGAAATTGTTGGCGATACTCATTTGGTTAGGCATTGTGGTTTTGAGCTTGTTCAGTGGAACAAAGTGTCAAGACGTGGATGACTACGACCAGATCGGCAATCCAGCTGTTCTTCCCCTTGTTACGCAGCTTGTGTACACTCGAATTTCCAATCTGACTTCGGTTCTCAGTCAGGAAATCGGCAGCCGCTCCAGTTTCTGTGTCAAAGATCCGTGAGTCTCATTCCTTTTTTGCTTACCACCTATTTGTTGATTGGTCCTGTGGTTATGTTATGTGTGTGCACAGCTATTTTATGTCATAGGAAAAAACTTCAATGCACTTTTTTCTGTTAGCTTTTTGCAATTAAATTATGAGACATTCTTGCCTAAAATATCTGTCACGATATTTATAAATCGTTCACTCTCACATATTTATGAGTGTGGTCTATAAATAATGAGATAATAGAAACTGTGACACATGAAAAAGCTCATTTAAAGGCATCAATGAAGCGATAAGAAACTGTGCTAGTTGGACTGAAATCATCAATCTTCTCCTCTTCTCCACTCTACCCCCTTACCCCTCTCTCTCTCTCTCTCTCTCTCAGAGTGCATGGATTAATTTAGTTTACAAAAATCTTAAAAAATGTTGAGTTCTGGGTGCATGACCAGTAGCTAAGGGAAGAAGGAATTCGTGTTGAAACGAGAGACCCTCCTCCTTCATTTGAATTGTTAATTCCCAAGGATAATTCAACTGATAAAGGAATGTAATGAGTTATAATAAAATAAAGTAAACGGTATCTTTTTCTTTTTTCTTTTTTCTTTTTTGTAAAAAATAAGAACCGTTTATGCATTTATTTTATGGTCCCTGATCGAACGTCGACTTTAGTCATTCATTTTAAAGCCGCTGCCGATCCCTAAATAAGCACGGAATTTGTTTCAATTTTAGGAAAAATATATAAAAAACAGAAGAAGTAAAAAAAGGAAAGAATAAGAAGGCAATTTAATTTCATTATGTTATATATTAAAGGATTAAATTCTCTGTAAGACCGGCTTTGAAGTTAGTGATGTGTATATACTAATTGAAGATAAAAATAACTTTTTATTAAGGCAATTTCATCTTATAATTCTGTATATATGGATTTTGAGCGTGAAGCCGAATTTTCTTATTTTAGGGAAGCTGACTGGAACCAAGCATTTAATTTTTCATCTGATTTGGACTTCTTGACTTCTTGCATAAGGAAAACTAAAGGTATGATTCATGAACACTGACCCATAGAAAGACAATAATACTATTGCTCCACTTTATTTCTGAGAAAATAAAGAAAAAGAAAGGTCGCGCTTTTTTTATTAATCATTTTGTTCTCAAAAACCAATTAGAAATGTTATCATTTTGTTAGAAAATGTGATTTTGTCATCCGATAATGTTCATAGCTAGGTTATTAATGAAGTTTCGCAATGTCACTGTATGTCAGCTATCATTGAAGTTATGGGACATATCAGGATCAGTTGTAAGAGTTTGATAAATTTGATCTAGAGTAGTGATATTGATTTGAAAAAAAGGACTTCTAGAATATATTATTTTCCGATCATCTTTGATTTCAGCTAGCAAGATATTCTCCCATTCACGCTACTATTGTCCACTTAATCTTCCATTCCGTTCAATAAAATTAAGAATCAGGATCAAGGAATAGTTGTTTCTTGCCAAATTAAGATAGAGAGAAATGAGTAACATTTATATATTGATTTTCTGCTCTCTACTAGGAAATCTATTTCACTTTTAATCTGATGGTTTAACAGGAGATATCACAAAACGCTTGTGTACAGCAGCAGAGATGAGGTTTTACTTTAATAGTTTATTTGAGAGATCAACAAGTGCCAATTACCTAAAGCCTAACAAGAACTGCAATTTAGCCTCATGGGTCTCTGGTTGCGAGCCAGGATGGGCCTGTAGTGTTGGCCCAAAACAGCAGGTTGACCTTCAAGATTCAAAGGAGATACCTGCAAGAACCACTAACTGTCAAGCATGTTGTGAGGGCTTCTTCTGTCCTCATGGCCTCACGTGCATGATACGTAAGTACATGAGACTTTTTAGAATACCTTCTTGATTAACGATGACTGAAAATAGCTACTCCGAAATTTTAGAATGCCTTATTGATTACTTATGACTTAGAATAGCTTCGCCATGACAATATACCCTCTTCTAATTGGACTTTTCAGCATCCACAAGCTGTGTAATAGTTTTAATTGTAAAAACCCAGCAAAGAATTTCTGAATAGATTTTAGAGGTGTATAGAAGTGTACCATGAAACTCACGTTTTGGAACTCTGTATTATATTACATTGGTCAACAAATTTTAAACCTAAACCCAAAATCATTCACAGTTTCTGCTGAAATATTTGGAGTAAGTTTTGTTAGAATAGTACTAGTTTATGTCCCTTCTTTATTTGGTGTTTACACCAAGAGTTCCACACCAATTGTGTCACAAGCTAAACAACACTAACTGTAATAAATAGATGTGACACAAGCCTCCCTCTATCAAGGCTTTACAAAATATTCTCCCTCTTTCTTTAGTTTCTACAAGTTTGAACTTTGGAGCACAATGACATAATATGCATGAGTAGAAAAAATTGAGATATCCATGCTAGAAGCTGTCTCTAATGCTTCTATCTTTTCTTGGCATATGGAATTTCATTCTGGAAGCTTGCCCGCTAGGTTCCTATTGCCCTCTTGCAAGACTTAATAAAACAACTGGTGTATGTGAGCCGTGAGTTCTAATTCTGTACCCAAATCTTGTTTTCCTCTAGAGTTATTGATTATAAAATCTGTTTCATATTAATCTATAGATTTATTACTACAGATATCTTTACCAATTGCCTCCGACTAAGCCGAACCATACATGTGGTGGAGCCAATATTTGGGCTGACTTTAGTAGCAGTATTGAGATATTTTGTTCAGCTGGATCATATTGTCCAACAACCACCAAAAGAGTCCCTTGCAGTAGTGGGTATTATTTTGTCTCAAAACCTGGTTCTTGTTCATAACCAGCCAAAACAGGATTCAGGAAGAATAATTGGTTAAATGAAGTACCCCTCTATATTTGCACTTGGCTGCCTCAGACTTTAATTAAGCTAACAATAAATTCCCACTTTATATTGATTTCTGACATTGTAATATATTCTATAACTATTACTTGCATGTCGTGATTAATAAAGTCATTTATGCTGCTTGAGTCCACTATTCCTGATTTTTTTTTTTTTTTTGCTTTTAATTCTCTTGAAATTTCAGGCATTATTGCAGGATGGGTTCTACATCTGAGAAAAGTAAGATTCCATAAGAATTGTGATTATTGGTGCAGCAATTCTATATTTAGGTCTCAGAGTAGCAAGTCAATCTCCCACCATATATATGCTGAGTGTATATGACCATTCGCTGATTATTAACTTGTAGGATGCTTCAAGTTAAGTTCGTGTAATTCAAACACAGCAACCCAAAATATGCATGCATATGGAATTATGCTCATTGTAAGTTCTTAGTTCTGAATCCAAATAACTGAACTTTCGTTTAGACCATTCCTTTTCATTGGCAATTGACTATTTGAAAGAGACATGCTAAATTCTAGTGTCTAAGCAGCGATACTAAACATATGCATGGAAAAAGTTTCCAATTCTTTGTGTTTCCTATTTATCACTCTTTTTACATCCTAATAATCTGGTCAATTTCAAAGATGAGCTAAAAAACCATGGACAAAACCATGTTACATACAGATATATGGATCTCCACACACAAAGACCATGTTGGTAAAAGTTGACACACTCTTTAACTGCTTGCAGGCTGCTTTGAGTACTCTACTACTCATTATTTACAACTTTTCTGACCAAGTTCTCACTACTAGGGAAAGGAGAGTGGCTGAATCCAGAGAAGCAGCAGCTAGAAGCGCAAGGAAGACTGCAAATGCACGCCAAAGATGGAAATCTGCAAAAGATGCTGCTAAGAAGCGTGCAAGTGGGCTGCAAGCTCAACTATCGCGCACTTTTTCTCGCAATAAGAAGGATATATCATATTCAGGAAAACTGCAAATTTTGGATCAGAAAACTTCTGCATCAGACGTTGAATTGTTGCCAACACATTCTGCTACTTCAAGCACGGCTGTACCTTCATTTGCACTGCCAAAGGAAAAGGGAAAAGAACCCAGTGACCTGATGCTGATGATGCATGAAATAGAAAATGACCCAGACATTGATGACAACTTCAACGTAGAAAGTAAAGAAAGAAGTGTTACGGGGAACGTGCCCAAGGGAAAACGACTGCATACACATACGCAGATTTTTAAGTATGCATATGCCCAACTTGAAAAAGAGAAGGCTCAGCAACAAGAAAACAAGAACCTTACTTTCTCGGGAGTAATTAGAATGGCTACCAACACCGAACAGAGGAAAAGGCCATTAATTGAGATTTCTTTCAAAGATCTGACTCTCACTTTGAAAACACAAAACAAGCATATATTGAGATGTGTTACTGGTAAAATTAAACCTGGTCGCATTACTGCTGTCATGGGTCCATCAGGTGCAGGCAAGACTACATTTCTTTCAGCTCTGGTCGGGAAAGCATTTGGATGCACAGCCACTGGTTCAATTCTTATAAATGGAAAGAATGAGTCAATCCACTCCTACAAGAAAATTATTGGCTTCGTGCCACAAGATGATATAGTTCACGGAAACTTAACAGTGGAAGAGAACCTCTGGTTCAGTGCACAGTGCAGGTATGGCAACTTGTTGGACAATCTAACTGCTGTACTTTTCACACTGTATTCATTGTCATCATGCAAAATTGCGCAGCTACATGTGGCCGGAATTTACCTTCAAATGCAGTATAATATTTTTCTTGATTAATCCTGGATCAAATTGTCAGCTCCAATAATCAGCTTTTCTATGTCTATGCCTCGCTTGTCCTGATCTTTTGTGCTACTATTTCGGCATAAATTATTATTTGTGTTAGATTGTGTATCTTTGTATGTCTGTTCTTTTAACAGAATCCTGTTACTATTAAAGGCTATCTGCTGACTTGTCGAAACCGGATAAAGTTCTGGTTGTTGAAAGGGTTATTGAATTCTTGGGGCTTCAGTCAGTGCGAAATTCCTTGGTTGGGACTGTGGAAAAGCGAGGAATCTCCGGTGGTCAAAGGAAGCGTGTAAATGTTGGGTTGGAGATGGTCATGGAACCTTCACTTCTGATTTTGGATGAACCCACGTCTGGTTTGGACAGTGCATCGTCTCAACTCCTTCTTAGAGCACTTAGACGTGAAGCTCTTGAGGGGGTAAACATTTGCATGGTCGTGCACCAACCCAGGTAACTGTTAATTCCATGTTTGCATCATTAGTAAAATGGGTTGCCTTTCTGTGTCATAAATCACTATATTAATTATCAGTTGATTGCACATACATTTAAAAATTGTAATATACCACTTTGGCTTGAGAGAATAATTCCTGAGACCTTTTATGAAAAGGAAATTACTTAAGCATGGTTCCTAGGTGTTTGCTATTATGTTCTTTCTTCAACAGAGTTAGAACATGTTGAAAATATTATTTTAAGGAGTCATAATTCTATTAAGAGTTGTGAAAATGTCCATTTGTTTCTTTTTTATTGGATCTTTAGCTGAGTCTTATCCATATGAAAACCAGATCATACACTGCTGTTTATTAAAATCTTAAAATTTTTCATTTTTTTTCTCTCCAAGTTTCATGGTCCTCCTGCGATGACATCCGATGCTGGGTTTTGTTTGATGCCAAAAACCAAGTGCACCATATATTCAAGTTCACATAACTCTTCAGATGCTCCTTGTTGGATCCCTGAATGAGCATGACAAATGAGATTCCTTATGAACATTGATTTTATTGTCCACGTTTTAATTTGGATATATATAACAGCAGTAGGACTAGTTTCCCTGATTCTTCTTCTTCTTCTTATTATTATTATTTTCCTTTTTTGGCTAAAGGAATTGCTTTCCCTTTGATTGATTAATGGTTAAACTGTATGCTTCAGCTATGCCTTGTTCAAGATGTTTGATGACTTAATACTTCTGGCAAAAGGTGGTCTTACTGTCTATCATGGATCAGTAAAGAAAGTTGAAGACTACTTCGGAGGTCTTGGGATCAATATCCCAGAACGGATCAATCCTCCGGACTACTTCATTGACATTTTGGAGGGTATAACAGTACCTGGCGGAAGCTCAGGCGTGAGCTATCGAGAACTTCCAATTAGGTGGATGCTTTATAATAACTACCCAGTACCTTTTGACATGCAGCAGAGTGTATCTGAATTCGATGTATCCTCCCAAAGTGTAAACCCAGCTAGTGAAAAGGATCCTAATGGCTCTGGATATATGCAATCCTTTGCTGGAGAGTTATGGCAAGATGTTAGACACAACGTGGAACTGCAGGGTGAGAAGATTAGACTCAATTTTTCGAAGTCCAAGGATTTATCTAACCGGAAAACTCCTGGTGTGTTTAAGCAATATAAGTACTTCTGTATAAGGTAAATCCAAAGGAATTCAACTTTTCGTGGTAGACTTGGAAGTTGCATTTTTCAGCTAACTTGTTGAAATCGTCTTTTATATGTGTGAATTTTTACCTGAAGCATTACAATTGTCTTGTTGAAATAGTTGGGTTTTCTTTATTCGTTTGTTGGAGAAAATGTAGTCTGAGAAGAGTCAAAGGATTGTTAATGGTGGGTACATTTCCTGTTGTGACTTTTGCATCATGTCGCAAGATTCTTTGTAGTTTTAGTTTTAGAGAAGTGCGAACTGTGAACTGGAACGAGAAGGTACTGATAAAACTTTTTCTTCTGAGCATATGATGGTCGTTTTATTTTTCTTCTTGCTCGCTATATGTTGTCTTTCTGAAACCAAATGGATTTTATAATATGCAGTCATGCGACAGTTTAGGAAGACAACAATAAAATTTATTTCACTCCGCAAATTATGTCGTAATATCTCTTCTCTATCGTATTTCTGAATAAATTACTGCTGTGATTTGTAAATATTCCTGTTCAATTTGTTGCCTGTATATTCTCTCTCTCTTTTGCTCTCTTTTATATGTGGCCAAACTGTATTTTGATTTTGTTAGTTACTAGTAAACTACATCTCCCAGTCTATATTATTTCAGGGTCGGTAAGCAGAGACTAAGGGAAGCTAGGATTCAAGCCATAGATTACCTAATTTTATTACTTGCTGGAGCTTGCTTAGGATCGCTTACAAAAACGAGTGAACAAACGTTTGGTGCAGCTGGGTACACATACACTGTGATTGCTGTCTGTAAGTTAAATAAGTTATTGATTATTAGGCTCGAAGGCTCTAAACCTTTTCCTATTTGCCTTTAGAATATCAGTTGAATTTAGTGTGGATATTAATATGTGATCCATGCATTAAACTTTACTATGAAAAAACAGACTACCAGACTGAGATATTTATATATATATAGCTTTTACTAGTATTACCGTGAGGAATACATAAATGTCTAATATCTCAAGTTATTTATGATCAATTTTTCTTTAGAATCGCATTACTGAACAGTTTGTAAGACTAAACTAACTATAAGGTTATAGAAGGCCAGTAATGAATTAAAAATTACTTTCCAATTATATTTAACTCAAATAAACATTAGCTTTGAAATGTCATTTGAAAAAAGAAGTACATATATGATCTATTTGTATAGGATGACACGAAAACCTAAACATATGAATAACCAAAAAAAAAAATTAATCCAACAAAAAAACATTTAAAAATATTTGTTTATAAGCTAGAATTTTTTTCTTTTTTTAATAATGATCTATTTATAACCTTGGTATGTAAGGAAGAACATGTAATGCCTATTTATTTTTCGTGTAAGATTGAGTAGATAGTAATAATATCTGATACTAGTTATATAAATAAAAAAATTGATCTTCAATTTGATAAATTTACACTTAACTAATATGAGTGAGTTGTAAAAGTAATTTGGGTTTTTCAACCCTCGAAGCTACATCAACTAGCTTCCCAATATATAAAAAATGACCCCTTAATCTTATTAAAGTATGTAGGAATCAGTGAATCAATATAATACTTTTGTTAATATTCTGCTCAGGGTTCATGTCTTCAGTGATTTATTCTCATTTGTTGCTGTTGTTAATTTCAGCTCTTCTATGCAAAATAGCAGCCTTGAGATCATTTTCTCTTGATAAACTACACTACTGGAGGGAGAGTGATTCCGGCATGAGCAGCTTGGCTTATTTTCTCTCCAAAGACACAATTGATCATTTTAATACAGTGATCAAGCCTCTGGTGTACCTGTCCATGTTTTATTTTCTCACCAATCCAAGATCTAGTTTTGCAGATAATTACATTGTGCTTCTCTGCCTTGTATATTGCGTGACTGGCATAGCTTATGCATTGGCCATGTACTTTGAACCTGGTGCCGCCCAGCTAGTGAGTATCAAAAGCAGTCTAGTATTGAAAAATTCTTATATACATCTATTCCACAAAAACCTATTAAGCAGATCAATCATAGATGGATATGCAAGTTTCTTCGAAATAAGTCCATTAAATAGACTAATATACTTACACATCTATTGGTTGTTTTGCCCACTAATTTTTTTTGTATACTAAATCTATTTAAAAATTTCTCGACAAAAAAATTTCGATGCCCCAATTGAAATTTTCGCTTATTACTTTTCCTTTCCCCTCTAACATGTTGCTGTTTCCCGCAGTGGTCAGTACTTCTTCCAGTTGTTTTGACACTCATTGCAACGCAACAAAAAGATAGTGAATTTTTGAAGGGTGTAGCTAATTTATGCTATCCTAAGTGGGCTTTGGAAGCATTTGTGACTGCAAATGCTGAAAGGTATTTTTCTTGTTTTTTCAGAGATGCTTAATGGAAGTGCACCTCTTCTTGTAAGATGCTTAAAGAAAGACTTGCCTGACACGTTTGGCTGCAGAAAAATAAAATATCATTATCGAAATTGGTTATTTTAGTTCCTTGTTTTATTTGAGATATAAATTGGTCTTATTAGAATTTGGCTAACTCTTTAGAGTTTTTGATACTAGTAAAGAAATTGGTTTTCCTATATGAATTCGTCGGAAAAAAAATAGGGTTATTTAGATTTAGAATATTATAAAAAAAAATTTTAAAAGTTAAAGGAGAAAAGCTAATGAAAAAAAAAGAAAACTTTTATTAAATTTGCCATCTAGATTTAATACAACAATAAGAAAACCATTATTTATTTATAGAATTCAAAAAAAAGTTTACAATAAACATTCATTTAATGTAACTCTTAATTACTATTTATTTCTACATTTATTTACTATATCTTTCAATTAATATCGATTTCATTAAATAAGATAATTTTAAATAATAGATTTAAACTAATAAACTTAACATAAATTAGATGTACAATACATTTGGATTAAAATCAAGTTTATTTTAACAGAATTATGGTAACAAAAAATTGGCTTGCATAATGGTTTTTTGTTCTTAGTTTTGCGGAGTGTATGTTTAATAACCTAGCCATCTTGACTCTGAATCTCTGCCTTTTTTTTTTCTCCGTCCTCTTTTCATTGACCCGGTACTTGACCCAGTGTTCAAACCTCAACACCTCAGTTTTTTTCCTTATTGGGTAAATGAACTCGGACCCTCACATGACTCAAGCTTCACTGAGTGAAAACTCATTGCTCAATACCTTAGCTAGTTGAAAGGTTTAGCTAAAATTATTATATAGTTTCAGTAAAAGGTCTTGGTTATCATTTGTAGATAATCTGAGGCATTAATTAATTGCTTACTAAATTGACTCTGGAAAAAAAAAATTTAGATAATTATCAAATACTTAGAATTATGACATGTGAAATATTTTTTATAGTCAATAAAATAGTAGCTTGATTTTCTAGACAAAGTACATATTACCAATCACTTTTACATGCTGCAGGTATCATGGAGTGTGGCTCATAACTCGTTGTGGATCACTAATAAAGAGTGGATATAATCTTCATGATTGGAATTTGTGTGTATTAATCCTCATTTCTATAGGCGTAATTAGTCGAGCCATAGCATTTTTTTGCATGGTTACTTTCCAAAAGAAGTGAAGCCAGGCTTCAAGGTTCGAGCTACCATAATATTGCCTTCTACGTACAGGTTTAAAGTGTACAAAATTTAAAAGAATTACATTAGGATTCTCATTAGAGCAAGATTATATGTAGGAATGACCGCTTCAAATAGCAACAAATTCATTTAGCATATGAAAACTCATTTGCTATTTGTTGCTATTATATTTAGATCCTGACATATATTTGAATATGATGATAATCATGAAAAGTTGAGCAACAGTCTATCGTTTTAAAAAAAGAAAAAGGTAAAATGGAATTGTATTCATCTATTTTTGGACCGGGTGGGGGGAGGGGGAGAATTCTAAAGAGGCAGTATTCTGAAATATTAGAGAGCAATAGTCTTAATCTAATTAAAATTTTGATTATACATTTGTTTTATGAAAAATTTCAGTTTATGACTATAAGTTGCAACTAATTATTCTTAAGAAAATTATACTTTGTAATTATACTGAATGACCTAAAGTTATTTTTATGATTTTTTAATTGATCAAAATACCCATAAAAATCAACAGTGGTAATAAACATTAAACCTAGCGGGAATCATAATTGAGTTAATTTGTAATTAAAATAAATTTAAGTTGTAATAAAATTATAAGTTATTTCTTCACCCAACCCAAATTAAATTAAAAATCTTGGTGGTAACAAACATTAAAGCCAGCAAAAATTATGGTTGAGTTGATCCGTAATTAAGTCAAGCTAATATTGTAATAAAATCATAAAATCATAAATTACTTCTAAAACCAATATAAGTTAACATTAAAATCTTTGGTGATAACAAATGTTAAACCAATGGTAATTATAATTGAGTTGATTCATAATTAAATCCAACCAAGATCATAGTAAAATCATAGGTTACTTGTCTTTTTATCTTTATTTTGACTCAATTATACTAAAAGGTGTTAGAATATTTTAAATAATACAATATTATATCATTCACTTTATTCAAATCAATTCATGTAAATAAAACATACTAATTTTACTATAAATGTTTGTATTTATATTTATCAATACCCTAGTTCGTAAACCTTATCTTGGTTGTTCTCATTTATTATGCTGAAAACATTTTACATCTAAGGCTTTCTACCTATTTATCGCAGTGTATGATGATTTTGTTGTTTCTTAGTCCTATTTGGTTAAGGAATACGATGGAATGGGAATAGGAATAAGCTTTAGATTCACTCCCATTTTTTGTTGCTATATTGCTATTCCCTTAAGGGATCTGATTCCCAGAAATGAAACAACGGTCATTCCCTTCACATAGTGAGAGAATCAAGAGCATTCCTAAGAATAAAGTTGGAAATTACTATTAGGGCCTCATTCTTTCACACTATTGTCTTCCTCTCCTTCTATAACCATTGGAAAACACCCACCTCCACAGGTCAGTTCCCATCACCACCACCGACAAAACACCTTCCACCACCAGAAAAATGGATCTCTGGCTCATTTTAGAAAGAGTTGTGGCTATGTCCCTCGAGGGAAGAGAGAAGATAGGTCGTGGTTTGATCTCCAATCTTCACTATCGTTGGAGGTTTATAAATGATGGTGATGACAATCACCATGTCTACATTTGCATATTTGTAGCTTCAGTTGAGTAATCGTGCCTTATGCAAGAAACAACGTCGGTGGAAGAGGAAACATGGTTGGGTTTGCATACGACGAAGTATTGTACTGATTTGTTGGAAGAGGAAACACTAGGAAGAGGAAGCAGTAGGGTTGTCATTGATGGGGAAAAGGAAATGCTAGGAAGAGGAAGTAGAACACCGAGAATTAAATTTTTTTTAATAATAATTACTTCTTAAGGATAATTTGATTAATCTTTTATTCTATTAAAACTTATTTCATTCTCATTCTCAAATTTATTTTGATTTTGATTTTTGACCTATCTAACAATTAAACGAATTCTTAAGTTCTTTTCTTACATAACAAAGAATAAAATGACTTTTCTCCAACTTTTTATCTCAACCGTGTAAAGGATAAAAAGTAAACACAGTAAGACAGTAAATGAAAATTACGATGAAAATAAAAATATTAACTGTACAAGTTTATATAAAAAAATTGCAAGATTTATAAGGATCAAGAGTATATACTTAGTTAAAGCATGTTTCCCGTTTGCCAAAAAAATGACGAAGCTTTGAAATGTAAGATGAATATATGATAGGAAAAATAGTCAAACTTATTGCCAAACCATGATTTAAAAGGAAGTCATTAAAAGTATAAAGGTTAAAGGTACTTTTATCTATTGAAAAGTCATGAAATAATTCTAAATTTTCAGTGTAATTAAATTGAAATTTTCCTTTTCTTCTATGACGTAAGACTTTATTAATTTGAAGCTACATCAAAAGCTAGTCTGCATAGTTCTGCTTTAAAAATGGACCTTAATAACCTTATCTTTTCACGTGTGTCATCTATATAAAAAAAAACTTTTAAAAAAAATTCATCGTTGTACAGTATAGTATGCTGGACCATTGCATTAAGATGGAGCCCACAAACCGAAGTGGATTCTACCTTGATCTAAGGTTGCATAGCACACTATGCTATGTAGGACTATATCCCTTTTAAAAAATTTGTACTTTCTCCATATCTTACAACAAGGAAAGAAGGAAAAAGGATGAGTAAATAAATTTTTTTTTTTTTAAAAAAAGAACCTTAGTAGTTAAGTCATAATGGCAAGGAATTTTCAATTAGTTGCACTGGAAGCCAGAAAGTTTGGTAGTTTCTGAAACTCTCAAGTCTGTCAGTTTTTAAAATAATATAATGTAGATTCATTTTTAAATAGTATGTATGATATATATCTATTTAAGGGGCTTTATGCTTAATTTTATTTTGGGCAACTCTCTAAAAGCGAGTTACTCAAAAAATTAATTTGCTTATTTGAGACCACTCGATCTATTTGAGGGTATGTTAGCCTTGTCATCTAACAGTGGAAATAGTTTGTCCCAAAAAAAAAAAAAAAGACAGTAGAAATAACAAAGAGGGGGGACCCTAAACCCAATACATAATAACACAGCTTATATATGAATAAACTAATATACTATGCAAATGCAACCCATTTTTCTACCATAAAGTTATGTAACATATTACTTCAATTGACATCATATTCAAATTTCAAAAATCTCATTGTCCGTCTTACTTTGTCATGTAAATTTTATGTTAATTGAATAAATTAGATTTGTGTCAAAAAAAATTCAAAAGATAAGTAAATAACTTGAATGTCCTTCTTGAAAACATAACATATTATTCTTTTGTTCATTATTAATTTTATTTTTTATCATAAAAATAACAAAAATTTATTTAAAAGAATACCAAACAAAAATATTTAATTTGCAAGTTTAATATTTAATTTTAATACCAAAAATTCATTCATATCATATATGGAGGATAAAATATTGAATAATTAATAATAAAATAAAGATAAAAGTTACTTGAGATTACATAATATTAAATATTTTACAAAAGAAAATCACAAAACCTTTGAAGTGAACTACTAGGTAAATTGAGTGAGTTTAACTCATATATGTTAAATAAGTTAAAAATTATAACTTAATTCACCGTTTTAATGAGTTGAACGGTTAAATATAAATAAAATATATTTTGACTGTTATCATTGAGATTGAATTGCCTAAAATAAAATTAAAAAATATTAAACATATGGAAGAAATAATTTTAATTTTAAAACATTTTTTAAAATAACATTAGGCTCCCCTATTTAGGCTATTTATGGTCCATAGATTTATTTGCATGATAACTTTTTTTACTTTGTTATTTCCATATGATTTGAATCTGAAATTAGGAAAGTTTGCAGACAATCTATTTCCCATCATCTACGCCACCCAAAGAATTCAAACTTTTAATCAAATGTTGGGTAGTCTATAAGGTGGGCCAAGACATTGAAGAAAAAAATTATATCGTACATAAGTTTTTTTCCTCGTCATTTTATAAAGACCAGGTTCTTTTGAATATTAATAATGTCAATTGTGTAATTTAATATGTTGTTTATTGCAGCCTGTTTTTTATTTGACATTGACTTTCGGAGTTCTTACCGTCCTTGAAATTTAAATTATTAAATTTTATTCAATGATCTAAATTTTAATAAATATTATAAAGTTTCATTTATTTTTAATAAGTAATAAGTTGAAAAGAATTATTATAATACATAAAAACATATTTACACAAAGACTTATTAAATTTGACCGAATTTTATCCATAGTCCATATATTTTGGATTGCAAATTAAATTGGTACTACTACGATGATAATTTTGTATGGCGATGGCGTGGAGTACTTTCTCATGAGTTTGGATCCCTTCCAATAATATTGGAGGGGTTTTTTCTCCAATAATAGGCGGGCCATTAGATTTATAAATATATATTTTTGAAAAAGAGAAAATATTTTTTTATAAATAAATATATATTAATATTTTAAATTCTTTTATCCAACGTGATATCGAGTTAAAAAGTAAAAAGACTGAAATATTTTTAACAATTTATAGTTTATTTTGTATACCTTAGATTTTGTTATTATTTTTAATTGGATATTTATTTTGTATAAAAAAATTTAAAATATTAATTTGTCTTTATTTATAAAAAATTATTTTTTTATTTTTTAAAAAATATATTTTGTAAAAAAATTAAAGGTCATTGGATTTAGATCCAATTACTCTTGTTGTTTAGTGAAGAAAGATCCCCTCTAGTATTACTGGAGGGGATCCAAATTCCTTTCTCACTATTACTAAATTTAAAATAAAACCATTTAAATAATTCTAATTCCTATGTTTATCTTTAATTCTAATTTACAAATAATTAATATTATTTTTTTAATATTTACTTCCTATTCTCTATTACAATTTAAGGTATTTTGAAAACAATACTACTATGTTGTCCAAGTCTCTAAAAGTGGGGACGAAGACCTCATGTGGTAGGGGAAGGCAAAATAACATTATAAATATGAATAACGAGTGAAATAACTAAAATTTTAAAAGTGAGTGTGTGTGTGTGTGTACATACATATATATATATATATATATATAATATTTATGGGAATTCCTCTTTAAATTTTATCTTACTAGGAAATTCTTTTTCGTAAATAATTGCATTAATAGGAGAAAATAAGGCAATATGTTTGGGGAGAATGCAAAAACCTTAAACAATTTAGGGAAAAGAAAATTTAAAAGAACTCATACATTGACACAATGAGCATTCTACTTGAGAATTAGGTTGGTATAAGTGGTTAAATCTTACCCATTCAAACTAAGAAGGCCTAAGTTTAAATTCCATCATGTGCATTATACTTTGATCCATGTTTTTTTAGTGTTGCCACGTGTCCTCTTATAAAATGATGAAATTGCCTTTTGTTCTTCTTCCTTCTTCATGTGATTCCTTTGTGTCTTAGCTCTTATATGTAGCCATCAATCACCCTTTTTTTCTTCACCTTCTCTTTGATTCTTGCCATGTTCTACTTCCTCATCACCGCCCTTCATGTTTTTGATAACTAGCAACACATTTCTAGCGTGAAGCAACATGAAAATCTCTAAAATTCTAATGAGTATAATAGTGACGTTAGGGCACAATTTTGGGAAGAATTTCACTCAATTCAATGAGTTTTGATCTAGGAGGGCTTTGGTTGTAACATGGATTTTGACCATTTCTTTCTCAATCTTAGCGTTTAATTTTGAGTTTATGCTTTACAAATCGAAAAACCCTTTTTAACTGTGTGAAATGACATGAAGAGTGCCAAAAGTAATGATTGGAGCTCGAATAAGAGAAGATTTGGGAAATTTCTTTTGGGATTTTGATCCTAGATAAAATTCTAACACTTCCTCTATATCAATTTGATGTTTTGGTCACTAATTTAAAAATCTCTTGGTAAAGAGTTGAAGTGTGTAGAGTGATAAAATTTGAAGATTGTTTGCTCCCCTAGTATTATTGGAACTTAAGTAAAAGAATTAAGGTAGATTGTGTTATAAAACTAATGAAAAATAAATGAGAGAATAAAAGATAAAATTGAGATGAGAAATAAGAAAAGTATTCTTATTCACTTCTTGGTACATCATCATTGATACATAATTGGCAATAGTTTAGGGGTTATTAGGAATATGAACCCAAAGGGTTACTCTTTTAGGTTTATGAACATCCACATAATCAAACAATTATAACACTCTCCCTTAGGTGTTCATTAATAAATAATGTGTCTAATTAAAACCTTACTAGGAAAAACCCAATGGAATAAAAACCTAGTGAAGAAAAAAGAGTACAAATATTTGTGGCGCTTATTATAAGCTACCTCGTTAAACTTTATCAAGGAAAACCTAATAGGACAAAATCTTGGTTAAGGAAAAAAAGTACAATGCGTCTTTTACTCCTCCTGATGACAACATCATTTAATATCTTCAAATCGAAGCTTCTTAATACTGTTGAACAACTTCTCAAATGTAATAGTTGGAATGCCTTAATGAATAAATATGCTAGATTGTCATATGCAGGAATCTATTATATATTGTCATTCTTCTAAAGATCATTAGTAAACAAGAATTTTGTTGAAATTTGTTGTCCTATCTCCTTTAATATACCCTCCTTTTAGTTGATCTCTATATGCTGTATTATTTTTGTATAATATTGTTGGAAACTTTACTCCAAGAAAAACCAAACATCTTCTGGATATGTTTGGTTGCTAACTTAAGTCATTCATATACTCAAACTGCCTTATGTATCAATTCAACATGATATGATGAAATAGTAGCCAAAATTTATTTTCTAAAGCTTCATGACATAGTTGTATTCTGACATATATATATATATATAATCTTGTTTGGGATTAAGCTTTGCACATATCAAACAAATATCTAAATCTGCATAGTCAGCTAGTGGAGATCTAAAAAATTTGAACAAAATAAATTAATATCAATAGCATAAAAATATGATATTTAAAGATCAATAAATTCTTTATCATCTTCTTGAGATTGAAATGAATCTTTATTTATATAAGAAAATCTCACAACAATTGGGGTACTCAATGGATGTGCTTAATCTATATAAAGTCTCTTTTCAATTAATGAAAACAAATTTTATCTGTTAAGAGCTCAATCTATAAGTTGATCGAACTTTGTCTTCCAAAAATTTTCATTTTCAAATAATCTATTACCCTTGAAAATTCTTCAAGAATTCTATCAATCAATTTACAATGATAAATAATTGGTTTTCAATTTTTTTTTAGAAAGCATGGGCAAATGCAATCATTTATTATTTTCTTTCAAAAATTTTACTTCTTATATCTACAAATGTCTTTCATAAGTATATCATGAGCTTGAATTTCATGCTTCAGGCTTCTCAAATCCTTCAATGATTTTCATCTATATAATATCATGTAATAATTCTTATAAGTAACTTGTGATCACATTTGTCATATGCATAATATATAATTTATGTACTGTTAAACTAAGTAGTCATATCCATTACAAAATAATATATTCCCATAATCAAATGCCTCCTTGATTTGGCCTCTTAATTATTTACTCCTTTTCATTTTCCAAATTTTTCATAGAACTGGTCATCAACATAATTAGAGCATTTGCAACTAATAAACACTTTCATCAACCCATTTAGGTTAACAAATGCCTCTGGCAGATCATTTTTTAACTATTCAATAAATCTTTTAATATTCATTTATAGTATTTAAGGATCACAAAACAAAATCTTAATGCATGATACATAATATTTTTCTTCAGTTACCTATTTCCTCCCCCTAATTTGGAGATAACCAAATAATAATGGTCAAACAATGCCACATATATATCTACTTTGGATATTCATTCTAACATTTTCTTTTAGCATTAAATGAAAACTTATCTTCATGCATTATGGTGGACAAACAAACTTATCAATTACATATTCAAAAATTCTTTGATGGGTATTTTGGCACATAACCTAAAAAATCAATTTTATTAGAGAGATTTTTTAAATATAACTTGTTGGCTTAATGCGTATAGTATGCTCTCAGAATAATTATAGAGCTTTGTTTTTATATATGAATTGGTCTAAAAGAATAACCAGAGGCATCATATAAATATTCTATTAGACCATAAAAGTATATAAACATAAGCAATTTAGACTGTTCAACAAATATCCTAATAAACTTTTGATCATCAATTGTGATATAACTTCACCAGTACTATCAATGAAAATTTTTCTCATTGTATAATCTGAAAAATGTGCACATATATTCTTGCAAGCTTCAGGTTGCAGGTTAATAACAATGATATAAGCATTTTAAATATGCATTTATTCAAAATATTTTAATAATCAGTATTAAATGAATGAGCTTATTATCAATTAAATATATTTCAGATATATAAGGGATATAATTGCAACATTGTCTGGTGATGATCAAATGACTAATTTTCCCTTAGAACAATATAGGAAAATTCACTAAATAAATAATCTTCAGGTTCTTTAGTAAAAATTCATGTAAATTCTCAATTGTTTTCGCATCACTGATGCCAAACATCTATGAGCTTTTAGTTCACTTTCTCATGTGATTTCATCAAATTTGTATGATATCATCTTTAGAGGAAGATCTATATCTTTCTCAATATCCTCATCCATGTTTTTGACAATAAATCATTATAAAATAAATTTCTTAATAGATTTCATTTGAATCTAAAGTGGAACTATATTTGTATAATACATGTAAACATAATCGCTCTTCAGGAGCTTTATTTTTTCTCATGACATTATGCTTTTATTGCATTTCGATGATTACTATTGGATTAGTAAAATCCATTTTAAGCAGAGTGATAATTTCTCCTTCATGTTTGGACTTAAGCATTAGACTAATGCTTGGGTGGATTGATTCTATCACAGAAACACAAATCCATCACAAGAAAACTAAATGAAGTTTGTGATTTGAACTTTCAATTTTAATAACATATATCCAAAATTCCTCCAAGAAGAGTTTTCTCCCATCCTAATCCTTAGAGGGAAAACTTTCTTAAATGTAGGTCTCTGAATGAAGCAGTCTCTATAGAGATCCCTAAATTTAGTAACCTTTTTACCATCACTAAGTGTTATATGCAGCTAATTTGTTCTCATGTTAATCTTTTTATTACAAAACCTGTAAGCATGTTTCATGCTAATTATGACAAAATCATAAATCTAAAATATTATTATTTTTAAAGCAAATATAAAATATTTGGGAAAATTAATCCTTTGGTCCTTGTACTTTACATGAGTTTTGAAACTGGTCTCTATACTTTATATTTTAAAAACTAATCCCTATATGTTCCCAAACCTGTAAATATACCCCTACCATTAACTTGTTTAGTAATACTATTAAAGCACCTGATGAATTGGAAAAAATAAAGCCATATCAGAATATTTTTTTTAGTCATATCAGATGTCATATATGCTTAAAAAAAAAAAAAAGACACTCACAAACATAGGGCAACACAACACTCTTCAACTGAACGCATAACTTGAGTGGTTGGTATAACTTATTGCCTTGTACCTTTCGAGCAAGAAACCTGAGTAAGCCCAAAGTGAAATTAAAAGAATCAAAGATGGAATAGAAGGTTGAAAAAGTTAAAATAAGGTAACCATTGATGTCTCGAGATAACTTACCACTGGGAAATTCAGATGAAACCAAGATTCCAAAAGAGGCCTCAGAGGTTCTCACCTTCAACAATGGCTAAAAGATTAGTATTTGCAGGGAAAAAGAATGTGAATGAGGTGGAAAGAGACCCTTTGCCTACTACAAAAGGAAAGAGGTTTACCTCTCTTAAGCTTTCAAAGTGTGTGGTTTCAAGGTTAGTTGCAACACGTAATGAGAATCGCAAGACGTCAAAAGAGCTTGCAATTATAGTGCCATCAAAGTACAGGCAACCTTCTCTAAATTGAGGAGATAGGCCTCACCAAACCTAAAAAAAAGCTTCGTTTTCTTTGGGGAGAAGGTTGTTTAGTGGTTTAAAGATTTTGCCCGTGGTAATTGAGGCCACAGACTCTACAAGTAAGAAGAAGATGGTAACTATTGTTGTTGGAATTTCAAATGTTTCAGAAGCACTTATTGAATCTGTAAAGACAAATAGGAAGAACTAGATGAACAACCAATCATTACAACACCCATCAAATAGAAAGAAAAGAGTGTCTAAAAGTAAGCTTGATCCATAAGTAATTTTACATACATAGGTAAATACATCTAGCTTTGGATTCTCTTAGGTTATGGTAGAAATGAATTCAAGTCCTAGCATCAATATATCATTCCATTTGTAGCAAAGAACTAAGGTCTTTTGTAACTGAAATTTTATTGAGTATATATAGACAAAACTAGTACCCTGTATATACAGTAGTAAATTAGACATAAATTACAACGGCATGTAATTAAGCTTAGAGTAGTGATTAAGGAACTGCAATAAAAGGTAACTTCAAACAAAATAGATTTGTATACGTGTGTTTGTTCCTTAATTTCCCTTTACCACTGTTGTGTTTGGTTACAAAATTATTCTCTATGTTCTAGTAAGCTTAACCTGATACTAAGGATACATAGGCACATATTAGTTTCACCTAACATATAAATTATGCAAAACCAATTCTTTTCTTACTCCTCCGAGTTTGAGTACTTGCATCTTCAACTGCAATATGTAGGGAGATGTGAATGATGCGCAGAAAAAACAAATCATATTAGTCATTGCTTTCGATAAATGAAATCATGTTAGTTTACTGTACGTGGGTGATAGAGAGTCCATGCACTAAGGAACAACCTAGCATTATTATGTATGCATATAAGCTTATTACTTTGCAGTAAATAATGCTTAAAATTTTGGCGTTATTAAGGCATAATTGGTAGTGTTTTGTGCTAGGTAGTTCAAGACAAGCATGTTAATGTATGGTGTTTTTTTTAGCACATATAGCATCTGATGTGGCTAAAAAATAATCAGATGTGGCTTTGTTTTTTTCCAATTCATCAGGGGCACTAATGATGTTACTAAACAAGTTAATAGTAAGGGTATATTTACAAGTTTTCAAAAATGTAAGTACTGATTTTTTTTAAAAAATAAAGTATATGGGCTAATTTCAAAACTCATGTAAAGTATAAGGAACAAATGATTAATTTTCCTAAAATATTATAATAATTCAATAAAAGTATTTGTTTTAGCCATTAAACCTATATTAGAAAACTACGTCTCCCACATTGGTTTCTATGTGATATAATGTTAATATTTACATTTAAATACTCCCAATAAAAAATGTGCTTTGCTCACTAAATTAGTACTTATGATCATTGTTTATTAGTTATTAATTTGAATATTAAATTTTATAGACATGTATCAAGTGAAAGGAATATGTTATAGAATATGACTTAACATACATGTTTATAACATTGATTATTTTACTATGACAATTAAGACATACAGAGGCTTTGGATTCTTGAAATAATTAAAGAGACTCATTTAAAAACCGATAAAAAGGATTAAATAGAAATAATTTTTTCTCATTTTCTTTCCAAATATATTTAAATGTATTAAAAACTAAATGGAGCTAATCTAAATTAATATAAGATATTTAGTAACGGTAGAATGGATCGCTACAGATATTGGCTTAGGTGCATTGTTACAAGTCCTACATTTGGGAACATTCTTAAAAACCCATTTGGTTGCAGGAATCCAGCCTAAGGAAAAGCAAGGAAATGGGTTGTTTAGTTACATATTTGGTTACATAATCCCATTCCCATGGGAATCCTGATTCCCATGTTTAAAGGAATGGGCAAATCTTCCAATTTTTTTATGGAATGAGCTCTATTTCCAAGAATTAAGATCAAAATTACCATTCAAACCTCCCTCATACTTGTCTTTTTCTTTTCTTCCTTGCTTGACAGACAACCTTTTTTGACACATTCTCACCATGAATGACAACCACTACCATTTAAGCTTCACCCACCGCCACCCTTAATAGACACTTATAGCCCTTTAGACAACAAGAGATAGAGATTTATGTGAGAGAGAGAGACAAAGATAAAATAGCGATATCAATGAGAGAAAGGCATGTTGACGGCGTGTTACTGGAATTAGATACATATCTCTCAATCTCAGTCAGCCTCTATCTTTTGATCTCAACCAGAATTTGTCTCTATTTCCTCTATCTCTCATCCATGGTCAATCTATGGAGTTCCATATAGATCTCTTTACAGATTAATTTTTGTTCTGAGTATCACCGACAACACATAATCAAAACTTTTTTTGGTCATTGAAGCTTCACTGGCACTAGTTTCCATCATGAATGAAGAAAAGATACATAAAATAAACTATTTTTTACCAGATATTAAAATAAATAATTAATTAGCTAATTAGTTTAAAATAGAAATATTTTAGTAAGTTGATTAATCTTCATTCATATGTCTAGCCCTTTTTTCAATGTCATACCAAACAGAGTATATGAGCAAAGGATTCCATTCCCTCAAAGCCTATTCTCATACTTAAGTCCAATCCCATTATTATTAACAATCTTTCTAACAACCAATCAGACCCTTAAGGTTTGTTTGGTAGGGTAGAAAAGGGGGTATGGGCAATGGAAAGGGAGAGGAAGAGAATAAGATGAATGTTTGGTATGAAAGAGAATAAGGCCAATTGAGTATAGCGTGTGAGAGTCTTCTTTCCATAAAAAAGTATAATGATATACTAGGATTCTAAACGATGGGGGGTCAAATTACAAAAAAGTCCTTAAGCTCTCTCTCATGTCAGACACCTTCATCGTCTGCATCATTGCCGTTTCAGTCCATCATTGCTAGAATTTTTTGTCATATTTACAGCATCTTTACTTTCATCCTTGCGTTCCTATTCATCTATACATCTATCTACGTTTGGTTAACGAGAAACCACTAAGGCACTATGAGATGAAGGGGAAAAAAGTAAATAAAAGAAAAGAAAAAGAAAAGCCATTGATATAAATGAATAAAGAGAGAGGTGATGATGAAAGAGACAAAGTCCAAAGGCAAGAGCGATGTACAGTGAGAGTAAAGATCTAGCAAAATGAGTCTGAAAGGTGATGAAGAATATGATAGGCAATTTAATAATAATATTTTATTTTATTTTTACTACAGTGATGTTTTGGTCTTTATACATCTTACCCAACTATACAAAACTATCATTCCCATTCTTTTTCCTATCATACCAAACATACTTTTTTATCTTATTCATATTCCTATTCTTATTTCTACAAAAATCACTTCATCATACCAAACATAGCCTTAATAAATTAGTCTTTTAGAATAAGTTTTCCCTTTGAATCTATGTTTGTAACATTGGTGCTCTCATTGAGAGAGCTAAGACATGGATGAGGATAGTTGGCCCAATCTTGTTGTAACGAATTAGAATGAATGGAAACCACTCATGTTCAAGGGAATGCTTTGCTTTTTACCATTTTGCCCATATCACATTTTCCTTCACCCACCTAATACATTCATTATCTACCATTGCAAAACTAATGCTCATTTCCTTCCGCCCACTTAGAACCTTCATCATCCACCACCATCAACCCTCCTCTACCAACACTCAATAGCTTCATTATCTACTATTGCAAAACTAACGCTCGCCGTCCATGACTGCTGTCCATCTCAAGCGAAACTTTATCGAACTCTAATTTCCTTGACCATTGTACATCTATTAAGCTCAATCGTCCTTAACCATCATCAATCTCTAGCAAAATTTTCAAATCTGATTTAGCTCTTACTCTTTTACCTGATTGGTGTATTACTTTGCTTACAAATTTGATTTGGAATATCATTACTATAGTGAAAGGAAAAGTTATTTCTTCCACTTATTCAATACTTTGTCTACACGAGTATTTATACACATTAGATTTATTAAAAATGTAGGCTAATTAATGCTATAATGAGATTAATTAATATTGTGGGTAAGTGAGACAAATTAATGCTAGTAAGACTAATTAATGCTAGTGAGACTAAATAATGTTATTGTTAACTTGTTCCCATACTCCCCCTCAAGCTGGTGCATAAATATTAGTCATGCCCAGCTTGTTACAAAGATCTAATTCCCATTGAGAACTTTTGTGAAAATATCATCAAATTGATCTCCTTTTTTCACATATCTCTTAAAGACTTAGTTTTCTTGTATTCTTTTACAAACAAAATGGTAATGAACCTCTATGTGTTTAGTTCATTCATGCAATATGGAGAGCAGCATGATTATCACACTAAAGTTTTGCTGTTACCAAAAATTTCAATTCAACTTTCTCTATAAGATGTTGTATCCACATAATTTTGCATATAAATTGTGTCATAGCTCTATATTCTGATTTAGCATTAAATCTAGGTATAACACTTTGCTTCATGCTGTTTAAGTTTCCTTTAATAAATGCACAGTAGCCAGTAGTAAATTTCCTATTTTTCTTGAATCTTGCCGATTAACATTGGCGAAGCACTAAATATTAGAGGGACCATGATTCTTGTATAATAAATCATGTCCTAGGGCCCTTTTCAAGTTGCATAGAATTTGTTCTAGAGCTACCCAATGATTAACTGTGGGTGTATATATAAATTGGTTCATAATACTCACAAGGCATGCAATATCTGGTCTCATTACTGTGAGATAATTTAGTCTCCCAACCAACCTTATGTACTTTTCAGGATAATTAAATAATTCACTATCTTCTTTTGTAAGACCTGGATTAGGAGCCATAGGTGTGCTACATGGTTTTGCTCCTATTTTACTAGTTTTTGTTAGTAAATCAAGCATATATTTTCTCTGAGGTAAGAATACTCCTTTCTTTCTCCTTATTACCTCCACTCCTAGAAAATATTTTAGTTGTCTTAAGTCCTTAGTGTAAAACTTAGCATGTAAGAATGATTTAAGGGAAGAGATCACATCATCATCATCTCTTGTGGTAAATCTACCAATTCCTATGTTCCATTTTCATCCAAGTCATTCATCTCTTCCAACATTGCATTGCGCTAGCCAAGGTGGTTTAAGGCTTCCTTAAGGGATTTAGGAATAGAAATCAAATCTAGAGAGGCAATGAAAGAGTTAGACAAAAGTGTAAAATGATTATAGGAAACAAAATTAGCAATGGGATAGGTATACTAGTGTTTACCTTTACAAAGGGCTATAGGATGGTTATCAATGCTGGAATTTAGATCTGATGTCGAAAGGATGGTGCAGGACATGTATCATAAGTTTTTGTATGCTAGAACATACATGAATGATAGGCGGTGATGATATGGATTTAAGAGCTAAAGACGATGAAGGATTAAAATCGCTAGATTGCTTGGTAGATAAGATATTTATAGGTGATTTTATATATACCAACCAATCATCACCCTCCCCTGAATGGTATAAACTAAATGTGTGCTAAAGAACAATATGTTCTTAACAAAGTTAACATTAGCAGAGACCATATATCTATTTAGATCAGGATGAAAGCTTTAATATTCCTTTTGAGTATGAGAATATGCTAGGAAGACACACCTTAAAGACTTTGGGTCTAATTTAGTAACTTGAGATTAAACATCCCGAACAATACAAGTACTTTCAAATATCTTAAGCTTATCAGGAAACAAGACACCATGAGCATTGTTGTTATTAAGAACATATGAAGGCATATGATTAATAAAGAAACATGTCATAGACACGGCGTCAACCCAAAATTATTAAAGACCTTCATCTGAAATATGAGTGCCCGAGCTATCTCAAGTAAGTGCCTATTCTTTTACTCTACCATTCCATTCTATGAAGGTATGTCTACTTAAGAGGTTTGTTGAAGTATTCCATGTTAAGTCATCTAAGTTTGGAAAGAGTCAGTAATATATTCTTTAACACTGTCACTCCTTAATGTTTGAACATACATATTGAATTAAGTTTTGACTTCAGCATGAAAGGCATAAAAGTGTGAGAACACTTGAGAATGGTTTTTCATAAAATATAACCAAGTCATACGAGAATAACCATTCACAAAAGTAACAAAATATTTAAATCCAGATTTGGATTCAACTAGGCAAGGTCCTCAAACATCATAATGAGCCAACTCAAAGGCAAAACTAGCTTGTTTATTGACTCGTGGACTAGAGAGACTATGGTAATGTTTAGCAAACTGACATGACTCACAATCTAAGATAAGACACTATAAAATTGGGATATACCTTCTTCAAAAGAGCTAAAGAAGGATAGTCTAATCGATAATGAGCTTCAAACTGGGAAGTTAAGTAACCAAGCAATCGCGCTATCTAATTTTTAAGAATGTAGAGACCATAAAATACATGTCATTTACTAATAATCTCTTTGTCATAAGATCCTAAAAAAGACAATGATCAGGGAAGAATGAGATGCTACAATTGAGGTCACGAGTAAGCTTACTCATAGAAATCAAGTTAAAGGCAAGTTTTGGAAGATTTAAGACATATGATAATGTAATTGAGGAAGTAGGATTAACCATCCCAAATCCCGCAATGTTATAAGTGGTCACATCAGTTATTGTTATAGGTGATAAAGATTTATGGGGTTGAAAGGAGGAAAAGAGAATAATGTTACTTATCATATGATCTGTGACACCAGAATCAATGCCTTATTTGGATGATAAGGAGATGAGACATATAGTAGGTTTACTTGACTCCATAAGATCAGTGACTAGTGTTGAGTGCTTCAATGAGTCCTGATATTAGTAAAATCTGGCAAATTCATTTGTGAAAACCATAATTGACTTTTCTAATGAGGAGTTATAACCAGTGGATGTAACATTAGCAGTCTAAGTACTTTAAGTACGATTCAGTAATTTCTTGTATGTTCGTTTTGTATGACCTAATTCATGATAATAATAGCATTCAACACTCCCTGATTCATTGTAATGGTTGCCTGTATTCTTATTTCCTCCCCCTCTATTATTCATCTTACAGCCATTATCGTTGCCACTTCCTTTGGTAACAAGGGCATTATTGAATGGGGTTGAAGAAGAAATTTTCGTACGAAGAACTCAACTGAAAACTTCTTAGAAAGAAATGGATAAGATCTTAGAACTTAAAAGAATTTGAAAATTGGTAGTCTCAAACTTAGAGGGAAGGCCTATCAGAAAGTTCATTATTGCCATTTGTTCCTTGTAAGCTTGCTGCACTTTGACATTAGAACTAATTGTTAGTAGTATGTTTAGCTCTTCATAAGTTTTCTTGAAGTCTATAAAATAGGTTGTAAGTGATCTAGCTTTTCTCTCAGGACAATAAAATGCCTTGCACACCTCATAAGTTCAAGAAGCATTCTCTTCTCCATAATAAAGAAAATCCAAATAATCCATTAGTTCTTTAACAAATTCACAATGGACTAATTACCTCACTATCAATGGAGTTTCAAATTTGTAAAAAGAGTCAATCATCTTCTCTCAACCAAGCTTGTTTTGTATCATTGGTAGGGAGATCACTAATTAAGTGGTCATCTTTGGCAATGCTCCTCAAACATATGCAAACTATCTTACTCCAATCCAAATAATTAGAGTCATTTAACTTGTGTTCTGTGATCTTAGACATCATTGGAACTGTATCAATTACAATTAACTTTATTTTAGACATTATGAAAAAGTAACTTAACTTGGTTACTGCGAATAAGAAAAGCACCAAATAGAAGTGAAAAAAGACTCCCAAACAGTCACTCACACCCTACCAAACGTCAGTAGCATACCTAGGCTATGCTAGAAAGAAGCAAGCAAACATCGAAAACAAAGAACGGAAGGAAACGAAATAGTCACGCGCCTCAACGTGCCAAGATTTAGGCCACCGAACTCTTGGATTTGACCGAACTTGACACGTTCGTCCTTTTTATGCTTGCGATGAGACAAAACTGATCACCTAAAGTGATGATCTAAGCAACGCAAAATCTAAAATAATGAAAAGAACCAAGAAAAGGGAATAGGGAAGGCTTTGATATCCTTTAGTGAAGGGGAAATAATTATTTCTTCAACTTACTCAATACTTTGTTTACATAAATATTTATATACATAATATTCACTAAAAAAATATTAAAGCGATGTAGTGGGGAAAATATTAGTCATTGTTGATGTGGTATATTAATTTTAAACAAATTATTTTAAAAAATAGAATCATAAAATAAATAATTTAATTAAAACTAACGCAGCACAATAACTATAACAACTATAACTTAGACTACTATTTTTTCCATGCAAACACCTTCATATGTTGAATCTTATTGTGTTCCACCAACTCATAGAATTGCATTGTTGGAGTTTACATCTGTATCTATGTAATATATATATATATATATATATATATATATATATATATATGCATGTATGTATGTATGTGTGTGTGTGTTTGTGTAAATTGATCAATATTTCGTATATATCTAATGACATTATTAATTTTAGTTGTTTCATTATAGCTTATAATAGACCCAAATTTATATACTAATACAATCATTATTCTTCTAGAAATCCTTTACTTATTCATTGTTCGGTCTTAGAAGAGATTATTCTGCGGCAGCATATGTAATAAAAATAAATAAATAAGTTGAAGGGTTAAATGAATACTTTTTAAGTGAAAGACTGCTATTGTGTTTAAAGGCATAACAATGTATTTGTATGTTAAAAAAAAAAAATTATAAGTAGTCCCGTGTGGTTTAGTGTTATATTTGTTCAAAATTATATTTATCCTCCCAACTTTTATTTATACATAAGTGAAAAATTTTACTTCTTCATGAATGTACTACATTAATGACACAATTAACTTTTCAAATTTATATCAGAATCATACGCAACTTACTTTTGAGTAAAATAAAATTTATAAATTTATGTTAATCCAAAATAAATTTATACTATCCTAATATAAATACAAAAGAGTACAATACTATTTTAGTAATTTAGTTTCCTACTTATTAGTAAATTTTTCGATTTTTTCCATCACTAATTTTTATCTTCAATTTCGTCCCTTACTCATAAATCTATTTGCAATTTGACCCCTATCATTGATAAATAAAATATCAAAATAATATTTTACTCAAATACAAAAATAACTAAGCTTTCTTAAAAGGGGTTACCAGAATCGCCATGGCAGAATTAATATAATGATTTTACCTTCAACGTACGTAAACGTAAGTATTGTGGGCAAATAAACAAAAGTGAGAAATTTTTTGGGACAATATAAACAAAAACATATTGGGTCAATACGTAGTCATGAGACTTTTGGAAATGTTCAAGTGACGCCTCACGCCTCGTGATGTAGTTGTTAGTGTTCCAAATGATTTTCTTTCATCAAAGATATAACCCAGTCATTCTGAGAAGAAATTGGATAAGATTTTACTTCTTTGTATAAGATTCAATCATTATGGTATAAATTCATCAATCGCTCTTGTATAGAATGAGTTTGTATAAGATTATTAATTTATATTTCTTACGCATAAACATGATATGAAAATTATTATTATTGAAAATTTTAAATTTTTATTGTTAACTAGTATTCTTGATATGGCTCACTAAATTATATTTAAGAATTAATATGAAACTTAAATTTTGAAACTCAAATTGTATCAATTAATGATTCTTTTACTGAACGTTTCACCACACAAAAAGTATATAATAAATTGAACCCACCGTAAGAGATTTTACGGTAAATTCTACAATAAGCTCATATAAACCATTTGGTACATGTGTGAATTTTAACGGTCAAATCAGAAATTGTATTTTTTTTTTTTATCAATTTTGATTTAAAAGATTTTTTAAAATATTTTACCATAATTAATTTTAACTTTTAGATTATACTTTAAAAGTTACAGGGGATTCTAATTATTGAAAATTATCCTGATCCAAAACAGGATTGAAAATAAATAAGATCATGGTAAACCCATGATCAATATAGTAAGACCGTGCAATTTTATCCGATCAAAGATGTATTTTTTTTCTGTCTAATATTACTATATATGGTCTTCTTTCTGTGACTTAGTTCGTTGATTTTTGGCACCCGTTTGTGTCTCGAGCGCTGATATTCTTGAAATTTGTTGCATAGACTTGATTATTGAATGTATTTAAGTTTAATGGATTACTACTCAATTTTAATCCACTATTTGTCAATTTAACTAGCTGTATTTACAAAGATGAATTTAAGATGGATATAAGTAGCTCCCCTTAAATTTTTAATTTTATATGTAATTTATTCTTGTTTCATTTTTAAAGAACCAGAAAATATCTTTGAAATAAGAAATGAAAAAAATATTACTGGGCAAAAATTCTCAACCATAAAGAAAAAACTTATATAAATTTATCATATTTTTATTATATTATTATTTTTAATTAAAACATAACAAATATATAATTTTACAATTATATAACATCACATATATAATTGTTATAAATAATTATCTATTTTTCAAGTTAAATTATGTACTGTCTACGTTATTATTAAGGATTACACTTACATATAATTTTTATATTTTCATTATATTATTTTTTAATTAAGACATAATAAATATATAATTAAATAATAATATACATTTTAATTTTAAAATAATAAAATTATCGACAATAATCATATGTTATCATTCATTCGAAAAAATCATTCACTTATTATATTTTAATTAACATAATAAAAATATTAAAAAAAATTACATATAAATTTTTTTACATTATTGTCCATTGATTAGAAAATTTGACAAAAAAACATAAGAAGTTGTATTTAAATCTACTTCTCTAGAAAAGAATACTTAAATATGTTTTTCCCATTCTTTCAAAAAAATTATTATTTCACTTTCTCAATAACTTCAAACTTAAAAATACCATACAATTTTAACACGCCATAATATTCTGTCAATCCTGCAAACTTTTCAGCACCCCTAAATTCCAAATAATAATAATAATAGTAATAATAATATTAAAAATAGAAACAAAAGTTCACACGGCAGTGGTCCGTAGTTTCTGGGTGCGGTTTCATATTATTCACAAAAACATACGTTCAACTGTCAGTGCTGTCAGTTTCAAGAAGAAACAAATTGTGATTTATAAAACAATTAAAAATTAATCAGAAAATAGAAGAAAATTAATTTACCAAAACAAAAAATCTCTGAAGGTGGAGACAGGCAGTTCGCCGACTGACGTCAGCGAGGCGCTAATGAGATAGACAAGTCAATGGGCGTTCCCATTCTCTCCGCCCACTTCTTAGAATCCAAATACAACTTCGAAACCGCAACCGCAACCCGACCCATATCCGGCCTTTCATTCGGATTCTCCTCTACGCACTCCAACCCGACCCGAATCATCTCCTCCGCGGCTTCCACCGGAAACGAATCCTTCAGCCTCTTATCCACCCACTTCCTCGCACCACCTTCCTCCGCCAGCGCCACCCTCGCCGTCTCCACCACACTCACCCTTCTGTACCCTCCGTCGTCGTCGAATTCGTACTTCAACGCCTCTTGCCCGCTAATTAGCTCCAAAACCACGACTCCAAATGCGTACACATCCGATTTCTGCGTCGCGATCCCCATCGCCTGATACTCCGGCGCCATGTACCCTCTCGTCCCTTCCAATCTCACCGTCCGGCTACGGGACCTTTTCAGCTCCTTGATTTGCGAAGAATCGGAACCGGAAGGTGTTTCGGCGGCAAAGATTTCGCCGCACAATTCCGAGGTACCGAAATGGCAAATCTTCGCATTCAAAGTCTCCTCAGTGACGACGATGCTCGAGCTCTTAATATGGTTGTGAACGAAATTCGAGTTGAGGCCCGAGAAATGGTGGATGTAATCAAGCCCGTGGGCGAGATCAGTCGCGATTTGCATCCGAGAAAGCCACGTCGACAGAACAGTGAAGCTGGGATTCGAACGATTTCGGAGACAATCAGCGAGATTCACGCCGCGAACATACTCATAGACAAGATAAATGTAGTTCCCGGAGACCGATGCCCCAAGAAGTTTGATCAAGCTACTATGGTGGCTCCGGCAAATCACAGCAAGCCGATCTCGGAGCTCTGGCAAGTCCATGGGGCGGCGAAACTTGCGCTGGAAAACCACAACCTCCTTGTTGCGAATGGAGCATAACCAAGACGAAGAAGAAGAAGAGGAGGACAATTTATCAGATTTTAAATTTCCGGTGGCGGAGGAAATCTCGGAGAACTCGTAGATATGAGGATTCTCGGGCAAAGACTCTTTGAGGCTAGAGAGGGAAGCTCCGCTTGAAAGGGAGGAGGCCTTAGACCAGTCCTTGTTGTAGTAGCTAGTGGAGTCTGTTGTGAGCATGAAGGAAGAAGAACTGGGAGGGAGATTATTGGCGGTGGTGCGACGCGAAGAAGACGAAGATTGAAAGGTGCGGGTTCGACGGGGCCTGGGTTCTATCACGTTTGCGCTGTTTTTGGACTTGCACATCGAGAGGTCGAGATCGAGGTTGGGGTTGGGGCTAATGTGCGCAGGGGGAAGAGGCGGCTCATCAGAGAAAAAGGAATGGAATTGGTTTGGTCTCTGAGAAATGAAAAGAGAAGAGAAGATGGAAGAAGAAGGCGAGTATGGCTGCGCCCGATTGTGGAGTAGCGTGCTCTTCGTTCTTGAATGGTCAGGCCAGGTGTTCAGTGGTGTCGTTGCTTGCGTGTTGCGGAGGTTACACTTTACATGTATATTTTATTGAAAAAATTTATACGCTACTCTGTATAATTATACCATGATATATATAATTATGATAAATAATTATATAATTTCTAAATTAAATTATATATTTTTAGAATACTATTATTTAATTATATACGGTCATTAAAAATTTTGATTGTGTATAGTTATTACTAAAATGCAGTTATGCGACGCCATTCCACACGAGCGTAGTATGGTCAAGGTCAAGGAAAGATTATTTATTAGATTCTTTGATGCTTGAATTTTTCTTTTTGGAAAAAAAAAAAAAAAAGGGCCAATGGATCGTTAAAATACTGTTTTATCTTATTAATTTTATCTTTTATACCACTAATTTTTACGTTTTATTATGTGTATATTTTTATTTGGACTGGGTTTTTTTTTTGTTCTCAATATATTATAGCAATTCGAATTAAGATTTAATTGTAAATTAATACACGCTTTTCATATAAAAACATCTTAAAAAGTTTCTATGCTTACCAGAAAATTTGAAGAGTTGAGAGAGGGAAGAAATGTTTTGGGCCCAAAGGTCTCAACTCCATTGGTTCATTTGCAAGGATTGTAACACTAAATTCTTTCGTATCACAATAGTCTAAAGAAAATATAGAAACCAAATTATCCAGCTCAGAATGGAAGATGGGACTTGAATGAAGAACTTGGGTGAAATTGAAAGTAGTTTAACTCAATTTTTAACTCAACTAACAGTGAATTTCATGAAGTTCTTTGATTTATTCAACTAGTTGTGAATGCTTATAATAATCACCTGCCGCTTGCTCCTGTTACCTAAAACAAAGTTAAAGATGCAGCCTTCGATTTGAGCATGTTAAAGGCTTCTGGACCTGATGGACCCTCTGGCACCTTCTACCACAAAGCATGGGAGATTGTTGGGAACCAAGTGAGTGATATGGTAATTAAATTCTTCTCTAAAGGCTTCCCTTTAAATAAACTCAACGAAACGTATTTGGTATGTATCCCAATTAGTCTTTACAATTACTCTTATAAGATAATTTCGAAGACCATAGCTAAAAGGATGACAATGATAATGCCCAAATTAATATTTGAGAACCAAAGAGCTTTTGTCCACGATAGACTTATATAGAACAATATTGCTATTGTGTATAAGGCATTCCATTACTTGAAGCAAAAAAGAATGGGAAAGATGTATGAGCTAGCAATATGGCTTGATACAAATAAAGCCTATGACCTAGTGGAGTGGAATTTCTCACAGCACGCTCTTCTGAAGTTTGGTTTCTGTGAGGTATAGGTTTCTCACATAATGGAATATGTGAGGTATGTTAATTTCAATCTTGTTCTAGCTTGAAGGAAAGTGACTCAAATAACTCCTAAAATAGGCTTGAGACATGACGATCCACTCTTCTCGTATCTCTTCATTATAGCTGCTTCCTGTCAAGAATGATCAATTATTTTGTTAATAATAACCAATTGATGGGAAAATAAAAAAAAATATAGGAGTGAGTTAATCAATTTATAAACTAATATCTTTGTGTGTTATTGAAAAATAAAATGTAAATGAAATAAATTGAAAAATTTTTAAATAAAATTTGGATTTATAAATAAAATATAAAAATAATGGGATTATAATATAAATAAAATAAGTTATTTTAAATTGTTATATAATTAATGTTATGTATCATCATTTTATTGTACCATATAATAATTATACAAGTAAAATATATTGTTGGTTCTTCACTTATTATAAAATTATTATTTTAATCCCTCATTTATTAAAATATTTAAAATATTTTTTTTATTTAAAAATATTACATTTAATTCCTCACTTTTAAAAAAAGTACCAAATTTAATTACTTAGATTTAAGATTTAGAATATGGTAAATAAACTGAATTTGATAATTTTTTAAAAAATAGAGAATTAATTTTAATATTTTTTAATAAATGAATGACTATTTTAGATATTTAAATAAATAATGAACTAAAATAGTAATTTTGTAATAAGTAATGAATCAAAAATATTTTTTTCTCATAATTATGTTGAAATAACTATTTTTATACTTACACAAAAAAAATGTACTTAAATTATTTTAACGGGAAAAATGTTTGTTTCCATTGAAAATGGCTCAAACCAAAAAGTAATCTCAATGAATCACCTTGGCAAACCCAGATGTACTCATTAGCCTATCATCAGCAATTAACACCATCTTAGGTAAGCTATTTTAACATTATTTTATTTGTAAGCTATTTTATAATTTGAAATAAGAATTAGTGGCTTCCTCGGGATTAATTATCGACATTCCTCTAGAAAAGAAGAAGCTTCTAAGGGCCCCAAAGGCCAAAGTGATAACTTTCATATCTGTAAGTGCGGTAAAATGCGTTCCATATAATCACACTTTTATTTGTTTTAGCAACCAATCATTAAATTGTCTCATACCCTATTTATTATTTCATTTAGGATAAGATTTTTTCATGTTACTAGAAAATTTTTAAGAGAAAAAAATAATATTTTTTATTAATTTAACATATTTTTGATTAATTTAATATTAATAAAATATCATTATCTTATTTTCTTCTATTATAGGAAAAAATCCAATTCCATTTATTATATACCAAACAGAATATACAAATCATTTGAGCTTTGAAATTTAATTTTTAAATTGTTTCAAACCACATATATTCCAACTGTAATGCTGTACTTGGAAGAATGATTGTTTTACTATAAAATTAGTATTCAGATAAATACAAGTAACTTCATTTATAATATGATAATCATTTTTTTAGTATGAACATTTATTTATTTGAAAGGATAACTTAAAAAATTAAGGCGAGTTGATAGATACTAGTTCCGCCAAGCATCAAATAATAATAGGGAAAATTATATTTAATTACAATGTCACACCGAACATCAATTTATAAAATGTAATTTTTGTTTTATTTGCAGTTTGCTCTGCTTTATAAAATTTTCAAATTAACCTCTTAATTTATTAGTTTCATTATTATATACCCTCTGCTTATAAATTAACAATTAAATTGAATTTTATTTATTTAAAAGTATTAATATACTCTCTTCCATTGTTTAACAATTATTTCAACTTTCTTTACATCTTTCGCTTGCACTAATAATCTCAGCGTGCGCAACTTCAACCACTAAAACACTTGGTTTCTAATTCTCATTATCTCAGTAAAAAATGGGTCACAGGCTTATTAAAAGAGTAAAATATTATTTTATTTATTTATTTATTTATTTATTTATTTTTATTTAGCTCTTCATTGATTATCATTTTCAATTCGATTTTTTTTATTTTTTTAATATAATGGGCCATTCATCATTTGATTATTTATTACTGGGAATGATAGCATATTTAGTCTTTTAATTTTGACTAGATTTAAATTTTGTATTAGCATTTTATATTATGAGGGACCAAATTGTAAATAAAAATCAATAAGTTATTAAATTAAAAATAAACTGATAAATATAAAATTAAATTAAAAATAAAAATTAATAAAAAACAAAACAAAATTTAGATTTAACTAATAAATGAAGAATTGAACTCCCGTCCTAAAATGTACTGCACATTTGCCTGTTTGTTATACTGGTCTTTGCTTGAATTCTCATTTAGAGATAATTTGTCAGGATCATCCAATTATAATATTCACTAAATTCATTTATAATTAAATATCAAGGATTTCCTTAGCCTTCAATTCTTTTTAAGACAGGACGTTATTCTGTATTGAAAAGATTTAAAACATTAATATATTTTTGCATAATAATTTTTTCAAAAATATTTAATTTTTATTTTTTCTCTGAAAAAATATCTTGCATTTTGGGACCCAGTTAGAGTCCACAATAGGACACCATAACCTCCTTTACTCCTGTAGGTCTTACCGCCACCTCCCCATATCTGGATAAATTTTACACAATGAGAAGGGTATTTTAGTAATTTAACTTAATTATAGTTAACATAGCTGCCAGTTTTGATGCTATGGGATTTATCACAATGGGACTACTACATAGATAAATGCAGTTTTAGTAACATAAGTTATATCATATTCAGGCCCCATCTTTCTATATGATTCCATCACTACTTTTTGAATTTGGGAAGCTTCATTCATAATTACCTAATTAAAGATTTCTAATTTTCAAAATTACGGATCAGTCCACCATTTAATGTGTCGGTATAGTTAGAAGATGGAGAGGAGCAATGCAGGATAAGAAAGAAATGGATTAAAAGGAATTATTTTTTATTGTCCAAGAGTTTTAAATTTCAAAGGGGAAAAAAGATAGGTGGAATTTATAGGGTTGGAAAGAAGTAAGGTAGGGATTAAAATCAAGCAAAGGACATATTTTGTACCGTCAAGAGTTTTAGAATTTCAAAAGGAAATTAAGATAGGTGGAATACAAAGAATGGGAAAAGGAATAGGGTATTAATTAAATTCAAGCTCGTCATAATCGCTAATCATATATAGTGAGAAAAAAGAACCATTTAATTTAAAACTATTGGACAAGATAAGAGAAACTTTAATCCACTTCAAACTTTTGTTTGAAATACAAATAAATAGACATAAATCGTGAAGGATCAATTACTTATTCATAAACTTGTAATTGATTTCTACTTTTGACTTGAAATTGAAATGATAAAAATAATTCATACCAAATAAATGAAAATTTTGCTTTCATCATTATCAGTCACCTTTTTTTTTTTTTGGGTTTTCATTCAAAAGTAGCATTGAAAGTGAAAAATGGGATAAGGTAGTAATTAAACCTAGATTAAAATACCTTGGTATTTGTATTCAAAACCAATACACAAATTACAATTTTTCTAATGTAAATTTTGGGGAGAATATAGAGATTACATTAGTGAAATCTAACATCGCTCTCTTGGACTCTCTAAACTTAAAAGAAATTGAGAGAATTAGAATTAAAGATTAAACCTGGAAGAAGATCCTTGACAATTGTGTCCTTAAAAGATGTTCAAGTCAAGACTCTTGAGCTCATCACATCCTTGAAGAAAAAGAAGATTCGACATTAAAAAATGTCTAATGTCTACAAAAAACTACTTTTTTTTTCCTCCAACTAGCGATTATTAGCTAACTCCCATATATTCATACACATATATTGTATAGATGTAAATACATACACACACAAATACATATGTGTTTGTGTGTATATGCAAGTGCTAATATATAAAGACAAATAAACGAATGATCTTAAATTGCAATGTTAAACATCGACGCTTCTATCCAACGCCATATTATCCTGAATTGGGCAAAGGTTTCTTGTACGTGTCTCATTAAGATTCGCAACGTACGTACCACCAGAACTTTGATGGAATATAACCATGCGAGGACAGCAATAGTTGCAGAAATGCAAAATAACCCAAGGAAGGGCTGAACACCTAACGATCCATCTTCTTGGGTCTTGCTTTCTGAAGAGGAGCAACTAACAGTTGATATCATCTCTTTTTCTAACTCTTGTATCACTCCACTCTCTGTCACATGCAGTACTGCCTCTGATATGTCATCAACCAGATGGGAACCCTTTGGGAAAACCTGAGGTATTAAACATAAAATGCACAAGCTAATAAGAGTAGATTTGTGCATACATGTTAGACATGAAGTTCAATGGTTTGCTGCTTTGTAGGAGTGAAAATTGGAGAAAGAGATAAAAAGTAGCAATCTATGAAGCTATTGATTAACTGTCTCCATTTTTCACTTCAATCAAGCAAATCTTAAAGCAAGTGATCAAAGTGGCAAAGAAAAGAGAAACCCACAAAGCCAAATCCACCAAGCTTCAAAGTGTCCCCTGCTTTGATGTAGCCTTCGCATGAGTACTTAGCAAGGAAGACTTTAGCATGTGGAGCAACAAAGAAAGCTGCTTCAATATCCCTGTTCTCAAAGGCTGTAAGGTAAGCACTAATAGAGTTGATTCTCCTAATGTTCTTAGGCTGAAACTCAAGTACCTCCATCAAATATTTTGCGATAAATGAATTTGCATTGCACCCTACAGGGGCATTTGTCCTCAGAAGGGTTTTGATATTTAACACAGATGGTTCAAGTTGTTTCATAGTTATCCTGGATGTCAAACTTGCTGTAAAACTTGTTGTTACCACAAGGATAACAAATAACCACGGTCCCAACACAATCCGAGTCAAGGGATGTCTTATTGGTTCTCCTACAAATTAGAAATATATAAAGAATTAAAAGACAACTTTCAAATTGAGAGAGAGTTTAACTTTCAAGCTATGATCAGTTTTATGATAAAGTAGTCATGTAGTGGAAAAAAGGATGCTACTTCTTCTACATGCATTTTGATAGACAGTAATATACTCAAGGAAAAAGTTTGCATGCCGAACTTAAGGAAGCCTGTGCTACGCTAGTAGTCTCACACTCACATTTTCTATAAAAGGGACTTCAATTTTTCAGTATGGTATGACAATTACCACTGAAACACACAGTGGCAATACTAGTTGTTTAGAAAAGGGAAGATTGTGTGTTCCACATCATGCATCTTGCATTCTCATGCGCAAATTCAATGCAGACATATCAAATATTGGCATTGAAGACATTGAGGTATCTTACAAACGTATATGGACATGTCAGCTTGCCAAAAACCCCTTAAATGGAAGCACTTCCAGAAACTTGGTCATACTACAGCACTGGATTTTTGTCTTCAATAGACGAAAAGTAAGTAGGTATGAAATTTTATGTTAGAGGACTTACTGTGTACATAGAAGAGTACAGTGATTAAAAACCAAAACATAGCTCCAAGCCCCCTCAGTTCTTCATTCACTTGCCGTTCCATTAGCCAAATGAAAATTCCAATGAAACTGTGCATTGCTGCCATCATAAGCCACATCTCTTTTGTAAAGGTACGCGCGAACAACCATGTTTCCTTTGATTTATTGGGTTTTACAGGTACCACCATGTAAAGGCCGGAGTCAACATATGGTTGAGAAAATATCACGTACTGATATCTATATGCCATTATATCTATATCTCCAACAGCAGCATCTATTTTCTGCAACAATAACATCAGTTTAGTATTTAGCGAGATTAACCTGGAAGGCATTTGTAATCAGCTAACGACTTTAACAAGTCCTCTTGCAAGACTAATGACAACTTACCTTCTTGTAGACTTGCTCAACCATTTCATCATAAGAACCATTGAAGGGAACAAACACATATGGCAAGTGATATGGCAGACGTTTAACAGCAGCTTTAAAAACATCAACTGAGAAACCTGTGATGGAAGTTTCATTTCGACTATGGTCATAAGTCACACTCACAAACTGGGTGAAGGTACCTTTTGCAGGCACCCCTATTTTCAATGTTTTTTCCTCATTACTGTAGGCTCCTGGCGCATAAACTACAGTAGAACCATTGTTTGTGGCTATCTCCAGCAGCTGATGTCTGACAAGGTTCTTAGAGAAACCAAATTCTGGAGACCAAAATACTAAATCTGTGTAGCTTCTCCCAATCACACTGATTAGACTGAAGGTCTGTGATTGCAATATTTTTCCATTTTTATGGCTAATCTTACCACTTAGTCCCTCAAAATGACTGGCTAGAATCCTTTCAGAAAATTCTTCCTGGGAGAACTGTCCTCGTGATTTCTTGGTGGCCTGAGCAATAACCCAAGTCGCATCATATGATCGAAGCGCAAAGATACTGGGGTTGACGTTCTCATCTTCTGGATACTCTAATGCAAATTTCCTTCGAAATTCAAATTTAAATTGTCTGAATGTCTCGCTCTTTTCTAGGAAGTGGGTTTTAAATCCAATAACACCTGGCATGTTAAAGATAACAGAGGAATCAAGTGAATCAATGAGGCTAGCAACCTCATCGGGCATAACCCACAACGATCCTCTTTCCATCATTCCCATTTGTTTCGCCTTCTTAAAAAGCAAACTCGCCATCTCTAAAGGAGATTTCACAATCAAGAACACCCTGTTACTCCCGCTCTTGAGCCTGCTAAGCTCCTTTTCAATAGTAACTTCAGGATTTGATAGAGAAGAGAAGGAAGGCAAAGCTAAATAATCATCAATCTCGGAACCAGCAAGTCCAAGGGAGTAGGAGAGGAGAGTCCGAATCCCATGATCAGAGGAAAACCCATCATTCTGTTCATAGATTGCCGTTATCTTTCGCCTCCTGAATTCCCCAACAATGGCGGCAATGCATCGAATGTGAATGGCGATATCGGTGCCCACTTGAATAAAGTAGGGCAATGGAATTGAAGGTGACTCTGTGCTTACTGCAGGTGAAATGAGAGACAAGATAGGGACGTTCTTCGTGGTGTTGTTAATTTCAGTAGCCAGAGTTGCTTCATTGTGTGTTACCGTTCCTATGATAGCTTGCACTTGCTTGCTGTGTACAAGATCCATAACTCCATTTGGAGAACAGACGCGTTAGAAGTTAGAACAAATTCAAGACTTTATTTTCCACTAAAGGCATAGAATTGAAAATGAAAGAAATGTACAAGGTACTTCAGAACTTTTTCTTGCACTTCACTTGCTGCGAGAATTTCTTAGAAACTATTATACCAACTTTCATTCGTAAGGAGTATTATCATTTTTACAAAAATATTTGGAATGATCAATGAACAGTTGATATAGAGTGAGACTAATACGTTTATAAATAAAAAGAAAGTCAGAAAATATATGAGATTTTAAAACTTTGAATTATGTGTGAAAATTTTTTTATTTTTAAAGTTGAAAAAATTATTTTCTTGATTTTTATAATTTCATTTAAATTTAAATTTTATTATTATTATTATATTTTTATTAATATTTTATTAGATAAGTGAATTATTTTTATTTCATTATTTATTTTTATTTCTTTTATTAGTATAAATTATATATATCGAAATATTAAGATATAATTAAATTCAAAAAATATTAATAAAATTTAAAAAGTAAGAATTAAATTAAAATTTTAATAATTTATAAATATTTAATTACAGATTTTTAAATTATAAGAACTAAAATAAAAATTAAATAAAACTATGAGAACTATAAATATAATTATCTTAATAATTTGATATTAAACTTTTTAAAATTATTTTTATTTTTTATAAATAATCTGTAATTAGTATATTAGTCTTTTTTGTCTGTAATTAATATATTAGTTAAGAAATCAAATTAAAGAAAATTTCTTTTTTTTTTTTGTAAAAGTAATTTTTAAATTTTGAATTAAATATAAATAAATTGAATTTTAACTCATGTATAATTAATCCAAAGTATCCTGCTATTATTCTGCGAGCATTGAGAGTGACGAGAAGAGACGGAGTCAGACTTTCTGGTTCTGCTAACGAGCAAGAAGAGGAGAAAGACTGGAAGAAAGTTAGGGTCAGGACTTTACCGAATGCAACAGCCCGAGCCGAAATCCCGAGAGAATCATGGAAATTCAGAAGCAGCTTCGAACATCCTAAGCGATTGAAGTCTTGGACTGCAATTTCCATGGCTATCTTCTGCTCTTTTCCCATGCGCGATCCCAAATCAAGCACTGCGCCTATGCTCGTGACCGAGCACTTTCTTCTTCCTTCGCTTGCACTAACAGAACCATTTGAGCATCTTGATGCTAAAAGTTGCAGCACCAGGAAGAAGATGACAGGTGACATCGCCTTAATCCTTCCCTTCTGGGGAAATAATGGAGTTCTTCAGACGACAAAAATTCATTACAATTATTTATATCCTTGTCATCGTCATCGTCATCAATCCTATCCCTTATTTTCATTAAATTATGGTTGACCCCCAGTCAATGCATTGAATTATTCACTTGCTGGGAAATTTCCGCAACGCAAATGGTACAAATAGCTCTTAGTTTAATTTATAATTTCGGACTGCGTGTACTGTACAAGTAGAATATCATCTTTCAAAAAAAAAAACACACACAGTGGGAAGTAAATAGTTTAATCACTTTTGAATATTAAAAATTATTCAGTTTTTTACCAATATAATAGTATCTTACACCAAGGAAAAAAGTTAAATTATAGTATTATTTCTATATATTACAATAATTTTTAGTTTGGAATAAGATGCATTGTTTTGCTACAAATAGGAGAAGATTTGGTTTCTTTTCTTCAACAAGATGACATCCCGTTAATACAATAATATATTATAATTTTAGACGAAAATTAAGAGTTTAAAAATTAGATATTAGTAATAATAACATGAAATAGTATAATTTTTTTAATTGTATGTTTAAAAATGATAGTGATATATGTGTCTGTGTATATATATATATATTAATTATTTATCCTTTTTTATTGTGTATTAATTGACATTATTTGTATCTACAAATTATAATAATCGATAATCTGAGAGAGAAGAGAAACCCACAAAGCCAAAGTCACCAAGCTTCAGAGTGTCCCCTGCTTTGATGTGGCCTTTGCATGAGTACTTAGCAAGGAAGACTTTAGAATGTAGAGCAACAAAGAAAACTGGTTCAATATCCCTGTTCTTGAAGGCTGTAAGGTATTCACTTATGGAATTAATTCTCCTAATGTTCTCAGGCTTAAATTCAAGTACCTCAGTCAAATATTTTGCAATAAATGAATTTGCATTACACCCAACAGGGGCATTTGTTCTTAGAAGAGTTTTGATGTCTGACACATAGGGTTTAAGTTGCCTGGTACTCATCATGGATGTCAAACTTGTTGTAATACTCGTGGTTAGAATAAGGACAACGAATAACCACGGACCCAACACAACTCGAGCCAAGGGATGTCTTATTAGTTCTCCTTCTTAAAAGAAACATAAGAAGAACTGGAATACAACTACTGAAAATGAGAAAGAATTTAGCTGTCAAGCTATGATAAATGTTATAATAGAGTACTCTTGTAGTAACAAAAAGGCCGGTACTACTTCTACAAGCGTTTTGACAGAAAGAAATATACTCAAGGAAAAAGTTTGTATGCCAAACTTAAGGAAACATGTGCAAGTTTAATAGTCTCACACTGACATGTTAAACATTAGCAATATCTGTATGGAGTCTCATGTTAGAGGACTTACTCTGAGCATAGAAGAGTAGAGTCACTAAAAACCAAAGGATTGCACCGAGCCCCCTCAACTCTTCATTCACTTGCCGTTCCATCGGCCAAATGAAAATGTGCATTGCTGCCATCATCGGCCACATCTCTCCGGTAAAGGCATGCGTAAACATCCATGTTTGTCTTGATTTATTGGGTTTTACAAGTACCACCATGTCAGGGCCAGATTCAACATATGGTAGAGAAAAGATTATGTACTGATATCTAGGTTAAACTCATAAGTTTAGATAAACTTGTAATGTAGATTTTTAAGGTAAACTCGTAAGAGTTTACTTTGATTAATAAATAATTATTAAAATATGTAATTTTATAATTTAAATGCGCTATACATTAAAAAAATTATTTAAATGTAATTCAAATTATACTTAACCAAACAAAAGTTATTCATATTTCATAATTTGTAATACTAAATAGGAATATTTTAAGATAGTTATACATAAATAATTATTCAATATAACTAATTAAATAATATTTATTTTATTTAATTTAATAAGTATATATTAAATGTAATTTTGTTATTTTTTAATGCATATTCAAACTTGTAATAAAATAAATTGTAAAGGCTTCATGAAAAAGAAGTTTGTCTATATCTTATTTAGTCTTGAGTTTAAATTATTATGTTACTGACTTTATAAGCTAATTGATACGTTAAAATCGTAAACTTAATAGATTTGGTAAGTCAACTTGCGAGTTTATCCGATTTTGTACTAAGTCTGAGTTTGTAACAAATTGATTCATTTTCTTTATATAAACTTGTAAACTCGCATAATAAACTCGCAAGTTTGATAACTATGCTAATATCTATATGCCATTATTTCAACAACTTCAACAGCACCATTAAGTTTCTGCGTCAGTAAGTGTAGGATTTAGTAGGATTGACATAAAAGGAATTGTGATCAGCTAATGAATTTAGCAAGTCATATCGCAAGAATAATGTCAACTTTCCTTGTTGGGGACTTGCTCAACCATTTCATCATAAGAGCCATTGAAGAAAACAAGTACATATGGCATGTGATATGGCAGACGTTTAACACCAGCTTTGAAGACATCAATTGAGAAACCTGTGACGAAAGTTTCATTTCGGCTCTGATCATAAGTTACTTCCACAAACTGGGTAAATGCACCTTTTGCAGGCACTCCAATTTTTCAACGGTTTTTCCTCATTACTGTAGCCTCCTGGCCCATAATCTGTACCTAAGAGTCTGGTCGAACCATTGTTTACGGGGACCTCCATCAGCTGATGTCTGACAAGGTTCTTAGAGAAACCAAATGTTGAAGACCAAAACACGAACACTATGTAGCTTTTCCCAATCACATTGATTAAATTAAAGGTTTGTGATTGCAATATTTTTCCATCTTTATGGCTAATCTTCCCACTCAGTCCCTCAAAATTAGTGGCCAGAATCCTTTCAGAAAATTCTCCCTGGGAGAACTTTTCTTGTGATGCCTTTGCAGCCTGACCAATAGCCCAAGTTGCATCATATGAACGAAGTGCAAAGATACTTGGGTTGACGTTATCCTCTACAGGGTGCTCTAACGTAAATCTCTCCTTCGAAATTTGAATTTGAATTGCCTGAATGTCTCACTCATCTCTCGGAAGTGGGATTTACATCCAATAACACCTTGCATGTTGAAGATAACAGAGGAATCAACTGAATCAATGAGGCTAGCAACTTCGTCGGGTATAACCCACAATGATCCTTTTCCCATCATGTCCATCTGCTTCGCCTTCTTAAAAAGCAAACTCGCCATCTCTAAAGAACATTGCACAATCAAGAAAACCCAGTTACTATTGTTTTTGAGCCCGCTGAGCTCCATTCCAATAGTAACTTCGGGTTTGATAGAGAAGTCAAGGAAGGCAAAGCAAGATAATCATCATATTATTTTTCATCGTGATTATGATTTCACTGAATGCAATATCATATTATTATAAACTTTTATTATTTTATACATTTTATTTATTCATTTATATTATTTAACAGTAACTATTAATAGAATAGTTGTCACAAATTTTTTTATAAATATAAATTTTTAAATTTAATTTCTCATCACTTAAAATTCACACAACATTTAAAAAGTAAAAGACAGAGACTCTCAAAAGTATCTATATTCACATCAAAAACTTAGAAGTATGAATTTTTCCCATTACATATTGGTTACGAGCAACCGAATGAATTTGGCTTACATATCAATCTCGGAGCCAACAAGTCCAATAGAGTAGGAGAGAAGGGTTAGTATCTCTTGACCGGAGGAAAGCCCATTATTGTGCTCGTAGAGTGCTGTTACCTTTCGCCTCGTAAATTCCCCAACAATGGCTGTAAGGCATCGAATGTGAATGGCGATATCGGTGCCCACTTGAATAAAGTAGGGCAATGGAATTGAAGGTGACTCTGTGCTCATTGCAGGTGAAGTCAGTGATAAGATCGGGACGTACTTCGTAGTGCGGGTCATTTTAGTAGCCAGAGTTGCTTCGTCGTGTGTTATCGTTCCTATGATGGCCTGCACTAGCTTGCACTGCGTGCACGATTCACAACAACATTCGGAGAATAAAACAGTTAGAAGTTTGAACAAATTCATGAGTTTGAAAGATAAAATGCACAGTGAAAAGATGAATACTATACATATCTTCATTGGTTGTACTTGTGCCTCTCTTACTGCTGTTAGAAACATCTCATTACACTATAAAACGAGCAAACAAAGTATCATAAAGTTAGGAGAGGAGATTACCGGCGGCAACGGTTCCATAGGAAATGCCGAGAGAATCATAGAAATTGAGAAGTATCTCTGAACATCCCAAGCGATTGAACTCCTGGGTTGCAATTTCCGTAGCGATCTTCTGCTCGTTGCCCATGCGCGAACTCAAATCAAGCACTAGGCCTACTCTCATGATGGAGCACTTCTCTCTTATTTCGTTGCCACTAACATATCCTACTGCTAAAAATTGCAGCACTACGATGAAGACCAGGGTGGGCATCGCTCAACTTCCTTTCCTTCTGACGACCAGATACAGTATTTATAATGTCCAGATATTAACAGAATGTGCGTCAGCCCCCGGGTCATACAAGCAAAGGGATACTCAATTAATGGGAATTGCTAGGAATTTTCCAAAAAGCAAGCACTCGTTAAATAATTGATCTGCCATGGATGATTAATGCTTTATTAAGATGCGAAATTAAACACCCTCTAATTAAGATGCCTGAATTGTTTTAACTTTTCAATCCCACAATAGTGGGCAAAAGGTCCCTCACCTTTTAGCAGCCATATTGGACTTTAATTTTCCCTCTTTTATTTTGACTAAAGGTTATTATTTAATTTGAACTTTAGATATTTGACAAGGCATTATGTTTGGACCTAATAACGCGTCGTGAATTAATCATATACGAAATTGCAACTAACAATTAGAGAAGTTTATCTACAAGTGTAGATATGATTAGAACAATACTTCAAGTAGAAAATTAAGTAAGAACATTAATCTACAAGACCTTTGTTTAACTGAAAGAGAAAAGAGAAAGAAAGATTGAGAGTATATTAGGAATTGCTTAATTAATCTTAGAAGACAAATAATAATCTTATTTATAAACACTTTAATCTCCTTACTAAATAATATAAGTAGACATAAGATTAAACTCAATAATCTCTCTCTTAATTCAATGAGATAATTACTAGTCAAACATTGGCTGTAAGTTAAAATCTCTACCCAACTAACTATTAGATAATTTAATTTATTACTAATTATCTACTGATAACATGAACCTAATTTATTCTTAATTTAGTTTAAGTATATTAATTATCTAATTAATTAACTAAAATATATTAACTTAATAATAAATTAATGTTAATCCATGATAATAATAAAATTTATTCTAACACATGGAGCTTATTTAAAAATTTGCTATGCCCATTAAAAGTGGCCGAGCTAATTTCTTTTTAATGGGAGTTTTTCATTCACGCCCATATTCGTATTTTTGAAGTCACATATCTGTTTATTTTTTAATTAGGATCTATGATGGACACTATGATTAATAGTTATTCTTATTTGTGTACTCTATGTAAAAAAATTATAAATATAAATTGGTTATTGTACTGGAATAAATTTTTGGAATAAATATTACTAAATATTGTTTACATACTAAAATATCATGTTCCTTTAACATTTATAATTTTATGTATAATCATCTTGAATTAAAATTGATCAAATCTCTCATTCATCAATTTATATTTTACATATTTAAAATTAAGAATAAATAAGTTTTGTTTGGTATGTAAAAAAGATATTTATGAGAATGGAAATGGAGACCCGCAAAATGGAATCTTGAAACTCATAATTATGTTTGATATAACATGGAGAGAGATGAGAATATCATTCCATTTTTAATTTAGTTGAATAGAAACAATGTAAAAATGGAAAGGAAAATTGTACAAATGATTAGAATACTCTTGGTCCAAAATTATTAAATTAATAATTAATACTTATTTATCCTTTTGTTAAAAGTACTTTAAGACTTAAAATGTTCAAATACTAATCTTTAATTTATTAATTGAACAATAATTGAAAATAGAAAATATTTAATTTGTTTAATTTCAAAAAAGTATTATTTGAATTACCCATAATATGGAAAATTTTAAAAGACTCAATTTAAAAAAAATTAAAACTCAATAAAAAAAGCATGTAGAGAAGGTAAAATAGTAATATATAATCTATTTTATTTCATGAAATATGTTGCCATTCCAACCAACCAGACATTTCTTCCTTCTTTTTTTTTCAAGAATAAATCTAGGAATTATTTTTAAGAGAGACAAAAATATTCTAACTTACATCGTGTTTAGTTGCTAGAAATTGACCTAGGGATAGGGAGAGGGATTCCTTTAACCATGTTTGGTTGTGTTAACCACATGAAATTCCTTCCACCTTGGTTGAGGTTTCATCCATGATCTTGGGTGAGGTCTATCCCACAGTCACGGGAGAATTGTTTCCATCCAAATATGGATAATATGAACTTGGATTCCTATGAGAGATAAATTTGTAGCCTAAACTGTTTTTCTAATGGTTTATATTTAAATTTGATAATTGAGTCAGACTTTTGAAAATCAAGTTTAAATTGAGGTTAAAAAAAAATTCATTCATGTATTTTAATTAAATATTTTTATTTGGTTTTTATTTATATCTTTTAAGTTAAGCCTATTAGGTCAATAAAGATTTTTGAAGTCAAGATAAAATTGATTTGTATTTAAGATTTGAAATAAATAAAATAAATTATTATTATTATTACTTCTAAAATAGATATGTTATAAATACAAATGAATTATTGTATTGATTTAAATTCTTTAAGCAAAAGGTATTATTTTTTATTTTATATCAAAATTTCACTTTACACTAAATCTTTTTTTAAATAATATATTTTTATTTATTTAAAAAATATTCATTTAAAATTTTTAAAATCAAAAAAAAATTTACCGAATTTAACTTTAAAAAGTTTAAACTTAATCTATTTTATAAATTTAATATTTTTTGTTTAAACTTTATTTTTTTTAAATTAGACTTATCAATATGATAAAGTGTATTCAAACTATCATGTTTGTGTGAAATCATTTGACAGTCGATTTAATTGTCGAAAGTATCGGAAATCGATTCATGGATCACTTATAGTTACTAAAGATTCTCAAAAACTAAAGTGATTAAAAAAATTACTTTTTTAATTTAATATTAATAAAATACTAATATTTTATTATCTCTAGTTATTGGAGAATTCTTAATAATTCAGGTTCTAAAAACCGACTCTTCTTCCGTAGTGAGGCTACGAGTAGGAATTTTTAATAATTAAGGAAATTTTATTCATTTTGAATTAATTATATGTAATTTATTTTTTACTCAGATTATATTCGTAATTTGAGCCCATATCTTTTTCATTGACAACCACATATGTAATTATGTTCATTTTTTAAAAAATACTTTTAACAACCAAACAAGTTGATTTGAACTAAAAAGAAACTTCTTATAAAATAATATAAATAAATTTTTATTATTCAAAATAAATTAATGTATAAAAATTAAAATTTTAAATTAAGAAAAAATCTTGGATCCATTGTGTGTCTCTTGATTGAGATGGATGCTTTACATTCAATTTTACGACTATAATGGACATTTGTGAAGAAAATAAAAAGAAAAATAATAAAATAAACACAAATAATTTTAAATATATACTTTGTTTTTAAAGTCCTCGACTCAACTCCTTTTAAACCCATCTCGCTTTCCTTAAACTTTTGTCATGTTATGCCTTGTTTGTCATGTCAAACCACCTTTGTTCCAAACAAAATATAGGGAAACACGTATTAAACTTCTACGTATTAGATAGTCTTACCTTGTTCAACACGTCGTAGGTAAAGAAGCAATCCATATGTTCTAGCACCTGATCCTATACATGCAATTGGTCTGGCCCATGAGAGTGCAACAAAATCGTACAAAATATAATATAATTTGGTCGGTTTTTAACTCCTCTTCTTCGTGTCCTTCTTTCATTTTGTTTGAGGATAAATAATGGGTTTTCTTTTTCATGCAATCCTTGTTGTCTACAGTTATTATGTTTCTCTTTCATTCATTTTTTGGATTTAAATGTGGCGGGAAGATGTGTTTGGCCTCCAGGATAAGCAGGACGAAGAAATTGTAATTTTGGGTAGATGAGAAATCGAAAATTGAAATTGAAATTTTCTGATTGCTAAAATAAAGAATATTTTACAATAAATGTCTGCTTCCTGTTGAACGAAGTAACACTCAAATGAGTTTGTGCTAATCATTGGATCAATTCACAAAAAACAAATGGTAATTCTTAAAGGTCTTAACAAAGACGTACTTTTTACCTCAGACTCTGCCCTTTATTTTGAACTTAATGTTTATTCTCTATTTTTTTTACTTCTATGCAATTTCCACAATCCAATGATTGTAAAAGACATGTTATATTCTAATATTCTATTCTCTTTCATGGAAAGTTCATAGACTTTAAGCTATATATGAATGTTGTAATTTATGCATAAAGTTAGTTAGTTAGATTATGACCTGGTTACGGTAAATTTAAAATGTCTGAGGCCAAAAGCACATAAAAAAAAACTATTTGCTGCTTTTGTTCTCAAAGTAGAAAAATTAAAGCCTTTAAGGCAACTAGTAGGAAGTTGGGGTTTCGAAGCAACTTCTTCTTTAGTAAAGTTATAAAGGTGACATATGGCGTTATGGTTGTCTAATATATTCACCAATAATACTATTTTAATCGATACTTTACAGTACCATAAAATAATAGAAGTTTTAAAACTTATAATTTATTCTCAGTATTAATTATATATTAATTAATATCATACAAACATAAATTTAAAGATTATGTTATTTTGTATCTTAATGTGTTTTGTACATATTTTTGTCGGAGGAAGTTTACCCCACGACATTGCATAAACACCTATAAATATAAATATAAATATATAGGATTTGGTTCATTACTACCATAACTCATTACTCGTTGTGCGCCCCAGCTCCACTCGTAAACAAACACACAGAAATCTGTATTCAATGAACATTTTATATATATAGATATATAGTGACAATGATCAATTTGGATCTCCTCATATTTTGATAAGAATATTAAGTTATATTCAATTATGATAGAGTGCTGGATGAAAATTTAATGGTCTAAATTTATATTAAATTAACATAACTGTTTGCAATTATATTTTTTATTTATAAATTTAGACTATTGAATCTTCATCTAATAATTCATTAACATAACATTATGTTTCTACCACAACGAGTATTTGGATTGAACAATAACTTTCCCCGAAACTTGCCATAATGGATGTTTTACAAATTCTCTCATTTACGTTTTACAAAAGATAAAAACTTTTTATTAATTCATGCACATTTTTTTATTAACAAATAGACATAATTATATTTTTATTTAAAATAAGTCCTTTTAAATGAGATTACTTTTTTAAATAAATTTATATTGACATGAGTTATTGAAACTCAAAACTTATTAAAGCGCATGTAGCCTAATCAGCATTAGTGCCTATAGAGATGTGAGAGCCCATGCAACCTACCAATTAATATTATATGCCTACGAAAACTTAAAAGTCTCATGAGGAAAACTTTATAAAAATATTAATAAATATATACAAAAGAAAAATAAGAACAAAAATAATATAAAAAATGCAGGGTGAGTGTGTAGTCAAGTATCTACATTACTGTCATGAAGTGAATAAATCGCAATGTTACCCTTTTGTTCAACTTCACCATGATCTCCTTCTACAAGTTTTGCATGAGTTCTCCCTCTTCTACTTATCTCTACTCGCACACACTCTATCTCTATTTTCTTCTACTTGAACCTTTCTCCATTTTGCTCTACCCTAAACTCCTCCTCTTCTAATCCCTTTGGCAGCTTCCCCTTTTATGAATAAGAGTCCTAAGAGAATTAGGTTTTAAATTGTTATAAGATCATATTTTCAACCGATTTTCAATGTCTATCTTGTTCTAAATCATTAATAATTATGAGATAGGGATGAGATAAAAGCTTGTTTTCTCTTTCTCAAATTAATTATCTTGTTTTAAATCATGTCAAATAGGATTTTATCTTTTTTTAAATTATAAGATAGGAATTAAGGTAAAATCAAAAAGCTTAGGGCTTGTTTGATTATATTCTTTGCTTTTATGTTTTCATAACAGTATTGTGAAATTGTTCTTTAGAAACACACCGAAAATAAAAAAAATTTTAAATGTTTGAAAAATATAATTTAAAAACAAGTTTTGGATATGCTAAGACCTTGCTTAGTACCATGAATTGAATTTAGAATGTAGAATTATAATTATAATTATAATCCTAATTCTATTAGAATTGAAATTAATTCTAAATTTTAAAATTTATGTTTAGGACATGTAAATAATTAGAATATAAAATTATAATTTCAAATTTAATTCTAATTTTATTACTTAGACGAAGATAGATATTCATTTTATATATTTGTGTGTATAACATATTCAGTATATATGTACATGTGTACACATGTGCCTACGCATGCATGTATATATGCTTATATGTAACAAATTCATTATATATATATATATATATATATATATGTGTGTGTATGTGTGCGCGCGCGCACCAGCGGGTAGTATTTGTGCATGTAGGTGTAGCTGCGTGTGTGTTTATGCTACACATTCGTTATATGTATTTATGTGTGTTAAACATGTTTTATATATATATATAAGTGGGTGCGCTTGTATGCACAAGCATGCATATATGCATATACAACAAATTCATTATACATGTCTTTGTATTTGTATATCTAGGTGCATGCACATATGTTACATGTTCAATATGTAAGAATGTGTGTGCTAGTATGCTTGTGTGTTTTAATTAGGTCAAATTGGGTATTAGGTTCATATTAAACCCAGCTTTGTATTATTTTTAAATATTGATTTATTTTATTTATGACAAATCTTTAAAATGTTAATTCATTTTCCATTTAAAATCTTAATTGTTTTATTTTTCTTTAAAAACATTTTTAATAAAAATAAGAGATGACCAATTGGACCAATTACTAACCAGTTGGGTTGGGTTTCAAATCTGATTCAAACCTAACCCATAACCCAACTTAAATCCCTCTTCTACGTAATTAAATTTTTGCCACTAATAAAAACAATTTTGAGGAACAAGAACATCTAAAAACTATTCTTTTTTATTCTAAAAAACACATTTTTTTAATTTTTTTAGAAAAATTGATAAAAAAAATTAATAAACAAGTCTTTTTTTTTCTTTTAGTTTTATAAACAAAAAATTGTTTGTGAAATCAAAATTTAAACAAGGCTTTAATCTTTTCTCTTTACTTTTTAATTTATTCAATATCTTTGTAAGCTTATCTTGTTTTGGCTTATCATATCAAACCCACTCTAATTGACTTAAAATCAAATTTACAAAAAAAAAAACAAAACAAAACAAAATAACTAGATTAATATAAAATTTAGATTTAAATTAAAACTTGAATTTGACTAATGATAACTCATTTTAAGATTGACTCAAAATTAATTATGACTCAAAGAATAATAAACTTCTAATTTTTGAAGAAAGCCCAGTCAAGATACGATGCTTAGTTTGATTCAAAATCTATAGAAGGAATTTGTCTTTAAGGAATTAAATATGTAAATGAGGCCCCAAAAAAATTCAGATTCTTCTCTATTTTAACTTTTAAGTAAACTAGATCGAGGCCCGAGCAATGCATGGGTGTTATTTGATAAAAAGGATTTTAGTATTACATTAAGTATCCTATTTGAATATATAAATATCAAATTTATGATGTAATAAACTATTGTATATTGGTCAAAAAAGTTATTGTATAAAAACAATCAAGTGGTAGTCATTGATATAATAACTAACTAATATAATTAAAAATATTATGTATGAGCAAAGAAAATACCTATATAATTAATATAAGTACAGTGAACAAATTGTAATGCTGAAGATAACTAAATTAAAAATGCACTTTAATAATATTCATTCATTATCTATGTATATGTGCAATTGAGCAACATACATACAATCAAAATACCCGTATAATTAATATAACCAATCAATTAAGTGTAATGTTACGAGTAACTATTTGGCCTTTATCAATAAGGGTGCAACCTTTTATCATACTAAGATTCAAAAATGAGTTATACTACAAGAAAAACACTAATTAGGAATGGAATTTTTTGTCTTTAATTATGAAAAAAATTTTGTCCCTAACTGATCTAGGACAAATTCTGGGATAGAAAAAAATCTATCCCAAAACTTGAAGTTACAAATAGTTAGAGACGGAAAATAAAATCCATCCCAAACAAAATTTTCATCCCTAAATAAGGAATATGGTAATCCTATTTAGGGACAGAGTTTCTATCCCAAATCCCTCCCAGTCTGGGACTCAATGTTGTGAGACAAATCCATCCCAAATTGGGATGGAATTTAAAAAGAGTATATTCTATCCCAAATTGGGGTGGAATATTCCCTACCTAAATTTCATCTCAATTTGGGACAGAAATGCTAATCCATCTCTATTTTGACCTTAATCCGTCCCTATTTTACAATCTAAAAAATATGGTTGTCCCTAATCTGATTATAATCCATCCTTAATTTTCAATTTAGGAATTTTTTTCATCAATAATCTGTCCCTAATCCATCTTTAAATGTCATAGTCATATTTAACATTATATTGCTATTGGACATTTTCACACTTAGATTACAAATAACAGCAGACAACCAGTGGACTGAAAAACATAAGTAATCATAATATTAATATTAAAGTACATGCATTAAACAAATCCATAATAAAGTCCAACATAATATAAATATCAAGAAAATCCTAGTGTAATTATTAAAATGACAACGTCCTCTAACGAACATTTTAAAAAGGACAGTCTACTTTATGGATGGATGATCAGGGGCTAGCAAGTCAACATCAATGGCTTTGTCTTCTTGAACATGTCAGAGCTGTATATGAGATATTATTTCCTTAAGCTCATGAACTAGTTTCTGAATGACGTCATCTTACTGGGAAATAACATTAGCCAGCTAAAAGAAATTGCATTCAATGTGACCAATGGCAACATCTATACATCATTGCAACTCATCCTCAAAATCAAGTGCAGTTTTAACAACATAACGGAGCAAGGAGTGGAACTAAATACAATTGTGTTAGGTGCCTCAGACCCCACCCCAATGATCCTACCCTTCTTGTTCCTACCCTTCATAACTTCTAACCATAGGATCATCTCCTCACCTTTACTTAACTCTGTTGTTGCAGCCTTTGTTGACCCTTAAGATGATCTCAGCCTGGAAAAAAAATTAAAGAATTGTCTTAATTAGTTTGAAAATACATATATACACAATAAAACATATCAAACTAGTTCAATAAACTCATATATACTTTAACGGCTCGATGGTCAACAAACCCCTCGTTCATCTAATCTTGATGTGTCATTATGAAAAGTTCAAATAACATAAGCTCCCTTCCAAGTGTTTTCGCCTGTACATTTTGGTGAAAAGCCACATTCAAAAATGATATGTTTAAACAAATGATATAGAGATGACATATGGCGTTATGGTTGTCTAATATATTCACCAACGATACTACTTTAATCGATACTTTACAGTACCATAAAATAATCAAAGTTTTAAAATTTATAATTTATTCTCAGTATTAATCATATATAAATTAATATCATACAAACATAAATTTAAAGATTATGTTATTTTCTATCTTAATATGTTTTGTACAAATTTTTGTCGGAGGAAGTTTACCCCCAAATTACATAAATACCTATAAATATAAATATAAATATATAGGATTTGGTTCATTACTACCATAACTCATTACTCGTTGTGCCCCCACTTAGCTCCACTCGTAAACAAACACAAAAATTTGCATTCAATGAAGATTTTATATATATATAGTGACAATAATTAATTTGAATCCTCTTATATTTTGATGAGAACATTAAGTTATATTCAATTATGGTGGACCATTGAGTAGAAATTCAATGGTCTAGATTTATATTAAATTAATATAACTGTTTGTAGTTATATTTTTTTTATTTGTAAATCTGGACTATTGAATCTTCATTCAATAGTTCACTATGAATTAATATAATTTCATGTTTGTACCATAAAATGAGAGGATCTAGATTGGATAATAACTTCCCTCAAAACTTGCCACAATGATTGTTCTGCAAATTCTCTCATTTACATTTTGCAAAAGATAAAAACTTTTTATCAATTCATGCACATTTTTTTGTTAACAAATGGGCATAATTATATTTTTATTTAAAATAATTCCTTTTAAATGAGATTATTTTTTTAAATAAATTTATATTGATATGGGTTATTGAAACCCAAAACTTATTGAAGCGCATGTAACCTAATTAAATATGTAAATAAGGCCCAAAAAAAATTTAGATTCTTCTTTGTTTTAACTTTTAAGTGAACTAGATCGAGGCACGAGTTATGCATGGGTGTTATTTGATAAAAAATATTTTAGTATTACATTAAGTGTCCTATTTGAATATATAAATATCAAATTTATGATGTAATAAACTATTGTATATTGGTCAAAAAAATTATTGTATAAAAACAATCAAGTGGTAGCCATTGGTATAATAACTAACTAATATAATTAAAAATATTATGTATGAATAAAGAAAGTACCTATATAATTAATATAAGTGTAATGAACAAATTGTAATGTTAAAGATAACTAAATTAAAAAAGTGCTTTAATAATATTCATTCATTATCTATATATATGTGCAATTGAGCAACATACATACAATCACCGTATAATTAATATAACCAATCAATTAAGTGAAATGTTATGAGTAAGTATTTGGCCTTTATCAATAAGGGTGCAACCTTTTATCATACTAAGATTTAAAAATGAGTTATACCACAAGGAAAACACTGATTAGTGATGGAATTTTTGTCTTCAATTGTGAAAAAAATCTGTCCCTAACTGATTTAGGATGGAAAAAAATCTATTCTAGAAATTGAAGTTGCAAATCATTAGGGATGAAAAATAAAATTTGCCCCAAACAAAATTTTCGTCCTTAAATAGGAATATGGTAATCCTGTTTATGGACGAAGTTTTTATCCCAGATCCCTCCTAATTTGGGACTAAATTATATGAGACAAATTCGTCCTAAATTGGGATGGAATTTAGGGAGAGTATATTCTATCCTAAATTGGGATGGAATATTCCTTCCCTAAATTTCATCTCAATTTGAGACGGAAATGCTAATCCATCCCTATTTCATCCCTAATCCATCCCTATTTTATAATATGGAAATATACCTATCCCTAATTCGTCCCTATTTTACAATCTAAAAAATATGTCTATCCCTAATCTAGTTATAATCCATCCCTAATTTGCAATTTGGGAATTTTTTTCATCCATAATCTATTCCTAATCTGTCTCTAAATGTCATAGTCCTGTTTAACATTATATTGCTATCGGACATTTGCACACATGAATATAGATAACAGTAGACAACCAGTGGACTGAAAAACATAAGTAATCATAATATTAATATTAAATTACATGCATTAAATAATCCATAATAAAGTCCAACATAATATAAATATCAAGAAAATCCTAGTGTAATTATTAAAATGACAATTTCCTCTAACAAACATTTTAAAAAGGACAGTCTTCTTTATGGATGGATGATCAGGGGTTAGCAAGTCAACATCAATGGCTTTGTCCTCTTGAACATGTCAGAGTTATATATGAGATATTATTTCCTTAAGCTCATGAACTAGTCTCTGAATGACGTCATCCTACTGGGAAATAACATTAGCCAGTTGAGAGATAATGCCTTCGAGGTGAGCAATGGCAGCATCTATACATCGCTGTAACTCATCCTCAAAATTAAATACAGTTCTGACGGCGTAATAAAGCAAGGGGTGGAACTAAATGCAGCTATGTTAAGGGCCTTAGACCCCACCCCCATGATCCTACTCTTCTTGTTCCTACCCCTCACAACTTCTAACCATAAGATCATCTCCTCATCTTGGTTTAACTCTGTTATTGCAGCCTTTGTTAACCCTTAAGATGATCTAAATGATCTCAGCCTCATATAGTCAGCCTACAAAATAGGAAAAAAATTTAAAGAATTGTCTTAATTAGTTTGAAAATACATATATATACAATAAAACATATCAAACCAGTTTAATAAACTCATATATACTTCAGTCGATCGATGGTCAACAAACCCCCCGCTCTTCTAATCTTGATGTGTCTTTAAGAAAAGTTCAAATAACATAGGCTCCCTTCCTAGTGTTTTTTCCTGTACATTTTGGTGAAAAACTACATTAAAAAATGATATGTTGATATAATTTGTAGATATTACATATAATTGATAAAATAATGTATGAATAAGAAGCAATTACCTGCTTCCTTTTGTGCTCCGAAGTGGGAATGCTACCACCCTTATATAGTGTCCCACTTTGAAGAGATGTTTCTCTTTATGAGCATATGAATCCCATAATTCAATTAATCCCTAAACTAATATGGTTCAAACTAACAAAGCACATTTTTCCAATTCAAGTCATGGGAGCTGGAGATGACACAATTTCATAGGAAATAGAGGATATCGAGGTAGGGGAAGAAACTCCCATAACATGCCTATATGTTAGATTTGTAACAAACTCAGACATATAGTAGCTAATTATTTCTATCACTTTGATAAAGATTTCTCTCCTATTTCTGCCTCATCTACACCAAACTCAAGGCATCCAGCTGATTATTTTGCTATCGCTAACACAGTAAACAACCCTTTGTGGTACATAGATAGTAATGCTAGCAACAACATCATATATGATGTTAGTAAAATTGAGCAGTTTTTAAACACCGCTGGTGAGACATACTGGACTATAGGAAATGGTAATAATGTTCGTATATTGCATTATGGTTACTCAGAGTTTAACTTCTTCAATCCTTGATGTTCAATTATTCTGTGAGACATACTTTATACTCCTCAAATTACCAAAAATATGCTGAGTGTTTCACAACTTACTAAGGATAATAACATTATTATAATTTTTGACTCATCTAATTGTGTTGTGAAGGACAATAGCACTAGGAAAATGTTATTCAAAGGTAAGGAAAGGGACAGTTTGTATAAAGTTATTAATGACAAATCACACAAACACAAGTAACTTCAATAGTGTTATTTGCAACAAAAGAAATATGGCATAACAAGCTTGGTCATCCATATGATCGAGTACTTTTTCTAGTTTTAAATGAATGTAACATCAACCTTAAGTCTAGTGAAGAAAGTTTATTTTATGAACCATGTCAAATGAGAAAATAACTTTCTCTACCTTACAATATTTCTTCCTCTCAAGCTGATCGAGCTCATATTGGTCATAGGTTAAGAATGGGAATTGAGATCTATGAGATCTAATTTCCCGTTGTTCCTCAGTAGCTCAGTGGTAGAATGGTCGGCTGCTAACTGACTGGTCGTAGGTTCGAATCCTACTTGGGGAGATTTGATTCATTCCGAATTCTTTAATTCAGAATGAAAGGGTTTACTTTAACCGTTAAGAGTAGGTAACCTGTTCCCCGTGTCTTTGTTTCTATTGCATTCTATCTCATCGTATCCCATTATGTTCTGCTATATTTGAGAATCCCCATCAATACCTCGATGTAGGTCCAGGATACTCCTTTGTTCCACAGTCCGGGACTATTGAAACTAACCAATTAAGAATTCTCAAATGTACTAGTACTAGCAAGTGCATCTTTGATGCAGTCATCAATTCTCCCGAGAGGCCATAATTACCGCGAGCAAACATATTAATGATGAGGAAGGCATTTTTGCTATGCTACTAATACTTTACTTGCTCTACTATTCTGCCCAAGCCTGGCTGAGGAAGAATTACGAGGCGTAAAACAAAAAAAAAATATGCGGATTAAGGTATACTATATTTATTTCAAATTTTCCACCATTTACGATATTAAAAAAATACAGTAAGGTAAGGCCATTCCATTTCGACAAAATACCTACACCCAAGTTCCATAGCTTTGGGTCCGCTATCCCGATCATGATTTTCCTACCCCCAGAGGGAAAGGTCCTTCTCTTTTTGGCTGACTGTAGGTGAGGAGGGATTCGAACCCCTGACATTGTGGTTCATAGCCACGTGCTCTAATCCTCTGAGTTACAAGCCTTACCCTGTCTTCACTGGATCTGTTCCGCGGAGTACCCTAAAAAAAGGGAACTTTTCCTCTCCCCAACCATTTTGACTTAAGAAGATGTGAAAGCGCCTTTCTCTCTATAAGAATGGTGGGTTCCGAGGTGTGAAGTGAGAGAGAAGGGATTTCATAATTGGGGTTTTGAATAAGATGACCTTCTCATTTTTCATTCTTATTACTTTTTTAATATGAAAAAGTAATAAGAATGAGAGGTGTTAAGGTTTTTATCATCTTGGCACCAAGCTATTTTTCCGCAGGACCTCCCCTACAATATCGTCACCGCAGTTGAATTTAACCACCAAGTTTGAGATGGATTGGTGTGGTTCCTCTACGACTAGGACACCAGAATATCGAACCATGAATAAAGAAAGGCATGAGATAAAAGCATATTAGCTATTGATTATGAGGCCCTAATTTTTGACTTGAGGGGACACCAAAGGCCTCTGCCCTTCCATCCTTTGGATAGATAGAGAGGGAGGGCAGAGCTTTTAGTTTTTTCATGTTGTCAAAGAGTTGAACAATAAAAATAGACGGCGAGTGCCTGATCGAATTGATCGGGTCATGTAAGAACAAGGTTCAAGTCTACCAATCTGTTAGGATGCCTCTGCTACATACATCACTGCACTTCCACTTGACACCTATCATTAATGATAAACGGCTTGTCTCGCCATGACCTTCTCTTGAATTCTCAAAATTTCTATCGCTCCATCCCCGTAGGGGCCAAGAACCCATCGCTGTCTCAGCTGTGCTACCAGAGGCTCTGGGGAAGTCGGAATAGGAGAACACTCATCTTGGGGTGGGCTTACTACTTAAATGCTTTCAACAGTTATCTACTCCGCACTTGGCTACCCAGTGTTTACCATGGGTATGATAACTGGCATACCAAAGGTGCGTCCTTCACGGTCCTTTCATACTAAGGAAAGATCCTCTTAGTGCTCTAACGCCCACATCGGATATGGGCTGAACTGTCTCATGACATTCTGAACCCAGCTCACATACCGCTTTAATGGGCGAACAGCCCAACCCTTGGAACATACTACAGCCCCAGGTGGTGAAGAGTCGACATCGAGGTACCAAACCTTCCCGTCAATGTGAGCTCTTGGGGAAGATCAACTTGTTATCCCTAGAGTAACTTTTATCCGTTAAATGATGGCCCTTCCACTCAGCACTGTCAGATCACTAAGGCTAACTTTCGTCCCTGCTCGATGGTTGGGTCTTACAGTCAAGCTCCCTTTTGCCTTTGCATTCAAGGGTCAATCTCCATCTGGCCCGAGGAAACCTTTGCACGCCTACATTACCTTTTGGGAGGCCTACACCCATAGAAACTGTCTACTTGAGACTGTCCCTTGGCCCGTAGGTCCTAACACAAGGTTAGAATTCTAGCTCTTCCAAAGTGCTATCTCACTGATGGCTCAGGTCCCCCCGGGAAGAGGCCTTCTTCGCCCTCCACCTAAGCTACACAGGAAAGGCCCAAAGCCAATCCCAGGGAATAGTGAAGCTTCATAGGGTCTTTTCTGTCCAAGTGCAGGTAGTCTGCATCTTCACAGACATGTCTATTTCACTGAGCCTCTCTCCGAGACAGTGCCCAGATTGTTACGCCTTTCGTGCAAGTCGAAACTTACCTGACAAGGAATTTCGCTACCTTAGGACTATTATAGTTACGGCAGCTATTCACCGAGGCTTCGGTCACCGACACCCCTATAAACTTGTTTATACAGATCTTTAGGGACCATCACCCATAATTTCAACTGCTAGACACAAGTATTAAATACTATTTGTGGATGATTTTAGTCAATATTCTTGGATATATCCTCTAAAACCAAAGATGAAGCTTTGACTACTTTTGTACATTTTAAAAATACTATAGAAAACATGTTGGGTCAAAAGACTAAAATACTTTAAAGTGATAGAGGAGGTGAATTTTGAAAGTTTCCTAAAATGCTTACAAACACAGGAATTACATTTAGTTATTTCAATCCTTATCCATCAGTATAAAATGGAAAAGTAAAAAGAAAACACAAAATTGTGGTGGATTCTCTTAGCTCAAGCACATATGTCACTCCACTATTGGCAGGAATCCTTTTCTACAGCAATCTTTCTCATTAATAGGCTACTTACACCTATACTGCAAATTTCCACACCATTCTTTAGACTTTTTAAAATGAAGCCTGACTACAAAAATATAAAGATATTTGATTGTGCATGTTATCCTTGCTTAAGACCTTATAACCAACATAAACTTGAGTTTCATACATAAAAATGTGTATTTATGGGATATAGTGGAGCTTACAGAGGGTTTAAATGCCTAAGCTTTACAGGAAGAATGTATATTTCCCAACATGAAGTGTTTAATGAACTTGAATTTCCTTTTGCTTCAAGATTTTTGAATCATCGTGCTCCTAAATCCATTATTGTGGTTCCTATACCATTTTCTCCATCTTTTGAGTCAGAAGGCATATACACTAATTTGTAGAGTTATGATCAACTTATTAATATGAGCCATTCCTTTTTTACTGATAACATCCAAGAACAGGAGGTAGTACAAGAAATTAACAGCAGTTATGGTTCTAAGTCTTAACAAGAAGAGCATTAGCATGAACAACAAATAGTAGTCCTTGAATCACAAGATCCAATTATTCCAGAATCTCAACAAGCAGAGCAACAAAGAACAGTCCATCTAATGATCACTAGCAGCAAAGTATGAACCTTCAAGCACAAAACTCCTTTTTTTTTTTTGTGCTTTAAAATTACAAACTAAGAACCAACAAGTATTGTTAAAGCGCTCAATAAACTAGAATGGAAATAGGCTAAATCTGATGAAAATAAGGCTCTGGTCAAGAATGAAATGTAAGAGCTAACCCCTAATGTAAATTAAAAGAATATAATGGATTGTAAGTGGGTCTTCAGAACAAAGCACAATCCAAATAGATCCCTCAGCAAGCACAAAGCACAACTGGTTGCATAAAGATTTCAACAGGAACCTAAAACAAGTTTTAGAAAAACATATAGCCCTGTAGTTAAAGCAACTACCATTAAAGTCATTCTATCTCTTACAACTTCCTTCAATTAGGACGTTAAATAGCTTGATATTTACAATGCTTTTCTGAACGGGTTACTTGAAGAAACAGTGTATATAATCTAACCTGAAAGTTTTATTGATAGTACCCGACCTAACCATATCTACAAACTTAGAAAAGCTATCTAAGGCCTCAGACAAGCTCCTAGAGCTTGGTATGAAAGGCTAAAAAACATACTTGTCAATTGGGAATTCACTAACACAAAAGCAGATAATTCATTTTTTTTGTTTCAAGGATAAAAATCATATTATTTTTCTGCTAATATATGTCCATGACATAATAGTGACAAGGAATGATTCAAGAAGTCTGAAAGAATTTACTCAATGGCTTAACAATATATTCCCTCTCAAAGATTTGGGTCCTCTGCATTATTTATCAGGATTTGAAGTAACAAGGGATAAGACTGACATTTATTTGAAACAAGAAAAATATATGAATGACCTACTACAAAAGTTTAAGATGTCAAATTCCACAACTTGTCCTATAGTTGTAACAATTAGGAAAAGTCTATCGCCACAAAAAGTAAAGCTCTTAAGAATCCACTAATTTACAAAAGTCTCGTTAGAGGGCTACAGTATTTAACTAACACTAGGCCTGGCATACGTTTTGCTGTGAATAAGCTTAGTCAGTTTCTCAGTCAACCCACTTCCTTGCATTGGCAAGCAACCAAACATGAACATGTTCTTAGATACTTTAAGGGAATGTAACACCATAGATTGCATATCAAGCCTTTTAATTTTCTTAAGATTACTGTTTACACATATGCTAACTGGGCATCATGTCTGGACGATCAAAAATCTATTAGTGGGTACTGTGTGTTCTTTGGTAATTCTCTAGTGTCATGGTCCTTAAGAAAATAGAAAGTAATAGCTCGCTCTAACACTAAATCCGAGTATCATGCATTAGTAGATCTGGCAACGAAAGTAACTTGGATGTAGTCTCTATTAAATGAAGTTGGTTTCACTGTCAATAATATTCCCTTGCTCTAGTGTGACAATTCATGTGCTATTGCTCTATCTTCAAACCTAGTTTTCCATGCTAGAACTAAGCATATAGAAATTTATGCACATTTCGTACAAGACAAGGTTTTAGCTAAGCTTATAAGTGTAAGGTATGTGCCTTTAGCTAATCAAATAGCAAACTGCATGACAAAGGCCTTGAGTCATTCTAGATTTTGGATGTTTCATGACAAAGTCAAGATACATTGTATGCCCTTTCATTTGAGAGGGAGTATTGAGACATAACAATGGGCCCAAGGCTCTTCATTAGCATGTGTTTTAATTATAGAATTTATGTAAATTCATGCACTAATAATTACATGTATAGTAAGTTGTTGGGATTTTTTCATTTCTATTATTTTACCTTAGCCAAATGTCATTCTTTCACTCATTCATGTAATTCTATTGTTGACTATTTAAGGTCATGAGTAATACAAGTTATGCATCTTTGAGGTCCACTTCTTTTGCTTTATAACAAACATTAACTTTAAGATTCACTTTTGTTTATGTCTAAGTTAATATTTTAGATCAACCTATGATATTAAGAACCACTACAAATTGATGGAAAAGGATACCAATAAATAATTTTTCATGGCACATATCAAGTGCAAATAAGCAAATAAATAAGTAATATCTAAATTGAGTATGTTGTTCCACAAGTAATTCGTGTAGATACTATTGGATTAATTTTTTAAAATAGTCATTGACAAATTACCAATAATTAATTATTGAATCAATTTATACATCTTAAATTTAATTTGGTTATATTAATTTACCGAGCTTATTTAATGTTGAAATGAATAATTCATATGATTTGCTTTAAGCATGTTGGGCTCACTCCAAGATAAATTGGACAAGAAAAATACTTTTTTAATTACTTATTAAAATGCCCAAAATGATTCCTCACTTATTGGATAATGTCACAATTAATCCTTCACTATTTAAAAACATACCAAATTTAATTTAATCCATTTGTAAAAAGAACCAATTCATAGGCCAATCTAAGATTAAGAGTCATATTACATTGGTCAACAAGTTTAAGTTATTTTTATAACTAGTTTATTTGTTTGTGCATTGCACAAGTTCAGGAAAAAAAAAATTAGTTTGTTTTGTTACATGTTAATACAATTTAAATCAATAGTGTATTGTAATGTAAAAAAAGTACATTAAAAATGGTTATGAGATAGGAAAGAGAAGTAACAATATTGGATTCATTGGGATAGGTTTATTTTTTTTGACACCACAATACCAGGATTAAATGCTCCATATCTAACGCCGCTACTTTTATTCCTCTCATACTACATTTGCAATTTTTTTATTTGTTAAGTCATGCAACTCTTAGACATACTAAAGTCGCATGGCCATGACCAAAAAACAAATAGTGGTCACGTGGTCCATGACCATATGACTAATAAAAGGTTATTTTAATATAATTTTAATTATTTAATTAAAAATATTATATAATATTAATTTAATTAAAACTTATAATTTTGTAATATAATATTATATAAAATATTCATTAATAATATTAGTTATATATTAAATTTAAAAATTATATTTAAGGTATGTTCAAATAAAAATATAAAATAATAATTAAATATTTCCTTCAATTATAACCCATTTGACTGCACTTCTAGACTATAAATTAAACTAGTAAATATCTCCTTTAGTTATAATTCACAAGCAAATAATAAAAAATAACACTATCATTTACAAAGTCTGTTTGAAAGAGAGATATATATACATATACATATATATATATATATATATATATATATTACTAAAATTTAAGGAAAGCCTTTTGTCATTTATATTTTGAATCCATTATTTATATATTTTATTTATGGACCCAAAATTTTTTTAAAATTTATTAGTTTACTTACTCTACTTTTTATGTTCTAGCAACCCATGCGAAAATATTAATTTATAAATTTATTGACTCACTTATGGACTTTCTTTTTTTTTTTTAATAACTCCCCAACCCCCTATTTTTATTTTTATTCTCAATTTATAAACTAATGTTTTGTGGAGTTACTAGAAAATAGGAAATAGATGGGATGAATTGAAAAATTTATAAAGAAAAAAAATGTGGGTTCATATAATTTAATATGTCATGTAGTAATTGCACCGATACATTTAGTTTTATAATTGCACCAAAGATGTCATTATTTAGTTATATATTAAATTTAAAAAATCATATTATATTAGATATATAATAAATATATTTCATGCCTTTATTATTAAATATAAAAATTACATGCATTTATTTTAGTTTCAATGTAATCAAAATTAAAAATTAATTTTAAAAAGTACATTTTTAAGATTGTCCAGAGTTAAAATTTTAACCTTTCACTGCAACACAAAATTATATATTTTTTATTGAATTATTTATATCTTTTTCTTTCAAATTTGAACAAACTTTGTAATTGTTATTGCTATTGTTTAATTATATTATTTGCATGTAAATTATAAGTAAAGGAGATATTTTTTAGTTTAATTTATAGTCTAGAATTTTTTTAAATAAATTATAATTAAAGGAGATATTTATTATTATATATTTTTATTTTAATATACCTTTAATATCATTTTTTAAATTTAATATATAACTAATATTACTAATAAAATTTTAATTAACATTTTATATAATATTATATTATAAAAATATATGTTCTAATTAAATAAATATTATAAATATTTTTAATTGAATAATTAAAATATATATTAAAAATAACCTTTTATAAACCGCGCCACCATTATTTTTTTAAATTTCTTGAGTCACATGACTCCAGTATGTGCTTAAAAAAATAGAAAAAAGTACAAATACAGCACATGGAATAAATAAGAATGGCGACAAACATTTAATGCTAGTGCTACAGTGTAAAGGAATTCCATACCATCATAAATAATTTCTTTGTGGTATGGAGTAATTTTTATTGTTATTTTTTTAAAGAGTTTTAAAATCTCATAAATTGATAAAATGATATTTAATTTTATATTTAACTTTAAGTAATATATGATAATAAATTATTTAAATTATTAAATAAATTATATATTATTTTTTTACTTTAATTTTAGACAATGTCAAATTATATTTATAGTCACTTATTAAAAATTTAAAAAATAATCAATTAATTAATTAATTATTATTTTTATTGACCCAAAAAAAATTTAGACTTCAAAAAATTTTAATATAAGAGGTCATTAATTAATTTAATAATTTTTTTGTTTACTCCAAAAAAAATTTAGATTTCAAAAAATTGCCTATTTAAGATGGTATTAATTAATACATTAATTAATTACTTAATTTTAAGATTTCAAAGAATTTTTTATTTAAGAGGTAATTAATTAATTAATTGTTTTATTATTTTGCTTATTGACTTCAAAAACTTTGCTCATTTTAAAGAATTCTCAAAACATTTATAAAAATGGTAAAGAGTTGTTACATAAAAAATTAAAAATTTAATCAAATGAAACTTCTTATCAATTAAACAGAACTTTTATGTTAAAATATATAGATATATATATATACTAATATATTGACATATTTAATCTATATATATAATATTAGTATTATGTATAAATTATATTCTGACGAAGAGTACTGCAAGCTGCATAACGCTCTTTTCTTTTTTCCTTTTTTCTTTCGCGTTTTCGTTTCCCTCAATTCATAGGAATGCCGTTATTTGTATGTTCTTCCACTCTCTTTGAAATTATAAGGAAGCCTTATTAGATCAGTATACCTACCTTGACACCTACGTAAACCCATATGGGTCATATTTGATAACATTGTGTTGAGACTTATTGCACCAGATTTTAATCGATTTACAAAATTTTTTTCCAAATAGGTCAAAAGGAAATGGAGCAAAGAACACTACGCGTGTCTTCTTCCGTAAATGATTTCAAGAAGTTTTATTCAATTCTTTGCAAAAACGTTTTGTTTGATGATGTTAGTGCGAGAGCTAACTTGTTTAATTTATCATATGTAAGCATGTTTAAGACTTTAATTTAGCCTATTATATAAGTTAAATAGGTCAACTTGTTTTGAAATGGAATTTAAAAAAAAAAAAGGAAATAAATAATGTTAGTTAAAATAAAAAATATTTTTTAAAATGCAAATAATGTTTAAAATACTCAAATAACTCCTTTAAACTATGGTAGTCAAACCAAAATAATTATTTAAATAGCTTATATGTCATCAAACAATTAGATAATATATAATTTTATAATATAATTATTCAAAAGCATTTTAATCTTGTCTTAAAAACTTAATTGTTTTAACAAAAGCTTAAATATAATAAAAAAAATTCTTAAAATCATTAGGATTAATGAAAAGAATAAGATGATTAAGTTGGGTGGATTGGACTTAAATTTATAAAAAAATTAATAAATAATAAAGTTAAAACATAAATGTAACACATTATTTGAATTTAGTACATAATAAAAAATATTGTTACACAACATTATCATATGAATTTTTCAACCGGGTGACATAATACTTATTGTGATATAACTGAAAATTTTACTTATACCTGTGACTGTGAAGCCTTTGAACGAAAAACTTTGGGCCATCAAAATCCAAGATCCAATGTTCCATTGGAGGCAGACCCAATTAGAAACCCTTTGTAAAATCCTCGTACCGGGAAATTCGTCAACCGACCTCCTCCCTCCCAACGTTGGTGGAGGTCTGGAGAGGAATTAGTTTTCTCGAGAAGGTTCCATTCAAAACCAACTCCTTTTTGTAAGGCTCCCTTATCAGATTCTTCGTCGGCCTCGGGCGATCATCACTGTTTGCAGGTTCTTTACTTGCACTGCATCAATATTCCTTTGTTCCTTTCTTTTTTTGATAAAAACTATGCATGCAGAAAAAATGCAAACGAAAATAGAATTTCAATTTGGTGGGTTTTTGGTTTCCCTTCTTCTTGTCCTTCTTTCATTTTGTTTCAGAATAATTACGGTGTCTTCTTTTTTCATGCGATCCCTGTTGTCTATAATTATTATGTTTCTCTTTCCTTTATGTTTTGATATGAATCTGATGAGATGATGTGTTTGGCCTCCTTGAAAGCAGACCGAACAAACTGAAATTTTAGGATGAGAGTCGTGTGGATTATGTTGATCTGGACCGATGGGAAATCAGAAATTGAAAGTTTCTGATCGCTAAAATTATTGTTTGACGTTTCTTTTTAATTGCACCCCTTTATCATCTTGCATCGTCATCCTGCTGTTTTGATAATTTTCTCGGCAGAATCAATGATTCTCGACTTGTCTTTTGCATTGTGATAAAATTGCATGTGAGTGTCGCAATGCTATTGATAAAATTGCTGTAAGTTTCCCTTGGTTTGGGTTTGGCTTTTGATTTTTATGGAATTCTTTGCTTGATCCTAATTTTTTACTGTTCAACTATGAGATTCGTCTATTATGCCCTGGTATTCCCTAATTAATTTTTTAGTTCATTTGATCACGTCCTTATAAAAGCATCAAGGCAGAAAACACCCATCAAACTTGATAATGCTCCCTCTTCCTTTCCTTAAATACATAAATGAGAATTGAAGAACTATAGCTAAAAGCTCTTTTCTTTTTTCTGCATGCATTTGTGTAACAAAGACCATTGTTAATTTATATATATATATATATATTATTTGAAACTGATAATCTATTCTTTCTCATTACTCAAACAGCTACCATTAGTCAGCTTTTCTTCATCAAAATGCTGACATCAACCAGTAATGTAGCCACTTCCGCTCTATTACCACCAGGTAAACGGATTTATTGTAGTTAGTTTTATAATATATTATTGTAACTCAAAAGGATGCTTGTTGATAGCAAGTACATCAAAACCTGATCCCCATCACCCTCATTTTCCATACCATAGTACAGAATAAAAACTTCTTAGAAATTAAGTATATGTGTTCATTATGTTTCTATATGCAGTTAGAAGAAGTCGTCAGTACCAGGCAGAAACTGAGCATACTGGACCTAACCTAGTTCATATGCAAGCCTTACCATGTAATCTAAAAAAGGGACAACTTTTGGTTTCTAAACCTCAAATTCAGTCACGCTATATCAGATGTTCCGCTGCTTCGGTAAGCTACATTTTGCATTTTTTATGTGTTGATTGTTTGTTTGCACTATGCTGTAAATTTTTCTCATTAATTTTTTTGAATTTTTTTCTATACTGTATGGAAAGTTTACGTGTTTTGTTGCAAAAGTAGTACTTATTGGAAGTTATAGATATTATTGAGGCAAGGCTCAATTATTCTGCCATGCAGAGATGTTGACACTTAGTGTTTTGCATCAAGTGTTAACCTGCATATTATTAATTTTTCTAATAAAATTTGACTTCTAAGATTGAAGCAGTAGTTATGTTGTTGTTTCCCTTCTTGATTTTTGTGTTCACTAATCATCCAATCTTCAAAATTTATCTTCATGTTTATGATATTTCAGACAATCTATGGACAATCAACAATAGCAGTTATGCCAGTGATTTATTTTCGGCAATTGTTTTGTTCTCCTCTATATTCTGATGTCCTTTCTTTTGCTTTCTGCAGAATGCTACATGTGCAGCAACGCAAACCCAAACCTTAACACGTGAATCTAAGACGGTTACTCTTATTCCTCGTAATAACCTCATTCTGTTATTACCTTACTCCAAATGGCATTAATGTGGTTACTCCGATCACTAACTTGTATCTAGTTTGTTGGTGCATGAGATTATTCTGACATTTATGATGTACTTTTTTAAGCCATAGAATTTGCAGTTGGAGAACACGGTAATGAGGATAGGTTACTCCCACTTTATGGGTCAACGTGCAAGTGGCATGCCCTGGCTTGCAATTGTTCCTTCCTTGCTTTTCAATGTTTTTGCCTCTTGCATTGCTAACTAGTAATCATGTCCCTGTTGATCTGTTTATCGTTGCTGTGTAACTTGCAATCCTTCCCAACTTGGATCTGTTTGTCTGTCTTTAGGAGTTTTCCTTCTCACATGGCTGTCCTCATGGAATATGCTCAGGTTCTTGCTTCTTTAGAAAGTAAATAGATAATGATTTTCTCGACTCCTTTCCCATAGAGTTGCTCAAAGCATTGATATGAGACACAACACGATTAGAAAAATATGTACTGTCCATGTGCAGCTTGAACTGTGGTATTATGTCTAATTCATGAATCTGTACACTGATGTTTCAAAGTATTGGTGCTTTATAGGTCACATCTCTTTCATGAACCCTTTTCATGGATGTCAGTTTGTAATCTGTTCTTACTCAAGTTTTGAGTATTTTCTAGTCCAATGCCATTATACAAACCTCATCTGCTATAACATCTGTTATGATATTTTTATATAGTAGGTAATGTTTATCTGAAATCCCAGGTAAAGCGAAGACCGCTCAACTTGATGACAGCGGGCCTGGACTGCCGCCATTTTCAGACAATGGCAATGGCGGTAACGGAGGTGGTGGTGGTAAGTTTTCAGGTGGGTTGGTCCTTTTGGGTATTCTTGGGATCTTGGACGTTCTGAAGGAAATAGAGAATGAATGGCGTCGCAAGGATGATGATAGGAGGAGAAGTTGAGGCAAGAAATTTGTTGTAGTTAATTTGGTACTTATAGGCCTTAATTACCCTGGTTTGTGTACATTAACGTAAAGGATTTTTCTTAAGATGAAATATTCTACACTAGGAAATTAAATTAGCTCAGTCTTTTTGCTTCTGGTAGGTTTTGTTAGCAATTGATGTGGGGATTTTATATATATACGTTAGCCCAAAGCTCTAAAATTATTATGAACACCCGTACGTGATTTATTTTAAATTTCTATATAATGAATTATCTCTTATGTCTATTTTTAAGATATATTATTTTTTAAATATAGTATATTTTATCCATTGAATTAAACATAAAATGTAATATAACATTTCTTTGAACGTTAAGTTGAAATAAAAATATTAAAATTTATTTACTGTTAAAGATTACGTGATCATTATACTGTCTTTGATATCTGTATTTTTACTCTAGTTGATGCTAGTTTGTGAAATTGTTGAAATGAAGGTAACATCACATGGCTGTTTTTAATTAGAACTAGAAGGGTTTATCTTATGAAGTAAAATGTAATTAAAAAAAAATTAGCATATGTTAAGTAAATGGCAGAGGAATATATTGGGATATTTATAGTTCATCTTAATACTTCATTTTTGGCCAATAGATTTTGTGATACTTAGTCAAAATGTCATCTCAAATACAAAAGTTTCTCTTGAATTTTATAAATTCAGAAATTATAGTATTGTTAGGGTTTATAATTTGTGGTTTTTCAAATGGGAGAAACTACCTATTAGTGAAAATATAACATTTTATAATATATCATGATATTTTTATATTAAAAGTTTAAATTATTAAAGATAGTGAGTAAATAATTTTATTATAATCTCTAATCATTTATGTAATATCAAATGCATTTTTTATCAATTTAATATAAACTCAAAATACTTCATTTAATGCTTGTGGTAGACTTTTTACTACCTAGTTAATTAAGTTTTTATATTGTTTGTAACTTCTAAATTAAATTCTTAGAATTTATTGATTTTAATTTATGAAATTATCAATTTTAGATTCCAAAGTTTATACATTAGATTTTGTAAATATTTTATTGGAAATCATTGGATTCTTTCTGTAAAAGTAATACCATATAGAATCCGAATTTCTTACTCTCTACGATTAAGTATTGTAAGATATTAGATTTTATCACAATTTAAAAAGTTCATTCAGATAAGTCTAACTTGAAGACATGAAGTTGGAATAAAAAATTACTTATTAAAAAAGTTCATTTTTTTAAAAAATGAGTTGACCTTAGGCCTTTTTTAAAACACAATTCAAGTTTTAAAATGTCAAATTAATCTTTTTTAATAAGAAAAACTTTTATTTAAAAAACTTCATGTAATGTAATATCTTGGTAAAAAAATAAAAACTAATATCTCTCATTCAAAAGATTTATGACAATACAATAATTTATTTATATTTATAGTTTTCTTATAATCTTAAATAATAATAAAAATTAGTTATATTATTTATATCAAATCTTAAATAGTAAATAGTATTGATCATATTTTAAAAAACTCACTTAGCCTTATAAGCTCAACCTAAAAAATATAAATGAAAGAGTTCAACATAAAAACAACTGCAAGCTTTTTTGTTTTTAAATTTAAACTTAATCTTTAAAAGTCTAAATTGATTATCAAGTTTATGTATGATATATCATTTACAATAGATTAAGCTAACTTGTTTCATAAATAGATTAAATTTAGATTGAATTCTTTATGACATTGTTGTTAAACTTTTTAACTAACTTATAATAAATACATGACTAATTAATAATATGAAAAATAAAAGATCAATTCAAGTGCTTCCAAACAAGATAGTAGACAAAGGCAACACATGAGAAGTATAACACAGATCCCTTATTATACAGTAAAAAATGTGATATTTTGAATTGAGAAAATAACCGTGCGTGCATGGTTATTTTGAATTGCGCACAATCATTTTAAAGCTTTAAAAAGTCACACAATTCCCTATTGTACAGTAAAATATCCAAATTCATGAGAAGTGCCAATATTAACACAAGCATCAAGAAAGAGACTATATAGACCAGAGTCTTATAAATCTTAATTTTGATTCAATAATGATTTTATATAAAATAATATTTGATCTACTTTGTGATATTTATTATTATAACTGTATTGATTAGTTATATAAAAGTTACATCAATTTTATAAATATAATTGATAAATATGATTAAAATAATAAATCCCATGAAATTGATAAATACAATTTCATGTTTAAAATTTATTATGTCACAATTAAAGTTACTAATCTTAATTCATAATATTATAACCGTCAAAAGATTTTTACGTACTCATTTGATCCGTATCCCACCTTTTTTAATCTCAAGTCTTAAACCCTTATATCTCCTTTGAAGAAAGAAAAACAAATAAACAAAAACATTGATTTTCTTTTATCATTACCATTCTGTCGCTTGACAAAATCCTACTAAATAAGTTCTTTTTTCAAAAATCATCTTGTATACCCACTAATTTGCTAAAACTAAAGTTAAATAGACCAAAGTATGTAGTGAAAATAATAAAAAAAACGTATTGAACAATGCTTAGAATAAATTGCCGTGTTCTTATTTAACAATCACCCGACTCTACAGATCAGTGCACGCGGGGCATGAGTGGAGGAACACACTTATCATTGTTTTACCTTTTCAAAGTTATGCTGGACTTAAATGAGCAGCTGAAAATAGACCTTTTTACCGGTCCATTTATCGCTTCATCCAAGCCATACACCTATTGAACCCACAAGATGACAACTTTTCGACTCTAGTCTTGATAAAAAATTAATAAATATGGACAGTTAAAAATATGCACTAAACCCATATTTGAGAATGTGCAAGGACTGAATTAATTCACAGAGAAAGAAGAGAGAAGCCAAAGAAAGCAAATTCAATCATAGGCACATGTCCTGCTTTTGACTGAGCCGTTTTCTGGTCGCCTCAATGAACAATTAATCTTAACTATTCTACATGCACAATGAACTATCCAGAGCAGCAAAAGAACCATACGTAGAGGCAAATTCACAAAAGTAGGCCAGCAGGAATATGACCAACCACAACATGAAGCACCCCCTCCCGGAGAGTTTTCCCCCCTGTAGATGCTGCCGCTGCTGCTAAATCTGCTGTCCAATAATCCGGAAAGATCAAAATTCTCTGAACTTCTCAACTTTTACCACATACAATGGATTATAAACACCTACAAAACAAGCATTCTATCCCTAATTTACACCTAACCAGAAGTAGGCATCAGGTCAGACATGATATTCTGAGACTAACTGCATATGTGCATATGTTACAAAACAGTGATGAACAAATGAATATTTTATCTCAGTCAAGTGACTTCACATAGTGCCCAGTTTTCCGCCTGTGCCTACTAAAATCAGATACAAATCTGAAAGAAAGGCCACATCCCTCAATCTTACACTGGTATGGCTTTTCCCCAGTATGGACCCGTATATGCTCAGTCCTTGCCCATGCCCACTTGAATGACATGGAGCAACCTTCCCATGGGCACTTAAGGGGCCGCTCGTCATCATGGACACGCTGGTGAAGCAGCGCATATTTGTGGGATCTGAACTTCTTTCCACACCCGTCAAGAGGGCAGCGGTTGCGCTTGTGCAACATTAACTCTGCCTTAGTCACAAAAATCATATGGCAACCATCAAGGTCACACTTGTGAGACCTCTTAACAGTATTCCTTTTATTCTGGCTAGGAACCACAACATCATCTGAAGGTTTCCTCCTAGACCTTTTAACCTCCAGATTTTCCTCTACTATATTGCTGGTTTCGGTCATGCTTCTACCAGGGGCTATTTTACTAGCTCTTGGCCTCAACCCTTCGCATGGACTTCTAACAAAGTCATAGCAACTTGTATTGTTCTCTTCTATCTGTTCCAATTCCCTGTTTCTTTTCTTTCGGCCATTTGACCTGAGGCCTGGTAAAGTTTCAGAGCTTTCCAGCTCCCTATTGTCTTGTGAAAAGTGAACTTCGGTTCCACTTAAGTTATCTCTAGCAAATGTCTCTTCCTCAATTGCAGAACACTCCTGGATTGACACATAAGTGTCCTTTAATGATGGCTCAGAACCACTACTGGAGCAGATTTCTTTATCGTTCATACTTTTTGTATGGATTTCCAGTTCCTTTTTTACCTCTGAAATAAATTGAGGACTCGAGTTTCTTTTAGGACAGGTTTCCACTGAAACCTTGGAACTTGAGACAGTTATACTTTTATGTTTCCCTTTTGTAACATAACTAGGGGCTGTTTCCACATCAATTCTATTCTTATTCTGGATCAGACGCTGCTTTTCAGAATCTAAAATCACTGCATTATTAATCCCTTCACAACATTGTTTCACTGAAAGATGATTAGACTGATTTATTTCCCGCTTGTTAGCTTGTGGACTCTGAGTTTCCTGCTGCACTTCAACATCTAAGGCTACAGCATTATGCAAGCCTACAGGGGCACAAAGCTCTTCTGGAACTTCAAGAGCTTCAATGTTTGAAGTCTGCCCATTTATTAGTTTATCATAATTTAGAGTAGGTTCCTTGCTGCTTCCATTCAAACTAAAAGTTTCCTGCATTGTCTCTTTTAGGGAGGTGCCATTGCTAATTCTTTCTGTGCTATGATTCTTTCTTGCACTTTCAGAAATTTCTTCAAGGGAGGCAATTGTCTGCGGAGTTACAGAAGAAATGGCAGATGAAGTAGCATCCACCTTGACACTTTTGTGGGTAGACTGAAGTTCTTGACGTACTTCATACAAAACCAAGCTATTGCCATTACTATTGGTGTTAATTGCTTCTGTACCATGATTCTCGTTAAGCATTTCAGTGTTTAGGCCAGTAGCAACAGTGATTGAACTAGAATATTTCTTGTCATGAGAAATATCTTTGTCCTTGCTACAAATTTCTGAAGCAACCATCTTGTGAGGCATCATAAAATGATCAGGTGTTGAACAACTACTTTTGCCATCTACCGTTAATTCCTTTGTAGTGTGATTCTGGACCTCTGACCCAGCATTTTCATCCACTAATGTAGGTTCTGAAGAGATATTTGATAGTGGTGAAGCAGCTTTCAAACTCATAACAGTGGCCATTTCAGTAACTTGGTTTTGAGGTTGCATATTAGACAACCTAGCAGAAGCAGAGACACATGAAATTGCACAACCACTCCTAGAATTCTTGGGGTCAAGCTCATTTTCAGAAACCTGATTACAACAATCTCCACCGAAGACAGCTGACACATTCATGGACTCTTTATGGGGTTTGTGAACCATGTTTGCTCCAGAGAAACAACCTTGCTTTGACCTGAACTTTCTTCTTGAATACTGAAGCATCTTTTTAGCATCGGAGCCAACCTTTTTTCCTTCTGACTTATCATCCTTCTCTCTCTGAATCTTGTCACAAGCTTTTTCTTGAGCTAAATACTTTAACCTTCTGGAGCGAGATCTCCTTGACTGCCAATTTATAGATAAGAACTCTGAATCAGGAAGTTTGTCAGAGAACAGTGTTCCCAATGCCAGATTGTAAGGAACTTGTTTAGATGGAGAGTTTTTTCTTGCATTGACGCAATACCGCAAGTTAATACCTAATTCAGAAGTCCAGTCTTCTTCACATTCATTGTGTTCTTCACCATCAATGGCAAGATCTATCAAGGTCAAATCTTCAAGGGATGCAATATCTAATGGAACATCGTTATAATCAAAAGCACTACCTATCTCCTCTGCTACTGCCCTGGCATGTGCCTTTATTTTCTCATAGTCTGAAATAATACAGAAAATTGAGTAAAATTTAAAATATGATAAAGAACTATTTGCAATCTATATCTTGTTTCTTTATATTTTCATTAATTAAAACATACAGCACCAGGTGATTTTAGGTGACACTGCTGGGAACTTGTTCCCATGCTTAGCATTTTGCTAGTTTTTCTTGGTTTTCTTTCTTTGGGCTTAGCCCCCTCAATGTATTTGGGCGGGGGTAATACAAGTTGCATTGTCAAACTGGTTCTCCTATTGATATAAGGTCAATTATACCACAAATTGCATATTTGACCAAAGTAGAATTGTGTAGATGCCGTACAAATCATCCGTTTTAAAGCTATTTGGCCAAAACCTTGCCCAGATGAGGATGTAAGAAAGGGCCACATGCTACTTGGGAGATTGCCAACTATTTGGGACTAAACCAAAATGATAATGTAAACAGATTTGAAAATAGGAACACAAACCTGAATGGCAAATTACAAGCACATTTGCTCCACCTTTACCCTGCAACATCTCCACAATCTGAACAGCATGCTCCAGGCAGAAAATACGAGGCCTAAAAAATTTGCTAGAGGTATTCCAACCCTTGTCAAAGTTCATTAATGATTGTTTTGATGGTTCCTTTGCTGAAGAAAGATCAGAAGCAGAAAGGAGATTCCCTGCAGAACAAATAATACAGTAATGCATTTGAGCATTTCCATATGGTCATCTGCTTGACAAGGTAAAAAGAGCTTCAATCATATGAATGTATTTTGAAAAAATAAAAAATCAGCCTTTATTTTTTAGATCAAATCGTTCAAAAGTTCAGCAAACACTCTAATCAAATATGTCTATTATTTTGAAAAATCTTGGTCCCTTAATCAGCTTCGTTAAGTTATAAGTAATAAAAATACAAAAGGACAATGCATATCTAAATTGTATATATTTGGCAATGGCATCATTAGTTGCCATTTGATATAACTTAACCAAAATATGAAATAGGAGCAGCTACAAATTATGAGATGAAGAGACATTTATCAGTTCCAGAAAAAAAAACAACAGAGAATATAAAACTAAATTCTGTTTTTAGTAATTTAGTTCACTGAATATAAGAGCCAGACTATATATAACAATCACAGTTATTATTAATTAAATAATACTAAAGGATTTGCAATAACGATCCACTTGATTCCCTCAATGGGTATTAATGTCCTATTCAAAGCTGCACTTGGAAATGTTGAATTCAGAGAAATGCAAAACTGACTCTAGAAATTTCAACTTCTTCATATCTTCCAAATCCATGCTGACTACCATGTTCAATTTGCCATGTGACACCCAAAAAAAAACATAAGGACCTACATATAAAAAAGAAATAAAGAAAAATGACCAAATGACTGATCAAAGTATAAAGACCATTACCTGTGACAGGCAAAAGTTCCATTGCTGATCTCTCAGATGGTTGTACGACAGTCATAAATGGAAAACCAAGAATTCCACAACCCACACAAGCCAGTGCCCCTGAGTCAGTTTGGAAGTGACATGGAAGACTGTCACCGCCACTAAGATAAAAATCAGTCAGATTCTCCATATACAAGCTCATCTCATCAAACAGACAACTGTGACTGCTCTTATCTGCAGAACTCAAATTTGAGATATTGTCTGTTCCAGTAGTAGAAGTTAAATCAGGCAACTGAGAATCCTTGCTTGAATCAGGGAGTAAATCAGCATTCCACAAAACAATGTGACAAGTTGATTGCTTTCCAAGAAGAATAGAGAGTAGACTGTTTTCTAGCAGCATATCTTCTATAAAGGACCTTTTCACTAACAATTCCCTATCTTCCTTTTGACGATCTCTCAGACGGGAACTCCGCACACCTGGTAATAATGTTCTTGGCACCCTACCAAATGTATCCATCAGATTATCAGCAGGAATGAAAAAAATCATTAGTTGGGCCCTTAATATCTTCTTGAACAACAGTTAAATCTACATTGCAATGTCACGTGAACGTAAGACAGAACAAAGTTTGAGATATCGATCCATTGACTGTAGAGTGAGATCTATACAAAGAACAGCCATGAAAGAGATTGCAATTCAAGATCAGATCTAGATATTTGTCACATTTTCCATCTAAAATATCTTTTTTCTTCATTTTGGCCAATAATTTAACACATCTCTCCAAAGTCTAAACCATCTGAAATTTTCCAATTTCATCCATTAAAGCCTCAACATATATCTATTTTGAATACTAAAATATGCTTATGACCTTATGGTACTAATAAAGGACAGACACAACTGATTTGACTTGAAGCACAGTTTAAAATATTAGGTTCACACTTACAAGCATCAAAACATATTAAACCTAATCATCACTCATATAATTTACCACTAAGTAAGAAAAAAAAAAATAAAGAAAAAACTCGTTGGAATGACAATTTAAATTCCATAATCAAATTCTGTAAACACAAGAAGGAGCTGGAGGATTTCAATTCAGGATGACAAGCCACACCTTGAAACAAAAGACATAGTCAATAAGTAAAGCAGTTGCTGATGGGAGAGCATGGGAAGATAATTCATTGCAGCTCTACGCACTGCAGCTTCCTTGGCTACTGTAAGCCATTGTGGAGTTCCAAAGTTAGCAGCTTCCCCACAGTTAAAACCTAGATTGCACAAAATGGTACACAAAAAAGATTCATGATGAGCACCAGGGAGACAGAGCTCATAAAGAGCATGCATTGGATGGAAATAAAAATAAAGAGCTACTAAGATACCAAGGTTAGATAAAAGTTCTTATGGACTATCAAAATAATAGTACATAAAAAATCCATGATTGGCTCAAAGGGCATCTCCTACAAGCATTAATGATTATGTTGAGAACCAAAACATTAGAACCCACAGCTAAGAGGGTTTCAAGAGGAAAGAGAGAGAGAGGGGGGGGGGGGGCGGGATACACCAAAAAATCATAGAGTAACTCCTCAAAGAACAGCACTTGAAGTTATTAGTAAGCCATCATCCTTCCAAAATGCCTCTTCCTTCTTAACACTCCCAACAAGCAGAAAGACTTAAAAAGAGGGCGAGTTTCATATTACATTGTAAGTAGTAAAAAATATTGACAGTTATCATTAGAAAACATAGGGCTCCAACCAGCTTTCATTGATAGATATAACCACCTACTTGGCAAAAGGCATAAGATTGCACATTCTCAGACTGTGTACAAGCCAAAATATTTTCAACATAAATCAGAAAAACCAAAAAAATTATCTTACTATTTTTGAAAAGGTCAATAACGATTTATTGAAGTTCTAAATCTATACCATCATCAGATATTTTTACAAAACATCAATATTTTTAACTACAGTCTTCAATAAGCACATAATTTCTCCATGTACAATTAGTCCAATAAGCACATTATAGAAGGGATCACACACAATAATATCTTTAATAGACTGTATAGCAGCGAAATCTTTTGAATGTAAAAAAACTAGAAAGCAATTACCATGGCTGAATCCTACATGATAAGCCCTTGGAAAAGTCACAACAAACTCCCCAGGGTTCTGCAACAACCTAATGGAAAATCCAACAAAGTTATGAGCAGAACTTCAACATGGACATTAGGCGGAGACACCAGAACCAACTACTGCTACACAATAATAGATCATAATCCACTCACCCTGTTTAGGTAATAGAATTAAATAAGTGCTTAAGCAAGAAGTGAGGTCTACAATAAGTAAATGCTTCTATAAATACACTCCAAAAAGTGTTTATGCAGCTCATATACATATTTGGATGCAAAACATATAAATGCTTGTATATATGCTTGCACCTAAGCTGTAAAGAGCTCCATCATGAAGCTTCAACTTAAAGCTTAAAGATCAGCTCATAGAGGCATTACAAGCATTAATAATAAGCTGACCCAAACACATACATAATTGTTTATATTTGTAAGTACTTTTTGAAGTATATAAGCTCCAATTGACAACAAATAAGCCCATTTAAATAGAGCAAATAACAATTTATAACTTATTAATCCAATAGTTGAAGAGAATACACATACAAGATATTAAACAATTCACCTGCAACAAGGGATCCCGGATGCAACAACTGTGTCTGGTGATAGAAGGGTTGTCTTCTCCCCCAACAGTGTCAAAGCAGCTGGAAAGAAAGGATATTGAATGAGCAGAAAATTGACATTTAAGGTTGCAATAGGGAAAGAAAATAAAACATGTTAATTAGATTAAATAATCTACAGTGAAATTTTCCCTCAGAAAGCATATGACAATTGGAAAAAATTTTTAAAAACAAAATAACTTCTGAGATCATTGTGCCATTTTATAGTAGTCGTTGTAGTCTTGTAATCCCATAAATTTATAATGACATTAATTTCCTTTGTGCATGACTCATAATATTCTACAGGAAATCCCATTACCTCAAGTGTGATCAGGTTTTGTCAGTGAACACCTTCATTTCATGCATTTCATTGCCCAGTTTGACTTTTTGCAATATCACAGTGACGCTAACATCAGAAATTTTCCACATAGATTTCAACATATATGCCCCGAGTCCCCAAAACCACCAAGTTTACTTTAGATAAAGCAAGGGTCAAATTGTAATGAACTGAATTAAGTTTTAATTAGATAATTCATTGAAACCTGAAGGCTATTTATAAGACCATAACTACAGACTATCACAATAATACATATACAAACAATAACTAATATAACTAACATAACTAACTCTAACTAAAATTCACTTTGGCTTTCATGATGATCCTATTTTACTTGTAGATCCAATTCTTGGAGAAAGCAATTCATGATGTGTAAGGTCAAAACCTGTTGTTGAAGTGAATATTAAGGAGAAAAAACACAGGTACAAACAAAAGCTAACTGTGGGCCCAATACTTTTAAATTGTTATTTCCAGAACTATGCCAAGCATCAAATCAACTCCAGTTAAATAAATTAGGAAAAAAAAAAAGTATTCTGTAGGGAAAAGCAAGAAATATGTGTTGCCGCAGCTTCTTCCATATAAAATTTTCAATCAGAGAAAACAAAAATGAAAATACAATCAGCAGAAGAAAGCTTCTATCCACATGCAAGACACAAGAATAACATTTCAAGCAGTATGTCAGTTTCCACTTTCCACAGTCACATTGTTTGAAAATCAAGAGACTTCACCTAAGATAGACACATACTTTATAATCAATATAACATAAGATTGCCGGTAATGAAGAATGCAAACAGCGAGGATATAAAAGGTGCCAAAAACACCGGCAAAGATAGTGAAAGCAAATACTATAGAAATAAGATATATTTTCTCATAATGCCAACTATGTTGATTGCAGTTTGTTGTAAATTTTCCTTCTATAAGCATGAAAGATCTAACTGAAGCATTTAACTAAGAAATTAGGCTAAATCAGTAAATGTTTCTCTAAACTTTGGTGCCAAACTTCCTTAACATATCATAATAAAAGAATTCACATACCTAAGTGATCAATATTACCACCATAAGCCTCAGAGCGGATGACTTCCTCAAAAGCAAAGGCATAATCTCCAGGAACAGCATACCAAGTCTTGGGCGAGCCAGTGTGAAGAAAATTCATGCTGTGAAGTTCATGATCCTCCACATGCCAAGCAAACCAACTGAACAACATACCAATGTATACCATGGGGGAAGTAACACCAGGAATATCATCTGGCATAAAACGTGTTAGCGAGCCAGGTGAACGTGCAATCACTTGTAAGTTCCAAGGACTGTTTGAAAGCTTCCAACCAGCAGTACCTTCCATCTCATTGCTAGAATCTGAACTCTTCTGCCTAATAGAATATGGAGCTTCATCTGATGAAAATGTTGACAGAGATGTTGTTGAGTTTGATGTCTGTAAACATGTGTCTGCATGATTTTGGTCATTCTCACTTTGACCAGTCTGGGCATCTCTTATGCTATTCATTTCAGTTTCGTGGCAATCAGTGCACTCTAGACTCCTCTTATAAGAAGCCTTTCTCCTACGCCTTCTATGAATATAATGAAATTGACCCTTGGATTCTCCAAAAGCAGACCCAGGCACATCATTGGCATACTCCACATATATAGGCTTCTCCGAAGCTGCCTTCCAAAACATAGCCTCTATAGCCAGAGGAGAAACCTCCTTAACTGCACCTAGTATGCTTCTTGCAAAACCCTTTGATTTAGACTCGAACTGTTCAATTGTATAAATTTCCCCACTCTGCCATACTTGCTTATGAACACCTACGAGTGGACTTTGAACTGTTCCTTTGGTTCTTTTAACACTCTGCCCCAGTTCTTGATGCCTTGTGGTAAACACGGCCCGCACCTCCCCATCATTACCACTGTCCCCAGAACCCATTTTCAAAGAATTACTAACTCCAGCTGAATTAATATCTGAGGCCAATTCCGGGCACTTTGAAAGGGACTTATTTAAATTAGAGAAGACATATCTTTTTGAAGGTTTCGGTAATGGTGGAATAATCTTACATATTCCAAAGGCGCCAGCTTCCTTCTCAATCTTTGAAATATAAGCAACTGGGTCGGCGAACTCGGTATCAGTTGGGCGAAATTCCGGTGCCAATGGCAACCCTTTTAGCCAATTGGGAATTTCAATATTACCCATTACATGTAAAAAAAGAAAAGAATGTATATTCACAACAACATAAATGACGAACCAGTAAGCTATTCTACTCTGTCAAGTAGCATTGTCCAATACAGCAATAAGAAGGCTTGAGGCAAACAAGAATATTTTAAAACCCTAGATTAGGTTTCAGTGATAATTTGCAAGGTTGTATAGTAATTAGGGACCCGTGAAGCTCAAGAATCAAGTAAAGAGGGAAATGCAAGGGCGAATTGAGGAAAGAATAGAGATATAGAACCTGTAACCGCAAGACACTATGCATGATTGGCCTTCAAAAGCACCGTGGAGTGTTGAGGGCAGAGAGAAAGCGCGGTGGTTTGTCTAGGTTATGGGTGACATTTTCGAACTGCGTAAGCTAGTGTCTTCTACGTGATTGCGCTAATATACGCATAGTTGGTTCTTCGCAGGTTTTTTTTTTTTTTTTCTTTTTAAGCCTAAATTATCCTTCCCTCTCCTCTTTTAATATTATTTATGTTTGGTTAAAAATCATAAATTTAATCCATTTTTATATTTTATTAAATTTATTATATTTATATAATTTACGCTGTGTAATTTAGATATCCTTAAAATGAAAGAAATTATAACCTTTATTTTCAAATCTAGAATTGAAAACATCATTAAAATTTTTCATACTTTTTATTGTGATACTATATGTTTTAGAAAATGTAACATCATAAATTAGAAAAAAAAATAATTCATTTTTATATTTAATATCACTAAAACAAATTTTGATATGATTAATATCGTTCTATTTTACACGTTCATGTTTATATTATTTCTTGTAACAATGTATTTCATCTTTGAATTATCGGTTTCGTAAATCAAAGAAATTTGAGATTAAATTATAGGTTATTTAAATGTAGACAAGTCATAGAATATTTACTACCAAAAAAAGTGTGTATAAATTATTTAATAGTGGTAACATGAATACGTATTTTGAATTTTAATAAAAATAATAAAATAATAGGTTTACTTTTATCGGTGTGACTTATCCAAATGTATTTTTATTTATTTATAACTTGAATTGAAAATAAAGTATCACCGATGTTTGCCGATTCAAACTCATAAAACCATAAAATATCTAATAATTTCTTTTATTCTAATATATGATATTCTTAACTAATACTTATGTGAGGATCATAGTTATTTATGGAGTTTTTTTCCACAACATTTAATTATGGAGTTGTCATATATGCAACATTGCACTAATTTATTTATCCTAATGAATAAGAATTGTAAGTTGTAAAAGGTTTTAGTATCCTGACTATTTTATTTGATAAGTTCTTTTTAACATATGTCCATATATTTTAAATTAATAAAGTATCTGTAAGTTTTAATTAAAAAATTAAATTTAGTAATATATTGTAATATAAAGAAAATATAATAAACTTAAAAAGCTCATAAATTTGATTATATGAGATTAGTGAAAAAAAAAATGATAATAATAAACTCATTAAGAGGTACTATTATAAATCATTCAACTATTTATTATTATTTTTTATTTTAATTTTAAACCATATCAACTTATATTTAAAATCTCTTATTAAAAATTTTAAGAAAAAATTAATTAACTAATTTATTATTTATCTAGTTGACTTAAAAAATGTCCAAACTTTAAAAAAAATTTTATTTAAAAGATGATTAATTAATTTATTATTTTTTTCGTTTATTTTAAAGAATTTTTCAATTTCAAAAATTAATTTATTAAATTTTTCTTTCACTAAAAAAAATCTAACAATTCAAAAAAAATTCAATTTATGAAGTAGTTAGTTGATTTATTATTTAATTATTTCATTATTCTTCTTGTTAATTATAAATATTTTACACAAATTAATTACTATATTATTTTTTTATTGAATACAAAAAATTTACACACTTAAAACAATTTTTAATACATGCATAAAAATAAAAAAAAGATGAAGAGTCATTATATTAAGATATAAGGGTTTAATTAACAAAATTTTATTAATTAATGAAACTCCCACGTTACAAGGATTTACTTTACTTGTACCTAATAATAGAGGTGTATTTTTAACTAATAGGTTAAAAATAAAAAATAATTATGATTAGGTACTAAAAAGATTTATAGTTATTCATTGCAACTACGGATGGATCATTTCCTTTTAGGTTACAATTTATAAATCCACCAATGTATATAATCACTGGAATGAAAAGGTATACCTAAAGTACCAATTGTACTTTCAGATAGATTATACTTCATAATAAAAATACCAATCAATATTTATGATGACACATTCATTGTAATTTATAAACTGAGACCAAAATTTTAAGAAAACTTCTATCGATTATTTTATTTGTTGTCTCTAATTATAATGTCTTTGCAAATAAATTCAAAGTAACTAGTTTTTTGTCTTTATGTTTATTTTATTATCAAATAAGACGAAGAGGATCAAAAGAGGGTAAAATGAGGATTAAACTATTAGAAGAGTATTTTAGTAATGCTACGTAGGCAAAAGTTAGATTTAATATTCAATTTAGACGTTAAGGGATTGTAGCAATGAGCTATAGAAGATGGGGCCGATTGAAAGTATTTATAATTATAATGGCATTACAATTAGAGACAAATATAAAAATAAATATAATTTTATTGTAATTTTATATTATTTTTTACAAATAAATCATATCTAATTAACTTGATATCTAATATAAAATAGATATTTAAGTGAGCTATTACTTCGGTAAGGAACCTAATAACACAATAATGGAGGCGTTTGATATTCTATTATTGAAGTATCATAATATCATATACGCTATTACAGAAAAAAAAAATATATATATATATATATATATATATAATATTTAGAATATGTTTGAATGAGTGGTTAAAGATGAAGTAATAAATGATAGAATGGTTAAATTATGATAAATATATGTTTAAAATTATCCTATAATGAAATAAAATAACAAATGAACAATTCCAAAGTTACTCTTACTATTTAAAACTTTATTTTTGTTATTTTTCAGAATTGAAAGCTCAAGGATAAAATTAAAGAGTTTAGTAATATCATTCCTATATATAAAATTATTGTGCTAACATTCTATTTAAAAAATATAATATTGTAAGAATAATTGATAAGTTATTTTATTCCATTAATGATTATTTTTTCAAATTTTTAAATAAAAAGATAATACATAGTTTGTTATTCTATTCATTGTTACTCTACACATTTCCTTCATTCCCACTTATTTTTTTTTAAATTCCCAAATATAAATTTAGAATAAAATACTAATTTAGTCTTTCATATTTTAATCTAATCTCAAATTGGTCTTTCATTGATGAATTCATTGTTAATTTGATTTCCAATTTAATCACTCACTAAACTCATAAATATGGAACAAATTAAAACTAAACTTATAAATAAATAATCAAATTAAGATTACAAAAATGAGATTCAACAAATAAGTGAGGAGCAGCATAGTATTTTATTCTAATATCTATATTATTATTTGAGTTATCATGGGATCTTACAATTTATGCGTAGCTTGTTCCCTATTCATTCATTAAAAAAATCAAATGCAGTACACACACGCGTAGATTTGTACATACACACACACACACACACACACATATATATATATATATATTCATTCAAATTTTGTTCATTACACTTTACATGTTTTTATATGAAAATGAATTTATTGTGGAATTAATTATCATAAACAAATTAAGGTAAAATTTTTAATATAAAATATTTATTACACTGAATCCATCATACTATACGAAATAATCAAATATTTTAATTATTATTAAATGATACATTTTCTTTTTTTTGGTATAATGAGATACTAGAGTGTTATATTAAATGTTCCTGGAATATCACATATATAGTATATCAAACATTATCATCAAATTATAGGATATAAAATTCTATAATATTTTAATACCAAAATTAAAATCACAATATACTATCAATAAATGTGCTCATTATGTTTTATCAACATGCCATCTTCAAATGGCAACTAATTAAACCTTCTTTTTGCCATTGGCCAGATTTGTTTTTTTGGGGCTAAACCATTAGCCAGATTTGGTTAGCATTTAGTATGGTTGAAACGTGTCAAGTCACTAATCATTTTATTTTTACTTTTACGTTGAAAAAAATGTTATTTTTGTCTTTCACATTTTGATCTTAAATCTTAAATCCTACTTTAACTTAGTCCTCCACATTTATCTTATTTCAAAATAATTTTTATATTTTTTAATTTTAAAATAATTAGTTATCCATTAATAAATAATCTTTTAACTCAACATCTATGGAATGATAGAGGAACTAATTTTTTTTACATTAGAAAATATGAAGAATCATGTTAAGAAAAAGGTAAATATGGAGGACTAAATTGTGTCAAAGTTAAAATGTGAGGGATCAAAATAAATATTTTTTTTATTGACACATATGAAAAGACAGTCCAAAGACCAAAAAAAAAAAAAGAAATGAGCAAACAGAAGAAACTAAAAATAGAAACACACAAGGCAAACTGAAAAGCACAGTAGCACCAATTAGGATGATATCAATTTGGTGTAGGTTTTGTCTTCTTTTAGAAATAGAAAAATCTATATATTTCTTAAATATTTTGTCTGACCTAAAAAAAATCTTATACTTTGGAATTCTGACCAGTTGATCCCTCTGAAGCCATCCAACGTTTGGGAAATTAATGAGCAATTAAACTCCATACAATAATTTCTGGAGAATCTGTTTGCAATATGGTTTTCAAAAGCTGGACCACATGCAACTCTTTCAAGCACATTCTTTAGATTTCTGGGGATATATATAATTTTAGACCCAAAAAAAAGGGATAAATTAAACGAATTTTGATTTTCTAGTTTTATTAAAATTATACAATTTTTTGAAAAAATGTATGTACATTTTTTTAAAAGAAAACTTATCTTACACTTGAATTTAAATTTAAATCTTTTGACTAAACTACCTTTTATTAACTTACATAATATTTTTTAACTTAAAAACTAAAAATGGAGGGTATTCCAATTAGAAAAAAGTAAAACTATACTATATGTGAAATAATACCTTGTTTATATGTTTTAAAAAATAAAATATCTATGTAATTTTAATAAAATAAAAAAATGTTGTAATCTATTTATAAAAAACAATGTGTAAACATTCATATTATATCTTGTGCCTTTTTTTTTTTTTTAAATTACACTAATCATTTATTTGAAAATTAGGAGATTTATATCCATTAAGATATGCCATAATTGTCATGGAAGTTACATCAACAGGGCTTTCAGGTTTGGTTTTCTTTAGAGGCATCATCATCAGCAATAAAGAAAATCTGGTTTAAAGTAAGGATTTGTGGTACGTGTGAGGCTGAGGTCAGTTTATACTTTGTAGTATGCATCACATGAAAGGGTTCCACACCTTATCTTTACCAGGATGAGAACCAAAAATTGGAACATGGATTCTCAATATCTTAAAATTCAGATTTCGTGTATTTGAGGGGACGTGAGCCATTAAATTTTAATAAATATTATATAGTTTTTAACAAATTTATATAATTTAAATCATTAAATTTTTATCTAATTGATCCATATTTTATTAAAATATACCTGCATTTGAACCAATTTATGTGGCAAAAAATATAATCATAACCATTCTGGGGCAAAGAGGAAAAAGAAAAGTTAGAGGGCAATGTAATTTTATGAAAATTTATATATAAAATTTATTTTGTTTTAGATAATTATATATATATATATATATTTTTATAAAAATTACATAAGAATTTTATTTTCTTTTTGATATCATAGTTAGTTTTAATTAAAAATTTTTATATACATTTTTAATTATATTAAAAATGATGAAAGCCACAACCTACAAGGTGCCCTTGGTATTGCCCTTGAATAAGCATGGACATGCATTCCATAGGGTGGAACTCTGTAGCCCTTGTTACAGGAGATTGTAGACTACTTAATAAAAATTCAATTGTTCAAAATATGTCACGTAACATTTTTAAGTTATTTTTAATAAATAATATATTTTAGAAAACATATATAATAATGTATAACAATATATTAATATTTAGATCATTTCTTATATATGGTGATTCTTGATTTAAGAGGAAATGAAACTAAGCAATTTTTTATAGTTTATTATCTCTTTTCAATCTGATAGTTGTATCAAAATTTATCTATTTTATTGTATATTTTTTCAAAAAAAATATTTAGTGAATATTTGTGTCACATCACATGCATATTCGAAATCCAATAGTCTAGATTCCCTAGAGTGGGGTGTTATAGGTTTCTTTACTAAGTGGAATCTATGTTCAACATTTGACATTTAAATAATGAGAAAATAATTATTTTGATTTTTTAATGTTTATCTCAATGTTAAATTAGTCCTCTACAAATTTGTAATATAAAAAAGTTTATCAGAAATTTAATATTAATTAAAATTAATCCCTTAAGGGTTATAATTGGCATAACAAAAAATTATTTTTGATTAATATTAAATTTCTTATGGATCATTTTTTCACTATAAATTTCTAGATAATTAAATTAGCATTTAATAGAAATCAAAATAATATTTTCTCTTTAGATAATAATGATTTTAATAGAAAGAAAAACTCATATGTAATACTTTTATATTTTTATTACATTGTTCATTATATAAAATGTGACAAAATATTCTGTTTTCCAATAATATTACCACAAGTGAATACTTATTATAAGTAATTATGTTATTTTAAAATTGAATTATACATTATTACTTATTAATAAAACACTTATCATGTTTCAATTAAAAAGTTATATAACAAATATATAAAGAATTGTATATAAATCTACTATTCACTTATATAGGTAAAAATTTTTTGATATTTGAATTTGAATTTCTTATATTATGAAGAACTTTCGTGGATGGTCAATTTTTTTCAAAAAGTCTAACACTTGTTTTTTTTTATTTTGTTGAATTTAAATTCGTTATCCAATCATGTTCGCTCATCTATCCAGTCGGGCCATGCGAATGGTTGGATTAGATAAGCTAGCTAAGTTGACCACGGGATTTGGATTATTCACATTTATATTCTCTGGATTTATATTATTAAATTTTTATTAATGATTCAGATTCTAATAAATATTAAATAATATTTATTAATTTTATAAAATTTAAATCATTAAATTTTTATTTAACGATCTAAATTTATTAACTCCATCATTCTCAAATACAAGAAATTCATTTCCTAATTTAAGTTAGTGGATCATAATATTCAACTTGGCCCACCACTTACAAAAGAATATTTAAAAATTTATAAAAGAATAATCTAAAACAAGAAAAAATTTAATAATGAAATCAAATATTTAATTTGAATACTAACAATTTATTCATGTTGTCCCATTGATTATTAAATATTAAATATTTAGAAACAAAATAAAAATAGAAATTACATAAGATTTAGAATATTAAACATTTCACCAAAAAAAAAATTTACATATCCTCTAAATGAGTTAGTATATAAACCCACCAAATTAAATATTTAACATGCATGTTAAGTAAATTGAATTAATTTAAAGTGAATTAAACTATCCAACCTAATAAGTTGAACTTGTTTTGACAAATCTAAATCTTAGTGACAAAGGTGGGTCAAATGAGTATGTTTTGGAGGGCAATTATTAATATGTTTGGAGAATAAATCACGATTTAAGATTTTGATAAGAAGTATAAATTTATAAAAATTTTTACGGGAAATGGATAGTCTTGATAAATTGCCCAATTGGTGTTGAAAACCGAATTTGGAAAATTTAATAATTCTCCACCTTTCCTAAATCAGTAATTTTGCTTAGAGATTGTTCATTATAGAGTAAATCCAGGGATGAGTCCCATTTCCACGGAACTTAAATAATCTACAATACTATAAAATTTGTAATAAAATATGTGTCATTAAATTTTAATATAATAGTTCACATTTTATTTATTTATTTAAAAAAAATAAAAAATAAAATGTAAACTATTGAATCACTGAAAACTCTATAATAAAATGTACTTGCTGCAGGTGATCTACAAGAGGTATCTAAGAGAGGTTTTATTTTTTTTTTGGGTAAGGTATTTGACAGAGAATTTCATTACAGATTCAGAGTGTATCACCTAGACAGTATGCTGTACCTACTGTCTAGCAAATGATTAATTTAAAAAAATTAAAAACAAATTTTAAAAATTAAAAAGTTAGACACCATGCATGCTGTGATGTTCATTATATCATTTGGATTCTCGCATATCATATCATGATCTAATGATTAAAAGTATAGATATTTCTAAAAATCTATTATATTGAGTAAATATATAATTATTATTTTTAAAATAATAAAATTAGCAAGTTATTTAGTCACTTTTTTTTTTCAAAAATTGTAACTTATGTAAATGTGAAATTACAAAAATTCATATAAATATAATAGACGTTATAAGTGGCTATAATTTAAGATTAGAAAAAGATTCAGAAATTAAACTTGCCGTGTTTGAGAATCTATAACGATAGGTCAAATGGCTATAATTTCTTTTGTAATTATTAATTAGACAGATGAAATCATAAACATTCGACAAAAAGGAAAGTTGCTTGGTCTGTTTGGAATTTGAACACTTGTATATGTAATATTGAGATTACGTGAGGAGAAAAATATATAAACACAAAATATTTAATTGCCAAAATCAATTTGTATATAAATGTGAGGAAGAATTATTATAAATTATTTAATCATATATTATTTTTTTTTTGTTTTTAATTTTAGATCATATCAAGTTATATATATAATTTTTTATTTAAAAATTTAATAGACAATTAAATAATTAATTTAATATCATTTTTTTAATATAAAAAAGTCCAAATTAAAAAAAAACTTTATTTGAAAGACAACTACTTAATTTATTGAATAATTATTTTATTGTTTTTTTAAAATTTATATAAATTAATTAATTTATTATTATTTTATTGACTATGAAAAATTAATGTAATTTAAAGAATTCGTAATATATATATATATAAAAGGTGAAAATTTATAGCATGAAAAATTGAGAGTTTGATTCATAAATATTCATATATCTCACATTAAAAGAACTTATTATATATATATATATGTAAGTCAAAATTTTAAATAATATATAAATCAAATTACATGTCTTTTCTTTTTTCGAGATATCAAATTAGAAGTTCTACTTTTCATGAGTATGAAGAATCGAGAAACCAAATCTAAATCCTTTATTACATGCTGAATATCGTACTTAAAAGTCATAAGATTTAAATCATATTGGGTGTAATGTGTGATCAAAATAAAATTTAAAAAAATTAAAAGTTTTGATTGAGAAAAGCATAACAATTGTATTCACCATAATTTTCTATAGCTGAATATAAGTTAATTTAGAGATAATATAAAATGAGAAATTTCAAAAATAAATAAATAAAAATTAGATTATAAATTTTTTTAGAAATAAGTTTAAAATTCAATTAAATTTATTTTCTTTAAAATAATTTCTTCATCAAACAATATGTTTCATTCAAACTGCAATTGTGAGATATGACGAGACTTAATGAGAGAAGTGGTGAATGATAGAAAAGGTGAAAAACAGAGCAAGCAAATGGACAGGGTAGAATTGCTCATTGACCATCTATTCACCCAGACGAATAATCCAGAGATTAAGCACAGAGAGAGAGAGAGAGAGAGAGAGAGAGAGAGGAAAGTGCAACAACAAATGAAAATATTTTTCAGATTTTTTGTTTTATTTTAAAATACAAAAACTCTAAAAATTATGCATAAAAATTAATTGTCCCTAGTTATTTTTCTACTTTTTCTAAATTGAACCAAATTTTGGAAAACAATAATCAAACATGCCCGTCCCTTATTATTTGCTGGATACCTGATTCGGGGTCATTAGATTTATATCTCATTAAATATGGTGCATATTTATTCCAAATTTCTGGAAAAAAACAAAAAATAAAAGGAAGGAAGATAGAGACAGGGAAAAACAGAGCACCCATGGAAAGAATTGCTCTTTGACTGTCTATTGAATATTTTAATCAGACTCAAAGCAATTTTAGCTTTCACTTTTTTTCTGTTTTGAATACATAATTAATTATGAAAATTCGTGAATTCAAAATAATTGTGCCAAGCAAATATTTTTTATATAGGAAAAAAATATTTTTCGTAAGAAGAATCAAACATACCCATCGCTTATTATGTGCTGGATGCCAAATTTGGAGTCATTAGAAATAAATCTTATGGTGTGTAAATAATACAATTTTCTAGAAAGCAAAACAAAGGCAGAGAGAAAAACAGAACACCCATATTGACTATCCATTAAATCAGAGACACTGGAAAAGCAAGAGAGAAAAAGAAAGCAAAATGGGAATCATCGTCAAGAATTCTCTCACGGCAATCGCCTTCTTCGTCCTCATCATCCATGGTATGATCAAGACGCTTCTGAGCTCATCTCTCTTCCATCTTTCTATTCTGAATCAGCTTCTTTCTTCTGGGTTTCTCCCCAATTTTTCTCACCAACCAAACAAAATCTGCAGGGTCAGGTGACTGTTCTCTGAACAACATCAACATCGGAACAGAGCGAAGTGGTAAACAAGTAGAGGGCCAGCCAGAGTGGAAGGTGACAGTGATCAACAATTGTGCTTGCTCACAGAGCCAAATAAAGTTAGGGTGTAAAGGGTTTCAGAGTTCAGAAAGTATTGACCCTTCGCTTCTCTCCAAGGAAGGAGATAGCTGCCTCCTCGTTAATGGCAATCCCTTGAAGCCTTTCTCTTCTGTGAATTTCTCCTATGCTTGGGACCCTCCCTTTCTTCTCTTGCCTACAAGCTCTGTTATAACTGATTGCTCTTAAACAAACAGAAATCATTAGGTAATTAGCTCGATCGGTTTTGAATAAACATGTAAGCCTCTGAATTATTTTCTCTGGGTTTGGTCTGCTTATTGGCTGAATCTATGAAAGAAAATTATGTTTAGTTTTTTCTCTCTTTGTTCATGCCTACAATCTGTGTATAGCTTGCTGGTCCTGAGGTTCTGCTTTGAGGCTATTTGGAGTCTTGAAAGCAGGGGAAATTCTTAGGATAATATAAGAATGGTTTAAATGAAAATTTTTTTGATTAAGTTGGATGATAAATATGTACATAAAAATATGAATGTTCATGTATGTATATCTAGTGAAGTTTGCCTCTTTATCAATTTGGTTTAGCAGTACTGCTTATAGGAAAGAGATTCCAGGAAGCCAAATAAGAGTGAATTAGGAGTTTTAAGTAATAAGATTTTGATCCACAAGTAGTGCAATACTTGATGTTTGCTTGGTGCTTTGCTTGATCCAATTATATTATATATATATATATATATATATATATGAAATAATGAACCGTTTCGTTGCTTAATTCCTATGGATACGAAGTTTAATTCTGACATGATTGTTTCAGTTTCCTAGAAAATATAATCACTGCTTTCATGTCAATAATCCTTGAATTAACTCTAAATTGTTTTTATGACTTATTTTATATTTTAAAATAAATGTTTATTTATTAAAAATTATCAATTTTAATATTTTATTATTAAAATTATCATCGTACATCGTTTTTATTGTTAAACTTTCTTAATTTATATTAAAAACATTAAAAGTGACAAATTTTAATGAATAAAGATTATTTGGAATAAATAAATAAAATAAAATAAAAATAATAATAATTTAATATTGAATTGGTGGACCAAGATGACATATATATATATATATATATATATATATATATATATATTAAAATCATGCATTATAAAGTCAAACAAGGTTATAATTATGAAACGGAAGGACTAAACCAGAAGAAATGGAAAACGACAAGAGGAAAGATAAGCAAGTGGCAAACATGATTAGACATTTAACATTCCTAATGTTTTTTTTTTTTTTAATTAAACATTCCTAATGTTATTGATCCCATCAAATATACATAGTCACTCATATATTTTATTTATCTATTTATTTATATATGAGTGACTATATACAATTTTGGAAAAAGGAGAACATTCTTGTACTAGACTGATAAAAAATGGAAAATGAAGAGGTACTGTCATGGAAGATAGCAGGTACATATTGTTCTAAGGAACACTTCAATGTTCTGTATTGTATTCTGAAGACCTTATATTTAAATATGTCTTAAGATTGGATAGAGAGGAATTTATGGGATGGATCCCACCCCTAAATTATTGACTGAATAATTTCTGACATTTCTCCAATCATATATTAGATCACTGTGCTTTTTCTTTTACCCAATTCATACTTCAGATCTTTTTTGACAAATTTAATGTTAATGTGCATGTGGAGCCCCTAGTCTTTTTTCTTTTTTCTTTTTTTAAAACTTTTTTTTTATTATACATTTAACTATATTACTCTACTTTCAATCTGAGACTTTAAATCTCAGAAATTATTACAAGTTACCCAACACAATTTCAGCCAACAATAAAACTCTATATGAATAATTAATTTCAAATCTTTAAACTTGCTAATGCATCAAAAGAAAAGAAAAAAAGAAATTAGTAACAGTTTGGGCCATAAAATTACATGAGAAAAATGTAATCTCTAACATCTATATGTCTTTATGAAATCTTTCTTTTCTCTTTCATGGGACTTATTTTATTTTATGAAACTTTTATTTATGGAATATGTGTTGTTGTGTGATTCATTATAGTATGAGATGAATAGTTAGAGCTTTCAATTAGGCCCACTTCAACTCTAATTAGCTTAGGATTATAAAGGGTTAGGCTTAAAAGTCTTCTTTAACAAAATTATAATTTAAAAAAAAAATACCCAAAACGCTTGGTCCTATTAAGTCCAAAGGCCACCAAAAAAAAAAAAAACTAATTACGATGGGATGTTATTAAACTAGCTTAGCATATTTATATATTATAATTGATAGATAGATCTTAAGGATTTTTACTTATTTTAACAATTTCAACTTTAATTTGTGAATAATAAATGTTAGTAGACTTATTTGTTAAATGAATATTTCTTTCTTCTTCTTATGATGGAATGAATAGGATTTGGATTCCTTGCATTTGAAAATTTAAATTTCATAGATTTAAATTTTTGAATTTTTATTTGATGATTTAAATTTTAATATATATTAAATAATTTTTAACAATATTTTAAAATTTGAACCATTAAATTTTTATTTAATAATATAAATTTTATTAAATTTTATTAAATTTATCTGTATTTAAATTATGAAATAGAGAAAATTCATTTCCAAACAAATGATTCTTTTATTTAAAGCCAGAGAAGTCCAAATCATACAACAATTTTAGGTAAAGAGTCACAAGCGATGCATTGAATTTACATGGACCTGAAAAGCCAAACCACCATTGAACTCAGAATATTATTACAAAAAAATTATGTGGCGTATGAATGGCTTAAAGGATTATAACTTTGTATAATAAGTTAAATGATCATTTTATAATCCTAAAAAATGGTAAAATAAATATATTGAAACTTTATATAAAGTCGGACGTTGAATATAATATAATGACAAGTTATTAGATAAAATGGATGTTAAAAAAAATCAGAATAATCAAATTAAAATAAATAATTTAGTCAATGGATTAAAATAATTATGCCAAGATTAATAATTTTTAAAAAAATCACTTTGACCCATTCTAGCCCATGTCATCATTTCGAGTTGAGATTTTATTTAGACCAATGAAGTGCATGGTTTCAATCATGATATCGACAGAATTTATTTATTTTTAATATAATATTAACGTGAGTTAAGGATTGGTTTGCTGGTGACATAATGAATTCACATATTTTATTTTGTTTTAATTTATTAATTATGGTTTAGGTGAAGCTCATGTCATGCAATGTTTTTGGTTTTAAAAAATAATATTTTTTTATAGAAAATTTCAACTAACTTAATATGCGTTTACATTATTTTTTGTTGCATTATCACAAATAATATTGTTTTTTTCATTTTAATATTAAAAATTATAACTTCTTTAGAGATAAGTCATACCGAAAATATAAAATTTTTCAAAATCGAGTTATATGAAACATTTTTCAAACTTTTTTCAGGGATAGATATTCAATGACAACGTTAATAAGTCCTTCTGTTTTCAAATTAAATTTGTGTTAAACACTTGTTTATTTTCAAAAACAAAAGACACAAACAGAATAATTTAGGCCCAAATTTTTGAAGTTTTCCTTTCCGAAAATAGAATTATTAATTTATTAATTAGAAATGTATAAAATTAAACATATTTCGGGTGGCATTATTATTTAATTAATAAGAAATGTATAAAATTAACCATTTTGTGTGTGTGTGTGTGTGTAAAATTAACCATATTTGTTGTTTATAAAATTAACCATATTTTTTGTGGGTGTGTATTGCATATTTTGCATTTTTTTGCCTATATTAATGTAAAACTATTGTGCATTTTCTCTATTATTGTAGTGATATAAAACATAAAATACATATTGTGATTTTAAATTTTAATGTTTCTTTTTTTCTTTTGTTAATTTACTTAACATATATTCAATTTTTTTTAAAAAAATAATCATAAGATCTGCAGATAGAAACCTCAAAATTTTTTAAATAAATAATAAGAACATAACAGCCATCTAACTATAGTTTTAATAATAAAGAAATTGAATAAAAATTAAAGTCATAAGTGTGGTCTTTTTTTATATATATTAAAAAGATTAAAATCGAATTCTTTTGCTTAAGTTTACACCGCTAATTTTAGACATAAGTAAATACAAATGCATGAAAACGTAAGTGATAATTAGCTCAAATATCTCAAAGTTTTCTTAGTTCTTTATTATTTTTTTTAAAGAGAAAAACTGAATTTTATTTAACTCTGAGAAGGCTCAAGGGAGACATTCCAAACATGAAAGCTGTCAAAGTTTATGGAAATCCTAGCTAAATAATCAGCTTCCCCGTTCCCTTGCCTTCGAGTCCATACAAAGGAAAAACTGGAAAAAGAGAAAATTAATTCCTTACAATCTTAAATTATTAAGCCAAATTCAAAAGCATGAAACAGATTATATAATAATTATGGATAATACATGAATACAAAATAGAGAGAATTTAGTTTATTAAAGTCTGATCTGATGAAGACGACATAGTTGTGAGATGCGTTCTGTCATATGAGAATAACTTCAACCCTAATACCCAAGAGATACCTCAGAGTGTTAAATAGTCAAAGAGAATTATCATCTTAATTGTATTTGAAATTAAGGCATTACAAGATAATTTATAGAGTTTTATTTGAATAATAATAAAAAATTATATTATTAAAATAAAATCATCAAAAATCTTTTAGAATAATTTCTTATTTTATTATTTGAAAAAAAGGAAATTCATTAATTCTTATTGGGTAACAAACTCATAATTAGTAATCTGATGGGATAATTATTAATACTCTTGGGCTGTGGGTTGGGTCTCTACCAAATGGATTTGTGAATAATCCAATTCATTACTGATTACTCACAATGAATATAAACTCAGTCCATTCTTAGTTTATAAATTAGAATATCAATTGCCTAATTAGTTATAACAATTAATTAATTTAATAGCATAATTAATACTAATCCATATAATATCAAAAAATATTCTAATAATCTCCCACTTGGATAGCATTAATTAAATTATTAGGTCAATCAACAAATACATAATTAGACAATTAATATTCACATAAACAAATGGATGTATGTATATTTATAAACCATACAAATATTTAGAAATGAAACCACACACAAAGATCATTAAAACTGATAGAGAATTAAGTGATATTAACATTGTCATAAATAAGTTTCAATATCTAAATAAAATGGAATACAGAGTGACATTTAAGATGTCATATTACAATCTAAAAGTCCCTTAAGAACTTAATTCAGACTCTCACTAAACTAATACTACATTAAAATTTTCAACAATAGCCATATGAGTCACATGATTTTTGAAAACTCCTATGGGTAAGCCTTTGGTTAATGAATCTGCCAACATATGTTCACCAGGAATGTGAAGCAAACGAGTATGAGATTCAACAATCTTTTATCTAACAAAAAGGAACTTAACATCAAAATGTTTAGTGTGACTAGAGTTCCTATGATTATGAGAAAAGCTAACAGCAGACAAACTATTGTAGTATATGGTTAGAGGTCGTGATATAGAATCAACTAAATGCATGCTAGATATTAGTTTCCTTAACCATATGGCCTAGCAAGTAGTCTCATAACAAGCGATATATTCTACCTCATAACTTACTGGGTAACAAACTCATAATTAGTAATCTGATGGGATAATTATTAATACTCTTGGGCTGTGGGTTGGGTCTCTACCAAATGGATTTATGAATAATCCAATTCATCACTGATTACTCACCATGAATATAAACTCAGTTCATTCTTAGTTTATAAATTAGAATATCAATTGCCTAATTAGTTATAACAATTAATTAATTTAATAGCATAATTAATACTAATCCATATAATATCAAAAAATATTCTAATAATCTCCCACTTGGATAGCATTAATTAAATTATTAGGTCAATCAACAAATACATAATTAGACAATTAATATTCACATAAACAAATGGATGTATATATATTTATAAACCATACAAATATTTAGAAATGAAACCACACACAAAGATCATTAAAACTGATAGAGAATTAAGTGATATTAACATTGTCATAAATAAGTTTCAATATCTAAATAGAATGGAATACAGAGTGACATTTAAGATGTCATATTACAATCTAAAAGTCCCTTAAGAACTTAATTCAGACTCTCACTAAACTAATACTACATTAAAATTTTCAACAACAGCCATATAAGTCACATGATTTTTGAAAACTCCTACGGGTAAGCCTTTGGTTAATGAATCCGCCAACATATGTTCACCAGGAATGTGAAGCAAACGAGTATGAGATTCAACAATCTTTTATCTAACAAAAAGGAACTTAACATCAAAATGTTTAGTGCGACTAGAGTTCCTATGATTATGAGAAAAGCTAACAGCAGACAAACTATTGTAGTATATGGTTAGAGGTCATGATATAGAATCAACTAAATGCATGCTAGATATTAGTTTCCTTAACCATATGGCCTAGCAAGTAGTCTCATAACAAGCGATATATTCTGCCTCCATAGTTGAGGTAGTTGTTACTGATTGCTTATAACTTTTCCATGAGACAGCTCCTCCTAACATCATAAAGATGTATTCAAAAGTGGATCTACGATCATCCACACAAGATGCATAGTATAAATTTAAATAATCCACAATTTCAAGTGGCTCTGATCTTCTAAAAGTAAGTATATGATGTTTTGTACCTTGTAGGTACCTCATAACTTTCTCTGTAGCCCCCCAATGATCAGGACCAGGATTACTCAAGTATCTATCAAGTACACTAACAACAAAAGCAATATCAGGTCGTGTGCATATCTGAGCGTACATAAGGCTGCCAACAATAGATGCATATGGAATCTTATTCATTGCAATCTTTGAATCATCATCTTTAGGACAAGATGATCTAGACTACCTCTTACCCTTCTATACAGGTGTATCATAAGGAGCGCAAGCATGCATGTTAAATTTCTTCAACACTCGATGTAAATAGGTTGCCTGAGATCAACCAAGAGTGCTACAAGATTTATCACGATGAATCTAAATTCCCAAAACAAAAGAGACTTCACCAAGATCTTTCATGTTAAAGTGTCATGACAAAACATGTTTGATCTTATTTAACATAGCCACTGAGTTACTGGCTAACAGTATGTCATCAACATATAGTACGAGTATCATAAAGTTATTTCTATCAAATTTCTTATAGATACATTGATAAGCAATATTCTCTGTGAAACTAAGTGAAGTGATTATCTCATCAAATTTCAAATACCACTGTCTTAAGGCTTGTTTAAGCCTATAGATGGATCTATTCAATTTGCACACTAAGTGCTCTTTCCCAGCTTCAGTAAATCCATCAGGTTGTATCATATAAACATCCTCAAGTAAATCATTGTTTGAGAATGTATGATGAAGTTCAAGATCCAACTGTGCAACAAGAGCAATTACAACTCTAAAGGCATCTTTAGTAGATACCAGTGAAAAAATTTTCGTATAATCGATCATTTCCTTCTGATTATAACCTTTAACTACAAGTCTAGCTTTGAATATTTCAACTTTACCTTTGACCCATCTCTTGGTTTTAAAGACCCATTTGCAACCAACAAGTTTGCAACTATCTGGTAACTCAGTCAATTCCCATACATGATTACTAGACATAGAAGACATCTCATCATTCATAGCCTCTAACTACTCAGATGAATGAGAACCTGACATAGCCTTATCATGAAAAACTGGATCTGTACCATCAATAATGTCTGACTCAAATTGTCGCAAGTACATTATATAATCTTCTGAAATTGCAGGTCTACAAGTTCTTTGTGATTGTCTCAAATTAACGACTAGTTCTCCTATATCAGTTGTAAGAGCTTTTACAATAAGATCAATTGGATTCTCAATAAGAGTGTCATCTCTAATATCATGATCCACAAGTAGAGACGAAAAAGATGGTATAGGTAAGATGGTATCCACACAATACAGGTTGATTACTCTAGGAACACCACTCCTACTGTCCAAGTCATCCTCAAAGTAAAATACTTTATCAGATTCAATGACCCTGGTAGTATGACTAGGACAATAAAATCTGCATTTTCTAGATCCTCAACAATACCCAATGAAGAATCCACTAACGGTCCTAGCATCAAGTTTCTTGAGCTATGGATTATATGGTCTTACCTCTGCTCTACAACCCCATATGCGAAAGTGCCTCAGACTAGGCTTTTTACCGATGAAAAGTTCATATGGTGTCTTTTTAGCTGACTTACTTGGAACTTGATTCAGGATATAAGCTGCTGTCTTGAGGGCATTACCTCACAGAAACTCTGGTAATAAAGAGTGACTGATCATGCTTCTAACCATGTCCATCAAAGTGCGATTACGCCTCTCAGCAACTCCATTTTGTTGTGGAGTGCGAGGCATAGTATACTGAGTTTTAATTCCTTGCTCTTGTAAGAATAGAGCAAAAGATCTAGGATTTCTACCAGTTTCAGTATACCTCCCATAATATTCATCACCTCTATCTGATCATATACTTTTGATTGCCTTCCTAAACTTCAATTCAACAGCAACCTTAAATGTTTTAAAGGCATCCAATGAATTAGATTTATCATGTAACAGATCAATTCATCCAAATATAGAATAGTCGTCTATAAAGGTTATAAAGTATTTGTAATTATGTATAGTAGCAGGAGTAATTGGTCCACTAAAATCTGCGTGGATCAATTCCAAAATAGTCTAAGAGCTATTTGCCTATTTCCTTCTAGCTTTAGCTAGAAGTTTTCCCTTAACGCAATCAACATATGATTTAAAATCAGAAAAATTTAAGTTATGTAATATTCCCTGTCTAACCATCTTTTCTAATCTTTTTTTAGAGATATGACCTAAATGTCGGTGCCATAACATGGAAGAGTTCTTATCAATTCTTTGGCATTTGTGTCCAATAATAACATTAATAGATGTCACAGAGGTAGCATTTGAACTAACATTTACATTCAAGCAATATAAACCGCTCATTAAGCTAGCAATTCCAATAATGACTGAATTAAAGTAAACATCAATTCTACCATTTCCTTACCAAAAGGAATATCCATGTTTGTCTAATACAAAACTAGAGACCAAATTCCTCCTTGAAGAAGGTACATAGACAACATCATACAAAGTTAAACTGTGTCCAGAATACAAGTTTAAAACTACAGTTCCTATGCAATCCACTGCAGTAGAGCTTCTTTCCACTCCCTGAATGGTCTTTTTTCTCTCATTTGGGCTCCTCTTGTGTCTAAGCCCCTGCAAGGAATTAGTTACATGAACAGTTGCTCCAGAATCCAACCACCAAGAGTCTACAAAGGCTTTAAAACTATTGGATTCAAGACAAACTAGAGCTAAGGGTGCAATTTCAAGAAAGATACATTCTTTCTCGCGCTTGTACTTTAGCTTGAGGCAATCTAAAATCTTGTGGCCAGGCTTCTTATATTAATGACATTTACCCTTAAATATCTTTTTTTTCTGACTTTTATTTTTCTTATTGTTCTTATTGAGTTCAAAAAACCTTTTACCATTAGTCTTGCCCTTATGCTTATTTCCCTTAAACTTTTCATTTCGAGCCTTGCTTGATGAACCATGAGAGATATAGTTCACTGAATGACCACGTGAACTTATTTTCTTTAATGACTCATTCTCTTGAGTCATGATGGACATCATCTGATCAACTGTCCATTCAGCTTCTTAAGAGTTGTAGGTGATTTTGAGAACCCCATATTTAGTAGGAAAAGACTGTAAGACTCCATAGACAAGGTAACTCTTACCTAAGTCCACATTTAGAGACTTCAGCTTGTTAAAGTAATTTACCAATTTCATCATATGTTTTTGTACACCAGACACTCTGTTATAATGAGTGTTATCCAATAAAGAAAGATAGTACGCCTTCTGTGTCTTATCAATAGTACGCCTTCTGTGTCTTATCAAACTTCTTGAACGTCTCACTTATACCCTTAAGGTATTCAACAGCAGTGTCCTTCTCATGAATACTCTGTCTGATGGTCTTCTCAATGGTGTACTTCATAACTGTCAGATAGATTCTGTTAGACTTATGTCATTGCTTGTGATATGCTCTGTCAGCAGCACTAGACTTAACAGTAAGATCTACCGATTTTGGTTCTCTTATGGCCAAATCCTCTTTAGAGATAATCAGATACATGTCAAGAGACTCATGCCAGTCATCAAAGTTAATCCTATTCAGAGTTTTCACCACAGACAGTTGTTGGAACACATAAGTTGATGCAACAAAATTAGGAAACATTAATTATGTCTCGAAAACATAATTATAAAACAAGGTTTCTTCTGCAAAATTTAGCTTATGCAACTGTATCACAAGATATTCATTATAATCCCATGTAAAAGTTCTGGACTACAACAAATCAAGAAAGGAAAACTTATATGTACCACATATTTAACCACAAAGAGAAATAACACAAAAATGCATCAATGGTTTCCATATTGATAAGATATAAGTAACTATGAAAGCATCAATTAAAAAACAACGTGGCTAACCAGTCGTAAATATATCTATTTCACAAAATTATATTAACAATGTCACACTGATAAGGTATGTCCATTGTCAACATAATATATACATACACTCTTTCTAGTAGACTTATCATAATATTCAGACTCATCACTTATGATGACAATTAAATTGTTCTTAAATGTAGGGAATGAAACAACAAATACAGTATATGTTGTTTATAAAAGATACACTATCATGATTGAGCCCTCAATAGGCAAACACACATTTAATAAGTGCATATGACCCAAAGTCACAACAAATTCCATATGCAGCTTAGTCTTTAAGGCATGTGCTTAAATTAGGAATAAAATCTAACAAATAATACAAAGAAATTAATTATAATTTATTTATACATAATCAAGGAGAGTGAACTGAATATGTTGTTCTTCACTATGTCTAGTAAGTACCAAAATTTTCTCAGATCAAAATACCTTAACTACATATTATTTTAAGGTCCTAAATCTTCAAGAAATTTTAAAAAACCTATTTCTAGGGCTTAAAAAATAATGGAAAAATCACCATAATTTAGAACAGAGCGAGTGAAGGCAAACTGTGAAATTTTAGCGCTCGTATGACCGATGTGCATGGGCGCATTGTCTTCAACCTTAACCCGCCAAATGACCCGACAACCTGGATTTCGACCCGCCTGTTTTTAGCTTTTCAGACTTCAAAATTGAGATCAAAGTGATCATCATTTCATGATCTACAAATCCCCTTTGGTGATTTTGAATAATTCCCTTCCATTTGAGTGATTTTTCGTTCGAAAAGTTTAATGTTTCGACGGTGATTTAGTTCGAAATCAAGAAGGATGTTTCTGACCGATGGGTACTGGTGACGTGAAATATCGGTGGTTATCAATTGATGGTGGGCTGCTAATGATGGTGGTCGTCGGCGGCAGTGACCGGGAAGGGAAATAATGAAAAACAAAACACACACACACACACACATATATATATATATATATATATATTTTTTTTTGAAGACAATAAACGGTGGTCATATGAATGTCGAAAGCAAAATTTTTTTTTAACCATTTAAGACTCTGATACCATTTGAAACGAATCATGTAATAATTATGGATAATACATGAATACAAAATAGGGAAAATTTAGTTTATTAAGGTCTGACCAGATGAAGATGATATAGTTGTGATATGCGTTCTGCCAGATGAGAATAACTTCAATCCCAATACCCAAGAGAGATCTTAGAGTGTTAAACGGCTAGAGAGAATTATCGTCTTAGTTGTGTTTGAAATTAAGGCATCACAAGATAATTTATAGAGTTTAAAAATAAAATCCTCATAAATCTTTTAGAATAATTTCCTATTTCATTATTCAGAGAAAAGAAAACTCATTAACTCTCTCTCTTTAACAAACTCATAATTAGTAATCTAATGAAATCATTATTCATACTCTTGGGCTGTGAGTTGGGTCTCTACCCAATAGATTTGTGAATGATTCAATCCATCACTGATTACCCACAATAAATATAAACCAAGTCTATTCTTAGTTTATAAATTAGAATATCAATTGCTTAATTAGTTATAATAAGAAATTAATATAATATAACATAATTAATTCTAATCCATATAATATAAAAAAAATATTCGAACAAAGCATCCATTTCATTTGAATAGATTGCATGAAAAACTTCTTTGGCGTTGGTTCTGAAGGTGCCTGCTATTTGGAGGTTCGAAGATGCCTAGCTCAGAGCAACCCGTAGTGCAACTGCTTCAATAACACGAGGTTGGAAGACTCCATCACAGTTTCCTGACAGAGCCTTGATGAAGCTTCCCTCATTGTCACGAAAAACTGCATTGAAGCCTAATTTATTTTGAGCCGAGAAGACTGCAGCATCTGTACTGCAAACCCGGAGTCGAAGATCTGTCTGTGAAGAGGGTGAAGAATTAAGGAAGTGCAAGGCGTTGCTGTTCCCAGTAGAAGAAGAGGCAGAGGCATTCCTCCATTTTGAAAGAAATTTCATGGCTTCCTCAAAGCACTGTTGAGGAGTGATGAGAGTGTTCTTCCACAGTTGAGTATTCCTAGCCTGGCTCCCTAGATTCTCATACAATAATGATGAACTCTTCCACCATGTTTCTAACGTGGCCCTCCATCAATTCCTTAAAGCACTCCTTGAAAGTTTTCTGAACAGGCAGATCAATTTGATCTCAAAGGTGCCTTTCGTGCAGTTTAACAGGGCATGAGAAATTTCTTCCTCTCCACCACAACTAGAGCAGTGAGGGGAGCTAGGGATTCCATTCGTAGCCAGATTTGTTTTGACCAGTAAAATGCCTCTGCTAGCTCTCCTTAGAAAGTCCTGGACCATAGGAAGTAAGTCTAAATGCCACAGTCGACTCCAAAATGAATTATCATCAACTTCGTCAGTTGGGAACAAAGTTTCATGGAAGACACGATAGCCCGTTTTCATAGAATAAGTGCCTTTCTTATCAAAATGCCATATGACCTCATCTCTTCAATTAGAGATACTGATAGGAATGCTCAAGATGAGATTTGCGTCCTTTAGAGTGAAAAGACAACAAAGTGTTGAGCAGTCCCAATTTGAGAGGTCCCTATAGAAGATATCTGACCTTTAGGCCTTCGTCTCCATGATTAAACACCCCATAAGCCCAGAAGTCAACAACTCTTGGGAGCCAAGGATCCCTTCAAACTCTAATGTCGTTTCCATTGCCTACTCTCCATCTAACTCTACGTTCTAAAAGACACTCAGTTGAGAAGATGCTCTTTCAAGTGAAGCTTGGGTTGGATCCCAACCTAGCGGACATAAAGTCCCTCTGTGGGAAATATTTGGCTTTGAGAATCCTGTAGAGTAGTGAGTTTGGTGCCATGCATAGGTAACACCTTTGCTTTCCTAGCATAGTTATGTTAAAACAATAGAGATTTCTGGATCCTAGGCCACCCTTACTCTTGCTACTACACATTCTTTCCCAGCTAACCCACCGAATGCCTTTATTCCCTTCGGAGGTTCTACCCCACCAGAAAGAGTTCATCATCCTCTGGATCTCATCACAGATGGAGGTGGGGATAAAGAAAAAATTCATACAGTAAGAAGGCATTGCCTGAGCCACTGATTTGATAAACACCTCTTTCCTTGCATGGGACAAGAATCTATTCTTTCAATTCTGCAGTTTTCCATAGATCTTTTCTTTTAAGAAAGCAAAGACTGCTTTTCTAGATTTTCCTATTAGTAAAGGAAGGCCAAGATAACTGTCATGGTTTAAAGGTAAGTGAACTCCCAGAATATCACTCGGATGATATCTTCTAGAGGGGGCAACATTTAAGCTGAACATAATACCAGATTTTTTTATAGTTCATTGACTGCCCTGAAGCTGCTTCATATGTACTAAGTATGTGTTTAAGGTTTCTGCACATCTCAGCATCAGCCTGATAAAAGAAGATAGAGTCATCTGTAAATAGGAGGTGAGTGACTCAGGGACCCCTAAGGCTAGCTCTACACCCATGAATTAAACCCTTATCCTCCGCATGTTTCCACAAAGCTGAAAGCCCTTCCGCACAAATGATGAAGAGGTAAGGTGAAAAGGGGTCCCACTGTCTGAGTCCCCTATGGGGAGTGATAGGCTATGAGGCCTTACCATTAAAAAGAAAAGAGTATCTGACATGATGAACACAGATCATTATCTAGTGAACCCATCTAGCTTAAAAGCCCATAGCTAGCGTAACCTTTTCTAAATAGCTTCAATATACTGTTATAGGCTTTGCTGATATTCGTTTTGAGCGCAATTTGCCCCTCCTTTCCCCTAATTCTCCTCTTCATTGCGTGAATGAGTTCAAAAGCCACCAAATGTTATCAGTAATCAGACGTCTTAAGACAAAAGCTGATTGGAAATAAGAAATAATAGAAGGAAGAACTCTCTTCAACCTATTGGCCAGAACTTTTAAGAAGATTTTATAAATCACTTTACACAAGGAAATAGGGCAGAGGTCCGTGATTTTTTCAACCTTTTTAAGCTTAGGAATGAGCACTACAAGTGTGTCAACCAACTTGGGGAGAAAGGAACCATCATTCAACCAAGATTGCCCATGCCTTACTACGTCAGGGCCAATAATATGCCAGAATAATTTACAGAAGGCAGGGTTAAAGCCGTTTAGTCCTGGGGATTTGTCGAGGTGCATCTGAAACACAACTTTTTTGAATTCATCAGCTTCGAAAGGTTTAAGTAGGAGATTATTATGCTCAGGGGTTACTACTTCTGCTATGTGATTTAATACTGGATCTGAAACACTTGGGCTTACAGCAAACAGGGTTGAGAAATAATCTGTTATCATATGATGAAGTTCGTCTCTTCCCCGAACCCAAATTTCATCGTTGTTTCTGAGTGCATCAATATTGTTATTTCTCCTTCTGGCTGACACATTGAGGTGAAAGAATCTCGTGTTACGATCATGATGTTGAAGCCAGTGAATTTTAGCACGCTGCTTCTATTTTATCCCCTCACCCTTACGTAACTCGTCCATTCTTTCCCAGAGCCTATAATAATCAGAATTCGCATGAGTGCCACCGGACCTCATTTTCGAGAGAAATGTATTAATGACTCTTAGTTCATTTACTATTTCACGTTTGATTCCTCTACTCCACTTTTCTAATTCCTTTTGACATCTGTGCAATTTAACTTTAAGGCCCTGCTCATGAGAATCTGCTCAACTGCGGTATATTATTGGAAATATGCTTTGATCAAGGAGCCAACTATTCTTGAATTGAAATCTCCTTTGTTACCTTCCATGTGGCTTATGAAACAACTCTACTGCTATTGGTGAGTAACCATAATAGCCCACTATCACTACATTCATAATGCTTTCAGGAAAGCAATTAAACCATCTATGATTTCCCATTGCTTGGTCTAACTTTTCCTTTATCACGTTATGCTCGCCTGATCGGTTATCCCATGTGAAGGGACAGCTAAAGGAATGAAGGTCGTGAAGACCACAATCTTTAACAGCAACTCTGAATCCCTGAATTAAAGCATTACGATGGTTGATGCCTCCTTCCTTCTCACTTGATGGTAACATATCGTTGAAATCACCGAGACATAGCCATGAAAGCTCATCAATTCCAGCAAGTGATCTAAGAAAGTCTCATGACTCACGTCTGTGTGGTCTTTCAGGGTAGCCATAAAACACAATTAGCCTCTAGCTTAAGTCCTTGAGTCCCTTGATGATCATGTTAATAAAGTTCTAGGAAAATGAGTGAATCTGTAAGTTGATGTGTTCTGTCCAAAGTATGTTAGACCTCCACTTCTCCTTGTTCGATCAACAGAGAAGCAGCCTTCAAACTTCAATTTCAGTGTTATTTCTTCTATTGTATTTCCATGAACCAGAGTTGCTATTAAAATCACCATATCGAGCTTCATACATCACACCATCACATTAAGAGCACGAACTGCTCGGGGATTGACCAAGCCACAATAGTTCCAGTTCAAAAAGAATCAAGGCTGTCAGCAGGCCTAGTTCACAAGACCTGCCGATTACTTAGTAACTTGAGTGGTTTTATGAGCAATGACCAGAGCATTCTCCTTAGATGCAGTACTCGAGCCATCAGGATTCATTGACTATCTGGGCATTTTCATAGCTTCGTTCCACTCTATTGGGAGCTTCTCTATGTTCAAGTCCAAGTTATAGTTTAAAGAGGGCCGGCGTGACGTGGGGTATCTAGGTGAGCTTCTGTCACTGCACTATTCACGCCTGTATCTGTTCCTTTGGTCTGCTGTGATTCGATGATAACGCCTTGAGACTGTAACTACCCGCCTTTTTCGTCCCCTAGCTAGGAACTGATCGCCGGCATGTTTTTTCGGTGAACTGCTCGGAGTGAATTATCCCAATTGAGCACCAAATTGTTCCTTCTTCCTTCGACAACCTTTAAGACACAGTAACTTTCTAATTGACCAAGGCGGCCATATAAGTAGCAAAAGAGAGGTAATCTTTCATAGCGGAACACCCCATAACAGTTATGCCCATTTGGTAGCGTGTTCTTCTTTTTTCTCCTTAAAGGTGATCTAATATCAAGTTAGACTTTGATTCTCATGTACGTATTTCTACCTGATACCATTGCCTTTGTATCGTATTAGAGAAAGCGTCCAACAAAATTTCCAAATTGGATTGCCATATTTTCCGACATCAGCCTCGCCGGTAGTTCGTGCACCTGCAACCAAATATCAGTGAAAAACAAAGGTACCTACATAGGATCCTCCCCTTCCTTCATTCCGTGCGTGAGAATATGGTTGTTGAAAGTCCACGTGCTGCTGACAATGGCCCTTTCAACCTTCACCTCATAAAAGAATTTGAAAAAGATCCGATGTTCTCCCAGTTCCTTAATGCAGACCCCTCCGATAGGGTGCCATAAGTTAGCCAGTGTGTCCCTTATTGAAGCAAAGTGGACCACCTTTCTCTTAAAAAATGACTAAAGAGCAAATTCGTAATTTTCCTGCAGTGATTTCCTCAATCCTCCATGCCTCCTCCTCCTCCTCCTGGATTGAAAGGTTTATTATGCTATCTTCCATTGCTCTTCCCACCTTATAGAACATGAAAGTAGTTGGGTCAAGGAACAGAGAAACTCAGAGAAAACAATCAAACTCTTTACTGCCACTATAAGCAGACCAATGAAAAACCCATCACAAAAGAGGGATGAAAGCATGCGACCAGGGTAGACTTAGTTCCTTATTATTAATTTTATTCTTTTGGTGAAAAATTTAATTTAATCCCTCATTTTGAGCCTCAAAATCAAATTGATCATCCAAAGATAAAAAATATTAAAATAATCATATAGTAAGATGAAATTTTTAATAAAATAATAATATTTTAAAAATTAATTTAATCTTTCAAAAAGACCAAATCAATTCATTATTTTAATACTTTTTAATATTTTAAAGACCAAATTAATATTTTAGCTAAAAATTAATAAGAGACCAAAATTATCTATTTTTTCTATTCTTTTATTCTGGAGGAAACGGAAATAATTAAATTAATAACTATGAAGGTAATGATAGAGAGGAAAAACAATCTCCAAAATCAAACCTAAATCTCTAAAGTAAAAAAATAAAAAAACATATCTAAGCTAAATGAAATTTTGTAGGAAATATTGAATAATATTATGTGTTTAGAGAGCGAGAGAGAGAGACTCGCCAACCTCAATTATAGATATGCAAATTGATAGGAAAAATAATGAATGATTGAGATGATTAAACACACATCAATATATTTAATTAGGAAATCTGTTGGCTCTTAAGGAAAAGAATTGTGTGAAAAATAATATGGACATCTCTTCTTTCATACCACTTAGGAAACACATAAATCTGTTGGCTTTTTAATTATTTGGTTTTATATTTTGTGTTCTTCTTAACATATCTATTCATTCATGCATGCAACCTTGTACCTTTTCTTATCATTTTTGTGAATCTGCATCCGACAAAATCTGCTCTCTCACTCCTAAAACCAAAGAATCAATAATAATAATAATAATACTAGTTCTGGTTGACACATGCAGCTAGCGATATAGAAACAAAGCATTAGAGTCAAAACAAAAGATGATTAATTAAACACTCCTTGTACTTTTATTTGTTTCATTGTCTGTTGAAATTATTCCTTTCTCTGAAAATTTGTGCTAACCTCTCTTATTTATAAATTTTATTTGACATATATTGCTTGTTTAAAAGAATTATTTCAAACACATACTCTTTGCTCTATAACCTTTTGTATATTTAAATTTAAAAAAATTCCTGGGCAGGAGTATAAATGTTAGAAAAAAAATCGATAAATGAGTGTAATTTTAAATTATCTTACCAAAAATGTTGTAATTTATTTCTATAAGCAATTTGGTTGAAATTGATAGTCCTTAAAAATAAAGCAAAATATTTCATTTAAAAGGAATTGGGCATGCTTAAATTAAACTTAGAGTATAATTAATCAACAATTATAGCTCGATTAGTTAATTTTTTTTTTCATCATTTCTTATTAAAGAGCTTAATTTCAAATGCAACATTTTTTTCTACATAAAATGAGACTCAAAACTCAACTTGCCATCAGTTTAACAAAGATATTCATTGTAGCTTGTATTAAAAATTTGAGTATTATTATTATTATTACTCAACTTTAGTAAATAAACAATTTTTATTTAAGATTTACGATCTAATTATACTATCATTTAAAATTAGATTAAAAATTTAATTAAAAATATTAAAATAATTAACAATAATTAATAACAAGAAAATAAGTTAGCTAGATTGGCCGTTAATTTTATTCTATCATTTATTTACAGTTTAATATTAAAACGCTACAAGATTTTAGGTAAAATGAGATTCAATAATATAAACTTGCCACAAGTATAACAAAGGTATATATTGTACTGCTTTAAAATTAAAAAAAAAAAAAAAAAGAGTATTAGTGACATTTCAGACTTTAATAAATAAATAATTTTAACTTAAAATTTAAAATAAATTACACAAATTTAATTAAAAATTAAATGACTTAATAATATATAAATAAGACGAGAGGGAAAAGGAACCTTACCCGTTAATCTTTTCCTCATATCTTTATAAAAGACAAAATTTTATTTAATTATTAGTCAGAAAACAAAGAGGAATCACCACTTGTACTTTCAAATCATATTCTTCCATCCCCCTGTGCTTCTTCCAACCAGCACCCATTTATCCCTTTTGTCTTGGGCTCTTTCTTAATATATTTATTTTTGAAGAAATTTCAAATCAAATTTTGTTTTCTTTAAAAAAAATTTCCTCAAAAATCCTTCATTATTTGTCTAAATATCATTCTAAAATATCAAATTTAGATCAGTGTCCATTTGAGATTTGGTACATTTCATACATTTATATTGTCTTCTTTTCTTTAATTATAAAGTAGATATTAACTTTTTTCGTAGAAAAAAAAAATTATCTTTAAAATAACTAAATGCATTAACTGTGTCAAATCTTAAATGCACAGGATTTGGATTGCAAAATATTATGTCAAGATCTTTCAGAATAAATAAAAGTTAGGTTTAAAATAACTTTAATTTTTAATTTTTTATGTAATAAAATAATTATAATAATATTAAAATTATGATTGTTGGACAACGAATTTTACCTAAACCGTAAGTGTAATATTCCCATCGTCCTATCGCTCACACCATTTGGACCTCTAGCCTACATCCCCATGCCACTTACCAACCGGAGCATAAACCAAGACAACATGGTAATTAATTAATTTAACTGTTGAAAATGCAAACACTAGTAGTATATATATGTCAACTTTATTAAGTGTAGTTTTAAAGTATTTATTATTAAATTTTGTTAATAAAATGGAAAAATACAGAGAAATGTTTTTAAAGGATATTAACAGCATAATATGAAATTATAAAATTCTATATTATATTTTTATTAACAAACCCGTAACCAATTAGTTTTTTCGAGCCTTGTACTCTTGTCTATTTGATAATATTATGCAATTGACCATCATGCATTTCTTTTAAATGCTAAATACCATGTTCTTGTCGTTTTGCACTTGGCCACTTATTCTATATAATCATTAAAACTCTACTCTTCTCCCTCGGGAACTATCAAACTCTCATCATCATCTTCTCCTTCTTCTCTTTGAGCTTTCCCATTAGTTTCTGGATATGATGATGAAGATGAGAGACATCAAACTTTTCAGAAGAGGCTTAAGAGAAGCTTCTTCATTCAGAAAGGTAAGTGCAAGAGTCCTCAAGTGGGTTAGATTTTGCTGGCTGCATGAGGAGCCAAACATACCAAAAGATGTTCCAAAAGGTCATGTGGTTGTGTATGTGGGTGAGGATTTAAAGAGATTTGTGATTAGGGTTTCTGTGCTCAACCATCCACTCTTCAAGGCCTTGCTTGATCATGCAGAGGATGTCTTTGGATTCTCCAATACTGCCTCTAAGCTCCACATTCCATGCAATGAGACAATCTTCCTAAGCATCCTTCACAATGCTGCAGGTCTTGTTCAAGATCAAAGGCTCTTCCCATGTATCTAACATGTTTTAGTTTTCCCATTCTTGGTCATATATATACTTAACTTCATGAATTATGATTGGAACATTAAGTGATTCCTTGATCTCACATATGCTTTGTTTTTGTTCTGTCTTCTGTGTATCACTTGGCAACTCCAAAGGAGTGAAGCCAGCTGTGAAGGCGAGTTGGTGATGTATAGTATAAACTGTATGATTTTAAATTGTAGCTTTTTAATTTTATTAATTTCTAGGATTCTTGAGTTTCTTTGTTTTTGTGGAAATATAAGGTTATGTTTAATTATAATAGATTGTTGATAAAAATTTAACAATACAGATTTATATTAAATTAACATAACAATATGTGATTATTTTTTTTTATGCAAATTTTAACTATTAAAATTTCATCTAATAATTCATTATAATCAAACATAACCTAATGATTTTGTGAAACATGAAGAGATGTTAATATTTTTAAGTTCATTAAAAGATAAATTGGCTCGATTACATAGAATGTCACTCATATACTACCCTCAATAAAAGAGAAAAAAAAAATTAAAGAACGATATATATATAATGGTGCAAGTACAACAAAAAGTTAATTTTTGTTTATTGTCTACATAATATAAGTTCTTTTAACATGGGACTTACGGAAAAATTCAAGTGAAGCCTTTTATAATTTAAACGTGCTATGAAAGGATTTTTTTTTCTTTCAAAAAAGTTGAATTAACTTTACATTATTGACTAGTTTAAAATAAAAGCTTCTTTATATTTTTTTTAATTAGAAAACGTTGTAACAAGATTAAGAATTACACTTAAATTTTTTCAACAACAGTTTAAATTAAACTTTGCAATTCCCAACTTTTGAGTTCTGCAAGGAGAGAAAAGGAAACAGGACGATGCCACCATGCACCCATATACAAATTTTATTATCAAATCAAGTTATGTGTAATTAATTTGAGTATATACATTCAGGCTTACAATTTTGTTTTATTATGGGATTTTAGTAACATGACCACGTGAACGAAGACATAGACTATGTCTAATAAAACAGGCACCAACCTTCGAGTAATATACCACCAAAACAGGAGGAATATGCGAACTCACTCACATTAAACTAAGGCTTCAACTACAAGTACAAAAACTTACGTACTTTTTATTATTTTTGTCAAAGACAGCTTATTCATAGCTGTAACTCTTAAAGTTATATGATGGGCGTATACTTTATTCTATTTCTCCCATGAATTTTTATATGTTTTTTTTAATAAACAGTAATTATCAATAAGACGAAAAGAGACATAGTTTTCATTGAGAAATATTTATTTAACAAAAACTGATTAAATTAATATATTATCGTGCGAATTTAATATTGAACAAAATTAGAAATTCCTTTGAAAGCCTCAATCATAAAGTGTTGAACTTTTTAAAAAAATCTGTAATTATCATATTTTTATTAGAAGAATTTATTAAAAAAATTCAAAAATTAAGTGTACTTATGTTTTTTCTTGTAATGTTAGCATCAATGGCACAGTGCATAGCTAGGCTAATCACTAATCTATCTATACTACTATACGTGGCTTTAAAATCCTTTCGGTCACTAGTCATAAATATTATAATATATATATATATATATATATATATATATATAGATAAATGGTTAAGACTATGTATAGTGACTATCATTTGAAAATAGGTTTTTATGTCAATTTTTTTGTAAGAAAAAAATTTATAATCTAAGCAAGATTGCGAGAGACGTATGGAATCTGAATCTCTTATTACATAGCATGAATGTTGTGACATTTTGTAAATTTAAAATAACTATGTACTGTCCAAATTGATCTTATACGGTCCAAAATGATTGCGCATAATTATTTTTTTAATTTAAAAAATCATAACAGGGATCTGCCTTGGGCACATATGTGAATGAAAGGTGAGAGGTATATTGGACTTCAACAACAATCCTCTTACAAGCCTATATTTATTAATGGAGTTGACATATTGGGCTTAAATGAATGGCCCATATTTTTGAAGCCCATTAGGATTTGAGTTTGTCCTCATTTTAAATTGGAGCTTTTGTCAGGAAAAAAATGGCCATTTTGGAAAGCCCACGCACATCTCTTTCCATTTCTATAAGTCTGCCGTACATATTTCAATATTTAACCTTTTTTTCACCCAAAAAAAAAAAGTTATAAAACTTATTACTTCGAGAGTGCTCTTCAAAATTCGACCCACCCACATTAATAATTATTTGCTAAAATCCTATTTTAGCCTACTATTGAAGGTTTTTCAATTTGATCTTTTATATATGAGTTATCAATTTAATCATTAAAAAAATAAAACTATCATCAATAATATTTTTAAACAACATATCAATTTTGAATATATAAATAATATTATTAATAATGATTTTATTTACAAAGGACTAAAATAAAAAATATTTATATATGGTGGACCAAATTAAAAAGTTAATTCTACAAATGACCAAATTAAAAAATATTTTATTTGTTAGGAACTGAATTAAATAGATAATTTTACGAGAGAAATAAATTTAAAAAAATAGTCGGATCAAAATAAAATTTTACTTATTTTAGTGTAAACTAATTATTTAAATAAGATGAATTGCTGATGTAAAGAACAAATGTATTCAAATTTATTAAGAAAAATTTTAAAGGATCGATCACTTAGCCTTCAAATATTGGGACCTGAAACTATAAAAATGTCCACTTGCTGCATATGAATGTAATATTAATACACATGACTTTGGAATGTTTAACGATATTAGCGTGTTAACATAAACATGGTTACTGATTACTGAGTGATAATTATTTTTTAAAATATTCAAATCTTCCTTGTATTCCTTCAATTTTTTACTGTAGATACCATGAGACTAGTAAGTGTGTGTGTATACACACACACTAACCGTCAACAAACAACATTATTTTAGTTTAAAGAATATGAAAATATTAATTAATATTAACATATCTACGTGATAGACGAAGTAACAAGTAAATATAGTTAAAAGTAAATTTTTTTGTATATTCACAATTTTAAGTATAATAGTACATTCAGTTATATTATACGGACATAATTGTAATATTATTTTTTTTTATTGATATCATTATAATTTTATCACTATATTATAATTGGATATATTGATGTGTTTAAAATTATGAATATATTAAAAATGACACCTTAATTAAAACATTTTAGTAATAAATGTCTATCACTATATATGAAATTCTCACTTTTTATTGAATAATTTGATTGAATTAATATATTATTATCAACTATTACATAAATATATTAATACAACAATTTTTTTTTTTGAAGAATTGGATATGGATGAGTAGTATTTTATATTGATGGAGATAATACAGAAAGAAGTATAAGTGTTGTTAGTGATTGAGACACACACGTTTGTGAGTCGGAGAGCATGAGATCCACCAACCCAAACACACAGCTACCAAGAGAATGAAGGGTGGGCACCATGGCCAACGTTACCACTCACCAACTCACATCTTTCCTACACTTCAAACCTAACAATGCCTCAAAGGATTCAGAGTTTTAGATATGGTAGATAGATTCAGTATAGTATGAATAAATATGTAATATATTGTCAAGGGTCCAGGATAAGACTTGTATTACTTTGGAAATGTAATTATTATGATAATTAAAAGTTCAGATTTGGTTAAGTTATAGTTTTTTTTTATATATATATTTCTGTTGCTTAGTTTTTTAATTAATATTATGATAGGTGTATATTTTTGAAAGATTATATACTTATTATAATATATTATAAATATATAATTAAAATATTATTATTTTTTTATTAATATTTAAAATAACAAAACTATATAAATTAACATGAGTACACCAAAGATGATACAATAAAAAAAAATGTATATAAGTTTTTTTTATAAAAATTAATCATACTTTTGGTCAAATTGTATTCTTTTGTTTAGCTTGCATTGCACTATTTAGAATAATTTATTATTGGTAAGTTGCACTACTAGAGCAACGTACATAATTTTGTAGTCTTAGCTGTGTGAGTAGATAAAATTAATTGATTTGATGACCAAATTAATCTTGAAGTATTTAAATAAATCTAATTTATAATAGATAAATAGATAAAATCAATCATATTTAATGAATATTTTAGAAATAGATTTTATTGGCAGAAAAAGTATTCATATATTTGTTTATGATTAATTTTCATAAGTCATATCAATCTAAAATTTCAATGTGAAGCGAACAACTAAAGTTTGAAACGAAAACATTTGGATAAGGTAGAAATGAATTATTGATCATTTGGAAACAAAAATATTTGACCCTATATTTTGGATTATACAATTAATCTTTCTAAAAGTTCACCGTGAAGCGAACAACTAAAGTTTGAAAGGAAGACATTTGGATAAGGTAGAAATGAATTATTGATAATTTGGAAACAAAAATATTTGTCGCTATATTTTGGATTATACAATTAATCTTTGGCATATTTTTCCGTCCAATTCATGTATTTATATTATTATGAGTTTTTCAGCTTTAAAGAATATTACCACATTAAACAAAGCTGAAAGTGATAGCATACGACAACTTGATTTTATATTTTGTCTGTTTGTGTATGTGTCTATTTCAATATATATCTATATTTATCAAATTTCAATGGAGTATTCTAAGGTTTACTTGAGAAACTGAAATACATCTCAATTACATTGAAACACTTCGCTTGTCTAAATTACATTGCTTTGTACAGAACATATATATAACAAACAAACAACAACACAAAAATGAGACATACAGTATTGTTATCATCTCATTTTTAAGTACATGTTCTGCAACTCTGTGTAAACCATACATTACAAGGAAAAAATGCTAATAATAAAAATCCAAATAAGATGATACAAAAAAAAAAAAAGGAAAATTCATAGGGTAACACCATCCTAACATATTGGCAGAGGAGCACCATTCCACTCCTTGAGGCACTCCAACAAAGGATCAATCAACTTCCCTTCACACATTGCAGAGAACAACTTGTCAAATTCTTCACCAGGTGACCTCACTTTCTCACCTGTGAGCAAATCAGTACCAAGTTCTTCTCTCACAAATCTGTACAGTGGGTAAGACCTGCATTCCTTAATTCTGTTGGGAATAACAGGGTTTCCATTCTCAACCTCAATCCTTGCATTTTCTACTTCTTTGGGCAAAAGGGTCTTGAGCTCTTCCTCAAAAGCTCCTATCTTCAAGAAGATAGAGGTGCTTGAGTTCTTTTCCCTATCACCATTTTCCAGAGCATGATCGACCAGGACCTGTCTCAGCTTCTGCATTAATGGGTATGTTGCACTGCAAGGATCATCAATGTAGGCAAACACATACTCACGGTCCACCACCTTGAGCAAGTCTTTTTCAGAGAATCTTGAAGGGTGTAATTCACCATTCACACCCATTGTCAGGACCCTCTTGGCCACCTGGCTCACAGTGTTCTTCACAGTGCTCTTCAAGTTTTCTTCCAAATGCCTCAGATCAATGGCCTGGCATAATGCAACTAAGAAAGTTGAGGACATGAGCTTCAGTATTTCCACAGCTTCAGCTGTTTTTCTTGAGGAAATTAGGCCCAAAGAGTTCACATCTTGGTTGTGTTGCTCTGCACTCTGGACATGGTTTGTGACAGGATTGGCAAGGAACTGAAGCTCTGAGCAGTAGGAAGCCATGGCGATTTCAGCTCCTTTGAAGCCGTAATCCAAGCTGGGGTTTCGGCTCGCAGTGAGATTTGAAGGCAACCCATTGTTGTACAAGTCATTCACAAGCTCAGAGAATTGAGCAAACATGAGTTTACCAATCGAAGCAAGGGCCAAGCGAGTGTTGTCCATTGAAACACCAATTGGGGTCCCCTGGAAGTTTCCTCCATGAAGTGCCTTGTTCCTTGAAACGTCAATCAATGGGTTGTCGTTCACAGAGTTGATCTCCCTCTCGATCATCTTGGTCGCTTGCCTGATAACTTCAATCTGAGGTCCAAGCCACTGAGGAGATGTTCTCAGAGCATATCTGTCCTGTTTAGGCTTCTGAAGAGGATCAATCTCATGAAGCTTCTGTGCTGCTTTAACGTAAGAGCTTCCATCTAAAATGTGCTCCATTATAGCAGCAGCCTCAATTTGGCCAGGGTGGTGTTTCAGTTTATGTGTCAAGTGGTCGGTGAACTCTGGCTTTCCTTGCATAACCTCAGCAAAAATTGCTGACAACACTTCCGACAGAACACCCAGAATGTTTGCTTCAAAAAGAACCATGGAAGCTAAGCCAGATCCCACTGCAGTACCATTAACAAGAGCCAAACCCTCTTTGGGTTGCAATTCAAAGAAACCACCATCGATTCCAGCAAGTTCAAAGGCCTCTTTAGCAGAGAGAATTTTACCATCAGGACCTACGGATTTGGAGTTGGGCCTGCCAGTCAACAGGCCAGCAACGTAGGACAGAGGTACGAGGTCACCTGATGCTGTAATGGTGCCTCTGAGAGGAAGGCATGGGGTTATGTTGTGGTTCAGAAACCTGGTTATGGCTTCCAATATCCCAAATCTGATGCCCGAGTATCCTTGAAGAAGTGTGTTGATTCGAACCAGCATGGCTGCTCTCGTGGCCGTGTGAGGCAAGGTCTGGCAGGATTCTGTGCCATTCCCAAAGATGCCAGCATTCAAAAATCTGTAACAACAGAATGTTAGTTAGTAATTATGTTAAATCATGGTCAAGGTAAGGATTTTACTAATTTAATAATATATATATATATATATATATATATATTCACACACACTTTATGAGTTGGTGAGACAAAATATGCCATAGGTGGATCTTGTGTAGGCCGATGGAAGAAGGTGAGGCTAATAACTATAATATCGGTTATTTATTAATGTTGTGGCCATTTCTGGTATTGAATTGATTGGGCCCCACCCATCAATTACGAGCAATGATAATTTTTCTTGGCTTCATGGACATTAAAGTATTTCGTCTTTCCATATATTAACCCTCTTTTCTGGGTAACTTTCTAAAATTTTATTTTATTACCCTTTTTCAATTTTATGATATTTGGTTCTGGATATCTGGTCACGATTGAATAGAAGATATAATAAGTGGTATCTTGAGGAAGGGGTAGTTTGATTAAATATTACAGATCGTACTAATTAATGATACCTTCAAGTAACCCAAAATTGTTGTTTGAATTAGGATCAATGAATATCTTACGTAACATTTAAATGCAGAAATTTTTGGCTACTTGCTTTTTCCATACCGTCGACCTAATTAGAGGATTGGAGCAATTTTTCTACTTTAGGAGTATCCATCTGTACCTTCTTTTTCTTCCCAATTTTTCTTTGGGCAATAATATACATGGTCCTCTCAAAATTTTTTCTATTTTTCTTAAATTACAGTTAGTAATATATCCAAGGTTTGATGATTTTTTTATTAATTATTAATTAATGTTTATATTCCACTTTTTCTCAAAAAACTAGAGTCAGGAAAAAAAATTTCGCATTATATTTAAAGTGATTAAATTTTTTCCTTGATTGAATCACTAAACCATTAAAAAACCCAGCAAAGCCCGTTTATGTCCAATTATAATACTCTATGGCCAATAGAATTCCCATATCATGACGGAGTTGTTTCTCCATAAAATAATACTTATGGATCATAAATTTAATATATTTACTTTCAAGTATTTAAAATTTTAAAATTATCTTAAAGAATTCTGAGGCCAAATTTCATTTATTCAAAAAAACTATAATCTGAGACCCAAGAACTTATCTTAATATTAAATTTCAGAATTCCAAAAAATAAATAAAATTTAATCTAAAAATTCTTTTAAATAATTTCAATTTTTAAAATAATATATAATAAATATGTTATAGTTAAATATAATGTTTCATTATTTTTACAAGAAAACCACCTATCACTGTTTTGGGAAAATCCTCAGCAATTATCAAAAGCAAAAGACCCACTAACTTAACTTCTAATTAATCATTATTTAATAAACTAACGTAAAACTATGAGCATAAGTTAAGAAAATAACCATATATAAAATATATTAAATAATTATCATGAATTTACCTTATAAGCTCCTTCTGGAGGGCTCCGCCCTGCTTGGTTCTCCGGTGTGACGTGGCACCGAAGCCGGTGGTGACCCCATAACTGTCAGTGCCTTTGTTCATGCTTTCCATGACCCAGTCGCTGCTGGCTTTCACGGCGGGGCGAGCCTCCTCCGACAGCTCCACAGTCACGCCGGCGTCATGGGTGGCGATCGCCGCCACCTGCGATATCGTGAGGCTCTTCCCGGCGAGGCGCACCACCGGCTTCCGGTACTCCTCCACCATCCGCTTCACCTCCTCTAAATGGCTTCCCTTCAGAGACTCTGCTGCCATTCCCCAGTTCAACGGATCATTACCACCACCACCAACAGTGCCACTGCCATTGCAAAGCTCCAAACCGCCATTCTTACCATTAACCTTGGAATATTCCATCGTAACGACACAGTAACAGTACTAGCTAGCAAAGCAATGAGGAGCGAGGTGTTTGGCGGGATGGAAAATGGAAGAGAAAATTGAAATCCTGATGCGAAAGCTTTTTATATACGTGAGAAAATGGGTTGTTAAAGGAACAAAAGGAAGGAAAATTAATCTTCCTGAGAGAAGGAGGAGATGGAATAGGTATATATAGAACGAGAGGGTAAAGGGGAGAGACATTGATGAGTGAGTGGTGGGTAAGCCGATGGGTTAGTTGAGAAGAGAGGAGGAGCGTTGGATGATCATGGGGATGGAGGGGGAGGATGGAGACATGTGGAGAGAATGAGAGGTGGGGTGGTGTGGCTGGGTCCAAGATGGAGAGCGCGAGGGTAGGATTGTAAATTCATTGTACTGGCCGTTCGTCAACGAGGAAACTAGTGGGAAGGGTAGAGGGGGTTGGTGAGAAAGAAGAGTGACGACTGTCAGAAGAACATTGCGAAGATCCTCAGTTTTCGTGGATTCTTTGGTAATCATTATATCGTTAGATCTAAATTGTGTAAATTTAATATTTGGTATTAAATAGAGAGAAAAATTATTCTTAGTCCCTTACTAATTATAAAATTATCATTTTAATCTATCATATATTAAAATATCTAAAATAATCTCTTACTCAATAATAAATATCACACTTAATTTTTTAATTTTTTAAAAATTGTTAAATTTAATCTATTTGTCAAATTCTAAGTCCTAAATTTAAGGAATTAAATTTATTTTTTTTTTTATAAAAATAAGAAATTAAATGTAATATTTTTTTAATGAATGAGGATTATTTTATATATTTCAATAAGTGAGTGATTAAAATAATAATTTTATAATAAATAAGAGACTAAAAGTGTATTTTACTCATTAAATAAATTGCACAACTTTTATAGATTAAATTCAAAATTTAAAAATTAAAATTGTTAACTTTTAATAGGCATGATTCCATGGCTAAAATTTATTTTACAACTTAATCACAGCCCATATTAAAATATTTATATTTTATATCTAAATCAAGATTTGTATGAGACTTTTTTAATATATACTTATTTTTTTATTTTCTCTTTATATATAAAGTTAAATATGATGAAACCTGATAAAATTTTAATATTATGCACAGACATGACAATATAAACTATTTTTTTTTATTCTCTATACAGTAAGGTACAAACAAACTTGATTAATAATATAATAATAAATCTTGTTAAATAAAATTGAGTGGAACCAACTTTATAAACTTATATAAAATAGTATATATTATAGTGCATGTTTTGAACATTTAACGAAAGAAAATCATATTATACAAATTTATACAATTACTTCTCATAATGTGTGTTAAACGAGGTTGGTTACCCTCTCAAATAAGGTCATGTACATTATTTCTCTAAATATTTATTTTTTTCAAAAAGTTAATATCACTGGTCAATTAGTAAACGATAGAAAAACAGATATCATAATTGCTAATCTAATTTAAAAAATTTATTTAGAACGTCATCGCGTGATCTCTTATAATAGTTCTCTTTTTTTCTTTTAATTTTCACTCTCTTCACCGATTAATTAATAAATAATAGAAAAACAGATATCAATCGCCAATCTAATAAAAAAATTATTATTGAATTTTTTATGCATTAGTTTATCTATTATTACAACTTCTTTCTTGTTTTCTGAAAACTTTTGCTATTATTGGTTGATTTATTAAATGTCTCTTTTCTAATAAAATTTAATTAAGTTGAATGTATATGTATTACACACGACTCTATTTATTATAATATCAATTTTTCTTCGTTAATTCATCGATTATTTATTTTTAGTCTCATACTAATGGATATTTAATCATAAGTAACTATGGATAAAGATTATATATATTTTTTTTTAGCTCATAAAAATTCTCCTTGTTTTATAGAAACCATGTTATCAATCTATTATTAATTTTGCCACTGTATAAATTAGTATATCTATAATTATTATTTATATTAATAAACTTAAATATGAGTCTTTAAAGAATGTATAAAATTTCTAAATTTTTAAATAATTTTTATAAAATTATATTTAATTATAATAAAATTTTACGTATAGAAAAAATCCTTATATATATTTTGCTTATATAGAAAAAGCCTCTGTCTTGTCGCCCTACCATTCCTAATCATATAAAAGGGGATATTTCGTACGTAAATTTTAAAATCTAAGTGAATTTAAGCCAAAGGGAATTTTTTAAAAAATAATACTATTTGGTTTTAAAATAGTATTATTTTTTAAAGAAAACATTCATTCTGAATTAAATTCACTTGGCTTTTAAAATACCTAGCTCTAGTTAAAGAAAAGTGAATGCCTTTTGTTTCAAAAATATTATTACTTTTTATACTTTACATACACACTAAAAATTTTAAATTTATTTCTTTTCCAATAAAGGTTGTAACTAAGCTGATTTAATTTTTAATATAATAGGGTAATTTTATTTTCATATAAAAATAATTAAACAATTTAATTTTTAAAAGCTTATATTATGTAAAAAAGTTAGCTAGTGTTATTTACACTAGATAGATTAAAATTAAATTTTCCTATAATATAGATTAATTATGAACTAAATTCAAGAATATATTTACTGTAACAATAAATAAATATACAAACTTGTCTGCTTTTAACAGATTATGTTTATATGAAAATTTCATAAAAGTTATTCTGTGTAAAGTGTCACATCACATTGCATCAACAGAGAATAAAATTATGGTAAATTATAATACAGTAATGGATTCCATGAGTAAATGATTCAGCGAAAATGTGTGTAAAAATTTCAAAGATGTTATTATTTTTAAAGTGAGACTAGCATCAACGGCGAAAACCTTTTTTTTTTATAAATTAAAATAAATAGTAGATTCCATGATTAAACAATTCAGCGAAAATGTCATAGATGTTATTATTTTTAAAAGGAAAAAATATCATTTTAATCCTTAATTTATCATTAAATTGTCATTTTAATTTTTTATTTATTTTATTTCTTAAATTGGTTTCCATTAATGGAATAATATCACTTCTAATCTTCCTATAGTTGAAATTTCTCACTTTTGGTCCACATTGTAAAAATCCTCACAATATATCCATCAAGTTGAATCTTGTTAATTAACATGGAAGAAACATTTCTAATCAATAAAGGATATTTTGGAGAATAAAATAATTGAGGGACCAAAATAACAATTTAATGATAAGTTATGGATCAATGGTAAATTAAAATACAAGAATGATTCTACAATGCATGTTCGAAAGATTGTCAGGAAAATTTCTGTGAAATTAAGGAGATACTTCGTTATTGACTAAGAGGTCAAGCATGTTGGAATTTGGTGGGTTTTACTTTTCTTATTTAAATTTGTTTAACAATACAAAAAAATTTCCTGGTTGTTTCATCCTCTAACTTTTTCGCCCAACTTTCCACGTTATTCTATAAAAAGTTGCACACTGCAAATTTTCAAGATAGTTACTATGAAATTGTGGTATTGAATTAGAAAATTGTTAACTATTTGAATTCTTTTGTAATTTTTTTAATAAAAATATAACCTGTTATTTTTTAATAATTTCATTGTATATAATTTTTTTGGACCAAATTTCATTGTATATAATTGACTATAAAAAAAAATTGTATGTTATAACATCATTAAATAATTTATAATAAACATTACAAAATTACAAAAGAATCTCTGTCTGCTAAAAATTTGCTTTTAAAAATAAAATATTTGCTGCACTCACTATTTTGAGTGTATTATGCATCTAATTATAATGTAAAAATATAATTATAATATTATTATTTTTAAAAGTTAATAATATTATAATTATGTTCATACATTATAACTAAGTGTACTGGTGCATTCAAAATTTTATCTTATATTTATTTCCCTTCAACTATATATAATTTTACTTGCACATAGTTTAAAAAAAATACATTAAAATTTGATATGCATTTGACAAATGTTAAAAATTAATGAGCCTGGATCATCTCTAGTGATCAAATGGTCTTTAATCTATTATATAATTTTAATATAAATTTAATAATTATATTTTTTTAATAGAATGGTATCTTTAATTTTTCAATAGAAAAATAAATTAAGAATTTTTAAAAATTTATTCCTTATAATTTATAGTCTAACAAAATGTTATCATATAAAATAAAAATATATATCATATAAGAAATAGACGATAAACTATTAGACGATATTTATTTAGTTTGTTCTTCTCAACAAGATATTCTTCTAAATACAAAAGAATCTCAAATATTAATATATTTTAAAACAATTAATTGTTTATCTAATTTATATTAAAAATGATATGGTAGATTGAAGGTCATTCAATCTATCAAAAGATTTTCATAGCTTGTGAAGGTGATTCAAACTCCAGTAATTTTATGGCTTAAGTCACGTCACACATTGTTAGAATATCATATAATATCTAGATAATAAGTTTATTAAAATATTATATTATGTACACCCATAATGGGTGCTTATTAAATAAGGGTAAAATAGTAATTATATGAATTACTACTAAACTCTAACCCTAGCTAGCCTTATATAAATAAGATTAAACTAGCGTACGTTGTATTGAACTCATTAGAGAGTGAAATTTGAAACACTCTAACTAGAATACCTGCGAGTATTTTACAGTCATACTTGAAAGGGGATTTAGGTTGTGAAAACTCGAGATACACTTAATACATTGTGATTTTTTTTTTAAAATATTTTTTAAATAAGATATTAGATTTAATTTATAAATCAATTTATATACATTGCATATCTATTCTATTTTCTTTCAATTTGGGACTTCCTAAAACATAAAAATTAAAATGAAAAAAAATATGCATTGGATATCTTCATAATGTCAAATAAAATTTATCTTTCTAAGCATGAAGATTTATTCAAAACAAAAATAGCTGGCACTTATATATTTTATGAAACATTATAAAATATTACAAAAGGGATGTTGATTTTTATTGAATCAAAGCTCTTAATTTATCAATGAACTACTTTATAGTCTAACGACTCTGTCGTACAATAATATAAAATAGATTTTTATAAATGAATTAATACTTAGTCTCCACATATTGAGTCAAAGATTGTTATACAAAGCAAACCCCGCGATATAAAAGCAATTGCCAAGTCAGTATGTAAAAAAAAAAAAATCAAATCACTGACTCTAATTAAGCTATTAGATCAAAGCAAATTTGAGTTTAATGTGTAGAATCATAATTAGCAAAAAATTAAATTTGAACATCTGCCTCGTCATATATTAAAGAAAAAAAGACAACGGAATTAAAGAAAGACAGATCAAGGCTTTTCATGATAAAAACTTTTAAATTCAAAGTAATGTATTTAAAAAATAAACCCCCCAAATAGAATTTCACTTTTATGGTTTTTCTTTTAGAATATTGTTTTTAAATTATTTTCAAAATCATAAACTACTTAATTATAATACATATTGTCTTGCAGATATCGATATCAATCCACTCTTAAATTTGTACTGACTAAACTACCTTACAATAGGCAAAATCACTTTAAAAAATAATAATAAAGAAATACTTGGACTCAATTTGTGCATCAATCAATATTATATCTCTCTTTATATTAATTTAATAGTGTCGCTTTCATATATATATATATATATATATATATATCAGCTTAATTAATATTTGCAGAAATATAAATTATCGTAAGAGTTAGTTCTAGCTAAGATATAAACTCAAAAACATAAAATTTAGAATATGCTAAACTGAATACTATAAACCAAACTCCAAATGCATTGTCAATTAATTAATATCATCAATTAAAAGCAGGTTTTGCAGATAATGTTAGGCATGAAGACTTTAATAAAGGCCAGCGGGATGGCATACACATAATGGCATGTGCAAAATCATAAACCTAAAACAACTTGATAAGGACATCTATTGGTCTTAAATCCCCCGTTAAGAATTTTTCCATATATATATATATATATATATCATTGGCACATATGCAACTCATGCTAGCTAAAAATAATTTTTATATTAATTTGTAATAGAACCAAAAAATTTAAGTTTTTTCTTTTGAAAGACACAATAAATAAATGCAACGTTATTTTGATAATATTTTAAAACTAATGAATACAATATATTGTGAGAAAAATATACTTTTGATCATTCATTTATCACAAGATTGTCACTTTGATCCCCTCACTTATTGAAATATCCAAAATAGTCTCACTCATTAAAAAATATTACATATGATCTCTCAATTTTTTAAAAATTACCAAATTTAATCTCACTGTTAAATTATAAACCCTAAATCTAAATGACTAAATTTGATATCTTTTAAAAAAATTGAATAATAAATATGATATTTTCTAATGAGAACTATTTTTACAATAAATGAGAAATAAAAATGATAATATTATAAAAGTTGAAGCATTTTACTCAATATATTGCAGTTGATTAGACTTCTAAAAATCTTATATTTCTAGAAAATAACCTCTCAATATAACTCTTTCTTTATTCTACCTCTTTGAAGAGAAAGGTCATTTTTGTAATTGACTCTCTCTAAAAATCCGAACGATGGTTATAATTAACTTGAAAATATTAATATTATATATACACGCGGTGTTACTAATAATGCAATTTTTAAACATTAATATTTGGGTGTATTATGTATGGCTATAATTCACAAAGCATTTTATTTTATTTCTCCTAATTTTCTTACCTCCTAAACATAATATAATTATTTTTGCCACGTAATAGATTAAATAGAATTAAGTTCACAAAGCGAGGCAAATTAATCAGGCCCAAAAAAAAAAAAAGCTGACCAGAAAAAAGAGGAAAATATTAAGAGAAAGGACCAAATTAATGTTATGATGACTAATGATTGGTGTCAAAGAGCTATTGCGTTGGTGAAAAATTAAGTTTTCAGAATACATATGGTAAATTATATTCACATCATATGCTATGTTTGGTATAGGGGGGAGGACGCAATGGAGCCGGAAATAGAGAGGAAAAGAAGGAAAGAGTGTTTGGTATGCATACGAAAGGAGAACATGAGAGTACGGATTCTAACGTGCATGGCAGAGTTGAAGTGATGGAAACCTATAATGCTAAGGAATGGTATGCTAGATTACTAAATTGCCCCCACAATGGTCTCTTTCATCATATACAACTAGTTGGATCTTTTAATACATTACTTTTGGAGATTTAGTTTTATTGATCCTAGTTTAAAAAATAAATATATACTACTTAAAATAATATAAATATTTTAATATTTCTTGAAATATTTATTATATAATAAAAATTAGAAAATATTTATTATAAATAATTTAACATTTTTATTAAGTCTATCATAAAATTAATTTTAAAAAAATATTAATTTAATACTTTCAACATATGGACATTTTGGCCTTTTTTGTAACTCTATTCCTAACATATTAAATAGATTTTGACATCAAAATTTTTCTTTCCATTTTCATTTTCTTTCTTATTCTATTTTCCATCCACTTCCTACCAAAAGAAGTCATAGTTTTTTTCAACAACTTTTAGGAAAAAGAAAAGCGCTCATGACATTTGTTATTTCCCAATAATTCCTTTCACATTTAGTTTACTAAATTTAATTTAGTAAATTAAACTAACAAAAAAATTATAAGATCGTAGGTGAAATGTATTATATATATATATTGAGAGAAAGAAAAAAAATGTAATAAATTTGTTCTTTATTTTTACACTTTATAGTAATTTAGTCTCTCACACATTAATTGTAACAAATAAGTCTTTTAAAAATCTTATTTCATGTAAAACTAGTCCTTTATTAATCCAATAGGAGAAACCAATTTTGAATAAATTTGAATTTGTAAAAGACTAATTTTGTTCAAATTTAAATTTATAATAAACTGATTTGTTATGATTGATTTGTAAGGAACCAAATTATCACACAGTGTAAAAGTGAAAGATTAATTTTATGGATTTCTTTATATATATATGACACGCACACGACTTAATTTCTTATTGAAAATTTATTTATACTCCATAAGTTATATATTATATTTTATTTTGCTTTTGATAGGAAGAAATTAAATTTGAACTATGATTGAGGGTGGGGATAGTGTGGGTCTAGTTTGCATACATATATATATGTGTGTGTGGGTGTGAACATAAAATTTCTTTCATGGAGCCATGGTATATTTTTAATTACATTCTCATTCTCTTTCTTATTTTATTTTTCATCCACTTTCCTTTTACAAATCAAACAAAGCCATAGTTTTTTTTTTCAACAATTGTTATGAAAAAGAAAAATGCTCGTGACACTTGTTATTTCACAAAGATTTCTTTCACATTTAATTTGCCAAATTTCTCATTTTATTTTCATTCACTTCCCTTTTACATATTAAACAGAACCATAGTATTTTTCAACAATTGTTAGGAAAAAGAAAAATGCCTGTGACACTTGTTATTTCACAAAGATTCCTTTCACATTTAGTTTACCAAATTTAATTTAGTAAATTAAACTAACAAAAAAAATTATAAGATTGTAGGTGAAATTTATTATATATATATAGAGAAAGAAAAAAAAGTAATAAATTTGTTCTTTATTTTTACACTTTGTGGTAATTTAGTCTCTCATAAATTAATTGTGACAAATTAATCTTTTAAAAATCTTATTTTATGTAAAATTAGTTTGATTTGTAAAGAACCAAATTATTACACAGTATAAAAGTGAATGATTAATTTTATGCATTTTTTTATATATATGACACGCACACGACTTAATTTTTTATTGAAAATTTATTTATACTTCATAAGTTATATATTTATTTTAATTTACTTTCAATAGGAAGAAATTTAATTTGAACTATGATTGAGGGTGGGGATAGTGTGGGTCTAGTTTGCACACACATATATGTGTGTGTGTGTGTGTGAACATAAATTTTCTTTCATGGAGCCATGGTATATTTTTATTTACATTCTCATTCTCTTTCTTATTTTATTTTTCATCCACTTTCCTTTTACAAATCAAATGAAGCCATAGTCTCTTTCAACAATTGTTATGAAAAAGAAAAATACTCGCAACACCTGTTATTTCACAAAGATTTCTTTCACATTTAATTTACCAAATTTCTCATTCTATTTTCATTCACTTCCCTTTTACATATCAAAGGGAACCATAGTCTTTTTCAACAACTGTTAGGAAAAAGAAAAATGCCCATGACACTTGTTATTTCACAAAGATTCCTTTCACATTTAGTTTACCAAATTTAATTTAGCAAATTAAACTAACAAATAAATTATAAGATTGTAGGTGAAATTTATTATATATATATATATAGAAAGAAAAAAAAGTAATAAATTTGTTCTTTATTTTTACACTTTGTGGTAATTTAGTCTCTCATAAATTAATTATGACAAATTAGTCTTTGTAAAATTAGTTTGATTTGTAAAGAACCAAATTATTACACAGTGTAAAAATGAATGATTAATTTTATGGATTTCTTTATATATATATATGACACGCACACGACTTAATTTTTTACTGAAAATTTATTTATACTCTATAAGTTTATTTTTCATCTGCTTTCCTTTTACAAATCCAACGAAGACATAGTCTTTTTCAACAATTGTTATGAAAAAGAAAAATGGTCATGACACCTGTTATTTCACAAAGATTTCTTTCACATTTAATTTACCAAATTTCTCATTCTATTTTCATTCACTTTCCTTTTACATATCAAACAGAACCATAGTCTTTTTCAATAACTGTTAGGAAAAAGAAAAATGCCCGTGACGCATGTTATTTCACAAAGATTCCTTTCACATTTAGTTTACCAAATTTAATTTAGTAAATTAGACTAACAAAAAAATTATAAGATTGTAGGTGAAATTTATTATATATATATATAAAGAGAGAGAGAAAGGAAAAAAAGTAATAAATTTGTTCTTTATTTTTACACTTTATGGTAATTTAGTCTCTCATAAATTAATTGTGACAAATTAGTCTTTGTAAAATTAGTTTGATTTGTAAAGAACCAAATTATTACACAGTGTAAAAGTGAATGATTAATTTTATGGATTTCTTTATATATATATGACACGCACACGACTTAATTTCTTATTGAAAATTTATTTATACTCCATAAGTTATATATTATATTTTATTTTGCTTTTGATAGGAAGAAATTAAATTTGAACTATGATTGAGGGTGGGGATAGTGTGGGTCTAGTTTGCATACATATATATGTGTGTGTGTGTGTGTGTGGGTGTGAACATAAATTTTCTTTCATGGAGCCATGGTATATTTTCAATTACATTATCATTTTCTTTCTTATTTTATTTTTCATCTGCTTTCCTTTTACAAATCAAACGAAGACATAGTCTTTTTCAACAATTGTTATGAAAAAGAAAAATGGTCATGACACCTGTTATTTCACAAAGATTTCTTTCACATTTAATTTACCAAATTTCTCATTCTATTTTCATTCACTTTCCTTTTACATATCAAACAGAACCATAGTCTTTTTCAACAACTGTTAGGAAAAAGAAAAATGCCCGTGACACATGTTATTTCACAAAGATTCCTTTCACATTTAGTTTACCAAATTTAATTTAGTAAATTAGACTAACAAAAAAATTATAAGATTGTAGGTGAAATTTATTATATATATATATATATATAGAGAGAGAAAGGAAAAAAAGTAATAAATTTGTTCTTTATTTTTACACTTTGTGGTAATTTAGTCTCTCATAAATTAATTGTGACAAATTAGTCTTTGTAAAATTAGTTTGATTTGTAAAGAATCAAATTATTACACAGTGTAAAAGTGAATGATTAATTTTATGGATTTCTTTATATATATATGACATGCACACGACTTAATTTCTTATTAAAAATTTATTTATACTCCATAAGTTATATATTATATTTTATTTTGCTTTTGATAGGAAGAAATTAAATTTGAACTATGATTGAGGGTGGGGATAGTGAGGGTCTAGTTTGCATACATATATATGTGTGTGTGTGTGTGTGAACATAAATTTTCTTTCATGGAGCCATGGTATATTTTCAATTACATTATCATTTTCTTTCTTATTTTATATTTCATCTGCTTTCCTTTTACAAATCAAACGAAGCCATAGTCTTTTTCAACAATTGTTATGAAAAAGAAAAATGGTCATGACACCTGTTATTTCACAAAGATTTCTTTCACATTTAATTTACCAAATTTCTCATTCTATTTTCATTCACTTTCCTTTTACATATCAAACAGAACCATAGTCTTTTTCAACAACTGTTAGGAAAAAGAAAAATGCCCGTGACACATGTTATTTCACAAAGATTCCTTTCACATTTAGTTTACCAAATTTAATTTAGTAAATTAGACTAACAAAAAAATTATAAGATTGTAGGTGAAATTTATTATATATATATATATATAGAGAGAGAAAGGAAAAAAAGTAATAAATTTGTTCTTTATTTTTACACTTTGTGGTAATTTAGTCTCTCATAAATTAATTGTAACAAATTAGTCTTTGTAAAATTAGTTTGATTTGTAAAGAACCAAATTATTACACAGTGTAAAAGTGAATGATTAATTTTATGGATTTCTTTATATATATATATATATATATGACACGCACACGACTTAATTTTTTATTGAAAATTTATTTATACTCCATAAGTTGTATATTATATTTTATTTTACTTTTGATAGGAAGAAATTAAATTTGAACTATGATTGAGGGTGGGGATAGTGAGGGTCTAGTTTGCATACATATATGTGTGTGTGTGTGAACATAAATTTTCTTCCATGGAGCCATGGTATATTTTTAATTACATTATCATTCTCTTTCTTATTTTATTTTTCATCCACTTTCCTTTTACAAATCAAACGAAGTCATAGTCTTTTTTTTCAACAATTGTTATGAAAAAGAAAAATGCTCGTGACACTTGTTATTTCACAAAGATTTCTTTCACATTTAATTTGCCAAATTTCTCATTCTATTTTCATTCACTTTCCTTTTACATATCAAATAGAATCATAGTCTTTTTCAACAACTATTAGGAAAAGAAAAATGCCCGTGACACTTGTTATTTTACAAAGATTCCTTTCACATTTAGTTTACCAAATTTAATTTAGTAAATTAAACTAACAAAAAAATTATAAGATTGTAGGTGAAATTTATTATGTATATAGAGAGATAAAGAAAAAAAAGTAATAAATTTGTTCTTTATTTTTACACTTGGTAGTAATTTAGTCTCTCATAAATTAATTGTGACAAATTAATTTTTTTAAAAATTTTATTTTATGCAAAACTAGTTTGATTTGTAAAGAACCAAATTATCACATAATGTAAAAGTGAATGATTAATTTTATGCATTTCTCTATATATATGACACGTACACGACTTAATTTTTTATTAAAAATTTATTTATACTCCATAAGTTATATATTTTATTTTATTTTAGTGTGGGTCTAGTTTACACACATATATACATATATGTGTGTGTGTGTAAATATATATATATATATATATATATATATATATATGTATGTATGTATGTATATATGTGTGTGTGAAAACAAACTTACTATGATTGAAGGTGGGGATAGTGGGGGACCAGGAGTAAATTCATTTTGTTGGGAATTAAGAGGATGGGAATGGAGATCCATGTGGGGTCCATTGTTACACTAAATTGATTTATAAAGTTTTAATTTTTTTTAATTATTTTTTAGTATATATATGTCTAATTTAGTACTTATTACACTTATATCTCATAATAAAAAATTATATATAACTAACGTTGGGTATATTTTGCCCGTTATGCTCTGTCACCCCAAAAGATACAAATCTTTAATATAATTTCTAAAAGATATGTTTGAACTTAGTATTATACATTATATTTTGGGTTTTCAAAATTTTACTTTGTTTTTATGTAATTATATCCACTCGTTTAAGATTTTATTAAAACGAAGATCCCAACGGATTTCTGATCCTAATTAAGAAAATGAGGTATGGAACAAATTTGTCTTTAGCAGTGAAAAATGAAAGAGAAACGAGAAAAGGAAATAACTATAACAAAAGCAAAAAATTAAAGTTTTTTGGTCCATACCCCGTCATTACAATCGCCAACGAAGTAATACAATTCTCAAATTAGTTTATTTGTTTGAATATATTTTAAATCAATGGTATTTATAAGTATTAGTAAAAAAAATTAAATTTACTAATATATTGTGATTTAAATAAAACATAATAAATTGAAAAAAGTCCATAAATTTGATAAAATGATATTGGTAAGAGAAAAAAGGGCACCATTGTAAACCATTCAATCATATATTATTTTTTTTATTTTAATTTTCAACTATGTTAAGTAATATTTATAATCTATTATTAACAAATTTAAAAGATAGTTAATTAATTAATTAATTATTTATTTCGTTGATTTTAAAGAATGTTCAAATTTTAAAAAATTCTCAATTTAAAAAATGGTTAATTAATTCATTAATTTATTGTTTATTCTAAATAATTATCATATTTCAAAAAATAATTCATTAATTTTTTATTCACTCTAAAAAAATTCTTGCAATTCAAAAAATTATCAATTCAATAAACAGTTAATCAATTTATTAATTAATTATTTTATTATTTTTTCTTTGACCCTAGAAAATTTATATATTTCAAAACATTCATAATATATGTATAAGAAAGATGAAAAGATATCGTATGAAGAATTATGGGTTTATTTAAGGAAATTTTTTTATCGGTCAACAAAACTTGCACATTAAAATGAGTTTACTTTAATTATATATAATAGAAATACTAAAGCATAACAGTTTGTTAATCAATCATCTTGGTTCAAATGACTATTTATTTAATAGTGACATTTTAAAATATTATAGTATTTGTTAATTCTACTAAATTTTAAGTTAACTTTTTGATTTGTAATGAACTTGTTAAAAGAAATGACTCAAATATGTATTAAAGAAATGAATTTCGGTCCAAGGGTGTCGTCAATTTCTGTTCATAATTTTAAAAACTAGTTATTTAATCACTTTATACTCACCACTTAAGATTGGCTCCTATTCTAATTAATTAATATATTAATTCTATTCTTATTAGACTAAACTTTTTTTTTTAAAAAAATTTTCTCCAAGGGTGACATACTCAGGAGGTCAGCAATTAGTAGTTTAACCTTATGTTCTTAAATGGAGTTTAATTCTGTAATAATAATTAGAAAATAAAGTGGACATAAATAAGTATTATATATTTAACTTTGTTCTATGCCAGTTGCATGTCAGACCATAACGTAGTGGTCATCTAAAAGTGAAGTGAAGATATGGGCACATGTGCGGCATGTGCCAAGTAATTTTTGATTGGCTCACATACTCAATCACAAATTATGTTGGGTTAGGTTAATGTTCACCACACTAACCAAACCTCCTTTTTCCCGTGTAAAAGTGCGTTGGGTTAAGCTTAATAGGTTAATCTTCTTATAAAGTAATGGGTTAAAAATTTCATTTTGCTTCACTTAGTAGGTTAAGCAGATTGACTCACTTAACCCACTAAGAAATATAAAAATTCAAATATAGTTTTGTTTAAGTATATATCTTGTTTAATCAATTAATTTTTATATCAGTATAAATAAACAAAAAAAAAATAACTAAAATAAAAAATAACTTTCAATAGATTAAAATAATTAAAGTAATATAATAATTCATTAATAATAAGAATATAATTATGAACAGAATATTTAAATATGACAAATTACAAAATAATAGAGATAATACAACATTTACATTAAAATTAACCTTTTTTTTTTTTGAATAGGAAAATGCAATGGGTTGGGGCGTTGAACTGAGTGAATGAAAAATAAAAAACAAACAGGCAACCTATTTAACCCGCAAGTTGGTTCATTTAACTTACGGATTAAACGGACTAAGTTGATAAAAGTATATTAAATAGGTTCTCAAAAAAATCCTTCAACCTAACACACCTAAAATGTGGGTTAAACAAGTTTGACCTAGTGAGTTGAGCTAATTTTAACACCTCTATTTTCACCCACCTTCCTACCATACCAATTATTTAGATAATAGTAATAATAATAATTATTATTATCATAGAGTTTCTCACTTTACAAATAAACGATAAATATAACTGAAAAAATTTGTCAGTGTATATCGTATTTCAAAATAATTAAGTTCTATATTATTTAAAAAATTAGCCTATAAGTATATATATTAACTTTTAATAACAAACTTGTAAAGAATTAATAAATAAAAGTGATATTGCATATATAATTTTAAGTTGACAGACTTAAATATATTTTAAATTAGAGATTTTATTTCTCTCCGACATAAATAGATCATCTTTAATTATTGGAGATTTTAGATTTAATGGTCCAAAATATATCATATTATTTTTTAATTTAATTTTAATAAAAATTTTTTAATGATTTTGATAATATGTAGATATGTTTTTATTTTAGATTTATTTTTATAAGATGCTATCTTATTCAAAAGAAAAATAAATAGTGTTTAATAATTTTAAATTTATTAAAAAATAAATATTAAGATATGAGAAATAAACAGTAAATTATTAAATATTATTTATTTATGATCTTAAATAAAAAATTATCTTATGAAATAGATTTAAAAATAAATATATCTATATGTATTATTATTATAAATTACTCAAAAACATTAATTTGTATTAATATTAAATTAAAGAATAATATAGTAAATTTAAGATCATTGGATTTATCCAATGGTCCTAAATTCATTTTCTAATTACTTGAAAATCTTTAGTAATTGGAGATGATTTGCGCCCCTCCCCCAACCACACTGATGATAGCGGAATTATAACACGTAATTGAACATGATCACAAATTGGGAGAATAAATAAATCAACAATCTGACCTGATGAAGATGACATCGTTGATCTGAGTATTGGTTGAGTCTAACAAGTTTAACCTACAATGCCCAAGAGCGTTTCTCAGAGTATTTTGACAGTAGAGAGAGAATGACAGATTCGATATATATCTAAAACTAGGGCTTCAGTGTGTTATTTATAGGATTTTATTTAGTAATATAATTAATTAATATCGTTACAGTAAAATCCTCCAGAATCTTTAAAACAATTTTAAATTTAATTAATCAAACAAAATCAAGCCCATAAAATCTCTCTATGGGTAACAATATTAAATTAGTAATCTGACGGGATGATTACTAATACTCTTGGGCTGTGGGTTGGATTTCTACCCAGTGGGCTTGTGGATAATCGAACCCATCACCGATTATCCACACATATTAAAATAAAACTCAGTCCATTCTCAGTTTATAAATTATAACATTAATTGCCTAATTAGAATTAACAAGGTACTAATCTAATAAAATAGTTAATGATAATCCATAAAATATTAAAATTATTCCAACAATCTTCCACTTGGATAACATTAATTAAATTATTAGATCAATAAACGAATAACTAATCAGGTATAATAATGTTCTCATAAACACACGGATGTGTGTATATTTATAAACTATACAAGATTCAGTGGTGAAACTATACACATAGATCATTTAATGCTATAATTAGTTATAACATGAAATTAATCTAATAGCATAATTAATGCTAATCAAAATAATATTAAAAATATTCTAACAATCTCCCACTTGGATAGTATTAATTACATTATTAGGTCAATAAACAAATACATAATTAGGCACTTAATATTCACATAAACACATGGATATGTGTATATTTATAAACAATATAAAATTCAGAAATGAAACTACACACAAAGATCACTGAATCCGATAAGGAAACAAGTGATATTAATATTGTCATAAATTAGTTTCAATATCTGAATAGAATGGAATACAGAATGACATTTGAAGCATCATATTACAATGCAAAAGTCCCATTTGGACTTAACTCTGAAATTTGGTGTTAAATTGCACCATAAAAGCCCTTTAAGGACTCAACTCATAAATTTAGTGTCAAATTGCACCACAAAAGCCCCTTAAGGACTCAACTCATACTCCCACTAGACCAAAGCTATATCAAAATTCAATAAGACTCATATGAGTTATACAATTTGAATTACTCCTATGGGTAGGCATTGGTCAATAGATCCGTCATCATATGCTCACTACAAATGTGAACCATGCGAGTTTGAGATAAAAATTCAAAAATGAAATCATGGATCAAGGATATTAAATCCGATAAGGAAAACACTATTATAAACGCCAGCAAAATTTCAATTTTGAATTATGTCTAAAATTTTGCATAACCAAAACATTGAATCCGATAGGGAAACAAATGTTATAAGTGCCAAAATATGCCAAAGTGTTCCTTAAGAACACAACTCAGACTCTTACTAAAACAACACATCAAAATTCGAATATACCCAAGAGTCATATATTTCCAAAACTCTAATGGGTTTGTGTTGATAAACGGATCACCTAAAATGAGTATGCGATATACAGATTTTCTCTCCAACAAATAGGAATTGACTATCAAAATTTGATACAACTGAAATTCCTGTAACTTTGAGAGAAGCGTATAATAGAGTAATGTCGCAACAAAATGGTCAAGACTTAAAATATACACATGACGAAAATTGATTTCCTTGACCATATTCCTTAAAGAGTGACCATCACAAAACTAGCGATATACTCTTCACTTTATATATATATATATATATATATATATATATATAAGGCAGCTATAAATGTCCATTTGACACTTCTGAACAAAATAACTCCTTCAAAAACATCTTATAGATGTAATTAGAAGTGGGTTTAGGATCATCATAACTGTCTTTGTAGCTTTCTAATAATCACGCCCAGAATTACTTAAATATATCTGCCAAGCACACCAACAAGGAAAAATAATGTTCAAATGTGTGCACACTTGAGCCTATATATTAGGTTATTAACAATTGATTCACATGGAACTTTGCCTATCAAAGTTCTCTCTTCATCATTTAGGACATAATGATTTAAACAACCTATCACCACTCTGCACAAGTGCACAAGGAGTGCAAGAATACATATCAAATTTCTTGAGCACTCGTTCAATATAGATTGCCTGAGATAAACCAAAAATGCCACAAGATCTATTACGGTGAATTTGAATTCTCAAAATAAAAAAACATTTACCTAAATCTTTCATATCAAAGTGGCATGACAAAATGTGGTTTGTCTCATTTAATAAGCACACTGAGTTATTGGCCAAGAGGATGTCATCCACACACAACATATCCTCATGAAAGTCTTCATCTGTGATTACAGTGCCTACATAGCTAACTGTAATTGAACTTCCTTCCAATTCAAGAATGGTTTATTATTCTTATTGCTTGTCTTAAATCCATACGTTTTCTTGCCATAGGCATTGCCTTCACTTTTCTTTACTTTTCAATTTCACATTTCCAGCCTTGCTGGATGAACCATGTGAAATATAGTACATTAATTATGAGAATTCACCTTCTTTATTGATTCTTCCTCTTGCGTCATTTTAAACATCATATGATTAATAGACCACTCTAACTCTTGGGAATTATAAGTGGTTCTCAAGACCTCATATTCAGCAGAAAGGGATTAAGGAACTCTATAAACTAGGTTGTTCTCATCTAAGTCCACATCTAGGATTTTAACTTGTTGTAGCAGTTAACAAGCTTCATCATGTGCTCACACACTCCTGACACTTCGTCATAGTGAGTGTTATTTAGTAAAGAGAGATAATAAGCCCTTTTAAGTTTTATCAGACTTCTTGAATACTTTACTAGCCACTTTAAGATATTCAATTGCGATGTCCTTTTTAGGAATACTTTATCTAATAGTTTTCTCAATCATATACTTAATGACAGTCAGACAAATCTTATTGGACTCATACCACTGCTTATAGTAAGCCTTGTCAGCAACGCTAGGCTCAACAGTGAGATCTATTGGCTTAGGTTCTCTCATACCTAAATTCCCTTGGTGATCATTAGATACATATCAAAGGACTCAATCCAATTTTCGTAGTCTATTTTGTTCAGAGTTTTCAGCATAAATAGTTGTAAGAACAGAGACGCTAAGGGAAAAAACAAATAGGAAACATATAATTATGTCCCAGACACATAATTATATATATAACAAAGTTTTCGTAATAAGACTCAACTTCAGCAACTGTGTAACAAAATACTCATCATATCCTGCCTAAGGGCTCGGATTATGATAAATCAAGAAAAATCATACATACCAGGGAAGCTCATTATCGAGAGAAACGACACAAAATGCACCCACAATTTCCATATCGATAGGATATGAGAAACCATGAATATATCAATCAACAAATCGCCGTTGACAAGCTACAAACAGGTCTTATTCACAAAATTATATTGACAATGTCACACTGATAGAGCATGTCCATTATCAATATAATATTTACATACGCTCTCTCTAGTGAACTTATCACAGTATTATGACTCATCCTTGATAATGGTAATTAAATTATTCAAAAAAAATGTAAGAAATTAAATGACAAATACAGTATAAATTAATTTATAAAAGATATATCACCATGATTGGACCCACGATAGGCGAGCACACAATCAATAAGAGTATGTAAATCAAAGTTATTACAATTTCCACACACAACTTATTCCTTTTAACACATGTGCTTAAATTAGGAATAAAATCTAATAATTAACGCAAAGAAATTGATTATAATTTATTTACACATAATTAAGGAGAGTGAACTGAACATATTATTCCATATTATATCTAATCTTTACATAAAATTTTTCAGGTCAAAAGACCTTATCTACACATTATTTTAAGGCCCTTCATTTTCAAAAGTTTCAAAACTCTTATTTCCAGGGCACAAAACATTCTGAAAAAAATCATCATAATTTAGATCAAGGTGAGTGGAGCTAATTTCAAAAATTTGAAGTTCATCTGACCGGCGGTGTGCGTGAACCTCGTCCACACGCACCTTCTTCAACCTCTAGCGGGTCGAATTGACCCACCGGTTTTCTGCTCCTTAGACTTCAAAATTGAGACCATTTTAATCTTTTCAGTTCAAAATTGGTTCATTGGTTCGAGATGGGGCACACCGGTGACCCAAGTTGACAGCCATGATTGTCTCTATTTGAATCACCGGCAACCACAACTACTTCGAATGGTGACGGGGAAAGAAAATTTCATGCCGGAAGGTGAGTTTCTTGTCGGCAATAGTGACCAAGGAAGGCAATGATCATTACAAAAAAAAAGGAATAAAATTTTATAATCCTTAAAATGACTCTCATGAAGACGAGATCCAGAGAAAATGATTAAAAATTTTTTTTTTAATAATGTACAAGAAAATTTACTCATCAAAATTCTTATCCTAAGCTTGTTATGGCTTACACAATATTTCCCTAAATATTTCAAAATATTTATCTAACCTTAGTCTTCTCTAATTCAACCCTTCTTAGACCTTAAATAGGCTCATGGAAGGTCATGGTGACAAAATTTTAAGATAAATGACCATAGGGCAAAAGAGATTGGTTATAAAATATTATGGTGTGTTCTAAACTCAATTATATTTTCATACCATAGCCAACCCTTTTTACCCTTACATTACCATGAAGACCATTCAAAAAGAAGAAGAAGGAAAAGGAAGAAGAGAAACTAGAATATGTTAAATCATGTTACGAAGACGAGATTAGAAAAAGGAAATTTTAAAATTTAATAATCCATTAAACTGTGGCTCTGATACCATTTGATAGCGGAATTAGAACATGTAATTGAACATGATCACAAATTAGGAGAATAAATAAATCAATAATCTGACTTGATGAAGACGACATCGTTGATCTGAGTATTGGTTGAGTCTAACAAGTTCAACCCACAGTACCCAAGAGCGTTTCTCAAAGTATTTTGACAACAGAGAGAGAATGACAGATTCAATATATATCTAAAATTAGGGCTTCAGTGTGTTATTTATAGGATTTTATTTAGTAATATAATTAATCAATATCATTACAGTAAAATCCTCCAGAATCTTTAAAACAATTTTAAATTTAATTAATCAAACAAAATCAAGCCCATAAAATCTCTCTCTGGATAACAATATTAAATTAGTAATCTGACGGGATAATTACTAATACTCTTGGGTTGTGGGTTGGATTTCTACCCAGTGGGTTTGTGAATAATCGAACCTATCACTGATTATCCACATATATTAAAATAAAACTCAGTCCATTCTCGATTTATAAATTATAACATTAATTGCCTAATTAGAATTAACAAGGTACTAATATAATAAAATAGTTAATACTAATCCATAAAATATTAAAATTATTCCAACAACTGACACTAACTATAATTAAGAACTTTGCAAAGTAATATAAAAAATAAAACTCCATTAAGATAAATATTTAAAATTGTCCAATATAATACACACACATGTATATATATATATATATTCGTATCTATTTGGTTTAAATTACATTAAAATGTTAAAAGTACTACTAAACTGTGGGCCAAAGAGCGTGTCCATCTAAGATGGTGTGAGAGGGTCCTATTACTCTAAGAAAACCCCCAGAAAATCCTTAATTGCGATATCAAAGGAAATATATAGAATATTTGTTAAATTTAGTTCGTGTCTTTATTTATATATATCAACTAAGTATGGTGAAAATTAAGTATCACAAGTAATTTTAATTGTTTATAACTATGCGTGTGATTTCATAAAAACAATTTATCCAAAAGAAGGAATATGAATTTGACATTGAGATTGCATCGATGGCCAAAAGAAAAACCATTAAGATTGCATCGTCAGTTTACAACAACTTTTTCTTCCTAATTAATTTCTCACAATCCAAGATTCATAGGATGACGATTACATGGAGCGAGAACTGTCTCTTCACTTTCCATCTTTATTCTTTATTTTGGGAAAGATTTTTTTTCTTCGTCACCGTTTCCTGCGGGATGTAAATTTCTACGGATCCTTACATAGAATTTTAATTTTTTTTATAAAAATTAAAAAATTAATATATATATATATATATATATATATTACATACTAAAAAAATTAGACTTGAAATTTAAGTTATTTATTTATGTTATTAACAAGTCCTAATTAAGTTTATAAAAATTATAAATATTCAAATAACAAGTTTTATAAATTATAATAGATAACACTTAATAAGATAGGTTAGTTTTAATAAAAAAATTTTAACAAAAAAAATTAAATTTAAAATAAAAAATTAAAATAACTTTAATTCTTATGTTTATGCTTAATTTTAAATTAAAAAAATTAATATTATTATTTTTTTAATATTCATTTTTCATTTTCTATTACAATGTCCTTGCAAACTTTAAAATATTTTAAAAGTAATTTCTTGATATTGTCAAAGTTTCAAAAAAGTGGAAGATTGATACGTAATGATTGAAATTATTTTTTAAATTAAATTGATATTTTTCTTTTAGTTATTAAAAATATAAATAACAAGCAAAATAATTTAAAATACAAAGTTTAGTATATATATATATATATATATATAAAATTAGATAGAGTTGGCAGAAACAGTGACCTCATAGGGCAGGGGCTGCTATGATCCGCCCATCCCTAAACTTCCTTCAATAATTTTTCTTTATATATAATATATATATATATATATATATATAAACTTAAATATACTTTTTTACATTTTCAATATCAAATATTTTAATTAACAAATGACAAATGTACGATGAACTAATAATAACATATTTTTTTTAGTCCATTGAGATTTTCATTCAATAAAAGAGGTAGATTCTTTCCTTTTCATGAACTATGAGTTAAACATTTTAGTTGGGGAAAAATTTTTCATTTATTATTTGAATGTACTATATACATTGAAAGTAGACTATCCCTTCATTCATTTCACCTATACTCGCTTTAATAGAATCATGGAATTAAAAGAAGTAGTTTTCTTTTTATATTTTGTATGCTCTTAACTATAGCATTTAAAAAGAATTAGATTTTACACATATAAAACAACTTTTTGAAGAGATGCCATTTCCTATTCTTACGTTTTCCTTGTTATATAATTTGTAATGTTGTGTGAAATAAAAATGTCCCATTAGAAAGAGAATGAGTAAGTCAAAGGTATGTTCATGAAATAATAGCCATTTTGAAAATTCTATAAAGTTTCAAGCAAGTTCTATTTTCATAGCGTGTATGCATCTAATGGAAATTCCTTGAGATGAATGGATTCCTTAACTAATTAGTATCCATCAAAAGTATATTCAATAAAAAGATAATTATTTTAATATATTCATATTTTATAAATTAAATATTTTGGTTCCTCACTTATAATTTAATTGTCAATTTAGTCATTCTTTGACTTCTATTATTAATTGGTCCTTCATAGACATTTCTATTATCAATTTGACCCACCACTCATCAAAATGTTATCACTTTTAAATTTTCACTAGTTTAAATACTAACACATGATTTAGTTCAAATTTAGCCAAGATTAAATGACCAAATTGAAAATAAATTGATAAGTTAAGGATTGAATTAAATATAAATTGATGAGTGTGGGATAAAATTGAGATTAAAAATCATGAGGAATTAAATTGAAAGTTTCTATGAGTGGAGGATTTAAATAGCATTTTACTCTTTAAATTTATATAAATTACGATATTTCTTTGACAAAAAATTTACGTTTTAAATTTAGTCAAAAATAAATTTATAATACGATGACGTAGTCTGAGCTTGAAGAAAAGAATATAAGAATATTAACAAGAGACCAAGTGTGGAAAAATAATATTTTAAGCAAAGTCGGCTAAAACTTTAATGACATAATTAACAAGAAATAATAATAGTGAGGTTCGGCTACCTAATTTAATTAATGGCTTTAATTAAATTAGTTGCAGGTCATAGTTAATTTTCCCATTTTGGGTATACGTACATGTATGCGAACTGTCGCATCACTTGTTCTTTCCAGGAGGAACATATCAGCATGCGTATGACAGAAACAGTACAGTCCAAGTCAAAATTATTTTTCAATTTTAAAATAATGAGAAATTTAGAAGTAAAAGATGCCATTTTTATTTTTTTTAAAGAGGCAGTTCTTATATATTTTTGTTTTATTTTATTTTATTTTTACATTCCTGAGCAGAATATCAGACCTAATTAAGTAGGTTTCAAAATCCTACACCGATGCGTGTGCATGGCTGGCGGCTTTTTATTTCAATATCATTTAATTTATGAATCATATATTTTTTTAAGTCTTTTTTTTTTTGTAATTATAAAATTAATTGTATTAATATAATTATTATATTGTGTATATTAAAAAATATATATGACAATGATATGTTAAAATATATCCATTGTATGTTAATTTAAAATAAATTTTTTATTTATATTTTGATATCTATATTTTAAAATTTTATTTATGAACTCAATTTTTTTTAAATTTCAATTTATCTCCTTTTTTTTTATTTTTTTTAGTAATTCTATAAAATATTAGTTCATAAAATAAAAATAAGAATAATATTAAAAAGTTATGGAGTTATTGAAAAGATTAAAAAAAAGTATATAATTGAATAAACAAAGTTATAAACTAATATTTTTATATGGGTTATTAAAAAAATAAAATGTAGAAGGAGTATATTAAAAAATTCAAAATGAATTTTTGGCTCATAAATAAAATTTAAAAATAATAGGATCAAAAATATAAAAATAACAAGTTATTTTAAATTAAAATATAATTAATATAATATAACACATTATTGTTACATATATTATTTTTAATGTGCCATGTAATAAATATATCAGTGCAATTAATTTTATACTTGCACCAATGATTTATAATTTTGGTAAAATTTTTGATGCTTTTATAATTTTAAGTTATTATATAATTAAATAATTTTGAGATTATTATTTTTTGAATTAATGTTTAAACAATAAAATTATATAAATTAATATGTAAATTAAAAAACTTATATATAGTCAATATTTAATAATTAATAAATTTATAGATCAATAATATATAATAAAATTTTATTTTATCATATTATAAATATATTAATATATTTAAAATTATAAATGCATTAGAAAATCATACCTTTTTCATAATGGTACTATAATGTCACTAAGGAAATTACGATTTTATACATCCAGTGGCAGTTGCGCAAATAAGTTGAAAACAGATCCCATTTTGTTTTTCTTTTTCCATATTAGCCCAAAACTAACTCCTCCCATTTCCATTGTATTTTCTTGATCATTTTCCCATTGATTTATCACTCAAAACAAGCCCTAGGCAAGATATATATGAGAAATGTGTGTTTGGATTAAAACTATGTAAAAACAATTGTAGATTAACTTAATTTATAAGTAAATATCAAATTAACTACTTACGTTTTCATATTGAACATAAAATAACAATGTTACATAATGCACAAAATTGAACTTCTTTGGCAAAATAAATTGAATTAAAAACTTTAAAATAAATATCAAAATATCCTTAAAAATAATATAAATAATGAAAATATAAAAAATAGCATTGACATTGAAATGAAAAATTCATAGTGGCCTACAAGTACTAATGAGCCGCGTAGAACGAACAATTTTGACGGCTGCTGTCGGATAAGCAAGAGTGGATGAAAAAATTATAATTAGTATTAATAATAATTGATATAATGTTAGTTTTTAATTATATTATTATTTTTAATCATTTTTATTTTTATTTTTAAAATTAATTAAGATTAATAAATTACATTAATTATCATGTAAATATATTAAAACTAATATTTTTTTGGTAACAAACTTAAGACGTATGATCATTTGGTAACATTATTTTCAGGAAGAACATTACAATCACTTTGGAACAATTATGTAGTCCTTTAAGGATTGGATAATCAATATCCACACGATACAAAAGTAGTATGATAAGCATCAATTTGAACGCTACCAAAGATTATTTCAACCTGCCTCTCTTTTTTCTATTTTCTCTTTAGTTGATATTATTAGTCAATGTCTCAGTGTTCCTGGGTCCCAGAAGATATTACGAAACAAAACATGCACATTCCAATTGTTTTTGGAAAAAAAAATAAAATTATTTTGGTATTTTACTTTTGAATTTAGTTGTATTTTAAATTTTTATAAATTGAAAGTCTTAAAATAATTTTCTATTTTTGAATATAGTCTCATTTTAACCTCCCACATTTTGAAAATCATAAAATAATTTTTGACTTTATAAAATTTAACTCAATATAGTCTTTATTAGTTTCATTTAGAGAGTGACTATTTTGGGTTAAATATTAAAAAAGTAGATAGTCATTTTTAAATTTTTAATTTGTGGATGGCTAAAATATAACTTAAGTTTGAAAATAGGAGACTGTTTTAATAGGAGGATCTAAATGAAATGAAATTTAAAAGTAAAAGACTTGAATAATATTTTTTTCATTATTTCTCACATAACATTGAGTTATTAATGAAAATTCAAGAATCTAAATATAAATATGTAAATAAATATTTAAAAAATAATTTATTTTTGATAAATATGAATTTTTTCAAAGATTATCATATGCCATATTAATATTTTAAATTGTTTTCTTTATAAGATAATATCTTATTAAAGAGAATAAAATGAAGTAAAATTTTTAATATAATTATAATTTTAAGTGTACTTAGTTATAATTATATTTTTACATTATAATTAAATACATTAATATATTTAAAATTATAAATATATTAAAGATGACACATAAAATAAATTATATTAAGTTAAAAATTATTATTTTTTCTATTCTCAAAGCGATCATAGTTTATATTAAAATTAATTAAAAATATTAATATTTCCCGTACTGAAAAGACGGTGATTTAAATCCGTTTCCCACGGCATGAGTTTTCAGAAATCATTTTCATGCTCATTGTTGCTCAGCTTATTCTAGTCAACGTCACTCGCCACTATAAAATTATAGACACAGCTTTGGCATCTAATTAGGAGGCACTTTAATAATACGATAGGGAATTTAGGGACTGCCATTTTTTCAATTGAAAACAATAATTTCGAATAAAAATGCTTAAAGCACCTTTTTATACAAAAATCATGTGAAAAGTCCATTCTTTAAACTGTTTTTTTTTTTTTTTTAATTTACATAATGTTTTTTCTCAATTATTTCTTCAGTATTGATAATTAAATTTTCATTAGCTACTATATATATTTTTGGTTTAACATTTGACAAGTTTACAAATTTGTTTGTACTTTTAAAAAAAAGTTTATTTTGCAAATATTATTGTTTAATTTATCATTTAATTTTTTTTAAAATTAATTTTATCTTTTAAATCGTCGTTTACATAAAAGTAAATATTTACTTTTAAGTTAAATAAACTATATAAATGATAAAAATTAATTTTTAAATCAAAGTTTTTAAATATAAATTAAAGTGATATAAAATCATAATAAATTAAAATTAAATTTAAAAATTAAGTTAACTCTAAATTACGTTACTCCAATATCTATCCAACTAAGCACTACATTTTTGTGATCAATATAAAATGTTGTCATAGAAAATCTATAATTTCGGCGACACCTTTTATGTTGGTTGACAAAAATTCATCAACGAAAATTAAATTAGCGGCGCGCACTTCATTATGATAAGGAACCTAACAGCTGATTTCATTTACTTGAATTTAACAACAACTTTTTCATTCATATTTTAAAGAGTAAAATATTTTTTTATCTATTACTTATTACAAAATTATTATTTTGATCCCTTAATTATTGTAATGTTTAAAATAGTCTTTTACTAATTAAAAATATCAAATTTGTCAGTCAATTTTTTAAAAGAAGTGTCAAATTTAATCCCTTAATTTTAATGTTTAGAGTTTAGTAGAGAAATTAAATTAAGTATTTTGTGAAAAGTAAAAGTTTATTTTAAATATTACAATGAATAAGAGATTAAAATAACAATTTTGCGATAAGTGAATAACAAAAGAAAATTATTTTTTTAATTTTTAAAGCACCTTTTAAAGAAATAAAAAAAATTTTAAAATTCAAACATTTTATTTTTATTACAAAAGAAACATGCTGATTTCATATTATTATTATTATTTTCTTGGTTTGCTTTAATATATGGATTTCTTGCTGTGTTGAAAAACGACAACATATTTCTTTTTCTAAGTTTTGCTTTAATTCCTTGTTGGGTCCTATGTTGTACAAATTGAATTGCATAAACAACAATATTTTGTTGCTTTATTGTCTCCTTTTTTTAAATTAGTTTTTTTGCTCGTTCTTCACTGCACTCTTTTTTTTATTATTATTTTTTTATTTTTCCTATGTTTGTATTTATACTGTCAATTTAAAAGAAGTTAAAAAATTTATTTTCTCCCTCTAACTATACACTATTTTTCTCTCACTAATTGTATAGTGGTGATTACAGGGAATCCAAGTTAAAATAAACAACTAATTCTGCTCTCTACTACCTTAGATATAAGCTAAGGAAGCATAGAATTAATTATTTATCATATAATTATTAGTTTATTTTATATAACAATATAAATCTAACCCATAAAAAATTAAATATTGAAAGAAGGCCGAAAAATTAGAGGCAGACCATAAGTGGGCCAAGGAAATGGTGCAACTTACTTGGTCCAAAATGTAAAGCCTCAGAAGTCAGACCTAAAAAAAGGGACGAAAAAAAATTATTGAGCAAGAAGACTGCAAAATCTAAGAGTTGGTACATTTGTTTGTATCCATCTCTTGGAAGCCCTCAATCAGTCATGAAAAAAAAAAAAACTTTAGAAAAAGCTCATAATATAAAAAAATTATGGTCACAATTTGATAGTCATAAAAACATATGGTTCATGAGGACGGATTTAAGATTTGATTTTAAGAAGAACAAAAATCTTAATATGTAAAATTTGAATTGAGAGGAGGCAGACTCATATAAAGTATGTGAGTAAATTTTTATTAATTACAAAATTAAATGAAAAATAAAAAATAAATTTACTTATAAAATATATATATATATATATATATATATATATATTTTAAATCCAAACGAGTTAACCTCGCACTTCCATTAAATCTATTCCTAGCTCTTATTATATCACTTATATCCATACGTAATAATCATATATATATATATATATATATATATACCAGTTTTACACCTAAAGAGTATAGGCTTTAATATTGGTTTTTTAATGTTTGGAGATATAGGCTTCAGATTTCAAACGGCTATTAAAGAATACTTAAGGAGAAGCTCAAAGGCTTGATAAAATTAGAAATAAATTATATATTTTAATCCTAAAAATTGGTGTGATTATCAATTTGATACCGCAAATTTTTCTTCTTGTACAATTTCAGTGCACTAAATTATGATTTCCTTTTAATTTACCCTTCTATAAAATCAATTTGATAATTCAAATATAATCAGATTCTCACTTGAAGTCCAAATACTTTATATTTTATCTTGTAAAATTTTATGTATAGTTGATAAATACAAGGTGTGAGAAAAAAAAAAGGAAGTTTATACATATTTTCACTTGTTTATATTACTTTTTTTTTTAAATTTATGTCTCTTTCATTTTAATTTTATGATAGAATTTAGAAAATTCTAAATAATTCTCACCTACATACTTTGGGATAGTTAAAGTAGGCATTGAGACAAAGTGACTATCACGATGTTATAGATATAATTAAAGAAGGCATTGATAATCGAATCAACTCATCATATTGACTCACAAGTATGAATTCTCTAAATTTGAGCCTGTAAATATTTATGCACCATATAATGTTATTGAAAGATAAACATAGGATATGAAATTTTTTTTAAAAAAATGTGGGTCTATATATATTCATATTTCTTTTTATCATTCTCGCCAATACCACACGCTTCAAGTTTATTTCTTTATAACTTTGTAAAAAAAGAAAAAAACTTACAAGTCAAAATTTAAAATATCGAGAATGATCCTCCCGTACCATTTTATTTTGGACAATTAAATTACTAGTTGAAGGGCTAAACTTCTTTGCGGTGTTGCCTTATGTTGGCCCTCTATACAGGAGAGCTGAGGTATTTATTTATTTATTTATTTTTTAGAATTTTCTTAACCCAGTGAAACTACACAATTGTCTTCAGAGTCAATTTTGAAGTCTAGCCAGAGTAAAAATTACATATTTGAAGAAGAAACAGTAGGGTTAAGCAAAGCAAAAGTGAGAAACTCCACATCCTTCTCCAAAACAGCCATGCATTCCTCAGGCATAGTGATCCACGCCTCAATTCCTTGCTCTGTATCAATCAGAACCACTGTGTTGGGAATAGTATTCTGTGTTCCTCCTCGAAACCCCACCCACACTGGCTTTCCCCATCCAAAATCCAACTCATTCAAACCCAAATTACACCAACTCGAGAACACAAACGCAACAGGCTGCTTCTTCTCTATCCCCTCAAGCAGCAACTCCCCACACTCATCACTGAGTAGAAACTCAGGATCTGCTTGCATTCTCAAGAACAAGTCTCTGTTGATGCTTCTCATTTTGCGTCTCATGATTCTGACTAGGTCTTTGAGATCGGTGTTGGTGTTGGTGTTCATGCTCACTGTGTCGTAAGCTATCATTGCTGGCCATAGCAGGTTTCCCATGGAGTTGCTAGAGAAAGGGTGGCCTATTCTTCTTCTCACGTCCACAATGTGCAGTACTACTGCTGTTGTGGCTTGGTTTCTGTATGCATGCATCATGTGCATGGAGATGAAGCATGACAATGCTTCATAACGTGTAGGGTTTGTTGAGGTTTTATCACCGTCCTTGTCATCATCATTATCGTCGTTTGCTTCGGTTCTTAGGGTATTGATGGCTTCATCCTTGAACACAAATCTGTAACATGTATAAAACTGATATGAGTTTAGAACATTCGCGTCCCCTATTAAATTAAGTTTCAAAAGATGTTCATATATCTGGTAATAAATTCTTTTCCATAGCTATTCCACGTGGCAAGTCATAAAATGTATGATAATTTTATGTTTATATGCATATCATTCCAAACCCAACTCATTCATTTTCTTCTCTTCTTCTCTTTATGTCGAAGAAAGAACGATACACGAAGCCCGACCCAAATTTTATATGGATCTGGATAAGGAAGCCTAAATTCAATTTTTAATTTTCAATTTAGCAGACCAACGTCTACATTTCATGGTTTAACTTAAACAAATTAACATGGACACGCATTATCCATGCAATATGGATTATTTTCCTCGCAAAAAAGAAAAAAAAAAAAAAAGAAGAAACTCACGCCCTTTTAATCAACCTGAATCACGTAACAGTATATTATATATTTATATTTAATTTTAAAAATGTACATAGAAAGATATGTAAACTGTTCTTCCGTACGTAATTTAAAAATATATTATATTTATATTTTATTTTAATCAAAACATCTTCATATCTTTTATTTATATAATATAATAAGCATATATATATATATATATATATATATATATAAAAGCTTAGCTAATATTTATTACTATTTACTGCCATTTTATCTTAATTTTTTTTTATGTTTTTTATTTTGAGTTTCATTTATTACCTGTTAGTTAAATATGTATTTAAAGAATATAAATATGTTTAATTTATATAACTTTATGGTAAAATAAAACTTATTTTTCTAATGCAAAATAAATAAAAGTTATATTTTTTATCTATATTTTTGAAAAAAATTGATATTATTTTTTAAAGTATTGTAGTTATAGTTTTATCTACATATTCTAGAGATAAAAAATCATGTAGCTTTACCGTTTAATTTACCCTGTGATAAAGCATAAAGATGCAATTAATAAAACTGTTATGAAACCAATGTCCAAAAAACAAAAAAAAACACTGATGAAACCTTCGAATGGTGCACTTGGCTTCGATCTTCGTGTTTGAGCTTGAAGACAGAAGACCACCACGAACACCAGACATAGCCCTGGGAGGAAACAGAGCGAACGCAGTATCAAAATCAGGCCACACTATCTCCTCCCTTCTCTCACGGCAAATCGCTGACCACGTCCTCAACACCACCGTGCTCGAGCAAGCGTCCATCAGCGCGTGAAGATTACACACCCCTACGGTTACCCCACCACACTCGAATGTCGTCACTTGAATAGCCAGAGGAGGCAACAGTTCTCCATCTTCTTGCGGGAGAATCTTGTAAGGCTCACATGGAAGCAATCGGTTTAGAGATTCCAATTTCGGTGGGTTCAAGAACTTTGAGATTGAGGTATTCACAGTGGCTTCGTAGTACAATGCTCCTTCGTCGTTGCAAGCGACGGAAGCGACGTCGTTTTTCCTGCCAGCTAGAGGGTAGAAGATGGTTAGGGTTTCTGATAGGGATTTTTTCAATTGGTAGGAAACGTTATAATTAGGGTTTGTAATTTTGGGGTAAAATAGGATTAGCGGGAAATAGGTGTTGCGGTGGAGAACATCGAAGGAGCTGAGTTTGAAGGTCCTGTGTTCTTGAGGAGTGGGTGTGGATGGTTTGATGGTTTCTTTTGAAATCACCTTGATTTCCATTTCCAATGACTTTGATTTGTTGTGTTTTGAAAGTGAAGTAGATAATATATAGGAAAATGAGTTCATGAATATGCTTTTACAGGGTTAGATGAAGGGAAGCTTTTAACTAGCCTTCAGTTATGCGTACATATCATGCAAGTTATATATAACTCCATGTACGTTTGATTCAGTTCTTGAATTTACAGGAGGTTACATGAGAGTTAGCATAATTACTAGCTAGATCAACCAAAAATAAATAAAATATTATTTTAATTTCTTACTTATTAATTTATTTTTGGTTTCGTTTCTCATTATTTTCATTCAAAATTTGTTTATATATTTATCGCTTTATTCTTAATTTACTCCTTTAATTATCAATCTATTCTTTATTTAATTTCTTAGATAGATTAGCATATTTGGTCTCTTAAGTTTAACTAAATTTAGACTAAAGAGACCAATAGTAAGATTTGTAAAAAATTAATTTGACAATGAGCTAATTGAAAAATCAAATTAATTACAAATAAAAATCAATGAGAGACAAAATGTATATTTTATTAAAGGAAAAAAATCACTCATCAACTTTGATATTTGCTTTCAATTTATATAATCTTGCCAGATTTATAAAAATTGTAATTAACCTTCCAAAATATATATTAGTTTCTTTTCCATGATAATTTCATATATAATTATAATTGAGTGCAACATATGAGCTTTGCACAAGCCTCTCCTTTTATCAAACAAAGCAAAAAGTCCCTATTCCTTCTACCCCTAATTAGCTGTCCATATACTGATCCAAAATTAGAAAAGAAATGAAAATAGAAATGCAAAAGCTTAAGAAAAAATGTCGATAAGCAGCAACGAATATGTGTTTAACTCAAATAATAGATTAGTTATCTTCCATAATTTAGAGGTAAGGACAATATATAGTAATTAGGCAATAGAATGGACCATTATTTTTAGATTAGGAAGAGATATTGTGATTATGAGTAAAGATTAGGGGTGAGTAATTGTAATTTTCTCTTCATTAATTAGTATTTAAAATAGCTAATTTAATTTTAGATTTATAGAAATTCAAAGGCAAGATGTAAAAAGTTAATAGGAAAACAAACTTATAATAAATTAATTTAATTATTAATTTGAAGAGTAAAATGAAAAATTGAATAACATTGGCATAAATGTTGTGATAAGTAACAAGAAATTGCTCTTCTTAAATTTTAGCATGCAATTTAAACAATATTTTAAAAAAATTCATCTAATAAAGTATAATAACATGGATTGTTCACATAAAACGGTTTTTTTTTTTTTTTTTTTCAGTTAAGTAACATAAATAGACAAAACCACATCATATAATACGTATATGTGAAGGGAAAGAAGTTAAATTTATAATTTCATTTAAAATTACGCTAAAAACTGTGCCTAAATTTTAACAGCAGTCGTTATACTTAAAAAATGTTAAATATTTGAAATTATTTCGATCTTACTGGCCAAAAAAAGAATTAATTATTTTGTTCTTTAAACGAATCATGGGTGAAGTACTTGTCTCACAGGGAGGTTATTTAATGTTACTGGCTTGAATGCTTGATGCTTAACGTAAGGTGTTAAACATATTTGCGTTTACAAAATTAGAGCTAAATAAATTAGGTAATTTTTGTATAATTACAATGCACAATGTTCAATATATACTCTAGAAAAAAAAAAAAGAAAAACAATTTGATAATAATAAATTATTAATTCATATATATTAAACAATCTACCGGATGATTATTAATTTTTTAATTGTTCCGAGGGTATCAATTTATGTTAGCTTGTATATTAATCCTAGTTCTATAGTAATCAAATCTTGTTGACTTAAGTTTTACATACACTAGTGTGGTACCGTGTATTGAAATACATATATAGTTAAAATGTAACGGTTACCTTATGCATTCATAATTTAATTAAAATAATAATAAACATGAAAAAAACGGTGAATTGAACAAAATAATTTTAAAATATTGCAACTATTCTAACGTGATGAAATTTATTATTGGATTAGGAAGAGCTCTTTATGTGACTTCTTATTCAAATTTTATAATTAAAAAATTAATTTTTAAAATTCTAGTGTGAATTGTTTTATTCAGTTGATTTGTAATGTAAAATTAATAATTATATATTAATTAAATTTTTATATTTTTTAGTTTGATTGTTAAAGTATGAAGATATTGTTTGAGTGTTTTATGTTTATATTTAATTATTTAACATATTTGTTTGCATTTTTTAAATAATTTTAGTAGATATTTTTATTTATAACCATATAAAATAAAAAAATTAATTTTTGTCATTATATTTTAGTATTTTTCTTTTGGGAGATTTGGATGTCACATTAGCATTGTTTTTCAAATACCTTGGAGCTACAAGCACAATATTTTTCTTTTAACCTCTTATGATTGGATGCTGATAATTGATTCTTTAAATTTGTACTTTTGTAGTTCTTTCGACGCTTATAATAATTCATCTAGTATCCAATTGTTTTATTGTGCAAAAAAATGTTGATATATTTGAAGTTACAGTTGAATAGATATGATTCTTGCTTTTTGTTCTTTTAATAAATTATGCTTTTTTTTTTAATTTTATTTTTGTTTATAGTATTATTTATTTCAATATAAATTTCAATTAAATTAAGCTAATTGTTTTTATTCATTTTATTTTATTGTTTAAATCATAATTTTTAGGTTAAGAATTTGTAACCTTTTAATGTTTTATTCTAAGATAAAAAAGTGACAATATGCTTTTTGCATTTATGATAATTCATCTAGTATGCAATTATTATGTGTAAATTTTGTTAAGTTACATTATAATTATTATATATTACATTAATTAGCGGTTTACATGCAATTTTGAAGTGTAAAAAAGGTGTTTATGTAAGTTGAAGTTGATGATATTTATGTAGGATTAAGTGCTTATCACTAAGCCAAAAATTATATCTGTTAGTTAAGGTGCAACTCTATTTCCTTAACAAGGATCTAGCACAAGTGCCACGTTTTGATTGTGACTCGGCCCCACACCTAGGCCTTCGCCGCCATGGGATAATTGCTGTCACACACATTGGCTAACAATCTCCCCCTCAGCAATTGGCCCCGCTGAGAATCAAACACGTGACCTTGGCTCTGATACCAATTGTCGGATCAAACACTTACCACTAGGCTAAAGCTATAATTGTTAGTTAGGGCGCAACTTTGTTTCCTTAACAAGGATCTAGCACAAACACCACATTTTGATTGTGACTCGGCCCTACACTTGGGCCTCTATCACGGGACAATTGCTACCACACACCTTGGCTAACAAGATGTTCATATTTTTGTTCAATTTATTAGAAAAATATATCATACCTTGAAATTGCACTAGCTTCTCTTGTAGTTTTATTAACAAAGGACCAATAATAGTGCCCTCTACGGCTAACTATTTATATACATGAAGGAAACTAAACCATGTAAAATTTAAATACATCTCACATTTTCAACCCTTTGCTCCATTTCCTCTAGTTATCATATCAACCAATTGGACCTTAAAGTAAACAACGAGATTTTTTTTTTTTTTTGCAAAAATAGATATTTTACTGTAGTTTAGGACAACTAGTCAAAAAGAGCTGAATATATATTTACATAAAATAAAATTTTATAATCATATAATGTATAAACATAATATCAAAATTAAATACAATATAGATAAATTTTCCTAATATTAGAAATAAAATATTTATCAAAATTTCAGTGGCAACTATGAAAGGTTGCTATTAAAATTCAAGAACTTTAGTGGCGACATTCATAGTTGCCACTGAAAGTCAACCTTTCAATGGCAACTAAGAAAGGTCGCCCCGAATGTAAGTAACTTTTGTTAGACTTTCAATTGTTACCTCCAAAGATTAATTTTGATGACAACTATTTAGTCGCCACCAAAAGTTTCATAAATCCCTTCTTGGGAATGGATAGAGATGGACTTTTGGTGGCGACTTTCAATAGTTGCCATTAAAAGTTTGACTTTTGTTTGCAATTTTTAAGGTCGCTATTGAAAATCAAATTTTTGTTGGCAACTTTGAATGATTGCTGCTAAAAGTGAGGAACTTTAGGTGGCAACTTTTCATAATCGCAACTAAAAAACTGACCTTTTGTGGTGAATTTCTGATATGTCGCTAAAAGTTAAACTTTGAGTGGTGACTACAAAAGGTTGCTACTGAAAGTTAGGAATTGTTGGTGGTGACTTTCAATAGTTGTCATTGAATGTTTGACTTTGGAAGGCAATTTATATAGTGGCCACTGAAAGTAAGGAACTATTGATGACAATTTTCAATAATTGCTATTGGAAGTTTAGCTTTAGGTGGCAACTTTCATAGTCGCTACTGAAAGCTATACTTTCAATGGCGACTACTAAATTTTGCCATTGAAAATAAAACTTTCAATGGTAACTACTAAATGTTGTCATTGAATGTCATCACTGAAAGTCTATTTTTTTTTTGTAGTGCATGTTGGTCACTTAGCTAGTGTGAATTTTGATTTCCCTTTCCCTCTCGCTGGAAGACATAGAAAGGGGAGCAGATTAGATGAAATATTGACCCATACAGCAAGTGTAATGAAGAACATCGAACACTAACAGAGTAGATAAAATATAGTTCCTATTTGCATAGTAGTAGTTATACTCTTCCAGCTGGCACCTTCGATCTTCGGTCAAACACCCACTTCCTTGTCATTAATGTTTATAACCATGCAAATCTTCCATGGATGCACTAGGACACAATAGCTCTCGCAGACAACATCAAAGGGCTCGTTTTGTAGACTCGATAGGGGTAAGTTTTAAAGGCAAGTATGTCATTGGATATTTGTTTCCCAAGAGACCTAGGCATCCATCGGTAGCTGAAGGGTGTGGAGTTTCCTACATGTGAGGGTGCCAAGATTACTTATAGAAAGGGAATAACACAATGGCAAAGTAACCAAACCTGGTAATGGAATCCTCACTTACCCATATTCCCATTCCCTCCCTCCAAATCTACTAACTAAACAGGCCCTAATTGTGCAATATCTTATCATGGTGGTGGTCGCCATGAGCTTACCTGATCAAAGAAGAGGAAGAGCAAGAGACAAGAATGGTGGCAAGGATTTTGACATGCGTGAAAAAACCTCAAATAAAAAACATGTTTTGGTTGAAAAAGGGAAAGTTCAATCCTTTATAATCCTTTGTTATCCTTTAAAGAATATAACATCAAATTAAATTAAATTATTTATAAAATAAATTTTTATTTTAGTATGTAAATAAAACTCTATCATATTATATGAACTTACATTGATTCATTAAATAATATTTTATTCATTTTTTCTTGATCAAATTATCACAACTCTTATGTAACGTCCTGTGAATTCAAGACCAGAATCAAATATATATATATATATATATATATATATGGAGTTATATATAACTTGCATGATATGTTCGTATAACTGAAGAATAATTAAAAGCTTCCCTTCATCTAAACCCTTTATTACTAAATAATAGTAATATAAATACATATTCATGAACTCATTTTCCTATCCATTATCTACTCCACTTTAACATAAGAAATCAAAGTGATTAGAAATGAAAATCAAAGGGATTTTAAAAGAAACCATAAACCATTCACACCCACCCCTCAAGAACATAAGACCTTCAGACTCAGCTCATTCAATGTTCTTCATCGTAACACTTATTTCCCATTAATCCTATTTTACCCCAAATATACGAAACCTAATCATAATCTCTCCTCTCAATTGAAAAAATCCCTATTAGAAATCCTGGACATCTTCTAACTTTTAGCAAGCAAGAACAAGGACATCGCTTTCATCTCTGTAGGCTCTGAAAAAGCACTGTGCTACAAAGCCATGACGAACACTTTAATCTCAAAGTTCTTGAACCCACTAAAATTGGAATCTCTGAACCGATTACTTCCATAAGAGATTGCCGTGGCTTTGTAGTATAGTGCTCCTTCATCATTGTAGGCGAAGGAAATGACACTATTTCACTTACCTATTAGAAGGCAGAAGATGGTTAGGATTTCATAGGGATTTTTTCAATTGGGAGGAACAATTATGATTAGAGTTTGTAAATTCAGGGTAAAATAGGATAAGTGGGAAATAAGTGTTGTGAAAAAGAACATCAAAAGAGTTAACTTTAAAGATCTTGTGTTCTTGAGGAGTGGGTGTGGATGGTTTGATGGTTTCTTTTGAAATCACTTTGATTTCTTGTGTTTTAAAAGTGAAGTAGATAAGAGATTGGAAAATGAGTTGATAAATATGTATTTATATTAGTATGAATTTGTAATAAATGTGTTTGATAAAGGGAAGCTTTTAATTATTCTTCAGTTATACATATAGATCATGCAATTTATTTAAAACTCCATATATATTTGATTCAGGTCTTGAATTTATAGGAGGTTAAATGAAAGTTGTCACAATTAGATACTTGTATAAACATAAAACAAACTTGTTTATCATGTGTAAGTTGAATTAAATGCCACAAATATAACTATTAAACATTATGCGTGCAACTACTATCTTTAGTTTTAATTCTTTTAATTTACTATTTTATAACTTTTATAAGATCATAATATATACAATAAACTAAAACAGCTAATACATAGCAAACTCTAAACTAGAGGCATCAAAAGTAGGTTAGGCCTATTTAACCCATTAAAGAGGTGGGTTGCGTTAGGAGGTCTCATTGGCAACTAGTTTAATATACTTATATCAATGCAGTCCATTAACCAGCGGGCTAAACAAGCTAGTCCATGGGTTAAATGGGCTATTAACTTTTTCTTTTTAATTTAAAGTACAACCCACTTACTTTTACCATTAAAAAAAAAAATCACACAGGTTAGTCTAGTCTAGAATTCTTGAAGCTTGCTTCTGATTCCATTCTCCACTCCTCTACTTGCATCACACTTTCAAGTTTCAATCATTATTACCCTAATTTCACAATTGACATTCTCGCCTCCCTCAGTTTGTCATAGTCTTCTTACTTGACTTTATCATTCTTTGGCATTTTCACATAATCGCAGTCGCACCACCTCATGATCTATCACAAATCGCAGTCGCACTATTGCACGCACATAATCTTTGTTCTCACTTCAGTATGTCTTCTCATTTTATCATTCTTCTGCCTTTGCAGAATTGCAGTTGTAGCTCGCATCCCACCAATCAGCCACTCTTTATTTCTCCATTCTTCTACTAGCATCACACTCTTAAGTCTCAATTCTTCATTCCCTAATTTCATAAATAACATTTGTGCCTCCCTTAGTTTGTCATTGTCTTTTCACTTGATTTCGTCATTTTTTAGCCTTCTTATTGAATTGTAGTTGCACTATCACATGATTTGTCACAAATTATAGTCATAGCATCACACAAACGTAGTTAGGTTGTCTAGAGGCATATGTTACTATTTTACCCTATTGCAATTATTGATGCTTAGTGAAACTTTGAAATGATTATGTATTTGACTATTTGTTAACTTGGAGTATTGAATTATGTTTGTAATTTGGCAAATTTGACACCTTTCAATGTTTATGTTGGATTGGATATTGGCTTGTAATTTGCCACATTTGAATTTTTATAATTTTTTCAAATTTTTTAGTAGGTTAAAGCAATGTGACAATGACTAAATTTTTTTTTCATATTTTTTTAGTTTTTGATGGGTTAAACGGGTTAACCAGTTTAACCCTACCAACTTGAGTGGGTCTACCCAGGTGGGTCAGGTTGGCTCACTTTGACAGTTCCACTGAAGACCATACCCTAGTACCTTTTGACTCTTATAAGTCCGCACAACGCCCAAAACCATAGGTAAAATTTGTTCCTTTTTTCAGTCAAGAAGAAAAGCACTTGAATGGAAAAATTTAAATAAAATAGATCCAATACAACAATCATATGAAACAAACAACAATAATAAGGGACGAGTCAAGCTACAACTCATTTGACCATTAGATGAAACCATTAAACCACCATACTACCTTGTGCATGGAATTTGTTTTCAAGCATATTTAAGGTTCATAAATGCATGCTCAAAGTTTTTTAATTTAATTAATGTTCAAAATTTTGAAAATTTATTTTGAACAACTTAAGTTTTATTGAGCAACATTTGGAGATATTTTGTCCGATATTTTGTGAAATTGAATTTTTATGCCATTTAATTAAGTGTTTAATTTCTTGAAAATTAATTTTGAGCAATATTCTATGGCATCCTTGGATAAATTTTAAATGAAGGGATATTTAATTAATTAATTTGTCACATTTTGGTTTTTTTGACTAATTAATTGATTAATAAATCCCATTATGAAAATTGTTTGTTTATACAATTTGCATGGTAATTTACAAGCATTCAAGAAAATTTTGGTGTCATGTAATTTTTATAATTTTGGTATAATTAGAATTTAGTTATAGCACCTTTAATTTTTCTAAAATTATACATTAAGTTATAAAATCAAATCATGGAGAATGACATCAAGTTGTAATTAATAATCTTCAATGTAATAATCATCATCCCACAGGAGTGTTATCGCATTGATATGATTAATTAGGATGGGATAGTGAATTTTTTTCATTTTCTTAATTTGCCATCATGGATTGAGGAAATGGAGCATTATATGCTAGTTTCATCATGATTTATGCATGATTCTAATTAAATAAAACTTAAACCACAGACAATTTTATTTATTATTAGACTCATGTTTAATTTACATGTTTGCATTGGTAGAACATGTATATGGATTTTTCAAAGTTGCCTTAATTATTGATATATGTCTGTAATGTTTATGTAGCTTTTCAACCACTTAACATTTTTTATTTTCAAGTTCCCGAACTTAATGGGTATAATTATAAGATTTGGAAGGAGAACGTTAACCTTACAAGCTATAATCCATTTCTAGATTGTCATTGTGGACTATTATTGTTAAGTTTCTTACTGGCTATGGTCCATTCACTAAGTGCAATATCCATCTATTGTGAACTTTCATCATTATATACACTTTTCCTACCCACTTGCATTATTCAATGGTAACCATTGATGGAGTAGTTGCCTCAATCTCTCCTATAAATATGCGTCCTTAAATTTGGTTTCTCATCACTTAAAGCTTACATACTATCTTAGAGTGTGAGAAACAAAGGCTTATAAGCATCGATATTCAAATTAATGGCAATGAGTTTTTTTTGCATGGTTTCTTTGTTATGAGCAAACTAACAAGTTTGTTTTAAATATAATTACTATGAATATCCTCATATCACCTCCACTCAAGAATCCGTCAATGATTGACATGAAATCTTTGCTTCTTTTGTCCCATTTTTCTATTGCTATAAGGATCTCTTTCATAGCTTCACACTTGACATACTATTTTGCTCAGTGTGGCCAATTTTTATGCTTATAATTCATGCAAATTTATTATCACATGAGAATAATAAAATAATATTGCAATATGCATGTGAAAATCAAAGCCACGACAAGAGAATGAATCTTGGAAACTCTAATTTTTCCATATCATATTATATAATAAATGACATATCATCAGCTTTCGAAGCATCAAATATTGAAATCAATACATACTTTATCATTCCAATTTCTGTATCATGCATAGCTTTTGAAAAGTCCAATTCCCATATCATGTTATATAATATATAAGAGGCATATTATCACTTTTTGGCATTATATAATGTATTCACATTGCATACCTTTTCATTCCTTTTTAATCGTGCCATTAGAAAACTATATTGGCAACCATTGACGCGTGTCTTCCCAAAATCCAATTGCTTCGGCTATCCATTGTGATGTTGCTATGAAGTCTGACTTCATGTGTGGGTTTCATGGGGGACAATAAAAGAAAGGAGAGCTAAGTAATTTGGCATTAGAATGACGAAATATTCTTAAAATTGTAGGAAGTAAGGACAAAAAAAAAAGGGACCAAAATGAAAAGAAAAACCTAGTATGAGTTACATAAAAAATACACTGTTCTTAAGGAATATTTTACCACATGCGAATTTTTTCCAAGATAAAACACATTCCTCTAAAAAAAAACTCAAGAACAAATACTAGTAAGAGAATAATTTGTTTGGTGCAATGTGACCCAAATAAGTGACTTATATTTATAGCTACAACTAAATAACATGGGCTTATTTTGAAATAGACTCACACAGTCGAGGGATTAAATTTGATATGAATGTCCTTAAAGCTTGTTTGGTTGTTGGCATTTTTGTGAGAGAATGGGAATATGAATAAGAAAGGGAATGAGTATGAAATTATATAGAACTAAAAAATAATGAGTTAATTCCCTAAGCAATGGAAATGTCATTAATTAAAAGCAACCAAATATGGGAATCCCATTCTTTAGCTTGGATTTCAATAACCAAACCTCACTATCCTTATGATAACAAAGAAAAGAATTGTTGTTGACCAAAATGTGAGAATTTTCCTTCGTGGTTCCTTGTGTACATCAAAATAATATATATATATATATATATATATAGAGAGAGAGAGAGAGAGAGAGAGAGAGAGAGAGAGAGAGAGAGAGAGAGAAACATATAGACACCAAACCTAGCAATTAAGATAGGATTAGAATTAGTTTTTATTTGTTTTAACAGTAAATTACACAAACTTTTTCTAAAATTTTTTGAAATAATTAAAACTTTCTTTTATTTATAAACATGCACAAATTTTTCTAAAATAAAAAGTTATGTTACAGTTTAATTTAATATAAAATTTTTAATTAAATATTCTCTATTAACCTAGATTAATAATGTTCAACTAAATCATTTTTCATTAATTTACACACACACACGCATATATATATATATATATATATATATATATTCTGTAATACTAAATAACGTGATATCCAATTCTTGTAAAAGAAAAAATCACTCAATATATATTTATTTCAATAGAGTATTTTTAATAAAAAGTTATATTTTAAAAATTAAAATTTATAATTAAAAAATATTTTAAAGAAAGTTGTGTAAGTTAACAGCTGAAATTTGTTTGGAGAATTATGATATTTAGAAAGAGCCAAAAGGCAGGCTTAAGAGTTTATGTCAAGAAATATCTTAAGATGTATACCTTTTCATTTCGGTCTGAGACAAAATTTGTTGCCTTCAAGTTGTAATAAAAATATAGTAGTATGAGTAACTTGCGTTTTCCCACATACATCCGTAGTAGTTTTTTGTTTTTTAATTAACATTTGAAATAACATTTTAGGTGCTTTTGATATATACGAGACTTCACATAAATTTTGATACTTATTAAACTTGAGGGGCTCTGAGGGATACACATTAATTTTTTTTTTAAAAAAAAACAATGCCAGAGACAATAAAGTATCACAACCTAATACAATATTTTTAGGAACCAACCATTCCGATTCACCCATAATTTTTTATAAAAAACAAATTTTTCATAGGAAATCATAAATAATGATTCAGATTTAAAGAAAAAATCAAGACTTGAGAATTTACATTTCGAGTCTTGTAAATTTTTATTAGAAGTTAAGGGACTAAAAATAAATCGTTCCAAGTCCTTTAAAACTAAAAAAAAAAAAAATTCAATGGGATTCTTTCACATTTGGTTCAATTTGTTTTTTAAATTTGATTTTTTAAATAATTTCACATGAAAGAAAAATAAAATTAATATAAAAAGTATTTTGTTGTGTAGTGAAGAAGGGAAAAAGTATATATGTGTGAATAATAAAATGCATGTTGAAAAAATATGAAAAGTAAAAAAAAAAAGTAATAAATATATCAAGTAGGTTAGAGAAATGATATTAGGGAGTACTTTAGTGAAAAAAATAATCCAAACTACTTGTCATGAGTATAAGGTTTTATGCAAATAATAATAGGAATAAGATGTAGATGCCTATTCATTAAAATAATGTAGATGCACACTGTGGTTGTAACAGCTCTAACTGTGTAACCTCTTATTCTTGTTGTTTTTCTTTTAGTGCATCTGGTTATGCAATCAGTGTTTATTTAATCCTAAAATTAGGGACTGAACTAGAGGAATTGGCTATTGTGGTGTGAAGAATTACTGTTGGGATGAATCACCAAATACGAAGAAGGCATGACCATACTTAGTGGTAAATGTTGAGTAAATGTTAGAGGGCACTTGTTGTGGGGTGAATGAGAATGATGACGGTAGAGTAGGTGTGGCGCCATCAAAATTACCATATTGATAAGTGGTTGTAAGTGTGGAAGGACTAGTAGTATTAAAGTCTTGATGTAGTGTGGCTGGGGTGGAAGAAGAGGAAGATGTACCTCCAACAATTGTGGATGAAACTATAACTCCACTTTAGCACTGTCCTTGGCCTTCCTCAGCAACAATTTGTGACTAAAATGACATTTACTTATTAGGCCTACCCTCTGGTATGTGTGGTCACTTAGGAAAGTTTGGAGCTGGTGGTGTTGGTTAGTCAACCATTGAGAAGCGTTGTTCCCCAAGAGCTTTCAAGATATCTTAGCAATCTTGGTCAACAGTCCCACGAAATTGATGGCACTCAATAGGTGGGGGTGATCATGCAAGCTCAACTTATAAAGTCCTTGACAATGTTTGCTTGCAAACAAAGGCACATGATTAAAATTTGAAGTTTAGTGAATGTTGAAAAAAGGTGAAAAGATCATATTAGTTACCAAATAGCTCGTAGCACTGCTTGCGGGATGGATCCATTGACGTGTACATTGCCAGTATCACCACATGTATGTTGAATTACAATTGGTAGGTGTGGTAGCCATGGGTGCCTACACCAAAGCATCTCACCATCTATCCCACATGTCTATGAGTTGTGCGTGCTCTTACTGCCAATTTTTTTTTTATGGTTTTCCCCTTCAGTTGTAATGTGTAAAAAGAACTATTAGGGATGAATTGTTCTCGGCTAAATTGATGAAAGATATGATTTGGTTGATGTCATTCACTAATCTGGAAGTAGATTAGGGGCACCTAAGCCATCTATATATCAGGGGGTGCCAAGCAATACTTTGGAATTAATGCTCAAACATTATTTAGTTGATATGGATTTATATAATCTAGCACTTTCAATAAACAAGGTTACCGATAGTAAATTACAGGGAAAAAAAAGCGGATAGGTAATGTCTAGTTTTACACCGCATAAATACATGATATATTTATTAATATCTAGTTTTACATGTTGTAAATTAATACATCGTATTTGAATACAGTAACCAGGTAATGTTATTATTATATGAGCAAAGTATTGTATGCATGGTTGTTAATTATTATTTATTGTGTTTTAAGATATTAATTGTTATATTGAATTAAATGATATATTTGCCTAATCATATCCAAACTCAAAATTCTATGTTCAAGTAGCAAGAAGTGGTGCACCACTATTTTAAAGAGAAAAATACAAATTTAATTTCTCACTTTTAACTAAAGTACCAATTTGGTACTTAAAAGATGGAAAAATATGAAATGGTCCTTCAAAAATGTAAAAATAATCTAATTTAATCCCTTTGAATAATCAAATTGACTTTTAGAGGGCCATTATTTTTTTGAAAGTTTCATCTTTGGATGATCATTTTAATATTTTTCATTTTTAGAAGACTACGTTAATTGATACTTTGAACAAAATTAAGGAACTTAAATTGTATTTTTCTCTATTGAGAAGGTATAAAATTTAAGTCTAGGGTTAGCTTTAATTTCATTTTATATATAACTTTATTTATATAAGAAAATTTTTAGTATCTTTTTAAATTGCTAATGTTATTCTAATTATTAATAGAATTAATTGACTTATCGAACATGTGATCATTGAAGAATACAAACGTGAACACCAAACATCTTATATAATTTAATCTAATATTTGATTAGATAACCCTAAAAAAAAAAAGGCAGAAATAAGGTTATAGCTAGTTAGAAAAAATATAAAACAATGTTATATTAATTTTTTTAGCACTAAGTATATTATTCCTTTTTATTAACTATTGGAAATGCTAAGCTATGTAATAAACTATTGGGATTAAGGAAAAGACCAAATGTAATATGGACAAATGAAATATAATAGAATAAGTAAACCTAAACCAAATTAACATATTCAATATTCAATTAAATGTTTAAATGGCAGCAATACCCAACTTACCTGTTGCTTGTGTTTTCTTGGTTTTAATTGAATAGAAAAAATTTAGAATTAAAATGGGTATAACTTTTTTAACTATATGTGATCATGAAGTTTAATTTAATAGTTCAAGTTCCTAACAATGAGGGTCAAACGACTTCAAATCAACTTAATTCTCTCCCTAAACTATAGCAAATTGGAATACTTGATATGTACTAATCATTCATTGTGAACAATAAAGAGTTCTTCCAAGCCTGATAATGAATTTTATCAGGTTTAAATAGTTGTAACATTTTAAAATTAATTTGTTCAATTCACCATTTGTTTATTTCATTTTATTTTTATTTTTATATCAAAATATGAATACATAAAGTAACCATTACAATTTAACTAAGATACGTACATATAACAATACATGGTACCACACTAGTGTATGTAAAATTTAAGTCAAAGTTAAACTTTTATAAATAGGGATAGTAAGAGGTGCCCAAATTTAGGGATCCACATGGAAACTATTTTATTTAGAGACTCACATTTAGGGGTGATCAAGACCCAGCCCAACTTGGCTCGACTTATTCATTTTGGGCTAGGTCGGGCTGGGTCAAGATCATCTAGACCACAAGGACTGGGTTCATCATGAAAGGACTCGGTCTTGGGCTAGGCTAGGTCTGGGGTCACAACATTGGTCTAGCTCAACCTAGACATATATATATATATATATATTTAAATTTTTTTTATATGTTTATATATATATATATATATATTTGGTATTTTAAACAAATAGTCACCTTTTTTGTTTATGTCAAATGTAAATCATTTTTATTAATATAAGATATCTCATTTACTACATACAAATCATAATTTTTATTTTTCTTTTAAAACTTATTTTAAAATTTAATTAATAAAATATACAAAATAAAAAAACCCGGTGGCCCGGCCCGGCCCAGTCATGTCTTGGGTCCACTGGGCTGGGAATATGGCTTGGTCATAACCCCGAGCCAGGCCACGTCCAACCCATCCTAGCCTAGGGTTTGAACACCCATACTTGCATTTGGGAAATGTTTCCCTTTAGAAATATGAATGGAAGGAAAGGAAAATTCTCCTTGAAGAAAATTTGGGGATGAGAATGGAGATCATAACCCCCTTGTGGGTCCTCATCTTTGTCTATATAAATATTTTCTAAATTACATATATATATATATATATATTAATTTTTATATTTTTAGTTATTTCACTTCTTATGTATAATTATAACAATTAGAAGTGAAAAAATAAATTCAACCTAAAAAATAATTTCACTCATTACTTATTAGTCTTCCATTTCTTTGAGACTTGGATAGTATTGTAGGATCACTTACAAGAAATCTCAGAGTTGCAATCACATTATAATGGAGATTAGGAAGTGAATATTAGAAAAAATATTAATTATTTGTAAGTTAGGATTAAGGACAAATATAGAAATTATAATTATTTAAATGGTTTTATTCCAAATTTAATTAATATTTTTGTTAAATTTTTCATTTTTTTTCATAATTAACTTACTTTATTGAGAGTTATTTATTATAATTTAAAAATGTTATTGTAAAACTTGTTATTTGAATATTTGTTTTTATGAACTTAATTAAAGGTAGCTATAACATAAACAAGGAGTTTGAGTTTTAAATCTAGGTTTTATATATATATATATATATATAAAATTTAAATTTTTTATTTTTTATACAAAAATTCAAATTCCTTGTGGAGATCTACAAAGATCCACATCTGTGCGGGGATTGGAAATGGGTAAAATTTTGTTGGATGATAGAGATAGACCCTGTAAAATTGCCATTCCTATCCATAAACTGACACCCTTGGAACCATAAAAATTTAATAATCATCTAGTAGATTATTTGATATATATATATATATATATATAATTTATTATTATCAAACTGTTTTCTTTTTTTCTAAAGAATTAAACATTTTGTATCAAAGTTATACATATATTACCTAATTTATTTAGCCCTAATTTGGTAACACATATATATGTTTAACACCTTACGTTCAGCATCAAGCATTCAAGCTAGTAACATTGAATAACTTCTCTATGATAATGCGTTTAAAGATCAAAATAATTTCTTCTTTTGTCCTAGCCAGTAAGATCAAAAATGATTTCAGATATTCAATAACTTTTAAGTATATTACATAATTGGTGTTAAAATTTTAGGACAAATTTTGGCATAATTGTAAATGAAATTATAAATTGAACTTCCTTTCCTTCACAGTTTGCAGTTCCCATTGTTTGTATCAAATGTTTATTGACATGAACTCATTTTCCTATCCATTATCGCTACCAAAAATCATGGCATTAGTCGCGGTTATTTTTGGCTTTAACCACAATTTTAACTGTGGTTAATGGGTTTGCTTGCGGTTAACTTAACCACAGGTAATGTATTCATGGTTAAACATTTAGGTGCGGTTTTTATTGATCGCTGGATATATCAATTTTACCTGTGGTTTGTTATCGTAGGTAAAACCACTTGGATTTAACCGTGGTTAGTGGAAACTACAAGTTAAACCATCTGGCTTTAACCGCGATTACTTTTAACCACAAGTAATTACAATGTAATTGTGGTTAAATTATGGTATTTTTTGAAAAGGCAGTGCTTTAATCTACCGCCTATTACTATTTTTTAACAAATTATTTATAATGTATAAATATTTTTTTTTTACCTGCTCAATCCCTGTAAGAAGCCACATTTAGAATACTAAAATAAACCACGATTACCAACATCCATTCATAGCCATAAGTTCAATAGGCATAAGACATTACATAGTTATAAATAGAACAATGTCATAATAAATCAATGTTTTAAAAAGTATTACATTTAGTTATAACATTCAAAAGATGGTCCTAAAGCTGTTACAACTTCAAATAAACTATTGTTAGTCTGGGTTAGATTGGTGTGGAGAAAAATCTGTTAGTCTGCTTCCACGATTAGGCGGCTACAACATAAGATAAGGAAAATATAATATAATACACTCATAATTGATTATATGATATAAAAGAACTTTAAAGTATAGATTAAAGACATCACCGGTGATTATGGAAATGTTGCAAACTCAGGAGGCACTTGACTATGACAATTTTACATAATGTAACTCATCATTACATCGATCATGGATTCCAAAAAGCTGACCTTATTTTCCATGTGTGTATTAGAAGAATTAAATGAAAGCGTTCCACCATAATTGCGAGATTGTTGTCCAAATACTTGATAAGGGCATGGACATAACCCTAACCCTTGAACATGACCACAATGCTTCTAACTACCTAAAGTGAAGGCCAGGGAATTCTGAGTGGATATTACTTGTGATGTAGACATTAGATTAGATTCAAACTCAGTAATCTTTTCCTGTGTCAATCAAATTAGTTTGAGAAATACATATTAAGAACAACAACCATCAAGAAAGAAGGCCAAAAACTCTAAACCAGCTACACAAACCAAGTGTATGCAATTTTAAAAGATATACACTTACACTAATTGCTTGAGCTTCCTCATTTAGAAATGATCCATCGGCGTGCTTATGTGTGACTATCCAAACTTCTCCTCTACTAACTAGGTGGCCATACTCTAACTCCTATTATTACTCATAAGAATTACAAGGGAAAAAAAAAGGGAAACAACAATGATACAATATCATTTCTTAATTGCCTTCTTGTGTGCGAATGACTTTGATACACCAGTGTGGTGCATCGTCAACTTCTTTCTATTGCCTTTATTCTTCAAGGAGTTTTGCTAATCATTGGAAAGAAACATAAGTACATGCCAAGCTAAAATGAATTAATGATAAAAAAATGTTTATCACCTTAGTTTGGGGGTTTAAATACTAAGCAAACAAAGCCTAGTGATCTTTATTTAAGTCAGGGGGAACCTTAGCAATTAGTTCATCTCTTATGCATCTGCCATCATTTGTCCTTTCCCATAATTCTTGTCTTTAGTCCTTCCACTTCATTCCAATAGATTTCAAGATAAAATTTTTATGCATATCATAGTTAACTACAAATTTAGCCTTCAATATACAATAATGTAAGATTAGCCATAATACCTTCTAAAAGCAAACAACTAATAGTTTAATAGTTGAAGATCATACTTCAATAGTATTTTTATACACCGAATCCTTGTACTAGTATGGAACCTTTTTTCAACTGGGAAAACTTATGGGAAATAAGTCAAAGTTTTTTCAAAGATGGCCTAAGAATCTATTCAATAAACTAGCCTCATCATTAGTTGGTTGGGCTATGTCATTCCAATGCAAGTGAATTCTCTCTCCTTGAAGAAGCGACTAAACATCATGGTGTGTAAGTGATTTTTGCTTAACTATGTTGTCCCCATCTATGAATCAAATTTACCACATTAAAATGAAAGCATTTAAGTCAAATACATCATAATCCTTTGTCATACTTATCAACCACATTAACTAACCAAGCCCTATTGTGTGAAGGCTTATGTGTAGGATGTGAAGGTGCCCCAGTACCTTTAACCTCACAGTGTTCATCATCATCATCATGGGCAGTTATTTCTAGTGGCATTTGAGTATGTCCATGAATGTTGTTAGCTAAAGGAATGCTTTGAATAGTCAGCACTTGCCTTGAAGAGCCATTCATAGCATAAGCGGGGCTTGAACTACTCTTTTTTGTTGCATAGAACCGTTTCATCCTTAGGATTCCTGCATAAAGTTAAAGATATATAATATTAGGTAAATGATAAGACAAGATGATAATTAATATTAGAAGAATAATGACAATATAAAAAATTGCTTATCAATAAGGCATAAATAATATAAGTGAAGCAAAACATCTTGCTAATAATATATTTTCCTCTCCTTCAGGAAATAATACGTCTAAGTTTTGTCACTCATACGATGCAATTTTATAATATATATCACCATTACCTTTTACCATTTCTTTTAAGTCATGTGTCTTAAGATGTATAGGTATGCTCTATTTGGTATCTAATTCATCCTTCACATAGTAAACTATTTGAACCTCAGAAGCTTAGATGTATGACTCATCATCTTCATGGATACTCGCGTGTATCAACTAACCAAAATTTATAGATGTAAAACCTAAGTCATCAGTTGTAATTCCTCTAGGGTTAGTTATGTTGGCCCATATACACTTCACCAAGGTAATTGTAAAATGACCATGGTAGTTTAACTCAATGATGTCAACTAATTTCCCATAGTAAAGCACCCCGCCAAACCACATATGATCATCACTACTACTTGAGTAACTCCTTGTTCCAAATGTACCAAAAACTCCAGTTTGTGTTTTTAGCCTTTGGTCTTATTTTAAGGTATGAAACTTAAACCTGTTTACAGTATATGCACTATAACGCTTTGCAAGATCAATTGGTCCTAGGGCTAAATACATGAAATCATCTGAGTATGCTCCAGTATTGTTATTTCTTATATGAAAAAGGCAAAACAACTATCATAACCACGTTAAGGATGAAACAAGCATCCATTAGTAAGTGTACTTACACGACAAGAAAACCATTTAACAAATTCTCTATGAACCTTTTTATCTATCTCTGATGAAGACCGTGTACGACTCCTTAGTTGTCTCCGTATAATTTCCCTAAATTCCCTAATCAGACATAAATAAATAGTAAGCATGCAGTTTAGGGAGGATGTATTCAGTAGGAAAAAAAAAGCTTTACTTATTGAAGGTAAACCAATGTTAGGGCAATCATCAACATGACTTGGTCGGTTGAATGTAGTCTCAACTCTTTTTAAATACCTAGAACAAAAAGTTTGGATCTCCTGAGCCATGTAGCCCTTAATTATAGAATCTTCAGGTTGAGCTCTATTTCATACATAAGATTTTAATTTCCCCAAGTACCTAATGTAAGAGCAGTAATTATAAGATCCAAGTGCCAACTAAGAAAAAAAAAATAAATTGCATATATGTTTACCATTCAATTAGGTACATCCATTGATATTGGACAAGGCCTCCCTGTTTGGCTTCATCGGCGAGATGTACAATCAAATGAACCATAACTGTGAAAATTGAAGGTGGGAATACAATTTCCAAATGACATAGCATCACAATAACTCATTTACAATGCTAGTCAAGTTTATTTATATTCAACACTCTATTACACAACTGTTTAAAAAAGGAACACAAATTAATTAGAACAACAAACACTTGCTTAGGGAGTGTCCTTCTCATAGCCAAGGGTAAAAATTGCTCAATAAGAACATGTGAGTCATGAATTTTCAATCCTCCAAGCTTTTGTTGTCTCAAATCAAGGTATCTAGATATATTGCTTAAGTAATCGTCTAGTACAATGATGCTTTTCAATGTTTTCAGAAAGATGTACTTGTTTGCATTTGTTCATGTGCATAATGCAAGAAATATCTACCATTTTCATTAGGCCTAGATCAGACTTAATCCCCATTTCTTGCAAGTCTTTTAGTGTATTGATATGGTCTTTTTATTTTCCAGCTTTATTCAATAAAGTAAATATAACTTTGTCACACACATATTTTTTCAATATGCATGACATCAAGATTATGTCGTAATAAGTTCGTTGCCCAGTATGGAAGTTAGAGAAATATACTTTTCTTTTGCCATTATTAAGTCTTAACCTCCAACCCATTAGCTCCTCGAGGTCTTCGACTTTGTATTTTTAACTTCTACATCTTTTCAAAAAATGACATTAATATTTTGAACTTGTCTTAGAACTTCTTCACCATTTATTGGCTTAGAGGGATTTCTCCTTATTACTTTTCCATCAAATTGTCTTCGAGCTAATCTAAATTTATATCCTTTGTCTAGAAAGTGTCAATTCAACTATAAGGAAAACACATAAGCATTTGGTCAAAATTACAAGATGGACATGTTAACCCAATGTGTGTACTCCAACCTAACAATGTTCCAAGTCCTGCAAAGTCACTAATTGTCCACAAAAAAAAAGTATTACCACCGACATTCTATAACTCTGCTAACTCTTCCACTAACGGTTGTAAATATACATCTATGTCATTTCGTAGTACTCGCTTACTTGAAATGATCATTGAAAGAAGAAAAGAACTTTGTTTCATGCACATCCATGGTGGAAGATTGTTAGGTATTAGTATCATTGGCCAAATACTGTAACTAGTGCTTAGGTTGCCAAATGGATTGAACCCATTGGTAGATAACCTAAGAAGTACATTGTGAGGATCTGAAGCAAATTTAGGTTGTATTGTGTCAAATTTATTCCATTCTTTAGAGTCTCTAAGATGTCTTAACATACAATCATTGCTCTTTTTCACTACATGCCATCACATATGCTCAGCAGTCTTGGAAGACATAAACAACATTTGTAAACGTGGTTTTAATGGAAAGTATTGTAAAATTTTGGCAGGTAGTTTCTTCTTTTTACTATCACTTGAAATACCCTGGCCCTTCAGTTTCCATCTAGATGTATTGCATTTTTTACAGCTATCCCTATCTGCATCCTCTCCTTAATACAACATGCAATCATTAGACAAGCATGAATTTTGGTGTAATTTTGATCAAGTTTGTTGATTTTTTTTTACCATCATAGAATGACAGTGGAATTTTGGCTTGTTCAAAGGCATTTGCCAACAATTCTAGAATAATTGACATTGCCTTATCGATCATTCTACACAAGTACTTTATGTTATATGATTTCACTAAAAATGACTATTTTGAATACTTCTCACACCCATTATACAATATTGCTGACCATCTTTAATTAACTTCAACAAATCCCTATTATCATTTGGCATCAATTGGGTGTGGTTGAGACGTTGCTTCAACTTCTTCCACATAAAGATTACCAGAATGATGTCTGAATGCATTATTGACCATGTTATGTATGGGGTCATTAACAACAACCCTGTCTTGAACTACATGTGCCACTACAAGAGTTTCAACTACATTTTCTACAACACTTATCTCCTCATGTCTTAGCCAAATAGTGTAACCTTATGGAAATGGTTTGATAATCAAGTGGTCAAATACAACCTCTCAAGTCTACCATTTGTTAAACTTGCATTTAGGACATAAACAAATTATGCTACCCTTAACAATATGCTTAGCAAAGGCAAAATCCAAAAGTCCATTTAAACCTTTTATATACTAAGGCGAGTTTCTGTGGCTTTTTAATCCAAGTTTTGTCCATGTCTCACAACAAACTATTTTCTCTAAACCCTAATAATATTAAAACATAGGATAAATAAGTAATATCATCATATTTTAACATGCCAACAACATTTCTATTTAAACAATTAGATAATATTGGAGATGATATCGTCATTAGGTATTATTCACATCAACTTAAACAATTATACAATTTGACTTTAATTGTTATAAGAGGTGTACATATAAAATTTAGTAACAAAATAAAATAAATACACACAAGAAACATGCTCTAACAAATGTCTACAATCACAAGTGTTTGTGGGAATTAGGACTTTTGGCTTTAATAGCATTATGAGGTTTGTACATTCACAAAAATATCTAATAAGCAAGTTTTTTTTCATAGAACATCTTCAACTCCTAATTTCCTTGTAAAAAATATTCAAACACTACAAATTGCTACTTTAGAATTAAGTACTCTTTCCATCAAACATCAATCAAGGAGACTCTATATATACACACATTAAAGAAAAGTAAAATAATCATAAAGCTATCAAATTCTAAACAAATTGAAATTTCATATATATAACCAAAAACCATTAAGACAGTGGCATCTTAGGGAAGAAACAAAATTATGAAAAATTGAAAAAATGTAATGAAAAATAAAGAAAAAGGTAAAAAATCATACCTTGAATGATGGTTGGCGGCAGCGAGCAGTGGTAATGTCATTTGATTGGGCGTCTCTTGAAGCGGCTGCAGACTAACAACAGTAAGGGAGGGACGAATTAGTAGATGCAGAATGAAGCAAAAAAATAAAAGAAAAAATAAAGGGAGGGGAGATTTTCCTTAACAGCAGTTGGCGGAGCTCATGCTAGTGAGAGGAGGCAACTGTGAAGACAGGTTACGCCGGCAACTTGATGGTGGCACCAAGACTGACAGTTTTTGAGCAAACAGTGGTAGCAGACGTGTGAGAGGAGCTGAGCAAATTTTTTTTGGCTTCAACATTATGGCAATCAAAGGCACCAAAGGGTTTTGATTTAGGGCAGAAATTACCTACAGTTATTTAGTAACTATAGGTAATTACCTGCAGTTTTCTTATAATTGCAGGTAATTACCTACGGTGAGTATAAATTATAGGTAATTAACTGTGGTTATAACTCAACTGCAAGTTACATGCAGTTTTTAGCAGACATTTGTGTCGCTTATTAACTGCAAGTAATTACCTGTGGTTAATATTTAAACCGCGGTTAAAACAATGATTTAACTATGGATAATATAACCACAGTAATGAACCGTGGTTAATAAGCATATTTTTTTTATAGTGCATCTACCTCACTTTCAAAAAACATGAAATTATAATTATTGGAAATGGAAATCAAAGTGATTTAAGAAGAAACCATCAAACCATCCACACCCACCCTTCAAGAACATAAGACCTTCAAACCCAACTCCTTTGATGTTCTTCATCGCAACACCTATTTCCTACTTATCCTATTTGTTCATTGCGTTATTATGCTTGATCGCAGAGTAAATTAAACGTTAAAATTACATAATTTTTTATTTATAAAAAATATAAATAAAATATCACTACAATACTTGAAAAAAATAAATATTAAAAACATAGATAAAAATTTTAAATAGTATTTATTTTGCATTAGAAATATAAATTTGTTTTATTATAATGTTAGAGAAATTAATTAAATTCATATTATTTAAATACATTTTTAACTAATAGTGAATCTCGTATAATACATGAGACTCAAAACAAAAGACATAAAATAGTAATAAATTTTAATTAAGTTTATATACATCATATATATATATATATATATATATACATATATGCTTATTATATTATATAAATAAAAGATATAAAGTTATTTTAGTTAAAATAAATTATTTTTAGTTACATACGGGAGATTAGTGTACACATCTAATCTTTCAAGGTATATTCTCATAATTATATATATAGATAGATAGATATATATATATATATATATATATATATACATATATATATTTGTATATGTATATAATTTTAGTTCCCCTATATCTTAAGTATACTCTTATGCGATTCAGATTGATTAAAAGGGCATGAGTTTTTTTCTTTTTCCCTTTCTTTTTTTTTTTCTTTTTGGGTAGGTAAGCGTCCTTATTGTGTGGGTTATGCGGGTTCATGTTGGTTTTTGAAATTAGCCAAAAAAATGTTGGTTTTTAAAGTTAAACCATAAAATGTACAAGCTGATAAAGAGAAAAAATAAAAATTGGATTTATGCTTTTATTTTTTCAGCTCTAAATAAAACTTGGACCGGGCTTCATGTATCGTCAATTCTACTGGAGATAAATGGAAGGACATAAATTTGAGGATTTAGGCCCAATCTTCATTCTAATACTTAAGTTTCAGTGGTTTAACGTATTATTAAGCCACGATGGGAGGTTTATTTTATTGGATAGGTAAAAAAATTGATGATTATATATTTTTTGAAATATTATATTTTTTTTATTTATTATAGAATTAATTATTTAAAATATAATAATATTTTACTAAACATTTTTATGTATTGTAATTAATACAATTATAATAAAAAAATATATTAAAAAAATAAATAACGTGTTAGTTTATATTTAATAATTAATAGCGTTAAGAATATCATTTTTAAGAACATAAAATTATCAACAATCAAATGCTGTATATGAACATCCCTTGAAACTCAATTTAGTAGGGAATGCGAATGTTCTAGACTCATAGTTTTAAATGTTACATAATCGTGTTCAAGGACGAAGCCATCAATAGCCTCAGAGCTGAAAGACAATGATGGTGACAACGACAATATAACCTCAACAAACCCTACACGTTATCAAGCACGGTCATGTTTCATCTCCAAGCACATAATGCTTGCAAACAGAAACCAAGCCACAACAACAATAGTATTGCACAATATGGTTGTCAGAAGAAGAATAGGCTACTGTTTTTCTAGCACTTCCATAGGAAACATCAATGTGAATCCACTGCTATACAGCTGATATGCTATACAGTGGTGGGTCAGTAAAAGAAAAAAATTGTGTGTGTAGCGGCCGTATAGCAAATCTGCTGTACGACCGCTAATATGAATTCTAAGAAACATGCTATGGCCAGAAATGATACCAAACAACACAGTAAACATGAACCCCAACACTAACACTGATCTCAAAGACCTAGTTAAAATCATGAGACACAAAATGAGAAGCATTAATAGAGACTTGTCCATGAGAATGTGAGCAGATCCCGACTTTCTGTGCAACGATGAGTGTAAGGAGTTGCTGCTTGTAGAGACAAAGAAGAAGAAGCCTGTTGCATTTGTGTTCACGAGTTCATGTAATATGGGTTTGAATGAGTTGGATTTTGGATGGGGAAAGCCATTGTGGGTGGGGTTCAAAGGAGGAACACACAATACTATTCCCAACACATTAGTTGTTATTGATATAGAGTAAGGAAGAGCGGTATGGATCATTATCTCTGGCTAGTTATCCTATGATATTGCATTGTCAAATTCAATAATCCATTGAATTGGTTGAATTAATTGATCCATAACATGTATCCTATTTGAATCTCCAATTGTATGATCACTAATTATATATTCTTTGAGACTCGATATAGAATTAGGAACATATTTTAGGTGTAGTTGGACAATAGTGTTTCCAAAAACCAGTGAACTTTACTTGCTTTTTGAAAAAATATCTAACCAAATCCCCTGCTTAATTGACTGGTGAGCAGGGAACTTGCTTAATTGATTGGAGTCACAAACTACTTCATGTACAAACTTATCACCTCTTCATCATCTTCATCTTACTCTTCTACACAAGTTGAGGTGGCTACACTCAAGGCCACAGTTTCAGATTTCACTACTCAGCTGTAACATAAGTATGAACAATTTACAATGATCATGCAAAGGATGAAACTATATGAGCACAGGTTTGTGGTTTTGAACCCTAGTGATTAGACATTACCACCACCTATAACACAACAAGCACATGAAGGAGATGAACACTTTAAGGATAAGAAGGCTGATTATGAGATAGACAATTAATTTCTTTTATTGTATTTGTATTGATACTAATATTATCCTACTAATAACACTTCTAATCTTTTGTATTATTATCCTAGTGATAACACCACAATAAATTACTACTGACTTTGTATTGCATTACTTGATATATGATATAGATAGATATTTCAATTTTTATTACTATTAATATTTGTATATAGGGTTGACATATAAATAAGACAAGTGAAAAGGGACTAGTAGGCCTAAGAATACAAATTACAATTTAGACACGGAATTAGATACTAGAAGAAAATATTTTAGAGACGAAATTAGACACTAAATGAAAATAATCCAGTTCACAATTAGAGATGGATGCAATTCCATATATATTATTTAGACACGAAATCTGATAAGGAATAAATTACTTTAACTATTTTTATGTGACAAAAAATATTCTATATCTAAATTTTTTACACGAATTTTGAGATGGATTAACTTTGTTGCTGTCTTCTAAATTTTAATAATGGATACGACTTTGGTTTCTGTATGGAGATGAAACTTTTTATAGTTTGACGTAGATTTTTTCTATGTCAATTTTAAGACAGAATACTTAATTTCGTGTCTGATCATTTAGAGACCAAGGTTTATAATACATAACTTTTTCCATGTCAGATTCCATCTTAGACTAATTTAGACACTTAAATTATTGAATTTAGGCATAGATTCTTTTCGTCTCTATCTTGTTTTTTTTCTTAATAGTGACTAAATTCATCCTTGATCACGTATATCAATATAATCAAACAACACAAATCAAGTATAGATGTAAAGTATGGAAATTACATGCAATGTGATCTAAACATGCATATTTCCAATTAGTCCACCTTAAATCTTAGTGAGATCAAACCATAACAAAATCAGAGTGTGAATCAATAGAAAGAACTTTATTTCTGTATAAAATAACCTCAAAATCCATAACTGAAATAACTGAAGAATGTGTCTATAAAGTAAAATTACAAACACCTATTGAAAATGAATATCCTTAAATGACACAACACCTATAAGAGTATTATGGTTTGAAAGACCATGGGTGATAATTCCTTAATAAGCATATTTGCAACCAGTATGAACATTTTCTTTATCAAGAAGGAACTTAATGTCTATCTACCTTAACTTCCTTAAGCTCTTATTGTTATTTGAATATAAGACTGCTAACTTTTTGTCACAAAATATCTTAAGTGGTCTTTCAATTCCATCCATAATTTGCAGCCTAGTGACAAACTTTCGTAGCCATATTCCATGATTGGATGTCATATAACATGTTGTAAACTCAACTACGTTGATGAAAGGAGCTATAGGTGTTTATTTGGAACTCTCCCAGATAAATCCTTCAACAAACAAATAAATATAGTCTAAAGTATATTTCATACTATCTAGGCATCTTGTAAAATCTGAATCTGAATACTTGATGATCTATAATTTATCCAACCTTTTGTATGTGAGCAAGTAATATTTTGTTCTATGTAAATACCACATAAAGTATTTAGCTGCTTTCCAATGATCCATTTTTAGATTCCTTAAATATTTGCCCAGCTTTCCAATAACATACACAATATTTGGACGATACAAACTTGTTATACTTTAGACTTCATACTGCTAACGCATAAGGAATCTTTTGCATTTCTTTTTCCTTAAAGGCATTATTAAGGCACTGGTCAAGATTAAACTTGTCTCCTTTAGCCACAGAGGTATCACCTAGTTTACAATCTTACATGCAATATCTTTTTAAAAATTTTCGATATAAGCCCTTTTATGATAATCTAAGGAGACCTCGAAAGCAATCTCCATGTATCTAAATTCCTGAGACAAGGGTTGCATCACTAAGATCTTTCATCTCAAAGTTTCTTGCCAAAAATCTCTTGGTTTCATGCAACGAGCCTATATCGTTGCTAGCAAGCAATATGTCATCAGCTTAAAACCAGAAAAATAGACCTCTACTAAATTCGTGATATATACAATCATCAACCAAATTTATCTCAAAACTAAAAGAAATAACAATCTGATGAAGTTTCGAATACCATTGACATGACACTTGATTAAACAGGTTGCAACAAGTTAAACAATAACATTAATTGATCTCATTCACTTACAATTTTAATTAGTCACACTAGAACATTAATTAGCTTACATTTTTAGGGAATGTTATGTATATAAATGCCTATATAGATAGAGTATTGTGTAAGTGAAAAATATAACTTTTCCTCTTCACTACATGGTATCAGAGCTTTCCTTATTCCCTTTTCTCAATTCTCTCCATTTTTTAAATTTTGTGTTGCCTAGATCATTACTCAAGCTGATCAATTTTATCTCACTGCTAGCATAGAAAGAATTGGTGTGTCGAGATTGGTCGGACCCAGGAGTTTGGTGACCTGAACCTTAGCATGTGGGTCCCACGTGTTTTGCCTCATTTGCTAGTGCATGGATGTGCTTGGCTATTCCATTTCCTTCCATTTTTTGTTTCCAGTGATCTACTACTCTTTTTCAGCATAGTTCAGGTGTGCTATTGGCGATTGATGAGGTACAAGTAATTGTTTAGGAATTACTTTTCACTTATACTTGGTGCATTTTTTGTTGACAATAACTAAGCTAAGTTACTTTGTCATAATGTTTGAAGTAAAGTCAATTGTAACTAACATGGTTCCAATGATGTCTAAGATCATGGAACATAAGTTGAATGACTCTAATTATTTAGACTGGAGTAAGACAATTCGCATCTATTTAAGGAGCATTGCCAAATATGACCACTTAATTAGTGATCCCTTTACTGATGACACTAAACAAGCTTGGTTAAAAGAATATGCTTGACTCTTTTTACAAATTTGAAATTCATTTATAGTGAGATAATTAGCCTAATTAACGACTGTGAATTTGTTAAAGAACTAATAGATTATTTAGATTTTTTGTATTTTGGAAAAGGGAATGTTTCTCGACTTTATGAGGTGTGCAAGGCATTTTACCATCTTAAGAAAGACGCTAGATTACTTGCAGCCTATTTTTTGGACTTAAAGAAAAATTATAAAGATATAAACATACTACTACCATTTAGCTTTAATGTCTAAATGTAAAAAGGTCAAAGGGAACAAATGGCAATAATAAGCTTTCTAATAGGCCTTACCATTGAGTTTAAAACTGTCAAATCTCAAATTCTCTCAAATTATGATATCTTATCCACTTCTCTCCAAAAAGTTTTTTGTTGGGTTATTCACACGAAAATTTCTTCCCTAGTTCTGCTCAACAATGCCCTTGTTACCAAGGGAAGGAGTAATGATATTGGTCGCAAAATGAATAACTGAAGAGAAAGAAAAAAGAATGCAGACAAGCGTCACAATGAATTAGGGAGTGTTAAATGCTACTATTGTCATGAATTAAGTCATATAAAGTGGATGTGCAAGAAATTACTAAATTGTTCTCAAAGGACTTAAACTGCTAATGTCGCATCCGCAGGTTTTAACTCCTTATTTGAGAGGTCAATTATGGTTTTCATAGATGAACTTTCCAAATTTTGTCACTATTAGGACTCATTGAAGCACTCATCACTAGTCACTGCCTTTGCATAGTCAGGTAAACCTACTATATGTCTTATCTTCTTATCATCCAAATGGGTTATTGATTCTTGTGCCACATATCATATAACACTAAACATTAATATTTTTTCCTCCTTTTAACCCCACTGATCTTCATTACTTGTAACAATAGCTGATGGGACCACTTATAACATTATAGGATTTGGGACAATTAATCCTACTTCCCCAAATACCTTATCATCTGTCTTAAATCTTTTAAAACTTGCCTTTAACTTGATTTTTGTAAGTAAGCTTACTTGTGATCTTAACTGTAGTATCTTATTCTTCCCTGACCATTGTCTTTTTCAAGATCTTATAATGAAGGGGATTATTGGTAAATTACATGTATTTGATGGTCTCTATGTTCTTGATAATTAAATATTGCAATCACATGCTTGCTCAACTTCCCTATTTGAAGCTCATTATCGATTGAGTCATCCTTCTTTAGCATTTTTTAAGAAGTTGTGTCCAAAATTCCAAAGTGTCTTATTTTTAGATTGTGAGTTATGCTAATTTGCTAAACATCACCGTAGTCCTTCTAGTCTATGAGTCAATAAATAAGCTAGTTTTTCCTTTAAGTGAGTTCATTCTAATGTTTAGGGACCTTGCCCAGTTATATCTAAATTTGGATTTAAATATTTTATTACTTTTACATGTGATTATTTTTGTATGACTTGGTTATATTTTATAAGAAACCGCTCTGAGGTGTTCTTTCACTTCTGCACCTTATGTGTTGAAGTCAAAACTCAATTCAATCTATCTATTCAAACATTAAGGAGTGATAATGCTAAATAATATATTATTGACTCTTTCCAAACTTACATGACTCAACATGGAATACTTCACCAAATCTCTTGGTAGACACACCTTCCCAAAATGGAATGGCAAAACAAAAGAATAGGCACCTATTTGAAATAGCTCAGGCACTCATATTTCATATGAAGGTCCCTAAACAATTTTTGGCTGACGCTATGTCTACGACATGTTTCTTGATTAATCATAAGTCCTTATCTGTTCTTAATAACAATAGCCCTTATGGTGTCTTATTTTCTGACAAGCCATTGTTTTCTGAGGAGCCCAAGATATTTAAAAGTACTTGTTTTATTTAGGATGTTTGACCTTAGATCACTAAATTAGACCTACAATCTTTAATGTGTCTTCCTAGGATATTCTTGCACTCATAAGGGATATCTATGCTTTAGTCCTAATCTCAATAATTATCTAGTATCTGTTAATGTTACCTTTGTTGAGAACATATTGTTCCTTAGCATACCTTCAGTTTCTACCAATCAAGGGGGAGGATGAGTCTTCATATTTTAAAGGAAATATGTGCTTGATTTACTAACAAACTATAATAAAATAGGAGCAAAACCATATAACACACCTATGGCTTATAATCTAGGTCTCACAAAAGAAAATAGTGAATAATTTGAAGATCCTGAAATGTACATAAGGTTGGTTGGAAGGCTAAATTATCCTACAATGATGAGACCAAATATAACGTACGTTGTGAGTATTGTTAGCTAATTTATGTCTTCATCTACAATTAATTATTGGGTAGCTCTAGAACAAATCTTATACTACTCGAAAAGAGGCCCTAGGAAGCGGTCTACTATACAAGAATCATAGTCATTCTAGTATTGAGTGCTTCATCAACGTTGATTAAGCAGGATCCAAGATCGATAAGTGATCTACTACTAGATACTAGGTATTTATTGGAGAAAATTTGGTGGCTTAGAAGAGTAAGAAGCAGAATGTGGTATCTAGATGTAGTGCTAAATTAGAATATAGAGCTATGGCACCATTTATATACAAAATTATGTGGATAGAACATCTTATAAAGGAAGTCAGATTAAAATTATCACAACCAGCAAAACTTTGGTGTGATAATCAGGTTGCTCTTCATATTGCTTCAAACTCAACCTCCATGAACAGACTAAATATAGAAAGGTTGATTATCATTTTGTTCATTAAAAAATACAAGAAAAATTGGTCTCTACAGGATATGTAAAAATAGGAGATCAGTTGGGTGATATTTTTATAAAATCTCACAATGGTAATCAAATTGATTATCTTTGTAACAAGTTGGGCATGACAAATATCTATGCACTAGCTTGAGGGAAAGTATTGGAACAAGTCAACAATAACATTAATTGGTTGCACGCATCAACAATATTAATTAGTCTCACTACAACATTAATTAGCCTACATTTTTAGGGAATGTTATGTATATAAATACCCATGTAGACAGAATATTGAGTAAGTGGAAAATATAACCTTCTTTCCATCACTACAAAGCCCATAAATGAATTTCTTTGATTTGCAAACCATTGAATTTGCATCACCTAATACATAGTTTTCTGGTTGCACCATATAAATTGTTTCATCAATGTCACCATTGAGAAACACAATCTTAACATCCATCTAATGTAGCTCATTATTGCCACTAGAGCTTACAGAGTTTTTCAATGAAACAACAACTTAGATAAAACAAGTGCTAACACCATATAAAGACATCAATTAAAATTAAAGTACAAAACCAAATTCATGTACAATTCCATTGACTAAGCCTTAAGCCCAAATTGAATTGGTTACCCTAAATGAAAACTTGTATATTCCAACAGCAATAAATTACATTGCATTAGTACTGCATTTACTATAATTTTTTTCCTTCTAAAAGAAAAAAGACTTCAGTCATTTAGTTTTGCCAATAGTGGATAAGGAGGAAAGGACAAAATTGCAGCAGAGTACTCTGATAACATGAATAACACAAAAATAAGCAATATAAATAAGCTAAAATAAACTCAACCAAACGTTTGACTAAGCACCTTAGCTATTCAACTTATAAAATAGGAAATAGAGAATTGAAAAGATTAAAGATATTACTCTTTTAACGCTATCTAAAAGCTACTAAAAATACTATTGAACCAAGCTATTGAGATGGGGGAAAAAAAATAAGGAAAGCCCAAGCATCAAGAGAAGTGGTAATAGTAAGTTGTTTTGTAAGTTATAACATATCTTCCCCATTCTCATCTTCCTTTCTTAATTTTAATGTTTTTCCCAAAGAAAAATCGTGAAGTATCAATCAAGAGAAATGACTTGCAAACAAGCTAATTTTCATACAATTTGTGTGGCAGACAAGTCTTTAGTCAAGCAAAAGTCAACACTCCTTAAAGGGACTAAAGGCTCTTTTGCACTTGCTCAAAGAAATTTAGACCATACAGTAAATTCTCGGCGAGTTAGTTCATGGCTTCACGGCTTACACATTGTGCTAATATGATTTGAGTGATGAACAAACTGGTTATTTTTTCATGCATGTATTCTTTTTTATTAAAAAACAAAACTTCACCATAAAAAGAAAAAAAGAAAAGAAAAGAAAGACGTATCTTATCCACGAGAACTTGTTGTGCACACAAAATGCAGTAATGGTGAGAGCAGTTACCAATAATATCAGGATGAGGTCTCGCAATTACATAAAAAGCATTATTGATGAGAAGAACTTAAAATCACAAACACACACATCTATATAATATCGAAAGTTTGAAAAAACTCAAGAAGTTGACAGCTCTATAACACCATTGAAAATAAGGAATAAAACAATAAAATATAAGAGAAAAAAGATCTAAGTACCTAATACAAAACTATAATAATAATTTAGAAATTTAAAATATGAGAAATTCTAGAAATTTTCCATCTGCTTTAGTAATTTTCAAACTTCAGTATACACTAACCCTTTTTTAGTTCTTTTTGTTTATAAAGCAACAATAATCATACAATCCACAACAACCTAATATAGTTATACTTCTCAAACTATAATTCTATTCACCAACCCCCTAGAACACATTCCCGACCTCTAATTTACAATGGTATTATGTATTCTTTTTTCTTTACTAAGATTTTATCGCACTAAATTTTTTCTAATAAGGTTTTAATGAGGCACACTATTTGTCAATGCTTGTAATGTGGATGTCCCTAACCATCATATAAGGATTGGATTGATCCTCTGTGAGTTAACTTTCTAAGGATTGGGTGACTCTTTAGGATCCTATTATTGTATAACACCTATTCAATTTGTATTCCACCATTATGTAAATTAATTTTCATTCATGTACGTTTAGTTTGCTTTTATGATGAAAGGCCTATAAATTGAGTCATGTACCAAAGATTAAGGACACAAGCGAATGATAATTACCTTCTATTTCCTCTCAAATTCTCTCTTACTCTTCTCATACTTCTTACATTTCTATTAGCTTCATAACAAGTCCCTCATTCTCAACTAAATTTATACAAAATATCTTAATATTTATATTATTAAAGGACCAAGTTGAAACTAGACTCAAAAGAAAGGAACTAAAATGATATTTTACTAAAAAATTGTATGATCATAGGTGAAACTTATACAATATATATATATATATATATATATATGACATGCACATGACTTAATTTTTATTAAAAATTTATTTATACTCCGTAACTGATATATGATATTTTATTTTACTTTTGATAAGAAGAAATTAAATTTCCACTATGATTGAAGGTAGGGATAGTGATATGGGCTCTTGTGGGTCTATATATGCAATATAGTTGAGGACGAAAATAAATTTTCTCTCATAGAGAGGGGACAAGGAGTAAATTCTTTTTGTCGATAGTATATAAGTGGATGGGAATAGACATCCATGACATATGGGAACTATTGTTACACTAAATTAGTTCCTAATTTTTTAAATTTTATTTTGTTATTTTTAAGTATATATATGTCAAATTTAGTAATTTTTTACAGTTACAATTCATATTTAAAAAATTATTACATAACTAAGATTGAGTGGTCACAAGTTTGGATTTCCTATATCTATTAGGAAATGTATATAAATCTTATGGTTAGTGTTGAAGAAAATGTACGATCTCACAATTCAAATTAAACTCAGTGACTGCGTATGTTAAAAAATTTCAAATTTTGACTACATGAAATTCAAAATTTTAATGCAGCAATTTTTATTTAAAAATTATATGATCCAATAGTGAGCAGTTCCTTTTAAGAATTATAGAAAATCCGAAATAGTCACGATAATAACAGCAATTTGAACTTCAAGAAATAACAATAATTTAATTTCTACATCAATTTAAAGAGAATTTTACCAGTCATGCTCTGTCTAATCTCTCATGTAATTTCTAGAAGATATATTTGAACTTAGGATTATTTCTATTTTGGATTTTCAATTTTATTTAGTTTTTATGAAATGATATCCACTCATTTTAAAATTTTATGAAAAACGAAGATCTCAATGAATCTCTTATCCTAATAAAAAATTTGGGTATGGAAGAAATTTGTCTTTAGCAATGAAAAATGAAAAAGAAAGGAGGAAAGGAAATAGCTAGTATAAAAGCAAGAAATTAAAGGTCTTTTTGCCCATACTATGCCATTACAATCGCCAACAAAGTAATTTAATTCTCAAATATATTAAAACATAACAGTTTGTTAATCAATCATCCTGGTTCAAATGACTATTTATTTAACAGTTACATTTAAAATTTTGATAGTATTTTTTTAATACTAATTGTATTTTAAGTTAACTTTTTCCATTGAGCGAAAGTTAACTCTTTTATTTGTAATAAATTTTTTAAAAAAATGACTTAAGTTGTGATATTAAGCTTAGTTTTAATATGTATAATTGTAAAATTAGTGGTGATATAAAATGCCATTTAGAATCTCTTGGACCTTATAAGCTTTGGATTATATATTCAACAATTACTTTGCCTTTCTTATTATGTTTCTTTAACATTCAATTAATCATTGAGTTGAATTCCTTTTTCTACATACCAAAGCATTTAAATAAAAATAAGATAACTTACATAAATTAATATGTAATTATTGCATGCTAAATAACTCATTTAGAGGATTTTAGTTTTAAATGAACAAAAGTACACTTACATTAGTGATACGAGAGCTTTACAAGTTTAATATCTTTATAGGTTCAAGACAATCTAATTTTCATTGTTAAAACCTGTTGAGGATTAAAGATTCGAGTTCACTATGTGCCTCAATACACCAACTCATTTTACATTAGCCTTGCTTATTCTTCTATATTATTATTGTTATTTAGTTATTCTTTGTGTACAACTATCAATTTATTATTTGAAAGGCAACTAGTGTATCTGCGTATATAAGGACAACATGGCTCTCTCTTTGTATTCATTCATTAAGAGGAAATCTAATTTTCTCATTCATTTTTGTATTTTCTGTATCAGAGCCTGGTTACTTCACTACTTTTTAAGCATAGAAGCATAAAGAGTGATGTGCTTCAAGGAGGTTTAGATGGAACAATCTCAAAACACAAGTAAATGGATCAAAAAAGAAAAGAAAGAATGACTAGTAATCTTGAATGATAAACTTGCATTCCACATTTGATAACAATAGGTTTAATTCGCCACACTCTAGAATAAAAGAATGAGAGTGATAAGAATCGGAGATAATTTTCACATTAAGTTTTGAAAATTTAGATAAAAAATTTTCACATAAGAGGCTAGGCCAATTCTCAGAGCATTTAATGTTGTATTTCTCATTAATAAGTTTTGAATTTATAACCAAGAAAAACCCTTTTGGCGTAAGTCAAAGTTTCACCTAATTTCTTACTTAATTTGGAAAAGCATGCATAGAAATCCACCTAACTTAGACTTTCATCCCAGTGTAGCTTACCTAGCTTAGACTTTAACTTAATTACAGCCTACCTAACTTTTATTTTAGCTCATGATTAGGTTGTTTATTTGAACTCTCATCACATGCATGGCTAACTTTTCACATTGCATTAATTATAACACATGATCAAATTGCTCTACTTAAACTTAGGCTCTATATAGAAGTTGGGTTTGGACTCTAAGTAGTATGATTCCACTTTGAGTTGCTAAATAAGTATGGCTTGAATCTTCTTAGCCATAAAACATGTAATTAGCCCAGATGAAACTCTTTAGCCCAAGCCAACCTCTTTATCAAGATGATGCTCATTATTCTCCCTGGGTTCAAAAAGATTTGCCCTCAAATCTAATTCTTTATTATCATCCAAGTATGGCATCAAATCTCTTACATTGAATGTGGCTGAAATTGTAATCTCTCTTAGTAAATTAACCTTGTAAGCATTGTCATTTATTTTCTCCATAACCTTAAATAGACCTTCTGCCCTAGCCATTAATTTTGACCTCCTTTTGCTGGGAAACCTCTCTTTCATAAGATGAATCTTCACAAGATTACTTAGCATGAACTGAACCTACTTCCTTCCCTTGTTTGCTACCTTTTCATAAGCTACATTTTTCTTCTCAACATGGAATTTCACATTTTTATAGAGTTTTAATCGTTTCATCCTTCTTTTTTCCATCAGTGCATAATCTGTCACTTGAAGGTAGCAGTACTAAATCAAGCAGTGTGATAGTATTAAACCCATCAACCACTTCAAAAGGAGAATGTTTAAAAGTACCATGAACACTTCTGTTGTATAAAAACTTAACAAATGGCAAGCATTTATCCCAATTATTTATATATTTATTAACAATAGCTCTAAGTAAAGAAGAAAGTGTTCATTGAGTACCCTAGTTTGTCCATTAGTTTGTGGATGACAAGTTGTACTGAAAAACAATCTTGTTCTAAGCTTTTTCCACAAAGTTTTCCAAGTTGTACTAAAAAGCAATCTTGTTCTAAACTTTTTCCACAAAGTTTTCCAGAAATAACTCAGAAACTTCACATCTTGGTTTGATACAATACTTCTTGGAGCACCATGTAATCTCACAATTTTCCAAAAGAACAAATTTGCTATATAAGAAGCATAATCAGTTTTAGGACATCGAATAAAGTATGACATCTTTAGAAATTGATCCACAACCACCATAACTAAATCTTTTCCCCTTTAAGTCTTTGGTAACCCAAGCATAAAATCCATACTCAATTCAACTCATAACTGGTTAGGAACGAGCCATGGCATATACAAACCATGTGCAGCCTCCTTACTTTTGGCCCTCTTGCAACTTGCACATCTTTCTACCACTCGATGCGCATCTTTGATCATCCTTAGCTAATAGAAGTGTTCTTTAACCATATCTAATGTCTTCTTTTCACTAAAGTGTCCTATAAAAACCTTTTCCATATGTTTCTTTTACTAATAATTCTCTTATTGAGCAATTAAGAATACAAAGTTTGAAACCTCTAAACAAGACTCCCTTATGATTATTGAATCCATTAATAGCACTTATTTCACATGCCAAGTATATATTAGAAAAATTATGATCTTTTGCATATTGGCCCTTTATTAATTCAAATCCCATTAGCTTAGCATTCGTCAATGAGATTAACGCATGACTTCAAGACAAGGTATCTGCAACCACATTAGTAGCTCTCTTTTAATATTTGATGACATAGGGGAAACCTTCCAGAAACTCCACCCATTTAGTATGTCTTTTGCTCAATTTGGTCTGCGGCTTCAAATACTTCAATGACTCATATTTGTTGTGAATAACAAACCCTTAGGCAACAAGTAGTGTCTCCAATTCTGCAAGGCTCTAACCAATGTATAAATTCCTTTGTCATAAGTTGAATAATACAAATTTGGTCCATTCAACTTCTTACTAAAATAGGCATTGGGATGTTTCTCTTGCATAAGAATAGTTCTAATTCCTACACTGGATGCATCACACTCAATCTCAAAAGTGTTAAAGAAATCTATAAGTGCAAGAATTGGTACTGAACTCAACTTCTTTTTAATGATTTCAAAACTTTTATGGGCTGCTTTACTTTATCTAAAGTCACCTCCCCTTGATACAATCAATTAAAGGTTCAAGAATATTACTAAAATCCTGCACAAATCTTCTATAAAAGGATGCGAACCTATGGAAACTTCTCACTTCATAAATGTTTGTAGTAATAGGCCACTCCTTGATAACTTTCTCCGAATCAACTTCAACTCCATGCTGAGTAATCACAAACCCAAGAAACATAACTTGGTCTTGGCAAAATTGGCATTTTTTTGAAATTGCCAATTAATTTTCCTTTTCATAGTACTTCAAAGACACTTCTTAGATGCTCTACATGTTCTTCAAGACTTTTATTATAAATCAAAATGTCATCAAAATATAATCTCCAATAAAATTCTATAAGATATGATTTATCAAATGCATTAAGGTGCCTGGGACATTTGACAAACTAAATGGCATAACCATCCATTCATATAGCTCATGCTTGGTCTTGAAAGTTGTCTTCCACTCATCCCTTTCCTTCATTCAAATCTAATGATACCCACTCTTGAGATCATTCTTCGAAAAGATTGTAGAGCTATGTAGCTCATCAAACATGTCATCACACCTAGGGATACGATATTGGTACTTCACTGTGATCTTATTTATGGCCTAACTGTCTACACACATTCATATACTTCTATCCTTCTTTGGTGCTAGCATAGTTGGTACTAAACAAGGGCTTATCAACTCTTTCACAAAGCCTTAATCCTGTAATTCATTTCCTTGGCGTTACAACACCTTGGCCTTTTCTGGATTACATTAGTAGGCCAGTCTATTTGGTAAAGCAATACCTAAAATGAGATCAATTTGATATTCAATCCCTCAAATTAGTGGTAATCCCTTTAGCAACTCTAGTATCTAGAAACAAGTTAGCAAATTCTTTTGTTAACTTCTCAATCAGTACAGTTATAGACACAACCTCAGTTGGCATAACTTCTTTCACTATTAGTATTAATATAAGATTAATTATGCACTAAGCTTTCTCATATTCTCTTTTAGTCACAAATAAGTTCTCATTTTTCTTCTCATTCATTATATGATCTTTTAGAACTTATAGAGGACTAAAAGGAGCTAAGACAATGTTCCTTCTATCCTTAGTAACAGATTAGGTGTTTTTGTACTTATCATTCATAGTTCTGTTATCATATTACTAAGGTCTTCCTAAAAGTAAATGATTAACATTCATTGGAACCACATCACATACTGATTCATCTTTGTAAGACTTTCCTATAGAAATGGTATCTGAACTTGCTTTGTGACTTGAATCTCTCCTTGGTCATTCAACCATTGCAACTTGTATGGAAAAGGGTGTTTTTTTGTCTTCAAGCTTAATTTCTCCACTAATGTTTTATAATTAGAATTAGTATAGCTCCTTCTATCAGTAATAACATGACAAACCTTTCCACTAATAGTACATCTAGTATGGAAGATGTTCTCATGTTGATCATCTTCTACCTTAGTTTGTGAGTTCAAAATTCACTGAACCACAAGTAATTCTCCATCATATGCATACTCTACAGAGAACTCATCTTCTTCCTATTCTGTTTCTATTCATCTTCACTTTCAACTTCCCCCTATGCTCCTCGAACAGTCATCACTCTTCGATTTGGACATTCAAAAGCAATGTGTCCAAAACCAAGACATTTGAAGCACTTAATCTCCTTGCTTTTCTTTGAGTTCTTTGCATCATCAACCTTGTCTTTTTCTCTAGATGAATCAACATGACTACTAGAGCTTCCCTTTTCCTTTTGCTGCTCATCTTATTTTATGATAACTTTTAAGGAGGAAGAGGTTGAATTGGTCACCTTGATTGCTAGTCAATAGCTATTTGGTTTATTTACTCTTCATTAACACTGTCTTTCCACTTTAATGGTAAGTTTAATTACATCTTTTAGCAATACATAAGGTTGTAATTCCACACCTTCTGCAATTTCCTTTTTTAGGTCTACTAAAAACCTTACAATAGTTTATTCTTGAGGCTCTTGTATCTCACATGTCATCATTAGCATTTCAAACTCTTTAATATAATTTTCAACATACATCACCCTTTTTATAAGAGTTTACAATTGGATGTATAACTCTTGTTTATAATATTTAGGGACAAAGCATTTTTGCATAAGTTTCTTCATAAGCCTTTAACTCATAATGTCCTTTTCTTCATCTCTCCTTTGATGTGCTTTCAAATTCTCCCACCATAGATTTGCATAATTAATAAATTAAATGGTAGCTAGTTTGCATTTTTTCTGCTTCAGAATAATCATGGCACTCAAACACCTCCACTCATTGCACCCACTCTAAGTACTCCTCTAATAAGCTAGTACCTTTGAATAGTGGAATCTTCATTTTGATGTTGTTTCCCAAGTCACACTACTGCTTCCTTTGTCTATATGCATTAACTTTATCTTTGGTTTCTTTATCTTGATTAGAATCAATAGAAGTTCAATGATAGCATCACTATGGATGTTATTGAATAGTCAATCTCGAGATTGCTTGCTTTAGACAAATCAATTGCTCTCTCATTTCTTGTTAATTTTTTTGTATTCTTATAATTTAAGCTTATTCCAAATAAAGCCCTATTAGAACATTGGTAGGGTTGTTTTATACAAATTTTGTTGTTCATCCCAAATTAACTCAAACTCTTTTGCCACCTCATCCATCATTAGGTCAAAAGATAATAAGGTTTGGCCTTCTACTTCCTCCATCATCTTATTGTCATTATGAACCCCAAATGCATCATAGATCATATCCTGCACAGGATTAACCCTATAAGTTCTTTCTTCTACAACTTGTGACACTGGCACATGTTGAACATAAGGTAAATCTTTACCTCTTTCCCCATGCCTTACCCAAAAAGTATACCCTTGGGGAAATGGTTTAACAATTAAGTGATCCCACACAACTTCCCTAATTTTTCATTTCTTAAATTTGCATTTTGGACAAAGTCATATTATTTTACCCTCAACACTTGCATTAGCAAATGCAAAATCTAAAAACCCATTAAGTCCCTCTAAGTATTTAGGAGTATTTCAAAGTTTAGCGATCCAAGACCTATCCATTTCTGAAAAAGTAAAATCAAGAAAGCTATCAGTTAAAAATACTAAAAGGAACACATATTGATCATACATTACAATATAACATACTTGTTATACATTGCAATATAACCTACTCATTATACATTACAACATTCTCACTCAAAGCATACTTTATTACATTACAAGCATTCCCCTTATACATATATCATAATCACTTTACATTACAACAAATTCACTTAAAACATACTTACTATAAATTACATTATAACAAACTAATTCAATATAACACACCTACAACATATATACAATAGTGAGCATATAATCAACCTAATCCATGTAAATTAATACTAATCATAAATTGAAATCAACCTATTAATATAGAAAAAATTTTAAATCAATCTCACCCACTCAAAGCAACATATACTGTATGCACAATAATTCATAATATTAAGATTCCCAAGCTAAAATTAACATAATAGTAAACAACATGTCAAATGGAGCTAAAACAAAAAAACAAAAACAACCCACTTACCAATGAGTAACCCACAACCAACGACTGACTAATAGACAGTGGCAGGAGAAGCTTGACAGCCAACAACAAACTCACAATGACAGTGGAAGAAGAGTGAGCGACAACAGCAACAAACACACCAAGAGATCGACAAACAGCCACCTCAACGAGATAGACAACTACCTTAATAAGATTGACAAACAGACACCCATGGACAAAAAAGCTCGACAGGGGAAGGCTAATGATTAGCAATAGCGAGGGAGGATGACGGTGAGAAAGCTTCAATACCCACAAATGCTAGGACAGAGGAAGAGGAGGTTGGTTCAAAAATAAGAAAGCAGATTTGGAAACCTCATATCTTTTTTTTAAATGACCTAGCGATGGTCAAAAAACAATTGTTGTTAGGTCTAATATTAACGATGGTCAATACAACAACTGTCATTATACTATAGAACCACGACGGCCGTCACTCAATCGTCGTCAGTCCATTGTCATTACACAAGGGGAATACAACCATCGTCAGGCCTTGGCTTCATGACGGTCACATTTTGACCGTCGTCAAGGCATAGCATGACAGCGGTCAAAATGGGCAGTCATTAGGCCTAGCCTTCTTGGCCGTTGTTAAGCCAAAGCTTAACAATGGTCTATGTTAGGCCATCATTATGCCCAAATCGTGGACCTCAAACTCGAGGTCCACTTATTTTGTGGGCCTAACGATGGCCCATGTTTGGCAGTCATTAAGCTTTGGCTTAATAACGGCTATAATTTGGTCGTCGTTAGGCTTTGGAATGGACCTCACATTTTGATCTCCACTTTTATTCATTGCCTTGTAAGTATATGGTTTTATGATGATCTTGAATTGACCATCGTAAAGCTTGAACATTAACGACAGCTTTTGTACTTGACGTTAGCACATTTCTTTTCCATAGTCTGAATTGACCGTTGCAAAGGCTCTATCATGATGTCTACACTATCTTTGGGATAATTAAAGTAGGCTTCGAGACAAAGTGACTATCATGAGGTTATTCAAAATATATATATAATTAAAGAAGGTATTGATATGGGAATTCTCTAAATTTGAACTAGTAAATTTTTATCTACTAGTGCTATAAGAACATAGATATAAGATACGGGAAAAGAAAAAAAACGTGGGTCTATATAGATTCTCATTTCTTTATATCACTCTCTCTGATTCTTCACACTTCATGTCTATTTCTTTTTAACTTATGCAAAGAAAAAAAAATTTAAGTCAAAATTTAAAATATCAGAGAGTGATACTCTAATACAATCTTTATGAAAATTAAAGTAGGAGTTGAAACAATGTGACTCTTGTGTAAGGTTATACAAAATATGGGCCGAGGACAATGTTACAATCTTTCAACTACTAAGAGAAGGATTATATGCTTATGTCATAATTAAACCATATATTCATTAACTAACTTGACCCAATGATATTACACAATCTTCTCAGATTCAAATTTGAATTACATATTCGAAGAAACAGTAGGATTAAGCAAAGCAAAAGCGAGAAACTCCACATCCTTCTCCAAAACAGCCATACATTCCTCAGGCATAGTGATCCATGCCTCTATTCCTTGCTCTGTATCAATCAGAACCACTGTATTAGGAATGGTATGCTGTGTTCCTCCTCTAAACTCCACCCACAATGGCTTTCCCCATCCAAAATCCAACTCATTCAAACCCAGATTACACCAACTCGAGAATACAAACGCAACAGGCTTCTTCTTCTCTATCCCCTCAAGCAGCAACTCCCCACACTCATCGCTGCGCAGAAACTCAGGATTTGCTTTCATGAACAAATCTCTGTTGATGCTTCTCATTCGGCGTCTCGTGATTTTGACTAGGTCTTTGAGATCGGTGTCGATGTTGGTGTTCATGCTCACTGTGTCATAAGGTATCATTGCTGGCCATAGAAGGTTTCCCATGGAGTTGCTGGAAAAAGGGTGGCCTATTCTTCTTCTGACATCCACAATGTGCAGTATTACTGCTGTTGTAGTGTGGTTTCTGTATGCAAGCATCATGTGCTTGGAGATGAAACACGACAATGCTTGATAACGTGCAGGGATGTTGAGGTTCTATCATTGTCGTGGTCGTCGTCGTCATTGTCTTTTGCTTTGGCTCTTAGGTTATTAATGGCTTCGTCCTTGAACACAAATCTGTAACATATATAAAACTAATATGAGTTCGAACCTTCACGTCCCCTCTTAAATTAAGATTCAAAAGATGTTCATATAGCTGGTAATAAATTCTTTTCCATAGCTATTCCACGTGGCAAGTCATAAAATGTATGATAATTTTATGTTTTAAACATATTATGAAATTAATTATTATATATAAAATAACATATTGTTTATTTTAATATTTTTATTGTTATAATCATATTAATTACAATACACAAATTTTTTAATAAAATATTATCATTTATTTAATAGTTACTTATATAGTAAAAAAATATAATATTTCAAAAAATATATCACCATCACTCTTTCTACCTGGCCAATAAAAAGAAAAACTTCCTTCATGGCTTAATAATAGACTAGACAACCTAACCTTAAGAATTAAAATGAAAATTGAACCAAACCCAACTCAAATTTATTTTCTTCTATTTATCTCGAAGAAAAATGACGATACATGAAGCCCGGCCTAACTTTTATTTGGATCTGGATAAAAAAAGTCTTAATTCAATAGTTAATTTTTCTGTTTAATAGAATAACGTCTACATTTCATGTTTTAACTTAAAAAATTTAACATGGACATGCATAACCCAGGTATTCCTCGCAAAAAAAAAAAAACAAACAAACAAACAAACTCATGCCCTTTTAATCAACCCGAATCACATGACAGGATAATATATATTTATATTTAACTATAAAAATATACATAGAAAGATATGTCAACTATTCTTCTGTACGTAATAAAAAATAAATAGTAGTTCTAATTTATTTTAATTAAAATATCTTCATATCTTTTATTTATATAATATAATAAGCATATATGTAAATATAAAAGCTTAGTTAATATTTATTACTATTTCCTGCCATTTTCTCTTCAAATTTTTTTATGTTTTTATTTTGAGTTTCATGTATTAACTGTTAGTTAAATGTATATTTAAAGAATATAAATATATTTAATTTATCTAAATTTATAATAAAACCAAATTTATTTTTCTGACGCAAAGTAAATAAAATTTAATTATTTATTTATATATTCATAAAAATTTGATATTATTTTTTAAAGTATTGTAGTTATTTTTTTATCTACATTTTATACAAATAAAAAACCATGCAGCTTTACTGTTTAATTTTCCCTGTGATAAAGCATAAAAATGCAATTAATGAAACTGTTATGAAACCATTGTCCAAAAAAAAACCTGTTATGAAACCTCCGTATGGTGCACTTGGCTTCGATCTTCGTGTTCGAGCTTGAAGACACAAGACCACCATGAATAGCAGACGTATCCCTAGGATAAAACAGAGCGAACGCAGTATCAAAATCAGGCCACACTATCTCCTCCCTTCTCTCATGGCAAATCGCAGACCACGTCCTCAACACCACTCCGCTCGAGCACGCATCCATTAGCGCGTGAAGATTACACACCCCTATGGCCACCCCACCGCACTCAAATGCCGTCACTTGAACCACCAGAGGAGGCAACAGTTCTCCATCTTCTTGTGGGAGAATCTTGTAAGGCTCGCATGGAAGCAATCCATTCAGAGATTCCAATTTCGGTGGGTTTAGGAACTTTGAGATTGAGGCGTTTGCCGTGGCTTCGTAGTACAATGCTCCATCGTCGTTGCAGGCGACAGAAACGACGTCGTTTTTCTTGCCTGCTAGAGGATAGAAGATGGTTAGGGTTTGTGATAGGGATTTTTTTTTCAATTTGGAGGAAACGTTATAATTAGGGTTTGTAATTTTGGGATAAAATAGGATTAGCGGGAAATAGGTGTTGCGGTGGAGAACATCGAAGGAGCTGAGTTCGAAGGTCTTCTGTTCTTGGGTATTGGGTATGGATGGTTTGATGGTTTCTTTTGAATCACTTTGATTTCCATTTCCAATCACTTTGATTTGTTGTGTTTTGAAGTGCATATGTATTTATGTTACTGTTAATTAGTTATAGAGGGGTTCGATGAAGGGAAGCTTTTAATTATTCTTCTGTTATACGTACATATCATGCAACGTATACGTGTTTAATTCAAATAGGTAAGTTATCTTCCATAATTTAGAGGTAAGGACAAAAGTAATTAGGCAATAGAATGAACCATTATTTTTAGATAGGGAAGAGATAGTTGTGATTATGGGTAAAGATTAGAGGTGAGTAATAGTAATTTTCTCTTAATTAATTAATATTTAAAATAGCTAAATTTTAGATTTATAGAAATTCAAAGGCAAGATGTAAAACGTTAATAGGGAAACGAACTTATAATAAACTAATTTCATCATTAATTTGAAGAGTAAAATGAAAAAAATATATATTTCTAATAATTCTGAAATATTGAAAATTGAATAACATTGGCATAAATGTTGTGATAAGTAACAAGAAATTGCTTCTTAAATTTTAGCATGCAATTTAAACTATATTTTAAAAAATCATTTAGTAAAGTAGAATAACTTGGATTGTTCATATATTTTTTTTCAGTTAAGTAACATAAATAGACAAAAGTACCTCATATAAAACGGTATTTAAGTTTTAAACATTTGTCACAAACAGTATATGTAAAGGGAATGAATTTAAATTTATAATTTCATTTAAAATTACGCTAAAAATTGTGCCCAACTTTTAACAGCAATCGTTATACTTAAAAAATGTTGAATATATGAAATTATTTCGATATTACCGGCTAAAGAAAGAATTAATTAGTTCGTTCTTTAAAGGAATCATGGGTGAAGCACATGTCACACAGGGAGGTGATTCAATGTTAAACATAATTGCGTTTACAAAATTAGGGCTAAATAAATTAGGTTATTTTTGTATAATTACAATACACAATGTGCAATACATTATAAAAAAAATTAAAAATTTTAATAATAATAATTTATTAATTTATATATATATTAAAACAATCCATTGGATGATTATTAAATTTGTATGGTTCCAAGTCCAAGGGTATCAGTTTATGGAAAACTTGTATTTAAATCCTAGTTCTATCTATAATAGTCAAATCTTGTTGACCTAAGTTTTACATACACTACGTGGTACCGTGTATTGTTATATATATAGTTCAAGGATCTGAATTTATTGTACTTAATGAAAATAAATTACGTCGATTTTGAACTATCTAATTATGTAATATAAAGAACTAGAAGTATTAGAATATATTTTATAAGCGCAAAATTAAAAAGTAACCTAATTAAATTCTAAACTATTAGATTTGCACATTTCGTTTAATAACATTTGTTAGATTGCATATTTATATCTAAAATATAGCAAAAAAATTTTCATAAATTTTTGTACGTATATCTAGACTTTGAATCCTTAACCCTAAAACTAACCCAAAAAATGATTAAAAAAAACAACCTCTATAGATATAAAATAATGAAGATAATATATAATGAAGGCATATGAATAAATTAACCACGTTGAAAGTACTAAAGAAAACCCTAGTTTTTGTCCAATGGAAGCACCTCTTCTTAACCAAGACATCTTTAATTTTCTTGACTGGTAGATCGAGGCACTTCCACTTAATTGGTTGGAGGTATCATTTCTTAACCAACTCCGTATCTCTCTTTGATAAATAATTTATGATATAATTATTGTGATTTTATATTTTATTGAATAAATTGGTATGAAATAATGGCCATGTAACAACATTGGATCCTGTGCATGGAAAGAAAGCTCTAGCCCCATCTGCACGTGCATCACTGATCTCAACCCTAAGCACCTTGTACTTTCTCTACTTTTTTATCAAGAATTAAATTATCTATATTGTCACCTTTTTAATCTCTTTATTTATAATTAATTTTTAAATTATTCAATAAATCTTCAAATTTTTTCATCCTTGTAGAGCTATAAAAATAGAATTGTTTGGCGCACACAAATTGGCCCGTGCGAATTGATTGGCTAAATGAATTTTGAGTCATTCAATTATATGGGTTAAGATCTTAAACTTGATCTCTTAAGTGAGTTAAGTGAGCTAACCCATTATATTAAAAGAGTTTAAAACAAAAAATAGATCATGTGAGCCAAATTCCTAATTTTAATACTAAAAGTGCATTTATTTTGTTAATTGTTGATCAATATTAAATATTTAAAAATGAGTCATGGACAAAGATTACTTAAGATTATAAAATATTAAATCTTTAACAAAAGAATCATAAAATTTTTTACGTAGATCAACTCATCAATCCATCAAATTTGTATGTTTACCTGGTGTAAGTGAGTAATTCATAAGTGAACTAAAAATTTTAATTTAATCCACCAAAATAATAAATTAAACAAGTAACTCGTTGAGTCCAACTAATTTTGATAACTTTACCATCACTTATATTATTATTAAACTTTATTAAAAATATTAGTTTCAAATTTATTATATTCAATTAAGAATCAGCAAAGCGCAAGTGACAGGTAAGTTGTCACAGACACCATAGGTATCGTTGCCCTTTCAATATAGAATTGAATATTGAATCTGTTGATTTGGTTTAGGTTTTCATATTCTATTTTATGTCGTTTGTCCATATTATATTCAGTCTCTTTTTAAATCCCATTAGTCTGTAACATAGCTTAGCATTTCCAATAGTTGATAAGAAGGAATAATATATTTGGTGCTAAAAAAAGACAAAATATAACATCGTTTTATATTTTTAAACTAGCTATAACCTTATTTTTCTTTCTTTTTGGATTATCTGATTAGATATTAGATTAAATTACATAAGCTGTTTAGCGTTCAAGTTTGCATTTTTGAATAATCACATGTTTTATAGGTCAATTAATTCTATAATAATCTGAATAGCTTTAGCAATTTCAGAAGATACTGAAAATTTTCTAAAATACATAAAATTATATATACAATGAAATTAAAACTGACCCTAGACTTAAATTGTGTACTTTTCCAACTGACAAAAGTGCAATTTTGGTTCATCAAGTTTGGTTAAAATATCAATTTAATTTTCTAAAGATGGAAAATATTAAAATTTTCTTAAAAGATAAAACTTTTAGAAAATAATGATTCTTTGAAAATCAATTTAATTACTCAAAAGAATGAAATTAGTTTATTTTTTATTTAAAAAAATTATTTTGATATTTTTCCTATTTAAAATATTAAATTGATATTTTAGCCAAAAATAAAGAATTAAAATTATATTTTTCCCTCTAAAATACGTGTTGCACCAAACTAGAACATATAACTAGAATTTTGAGTTTGGATATGATGAAGCAAATATTTCATTGAATTCAATATATACAATTAATATCTTGAAACACAACAAATAATGATTAACAATTATGCAAACAATACTTTGCTCATATAATAATAACATTATTAATTTACCTGGTTACTGTATTCAAGTATGACGCATTAATTTACAAAATATAAAACTAGATATAAATGAAATATATCTTTTATTTATGCGGTGTAAATTTTTCATCTTCATATTCCAATTCAAACTAATAAATATTCCAGATATTTATAAAATAGGTGTATTGATCATCCCTGTTCGCGAGGTTCTTCGATGGTCAATTTAACCTCTATAACATAATTGAAAGCAATCAAAAAATAAGGGAAAATAAACCTAAATTATTTTCCCAAGTAAAGTTTTTTTTTTTTTTAAGCTTTTACGCATCTTGTTGTGAATGGGTAAGGGTAAGAATGGGGATATTTTTAGGCATAAATAAAACTTAAATAAATTCTCAAATTAATTAAGCTAATGATACAAATATATGACAGATTTTCTGAGATTGATTATAAAAAAATTCTTGATATCATTTTATGAAAAAAAAAATTATTCTAATTATAGCTTCAATTACTTTATCTGACAAACGAAGAATTAGATGATAATGAGGTGGGAGATTAGTTTCATGTATGTGTTAAAAGAAGCAATCATATCAATTAGATGTTAACGCAATGCTTATCCCTCTTGAGAATTAATAAGTTTGATAGGAATCCGGATTTTTACAATTTTTTAAGAAAAATTATTCATTATTAGATTGCACAATTCCTTAAATCAGAATTGTTGAATTAAAAATTAGAAACCGTGCTTAGACACAAAGATTAACCTACATCTTCAAATTAATTTGATAGCTTTCTTCAAATTTTAATTACTCTCATTTATGATGTTTTTAGAATAAAATTTTTACCCAATATAGAATAATTATGTAATTATTTTTAGCTTTTGATTCTTTCTTGTAATCCAAATATATATATATATATATAGGCCCTAGGACAAAGAGGGAAAAAAGAGTAGTTCTTAAAAAAAAATTAGAAACTATTGATATGATCAAACTTACCTCAATATCAAATATTGACCTTGATTCTATATGAATTATTATTTTATTGACAATGATAAATTTCTTGACATCTTCTATTGGCCATTAGCTGTTCACACATGGTAGTCCAATGTTTATGAGTTAGTTAACTTTAATAATGTGAAGTCTCGTAAACGCAAGTACCTCATACTATTATATTTCTATTACAACCCAAAGCCAACAAATTCTTTTGTCTCAGAGCCAAATGAAAAGGTATGCATCTCAAGAAATTTCTTGACGTAAACTCTCAAGCCTCCCTTTTGGCTCTTTCTAAATATCATAATTTTCCAACCAAATTCCAGCTGTTAACTTATACAAATTTCTTAAAATATTTTTAATAATAAATTTCAATTTTAAAATATAATTTTTTTTATTAAAAATACTCTATTGAACTAAATATATATTGAATAATTTCCTTTACAAGAATTGGATATAACGTTATTTAGTATTACAAATATATATATATATGTAGGTTAATGAAAAATGATTTAGTTAAACATTATTAATCTAGGTTAATAGAGAATATTTAATCAAAAAATTTTAAATTAAATTAAAGTGTCCCACAACTTTTCATTTTAAAAAAATTCGGGTATGTTTATATATAAAAGAAATTTTTTTTATTTCAACAAATTTTTTAAGAGTTTGTGTAATTTAATTTTTAAAAATAAATAAAAATTAATTATAATCCTATCTTAATTGTTAAGTATATGGGGTCCACAATGAACCGCAATGAAAATTCTCACTTTCTGGTCAAAAAAAAAGTTTTTTCTTTGTAATGATAAGGGTACGCTATTAACTAAGGACGTTCATATCAGCGACGCCGTTGATTTGCAACCAAATCCCCTGTTTGTAGTTTGTATCTATCAACAATCAGTATTTTTTTCTTCTTTTTTTTTGTAAAAATTATATAAGTTTACTCAAACAGGAAAAGATAAAATTAGGTAAGTTTAATTTATTTGGTCAAAGAATTCATCGCCAACCATTGAAAGAATAAGCCCGCAAAGATTCTTTTATTTGACTGCGTTATCTATTAAGTATTAAAAAATATATTTTTTTATTTTTTATTTTTTATTTATCATAAAATTATTTTTTAAATTTTTTATTTATTAAAATTTTTGAAATAATTTATGTTTGTTATAAAATGTCATATAATATTAAATTTAATCTTTTTATCAAATTATAAATTTTAAATTAAAGTGACTAAATCTTTTGTTTTTTAACTAAGAGATTAAATGTAATATTTTTTTAATAAACAAAAAATTAAAATAATAATTTAGTTATAAGTGAGATATTAAAATAATATTTTATTTATTAAATATTTTAATAAAATAAAATAATATAAGCATCACCTCGTGTAATTAAACTCTCTAAATTGTCCAACTATTCTCAACTCCAAAAATTTGATTGCCAAATTTGAGAAATGCAGAGTAGGACCTGTTCACCAACCAAATCATAGATATGAATTAAAAGAAGAAGCCGGATATTATTAAAATATTCAATGTGATTTTTTTAATTATGATATGTGAAATAATAGTTTAATTATTTTGTAATTAAAATTTGTATGATTAAAAACCTGCATATCAAAGTTTCATTATGAAAAACAATTTTTTTGAAGAATATGGAAAGATAAAAATTAGTTTAGTTTCTTATTCTTATGCATTTCTCATAAGATTTAAAAAAAAAAAAAAAAGAGTTAATAATATAACATGAAATTAGAAAAATACGTGCCTGTTATATTTTATTAGAAAATTATTGACAAGCGCGTATGAATTCTATATTCTAATTTTGTCCAGTCTTTCTCAATAGCTTTATTTTCTGGTGTCTTATTATAAAATACAACATAAATGGAGAACCATATAACAGTGTGGTCCTCCTAAGCAATTCTGAATTAATCTTTCCTTTTTTTTTTCTTTTTTTATTTGGCTAAAACAACAATTTTTGAAAACTCAAAATTTTAGTTCCTCAAGTTTTTCTAAAAAATCAATTTATTACCAAAAAATTACAATTTCTATTCCCATATAATATTTTTGTATTAAAAATACTAATAAGCTTTTACAAGAAAAGTTCTATACTACAACAAATCATATCTAATACGCTTCTCATTCTCTAGTGTTCTTCAATTTTTCAATGAGGGCTTTGCTTACATGTGACGTAAACTTTGAAATAAACACTCATATTAGTTGAAAATCGCTTTCAAGGGAAAATATAAACCATGTGTTATTAATTAGCAAATCCCATATAATAAACCTCCAAAAAATGTAAGGGCAGCACAGTCATTTCGCACACATACGCGTCGTTGTTCTGTTGGGTTAAAAACAGAGTAGTAGCCCCAGAGAGATTAATGAATTAAAGAGTGCAATTTTTAAAGTGAAAGAAACAGAGGGTGTCTCTGTTTTGGCGGTTTCATTGGTACCCTTATTGTTAATCGTTGCGTTCACCAATGTACTTTTAATCTGTATAGTTTTAATTGCTTCTCTATCTTCTTCCCATTAAATCTTTCATTACGTTTGACATTGGGGTAGAAAAAAGTTTTCTCTTGATCCTTTCATCTCGGTCTCTTCGATTAGACTCACTCGTCGTTTCTCTGCCTTTGGGAGCTTTTCTACTAAATGGGTTTCGTCGGAAGTTTCTTGGGCATTCTTGGTTTCGCCATTGGAATTCCTCTCGGCCTCTTGGTGGGGTTTTTCCTATTCGTTTACTCAGAACCCAAAGAAGTGAAGGTAAGTTTTGTGTCTATATTCTATCGTTCGTTTCAAATTTATCCGATTCCGACCCAATGCTGATTCAGTTCTTGTGATCAGTGAGACGGAAACTGAAGTTGGATTCATTTTCGAAATTTCGTTTTGAATTATGGGCATGCTTGATTATATGAACTGCTTGATGTTACAGGAAATTGTCGTTAAACCGATTAGCGATTTAGGCCCAAGTGCTTTGCAAGAACTTCGTTCTGAAATTCCTTTGTGGATGAAGAGCCCTGATTATGAACGAGTCAGTATAGCCGTGAAATCTATGGAGATTTTAGTTTTTGTAGTGCTACTTTACATGCAGACCTTACGATATTGTGCTCGATGACGCAGGTAGACTGGCTGAACAAATTTTTATTGTATGTGTGGCCTTCCCTTGACAAGGTACTTCTGTAATCCATATAGGCAAATTTATTTATCCTCTAGGTAATTTGTTCTTCACTTGTATTTTTTTTATTTTATTTTTATTTTTCTGCTTTGTAATGTATAGGCAATTTGTCGTACGATTAGAAGCATGGCAAAACCAATATTTGCAGAATATATAGGGAAGTACCAGATTAAAGCCATTGAATTTGAGAAGTTAACCCTTGGTACTCTTCCTCCTACCTTTTGCGGTAAGTGTTTTATTATTGTGTAAGATTTATTAGCAACTCTTAGTATTTGGTTTATTGGTGCTATTGTCCTACTCCATTATAGTTCCTATCTAGAAAAGCTTCATATATATTCTCAAATTCTGCTATGTTTAGAGAGATTGTAGCCATATTAGAACGTGGTCACTTCGAATGATTTTCCCCTTGGTAAATACCGGTGAAGATGGCCATATGTGCGTTGCATGTACACTATGCGGATAGGCTTATATATTATAAATTGTAAATGATAGGGCTTGCGTTGAGGGCCTGGAAAATTTAATAGCTAATTAAAGTGATGCATTGTAGTGCTAGGAAACAATAAATGACTTGACTGGAATAATTGGGTGATGCCAGTGGCAATGCAATTGTAATCTCATTTTAGCATAATTTATCTGCCACAAGAATTCTTCTTCCATTTTATTTATTCACCACCTTTTACACAATATGGAGGACGAAGAATATTTATGTCAGATTTGGATGCTTCATGGTACTGGTACAAATGCACTTTGAAAGCAAAGCACACTTGCAAAACTGCTGATGAAAAAACCAGCAGTTTGTATATTATTCTTCTGTAGTGATATCTAATGTGGTAGATGGTTTGCAGAAATTTTACATATCAGTTGTTTTTTCGTTAATGCTTTTCACTTGTCTTTTACCAGGATGAGGTATGAAAGCCAAGCATTTTAATTTACTGCTTTTAACTGGCAACTTTGTGATTCTGCAGGCATTAAAGTCTTCGAGACACATGAAAAGGAATTGGTCATGGAACCAATCATCAAATGGGCTGGCAATCAGAATATAGTGTTGGTTTTGAAGTTGTTGTCTCTACGGATCACAGTTCAGGTCAGATGATGCTTGAGGCACAAATCCTAAAGGGTAATAGTTTAGTTTAGTTCCTAAAAATTGATGCTGTTCTTCCTGGACTTGATTATGCTTCTTCTCAGGTGGTAGACTTACAAATATATGCAGCTCCACGGATAACTTTAAAACCTTTAGTGCCTACTTTTCCATGTTTTGCCAACATTGTCGTGTCTTTGTTGGAGAAGGTAAAGAAAACTGGTCAACCGTAGGTTCACTTCTTGCCTTAAACTGATATAAATGGTCAATGGGAACCCAATTATCTATAATAATTATCTAATTTGATTTGCAGCCGTATGTAGATTTTGGGATGAAAATATCAGGAGGGGACATCATGTCAATACCTGGTCTTTATAGATATGTTCAGGTGCTCCCCTGGTAATTATTTTGCTGATGGAGGTTACTGTTTTCACTAAATTGTCTATGCAAACTTGCACTATGTGATTTTTTTCATTTCTCTTTTTTTTCTTTTGGAATTTTGATAATAGTATATCTTCTTCTGAAGTGAATCAGGATTTCCTTTTCGTATTATGCCTTATACAACAATGAATTCAGTTAATTACTATAGATCTAGGTTATTTATAGGAATGTACTGTGTCTTATACAATAATGAAGTCAGTTATTCACTATGAGTCCAGGTTAGTTCTACAAATTTGGTGGCTTTTTGTTGTGCATTACTTTGATATACAAATTCTCCACTTCTAGAGTGGATTGTTTGTTCACTTTGGTCCTTTGCACATAGTACTAAAAGGAGTGAGCCATGAATATTTTGTGTTCATGTTCTATATGTCGTTACTCTAGGTTGCTCACTGTTATTCTTGTTTTTGGCACTTCCAGTTGCCGCAAAAGTTCTTGATAGTTAGACATGAAAGACTGACTACTTTAGTTCTTTACAGGAAACTATCAAAACGCAAGTTGCAAGCCTCTATCTCTGGCCTCAAACTCTTGAAATTCCTATTCTTGATGAATCTGTGTAAGTTTATATGAAATGATAGTTTTATGCGCTTAAAAGAGTAATTTTCTGTAGTTTAATGGCCGTGTGTGTGTGTGTGTATATATATATATACATATAAGTGTGTGTTCACTCTGCAACTTTAAAAAATACATGAATGTATCTGAAGCCTAAGATGGTGACATGGTTGAGTCTAAGGCCCTGTGTTTTTCCTTTATTTAATAATGTTCTGCAAATGTCAACAGCTGCGGGAAGTGCATTGAGTTGCTACTAGATATCTTTAATAGCTTAATGTTACATCTTAAAACAAGTTTTTGAATATAGTTATAGTAGTATTTGAGGTCAAAATATACCACCAAGTGCAACGTTTAATTTCAGAAGAACTTCCCCTTCATTCTTTGAAAAACTATAGCTTTTAACGAAGGTTCCTAATTCTTCTTCCACGTTTCTATAGGGTGGCAATAAAGAAGCCTGTTGGAATATTGCATGTGAATGTGATTCGGGCACTAAAGCTTTTGAAGATGGATTTGTTGGGAACTTCTGATCCGTATGTCAAACTCAGCCTTTCTGGGGACAAGCTTCCAGCAAAGAAAACTGCAGTCAAGAGGAAGAATTTGAATCCTGAGTGGAATGAGAAATTCAAGCTTGTTGTGAAGGACCCTGAATCTCAAGTTCTCCAATTGCAAGTCTATGATTGGGACAAGGTTTTTCTGATTTTTCATCTTGTTACTTCCTTAAAATTTGATAGTAAAACTACCGAAAAGTATGACATTTTTAAATTATTTCTCTGTTTGCATAAATAACTATTTGACTTATTTGAGGCAATCACCTTTCAAACATGGGAGTGAATTCACTTGATCACTGGACATTTTTATCTAATCTGCTTATCTTCTTTAACTGCTACATAACAAAACCAACTGCATTTTCTTCATGTGTGCATATACAATTACTTGCAGAGAATGTTGGCTTTGGTAATACATCGTTTTGGGATCTTCATGTTCATATGATGCATTTACAATCCATTTTTCTCAAACCTAGTTCTTCATTGCATTCCATTTAGTTCCAAGGTGGTGGTTGAGTTTGTATTTGTTGTGAGTTTGCTTCTTTTCATCGTATTCCTTGTAGGTTGGCGGACATGACAAGCTGGGAATGCAGTTAGTCCCCCTTAAGCTGCTAAGGCCTTATGAGAGCAGGGAATTTACACTTGATTTACTCAAGGACACAAATACTGAGCCTCCAAATAAGAAGCAAAGAGGGCAAATTGTGGTGGGTGTTACTTTTGTTCCTTTCAGAGAAGATAGTAGCAAATTTGGTGGGTATTTGGAAAGTGGGATCGATGGTGTATCTGATGATGAGGTCCAAGGGGCAGGTTTGCTTTCAGTTGTGATACAGGAGGCTGAGGAGGTTGAGGGTAAACGCCACACCAATCCTTATGCACTGGTTTTCTTTAGAGGCGAAAAGAAAAGGACAAAGGTAAAACATCCATGTTTTGTATAATTCTACATGACCACCTTTAACTTGTTTGGGATACTATTATCTTTATCCTCGCATTTTGAATTTGAAGAAACAACTAAAATGCATTTATTTGGCCTCCAAACAGGGGCATCTTGAAATTATATATCTTATACTATGGTGTCCCAAATGTTAAAAAATATATGATATTAATGTACTATAGCTTGTTTACCAGAGAATTGGAGAAGAAAATCACAGGCAACTCTCTTCCAGCATATTATAAAGCTTCTTGAAACTCTATATATGCGTTATCATTTTTTTTTTTTACTTTCATATTTGAGTTGATAGAAATCTATGAAATCTTACTAACATAGTAACATGTTGTTACTAACATGGTAACATGTTTCATAATAATTATTTCGGTCTACTAGTTCTTTGAACTGATTCTATTACAGATGATAAAGAAAACTCGTCACCCAAGGTGGAACGAAGAATTGGAGTTCATGCTTGAGGAGGCTCCGCTAAATGAGAAGATACACATTGAAGTAATGAGTAAGAGGACCATCTTCAGTTTTCTATCCAAGGTTTATTATTATCATAATCACTAATCTCTCTGTTTTTTCTTTTTTGAAACTTTTTCATATGATGTTCATTGAGGATTCCCTATTGGTATGCAGGAATCATTGGGGCATGTGGAGATTAATCTCAGTGATGTAGTGCTCAATGGTCGGATTAATGATAAATACCATTTAATCAATTCAAGGAATGGAGTGATACATGTTGAGATCCGCTGGAAGGTGGTTTGAAAAAACCAGACTCTTCATGTAATTAATTGCCTAAAGCTCTTTTGCTAACTTTAAGATATTCTCAGTGTGTCTCAATAGAAAAGGGAAAAAAATTAGATCGTTTGAATCTATCAGCCTTTTTGTGTTCCTTTTTTATTTTTTTTGGTGCATATAATCTTTGTTTATTTTAATATTTTATTCAAACAATGTTCTGTAAACAGAAGAAACAATTATGTGTTTAACCAAATAGTCGATAAACATTTCTATCAATATTATAATTTTCAGATGGCTTAGTAATTAAGTAGTGTCACGTATAAAAAAAATTTAAGCTTGTAATTCCATGTTAAAGAAAAACTTTTATTTACAAGCTTAAATTTTTTTTATACGTGACACTACTTAATTACTATGGATTTTATTTACAACTAGGTCAAACTGACTATCAAACATCTATAGCTAATGAATGAAATTCTATAATTAGGATTTTACAGTCTACTAAAATAGAATTATTTTGAAGGTTTATTCCTAAAATTCTATTATTTGCGATGTTTAAAGAACGCTGCATTGTTTTGGTTTTGTACACAATTAAAATAAGTGAAAACCTTAAATTTGTAAAATTCATAGGGAATAAATTATTTGTCAATTATGAAACAAATCAATCACTAAGGTTAACACCAGATTTTTTTAAAAAAAAGTTTAGATTAAAATAAGTCGTGTAAACTATGATCACAAAGAGGTCCTACGCAGTCCTTAACCAGACACTTCACTCTCTTTAGGCTCCACTTAATGTATTTATCTAGATATTTTGAAAACAACTTTTTGGAATTTTGCGGCATAAATCTAGAGATTTGAACAAATATATAGATCTTGAAATGTAAGACTTGTTCAAATGTTAAATCTTCAGGGAAAAAAAAAAAGAGAAATATAGGTATTTTATAGTATTGAATACCTTACTCTTTATTTTAAGAAGTATTTAAATTATGCAGTCTTTTTAATTTAAAAATATATATTCACTAGAATTGTTAAAACAAATTAAATGGATTAAATGGGTTAATTTATATAAGTTGTTGGGTTAAACAAGTTGGCATCTTTAACCCATCTCAGTTTGGTAGGTTAGAATACTTAACCTGACTAACATCAGATAGATTAAATAAATCAACTTATTTAATCCACCTATAAAATATTAAAAATGTTTATTAAAAAAAGTATTCAAAACATAAAAGAAAAAAAATTTAACCATCAAGCCAAATGTCTAATTATAACACCAAAAATTTATTTATTTTGTATATTATTGATCAAATATTAAATATTTAAAAACTAAAAAAATGAATAAAAGTTACTTGAAACTATGAAAACTTCAACATTTCATAAAAAATATTCCATATAAACTTTTAAATGAGTCAACCCTCCAATTCACTAAATTAACTTATTTAACCTGCGAGTTAATTGAGTCGAATTATTTTAACTCACCTATGAGCTAAAAATTTCAATCTAATCTATCATAATGATAGGTTAAATGAGCCTAATGGGTTGAACCGTGTTGACGACTCTAACGCTCACCCCTAAAAGTAAAAATTTGACCATGATATATTTAAAAATAATATTATATTTTTATTTAAAAAATTTTTAACATTGATTTTAATATTACTTATTCCTTATTAAGAACAATGAATACAAATTATTTTAAAAAGATATTAAATTTACAGTTTGTCATAATATTTTTAATTTAATTTTATCCTTGAAATTAAATTATCATCTATACTTTATTAAAATTTAAAATTTGTTCTGAATAAGTTTCTGTTTCTAATAATTTATTTTTATCAAATAAGTGAACAATTTGTTAAATTTATAAACTTGACTATTTTATATCAGTAAAATGTATATTTAATATTTATTATATTACATAAGTAATAGATATAGGTTTTATTTCTGGTCAAAATAAGTATGAGCGTTCCGTACCTTTTTTTAGTATAGAAAATTGACCATAGTGTATATTTTGAATACAAATGATGAGAGAATATATTTTCAAAATAAAAAGATGGGTTGTGTAATTTGAACATCTCTTTTAATAAAGAGGGAATAATTTACCTCATGATTTCTTTATTCGTTTGTATAATATTATTGTATCTTTGGATTTGTAAAATGAAGAAAAAAGGGGGGGGGGGGGGGATTATTTGAATGAGACATGCTTCTTGTTTAACAGTTTTTTATTCAAAAAAATTGAGGACAATAAAATTATTCATTAAATTTTCATAATTTTGCACTCTTCTTAATTCAAACAAGCGTTTTTATGATATTCTTAGAAATAGAATATTTATGTGATTGGTTCGATCATTATCTCGTATATTTTTAAAATCTGAAAATTTTATAAATTTTCATATGCCTATTTTCAATGCCAAGGCCCAGATATCATTTGGGCTCACCCTTGCAGTAGAGGAATGATCAACGAAGAAGAGAAGAAAATAGCAAAGCCCAATGTTGTCTCCATTCATTGTTAATTCTTTTTTTTTTTTCCAAAAAAATAAATGGGCAAAACTATCTAATACAATTGGTGCCATTAGTGGTGTATTAGTATATTATAAACTCACATACACAAACACACTTACTTCCCACCCATATGAAACCTAAGGCTACCATACATCCATATCTAAAATTTCCAATAAAAATTGTGCCTGTCACAATTGACTAATTTGTATATTTTTTCTAGGAGCAGTTTCTTTCGTTGCTGAATCTTCTGTCGTTAAAGAAGCATTCAAGTTTCAACCTCAAAGGCAAAGCAACGATTATGCTTATAATTGTCAATAAATTGATAATCTTAGTGACAATCAGATAAATCATCGTTAAAATGTAGTTTAGCGACGACAAAGATGATTGCATAAACGTCATTAGAGTGACACTTTTAAATTATCCTGCTGTTAAATTCATCTTACAAGATCCTAATTATAGAGACATATGAAAAGACCAATGAATATAAAGGTTAGATTTTATGGAGATTAACTAGTACAATGCTAATTTTTTAGAAACTAGACATTGGAGGTGATAATTTTGTAGATATAGCCGTCAAAACGATTTTGATTTATCAAACTTGACCGGTTAATTCATCAATTTGATTGGTCAAGTTAAAACTTTTAATTCATTTAATATAAATGAATCATATTAACTTGACCCACTTAGTATAGGTTAAATTAATCAACTCCATATATTAACCTATATATTAACCTATTTATGAGATTTTGTAGAGTTTTTTGAAATGTTTAATATTTCATAATTTAAAATAATTTTTATCCTAGTTTTATGTTTAAATATTGAATATTTAATCAAAAATAAATAATATGAATAACTTTTAGTATTAAAATTAAGTGTTTGATTTGATGATAAAATAATTTAGTTTTAAAATTTTTTAAAATCACATTTCCTTTAATAATTTTTATATATTAGACGAACTAATTCATTTAATTAACTAATTGCGTGCACTTATCCCTGTAAGCCAAATTTGTCATAGAGACCAAATTATAATAATAGTTTCTTTTATTTTAACATTATAATGCCTGAACTCTTGAAATTATCCATTCACCTACCATGCACTCCCTGGTCACTGCCCAAGGTGGCTTGTGACAATATATTTAAATATTAAACTTAGATATAATTTTTTATATTTTTAATTGAACTATGAAAAATTTATAATTTTTAGTAATAACATGATAAATATTTAGTTTAATTTGAAAAATCATATGATTACTTATAATAATTAATTTTTTATCAAAAAAGTATATACTAATTATTTTTTATTAAAAAACTTGATGGCAAATATAGTAAACATTAAATTACCTTGGTTCAGCAAATAGAAAGCAAGCAAGCTAGCTAGCTAGCACACACTAGACAAAAGTCTCAAAACAAAATTAAATAAAGGAAAAGGGGAGAAAAAGACATGCATTTTGCACAATGATTCTGAACATGTGGGCCCACAACATGTTGTGGATTAGGTTTGACTTCTTGATCATCTCAACCCGTGGCATCATCGTAATAATTACCCTAAACTATTCTTTTCTGTAACTCCCCCAGGGTAAGGTAAAAAGCAATATTATAATATACCACACATACTAAGTAAATGTGATCTACCTTGAGAGGTAAAAAATTCATTAGCTACAGAATTAACTGTTAAAATCAATACATAAACGCTAATCCAAAATGCAATTTTCTTGTTCATAAAATAAGGTGATTAATTCTCAACCATTAGCTAACATCTCTTTTTCACCTTTCATAATTAATCAGTGTTCTAACGTATGAAATTTATTGTTAAACTAAATGAGTAAAATATATTTTTTATCTTTATTTATCACACAATTATTATTTTATTTTTTATTTATTAAAATATTTAAAATAATCATTTACTCATTCAAAAATGTCACATTTGATTCTTACTTTTGAAAAAAAATCAGATTTAACCCTTAGATTTTGAGTTTAAGATTTAATGTAGAGATTAAATTTAATAATTTTTTTTTTAAAATGATGGACCAAATATAACATTGTTCAATAAGTGAAAAATTATTTTGAGTATTTTAATAAGTGAAATACAAAAATAGTAATTTGGCTATATATGAAGAACTGAGCAAAAGTACAAAATTAGTCTATCATTTTTATATTTTGTGACAATTTAGCTCATCATAAATTATTTATGATAAATTAATTCTCACAAATTTAAATTTATACAAAACCAATATTTCGTAAATTTAAATTTGTACAAAATTGATCTCTCTATATATATTAATGAGAGACTAATTTAGTATAAATAAGAATTTTAAATAATCAATTTATTACAATTATTTATAAAAAATTAAATTATTACAAAGTGTAAAAATGAAAAACTGATTTATTACTTATCTTTAAACCAAAAATACATTTTTCTCTTAACTAAACTTTAAAAGATTCCATGCATGCATGCTCCCTTGTAAGATTTCGAAGAACTAAACTATATTTGAAAGATTTTTTTTCCTTGAAAAAATAAAGATAGTTCCAATAGTATCGCCGCAACTTTATGGATAAAATGAAAAAAGTAAAAAAATAAAATAAAAGTGCTTTAATTACCTTTATGTGTATTAGTATATATATTTTTCCATAATCTGTCTCCCATTCCCATCCATGTCGATTAGGAAGAAATTCGCTATGCTTAAACTAAGTTATCTTAAGCACATCCTTCCATTAATGATTATATAAGAATAACCCTATTTTAATGATTTAAAATTAAGGAAGGATTTGCAAGATTTGCTTCGGTTTAACCAAGAGGATTTAATTAATCACTTGCATTTTATACTAATAACGATGAAAGAAGATTAATTAAATATAAACAAGAATTACATTTTGTGAGTGGCACCAAGGAGAGGTTCATTTATATTCCCTCATACCCTAGAAAAAGGTGAGCTTTTGGGTTGACTTACCCTAGAAAGTGAGGCCAACTTAGAGGCAGTAAAGGGAATCCTATTCCTTCATGAGAATTCTATGTGAAGGGATCGATCTCCACTCATTGCTTAGGAAGAAGCCCTCATGGCACTCACACACACACACACACACCAATGGGCTCTCTCTCTCTCTCTCAAGTTGTGTGAGGCATGTGTGTCCTCAAAAGGAGGGAGTGAATTGAAAAGTGGTCACTAGCTTTGTTTCTTATTGATGTTTTGTTGTGGGGGGAGAGGAATAACTTTTTGCATGCTAGAAAGATAGGCCTTTTTTTCATTTTCATTTTCTTCCTTTTAAAAGGTTGTCTTTTTTTAATGGGAAGGTAAAGTATTGCTAGGTGGGATTTGAGAGGTAGAGGATCTCTGCAAATTTTTTGAGTTGTAAATTTGGGTTGCCGAATTTTTACCTAATAGTTTAGATTTGTTACTATAAAAAAGTTAATTTTTCTAATAAAAATTTTTCAGATCATTTGATCAAAATTTAACCTGTCAAAAAATTATTGCAGAAATCTCCTAATGTAAGAGATCAATGTGGGATTTCAGACCATGGAAACACCACTCAACTTCTAGTTTTGTGTTATTCTCCTCTTCCTTTTCATCTCATTATTCTGATATGATATGTATGCATATATATATTCATGGAAACAATTAATTAATTATAAAGAAATATATGTTCAAGACATGCATTTTAGTAAATTTATTTTAACTATGGTTATATTAATGATAATTAATTTGGTCACCTTATTTTTATTGAATTGAGTTTATCTAAAAATCTAGAGCGAATTAAATACATTTTGTCTTAAAGAAAATTTAATTTTCTGTATCACCATTACATTAAGACCATTAATAAATAATTAATAAAAATAAAGAATGTATGCATATATATATATATATATATATATATATTCATGGAAACAATTAATTAATTATAAAGAAATATATGCTAAAGACATGCATTTTAGTAAATTTTATTTTAACTATGGTTTTATTAATGATAATTAATTTGGTCACCTTATTTTTATTGAATTGAGTATATCTAAAAATCTAGAGCGAATTAAATACATTTTGTCTTAAAGAAAATTTAATTTTCCATATCACGATTACATTAAGACCATTAATAAATAATTAATAAAAATAAAGAATGTCACTTAACATAAAATTAATACAGCCATTAGGAGCCTAATTGCCAATTAAACATGCCATGAGAGAGAAACATAATACATAGTGCTCTTTGAAATATGCATGATTTCAATGACAAATAAATACTTAATGACAAAATTAGTGGATCAAAATAAAAAGAAAAGAAGGAGTAAGTGAAAAAAGAAAAAAACGAATCATATAAAAATAATTTTTTTTAGAAATTGAAATAAAAAGTGGAAATTAAAAAGATTAAATTACAAGAAGATATTCTCTTCAAATAGTAAAATGTCACTTTACTTAAGATAAAAAAAAAGGTGTAATCATAAATGCTGTTTGGGGCAAAGCATGAGTTGTGAAAGCTTGTAGATGGTTGAGTTGGATTAGACTAACACTCATTTTGATTCCCCAATAAACCAATTACATATGGGAACCACAACTTGATGCATATCTCCTAAAGCAATTCAACTATACTATTGCTAACAATTCCACTACCTAGCCATCCAAGCTATATATATATATATATATTCTTTTTGTAAATATCTGTACATAGGGAATATATGTTTGTTTGTTTGGAGTTTTAACAAATGCTGTGTAGCCAGAAATATGTTGAACAAAATTTCCAAATGGGATGCTCATTTTTGTAACGGTGGTCTCAATTGTAAATAATTAATATATATTCCCCAAACAAATTAACCTTCCATTTCTACTTAATGTCACAAATCAACAGACTTATTAGGCTCTGTTTGTCTATACATATACACACACATAACAAGGAAGATACAAAAATCATACTATAAATATTCTTGGGAATTATGTGTTATAATCACCTGTGTAGGTAATAAGAATTGAACAATAATAGTTTGATAAATACATACTTTTTAGTATATTTATTATAACGTTTTCCAATTAAAACATTGTAAAAGATTTTTAATTGATATATAAAATTGAAAACACACATTTTCAATCATAGTTGAACAAAAAAAAAATTAAAAGAAAATAATAAAAGGTTCAAGAGCACATAGCCATAGGCAATTTTAATAATATATTAGTTTGATATTGGCTTTTTAACCTTGTAAAATTTCATGGCTTTGTTTCATTGCAAAATCAATTAATAATTATTAATTAGTCAAATCGTATAATACTGCATAAACTCCATTAAAATTGGTATTTAAAATAAAAATTGTAATTAACGTTTGGATTATAAGTATTAATAATCAATATTTAACTTACTCATTCAAATGACATAAGTGAGCCATTTTTTTAAAAAATTATTATAAATATAACAGGAAGGTTAGTTTTTTAAAAAAAATTAAATAACGTGCCATTAATTATATTTTGATTAAAAAATTTTATCACAAATACTAAAAGTCAATTTTTAAGATTTGCCTTCTTTTAAAACCCTTTCTCCATAACCATAAAGTCATTGCCCTCTTGTTGCTACCAAGGAATAGTTCTCTGTATCGTTAAATATGAAGTACATTGAAGGTTGTCTGTAACTCTATATTTAATAATACTTGAATTTTGATAAATTCAAAACTTTCTCACCTATATGATTTTGATCATATAATATTCAAGGAGGAGGGAATTTTCTTGGGACATACATAATAGAAAGCTACCAAATCATTAACGCAAATGACTGAGTTGAGTCAAGTAGGGTTGGCAACATCGTTATGAACTTTTCTGCATGGTGGATTTTTCTGAGAAAACAACATAATAATTATAGCTTTTTCATACTTGTATAAAATTCTAAACCCATGCATGCTTTATTGAAGATTTCCAAGCTTCAGGGATTTGACCGTTCAAAATACTCATTTTTGAGGATGGATGTTTCATTGACCAAGCTTGTGTTGGGTTTCATAATAGTTCAATAAAATCATTTCTTTGACTAGGGTTCCAACAGATGGATGATGGGTGGGTAAACTACATTGCACTAGAAAAAAATTCATAATAAATCTGTGTGAGATAGAATAAACTAGATATGAAATTGAGAATTTTTTTTAATGTTAATTGCTTCGTCTAAATTTATGGTATTTATATTTATATATTAAAAACCAGGAAACAATACCACCCAAAATGGATTTTTTACTTTTGAGTTAATTTACCTTAAATATTTTATTATTTATTGTGAGTTTATATAAATAAAATTTCTGAAAAGGGGTTTCATTTGAAAAAAAATTATTCAATTTATTTTTTTTCCAATAATTAAGTTTGGATGAAAGGTATGATTCAATGCACCAATAGATAGAACTTGAATTTTTCACCGCTAAAGCATGAATTTTAAAATTAAAAGAATGTTTTTTTTTCTTACATGTTTATAAGACTATAATATTGTACTAGCCATCGACCATTTCTATTTGAATCATACCGTCATTCTTTCTTTAACTATTTTTTTATTTTCTATTTCCATAATAAAAACATGAGGTTCATTAAAAAACAATTTAAGTTTAAGATTGACACAATTCAAATAATGATTCCAAAAAATGTATTTGAATATACAAAAATATTTTGTGTAGCATAACATAAAATAAAATTACATATAATTAAAAATTCATTAATTTTTTACTTCCCAAAAATTTTATTCTTTTACAGATTATCGCTGTCCCATGAAATTAAATTTGTGTCATTCTAAAATATTATTATATAACTATTTGAGGCACCAAAAGAAAACCTTGTAAAAGTACAGTCCGAAAATAAATTACTTGGAAAAGCATATAAATGAAATTAAATCTATTAGATAGAGTACAAATTCGTGATATTTCAAGTCATGTATTAAAATCTAGAACATATATACTTTGTCAAATAATTTGCCATGCAAAAGACTTTATATGCTACATCCCTATCTCAAGTAAATTTCAAAATGAAACGTCGAATAGTATAATAAAAGGATTTATTAAGAGTGGGGACGGGGCCTGGAAGCTCAAAAGAAAGAAAGAAAATAAGAAAAATGATAATAGCATGTTGAATAATGATGGAGTCAAACTCCTAAATCATTTTTTAGCATTAATTAATAAGCCAACTTATGAATGCAAAAGCCATAAAATAATTTTGATAATAAAAATAATAATAATGAAGAAGAGAGAGAAATAGAGAGAGAGAGAGAGAGAGAGAGAATAATAGTAATGTCAGGAGGGTTGACATCGGAGCCTCAGAATTGCTGAAGTGATGATGTGCACGTGTGGCATACTTATCAACTTCGCATGTTAGGGGTAAAATGGTAATAAAAAAGTTTTAAAAAAAGAAAAATATATAAATTCATAATGGGGTGATCAAAAACATAAAAGGCTGATCCTCCTATGTTTTGACGTATTCATTAAAAAATAAAATTGACTAAATAATTTCTAATATCAAAATTTTTTGTCTTTAACTTTTAATACTAAAGAATTTTTGGATTTCACGTCCTTCAATCAATTTATCTTTCTTTTAACCTACTTTTGCTATAAAGAAGTGTGAATCATTACGTATAATAACTAATTATAAGAAGTAAATATAGTGAGAGAATAATGTGAAAGAAAAAGAAATAGAGCACATTAGGGTTGGTTTGAAGTTTGAAGAGCTAAAAGATTATTTACATATTAAAATAAAATTTATTTTAAAAATAATTTAATTTATTTTGATGTTATATTTTTTTAAAAAAATCTTTTTTTCTTATAAATCCTTATTTGTATAGAAATAATAATAATTTGTTTGCATATTAAATAAATTGTATTAGTAATAAAATTTAATTTCAAATATTTTTTTAAAATACAAATTATTATCTCATAAAATTATATTTAATAAAAAAATAAATTTATAATATTAGTTCATTCAAAATAATTTTAAGTAGAGAATGTATGCATTAATTAAAGAAAATGGCAGCATGTTGACTGAAGGCCAATGATAGTTCATGATGATGGAAGCCCATTCATGGAACTGAGTCATATTAGATTCCCAGAAGAGCATATCCCTTTTCTCATATGACATTCCAACTTTTTCTCTACTAGAGATTATGACATGTTTCCACTAACCAACTTGCTGATCAATATTTTATTATCTATTAATTTTAAAGAGATATAGAGAGAGATTCATCAATACCAGCAATTACCCTTTTTTATCAACATTTAAATACACCGAATTTGTTAAAAAATCAGTAAATTAGATGTAAGTGTACATGGAAAGAACATAATTTTATTTATGGGATCAGTGTTTACCTTTCAAAGTGATAAGAGTATAGTTTAAAATATGTATTTCATATTACATATATGTTAAATTCTTTGCATTCAAATAAATTTATTAGATATTTCATAAATTCGAACTATTTGATTTTTTTCACACAAAATAAAAAAAAAGTTTTAAAAGGACTTCACTCCAAAACCAAAGATTGTAATAATTGACGTAGCTATTTATCAATTAGGTTTGACTTTCACCGATCTCTAAAGTAGCTTTGTTTTTTTTAAAAAAAAATTACAATTCAGACAAGAGTTCAATGAAGAGCACCTTGTTAGGGTCTGGTAAAAATGTTCATTAACATATAAGATAGATAAATTGTCTTTAAAGCTAAAGAAAGAGTCTTATAAATGGAATATAATTAAAGCCTTAAAAAAATAAAAGTTTTGATAAATTGTACTGTTTTAATATATTTTAACATGACAATGAAGCAGAAAGAAAGAAAGAAAGAAAGAAAGAAACGGAGTCGAAAGGAGGAGGGGTAACGTGGGAACCATAGTAGATGATTGGAGGAGCTAAAGGGGTAACAAAGGATTATAAAGGATCAAACTTTCCCCTCTTTCAACCACAACGTGCTTTATATTTGAGGCTTTTTTTCACGCAGGTCAAAATCCTTGCCACCACTAGCACAACCTCTTGCCTCTGACTCTTCCCCTTCTTCGCTCAGCTAAGCTCATTGCGGCCACCTCCACCACAAGACTTTGCGCAATTAATACCTTCAAATCTCTTCATTCTCATTCCTCTACCACCGACCTCCCTTCTGCCGCATTCTAACCTTTCAACCCCACTTGCGTCTCGTCTCTCATTGTCACATTCAATAATCTCTCTTGTCTCGGTTTTCGTGCTCCATTTGAACTTTTTATAAACCCTGTTTTGCTTCTCTCTATCATTTGCTCGGTCTTAGAGATCTGGGTTTTGTTGGGTTGAGCTTCGTTTTCCGGGATTTTGCGTTTTTTATTCTTTCTTGCGCCAACGTTTGTGGGTTCTGTGGAGATTTTCTTGAGATCTTGAGGTGAAATGGGAAGCAAATGGAAGAAGGCGAAGCTGGCTCTGGGTCTGAATCTGTGTGTCTTTGTTCCCAGAACTTCAGAAGACTTGGATTCGCCTCCGGCTGCGGTGGTGTCGGAGAGGTTATCTGATGCTGCTCTACTTTCGCCTGTGAATTGGGACATGGCTTCCTCTCGATCAAGATCAATCACGCCGGTGGATTCTTCGCACGGATTAAAGCTGTCGAAAAGTGGGAGCAAATCGTCCAAGGTTGGTATCCTTCATTGTCCACTTTTTTACTATCGTTGTGTTGTTTCCAAAATTTCAATGAATTTTGATCACCAATATCACAGATTCCAGAGCCTTATCCTGCGTCAGATTTGACATGACACCTCAATTCACACTAATATACTGCATATTTTATTGTATCGCGGTATTGATATCATGTCGTATTCATGCTTTTCATAAGCTGCGCTCAGTTTGGTCGCTGAGAAAATGGACTGGCGAGGATTGGAAAATGGGACATGTACAATAGAAAATTTACTGGGCTCAATTGGTTCCAAGATAAACTTATTTTCTGATTTTATAAAAATAATAAAAATAAAAACAAGGTAAAACCATCAACTATGCAATTTTTATTTTTTTTTCTAGTTCTGCTCAACCTATCTACCTGCAAATTGAGGGTAGCGAATGTGTTCTAGGGGGATATGTTATTTTGGTGAGTTGAGTTACAGTTCGAGAAGTTTAACTATATTAGGCTGTTGCGGATTGTATGATTATTGTTGTTATATATATATATATATAAGAAATAAAAAAAGGGGATGGTATATACTGAAGTTTGATAATTACCAGAGCAGATGGAAAAATTCTAGAATTTCTCATATTTTAAAATTTTAAATTATTATTAAAGTTTTGAATTAGGTACTTAGATTTTTGTTTTCCCCTCACATTTTATTGTTGTATTCCTTATTTTCAATGGTGCTATAGAGCTGTCAACTTCTTGAGTTCTTTCAAACTTTCGATATTATGTATATGTTTGTGTTTGTGATTTGAAGTTCTTTTCATCAATATTGCTTTTTATGTATTTGCGGGACCTCATCCTGATATTATTGATAAATGCTCTCATCAAAACTGTATTTTGTGTGCACAAAGAGTTCTTGTGGATAAGATAAGTCCTTCTTTTCCTTCTTTTCTATTGTCAAGTTTTACTTTATAATAAAAAAGAATGCATGCATGAAAAAATAACTAGTTTGTTCATCAGTCAAATCATGTTAGCAGAATGTGAGAGCTAAGCATGAACCAACTGGCCGAGAATTTACTGTATGGTCTAAATTTCTTTGATTAAGTGCAAAAGAGGCTTTAGTCCCTTTCAGGAGTGTTGACTTTTGCCTGACTAAAGACTTGCCTGCTACACAAATTGTATGAAAATCTGCTTGTTTGCAGGTCATTTCTCTTGATTGATACTTTATGATTTTTCTTTGGGAAAAATATTAAAATTAAAAAAGGAAGATGAAGATGGGGAAGAGATGTTATAACTTACAGAGCAACTTACTATTACCACTTCTCTTGATGCTTGGTTTTGCCTATTTTCTTCCCTTGTATCAATAGCTTGGTTCAGCAGTATTTTTAGTAGCTTCTAGATAGCGTCAAAAAAGTAATATCTTTAATCTTTTCAGGTTAATTCTCTATTTTGCCCTTTTAGAAGTTGAATAGCTGAGCTGCTTACTCAAACGTTTGGTTGAGTTAGCTGATTTATATTACTTTTTTTTTTGTTGTTCTTGTTATCTGATTACTCTGCTGCATTTTTGTCCTTTGCTCCTTCCCCACTGTTGGCAAAACTAAATGATTGAAGTCTCTTTTCTATTTGGGAGGACAAAAAAATAAAGTAAATGAAGTGCTAATTCTATCTAATTTATTGCCTTTAGAATATACAGTTTTTCATTCAGAGTAACTAATTCAATTTGGGCTTAAGGCCTAGTAAATGAATTTGGTTAAATGGCATCAGCACTTGTTTTATCTAAGTTGCTGGGTCAGTCCCAGAATTTGAAATGATTGCTTAACAACGAAAATGTGACAGTTGAACTAATAGTAGGTCTTTGTTGGGTTTGCTTAGATGACAAGTTAGGGTGCCAACGTTTCCTGCAATATTGTGTATTGCTAGTATTTAGCATTATCTGTATATTATGGCATTTTTATTATGTAGAAGCACTTTATCTTTGGTTACTCATAGGAATTTTAGTTTATTTTCATATGGATTCTGTTTATGATTTTTTTCTCTTACATAAATGTGTCAAATTGTTGAGATTCTGGTATCTATGCTTCCTATATTAACGTACTCTTTGTTTCTTTTTGCTTTCTTTCTGTCTATTCAGCAAACCTGCTCAATATGCTTAACCAAAATGAAACAAGGATGTGGGCATGCTTTATTCACTGCAGAATGTTCACATTCCTTTCATTTTCACTGCATTGCTTCAAATGTGAAACACGGAAACCAAATATGTCCAGTATGCCGAGCAAAGTGGAAGGAAATACCCTTACTGGGTCCCAGCTTGGATCCTCTCCCAGGCAGGGTTTCCCCAAATGATGCTTTCATGGCTGTTGTCCACCGCCTTCCTCTGCCTCCCACTCGACGAGATTTGAATCAGAGACATGTTGTTCCACTTTATCAGGCTCCTGAGCCAAGTGTATTTGATGATGATGAATCCTTAAATCACCAACATGTATTTTCTGATAAGAGTGCTGCTGATACTGGTGCTGTTAAAACATTAGAGATTAAGACATACCCTGAAGTGTCAGCTGCTCCACGGTCCAACTCTTACAGTAACTTCAATGTTTTGGTCCATCTCAAGGCCACTGCTGTAGCAGCAGCAGCAACTAGAACACAAAACCTCAGTAGAAATCATGCTAGCTCAATGCAGGTTTCTCAGACTCTGCGTGCTCCTGTTGACCTTGTCACAGTGCTTGATATTAGCGGTAGCATGGCCGGCACTAAGCTTGCGCTACTAAAAAGAGCTATGGGATTTGTTATACAGAATTTGGGCTCAAAAGACCGGCTCTCAGTTATTGCTTTCTCTTCTACCGCTCGCCGCCTCTTTCCCCTGCGCAGAATGTCTGACTCTGGACGGCAACAAGCATTGCAAGCTGTTAACTCTTTGGTTGCAAATGGAGGTACAAACATTGCCGAGGGCCTGAGAAAAGGTGCCAAAATAATGGAAGAACGAAAAGAAAAAAATCCAGTTGCCAGCATAATACTGCTGTCTGATGGGCAAGATACTTACACTGTAGGTGGCTCTGGTACCAACCAACCACAACCAAACTACCATTTGCTTCTGCCTTCATCTATTAGTGGTCGTGGCAATTCAGGATTTCAAATTCCTGTGCATACTTTTGGATTTGGTTCTGATCATGATGCTTCATCGATGCACTCAATTTCAGAGAATTCTGGAGGGACTTTCTCTTTCATCGAGACTGAAGGTGTGATACAAGATGCATTTGCACAGTGCATCGGAGGACTTTTGAGTGTTGTGGTTCAGGAGTTGCAAGTCAGAATTAAATGCACTGATGCAAATCTGAGTATTGTCTCGCTTAAGGCAGGAAGTTATCCATGCCGCGTGATGGCAGGTGGATGCCAAGGATTTATTGATGTTGGAGATTTGTATGCTGATGAGGAAAGGGATTTTCTAGTTTCAATCAATGTCCCAGCTGCTTCTGGCAATGAAACATCGTTGTTAAAGGTCAAATGTGTTTACAAGGATCCCTTAACTCAGGAAACAGCAATATTGGAAAGTGAAGAAGTAAAAATGGAGAGGCCTGAAAAAGCTGGACAAGTAATTATGTCTCTTGAAGTGGATAGACAGCGTAACAGGCTTCAAGCAGCAGAGGCAATGGCCCAGGCACGGATTGCAGCTGAACAGGGGGATTTAAGTGGAGCAGTATCAATCCTTGAAAATTGCCGAAAGATGCTCTCAGAGACTGTCTCAGCCCAATCTCAAGATCGCCTTTGTGTCGCACTGGATGCCGAACTCAAGGAAATGCAAGAGAGGATGGTGAGTCGGCATGTGTATGAAGCATCAGGGAGAGCATATATACTTTCAGGACTGAGTTCTCACTCTTGGCAAAGAGCAACCGCAAGAGGTGATTCCACTGATAGTTCAAGTCTTGTTCAAGCATATCAGACCCCATCGATGGCTGAGATGCTCACTCGATCTCAAGCCACACTTCTAGGTAGTCCATCAGCCCAGAGGCTTCTCCAACCGTTGTTGTCGTACAGATCACAAACAAAGCCAAGGTAAAGAGGGATTTTGTGGAAAAGAATCATCTTCTAAGTAGTTTTTCCAGTACTTTTTCCCTTTTTTTTTTTTGCTTATGAAAAATATGGGGAGTAGGGTGTTAAATGGGAGAGATGGACACAATTTTTCTTTGAGCTGTGATTTTGTTGTTTAATATATGTATAAATGAATAAACTTGAGGAAAGGGTGGAAGGTAATATTCAAGGGGATAAATGAAAAAAGGATGGTAGATAAGAATCTTCTACATCATGTTTCTTGTTTCTTTTTGGAGAGGGGGGTGGGGGCTTTAGGAAGAAATTCTTACATATGATGCATGAGCTAGTTGTACAAGAAGCCAATAAAAAATTACCAAAATGGGTGTTTCAGGTGATGGAGTCCACTCACAGACCATTTTAGTGAGTTTCTGTATTGACTTCTCGCACCAACTGGTTGTGCATGGGGTGTATGTAAGAATCTCTTGAGGTTATTAAGGATTTTCATTTGTCTTTTATTTTCTTTGCCCCAATCGCGCAGTTTCTCGGGGGTGATGTACATAAAGAGGAATGGGTTTTTGTCCTGAGAAACCTGGGTATAAAAGTTTGTAATTGTGCAAATGGTTGGGATGAACTCACTGAGTCAATATATAAGTTTTCAGATCTTTTCAGGAGTTGTTTATTGAGTTCTTTGGATGTTGCATGTCTCTCTCTCTTTGGCACGAAGATGAGAAAGCAACAAGCGATTCCATCACAGTTGATGGTTCTTCAAATTTTTTCTTCTAAACTCATGGTCACAAGTCAAGTCTTACTGGTTCTGTTCAATCAGAGTAATTCAACACAAACCAGTAAGAGGATGAAATGGAATACAATACACACACATATATGGCCTTCTAAACTTGAACACTCACATATCAGTGATTTTATTCTCCTACAATGTCTCAACAGAACGGTCACAACTGTTTAAATATTGAGTTGGCAATACTTTACAATGGAATAATAATAATAATCAGAATGGTAAAGGAGATTAATGGAGGAGAGAAAAAGGATAAGTTGCAAAAAAGAGAAAAAGGAAAGCAGAAAATGAGAAGGATAAAGTTACATAGATATACTTAGTTATTAGTTGTATTTTAATTATATTTGTTTCTTAAAGTCACTTGTTGCCTTAAAATTATTTAACGCGTTATTCAATCACGTAGTTAATTTTGTTAACTTGTCATTAACTTTTTTAATGTAAATATTTTATTGAAAATGAAAATTTGTGGTTAAAATTCAAGACAATATAGAGATAGTTTGTGGTTAAAGTTTGAGAAAAAAGGAATAAAGAATAAGAAAGAAATTTGAACACGAAATTTGCAAGATATTATGTCGAGACAGTCAATATTGGCCACCAATTGATCTATGATTTGAACGACTAGAAAGTTTGTTGGCACAAATTACATTTAAGACTTACAACGAGAGACATGGCATTTTGAAGTTGAGGCTTCGAAACTAGAAAAAGATTATAAAAAATTAGAAAGTGTATTTAAGGGTCCAACTTTTGAGCCTGGTGCATGCTATATGTTGTTGGAAAGATAATATTATAAGCTTTTTAAAAGTATAAATTTCACTAAATTTAAACGAGAAATGAAAGAAAAATTGTCATCCAAAGTTAGGACCCCAAAACTGAAATTATGAAAATTGGAGTAGGCAAGTTTAATTTCAGAGTAGTGTCCTTAGAAAATTGGTATATAATGTTCTTCAACAGTTCAAATGTCCAAAATAATTTTTACTCATTTAGAAAATATCACATTTGATTTTTTACATTTTAAAAAATTATTAAATTTATTTTCTCTATCAAACTCTAAATCTTAAATCTAAGAGATTAAATGTGACATTTTCAAATAAGGAAGAGACTATTAAGTAAGAGATCAAAATAATAATTTTGTAAAAAATAATGGATCAAAAGTATATTTTATTCTTAAAATAATATTATGATAAGCATTTGGAACATTTAATTCATTAGAGCTTATTGTGAATCGAGTTTTAATATAGATTTTTCATGTCTTTATGAAATTAGGATTGAAGACTGAGATTTTTAAACAAAGGTTGATTTTCGAAGGAAAGCTTTTATGCTTTTGCTCATGTGTCTCAAAGTTTTATATATTTGCAGAAAGATAAAATAAAATAATTTTCAATATAACACCCAACTAAAAAAAAGGTCATTATTGATACGAGGGAAGAGTGGAAAGAAGTTCTCTCTTTTTATTTTATACAAATATTTTAAAAAAATATTATATGCACTTAAAAAAACATTATACAAATGCTTGTGTGTATTGTTAAGGTTAGTAAAACTACATTTGTATTTTAGGCAAAAATACCTTCATTTTTTAAACTAAAAATCAAAATATAGGAATAGTTAGGTTATTTCTTTAAATCTTGCATCTATTGTGCATAGGAAAATAACTTTAAAACCTTGCACTAATTATATTATTACATGAAAATAACTTACATATGACAAAAGTAATAAAAAATTATTTTTTAGTTATAAAACAAATTACGTTTACACTTGTAATCATTTAAATTACCCACACCACATCAAATAGTGTTCATTTTCCCATTTTACTGTGATGTCAAAACATATAAAACGTTAGCCTTTACCCATAATAAATATACTATGAACGAGGTTTTCTCAGTCCTGCGCCTACAGAATATTTTTCCGATATACTATATTAATCGTTTCTCAATTGCAACTTTTCATTCTAGGTGATGAGTTACCTCTATATTGTGACCAGGGTCACGACTTTTTTTTAATGAAAAATAAAATCAATTTTTAATGTTTAAATGTTAGAAATTATAATTTTAAAATATTGAGACAAAATTTTAAACCTCTAATTACTTAATTTTATATAATTATGAATATAAAATTAAAAATTTAAAAATGATAATCATAAAAAATTATTTATGTTCACTTTCGTCTGCACTAGCCTATTTAGACCCCATCTAATTAGGCAAAAAATCACAAAACTAACTGGTACTAATAAATGTAGGCATATTTTCATTCTTTCAATACCCTAAATTTATTATTTCTAAATTTTAATAATACAATAAATGAATTTTAGGGAAAAAAGAGAAAAACTTGTCGCCTTATGTGAAGAGTGACAAGCTGCAATTGTAAAATGTTAGATAATCTTATTTTTAGTACATCATTACTATGGGGATGTTGGACTTTCTTATTTTGGTTCATTATTGAAATTGTGGAAAAAGAAGTTGGAAATTGGACCCAAAATGGGCCTTAAAATTGCAAACACCTCAAAATGTTGTGGGCTGATTAGTTGGCCCACTGAGCTGAGACTAATAACTTTAAAGTATTATAGACTACGAGTCTTCTTCATTCGTCAACTGCGAGGGAGTATCGAAGTAACAGCAATGGAAGCTCTTCTCCGAGTTCGATTGTTACCCCTTGCCCTCTTCATTTCTGTTCTTCTATCAGTTCTTTCACTCTCTTATTCTCAAGAACTTCAGATCGTTAATGCCGAACGCAGAGTATGCTCCCCAAATTTACATTTCTTGTTTCCTTTTACTTTTTATCAGAAACAATTTTATCTGGGTATCTTTATATTGGATTGGTTTCCGAGGCATGTTTTGGAAGTTCTATGAATATCGAAGATTTTTCTGCTCAATGGGGATTCTTGTCAGGGAAAATTACCGCATATTTGTACTGATTGGAAGCCTGCGTTTTCTGAAATTCTGATTGTAACGTTATTTATCTGGTGCCTTAGTTTGTTTATAGGGATTTTCTTATGTTAATGAACAATTGAGGTTTGTGTTATTGGTGAAGATCTGAGGAAAATTTGGAAATGTTGTGTAGAATGCTAATTACGGGTAAAATATTTTAAGGCAGCTTAATGGGCAGTAAAAATATGGTGAATTTATGGTACCATACATCGATGCTCTTGTAGAATTTGTCAAACCAATAATTAGTCTGAGTAAATCCAGTGTCAACTATGTCATGTGTCATGCAATTTTCGATCCATCCCTTTTCTGGTAACACTTCGAAAAAGAGAAATAAACAAGAGAGCAAAAAAAAAAATTGTCTCTCGTATTTTTTCTCTTTTCTTTCTCTTTCGGTTCCAAATCACTCTTTCTTTCAACTCATGGACAATTAAAGGAAGCATGCAAATATGTTCCTCAAAAGAATTATGATTCATTACTCAACTTAACCAACTTGTGCGGCCTATGCCTATGCGTGTATAATTATTGTTTATTTCCCTCCCCAGAATAATGAATTACAGTTGTTGGTAAGGTAAGCTAGAATAAGTAGTCTAGTATTTTCATAATGTTGTTTGATGTCGTTATATGATCATTTTTCTTTTCTTTGGAAAAAATATCTTGTATCTACAGCCTTACTTTGGCTTCATTCAAAATTTCAAGTGCTCCTTTTAGATACATCTAAATCTAATGACTGATATTCCGATGATCCTTGCAGATTGACTTGACTTCCCACATTATCAAGGTTTACTTGACATTAAAGGTAAACCACCCCCCTCCCAACCCCAAAAGTTTAACTAATTGCTGCAACTCTTATGTTAATAAAGTGATCATAAGCCTGCCATGTTTGCTGCTTTTCATTTCTATAAGTTGACTTACATATTCAACTATGAGAAAAGAATTAAATTAAGTATAATCACATGGTCATCTCATCTTTTGCACAGCATACTATAATATAGTTTGATTAATTTACTGGCTGAGAAAATCATGTTTCCTTTCCATTCACTATAGCCTAATTTGATTGAGGGACACTTTCAAAACATATAATCCTTTTTCATTTATGAACCATCAATTAACGAGATCTGTTAATGTCAATTTTTTTTTGTTTTACCTAACTTTTTTCTCCTTTACTACACTATACCTTATACCACCAATATGAAGAACATGTATTTCATTGAGCTTTTCTTTCAGGTTGAAAATATAGGGACATCACCTGCTTCAGAAGTAAATCTTTCTTTTTCACCCACAGAAGTTGAACATCTAGCAATAGTTAAAGCAGCTGCAACTACTGGAAAAAAGAAGAAAAAAACTTATGTTCCTCTTGATGTTAAATCTAGTGAGCAACCTGCTGGACCAAATGGAACTAAATATTTCACTATGATATTGTTGAATCCGCTAAGTAAAGGTGAAACTGCAACACTAGAAGTGCTTTACATATTAACACGTTCTCTGGAACCTTTTCCAGTAGAAATAAGTCAATCAGAGTCACAGTTGGTCTACTTCCGTGATAGTGCAAAATTGTTGTCTCCTTATCATGTCAAGCAACAGACAACTTTTATTAAGACACCAAGCAATCGGGTGGAATCATTTACAGTGGTAGAGCCTACTAAACGTGCTGGTACTGAGATCAAATATGGGCCATATGACAATCAACCCCCATATTCATATGCCCCTATACTTGTTCATTTTGAGAATAACAATCCATTCGCTGTTGTTGAGGAGCTAGAACGTGAAATTGAAATATCTCACTGGGGCAGCCTCCAGGTCACAGAGCAATATAGCCTAGTTCATGCAGGAGCTCGACATAAAGGTGTCTTTTCAAGGTAAATTGCTGCCTATCACTCATATTTTCTTTATGAATGGATTTTAACTTAGTTTTGTGATGGTACATATATGTAATCGTGATGAAAGTAATTGGAGAAATACTTACTTTTCAGAATTACTCTCTTCAACTCTTTGAAATAATTGTCATCTTGATCTTTGACCTGACCCATCTGTGTGTGTATTTTATTTTGGACATAACTGACTTAAATATACAAGAAGTGATTTTGGATATCAAGTTAATGATTTGGAAATTCTCACTAAACCTTGATGGTATGCTCATACTCATATGTTTTGCCTAATCTTAAATGGCCATATTACTGAGAGATGGTGTACAAAATCACCTAATTATACACAACTCTATATGGTTTGATAGTTTAATGAGTATTGAAAATTTTGTTTCTTCCAACATGTCTTTCATTGCAACATTTGGCCAGAACATAGGTGTATCAATAGATATATGCATTTATTCTTATTAGAGTAGGTAATATAAGAAAAGGAGCATTGTTAGGTATTCATCACGTAGAGATGAAATCATACAGATTGCCAATATACTATATCATCTCCCTATGTTGATTGCTCTATATCATGTTGGCTCCAATTGTGGTTGGAACTTTCCTACTCTCACGTTTGGGCTACCAGAATTTGGAAGTGATCTCATTTATAACGTTAATCGATTATAAGCTGAATTAAAGCTACTGATTTGTTAATGTCACTAGTCTTATCTTGGTTTCATCTTTAGATTTTCCTGTATGCAATTTGATGCTTTCTCCTTTTGGATTATTTTTCTTACAATGTCACTTGGGTTTTCTGTTGACAGGGTTGAATATCAAACTAGATCAGGTAGTACTGGTGTGTCTTCATTCAAGCATCTGCTCGCAAGACTGCCCCCAAGGGTTCACTCAGTATACTACCGGGATGAAATAGGGAATATTTCCTCTTCACATTTACGTACAGATTTTCTTAAGGTAATATATTTCCTTGGGAAAACCCTTGACTCTTCCCTCACCTACTATTAGGTTACAGTAATCATATGCAGTTGAGTAGCATCATTTGTCTTACCCCTCCTTTCTTTTGGGTAGCCATTATCCTAATTATTGGGCTGAAGGAAGAACTAAGAAGCAAGTCAAGCTGTTTCATCAAGTGACCAAATAGTTGTCTATTCTTCACTAGTGAGATTGCGAGAGATGGTGTTTTTTGTATTTAGATATTAATTTTATTCATGTTAGCAGCATCATTGTTTGGTTCAGATTAAGTTTTACTGGCTATCATTGATACCATATTAAGTTGATAGAAGTGAAGTTTTTCTAATTTTTCTAACTGGCATGTTTCCATCTAAAAGAATCAGTGTTTTGAAAGAGTACATATAATTAAGGACAATAATTTTGACTGGTTCATCTGTATTATTTAGTAGGTCATGGTTCTTTATCTCACAATCAATACTAATATGCTTATTTACTGCAGTCAGAACTATTAATTGAACCTCGGTATCCTCTCTTTGGAGGCTGGAAATCTACCTTTGTCATTGGTTATGGGGTACCATTGGAGGACTTCCTTTTTGAGTCTCCAGATGGCAGCCGATACCTCAACTTCACTTTTGGTTGTCCTCTTGCTGATACAGTTGTTGACAAGTTCCGTGTCAAGGTGGGTGTAGATTTCTTTGCTGCTTTATTCTTATAAGCTGAAATTTCTGATCTTTGCCTTAGGGGCTTATGTATGTAATAATGAGGTTAGGACTGTTGAATTTCAGGTTGTGCTACCAGAAGGATCCAAAGATGCCAAAGCTGTGGTTCCATTTCCTGTGGAGCAATTTCTAGAGGTAATTTGTCTTTTATTGAGGGACAAATTCATAGTAGATGTGGAAAACTTTCGCTAAGTGGCCAGTATCTCTCTTAGTAAAATTATTAATCCAGTATCCACTAAAGAAAAAGGAAGAATAAGATTCAAAGAATTAGAAGAAAGTGGAAAAAAAAAAAATGTATTAGCATGTTAATCAGGCATCCAATCACATTTATCATCTCTTGAGTAAACACCCAACAAGTTAATCCTACTTAAATTGGTAAAATTATGAACTTAAATTTAAAATGTTTATTAAATTACAGGTTCAATGCTGCGTTAGCGTAATTATATTAACTCAAACACAAGCATGTCTATTCAGTGCAGGTGTATTAAATAATCTCAGTGGTAAAGAATATCTCTGAGTTTAGCTAAGGGATAGCAATTAGCAAAGGTCTTGGCTGCTGGGGTGTAATGAATTGCCCCTCGAGTCTTGACCTCAGCTGCTTCTACCAACGAATACCTTCATGTACCAATAACACATTTGCCATGTAGTACAGCATGGCCAAATTGCAGTGCATCCTCCATAAGCTGAAATGGTTCTATTATTTACAAAACTTTTGAAAATAACAATGACAGAAATGTTTCCATCACATCCCTTGTTGGGTGTTTACTCAAGAGATTGGATGCCAGATTAAATGCTATTACTTTTTTGTTAAGTTGTGTATTTAGTTTGTATTGAAGCACACAAGGTATTTAGTTTGTATTGAAGCACACAAGGTATTAGTAAAAGGGCCATATATAGCTTGGTTATGAGTATGACAAATACTCTTATAGCCAATCTTGTAGCTGTAATCGAATGGCTTAGATGTATTGCAACTCGAGTGATGTAACCCAACACATAATTGATGAAAAAACTGAATATTACTAGGATAAGTAGCAGCAGAATTTTCTCAGAATAACTGAGAACTCTTGCCAGCAATATAGAAGTAGAACACTGAAAAGAAAGTGCACACAACAGAAAATACTCCTCAGGCTTTCGAAAGGCCTGAGTCTCTCCCAAATTCCACTAAAAAATTCCGTAACCTCCCCATGCACCCCACAGATGCTATACAAGCAGAGAACCAATGAACCCACACATTCTCTCTCCTCTAACTACCTCACTCCACCCATAACGACCCCTGGGTAATTATTTTTTTCCTCTCCTCTAGGAAGTCTTAATGGGCTTTGACCCATCAGACTTAAGCTCAAAATTACCCCCCCCCCCCTATGAGAGCCACCTTGTGCTCAAGGTGAAAGTCAAGAAACTGCTTGGTAATAGCTCCATAATCCTCCCATTTGCCCTCAGATTTAGGCAATTCTGACCAGGAAATTAGGACCTCCATTCTTCCATCTGCCAGTTTCCTCACTTGCTTAACTGATTGAGGTTGCACCTGCAACTCCATCTCATTTGTTAGACACATTGGAATCTCCTGCACAGCAGCAGTAGTTTGTAAGGGTTTTTAAGTTGACAAGAGTGAAATACTGGGTGAATTCGAGTGGTACGAGGTAATTCCAATCGATAGGTTACGGTGCCAGTTTTTTCCAGCACCTTATAGGGCCCATAGAGCCTAGGGCTTAGCTTTTCATTAGCCTTCTTTGCCAAGGTCTTCAGTTTATATGGTCTGATCCGAAGATATACCATGTCATCCATAGCAAATTCTACATCCCTTCTCTTTTTATTGGCCAACATCTTCATGTATTCTTGGGATCTTTCTAAATTCTCCTTTAGCTAAGATAAAATCCCATTTTGTTCTTTGATAGCCTTGTTGACACCTTCCGCTGGAGAATTTACGTCTTCCATCATAAGCAGGGTAGGGGGGGTCTCTCCCAAATAAAGCCTTGAAGGGTGTCATTCCCAAAGATCTGTTATAAGCTGTGTTGAACCAATACTCAGCCTAATGCAGCCATTTCAACCACTGCCTAGGCTTGTCTCCTATGAAACACCTTCAATATGTCTCTAAGCTCCTGTTCACAACCTCCATTTTTCCGTTTGTTTCTGGGTGATACCCAGAACTGTACTTGAGTTATGTGCCAGCAAGCTTGGATATTTCCTTCCAAAAAGAGCTGATAAACACTCGGTTCCTGTCTGAGATTATTGATTTTGGAAATCCGTGAAACTTGATGATTTCTCTGGTAAAAGTTTCTGCTACATCCTTGTCTGAAAAATTATGAGAGCTTCACAAAGTGTGCATACTTTGTCAACCTGTCAACAACTGCCATAACAGCATCATATTCCCCTGACTTGGGTAATTTTACAATAAAATCCATACTCAGATCTTACCATACTTGCTTAGGGATTGGTAAAGGTTGTAGAAGACCAATAGGGTGAAGTGCTTGGTACTTATTTTGTCGGCAGATATCACATCTTGCCACATAAGTGTGTACTTCCTTCTTTATCCCATCCCAATACACCACTTCAGCCAAGCATTTATTGGTCCTCAAATACCCTGCATGTCCCCCTCTAGGAGAGCTGTGAAATCCCTTCAAAAGCAAGGGAATTCAAGGTGATCCTTTTGGAATAACTATCCTGCCTTTATAGAGTAGCACCCGTTCTTCAAACTAAAATCTGCTGGTGCTTCTTTCCCAGCTATGAGCTGCTGTAAAATAGCTGACAATTTCTCATCTTTTTTAACTTCTTCATCCAGTGCTTCTAATCCCTCAAGGTTCCACAAAGTATATGCTTTTAATTCCACCACTCCTCTTTTGGACAAGGCATCAGCAGCCTTATTCTCACATCTAGGTTTGTATTGAATTTCAAACTTATAACTCATAAGTTTAGACACCCATTTCTGATAATCATGTTCAATCTCCCTCTGTTCCAGCAAGAATTTTAAAGCCTTCTGATCTGTCCTGATGACAAAAGGGATGGCCAATGAGATAATGGTTCCATCGTTTTATAGCATAGACAATCGCCATCAGCTCCCGCTCATAGATGAGCAATGCCTAGCTCGCTTGGGAAGTAGTTGGCTGAAATATGCTATTGGTCTGTCACTTTGCATAAGCACGGCCCCCAATCCCTTTACAGATATCTCTGTTTCCACAATGAATGGCTGGGAAAAATTTGGCAAGGCCAGTACTGGTACAGTGATCATTGCTGTCTTCAGAGCCTCAAATGCTTTTTGGGCTTTATCGTTCCACTTGAGCCTGTCTTTTTTAAGGAGTTCTATCAATGGGGCTGCTATCTTCCCATAATCCTTCACAAATTTACAATAATAGCCCGTAAGTCCAAGGAATCCCCGGAGTGCCTTGAGATCCTTAGGTACTGGCTATGTCACCATAGCCTCTATTTTTGTTTTATCAGCCTCTACCCCTTCTGCTGAAATGATATGCCCAAGGTACTCGAACTTGGGCTGAGCAAAAATGCATTTCTTGAGGTTAATCACTAGCTACTGCTCCATTAGAATCTGAAATGTCATTCTAAGATGCTCCAAATGTGTCTCAAAATCAGCACTATATACTAATATATCGTCAAAAAAGACTACAATGAACTTCCTTAAGTAACTCTTGAAAATGCATTCATCAAGAATTGAAAAGTAGAGGGTGTGTTACCGAGCCCGAATGGCATAACCATGAACTCATAATGCCCCTCATGAGTTCTGAAGGCTGTTTTCTCCTCATCACCTGACTTAATTCTGATTCAGTGGTAACCAGATTTCAGGTCCAGCTTCAAAAAACAGTAGCTCCCCCTAATTCATTCAGTAATTCATCTATCATTGGTATTGGGACCTTGTCAGGTACAGTGATTTTGTTAAGGAACCTGTAGCCCACACAAAATTGCCAACTTCCATCCTTCTTTTTGCCAATAGGACTGGGTTGGAGTAGGGACTACTACTTGGGCGAATGATGCCAGCCACTAGCATTTCGTTAACTATTCTCTCAATCTCCCCTTTATGTGAATGTCCATATCTGTATGGTCTAATATTTGGGGGGTCCTTACCTTCTTTGATAATGATAGCATGATCCCGGGAGCGATGGGTGGGTAGCCCTTTAGGCATTTTACAACATACAAAAAATTCTGATAGTAATTTCTGAATATGTGGGTCAGTGGATGTGTATTCCTGTTGAAGGGAAATCTCTCCAAACTCAATCAGGAACCCCTGTTCTTCCTCTTTTACTGACTTCAATAAGGACTTTTAAGGACACTAGTGTCTTAGTGAAGGATCACCTTGGAGGCAGACCCATTCCTTCCCTTTCTTAAATTTCAGAGTTGATTGCCTTCAGTTAACTCATGCTTCCCCTAAGGATTCCAGCCACTCAATCCCTAGCACCACATCTTCCCCTTTTACTGACTTCAATAAGGACTTTAAGGACACTAGTGTCTTAGTGAAGGATCACCTTGGAGGCAGACCCACTCCTTCTCTTTCTTAAATTTCAGAGTTGATTGCCTCCAATCAACTCATGCTTCCCCTAAGCATTCCAGCCTCTCAATCCCTAGCACCACATCTTCCCCTCCTAACTCATATGGGTAAAAAGATCGAGTAATCATAATGCCTTGGATTTCCACCTCTACCCTCTTACACACCTTTCCCTTCCACCTTATAACCATTCCCCACTATGATAGAGTATTTCTTTGTTTCTTGCACAGGCAGCTTCAATCTTTCCACTAATTAGGCTGACAAAAAATTATGTGTAGCCCCACTGTCTATGAGAATAAGCACAGATTCCTTATTGATTGCCCCTTTCATCTTCATAGTGCGATGATTTGTAATCCCCACTATGAAGTTCATAGATAGTGTCATAAGAGTTCCTTCTTCCCCGGTCTCCATAGGAGTCTTCCTCCGGTTCACTCCATCCGCTGCCTCCTCTGATAAAATCAGTAAATTCAGGGATTTCTTTTTGCACTGATGTCCAGGACTAAACTTCTCCTTACATTTAAAACAGAGGCCTTGCTGTCTCCTCCTTGTAATCTCTGCCTCAGATAGTTTCTTAGTCTGTCCACCCCCCTTGAAAGTAATCAAACCAGTTGAGCTTTTCTCTGTACCACTACTAGCTCCTCCTTTACCGTCACCCCCCTTTCCACTAGTCTGATTGCCCCCTTTGGTAGTGTCTTGATGGTATAACTATTTGGGTGCCACTGACTTAAAGCTTGACCACTTAGGTTTTAGAAATGTCTTCGTAAATTTGGCGAGCTTCTTTTCCTTGATGCAATCAAGCACCATGTTCCTCTCTTTGATGTGGGAAGTTGAGTCCATCAACTCCCATAATGATTGTGGCTGCAACATTCATACCTCAGCTCTAATATCCTCCTTGAGTCCATTCTTAAAAGCCCCTGTCAACACAACTTCTGGGGCGTCCTTCATGGGTGCAGTCACCAACTCAAATCTCTCACGAAACTCTAGTACTGTCGTCTCCTGTTTGAGGGTCATTATCACCTCATAGTCATTACCCAACTGTCTCTGGTGAAAATGCTTCAACAACTCCTTCTTATACTCTGACCATGCCGATACTGATGCATGGGTCTCAGACCACTGCAACCAGTTTAGATTCCTTCCCTTCATACATACTGCCATGGCCTTTATCTTCTCGCCCTCTGTCACAGCATTCACCGAGAAATATCTCTGTTTTAAGAATCCAACACATCAGGTCTTCTCCAGAAAACAGAGGTATTTCTAGGCATCTGAACTTCACTGTGTCTTTGTCCCATTGTCCCTCCGTTGTTTTGGCAACTCCTCCTTCAGCTGTCGAATGTTGATGGGAGTCATTAGTTCAGTCTTTTCCTCCCTCTTCAACCTTCCTCCTTAGTTTCAACAGGTTGTCCTTTAATTTGAGAATAGCTTCCAACGCCATCAACACATCCCCTTGAATTTTCCCCGTCATCCTCTTTAATCCATCGACCCTTTAATCATTTTATTGTTGACCATTAGCAGACCAAACTGCTTGATACCAAAATTGATGTAACCCAACACAGAATTGATGAAAAAAGTGAATATTACTAGGATAAGTAGCAGCAGAATTTTCTCATAATAACTCTTAGAACTCTTACTGGCCATACAAAAGTAGAACACTGAAAAGAAAATGCACATAACAGAAAATATTCCTCAGGCTTTCAAGAGTCCTGAGTCTCTCCAAACTCCACTAAAAAATTCCTTAACCTCCCCACGCACCCCACAGATGCTATACAAGCAGAGAACCAATGAACCCACACATTCTCTCTCCCCTAACTACCTCACTCCACCCTTAACAACCCCTGGGTTGTTATTTTTTTCCTCTCCTCTGGTAAGTCTTTATGGGCTTTGACCCATAAGACTTGGGCTCAACATCAAATTAAATTTATCTTAGCAAGGAGGTAGAATTGGTTTGGGGAACTGCAATGCCTTGATGATAGTTAGTTGTCTAAAGCATATGGATTCTGACTCTTGCTGAGCATATGGGATATGAGTGTCTGGTCAACTAAGCAACATAAACAATTCCAAGGTGATAGATCCCAGTTATGACGTTTCTCCATGTGTTGAATCATGGATGCATGTCACTGGTAATGCATCTCTAACTACAACACTACAAGTACCCAAATGGTGCTAGTTACTAGGTGTGAGTGTGACTTTTGGCTTTCTTTGGACCTATATATTATAAGTATCATTGAAAATCTTCCATTGCAGACACAAGTAGGACAGGTTGTGACATCCCCCTCCTAATTATTTTTTAATTTAATCTCGAATGAAATGAAGATTATTGTTAATATGAATTTTATGTGATAGGATTGCAGCACAATGAAATCAAGAGCAGTAGTTTTGTTTTTGTCCCGTGTCTGCACTACCATAGGGAATATATCAGTCACACTTTAATGTTCCTAGTGCTGAGAGTTTTGGGTGTGTTTGGAAGTCCAAAGAGTACAAAATTATATTTATTGTTGTATTCCCTAAAATTATTGGATTTGATGAAATGTTATAATTCTGCAAATTTTTTGTTCATCTTGAAATTTATTCACATTTTAATTATCATATTTGAGATTTAGTAAAATGAATTTTAGTGAATGGGCTTCCGTTAGAATTCTATATGATATGTTTGTCATACTTGTGTATTATTTGTGAATAAATTTTTTAGTTGAAGCCATGAAGGTTGTCCAAGGAATAATAAGTTAAGCCTATAATAAATTATTATGAAAATTCCAAATTACATTTTTGGAGTTATTGCTACACTTTAGTTTTTTTATGTACTTGTACATTTATTGTGTTGTGTCAAACTTGTAGAAAGGTTAGTATTGGGCGTGCAGAACCTAAGCCTATTATTTCTTAAATTTCAACATGAGAGCAATTGCTCTTTAGGTTAATGTTCGAAATTTTCTTAAAATATCTTAATAGCAGAAAAATGTAGAAATAAAATCCTAGCAGAAATAAAGCCATCTGTTTGTTGGAATGCATCTGCTAAGGGGCTATCAACTTAAGGAATCATAAGTGTGATGGAGTCGCTGTCAATTGTATGTGTCACTTTGATTTCTCCATATACATTGTATGTATAGTGTAATCTTTCTTCTCTGGGTTATCCACTTCTGTTGCTGAAGATTTGACTTTCTTGGATAAAGCATTTGATTCACTGCAGCTAAATATATTTTCGTTTTAATTTTTGCAGACCAAGTATTCATACCTTGATGCTGTCGGCAGGACTGTGCTGGTTTTAGAAAAGAGAAATGTAGTTCCTGAGCATAACATTCCTTTCCAGGTATTAGTAAACCCAATTAATAAATTACTAATTAAAACTGGTTTAAAATTTGGAGGTTACATATGGTCCAAGGATAAGGAAGTTTTCCTTAAAGTGTGTGATTTGATGATGTAAATTAAGATATAGATTTGAAGGCATGAATTTCTATTAGTATATCCTTAGATGCCCCATATTCAGAAGATAGACTGATTCTGAACCATGACAAATTATGAACCCGACCTTTAAACTATCTGTGGTGTATGCAAAGAGATGGAAGTCCGAATGCAGGTTAAATTCTAGTTGGGAATGATGACCATGTGTTTCTTAGCCTTATTTGAAAAGCTATAGCGTTTGTTGCTATTACTTTTTGACACTGTAGCTTGGAATTTTATGTTTCATAGAAATCTCTTTAGCCTGCATCTTTTGCTGCTTTTCTTCAGGGTCTTTTGAGAAGACACCTGAGTTATACTTTACAAAGTCGTGACTATTGTACATCTTAAAATGTCAATTTCTTTTGAATTTTCATGATCATTCATTAATAAAACCCTGTTATGTTAAAAATGCCGTATCCATTTCTGTTTTAGACATTTGTAGCAATCTTGTATGCATTGGCCAAAATGCTTTATTAATCAATCTGCAATGTACAAAAAATGTTACAATTGAGCAGCTCTTTTTGTCAGCACCTATAGCAAAAATATTCACAGCATTTTCAAATGCAGCCTTCATTCTTCTAGAATTGTTCCTTAGTGTTACTTGCAATTGGTTTTTTCCCTGTTTCCTTAACGCTTGGGCTTACTTTTTTATAGTATGATCATGCCCAAATTTTCATTTTTCAGGGTTGAGTAGGAGACTACATCTAGTGGTGAAACATAGCGTACTTGTTCTACATGTCTAGTCTGGTTGGATGTTTTGCTTTTAATTGAATTCTATATTTAAAATTTTTGTTCCGATTAATCCCAAGGAGTTGGTCTAATAGTGGAAAGCATTTGATGTGTGGTTCAGTATATGGTTACATGTTCAAATCCTAGTTTGGCCAATTTTTTGGAGCCAAGCGGTAAGGATGTTCCTGGTGGATCTTTTAGTCCCAACATGAATGGCCTATAGTTAGGCCAATTTCTAAGGCCCTGCCGAAACTCTAAGGAATTTCCATGTGAATTAATTCCTTAATCTGGCCGTGGATGGGTCAGCCTTTAACCAGATGCAATACCAAAAAATAAGTTCTGTTTAGCTCTTTCAGTTATTATATATTGGCAATGGATTTGTCGTACCTTGTTTTTCATTATTTTTGTAGGTCAACTACAGTTTCAGCCCTATATTCATGCTTGCTGAGCCATTAATGCTGGTATCTGCATTTTTCTTGCTTTTCGTGGCTGCTGTGGCATACCTTCACCTTGATCTTTCCATTCGCAAGTGATGGACACCTAGCTATTTTCAGAAAGGTATGTTAATTTCCCCTTAACTTTTTCTCTTAAAAAAAAAAAATGAAATCTCTTTGCTATAGTTTTAACTTGCCCTGTGACTTGCATAACATGCAGCGACTGAGCATATCCAACGTTGCGGGGAATCCTTTTTATGTAAGGTCAAACAGCATTTTGGCGATATTAAACTAAATATATGTGTTAGCCTTACTTTTTATAGTATCTTTGGAGGTAGTTGTAGATCAAGTAAGAGAATGTCAGGAATTCAGGATTGTTTTTACTTTTTATTTACAGTGGTTGTGTCAAGCCGGGAAGCTTCACAACCCATGAGAAGCAGAGAGAAATAGAGGTTGTTATCTTGTCCTGCCTTATAGCAAATTTTGTTAATGGCCTTTTATGCAATTTCAATTATGAAACCATGTTAGCTATTCCTTTGAATTAGATGAGATGTGTGTAAGATAATCTAAATATCACCGCAATATCCAGAAAAAAAGAAAACATTTTCTTTGTAGTGGGATGTTATGCAATTTATTTTGAAATAACCATCTTTACAGTGTCTTCATTGACAGGCAAGTCATAGCCCTATCCTATATTACGTTGAATTACATTTAATTACGAAAATAGAATAATTTATCTCATTTTGTATTGAAATATAAGTTAATTATAAACAATGGAGCGTTCACAATGGATAATTGCTTGTCAAAAAAATTTGACTCTAACCGGAACAATTTTTCTCTTGCTAAAAATTTCTGCTTGTAGTTTGCAACCATAGGTCAATTACGTTCTTGGATTTCTTTTTTATAATTTTGAAAATTTGTAATTGAATTATTATAGTCTATAAAATTTTCTTTACAATATAAATATGTATAGTGTATATATGCAAAATAACAAAATAAAATTAACGCAAATATATAAAAAAAAAAAGTTTGAAAAAAGAAATATTTAAACTAAATTTAAAACTATTTAAACTATAAAGATTTAACTATAAAAATTAAATCAAACATTGAATGAAATTATATAAATCAAAAGTAAAATTATTTTCAAAAATATTTTATACGAATTTTTAAGGGACTAAGGTCGAGATCCGTGCTATAATTGGTGAGAATGTGTCGGTGTATGATGGCATTTTCAAATATTTGAAGTATTTTAACCTTTTCATTGGCTAGAATTGGATGTTTAAATATAAGTTTAAACGGATGGACCTGTTTAACATACAAGATAAAATGAGACGGTAAGATTAGGTTGGTCAAAAGAAGAAAAAGATAAATTTAGAAAAAATAATAAAGGAGGAGGGATGCTTGTACAACCCTGAAATAAATGCTTCTATTATTATTATTATAGTAAGATAACACTTTTATAATTCAACAGTGATCAATTTTTATAAAATAATATATAAACGTAGTAACTTATATATGTATTATGTTGCTAACTACATATTTACATTATTTTCTTTATGTCTTAAATTATTTTTACTTTTATAAGAAATTATATTTATAATATATAAAAAATCAGTCAACTCACGTGTCAATTGATTTAACGATGAAGTTGAGTTGAGGTAGGTGAATTTGGACTCACATTGCGAACTCATTGAATATTTAACCCATTAAAGGGCAATTGGGACCAACTAATCCAATAGTATTTTTTGCGTGATTATGAAGTGAATTCTAAATTTTATTTTATGTATCAAATATTGATTCAACCTTTTTAAAAAGTAGTAAAAAAAATAAGTACACATTGGTTTTAGAAACATTACATGTGACATGTGTGCAGGAAACTAACAAAAGGAGGCCCTAAATGATTTCATTGGAACATGTCAACTCAATTATCAAAATGCCTCCAAATCATTTCTGGCCATTTTCTCAATAAAATATATTAAAATCATTTTAGTAGAAGGGAAAAATCTATTAAAATCTTTTTAAATGACCTGAGGTGAGAAAATAAAATAGGTATAGAATACTATTAATTATTTAAAAACTGTTTAGGATCATTTCAAAGAAAGTTTGTAACGATCGAGGTCACATTTGACACTCTTTAACAATGCCTTTTTTATTTTATTTCTTAATGGACAACAATACTATATAAGAGTATTCGCAGGCCATTTTGAGTCCGATTCTCGCAAGACTCCGAACTTAGTTCTAGACCAAATCTTATTTTAAAGACATGAGATTCGGTCTGGCCTAGTTTAGTTCGGTAAGTGTCCAAGCAGAGTTGGGTTATATCAAGTCTGAATTGAGTCTATATATTATATTTTTAATATTTTATTTTATTAATAAAAACTAATTTTTTAAAAGAACAAAATAAAAAAAATTAAGATTAAAAATATATAAAAATGAAATGAAAAAAAAAATAAGATTTGGAAGAAAAAGTGATTAAATTTAAAAAGAATCAATATTTTAAAATTTTAGTTCAAATAAAGCTAATATAAATAAAATAAAATAGATTTTGAAAAAATAAAAATATAATAACGGGTCAAGTTAAGCCGAATCTTGTGTGACCTCGAGACTTGGTCTAGCCAATTAAAAATTAAAAGTTTTTTTATTTTGACCTGACCTGATATGATTATGACAAATTGAGTTGGTCGAGCCAACTAAGTCCATAAACACCTTGTTACAGGATTAAAAATCAAACCTATTTGTAAGCTACTTAATATCTTTCAAATTTATATGTTTCACATCACTTTTTTCTTTAAAAAAAAAAGTCATTAGCATGATCAGGAATTTTTCAGTTGCATGCTCTAGATGACATGGAATGCCAGAAATAAGGCAATGTAGCAAAATAGTTCATCTAGTCACCATAAGATTCTCGCAAAGATAAAAGTTTTCTTAAATGATTGGCGTTAAGTTAGAAGTGAGAAACCAACACCCAATGAATAATAGTTGAAGTGAGCACTTGTGGCATACGATCATAATGAAGGTTAGACATGCATGATGGATGGGGCTATTTTCATGAATAAAAAGATATCAAGCTTCAACTTTGTGCGCAGAGACAAAATGGTGAGCTCAGTTGGGTTACTAGGAGCTATTATGACAATGTTTTGTCTTCCCATGTAATCAAAGTCATCGCTTTTAGACATGTACTAGAATGGATATCATCTAAACTCCAGCCTCCAAAAACTATTAGAACTGACTCACAGGTTTTCGTTTCTGCCATCTCCTCACATGACCGAGACTCATCAGAGTTCAGATCACTTGTCCAAAAATATATGAAGTTTCTTATTTCCATATAGGCTTTACTATTGAGTGGACTAGTAGAACTTTAAACTTTAAGGCATGACTAGCTAAGCTTTCTGTTAATTATATCAGTTACAAAGTTTGGGGTAACAGTGTTGTATTAAATATTTTCACTTAAGTCAATATTTCAATTCCCATTTAAAAAACAAAAGCATGAGATATGCAACACGTGATAATTCTTTTAATTTTCTTAATGTCCTTGTATTTACTAAAAGGATATTTCCTAATTAGATAAGTTATTATGCCAAACATTTTTTTGATTATACTAATTAAAGTCAACAAGTTCAGGTATAATTGCCCAATTTTAAAAGCACCCATTTGCTATTAATGTTTTCTTTTTTTTTTCCTTTTTAATCTTTTCTCCGTCCTTTCTTTACTAGTGGCTTATAATTACTAGCAGGTAGCGGTCTATATTTACTGTAAGAGAACTATTCAAAAAATAAGATTTCTTTTATAGTAAAAATTAAATATTTTGTTAAAAATTATTATACAAAAGCCTAATATTTTATATTTTTAATACAAATGGTATCTTATTTTTAATAGTTTATCATATATTTCACACATCTTTGAATATTAATATGTTTTTATACAATAATTTTTTAAAAATTATTTAATTCTTATTTTAAAAAATATCTTACACCGGCAACCATTGGATCTATCCAATACTTCCAATTTTACTATTTACTGCAGCGGATTTACTTCCGCCCATACGCTTGAAATCAAAATTATTTACTAATAAAATTTATATGTTATATATTTATAAATTTATTTATAATTAGTTTAATTTACTTTTTTGTCGTAAATTGAAGGCTTAATTGCACTTTTCTTCCTTGTGTTTCACTAATGGTGTAATCATTTAGTCTTATTCTTTTTAGAAGAACACAATTTAACTTTTATAATTTTACTAGATATACAAAAATAACCTAAATTATAACTTCGGGTCAAACTTTTATAATAGATTTTAATGATGTAGCTTTTTTTTTTTTTTTACAATGTAACACCTAAATTAGTTTAAAAAATTAAATAAATTATTATTATTTAAATTACTTTTGCACATTTAATAATACACATAGGGTGATAGAATCCTTTTGACATGGGAGCCATGTTTGAGCCATGAGAAATTTTAGTTGATCAAAATTTAAGTTCTCTTTGCAATGACTTTTCAACTATCTCTAATAAAATTATTTTTATTAATTTTAGAATTATATTTAACTATTCTTCTTCCCTTAACATAAAGGTTGTCAAGAGTTATAGTTCCACGTGTTCACAAATCAATGTAAAATTTAATCTTTCAAGGAACAACCAGATTATCTGATCCAACCACGTGTTCATGAAATGTGAACTTAAATAAAATTATTTTAAAGATTAATAGAAGAAAAAGGTAATGAATTTAAATTAAAAATTAGATTCTATAATGATTAGAATAAGATTATTAATTTACTTTATAAGAAAAAATATTTATTATTAAATTTTTCCAAACATAAACTATATGTTTTACAATTAAATAACAATATGTTAGACAATTCAAAATTAATTATTGATTTTAGCTCTAAGATTTAATACAAGGCTCATGGTTTTGATAATAATAATATGTGAATTAAGTTTATGTATTAATAATTGCAATTTAAAATTATGAATTTTGATTCCACGCTATACACTATGTTATGCAACGCTTATCGTTACATTGATCCGTGTGACCTATATTGATCTAATAGTCCACACTACATAACACATTATGCTATACAATATGGAATTAGTGCTCTTAAGTTTATAGGCAGTCCAAAAAAATTTTGGTATCTGCAATTAATGTAGTTCATAAATTGAATATAATATATGAATTAAATTTAGCCTTCTTTATTTATCTAAATTCTATAGGCACAAAGGAAAAAAAACTCTTTATAAACAAAATATATATAGCTCAAGTCCAAAAATAGCTGTGGAAGACATTAATTCTCAAGATAGTAATGATGAAAGTGTATTGAAAGTTTGAAAGACAACTATTTCAAATAAATGTAAATAATACTAATCTAAAATATATACATGTAAAGCAAAATAGACTAATAGTTTTTATTATATGTACAGCTATTTAATATTATTAGCATTACCAATAAATTTACATACCTTAATATGACATGTTTTATTATAGAATATCAACTATCAAAATTATCAATAATTAAATAATAAATTCAATAAATTAATTAACAATTCATATAATAAAATTAATACATGACAAATTCAACAAATTACTAAATTCAATTTTTTTTCACTTTCTCTACTTCTAAATCATGATACATTAAATTATAATACATTAATTAATTCAACTTTCTACTCCTACTCACAAACATCATTATTCTACAATGTATAAATATATAGCAAATTATATTAATTTTCTCAAAAGTTTATGCAATGCGCAAGCAAATCAAATAAAAGAATTACATTGACTTATTTTAAATGATTTTTTTCATCTTGTTTTATTTAATTTTTTATTTCTATACAAATTTATTATAATTTAATATAATAATACTTAAAATTAAAAACGCTTATTTTCCATGAATTTTACTAAAATTGTACATCCATATTCTAGTTAAAAAAAAAATATGTATTTAAATTAATGGATAATATTTTAGTTAAAAAACAATTAAATTAAACTAAAGTGTAGTGCAACTTTTTATTTTATGAGAAATTATTTTATATTTTAAAAATAGAAGAAAGATGAATTTATTGTCAACAAAATTCATTGATGACATATAATTTTAGTCTATTATTTAATTACAACAAAAATCATTAAAAAATTATGTCAATATTACTCACTAACCAGTCACACCACAAAGTGTGCATTTTGCATATGCACGTTATTTGCTTACATCCAGAAAGTGCACGCTGATGTGATTGTTGCATGTGAAATATTACCCATAACGAATCAGATAGTGCTAGTTATTTGTTTTGTTTTTTTTTTTATTTCTTGTTTTTATCATGAAATTTTGCATTTTAATAGTATTTCAAAGCTTTTATGAAATATTCAGGCCCAAAAAAGAAGGTTTTATGAATTGCTTTACGATTGCAAATATGGAATTTTAAATTCACTCCATAAGTGCATGAATAAATTAAGGATATAACTATAATAGGAGAAAGTTTTTAAATAAAATATTTAAATTAAGAGAAGTATATTTTTATAAATTAAAAAGGATGAGTTTTTATAAATTGATTTAAAAATATAAAATAAAATTACATATAAAAACTAATATTTTAAAAACTTAAGAGAGGTGACCCATATCACATTTGCCTTTCATTTATCTCTGGTTAAGTGAATGATTCAATTTATTAAAACAACGTTATAAATATTAATCAACTTGTGAATGACTTAATATTAACTTCAATTCTTAAAATTGAAGTCAGCTTAAAATTTATTAATTTTGCTATTAAAGTTTTCTACTTGCTTTGTGACATAAAAATTAGAGTAGATTATGTTAACTTTTCGAAAATTTTGGATAAAGTAAACTTATTATCCGCTTATTTAAAAAGATATTACTTAACTTTCCATACCACTTTTATATATAAGGCAAAAACTCCTTCTCTATTTTATTTTAAGCAACATGAAACTGTAATTTTATTATTTACATGATAATAAAGGCAAATAAATTAATATTATAATCCAACATAAGATTATAAATTTGTTGGTATGTAATATAATATTAAATAATATTAAGCAATTTTATTTTTAAGAGAAAAAATGTTATGTAAAATTTGAAATAAAAAAGAACCAAACATAATTTTTAAAAAGGGGTAGCTAAGTGATATTAGTATAATTTATTGTAAAAGTTAATTCTATAAATAAATAAGTGTGATTTATTAACCATGAAAGATCTAGAAGGTATTAACTTGAATTGTCGGTATTGTTATTTCATAGAAAAAATATTTCATTCTATTTTAGGTCGTTCTGTTGTTGTCAATAACCATTAGTCATTTCTCTCTCATTATTGTCCAAAATAAAAGTCTTTTCTCTCTCATTTCTCATTTTTAATATTTTATGTATTTTATTTAGAGGAATGGGACAGCAAGCATGATACGTCTTGCTCATCAATTTGGAATTTTCACAATAATTGAAGGCTCAAATTTAGGGGAAATAATAGAAAATGAACTCTCACTAACGTGAAAAATTGTATTTTAGTTCTTCCTTTGTCATTATTTTCTTTTTGGTTTAGACTTATGTGTGTATACATATATATATTATGAAAAAAAAATTCAGATCAAAATGATTGTTTGCTTATATAATTATATTTATACTCTCATTAATTATTATACAACGATTGTAATGTTGATTTTTAATTTTATGAGAACTGTATATGAAAATTAATACGGTAAGTAACTACATATTTTCTGGCTTGTACAAAGAATTTCAATGCACTCAAATTGTAATATAATAATTTCAATATTTTTGGGGGAAAGGAATTTGCTCATTGAAAATCACCCATAACTTTCTTCATTATGTTTTGGAGATTTTATTCAAAAAAAATAACTACGTAGACGTGTAAATCAGCTCCAATTATAATTTGGGCTTTGACCTTTAAGACAAAGTTGTTAGAGTGAGTGGGGCTTGGGTTGGCCCACAAAAAATGCACAATTTCTTCACGAAAATGATATATCAAACTAATCAAACAAACTACTAAATATAAATTTTCATTGGGATTTCTTTTTATAGAAATCTCTTTCTGTTCATTCCAAAATTTTGAAAATTTTACACATATTTTTAATTTTTGGTTTTTGCTAACCATTGTTATTAAAAAATTGATTAAGAATAATTTATTGTATATAATAAAGAATTCAAAACCAATAGAATTAGCCGATGATAATTTATTGAACTGACTATTAATAATAAAAAATGTTTACAGATTAATTTTATTAATTAAGATTTATTTATTATTTGTAATAAATAATCTTTAATTAATGTCGTCGGTATCAAAACCTTTAATTTTTATACTTGACTATTATTACTAAAATTCATGAGATAGCACTCTTTTGTTTTGTGAACAAAGGGAAGTCAATAATTTTGTAAGAGGCTGAAAAAAAAATAAATATTTTAAAAAAAATAAATAAAATTCTTCAAATATTGTGAAGAAAATTTTTAGATGAGCCATAAAATTTTTTTGACGTATTGCTGTATTTCTATATGAAATAATATATAGTTAAAATATATTGCAAGCAATTTTTTAAAATAATAGTAACTAAATGTAAACGCTAATAAAAAATAAAAATTGAAATTTTAAAGTTAATTAAAAAAAATAAAAGAAATTGTGCCACATTATTAGCCTTGATATGGTGTGGCTTGCCACTATTTTCCACATTGTACTGATGTGCCTCGCTGAATGAAATCATGCATCATTTCCCATAAATTATTTGTCATCCCAAATATGACCTTGTGCACCCAGTCAAAACAGCCTTATGCTAAGGGCAATATCGTCATTCTGTAACATGTCAATTGCTTCAAGCGCCCTGCATGTCACGTGGCTACACCCAAGGATGATTTTTTTTTCTTCTTTTTCTCAATAAAACGCTGCCATAAAATAATTTTTTATCCAAAAAACATAGTATTTATTCAACTCTATTATTTAAAAAAATAAAATAAAATAAAAAGTATAATTTTTCACGAGCTGGAAACTCCTCGCATCACATGTAAGGACGTAACCATTGGATAGATTTCATTTTCTTCAGTCACGGCGTTTAATTCGGTAATTACAATAGTTATTGACGTTTCATTTTCAAAAGTATTTCATTGCCATAATGCATTAAAATTATATTTACTAAGTCAATAACGTGAAGATTCCTTTTCGGCTAAAAGTTAAAAAAAGTAAAACATCACATGCGAGTTTTACTCAAATTCTCACATTTTAAGCAAAAAAATACACACCTATATATATATAAAAAAAAAAAAACAGTAAGTAGCATAGAAAAATATAAATGAGCACAGCATAAATAGTTAAGTAGTAAGTCTCCTCGTATTAATTTGAGCGATTTTGAATTTAAAACATTATGAGAACATATTTTATAAATTAAGAGTATGTTTTGTTGTTAAAATTTTTATGAGTAAATGTGAATAAGAATGAGATTGAAATTAAATTGAATGAAAAACCACTAAATTAATTCCCTAAGCAATTAGAATACCATTAATTAAAAATAACCAAACATGAGAATGTAATTATCATTCTCCTTCTCTAGCTTGAATTGCAATAACCAAACTTGACCTAAAATGTGACCAATAAGTTAAAAAATATAAATATCTAAAATTAATGTTTAATGTTGCTAAAAATACTTGATGTATTTAGGTAATTGTTTTCATTGACTAGTTAATATACAAATATTGACTCTTTTATCTAACGTAAAAAAAAAAAAAATAGTCATAAAAAAATATGTAATGTAATAAGTAAAATATACTTTTTCTTGTAATATAATTACATGTATATACATGATTATTTGTTTAATTTAGACTAACCTTATTTTTTAAAATATGTTTAGAAAAAACTTTTCATTACTCTCCACGAGCAAAATAAAATAATTATTTACATGGCATAATCACGTGGCATATTTATTTCTCAGTGGGATCCAGCACACTGCCATGTCTTAAGACCGACGAAAGTATATATATGTCTGTGGATTTTATAGTTCTATAATCTAATCTCAATTAAATACATCCTTCCTAATAGGAGGTACAATATTTTTTTCTATTTTCTTTTTTTATTAAAACAGCACTGATCTTTAAAAAATATATATTATATATAGTGGCAAATCTGACCGTTGCTGAGGTGCACTGATTAATTAAATATGTATTATTGGCTTTCTTTGATTTGCTTCTTCTTCTGCTTCACATGGCTTGGGCTATCATTGCAAAGTAATTTGACTTTAATTTATATACATAACAAGGAACATTTTAGATTCAATCATTTTCTTTAGTGTAAAAAAAAGAAAAAAAAAATAAGATTATGAAATAATTGATCATTCCTTGATTTTTACCAATGTAATCTTATTTTCACGATTTGTGCATTTTGGACTTAAACATAGAGGAAATGACGTAATAATCAATTAAAAATTTGAAGAAATTTTAACTCGAATGATTTATGGAAATTATTTTAAAAATAAACATGTATAAATTTCCCACCTATATTAGTTATTTTAAGAATAGCATATATTTTACCCTATAGTTGATACATAATTGAAAAAATAAAATATAAACCTCAATACATTAAAAATAAACATTTATCTAAATTTTGGATTAAAGTGACAATGTTGAATTTAAATTCTGATTTTCAATAAAAGATCATATAATTTTGATGATGATAATAATAATAATAATAATTAACTTAAATGAACATTAAAATTAAAATTTAACATTTTGATTTGTTTAAAATTCAAGAAAAAAAAATTTATGATAAACTGATATTATAAATTATTAAAATAAACTAAAATTTTTTAACAATATACAATAAACAAACTTTATAATTTAAAAGTAAAACAATTATTTACGACAACTATATATATATTTTAATATTATTAAATAATTATATATTTGTCATATTATAATTAAAAATAATATAATAAAAATATAAAAAATGTTATATAAAATTTTCTCACTTTAATTTTAAAAAGTACAATGTAGATTCTTGTAATTTTACAAAAAATTACTGAAATTACTTTTCTGCAATTAGCTCCTAATCTGGAAAATAACGGAAAACCGTTCAGAATAGGGAAGCCACCGACGGTGCGATTAAGGAATGCATGGGATTCAGGACCAGTAACCTTCCGTAGCCGGTAATCTTGTTCCTATTCAACACTGTCGGCACCGACACGCCAGATTTATTCCCGGTCATTTCTTTTATCTTTTTCTTTTCCTTTCCTTCGAATTATTTCCACCAAGCGGTGGACTTTGGTCCTACCGATGTGATCTTTTGTCTTCCTAATTTGGTACCTGATGACGTGGCGTCTGTTGCTGGTGTTCCCGCTCTCTGAAGGACGCTGGAGTTACTATTGCCTGCGTTGCGGTGTACGGTAGGACCAGTGGAAGTGAATCTCTCGCTATCCTATTGGCTGGAACGTGGGGCCCAATTTGTGTTCAGTTCCCTGGATGACGAATACTGCAACATGCACGCACGTGACTTACAACTTCTGCGGAAAAAACTGCCACCGATGGAACGAAAGATGGGTTTTATATAAAAATATTTGTTCAATTTGGTTTTTTAATAATAAAATTGTTATAAAAGGTATGCTTCTATTCATATACGGTAAATGAAATTAACATATAAGATTATATGCGATATTTAAATATATATATATATATATATGCATTTTTATATCTTTATTATAATGTTTCTAATAAAAATCACAGTAAATATGTACATTTTTAATTAAAAAATATAACAAGTAAATGAATTTTTAAATTTATTTTTGTGGAATTGACGGTTGAAGGGCACGGTTAGACCTCTTTTAAGGCTATGGTCCTTGGTCTCGGACATGCCGGTGTCCTTTTCTTCTAGGTTGCTTCAGTCATGGGGTGCTTTTATTTTTCATAATGTCATATTTAATGTAAAACTTTAATAAAAATATTAAATTAAGAGTGTTAGTATATTTCATTATCTAAACTACTTATTTTAACAAAGTTTTAGTATTTCTAAAATGCAGCTAATTAATTTATTCTATACTCTTGAGACAATTTCTATATTGTGAAAAAATGAAATTACGAATTAGCACAAAATTGCACACTAAATAATTAAATAAGATATACAAAGCTAAGTATTTATGGATATCATAAATTTGAATCCTGACTTGAGCTCTGTCCAATCTGCTATGTACTCAAGGTAGTCAAGTGTGCTTTTATCGAAAAGAATAAATAGCACAAAATTCTATTGAGTTGGAAATGAGTATATTATATATATGAATTCGGATTTGATTGCCCGTTAATTTTTTAAAATATAAATTACTAGATCAAAATTAATAACAGTGTCTAGTTGAAAAATTAAATTATTTATCGTATATATAATTTTTTTTTAATTTTAATATGTTGCAAATCTAGATTAGTGATATACAATTTCTTACTACTTATAAAGTTTAATTTTTAATTATAAATTTTATGAAATTTTCTAATGAAACTTTTAATTATAATAGGAATGGGCCACCTTTAAGTGGATTAGCAAAACAAAGTACTAGAAAAATGCTGTAATTTTCGTAGATATTAATTGACTACTATAATAAATAATTAATTATAAGCTTATCATATATGTTTAACCTAAATATCGACTATTTCTTTGTAATAAGTCTAGATAATTATAAAATAGTTTATCAACATGTCTAAGTCTATAATTAATTAATATAATATCGATATTGTGGAGACCGGTGAATTATAGCACAAATTTAAGTGTTCAATTAAGAGAAGCAATGACTGAAACGAAGAGTATATGATAATTTTTTTTTCATTGTCACTTAGGATAATAATTTTTCACTTGAAGAATGTATATATATATTTATATGTAAACCTCCAAAAATATTAAAATAATTTTGGTCACTCAAACAATGAGCAAAAGAGCCAATGCTAATACTCATTAATCCATAAAAGATATGAAATTCACTATCCTTTTTAATTTAACTAAATCACTGTAATTTATATTAATGAGATCCAACTCTAAATGTGCCTTTATCAAATTCATAAATTAAAGATAATAGCATGGCCTTATTGTTAGAATATTTTTAATATTATATAGATTAACATTAATTATGCTATTAGATTAATTTTATGTTATAACCAATTAGGCAATTGATATTGTGATTTATAAACTAAGAATGAATTGAGTTTTATTTTATTTGTAGATAATCGGTAATGAGTTTGATTATCCACAAGTCCACTGGGTAGAAACCCAACCTACAGCCTAAGAGCATTAGTAATTATCTCGTCATATTACAAATATAAGACTGTTACCCAGAGAGATTTAATGGGCTGATTTTAATTAATTAAATAAAAAATCATTTTAAAGATTATTTTTTGATTTTATTTTAATAATATTAATTATTATATTATTAAAATAAAACTCTATAAATAGCACACTGAAGCCCTAATTTGACACACACTAATTTTAGATAATTCTCTCTGTTCGTCAAACACTTTGAGATACTCTTGGGTATTGAGGGTTGAAGTATTTTGACTCAACCAATGCACATATTTATTATGTCGTCTTCGTCAGGTCAGATAATCAATTAACTTAATCTCCCTATATTTTTTGTTCATATATTATATTCTATAATTGAATGTATACATACTCCAATCTTGTTTTCAAAGTAATATTTTGACTCAATCAGTGCACATAATTATTATGTCGTATTCATCAAGTCAGATCATCGATTAACTTAATTTCTCTATATTTTCTGTTTATATATCATATTCTATAATTAAATGTATACATACTATAATCTTGTTTTCAAAGTAATATTTTAATTCAACTAGTGCACGTAATTATTATGTTATATTCATCAGGTTAAATCATCAATTAACTTAATCTCCCTATATTTTTTGTTTATATATCATATTCTATAATTGAATGTATACATACTCCAATCTTATTTTCACTTATGAGAAAACAAATAATGTATGACTAAAATAAATGCCATATACTTAAAACAAAATTTTGAATGATTTGAATTTTGTTGTTATGCTATGTTATTTCACCGAAATGAATTTCCTAAAGTTAAATTTTTAAATGTAGTTAAAAAAAAATTGAATCATCATATACAAATCTAATTGTATATTTTTTTAAGAATTTGTTAAAATTTGTTTAATATTTATTAAAATATGGACCATTTAATAAAATTTTAATGACTCAAAATTTTTTAAATACAATAAATTTGATTAGTTTTTAAATGTAAAAAATTCAAATCCATTGTTTAACAAGAAAATCCGAATTCAATTTTGACAGACCTCTAATGTCAGAAAATAATATAGTCAAAATAATTTTAAAATGCTTAGTACAAACACGCATGATTTGACAACTAATCATTGTCTAGTGGATTGGAAATTCCACCTCCGATGACTAATAAAGAATACAACAAATGAGGATTAACAAAATGGGGGAAATAGGACATTAAAACGATGCGTTTTGGGAGGGATCCAAGCAAGTTATCAAACTCACAAACTCAAAACTAAACCAATCATTTATCATAAAAAAATAAATAAATAATGATAATAACCTTGCAAGCAGTACAACACAATGCATTTTCATTCCTAGCCAAACTTACAATTTCAATATTAAAAATCATGCACATCTCTCTGCAGTGTCTTGTTTGTTTGAACTCACTCCATTATCCATTTGTGAGCTGTGTGTATGACTATAAATCACAAGATCCCAACATTCTTTATTCTTTTTTTGTTTTAACCAACTGGGTTTCAAATCAAGATCATCATGTCCCTATACACATAATTCAATTAATCAAATGAGCAAAAAACAATTTTTTGGAAAAAAAAAAAGTTCAAATGAATTCATAACAAGATGGTATAGGTAGAGCATTAGCTTAAGAAATAAATTATCTTGAACTTTTTATTTCTGTAAAGTTTTATCAAGGGTCTAAAATTGAAAAAAAAAAAAAAAAAGACCATAAGGAGTTATCTTAATGATAAAGAAAAACATATGATCTGTGATTACACGCCTTGTCATTTGTCTGAATTTTATTTATTTAAGTTTATTATAAATTGCACTTCAAGAAATTTATTTATGCATTTTCAATTTTTGACATGAATTACATGGTCATTTTGACAATAATGGTAATTAATTAATGAGTGCACAAATTAATTAGAATATCACCTCAATATATAAGAAGAAGGATACGCAAACAGATAAGTAATTCATTAATAATAAAAATAATTTATGAGAGCATTATATATGATAATATGAACTTAATCTTAGTAGATTTTATATATAAGAGAGAAAAAATTATATAAGATAAAATAAAAAATAATAATTATATAACATAAATAGTCACTTGACCTTCGCTAAAGTGAAGAACTATATAAATTAATAATTAATTTAAAAAATATAATGTAAAATTAAATAACTTGTAAGAAAAAATATATAAATTATTATTTATGTAAAATTTTTAATTTGTTTTATTAATATATGATGGGCAATGTAAACTGAATAAATTATTCTTTTGGGGGTGTGAAAAAGCTGACTCAGTAATGGGTAAGTAATTGAGTTAAGAATGAATAATAAGACATAATAATGATCCTAAATTAAGGATTGATTGGTGGGGTCGACTTGGTACGCGGTAGCACCCACAAAAGAGAAATTTTGGGTTGGGACAATGCTTAGGTACAGCATTGCATAGAGGGTCCCACAACCATCTCTTGCGGGGCCCACCGTCCACATGATGCATCAAAATATCTTTATTTGTTCCCTATGAATGTAAATCATGGCACTTATACTTAGGGGAGCAGTGAGGACGTGGCAGGTGGTGATAAGGCGAGAGGAAAGGTTGGGCAAAGTCACGTGAGGAGGGTGGTGGAGGTGGGGTCCACGCGAGAGGAGAGACAGTTATTGTGTTTAAATTGGGCACGTTGATGAACGTGTGGACCGACGCTTAGAACATGGATTGTGGGTCCCACCCCAACATGCCACCCTCCTTACTTGCTCCCACGCACGCACCACCCACCTTCACCCTCCCCGCTCATCTCGCCGCCTAATGCCACCTCGGCCACCCCCTCCTTTTACCCTTCTTTTAAATTTAAAAATATATTTTTCCAAATTAAAAAAAAATAATTAATTATTATAAAAGCTCAATTTACTCAGAATAAAATTCTAATTATATTTAAATTAGTGACACAAAAATATAGATAATTTACAAAAGAAATTTAAATTCAAATGATTTTTCTGCTGTCATGTATCAAAACAAAGATGCTTAGTCCTTGTCTAAGGGGATTTGCTACAAACTAAAGCTACAAAAACTTGCCATTAATATTCATAGTGATTCACTAATTTTCATTTTTAGGATCATTTGGTACCACAAATACACACACAAATATATGCATGGTCACACAAATTGGGGCACAACCCCATGTGCTATTTTCCTTACGTACAAATTCTTGTATTATGCTCATTCAACCGACACTTCAATAATTAAATAAGAAATTGAATAATGTTAAATGGTAATCAAAACGAAAATTAACTACACTCTTGAAAACGACAGGAAAAAAACTGTGCTACTTGTCGTTTTATATTAATATTAATAATATTATTAGTATTAATTCTGATACATTACTTTCGCATTAGATGTGGGAATTGACTTAATTCCTGCCTTTGACAAACTACGCCTCACGAGCAATATTACTTTATTAATTGGTCATTAGTGATTGGAAGAAGATCGTCGGTGGTAAGCTAGTGCTTTGGTTTTCTAGCGTCGAAGAAATTTTATATGATAATAAAATATTATTTGAGTCTTTTTTTAAAATAAGTTGACATCAAATAAGTAAATTTGGTGAGTGGTTGCCAATTATAAAATGCATTTTCAGTACAATATTGTTTTTATCGATCTCTGTATCAATATCGTAATTTAATGATTTTATTTATTTTCTTAATACGACAATCTAGTGATATTAGAATAGTGGCGTGCCTAATTAGGCATTAATTAGGCATTACAGGTTCAGCTTCACTACTAAGCTAAAATGATAAATATAGTCATGTTGGAGTAAGAACTAAATCATTGTTATTATTATTTTACTCAAAATTAATATTACCCATTAAATGGGATATATTTGTATGAAACATTATATATAAAAAGATTTATATACAGTTTCTTAATTTATTATTTGATTTTTTATTAATATATAATAAATGTGTGATTATCTATGAATAACATAAAAAGTGTGTAATTTGAATAAAAAAATTATTCAATCATCTACAAAAACTGTATACATGCAGTGATGTTACAAAAAAAATTATCTATATTTATTATTTTTAAATTAAAAATGATATAACAATAATATAAAGAAAACCATACAAATTTCTTTCTAATAGAAATCTTCTTACAAAAACTGAAAAGAAAAATGTTTTGTAATTGATCATTGTTATTTAATTTTTTTTTATTTTCCTATTACATCTTAATTTATAATATATTTCCTCGTTCAAAGTGAAAAAAATGATTATTTAGTTATAATTATTTAAACATTTATTCAACTAAATGGAAAACTTTTTTTCTTTTATTATATTTTAATTAAGAAATAATATAACAATAATATAAAGAAAACCATACAAATTTCTTTCTAATAGGAATCTTCTTACAAAAACTGAAAAGAAAATTGTTTTGTAATTGATCATTGTTATTTAATATTTTATTTTATTATTATATATTAATTTATAATATTTGTTCTCATTTGAAATGAAAAATGATTATTTAGTTATAATTATTTAAACATTTATTCAACAAAATGGAAAACATGTTTTCTTTTATTATAGAATTGAACGCTGTATGTGGCATGTGAAGTCAAAATACACTAGCAGAGGCCAGTTGTATTTTGTGCGTATAAGCGTGTTGAAAGATATTAATAAAAACAAAATAAATATTTTGTATTTTTTCTCGGCCTTTTTGTGGCACGCACCAACTTAAAATCTCTTCACTCTTCATATATCGAACATTTTTTTGGTTCTAATTTTTCTATAAATAAAACAATACCAAAAAAGAAAAAGAAACGTGAGAGGATGAAACGTCAAATTGTGAATACAAAAGCACGTTTAGGGAAATATACACTTGAAGAGTGAGACATTATGTGTAAATGCTGATTTGGTATGATTTGACTTATACTTCCCCCATTAACACATTGAATAATACTCATTTTTATTTATTAACTAGTAAAATCTCGAATGTATAATATGTCAACAAACTTTAGGATGAATGGTGGCTTCTATCTCACAATTATAGTGACTAAAGCCTAACAAATAGAGTCTTCCAAATTGAATTGGTGTTTTAACTAATTAGTATTATTATTATTATTATTATTATTATTAGTGTTATTATTATTATTATTTTTATTTTTGGTCGAAGAAGAAGAAGTCTTTTAGAAGGAAGGGATTCAAAGAGTGCAACCCAAGTTAGTTAAAAGAAATAAAAGATGAATGAGAGGCATAGTGCACTACCACACACACACAGACTCTCTCTCTCTCTCTCTCTCTCTCTTTATTGCCTTTCTGCATATTTTATTTTTCTAGAGAGAGAAAGAGAGAGTGTTTTTGAAGGGATTGATTCAAAGAGTACAACTCAAGTTAAATTTTTTAAATTTTATTTTAAAGAAAAATAAAAAGAGTAAAAGGAGAAAGACACAGAGAGTGAGAGTGAGGACCATCATTTTTATTAGGCCCAATACCAAACACGCTTCAGTTGTGCGGTCACTTTTGTGCTAACCTTTCCCTTTTATTTTTTATCCCTTTTTCCTTTTTTTAAAATTGTAAATGTTGCAACCTATTAATAGTAATTTCTGAATTAATTACTATACTGTGCGGTAATTTTTTATGGGTGAGAAATTAAATTCAATATAAATATGTGACAATTTTCATGTGATAATTCTTTTATTGGTTTCAATTATTTAATTGAAGTGCCTAAACTATTTAACATTTTTCGAGTGCTAGACTCTTCACGTTCATTCATATAGTTTTGAACTTAGGTTCAAATCCTAATATAGACATATACTATGAATTATAATGTAATAATAAGGTAAAAAAAAGCATATTTAGCATTTTCCCATTCTTTGTAATAATAAATTTTTTTTTTTTTTTTTTGTGGAGTAGGAACGTGGGATTTAGCTTGAAATGGAATTTAACCAAACATACATAAATTGAATGCATAATGATGCTCATTGACCATTCACAACTTCCTTATTTCCTAACTTCATACAGAAATTCAACTGTCATGAGTGTCCAAAATATCTGTCTGATTAAACGCCAAACTAAATTAGACTTTTGCCTTATTTTTTAAAAAATTAAATTCAACTTTTAAGGAAAACAAAAGGTCAAAACCTAATTTCTCAAGTCACGGCTGATTATGAATTTTTATCTTTATTCATACTTACAATTGTATAATTGAAACATCTATAAATATTGTAAAATTATTTGATTGTTTATCATTCATGTGTCAAATTTTTACTATAATATATAGATTTTGTGAAAGAAACATAGTATAGAATACTTTTAAGAATATTTTTGCCATTTGATCTGTATGCATCCGTAATATTTAAAACATAAGATACATTATATTTTTACCAGATAGTAACTTTCTACATTTTTTTAATAATTACATATAAAATAAATAACCATCCTAAAGCTCATTAAATAAATAAACAAGAATAAAGAAAAAATTCGAAGCAGAAAACATGGATGCTTCATACTTATAATGGCGAACATCTATGAACATGGCTTGTGTCGTAAATTTTTTTTTATTAATTTTACAATCAATGTATATATTAGTCAATTTCTTCGTTTTTAAAATCTTTTAAATGTCTATATATTAATTTGATATCCGGTGACACGTCTAAATCTATCAGGATTAATTCACATATATGTCTTTGTTGATTGCAATTTTGAAAATTGAAAGCATATATATATCTCTCTATATGGAAATATTTATCATATATCTTTTATAAATTGGTATATTACCGTTACTCACTTTAAATATCAGATTTAATTTAACCATATTTTAAAATTAATTTACACAATTTTATATAAAATAATACAATTACATAATAAAATATAAAAAAAATACAATAGTTAATAGTTATATAAGGGTCAAAAAATCAAGTTTATGTATATTAATTATGGCCACAAGTTTTCAACATCAACAGAGAATGTACAAACTAGTTAATGGTAGGAAAACTCCTAATTTTATTCTGAAAAAATAATTTTCAACATTGGATTAGGATACATTCCAAATACACTAACTCATTTCCAAAATATTCATATTTGATTCTGATTTTATTCGTTTCTAACATAATTTTACATATTTGCAACTTGGATAGACATTATTTGACAGCTTGGAATTTATGTATCAACCAAAAATGTTAGTAAGTGCATGGTTGTAATAAAGTCACACACCAAGTAGGAAGTAGCATAAGAATATTTTCAAATCAATTAAACATATTCCAGTTTTTATAAATATATAAAATTAGAATTCATGTGCTGTGTATATTCCTAACAACATCACAATATTAATTTCTTTTATGTGCTATTAATCATTTTTTTTTTTACAAATATATTTTCTTGATATAACATTATCATAGGAAATTTTTTTATTGGAATTTAAATACAAATATTTTAGTTTCATAAATAATTTTTGTGTCATTGAAACAAATCTTTTAAAAAACAAAGAAAGAGTATGAATTAATTAAAATTAAAGAAAGAATATCAATTAATCCGTTTGTCAGGGATTGAAATGATAATCTTTTCCATGGAAAGATAATATTTTATTATTAAAAAATAGAATAATTTTTAGTATCTTATAATTTATTTTATATATCTTAGTATAATTTAAAGAAATTAAATTGTCTTTAATAGAATTTAAAATAATATATCTTATTTTTAAAAATATTTATTTTTATATTTTAATTTTTTTATATATATTAAATCTGGAGCCATTAGATATTAAATTTAAATTTTATTGAATAATCTTTAGTAACAATATTTTATTTTATTATTTAAAAATAAATTATTTTTTAGTATCTTATAAAATAATTTTTAATATCTTACAATTTATTTTACACATCTGTATAATTTAGAGAGAATAAATTGTTTTAAGTAGAATTTAAAATTTTAATATATTTTATTTTTATTACTTTTAAAAATATTTTTTTTATATTTTAAAATTTTTTATATCTATTAAATTTGTAACCATTGAATCTAAAGGGTCAAGATATTACGGAAGATTCAAATCCGGACGTATGAAAGGTGATCCCAATGCTACTATTGTCTGTATGATGACATAAATTGACCATTCAAAGAATTACAAGTCATAACTCAAATGGTAATTTTTGAAGCTTTTGTTAGAAAAATTGAAATTATAAATTATAAAAGGAGAAATAAACATAAATTATAAACTACGACACCGACTTTTTCCGGAATCGAAATTTGTCACTTCTAATTGAAGTTATTAAGAACAAAAAATCATCTCATCTTACAAACAAAGTTAGTTCCTCTTTATGAAAAAAGTTATCCATAATTTCCCAGTGTCAAAAATGCAGATACGATTTAAGAACGCCACGTGTCCAGTCAGTGACGTGTCCATGCAATTATCCGGAGCTATAAAAATAGCAAACGCAACGTTATATAAAACACGAAATTACGAGCAAAAATCCAATATTATTTTGGCAGGATTTCTTTTCATATATAACTCCACACAAAAAAAGTGAAGAATAAATAAATAAATAAATAAATATATATATATATATGGAATTTCAATTATTCGGTCCCAATTTGCGGACTGATATGGCTTTGAGCTGTTTTGTTTGAAAAAAATAATAATAATAAAAGTAGAGAGACGCGTAATCAGGCTTTGTAAGTTACCAAAAGTGAGCGTAGAATACAGAACCATCCATTCCTCCTCGGTTCTCGAACCCCTCAAAAGGCAGTAAGAAAATGGCGTCGGGATTTCCGTGTGCGTCACGCGCCTCGAGGAACGTCGCAAACTCTGACTTTTGACATTTATCTTGTTCTTCTCTTTCTTTCTTCGTTTCTCTGTGTCAGTGCCTGCCCGCGAGTTTTCTATTTTCCCACACTCCGAGACCCAACCACAATCTGCAATATTAACTGAATCAAGTTCGACTAATACGCAACATAATTTTCTCCTCATAATTTCAAATTTTAAAGCATAAAATAATATGACAGATTTAAATTCTTTACATTTAAAAATTAAAATTTGATTTTTATTCAATAATGTGAAATAATGGAGAGAGCGGTGATAATCCGTGAATGGAGGTTGTAGTTTTTCTGTTTGAGGGGGGTGAGGGACCCGTGGGCAATGAGAGGAGAGAGAAAGTAAATAGGCAAAGAAAGGAAGAAAGAGAACACTTCAACATCACGACAGGGAAGGCATAGTAAAAGACAGCTAGCAATGAAGAAGGAGCCTCACCTACCAGTGCCCATCACATTCTCTCTCTCTCTCTCTCTACCTTCTTCTTCTCCTTCGTAAACCTCTTCCTTTTAAATCCTTTCTCACTCTCCTCTCTCCTTTCAAAGCCTCCCTTCTCTCTCTCACTTGAATCTTCACACCACTGAACCTCATCTCTCCCTTCTCCCTGTCTCTGCTTAACAATTCACGCTTCTGTACCTTCAGGTTGGTCTCTGCATTTTCATTTTCACCAGAATTTGAGTGTCGGCACGACACCGATTCTGCATTCTCGCCTTTTTTCTGTTTGTTTCCTGAGAATATTCATCAGCCGGAAAATTGAAGCAAAGTAGTTTGTTATTAGTATACATTTCTGTGTGTTTCACTTGGCTCAAATTTATAATCCTCTTGCTCGTTTTTTCCTCTAGGATTTCAACATTTTGAAGCGGCTTAACTTATACAGCTCTGCTCCGGAATTAAACTCGAATTTTAGAAGCAGGTTAGCTCTTAATTCTCGAGAAAACGGTTCGAATTTGAAAGAGAGAACTAGTTTGATTTTTTAAGATAACATGGAACCAAATTGAAGCTGTTGCTGCTCGTGGTGGTGGTACCCCATTCAGGACCAGCTGTCCCTAACGTACGCCGTGTGTCGGCTCCGCCTTTTGAAAGTTGCATTCGTATCTCAAAATCTTTGAATTCCGGATTTGGATTTGTGAATAATTAATTAATTAATTAAAATCCTGGATATACCTTTTTTTCGACTTATTATATTATTTAAAAACGTTTTCTCATAATTGGAGAATATGGATTTTTTAAAAAATAATTTTTATGGCTGAGGCTAACATGCGCTACACGGTTCCATGCGCTGGCTTCATCATTGAGACATTGCTTTTTGTCGTGGCCCGCCGATATGGGCGCCTTGTAAAAACGATTCAAAAACCATAATTAGATTAAAACTGCTCTCTTTATCTTCCTTCCGTTTTTTTCTCTAATTTTTTTTTTTGCCCGAATTTTCTCAGGAAAATTTCCAGATAGACAGAAAAACAGAGAAAATGATCGGACCCAATTTCATCGATGAGATAGACTGCGGCAGCTTCTTCGACCACATTGACGATCTCCTCGATTTCCCCGCCGAAGACGTCGACGCCGCTGCCTTGCCGGCCACCGCCGTGAACTGCAACTCGTTCCCGAGCATCTGGCCCGGAGAGTCAGACTCGTTGCCTGGCTCCGACTCGGTTTTCTCCGGCAACACCGCGTCGGACCTCTCGGCGGAGCTCTCAGTTCCGGTGAGTTTCCGGTGATTACTCGCGTAGGAGTATGTTCATATATTCTATGTTCAATTTGATAACTATGGCGTATATATTCACTCAACTTCAAGTGATTGTGCTTGCATCAACAAGTTCACTAGTCAGTGAAATTTTCTGTGTAAACTTTGAAAATGAAATTAATAACATTCCTAAATGAAATTATGATATTGCAGTATGAAGACATTGTCCAATTGGAATGGCTTTCAAGTTTTGTGGAGGACTCGTTCTCTGGTGGAAGCCTCACCATGAAGAAAGTGGAGCCATCTCGCACCAACAATAACGACTCAGCACATAACCAATTCCAGACATCAAGCCCGGTTTCTGTCCTGGAAAGCAGCAGCTCCTGCTCTGGGGAGAAGCCAGTGTCGGCGCCACCTCGGAGCCCGCCGGAAATGGTTGTCCCTGTGCCTTGTGGTGGACGTGCACGCAGCAAGCGTCCTCGCCCCGCCACTTTCAAGCCTCGTCCTGCTATGCAACTCATATCCCCCGCATCCTCCGTTGGTGAAAACACACAGCGAAATTCCGATTCTGAGAATTTTGTCGAGTCTCATCCGGTTGTGATCAAGATACCGAAACAAACTTCTGGGGAGCACAAGAAGAAGAAGAAGATCAAACTGTCATGTCCATTAGGTCCTGCTGATACGAATCAGCAGAATGTATCATCACAAGCAGTGAGGAAATGTATGCATTGTGAGATAACTAAGACACCACAATGGAGGGCAGGGCCAATGGGGCCGAAAACCCTATGCAATGCTTGTGGGGTTCGTTACAAATCAGGGAGGCTATTCCCAGAGTACAGACCTGCTGCTAGTCCAACTTTTTGCCCATCATTGCACTCCAATTCTCATAAGAAGGTGCTTGAAATGAGAAACAAAGCACCCCTTTCAGCTGCCTCGCCAGAGCTCATTCCAAACACTGACATCAACCTTACCCTGGAATACATGTGAAGTGAAGGAGGAAGGAATAATCCAAGATCCTATCTAGAGTTATGTCAGTCTACTTATTGATATTTCATTTCTTTGTTCATTGGTTTTTTGTACAGGGATGGAATGGGTGGGGGGAATAGGATCAATAGATGATGATGATGATGATCATATTTTAGCTATTAGAGGAGGATTGTAATGAGAACTGATAAAAAGGGGTAGCGATATCAGATTTGCAAGTCAAAAGGTTAGAGTTTTAGATATGGTAATTTTAGGTCCTAAGGTTACTAGGAGTTGGAGTCTTCTTGTCTTTTTTTCCTTTTTCTTTTTTTTGTTCCTGCATTCTTTTCATTTTTTTTCCTTCTGAAAAAATCCTCTCCGTGGGAATTCTTTTTGTAGTTCCATTTGTAGCAAAACTTCTGAGTCGAGTAAGGAGCTTTATATTTTGTTATGCCTTATTTGCATTCTTCGTATAAGTCCCATTTGATCTGCTCATGTCCTTTCCGAACATATTGTAGAGTACCACTTGATGATGAAGTCAAATCAGAAATTGGAGCTCTCGATGACTAATAACTAACCAGAAGTAGTGACTCTGCTAAATTCCTTTTCTTCCGCAATCAAATGAGGAATTTTTAAATGTATAATATAATGCACTAATTGGATGTACAAGAAGTCAATGAGCACTCATCACGGGAAGTGTTCATTCGCGACAAGTCTTTATGACGAATTTCTATTGAATTTTTTTTTTAATTGATTGACTGCACCTAAACTGTGCATAAGAATTTTTCCTATTACAAGGTGATGCTAAAATTGATGTTGAATCATAGCTAAGTAGTAAATCATTTTTTAATATATATATATATTTACCAAAAGAAAAAAAGGTAAAGTTTTGTGATGACAGCATAGAGTTGAGATCAAATCCTTGCTGGACAGGTTTAGAAACGAAGAAATGGTTTGAAATCTGAACAAAAAGACAAAACTCATAGAGATGGAAGGACAGAGAGGGCAATGATTATTATTGGTAAGACTCATCATCTTCAAGCCTCGAAAAGTCAGAAGAATGCTTATACATATAGATCTAATTATGACTTGGAGGCTCTTTAAAAAGAATTTGGCGACATGTCATCATCTCCCTCTCACCTTTGTAACCAAACAATACATATAAAACATGATTTTGCTGTTAAACAAACTGGATTTCATCAATCATTTCTGCTATTCTAAATATTTCTCACCACCCCGGCAATAAAAAAAATTGACTATTTCACTTACTGGCAACATTCATGTAATTACATTACATTAACACCGAAACAAGAAGTCTATCTCCAGGAAATAGACAAAGATGAAGACATCGCCCATGTTTTAAGTAATGCTTTGATCATAACTGCTATGATAAAGACATAAAAAAGACAAAACCCTTCTCCTTGCTCCTCCTACCCCTTTTTGTATTTATGTGTGGTGTGATTGCCAGCACGATTCCTTCATTGAGTTGAGCGATCTTCCTGAACAGAACAGGGCCATCTTGTTGCTGTTGTTGCTATACGTGCAGGAATGGCGTCAACTTCATCACCAACTTTGTAGGTCTAACTAACCTCTTCTCATCTAAATCTGCCTTTTGGTTTTCTTTCAAACTAGGCTATGTTTTTACATCTGTGAGAGCAACTTGTTCCAACTCTCCAAATACAAAATTAAATAGCTTTTTTTTTTTTTTTTTTTTTTTTTTATCAAACAAGGCTAAGACACCAAATTAGTATTACCTACTAAAAATTAAATGCATACCAAAAGCCTTTTGAAAGCAAGGAAAAAAACAGAATGAGATTTGATGGAATGAGAACTCTTACATACCAGCTATATTCTAACATGGATTCTCCTTTCCATTGGATTGATTCTCGCGTACCAAATGAGACCTAGTAGATTAGTCTTCTATTTCGTTAGCTGCGATTAATTAATCATATAGTTTATCTTCTATGACTCTTAATCATATAAACATGAGCTTTTAGTATTTAAAAGATTAGTTCATGACAATATAGTTCTGACCAAACATTTTGGATATTAGTGTGTATTATAGATGTCTCTCAACATCGATGATATTAAAATGAGAATGACCATGTATGAAATGGCTGCATATTGTAACGCCTTTCTAGCATATATTCCTCTCTCTTGCAAAGCTATATTATCTTTTGGGCCATAGTTGGGCTCTCTAAATATGCTAGCCTTGTAAGGTCCTTTACGAAATGACTACTCCAGGGTACAAAATAGTTGTTGAAACAAAGTCTTATTTATTAAAGAGTCCAAAGGCCCATCAGGGAAAGGTAATATGAATTCATATTTATATTGGTCATCCTCTCTAGTAACTTACATGTGAACTTTGAATACTTATTGTTATTAAAAAAAATTATTACCAAAATTTGATATAGTAAAAGTATTGTGTTAATATGTTTTTAAATTATATTTTTTACAAATAATTTTACAGTTGTGTTATACAACAAGAAAAAAAAATATAGTTATTTATAAAAAATTATTAAAAAGACCATATGATGCATGGGCAACCCCACGCAACCGATGGCGTCAAAGTCCTTCACTAGTTGTGTGGGAAAATTTCAGGTAAGCAGTGGTCTTTTTAATAAATTCTTTTATAAAAAAATTGATTTTTCCCTAATGGTGTTGACTTGTATAACGCAACAGTAAATATATTTGTGAAAAAAAGTGTATTTTTATAGTATATTGATGCAATATTTTTTACCGAAGGAGATTTTGGTGATAATTACTTTTTCCTATAGTAACATGATTAAATATCCCTTATATGCTATCAAGTACCAATTGAAATTCATATAGGTATTTATATTTTTTAAGATAAATTTTTATTTTTATTTTCTTCCATATTTTTTGGATGAGAAAAATATTATTTTAGTCTTCTATTTTTTAAATTAATTTCATGTGGTCCCTCTAAACTGAAAATTTTAAAATAATTTTTTATTTTTTAAAATCTAACTTAAGATAAACTCTTCCTAAATGATACTAACTTAATAAATAAAGAACCATTCTGAACCAAATCTTGAAAAATAGATGATAATTTTGGATTTAAATGAAACTAATACTTTTCTGTTTTTCAGATAAAACATGTTTTAATTAACTCTCTTTGATCAAGCTGGCACACCCCTGTATTTCAGAAAAAGTTTCCAATAAATTCACACGCACTCTTCAATTAATCCTTCTTTATTCGACCAAGTGAGACCTGAGCTTGCAAGTGCTAACTTAGATGTGAGAGTGATTAATTAAGGAAGTTGACTACAGAAATTAATTAAATAATAATTAAAAACAGAAAGAAGGTTCGTAGATTCGAAGAAAACAGAGCAGCGACGGCGACGGCGACGGCCAACTGATCGCCACTGGAGGAGCCTCCGGCAACGTATTCCCACGTTCTGCATTAATCACCATTAATTCTGTTTCCAATGCTTCTCATTAATTGCTTCCTCTTCTCACTCTTCTTCTTCATCTCGCTTTCATGCTATTATTTTATTTACCCTATTTTGTCAGAAATTCAGAATTAGTATTTGATTAAAATATTAATGCAAGGATTTCATTAATGTAACAAAATACTCCTTTATACTTAATTTGTACTGAAATAAAATTTAAGTTCAATTTAAAAATAATAATGCAAGACTAGGGGATTTGGACTATGATAATAATGGAAAAAAGTATCAAATTAGTTTTTAATTTTTATACTATATAACAATTTGATTATTCTTAATTAATCGTAATAAATCAATTCCTTATAAATTATATTTTATATAAATTGATCTCTTATTAATTTAATAAAAAGACTTGTTTGTATAAATTTAAATTTGTAAATGACTAAATTATCAATAAGTACAAAAATAGAGAATTAATTTTATACTTTTGTTGATAATAATGGTTTATTTAGTTTGCAATATACTTGTAAAAAATTTTCATTTTAGTCTAAAATTTAGTAATGGAGATTTAATTTTTTATTTGTGTATAATATTTTTTTATATTTTAAAATTTTTGTGTTAATTTTGTAATTAGGTATTTAACTTCAAAGATAAAATATGTAGATTCTATTAATATAATCCAAGTTGAAGATGTAGTATATTAGACTTCACATACTGACATTTTTTAATATTAATTTCTTACATGGTATTAAATTATTTACATGTCAGTTTATTAGTAAATTGCGTTCACCGTTTTTCAGCAAAGGGGACAACAACTACTCGTACTTTTCTTTAAAAAAAAATTTATTTTAGAAGAATATACATCTATTATATAAAAATTAATTGAATTAACAAAAAAAAACCTAGAAAAAGAGGTTTTGCAATACGGTTACAAACGTTAGAGAGCTGGCTAATATTTTTGAAATAAAGATGGTATCAAGTATCATTTATTCTAACTTTAAATTTTAGTTTAATTTATTCTTATTTTATTTGTAAAAATTATATTGTATCATTTTTTTTTTTAATTTCTCAAGGTATCCACCAGTCCATTTAGTAACAAATTCCTTGATTTATGATCGGGTTCATCTGTACTAATAAATTTTGTATTATATCTAATTGATAACCCTAATACAAACTCATTTCATCTGTACTAACTTATGTTGATAAATTATATTATATCTAATTGGTTACACGAAAGTATCAAACACAAATTTACTCAACTTTGTATGCAAAAAAATATGAGGTCCAGATAAAAAATGCAAAAAAAAAAATTCAGTTAATATTATAAAGTTTAATTTGGGTAGGGGCAAAAATATATTTGGGAGTTAATTTATACACTGAATAAAACTTTGGGACAAAAAAACATAAAGGGAAGGAAGATATAGAAGGTGAACCAGGTGACAATTTTGATTTCACTTCTTTGAATATTAAAGTAAATAATGAAAAAAAGAGGTTAAGTATGTTAAAATAATTAAAAATATTTTTGTTGGTTAAAAGGGTCATTAAAATATTTTAGTTTTTCTTATAAAAGCTTTAGAAATAAACAAATAATGTTTGTGGGTATGTGTGTGTGTATATATATATATATACATCTTAATATTATTTTTGAAATATTAAATACAAAACCAAACGTGTATGTATAAATTGATATAAAATTTTACGATATTTGATAGATTCATTATTATTTTAATTTATTGAGTTAATATTGTAATCATATAGTTAAAATAGTAACTATTTAGTAACCCGTTTACCACAAGCTTCATTCGAAGATGTTGGGTCCAATTTTGTCAGTTTTATTTCAATTGTTGTAAGTTAGGGTACTAGATTTTATGTAATTATATTTGTTATATATTTTATTTTAAAAAATTATATTTATTTCTCTTTTAATTTATATTTATCAACAAATTTAATCTTAAAATATTTTTAAAATTTAATGTTACTTAATTATTTTTACTATCAAATTAAAAATAAAATTATAATATCCTGTTAAAATTTAATAATAATTCAACTGTTTTATTATTATATTAAAAGCAAGATCATAATTTTATATTATGCAAAGTTTAATTATTTTGATATAAAATAACTTTAAAAATGAGGAAATATATTAAATTATTATCATTTTAAAATAAAAATATCAAATATAATATAATAATTTATTATAATGATAAAAATATTTTAATTCACTTTAAGATAAAATGGCGCCACCTTACATATAAAATATATGCTCAATTTCATAATTGGAATTTGGAAGTAGGTCGCGACAGAGATTCCAGTGGGACCCATCGTTGCGGGTTCCATCCGTGACGTCACCGACGATATGACAGAGCTTGTGGGACCAACACGTACGTCCCAGTTAAAAATAATAATTATTATTATTATTTATTTTTTCTTCATTTTATCGTTAATAATTTATATATAATTTTTATAGTAAAACATCGTATGAAAATTTATATATAATTATTATGTCTTTGTTAAGGTGTTTTTAAATTTTAATATAATGAGGGTTTGATTAATTAATAATAATATATAATTTAATTTAAAAATAAAATAATTATTTATAGCAATTATATACTCTTAATATTATTAAAAAATTAAATAATTGCTATATTTTAATTAATTAATAGCATAGTATAGATACAAGTAATAACATATAATTTTAAATATTCTCACATATTTTTCTTTTTAGATTATTTATAACACAATTATATTTTCAACTTTTTAGGTTCATTATTGAAAGAAGGTAATTTTTCTTTTTAAAACATAATTCATTTAGTTTCATTCGCATAGTCTAATTCCTTGTTCATTCAAAACTAACAGTAAAATATCATACAATCCAATGTAAAATATGACGTAATTCAATAATTTGAAGAAAGACATAACTCTGTTTTCCTGGGTTATGTCATGTTTGGCCACGAAACGTACGTTGGACACCTCATTTTCACGATCATCTTCAATGTTCCAGCCTGGAAAAATTAATTAGTTGTTACAATACAAATTCTTACTTATAAGACTTTTCAAGCTAATAATTAGTTGTATTATTTTTACATGTTTAATAATATTATATATATATATATGATGACTTTATGTTTTTATGTTTTATTCTATCATTCATTCGTAATAATAAGTTTCCCGTATTAAAATAAAATAACTTTTTCTTACCTCGTTACTATAGCGGAAAATAAGAAGATACAACAAATTAATAAGTTTGATATTTAAGAATTAAGTTAAACTATTTGATAAAATAAAGGTGTAGATAGTGAAAACTCATATTAAGAGAAATACCAACAATATAAGTTAATTTAAAATATTCCACGACTCGGTTTACATAAACACCATACCTTCTTTTAAAGCTGTGTTTGTTTTTTTTTAAATCTTTTCTCTGTTATACAAACAAAAACATATAATGATTTCTCACTATGTATTTATGAAGGCCAAATGCATGATCATCCATTGAAAAATCTTAAAAGGTCCTTGGGTAATTAAGTGAAAATACAAAGTTAAAGATCCTTCATTGATATAAAAATAAATTTATGTATTAGAGATTATTGTTTGAGTAGCAATAAACTTGATATTCTTTAAGTAAGGTTTTAAGTTCGATTCTATATAGAGAATACAATATTTGAAAGATTACTCCTAATATTAAGTCTTACAATATTTGATTTTATATTAATTGATTTTATAACTTTAAAAGTTGGACTAGATACGGATGATAGCATAAAAAATAATAATAAAAATAAACTTATGTTCCCTATTTGAAGTTTTAACTTTTAGGGAAGGCTCTGAAATGGTGGCATTTAAGGTTTTATTTATTGTTTTCTCTCCTTTTGTTGATTGCACACTTGGACTTAATATGTGGTAAAAGCTCAATTGCGTCGCCATGGTTTTGATAAATTTAAAAATTCAATATGAGGAATATTTCACATATATTCATTTGACATAATTAATTTTTTTTTTTCAATTATATAGCAGGGCCAAATAACTTGAGGGGAGAAATAAGAGAAGAAAAACTAAAATGGTAAATATCGAATTAAAATATCAAATCTTAAAAATTGAAAGAGTATTATAAAATTGATGTCGATTGAAGAAGGGATTCATATGAATTTATTATAATTATACAAATATACTAATTGTTTACTTAAAGCATATAACTTAGTTGATTGACAGGAGTGTACATAAATTTGATTAGTTCGGTTAATTTTATAGAAAGAAAATATTTCACTTTGACCAGTTTGGTTGGGTCACATATTCATTTCATACTTGGTTTGCCTCTATTTTTCTTATATAAAGTATTATTTGCAATAACTTATTTTATTTTAAATAAGATAAATTTGCATAATATTTTTTTTAAATCTTAATTAATTTCCATTCAAATTCCTTTTGATCTCAAATATTAATTTCTTTCCTTGCATCTTAATAAAAAAAATTTATTAATAAATTATTTTGGTGAATTTTGGTTACTAACAAGCCTAATCAAGCTAGGTCCTTTTCTGAAAAAGAGTTAGGTTAAACCTAATCAATAGTAATTTGAATATTTTACTATCAATACGTGAATAGTAGAGGACATTTTCACACGCAATAAGCAATGATGTGATAGAGAGAGAAAAAATTGAAATTAAAAGCAAAAATAAAATGTCCATTTTTGATAAAAGAAAACCCTCTACTATCCATATATTGACAATTAATGATCGAGTCTAACCAAGGCTCCTCATTTTTCTTGCAACTTCAAAAAAGAAAAAACTAATTTTCATATAAAAATATTTGTTTCCTGAAAAGTGGAAAAAATATTTAAAATAAAAAAGAGATGAAATAGAAAAGAATTAATACTTCAAAAACTTATCATACATAAAATTCATGTAAAATAAAATAAAAAAATGATTGAAACTAATTTTTTTTAAAATAAAATCAGGTCAAATCAAGCAGAGCACAAAGTAAACGAAAATTTGGTCTATCTTGACCACTGAATTTAACTTAATATAATTAAAATGTGTTTCATTTTCTTTTTATAACCTAATATAACCTAACTTAATATGATATGACCAAACCTAATTAAACCTATCAAATTTATGCACACCTCTAATTAAAAGCATACAAATAAAAAATTTAATTGTTGGTGTTAGAACACTCTTAACCCTTACACATATTTGCATGTATGTGTATCTCACACACACACACACACACATATATATATAAATAACAAGTTATATCTATTTATTAAGAAAATGAATAGGAAAACAAATTTATCCGCAAAGAATTATTTGAATGAGATAGGTCAAAATAAAAGACTTGAAACAAGATGATACCAAAGGCTCACAAATTATGGTGGCTCTCATGAAGGGTCGAGCTGTACTGATGCAAACATCATATACTGAGGAAAATATAATTGAACATCCTATACCCTACATGTATAAGTGGAAATAAGTAATATGGTCCAAATGATTAATTAAATCATATTTTAAAAAATGGGGTCAATAAGGTTTATTGTATGGGTAAGTGGATGCATGTGGTGTTGGTGTCCCAATTACTACCACAAATTTTCCACATGCATTATTCAATTTCTAGTTGTACTGGTTTTTCTGTATCTTCTTTTCCATGGTTCTAATTGAATCCACAAAAAAAAAAAAAAAATATCATCACATTCATCAAGCCAATTAAATAACTTCTACATTAACATGAATTTAGGATTGAAAATTTAAAATACTTGCATTTAAAGGAATCCGTATAGTTAACTTTTTATTTAATAATTTAAATTTTAAAACATATTAAACAGTTTATAGCAATTTTTTAAAATCTAAATCGCATCTAAATTTTATCAAATTTACGAACATTTAAATTCTTATTTTCACGTCGTATTCATGGAGCTAGCCCTTGTCCTTTGATCCTTTGAATTATCTTATAGAATAAAAAAATTGAAATTTAAATTTTAAGTGATAATAACGTGTCAGACATAAATTTGATTGGTGCTGTGTGTACATATATCATACAATAAATGTTTTGAAAGATACGTTTATAGATTGCGCTGTATTATTGTATGATTACTAGAAGCCAGTTAAGTGAAGAAATAAAAAAAAAAAATTTTTTTTTTTAATTAATTTTCAGACACAAATTTGTTTGGTGTCGTGTAAACATATATCATGCAATAAATGTTTTGAAAGAGATATATTATCTTTGTATCGTATATTATTGTATGATTACTACAGGCCAATTATGTGGAGAAATACACTTTTATGTAGTGGATATAATTATATATAATTTTTAATTGAATTAATGTATCTTATCGTTGATAAAACAATTTTTATCCATTCTAATTCTCATTTATTTATTTTCATATTTCGAGTTATTATAAATTTTGGAAAAGGTGAAACATAAAAGGATAAATCATATTTCATCTGGTTTAAAGTTTAATTATAAAATTAGTTATGACATGAACTTTAACACGAAATAAAATATTCTCACAAATATTATTCTAAAATAATAACTTGTTTAGTTGTGATTAGATTAGTAATGAACATTTTATAAGAGTAGCACGAAAATCTGAGTCTAAAGTTGCAAAATCACAGGACCTATAACCATTAGTTTTACTCTCAACTTTAATGTTCTAAGAGTGTTTGATTATGTTTTAAAGTTTAAGGTCAATTGTTATGTTTTAATTTATATTTTTACATACTAGTTTTATAGTTAGACCTTAGTTTAATTGAGAGGTAGAATATTATTTTAAAACAAATTATGTTAAGAATAAAAACTTTAAATACATAATTTTAGTTTTTTTAAAAAAATATGATTATTTTCTATCTGCATTTGTGCTTGAATCTTATGAATAATACATGACATTCTTAAATATTTATAAATACATTTAATTGACAATTGAGGTCTAAGTTATTAATGTGAATTTACTACAATTCATCAAAGAAATTATTTACCATTAGTTTGTACAATTTTTTAAATTTAAATTGCTAAATAAAAAATTAGTGATTATACGTTTAAAAAATTTGACTTCTTGAACACATACAATTATTAAAATTAATTTAAAATGTTAAATCGTATAATTTTTTTCTAATTTTATGCATTTTGGATTACTAAGTGATATATCTATATATAATACTATAATTAAGATAGAATAAGTACACACAATTGATTTTTATTTTACGTACATAGTTTGGTAGACAAGGACATACCATGCTTGCTTCTAGGGTTTCCTAAACAAGTGGTATTATAAAAACAATAAAATGATAATCAGAATGAGACCCAAGGTAAGTAAGGTGCCGTATATTTTGGCTTTTGCATGAAATTTTAATTGGTGTCACTTTATCCTTTGTTTTCACTCTTTCACATTATTATTATTATTAATTATTCTCCCTCTTACCATCCTTCCTTTCCTTATTTAGTACTCTTTTATCCCAACGTCTTTATCTTCCATGAAATTTTGTAACTTTTTTTTTTTTTAATTGTTATCTATGCCTGCAATCCACACACAGATAATGACCTTATTGATCTTTATTTTTTCTTTCGACAAAATTTAAGTATAATTTCATCGGTTTTAATTCCTTCTAACTGAAAATTTCTTCATATATATATATATATATATATTTGAAAAGTGAAAACAAATTGTGATATTTTTAACAAATAAAAAATTATTTTAAATATTTTAATAAATAAGAAACTAAAATAATATTTTTGTAATAATATATATAGAACCGCATTAATATGTAAACTTTTCCTTCCCAAAATTTACTTGCTAAATCCTTTTGTTAGACCTAATTGTCCTTGTGGTTTTTGAAAGAAACAAACACATAGATACATTAATAAAAGAATTGTCATTTTCATCTGTAAGTCAAAATAATCTATTATTTATTAAAAAATATTACAATTATATTTTATTTTTTAAAAAATTATCAAACATAATTTTTTTATTATATTTTAAACTATAAATTTAAAAGAATAAACTTATTATATTTTTAAAAAGTGAAAACAAATCATGATATTTTTTAATAAATAAAGAATTATTTTGAGTATTTAATAAATAAAATATCAAAATAATATTTTTGTGAAAAGGAATGATCCTAAAAAGCTTTATAAACTAATAAATCCTTTTAACTTAATCTTTATGAATTGATAAAAAAATTATTTTTAATAGTAAAAGTAATATAAAAGAACATTTTAAAACAAAATAAAGAGGATTAAATTAAGACAAAATCTGACTACCAAAACAACTATTTTTCTCTTTTTTTTTTTTTTTTTTACAAAATTTGAGCAAATCACAAATCCCTAGCTAACGTACACTTGCAATTAAAAAAACAAGATGGGTGATCAATTCTACAACAGGATCAAACAATATCGGTGTACTTGGTGCTCTCATCCCTACGATTTGACTAGGGACTAAAAATGTCCTACACCCAAGAAATGAGGGACAGGGTGTTCTTAAGTGTGTTGGTTGGCCACCATATCAGTTATGGGGTTTCATATTTAAGGGCACCACACTTAGGGCCGAAGAGTTAGGGCCTCGGACACCACGAAGCTTGTTGACTACCCTTCATATTAATGCACTCTTCCCGCCTTTTGCTTCCCCCTTGATTTCAGAGCACTCCTTCACCAAATCCGGAGTCTGTTTTTTTATATTCATTTTTTAATCTATGATTTTCCTAAATTTTTAGATCTCAAAAAAAAAAAAAAAGTAAGTTGAGTTAATTATGAATAAATAACGAAAAAAATATTTGTTTGTCTCTCGTTTATTATAAAAACATCATTGTAGTCTATTATCGGTTGAAATATTTAAAATAATTTTTTATTTATTAAAAGATATCACATTTAATTTTTTATTTTTTTTAAATTACTAAATTTAATTTTTTGGTTAATTTTTAATTCTAAATCTAATGGGCTAAATTTGATATATTTTTTTTTTAAATGAGAGAATAAATATAACATTTTTCAATGAAGGGGACCATTTTAAATAATTTAATAAGTGAAGAGTTAAAATGATAATTTTATAATAAATAAAGGATAAAAATATATTTATGGTAATAAAGGCCATGGAACTGTATTATCTATTTTCAAGGATATTATATTGGGTGTCATAACAGATTAATATACTCTTTATGACTTAATGGTGACTTTTATTATATCCCAAACTTTTAACATTGAAGCTTAGAGGTATTTCCATCATGCCCCTTGAAATAATATTAGATCATTTGATCTTTTTTAAAAAAGTTTGAAATGTAAGATTATTGGGAGTGATTAATTTAGATTCAAGGCCTTTATTAATAATTTTTTCTAATATATATATAAATATGTCTAACATGTTTAATTTGTAGTTAAATCTAATCTTGTCATATTTATTTATGATTCACTTTATTTATAATTTTTTATAAATAAATTATATTTAATAATTTATTATAAAATTTACTTTGAATATATTTTTATATATTTATTCTTAATTAAATTGATATACAAATCTTTATGGATTTTGCTAATAAGTATTCTTAGGATATTAGTTAAGGATCATTTATTTGACATAAAAAATATCCTTAACCCATAAAATTAATTCAAAATAATTTATTGCATATTATTATAACACAATAATAATAAATATTTACTGATTAAGAATAATTTATTATATACAATATATAATTTTTAAATTAGTATTCTAAGAATACTCGTCAGTAAAATTCAATGATGGTTTGATTTCATTGAACACTCTGACCATTAAATTCTGTGATCAACATTTTGAAAAATCAACCTCTGAATTAAAATAAGTTTGTTTTCTTAATCAGCATTAGCTATATATAATAAATAGTGATGATGGCAATATTATATAATGGTACACAAATTCTTGGATGGTTCTGTTCTCTGAAACTCGTTAGAATATTCTAGTTTTTCTGGTGCACCATGTGGACTTGCTTCCCCTTTTGACCACTCTCTTAGTTATTCCACATTGAAACTCTCTTTTTTCTCATCTCCCCACGTTGAAATGCTCGTTTTTAAATTTTCACATATATCATAAATTTAAAATATTTATTAGGGTCATCTTTAAATTTTAAAATTATTTTGAAGGATCCCAAGGATACATTTTTATGCAATTAATGTATTCTTAGAGTGTTAGAATAGAGTCCTTTTGAAGAAAACATATTGCCTTTTAGGTCCTTTTAAAATAATTTCATAATATAGAGTTATTTATAATAAATGTTTTAAATTTAAGACCCTTATTTATAATTATGCGTTCTTTTTTTCATCCAGCCTTCTAAACAGTCTGGTGTTCCCCTTCAACTTGGAAGGCCACTGTACCTTCAAAACTTTATTGGGATTCATGTGATGTTTTATTAATTCTACAAGCTATGTTCCATAAAAGTGTACAACAATTAACAAATCCAAAGGAAAGAAATAAGCAATATATAGAACACAAAAATAAATAAGAGATAACTTTCTTTTGCCCCCCCCCCCCCCCCCCAAACAAAAAAAACAATACTTCTTACATATTATCTATTAAAATTAGTTTTAAGAGCAAATATAATAATAGAATTGAAAAAGAATTGAGTTTTTTAATTTCAAAATGGTAATAAACATATGAAATAATTTTATCTAAAAAAATTATTTTTTAAAATAAAATATTTTTGGTTTAATTAAAGATAGGTTATTTATCATAATTAAGAAATTCATGAAAGTACCAATAAGCATTTTGGGAATTGTCTCCAAAATTAAAGGATCTAAATTCAAATTCTTAATATTAAAATATATAAAAATTTAATTTTGTTGATGAAAAATAAATTATAAGGGACCCCAATATAGTTGTTAAAATAAATAAATAAATATAATTCAATCAAATTAAAAATTGAATAATAGGGGAGAGGGATTTTTCATTTTATTCTCTCTCTCTAGATGGGCAATCTCGAACTTCATATTTGTCCTTCTCTGTCATTATCGTCCGCTTCACATTGTGGTCGGCACCTTAAGAACCTTAGACGCGTGAGTGAGTGAGCACTGCCTGTCCTTGTGCACTCAAAACTTGCGACTTCCACTCGTAACACTCATTCCTCTTCAGCTCTTCCCTTTATCTTCCTTTCCTAACTTCTCTTTCCTTTCTCAATCATACCCTTTCTTATTTCTCCAACCATCCGGTGCTCATGATTTTCTTCCCTTCTGCAACTCAACGCCCCACTAGGTACTAACCCTTTTCTCTTTCTGGGTGTCCGATTTCTATTCTTACCAATCAAATTTCTAGAGTATATAGGTTATTTACTTCAATTCTCTTCTGGGTATCTTCAGATTTCAATTTTTGTTGACTTTCCCTTCTTCACCTGCTTGCAAATTGCAATACAAAATCACTTTGAAAAAAGACCGAGCAAGGATTTTGTATTAGTCTTCCGCTTTTAAAATGTTTGTGGTTATGGATGAGAGGGTCTCCTCTGAAAAGTGCTTAGATTCTCAATTATGGCACGCCTGTGCTGGTACCATGGTTCAAATGCCTCCCATCAATTCAAAGGTCTTCTACTTTCCTCAGGGCCACGCAGAGCACGCCCAAGGGAAAGTAGATTTCGGGTCAACACGAATTCCTTCTTCCATTCCTTGCAGGGTCTCTGGTATGAAATACATGGCAGACCCAGACACAGATGAGGTGTTTGTGAAAATGAGGCTGACCCCTCTTAGAGAAAATGAAATGGGTTTTGAAGATGATTCTTTCCTGGGAAACAATGGATTAGAGGGTCAAGAAAAGCCGGCTTCTTTTGCAAAGACGTTGACACAATCTGATGCCAATAATGGTGGGGGTTTCTCTGTGCCTCGTTACTGCGCAGAGACTATCTTTCCAAGGTTGGATTATTCTGCAGAACCTCCAGTTCAGACCATTATTGCCAAGGATGTGCATGGTCAGAACTGGAAGTTTAGGCATATCTATAGAGGGACCCCTCGCCGGCACCTTTTAACAACCGGATGGAGCAATTTTGTGAACCAGAAGAGGCTTGTTGCTGGAGATTCTATAGTGTTTTTGAGGGCTGAGAATGGTGATCTTTGTGTTGGGATAAGGAGGGCTAAGAAGGAGATTGGTGGTGGAATTGAATATTCATCTGGTTGGAACCACGCTGTCCCACTTTTTGGTGGGAATTCAGGTTTTCTGTGTGAGGATGAAAACTCACTGTTAAGGAGAAAATGTCATGAGGAGTTGAAGGGAAGAGTGGCAGTTGAATCTGTTATTGAAGCTGTAAATTCTGCGGTTAGTGGCCGGCCCTTTGAGGTTGTCTACTATCCGCGCGCCAGCACACCAGAGTTCTGCATTAAGGCCTCTTTGGTGAGGGCTGCAATGCAAATACAGTGGTGTTCCGGGATGAGATTCAAAATGCCTTTTGAAACTGAGGACTCATCCAGGATAAGCTGGTTCATGGGAACAATATCGTCGGTTCAGGTTGCAGATCCCATTCGTTGGCCTGATTCTCCATGGCGTCTTCTACAGGTACACCATTTAGAAATTTCTTATGTTGTTCCAACATCACTAGCTTGAATTTTGTAACCAAATGGATTCTATTACTTTTATAAGAATATTCAGATTCCTTTTCCTAGAGGCTAAATTTATTCTAATGGTTAACTTCTATTTTGAAAATAGAACAGAGTTATATCGATTGAGTTGATTTTTCTTGTCATCTGTATCAACTGTTAAGCAATACTTGATGTGCTGGATATAGAATTTGAGTTTTGGCTCTAGATCAAGAACACGCATTGATAATATCAACTGTTATACAGCTATCGAGTACTTATATTGCAAATTATGCATCAGTTACTTATTATTGCACATGACTTGGGTAGCAAATCAATGCTAAAGTACACTATACCATCCATGGTAATTATTTAGCTGGAAATTTGCTGATTTATTTTTTCTTGTAATGTCATGTTTCAGGTAGCGTGGGATGAACCTGATTTACTTCAGAATGTCAAGTGTGTTAACCCTTGGTTGGTTGAACTGGTCTCAAACATGCCAACCTTCCATCTCTCACCATTCTCACCACCAAGAAAGAAATCACGGTTTCTACAGCACGCAGATTTTCCCCTCATCAACCAACTTCCCGTGCCACCGTTCTCTGGAAACCTCTTCAATCAAACTAACTCCCCATGTAACATTCAAGACCATTATAGTCCTGCAGGCATACAGGGAGCCAGGCATGCTCAATTTGGACTATCTCCATGTGAATTCCCTTTCAACAAGCTGCAATCAGATATGCTTCTAGACAGATTTCCAAGGCTTGACCATCCAGTCCAGCCCGCTAGACCTCCTCGTGGTCCCTACAAGAGCACCTCAACGAACAATGCTGATATATCTTGCTTGTTGACCGTAGGAAATCACAGCCCGAGCTTGAAGGAACCAATTGAGGCCAAAGCGCCCCACATCTTGTTGTTTGGTCAACTCATTCACACTAACCAGCAGAGTTCAAATAGTAGCTCTGCTAGTACAACCGGAAATAGTTCATCAGAAGGAAATTTACAGAAGGCATGGAATGTTGTTTCTGACGGATCGGGTTCTGCCTTGCATCAGAACAGTCCAACAGAGAATTCCTCTGAAGGAGGGTCTCCCTGGTACAAAAAGCAGAGCAATTCTGATCTTGGAACGGAAAATGTTAACGTCTTGTGTTTGGCTTTATAGAAAATCAAATTTGTTTCAGTTATTGTTGCTGTGCCATTGAGTTCTTGAAGACAGCAAGAAGGCTAACAATTCTTGCAGATTCCAGCTGCCAGTCATAGTATTAGTTTTCCTATGTTGTATAGTTCCAGATTTTGAGTGTCATAAATCTACTTAGGTCATAAGTTGTAAGTTAACAAAAATATTTCTATTTGGTTCATAACCAGACAATATTATTGCAACCACTTTGATGAACTGAAGTGGTAATATTTTCGTTAACTTGCAATCAACAGAGTTTTATTTTTTTGAATTTTCTTTAATTTTTTAGGAGATGAGGGGAAAATCCCACTTCTTCCATTATGGAATGTTGTAACTCATGTAGTTCTGTTGAAGAATGCTACGTTTCCATTTCTTCTTGTGATGGCCCTTTGGTACCTAAAAGCAAGTGTTCTTCCTCATTTGCTGTCTACTTTACCATTTACAAAGATGTGAAATCCCAGAAAGAAAAAAAAGTAAAAGGACGAGAGTTAATTTTGTTTGCACTCATTTCATACTATATAAGTAGACTAAGCCAATAATAAATAAGCATGTCACGTGTCAGAAACTGCTGTCCACATTAAATGTCCGAATCCACATTATGAAAAAAAAAAAAGAAACTTCAATTCTTCTGAAATATTGTTGGATTTTACTATGCTAAAAGTCTACCTTTTGGACTTACTCAAGGAAACAGTCAACTGATCAGAAACTGCTGTCCCAAATAAAACAAATATCTTCTTTCATTTCTGGTCTTTTCTTCTTTTAACTTCGCTGAGAGTTTCTGGGGCATAGTAAGAACAATTAGACATTAGACATGAGAATGGATCATCTCATATCAATCATAATAAAAAAGCAGGAATACATAGATAGGGTTAGGGTGAATATACTATTAAGTTTGAAGTTGATAATCACGAGAGAGGCTATAAGTAGGCAACACCTGGTTGTAGACTCCGTTGGCTATTTTAATCTTTATCACTCCACTTTTGGACACAATCAAGCAAGCGTGTGTCTTCGTTTTAAGAGTATCTAATCTTGCAAGATGCTTCATAGCTTGACTTGTAAACCTTTGTACCCTAATACTAAGAGTACTTGTTCACCATTATTGGCTATATTAAGAGATTGAAAGAGAGACAATGACATTCCAGAGAGAAGAAGGTTAATGACTATGAATTGGTATTTGACGAAATAGTTCTGATATATTTAGTGTGCCTTTAATTTAACAAGATTATCTAATGTTGTTTAGACTTGATTTTTAAAAATTTAAGGTGACTTAGAGTCTGAATAAAATCCCATCTTCACAGGCATCTCATGGAAGTTTCAAAACACCTTTATTCATAGGCATCTCATGCACCTTAAAAAGTCATGAGATGAGAATTCAAAATACATACTTGAGAATGTTAGATATTCAAATGCCTTTTAGGTTCCTTTTTTTTTTTCGTAAAAAAATTTGTTTGTTTTGATAAAATAGAAATTTTATTTTTCAAAGGACTGAAATTCACTTCAATTTCTCAAACAATTTTTTAAAGAAATAAATGGGGAAGCCATTTCTAATTTTTGCTTTGACTTACTAGCTAGGGGTTTAGAACCGGACATTCAGTTAAGGGCAAATAAAAATTCTTTTTTAATGAGAAGGGTTTGAGTTTAAATTAAGAACATAAATGTTTATTCAAATTAAAAATTGACCATAAATAAAAATTTTGAAAACAAGTCAGAGTTAGGATTGATAATGAACATATACAATTCAACAAAAAGCCAAAAGAGCAATTTGAAAACGCTATGAATCTAGATTTTGAAAATGAGCCTAAATTAGACTTAGGCGCATATATTTTAATTTTTGGAAGAATATTTATTTTAATAAAAATATTAATATTTTGGAAAAAAAATAAACTTTATGTGGCAAATTTGAATTTCTAGATACCTTTGTAACGTTACATTCTTACAGGTGTCAAATGTCTGCTGGACATTGAAAGAGCTTATAAATATGATACAACACATCAATAAAATTAACTTGTTTAACAACAAATTAAATGCATTTTCTTCATATTAAATAACCTCTGAGTGTTTAAGTGCTTAATCAATCTCATGTATATATAAAAGCATTTATTTTTATAAGATGAATTCTACTAAATAATTGCCTGTTGTAAGCAAGTTAACCTAACGACTAGTAAGTTTTATAATGAATTAGACATTCTAATGGTAATTTTATATAACTCTGTAATTATGACGTTGACGTTTCCAAAAATATAAATATAATGGTAGAAGATACACAAGCTCCTCCAAATTAATAAAAAAGGCCAAAAGGATAACTTTGTAATCCACATTGCAGTCCCCAAGTATGCCGCAGTTACAGGAAGACAGTAAATGAATGCCTTGGGATCTCAGTTTAATTAATTAATTAATCACTTAATATAAAACTATTTTGTTGTTGCATTAATTAGATAATTAGGCTCAGATTCTGACTTACTCAAACATCAAAGATGATGGATCTTTTTTTTGGTATATTATAATAGCAAGTTCTGCGATTGTTATTGACACGAAGATACACAGAAGTCAAGAAGTACAGCTCAGTTCAACAATCCCATGCCCCCAAACATCGCCACAAGCTGTGTGTTTGTGTTGGGCAAAGATTTCATCGTCCCCATTTGTTTAATCCTAAGTTGGAATTGCATGGTTTGGTTTTGTTGCATCATGTGACTGTCTAAGCTGGTTTCAAGGGCTGGACATGGTTGTCCCTCTGCCATGTTATTTTTAGGGATCCACTACAGATCCAGAACCATTCTTAATTATCAATATATGAAAGTGATAAATTTATGTTTTCAGAGATACTGTAGAATTCTTAGTTACCACCTAATCAATTATTATTTGTTAACAAAAAGATATACAAAATTAATATTTTATTTTATTACTCATTGAAATATCTAAAATAGTTTATTATTCATTAAAAAATTTTATATGTAGTTTTTTATTTTTGAACAAAATTATTAAATTTAGTCTCTTTATCAAAATCTAAAACTTAGGGAATTATTTAATTTTTTTTTTTTAAAATAGGTGACCAAGTATGCTAATTATCAAAGATTAAAAAATTATTTTTGGTATTTAAATGGGAAAGGGACCCAAATAATAATTTTATAATAATTGAGGGACTAAAAAAGTATTTTAATCATTATTTACTATTAAATATTGAATAATATTTTACTTATTTTAATGATTTATTACTATAAATATATTCATTAATTACACAAAAATCAAATAATTATGTCTTTTGAAAAAAAATTAAATAATTAAGTAAGTTAATGTTTTGAATAATACACTGTTTTTTATACACATGATAATTAATTGTATTATATTTAAGAAACATAATGTTTTCGAAAATATAAAATCATCGCTATATAAATATATACAATTATCAAATGCATGTTAATCAAACAGCTACACTTAACATGTTTATTTATTTATAATTAACTAGATATTTATATATATTTTAATTGGGTTTATCTTAAATTGATCACGGATCCAAGAGTTTAACGAGCATCTTCATGCTCAAAGTCAACCACAGAGATATGAAATATGAGATTTCCCACATGGGGATTGTCGAATGTCAAGGCTCAACAGGTTAGGTTTTCGGTTCTCAAAATTGTGATTTGTTTAATAAAAAATATATAATATATATTTGGGATAGAAGTGACATGGGACATTGAAATGAACTTGGTCTTTACATTAGGTTTAAGTCAAGGGTTAGTGCCTAAAATACAAAGTCAAAGCACCACTTTCAGACACATATGGCTTTTGGGTCAGAGATTAAATCATATGAGTTGTAGTTGACATTGGGAATCCCTAATAGCAAAAAAAAAAAAAAAAAAAAAACAAAACAAAAAAGATTGAGGTTTGTTTACTTCAAATTTTACTTTAATAGTTTTATAATACCATTTTTTTCCTTATTTTTATAAATGGAAGCACTGTTCACTATGCATGAAAGGGCTTTATATGTAAATTGCATACTTGATCCAAGAGAAAGTCAACTCAGTCTGTAAAATACATGGTTAAAGAAGTTAACTCGTTAACTCTTAGTTAAATGGATAGAAATATATAATGAACGTTTGTAGGTTGGTCTATTTTTGGCTCATTAATTTTTTTTCCACCAAACTAGAACCTTTTTTGTTTTATTAAACAATGTATTTAAAGTAAAGTTAACAAAATTAATCTAATAGTTATATGATTAACTTGTTTTAATTCATTTTACATACTGGTGCAGGTTTTGGTATGTATTTGGTTAAATGGATAGGAAAAAAAATCACATTTAGATGGGATTCTTTTTAGCATCTTTTCATGGGATTCACATGAAAGGAGGTAGGACAAGAGGTTGATTCTGTTCAACTGGGGATCCGTAATACAAAACATAGTACAACTTTGTTTTTTTTGTTTTGGAAAAGGCATTTGGAGCTAACTTCATAGTAAAAATATGACACGTAAATACCTTTTTATATTTCAATATTATAGTTGGTTCTTTCAAAGAATATATATCTTTGCTAAAAGAAATTTGATACAACTTCACTCTTTTGTAAAAGAATAATAAATCTTCGAGTAAAATATATTTTTAGTCCTTTGTTTATAACAAAATTATTATTTTGATTCTTCACGAAGTGAAGTGTTTAAATTAGTTTCTTATTCATTAAAAAATATCACATTTAATCTCTTATTTTTTTTAAAAAAATACTAAATTGACCCCTTTAAATTTAAAGTTTAAATTTTGATAAAGAAATTAAATTTGATAATTTTTTAAAAAATAAAAGACTAAATATAATACTTTAAAATGAATAAAAGATTATTTTAAATATTTTAATAAGTAAAAAATTAAAATAATAATTTTATAATAAATAAAAAATTAAAAGTACATTTCCCTTTTGGGCCTTCATAATCAAAGATTTTTTGTTGGAACTAAAATGTTCACAAAAAAAGGTTTTTATAGACTAGTTTCAAGAACAGGTATAATTAACCACGCATTAAATACCTGTCTATGTCACTAGGCCAATCCTTTGAAATTAAACCGGAGACCTTTTGATCAACACAAAAACACTTGTTATATATGGCTCGAGGGCCAAATTCTGTTTTCCTTCCAACAAAAATGCTTAAAAAATCCCATGATAAATGAATAAGCAGCTATTATTAGGCTAAGGACAAGTACAATATCTTGATGGTGAGACAAGCAAACATGCAAAACTAAATTTTCATATACTCATCTCAATAGCGAATAATATTCTAAACAAACTTGAAAGCAGCTTGGCAATGTAATTTTTATGAGATGACATAAGGCCAAACTTCAATCTTGCAGTAGATGTTCGTGTCTACTTAGATACAGAAGAATTTTTACAATACAGATTCTTGCTACTAGTGCAGTCTAAAAATTTACAACATACTATGCATCTGATTCGTTTCGTTTACACCTAAGAAGCACGGCTAATAATACAAATACAGATACGGAATCATGACACGATATGAATACTACAACACAACAAAATATGTAGTATCCTAGTACAATATGAAGTATCGTGTAGTATCTGATTATTGTGTCGGATACATATCAAACATGATATGGCTCCGTTTTTCAATTACGTGTGCTTCATAGGTTTGAACATACAACTAAAATATATACACATCATTCTCGTAACAGACAGACCCCTCCCAACATTTCTTTCCAGTGAAACCTGTTTCTTAACATAAATATGACTTGGAAATAGGACCTAGTATCTAAGAAGCAGTTGAGTTACTGAGAAGCTTCATCATGAATTTGAACTTGACATCTGGTGAGGTCTTTGGCTGAGGCCAGTTTGCTCCTTCTGGCACCTTGATACATTTGAAGCCTTGGCCTTGGTATAGCTTTGTGGCCACAGGATTGTTAAAATCGCAGTGCAATGCAACCGCGCGACACCCCCAACTTCTGGCTTGAGATTCTGCTTTTGCTACCAGTCTTTTAGCTATACCCTTCCGTCTAAATTTTTCCCGGACTGCCACATTCGATATGTATGCAATTCCAGTCCTACAACATAAATAATTTATTCTGCAGTTATCAGAAAAGATTCACTGGTATAATATGTTAGGAAGCCTTTCATAGTGGTAGAGGTTGTTACTTTTTACGAGTCTTACATTTTTCTCTTATCATTAACTTATAGTTAATATCTTCACTCAAAATATTGAGCGTGTGGGTGCAAGCATTCCTATTAGTTTTTATCCAAAATTTTGACAAAATTAAATGTCAAAGAATATCATCATTCTTTCATGCCTACAGAAAATAAGTAAAATATAAAGGAACCCTTTTGAGGGGTAATGGATATTATAGGCTTCCATAAATTGAAGATAAAGAATGTAGGTCAATACAATGCATCAAAAACAGAAGATTTTGTGCACATTTAGTTTATCTTTAAGTTCTCTCTTCATTAATTACTGATCAATTTGAAGAGATCAGAAATGTAATAGGTCTAAATAATCCCCTAGCATGTTCTTATTGGCTGCAAGACTTGCAAATACTACAGATAGATGACCAGATGAAAGGGCAAAAACTTCCGTATAAAGTTTGGCCATTATGCTTTAACCAAATTTACACAAGTGGACACCATCAAATTTGATGCAAGATATAAAAACTTCATCATATTAAAAATTACAATGATCAAAATGAGTTCCCTTTATGGTCCAGTCATAAACCATGAATTAGCACATCAGTTCCCATCCACAAATTGGAATTTTGTAGGTTAAGTCAGTAATTGTATTTGGCCAAGGTACTAACTCATTTAGTACAAAGTCCTAAAGGAAGAGGATGAAGCCACAAATCAAAACTTGACAACTTTATATTCGCCAGATCTATTGCCTCATCATTCCTAAACCGATAATTCCACAATAATCCAGAATCCAGTAATAATTGTGCACTCACCTTCTCTGTCTCAGTGGTCCCTTCCTTGGGAGAAAGTCTGCAATAGTATCTACTGTTAATATACCAGCCACATATCCCTTGTTGAGACTGAATCTCCCATCAAAACCACCAAACTTGAAATCTTCACTTCCAATGAAGAAAGTCTCATTAAGTGAGTTGCCAATAACAGCAACCAAACAGGTTCTTTTGCAACCACTTGGTATAGAGAATCCTGCTAACATTGCCACCAGTCTGTCCATCCTCAGCACGAAATCTAATGGGAAGGAATATCCAGGGAAGAAGGAGCTGCAGTGAGTCTCTGCCACTTCCCAACAGTCTTCTAACCTGGCCTCTCGAACAATGATTTCTGGCGACACGGTTGGGAATAGATCAACAACTTGGCTGGCTCTGCAGAGTCCTACATCCCAACACCAAGATTTTAACTACCCAACAAGTTATAAATCTGTATGTATAATAACTAGGATACTCTCCCTCACCCAATATACACAGTTCACCCCTGAAATTACAGTCTTCAGTTCTAGCTCACCGTCATGAGTAAAGCGAGAGGCTAACAAGTCCAAGTTATGGGACAATGTGGTTATACTTACAGAAGATGCTGCCGATTGTAAATAACGTTGATATGTATAAGATTTAGAACTACACGAAATAAACGAGTGAAGTTTCTTAACGATTTTGGGGGATGGAAGGAGGTATTCTTAACGCTGAAAATGGCAGTAACTTCATTGTATGTTTTATAATTCACTTCTCTAATCATGCTTCCTATGTAACTCGTTCAAAATTTGTCTAGTTTATTTCTCCTTCATTCATTTTTCCCTTTTCCATCACTAATCATGCTAATAAGACAAGTTGACCAACAGCTTTTGAAATTCCTAAGACATATGCTCCATCCCAGAATTGACTACATATTTCAAAGGGTCAATATCCAACCCACTTAATCTCATAACAATTACAAGGTTTATCATAGACGTGCTAAAACAACAAATTCACCGGACTATCTACTGAATTCCTTAAGAAGAAAACTTTAACAGAGAAAACCCACCAGCTCAATGATAAGCAAAGAACAAGGGATTATGCAAATAAGTACCTGGCTGGCAGAGGGAGATGAAGGAGAATCCATTCGAAGAAGAAGGAGAAACCCTAGATGGGAAAGATCCTGGCTTTCTGAAACTAGCAATATTGAGGAAGGAAGAGGATTTGCAGGTGTTTACAGGAGTGGGGGATGCTGAAATTCCCAAAGGAATTGTCCGCATTTCTTGAAGGGTGTATCAGATTCTCGTGGACCTCCCTCACTCAAAAAAATCCCAGGATTCTCTTCTCTGGATTCTCCTTAGTGCAGGTGGTGTGTGACATGAGACATGACCCCCAGAGAGAGAAGAAAGGTGAAGAACTGGAGTAGCTAAGCTACCAAATTGGACAATTTTGTGGATTGTAGGATGTAGCAAGTGGATACGAGCAAAGTTACAATAGTTTCCACACTTGTGGGTCACTTGAGCCTGGACTGAGGATGCCATGTTTCTTGGTCCTAGTTCTAACATGGCCCCACTTCTTGTTTTCATTTAATAGGATTTAAAAAAACATGGTAATATGCAAAAAAATTGTTCGGAAACTAAATTTTATTCCCTGAACTTTAATTATAAAATTGGTTCATAAATTCTAATACGAGATAAAAATTCTCTCTAAAATTTAAATTACAATGAAAATATTAAATACTTTTTTGGCCCCAAGAAAAATATTAAATAATAATTAGTCTAAGTTTAGGATGTATTTTATTATATTTTGAAGTTTATGTATAATATAATCAAGTCATTATTCAAATAATAATAATTTTTTAAATTAATAACTCATGTAAAATAGTAGGAAATGTAGCTTTGGGTTCATGAACTATGTGGTTCTTAGATTTTATAATTGTATGATTCAATCATTCGAAATTTTTAACTAATTTCTTATTGGTTTCTCAATATATGATCAAATCATTAATGAATAGCAAGACTAAACTATCCATATATGTTGTGTATTTCTACAATTTTCTACCCTTTACTGAAATAGTGACAAACCCTCTCAAGCTTCCCAAGTAATCTTCTACCACACGATGTAAATCATGAGGATTATATTATTAGCAATATGCAGGTATATAAAATCAAAATAAAATATTTGCTTTAATTTTACTTTTATTTAAAACTCAACCCAATAATTTGAGGAAAAAACTACTAATTTTTATGAAATTTGACTTACGTTTTATTTTCTTTTAAAAATTATATCAACACTAACCTTGAACTCCAAGGGCATCCCTTATTTGAAATCATAAAAGGTGAAGTTAAAGTAATCTTAAAATTTAAAAAAAGCACCCAGTTCAACATATTTAATTTATATTGCATTTCATGAATTCACCACCCCTTCCTTGTATATATGAATACCAAAGTTGAATTACTATTATTGAGTGAATCAATTCGAGTTGGCCTAAATATGCACTTTAAACACAGTTGCGTCAACATTAGGATTTAATTGCTTTTGTTCAATCCAGCCAAAAAGAAAGAAAAATAAAAGATAAGTAAAATCAAATTCCTATGACTGAAATGTTAAAGATTTTATTACAGTCCTTACATCCCAACCACAACCCCAGAAGTCAATTATGCACTTGTCTTTCTTCAATCTCAAGTGGCTAAAAGTTGACAGGAAGGTCTCTCAAGAAAGCAAAGGTATGCGGGGAGGTGGACTTTCCAAACAAAGAACACCAACGAGGAAGCTTCATAAGTATTCTTTTGGTTATGGGTGTCGTTCTGTCAACATCTGTCCTTAATTTCAGAAGAGGACTACGATCTTCCTTAAACCCATCAACAACGTTGTGAGATGTCTGAGTGGAATCTCTTTTTCTCCAGTACAGAGTCAGATCAAACAACGTTGGTGCATTCTTTCCACCTGAAAACTGGATAGTGTGCCAACCATCCACGCCGCTCTTTTCACCGACTGAGATTAATTCTTCTGAGTTTCTGACATCTGTATAGACAGATAGACAATACATAAAGACTAGCAAGCCAGGAACAAGAAACACTACAGCACTTCCTGACACAATCATGTACTTTTTTCCCTCGGTAGTGTTATGGAAAAGCTCAACTTATTGAGAGTAAAACTTTTCCACCCTTGGATTTCTTGTTGTCTAAAGACGTATACTGTTTTATCTGACAATTGAAAAATCTCTAGACAATGATAAAAATTCGAGAGTGGAAAGGCTCAATTTCTCATAATATCATATGAATGGAAGAGTACATATAGACAAACAAAAAAAAGTACAGTACCTTTAAACTTGAAATCTTCTATTTCTTCTGTATTGATGGCAAGAACCCAGCGGACAGAACCCATTGTATCGATTGAAACTCGTGTAATTCTTTCGTCCCCTTTAGCATCACTATCAACGTGCAGCATAGGAATTTCTGACTCAGTCCAGCCACTTTTAGTGTCATTATAAGTCCAACAACCATATTTGACTGAGAAAGTCACAAAATCAACTTCTTTGTCTCTACCACATACAAAACCTTCTTTAATCTGTTCCACCTCCTTTGTCAATTTTCCAGGTGTAGTAGAAAATAATGACACATATGATGATATATCTTGTTGCCTCTCATCAAAGTTTCCTGTTGCATCTACAACATGTACAACCTGAAACGTGGCCCCAAAACAAAAGTATAACGTGAAAAGAGTAATATATCCGAATTTACTATCCAGATAAGCATATGGGGAGAATATTTGGTGTACTCATTCTGGTTAGGTAATCAAGTGAAGACCACCAAGAATCATCATCCTACATACAAATGGTACAGATTAAATAAAAGATAAACCATAGTTTATTCCCCCGAGGCCCAAAATCAGGTTGACCCCTATGGTATAAAATGTTTTACATCCTTGCCATTTGTTCAATTACCACTTAATCATCCCGTGATATTTTACATCCAAATTTTAATGAAAATAATCATCTTAATGTCAAAACAGTGAACAGTATTAATGTTAAATGTCTGTTTCACTTGAGTATCTTTAGAGTATTGAGGCTAGTGCTGGGATTAAGTTCACAGTTTCAATTTCAAAATGTCAGCTTAATTCAAGTTTGTCTTTTAAGACTATAAAATTGTTCGCAACATAAGTGAAATATACTTTTGACATTGAAATTGCTCATCATTTCAACTTTTACATGATTATTTTTGTTGAAAATAAGACTGAAAACACACACGGTGGTTTAATGGTAAGTGAAAAGACCAAAGTGAGTTGAATGAGACAATTTAAACCACGTGGGGATAAAGAAATTGCAAGTCAGACCACAAGGGCAAACAATAATGTACCCCTAATAATCACCAATTAGGGATGAGGTGACACAGTTCAGCGGTAAATTAAGATGCCTCAGCGCCCTAGAAACAGACAGGTTTGGGATCTAACAACTTGTACTTATGTTTTCTGCCTAGTGATCAAAATTCAAAATTATATAGGTAACTTGGGAATGATTAAACACTTGGCACTTCAGAAATAAAACAGTAATCACCAAGTTCCTAAAAATACTGATAAAAATAACGCAGCAATATCTTTTTATTGGTAGGCCAAAGAGAAAGGAGTGATAAAATAGTCTGATAAGCATATGACTTCCAAATTCCAATCAAGTGGCAAATATAGTTGCTCCAAGGGAAGTGATAGTGTAAAATAAATAGAAGCAATAGCAAAGATGCAAAGTAACAGGTGCAGACGACTGAAGAGTTGAAGTAACAATGGCAAGTGATAAGAGCAAATGTGGTACTAAAGAAGCAGTAGGTATATTACATGTGGCTATAATAGATACTAGATGACCCTGAAGATGGCAAAGATTGGGTAGGAAGGGTATTGATGTACTACGGATTTTCACATGCAAACATATGTTTAGTTTCATGAAATTTGGCAAATGCAGAAAGAATGTTTTCCAATATTACCTTGGAAATTCTGTTGATAAGAAGTAGTTGAAAGAGTAAAAAAAAGAGTTTACCACATTTACAATACAAATAACAAGAGATAGCAAGTTATAAATGAAATCAAGCAGTTCAAACACACAGAATAAGACAGTGTCACATCATGGAAAACTAATGCCAGAAGATAGTCAACCTGAATAATGCAAGTCCACATGAATTAAATTTGAGTAAAAACAACCAATCTCAATATAGTGGTCAAAGTGACAGGAGAATACAAGTGAGAATGAGCATTTACATTTACAGCTCTGGCAGTGTCTTCTGTAAATGGAGGAATGACACCTGATAATACAAGTGCAAGAGATAAGCTAAACAGCACCAAAGTTCCTAGGATGATTGCCCTTTTTGCACCTGGACACCGATGGAAGATAAGTAATAAATGGGATCAGTAAATCAAGAATTTTTTTCAAAATATCTTCCTTTCCAAGGAAAGGCACTATATTCTACAACTCTGCCTCTACAAAATAAGAGGTGGAAGGTGTTGGAACAATATATCAGCTTAATGATACTTCAAAGTTGAGAACTTCAGAATTCCCAAATATTAAACAATAAAGTCTTAACACTTTTGAATAATAGACTCAAGGAAGCATTTGGTCTATTGGTGATGAATGCAGATACTAATACTCCATTTAATTGATGCCACCTTTCATTAGTTTTCATAAAGTATTGTAGAGCCTAAAAGCAATGGACTTTACTACATGGTTGTTTTACATATATATATGCAATCTATATATTAGTTTGGATCACTTGAAATCTTTAAGGCCACATATGAGTATTAAAAGCAAATATTTCTGCTTGGGTACTAAGTTTTTTTTTTATGTAGTTCCACAAGCAAAGGAAGAAAAACCACAAGAAATCAAGACATGAACATGAATAAACAGAGGGTATTTCTTTCGAATTTTAAGGAGAAGAACAAAATTAAAAGATAAATGATTAATCCATATAATGTCTTTTGACACTACTAGAATCACTTGAAGAGAATAAAGATCAAAGTACTACCACCAATCAGAAGAGATAAAGGCAAACAAGGGAACCAGGGTAATGTTTAGCCACTATATAATTCATTCATAAAAAAACCCTCCCTAATTGTGTAGTAAGCTTTTAATAAGTTAGGAAATCCTATTCAATTTAAAAATATATTAAGGAAACTAAATCATATTCTAACTCAAAATACAAAAGGGAAATTAAATCATAGGAAAACTAAGTTAGAAAATTAATAAAACAAAAACCTAACAAAAGGATAACATAAGCTTATCAAGGGAATAACTATTAAAGCTTAACAAAAAGATAAATAAATTCAAAATAATTCTAATTCCTAAGTTTATCCTTCTTAACTAAATCACAAACAAAATCCTCTCCTAAGCCATTCTCCATTCATATTTTTAACACATATGTTACATGTCAATACTCAATAGTCCAGCTCAAAGTGATCTCATCATAGGCTCATCTCATTTTTATCATTTCACATGTTATAACCATCAACTCCTTCTCCTTCCCCAGATCCCCCCCCCCCCCCCCCCCCCGCCTCCCTTCCCTTCCACTTGAAAACATTTATAAGCTCAATCAGTATGTTGTAGGGGCAACATTCCAAAATTAAGATATCCACTTAAACCGATAAATTATCTTTCTGCTGCCTTAATTCTTTTGTTCAGTGGTTTTTATTCTAATTTATCTAGAAGTCTACATTGCAATTCCTCATGGATTTGAAATCATACAACAAAGACCAGTTGTGCAGACTATATAAATACCTTCATGGCCTCAAGTAGTCACCAAGAGCATGGTTTGAAGGGTTTGTTATCAAGGCTGTTAAAGGTCAAAGTTATTCACAAGGTCAAGCTGATCATACTATCTTTATGAAGTTCTCTTCCCATTGCAAAATAGCAATTTTATTTGTCTATGTTGACAACATCATCGTAACTAGAGACTATGTACATGAAATTATGAACTTGAAAAAATCATTTGCTAGGGAATTTGAAATCAAAGATCTTGGCCCCCAAAAGTATTTCTTAGGAATGGAGATTGCAGATCCAAAAGAGGAATTGCTATCTCACAACGAAAATACACATTTGAATTAAAAAAAAAACACACCTATGGAGGTTGAATAGAAGATCAAATTCTCACAAGAAAGATTTTGGTAGATACTAAGATACCAGATACTTGAAGGTAAGTTAATTTATTTATCACACACAAGGCCGGATATTAATTTCTATGTAAGTGTCTTTAGTCAATTTATGAACAAACTAAATGATACGAGATCCAAGATGTCTACTGGGCAATGTATTTTCTTTGAGAAAGGGACTATTAGAGGGGTAGACATATACTGCGATGCAAATTGGGCTGGTTCTATTACAGAAAGGAGATCCACCTCGGACTACTACACTTATATGTGGAGAAATTTGGTGACATGGAGAAATAAAAGAAATTGGTAGTGGCATAGATTAGTGCTGAAGCAGAATATAGAGCCTTAGGCCAAGGAATTTATGAAGGTTTGCGGATAAAAAAGATTATTGCAGGAGTTAAAGATTGAAAACAAATGGCCTACGAGAGTTACGTGTGATAGCATGGCTGCAATTAACAATACAAAGAATCCTGTCCAACATAACAAAACAAACCAGATTGAAATCAATCATCACTTCACCAAGGAAAAGGTGGATTCAATAATTTTGAATCTCATCTATGTCCCTACCAAAAGTCAAGTTGCTGATGTTCTTACCAAGGTCTTATCTTGAGTAAGGTTTGATAAACTTAGATTCATGCTGGGGATGATTGATAACTACTCCCCAGTTTGAGGAGGAATGTTGGTTGACACGGATATTCCTTCAGGAATATCCTTTGGGTTGTTTCCTACTTTTTAGCATTTATCTTTTTTGCTGCCTTAACTCTTTCGGTGGTATCTGTTCTAAATTATCTATTTTGTTCTCATTTATCTAGTATTTAAATGTGTCTTAAACTACTGGTATCATATAGGCTTATCTCAAGGGACTTCGGTAGTATTTTTCCATTGCCATGGTACCTATATATACTGGAACTTACTCTGAAATCTGAATATATTGATCAGAGTGGAAATATAACTCTGTGACTTCAGTATCAAAATTCTTCAATTGGCAATTGCATTATCATGGCAAAAAAGGTCTAAATGTTAATTGCAAAATATTTATTCAGTAAATAAAACCTGAAATATGAACATAGGCGAGGAGATAAACTAAGGTCAGGGACAAGAGAGCAGCAATGAATCCAGCAACCACAAAATTCCCCAGCCATTCAGGAGTACTACCAGGATTCCTGCATTGTAACAAAATGCAGTTTAGATTCTGAAAGCATTCAAAGCTGAAAAGTTGCAGGCCCATAGCATGACACAAATTATAATATTTGCAGTCTTTCTTGGTGTTTATATAATTTGAATGATTCTGCGGTGATGATCCATATAAACCCTTTATTAGAATCCCATAATTCCAATGTAAGGACTCAAGTCCCAAAACTAGCAATTGGTTTCCAAGGCTTGTTGTGTCAATCTGTAATCTTTTTCTTTTGCATTCTTTTTGTTGGAGAAGTGAGCAGGGCATGATAAGCAATTCTTTTCCTTGACACTAAAAAGCCTACTACTTAACCATAAAATGATTACTAAGCCTAACTGTAATTAATTAAAGAGATCTCATTATAAAATTTTGGCTTCAGTGTATCATGTAATCCATAAGGGTTGTGATATCCATTTTGATACTTGAGGATCTTCCTTTTCTCTCTTTCCTTAGTTACTTTGATGTTTTAATCTTTACCCGAAATTTGCTACAACAGGCAGATTATTGAAAAATAGAAAATGTGATAATAAAATAAATATAGCAAGCAACAGTTCTAAGCAATAGACATGGCCCTTGTATAGGTCAGATAATCTATACCAATCAGGAAAAAATTAACAGTTACCTATCAAGACGGACCATACTCCCTACGACTGTACCAGCCAGCCGAATAAATGTGCCAGCAGAAATTAAAGCTGGAGTCGCTAACCCTAGAAGCAAGGTTGCCAGTTTCAGTGGCTTTGGCAACCTGGCTGGGGTTAGAGTAGCTTCAAAAAAGCCATCTGAAAATTCAACCAAAATTTACTAAGAGGGAACAAAACTTATGGTTCAAACAAGGACAAAAATGAGGAAGAGATAGTTACATGCAAATGCGGGTGAGACTAACCAAACAAGAGCCAAGTAAGAAGACCCTATTTTATAATAGCTCCCCAAAATGAGAAGAATAAGCCACTGAAAAGACCCAGCTTTATAGAGCCACCTTTCAGCCTCTAACTTGACAATGTCAACTTGAATAGCTGGGGACAGTTGCTTTCTCCTTGAGTGTACCCTCAAAAGATATTTTTGAAGTAGAAGATAACCCAAATGTTGACCAGTCAATGCTCCAAGAAAAGCTGGAGCAGCAAATAATCCAATCACCAACCATGGGCTTGAAACATACGAAATTGGTGATGAAGATATCAAGGGTAGAAGAAAGGCTACAAGGAGACTGAAACCTAAGGCAAACACCCACATCAGGAGAACACTTAAACACGACAAGACCAATGAAGCCACAGCTGGAGAACCACCCATAAGCAATGATGTAGTCCATATTAGAAGTGCTTGCATTATTACTGAATTATGAAGCATATTTGCAAACTTTTGACTGTAAACAACCATATACATTCCCTGAAAGAGTCAGACAATTGCCATAAGGATATCAAGAATACCAAGCTACTACCTCAAACAAACAATTTGTAAGTATTAAAGCAGAGAGTGGAAATATAATCAGCATAATAAAGAAGATCAGCAACGCTTTTGCAGCAATTAAGTACCAAAATGTCAAAATATATGGCTTTGTTTTGACTTATTTCCTCCTCTGCTTCTGTTGCATTGCCTTGGGGAAACTGAGGAGAAGCAGCGATATAAAGCAGGAAAGCAAGCATATTTTCTCCTAGATGTTGAAGAGATCCTCTCTTTAAAAGTGCTAATTTGTCATTCTGCAAAAGGAAAAACTCATGATATTTTAACCATTAGATTTGCAATATTTGAATAAGGCCTATATTGCCTCCCAGACATCTCTCCACACCACCAGCTTTGTTTTATCATGATAAACCAATTTCAATATATTGCAGGCAATTATACAGTTGTCAAGCTTAAAAGGTGCCAGCTTTGAAAAAAAAGAAACATTCTATTTTAGTAATAAACTAGAATTTGGAAAAGTATCAACAGCATGACATTATGTACCTTTCCTAATAAAAAAAAGATTTTCTTTTTTACTTTCTGCTTAGCTAGTAACAAATTAATGATGAAATATTTTGTCAATGAATTACTTCAGCACAGTCACAATTGCTGCTGACTAGATTATTGATCCCATAGAAGTCATAATTAACCACATATAAGAAGATTTACAAGACCATATCTAGAGACAGTACCATCGCAACCTTGCCCATCCATCCATACATATTTAACTAGCAAGCAAAAGTCAGATATGCATAATTGCAGATTTTTTAGAGCAGGAAGCTACTTGTAAATATGATAGGATCCCATCTGTTCCCGTAAAAGTTTATTCAAGGATAAAATGGGAAAACACATGCAGACAACACATGTGATGAAGGCAGGAATGGATAGAGATTTTCAGAGTCTAATTGAGTCAGTTATTGGTAGCTATGTCTGTCAGTTATGGATTTTATCTTTTAATTATTTATGTCAGTGTCTGTAACTATATATTAATGGGTATTTTGATGATAACCACTTGTGGTCAGTTATGTAACTTCCACTTAACTGCCTGGAAGTTGTAGGAAATATATATATATATATATATATATATATATATTGCATATTGAATAAGGAAGGGATGTCATGTAAGAAGATTATAATGGAATGAATTATTTCGATTTTTGGATATAAGTCCCTTCCATACAGGATTGTTTGGGTGTTTCAGATTCCGGCACTCATCCCTTTAACTCTTTTTGTTCTGTTTGCTCTTAATTATGGAATTACCATGGGTTCTATCATTTTGGTATCAAAGCCTCTGATCCATCATGGTGTCTACCCATTCTTTTGTTCAACCTCTTAAACCTTCAATCCCTTTCCCTTCCAATTTTTGAACTTCTGCTCAACCTCCGTCACCCTCTATTCCTTCCCCTGCCCTGTCCATTAACCCAGAAATTCTAGCCAACCAGATTTCCTCAATTGTTTCTTGCCTTGATCCTTTAGATGGGTTGGTGTTTCAGATTCTGGCACTTAACCCTTAGCATTTTTATTTGCCTTGTTTTGACCTTTTTATTTCTTCAATTCTGGAATTTTTTAGATGGGTTGGCTGCTGAGGTGACAGCCATCAAAGCAAACACCAGTGGACCATTCCTTGTGGCTGCTGCTGTGGGTACTAGTAGCAGAGACAAAGGCAAAGACATTCCCATGGGTCCTATGACATGCTTGTCCAGCAATTTCCAGCATTTCACCTTAACGACAAGGCAAATTTCAAGGGGGAAAGTAATGATAGGATCCCATCTGTTCCTCTTAAAGTTTATTCGAGGATAAAAAGGGAAAACACATGTAGACAACACATGTGATGAAGGCAGGAATGGATAGAGATTTTCAGAGTCTAATTATTGAGTCAGTTATTAGTAGTTATGTCTGTCAGTTATGGAATTTATCTTTTGATTATTTATGTCAGTGTCTGTAACTTTATATTAGTGGGTTATTTTGATAATGACCTCTTGTGGTCAGTAATGAAACTTCCACTTAACTGCTTGGAAGTTGTGGGAAATATATATATATATATATATAGTTTGTTGAATAAGGATGGGATGTCATGTAAGAAGATTATGATGAAATGAATTATTTCAGTTTTTGGACATTAGTCCCTCCATACAGGACTATTTGGGTGTTTCAGATTCTAACACTCATCCCATTATCTCTTTTTGTTTTGTTTGCTCTTACTTAATTATGGAATTACCATGGGTTCTATCAAAATATGAAGTAATGATTACAAGGTTTTAAGAGAGATAAGTGGTATGTTTTTGTAAGAATGTTGACTTATTAACTATTAATGGCCCAATGGCTTCTCTCAGGAATCTAAACAAAATCACAACATCTTGAAACAAGACACATCTTGTTATGAGCATAAGTGCAAAAGGAGAACTCATTCTAAAAGACTAATCTATTAGGTAGGAGAACCCCTTATACTTTTAAGCCCCATTTCTTAGGCAAGGCTCCTTGATGTGAGACTTATAACTATACACCTTCTTTGAGAGCTAACGTATGCAATGGCCCACTCTACCGACAGTGGTCCATTAGTAGCCCTTTCCTCCTTGGCAACTCCACTCAACTTCCAGCATTCAACACAGTCACACTACATCTTAATCTAGCCTATAGGTCGCCTCTCTGCATTTCAGCTCCTCTCAATGAAAGCACTAATGTTACGAGCATAAGTTCAAAGGGAGAGCTCATCCAAAAAGACTAGTTTGTTAGGTGGGAGAACTCTCTAGACTTATAAGCCTCATTTCTTAGGCAAGGCTCCTTAATGTAGGACTCATAACACATCTACTAATGGTAAACTGAAGACTTATGTTCGACACAAGAAATAAATTGTTATAAATTGATCTTTCTTAGAGTTTTTTCATTTAGTTATTTTGGGCTTAGTTTATATTATTTTTGGGCTTTAATTATATAGGCTTTAGTTTAGTAATTCACTTGTTTATTTTGTTCCTTTATAATGGGCTTCCTAACAGAGCCATAGTTTTATTTTTTGTGTCAAAGCTATCTATAAATAGCCTAGGTATTATGTTTAAGAAGTAGACTATTTTGATTGATTAATAAGAGTATTTTGTGTTAACCTAAGGTTTTCTCCTCCTTTCTCGTTCTTGCTCTCAATTTCTCCTCCTTCTTCCCCACCTTTTCCCCTTCTCTCTCTATTGTTCTACATCATCTACCCTCCCCAACCTTTAAAGAAGCCAGCTGTGCAAAAACATCCCATCTGTTGAATGTAACTAATATAAAAGAGTATTAACCAAATTGCTTAGCAGCAACCTAGATGAGGTAAGTTTCCTTTACAATGTAATGTTTGTTCTCTTTTTTCGATAAAATAGACCTTTAGTAGCCATGGCAACACAATGCAGACACATGCACGTATAAGAGTAGACCTCTTGCATGTTACCTTGTCAAAGAGGCCTTATCAATTATTCAAATTGCATCTTCCTAGTGGCAAACAAAATTGGGGCTCCCCATTCTGCTTCCACCTTCCAATGTGCCATAATATGAATATGGCATACAATTTAGCACTAGAACAAACACCTAAGCCAAATAAGAAGGTACTATTTTCTATTACATGTTCTTGCCATCCAAATCATCTAAGGTCAAGAAAATCCAAAAAACATGTCCGTAGCCAAACTTACGGGCAACAAGAAGTCCAGATTAGATTACATAGGCATGTTACTCCATCTCTATGTTTGAACATCTTTCTTGAGAAGTTGCTCTAGTAATTTTTTTTTTGCCAATTCATAATGAAGTTTCATGACCATGTTTGGTAATAAATTCAGAACAGAAAGCAGTCCAAGAATTTTGTAAAAATGTATGGACAGAAAGAAACCTTAGTATGATAAACTGCAGTGTTATCTACATATGCAAAATCGAGGCCAGAAAGGCCAGCAACCTCTTTGTACACCTGGAAATCTGTTGCAGATTTTATGGCTCCTGAAGAAAAAAGATCCTGCAGAATTAATGTTGAAGATAATCAAAATGATCTCTGAAAGCATATTGAAAGCAAATTAATCAATGATAAAAAAGTAATGAAAAAGTAACATAGTACAAATTATTAGGAAGAAAACATTAAAACCTGTGCTATAGTCTGCCCAGATGGGTATTTTGCTACTGCTGCAAAGCTCTCAATAGCCCATGGATGAGGACCAGCCTACTAAATGCAAAGTCATTAGTAAGAGACTTGAACTTATTATTGGACTTGGAAGAAACAAACAAACACCAGAAAGAATAAGATATTGATTTCAAATAATTGAATAACGGTCTATCTTCAATGTCTATGAAGTAATATTGTGCAACAATAATTTCTGTGAAATACACTTTCTTTTCTTATTTAATTTCTTTCAGAGGGGTTAGGTGATTTAGTTTGCAAGTATTTCATAATTCATAACCACAAAAAAAAAAAAAAAAGATATATTGTAACTGCAATTCAAATCTGATGAGGAACATGATGGATCCAGACAAAGCTACTAAAAAAGAAAAGATTGACCAATAAGACCATAAAAGTTCAAATTAACATTGAAAAAGAACAAGGAATCTAGGAAACTCTGGAGACAACTGCATAGAGACACTATTTGCTCACGTCATTGAGAAATCCCTTTAACTCCACCAACAGAATTATAATGCTTTGAATATTATCACTGAATGTCATTCATTTCCACTGCAGTAATATATCATCTTTGTAAATCCTACTAAGTATCACAAATCAAATATCAAGGCTTCGCCTTAGAGAAATCAGTTTATTTTCAAATCGCATTGGCAGTTGAGAAATGACAACTATTTAAATAAGAAAACTAGTGCCCTGATTGAAACACTTGCAACATAAGGCTCCAAAATAATCTAAATATCTGAGATATTGAAATTTGCAAGCCACTTAAACACCCAGAAGTTTTCTGAACAACAAGATCTCACAATGTCAGAGTTCAGACTTAGGAATACCTCAAGGCTACCGCAATATAAATTAAAGGCCAGTATAAAGCCTCATTGGCCTAACATGAGAGTAAGTATTTGCGTGCATTTCCAGTTTCCCCACTCATTCTTCCATCGTTGTTTGTTATGTGTATGGAGATCCTAAGTTTCCACACTTTCCCAGAAACTTTAGCCTTAAGATGATCACTAATAAGTGTAACACGATGTCAAGGTCATAAACTATTTGCCATCAAAATATCCCTGACACCAAATTGATCATAATAGTAGCTTTGGTTACATCCACAAGTTTCTAACCCTATCTAAAAAGCACCCCAAAGCCCAATAACAAGTTTTATCTCAAACTAACACAGAAGGAAATACAAGATGTCATTTGATAGTGGTAGGATACCAAAAAATAGATATCTCACCAGATTCAGTTTCAGGTTCACAATTTTGAAGCCTCTTTTAAGCAATGTCAGAATTAAAAAAAAAAAAAAAAAAAAATCCTACTATGTGTTAAGTATGATCTATCCTTTTCTGTTCATACTTCATCAGTTAGAATCAACCATATATAGTCATGTAGTATAATAGTATCAAATGAAAGCTGCAAGTAAGTTGTGATTAATAAGCAACAACCAGACCTGAAATATACCAGACTTCCCTCCAATGCCCATAGCCTCTAGATCAATAGCCATACGAACAGTTTCACTCCAAGGATGCTGCAATGATGAATTTATTTTTACAGGCAAGATAAGCATTACTTTCCAAAAAATATGTGCTTCAGATACCAAAAAGAAGCACTGATACACTCCAAACTCTAAATAACAGAAGAGCAACTCCCAGATCAAAACAGATGAGAAAAATGAATAGAAAAGAATATATTTCAGGCATAACTCTTAAAAGAAGGACAAATTATTCTAGCATCTATCCTTGGAGCAGCAGGTCCAAATTCTGTGCAAAGAAGAAGTGAGTAAAATAGCTAACATCTTATCTAACTGTATGTGCTAAAGATTTAGCCTAAAAGAATGTAAAACTTCCACATGGATAGTTTATAAACTCTGCATACATCTGCATGTTCATAACCATCACATTTTTAAGAATCCAGCCACAACAAACCCACCAAAACCCAAATCATCCAAAAGACTATGAAACTTAACACCAATATGCAGAAATGCAACATAGTTTGTATAAAATTGTAATACTACCATTTGTAGATAAGCAGAGAAAAATAAACAATGGTTCAATTGTTGTCCTATAATAACAGATTATCCATATTCACCAATAAATATTGATATCACTTTCCACATGTGGAAAAAACATCTTTGTAGTGTTTTAAATTTCTTGTTTATGTTACATACTCAAATGAAAACAGTGAAACAAATTTTGCATGTTTAAAATACTTTGTAAAATGACTTTCAGATTATAGAAGCTACTCAGAAATGTTTTTGAAAATGTTATATAAATTATTTTCAAAGGATATTAACAACTTCAAATAGGTATTATAATTCACATAACTTCCATTTAATTGAAGAATAATTATATATTTGTAAAGCATGCTGCTATTATCTATTTTAAATATTTTGTTCAGTATTGTACTTTGAACTACAGTTCTTTAAACTAAACAATGAGTCTTAAATCTTAATATGAAGTGAACTTTATCAAAACTATTTTGACCCACTTCATTTTCAATAAATCTGTGGAATTTTGAGTGAAAAATGATTCTGGATTCCCTTCCTTTATTCAAATGAAAATAAAAAATTTTTATAAAGACCATGGTAACAAGCTTGCCACTAAAATCCCATGATATCAGCTAAGTAATATAGAGAAAATAAAATACATTAAATAGGCAATAAAACAGGGAAGTCATAACAGCAAATAATGAGCAATAAAAGGTTGACTTCAACAACAGAAATTCAGGGATCAAGATAATTATTTGATAATTAAGCTTGTGATCCTCTAAGATAACAAACAAAATCTGTGTATTTTATAATTTTTTAAATGCCAACATCATTCTCATATTATAATAGAAGACTGTGTTAAAAGTCCAAACAATGGAAAAGCATATACACAATAAAGTTAAGGTTGCAGTAACAAATCATTTCAAACCTGGGTTATGAAGCTGTGAGCACCATTCAGACCCTCCTCCTCCCCAGTATTAAATAAAAATATTATAGCTTTCTTCAATCCATGAGCCCATTGAGAAATTCCACGAGCAAGTTCCATCATAACAGCTATACAGGAACTGCAATCTCCAGCGCCATCTCTGTTACAACCATGCCATATCTTTAGCGGCTAATAATTAGGTGTTTTAAAATTCCAAGTCCTCAAATGTGGCAAAAGCAAATAACATTCAAAGCTTTCTCTCACATGCTTCAAATTCAGAAACAGAAAGCACCAAGTGTCATAAGGAAGGATAGACTATAAATATTTGAATCAAATATGTTCTTGGCAAGGAATACCAAAAAATGAAACCACAACTTCTCAAATGCAAGCAACTGTTCTGGTTAGAAATAATTTTTATAAATTTGCTGCAAAGCTTTCAATAAAACCACAAATTTCCTAAATTAATTTCTATGTCCGATTTGCTTGTATTTAAATTATCACTAAATAAATGAATCACAAGTGGTGCACCACAGAGGTGAACAGGCACTTATCTTTAACAAGGAGTACAAATTAGAAATCACCACATCAAAGTCAGAATTGGAAATTTTGCCTTTGTGATGTTGTAAAATATCATTTTTTTCATTCTTCAACTGCAGTTATGATCTAAAATTCCATAGGCACATAGCAGTACATATAGGTTACAGATGATTTCAGGTAACACATAATAACCTTAATTATAATTAGCACAGATAGAACAATGCATCAGTTAATTGAGTTTGATCAACAAAACCATCAACATCCTCCAAATATACAATGTAAAGATATTGCAATTTTTATTTATAAATTCCTGTATGGAAATACTTGCCATTCAGTTTTTTGTTTATTTTGGATAGAAAAGTGAAAAAGAAAAAAAAATAATTTCACAATCTTTTGCTGGATTATATAATTTATTTGATCTATACAAAGCCATTCATGTCATGAATACCTCAGATAACGAATCAGAAAAAACACACTCAAAGCCAGCATACAGCAGTATCTCAGCAAATCATCATCTTGCTAACTGCAAATGCAAGAGCCTTAGAATTATTCATTTTACCAAACCTACAAACTTATGAAGTGTGATCGCCAATATTTGACAATTTATATATTGGGTTCTATTTTATCAAGGAAGCATCTCATTAAAGTTGGGACTTCAGCAGCATCCCTAACTATGAGTCCATCTCCAATCCCTCATGAAGGAAAGAAAAAGTTATCGATCACTTAGCTGAAGTAGTTTTTCATAGCCATACATACAAGTATATACACTCACATAATAACAGTATATGGGGTCACAATGATAAATGTGCTTTGTTAATGACCATTTTAACTGAAAAGCTTAAGTTGTTAAGTGAAGGCCCATGAATAATTTTGTTATAATCTCTAACACACCCCTTCATGCAGAAGCCCTTTGGACTTCAAGTGTAGACAAAGCACAAGCCCACCATTCATTATGCCGAAACTCAACTTTAATTAAGAGAATGGAGGGCAAGGATTGAAATACCTAACCATTTGATCACAATGGCTCTAATACCATGTGAAAGACCATTTTAACTCAAAAACTTAAGATGTAACATGAAGGTCTATGAATAAGTTTTACTCTAATCTCTATCTCTAACAAGTTTGATAAACGGCAAACACCATGTTAGAAACATAATGATTGCATATAACAGCACAAAATTTAAGATGAAACAGACAAAGAAAACATACGTTGAAAAAACAGTATCGATATGAGAAGAGACTAGAATAGATTGCTCTCTTGCTTCAGCTACATATTTTGGCAAGATCCTCATAACAACATGTTTCAGATCTGAATAAACAAGTGTCTTCCCCATAAATAAACCATTGACCAGACGATTTGCACCCGATTTTGCATGGAAAAAATCCACTTCAACATCCACCTCCCAGTGAGCTGTTTTCTTAATAGTTTGACATGCTTCCAAAACATACTGCAATTGGAAGAATGCCGAAAGAAATGTACAATTAGCAAAGCATGGAGTAATAAATTACCAAAATTGGTTTAATAGTCAATTGTTGCTACCTTTGTCCATAATGTAAAATGAAGAAAGCAATCAAATTTATCGCAAAAAAGAAGGAGGGAGGAAAAGGAAGGACAAAAGGTACAATCGCAAGCATATGTTTATGCATTCAGACTGAGCCAGCCTCAGAAGGGAAAGAGATCTCATACGGTCCATCACAATAATAATGAAATATTAACTAATTTGTACATATGTTCCATACTAGGCCTAGCCCACAGTGCTTCTAAAATGAAATTCGGGTCAATTTATAAGTCCATTTTCTTTTAGTAAAACTAATCATAAGATTGCATAAAAAGGTTGAGGGATAATACAAACAAACAAAGCCTAGCTCTATCAGTTAACCTGATTTGAAACATTGAGAAATTAAAAATGGTAACTTCATGACGATGCAAAAGACGCTGAAAGCATTGTAGTCTGGTAAATATTCCTTTCTCTGTCCCTACTACAATGAAGCCCTCTGCCAGTACAATAAAAGAAGGCAACAAAAGAAAGAAGACTGAGACATAATAAAGGAACTTTATCTCTCTCATCAAGTTTAAAAAGATCTTTAACACATATTTTTCTAATTTACAAATGATAACTAGTCAATGAGACCTGAGAGTTATTTTTCACTACATCTTATTCAATGTCTGTACATTTAATATGTTCAGTAGTCTTGTCTTCGCAATTTCCCAATGTAAGAGAAACTTTGCTTTCAACTTGTCCAAGCTCACGTAAATATAGGAGGAACTAAGGAAGAAGGTATCAATATATAGCAAAATTTTCTAGATTGAGGAACCAACCTGCAGGGCAAAATCCAAAGCTTCAGAAGCAAGAGGATGCGGGCCCAACTCAGTCAAGGCCTTGACATGCTTCATTGCTTCAATCTCTGAGAAACCTCTCTTGCCTGCCTGTTCTGCAGTGAGAGGCACAGGCATGTTTTCAAACTGGTATCGGTAGATCGCCGAACAGCAATATGTGATTATCACAAACAATGTCAGCCACACATAGGAAGACCTCCTAGGGTTTCCAAGATGGAAGTTGGTATGGAAATCTTCAGCATCAGTAGACTTGCCACCTGCTTCATTACTACTCGATGGTTGAAAGGTGGTTGAAGAAGTTTCACGCCTCTTTCGCATTTTCTGCAAAGTCAACTGAGCAAAGAAACTTATAAAGAGGACAAATAAAAGACCGCAATTATCAATATGATTGTTCCACAGCCACTCAAAGAAAACAACTATAGAGAATATTAATTCAACGACCAATGGAAGATATTTTTAAATGGAGTTCACAAATTAAGCCAAAATGCAGAAGGAAAAGTAAGTTTCGATTGAAATCAAGTATGAAAATTCAATTGAGCAAACTGCTTATAAAGGCGAAAAATTCTCTAGAAGCCCACAAGTATGAATTATCAATGCCATGCACCGACAGCCACACACAAAGAGAACTAGGATGTAAAATATCAATTCATCAATCAATGGTACAATATCTTAAATTGGGGTTCAATAAATAAGCCAAAATGAAGAAGGAAAAGTAAGTTGTGCTAGAACCCAGTATGCGAATCGTAAGTGAATGAGACTCTAGCCAATTGGATAAGTCCAAGCGTAGAATTTTGAATCCCAGACAAGAAAACAACCATGAACTCATATATTATTTGCAAACCGAAAGCATATATATTATTGAACAGACTACACATTAAAAGATACTACAAGAAACAAATTTGTAGCGTTATGCCGCTGAAGAACCAAGGATAATATGATATGAGACTATAGAAAAAAAGCACAAGTCCTTGTATCTCACCAGGGAGGGAGGAAAGGAAGGTGAATGATAGGATTAGACAGAACTGAAAGTGTGCTCGGATTGCCGCAAAGTACTGAGATTGGAGATGGCGGAACTCTCAAGCGGAGGCACGCTGGTAGTTTGACTTCCAACTAACATAGCACCAAGTACAGCCAATAGGTTTAACTGGGGGTAAACATACGCCCAGTTACTTATATATTTTTCAATTATATTACGATAAATGTAATATTATAATAAATAATTATATAATTTTAAACTAAATTATATATTTTTAGATTATTAATTAGTTATATATTTATTATGAAATAATTAAACAAACATAATAATAAATATATAAAAAATTGTATTCAACTTTAATCTTTTAATAACATTTCCAGTTATTTAAAAGAAACAATTTAAAGGTATAAAAAATTTCATTTATCATATTTTCATTATAAATTTTTCTGATAAATAATTAAGTGAATTATGTTATATATTTTACCCAGTTTTTAATTCAGCTTCTATATTTTATTTAAAAAAATTTACATTTCTTATTCTTTTTAAGTGAGTTCTCAATGTTAATTCTATTATAACACCGTTATAAGAAAAATAAGCTTCCCTTAATTAATTAATAAATTTCTTATGGGTTGATAATGAACATTTTGGGTATTACTCATTCTCATACTCCCAAATGTTTCGCATTGGATTGATCACAGTCCAATTATCATGCAATTTGTTTACTCAATATTTTAAATTTTATCAATAGATTTCACCTTCCTTTAATGTTTACAAGTGGCTCTCTAAATGATCAACTAGTGATATTTCAAATATACTTTACGTACTTTTATTATTAAATTATAATTTTATTTGATTTTATTTAATCTACTTGAATTTGAATTTGAAGTTATTTAATTATAGTAATGTTGATTGATTCATTTATCTATAATGATTACTTATTTTATTTGTAAATATCACTTATTTCATTTGAAACCTCTTAATTACAGTTATATTTGATTACATTTATCAATTACAAATTAAAATATTTCATACTATTAAGAAATAATTATTTTCTTAATGAATGTAAAATGATTCCAATTAAACTGTGTCATAATTGATTCAATTAATATTTTAAATTATATCAATCAATGTTAATTTTATTTCTGTTCAAATAAAAGTGCCCTAAAGTTTTTTTTTTGAAATAAATAATTCTTACGTTTCCAACAAAAATTTTGGAACTCAAAACTACTCTCCTCTAAATTCATAAAAGTGCATGATTTTTATTATTTCACTTAATATAAATTAATTACAATAATATTTGATTGACGCTATCTTTATTATATTTCATTCTTTCAACATAATTTTCTTAATTACAGTTACACTTAAATGATTTCAAGTTTTTGTGAGCGAGGACGAAAGTGTTAAACTCTCACAAAAGTAAAAGAGTAACTAGCCTGCGAATGAAAGTAATGTGACTCACTTGCCTCAATATCTTAAATAATACTTATTTATACTATTTAATTAATTATAGATATGTTCTTGACATTTAATAATTTAAAAAAGAATTTCTTATATAATTATATCATATTTTTCAATTAATTAATAATATTTAGATAATTTTTACACCTTATTTACTTTCTTATTAACAATGTTCATGTAACACCATTTTCACAAAATATATAATTTATTATAAATTTTAGTTAAAATTATTATGAAACAATAATTATAAAAAATGTATTAAAATTAAAACATAATAGTATAATTATATATGTCATATCCTGAATTCTTAAAAATATTTAGGCATCACAACTTGCCATTAATATTAGAATTCAAGCTATGACTCAATAAATGTAATAATATTAATTTTCTTATAATCATTTAGGTGGCATGACCAGTTATAAATTATATGATTAATGAGATATAATATCTTACTAAAGTATTCATAAGGTTTGTAATATATATTAAATCAATATAGCCAGCCATTATTAAATATAATTTTAAATTATTAATAAGTACATAGTATACATATCATTAGTTAATGTGACTCACTTGCCTCAATATCTTAAATAATACTTATTTATACTATTTAATTAATTAAAGACATGCTCTTGACATTTAATAATTTAGAAAAAAAACTTATATGTTATTCCTTATATAATTATATCATATTTTTTAATTAATTAATAATATCAGGATAATTTTAACACATGATTCACTTTCTTATTAACAATGTTAATGTAACACCTTTTTTACGAAATATAGAATTTATTATAAATTTTAGTTAAAATTACTATAAAGCGATAATTATAAAAAATGTATTAAAACTAAAACATAATAATATAATTATAGATGTTATCTCTTGAATTTTTAAAAATCTTTAGGTAGTACAACTTGTTATTGATATTAGAATTCAAGTTGTCGTTCAAAAAATATAATAATATTAATTTTTTTATAATCATTTAGGCGATATGACCAATTATAAATTATAGGATTAATGAAATATAATGTATTATTAAGGTATTCATAAGGTTTGTAATAGAATTTCAAATTATCAATATGTACATAGTACACATATCATTAGTTAATTGGAGGAATATAATATAAATACGTAAGAAATGACAAATAAGTTTTTTCCTTTCAAAATTTATATTTGATATATTGAAAAATATAATTTAAATAAATTATTTTAATATTTTAATTGGTTTTACCCGATTATAGTCCAAACATTAAATTGCGAACTATTTCTCAATTTATTCGATGATCCATTTTTAAAATACTGCTATATCCATTTTTAATTCATTTCCATTTTTCGCTAGTTTTACTAACATTTAATTTGAAACAATAACTCTTTTTATTTTTTTATTGTTTACTAACATTAATTACTGCCTCATTCGTAATTTGGGTTTTTCCGGTGGATACCTAATTCGTAATATTGACATGTTATACTTGAAGAGAAATATAATTCAATTCTAAACTAAAGTTTAAATATAATTTTAATATTTCAATATTTAAAATATAAATATATTAATTTTGGCCAACAACAAAATATTCTTTTATTTTTTTGAAAAACAAAACATTTAAAATTGAAAATGAATGTTTTAAATATTTATGGAAATAAAAATTATTTTATTGTTAAAATTATTGTTAGGTCTTGATTAACTCTTTCATAAACAATTTACCCAATTTACTAATTGGCATGTTTAATCTTCCATCTTGGTAGGTTAGGATTACATGTCTATGTATAAACTAATCATTTAACTTGTTTTATTTAACTTGCAAGTGAAGTAAATATAAAGTTTAGGATTACATATCTATATATAAACTAATTATTTTAACTTATTTTATTTAATTTATAAGTTAAATGGGTCATCTCTCTTAATTTGACATTTTTTGGGTCACAAAATTTAAAAATTTTAAAAAATTAGTATTATGTTTAAAATTTTATTATAATTACTCGTTTTTAAAAGCAAAATTTGAATTTTTTAATTAAAAATTTATAAAATTTTATTATTTATTTTATGTTGTTTGGTTATTTGAGTTATTTAAATAATTATTTTAGTTTGTTTATTAAATTTTAAATAAATTTTTGAATATTCTAAATTTAAATTTAGTTATTTGAAATAGTTATTTAAATTTTACAATATTTTATTAACCATTAATTAAAAATTATTTATTACACATAATAAATAATACTTAATTAATAAAACTAATTGATAAATATTAATTATTATTAGTAGTAGGTGTAATAAATGATGTTTAATTAATTTTATTAATTAAAAATCATTTTTTATGTATAATAATTTTAAATCAGTGTTCTAAGTCAAAACTCAATTTTTTAAAAAATAAAATTAATTATTATTATAATTAATGTTATTTATTCAAAGTTTTAATAACTCAAACCAATTAACTCAATTCAATTAATTAGTGTGTTAAACGCACCGCTCAACCTATCAATATAGACATCTTTCTCATTCCCATTACGCAGATTCTCTCTCCTTTGTCAGCCTTTCACCAGTATTTGCCTCCAGCTGCAGACAGTAACCGCAGCAGTACTGGCCGTTCCTTTCCTTTTTTTCAGCAAAAGCCAAAATGGATCATTCTCTTCAGTTTTCTCTTTCCTTTTTCTCTTCTTCGATCACTTTACTACGATTCTGATTTTGCCTTTTATATGGTAGTTTTTGTTTTTCCAAAGCCATCATCATGTCCATGGTTCGCCCTTCAGTACACCCAATTGAAGCACCGCCACTCACAGATAATGCGCTGCCTAGGGCGAGGATGAAAGACGTACAGGGTATGCCGGGCACATTGGGAGGTCTTGCCTTGCGCTTTATTCAGTTTGTTTTCGCGGTCTTTGCCCTGTTTGTTATGGCCACCACCAGTGATTTCCCTTCCGTCACCGCTTTCCGGTATTCTAATTCATTCTCTGTCTTTCCTTTTATGCTATTCGTTTTGCATCTTACTTGCTGAGATATGCGTTATAATTGGGTTATAGCCCGAGCTTTATTCAATTCTTAAATTGATATATGTAGTTTAAAAGTTAGTAATTGGGTCTTTATGGTTTTAAAATTATTAATTTGATCCTGTTATTAAACTGGTTGGTGTGCTTGCAAATTATGCTAATATGGCCAATAATGTGCCAAATTGACACTCTAAGCATGCATGATTCTTGCAACAAATCGGATAAAAGTAAATATTGTAGTAAGGTACACTCACATGTGTGACATGGGATTAGTGGCCTGGGTAAATTGGCATGATTTGAATCATGTATATGCGTACCAAGTTGGCATATAATTCACCACGGCATTAGAATTTAATGGCATATTGATGGTAGTTTAATGGTAAGGACCGAATTAAAATTTTTAAAACTATAGGGTATCAGTTATAAACTTCCATATATAGGGATCAAATTAAAAATTGAGTAAAACTCCAGGTGCCAACAAAGTTTTTAATGAGTTGGAGATCATTAAGTATATCAAACTTTTACATGTACATGTCTGCTTTCTTATCTTCATGATGAACAAAACCAGATGATTAGGACTGATGGAATTTAATTGACATTTATTCGCTCACTTTCTTCTGCATGTGAACGTGTGAATACTTTTTTCACACTTAATACTATTTTGCTGTCGGGGGACAATATATTGATAATTGTTTAATACATATATACTGTTATATTTTTCTTACACACTAATACTTTTGGTGAATCTTTATGCTAATTTTCCTTGACTCTGAAACACAGAGTTCAGTGTTGTTTATCAATTTTAGGTTTTTTTTGTCAGGAGTAGATTTAAGGGGCAAAGCCCCTAACCCAATCTAGGAGTCCCATAGGGGCTAATTCTTTGTTGTAGCCTTTTGGAACCCTGTACTTTACAAGATCTGCAAGCAATTAGGTATTGGAAAGGAAATCAGTTTGTTGTTCAAGTAACTTCTGTTAGGTCTTTTTATGTTCAGCATTCAGCTTTATTTTCTCTGTCCCTGACTCTGTTATGGTTAATAGGATTGACTGCCTATTTCCTTGATGTGCATTTCTGTTTCTATGAATTATGCTTTTATGAACTTTGCTTTTTCCAGAAGTGGCTTAGCGTTTTAGTGAACCTTGCAAGAAGCATTGTAAATGTCACTTTATTCATTTGCCCATTGGTTGGGAAAAGTTGTTTTAATTGCCAGTTTACCGAAGCAAAACAAAATTCAATAGATGGGAATGTCAACAGGGGAGAGGGCAGGGGAATATGCTGTCCAATTAATTGTAGTGTTATCAGAGGTGATCCATTTTGGCCAGGAGGTGACCAATGGCAATTGTAGTGGCGTTTATTTTACAGTTCATTTTCTTCTTCTTAGCATAACAGGTTTTGTGATATTTGCTGTACCAGCTACCTAGTTGCTGCTGTCAGCCTGCAAAGCTTGTGGAGCCTCACTCTAGCAATTGCTGATATATATGCCATTTTAGTGCAGCGTAGCTTCAGGAATTCCAGAATTGTCAGCTTATTCTCTATTGGTGATGGAGTAAGACTATGATGTTAAACTTGGTTAACTTGTGCAGTTAAAATTCTTGTAAAATTTGTACTTCTTTTGTTTCTCACTATTCTTGCCAGCATACTTGGAAGTCTGGAGCATTGCTCCCATCACAAGTTAATTTGTTATCCGTGCAAGATGTCACCTTCATAATGCTAAAGAGATTAAATATGTTAATTTACCTATACTTCCTGCATTCATTAGTTGTTTGGTTGAAGAAAACCAGGGACACTATGATACACGGAACAGATAAAGAAAGCACAGAACGAATTGCACAAGATAAGTCCTCTAATTGATCAAAATAAACTTCTCATTATTCACTCCTAAGATGCAGGATTTCCACCTAACCCTTTTATATACACTCAAGGTTAAGCTGGTCTTAACCTCTAATGGTGCTTAATCCAATTAGCAGCTAACTAATCAGCATAACAACTACCTCTCCCCCGGAAAGATTCATTGCCTTCAAGTATCTTACAGGAACATCAGGAAATTGCTCCCTAATGTGGTCCTTTGGAATTTGTCTATGGTTCAGCTATGGAAAGTGCATTGGCCTACTCTTTGTTCATTCTTCCTCATCTCTCTCCTCCTGTTCCTGCACCATTATTTTAAACACTTGAGAGCTCGTACATTTTTTATCAAAAATATATTTTTCAGGACAGCAACAGTGTAATCCCTTCTTCCTCCTTTTGTCCATCTCCCATCTTGTCAACTGTTTCACCGGCATTTTTGGATTGGTTTTAAATCAGGGGTAGTTGAGGGTTCTTTAGATATTATTGGTAAGATTATATCAGTTGTATGGAAAGATTTTGGCAAGGAATAATTAATGAAAGATATTGAGCTCTAGGTTGCTAAAAGCTTGTAGATGGCTTTAATGGTGGCTTCCTGTAATCTAGCTAAGTGCATGGCATTAACTAGGCTTTTTTAAGCATCCTCACCAGTGCTTCAATTTTATCCTTGGGTCCTCCCAAGAAACAACTTATATCAACCTTCTCTGCCAACTCCAACTGAGAAATCAATTCTTTGAATTTTTCTTGATATTGGTCACCATTTCCTCCTGTTTCAGGCTCTTCAATTCCACCATAGGATCTACATGTAATATATTCCCAAAAAGATTGCCCAAGCATGTAATGTACTCCAACCAATCTAACTCCAGCTTCTTTCATGTCTTGACGAATGTTTGATGCCACTGAAGTGCTTTCCCTTCCAAATGCATACTAATCAACTTGACCCTTGGTTTGGTGTGGCATCCACATAAAAAGTGTTGCTTGCAGCAAAAACACCCACCCTTTAAAATCACTGCCATTGTCCGGCTAAAAGAAAACATACTGGCATTGAATTAGGAGAATCAATCCTTGTGAATCTTGTTGGAAATCAATAACCCATCTTTGAATTACCAGTATGATTCCTTCGTCTAAGCTTATCCATGGACAAACCAGCAACTTCACCATTGGAGCTCACCCCTGTTTACAAAACCTTTGCCGAGGCCTTTGTTAACATATTCTCCACTGGTTATCAAAATTCAGAGTTTTATAACTTTGGTCTGAGTCTGATCCAGTTCTTGCTCCAACTCCCTGAACTAATTATGAGCTCTCGTCTCTCTTGCCATCCTCTCCAAGATACTCTGATACTAAGTTGATTAACAGAAGAGAGAAAGAATGCACAGAATGAATTGCAGAAGATTACTCCATTATTCACGTCTAAGACACTCACAGGATTCCCAGTTAATCCTTTTATACACTCAGGAGTAAGCTGGTCATAATTTTGTTAGTTACTAACGACCAATTAACTACACCTGGTACTGTTAATCCAACTGGCAGCCTAACTAATCACCTGTAACACACTATCTTTTAAAGATAATAAGTGATATCAGTCTACTTGTATGCTTTGATATTGACTCCTCAAAATTACTTTTAATAAAATATGCTTTGTCACAATGCAGGCAGATATTCTTTGCACTGTGGAAGGTAATTTGGAAACAATTATTTTCTGCTAGATTGTTAAAATGGCTTTTTAGGTAGACTCTAGAAGCCATGGAATGAATGCAGCATACATATATGGTGTTTGTCATAACCAAAAAGAAAAATAAAAGGTTTATTTACACTTTGTGTTTCATGTTAAATGATGAGCTGTGTTAGTAATAGGAGTTAGCGAATTAGTTAGGAGACTGTTTTCTGTTATAACAGTCATTGTTGTTTGGGCTAACTGATTGCAAGAGAGGAAATCAGTATATAAGGTGTCTGGTGATGATATATCGAATTATACAAATGTTAATGGTGGACCTGAAAATTTTTTCCTGTGGTTTTACTGCAGATTACTTCAACACTTACGTTTGCTGCCTCTTGTGCTTCTGCTGGTATTACTGTCCTTATTGGCAATGATCTGAATGATTGTGCACAGAACCATTGCAGCAGGTTTGAGATAGCAACAGCCATGGCATTTATGAGTTGGTTCGCTGCTTCGCCATCCTTTCTTTTGAATTTCTGGACGCTGGCCTCCAAGTAGAAGTAACTAGTTTTTACATGTATTTATGGCATGATATAGTGTCTCTGCAAGTAGGACCTGTGTGCATGGCTCATGTTTAGTCTGAGAAGAGAAAAACCCTTTATTATACTAGATGCCATCACCATCATTTTGGCAACATCAATCTGCTAATCAAGCGAATAAGAAATTCCAAGAGTTGCTTCCAAAGTCTTGCTTCAAGCTAGACTATCATTGTTTTATCATCTGGGGCGACTATGAGTGTTCGAATTTTGTTTTCTTTTTTTTCCTTTTTTCCTTTTGTTTTCTAACTTTATTGTCGCAAAAGGTTATGTTAAGTGATTTGTTTTGACAGAGTCGTAGACTGAACTGCTGCCTTCTGTTTTTGGAATGCGGGGGTTCTTGTCAACTATGTTGTGCCTTGAAGGAGAAAGGAGGAGAAATCTAGTGGGACGTGGTGAAGAGAGATTCCTAAAACCTTCCATGGAGTATTCCCCATGTGTGAAAATGATTTCGTGATAGTGTGCTGTGTGTTACAATGGAATAGAGATGGTGTTTATTGTTCCTCTGCACGACAAAAGGGAGAAGCTAGGCAGAAAAAATGAGGGTGAATTGGTGAAAAGTGATGAGACGTGATGCTTGCTTTTTCTTTTAAGCTAAATTCATAGTTAAAAGAAAAAAAAAAGTGATTTAAAATTGACATAAAGCTTTTCTGCTGGGTCACATGAGTCTCATAAAAAAATAGACTTGTACAAAAAATCACACTTTTGCGGTGATTTATGCAAAACGCAAGTGATTTAAACATGATATAATTAATGACATGGCACTTAGAAAGTCCACATGTAAGAACGCCTTTGAACATGGTCATGAGCTGTTCCATCAAAATGTCCCGTCCGTCGATATTTAAAGGCTGAATTACTTTTTTGTTTTCAAAATTTTACTTAATTTTTTATTTTCTATGTATAGTTTTAATTTTAATTGACTGTTTGGCTTCAAATCATGTTAATATGTTTAATTACGTGTTATCTTAATATTTTAAACATATATAATTTATTTCAAAAAATAAAAGACAATGCGGCATGCGACACAACAATGAGGTTCGCTGGAAGTAGGGAAGTATAATTATTTTTTACGGGGAAAATGAAGAAAGGTGAAAAAGGTATCAAAATATAAGAATGATATTTTAATTAATTTATTGATATTTTAATGATTTTATAAATTAAAATTTTTAAATTTAGATAATGAAAAAAAGTTATTATAAAATTAATGATTTAAAAATTGATTGTATTTTCTTTTTGAAATTGCAGACTACAATCAAATATAACTATTATAATAGATAAATGCAAGTTTCTCTAAAATTTTGTAAGATATTAGATCATTGTTATTTCTGGCAAAAAAAATCATCGTTGTTTGAGTTATCAAATTTTTATGTAATAACATAAAATTCGTAAGATGTAAATTTTTATTTTTTATTTTATTTTTCATGTAATGATACTCTCAGGTCACAACTCCTATCTGCTTTTCAATTTTTTTTTTTGACGGAACTATCTGCTTTTCAATTGTTCAGATGAATTTGCTTCCTTTAATAAGTTCATTATTTCATATTTGATTATTGAAATCTAAAGTTTTTATTTTCAGTCAAAATTTTTTAGATATATTTTATTTATTCAAATTTTAATTTCAAATATAAAAAACTTCAATATACAACTAATTGTTACCTATATTTCTATTTCTGTATATGAAAAAGCTGTGATCTATTAATTTAAAATAGAAAAAGAGAGACATATCAAATTTGAATATTACCGAAAGAAAAAGTGAAAAACTACAAAAATGGTTTATCTTCTTCAGGTGACTTTTTAATACTGTATATTTCTTTCTATGCGACTTTCACCATCATAGGGACGATTCTTTTCGAACATTCCCGGCTTAATATTGAAGCCGTCGAGAAGCTGACAATGATTTCAATTCGGGCATGCCATTATTTGCTGCCCTGGTTATAGGCTTCGTTTCAAGTTTCAAAAGGAAGCGCTTTTTTTGTTCGGTCAGAAGAAAGATAGAAAGACCATAAGCTTACCCATTAGGTGATTTTGCTTTTGAAAATATTGTTTTAGGTTTGGAATTCGACCCTCGGAAGCCATGTCTAATCTTTCTCGCACTTCGAGTGCTCCATCCAAGAACGGTCTTCCGCCTCAGGAACTTCTTGACGATCTCTGCAGGTATGTTGTTGTGATTTCATTTTTCTCTGTACTCCTTTTGGTTTCGTGGAAGACGTAGGCAAAAGGGCATTGAACATTGGAAGCTTATCTGGGGTTTTCCCCCTATTTTTCTTGACTTCAATTGTATTCTTACGTATTGTTTAACCGCATCAGTGAGATCGTCGTTTATTATTGTCTTTGTGTGCGGAATACTGAGGATGCAAGTCGGATTTATGGTACATTTACAGAGGATTTAGAGTTTAAGTGGCTTATTCCCCACTTTATGGATGGTTACTTTATTGAGGATTTTTTTTTTTTGGGCTCCTTTTTTAGGCTTAACTATATCGAAGAATAGAATGTGCAAGATTTTGTCTATATCTAACAATGAGGTTTACAGTTGTATGATGAATGTAACATTCTGGAAAATCAATGTCAAAGATGATAAATATGCGAAAACAGAAAAGATATAATGACAAGAAACAGCAGAATAACAGCGGGAGTGCTTTTTTGAGTTGGTGATTTGTGTCTTCAGTCAAGAAAACATAAGTCCCACTTGTAAAACAGTAAAAGTATAAAGACCAGATGTCTGCAGGAATGTGTATCACTTTTGGGCTGTTCCTTGCTCTACTAAGACCTGACTTTCCTATCACAGATTACCAATAACGAATAAGATCAATCATACTAATTTGAAATACAGAATTTATTAGTGTAGGTTCGATCATCTTAGACCGTCAAATATCTCCTTGCTTAAGGGAAGTTTGTGCTTCTCTTTTAAAATTTTGATAATTAGACTGCATTATGGTGTATCATGATTCTTTTCTATGACTCCCTCCTCCTCCTTCTTCAAAGAGAAAAAGAAGCCTCACATTACTATAAAGGTCATGCTGGTAAACATATTTAGGAAAAGAATCTTTGCCAGAAATTCAATCTTTTTTATGCACTTTTAAAGAAATTCCAAGTTCAAACTAGTATCCACCTCATTTTTTTCTTTCAGGCAGTGGGGTCCCGGGGGGGGGGGGGGGGGGGGGGGGGGGGTGGGGGGTGGTGGGGTGGGTTCATCGATGGCATGAAGTTTTGGACCTTAGACCTTATGCAAACTATCCAAAGCCGTCACCTCTAGCCCACTCCCAGTAGCTTTACTATCCAGTGTCTGCCTTTTGTTCTTGACGTCCTATCTTTTCTTGTAGGTTGGTGTATTGTTGGTCAACTTCTGGATAATTACATTTGGTCCCCTTGTTGGATGTCAGCTACGCCATTGCTTGTTAAGCAACATGCATTACGTGCATTTCAATTCTCTCTTGTTTAAAGTGGCCTGGTTACTCTTGTTCTTAACATTCTTCTATAGCTTTTCAACTGACCTTCTTTTTCTTTTCTGGTTAAATTAAGATTAGACATTCTTACCCAAAAAATAGATGCATTTGACTTGATTTGTTGGGATAATTTGAAATCCATATTAAAATTGCTGTTACGATGGTTATAATACTGTATCATTTGTTTTCGTGAGTGTAATTATGGTTTTCTATATTGGTTTTTTCTAAATATACTCTTAAGTGTCTGTTTTATGCCATGTTGTTGCAGTCGATTTGTGTTAAATGTGCCGAAGGAAGATCTTCAATCATTTGAAAGGATCTTGTTTCTTGTGGAGTATGCCCATTGGTTTTATGAAGATAATTCTGTAGAAAATAATCCATCTCTGAAGTCATTCAATCTGAAGGAGTTCACTTCTTTATGTATCCTGTATCACTTCATTCTGGGGTTTTAGTCCATTCTGTTACTCTTATTTGCATCTGATAACTCAACTGTAGTTATACTTCTCTTTCATGCACTATTTTATGTTCCTCTTTTCGCTAAAGACAGGGAAATAATGATGTATGCTATTTTCTATAGTTTAGTCGTTGCTGGAAAATGGATGATTATGAGCAAATATTCAAAGAACATGGGATGCTTTACTTATAGGAAGTTTTTTTAAATCTCATCATTTTCCAGAATTTGCTATTTGGTAAACTTTTTTAGCCCCACTAGCTTTCGTTTTCATGCCATCTGATATTGACTAGCATTTGATGCTGCAGAATAAATCAATTAGAAAATAGAATAATATACTCGATTAAGGCATGAATTTGTTATGCTTTCTTCCTTCTATTTGACCCTTATTTCATATAGAACAAAGCATAACAATGTTTCTTCTTGTGATTATAAATCTGAATATTCCTCTTTTGCCTTTTTCTAAGGCTAAAATGGAATAGCCCCCTTCCACTTTGACCCTTTTGGCAAATGATCCTTGTGATTTCAATTTGGGCAGTTAACTTGCTTGAATCTTCAATAGGTAGCCAATAATCACTTCCATTTGCAAAGAAGTAAGAGTAAAAAAAAAATGGATCAATTGAACTAAGAATTGGGTAAAACTTAATTTAACAAGTGTGCTTTTGTGTACATATTCTTTCAATTTCATGATTTATGATATAGCATACTTAGTTAGCACTAAACAATTTATGTATTTTTAGATGGTTTGGGCTATTTGCCATATGTTCAATGTCCACGTGGGTTAATTGCCAAAAGCCTAAAATTGAAACCACAGTGGGTCATTGCACAGGGTCAAAGTTAAAGTAGGTTATATTTAATTTGAATTTTTCTTTAAGCATGAAAAATTGAAACTGCCTGCTAACTCAAACCTGAAAACAAAATTTTCTTGTTATTCTATCCGTACATCATAACATGATGTACGAGACCACCCATTTGCATCTGCATTCGTTTTTTCTTGAGAATCTAATGAAGATATTGATTTTTCTGATTATGATGATTGGGTTATGTACCACCATGCTAACATGCTTGTCCATGAATACACAGGAAAGCTATAGAAAGAATATGTTCTGTGAAAATTAAGGCATAGTTGTCTAAGCATTGGATAAAAATGCTAGTCATAATGGCAGTTTGGTGCTATATTTTTCCTACTCTCTATCCAAATCATCTAAGTGATTCTACCCTGTTTTCCTTAATAGACAGTAGTGTTTAATAGTTGTGATGTTTTGAAGCCTTATGTAGCCCATATTGATGACATATAGTTTGGTGCTATATTTTTCCTACTCTCTATCCAAATCATCTAAATGATTCTACCCTGCTTTCCTTAATAGACAGTAGTGTTTAATAGTTGTGATGTTTTGAAGCCTTATGTAGCCCATATTGATGACATATTCAAGGACTTCACCTCGTACAAGGTTCGTGTTCCAGTAACCGGGGCAATAATTCTAGACGAAACCTATGAAAGGGTAAGCTGTCAAGGAGTAATTACTAGCAGCAAAATGGTTATGTGCTTTTCTGTAGTAAGACAAATTTATTTGCATGGACTCTTTTTTAACTGCTGGGACTTTCCTTTTCTGTTATAATAATGGCCTGGAAATATTTTGCCACCTATCAACTAGAATGTGTTACCTTGTTCTTGTGCATTTTCTGGTCTTGATGATTTACAACTGCAGTTACAGTTTCTAACTTTTAAGAGTTCCAAATTAATTTTTTGTATCACTGTTGCCAATTAGAATGATCAAACTTGTAAGTTAACCAATGATGGCTAGCTATCTCAATGCAATCAATTCTTCACTTGGTTATCTGTACTTTTTCCTTGTGTGCAAGTATTGTTGTTGTGATTTTGGACATGCTTGTTCAGTTGCTGAAACTTTTTTGAAAGAAACAGCATATTTTGGGTTTGTTACCTGAACTGATTACATAGACAATATTATTGGATGCCTAGAGTCACAATATTTTAAAAATATAATTGAGTTCTTGCTATTCTGCATATGTAGCTAGCACAATTCCCTGTCACAAATGGCTATAGGTTATGGGGAGAGCTATAACTGGCTATCAGTAACTATGTCAACTCATTATTGGAGTACTGAAGTCTGAAGTTCAGTTTCTAAGGGAGTTCCTGTTCTAGTGATCAAGAAAAGTAGTTTCCCCACAACTTGTGCAGATGCAGCACCAAATGGCTTTTCATTTTGAGAATATGATCTTTGGATGAATTTGGTGAATCTCTTACATAAATGAGGTTTTGAATTTTGATGAAAGTGTAAAATTCAGAATTATAGAAAGTGTTATTGTAGATGAAGATGATTCTATGGTTGGTAAAATCCAGGGTGATATCTAAATGGAAGTGCACTGTTCCAATTGTGTTTTGAAATATCTACATTTGTTTTGCCCTTTGAAGTTTCTATATGAAGTCTCTGAAAACAATACGTACATATAGACATGCACACACACACACACACACACACATATATATATATATATATATCTATATCTATATATATATATATATATATGTATATATTGGGAAAATGACAGTTAGATATGTTGCAACCTTATTTCAGAAAATGCCCATTTGGTATCTAGGCAAGCTTCTATATGTTACAATTTTTCACCTACTTCTCTTGGTTCAAGTTGTTCTTTTATATGTGAATTTATAGGGGCTGGAAATATATCTGTCAGATTCATTTATTGGTTGGTTGAGCCATTAGTGTTGTCAAAGGCCCTCGCCACAGCGCCTAAGGCCCTAAGGCAAGGCTCTATCTAAATCCAGCACCTCTCATGGTGAGAGGCATTAGCTTCAGCCAAGCGCTCGCCTAGCAGCACCTTTGGTGCCTTTTTTGGCAGTCCAAGCTAGAGCGTTTTAGCGCCTTAGTTAACTTAGGCCTATTAGGGTTTTTTTCCCTACTTAGAGTTAACTTGAGAAGCTCAGCCCAAATGTTAAGTGCACTTAACATTATTGTGACTTTGTGAGTTATGACTTAATGATTATTATGCTTGAATGATGATAGTAGTGACCTAAATTAGTTCATTTGATGATTGTTTTGTCCCTTGACTTGATATTATTAGGATTCCAACAAATAGTTAATTTATATGTCAAATATAGTTATAAAGTTATAGTTATTTTTTTATCTTTTTTATATAGCATATTTTTAGCATTTTTTTCTATTTTGGCCTGTACTTCACTCGAGTGAGTGCCTTTATGGCGCCTCTCGCCTAAGGCATTTTAGAGGTACTTTTGCCTTTGTCTACATTGTAAGCCATATTACTTACATGTCTGCTATCAACAGTGCTTGCTAGTGAAAGGATGGAAAGGTTCAAGTTGGAGTTTTCCTCGTGGCAAAAAGAGCAAAGATGAAGAAGACCATGCATGCGCCATTAGAGAAGTAAGCATACTTTGTAGTTCTCACTCTCTCTGTATGCATGGCCTTCTTTCCATGTACAAAATGGATTGGGCCAGCAGTTGGGTATAGGAATGATACCCATTCATGACAAATTTAGGAGGTCTATGGTTTATTGTTATACACCATATATCTTGCATACTATGATATGAGATGCCATGGTATAAGATACCATAGTATTTATGTCACCATGTTTAATATGGTAATTGGTGTTATGTTACATCTGATGGAAGTAACATATTACTGTATGGTTGTGCATTTAATCTGAATTTTAAAATATGCCCTTTCCAAGTTTATATAAATTACATCTTTTGAATATGTTCTATTTATTTTTTGTGAATAGAAGTTTAACTATAAAATTAAAAGTTCATATGTGACTTATATCCTCTTCATCCATATAAAAAATAGAATACAATGTAAGTTTTTCAAAATTTGTGTATTATATTTTATATGCTTATTATAATTCTTTTATAAATAAAATTTTTGTGGAATTAATTACCATAGGAAAAAAGGGGTAAATTTGGTAATATACCAAAAAGAAAAAAATCTAACACATTCTGTGCTGTGTCATGAGATGACAGAATATTTTGGCTTTCATTAAATAACACCCTTTTTGCTAGGATGTGATATAGGTGTTATCTAAATGCCACCATATTATCACATAAAAGCATACTAAATGCTGTTATCCAATTCTGTTATCCAAGTTACTATTGTATGTGAGATGAAAGATTGAAGATCATAGTGTACCAAACACCTCCTTAGTTTAATTGAGGAAACCACAAGTAGTATGAATTGGCTAATCTATGTCCTACCAGGATTTTTGCCTTAGCTTTACTCTACTTGTTTGTGATGAATGCAGGTCATGGAAGAAACTGGTTTTGACGTTTCAAAGCTTCTTAAAAAAGACGAATACATTGAAGTTATTTTTGGACAGCAAAGAGTGCGGCTATACATTATTGCTGGCGTGAAGGATGATACACCTTTTGCACCACTTACCAAAAAAGAGATCAGTGTATGTGATTCTTTTCATGAATAAATTTATTTTGAAGGTTTCTATGTGCTTGACAATGAATTAATATCAATATATTACACCACTGGAGTTCTAAATATATGCTTTCCAGAACTCCCATAATATATATATATATATATATATGTATATCGTTTATTTTTATTGGAATATGGTCTGAGTTAGTTTTGTAGACATACTTCTTGTAACGGGGGTACATGTATAATTGCATATATGTCCATATAAATCTACCTTAAATTAAATTTGTAATACGGTAATGTGTTTCTTTTCCCTTTATCATGCCCCAAGTTCAACTTTAAAGTCTGATGGAGAGATCTTGCTTAGATATTGTTTCAAGGAACAGAAGTGGAAGATTTTTTGCCCTCCCATTAGGATCTGCTAATTGAAGCAGGCCTCTCTGTTCTTGGCGTTTAAAGGCTTAGAGTGAGCTGATTTATGTTAATTGATGAAGAGGAAGTGGGATCTTTCATTTATGGTCTCACATTTGGCTAGAATATTGGGATGCATGGAAAGAACTTGCCAGCTAGAAATTTAGAATAAGAGTGTAATGGGGTGAAGAAAGGATTTTCAAACATAAACTATTGACAGCTCCTCTGGATTAGGACTTCGGACTAGTGATGAAACAAGACAATTAAATTAAGGCACACAAAATCTAATTTAATCTAATGTAAATTATCTATACCATTATGGAGGAGACCCCAAGTTGATCTCTTGTTAACAAGTTTATAAAAAAAAAAAAAAAACGTGAAATAAATGTATCACTGCTGTCAACCCACCCGTCCTGCTTTATAGAGAGGTATTTCCTATAATTATGTTTTAATCTGTTACACAAAGAGGTGAAGGACAAAGAGGGAGGATACTGAAAGCTTTGGAAATGAAAAGAGTCTATATGCCTATGTAGAAAGGGGTTTTACCTAAATTTAAGCTTATGAATTTCTTGAGTAAAAATATCAATATAAATACTGGAACAATTTTATTTTTTTTTTTAAAAGAAAATCTCCAATGCTCATACAACAGTATTGAACTGAGAAGAGTTTAAAATTAAAATGAAGTACTGTATAACTTGGTAGGTAGATAAAAAGTAAATTGGCTTTTGGAAAATAATAACTTAACTAATAAAATAGTCAAATTTAATATTTCTTTTTTAGATAATAAATATCATAATTTGAACATTTGATTATATGCCATCAAATTATAAGGTAATTTTATGTTTTTAAAGCCTCAGAATAATTGCTATGATATGAACAAGATAAGCAAATATTGTGTTAGTGTTGGCCCTGTTTTCTTGGATGTAATCTGGAATAAAGATGCATATGTTGCATATATTTTGAAATTTTTTATTTTTTTAATTGAATATTGTGTAATAATTATAGCAACTCATGGTCCCTTGCGGAGTATGGGAGAACCTTAGCATTTCATTTTTGCCATCAAAATTGAATCAGTTAATGTACACTGTTAATTTTAAAAGCTTGGATCTTTTCTAGTTTTGGCCATCATTTTTTGGTTGTTGCACTTCTTTTTGATAGAATATGTTCTGTAGCCCAAAAAGTTTAAACATGATTGCTTTTCTTGGTTCTTAATTTCTTATGTCTTGAGTCACATGAAATTATCTTCATGTGATCTATCCTGAAAGGCATGAATATGTAGGTGATGAAATGCTGAGAGAATTATTTGTGCGACCTGCATGCAGGAAATTGCATGGCAGCGGCTTGATGAACTTCAGCCAGCAAGTGATGAAGTGATTTCTCGTGGGATCACTGGCCTCAAGCTTTACATGGTGGCCCCTTTCCTTGGGTGAGTGCAGCTACTTATAATATTGATGATTTTGGTGATCATTCCTTATGGTGTCCAAGTGAACAAAGATTCTGTCCCTACATTTGCAGATCATTGAAAGCTTGGATTTCAGCACATCAACCGCCAGTATCTCCAAGGCTTGATCTGCCTCTTAAAGGTAAGCCTTATTTTTTAGCAAATTTTGGTAGGTTAGAAACATCAGGTATCTTATTGGTGACAGCGAACTACTGAAAGTAGTGGGCTTGAAAGTTCTTAATTAATCACAAAGATCATAGGTGAAGTTTAGCTATGAAACTCCTGGTTATTGCTGGATTATGATTTAGTTTCCATCAACTGGATCTATGATGTGTTATGCAATTTTATGGACATCAAATTTCATGCATCTCATCTGAGGCACAGATATGAGATTTGTGAAGTTTGATGTGCCATCATAGGTTTTAGTTAGCTTGAGTGCTGTGCATATTTATTTGCTACAATCAAAAGGAAAGCCACTTCTGTAAGGTTACCTGTTTTAATTTGAGTACTGTAATGCATTTTCTAGTTTGGTCCTTGTAGAAGTTTCAGTCATACGTCTTTATATTAGTCTGTGATGGCTAACAAACTACTGCTTTGTCAAGGAATTTGTGTGTGGAAAGCGAAGAACAGTTCTATTGGAAGTAGCTCAATGACAATGGACAGCCAACCAGCAATACCTGAGTCTGATTCTCAGTCTGTTGACATGGGGCCTGGCAGGAGCTTTAGGAACTTTAGATTTGATACTGCTCCAATTTTACAAGCAATGGAAGCTGGCTTTTCTTCTTGAAGGTCCAGACCAGAAACTTTCCTGTAAAGTTCATATAACTGATTGATTGCCACCATTTCACTTGTATGTGAAGTTGATATTAATCACTCTTCATGCTAATTAGGTAGCTGTTCATGATGTATATCTACTTGTCTGGTTTGAGTACCATGTACATTGTGTACAGGAAGCCATTGTGCCTAAGTAGTATGCTCTGTTAGTTTGGAATTATCAGTAGAACTAGAAAAGGAGTCTTTGGTAGAAGTTGCCCTCCTCCTTTGTTAGCACTTTTATTCATGGAAGGAGTCGAAGAGAAAGTCAGATAGAAATGATGAACTTGCTTTTTTATCATTATGCCTTTAGTAAGTTTTGCTAGTTTACTGTCGTCTACTGCACATCATCTATACCAGGGGCTCGTTGATATGATTGACAACTTATTAGCTGAGGTATCATTACATTTTGTAATAATATTTACCTGTATAATAATGTCTATTCACCCCAAAATTTTATACTTTATATAGATTATAGATTGAGTGAACTAAATATGATTTTTGAACTGTTGAGCTCTGATGGGTCTGAGCCTTATAGGCCCTAGATGACCAAAGTCTATGAGAGAAGGGCCAAGGATTCTTGAAAAAGTACGAGGGCATAAAAGGAAATTGAACCATGTAACTAAATGGTGAGTCAGGAGAGGGAGAGAAAGAGAGAAAGAGGGGGGGGGGGGGGGGGGGAAGAAAACGTTGAGAATATATGATGAGGGAAAGGGGGGGTGAGAGAGGCAGGAAAAGTCTGGACAGTGGAAAGACCTTAGCCTCTTGAGTGCTAAGGAAGAATCCTGCTTGTTTATCGTTTATTTTATCCTTTTTTTTTTTTCTTTTGGAATTACTCTGTAATCCCTATCTCGCTACTTTCATTGGGATTTCTACTTGTTAATAGCTAAAAAAGAATACAGAGCAGGCTTGAAGTTCCGGCAAACTCATTTAGTGTTTCCTTATGAACTAGTAAGTTGGAAGTACTAGCATACAAGTATGTTATTTTGGATAATTTATAGGTGCACTCATTAAATTTCCTGAAAAACTTGTTCACTATTCAAATTTTGTTAAACCTTCTGCTACTACTGTGAACTCATTTTTGATAACTAGTAGCTTGCATTGCCCTGCTCTATTTATCAGCTGGTATGGTTTTCTGTAGATAAGGTTCAGTTACCAGGCTATGTTTTTTTCTGTTCATGTTGTTTTGTAGGCTGATCTTTGATGTTAGATTACTAAATTGGTGAACTATATAAATGAGGCTAGTATTTCTAGCCTTACATAGCTAAGGAAGGAGGAGCAACTATATGTTTGTTTATCATTGGGGTGACCCTTTCTCTATATAGAGTCCAGGATGTCTACTTTTTGAATGGGCAAGTGGATCCGATGATAAATTCATAAATACAGACAGCTTTCTTGACTTCTTTCATTTTTATATCTCTCAATCATACATGGTTATAATAGTCTTGTAGATATTGCATAAACTAGAGAAATCGCTGATATACTAACAATCCTTAGGTCATTTAGATGACCTGGAATACATAGCAACATAACAGTCAAAGGCAAATCAGATAGAAATGCAGAAAACTAATGACTCTTGATGCAAAATTTGGTAATAAAAAAAAAGTTAACAATAAGAAGAGTCCATTGATACCTGACTTAAGTGGTTTTGGGTACTCATTGATCAGAAAAAGCACTATCATATGTTACCTTAAAATACTTACTATAAAATGTAACACTTTAATTGCTTTGCCACAGTGAAGAATACAACAGTATAACCATATATTAAGGGGGGAAAATGGATCATACAAAGTAGCATTCTGATAGCACCATTAATTGTGTTGCAAAAATCAAGATTTGACGCTAAAGTCATCAAATCTATATATAGACTTTGTCTTTTAGCATTTGCTTTTGTATGTAGCATGTAGGCTTTTGTCTTTTTAGACACTACTAGTTCAAAGTATTATAGATAATGTGAGGAAGTCCATGGCGGATTGTGTATACTCTTCTCAATACAAACCACATCACTACATAATATATGTGGGTGACGTCTAGACCTTAGTATATATTTTGGTCCAAACATGTTTTAATGTTGTGATTAAACTCATTGACCCAAAATTTACTATTTTTTTGAAAGTCAATATGTAACTAGTTAAAGGTGCAAAAACAATCACTAGCATGCCAAACAACTAATACTCTTTTTTTAATTTTTTTGGTGATATTTCTTTATAAAAAATTTTCTTCATAGCTGGGGAATCAATTATTCTATATTTTCTTTGTCATTGAAACGCCCCATTATTTTTTAAAGAAGAGATAATTATATTGACAAACAGAATAGCTAGCCCAACAATGTTCTAAAATTCTTATCTTATCTACTTTGAATATTTAATTGTACTAATAAAAAGTGCATAATTATATTGAACTTTGATATAAACAGATGTTAAGCTAGTCTTGCAAGGTAAGTTTTAAAAATGTTCTTCAGATGGCTGCCCACTTTTCCTGCACTCCATTATACTTTGAACACTTTTGATTAATTTTTTTCAAGGGTATAAATGATATACTTTTCTCTAATACTTCGGTGAATTTGTGGACACGTAGATTTACACGCATTTTAATTAAATACTTCTTTAATCCAATCCAAAATACGTCATTTACAGCAAAAGCATTTGGCAAAATTAAAATTAGTACATATAACAATGTATCTAATCATATATCACTTATCTCTGCTTGCACCACTACATTATCTCCTTTGACATATACATAATGTTCTTTAATATGGGATCATCTAATTAGTTTTATTTATTCTTCAAGAATTTTGTTCATTAAAATTAATAAATTTTCAAATGATTAATCCAATTTTTCAAAAAAAGTCAAATATGCTTGTTTGAATTCTGTTCTTTTTTAATTTTCAGAAACAAACTGAACAGGGGAGAAAAAGTTCTTTGATTGTGTTATTTTCATTTATTATTCTAGAAAACTAAATAAATAGTAGTTTTCTAAAAATGTAAAACTCAAGAGCATGTTCTGGTCTTTTATTTTCCAGAATCAAGAGGAAACAAAGAAAACGTCTTTAGATAACAATTTTAATTAATGACATAATTTTGACGAAAATATACAAAACATTTTGAGAAAATAAATTTCATTGAAACATGTTTTCCAGTTTTTTTATTTTCAAATTTCTTTTAATACAATTTAACAAAACCTTCAAGAACATAGAAAATAAAATCAAACAAACCTGAAATTTCTTTTTTCAATCGTTACTCAATTATTAGAGAGAGAAAACTTTACTGCTTCCAATTCACAAGCAACAGAAAGAAATGGGAAAAAAATAAATAAATATGTAAAGTATTAATTATATATAAATTAATTTTAAATTCATGACTGGCAAAGGAAATGATGCCTTCTCAACTCTCGAAAGGTAGCATATGCATGATTTGTTTATTATTTCATGTGTCTTCAAAGCCTTGTTTGTAGCATTACATATATTTAGTATATCTTATTTTTAAATTTAAATAAATTTTTCATTAAATTTATATATAATACATACATCAAGAAGGAAAAATTTTGATAATGTTTCAAAGTGCTGTGCTAGCCAACCCACCAATGCAAATGAGATTCTCTTTGTCAAATAGTAACATATGATTTGTTTAATCAAACACAAAGTTTGCCATTAAATTTCCTAATCTTAAGTGAAGGGCTAATTAATATATAATGGTATGTGACATTGAATAGCTTATCCTTAAATATATTTTATATATAGGGCTGGCTATGTGCTCCTATAATTAATTAACAGCCACAAAATTAATGGTTAAATATATAATTTTTTTTTTATATTTCAGGATTACAGAGTGGCAGTAATTGTCACCTAATTAATCCCCCCATTTTAAAAGTGCAATGATGTGAGGTCCAGAGTCTAAAGAATAAAGTCTATATAATATATAATAATAAGAATAACTATGATAAGTAAACAAAGCCATAAACAAGGCTCGAGTGATAAATATATCCACGAGATTAAGAATTTTTACATTTTCTTTAAAAAAAAATTGTTGTCGTAAGTCTGATTGCATAATTTATTTAATGTGAGACATTAGATTAAAATTAAAAATTAGATGCAGTTAAAATTAAAATGTTTAATGATGACTGAATTTAATTAAATTTGATTAGATCTGTATTATTCCTTCAATAATAATCGTTCCATTCCTGAAAATCCATTTCAGTTATAGACCCTAAGTTAATTAAACACAAACTAAAAGATTGTGTCTAATATTTTGCTTGCTCAACAATCATAAGATGAGGAAGATTGAATTCTTGGCACAGAATCAGCCAATGAATAATGCCCACTTACGTGGGAAATAGCAGGAGTGGAAATCAAGACACATATACTCTTCTCATAATATAGTAATATAAATAATTTATATTCAGAAAAATAATATTTCAATTTGGAAGTAGAATTATGATTTATCCTAGCCATATGTAAGTATCAGTGTATCAGAACCAGGGATATAAAGTATAAATTGACTAGCCTTGTGGTGTCGCCATGCATGTCACCCATATGCTGATAGTATCACGTTTGATTTTGATTACTATGAAAAGGAAAGTTAATAATAATTTCTTTTAAATTTTTTTATAATTTTATTAATATAAATAAACGTGTGTATAATAATTTATATATATATATATATATGCACATATATATGTACATGCGCTCATGTACTTGTATATACATGAATTTGTTTACATAAACATGTGTAGAGAATAATTTATATATGTGAGTAATATTTTTTATATAAAGAGATATAATAATTATTGAGATTAGAAGTTCCTTAAAATTCGTTTTATTTAAGATAATTAAAAATATTAAAGAGTAGAGAATAAGGGAAGTGATTCAAATCCCTTGATCTTCTTCTTCTGATATTTCCCTCCTTTTCTCTCCATTCTTTTTTCATTTCTATTTTTTCTCTTGCAAACATACTCTTAAAAATCTGTATGAAATAATGTTTTATTACTGTACACATATCCTTGAATGATCTAATAATTAAAGAATTCAATTTCTAAAACATCAAATTGTATTTGTGCACACCAAAAATAAACTTTAGATGCACTTATACTTAACCTAATAAAATAGAGTCAAATTTGCATGTAGTGTTGTAATAAATTGCTGTTATGAGACCTAATATTATAATAAAATTTAATTATTTAATAATATACATTTATATATCATAATAGAGTTTCATGCATTTAATGAACTCAATATTAAAGTAACAGTGATGATGATATGTTTTGAAAAAATGTTATATTTTTTTAATTATAATCTAATTTATTATTAAATATTACCCAATAAAACATAATTTTTGTTCATTTTAATAGATATAATTATGATTAAATTCATTAATTATCAAAAAGAAAATATTTCAATAAAATATTAATTAATGATTAAGTATATCATAATTAAAAATATGACATTACCAAAATATTAAAATATGATTTAGTAAATAAATAATAAATAAATGATTTAAATCTTTTAATAAAAAATTGTTGCAGTAAAATGCATGGTTGATGAGAAATGTATGTAAAAAATATGAAGAGCAAGACCCATGGTAATAATTGTAGGTAAAAATCTTTAAATTAAATATTTTAATTAAAAGAAGCTAATTTTTATCATTTAAAAGAATCAAGCTCTTAAAAATAATATATATATATATATATATATATTAAAAATATAAATTAAAATTATATAAAAATTAAAAAATTTTCCCTTTGATCCATCTCTGGACGGCTGGTAGGCAGATGGCAATGTCAATGTTTGACAAAAACCGAGTTGGATATTTGTAGTATTTGTATTTGAGATCTAGATTATTAAATATTTATTTAATAATTTAAATTTTAATAAATATTAAATGGTGTGTATCAATTTTATAAAATTTGAATTATTAAATTTTTATTTATTAGTCCAAATTTCATTAATTTTACCTATATTTAAAATTTTCAAATACAAAAATTCATTTCCGACAAAAACTTAGGTGGCGAGGTACGTGGATAGAGTGGATAGATAGGGAGGCGGCCACGTTCGTGGCATGGAGAAGTAAACAGTGTTGCTTGAAGCATATGGGTGAGCTCAACCAAGATTCGTCGGCATCAAGATTCTTCTACCCAGATATAAACATAGCTTTTGTTCCACGCCAGCAATAAGCTCAGATAATATTATTTATTAATTTTTGTCTTAATTTTACAAATTTTTTTTTTAATAACGTGAGACAAAGTCTAAAGATAATTCTGACAATAGTTTTAAAAATGGGAAAATAAATTGTGACCAATCATTGCTCTTGAACATCTAAATCTTTAAAAAAAGAAGATCGTTTATTCCTTGATAATGTAGCTGTTTCTTTGCCACAGTGACAAATTATATATAAACTACGCTATTTATAGCCATTAAAAATTGTAAAATTTTTGAAAAAAAAATCATATTTAAAGACTATAAATTTAACATATTTATTATAAAAATTTCATAATTATTCTGAATAATCTAAGAATTAAAAATTTTTAAAATTTTGAAGGACCTTAACATTAAGTTTTAAAATCCATATGCCAAAATATTTTCAAATCAACAAAACATTTGATTCCTGTACCCTTTAAAATAATTTCATACTTTAATATTAATGGCAATAAATATATTAAACTTATGGCATTTAAATATAATTTTTTAAAAAAATTAGATTATAAGGACAGAAAAGGAAGATTCCGAACCTTTAAATTAGTTCATTTCATATATTAAGCTTCAATCAGAGGTATTTTTTTCCCTGCTTTAGTTGTATCTCCGGCGTATATGATGAAAAAACAAAAAGATTACACCTTATACCCATGTACAATGAATACAAAAAAATAGATGAGATAATATTAATTATTAATTTTAGTTTATTTTTTTAAAATTATTTTAATAACTAAATTCATGTGAGACAACGTGTAAAGATAATTCTGACAATAGTACCATAAAATAAATAAAAAAATTGTGACCAATCATTGTTCTTGAACAGATCTAATTTTTTTTAAAAAAAATAATATCCTCAATAGTTTGATAATGTGCTTATTTCTTATGGTTCAAATGAACTAAAAATATGATGTCCTCTAATTAATTGTAGTAATGATTTTCATTTAATACTTTTTGTGTTGGTGATATATTAAGTATAAACTACGCTGTTTATAGCCACTAAAACTTATAAAATTTAAAGAAAAAATATATTAAGAAATATAATTTTAACTTATTTACAATAAAAAAATTTGAATTTTGAAATTATAATAAATAATTTAAGGATCAAATTGTTTTCATTATTGATGCAAAACTCACTCATGATGTATTTAAATACCAAGTCCAATATATTTCAAACTTTAAAATTATTGATGATAAATATATTAACTTAAGTATAATTTTTTCCAAAATTAAATTATAAAGACAGAAAAGAAAGATTCGCAAACCATTAAAACCCTGAAGCTTTTGTGGTGTTCTGTCATTATGTTTGACTATGCTTTAAAGGTTACGAAATTTGTTCTTGGTCTAGTCATTTAGAAAAAGTATAAAGTATGTCCAGCATCATGTATCTTACTTTATTTAATTATGTCCATCGCATGAATTCCCCAGAATTCCAGAAAACTCCAAAGCTCACATAATTGATCTTTTGTGTCATCATTTTACTTAATTATAGATACTTGTGTAAAGGCTTAACAAAACAATTATTTCACTAGACGTGCCCAGAAATTCAAATCACAAATTTACTGGTTATTAAATTTAAAATTTAAACAGTAGCTAATTGTACAGTAAGTAAATGCATAATTGTATATTATCTAATTGTTTTTCATCAAAACCTCCAATCTTGATGGGTCTAGGAAAATAATTGTAACCAAGTTGCATAGGAAGAATTATTAATAAAGAAAAGTTTCCAATAATATATAGTATTATAAAATATGTTAAAAGTCGTAGCACTAGACAATAACATTGAAGGATAAAAAAAAAAAATTTGACACAAAATATTTACGTAAAAATCCCTTTCGTATGAGGAGAAACTCACGAACAAAAATGAAAAATACCTACACTAATTCAAGATATTGTATAATATTTTTTTGAATGTGAGAATAGAACAATTAAACTCTTTCTCTCTAAAAAAACAAAAAAACACATAATTCTCTCTCTCAAGTGGAAAAACAACTACTCACTCTCTCAACAAAAGTGATTTCACTACTCTTACAACACTTCACACTCTAATGTCAAACCCTAAAGAGAAAGACTATAATTATAGACATCATCTTCAAAAATTTTCTACAACCTTATCTTCCACTTAATAAAAAGTTGACAACTTTATCGTTCACTTTATCAAAATGTGCTAACTTTATTTTTCACTTTGTTAAAGGGTATCAACTTTGTTTTTCACTTTGTTAAAATGTGCCAATTTTATCTTTTACTTTGTCAAAAATTACTAACTTTATTTTTTACTTTGTTAAAAGTGACAACCAATTTTCAACTAACTTTATTTTTGTCAAAAAAAAGTAGTAACAAAATTTCTGCCATCTTTTATTTATTGTCAAAAAATAGCCATCAAATTTGTCTTTACCTTTTTGATAATCTCCCACTTAAAGTTAAATTTGGTGGGTTTAAAGTCTTTTCTCTTCTTGCTATCTCTATTTGCTCATGTCTTTGCTAGAGATATTTAGTGGCAACCTTGGGCATATTTACTCTTCCTTCTTCTACCACTTCTCTTACAAAAGTGATATTGAACTTCAATGTGTTTTGTTTATGAATGAAATATTGGATTTCTTGCAAGGTGCAAAGCACTTTGACTATTGCAGTATACAAGAATTTTAAGTTTCTTGTGCCTAAGCTTATCCAATAACCTTTGCATCCAAATTGCTTCCTTGCATGCTTGTGTAGCTATCATATACTTTGCTTTTATAGTAGACAAGGTCACAATGGTTTGTAATTTAGATAACCATCTCACAGCTACTCCTGTAAGTGTGAACACATAACTTGTGGTAGATTTTCTTTTATTAATATCACTAGCAAAATCAGAATTAACATAATTAGAATTAACATAGTCTTTGACAGTAAATTCATATCCTCTATAACACAATGCAGCATTTGAGGTCCATTTAATGTATTTAAGGGTCCTTTTCACTGCATTCCAATGCTTTCTACTAAGATTTGCCATAAATATGTTGATAATGCCTATTGCCTTAGCTATATTTGGCCACGTATAGATCATGGCATACATAAGGCTCCCTATTGTTGATGTATACAGTACTCGAGACATTTTTATCCTCTTCGCTTCACTGCCTGGACTCATACTTGAGGATAATTTGTAATTGATAGAAAGTGGGGTAGAAATTAGGTTACAGTCTTGCATGTTGAAGTGTCTCAAGACTTTATTTAGATAATTCTTTTGTGAAATCCAAATATTCTTATCTTTTTGGTCACGGTGAATTTGTATCCTTAAATCTTGTTTGTTGGTCCTAAATCTTTCATATCGAATTCTTTGGCCAATTGTCTCTAGAGTTCTTGGACTCGATCTTTATTAAGGCCTATTACCAACAAGTCATCGATGTATAATAGCAAAATGATAAAACCACTTTCATCAAATCTATTATGATATGCACAATAGTCTAAACTCAGTCTATTATACCCAAGATTGATAATAAAGGAATTAAATATTTTGTACCAACACCTTGGCACCTGCTTTAAACCGTATAGAGATTTGGTTAACCTGTAAACTAAGTTTTTTTCCCTTTTTTCTTTAAATCGGTTGGAGCATATATATCTCTTCTACAAGTTCTCCATGTAGAAAAGTTGTTTTCATATCAAATTGCTCTAAATGCAAATCAAACTTAGCACATATAACCAGGACCACTCTTATAGTTGTAAGTCTAACAACTGGAGAAAATACCTCATTGAAGTTAATCCTTTCCTTATGAGCATATCCTTTCACCCCCAGCCTCGCACAATATTTTTCTACTTTGTCATTTCCATTGTGTTGGATTTTGTAAACCCATTTGTTCTCGATGGCTTTTCTTCCTTATGGCAATGGAACAAGTTCCCATGTTTTGTTTTTATGCATGGCTTCCATCTCTTGTTGCATTGCTGTCATCCACAGGGAAGCATTTGGACTTGTTATAGCCTCTTGAAATGTTGAAAGCTCTCATTCTTCTGTGAAAAGATAGTATGCATTGTGGCTTGCCATAACATAATCTAAATGCCAATATGTTGTACTTCATTGACAGATTAACCATCAGACTTCCATGTTAGCCTTATTTAGTGGTTGTTCCTTGTGCTTTGGTTCCGCTCTAGAAGAATTATTGTTTCTAGTTTGAATGGTAGTAGTCTCTTTTGTAGTGTCACTCTCTTTTTCTTTATTTTGCAACTTGTGTTAAGCAAATATTACATCTCTGCTAACTACAACCTTATTGGCAGTGGGATCCCATAAGCGATACCCCTTTACACCTTTAATATAACCCAAGAATATAGATTTCTTGGATTTCAGATCTAATTTTAATCTTTATTAAGGTTTTTACATTACATATGCCAAACATCCAAACACATGTAAGGATGAATAATCAACTGATTTACCATTCCACATCTCCATTGGAGTCTTCAAACCAATAGCTATTGATGGTGATCAATTTATCACAAAGCTAGCAGTTTTAACTGCCTCTACCCATAAATACTTCTAATTTTATAGTTTTAACATAGCTTTTGTTATTTTTAAGAGAGTTCTATTCTTCCTCTCTACCACACTTTGTTAAGGTGTATCAGCAACTGTGAATTGCCTTTGAATACCTTCTTTTTTTTTAAAATGCCAAGAAGTCACCATTTATGTACTATCCTTCATAACCTGTCCTTAAGCATTTGATCTTTTGTCCAGGTTCAAGTTCCACTCGCGGTTTGAATTCCTTGAACATTAGAAACACATCTAACTTCTTCTTGGTTAGGTACACCTATGCTCTTCTGGAGTAATCATTAATGAAGGACACAAAATATTTTGCACCTTCTAAAGATGTTACTGGTGATTCCCACACATCTGAATGAATTAAGTCTAGTATGTGTTTACTTTTTGCAATAGATCTATCAAACTTCAATCTATTATGTTTACTTTCAACACAATGCTCATAGAATGATAAACTTACATTCTTGAGCCCTTGTTTCAACATATCTCCTTAATACATGAATAATTTTGAAGTGATCTTTCTTGCCTTCATGACCACGAGTTCTCCTTTTTTGACTTTTATAACCTCATTTTCAATTTGGGTTTTGAATCCCATGTCATCATATTGCCAAACAGACAATAAATTTTTCTTTAGGCCCTTTACATGTCATACCTCTTGGATAGTACAAATCATGCCATCATGCATCTTTATCTTGATAGTCTCAATGCTAGCAATCTCAAAAGCGTGATTGTTTCCCATGTACACATACCCATTAGAGATATGCTTGTATAAATAAAATCAATTTCATCGGGATGTCATATGTCATGTAGCTCTTAAATCTATTAACTAAGTTTCAAATAATAGATCTCTTGTTGAACTGATTGTTGCTTCAACACATAAGATTCTATCATCATCCTTGGTATTAGCAACACATCCTTGAGAAGTTGTTCCTGAAGCCTTCTCTCTATTTTTCTTATTGTATTAATAGTCTTTCTTCACATACCCTTTTTTCCGGCAATGATAACACTTAATGTTTTTTTTTTGTGACTTTGATCTTTTTTGTTTTTGACTCCCACTAGAATCACGTTCTTCTGATCTTTCTCTCGCCATCAATAATGTCTCTACATGTTTAGAAGTTATTAACCTGTATTCTTTATCTTTGCGCTTAGATTCCTCTTTTAGAATAGTCGCTACAACATCATTGAAAATAAGATTATCCATGGGGGAGCAATTTGTTAAGTTGATGATGAGTTGATCATATGAATGTGATAGACTTTAAAGTAGAAGCTCTACATGTTTATTTTTTACTATGCTATAGTTCAACAATGAAACGTGGGATAATAAAGTATTCAAATTGTTGATGTGCTCAGTTATCATAGTAGACTCAAACATGCGAAGAGTGTATAATTTTCTCTTCATAAATATTTTGTTATGGATTGACTTGACTTCATACAACCTGGTGAGTGTGTCCCAGATTTCTTTTGCAGTTTGACTTTCTGCAACACTTGACAAGACTGAATTTGCCAATCTAGATGCAGGTTAGCAATAGTATTTTCATCTATTTCCTTCCACTTGTCATCTTTAATCATATTTGATTTCCTATCAATTGCTACAATGCAATTGTCCTTCTTCATCATCACCATCATCTTCAATTTTCATAAAGAGAAATTACTTTTATTGAACTTTTCAATCTTAAATCTTGCAGCTATAATGTTGATAAGATAATGCTAACAACCAATGCTTTAATACTATTGTTAGAAATCACAATTGAAGAATAAAAAAAGAAGAATTGACACAAGATATTTACGTGAAAACTCTCTTTGTATGAGGAAAAAATCACATACATGAATGGAAAAGACATTTACTATCTCGAGAGATTGTACAATATTTCTTTAGATGTGATAAGTAAACAAAATATTAGTTGGACAATTTTATACATATTAATTACCACATTTGGTCGCTCTTGATACTTATAGATATATTACTTAATAATTGTTCTACCAGATGCGTTTTCATGTTCCCTGTGTACAAATATAGTAAGATTTAAATAAAAAATGGCAAGGGAATTATACAAATTTTATATTTCTATTTTTTTTTTGGACTGAAAAATTTCTTATCATTGAAAAGAAAGAAGCACAAGTAATACCAAAGAATCTGACCTCGTAACAATTAGAAGATATGTATATGTGTGTGTGTGTATATATATATATATGAACTCTTAATAAATGGCTAACCCTAATTTCATCATCAAATTAGAAACTGAGTAAATTACACCATAATCTTTCATGAAATTTGCTAATTATAGTTGATACTTTTAAATTTTGAAAATATCATGGGATCTTTTGAAATTTGATATTATAAATAAATGTTTACACAACATGAAGCTGTGATTTTATTTTTAATTTGACGATAAAAATAATTAAATTGATTTAAAGTCAAACATAAGACTGTACTTTTATTCTTAACATGACAAAAAATAAATTTTGAAAAGAATGTGTATTGTGCTCAAATTTAACTTGATTATTAGAAGATAAATTGTAAATGGCTTTTCTTATATATATCAATTAAATCAATTAACATTTTCCAAAAAAATAGTGAATTCTTCAATGCATCTTGATCATATATATATATATATATATATATATATATAATCTAATAATAATGTGTAAAATTTTTAATTGAATGAAAGTAAACAAATAAAAAAGAGATAACCCTTTCACTTGATAGTTCTCTACAAGTCTTAAAATTTAAAAGAATTAAAGGATGAGAATTGTCATATTTTATAAATAGAACCACGTTTGCAAACAAAGAAAAATAAGGATATGATATAATATTTAAAAATTTGAATGAAAAGATTATATACTTTATATATGATTTTTATGATAAAATTTATCAAGCAAAAAAATTGAAACTCTTACTCTTTAAACTACAATCTAATAAATTTCGTACAACTTGAATTTTAGTAGCGTTGTCCGTGAGTAATTTTATTGCACTAACTGCTGAAAAACACCATTTATTTTAATAATTATACATGTACAATCATTCCTCGTGATACGACAAAGAGTTTACTAAACCCATCATTGAAGTGTAATATACTTCGAAAACTTAATTAGAAATTAATGAGAAGTTACTGTCACCACATTCAAGTATCTGCTCCGAATTCAATTGGAAGGCATCTTGAAACGTCAAAAATGTACATCTTTTCCTCGTGCGATTGTTGCTTCGTACAGTTGTCAACACCGCCCATACCCCACCCACACCACACACTCTCATGGATAGCCCAGCGTCTACAACCACTGTATCCCTAACGGCTACTTACAACCTTCCCTTATTTTGTTTCCCTTTTTCTTCTTACACTTCTAATCATTCTTATAATCATAATTTACTTTTAGGGGACATAACTAATGTGTATCAAATTAATTTTTAGGGTCGCATCCACATATGTCATTGTTTCTTTATACTTAGAAAAATTTTCAGTTAAGATATGAAGCATGAATATTTTATAATTTAACACTACATCATCTAAATTTTAAAATTTTATTTTCATATATTATATTTTTACTAGATAAAATTGATAATAATCATATATAAATTACAATAACTAATATTTTTTTCATGATCATATCTCTCATATATAGCTGAGTTTAGGTTTTTTTTTTTTTACAACATATACTACAAATATAAATAATGACTACATATAGTTAAAGATAATTTAAAATTAATCATACGTCATCAAAAATTTCAAAAATAATCCAAAACATGAATGATAATATTTGCTATAAAAGTAAAAAATAATTTTTTCATATACGAGCTATGTTGTCAAAGGAGGCAATAAAAAACTCAAGAGCTTAAAAACTTTGAAGTTAATTATTTTATTGAATTTATATTTAAAATAAGAGTTTTGTAATATGTTATTAAAAAAATGATTAAACTAATATAAGCATGTATGTCTGTGATGAGAATATTGATGGATGTTGTAATCATTGCAAATCTAATGATAAAAACAGTGAATTATTCCATCCAACCACAGCAAAATGATTTTGTTCTTTTCTCCTCACCAACATTCATATTCTTTAATTATTATTATTTTTTTCCAAAATTAAATAAGTGGACTTTCTCCATAATTAGGAAAAAACAAAGCTTGCTTAATCGGCAGTCGGCACTACTAATCAATCCCTCATTTGGAGGCCGGATGAGATGGAAGATGATGTCATCGTTTTGTACCGTTATCGACCAATGGGATAACCGTGACTGTGCAACGGCGGATCCCACATGCCGGTGGGACCCACAATGAACCGCCAAGTCCTCTCGAACCACAACTTTTTCGTCGCGAAACGTCCAAAAACACGTGTCGTGCATGTAATGGGTCTGCTTCCCGCGAAAGATCGGAGCTATCTGTCATGGCCAATCAGTGGAAGACACGTGTGTACGGCGCAGTGTTGTGTTAGAAGTGAAGTTGCATTAACCGCGTGGGACACGTTTGTATTTGGAAGCAGAAGCCAGAGGGGATTTTGACCAAAAAGCAAGAGTCCCAGTCTCATCATTTATCACCAGTAAAAAATTTTCAAAAAAAAAAAAAAAGGAAAGGAAATTTGGTCTATGAATATTTGAATGTTTATTTTCTTTTAAACAGTAGTTTACATTTAAATTTATAATTTTTATATGTAATATATTTCAATTATAAAACAGTACATGTAATTAATGCAATTGGTGTTTGGTTATTCACATCAGTAAGTAAAAAGAATTATTTGTTTAAATAATTTGTATTTTAGAATTAAATATCTTAACAACCAATAAAATTGGGGACTGGATTGAACATTAGAACAGAAAAAGATGAAAAGACCTTAGTCCCTTGAGTGTATTTAGGTTTAAGTTGCGTAAATGTTAGATGAACAACTAAATGTCAAGAGAGACTAAAATTTAGAAGAACCTAATTTAAAAAGTTTACACTAAATATGGTATTCTAGTTTCTCAAGTTTAATTTTGTTGAGAAATTTAAAGAAATTTCCATACTAACAGGAAATAAATTATTATCTCTTTGAGATAGGCATTGTAAGAAAATTATTAGTTATATAATGGACAAACTTTTATAACAATTATTGTGTGTTATATATTTAATATATGAACAGTTTATATCTATTCTTAGCGGAAATGACTTGAATTTTCGATGTGGACACCTATTAATTATAATGATTGCTAAAAGAATAATTTTCTAAATGATAGTACTCTTAGTTATGTACTGGGATTTAGCTTGTACACATATCAAATTTTGTTGAGAAAATTTGATGTATCTCTTATATTAATTAAGGTTTTTTTAAAAAAAAAAATCATTTTAGGTGTTAACTCTACAATTTATACTAGTAGTTTTTGCATTTTCTAACAAGATTTTCGTAAATTATAAATTAGTTATTTACACTTTTTTTAACATAAATTGCCACTAGGCCACTTTTATGTAGAAATTTAGAAATTTAAGCGCTCGTTTGAAATGAATCTTTATTTGTACTTTAACAACACAAATGGTGATATAGTTATATATATATATATGTATAAGACAATTCTACCTTCTTTCTTGTTTTAAGATATGGGTGTAATTTCTAGTTAGTTCAGAAGTCTAGGTCCAAGTCAGAAGAAGGAGAAGACGGAGAAGGAGAAGGAAGAAGTATTCTTTATTTTCTTTTACTCCAAGCCCTCTTTTTTCTCCTTATCATCTTGAGAAGCAAAAAGGACAATTTTACTTGACAAATCTTAAATTCTATCTTCAGCCTAAAAAAAAAAAAATGTGCATGATCTTTTATATTGTTTTATGTAATCAAGATAGCACTATAATCCAGAAAAATTTTACCCAAGTGTTTTTTTTTATTACGAATTTTCAAAAGCGCTTGATGAAACCTTTTAAATTGAGAAAAACAAGTTTTGCAGATAATTGTGATACCAAAGTATAATATATTTTTATTTTAACTTTAATATTTTGGATGTCATGTTACATTCAAGATGTTTATACTTGATAGATTTATATTTAAAATGAAAGGTGTTACACAAAAAATTAAAGTGTAAAAGGATAATAACATTTCAAATGATATCTTGTATCATTAATAATGTATCTAAGTTTTGCATTGCACTACTTATAATTTTATTAATTTTTATAAATATTATTTAATTTTTTATATCAATATATATATATATATATCTTAAATATGGTAATACCTTAATAACTTATACTAATACAACCTACACAATAATATTCAAGAGGACATGACCCTTGAAATTACTATATCAGATAATGCCCACTCTTCTATTTTTGTCTTTTACTTCCTAAGTTTACGAGATAAATTTTTTTAAAGAATTTAAAAATATACTCAAAATTTTATAAAATATAAGATAACATTATACTAAAAACCCCGAGAGCCTCTTGTTCACAAAATACAATAAAGCTAAAAACTTTAATTTTGTAAGGTGTCAATGATATAAAATTCAGTCATAAAAATTGTCCAAATATTCTAATATTGATTAACAAGCAAGTAACAAATATTCTAATTGCATTGATGGAAATTTGGATTCTGAGAAAAAAAAAAATCCCTCACCTATAGAAGTTTGAAGAAGAAAGCAGCCCAACCTATCCAACTAGATTCTATGACAGAAAAGATTGGCACCTAAATAAGAAGAAAAAAACCAAAATAAAAAAAACATAAGAGAGTGGAAGGGAGGTGGTGGTGTAGTAATAAAGTCAGGCGAAGGTGGAGGTCGGTGACTGTGAAAGCGAAAACCAATCCCATTCGTTAGTCACTGCCATTTTCCACTAAAATTTAAAATCTCTAATTTTCTCTTCTCAACACCGTTCTCAATCCCACCATATATACCCCTTCACCCTTCCCCATTTCCACAACCCCTTCACCTCCTAGTTCAAGCTCTCTCTCTATCTTCTCCTGTCTTCCCCTCCGAAAAGTTTAGTTCTTTCGTCGTATTTTGTTGTGGGGTTTCAGGTGTTATGGCTAAGGAAGTTGAGGTTGCAGAGCGTGGGTCTTACTCCGCCAAGGACTACCATGACCCACCTCCGACTCCGCTCATTGACGCCGAGGAGCTCACCAAGTGGTCCTTTTACAGGGCTTTGATTGCTGAGTTCATAGCCACCTTGCTTTTCCTTTACATTACCGTTCTCACTGTGATTGGCTACAAGAGCCAGATTGATGGTGGCGATGGTTGTGGTGGGGTTGGCATTCTCGGCATCGCCTGGGCCTTCGGCGGCATGATCTTCATCCTTGTTTACTGCACCGCTGGAATCTCAGGTGGGTCTCTAATCTGCGTTCTCATCTTTCTTTTTCCTTCGTTTGCTGTCATGGGTTTCTCTTGGAACGTTCGTTTATGTTCTTCAAATGAGGGCTTCGTTGTTGATCTTAACCTATACTTTCAAGTTTCTGAGTTGTAGAAAGAGAAGTTTCTTGTTTTATGGGTCAGTAGCGAGCATCCCATTTAGGTTCGAAGCATAGCTACCATGATTTGCCAGGGTTGAAAATTTTCAGTTCTAAAAACTCTGATTTTTAACCAGTATGCTAGCTTAGTGGGATCTCATCGTTTTCTCGTGGTTTGCTGTTTTGGGTTTCTTTTAAAATCTTTAGTAATGTTCTTCAAAGGGTTGTTGTCATTTAATTTTTTCTTGTACTTTCAAGATTCTGAGCTCCTGAAAGAGGAAGATCCTCTGTTTATGCCTGATTTTCTGGGTCAGATGTAAACACCCATCGAGCCCGGTAGGCCTAGCCACCATGATTGCAAGTTTTCGGTTCTAAAATTTCTGGTTCCATGCAGGAGGTCACATTAACCCAGCAGTGACGTTTGGGCTCTTCTTGGCTCGCAAGGTGTCACTGATTAGAGCCATCTTGTACATGGTGGCTCAGAGCTTGGGGGCTATCTGTGGAGTTGGCTTAGTGAAGGCCTTCCAAAAGGCTTACTACAAAAAGTACGGTGGTGGGGCCAATGAGCTCGCTGATGGCTACAGCATCGGCACTGGCTTAGGCGCTGAGATCATCGGAACCTTTGTCTTGGTATACACTGTGTTCTCTGCCACTGATCCCAAGAGAAACGCAAGAGATTCCCATGTGCCAGTAAGTACTACTATTCAATAATTTATCATGTTGTTACTTTTCTATTTGTGCTTCTGTGGGTTTTTTATTGATTTGAAGAATAATGTATGAACTATGAAGTGGAGAGAGAGAGAGAATAAACATATGGTTGCCTGAAAAGTTGTCTGAAAACATTGGTTAAAGGCAAGAGCATTTGTTAAGTTGGATATTAACTAAATGCCCATGGAAGTATGTAACTATTGAGAATTTACAACTTCGATCTGTTTGTAAATTGAGAATATCTAGGAAGCTCTGAAATCTCTAGATTATATGTTCGCCTCAATAGTAAGGCTGTAATATGGCCTTTAATCTTGTCGCTAAACATTGATTCTTTTTTCAGTTCTTGCAGATCTAAAAATAGAAAATTTTTGAGAGAGGAATTGTTGATTGGTGGAACCCAATAGAAACAGAGATAGAAAAGAGAAAATAGTGTATGCTCCTGTATAAAGTCATAAACTGATGAAATTAGATTGATAACCTGATACGAAAAGTGACAGAAAAGAGAAATTAGTTCACACCCCTGTTAGAAAAGTCATAAACTGTTATAATTGCCTTATAGCTGATGGTCCTGATTAACATTTTATCTCTCCTGCAAAATTTGATTGCAAATTGCAACTCTCAAAAAGATGACTTTTCCATGTTCATGATTCCCCCTTCCATAAAAAAAAGAAAATTTCATTTACCTTTTATGCTTGTTTCCCTTTCTTTTTAATTCAACTTATTTTATCATGAGTTTTCCAAACAGCAATATAGAATGGATAATCTTTGTGTGTGTGGGTGTGTGGGGTTCTCTTAGTGGATGCATATTTGATTCACCTGGGCTAGTATTGCTATCCCTTTCCTACACATAAATTATCGAAAGCATGATAGTTGATAGTACCATGCGCTTGCTAAACATGGGTCCGTTGGCTCATGTGAGTTTGCGGTGGTGGTTGAATTTTATCATGGCTGTCACATGAATAAAGAAGATCATCTGATTTCTTTCATGCTCTGAGAATAGTGGATTCTACTTTAGTTGACGTCTTTCCTGTTTTTTTCTTTATACCCTGAAAGCAAACTTGTAGTGTTTGAGGTCCAAAAGTAAAGTGCTCATTATTCTGTCTGTGATGCCTATGTCATTTTCTCCAACCTTCCAGCTTCACTTCATTTTGTCAATATCAGCTTGGTGTTCTGTATTCACCTTCAAACACTCTAGATTCTCCTAAATAATTTAGAAGGAATAATGCGCTTCACATGTATGCATGCCCCACATTACCTTGTGAATCTGTTCCACTTGTTCATTGTTTTTCACTTGCAAATTTGACATATTAACCTATTTGCTATCAGACAGATACAAAGAAAATATAACATCTGAGCATCACACAGTAGTGTCTTAAAAAAGTTATTTCACGTATCAATTCTTTTGTTTGAATAATCTAGCGGCTTATACTTAAGAAGTGCACGCAATTTATTCCCTTTGTTTCATCTGTCAAGATCTGATATATGCTTTGCTTAAAAATCTATGTACGGTTACTTATTATGCTTCCATCTGCACTTGCAGGTTTTGGCTCCACTTCCCATTGGATTTGCTGTGTTCATGGTTCACTTGGCCACCATTCCGGTCACCGGTACCGGCATTAACCCGGCTAGGAGTCTTGGAGCTGCTGTTATCTACAACCAACAGAAAGCCTGGGATCACCACGTGAGTATTGTATTGTGGTTTTCCAGAATTTTCTCAAAAAACTGCATTTTCTGTTTAAAAAACGAAAAGATAGCAACTTTGTCTAAACTTTTGTTCCTTATGTTTGAGCAGTGGATCTTCTGGGTGGGACCATTCATTGGGGCGGCCATTGCGGCATTCTACCACCAGTTCATCTTAAGGGCAGGTGCAGCTAAGGCTCTTGGATCATTCAGGAGCAACCCCTCTGTTTGAATTTCTCTTATTGATTCAAATGGGAAGACGAGGGAAGACGATACTCGAAGAAAGAAGTTTATGTTTATCCTAAGACAGGGGGAGCCTTTTGTAATACCCCCAATGTCTTTCTAATCACTTTCCTTTGAACCCTTTTCAGTGTGCACTCTTTTTACTGTTGTTACCTCTTTGTCTTTCTTGTCTGTACTCATTACATATTTTAATGAAAAAAAAAAATTTAATTATGTATCTATGCTTTATGTTTTAATTTCCCTGTTTCTCTTTATAGTTACGGCTGCATATGAAGTGAACCCAAAGCAAAGAAAGCATACATTTTAGCCTAAGTCACTTGTCAACTTTCATCTTCAAAATGATTGTTATCACTCATCGCCATTTTTAACTTTCTTGTTAGCTCTAATCTCTAACTTGACTTGATTTAGCATAAATTTTAATCAAATAATTAAACTCAAGCTTCTTTATTTTATCTTCTTAAGCCACATTTTCCCAACACATCCTGGTATATGTAATAATAGCAACACAGCTTCCTCAAAACTGTGGGCACCATTTGATTGTCATAAATTTCTTGAGGGAATTTTAAATTTGAATTTAAATATATGAAACCCACTTTGTTACGATGTAGCTATAATTAAAAAAGGTGAAAGAAGGTACAATAGTTATATTTTAAAAACTTCACATTTGAAAAGATTAAGGTTCTTTTACTCTTACTTTAACTTTATATTCTATTTATATAAATTGAAAATTTGAAATTATATGTGAAAAAAGAGTTCAAGAATATATGGAATTTGATTCCTTTAAAAAAAGAAAATATAAATTTCTTTTTAATTTTTATCTTTTTTATTCAATCTTAATTTAATCTATTGTTAATTTTTTAGTTTAAATTTCATTTCTTATTGTCAATTTAATATTTCAAATTTAGTCTCTCAATATATTCAATTCAAATTTAATTAAAATTGGGATAATATATATATGTTAATTTTTATATTAATATGAGGTTAAATTGAAATTAAACTCAAGAATTAAAATAAAATTTAATTGATAGGTGAAGGAATAAATTAATATTTTAGTTGAAAAAAATATAGCTACATGCATAGTCTAGTCATGAACATTACTCTGGCCTGCCTATACAATTGCCAACCTACTTCTCCATCACTACTTTCAGCCTCTCTTTTTCTCTCTCTCACATGCAATGTCTTTTGAACTTCATTTTTTTAATACTAGAACTAAACGACATGCACTATTATCCCACAAGCAGAAACTAGAGGGAATGATTCTCTGCAAGCTGTTGTTTCTTTTTCTACTCATTACCATAACAAAATTTTACTTTAATGAAGTTTGTACTTGTTTTTGTGCATGATAATCAATAAATTAATCAATTAAAAATTATGGGTTCATGGACCAACTTGCAACATTTGCCTTCTCCAAGATAACTAATCCATTTCATAAATCTTTGTGCACTTTTTTCTTTGTCTTTATTTGTGACATTTTCTTGGGCTATGGTAGGTGCTGCTTCACTTTCTGAGCATGCCCTTTTACGGGTCAAATTGTAAGGATTGTTAATTATATTTATGTGCCATATTTTCAAGGGATGTGAATTCCATTTTCTATGAAGTCATCCTTAGGAATCTCACCTTCTAAGGCTAGATATTTTAATAACAGTGTTGAGGGAAAGTGACTTTCTAATTTTTATTTTTTGAAAATTTAATCATAAAAAAAAATATATTTTTGGCCTCTTATTTATTATAAAATTATTATTATGATCTTTCACTTATTATAAAATTATTATTTTAGTCTCTTACTTATTAAAATACTTAAAATAATATTTTATTTGTTAAAAAATGTCATACTTAATCTTTCACTTTTAAAAAAATTGCTAAATTTAGTTTTTCTATCAAATCTTAAACCTTAAATATAATGGACTAAATCTAATAATTTTTTAAAAAATGGAGGACCAAATATGATATTTTCTAATGAATAGGGTGACCATTTTAAGCATTTTAATAAATGAGATATTAAAATGATAAATTTGTGATAAGCAAAAGACTAAAAATGTAATTTACTTTTTAATAATCTATAGCTCCTTCTCTTGTGATGGCTTATATTTTAGTTCCAAAGTTACTATTATATATATATATATATATATATCGATTTGTCTGTCACTTATAATAAAATTATTATTTTAATTTTTTATTTATTGAAATATGTAAAATAATCTCTCACTTATTAAAAAATATCATAATTTAACTCTCAATTTTTTAAACAAATATTAAATTTATTCATTCTATCAAATTATAAATCATAGATTTAAAGAATTAAATCTAATATAATTTTGAAAAGTAAGTGATCAATGATGACCTGTTTGAATGAGTGAGGGAGTAGAATACTGTTTTTATGATAAATGAAAGATGAAAAAGATATTTATCTATATATATATATATATATATATATATGTTTTATGTACTTCATTTATTAATTCAAATTGAAAGTATGGACTTTGGAATTATAATGTAGTTTACTGTGAGCTTCTAATTTGGAAAAGTAGATTGTTCATTGGTTCAGTTTTAAGTTTATGATATGGGCTAGTTTGAGCCCATGGGCTTCTTAACTGCAATTCCATTCCAGAATCATTGTTGGCCTTTTTGAACCCACTTCCAATATTTTAAAAGAATCCAATACGATCCATTCTTAATTTTTCTATCCCATATGAAATTAGGTTCTTCATAGAACATTTTTGAAATGATCCAATAATGTGACACTGAATTATAAAATCATACGCTTGTTTTTTAAAACTATCAATTTGTCATGCTTTCGTTAAAAAAAATGATAGCAAAAATTTGAAAATTGTATCAAAGTCACTTCTTTTATAAGAAAAACATATAACAAAATTGCTAAATGATAATTTTTACAACAAAAATCATTCAAAAATCAGAAGGACTGTATTTACTGAAGCTTAATTCTTTATTCATTCATTTATCTTTCTTTTTTTTCTGTTTGCCAATATATATTAAAACTTGATGATGATGCTTCTTTATTGGAATACCATTTCGTAATATCTATTATATATAAGTAAAAGTAAACTTCCTTAAACGTGATTATTTTATTGATTGATGAAAATGTTCCGTTGAATAAACCTTGGATTCCTCATTATATGAATTTTTACTATTTTCGTACATATATCAATAATTTTTTGAAGCACGTAAAGTTTTTGTAGCCAATGAAAAAAATAATGAAGTCATTAATTTGCATAAGTTCTTTGTAGTTAACAAAAAAAATAACAAATTAAACTTAACTACTTAATAAATTGTGATAATTTTTCAAAGTGAACGAAAAAAATTAATGAATTATTATTCAAAGTATATAAATTCTTTGTTGTGAACAAAAATAATAATAAATTAATTAACTACTATTTAAATTGAGAATTATAAATATAATTTGACATGGTTTAAAATTAAAATAAGAGAAAACAATATATGATTGAATGATTTATGATTGTCCCCTCGCCATAAAATTATTGTCATCACTTCTCTCTCACAAATATTATATAACCAATTTTATGAACTTTCTCTAACTTATTATTTTTTTGTATCACAATATTACTAAATTCAAATTTTTTATTAATACTTACAAATATCATTGATTTAAAAATATATTGATATATAGTAAAAAAAACTAATTATTTTTTAAAATACATGCAATACGCGAGCAAATAAATTAGTTTGTTATTATTTTATACTAATTTTCAATAATGAACCCAACTTAAAATACATTAAGGTCTACGACTAGAGGCGTCAAAATGAGTTCGACCTGATGTAACCCATATAAGAGGTGGGTTGGGTTGAGGGGTTTTTTTGAGAACTTGTTTAATATACTTCTACCAACTCGGTCTGTTTAACCCGCGAGTTAAAGGAGTTGCCTTTTCTTTTCTTTTTTTTCACTCATTCAATCTAACATCTTAGCTTACTGCACTTTTCTATTTAAAAAATTTAACCCTAATGTATGTACTATGTTGTCTCTATTATTTTGTAATTTGTCAAATTTAAATATTTTACTTATAATCATATTTTTATTATTAAATAATCATTGAATTATTAGATTACTCTACTTGTTTTAATCCATTAAAACTTGCTTTTTATTTAGTTATTTTTTGTTTATTTATATTGATATAGAAATTAATTGATTAAACAAGACAGATGTTTAAAGAAAGGTATATTTAAATTTTTATAATTTTTTTTGTTTTATTTTATTTTTAAAATTTTTTTAATTAGTTATAGAAACTAACCCATTTAATTGATGAGTTAAGATTTTCAACCAATCACCTTATTTAATCTACCAACTCAAGTGGATCGAACTAACCTATTTTAACACCTTTACCTATGGTTTAAATTAACTCAAAAAATTTATTCGACTTTAATCCTAGCTCAATCTAGTCAACCCATCAATTAGTGTAATTATAACCAAAACTTTACATATATATATATATATATATATATATATATATATATATATATTTCATGGCCAATGTATACGAAAGATTGATGTTGCTTGTCTCAATGGAATTCCATATTATTGTTATTGTTGCCACTTTCGTCAAGCAAAGAAGATGAGACTTGTATTTCCATCATTAAATCCTCAATAAATCGGAGAGAAGATACAAATCAGAAATTTACATGTAGCCATCAGCATCACCATCTCGGGAATATATCATAACGTGTGGGAAAAATTTTAGGGAAAAACACCCAAACAAAAAAGCTTATGACATGATTTTGATTTCTCTTTTCTGTTTTTTTGTTTGTTTTTTTACTAATGACAATATTTTATTATTTTCTGTCTATTTATTAAGGATTCTGTTAATTAGTACTCTTAAGATATTGATTAAAAATTATTTATTATATATAATAAATAATTTTTAACTAATAAAATTAGTTTGTAAGTGTTTGTTATTATAATTAGTAAATAATTTTTTTATTAATTTTATTAGTTAAGAATTATTTATTATACATAATAAATTATTATTAATCAATGCCTTAAGATACTCATTAATAAAATTCATTTATTTCTAACTTTTATTTTTATTAAATTTATATTCAATATTTTTATATAGGGTAGAGTTTATTAAAATGTAAATAGAGACTATTTAATTTATTAGATAATAAGAGCTTTTTCTTCGGGGAAAAATATTGATTCCACGATACAAGCTCTGGGCATTAGGAGAATATAAATTTAAAAATGATTTGAAGTTTTTTGGGTATGAATTTCCTGTTGTGTGCAATTTGTACAACAGGTTGTTAAGAAGCAAAACATTTACACTCTAATTCTTTTATTTTTTAATATTTTGCTTATTTTTTTTTGTTATTTATGGATCAATTTTATGCCGTCAATACATAATAAATTAACAATTATATAATAAACAACTCGGATTTGAAATTGGTTGTTTATTCAAATTGAATCTTTCACAATCACTATGATGTTTTGCTTTTTTTTTTTTTTTTTTTTTTTTCTTTGTTCAGAGTTATGCTACTAGTATGAAACAAGTTAGCACAAAATCTTTTTCGTATCTATCTTTTTTCAATTACATAATACTAATTATTAATTATTTATTATATAATTGTTTACTTGTTAAAAATTGGTCGTTTAAGTTTAACCCATTAAAGTTTTTTAAAAAATAATGCATCAAAACACTGCTCTAACACGTAGCAGGAATCCATGCTCAAGTACTTTATAGGGTTTGTTCGGCAATTTACTTTACTCAACTGTTTTTGATTCTAGTAGTTTGAAACTATACATATATATATATAACTCATTCGTGTATGGACTGCCATTAGATTCAAAGAATGGCACCAATAACCACATACTTGTTCATCTTCCTCTCCTTTGTCTCCTACGTTTTCTGTGACGCCCACCACGTGTTCGACGAAATGACTCCTCACAATCCTCATAACTCTTCACTGTCTCCACTGGGCTATGGCTTCAACCACCCTGACCTCCCACCCTTTCTCTGATTCTCACCTCCAGAATTAAGCAGACTCCTCTATTGCTCTTCATGGTACTGAGCTAGCACCTTGATAACTCAACTATTTTCTTCGCATAATTTCCTCTTTGCACATGTAGGCTCTCTTGTCAGTTTTCAGACTCTGAAGCATACTCTCTTATATGTATTTTACTCTTTTGAAGAATTATCTGTCTTTGCTGAGTAGTTTGAGTTGGTTCTTTGAGGAATATCAGTAAGATAGGAGAAGTGAATGTATTGCAATGGAAGAAGAGGCATTGATCTGGCTGTAATGAGTGGAATTCGATTGCTTTGGCTTTAGGTTTATATTATGATTGTATCTCTAACTTGAAAGATTTCCTTGGAATATATTCTAATTAAATGGAAAACCCTCCTAGATAGATACTCGTTCTTCTTTTTCTTCTTCTTTTTGAATTAGCAGCCATCCCTTTTTGAAGTGTCTAGGAGATGTTGTCGTTGCAGAAGCAGAGAAGTAGAACCATTCGGTTTCAGATCTTTCAAATCTATGTAACTTTTGAACAGTGTGTTTTTTTTTTAAAATAATATCTTTTTCTCTTTGTCAATTAAATAATTGCAAGAGTCAAGAGATTGATCGTTGTGCCAATCATACTGCCCTTAATGGCAAGATGGAACCCACACAGCCATTTTCAGACTCAATTAAGCCTACTTTAGTTAATTTGATTATCTAGTTTACAGTATCAAGCTTAAAAAACTGTATGATGATTCCGGTTTTGCTTTTTATAATAAATGTAGTAATAGGTTGTGTGATAAATCAAGAAATGTAAGCAATTAGAGAGGTCTTAAATTTTTTTCAGTTTCACTAACAAGTGCTTTAATATTTATAATAAATGATTTTTAATTAATGAAATTAGTTAAAATTATTTATTGCATCTACTAACAATAATAATAAATACTTATCCACTATGTTTCTTAGTTAAGATGTTAGAATAATTTCAAATTATTTTTTATATTAGTATTAATCAAATTATATAACAATTTTGTGTCATTACTAATTAAACAATCAATATTAAACTAAATCAAAAATTGATTGAGTTTTTATTAATATAAAATTATAAGTACGAATGATAATATGTATTAACTAAAAATTAAAATAATTATATAATTAATAATTTGATTGATTTAATAAAAATAAAAATATAATTAAAAAACAGATGCTTAGATAGCGTGGGAAGCGTGGGGATACCATGCAATCCCACAATTTCAATAAAATAAATAAATTTTAAGAGTTGCGACGCAATTATTAAAAAAATATAATTGTGGTGTATGAATATATTATTTTTTGTGTCGGGAAATGTCAGTAAATATATGAATGAAAAAAAGTGAAATCATCAGTTCTAAAATCTTTACTCTTCAGGCCGGGAAGAATTAATCTTTCAGTGTCGGCGGGATGATATTGCAAGTTTGCAACGTAGTTATTATGTGATATTTTAATGGTTTTAGTCTAACTTGACAATAAATTTTGATTATAATTTAAAAAATTTGTGATAAATTTAGTATAAAAAAATAAATTTTAAACAAAAAATTTTGATTAAAAAAATTTATTTTATAATATAAATCAAGTTCAGACATATTTTTTATAGTTCAGTTTGGACTAAAAAAATTTATATCAATATTTTTTAAAAAACAAACTTAATGTAACATAATATTTTAATTAAAAATTTTAAAAATTTATATCAATACAATAATTCATTTATATTTATAAATTTTTATATATAATCTTATAAGTAATAATAATATTTATTTTAAATTTTAGATAACAAATAAATTTAATCATAATTAACTCATAAATATAAATCAAAATTAAAATAAAAAATCGATTAAAAATAAGCTTAAATTTTTAAGTTAAAATTTAAAATAAATTTTTAAAAATCTAAGCAATAATTAGGTTTAGTACCCAAAAAAATCAATAATATGTGGCCTTTGGCTGTGCCAACCACTTCTCTTCCTCATTTAAACACTCCATCTAACTCTAACCTTTTCCATCCTTTCTGTGCATCACTTTTAATGCGGCCCTCCCTCACCCACACCAACAAATTCTCATTTATTATACTTCATTTATCAGAATAATTATTTCCAAACCAACGTTTTATCCATCCATTATCACACTTCATTTATCATGGTAACTTTTTTCACGGTTAGTCTCGTCTTTCTTTAAATAAAAAATAGAAATTTTCTAATGAATATATTATAGAATTAATTAAGAATAATTTATTATACATAATAAATTATTCTTAACTAATAAAATTAATTTATAAAAAATTATAATTATTGATAATAGATATAATAAATAATCTTAAATTAATTTTATTAATTAAATATTATTTATTATGTGCAATTAAAAATATCATGATATACTAAAATGTTATTTAATTAGATATGACAAAGAAGGAAACTGCAAGGAAAAACCGAAGTAGACGATATATACTGGACAGTGATAGAAGCGTTGGATTTACCCCTCACCTGCTTCTATCCCTTTGGCTTATTCGCTGCTTCAAATACAATTGGATCCGCAACGGTTTCAGTGCACTGACGGCGCATTTTAGCGACAATGGTGCACCCTGTGGCGGAGGCGAACGAGCAGAGCCCCTTCGGCTCCCTCACTCCCGACGAGTTCTACGCTCGTCACTCAGTGAGTCACGCATCCGAGTTCATCACTAACTCCCGAGGCCTCAAACTCTTCACTCAGTGGTGGACCCCACTTCCTCCCACCACCGTCCTCGGCACCATCGCCCTCGTCCACGGCTTCACCGGCGAGTCCAGCTGGTTCCTCCAGCTCACAGCTGTTCACTTCACCAAGGCCGGATTCGCCACTTGCGCAATAGATCACCAGGGCCACGGCTTCTCCGACGGCCTCGTCGCCCACATCCCCGACATCAACCCCGTCGTCGAGGACTGCGTCTCTTTCTTCGACTCCTTCCGTTCGCGCTTCGACTCTTCTCTCCCTTCCTTCCTTTACGCGGAGTCTCTCGGCGGCGCGATCGCCCTCCTCATCACTCTCCGCGGCCGCGACGCGCACGCCGGAACATCCAAGCCGTGGGACGGGGTTATCCTCAACGGCGCCATGTGCGGGATCAGTGCGAAGTTCAAGCCTCCGTGGCCGCTCGAGCACTTTCTGTCAGTCGTGGCGGCGATAATGCCGACGTGGCGCGTGGTGCCCACGCGAGGCTCGATACCGGACGTGTCGTTCAAGGTGGAGTGGAAAAGGAAGCTGGCGATGGCGAGCCCGAGGAGGACGATGGCCAGGCCACGAGCGGCGACGGCTCTTGAGCTGCTGAGGATTTGCAGGGAGTTGCAGGGGAGGTTCGAGGAGGTGGAGGTGCCGTTACTGATAGTGCACGGCGGCGATGACGTGGTGTGCGACCCTGCGTGTGTGGAGGAGTTGCATGCACGCGCCGCTAGTAAGGATAAGACGCTTAAGGTACACACTGGCATGTGGCATCAGTTGGTAGGCGAACCTGAACAGAACGTGGAACTGGTATTTGGGGATATGTTAGAGTGGCTTCGCAGCCGTGCATCCGGTGATAAAGTTAAGGAACGCGCCGCCGTTGATGGAAGCGCGTAATCGTACGTGCTCAGATTAATCTTTTGTGATGTGGATAAGTGGGGGTAATAGAGCACCATTAGCAAGGTGCCATGTCATCTTCATGAAATGAAAAATTAGAGTTATGACGTTAGAATTTCGCTTATTATCTAATTTAGGAAAATAATAGTGAAATATAAACCATCGAGTAATATGGACCATTGGATTACTAGATCTTTAAATGTAGACCATAGAGTAACATGAACCGATAGATCATTGAATAATATAGATCATTATATGTTGATGCAATGGTTCATATGCTTAATGCAATGCTATAGAATTTCCTATTACAAAAGACCTACTTTACTAATTTAGTTCTTCTAATTTTAAAATTTATAATTAAGTCTTTAAACTATAAATAATTAAATTTAGTTGTTATTATCATATTTTTATATAATTTATTTTATTTTTTAAATTAACAATAATTATACACATTTAAAGTGGTAAAAAAAACATATTTTTAGTTATATAGTACAAATTTAATAAAATGTTTTTTCTCAAAGAAAACTAGAACTTTTATTGCTAATAAAATAGACAATCTGGTACAGTAGTCCACACACACAAGGTGGAATGGTTTAGAGCATCTCTAGCAATCTTATGAGCTTCCTCATTTTGGGCTCTGTGAATCCACTTTATTCTAACATCCTCTCTACCATAGATAAGCTCTTTGCAATCTGCAATAACTAGCCCAAAATCAGAGTTGACCTCTTCTTCAGAGTACATCGCAAAATGGATTAATTGGGCATCAGTGTGAATTATTCCTCCCGAGTCCATGAGAATCTTGATACAGCTGAGGACCTCTCTTAAGGCTATAGCTTCATAGACTCTTTGGGTCGGGAACACCAGCATTGTATCTAGAAAGAGCAGTAACGAAAGATTCATCTCCCCTTTTGATAACAGCTCTGAAGCCTGAGCAGCCCTCCCTTTCAAAAGTTGCAGCATCTACATAACATTGCCATTTTGTGGGTTGGGCCGTGGAATCTTCTTCGGTGTGCCTGTTCTAAATTAGACCTTTGACCTCTTTTTATTTGCCTCCCGCCAATCTCTTAGCAAGCGCATAGCATTCCTATAAATCATACTCAAGTGCTTGGAAGAGTCAGTCCACATCAAGCTGATCTTTGGCGTGTCTTCCTCTTCACTGCACAACTTGCAGCCTTACAAGCTTGCCAAAAGAAGTTCTTTACTTTAGGAGCAATATTCAGCTGCTAGATAGCCTTCCAGTTTCCATCCCTATTTTGGCTCGCCAAGTAGTGCACCCAAAAGTGGTATATGTGATATTTTGATTTAACCGTGTAGGTACCTCTCCTATCATAATACCAAATGATCTTATCAGGTTTCCCGCACTTGCTCAAAGGAATTTTAAGAACAAATTCCACGTCCTCTGTACTAAGCAGAGCTTCTATCTTTTCTGTGTGCCAATGCTTCCCGTCGTCAGACATAATATTCCTTAATCTGCAATCGATTGGGGTTTGCCTATGCAGATTTAGAGGCATGAAATTACCATATCTAGGAATCCAAGGATCGTTTCAAACACTGATAAGGTGTCCATCCTTACTTGCCATCTTTTTCCGTGCCTCCATAGATTAGGACTAGCAAAAATACTCTTCCATAAAAAGCTTGGATTAGAGTCCAATCTAGCTGATAAAAAGTTCCATAAAGGAAAATATTTAACTTTGAGAACTCTGTAGGTAAGAGTATCAGTTGAATTACCCGCCCTCCAACCTTGTTTTCCTAACATGGCCAAATTGAAGTAGTGGAGATGACGGAATCTGAGACCCCCCTCATCCCGACTCATGCACATTCTTTCCCAAGGCATCCACTTAATACCCTTATTATTGCTTGCTTTACTTTCTCACAAAAAAGAATTCATCATATGTTCCAACTCCTCACAAACTTAAGTACAAAGGAGCAATACACTCATACAAAAGGTAGTAATAACTTATGTCACAGATTTTAAAAGCGTCTCTTAAAAAAAACTTATTTGTCTAATCTTGAAATCTCCAAAAAATTGAAGATTGATCATTTACTCTTTCTAGTAAGGGATGGAAGGCCGAGATACCTTCCATGATTAATAGGTGCATAGATATCTAAAATATCATTAAGCTTCTTCCTTTTTACTTCCCTACATTTAGACTATAGAAAACAACGGACATCTAAAAATTGACTCTTTGACCAGAGGCTTCCTCATATAATCTGAAGATGGACTTTAGGTTTTTGCATTCGCAGAAAAAGAGAGAATCATTTGCAAATAGTAAATAAGACACCCTAGGGCCTCGGATACTAGTTCTACAACCATGGATCAGTCCCGCATGTTTTGCTTTCCTAAGGGTTGCTGTGAGGCCTTCTGCATATAAGATAACAGAGGTAGGAAGAGATATGATCCCCTTGCCTAAGACCTTTGAAGGGGGTGATGGGACCAACCTTTTCCTTGTTCATTGATATGGAATACTTCATGGACTTGATACACATCACCATCCAACTTACCCATTTTTCGTGAAAGCCTAAGGCAAGCATCATGGCTTCTAAGAAATGCCAATCTACACGGTCATATGCCTTACTAATATTTGCTTCTACAGCTGGTGGTCCCTATATTCCTCTATTCTTCCTCTTTATTGTGTGAATCAGTTGAAAGGCTACTTAGATATTGTCCGTGAAAAGCCTCCCTGGAACAAAAGCTTATTGAGATTCTGAAACAATCACCGGAAGAATTCTCTCAAGCTTGTTAACAAGTACCTTAGAAAGAATCTTGTAAAATTTTGCACTGAGAGATATGGCCTGAGATCTTTTAACGCTTGAATATTCTCTGATTTTGGTATTAGGGCCACAAGAGTGTGGGAGAGGTTCTCGGGTAGCACACCTGCATTCAAACCAATCTCTACAGCTTCTATAAACACTTGGACCAATTAGATACCAAAAATTCCGAAAAATTGCTAGGTTTAACCCATCAGGACCTGGCGCTTTTTCTGGATGCATATGAAATACAGCTCTCTTGAATTCTGAATCCTCAAACGATATAAAAAGAGTTATTTTGATCGTGAGTAACTACCTTGGCCATATTCTGTATAATCGGTTCCAAGTTACTGCTTCCAGCTTCAAAAAGATTACAAAAATAATCCCGAACCATTCCATGGATTTCCTCTCGCTCACGGACCCACGAACCTTGGTCATCCCGAAGAGCCTCGATCGTATTATTTTGACGTCTGGCTTATGCTTTTCGGTGGAAAAAATGAGAATTTCTGTCACCATGTTTTAACTAGAAAAGTTTCGCCCTTTGTTTACACTTGATTTCCTCTAATTCCATCAGCTCATTTTTCTGCATCCTCAAATTGTAGAAGGCTTCACTATCAGTATTTCTGGTCTCCCGAAATTCTTCTAGCTGAACGTCAATATTCTTCATCTATTCAGTCTCTGTTCTGTGCTTCACTCCATTTCCAGCTAACTTCGTTCAACTAGACGAGTAAATTCTAGCAAGCTTAACCATGAATTCTTGAACTGAAAACGCTGTGGTCTTTCACTGTTTAACTATAATTGGGCAGTGGTCAGCGTACGATATTGTACGAACCATCATTTCATTATGTGGGAAGAGTCCTAGCCACTCTGAATTTGCCATAGCTCTATCCAGACACTCCCTAATCACCTAATCTGACCCCTTTCTCCCTTTCCATGTGAATTTACATCCAGTCGTGTTAATATCTCGCAATCCGCACTCATCTACTGTATCACGAAAGCCAGCCAATAGAAAGTCCGAGTGCTCTTGCCCTCCATCTTTTTCGTGTGACAAGAGCAAATCATTGAAGTCTCCTAAACAAAGCCAAGCTCCGTCAATTGAGTTAGTAATGCTTTTTAACATCTCCCATGAATCTCGTCTCCTAGCTTGTTCAGGACACCCACAAAAATCTGTTAGGTGACAGGTATTCTTAAGGGGGCCATTAACCTTCATTTTATACACGTCTGCGTATACGAACATATTTCAACTGGGAAAAACATTAACCAGTCTAAATAAATTTATGTAGGAAGTGATTTAATATATTAATTCTAATAAAATTATTTATTTGATGATCTCAATTTTTATTAAAATTTTTTATTAAAATTAATACATCAAATTAATTATCACATAAATATATTATAACTAATTAATATTTTCTCATTTCAACTATCTCTTTCCTTTTCCACAATACAGGAAGTCCTCAACTTCTTTTAATTCTGTTCACTATAAAACAGCTTCATAACCAAACATCGCTCTCAATTCCTCCATTCTTGCATCCTAAACTAATGTCACTATTAGGAACAGTACATGGGCTTATTAATATTTATGAGCTCCCTTACAGCTCAAACTTCTTGGGAATTGCTCCGACCTCACCAGTTTTAGTCTTGCTCAAGCCTCAGCTAGCTTAAGATTTTTATGGCTCCAAGCCGGCCTAAGTAGTAGGTACCACCGATCCAAGTTGTTCAGGTTGTAAATTTCCAAGCGACATTTTTCTTCCTTGCTGACTACTTTGACCCATGCACTATTCAAATTTCCTTCATTCAACCCACATCATTTCGGACTCCTCTTCAGAATGGGCTATCATTAAGTCTCTTGGCCCACAATTGCTAATATCACCTAATGGAACAGTTGCATCTTTATTTGGATCGTTGATCATATCAGATACCCAGATTTTGTTTGATTACCAAAATACGAATTTTCAGATTCCCCTTTCGACGCTTCAACCTTTTCAATCGCAAACAATCTTGAGATTTTCGGCCCCTTATTGTACCATGACCATGCACTCACCGCTGGCGTGTTTCTCCGACTTATTGCTTTCGACGTGATATCCTAGAGACTAACTCAAGCTCTTTTCCTCCTCCTTGTACTGCTCTTAACATGCAGAAGCTTTCATAATGTCCCAACCTACCACACAGAAACTGGAATAGTGAAAGCCTCTCATAGCGGAATACCCTATAAACACACCATCCATTTGCCAGAACAATCTTCTTCCTTTGCTTTATTGTCATAATGAATGAATTCCCCCACTAAGTTTCCAAACTGGATTGCTATTGCCTTAGACATTAACCTAGATGGTAGTTCATGTACTTGTAACCATGTGTCAGAGAAAAATAGAGGTAACTTTTCTGGATCCTCATCATGTTTCAGCCTATGTGTAATGAGGAGGTGGTCATTGAATGTCCAAGGACCCCCTTCTATAACCCTTTCCAGATCCGCGTCATAGAAAATTTTGAATAAATATTTGTCTTCCCCAATATTCTTGATACACACCCCCCAATGGATGACAGAGGTTGGCTAGGGTATTTTGCATGGCTTGAAAATTCACGATGCTAGAGGTCAGAAATCATCTTACCAGGTATAAATCATACTGCTCATTTGATTTCGATTGCCCTCCCAGTATCTCTCCTACCTTCTTGGTTGTTTCCTCTTCTTCTTATATTGGCAGATTGGCCAAATCCTCCTAACAACTTCGACACCTAGAATAGTTTGATCTCCTTTGAAACGTGCTACACCAAGCAGACAAACTTTCTGATAGTAGAGAGAAAACATACGTGCCATATCGACAGACAAACTTTCAGAACTTCATAAAATATTAATAATATAAATTAAATTAAAATATATATAAACTATAAGAACTTAATCATAAAATGTTAAATTATAAAGACTCAGTAGTTAATTAAATAAATTATAAAAATTGAAAGTATAATTTTCAAAAAATTAATATGCAAGTAATCAATTGACCCATATGCCATATATATATATATATATATATATATATATTAGCAAATATCAATTAATAATCTTAGATTTTTCTACTGGCATTTGATTTGTCCTTTTTTAAAATTACATTCTAAATCTATTTTTATAAAATAAGGATGAAACTCTTATGGTGTTGGAGTTAGGTCATTTCATTAAATTTATTAGAAATAATTAGATTTAATTGAGCTCAAAATGTAATTGGCCAAAAGGAGAAGGAAGAAATTATGAGAGGCTAACTTGGTCTATCTGTAAAATACTTAAATCTTATTTGCTAATTTTTTCACTTATATTTTTCTTCAAATCTTTTAATCTTATATTTGATGCAGATTATATTACAGGATGGTAACAAAAAAATATTGCATCAACAATCCAAATTCTCTCATATTTTAGCGAAAATATAAGGTCATGCTTGATAAAGATAAATCATTAAATAAAATTTTAATAATTTAGATTTAATAATAAACAAAAACAGAGGGTTTACGTATTAGTTTGTACCATAAAGAAATCGACTTGATGTTAAAATTGGTATCGAACCAAATCTTAAACAAATAAGCATGCTCTGAAACCGTCAAATGAGATGTTTGATCATTAATCCAAAAGCATGTGTTTATATGTATGTAATTCTGAAAAAAAAGTATGTGTATTATATGCGAACTAATATGGGCTATTTAAATTATTATAAAATTCATAATTTGTTTACAATTTTTAAGGACAGAAGTGGAATTTTTCATTTTCAATAATAAAAATTTTGTGAATTAATTTAATCTCTAATCTAATATGAATTCTGTTAATTGAATTGACTAGTTATTTTTGGTGTCGTTGAAAGAATGTAAAGTAACATTTCTTTTGGGTAAACCTAAGACTCTATTCTTGATCCCCCAAAAAAAAAAAGACCTTTAACCTTCATTGCTACAAAATTTTTAACTTAATAGACGTAATAAATAGAATTGAACATAAAAAATTAGACCATTAGAATATGGCCTAATGTCATATTCCCCAAAAATGTTCAATTTTTAATTGCAGTATGGAAACAAGTTGGGATTTCTATTAAATGATGGAAGTGCCTTTGGATCTTGCTCAAGGGTTTTGCATATTCTTATTGCCATGGAAACCAAAGAGAAACTGCATGATATTATCATTTGATCTTATGTAGAAGTAATATTGCCCAACTTTTACAAACATGAAGGAGTGACATCAAATAAAATTAAGTAATCTTATTTCAAGTTTTTCATTTTCACCTCTTCAATTTTATTATTATAAGAATAGTACAATTAGTATGATTTAATTTCATCTATGAAAGCATTTTATTGCCTATTCAATGAATGTTATAGGTTAGGTGAAAATTTAAGTAGAAGTCTTATTCAAGTAGTAAAATATTTTTTTTATCTCTCACTTATAACAAAATTGTCCTTTTGATCTCTTACTCATTGAAATGCTTAAAATAGTCTCTATTTATTAGAAAATATTATATTTAATCCACCACTTTCAAAAAAATACTAGATTTAGTTACCTAGATTTAAGATTTAGGATTTGATAGAGAAATTAAATTTGGTATTTTTCTAAAAAGTGAAGGATCAAGTGTGACATTTTCCAATAAGTGAGGGACCAAAATAGTAATTTTATAGATAAGTGAAGGACCAAGAATGATTGATTAATTAATTCTCATATCCTATAAAATCATATAATCACCTATAAATAAAATGTTCTCTTCACACTAGTAACACATGGAATAATCAATAGGCTAAATTTTGGATTCATTGTGACCAATTAAGTGAACCCAATATTGATGAAGTTCTATCCTTTCATCTATACATTAATCTCAAACTCCAGATTCATGATAACATTGTACACTTCAAAAAGTTTTTTCTTTTTCTGAACAATGAAACCTAGAAAACCTCTTACGGTCTCAACCATTCCAATCCTTCTTTTCATTCTCTTTAGCTTCCATTGCTGGACAAACCTAAATGATGATCTTGAGGATGATTTAGCTTTTATTGCATCCTAGGAAACTGAATATGAAGATGTCACATTTCCTGCCACTATTATCACAAACCCCTTAAATAATTCTCAACCCGAGAAAACCTATGAACCTCATGATTGAAAGCAATACTCCTAGCCTAATATTGATGAGGGAAGTGTTTTGGTAGTAATAGAAAAACTTTAGTGATATAATAGAGAAAAATCAGTATGTGATGGTTAATTTTATGTGAAATGGTGTGGCCTTTGCCAAGCTCAGATGCCAGATTATGCCATGGCAGCGGTGTTGGAATAATTTTTAGTAGATTAGCATTAATCAAATTATTAGAAAAATTTTGTGGAAGAATTAATTAGGCAATTGGTATTAATCTAAACCTATAATAGATTAGGTTTTGGCCTATTCGGTAGAGATCTCAACCCACAACCTAAGTTTAATTAGTAATTATCCTATCAGATTACTAATTAAGAGTTGATTGAGAGATGAATTAGGCTCATTTAAATGACTCTTATTAATGCCTTATTTTCTAAAATATTAAATCTACTTTATATTATATAAGTCTTTTAGTTGTTCTAAGAAGCACTAATTTTTCAGTCTTACTCTCTCATTTTGAACAGTAACTCTCTTTAGTAAAATTTAGGTATTGTGGGTTGCAGTTCCCCTCCTAATTTTCTCATATAAAGAAACACACAATGGCTGCCACAAATTCAAGTCAAATTATTCTTATTTCTATATCTCCCATTCTGATCATATTTAAGTATGATATTCTTGCAATTGGTATAAGAGCCTAAGCTCTAGATCTGATAACTGTTGATATGCTAAAGATGAATTGGTTAATGAACTCAGTATGAAATTTAAATTTTTCTGGGCGAAATCTATCACAAGTCTTTGGAATTTTTTTTTATTAAAAATAATTTAGGGGTTTTGTAGATCCAAAAATGTTGAATTTACTGATACCCATAATGGAAATATACCTTTATTCACACTTTCACTCAAAATTTCTTTCAGGATTTTAAATATCAGTGAATTTTGAGTAGATTGATATGTTTTTCATACTCTATAATTATGTTCTAAATTTCGATCTCCATTGCTATTCAACCTTGAGAAAATCTAGAAAATTCTAAAATGAAATATGCCAAAATGGATTAATTTTGCTTGAAATTAACATAAGGGTTTCTCTATTCGAAGGATTTTGAACAAAATGATAGCCATTTTACTTTCCACAAGTTTCAAAATTTGGAGTCAACATTAGAGCTTGTAACCAAGCAAACCTAATAAAATACAAACAAAAATTTCTCTCAAACCATCATGTTTTGGTTGAAATCATTTTAAGGGATTTGTATATTGTTGAGCAGCAATCATTTGACACCTAAATCACCCCTGAGGCCTAGGATTTCATTGGATCAAAGAATCAGGTCGGATGACCCAGTTTTAGATCTAGATGGGTAAGGAAGACAATGAATAGTACATATATGCAAAGCCCACTTTCACCTACGGTGCATCTAAGCGTGTGGACCAATTTCTAGGGCTTATTTTGGCCCAAATTTCTAGCTCCTATATTATTTTTTTTTTAATTTCGTATTAAATGGTAATTTTTTTTGGAATTTTTTGAATTCCAGAAATATTAGTTCTTGAATTTTTATGGTATTTTGCATAGGATTTCATATAGGTACTTTTCTGAATTTTGGGCGAAAAATTTTCATGCATACTTTAAGTGCACTCAAGAACCATATATTTTTTACATTCTCATAGGCAAAGTACTTTGATAGGCCAAATAATTTTTGGGAGAAATTATGCCTTTATAGATTTTGTATTGCATTGAATTTAATTTTGAGACAACTTCCATGTAGATTTCATGAATTTTGTTGTAGAAATTATTATTCTAATTATTTCAATTCTTTTGGGTAATATATTCATCAGTCATGGGTGACATGAATTACTACAACTAAGAAATTGGGTCAAATTGATTGTTAAAAGCCTAAGTACATGCCTAAATGGGCGATTGACTTAAAATAGGCATAACTTTTAGCACAAATGGACTTTTTAGCTTATAAAACCATTCCAAAAAGATCATTCAAAGCCTAATGCCTAGGCGAACCACCAAAGGGGATTTGTTTCGATTTCAAGCCTAAATTCCATCATTTTCATTGACTTTAGCACCTTTTAAATTCGAGAAACTTGGTTTTGGGCTTCATATAAAAGATTGACAAAGATTGTTTAAAGCTAATATTACCTTCAAGAATGGTAACTATACAAAGCCAAATATTGCTTGTTTGTATGTTCTTTAATTTAAACAAAATTCAAGATGAAAAACATGATTGGTTTTATATTCTTGGCAATCAATCATGCAACATTTGAAATAACATGACATCTTAAGTGTTGGTATTTATTTACTTTTAAGCATGATTAAGTTATTTCACTTACTGTGAAGATCACTTGGGCAATTAACATTTTGTCTGTGAGTTCATCTATCATGGGACTAATTGTAGGGGTATTTGTTAGTTAATTTAATTGAAACTTTCATTTCAAATTAATATTGTATAGTTTTTGCCAGGTAGATTACATTGGCAGTGAATACAGCCTATCGATGTGACATTAGCAATATGATTTAAAATTATTGAGGTTTAATTGAATTGATGTCTTAATATTTTTTGTACCTTATCAATATGGAAATGTTAAGGATATTTAGTTGTATGGACCTTTTAATGTATAATGAGTTTTCTTGATTTATTATAATCTGGGACCCTTAGGTGGGATTATAATAAACAATCTTCTTAATATAGTTGCATAACTTGAGTCTATTAGAGGAAATTTATTTTCATAATTATATGCAAACACATAATATATGTTTCCTAGTTTCATTATCTCAACTTTTGTTAATAGCAACTATCAGCAGTGAAAACTCCCAGTAGGATAAACTATTATAATTTGAAAAGCCCTTAAAATTTTTTTTAGCAACTAAACTAATGGCCCTGACCCTAGGGTGGATACACCTATTACACATAGTAACAATTTTACTATTTTAAAGAGTCATTTTAGAGTTGTGACAGCCAAATTAGAATGTGTGCATGTGGGTGAGGGAAGGCATTAATAAAAAAAATAATGGAATATGTGAGGGCTACTCACAAAAAGGTTTAGTAAGCTTGTTAAGGCTTGATAAAGGTCATGACTTCTTTCAATTTAAAAACACTCAATTCAATGGAGTGTTTGTAATTTAAAGAACACATATTGAATTGACACATTTTTGCGTATTTCCTATCTCAGTTTAGCTACTAAAAGCTTGATATTATACCTAGCTAAACAACCAGATAGTCGATGAATCGATTAAGGTTATTACTTAAAAGGATAAACTCAAAGGAAATGAGTAATGCTGTTGTAGTGAATTCTTTGAATTTTGGATCCAGTTGTGAGTTGAATGTAAGTTTGCCCAGGAAAAAAAAAAACTAAAAGCCCAAGTCCTAATTATTGATAAGAATAGTGGATACAAGTTAATGTAATAATTAAGTTGGCTATTTTGGGACCTTGTAAAGGCAAAGGATCTTTCTTAGTAACTAGATCATAGACTGTCCCTCTAGCTACAACTAATTTGAATTCAATGTAACAGAGTTTTTCGTTCTTAATTGTTTTTCGTTCACCACTGGATCTGATATTATTAGACCCTCAAGTGTTGTAGGGATAATTATTTGAGTCATATTTATGGAAAGAAAAGTTGATGAGACTAATTAAACAACACAACTCATACAACATTAATTTTTAGACTATGTATAAATGGTATTAAAAGCAGTTATTCTTGCTAGAGTTAGGTGCTGAGGGACAAGTGGAAGTTTAAGACTATTAGGTTAACTATTGACATGAAAGTTTGTAACCCTAAGTCCTTTATAATGTTTTTGCTATATCATAGTGTGATATGCCAGACCCTTTAAATTTCTAACCACCGGCATGGTTTATTTGTAAAAAACATATTATTACAACTAATGCTTTATATTTGTTACGCTTTCATAAAAGATTAGTCATAATCTGCAACTATGTTTAAAAATTTTAGAATTTACATTTGGATTTTTCAAACTAGTGATTGTGAGTGAGTTATCAAGACCCAATGTGAGGTTACAAGAGAAATTTTGAAAGGGTTTTAAACTTAATATAAAAATGGTAGTTGTAATAAGGTAAAGAGAATTAATTGTTCTTGTACCATTCAACAGTGTATATTGAAATCACTCTTAGGATGTTTATAAAGTCAACTAGACTTCTAATTAGAAATCAGCAAACTTTAGTTAATGGTTATGTGAAATGATGGAATAAATACTTGATGTGTAGATTAAACAATTTATGAAACAAATTTTTAAGGCAATATCATCTTTAATTAGATGAGGTTACATAAAGCCAGGACTTTGTTTTGGTAATGTATATTAAAAGACATACTATTAGCTTGAAGTGATACTAACCTCTTATGTGATATAAATCTCTTGGTGTTAACTTAACATGATATATCTTAGTAAGACCTCTTATGTTTTTAAAATTTAATTCCATTGTGATATGTTTTGCATTTTCCCAGTTTATCCTAAGAAACTCTTGTTGAATGAGTGCTCATAGAATTTAAAAAAAAATGCACTCTTGTTTTTTCTGTGGTACACTTACTTAGATAGGTGACAGAGAAGTCATTGAAACCTTTAAGGTCCTTAATGTAACATAAAGAAGACTAAAATGGAAAGAAATTTCTATTTGCTTCCAATATTGGCAGCTCAGTGTATACTAAAGTAAACACCTGTATTGATATAATAGTGCTAGTGTATTTTGAATATACTTGAGTAATCCTATTACGGATTATTGAATGATTACTTAGATAGTTTTGTTTTTACCTACAATGTATTTGGAATTGCATATTCTGTTACAATGAATTTGATTCACTTATAATTATTGACAATCTGAATTCGAATTATATGATTTGATTGATTATTTGAAATCTATTTTATAAGTATATCTTATGATATTTTAGGAGGAGCTATTTTGTGGTAAAGTGTCAAATAGACACTTCTGACTACCTCAACTTTTGCAAACATCTTTAAGATGTCCTAAAGGAACTATCGTGTTGGAAAGTGTCATAAGAATACTTACAATTACTCAAGCTTTGTTTGAATCTTTATGATGTTTTGAAGGAGAATGTCAAATGAACACTTATAATTGTCTCAACTTTTGCATGCATTTTTACACTGTTTAAAAGAGTTGTTCTGTAGAAAAGTGTCAACTGGACATTTATAGCTACCTCATACATATGAGAGGAAAGTATGTTGCTTGTTTTGCTATGACAATTTGTTAAGAAAGTGCTTAAGGAAATGAATTTCAATTGTGAACATATTTGAAGGCTTGACCATTTTTGTTGCAATAATAACTCTGTTATAGGCTTCTCTTAAAATTTTAGAAATTTCAGTTACATTAAACTTTTGATATGTAATTCCTATTTGTTGGAAGAAAATTTATGAATCTCATACTCATATTGAACATTTTGCATGATCTATTCATCAAGACTAACCCATTATAGTTTGGAAAACTTCTAACTTTTAGGAATTTCAAAAATTTTGATGTCTTGGTTCAGTGAGAGTCTAAGTTGTGCTTTTAAGGAACACTTTAGTATATTTTGGCAATTATAACATTTTCCTCCCATCAAATTCAATGTTCTTGGTTGTGCCAAATTTTGGATATAATTTAGAATTGAAACTGCGTTGGCATTTATAGCATTGTTTTCTTTATCAAATTCAATGTTCTTGATTCATGGTTTTATTTATGGATTTTTCTTATCTCAGACTCTTGTGATTCACATTTATGGTGGTCATATGTTTACGAATCCATTAACCAAAGTTCAAGTCATAGGAGTAATTCAAATCTTGGAACTCATATGAGTCATGTTACTTTTTGATGTAGCCTTGGTCTAGTAGAAGTATGAGTTGAATCCTTAAGGAACTTTTGTGGTGTAATATGACACCAAGATATCATTTCGTATTTCATTCTATTTGGATATTGAAACTAAGTTTATGATAATATTAATATCACTTGTTTTCCTATGGGATCCAATGATCTTATGTAGTTTCATTTCCAAACCTTGTATGGTTTAACATATACACATTTATGTGTTCTGGCAAATATTAATTGTTTAATTTTATTCATTGATTTTCCTAATAATAATTGATTAATTCTATCCAAATGGGAGATTATTGAAATAATTTTTAGTGGATTAGCATTAATTGAATTATTAGAATAATTTTGTGTAAGAATTAATTAAGCAATTAGTATTATTCTAAATTAAGAATAGATTAAGTTCTTGTTGAATGTAAGTAATCAGTTATTGGTTAGATTATCCACTAAGCTATTGGGTAGAGACCCCAATCCACAATCCAAATTTAATTAATAATTATCCCATCATATTACTAATTGAGAGTTAATGATTGAGAGATGAAATATGTTCATTTAAATGAGTCTTATTAATGAGCTTATTTTATAAAATATTAAAACATATTTTATTTTATAAAAGACTTTTAATTGTTCTAGGAAGCCCTAATTTTTCAGTCTTCCTCTCTCATTTTGAACAACGGCTTTCTTTAGTAAAATTTAGGTATTATAGGTTGCAGTTCTCTCCTAATTTTTTCATATAAGGAAACACAATGGTTGTCACAAATTTAAATTATATTATTCTTATTTCTATATGTCCCATTCTGATCATGGAGGATAGTGAGTTATCAAACAAGTATGAAATAGAAGGAGTTCCAAAGTTGTATGAGTTTGTTGATGGAATTGTTATTGCCTACAATGGCCCAAAGACTAAGTAAGTGCCTCTCTTGCATTCCTTTTAATTTTTTTTCTTTGGTCAGCTTGTTTTTGTAATGAAATAATTATTTTCTCAAAAAACATTGTGATAAAGAAGTTGGTAATTTTTAGCCAATTATATGATTAGTTTTTATCAATAATCATTAATGTATTTGCCAATCTTTAATTTTTTTTCCTTTTAATTGTCATAGTGCTTAAAAGATCATGTTTAGAAGGAGGAGAAAAATGATTGAAATTTGTAACTTTTCTGAGCGAGGTTTTCTCAAGTTTTTTAAAGGAAATAATTTAACTATAATAAATTATTCTTTATGAGTTCCTCTTACATGTATCTATTTCTATTTTTAGTTGTTTGTAGAGGATTTCTTGGAAGACAAACTCACACCTTTCTTAGACAAGTCCCTAATAAGGTGATTAGTTTTGTTGCATGAATGAAAAGATATTTTTAAACAGATTCAATCATAAATAGAGTACCCAACATACTTACATGACTTGATCTATGCATCTTTTGCGAACCATTCTTTTTAAGATTTTTTTTCATATGAGAAGCTAGTGATAGATATGTAATTAAATGTTTATAACCATATTTTTTAATTGGTTTTTTGGGTGCATTTGATTAAGAATAATGGGGATGTAAAGATTGTTGTTGGAAATAGCTTTGATGAGATTGTCTTGGATGAGTCAAAAGATGTTCTTCTTAAGGTGGAATTTCCAATAGATGATTCTTATCACGTTGCTCTACATATATCATGTATAGTTCTTGTTAACTTAATTATTTAATATTACATATCTGATAAATACACCATGGTGTATACACTGGTAAGCACTAAAGCCAATCTTTAACAAGCTTGCCATCTATTTAAAAGGAATTAATTTGCTTATTTTAGCTAAACTGGATGGTACCAAAAATGAACATCCAAGGGCCAATGTACCAATTAATTTAGTCCCTAGTTGTCATTATTCAGATAGTGATTTATACTATTGTGAATCTTATTCTTGCAATTACTTTCTTACTGCTTCTGATTTTCTGAAAATTTGCACTAGCTTTTAGGAGAAAAGATGCTTCCTTCATTATTCTGTTTTTGGCCACTTAATCACATATAATTGGTTATGCAATTTTTGTTGCCATTCCATACTTCTTAGTAACATTAATCATTGAGGTATATGTTCACTTGTACATGGACATGTAAGCTTGACACTAATAACATGATAAAATTAAAATGTCTATGTATACTTTAAAATGTTATTTCATGTTTGATAAAATATTTGACATGTGCCAAACACAAACATGTTCTTTTTTCTAAAGTGTTTTTGCTGTAGATGTTTAAAAGTTGTTCAAATTCTTTTGCTGATTGAGGGATATCCTACGCTTCTTTTCTTTCCAACTGGAAATAAGACCTTTGATCCAATATTTACAATGTTCAGTTATGTCAATCTTTTTTTTTTTTTAATGAAATTTTACTTGTAGAGCTATCTTCATCCTCTTGACATTAACTCCATAAACTACAGATCAAAGTTGAAAGCGATCGTACAATTATGTCACTGTTCAAATTTCTGAAAAGCCATGCTTCTATTCCATTCAAGCTTTATAAATTAGCCTTAAAGGAAACATCCAAGGGCGATGATAATGGAGTGAAGGATGAACTATAAAGGCAGTATCAAGCATATTATTATCAACACCTAATAGTAAACCTAGAAGGGTGAATAGGTGCTAAAGAGAAATTTAAACAAATTTGCTTTTTCAAAAATAATTGTTTCATAAAGCACTATTCACATGCATAAAATGAAAACTCAGGTGCTTAATTTTAATGTTAAAGTAAAGCAACTTAGTGACTAAAGATTGAGATTTAGATACTTGAAAGTGATTTTCAATGACTTAAAGAAATCTTAGTTATTAAATATGCCAGCAACTTAGCTCTTTAAGAATTTCAAAGTTTGGTAAAATCTTTCATAGTTAGGTAACAACTTTAATGATTTCAAAGTTAGGTGAAAATCTTTTAAAAGTTAGTGGTAAGTTTTTCAAAAGTTAGTAGTAATTTGTCAAGAGTTGGTAACCATCCTTAGAAAATATAGATGGAAGAAATATCTAGAATTGTTGAATTAATAGTTTATTAGCACTATAAATAGGGGGATGTGATAATGGGAGTATGTGGCAAACTGAGAAGAGTTGTAAAGAGAAGTTCAAAGTAAAATGTGTCTTTGGTAGTTATTGTGATCTTGTGGAGAGAAATAAATAGTTCTTTCAATTAAAGTCTCTATTCTTGCCTCTTGTATTCTACAAATGGTATCAAAGCTAGGTTAAAGTCCAGCTCTAATATAATTTGGGCTTAGTTCGAGTCTGGTCAACTGAGTATCCAAGCCAGGAGGTTCTAGGATCATTGTATAAGGAGATTCTGTAAAATGCAGTCAGAGGCTGTCAAGAAACTTCGTTAGGAATCAAGCAAACTTGGTGTAAGTGCAGGGCACTGCCAAAGTTGCTATGGTTGACATGTCGATGAATACATGTTCGATTGAGAAGTTAAATAATGACAACTATCAGGTCTGAAGCGCTATCATTGAACTTTATTTAGGAGGCCAGAATCTTTGGGACCTTATTGATAGAGATGAAGCAATTCTATTAACAAATTCAAGTGAAATAAAGAAATGGCATGTAAGAGCTAGAAAGGCTCTTTACATATTAATTTCTACAATGGAACCACAATTTGTTGGATACATTAAAGAAGTCAAGACACTAAAAGAGGCATGGGAAGTGCTTGCCACATTGTTCGTGAGGCTGAATGACATAAAGTTGCAATGATTGGAGAACGACCTTGTTTCAATTTGGCAAAATGATAAATCGGTAAGCGAATATTTTTTGAAGATCAAATTTATTTGCATTGAGATTTCAAAATTAGATCCAGAGAATGTTATTACCAACACAAGAATGCAAAAAATCATTATTGCAGGATTAAATCTAAAGTATCATAGCCTTATCACTACCACATGATGCTGGGTTGAGGAACCAACTCTAGCAAAGTTGGAAAGTATACTAGCCAACCAAAAGGCTTTGGATTCATAAATGTCCAAAGCTTATTTGAAAGATGAAGAAAAAACTCTCTTTAACAAACATAAAGGTTAACAAGTGGAATCCAACTAAAGAAAGAAAGGAAATAATAGAAGGCATCAAAATGATTGGCAAAGAAACCATCATGGGAAAGACTCGTATTGTGGGAGAGCTTGCTCAGATCCATAAGAGCTTAAATCAAAGAAGGAGTGACAGAGAAACAACGGATGTTACAATTGTGGTAGAAAAAGTCATTTTGCTAGAAATTGTAGAGCACCTTACAAAGAAGGAAATGTTACAACTGAACATTATAGTGACGAAAAATGGGACTTTCAAGCATGCTTTGCAACCACAGAAGAATTAAAAGAGATTGCATTGACTTGTTTTGAAGAACTGCTGGAAGATATGGCACTGACAACATTAAGCAACAAATTTGTCAACTACAAAAAAGACTGGATTGTTGATTCCAGATGTTCTAACCATATGATAGGAGATAAAGAGAAGTTGTTAATAATGTATGAATATAGAGAAGGTCAAGTTATTGTAATAACAAATAATTCAAGATTATTGATTTCCGATGTTCTAACCATATGACAGGAGATAAAGAGAAGTTGTTAATAATGTCCGAATATAGAGAAGGTTGAGTTGTTGTAATAACAAACAATTCAAGATTGCCAATAACCTATGCTGGCAGTACAGAAATCGACTCCTGCCATAGTACAGGGAAAGTACATCTATAAAATGTCTACTATGTACCAGGAATGAAGAAAAATCTCCTATCAGTGTCACAACTTGCATCTAAAGTCAACTATGTGGTGTTTGGGTTGAAAGATGTCATGGTATATAAAAGTCTGGATCCAACTGGTACACCAATTATGGAGGGCAAGCGTGTAGATTCTATCTACGTAATGTCAGCATAAACAACATATGTAAATAAAACAAGAAGAAATGAGACAACAAATTTGTGGCATACAAGGCTTGGCCACGTTAGCTATCATAAGTTAAAGTTAATAATGAAGAAAGAAATGCTTAGAGGACTTCTACAACTTAAAGTTTAAGACAGTATAGTTTGTGTTAGATGCCAATACGGTAAGGCATATCAGTTACCATATGAGGAGTCTAGTTTCAGAGCTACGAAATCATTTGAACTGATGCACTTTGATGTTTTTGGACCAGTAAAGCAAACCTCTATCAATGGGTATCGGTATATGATCACATTCATTAATGACTACTCAAGGTACATATAGGTAGATTTTATGAAAGAGAAGTCAGAAGCATTATCAAGATTCAAGTTGTTCAAAGAGAAAAATGAAATGGAAGTTGGGCAAAAACTTTTGTGCCTACATTTCGACAATGGAGGAGAATATACATTTAAGGAATTTGATAAGTATCTGTAGTAGAATAAAATATGGCAACAACTGACGTGCCATGGAACACCTCAACAAAATGAGGTTGTAAAAAGAAAGAATCGACATTTGACAAAAATTTGTCGAAGTATGTTGCATGCCAAGAATGTATCACCACAGTTCTGGGCAGAATACATGATGACCACCATTCATATTACCAATAAGCTACTACAAGCAAAGCTTGGTTTTATGTTGCCCTACAAGAAGCTTTGGAATATCAAACCCACTTTAAGTCACTTCTGAGTGTTTGGTTGTGTGTATTATGTTTTCACGTTTGACCATTAGCGTAGTAAGTTTAATAAGAAGGTAGTTTGATATATATTTATGGGTTATGATAATCAACAAAAAGGTTGGAAATGCTACAATCCAACCACTGGTAAATGTTATATATCTCACAATATAGTATTTCGATGAGACATCATCATGATGGTCACTGCAAGCAATAAATCTTCTTTATTTAAGGGAGTTTGAAGAAAAGTTACAATAGAAATTAAATGAGCACGAAAGTGAAGTCCAACCAATCTCTAAAATCAAAGTGAAACCAATGATAATATATAACAATTTAAAAGTCAAACGAAGTGAAAGGAGTCCTTGGAAGACAGGAGTGCATGCAACACCAGAAGAAGAAAGACCAAGTCAACTTGAGGAGCAAGAATATTTGAGTAAAAAAGATATTCCTCAGCTACAACAATTACGAAGATCAACAAGACAAAGAAAACTAAACTTAAAATATACAAATGCAGCAGTGATTGAAGATGGAAGACATAATGAGCTAGCAACGTATGAAGAGGTGTCTAGTACCAAAGAATGAAAGAAAGTTATGGAATAAGAGATCAACGCATTGAAATAGAACCAGACATAGAAGTTGGTGCCAAAACCCAAAGATGTACAACCCATTTTATGCAAATGGATGTATAAAGTAAAGACTCATCCTAATGGATTAGTTGAAAGATACAAAGCTCGGCTAGTGGCACGTGATTTTTCCCAAGGGTATGGATTTAACTATGAAAAAACATTTAGTCCAATGGTTGAAATTACCATTGTACGAGTATTGTTGGCTCTCGCTGCGAAAAAGTCTTGGAAGTTATGGCAGATGGATGTGAAGAATCCATTTTTACATGGAGAATTGGATCAAGAAATCTCTATGAATCAACTAAGAGGATTTGAGAGCAAAGCTCATCTTGATTATGTATGCAAGTTTAAGAAAGCTTTGTATGGGCTTAAATAAACACCAAGAGCATGGTATGGAAACATTGCTGAGTTCCTAATACAGAGTGGATATTCAATAGCACTAGTAGATTCAAATATGTTTGTAAGAGTTCACGAAAACAAAGTGACAACAGTCTTAGTGTACGTAGATGATTTGATTATCACTAGAGATGATGAGATTGAAATTCATCAAATTGAAATTAATCTAACAGTACGCTTTCAAATAAAAGATCTTAGAGAACTGAGACATTTTTTTAGACCTGAAATTGAATGGAGTAGAGAAAGGTTATTTTTGTGCTAGCAGAAGTAAGCCAGAGATCTTCTACGGAAGTTTGGAATGCTGGATTCTAAACCTATTTCAATTTCGATGGAAGCAAATGCAAGTTTTGCTTAGTTGATGGAAATGACTTAGAAGATGTCACTATTTATAAACAATTAGTCTGATATACTTAATAATGACTCGTCCAAATATTTCTCATACAGTTTGAGTAATAAGTCAATTTATGCAACTTCCTAGAAAACTACATTTGGAAGCAGTGCGACTCATTTTGAGGTATGTCAAAGGTATGCTAGACTATGGGATATTTTACAAGAAAGAAAATTCATGCAAGTTAAAAGCATATTATGATGCTGATTATGCTGGTGATCTTGACACGCGTTGTTCAACTACTGGTTATGCATTTAGATTAGGATCGAGAGTACTATCTTAGTGTAGTAAAAGACAACCTACAGTAGCTCTATCAAGCACAAAGTCTAAAGACAGAGCAACAACGACTTCTACATAAGAAAGCATGTTGTTGATACAATTACTAATAGATTTAAATCAATCAATGGAGTATCAAGTAGAATTGTATTGTGACAACATATCAACAATTCGTTTAACGGAGAATCCAATTTTCCATGCAAGGACAAAGCATGTGGAGGTACATTATCATTACATTCAAGAAAAAGTATTACAAGGAGAAATTGACCTGAAGTACATTGACATGGATAATCAAGTTGCTAATATACTTACTAAAAGTTTAAATAAAGTCAAGTTTGAAGAATTTCAAAAGCAACTTGGAATGACGTTAGGAATAACAATACAAGAGATTAGTCGATGAGGGGAAGTATTAAATATGCTAATGACTTATCTCTTTAAGAATTTCAAAATTTGGTAAAATCTTTCAAAGTTAGGTAACAACTTTAATAGTTTCAAAGTTAGGTGAAAATCTTTCAAAAGTTAGTGGTAAGTTTTTCAAAAGTTGGTAGTAATTTGTCAAGAGTTGGTAACCATTCTTAGAAAATATGGATGGAAAAAATCTCTAAAATTGTTGAATTAATGGTTTGTTAGTACTATAAACAGAAAGATGTGATAATAGGAGTGTATGGCAAAGTAAGAAGTTGTATGAGTGTGTAAGAAGTGAGAAGAGTTGTAGAGAGAAGTTTAGAGTGAAATGTGTCTTTGGTAGTTATTGTAATCTCATGGATAGCAATAAATAGATCTTTCAATTTAAATCCTTATTCTTACCTCTTATATTCTACATTAGTGACTAAGAGAATTTTGAAAAACAGTAAAAAAGAAAAGAAATAGTCAATTTATCCTGTTTTGGACAACCTTTATCCTACATCCAATCCCTTTTTATCAAAAGATACTTTTAAATATAATAGGATTTTAACCTAAATAACTCTAACCACTCACATTGAGAAGTTCTATAATGTTCACCCTCAACATAAGATTTAAGCTTACTTCAAAATATCACATATGTGTTTTCACTTAGTGTACTTTCAATTGACTTTCACTTAAAAAAGATTTAAATAAGATAAAATGATTTGGATAACCAAATTTACAATTTAAACTCAATAAACTCACGTTCTTATTAAAAGTTAAGCTCAGGTACCTGATACTAAAAATGAATGAACAGAAATAATGTTTTCTCTTTGATGAATTGTAACCCATTTAATGCTAGTAGCCGTTGGACATCGATAAAGATGAATGGATCAGGATGCTTGTCTTCTCTGCTTTTCTACCTCGAGCTGTCGAGGATCATTTGTTCGTAAAGCACCAGCAGCAGAAAGGATCATTCTCTGAGAGTCAACTATGTACTCCCAAGATATGTTGGTCAAGATGCTGGAGGAAGAAGATAGATGAAGATCGAGCTGTACTAGTTGAAGAAATCTGCAAGTTTGTCTGTTAGAGATCTTCAGAAGTGTGTTGCCAACATCTTACTGTCCATCTTTTACGGTTTTTGTTTGTTTCTTCGTAAAGTTGATTTCTTGTAGCATAGATGATCCATAGTCCTCTTTTTCTCTTGCTTTTACTGTATATGGCTGAAAGCTTGCCTCATTTTTGCCTTTGACTTTGGTCCTTAGTAAAAGCTGGTTTTTACTTCTGCAGACCTGTTCAGATGAGTTTTAAAAAGTGGCTCTGATTTTGTCTTCATTTGATCCTAGATGGACGCATTACTTGGCCACTTAGTGGTTTGCTCTATTGATCTTAATAGTGCTTAGTGTTAGACATGATTTGGGCTTTTATGACATGGATATTATTTGGGCTTGAGAAATATTAAACGAAATCTTTCTGGTCTTTGAAAACAATTTCAAAAGTTAGGCTAAAACATTTTGAAAATTGTCTTGGGCTGATTTAATTTTCTTTTGGTCTCTTAATTTGGGCCAAACATATTTGAAATTTTACTTAGGTCGAAATGCTTTTGAGCTTAAGCAACTAGTTTTATTTTATAAGAAAATTTTCAAAATAATTTATATTAAAAATCAAAATGAATTTATTATTATCAAAACATTAATTGGGCTTAAGTGTGAAATTCCAGCAATACCAATTCGCAAATGACAACAGTTTGTTCCTGCTTCAGTGGAAGGCAATTATTTCTCGCCTTGCTTTTGTATGCTTCAGAGGAAGAAAGTTTGCCTGCCGTTTTTTGTAGCAAAACCACATTGGAAAACATGTCGTATCACTTGCCTGTTGAAGGCGTGATGTACTATGTTTAGTACAGAACTACGAGAAGATCTCAAGCTAAGGTTAGGCCTGTACGCTTTGAAATTTAGGCATCCTCTGCTTTTGTGCTGCAGCCATCTCAAACTTTCCTCTAATGCGTTTTGCATTTGTCTCATGGTATCATGACAAGAAGAACTACAAAAGTTGGCAGTTTGAATCTCAGTACTACTTTTAGTGTCTACAAAGTTGATGAGCTCTTTGCATGCTCAAATTATTGGTGGGTCACCCCTGCCTGCTCCAACTTTGGTTCACTCCACCCTCACCTACATCAATTTTCGGTTCACCTCCACCACCTGCTCCTATTTCTGTCTCACCTCCACCTCTGCCTCCTTCAACCGCCGGTTCACCTCTACCTTCACCAACTGCAGTTGTTGGACAATGTTCAAGTGGACGGAGTGGTGGTAAACAACAAGATCACCTATTATAGTAGAGGTTGTACGCATTTGAACCATTGAATGATGGCAACTGCATGCGATTATTACGATTTAATAGTTCCAAATACAGACAGTCCATGCTGTTACATCAGAATATCCAAATTTGAAATAGTAATAGGAGTGATAGCAGGATCACTTATGATGGGTTTGGGTGGGATGGTATACTTTAAGCACAAAAAAATTAACAGAAGAAACCATTATGAACATGATGCAAGAAATTTTGCTCTTTAAAAGCAATGTCTCTTACAAATGCATTACACAAATATTAATTATTTTGCTTGTGACATCACTTTCACTGCCTTATCTAAAAATTATAAGTATATACAGAACCACGCGTCATGCTATCGAATGCGACTATGTCCAAGCTGATTGCTCAAATATAGCAATAAACTCAATCTTTAAAATTTAGGCGAGCTTCATATTTCAAATAAGAATGTTTTGAATTTTTTTTTCTTTTTTGTGAGAAAGTCTAATAATTCTTTTTCTATTTTGCCAAAGTCTAATGTTTCCTAGTGATCATTGTGAGTTACAATTTCGACTCACCTCTTACATAAATTTGATAGGAATATAATCTCACAATGTTAGCTGAATATACATGTTGCATGGCATGGCATATGGATATATTAAATGAAGTACATGTAGAAATGAATATGCTCAAAAGTATTTGTTCAGAGAAACAGAGATGAATATAGAAGATGAAGGACTTTACAAGTGCAGTGCTTGTGTATTTTGCAGGATTTGGTCCACCACTATGCCACAAGCAAATAGAGCAACCATGATAAGAGCTGGCCAAGCTTCTGATAATGATTTTTGACCAGATAACTTATATTCCTCCTTTTGCATTGTCCATGCCATTGCTGGTGGAAGAACTCCAAACAGCACTGTCATGCAGTAGCCCCCCTAGTTCACCATAAGGCATCAATAACCAGAAAAAAGACAAAAAAACGATTGGAATTTTTAGCATGTAATGTGACAAAATTTGACAAAAAACCTTGTGCTCGCTCTCAAAACTAATGGAACGAGTGACTTGAGCTGTTAATGATGATGTGTAGTTGTCAGATGCATATGTGGAGTTATTTTCCAGTTAAAAATTCATCTAAAGTTGACACATTTAATTACAATGCTCATTGTTCTAACGCAACATTTAGTACTTAATTACATGAAATTTAGGTGAGTTTCTAGGTGAAAATAATTCTACATGTGCACTTAATGAGATTATACATTACCACTTACAGTCAATGTGATCACTTCTTTCATCAATTTTGGAAGCAGGATATTAATATAGGGATTGAATTCAAGCATCATTATCTATTGATTTAGACTTTTTTTCTTTCTTGGAAGGATCAATTTGAGAATGACCCCTTGTGTGGAGGATCAAAATAGGGTTTCTACTTTTCAAGCTTGGAGTACATAGCTCAAAAAAATGAACCATGTCTGTGTCCAACAAGTGCCAAACAAGATTCAACTTTCCAAAATAATGAGAACACATCATATTTGATCGTATTGAGATGAATTAAAAAAGAAAAAAATAGAACAGCATCTTCTCCCACTTACAGCAATATCTGTAGCAGCATAAAATGCATCTGGAAATGTTGTTGACACAAACAGAGAAGGAGCAACTACAATTGTCACAGCAATGACGTTCACTTTATTCCTTCCCCACCAATCACCCTATCCAAACAGCTTCGTTTATTAAGTAATCATATGAAAATATCTAATCAAGATATTAAAGGTAAAAAATTTACCTTTAATTTCTGTGTTGGAGGAGAATGCCAGGATTGGTTTTTAAGTTGCTCCTTGAAGAACTCTGAGAAGCTGAGGAGGGTACCAATAAGTGAAGTGCCAACTGCCAGAAGTGAGAAGGCCCTAACCAAAAGTGAAACACCAGTCCATGGCACCCTAAATCATTCAGGGTAACGAATTTAATTTTATTTTTTCATGTCAAGAAAAAAGAGAAGTACTAAATTGGTCCTTCACTTTTATATTTTAAGACAATTTGGTCCCTCACAAATAATTGTGATAAATTAGTTCTTCATAAATGTCTTTTTATGCAAAATTAATCCCTCATTAATAAAAATGGAAGATTAATTTTGTATAAATTTGAATTTATGTTGGACTATTTTTTGTATAAATTTAAACTTATGAAGAACTAATTTGTCACAATTAATTTGTGATGAACCAAATTATTATAAAATGCAAAAGTGAGAAACCAAATATGTACTTTACTCATCGAGAAAAAACAGTTGCCAAAACTTTACCTATAATTTAGGAGAAAAAGCCAGAAGGGTATTTAGAAAAGAAAAAAAAAATCTGTGCCCTTTCTCGTCTTTTATTGCAGATGAATGAGTGAATTTTGCACTATGCTTTATTATCCTTCAAAGATGACCTAATAATAATTGACTGCCGTTGTTTTGTATCACAACGTTACTCACAAGTATAATTTATTTTTTATTTTCCAATTCCATTCCTACGGAGGTACTAAATTGATTCCATACAATCCTTTGAAAATAAATTATTCGATAGGGTTGAAACAAAATCAAACTTTTGAATAGCCAATTAATACTAGAGTCATCATTGAAGGACCAAAGTGTGCTTTAAATCAATTATTTATAACTAGTGTCATTAACAGAAATCTTCCTAAATCATTCTGCAGGGGATGAAACACCTGAATAACAATTCAACAGGATCAACTATTTGTTCTGCTTCAGCTGCTAAACCAAGTGCAATTGCATCCCAAACAAGTATTGCCATCAGTGGCACAAGACTACCAAAAAAGACTGAAACTCTTATGCGATGTAGGTCACCTTCCAAATAAGCACAAAGAACTGCAAATATGAATTTTCAACTGTAAAACATCGATACTTCAAAAATGGAGTTATATTATTTTTGAAACTCATTCTAAACATAAAATGACACCTTAAATTGTACTTAAATTCTACATATTTTGTTGTATCATTTTGTCCATATGATATCGTGTCCTATCCCGTATATGAGTCAATATCCATGCTTCTTAAATCTCAGAATAATAATGTGAATGTGAATATAAAAAGATGAGAAGTTTTCGTCATTACCAGGTGCTAAATCATGATACACTAGAGAAAAGATAATGGCAGGAATTGCTGCTGGAACTTTTGCCCAGTCACTGCCTCCCCCTACTCCTGACCAACCCCCAAACACAACTGCTAGCACTTCAATAGCCAATAACAGACCTGCTTGCAAAATTCATTCTACACATTATACATTCAAAATGTTACCCGTCACAAAATTTTTAATATAAAATACTACAAACGGAAAGGAAATTGTCTGAAGTTCTAGTTAATTACTCTCAATAATGAAAAAGATAATTAAACTAATTACTAGACAGTAGACATTCTTATGTATAGGCAGATAGGTTGCAGGAGTTCAACATAACTAAAACAGCCAGTACAAAGTTATCTAGGATTTGGATATGTAATGTACAAAAAAACCCCAAATAGAAGTACTAATAAGAAAACCCAAGTTTAAAAATCAATTCAAATCATCTAATAAGGAAAAAAGAAAGTATCCGGCATTAACATGTTTATTTGTTGGAGTGAAAAATTCAACTTCCTAAGATGTAGAGTTTTTCACTCATAAATTTTTATTCTTGTCTTGAGACAAGTGTTAACAAATGAATACTCTAGACAGAAAAAACAATCTAAGGGTGGAAGGGCTTCACCTTTCAGGAATTTAAACTTTCCATGACAACATTTCTGATAAACTGGTCTACATGGTCACATGAGCTTAAAAGCCTAAACCATCATATCATATCCAAAAATAACTGTTATTCTAACAATTTTGTTTACGATGCTAATCATATTACAAAAGCAAGCAGCAGGAGAAATTAAAGAAAAGAAACAAAATTCTCAAAAAAATCAATTCAATATATCAATAATAAAGGGATGACTATAATAACTAACCATAGCCTGCTTATGGACAATAACGATCCCAATAATTATATATCTTCTCATATTACATTAACTGATCTAATATTTATTTACCAATCATGGAAGCAGTAAGCCATTGATTAACTAGATCAGTGGCTTGAGTTCCCCCAATGGAGATGAGCATTGTGAAGAGAGCAGTGAATAGACAGCCTGAGACTGGTGCTGGGAGATTAATCAATTGGAAAAGGATCTCTCCAGATTTGGAACAATAAGCAACCATGCAACTATAACCCAATAAGACATAAGTGATAGTGGCCAAAGTGCCACCCCATTCCCCAAGTGTTTCTTGGGCCATCGTTCTGATAGAAAGGACCTCAAACTCATTGTCTTCCTCTCTCTTTCTTTTCTTCTTCCTCAGCAGACCCACATTGATTTCAACTAGCAGTAGTGCTTCAATGAGGAGAAAAGCCCAACATATTATTACTGATATTGAACTTGGAACAAATCCCTGCAATAATACATTGAAAAGAGAAAAGCCCAACACACTATCACTGATATCAGAAGGGATTTTAGAAGTGACAATATTCAAAGGAGAAAAAAAAATTCTTTGTAGATCGTAGCCCACAGAAGATATTGGCCAAATCAATAATAGAACACAAAGAAGATGTCCAAGGTGGGTTTTATTTGGAAAAAAAAAATGGAAGTACCTAATGATTGATTTGAGGGGTGCGTGCGTGTTTGTGAATCGAGTCCATCTAAAAATCTCAAATGCTTTTGACACAAATAATTATTGTTTTGCAGCTCAAGTGTAGTATGAAGAACAGAAGGTATACAGCTGGGGAAGCTTTCTGAGGAAGTACGAGAATCCCAGAACCGATACTGGTACCAATAACAAGAGCAATTGCTCCAGCAACGCTACCCTTCTTCTTCTTCTTCTCAATTACTTCACTCTGATTTTTGCCCAATTGATTACCCCATTTCTTTTCCTTTTTACCAGAAGGCTTCCTGCAGAACAATGACTTCTGCTCTTTCTGGTGGTGGTAGCACAAACATGTGATATAGCTACTGCTAGGAGGAGGAATTGGAGGAACTCATCAAATGGAATTGAGACAGGGAAAGGAAAATCTGAAGCTTGTAAGACAAAACAAGAGAATGAAGAAGGTTAAAATTAAAATACGGTCATACTTGCTTATTTTGAAGCCTATTGGTGTATTCCTCGGTGGGCTTAATGGTGCCCATGGTGGATTTGCCTTTGGATGTGTAAGGACTTTGGGATACGGAGAGGAAGGCGAAGAAGAAGGCGCGCAAATGTGTGAATCCATAAGAAAAGAGAGGGAATGCTTCTAAGTGAATCAAATAATAATTTATATATTGTGACCCCAAATATCCTGGAAATTGTCCGTACGTTACCTTCTTGTCAGTGGTCATTCCAGAGAAAAGGTTGTCCAATGAGGATTTCACGACCATGCGACGCCAGATATTTTGTTAGGATGCCCTCTTTAAAATATAGAAAAAGAAAATGTCAATGATACAAAATTTTGAAGTTTTTATATCTTTTATTTGTCCCAACCGAATTCTCATTGCTTTTACGTGATAATTTAGTTTGTTATAAATATACTATGACAAATTAATATTTTATTAATTTAAATTAAATTTTATATAAATTTAAATTCACGAAAAATTAATTATGTTTAAATTTAAATTTATAAAATATTAATTTATTATAATTAATTTATAAAAAATTAAATTGTTACAAAATATAAGAATGATATACTAATTTTATACTTCTCTCTCATTATATATATATATATATAGAGCTATTTATGGGTTTGTGTATAAATTGGATTCATTTGCGGTTGTTTGAGATCCAACTCATTGACTATTTATATTAACTAACCTAAATCATGAACATCTAAATTAAATGGACTTGGCAATGCAGCCCATTTAGAAGTAGGTCAAATGCTTTAGCCTCAACTACATATTTGGGCTTAAGTTAAGTTTAGGTTTGTAATCAAATCTTGTATCCACAAATGGTTGATCAAGATTTTGGGCCCATACCCCAGACCCAACTTTAGACAGTTGTGGGCTAAAAATAACTGGTTTTTTAAGTCATGTTTGGCCCACTGCTGGTATTGCAGCCTCTTGATGCATTTATTTCCGCATTAAATAATATAAAATATTATTATAATATTTTATTAATATTAAATTAATATATTTAATAATATTATATTACAGATCCACTCCTAGTACAGGAGTTAATCCGTGCTCTTTATTTTCACCATTGACATTTCCTTTCTGATTTAGGCCTATGGTTTTCTGTCTGTCTGTCTTCTTTAAATTCACAAAAATATTTTGGTTGTTTTTGCGTATCATAATTAAAATTATGATTTATAAGTTTAGGATATAATGTAATAAAAAAATAAAAGGTAAAATTAAAAATCATGTGATATTATATTATTTCTAAGTTTATAATAAAAATTAACAAAATAAAACAGTTTATAATTTCTTTTTAATATTATTCTTATAAAACAAACTTCATGCATTAGAGTGTTAAGAGTACTATAATTTGGTTAGGAATGCCATTTCATTCTTTTCCAAATCTCCCATTTTGTATCATTTTCTGTCAATAACGAGCATTCTTAAATGGTATTTGGTAATTTTCTACATGATAGAAACACTGTAATTTTGTAATTTTGCAATATTAGCTGACGAAATAATAAATTATCAGTCTAAATATTACATTGGGACAAAACTATATAAAATTTGAACGGTAAGGGGAGACTTCAAATTCCTCTTTAGTTATTTCATTTTATTCCAAAAAAAAATTAAATAAGAGTTTATCCTAATTTAATCATTATACTCCTTATTATTGTCATATATCTGATTATATTCTAATTAAATTAATATCAAATAAAAGGGCAGAGAAGAAAGAGAAAAACAAGGTAAAGATATTTTCTTTCTCCATGGTTTATTTTTTGAATAAAAAAATTAAATTACAAAAAGAAGGTAGAACTTTGAGGCTTGAATTGAATGGAATGGAATATATATAATGCTCATCATTTAATGGGAGGGTAAATAGTGAGAAAGAAAGTAGAGGCAAGAATGAGGAGTTCTTTACTTCTTTACTAACAATAGATGAGAATCTATATCTCTCTCTCTTCCCCATAAACCCGAATCTTCCACTCAGTATTCATGGTAGTGCTTTGATCTATGGCTACCCATTCCTTTTACACTAAGTGCCAAAACACCTTCAAATCACACCACCTATACCCATTACTTTGTGTTTCATTGTCTCGCCACATTTTCTTGTTGGTTTTTTCTTTCTAAATTTCATTTCTATTTTTGTCTCATAAAAACTTGTTCAGATAAGAAAACAAGCATCATAAGATCACTATACTAAATCCTCGTACCAATATCACCTATACTTAGGATCAATACGTGTCATCATGTTGCCTTGTTGTATGTGTATTTGCAAAATAAAAGTTAATCCGCATCTTGCAAAGTGACCATGCAATATTAGAGAAATAAAGGAAAATAAATTTTCTCATGTTGTATCATGTTCCTTTGACTTAGAATGTTACTTCAAAATCCAATGGTTTATATTTTTATTAATAATATAATATTATATGTGATTTTTTTTAATCTGTAAATTTAAATCAATAAACTTTTGTTTCATAAAATGAATAAACTCAAAGTCAAAATAAAAATAAAAAGAAAAGAAAAAAGTTAGATCATAGACAATATATCATAATTAGAAAGAAAAAAAATCAAGACAATACTAGTAATAATGGGCTTATTGATGAAAAGCATTGCTAAATTAGAATTATATTTTTTTCATTTAGATCGTTAATTTGATTGTACATCTAAATTATTAACATTTTATTTTATAAAATGAATAAATTCAAACTCGAAAATAGATGGGAAAAGAAAAAGCAAGATGATAAACATTATAGCATAATTAAAAAGAAAAAAAATCAAATCAATATTGATAATTATGGGTTTATTGATGGAGAGCATTGCTAAATGACAAGAAGAAACAAACACACAAATCCAAACGAAGAGTATTGCTCCAGTTGGGGAATCATGGGGTTATTGATTTCACTGACCTATACAAATGTTTATTGACAATTTAGGAGAAGAAAATCACACTATAAGCGGTCATTCATAGGTCTTTCAATCTATTCATTCTCAACTAGGCCACCATTTTTTCTAAATCACATTGACTAATTCCACTTCACCCATCACAAGCCGTCCTAATATGCCCTCTTAGATCAATCTATTAGCATTAATTCATTAATTCTCTCTCTTTCTATTACTGCCTTTGTTTGTGGATAATGACCAAAACAACTTGATTAGTGGTGGAGCTTGTTTGCCACTATTGACTTATTTGGGAAGTTGATTTGAGTGTTTCAGTAATGGATTCTGAAGTCAAAATTAGGTAATTATATATGTTGTGTATTTAAAAGCCCTTAAACTCGTGGATTTTATACATTTTCATGTGTTTTTTTTTTCTTATGAGAATCATTGTTTCAGGTTCTCATGTCCATTAATACTTTTATTTTAATATAATTTAATTTGGGTTAAAAATGATATATTTAATTTACTTTAAATTATTTTTATATTGATCAAATACATAATTTACACTTACCATATTATATGAATGAAGAATAAAATATCTTTTAATCCCTTACTTATCATAAAATTATTATTTTAATTTTTCACTTATTAAAATATACAAAATAATGACTCACTCATTAGAAGATATTACACTTAATCCTTTACTTTTTAAAAAAAACACTAAATTTAGCTATTTTAAATTTAGGGTTTAGCAGAATGATTAAATTTGATAATTTTTTTTTTAATGAAGGATCAAGTGTAACTTTTTTTAATAAGTGAGAGACTATTTTTGATATTTTAATAAATTAAAAACTAAAATAGCATATTTGTAATAAGTGAGGGACTAAAAATATTTTTTTAATAAATAAATATAAATATATTTTAGTTGAAACAAATGTAATTGTAACGTATTTTTTTATTTAAGAGATAGTACAACACATATTATCATTTGAAAAAAAATGATAATAATTTTTATTTTTTAAAAAATTAGGCCTATAATCTGAACCTCCCTTTGAAGAAGAATGTACCTCACCAGTGAGGGATTAAAAATATTTTTTTAATAAATAAATATAAAGATATTTTAGTTGAAACAAATGTAATTGTAACATATTTTTTTATTTAAGAGATAGTACAACACATCTTATCATTTGAAAAAAAATGATAATAATTTTTATTTTTTTAAAAATTAGGCCTATAATCTGAACCTCCCTTTGAAGAAGAATGTACCTAGAATGTACCTCACCCTCGTACATCTGCAACTATATGTAATAATATTCTACATGGATGTTCACGAAAGCCTTTTAACTTTTCCCTTGTCTAATATATAGATATTCTAATATGAAATTATTAAGGTGTCATGTTTGAAATACTTATAATTTTGAACATGTCAATATACATAATTATAACATAAGAATATAATTATAATAATATTAATATAAAAAATAATAATATTATAATTATATTTTTATATTATAAATAAATATATTAGTGTATTAGTGTATTTAAAATTGTGACTGTACTAAAATTTTATCAATTATTAATATTTATATTATATAAAATATTTTAACTCTTGAATTATCTAAATTTGTTACACATTTCTATATATAAAAATAATGTTTTATAATTAGAAAAGGGCTGGGTAGGTACATCTGCCAATGGGCTTATCAATTGAAAAAAACTCATAAAGGGATGCCCCAACAGTTGGTCCAACTTCATTAATACGATTCAACACTCTATCCTTCCTCTTCTGTTCCCCAGAATTTCATGCTTATACTCTTCCCTTCACTCTTTCATTTCTACCCCCAAAATTTTTTCTAATTATATTTTGTTTGCAAATTCATAAATTAAAAAAAATAACATTAAGAATGTGGCATAAAAGATAGCAATTTCTTTTAGAGTTCATAATGCCAATACCCTTGCCCGTCCAACAATTCTGCAATCCATGATAATTTTAATAAAAGGTGATTTTAAAGGATATGATTTTTCTTATGATTGATTTTTTCTATGGGATTTGAGATTTTTGTTGTAATAATTTCATTGATTGAATTACAAACAGTAAACTTAAAAATAGAAATAAAATTAATCAGTGTATATATAGTAAAGATTCTTCATTAAGCGATCTATTCTTCAACCCTTGAAATGCTCTTCGCATTAATAATTTTATAACATTTTTGGATTGTTCTAGAAAATATAATTTGGATAAAATATTGTTAAAGGTTTTAATTAAAATTTTTAAAATTTTAATTAAATTAATTATTTGAAAAATTTTAAAATAACTTAAAATTATCTAAAAATTTTAATAATCTTCCAATTTTTAACAAAAAAATTATAATGGCATACTTAAGCAATAAAAGAATATATATATATATATATATATATATCTTACATAATTGGTCCAATACAGTGATCGGTAAAAAATGGGGATGAAACATTTGGTACTTCCCTTTTTTTTCTTTAAATATTAATTAAAATATTTTCTATTCTATCTGTCCCAGTGCACAACTAGAGTGGGGCCCATACTCTTACAGGGGTAAAATCGTCATTCGACCACTACCAACGGAGCCACTAGTATTTATTTACTTAACGAGCGGTAGTAGTAGTGGTTCTCCATTTCTCTCCTCTCCTCTCGCCGACTGGGTCTGGGCGTGTGGCCCCACACGTAACGACAACGGCGCGTGACGAGACCAATATCTTTTCTTTTTTTTTTTATTAAAATTTTTCTCGTCCAGAATTTGAACGCTGATCACGGAGTGATAGCATCCCAACAATCTCGACCGTCCGATCAAATTCCCCCACACAAGAGTCGGTGACCGATTGGTGATTGTGAAATTGTAAAACAATTCTTTCATGGGACCTGTCCCATAGACGAGGAGACCACATATACATTACACAGTCCATAGATTTTTTTTTTTTTTTAAATTAAATCTGTATTTTGATCTTTAAATTTATTTATGATTTTAATTTCGTTATTATAATTATTTTTTGTGATAGTGGAGGTACGAAAGTTAATTTGGAGTAGGAAGTAAAAAAAGAGACGTGATTAAAAACTTTTAGCATTTCTGCTAAGGAATCATTCGAATAGTCAGCAAATCTAAATTTAATGGCAGAAGCTTCTCATAAAACACCAATATATACAAAGTAGCAAAATTAATGTTAGTGTGAAAGTAAAAAAAAAAATATTACTTGAGTCATGGCTTTAATTTGGTTTTTCAAATTTATTTTTTTGTTAATTTCTTTTTCAATTTTAACTTATATGATAGGTGTATCACACAATCGGTTTCGTAGCAAAACATGTTTGATAATGTTGATATAACATTTTATTAATGCGAAAATAAATACTTTCCGTAGAAATGACCGTTTATAATATTAGGATATCAATTAAAAAAACTAAAAGATTAATTTAACTTTAAAAAAGACTGACAATGAATTAATCTAAGACAAGCAGGGCGTTAATTTATTTTATTTTCTCATTTTTTGGGTCAAGAGAAAGAACGTGTCGTGTTTATGCTGGAGTACCGATAATATATATGTGTCTATATATATATATATATATATAACAGACATGCTGAGCAGCTGCTTCGTGATTGACTCTGGCTCTGCGTCTCTGGTAATTTGGCATTTTCTGGTTTTGTTTTTGGTGCTAATTGGTTGGTTGGTTGGTTGCCTATTTTGCATTTCATCTTCTTTTTTTACACCGTTGTGTTTCTCTCTCTCTCTCTCTCTGCGTGTAGGGAGGGCTCACGCTCGCAGCAGCTATATAGCTTTAGCGTGCTCTGCTAAAAGAATCACATATCACTCTGGGACTAAGAGAGAGAGAAAGAGAGACCAAAGTGCTCTTCTCAGTTTTGACTGGGTTTTCTTTCTCTGTTTTTTTCCTTCTTGTGGAGCATGGAATGATTGGACTGGAGCTATACTGGGCCGAAAGCGAGTGTTTGCGTACTAGGAAAGTGTATTATATTTGAGCAACAGAGGCTTTTGCTGTTTGAGAAACGGGAATTGATGATGAAAGCTAGCGAAATGGGACTACTTTGAAGGTATATCTTGGTTGGTTGAGCATTGTTTGCAAATGAGGTAATGTATCTTGGAATGTTATGATTCGGAGAGCCAGTTTGAAAGTTGAGTTTTACTAGTTCAGCATCACAACGGAAACTTATTTTCCTGACAAAAATTTTTTTAAGCGTGAGTTCCGAGGTGTGATCCTTGCCACCTATTTGAGCTGGGATTCAGCCCATGCAATATTTCACACCAGAACTTTGCCCAACAAACACCGCGGCCTTCAACATGTGGAATCCTATGGCGGAAATTTGTTGATTTCTTTTGATTTGAAGGGACTAATCAGAGAAGCTCTTGTTATAGCAATTTTCTCAGGACTCCTTTGTTTTTTTCTTTTTTGGAGGAAATGGCTTCGAATGCGGTGGAAATGCAAGAACCGAGCATTGACACCGATAAGCTTAGCTATGAAATCTTCTCCATCCTTGAAAGCAAGTTTCTCTTCGGCTACGATGACCAAAAGGTCTGGCTTCCTAAACAAATATCTGCTACAATTGAACCCAAATCCGAAGCTCAACTTCAATCTAACGCCGCCATCGTCGATGGCGTCTCCTCTATCAAGAACCAGAGAGGCAAAATATGCATACTCAGCATAGACGGTGGCGGCATGCGAGGGATTCTTCCCGGCAAAGCCCTGGCCTATTTGGAAAACGCATTGAAGAAGAAATCAGGAAACCCAGACGCCAGAGTCGCCGATTACTTCGACGTGGCAGCCGGCGCCGGCGTTGGAGGCATCTTCACGGCGATGCTTTTTGCCACAAAGGATCACCGCCGTCCAATTTTCGACGCCGAAAAGGCATGGCGATTTTTAGCCGATCACGGCCAAAAGTTCTACCGTCCTGGGTCCTGCACCGGTAGTAACCACAGCTTCTTTCGTCGGTTATTCACCGGCGGCGCCGCCTCTAGTTCAGTCGGCTCCGCCACCGCCGGTCTAGAGAAAACTATGAAGGAAGCATTCACTGAGAACGGCAAAAGTTTAACGCTCAAAGATACTCTAAAACCCGTTCTCATCCCTTGCTACGACCTCTCGAGTACGGCACCCTTTTTGTTCTCCCGAGCAGACGCCCTCGAGACCGATAGCTTCGACTTCCGGCTCTGGGAAGTTTGTCGAGCCACGTCGGCCGAACCGGCCCGGTTCGAGCCGGTTCAGATGCGATCCGTGGACGGTCAGACCGAGTGCCTGGCCATCGACGGCGGATTGGCGATGGGCAACCCTACCGGCGCCGCCATAACGCACGTGCTTCACAACAAGCAGGAGTTTCCGTTCGTGCGAGGAGTGGAGGATCTGCTTGTACTGTCGCTTGGAACGGGTCAGCTATTGGAGGCGAGGTATGAGTATGACCAGGTCAAGCGTTGGAGGGCTAAGGAGTGGGCTCGACCCATGGCTCGGATTTCTGGGGACGGCTCGGCCGATTTGGTGGACCAGTCTGTGGCCATGGCCTTCGGTCATAGCCGGACCTCCAATTACGTTCGCATTCAGGTACTCTACTGTGTATTACCGAAATGTCCTCTGCTTCGTTTCAAAATTACTTTGTCTTGTTCCTTTTCCTCCTTTTAGGTCAAAGTTCAAACTGACTTTGTCCGTTGCTCTGTCTTCTTGGACATGGTTCATTTCTCTGAAACGCCCAATACTCGAAAGTAGTATGGTGTTAGAATATTGTATTAGTATTTAGACATTATATATTTTGTCGTGTTACAATTATCCTATCGTGTTGTATATTTGAACTTCTTAACCATATCTAGACTCTTTAAAGTTGATGTAAATTTGGAAGAAAGAAAGACAAATGATTTGGAACTCAAATTTTAGATACGAGGCTCACTGCGGTGGGTTATACATTTTTTGTAGATTTACAACATAAAATTTTTTAAAACTTGAGAGGATGCTTCTTAATCACTATTGCAATGTAGTGACGGGGGGTTTGAGAATTTTATTTTATTGTTTTTGGTATGGGGCTGCACGTGATTGCGGGGGTGGTGTTGGGGATTGTTTCTATTGGGAACCAATAAAGGTTATTTTGGTTTGCTCAAGGGTCGAAGTGTTTTTGAGTTTCCCATCAAACATTGGGTTGTTTTGTTATGGAACTGTGGTGCAGGTGAGTATGGGTCAAATTTGTGCTTGTTCAGAATGTCTATTAAAAAAACACACATACAAAACCAAGAAACTTATGTTACCCTCAAGTTATGGTATGGAGTAACTGGTGAGTTTGAAGTTGTCCAGTTGAAGGAAAAAAACAGCTGATGTTGATCTCAGAAACGTTAAGGGTATTCAATTTTGAGTCAATTTCAAACCAGCAAGGAGTGGGGTTTGTGTAGGGGGAGAGGGGGGAGGTGTGGATTTTTTGCCTTGTCTCTACGTGGCAAGTTGATAAGCATGGGGGTGGATAGCTGGATTTGGACTTGTTAGGATTCGGAAATTATTGTGCTTGTATCAATAGCTAAAATGCCTTGCTTTCCATAATACACTTTGTTGTTAGGCAGATTATGGCATAGAGTATTAGTATGCTGTCTCGGCAAGTGGAGTTGAATGGCCACATGAATTTCACAGTCTAAGACAAATCACAAATTGTAGCATTGCCTATTGCAGGGATGAGTTTCATTTATCCAGTTCAGGTCATCTCCTTATTTGAGCCTTTTATGGCAATACACTTTTCTGGGTAAACTAATAAAGTCTATTATTCCAAATTGGTGCTGAGCCAACTATATAGGAGTAATTCTCTGGCCCAAGAAAAACAAGATGCGAGAAGTTCTTTGATACACTTGAAGATCAGGCTAATCATGAATATATGTTTAAGCATATTAGATGTCCCATTAAAATGTATGTTTGACATACTTATGTGTTCGTTGTATTATTGATTTGGTTACTGAGTACCTTTCCGTGGAGGCTAATACTATCAATTCAGTATCTTATCTCGTTTGCTGTTTAATGTTGTATCTCATTCTTTTCTCTCATTTTGCATTTCTGGATTATTATTATGCTGACAAACGACTTGAAATACTCTTGAATGATACTGTATAACTCATGAATCCTATAGTTTGAAAATTATTCAGCAGTAAATGTCAAAAAAAAAACAAAAACAAAAGAAATTATAGGGAAGTTCTTAATAATTCTGAAATGACAGGCAAATGGGTCAAGTATGGGGCGATGTGGACCCAATGTGGATACGGATTCAAGTCCGAGAAATGTAAAGATGTTGATTGGGATAGCAGACGAGATGTTGAAGCAGAAAAATGTAGAATCAGTGCTGTTTGAGGGGAAGAGGATTGGGGATCAGAGTAACTTCGAGAAGCTTGACTGGTTCGCTGGAGAACTTGTGCAGGAGCATCAGAGGAGGAGTTGCCGAATAGCTCCCACTGTTGCTTTCAAGCAAGCTACCCAAAAAGCGACCTAAAAGAACAGGTAAGCAGTCTCTGTTGTTTTGTTTTGAGTTACCTCAATCATTTTTATGCATCCTTTCAAAGAAAGCGTTTAGTGGACCACCATTGATTAGATATGATCAAGCAGGAACGCATCTTAATATATATAACAGTGTAAATGCTTACAAGAAATTTTAAATTGCAAAAGCATGATATTTTTGGGCAGTTACATTTTATCCTCTTAAAATAAGGTTTAATTACAAAATTAATATATAAATTTTAAACCGTAACAAAACATTCCTTAAAGTGGTGTTTGGTGCTATCCTTTTTATGTCAATAAATTATCCTTTTCATAGCATTAGTGAGAGATTATAATATAATTATTCATAGACTTTAGACTTAATTAAGTTTTTGAGATGAATTAATTTTTAAATGGTATTAGAATCTCTATAACCAAGTCGTTAAAGTTTTGGTCCTTGTTGTCTCTAATTTCTTTTAATTATAATTGAATTCTGCATTTATGCATCATGTTGTCAGTTGTTACTTTCAGCCATTTCATCAGTTACTTGCATATTGTGCGCGCCAATTGAACTCATACCCTTCAATTTTGTTTATTCATTTGACCGTTCTTTAGGTAGAGCTTACGATGCTAAGCTATTCTCATTAAAATTGATGGGTGGGTGTTGAACTGATTAACAGTAATCCGGGTCTCCTTAGCCACAACGTGAATGTCCCCTAGTAATTCATAATTCTACTTGAATACAATTTTATTGACTAGCAAAGAACTATTATCATGAACAGGTATTAATTTTTTTGTTTTCTGTAAACTTGTAGACATTGTCTTGTCAATTTCTTCTTTGTTCAATGGAACAACCCTTGCAAACAAGAGGTTTCCTGTTATTATTGCTATATGTCAAAAATATAGCTAGAAAGATATCGAATGGGTTTGTCGGCCCACCGACACTCAATCTTAGTATGGGGCAGGGATATCCTGGTAACTTACTTTTAAAATTAGAGAAAAGGGGTTAATACTGTAGGCAAAAGGGTGGTTTAATCCTATGTCGTTTTGTAGGAATTATGAGGGGCACCCCCTAAAGATGGTTCTCTTGTCCTGAAAGGTGCTTCTTATGTAATAATGATACGCACCATGGTTGACTGTTAAGTGGCACATTCCTCTGCTCTCCATGGTAAAACAAAATAAACAGAAAGAACTTTTTTTTTTTTGGACATGTCGAATTACAAAAAAGTACATGAGTAAATTTATCTAGAATTTACAGCAAGGACAAATGAGTATATATCCGGTCCTGGGAGGTCTGAATTATTTTTGGGAAGTAGAATCAACATTTTTTTTTCTTTTCTTTCACTTCTACTTTGGATGCCAGAGAATCACTTCTTGTCCATTTTCATTCATACTCCCTTGGCACACCTTTCAAGGCACTCTCCTTTGCCAAAAATCTAAAACAATAATCCCTAAGTCAGAGGGTACTTAGGTAATTTGACTGGAATCCTGATATTCATCTCCAGTCGATGGTCCCACCAACGCTAAGTTCATTCTGGATACGGCTGCAATCCCTCTATCCCAAATACAACCATAGATGTCAAATCCTGAGGTTCTTTGAAAGAACACTGAGCCTAATCCATTCAATAATATTTATAAACACTATTATTCATAGACCACATACATTTTCTTCGGTAATTCGCTATCAGAAGTGAATCATATTTTAATTAGTTAAGCCGCTCTCCAATGTACTGTTTCATTAGTATTTTTTGCTGTCCATAGGAGAAACTTCTTTATTGCATAATTTTCTGTAAATAAAGAGTGTATATGCTGATTTCTGAAAAAGATGTCAGAGATGAAACTTTGGCTAGAATTTAGTAAGTGAACAATGAAAGTGGAACCGAGCATCACAAGCCAAGTACATGAGGTTTTTTACTAAATAATTTTAGAAAAAGAGAAAAAGAATAGATTGATAAAGATCTTCTTTTGTTATTGTAATAAGGAGCTGAGAGGGAAAAGTAGCACTCAGTTGTCAAAAAAGAAGAGAAAGTTGATCATGAGCTCAGATTCCGGACATTTCCACACTTGTTCCTTGACTTCCTTCGAGTTCTTGTGTAGTGTTTCAACCACAATACAATTTTGCAAAATTTAAACTTTTGAAACCGTTTTATGTCTTTTCCATTGTCCTCAAACTTGATGGATAATGAATCTCATGATGTGAATCGCATAATGAAAAGCTTTTAAATTTATTCAATTATAAAATATAGATAAAACTAAAAATGAATAGATATAGATACATAAATATATATTAGAAAAATCTTACTTAAACTTGCCTTATATTTTCTATTGCATAATTGTTTGTTTTATCTGGTGCACATGGCATTAAACTCAATATCACAAATTTTGATATTAAATTCCACTTGTTGCAGGTATAAACAGATATTAGGAAGGAAGATCAATGAGTAGTGAAAAGGGAAAAAACGAAGACAGTAGTATAGCAGCTTTACTTTTCTAGTGAAAATAGACGAAGGTGGTTAGGAAGTTGTATGAAAAGGACAAGTATAAAAAGGGTAAAAAACCTTTGTGGGATACTATGCTCCCCAGACAACAGACATTGTGGTGTCCACTCGACCTTTTCCACAATGGTAAGAGTAAGAAGCCAAGAAAGAAAAAAGCAGTGTGATTTGAAGCCTTTTTAGGGTCAAACATGCATCAGGTGGGAATTTCAATTTCAAAATGGGAATTTAGAGTTGAAAAAAATGGATTGTATTCCTCCCTACTAGTTTTGTTCCTTCTTTCATTTTTTAATGGATATTTTGTACATCTGTTATTTTCAATATATATATATATATATATATATATGTAATTTTTTATGTTTCATCTTTGCTTCAAAGGACCTTTCAAGTGTACTAGGTGGTGGGCTTACCTTGTTATGTATAAAATTTTAGAAATTCTTGTCAAAGTTCTCTCTCTGACTTTTGTTGCTTTTTTATTATTTTGTTTCTTCAATATACGTAATTATATATGGCAAAAAAAAAAAACGTAATTATAGAATGGTGAAATGATTTATGAGCGACTTTTTCTTAATCTGGAGGAGACAAATGGATGGGCCATCAAAGAGACTTGCCCTTGGGTCCATCCCAAATGAAAAAATACAACATTATTATCTTTTGGTTTATAAGTTTTTAAATATAATGGTAAAGTGATGTCTGAACCAGCTTGTTGGCACTTATATTTTGTACTCTCTTTTCTTTTGTATTCATTTACACTTCTTTATTAAAGCAGATTGTTTGAGCTTTGAAAAAGAAATAGATATGTGTGTCTATGTTATATTATATTATATATACAGAGAGAGAGAGATCTAATCAGATACTATGGAGATTCGTATGTAACTATTCAATAAGCAAATGATCATTGGTGTTGGACCATTGTTCTGCAATTTATATCTTCGTGCCGTACGGTCTATTAGCTTCTGCTCGAAGCAACGGCCATCTTTATAGTGTTAACTTTTGCTAACCAAAAAGAATAAATAACTTTTGAGAAATGGACAAAAACTACCAATTTTGCTGCCCACAATAATTATTGAAGAAAAATAGCTCTAGAAAACCTTACGTGAAAATGGTGAGGTGCTTTGTAACGTAATGACAATATGCATACTAAGGATTTTGCCAATAATATGTCTCAAATAATATGGCAATCTAGGTGGATAGAGACATATCATCATATTTTCTATATATTTTTAGTTAGCTAAGCTATATACTAGAAATTGTACTAATTAATTATGAAGCCAGAGCTCAAATCTAAAGATTGAAAAAACATAGAAAAAGAATACAATTACATCACTTATGAGAAAAAAGAAACTGCATAGATCCTCGTATCCTTTATTTTCTACTCACATTTGGAAGAAGAAAAATAAAGTTGTGCACTGAAGTTTTAAGGTTAAAATTTAATGCTCAATGTTTAAGAAAAATTATTCTTTTTGAATTAACAGTGTTGTGGACTGAACTTGTACTCTAATCAAACTGTTATTTCAAATTTTTTTTTTTGGGTATAAATCATTGTTTCCTTACACTTTTAAATATGGAATTAATTTTTGCTCAAATATCTGTTTGGTCTTGGCTACAAGATATTTTTAGTAGAATTTGAACCCAAACAACCTAAATAAAAATTCCTTCAGATAATATTTACTTTGTCTACTAAACCACTCATGATTAAATTATTATTTTAGTTAGTACCTAGTTTTTCATGTGTTTTCTACATTATTTTAAAAATCTAATTTCAAATTAAGTCAAAAACACTTTTGACCACCACATTACGATTTAAAAAATTCAACCCTTGTCAACACATACGAAATAGTTAAAAGAATGAATCAATGGTCTGGTAGCCATTCTTATCACCCTATGTCATTCCCCTCAATCAAGGGAAATGACTTTTCTAGGTTCTGACTTAGACGTTCATTGCTTGGTTTTTTAATTTCATTGGACCCCAAAGTATGCAATGTGAATTCAAAACTTAAAGAAAATGGCAACACTAATTATATTCTTAGTCAATTCCACCCAACGGACCACTCATTTTTATTTTTAAAATTAAAATAAATTTGACATACATCTTGACTTTTATTTCTATCCCTATCTATTTCTTTAGATTATAAGGAGCCAAATTTTAATTCATTTATACAAAATAAACTTAATAAATTAGTTAATCATGTTATTTAATTTAATACACCGAACCAAATTTGAGTAATTTTTTAAAAAAATAATTTATTTTCAAAATAATTTAATACACACAAAGACACATATATTTAACGATAAAAATTTATTTTATATTTATAAAAAAATATATTATTTTAGTCTTTATTTTTTTTATCTTATTGCTAATTTGATTATTTACAAATTTGTAGTGATAAATAATTTTTTTAAAAAAATAAAAAATAATAGAAAATAACCTTTCAAAGAGATTAAAAGTAACTTGTATTTAATGAATGATTAATTTTGATTATTGTTGAATTTACGAAAAATTATTTTATCATTATAAATTTGTGAATGACTAAATTAACACTAAAACAAAAAATAAAAGACTAGAATGATCATTTTCACATTTATAAAGTTCATGTAAATATAAAACAAATCGTAACCGTTAAATATTTGCACACATACGTAAGAAAATATTTTCCTTCACAAACCCTAATCCTTTATCTTATATATGTATCCTATGTTAAAAAAAAAAAAAAACACAATTTTGACAGAAATTACTCCATTCAGATAAACTGTTGAACTTGAAATAAAAAATGATGATGACCCTACCAAAGTTTTCACATGCATCAAAACTCAAAACACTAAGAGGCATATTCCACTATTCCACAGTGAAAACGTGAGTGAGGTTTGATTTTGTGGCGCACCAATCTGTGGAGAGTCCTATTTCTTTTCCATCTTCTAGGCAATCATATATAAACAAAATCATATACCCTATAATCTTTGATTTTCTCTTTCTGTCACAATCTTACAAAAAGTTACTTTTTAATATTAATTTCCTTGATCCTTTTTTTTTTTCCCCACCTAACTAATCAATTATTTGCCCTGTTTATCTCCTAATCAAACAGCCATAAAGACAATTAAAAATTCTTTTTCTGTGTATTATTCTGCACTTTTTGACATCTTTTCTTGCTTTGATCACATTCAGTAAAGCCTTTTCATCTCTTTTGGTTGTTCAATTTGAAAACATTGTTTTTAAGAAATGAATTTGGCAAAATTAAAAATTTAAATGCAATTAAATCTAATAAAATATAATTGTTCAAATTTTAAAGAGTCGTTAAAAGTTATCTAATATTTATTATAATATAAACTATTAGATAAAAATTTAATAATTTAATTTTTTAAAAATATAATAAATTTAAATTTTTAAATGCTGAGAATCTATATCCATTGTTTTTACCTGTTTTAGGTTAAGCTTGGTAGGTTTTAATTAAACATTTTTTAAAGGGGAACAAAGGGAGCCTGAGGTCAAATTTGGATGAAAATTCTTTAAATTGATTTTGTCTTTAAAAAAATTAAGTGAACTAGCCATGAGTCTCGTGTATTACATGGAATTTGAGACAAGTGATATAATTTTTTTAATTGGAGGACAAATAAAAAAAAAGTTTTAGAAGAAAAAAAATAAGTGAACAGAAGTGAACAGGAAAAGCAGTTTTTAGCTTTTATACATATAATAGATTAAATTATTTATAAATAAAAATATTAGTATGTTAGACATAATATTTTTCTGATTATTTTTTTTTGGTCAGTAATTTTTCGGATTAATTTAGTTTATATATTTTCGATAGAATGAAAAAACTGTTAAATATTTTAAATTGATCCTAAAAATATTTTTTCATTCCAAGAAAAAAAAAAAAAAAGAATCATCTGTTGTCCTGTAAGTCTGGGGAAGAACACTGACTCTGCAAAGACTCAATTTGACTGCAACACAAAAGATGAAAGGATGAGATTGAAGCATGGAATGGTCAAGAGAGAGGGGAGAGAAAAAGAAAATTGCTTGAAGAAAGAGAAAGAAATAATTACATTTTAAAAAATACTATAATTTATTTATAATTTTTGGAATTTAATTGGATTTATCTGCGATAAAAAATATTTCTAGAATGAATATAAAGTATGAATTCAATATAATTTTAGGATCAAACTAAAATTCTAGTCATACAAAAATTTCTGTAAACTTAATTTATTAATAAATTATATTAATCATGAGTTAATATATAAGCACACATATCAATAATTTTTCAGTTAAAATTTAATTGCTACATATTTATATAAAGTATCATATTTAGGATAATTATAATATTAAATACACTTATATTTTCAACGACATAATAGTAAAAAGTTTACACTATGTAAAGTAAATTTTTTAATTACTGAATGTTAACTATGTATTATATTTTTTAATTTTTAACTTAAAAAATAATAATTTTAAAATTTTATGATCATCACTATCTATATTAGTATTATATTTGCATTAGAAATTTTACCCTTATATAATCATTCAAAATTAAATTTATAAACTTCAATGATCTGTAATTAACCTACTCTACCAATTTCATATGAACCAAATTTAACTTTCTTTGCATTAAAAAATTTTCTTCTGCTGTCGTTATCATATCCGTCGGTGGATTGGTGTGAGAATGGCAGTACGAGGGAAAGTAACAAACCCTATAACCCATAGGCACCCCCTACCTTCCCCACTGTTGTTTGCTAAGTGGAAATATTCCTTTTTCTTGGTGGCAATGTGTCACTGTGTCACTGTGACGCAGAGATTCTTTTATATAATTTATATATTTATATAATTAATTAATTAATTGAAGAGATAATAAGTATTAGGTGATAAGTAATATGTGGGGCAATGTGTACATTAATTAGGGTATGCAGAAAGTCATTGTAGGTGGTGCTAAGTCCTTGTTTATGCAGATAATGAGAGTGGGTGTCCTTCCTTTTTGTCATCCTTGGCCCACATATTCTTTTTTTCCGTACCCATTTATTTACTAAGCAACATATTTTTGAGATTATTTTAATATTATATATATATATATATATTAATAATTTAACGTGTTATAAAATAATAGTAATAAATTAATTTTTATAAATTTATATTTATACATAATTAATTTTTTATTTAAATTAATGATTTTTTAATTTTATATTATTAAAATAAAAAAAGATTTACATTTGATGTCAAAATATGTAAATTTAACAAATATTATTGAATAAAAAATATATTCCAAAATAGATTTAATAATTTTTTTAATTGTGTACAATTAAAATGTTTAATCTAACGATTTAAAACTTTTTACATTACATAATTATACGCCTCAAAATCAACCCAATTCTTGCCATTGACTATAACAAATTCAAATTCCTTTGAGATTTTTTTTTTTCTAATATCATATAAATTTAGTTCTTTAAAAAAAATAGTGAATAAGCAAATAATTCCTTACAATTTATACAAGTTTATTGCAAATAATTCCTTTGGGCACCGTGAATTGAATTACTTGACAAACTAATTACTAATAAAAAATGATTTTGTTATTTTTTTTACTTGAACTTCATCATATTTGAATTATTTATAATCTCATGTAAAAATTAATAATGAACAACTTCTATTATATATATATATATATATATATATATGAGAAATCTAAATTCCTATTAATTAAAGAAAAGGCTTCCATATCTTATATCAATTTGGTCTTCATTTGTTTGGTATGGATCATAACCACCATAGTGCCATTTTTCCTAATTTGGAATATTGTTGCCATCCCCAACTTCTCCCTACCATACTTATTCATGTACCCTGTAAACTACTCTCTTATGGTCTACAATGGATCACCAAACTTCTTATAATGGACTGTCCTTTATCTCTTTTTTTTTTTTCTAAAAAAATAAAAATAAAAAATAAACACCATTGGCTTATGCTTATGCCATTTGGGCAATCAAGCTCTGTTCAATCCTCATGAGTGACCTATTCCCTCTCCAGTCTCATCATTATTAATAGGATTTGGACCTTCATAGGGCCCCCGAACATGACCTCCTATTAAAAGTTTAATCAAATAGTGAGTCACATATGACAATAATAAAACTGATGGTCTTTTTTAAGGGTTTTCTCAGTATCTTTTAAATAACATAATATATAATAAAATTGATTTGCAGCACTTAGCACAAATACTGTACATAATGCTTTTTATTGAATTGACAAGCCATCGATTATATTATTAATAATGGAAGAAGTAGATTCATGAATCATGAGTTTAAATGTATTAGTGCATTTGGTTTGTTATTAATTAAATTTTTTAAAATAATCTCTCGTTGAAAAATTATTTGATTTAATTTTTTAAATTGAGGGTTCAGTGTGTAGTAAAGAAATTAAAATTAATAAAAAAATTTTTTAAATGACTAAGTATAATATATTAATGGACAAAAATAATAATTTTGTGATAAATGAAAGATTAAAAGAATATTTTTCTCTCTTAATAAGTCCCATCCATTTTTTTTCCTGGCTTAATTTACCTCTCTTTAATTGCAAAAAATGTAATTGGAAAGATTAGTGATTGGCAAGTGATAAAAACCATAATATTTGTCTTCAAATAATATGATGGGCTTAAATATTGTTTGGAAATCGAATATAGCATGAATAATAATAATAATAATAGTGGAATATAAAATATATGGTTGTTAGATTAGAGGGATTACTAACTGATAATGATGACAACCAGAAATGACAACCATGTGTGTACTTCATTTCAATTCAAGTCCTTAATTTACGATTGAAAAATGTTAGTTATCTTTTCGTTTTCACAAGCCACGTACATAAAAAGGCATGATACATGGTCTTTTACCCAACGTGGTTCCCGAAAACTATTATTTTATAAAAGAGAGAAGTAATATATCAATATCTTGTTTTTATATTTGTTTATTAAAATATTTTATTTTATGAGAAATAAAAAATTAATTTGATATAAATTTAAATTTATAAAATTAATTTATCATAATTAATTTGTAAAAACTTAAATTACTATAAAGTGCGAAGACCAAATATTTGGACTGACAGACACTGGGTATGTTTGAAATACCCCATGATACAAATGTGAATGATGCTGAGGGTGATGCATGCTTCTTTTTTTTTTTTTTTTAAATAAAAATAAAAAACAATTAATGGAGATAGAAGCACACAACAACCAATTTAGTATATACATATACACACGCACACAATTATTTGAATAAGTATTATATGCTCATCAACTTTCTAATTGGCTTTATATATTGAGATGTGTATCTAATTTGATTTTCAATTAATTAGAGATCATGACATCTAAATAATGCAGACTTATTTGAAGATATGAATGAATTCTGGATTATTTGGCAGGTAAGCTTTCTATACATTCATAAATGACAGATTTTTTCAATTATAAATTTTCTTAATTAATTACCAAAAATAATATAAATAGCATCGTAACCCTCTAAAATTGAATTATATGCTGAACTTAGACATGTCGTATAATTTCATGAAAAGCAAGACTAGTTTAAATATGATCCAATAAATAACTTTATGCATGCTATAGACTTAGTCATAACTTCAAAAACTCCTATGTCTTAATAAGTTCAACTTAAAGAATGAAAATCAAATCAAAAAAATTTGATTTGTAAAATAGGTACGGGTGAACATTTTATAATATCTGGTTCGAATTTGAAAAACATGAATAAATATATTGTTTTAATAAAAATGTTATTATTTAAATAAAAAATTAACGTAACACGACATTTTAATAAAAAATATAAACTAATATTTTCATACTAATACAATAATTTATTTATATTTATAATTTTTTTATATATAATTTACCAAGTAGTAATAATTAGTCTTGTTATTTATTGTAAATCTTAAATAATAAATTAACTTAATTATGATTTAAAAACCTCAATTGGCCATGATAAGCTCGACCCAAAAATATAAATAAAAATTTTGATTAAAATATAAGTTCAAACTACTTTTAAACTTAAATTTTAAAAGTTCAGCGCAATTATCAAACTTAGTATATTAGCATATGAGATAATTAGAAAATAAAATTATAACTTCGTCAAAAGTTTAGATTTAGCTTATCAGATTTTTATTTGGCTGAATATCTTTAGTTCCAAGGGCATAAAAGACAGTCTCATATTGAGAGTTTGTGAACAACTTTTATTTTTGTTGGTGTGAATAATAACAAAAAGTTCATGATGATAATAATGATGATCATGAAGACAAGATAAGCATGTATATTTCTTCGTACTAATTTCTTACAATACGACACCACAAAAAGGTACAAAAGTTGTCGTCTGAATTAATCAACGTGGATGATAACTGATTAGCTAGCGTCCAAAATTACAAAGTGAAATTCATACTCATCAACTCATATATATATATATTTATGTACGTATGTATAATGTTACCAATTATTGGTCATTATCTTGAATATGATAGAATTAGAAAGACAAAGACAAAGACCAAGACATGGGCTTGGGTGAATTTCTTGAAGGGAAGGATATTAGATTTGACTTTGGAGAAAAGGCTTTAGTTAATCTCAGCTTGATCTTAATCCAAGGATATTTCAACAACCTTGGGCTCTATTAATTAGATTTGACTCATGACTGGTAAGAATTAAGAAAAGTTCAATTTTAGAGTTAGTCTTCATCAAACCAAAATAACTCAACATATTATTTCCCCTTATTTTATATAAAAGTTTAATATTTAAATAGGAGCAAAACATTTTTTAATCCCTTATTTTTCATGAAATTATTAGTTTGGCCTCTTTCTTATTCTAATATTTAAAATGATCTCACACTTATTAAAAAATTATCATATTTAATTTTTTACTTAAAAAAATTAAATTTAGTTTTATAGAATTTATGTTTAAAGTTTGGTATAAAAACTAAATCTGATATTTTTTTGTTTTAAGAAAAGTGACAGATTAAGTGTAATATTTTTTAATAAGTACAATTAGTAAGGGGTCAAAATAATAATTTTGTAATTAGTAAGGGATAAAATAGTATTTTTCTTATTTAAATATAGGATATAATATATTGCCTAATATATAACAGGATTTAATGTTTAGTCTGCTAGTACATTTAATTTGACTGAGGATAATCCCCTTTTTTATATAGGGTAATGGTAGTTATTTATGTAGGCTTTATAGGGTTAAGCACTATCCTTTGTCTCGGAAGAACGTTACTGGCTGGGACTAACTGCCTGACTTATGACGTTTATGGGAGGCAGTTGCTCATGTGCTCTTATCATATATAAGAAATTAAAGTTGTATCTGACCAATAACTATATATTTTGGCTTAATGGTGACCACTTGAATTCATAATTTGTACATTTGATCAAAAGTAATAAAATTATTATACTTCGTTAAGCTTGTGTCCAAAAAATGTGACACCTTATGCGAGTAATGACCTATAATGGCCAAGCATTAAGATTTTTTTTTTTATTTGACGTTGATGAGAGTTTAAAAGTAATTAAAGTATTGAACCAGGTCTGAAACTTGGTTTACCATTAATTATCTAAATTCCTGATGTAACTAGGGTTCTTTTTAACTTAGAGACATTTTACAAACGTGTTCTGTGCATTCCAAATTTTCATTGTTATATATTACAAATCCACTACTGAATTAGAATCTTCGGAAGAATTGATACAGAATGATTAAATTAATCTTAGATAAAAACATAAATATATTAATCACACACCGCTTCTTCGCACGGGCTAATGTTATCGGAGATTAAGCATAAATTTGATTCAAACACCAATATATATATATTTTACATTTAGTAAGAAATATATAGATCTAATGACTAATATTGAAGAAATTATGCACTTTGACCATTTAAATTAAATTTAATGATCATGCGGTTCAAAATATTAATTTAACAATTCAAATTTAAAGGAATTATACAATCTAACAGTAAATAAAATTGTAAAAAATTCATAACAACCAAACACAACCCGGAAATTATCCAAAAACCCTTGCTATACTGTTAGTCCCGTGACTTAATGGTATCACTCATTTTCCAAAATGTATAATATAATCCAACTTGAAATTGAGATGCAGGAATGTAAGTTAAAAAAAAGATAATAATAATAATAATAATAATAACTATGCTGCATGAGTATAGCTACATAAAATGATCAAAGCCTTAGGAGTAGGAACTTAGGAAAGGAAAATGGTAGAAAATTTACTTCAATTTTAAAGACTAAAAGACTGAATGATGCTGAGTGACTTCAAAAGTCATTAGCATATTTGGACCCAATTCTGTTTCCCATTGGGCAAGCCAAGGTGGGCTATTGATGGTGGCTAAGCCTCTTTTTAACCTTAAATTCAGTCCCACTTACAAAAATAGAAACGATTTTTTTCTTACACTCTATTTGAGACATTGTTTTATTTATAAAAAATTAAAAGGTGTTTACAGAAGTTGCAAATACTAGCATTAATCATCTATAGAAACAGTGGTGAAGTTAGGAGTCATTAGGAGTGTAAATCTTTTTTTAAATATATATTTTAAATAAAATTATTTCTTTGAAAATTTTTAATTAAATTAAATGAGAACAATGTCCTAACTTTCTCCGTCTTGAATTTAAAAATAAGTTTAAATTTAAATAAGTAATGTGCAATGTATTACTCTCCATATCAAAATAACTTCACTATCTACATATGTGAGAATATTTGTGTTTATTCACTAATCACATAATGCATAACAAAAAATATACTTAATAATAACACTATGATAGTTCAATAAATAACTCAAAATAATATTTCAAATGAAGTAAAATAGTTTATCTGATGTAGCATTAAATTTTATAACTGCAATTTGCAAAAAGGTATATTTATATAGCATTGTAAATATTATTTTATCCAACATTTCAAAAAAGCTTACAACATTTTTAAGGAAAATTGTTCAAGGTCTAGCTACATTTGAATTCAATTATATTCTACTTAATTATTAAAAACTATTATTTACAAAAACGTATCAAAGTTTTACACATAAATTAAATATAAAAGCATATATATAACACATATGTGAATCTAAGAAGTTCAAATAAAAATATCAAATAATAAAACAAAATAATATGACCCAATCATAAAAAAATATTAATTTTAGTGGATTCAAATAATCAAAATATATGGGGACATAAATTTGTAAGTTAATACTCTATAAATGAATTAACAAAAAAAATGAGGGGGAGACTTGTCCCCCACAAATACATGTGGCTTATAGAAACTAATTTTCTTAAGCCATTTCATATGATAATTGTAAAGGATATAAATGAAAAATTTATTTTAGTCCTTTATAAATGAGATACTTTAAATTTTTTCCTTTACAAAATTATCTTATTAATTTGATCCTTTATAAATATATTTGATCATAATTTAAAAAGTTCGCCTGACCATAAAAAAAAAGTTTGAATGAAAAAAGTTTGAATAAAAAAGTCCAATTTGTAAAACTGGTCTGACTTGGACTTTTTTAAAAGTCTGGTCCAAGTCCGAATGAATACTTTTTAATTAGTAAAAACTTATTATATAAAGAAAAACTTATTGTAACATGACATTTTGATAAATAAATAAAACTTAATAATTTTATTTAAAAGATTTATATTGATAAAACAACTCATTTGTATTTACAACTTCTCTACATATGATTTTACATGTAATAATAACAATTATTTATATAATTTATCTCAAATCTTAAGTAACAAATTGATTTAATCATTATTTAAAAAACCTAATTGGTCTAACTCAAAAAATATGAATAAAAACCTGAATAAAAAAGTTTGACTAAAATACGGGCTCAGACTTTTTTATTTTTTAACTTGAATTCAAGCCTGATTTTCAAAAGCTCGGCTTGATTATTATGTCTATTCATAAATAATTTATTTATCAATCTAATTCCTTACAAATAGGTATGTTTACATATATTACAAATAATATTGTTATTAATAATATCATTTAAAAAATATAAATAATACTATTAATAATAATTTTATTTGTGAAAAACTAACCTAAGAATAACGACATGCCATGACCAAATTGAAAAGGTTGCTTTATGAAGGACTAAATTAAAAAAATCTTATTTGTAAGGTATTAAATTACTTAAACCATTATTAATAATATCCTTCTATCATATTTTAATTTAAAATAATATGAAAAATATTATTGATAATAGTTTTATTTTTGATGGACTAAATTAAAAAAATATTTATATGAGAGGGGGTTGAAATTGAAAAGATAATTTTTTAAAGGACCAAATTAAAAAGGAAAAAACATTAGGCAATTTTTTAACTGCAGGTCTGTGGTTTGAACACGTGTCATGTATGTGTGTGTATCACAACGAGAATCCTCTCTCATACCCATGTTTTCTCGGTTGTTTAGTGATAAAAATGTACCATACTTGATTTAAGTCCAATTTACAGCCCTAAACGCTTTTTCAAGGGTGCCAAACTTTTTGCCCATAAAAAAAGGGTGTCAACTTTAAATGTACGAGTTTATCTATAAATTACATCCTGTTCTCATTTCTCGTTCTTACTTTTCTTTTTTTTTTTAATCCCCTTATTTCAACGAGAGTCAATTCTCAATCCAATATTCTCATGTCTAGAAGAAATTCTTGTATACTCGGAACTAGATAATTCTTACTCCAATTCACATTCAATTAGTGGGACAAGTTCAATAGCTAGGTCTCTATGTTAATCTAGCCATCTAATATGAGCTGAGCAAGAGAACAAGTAGAAATTTTTATGAAAAAGGATAAGCTATATCTTCAAGCCACAACACAGTACAGTACCTTCAGCCCAACTTACAAAGCTTCATTTATTGAAATGCAACGTCACATTTCGAAGAGTCAAGACCTTCATACAGTCCTACATTGTACATTGTTTTGAATGTTGACAAGCAAAGAGGAGACAAGAAACATGAAGAAACAAATCTGTATCTTACATCTTACATTATCAAAGGATGACATATAGCACAACCAAAAATAAATCCGTCGCTGTTAAGCAAAGCAGAGACTTGAAGGAAAAGAGGGAAATTTGATGATCTTGAAAGTCTCATACTGAAAGAACTCTTTCTTTCTCAACTAAATACTAGTAACCAGAACTGAAATTTAATTTACGATGCAATGCTCCCCCTCATCTTCTTTCAAAAGGGTACTTCCGCTGGCTCTAACGCTGGCAACAAAGGTTCTTGCAACTCTGAGTTGGCAGGAAACAGATTACATTGTGCATATTGTGCCATCAATTGATCCACAAGCACCAAAGCTACCATGGCTTCTACCATGGGTACAGCTGCATTACCAGTCCATTAAACAAAAAATCAGAAATTTCCTCTTCTCCTAATGAAAGTGGAGGCATACAAAAGGAGAAAATATGTCACGCTATAAAATCACGGGGAATACTAATTATCCTTTCTAATATTATGTCTCAGTGGAGGTGAAAAGTTGTCATTGTAACAAACTAGGTTGCCCTTTCAGATCATGTGGTGACTAACCACCATTCAGTAAACCTATTTTGGCAACTTCTATGAATAATTTTTCATTATAAAAGGAAAATTTTGAGGGAAAAAATGGTCACAAATAGAGGTGAAGATAGATTAACACCACTGCCAGGGCAACATAAAGCAGACTGTAATTTACCTCTTGGGACAACACAAGGATCATGGCGACCACGGGCTATTAGCTCTGTTTCTTTCTTGTCTCTTGTCACTGTATGCTGTTTTTTCTGCACGAGGGTCAAACTGTCATACTTCGTATCATGCATTTAGGACAGTGAAATGATATAAACTAAAAAAGGGGTGAATGTACACAAGGAATATGGGGTAGTAGGGGTTCAGAGGCATACATCTAGCAAGACTCTTCGTTTATTATCAACAATTCTATAATAACATACTGCCAACAGAAGTTGGAACAAGAGTGCAGAAGTCCAGCCATTCCTCTTCCAAAAGAAAATTATATATCTTTTCTAGAACTAAACAAGAAACCATATACTCTCGCCTACAGTTGGAGCATGCAATTATTTGCTATTTCATTTACAATATGTTCCCTTCCTACGCAAATGAGAAAAAAAGGAAGAGAAGAAAATAGTATGTTTATTGGAAGTATGTGTATAGAGAAGTTTTCAAACGCAGAGGGTGTTGCTTTATATCATTTGATGTATAACATAAAACTGCAGAGACATTTCCAACTAATCCACTACAGAATTATACATCAGAAATTGGTATATTTCTACGCAAGGAGTAAGGAAAAAGACCCAATATGCAAAATCAAATATTGCTTTCATCCTATGAATTCCGTTTTATTACCTGTTAGACTGCTGCTGCTTCGTTTATTAACAGAAGTTATGATTGAAAAGGGGAATTTTTAAAGTGGATGTTTAAATAAAAATCTTGAAGTTCAGGGATATCAATTCAAGGTATGATCATTTATGGTACCAAAAATAATGAGATAGACAGTACTAATGCACTACTCGAGAAAATCTCCTCCCCCACTGAAAAAAAGGGGATGGTATTGTCTGAGCACTCGATGAGAGCATATGTATGGATGTTCATAACATCAATTATAACATAAATGAACTAATAAAATAATTACAAAACTCCCCCAATGTCCCATTTCCCCCATGCTAGTCAAAAACATGTTTCACACTTTCATTACGGTGTTAGGTGTATTTACCATAAAGAATAAGTAATTTGAAAGATATCTGCGTCTGTGCAAAACACCCATGCATGCATGCACAACTATAGTTGTCAAAATCAAGCTTATATATTTTAACCTTTAAAACATGAAAAACACCAAATCTTTTTTTAGAGTTTTTCTGTAAAAGCAGATTACATTGCTTCAAGGCATTGAAAGTGTGTTTTTTATGCCCACTTCTATTCTTTGCAGACATTTTTGGGCTTATTTTCAGTCAGTTTCTTGGATTTTTGTTGTACTTGTAAATGGCCTAGTCTGCTTCATTTCCCTAGCGCACACTATGCCCAGGCATGTCATATTTGCCCATAATACCTAGCCCATTAGCTACTGTTTAAGTCCTTGACATCAGACAAGAACAGAAATGTATAAGAATTTAGCTTAAAGAAAATTCTTCCATGACAAGATATAAATTATTACTAATTTTAAAATATTTGATTTTTTAAAGTCTTTTTCAGCTGTTTGTAATGATTTGCAAGAAATATTTGGTTGTTTTAAAAGGTAGCTTTGTCAATAGTTATTCATGATCCCCCTTGGTGTTAACTTGATATAGAATTTGGTCAAAAGCTGATTGCAACTCAAGCATATTTTATGATATTCTAAGCTACTTCATAGCTGTAACGTTAAAAAAATTTTCACCTCAATGCGTAAGTTAAGATGCTTATACCCATCAACCCTTATATGTATGGTATGAAAGTGATGCTATTATGCTACACTCTTACAAGACCCAATAGCTATCAAGTAATATCTAGCTTTTGACAACCTTGAGCATGTCTATGTTTGCAAACATGCATTTGTCCACCAACATGTGAGGCGAGTGAATGAAATAAGATACATGCACAAACACATAAAGAAGAGAGCAGGGCTTACTCCAATAGTAGATGTTGGCTTGAAAGCTATTCTCATGTTTATAATCTCCCCATTGGAAATTCCACCCTGATTGTCAATACAGATAACATATTAGCAAAGCAAATATTATTATATGACCATCATACAGCACATGAAGAAACAACTCAGGAGAAATTATAAAACAGAACAAATACCTGAATTCCACCAGAGCGGTTTGTTCTTGTCCTCATCTTTCCATGTTCGTCTATAAAAAACTCATCGTTGTGTTCACTACCAGTCAAAAAAGTACCTGTAATGGATTCATTAAGCCATCAGAACACACCTACAACACAAGAAAGAAACTCACTCTTTTTCATTTTCCAATAAACGAATGTCTATTCATTCAGATCAATCTGTAAACTTAAAAGGACAAAGGAAATAACAGTAATATATAAGCAAGTTGCCCAACCTGCAAAGCCACTGCCAAACTGGAAGCCCTTGGTTGCAGGCAATGACATAACAGCTTTAGCCAGTTCAGCTTCAAGTTTGTCAAATACTGGCGAACCAAGACCCTGATAAATAATAATGTCAGTTCTACTCTAAGCAGAAAAATAAAAGAAAATTTTAATGATAAGACGCAAATATTCAAAACAGAGACTCAAGTCTGCAAAGATAATGCCTTCTAAGATATCAGCCATGCAAGAAAACATGTACATGAAGACACAATTTTTTTTTTTAAAAAAAATAAAGGGGTCACAACACACTATCCATTTCTTTTTATTATCTTTTATATAAAACAAGTTGCAAAGAGACTCCTAAATCATGCTAGTTATCAAAATAGTAATATTAGGGCCAGAAGACCTCAAAGAGCAGCCTAATTTTAGAGGGCCATAGCTTCTTTTCTATCAAGGTAACAGAACATGCGACGCATGGAAGGAAAGCTCTTAAGTTCTCCTAATGGCTAAAACCATAGCTAGTCCAGGTCCAATTTAGGCCTGATTTCCACTTTTTTCAAGAGTTTCCACAATGTTCTGAGTCACATGCCTGTAATTTCTTAATTTCAGAATCAATTATTAAGCAAGCCTATAGGAATCTAATTTCAATTTAAATTGATTTGTGAATTTTTTCTCCATTATGCTTTAGTTATATTTCTATTTAAAAGATAAAGGCCTAGAACCATCAACTCAACAAATCCTGAATTTTCTCTAAGAACTTTGTTCTTGTTTATCACCATTAAAAGTTCAACTGAGCATGGGATCCTACTTGCTAACTTATTCCGCCATTTCCCTTGCGGCCTTGACAGATAAAGGTGAAGAGAGACTTACACGTGGACATTTCCTCACAATGCACGTTACAACACCACCAACAGAATCACCTTTCACCCGGACAGCATCAATAGCAGCTATCATCTTCTCTGCATATTCAGGATCTGGGCATCGGACAATATTACTTTCGATCTGGAAACATATCAAATAAGTGGAAAACAATTTGAGATTGAAAAACAAAATAACTAATAAATATCCATATATTTTCATCACAATGATAATCAGCCAATTTTTGTCCAGATAAATAAAATATCTGCAATATCCCAATTAAAAACTGCCCATGATTAAACTAGATTTTTGAACGCCACAATTATATCAGGATGGTAATTTGTAATTTCCACAAAGTCCATGATGTAGGGACTGCGGCCAACATGCTTTGCAATATACTAATGCTAGATAAGTATGAATTGCAAAATGCATTCCAAGAAACACTGCTTGTTGGAAAGCAGAAATGCAGTTGCCAATGAGCCTTCCATCCTAAACGGAAACAAATAATAGAATACATCTTTTGCTCCTTACATGAATTAAAAAAAATAGGTGGGCTTTATTACAAGGATTGATAAATTACTAAACATCCAATTATCCATACAAATCGGTCACCTACATGCGTTAAAACACAAAATCTACATCAAATAGACCAACAGGAAGTCACTGATGAGGATATATACATGAACATTGACATTGATACCTGATCGAGTGTCATAGTGTCATGATCAATCAGGTCCTCGGGAAGAACAACCTTGTGGACTTGAGAGACATAGGCAAGTACCTAAGTCATAAGAAACCTTTAGCCGAGGATCTCGCTTGTAAAGTTGACAACCAGAAAGATGGAAAAGGAGACAAGCACATATATCTAGGCCAATCTAGCATTGAATAAGCTTGTTCTGATCTAAAAGATCAGTTTATTATGTAGAATGAAAACTACATTGATAAAAGAGGACACAATATAGAGAGACATGTTACAAAATTAAGGCTCTGATGGGTTTTGATGAAATCTTAGAAAAATATATTTTCAACAAGTGGAAATATATAAATCAAGAATAAAGAGGGACAACATAATAATATACCAGAAATACACCGTTTTCTGCACAGAAATTCCAATCAACAATCAAAGATATACAGATTTAAGATAAGAAAAATTACTAAACATAGCCATACACAATAATTTCTTCTCACTAACAGCAATACTTAAACCATACTTTACTTTTATTCAATAAAACTGAAGGCATACACATAATGAATGACACAGACAGGTATTGTAGCTGTGCATGTCATGCCAATTGAACCAAAATTTGCCTCAATAGGGAGTCTTCCCCACGCCTAATGGTGGAACCATCCAAAGGCTAGTATCATACAGATCAACAGCATTAAATAAGACAATCCTGGTCCCCTGGATCGTTTGTGGTATTTTGCATTAAATGCTCCTTAGGGCATTTCCATAATCCACATTTGTTTACTAAGTTCCTTTAGTAGAATGCCTAACTCCATTTATTTTCTTCTCAAATAATATAAAAATAAATCAATAAATAAAAAGCACGTGCAGCCAGCTTAGAAGATAAATACAAAAATTGAAAAGCTAACATGTGCCTAATATGTCTATCCTATGCTTGTCGTAATAAAAAACCAGCTTAGATTTAACATCAGAAGCAAGCAACACACCTCAGTTCCAGCAAACTCCTTAAGGATTTTCTTAGCAACAGCACCAGCAGCAACCCTTCCAATGGTTTCCCTTGCAGAAGATCTACCACCACCCTTAAACACAAGGAATTCAGACATATGAGCTCAACATCTAACTCATTAGTAAATTGACATAAAATGCCACTGCTGTCATCACATCACATTGCAAAAATCAGTACCTGCACTGATCTGACACCATACTTCATGTCATAGGTTGCATCTGCATGTGAAGGCCTATAAGCTAAGGACATCTCACTATAATCCTGACAATCAAATGATACAATGATTAAAAAAGGAAAAAAAAAACCTTTGAGCAAGACAAAGTTGATAAAACATTACTAAGTGTGAACTTGTGAGTACTAATTGTAGAACATAATTACCACCGTTACAAGTGAAAATAATTTAGAACACAAAAATCTGATCCTGACATAACTTTGAAAGAATCTAAAAATCATGTTGCCTTGTAACCAACTGAAAAGTGAGCGCCAGGGAATTTAAAAGGAGGAAAATTCATATAATATTTTCTTCCAGCTTGTGAAATCTCTTCTATAAGCTCACAAACACTTCAATGATTGCACCGAAAAAGCATGACTTCGAACATCCCAAAAGCAAACTTTGAGAAAAATATTAATCCATCCCACTATAGTATGCAACCATTCAGGCCAGAAATGACCAAATGTCTTGTCCCATTGGACATATATTTAAAATCAGCAGCCATAGCTTTCCTGCTTGAAGCAAACTTCACAATATCACGACACAAGTTCCCAATCATTCAGATTTTCTCTTTTTAAAGTTGAAATGCCATGGCAAAGAGTTATCCAAGTGCAGATTTTAAACACTCCCCTTAAATTACAATTAGAAAAAAAGATCATAGTCGTTTGCCTTTATTTAATACTTCTTAGTACAAATATAAACAAGCTTTAGCATTAGATACTCACATGTCCTCTTTGATCAGTATTGGGAACAGATACATGGATTGGTGTTCCAGTGGTAACTCCTGCAATGAATAAATTACCTTCAGATCATTTAAATGTATCATACAACTTCCCAGTTAACAATGGTAGGAAGAAGTTTGACCTTCAGAAACTCCAGAAAATATTTTACATGTATCAGTCTCTTTCCTGGGGGTAGTAATTCGGCTCTGACCTGGCCTCCTATAAACAATAACTTTGCAAAGTTATTCATTAAAGACGTGTTGAATCAGAAGAAAACATAACTTATTACTCATAATTGCCGACTTCCCCTAACAGAAAGAAGCATTAATCAAAAGCTTCCAGTGGCAAGTACCTTCTGTCAAGATCCACTTGCATGTCCGCTTCGGACAGTGGAAGACGAGGAGGGCATCCATCAATTACACAACCAACACCCCCTCCATGAGATTCTCCATATGTTGTAACACGAAAATGAGTTCCAAAGGTACTCCCAGCTGCCTGTACCTCTGTAATTAATCACTGGCATCAGATATTCAAAAAGATGATCCTCTCAAACCTAAGAATTTTTAACATTTATCATATTGCGACATAAGTACTGAATATTTTAAGTAATTCTTTAGCATTTAGCAATTCCAGAAGTTCTGAAACTTCTTCATTTTTCCATGAATGTGGAAAAGATTAAAACAATGACCAGGTAGTACACCTTGCAGTACCTATTACGTGAACTCTTCAATGATTTTGTATCGTTCTTACATCTTAAATAATTATATGTGATACGTATAAACATATACTCGCACTTCTTCAAATTGTTGTACAAAGTTTATAAGGCAATCGCATAACAAAAAAGGTCACTAATAACAAAGGAACAGGCAAAATAAACCCAAACTCCAGCACCATTTTTCATCTGGTAAATGAATCTGTCCATCATATTGCCAAGGAAAATTAAAAACAAGCGTTAAGATTTGTATTATTCCCTTCCATTTCCAACTACTTCCATCTCAAATTCTAAACTTTGCCAAACAAGAGGAACAGAAAATCAAATTTCAAGAAAATGCGACGAAAATAAGAAAGATTCAGCGAACAAAAAGATAAGTAATTCATCGAAATTTAAGACGTAGAAACAGCAATCCATGAACAAAAGCAGAAGAGAGAGAGCGTACGGAGTCGCTTCGGAATGCGAGGGCGAACTGAGATTTGGATGGAGACGGAAGAGAGGTAACGGAGATCCGAATTAAGAGAAGAGAAGGCCTTGACTTTGGAAGACCTTAAGAATGGCTTGGAGGAGATAGAGGACGCCATTAGATTAAACTCAACCAATGTAGAAAGGAAGAGGAAGAAGTGGAAGAAGAAGAGGGAAATCACCGTTTGGTTGTTGAGAGGTCGAGGGGCAAAAGGTGTAATTATAGAAAATTAGTTCTCACCTACCTACCCTTGCGCATCTCTTTGGCTGGTGTCTGCTACTCTTTCATTTTTGGAAGTTGTTAGTGCTCATCAATTAAAAATAATTAATTGGGCATGTCTTAGTTATTTTGTTAAATAATTTAAGGATGTTTTAAAAATTGGCTTAAAATTTTTTAATGTTTTCAAAATTAATTTATATATTTATTAATTTTTTATAATTAATTTTTAAAAAATTAATAATTTAGAGATTAAATTATTAAATAAAATTTGGTATATCTTCTTCTTCTTCTTCTTCTTCTTATTATTATTAAGTAATCTTTGGTCAAATGTTATATGGCTCTGCGTTGTAGTTATTTATTGGGTGGGTAGGTGAGGAGCTACTGTAGCTCCCATCTGAGGTTTGGTGTACTAACAGTGGTCTGCTTTTGAGCATTTGGTGCACTTAGATATAGTGGATGACTCAATTATTTTATGTCATAAAGTATACTTTATTAAAATTTCTGATATATTTTAGTTTAATTTTATTTTTTTCAATAAAATATCATTTATCAAGTTGAATGTAATTTTTTAGTAAGATACTATTTTAGTATTGCACTTATTATCCCTTACTAATTTAGATTAAATATATTAATTTTTAAATTAGTAAAAAACCAAAAACAATAAAATTATCATAGATGAAAGTTCACATTGAAAGTAAAAATAAATGAAGAATCAAATTAAGAATAAATGAATAAATGAGTGTTGAAAATAGTGTTCTATGTGTTTTTAAATTAAAATATTTTTACAAATTTTTAGAGAAGATGTTTTAATGAAAGTTAAATTTAAAAAAGTATATGTTTAAAAATAAAAGAAAAATATGCATAGTTTTAATATTAAAGAAAATCTTCGTAACTCTTATTCAAACATTGCTGAAGATTATTAGTTCCCCTTGATTTTTTTCTTTGGTCACATAATTTGCATAACAAATTTCCAATTGTGTGGATGGCAAAAAAGTAATACTCGAACACACAATTATATACAATTAATTGTTCAGTATAATTAGTTATCATGGAAAGTTTATTTGCGTATAAAGCAAAATTTAATTTTTTATTATCTTTTTCCGCTCATAATTTATTTATGAAAAAATTCTAATCATTTTGATATAAAAGGCTTCTACTTTGTCATGACAAATTTTTTTATTTGTATATAATTAATAAACTAAAAGTTTATTCGATATTTTAGTAAAATTGATCAGTTATAACTTAAAAATAAAAAATAAAAAGCATGGAACTATATTAATTGAATCTAGGGCAAGCAACATAACCTTTTTGCACTAACATGTTAGATATAATATGTTGTCATTTATGCAGTTGCAAAATTTTTTTTTTATACTATCTTCCAGTATTTGATCCAACTCTTAAAGACATGGAACTAACTAATTCCAAACCGAGTATTATTGGACCCAATATTAAGGGTAACCCTCCCAACATTATACTCTCCATACACATGGCAATGATTGAACCTAGAACTTTGCTTAAGAAGCACCAAGCTTCTTGCCACTCGGGCCAACATCTGTAGGTTTCAAAATTGCAAATAATAACATTCAAACTAGTTAGTGTTTTAATACACAGAGCGATAGTTGTAATAGAATGTGCTAGTGCATAAATACTATACATTCAACATCAATCTTGGATTGCTTTATATATAAATTAAAACAATACAACACAAAATTTGAATATGAAAATGAAGGTTTGAATCCACTTCACAAAGGGCGTTAATTAGATCCACATTTGTAACGTTTCCTCAATCCATGTTTGTAAAGGCTAGCAAGAAAATTTGGTTGCAGAATGAAGGAAAATTGCATGGTAATCAAAAATTTGAACCATCAAATGGAAATTCAGTCAGTAACCAAATTAGTCTAATTATCAAATTGAAAACTGTTAGGGGGGCCTCCTTTGAGAGAAACTTTGTTCTTTAGCAAACATGCCTTATTAACCTTCCCTGTTGCTTCCCCTTCTTCCTCTCCTTGGCTAGTTAACCTTATTTTCTCTAGCTTTACAATTGCAAGTGGATTCCTCAATTGAATGTGTCTTCTTACAAGTTAGATCTTGCATAGTAAAGTGTCTTAGTGTTACACACTTCATATTCTCTCAAATTGGGTTGAGTTTTATATCTTTATTCTATGGCTTTAATGTTTGATAAATAGAAATTGCTAGCTTGTGACATTCTCTGGTCTGGGAACAGTTCAAGTGGTAGAAAACCTTCCCATTTTTCAAGTGCCTAAGAAAAAGAGGTGAATGGTTTTATGTTGCCTCGCTTCAGTCCTTTTACTAGTTTCAATCAACAAATGTTTCATCGTTATGTGATTACTGGGATACTTGCCTTATCGGCATCATTATTGATGTTAGACCTTTTCCTCTTCATTGACTTGATCAATCACTACAGCATTCTTGAAGCTCTAGGCAAATTTCTATATTGTTAATTAGGATAAGAACAAATTCCTAATTGAATTTCAGAATATTGAAAATCTGTGCTTTGTATTAGAGAATGGTCCTTAGTTTATCCAAAACTCATTGTTAATTCTTGAACAATGGTGGCCAAATATCTTATTACATGAAATACTAGTTAAGCAAATCTCCCTCTAGGTTAAGGGCTTCCCTTTGAATATTTAAATGTAGATGTTGCTAAGGTTATAGGACACTTAGTTGGAGAACCTTGGTTTACTAATCGATACTATGCAATACGTAAAGAACATTTGATTTCTATGAGTTTAGGTCTTAATAGATCCTTCGCAACCTCTACTTATGTCTGTCATGGTGAAATTAGATAATGGAAGATTAATGTGGGTTGATTGTCAATATAAAAGGATTTTTAGGCAATGTGGCACAATTGGCCATGTTCTTAAGGACTTCAATTAATCTCTCAATCAAATTAAAGTTGCTTAAAATGCTTTTAAGCTTTGTATCCGTGAGAAATTTGATATGAGTTTTGTTACAAATCTATGGTATCTTGTGGTTCATAACTTGTCAGCTGCATTCTAGGCTAAGGCACACAACTAGAATTTGTTGGATTGAGATGCATAAATGAGGCTTTCACTTTCAACATGATAGAGAATTTGAGCACTTTAATATAACTTATGTTGATCCTCAACAACCTCCAAATTATATAATTTCTAACTCAGATTCTTTGATTAGGATCTTCCACTCATTTGAATGACTTTGATGATGCTAACGATTCTTTTCCTCTTATTTACTAGGAATAGGGCCTCCAAAATGACTAGACTAATTTGCAATATTTGTCTTAAGATTTTAGTCAATTTAACCAAGAAAATCAATCATTAATGGGGGTAATGTTTTATTTTTTACAGGAAAATATGTGAACTAGTATTCAGCATCAAAGATTCTCTAGCACATGTGCATTCTTTGGTCCTACCATCTTGCATAACTCATTTCATTTGCAACAGTAGGCATTTAATACTAATGCCTTGATAGAAATTGTTAACCTAAAATATGAATCTAAGTGGCTTTTATCTAAATTTTGTGCAACAAATGAGCTATATGGAGGAATACTTCGAAGAAAGTAATGTTTGTTATGAAAATATGATCAGTCATAATGACAATATTTGCCTCTTAGAGGGAAACCCTAAATCACTTATGGCCATACTTAGGTATCCCGTTATACTAGAAAATTCATTGTGCTACATAAATAGCTCATAGAAAAGCAATGACTTCACTCTTTTTCCTAATGAGCCAAAGGAAGATACTAGAAATTGTGATAGAAATTGTTCTAGCCATTTTGCAGATATCAACAGCAATTTGACTTCAAATCTCTATGATGAAATAAAAACTGATCCCCCGGGGTTATCATGTCTACAGAAATACCTTCATAGTTATAATTCCTAAGTTAAATTATACTTTGTTCTCACTTATTACATTGAAGTAGGTTCTCAAATGTATATGCCACTTAGAAATCAATTTTTAGTTGGTGGAAGGCTTTTCCTAATGTATAAGAAGAAAATTAGAACAATATAGAGCTTTTATTCAAGTTATTTGATTTTTAAAACATAGCTTGACAAGTTTGGCCTTGCTTATTGCCTACACTAATTTAAAGATTTAGGTTGACAAGATTTTCTGCTTTATTCCAAAAATTGTTAAGAATACTGACTGGTCTCCCTTAAACTCCCATTTCATCTTTCAAACATATGTTTCTTAGACATAGTCATCATGATAAGTCTCTAATTATGTAATATTTGTATATGTTTTACTAGGGACTTATCATGCATGTTGGATAAATTCTTTTGATTTAGTGACTAAATAATGTTAATTTTATATATTTTATGGGTTAGACTATTTGGTTGCTTCCTTGCATTAAATTTATCTAGTTTCACACTATTTTAATGGAAATTTCAGGAGAATTGTGTTAAGGAAAGTAAATGAGGAGTTGGAGGCATAGAAGAGGAAGATTCAAGGATGTTTTGAAGGCTTTCCTAAACATCTTAGAAATTGGAAGAAGCTAAGGAAAAAAGTTGAGATGTTATTCAATTGAAAATGGTAAACTTTCAACTTTGATGCCGTTTTCAGACCTTAAAACATCAAATTTTGAAGATGGTCATGTCACACAAAGTTATAGATCTCATCGAGAGCATTTCAATAAGTACTAATTTGTTAAAATCTAACATTGGATTAAGAAGTTATGACCAAAATATTGAAGTTGCATCAAATTCACTAAGGAAAACTAATCCTAAGATGCATTAAGCTTTTTGAAGAACCTTGAAAATGAAAGTATGAATTTACCTTAAAAGTCATCATTTAAAGTAAATTACACTTAGCGTTTATAATGTCAAAAATGGATTTAACTTTTAAGGTAAATTCATACTTTCATTTTCAAGGTTTTTCAGAAAGCTTAATGCACCTTAGGATTAGTTTTCCATAACTAATTGGATACGGATTTTAAGAAACCCTAATGGTTAAGGTAGTGCAATTCTACCTAACTGATTAGATTTGACTTTTAGGTAAGTTGTATTTAGTTAGTTAGCTATTGACCTTAATGCATTTTAGAGAAAATTTCACTTGATTGGATTTGACTTTTAAGCCAAATTGGAACAAGAGTTAGGATAATCACTGGATTTAATTTTATCCTTTTATTGAGTTAATTTACCTAGAAGTGGAATTGAACTTTGTGGAATAAAGTTAAGAATGAACTTGGTAACTTAATTGATCTTTAATTCAACTCTTAATTAGCTTAATCTAGTATAGTGTCTTGAATTATTTTCTTTTGATTCAAAGTCCTAATGAGTCTTAGTGTTAATTTAGTGTTAAGTTTTATGTTTAAATTCTTGCGTTGATTCCTAATGACTAGATTAATATGGGCTACTAGTGTATATATATAAATAACCATATTAACTATTACTTTTGTACAAACCGTATAATTGGTAAGCAAACATTTAATCATAAGAACAATAAAAATAACACTTTATTCTCATGGAAATGATACTAGATATTTTAAATTCTTTTATTATAATTTGACTCATATACTTGTGGTTCATTACTTCACTTATTTATTTGGCCAAATTCAATAGTGATCTTGCAATACAAGTGTTCCCTAAATAAACAAAATTTGCATCTTAAGACTTAAAGCTAAATTCACTAAAAGTAAGCTTGGATTTAGCTATATGTTATGATATTGATATCACTCCACCAGATAGGAAAAGGGAAACTATCCTTGGATGATAGATCACAAGCACCTAAGAGAAAGAGGAAAGTGTTCATTGTCGGCCTAAAAAAAAGGAAACTACTCCTAGTCGATGGATCATAAGTGTTACACCATAACACATAACATCTTCTAGGCAAGTAGTCTAAGTGTTCATAAGTAATTGGAGTCAATCCAGTGATAAAAATAAAGGAAACTTGGTGGGAAGGTAGCTGAATATGAAAGACAAATTCTAATTTGGTGGTACTATTCATATGATAAATGTACCAAATTTGAAAATTCATAATTTATTCATGAAAGTTCCAAAAATTGTAAAATTTTTTAGACAACTAGAATAATATAATAAATAATTTTATACCAAATTTCAGTTCAAAATTCGTTTATTTGTCTCCTCAAATAAATCCATGATTGTGGCTGTATGGAATTATGCAGAATTAAGATTTTGTTACTAATATTTGGTGAAAAAATCCCTTAAATCGAATCCAAATCACATGAAACTTTCTTAAATAATTTATTAGTATGATAGGGACTTGAAAATATAATTTTGGCCCAAAATTCATCCATTTAGTCCTTTAGGTGTCACTAGACCTCATGAATATCATAACACTTTTTTGTATAATTCTCCATATTTCAAGCATGCAAAAAGAAGAGCTACTAAACTCAAAATTCAATGAAATTTGGTGCAGATCAAATATGATATATTAAGATTCTATCTACCAAAAATCTTAATTTTTATAGTCTAGATACTTAATTTTGTTCATTTTCTCTTCTCTCACGTAATTACATTTTCATAAAACTAAAACTTGACTAAATAAGTTTCAATATACAAAATTTTGAGTTTGACCTTATTCACTCATACTTATATTTCAAGAAGCCTTATAATACACATTAAAATTTGCTTAAAATTTTGGTTGGTTATTTCTTGATGCATGTAGGAGTTTTATACACATATAAAGAAAGTCATGTGTTATATCATCATATTTTCTAAGTTACATGACAATACATCTTTGATCCTTGAATTCTTGTTACATACTTCAAAATATCCTAGCTTTGAACTAACCAAGCCTCTTAGCTTTTCTCCTTCAAAAGATCTACAAGACTATTTCCTTTTACTTATCCTTATTAGATCGACCTAGAATGGTTAGTTAGAGATAGGATGAGACAAAAACGTCTTAATAGTTCACTTCACATTCCATACAAACTTTGACACACATGAGCAAATTAATGTATACATAACCAAAACATGAACATAGATAAGGCAATCATGTTAGATTTGACACCATTGACTTTCATTCATAACTACATCATATTAAATATCATAATTAGGGTAGAATTGCCATATCCAAACCCTACAAGTCATTATACGTAACATCAATTATGAGCCACTAAGGCTCTATGTGAGATCTCACACCATCATACATCAACTCATAGCAACATAAAGCATGGAAATTCATTAAGTATGAAATCATTATGCATAAGCACACCATAGCATAAAAGGTTCGGAGAAAGAGCTACCTTGCTACTTTAAGCAATTCCTTTCTTGATTTCCCTTGCAATGACAATATATTTTCTCTAAACTCAATCATTGATAGCTCCTTTGGCAATAACCAATCCCTATACACATAAGATTATTACTATTATTATTATTAGTTTAAATGCTTTAACCATACTTACTTCTCCATTTGAAATTTTAAATTGCATTATAGATTACTTAGAAATATATCTTATTACATTACTAGGTACCAATAGATCAAATACCCACTTGGGTAACTTGCTTCCATTTTGTTTATCCAATTTTTAGCTATAATTTCACCTAGATTATGGAGAGAAATTTGTTCACCGAAGTCTCTAGATTATAAATATGGTGAGGAATAGCTGAAACTTCATGGTCTTGGCCATAGAGGATCTATTTCAACTTGAAATTTCTACAAATTATTTAAGAAATTCATTTAAGAAAGCTTACCCTTTATTTTGCTTCACTTTTCTCCATTTGAATCCATTAAATCCTTCATGGAATCTAGGCTAAAATCCACTATAAGGGAAAATATTTGGATTATTAAGTAGCTATAAGTGAACTCTACAACTTTTCTTCTACTATAAGTGCAAAAAGTGAGGAAATTACCTTGAAAAATTTACATATATGTTTCTCTCTCTTCTATCCTTTTCTCCACCATTTTTACACCTTATTTTCCTTCCCTGTGTCCCTCATATGGCTGAAAAGAGGGTGGAAAAGTCAAATAAAAAATCACTTGTTGAAAATTAGACATTTTACCATTCATTCACACTTTTGTTCCTTTTAGTGGTATTTTATAATATAAAATTATATAAAATTCCCTAATCATGATTTTTGGATCTTTTAATAGTTCTAAATTTAATTTTCAACATACCTTGCAACTTTGCAACAAATACACTTTTACCCTAAGTTATACCAAAACTTTTCAATCAAGTCCTTTTGGCTTTTCAATTTTATCTTTCCCTCTTTGATTGGTTTAATTATCATCTTATGAGGCAAATTTTTACCTATTACTAAATGAGAGTTATTATTTAGTCTGTTACAATGAGCACTTAAAAAAGAGAAAATGTTCACTGTTAGTCTTGTAACAATTCCAAAAGTTGCAAATGAGCTTGAAATCATATAAGTGTACTATAAAAGGTTAAGGAAATGACCCATTTAAAGCTTTTCAAGCAGCCATGAGTCTCCCATGCTGGAACTATAGTGGTTTAGGTAAAACCATAATAGTTTAACGTCTATCGAACCTTTTGTGTAAATATTATCCATCCTTTATACTTTTATTTGAAACCAAATTGCCTATACATAATGTTCCAAACAAAATTAGATCTTTTAGATCCTTGCACTATTTTGGTTTTGATGCTATTGCGGATATATGGAAATATTTTGTAATACTGTATTCTTTTAGGAAGTAAATATTCAATAGGTCAATGGTATCCCATGATTTTAAGATAATTAACGTATTTTCTTAGGAAGATTAGGGTTACCTTTTTTTTAGGAGATATTTTTGTATATATATACAAGCAACTCAATCTTCCTTAAAATTTGATATGGTATCAGAACCATAACTCATTATGGCCGATGATATTGATTCTACTATATGGATTATAGACACGTGAGCCTCAAACCACATGATAAGCGCAATAGGGGATTTATGTGACTTGAAAGAAATTCCTTAATATTCTGTTAGGCTACTGGATGGAATAATGCTATTGCTACCAGAGAGGGGATGGTAGATCTAAAAAGCAATTTTTGTTTGAGAAATGTTCTTTATGTGCCTGGATTAACTTACAATTTAAATTATGTAATTGAATAATATAATTGCATTGTCCAATTCACTCATAACTTGTGTTATATAGGACCACACTTTTAAGACACTGATTGGTACAGGTGAAAGTCAAGATGGACTCTTTTATTTTCGAAATGTGGCATAAGTTTAAGCTATAAAGATCAAAGGAATGACATCATTCAAGCTTTGGCACAAAAGGCTCGATCTTCCCTTTTTACAAATAACAAAGTAAGTTCCTGAAGTTAGCCTTACAAATAGCAACCATAGATTGAATAAAAATTGTGAGATCTGTTAAAGGGCCAAACAAAGTAGAGACAAATTTCCTATTAATGAACAAAAAGCTTTAGCAATTTTTGATTTAGTTCATTGTGATTTATAGGGTCCTTATAGAACCACCTCTTCTTGTAAAGCATAATATTTTTTAACTATTATTGATGATTTTTCTCGTGTTGTTTAGATATACTTGCTTGTTGATAAGACAGAGGCCTCGCATACCATAAAGATGTTTCTTTCTATGGTTAAGTGACAATTTGATAAAAGAGTTAAAATTTTGAGAAGTGATAATGGGATTGAGTGTACATGCTTGAAACAATACTTTCTTGACAATGGGATTATTTTCTAAACTTCATATATGGGAAAGCTTGAACAGAATAGGAGGGTAGAAAGAAAGCACCAACATATTTTGTATGTAGCAAAAGTGTTGTGTTTTCATGGATCACTTCTTATTAATTTTTAAGGGGAACGTGTGTTGACAGCAGGGTACTTAATAAATAGAACTCATTTCTTTATCTTAGATAGGAGAACCTTTTTTAGTGTCCTGTATGGTAAAGAACCTTCTTACAGTCACTTACGTGTTTTGGATGCCTATATTATGCATATGTGAAGTCGAAAGATAAATTTGCAAGTCGGAGTAAAAAATATGTCTTTGTTAGGTATCCTTGTAGGAAAAAGGGATGACATTTGTTTGATTTGGATAAATAGGATTTTCTTGTGCTTCAGTATGTAGTGTTCTTAAAAGATGTATTTCCTTTCACTAACACTCATACACTTAATACTTATGATTTGAACAATTTTGAGCTTAGTGATAAGGCCCTTGAGGACCTTCCTGTGTCGGCATTGAGGGGGGTGCTTCTTAGGCCGCAACACAACACTAGTAGTATGAAGAAGACATTGCTGGTCATTATACATAGGCGAGCTAAAAAAAGGAATGGGTTGAGATATTAGGTTGGGGTCAATGCAGGAAAGAAGCATAAGTTCGACTTCGTGATTTGTTACCCTAACCATTTAAAAAATAAGTCAATTTGTGCCATCACTACCTATATCATAACATTCCTCAGGTACACCTTATCCTAAGCACACTGTGTGAATTATGATAGATTTTCTAAATGACACAAAAATTTTCTTGCAACTTTGATGGTGGAGAAGGAGCCAATATATTTTTCTCAAGTCATGAAAGATAATTGTTGGAAGGACGCCATACGTTGCAAGATCGAAGTTGTTGAGGCTGATAACACCTAGGAAATAGAAAAACTACCAGCAGACAAGAAAACACTTGGATGTAAATGGGTTTACAAGATAAAGTACAATTTAGATGGGTCGGTTGAACGATTCAAGGCTCAACTTGTCATTCTTGGCAATCACTAGGTTGAGGGAATCGACTATATTGAAATGCTTGCTCCATTGGCCAAAATAGTTACTATTAGGGTGTTTTTAACTATTATTGTTGTTGTGAATTGGGAGGTGCATTAGATGGATGTTGACAATGCTTTTATTCGTGAGGATCTTCATGAAGAGGTTTACATGAAATTGCCTCTCGGCTTTCAAATTGACACTGAGGGCAAGGTATGTCGCCTACGGAAGTTATTGTATGGGTTGAAATAGGCTCCTAGGTGCTACTTCATGAAATTATCTAATGCATTGAAGACTTATGGGTTCTAGTATTCCTATTCAGATTACTTTTTATTTACTTTGAAGCATGAGGTGGTGTAGTTGAACATGCTTGTCTATGTCGATGACCTTATGATCTTTGGGAATTATTTGGATGCCATATAAAAATTTAAGTCCTATCTCAGTGATTATTTTCATATGAAAATTTTAGGGGGTAGAAGTGGCCCATGGACTAGTCGACTTTGTTCTTTGTCAACGTAAGTAAGCGTTTGATATCATTTCACAGGTACGACTGTTAAGTACATGATTGACATTAGTACCATTGGAGCAGAACCACCATCTTGCCTTGTCAATGAACTCAATGTTAGAGAATCTGGAACCCTATTGCCGACTGGTTGGGCTGGTTAATATATCTTTTTTTATTATAACTGATTTATCCTATTGTGTTTATGTTCTATCCTAGTTTATGTTAGAGCCTCGTGAGAAATAGTGGGAAGCAGCTTTGAGAGTGGTTCGCTACCTAAAGGGTAATTCGAGGCAAGGCATTTTTTAAAGTAGCAAGTGTGACTTGCAAATACGTGGTGGTGTGACGTAGACTGGGCCGGGTGCCCACTTACTTGGTGTTCACTTAGTAGATGGATAGTGTTTTTGGGTGACTTTCCAGTGTCTTGGAAGACAAAGAAGCAATATATTGTATCTTGCTCATTAGCATAAGCAGAATACGAGTCTATAATGATGACTATTTGTGAGTTGAAATGGTTAAAGACAGTCATGTTTAGTGTTAAGGTACGTCATTCGCATCCTATGTCTCTTTATTGTGATAGCCAGGCTATCTTACACATATCTCAGAATCTGGTGTTTCATGAGCAGACTAAACACATTTTGGTAGACTGTCACTTTGTTTGTGACGGGATCAGTTCCAGAAACATTGCTCTTGCGTTTGTTCCTACACAAGGCCAACTTACTGACATCTTCACTAAGGCGTTAGGAAAGTGACAATGCAAGTTTCTCCTTCGCAAGTTAGGCATTTAGGATCTTCATGTACCAACTAGAGGGGGTAATGTGGATATATGGAAATATTTTGTTATACTATATTCTTTTAGGAAGTAAATATTAAATAGGTCAATGGTATCATGGGATTTTAGGATAAGTAGCTTGATTTTTTTAGGAAGATTAGGGTTACCTTTTTCTTGTTAAGGTTACTTTTTTCTTAGAAGATATTTTTGCATATATATATTCAAGCAACTCAATAAGAAAAGGGCAGATAATTCTTTCCAAATTCTTTTTCTTCCTTAAAATTTGATAGACGCTAATGGAAAAAAGTGGAGGTATTACATTGGCATTGAAAATTGATGTTGCCTATACCATTTTGGAACTTACTCCACATTGGACACATATCTCATATACAAATAATAATAATGTAACTAGCTTTATCACATTCATATCCCAAACTTAAAAACAAGCCAATGTTATATAACTGGATTAAACAATTTGCACTTCATTTGTCAGGGCCTTAGCTATTGATTGGTAATTTCAATCAATCTCATCTCAACATGGACATGCTCAATAATAACACATCGCTTCTAAGTTCAAATAAATTCAAAGAAATTATTGAAAATTTCCAACTTATTGATATTCAGTTCATGGGGCAATGGTTTTCATGGACAAAAAATAGGCGAGGTTGGGATGCAATTTGGGGCATACTTGATAAGAGTTTCTGCAATGAATAATGGTTTAATGTTTTCCACAATCAACTCTTATATTTCTTCCTATTTTGGCCTCAGATCACTTTTGCCTACTCTTTTGTACTCATTTTACACTATCTTTTAGAGCTAGACCAATCAAATTTGATAATTTTTTGTTTTTATTTGAGCAGTGTGAAAAGATTGTCATTGAAGTTTAGTAAGAACAACTTTTTGGCTCTCCTAGTTATTCTGTATGGTCAAGGCTTGCTAGAATGATCAAGACCTTTAGATGTTAGAATAAATATAGAATTGGCAAAATTTCTTATAAAATCTAGCCTCTTGAAAATGCGTTATAGGTAATTCAAAGGAATATGTCTCTTTTTGAGAAAGACAAAATTGAAAGGGATATTCAAAATGAATTGGAATTCTACTATGATTATGAGGAATCCTTATGAGTTTAAAAAGCAAGACAAACGTGGTTAGTGTAAGTGACTGAAATACCAAGTACATTTACACCCTTGTGAAAGAAGAGCTAATCACTCAATTTTGAGGTACAAATGGTGAATAGACCAAAGATCCTAAATTAATTGAAGAAGCAGGTCATGCATATTTCAAAAAAATTCAATTCTTAGCAGAGAAATCCCCCTGGAACCTTGATTATAAATTCCTTGCATCATATTCTTGTTCCTTCTTTAAATTCAGAGCAAATTGGCTCTTTCTCAGGTTAGGAAATTGAAGTGGCAGTCTTTGAATTGAAAGCTAATATTGCCTTTGGCATAAATAGGTTTCATGCTAAATTCTATCAAAAAATTTCAAATATAGTAGGCTAGCATATAATAAAAATGGTTTAATCCTCTATCACAAATGGATATATCTTTTACAATCTAAATCGTTTTTACATTGCCTTAATCTCGAAAATAGAGCAACCACAGTCTTACAATAATTACCGCCCTATTAGCCTCTATAATGCAGTATACAAAATAATTTCCAAGGTCTTATGTAATAAGTTGAAATTAATAATTGATGATTTGATAACCTTTAATCAAAGTGCTTTTTGTTAAAAGGACTCTTATTTCTAATAATCTTATTCTTACTTATGAAATCATGCATAAAATCTAGCATATCAAGGGCAATTGCAATCGGTGGTGTGCTCTCGAACTTAATCTGACAAAAGTTTTTAATATATATTGAATTTTTTTGAAAGTTGTTCTCATTAAAATGAATTTTCTTGCTATCTGGATTCATTATATTAAACGATGTGTTTCTATAGCCAATTACCAGGTGATCATTAATGATAGTCCCTTTGCCCATTTTTTTTCACCCTGAACATAGTTTACATAAGGGGGATCTATTTTCTCCTTACGTTTTCATCCATGTGTTAAGTTCCTCTCTATGCAGAACATAAGAATCTTTGGAAATGTATTAAAATTAGCAAAGACTTAGGGCCAATATCATATCTAATGTATATGGATGACATAATCCTTTTTTATGAAGGGCAAGAAAAAAGGTGCAAAATAGTGTAAGATATTTTGAGCAATTACTATTTGTTATCTGGGCCTGGTACTAATAAATCCATATTAATCATAGTTTATAACCTTAATACCCCTCACCTTTTTAAAAATTTTATCTAGTATCTTTAGAGTCAAATTTACTAGTAGACATGGAAAATATCTAGGCACTTAAGGGAATAGAGAGAGATAAGGAATAAATCTTTGATGATCTCATTTAACAAAGTGGAGGCAAAATTGCAATAATGGAAATCTCTTCTCATATCACAAGTTGGAAGAATGACTCTCATTAATTATGTGACACATGCTTCTATAATTTATCACATGAGATTGTATTGCCTTACCAAAAAAAAAATTATAGAAAAATTGACTCCATGATTGCTAACTTCTTTTGGGGGTACAATAAGGAGCACCCTCATCTCCACCTTTTAAGTTAGAATAAACTTTGTTAGAGAAATCTATAAGAGGTCTTAGTTTCACACCTATTCACTTATTGAATCAAGCCCTTTAGCTAAATAAGTTTGGCATGTTATAATTACAACTTCTACTTTTCCTTTTTTATTCAATGCTCTCAAAATCAAATATATTTCCAAAACAAACCTAAGTTTCCTTATAAATTAGTCTAATTCTTCTTGGATTTGGAATAGAATTAGTTATACTTGATTTATTATCATAGACAATCTCTAATGGTAGATTGGTTTTGGATCCTCTATCCTAATCAACCATCATTTGTGGTGGCTAATGCAGTCAGATCAAAGAACAAATATTACCATTGTCTTTAACCTGATTCAATATAATGAATATAGTTGGAACATTCCTTAGTTTCCATCATTATATTCTTTTGAAGATGTGAATAAAAAAGTATATTCTTTTTTTCTCTTACACAAGACAAGATGATCTTTTCATTTGGAAAAGGTGCAGAAGCGAAGTATATACTATTAAAAAAGGTCACAAATTCATTCAATTAAACAATCAAGTGAAAATATTTGAGGTTTTCATTGCATGGATGAAATTATAGAAGCTTAAACTCCCTATGACAATCATTATTTTTATGTGGAGACTTATAACTAACTTTCTTCCCCTTAGTGATTTTCTCCAACCACATTACATACGTTATGAGTCTTGTTACTTGTTGTAATTTTCCGTCTGAATCCATAAATCACCTCTTCATCCAATGTCATTTTGTTTGAGCTATTTGGTTTAGTTTGCCTCTTAGTCTCCAAGTTAATAGAATTCATGAACATGATTTAATCTAATGATTACAAAGTTGGTTCAAGTTAGGGGTTGATTATACTGTCCTATTAGAGCCTTTTATGAACTGGATTTTTGTTAGTATGTATGTTATTTGGAATATTAGAAATCAGGTTGTTCATTAATGCATCCAAGCTAATCCATTGACAAAAATATCAAGGATTAATATTATCCTTCATACTGATAATGAGGCTTATGCTCAATCCTTGAACAATTCTCAGACCTTTAAGGCAAAATCTCTTCATGCTCCTATGAATCACCAACCAATGCATATCGGATGGTCAATCATTAGGTGGAATTGTAAGAAAATAAAATATTAAAAGAGAGTCTAATTATCTTTCACAATTTGAATGGATGGTTATATCATTAAGAGTTGGAGTTAGTAAAAACCACAAATAATCACTTATTTGATTTTCCTTCTAAGTTGTCAAGAAAGTGTTGCCGTGAGTTTCCAAACAATATGGCTGATTCCCTGATCTAATAGCTTACAAATTCTTGATGAGAAAAGAAAGCACATGGATTTAATCACATCTCATTACGAAAAGGATAGAGAAGTTCTAATGTTGGTTTGTGATATCTGTTTCTATCTTTCATACTACATATCATGCCAGATTAGGTTGACTGATACATCCCTTATCCATCCTCTTCCTTTAACAATATTTGCTAGTTGTTCTTCTTTTGACCTTTTATGAAGAAAAAATTGACATTAAAAGTAATTAAATCATTTTGATGGGAAAGTACTTTGATGCCAAAATTAAGAGTCTGAGTTAGACAAATGTTAATCGAACTAACATATTTATGCGATAGCTGACGTGGTGTGCTAGTCCCAATTAAATCATTCCTTTAATAGCCCTCACTCTTCTATTTGAATAAATTAATTGCGAGTAATACATTATATTAGCAACCACATAATTGTGTTAGTACCATCCAATATTTTTTTAATTTAAGTCATTTGTAACCATTCTTTAAATGTATAGATATATCAAAATTAGCATGCAAAATCTCATTGTTCATATTTAAAAATTTAACATGTATAGTTAAAGTTGTGCCATTAATAACTCTACTTTATAGAGTTATTCTAGTCTTATTTTAGGAAGATTTCCAGTCATTTTATCTTAACTTTAGTTGATTTAGGAGAAAAAGTCATGTATACTTCAAGTTCAACTTCTAGTTTTGATTTCATTTCATCTAATTTTGCTATTTTTCATGTCTAATTTTAAGCTCATCTTCTTTAAGATGGATATGGGGATCATGTTAGTATTCAATATAGCTTTGTAGTGGTTTAAAAGGTGAAGAAAATAAAAGATAAAATGCTCAAGTTAGAACGGTAGTTGCTTGGCAGTAAACTCATGCTTAGGCTGTTTAGTAGACTAAATTCTCTATCGTTAGCAGAAAGGTTGCTGCCTGGGTGACAATGTCAGAAATGAAAACGCATAGTTTTGTTAAAATACATAATTTCACCCTTTTTAAACCTAATTTTAGCTTATAAAATGTTTAAAACAAAGGATTTTGCGACAGAGAGTGACCAAAGGAGCCTCCTGAAACCAAGAACTGAAGGATTTTCACAAGGGGATTGAAGAGAGTGGATGTTAGAAGATTGTTGCTACTGAGTTTTTCTTTCTTCATCTTCTCTTTTGCTTTCTTTATGCTAATGTTTAATTCTTGTATTAATTTTGAGATGCTCATTGACATTATGAACAATCAAAACTCTTTTTCTAAGAGATGAACTGTAAGTATACAAGTTATTTTGTAGTAAAAGGATATCCAGTATTGTTCCCACATGGATAATGTGTTAGCTTTATTATTCTTAAAATTAAATTTTTGCTTACCAAAATTTACATTTTGTATAAAAGTATGGGTTAGTGTGATTATTTACATATTTACCCTAGTGCCCTATTTAAACTAGTCACTAGGAAATAATTCAAGTGTAACATATAATATACTAGATATGCTAATAAAGAGTTAGAGTGAGGATAAATAAAGTTACCAAGTTCATTTTAGACTTTACACTTACACAATCTCATTCTACTTCTGAGTAATTTAGCTCACTAATAAAATAAACTTGAATCTAGTTTGTATCCTAATTTTAGTTCTAATTCTATTTAAAAGTTGGATCTAAGCAATTTAGGTAGAATTGTACTACCTTAGCCATTAGCTTCCTTTAAAAGTCGAATCCAAGCAATTTAGGTAGAATTGCATTACTTTAGCCATTAGCTTCCTTTAAAAGTTGGATCTACAAAATTTAAAGGAAACTAATCCTAAGGTGCATTAAACTCTTGGAAAAATATTAAGAATTCAAGAATGAATTCTACTTAAAGTCAATTCCAAGCAGTTAAGGCAAATACACTTAATTCCTAATAAAGCATTTCATCAAACACCTTTTAGGCATTTGACTTTATGACAAAAGATTATTGAAGAAATTAACAAAACAAACCACTCAAACCACTTGCAATCATATTAATTGACTAAAACATATAGAAGCCCCAAGTAAGAAGTAACATATATTCATGAATCAACTCATAGGTACAAGAGGAAAGAGAATAATCATTCTTAACATATATGGATACAAAACCATGAAATCTCTTCTTAGTATTCACAAAAATCCATCACAATAACTAACAGAAAGCTTAAATTTAGATTACATGAAAGAAAGAAAAAGGAAAAAGAGAAAACAAGAGAAAGGAAGAATGGAAGGAGATCTCTATGGAAGAATCCGTCCAAGAAAAGTAACCTTTGACCTCTCTTTCTAAGAGAACACCTTAGAAACCCAAGAAAATTGAAGATCTCCTTGCTCCCCCAAAGAGAATTTTGAGTCCTAGCTCCTTCCTTGCTCCATTCCTTTTCAAAATAACAAAAACCCCTTTTATGCCCTTAAAAATTAGAGAAAAATGCATTTTTCAGAGATCCAGGCACTTAGGTCCTCAACACCAAGAGCCATTTTAAAGCTCCTAAAAACAATTTTAGGTGCCTAGATTCCCTGATACAGCTTTAATCTTTTAGCTAAAACTTTATGATTCGATATCAAAATTTAGCAAATTAATACTTGTTGAAAAGCTTTCAATGAGATCAATAAATTTGTGTGAAATGACCATATTCAAAATTTGATGTTTAGGGGGTCTAAAAGTGGTATCAAAGTTGAGTGTTTACCATTTTTAATTGAATCACATTTCAACTTTCTTCCTAGGCTTCTTCTAACTTCATATATGTTTTTGAAAACCTTCCAAACATCCTTGAATCTTCCTCTTCCAAGCTTTTAATCCCTCATTTCCTTTCATTAAAACAATTTTCTTGCAAGTTCCATCAAAACATTCCAAAATTAGATTAATTTAATACAAGGAAGCTGCCAAATAGTCCAATCTATAAAGTACATAAATTAACATTATATGGTCACTAAATTAAAATAATTTATCCAAAATACATGATAGGGCCAAAGTAAAACCTATACAAATATAACACAATTAAGGACTTATCACTAGGATTACAATGGATTGCTTTGTGATTTAATTTTGAGTTATTTTAATTTTTTGAATTTCATTATCATTAATTTGGATAGGATAGAGGATTATAGTTGGTGATCAACATTACAATTATTATTAGCTCTTCATAGGAACCATCTTATACTTTACTACCTATATTGATACATATATTTGTATGTACAATATGAGGGTAAAATGTTTTTAGAGTCGTTGTTGGGAAGCCAATTACTAATTTTGTTGACATTGACACATTTATTCTTTTTTCTAGCTCAAAATTTTCGTTTCGCTTTATTTTTAAGTACTTTTTGTTTTGCATGCATAGAATCCAAAATCCTGATCTAGCACTGCTTGATTTGGAAAATTAAAAAGACATTGTGAAGAATCAAGAAACTTAAAATCAATTTAGAATTTGAAAGCAAATTTGAAATATTAAAAATGGAGGATGCTCCTACTTAAAAGTCTATAAGAGATTATGTTATTCTTTATGTTGATGGGATTTGAGCAATTATTGTGGATCCTAGTATTGATGTTAACAATTTTGAGATTAAGCCTGTTGTCATCCAGATAGTTGAATTTATTTAGTTTTTGGGTTTAGCTAATGAGGATCTAAATAAACATATAAAGGAATTCATTAAGCTTTTTGGTAATTTTAAGTATAATAGGGTTTCAATTATTGCTTTTAGGTTAATGTTGTTTCTTTGTTTTTAGTTGGTAGAGCTTCATATTGGTTAGAAAGACTTCCATATAGATCTACTACAACTTGGGATGAATTGGTATAGAAATTCTTAGCTAAATTCTTCTCTCCAGCTAAGACAATCAAGATGAGAAATGAGATTACTACTTTTCACCAGTATAATGAAGAAACCTTATATAAGGCTTAGGAACAATTTAAGGATTTACTGAAAAAATGCCCACATCATTAAGTTCTAGATTGATTGCTTATTCAATCATTATATAGTGGATTAAAGGAGTTTATTAGAGGAAATTTAAATGCTACAGCAAATAATTCTTTAAATGCTAAATCACCCAAGGTAGTTTATGGAATAATTGAAGAGATAGCATCAAACAATTCTTAATGGTCTGCAACTTAAGTAAATGGAAGTCAAAAGGTAGTTGCTAGTATTATAAAGGTAGACACCATGATTGCTTTTTGTGTTGAAATTGCAACTTTGAGAAAAGATTTCAAAGAAAGTAAGCAAGTCCATAAAACATAGCTAGTTTATGCCATTTGTGTACTATAGTGACAATAATCATCGTTGGCAATGTTTAGGACTAACAGAAGAGGCAGTAGAAGCTGTCAATTATATTGGAAATTGGGGTAGGTAGAAGAACAACCCATTCTTTAACACATACTTACTAGCATAAAGGAATCATCTTAACTTTTCTTGGAGCAATAATCAAGGACAATTTGCTTAACCTAGACCAGTAGAACTTCTAGGGTTTTAGCATAATCAATTTCAAAGACAACAAACTTAGCAATAATAAGTAATTGAAAAGATGCCAACTATAGAAGATTTATTTCAATATTTATTGTATCAACTGAAGGTAGGATGAAGGCACTAGAATACTAAATGGGCCTTTAACTCAAGCCTAGCATAATAGACCATAGAATGCGCTACCCTCAGACATTCAACCTCTTCCAATGCTAAAAACCCTAGTCAATGCAAGGCTACTTTTATGAATGGTAAAGAGTTACCAAATGTCTTTCCAACCGTTGAGGTTAGTGAGAGTATTAAGTTATCTATGCCTCTTGAACTGGAAAAATCTAAAGAGAAGCAAGAAAATGCCAAGGGAGAAGTGGTTAAGAAGGAATAGATCATTGAAAGATGGAAAGAAGAGGGTGTAAAGCCTGAATATGCTCCACCACCATTTCCACAAAAATTGCAAAAAATAACTTAGACAAGCAGTTTCAAAAGTTCCTAAAGGTATTTAAAAATGTTTCAATAAATATTCTTTTTGTTGAAGCTCTTGAACAAATGCCTAGCTATGTTAAGTTTGTGAAGGATGTTTTATCTAAGAAAACAAGGCTAGTTGATTATGAAATTGTAGCACTTACCAAGGAGTGCATTGTAATTATCCAAAGCAAGCTTTACTTAAGCTAAAGGATCTTGGAAGGTTTACTATTTCTTGTATTATTGGTTCTTGGACCTGCAAAGCACTTGGTCATTTATGAGCTAGCATCAATTTGATGCCACTTTCTATAGCATGGAGATTATGTTTAAGTGACGTCATGCTTACTTTAGTTATCTTGCAAATGGTAGACAAAACTTTAAGGACGTTCTTATAAAAGTGGATACATTTATTTTTCTAGCTGATTTTATTGTTTTAGATATAAAGGAAGATAAAGATGTACCATTTATATTGGGGAGACCATTCCTTGCCATTAAAAGAGCTTTAAAAGAGGTTAAAATAGATTAGTTGACTATGGGGATCAATGATGAAAAGGTAACCTTTAATATTTTCTTTTCTTTGAAGCAACCTAAGATAAAGAAGAGTGCTTTGCAATAATTGTAATTAATAGAGCTATTTCTAGTGCTTTTGAGGATACTTATCTTAATGATTTTGTGGAAGCTATTTGATTCTTGAAATACAAAATAATGAGTTCAAAGAAGTTAGGTGGTATTAGATTTGGCTCCAAAAATGTTAAGACTAGTAGCTAAGTTTGAACCTTTAGAATTACCATTGGGGTATTCAAAGAATTCAAAGCTATCAATTGAAGAACCAATAACTTTGGAATTAAAGCCATTGCCATCTCATTTGAAATATGCTTTCCTTAGTGAAGATGCTACTTTGCTAGTTAGTATTTTATCCTTACTTACTAGTGAGTAAGAAGAAAAGCTATTACGCATTCTTAGGTAATTCAAAAGGGCAATTGGATAGACTATTGCAAATATTCGTGGTATTAGTCCTTCTTTTTTGTATGCACAAGATAAGGTTAGAAGAAAATTATAAGCCAATCGTTATGCACCAACGTCAACTTAATCCTATTATGAAGGAAGTAGTAAAGAAGGAAATCATTAAGTAGTTGTACATAGGTATTTTTTACCCAATTTTAGATAGTTTATGGGTGTTTGGTTCAGCATGTACCTAAGAAAGTGGCATGACAGTGGTTCCCAATGAAGAAAATAAGCTCATACCAACTAGAACTGTGACAGGTTAGCGTGTTTGTATAGACTATAGAAAATGAACAAAGCAACGCATAAGGATCACTTCCTACTTCCTTTTATTGACTAAATGTTAGATGGGTTAGCAAGGAAGGAATATTATTGCTTTCTGGTTATAATCAAATAGCCATTGCACTTGAAGACTAGGAGAAAACAACATTTACATGCCCATATAGTACCTTCACCTTCAGGCGAATGCCTTGTGACTTGTGCAACACCCCTGCCACATTTCAAAGGTATATGATGGCAATTTTTAATAACGTGATTGATCAATATATGGAGGTTTTCATGGATGATTTTTCAGTTTTTGGAAAATCTTATAATGAGTGTTCGCATAATTTAGCTAGTGTTTTGTGTAGATATCAAAAGGCAAATCTAGTTTTGAATTGGGAAAAAAGTTATTTTATGGTGCAAGAAAGGATTATCTTTGGTCATTTGGTTTCAGGGAAAGGTCTGGAGGTTGACAAAGCTAAAATTGAAGCCATTAAGAAGCTTCCACCTCTATCATCAGTAAAAGTAGTTAGAAGTTTTCTTGGTCATGCAAGATTCTATAGAAGATTTATTAAGGATTTCTCTAAAATTGCTAAGCCCCTTTATAATTTACTAGAGAAAAATAATCCATTTAATTTTGATTATGCTTGTTTATTGCATTTTTAGAACTTAAAAAGAAGTTAATTTCAGATTTTATCATTGCAGTCCTAAATTAGAGCCTTCCCTTCAAATTAATGTGTGATGCAAGTGATTTTGCTATTAGTGTAGTTCTTAGTTAGCAGAAATGGAAGGTATGTCTCTTAACATATTATGCTAGTAAGACATTAAATTATGCATAAAATAATTATACTACTACTAAAAAAGAGTTACTTGCAGTAGTTTCTGCTTTTGATAAGTTTAGGTCTTATCTAGTATGGACTAAAGTTATTGTTTATACTGACCATTCAACAATCAAGTATTTAATTAAAGAAAAGGAAACTAAGCCAAGATTAATTAGATGGATTTTGTTGCTACAAGAGTTAGACCTTGAAATCAAGGATAAAAAAGCTAAAAAATTAAGTTATAGATCATTTATCTAGGTTGAAAAAGCATGCACACTTTGGGTGCTTCATTGGATATTAATGATGCATTCTCTATTGCATAGTTACTAGTTATTTTTTATGCTAGTCTTCTATGGTATGCTGACATTGTAAACTATTTGGTAAGTAGAAAATTTACCCCTAACATGAACTCTCAACAAAAAGAAAAGGTTTTTCTATGATGTGAAATTTTAGTTTTAGGATGAACCTTATTTGTTTAAGCAATGTGCTAATTAGATAATTAAAAAATGTGTTTCTAAAGTAGAATTTGAAAGCATTTTACATCATTGTCATTCTTTTGATTATGATGGTCATTTTGGTAGTGAGTGAACTGTTGTAAAGGTTCTCCAATCAAGATTTTATTAGCCTACATTGTTTGAGGATTCCTATAGTTTTGTCACTCATTGTGATTGTTACTAAAGAGTTAGAAATAATTCTATAAGACATGAAATGCCTTTCAATACTATTTTAAAAGTAAAGCTTTTTGATATATGAGGCATTAACGTTATATGGCCCTTTATTTCTTCCTATGGTAAGAAGTACATCCTTGTTGCAGTGGATTATGTTTCTAAATGGGTTAAAGCAGCTACATATATGACTAATGACTTTAAAGTTGTGCTAAAATTTCTATAGTCATATATCTTTACTCGTTTCAACACTTTTAGAGCAATAATTAGTGATGAAGGCACTCATTTCTAAAATAAGCAATTTTTTGCACTTTTAACCGAGGATGGAGTGACTTATAACGTTGATTTGGCTTATCATCCATAGACAAGTGGAAAAGCTTAAATTTCCAATAGGGAAATTAAAAGAATTATGGAAAAGACTATGAGCCTTTCTTGAAACGATTGGTCTAGTAGACTTGATTATGCACTTTGGGCTTATGGAACAAAGTGCAAAATACCAATTGGTATGTCACCTTACAGGTTGGTATTTGGGAAAGGTTTTCATTTACTGGTAAAATTGGAACAAAAGGAATTTTGGGCTATTAAGAGGCTTAATTTTGATTTAAATGCCTACAGTGACAAGTGAATGTTGCAGTAAAAGAGTTGGAAGAATTCAGGATGCATGCCTATGAAAATGCTACATTATACAAAGAAAGAACCAATGAGCTACATAACAAGCAAATTATTGCAGAATTTTCAACTAGGACAATAGGTTTTGATTATTTAACTCATGTTTGAAATTGTTTCCAAGTAAACTAAAGTTAAGATAGTTAGGCCCTTTCAAAGTCACCGAAGTATTTCTTTAGGAGCCATTGAAATTCAAAATGAGGAAACTGGAAACAAATTCAAGGTTAATGGACAAAGGCTCAAAATCTATCTTTGAGGCAATATTAAGCAATGTGTTGCCACAATCACTATTGAGGATGTGAAATGAACAAGATAAAGTTATGTCATGACTATAACTAAGGTGCTTTTTAGGAGACAATCTAACTATTTTAATTTTTCTTGCTTACTTTCATTTTTAACAAATTAATTTCTTTGTGAATTTTGTTTTTAGTTAGTTTTGAGATTTTAATTTTGCTTCTGTAGCAATTCTAATAATTCTAACTCATATTCATGTCTGTAGGTGAAACAATTAACTTTTTGAAGACTTATGAAATTTGTATAGGTGAAAAGAGCTTAAAAGGATAAAACATACAAAGTCATTCCTACCAAGGGAGCATTTAATCTTGACAAGGGGGTAATTTGACCGAGAAAAGTGGATAAAAATATAAATTTGATTAACTATTCATAGAACCATTCCCACCTAGGCAGTAACTTTTCCTACCTATACAACAGTTTCTTTGATGTCAAGCTTGATGAAAAAGTGGATTAACCTTTTATGGGAGTTTTCTTTTACTCCTTCTTTTTCATTTCATTTCCTATATTTGGTTGGTTATGTTTTGTTTTTTTCCTTCTTCCTTTCTATGCTCTTTTTTTTCATTTTGTTTAGGTGTTCTTCCCCATTGAGGACAATATGGAATTTAACTTTAGGGGAGAGTTAGTTTAGTTTTGTGTCATGTGTGGTGTCTTTTGGTGCATACTGGCTTTTACTATTAAAAAGTTGCAATGGAATGTCACTACATGATCTAGATTTTGAGTTTCTAAGTATCAGTCTTTGCTTGTTTATGAACAACCTAAAATTGAACACTTAAGCAATTTAATTTATATGCATGGTTGAGTTCTTTTCCTTTAGAATTTTCTTTATTTCCTCTTGAGGCAAAATCCTATGTTGTTTTCGCTTAGGAGATGATCTAGGCATTGCTTAGACCGTTTGAGCCATTCTTTAAGCCTACCATATCATATATTTTATCCTTAGTTCCTTGTTTGAGCCTTTAAGTCTTTTTGTTAATCATCTAGTTAATATTTTCCTTAAACTAAATAAAATGTTCCTTACCTTTGCATTCCTAGCAATTAGGTTGTTTGAAAGATCAGTTTTGATCTTGGGACATTTTATGGTATAGTAAAAAGCTTTGTCATGAGTAGTGATTTTGTTCTTTATTCACAAAAAAAAAAAAGATGAAAAAGAAAAAAAAAGGAAAAGCTTAATAAAAAAAAGTTAGAAAGTATTAAGCTATTTTCAATTCTTATGTCTATGCTTCCCATACTTTATGAAATAATAAGTTTGGGGGTCGTTATTTATGTACTTTGGAGTTATTATTGAATAAGAAGGTGTCGATTTAAATTGTGGTACTATAGAAATGTAATATCTTATTATGGGCTTTAGAATACTTATTGCTAAGGATGTTTTAGCCTGTTATTATTCTCTATCCTACCTTAGCCTAGCCTCACATTACAAGCTAATAAAGACCTTTTGATCTTAGGTGGTGGAATGACCCACATTTGTTGAGAAAGGTGAGATAAGTAGACTTTTAAAGGTTAAGACTTGGTCTTGTATAATTTTTGCATAACTTATTTGAGCTATTGCATGTGTATTGAACTGTTTTTGCTCACATATAAGTTGTTCTTCTAAGAAGTTTGGCTAGTTTGTCAGTTGATAGAATTTGAAGATTGTTTAAGAGACCGAGAGTCTCTTAAATTTAGTTTGGGCTAACATGTGTAGAGTTTTTTTTGGATGTCAGAGTCTCTTTATTTTCTTAGTTTGTTTTTAGCTTTTGATTTTCTTTTGCTAGAGACTAGCAAAATCCTAACTTTGAGAGTGTGATAACTCTACTTTATAAATTTATTCTAGTCTTGTTTTAGGAAGATTTTGAGCCACTTTATCTTAACTTTAGTTGATTTAGGAGTAAAAGTCTTGTTTAGTTCTAGTTCTAGTCTTAATTTCATTTCATCTTATATTGTTGTGTTTCATGTCTAATTTCAAGCTAATCTTCTTCAAGATGGATTGAGGATCATGTTAGTATTGGACATAACTTTGGAATGGTTTAAAAAGAGATGAAAATAAAAGATAGAATGTTCAAGCCAGAAGGGTAGCTGCATAGGTGGTAAACTTATGCCTAGACAGTCTAGTGGACCAAATTCTTTATTTTTGGTAGAAAGGTTGCTACCTGGGCGGCAATATCAAATATCAAATATCAAAACACATAATTTTGTTAAAATACATGGTTTCACCTTTTCTAAACCTAATTTTGGACTATAAAATGTTCAAAATAAAGGATTTGCTGTAGATAGTGACCAGAGAATTAGTTATTTATTCGTTCTTGTTCTTGAATGTTAATAGCCTGACCAACTATTGATCTGACAAAATCTAAAAGAATTGAAAAAGGACTTTAGATTTTAGGACTAGAATGAATAGCCTTTGTTTGAATTAGTTCATTGTGATGAGTTAATTTGATTCATAATTAGAATAAGAATACACCTCATTATCTTAGGTAGCCAAATTGGGGATAAACTTAAGCAATTTAATTTACTTTCATGGGCATAGGAATATAGCTCTTTGGATAGATTAAATTAGTTTATTAGTTGCTTGGAAGAGAATTAGAGAAATTTTAGTTCCCTAGGTTAATAATCAAGCTCAATTGGAATCGATGGGAAGGGAATAATTCAATTAATTTGACATTAGAGGAAATTGTAATTTGAAACTCATTATATTGACAAGTTTATTCATTTTAATTGGTTTGTGATTTAATTTTGAGTTATTTTAATTTTTTGAATTTCATGATCATTAATTTGGATAAGATAGAATATAATAGGTGGTGATTAATGTTACAATTAGTATTAACTTGTCGTAGAAATAATTTTATACTTTACTACTTGTGTCGACATGTATATTTGTGTGTGCAATTTGTGGGCAATAACAATTCTTTAATATATGCACATTTATGAAAAAAATACAAAAAGTGTGGATTTGTCCTCTTACTAGTTAGATAGACCTAAGTGTTCAAAGGTTGCTATTTGGGTCTCTTAGGCTAGGGCTTGGCTAGCCAATCTAGTACTCATATACTCTTGGAGTCAAAAAGTACTTAATTGCTTGAATTAGAAATGTGCCGTCCTCATTTATGATTAATATGATTGGTGAACTTGATTTTGGCCAAAAATAAATTTATATAACAATAATTTATATTTAAAATCTTATATTTCAAAAGTGAATTTTGCTATCAATATAACTCAGTAAAATAAAATTTTTTAAACTTTTCTGCAAAGAAAATATAAAGTTTAAAGTTTAGAAAGAAAATGATCAAAGCAAATATCAAATCAAACACACTAGTATTCTAATTTATTTCCAATTACTGTGTAAACAAGAGAGTACATAGGAATCTTTATTTGCATATATACACAGTAAGTGATATCTTCAAAGCTACCACACTACTAGAGTACCTTGGGCCCAGCTTAACCAAGGTTTCATTTATTGCAATGCACAGCTGCATTTGAGATCAACACCCTCGTAGCCTCACATTTCTCAAAAGAGAATCAGTAGACCACAAGAATACCATCTTCGTGCTTACAGCAAGGCGATCATGAAACACAGGAGACGACGAAACAAGTCTGAGTTCAACGATCTCCTACGATAAAAGATCCCTGCACTTATCTCCAGTAACGGTCTAGATATGTTACTGCAGAAAAAGTTAACTGCAGTGGATCCTCTTGTACATTATCACTAGACAATACATAATAGCAAACTGAAATGAACCTGATGCTGTCATAGAATAAAGAAGGAAATTTGATGAACTTGAAGTCTCATACTGAAAGAACTATCTCTTAATTAGATACTACTGACTCTAACGGGAATTTTATTTAGATGCTTGCTTCCCTTCATCTTCATTCAAAAGGGTACTTTGGCTGTCTCTAACTCGGGCAACAAAGGTTCTTGCAATGCTGGGTTGATGGGAAACAGATTACATTGTGCATATTGTGCCATCAATTGGTCCACAAGCACCAAAGCTACCATGGCTTCTACAATGGGTGCAGCTGCATTACATGCAAATCAAACAATATTATATCAGAAACTTCATTTTTCTCCCAATGGGAATGCAGGCAGACAAAAGGTGAAAATGTGACGTGTTACAAAATCACAAGGGGAAAAAAAATCCATTCTAATATTATATGTCGAGTAAAACTTCATTTTAATCACTTACATATGAGGTATTTCTTAATTTAGTCTGTCACTTATAGATATTTCTCAATTTGATTTCTCACAAATAAAAATTGTCATAAGAATATCCCAAAGAAATATATTAATTTAAAAAATACAAAGATATTATTGATAATAATTTTAGAGAAAAATATCTTTTTGATCCCTTACTTATCACAAAATTATTATTTTGATTCCTTACTTATTGAAAAATATTAGACTTGGTCTTTCACACTTTAAAAAAATATCTCTTTTAGTTCCTCTACCAAACCTTAATTCCTAGATGTAAGAGACTAAATTTGGCAATATTTTGAAAAGTAAGGAATCAAATATGATATTTTTTAATAAGTGGGGAATCAAAATGACAATTTTGTAATAAATGAGGGACCAAAACGTTGTTTTACTCAATTATTTTATTTGTGAAGGGCCAAATTAAAAAACATCTATATGTAAAGGATAAAATTGATAAGTCAATCCTATAAGGGACTAAGTTAAAAAATACCCCATATGCGAGGGACCAAAATGAAATTTTACTCACTATGTGTACCCTAAGGAGAAGGGAAAGTTGTCACCTTTTAGGAAAGGTCTCTCAGCTACTTAAACGAATTGTTTTTATCACAAAATGAAAAATAATAAAGAAAAAAGAAAAGGAAAGAACACAAACAGAGGTGAAGATAGATTAACAGCACTGCAAGAGCACAGAAGGCAGACTGTTATTTTATATTTACCTCTTGGGACAACACATGGCTCTTGTCGACCACGGAATATGAGCTCTGTCTCTTTCTTGTCTCTAGTCACTGTATGCTGCTTTTTCTGCACAAGTGTTGTGCTGTGTTACACTTCATATCAAATGTTTAGGACAGTGCACAGTTATCAGGTAATGTATAATATTATTTGTTGTGCACTGTAAGTTATCAGATGTAATTAATAATGGGAAGCGGCTTCACTCCCGTCATTTTCTCCAATAATTTTCTCCAGTGAGATTGCAACCGTTCGTCCCATCTGTGGTTGAGATAAAGCCACGTCATTGTCCCAAACGCACCGAATCCAGCTTTAAAAACTTGATGTTATTGGTAAGCTTGGTCTTCCTCGAATAACCTTGCTAAGGTCTTCCTTGGTTTGGCTTGAACTCAGATGGGCAAAAACATGAAGTAGAAGTATTTGTACCCAGTGAAGGCAAGCATATAGCATTAAGGAAACATTTGCCTTTGATTACAGACAGTTCCCAAATCGTATTCCAAACCTCAACCCACTGGTTTTGTCGCTCTGGGTAGTAGCTATAGATTCTGAGACTCTCATCATTGTCGAGAACCATTTTCCATGGCCGATCGTTGTTGTAATCACTGGTCATAAAAGAGTTACGTTTCATATTCATCTTGCCAGCGACGTCCATGCTCACAAATGGACTGAGGGTGTTATAGTATTGATCAGAGGTAGAATTGAGAATCAAATCCGTAGAATTGACAAATCTAAAAAGCCCATTATTGGAACGAAGCTCGATACCTGTTATGTTTTAGTTCAGGAGAATGGTGTTCGTTGGATTATCAAAGCTCTTTCAATCTTCGAAAGTCAAATTACTGTCATCCCGGAGAAGGAGTAATGTGGAATTGGAAGCTGATGAAGCGTTTACGACGAGAGTATTAATGACAAAAGAAGCAGAGCCATTGACCGGGAATAAGGGTTTGCAGACCATACGACGACTGCGTCATTTTAAGGGACATTGGGCAGGAGAAGAATTAAAAACAACCGTAGAACGACGTCATTTGGCGATGGGAGAAGGTCAAAAAAAAAAAAAATCCAAAACGCATTGTTTTGAGTAAGTCAAACAGTGTATTTTGGCTTCGTTGGGCGACATGGCGTGATCTCAGCGAAACGCAACGAACGGCTAAGATTTCATGGGAGAAAAACACTGCAGAAACTTACGGGAGGCGATCTGAATCCTTAATAATGATAGCATAATGTCACTGATCTAATGACTCACTGTACACAATGCATGGTACAATACAATACCTGATCCAAATTGGATAGTGCAGTTATATATGGAACAAACCGCCTGATCAACTAAAAATGGGGTGAACATACAGAAGGCAGAAGGGACAGGGAGGGCAATGACATACTTGAAGCAAGAATAATTTGCAAGTATTGTTTTTTCTGATTATTTCCTAGCTGTTAACAATGATTTGCAAGAAAACAAATGATCTTTTTAATTTGTTGCTTTGTCACTGCTCATTCATGATCCACATTTTAAAGAGTAGTGTGAACTTAACAACACGTAAAGTAAAAATAATCAAAGCAGTCATTGACCACAAGAACAAAAATGTACAAGAGTTTAGAGCAAAGCAAGATAGTTTTCCATGACAAAATTTTGATGATTATTATTTATTAACCTTAAAATAATTGATTTTTCTAATATCTTCTTAGCTGTTAATAATGATTTCAACAAAACATTTGGTTGTTCTAGTAAGTTGCTTTCTTACTAGTTATCCATGATCCGCAATTTAAATATGTAATGAGCTTAACATACAAGTTGTCCAATTGAAACTTTAGCACTTCTTATATGACATAATAAGGAAAAAAAAATTACTATGCAATTCCTTATATCTTTATTATACTATTCACCAATTAAAACATTACAAGTATATAATTTTTCAATTATATTACGATAAGGTACGGTTATTTCAAATATATGTACAATTTTCAAATTAAATTATATACCTTTTAAGTTACTATTGATTAATCATATACTTATTATTTATTAGTAGAAAAATCTAATAATAAACATATAAGAAATTGTATTTAAGTCTAATCCAATAATAAGCGGCTACATACTACATGTAAGGTTTAAAACTATTTACTCTTGTGATTAAGATGCTTATCCATCCTCCCTCAAATATATTCCATAAAACCGGTGCTACTATGCTACACCTTTACCAGACCCCGGAACTCATACAAACAAAAAGAGAAATAGGACATACTGCAATGGTCGGTGTTGGCTTGAAAGCTATTTTCATGTTTATAATCTCCCCATTGGAAATTCCACCCTGAGTGTCAGATACAGATAATATTAATTGGCAAAGCATATATTAATACATAACCATCATCCAGAAACAACTCAACAGGAATTATAGAACGGAATAGATACCTGAATCCCACCAGAGCGGTTTGTTCTTGTTCTTATCTTTCCATGTTTGTCTACATAAAACTCATCATTGTGTTCACTACCAGTCAGAAAAATACCTGTAATGGTTTCATTAAGCCATCAGAACACATCTATGATGCAAGTAACCAAAGAAACTAACCTTTTGTTTTCAATAAACTGTTGCCTGTTCATGCAGATCAATCAGTAAACTTAAAAGGACAAAGGAAATGATGAGATTAATATATAAGCAAGATGCACAACCTGCGAACCCACACCAAATTGGAAGCCATTGCAAGCAGGCATTGATATTACAGCTTTAGCCAGTTCAGCTTCAAGTTTGTCAAATACTGGGGATCCGAGCCCCTGACAAATAATAGTGTCATTTCAATTCTAAGCAGAAAATATATACATGAAGGAGAGAAGTTGAAAGAAATTCTTGATCTGCTATTTTCCTTGAGACTTTGATAGTTGAAGGTGAAGAGAAGAGAAACTTGCTCGTGGGCAGTTCCTCACAATGCAAGTTACGACACCACCAACTGAATCACCTTTCTCCCGCACAGCATCAACAGCAGCTATCATCTTCTCTGCATATTCTGGGTCTGGACACCGAACAATATTGCTTTCGATCTGGAAACATCTCAAATAAGCAGCAAACAAACATAGAGTTGAAAGAAGGAAAAAGTTCAGCATAACTAATGGAATATATGTCTTTCAAGTTTATAGTATAATACTCACACAATTGGTAGTTAAAGGACATATTGTTTTGTAAATATAAGAGAGTGATATCATCGTCCAGTTAGAGTAATGCATTAGTATAATTAAAGAACATTGCTATGTTGTCCATACGTTCGTATTAATACCTCGCTATCCATTAAAACAAAGTATATTTGACGAGATTAAGAATGTACTAATTATTCATATTGTACATTTTACGAAATCAAATTCAAGGGAACAATATGAATACTTATGTACAATTACCAGAAATTCAGTTTCCATTTTTTTGTTGTTATTTCGTTGCCGAATACCTGAAACGGAAGTCGTGTTTTGTGATAATGTCTAACAATATTAAAATAATCATTTGAACCATGATTAATGGTAGAATTTCTTAAAAGTCTGTAGTTGTTAACGGATTCGAATCCTCTTATATTTTTTTTACTTGTGTTCTTGTCATGTGAGATAAAAATAAATACAGAGAGTGAATGAAACCTCCTTTAGTAGTGAACTCTACTTAAAGATGTCGGGCCCGGGGCTTCTAGACTCATCGCGGATGATACATTGCATGGCGTGTGGCAACATTGCAATGCGACACACGTAATTATATAGAATATCTCAATGTATGTATAAATAACAAGTAGAATAGCACATGATTTGCAATATATGATTAAATTTAACTCTTTTAAATTACAGCTGATAACTCCAACAATTATTTGAAACCCAAATGCATTAAGCATAAAATACAATATCATTTCTTTCGGACTCATTGAATTTGACAACTATCAATTAGCTCATATGTTCATAATCAAAAGTATCATAATTTAAATATATTAATTTGTTTACAACTTTATAATCATAATTATCATGAATCAAATCTTTCTTGTCATTAAATCTAACCAGTAGCTGGGAAGCCTCACTCTTGAGGGAGAAGAAAGATTAAAAAAAAAAAAAAAAGAAATGGATAAAGAGAGATTTAGCAGAGGGGAAGAGAGATATTACACAGATTTTAATATAACAATAATTTAACATAAACAGAATGCAGCTACTGGACTATTGGTGCTTCCTCTATTGTAGCAACGACCAAAGGAGACACGTGAGAGATTAGAGAAGGTTTAATTACATGGATGCGTCTTTGCACCTTTCTTAAATTCATAAAATAAGTGGGCCTGATTACAAGGTTTGTTTGATGACTGATAGAGCCTTATATAAGATAAGAGAATTGTGAAACTATCAGTGAGAATATTGGTGATGTTGGAAAAATGTAAGATAATTGTGAAAATAGGCTTTGAGTCGTGAGAAATCACTTTCTTTAAAGAGTGATAACTAACAACTTTGTAATTTTCTTGGTGGTCTGTTTTTGAAAGAAGTGATATTTATAGACTCTGAAGAGACATTTTCTATAGTAGTCTCGTTTCATATTAAGAGACATATTCTAATAGTTGTCTTTCATATTAAGAGACATATTATAATAGCTGGGCGGGGGAGTGAGATTGACAAGGAAGATTTTGGCTGATAATTGGAGTCTCTAGCCTCTCGAAAGCTAGCGAAATTCCCGTTTGGTTTACTGTTATTTTTTCAGAATTTTGCACTATGTTTTAGCAGTTAATTCATCCTCTTTTACTTGTTCTGAGGAGGATTTTGCTACATAAAGCCACAAAAATGATGGGGGACAAAATCATCTACATGTTTTAAGACACAAAATCTACTTCAAATAGCACAAAAACTAGTAACTAACGAGGATATATACATGGAAACTAACTTTGGTACCTGCTCAAGGGTCAGAGTCTCATGATCAATCAGGTCCTCAGGAAGAACAACCTTGTGAACTTGAGAGGAATAGGCAAGAACCTAAGTCATAAGAAATCTTTAGCCAGTTCACCTTGCTTAAGGAATTGACAATTAGAAAGAAAAGAAAGAGAAGACATGCATATACATCTAGGCCAATAACAGAAGCAAGCAATTAACACACCTCAATTCCTGAAAACTCCCTAAGGATTTTCTTAGCAACGGCACCAGAAGCAACCCTTCCAATGGTTTCTCTTGCAGAAGATCTACCACCACCCTTAAACATAAGGAGTTCAGAGATATGAGCTTAATGCAAAGTCCATGGAACATGGAATATAAACACCTCACCCATTTGTAAACTGACATGAAATGCCACTCCTGTCATGAAATCACATTAAAAAGTCAGTACCTGCACTGATCTTACACCATACTTCATGTCATAGGTTGCATCAGCATGTGAAGGCCTATAAGCTAATGACATCTCCCTATATTCCTGAATGAACAAATAAAAATTTAGTAAGACAAAATATTCTAGACATCACTAGATGTGAATTTGAGAATAACAATCCTAGAACATAACTATTATTGGGAGTAAATTACACACGTCTCTACTCTATTTTCAAAATATACACGAACTTCCATTGAAATACAAAGTTACACTATATTTTAGTCTAATTTTAAATTTTGACTAAATTACCCTCCATTAACTTAGATACATATTAGGTTAATGGAGGGCATTTTAGTCAAAAATTTAAAATTGAAGTAAAGTGTATATATTGGAGAAGAAAATAATTTACACAGATCATATACAAGAATTTGATCGTGACATAAATTTGAAACAATCTGAAACTCATTTTGCATGGAAATTAACTATCCAATGAATGCCTGGAGATTTCGGAGGAGGAAAATTCATTTAACATGTTCTTCCAGCTTATGCAAACTCTTCTATATGTTCAATCACTGTACCTCAAGCAGGATTTCAAACATCCCAAAAGCAAACCTTGAGCAAAAAACTAATCCACTCCAACCCCACTATAAGATGCAACCTTTTAGACCAGTACTGACCAAAAGTTTCATCCCATGGGACATCCATTTGAAATCAGCTATACCTTTCCTGCCAGAAACAAACTCTGCAATTGCAAGCTCAATATACAGTCCCAACCATCCAGAGTTTCCCTTTTGTAAGTTGAGATTCTATGGAAAAATTTACTCCAAGTTTCAAATTTTAAGAATTCCCCTTAAATATGTTGAAATATTAATTTGAAATTTCTAGAAAATTTGTATGATTTACTAAATGTACAAGTTCATTGTGTGTGTAGATGCATTGTATGAAGAGATTCATGTATGGTATGAATCATATGTCTAGGGAATGATGATTAATATACCTAAAATAGTGTGGTTCAAGTATTGTATGAGTCATGTACTTAGAAAAGTGTGATACATGTGTTGAGTATTAAATATGAAGAATGTAACTAGCCATCCAGAATGACTAAATATACCCTATGTACTTGATGATTGAAGTGAAATTGAATAAGCCAAACAATTGGAATACAATAGAACCTGTGAAGTCCCTCTCCTCCTATATAGTTCCTCTTCTTCCTTTTCTAACAAAATACAATTATAAGGAAAAAAAAAGTTGTGTGCCTTTCTTTGTTCGATACTTCTCACTACAAATTGTAAAGCTTTAGCATTAGACACTCACATGTCCTCTTGGTTCATTATTGGGAACAAAGACATGGATTGGAGTTCCAGTAGTAACTCCTGCAATGAAGAGATTACCTTCAGATCACTTACATCTATCATATAACTTCACAGTTAATATTTGTAGGAACAAAGTTTGACCTTCAGAAACTCCCGAAAATATTTTACATGTATCAATCTCCTTTCTGGGGGTAGTAATTCGGTTCTGACCTGGCCTCCTATAAACAGAAGCTTTGTAAAGTCATTCTTCAAGCATCAGAAAGATATCATAACCTACTACTCATAACTACCAAATTTCCTTAATAGCAGAAGTATGAATCAAAAGCTTTCAGTGGCGAGTACCTTCTGTCAAGTTCCACTTGTATGTCGGCTTCAGACAACGGAAGACGAGGAGGGCATCCATCAATTATACAACCAACACCCTCTCCATGAGATTCTCCATACGTTGTAACACGAAAGTGACTTCCTAAGGTATTCCCAGCTGCTTTTATCACTGTAATTAATCACTAGTATCAGAAACTCAGAAAGACAACCCTCTCATGAGTACCAAATATAATGTACAATTCATCGTGTTTAGCATTTAGAAATTTCACAAGTTCTGAAACTTCCTCGTTTTGCATGGTTGAGGAAGGAATGATGACAATGACCTGGTTAGTTGCAGTACCTGTTATGTGATCTGACAATGACCTGGTTAATCTACAAAATGTTCTTATACTTTTGCCATAATCTTCGTAGTGCTATGTGTAAGTAATAATATGGTATTTAGGTTTAACACACTTATAATTTAAGTCTGGTTAGCAGTTAATAAGGTGCATGCTATTAGATTTTACTTAAAGCCTATATGCGAGAAGGGGTGAGCATTGGCAATCAACTCAGTCAACTCAGCCTGACCTGACTCGATTACATTGGATTGAATTATGATCAAACGAAATAAAAAAAAATTACAAATTTCACTAAGCCAGGTCAGATAATGCCGGGCTAGGTCCAAGATCCTATCTGACGACCCTATCTGACCTGATATTTATTTTTAATTTTTTCAATTTTTATAATATATTTTAAATTTAATTTATAAATGAATTTTAAAATATCAAATTTTTAATTTTTTATTATTTTTATTCCAAATCTTAAAATTTTTTCAAATTTCATTTTATTTCTTTTTAAATTTCTTTTTGTTTAAAAAATTTATTTTCACAAAATAATTTATATTTTACTTATTTAAAAGAAAAACAAACTTAAATTAACCTAATTAGGCCAGTTCTCATGTCAAAAAAAAATCTGTACTCACTCCTAAATGCGAAAACCTAATGAGAGTATGTATAGATGTATAGAGGAAGACTATGTCAGCTCTCTAGGTCTAATCAATGAGCTTTTTCAATTGAAAGTCGCTATCAAACATATATGATGCTAGTGAAGAAGAACCAGCCAATTCGCTTTGCATTGTGTGATTAAATATCAACCTCATTCAATCAGACATGTCTTATCATACATACAATCCAACATTTTCTATTTTTTTTAGAAATTGTTTACATTTGGTATCATTTATGAATTTAGAACCCAAAATTTCTTTTGTTTTGCGTCAAATTTTGTATAGGTTTTCTACTTCTTTTCTTATTGAATATGCATGTACTATTGTATTAGAGGTTTTGTTCCTCTCATTGCAAGGTTCAATTTGACATATTATGTGCATTTTGAATAAATTTTTTGAAAAAAATGCAATCATTATGTCGTTTATTAATGTGGTATTTATCAAAAGTGTCATGTCAAATCATTCCAGGTTGACAATAGTATATTTTGCTAAGAGCGCCATACATATATAATTACACTTATACACAATTTATTATATCTTTATTTTATTTTTTTATCAATTAAAATATAATAAATAAGTAAATAAATAATCAATAATATATAATCTAATTTAAAAATAATATAATTATTTATAATAATCATACACATTATTTGATATAATTAAAAATATATATTTATGATATTTTAATTAAAGAACAACGTAAAAAATATATATCGAAATTAAAACAGCGTTAATTGCTTGAGAGAGAAGTCCGAAGATCAAACTGTGGTAGTGTAACTAAGAAAAGCTCCTTTATTATCTTTTTTTTTTTTTGCCATAAAATATATTTATTATCAAATATATATAGATGCGCTGGTTATTGCATTGATAGCAGAGGCGGTGTGGAGTATGTACCTTGAGCCTTTTATTTTTTCATACAGTTATATCAATTGAGCATCATTACTGATTCTTCATTTTTTTTTTGGATTGTTATATAGTTTATATACTCTGAATTCCAAGTTTAAAGGTATGTTACTTGAATTTAATTAGTAGCAAAATTTGTTGTGCTTGCAACAATGTGTTATAAATAATACTCAAAGAAGTACGTTTGTATAGTATCTTGTTCATGTCATCAGTTTTAAAATTTTCTAGTTTGACTATTTTATTTTGTAAATTGTTGCAAATGTTTATCAGGAAAGTGAGTATATTTGATTTAATTTCATTGCTAGTTTATACAATTGATACATTCCAATCAATTCTTGCAAGGAGGAAGATGTTACATTCGTTGCTATTGTAATTATTCTCAGGAGAGATAACTTCTGTTTTTATCCCAACAAAAAGTTTATGAGGACTAAGATGGATTTATTTAGGAAAAATTTTTGTTTAATACTATAAGATGCAATTAATTATTAAAAAAGACCTTAAATTTTATAATTATCCTAAAAGACTAAACTTATTTTATGACTTTTAAATTGACAAAGTTGCTACAAACTTAATAATGTTAAAAACTCTCATTCTACTTTTTAATTTTTCATCAAGTCTCAATATTTTCTCTCATATTACATTCTCTTTCAATATGAAATCTCATTGCATTATGGAAGAGAGAAACAAATTGTAAAGAGTTATATTCTTAATATATATAAGTCTTGTAATTTTTTTCTTGATAAACCAATAATATTAGTATTTTTCCTTGCATATAAATTTTCATCATCTACAATCTATTTTTTCTACCTTTTATCATCTACATTGCTGAAGTAAAAGTAGGAAAGTCATTTTTATATCTTAATATGAAAACCTTTCGTTGCATAGGAAAGAAAATAAAGAAAAAACAAAGTCACTATATAACATTAAACATGTAATAATAGTTAAAAATATTTGTAAATTTGGAAGCCCAAATGGTAAAATATTTTCATAGTAACAAGTAGTTGCAAATAAGGTAAGATTAACAAAACATGTTAGCAATAAACATAAACATGAACTTTGGTATGAAAATTTATTTGTCTTATTTACAAGAACTGATTTGTATAAAATAAGTCACCACTAATTATATTAAATAAGTAAAAAATTGATATCCACTTGTAACCCTCAATGGTAAGAAACACGTATTGTAACAAATGAAAACAAGAAAAGTAATATGGATGGAACATAGAGGTAACAAATTCAAATCATACTAGTAAATTTAGCATCTTTCATTAATAGTCAACTTTATTATATTAAATTGTGTAATACAATATTGCCTTGTGTAAAACATTAGAACAAGCTTTTACCTTTTGGTGTTGTTAATTCAAAAGTATATTTGAGTGGGAAGAAATTTATCCTTAGCATAATTGGATCAAAAAATAAATAACTCAGCGTCAGAAGAGATATTTTGTTACTTTTCCATGGGTGGAAAGAATTTATGAGATTCAAATTGAGGGCTTCATTATTACAATGGTTTGTGCATAGTTACCAAATATTATTGGGTTTGCTATCATGTTACTTTCAGTTTGAAGTTTGGTTAGAATCACAAGTAACTAAACATATTATTATGACAATGGTTTTTATTTTTCACAAATTTGGGGCTGTAATTGTTGCATTTATTACAACAATGACTTATGTTTCTCCTAAATTATGTTCGTCATAATTATTGAATTTTTTTGCATTTGTTACAACGTTAATTTTAGTAATAATTTTGGTTGGACTAACAAATAACTATTTATATTATTATTAAAATAGTTTGTATTTCTTATAAATCACATTTGTTATAGTTATCAAATGTTTTTACATTTATTATCACATTAACTATAGTTTTAACTTTTGTTAGACTAACAAGTAACTATTATATTATTACCACTATGGGTTTATATTTCTTATAAATCACATTGGTTGTGGTTGCTGAATGTTTTTGCATTTGTTACCATATCAATTTTAGTTTTAATTTTGGTTAGACTAACAAGTTACTATTTATATTAGTATTATAATATGATTTGTGTCTCTTACAAACTTGGGGTTAGTTTGTCCATAAAGTCATAAAATGAATTTAGAGCTTTCAAAATAATCATAAAATTTAAAGTCCTTTTTAGCAATTAATTGTATTTTATGATCCTAAACAGAGAATTTTCCATTTATTTACTTTTAACACAATATATATATATATATATATATAGGTACGTAAAATAAAATTTATAGTTATATTCTAATTAAAAAATAATTTTACATTTAAGGGTATTCTAATTGGCTATTAACTTATGTATTTTTATAGTAAAACATTAAATAATTTAAGCATATTTAAGTTGACTTGATCAATACATCTTTAAAATGCAATAACATAATACAAAAATAATAAAAGTAAGTCACCAACAAAATAAAGACAAAAATTATATACATATATTTATTAGGTTGTTTTCAAATTAAAATATTATAAATATATAATTAATTCATTATATCACTATACGTATATAATTGTATTATTTTTAGATTAATTTATATATTATTATTATTGATTAACCATATACTTATTATTATTTAATCCCATAATAACATGACAAATACATAAAATATTGCATGTAAGTTCCATCTCAAGATAAACACAAGCTCCTGTTTGCATATGAATTTACCATACTATATACTATCATACGAAACAGCGAGTATATATAATGAAAAGAGGGGGAAAAATAAAGACAGCGTTAAATCTTTCCGAACAGAAGAAGGAAAAAACATGAAAATCTCAACAAAAAAAGAAACAATGAAAATATGACAGATTCAGCAAGTGAAAAAGAAGTGGTTCATCGAAAATCAAGACCTAGAAAGTATTAACAGCAATCCATAAACGAAAGCAGAAAAACGAGAGAGAGAGTGAGAGCTCACGGAATGGCTTGGAAATGCGAGGACGAACTGAGATTCGGAAGGAGACGGTGCAGAGATAACGGAGATCCGAAGTGAGAGAAGAGAAAGCGTCAGTTCTGGAAGACGTTAGGAAGGGCTTGAGGGAGATAGAGGACGCCATTAGATTACAGAGTCAAGGAATGAAGAAAGGAAGAAGAGGAAGAAGGAGGTAGTAGAGAGAGGATGAGAGGCAATGATGTAATTACAGAAAAACCAGTGTCCCACCTATCCCTTGATCTCTGCGTCACTGTCTAGTCACAATCTCAACTCGCTTGGTTCTCCCCTTTTAATAAAGAGCTCGTGCTTTAATTTTACTGCAAAATGAAAGCTCTGGATCGTATAAGCTCATCGTTGATCCTTGATTTGGTAATACATGAGTTTAGGGATGGAGTATATTCTAACAGTATTTTTTGGGATATTAATACTCTAAAATATATAATGGAGTAAAAAATGAAAATAAAACAAAGAATTGATAAAAAAAAAAATAATGAATCTCATTCATACTTTCACATTTCATTTTTTATTTTAGAACCACTTTATATAAACCATATACGTACTTAGGACGTAAATCCGTCACTCCTGTCTTCATGAACAGAAGCGAAACATATCTTGCATGGTCCTAGTTTGAATTGGATTTTAGAGTACAATTTTGATCTACTAATTTTGATTTTTAAAAATTATCAAAATTAGTAACTTAGTTTTAAACATCAGTTGTTAGATTTTGTGTAATTTTTTTGTCCAAATTTGCTGTTATACATCATAGTTTTTCTTCACTAAAATTATTTTTAATTGTCATATGCAGCACAACATACATGTTATGCAACAGATAATTCACTTATAAATTTTTTATATGAATCGTCCAACGATGGAGAATTTATATTCTTGTTCAAGGGAATTAGTGTTAAAATTTTTAGAAATAATATTTAACATCAGGAGTTCTTTAATTTTTCTTTAATACATCAATAAAAGGTTCAATTTACTGAATTTCATCTTATAAGTGGGCTTATACATGAGTCTTTATCAATTAGTGTTATTCAAATCTCATTATGGACAATGTCAGTCCAATTTTGGGTAGGAATAATTATGGTATTATTTAAGTTCCAACTTTAAAAGCGATTTACCTTTTTTTTTTTTTTATCTTAATGAGACACGGATCAACAAATAATCCAATATACTTACTTTCATAAGACAAGGTGGCTCATGCATTGTCATTACCAATTATGGCACCATTCAACAAATGATCCAATTAAGGGTCTGTGCATTATTGACAGCAGTCCTCACCTACAATACTGCAGAAATTATGATACTATTATAAATTATTAAATCTTGATTTAATGATTTATAATTTGGATATATATATTTTAATTTTATTATAAAAATATATATAAATCATTGAATCAAAATCAAGCCATTGAAGGGATGCCACCGCATCATGCATATCAATTATGGTGTTACTGAAATCTGAATAAGATGTTGCAGGGTCCATTTTGGAAGGGGACAATTATAGATCGTCAGGATGCTCTCCAACAAGATAAATAATGACTCGTCAATCTAGGAACTCAGAAGGGTTCTTTCCGTACACCTTTCTTTATTATTTTTAATAGCAAAATACTTGGGCCCTCTAAATAATTCCTTTATATTCTATTTTTTATTTTTTTAAAATTTAAATAAGTTTGCGGCCAATATCAAACCGCAACCTTGTAATGTTAAATGGGTTGCGGTAGGATTAGGTTACCGCTAATCTTACCGCAACCTTTTATTTTATTTTATTTTTTAATTTTGATATTTTATTAGATACAATTATATATTTAAATAATAATCAATTTAAAAATAAAAAATAAATGATAAATGGAAGTTAAATATTTATAATCTCTAATTATAATTATTGAATATATTACTCACTCATTAATATTAATTTAGAATAATAAAAAATTTGAATTTTAAAATTCGAAGTAGTTTTTATTTAAATTTAAATTTTTAGAAAATATTTCAGAAGTGCGAAATTAATAATAAAATAATATTTAATTTTCATAACATAAATAAGATAAAAAAACTTAATTAAAAAATAAAAGTATATTTGATGAAAATATAATAAAAATATTCATTTTGTACGTATATATTTATTGCAATTTAAAGAGATAATTAAAATTGGAAGAATAATTATAATTATTGAATATATATTTAACATATTCACTTATGTTATAAAATTAAAAAATAAAATTTTCACGCTTCCAACTCTTATATGTAATCACTCTCTTCATTATAGCTTTGTAAACATCTTTAAGAAAAGAAATTTTTTTTAATGAATATATAAATATGATTTAAATGGAAATTATGGTAGAAAGAAAAAGAGATATAGATTTTTATGCAATTTTTAAATAAAGATCAATCTTTTATTTAAAATTTTTCACAATAGCATGAATAATTATGATACTTAACTTTTAAATTGAAATATAATCATGTATGAAATTATAATTTTAAAAAAATAAGATTCATTTTTTTAACTAAAATAAATTGAAATTTCTCAATTTTTTACCATAATTTATATTTTTTTGTTAAAGATTCCATATAAATTTTATTACTTTTTTTTAATATAAATGTTATTAATTTTAAAAAATTATTATTGTATATGGACTCACTTTATTAGTTTGATTAATCAATTTTTTAATGTTCAGTTTATTAAATGATAATCTTTTAAAAAACAATAGAGAACAAACAAAGTGCATAACGTTTTCAAGTTTATTTTATTTATATACTTTATCTCATTTGTTAGTTCTCTGACGGTGCAAAATGTAGAACATTGTTAAGTTCATTTTCTAACGTTACACAGTCTACGACTCAATAAAGATAATTCAATGTTACGGTCTGTCAGATACTGCAATCCTACTAAAGGAATTAGATAATGAAAATATTTTTAGATAATTTAAAATAAGAGATTTACATACTTATCTTGTGAAAGTTGATCGGACTCTGATTAAAATCATTAATCAAATAAGATACATATAATGTATTGAGTGTATCTCAAATTTTTACAACCTAAATCTTTTTTTGAATACGACTTCAAAATATTTCACAAGTATTACTCACAAAACTTCTTAAGTCTCTATAGATAATTCTCTCTGTATCTCAATCTATATCTTATATATCGTATAATAATCTAATTTCTATTTATAAAATACTAGTTAGGGTTAGAGTTTAGTTATAATTCATAAAATTATTATTTTACCTTTACTTAATGAACACTCTTTATAGTTAAACATTGTATAATATCTTAACATATTTAAATATTAGATATTATACAATATTATAACAAAAAAGTAAAAAGAAAAACAATTGTATTGTCCAACAAATTGAAATTGTATTAAAAATTTAGGAAAAAAAAAAAGATAGAATACTTTTAGCGGCTTAAGACCTGAGCTATTTATTATTTTGATAAAAATGTGTTAGTTAAAAAGTCCAGCTCGTCTTTCACACTTCAATTATAATTTAATAAAAGAAATTAGCATTTTGATCATTTATTTATTATAAAATTATTATTTTAATATCTTATTTATTTTAACACTTAAAATAATTATTTATTTATTAAAAATATCATATTTAATCTCTTATTTTTTTTAAAAAAATATCAAATATAATCAATCGACTTTGGATTTAGAATTTAGATAAAAAGACTAAACTTAATTATTTTTTAAAAAAGTAAGAGATTAAGTGTAATATTTTCAATAAGTAGAAATTATTTTAGGCATTTTAATGAATAAGAGATTATGTTGTTAATTTTTTTAGATTTATATATGTATGTTACTCATTTTCATTGTTAATTTTTTTATATTTATATAAAATATTTTTTACAACATTACGAAAGTTTCAGAGCGATATAACAATATAAGCTCAACCTCACCATCACTATCATTTCATAAATTGCTAGGCCTTATGAACCAATATTAATAAAATATGTTATTTCCTGAAATGTTTTATGAATTAGAAGCATTAGCATACAACTACTTATTTATATTTAAAATTACTTTGTATATTTATTAATTTTGAACGAAAGTTACTAATATTAATAATTCAGAGATAAAAAAAATTAATAGTCAAAACTTAAACTCATCCAAATTATTTTCTTCTTCCTTATTGTTACTATTATTATTGCATAGTCTTTTCTTTGGTGAGTGTTTTATATATATATATATATATATAGAGTTCAAACTTGTTATCAAATTATTCTTTGATTACAAATTTCTTTTAGAGATATAATAATGCTAAGCCTCAACATATATAGAGGTTATAGGATTTGAAGCAAACTGTTCTTTTTACAAAGGTTATAACGCCAAAATACTGCAAAGGGCAACGTAGCATTTAGTTACAATATTTCTATTATAACATGATTTGGATGTGAAAGGAATTTTGTCCTTTGATGCTGCTCGTTCTAGAATGGAAAGTGGAAATGTGTACCATTTCACGTGAAAAGATTATTTTAGTTAGTAATTTTACAGTAATAATATATATATATATATATATATATGACAAATAAAGTTATGTATTAATCTAATCAATTATGACAAAAAATAATATTAATTCAACCAAATTATATAATTTTTTCATCATTATTTAATTGAGCTATTACATTACTATTATCTATCACATAAATATGTTATTATCACATAATATTTTTTTATTTAATTAAGTCTTGTTGATTCAAATGAGTGGGTTGAAGATTATAATTTGCATGATATCAAGCAGTCTAAGTTGCTTTTTTGACTTGATTCTTACAGTAAAGCTATAAAATCACTCAAATATTACATGGGTATTTTTATTCATGCAAATATTTAACGTGAAACTTGTGTTATTTAATCACAGGTCAAGAATTTTTTTTTTTTTAAAGAGAGTTCTTTTCCGTTTTTTCCACCGACATTGAAGGCCTTCCCTCTTCTTTATTATAAAATATTTTTTCTATAATTAATATTTAATAATAAACATCATAAAATCATATTAAAAATAAATTTTACTTAACTTAAATTTATTTTAATTAAAACTATTAAATATATAAAATTATTTTAATTCTTTATTAAAAATTAAAATAATATTAATTATTAAATAGTTAATATATTATTTCTAAAATAATGTTAATAATTAAAATAATTATGAGAATATTCTAATAATTTAAAATTTTTAAGTAGTCTAATTTACAAAAAAATTTCAACATTTTCGTGTGAGAATTATGGAGGAAATTTCCTTATATAGTAAATTTAGACTACCTAATATTTTTTTAAAATATTAATAATTAAAATACTTCATCTTTAATTAATAAATTTTAAATTACAACAAATTTATGAATCAAGCACTATTATTTTATTAACCAAGACTGAAATTTTAAAAATTCTCCTGCTACTTTGATGCTTACACTTTCAAATTAACACATGAAATGCTTAGAATCGAAGAAAATGGAAGCGAAAGTTCAAACTTTAACTACTAGTGACGACAAAAGAAAGCAACGTAAGAAACTAGATGAGTTTAAGTGCGTGTGAGTATCTAGAATATTTAAGCTATTTAAATATCATTTATATCAAGTGATTTTATGCTTTTAATCTTTAATCTACAAAAAACATTTAAGTGCGAGTGAATCTATTAAAAAACTGAGTGTGAGTGAGTCTCTTAAAAAACTGAGTGTGGGAGTGCTTAGTTATGTGTTTGGGAGGTCGTGGGTGCTTTAAAGTTCTATATCGGATGGATTTAAGTATGTATGAGTGTATATAAATAAAATATTCAGATTGTTTAAATATTACTTGTTTTAAGTAATTTTATCCTTCAATATTTTGTTAAAAAATATATAAAAAATAAAAATATGTGTATAAATAAGACATTTATATTGTTTGAATACCACCTACTTTAAATGATTTTATCTTTTAATATTTCGTCAAAAAAAATTAAAAAAAATGAAAATATCTGTGTCAAAGCTTCAATTCATGAAAAGTACATCCATCTATATTTTTCATTTTTATAACTTTTGTCAAATGTATTTTCATGATTCATTCATATAAAATACGGTACAATTTACTATTAAGTAATAGGATACATTTGTAATAAACTATGTTGCAGTTTAAAAGTGTTCAATCAAGCATGTATGAATCCTTTTGTGTGAACAAGAAAAATGAATTTCTGTACCAAATTTAATGGTATTCGCTTTTTAATTCTTTAGTATTCTGTGCTATTTTTGAGTTAAAAATTGATAAAATTATAGCATTTGATTAATAAATCTCTTTTAATGTAAAATTTATTAATTAAAGATTAAATAGTTTAATTATTAATATTATTTTTAAAATTTTTAAATATTCTAAATTTACAATAAAAAATTTCCTCCCATAATTCACACACGAAAATATTGAAAATTTTTATAAATTAGACTACTTAAAAATTTTAAATTATTAGAATCTTCTCCTAATTATTTTAATCATTAACATTATTTTGAAAAATTTTCATAAAATTATTTTTTCTATAAGATAAATAATTATAAAAAAGGAAATATTTTAATATTAATATTAATTTAAAAAATTTTAATTGAAAATAAAATAATTTTTATATATAATAGTTTATTTAAAATATATTTAAATTAAGTAAAATTTATTTTAATACAATTTTATAATTTTTTATTATTAATTATCAAAACAATTTTTTAAACAAGAGAGAAGAGAAAGTCACGTCTACTCTGCCACTCAATGTGTGCAATGGTGGCACGGGCACCTTCATTTAATGGAGTTCAGATCTTCAATAGTATTGGAGGGAATTTTTTATTCAATGGCTCTCAATTTTTCATAATATATATATATATATATATTTAAAAAATATCAAAATAATTATTTTTATAATTAAAAATGTATTAATATTTTAATTTTTTTTTTCATATATAATGATATCTAGTTAAAAATAATAGATTATAAAATAAATTGTAAGATAATAAAAATAATTTAATTCTTTTATTTTAAAACTAGATATTATTTTTTAAAAAAAAATTAAAATATTAATATTTATTTATTTATAAAAATAATTATTTAATATTATTTTAAAATTATATTTTATAAAAAATTAAAAATTATTAAATTTAGATTAAATGACCCTTCCACCCTCACTCGAGAAAATCTAGTACCGGAAGTGATCCAAACTCATTTAATGTTAGTGCAGAACATGAGACGGACTCCCCGTCTTTTGCACATTTTTTTAAAAAATAATAATTTTTGGATTGCGAGAAGCTGAATTTTTCAATTAAATGAAATACAAAATATTATTAAACATTTGTATGAATAAAAATGACGACGCAATATGGAAAGAGCAAAATGTGAAAAATTGCATCCGAAGCGACATGGACAAACTTGGAGTGTGAGATGATAGTGACCCTAATTTTTTTATAAAATATCTTTTTTTAAAAAAATAATTATTTTTATAAATAAAAATATATTAATATTTTAGATGATTTTTTCATACAAAATACTAGTTAGTTAAAAAATAAATCAGTCTTTTTATTTCTTTAACTAGATATCATTTTTTATAAAAAAAAAAATAAAATATTAATTTTTTTATTTATAAAAATAATTATTTTTTATTTTTCAAAAAATTTATTTTATAAAAAATTTAAAGTCACTGAATCCAATAACTCTAAACCCTATACGTTGAAAGTGGCAATTATGGGCGATATTAAAAGGAAAATTGTAATTTGACGGTCATATCTTACATGACTATGGTGGGAATTCATCTTAAGGAGGAAGAAAATTAATCAGTGTTCCAACGTCTCCGTATGAAATGGTTTAAATAAAGATTTTGCAATTTCCCTCTTAATGTCAAGTGAAATGAAAGAATGTGTTATTATGAGCTTGAGGAAGGAGGCATAGCCAACAGCTACACTGTACAGCTTCCGCTGCGCTTTCTCCGTCAATTCCTTCCTATATATCAACTTCAATTTCAAATTATAACTAGAAGCTGGGAAGTGCTCTCAAATTCTGAATATTATGTTATTTGTGATTTCTTCCTTTCTTTATGGGCCATGATGATCCAAGGGATGTGGAGGAGTGTAGACTTGCGGCTCTATAGTGAATCCGTTGTACTTTATTTTCCTATCATTGGATTAATCCAATGGACCATATTGCGCCAATGCACTAAAACTTTTTTTTTTTTTTTTGGTTTTTAGATACCGAAAATGCACTTATTCGTTTAAGTGAAATGACATATTTTAAGTCTATTATTTTGAATTCTTGGAACCTTGAAACAACGTCACTTTGATGGGTTTTTTTTCCTTTATTCAAACTAGTCAAAATGCACCATTTAACTTCTACTGGTTTAATTTGACTCCCCGAGGTGCTGGCAAACAACGTTCGTCATCTGTAGAATGGATGAAGCAAAGCAGAGTAAGGTGGTTGGTGGGATGACATCATTTTTCAAAAGAGGAAATTTTTGGCACGAAGTTCAGGGTTTTCGATCCGCCATGGCAGTGTTGAAGAGCTTCTGAGGTTCAAGTAGTGGGGAGTTTGCAAGAAGGATCGAATGCTGGTATCAAGAAGTTGAAGAAATTGGCGAAGAGGGAGAAGGAGAAGGGCAATGTTAGCTACAGTAGCAGAGGAAGAAAACTTTTCTTTTTTTTGGGTACTTTCCCTCCCATAGTCCTCTATTGTGATGAATATAGGTATAAATGAGTATGTGTTGGTGGAAGCATCTAAAATGATGAAATAGTGACTACCATTTTTAGTCTCGTATATGCTAGGTTAGTGTTTTGTTGTATGTTAAACTAATCATATATTGAGTTGTAGAAAGGTTGAATTGATTATATGCCATTTATGGATGTTGGGTTGTTTTATAGATCAAGTATATCTAATAAACATATTTACACATATTTGATAGCAGTAGAATATGGATGAGCAAATGTCCATATCTGATAAACATATTTACACAAATGAACTTTGGTTGTTGTATCTAATAAACATATCTACCCACTGCAAAAAAAAAAATTTACCCACTAACAATATCAAATCTTAGAGGTCTTATGCCCTTATTTACATAGATGAACTTTGATTGCAGTATTTAATCAACATATTTAGATGATGAGATCTTATACAATTAACTCAGTTTTTCCTTGGGAACATGTGCACATAAAAACAACACAAGAATTTAGTACATAGTTCAATGATTATGTTGGCTATTAAACTTGAAATGTCAATGTTTAATCCACATAACCAATAAATAAATTGTACAGTATGACCATTTATAATAGGGTACCTTATACTTTTGTTAAGTTTTAATTTGTTGTTGTAATTTGAAATTTTATTATTTGATTCTTTTAGTTGTAAGACAAAATTTTTTTTTTTTGGTGGTAACATTGCTATCTATTTAGTTAGTAAGGAAAATTCTCAATGGCAGCCTCCACTACTTTACTAGTTGAAGATGACAACTTGGCTATTGAATGGAAGACTAGGAGTTTGATAGTGTAGACGCTATATGGCAATTTTGGCTTCAATACGGTGAGAAAGTTGGCTTCAGAGTTAGAAAGAACTACTTAAACAAGAGCAGGAAAGTGGGTCCACCACTTCAGGTAGATTTGTTTATTACAAGGAGGGATGATGAGAGCTAGATAAAAGAAACTTCGCATCTATTGTCCACCGACATGAAACTAGAACAAATTGCAAGGCAAGGATATCAATTAAAGCCAAGGGTGGAAAATTTCAAATTATTGAGTTTGTGGAGGACCATAACCACCCTCTCCAGCTTGCAGAAATAATACATATGTTAACTTTTTAGTATAAAATATCTAAAGTCCAAGCAAAGGAGATTAACTTAGTTAAGGAGTATGGACTTCATCTAAAAGCAATCTTCCGATTTATGAGCATGCAAGCAGGAGGTAGAACCAATCTTGGTTTTATGCGATTAGATGTTAAGAATTATCTTCGGTCCAAATAGTAGCAGAGTATGAAATATAGGGAAGCCGGTTCTCTCTTACGGTATTTCCAACGACAACAAGTAGATAACCCATCATTTTATCATGCATATCAAACAGATGTGGAAGAGCAAAGAACCAATGTTTTCTGGGCTAATGCACGTATGATATTTGATTATGAATATTTTGGGGATGTGATCTCCTTAGATACCACGTACTGCACGAACTGTGCCTATAGACCACTGGTCGTGTTCTCAAGATTTAATCATTCTAGGTAAGCAGTGATATTTGATGTTGCGTTGCTGTACGATGAAACATCCGACTCATATAAGTAGTTATTTGAGACATTCTTAGAGGCACACAAGCAAAAGAAACCCAATACCATTTTCACGGACTAGGACTAAGCCACAACAAGAGCCCTTAGTAAGAGCACTTTTACTTTTAGTACTTGCATATATACCATTGATTATGCATTTCCCTATTAACTATAACAGATGCATTCTTGGCAAAGTCATACCCGAGAGTTGCCATTGTCCTTGTACATGGCATTTAATGCAGAATGACATCAAACACCTTGGCAATATGGTGAAAAAAGGATCTCATTTATTAACTGACTTCAAGAAGTGCATGTACATATACAATGACAAAGTGCAGTTTGAAGAAGGCCTGGAGTAAGTTGCTTCCAGATTATGATGTTCATGACAACTCATGGTTAAAATCGGTGTACGCCATGAAGGAGAAATGGGCGGTGTGTCACATGAAACAATATTGTACCCTGGGTATGAGATCTACATAGCTTAGCGAAAGCATAAACTCTTACTTGAAGGCATGTAGAAAACAGATGTGACCATTGTACAGTTCTTCAAGCTATTTGAAAGCATAGTAGGTAACAAATAATACAACAAGCTACAAAGTGATTTTGATGCTCGACACAAACTACCGAAGCTCAATTTAGAGCATTCATCTATATTGGACCAAGCTTCACGAATATATACATTCATACTCTTTGATCTCTTCCAAAAGAAATTTGATATGTTTTATGTCGCATGCATATGGCAAAAAAAAGAAGCTTACCCTTCATATGAGTATGATGTGACCATAGCTAATCAAAGAGGAGAGTGGAAAGTGTATTATGATGCCATGAATAATTCAATCTCCTGCACTTGTAGGAAATTTAAGTCATTTGGAATACTTTGTTGTCATGCTTTAAAGATCTTCATTGTGATGAACATTAAGGTGATTCCTAGCCAATACATCTTGGAAAGGTGGACCATGGAAGTACGGAATAGTATTGTGCACGATGTAAGGGAAAAAAAAGGTGGAAAAAGATCCCAAGAAATCCAGTACATGGAGGTATAAACAACTTTGCTATAGGATGATTAGATTAGCATATAAGGTTTCCATATATGAAAAGTTGCACTTGCTTGTGGATAAACATATTAATGATTTATACAAGCAAGTAATAAAGTTCCGCTTGGAACTACATATTGCGGACCACAATCCTAGTGACATCTTTGCATTGGTAGGCGAAAATGAGATCGTGCCAAAGAAATTTAAGATCCGTATTGGCCCAAAGAGGCTTCGACATTTTAAGAGTTGGGTTAAGACCTAACCAAGGCAAAGAAAAAAAGCTTCAGCTACTAGACATTCACAACAGCATGGGGTAAGTAAGCTTATAAGTGTTATTCTTTTGTCATTCTTTTATTTTATACTTGATAACCCTTTTTTTCATTACAGGACACTAAAGGTTTAAGTCAGCAAAATGATGGAGTGTCTTGTTTAGCACTTTTAATGCCCTCTAGGTACCAACAAATAAATGTAAGTCAATTTAGTTTTACAAAATTCTTGATGGTATTCTATTTCTTCATCTATTACTTTCTACATGTAATAAATGTTTATGTAATAAAACTTTTTTAAATTTGTTATGTAAGAGCAATTTGAAACTCCAGTACAATCACTTACAAATCCAGACATATGTGGTGCTTCTACAAACTTTACTCATCGAGATGACCCATGAATACTTTCTTTGCACATTTTCGCTTCCTTGGATTTGTTTTTAATGACAAAAGATGTAATGGTTTTGTTTTTTTGTTGCTGGATTTGTTTTCAGATGAAATGGTCATCAAGTTTTATGAGCTTTTGGTTTGAATGTTGTTGCCATTAGATTTTACATTCAAACCCCCCCTAAAATGGCACCGTTTTCATGCTTGGAATAGTCCAAATTGATCCAATCGAAACGCACCGTTTAATTTAATCAAAACAATGCGTTTAAACTGGTTTGAATAAAAAAAATACCCTATAAAAGTGACGTCGTTTCGAGGCTTCAAGAATTCAAATTAAAAGACCCAAAATGTTTGAAAATGAAAAAGAAAAAAAGACTTTAACACTTGGCATGATGTGGTTTGTTGAATTAATCCAACAACAGGGAAATGAAGTACAGCAGATCCGCTATACACCCACGGATACGCACTCAAAGCGGAGAGACAACCATTTTTTAAAATTTTATAATATTTAAATTTCATATATAATTTTATTTTATATTTTTAATTTAATTTTTTAATTGATAAAAATTCATTTTTTTAGATGATAAGAATTTACCATTCTTAGTTTAAATATTTAATACAAAACTTTTGACTTTTCTTAAAATCAAATTTCAAATTCGTGGGGTGAAGGCTTCAATGATGAGGAAAATACAGAATTTGTTTTGGTAGCATCTGAATTCAAAGGTGAAAACCTAACTTTGAAGGGAAAAGAATATGGAGCAAGCAAAGAGTAGGCGTAATGCACTATTCCAAGCCCTTCGGAAGAATCCCTTCTCTGCAGAGAATTCAAGCTTCAAGGGATTTGGCTTAATTTTTGAATGGGTGCAGATTGACAAACGACGGCACATTTTGCCTAAGAAAGCTGGAAAAAAAAAAATTACACCGAAGTAGTTTATTTGGATCCTGATATGGCATTCATTAGACCGTTTAATAAAAAAGGATGGTCAGGATTTAATTATCTACTGCCATAGATCCTGCAAAAAAAAAAAAAAAGAAGTAGCAAATCCAGTTCAATAGAATATATCCCGAGTACTAGAGATTGATCAATCTCCAGTAGTTGGAGGTGCTATTAGGAGTCCTAAAATAAACTTATTTTTAATTTAACATTAATAAAAAATTAATTTTAAAAAAAATAATTAAAATTAATTTTTTTATAACAGTGTGATAATATATATAAATTTATGAATATATTAGATCTTTTTTTACAAAAAATAGTATCTTGTTGAAAAGAAAAGTAAAATATAAGAGATAAGAAATAGATTGTAAATAGTTATAAACAATTCATGTTTTTTTTTTTAACAAAATACTATTTTATAGGAAAAAAATAAACTTAAAATGTGATGAATAAATTGTAAACGGTCAGAAATTGTTTTTTTTTCTTTAATAAGATACTGTTTTGTATAAAAAATTTATAATATAAATAATTTTTTGCGTATTATTATAATTTTTTTAAAAATAATTTTTATTAAAATAAAAAATTTTAAATTAATTTAAACCATTAAATTTAATCTAATAGTCCAAAAAAAGTACTGGAGAGCCTCCAGTAGGTGCGCCTACCGGAGGCAATCCAAACTTGAGAATCCCATATTACTCGTTCATTTTTTAAAAAGTTATTAATTTTAATTTTTGAATCTTAGATATAAATTGTTGTATTTATATAATATTTTAATATAAATTATCAAAAAGTATTAAAAAAACCTCAGATTAATTAATTGTCGAAGGAGAGTTGGGGTGAGCCCTCTGTTCTTTTTGGATCTTAAATTTTTTCAATTGTATTTTGTTTTTATTATTTTTGTTATTTACTTTTTTTATTATCATCAACTCTAAGCCTGAAAAACTTCATGAATGGACTAGCTCGATGAATACAATTTTTTATTATTTGTAATCAAATTTATCCTTTTTCCTTCTCCTTTCTCTTCCCTATTTTTTTCTCTTTTAACTCTTAAATTGAGCCCACGACACTCAACCCAATTAACAAAATCTACATCCAACACAAAGGATACTTCCAGTGGGCTAGTGTCTAAAATAAGTCATTTGATATTTCTCCAATTATGTAAATTCCACTCTTTTTTGCATTATTTTTATTTCTCTTTAATACTGTTATTAATTTATTTATCTTCATTTTTCTTCTCAAAATTTTCCTAATAAAAAGCGGTGTCTACAAGGATATTTTATCTGCATAAGTATTACTATTTTGGTATAGCCGCAAAACAAAGCATGTGGGCATGCCAACCTCCATAAAACAACATAAAATCCCTTTTTATAATTAAATCTACAAAATGAAATATTCCTACTTGATTAGAAGAAATCCAATTACATCATATCCCTAAAAGACCTATATGATGTATTTTTTTTCCATACATACTATGAGAAAATAAAACCCTTCAAAGGGTGAAAATACATTGGAACACACTATTTTAAACTTCTTTGCCCTAGAAGCTAACAAAACTATTGTTTGACACAATGGGCGAAAATACATGGAAACTTGCTCTTTTTAATTTCTTTGTGTAAAAGCTAACAAAGTTACCCTTTAACTCAATGGGTGTGTAGTGAAGGAAAAAAACTTCTATTTCACCTTGTTGAATTACTTTGATAACATAAATATTTACATACAAAATCTACATTAAGAAATGAAGCTAATTAATATAATAGTTGGACTAATTAATATAAGAGTTGAACTATTAGTTAGACTAATAAATACAAGAGTGAGACTAATAAATGTTGTAGTTGACAATATGTTGCAACACTCTCCCTCAAATTGGTGAATAAATGTTTTGCATTCTCAACTTAGATATAATTGTTTAAAATGTTATACATGCTGAGCCCTTTGGTAAATGTATTTGCTAGTTGGCCTCTTGTTAATACATAAAGGTTACAAATAAAACCATTATCTAGTTTTTTTCTTTTTTATGAAGAATCTATCAACTTGAACATGCTTTGTTCGGTCATGTTGTACTGAATTATGTGCAATGCTTATAGCAGATTTATTGTCATAATACAGTCTCATTGGTCCATTCAACTTGATTTTTAAGTCATCCAAGATGATCTTTAACCAAAGTAATTCACAAATTCCAAGTGCCATAGCTCTGAACTCTGCCTCAATGTTGGACCTTGCAACCACATTCTATTTTCTACTCCTTCAAGCTACTAAATTACCGCCTAGGAAAGTGCAATAACCAGTAGTAGACTTTCTGTCTATTAATAATCCTAATAGTCAGTATCTGTATAGGCCTCTAGAGTTAATTCCATGTTCTTCTTGAATAATATCCCATTTCCTGAGGTGCCTTTTAGATAATGTAAGATTCAGTGTACAAGATGTAAGTGTACTTGTTTGGGATTATGCATGAATTAACTTACTATACTTACTGCATAGGCTATGTCAGGTCTGGTACGAGATAGATAGATAAGTTTCCTCACCAATCTTTGGTACATTTCCTTGCTAACAAAAATATCATCACTAGCTTCTCCTAATTTGTGGTTAGGATCAATCAGAGCATTAGCTAGTTTGCTTGCTAGTTTACCTGTTTCTTTTAAGAGATCTGTCACATACTTTTGTTCAAAAATAAAAATATCTTATTTTGAATATGTTACTTCAATTCCCAAGAAGTACTTCAATTTTCCCAACTCTTTTATCCCGAATTCATTTGCCAAACATCTCATAAGTTCTTCTTCTTCTATCCTATCATTTCTAATGACGATGATATCATCAACATATACCAATAAGGTTATCACTCCCCCCTGAATCCTTGTATTTAATGAACATAGTATGGTCTCCTTGGCTCTGCTTATAACCAGAGGTTAACATCACTTTAGTGAATCTCCTAAACCAAGCTCTCAGAGATTGTTTTAAACCGTATAAAGCTTTATTCAGTTTACACACTTTGTCTACTTTTGTGTTGTTTCCAAATCCTAGTGAAATGTTCATGTAGATTTCCTTGTCTAAGTCCCCATATAGAAAGGCATTCTTCACATCATATTGTTGAAATATCCAATTATAGTTGAATGCTAATGATAACAAGATTCTAACTGTATTCATTTTGGCAATTGGAGCAAATGTCTCTTGATAGTCTATGCCATAAGTTTAAGTATACCCCTTAACAACCAACCGTGCTTTATACCTATCCAATGATCCATCAGCTTTATGCTTAACCAAGAAGACCCATTTACACCCTACTGGTTTCTTTCCTTTAAATTATTAGACTAACTCCCAAGTCTTGTTCTTCTTTAATACTTCCATATCAATTTTCATGGCTTGCCTCCATTCTTCCTTGGCTAATGCCTCAGATAAATTATTCCTTGGCTAATGCCTTGGATAAATTATTTAGGATGATGATAGAGTTTAAGTTTGTAAGAAAGTTTTTATGAGTTGGAGAAAACTTGTTAAATGACACAAAGTGAGAAATAGGATATGAAGGGTGCTTTTTACATTCTCTAGTTCCTTTCCTAATGGCAATGGGAGCGTCTATATCAATGTTTAGGGAGCTCGGGTTAGAATTCATGCTTACTTCAGTTTCATAACTACCAGAGATAGGTGTAGAGATTTTGGCTTCCAAAGGCTCAGGGGTTGAAGCCTTCCTTCTTGTGTACACTTGCAAATACCTCATATTATCAAGAATGGTGTTATCTTAGATCACAAATTCAATATGGGGGCTAACCAAAGTGGGTTTAAGATCATCAAAAGTGTTAAGGCTGGATTCAGAACTTAGTGAAGGATTTTTAAAGGTGCCAGGGTTGGATTCAAGGCTTGTTGAAGGATTTTTAGAAGTGGATTAAGAAAGGTAAAGGAAAGAAACTTCCTTTTATTCCTTATGTTCTTTCATAATAGTGTTCTCCCCCTACAGATAAGGACAAGAAAAATATAGAAGATGTTCAGTAAATGTGACATCAACAGAAATAAAGAAATTCTTTGTAGGGAGATGATAACACTTGTAACCCTTTTGAGTGGAGGAATAACCTAAAAAGATGCATTTAAAAGCTTTTGGATCCAACTTCCTTTTGTTATGAATATGTACAAATGCGGTGCACCAAAATATGCGGGGTCTAAAGCCATTTGTGATTTTGAGATTTGGGTAAAATTGAGAAAGTACCTTCATAAGAGTTTTGTTGTCTAATACATAAAAGGGTAATCTGTTTATAGTGTATATAGCAGTAAGGACAACTTCCCCCTAAAAAGATTTAGGCATGTTTATGTGAAATAGATAGGCGTGGGTTATAGATAAGAGGTGCCCATTTTTCCTCTCAGCCATTCCATTTTGTTGTGGAGTATATACACAAGACGATTCATGGATTATCTCTTCCTTTTGGAGGTAGGATGACAATGTTTAATTGAAGTAATCTCTTGCATTATTAGATCTTAACCTTTTAATTTTAACCCCAAACTTAGTTTGGATCATGGTATGAAAAGTGGGGAACAATTCACTTACATCTGACTTATTCTTGAGAAGAAAGATCCAAGAAACCTTAGTGCAATCATCAATGAAAGAAACAAACCATTTAGCACTAGAGACAGTAAGAATAGGATATGGGCCCGAGATATTGCTGTGAATAAGAGTAAAAGGAGAAAAACTTCTTTTATGACTGATGGGAAAGGAAACTCGGTTGTGTTTTACTATTTCACAAGTCTTACAACGAAAATTAACAAGATTAATTTTATTAGACAAAGAAGGAAACATAATTTTCAAAGTTCCAAAAGAAGGGTGACCAAAATGACAATGGTAAAGCCATATTTGATTTTCTGTAAACGAGGCTCCAGTAACAAAAAACAAGTACATGGGATTCTTGATATCATCAGTATTTGTAGGTGTCACTAGATAATAAAGTCCATTATATTATTTAGCAAGCCCAATCCTCTTCCCTGAATCCTGGTCCTTAAAAACACATGAAGTAGAGGAAAATGTTACCTTATAGTTCAAATCTTTTGTGAGTTTTTTTATTATAAATATAGGATTTGTGGATAGTTGAGGAACATGAAGAACATTTCTAAGAATAAAGGAGGGAGATATTTGGATATTCCCTAGTCCTGATACAATAACAAGTGAGCCATTTGCAACTGATATTTTCCTATTGCTAGGGCATGGAGTATAAGTCTTGAAATGATGAGAAGAATATGTCATATGATCAGTGGTTCCTAAATTAAGGATCCAAGAGTCATAAGCTGGTTTATCCGAGACATTTAACCTACATGAGTGATAAAAATTACCTGAATGAGCTAGAGAGCAAGTACTGATATTATAGGAGGCTTCTCTTAGGTCTCTAACAAGTTGCATAGCCTTTCAATTTCATTTCTGCTAAATCCTTCAAGGTCTAAAGTTTGTTCTTAGTTAGGTTGCATTAAATGGGCTTGCCCTTTAGCTCTAGCTGTCCTACTGTTCATATTTTTTCCATGGTATGTCGTGGTTCACAATCTTGTGTCTTGCCTTTCTTGTCCTCTTTAGGCTATTCTAGTGTTAAGCCTTGGTGTCTGCCACCATTGATGATCATGACATATCCTTCAATAGGTTGACAGCTAAGCATTGCACCTCTTTGAGTCTCCTTAGCTTAAATAATTGAAATTGTGTGGTTAAAGGATGGTAATTCATCCTTACCAAGGAGTTGGACCTTTACTTGATCAAATTCTACATTGAGTCTTACAAAGAAATCATAAATACAATCTTTTTCAATAAAATTTTTTTAGTATTGTTACATTTTCACTGCACTTCATTTTAATACATCTATAATGATCCATTTCTTACCAAATGTTTCGCAACATGTTGGCATATTCTGTGACAGATTTATTTCCTTGTCAAATCCTTGCAGCTTTAATTTTGAGCTCATATACCAAGGCCACATCTTTAGCTCATATTTCCTTGTTTAATAGTTTCCCACACATCCTTAACAGTGGTGAGAAACATGTAGGTATCAATTATCTCTGGATTTATAGAATTCCAGAGTCATGCCATTATCATGGAATCCTCTTCATCCCATGTCTCATAGTGCTTATCACCTTTCAAGGGTCCACCCCTGAAAATATGACTTAACTTTTCTTTTCCATTCAATATAGTCTAAACAAGTTAAGACCATTTGAGATAGTTTCTACCATTCAACCGATAATTGGGATGTAGATTCTGTAAATCCCCAACTATATTGGGAACTTCAATCATATGAGACTTGGACGACACTGTGACCTCTGACATTTTAAGGAACACAAATGGGCCAAAATATAGTAAAGGGAAGGAATGCCAAGAGAGAACTAATTTTTGGACACTTGAAAGAAAAGTTCAACTTGCAAAAGGGCTTAGATTGTAGTTAAGGCAAGTTGATATATAGTGTCAAAACCAAAGGGCTTGGTTCAAGACAAAATTAAAAGGTGACTGTGATATTTTTCTTGAAAATAGGAAGTTTAATAGAAATGATGAATTGACAAATAGATTCACACGCGGTGTTTCTGGCCGTTGAACTAGGACCTGTGCTAGCAGTGAGATGTAATTAGCCACTTAAGTTGATCACCCAAGTTTGTTAACAAGGATGAATTGAAAAAAATTAACAGAGAAGACACCTAGAAACGAGCCAAGGCTCTAATACCATGTAATGAAGGGAAAGAATTTCTATTTCACTTTGTTGAATTACTCTGATAACATGGATATTTATATACAAAATCTACATTAAAAAATGAGACTAATCAATAAAATAGTTGGACTAATTAATAGAAGAGTTGAACTACTAGTTGAACTAATAAATACAAGAGTGAGACTAATAAATGTTGTATTTGACAATATGCTACAACTAGGTGAAAATACATGGAAACATGCTCCTTTTAATTTCTTCGTGTAACAGCTAGCAAAGCTATTGATTTACACAGTCAGTAATCTCTACTCAAAATGTATCACAGCCTTTCCTGGAGCCTGTGTTTTCAAGATCATCTCCGTATACTCATCTTCAGGATTTGACAGGGCAACAATTGCCCCTCCAGCACCTATTGAAGCTTCACCCTCATGAATAATGACTGTTCTTATAACTATATTTAGATCAAATGTCTGGTTATAAGAAAAAAATCCAATGCAACCTGAATAGATACCTCGGGAACAACTCTCGAGAGAATCAAGAAGTTCCATTGATCTCAACTTGGGTGCACCAGTCATTGAGCCACCGGGAAATGCAGCTTTGACACAGTCTACAGCACTGACATATGGCAGCTTCTTCCCTCGGATTGTACTCACCATGGTGTGAACTGTTGCATATGATTCCACATCCATGAGATGAGGCACATGAACAGAGCCAGCATAACAGACACGACCAAGGTCATTCCTCAGAAGGTCAACAATCATCAGATTTTCAGCCTGATCTTTTTCACTGGAAAGAGAGAGAAGTTGCATGTTAGTTCAAAATAGATTCAAGCTCACCAAACTAAATATTAGTTAGGATATTATGTTATGCTGGCATGTTTTCTGTGCAAGAGACCAAAAATTCTAAAAATATTGTATCAGACCTGTATTTGGCATGCAGGCATCACATTTAGATCATATATGAGAATGATGGCATTAGGCATCAAATCTCCAAACTCTTGGAGCCAATGAGACCTTATGATACGTAATAATCTAGGTTATCTTAACTCACTGTATGTAATAAAATCATTATTTCATAAAACAGATTCTATGTGCAACCTTATGCGAGCACTACACATTTTGATGAGTCTCATGATATGTCCACACACATTACCTGATCATTCAACAAATGTGGGAATTTCCCAAGAAAATTGAATCACTAACTTTGATCCAAACTATACACACTGGTTGAAATGGCAATGGATAGATATAGAACTGCCAAGAAAAGAGATATCAATCACCTGAACTGTAACTTTAATTTGAGTCTTTCATCTTCCTCTTCTGTAGAGCCACGAGCTACGGTACCCTTAATGGGCTTAGCCTCCAGCATACCATTCCTGTCCAACTTCAGGAACCTCTCGGGGGAAGAACAGCAAATACACAGATTCTCCTTTGAAAAATTAAGCCAAGCAGCATAAGGTGCTGGATTCCTTTCTCTCAAGTGTAGATAAAGTCCAAGAGAGTCTAATTGTTCGATATTTTTTCTAATCTGAGTTGTAAGGCATAACTCATAGCTTTCTCCATCTTTTATGTATTTTAGACATTTCTTTACATCCTCGACGTACTGCTCTCTAGATTTTTCAACAACAAAACCAGCCTTATGTGGGGAAAAAGTAGAAATAAGCGATTTCTGCTTTTCCATTTTTCTTGTCACACAGTTTTTTAAGTTCATCAGCTTCACCTCTGTGTAGTCCAACCATGGTGTCTGAGTTTGGCCTCCTTCATAAATAGACAATATGTATACATCATCATTTCGGTGGTCAATAGCTATGAGGTTATCAGCAAAGAAAAGGCATGCATCAGGAGTTTTAGATTTGTGACGGTTAGATGTGACACCACATTCAAGTTTAAGGTTATACCTGCATTAGAAGAAATCAATTATTAGTATAACGTTGGTTTTACTGATGGAGAGGTCAAATTTTCATCTAATGACAATTTCATTAATATCAACCTGCTATGAAAGAAGGGTGAGGTGGGGTCAAGAACCAAGAAAAATCAACAAGAGGGTTCACAATACATCAAGCATAAAACACATGTGGGAGATTTAGCTATAGCAGCTTGTGATGGTTATTGTAATTAATTGAACAAAAGTGAAAATAAGAAAGGGAGAAGCATTGCCGTGAAGCAGATAATAACAGTTAGTAAAACTTTATTTTACCACCCACCCAATGTAACCAATATATCCACCATGAAAGTCAAATGGAAGACCTTCATAATCCTTTTCATCATAATGAAATGATTGAAGCTCCTGCAACATTGTCAGGTATACAAGAGTCAAAACTCCACTTGGCATGTAAAGAGAAAATAGAAATGACACACCACCAGTTCAGTTGAGATGCTAACATCAGAGGCTACATACCCTGGAATGATGACTGTATCATGCAGAAATGAAAAATAAACAATTCAAACTATTTCAGCAATACCTTGTTCAAAAAATTAAAAAAACCTTCTTCCAAGAACATGCTCTTGGTAGAACCTTGACTATCTTCAATTGACATATAGCCTCCACCTTTTAGACTTCCATTGCTGCAAAACAAACATGAAATTGATCACTTCGCAGTATATACAAAATTTGAAGATGCTCAGATACCACAGCTAAAATAATAAAAGGTAAAAAAATACTTGAGAAAGAACAGTAGAAAATGAGGCAATTATTCAAAATGGAATCCAATTTAAAAGTTAACGGGATTGATTCAAACCTTTGATCAGACAATCTAAATGCCAATTGCTTCCAAAGGGGTCCACCTTTACCCCCCATAAATGAAAAGCGTGCCCTTCCCTAAGAAAGTCAACGTTAAAAGACTGCAAGGAAGAAAATAAACTTTATAAGTCAAACGAAGCATGTGATCTTGGACATACCTTTTCCGTGGAGGAACTATCCAACCAAAAGCTGTTTTCAGCTTTATGATGTCCAAACAATCCACAAAATATGTTTTTTGCTCCACCAACTTGACCAGCCAAGTGATCAAGTTTCCTCCATTTCAACTTCAGGTATTTATAAGCAGTGCTTGCATAATGACCATTTACCATGTTGAAGGTTTCAGAAGGATCAATCTCAGAAGTATCACGCATTAATTCTCTATCTTTGGAAGCTAATTTGTTTTGTTGATTTGCCGCATGATTCTCTGAACTTACACTTCTTCTAACTTCTCTACCCAGTTTACTAGAACAAAGAAAGTTTACTGCTCGGGGTAAATTACAAGGCATCAACATACATAAGTCAAAGACCAAAGGAAATTAAGAACAAAATTATGGAGCATATGATGAAACTAAAAAAATTGTAAATTAAACATTTAACACTCAAGTTCTCAACTCTATTTAAGAGACCAAACTTTCCCTTTCATCCCAAGAGAATTATATATTGCCTCAAAAATACCATAAAGAGAAAAGTGGCCTCCCAATTATCAAGGAAAACATCAATCTCCCTAAATATTTTTGAGACACAGCAGTCTGACATGCCCATATGATAGACAGTGTACTTGTATTTACAAAGTTGAAGGTTACCAGCAGAATGAGCATATTTTCCCCTGTTGTATGATAACCCAAATCTCAGCCAATAATCATATGTGATCTCTCTAAAATTCTTGAATATTTGCGTTCCATGGCCGGTAGCAATACTCTCTGGATGAAACTGAAGGTCAAAATTGTTGAGTTTAACATTTGACAAAAATGAGGATAAATATCAAAAAGCTGAGACTAATAGAAAGATCATTTCTGTATATATTACCTGCAAACCATAGTGCGGTATTCTAGAATGCTTGATGCCCATAAGAACTCTTGTGCTTTGTGTCTGGTCATAATGACTGGAAACCTTAGAACTTTTATTTTCTGCTTCAGCTGAAACAAAATGAGTAACCATGCTTTGCTTAGTCTGGGCTTCACAAGCATTGCTCTTGTTGGACTCCTTAGGCCTAAGAAAAGGAAGTGTGCCATTAGAAGAGGTCCATGCTATGGGAATGAGCTCTTCTGGAAGTGATTCAGGATCTATAACCAGTGAATGATATCGAACCACCTTCAATTATGAACAAGCACGAATTTAGGACTGGTGATCATGGATCAGTTAGCTCTTAATTAACTTGACAAATGAAATAAAAAAATTGAAAAAGGAAAACAAGAATTGACAAATAAAAGAATGAAGTGCTTTGTTGCAACTTGCATATATAAAACTATTACTCAAATGAAATATCGCATCATTATAGCAGATGTAATTTTTTCCATTAATATCTACTGCTTAATTACTTTGCAAAGACACTTTGCTGATGTCCCGTAAATATTGGATTATACATTACATATCCCCGCTTTGAGTGCAATTTTTGTATTTTGGATAAGAGAAGAATATTTTAAGAAGAATACAGGACATGAGGATTGGGAATCCTCCCGGAAACAAAGGAAACACAGGAATGCATACTCTGATAGACAAACAACGAGAAGAGAACCACAAAGAAGCAGTGAATAGTATCATATGACAAAAAAGATGCACCAGTAGTAATTTTAGCATTTGTGCTACCCAAACACAGTAGTTGCATGCAAAAAGATTTTTCCCTCCTTTATTCTCCCAAAACTTAAAAATTTGGCAGAGAAAATGCTCAAGGGTCAGTGGGCAAATATAGTGCTTGCCAAAATCCCGAAGGACCCAGACAAGTTACACAAAAGCCAACATCCAATAAACATAAGTGGTTCAGAAAATTAATTATATTTTAGAGTTTCTTAATGTTAAAATAACTAATATGTATAATAATCTTGAATTACATTTACAAGATTTAAACTCTAAAAGCTCAAAGGTAGCAAATTCATATTCTTTCAAATATAAACGGGTAAACAGACCTTAAATCCTGAATTGCTACCAGAAGGAATGTCATGAAACAGCTTGCAACCGTTGTGCTCAACTTCACTGTACAGCAAAAAGGAATAGTTATAAGGAGAGAATGCAACATCTTCATATATGAGTACTAGGCCTTTACAGCAAATGATTAAATGACACTTGAAGGCAAGCTAACCTACCTGATTGCAACAATTACAGAATAAATATTGAGAAAAAAAAAATTATTTTAAACATTTAACCATACCTTAAACGTCCATGGATTGGTTCCGGTGCATGGACAACTTGAGCTCCATGCACAAAACCTAGAGCCTATTAAATATTTTGTCAAGCAATTAAATTAAAAGAAATTAATGGCAAAAGAACAGTCATGAAAGGCAAAAGGATGAAATATAATATTAAAATTCATAATGCATGACAACATTGATATAAGCAGGATTAAGTTTAAGATTACACTTTATCATGCAAGATGTGACTTCTCAATAAGGTATAGGGTGCCTTAAGCGAATAATTTTATGTTCAATATGGAATTCCTCCAACAAGAGTTATATTTCTAGCAGTGCCAAAGAAAAAAGCTGAAGCAATGGTTATAAAACTAGATCTGAAAGGCAACAAATGGAAGATTCTGGTATCATTTCATACATGCCTTTTGAAGTACAACTGGACAAATCTGTTTATTCTTTACGATATTATTGCATCAATCTATACCATCTTGTACGTGGCATGGCCTCTTTGAGAGAACTAGCTAATCTTGCACAAATCAAATCAGAAGGCCTTAAATGTTAGGCCAAACAAACTCCAAAACATTTTTTCCTTATTTTCATTTTCCTGATTTATAATCAAAGCTTTATAAAGAAGCATCTATATGGGGCAAACCCATGTAAATAGGAAGTATATAACGACAGCCTCTACAAGCAGAGGAGAACAAATGAAACAGAAACAGAGATAGACGTCAAAAAGGAACCAAGCATATAAGTAAGTAGAACTTTGATTTTAAAAGGAAAAAATTGGAAAATTTATGCTATTGTGACTGATATCTAGCAGAGGATGAGGGAAACAGAGAATAAAAAAATAAGTCTTGTAATCACATAGGTGCAGAAAGAAAGAAAAACTGTCTTGCAAAAAAGAGGAGGAAATACCTGGTGTCCTAAGCAAACACCCAGAACAGGAATGTCCGAGCATTTGAGCAACAGCTGAAGACAAATCCCTGCATTTTTAAAATTATTTTCAATACCACTGAACATAAAGAAACCTTTACACCTCATGAAACAGACAATATTTACTTGATATTCAACTATAAAAGCATTTAGTAGTCGTTAATTGACAATATTAAGTTCTGCAAACTATATCAGGTAGTTTTGAAAATAAATACAAGCATAGTTACTCTTACGCTCCATGTAGTTGAAGGGTGTTTGACTTACTCCCCTAGTGAAATTATTTTTACACATTTACAGTTACACTTCATATGCTATATAAGAAACTGGGTGAGGGAAATCTAATAACAAACCTTTCTCAATTAACACCTAGGATAACTGATGGGTCCAAATATCACCATAGTCATAAATTATGTCACTTCAAAGCAAATCAAACATCAAAACTTCTAGTAAATGATGTTAGAGCTTATGCTAATATTAAGGTGCAATAAAAGAGATAGTCATGTAATAATTACGTGAATTTTCTGTTAGCTGAGTTAGTCTTTATCCTGCTTCTTGACCCACAGGTGTAAACTTGCGCCTAAATATTTCACAGGAGGTGTGAGTGAAATTCCTTTAAACAACAAATGGGTGTACATGCAGGTCTAACATATATATGTAATTAAAACAAGGATCTTGATTACTCATGAGTTATGACAAAGTATTACAACTACACGTGCAACAACTTATCTTTCAATTACACCTTGTGCAGCATAAAGATACTAAAATCATGAGTAATTATTGTGCCACAACTTTAATATCACCAAAAATTAAAATAAAAAAGGTTCATTTTAACGCCATTAATTTTATCATTAGTCCCAAGGATTAATGGCAGAGAAGGAGAATTTTCTTTCTTTATATATCTAGAGTTGCATCTGTAGCATCACTCTAAAATTATCAGACCACAAGGGCATTAGCTGATTCTCACCTATATCTTCTGGGCATGCCGGAGAACCAGGCCCAGGTGATATTACAATGTTATCAAATGCATTTTCCTCATACAAGTAATGGCAAAGTTCATCCCATGTCCAATCATCATTTCGGACCACCACAGGAGGCACTGGCACAATGGAAAACCAAAACAGTTGTTACGATGGTCATCAATTCATCACACTAACTTTGTAAGCCACTTCAAACTTCCGCATACAGTACCTTTGAGCATAAGTTTGTTACATTCAGAAGATGTCTTCATTTTGATTTCTTACTTAACATCAAATCCATCATTTAAAAATAGAAAAAAAAAAAAAAGAAAGAGAAAAAACAAAATAGGAATTCTAAATATACTTTGCAACATATTTGGCAACAGTTTTCTGCCATACACATTTAAAACAATTCTGGTTAAAATATGATATCCTTTTTTTTGACACAACCTCTAAGGTGATACCCCCAATGATTGGCCAGGGAGGTAACCATGCGAACCAAATACCTATGGGTAGAGAGATTATTGGGAAGGGGATGGAAACTCTCTACATAACTATATTGAATATGAACAAACATTGGTTGGACATTATGTCAAAAGCCTCAAACAATTTTTTTCCGAAAAAATAATGTTGCTACATAAAAGTTGTAATAACCAAACACTTTGATATACGTATAGTCAATAAACTTTTGAAAAATGTCATATTTTTATTAGGTACAGCTTGATGAGATAACAATATCAAATAGTATCTTTGTCATCATTTTTTGCCCTTCAAAATTTGGCAATGCTTTTTGACATTTTCCCATTCTATACACGGATACATGAGAGAGAGAGAGGACATACCACCATTAACAACGGATAACTCCTGGTATATATTGTACGTGTAACTGTCATAGTTGTCAATCAACAATGTCCTTACAAAATCTAGCTTCTTCATAGGCACCTGGAGGCTTTTATTTCTTTTATATGACTCTTCGAAATGGCTTGGTATTAATTGGCCAGAGATGGCGATCCTTCTTGCATCACTTCTTAAGACTTGCATAATGTTTTTCTTAATGAAACAAGAAACCCTTCCTCGAGGTCTGGGCAAAAGAAAACTAACACAAGTGTATTGCATGCCTTCATTTGCACGATAGAGTACCTCAGAAGACGATGAACTTAAAGAGAAGTTCATTTTTACGGGGAAAAGGTCCAAAAAAACTGAGATGAACAACTAGTCTTCCCCCACCACAGCCACACCTTCTGCAGAAAAAATACGCTTAACATCAATTTGAGTATAACAACCAACTGAAGGAAAGCTAGCAGATTTTGAGCATGTAATTGGAGAGAGGAAACTTAAATGAACACCAAAATATTCGTGCGCCTTGCATGCAAAAGGGAGATATAGATAAGCAAGCACCAACTAACGCCGAGAAACGCAGTTTAAAAAGAAGTTGGTGATAAGTACAAAAAAGAGACAAGAGAAGCAATATGACTTGCGAGAATCCAGTGGAGAACTTGCAGATTCAATTATAAAATTCTAATTGGAATCTTCTCCATCCTGGGTAAATTCATTTGAGTATGCAAAAACAAGAACAGAGTGATAAAGCTACAGAAATCAGAAGGTGAAACGAAAATCAGAGGTAGCTGAAATGGTTAAGAAAAGGAAAAGGCATCAGCTCAGGAAAGAAACGGTAATACTCTAAGAATCATCCCAGAACGCAGTTTAACAAGAAGATGACAAGTATGAACATATAATGAAATTCATGACAAAGGCAGACACGACGCACGAGACGCCAATCCACTGGCGTCTCGTGCGTTGTGTCTGCCTTCGCCATGTATTTCATTATATGTTTATATATACTTGTCACCTGGCAGATTCAATTCAAAGAAAATGAAATCAATATCTTCTCGATCCTGCGTAAATTCATTTCGGTATTCAAAGACAAGAACAGAGAGATAAATTCAACCGAAATCAGAAGGTGAAACGACAATTATACTTGGCTAAGAAGGTAGAGGAAGGAAAAGGATGTTACAAAAAAGTTACCCTCAGAGCATATTTGAAAGACGACGTCGATAATCCGAATGCTCTGGTGGAACCAGGATCTCTGCTCTCTAACGGCGGTGAGGAATCGTAGTGGGTGGCGAAGAAGAGACTGCCCAAGTTGCGGCTTTAGGAAAGCGAGAATTTCGGTATATATATATATATATATATAAAAGAGATGAGAAGGGGGGTGAGTGGGACCCATGTGGTTCGGAATGGGGATAGTGGATCTCTGCCTGTGAAACTGACGGAGACAGTTTTGAAAGCCAAATTGTGTCTGAATCAGGAGATCCCAAAATAAATATTTTCTATTAAAATCAAACTAAAAATATTGTTCAGTAAATTTTGGAAAATTCAATGTTTGAGATTCTCCGAGGAGATGCTATTCCGAATTAGACGTCCAAGCTGATGGCGTAGCCGACCAGTAATGGCCGCTCCGGTTCGTGGTCTGGTAGTTGCGACATTACTGTCTTAAAACAACCGTTTTAATTTTATCTGCCTTATCATTTTTGTTTACAATTTTTCATATAATTTAGTTTAGGAGCCATCAGTAACGCTTATAATTTTGACAGCACATATACGCTAACATTAATTTATATAATTTTATTATTTAAAATATTAATTTTAAAATTATGTAACTATATTATAATTAAATGCATCATTATATTTAAAATTGTGAGAATATAAAATATTTTATTTTTATAAAAAAATTTATGTTATCTAATTTTTTAATATTTACATTAAATTTAAGTGAATTCTTTGGGTTATACAATCACTGTTTGATCTATTTATAAAAATACACATGAAAATAATATATCAAAATATATTAATTCTATGTTAATGTAACACAACTTATTGAATCTATATTTTAATTTTAATATTTTTAAATTTTATTTATAAACTTAATTTTTTCAAAAAAAAATTCACATTACCCTTCTAATTTTCATTTTAAGTAGTCCCATGAAAACATTACTTTATAAGCGTGTTTACTCACTCTTGTAACTCTTTTATTTTTCAATAACTCTGGAAATTTTTTAATTATATATTTATTTCCAATTTAAAATTTGATTTTAGTGGGCTATTGTAAATTTAGAAAGTAGAAAGAGTAATTGAAAAATTCAAAACATATGTTGGTTCATTTATAAAAAAAATTATAGAGTATTGAGATTAAAATATAAATACAATAAATTAATATAAATTAACATATAATCATTTAATTTTAATATGTTACTAGCATGTGCCTCATTATTTATGTACTATATAATAATTGCATCGATGTAATCACTTTTTATTATTGCATTAAAAAATTTACTTAAATATTAAATAAAAGTTTTATTAGAATGTAAATAACGGCACTACTAAAATTTTTCAGTTGTGCAATTCTAGCAATTTTGGGCATCTAATGTGGTTAAATTTGAATTAATTTTTAGCCGTAGTGCTGGTGAAAATTTAAAATAGAATTTCTTGAGTATTTTGGGAGTCAAATATTGTTCACATTTCCATAAACATTTGGAAATTTGGACACAGGACGGAATAAGTGTGATTTATTGAAATAGATTCAATGCATTTAAAGAAAAATGTATAAATTTAACTGTTAAAATTGAAGGAAATATGCGATTTAATGATATAAATTAATTTTAATAACCGCTCGAGTCAAAAAATTACCTTTTTAACTGTGTGTGATCTCTAAGATTTGATCTAATAATTTAGATAAAGAACTACGCAATTTAACGTTGTATAATTTATTGAAGTAACTGTAGCCAATCCAAGTTTTATATATCATATTGAAAATAATGACAAGAGATTACAATGTTAAAAATTTCAACTATCATGTTAGGGCCATTAATTTTTTATTATATAACCACTCTTTTGGTTTAAATTGTCAAAACCTAAATTCTTAATTAAAAAAAATACTATAGCAAATTGGTTGGAGGATTGCAAGCAAACCAAAATAACATGTTCTCGGTGTACATTTTACTGGCCAAAAACATGTAAGATTATCACATAATAGATTGCTTCAAGGCATGATTGTTTCGCTGTATTTAGAGAAAAATTTGTCATCACATGTGATAGCCAATAAACTAACGATGATACTCTTCATGCGATTCGAATCACTATAGTTCCTAAAAAAGAATTATTGGTCGTTAGATCACATAGATTTTTATATATGAATTGTTAGAAAAAATTTTTGAATCATATGCGATCAAATTTTAAAATTTTTTATTATGTACGGTCATTAATTTTAATATTAATTATAATATTGATTATTTCTTTTAATATTAACTATTAAATCCTTATTTCAATCCCAAAAAAAAAAAAACTATTGAATCCTTACATTTCTTACTAAATGTTAAAAATCTAAATTGCTCTTTCTGATTCTAATAAAGCCTTTGTGAATTTCTTTACCAACAATATTAAGAAATTTCCCAACACTTATATAACTTAAAAAATAATTTGTTTTAAGTTTATAAAACACCCACTTCACAAAGTAATATGGTGGTCATTAATACTTAATTGGGTGGCCATGTTGTTTTTTTTGTTTCATAATTATTGTGCATAGTAGACGCACCCTCTTAGAATATGAAGACAAAATGTCTCTTCATATGAATGGCAAAAATATATGCATTTAACTCTTAGAATTATAACCTTCATATTAAAATTTTATATAATAAAGACCTTTAATCCTTGGAGATATTACTTTTATACCGAAGATCTATTATCATAAAGAGGTGCATCCAAACTTTTGCTCGTGATAATAGATAGACATGCATTGTCACTCTTCATTCTTAAATAATTATAATTAAATTCATGTACAAGAATTAGCACATCTTTTGAAGTTGTAAATTATATAACAAGTTTTAGGCAAACAAACCAAGTTAATCAAGCATTGTTAGCCAAACAAACATGGAGGCCAATTGACAATGACTCTTAAACACTTTATGGATTGGTTCTTTAATCCAAGTATCTAGAAGAGACTAAAGCTAGTGTTTTAACCAGATAGCCTAGTATGGCTTGGACAACAAAAGACATTGCCAAGTTGAATTCTATAATTTGCCCAAATCTCTTATGCAAATTGGTTTAGGGCATAGTTTAAACAACCTTTTTTAGTGGTAAATGCGAGATGACCCTTCCTTTCATTACTCAATGGTTAAGAATCTTATATTACGGGATCAAAAATCTTAAAATTTTTGAGTATGTTTAAATGGATGACAAAAAATAAAATAACTAAAATGAACTAAAATATTGTTTACAAATGTTGAATCAAAGGTCTTGAAATTTTATTTAAAGGTAATTAAGTCAAATAGTATGATAAAATTTTAATTTGAGAAATTAAAATTGCTCTATAATGAATTTTGAAGAATATTGAGCTATTATTGTTAAGGGAAAAAGGCCTCATTGACAAATGGCTATGCAATATTACCATTGAGGCTATGTCCTAGCAGATGATTCTTGAGACAACCAAACATGCTTGTCACTTTCTATTAATGCAATTGGCTAGTTCAACACTACAATCTTTGTGGTGCTTGTCTTGTTGCATTCAAAATCGCTTTTTTATCTAATTGACTTGCAAAGACCACAAAGAATCCTAGATATTAGTGACAGCGTAATGATTTCAGGTCTTGTCCTAATTCTATTAGAATTTTATCCTAAATGGCAGACATATTTGTATTGAATGTATATTTATATGATATTGGATATAATATACTTTTATGGGTATCCAAAAAAAATTTGTTGTTAGATATACTGAAATAATTCTATCAATTTTTTCTTTTTATAAATTATGATATTTGTTTATTGTTTTATCTTTCAAGTTATCATTTTTACATATTTCACAAATAACACTCTTTATTTGTTAAACTATATGCAGACAGACATACATGTTTACATATGAATCTTACAATTTTTCAAATTAACGTATTTTATATATCATAATGTCATATCTAATACTCTTATTTATATTGGTGCTTTTTATTTCACTACTATACTCAAGCTACAATTTTTTGGCAGACACTATTATATTTTTATATTTTTAATTTTTTTTCAAGGATTGAGTCTAGTTTTACAATACGTGGTTTTAATGGGTCTTATCTTCATCTATGATTAAGAAAAAACTTTTATAAAAAATTCATTGTGTACACCTACTACGTAAAAGTGGAGATGAATTCTATAATTTCCTAAATCTCTAGTATTATGGCTTGACATTTCAAGGTGTGTTGGGATGAATGGCAAATGATGAAATGGCTAAAATGGGCTAATTATATAGAAATATTGAATCAAAGACCCTTAAATATCATTAAAAGTTAATTAAGTCAAACATTATGATAAATCATAAATAGTTTAATTTGGAAAATTTGAATTACTTTATAATGAATTTTGAAGAATATTGCACTATTATTGTTAGAGAAAAATGGCCTCATTGACAAATGGATACGCGAGTCACTATTTCATAAATGGATACGCAATATTTCTAGTGAGGCTGTGCCCAACGCATGTTTCTTGAGACAAGCAAACAGGATTTTTTATCCTAACACAACAGTACAAATCATTAATGAAAGATATTTCATGCTGCCAAAGTTATTGGCGGTTATATTGTATTTTTTAAAAATATTTGACTGACACCACAATCCCTAAATTTTTTTTTTTTTTATATATATACAGCCTCGCTAGAAATATTGCATATCCTTTTATGGACAAATGAGAGTAGGGAGAGAATATAAGAGAGATGTTTGATTTTTGGAGTGCTTGAGCTAAAATATGAAGAGGGTTCTTCTTTATTATTTTAAAATCATATAAAATAGAATTTTTTAAATTGATTTTTCACATAAAAATTTATAGTATATAAAAAAATTATTTTTTAAAAATTTTATAATTGATATAAATGATAAATATTTATATTATATAAATATTAGATAGTTATTAATTATTTGATATTGACTGTCTCTTAAAACAGAAAGATGCAACAGATGCGTTAGAATACTCAGTTATCTTAGTATGAAGATCGCCTCCTGTAGAGGCATTATTTTTTATAGTAAAACGTACTATTTCCACTTATTATTATTATTTTTTACATATGCCCAAATTGAAACGCATCGTTTGGTGTTCGATCAAAGGGGAGATTTCAACGTCTTCTTCATTCAAAAACCCCCCAAAAAGATTCTCCATTGTATAGCCTTGAAGTTCACTTTGCAACTACCCTCTATTCTCCATTATGCCATTTTTGTCATGTCCCTTCACTAGCAGGATCAGTGGAAACACACAAATTGGAAAAAGCAATACTTAGCTTCTAGCCACTCTAAACTAAGATTCAAATAAACATGAAAAGAGGTATCTTTTTAATTTTGCTGAAGGATTACTTGTTGCGTTGTGTCTTCCTTCTATGCCACCAAACGAGCTATTCGAGGTATTCCCTTTCCTAGCTGGTGTATTTGTTGCAAGATTATGAACTCCTACTGACTTTACCTTTCCCTCAACTACACTCATCTGCTCCTTACTAGTTGCTTGGGCCAATAGTTATTTTGGGCTTAACCCAGTTATCCCATCTGCCTTCACAACTTGGGTCATTCATTTATCTCATTGTCAAAATTGACCTTGTCCTCAAGGTCCTTAATTGAAAAAACCTGTATTAAATCAGCCTAATCATCCCAAGTAGATTCATCTTTGGACTTTCCATCCCAATTAACTAGCACTTGCTGCTTAACCTCATTTCCCATTGTGATATTCCTAGTCGTAACAATTGCCACTAGTTTGGGTTCATAGTGCACTTCTTCAGGTATGGTGAAAGGTGTCACACTGCTGACAACTCCATGAAATGATTTCAGCAATTATACGTGAATTTAAGTTTAGCCTCTAAATTTAGGAAGAACTCATTTTGGGCGAGTTACATGAACAATAACCAAAAAACTCAAATTAGAGCTTGATTTGAAGGAAATTCAAGGAACTCCTTTAGGGGTTTTGGTCTTAGATAAGTATCTAACACTCCCCAAGTGTCAAATTGATGATTGGATTGCTTAATTAAAAAATTCTCTTTCTTTGGTAGAAGTTGAAGTGTGTCAAGTGAAAGAGTATGGAGATTCCTAGATTTCTTAGTGTCATTGAACCTCCAGGATAAAAAGTTGAATTGTTGGAAATTATCGTTTGAAAATGGTAAGTCATTTGGAAAATTTCCTCAAATTATTTTAGATTTAATTGTTGATTAGAGAAAGCCCGATGAATGATAGCACATTGAAAATGATTTTAATTACTAAATAAATTACTTTGATTATTGTTGGTACAAATATTGACCCAATGGGTAATATTGGACAACTTAAGTGTTAAAGTAAACAATAATTGAGCTATTTGGGGACTAATAGGGTATTGGAATTTACAATTAAGATAATTATGATTGGCAAGTGTGTTTAATGTTATTTGCATAATAAGAAGCATCAATGTCTTGTGTTGGATATAATGCAAGAAATAGGAGGTGAAATTGATGAAAATTATGTGAATTTATAGGCATATGAGCATTATTAAAGACATTGGAATATTTTAGTGTAATTTATTTAAGTTAGCTATTGGTGAGGATGAAATTGTAAATTTTTTTGCTATTTGGGTGGCTAAAGTAATTGTGTTGTATATGTGAATATATGTATTAATTATGGTCATTGAAATCATCAAGAAAATAACGAATGACTTTAGAGAAAAGACAATGGATTTTAAATGTCAACTCATTGTGGGAATTTGTTATAATTTATTTAAGTTAAGATGTTTTTTAACATAAAACATTAAAGGTCTATAATTTGTATTTAAGGCCATAGTAGTTGTACTTTACGCCATGGGTAAGGGAGTGAATTGTGTAGGCTTTGGCCAGGTAAGTGGATAATCCTAATTATGCTATATTTCTATTTTTTCTATCTCTATTTTGGAAAAGATCGTTTCTTCATTCTCTATGTGCCTTGGCGCAAGATTCTAAAATTACTAATCTTTGAAATATCAATATTAGGGTATTTAACGACTTTGTATTTCATAATTACATTAAGCTTTAAATTTTCTGAGTTAAAATATTTTTGAACTGACTATTATATTTGAAAGTATTTCGGTTCTATATTCATGAAATATTTGGTTCTTAATTATAAGGGTGTTTGATTCTATATACACAAAGTGTTGGGATTATGAAATTTGATACCTTTATCTGATTTATGAAATGTTTATGAGTTTTCTGAAGTTCTGATATTCGATTATTGATAACGCTATGAAAATAGAGTTATTTAAGCCATTTTCATGCTTTGTCATGGTAATCTTGTTAGTTTTAGTTAAAGTTTGAATCATTTTTTGTTACTTTAGGCTTTTGAATTTAGAAGTTAGAATTTATGGTTGTTTAAGTTGTTTTAGTCTTGTATTGATGATTCACATGTTTAAATTTTAGCAATTTGGAGTTTCTCATGTTGTTTCCATCTTTTACTCAGGCCTTGGATGAAAGAAAAGAGTGTTTCGACATCAAGAAAGTGAATGTCCTAACTTTAAGGCAACTTATGGAACCTTAGATATCATAATTTGGAGACAGCTATTTCATGGAATGTTGTAGATCTTTTTAATACCTTTCTAGAGTAGTGGTTCACCAAATTTCAACATCAAAGTGCAAAGTTACAGCTAAAATAGTGAATTTAGTCCAGTAAGCTACGATCTGATGCCTAGGCACTAGAAAGTTAAGCCTAGGCGCCAAAGTACAGTAAATGAAAAGCAAGTCTATCTTTTCAAAAGGAAGGCAATTTAACTGAGATCTTAAGGTTTTTCAAAAGATGAAAAGACTCTAAAGATAGAGAGACATTAAGAAGGCAACTTAGAGAGCAATTAAAGCTTAGAAGAAGACATTCTAGGTAGAGAAATAAAAAAAAGAATAGATTAAAGCAATGGAAACACATTTTCTTCTTTTCCTTTTCTTTTTTTCTTCTTCTTTACTATGTTTTTTGAAATGATCTTGATTGTAAATCTAAATATGCTAGGCTAGGTTTTCTTTCTTCAGGATTATGGCTAATTAGCATGTAGATTGATGATTATTGTTACTTTTCTTCTTAAATTTCATTATGAATGAGTTTATTCAGTTCAATTTTGCATTATGCCCTTTTTGCTTAGCCATCAATTAGGGTTTATATTGAAGATTTGTGGATTCTTAAAAGAGAAGCCCAAATTTAGTCATAAGACTTAATACTACTTGATTGATGTTAATTAATTGCTTGAATTAACTCAATTTGCCTTTAGGACAGATATATACCTACTGGTATGGCGGAGTTATGATTAGCTGTACATATTGTATCACTTTAATTTGATCTCATAGAAATATAAGTAATTGAATTAAGGTGATAAAATTTATAAGGAATCAACAGATTCTTATAATGAAATTAGAGGCTTAGACTAACTCATGAGCATTGACTTCAAGTTAAAAAAGTAGTTGTATAGCAATCAAAATGCCAAATTAGACCCATAATCCTATGGACTTTTCTTTGATATATACTCATAACTTTTAGTCTCGCTTTATTAGTTTTTTTGCGTCATTTTTTTTCTTGATTAAATTGAATATTGTGATTAGCTTGGATAAGGTAACTGCGATAGCATTAGTACTCAATTAAGGCTTTAACAAGAATTTTTTAGAGGACAACACTCATTTCTTTCTACCACTGTATTATTTGTTGAAGGCGTACACTTGCACCATGACAATTTGCACACAACAATTACAGATTTATACATGATAAAGATATTTTTAGATAATGTATCCAAACAAAACCCTGAAGCTAAAAGTAGTAGACGTTATCCGTAGCACACTACGATCTATATTTGATATAAGTGAGCATGATGCCACTATTATAATACTCTATTTGAGGCTTAAAGCCATTACTCTGAATATTCTGAACTTAAAGCTCGTGAATGATATCTGCTCTATTCTTATTATACTGGCCTTGGGCTAGCTTTGGTTATGATATCTGATGGTTCTATAAGACATTCTTAATACATTCAATTGGTTCTGAAATACTCTTGTATTACTTATGTATTGATATATTTTTATTTAGAATTGGTTTTATAATTTTATTATCAAGGCATTTACTGAAGATTAAGGTTGTTCCATATATCGCACAATTTACATAAGCCTTGAAAGATGTATAGTTTTAAGGCAAAAATATGATTTTTTTTTTTTTTTTAACTTTACTATGGCCAGTCTGTCATTTCCATTTATATAATTAATATTATTCGTTCACTAAGTTTTTGCTTACCCCATATTATTTAACATTTTTCCAATCACAACACTTATTCAGAACACCCACCTACAGAATATAAGCTTGTAGGTGTCTCTTAATTTTTTGTGAGCCTTGTTACAAGGGCAAGAGCTCTTCTTTGTAGTAAATTTTGTATTTTTGTAGCTCTCTTTGTATACCGGTAGATGGTCTATTGTTCTGATCATTTGGTTGTGGGTTATTGTATATATGTATATATATTGGAAGAGTAAAGCTCTGCATCTTGTGGTGTATATTAGGTTTTCTATTGCAGAAATTTCGAGAAATTCATATTTCAAGGGAGACTCTACTGAAATTTCTACACAAAGGTGACTGATCATTTTTTGCATATATGTATATGTGGGTATTCTATTTAGTTTATTTGATGAAGATTCAGCATGTTGTATATAAGTTAGAGTTTTGATATCATTTTTAGGCTTATGTGGGTGAGGGATACCTCGTTCCCCATACCGATCACGTCCTTTTAGTTAGGCTCAGGGCATAAAAATATACGATTCCATCTGTAACTATGCTATTAGGGAATTTGTGTAGTTTGACCATCATATCCACAAATTTCTATACTACTTTCCTAGCGTCAAATCTAGCTTTAAGTGCTCCAAAGTGCGCCCCCTTGGTGAATTTATTAACTATTACAAGTATAGCAATAAGCCCATTCAAATTATGCAATCAAATGATGAAGTCCATAGTAATTTCATTATACAGCTTTTCAAGTATTGGCAATAGTCGTAGTTGACTAAATTTCATTGAAGTCAAATATTTTGTTTGTTGACTTGTAGTATAATAGGAGATGTACTTCTCAATCTCAACGTTCATGCCTTTCCATACAAATAACTCAATGATTCTTTTGTACATTTTAAGGTTACCAACATGTCCCCTAACTAACGAGTTATGGAATTCTTGCAGGATTTCTCCTTTTATAGCTAAATCTTGTGATACTAATATATTCCCATTCATCTTAATCAGTTCGTCCTCCTTTTTATACTTCAAACTTAACTCTTCTATTTTTAATTTGTTAACTAATTCTTTAAGTTCCTTTGATCTTTCATTCTCCTATTTCAACATTTTTATAATACTACACTCAACAGTCATCATCGAGGAAAACTCCCTTCCATTACATATAAATAGGGCGTCTACACACTATTATCTTTTCCACTCCTGTAAATAATGTTGGATGAGATTCCCAGTAGTTTTGCCAAACTCTAATGATATGTGATAATGGTAAACTTTTTTCCTAGCAAATAATGCCGCCACGTTTAAATGGTTTAAGTGATGGCATATAATTCTCTGATATAGTTAGATGTTATCATCAACTTTTTGTTTAAATTCTTATTAAAAAAAAGCTATCAGATGTCCTTTTTTAGTCAAAACTGCTCCAAATTGTATACCTAAGCATGTATTTCTACTGTGAATTCTTTGATGAAATTTGGAAGTTTCAACATAGGGGCTTGAGTCATCATCTACTTTAGTCTTTTGAATGCCTCATAAGTTTGATCATTCCACTGGAAACTATCTGTCTCAAGTAGTTCTATAAACGGATAAGCAATTTGAGCATATTTCTTAATGAACTTGCAATAATACCCCGTTAATTAAAGGAACCCCCTGACTTGTTTAATGTTGTGTAGAAAAGGCCATTCCACCATGACAACAACCTTTTTTTTATCAGCGTGTAACTCTTTTTCCTCTATGACAAAGCTATGATACTGAACCTACTTTTGAAAAAATACACATTTAGATAATTTAGCAAAATAATGACTCTTTGATTAGTGTTTGTAGTACCATAGTGACATGCTCAAGGTGTTCATCCCGAGTGGCACTGTAGATTATGATATCATTGAAAAACACAACCATGAATCTCCTAAAAATTGGTTTGGAAAGCTTGTCCATAATTGCTTAAAAGGTGGCTAGTGCATTGGACAATCTAAAGGGCATTGCTAAGAACTCATAGTGTCTTTATGTATCGTAAATGTTATTTTATGCACATCTTACTTTGCCATCATGATTTGTTGATACACTAAGCGAAGGTTTAGTTTAGTAAATAGTGTTGCTCCATATAACTCATCCATGATCTTGTCAATTGTGGGAATGGGTAAATTATCTTTGACAGTAATCATGTTCAGGGCTCTATAGTATATGCAAAATTGCTAACTCTCATCCTTCTTCTAGACTAACAGAATCGACAAAGAGAAAGCACTCTAACTTTCCCTATTATGCCAGAAGCCAACATTTCTTATACTAACTTCTCTATTTCCCCTTTCTAAAAATGAGGGTATCTATATGGACATAGGTTCATTTACTTGCTTCCTTTTACTAATTTAATCCGGTGCTTAGCGTTTCTCAGAGGTGGTAGACCTTTTGGTTCCTAAAATGCCTATACGAAAAACTCCAATAATTGCTTTACTTCTGCATCAATTTCTTTTGCTTCCATACTCATGCTATGTGGTTATTTCATTTGGAAATAACATATTATATCCTCGGCAGCTTCTATTCTCCTCAGATATCTGCCACTTAATAGTAGTTCCTTAATTAATCTTTCCCCTATCCAACATCTATGTTTACTATTAATGATCATAGTAATCATCAAGTTTTTGAAATTGAATGTTCTGGGTCCAACTTGCTCCAACCACTGGACCCCTAATACTACCTCAAAACATTCTATTTGAAGTATATAAAGTTCAACTACTGTGATATCTCTTTGCATTGCTACTTGTATTGGCTTGCATTTGTTTTGACATCCCAACTTGCCACTCACAGTATTTACATTAAATTCCCTTACTCCCTTTATAGGCAAATTCAGCTTTTTTGCCACACTAGATATAATAAAATTATGGGTACTCCATATATTCACCAAAATGTGAAGCCAACGATTTCCACACTTCCCTATAAGCTTAATAGTCTTTGAATTATACATCCTAGACAGTGCATGTAAGCTAATATCAACCATTGCGTCCTCTTGCATTTGAGGTTGTTCTTCTCCACTGTTTTCTTCCCTTCATAACTCTAGCATAACCTCCTCCTCTTCTCCTTGGCTAACCAATAGATAATGTGGTCCTTTACACCTATAAGTAGATTAAATTTTTCATCACAATAATAGCAAAGCCCTTTAGGCCTTTTTTCTTCCAGCTCTACTACTAATGGATTACGTATTAAGGATGTGGAGCCTAACTATAGTGTAATTAAAAGCCCCTTTTGATTCACACTACTATTGCTTTAGCTAGTTGCCACACTTGTCCCCTTAGTATTAGTGGTTGCAACAGAGTTTTAAGTATTATAGACGAATTTATTTAGCATAGTGATTACCCTTCAAGCTGTGAATGACTTAACTCTATATTGTCCACAATGATAATTCTGTTCATCAAGCTTAGCGTGAGACACTGTTTGGAAATAAGTATCCAGTTGGGCTAGCTGTAACTCGCACATGAGGTGCTCCTTTAGTCCTACTATGAACAAATTGATCAACCACGGTTTAGGTAGCCACGTCACCTTTGTTAAAAGCTCATCAAATTTTGCTTGGTATCTGCAACTGACTCCTTTTGTTTCAAATCTTTTAGTGTTACTTTTTAGTCTTCGTATAAAGACGCTCTAAACTTCAATAGTAATGCATCCAAAAATTGATCTCATGTCTCACCCTGTTATTCTTCATTATCCATTTGTACCATGCATATGTTAGTCTGGACATATGCAAAGACATGAGCTTAATCCTTTGGTCCTTAGGGGTTTAATCCAATTGAAAGAATTTCTCGATTTTGAAAATCCAATCCTTTGCTTTAGAGCCATTTACAAGGGAACTTCAATCTTGATATTTGCCATTAAGGTCATTCACTATTAGCATAATGTTATTCTCACTTTCTCTGCATGTGAGCATATGTTTCACCATTTCTACCAAATTCTGAAAAGTTTCTTAACATTCTTGAATCAACTCCTTTAGCTGGTTTTGACCCCTTTTTTTCATGTTTAAAGTTTCTTATTTGGTTTCCCATAGAGCTTCCTCAATTCATGTTTGTCTCGTTCCATTAGCCATGGTACCTTTCAATGAAAAAAACCAAATTCTTAGGCACAAAATAAACTAAGAACAGAGTGAAGATAGTATTATTGAATGGAAATGAACAAAATTCTTAAAATACACTGATATCCCTATATGCAGCAAACCCTTCATTTAATTTGTGTAAAAAGAAGAAAGACTCCAACTATCAAGAGCGTTTACACAATTTAAAATTCAATAACTAACTAACTCATAATAAAAACTTAAATAACATCAATGTGCTCCTTTATCCTTCTCTAGTTTAACGGTTTTGCAGGGATGTTGAAGTAGAGATGTTAGAATAATCCCTTCCTTAACAACCTGCTAATGAACCCTATGGTCTTGCTCCTACGTGGTTGTTTAGCTCAAAGTCACATGTCCACATCAGTGCTTGTCTCTTTCTACTCCTTTTCCTAATTGGAACATTTGTTGCAAAATTATGTCTTTTTCTACTCCCTTTCCTAACCCAATTATACATTTGCATTTACAACTTAGCCCATATAAATTTAGCTAGCTTTTGGGGGTTTTCTAAGGAAGAAGATGCTGAAATCACTTCTTTGATCAAGTGTGTTTAAATCTAGGCATATGTAAAATGAAAAAAACTAAGTAAGAACGGTGTGTTTTACTATGGAAAATAAACCTGGTAAGATCTCAGCTTAAATGGTCAAAAAATAATTACTGGAGATTCTCTTGTAATGCCTCTACAAGAGGCGATCGTCACTCATTATTATAATACATTGGTGCTTCAAAATGTAGTGAACATTTCTATTTATGATGGTTAAAGACTAAAAGAACTGAATAATACAATGCCCTCCAACATAACCAATTCCCTCCATATAGATGTTGTCCCAGATTTTTCTTCATCTTATCCATTTTAAAAAACACGTCCAAATAATGAAGAAATAGAAGAAACTAAAGAGCAAACAAAAATTTACAAGTGATGGTCAATATATTTTAATTACCATAAAAAGAGGAATGATAATTATATATAATACTATTAATCTTTATATAATATTAATTTTTATTATATATATTAATTACAAAAAATTATTCAAAGATAAATTTTTATATACTATAAATTTTCATGTAAAAATTTAATTTAAAAATATTTTATTTTGTATGATTTCAAAATAATAATAAAAAAAACCTTTCATATCTTAATTGAGGCACTCCAAAAACTAAAGGTCCACATGCTTCTTGGCTTTAAAGGAAAGGATAGGGATTAAGGTTATTCCTATGTTTGGTTACAATCCTGGGAATGGACAAACCTTTCCCCAACCAAGGGAATGGGTCTTATGCCTGAGAATGTTGAAGAAGTTTACCATATTGCCCCTGTGCCTTTGATGACTGGTGAGTGAAGTAGAGAGAAGATTTGGTAACCAGTGGGGAATGTCGCCGGCGAACGGGAGGAGAGGACGTCGCTAGTGAAGATAGAATATGTCGCCACTCGCCTGAGAGTCTCCTTCCTCTCGCCTCTCTTTCCTCTCCTCCTTCTCTATCACTGCTTCTCTGCTCTCTCTCTCTCCCCGTCTGTTTCTCGTCGTGGTTATCTTTTGCTATCACTATCATCCATGTCCGGCGAAGGAAGGGACGTTTTAGATCTCGTGTGGGTTTGCCGTGGTTGCTCGATCCGTCTCTTTCTGCTATTTCTCTCTCTCTCTCTCTCTCTCTATCGGATTACTTTTTCCTAATGATCGTCATTGTGCCCAATCGACGCCGTGTTGATGTTCGTCGGAGCTCTGAAGCATTGTCGGCGATCGGATTCACCGGAGAAGGAGAAGAAGATCGGTTTTTTGGCTGGGAAGAGGATTGATTGGAAAAAAATCGCAAATTTAAAAATAGAATAATTAATATTTTAACTTTTTTAGATAGAAATATTTTGATAATTTCATTTATCTCAATTCCTATTTTCACTTTTCTTTTTTAACACTATCATATCAAAGCTTAATATTCCATTCCCTTAAAGCTTATCCCCATCCTAATTTTGTTCTTATTTTTATCCTTTTCAGCAACTAATCGGATCTTAAAGATCTTCTTTCCTCTCCCATGCATGCCACCTGCCCCACAACTTGACAATTATTTTTTATTAAAATATATGCAATGATATTATTTAAAAAAATTAAAGTAATAATAATCATATAGTGCCTAGTAGCATCAGACCATGATCGTCGAATATAAGGTAGCAATTCAAAAACTTCAATCACAAAAGATATCATTTAATTAATTATTTCCACTACCGTGTCATGGTACAAAAGCCCAACCAAACAGCTGGCTATTTCAACACTTCAATCATATCGCTTTATGATCTATTGACTTGCACAGACCGCATTTGAGTCCTAGATATTAGCTACAATGTAATGGTTTCAGGTACATGTCTCGCCAGTTTAATTCCATTGGAATTCTATTACTACTATGTACTCCAGCCACAATTTTTATTTCTAGTTTTTTCAGGAATTTAGAGGTCACAATACGTGTATTTTAAGGCTATTATCTTCGTCGTATAATTAGAAAAGAAATTTATAAAAATTTTATTGTGTACACTTGGTGCATATATATCCAATAGTCAAAATTTATATTGTATAAGTGAATACTTAATATAAAATAATATATAATAAATCTTAATCGTTTGAAAAAAAAAACACAGCTTTTGTTTTTCTGGCCACATTCCTAACCGCTTTTCTTCCCTTTTCCCAGGCCAGATTCAATGACACTAGATGAAAGAATTATTATTTTTAAATAATAAGTTTTTTTATTGAAAAACGTTTATGTGAGTTTTTTGGATTCGGGATAGATTTTTAAAACAAAGCACCTAATTTGTTTTATATATCAAACTTTTTTCATTAATAGATTTTTTAAACTATGATTAGGTGTAATCATATTCAATTATTTAACAGTATAATAGATCTCATCCTAGTGTCGAATCTTATATAAATTATTGGGACGTGATATACTAAAATCTTTATATCTGTAGCTTTAGAAAGAGGGTATAAATTATTTTCATATACTATCAATTTTGTCTTCGTCCAAAATTAAATACTCACTATAAAGTTTTGGCAATAGTATTTTTCAATTTAAGTCTGGGTTAGTTTTAATATCTTAAATGCTTTTTCTTTTAAATTTAGTCCTATATGGCCAAAAAAATTATTAACGAAATTATCTGAGCTGTTGAACCCGGACCACTAGGATGCAAATATAAATATTACACTGACAACATAATCTATAGAATAATGGATGAAAATATAACATTATCAAGTTCCTTTTTTTTTTTTTTGGTTGTGTTTTTAGAAGGAAATTATTTTTCAGAATTCAAATAAGCCTCATGGATTTTTTTATATTGGCCCCAATTGTTCTGAACCGTTCCTTATGAGTTAAGTGATAGCCCAAACAAGAAATAAACTATTGTTGATTTGTCGAAAGCCAAGTTCACAGTTAATGGGCCCTTTGATGGGCCCACTTTTTTCCATTAAGTAATATTTTTAACATTTAGTTTAAAAAATTAGAATACCAGTTTCGTTAATGGCCCAAAATAAGTACAGAATTTATTTAATGGCTTAATGTATTCGCTGTGTGTTTAATGTATATGAAATAAATTATTGAAAAATATAATTTTATTATTTTTGGTACGATAGAGTTTTATTATATTTGTTGATCTTTTACATCGATTTTTGTTTTAATTAGTTCATTTGGATTTGTACTGTAGTCAAGAGCATTAATTGAGGGTACTTATTATTAGCAACACCCATAAAAGAGCACATATGTTAAAAAAAAAAAATTCAGCTAACCAAATAATATATTAATTTCAATTTTTTTTATCTGGCTTGATGGTCTTTTTAATGGGAAAAAAAATAGTTACTAAAAAAAATAAAAAATAACTTTTTTTCCAAAAAATTATAATCCTGTCAATTGAGATGACTTCCTATCTCATTCATATTCTATTTTCTGTAAATGAGAATCTTGATAAGTATGTGTAGTGACAAAAAATGGTGATTGTCCGATCAATATTTTTTTTTGGTGAAGCTAGATAATAGCCAATAAAAATGACTAATGACACGACAAAAATTTCAGCTTCGTTCTTTGTCTCTCTCTTCAATCTATTTTCTACGGTAGTCATCATTTTCTTTCCATTAGACGACAAAAGAAAAAAAAATTGTCATCAATTCAAATATTCATATTGCATCGCTTCCTTTTACAATATACATATTAATTAACATGACATTATATCTTAATCTAAAATTTTAAGACCTTATGTTTGTGAGTCTTTTTTAATTATATATTTACTTTCTAAACCAAATTTAAAAAACGTGAGACTTTATTACTTAGAAACTTTTAATTTTGTATAATAAGATTTTTTTAATATACTAGTCTTAAGAATATTTTGATATTTTTACAAGTTTAAAAATAATTTATGCATATTTTCATAATATAGAAAATAATATTGTATAATTTGGATATGTCCCATACTAGGCAAGAGTAGCTTATCCAATTTTTTTTATGGTATATTAATCCAATTAATAGTGTTCAAATTTGTGCAAGGATTAACAAATTGATTCAACTTTAGGTATAAAATAATCCCAAGTTATTACATGAGGTCTCTTCTCTGTCATTTTTGTAAAGATGCACGTTTTATAATTTTGACTTTCTTTCACGATTAGATTGAGGTAGTTGGTGAGCATAATTAGAGGAAGAATGTGAGCGTAGTTTGCTTGAATTTATGATTTGAAATGAACTCAAAGTGAGATATGTATTTAGTTTGGAGGAGAATTAGATTTGAACATTATCATAATGGTACAAATTTAAGAAAAAAGATGATTTGACCCGAAAGCACAAAAGCTTTGATCTTTTGAATGAAAGTGACATTGGGTATCCGAACAAATTAGAAATTAAAGATTAATTGTGAAGAAGAGACTCCGAGATTAGCTCCTAATATTGCTTTCTTGATTGCTTTCAAGTTTCAAATCAATCCTTTGAACGAAGTCGGCAACACTACTTTACTCTGACTTGACAACATGTGAAACACCCTCATGGCCCATCACTTTGCCCTAATTTGAATTTTCAACGCAACCGTCATTGGACTGTACAGTTGTATAGATCTGAATGAATGTTAGATGAAAAATTTGGACTGATTAAATTTTAAAATTTTTAATTGTGTGATCATTAATTTTAATTTAAATAATTTTTTTAATATTAACAATTAAATTTATATATTTTTTAAGAAACGTAAGGAATTCGGATTGTTCATTCCCACTTTAAAAGAGCTATTCACTTCATAAGTTTTTTTTTATTTTAAAGAATGTGAAGTTTAATTTTTTCTCCATTTGTTTCTAGTTTCTGAAAGACGATTTAGTTTATTTAGTACTTAGATTGTTAGGTCTAACAAGCTTTAGGCTTTAAAAGATAAGTGTATAATTTACTTTTTGAACCAAAAAAAACTCCATTTGTTAATCCTTTTATTTAGTAATTAAGGTTTAGAAATATAAGAATGACTAAAAATAATTTATTTATATAATAGATTTAATTAAAACTAATGTTAAAGTCAGAAAAAATTGTTTTTCTTATTCCTACAGTTGAAAAACTCAATTTCCATTCATTTCTGATTAATCCGTAATTAAGTTTATAAATCTAAAGTTATTTATCTGAAGAAATTTTCATCATAATTCATAATATTTTTGAAATACAATCCACACAGAACCGTCACACCACAAAGGCAACTTCAGACTTGCCAAAGTAAAGTGAAAAGGGGACATTTAGGGTTTTGGTTCTGACATGATTATACAAATATATTGAAAATATATACGTACATTACAGACCTGGAGGGTACTAATCTCTGCAGACCAAAATTAAACCGAGACTCATCTAATGTTAGAATTTAGTATACTAATCCAATTGGATTATGATAAAGAGGAAAAAAAAACTGAGAATATAATACATAAAAATTCTTTCATAATTTAATTGAGCTATCATCATATAAATTGTCACATAAATATATTATTATCAACTAATGTTCCTTCTGTCGTAAAAAATACTTGTTGTGTAAGCAATATCAATTCTTAGATGGAAAGGACATACTAAGCTTTATTTGAGAATTTTATAAATATTCCACATGATATAAAAAATTATAAATTCATATTTCTTAGAAGTTAACGTATATATTTATATATTTTAAAAAATATATATTTTTAAAATTATTAATATTATTAATAATGTAAAATATGCAGATAAATTTTACTGCTAATATTTGATTTATCACCTACGATGAAATTATATAACCAAATTCGAACATATATTATTATATAATAATATTTTAAATTTTCTTTTACAGTACATATCATTTAGAGTAATATAGTTATATTAAATAACCCAGATTTTTTACTGCTCAAAATTTATCCAGTTTGGTTTTAAATAGTATACACAACACCCATGACCCCTGATATTGTTTTATTTTTGTCATATTAGCTACAAAAGTACACAGTCACTCGGTCTCTCTCATAGCTCTGCTTTCTCCAGTTTAAAAGAAAAAAATGTCCACTAAACTTGACAAGATTTGTGTGAATAAATCTAAACCAAAAATTAATTAATCACATTATAACTTGGAGAAGGGTTGAAGTATAATTCTTTGAAAAATATTGATAGAAACAAATTAGACTGATTATTTTTATATAAGAAAAAAATATCTTTTTAATTTTTCACTTATTATAAAATTGTTACTTTAGTACTTTACTCATGGAAATGTCTAAAATGATTTATTATTTATTGGAACATGTCATATTTGTTTTCTCACTTTTAAAAAATTTATTAAATTTAATTTTTTTACCAAATACATAAACTCTAAATTTAAAAAATCAAATCTAATATCTTTTAAAAAAATGAAAGCCTAAGTGTGATATGTTTTATTAAGTAAATATTTGAACAAGTAAGGGGTTAAAATTATAATTTTGAAATATTTGAGAGATCAAAATAACATTATACTCTTTATATATATATATATATATATATATATATATATATATATGCACAAAATAACTTCCTAGTATTACCTTTCAATGTACATGTGATCACTCACATGAACTAAACCACATTCATTGGATAATTAGAATGTTAGTCCATAAGAGGTTGATTTTTCAGCTGTAAAAAAGAGACTTTCACCTCACTCAAATCAATTAAATTTGAATTGGAATATCACCTTTAAGTGCTTTGGTGAGTCGTTTAAAGATTCAAACTTTATTGCACCGAAATATGATTTTCAAAAGTGTCTTAATTAACTTAACCTTAAATTTATATTATAATAATATTAATATTAGTAAAATAGACCATTAACATAAACTCATCCATCAATGCATTGCAACATTCATCATAATTGCCCCACTTTCACTTTTAGTCACATGGAGTACACCAATTCACATAATGTCTCATCAACTCACAAAACCATCTTTTACTATTAATTAATAGTTTTTTGGACCAAAATTAATTAATAGTTTTTTAGTGAAAAGAATTGATAATCTTAGAGTTATTCAAAATTTACTCATTTTCTAAAGGATTAATATTAAACAATAGTCGTTAAAATTGTTATGATATTCATTGAAAAATTATTAATTTACGTAACATAATTGGTTCCAATGGTTAAGATTAAATCAAACTCGATAATTATGATTTTCTTAAAATGAATTCCTTCTTTTAGTCTTGAACTGACACTAGGCAGTAGTGCATATGCAGATCCACATCTTTCATCATGTGAGTTAAAAGAATTTTTTTTTTTCGTTGGAAAAATAAAAATTCATATATGATGTTAATCTTAGGGAAGAAACTACATATATACAAAAGTTGGCCATGAACTTGATAACTAATTAACAAGATAATTTCTTTCGGAATATGAAAGTTTCTTTTTTATATATGGTTCAAAGATATATAATTTAGAGGTTATAATTAACTATAGTTTCTTACTTTGTATATTACGAAAAGTATGAAATCATATATATATATATATATAGTTTCTGATTATAGTGTACATATATATATATATATATCTTCAACAGCTAGAGATCTTGGTATGGTTTTTGGGAAATAACTTAACTTTTTTTTTTTTTTTTATAATTATTATGTGGGGAAATTATATATTATAACTCCACCTCTTGACACTAAATCGAGAAAAGCTGGCATCCACTCATACATATTATAAATATGGAGTTCATCGTCAGTGACCTTATTATAAATATCATTATTAGAGGAATACTTAAATTAATTCGAGCAGAATAGAATGTCTAGACTCATATATGTAAATCATTACATGAGTTTAGAAACAGTGATTATTTCTGCTAAAATTATCAAAGGCACACGCCAATATATGAAAATTGGCTTAATATAATATACTTAATAAATCGAACGGAGTTGATAACAAATAAAAATGGATTAAATTTTTGTTAATTATGTGCTGCACCAGATTTAAAGTTATCCAACTCATGCATGGGAACTATAGGGGAATTAAATAGTATAATACTGTAGGATTGTAGACATGAGTACAACACAGTTTAAAGTCAACAGTACTTTAGAATCTCAAGAGAATTGACATATTTCATTGCATTGAAAATCATATATATATAAACTGCCCCTTTCTTTTTAAAATAAACTACAATACCCAACCAAACACAATTAAACGTTGAATCACCCATATACACAGACGAGGAACTTCAGTTATGAGAATTACTTTCAAGCTAGCATCAATGTATAAAAGAGAAACTGCGTTATATTGTCCAAAGTGTAATCAGATGTCACTCATATAAACAATGAATGAAATGATGGGCCCGAGTCATGCAATATATACAGAAAGATTCAGAGTTTCACCATAAGGGAATGAAGGGAACTAGAAAGATTGAAAGTGGTTTTGATCAGAATTAGCTATGAACGAAAAGATATGAAATATATGTATGTATATTAAAACAGTGCATGACAAATAGAGACAGGAATAGCATAGAATCTACTTTTCTCAGACATTGAAGAGTACAGGTTAATCTGGCATGCATCAAACACTGAGGAAGCTGGGCCTAGCAAACTCAGCCCTCTTACATCATATGATTACTATTTACTACTCTTTCACTTTCTCATTCTCTCTTTCTCAGCACTTAAACTTGGCATCATCATCGTCAGCAGCAGTAGCCCAGTTGCCCTAAGAATGTTTCTTTGCAGACTACAATGGCGAAGGCTGTCAAAAGCTGCGAACAAATTGAACCAACTATTCATTGCCTTTCTATTCTAAACTCCGTTTTCCCTCTTGTACATATGACCTTGTCAAGATTTCGGAACACTCCCAAACTCAACACAGTCTAGATGTGACCTGTGCAATGTAAAGACTAAAGAGAGAATTTATTTTTTTTTTTAAAGTAAAAATATACCCTGATAAAGATATATTATTAATTTACTTACACCCAAACAGATGTAGATATATATAACTTTTTTCCTTATAACAATAGAACGAGTCACCAATAAATTTTTGAATGATTGTTTATCCTTTAATAAAAACATATAACGCGTACACATATTTTGTATGAAATAGAATAATTAATCTCTTTCAATTTAAAAAATATTGTAACTTATTTCTATCAAATTTTAGAAGTAAACTATAACTTCTCAACTTTCGGTTTCATGCAATATAATTTATTCTTAATTTTTTCTATCTAAATTAGACTCTAATATCACTTGTTTATGTAGCCTAAAAAAGTTGAATTTAGCAAAAGTACATTCCAAGTGAAAAACAAAGATTTTTTTTACTGTAAAGAATATGAAAAGAAATACAAAAACAGGATTTTTTTTCACCACGAGATGATAGATCAAGTTTTATACGCGAGGTTTATTTATGAACTCTAGAAAAGGTTACTTTACTGATCAGCACGCTCTTGTTATGAAACTCAGGAGTAGATTTTCATAATAATAATAACCAGGGAGAGAAAAACAGTATAGTGAAGGAAAAGGAAGAACGCCCCCAAAAACGTAAGAAGTGATTTTCCCGGGAGATCTTACGGTGTGGTCCCTTTGTGGCCTGACCAATAATGTCCTTTTGCATTCTTTTGACCTGTTTTGACCGTATATCATATTCCCTGCGACCCAATGAAAGCAAGAGAGACAGCGAGAGAGACAAAGAGATAGAGTGGTCCACCACTATACCCCCTCTCTCTCTCTCTCTCACCTCTTTGTGTGTAGTGAGTGTGAGATTCCCCAGTAGCCATAATCATGAATCCTCCCAACCCCTTCACTGGTACAAATAATGCCCTTTTTCTTTTCCCATGCCTTTCTCCTTCCCTCTCTTTCCACCACCATCCCTACCCAGACGTGCGTGTGTGTACCTTCACACACAACCCCCCAACACTCTTTACTTCGAGTAAGGAGAAATAGGGGAGGATCTTTTTTTTTTTTTTTTTTTTAATATATTTTTTAATTTTAAAATTATTATATATAAAAAAATTTTACAATTTCTTAATAATAATTTATTTAAAAAGCTAACTTTTCTTAAAAAAAAAGAAGTGCGTTTTACATTCAAGAAGGCACAGGATCCTCCTGCGCATGAGAGGATCCACGGGCCTTTACTTCACCACTATTACTGACGTTATTATTATTTTACACAGACCTCGTCGATATTTTGATCGTTTTGAAATAGATTTGTTGCTTGAAAAACTCTTTATATATATATATATATAAAATGTGAGTAAAGAGAAAGCAGATGAAGGGACCGATATAGAATAAGCTAGCTAGCTATGCTGCTAGATAGTAGCTGTTAGCCTGTTACTACTACGTGCTTATAGGACCATGCCCTACTCTATGCTACCCAGATAAGCCTAAGCTTGTTATGGATTCTTCTCTTTCTCTCTCAGGCTTCTTATCATACCATGGGGGGAAGCTGGTCCACACTTAGTTCATTTTCATACCAATTATAGCATCATATCATTACAATGTCTATCTGGGAGGCAGCAACGAATTCATATCTTGTGATTTCTTTTCTAGTGCTTTTCCCACTTATATTTTCTCATTTTTTTCATCCATCGCCTTTACACTATTATTCACTGTTTTCATCTTTCTTCAATTTAGGCTTGGATTTGGATATGGCTCGAGTGTTAATAGTCTTTAGGAGTTCCATGGACTGGTTTCTAGACTAATGGCAAAGGAAAGAGATCGCAGAGTATCATGGAATTGCTTTTGTTTTCTTAATAGTATATACCGGAACTACCTATTGATTGTTGAATTCTTCTACACTTTGGTGTCCTCTAGCTTATATAGTTTTCCTTCTTATGTCACATTATTTGATCTCTTTTTCATCTAATTATATACAATAACGCATAGAGAATGCAGAGAGTTAACCAGAAAATAACATTCAGTAATAATGTAAAACAATGTGTGAGTGTGAGAAAAGTTAGGTCTTGGAATAGATGTCTTACAGGTTCAGTTCTCACAAAGGAAGTTTTCAGATTAATGTAATATTGTGGTTTATTTTTATTAGGTTAAGAAAAAGCCACTTTTTTATATAGTTAAAATAGCATTTTTTATCATTTCATTAACCAAGATTCACTCTCCGTAATATCATATATTATGTAACCCAGATTTTAATCACCCACAAATTTCTTAGGGAACAAAATAATTAATCGGAACAAAATGATAATGATCATATGACTAAATAACCATCATAAAATAATTATTATATTCTCACCAAAATGGCATTTTAAAGAAAGTTAATTTGTCATTTACATACTATGCCACAATATCATAATCACGCATTGGTCATATATGTAACATGGCCATCAGATATAACCCATAAAGTGCCCATAACAGAAAAGAAAACATAGTTAGTATGTTTCACAGTTCATGAGACAGCAGAACGGCCACAACATAGAATTGTGCAGTAAGAAATTAAAAAATATTAATTAGTTTTGGTATAATTTTATAGCAGTTAATTTGGTGTACTGGTACTAATAAAATCATTCTTTTAATGACTTTTACTCTTTTTCTAAATGGTTTTAATAATACTGATAAATTAAATCAATTACAACATAAGCGTATCAAGATTAACCTAAGAAATTAGGATTCTTTTATAACTTCCATGTTATATTGTCGGGAACAATTACTAATTCACCGAAAGTTTGGTTTCTTGTGGGTTTCCCATGAAATTCCTCATTTAAAGAGTATGATGAAATGATTATCTCATGAAATAAATAACAAAATGGGAATATCTGTTCCCCACAAGGTATGAATGTTGCTCTGCAAGTTACATATTATGCAGCATCATCATATTCATCACACTCACAAGAAACCAGAAAAAATAAACGAAAAGAACCCTAAAAACGCAAAGTTTTTTTTGAAACGGAGGAAAAAGAAGAGATAAACATGTACCTTTGCTCAGTCCTGAGGAAGCAGAACCCTGTGACTTTGAAAATGACAATGCCGTGCTTGCTTTGTGGATGGAATAACAAGACCTAGACCTATATATACTTATTACGCTTATGACCTCAATAGTTAGTAATATCAGTATTCACAGTAGTACTGCTCGATCTGTAATTAACTAAGAAAATTATACATAAATCAGCAGCAACAAATTAAGAAATCAAAGAAAATAATATACATGTATAATATCAAATTTTGAAGATATATCATCATCCATATTCTCCATGTATGTACATGGAATATGCTTGGCTCCTCATACGCCATCCACGGAGGCCATCGATTCTCCGGTGGGCTCTGCAAATGGCATACAGGGAGCCAGGCACATACTCATAATCTCACATGCATCTATATGTGTGTGTGTGTGTGTGTGTGTGCATACATCTAATTTACCTATCATGCACCCTTACATGATCTGTAAAATCTCTCTTAATTAATTCTAAGCTACGAGTGAATATGCAAGAACATGAACGGAATCCTATATATTTACACAGATATATTATAGGATGCTGCTGTGGAAAGCAAAGCATAACCTTCTGAGATGTGTATTATTTGTGTGCGACAAATAAGAATCTCTCGGCGAAAAGAAAAATAAAAAAGGAATTGATCTTGCCATACCAAAGCCCTATATGATAATATGAAGAGCTAGGAGGAGGAGTTGATGATCATGAAATGAAACCTAGATGTTAACATCTCCCTCCCCTCACTGTCAAGAGGAAGAAGATGCAAGAATTGCTGTGTGTGTGTGTGTGTGTGAGAGAGAGAGAGAGAGAGAGAAGGAGGAAGATCAGTGGAGGGGGAGAATTGGAGAGAAGGAGGTATATATTGTTGAGGTGGGGGAGCAAGAGAGATCTATGAGAGATTTGGGAAGCCGAGGTCATAATCAAATATTGGGGTTCAAAAGCCCCACACAAAACCCTACTCAATTGGCATAAAACTAGCAAACCCAGTAAGCTATAAAGTATGAAAGTAGGGAAAAGGATTAAGGGGTCGCCCTAATAATAGTGTGGTTTTCACAGGGAGAAAGGAGGAAGACAATATGTGGGGTTGTGGTTGCACCCATCCCCTCTAAATATAGAGATGTAACAAAAAGAGAGAGAAAGAGTGAGGATTAAACTTACACTAAACTATTTAAGTATCTCTTATTTGATTGTGTAATAAAAAGTATTTTTCTAAGACACAGTACTAGTACTAATCAAATTCATTCTATTAATAAGAATTAATAATAAATAAATATCTAAAAATTATATCCAAGTTAGAGTCTTTGGTTGGACTACTAACCACGCAATTTCCTAAGCTGACCTTATGGTGTGTAGTGTGTTTGAAATCTCCTTTTCTGGGTCGTAAAGGCAAGTGTGCTTTTCTATTCTCTGAACCTCATTTTTGTCTGGGAGTGCTTGGAGCGCATATGGATTCCTCCTCACTCCTATCAACTTTCTTTATATTAAAATAAAGCTAAAAGAAAAGAGAGAGAGAGAGAAAGATAAAGCGAGAAAGAAAATATTACCATATAATAGTCTCTTCTTTTTCTTTTTTACGCCATCCCACACTCAAGCCTCTTCTTTTAATTTATCCTTCTCGTTACATCCCCTTCCTTAGCTTTCTTTTTTTTTATATATATATATATATATTATCTCTTAGTATTTAGTCTAGCTCTTAACAATATGATACTGATTAATTCAAAATTAAATATTATTGGATTCAATATTGAGAGAAGCTCTCCTAACAAAGGCAAAAATCAAACTTGAGATCTTACTTAAAAAACACCAAACTCTTTACTACTTTGACTAATATTTATAACTTTCTTTCTTTCTTTTTGTCCATGTAATCATATTTTATTACCAATTGTTCATAATGCTCCTAGGCTCCTACGTTGTTTCAGCGTCAACTTCGCACTAGCCCTATATATTCTGTTCAGATTTTAGAATAATCCCTTGCCCACATTGTCACCCAATTCCTTTACTCCCATTCTGTTAATTCAGATATATAACTCGCATATCTAATTTCCTAACTATTTATTAGCCCCTTTATTTGTTTTCCTCCTATAACACTGACACTACAATTGTATTTATATATTCATGGATATAGAAAGTTGCTAGGCGCTAAATTGAACCTTGAAAAAGTAGTAAAATTGCTCATTTAATCGTTAATTTTTTATTCTTCATTTTTCCTCTCGATACTTTATATATACACAGCTAATAGATAGATAGATAGATAGACACTCAGCTTATGTTAATTTCAACGCTGAAAAGGGGAAAAACAGTGTGTTTTAACTATTAATTGATTTTTTATCCAAAACCTTGATCGGTATTTTCTATGCATTAATTAATAATTAACTACTTGGTTTCATAGATACCCTTGCCACCGAAAGACAGATTGAGTTGCAGATTTAATTTTACATAAATTCGTATAGTCATATAATTTTATGTCGAGAAAAAACAAGATAAGATGAGGGAAAACTAAATGAAAAGCGAAATTGAAAAGAAAGATGAATTGGGAGACAGGAGGGGCTTTATGATGTGATTTACAAATTGATTATAAATTTGTCCTTTTGAATTTTTTAGCTGCTTTATAAAAGGGACTTGGGTACTACTAATTCACTTTTTATGTGTTGGATACCTTTTGAATTTTTATACATGGACAAATAAAATTGGAAAGGCATAAAAGTCAATTTGTATAATGATTTAATTGCAAATCATACAGTTAAATGGATAGTGTTCATATATACACATTCTTCAATTTTTGACAAATAATAACTTTGACTGACTTTTGTTCTGGAAAAGTAGAACATTCAACCCCATGAGCGCAATCATTTCACTCTGCTTAGAATATGGGGAAAATCATGTAATACAGAGAAATTAAAGTCTATAAAAAAATCTCAACCATGTTAGACCTATGAGCCTATCTCAATAAGTAGTGGTGACAGGAGGGTAACAACAATCACAGTGCAAAAGCAAAAAGATAGCTAGCCAATTTTTAATATTATATTACGCACTGAAGGTTTTGATCAAGGGTAGAGAAAGAAAATTTTGCTTTCCTAAGTGGAAGAAAAATCTGTGGTATGCATGTTTTGTTGACTAAATGGGTCGTGTGGAGTTATGTGTTTCTTTATTTTAATTTTGACTTTAATTGAGAGTTAAATTTGAATTCAAATTCTGTAATAACTTAAAATTATTGAATTAAAATTCATGACTAATACATACTTTTATCTGCACCAGTGTGATAACTTTTTTTTAGCAATTAAGAGATTGTTGGGACGGAATATGAGTTTTAATTAAATAGAAGTTATAATAAAGGTTTAATGTAAAAGCATTTGCAAACTAGACACTTGTTTCTCATTTTTCTTTAGTATGCTCTTCTAATTTTTTTCGGTTTTAAATTTAAGTAAGTAATTCTGCTCTTTCCAAAAAATATTTAAATTACACAAATTTTTACTTAAAAATTACGCTCTCTTTTCTTAAAATAAAAGAATTCACAATTAAATATTTAAATTACATAATTCATTTTTCTTTAAAATATTCTTCTATGTATATTTTTAATTTAGTTAAAATATTTTTCTCTTTCCAAAAAGATATTTAGATTACACAATTTTTTTATTTTTAAAATTATTAAATCTTTACATTTATTATTTATGTAATGTAACTAATTAAATAGGCATTAGACTATTATGAAATATCTATTTTTAAAAATTTTAATAAATATATTTTCTAATAGTATTAAGATAAAATTTCAAAATTTTAAGAAATCATATTAAAATAAACTTTTAAGAAAACGTACAAAATTTACTTATGTAAGATAATATAATGGGAAAATAATAAAAAGCTCTTTTATCTATGTGACACAAACTGTGTATATATGAACGTACATGACAGTGAATTGATGTAACCTAATTTAGTTTTAGCCAATATCATTCATGGCTATTCCTGCTATCTTTTAACCTATTTGATGGAAATCTTTCTCTTTTCTCTCTTTCTCTCTGCCGAACCCCATCTTTTTCTTTTTGTTTGGTTGTGTGGGTTTCCAAGTTCACAGTATTTTGAAAGTTCTAATTGAGTTTCATGCCTTGTTATATAATTTATTTACATATAAATATAGTAAAATTGACACACACATATATATAGATCTGGAAGCCACATCAAATATATATGCAGCCTCATTTGTACATGGCTATGTAGCCAAAGACACCTTGTTTGATTGATCTACGAATGGTCGATATCTTCAAGAGAATCTCTGGCTGTCATAATATGGCCACCAATAGAATTTTAGGGTTGACAACGAAAACAACAGGTGTCAGGTTCATCTTCCATTTTCAACCTTTGTTTACTATTATCACACTTTACACAGCTGTAAGTTTTTGTGTCCATAAATATTTAATCACAGATATCATTTATATATATATATATATATATTCAAAACGGATCCTTTGCATTAGAGGGTTCTTTATAGTTTCTGACAGTTGAATGAAAATTTTAATGATCTAAATTTGTGAAGATTCGAGTTCAAAATGATTACTATTGCAGAATTGGGTTCATATATGTTTGATTAATTGAGAGAAAAACTGTGATTGAAAACAAATTAAAATGGACTAATTAAAAAAAAAAAAAGAGAGAGAATGGTTTGTCTTAATTTATGTGTATATGTTTTAGTGTGAAGGAGAAAAACATAAGAATTGATTTTGTGATTTTGTTTGGTTTGTGAAATTTTGGGTGGCCAAATATATAAAGCAAAAGGTGAAAAAATGAAAGAAAGATGAAAGAAAAAGAAATGAAAGAACAATAAGATGTGACATTGTATGACATTAGATTGAGAATCCCAAACTACTTATATCTGCTTTCCTTTTCTTCCCTCTCTGTCTTTGTATATATTTGCTGTCTTCAACTGAATTACAAGCTTTTCTCTATAACTTGAAATCACTTTCAAGTTCATAGCTTCACACATTTGATTCGGTTAATGCAAGTGGGTTAATTGAGCTTGAAAGTTTGGAAGAAAACAAAGAAATTTGATGTGGATTATTCCTTGATTTATATAATTAGCGGGAGAGGTGAGGAAAGATTAAAGCCAGTTTAAGCCTACTTTATATAGTTGAGTGTTTGACCAATAGTCCTTAATTCAATAGTTTAATATATTAGTTAAAGTATTTTAGTTTGATTTTTCTGGGATTTACATATTTTCTTGGAACTAAAAATTGGAATAACATTGCACTAATTAATTTGATATGTCTTGGAAGTGTGTGTGTGTGTATATATATATTATCTTTAAAAATTATTTGGTGAAGAGATTTGGAATTTCAAGCAAAATTCAAAGATACTGTGATGGTCATAATAAAAATATATGTGATGAGGTCTGAGTAAAGTAAAAGAAAGAGAAAGGAGGAAAGGTAGAAGAAAGGCCCCCTTCTCTTTGTTTTGGAATTATTGTTAAATTAAAATTAAAAAGTAATGACAGAGAATCAATTAAGTTAAAAAAAAGTAGTGGGAGTGGAGAAAATTAATTAAAGCAAAGATATAAAACATTAAGGAGGTTTTTTTTTCTGCATAGAAATATAAGTTAATTATCTAGATTTATGTAATACTCATGAAATAAATAATAATAATAATAATAATAATAAGATAAATTAAATTATTTTAAGAGCTGAAGAAAGGGAGAGAAATTCACTTAGGATAGGGTAAAATTTACATAATAGTTGAATACTCAAAAGCGAACTTAAGCAGTACTAAATATAGATGCAAATAAAATTTTATTTGAGAAGGTATCCAATATGAGTACTTAAGTCTTATCTTATGTATTCCTAACACTTATAGCTCAACAGAGTATGAAAACCAAGTATCTGTAAGAACAATATGATAAAGTGAAATATTCTCCACTTACATTATTTAATATTCTAATTATCCCCACTCACATTATTAAACTATCCTAATTACACCTTATAATCTCATATACGTATCATCTTTCTTTGCATTTCTTCCCTTCCCGTCACTACGCAAATCACACTTCTTCCTTCCAACAATTGTTCATCCTCATCGGTGAGCGACTGGCGACCCACCAGCAGCCTCATCGGCCTCCTAGCGATCCCTTACCAGCTACACATCGCCGGAAAATCGTGACTTCGCATACCGTCACTGTGTAAAATTTTCTTCAACCAACCAAAGCTTCCTCCAACCTCGTTCCTCCTCACCGGCACTTCCTCCCAACCATAGTAGCTACACCAGCCCGTGAACCATCGATAACAGCCACTACATCGCTGAAAATTTGACAAATTTCAAGCAAGTAAGAACAAAGTGAATTCTGAGTCAAATTTCACAAAAATTACTACGTTTTGCTTTAATTTAGCTTAGGGCTTTTGTTTTTACATCAATTTCACACCTTTCTCCTTTAATTGCATTGATCAATTTGGTCTAATTTGCCTTAGATTGAAGAACCCTAATACATGGCACTGTTCAATTGAAAAAGAGGCAAATTTGAGCTCAATTAGGGGTGCTTGCTTCAAATTGAGTTAGGATTATATATCATAGGTGAATTTTGCATCATTCTCTTTTGAAATCGTTGATCAATTGTGATTTTTAGCCTCCAGATTGAAAAAATCCCAAATTATAGGTATAGGTGTGATCTTGGAAGGAGATTAAATTTGAATTTTTGGGGCTTCTCATATATTATTATGCATCTAGGAAGTGATTTAGGATTTTTGAAAATTTTAATTTGAATTATAAGTTGAATTACTAATTTTTTTCATATTTTTTCTAGATTTTTCATAGAGAAAAAAAGAGGAAATTTGAATGGGAAATCTTATATGGCTTGATTAAATAATAATGAACAATAATGCAAGTCAAATAAAGGATTTTGAAATTTAATTGAATAACTTCTAAGTGACACTGAAGTTGATAGGATTAAGCAAATTATAAGCATATGAACATTTTAAAGACATTGGAATTTGTTATGAATTATTTAAGTTTAGATGTTTCTTAAAATACGATATTGAAGGTATATCATTTGTATTTAAGGTTATAGCAGTTGCACTTTACGCTACGGTAAAAGAAGTTGAATTATGCGTACTTCGATTAGATGAGTAGATAATCCCAATTATACAGAATATTGTTTTAAATTATCCATTTTTATTTTATTGTAAATGTTTGATATCTCTAGTATATGGGGGTAGACTTCTAAATTTTTAAATTTTATTTTGTATTCCAAGACTTGGAAATTTTTTGGTTCATGAGTATTATGATTATGTATTTTGAATTATTAAAAATATTGAAATCTGAACTCTGAAGTGGTATAACTTTGAAATTCTGAATTTGAACATGGATGTATATATATATTTCAAGATATTAGGAATGTGCCTAAAACAGAACCCTATAGCTAACAGCAGTAGGCGTTAGCCATAATGCACTGTGATTGGTAATCTAATATGGTTAGGTATGATGCCTTCACCTCTATATTCTATTTGAGGCCTAAGGTTATTATTATAATTATTCAAAATTTAAGGTTGAAAATGAGTAACTGCTCTGATCTGTTTTCACAAACCTTGAGCTAGTTCTTTATTGTGAAACTTGACTAGTTCTATAGAAGATTCCTAATATATTCTGTTGATGGTTTTTCTCTGCTCTCACTACTATTAATTTATGGTTGTAAGTTATCTGGTTTTTAAACAACGAAAAACTTACCATTGTAAGTCAGTTCCTTTTCTTGCAATATTAGAATTATCTGCTCATTGATTTTCCACTCATCCCATTATTTAACAATTTTTAAATTCCAATGCCGATCTAGAACACCCACTTATAGAGTAGGAACCGTTGTGTTTTTATTCTTTTGGCGAGCCTAGCCTATTGCTAGAGTAATAGTTTTCTTGTTTTGTAATTAGATTTAGTTATTTCCTCCTATACAGGCTAAATATTTTGAAGTATTACCATAGTTATGGGTTGTGTTATAATTATGTGTGAGAGAGCGGAACTCTCTAATCTGTTGTATGTCAGCTGACTTTGCTGTAGAAATTTGGGGAGGTCTATGTTATGGGAATACTTTGCCAAACTTTCTACACAGAGATTTAACTGATTTCTTTGATAATTATATGCAGAGTTATGAGTTTTGATGTTTAATCAATAAGGGTCTATATATTGTTAAGTTCTATTGTCTGGTGATAGTTAATAGGTTCACAGGGATGAAGGATGCATCATTTTTCGTACTAGTCATATCTTATTGGCTCAAGTCGTGATAATTTAATTTTAAATCCTTCTAATATTAATTGATATCTTTAGAGAACTAATATTTAACTTAAATAATTTAGATACTTATAATTCTTAAGAACAACAGAACTAAAATGGAAAACTAAAAATTTCCCATTTTTCTCTTTATTAAATAGTAATTAACATTAGAAATATAGGAAACTTACATGTCATCTCCGGCAATTCAACTTTTGGAGGAAATGAAGAGGTAATATAAAATATTCTCCCACATATTTTTCCTTACTCGGTTTCTGAGTAAAATCCTAATCAAATATTAAATTAGATAATTCACCCTTTTACTCTTCTTTTCCCCTAATTCTCCCTATCAACTTCTAATGATGGCATGGCTAATTCCTATCTTTAATTGAGAGGGAACGGCTGGATTGGTAGAGACTTGTTTGCAAATTGGAATAATTTTGATTTAATTTTTTCTTCGAAGGTTAGTTGATAATATTTTTTTCTAACTCCTAGTTCCTCCTTTTGAGTATATTATAAAAGAATGTTGTGAAATTTTTTATCTTCTCCCTTTCCTTTACACGTTTATGTCTATACATATATGACCTAATCATAAAGGTGTCTTTAATTATAAGTATATTAATGAAAAATTAAATACTCACAGAATATTAAAGAGCTTGAAATACATCTACTATTTATATCAATATTTGGATGACAATGAAATGTCACATTCGCCCATTTGGATGCTTCGTAGATTTTTCTCTTGGTAGGATTCTATTTGATGAAGAGAACAAAAGTATCATAAAACGGAGAAGAAGAAAACAGAAATGAGAAATCTTCTATGAATCTTTCGTACGAGAACAATATTACATATATACTTTGGAATCATTTTATCCCTATTTAAGTCGTGTTGAAATAATTTTTTTAAAATTAAATTCTGCATTATATTACAGTTATTAAAAGTAAAAAAAACAGATGAATGACACTTCGTAAATTTCAAAAGCACCATATTTTAAATTAATGTACAATATTCACTTTCTCAAATTTGAGACCAAACTTTACTCTTTGATATTTTATAAAAGTTATAATCCTAACAACGCAATTAAAACGTAAAGTACATGTCAAATAAGTGATAATCTTTCCCATAAATTAAGAAATAAAAAGAAAAAATTCATTAGCCAAACATGCAACCACAAACAAACCACACAATCATTTCCCATTACTTTGTTTTCTTCTAAAGTTTATCTCCTTGAAACCAATAACCCCGTTGATTTTTTTTTTTTTTCGAACGAAAATAGACCTCTATATATGTGACTTGGCAAAGTTCAAATATTCTAGGCGAAGAAAGTGATATTATATATGCAATGTTTTTAAATCATTAAAGGATAAAATGTGCACATACATTTAAAAAACCTGAGCGAGTTAGATGTGGAATTTAAAACTGTGTGACGGTTTTGAAATAAACTTTAGAAATAAATATAGACTAACACTATTTTGGTCCTCTTAATGATCAACTGATTTCAGCAGTCATTATAGCGAAATTGTAATGTAGATTTTTTCTATTCAAAGTAAATAGATTAATATGCAATTAAACATGTTATCTTTACTTCTTATATTTACATATTCCTTTATAATTAACTTCTTTTAAGTTTAAAATAAATCCATACACAAAAAACTTATCTCATTCTCTCTCTCTCTCTCTCTTTTTATCAAATCATCATAGCATATTAATATAATTAAATATAGAACAAAATTTAAAAAATAATTTAATATCAATAGTGCAATTAACTTTTGGCAAAGCTTTTTTGTGTACGAATATTCCTAGCCGTATGAATATGCCTGTGCAATCCATCAGCAATTGATATGATCGATGGATTGGTCTAAAGTTACTACGCCAACTCATGAGCTTCAAACATATATAGTTTATGTCATTTCATCGTAGGACCTGCATTTTCATTAGTTCCTTTTGTTAATTTGTCTGAAACGAACACTAAAATTAAAATAATGAAAAAAATACAAGTAAATTAAAAAAATAAATCCTTTAATTGGCAGTTTGAATGAAAATTGCAAAAATAAAACATAATTATTATGAAAGAAAGTGGGGTTTCTTTCTTTCGTTTAATGTTTTTTCTTTTTTTAGATGGTTTGGTTATTCCTTTACGGGGCTGAGTGCAATATGGTCAGTAATTTTGTTCTGTCCCCACCATGTTGGATGGCTATTGATCACAAGTGTTATGACTGAACCCAGGGAAGATGAACAAGTGACGTCCCCACAAAATTAATAATATACGACAATATATATAAACATAGATTGATGGAACAAATCATAAAATATGATTATATATATATATATATATATATATAAATATTGAAAATGAAAAAGGTTTCATTTTGCCATTAGACCTAGAGGAAATAATTTTTAATTTGCCATAACTTTTTCCATTTATTTTAATGTATATATATTTTATTTTATTTTACTGAGATTAATTTGAGCTTGAAACGCTAATAAAATCATACTCAACCGTAAGATTTTCCTTTCACTTTGATTACATTGCCATTGTAACTTTTTGAACTTTTGAATGAGTGCAAAGAGAAATATAATTTTTTTCTGGCATTATGGCTGGCAAAGCCTTTCGGGAAGATTATTGACCGTTAAAGGAAGGAACATAATAATATAATTACATAAAAAGTTAATATTGGAGGATCCCACAGGAACTGTATTGCAGTGTCATTGGACCAGAATTATGTTTTATTTACAAAAAATTGGATGACTTGTATATGGACTAAAAGCTAAGTAATAAACTGTAAAGTAAACGCCTCATGGTTAACTTGTTAGGGTAAAAAGACCACGAAATAAAAGTTTAATTGTAGGAGTAGAGATTACCTTTCTATTGTGATCACGGGACAGCTATTTGTAATTAAAAAAAACTCACTGTAAATATATCTATCATGATATTCCAGTTCATAGAACAGAATAAAATGTTTTTTATTTGAAAAAAAAAAAAAAAGATAAGACAAAAGCATGTTGTATTGAATATGTATATATCACTTACAAATCTGACTTCAAAAGTGCTACCAGTTAGCACGTTTTCATTCTTACATCAAATTAATCAAGCATTAATTAATTGGTCCAATATTTATTTAATTAACTTCAATGTTGGGTGAAGCAACCAAAGCATAAAAATGAAGAAAACAAAAATTTGCTTGCAAAGACATTTTTAAAATACAGAGTAGTTAGCCCTAGAAAAGGCTGAAAGGGTTGCAACTGGTGTAGAAATTTGAAGGGCAGGGTTAATGGATTAATATATATATATATATATATATATATATATATATATATATAGTTACACACTTAATAATTTAAACAATAGTTAATTAGCAGCTAGTACTAGAACTTTATGAACAGAAATTTGAAGATGTGATGAAGTGTCTTTTGTGTGGCATGTAAGTCTTTTTATAGTCTCAGAATTAGTAAGTTAGATACTAAAATGGGATAGAAAGTAGAAGCTGTCTTTCTACATACTTCTTCTGCATAAAAGAACATCAGAAAAGTTAAAATGTATGGACAATATGCATTGGTTGCAGAGGGAGAGAACATGGTGCTGGGGACAATAAGGCGGAGGAAGAAGAAGACAAACTTAGACATATATATATATATATATATATATATATATATATATATATCTGTATATACACACATATATATATATTTTATAGCTACTTAATAATAATGCATAAGGCATATGGTTAAAGTGAAAAAATACATCACATTCAATGTTAAACCACGAGCATATATATACAAACACCCACCACTTTGCCCCTTTCTACTGCATCACCCACACACACACACACACACACACATGTATATGATGTAGTAATAAAACTTCATTTAGTAGAACATATTTTAGATGGGAGAATTTATAATTGACATATACTGACTTCAGTTATTTTTTGTTGGCACAAGCTTATTGTATCACTGATCTGATGAATTTATCATTGAGGCATTTTTGTGTAGGCACAATTAATCTTATATGTATAGGCTCACTCTTCAAATTTGCCTACCAGTAAAACCGGTCAAATTTGATTATTTTTGTGGCTAAATCAAAGTTTTGACATTCTGTTGTAGAGATTTGTAATGTTCAATGGACTCTAGCTAACTTATTCTATGAAGATTTGTGTCTGTTCAAAATATTTTAACTAATTTGCACAATCTTATGCACTAATATCAATTATAAATATTTACAATATATATAGTATTCCATTATAAAATATTTTACATAATTGTACTTTGTGTTTGTGTGTGTGTATGATAGATTTACTATAGTTTATTCTCAGTCAAATTATTGAAAGGTGAACTGCTCTTTATCATGTTCAACGACTTGTTTAATTTTAACATTGGGAGAGGTTTACGGTTATATCTCATATTAATGTCGTAAACTTTTATTGGTGAATTTGCCAACTAAGTAAGATTCATAGGTTCATTATAGCTTTTACTAATTAAGTGCTAACCGCCCCAATGTCTAAACATAAATAATTAAGATAAAGAGTATATATACCTAATTTAACCGTTAGATAAATCTCTTGAAATTGAGTAGTGGAAAGTTTTATTCTTGACGTTTTATCCTTGTCATAATAGATTTTCACCATGTAATTAAAATAAACTAGCACAAATGTTTAGACGTCTAGTTAGAAATCTAAAATCAATAACATTCAACATTTTAAGAGGTTAATTTTTTTAGATCATTTAATGCGAATTATGAGTGAAGATAGAGAAAGAAAAGTAAAGAAAGAGTGGGGAAGAGTAGGGCAACTAGAATGAAAAGATGAGACGAGAATGAGTTCTAAAAAGAACAACACCTGAAAAGTTAAATTTCCAAATAAAAAATATATATAAAGAATTTTTTTAAAAAAATTCAGTTATGTAATGTTAAAATAAAACACAAAGTTTTTGTATAAAATTTGATTTGTACTTCTAGAAAAGGGTGCAGAATGAGGTAGGGGGTTTCTTTGTATGAAGAAATAGACAAGGGATCAAGAAGGAAAAGAGAAGAAAAGAGAATAAAAAGGGTAAGATAATAAGAGAGGAGGGAAGCTTTATATAAATATAATTTATCGTGTAGAGTGTTGGAAGCAAGTAGTGTGGGAATCATGGTGTCAGATTTCTCTTGGTTTTGTTGTGCCTGCACACACTCCTCACAACTCTCTCTTTCTAGATCCATTCCTTCTTTCTCAAAATTTGTGTTAATTAATTAATTAATTAGTATATCAAAACCCTTCTTATAATATAAGGATCCAAGATCACTTTGATGGTCATCTTTTTGGAAACTATAATATATATATATATATATATATGTAAGAATTGGCATGGACTGATTAGTTTTTTGGTTAAATCAAAGGCAAAGTATTTATGTTGAGATTATTAAAGTATTTGGGACAGATGCAGTTATTTTATAAGTAACGACTCTTTTTAATATGCTGATATTTAATATGTATATTTAGTGTCATCTAAAGTTCTAAACCATCCAAAGATCTAAAATGATACTAGTTTAAGCAATATCTTACATATAATTAATTCGCAAACTTTGGTTTTTTTTTTTTTTTTATGAATTTATGTATGATTAGAATTTGAACTTTGAGATTTTGTTCATTCTCTTAATTAGTTTGTTAAAAATAATACAAAGTGTGTGTGTGTATATATATATTAGCAAGCGTGCCTTACAATTTAAGATTACATTTTGAAAATACAAGGTTTAATCACATAGCATTTATATTCACATTCACCACTAAAGCAATTCTATAGCTAATATTTGATAAATAAAAAGAACTATTTTCATTCAACGAAATTTAAATAGATGGGTATATATATCAATAAACAAAATTCATTGTATTTATGTTGTTTGAAACATATGTACGACCCATGCTTAAAATTTTCATATATTCAAATAGAGTAAAACTTTATTATGGTCCTACATAACTAGGGTAATTTTCAATTTAATTTTTATAAATTTTCCTTTTCAATTTAATCCCTCATAGATGAAGTGTTTCTCAATTGAATCATTTATAGAATTATTTTCTTAGTTTGATCCTTTATATATAGATACTTTTTAATTAGTTCCTCAAAATTTAATTTATTGCCAATAATATTTTTCATATTTTAAAAATTTTTTTGATAACAATTTTATTTGTAGGAGATTAAATTAAAAAATAACCAAATTAAAGATAGTGATTAATTTTATGAGAGACAAATTTTTAAAAAATAATTATGTGAAAGACTGAATTTATAAATATATATATATATATATATATAGCTATCTATAAAAGATCAAAATAAAATTTGAGTCCATTTAAATACTTGAAAACCAAAAGTATCCACCTACCAAAAAACGCAACGGTAGGGTATGGTTTTTGTTAAATTTGTAAGCCTGTGTGGTTGCTTCCTCGAACCGCTCGCAAACACTCTGAAGCACTCAGCCATTCGTGGTGAGGGTGCTTGTGCAGAAGTGCATGTGCTTCTCTCTCTCTTTCCCTTTCTCTCACGCAGTCCAGCCATATACATCAATTTATGAAGCTACAATATACATATTTGTATAAACATTCTCTCTCTCTCTCTCTCTCTCACACACACACACACACACACACACACACACACACACACACACACACTCACACATATATGATATAGTACTATATATATTTATATCAGTCAATTCGAGAAGCTAAATAAGAAGGGGTTTGAGTTGGTGAATCTTGGATTTAACAGAAGCAAACACGCCTGTCTTAGTGAATGTACCCTCTCTCCCATAACCCTTTTTCCATACGTTGCTCCCCTTTTTAGGAGAAACCAATTGTTCTTTTGGTTTGGCTTAATCTGTGTTTCTCTTATTCACTCTCTCTCCTTCTCTGTCTCTTTCTTCTTTCCTCTCTAAAACCCTATTATATATATATGCCTCTCTTCCTCATGCGCATCCCACTAGTCATTTTTTGTAACGTGTTCTCCTTTCAGCTAACTTTCATTTCTATTTTCTCTTTGTTTTCTTCTATTTGTATTTAAGTCTCAACTAATTATACTGCTTGTACAAATTTTGAACTTTGTTTATTTACTTTAAGCTCTTCCTCTTCTCCACTTCACTAACTTAGCTATCCAATTAACTACTTCAGGTATCTCATCTTTCTGTATCTTAATCTCTAAGCTTTTCGTTTTCAATATATCTTCTTTTTTTATTTATTCCTAATTATTAATAGTCGTGATTATTGTGATACTAAAGTGTCGACAGCATTACAGTTTAAACTTTCAGTATTTATAATTATCATAATGGTTTAGCTTAAATTTTTTTTTGGTCACTACTTAGGTGTGATGGAGACCTTCAATTTGTACATTTAACTTTATTTTTCTGGGATAAATTTGTTGAACTATTTATGGGATGATAAATCTTAATTCAAATTAAATATAGATTTAATATCAAAATACGATCTGTCTTAATCCAATAACATTTTATATTTTTTATATTTGTACACAAAATACCTTATATACAATATTTAAGGGAAAACCAAATATGGGAAAAAAAAATCTAACAAATATATAAATAGGTAATAGATAAAATTTGTAGTATACAGTTTAATTTTTTACACATATAATTATACTTATTATTATTAATTACAAATAATTATATTTATTATTAATTATCATTATTATTGTTATTAAGATGGTATCCTATATACCATTGATATTAGATGGATATAGATATTCGAAGGTTAAATGTAAATCCACCATGTATATAGTTCATTCAATATTAGTTTTTACTATTTATATCCTGTACAATATTCAATAAATATTAAGTGTATTTTTTTTTTCCTAGCAAATACTACTAGATACTCAAAATACTCGAACCCATATACCATCTATATATAGCCTCTTATTTAATTAGTACAATGACTGGAATACTTCAATTAAAATAGAATTGAACAAGATTATATTTATAATGAGATAGGTTATATAAATTCCATGGAAGTCATATATAGAATTTAGGCCATCAAATACTTTTATGTGTTTAAAAGCGACTTGGTCAACAATAAACTCCAAAATCCTTTTGTTTGGCCAGAAATGAGAGCTTATAATTAAATAGGTATTTATTAAAAGGATAATTGGTGGCTACAGAACTGTTTATTTTCAGTATCTAATGGATTAAATGAGACGAGTGAAATTTTAGAAGTTACGAATAATGAGTGATTATTTAATAACTACCTTAATTTTTAAATATAAATAAATAAAAGATAAATTATCATTAACACAATAACATGCATGTGAAATTAATAGTTAATATAATGTAACAAACTATAGAATTAAATGCAATTTTCAAGTTCATAAAATTTCAAACAAAATTCATATAATAATTCATTTGCATATTAATAACATAAATTATTGTATATGTTAAATGCTCCTGTTCCACTTTTGACTACTTAAATATCTACTCGTTTGAATGTCATTATTGTGTACTATTTATGTATTTTTCATATTGCAAGTGTCACATCAAAAAGTCTCTTCCAACAAAAAAAAAACTTATAAATTTAAAGAATACTTTTTATATAATAAATATAATAAACTAATATTTTAAAATGTACTCTTCCTTTAACGTACAACACTTTTATAACACTTTATCTTTGATTCAATCGATATCATAACCCAAATTTACATTTTGGTAACAAACTAATGTCTTAAAAAAAATCAGTTTCATAAATCAGTTGACATTTTTGTTAATTATTAAATCCAAATTAATGATTAAAAATTCAATGTATGGTTGAATAAGTAATTAAAAATGTCAACCAATAAATAAATATTTAGAAACTTCAAAGAAAAAATAATTATATATATGGCATTTAAACCAGTATAAAAATTTAAGTTCAATTAAATACGTAAGTCAGTGTAAATCATGCACTTAGCTATCCACACCTTTCAGTATAAGACTAATTAATTTCCTTCAGAAGACTCTGGATATCCCTCTCAACAAGTGCATTTCAGGAAGCTAGAACTTAATATTGCAGAACTGTAGGTTTCAAGCATATAATCTTATCACCTGAACCCACTCTTTACAAATAAACCATAAAGTCACTTTAATATAGACTGATATCAATTTTGCATGAAAATATGGTAGATGCAAAAAGCATAAAGTGAAGAATTTATTTTTTTTTATAAAATTTTTTTTTTATGGGTTCTAGATTGTGGTGTCTTTTCATGATGATGAGGGAAGGTGGTGGGCATAGTTTGAAGCAAATGCATCATCAAGAGCAGAAGTACCTTAAACGCTTACCTGTCAAAGTGCAAAGTACCATTATATGCGGGGGACAAGGTAACCCTGGGCATGCAGGTTTGTTTCTGCAAATATTCCTATCTTTCTCAGTTCCTTCATACATCCCTCTCTTTTCTTTATTTTACTTTTTTATTTTTATTTTTTAAATTTTATGCGTTGTGGACTTGTGGTTTGGATATCTCAGATTTTGTCTAAGCTTGTTTTTCCTTCACATGATTTTGAAATTTTACTTTTATATAGTGCTTCCAAATAAAAATGAAACCACACAGATTTAGTAATTTCAAAGCACGTTTGGGCATGTAAACCACTCCATTTAACCTTATTAATGGACTAAAATGAATCCCTTGTATTTGAAAACTAAATGCAATGGATAAATTTAGAGAAAGAAAAGACGAGAATGTATGATTTTTAAAAATCAATTTTTCCTTTTCTCTAAATTCAACCTTGCATTTTTTGTTGCCAACATTTGGTCAAGGATGAAATGAGTGCGTCAAGTGATTAATTTAGTGTGTAATTATATTTAAAATTTTTTATAATAAAAGGAAATAATAAAAGAGAGGCTTTAACACTTTAATTTTTTATCCCTCTAAATTAAGGATCAAGGATTGAAGGACATAGCCGTATAATTACTATGATACCTTTTTAGTTAAAAGATTATTGTAAAAGCATTTTAGTTATAAAAATAATAGGTAAGTCATTCTATTTGGTTAATGACATTTCTTCCTCTTTTTATTAGATTTTTAAATAATAGTCATTTACATTTTGCCATTTCTCTCCTTAATACACTACTTACTTTTATTATTAGTCATTTTATTTTATTTTTATGAAAATTCTCACACATAGCCTAAGAGATCTAAATTGATTAATGGATGAATTTAGGTATTTAAAGAAATATTTGTTTAAAAATAGGTCTAAACATGCCAATTAGTTTAATTTGAGGATCAGTCAGAGATTAAGAAAATAAAAAAATTGGAAATTTAATTCAAAAATTAAAAATTTATTAAAAAGAGCAGGTTCTGAGAAAGAAAAGGCTTGTCAATAGACTATAAATCCCTTTAAAAAAATAAATAATAATAAAATAGGCAAAAGTAGACAAGCCTATTTATGACTCACAAAACTTGTTTACTAAAAGTCAATAATGGATCAGCCCATTTAATCATGAACGTATAACGTGCAAATTTGGAGTATGTTTGGTTCATTGAATAGAGCAGGAGGAAAAGGAAATGAAATGGGCTTTAAGGTTTTGGGCATTAATTCTCATTTTCTACGGAATACTTGTTCTTATACATGTGGGAGTAGAAAATCCTTCACCCACGGAATGAGAAGCATTCCTAAGAATCACGAGGAAAATAACTCTTCTACCCTTGTCTCCCACACTCTTTCTCCTCCCTCTCATTTTCAGCCATGAACACTCCCTTCAAACTTCTCGATGCTAGCTCATGCATCATTGTAGTGGATCACCATTGATGCCCCCATCATTGTAGAATGATGACGACTTCATCCCGTCGTCGATTTAAGTTCATCTCATCGTCGAGAGAAAAGAGGGATGACTGTTGATATTTTGTCGAAAGAAGAAAGAGCAGTTTGCGAGAAGAGAAGAGAGAGATTCCATTGTTTTGTAGGGCTTCACTGGATCTACAGTATTCTCAGCCACTTACAGAGCTTCACTAGAAATAAGGAAGAGAAGAGAATTACATCGAGATCGGCCATTTTCCAAGGTCTGTGATCTTCTTGGAAATTTGCATAGCCTCACCAGAGAGAAGGAGAAAATAGAGGACAAAAGAAAAAAAAAATAATTTCACAAAATTTAAAAATAATAGTTAATATTTTAAATTTTTTAAAAAATAAGAATAATATGATCATTTGTTTAATCTGCCTTTTCATTCCAACTTTTTCAGTGATAACAAACATAATGCATGAGTCATAGATTCCATTTTATCAAATTTATTCTCATTTCCAATTATTACAGCAATTAAACAAGACCTTAAACTTGTATCTCTAAACAAAATTCTTGTTGCAATTTCACTTCATTCATATAATATTGAATAGAACGAAACTAAATTTATATCTAATGTTAAAGTAAATTATTGTAATAATTTCTGATTATGTGACTTTATTTTATTGTATTAGAAAGTATATAAATAACGGGAAACTTCAAGTGTAAGTAAATTTTTTAGTGCAGCCTCAAATTGCAATTATTACATGGCATACAAGTGGTAATAATGTGTTAAAATATGATCATTTAAAATAATTTATTGTATTTGTTGACCCCAAGATTTAATTATAATATTAATATATTTTGATGATAACAAAACTCTTAAGTTTAATTTATTAAAAGCATTAAGTCAAAGAAAAACATTAAAATATTGGGCTTAGTTAATTAATATTTATATTAGCTAACATGTAAAAAGTTACATTGGAATATATTTTTGTTACACTACAAAAGTGTACACACAAGTATATGTATTGCACAAGTAATATAATTAGAAGTAGATTATCGTTTCTACTATGAGGATTTGACATTAGGATAATTGTTAAGCATTAAAATTCGCACCATAATTTAAATCAAGCCGAAGATAAATCATAATTAAAAGAAAGCTAAACTAAAAACATAAAAATAACACATGATGATAGAATTATAGACTAATTGGGGAACTAGAAGGTTTAGGATTATGACCCTAGTATTTCATAAAAATTAAATATATGTTCTTTGACATTGCACTTAATGACATAATTTGCTAGTCTAGGATTCTTAATTACTTATAAGCATATTTCAAATACTTATGGACATTCTTTTTAGACCAATCCATAATCTCTTGTGCAATTAATTAAGAGAATTAATGAAGAACAGGTTGTAATGTAACTATGTGAGTGCTGACAGGTATATTCTTATTCTATATGCAAACAAATCCACTCAACATTGCAAGTTTAATGAACTTACACTTCCCAATCTATAGTCTAGTCTTAAAATCTCTTTTTCCAAATTCATTTAGATTATCCAAATCAAATAATGGTCTGCACACACTTATGGCCCATTTAGTTGTTAGAATTGATACAATGGAAATAAGAATAGGAGTAGAAGTGAGAATGAGAATATTAAAATGTTATTTAGTTGGGAAGGAATGAGAATGAACATGTCTCCCTTTACTTTGTTTGGTTAGTAGATTATATATAGGAATCAATTAGGTATATCCCTTCTCATAAAAAAAAAAAAGGTAGACATCTTTTCGAATTATTAATTAATGATATAATTATATATTAATATATATATTTAATTAATAATATAATAATTTTAATTAATAATATAATTATATAAAAATATATATTTAATAAATTAATAATAATTAATAATAAAATAATAATAAATTAAAAATAATAATTTAATAATAAATAACTAATAAATAATAACAAATTAGGGTTTTGATGTATTACATGGGTATTTTTGTTTGAAAATTATTATAAGTGAGGATACTTTTATCAAGCATATTTTAATTCTCAAAAGATCAATTTCATTCCATAACTTCAACTAGGAAGAGAACTCTCCTTTATATCAGGGAGAGCAGGCTCCCTAGGGAATGAAAATGAGGACTCAATCTGTTAACCAAACATAAGAATTCTCATTCCCTTACTTTGATTCTAGCAACTAAACAAGCCTTTAGTAGCATTAGGAACAAAGATTGAATAAACAAATCATGACATAAATTGCAAGTAAATAAAGTAAAACAATCTTGCTACATACTATGGTTCAACATTATCCCAAAATATCAAGTTAAGCTTATGAATACAAGAAAAATTAACATTTAAAATAAAACACAAGCCAAATGAGTATGGAATTACAAAAAGAAACAAGGGAAGAAGTGAAAAACTGCTTTAATCAATGAATCTTTTCCAAATCCATGTTTTTTCCTTTCCTTTGAAGCTTTAAAACCTTACAATTTTGCCGTTAAAATGTCTAGAAGTCAACCTTTCAAAAACAGTCAAAACCTCTTTTTATACCACAAAAAATATGTGTAAAAAATGCAACATTTTGTGCAAAAACAACATCAAGTGATGTAGCTAGAAAGTTTCAGTCATAACTTTGTACAGTTTTGTCCTTTAGTTAGGCCGCAATTGGAAAATTCAAGTTATGACTTTAGTGCTTACTGATTCGGTTTCAATCATAATGGAAGATTTTTAGTCACTTCCAAAACAAGCTTTTCTTGGCCAAATTGGATTTTTTTTCTTTTTGGGTTTTGACTTTGGTTCTTTCAGTAATAATTACACAACATTAAAGCTTCATTTATTAGCAAATTAAACCCTACTATCACAACCCTAACCATAAGGATATCATAGGCCCTCGTAAGCCTAACAGACATATCAAAAAGCATATGTATATTCAAAATGTAGAAACTTCATCAATTAAAATTGAACATAATACCCCTAGATACACATGTACGAAAAGAATTATCAATCACCTACGTGTAGAAATTTTGATAGAGTCTTCCCTGAAATATGAACCTCCTAAAATTTCTACAACAGAAATCTTAATACACACAACAAGATGGAAAGCTCCATTCATCCAATATACACATATACAATAGCCCACAACCAGCAAATAAGAACAAAAGACTAATTGTCTATATACAAGGGGAGCTACTAAATCAAAATACAAAATTTACAACCAACAGAAAAGTTCTTGCCTTTGCAAGAAGGCTCACTGAATAAAATCAAGAAACACCTACAAGCTCCTACTCAGTAGGTGGATGTTTTGGATTGACACTGTAATTTGAAAAATATTAAATAGCATGGGGTGAGTAAAAACTTAATAAACAGATAATAATAATTATACAAATGAAAGGGACAGACTAGTCACGATAGAATTTTTAAAGAAAAGTTATACTTTTTGCCTTAAAATTATGCGTTTTTCATGACTGGTGTAAATAGTGCGATATGCACACCAAACCTTAAGCTCAATAAATGTCTTGATAATAAAATTATAAAACCAACTCTGAATAAAATATATCAGTACATAGGTAACACAAGGGCCTTTCAAAACCAACTAAATGCATTAGGAATTGTCACAACCTGAGCCAGAAGGGCGTGACCAACATAGGGATGATGTGTCCTTTATCCTTGTGAACCCATCGAAACCCTCATAATAACAGAACTTATATAAATTCACATTAAATAAGCATAGATCCCATAACTCTCCATACATATAATTTTTGACACACCATAGTAATACATTAAACATTTAGCCTATATACAAGGGAGCGACTGAACTGAATCATAAAAATGCAAAAAGTCATAGCTCTAACAATAAGTTAGGCTCACCAAAGAATTAATCATCAAATTAAAATTTCAAAGGTGAATGTTTTGGATCGGTGCTGGAATCTGAAAAAATATTAAATAATGGGGTGAATGGACTTACAATAGTATTTCTTTCAAATTTTAAAATTAGATATCATATAGTCATAATTCAAAAGTACCAAATAGAGAATAATCGTTAACATAATACATTTAGGAACCTTTTACAAAACCAGTCATAATTATATAATACAGAGCTAGTCCAAGGTTAATGATAATATATTAGAACTTATACTCATTCAGTCATAGGCTATGAGTAAATATCATAATGGCCCTAGGCCTTAAACAGAATATGTCGATAAGGGTATCATGCCCAACTTTATCAGAATATCAATCATAGTGCACTACGGCTAATGTCTACTGCCGTTAGTTACAGGGTTCTGTTTTAGAAACATTCCCAATATTTTAGAAATAATTAAATATCCATGTACAGATATCGAAAATTTCAAAATCGTACCACTTCAGAATTCAGATTTGGTAATTTCTAATAATTCCAAATTCAAAATTATAATTCAGAATAATATTTGGCATAAATAGGATTATCTATTCACTTGGGAGGATTATACCAAACTCCTTTTATCCTTGATTATAATTCGTTTGTTTAAAATTTTCTAGTTACCTAAAATATTAAATAAAATACTCTTATAATCCAATACTTACAAATAAATTTAATTATTTTAATTCTATCACATATCTAATTAATCATCCTTCATTCATTTTTTTTATCTAATTCACCTCTTTCTTTTCTAAATTTTGGAAATACTCTTTCTATCCTTGATTCTAATTCCTTTGTTGAAAATTTTCTAGTCATATAAAACATTAAATAAAATACTTTTACAATCCATTCCTTACAAATATTTTTAACTATTTAATTCTATCACATACGTAATTAATTATCTCTCATTCATTTTTATCCAATTCACCTCTTTCTTTTGTAAATTTTGGAAATTAAACTTATAGGTCACTTAAAAAATACTTTAAAATACTTATAACCTATATTTCATTTTATTATCCTTATTATCATTATTATTTCTATTATTATTATCATTATCATTATTATTATTATTAGTATTATTATTATTATTATTATTATTATTATTATTATTAATATTATTATGAGTTTATTCAATTATTTTATTATGCACTTATTCAATTTCTAACACCTACCATAACACAAATTTGACTTAACACCATCGAATAAATTTCAAATTTTCTATTTAACCTCAAACAATATTTATTATTATACAATCAAGTCATTCTAATTTTTTCCTTCTAATTTCCTTCCTTTTTCTTCATGAAAAATCTAGAAAAATTACTAAAAATTCAAATTTTGTTCTAAAATTCAAAATAAAATTTCTAAAAATTCTAAATCACTCCCTAGATGCATAACAAAATCTAAGAAGTCCTAAGAACATAATTTTCACTAAATTCCCAAATTGCCCCTAAACACCTAAATTGGGGTTTTTCAGTCTAAAAGCCAAATTTTACAATTGATTAATGATTTCAAAGGAGAAAGGTACAAAATTCATCTATAAAGTGTAATCCTAACTCAATTTGAAGCAAACGACCTGAATTGAGCTCAAATTTACCTTTTTTTTTTAATGAAAAAAGCCGAAATTAGGGTTCTTTAATTTTGAGCAAATTAGACCAAATTGATCAGTGTAAATGAAGGAAAAAGGGCCAAAAATCATTATAAAACTGAAGCCCTAAGCTAAATCGGATTAAAATGCACTAATTTTGAGATTAGATCTTGGGTGAACATGGCCGCTGGAAAATCAAAGAAATTATGGCAGTGTAGCAGCCGATGGTACTGTTGCAGCTTGAAAGAGGTGTTGGCGACCCTTCATGGTGGCTAGAAAAAAATATTGCACCTTGAGGAGTCTTTAACTCGATTTTCTAGCGACTTTGTTGCTGGTGGTCAAAAATGGGTCAGTGATGCCGCTAGAGGGTCACCGGTGCTCGTCGACGGTGGCGACAGTGGCTGTCAGAAGGAAAAGTGTGAGTTGTGTGAGGAAAGTCTTGCAAGAATCGTGTGAGTGGCATCTGTTGTATTATTTGCAGATGATTTGAGGATATTAAGTAAATGTTAGTTGTATAATTGGGCAATAATATAGGGTAAGTGGAGTTAGTAGACATACTTGAAAATTTTAAAATATTTTAAATGGAATATATATATATATATATTATCATATCAAAATTTCCCTCACAGATACTTAGTTATCGTACTTAGTTAAGTTACAAATGCTAAAAATGCACAAAGTGAGGCTTAGATACTAACTTTGGTTACAATCTCAGATCAAATTTTATCTGTATCTATATTTGTTTTTTACCAAGTTCCCTTTTTTAGTATAATTTTTATGGGTATTATAAGAACATCTTACAGAGCCATCATATAACAAAATTAGAGCTAGCCCTAGGCTAGTATAATAAAAACTGAGCAGATATCATTCATGAGCTTAAAGTTCAAAATATTCAAAAAAATGGCCTTAAGCCTCAAATAGAGTATCATAATGGTGGCATCATGCCTACTCACATCAAATACAGATCATAGTGCACTGTCGCTAACGTTTACTACCATTAGCTATAAGGTTATATTTGGATGCATTCCCAAAAATATCTTTAACATATATAAATTTGTAATCAAATATCGAAGCTTTAAAATACTCATAACCAAACTTTTTCATAAAGACAGATAATTAGATTTCAAAATCCCAATACTTTGTGTATACAAAATCAACCCCATTAGAATTAAGAACCAAATATCTCATGAATGTAGAACTAAAACACTTTCCAATATAACAGACAATCCAGAAATTCAAAAATCCAGAAATTTAGAAATATGTTATCTTAGAAAGCTTAAAACTCAATGTAATTGAGAAATACATAATCATTAAATGCTCTAATGCTAATGTTTCAAATATTTGAAATTTTAAAAGCCTACCCTAAGGTACAAAGAGAATCAAGAAATAATCTTTTCCAAAATATAAATCAAAAAATAAAAATCTAGCGTGATTAGGATTATCCACTCACTTGGCCAAAGCCCACGCAATACACTCCCTTACTACGACATAAAGTGCAATTGCTATAACCCTAAATACAATTGATAGACCATTAATGTTTTATGCTAAAACATTTTAACTTAAATAAAATCTAACAAATTCTCATAATGAATTGGCATTTAAAATCCATTTCCATACTTTATTCTTTTATCTAAGATCATTCATTATTTCTCTTGATAATTTCAATTACCATAATTAATACATATTTTCACATATACTACACAATTACTTCGGCCACCTAAATAGCTGACAAATTTCTAGTTTAATCATTTCCAATAGCCAACTCAATTAATTTACTCTAAAATATTCCAATGTATTTAATAATGCTCATATGCCTAAAATTCACATAATTTCCATCAACTTCACCTCGCATTTCTTGCATTTTGTCCAACACAAGACCTTGATGCTTCTTATTATGAAAATAACATTAAAGACACTTGCCAATCATAATGATCTTAATTGGAATTTCTAATACCATACTAGTCCTTAAACAGCTCAATCATCACCTCTTTTAACACTTAATTTATCCAATATTACCCATTAGGTCAAACTTTATTTCAACAATACCAAAACAATTTATTTAGCAATTAAAATCACTTTCAATATGCTTTCATTCATAGGGTTTCCTCTAATTAACAATTAAATCTAAAATAATTTTGAGGAAAAAAATCCTAAGTGACTTACCACTTGAAACAATAATTTCCAACATAGATAAATTATACTACAATATCCCAAAGCGTTAGTAATGCTTATATAACCACATAATCAAGTCCTAAAGGACTCCCCATATAAATTTCCATCCATTTCCTCTATGTAAAATTCTGGAAAAGTCCAAATAATTATTAAAATTAACTTAAAATTTATAACAATGACTACTAATAACCTTAATTCACTTCTTAAATGCTTAAGGACATCAGAGAAGTCCAAAAACTTCAAATTTCATCTTCCTTCAAGTATACACATACAGTTCCAATTTGGGGTTTTTCAATTCAGTAGCTAAAACTCATAATTGACCAATGATTCTGAGGGAGAAAGCTGTGAAAATTACCTAGGATATGAATTTCCAATTTGATTTGATGAGATAACACCAGATTAAGTTCAAACTTGTCACTTTCTTACGTGAATAGTACCAAAGGTTGGGTTTTTTTTTTTAATTATTTTGAGCTGATAGAACAAAATTGATCAATGTAAACGAGGGAAAAGTGGCAAAAAATGATGAAGAAACAAAAGCTCTAAGCTAAATCGAAGAAAATGCACCAAAATTGCTCGAAATTTCAATGGATGTTTGCTTAACATAAGCTTGTCGAAAATCTCATGTTTTCTTACCAACTATAAGCCAGCGAAGGTAAAGTTTTAGCAGGCAGGGAAGCAACGACACTAATAGCCACTGGCAATCTCCAACGGCATTAGTGGATGGTGATCCAAGTTAGAGGAGGAGAGGAAGTGTGAGAATGTCAGGGAAAGGAAGTGGAGCCATGAGGAAAAGGCATTTTGATGGTATAATAATCCTACTAGGGGCTATAGGTAATTTCCTAAATGATTCGTTGTAATGCCATATCAAAATTATAAGAAATACTTGATTTACATGCTTTGGGATTCAATTACATATGTTGGAAATGCATAGAATAAGGCTTACATACACATGTTAACTTCTAGTTTAGATATGATATTATCTATATCTATTTTTAATACTCCACAAAATTTCCCTCTTTTTTTTTTCTTATTTAAAAGTTATACTAATCTCTAGTGTATTTTCCTCCATTCTTCAACTCTTAAATTTTTCTTATAAGAAAAATTCACCTAAAATAATTTATTTTACTTACAATTTTTTTATGGGTATTACACCTACAAAGCACATTAAATTAATCAGTCGCAAATTATTCAACATTTAAACAAACTTTAATACTTAAACTACTTTAAAACATACTTACCTACACTAAACATAATTCAAACTATAACTAAAATGCTAACTTTTATTTCATTAAACCAAAACAAAATCATACTTAACCCTTAAAAAATGACAAAATAATTAAATTGTTGAGAGTTAACAATTTTACAAAATCATCTTATCTTGATTAGGCTTAGTTATCTAATATTGATGAGGGCTAACTTCTTACATTAAGCCCAGGTGATTTTATCATAAGCCTAAATTCAAATAATAAACTAATTTATTTCGTGATGGTCCAAAATGTATTATGGCTCTTATTATCTTCACTAGGCCCAATTCACTTTATCCTCATGTTCAAATTATGCAGAGCATAAAGTGACAAACTAGGGCAAGAGTCAACCCTATTCAAATAAGAAAAAGAATGATAATGCTTAGAGAACCAAAGTTATTATGTTTAGCAAACAAAAGTTTTTAATGGCAGAAGACAAAATGGATTTACAAGCAAAGGAGGTATGAACTTTCAAATATACAAGTTAAAGCCAAGAAATGTTAGAGTTATGCTTCTATCTTCATCCTTTCAACCAAAAGCAAAAAGCACAGAAGAAAATAAAGGGAAATGTGCAAGCAAAAATAACTTCCAAGACAAAAGAGGAAGCATTCAAAACATGGAAGGAACTCTTCAAACTTTATCTTTATTTTCACCAACAACATCTGGCATAAAACCATTAGAATACTAAGTCATAAATGAGGTTCCAAAGGATTAGAACAAAGGAAAAAACTCCAGCTAAAGCTCAATGTTCAAATTTTGAGAGGAAAAAAGCCATCTTTTGAAAAGCAATGGTTATATACCAAAAGTGCCTGAATTTGGCAAATCTACATTATGAAAGTGCTATGAAAACAAATGTAAGAAAGTCCAACCCACATCCAAGTAAAATGAAAGCCCAAGCATTATTTGACAAGTCAAAAAGCAAGAGAGAAAGTGATTAAGCTGTCCAATAGTACAAGGCTAACAAAAAGGGAAACATATGAAAAAAGCTACACAAAGTTGTCAAAAGCAAGTATAGAAGAGTTGGTCAACATGCTTATGCCACATCCACAAACTTAGATGTGAACATTTTAGCCCAACAAAATCAAAAGAGAAGAAGAGTGGAAAAAATGGATGTACTAGTTTAGAAAAATACCCATCATTTTCAACCATATTCTTATAACTTTATGGCAAACTTTTACAAGACTTTTACAAGAACCATTTTAAAGGATCATGATTATGACAATCATATTTGCAAAAGGACAACAACCATGAAGCCCTATGACAAAGCTCTCTCTTGCACTCTATTTATTGAGCCTAGCGTTCAAATTTTGTGAAAAGAATTAGACTATTTGCGTAACAATGATCATATTCTTCTAATCTATAACAAAAAAACGGTGTTTGAACAAAATAGAAAGAGTTTGTATAACATAGAGAGCATAAAGATGAGAGAGAAGATCAGCAAAGATCAATAGAGAAATGAGCTTAATTTTAGGTACTTAAATCTAGTTATCAAGAGTCTGAAACTTGAGCTTACATGAATCTCTTGTTGTATAAGGATATTCAATCTTATTCTTATCTTGCAAAAAATTTTCATAAAGAAAAAAGTCAGTTATAGGTTAGTTAAGTAAAAATGTAAATTTGAGGTGAGTTGAAAATTTTGTGTTTTAGGTCGACATGAAAAACCCAAGTTCAAGGTAAGCTATAAACTTTATGTTTTAGGTAAGCATAGAAAAACCCAAGTTTGAAGTAAGTAATAAACCTTACGTTTTGGATGAGCATAGAAAATGTGGGTTTGGAATGAACCATAAACCTTGTATTTAGATTTAGCTCATTAAAACTCTTGTAAACTTTGATATAGTACTTTGTTTAAAAAAAGAACTTTGATATAGTAAAAATCTTTTAAGTTTTGAAGGGGATTGGATGTAGGACCATGGAATACAAACCAAGATAAATCTCTTATGTCTTCCTCTTTATTACTTTTTCTAACTCTTTCTTTAAAAAAGTTTTCAATCAAAGTGTTTTGGCACTTTAAAGTTCATTTCAAGCAATTGAATTTTTTTTTCAAACATTTAAAGTCAATTTTCAAGCACCCAATTCTTCCAACAATCATTTGTATTTTCTAACATTCTAGTACTTGCCTCTTGCCTTCAAGCACGTGATTGTAATATTTGAATATCAATTTTATTTATATAATTTAAAAATTGTTTTAAAATATCAAATCACTTATTCACTCTCTATAAGTACACTATCAATATTTACATTTTAGCCCCAATTTTTTTTAGATTTTGTTTATGAACCTAATGTCTCTTTGAATATGTCTGCTTACTTCCTCTAATTTCTTTACTTTTCAATATCTCCCCAAAACATCAACTTATAGAATGGAAATAAAGATACAATAGGAATTTGTGAAATTATCGAAAAAAATAAAAAAGTACAATATTGACTTGTCAAATATACTAACTAATATTTTTAGGGACTACTAAATAAACAGTAACAGTAAAAAACTATAAATTGACAAATTCTGAAATAAGAGACTTCAGATTCATAAACTAAATCTAAAAAAAATGGAATTAAAATGTAAATGGAACTAATTGGTTTAGATCAAGATACAGTTATCATATTTTGACTTAATATTACCATATATTTACTTCGTAAACTCACTTTTCTTGTTGTGAAGAGGATATGGGACGAGTAAAAGAACTAAAAAATGAGATATCATCAGTTAAGGGCATGTGATTGAAATCACAGGCTTAACAATTTAAGGCACTAATAGAACAAAATAATGATAAAAGATCATTTTGGCATATTCGAAATTTAGTGAACTAATTTAAAACTTTTAATAATAGTTATGAGATCAAAATATTAACTAAATTAAAAGTATTCATACATCATTTTTCATTAGACCAAAAAATATTAAAAAAAAATGTACCTAAGTTTTGTTGTTACATGAAGGTCATGCAAAGGACTGATGTTTTAAAAAGATTAGTCCGATATAGGATTGCCTTCTCCTTGTCAGAATGATAAAATTAATGGCTAAAACCTGAAGCTCTTTCATTAAAATATGATGATTAAGTCTTCAAAACAAACCAAAAAAATGTCTGTATGTTACGTTTTGATTAGAGAATTTAATCAGACATCTGACAAATTTTAGCTAAATCTTGTCCAAATTAATATTACACATTAGTGTCCTGAACAACTCCCAAAAAAGATGCTTGACACCAAAACCATTTCCCTAGAAATAATCATCTCTAATTTTCAGTTAACGAAGTTAATCCTTCTTTGAACTTGAAACCCTTAAAAAGTGTATGGCATTAACGTCATTTACAAATGCACAGACATCCACATGTGCCATCAATAAGATTTGGCATTGCGTGGAAGCTTTAAGAATAATAAGATACTTATGAACTAAGTAGTATGTTTTAAGGCTTACCTCATATCAAGCCTGAGGTTGATTTAATGGTGATGTTGCCTGCAAACCTGTAGGTAATTTATTAGTTTTAACGAGTACAGAATAAAATGAAGAGAACATATGCTTTTGTTTGTTACCAATTCTCTCTTAACAACGTCAAATTTGTTGTTATTGAATATTAACAGTGTACTAAATCATACATAAGTGGACAGATCCAAATCTGTCCTTTAACCCTAGATTCATAAACTACTTCCTCTGCTCCTAATATCACAAGGTCATAGTGTGGAGTTTTGAAGAGGGTGGGGTAAAAGAGACAACCAACTCCGTTAATTGAAAGTTGAAATGACTTGAGCCATGAGAATAATTCATTCCATGAAAAGATTACATTCCAAAAGACTAGTCAATTAGATAAAAATGCCTAAAAGCTTTTGAGCCATCTCAAGTCTTAGTTTTGGCCCAATATGTATCACATAACAATAATAGTGACTTGTGACGTACCCGTTTGTAATAAATTGAACGAATGACGATATCTGCATTTCCCTAGCGACAAGAAGTCCACTTTCACTTGCAGCAGTTTTTGCACATTAAGTCTTTATTTGGCTAACTGTCATTGGTGAAAAGAACTTCGTTCCAATTAAACTGAGTTTAGATCCTTTGAAATGTGAAACTTGAAAAGAGACTCTGAAGTTACAGAGAGACAAAAAAAAGAGGGGACTAGGTAAAAAGAGACAAAGTGGGCCTCATAGATACTCCCAGTTTCTTTCTCTCTAATTTTAGAGACACTTTAAGAACTTCACAGATAACTTGTATCTTCACTCTTTGGAAGATCTAATTTCAAGAATAACTTGTAGCTTATTGGAGACATTTTTGTGATCCATCTTCATGCACTGTTCTTGATAGATTTGCAATCCACTCCATGACAACTGGTGGATCTATACATTCAGTCTGCAAAGCATATTTTGACCTGAACCAAATTGCCCCGGCCATAGAAAAACTAAGGAACAAATGTTTACAGATTCCACTTCAGTACATCCGAAAGGATTATGTGCTGCAGCAATTGTCTGCAATAAGTATTATATACAAACTAGATAAATAAAGAGTACATCTAGAGGTGGGGTGGAGGGAGACTCAGAGAGAAGGAATTTTATGATTTTGTATGACATACATAGATTTATACTCAAAACTGCTGCCATTTCATTGAAACTATAGGATTTTTTGCTGGACAGGTTACGAGGGCAACTGTATAAAAACAAATCATCATCATAGAAAGTTTATTGGCATAAAATGGGGACAGGCAGATGTTCAGCTAAGCATAATTTCTTACAAGGGCAAGGAGTGGCATAATAATATCTTCCCAAACCAAAAGCATGCACATGAATATGTTGATGATATATTGACCCTCGGAACAGCATTGAGTTATAGGCTGAAATCTTTGCACAAGTCTTCCACTCCATCATAGCTCAACAAGGGGTCTCTTGGGATCTATCCTTTTCAATATTTGTCCTGAAGTATTATTCATGTTTCGTTTGTGTTGGTCTGCACAGCAAAGTGAACTAAACAAATACCAATCATATTAACTCTGTTGGAACCCAACTGTAGAATTCTGTTATTTAATCCAAAAGAGAGCTGTCACTCCCAAAAGGGGATGAAGCTCTGGAAATACAACAAAAGAACAGAAAAACAAATTCTCCCTGGCTGTTCAAGAGGCTAGAGTCTCTCCTCACTCTCCAGATCCATCCTACCCTCTTCCACAACACACCTCTCTCCTAAAACTCCCCTCAGCTCATGCACTCGTGCCCCACTCCGTTACACTAACGGCTTCCCCATTCTCTCTCTCTTACTTAGCCCTTCCTCCACGTGACTTTCTGCTTCTCCTCTTGTAAACCAAACCACCACTGGGCCCATTAATATTCAGGAGTCCATCATTTGGCTGAGTATAAGTCCATTTTTTAGCCCAGTGTTGTTAGTTCGCAAAAAAGATGGGAGCTGGAGATTTTGTGTGGATTATAGGGCATTAAACAAAGTGACTGTACTTGACAAATTTCCAATCCCAACAATTGATGAACTACTGGACAAATTGGGGAAGGCAACTATTTTTTCAAAGCTGGACCTTAAATCTGGTTATCATCATATTAGGATTCAGCTGGGAGATGAGCACAAAACAACTTTTTGCACTCATGAAGGGCACTACAAGTTTCTAGTCATGCCATTCAGTTTGACTAACACACCCTCTACTTTTCAATCTCTCATGAATGAAATTTTCAAAGCTCATCTATGGAAATTTATATTGGTGTTTTTTTATGACATTTTAGTATATAGCCCTAATTATAATTCACTTAAATATTCTGCATCAGAACCAACTGATAATCAATGTTAAAAAGTGTGCCTTTGCCCAACGAAAGCTGGAGTATCTTGGGCATATAATTTCTGCTGCTGGAGTGGAAGTAGACCCCACAAAAATTGAGGCAACGTTGGGATGGCCAGTGCCTAAGGATTTGAAGGCTTTGAGGGGATTCTTGGGGCTCACAGGATATTATAGGAAGTTTGTGAGAAATTATGGGAAGTTGGTGGCCCCACTTACAAACTTACTCAAGAAGGATTCATTTAGTTGGAGCAATGAAGCTGATTTTGCGTTTACAGCCTTAAAAAAGGCTATGACATCTGTTCCAGTATTGGCAATGCCGGACCTTGGTCAGCCATTTGAAGTGGAGGCAAATGCTTCAGGTGAAGGTGTTGGAGCTTAAGGTTTCATTCCTTTCTGTGGAATTTAGATCAAGAATGTAAAACGTCATATTGGAGATTTCATATCACAACATACAATATCTTTGGATTCAACCAATCAAGATGCAATGAAGGAAAGCGGTGCTCTATTATTGCAGAGAATATAACAAAGGTTCAGAGGAAAGGAAGGGACCAATCGAGGTATATTATTGAAAGACTCAATGACAATGTGACATTTTTAAACTAACCCTTTAACCTCTATACATATACTATGACTGCACAGACAAATACCCTTTATTTTGCATCACTATAAGTACTCTTTTTTTAACCTAAAAGACCAAACAAATCCTTGATACATTTTAACAGAGTACAACACTACAAATAAGTCTGTCCTAAATCCTGCATACCTTTTAACAATGTCAACTATAACGCATTACACTTTTCATGTAGTTAGGAATAAAGAGCATAAGAAGCAGTATCATAAATCAAATTTAGCGGCATATGATGAAAGAATAATTTGAAGTAAGATCAACCCTGTTTTGATCAATTGCCTCTACATTGAGAAATATGAATGAAATAATTTACTTGCAAGCCACATAATCTAACCAGTATCTTAAATGCACAAGATAAAGAGTATTGACATACTAAATTTCATTGCTTGAAATCAGAAAGCTGGAAAAAAGATCACAGATGAAAGCCTAATTTCAACAGTAGTGCTATCTAAATCCAGAGAATACTTTCATAGATTATATATACAATTGTCTACAAACTAATAATTTGCTAGGAGGCATGTAAACTCCAGTTTATATACTATAAGAAAAGATATCATTATAATTATCATAAAGCACTTTTTTCCTTTATAGAAGATAATAGAACACTTTTGCTGCTGTGTCAGGTAACTAAACAGACCTCAAATGGAAATTTACAGCATCATGAAAATTTACCCACGAAAGAAAAGGATTTAACTAAACTATATCCATTGTTTCCGAAATTTTGAAACTGACTTCAATTAAGCTTGCAGAATTGCTTACACTTCATACAACTCATCATGCTTTACTTCTATCATATCCTCATTAGAATTTTAAACCATCAAACAAATCATATTTTATTAAATATTGGGTACCTACCACATTGAAAAAACTAACCTGAGTATGGGAAAGGGCTATCAACGCTTTATCACTTTCCTCCATTTAAGTTTGATGTGAGTGTGTTCAAATGCATGTGTGGCTGTGTATGTTCCTGAAAGCAATAGAGAAAGAAAGTAAAATGTCCGTATATTCATATGAATGATATGTAAAATAGTCTCAGTGGTTAGTACCTTCCAGGAGATTTATCTATGACTTCTCAACAGAAATGAAATCAGGGAGTGCAAGTAGTTCTTTGAGATGCAGGGAAGTACTTGAATATGAATATGGTGGACTTGTTTATGGAGAAAAATCACCAATAGTCCTGACAGGAACAAGATCCACCCTTAAAATGATGGAACCGATTAATATCACGAACAACTATTTCTCTCTTAGTAATGTCTGAGACAAGTTTCATAAAATTATGGCAATCACAACAGATGCGTAGGTTTTTAAAAATCCGAATTGGTTTCTTATCACTAGTGCTAATAATGGCAAATGCCAGAGCCAGCTTTTCACTATGATAAATAAGATATTCCTTTTTCTCTCTGTCAGGGACATTATGAAGCACATGTTCTATTTGTGGGATATAACCAATTGATCTAAGTTTTTGACCAAGCTCTTCCAATTTCAAATGAATTTCCAGGATACTTGGATGCACACCATCAGACGCAAAGACATGTACTTGATTTTTAATCTCTACCCAACTACATCCAGGTTCCTTTTTCACACCCTGGCTGGACATTAAGGCCCTTACTTTTTTGACCTCTGCCCACTTACCTTTGCTAGCAAAAATGTTCGAAAGTAGTATGTAATTTGAGTCTGTCTCAGGTTTAAGCTCAAAGATCTTTTCTGCTGCTCTTTCACCTAATTTAATATTTCCATGCTTTGTACAAGCGCCAAGAATAGTCTCCCAGGTTAAGGCATTAGATGTCAGCTTCATCTCCTCAATAAAGCTTTCAACCTCATCAAATCTGCCAGCACGGCTGAGAATGTCAACCATACAAGCATAATGCTCATCCCTAGGAATTATACCATACACATTGCTCATGGAACTGAAGTGCTGTTTCCCTTCTTCAACAAGACCCATGTGGCTACAGGCAGAAAGAACACCTATGAAGGTAACTTCATCTGGTAAGTAGTTGTTATCTTTCATTTCCTGAAATGTCTCAAGGGCCTTCTCTCCCTGACCATGTAGAGAAAACCCACATATCATAGTGTTCCACAATACTATATCATGTCCAACCAAATCCTTGAATATAGTCTCAGCATCTTCAATGCACCCACATTTTGCATACATATCAATGAGGGCACTGGATACAAACATATCAGGCAGATGTCCACTCTTAATTACCATTGAGTGCAGCTGCCTTCCACTTTCAGTGGCAGTTATTTGGGAACAACCACTTAAACAACCAGCAAGAGTGAACTCATTAGGTTTTACTCCTTCTCTCTGCATCAGATTGAAGCATTTAAAAGCCTTCTCTGCTTGGTCATTCTGGGCAAAACCAGTGATAACTACTGTCCATGTGAAAACATCTCGACTGAGCAACTTATCAAAAGTTAAATATGATTCCTCCGTACATCCACATTTGGCATACATGTCTACCAGGGCTGTCCCAACATAGTCATTACCACTCAGGTTGTTTTTCAAAACCTGAGCATGAACTTGCTTACCAAAGCCTAAATCTAAGAGGCTAGTGCAAGACCTTAAAACACTTACAAATGTATACATATTGGGCCTAAAATCTTTGACAAGCATCTGATAGAAAGTTCTGGGTCCCGATTTAGAAAAATGATAGTCATGAAATCCAGACAACAAAGAATTCCAAGAAATAAGGTCTGGTCCCGTCATCGCCTCAAATACTCGAGCACCATCACGCACACAACCGTTTTTCATGTACATCCTGATGAGGGCATTACATACCGAGATATCAGATTCAAACCCATATTTCAAGATACAAGCATGGATACTTTCTCCAAAATGCAAGTCCCCCAAGTCAGTGGAAGCACTAACAACACTTGCAAAGGTAAATTGGTTAGGTTGAACACCCATACGTCTCATTGAGTAAAACAGCTTAGCTGCTTCTCTGTTATACCCTTGCTGATCAAGGCAAGCAATCATAGCACTCCAGGACACTACATCATGATCTTTGATTGTAAAGAAAAGTTTTAGTGCATCACCTACCAGCAAACACTTTGAATACATATCTATAAGACTGCAACCCAAGTAATTATCTAGCTCACAACCACTTTTAATTGCCAAAGAATGCACTATCTGGCCATCTCTCAAGTCTCCTGAATTTACACAACCCTTTAGAACACTGGATAAGGTGTATTTACTGAACTTTACTCCTGATTTTAGCATTTTTCCAAACAATCTAAGAACTTCTTTCCCATCACCCACTTGTGCATGGCCACTAAGCAACACATTCCATAATACTTCGTTCTGCTCGGGCATGCAAAAGAACATCTTATCAGCGAGGCCCATTTCACCACATTTGGCATATAGGTCAACTAGTGCAGACCCAATAAATGAATCAGATAACAAGCCAACCTTTATTGCTTCTGCTTTAACCTGTCTCCCAAAATCTATGTTCGAGCACATAGAACAGGCTCTTAAACAAGTGGCCAAAGTGAACTCATTGGGCATTATACATTCCCTACGCATCTCACAGAACAAATTTATACCTTCCCTGCCATTCCCTTGAGCTACAAAACCTTGAATTAATGCGGTCCAAGATACAACATCTTGTTTAGGCATTTTAGCAAGCACCTGCCGCGCATAAGCTGGACGACCACATTTTGCATACATATTAATCAGTGAAACCCAAAAGTGAGCATCTGGGTCTACCCCGTTCTTTATCTGGTGACTGTGTACGGCCCGTCCCTCATTCAAAGACTCTTTCGAAGCACAAGTACGCAACAATGTTGAGTACAGTTTAATCCTCTCCTTGCTATTCACATTTACAGACTCCTCTTCAGTAGTTTCCCTGTAAGGCACTGAATTGGTCCTTTCAACACCAGGACTTCTTCTAGGCATTGTCCATAACCTTTCATTATGAACCTGACTCATTACGTTTTGCCTATCCACAAAGGCTGAATTGCTTGTGTCCAACGCAGCAGAACATGAGGATTTGACTCGAACCGAAACGAAGAGATACTTGGAATTGTTGAAAACGCTGCTGGGTAGTTGGAAACTGGGTAAGCTTCGCATTTCTGAAGTAACAACTGGATATTCCATCAAATCATTCGATCGTAATGAGCTGCACCAGAAACAACTATCAAAATATCAAACCGCAAAAAAGACAGCAAAGCTTTACTCCAAAGGGGGGCTCCCAAAAAAGAAATCATATTATATACATCATACATATGAGAAATGAAAGAGTTCTAACATTAAAAGAACGTTGTTATTCACCTTCAGATGAGTTAAAGCAGTTCAATTAATGAAAGGCGGACGAAAGAATAAGGATTAAGGAGGACCAGAGTCACCAGACAAAGAACCATGAGTGACTTCTAAACCTGGAATTAAAACATCCCCTTTCTCATATGAGCCTTATCTTTCCGTCTGGTGTAGAGTTTTGATGGAACGAAGTGCTACAAAAATCCAAGGTGAACTGAACGTCTTGTGTACCAGGCATTGAAGCCGAAGTCTAATGAAGAATGTCACATATTGCTGATACCTCCAGTGCCGCAAGTCAATTGGGTCGGGTCGGGTCTCCATTATCGCTTACCATATTCACAAGTTCACATCTTTCAATCTTTGATATTTTCAATTGAATTCTTAGGGAGATATTTGGGAAACGGTAATTTCGTGCTAATTATAACTAAATTTTAAAATATAATTTTTTATTTCCTTTAAGTAAGTATGAAAAATAAATATTAATATTAATTTATATATAATTTTTTATTTTTTATGAAAGTTTCATGAATAAATTATTGTATTTTATAATTTGAATACTAAAATGGTTATTATATTATACACCAATTTGACATTATATATTGAATATTTATATTTATTACTTATTATTTTTTTTAAAAATCTAACATAAAAAAATCATGATCTTTTGGTTACAATCTTCCAGAGTAAAATGCATTTTAGGTCATTTATTTCTTTATTTGTCATAAAATTATTATTTTAATTTTTTTTTTCAATCTTTCAATGTCATATTACATATCTTATATATTATATTATTGATAAGAATTCAAAATATCTTACAATTTATTAACAATCTATAACATTCAGTCAAAATAAATATTTTTATTTTTATTTTTAAAAATTGAAAATGAAATCATACAGATTATAAGAATTTACAAGATTAACAAAAACAAAAAAGAGTCAAATCCACTGAGAGACGAGAGAGAGTGATTCCTTGCTCGTAGGGTGTAACGAGTTGGGAAGAGATCACTTTTTGTAGATTTGTAGAGGCATTATAGGAGATTCTCCTGTAACTACTTTGTGGCCATTCGATCTTATCAGCGGCTAAGATCTCATCATGCTTGTCTTTCATCTTAAAATGGCACCAGTTTTCGCTTTGCTCTTTTTTTTTTCCACGACAGATTGAAACGCAGCGTTTGGGATGAGACGAGATATCAGCTTCTTCCTTCGAAATCGCAGACCATTGGCATAAAGTTTAGGCGCCCAAATCTGCTAGAGCGTTCTCACAGCTTTGCAAATTTGCACGCAATAGTCGGGCCAACAAGGAGAACCCATCGCATGAATGTGTTCATCACAGGAAGAACAAAGATATGCTAAATCGGTGTGGCAGTAAAGGGTGGAAGCAGACAGCATATAATTGTCATAGAGACGAACCCAATTGCTGGAATAGCCATCACCATACTCCATTTTCAGCATTCTAAGCTTGGTTAAGAGAAGAAAAAACCAATGGTCCAACACGCCAGGTCAAGATTAGAACCATGAGGTGAGAAGGAAGGAAGCTACTTGACAATAACCACAAGAATAATTGCAAGCTTTTCTCGCTCTCACAAGACTGACTTCACCTACTACTTCACTTTATCATCATCGTTCACACTGCTCCATACTAACATTGAATTATGCTTTTTCTCTTCTTTATTTTTGGTGTTTTCTTAAGCATCATTATAAAGAACCACGACTGATATATAAATAATAAATTCCCTTCTGTATTTCCAGATATTCGGAAAAAAGTGAGGAGCACGGTGCGAACGGTCTGCGTCTTCGAAGGAAGAAGATGCTGAAATCTCGTCTCCTCCCAAACGCTATGTTTCAATTTGACGTGTACAAAAAATAATAAAAAAAAGTTAAGTGGAAACTGGTGCGTTTTTTAGACGAAGAACAAGTATGATGAAATCTTATAACACCTCTTGTCATAGATAGATTTGTTGCATTAAATGGCAGAATCAATGCCTTTAAAGTATTTAAGATTGATGTTGAATTAAAGTCTAAGAAGTCAATCAAAAGTGTAAAATTAGATAGAGATAGTGAATATTATGAAAGGTATATTGAAATAAATGAAAATTCTGGACCTTTTGCTCTATTTTTACGATAGCAAGGAATTAAAACTCAATATATTATGCCTAGCCCTTCACAATAAAATGGAGTTGTTGAAATGTGTAATCATACCTTGATGGATATAGTCAGAAACATGATTAATCATTCTTCCTTACTAGAGCTTTTGTGGAGTGATACCCTTAAAATAGCAACTTACATAATAAATCATGTTCTAAGTAAGTCAGTTGAAAAAGCTCCATATGAATTTTTCACTAGTAAAAAGCCTAGTTTGAGGCACTTTTGTGTGTGGAGTTGTAGAGCAGGTAAGACCCTATAATTTTCAGCTCATGAAACTTGATTTCAAGACTGTTAGCGAATTCTTCATTAGATATTGTTCAAGATCAAAAGGATGCAAATTTTATTGTCTTAATCATACTACCAAGGTTATTAAATCTGATAGAGTGTTTTATTTTGAGAATGACTTGGACAGTAGGAGTGATATTCCAAGAGTAATCAATTTGCATTGTGAGGAATTTCAGTCAGACGTTATTGAAAACACAAATTTTGTCTCCTTTTAATGAAACTGTGTCAAGTCCTCATTCATCTAAATGGTTGGAGATTATGAATGATAAAATTACCTCCATTCACTCTAATAATGAGTGGGAGCTTGCTAAGTTACTAAATGGATGTTGAAAACAACATCACTGGATGAAGACTTGCATGAGGATGTGCTTTGTGTAAATAACATCTTATTGGCTAGTAACTCAATATGCTTATTAAATGAGACAAAGCACATTTTGTCATGCCACTTTGATATGAAAGATTTAGGTGAATCTTCTTTTGTTTTAAGAATTCAGATTTACTGTGATAGATCTTATGTCATTCTTGGTTTTTCTCAGGCAACCTATATTGAATGAGTGCTGAAGAAATTTGATATGTATTCTTACACTCCTTATGCTGCACTTGTGCATAGTGGTGATAGGTTGTTTAAATCGTTGTGTCCTAAATGATGATAAGAGAACTTTGATGGACAAAGTTCCATGTAAATATATTGTTGATACCTTAATATAAGCCCAGGTGTGCACATGTTTAGACATTATTTTTTCTGTTTGTGTGCTTGGCAGATATTTAAGTGATTCTAGATATGATTATTAAAAGGCTACAAAGATAATTATGAGATACCTTTAGGGTTCAAAATATTGCATATTGACTATCTAGAAATCTAAATCATTTGAAAATAATGGGATATTCTGATTCAGATTATATATCATTTGTTAATAATTTTAAACCTACTTCTGATTACATCTATATGTTGTTTTGAAGGAGTTATTTTATTTAGATGTGTCAAATAGACATTTACAATTGCCTCATATATAAATAAAGAGTATGACGCTAGTTTTGTGATTGTCTCTGGTTAGGGAATATGATCAAGGAAATTAATTTCTGTTATATGCATATTTTAAATCTTGACTATTTTGTTACGACATGATTATATTGTGTGCTTCTCTCAAAGTTACAGGAATTTCAGTTGAACTAAATTTTGATACTCAATTTCTGTTTGTTAGAGAGAGGATCTATAAATTTCATACTTATTTTTTGGTGATCCGTTTACCAAACAAACCCATTAGAGTTTTGGAAACATATGACTCTTCAGTATTTTCGAATTTTGGTGTGTTGCTTTGGTAAGAGTTTGAGTTGTGTTTTTAAGGAACACTTTGGTATATTTTGGCATTTATAACATTTGCTTCCTTATTAGATTCAATGTTTTTGGTTATATCAAAATTTTGGATATAATTTAGAATTAAAATTTTAATGGAATTTATAACAATACTTTCTTTATCGGATTCAATATCCTAAGATCATGGTTTCATTTATGAATTTTCGTTATCTCAAACTTGTATGGTTCATATTTGCAATGAACGTATGATAACGGATCTGTTACTAAAAGTCTACCCATAGGAGTAATTCAAATTGTATAACTCATATGAGTCTTGTTATTTATATTATCTAACAAGCTCTAATTATATTTATAAGAACTACAAATATTCAAATAACAAGTTTTACAACAAATTCTATAAGTTACAATAAATAACTCTCAATAAGTTAAGTTAATTATGAAAAAAAAATTAACAAAAAGATCATTAAATTTAAAATAAAACCATTTAAATAATTCTAATTTATATATTTATCCTTAATCCTAATTTATAAATGATTAATATTATTTTTATTAATATTCACTTTCTATTCTTCATTACAATATAATCGCAACTCTAAAGTATTTTAAAAGTAATTCTACTATTTCGTCTAAGTTTGAAAGAAGTGAAAGACTAATATATAATAAGTGAAATTATTTTTTAAGGTAAAAAGTATCAAATTAGTCTATCACTTTTACACTTTGTGACAATTTGGTCATTCACAAATTACCGTGACAAATTAGTTTCTCAGAAATTTGATTTTATGAAAAATCAATCCCTTATTAATCTAAACAAATGGATTAGTTTTGTACAAATTTAAATTTGTAAGGGACTAGTTTATACCAATTTGAATTTAAAAGTGACTAATTTGTTACAATTAATTTGTGAGGGACTAAATTGTTATAAAGTGTAAAAGTAGATAACCATTTTTGTACTTTTCTCATTTTTAAGTTAAATTTAATTTTTAACTTTTAATTATTATAATTATAAATAACAAGTGAAATACAAAATATACAAAAATTAATATATATATATATATATATATATAAAATAAATTTTTATATAAAATTAATTAGGAAAGAGATTCAGGTATAATTCCCCTACCTATCTCCAAACTTAATTCAAAGAGTTTTACCCTCATTTTCATCCCCATTAAAAAAAAAAAAATTTATTCACATGCGAGACTCCAAATAAAACAATTCTCATATAAATCCCCAAATTTAAAGATATGTCATCCCTGCCACCATACATCTAAAACATTTTCCATTATTATAAAGGCTTTAGTAACGTTGTAATTTCTAAACTCTAACCACTACTCGTTTTCGTGATTCTAATGTGTCTATGTACCGTTGTGTAGATTGTAGATATCATTGAAGTGGAGATCTTAATTCTGAAGCCATTTTATAATAAGATCACCAGCCCTGCAATACATGCACAGAACCTGCTGTGCACCAAACATACGTCATTGGTTGTACAGTAATTTTTTATTTATAAATATTTATTTTTAATAAAATTATTAAAATAAAAATAAATATTTTTTAAATTTTTTGTGAGATATCATTTTTTTAAAAAATAAATTTTTTATGATATTAAAAAATTTAACAAGTATTAATTTTTAAAGAAAAACATTAGAATAAAACAAAAAATATAAAAATGTAAAATTTTCATTTGTTAAAAAAAAAATAAATATTTTTTAATGTTAGAAGTTTGACATTTTAGTACTTGTCATCTATATACATAACTATTTTTTTTATATTGATAAATATTAGATTATTTAAGAATATATCAAAATTAAAAAAAGTAATTTTTTTTATATAAAAGGTCATTCTGTCAAAAAAAAATTAAAAGCATCATTTAAAAATGTTAATAGTTATTCAAATTCATACATTTTAATTTTTTTAACATAAGATGATAGATATTAATTAATGTCTTACGCAAAAGCCATAGAAACATATTATTTTTTATTTTTATACTTTTTTAAAAAAGTAGAGAACATAATTTTTATCTTTTTAAAACTATTTTTTAACATTAATAATTTTTTGAAAAATAGATATTTATGAATAAAAATTACTGGTGATCCTATTTCCAAATTATCATTTCCAATGATATTTACTTAATAAAAATGGAAATAGACTTAACCAATCCCTTATTAATGATTGGGAAAAAAACACACACAGAGACGCACAATGGCTTCCAGCTTCCATAGAGTAATTGGTATCACGCTAGGTGTAATCAGAATATTATCATACTGGTCTTGTTGCCTTGTTATTTAGGGGGGTTTGCTGCTCATGTGTAACAGAAATAATTAGAATAACGGGGTCTTAGAAGCTTGATGAATTTAGGATTTGATTATAAAAAAAATGAAAGTGTATAAATAAAATAAAATAAATTTTTATAATTTAAAGAGACGAACTCTTTTAAATTAAAAAATTAAATATAAAATATACAATAAAATTACATATAAAATTTAAATTTTTAAAATTTCAAGATGGCAGATCTTTCATTGGATCCATCTCATGCTTAAGAATCCAACATTGACTTGAAAAGGAATTCTTGCTTGTAATTTTTTATGCTCTTTAATGTTGATACGTAACACAGACACACATCATGGGTCCTTTTTTTAAATTATTATTATTTAAACTAGTATGTCAATTTGATTTAAAATTTTTTTTTATATATTCACAATAATTTGTACCAAGCATTCAATATATTAGAAAAAATCCTCCATTTTGAAAGGCCTACAACAAGAACCAAATGTGGTGCAAACCAGCTAGTAGGGTTTGAAGTTAATTACAGCAAGGAGTACTACAAGTATGAGTCTGGGAATACAGGATTTGCAAGGTTAATTCCAGCAGAGCAATATGTCATGATTTATGAAAAGATTACATTGATTGCTGCTGATACAAGCCAAGATTGGGAGTTTCAGGGCGAAACAGATGTGGGGATGATGATATCCCCAATGTTGTTGTGCCATGGATCAGCCAAGTGAGTGGCCAAGTTCTCCAATGGTCCTGTTCCTGGGTATGCTGACTGTTGAACACATATCCCCACAAATGCCAATAGAGCAAGACGCCCTAATATACACATCACACATGCCACAAATTAGATCAATCTTGAGAAATCCTCAGCTAAACTTTTTTTTTTTGTTTTTGAGAAAAAAATTATATGCCAAATTAATTGAGAAAAATATTATTTTGGTTATCTATTTTGAATTTTGTTTTATTTTGATCATTTACAAAAGTTTTAAAATAATCTTTTACTTTTAGTCTTTTATAAATTAAAAATTTTTAAATAGTCCTTTAACTTGGAATATCAAACTCAAAGTAGTCCTTCCTCCAGTGCCACGTGTGTGTTATTTACTTAGTTGTTACTTAGAGCAGGGCTCTTTGAGTCAAATTTTGAAAGTGAATGACTAATTTATGACTTTCAATTTGTTAAGAATCAAAATGAGATCAAGTTAAAAGATGAAAAGTCATTTTAAAACTTTCATAATATGAATGACTAAAATGAAACTAAGTTTAAAAGTGAAAAATTATTTTAAACTTTTAATTTGTAAAAAGCCAATATAAAACTAAATTTATTAAATAAAGGATTGATTTAAAATTTTCAATCGGTGAAAAATCAAAATGAAAATAAGTTTCGAATCAAAAAATTAACATAATATATACTTTTTCTAATTAATTCTATATAGCACACAAAGATGTGAAAGGCGGGAGTACCATTTTTAATTTCTTTGACTTTGTACTCTTGGAACTTGGCGGGGTCCTTGGAGTAGCCAAGAGGGTCAAAAGCACCACCAGGGTATTTCTTCTTCTCAGGGTCTTTCTCCATGCTGCGTTGGTGCTCCACAAAGGCTATGGCTAGAAATTCTATGACCAAAATGGTGGGTAGGGTACCCCAAGGCACTGGGTTCCCCAGGTAGGTCGCTCTACCCCCCGGAACTGCTGCCCACTCCTGTGCTTGCACCCAGTTCCCTAACCCCAATGCCTCTGGTACCAATATCCCTGGCTGCCATTTAAGACGTATTTACAATATCAGCACACTTTATCACAAATGATTATATTTTAATGACATGCAAGAAGTTATCAAATTTAATTTAGATTTGTTGTATTTAGGAAAAAATGTATGGATCTAATTATTAAAATTCAAGAAATTATACAATCTAACAATTTAGGTTAAGTTTGGTGACCTATTTGGTAAAAAAATTGATTTTTTGACCATGTATATATTTTTGATCATACAAATCAATTTAAAAAAATTTACACCAACAATGAACAAATCCAAATTTGTTATCAAATTCAGAATCTTCTTGAAAATATTACCAGAAAATATAATATTTCTAAAATTATATGATGCTTGTGATCTCTATTCCATGTTAAAGTTTGATCACTGTAAAATGTAAGACATATATCTTTATATGATATGCATCCAATAGGTATTAATTAAATGTCGTCTGAAAGTGAATCTAACAGTTGAAAGTGAAAACTACTTACCACAGCAAGCATAGCCCATCTGCAGTGAATGAGCTCTGACTCTTTGTATCTCTCAAGATTCTCTGGCACTTCCCCTAGACGAAGAGGGTCGAATCCGAAGTCACTGAAACACACAAAGAACACCACACTTATCGTCATCAAACAAAACACCCTACAAATCGTCAAAATCCTGAGCTAGATACTCCATTAAATTTCTCAACTTCATTGAATCATCGTTCTGGATGTTTTACTCTTATCTCACATTTTATCATGTTTAACATAATATATATTTAAAAGATTTATGTCTAGTATGACAATTAAAAATTATTATGAAAATAGGTTCTAAGAAAGACAACTTGAATGTTAACTGTCACTCAAAACACTAATTGAAATATAGATACAACATATGCCTTTGAAACTGATAAAAATTGAATGAAGTGGAAAATTGGAGCATACCCAGGTGCTGAACCATCGAGGTACGGTGGTCGGGGCTGGCCGGGCATCCAGTCGGCGGTCATGGAGAAACGAGAGGAGGCGGCCGAGCCACTGCCGGGAAGTGGGACTGCGGCGGCGAATTTGGATTTAGAGGAAGAAAGCACAGAAGGGAAGGCAGAGGCAGTGGCAATGCCATAGCTCATCAACGTGTTGGAAGCCATGGATTCTGATGAGAAGAGAGAGAGAGAGAGGAAGAGAGGTGGAAATTAAGGGAATGGTGGAAGAGGAGGAGAAGTAAACGAAATATATGAGAGAGGGAGGGGGATATAGGCAAATCCAAATGTAGATTGCCATTGGGTGATGGCGCTAGCTACTCGGTTAATATTGGTCCACGTGGAATATGGTATCAAGTTTGGTTGTCCACGTGGATTGCTTTGTGGATATGCCGGGGCTATTTTTTGTGTGGTTAAGGTTCAACGACTGATCCGAAAAAATCAGCTGGGTTGTCTGTGTTAGTTTCATCTTTTGTGACGCTTCGGACTTGTGAAATATACGTCGCTCCTTAAAAAATCAGAAGATTTTTTAAGGAAGGAACGACGTCGTTGAATGCAGTTTGTGCTAAGTCACTCTTTATGATACGAGTAGATTATATTTACCTTTTTTTTTATATCTTTGATTAAAGATATTTTTTCAAAAAAATATTTACCCTCACTTTCTTTCCGGTTTAATTTTTATTATATTTATTTTTTTTACACAATACAAATTTTATTTAAAAATAATTTAAAAACTTTTACTATCATATTAATGATAAAATTACAATCTTATTTAAAAATTTAACATCAAGTTAATTTTTCGACTTTAACATCAAAACTAAATGTATAATTTGTTATGTTAAACGTTAAATTTTTTATTAAAAATAAATAAAAAAACATTTTATAATATAATTTACAATATAAGAGAGTTCAAGGGTAATTAATAAAAGACATATCAAGTGTAAATTAATTAAAGTTCAAAAAATTTAACGTAATTTACTCTTATGATTTAATAAGAAGAAATCAGAATAATTCACTAGAAGTGCTCTAAATTCCAACATTTTACTTATGATTTTTAAAATTTTTTATCAAAAATTTTAACACACATAACACAAATTAATCAAATTCAGTCTTTAGACGACTTGGCCCAACCCAATTACATTAGATCAAGTAAACAAAATTATAAAATTATTTGGTTAGGATGAGTCTTGGGTTTAATTGTGACAAATCTAACCTAATTATATATATTTTTTAAAATATTATTTTTGTAATTTAATATATAAAAGATTTTAAATATGTTAATTTATTTTAAATCTTAATTATTTTTCATTTTAAATCTTATTTTTTGTCATTTTTATTCTTTTCACATTAAAAACTTAATTTTTTCTATTTTTATTTTAAAAAACTATTTTTATTAATTAAAAATAATTTTGAACATAAAAAATAATTAAAAATAAACCTAGTCACTTATCTGAAGCTAGATCCTGCAACAAATCTCTAATCAAAGTTGAGTCCCAAGTCATGTTCAAATCCAAGTCAGCTAGCCTTTGAACACTTTTCTTGAGATAGAGAAGCATGGTGGTGTAGAATTATTGGTAACCAATGGGGCATGTGATCTAATGAAAAAAAACCTCTCCCCTTTTTATATTTTTAATAGGATTAGATGTTCGGGAAATGGGGGCTCAAATGAAGGTATAAGTCACAACTCACAAAGAAATTGGAAATTGTAGAAGTAATATCCTCATAAAAATAGTAGGCGTTGAAACTCATTTCAAATATATCGTCCTCTTTAATTTTTATAGGATTTAGGCAAATCACTTTTAAGAGTAACTCAATACTCTTTTAAGAGTAATACGATCAGCAAATACGAAATCTTTTCCTCAAAAGCTGATCTAAATAGTGCAAAGAATATGTATAGAGATAAAATAGCCTAAAAGATTTTCATTAGGTTTCTCTTTTGATGTTTTTTTGCCAAAACCATGATATCTATTGTTAGAATCCTCAATTGTTGAATAGTGCATTTTTTATATTTTTAAACTTGAATCAAAACCTTGAATTACTTATTATTAAAATTTTTAATTTTTAATTCTACATGATTATCAAGATTAGTATAAATTATTATTATTTTAATAGTAATTATTGGATCCTTACATTTTTTAAGAAATGCAGAAAATCTGAATTTGGAAAACAGCCATCATCAACAGAAATAACGTGCAGAACTTCAGATTGAATTCCAGTCGTCTTCCTCATTGATGCTCCCGTGTTGCAGATCTTTAGATCTCCATACAATCCCAAGTTGCCATCTTTGGTAGTTGGTATTAGAGTTTGTGTTCTAAATGAGGACATGCATTGGCTCCATTTTAAACCACATTCTTGCTTCCCATGACTAATGATGGCTACTTTCCTGTAAATGAGTACGAGTTTTTCTGTAAATGAGACTGAGCATTATAATGGTTGATGGTAAGCTTTCCTCCTCTCTGAAACCCGTGTTTGCAAAAGAGATAAACAGGTAGACACGTGGCACCATGAGAACCGCAGGATGACATAAATGGCTGAGATCGTTGGCAGCACAACCCATGGTTGATGTAAGACAGCAGGTGATCCTTTTCCCTGGGTGAAAGGTAGAGATTATAAGAAGCGCGGGTGTCCGGATCTTCTACAGTTTAAAATTGAACTTTTGGTCGTTGAATTATAAAGTATAAACTGTAAAATTAAATTTTAAAATTGCATATGATCGAAATTAAAGTTTTGACACCGCGTGGTTATTAATTTTAATTTTAAATAATTAAATTTATACAATTTCTTTAATATTTTGGGACTGGGTGGGACTGCACAATTTCTTTAAATCAATTTGAGAATGTTGAGAGTAAATAATTTTATGTTGTGTTAATTGTCTATTTAAACAATGTTAAAAGTTGTGAGACATTTTTTTTTGTTTTAGTTTACATAATAAAATTCATAGAGGCAAGTCTCGATTTAAGAAAAATATTAGTGATTTTAAAATTTATTCACATTAATAGGTATAGTTCTGTGAGATAGAAAGTTTAGTGCCTTAGTGATATTCTACCTATGATCATTTCCGTATTTCTAAAATTATAATTTTTTCCACACTTTAGTTATAAATAATTGATATCAATTAGCATTCATTAAAACTCTATTCTGGGTTCTTATTAATAAGATTTTTTTTTTTCAGAAATTTGGCCTATGATAAAGTTGTTTTTTTTTCAAATTCATATCCTCTATGATACATTTTTCTTTAATTTTTGGCAAAAATTTAATTTTGATTTGATTGTTATCATAAATCTTTTATTAGAGCCATCAAAATGAGTCTAACCTACTGAATTATACATGTTTAACCCACCAATAAAATAAGTTGGTTTGGAGTTTTTTGAAAACTTGTTTAATAAGGTTATACGAACCCAACTTGTTTTACCTGTTAATTAAATGAGTTAGCTCGATGGGTTGACTCGTTTTATTGTAATTAATGGAAACGATCATGGTGAAGGTGAAGAGATTATGATGGCAATGGCAATAAAGATTCAACTTTTAATACAAGACAATGTTATAATATTGTTGACCCTTGATAAAACTTTAATATGATTATGTATTTGTCTGTCGCTTAATTTTAAACTTAAAGTTTTGAGTCATGCTTATAATTTGCCACTTTTTAATGTTGGATTGAATTTGTGGTATTATAATTATTGATGGTTGATTTGTTTTGTTTAAGATTTTATCTTTTTATAATTTTTTAAAAATTTTTTGTAAGTTAAAGCTATGACAAATGCAATGTTTTTTTTTAAATTTTTTGTGAATTAAATAAGCTAATTTATTTAATTCATAGGGTGGATCAAATTTAGATTTTCAATTTATCATTTTATGCTAGAGCTCAAAAATAGGTCAGTCTAGGTGGGTTAGACTGATTTATTTTAACATCTCTATATTTTTACTAAAAAAATTATTATTGATAACCCTATTTTGTCCATTCATTTTCCATTAAAAGAAAAAATATTTATAAAAATTGTTTTTGCAGGAAAAATTGCATAACATGGTACAGCCAATAAATTACACTTTTATATAAAAAAAATTGCATAGCATTTTTATTTCATATACATTTTTATTACTGACAAAGAATTATGTAGTTTAAGCATCTTTCAGATTCTTTTACCAATAACTAATTTCAGCGGAAAATAACGGTTCCCAGAACCATACAAAAAAAAAGAAAAAGAAGAAAAATCCGGTGGGTATACCACACGCTTTACATCACAGCCACACAGCTACAACGTCAGTTTTTCACTGCCATGGCCACTCCCACTACCACTACTTCTCATTGCTCTTTCGTCATCTTCAACGTTCTCTCGCTACCATTCACGAAAATTATCACATGAATTTCATTTATGCATTCCTTTTAACTTAACCAAACATTAGGTTTTAAAGTTTCTATCAGTTTCTTTATTCGAACTTTTTTCTTTTTCTGCTGCCTCAATTTATCGTTAGCCATTTCCAATTTTTCATACTCGAATCTCTGTTTGTCTCTTTCGCCAATGGCGGCGGCGATAGCACCGCCTTGGTCGGCTCCCATCTCCGGGCTGCCCACGGTGCGGGCCATCAGGACTGCGTCGTCGAAAAGCCAGCAGAACAAGAAGCGAGATGCGGGGAATTTCAGCCACTTTGCTCAGGTACTTCGCAAGGACGTGGATTTCATAAAGAAGGGAATTAGTAGAGGTGTTGAGTGGGCAAACGAGGCCTTACGGATTCCGAAGGTTACGAAGAAAATCGATGACCTTGTATGGCTTCGCAATCTCGAGGATCCTCAAGCTCCTCCATTTTCCGCTCCTTTTTGGCCTCAGCATTGGTACCCAGGTAGACACCAAGGCTTCTCTGCATGTACTTAAGGTTATATACGCCTAATTTGAAGTTCAATGGGTTTTTTGCACTGGGCATTATTGTGTACTTTTTTTACATGCAAGTGAATTGCTATTGGCAATATGAGTCTCTTTATTCTAGTCCCATGATGGTCTTAACTCATGTTTCTTCTATGCATTGGTTTGATTTTTCTTTGTCTTACAGAACTATCTGGAGTGGATTTGCTCATGGCTGATCTCAAGGCCTTGGAAGCTTATGCTCGTTACTTTTATTGTTTGTCTAAAATTTGGTCTAAGCCACTTCCCGAAGTCTATGATCCTCAGGATGTTGCTACCTATTTCAGCTGCAGGCCACATGTGGTGGCCCTTCGTCTTCTTGCGGTAGTTAAATGAACTAATTTGATAAATACCTGTAATGATTTTGTGAATTCCCATGATTAATCGTTAGGCTCCTGTTTAACCTGCTCATTTTAATGCTGATGCAATACAGTTATAAAAACGGGTAAAATATGTATTACCATTAACTTTATGTATTCGTAGGAGGTTAAATTGCTTGGTATATATGTACTTGCCCGGGGACTATGGCTCTAGACTGTAGGTCTAACTCCTCTAATGCAAACAGCTGTCATTCCTTTAATTTCTTGTTATAACTGGAATATCCTAATCCAGTAAATGAGAATTCTAGTATTGAATTATTTTCTTAATTTTTTATTGAAAATATTGTATATAACTTTAATGATGCATCTGTTGTGAAAGTTGGCAAGATATGAAAAATTTTATTCATGCACATTGAATTATTGACCATTTGATTCTCAGTGATTTACTTGCCTAATGTTCCAAAGTCAAATATGAATATTTTCTGCTCTACGGAATTTCAGCTGCATGCATACATGCTACTCACATGTGGCACCTATATGACTTATTATCTGAATGCATGTGAAACTTAATAGTAAATACTCATTTATTCAGAATCTATTTGCAAAGGTTTTTCTTTTACTGACTGGGGTTTTAGTTTTTTATTCTAAGAAATAGTCATCGTATGTCGGTTTGAGGCACAAGCTAAAGATGTGACCTTAAGTGATGATTTCATGATACAGGAATTCTCCTAATGAACTGTTGATAGTAGCTGAATTTAGCTTGTGATTCAATATTCCTTTATTTTGGTTTGAAATTGGTACCAAGATGCTTTCTTGACTCTTTTGCAAAATGCAATTTTATTAAGTTTGCAATACTTTTGTTTTGGAAGATATTTTCCGCCTTTGCCTCTGCTGTGATCAGAATTCGAACTTCAGGAATCACAAAGTTTATAAAACCAAATCTTGAAGAGGATATTGATGGTAAATCATCTCAATACCATTTTGGGATGGTGTTAAAAGAAACGATGCTTAACCTTGGCCCCACCTTTATTAAAGGTAAGAACTCTTGCCTTTGAAGACTTAGCGTAAATTTTAAATTTTTTTGGTTGTTTATTTTTCGTCATGTCAATATTAAGAATTTCTGAAGTTCTTTTATTGCTTATAAGTTTAAAATATTCTGTTGGGCATTTTTTTTAATTCTGCACTCACATGATTACCAATATTTTTGTTACATTCATTTACTTGCTGATGCAGTTGGTCAGTCCCTTTCCACAAGGCCAGATATCATTGGTGTTGAGATGTCCAAGGTTAGGTTGAATAGAATGTTTCTGTCACTGTTTACTTCATTTTTTATTGTTTTTGTCTTGCAATGAACCTGCTTATTTAGAATTAATAATTTGGTGCGGGCAGTGATGCTGCATGTTAGATGATAATAATTTAATTGTATATACTAAACCTTTTGGGTATGTGCTATTGATGAACCGCAAGTATATAGGTCCATTGTAATAAAAGAATCTAAAAATCCAGTATCATTTCTACGAGGATAATGTGTTAGCTTTATTGTTATTAGGATTAAATTCTTGTTTACTAAATATACAATTTATACAAAATATGGGTTGGTGCAATTATTTACATATATACACTAGTGACCTAGATAAATCCAATCACTAGAAATTGATTCAAGGATGATAAATATAAACACAACACCTACACTACACTAAAACACACTAGGTCTCAAACTAAAAATAACAGATGCGTGACATTATACTAGAATAAACTAATTAGAAGTTGAAGAGAGGATAATTTGAGTTATTAAGTTTATTATTAACTTTGCACCACCATAGTTTAATTCCAGTTTCGGATCATTCAACTTACTAAAAGGATAAGTCTATTTCCATATGTTATCCTAATTCTTGTTCCAATTATACTTAGATGTTGTTTTCAAACATTTAAGTGTGATTTTCCCTAGAATACATTAAGTTCAAGAGTTAAATCATCAATTACAACCTACCTAAAGGTTGTTTCCAAACATTTATATAAAATTGCATAACCTCAACAATTAGCCTCCCTTAGAGGTTTTTCCCCAAACTTTTGAGGTAAACTAATCTTAAAGTGCTTTAAGTCCTTGGAAATCATTGAGAATGTAGTATGAATTTGCCTTAGGGGTTGTCTCCAAAAATTTAAAGCAAATGCCACTTAGTTCTCAATGAGTCATTTCATCAAACATTTTGTAGGCATTCAATTCCATGACTAGAGATTACTACAAAATTCAACAATACAACCCATTCAATCCAGTTGCAATAATCTCAATTAACTAAATAATATGAAAGTCCCAATTAAGAAGTAACATACATTCATTAATCAACACAAATTTACAAGAGAGTTGAAATAATCGCACTTTACATATGTGGGTACAAAGTTAACAAATCTCAGCTCAATATTTTCAATCATCCAACAAAGCAACTAAAAGCAAGCTTTAATCTATGCTACATAAAGAAATAAAAAAAAAAGAAGAGAAAATATAAAGAAGGAGAGAAGAGTTTAAGGAGTTCTCCATGGAAGAATCAATGGAGGTTTGGCCAAGGATATTTCAAGGAGACCAACCTTTGGCCTCTCATTCTAGGAAAATATCTTGGAAGAGCAAGTTGATTGAAATTCCTTTCAAAATCCCTTAGTCTTCATAATTATTTTGTGCCTCCAGCCTTCCTCCTTAACTTCCTTAACCTTCAAATTTGACAACCCCCTTTTATATCACTAAAAAGTTGAGTACCGTATTTTGTACGCCTAGGCGCCCAGAGTAAGTCTCCTGTCACAACTTTAGTCTTTTTGCTAAAACATCACGATTTGTTGTCAGAAATAAGCAAATTAATACTTGTTGGAAAGCTCTTGATGAGTTTTACAACTTTGCTAGCTATTTTCAAATTCTGACGTTTAGAGGTCCAAAAATGGCATTAAAGTTAAGTGTTCACCATTTTTAAATTGAATATCATCTCAACTTTCTTCCTTTGTTTCTTTCAACTTTCAAGTTGTTTGTGAAATCCTTCAAAGCATCCTTGAATATTCCACTTTAATGCCTCCAAGATCTCATGTCCTTTCATTCAAACAATTAGAATATTGTATAATATCTAGAGTTTAAATCTATTAAGATATTATACAGTGTTCACCTGTAAGGGGTGTTCATTAAGTAAGGGTAAAATAGTAATTACAGGAATTATTACTAAACCCTAACCTTAGCTAGCCTTTATAAAAGGTTTAAACTATTATACGATAGATAACTGAGATACAAAGAGAGGATAATAGTCTATAAAGACTTGAGACGCTCTAAGAGGAATACTTGCGAGTATTCTGCAGTCAAAATTAGAGAGGGAATTTAGGTTGTGAAAACTCGAGATAGACTTAACACATTATGGGTATTTCATACGATCAGTTATCCCAGTCAGAGTTCAATCAGCTTCCACAATCAGGAGAAATATGTAAATCTCCTATCTCTGAATTAAATTATGAATGTGTTCTTTACTTAATTCCCTTCACAAACTATTTTCCTACAATTTCCATCAAAATAACCTAAAATATGATGAATTTAATGCAAGGAAACAACCAAATAGTCCAACCATAAAATTCATGAAATTAACATTATTTGGTCTCTAAAAAGAATATATCTAAAGTACATAATAAGTTCCTAGTAAAACATATACAAATATAACACAATTAGGGTTTTACAGCAACATCCTTATGTGCTTGGCAAGGATTTTTGCAGTTTCATATGGCGGTTACCGTCTGTTTGTATTTTGACATGGATTTTGCAATAACTCTGCTATAAGCCATTGAACATCTTTTGAACTACAAAATTTTATGGACACCTTTTCCATAATAATTCATAATATCTTGTCTGTACATTGGCTTTTTATTTCTATATACTCCAATTGAGTTCATCTTGCAGGCATTGTCTGAGCTGCATGATCAAATCCCTCCTTTTCCCAGGACTGTTGCTATGAAGATTGTTGAGGAAGAATTAGGTGCCCCTATGGAGTCATTCTTCAGCTACATTTCCGAGGAACCTGTAGCTGCCGCATCATTTGGTCAGGTACCTCTTTACTTTACTATGTTACAAGAGTGCCTTGTTTAATTAAATATAAGTAGTTTTATGTGTGTGCATATATCTAGAAGCTTGATGTGGTGACTATTTTTTCTAATTTGAATGCATTTACATTTTCTAGGTTTACTTTGCCCGTACTACAGATGGAATTAATGTCGCTGTAAAAGTTCAGCGTCCAAATTTGCATCATGTGGTGGTGCGGGATATTTACATCCTTCGCCTTGGGGTTTGTATTGATCTCTTTTACCCTCATATCTGTATTATTTTGTCCTCAGTAAATTCTTATATGACTGGCTGTACCATTTCAGCTGGGGCTACTGCAAAAGTTGGCCAAGAGAAAGAGTGACCCTCGTTTGTATGCTGATGAGCTTGGGAAAGGTTTTGTTGGTGAATTGGATTACACTTTAGAGGCTGCAAATGCTTTAAAGTTTCAGGTAATGAATGGTGTACAATTGGAGTATGATCATGTTTCGAATTTCAAATAGTGATGAGTTATGGAAAGCGATCTTTTGGAACACAAACAAAATCTGTATTTCTGGTAAATAAATATGGAATATAGTTGCAGAACTTAATAAGAATGTAAGATGAAGCTGTGAAGGTCAAGCATGTACCTTACTGAGATATTTTGCATTGGAGTGCTTTGTGTAGGCGTTGAATACTTTAACTTTGCTCAACAGTCAACAGTAGCTTGTGGATAGTTTTGTATATTACTTTGTTACTTGAATGCGATTTTGCCAAATAGAAATGTAATGACCAGTATCTGCTGGCCAGTCCTTTATTCAAGTTCATGACTAATGGGTTTCATTTGAAGGTGTGTGCAAATATAATTAATTCCTAGGCTCAAACCTAACAGTTAAAGCTTTAAGGTTGAATTGGCTTTAATGAACCTTCATGATAAAGAATTTTTCTTTCAACTGACGTGCTATTTCTACAACCAGGAAGTTCACTCTCCCTTTACTTTTATGCTTGTGCCGAAAGTATTTAGACATATAACTAGAAAGAGGGTTCTCACCATGGAGTGGATGGTTGGTGAAAGTCCAACAGATTTGCTTTCTGTATCTACTGGAAACTCTGTTGGAAATGTCTCTGTATATTCAGAAAGGCAGAAAGTTGATGCAAAGAGGCGTCTTCTTGATCTGGTATGTAAGCACACATACAATAATAATAGCTTTGTCTTTACATTGTGTAAAACTCTTATAAATCTTGAATGTTTGATTATGTTAATGATCATGGTTTATGTTTTGTTAAAGGTCTATCTTATTTATCATATTATGTCAATTGAGTTAGGAGTTATCTTATTTCTAAGTGTTAGTTTCATTGTCAAAGTCTATTAGTTTCAACTGTATAAGCAAAGGGGGGCACAAGGGTTGAAGACTTGAAGTTTCTCCCTTCAGTCCCTAAGATTTGCATGGTTTGTTAGAATTAAGTAAAAATAGTAGGCTAAGCTAAATATTCTCCTACACTGCTTATATAGTTGTTTTTCTTACCATAAATATAATACAGCATGAGCCTATTTTGCACGCTTTCCATATTCTATCTCTTTCTTTAGTCTCTTCAATGTGAATATTTTACATGGTTTAAGAGATTTGAGAAACTCGAACCCTAAATCTAAAGAATCCCTATATCAGCCAGAAGCATCACCAGCATGATTTTGGACTACCATGGGAAGGTCCAAAACTGATTTGTCCTTCTTGTTTGTCTTCTTTCTTGCCAATTCCAGCTTCTTATTTGTCCATTTTATGTTTAGTTTTCTCTAGGAATGGAGTTCAGAAACACCAAGTCAATGTTTGTTATCCCACAAATCACAAACTGAAAGCTAAATGCCATAGTTACACTTAATGGACTAGAGCTGTTACCATTTACCTCATGTTAAAAAGGATCACCCTACTGAATTTCCTCTTGAAGATCACGTGATTTATGGGTCTGACAAGCTAATCAGATAATGCCCCTCCTATGGAAATCTATGGAAACTGAAGTGGCAGATTTGTGTTTCCATTGAATACTATAAGGATATCTGGGTTTACTTGGAATTATTTTATACCATTAGTCTTACCAAGATGTTTGATGTGTCTTTGGAGTTATGTTAAACTTGACAGGATGATAAATCGAAAACTGAATATTTTGCGGTTCTTCAAAGATTGCTTGAGGGATTGAATACTGTTCAGCCTACTTCCAAAGTTGAAGATATGTAAAAGAGAAAGTGTGATGGAGTCTCACATTGGGGAGGTTTTCTTGAGAGAGGGGCCTTATAAGCTTGAAGAGTTCTACCCCCTTATAGGCTATAATCTTTTGGATGGGTTCCCTCTAAGAGCTTGTGCTTCATCATATGGTATTAAACCCTAATTATTGATATCAAGGAGAGGGCTTCCTATGGAAGATATTGACCGCCAAAGGGGCTAACCATGTTAGAGTGAAGTAACACTAGTGAAGTGTCGCTGAGTGTTGCTGCCGAAACATCGGCTCTTTAGGGGCAGTGTTATGATGGAGTCCCACATTGGAGAGGTTTCTCTAAGAGAGGGGTCTTTATAGGATTGAAGAGTTTTAACCCTTATTAGGCTAGTCTTTTGGGTGGGTTCTCTTTTAGAGCTTGTGCTCCATCATAGTGACACTAAGGTATTTTGCTAGTCTTAAACTAGAATTTGACTTAATGAGATCTATTATTCTCATAGGAGTAGAGCTTCCAAGGTTTGCAGAAGTATTATATATTCCCATGTTTGAGGTGCTACCACCAAAGATAAAAGTGGTTGGACCCTTAATAATGCAAATTCTGCCCTTGCTAACCAATTCTCAGTTACCTATTTTCAAGAGATGATTATATCAACATTGGAAGAGAAGGGAGAGGAGTACATGTTGCGTGTGGAAGAGGTCCCCCTCGTAAGTGCAACTTTTGCAGACAAATAGGTCACCTTTCTCAACAGTGTTGGCAATTGAATGGTAGACCACCTTGTGTAACAAAGGCAGATGTTGTGTCTTCGCCCTTAAAGTCTTTTCATCCATTAAACAATGGCAAACAAGAAACTATCACAATTTCTAAGGAGGAACATTCTAGGAGACACTATCAAAATATTTTGTCTTGCACCAAATTCTAGGCCATCAATGAAGCAAGTGACTCAAAAATTTCAGTTTCTAGGCCCTTATTTTCATAGCCCGCTGATGAAATTTCAATTTATCACTTAATGAGTCAAGAAATAATTTCTTGTTGAAAAGAATCAAGAGAATTATAACAGTAGAGAAAAATGTAATTTTGGTCCTTCATTATTGGCTTTGAGATCAATTTGTTCATTCAAAGATGAAAAAGTGTACTAATTTGGTCCTTCACCTGTGAGAGAAGACCTTTATTTTTAAAGGGTTTCATTTTCAGTTGAGTTAAGAGTTATCTCATAAATAAAGAAGGGCATAAAACATAGTAGTAGAAAACGCACGATTCATGATTCAAGATGTGCGAGTTGATCCAATTCAAAGGCCAAACGATACAAATCATGAGTTGAATTGTGGAAGTGTTAGAATCATCCATCTAACTTGTCGAAATCATGCAAGTCGCATTAGAAACTGCAATTCACAGCGTCCCAGCGATTTAGAGAACATTGTTTTGTTGGGCCCTAAAGCGAATGACCCGATGCAAACCAACTCAAGGTTGAAGACAATGTAGTTGTTTTTTGGTTATCTTTAAATGAAATTTGGTTGCTTGCACCCAGACCCATATATGATATAAAGCTAATGAAACCTAATCAAAACCTACCTTTAAATGGTATTCTGAAGCTGAACCTCACCTGCGAACCTATACCGCAGCCTACGTATTATATAGCAAAATAAAACATAGCTAAAGGAACCTAAACAAAACCTACCTATATATTATATTATGTAAATTATATATCAAAACAGAAAATATTCTAGACCTGGACCTTGACTGCAAACCTAGACCTGGAACCTATCTGTTATAATTATATAACAAAACAGATCTCTCTCTCTATATAATATAATATGTTGGAACCCAGAAAAAAATATAACTCCAATTGATATGATTCAAATACTGATAGAAATTACAGCAATACCACACAACAGAAAATGGACAAATACACAAATCTGCACTGACATGACAGAACTCCACACACACAGAAATGAATACAAGACACTAGACAACACTGAACTGCATCAATCTCCTAGCTTTTGAGAGGCTAGGTCTCTCCCACCAAATTTTCTGAATAATCTCTCTTCTGCTTTTCCCACATCCCCCACTAACTCCCTCATAACTACACACTCCATAGTTGTCACCAACTCCCCATGTGAGCTAGCGCTGTCCATAGCTGTCAATTTCCCTTTTCTATCCTTCTTTGTCTGATTGGGCCCATAAACCACACCACCAGATCCATAAGTACACACCCCATAATTGCCACTAACTCCCCATGTGAGATAGTGCTGTCAATAGCTATCAATTTCCCTTTTCTGTCCTTCCTTTCTTTTTCCTAGAATAAGTGATTAAATGGGTCTGATTGGGCCCATTAACAACACTACCAGATCCATCATAATATAACTAAAGAAACCTACGAAGCCTAAGCCTGGTATTGGTATCTGCCATAAGAAATTTCTCTTGCATCTTTTCTCTTTGCAATCTTCCTCTGCTAATTAGAAAGTTTGGACATGGGGCTGGTGTCTAGGTGAGAGGAAGTAAGAGATTTTTCTTCATTCTATTGTTTTATATTCACTTCCTGATTTAAAGTTATTATTTGAGCATAATGTTATGGTATATATTTTCCATATGTTACAAATTTAGCTATTTTTCAATATGTTTGTGAATAGAACGATTTACAATTCACAATTCACAATTCAAAAATTAGCTTTTTGATTCACAATTTGAATTGTGATTAGATTACCATGGCACAAAAGTTCAAGTAAATTTCTCCCTTGAGTCCCTAAGTTTTGCATCATATGAAATTCACTACATCGATTGAACTTAGAGAGGATAATCAATTGCTTTCTCATTATAAATAAGGTAAAGGTAGAAGTGAGTAGGAAGGGAATCTCTTGCATTATGATCCAAGAGAGTTTCAATAACAAAACATAGATGGGCTTTGGATTGAGATAATGAAGATAAGCTTTATTAATATCCTCCAAGCTTGTATTGGTACTTGATTCCCATATTACTCTTTTGAATTGTTTATCAGCTACTAACTACTGAGTATACTCAAAACTTTGCCCTGTTTTGGTGTCTAAGTTCTTCACTATGATAACAGAGCTGACTTATTTGTAGATATTGACTTATATTACACATTGATTTATTCAGGTCAACAAAGGTGTTGAGGCAACATTAGTGCAACTTCTTGAAACAGGCTTATTGCACGCTGATCCACATCCTGGTAACTTGCGTTACACTTCCTCAGGACAAATAGGGTATTTTCTGCCTCCCTTCTTAATTAAAATAAATTCTGGTTTTACTTCACAAATTGTAATTATTTGTTATTTTCTTCTTCTCTTTATTTTTTGTGATAGGTTTCTGGATTTTGGTTTGCTATGTCAAATGGAAAAAAAGCATCAACTTGCTATGCTTGCTTCCATAGTTCATATAGTAAATGGTGATTGGGCATCCCTAGTTCGTGCTCTAACTGATATGGATGTTGTGAGGCCAGGGACAAATATCCGTCTTGTAACTCTGGTATAACATCTAAATCACAGGATTTAGTCATCGTACTATTGCATATTTTCAACCAAATAAAGACTGCATACTTTTGAGACTCACTTTCATACAATTAACTTTTCTGATCTGCTATAAATTTTCAGGAATTGGAACAGGCCTTGGGAGAAGTGCAGTTTAAAGATGGGATCCCTGATGTGAAGTTCAGCAAGGTGTGATCATGTTTAAAAAGATAGTGAATGCACTTGCATATTTCAGACAACATTATGAACAGCTGTCTAAGAGTGTGGACTGTGGAAAGTGTTTATTAAAGGCAATTTTGGTGTATAAACTTTTGGTTAGGAAGAAGTGCTTACTCTGTGAAATTAGAAGAATATGCAATATAGGTTTAACATACTAGTAAATAATGACTGAGTTTCCACTCTGTAGATTTTTAAACATTAGAATTTATTGATTCAATCTTGAACTAATTAAATGATAACCTTGTGGTGGATAGTCTGATTACCAAATTTTTTTTAATCTCTGTTGTTGAGAGTCCTACAGTTTTTTTTTCTTTTAAATTACAGTCAAGTTACTTTTCTATGAAATGTATTTGTAATTTTTTGTCTCAATTAGTTTTCTTTAATTAATTATAAGAATTATATATTTGTTGCTCTTTGACAAGTCCGTGCACTTTTTATGAATCTTGGATTAGAAATATGACCTAATAATAGAAAAAGAGTAATTTGAAATAAACTCTCAAAAAATTTGATGTAAGTTTGAGCATCTTATTTTTGTTTTGTTCGGTCCTGATTCAATGAAACAAGGCTCCAAATGATACCATTTGTATATCAAAATGAAATACACTTTTATTGAATGAATTTTTTTTTTCAGATGGTACCTTGTAATTTATGCTGGCTTTCCAGTTACTTTCTTTGAAATTTTACTCATCAAATCTGTTATTAGTCATTAGCTATTGTTAATATTAGTGTTAAACATATTTTATCCAAACAAAAAAACTAGCACTAAATAATTCATGATTATAAACTATTATATTATCCAGCATTCCACATTTAAGCAAATTAGTTTTGGCCATTTAGTTGAGTATTTGATAAGGTTTCCTCACTTCAGTTACTGAAAACTTCCATATATTTTCCTCAAGGTTCTGGGAAAGATCTGGTCTGTAGCGCTTAAATATCATTTCCGTATGCCACCATACTATACACTTGTCTTGCGTTCTCTAGCTTCCTTGGAAGGTAAACTGTGAATATCATATATACATGACTAATGCTTATTTGTTATCACACTAACGCTTATAAGGAGTATTTTGCATGATGTATCTATCAACATCTAGTATTCTAAAATGTTTGTGTTGAATTATTAATATTCTTGTTTCATTGTCTCTTAGTCAACTAAAATTTTGCTTTTCAAACACTTCAGGTTTGGCTATAGCTGCAGATCCAAACTTTAAGACCTTCGAAGCTGCATACCCTTATGTTGTTCGGAAACTTCTCACAGAAAACTCTGTAGCAACAAGGAAAATATTGCATTCGGTATAAGAAGTTCCACAAACATGCATTATGTTCCAATAATCTGCTTAACTGTAACATGTTATTATGCGTTTGCAGTTGTTTGCTGATTTATAGTCTAGACAATAAATCCTGAGCCTTTTCTTCCGATAAAATTGAGAATTAAAAGTTTGGGTTATAATTTTCATCTCGATCTGTCTCAGAAATTCATAATACCAACTGGTGGAGCTTGCAAACTTATCTGCTTAATTTAGAACTTTTATTAGACATCATTTCGGTGATCTGATGGATTTATGTTGCATCATGATTCAATTGAGTTTGTGCTGAATGTTTCCTAAAATAATAAGATTACTGGATACATACTTTCAAAATTTCTATTTGAGGTATCATTTTTTTAATTGAACTTTATTTTCTTCTGTTTAGGTGCTACTAAACAGAAAGAAAGAGTTCCTCTGGCAAAGGCTTTCCCTTTTCTTGAGGGTAGGTGCAACCAGGTATGTTGAGAGTTAAAACATTATGTCATGAGTCTGTTCTCTAGGAAGTAGTTGGTTTTTCTATATTTTATTTCTATTTTCTCGTACTTTGTCTAAATTTTTTTGTTTTAATTTTGACACAAACTCTCCAACGTTATGATTTTCCATCTAATGATCCTTTTTCATGTTGTTTCCACTTCAATGTGTAAATCATTATATAATAAAAGACATAGCCCTCTGTTTCAAATTCAATTGATTGAGAAGAATAAAAGGAGAGGTACATGTTTGTATATATAATACCAAACACGTAAAATTAAACAAAGTGGCAATTTTGTGGCATCACCTGCTGACATGACTTAATATTGACTATATTATGATAGTGGCTGGGTTAGGCATAATGGGCTAGGGCTAACAGAGGAAAGGGATCCAACACAGTTATTGAATGGGTTGAATTTGGGTTCAAATGGGTTATTCAGATTTGATGCAGAATTGACCTTACCAGTTAACTAGTGGTGTCTGTATGAATTTTGTGTTCTTGTGTGGCGTTTTGGGTTTTTGACTGCTTAGAGTGCTAGACACTTGGGTTATTCCTATGGCTTGAATACAATTTGTTTATATATTATTACTGCAATGTGTTAATATCTATTTTTTATTTCACTTTATATTATGAGTTAGAACTAGGTTGATAATCATATAGTTTCTTCTTAGTTGGGTCATAAATAGGTTGATTTTAGGTTGTAAATTTTAGTTGCTTATTAAATGGGTTAACTAGGTAGTGTCAGAGTTAATGTTATAAGAAATGAGTAGTAGTATTGTCGTAAAGTTTAAGCATACATGACTCAATTATAAAAGGACTCAACTTAGGTAAAATTTCTTACATGTTTGTTATTAGATTCTCGAATAAAACTTTAGCATGTGGAGAAAATTTTTTAAAAGACCCAACCATGTTCTATTGAGCTCCGCTTATCATATTTTTATTAAAGAACCTAATAGGGAAAATGTAAAAACTGTACCTAAGTTTTCCCCCATTATACAACTGGTAGTACCATGGTTGAGACGTGCCGTAATACTTCTACCTGGATTCATTTTGAAACTAAACTGCCAACACAAATTGCCACCCCTAGTATTAGCTTGTGAAGCTCTTTCATATTTTCCTCCTTAATTGGAAGCATGCACTTTTAGATTTCCCTTTTCCATATTGGTATTGTTTTTTTTTTCTCTTTGGTTGATGGCATGTAGGACTACACTTGACTATCAGTTTTAAGGTCAATTTTTTTTAGATATAGGATTTGTCCTATTAAATCTTTTTGGCATTTGGATTTTATTTCCTATTGTTGTGCAATAAGTTATAGGAGGTCTATTGAGTGAAGACATTTTTTCACCTGCTCAAGTGATACTCATCCTCACTTGGTATGATCAGCAAACCTAGCACTTGATGGCAATGTATTTCACTTTTGCCACATATTCAAGTGGTCCTAGAAACGTTCATACTATATTAATTTTTCGGGTTCGGCGTTCCTCATCTAATTGATAGACAAATGGTGGCCTGTTTTAGTATGCTCCAATTATTTGATAGATAGAGCATTTCTTAATTCTGATACTTCTTTTTCTTTTTTTTTTTTTGGTCAGGAAAGCCTTGCAATCAGTAGCATCAAAAAATGAGACTTCCCTTGATCATTTACCAAGTAAGGCTGCTGGTGTGTTTGATGTTGCCAACTTGGTCTTGAGGCTTTTACCATCCAATGATGGTGTTGTGCTCAGAAGACTTCTTATGACTGCTGTGAGTTGCTATGGGCTGTTTATCACAAACTTTGTGCACTTCAGCATTTGTCACTTTGCTTATCTAGGATGTCTATTTTGGTTTATTTTTTAGGTTGAAACTGCTTTCTCGTAGATTAATAGTGTATGTATGGCTACTTGCTACATTTGGGTGATAAGGTGCATGCTAATTTGAAGAGGATGGGATTTTTATTGACTCTATTTATTGTTCCAAATCTTACACGATTAGTTTGGGTAATTTAGTATGTTCTTATTAAAAAGCCTAGTGGGGTTTGCAGCCAGTATGCTTGTGCCCGAAGGGGTGTTCTTTACTTGACTTAAATAATTATTTACACATGGTAAAAAACTTTACATTGAATGAACAGGATGGAGCTTCATTAATCAAAGCAATGGTGTCAAAGGAGGCAAAGTTTTTCCGTCAACAGCTTTGTGAGATCATAGCTGACATGCTCTGCCAAAGAATAGTCAAATTATTTGGACAAGGAATCCCAGTAACTCGATATTCCCGGGTGGTCATGGCCAATGTACCTAGCAACAGAGAAGCAGGTTTTTCTGCTAGATCCTCCTTGCCTGCATATGATTATAATTCCATCTTTGGGGATCGACGACTCAGAGTAATATTCTCTAAGGCACTAAAATCTGCAAGTAGAGATCCGATATTGATGCTGAGATTTTGCTGGGCTTCCATTCTTATCATTATTACATCTTCAACTTTGGCTTGCCATCGGGTTCTTGTGTCTCTGTCTGAAGCTTACTTGAGGCCAATATTCAATGCTCCAGAGAAATATGCGGTCGGTACATGATATTCTCATCAAACTTTGAGTTTTCTCCATTCAAAGAGAGCATTCTTTTACAATAAATACAGAAGATGGAGGTTTATTTATTTGCTGGTAATGCAATAGGGCCATTTTGATGTCAGGCAGGTGAAGTATTCATATAGGATCGAAAACATTATGACATCATTATAGCACTCCATATTATTGGGGTTTAAAAAAAATCAGAAAGTCAATATATATAATCTTCTGCTTAATTACTGTAGCATTTTAATGTGGAAAATGCAGTATTTTGCTGCATTCTATAGCTACGTGCTCTACATGTATGTACAGTTTCATGTAAATTTGTATAGATTTTTTTAACAGAACTAAGAGGCCTTTAATAGGTCATTGTAACTGGCAGTTAATACTTTTCATAGCTTAGGATGAGTTAGATGTTACTATTGGCTCTTCTAAAGGTAAATTTGAACTGTTATTTTGAAGAGCCACTCTGAAAATTATATATCGTGGTTATGATATGTTCAAAATGCCCCAAGCCGCTTAAGTTTGTTGGTTTGTCTATTTATGTGGGTGGTAGATGTTACTATTGGCTCTTTTTAAAGGTAAATTTCAACTGTTATTTAAAGAGCCACTCTGAAAATTATATATTGTGGTTATGATATGCTCAAAATGCCCCAAGCCACTTAAATTTGTTGGTTTGTCTATTTGTGTGGGTGGTGCTTTTTTTTTTTTTTTTTTTTTTTTAAAAAAAAAAAGTTGACTTCAGATGGGTTTTTAACGAGTTTGGTAAATTTGAATCAAAGTTCATTTATAGTTATTGAGTCTTTCAGTTATAAGATGCTAAGGTAACAAATAGTATAAGTTTTTTGGGGCCATATATCGTAGTATTTAAAATATTCATACTGAATACAAGGATTTTTTTTTTTCATGAAATTAAAATAGTTTTTAAAAGTTAATAAAATTAAGGGAAAATTATATCTTTAGTCTTTATAGTCTCATTTAATTTTTAAAATAATTTAGTCCATATATTTTAAAAATTTCTAATTAAATCCTCATAGTTTGAATGATTTACAATGTAATCATTACTAAGGTATTTTTTGTTAATGTTTTGTCATATATATACATACAATATATATATATATATATATATATATCTGTTTATTTTATTCCATTATTTACTTTTATTTGTACTTTTAGCACAAATTATATATCTTATTTATTAAAAGTATTAAAAAAATATCTGATTAGTTACATTAGTAAATTTAATTGAATACTTACATGACTTTAACTATAGAAATTAAATTAAAGTATTTGTAAACTATAAGAATTTAATTCAATTTTTTAAAACTATAAGAACAAAATTAAAATTTAACAAAAACAAGGATCAAAAGTTGAATTTTTTCTAAAGTTGAGATTGGTATGACCTGACACTTTTACAATTTTTAAGTATTGTAGGATATTATTTAAAATTATGGTATTTTAAATGAATATTCATAATTTTAAATGTCAACAAGATACTAATGGAACAAATACAAATATTTAATAAGGTTATAATTGGGAGTTTAAGAAATAATGGAATGAAGTGATTATTAATAGAATAACATAAAATGATTTAAGTAAATATGTTGCTTGAGAGTTTTAATGAAAAAAGTAATACATTTTTATCATTTTTGTTTAAAAATTACAATAAAATAAATAAAATAAAATAATTTATTAATTATTTTTTTAATATTATTTCTTATAATATAAATATATGATTAATAATTTTATTATTATTTAATACATAATATAGGATTTAATAATATTTTAAATTACTAAGTCACTCTTTTTTATTATTAGCTCTTCAATTTTAGGAAACAATAAAAATAATATTTTAAATAAATATAAAAAATTTTAAAAATCTTTCTCTATCATTCTATTCTTTTTTAATAAACACATTTAAACATACATTCATTTATATTTAATCATTGTATTCTTTATCATTCCTGGCCTTCATCAAAACATAACTAAGTGTCAGGATAACAATCAACAAATATTTTCAAAATATTTTAACACTGAAGGGCTTACTCTAGTGAGAGAAGCGCCATCGCCAATGAGAGAAGCTCCGTCGTTTCCCATATCTGGCCGCCTACACTCGCTAAGCACATCAAGTCTTTTGTCACGGGTTCGTCATTATCCTTGAGCATGCACATCTCTGGCTTCTTCAAACACTTCATGACAACAATTTGCTTCCCTATACTCATCATTCCAGCCTCCGCCCTAGAGTAGCCTCGGATGACCGTAGCAACTCTGTATCTTCCATTCTTTCTATCCACCGTTCTTCTATTTTATTTGCACCACGACGTGTGGATTCTGTTGCATGCTCACTTGAGCATGCTGGTTGACCTCCTTGTCCTACTTGACCTATTCCTTCTTATCCTCATCGCCTCTATTGTTCTCATTCTTTTTCTCTTAGGTTCTGTGTGGTGCAAGTTCCTCCTCCTTTTGCTTAGGTGGGCTCACCTCCTCATTAGTTTCATGGCTAGACAATGTAGTTTAGCTCGCTGTTACTCCTGGGCAAATAGCAGTTCAGTGGATTCAAAGCTAGGCAATGGCACCTTCTGGCTACCAAGAAGAGGGCCATGCTTTTGCGTTTGTCAAACAGCCTTGAATCACTCGAGGGAATTTTAGAAAACATGCCTAGTGGCAGTACTGATCGACGAAAACATGATTCTGGTGCATCAACTAGATATGGCCTTGCATGGAGCTTGGCATCTTCAAGATGATTTCAAAGTGCTTGGCTAGACAAGAACACATACACGATACAGTTTCTCAACTCGGAGGACCAAAACTTCGTGCTCGAGAATGGTCCTTGGTGGGTAATGAACAAGTTACTGATCATGGAAAATTGGAGACTGAATCTTATTTTGTGGGAACTCACGGTGTACAGGATCGCAATATGGGTGCAGTTTTGGGGGCTACCACTAGAGTATCATAATAAAGACATGACAAAAACTTTGGGCAACATGGTCGAAGACCCCAAAGAAGTAGATGGAGGATTTTTGTTCTCCACGAATCTCTGATTTATCTGTGTCTTATGCCTTGTCGATCATTCAATGGCTTTTCTCATGGTTGTTAAAATCAAGCTGGACAATGGTCGTAGAATATGGGTGGAGTGTCGATACGAACGAGTATTTAGGAGATGTAAGCAATGCTGGAGATTGTGAGTGATACGCGCTTTTCCCTTGTCCATGATATGTCAATTGCCTTCAAGAAGAAAAGATCTTTTAGGCAGACCATGAAGATGAGGTGGAAGGAGAATGACCAAGGGGGATATTATACATACATGGAAAAGAAACATCCGAGGAGGAAGGCAACAAGCAACCCTCTCAGACTACGAGAAACATCATAAGTGCATGGGAAGAGTCATTCACCTCAGACTCGTCCAACAATCCTGAAGCTCATCCAATGCAGCAAGACCAAGCAAACAATCAGGAAAGACAAGATTATGAAGAAGACCCTTCGGAGCCAAATGAAGAGGAACATAACACTCTACATGATAGCCCACAACCTAACCAAGGAAATGACAGGATGGAGAACGATCAGGTAAACCCGGATTCCCTATTTTTCTTTGATCCTAACAATGATTTCGATTAGTGTAGTGGTTTACCTCATGTGGAGACTATGAACATTGAACCCTGGGATCTAATGGCAGTCCCTTTTACATCTGAAAGGAACTTAAATGAAGAACACAAGGTAGCCTCAATGATGTTGTCTTATAATCAAAGCCAGAAACTTGACATAGGTCAAGACGCCAAAGCAGTAGACGTTGAAAGAGTTGGTATCATCTCAGAATACAACAATGAACAGAGTACTTCAGGATGTCCTTAATAAAGATCATATAATTAGTAGCTTTGGTATGATAGAGGAGAGGGATGGATGGGACACCATGGACGATCATTTGCTGTGTCCTAATAACCCAATCACTATTAACTTAATCCCCATAACACATCGGTCAAACTTCAGGATTTCGAGCAACATAGAGCAACCGTGCAGACTCTAATCAGCTGGTGGTATTCTATCTCATAGATGCAAGATCATCAGTCTCAGTTGTAGGACATTGAGAATGTAGGGCTAATAATGAAGACGACACCAGAAGAACGAATGGATTGGCAGTTATGGCCATGTGTTACACCTGGGTATAATAGGATCACTTGAGAACCACTTCTTCTCACTTACATCCCGAGAGACATCCAGTATGCTTATTGGACACCCTTTAATTTGTTCTTCTGCTACTCTACACTACAGTTTCAATTAAAGGAACAGAAGCTGAAGTGGGACAACGTTTTAATCTCGATGATAAGGTCCTCAGTGATCCCGGGAAATATAGCCAAGGAGATCCTCACAATATAGCCAAGGAGATCCTCACCCCTGTCGAGAGCACAACCTCGTTATTGTTTTCTTTTGCAGTGCTGTTTACAAATGATAACTAACAGAAACTTCCAAACAAGAAACGAAAAAGAGATTCAGAATTGATGCCATATTGCAGGAAGTGGATAAAAAACATCTCTGATGGACAACACAATTAGGATAGCTGCACCTTTTGTATAGGAAGTTCAGGACATTTTAAGGATCTGGGAAGCTAAGCTGATAAAGCTTCCCAAGGAACCATGATTGGACTTTGTTGTAGGAAGACCATGGCAGTTTAATGCCTAAGGCAATTAGTCAGTTATCATCTTAATTTTAATCCCTTCACTGAAACTATGTTAGCTGTCAATGATGTTAGTAAAAAATTATTCCTTTTTGGCTACGCGAATGTGCATGGTATTGATTCCTTGGGAAAAAAAGGGGGATTGGTTTTAGCATGGAAAAAAGATACCAAATGTGAAATTTTAGATTGTTGTTCGTACTGGATTCATACTTCAACCTTCATTAATGACCAACAAGTTTATATCCCTTACATATATGGCCCTCTTAAGTTTAGTAATAAAGAGGTATTATGAACATGGATTAGGAGAATGGTGGCCAGCATGAATAGACCATAGCTTCTCACTGGTGACTTTAACTAGATCCTAAGAATGGAGGACAAATTAATTGCACCTACATCCTTTCCTAGAGCCAAAGAATTTAATAGCCTTATAGAGGATTGTCAATTAATTGACCTATTACCCCAACATCAATGGTTTTCTTAGACCAATAATCGGTTTGCTATGGAAAATGTCTAGGCTAGAATTAACAAGGTCCTCCATAATGCGCTTTGACTTCAACACTTTCCTTACATAAACCTAACAATCCTCCCTATTCTCGCTTCGAACTATGCTGCTTTTATAATTCGCTCTTCGTCTGAAAGGGTGACCAGGCAAGGTACAGAAAAAATTTGAGAATTTTTGGACTGCCTTTCTTGAGTGTAAGAGGATTATTAATGACTTTTGGAACTCAAACTTCTTAGGTTCTCCTAGTTTTATTTTTCATAACAAGCTCAATGCCACCTTAGAGGCTTTGAAAATATGGAAGTTGCATTCAATGGGCATTCTTCCAACGTGAATCAAAGCCTTGGAATCCAACATATAGAATCTTCAATCTAATATAGGATCGGAACCAATAGAGAATGATGAAAAGAAGATGAGGAATGAATTGGAATTCCTTTATGACTGTGAGAAAGCCTTCTGGGCCTAAAGAACAACGTCATCTTGGCTCATTTAGGGAGATAGAAGCACAAAGTCTAGAAGAAAAGGTCCTTCCAAGGAGTGGAAAGAATTAAAATCAAGGATAGATAGTGGTTGGAGCAAACTGAAGAAATTGAGAAATATATATGGCAGCACTTCAAGGGCATTTATGAAAATCCACAGGAAAGCCCAGGTCTTGAAGAAAATCTCAACAATATAGAAATCCCAGAGCTAAAAACTGAGCACATATTAGATCTTTAGAAGCTTGTGACCATTGAGGAAATCAAGGAGGTAGTGTTCAGCATGAACCCCGACAGTGCTTCGGGTTTAAATTGAGTCAATGCCAAATTGGGACATTGTCAAAGATGACCTGTTCTCCTTGGTTTAGACATTCTTCATCAAGAGGTGAATTCTTAAAAGTCTCAACAAATCCAACATTGCTCTAATTCCAAAGGTGGAGACTATACAAACAATCGAGGACTTAAGGCCAATTAGCTAATGCAATGTGTGATACAAAGTTATCTCAAAGACCTTAAGCAATCGCCTAAGGAAAATAATCCACCACTATGTTGCCCCTTTCCAATGTGGGTTCATTTAAGGAATATCCATCACTGACAATATTATCATGGCGCCAAAAATTCTTAACGTGGTTCACAAGGCCAACAAGCTTATAAGAAAGTATGGAGTCCTCAAACTAAATATATCAAAAGCCTTCAACAACTTATCCTGGCAATTCCTGGAGGCCACCCTTCGCATAATGAAATTTTCGAGTAAATGGATCTCGATGATTATGGAATGTGTAATTATGGTCAGTTACAGAATTCCCTTAGCTTGCTCTAACTCTTTCACTATTTACCCCAAAAGAGGTCTTCGACAAGGTGATCCTCTAGTATCCCTCCTTTTCATTCTATGCCCCAATTTTTTGTCTTATATGATAATGGATTAAGAGAGAAGGAATTTATGGAAAAGAATTAGAATAGGTACAATGATGGACCCAGTCTCTCACCTGATGTGCGCAGATGACATGATTTTATTCTTCAAAGCAAATAGTGAGGCATGTAACACAGTAAGGAACATGCTTGAACTTTTTGCCTCATTGTCAAGGCTTCACATAAACATGGAAAAACTTTGCTGATTTTTAGTCCTAACACCCCAAGACATTTCAAGAAAATTTTCTCCAAAAGTCTAGGGGTTAAAGCCACTGCACACATTGAGAAATACCTGGGTGTTACGTTGGATGATAACAGAGGACATGGTAAAACATATCAAGCCTTGATAGATAAGGTTGGTCAAAGGATGCAATCCTAGAAAACTTCTCTTCTTTCATAGGGAGGTCGCCTAACATTAATCAGGTCAGTTCTCAGCTCTAGAATTACATATAAACTATCTTGCATCCACCTCCCAAAGAAATATTGTGATCAAATTGACTCTTAAATAGCAAACTTCTACTAGGGATATAAGGATCAAAAGCCTAGCATGCATCTTGCTAGTTGGAAAACCCTTTGCCTTCCTATTGAGAAAGGTGGCCTGGGCATCAGATGCACATATTCCTTCAATCAATTGCTCTTAGCAAAACAGTCTTGGAGAGTCCTCAGTGCTAAATCGGATGGCTTTATTCCTTATATTGTAGCAAAAAAGTATTGTAGTTCCACTAAAAGTCAATTCCTCAGTAGAGTTAACTCCTCATGGATATGGAAAGGAGTACAAAAAAGTCAAAGCTTGATCACTTTAAAGTTAAAATGGAGAGTGGGAACTGGTAGTAAAATTCCCCATGAACACCCGTTATGATGGAAAGCTAAAGAGGACTCCAATATCACCCAACTTACGGTGTCACATCTTTTGAATGAGACAAACTTCGGTTAGGATAAGACAAAGATTTTGTATTACTATAAAGATACCGAGAGAAGGCACATAATAAACACACTGTTCTCACACATTGGAATACCTGACAAATTAGTTTGGACAAGGAATAATAAGGGTGATTATACAGTCAAGAACGAGTACTCAATCCTCAATGAAGAGGTGAATACACCCAGCCGATCTAACCGCTGAAAAGCCTTATGGAAGATCAAGCTTCCATTTAGGATCCTGAACCTCATTTGGAAACTCCGTTCTGGCATCTTGACAATCAGGAGAAGTGTCAATTATGTGAAGAGGTAGAAGAAACTACAAGCCATCTTTTTATCCTATCCCCAGCCATATGGTTTGCTTCCCCTCTAGGTATCAGAGTATACATGATCCACCATTCTGATCCCACTCCTTGGCTCCAATCATGGCTTTCACAGGACAAGAACACCCTTGGCCCTTACAGGGGCTCCCTAATTCTTTATTTCGGCCCTATATGTCATCTGGAATACCAGAAATCGTGTTATATATTCTGGGATCATTGCTGACCCCAAGGATGCCTTAAAGGAAATTTGGAGAATCCTAAATGATTACAATCTAGCTTGGAACCTAACTACCGAGTTGATCATTCCAAATATCAAACCTCTCTGGCTCCTCTCATTCGAAGCGGCACGGGTTGGAAAATCACTTACTGGTCTAGGGAAATAAGGAAGAGAACTAAAATTAAGCTTTCTTATGTCTCCGTTTCCCTTATGGTTCCCATATCAGAACCTGGATTTGGAATGATCACAATGGTCATTCGAGGCGCTTTCTCAGTCATCTCACTATAAAACATTCTCTGATATGGATAACCACCACCGACAAATGGCCTCACCCAAATTCTACAAATTTGAACCTCTGCTTCATGGAGGAAAAAGAATATCAGCATTCATTCAGAGGTATTGATCAAGATTCAGTAATTAAGGAAGATATTAATAACTTGCTCAGCAAATTCAATGTTGTCAAGATTGGGCGGGTCCCCCAGAAGAGAAAATTGATCGGATAAGGTTTCTCATAGACCAACAAAACCAACCGCCACGGCCTATTTTTACTATTGTTCTATAATTTCCTTTGGCGTTTCTGATGTAGTCATTGTCCCTCATCGGAAAAAAAAATCTTTTATATTGCTATGTGCAATAATAATAATAATAATAATAAGTTGCTTCTATTAGCAACATTTGATGTTTGGTGAATTTTTTTGGCTGCACTCTTGCGGTGAGAATTCATTTTACGTTTTCCTTTTAAAAAAGTTTTGGCGAAAATTTATATGGACTTTGTCCTACAACAAAAAATTTGAAACTTTGCCGAAAATGCAAAAATGAATCGCAATCTCCGTAAAAAGGAAAATAAAAATTTCCTCACAAAACAAGCTTTTACCTTCAATTTTTGGATCCTTAAGCAACATTTTCCATTCTACGTACCTTTTGAATTCAATAAAAAAAAATTACATAATCAAAAATGGTATTAAAAAAATGCACGTGGATAATTCTAACAAATAAAAAAAATATTAAATTAATTTCTTACTTTTATATTTTATTATAATTTAGTCATTCACAAATAAATATGATAAATTAATTTTTTAAAAATTTTATTTTATATAAAATTAGCCTCTTATTAATATAAATATAAGAATTAATATTAATATAAACATAAAAATTAATTTTATATAAATTTAAATTTATAAAAAATTAATTTTATATATTTTAAAATTTATGTAAAATTAATTTATTACAATTAATTTATAAAAAAATAAAATTATTATAAAATATAAAAATAGAGGATTATTTTTTTTTTCAACAAATTTTAAAAGTCAAATTATTATTATTATTATTATTATTATTTTTTTTTTTTCTTCATGCGACGGATGCAGACGTGAGCACTATATGAAGAGTGAAATCCGACCTCACCTAGCTGAACGTACGGCTCTCTTCCATCGCTACTCCGATCTCTTCCCTTTCCCAGAGGTCCTCTAATCTTCATTATCTGCTTCTGCGCCATTGACGCTCCAATTTTTCACCCCCCATGAACACTCCCACACTTTCAGGGGTACGATACGTCTCTCTCTCTTTGTTTAATGTTTATGGGGGACCGACAGACGAACTGCATGGGCTTGATATTCGCTTCTTGAACTCTCTCGATTCAGATATTGAAATTCGATTTCTTTCGTTTAATTGCATTTAGATTTGTGAGTTTTCTCACTCTGACTAATTAGTGGCAGGGCACGAGCCTTTTCTCTGGGTTTACTCGTCTATGCAAAGGCCTGGCGGTGGTGCTTGTTGGAGGCCACATTTTGATTCGGGTTTTCCCTTCAGCTGTTACATATCTAGCCCTTATCCCCGCCAGGTATAGCTTGATTTAATGCCTGCTGATCAAATTGAGTGTTTTCTGAACTTCGGTGTCTGAGTAATGACCAATGAGGGATTAGGGATAGCAAAAGACCAATATGTTAAAGACTAGTAATGCGGTTGCTTGAAATTTCTCTTTTGGATCAACAACTTAACAGGACCAATCTGCAAAGTGGATTGTGTAATTTGTATCTAATCTATATGATCAGTTTTTTCGATTATTGAATGATGGAAATCAACTTTCTGAATTATGTTGTGGAGGCATCAAATTTGTCGTTTCTAATAAAATTTTGTTTAGATTGTCTATAGATTCACAGAGAATGAATTTTGATTTGGATGGTTTTCATTTGAGTTGAAGTCTTGGGCAATTTGACATGCTCTAAACGCTCAAATGCTATCATTAGTATCCTAAAGTTCCATGGTGAACATGGTCAATGAGCTTAATTTTCTTTGGCCAAGTTATATAAACATACTTCTCCATGTTTAGACAGTTATTTTTTTATTAACTCAGAGAAGAAAAAGGTTAGCTGCTTTGGTAATTTTTAATTAACAATTTAAGACTTAAGAAGTTTTGAATTATTTGCTTTTGAAAAAACCAGGAACTGTATTCACACACATCTTCTAAGGTTTGGCTAAATTGCATCTGATACCTTTATTCTTTGAAAAATTACACCTGGCTCCCTTCAAATCTATTTTCTGTCAATGAATTTAACCTTTTACACAATATGTATTTCCTCCAGAAATAAAATTATTAAACTATCTTTATTGTAGTATTAAGAATAAAATTAGTCTCACCTCATGTTGTGTAGAAAGCTAACTTCATTGACAGAAAATAAATTGGAAGGAAGGTTTATGGAATATATATTAAAATTTTGGGAGAGTCAGGTGGGGTATTATGTATAATTTGACCAAACCTCAAGGGAGGTTAGCGTAATTAACTCTTGTATTTATTATTTTGTTTCCTTTTTATGTTAACAAGTATCATGTAGGCCCAATTGTATTTTTTATCAATGTTGTTGGCATCCCATATGTCGAAGACCATTTCATCCTAAAAGCTTAAACTGTTTAAAGAAGGGCCATCGATGATTTTATTAATATCTTCAACACAGCCCCTTATGCACTCGCACTTTGGGCTTGAAGCACGAAGAAAGCACTGTCCCACCATACCCTTTGATGAACTTGAAGTTAATTTTGGCCCACCATAACCTTTGATGAAATTTTAGGTCAAGTTTTAAAGAATGGGGGGTAGCAAGAGTAAAACTTCTTGTCACTTGATAAAAAAGATCTAATACTGTGTCAAGAACTAATTTAATTCAAAAGCTTAAGATGTAAGGAGAAGGCCTGGAAGTAGTCTTACTAGCAACTCTACTACCTTTGTTTTAGATTTCATACTTGCACTTGTTGGGAAGTATAAGAACTATAAACTACGGAAAACAGGGTAAATTCTATAATGCCATTTGTGGAAAAATTATTGGATAGAAAGTGCTTATTGGTCTTATAGCTACAACCTGGCCATTAGTGCCTTTTTACCCAAGCATGTTTTATGTTAACATATGGATTCCATAATATGGGATGGATAGGAAGGGCATATTGGTTATAGAGAAATCCTACCATTGAGTACCCACTAAACCCACTGTCTGGCTGGTGACTTTTCAACAATTAGAAGTCCTTAAAGTCTACAAAGCTTCTAGTCCTTGAGAATCATAAGATGTCACAAAAACTACATAGCAATTAATTGATGTCTCTTCTGTGGCCTATGTCATTCCTCTCTACCTGAATGAAGCTTTTCGTCAAAGTTTCAGGCTGAAATTAATATATTTCTCCTACTAGAAGAAGACAATTGAATTACTTTTATAGAATTTAATTTCCTTTATTCTCCACAACAGATAAAGTAATTTGTCATGGCAAGATCATATATGTGCTACAGGCTGCAGCATGGAGGGTAGAGTGAAATTTGTCTAGTGTGAGACAGCTGTCCTGTGATGCTTTAGATGGTGCTGACGCCTTTTTTGTGTCAAACTAGATCGCTTTGGTACATGATAAATGACTGAAAGTGCTTCAGTGGAATGTTGTCTTCTAATGACAATGTGATAAAATTAGTTCATGTTGTCAACTTTCTTTTTAATGCCCAATCTTATTGAGTTATATACTATTCTAACGAGAAACAATAGACACTTCTGGTGGCTTAAGGTTAACTTACAATTATAACCAGTCATCATTATAAATTCATTAAAATTCAACTCTTAAAGAATCATGACATTGCTTTTATTCAAAATCTTTCTATTCCTGTGTTTAATGATAAATTATTGATCTATGTCACTTGCTTCTGGTTAATATAGATGTGATTCAAGACATGGCTTGTTCTAGGCAACTATGCTTGTTGCATAGTTGTCAAGAAGTGTGACTATGTAGCCAATGTTTAAAATTTAAGAGTTATTTGTTGGGTGAATTGAAATTCTTTTCCTGTTCAATTAATTTTGCAGGACAATCCCTTTTGCCTGGAACCTCATTTCAGCTGGTTATATTGAACAATCCATTTATGGGGTATGCACTTACTATTATTTCAAATTATGCTTGTGTACTGTATGAACTGTGTTTTGTGAATGTATTTGCTACTTTATATATAAAAGTTAATGTAGGCAATAATGCATTTCTATAGGTGATTGCCTGCACAATTGGTCTCCTTTTCATTGGAAAGCTGCTTGAACCTGTATGGGGTTCTAGGGAATTTTTAAAGTTCATCTTTGTGGTTAACTTTCTAACTTCTGTATGTATTTTCATCACTGCTATTGCCTTGTACTACATCACGAGGCAAGAAACTTACCTGTAAGTATATGAAATCCATATCAATCTGGGATGGTATTTTCTGTCTGTTGCTTATGTTACTACCTGTCTTTTTCTCTTCACGTCTATCAAATTTTCTTTTCTATATCTTGGACTTTGTTGAAATTTGTGGTTAGCAGAACTTGGGGGCTGAAGACAAAGTACACTTCAATACTTTAGCACTTTATTCCTTTCCTTTATTTTATATAACTCTGACAGCAGAATTTAGATAAACTCCTAGAGTTAATTATTTGTTACAAAGCAATGATAAATTAACTTTCCCTACTTCAGGGTAAAACTGGATGATGATTCTTAGAGATAACTAGGATCATATTAAGAGATAATCGTTTAATATTTCCTCTAAATTTGTGAGACTTGTCCTATAATTTAATTGTTGGGTCATTGGAATTGGTGCTACATTTTGTCCTGTGATGTTAAATAGAAGCCCATTTCAAGTTTGATAATCTGTGTCCTTTTTTTTTAATGTGGGAAAATTTGCTAGTTCAACTTTTAAGCTTAATTATACGTCAAGTTGTTTAAAAGCTGAGCTAATTTGGTAAAACCTGGATGGTCATGTTATTTCCTTTGTGATATTTTGCTTCTTAAGATGGTTCTATTTTCCATTTTGCACCTTTATGAACCAGACTTTTGATCTTTATACTCTTTAACAATGTGATAGGTATATGCCACTTTCTGGATTTCATGGAGTTATATCTGGCTTCTTGGTTGGCATCAAGCAAATTATGCCAGATCAGGAGCTGCCTCTTCTCAAGATAAAAGTGAAGGTCTGATACTCTTTCCCTGTTTGTTCTAATTTGTTACTTTTCAGCAAGAGTGAAGTTTATCCTGATGCCCTGGATGGCATCACTGCCAACGCTATTCAGTGGTTGCCGTCTATTGCTTTACTGCTTTTCATTGCTATGAGCTTCTGGACGATAGAGGCAGCATCGTATCTTCCTACTGTAGCATTTGGGACATATATGAGCTGGATTTACCTTAGATACTGGCAGAGGAGAGTAGAAACAAATCTTAAAGGTGACCCAAGTGACGATTTTGCTTTCTCCACTTTTTTCCCGGAAATTTTAAGGTTAGTTATAGTTTTAGTTTGCCATTATATATGATTATAAGGCTTCTTCTGACTTCTCTTCCTCTAAGTTTTTTTTCCTTTTTGCTTTGTATTGTCTTTTATAGACCAATTGTAGACCCTATTGCATCAATATTTCATCGAATGCTCAGCGGAAGATCTGATGCCTCTAATGATACACAAGGTCACACTCTGGGAGGTGAACCTTTGCCAGGTTCTGACCCCTCTGAGGCATCTAGGAGACGGTAATGTCACATTGCTGGGCTTTAATAATTGAATGTCTCTATCTATTTTGAACTAGAAATTCCAATTGAAAGCATTACATAAGGTCTAGATCCTCTTTCCTTTTCAATTTCTTTTTCGATTGGACTGGCTTGCCGGTATCTTCAGCTAGTAAGAAAAATAGAGAAAAATGTATTGGAAAATATTATGAGATTTTTCATTTTTGCTTTGTTTCTTTCTTGTTAATTTTACCCAGAAAAGAGTAGCAGTTTTTCTATTCAATATTCTAGTTTCCATGTAACCGTTATGATGCTCAATGAAAAACTGATAATAAAGATAATAAAAACAAAGCCTGTCCTCAGTTTCTTGATACTTCTACTACGTCACCATGGAAATAAAATACAGACATTCTGTTTTGGTCTGAAAATCTTGTAAGGTAAAAAATGTGCTGGAATTAACCTTGTTAGCATAACTGTAAGATTCATTTGATAGAAGGGTTCAATCCAATTTCTAAGCATATGCCATTCCATGTGCTAGCCCAACACCACCTAAACCAAGCACGAATTTGCCATGAACATTGGTTTAACCTCATTGTCAGACAAATAGTGGTCAACGATATACCTGATCAAACATGGTTCTAATTTCTAAATGACAGTTTTGTTTCTAATCGGAAAGGGTTCTTGTAATTTCCTTGACTAAACCTGAGTTCTTTTGTGACAAAATAACAGCAATAACAATGGTGTTGGCCCAAAAATAAAAAAAATGGCGATAGCATTATGTAATAAATTATCACTGGGTAAAAGAACTCACCAATGTTACCAATCTTCTTGTTGCAGAGAAAGAGGTGCCCGAGCACTGGAAGAAAGGTTGGCTGCTAAGATGTTGGCTGCTGCACAGAGTGCAGGAAAGTCACAAGCGGGTGCTGCTGAAAATGCATGATTATGATATCTTCTGGTTTTGCAGATGGCGATGTTGTGGAAAACTCATACTTTTAAAGGTTGAGCGTTTTTACTGTTGGATTTTTGTTTTCGTTTAGCGACGTGTGCTATTTGCTTGTTTTATCTGATAAATGAAATTATTTTGGCAAAGATAGAAATCCAGAAGTAGAAAACATAGCAATACCCTTGTAGATTTCGACGGTTGGGCCAACATGAAACTCATGACATTTTGAGGTTTTACAATATGAGGTAATCTTTATCTGGGTCTTGAAGCAAAATCTTGATTTTTTAATTTATTTTGGATTTTGATTCCTATGAAACAAGATGTTTCTTTTTTGTATGCCTGAGAAGTTAAATGGCTTAACTGTCTACTAACCCAGATATTTGCAATCTAAAGAATTTTTGCAGTTGTTGCCTTCAGATATAGAGTATAATCTCTCAGTCTCTGGCGTGAAGAATAGGTTTCCTTGGCTGTATTAGCATTATAGCAGGTTGAGGTTATGAAGTGGAACCATATGTTTGTTACTCCTATATTGGAAATTTAATTTCCCATTTCGAAATTATTGTGAGCGAAAGTCTTGCAATCTAATATATTTGGGGACTCGAACCAGATATTATATCGGCAAAACAGATCAAAACGTAATATTATCAAAATGATTTGATTGTTTTTATAGACTCAACATGCTTCTTTTTTTCTTTTTCTACATTTTGCTTTTAAATTGACGGAAAGATCAGTTAGTTTACCATCTTTTTTAGGACACAGAAAGATAAGGAGATGGCTCCCTGTGCTGTGACTTTTTCATTTTGGCACGACAGTCTCTAAGTCTCTCAAGGTTATCGAAAATTTCAAGTCTTTCATAAACTTCTTACAAATTTACAAAACATTGGACTAATGCTTTTTTATGTACGGGATCCTCTTGGAGAGGCAAGTGCAGAGCATGTTCGTATTTTTATCTGATCGTCTAAAAAAAGTAGATTTCATAAAGAGAAATAGCTTTAGAAGGAAGATACTATAAAGTAGTACAATATTACAAACCATCCCTTGATGGGTTCATGAGAAGGTGACGTAGTGGGATCACTTTCTTCTGAGTTTTAGTGACGCCCAAGGAAATATGAACTGTACTTGACTCATAAGTTCCGAATGAACCTATACAAAAGCAACCTCCGGATTCCCTTGAGAGAAAGTGATCCAAACCTTCTCATGAACCTGTCAAACTAAGATCGTATAAAGTTACCATGTGACATGTGAATATAGTCTGTCTTATTGTACTACTCTTTTGTATCTTCTGTCAATTAGTTTGAGTCACTATGAGAGTTATTATAGTTTTAATTTAAGTTACTTCGCAAAAGTGGTATTAATTAAAGTCTGAGTTAGTAAGCAACTTTATTAAAGTAGTTTGTCTGTTAGTTTGAGTCATTGGCTATAATACCTAAGCCCTCTCAGTTTTAACGCATCAAGAAAAATTGTTACAAATTTTGAATATAGTATCAATGTGCTTTCCTTGAGACGATGTTTGGTACAAGGAAAAGATTTATGTGAAAGGAGGAATAGGAATGAAAATGAATGTTGATATAATAGAATCTTAAGATCCATAAATTATATTTGGTATGATATCGAAATAAACAGAAAAATTATTTCACTTTTATACTTGATTGAATGGAAATAATGTAAAAATGAAAAGGAAAGTTACGTGTATGACCATAATATCTCTAAGCCAAAAAAATATATAAATGATTATTATTTTTATTTTTATCCCAATTTTCAAATCAACAAAAAAATTTGACCAATTCCAAAATTTAAAAATTTCATCTTGTTATTTTAAATAACAAGCACATAACTTACGAGAGATATTATCTGAAAATTAAATAAGCCCACTTTGTAGGCTAAAAAGAAAATTAAAGATAAAAAAAATTGTGCAGATTGTTGCATTGTAGACCACGGTAAAGAAAATACTCACTACATCACCAATCCAAAATCAACTATTTCATAACCATGAGAACTGGGCGCTGGCGTTATTCAGCTCGTAATTTGTTAAAAGAATTTTTGGTCGAAATTTGTTAAAAGATTATATATATTTTTGTTGAAGACATAATTAAAGGAGGGCATATTTGTTCAAAAAAATTCATTTCCGGGAATTTTTTAGCTTTCCATCAAATAATGGATGGAAAGCATGTGGTAGCTGTAATTTAAAGCAACTCTACTTCTTTTGCTTTCTAAAAATGATTTTCTTGTTTTTGGAAACATTGTGTTTTTTAGTTATGAAGTTGTCAATTATGAAATACAAAATAATATTTCATCAAATAATTAAATTAATTTATTTTTTATATAGGTAATAATTATAACTATAGTGATGAATTTATTAAAATAAGTTGAGTATTTTATATTTAATAATATTTAAAATTAACTGTATGATAGTTAAGGAACATGATATTATTAGAAATATGAAATAATCTATCTTTGCCTTCCAATGTCATAATGAATTGATACTAATCTTGCTCCTTCGCATTGAACCGTTTCATAATGTTCGCATGAACTCGCCATTAATTTGGAATTGTGAACTTCATAATGAAGATAGAGTTCATAATTAAAAATATTTCAATTCATAAGGGGAGTTCTTAGCAAATCTTCATATATATATATATATATATATATATAAACAATTTATATTTTTACTAAATGAAAACAACGTCCATTTTATCAATAATGTGGTGCAACATATAACAAGATTGCAGACGGCATTAAATGTTGGTGTAAGGGTAAGAACCAATGATGCAACTATTAAAAAGTGTAAGAAATGATTTGAAAAAAAATAAAAATAAATAAAGTACAGTAACCAATTTTAAAATTAATGAAAGTTATAGGAATTAATGCATTAATTTTCTCTTTTAAAAATTAATGTTAACTCATACGTTATTTTTAACATTTTGAAAACGCATTGAGGAACGTGTGAATGTACTTGGAAAAGTGTTTTAAGAGAAGCTAGAATTACGTTTGGGCCTTCATAATCACATTAACAGCAATTTTACGTTGTTTCTTTATGTGTTTAAATTTCTTTTCAATCCACGTTTTGATCTCAAAATCACGTTGATTGAGAAGCAAGAATTTCATGCTTTTGCATTGGCTTTGGCATTTTGCGTCGGGGTTGAAACCTTTCACTAGCATTCCATTGATCACTTCTCATATTTACCTCTCATCCCTTCTTCCTATTTCCATCTCTTTTTGGTGGTACCATATTCCCTAAAGAAGCTATTGCTGCATCAGTGGCTATAATTAGCTATTGTGAGTCAGCCATTTGCTTGTCTATGCCTTGGACAGGAAAGGTTTGCCTATTGAGGTTCTAGGCTATTTTCAAGTTTCAATTTCCATTCAGCTTGAGACACCAACACATTGATTCTGTCTTCAATAGGGAGTCGCGAGAGTTCATATAGGGCAATCTCTTGCATTAGACATGGCTCAGCCATTTTACAACTAGGAGGAAGGTTCCAATGCCCATTATCATTATGAAATTGCTTATTTTATGAGACCATGGTCCAGGAAACTTGTTTCTGTTGAGAGAGGATCCTCTCCTGTTCACGTGGGAATGGGACAGGATCTGTGGTTTTTTTTTGTTTTAAATATATATTTTAACTTTAAAAATTATTGTTATATATATAAATAAAATTTTTTAATTTTTAAAAAGATTTTGATAATAATTCGTTTAAAAGTAATTTAAAAAAAAAAAAAAGCAAAACATGGCCTGATTTGCCTCAAAATTGAGGGAAAACGGCACAAGATCCTCTGTTGCATAGGAGAGAATCCGTGCCATTTCTGTTATATCAATGGCATCATACTTGTAGCTTATTAAGTCATTTCAAAGCCATGACAATGTCGCAATGTTGTGCTTTCACCATAAAAAATTTGACCTTCATATGAAATGGCATATCTAGGAGAAAGGGTTACCATAGAAAACCTAATGATAGTGCACTAAGAGAAGGGTGATTAGGTGCATTGGTATTTTTAAAATAGTTTTAAAATTAAATTTGTAAACATAAAACTAATTTTTAAACATTGCAATCAAGTGCATGAAGACAACAATTAGGTATTGGAATGTTGGAAAAATGAAAATGATTGTTGGAATTATTTAGTGTTTGAAAATTGACTTTAAGTGCTTGAAAGAAAGTTCAGTAGTTTGAAATGAAATTTAAGGTGTTGAAAAACTTTAAATGAAAATTTTTTAAAGAAAGAGTTAGAAAAAGGAAGATACAAGAAATTTATTAGAAAATAATAATCTTTGTTAGAAGCCTTAAGTTCAAACTTAAAAGAGATCTTTTAAATATTGAAAGGATAATAAGTTTATAGATAACATGATGTAGGTTTTAGCACCCCCAAAGTTAGATTCCTTTGCTTGAAAATGATTTTAAAGTGCTTGAAAGTTAAGATAGAAAATCAATAAGGAAGGAAAGAAGAAAACTCACACATGCAAGTTTATCCTAGTTCAAACCCCATTGTCCTATGCCAAGTTCCCTTTAAAACTGAATAGATTTTCACTATATCGAACTTCATAAGGTTTTTAATGTGCTAACTCTAAACACAAGGTTTTTGGTTCAATACAAACCTAGATTTTCTGTGCTCACCCAAAATACAATGTTTATGGCTTACCTCAAACTTAGGTTTCTCGTGCTTACCCAAAATACATGGTTTATAGCTAACCTCAAACTTAAGTTTTTTGTGCTCACCTAAATCATAAAGTTTATAGCTCACCTTAAACTTGGGTTTCACTCAGTTAATCCATAACTGACTTTCCTCACTAAGAAACAATTTTACAAGATAAGAATAAGATTAAATACCCTTATATAACAACGAATTCTTGTATGTTCAACTTTAGGCTTTTAATAGACAATACATGTACCTAAAACTAAGCTAATTTCTGTCTTGATATTTTCAAAGCTTTTATCTCGTCTTCATGATTTCCAAAGTTTATTAATTCTATTCCAACGCTTCTCCTTTTATAGATTGGAAAAATATAATTGTTACTCTTCAAATGTCTCTACTGTCTAAATGTTAGACTCAATAGAGGTGATGGTAGAGAGATATGATGAAGCTATGATTTTAACTATGTAGAGCAAGAAGTGTTTGAGTTTTGTTAGTCATGGCTATTTACTCTAGTCTTTCATGTGGTCCACCATTAATACTCTTGAGTAGTTGTGAAACATGTAGAAGAAGCAAAAGATATTTGGTTGATACTACTTCATTTCACTAGTTGGCTTTTTTGCTGTCAATATTAGATCTTGTACTAGGTTGTGCTTTTTGGCAACTTTATAAAAATTTTTTGCATATTTCTTGCCTTTATTCTCAGTATTTCAAATAACCTACACTAAATTAAGAAGAAAAGGCAAGGTAAAAAGGGCATTTTTAATCAGGACTAGACTAAATGGGATCAGAAGTTACAACAATAAACTGTCTCAATAGAACTAGTTAATTACACCTTGCCATTAAAATAGAAGACAAAACTTCACCTCTTGAAATAACATCCATTGAACTTGTGAAGGAAGGAAAGATAAGAATTGATAATAGACATGAAAAAGGAACCATATTGGTAAAAAGAAAAAAATCATAATGCCTATGAAATATATGAGTGAAATAAGTGGCATTTTGGATTAGGATAATATGCTAGTAGAATAAGAAGAAAAACGTGAAAAATTAAGGTGGCCCAAGATTAACTCAAAAGGGCTGACTAAGACAAGGGAAATTGAGCTGATATTTAAGGAATGAGCAATGGCATATTAGCAAGCTTATAAAGAAAGCACGTAATAGCCCTGCGATTTAGATGGTGGAAATTGAAAGCTTATAAATAGGTTTCAAAGGGTTCAATCAAGAGTCATCGAGAGGAAGTAATATGTTCTGTTGGGATATAGCTATAATAGAGTAAGAAATAAGAGAGGTAGAGAGAAAGCTTTGTATATAACACGTAAAATAAAGGAAACCAAATAATAGTGAAAGGTTGATATACAAAAGACTGAGCAAAACAACAAAAGAAAGATATAGACAACAAATGTTGCTCTGCTTGGTCATGACATGTCATTTAAGAAGTTAGAAGGAGTTGAGAAATCTTGGTGAATTGACTTAAATAAGTAAGAATTCTACTTATGATTTTTTCATTTTAGGTAATAAGATGATAGAAATAAAGGAAAGTAGTATGAGGAAAACATGCTTATGAATTTGGAACAAAATATAGGATGTCCAAATCAGATTTGTTCTTTTAATAGGGAATCGTATAAGAATGGAAAACTTAATAATGCCTCAAAACATAATACTTAGGCTACGATATATAATAATAATAATAATAATAATAATAACAATAATAACATTTTGGGGATTTTTGTTAAAAAAACAACCATGAAGAAATAGTAACTAAAGAATTAAAATAGACTTATATGTGTTATAAAATATTATATGTGAATGTCCACAATACACTTTACAACCTTTGAATATCCCTATGAATGTGTAACCCCTTAACCTTTGAATATTTTTATTAATGTGTAAACAACCTTTGACTTTCTCCATGCACATGAATGTACTTACAATCCCTTGATTTTCCCTATGTACATTAATACAGATACACACCCTTGAGTTCTTATATATTGTAATCCCTTAAGGTCCCCTAGCCTATAAATAGAGGCTTTTGTGTGATGATACGTACAACATTCCTGAGTTAAGTAAAGAAACACTCTCTTCCCCCATATTTCTCTCTATCTCTTTCGAGTATCTTGTTTATGGAAATACTCTTACTTTCTACATATTTTACAACACGTTATTAGTACAAATCTCCACTGATTTGATTTTTAGGTAATTGAGGTATTGTTGAAGGTACATGAAATCACTTCACCTTCTATCTTTACATGCTCATGATCCACGACATGCATAGTACATAATCTTTTCTTTCATATTCAAATGAAATGGTAAAAATTCTTGTGTTATAATGAATTCTATTTTGCGTATGTTTATCTCTTAATTCAAGCATATTCATATATTGATGAATATATGTTGTTCTTGTATAAAAGTGCATAATTTCTACTACACACACATAAATTGAATATATCTTGTTATCTATTCATGACCTTCCATTCTCTTTACCATGAGAATTTGATTAATATATTTGTTATTCTAAGTTAACCTTATCCTATAAAATCATATGTATTAGTTTTGAAAGCATGTTTTTCTAATAGAGTTATATATAACTCATACTTGCAAGTTTCATCTATGTTTATATAGTTGCAATATATATGGTGTTTAATATATCTTCAAATTATTATTAATATTGTGTACTTATTAAATCAATCATGATAAAATAGATGTTATTATATTGAATATGTTTTGCATATAGGAATCAAATCCCCCAATGAATTCATTATTTTCTTATAGTACTTATCATGGCAAATCTCACAAAAAGTTGAATTTATAGCCTTTGACACATTCGGTAAAAATAATTTGTCATGGACGCTTAATGCTAAAATGCATTTGAATGCTATTAGTTTTGGAGAGACAATAAAAGAAGGAAATGAAGCATCAAGCCAAAAATATGCTAAGGCTATGATTATCATATGTCATTATTTGGATGAGGGATTGAAAAATGAATACCTCATTGTAAAAAATTCCCTTGTTTTATGACAAAGTTTAAAAGAAAGATATAACTATTTAAAAATGATCATTCTCCCAAAAGCTCAATATAACTATATGCATTTGCGATTGCTAGATTTTAAATTAGTTAGTGAATATAACTCCATAATGTTAAAATTAGCTCTTAATTGAAACTATACAATAAAAATATTTCTGATGATGATATGTTAGAGAAAACATTCTTTACTTTTCATGCCTCGAACATGCTCTTGCAACAACAATATCAAGAGCGAGGATTTAAAAAGTATTCTGACTTGATATCATATCTTCTTGTGGCTGAGAAAAATAATGATTTTTTGATGAAAAACCATGATTCTCGCCTAATTGGTTCCATTCCATTCCCTGAAGTGAATGTGGTAACATCTAATGGTCACAGTTGTGGTTGTGGTCGAGGATGATATAACTTTAAACAACGTGGTGGTTATGATAATAAAAAGTCACAAGGTAAGGGGAAGGCACCACAAAATAAGAATGTCAAGAAATTTGAAAACTCATGCTATAGATGTAGCATGAAAGGGCATTAGTCATGTACTTGTTGTACGGCTAAACATCTTGTTGAATTTTACCAAGCTTCCTTGAAGAAAAAGATAAATACTATAGAAGAAAATTTTATCAATCATTATGATAATGACCTCCTTGATGAGACCTTAGAGATGACCCATTTGGATGTTGCAGACTTCTTTGACTCGGTAGAGGGCAATGCCAATACTTTTTTTGTTGTTTAACAAATTTATGTTTAAAGTTACTTTCCTTTTATGTATTGTAATTTGTGTGTCTTTTCTTTTAATTTGTTGGTGTGCTATCTTTTATGTAACCCAAAAGCTTATTATATCTATTTTTGTTTTATGATATCAAGAAGTATGGACGTTACTCATTCTTTATGGGACTATAAAAATGTTGATAAAGACATATGCTTAGCTGATTATGCAACTACTCACACCATACATAGAAGTGAGAAATATTTCTTATCTTTTACTAAGATGGGGGCAAAAGTGAATACAATATCAGGCATTGTTAATATAATTGACGGCTCCGGAAGAACTAATTTTTATCTACCCAATGGAATAAAATTTGTTCTAAAGGAAGCTTTGTTATTAATAAAATCAAGAAGGAATCTTGTAAGCTTTAAAGATATATAGCTTAATGGTTTTTACATTGAGACAATAAATTAAAGTGATAAGGAGTATCTCCATATTATTTTAGTTGTCACAGGAGAAAAGCATATATTAGAAAAGTTGTATGCATTATCCTTTGGATTGTACTACAAGTGTATTAGTACAATTGAAGCATATGTTGTAGTGAACTAGAACTTTACTAATTCAAAGGATATGTTTATAATTTGGCATGATCAGTTAGGTCATCCTGGTTCAATAATGATGCAAAGAATTATAAAGAACGGACATCCATTAAAGAACCAAAAGATTCTTTTATCTAATGAGTTCCCTTGTGCTGCATGTTCTTAAAGAAAACTGATTATAAGGTCATCACCAGCAAAAGTTGGGATTGAATCCCCTGCCTTTCTTGAACGTATTCATGGAGACATATGTGGATTGGTAGCTTTACCATGTGGACCATTTAGATACTTTATGGTATTGGTAGATGTCTTTATTAGATAGTCACATGCTTGTCTATTATCAACGCGTAATGTGGCATTTGCAAGATTACTTGCTCAAATAATAAGAGTATGAGCTTAATTTTTAGGTTATCCTATCAAGACAATTCGTCTTGATAATGCTGGTGAATTTACATTATAAGCTTTTAATGACTATTGTATGTCAACTGGGATAAGTATGAAGCTTCCTATTGCTCATGTACACACAAAATAGTCTTGTAGAATAATTCATTAAACACCTTCAATTAATTGCTAGACCATTGCTTATGGGAACAAAACTCTAGATTAGTGCAATGGGACATGCCATTTTACATGCTGCAATACTTGTATGCATTAGACCAACAATGTATCATAAGTTTTCCCCTACGCATTGGCTTTAGGTCAAGAACCAAATATTTCTCATTTGAGAATTTTAGGGTGCGTAGTTTATGTTCCAATTGCTCTACCACATCGCACCAAAATGGGTCATCTACGAAGGTTAGGAATATACGTTCAGTATGAATCTCCTTTAATCATTAAATATCAAGTACCCAAGACAGGAGATATGTTTACGGCATATTTTTTCGATTGTCATTTTAGTGAAAATAATTTCCCAACATTTAGGAGAGAAAAGAAATAGCTGGAGAAACAAATTACATGGAATGCACAAGTCGTGAATATGTATAATTGATATCTATGACTCAATATATTCGTGAATCATATAGTCCATCACTCAATGAAAGGGCCCCAACAATGTTGTATGAAGACAATGCCACTTGCATAGCCTAACTAAAAGGAGGATACATCAAAGGAGATAGAATTAAGAATGTAATACCCATGAAATTTATATTTAAAAAGGGAACTCAATCAGAAACAAGTATAGATGCAAATAAAATTTTATCTGAGATTGTAACCAAAGTCAGTACCTAAGCCTCACCCTATGCATTTTTAACACTTGTAACTCAATTAAATACAATAACCAAGTATTTGTAAGGAAAATTTTGATCTGATAAAAAATACAATATTTTCCATTTAAAATATTTTAAATTTTCAATTATTTCCACTAACTCCACTCATCTTATTTTATTGTCTCAATCATATCACAAACATCTATTTATCATATTTTAATCCACAAAATCATCCACTATACATCAGATCCCAATCTTCCTACACCTCTCATTTCCTTAATAGAAACTCAGCCTTCCACCTTCCTGCTAGCAGCCACTCCAGTTCATCGATGAGTGACCGGTGAGTCATTAGTCCATCCCCAACCGCCGACCACTTTAGCTCACAGTCGTCGGAAAATCGTGTCTGAAGCTTCTTCACAGTGCAAATTTTTCTCTGGCCAATCGGAGCTTCCTCTGACCTCGTTCCACCTTGCCAACGACTCTTTTTAGCCACAGCAACACCATCGACCAGCCAACAATATTCAACAGCGGCCAAATCGCTGGAATTTTCTCAAATTTTTAGGCGGTATGAACAGGGAAATTCAAGCTTCAATTTTTCAAAATTGGTGCGTTTTAATCCAATTAAGCTTGGTGCTTTAATTTTTACAGTATTTTTGCACTTTCTCTGTCATTCACACTAATCAATTTGGTCTAATTTGCTTAAATCGAAGAATTTTAATTTCAGCACTGTACATAAAAAAAATGAATTTAAGCTCAATTTAGGTTGTTTACTTCAAATTGAGTTAGGATTACACTTCATAGGTGAATTTCGAATCTTTCTCCCTTGAAATCACTTATCAATTGTGAATTTTGGCTTTCGGATTGAAAACCCCCAATTTAGAGGTCTAGGGACAATTTGGGAATTTAAGGGAATTTGAGTTTTTAGGGCTTCTTAAATTTTGTTATACACCTAGGGAGTGATTTAGAATTTTTGAAAATTTTAGTTTGAATTTTAGAACAAATTTCTAATTTTTCGTAATTTTTAGAATTTTCATGAAGAAAAAGGACAGAAATTAGAAGGGAAAATTAGTTTGGCTTAGTTAGATAGCATTAAATATTATTTGAGGTTAAATGAAAAATTTGGAATTTATTAGATGACCTTTAAGTGAAATTTGTATGATGGTAGGTGTTAGAAATCTAATAAGTGCATAATGGAATAACTGAATAAAACAATAATAATAAAACTGATGATAATGATGATGATGATGATGATGATAATAATAATAATAATAATAATAATAATAATTGCAGTAATAATAATGATAATAAGAATAATAAAATGAAATATAAATCATTTGAAGTATTATTATGAAAGCAACACATAAATTTAATTTCCTAAAATTTAGTAAAAAAATAAGTAAATTGAATAAAGGTGAATCAAGAATAATTAATTAGGTTAGTGACATAATCAAATAATTAAATTATTTATGAGGATTGGATGTTAAAAGTAATTTATATAATGTTTTAGGTGACTAGAAAATTGTCAACAAAGGAATTATAATTAATGATAGAAAAAGGTTGATATACTCTTCTCATGTGAGTAGATAATCCTAATTATACAAGATATTATTTTGAACTATGATTCTAAATTTTAAATTATTATAAATACTCAAATATGAATTCTGAAGTGGTACGATTTTGAAATTTGCGATATCTGTACATGAATGTTTAATTATTTTTGAAATATTAGGAATGTGTCCAAAACAGAACCTTGTAGATAATGGCAATAGACATTAGTTGTAGTGCACTGCGATTGGTAATCTATTAAGCTTAGGTATGATATCCTTACCACCATATTTTGTTTAAGGCTTAAGACCATTATGATATTTACTCAGAGCCTATGGTTGAATAAGTTTAAGTTCTGATCCGTTATTACTAGCCTTGGGCTAGCTCTGTATTCTGTAATTATGAATAGTTTATAAGAGGTTCCCAAATGTATTCTATTAATGATTATTCACTATTTGGTATTTCTAAATTATGATTGTATAATATCTGATTTTAAATTTTGAAAGACGTACTATTGTAAGTCTGTTCCACTTTTTACAATATTAGAATTACCTGCTCACTAAGTTTTCACTCACCTCAATATTTAACATTTTTTAGATTCTAGCACCGATCTAAAACATCCACCTTCATAATTTTAATCTTGGTGATTAATTCCTTGTTAAGCCTAACCTACTGTTAGAGCTATGTCTTTCCGTATTTTTATGATTCAGTTTAGTCGCTCCCTTGTATACAGGCTAAATGTTTGATATATTATTACATATGTCAGAAATTGTCTGTATGGAGAGTTATGAGATCTATGTTTATTTAACTTGAATTTATATAAGTTTTATTATTATATGGGTTCTGATAGGTTCACGAGGATGAATGACACCTCATCCCTGTGCCAATCACGCCCTATCGACTCAGATTATGACAAAGTTGGTATCTTAGTTTGGTTTAGAGGTCCTTGGTATGCTTGTATCTTGTAAAGCAAGGGATTCCCAGTGGTATCTTAGTTATCATTATATACGCAGGCATAATCATAACTAAGTTCTTGTTGGGAATCTTATATGGTATTTAGTGTCATTTATCTTGCCTATTTTGTATCTCATATTTATGGAAGTTTATAATTCTAGATTTAGTGCTAAATAAATCTCTTCTTATGTGTGAAAGGACAATTTTGTCTAGATCACATGCCACTGCTGATCAGGCCGTAGAAGAAGCCTCTATAGGGGCTACTGTTCAGCTTGACATACCATCCCTTAGTGGTCAAGGTAGAGGACGAGCACCTGCAAGAAGTGCTGACAGAGAGCAGCTAAGCCTCCCATAAGAAATGTTCTAGAGGAGTGGGCAGAACCTTCTTAACGTCAGGTCCCTACTGAAAGGGATAAAATTAAACGATTTGTGATAAGCTTGATAAAGCCATTATTCACGTTTATGGCATCCCAGATCAATCAGTTGACCTTTTTCACTGCAGCAGCAAACTATGCTAGAAAGATTGAGATGAGGGATAGAGAAGATAATACAATGCAAAAAAAGAGGAAGCGGTCAGAGGAAGGGAAACCTTCAGGGAGTTTTACCATGGGTGGATCTTCTAGAGGGCCTAGGGTATCAGGTCTAGCTCAAACATTTTGGTCCAACCGAAAATCTTCAATCTAAACAATGGCGAGTACCGAAAGACACAAAAGGAATTCTAGGGACTTCAGACCTATGCCTCAATCTGATACAACACAAAATCTAAAAGGTATACCTTTATATTAAGAAGTGGATGTCAAGGCTACTTAGCCTTAGTCCAAGACATGGAAGTAACGATTCCAATGTTGCATCAAGTGCCGGTAGTTAATGAGTTTATGGATGTATTCCTAGAAGAATTACCTAAACTACCTCTTGATAGAAATATTAAATTTAGCATAAATATACTACTGGACAACCAACCAATCCCTATACCTCCTTATAGAATGGCACCACTGAAACTTAAGGAATTGAAGAATCAGTTACATGATTTATTAGAAAAAGGCTTTATTCTCCTGAGCTTGTCACTATAGGGAGTTCCGATTCTGTTTGTAAAGAAAAAGGGTGGGTCCTTCAAGCTGTGTGTGAATTATAAGCAATTAAATAAGGTGACAGTGTGAAATAAGTACCCTTTACATCGCATTGATGATCTATTCGATCAGTTACAGGGTGCACAATGCTTTTCTAAGATTGATTTGCGGTCAAGATATCATCAATTGAAGATTAAACAAGAGAATATTCCTAAAATGGCTTTCAAGACTTGGTATGACCATTATGAATTTTTAGTGATGTCCTTTGGACTAACTAATGCTCTTGCCGCCATTATAGATATGATGAATAAGGTTTTCAAGCCTTTCCTTGATTGATTTATTATATTTTTTTATTGATGACATCTTGGTTTACTCAAAGAGTTGAGGGGAGCATAAACAACATTTAAGAATGGTGTTACAAATATTGAGAGAATATCAACTGTATGCAAAGTTCTTTAAATGCCAGTTCTAGCAGGATAAGGTGACTTTCCTAGGTCATGTGGTTTCAAAGGAGGTTGTTCAAGTGGATCTAAGTAAGGTAAAAGTATTTTAAAAGCAGCCTCGACCCACTACAGTCACTGAAATTAGTAGTTTCTTGGGTTTGGTTGGCTATTACCATTGATTTGTGAAAGATTTCTCTAAAATAGCTGCTTCTATGACCAAAAAAACTCAAAAGAATAGTTTCAATGGATCGGAGCATACGAGGAAAGTTTCCAAAATTTGAAAGACCGTTTGACATCAGCACCTGTTCTTGGGTTATCATCAGGATCTGGTGGCTACACAATTTATTGTGATGCCTTAAGAGTAGGGTTGGGATGTGTTTTGATGCAACATGTAGTGTGATTGCCTATGCCTCAACACAATTAAAGAAACATGAGCAGAATTATCCTACAATATAGATGCTAATAAAATTTTATCTGAGATTATAACTAAAGTCAGTACCTAAGCCTCACCCTGTGCATTTTTAGCACTTGTAACTCAACTAAGTACGATAACCAAGTATTTGTAAGGAAAATTTTGATATAATAAAAAATATAATATTTTCCATTTAAAATAATTTAAAGTTTCAATTATTTCCACTAACTCCACTTACCTTATTTTATTGCCTCAATCATATCACGAGCATCTATTTATCATATTTTAATCCACAAAATCATCCACTATACATCAAATCCCATTCTTCCTACACATCTCATTTCCTTAATAGGAACTCAGCCTTCCTCCTTTCTGCTGGCAGCCACTCCAACTCATCAACAAGTAACCAACCCATTCCCAACCACCAGCGACCTTCCTACCGACAAAAATCGCTAAAAAATCACATTTGAAGCTTTTTCATGGTACAAATTTTTCTCCGACTAACTAGAGATTCCTCCGGCCTCATTCCATCTCACCGGTGACTCCTCTTAGCCTTAGCAACACCATCGACCATCCAACAACGCTCACCGATGGCCAAATCACCAGAATTTTCTTAAATTTCCCGGTGGTCCAAAAAAGGAAATCTGAGCTTCAATTCTTCAAAAATTGGTGCGTTTTAATCCAATTTAGCTTGAGGCTTCACTTTCTATGGTATTTTCGCACTTTCTCCCTCATTTACACTAATCAATTCGGTCCAATTTGGTCAGAATTGAAGAACTCTAATTTTAACACTGTTCATCCGAAAAAGAGGCAAATTTGAGCTCAATTCAAGTTGTTCGCTTCAAATTGAGTTAGGATTACACTTCACAGGTGAATTTTACACCTTTTTCCCTTGAAATTACTTATCAATTGTGAATTTTGGCTTCTGGATTGAAAAACCCTAATTTAGGGCTTCTTAAATTCTATTATTCACCTAGGGAATGATTTAGAACTTTTGAAAATTTTAGAACAAATTTTTAATTTTCCGTAATTTTTAGAATTTTTGTGAAGAAAAAGGATGAAAAGTTTGGCTTACTTAGATAGCACTAAATATTATTCGCGGATAAATGGAAAATTTGAAATTTATTAAATGACCCTTAAGTGAAATTTGTGTGATGGTAGGTGTTAAAAATCTAATAAATGCATAATGGAATAATTGAGTAAAACAATAATCATAAAAATGATAGTAATAATAATAATAATAATAATATTAATAATAATAATAATAATAGCAGTAATAATAATGATAACAAGAATAATGAAATGAAATATAAGTCATAAGAATTTTGAAGTATTATTAAGAAAGCGACATATAAATTTAATTTCCTAAAATTTAGTAAAGAAATAGGTAAATTAAATAAAGGTGAATCAGGAATAACTAATTAGGTTTGTGACATAATCAAATAATTAAATTATTTATAAGGACTGGATGTTAAAAGTAATTTATTTAATGTTTTAAGTGACTAGAAAATTGTCAACAAATGAATTATAATTAATGATAGAAAGAGGTTGATATACTCTTCTCATGTGAGTAGATAATCCTAATTATACAAGATATTATTCTGAACTATGATTCTAAATTTTAAATTATTATAAATACTCAAATATGAATTCTGAAGTGGTACGATTTTGAAATTTGCGATATATGTACATGAATGTTTAATTATTTTTGAAATATTAGGAATGTGTCCAAAACAGAACCTTGTAGATAATGGCAATAGACATTAGTTGTAGTGCACTGCGATTGGTAATCTATTAAGCTTAGGTATGATATCCTTACCACCATATTCTGTTTAAGGCTTAAGACCATTATGATATTTACTCAGAGCCTATGGTTGAATAAGTTTAAGTTCTGATCCGTTATTACTAGCCTTGGGCTAGCTCTGTATTCTGTAATTATGAATAGTTTATAAGAGGTTCCCAAATGTATTCTATTAATGATTATTCACTATTTGGTATTTCTAAATTATGATTGTATAATATCTGATTTTAAATTTTGAAAGACGTACCATTGTAAGTCTGTTCCACTTTTTACAATATTAGAATTACCTGCTCACTAAGTTTTCACTCACCTCAATATTTAACATTTTTTAGATTCTAGCACCGATCTAAAATATCCACCTTCATAATTTTAATCTTGGTGATTAATTCCTTGTTAAGCCTAGCCTACTGCTAGAGCTATGTCTTTCCGTATTTTTATGATTCAGTTTAGTCACTCCCTTGTATACAGGCTAAATGTTTGATATATTATTACATATGTCAGAAATTGTCTATATGGAAAGTTATGAGATCTATGTTTATTTAATGTGAATTTATATAAGTTTTACCGTTATACGGGTTCCGACGGATTCATAAGGATGAATGACACCTCATCCTCATACTGGTCACGCCCTAGCAGCTCAGGTCGTGATAAAAAAATATCTCACCAAAGTTCTTCTTCAGTCATGATCTTCAAGAAAATGGTAGGATTGATGTTCAACAAATTCGTTCAAGTGATAATCTAGCATATTTGTTCACTAAGGCATTACTAATCACAATATTTGAGAAACTGGTTCACCAGATTGAAATGCGCTGATTAAAGGACCTTCAATGATGCTACAAAAAGGGGGAGATGTGTGATGTACTCTTTTTTCCTTAGCCATGGTTTTGTCTCACAGGGTTTTCATTGCAATGTTTTTAACGAGGCAGCCAATAATGCTTATCAACAAGCATATCTATTATGGACATTCAAGAGGGAGAGTTATAAAATATTATATATGGATGTCCACAATACACCTCACAACCTTTGAACATTCCCATGAATATATAACCCCTCAACCTTTAAATATCCCTATGAATGCGTGTACAACCTTGGCTTTCTCTATGCCAATGAATGTACTCACAATCCCTTGATTTTTCCCATGTACATTAATATAGATACACACTCTTAAGTTCCCGTATATTGTAACCCATTAAGGTCCCCTAACCTATAAATAGAGGCTTTGTGTGATGACATGTACAACACTTATGAGTTGAGTAAAAAAAACACTATCTTCCCCCACATTTCTCTCTATCTCTTTCGAGTATCCTGTTTATAGAAATACTCTTACTTTCTACATATTGTACAATAATATGTTATTTAATCACATAAGTAAATTGGGAAAGTCCCTTAATTGTCAAATGGGCAAAACATTAAGTTATAAATATTAGTTTAAGTGTTACTTTAGTAAAATATATTTATAATAAGAAGAATTTCTAGTTTACTCGTATTGAAGTCATTCGGACATTACTGTGAAAACCTATATAAATGACTAAAAATCCTTGAATAGGAATATGTGGATAAAAATAGGATAAATAAAGAATTTCATAAAAAAGAAAGAAATAAATATGGCTTAATGTACTACAGATAAACTGCCTTGGACATCTAGAAAGAAAGGAAAGTACTAAAAAATCAAGCAACAAAACAAGTAGTTAGCTTTTCTTTTATATGTTGTAATCAAAATTTCATTTCCATATTTAAATGTTATATTTTGTTATGCCTCTACATGGTAATTTGGACAAAGTATTTACATATAAGGCACCAGATGTGGAGATGGCCATTATCCCAAGTAGAACCTATAGAGAAGGTAAAGGTCCAATTAGGCCACAAAGAGCCCCAACTTGCATGCATAACTTAGGCCACAGAAAGCCCAGAGTTAACCTGTATGCATAACTAGATATTAAATATGAAAGGGTTGAAAATGAAATTTTTATTAATTGTATGCTAACTATTAAGACATGAAAGTCTCACATTTTCTTTTTAATTTATTTCTAAGTGAGCCAAGATAGTTAGCTAAGACATTATAATCGTTAAAGTACAATGGCTGCAAAATTGGAAGAAAGAGTGATAGATATACTAAGACTATGTTATGAGATGGAAGTCCTTTTAAATTACAAAAGTTACTATGTGATTTATAAAAAAAGTATTTTAATGCATGTGTGTTATAGCGAACTATTTAGACTTTTGCCTTAGATAGAAAGATAACTAAAAAAGAAATTTTCAAGCCCAAGTTTTCTTAAAACCTACAAATTTAGATTTCAAGAGAAACTCTAAGGTAGGATGCCACACTTGGGCTGTCACTTTTACTGAATGTATGCTGCACTTTCTTAGATTTGTCTTTAATGTATTTTCAATGGCTTGATTGTCAAATTCAAGCACTTAAAACTGAGTGCACTATAGAGCAAATTTTTTTGTATTTTCCTTCCCACATTTTTTTAGTGTTTCTACCCATTCTTTTTAATTTGATGTTTTTTCTCATATATAAGAATTCAGTATACGACTGTTGTACATTAGACATAAGACATGCCTTTCAACTTCTGCATATCCAAAGTATGTTTTTGATTCTCAAACAAATTCAACAAAGTATCATTATAGCTTTAGGCAATTTAGTCTTCAAGTGATTCTTCCTATAAGTGAGTAGCCTTGGTTAAAGAATATAAGGATTTTTGCATGTTTGTCATGCCTTTTCTTCTTTCTGTGTTTGTTAAAAATGCAGCATAACTATTGCATCATTTTAAGGCTTTCTTTGTCAAGTTTCATACTTGTTTTGGCCTTTATATAAAAGACTAATGATAATTGTTTAAAGCCAAAATTAACTTCAAGAGTGGTAATTATTCAAAGCAAAATATTGTCTGTTTCGAGATTTTCTAATTTAAATAAAATTAAAGATGAAAAGCATGATTAGTTTTATATTCTTAGTACTCAATCATGCATAATTTGAAACAATATAAAATCCAAAGTGTTGGCTTTTCCTTACTCTTAAGCATGATTAAGTGATTTCACATACCAAGAAGATCATTTGGGCTATTAGCACCTTACAATTGTAAGCTCACTAATCGTAGGACCAATTGTAAGGATGTTTTATTGGTTTGATTAAGGTGTTTATTTTAATTAATTTTTACGGGATAAATGCGTTGACAGTGGATACACCTTATTGAAGTGACACTAACAATGTAATTTGTTTTTTGTGAAAGAGATAATTAGTTTGATGTCTTAATACTTCTTGTACTGTATGGAGATATTAGAGACATTTTGATTTTATAGGTTTTTTTTTTATGAATAATGAGTTTTCTTGGTTAATTATAATCTAGGATCCTTAGGCAGGATTATAACAAACAATCTTGTTAATATAGTTGAGTAAGTTGAGCCTTTTAGAGGAATCTATTTTATAATTATGTGCAAATACATAATACATGTTTCCTAATTTCGTACCTCAGCTCTTGTTAACAGTAACTATTAGTAATGGAAACTCCTTGTAGGATAAACTATAATAATTTGGGAAAGTCCTTAAATTTTGTTTTGGCAATTACACTTATAGCCCCTGACCCTGAGGTGGATACACCTATTACACTTAGTAACAATTCCACTATTTTGGATAGCCCTTCTGGAGTTGTGACACGCCTAAATTAGAATATGTGTGTATGAGTGTGAGAAGGCATTAATAAGAACAACAGTGGAATATTTGAGGGCCGTTCTGGAGACAGATTAAGCAGCTTGTTGAGGCTAGAGTAAGACTATCCTTGGAAAGGAAGGAAGTTTGATTGCAGTTAGTAATATAAGACTGTATTCTTAAATTTGTATTTTGGACATTATTTGACTCTATGTAATGAAGTTTACATACCATCATTAAGGAGGGATTTGAATTTCCACTTTTGTATTAAACAGACGTGATTATCTGGTTTTAACAAGAAAAATAGAAGAATTAATATCTTCCTTGATTATGTTATTATCCATGTTATGGCATTAGCTTTTGGGTCATATCTCCATAAAGAGATTAAGAATGGATAGTCAGACAGGGAACATTACATGACTTAGATTTTTCAAACTTTTGAATCTTAAAGGGCCAAATATATACATGAGAAAATTTTAGACTTGATCCACACAAATATTAGTGGACCTATAACACCTATTGCCATGGATGGAATTGTTGATGAAGCGTCTGAATCTTTGGATGCCTTTAAGGCATTTAAAGTTTTCATTTAGTTGGAATCTGATATGTCAAACCATTTGAGAATGGTGATAAGCTGTTTAAGTTATTGTATCTTAAAAATGATGATGAGAAGACTTTGATGGATAAAGTTTCATATCATCTACTCTTGGTTCTTGGTAGCCTAATATATGTCCAGGCATGCACATGTTTGAACATTGCTTTTCTTGTTGGTGTGCTTGATAGATATCTAAATAATTTTTAGTATGATCATTGAAAAGCTACAAAGACAATTGTGAAGTACCGTCATAAGTAGAAAAAAAATCACATGTTAACTTTTAGGAAATATGAATCATTTGAGATAGTGAGATATTTTGATTCAGATTATGCATCATGTATTAATGATTATGAATTTATTTTTGTTACATCTATGTGATGTTTTGAAGGAGTTGTTTTGTTCAAAAGTGTCATGTAAACACTTACAGCTACCTCAACCTTGCATGCATCTTTATAATATTTAGAGGAGCTATTTAAGAAGTGTTAATTGGACACATACAGCTACCTCATATATATGAGTGAAAAGTGTCACTTGTTTTGTGATGGTCATTTGTCAGGGAATATGGTTAAAGAAATGAACTTTTGTTGTGCAAATATTTTAAGCCTTGACCATTTTCGTTGCTCTAGTGACTCTGTTACAGGCTTCTTTCAAAATTATAAGAATTTTATTGCGTCAAATATTTTGATTCTCATTTTTTGTTCATTGAAGAGAGAAGATTAGTTAATCTCACACTCATATTGAACATTTGGATGATCCGTTTACCAAAATTTTACCGATTAGAGTTTTGAAAACTTATTACTCTTTGGTATTTTTTAAAATTTTGATGTTATGGTTTAGTAGGAGTCAGAATTGTGTTCTTGAGGGACACTTTGATATATTTATGGCATCCATAACATTTGTTTCCTTATAGGATTCAATGTTCTTAGTTGTGCCAAAAATTTTGGATACAATTCATAATCGAAACTTTGCCGACATTTATAGCATTGTTTTTCCTATCGGATTCAATGTTCTTGATTCATTGTTTCATTTTTGAATTGTCTCTTTATATCATATTTATGGGTTCAAATCCTTGGTGTATATTTGCTTGTAGATCGGTTGACCAAAGGCCACCCATAGGAGCTCATATGGGTCTTGTTCAATCTTTGATATTGCCTTGGTTTAGTGGGAGTATGAGTTGAGTCTTAAGAGACTTTTGTAATGTAATTTGACATCTTAAATATCCATTAAGTTCATATATTAATCTCACGTTATAATTATATCATTTGTTTCCCTGTTGATTCAATGATATTATGTTATAATTATATAAATATCATTTGTTTCCCTATCAGATTCAATGATATTTCGATGTTTTCTTTCTAAACTCTGCATGGTTTTTATGTATATTTTAGTTGTTTAATTTTAATTGATTTTTGTTTAATTAGTTGTCTAATAATCAATTAATATTATCCAAGTGGAAGATTATTGAATTAAGTTTTTGAAATATATTAAAATAATGTGAATTGGTATTAATTTATTATTAGGTCAATTATTTTGGTTAATCAATTAATTAAATAATTAAATTTAGATATATAAATCAGGAATGAATTGGGTCCGAGTTATTTGTAGGTAATTAGTTATAGGTTGGATTACCTATAAGTTTATTGGGTAAAAGTCCTAACCTACAACCCAATAATTATCCTATTATATTACTGACTAAAAGATAAAAGAAACATTTTATAAGCATATTTAATTTTAAAATCTGAGTAGTTGAAAAAAAGGTGAGAAGTTACCATTTTTTTAATTAAATAAAAATAAGTACTACAGTAACTTCAAAATTTTTTTGAAGTTTTGGCTTATCAAATATTTCTCTCTTTAAACTCTTTGACTTTTACATATAAAAGGCTTGGACAATATAAGTTGCTATTTCTACTACAAATTTTTATCTTTCTCGTTGATTATTGTTTGTATTCTTTATAATCTCCCAAAATTCTCCAACAAATTTTTCACGCATAAAAATGAAAGTAATCCAAGATGATAAGTGATCTTGTAGAATAGACTTTACCAATACCAAATATCGAGCTCTTTAAAAAAACATCTCCTATTGATTCCAAAATCCAGAAATAACAAATTGTTCACATCAAATGCAATATAGTCCATGTTGTTTAATGTTCACCCATATCTTACAGGTGAAGTCCATTACGATACGGTCAAGGCCATGCACCAAATCAGGAATAGTTTTTCTTTCTTGTGTCACATAAATTGGATTACCAACAATAATAAACAACATGACAACTTTGAAAGAACATATGAAATTAAAAAAACTATTATTACTAAAAAAATGTTGCTATGAAAATATATATCCCAAGATTAAATTCAAATTAATGAGGGAGTTTTTCTGTAAATAATAGAAAAGAAAAAAATAAATGTTCATATATTATGACCAGTAAAGTAGTGAACGCATCCCGCCCATGTCCAATTTCGTATATTAGATGATCGGATGCTTTCTAGTGCCTTATAATACACTATTCTATTGCATAACATTATGGAACAAAAATAGCACCTATGTGCTTCAGAAAGAATTTCTTAATATATATATATATATATATATATATATATATATATATATGGGTAATTATTTACCCCAATGACAAAAAGTTTGTGACCAGAGTTGCTTTCGCATTCCAAAGGAAGTATTAATTCACAAGCAATCCCAAACACGTCTCTAATCCCATTTTTAAACCAATAAATTATAGAAAAAAATTTTGCTAACAATCGCATACTAGTTAAAAATCATTTATTGCACATAATAAATAAATTTTAATTAATAAAAATAGTTCATATTAGTAATAGGTTACAATAAATTATCTATAACTAATTTTATTGATTAATGATTATTTATTATAGGTAATTAATTATCCTTAACCAATGTATTAGCAAAATCCTAAATACAATACTCAAGAATGGAAGTGCAAGCGGAATTTTACATGCTTTTGTAGGTTTCATGCAATGGTTTTTTTTATTTTCTTGATTGAAAATTAAAGTAAATAATACTAAAATACTATAAACTTGAATTGATATTTGATTTTTATTACAACGGTTATTTTTTCTCTAATTGAAAATAAAAAATAAATGAGACTAAATTTCTAATTTTGGGGTTTAACTTAAATCTAGCATACGCAAACATAAAGGCTAGAACATGGAGTCACAACACATTATTTTTTGTAAAAATACAATTTTCATTGCAGAATTTTATTTATATTTTCACTTTCACTTTTTAATTATAATATTTTCAAGATTTTTATATTTGTATCAAGCTTCATTTTCATTTCCTAGTTTTATTTTTTTTTAATTTGATTCTTTAACTTTATCAAAAATTTATTTTTATTTCTTAATTTCATTTTTATAATGATTTTCAAATAACAAGTCATATACAGTCTCCTCCCAAAATGCTTAATAAAAAATGGAAAATTATTATCAGGTCCCTACACTTTCACCGAGCTTTTAAATTAGTCCTTATACTTTTTTTTTTTCAATTCACTCTTTATAGTCTCAAAAATTTGCAAATTACTCCCTGCCGTTAATGCGAACATTGACATCCTTAATTAATGGGCCAATGTGGTGAATCTACGTTGAGATGGAATGCCACAGTGAAAGAGTGAAAGATTTATTCCACATGTGCTATCAACCATGCAAAACAAATTTTTTTTTTTTTTTATTGGTGAACTCTATCAAAACTTAAAGGTTATCCAAGACTTTTGGGGATGGAAAAGGCCAAGGAGTTTGCTGAGAAATTGAACGAAGATTTTCTGGGTTGATAAATTTTGTAGGTTGGCGAAGTTGTCGGCCGAAGCGTATTATGCTTGAGGAGATTGAATGAAAGAAAAATAAGCAATTAATTAATAAATGAAGATTAAGCAATCTTGCAATTACATGAAGCCCAGGAGTATAATGTTATGGATAAGAAGTCTTAATAACAAAATTGCCCCTATTTCTCCATGACAGGCACATTGAAATTTACAGTGTGAAGGAGGAGAGGGTATATGCCCAAATTGATTTTATCTCTTATGCTTCCATAAACTAGGCTAGGAAGTTTGAGATAATCACACACAAGCGAAACCAAGCTTCTCTGTCAAATGCCCGAACACTTTTCACACATTGTCTCACAAAGACTCTCTCTTTCTCTGCTCTATTCTGTTTGATGCTGGTTTTTCTTCTTCTGTGATTGGCCACACCACCACTTCTCTTCTGCTTTTGCCCTTTCATACTCCCTATGCTCCTTCTAGCCCTATCACATCAATAATCTCCGAAGCTTAACCCTCAGATCTCAGAGCCCTTCCCGCCATTAAGAACTCCCTCACTGACATCTACTCCTCTAAACACTCCTTCTTCTCCACCTAGGACTATGCCTCTCTCGATCCTTGGTATTCCTTCTCCAGCGTCACCTGTTCTCTTCTCCACCCTTCTTCCCTCCGAGTCATCATTCTATCCCTCCACGACTCCCCCGGACTCACCGACTCACTCCCCCCGCTGTCTCTAACCTCACCGGGTCAACTCAATTCATTCTCTCCCCCGGCATCGTCACCGACAGTCTTCATTTATTAATTGAATATTTTGCTTTCATTTAATCCTCCTCAAGCATAATAAGCTCTACTCGACAACTCCACCAACCTATAGAAAATTTATCAACCCAGAGAGTTAATCTTGGGCATCTTTGTTCAATTTTTCAACAAACTCCTTGGGCTTTTCTATCCCCAAAAGTTTCGGGTATGTACCTTTCAAGTTTTGATAGAATTTGAAAAAAAAAAATTGAGTGTTTTACATGGTTGGCAATACATGTGGCACAAATCTTCTACTGTAACATTCCATCTCAGCATAGATTTGCCACGTCAACCCATTCATTAACGGTGTTAGTGTTGACATTAATGGTGGGGAGTGATTTGTAAATTTCTGAAACTATAAGGAGCAAATTGAAAAAAAATATGGGGACCAATTTGTAAACATGGTGAAAGTATAGGGACCAAATGATGAATTGTTCCTTAAAAATTTCTTTGTGGTTTAACCGTTTAAGTCTAGTAATTCTTTGCCAACTTGAATGTGCTTCTTATTAAATTCTTCTCTATTACCACTTGTACGTTGCATTTTGCATACATGAAATAGTGCAGAAATCACTAGTTGGGCAACATGACCGTTGTGTCTGCTGCCCAGCAGAAGAAAAAATTAAAAAATTAAATTAAATTAAATTAGAAAAAGATCGCCAGCACTTATATTGTCCAACTTATGCTCAGCACTTTATGAAACGATGAGCGTATATTATCATTTCTGCAGATTTCGATCTTCCTGGTGAAGTCAGAAAATTAATTGTACTTCTAAAAAAAGTCAATAGTACATTTTCATATGGAAACCAGGAGTAATGGGTTTGGTAAAGTTAAAAATTTAAATATTTATGAATTTAATAAAATATGAATTATTTAATAAAAATTTAATGGTCTAAATTTTAAAAAATTGTTAAATATTATTTAATATTTATTATAATCTAAATCATTTGATAAAAATTTAATCATCTAAATTTTTTTAAATGCAGTGAAGTTAGATTTTAAAATGCAGAGAATTCAAATCTTAAAGAATAAAATATAACTTCTGAGTGATTATAATATTAAAACATATTGGATCTAAGTTGGCACCAAAAGATTACATAAAACAATTTTGTTATGCATATTGACAATATTAGAAAATGAAAAGCAAAAAAAACATTCGAGTTTTCTTTTTTTAAATTAAAAGATTCAATTGAACAAAATAAAATTATAGAAAAAGTAAATCATCAAAGTAGAATTAAGGACTAATATAAAATTTAGATAAAATTAAATAATTATAATTAAATTAAATTAAAGAATGAAAGTGAAATATATTATAAAAGTTTATTATTATTATTTTAGCTAAACAAAATCAAGGAAATCGACGAGATCAAAACAACAATAACAACAAGAAACTAACTCCACATAGTACTTAAGGCATTGCTAGATAATCTAAATAAAAATAGTGAAACAAAAATACTTAAATAAACATAACAGTTGTCAATGCTGACAATACATTTGGATATGCTATAATAGTATAATTCAACACTACATCTCAACTGTCCATCAAATTAATTGGTAGTCATAATTTCTCTACATGAAAAGCACAATTTTCCATTCTCATGCATGACCATCATCTTTTTGGTCACCTTGATGGCATAAAACTAGCCCCTTCAAGCCAAGCCAATGACATAACCAATCTTAACTACATAAACTGGTTTTGATAAGACTAACTTATACAGAATGCACTCATGGCATCAGTTGAACCAACTATAGCTTCCATTATTGTTATTGCTAATTCAGCAAAAGAAGCATGAATTCGTTGCACACCACTTATGCAAACAAATCTTAACCTCTAACTTTCGGTGTACGTGACCAACTAGCTTCTGTCATGAAAGACTCTCATTCGATAATTAACTACTTACATCATATTTGTTATCTTAGAGATGGATTGGCTGTTGTTGGGGCTCCGGTAGCCAATGAAGAACTCATAGTTCAAATCCTAAATTCCATGAAATTTCTATTGCAATTCATGCTTGTGACACCACCGTACCATATAAGGAACTCTATGATAAGCTAATAGACCAAGAACTCTTTATCAAACATGAAAAATCAAAGTAAGTAACTCTCCCAATCATTGCCATCATAACATAGTGCCAATGACCATTTAACACCAATAACAAAAATAATCCGCTAAACAATAATAATTGAAACATTCAACACAATAATAATAATAATAATAGTTTTTTGTCAATTATGAAAAGAACTTGCACACACTACAAATGTATGTCACAGCCAATCTCACAATTATTTTAAGGAAAAAGCCAATACATCTCAGCTGGTCAAAATACGGTGTAAAATTGGATCCTTGACAGTGGTGCTTCACATCATAAGATTTACAATGGTACAATGGAATAGAGGAAGTCAGCGTGAATAATGGTAATAAAGTCCTTATCACTTATACTAGCTTAACTCATATACATATATCAAATAATGCTTTCAAGCTTTCTAAGACTCTTTGTGCTCCATAAATTAAACAAAATTTAATTTCTATCTCCAAATTCTACTAAGATGATCTAGCATTTGTTGAATTTTTTCCTTTTCATTTTCTTGTAGAGGACCTGCTAACATGGAAGCCACTAGTGCACAGCCAGAGTAAAGATAGTCTCTATAAGTGGCTTAATTTCAACTCCCTTATCAATCCTTAAGCACATACATCCTCTACAACTAATTCTTTTGTCACCTAACATTGGCAATTGGGTCACCTACATGAGAAAATTTTGAAATTTACTTTGAATAAATTCTTGTTACCTTACCCTTCACGAGAACAATTCAGTTTTTGTAATTCTTGTTCATCAAATAAAGCCCATCAGCAACTTTTTGGAAAACATACTTTATCAAGTATAAAATCATTTTGAAACTATCTTTAGTGATTTATAAGGACCTTCCTTAGTCTTATTAATTGATAAAAAAGAATTATACTACTACATATTTGTTGATCAATATACAAAATATATTTGAATATATACCTTAAAAAACAAAAGTGAAGTGAATGAAATTTTGATACATTGATGGAATGCCATTTCAATACTAAAACTTCTAATTTTTACTTAGATGGCAGAAAAGAGTTCAAAATTCTTTATTCTTACTTAAGTTTAATTGGCATTGCACATCATGTGCCCTTATACCTAACACAAAGAGTTGGTCTTACTAAACACTAGCATATTATTGAGACAGCAAGAACAATTCTTCATGAGGCATTATTTCCATCAAAGTTTTAGTCTTTTACATGCCACCTTATAGTTTATCTCATTAATTGCATGCCTACTCCAAATTTGAAAAATAATTAACCCTTTTAAATGTTTTTTGGATGAAATTCCAAATTAAAATTTGTTAATAGTTTTTATATGTCTATATTATCCTTGGTTAAAGCCTTATGCGAAAAATAAACTTGAACCTCAATCAACTCCTTGCATCTATCTAGTTTTTTCAATGACGTATCACTATCATCAATATTTTGATCCAAATACTTAAAAAATTCATCTCTCATATGATGCTCAATTTCTTGAAAATATTTTTTCATATTAAAATATAATTTCCAACAATGCTTCAAATTTCAAATCTCTTGTGTGGGAAGATCTAATCACAAATAACCACACTTCAAATTCAAAAACTAATTTTGTCTTAACCAAATTGCTCAACCCAATATTATCTCCAAATGAAATAAAAATAAAAATCATATTTCCATATCTTGCAAATCTTCCGCAATTAATACACAAAAGACTGAATTTTAGGATTGCACTCAACGACTTTAGAGACAGCAATCCCATGTAATCTATCTAGTCCTACTATTCAAAATTCAAACTCTTCCACTTCTCCTACTTCTTTTCAACAAACCACTAACCAAATTTCAAATAACCTTCACACTCATATCTTCTAATTTACCAAATCCAAATCCTACCAATAACCTACAAAATCTTGAACATCAAAATCTTCCTCCATCTACATTACACTTCATTGAACCAAAAACATCTCCTACGTCGAATTCCTCTACTCATCCAACCTGTATCCAAACATACTCTTCACGTTAACAACACATACTACCCCAACATTATCTATTGCTAGAAGTGATGTAGCGAGAGTCCCATTTCAAATCCCTGTACATAACCTTCTCGATCATAAATAATAACCTGATCCAAGGACAATATACACAAACCAAAAACTACCTTTAATTATCTAACTCACTTAAATACTACAGTTACCCCCAAACACCTTTAAACAAAAAAACACCCACAATGGTTGGAAGCTATGGAAGCAAAATTTGATGCATTAATCAAAAACCAAACATAGGAATTGATACCAAATGACCCCAATAAAAATGTTGTATCTTATGAATGGCTATATAGAATCAAAAGAAAACCAGATGGCTCAGTTGACCATTATAAAGCCAAACTAGTGTTTAGAAGGTTCACACAATGCCCTGGAGTAGACTTTATTTAGCCTAGTTGTTAAGGGAACAACAATTTGAGTGGTCATTTTAATAGCAATTCACCATAATTGGCCTTTACAACCACCAGATGTCAATAATGCTTTCCCCCAAAGACATTTAGATGATGAAGTATATAGGGCTCAACTACTAGATTTTAAAGATCAAACATAACCAAACCATATATGTCGTCTATGGAAAGAAATTTATAGCTTGAAGCAAGCTCTAAAAGCATGGTACATGAAGCTTAAATCATACTTATTATCCATAGGCTTCTTGAAATCTGAATCAAATAGCTCACTATTTGTTTACCGTGGATATCAAGCCACCATGTACTTACTCAAGCATGTAAATGACATCATCATCACAGGAAGCCAAGAATCCACAATTAATCAAGTTATCTCTACCCTAGCTTCTTATTTTTCATTAAAGGACATTGGCACATTAAACTACTTTTTGGGTGTGGAAGTTCTACGAAATGCATATAGCATTATTCTCTTACAAAAAATATATCAATGACATACCACAAGAAGAAAATGTGACCAACTGCAATGGTTCTTAAACTCCCATGGATACTACTATATCTCTCCAAACACAAGATGATGAACCACCAACTGATACAACATGCTACAGACGAGTGCTAGGCAAACTTCAATATTTATCATTCACTTAACCTGACAATTTTGCTATTAACAAACTATCACAATTCATACACTCTCCATTAGAGGTTCACTAGAAAGCTCTCAAACGAGTACTAAGATAGTTGAAACACACAATACAGTTTAGGTTAAGCTTAAAGCATAATAATGACTTTACTTTGTATATGTATTTTGATGTGGATTAGGCTAGAGATCTTGATAATCATGCTTCCATCACGGGATATCTCCTCTTTCTTGGTCAAAACCCAATAAGTTGGTAATCAAAGAAGCAACAAACAATTGCACAATCCTTTATAAAAACAAAATATCGTGCAATAACTAGTGCACTAGGAGAAACTACTTGGGTAAAAGAATCTCGTGATTGAACTATGGAATCCAACACCCAAAACACCAACAATCATCTATGACAACAATGGTGTCATTGAGCTGTGTGAAAATCCAAAATTCCATAGTCAGATGAAACACATTCTAGTAGACTTTCATTATGTCCACCGTCAAGTACAAGACAAATAAGTTCAAGTTACTCATTTTCATATAGCTTATCAACTTACTAACACATTAACCAAGACACTTTTTAAATAATCATTTGATCATCACTTGTTCAAGATAGGCATTGTCACACATGTCCTACCTTGAGGAGAGTATATCGGCTTAACAACTTCAACTCATACTTATTCACCTGATTTTTAGCTAGTTGTTATGTTAATTTTTCATTGTTTTTATTTGTTCCTTTTTTTTAAAAAGACTTGTTCTTAACTTTTGAATTAATTCTCCTTGATTGTTGGAGAATCTTAAGATAAGTTTGCTTTTCTTCATTTGTATTTAAATAGTTCATTCATTCAATAAAATGAAGATCTATTTTCATTCATATCACTCATAAATTCTATTAAAAATGATTCTTTAAGAAAATCTCATCTGAAGGCTACAGTTAAAATATCCCTACTTATAACACTTGTTATGATCAGTCAATGCAAACAAATCAAAATCACACTAATTATGCAACAATAGATGATTTTGTTGCTTTTTTAGCGTGATTTTACAACTGAATTTTCTTGATCAATTTTAGTTTCAATTTTTCAACAAATTTTTCTTAAAAAGAATATAATTTGTCACAATAAGTAAAGATAGGTAAAAAAAACTAAAGTTGACATTGAATATGACAGATCTTTGGTAAATTCATAAATTAAAGATAATTAACATGTTATTTTAAATGAATATGTAAAGATATTATATATATTACTTAATAAAATTTACATTAATATATTTATTTATTTCTTCATCATTACTTCATTGATTTTAATCAATAGTGAGTTTATACAAAAACTTCATTTCATAGGTAATCCTCGTAAACTTTGACAAATGATGACGTAGGCATTACCCCTTCAGGTTTTTTTTTTTTTTTGTTGGGGAAACAATCATGTTTGAGTCAGTAAAGTGTAAAATATTTTTGTATCTTTTACTTATTATAAAATTATTATTTTTATTATTTACTTATTAAAATATTTAAAATAATTTTTTACTTATTAAAAAATATTATACTTGATATCTCATTTAAAAAAAATTATATTTAATACCTCTAAATTTAAGGATTAAAGTTTGTAGAGAAACTAAATTTAATATTTTTTAAACAAATAAAAAATTAAGTGTGACAGAATATCATTTTTTACATTTCAAGGAATTAAAATAATAATTTTTTATAAGTAAAAAACTAAAAAATTATTTTTCTTGATTAGTAAATATACACGCACACATTTTGACCCGAGAAAAAAACATCGACGAACACATAGAAGCATTAGGTCTAGAGTGACGAAGAAAATTGAAGACTTTGAGAACGTTTAAATCTCCAAAACCTAATATAACAAATACTTGTCTCGTTATGGTGGAAATACGGATTTAGATTTTTTTTTTTTTTTGCATTACTATTCAACGGACCATAATTAAATAATTGTATGATCTGATAATTTATATTTAAAAATTAAAAATCAAAATTAATAACTTCAAAACATATATTTTGACGATGAAATATTGTTGAGATGTTCTGTTGTAGGAAATCTTTATGCGTAGAAGACTGACAATCAATCCAAAATTCTGCAACATTTATCTATGAAATTGATATCAATTTGTAGACTGCTCAAGAAAATACGAGTAGGTGATGTTTTTTCTCCAACTTTTGCTAATATATGATTTCGAAATTTTTATATGAAGGAGAGAATGACTGAGTGGAGCATACAAGGAGTAGCCTAATAATAAAATTATCATAATGTGTACAGATATTATAAATTATAATGTCATAATTTAAAATTAAAAAAATAACTGATTGGGACCGAGTGAGATCCACATATTACTCGGTCGTTCTCGTCCTTACAAAATCCCTCTCGAGTAAAAGAGGATCCAAGTTCATAAAAAACAGCATTTTAATGGAGCAAGTCACCTTTCAGCTTTTTATATAAACGTGCCATGATTTCATTTCTCACTTTTCTCCACTGATTCTATTTAAATAATTTCTTCGTAGTTACCACTTGTTCATTTAGAGTTATAAATGTTGGTAAGTCAAAATTTTCTGCCCAGAAAAAATTTCATAAGTTTTCAAGAATTGTGCTAGACAAACATTATTGTGTACGGATCTAAGGCCTGTCATATACGACAAATTAAAGCTACATAAAACAAAAAAGCAATAGGATCCACAAAGAACAAAAAGAAAAATAAAATAAAATTGTAACAAAAAAAATTACAGAAAAAAATGAAGCCCAAAATAAATTTGTGGCTTATGAACAGAGACAATCCGACTTGGGAATAGCTTGAGCTCCAACTATGCAAATCTCTACTACAACCTAAAGTACATCAAGATAAATCCGTCCATAGGCTCACATATCTGACTTATTTTTATTTTTTTTTGTAATTCCAATTTAACTAAGCATCTCTCTAATAGGATAAAATGATGCACCAATAGTATACATGGAGACATTTTGCACTTTGGAAAGGAACAATTTTACAATTTTTATACAGAAAGATATCAAGTCATTTTATAAGAGAAATTCTGATTCCTGTAATCTCTGGTAAACATATCAGCACAAAATAAAAATTTGCAAATTTCTGGGGCTTCAGAATTTTACTTCACAGCTTTACACATTGTATGGAAACTCAGTGACCTGTCCGACTGAACCTGCATCAATCAGCTTTCAAGTGCTTCTCCTGCAAAATATTGTTTATGCACCATTCTCCTGTAATCTGCAAAACATGAAACATTAAATTATTATATATCCCATGTTCAAATTTCCGTAATCAGAAAATCTACAAGGCCCAACATTACAAAATTAATCAGTATTAAGATTTCCCAATATATATAATAAATTTTTCAGATAGAGTGACAAAGTCCACAACTCTATGATATAGCAATGGAACTTCAAACAATTTCAGGATGAGGGGTTTGTCATAGAGAAGTTAACATCAAAACTGGAAGGTTACAAACGCCCAAATTCAAACACTTCGCATGATAACAACATAGCCAGAGGTTGACAGATTACAAAGAAAAAGTAGACAACCTTCCTTATTGTTCCAGAGCGCTGCAGCATAGCTGTTTAAAGGACTTTCCGGGTTAGGCTCTGCCATCATAAGTAAATTGGTCAGGCAAACAAAGGGTGAAAGACCAATGCAAAACTGATAAATAGGAAAGAGCAAACAGACCTCCCAATAAACTTTGAATTGACAAAAGAATAGTTCTGCAATCATAAGCTGAAGACCATTTGTCCTACAGAACAACATAAACAAGGCTTTACTTAGCTATGTGAGAATATATAATTGAATTATAAGCAAAGACACAGCAAACGAAGATAATTTATCTACAAAATAGGAATCTAAAATAAAACAAAATGGTACATCCAAAACCTTCAACAAATAGGCAACCAGTGTATTTAATTTTCATTTTCAAGTTAGTTAATACCTGGAGGATGTCAAGACAAATGTTGCCAAACTGGTCAACATTTGGATGAAAGCACATAGTCTCGAACTTAACTTGGGGAGGCTTAAAAGGATAGTCCAGGGGAAAACGTAAAGAGAGTTTATAAGATAAACCCTCGTATATGGTTCCTTTTCCGCCTTCAATTGTGCCAATCCATGTAAAAATGCTCTCACCATCAGGAAAAGCCGATACTCCAAGATCTCCCCCACTCATCTGCAGATATAAGTTGTTATTCATGACTGTACATAATTACAAGTTATTTCCGTACAAATCAACTGTTATGCCTTAGCTTCTTAATATTCAAGGGCATCCAACAACTGATATTAAATCACGTGGTTAAATATAGAAAGTACAACTGATGATAAAATTGCAACTTTAGTTTCTGCATGACTGTCAATAATCAAGTCAAAATTTGAAAGATCAAAACGTTTGAAGGTAGACAACATGCAAAGCGAAAATGCATTTCGTTTCTTATCAGGAGAACTGAGACCATGGAAGAAAATTTATAAATGATAGCATCTTCCTATGCATCTTAATTGCAGTGTCTCTACCATTCTCAAGTAAACAAGCTACAAGGACGCCATGTAAGAGTCCAATATAAATATAGCACATGGGGGAGAAAGAAAAAGAAATGAAGCAAAGAAAACAAGGATTCCGAGTAAAGAGGAGCAATTCACAATAGTATATTAGTATGTAGTATGTACTAATAATTTAAAATAGAATTCCAAGAAATTACCAGCCATCGACACACAATGGACTAATAAGTAATTAAACATCTATTATAAGACTATAACCATTAGAAAATTAGTCTGCTATGGTTATCTCACAAGAAATAAAAAAAAATTCTTTGCGAGTGTTGTCCTTAAGATGGCAGAATAAGAAAGCAAAGAGTATAGCATTCAAAATTTAGACATGCAATAGAAGTCCACTGTCCATACTCCATACCTAAGTCTCCGCTGACAAGGAATTGAAGCAAAAATATAAAGACAGATGAAGTCTAAATAAAGAAAATACACCAGGGGGGGTAAAAGCTTATTAAGAGAAGACATCAAGGCAGAAAGAATTGAGTCCGAGATAGACTGCGACGAGAGAAAAAGAAACATACCATGAGAGACATCAACTCCTTCTGAAGTCTGCAATCATACCAAAAAAAATCAAACCATCAGCACAATACAGATGAAAAAAGCCCAATACAAAAACTTTAAATTCTTTTATATAAGAAAAAGTAAGTAGAATTGAACGCTCGGGCATCATCTTCCAACGTGAAGCGTGACAAAAGTAATCAAATTCATAATTCAAATTCGCATGCTATGAAGGAAACAAGAATCAAGTAAGCAAAATGACCTCACAATTAAGTCCCATACAATTGGTTGACTAAATTTACCCAAAAGTCAGAACGACGAGATAGCACACAATTTCAAATTACTAATTCGATTTCCCTCTCATCAACCAAAACCTTCTTTTTTTCACAAAAAGAGGTTAGAGAACCTTGAATTCTAAATGACTTCCTCTAGTTCCTCCTGCCAGAGAAATCATGAATGAAAAAATTGATTGATTTAACCTCTGGGAAACAGAAGTGGTGTCTACAGGGTGAGGAGAAGCAGATGGCTGTTTGGATGGAAGCGCAGGGGCGTGATGGTGACGATGCTGCTGCGGGGCCGACGAGTAGTCGGGGGTAGGGTTGGACCGAACCTCCATGGTAGCGATCAAGATCAAGACGGAGGTCCAAGAAGATGGCGAATGATGAACGAACGGCCAAGATTCAATCTTCCCCAAGACAGAGAGCGAGAGAGGGAGAGAGACTTCTGAAACTAGAAAGGTGGGAATTGGTTTCAGATTTCGGAGTCGCCCTGACTGGTGGTGAGTGGTGACTGGTGACAGTTCGTTGCTTTTTCAGCTTTAAGTTTCTTATTTGGCATTTTTTTTTAATTATTAAATTATTATACTATGTAACTTGAGTTATTTTTTGAATAGACTTACCTTGTATACCTTGTACCTTATTATATTTATGCCTGAATTAATTAATAATAATATATAATTTAATTTTAAAATAAAATAATTATATACAATAATTATATATATATGTCATAATATTATTTAATAACTAAATAGTAATTAAAAATTAACTAGCAAAACTTAATATAAGTCATTTGCTTTTTTTTTTTTAATTAATACATACACAAGTCAATTATAAAAAAATCGTCGTTTTACGTCTCACTTTATTATCTAATTGAGAGATTAAAATATACCGGATCTTTCGCCCCAAATTCTGCCGTAGGAAAAAAAATTATTATGCATTAAATTTACAGTAAAATACACTATTTATTAAGTTTAATTAAATCATCTCAAAAAAATTTTATTTTAAAAAAATCAAAAACTCTTCCTTTACTTTTCTTTCTTACAAATAAATATTATGATCTTATATACGTTATGTGATAATAGGGTATTATTTGAAGTAATATCCAAGGTGTTATGTCTTGTGACACTCCAACTTCGACGCCTCTATACTTTGATTTTTTTTGTTTTTATTATATTGAGAAAAAATAGATATAAAATAAATAAGATTTATTATTTAAATAAATCTCATAAATTTAAGTAAGACTTATCATTCAAATTAATTTTGTTTACTTTATATTTGTCTTTCAAGGCATAACATGAACATGAAAAAATATAAAACATGTGACATTCATTATATTTTCAATTTGGATCCTTAGAAATTTGGATAAAAACTGCATAATATATATTTGAAAATAGATAAAAATAAATAAAAATTGAGAGAAAAGAGAGGGATTGTGTCTTATACACTGATCTATGTTTTTGTTGCTTACTCTCCATTTTCTCCTTTTATTTTTTTCATTCACTCATAATTCCTCTTGAAAGTGCAGAGCATCACAATTCACCTGGTTCAGTTTGGTAAATTTTTTAAGATAAAATAATTATTTTGGTCCTTTCCCTTTTGTATTAGTGTCAATTTAATTTTTTATAAATTTATAGTGTCAAAATAGCTTTTTATAATTTTAATATTAATCAAAAGTAATCCTTCAAAATGGTTATAATTAGCTTAATGATGGATTAATCTTGAATTTCTTAGGAACTATTTTGGCACTCTATATATATAAAAGACCAAAATGACAATGAAATAAAATGTAAGGGCCAAAATAATACTTTTTTCAATTTTTAAGTTGCCAATTTCACCCTTATTTTTCATGATAATTGACTCCAAAATAAAATTTGTTTAACTAATTATAAGAATTAAAATATCATACGTACATATATAAAATTTCTTTTATTATTGTTAAAATTTAAAGGTAACAATTTTTTGTATGTTTTATATTTTGTTATAATGTTAAGACATAATTGTAATATTATTATTTTTTATTGATATTATTACAATTATATTCCTACATTATAACTGAGTGTATCAATACACTCAAGTATATTAAATATGGTACCAAATTTAAATCTATATCTATGCTCTATAATTTTTTAAGAATTTAAGTTAAATAAAGCTAACAATGTCTTGTGTCTTTAATTATAAATATTTATATTATAGTAGATGCTTGACTAAATAAATTAATATTATTATACAGATATTATTGCGAAAAGGGGAAGCTGGTTTGAACTTTATGTATTTATTTTACTATTAGTTTGTCTTACACACCATTATTAAATCATTTATTAATTATTTTAATTACGTATCAAGCAACCACCCTATGATTCCATAGTTATTATTTTAAAATAACAAAAGAACAATCATAACAATTATATGGTTTTAATATGTTGGAATCTATCTAAAATTCTAAGATTGGATTATTCAAATGTAAGAATTTAATAGATATGATATCCTAAAAGAAATCATTTACTGGGAAAAAAAAATCAGTTTATTAAAAAAAACCTGAAATTATTTCTTTTTTTTTTATATTAGATTTAAAGTGAAAAAGAAAAAGAAAAGACAAAATATATAAAAGCAAGACACAGCTATACGCAGACTAATCAAAGCCTGCATTTCTGAGTTATGGGAAATCAAAAAATAATCATGAGAAAATAAACTTACATAAAGTCTAACCTAAAAGGTTTCAATTCATATACATGACATAATAAAAATAAAAAAAACGGTAATATGGAGAGTTTAAATTTTATTTTTTAAAATTCGGAGCTTCCAGGTATATTAATTGTGTGTGTGTGAAAATTAATCAATAAAATATACTCATTATGAATCCCAAGACTGTTGAACCACTGAAAATTGAAACTCTTAGAAACTCAAATTAACATCACATTCTCTCTCTTTTCTAGATATATATTAATTAAAGGATGTCATTGTTTTTCTCAATTTAAAATACTTCTTTGACAAATATAGTACATATTTTTTAAGAATTTTCAAAATTATATAAAATTTCTCTTTAATTTCGAAATATAAACAAAAGATAACCTACATTTAATCAGTCAAATTTAAAATTTGTTTATAATTTTTAAGTTAAAAATATTTATTTAAATTAATGAAGGGTAATCTAGCAAGAACATTTGTAATTATTCCAAAGTGTAGATAACTTTATATCTCAAAAGAAATTTGTGTATATTATATAAAACAAAAACAAAAATTTGTAATTTTAATAAAACTAAAAAATATTCAAAGTAATATACTCTTTTTTATATATATTTGCCAAGATGAATTTAAGGAGATGCAAGGACGCTCACTTCTTTTAAATTTTTGAAATTTTAAATTTTTTTATATAAATTTTATTTTATATTCTTAATTTAATTAATTAATTCATAAAATTTTACCTACTTGAATTGTAAGAATTTGCTTTATTTTATTCAAGTTTTTCATTAAAAAACTTTTAACCTTAAAATCAAATCTTAAATTTTTCTCCGTATATTTGCATGCATAAACAGTAAAACTTCAATTATGTAAAAGAAGTGAAAATTTTTTACAAGAGTGTTTAAATTTATATATATATATATATATATATATATATATAAACAAATAAAGTAAACCCTAAATTAACATGTATAATCTCCACCATTAATTATTCAATTAAGATCTCTATCATTGTGAGGCTTCTTGAATGAAAATTCACCTGGGCCAATGTCATGATGGGTTCTTATAGGACGAGGCCCAGGGGGTAATTCTATGGAACCAGACCTCCAAACTCGCATCATATGGATCTCATGCCCTTCCATTGTAGGGTAGGGTGTCCCTTCTTCAACGTCCACAGGGCTATTATTTTTTGGAGAAGTTGGGGCACTGTCACTTCGCCCTCCTTTGTGCTTGTGCAGGAGATGAACAGGGGACATAGTCCCATGGGTTGGGGTTGTTGGGGCACTCGATAAGGGCGTGTTTGCCTCTGAGTGCCTGCTCTGTTTAACGTGTTTTTTGGCTGTGTGGTGCCACTTCTTCAGCGCCTTCGCTACTCGCTCGTTGAAGATTGTGGGCTTCATGGTTGATCCCATCTGTGATTGCAGCCAAACAGGTCAAAAGGATCAAGGTTTAGTAGTGTGTTCGGATGAGGTATAGTTAGGGGGGCACATAAATTTATACATAATATTTTTGTTTAGATAGATAATCAAACTGAGGGAAAATGAGTTGCTCAGAATAGGTTAATCTAGAAATGTTTGGACTCATTATTTAATAATATAATGAAATAATCAGAATTAAATTTTTAAGTTTGTAGAAGGAATTCAAATTTTAAATATTTAAATTTTAAAAAATCTGAATTGGATTGTCATGTCATAACTGAGAAAAAATAAAAAGGATGGGCATAACAAACTTATAAAACAACTATCCCACTCATTTGAAAAATTGTCTTCCCTTTAAAATATTTAAACAAGTGGGAGCAATACAAAAGTTCTTTCCACCAAAAGAAGGAGGAGAAAAATAGGGAAAACGCACAAAATGAAAAAATTCCTTTTTTTAAGAGAGAAAGCATTTTTGAAAAAAATATTTCTTTTTTGTAAATTAATAATTATAGTTCGCACATGATTATAATCCAAACCATGTGAGATAATCTGAATTAAGATTTGACTGTGTACAAGTAATTGTACAAACTCTACACAAACAATTTTGAAATATTCAAGTAATTTATCACGGAATTGTCAGTTGGTGGGGGGAATTTCAAATCCTTCTAATTTACTAGATTTAATTGAATCAAATATAATAGGAAAAATAATACATTTGGTTCCCATAGTTTCAGTTAATTTTTAATTTAGTCCCTTGAGTTTAAAAATTTGTAATTAAGTTCTTAGAATGTATAAATATTTTGATAATCTGAACAATTAAAATGATGCAAATATTTTATAAAATTTGTGTTGATATAATTAATTATATTATGTTTTAATACTTCGAATGTGATTGATGTAGGTTAACAAAAGAAATAGAAGTAAACAATGAAGCAAAAGTAACTTGACCAAAATATAGTAATTGGGACTGAATTATAAATCATTTAAACTACAAGAACCTAATTATAAAATTTTAAAATATAAAAACCAAATTGGAAATTGAGTAGAACTATAAAATCCAAACATACAACTTTCCCAATGTAATATTATTAGACTAGATCTATACTTTTGACATCACGTCAAACCAAGCCTAGAACGTGAACCTCAACCTCACAAATGGACATCAAATTTTGACACTATTTCCCACTATTACAGAATGTTACAAAAATAAACTTTAATTTGGCCTTACTTGCAAAAACAGCTTGGAGAGAACTTTAGAATCCTGATGATCAGTGGGTGAACGTGCTTAAGGGGGTGTATTTTCCAAAATCAGATTTTATGCATGCTAGGAAAGGACACAGTGCATCATGGGCGTGGTCTAGCATATTAGAAGGAAGACAAATTTTGGAAGATGGATTGTGTTGGGAAATTGGAAATGGACACTCGTTTAGTGTGTGGAATGATAAATGGGTGGAGGAATGTGATGGTTTTAGGTTAAGAACGAATAGGGTGGAAGAGGGGGATGAAGAGATGATGGTTAAAGATCTAATTGTGTCAAGAAGGCGGAATTAAGAGAGAATTTAGAAAACAGGCAATTCTTGAAATTGATGTTTTTGTAAGCGAGAGAGAAGACAAGCTTAGATGGGTGAAAGCAAAAGATGGGGTGTATAGTGTCAATAGGGGATACAAGTATATTAAAAATAGGGAGGTGAATAGGGTTGTAGCTAGGCCTTGTTCTTCTTTTGCTCTGCAGATGAGCTATGAGAGTGCATTTGGGAGTTATGGGTTCCAAATAAAGTTAAACATTTTATTTGGAGAGTGGTATCCAATGTTATAGCTACAAAAGCTTTATGTAGAAGAAGATGTGCTGATAATGCGAATTGCCTAGAAAATGAGATAGAATCAATGGAACACTTGATTATCCTATGTCCATGGGCCATGAAGGTGTGGTTTGGGAGGATTCTGACTTTGAAGATAAATAAGAGCTTGATTTTGGTCTTTGTTCAATAGTGCTGTCAAGTTTTAATGAATTCAAATATCAATGATTATGGTAAGGCTACTTGGGCTTATACTTGCTGGTTCATATGGAAAGAAAGATATAGGAAAGTTTTTCAAATGCAATAGGTGGATTGTAATAGGGTAATTAAGAAGGTAAATGGGAGTGTATCAAAGTTTTGTGCTGCAAGAAATCTTGTGGATGGTTTGGATAAGGAAGAGAGGGTGAATAGATCGGTTGATTTAAGGGGATGGAAATTACAAGGTGAAGGTCAACTAAAGGCTAATATTGACGGGTCTTATAAAGAAAAGAGTAAGGCTACGGGTGCTGGCATTATCTTTTGAGATGATAGAGCCATTGTAATTGATGGGGCTGCTGCAAAGATTATGGCCTCTTTTATGGCTGAAGCTTGGACTCTTACGAAGGCATTGTTGATGGCAAGAAGGGTGATCTGTTATGAAATGGATTGTGTTGTCCTCTATCATGCTATTAGAAGTGGGAAAGTTAAGGGGATTAACTAGAAATGTGAAGGGATATTGGAGGATATTGTGTCTTTGATGAATTTGTTACCTTATGCTTCTTTGTCCTTGGTCTCACAACAAGGAAATTGTGTTGTAGATTGGATTGCAATTGCTGTCGCGAAAAGAATGTGCCTGGAAGGGTGGGTTACAATGCCACTATCCTCATTAAAGTGGATTTTGAGTAGGGATGTGGATCTTGCTAATATCTCTTTAACAGTTACTGGTATTGGGTGATTGCTAACTTGGATGAACTGTTTCTATTTGATGTTTTGTTTGTTCTTATATGTGTTTTTGTTTTTTAGTTTCTAGTTTGTTGTATTTCACTTTTTAGTTTTATCTTAAAGTGTTGGTTTGGAGTTTGTTTTTTGTCAGTCTGTTGGGAATGTCAACAATTTTATCAAGAATGCATCGGTAGTATGAATGTTCTCTTTGTATTATGGTGTTTCTGTTTTGATGCTTATGAATGATATAAGGGCATTTTTCTGGCCGAAAGAAAATTACAAAAATATGTAAATTTAATATAATACTTTGTTTAGATGAATAATCAAACGATTTTAGAAATTTCAAGTAATTTCATGACAGAATTGTGAAAGAATTGCAACATATCACTTGTTGGGGGAATTTCAAATTCTTCCAATTTTGTTCTACTAACTAGATCTAATTTAAACGAATTAATATATTCGCGCTAGTTGAACATCACCCTTTGAGCATTGCATCAACAAAATCAAATCAAAGATTCCACAGGGAATACATAATGCTTGGCAAAAGACAAACAAGAAAACCAGGGGGCAGTCTCACTATCTGCAGATAAGATGGAACAGAGAGGAGAATGCCCAGAGACAACAGAGATACTAGTACGTAAGATCGAAAGATGAGAATAGATTAAGCTAAACAGATAACACGGATATAAAAAGCATTCTCCTGTCGTTTGTCGACAAAGAATAACAGAGAAGCTTATTTCGAATTTCTTGCTATCCTGGTTATCAAAGATACACCTAATAAGATAAGGTACTTAGAGTAGGGAACGAGTAGGCAAAAAAGCAGAAGTTATTATGAATGGAAATAGTGCTTTGAGTTCTCTTCTCGTATCATCAAATGTTGTTTCAACATAAGATGACTGGAAAGTTAAAGCTAAGTCAACTAGTCGTCTTTCACAGACACAAAAGATTGGTTAGAAGGTTAGTGTTGTGTAATAACCTTGTACTATATTCTTACTTCTGAGTCTAAAGCCTCAAGCAAATCTTGCTTTTTGACATGTTGATAGATATTATAACAAAGGGTATCCGTTAGCAGATCATACTCATAACCGGAGAGTACAAATATCAACTAACTTTAACTTTAACTCAACCTTTTTCTTGAACTCATGGACCTAGGTTTCTTTTCACACTATCTCCCACAACTTTCTTCCTAATAAAAAGTAAAAACCTCTTGAAAAAAAATATGAAAATATGATTGTAATTAATAATTATCAAAGCAAGAAAATATTTTCAATTCAAAATAGTTGATAGTCATAATTCAATTTCTTTGCATTTAAACCTCTATGAAATTGCAAAATCACAGCACAAGTGAATACGCTAGTATGATCTTACCTGTGTAACCAGAGCATAAAGAGGCAAAGTCACATAGCTGCACAGAACTTGTATGAGAATTCTGCAAAAAGAAGAAGAAGAAGAAGTTGCCATTCCCTCGTTAGATCATGAAGGTTATAATTACAAGCTACTATAATAAGATCGGTGTTTTATACTTTATAAATGAAATTAATTAATGAACTTACCCCATTGTAAGTCTAATCACAATATCTGCAGTTCCTCTATGAAAGCAGGACTTTATGGAGAATGTAGACTGAAACAGATCGAACGAAAGACGAAGGTAAAAGTCAGAGAAATCATACAGCCTTTGCTTTTTCGTTTAGCTTAGATACTGCAAAATATTTACCCTCATCATGACGGAATAAGATTGCCTGCATTTGAGTTGGTGCGCAGTTGATACATTTGTTCATCTTCTTCTCTTTATTTATTATTTTTATTTTATCTAATATTAATTCTAAAATAAAAAAATAGAACAAATGGATGCAACAGCACTCCAACTGCTACCTACTAGAATGCATGCAGACAATCTATTTCCCATCATGACATTAAAATGGTTGCTTTTTAATTTCTATGTGAGAGGTATATATGCACTTGCAATGACAGAATCTAATTTCTAACAAACTGACTTGAAAGTGTGTGTTTAAATTGGAGTTATATATTTAAATTATATATCAAAGTGATTTGTAAACTTTATTTTGGCTAAAAGCAAGTTTATATTATTATAGTTTATGTTTAAAAATTTTTATGTACAAAGTGAGTGTTTCGTCAATGTAGTTAATTCAAGAGAAAAATATTTTTTTAGTTTTTCATTTATTGCATAATTTTTATTTTAGTCCCTTATTTATTATAATGCATAGAATGATTTCTCACTCATTAAAAATAATTTCATTTAATCCCTCTACTTTTCAAAAAAATATTAAATTTAGTCTATTGACATTAGGTTTAGGGTTTGAGTATATGAGCTAAATTTAATATTTTTTTAAAAAAATGAATAATCAAGTTTAACACTTTTTAATAAGTGAAGAATTATTTTGGACATTATAATGAACAAATGACCAAAATTATAATTTGTAATAGGTGAAAAATCAAAAAGATATTTTGCTTGTTAATTCAATTAAAAAAACAAGTTTTTTCTTCACTATTATGCAAATTGAAGTTTGGACAACAAACGCAATTATGCATAAGAAAATCCAACACCACATTAAGTGAGCCTGTGTGCAAGACGATCATTTATTTTTGGTATGCAAACAAATTTTTAAATTTCTCAAACGCAGATTTTAAAAGCATATCAACCAATCCAATCCTAATAATAGCAAGTACTACATTGTATAATATTAAAAAATTTCTCAATATACACTTTATTAAGACAAGTGATCCTGTGATTTACATTTTGATAAATATAATATTGGATGAAAAATTCAACGTCAAATTATTTGTGAATATTTGTAAAATAAATTCTTATTTTAGTGTGCAAACAAGTTTTTTTGGAACACCAAACTAGACTCATTGAATTATATAAATGAATAAATCAATCAACTCCTGTAATCATTGCCTTGCATGCGCAACGTATAAGACTGAGATACTTACAAGAGACCATGCAAGAAATGCAAGCTGAAATGCATTCTGCAGAGCACAAAAGAAGAAAAGAGTAATCAGAAAGCAAAGAATTGAAACGCATCAAGTTAACAGAGAAATGAACAGCTTTGAAAGAATTAATACATTGTACCTGAAAGAGAACAAAATGAATCAAATCGAGAAGAAAACGAGGACGATTGAACCAGAAGAGATGATCGCCGGGCTCAACCACTGGTGCACCCTTCACAACTTGCCCTCTTTCTTGAATCTTCAACCCCATCTTTGTGATTATCATTTGTAGCTTAGCACCCACCAGTAAGATTATCTACATAATTAATCAATATCCACGTTAAGTAAATAAACCTCATGAGTCTCAATTCAATGCTAAAACTTCAAATAAAATTACTATTTGATGAGAAAGAAAAAGTAAAGGAAAAATTCAATTTTTGGTCCTCATGATTTCACTTAAACTTTGATATGGTCCTTATACTCTGAACTTTTATAATTAGATCATCATAATTTAAATGATATTTAATTTGGCCCTTATATACTATATTTTTTGCCAATATTGAGTGAGTTAATCTTATTTCATTATCTATTTTTATTGTCAGTAGAAATAATATATATTTAAATTATTAAGACATTATATAATTACTTACCTCAATAAAATTTTGACTGTAGTAATTATATTAGAATATTTGTAATTATAAGGATTTAATTACGTGTTTTTCACTTTTAAAAATTTATCAATACAGTTTCTATCACAAACAAAAAAATTTGCTTTATAATAATTAATGACAAGAAAAAAATCACCACTGAAGACTTTCTAATTTTTTTTATAATCAAACAATGATAATTACTTATATAAAACTCAAATTGATAAAAATGCATCTTTCAATAATTTATAAGATAATTTATTCGAAGAAAAAAAGAGCAGCAGATTATAGCAAGGGCTTACAATCAGCGGGATAAATGGAAGCCACAAATATGGATACCATCCTGTCCAACGAAAAAAAAAAATCAATGGGAAGAATTAGTTTGAAATGTAACATTATATTTAATATAATATATTTATGCTTTATAATTCATAAATAAATTACTTTCGAAACTTAAAATAATTAATGTAATTACCATGAGTATTTGTCAACAAGAACAAGACCGCAAATAACCATATGATTGGGCTGCATGTTCCAGAAGCTTATGCTTAGATTGTGAGTAAATTAATGAAAGGAATATATATAAAACAAAGAACAAGAGAATGATGTTTCTTAATTACCTTATTCCCACTACAACCATAAAATCCTCTTCAAGTGATCTCTGTATATACTTCTGAAAATTAAATCTTGCTTCGCTTCCTGGAGCCAAATGGGCCTGAAATTACAGATCAGTTTAATTAGTCTTAATTAAGATTTATGATTCCCTTTTTAATTAGTGTCAAATTACATATATAGGACAGATTTGCTAGTACAAATCAAACTCACCATGATAAATCCTCGCCTAAGTGCCATATAGTCAACCTTCGTAACTGATCCAAAAAATTGCCTGAAGAAGCTTGCCTGATCATCAAATTTCATATTATATCAAGGATTTCGATCTTTTATAAAATGTTATGCTAATTTTTTAGTTTTGAAAAAAAAAATTGTAGTGGAATGTTTAAATACTGATTGATATTATTTGAATTATGAGAAGAACTCGCCCTGAAATAAATTAATTTATTAAATGAAAATATCTTATAACCTAACTGCCATCTTAAATATAGCACTATTTTTGCATGCTCCAATATAGGCTTATTAATCCACTTTAAATCAATATGGGACTTTAAATAACTATCACAATTATCATGGGGAAGATTAATGATTTAGTATTTTAGATTATACCTAGTCATTGAATCAAATTCTCAAAAATGGGTCTAAATTCGAACCAAAAAAAGTACAAGTTCATTTTTTAATTATATTTTTTAAAAAATTTTGGCATTTCATTCATATATTGGTCAAAGGGTTTTATTAAGCCAAAATCAAGTTTATTTATTATTAAAAAATTGATATAAATAATATAATTATTATTATTACTTATAAGATTACATAAAAAGAAATTATAAATATAAATGAATTGTTATATTTGCATAAATTTTTTAGATAAATTGTATTAATTTTTATTTTTTGATCAAAATGTTACGTTATATTATGTTAGTTTTTAAATAATTAATTTTTTCTTATTAAAAAAATATTGATTTAGACTTTTTGAGTTTGAGTTGAATTTTTTAAAAAATCTAAGCTTTTTTTTTAATTGAATATTTTTTTTGAATCAGATAGAGTTTTTAACTTATAATTAACTCTATTTTAAATGGTATTAAAAGAAACTGTGTTATATGCTAGAATTCTAGTCCCTTCACATATCTCTCGAAATAATTATTAGAAAAAAAAAAGAGTTTTTATTTTAAAAATATATAAATAAATCACTATTGACTTACAATCCATAGGGAAATTGATGATCGACTCCATATGTTCAAATGCCTTCGTCCAAATGTTGTGTCCCTCGTAAACCTGAACCTCTCTGTATCTGCCATATATTTTAACTCGTTTATATACAGACATACATACATACATACATACATACATACATATATATATATATATATATATATATATATATATATATAACATGTTCCACATATTAGAGAAGAAAAAATCAACTATAACATTACAAGCAGCTTGTCATAACTTTGAACAAATTAAGGTTTAGTGGGTCTTTCTAGTCGCTTTCAATAAAAGAATTAAAATAAATTAATAATTTTATTTTTGAATTGGTCAACTCCTTCAATTTTTTTTTGGACCAATTCTAGTACTTCAATCATGCCACTATTTAAGTACTTTAATTAACTTTTTTAAAACAAAATATGGGACCAGTGAATAGTTTTAATTTGGTTGATCACCGGTAAAATTGAGTTCATTCAATCAAAAATTGGTTTATTCTTCTGTCTAGAAACAAAGTTTTGGCATTTTGCTATAAATATTTATGATGTTTATGCAATCTACTCAACTTAATTAACATTATTTTTTGAAACGTACTTAGATTATTTAACATAAATTTACTATCATATGTAAAATATTTTTAATTGGATTGTATATACATACATACATATATATATATATATATATATATATAATTTTATAACATAAAATAGTAAATATAAATATTTTTATGCATTTTTTAAAAAATGTAGACTCAGTTCAACTTAGTTAAATCAATAAACCGTAAATCTCTTCTGATTTCAATTTAATGACGGTCCAACTCTTAAAAACATTGCTTTAAAAATAAAGTAATGATCATCAATTATCGAAAACACATGGTTTTTACATATGATTTTATTAATTATTAAAAATTAAAAATTAAATAATATTTTATTAAAAAATTTGTATACAATAATTAATAAATTTTATTATAATCATAAATTTATTAAAAAATAAAATATTATTCTATATTTAATAATTAATTACATCATAATTAAAGAGCATGGTGTTCACAAAAACATATGACCATTACTCTTAAAATTATCCTTATCATACCAAAATACCGAAAAAAAAAATTGAAATCATCTTCTTCTTTTTTCATGCAAACAAATGGGGAATTTGAAAATCAAAAAATAATTTTATAAAAAATTAAATATAAAACTAAATAAAAATATTTTTAAGTCAAACTTTCATTTTAATATAAAAATAAACTTTTAATACTTTTAAATATCAAATCAATCATATTATAAGTCAAATTATTGAACTATGAACAATCTGTTATCCCAATTTAATTGTGCAACGTGCTTTTAAAACACTGCTTTTAATGCAGCCATTTCATGCCAAAACACCATAAAAATTTGAAGTCTGACCATTAGAGAATTGATATTCATCTGTCTTTGTTTCATCTTCCCACTTCTTCCATTTTTTCATCTGCACCCATTGCATCAAATAAATACTTAATTGTGTTTGGTGACCAAGAAAATGAAATTAATTAAGAAGAAAAAGAAGACAAAAAGGAGTACCTTGGTCCTGCCCAGGGCCAGCGTTATGATGCATTGTAGGATATGAAATATTGCCAGCACAAATATGAATATGTGAAGCTGGTGAATCCCATATGCTGACACAAACGCAACTTTATTCTGCACATATAAATCTCCCTCAATTACTAGCCTCACAAATCAAGAAAGTCACTTTGTATACGATAAGAAAAAATTAGACTAAATTATGTAGAATCTTTTTTTTGTTTGTTAACAGTATATGTTTTTATGTTTAAAATATATGCAAATTTCTTCTAAGATGAAAAATTATGTTATATTTTAGTTTAATTTTAAAAATTTTAACTAAAATATCTTCTATATATTTAAAAACATATTTCTCCAAGACAAATACTAAATCGGTTTTTAACTTTTACACTTTATGACAATCTAATCCCTTACAAATTATTTATACTAAATCAAATAATCACATTATATTTTTATTTTTTGTAAAATTAATCTCTTATTGATAAATAGATAAGATAACAAAAGCACTAATTCTGCATAAAATAGAAATTATGATATATTGATTTGGCACGGAAATTTATAAGGACCAAGTTGTTAAACATTGTAAAAAAAGATGATGAATCAGTACTTTTCTCCATATTTCCTCTAATCAACAGAAATAAAATCTGTTTTGTTTCATTCATATTGAATACAATTCAACAGGAAAAAAATTGAAAGGTAGGGTATTTAAGTCATCATCATGACATTCGTTTCTTAAAAAAAAAAAATAATAACCCATATTTATTTGAGTTATAATATAGAATAATTTGGTAACAAAATTAAAATTAGAATAAAGTGCACATTTTGAAAATAAAAGAATTCCTGTAATTTCAACCAAATTCAATAGAAATCCGTATGATTTACTCAAATTACTTTATACAAAATTTAACAATATATATATAAGTCAATCTTCTTAAGAGATCAATAGCATGATCCAAAAATGAAAATAGAAGAAACCAAAGGTATATATTGAGAACAAAAAATTGCCTCTCCGCATTGATCATATCCTTTTGTAGCCAGGAAACGGCGAGGCGTAGGATCCGAAACTTGGAGAAGCTTCCGAGAATTGGTATCTCCAGAACCATAATCCTCTTTTGCTGCCTCTACCTTCTTCTCGTAATACGCACAGGGACGCCACGAGGATGCAACTTCTCTTGATATGCATATATTCGAAATCGAACTTTGAAACAACGTAAGCAGAAACGATATGAATCCCATCACCATAAGCTCTACAACACAATCATGTTCATTGTTATATCTGACATATCGTATGGTATTTAATACAAATATTTATGGTGAAGATACTACGTACGAACCTCCTTTCACTTTTTCAAGTGCTTCGTAAAGAGCATGCTTCTGCTTCCTGTTCAACCACTGCATGCAATAAACAAGTTTCTGAAACTATAACAAGAATCTGGGTTTTCTCATGACAGAGATCGGTAAGTTTGTAACAACTTACTTTTCCGATGGCGTGAATGATATGTTCGATGAAGATGGAAATAGCGAGCAATACAAAGCACACAACAGCAACGGCCCACGTTGATGTTTCCTCCAAGGTTCTCTCATATTCTAGGGCCATTATTTCTGAAGTGTTGATCAGTTCTATGATGTCTGATCTGAGAGACTCTGGGAGACTATGAATATGCAGAGAACAAGAACATTGTGTAGCCAAGAAACAACATAAGACGACGAGGATGATGAAACCGAAGTTTATCGTTTTAAAAAGAAATGAATATTATTTTTTGGCCGGAAATTGTGTAAAAGATGAGGGTTGTGGAACTCTATTCTGTTTGTATTTTTATCTATTAGAATATGCAAGAGAGGGTGAGATTAACAAAGAATTTGGCGTATTCAAAACAATGAGTCTCTATATTCTGTGTCTGAGATTTAATATTTTATTTATTATGAACATAAAAGAAAAATAGAAAATCCTACCTATCATATATACAAAAATTTTAGATATATTAAAAATTTGTTAAATTATCACTACATATTTTTGCAGTATAATTTTTGTGGTAGGATCCAACGATTAAGAACACCTCTTGTAAAAAATCTAACAATTTAAAGTTTGATTCTCAAAATTGATAAGTCTTAAAATTCGAATTCAATAAAAAATAAATAAAGATTTTTAGTGATGGTCAAAATTCATTGACAAATATGTCTAATAACGCATGTAAACTATTGTAGAATCCAAGGTCGTTAAATTAATCAAGGTTAGGTGCATCAAAATTCTTTGGACAATTATTGGCAACTTGTGCATTAATAATTTAAAGAGCAATTATATATTATCCTTTGAATTACGTTTAAATACAAAATTAGTAACGACAAAATGTAACAACATTTTTTAATATTTAAATTAAAATGAAACTATTATATCTTAATCAAACTACTAACAATAGGCAACTTAATTTCAACTGTGATGATAATACTGTAATTAAGTGACAGTTTTTAATTGCAGCCTAACCCAAGTTTTGGGCACCATAGAATGCATGTATGACGAAAGAAAACCACGTATAATTTGGATATTCTAAACTTTAAAAAAAAATGCTTTATTCAATTATAGAAGTGGGCAAATACCGAGTTAGGTCAAGTTTAAATAAAATATGGAATCTAGTCCAATAAAAGTCCAAGGTAATAAAATTTATCTCAGGATCTAGCCTAGCCCATGTGGTCAAGTAAGTGATTGGGTATATATTATTTTTTAATTATTTTATTTTTAAAAAAATATTTTTAATTTAAAAAAATAAACAAAAAATATAAAAAATTAATATTTGAAGGTGAAAAAAATAGAATGACAAAAAATTAAAATTTGGAATGAAAAATAGTTAAGATTCAAAATGAATTAATATATTTAAAATTTATTATAAATAAAAATCAATAAATAAAATTATATAAAATAATATTTAATAAAATAAAAATATAACCGAGCTAAATAAAGGTTAAATTCTGGATCCGGTCTGGCCCAGTATTTTTGCAGTTTTTTTTTACCAGACTAAGTTGGTCAAATCAGCGGTTCTTGTTTACTCCTATTTAACTAAACCATTATGAAAAAAAAAAACATAATAAAGTATAAAAAAAATATACAGGACAAAAAAAAAGTATGTAGGGGTGGGAGAGGTGTTGTGTCAAAAGGAGGATTGGTGGAGCGGGCCAGGCCCAGATTCTTCTATTGGGCTTGTGGATGAAAGCCCATGCCATAGTAATATATAACCAAACAAAAAGGCAAATGATGTATCAATGAAATTTCACACCTGAAGGAGATAAATCGTTAGGTGTTTTAAATGGAGAAATAATATTTCCAAGCACTTTAATCACTTTCAATTGAAAGTTAACAATGTCCTATATATAAATTTGCACACTCAAAGAACAAGTTGTATAGATACTTAAACAATAATAGCACACAGTTATGAATCAATCAAAGGCAATTATAAAGTACTTAAACAATATTTAATTTAAATGAATCGGGATGAATCTGTTCGTTATTGAATAGACTTAAAAACTTAACCCTAAACAACGAGCGACCTTTCATTCAAAAGAAATGAACGTAACATTTAGTACGTGTATTTACCAACATAATATCATAAAGTATAAAAATAAAATTTTAACTTTAATTTTAGGTTAGATAGGTCATAGAAGATTAGATGATGATTATGTGTTTTTGAAAACACTATATTTCTTAGTGATGACGTACTTAATTACATAATAATACTAAATATAAAACAGTATTTTACATTTTTGATAGATTAATTATTATAATCAAACTCATTATTTATTGTACACCAATAATAAAATATTATTTAATATTTAAATTTGGAAATATGTATTTTTTTGTATTTAGCCTGTTTTAAATTTATTCACATCATATCATTTTAGTTTGTCGATTAAATAGGTATAAATGAATGAACTAGTTCCTTTCACAAGCTCATATTCTATCACAAGGATAAGTATATTAAGTGAGCTTATTCTAGTTTGAGAGAACCCTTTAAACTTATAAAAGTCTTTTCTTAATAAAAGTTTCTTGATGTAAAACTTATAATTATAGTTGTAAAACATGCAAGTCAACTAGTTAAATTCATCAATTTTATATGTTTATATGAGAAAATTATTCAAACTCAAGTCATATAATTAGAATCAAAATAGACTCAATCAAACTTAAGTAAACTTGATTAAACTCGGTAGATTTACCAAGTTTGACCAGAATCAATCAAATTAAAAAATTTTTTAGTTTTTAGGCCAAACCTAAATAATCTAGCTTTCTAACTAATTTTTTTTAAAAATTAACTAACTTTAAGTCTAATCCAACTATTTCAACTATTAAACATTAGAAAAGTGCACCTTATTTTTATATACAATTACATTATTACGACCATGATACATTTTACTTGTAATTAATAGTCAATAACACATTACACCATGATTAAATAGTTAACTTTGCTTTCAAATTTTTTTAAATTTTTTTATTTCATAGCTTAAAAAATACATTATATATATAATTTACTTTTACTTATTTACATTATTATTACAATTAAAATTAATGGTTTTTAAATTCTAATTACTTTGAATTTCTAGATTAGTGAATATTATAATAGTAAAACTTACTTCTAATTTTCTTTTAATAGATTTTATACTCAATGCTTCCAAGAACAAATTTTAAACTCAATCTCTACCTAATTAATTATAATTAAAACTTATATGATTCAAATATATCTTATTAAGAATTTTTTTTAACATTCCTTAGTTTTATAATTTGGATTATTACAATAGTATTTTATATTCATGTATTTTTATTTGTATTTTATAAGACCTTTCTCTTAAGAAAAGTTCCCCAAGGTGAAACTCATACTCATAATATATTTGTTTTGACTGTGTTAAAAATTTTACGTGACACATTTTATTTTTGAATCCCAATCCAAATGGAGACCAAATGAGGGTGTGAGAATCCCAATCCTATTCTCTCACTGCCAGGAAGTGAACCAAACGGAGCTTTAGTATTTCAAATTGTGTACATAAACACAATTATTTTTCTTAACTCCATAATATGCTATACAAAATCGTACTTTGTCAACATATAAAAAAAAAGGCAAAAAAGTAAAAGTAGAAGTTCATTCTTCAAGTACATCTTTCCTGGCCAACCTCATCAAATATCTCTATTACTGTGAGGCTTCTCAAATGAAAATTCAGAAAGGCCAATCTCATGTTGGCCTGTCCTTACGGGACGAGGCCCAGGGGGCAATTCCGTTGACCCATACCTCCGATGCTGCATCGTTTGGATCTCATGTCCTTCCATTGTAGGGTCAATCATAAGGTAGGGTGTCCCTTCTTCGACGTCCCAACGGTCACTTCTGTGGATCGATGCCCTTGGAGAAGTTGGGGCACTGTCACTCCGCTTGCCTTGGTGCTTTTGAAGAAGATGAATAGGTGACAGCCCACGGGTCGGCGTCGCTGGGGCACTAGATAAGGGCGTGTTTGTCTCTGAGTGCTTGCTGTGTTTAACGTGTCTTCTGGCTGTGCGGTGCCAGTTCTTCAGTGCTGTCGCAACTCTGTCATTGAAGATTGTGGGTTTCATGGTTGATCCCATCTGTGATTGCAGCCAAACACGGGAGAAGAAAAAAAAAAGGTTTAGATGTTGATGAAGCATTTATAAATGGGTGCGTAAGTTTAGAGGAGAAAAATATTTTATTAATCCTTCATTTATTATAAAATTTTTTGTAAAACTTAAAATAGTTATACATTTAATAAAAAATACTAACTTGATCTTTACTTTTTTAAAAAAATATTAAATTTTGTCCTTCAATCAAACAATGAATTAAATTTAATATTTTTTTAAAAAAATAAATGACCAAATATAATATTTTTTAATAAGTAATAAATTATTTTAGATATTACAATAAGTGAAAGACTAAAAAAATATTTTATTTAATTTTATAAAGTATTCAAGAAATTTTAACACATGATGCTTTTGTTTGGGTAACTAAAATTAGAAATTTAAAGTAATTTAATCATAGAAATTTGAAAAAATAAAATATAAGAATAAAATACATTTTTAGTCTCTTACTTATTATAAATTTATTATTTGATATCTCACTTACTAAAAAATGTCACACTTATTCTTTACTTATAATCACAAATTAAAAACTAATGAACTAAATTTCATATTTGAAAAAAAGTAAATAATTAAGTTTAACATTTTTTCATTATTAAAATATTATTTTGAACATTATGACTAAATATAATATTTTTTTAATACGTAATAAATTATTTTAGACATTACAATAAGTGAGAGATTAAAAAAATATTTTATTTAATTTTATAAAGTATTCAAGATATTTTAACACATGATGCTTTTGTTTGGGTAACTAAAATTAGAAATTTAAAGTAATTTAATCATAGAAATTTGAAAAAATAAAATATAAGAATAAAATACATTTTCAGTTTTTCACTTATTATAAACTTATTATTTAATATCTCACTCACTAAAAAATGTCACACTTATTCTTTACTTATAATCATAAATTAAAAATTAATGAACTAAATTTCATATTTAAAAAAAAGTAAATAATTAAGTTTAACATTTTTTCATTATTAAAATATTATTTTGAACATTATGACTAAATATAATATTTTTTAATACGTAATAAATTATTTTAGACATTACAATAAGTGAGAGATTAAAAAAATATTTTATTTAATTTTATAAAGTATTCAAGATATTTTAACACATGATGCTTTTGTTTGGGTAACTAAAATTAGAAATTTAAAGTAATTTGATCATAGAAATTTGAAAAAATAAAATATAAGAATAAAATACATTTTCAGTTTTTCACTTATTATAAACTTATTATTTAATATCTCACTCACTAAAAGATGTCACACTTATTCTTTGTTTATAATCACAAATTAAAAATTAATGAACTAAATTTCATATTATAAAAAAAAGTAAATAATTAAGTTTAACATTTTTTCATTATTAAAATATTATTTTAAACATTATGGGCCCGAACCAAGCTTTCACATTAAACCAAGCCCTTAATGGTAAGCCTCAAGCTCACCATGTGCCCGAACCCAAGCTCATAGTATTTAATTTCCACACTACATCCCACAACTATAAACTTCAGGAAAAAAAAAAAAGTTGAAATTAATTTATGTAATAAATTATAAAATTGTTTTGTATAAGATTATGTTAATAATTAATTTTGGGTGAAATTTTAAAATACTTTCATTCCCTTGCATGAGTGAAATCCAGATAAAACTAAATATATTCTAAACTAGATTGAGCCCCTAAATTCAAAATTTGACCTTGAACCCTAAATCTGAATCTAACTCATGCTCAAACTCAACTCTTTTGAATATCTCTCACAACTTTCTTCTCGCCCAATAATTAAAAAAATCCATATCAAACTATATGAAAATTTCAGTATAATGATTAATTATCAAGACAGGAAAATTGTCAATAAAGAATAAATTAATTGCCACAATTTAATTTCTTTTGCATTTAAAATTTTATTTTAATTGTAAATACAATACCTGTGTAACTAGGGCATAAAGAGGCAAGGTCACATAGCTGCATAGAAATTGTATGATAATCCTGAAAACAAAAAATATATATATTAAAAAAAAAAAAAGTTGCCACTGCCACATAATGAGATCATGAAGGTTATATATATATATGTGTGTGTGTGTGTGTGTGTGTGTGTGAATGTATGTATGTATGTATTGTAGCTAGTGAGATTGGAGATTTAGACTTTGTAATTAAAGGAAACGAACTTACCCCATTGTAAGTCTAATCACGATATCTGCAGTATTTTGATGGAAGCAAGAATTGATTTTGAATGTATACTGTAACAGATCATGAAAACCAAATTATAGTCAGAGAAACTTTCAGCGTTTGCTTCTTCCTATGGCTAAATACTGCTATTATCATCATCATCATTATCATGTAGCACTAAAGAACTTCAACACAGAAATGAATCATTGAGATGATCAGACACCTACCGTAGTGTAAGTGAAGAACGCGAGTTGGAATGCATTCTGCAGAATACATAGAACAGAAGATAGTGACAATCAGAACATGAAGAATTGGAAAGCTTCAACGTAATGGAATAGAAAAATGAAGAAGCAAGAACATATATGAAGTGGGACCTGAAAGAGAACGAAATGAATCAAACTGAGAAGGAAGCGAGGGCGATTGAACCAGAAGAGATGATCATCAGGCTCAACCACTGGTGCACCCTTCACAACTTCTCCTCTATCTTGAATCCTCAATCCCATCCTTGTGATTATTATTTGCAGCTTAGCACCCACCACTAAGATTATCTGCAATATATATTTAAGTTAGATTATGTGCTTGAATCTTGGGCTGTAGCAATGATTGAGTTTTTCCAGGTTACAATTTTTTAAATTTAGTTGTTATTGTCAAAATTTAATTAGTATTTTCTCAAATTTTGTTGATATAATTGACTATATATTGTGTTGACAATCCAAATTTGTATAATTTATGTTAACCAAAAAATAAAAATAGATAATGAAGGAGTGCTAATTCATATATAAGACAAAATGCTTACAAAAACATAATAACATGAACTAATCTAAAAATTAATTAAATTATATGGACCTAATTATAAAATTTATAAATACTATGAATAAAAGGAAAATCATACTTTTGGTTCGTATAAGTTTTATTTAATTTTTAATTTAGTCTTTATAATTTAAAGATATGTAACTAAGTTCTTAGAGTTTAAATGATTTTTAATTTTGTTTTTATTATATATGAATTAATTTTACTTTATTTATTTTTATCTTTTTTTATTAGTATAAATTATATATATTCAAAGTGTAAAGGTAATACATAGTTAATTAATTAACAAAATTTAACAGATTTTTTAATGCAAGAATTATATGAAAATATTTATAAACTATCAAGATTTAATTATAAATTTTTAAACTATAAAAACCAAACAAAAAATTGAATAAAAATATAAGAGTTGAATGTATATCTTTCCAATAAAACTATAAAGACCCAAAAATGATATATTTTATTCTTTAACAAAAATTGTAGGTTGCAGTGTGCTTACAATCAATGGGATAAATGGAAGCCACAAATAAGGGTACCATCCTGTCCAACAAAAAGATCAAAGGGATGAATTAGAACCAAAACACGTGTCATTACATAATTTGAAACATTATATGCTCTATAACTTACAAATAAATTAGTTTGGAAACTTAAATTAATTATGTAACTTACCATTAGTATTTGTCAACAAAAGCAAGACCGCAAAGAACCATATGATTGGACTGCAATTCCAAAAGCTTAAGCTTAGATTGTGAGTAAATTAGTAAAAATATTACAAGGACTAAACTTGAACACAATCCTTATAATTTTGTTATCTGATTTTGTAATTGACACATAACAAGTGTATAATTAAACAATAATGACATAACAAGTATATAATCTAATTTAAAAATTATACAATTATTGATATGTAATCATCATAATATAATTAAAAAATTAAAATAAAATAATTATAAATACACTAATAGATCTAATTATAATATAAAGATATAATTGTATATTATTATCTTTTAGGTTAATGATATTACATTTATATCTCTACATTATAATTAAGTACACTGATATATTTAAAATTACAAGTGCACTAAAGATGGTACCAAAATTTAAATACTTACCATGTTTTAACTAAAAGAAAGATAGTACAACTAAAATATAAAAAAGTGCATATAATATTGTTCCATAATACAAAGAATAAGAGGGATGTTTGTTACCTTATTCCGACCACAACCTTAAAATCCTCTTCAAGTGATCTTTGTATATACTTCTGGAAATCAAATATTGCTTCACTTCCTGGAGCTAAATGTGCCTAAAATTACATAGCTTAATTAGTCTTAATTAAGGTTAATTAATCTGTGATACCCTTTTAGTGTTAAACAATTAAGACAGATTTGCTAAGCAGAAACTCACCATGATAAATCCATGCCTGAGTGCCATATAATCAACCTTAGAAACTGATCCAAAGAATTGCCTGAAGAAGCTTGCCTGAAGCCACCAAAACAGAATGCATTATATTCTAAATTAATTATATACATACTGTTACTATCAATTAAGTGATTAAAATTAATAAGTTTATTTTTTTTCATTCCGTTCTGAAGAATCAATTTAGCCATGTCACAGATAATTAAGTTAGGGCCAGAACTAAAATTTTTCAATGGCTACTAAGTGTAACCTATTTTACAAAATTTTACAACTTTTGTACTGTAAAAATAAAAACAACAATTTTGATTATTAATGGATGCAAGTTTTATTGAATTAATTTTAAGATAAATTACCATCATTCGTCTGATATAAAGCATTTTACTTTAAAAAAAAAACTCATCAATATTATTTTGTCATGGATTAAATCAACAACTAATAAAAATCATAGCAGGATTATAGTAATGTAAAATACTTATTTTATTACGAGACAAAATATAGGCTTTTTTTTTTATTATTGTATTAAATGCAATGTAGAACTTGTATCAATATCACAAAGTAAATAGCATCTATGCAGAGTATAAATTAAAATGCAAAGCCAAAAAGATTTTTTTTTTTTTTTTAATGATTGACTTACAATCCATAGGGAAATTGATGATCGACTCCATATGTCCAAATGCCTTCGTCCAAATGTTGTGTCCCTTGTATACCTGAACCTCTCTGGGTCTGCATTATATTTAACTCATTAATTATATAATATATAAATATATTAAACATGTTCCATATAATATAGTCCCAAAATTCAATTATATTAACACACACACCAAAAAAAAAAAAAAAAAGCGGCTCGTTCTATCTTTGAACAAGTTGAATGTTAATGTTACATTTCTATATGCAAATCATGAACATGTTTGGTTAAATTGAGTGAGGCTAAGGAAAGGCAATGAAATATGATCATATTTGATAAAGGTGATAAGCATTATTATTAACAATATTATTAAATATAATTAATAACAATTATATGAAAATATTATAAGTATAAAGAAATTTTATATTATCTTTTAATATTTAAAATAATACAAATGTTACTAGTTTTGTACTATATTATTATAATTATTTGGTCATTTTTTATTTCTCATTCTTGCATTGTTTTTATTTTATTAAACATATAATTGAAGTGATACTCTTCTTCTTTACATCATACCAAACATAATTAATCAATTACAAGTTTTTAATTTATTTTCATTACCAATTTTCATAATTCTCATATTCCAAATACTAGTGTAACAAATTTTATGTGAGGACAAACAGATGGGGTTTGACTCTTTTTTTTCTTTTTAAAATTGAACTCGCAATTTAATAAATTTATTTATCAAGTTGAAGAAAAATAGTAGTCAACATCCACGCCATCAATTTCAACCCCACTTGTAATACCAACTTGGGTCTGTATAGTCACTTTCATAGAAAATGAGTTAGGTTTAATAATTAATGATCCACTAGAGAGCGATCCAATGAAATTTGAAGCAGTGGTATGAAACTCATTTTCAAATTTTGAAGATTTTCAAATTGGAATATCAATGGAAGTTGAAAATTATTTTCAGGAACATAATGGAAAATGAGATATGATAATTGTAAATATGAGATATATTATAAAATATTTAAATTTTAAAATTATTTTAAATGATCTAGGAACTATTTTTTTTTTTTTTGAATGATTATCTCTAGAATTCTAAAAGCACATAATGAATGAGTCTGAGGACAAAATCTAAAAGTATTAGTGCATGTTTTAAAAATAAAAAGAATTAGCTATTATATGCACCATAAAAATCTTTAAGTTAAAAGTTATTTATAATAAACAATTATAGTAATTTTCCAAAAATAAAATCTCCTAAAGTAAATTAGCAATAGGTCAAATTTTTAATTCTTTTTTGGTCGTAAGCGTACTTGTGAATTTATTTTATATTAAATTAACTTAAATCATTATAGTAGATCAAAGGTGCAATTATATTTTGGTTTAAAATTATAATTTTATAAGGAGTAAAATGCACAATTGATTCATCACTTTTATACTTTATGACAATTTAGTTCCTCACAAATTAATCGTGACAAATTAGTCCCTTATAAATTTAAATTTGTACAAAACTAGTCCTTCATAAATTCAAATTTGTACAAAATTAGTCTTTTCATTTATATCAATGATGGACTAATATTGCATCAAATAGAATTTTTAAGGGACTGATTTGTTATAGTTATTTATAAAAACTAAATTATCACAAAGTATAAAACTAAATGATCAATTTAATATTTTTCTCCTTTTAAAAGTTTTTTTTTTTGTTTAGTTCTCATTAATTCATTTTGGTGTCTAGTTAAATTCCATTGAGCTAATCAATTATATACTATTTTAGTATTTTATTATAGATAATTTATATTAATTAAAAGCATCAAAGTACACTGTTGAATAATATTCACTCATATGCATGACATAATAGAACCTACATTAAGATGAATAGGTTAACATATAAATGATATGCATATTCAAAATGTCAAAATATTATATGAGTGGCTATCTTAATATAATTTAACAGCTCCATAATTAAGATTTATCAACATCGATCAGTTGTTTAAAGTATATAAAATTATAAAGGCTAAATAACAAAATTTTGAATTATGAAGACTAAATTAATTAAATTTTCAAAAACATTCAAGAGATCAACAAAACAAACAAAATTATTGATCACCTTCATCTACCATGAGGGAAAAATTGATGTCTTACCATTATAGAACTGATACTCAGCTGTCTTGGTCTCATCTTCCCACGTTTTCCATCTTCTCATCTGCATATCCATTGATAATAATTTGAGACAGAAAGAAAAAGAAATTATCATTAAGTTAAGATATTGTATGAATGTGAGAAAGGAAATTGTCACGAATATAAGTCTAAACAAAGAGTTTGTCTGAAAAAATTAACTTATTAAATAAGAGAATTGGTAAATTTATAATTTTTTTTAGAAGAGAAAAATATATTTTTAGTTATTCACTTATTAAAAAATTATCATTTTAATTTATCAGTCATCAAAATGTCTAAAATAACTTTTTATTTATTAAAAAATGTCATATTTAATCATTTACTTTTTAAAGAATTATTAATTTTTAGACTATAAATTTAATGGACTAAATTTGATATTTAAAAAAAATTATATATAACATTTTTTAATAAATTAAAAACTAAAATAATAATTTTATAATAAATAAAAAAATAAAAAATATTTTACTCTTTTTAAAAAAATAGACTCGGACTTTTATATATATATATATATATATATATATACACACACACACAAATGAAATTAAGATGAAAATGAAGATGAAAAAAGGAGTACCTTGGTCTTGCCCAAAGCCAATGTTAAAATGCACTGTAGAATATGAAATATTGCCAGCCAAAATATGAATACGTGAAGCTGGTGAATCGCATATGCAGACACAAATGCAACTTCACCCTGCATATACAAATTAAACTACCATAATTACTCTATTCACACCGCAATAATTGAATATGTGTATATGATAAGATAATAAAATCAATTTTATAGTAAATTACAGTGATATTTTTTAACTTTTGTTTTAAAGTACACATTTTTTTTTCATTTTTCAAATATACACAAACTTCAAAATGTTACACTATAGTATATATAACTTAAAATTTTTAACTGAAATACCCTTTTTCTTAATTTAAACACATATTACTTTTAAAAAAATATTAAAATAGAGGGTAATTTTGTAGAATAAAAAAACATTGATAATTACACTAAAGTGTATTATAATTTTTTGTTTAAAAAATACATTTTTTTTAAATAAAAGACAAGGAGAAAAATATAAAATCAGTCACTCACTTTTATATTTTATAACAAGTTAATACCTTACAAATTCACCGTAACAAATTAGTCTTACACAAATTTAAATTTATATAAAATTAGTATCTCTATTTAGATTAATAAAAAACTAATTTTACACAAAATAATATTTTTAAATAACTGATTTATCGTAATTAATTTATAAAGAACTAAATTTTCACAAAATATAAAAATAAGAAACTAATTTAATATTTTTTTCAAACAGAAAAATATATTTAATTTCAATAAAATTGAAAAAGAAATATATGTAATTTCCTCTAAATTAAAAAAAAAAATTGACGAAAGATAATTTTGAAGTGAAGGTAATAAGGTGAAAGAATTGCCTTTCCACATTGGTTATAATATTTTTTGGCTTTGGGAGCGTCTTTCTTATGGTCATAAGAATCGCAGGGTCTCCAAGTAGACGCGACATCCATTGAGATACAAATATTTGCAATGGGACCTTGCAGCACCGTCAGCAGAAACGAGAGGAATCCCATCAGCATCAGCTCTATATATATAATAATCAAAAGTGGTTGTGAGATTTATTTCATTTCTTTCCAGGAATTTTCTTCTTCTTTTTTTAATTTGACAAAAAAAAAATTACAAACACGGCTCTTCACCTTTATTGAAAGATAATTTAATTAAATCTTTTTTGAAGCATGAAAATATATAGGAATTTAGCTTCAAAGTAATAACAGGCAGTATAATTAACCGGAAGTTTCGATGTGACGTGTGACGTTAAGCCAACGTCATCATGTTGTCACTTGTTACAAATATCTCCTCTTTGTCGTCTACCAATAAAAGGAACCTAACACGTTATAGATTTGAAAAAACAGATATTTTAGTCAAATAAAAAGTGCTAGTAAATCTTCCACCCAAATTAAATAACAAAACTAACTATAAATAAAGACGGGATTTTTTTTTTGTTCAAGAGAAAATTGAAATTGAGTGGATTTTCACAAGGAAAAAGTATCTGATCCAAATATGTAATATTTAAAAATTATTTAAAGCATGTGATTATGTTTAATATGAAGAAAAATGTATTAGTCTCTTATTTATTACAAAATTATTATTTTAGTCACTTACCTATTAAAATATTTAAAATAATTTTACATTCATTATAAAAAGTCATATTTTTTTTTAATTTTTAAAAAATTATTAAATTTAATCTTCTACTAAAATTTAAATATTAAATTTAATAGACTAAATATAATATTTTTACTTAAAAATTAAAATATTAAGTATGATATTTTTTAAATATTTAATAAATAATGAATCAAAATAAAAACTTTGTGACAGAATGAAAAAATAAAAGAATATTTTACTCCCTGGATATATATATATCCGATTAAAAGAAATTTATTTTAAAAGTATCATCGTTGCTCTGTAAAATCATGTTCAGACACAGACGAAGAACCGGAAGAGCAGAAGATAGCATAGTGCGTAGTTACCTGCTTTCACTTTTTCAAGAGCTTCGTAAAGAGCATGCTTGTGCTTCTTATGGAGCCACTGCAATTAATTACAAGTTACAAACCATGACTCAAACCTCTGTATTCTCATTACAGAAATCTAAAGAACTGTGACGCAGATATTAATCCTTGAAGAACTTACTTTTCCAAGAGCGTGAATGATGTGTTCGATTAAGATGGAAAGAGCAAGCAACACGAAGCACACAACAGCCACAGACCACGTTGGCGTTTCCTCCAACGTTCTCTCATATTCCTCCTTTTCTGGAGTCTTCATGCTTTCTCTGATCTCTCTCAGAGAAACTATGTGTGTGCAGAGAAAATAGTGTACGTACGTAGCTTCAAGCAAAAGACGATGATGATGATGAAGTTGAATGCGAAATTCTTTTTAAAAAAAGAAAATTCTGTTTTTGGCTGGAAAGTGTGTGAAATAGAACGATGATATGGGGTTGTGAAAGTCTTATCCATTTGGGACCATTTATAGGGGAACATAAAGACAGACTTTGACGTATTCAAAGTATGGTAGGGAAGTGATTAATGAAGAGTGAGGGAGTCTTAGACCTAGCTATACTCATCGTTTTAAGTTCAACGATTTATTTATAACGAAGAAAAATATATATTAGAAAATTCTGCTAATGATGCAAAACTTTTCCGTGAATGTGCATGCACCACAGTGTAGAAAATGATCAAGGTGTTAGAATATTTTTAATATTATATGAATTAGCATTAATTATTTTATTAGATTAGTACCTTATTAATTTTAATTAGGCAATTAATGTTATAGTTTATAAACTGAGAATGGATTGAGTTTTATTTTAATATGTGTGGATAATCGGTGATGGGTTCGATTATCTATAAGCCCGCTGGACAGAAACCTAATCCATAGCCCAAGAGCATTAGTAATCATCCCGTCAGATTACTAATCCAAGATTGTTGTCCAAATAGAGATTTTATGGGCTTAATTTAAATTAAAACTTGTTTTAAAGATTTTGGAGGATTTTACTGAATAATATTCTGGAGGATTTTACTGAATAATATTGATTAATTATATTATTTAATAAAATCCTATAAATAACACACTAAAGCCCTAATTTGAGAAACACACAAAATTTGTTATTCTCTCTCTGCCGTCAAAACACTATGAAAAAATGCTCTTGGGCATTGTGGGTTGAACTTATTAAATTCAACCAATACTCAGATCAACAATGTCGTCTTCATCAGGTCAGATTGTTGATTTATTTATTCTCCCAATTTATGATCATGTTCTAATTCCGCTCTCACAAGGTGGGTGCATCGAAATTCATCAAATTAAATGATTTTTATCTAGGTTTTTCTTTTATATAATTTATACGTACACGTAATTAAGATCACTGGCCATTTGTGCCCAAATTAAATAATCCAAGGAAAAATTGTATTTGATCTCTTGAACATTATAAAAACTATATGTAAGGGGTTTGGAATTTTAGTTAGAATTCAGGAGTTTAGAGTTTCTTTAGTTTATAATTTGGAAATTTGTGCGGTTTAGGGGTTTGGAGTTTAAGAATGTATGAGTTTTGAGATTAGCATTTAGGATTTATGGGTTTAAGATTTGGGATTTAAAATTTTAAAGTTTTATAATTTTAAGGCTTATTTTATGAGATTTAAGATGTAAGTTTTAGCGTCTAAGTTTAAAGATTTAGGGTTTAATTTTTAATGAATAAATTTGTTATACGTAAATATGATAAGGACATACGATGGGTTGTTAAAATTTTTTTGAAAAAACTATTATATAATATATTGACTGAAGAAATTTTTTGGGGCAGTGGGTGACCTATATATTTAAAGTAAGGTACACCAATTTTTTTTAATCGTAAAATTGCGCTTAATATTTTTTATTTGAAAATCCATGTCTAGCTTTTCTAATATTGATATTTACTGTACAATTCTCCTTTTCTATTTACTCTATGTCAGTGAAATAAACTTTATATACATTATGACTATGTGTTGCTTCCACAAATGAAACTAATTAACTTTATTATTTTTTATATTAATAATAAAATCATTATATCACATTACTTAATTACGTTTATTACTATATGAATAAAAAAATTACTATCACATGTTACACTAATAAATTTTAATTATTATAAATTAAATTAACCAACAATTTTTACAATACATATTAAATGTCAAGAGACCTGAGCAAGATTCTTGAATTAAAAATTATAAGATATAATTTATCTAAATTTAAAGATAATTCATGTAATTAACTCATTTATACAAGTGAAAAGTTGCATTTAATTATATAATGACTATAGTCATTGGTGGGGTCATATCGTAGGAAACTAGTGCCCAATTGCTCCCAGGGCAAGGAACCCATTAATTATAGAAAGCGAAGGCCGAAAAAAAAATATTAATTAATGAAAGCCAATTAATGCCCTTTTCTTTTTCTAACTTTATAGAAAATTTAGCTTTTAATTCAAGAATCACGTCCTAAGGTCAAGTTTAATTTTATAAATCTTTTAATCTAATCCAGTTCTATTATATAAAAAATTATATTCAAACCCAAAATTTGTTAAATTGTTCTTTTGTCAATAAGTTGTTATGTGATTAACAAATCATGTATGAATAAAATTTATTTGAAGTGACTACACTAAGGAACAAGGAAGCTTGACTGAGCAAAGAAGCCAAGGAACGAAGCTGCTTCTCTAATAGCCTCGTTGAATAGGAGGCGAAGGCTTTTTGAAAAAGTCTTTTTTTGTGTAAATGCATTTTTTTTTTTAATTTCTATTTAGAGAGAGAGAGAGAGAGAGAGAGAGAGAGAGGGCTTCAAGTTCTTAGAAACTTAGAAAGAGTCGTAAGAGGCAGCTCGGGAGCCGAGTAAGATGGACTTAAGTTAAAACTTATATAATAATTAGTTAAAATTTAATTAGAATATAAAAATATAATTATAATAATATTAATATAAAAAATAACTATATTATAATTATATTTACATATTATAATTTTGTGTATTTATATACTTAAAATTATAAGTGTAACAAATATTTTATGTTTTTTTCGTTGTTTAAAAAATAAATTTAAATTTAAAGGGTTTTTTCTTTTAGTGTTTTGAAGAGTTCAGATCTCGGTATCAATCTCGTAAAAGCCCACACAGTGGATATTACATATATATATATATATATATATATATATATATAATTTTATAAATATATATTAATGAGTTTAATATATTCAAAAATATTAAAAATACAGAAAATATATTTAATGTATTTTGAATTATAGTAATATATATTTGAAACATTTTACCTTTTGAATGTGATTTTATATCAATAAATTTTAATTTAAAATTTTATATTTTGAATCTTTTTAATAAATGAGTATGGATTTAAAAGAAACTAAATGATGCAATAAAAATGATAATGAAACTTTAATTTGTTATTTAATATATGGGCTTTTTGAGTGAGAAAAGTGTTTTTCTGTAAGTGCCAAAATGATAATTATTGTACTTACCCTTGACCATCTCGCCGACAGATCACATAGTTCTTATTTTATTAATTTTAGTTAATATTTACTTTTTAACAAATTATCATAATACATTGACTGAAAACCATCTTATACAAGAAGATTCTACGCATTAATATTACATTATATTACAAGTGATAATTATATGAATTTAAAAATTAAAGATGTTAATATTAATCATCAAATGAAAATATTAATTTTTTTAATTATAGAATATCGTCTTGTTAAATAGAATTAGATTGTAAGATGTTCTTTTATTATTATTATTATTATTATTATTATTATTATTATTATTATTTTATAATGATCGTGTTTTGTATAAGAAATAATTTAAAATGTTAATAGTTTTTATATATTATAGTAAATTTTTCGAAAAAATATATTTAAAAAATTTTAGAAAAAAAAGATAAAGCATATAAGTTCTGATAATTCATTTCCAAACCATGTGTGATTTATCAGAGATAAGTTCAAAAGAAAACAAGAAGACGAAAGCAAATTTCTTTAACCCCGAATATGGTGAAAAATTAAAGACACTTTCTGACAATGAGTTTTTCTTTTTCTTCTTTATTTAATTTTAACTAAGATATTTTTAGTGTAAGAATTAAATTCTTAATGTTAGAGTTAATATTTTAAAGAATACATAGTTTTAATTCTGGCTTAAAACTAAATTAATATTATTAGGTACCAACATAGTAATTTTTTCATAATAATAATAATAATAACTATAAAAAAGAAAAATCCAATAACGTAGGAAGTGCCGGGAAGGGAAGGCATGCGACTAGGCGCAGTGTGGTCTTTGCCCCAAACTTCATTCAAAGCATTCATTGACTTAATACGGCGATCGGAATTTGACATTTTCTAACAAAACATGAAGATTATGTCTTTATTATAAACTAGTTTATTTTTTGGTAAATCGAACGTAAATATTAAAAAAAATTAATTTATATTATTATATATTGATATATTTTAAATTATTAAATTTATTGAACGACATTAGTATAATTTTTTTCTTATATATGAAGCAACTTTCATTCTTATTATTTTTTGAATAATTTTAAAATATAAAAAATTAATTAAGTGACTGTTTCTTACTTCAAAACGATACAACAATTTATCTTTTATTACGTTCTTTTACTTTAATTTTAGATTATGCTAAGTTTTATTTATAGTAATTTATTATAAAATTTAAGAGATAGATAATTAATAAAAAAATTATTTTTTTCGTTGACTCAAAAAATTTTTAAACTTTAAAGAATTTTTAAATTAAAAGATAATTAATTAATTTATTAATTTTCTTATTTATTCAAAAATTTTCTTTATCTCTCAAAAATTTTTTATTTAAAAAGTAGTTAGTTAATTTATTAATTAATTATTTCATAATTTTTCTCATTAGCAACAAAAAATTTATTATTTTTTTCGTTAATTTTAAAAATTTCTCATATTTCTAAACATTATTGATTTTAAGAGACAATTAATTCATTAATTAATTATTTTATAATTTTTTTGTTAATTATAAATAATTTACGTATTTCTAAAAATTCTTGATACATATATAAAAAAATAAAAAATATCATATGAGAAATTAAAAATTTAATCAATCAATACTTATCATTGATCAATATAACTCTCATATTAAAAAGAATTTACTTTACATAAATTGTGAGATAAAAATATAATGATCCAAATTTAAAAATACTTATATGTAATTAAATTAATTAATATAATCATGCATAATTATTCATAAAAATTTATATCATTAAATCTTTATTCAATAATTCAGAGCAGCTGAATATAATTCAAAACGAGAAAAGTTGGTAGATAAAATATGTGAAATTTGAATATTATTAATAATCATTTTCCAAGAAGTCTGGAAGTGGAAGAAATTTACAAGTCAAGGGAGAACAGTGATATCAACATGTTATTGAAAAAGAGTGTTTCAATTATTCACCATTAACTATCATTATTAATTACCATCAATTATACTCATAATTTCTGGGTTAAAATCCATTAATACTGTTCATGTTGTATTTATCAAGTATATTAATCATTCAAACTTAATCTCTGTTTTTGAATTATTTATTGGAAAAAAAGAAACTAATTATTTTCAAATTAAAAGGTCAGAGACTATAATCATTTGGTTCTCTAACATTTTTATTTTTAATATTTACGGTCCAACGTTTTTTAAAAAAGTCTATCTGGGCTTACCTCTTACATATATCATCATCATAAATGTAAAATCAAAATTATTATTTGAATTACGTAATCCATAAGAGATATTCCGTTCTTTTACTGAGCTAGCCCTTCTCTAACATTATGAAAATAAAAAATGAATAAAACCCTATTTTGATACTTCCCTTCATAAAACTTTTTTTTTTTAATTTGGGGCTTCACATATAAATATTTTTTAATTTGATTTCTCACAAATAAAAATATTATTAATATTTTTTCAAAAGAATATGTTAATTTTAAAATTATCAATAATAATTTTAATTGCAAGAGATTAAATTAAAAAAAAAATTATCACTAGGTTGTAGAGATTAAGTTTTTATCAACAAGTTTTTCGATAATTATATAAACACATGAAGACATATTTTACACTTTAATATGACACAGTTGAATTTAAAAAAAAAAAAAACAAATTCACATATGCCTCATAATTTTATTTAAAGAATTTTATTAGAGACATTTTTTGAAGGAAAAAAATTGTACTTAAATTCAAGCTTCAAGCCATTTCTAAACCGTTAGGAAGGAAGGATATGATTTTGTACCGTTTCCATAGTTTGATGGAGAGAAAGAAAATACTTTTATACAAATATATGCATGATCCTAATTTGCCTTATTAGGAATAGGAATAGTCAAAGAGAGATCATCCACCTTTTTTGTAGATATTTTCTATATCTTCATTAATTTAATATCTCCTTCTTTTATTTTCCTCTAATAAAAAATATTTTATGCCAATTACATGCCAATTTTTCTCTCACATCAATGGGTGAACATATACGGAGTTGAATAATATTTTTGTTCCATCTGAGCTAATTTTAGTATCTGGCCAATTTTTTTAGCTCATTCTGGAATCCAATTCAATAAAACCCAATTTAGTTATAATTTGGATTACATCCAGTCTTATATACATATATAGACACTTGGAATTAATGAATTTAATTTTGAATATAACAAATAATTATAATGAGAGAAGTATAAAATCAATCATTCATTTTTATATTTTGTAATAATTTATTCCTTTATAAATTAATCATGACAAATTAATCTTTTATATATATAAATTTATACAAAATTAATCTCTTCATTTAAATTAATAAAAAATTAATTTTATATAAAATTAAATTTTTAATGAACTAATCTCTTATAGTTAATTTATGAGATAAAATATAAAAGTGGAAAAATAATTTGATACCTTTCTCTAATTATAATGTAAATTGATTGCTATATAGTTATATAAAATTGGTTGAATTCAGTGGAAGAAGTGCAAGTTGCAGGGTCACTATGGAAGTCATTATGTGGGTGAATCAGGGTACGACCAATTGATCCAACTAGCGTGCTGGGTTTGGCACTCTCAGCAATTAATTAATTTTTGTCGTGGACTGCAAAACGAAGTGTACTTTTTTTTTTTTTAATTATTTGTAGAAATATAAAAGTTTGTTTGATTATAATAAATTATTAAGTAAAAATTTAATAATTTAAATTTATATATAAAAAATATAACTGCATTATTATATTATTTTGTACGCACCGTTGAATTACATGTGACTAATATTAAAATTTTTTATCGCATGATCATTCAAAAAATCTATTTGGGCTCACCTTTTATATATCATAATAATAAACTTAAAATCAAAATGATTATTTGGATTGCTTATGTCCTTTTAATATATCAACTTAATATATTTAAAATATTTCTGTTTTGAAGAAAATGAATCTGAATCCACAAGAGATACTCTGTTCTTTTACTGAGCTATCCCTTCTCTAACATTATGAAAACCAAAAATGAATAAAACCCATTTTATTATTTTACATATAAAGTATTTCTTAATTTAGTCTATTTTTTTAAAATTTAATCTCTTACATATAAATATTTTTTAATTTAATTCCTTACAAATAACATTACTGTTAATAATTTTTCTCAAAAATATATTAATTTCAGAATGATAAAGCACATAATCGATAATAATTTAATTGTAAGGGACCAAATTCTGAAAATAATTTTATAACAGGCCAAATTAAAAAATATCTTATATAAGAAGAATTAAAGTGAGAAATTTTTTTTATAAAAGACAAAATTAAAAAAATCTCTATACATAATAGACCAAAAAGAATTTTATTCAAACCAAAATTATTAAAACTCCGGTCATAGTTGGCAGATATATTTGAAACATTTGCTAGGCGGGCTCCATAATATGTGGCTCAAATGCGAAGGAAAAAGAGATATTAGCCACATTTTTATATCATAATTCATTTAATATGTCTCTCTTATTACTTTCTTTTTCAATAAAGAGATATTTTTATGCTAATTTAAATGTCATTTTTCCTCTCACATCAATTTATGGGTGAACATGTACGGAGTCAAACCACGTTTTTTAGGATTTGGCATCTAGCCTTCTTTTTTTTTAGTCCATTTTTAAGCTAATTCAATAAAACTCAGTTAATAGGTCAAGTTATACCGAGTGTCTTTTTCTTTTTAATCTTTGGAGTTAATCAATTTAATTTGTAATATAATAAATAAGTAATAATCTAAATTGATTGTTATATAGATATATAAAATTGGTTGAATTCAACGGATCAAGTGCAAGTTGGAGGGTCAATTTGGAAGTCATTTTCTTGGTTTGGCACCAACTTACACAAGTTGTGGACTTGGAAAAAGTCCTTTTTATTCTTTTTCATTCTATGCATCAAAAAATATTTATAGGTATTAATACTGAAACGGATTTGATAAGGTGTATTAATCTAATCAAATTATTTAACAACAAATGTTTATTATTATGCGTGAGACTCTTATTTTTGTCTATAAAAATTTGATTGAACTAACGCATCATTACATAAATATGTTAGTAGCAATTAATATTTTTTTCAGCCTCAATTTGCTATATATGAGGACTTGATAATGACTATTTTTTCATTTGTATTTTATGCACTTTATTTTAATTCTATATAAGCGTATTTATAATTTTGATTTATGATTCAAATTTGATCCACATCCACCCTTAAATTTTAAGAGTGACGATTTTTTATTTTTCAAAACACAACATAATTTAGTTATGATGTAATTAATTATTAGATATAAAATTAAATTTTATTAATCCTTTAAAATATTAATTTATTTTTATAATTAATAATTCTGACAGGAATTAATTTTTTATGTCATTGATAAGTATGATTTATCAAAATTTTTTATACTTAATAATTAGTTACATCATAAAAAATAAAAAAAAACAAATACGATATTCTCATAACCTTGTAATGATCACTCAATTCATAAATATTCTTTTACGTTGTCTTGGATCGAATAATCGTTCCATCAGCAATGTAGAAGACGGAATTGAACATGAGTCCGATTATAACTTCTATATTATTTTAACGTTTTGCAAATTTTTAAAGTTTAATCATCATTTTAATCCCTTAGTTAATTAATTAACTAATTATTATAAGTTGATTTCATAGCTTTTAATTTATATAATATTCATTAAATTTTTTATTAATATTCTAAAATAATCTCTTTCTTATAATATTTCAAAATGGTCTTTGACAAATATAACAAATAAATAAATAAATATGACATGAATTGAAAATTAAAGAATCAAAATTATATAAAATGAGAATAAATAATTAAATTAAAATCTAATTAATTAATTAATTAATGGACTAAATTTTGAAAAATAACTTAAGTTGAAAACTAAAGATTTACCTTATAAAATAAAGCTTGAATCTCAGACCAACAATTTTACGATATACTTTCTAGCGAAAGAAAATTTTTTATGTTATACCATATCAAAAGTTAATTGATCTAGAGAATTTTTGTTAAGAAATTCGGATTATTAAACATAAGTAGATCAAATCAATTATACTAAATTTTTGAGAATTTGATTAAAAGTATATGCATGACATATTTATTTATTCACAATTATCATGGTCCTGCCTGGAGGCTTGGGCGTAGACTTGACTAATAGTGGTCCAAATAGAAATGAGAAATCCCATATCATCCAATCCACTGAAACTTTTTATTTATTTATTTTGAGTAAAATATCATTTTGGTTCTTTATTTATCACAAAAGTATTATCTTGGTCCCTCACTTATTAAAAAATATTTTCACACTTGGTCACTCATTTTTTAAAAATATACTAAATTTAATTCATTAAATTTAGGGTTTAGTATATTGACTAAATTTGATAATTTTTTAAAAAATAGAATAACAAGTGTAATATTTTTCAATGAGTGAAGGATTATTTTGCACATTTTAATGAGTGAATGACTAAAATAATAATTTTTTGATAAGTAAATAATCAAAAGTATATTTTTCTCTATTTATTTTTTATTTTTTTTTATTTTTTTATGTCCTGGACAAGCTTGAATGGATTTCCTTCATGCTAACATAAATCAACATCAAATTTTGGACATTTTAATAAATAAACGATTAAAATAATAAATTTGTGATAAGTGCAAAATCAAAAATATATATTTTTTGTTTATTTTTATTTTTTTGGGGTCTTGACCAAACTAGAATGGATCCCCTCTATGCTAATATAAATCAACATCAACTTTGAAAAATTATTAGTCAGTGATATTATAATTATGTAGTAAATGATGCAGTACATTATTTCAATTAAATTATGACAAAGAATAATATTAATTTAATTAAATAAGAATATTTTGATTAATAATTATGGTATCTCATTGACCCCAAAAAAAATAATTTCCAATATATCCATAATCTTTATTTATTTCTTCTTACATATTATCTAGCTAAACTTATACCGAGATTAAGGATGTTATTAAATTTCTTGAATTGATCAGAAATTAAATTAAAAGAAAAAAAAAACTATGAGCTCATGTTCTTTGTTAATACTGTACGACATTTTTTCAGATGTACAAATTGTGCTAAAATTTTGACCTTTATGTTCTTTTGAAGGCTTGAGTAATTATTAAACCTTGATTTTTGTTAGGGCCTATTTGATTAGTGGAAATGTAAATAAAAATGTGCTTGAAAATGGAAATAGGTTTTAAAGGAATAGAATCTTAAGTCTATACACTTTGGGAACGTGAATAAAGACAAATTAAATTATCAAAATATACCTATTTTAAAAATTAAAATATTAACTATTTTTTAATTTTTATAAAACTAAGTCTATTTTTCTTTCTTTTCCCTCCACTCTTCTCCCTCCTGTTGTCTGTGTTTGCCGGAGCTTCACTAGCTAGAACAGCAAGCTTCCATTGCAGGAAGGCAAGGGCGTTCATCTTCCGACGAGGTACAAAACAAGATCAATGAATCTAGCCAGAAGATAGAGAGAGGAGTGCAGCTGATAGAGATGGAGGAGGGAGATGCAAGGAGGACAAGAGAAATTGGACAGAGAAAGGATGAGATCACAAGCTCAGATGATGCCAGAGGATGAGATGAAGGTGACAAACATAGATGGTCGAGAGAGATGTGAGAGGACGAAGAGAGAGATTGGACGGAGAAATATCGCAATTGATAACAAGATGAAGGAGGAAGGATGACGTCGCTAACTTGGACAATGGCGGAGAATAGATCAATCGTGACAGACAGAGATGGCAAAGAGACTAAGCGGAGAAAGAATGGCAAATTAGATGAATGCGAATTTACCGCTGTACAGTAAATTTATTGTACAGCGGTAGTCATAGAAAAAAAATTTAATAATAAAAAATTATGCTTATATCAATTATACAATAAATTTATTATACAGCTAGTGATCCATTTCAAATTAGATGGGTAGGATATTAATTTTGTAACTCATTCCTAGGAATGAATCTCTTTCCCTCCATGGAAAGAGGTATTGCCCGATCCCACGTATGTGGGAATGGGGTTTCCCTAGGTAATGTCATTCCTAGGCTAAAAATTGAGCCAAACCTGGGACCATTCTCTCTCCCTTGCTTTATTTCCTAAAACCAAATGCACCCTTAGTTTAATGCAATACAATATTTTTTTGTTAAAAAAAAAAAATGGAAAGAGTGGTAGTGGCTATTCAATAAAGCTAAGCAATTGGAAGATGCCTATAACCATATATTTAAAAAAAAAAAAACAGAGACTAATGTGAAAAGGGCAAAACAAAGTGGAAAAGAAAGTTGTGGTGCTGATGATCTTTGAAATATTTAAAGGAAATAAAATTAAGCTTTTGTACAAAAAGCAGGCAACACAAGTTCGTGAAAACAAAAAGGGACTTGAGATTGAGAGGGATATTGGATGTGTACAGAGTGAGAGTAGTGAGAAACCACTGATTTGTTCAGTCTTTGAAGAACCCAAGAAGATGATTTTGCATGCTAATAAAGCTGTTCTTTCCTGGCATGCCACCATCTCCACCTATACAAAACCAAACCAAAAAGCATGTGTTAGCAGCCTTAAGGTAAAAATATTATTTAGTCATATAATAAAATAATTTTATTGAAATTGATACATTAAATCATCTATCACATAAATAAATATAATTTGGCTAGCTAATATTTTTTTAGTTGGGTTTTGTAGACGCTGCTGAATTTATTCCATCATCTAGGTAATATACTGAGAATAAAATTTCCACTCTATCAAGTAAAAAAATTTTAAGTTGAACCAGATGACTATGAGTTAAAATTATTTATTACAGGATCTTCACTAAATATATGGGCCATTAAATTAAAATTTAATGATCTATATTCTTTCATATATTTTTTATCTAATAATTCATATTTTTCTATAATAAAACTGAAATAAGTTTATTGTAAATCAGCAGGTGTCATCTACCAATTTAATGGCAAAGAGAATGGTTGTAAATTCATGAATTATATATGTACATATGTGTGTGTGTGTGTGTGTGTGAGAGAGAGAGAGAGAGAGAGACTCCTACTTTCATAGAAAACTTGCTTTTGATATAGCTTTATATGTATAAAAGCATATTGGACATATGTTTAGTAAAATCTGCTTTTGACTTGTTTATGAAAAGTTGTTAGATGCATCCATTCAACAAAAGAAAAATTAGATAAATCAAATATAAAAGAAATACATAAACATGTTCAAATTTCAAATATTCCTCATTTGTTAAAGATAAAGAACACTTTTTTCCTTTCCAAAATTCTAAAATAAAATTTTTAGAAAGTTTATAAAAATAAATTAGCCTGGCACAATCTATTCTGAGTCCATGATTGGACCAAAAATAGTTATCAGGTAAACCTAACCTGACCAGAGCTCATTATCATTCAAATGACTGAAGTTAGTTTAACCTCCTATACTAAATAGAGTAAAAAGCTCATTCTAAACTACTAAAATTGTACTTACTTTGACAGCCTTAGTAATGAGACCTATTTAGGTGAACCCCATTTTCAATTTATATTTGGAATTTCAAGTACAGATTAATTTGATAAAATATAAATATTAAAAATTTAATGATTCCTGCATCGATTGAATGTGAATCCTTTTATGTTCTAGTAAAAATATAAGGTCATATTTATTTACTATCAACTATTGAATAGAGATTTAATATATAAATTAAATTAAAAAATATAATTACAAACAATTAAATCAAACTATTACCCACTGCATCGAAATTGAAAAATGAGAGAATCCAGCTACAGAAAGAAGAGAAAGGAGAGAAAAAGAGGAGACAGACCAGTAATAGTCCCATCGGGGTCGGACTTTGGTCATGCGGTTCTCGCCGTAGGGGTAATCGGTCTCGGCACGGCGGGTGTTGTGGAAGGCGCAGCAGCCGATGCAGTAGATGCCGATGAGCAACACTAACATCACCACGCTCAGCACCGACAGCTTGTGCCAGTCCCTCCTTATGCTCTCCAGCACTCCCGCTTTGCAAGAGTCACACTCGTAGCACAGAAGACTCGGTGCATTGTTCCACCTGTAGCAGTCTGGGTCTTGGCTCTCCATTATCGTCCCCGCGTTGTAGTTGCACGCCGTCGGCGGTTTACAGCACCCCGACTGCATCATGTACAGAATTTACATCAGTAATTGATTTTCTCAACAAATTATTAAAATTAAGGTTAATTGTTTGATTCACATATTATTTTTTTTTTAAAAAATAAAGGATAAGAAAAGGCAAAGCCAAACAATATATACTGAGTATATGTTAGAGGCATCACAAGAGGTGAGTTAATTAAGCTTGCGTGAAGGTTGAGTCACATTTTAGAAATCTGCTTTTTAAAGACACGTAAAAAGTGTTACAAAAAGAAAAAAAGACGCATAAAAAGAGTGCAATTATGACTCAGCATAGAGAAGTAAAGTTATGTTCTTCATTTCTGATTAAAACAATTAATTATATTCGGAACTGATACTCCATATATTAAAAAAGAAAAAAAAAATCAGCAAAGGAACCTGAGTGCCATTCAAATACAAAAGAATAAAAGAGTCTACCAAAATGAAACATGGTTGAATTAGTTCGTGAATTGAGCCAATAATCGTTTTTCTATACGTCACCTAATTAATTAATCAAGAAAAACATATTTTTAATCTTTTACTTATCACAAAATTATCATTTCAATTTTTTACTCATTAAAATGTCTAAAATAATTCTTCTCTTATTAAAAAATGTTACATTTGGTCCTTTACTTTTCAAAAAATTACTAATTTTAGTCATTTGTTAAACCTAAATTTAAAAGATTAAATCTGATATTTTTTTTTTTAAATGGATGACTAAATATAATATTTTCTAATAAGTTATGGATTATTTTTGACATTTTAGTAAATAAGAGATTGAAATGATAATTTTATGATAAGTAAGAGACCAAGTGTATTTTATTCTTAATTAATCAATTATTACACTGTAGCTAAAAATCCTAGTAAAAAATATGTCTAAAACTCCAATAGCAAAATTTAAAAAAAAAAAAAAAAAATCATACTTGAATTAACTATCTCTTCTTAGGATCATAATAGCACAAAAGCCTTTGGCTCTTATTCTCTTCAAACAAGAAGAAGAAGAAGAAGAAGAACTTAAGGAACGCGTATGTGTGTGTGTGTGTGTATATATATATATACGTACCTGAGTAGGAGACATGTCTCTCTGCATATAATCAAGAGGGGTCCAATTGGCAAGCTTAGCACAAGTCCTGGACCCTATAATACAGTTTCTGATAGTGTTCCAATAGCGAGGGTCCTGGATCCTATTCCTGAGCCAGGACGAGTAATCCTGGAGATGGTACTCCCTATACGCCCTCCCCGGCACCTCCACACCTCCTCCCTGACTAGTCACGGCGAACCCAAACAGGGTCAGACCCATGAGGGTGGCTATGAGCAGAAGCATCACCACCAGGTACAACCACAGAGCGCATGCCACGTGGAAGCACGCCCCTATGAAGCCTGCCAGAGAAATCACCAGCACCACGAAACCTATGACCACTACTGGTGTCTGAAGAAAGTTCTCGCAGGTTGTGTTGCTCCTCGCCATCCACAGTCCTGCTCCTATTATGGGGATTGAAGCTAACAGCGTGAACAGGTTCAGGAACCCTATCACTGTGTTGCTGAATCGGTACATTTCTCTGTTCTCTCTCTTTTTCTTCCTAGCTTTTGATGATCTTGTATATATATAGCTTTGAGAATGGTCTTTTAATGGGGGAGAGAGAGAGAGAGAGGGGGTATCTAGCTACTGCTGGTTTCAGAATTTAAAATTTTCTGGTTTGTTTCTTTGGCTTTTGATCGATCGCCTTGCTTTGTTCGCTTGCGTATGGGGTATTTAGAGACTTTCGATAAAGCAAGCATGTGAATATGACTCTGAATTTTGTACCTCATTATATATTATCGATTATTTATGTTTCCATAGTGACCAAATTGCCCTTCTTAGCACTTTTTACGAGCCATGCCCATGAGTGGCCACATTTTTTTGTTTTTTTGTTTTCTTTTTTTGGGTTGTAATCAGAAGGAGGTTAAATTGTTCAGGATAAGTATTTTCTTGAACTCTCACAAGGAAAAGATATTAGATGTAATTTTAACGTATTTGGTATTATATATATATATAAGAATACATCGTCATCATATGTTTAAGTTTTTTCAAAATATTTTATCCATGATATGTCACATTTTGATAAAGAATTTCACAGTAAAGACTTTCATGGTTCTTTCAAAAGAATATATTCTTTCACATCATTTCGATATAAATATTTAAAATTTCATTCCTAAAATACTTTTAAGAGGGTCTGAATTAAGTTACTAAAAAAATATAATTATATTTTCTCATTTTTAACCAACTCTTTGGGTCATCCGAAACCCTGAAAATTAGTGTGTGTATATATATATATAGATATATCTATATATATATATATATATATATATATGTACGTATGTATAATTTCTTTGTAATTATTTCCCAAGAATTTCCTTATTTTCTATTTACATTACTACTTTCGCAATTCATCCATATAATTACGATATGAAATAAAACAATTTTCTGCAGAGGCACATATATATATATATATATATATTCAGATGCATTCAGATAAGGCTGACTAGGAACTTAAGTAGAACAAGTAATGGCCTTTCTGGTAATTACAGATGACGATGCTTTAGAGTGATGGACCCATTAGAACTTCTTCACTAAGCAAAGACTCTCTCTATATGGACCAGGAGAGGAGAATGGGTATATAAGAATATATGAGATGCCTCACTTTCTTATCTCTTGATCGATCTCTTATTCCTTTAATGTTCTTTTCAGCTCCACTAAACCCTACTTCCTTTAACGTCCTCTTTGATTGGTCCTTCACAAATATTACTTTGGTATTCACACCTTGTCTATACTATTCTTCAAAAAAAATATATTAAATTAGTCCATCATTTTTATATTTTGTGACAATTTGATTTCTTATAAATTATCATAATAAATCAGTTCTTTAAGAATATTATTTTATACAAAATCAAATCTTAAAAAATCTAACAAAAGGATTGGTTATATACAAATTTAAATTTTTGAAAGACTAATTTGTAACAGTTAATTTGTTATAGATCAAATTATCAAAAAAATGTAAAAGTAGGGCACTAATTTTATATTTTTATCATTGTTCTTCCATGGGACTCTTCTACAATATATGTTATATTATATTATTTTATCAAGTACAACATGTTTAGCTATTGACATTGTTAAATCTTTCCATGCTCTCTAGAATAATGCAGAACTTGCCAGCATCTACTTTTTTAAGCTTATATCAAGACCCACTATAGATATATAATACTAGTTTATATAAAATAAAAAGTAAATTAACATTTTCTTCATCTAAAATTATATACCTTTGTCTCAATTTAATCATTTAAGATTTAATAATCTCATTACAATTTTTTAAAGAAAATTTATTTTGTCTTCAATATTGTTCTCACATTAAACTTATTAAATTATAGTTAATAGAGATGGAAACTGTGTAGCTTAATGTAAAACTAATGTGACATGCATATATATATATAATTTGAACATTATATTACTTTAAAAAATCATAGCAATATTCTATTAATCTTATATAGAGGAGTGTGGATCACCGAAAAAAAAGAAGTAGAAGAGGCAAATGGGCGGGCCCCTGCCATATAATGGATCAGGTTAAAGGATTGTAAGATTAGGCGTATTTAAAATACTTTATGAATTGGCAAGATAGGCCAGAATTACTTATTGTAGTTGACTAATATTTTAAAATTAAATTATTTCTAATTAAAAGTTAAAAACCTTTTATTCTATTGTACAATGAGTGATATGAAGAATAAAAATATATATAAAGTTTATTTTTCTCTTTATACTAATTTACTTTTTTCCTCTATCTTTTTCTAATTGTACTTTATGCAATTTACTTGGATGACCGCAGAGAATGCTCTGCTTGGTGGGTGAATATTTGTGAGTTAGTCCTTGTTCTATATTTTTTTAAAAAAAATTTCAATAAATTTATTCCTATTATTAAGAGAGCTCGAATTTTACAAGCCAAACTCTTTATTTTAATAGATTGGGATAAGTCAGTCCAACAAAATTAGTCCATTTGAATTGTTCTATTATTAACGTGAATGATGTGTATTTGAACTTTGACGCTTTGATGTATTTGCATTATTTTATTCTTTTTTTACTATATATATATATATAAACTTTTGAAAGACAATTAAATAGTTTAAATACGTCAAATTTTTAAATACAAAAAATTCAAATCCCTCTATTATTAGGTTATAGACGTAAATACTACATTGCCATTATCACACCAATGACAACAGCTGATGAGAGCGAGAAGTTTCAAGGCATTGATAGAACATCGATGTCCATGCAAAGAGCAAACAGGGATCGAATAAGAAATGCATTCTTTGCAGTCACTTTGCCTGGTCAATGCATATGGTTTCAAGTTTTTCACAGAATTATTGGTCCTCAAATTATAAAGTTTTTGTTGAATTAGAGCTCTAAATCACTAGTTTAGTGGGCTTAATTAAGAACTTGATATTAATTTCTTTCTATTTATTTCAAATTTTAAATATATTTCTTATGTAATTAGATGAGATTATCTTATCTCTAAATTGTAACAATTCTAATAAATTATTTGGATTAAGTTTAGAATTACAATTTTATTAAAATTTGTATATATACTCTACTTGTATATCAAATAAATACAATTAATAATACTTTTTTATTTCTTACAGTTTTAACCCAAATGCTTGACTCAATGCCTGAAAATAATAAACCCATTGCATGGTAAGTCCTTTATTGTCAAGAATTACTTAAACACTCACTAAATTTTCAAAAACTAAACAGTCAGCTTAGTTTAGTCTTATTTTTTATAATCTGCACGAACGGAATTTATTGTTCTATACTTGGGTGATCATCCATCAACTTGAAAAGAACACTGTTCATTTTAACTTGGCATGGGCTTGTTCTCCAAGAATGACCTGAAAAGAATGAAAGCTTGGCGAGGCCGAAGAACTGCAACTTCATGTCCAGCTCCTGTTACTGTAACCAACGTAAGCCCTTTATAAACTTGGCTCCAACCACCAACCTTCCCCAGAACAAGAAAATTTCAGCAAATAGAAAAACAAGGCCATAGTTGATTACTAAGAAAACTTGTTAGGTAACTATTTTTTGTTCACCACTTTGAAAGTTGTTTTCTGTTTTCTGCATTTTTAGAACAGAGTTAAGTTGTTCTCTGTTCTCTCTGCAAAATATAGAGAAAACAGTTTTTATTCATGCTCTATTTCCTATATAAATTAGTAAGCTGACTTAATAAATGATTTGTACTCTTTTTATCTGTTATATTATGATTATTACTTTATTTATACATTTTGATAGTTTGGGTTATAATTTGAACATACAGGCAAGTCAAAGTTTGAAATTAAAATTTTCAAATCAGATCATACAAAACTTAATCTCAACTGTTTTAGAAGTTGGTTTTTGTTTTATCTCACGATTATTTGGTTTTCCAAATTTGTGTTTGAAAACTATTTTCAAAAACCCACGAACAAAATCAGAATCAAACAGGGATAGATTTACTACTCTGAGCAGTTTGCACTAACCTTGCCATTATCATACCAAGGGTACCAATTGATTATGGTAGGAAGATTCAAGGCAGCAATGGAATATCGAGTGGCAGTTACCGGAACCACGGAATCTGTGTCTCCACTGCCGAAAGGATTGACTCAGAGTTATAAATCAAACAGGAAATATGAAAATGCCATTTTTCAGTTTCAAACAAACAGATATGGAATAGTGACGACTTAAATTGTCTGTATTTTTCACATAAAAAAACAACGGCACAGTAATTGAATCACAATTCAAATCGTGAATCAAAAGTTGATTTTTAAATTATAAATTATAAATCGTATTGAATCCTACTATTCATAATCATATTGAAAATTAGTTAAAAATATATTGTATAAAAAATATATGTCATAAACTTATACTAAAAACCCTTGAGTCTCAAAAAATAAAATCATAAATCATTAGGATTTGTCAATGATGTTTCAATCTGTATCTATATTATAGAATATAATATAGATAATATGTCATATAATATAAATAATTTAGATATGTCATATATCTTGTAAGATATGTATAAAACATGTTGTCCATAGTTAATATAGATATATGTGTGAAACAAGCAGCAAAGAAGTGAAATAACGTCCAATAAAAAAATATCAAATATGAGCTTTAATCCTCCATATATGATAATGTTTCATATAAGTTTCGAGCTTTAGTCTAAACAAGTGGAACAATGACGTTTACAGTTAAATAAAACCAAAGAAAAAAAAAAAAAAGTAACCCTCATCTTTCAACCTGAAACAAATCATGTTTAGTTACAAAGGATCTCTTTTGTAACTTGACGCAATAGCTTTAAAGAATTGTCAGGTGGTTGCAAATTGCCATTTCTAGCATGAATCACATGATTATGGCGATTGAGACGTACAATTCCGATTCCTTCACGATTCATTCCATGATTACTTAAACCCTAAACCCTAAACTCTAATTCCATGATTACTTAAACCCTAAACCCTAAACCCTAAATCGTGTATTTTCTACTACTATGCATCACAGAGAATATGAAATTACCCTAATATGCTTAATAGACCAAATTGAAGAATTTTACAAGAACAATGTCACAGAGAAAATTAAGCCAAGAATCTTGAATGGGATATATGACTGGTGACACTAGGAAAGATGAGTCAGAAACAAAAATATTTAACTTCATCATAGAAGAATGCGTTAAAGATTTTTTAAATTCAAAAATAAGATGAGAAGAGAAAGAAAACATATAATTAAGATTCAGTTTGGATACAAAACAAGACCAATTGTTGAAAGGTCATAAATGAGAAAATAAAATACTATGCAAAGATTCAGAGAGGCTAAGTGTTAGCAGCAAGTCAGTAAACAATGAAAGCATAGCTGCAAATGACATAGATGAAAAATCTAGATTGAAGTTACTGGTGAAAGAGAACACAAGTGAACATGACTATTCCACCTCAACCCTGAAGCATCTTGTATATGATAAATGAAAAATGGTTATCAATCAACATTACATATCAGAATTTTTCAAAAAATTCACCTACAACATGACAGAGCTAACTGGTTTTTATTACAAGGCTATGTATTTAACAGATTTACTATCAAGCATTGCTATAATTTCGATTCATTTGGCCAGAAGAAATTAATGAATCATGTCATATCAAGCTTGAAAAGGTGCAAGCAAGATTAGTAAAAGATTCTACATTTGTGAATATAGAAGATAGAGAAGACAAGTTACATTTGGCAATTAACTAGTTAAAACCACCTTGTGCTCCTTTTTTTTTATCCCAGAACCCAAAGTCCGGACGGTTGTAGCTTTAGGAAATGCAGCCTTATTACTAACTATGTACATTGACTTAGCATGCCCAGAGTCCATAGTTATACAATGAAACCAGGCATATGGTCCATAGAACTCTACATGATTATTTCCATTTACTCCATTTTTATTTTCTTTCTAAATTTCTTTAATGGAGAAAAGCTGAAATTGTCTAGAACACTTAACTTAAACCAGCTCTTTGTGAGGCTTTTTAATCTTTTTTCAGTTGTCCATACTTTAGAATGATTTCCTATTAATTTTAGGCAAATGCAAAATCCATTATTAGCACTAGAGTAACAAAATAACTAAAGCGTACCTATATACCCATATCTTGAGACCAGCATCAATGAGTTCTTGATATATTGGAAGCATAGATAGTGGAGAATCCGCCCAGTAGTTTGCAACAATATCACTGTTAAGAAAATTCTGATGTCAAATTTCCTATAGAATAGATCTCTTATGGACATCTCAAATCTTACATATATTTTTATAGCGTACCTGCATGTCTTCCATGAATATGAGATATTAGTTACATTGGCATGGAGTGCCTTTTGAACTTCAGGATGGTTGAAGTACAAGTCTGAATATCTCTCAGTACAAGGATCATATGCTCGAGACATCCATGGCTGGGTTTGGAAGTCAAAGGTAAGCATTTAAAACTGATAAGTAAATCAACTGAACAGTCAATGTTATATTTTTACATTATACTCTAAATAAGAAATTATGAAAGTCTTGAACAAATCAGATGCAATAAAGTTACATGACATGGCAGAAAATTTTAGAACCTACTTCCACTAAAGATTTTTACGCCTAAGATATTTTCTCCTTTGTTCTTTCTTATCCTTCATTTACTTTCGTTGAGGATAAGTGAGTCAAAAGTTAAGTGAGGGGACAATACCAGATGAGCGCATGTTCTGGAATAACATTATCTTTTATAGCAGAAGTGAAGTTTTATCACTACGCAGAAAGATTGATGCCGGAGACAGGCATGATAGAAATATATGAAATTTGAAGAATACAGTGTAAGAAGTTGGATAATTAACACCAAGGAGAATGACTTTATCCCAAACTAAGCTCGAGTCTATATGTCCTTCTTAAAATTAAAAGGAAACGAAGAGCAACAAATCTACCAGTCTTCATTCAGGATTGAAAACCAATACATTGCAAAATATAGGAATTCCAGTATGTGCTGTGTTCATCTAGCATGTTTTGCAGGATCTCTTAGGTGTAGAGTCCTCCATAGACTATCTACACCTTTAAAAATCCTGCAAATTGAAAATTTTAATAGGTATCCCAATATTCCATAGCATTCCCCAATAGTTTTGTTCCAAAGATTCCACTGCTGACAGAAAGTCAGAAGCCATCTGACTACCAAAAAAAATAAACCTAGAGGAAGTTTCATTGATAGAAACATCTCAAGGAGCAAAAATATATTTAAGAAGCTAGTTTCCCGCTTGCATTTCTATTTTAATACACATAATTCTCATTTACAAGTACGAAAAGCAGACAAGGGCTTGCATCTGGACATATCATGCTTTGTAAGTAAACTGAGTGAGTTGATGAAAGAGCTTACGTAGCGGCCACCCAAACTGCGTTTGAGTGATGCAGTATCACTGCACGGCCGCGTATATATGCTATATGGGTCAATGTTTCCCTGCTCCAAAACTGCAACTTGTAGAGCCTCCGTGCACTGTGTTGATGGATGCTGGGAGGACCCAAAGTCACAGGCAATTTGTAGCATCTTATATGAGGAATCTGAAATCAAACCATGGGTCCACCAGTACTCGAATGTGCCAACATAATCATGGTAATCATCAGTGACAGCGTTTCCAACCTGATAGAAATGTTGATAAATTGACTACCATTAGATGATATCAAACAACATAGTGGCCTCTCCATAAATATAAGAGGTTAGAGAATCATCATTGGTTTCATGAATTCTACAATCTCACCAGAAATCCTTTAAAATTTATAACCGGCTTCTGGACTCCCTTATTTTTCTGGTAAACAAGTTGAGCCAACTGAGGAACATAGTGACCTGAACAGAAATTACAGAAACGAAGCATTCGATCATTAATTCTGGAGGCAAAATCCTTAAGCACCAGAAAAGAAAAAGGTGATATATAAATTGAAGAAGGACCTGCATAACTTTCTCCAGCAATGTAAAATTCTCTATGCTTATATTGAGGAAATCTTTCAAACCAATTAACAAGAAATGTATAAGCATCTTCAGCTGCAAAGTCACAAGACCCAGATCACAATCTCATATAAAGCACGTCAAAAAAACCAGACACTATGACCAAAACAGACAAAATTCGCATGAATTATTCATCCCCCAGAAGTAAGTGTTACTCTTGCTTTTACAAACGTTACAGCTATACTACCTGTTCTCTGGTCACCCACTGTGTGCAGATCTGATGTTTCATTGGAATATGAAAAACCAACACCAGCTGGAGACTCAAGGAAAAGTATATTGGCCACTGCAATGCCCAAATAAATAAGCATTAAACATATACTGCTGGGGTAAACAGGAAGGAAAAAACTTGGGTAAAGTTCCTTATGCGTTTGCCATAGATTAAATTGTTTTTTATGTGTCATCTTTTTATGAGGAAAAAAATGATACCAAAGTCTTATCCAAAGAGGAAACTGCTGAGGGTGGGAATTTACACTTACAATTGTTCCAGGCATACGGATTCAAGTAAAGTGACCTCCCATCACGACTAATTCGAAAAGGGCCAATCTCTTCAGCTGCACCATAAGCAATAGAGGAACATCCCGGACCGCCATTAAGCCACAAAACAAGTGGCCTGGACTCAGGTCCACGACTTGCAGGTGACTCAATCAACCAGTAAAATAATGCCCTCCCAGCTTGCTCACTCACAGTCACATAACCAGAGTACTGAGCAAATCCTACATTTTTTGGCTGTCCTGGTAAACGGGTTATCTTATCTCTCTTTTGATCTTCGACAGGGGAGGAGGCTAAACAAATTTCAACAGAAATTGCTAAAAGTGAAACAACGTAGAACTGAGAATAACCCATGAATCTATGAACAAAACCCAGAAAGAGTAATAAAAAAATCTCTGGATTTTCTAGCCTTCAGCTGCTCACTTCAGTAATCATGAAGGAAACCAGAGAGAAGTGGAGGATAAGGGAAAGGAAGTAAATAACAAGGGAATTTACGGGAAATACTTCAAAGACCAAACTCAGAAACGTAAATCCCAAATGTCCCAGATTTCCCAGTATCGATCTGAATTATTATGCCAGAGATTCGGAGCAAGTGGTAGCTCAACCAAACCAAGTGCATATACCAAAATGAAAAGATAGAGATTTTTCGTAGAGGGACAGAGAGACACACACACAGAAAGACAGTAAGAGAGATGTTTATTAACATTTTCAGATTTAACACACAATCCTAATGATTGTGAAAAGATTATATGAATAGTAGCAATTTAACACCATGCATTTTATCGTCGACTTGATGATCAAAGCTTTGAAAATTCTCCCCAAAAGGGCCAATTAAGGGCCTAAGTGGCGGCGGCACATGGGACTGCTCCTCAATGTTCAATCTTTGTGGCTAAGACAGAAGAATGTTACAGTATTGCTGATTCTCATTTGAAGAAATGATGACAAATATATAAAGGTTGAGAATTTTTACTTCGTTCTCTAAATGAACCAATTGTGTTATCACAATGGGTGAGCAGAATTGGCACGGCCTCTATTTGATTTGAATGTGGAAGATGATAGACAGATTCATCTTCACGTAGTGGCAACTCTGCTGTATCACAAGGAGGGCACGTGCCTTTTTCAGAAACGGAATGAATGTTTGGGTTTGCTCTTGCTTAATTAACTAAATATTATTTGTTTTTTCACTCAAAACTAACTAAATATTAATTAAGTATCCTCGAAGCAATTCAAAAGCATTCCCATTAAGAAAAATTACTACAGATGGAAAAGGAAAAAATTAAGAATTTCATTTTTAACTGCACCATGTCTTTTTCTCTTTTATTACAATTGATCTGGATTACGCAAAATATGTTCGTTAAATTTATTAAAACATAAATTAATATAATATAATTTAATTATATATTTATCAATAATTTAATTAATACAAATCAATTGATTCAATATTTTTTTATATTGATTTGAAGCTGAGAAAATTTTCCTTAACATAAAAAATAATATAAAAGGAGAAAGTTACATTTTTATGTTTTTCTTATCAAATTCTCTAATAAAAATATAATAAGTGTACGTACAATTTTACATTCAATGGATGTACAACTTTAACATTTAATGGCTGTGTTTCGAAAACTTTTATGACACACATGTTGTATGTTTATTGAAGAATTTGATAATAAAAATATAGCTATACCTAATTATACTTCTTTATAAAATTACTTTTTTTTTTTCTAATTGACATATTTTAATTGAAAAAATAAATTTTTTTTGTTCTAAAAGTTTGGGATTAGTATCAATATCGTTTCATTTTATTTTTTTTAAACTTTGTTCAACATATTTGCAAAAATTTTCAATGTTTTCTTAAATGCTACCAACATCTAATTATTGTGAAAATTACCATTGTAATTCTTAACCTATAATTGAATTGTTATTTTTATTCTTTGATTGATAATTATCATTTTTTATTCTCTACTTTTTAGATCATACCATACATGGTCTTTTGAATTAAATTCCAACTCATATAAAGAGACCAGAAAGGATAATTTTTTACCAGTGGGGACAATTTTAAAAAATAAAATAAATGAAAAATATTTAATGATAAATCAGATATTAAAATATTATTTTCTCTTCAATTTTTTTATAAAATTAGCTGATCAATCCAATATGTCACTATGGTCATTAAAAAAATACACACATCGATATTAAATATCTATTGTTATCATCTTGGTCTCCAAAAACTATCATTTTAATTCTTTTCTTCATAACTTAACCTAATTGATAGACTCACTTATTGAATGTAGGTATCTTTGTTTAGATATTCCAAAACTATATCAGTCAAGGTCAGGTGGAAGCATCCACAGGGCTATATATACAACAATTTAGCTAAATATGTTAAACAATTAAATGTGGTGTGTTCATATATCACATTGTGTCATTAATTTTAATAAAACTAAAGATGTTAGGATCAGCGCATAAACTAATCTAACTTAGCCTAATAAGTTTAATATATTTTTACAAAGTCTATAATTTATTGAAGGTTGCCTAAAATTCGACAGCACCTATCCAAAATTCAATATTTTCTAGACTTATACAACCGTTATATTTTAATGATAATTAGTAAACCAATTTAAAAATCTCTCAAATTATACATTTAGTATAGTATGGGAATAACCTACACAACACTTTATAATATTTATGAATCTAAAATAATTAGACATCTAGTAATTATAACTTTGGAGTCAGACGTACATGATGATTGTCCTAAAATGACACATCAAAATATCTGAACGACAAGTCCTAACTTACTTTTTCACATACTCATATGTAAAATATTAAAGAAAAATGTGTAAGTTTACCACTGATTTAGTGAATACATAAATAACAAAGTAAGCGGAAAGGAAAACAATAGAGGTATCAGAGTTTTTAACAAACACTTATTTGAGTAAAATAATAATTTTTGATAAAATAAAAACATCATTTATAAATCTTAAAATTTTTTTTAAGTGGATATCAAAGAAATAACCAATATTATTATACTTATATTCTTTTATTGAATATATTTTAACAATTTATACAATATTCCTTTATTAGATACGTCTCAATATCTTATACTCGTATCTCTTTACTAGATACATCTCAACAGTTCATACTCGTGTCCTTTCATTTTATACATCTCAATATCTCATATTTGTATTCCTTTATTAGATACATCACAATAATTTATACTTATATCTCTTCATTAGATATGTCTCACTAATTCATTTCAACAAGGTGTACCAAAATCGTTACTCCCACTAACAGCTATGGGATTCTTACATGAATTTTCATTCATCCTTTAAATTATAAAATCCACTAAATATAAATGAATTGTGTAAATAAGATACATAAATAAATAATTTTATTTAAACATATTTGTTACCATAAAGTAATTCAAATAAAAGTAATCTTGAAGATAAAATAAAATAAAATAAAGAGTGGTTAGGAGAGAAGTGACAACAATATAAAGGATTAAAATGAAAAATACAATAATACAACAATCACATAAAATAAACTTACATAAAGTAAAGGAAGCAATTATAATTAAGAATTTTACCATAACTTTTATCTTTTCATATAATACTACTTCTTTATATTTTATAACTTTCGCTTTGCATTTCTTATTACCAAATGTCTTTTATAATAACAATAATTCATAAATTTTAGTAATATTTTTTTATCATTGTGTTATTTTTATATTTATACATATTAAATCATATATATGCAGTTGAAAAGTTTAAAAGAATACAAATTTATTTTCTCATAAAACACATAATATGGAATAAGGAAATTAAAAGTTAGACTATAAAATAAAGATATTCGATAAAATAAAAAGTGTTACTTTATTATTTATACACTTACTAATAGGGATTGATACTAAAGATTTCATATTCCTACAGCACAACTTAGATTAAATAAAACTTCGCAAAGCTATTTCTCATAAAAATATAAACGTTCATTCAACGATCCCCTTTCCAATTTGAATAAGAAAATAAAAAAAATATTCGTGTTATTTATATAAATTTTTAAATTACTATTTAATATTGTGCAAATAATAATCACACATTTTTGCTTGAATATACACAAGAACTACATGTTTTCGTCGGAATTTATACAGTAACCATGGTCAAGCTACTATGCAATAGTCAAAATTATATTTTTTATACCTACAAATATTTTTCTTTCTATTTTACTCCCTAAAAAAAAGATAAAGTTATAATTTGTACCCCAAATACTATTTGTTTCCTTTCATTTTAGTCCATAAATTTCTATTTTTTTACAATATTATTCTTAAATTCATCCATACATATATGTATATTTATATTTGGATTATTACAAAAGAGACACAGTGAATTTACGTTGCGAGACAATTTACTTTTGAAATATTGCATACAGACTTAATGAGTCTGGATTTATCACTCTACAGCATTAATGTTGTACAGATTTTTTTCAGTTCGTATTTGTTACAATTTTTTTTTAAATTGTCATGTGCTGCACAGCAAAGCAGATGATCCGCTTCTCACACTTAGCAAGCTCTAAAACCCGATATTATTGCTTTTGTGGAGTAGATTTTTAAGAGAATAAAACTAAACTTCGCTCCTCCAGATGTCTATTTGCTCTCTCCAACAAGTTCAAGCATGTTCTTCAATGTAAAAGCACATCGCCAAACCACCTAGTTTTTCTACACTCATTAGCTCTCAAAAGCATGTAACATTTTTTGCTAAATTTTAAATTAATAGACTTAATACAAGTAATTTTTTCAAATTGAAATTTATATTTTCCTGAAAATAAATTAATTTAAAAAAATTAAATTATAGATATTTGGAGGAACCAACAATTTACTAAAACCAGCAAGACACAATCAAATTCCCCGTGCAGTCATGTGGGCCTTGGGATTGGGACGGCATGAGGCTGAGTTAGAGACAATGAGTGTCGTAATGGGCCCATCTGGGTTGTGGGCTAAGGGTTTTGGGCCCACGTTGAGTGGTACTGCTTAAAGTCAACTCTTCCGACATTGACCCCAAAATACAGAAAACAAAATGTTGTAGCTTGTACCTAGGTACTATTAGCTTTAGGGATTTTTCTGTTTTTTATTTTATTTTTAAGTTTTCACTGTGAGTACTTTTGAAATTTTCTTTTATTTTGAAAATTGATTTTTCGCATTGATTTGATGCAGTGAGATCAGTTAAGAAATTAGTTTCAATTAAAGAACCAAAAAATATTTTAACCATAAAACCAAAACAAATTCATGACATCGGATATCCTGTAAGACAGCGTTAAATATAACAAAAACTGTGATGTTACGTTTATTTGCAAGGAAAATGAAAATTTTATTTAAAAAAATGTTGTACTTTTTTTTTATTCCTTTTTATTTATTTTGAATTATATAAAAAAAATGACAAGTGATAAATAGTTGTGGTGGCCAAGTATTTAATAAATAGCGATATGACGCGTGACATTACACATTAGCACATGTACAAGTTAATGTGTGGGTGCGTGCATGCTCATATTTGTATATGTTTCATGTATTTGTTCTAGGCATATCTATTTATGTGTGTGTGTCAATATATATATATATATATATATATATATATATATATACCCAATATTTAAGTAAATTTATTTATGTACTAAACTTATATAATTGCTCGTATTTAAAGTAGCTTTAAAAGGAAATTTAATTTCTCGATGTCAAAGTTTATCCAAATATATTTTTACATATAAAATGTGAAAAAGATAAAAGAAGAGAGTGGAGGATCCTCCGATGGTGGTCCAGATAAAAATATGTTCTTTATTTTGTGAATTATAAATATATATATATATATATATATATTTTAAATTTTTTATTTATCATAAAATTATTATTTCAACCATCAACTCAATAAAAAAAATATAATACTTAGATTTTTATTTTTTAAAAAAATATTGAATTTAATTTTTAACTAAACTCCAAAATATAAATTTAACAAATTAAAATTTTTTAAACAAAGATATTTTATCTAAAAAATAATATTTTTCAATAAATAAGATACTATTTTAAGAATTAAGTGACTGAAAAAATATTTTACTAATACACATTTAAAATATTAAAAGTAAAATAACAGATATTTAGACGTAAACGAAATAAAAAACTGCACACAAATTATTCAGTCAAATATTTAAAATTTAGAATTTAAAGTTTTAAATTTTACTACATTAGATATTGATTTATATTCATTAGAATTATTATAATTATAGTTAAACAATAAATTATGATTATATGTAATTATAATCAATTTCTTATCATATATATTTATTAAAATAAAATTTATCGTTAAATTAACGAAAATGAAAAAAAAAAGTAAAATATTTAGAATTTAGAATTTAAGTTTTTAATGTGCACAGTACACAGAAGGAAGCGAGTAATGAACTACCGCACTAATGGAAAATGCCGGTAAGATTCGCCACGTAAGCCCTAAGATTTACTATCACGCGCTCGAGGACGAGTGTGAGTGACTTGATGTTTGTTTGGTTGGGGAAACCAGTGCTCCTCCGCCGCTAGAGAGTGCGCCAAGGTGGTCGTGCAAGAGCGTCAGCACGTGTCGTTTCTTACGTCATCTATTTTGTCGTTTTTTGATTTTGACTCCTCTAGGTTTTGTTGCAAGGTGTCAAGCAGAACATAAACCGTACTAGGATTTTTGTGTGTTTTTTATGTATATAAATTTATTAACTATAAAATTAATTCATAAATTTTAAAATATGAAAAATCTCCTTTCTAAATTTATTATTTTCATTTAATTAAAATCTCAAGATGATATTTTTAAGGTAGATTTTTTTTTCAATTATAAAATTAATTATACTGATATAATTATTATATAAAATACTAAAAAAAAGATATGTAATAATAACTTATTATATTATGTTAACATATAACTACATAAAATATCTTGTTTTATTTATATTTTGATTTTATTTATGAATCTAAAATTTTAAAAAAAATTTCACTTTAATTCTTTTATTTTTATTTTAATAATCTATACAAAAATATTAATTTATAATTTTATTAATTCACTAGTATACTTATTTTATTTTTTCAATAACTCCACAACTCCTTTCTTATTTTAATGTATAAACTAATTATTTGTGTGGTTGGTAAAATAAAAAAATTTTGGATTTATAAATAAAATATAAAAATATAGGAATCAAAATAAAAATATAAAAAATTATTATAAATTGATGTATTATCGATATATTTTTACATAATGTGCCATATAATAATTATATCAATAAATTAAGTTGATAGTTACATTAAAAAATGACATTTATTTTTATTTTATTTTAAATTTTATATAAAAATTTTATAATTTTCAGGTAAGATATAGTTACTTCCTTTATTTATTATATATAATTCAATAATTGTATACATCAAACTAAAGCATTAAAAAAAAAAATTGGCGCTAATGCTAATTGTAGGAACACGAAGAGCCACACCATCGACAAGTTGGCCTTCAAATCCGGCCTAAATTGCGGATTTGACATTTGTTCACCGTGATTACGTTAAAGATTTTGTTTTTTTGAATAAGAGAAAGAAATTTTTATTTAATAATGTCTTCAATGTGTATTTATATTAATATACTATAATGGTATTATTACACGACAAATTTTGTTTAATTATGTATTTATAGTTTGATGTAGCAATTGTTCAAACATGATAAAATAGTATTACAGTCTTTTGACTTTATTTATTATTCAAAATGAGTTTTTAAAATTTAAAGTGATTCAAACTAGTTGTTTAAGTTTCGAACTTGCCACAAAATGGTTCCTTAAATATTATGTATGAAAAAGAAATTGAGATGAATTAAAATTTAAAGCATAATTTCAAAATATTTCAAAATTAAGGAGTTAATTTAAAATATTCTAGACTTAAAAGAACTAGTTTAAGACAATAAATAAAGTTAAGTGACTAAATTATTATTTTAATTTAAAAAGTTTTGTCAAATAGGGAAGATGTCAAATAACATTGGAACACTAGTAATTAATGAGAAAAAAAATCAACATAGATTTGAAGAAAAATATTAATAAATTCTAATATATTTATAATGATAAGTAAGGTTATACAAAAAATAAGTCAGGCTGGGTTGAGCATTGACCTGAAACTTGGCCCGATATAATCTTTATGTTGCAAATTTTGTTGTCAAAAGAGAGACTCGACCCAATAAAATTCAAACATGACTAGGCTAGGTTGAAAAGCTTTGGGTTGTGTCAGGTTAATGGAGCAAAAGGGGGAAGAAATGTGCATAAGTAAACTAGAGAGTGGAGACTTTAACAAAAGAAATTCTATGAAAAAAGCATTAGAAGATGAAAAGCCATCAAGCTACATAGCCTTGAAGTCATCGAGTCTCTCTCTTGGTTGAAGTTTTATGGATTTGGGGTGCTTTCATTTTTCTCTCATTTTGTGACAACAATAGACATAAACTTGTCAAAAAAGAACAACAGAGCGTACTATTACAACAGTTTCGTCTTAGCATTGGAATCCATTGTTCATATACTCTTGTACATAAAATTTTATAAAAATCTTTAGGAATATATAGAGTAATTTATAATAGTACAAATAAGTATAGTGATTCCATAAATATTATAGATCATAGATATTTTAATAAAGGGTTTTAAAGAATCAATTTTTACCGTTAGATCAAAATGATCATCCTTATTCATTGAGAAGGTGAAAGAGTATAAATAAAGGTATGATTCTTCATTTATAATTATCCAAGCTTTCAAACATTCAAAGAATTATAAGCATTCCAAAGAGTCTAATTGTCTACAAATTTTTGTTCCTAGCTAGCCACTTAGCACACACAACACTAATTTATCAAAGGTTAACTTAGCTACTGCAATGGGCAAGAAATAGCTAAGACCGCATGTGAACTTGTTATGAGAATAAATTTGTAACAGTATGTTAGAAATGCCAATGGTAGGTTAGATCAAATCTAAATGCATTATAACTAAGCTTTGCAAGGGATAAGGAAGGAGAGACAAAAGAGAGAAAGGATATCTTTCGGTTTAAAGGAAAGAAACGCGTAAAGAAATTTTTGATTCAAAGGCAGCTCTACACACTTAATGGAAAGGGGTTATCGACTAGCAATGATTATAAGGTATTTATTTTAAAAATTTTGCAAAATATGTATAAAAATAATATATAATATATAAAACTAAGTACGACCCAAATGTGGTGAACAAAAGAAGCACCCTTAGACTTTACTTGGCCCAGGGTTCTTACTCAGCCACTCACCTTTTTTTTTTCTCTTTTACCAATTTTGAACCTAATCAATTTGGCCAAGCTAAACCGAGTTCACCATGTTCTCCATGTCACTTAACAATGTAAGGATAAGGCACTCATTTCTATACATTGGAATAATATGTTTGATATAGTGTCAACAAATTAAATAACCGAAAAATAATAAAGTAGTAAAAATTATTAAACCAATAAATACTTATGGCGATGAAGTCACTATTGATGTGTGGAACAAAATATTGTTGAGTGGTCCTCTTGTATCATAAAGTGTATATATATGTGTATATACACACACACTCACGTACATGTTAACCAAAAAAATTAAAACATCAAAATCATAAAATAAATGTTAAAATTATTGAATTTTGGTATATCTACAAATCCTTACATGAATCTTAAAACAGTATATGCAAGGGTATATGAAATGGAAGAGGAAAGTTTGAGATTCAAAATTTGAAATCAAATTAAATAATTCAAATATATTTGTGTTAATGAAATCATGCAATTGAAATGAAATGCGACAAAAATAATCATTTTTTTGTAATTAATTTATATTAATTAAAAAAGGACAAAAAAACATGCGTTTGAAAATTTTGGGAGAAGAAGGATTTTTAATTTGAAATTTCTTGTTGAAATATTAAAAATTTATTTTCACGAGGTTTTTTTAAAAAAAATTTATTCTAATAGAAATGGAGTTGATATTAACTGATAAAAATTATAATGTTGACTAAATCAATTATGATACAATTTAACTGGGATTGATATACATTCAATAATAATGCTTTGTTAATAATGTAAAATATTTGATTTGTAATTAGAAATTTAATACAATATAAGATAATTAAGTGACTCCGTATGAAAGTATCAATCATTATAGATAAATAAATCATATTAAATTCACATTCAAATGGATCAAATAAAATTAAATAAATTATAATTTAATTAAAAGTAGGTGAAAACTTTAGAACCGTTAAAACCCACAAAGTTTAACTCACTATTTAATTTGGTGGATTAAGTTAAAATTTTTAATTAACTTAACATATATGGGTTAACATAACTTAATTAACTCACAAGTTAAATTGACTCACTCGGTAAATTAACATATTAAAGAAGTTTTGTAGAGTTTTTTATTTTTTAAGAAATGGTTTAATATTTCATAGCATCAAGTGACTTTTATTCTTATTTTGTCTTTAAATATGTAATATTTGATCAACAATAAATAATATGAATAATTTTTAGTATTATAATCAAATATTTTTTTTTGATCATATGATATTATTTATTTTTAATTTTTTAAAAATAAATTTATGAGTTAAATAAACTGAACCTAATACTTGTTTAATTAAGTTGGCGGGATAGGTTCAACATTCAAACATATTAAATTAAAGTAACAAACTTATATATTATTCTTTATATACTTATATCAGATTTTTTTAATTAGTTAATTACATATGAATAATTTTTTAAAATGTAAAAATTAATAATATTAATAAATAAATAAATAAAATGTAAAAATTATTTAAATATTATTAATTAATTAAAGAATTTGATATATGTATATAAAAAATAGTATGTAAATTTTCTTCTTAAAAGTGTTGGCGGGCCTATCTGGTCCCTTTTGGCTAACTCACTTGTGAGGAACCTTTTTTTATTTGGACAAACATTTGAGGGAGATAAAATTCCTTTTATGTAAATAATAAATGGTACAAATAATTGAATCATTTAAAATTCTAAATGATAATATTTCAATAGCAATAATCTTATTACATTATAGTTAAACAATCTACAGAAGAGTAACATAAATAATTGTTCACTGGATTAATTTTTACTAGTGTGACATTTTGACTATCTACAGAGAGCATTGATCTAAAGAATAAAATAAAAAAATTATTTTATTAGAATTATTCTTGCATGCACGTGCAATTAATAATAAAAAATAATTTTATAGTTGTTTAATTCAGTAAGCTCCAAAGTTAGAATCCATATATTATATATAAATAAAGTAAATTTTATTTAACTTGAGAGTTTTGTTGACCGATGAGGATATTTTGTTGAACTCTTAGCTTCTTTATGTGGTGGTTTTTCACTTTTTTTATATATGTATTAAGAATTTTTTGAAATATATAAATTATTCATAGTTAATGAGAAAAATAATAAAATTATTAATTTGCATAAATTCTTTATAGTTAACGAAAAAAAATAATAAAGTAAATCAATTAATTGCTACTTAGAATAGAAAATTTCAAATTGTGAAAGTTTTTTTTTTTTGTTAGTGAACGAAAAAATTAATAAATTTTTATGAGGCCTAAGAATTATTTGGAGTAAATAGGAAAAATAATGAATTAATTAATCACATTTTAAATAAAAAATTCTTTGAAAGTTTAGGAATTTTTGGAAATCAATGAGAAAAATAATAAATTAATTAATCAATTGTTTCTTAAATTTGCTAATATAAGATTATAAATATAACATGTTATGATCTAAATTTAAGATTAATGATTTATGACAATGCCCTTTGACTAAGTCAAATGTTGTTACTTATCTCTCATTAATATCATATAATCAATTTTATATACGTTTTTATAATTTATTATGTTTTTTTTATATTATAATATATTACTAAATTTATTTTCTATTAATATTTACAAATATCGTTAATTTAAAATATATTGAAATATAACAACAAAAATTAATTTTTTTGAAGACTGTGTAATGCATTGATAAATAAACTAGTTTATTATAATTTGTGATGGTACATATTCCTAAGTATACCACTTCGAAAACCAAAAAAAAAAAAAAAAAAAAAGAAGGATAAAATAAGAATTGTCCATTAATGACTTTATTAAATTATAATTTGTGAAATGGTGAGTAAATTTCAGTTTCATTTTCTTTTAACGCATGTAATTTAAAACATAAATAAAAATTCATTATTTTATCACAAAAGCTACCTTCCCAATTTCAATCCATCATGTTTAAAATCCATGACAAATTTATTGACCCGAATTTCATTTTAACCAGTTATTTTTGTTTTCTTGCTTGAGATTAATGGATTTTTTGTTATATTGGGCAATTAGCCCACGGATATGAGTTTTTCAACTGCTATTTCAGTATTTGACAAAAGGGATGCTTAGTAATTTGTAATAAATTAAGGTGCTGCAACTATAAATTAGCTGCACTTAAATTTAATCATAGTTTAAATAGTTTGTTTGAATTGATAAGTATAATCTGAAAAAAAAAAAAGCTATAGTAAAAAAAATAATTTGTAAATACAAGCCGGGCTCAAACTTTTTTAAAAGTCTAGCCTAGCCTAAACTTGAAAAATATGAATGACTATTTTTTTTATAAAGAAAAATTTATTATTTAAAGAAAAACTTAATATAATATGTCATTTTAATAAAAAAATAAAAATAAATACATCTTATTTAAATGATTTATTCTAATACAAATTCATTTGTATTTATAATTTTTTTATATATAATATTACAAGTAATAATAACAAGAAATTATGCTATTTATCTCAAATATTATATAATAAATTGTAAGCTTGATTGACCCAATAAGTTTAACTCAAAAATTATGGATAAAAGTTTAAATAAAAAATCTAATTAAAATATGGGCTCATACTTCTTGTTGAGCCAGAACTCAAACTTAATTTTTTAAATCTTGGCCCGAAAATGAGGTATAGTTGCACCATGTAATTATTGTATGGCACACTTATGTAAATATATGTGGCAATAATATGTCAAAATATACTAATTGTATGTTAATTTAAACTAATTTATTGTATTTATATTTTGACTATAATATTTGTATATTTTATTTATTAACCTAAAAATGTTTTTAAAAAATTTTAATTTATCCCCTTTACTTTTTATTTTTTAATAACCCCATAAATTATTGGTTCATAAATTAAAATAATAATAAAATTATGAAATTCTAGAGTTATTGAAAATATAAATAAAATACAAGAGTGAGTTAACAATGTTATAAACTAATATTTCTATGTGTGTTATTGAAAAATAAAACATAGAGAGAGTAACTTGGAAAATTCAAAAATAAATTTGAGTTCAAAAATAAAATCTAAAAATATTAAAATCAAAATATAAATACACCAATTTATTTAAATAAATATATAATCAATATAATATAATATGTCATTATCTTCTTCTCGATGTGCCGTGTAATGATTACACATATACAATCGTTTTAATAGTTGTACAACAAATTTTACCATAAATTAATCTTAAATAATTTTAGAAGAATTTAGTTGTTGTATGTTTTTTCATAAAAGGCATAAAGTTATCACAATTTGAACTATATTAAACAAATCAATTTTATGCCTGACTTCAACAAAATTAACAATTTATCCTAAAATTATAAACAAATGTGGATGAATTTGTAATTATTTTTAGGAAAAAAATATACTTTTGGTTTGTTAATTTTGTTTGATGTTTTACTTTTATCACTTAATTTTATTTAATTTCAATCTAGTCTTTTGATTTCACTGTAAGTTTTACTTTGGTCCCTTATAAGCAAATGACTCCAATTTAGTCATTAATTTTACCTTAAATTCATTTTGTTTTATTTTGTTCTTTAATTTTATCCCAACTTTCACTTTCTTCCATTCATTTTATTTTATTACAAAATTGCCCTTAATTTAAAGAAATTACTCAAATGTTTCTTTTCCTATAACACCATTATATTAAAATGCTCCAAATATTTAAGCTTTGTATGAATTAAGAGTTAAAGTTGCTAAAAAACAAATTCAGCAATCAAGTATTAATAAGTTTAGTTTATGAAAGAAGAAGATATATAATTGAATCTCCAAATGGAAATTATAGCTTTTCATAGTGTTTATTCATTTGAATAGATAAATATTAAAAAACATATTTGAGTACTTGTTGAAAATTAAGGGTCAAACTAGAAGAAAGTGAAATTGGGGGCAATAATAAAATTTGAAGTAAAATTAAAGGACCAAATTAAAATTAAATCAAATTAACAGATAAAAGTGAAATTTAATATAAATTGAGGGAATCAAATTAAAACCAAATGAAGTTATGGGACAAAAGTAAAACATCAATAAAGTTAAAAATTTTTTTTAAAACTTAATGAAATTAAGAGACGAAAGTAAAACTTGATGCAAAATTAACTGATCAAAAATGTATTTTTTGCCTTATGTTTAAAACTTATACCAATAATTTGGGAAATATTAATTGAGATAGTGAAACTAATTAAAGAGCCACACCTAATTTTGTAATTTAAAAAAAGTAATAGCTTTTAAAGTCGCTGTCTTTGTGAATAACGACCCACCGGACTTATGCCCAAAAGATGTACGTAAATTTGGTGAATCCCACGTTCAGCTAAAGAAACCCTAGGCTTTGTAGTTTAGGCTATTGACTTCAGAAATGTAATCGTGAAAAAAGTCATACAAATTCGGAAAATATATTATTTACAATTTTAAATGTGTATTATTATATATCATAAAAAACTTAGGTTCTAACAGTTATTTAGATACTGTATTTTTATTAAACATGATGATTGTAAATTTTTAAAATTTTTGTATGCAAGTGTTTTTCCTTGCAAAATAGTGTTTTTTTTTGGTAGAATCATTTGGTTTATATATATATATATATATATATATTGTCGGATTAAATTGTTTTTGTCAATGAATTACATTGATGATGATAGTATAAATATTATAATATGATTAATTAAATGTGATCAAATATAGTTTATACAGCCGGATAATAGTCAAGTACTCCATATGAGTATTGCTAGTCTTGAGATGGAACCTCGTTAGAGGAATCTTCAATATGTATAGTTACAAGAAATCTCAAAGCAAGCTTTTTGTTTACTCCATATATATATATATATATGTTGTTATGAGAAAATAGAGTGGTATCTAAAATATATTGTGATTTCACATTTTAAGCCAAAAGATTTTATTTGATGACATTTAAAAATAGTATTTTATTTTACATAGTAATTAATTCCATATCAAAATTTATTATATTTATACAGATTATTATAAACAAGTAAATTATAGTATATGAATTTTTTAAAATGGCTGTTTTCTATTTTTTTTCAATAAGGGAATAATTTATGCATTAGTTTTTAATTTTTGAACTATATTTATATTACAAAAAGTAAAAAGAATATAATTTTATAAGATATAATTCATTTGAACATAGGATAATTCATAAACAAATTTAGAAATAGATCCAAGGGGTGTGAGATGCGGTTGTTCCCCATTGATGCTTAAAAATTTAATTTTTATATAAAATTTTATTTTATATTTTTATTTAATTTTTTAATTTATAAAAATTTGTTTCATTTGATTCAAATAGTTAATTTAAAATTTTTTATCCTTCTTAAACTTAAATTCTAAATTTGTATCCTTAAAATTTCTGATGAAAATATTACTTCGTATGTGTATCTTATATCTTTGAAATGTAACATAACTTTAATATATTGTATGGTAAAAGTAGATATCAGTGAGATAGGATCTTAATATTTCATACTATAATAAGAAAAATATTATAATATTTAACATAGTAGATCTAAACGACACCTAGACAGAATTGATTAAAAATAAACAGGTATGGCTTATACATATAAAAGCCCAAATGAGTATTATCTAGTTTTAGGATAGAGGCCGACGAAGAATCGCCTACAGAATTTGCTGGAAAAAATGAAAATATTAAATTTTATCATAAAATGTGCCTTTGGGTTGTTTATCGCGTTTGAAATATTCAAATAAAAAGGATTAAAGGTGAGCATACGACCCGATGGCCTAGTTAACTTGGTTTAACTTGATTATATTGGGTCAAGTTTAAATAAAAAATTTACAAATTTATTGGGTTGAGTGAGGTCTCAAAATTACTATAAACCAACCTGACGTGATCCAGTTATTTTTTATTTTTAAAAATATTATTTTTATAAGATAACTTGATTTGTTTTTATTTATAATAAGTTTTTAATATATTAATTATTTTCATTCTTAATTCTTTTTCATTCAAAATCTTAATTTTTATTTATTATATTTTTTCACATTTAAATATTAATTTTTTTATTTGTATTTTTTTAAAAAATATTTTTATTAATAAAAATATAATTTTTGTAAATAAAAATTTATTTAAAATATAAAAATAAACATGATCTGACCCGATCATTTATTAGGTTAGGTTGAGTCTCAGGGTAAGTTTTTTTACCCTGATGTTATGTCAGGTCGGGTCTCGAGTCTCACTCAAATCCAACTCGACTCGACCATTGAGCACCCCTAATTATATTTATTTAATGCATCACATGCCTTTTTTTTTCTATGAGTATTTAAAATTCACTTAATAGTAGTATTATTACTATTTCTATATTTAATATAAAATAATCATAATTTAAATTCAACATAACTAAATTATAAAATAATAAAATTAAAAAACTTTTTTCTCTCTCATTTAGCATCTATTGTTTTGTCAAAAAATTCTCCCATACACTTAAAGTTTTCTTATAAGTATAGAAGAAAAAATTTATTTTAATATTTTGCTTTTGAATTTAATTTTATTTTAATCATTTACGAATTGAAAATTTTAAAATAATATTAAAAATTTGACCCAAAATAATTATTCTTTAAATAAGACTAAATTTAAAAGTGAATGACAATTTTAAATTAAATATTGAAAAGTTAAAGAACTCAAATGTAACTAAATTTAAAAATGAATAATTATTTTAAAACTTTTGATATTTATAGAACTAAAATAAAATTTAAGTTTAAAATTAAAGAACCAAAATAATATTTTTTTCAATTATGTATATATACATAATCCAATTAAATAAATTAAATTATAAGATAATTCTTCTCTCTCATCGTAGCTTGTTAAATACAGTTGGAGTTTCGTACATATATATTTACACACACACTATATACAATAAAATATAGTAAAGTTTCCATAATAAAATCAAGTTATCAAATAACAAATAAATGACCTGAACCTGCAAATATAGATAAAAATTTCTATTGGCCTATCAAAATATACATCGCACATGCCTCCACTCCTTGATGTCAGTGAGACAGGGATTATGTTTAGGATTTTTTTCTTTTTATTGGCTGGGGACATATTTATATTTTATATGTCCTAATTTCTTTTTTTTTCTTTTTTTTTTCATACAATTCAATGCGACAACATAAAACATTAAAAGGGATAACAACTGTTAAAACTAGATTCCCTGCTAGACAGTAAAAAAGTTGTCTATAAGGGATAATTTAAAAAAAATTAAAAAGTGAAATAGAAGTTGCTAGACAACATGAAATTGTCCAGCTAGTATCAGCTCACAATAATTATTATTCCTTATGACATAATAAGGTATTCTATAATTCTTTTCATTCCAACATCAACCTTATGTATTTAAAATTTGTAAGAAATATAGACCAAAATAATTAAAAAAAAATTTAGTCTAAGTTACAAAAAAAATATGTTATCCTTAAAAAAATATTTTGCCACACATAAATTTTCTCAAAAATGAAACGTACATTTATGAGAAAGAACTCAAGAGTCCAGAGCAAATACTAATAAAAGAATAATTTTATATTTATAAAGGGTTCAAATATTAGTAGTTAACTATTCTAAACAACATGTGATTTAAAATTTAAAAAATTAACTACAACTAAATAACGTGAGCTTGGTTATTTTAAAATAAAGTTACACATTCAACAAAATTTCTTCTAAAATATTTTAAATAAAATTTGAGCTCTAGTTGTTAAGATGAAATATGTTATCTTATGAGTTCATTTACTCTATATAGAACATGCATCTAATAGTTGATTGAAACGATGATGGATAAGCTAGGTTTTCAATAAAGTTATCGTTGCTTTGTCTTCAATAAGAAATATGGACAAGAATTTTCTTCTGTTATTAGAGAATTTTTTTTAAAATATAATAATATATTTTTATTAATAAAATATTATTATTTTATATTATTTTATTACAAAAAAATCTCCCGTCACATAAGAAAATTCAAACTCAAAAATATCTGAATTACCAACTAAAGTGCATGGAAGTTATAAATCCTCTTTTTTCTTCTAAACAATCAAAGGGTGTTTGGTATTGGAAACACCTAGAGGGTGGAAAGAGAAATCAAAGCACAAAAGGAGATGTCCATTGCTCAAGCAATCCTAATTCCTCCAGATTCTTTGAAATTTTTGATGTTTTATTTTAAAATTAGAGAGATTACTAGAAAGAAAAAAGTAAAAATAATAGTAAATCTTAAACTCTAAATCATACACATTCTTGTTCCATTTTTCTCTTTATTTCGCTTGGATATTTCAATTCATTTAAATTGTTTCTTGTTGCTGGGAAATTGACATGAAACAATCGAACTATTGGCAAGATTCTAGAACGAATCTTCTAAAATAAAAAAATATTAGATGATTTTGATATATTTATAAAACAATTGATACTACTACTTCTAATTAAATCATTTTTTTAATATTTTTTTTCCCTAAAGTTCTCTAAAAACTTTATGATGTAAGATCTATAATGAAAAAGCTTTATAGATTCAATTATCCATAATGAAAAATAATCATCATGATAAAAATTATAGCTTTTAATTACATGTGGTCATTGATTTTAATTAAATTATCTACATTATATGATTCAACGATATAAAATTCTTTAGAAAACTGTAAAGGATCCACATTGGTAAGATACTAGTGGGGCCATAGTGACTACGATACAAAAATTTATTGGTTGAGGTGGAAAAGATTGTATGCTCCTAAACCGTAGTGGTTTTCACTGTTGAGAAGTCGAAGCTCTTAAATAGTTACAATTTGCTTTGCACGAATTTAAAAAAAAAATTAATTTATTTTATTTTAAATTAATAATATTTATAAATGTTAGTCAAAAATTAAATTTACTCACATATTATGATATAAAGTAAACATAATGAATTCAAATAAATTTATAAAATTAATTATGTAAAATTGATAAAGAGAAGTAACAATAATATATTTATTGAGAGGACATTGTTAAAAATCATTAAATTATATATTATATATTATTTTAATTTTAGTTTATGTTAAGTTGTATTTATAATTTTTTATTAGAAAATTTAATATACACTTAATTAATTATTTAATTAACTATAAATTGAATTTTTTTATTAATTTTTTTATTAATTTTAAAAAATTGTTCAAATTTAAAGAAAAATAAATTTAAGAGACATTTAATTAATTTATTAATTTTTTTATTTACTTCGAAGAATTATCAAATTTTAAAAAATAATTTATTAATTTTTTTATTAACTATAAAAAAATTAAAAAAATTTTTGATTTAAAAGACAGTTAATTAATTATTTTTTTATTTTTTTATTAAATATAAAAAAATTTACAAAAATTTTTAATTACATATATAAAAAAGATAAAAAAAAAATCATAATACAAAAAGTTAAAAATTTAATTAATAAAATTTTTTATTAATCAAACAGAATTTCTATATCAGACCAGCCCACTGAATTGTGAAACAGGACCACTGGTTTGAATGAATCCCACAAATCGATTGTGAAACTCATTCAATCTAACGGTCCCGTTACACAAGGATTGTACAGCAGGAAACCAAATCCGGCTAAAAGGGTGAGTTTATTGCAGTTCCCAGATAGTCAGTCCTCTTGCCTCGGTCCTTAATAATTAACAATATTAGAGTATCGGCAACGGAAACGATACTTTCGTTATAGAAGACCCATGTGCCATTTTTTCACCCTAATATTGCTCACGAGTCTTTATTGCAGTTCTTGGTCCAAACACTTTTCCCTCTAAATTCTATATCTTAATTCTTTTTTGTCACAAAGTTTACTGCGACGTATTTGGTTTGGAAAAGGCCGAACTATATTATTTAAACTATATTCGGTTAAACGTACGAACAATTACATTATCTAAATAAATTCAAATTATAAATCAAGATAATAGTTAAATCTTAAGAAATATAATTAAAGAAAGTAATTTTCAATTTAAAAAGTTACAAAAAATTGAAGAAAATATTCACATCATATCATGGCTATCATAAAATATGAAGAGTGCCAAATCCTCAAGAGTTATGCAATTGTTGTAAAAAGTCAAATCTATCAGCTAATGGTTTAAGCTATAGTCAAACAACGCTATCCAATGCGAGAATGCCACGTAATGATGGTCCTTCCAAAGAATTACAAGGCCAATCTCGTCACGTCAGACATGTTTCCCACTCCCGTAAATATCGGCCCAACCGGGGGGCATTCTCATTTCCCTATGCCCAAAGTTAAAAAGAAAAAGTTAGTCGACAAAAAAAAAAAATGAAAAAAGAAAAATAAAGAAAAAGTGAAAGATACGCTAGGAAATTAAAATTTTTTTAAAAATAAAATAATTAAAAAAAATATATTGCGGATTCCAAAAGAGAATTGAAATAAAGTTTATAATCGGCGCAGATCCGTTGCTCGGATCTCTTTCCTCTCAAGGCTTTGTCCCTTATCGGCTCACGTTCTCACTTTCTCGTCCATACGCAGATTTTCTACCAGCCGAGAAAGAGATAGAAAGCCCGAGAAAATTTTCAGAGGGCGGAAGAGAAGGCGACGGGAGGGAGTCTGTGAACTGGAGACAGGAAGCTTCAAGACAAACTAGGCGTAGGACTTCGAATCCATGGCTTGGGCACTATTTATTGCTGCCGTCTTCGATCTGAATCGCTGCCTCTGAAGTTATTCGCTTTTCTGTGAAACCCGCAGGACCCGTGATTTGCTTTTTTGAGGTTTTTGATTTTATCGGAAGCCAGGGATTGGTGGGGCGCAGTGTGTTGGCTGCCCCATACGGTTTTCTGTTCGATCTGGGGCGGGGAGCCTTGCAAATCGGCCTTTTATCAGCTGCGTAAGTATTCGTGGGTGACTTTTGAAACCCTAGATTTGGTACTGTGCTGTGAAACTTGGTGTATACGTGGCTGCCTGTACGATCTGGCCTCGAAGATTGTATGAATTCCATATAGGAACGCTATTATTTGATTTTTTTTTTGTGTGGTGCTGTACTGCGGTTTTCCCGTGGCTGCCCATGCTATTGGGTTGTTTTTCATGCCGCCTGAACCGTTGCCTTGGGACCGAAAGGACTTCTTCAAGGAGAGGAAGCACGAGAGGTCTGAATCGCTAGGGTCTGTGGCGAGATGGAGGGACTCTTCTCATCACGGCTCCCGAGAGTTCAGTCGGTGGGGATCGGCCGATCCCCGAAGACCGCCAGGTGAGTTTTTATTCATTTCGTCTTATATGTACTGTTGATGCTTGGATTCCAAATTTTTGGTTGTTTAGTATATGAGGAGCTGAGCGTGCACTCGATGCCATTGTTTTCTGTTTTTGTTTTAATTTACTATTTTTTTTAAAAAATCTTTGATTGATTATTTCATATGTTTTGATATTTCCTTGTGGACTTTGCGTTGATTTGTTGAAGATCTGAGTCGCTACCTTAAATATAAATATTGTTGTAAGGAGACGAACCCCCCCTCCCCCTGCTCCAAAAGATTTTCTATCATCTTCTTCTTTTCTTAGAGCAGAAATATATATATACCTTGCTTTTGTTGATATATATTTTTTATTTTTCTTTTTTGCTTAAATGTTTTCTGAAGGTCATGGTAAGCAGGGCGGTTGGCACCTGTTTTCCGAAGAATCTGGTCATGGGTATGCCCTTTCTCGGTCCGGTGATAAGATGCTGGAAGAAGAGAACTGTCGGACATCTGTTTCACGGGGGGATGGAAAATACGGCAGGAACAGTAGGGAAAATAGAGGATCCTTTAGCCAGAGAGATTGGAGAGGACATTCATGGGAGACCACCAACGGCTCTCTAAATTTGTCCAGGAGGCCACCAGATGTGACTAATGACCAGAGGTCAGCTGATGACATGCTAACATATCCTTCTCATCCTCATTCTGATTTTGTAAATACATGGGATCAGTATCATCTGAAAGACCAGCATGATAAGATGGGTGGTGTCAATGGGTTGGGTACAGGCCAGAGATGCGACAGAGAGCATTCTCTGGGTTCAATTGACTGGAAGCCTCTTAAATGGACCCGTTCTGGAAGCTTGTCTTCACGAGGCTCAGGTTTTAGCCACACAAGTAGCTCAAGGAGCATTGGAGGCGCAGATTCCAATGAAGCGAAGTCTGAGTTGCATCCAAAAAATGCAACTCCTATTGAATCCCATTCAGGGGATGGTGCTGCATGTGTGACATCTTCGGCACCTTCTGAAGAGACAATATCTAGGAAGAAGCCTCGGTTGAATTGGGGTGAGGGACTTGCAAAGTATGAGAAGAAGAAAATTGAGGAGCCTGATGTAAGTGCAAGCAAGGATGGCCCTGTCTTGTCAACTAGTAATACGGATCCCTGTAATTTTCTTGGTTCAAATTTACTAGATAAAAGTCCAAAGGTTACAGGATTTTCAGATTGTGCATCACCTGCAACTCCATCTTCTGTTGCCTGCAGTTCTTCACCAGGTTTGTAATTTACTTGGTCCCAACTTGGGTGTTTTTGTTTGCTTTAACCCTCCAGTGGAAGTGGTGCAAGTTGTTAACCAAATGATTATGCTTTTTAATGAACCTTCGAATACAACTTTGCATGCTACTATTAGTGAAATCCCATCTATCTCAGCAGGGTGTTCAACTAGTTATATCATCATATAAAATTGTAGCGACTATTACTTAGATCTCTGGTGACGCATATATTCTTGTGCACGTTATACTACCCACACAGACCAGAAATAGGGTCAGATATTTGATTCATTAAGGCGTCCTAGTTGTATTAGCAGCAATTTTAAAATCTATATAGGATTTTTGGCTTGAGTCATCTATTTAAATTAGAAACGGGATTGCAGCATTTAGCACTTATTGCTGCCTTCTTTTTATTTATGATCCATTTTGTTTCCTGAAAATTTGTTATGTACTTTAGCTTTTTTCCTGAGAATCATTTGTCTTGGATTGGACCATTACTTAATGTTGAAAGCTCTTCTGTTTTTGTTTTTTCCAGAGCAATTCTAAGTGATATTTCACCTTCATTTCCCACCAATGGTAGTTAAAATGTAATATAGGCAGTTTTATCTGCTCTATGTATTGGTTGTTTGCTGAAAGCTTTCTGGTTTTTCTTCCCTACAATTATTTCAACAAGATACACCTTTCCCTTAGCTTAGAAGAGAAACATTAACTGATATTCCACCCTCAGTAGTTGTAAAAGTGTAATATAGTTTTATCTGTCATACATCTTAGTGATTTACCAAATAAGTTTCTTCTTTCAGCAGGTGTGGATGATAAATTGTATGAAAAAGCTGTGAATATTGACAGTCATGTCAGTAATTTGAGTGGCTCAATGGATCCTGTGCCTCAGAATCATCTACAGGCTTTCCCTTTTAATTTAGAGAAGTTGGATATTGACTCCTTGACTGCTTTGGGTTCTTCACTTACTGGGTTGCTGCAGTCTGATGACCTGAGTTCTGTGGATCCTGCCACAGCAAGTTCCACTGCAATGAATAAGTTGCTGATATGGAAAGCTGATCTTTCAAAGGTATTGGAGGTTACTGAAGCTGAAATAGATTTACTTGAAAGTGAACTGAAGTTGCTGAAAACTGAATCTGGAAACAGCTATCCTTCTCCTGCAGCATTGGACTCCTTGCTGGCGGGAAACAATACAAAATCTTGTGAAGGAAATGTTGGAGGTAATGACAGAGTCTCTCGGCCAGAGCCATTGAAAATTTGTTCTTCTGCTGATCTTGATGTGGAGAAGATGTCTCCTTCAACTAACTTGCATAGTCTTCATGAAAATGGCAAGGAAGAAGATATTGATAGTCCTGGAACTGCAACCTCTAAATTTGTGGAGCCTCAACCTCTTATTAAAGCAGTTTCTTCATGTGATATGAGGAGAAATGATAATTGCTCTGGAGACTTGGATGCCGTTCAAGCTGTAAGCATGAGATTCTTAGTGCCCTGTTCTACAAGTGAGCAAGCTAGTGTGTCTGCTTGTGGTGGTGGTAGTGCATCTATGGATGTAAAAGATGGCATGGGTGCTGCCCTTGGTGCAGGCGTTTGTTCTAGATCTAAGGGTATATTGTATAATACAATTATTTCTTCCAATAAAGAATCTGCAAACAGAGTGTATGAAGAATTTGCCAAGTTACTGCCAAAAAATTGTTGTAAGATTGGTAATATAGGAGCTACCAGTGACTCATGCTCTTCATATGGTGCATTTATTAGAGAAAAATTTGCAGAGAGAAAGCGGTTTGCAAGATTGAAGGAGCGAGTTATAACCCTTAAGTTTAAAGCCTTGCATCACCAGTGGAAAGAAGATATGCAATTGCTATCTGTAAGGAAATGTCGACCGAAGTCTCATAAGAAACATGAACTAGGTGTGCGAACTACTAATAGTGGTTATCAGAAGAATCGTTTCTCCATTCGTTCTCGTATTTCCTACCCTGGTAAGAATCTTTTTAATGGCATGTTTGTCTGCCTAACATGTTCTAATTATTTTTCTTGTTGTTGTCTCTTGTTACTATCTAGAATATTCTGCTTTATTCTTATTACATCATAGGCTTAAAATTTATGCATTGGTTAATTTTCTATTAAAGTTTGGGTTTTATCTATGTGTGTGTACTATTTTTGATGATTTTAATGCCGAGTATCCCATGTGTGTATGCATTGATTAGTAATAAATATTTTTAATTGTTAACTTTTTCCATCAGCCTTTTTGAGTGATTGACATGCTAGCTTGTATTTGGTTTATATATATATATATATATATATATATAATGCTGTGATTGTCATGGCTGCTACTACATTCCTGGACTTAACTACCAAGCTCTCCCGAGTTTACAAGTGTATATCCTGAATTAACTTGTGTGTAAACTCAGTGGTGAAATTTAGAAAATCTCTTTAAACTTGCATGCAGAATCTCTTCGTGAGTTTGAGTTTACTTCTGAACCTATTTGAACCATTTTGAGGCCATTTAATGCTCAGTGAAGCCCAGCTGCCCAATTTCAAATGCTACCATCTTTTATGAAAGTGAAGCAGTTAAAAAATGGAGAATCATTCCAAAATTAGTATGAACCACATACTTATAATGCAGAGTTTGGGCATGAAAGATGGAGGAAATAGGAGTAATGAAGATGATGATGAAAAACAAATTAAATCAAATGATGATTATTTGCTTATTTACTAATATATGAATTGTGTTCATTGAGTATTAAGGATTTGACATTCTTGGAAATGAACGGTTAAATTTTATTGTGATATATATTATGGCCATATTTTAAAGTATATTATGTAAATTTTGTTAACTATTTACTATTATGTGTAAACTCAAACATTTTATGAGCTTGAGTCAAATTTACAGGCTCTCTACAAGTATATGTAATCTCAAGAATTTCATAAATATGATAGCTGTGGGAATATGACTCCGATATATGCAAGAGGCTGAGATGTCAATCCAGTGTAATGTTAGTTCAGGAAGCGACATTTAATCACTTATAATTTCAGTTTTTGCATGCACAGCAGGTGGATTCCTATGAGTTTTTGATACATAGTAGACCCAGTAGGATTGGCTTTTGTAGTTGAATTCTTCAATGTGGTAGAGATTGATGCATGTGTACTGCTGTGGGTGTTAGGCTACTGGCTGTGGTGCTTGCTGCTCTATCACTGATTGATGGGATAATAACATAAACTTTCAGTTGTAATTAGCAGGTCTCTGGCTTGAATTACATGAATGTGGGTAACTTGAATCTGATTTGTATAACGGAATAGTTGACAGAATTCTTGTTCTGACAATTTTAATAGTTGACAGAAAAGAAAACAAGTTCTTATTGTTCATGAAAACAATTTTAATATATTCATATGAGTGCAGGTATTTTTACTGATTTGGAGAAGCTGTGCGAAGCTATATAAGTTCTATATTTAACTCAATAAATTTTAGGATTACCTGCAATATTATTTTGCTGTCACCTAAATTTTCTGTAAACGTGATTTATTTCTTATACTGACATCTGATATTAATAATTTGGTACTTTTATGTGCTTTCTTGAAGCTATCTTCTTGCTTTCTGGTGATGATTTGTATGTCTTTTTCTTCTCATTTTTTCCCCACTGTATTGCTGCAGGAAATAATCTAAGCCTGGTTCCAACATCTAAGATGATTAATTTGGCAAGCAAACTGCTTTCGGACCCCCAAGTTGAATCTCACAGGAGCACCTTGAAGATGCCTGCTTTAATTTTGGATGAGAAGGAGAAGATGATATCAAGGTTTGCATCTTGTAATGGGCTGGTTAAGGATCCTTTGGCATATGAGAAAGAGAGGGCTATGATCAACCCTTGGACGTCAGAAGAGAAGAATATTTTCATGGAGAAATATGCTGCCTTTGGAAAAGACTTCCGAAAAATTGCTTCTTTTCTTGATCACAAGACAACTGCTGACTGTGTTGAATTCTATTACAAAAATCATAAATCTGAGTGTTTTGAGAAAATTAAGCAAGATGTTAGGAAGCTAGGGAAGTCATATTTGACCAACACTGACTTGATAGCATCAGGGAAAAAATGGAATTGTGAAATAAATGCTGCTTCACTTGATATTTTGAGTGCAGCTTCAGTGATGGCAGGCCACACAGACAGAATTAATGGTAATAAAAAATTGTGTTCAGCAAGTTTTCTTCTAGGGGGTTATGGTAATATGAAAACATCAAAGGGTGAGGATAGCATCCTAGAGAGATCGAACAGTTTTGACACTCTTGGGGATGAGCGAGAGGCAGTTGCTGCTGATGTATTGGCTGGTATATGTGGTTCTCTTTCATCTGAGGCTATGAGTTCCTGTATAACAAGTTCAGTTGATCCTGTAGAGGCTAACAAGGACAGGAGGTGTCTGAAAGCGAACCCTGTGAGAAAGCAATTGTTGACGCCTGTTGTTACTCAGAGTGTTGAGGATGAGACTTGTTCAGATGAGAGCTGTGAGGAGATGGATCCAACTGATTGGACTGATGAGGAGAGGTCTGCCTTTCTTCAGGCTGTATCATCTTTTGGTAAGGACTTTGCTAAGATCTCACGGTGCGTAGGTTCAAAGTCCGAAGAGCAGTGCAAAGTGTTTTTCAGCAAGGCTAGGAAATGTCTTGGATTGGATCTCATGCGCCCCAAATCTGTAAGTGGAGGATACCCAGTGAATGATGATGCAAATGGTGGTGGGAGTGATACAGATGATGCATGTGTCGTAGAGACAGGTTCAGCAATTGGCACTGATAGATCCGGCACTAAAACAGATGAGGATCAGCCGTTGTCGATAATGAATGCATACTCTGATGAATTCAATCCTGTTGAAGCCAAAAACTTGTCAACTGACTTGAACAAATCAGATAATATTATTCATCAAGATGCCAAAGATGTGGATAATATGGTATCTGATGCTTGTGAAATGAAGGGCAAGTCTATACTTGGCTCTGATGGTGGTGGGGATGTTTTGTACTGTTCTGACAAGTCTGTTTCAGCCAGTGGCCAGATGAATATGTTAGATAGCATAGAATCGGGAAAAGATGAAGCAAAGAAATTGGTAGGTGCAGTGACAGAGTCGGTACCATGCCAATCTAATTCTGTTTTTGAGGTTTCTTCTGAGGCTCCTGAACCTCTTGAAAAGGAGTTAAAAGAGCAGAAACTGTCATTGCCTGAATGTCTTGATGACAGAGATAATAAACGTGAAGCTGTTGTTGATGGTATAGTTGAATCAAATAGCTCAGCACAAGATTCAAGTAGATTCGTAAATGCTTCGACCTTGTCTGTGGGCAATTCTTGTACGGGGTTTAACCTTAAAGCTGAAAGTCAGCGCCAATTGTCCCATGGAGAGCCCTGTATAGCAGTGTTGCCGCTGGAGAATTCTCAGTCAACTGCAAATTTGTTGTTGCAAGATACTATCACTGTTCAAGGTGAGAAAACAGCAAGTCAAGATCGACTGCCTTCTGCATGTGAATTTCAGGGAAGTAGAGATATACAATGTCATAATTCCACAAGCAATGATGGGCAACAGATTCATATTTCCAGGCATGCATTGGACCATGTTGAGAGTACTAGCATCCTTCAGGGCTTTCCCTTGCCCGTTAAAAAAGAAGGGAATGGTGATAAGAGTTGCAGCAATTCAGCAACTGAGTTGCCTCTGCTGTCCCAAAAGATTGATGAACAAGCTGGTGGTCGTTGCAAAACACAATTGCGGAATTCATTAGATTCAGAAGTAACATCCAGAAATGGTGATGTGAAATTGTTTGGGAAGATATTAACCAATCCTTTATCCACTCAGAAATCTAATTTGAGTTCCAAGGGACGTGAAGAAAATGGTACCCGACATCCAAAGTTAAGCAGCAAGTCATCTACCCTGAAATTTAGTGGTCAACAGAATGCTGATGGAAATTCAACAATTTTGAAGTTTGATCGGAGTGATTATAATATAGGCCTTGAAAATGTTCCCATGAGGAATTATGGTTATGGGGATGGTAATAAAATGCAGACTGGCATTCAATCAGTACCTGATTCTGCCATCTTGCTTGCAAGATATCCTGCTGCCTTCAGTAATTATCCTACATCCTCAGCCAAGTTGGAGCAACAGTCATTGCAGGCGTTTACCAAGAGTAATGAACAGCTCTTGAATGGCCCATCCGCATATACAACTAGGGAAATCAGTGGCAGTAATGGCATAATTGATTATCAGATGTTTAGAAGTAGGGATGTTCCTAAAGTGCAGCCATTTATGGTAGACGTGAAACACCGCCAAGATGTATTTTCTGAGGTGCCGAGAAGAAATGGTTTTGAAGCAATCTCAAATCTACAGCAGCAGGGGAGGGGAATGGTTGGATTGAATGGTGTTGGTAGGCCAGGGATTCTGGTGGGAGGATCACACAGTGGTGTCTCTGATTTTGTGGCAGCCATCAAAATGCATTATTCCAACTCTGATCAGTATGGTGGGAATGGGAGTATCATGAGAGAAGAGGACTCTTGGGGAGGGAATAAGGGAGACTTAAGCAGGTAGTAGTTGTGTTCAGCGGCAAACGTCTCTTTTTGCCGCGCCCTGTATTATAGTTTTGTTATTGCTCAATACAGTGATAGGGCGATTTGACGGTTCTCAAGCCCGTCTTTTTGGTAAATTATTTAGGTGCTTGTAGTATGGCAGCAGCTTTGTATTTTTTCTTTCCTTTTTTTGTTGTATTTGATGGAAATACAGAAATAATCTCTGAAAGTTAGGATGGGCGATTTGCCATTTTGGATCCCTTGCCATTTATCGTTCTGACAATCATCTAGCTGTTTGGAGTGGTCTGAAATATGCAATTGTCATGTCAAAAAGATATGGGGGCATTGCTGCTCTTATTTTACGCTGAATACTTGGCTTATGGCTTATCATCAGTAGTTATGTACTACAGCTAAAGATTCTGATACTAACAAAGTCTTGGCGCGCTTGGGGGCATCTTGTTAGTGGTCTTTTTGAGTGCGCTCTATGTTTTTCTTTTGGGTCTTAAAAAGCAGTACCTTATAGATAAACCTTCCATGTTCGCACGCAAGGATGAAAATCTAACGCCCAGATCTAATTATATTTAAAATATAATTGACTTCTAAAAAGTGTTTCATTTTCAAAAAATATAAAATATATTAATATGTTAATTTTTTTTCACAAGGAGATTTTGCTGATGACAAAAATTATAAGCTATTAGAAACTTGTTTTCGCTATATTAGAATAAAAAATTATCTAGAATATTAATGTCTTATATTAATTAAAAATATTTTGAAAATTATATTATAGTAAATATATATTCTTTATTTTGAGCCATTGCACGTAGATTTCTTCCTACAGTAGGTGATCTTAACCCCTTTTAACGTTTGACGATCGAATTAGAGATACAATTACATTTTAAAATAATAATTATCTATAATAAGTAATATTCTCATATTATTAAAAAAAATTATATACTTCATCACATTTTAACTCAAACCATATGCCAAATATATAAATAACACTAATTAAGGGCAGAACAAAACGTTTGACGAGAGCAATTATTTTGAACAATAACGCCAACATCTTGTCATGATAGGAGTGCACTTGTTACTCGCATCTGGTTACAAAATTAGCCTCTACTTAATGATTTTGGCTACAAAACAGCCTCGCGAATTGTGACAATACATTAAGTTGTTCCTATAGCCTGGGCTAGCAGAGCTCATTTGCCAATTGAACATATTCTATAATTATGAGATTCCACGTCCACTCAAATCCAGTCCTCGAACAGTTGAGCATCTTGTTAATTGCATCGTCCCCGTATAATTTTCAAAACCGACTCCATATCCCCAACAAGGCCAGCAAATTGCAAAAGCTTTAGCACTTCGGTTCGGTACTACTTAATACCAAATTCTTTGGCCTCTTCCCGTGTCCGGAGGATGGAAGGAAGGGGTGCAACAATGTCAATAACCTGCAGGTACACAAATATAAAATTAAGACCATATTTTAAAAATTGGATTTAATTGTAACTAAGTCAGAATCATAATTTCTACTCAGCAGATGAATTTAATTAATTATGTAATAGAATCATGAGTAGAGGGTGCAGATGAGCGATGCCCCCAACTGAGTTGCTCCCTGTATGTAAATAGCACTTTAAATCAATCATATGGTAATCAAATTCCATTCCCATATGGACTAGTCGTGGGATCTTTGTGAAACTAAAATAACAATTTTTATTTTATATTAATAGTAATACTTATGCATACCTCATTTGTTTTGGGATGGGACAGAACCAATTGATGTGCGTGCAAATAGTAACCACAATCTCCAGGAACAGGTTGAGTAGGTTTTTGGTAACCCCTATATAGTAAGCAGCAGTGGAAGTACAGATCAATTTTCAAATTCACATTCTTATTTACCTTTTCTTAATTATTAAATAATCATAGGAACAAAAGGAATCAAATACATAATCCAACTTCATATACAGTGAATCAGTGCTCAAATGTCGAGCATGTCACTTAAATAGTTTGAAACACATCATATGCCTACGATGGACTCCTGCAGACGCTGATAAGTTTTTTTCTTCTTTGATAAACCAAGGAAAAAAAAAAAAATCTGCATTTCCCACATAACAGTGGCTTATTTCTCTCTTTCTTTTTTTCTTTCTTAAAAGGCACTTATAAGAAAAAGAGTCCTAGAACAAGCAGATTATATGCATTAATCTAGAACATGACCGTCACAAGCTATAGCTTGGATACTTTGTAATTTTTCTCCAGCTATCATGTGCACAATATATAGTATAGTTCATGCATGAAAGAGAATTTGAAATAATCTGCAACTATACGGGAGAATGATTTAGTGTTAAATAAATGGAAGTGTCCCGCAATGGATCCTTACCCATCTTCAGCAAATATCTCATTCAGAACATTGTAATCAAAGCATTTAGGTTGCCCACCAACAGCATAGAGAGGATCGCCTGATAAGAGAGAAATTCATACATTTTAAGACAGTCAAAGCTTCATACCAATAATTAAGACTTAATATTTGCATCAAAATTAGCCAGCAGTAGCAGAGAGTAAATGCTTGAGATCTTTTAATGTAATGATTTAAGTATTTAAGGCAAGAGAGAAGTTGGATGATATCTGATAGAGATCTACTTGTATGATTTATGCTGCGAAAGATACACAACTTATTGAAGGGAAGCGGTTGATTGTGTTGATTCACCATAATATGATTTATTTGTAAGCATACACTTGAAAAGCATGAATATTGACATGTGATATGGAAAATGGCACAGTGGAAAATAATGCGGACAAACGGATACGGGATCAAGACTAAGACACAGTGGAAATCAGACGATATGGATTATGGACACAGTTCACCATAATATGATTTATTTGTAAGCATACACTTGAAAAGCATGAATATTGACATGTGATATGGAAAATGGCACAGTGGAAAATAACGAGGACAAATGGATACAGGATCAAGACTAAGACACAGTGGAAATCAGACGATATGGATTATGGACACAGTTTGCAAAGCATATGCACAATATCTGGTGGGTTCAGGTTGAAAGGGAGACATAAGTGACATGTCATATAAAATAGTGCAACAATCTCATCTCATTATGCATACCCATGAAAATAGGAGTGTGCCTGTGCAACTTAGGGGCACAGAGGCCAAACATGTAATGGCTTTTAATATAATATCAGAGTTTGCAAAATTCTACTGCTTTTCATGGGAAGAGTAAGTCAATTAACCTCAGACCTTACGTAGGGCAAAGAAAAGAAAGGAAACTCAGGTTGAAGGAAACAAATAAAAGCATACCTAGAAAAAAGAAATACTCATAGATAGCAAAACAAATTTTAGATTGAATGCAAAAATGAGAAGGCCTGGAAATCGAGATTCTTAGAGTAGGATCACAGTGCTCCCCATGAAAATAGCATAGAGAAGCTACTCCAAGCAACAACCCATCTCCTAATGGAACTTCAAATATCATATGTTGGAAAATTGGAAAGGCTGGAAGTCTAGGAGATAGTCAATATTTTATTATTTTTATTTTCATGTAAGAGCAAGCTCTACGAACTTCATTGTAGGGATGCTTTACTTTTGTAAATAGTAATTATAATAATAGTTACATAATATTTGCATAAAGAACTATAGTAATAAAGTCTGGGAGAAATTTAAAAGAAAAGACAGGAGCACAAGGAAAGAGAATTAAATATCCTCCTTGAACAAGGCAGCAAATATAACAAAAAAAAAGTGCTCCCCAATTCCTCTGCATGTCTCAAACAAACAATGAGGAATATACTTTCAAATAAACCCAAGCCAACAATCATTTGATTTGATGGCTAGGTATGTGCTGAAGAACCCTAGGTATCAGGTCTATCTAATTAACTAGACACCCTATAATAACCCAATTGCAAAAACCCTGAAACATAGCACAGATTCACGTTGAATTCCATCAAACTCTAAGTTATTGTTCACAATACTGGCACCAGATGGCAACTTTACTCCTCTGTGGGTGCTCAGAGTATGAAATATAAAATTATAGGCATCAAGTAGCCTTTATAGGTCATTGATTACTTTGTCAACACAATAATTGATGTATAACCAAAAGGCTAGCCCAGAGCCAAAATAGAACACACTGAAAATTTTATTCTTCAAAATCAAATCAAGCATAAGTTTCTCAAATTTGACAGGGTGGGTATGTAGAGCCTTCTGCACAAAGTAATACTTAATTGTAGCGAAAACCAAACATGCAAACGTCCAGAATATTAATTTACCTATCAAAACAAAGAATAAATCCCTATGAGACAAAATTGGAAGTCCCAATATTAGGAAACCTAGTTAACATTAAACCTTCAATTCCCAAATTGAAACCCTAATAAAAAAATCATTTTCCGACATCATCAGTAACACTTTTATTTCTTACATCTAAGCTTTACCAAGTTGAAGTTTGATGAAAAAATTGAAGCAGATGATATGTTTTAAGAAAATTAAAACTTACTATAAAGCTGTGGGTGAGACTAAGCCAATTTAAGATTATATATATATATACACACACACACACACAGTAAGCTAAAAACATTGGCGGTACTCACAGTTACAGGGCCTAACTTGCATGAGAGTTAATAACGGAAAACTTGTTATTTGATTAGTAGCTACATTCCAAAAACATGTGTCAGAAGAAAATTTCACTTGTTGCGTACTCCTCACATGAGGCACCATAAATAGCTTAGCAATTTAATGTTTACCTAATAGAGGATGCCCAATGAAAGATAGATGAATGCGGATTTGGTGTGGCCTTCCAGATTGAATCTGAACCTGTTAGACAATCCCATCTGAGAAAGTTATGATGCTCCTAAAATCAACACAACCTAAAATGTTGCATTGTCTATAATGCTTATGTAGACCTTTACAAAATCTATATGCATATAATATATTGTTCTTCCTCGTTAATTTTTGAAAAAATGACTATAAGATTTATCAGTTATCACCTAAGATTAAGAATCTTGAGATGAGGCCTTATAATTATGAGCAAAGAGTACTAGGTGCAAATGTGTTTAGCAATATGCTACCTTGGCTGTATATAACAAAATACTAATTATTAAAATCGCAATAATTTTGAAGTAATTCTATCAATAGTAAGTAAGGATAGTTGTAAGTTTTTTTTTTTTCCCACCATATTGCATGTTCCCATCGGATCTGATTTTATGGGGCTGCTGCATTAGGCAAAGGAATATATATGCTCATAAAAGTTAAATTCAGCCACCTGGACCAATGTGCTGTTTCCTTTTATATCTCGCTCTAAAACTTCCACTACACTGAGAGCTGGTTTTCCTGTTTTAATGAAAAGGACTGGGCATGAGAAGACAATTAAATGATGGAAGGGCAAATGTCAAAATAATGAGAAGAAAATTACTGAGTGTTAAATAGGATGGATTGGCAAATATTGAGAGTTACTAAATAAAGATGATGATTAAAGCAAACAAGGAATGATCGAAGTAAGAAAGAGTCATGACTTTCCTTTTGAAAATTATAGTTATGAAAAGAACAATACAACCAACCTGTTGGAGAAGCAACATACAGCCCTTTAGCAACGCCAGGATATTTTATTGTTCCAATTGGCTGCTTGATGATCACCTATAGAGTGAAAGAACCTTCAAGTTGTGAAAGATATGTATGGAAAACATTGTAGTTCTACTAATTCAGTAAAAAATAAAATAATCGTAAATAAGGGGGAAGAAACAACATTTCCCACTTGGCCAAATAGGAAAAACTTCATTTCCCTTTTGATTCACCATAGAGTGGAGAAATGCCTAAATTCAGTATATCTAATGCAATCTTGAACAACAGTCAGAACAAACACACTTAAATGAAGAAGAAAGTTGCCAAAAATACAGATTAAGTTAGATGCAACTTCACCTAATATGTCTAAAATATAACCAGAGTAACTACATAAGCTACTTTAGCTTTAAATATAATTTCTAGAAGTGAAACACCTCCTGTGGAAGAATAAGTTTCGCAATCAATTGGATTTCCACTCGAAGTTCATATAGCTGTCTTATCATCATTAATCATAAATAGACTGCTATTTCTTGTTTTTTATTCCTATCACACCCAAAACGTGACTGTGAGATGCAGAAGAAAATTGAAACAATTATTGTACATATACATGACGAATCATGGCCAAATATCCATGTCAACATTAACTATGATAGAAAATATAAGTTAGTATATTACCTTATCATTGTCCACTATCCCACTTACAAGTGCCCGATATATCTTTGCAATTTTCCCATGCTCCTTGCTGGTATCTCTGTTTTTGAAAACAACAGAATATGATGAAAGAAAAGAGGCAACTAACTTATGTGAAACTTTAACTTAAATCACTACCTCTACTTATTTCTATGTAATCACTTAAGGTAAGTAACATGATAAGACAAACTAAATAACCAGCAATCACTACTATCAGACACTAAATAACAGAGGTGAACAGTGATCTCCTTCCAACCAATCAACATAAAAATCTGTTTTAAAACCCCAAAACAGCTTGGGAAGCTATTCTCTGGTCAAGGATTTAATGGCCAGACAATAGGCAAAACGTGGTTGGATTTCAAAAAATTGATATTATTCGTAAAGTTAATGTTTGAATTAAAGGACAATTGGTGACCTAGTCTTAAAAATTCCTCAATCTCCTCATGAACAAGCATTATTGAAAACCTCCGCAAATAGTTTCTTCTGGGACTTGATTTGAAGTTGGAACAATTTAATATTTCCACATAACCATAGAGACCCCAGAAGAAAAATAAAAATAAAAAAGAGGAAAATATGACCTCCCTTGAAACTAGCATCAACTACATAGACATTCCCAGACCACTATTATATCTCCATATTACCATTTATTCCTTTCTTGAAATGTTACTTAAGTATAACTGTGATTGAGATATCAGAACTGGTCAAAAGCAAGATTTATTGGTCAAATGCCTAAAATATCCTAGATTTGTATGTAATGGCTTTACAAACATTACTCGTGTCCATTTGAAAAGGTTAAGAGTAAAGTCATCATAGTTTTTAGATTTGAAAACTTGTTAGAATTTTGAATATTGTTAATCATGGCTGTTTTAGACATTTGACAATCAAATTTAACATTTCAATTGACTTCTAATGTCTTAACTAACGACTATATTAAGAATACTTTCAAAAGGATTAAGTAATAGAATATTTTAAAAATAAAGAAATATTTTCAAAATAGAAGGGAATTTATCATTTGTGTAATTAATGCTAAATTCAGAGTAAGTCAATATTTTACTCTAAAAATTTGTTGATAAGTGAAATGTTCTTTTATCAGCATAGATTTAAACGTTGATTATTATTACACATACCACAAGGAATTAGACAAAAACCTTTCTCTGCCCTCAATAAAGATATATGGCAACATGGAACATCACATAAATGGATACAAAGATTTTAATCCTCAATAGCCATTAAAAGGAAGTGATATTTGGTAGCATACATAAGCCTCATGATATAAAAACCTTATAACGGTAGGCACTAATATATAATTTTTTGAAAAGGAAATCATTCAAGTTAAGATGTCACTATTTGTAGAAAATAACAATCAGATGCAACAAACCTGTTTCCTCCAATATGAGATGTCCCATCAGCAAAATATGATGCAAGTTGAGCTTTAGCTAGCTTTGTCTTTGCACATAGTAAAATTCCTGAGATGCAGTCAATCAAAATTATGAAAAGAGATAGGAAGTGCCAACCTGGTAAAAACATTAGCTGAGTGGTAGGAAAAAAGATAATTTAGTCAGTCATGCAATGTCAAAGATAGGAATAACTTCGTAGATACCTTTACAACTTCCAGTTAAACTATCAATTAAGAAACTAGTGAAGGGGTTTAAACTTCTCACAACTAGCATCAATATTTTACTCACATCACTTTTTAATTTAAGATAAAATGTCCTTCTCTCATAGAATATTGCAAGTTACCTTTCTGATTTTCACTTGATTTAAACAGTTAATCAATTTTCAATGAACTCATGCTTGCAACATTTCTGAAGTAAACTATGCAATAGTTCAAATCTAACACTTTAAATATCAATGGTATTTAGTGTAACCTGAAGTTCCCCTCCCTAAGCGATGTACTGGAATAGGGTGAGGCCCTTGGCATGCTACAGATGTACTATGATTGTTTGCTAGCCACTGGAGCTGTGTTAATACTGTCCTTTGTTGGAAAAGACCTCCAGGTAGAACTTGCAGGCCAGAAGGCTTATTTAGAGCGATCTGAATTTGAACAACTAATTCATATTAACTTAAGTAGACAACATCACAGTTGATGATTACAAATATTGAAGATCTTCTAATCATTTGCTACTTAAAACAATCTATTCCAATTGGGAGAAACAGGAAAATATTTGAATGATTTAACAGCACTTTAGTACATAGTAATCGCACACTACTTTATATATTAAATATGAGGGCATAAGAAACCATGGTTTCTCATGTTCGTTATGATATTTGAAAGTTAAAAAATAATATATTTATAAAGTTGGTAAAGCAAAAAATTTTAGGACGTGAGATTTCCATTGTTTTATAGTGGGGAGAGATAACAGCAAAATTGTGGCATCCTATTGCTCTAGTATTTGTAGTATACACTAAAAGAGAGAAACCATCCAAAACAATAAAAAAAACAACTTTCCATTCTTGTTTAACAAAACATGCTGAATAGCAATAAAAAATAATAATGTCAAGCTGTCAATTTAACAAAACTGATCAGACAAAAATGTCAGAGCAATTAGCGTACACGAGACAAACATTATGGTATTCTACAATGATAAAAATAAATAAACAAATTAGTTACCAAGTCATCATCTTCATACAAAACTTCAAGCATGTGTGGTGCATCAGGTTCCTTCCATGGAAGCCTATGATAGACTAACTTTGAGCCAACTCTAACATATATTAAAAAAAAATAAATAAATTAGGAAACAACATGTTAATGGAAGGAACTGCTTGTTGTGTAAGAAATAATAGATTTATGTCAAATGACCTGAGGACCGTGCTGGGATCCGTAACAACTCTTCCATCTACTGTTATCTACAGATAACATACTAATTAAGATAAGAACCAACTGTACAGATAATTCATTCCATGCAGTCTACTAATTCATATTCCTTGATGATCACACCTGTTCACTCTGTATACGCTGCAACCAACTGCTAAAAAATCAGTACATTGTTTTCTTTGTGAAGAAGGGGTAGAAGAAGGCCGTAATTTTAAAAGACAGAATGAGCAGTTTTGGGAAACAAGAACAGTTTCTGTAAGAAAATAATTTTACTAAGAGCCTAAAAGAGAAGAAATGTACAAGCAGAAACTTCAGGAAGCTTCCTAAAACGAAAAGAAGCTCAAGAACTGAGAAATGAACAAAAATTTGAAACTATGTATACACACACAGAGCAACAAGCAGACATATGCAGAATGAATCACTATTATTTCCCAAAAATTATACAATGGAAGGAACTGTTCGCTAAAATATATTATTTCACTTCTATGGGCTTAGATAATTCATATTGACAAGAATTAATTAGCTTTTCTATGTATTAAGGGTCAGATTAATGTTTATCCATTTTCACTTGGATTTTGGAGAACATCTGAATAATCTTTGGGATGCTTATCCGTGGTGTTATTTTCCAGCAGTGCATGTACATATGGAAAGAAATACAGTGACTCGTTGGTCGGTGACATAACAGATGCTGCAAATACTCACGTTCATCTTTCTACTGATTTCAACGAAGCATATTCAATTCCTTCTTTTTTCCGGAAAGAAAAAAATAAGTAACACTTAATGACATTAAGCCTGCCCAGCTTCCATATTTCATTTTTCTTCATTTGTCAGCAGGACCGATAGAAAGACAGACATGAGGTGAAAGTTGTTAAAATATTAATTAAACCTAAGCGGGTTCCAGCTTACCCTTGTAAGGGAGCTGAACTCTTGTATTTGCTCGAGTAAAACTCTATCAAAGTCAACCCTGAAATTATTGAAGTACTCATAGTAAGTGAATCGAAACACAATATCTACAACGATTATCAATTTCCCGTTTGGTTACACCTCAAATGCGGGGAGGCGAGTGGGAAACTTGGGAAAAAGAAGACTGTGAACAGAATTGAAATTGAATTCCCTTTTCCTTTAACTCAGCTAAAAACTTGGAGCTTAGAATTAGAGAGCAAAAGAGCACCAGAATCGGAGGCTCGCATGACGTCGTTGTAATAGAGGCCATCGTTGCACTCCGGCCAAGGAAATCCAAATTTCTGAGTATCAAGTGGCGGTGAACAGCTCGCGGCCATTGATCGATTTCGACAGTATCAACTTTGAGCGAAGCAATCAAGCAACTAAGTAGAGCAACGCGAATTATGTAATTTCGATGATAGAATTGCAAATTAGGGCCGAAAAGCGATAGATTTTTTTTTAGGGGAGCGTTTGATGTAAAATTGTCTAATAAAACTCGGCAATCAATTTTTATTTAGGTTAATTCTGCCCAGAATTTGAATGTTTTAGTTATTAAAGTAGTTTGAGATTTTAATTTTGAAAAAAATATAATAACCAAATTATTTAAATTTCTCAAAAAATTAAAGTACTCAATAAAATTATCCTAACGTAATTAGGCCTTTTTAAAAAAGCCCGTAACACATTATGCTACTTATCTACAAATATTTAGCTAGTTTTATCCAAGTCATGCTTTTTCGTATATTTTAATATCATATTACGTCAAACTGACATAGTTATCGATCCCCACATCACTTCCGCAAAATACTGATTTACGAATAACAAAGTTGTTAGCCTGCGAAGTTACCGTTGGCAGTAGAAAGAATAAGAGTTATTGTATTATCAATAACCATATGAGTAAGTTGAAAAACGTATAATTATCATTCTGAGCAATTGTGAGCATCTTCTCTTCACTCCAAAAGATTGGTTTATCGGCCACATTTTCAGATAGAAATTTTGTATTGACCTTCCTGTCAAGCGTGGCATAATCAAAGCTTTACCCTTTTACCTATTTCTTGTTTGTGTCAGTCTTTTTTTATTTTGAATGACTTGCTAGGCTTCATGTTCATCGTGGATGTAAGCTCCTCAATGTTTTTTTTTTGTTCCTTTTGTGTTTTCGTTTCTCCTGTGTGTTAATTTCTTTGTAATGAAAAAAGAAGAAACATAGACAACCAACTGGGATACTGGAGAGAAAACAAGTGCCGGCTTAGTTGCTCTAGCAATGCAAGGGGCAAGAGGATTAAGTTAAACCAAAGCATATAAAAATAAATAAATAAAATCCAAAGTGAACCAATCGAAATGAAAATAAAATTTGCATATTTGAGTATAATTATTATATTGGAATGGCTTAATATCTAATCAAACTGATTTTCAAATTTCCTCTCTTCAAAATACGATATTCACTTTCCTCCACCATCTTATAACATTTTCAGTAGTTACTATTTTGAAAAGTTAAAATGGAATATTAGGTCGAGAGTATTTTAACGAGATCTAAGATTAATTACACCTAATTAAGTTGAACACAACCAAAAGAAATTCAACTTACAATTATCCAAGACGCCAAAGATAGACCACAGACAAAACATCTAAGCCTTTCTGAATCAATTACGTTCTACAGTTTCAAAGAGCATCCAATGACGGAAAACTTCAACTCAAATTGGTAGGGTACGCCTGGCCCTAGCTTTAGTGCAACGCTTGGGCGACGCGTGAGAGCCCCAGTAGCAAGCTACTGAATTGGACCCTCCCCAATCAAAAATTAATTTAATATCATGTGGACCGATGGCCCACGTATCAGATATTAAACTGATAAGAACAGATACTACACTTGATCTTAGCCAAAAGGCCGAGAAAGGTATGAGATTCGATAAGGAATGAGCGCGTTTTTTATATCCGTGTCTTGGCTCTTCCATCTACGACGTTGTCGATGTGGGACTTTGCAATTATACTCACTCTTATAATAAGCGTATTTCCTATTCTTCGTGGCTTCTCAAATTTTGGAATCAACTTGAAGGGCCAAATCATTTCACAGTCTTCTGCAAATTAATTGGCCTTCTCCTGAAGAATTAATTTCTTTCGCCAATCCAGTTTCTATTTTTTTTAGGGTGTAATCTATGATATATATCAAATAATCAAGTATACATGCGTAAATCCTTAATTGATTATCTGATGATGTTCATTGAGTGGAAAATTCTTAATTTATTGTATAATTTCTTTTAAGTTGGTCAGCTTTTACAGTTCCTCCAATGTTGGCATGAAATAAACTTCCATCGCTCAGTTGTTTGTTTGTTTTAAGAAACGAAGAACATATCAAAGAATCATTTTACAAAAAGAAATAAAAGAATACAATTTTAAAATAAACAAAGCACAAACCAGAAAAAATTGTAAAATGAACCTCAAAAAAAAAAAAATCACCATGCCCTCTACAAATTTAGAATAGACAAAGCACTAACCAAAAAATCACATAATTTAATTTAAGATCATGATTGACTTGTATTTTTTTAATTTTTCTCCAACATTTCCACTAATTATATTTTTAAAAATTATGTTCGAACTTGATTGGTTAAAACAAAAATTAAGTTGAATTTTGCTTTTCTTTTTTTAAAAAAAAAAAGTAGACTACTGGTCTACATGTAATTAATTTAAGATCCCGTTTCTTTTTATTTAAGATCTTGTTTCTTTTCTTCTAATTTACATGTAATTAACTTGTTATATACTGTGTTTGTTTAAGACTAAGTGATGCTTTTTAATATAATAAATTTATGCTTATACTATTATTTATATATAGTTGGCTTACATAATAATAATCACATGGCAGCAGGTGTCCTATATATACACTAATTAAATTTTGGCCAACTGTTATGCCATTTTCTTAATCAAATATGAGGTTACACATAAAACTTCACGCATCAAACCATTGCCATTTATATTAAGCAATAGTGTAAACCTAACACCTAAATTAAATATTTAACTCGATTAATAGAATGCACAAGGCCTCAACAATAGTGTCACACTTAGATTACAGTTAAAGTTCTAATGGTAGGATATAGTCTTTCACACGTTTCTCATTTTTTATTATTTTATTTTCCATTTTGACTAAAAATGGCATAACTGTTATTTTTATATGGGCTGCTCTCCACTGTTACTAATGTGACGAGAAGATCCAAGCCATATGATAAAAATTAATTTAATATGATGTGGGCCAATATATGAAACTGATAAATATAAATATTTAATTTTATCTTGCCAAGAGGCCCGAGGAAGATATGAGAGTTGCTTAGCTTCATTTGTGAGTTTCTTTTATAAGCCTGCATTGGCTGTTCATCGATTGCCTTACCATCGATCACTATACTACCAAGCTTTCCAAACCTCATATTCATGTTGGAAGGTTAAATTGTTCTTTCTACTACGAAATAATGGCTTCATTCTCTAGTAATTAATAATTGAATGTACATAAATAAATTCACAGTATTTTATTTTTATTTTATTTTTCTTGTATGCAATCTAACATTTGTTAGTCGATGAAATCAAAATTAATTGAGATACTTTGTTTCTGCTCATTGTTGGTGAAGTGACTATTAAATAATGGAACATACATTTAACTTACTAATTTCTTATGAGACGGATGTTTCACTGGTGTTAGCAATGACTAATCCCAACTGAGAAAAGCAAACTAAATTGAAAACTTTCATAACAGTAAAGAGACACTTCATTTCATTATTAAAAAAGAAAAAAGAAAGAATAATACCGTGCACACGAGCACCCATACAATTCAGAATATAATTTTCACGATTATGTGAATTCAGATTGAATCTGACCATTATATATTTACAGGCAAATTGAGCTATGGTTAATTGAGTGGAACAACTGTAACTTACCGTGTGATATCTTTTAAGTTGGAAAGCTTTTGCTTTGCTTCGAATGTCGGCATCGAACACACTAGATCAATTATTCAGAATAGTTTGACAGACGATAAACATAATGGTTAACCTTTATCATGAGACAAAATATAGGCACTATATTCTTCCAAAACCAACCAAGTTAAATAACTGTGCATTCATATTTGAACCCACGTGGGCCAAATGATTAAAAGCCCACCCCCATAACTAAACCATTTAACTCAATTTGGCAGGGTGCGCCTGGCCCAAGCTGTAGTGCAACGCTTGAGCGACGCGTGAGGGCCCCAGTAGCAAGCTACCGCGTTGGACCCTCCCCAATCAAAAAGTAATTTAATATCATGTGGACCGATGGCCCACGTATCAGATATTAAACTGATAAGAACAGATACTACACTTGATCTTAGCCAAAAGGCCGAGAAAGGTATGAGTTCTCTCCACTGATGAGCGCGTCTTTTATATCCGTGTCTTGGCTCTTCCTTCTGTGACCTTGTCAATGTGGGACTTTGCCAAGATACTCACTGTCTATCATACGCATGTTTCCTATTCTTCCAATGCTTTAATTAAATCTTTAATTGATTATCTGATGATTTAATTGAATGGAGAAATGCTTAATTTATTGTATAATTTCCTTTAATTTGGTAAGCTTTTACTTTCCTTCCAATGTCATGAAATAAATAGCTTAGTTGTTTGTTTTATTTGAGAAACGAAGAACGTACAAGAGAATCATTTTACAAAAAGAAATAAAAGCATACAAGAGTCTTCGAAACCAAAGGAAGCTCAAAAATTGTAAAATGAACCCCAAAAAAACAAGAAATTATCCCCATGCCCTCTACAAATCTAGAATGAACAAAGCACTAAAACAAATAATTAAAAAAAAAGTATTCTATCTCAGATTATTAACACAATAGGGAAGTTAATTAATTTTTGCCAATATGAATGATTCAGTACTTAACCACTTGAAAAAATGATTCATCCCTTTCTGCTTGGATTTTCAAAAACGTTTTAATAATCTTTGGCAAGCTCATGGGTTCAACGAAATCATTTTTGCCAGTATTCTTATAGTATTGAGCTATAATGACTACTGTTATTCCTACATTATTATATAACCTTTTTTTTTGTGGGTAAAATCACATAATTTAATTATTGACCTATATTTTTTATTATTCTCCACCATTTTCCAATATTTTCACTACTTATATTTTCAAAGATTATGTTCAAAATTGACTGGTTAAACATATTGTGACAAAATTTAAGTGGAATTTTACTTTATTGTTTTAAGAAATTAGATTGTAAGATCATACATGTTTCCTTTCTTCCAATTTATATGTGATTAACTTATTGTACAATATTGGCTTAAGACTTAAGCCTTATGTAAATAAATTTATATTTATACTATTAATTATTTAACTCGGTTGAATACCTTTGGTCTAAACAATAATGTAATACTTGGTTGACAAGTGGACACTAATAGAAAGCCACTACGATGGATGTTGTAAAGATAGAGGAAATTTTTCTTTTATTTTTTTAAATTAAAATTTTATACTCACCAATGATAAGCAATCACTGTACTTTCAGGCTTTCCAAACTTCATATTGATGTTGGAGGGTTAAATTGTTCTCCTTTATACTGTGAAATTGTTCATCTTATAACAATTGATAACTGATTTCTTGGTATATTTATTAGCAAATAGGAGTTTGTGTGGTGCATAAAACTTTTAGGAAAAGCGAGTAAATACACTATTTAATTTGTTTTGCTTTTCTCCAATCCAATATTATTGAGTCGATGAAATCAAAATTAATTGGGATTTTTCTTTTTCTGCTGGTAGTTCCTGAGGTGACTATCTAATAAATGACACATTCATTAACTTAGTAATTTCTAATGTGAAGAGTGCTTCACTGGTATTGGCAATGAATATTCCCAACTGAGAGAATCAGATTGATAACATTCGTAACTGTAGAAAGACACTTCGTTTCATCATACAAAAAAAATTTAAGAATCATACCGTGCACGAGCCCACATGCAAGTCAAAATATAATTTTTATGATTATGTGAATCCAGATTATTGAATCTGACCATTATAAATTTATAGACCATATGGTCGTTAAAAATTTTTCTTCAATAAACCCAACCTTTCGGAAAAGGTGTAAAAACTAGTGGTGTTGTTGATTAGAGTAGTTGAACTACCCATCTTACAAATTTCAACTAACAAGTTAGTGCGTCGAATAAGCCAGAACTCTTTTGGTTGAATCAGCCAAGCTCCTCTTTTGGTCAATTGAGCGAAAAGCGTAACTTACTATGTGATTTCTTTTGAGTTGGTAAGTTTTACTTGGCTTCTAATGTTGGCATCGAACGCACTTTATTTTCTGAATATTTTAAGAAACGATAAACATATAATGGAATAAGTTTATCATGAGAAATGCAAAGATACAAGATTCTCAGAAAACCAAAATAAGTTCATAAACTTAAACTAGTCGAGAAAAAGCAAGCATTCACGTCCATTTATTTCTTCACGTATGACGTTCGTTAAAGACCCACGTCTTGCTTTGATATCATTTCATCATATTAAAGCCAGCTTGGCCAACTAATTCAGGGCATAAAGACACATAATAAACCATCTTGGGCCCCTTTGTTCATAACTACTTGTAAGCCCATATTGAATAAGCCAAACCTTAACTCGTATTGGCAGGGTGCGCCTAGCCCGAGCAGTAGTGCAACGCTTGGGCGACGCGCGAGAGTCCCAGTAGCAAGCTACTGCGTTCGACTCTCCCCCAAATAAAAATTAATTTAATATCATGTGGGCCAATGGCCCACGTATCAGATATTAAACTGATAAGAACAGATACTACACTTGATCTTAGCCAAAAGGCCGAGAAAGGTATGAGTTTAACAGAGCGTGAGCACTTCTTTTATATTCACGTATTGGCTCTTCTTTCTGAATTGTCGTCGATGTGGGAGTTTTGCCAAGATACTCACTGTCTACCATAAGCGTGTTTCCTTTATACTTTGAGGCTTTTCAAATTTCGGAATCAATTTTGAAGGCCCAAATTCTTTCACTGTATTGTAAATTAATGGCTTTATCTTGAAGAATTAATTGACATAGTTATTAGCAATCAGATCGGTGCAGGCCAGAAAGCTAAATGGAGAACCATATGTTTCATTTGTATTTTTCTTTCGCCAATCGAGTTTTTGTTTTTTTGTAATCTATTATATCAAATAGCAAGTATGCAATTTGAAATATGAGTAAATCTGTAATTGAGTAGATGATTGTGTTAATTGAATCGAAAAAGCTTAACTTATCATATAATTTCTTGGAGTTTGGTAAGCTTTTACTTTTCTTCCGATGTTGGCATGAAAGAAATTTTAAAGTTCAGTTTTCTGATTGGTTTGGGAAATGGCAAACTTATAAAAGAATAATTCTATGGGTGAGTTTTGAGTTTTTTCCAATTTTCCTCGGATTTTAAAGAACATTTCAATAATCGGCAAGCTCATGGGCGATGATCTGTTCATTTTTGGCAGTATATAATTTTGTGTGTTTAAATCATATAATCTAACTTTAAATCATGATTGAATAATATTTTAATTTTTCTCCATCAATTACAACATTTTTTTGATTAATTATGTTTTCAAAAGTTATGTTCAAAATTGATGAGTTAAAATATTATAATAAAATTTAAGTTGAATTTTTCTTTTCTTAGAAGAAAATTTAAAGGTAAGATCTTGTCATATTGTCTCTTCTAATTTCAGTGTAATTAACTCTCTCATATATGATGTTTGTTCAAGACTTTAAGTCATGCTTTTTAATATAAATAAGATTTTGCTTATTTATTAATTAATGATCACATGGGATTAGGTGTCTTAAATATTATTTCTCTAAACAATCTAACCAACAAGATCACAAGAAATTTCATATACAAAACCCATCACCACTTAAATTTTTCTATTAAGAAAACTTGACACCTAATTAATGCATATATTTTATTCAAATTAGTCCAGGCTTGAGCAATAGTGCAACACTTGGGCAAACAATAAAACGAGAAAGGTAAGGGTAGTTATGTCAAAGAATGCGTCTTTTGGGACCTTTTTTTTTTTTTCTGTTGATTTTTGATGAAATGACTATCAAATAATGATACACTCATTAATTTAATAATTTATTATGTGAATATTTCTTCTTCTTTTTTTGTCACTTATGTGAATAATGCTTTACTGGTATTGAAAATGAATTGTTATTCCTAACTGTGAAACAAATTGAAAGCATTCATAACTTTGAAGAGGCCCTTCATTTCAATGTAGAAAAAAAAAAAAAAAGAATTAAGAATTTTACAGCGCACACAAATAAACAAGCTAGTCAAAATTTAATTTTTAGTAACCTTTCTCGTGAATCCATAGTGAATGTCCATTATATACATACATACAGTAAGGCTTGTTTGGCATATTGTGTAAGATTTGATAAAATAAAACCAATAGCCAAAAAGATAAGATATGATAGGAGTATAATATTATGTGGTCTTTAATGTGACACTATATAAGATATTGTATTAAATAAGATAATATTATTTTATTTTTTGTGACATACTTAATGATATTAGATATAATAAAAATTAACTATTTTGACAAAAATGTCTTTTACCTATATATATATATATTCATCAAAATACTAAAATTTGGTGTCTATTTTATACTTATATAGATTCATACTGATGTGGTAGCTTGGGAAAAATTTAAATTTGAACTAAATCATAGATAAGTAAAACTTTATTTTGGTCCCTCAATTCTTAATTTAGTCTTTCATAAATTTTTTTTTTAATATGATCTCTCACAAATAAGATATTTCTTAATAATGTTGTTCATATTTTTTTAAATTAACTTATTTTTTAAGATATTATTGATAACAATTTTATATGTGAGAGATTAAATAAAGAATGAGGGACTAAATATTAGAACAATTCTATGAGATATCACATTGAAGAATATATATGGGAGACCAAATTGAAAAATATCTCTATGAATTCATATTTTGTAAATTAACTTATTTATGAGATTATTGATAATTGAGGACTCTAATAGAGAAATATAATTGCGTGAGTAACTAAATTAAGAAGACAATTAAGTGAGTGACTAAAGAGAAGGCAATTTTTTTATAAAATATCAAATTGAAATAATATCATATATGTGAAGGACCTTATTAAAAATAATGTTTATGAATTCATATTTTTAAATTAACTTATCTAATAGTTTGCCCTTTCCTCTCTCTACTACAACCACGTTGAAATCATCATCCACTCCTTATAAGATCCTCTAAAATTTGATTGTTTCATAAAGTACAACCAGTCATTTTTTTTCTTTTTAATATCCCTGACTTGGTTACGCATAAACTGTACCTGACATCTTATCTCAAACTAACCCTAGAAAAATTTTCTTTGGTTAAACTTAAAGATTGATATTGGCTTTGAAAGAAGTAACCACATCCCTAAATAAACCCTAAATCAAATTTTGATGCAAGAAAAGCTTGAGCCACTGAATTCAGCTTTATCATAACTTTCCTAATCATCGACTGTCCCAAGCACTTGCTAGGAAAAACACCTTCCTCTTTGTTTAAATAATGTAAATAATTTTGCTTGATAAATAAATAAAAAAAAAGGTCTCATTAGTGCAGGAGTTATCATCAATGACCATATGAGTAAGTTGAAATATGTATAATTATCATTTTAAGCAATTGTGAGCATCTTTTCTTCATTTCAAAAGATTGCTTCATCGTGGGTGTAAGCTCCTCAATGTTTATTTATTTTTTTTCCTTTTGTAATAAGAAAGAAGAAACATAAACAACCGACTGGGATACTAGAGAAAACCAAGTGCCGGCTTAACTGCTCTAGCAATGCAAGGGGCAAGAGAATTAAGTTAAACCAAAGCATATAAAAATAAATAAATCAAATCCAAAGTGAACCAATCGAAATGAAAATAAAAATTTCATATTTTAGTATAATTATTATATTGGAATGGCTTAATATCTAATTAACTGATTTTCCAATTTCCTCTCTTCATAAAACGATATTCACTTTCCTCCACCATTTCATAACATTTTCAATAGTAAAATATTTGAAAGTTCCTTTTGTAAGATCAAAGATTAATTACAGCAAATTAAGTTTAACACAAGTAAATGGAATCTTATTCACAATCATCCAAGACATAAAGGAAGACAAAACATGTTAACCTTTTAGCCCAATAATTCGTACAATTTTATAGCCCAACCAACAATACTAATAAGGCTCTTCTAGCCTTCACAGTCAGAAAACTGTTCTGGGTGATTGTTTGAAATTAAATAAAATGTAAATGGGTAATATTCCGGTAATAAACTATTACAATACCTTTTAAATTGATCAGTTCTCTGTGAATCAATATTTAAAACCTTATCGTATTAAGCTATAAATATGCAATATAACAATAACGGTCATAATTTCATTATATGGAAATTAAGTCGGTCAATGGTACAAAGCCCTTGGAAATTACATTAATCGGTTGAGGATCTAAAGCCCTCAGAGAATTTTTATCATTGATCAATAGTACTTAGCCCTTGGATATATATTTATCTATTAATGATCTACAACCCTCGGAAAAATCTTTATCATTTGTCAAGGGAACTTAGTCCTTGGTAATTTAAATCAAACGGTCATGAGGCATAAGCTCACACTATTTAGCACACCTAGTATTCATTTTTCATACAACCCTCTTTTTATGATTTTTGCATGGCATCACATACAATTCATAATTCAAGACTAATCAAGTTTAGCAAATTATGCTATCCTATAACGATGTAACAGTAAACAAAGATCATATAACATGTTATATGGTTGGAAGAGATATTACTTACCTGGTTGGTGAAATAATATAAAATAACCTTGCCTCTTTTCTCTTGGTTATAAGATAATTCACCAAATAATTCGTATATCACAAAAGTACAATTTCCTCAATTCTCATAACTAATACAAATTAATTTAGGATCATTCTAATGCCTCTTAACAAGTTCATAAATGGAAAAGATTTACTAAAAACAACAAAAATATCTATAATTCTTATACTAACTCATAACATCAACTTAACACATCATTCAAATTAAAAAGAATTTTCTTCTTTTAGTTCATCACATTTGCATTATCAAACTCACGTCAAACTTCCTTATTTACCACTAAAAACAAGCCTTAACTCATATTTCTTGATTCCACCACATAACTTACTCAAGTTTTTCATCAATTTAAATTCACTTCCTTATAAACTTACTAAATTTTCAAATTCATCTAAAATTACCATACTTTAACTCTTCCTTTCACCTTCAACCAAGCTTAGCTATGAAGAATAATAATATATCATTTCTTAGTATTCCTAAACTACCAACTTAAACCATTAAATTCTAGAATTATACAATTCTTTGTTCAACCCCAAGAATATGGAAAATTTTTAGTTTAGTCCCTAGAAGAACTAATATAAAAACCTTGTCTAAAAACATGCTTTTATGGCTGAAATTTAACGGGAAAGAATCGAAAATCTATCTACCATAAACATTTTCATGAAAATCGAGCAAACTTACTAAAAAATCATTGAAAATCCTCTATTCTCAGCTACTAACAGTAGACAATAGAAAGGAGCTATTGTCGTTAAAAAACTTGAGCCACGGCAACCGGAAATGAGCTTCCAATGATGGGGGATGCAAGTTAGAACTGAGACGATGGTGGAGTAGAGGGCTGACACAACAAAAGGAGGAACCGAAAAAGAAGAATGAAAACCCTGTAGAAAAAAAAAAAAAGGATCGTGTAAGAGAAGAAAGGAAATGAAGGCATTTTGGTCATTTCACCTGGCATAACACATGACAGCACCAGAAAAATTTTGAGGGAGGAGGAAGTTAGGCCTTGAACCCTTGCCATTAGACTCAGAGTGTCATACCTTACCACTAAAACATAATTCATTATTTAACTAATAACATACACCATAAATATTTATATTTTTACTCTTTTTAAGAATAAAAATTTTGCATCATACTTTACAAGTGTTACAAAGAGCCTTTGAAATTTGATTGCTTCATAAAGTACAGCTAGCCTTTTTTTTTTTTTCAAATCCCTAACTTGGTTACACACAAACTGTACCTAACATCTTCTCTCAAACTAACCCTAAAAAAATTTTCTTTAGTTAAACTTAAAGATTGATATTGGCTTTGCAAGATGTAACCACATCCCTAAATAAACCCTAACTCAAATTTTAATGCAATAAAAGCTTGAGCCACTGAATTCAGCTTTATCATAACCTTCCTAATTATCAACTGTCCCAAGCACTTGCTCGGAAAAAAAACACCTTCCTCTTTGTTTAAATAATGTAAATCGTTTTGCTTGATAAAAAAAAAAAAGTCTCATTAGTGCAGGAGTTATCATCAATGACCATACGAGTAAGTTGAAATACGTATAACTATCATTCTGAGCAATTGTGAGCATCTTCTCTTCACTTCAAAAGATTGGTTTATCGGCCACATTTTCATATAGAAACTCTGTATTGACCTTCCTATCAAGCGTGTCATAATCAAAGCTTTTCCCTTTTTACCTATTTCTTGTTTGTGTCAATCTTTTTATTTTGAACGACTTGTTAGGCCTTATGTTCATCGTGGGTCTAAGCTCTTGAATGTCTTTTTTTTCCCCTTTTGTTTTCGTTTCTCCTGTGTGTTGATTTCTTTATAATGAAAAAAGAAGAAACATAGACAACCAACTGGGATATTGGAGAGAAAGCACGTGCCGGCTTAGTTGCTCTAGCAATGCAAGGGGCAAGAGGATTAAGTTAAACCAAAGCATATAAAAATAAATAAATAAATCAAATCTGAAGTGAACCAATCTAAATGAAAATATAATTTGCATATTTGAGTATAATTATTATATTGGAATGGCTTAATATCTAATTAACTGATTTTCAAACATACGCTCTTCATAAAACGATATTCACTTTCCTCCACCATTTTATAACAATTTCGGTAATGACTCCTTTTGTAAGCTATGGTCCAATATTTAAAAGTATTTTGCAAGATCTAAGACTAATTACAGCTAATTAAGTTTAACACAAGAATATGGAATCCTATTCACAATCATCCAAGACTTAAACAAAATATGTAAACCTTTTGGCCAATTAATTCGTACAATTTTACAGCCCAACCAACTGCTAAAACTTGGACTCTTCTTGGTAGGGTGCGCCTGGCCCTAGCTTTAGTGCTGCGCTTGGGCGACGCGTGAGAGCCCCAGTAGCAAGCTACTGGATTGGGCTCTCCCCAATCAAAAATTAATTTAATATCATGTGGGCCATTGGCCCACGTATCAGATATTAAACTGATAAGAACAGATACTACACTTGATCTTAGCCAAAAGGCCGAGAAAGGTATGAGTTGTACGGGGACTGAGCGCTTCTTTTATATCCACATCTTGGCTCTTCCTTCTGAACTGTCGTCGATGTGGGACTCTGCAACTCTGAGCCTGAGGCTTTTCCACACCCTGGAATAAATTTGAAGGCCCAAATTATTAACTGTGTGCTGTAAATTAATGACTTTATCTTGAAGAATTAATTGGCATAGTTATTAGCAATCAGATCGGTGTAGGCCAGAAAACTCAATGGAAAAGAGTATAAATCCATGTATTTCATTAGTATTTTTCTTTCGCCAATCGAGTTTTTTTGTTTGTAATCTATTATATCAAATAGTCACGTATGCAATTTGAAATATGGGTAAATCTGTAAATGAGTATTTGATTATGTTCGTTGAGTGGAAAAGAAGCTTAGCTTATATATATATATATATATATATATATATATATATATATATATATATATATATATATATATATATATATATATATATATATTTTTTTTCCCCATCATTTTCCAACATTTTCACCATAGTTTCAGAAGTTATGTTCGAAATTGATTGGTTAAACATATTGTAGCAATATTTAAGTTGAATTTTGCTTTTCTGAAAAATAAAAAGATTGTAAAATATCACTCTCTTTCTTCTACTTTACATGTAATTAACTTGTTATATAGGATGTTTGTTTAAGACTAAGTCATGATTTTTAATATAATATTTAATTATATCTAGCTGGCTTATATAATAATCACATGGTATTATGTGTCATAAATCTACACTAATCAAATTTTAGATCACTGTCAAACTGTTCGCTCAATTAATTCGAGGTCATACAAAAATCTTCACTAATATCAAACTATTGCCAGTTAAATTAAGCTATAGCGAAAGTCTAGTACCTAAAAAAACATGTTGGAGGGTTCTTTTTTTTTTTTTTCGTGTCTCCAATACAATATTTTTTTGCCGGTGAAATCAAAATTAACTGCGATATTTTTTCTGTTGATTATGGGTAAAGTGAATATTAAATAATAATACATTTATTAACTTTAATAATTTCTTATGTAAGGAATGCTTCACTGGTATTAATTGACAATGTATAAATTATTCCAGCTGAGAGAAACAAATTGAAAGCATTTATAACTAAAACGAGACGCTTCATTGAATCAGCCAAGCTCCTCTCTAGTTAATGGAGTGGAAAAACTTGACTTATAATTTCTTCTGAGTTGGTAAGCTTTTGCTTTTATTCTGATGTTGGCATCAAACACACATTATCACTTAAATTTCTGATTATTTGGAGAAACGACAAACATGTAAAAGAATAATTTTTTTTTAAGAGAAACGAACAAAACATGATTTTTCGGAAACCAAAATAAGTTCAAAAGCCGTTAAATGAGTCTGAAACCAAAAATAGGGCCTGTGTGATTCTGTTTAGTCAGTTTATTTTTCAGAATAGTTCTGTAAATAAAAAATTAGAAAAAATTGTTGAATAATATGCGTTAAAAACACATATAAAAACCAAAAATTAAAAGAAAAAATCTCTTTGAAAAAAGTTATTTGAAAACAAGTTTTAAAACAGATGAAAATGAACAAAAATTGTTTGATTCAATTATTTTATGTAAGTGATACCGGTATAATTTTAAGATAATTTAATATCACTGTTAATTTTATACAAAATGAAATATAAATTGGATATTTTTATTACTTAATTTAACATTACTTTAGCTAAAATCTTAATAACAACATTTATCAATAGTATGGTTGAGATTTAAAAGTAAGTGTGTGTGTGTGTATATATATATAATAGAGCAAGAAAACCGAACCATGCGCAATTGGGAAGTTAACTGGTGCGTCTTGTTGCTCTGCTTCATAGCTGGAAGCGATGGTGCAAGAGGATGAAAAGAAAGCCAATATAGTAAGGATAAAATTACAAAATTGACATTATTGAATGTTCTCTTTAGAGAATCAAAATATTCCAAACAACTAAAAGCACATATGTCACGTTCTTTTGTTCTCACAAACAACTAAATAAAATAGTTGTTTCAAATTTCTTTATATGGCATTTGAAACTTGTTATCCTTAGATCATCTCCATTCTTTCTCACAATTTATTTATGACTAAAAGCTTTACAATAAATTTAATTCTACGCTTATATAAATAAGCATATCCAGCTGAGCCCTCCTCTTATACCATTCGATCCCTATCACTAGAATTTCACTGGGTAGGGCGCGCCAGGCCCGAGCTGTAGTGCAACGCTCGGGCTACGCCTGAGTGTCCCACTAGCAAGCTACTGCATTGGACTCTCCCCAATCAAAAAGTCATTTAATATCGTGTGAGCCATTGCCCCACGTATTAGTATTAAACTGATAAGAACAGATACTACACTTGATCTTAGCCAAAAAGCCGAGAAAGGTATGAGTTGTATGGGGAGTGAGCGCTTCTTTTATATTCACTTCTTGGCTCTTCCTTCCGAATTGTCGTCGATGTGGGACTTTTGCCAAGTTACCGCCTGACTGTCATAAGCGTGTTTCCTATACTCTGAGCCTGAGGCTTCTCAAACCGTGGAAATTACTTTGAAGGGCCAAATTATTTACTACGTGCTGTAAATTAATGGCTTTATCTTGAAGAATTGATTGCCATAGTTATTAGAAAGCCGATCGATGTAGGCCAGAAAACTCAATGGAAAAGATTTCAATCCAATATTTCATTTGTGTTTCTTTTCGCCAATCCAGCTTTTTTTTTTTTTTTTTTTAATGTACTCTATGAACTCAAATAATCAACCATATCATTCGAAATATAGGTACATCGTTAATTGAATATTTGATGATATTAATCTGGCAAACATATTGAAGGATAATATTATGAAGAAAAATGAAAAATACATGATTCCCCAAAGACCAAAAGACGCTCAAGTTGTGAAATGAGCCCAAAAAAATACAACAAATTATCTCCATTCCCTCTGCAACGCAAGAATAAACCAAGCTCCCAACAAAACAAACAAAAGGTTCTAGCTCAAAAATGATTTACTGGAAGAATCAGTTGGCTAGAAATTCATTATTTGAGGTCCATGGGTTCGAATCAATTATATTGGTATGGATTAAAACTTCTCTATTGTATTATGGGTGAGTTTTGAATTTTATCTAATTTTCCTTAGATTTTGAAGAACATTTCAATAAGCTTTGGCAAGCTCACGGGTGATGATCTGTCCATTTTTGGCAGTATACTTATAGTATTGAGCTATAATGACAACTGTTATCTGTATATGTTTTTATCGTTAAAATCATATAATCTAATTTAAAATCAATATTGAATAATATTTTAATTTTTCTCCATCATTTTACAACACTTTTTTATTATTTAAACTTTCAATAATTATGTTAAAAAATTGACTGGTTAAAGTATTGTAACAAAAAGTTGACTTTTTCTTTTCTTTAAAGAAAATAAATTTTAAGATCTTGTGATCTTGTCTCTCCTAATTTGCATGTAATTATCTCGCTTCTTAAAAAAGTTAATATATAGATAAACTTACTCCCTCTCATATATGATGTTTGTTTAAGTCATGCTTATTTTGAATATAAATAAGATTTTGCTTACACTAATAATTAATGATCACATAGGATTAGGTGTCCTAAATATAAAACCCTTGCAACGCTTGGGACTGAGGCTACGCCTAAGGACCTTGTAAAAAGCAAAGATGATGGGCCCTCCCCAACAAAAAATTAATTTAACATCATAATTTAAACTAATAAGAATATACTCTGCATAATTAAAACTAATAAGAATAATTTCTTATGTGAAGAGTGCTTTACTGGTATTGGGAATGAATAACTAATCCCAACTAAGAAGCAAATTGAAAGCATTCATAACTTTGAAGGGACCCTTCGTTTCAATATACCTAAAAACCATTAGAATCAAACAATACACACAAGTAAACATGCGAGTCAGAATTTAATTTTTACTATATGTCACTTAAAATCCAGATGGAATCTGACCATCACTTAAATCCAGATTAAAATTTTATCTTTGATGTACCCAACCTTTCGGAGAAGTCTCAAAGTTTATTAGAGTAGTTCAACTACCCATCCTATACATTTCAACTAACAAGCTCTTAGTTCTTACGTTGAATAAGCCAGACCTCTAGTTGAATCAGCACAGCTGCAGTTTAGGTCAAGCTCTTTTTCATATGCTTTGGTCGGAGGCGTTGCCTTGCTGCTTATGTACTCAAATGTCAGCAAAATTTTGACCCGAGAGATATAGCATTTCAAAAACTATTTATTATTCACATTCTCTATCTTTGGCCAAAGCATCGACTTGTAGTTGATCAACATGAACACTGACCACGGAATTTTTGGCTTGAAAATGTATAAAAGGCCACACATTCCAATCTTTATGTATGATACTAGTTTGTACTGAACAAAATGAAGCGTCGTTAAAATAGAGTATTAATAATAGAAGGAAAGGAAACAACCTCAAGGGGAGAACATATTCATACTTTTATTTCCTCATCCTCCAAACGAGGCACTCAAATTAAAATGGATCAATAAACTGATAGTAGCAGAAAGTACACTCTGCAAACAGAAGCGATTACACAAATAACAAATTAATCATCAGCAAAATACATCTGTTGATGAAGGTCCAGCCAACTGAAGAGCACCTGCATTCCAGTTCACGGTGTCACTGCAGTGTCTCTCTTTTGGTTTAACCACTTGTAACTGGGCTGAACTGACAGAGAAGTCAGAGGTTTCTGTTATAGACAGCTTTCTTGATGCAACAGCCTTCAGCCTGTACCGCTCTGCCCTAGAGCCAATTACCTGACCTAACACTGATGCGGCAATGGTAAATGCCATAGCTGATTTAGGCATCAAGACAGACTTCCTTAGAATTGCTATGAATGGAACAGCTGCATGGACAGCAGCAAACCATGATGGTGAGAATTTCTTGGTATGTTCTCTCCAAATTCCCAGAGGAACATTAGCTGCCATTCCCAACATCCCAATCACGAGAACTTTTGTGGGTAGAGACTGGGGTCGTAGGTTCTTTGCAAATGCAGTACGTGCCAGAGCTGCCCGGGCTGCAACTACTGCTGGTGGGCACTTGAATTTCATTCCTGGAGGGGGCTGAAGAACCTTTGCAACAAGTGGAAGAACGTTGCTAACAGCTCGGTATGACTTTGCAATAGGACAGTTCCCTGTTTGCAGCCACTCATTGCTCAACGCCTCATGCTTTGAACTATCCTGAAAAACCAGTTTGACATGCGTCAGGGACAGTGAAAAAGTAATCTGAATCATGATTTAAAGCTCTACTTTCAGCTAGTCATGTTATTTTAAGAAAAGTTTCAGTACTATCGCAAAAAGGAAAAAGGACAAGTTTCAATGCATACATATCAATGTTATCTTTAAATACACATAAAATTATAGAAACCAAAAATGAAACAGAGAAATCAAGTTATTGTTGATAAATCTATAAGAGCAAAACTCAAATTAGCAACCCCAAACATGATATTTATGATGTTAAAGCATCCGAGGATTTTCCCATGGAAAATGATTTAGAAAATTGCTAATTCAGCAGGTTGAATATACTATACCTGTGAAGAAGGTTCTTTTTTTGATGATTTGGATTTTCTTTTCTGATTGTTCCACTTCTCAGAAAATGAATCAAAACTGAAAGGCCCTCCAAATCCAAATGAAGATAGACTGATAGTTGCTGCCTTTGCTGCTAAGGGATTGAACTGGGATGTCGGAGGCTCGGGCTTCACTTTCTCTGAATGCTGAAAAGATCTTTCAGATAAGGGGACTACACCATCACTACCATGGAAAAGTCTAAATGCCAGGTCAAAATTGGGACCATCTTCAAAAATTGGACCTTTAGCCCCACGCACCTGTGTAAGAGAAAGAGATATTTGTCAGTCCCTCAGTTTCTATTGTCTCTAACAAAAGGACAGATATATCATTCAAAAGCAGATTTAAGTAACATGTTTTACAGATAATTTCAATAAGTATTATAAATGAGTTGGGGATCAGCAGCTCTTTAGATAGGTCCTAATATATATCTTTCTGGCCTAATTTGTTAGATAGGTCCTTAGAGAAATATGCTGGTTATTATTCTCAACAAACATGCTAGGTGAGCAAAAGGAAGACTTACAGGCACTGGGAAAGCCAATGATGAAGAGAATGAGAAGTTAGTAGGCTCATTGATGTTCCTCAGGAATGGACACCTAAGCATGGAGTCCTCATTTAGATCTCTGGAGAAGAAATCCATCCTTTTGTTGCAAATTTAGAAGATCTGTAAATGGAGCTAATGCATTAATAAGAAAACTCATTCACAGAAGTACAGGTGGTGAATTGAATCAAAATTATCTATCAATGTTGATATGAAAGCCAAGATTTTATGTGCTGCTCAGCATTGAGGATATTTCTATTTCTATATTTCTAAAGTTGTATTCAAGTCTTTAATTCGGAAATAAGGTTCTAATACCTGTCGATCTGCTTAAAATGTAAATATTAACTCATCAAGATCTATTCATAGTGCCACTTGTTATTTACATAATTTGAATCCAATAAATTTCAAGACACAATTACTAGTTGATTTATTTACATACATCAATAAAAGTTCAATTTCAATGAAAAGCCAGTTCAATAATCAATTATCCACCTTGGAAAACAACTGTTCATTGAGCAAGACAATAAAACAGCTTAAATATTGAAATGTAACAAGGGTTTGCATAGAGTCACACAGAAGGGAATTTTCATGAAGCACAGGCGCTGATGGAACTCTTAAATCAAATTAAGGAATTCAAACGCACATCACTTTGTTTTTTACTGTATGTCAGCAATCAGCAATTAGAAACTAAAATAAGCAGTTTGGTACAAAGTTTGAAAACAAATACTCAAACAAAAATAGTGGAGGACTAAGTGAAACCAATTCTCATAATTCTGATAAACCTGAACAGATGAAATCGTATGCTGTAAGCTCCAATACACTTAAAATCAGACTAATATCCTCAAAGTCTTCCATGCAATAACAATATGATTGGGCACACAAACTAATGAAGTCCACAAATCCAATTCCGAACTCATCTGATGAAGCATAACTCTCCTTTCAAAAAGTTTAGAATCTTAATTCTTTTTCATTTTTTATGATTTCTAAGGCACAGGGAAAATATACCAAACCCGTCAGGAATTGGACTTAGCGATTCAGTAATTCCCCCAACTATGATAATAAATAAGCGAGTAAAGAATTCAGCAAAATTAATCATTCCCACTTCCCAGAATGTAATAAACGATGAACCTTGAGGTTCAATTAGCTCTGATCTCTAATTCCCCCAAAGTCAACTCAAGGCTGAATTGGAACGAGTATTCTGAATTCAAGCTCCTCAATCCAGAAAAGACAAAAACGTACAATAAAGAAGAAGCATGACTTAAACCCCTCTAAGGATTTGTACATACAGTAATAAAAGAGAAAAAACAGATCCAAAAGTCACAAACTTCTCTGCAATAGTACACCAAGAAAAACGAAAAACAGTTCAAATGGGGATTACAGTACAACAGCCCATCAAACATCCAAATTTGCAAATAAACATTCAACTAGAAATCCCCCATTACAGAAACGGAAAACCAATCAGACCCAACAGCAACAAATAAGCGACCAAAATAAGAATAAATTGAAACAAAAAAAAAAAGTAAACAATCAAAAAATCAGAAACCACAGATGAGTACCTTTCGGAGGTTACAAGGGGCACACGCCGAGAAAGCACTAGAATTTCTGATGTGGACGAAGAAAGCAGAGAGAGAGAGAGAGAGAGAGAGAGAGAGAGAGAGAGAGAGGAAAGAGACGAAGAAAGCAAGGAATCGAACCACACGGTTGGTGAAATTGCAAGAAAGAAGATGCTCCAGCAGTCTAGGCAAAAGGAAAAGAAAATGCTTTTTCATCTTCGTTTATATATTTTAAATAATATTTTTATTATTCGAACGTGTTAGGGATAGAGAATGAAAATAAAAAGTCAAAGTTGGCTGTGGTATCCACACGCCAAACTGGACCTGCTCAACTTGGAATTAAATATTATGATTTATGAGATTTTGTTTGAATTTTATTTTTATTTGGTGGGTCTTCCTACCATACTTGGTGTGGCAAAAAATTTTGGCACTTATTATAGTTTCTGTAGATTTTTATTTCATCGAACAATAGTAGATTCCTTTCACACTCCCAAACCTTTGTATAATTTTTTTTTAGTACAAGTGCATATTTCATCTAAAAGTATTAGTTTTGATTTCGTCATAAATATTTATTTTATGTTAATCTTATTTTATATATTTGAAAATTTTACTTTGTATAAATTTATATATTTCAAGAACATTATAAATAACTTTCAGTGACTAGAGTGTATATATGTATATATATATTGCCTCTTGGTAGTTTTCTTCCTTATCTTTCACTCGTCCTGGTTCCTCTACTCTTACAAAATCGGCTTCATGTCATTTTGTATCATTTTAATAATCAGTTATAATCAAGATCAACAAGTTTTCAGTTGGATTAAAAAATATATTAATTATGATCAAAGGACCTTTTCAATCCAAAGTAAAAGAGAGAGATAAAGAAAGCCGAGCAAGTTTTGAAATTATCTGTAAGTTTAATATAAGATTTTTTTTTACAAAATAAAGTGTAATTTATATTTAATAAATAATATATTTTATATTAATAAAAATGATCTATTTTCAACTAAATGAAAAACAAGTAGCTATTTTATTTTTTTTAATAACCAATTAAAAAAATTATACTAATTAGATCTATACATTAACTGGAAATCGAATTTCATATAATAAATATAGTATTATTAGACAATTAACTATTTCTTTAAAATAAAATAAATTTGACTGAAAGTGACCATAACTCCACCCAATTCAAAATGACAGGAGTTTAAGTTGGGTGGGTTGATCTAGGCAATAATCACCCCTCTAATAAATTATATAACGTTCAGCGGGAAAATAACGGAAATGGAGACTCAAAAAAGAAAAAAAAGAAAAAAATGATAATTATGATGTCACATTATGTAATAAAAAATACTAATTAAAGCAAGAATTTGCATAGGAGGAGAAAAACACATTTATGACAAAAATATTAAATATATTTTGAAAACTAAAATAGGTTTTGACTTAGTTTTGATATGCCAAATATTATATGTAAAGTAAGACTAGGATCGAGTCCAAAAAAGAAATATGTAACTATAAAACCTCGCTGAAAAAAAACATAAAATAAAATAAAAGGGACAGCTTTAAGACCTAGAACCAGCCATTGATTGAACAGGTCGTTGTTCATTTTTGGTATATATCTATATAGATGTCACGGTTAGGATCATACGTAGGGTACATCTTTACTTTGTTTCTTTCTTTTTTCCTTTTGCCAAAAGTTAAACTAAAAAAGATGTGAAAAAAAAAAATATAATAACAGAATCACATGTAATTTTTTTAAAAATTTTAAAAATTACACTGAATTTTTTATTTTATTTATTAATAAATTTAAAGTTTTACATGATGCGTTTCTCTTAAAAATATAATTCATTAAAAATGAAATTATGATCTTATATTTGATTCTATGATAAACTTGATTATCTTAGCATACTATTGAAAAAGAATTTACAATCTCATATCTAAAACGTTAATTTTTTTTATAGAAAATAAATCAAAGAATAGCTTTTTCTCACTATTTACATATATATATATATATATAAATATTAAATGGTAGGCAAATTGAATATCGTTTTAAAACAGGAAAAATATTATATATGATTCACCAGACATCTTAAAAAATTTACATATTCTTATTTTTCAAGCATCATAATAACGTAAATTCTTGATTTTATTTTACAAACCATGCTTCTAAGCGTTCATAACGTAACTTTTAATTTTTTCTTATATTAAATTTTGATAGGTAATAAAATTAAAATTTATTTCCTTACTAAGCTGATATATATAATCTTATAATCACATATCTTATCCTTCATCCTCACTTTATACAGAATAAATTGCCTGCGGCTGGGGCGCTATCGACAAGTATAACTTTAATTTTACTGTTAATTTTGACTTCTAAAGTTATCCATTCAGTAACTTAATTCTTAAAGGTAAATAGTTAAATATCTACAATCATTTTAATATCAACAATGGAATGTGAACTGCAATAATTAAATTGTAAAAAATTCGAATTCCATGAAATGGGTTTGGAATTCATTTATTCCGATGTGCCAAAATATGAAAATAATAAACTTTGGTCCTCGAGATTAATGCTATTAAAATAGCACAATTTACACACCACTTTCTCGTGTTGGAGTTAATCCCCAAACGTAATCTTATATTAACCAGATCCAAATCCAATATAAAGATGGATAATGGAAGGGAGAGATAATGCAATGCGCAATATTGAGCTCGTGATAAACATGGGATGAAACTAACACTGTATTTACTCTATATGTTTTTTCATTATTTAAAGCATCCGACTTTTTGGTTTAGGGTTTAGAACAAATATTTTTTAAGACAAATATTTTTATTTTCATCCCATTACAACTTTGAACTTGGGATGCGATAGATAAAAAAACACATACCCATATGTGCCAACTTATACTAATATATTTATTATATTATTATATCGTAAGTTCCTTCGAAACAGCTGGATCTCACTCCCAATAGCAATTAAAATTCTTAATTAATTTTCGATCAAAATCATTAATGAGACCTAACTATGCCGACAGTTAATGTAGATAGGAAAAGGACAACTTTGACAAAAAAAACCAAAAGAAGAGGACAAAATCATTATAATTTATTAAAAATTATGACAAACTAATGGTTAAATACTTAGGATAAAATACGCTTTTGATTCTTTACTATTAATTGAAATCTCACTTTTTTCTTTAATTTTATGTAGTTTTAATATAGTTTTTTTTAACTTTATTTAGAATTTTCTTTCATTCTTTAATATTATTTAATTTTAATTTAATTCCTTAGTTTTATTTTAAATTTAATTTTACATTTTAAAATTATTTGGTTTCAATTTTGGTCTTTTACTTTACTTTAAAATTTATTCGTTGATTTTATTTTATCCCAAACCCTTTTTAGAAAATTCACTCAAATTTTCTTCCCTCCAGGGCTATCAAATTCAAACTTACATATTTAGACTTTGTATGATTTAAGAACACTGATAAACAAATTGGTCTAATAACTCTAACATAAGAAAAACAACATTAAAAACAATAAATAGCATATGAATTTTTTTTTTCCAAAGACTTAATATCAAGCTGTATAAAACTTTCACTTGTCATAATATTATTAAATCATAACAAGAACCTAAAAAATATAGCTAAGTTTTCTTTATTATAAATTTTTTTGACATGTCATTAATAATTAATTTATCTTTACTGGAGTGGTTTTACCCAAAGATTTCTTGTATGTGTGATACCAAAGTGGTACGCTGGAAGAAAGCTAAAGAGAAAGATACATAGGCAAGCGGTAATGATTCACTTAAACAGTTAAACCATGAGCAGATGTGCTAGCCATCTAAAAGAGCCAGTAGATATTAAAAATCTGAAACAATCAGAGAGAAACCCAATGCTCCATCGTTGTCTTCTGGCACTAAACAAATCAACAGGAAAGGAATCAGTAACTTAAACATGAGGTGAAGGAAGGGGCTTAAGAGAGTCATCAGAGCATCATACAACCATCTCGGGAGTCTGGTTAATCATGAGATCTTCTGTATTCGGGCTTCAACTCATACGTGCCTTGATTAGCTCCTTTGTTATTGTAGACACAAAGTTCTTTAAGTATATCTTTCACATATTGCTGCAGCAAAGCAACATGTCAGTCCAGCACTTTTAATACAAGCACTACTAACAGAATAGAGGAATTCTTAGACCAAATTAATCATGGATGGACATAAAAACATGTTAGAAGTGAGTTCTAAAGATAAGTCGTCTTATATGCATATATGTATTACTCTGGTCTATTAATTTTATTTAGGCCATGTTTGCCTAAGAATTGCTCAACAAGAGAGGACAAAAATTTGGGAAATGAACTTATTTCAGGTACTTTAGTGAGCCAGTATTTCATCCATTGATCAATCACATCTGCTAAAAAATCAGAAACTGGGTCAAGTGGTATAGAGAGGGCTACATGCATTCCTTCAATGGTCTTGGAATGTTCATTCGTGGCAACTATTTTCCCTATAGAAACAAGGTGGAGGGAGATATCGTAAGTTTTGCACACACATGGAGTGCTTGGGAGCAGCTCTCCTACTATATATACAGAAAAAACAATAATTTTGTGTTTACTATCAGATTCTTCAATAAAAATTTTTACATTTTTTATTTTAAATTTAACAACACATTATTGACTCATTCAAAAGAGCTTTTCAATGTCATATGTCATAAACTAATTAAAGAACTCGATAGCAAACATCTCAAAATTTGCATATAAATTATTTGTGTCTGAAAATAGCTTGCTGGAATTTAGAAGCCCCTAAACTTGAGCCACCTCTATCATGTATGCAGAGTGTCTACTATCTAAAAACCTGCATACCCCCTATAAGCAACACATTCTTCATGGTTAGAATAGAAAGTGTAGTCCTTTTATGAAGCTGATAATAACCACTGCACATTGTTTGAAAAAAAATATCTTGTTCATGACTGTGCTGCTAGGATATGTCTCATAACCTAAGTCTCATAAACTACAGCTGAATATTAAAAGAAACATATAGCTAAGAATACATACTTCAGGTTGGTCAGTTTCTTGTATGAGTTGTTTTAAACTCCAATTTGGCTGTCGTTCAAAGAGCTTAAACAAAATCTCTTCCATCTCTCCACGGTCCCTTCTTGTTCTCTTTGTTTCAGTTCCTTTGGTTGGAGTTTTCTTCTTTTCCTAAATCAACACAAAAGCTTCTGTTACACCTAAAAGCACAAATTTCTAATAAAGCATACAATAAATGCACAAGCTCAGTGGATAAAGTCCCTAGCTCCACTTCTTCCCCCCTCCCTCCCAGGCTCCCACAGATATATGCTGCCAATAATTGAAAATTTATTTATGGGCAACCTAAGCCCCTCCCTCTACCCCCCCTTCCCTCCTTTTTTTTTTTCTTCACTATGTAAAAAAAAGAGAACATGACAAATTGAACATTCATGTCCATCAAATTATAATATGAAAAGGAGATGCAAATGATGCCAAGAGGAGGCAAAGTATAAGGAAAAATTATCAGTTCAACTTGGTTTACAAAATATATGCAGACCAAAGTCAATTATGAATATACACATTAGTATGTCAAGAATACTTTTTAGTGGACTACACTTCTTACATGCTTGCATGTATTTTCGTAATTGGCTTAGTCTAAATGTGTCTAACAGTCTATAAAAATAAGTCCCTCATGGCAGTTCATTGCCTGCTGGAAAAAAGATTGCTATAAGCCACGTACACTGGGTCCAGAGGTTGCAAAAGTAATCATCCCAGGCATTGGCCTCATATGAGCCCCATGGTTATTGTCAATAACCTGAAAATGATATTTGGAGAACTCAAGAGGAAAGAAAATGATTATTGCATGAATTATTAAATCCATGTTACAAGAGCCATAAGAAAACCTGTATCTGTCTACTTTTGACCATATATTTGTTTGTCCTTTCACGGCAGAGTTTCCCATAGAGTTCAAGGTTTTGATTATGAGGCTTCATGTCAAATTTGTTCAGTATTTTTCCTTCCACACTAATCTTTCCTACAATATGACCAGAAATTTCAACTGTTTTAGTCATAATTTTTGCCAAAGTAGCAGTTGTAGAGGAGATTTATGACATTTTCAGTCTCAAACCAAATGCTGCCAGGGCTAGCGTAACAAAGTATATCCTCAATATTCTGATCTCCTCCTCTCTTTTACATGTTCCATTAGTGACTATTCAATCCCCACTTGCTCAAGTTAAAGATACAAGGGAAAGGTACCTAGGCAGAATCACAAAGCCAAAGGAAAATAAATGACCAAGAAAAAATGCAATTACAAATTACAGTTTAATAAATGCCACCATTTGGCCATTTATTTCAACAATTATCTGAAAAATACTAAGTTGTTGGTGCCTACTAATTGATTCAGTGACCCCAATTTAGATTAGTAAGTATGTGTTTGGATTAGAGTTAGATAAAAGAGTTTTGTATAAACTTGTCAAAATTAATTTTTATTAAACATGATTTAGCATGGCCTTGATTTATCCAACATAAAAGCAAATTTTTTTCACTTCTATACAAACAGGGGTTTGGAAAACACAAGTGATTTTGAAGAAAGTCAAACACTAAACCAAACGAAACAATTTATAAGGTAAACTCCCATTTTGAAGTATAAATGGACTTTTAAGCTTTTCAAACACCAAATTGTAAGGCTATGTATTAGGGCAATATTTTGAAATATTTAATTGATATAAAATTCCCCTTTCATATATTCGTTTGCTTTGGTTGATAAGATAAAACGTCTCACTTGATAGGAATTAGAAAAATTCCTCTACACCAAAATTTGGGACAACAAAACAATAATCCATCTTGGGCTAGGGTGAGTTAATCAACCAAAAAAGTGCTAGTAGAAGAACCAAACCAAAAGCATCACATTCCAAAGCAGCAAGAAGACAAACCCAGAACGTAAGAAGCATAACACTGTGGGATAGCTACCATATTGTAAGCCCTCACTCAGGAAGATAGTAGATCCAAATTGCCTAATCAAGACACTGACCGACATTAAAATGTCTAGGCTTCTATGAGGTGTCAATATTCTCAGTGCCTACAACCTCTGATTTTCACTAATTGCTACAGTCAGTCACCCTCTGCATGTATGACTTAAAATTCTTTGTATCTAGCATACTTACATCTCATTCGGAAGAGCTTGGACAAGAATACATTTTTATTACAACAATGACCATCGATGAATGAAGCAAGTCACCATAAGAACTAACCAACCAACAATTTAATGTTTCACATAGTAGGATGGCGGCCTTATAGAACAATTTGAAGTTAATATAATTAAAAAAAATTCTCTTAATAACCATTAAACATGTGTGTTTTATAGTCCATCAAAAGGAACTCCATGAGTAGTCTGGAAATAGAACATATGCATAAGAAGAAGCTAAAGTCTATAGACAGCTTGAAGGGGTCCAGGTCTTGAATTTATAGCTTTGTTGGAAGCCAAATTCAAAATTAACAAAACGAAAAAATACACGTTTAAAACTCTTCAGTATATTGAAGATGTGAGTATAAGAGTCCCTGTTCATGGATTATTATATTGGGGGTGCAATTATTTCAATCTCAAAGTTGATAAATGTTCAAAGACTGAACACCTTCCATTCTTTCACTGTACTATTTCTTGATTTATAGGCACATTTCATAAGAGCATAATAAGGGGAAATACTGTACAGAAAAATATATAATCAAAATGAAACTATGAAAGTATGTAAGAGAGAACAATGAAATAATCTCAGCAACATCATGATAAACCATATAAATTATTTCAATTGTTCAGTTCCCCACCAAAGTATAGTTCTATTCAAGCCAATCAAATTTGAAAGCATGTGGTCATGAGGGATGCATATTTACCTTGAGATGACTCTGAAAACACAGTCATGGGAATGAAATCTTTAGACATATCCAAAGCATAACATCTGGGAATATGTCCAGCTTCAGTTGCAGCCAACTCCATGGTAAACTGAGAACTTAAACTAATCAATTCAATGGGAAAAACAATGAAGCGAGATTTAAGTACTGTAATGATGTGGCATACTACTTTTACTTTCAGAAAACAAAAACATATATTTCAACAACAGGGTCAAGGACTCAAGATTACTTTATAGCTCAACTGCGATATACAAGGTGTATGCTGTGAACAAGGAACCTGAGATATTAGTCTTTTACAACTGATTTTAGTTCCAGCTAGTTAATCATATATGTAAGCAAAAGTATCAGTAAAATAAATTAAATAAAATGGACAATTAATAGCTTTAGGAGCCATGAAATTATTCATTAATATTCATGACCTTGATCACTACTGTAATGAAAAAGGAAAGGAAAGAATTTAGTAAATTGATGTACTTGTTGGAAAATTTTCATTCCCCCCTGTGCCTAGTAATAACGCATTAATTACCAGTTCTTTTCCCTTAAAAATCATTTCACACAGTCTCTAATAATTTTAATAAACTAATGTGAATCCACTTCAATTTGATGGGATGATGTTTACGACAAAGCAATTAAACAAAGTCATGGGGTTAAAAGTCCAAGTCACTCAAGCTGTATTATATATAATAGTACGTTATCCTTACTTCCTCTTCCTCTTCCCATCATTGACAAAACGGATACTGTTGCCTGTAAGGTGTGTTAAGCGGCCATAAGGCCAAATTCTTGTCACCCGATACTGCTCAATCAGAAGATTATCTTTCTCATTATACTAAGATTAAGAATATCCCTACAATAGGTGAAATTTAGAACTACACTAAGAGTAGTCGTTCCAGGAATTTCAATTGAGTAGCAGAGGGAAAGTAAAGAAACCATACAAATTGAATGTTTGTTTTAGTACTCATCCTACTTGACTGTAATTTATTATAACTCATGGCCATTATCATAGACTTTTTAGGTCTGTTAACTCTTCCAAGCAACTAAACAGAGGCTAAGCACCCAAGCTTCATTTACGACAATCAAGAAAACATTCTAGGAAAAGAATATCAAATTTCTGTGTGGTTAGCATAAGTCTATAATGAACAATATATGATGTTTTATTCAGAGAACGCAAGGCATACATATGCCAAGTAAGCAAAAAAAACCAACAGTCAACTCTGTAAAAAAAATGATAAGACCAGAGAAATTATACAACATTTTTAAAGCAGGGAAAAATAAATTTTAAAAAGTAAAATTTTGGGGAATCTAATTACGAGTTAAGACGCAGAAAAGAAAAAGGGAAACGGAAGATTCTAAAAATGCATGCCAGGTCAGGTCATGAAACCCTAGAAATCAGAGAATGCAGAACAAAGGAGAAATTGGGTCAGAAAAGCAATGCATGCAGAGAGGCAGAATGATCAACGAAGTCCAAGAAATCAGAGAATGCGATGGTAACGGAACAATAACCTGAGGAGAAGAATCATCATCGTTGGAGTTGAGAGGGTCGATGGAGACGACGACCTTGGCGACGGGGCGGGACGTATCGGAGGCATCGGATGGAGGAGGAGTATGGAGGGAGCGAGAGACAAGAGGAGGGCACTTCATGAGCCACACGGCTTTGTCTGCTTTGGTGGTGTCCAGGTACACATTGTTGATTGTACCGCCCCGACTGGTGCGGTTGGGGTTTCCAACTTGGTCGTCCATGGCGCCACAAGCTCATAGACGAGACCAGAGAGAGAAGGTGAAGAGTGTATCTCGTGATTCCAAAACTGGGAAGCAGAGGAAGAAGAAACGGTTTTCAGTGCGTCCTGTTCAGCGTGTTTTTGCGTTTATATACCCAACGACCAGCTGAAGGATTGACATATGGGTCCCACAAGAATCTGACCCATTCAGACCCTTTCTCCTTTTGCGAATTTGTAAATGAATTTCCTTCCGTTCATAAATGTTATTGAGTTTCTTGTGATATATTATAAAATTTATAATTTATTATTATTAACTAAATTACATTTTTGTAAAATATTTTTTCGGTGGATATTTTGATCTGCAATTACATTAGTATAATTAATTATTATGTGACACACTAAAAAATAAAATAATAATATATACAGTATATTACTTAAAAGATTAAACTTATAATTTATTATATTTTTGTTATACTATTATATATTATTAAACAATTAAACACTTGTTATATTATAATTAAAAAAAACATATTAAACATATAAGAAACTTTATATAAGCATTTTTCATTACATAAATGTCAATTTATCATATTTATACTTTAACTTTAATAATTTTCTAAATTTAGTTTATGGGCACAAAGTATTTTGTTTATGAATATGTTAATTTATCCTTTTTTTAATTCTACTAATAATCCCTCAAAAATATCAATTTATATGTTTGTTAACTCATTTCTTTACTTTTTTATTTTTATTTTCCATTAACAAATTCTTAATCTCACTTTTATTACCAATTCATAAATTAATATTTTTTAGAAGGTTATTGAAAAATTAAAGAAAGTGAAAAGAATAAATTGAAAAATTCAACAAAAAATTTATAAACAAAATAAAAAAATATTAGAGCAAAAATGTAGATATAACAAATTATTTTAGGTTAATATCTTGCTAAAAAATTTTGATATGTTATTATTAAATTGTTTTTTTTTAGTGTGTTGCATAGTTATTATATTAGTATAATTATTTTTTGGTATCATATTTAGTGAATTTTGAATGCACTATTGTATTTAATTATAATATAAAAATATAATTATAATATTATTATTATTTAGGTTGAGATTAATACCATTATGTCCTTACATTATAATTAAGTATACTATGCACTTAAAATTGTGAGTATACCAAAGATTTTATCTTATTTGTTTAGATTGTACTAAAAAATTTACTATTTTTTATTAAAAATTAATTAATTTTTTCTATATACTGAAAAAATTGTACTATTATATTAAAGCTTTTTTTTTTTGACAATAAACATTTTGATAAATAAACAGCATGTAATATATGTACATAAACACAACAAATAATGAAAAGATAATAACAATATTTTGGAAAATACATAAAAGAGAACATTATTTTCATTTTTGAAAACAACGCTTCTAGTGCATATATTTTTAAATAAAATATGTATCGTGTAATTTAATAAGACTTCAAAATATATTAGTCTAAGTTATACAACAATTAAAATTGAATTTACGTTAAGTGAGATACATGTCACGTGATATTCATATAACCGTTGCATGTATATGCGAAGCGCACACAAAAAATTTTCTATTCATTTCATCATCCAAAATGAACTTATTTTAAATACAATCTTTATGTTTAAAATTGTTAATAAAAATTAGGCAAAAAAAATTGTTAATAAAAACTTGATAGGAATAAGAACTAACAAAGTTAATAAATGTGAATGTTGGGTAACTTTTAAAGTGTGCATAAGTTAAACTTTTGAATTGTTTGGATATTATTCACGTTAAGTGTTTTTATTATTTAACTTTTGGCCTTAAAAAATATATATTTAGTGTGAGTGAGCTCATTAAAAAATTGAATGTAAGAACACCTAATCACGTATTTGAAAGTCTCTTATAGATACTTTCAAACCCTTAAATAAGATTTTTAAATTGTTTAGATGCCACTTGCGTTAGATAATTGTATCATTTAGCCTTGGATCAAGAGTTACTAAATCTTTTATTTGATTGAAACAAAGAAAACAAACTAAAATGTTTTGATTATGTTGGAAACACATTATTATTATTATTATTATTATCAATCATAGTTAAGTAATTATTTTAGTTGATATTATGCTAGTAGACTTAACTTGGAAGTGTATGTTTGGATTAGCAAACTAACATGATTTTGGATTAACTTGACATTTAGAATTAATTGTGATCATATATAATTTTGCTTCACCATAATTTATATTTAAAAATTTTTATTTAAAAATTGATTTTTGCAATTTTTTTAATGCAAAATTAATTTTATTTTACTAATTTTTCAAAGAATCAAATGCTAAATTAAATAATAATGTTTATAAGAAAAACTCTCGTTTAAGTTTTATACCTATCAAATGCTAAACTAAATACATTAAGAGTTTTATTGAAGATTAATTATATTTTTGGAGATTCAAATGAAATAGTTAAAGTTTGAATAATCAAAATGATAAAAATATATCATTGAAGAATCAAAATAACATTTCACTAAAAAAGAATTAAAATATCAAATATTTTATTTTATTAGACTATGAGTGGTCTAATGAAAGCCAGGCGACGCAAAAATGAAACGAATAGAGCGAAGATATGAATAAATGTCATGAGTTCATACCTTTTAGTTAATGTATAAAAATAAAAAAAACAAGTGAGCATTAAAGTATTTAATTTTAAAAAAAAAAAATATATATATATATATATATATTATTTTTTTGTATATTTATATCAAATTCTTTAATTAATGAGTGGTATTTAGAATAAATTCCCTCGTTAATACTGTTAATTTCTTCTTTTTTTTTTTAACACTTTTTAAAAAAATGTCTTCAACTTCCAGTTATCTTGCGGCACTGCCATCTGCCACCTCGGAGCCAATATGGAAGAAGACACACCCTAATATCTTCTCTTGCACTCCTCAAGTGATCAGGATTAGACGCGAATGACTTTGGTGCACACAGAACAGGAGTAACAGAGAGGCAGAAGGATGAAACCTGGTTGAAAAATAGGTGAGAAATGCAAGGAGAGGATCTTAATCAAAGAAATTTGGTCTTCATTATGTAAGAAATTATATGTTTTAAAAGGAAATTAAAAATTTGGACAAAATTAGAGATTTCGTGTAAGAGTAAAATTTTTTAAAAAATATTGTATTGGGTGGGTCCATTAAGAGAAAAAAAATATTTAGTCTGCAATATATAGAAAATTAAAGATTTTATTTTGGGGCAAAATTTAAAAAACATTATATTGTGTAAAACTTCTAAGTGAGGAATTTCAGTTTTCAATGTGTAGGAAATTAAGAATTTTGTTAGACAATTAGAAATTTAAGACAAATTTTAATAAATTCCATCATAGCGAACTAAAACTACATAATATTGATGTGCTATCGATTGTAAACTTTCAAATTACAAGATTCTGATACCAAAGTGTTACATACCCTTAAAAATATGAGATTTGAGTTTACACTATTATTGTTCAAAATTGTTTTTATAATAAGTTGGTTATGTACTTATATTGATTACTCTATTCTTTAGCGATGCATAATTATGATACATGGAGTGAGAGTTAGGTCTCTAAAGTGCATCTGGTTAGTGCTCTATTTATTTTTTGCAAGATGGAAAATTTTAATAACAATTTTAACTTATCACTTCTAAGAATAATAAAATTCTTATATTAACATTTACAACATAATATTCAATAATTTATGCATTAGTTTTTTTTAAGTAAGATAGTAAAAGAGGAAATAAGCAAGTGTGTGATAATACCCATGTTCTAGGGGTAGTTTGGGTCCCAATCTAGGAAACTTTTTTGGCAATTTATGTGTGTGTATGAGGGAATATTTTTTAAAATTTATGTTGATTGTGTATATATTACACAATAAAAGCCAGGAGAGATGATAGAACATTAAAATTCTCAAAGCAACATTGAAGACCCCTTACAAATAATCCTATCATAATGTTTAAAAACAAGTTTTGAATGCATCACGAGAGAGAATTGGAAAACAAAACCAGATCTTTTGGAGTCCATGAAAACAAGACTAGGATTTAGGACAACAAAAGAAAAGGGCAGAAAAACAAGAAAAACAAAGAATAATTGCACTATATAAGCACGAATGACATGGTCAAAGACATGGATGCAGTAGTAGATGAAACTACTACATTTTCATGCAAAAGGTTCACAATTCAGCAAATATATGTTACTACTAACTAGAATTTCAGACATAGTTTCAAGGAGTTAGTTCATGGACATGTTTCTAATGAGCCATTTTTCATGTTGGAACTGAGTCATCGCTCTTGCTCCCGGATGAATTGTGCTTCCTTTCTGCCTGAAGCGACCTGCATAATGATTCCAGCTTTTCTTTCTGATTTTTTGTTTTCTCCAGTTGTTTCTTCAAGCGCTCACGCTGCTCGGAAAAGGAAAAATAAAGAAAATATCACATATTTTGGTAATAAACAATCACTCTTATAAATTTACAAAAAATGTTATTTGTCCCTTGAGGAATGAAAGTCTCAAATTTGAAAGATGTACAAAGACTGCACACGCCTAAAGCAAAGATATGTAAATTATCTTTAGTGGAAACTTGACTTAGCTTTAAGTTTTCCTAAATTTTCAATCAAAAATATTGACGATCGCTTTTTAAAAGCTACAACTTAAACAAATCATATTTACTCAATTATTTGAGAAACAAAATGATCAATAATACTTGATCCTTAAACTCTCCCTGTCATATTGCTCTTGCAAGTGACAACACAACTGTCATACTTGCTCCCCATGTCAGTAAATTGCAAAATGAAGACATCTTATGCCTCCAGGCATCTTGTAGCTTCAGAACCACGCATCATTAAATGGTCCTTGGTTAATGGTAACTTCAGAACCAAGGAAAGTTAATATGACATAGTTTCAGCCAGATTTGGAGCCAAGAAATAGAAGAAACGAGGCCATTATAAATTAGCAGCTGGAAGGACACCTTATGTAGGTTGTCCGAACAAAGGTCTACAATAACTATCACTAAATAGAAGAATCTGGAAATATGACAAAATATATCGTTTCTCTTTTACCGGAGAAGGGGTAGGGAAGTTAAGATGCCATCTACTTCCCTGCTTGGAAGTGCATCCAAGTGGTAGGCTAACACAACAAATTGAGGGATAAGGGGAGGATATAGTGAAGTATATACTCAAGTTGGATGACCAGACAACACTTGGGCCTTGTTTGCTTGATGGATTCTGAAGTAAGGGTTGGGATTGGGAATTCCCATGTTTGGCAGGAAACTTTCTCATGGGAGTCCAGATTCCCACTCTCATGGGAATGAGTAATCCTTTCCTTGCCTGATGGAATCCCAAACTTTCCCAAGAATGTGAGTCAAATTACCCTTCTGCCCCTCCCACTCTCCTGCCTTCCTCATTGTCCTGTCGTGCTTCTTCCTCTCCTCCATGTCTCCCTCCACCGTCTCTCTCTTTCTCCCGATCATCCCTTCCTGCTCTGTCTATATTCCTATACCCATCTTCATTGGTCTTATCTGTTTCTCAATCTTCCTCCACCTTCCTCTGTCTCTCTTTGTTTCTTGGACTTCCACCGCCTCTCTCTCTATCTTCCCCATTGTCAATAAGTCAGCCCCGTCGTTGCAATCAACCTAGGATATTGTTGCTTTCCGGTCGCCACTGTGAAGTCTCTGTTAAACACTGATCGCCTTCAATGCCAGAGAGAAGAAAGAAAGAAAGAGACGAAAGATAATGGTTATCAGATCCTCCTGGATCTGAGATCTAGCGAGAACGAAGGAGGACTCCGTCAAATTTTTTTTTTCAAAATTTAAAAGATGAATAATTTATATTTTAATTTTTTCATAAGGATGATTTGGTAATTTGATCAATCCTCATTCCTATTCCTACTCTTTTTCTTACTATCATACCAAACATAATATATGAGCCTAAGATTCCATTCCATTAAAGCTTATTCCCATTTCCATTTCTGATCTTCCTATGAACCAAACAAGGCCTTAATGCATTAAAAAATAAAATAAAACAAACAAAGTGCTCATAACATGTGAGAAAATCAGCAAATTTAAGGTAAAAGGAATTGAGCATAATGTAAGAAGTACATGAAGCATGACAAATCACGTTTTCCAATTGGATTGCCAGAACCCTAAAACCATCATTGTGCAGAAAAAATAAAGGGTATTCCTTTCTCTTCATTTTTTCACCTTTTTAATATATATTTCATTTCATGGGTATGTATGTGGAAGAAGGGGATGCTAATGCTGTCCTTGTGGCTGGATGGTAAATCGTCCAGAATATGAAACGAACATACAAATAATAAAAAAAAAATCATATACCTCATCAAGTAACTCTATGAGAGTAATATCAGACTTCTCAGTTTTACTCTTCAAGAATTGATTCTCCTTTTTGAGTTCCTTGATTGATTTTGTCATCTGATTGTTAGCCCAAAAAAAAAAATGAAAGAAAATGAGAGAGAAGATAACTAGAACAAAATTTATAGGGATCAGCAAATTTGACTTGTGAACACATGAAATTTTTTCAGGAAAAATTTGAGTGTACCTTCTCAATCTCTTGTTTAAATGTTTCAAAAACCTCATTGCTCTTTAACAATGCTTCCTGAAAAACCAATGCATAATAAAGAACAAAGTCATATTCATGCATAAATCATAAACATATATAGTAATTAAACATGTGATCAAACGTAGTGTCTATGCAGAAATCCATAAACTAAGGTCAGTCCAAGAACATTCTAAAAGAGGCAAAACTTACTAGAGAATTACATCAGAGATTTTAATAACATGCCTAAACCTAAAAAGTTGAAGGCCAAATCAACCGTAGTACCACTAGCATGCATGAAAAAGTCAAATTAACAATTATAATTTAAGCAGACAGAGAAGGGCAATGAGCAAGGTTCAGTTGGTTTAGACTTAGAAAGTTTAAGACAATCTGAGCCTTTAGCAGATTGTAGTGGCTTTAATTCAAATTGCACACTGATAACAGAATCAGATTAACCTGGAATTGTTGGAATTTTTCTCCATCAGCAGTGAGCTGCAAACGCAAATTTTTCTCAGTTGCTAATAATTGAGACACTTGTTCTGCATATACTTTCATCTGAGACTGTTCCTGAACCAATTTTTCCTCATGTTGCTTAATTTTTAAATCAGCAATCTGAAGCTCCAAGGCTTTCTGCTTCAACTGTGAATTTGAATCACAGTCATGGAAGTAAATATCAGTTTCAAAATTTTAAAATAGAATTATATGAAAAATGTCAACCACATACATAAAAAAGTTCACCTTCTGGGCATATTGCTGTTCAGATAGTGCACATTGATCAACAAGCTGCTTTAGCTTGTTTCTTAACCTAAATAGAAAAATTGAAAAAAAACACATGTAATGCTCACAATAATACTACTCTAGAACCATACAATAAACCAATAATGTTGACCTTGGTTGTTACGTTATAGACAATCAAATATGAAGTGTAACAAAAAATAAACTAATGGATGCTGAATTCAGAACAGATGCACGGGAAAAATAAAGCTGTGCAAACAAAATCACAATTGTCACTACTATCGAATATTATCTGCCACTTATTTTATATTTTTATATAGTTCCAGCAAACAAGTTAGAATAAAATTTGGAGGGAGAAATCTTTAGTATAATTTTATTTTTCAATACAATATAATTTAAAATTTTATTCAATACAATAACAAAAAGAGGATGTTGCATGAAATAAAGTTTGCAGACCCAGACCTCTCTTGCAGAATAGACCCACAATAAGCATGCATTATTAAATTCTTATGATCAGTGTGCAAAATATTTCTCTTGAATCATGATAACAGAAGCATACTACAGTCAAAATGGACAATGCCAGACTACTTACAGAGGTAGAGTACCAGTATCCGACACAAAACAGGAACAAAGATTTAGTATAACAAGCATAAAGACAGACTATAAAATATCATTAGGAATACTACAATGACATTATACAAGAATAGGGATGGCAACAGGACAGACAGGGTTAGGAGGCCTTTACACATCCTCATTCTATACTACTCCCCAGCTTCCCCGATCCCCATCCCTGTACCCATTCTCCATAGCTTCGACAAACTTCCCCCATTCCCATTTTCCAATGGGACACAGAGATGTGAGGAAATTCCCATATATCTAAAATTTTATGAAATTTGAGTTAAATTGTGGAAATTTAAAACAGTATAATCTTAAATTTAGACACATTCTTAAAACCAAAAAAACATATATTGAAGTTTTAGTATAAATTATAAATGTAAAAATAACAATATAGACAAATATAGTTTTGCTAAACCAATTTAATAAATTAAGGCTCAGCAGGACAAAATCTATCCCCATCCCCATCCCTACCCTCATTTGGGGCAATCCCCACAGAGATCTATGGATTGGGAAAATTACTATCCCTGTTTAAGAGTGCAGTACATAATAAACATATTCCATTTTCTCTCAAATTGTAGTAGGAACTACGCAAGAAACAAAGTAATAATACAGATTGAAAAAGACTTATATCCCAAGTCCCCCAACCAATTACCAAAATATTAGTTCAAATTTATTACCAAAAGCATTGCAGAGTAATGGCCAGAATCAGCGCACAAGACTTCAAGAGAAAACACAGTATGGTAAAAAAAAAAAAGAGAGAGATCCACATGTCTATGTTCTGTGTTTGTGCATTATGCATAAAGTTGCTAAGACATGTTTGAGTAACAAGAAAAAAAAAAGGTGAACTTCAGGGTCTTACATCTCATTCTCCTTTAGTTGGGAAAGACATTCATCTTTTTGCTCTTCAAGCTTAATCCCCACATCCTGTAGCAAAAAGCAAGTATTATTATAGGCGGAAAAAAAGCAAAGAATAGGGAGAGAACAAAACTCAATTGTTTATAAAAATTAGGACATATGATAATCAATTTCCAATTATCTAGGAACAAAAGAAACCTGAGTTTCATCTAAGATAAAATAAACATTGAGACAGATTTATCTACTGAAGCACTAACTGTGCCAAAATAGTAGATTGTTGAAGGATTTGAATAGAATAAAAGATACAGTAACATCTAGATTATTTTCAGCATATTTCAGTAAGTTATATATTACAGCAGCCAAGGACTAGTTAGAAAGATATGCCCCCTTCGAAAGCCTTCAGTGAAGACATTAAGTCTGGGAAAAAGGGTCCACTATACACTAGCTCTGTTGTTTAACTTTGTATACCTCTGGCATAAAACAGTTTTATGCCATGCCACCATTTAGGCACCTTTGGAATGTGGCATATTTTGTGTGCACGCACATGTGTACACATGTGTTTCTTTCTATTGTGATATAAAAAATTTGAATGGATCAGGGTGAAGAGTATAAACTCTCCTAGGGCTGTCCAGTACCAACACAGGTGGCCATATCTGTAAGGTAACCCATAAAAACATGGGGCATGCGACGTCCAAGGGCAATTCCTAAAAGCAACCTTCAAGTTAAAAATGACATTGATATGGATGGAATTTCAATTTGTAGATTTTCACAAAACATAGAAGATGCAAAAGATCAGCAACATGAAACAAGTACTCATTGTTTGATGTCACTGAAACAAGGTGACCCAGTATAATAGTTGGGTCAACTGCTCCATCTAACATTAAGAACAGGGTAAGTACTTCCAAAGGGCATGGTATTGATGGAATGAACAAATTAACAACAATCATAAAGTGTAGGTTTCACAACTTGAAAGCACTTGGGTATTTTCAATGGTGCTAGTCTGGTAAATAACCAAAATCATGCTTTTTATGTATGTTGACTACTGGAAGTTAGGAGTAACTGTTATATGATTGATTTCTGTACATTAAAAGGCTGATTGGTAATTAACTGATTGATGGCCGCACAACAGTAATTGCTTCCCGCTACTATGATATATAAATGTGTGGAGTGTGGACTAAGAGGCAAAATGTGCTTGAGGTTGTATGCCCTACAGCTTTCCCTTCCACTCTATCATTCCTATCATTACTTCCTCTATCAGCAACTTCTGTTACTCATCAATGTAGCAGCTAAAAATACATTCCTGCTGTGGAAGAAAATTAGGTAAATACTATTTACCAGCTTGTTCTGACTGAGAGTTTAGAAGAAGAAACCATCCTTTTTTTTTTTTTTTCTGATGATTCTAGCCAAATCACTAAAAGAGGACAGGTAATCCTACCAAAGCATTAATAAGAACAAGTAAAACACTAAACCAACATTAGCTTAAAGGAGCTTTCGAATACCTTTGCAACCCAAAAAAAAAAAAAATTGCCAAAACCAAGAGGGAGGACAATAACTAAATTGTTAAATGTTATATCTATAAATCAAATAAAACTGCCAAATACTAATCTGTACCAAAATGATTCAAAATAAATCTGATGGAACCAGAACTATATTCTCTTATCAGCTATGACAGTAGCAGAGTACCGAAATACAGTAAGAAACGGCAAAGAAACTAGAAAACTCCTCTGACTTTTGAGAGGTCAGAGCTCTCTCCCACTACTCAGCCACTTTTCTGCCTGCCTCACTCTACCCTCTATTCCCCCTGATATACTTGACCCTAAACGTTTTTTTTACACTCTCTCCCCACATGCTTTCCAGACTTTAATAACACCTGGCTAATTAGTTAGCCTCTACTAGACCCAAGCCCAGTCCAGTGTCCATGGATCCATCAATATCCCACACATTAAACACCAACTATTCATTCATCATCGTATAATTTTAGCAATTTGTTCAATAATTAATTGTATGGACATTCTAAAATGCTTATTTGAAGGGAGATTATGCCATTTTGGTTAAAGTTAACAATTTTAAGATTCTGGCTAGCCAAGTCCTAATTAAAGTGACATATAATTGATGGTGTATACTTAAATATATAAGATGGCATTGAAACACAAAAAGTAAATAGATAAATAAATAAAACATGAACCATACTTGAGTTCACACATGCCCAAAATTAGTAGCGAATCCAGGAAATAATACCTATATTTTGAAGTTAAACAATAGTTATAAATGTTATTGACAATAACGACCATCACAATCAGTATGCTTCCTCTTTTTCTAAAAAAGAACGAAGATACTAGGGAAGAATTGCCTTGTCATGATTTAAAAACCAACACATTTTACTTCAAGCATAAATCTAGACAATCAGAGATATTCCCTTTCCTAGAAGATGAGAAAGCATCTTATGGGGGATCTGGGGGGCACTTTGAGCAGTTTTGCCTTAGGTCATAAATATAGAAAGGGATTTGTAGTATCAAGGTGAAAATCTAGTTGAAATTGCATGTTGACTATTTTCCTTTGGAATGGTGTTCTTGAAATACCTTCAAGCATTGCTTTGTCCATTTGGAAACCTCTGAATTGAATTTGGACAGTTGGTAATCAGTTCAAAATAGGTTTATGCTTTGTTCATTAGTATTATTGCTGTACATCTAGTAGTAAGTCAATGCAGCATTTATTGCTCCATTCTTATCTAGCCAGATATTTATGTGAGCTGGTTACTTTAACTAACTCTCATATGGATCTCATGTTGCCGGCATGGGGTTTGTGCAATGGGCGAGGGCAAACTTTTGGAGTTTTGCAATTTCTGCAAGATATAGACTATGTCGTTTGAGTGTAGCAATCATAATCCTGGATTACTATAGGTCAAGCCATCCTTGATTCTCTGCTCAAGGATTGTCTTTTATATCCTTCTCATGTGCCAAATTTTGGCCCTCTTAGTGACAACTGACGGCATCATCATCATCATTATTATTATTATTATTATTATTATTGATAAAAATAAAAAGACAATTTACTAATGCAATGAGAGAACAATATAAAAACAGAGGATAGGTGATCCTCCACGAACAAAGGAAAAAACAATAGAAGAAAACCAAGACACTTCAACTCAAAAGGGTTGTCCAATCTCTTTATCCACAAGGATATCCCTCTTTTTTTTTTAAAGAAAAAACATTTGCTGAAACCCACAGAGAAGCCATAAAAATAATCCTCTCTGGAATAAGATGAGACAGAAGAAACTTCTAATTAAAACCTAATGGCCTTAAATCTGAGAGGCTATCTACTGAAAGGTCCAAAGGTAGAAAACTCAAGTAGACCACATGTATGCTACTTGGGACTATATCAGACTCTCGACAAAACAAGAGACATATAACAAACCTTGATTGCATCTTGGAACTTGGCTGATAGGTCTAACCTCAAGTTTTGTCCCTCAGTTGATACACGTTTGCATTCTTCCTGAAAATTAACAAAGCAGTTTTAAGTCTTTAATAAGCAGGATCCAATGAAACATGTTCATGATAATCATGAAAGAGAACAGAAAAAAGTAGAGATAATATTAGATTGAGATGTAATCAGAAACTAAAATAGCATAACTTAAACCTATTGCTTGCGATATATATTCTGTTGTTACTGTCATATTTGCCAAACAAAAGCCTTAACAACCTTTGGTTGGTTCCAACCAGATATGCAAAGAAAAAAGAAAAACCTAAAGAAATGAAGATATGCCAGAGTAACATATTATTGGTACTTTTTATCCTTTGATCACTTCCTTTTGCTAGGAAAGTGAAACAAGCCACCATAAACATGGAAGCCCCTAGTCACTAAGGAACCAGCTTCGAAATGGGCATTGAATGGCAGCACTCCTTCAGAGACCTGCTCCAGTGCCCGCAAGTACTCCCTAAGGTAGCAGAGAGTAGATGATACCCAGCTTCATCAAAGACTAACTAGTTTTGAGCAACGCAGTCTGCCTCCCATCTGACTTAACAGAGACTTGATCCCATGACCAGGTGTTCCAAGTATCAATATGATAATAAAAAAAGAATGCAAGCCAACCGCTGAGTGTATGTGAATCCTTAGGTTAACACAAGATTCAAAGCATAAATCTAATATATGCAAATAATAAAATCCACAATGACTAAAAGGACATTGGTAAACTTATGTATCATGTATGTCATAATGATCCTAGCATACATTTAGACAAATTGATGTCACACTAAAGAATTTAGTACAAGTAGAAAGGAATGGGAGTATAAGGTTATATGGATATTTCTAAGTAGTTGAAGACAACAAGACAACTTAAACCATGAAGAATTATAAGAGCAACAGGAATATGTATTTTTGTTTAATTTACTGACAAGTCATGTTGCTGTAAACACATATGTCTCCAGCAATGTTGAATTCAAAGCAATTATATAGGAAGTCTTTAAAGCAGAGTTTGCCACGTCAAAATCAACTTAACATGTTCGCCCACATAAAGATGGAGATAAGATTATATAAGTACAATAGAAAAGGGAAGATGGCTGAAGTAGGATATTGTACAGGACCATAGAGAGGCCATAGGTGCCACAAGTAGAAGACACAAGATGCATCATGGATGGCGAAATAAGGCAAATAGCCCCAGACAGAATTGAATGGACCAGAATAATGCATGAGGTGGCATATTTAGAGGATTCAAGTTCCCAGCAAGTTTTGAATGGCCAATCAACAGATCAAAAGTAAATAATATTTGAAGGACAAATATTTTTGAGTGAACTGCATCTGAAATTACACAACCGTACAATCAATTTAAGAAGTTGTGGTGCTATAGAGAACTACCATTAGCATTTTATTTTGACGCTGTAACTCCCTACAAAGTGACTCAAGCTTATCTCGTACAGCAAGGGCTACAAAAAGGGCAAAAAGTAAATAAACACAAATTAGCCTCAGAAAAGTTACAGATCATATGTTGGCATTTGTATAACCTTACAAAATTTGCCATACACCAAACAATTTCAAACCATACCCTAACCCCAAAAAGGAAAGTAAAGATCAGTTTAAGGAAATAAAAGAAAGGCAAGAAGTCCAGCTGCACGGCAACTCCCCCTCCACGCCCCAGGAAATACATTTTATACTGGCATATGAAAGAGAAAGCAAATATAGAAGTAAAACAAACAGAAAGAAGATAACATTCAAGTTGTCAATTATAACCAAAGTACTTTATACAGTGAGAAACCCTACCCTGTTATTAATAAGAAACTAGGAACTCAAATAATTGGATTAGAAACTTCCCAACTTCTACTTAAATACATTTAAAAAGATAATAAACAAGAGCTGAATAAATTCAATATGACATACCTGCATCTCTTTCAGCCAACACTTGTTGATACTTCAGTGTAAACTCTAAAAACTCCTTTTCTGATTTAAAAATACGCTTTGTGCTCTTCCGCTTTGTTTCAGCAGATTCCTGAAACATTAAGTTCAACAACTGAATATCTTCTGAATGCGGTCTCATATGGGACATATGTCAAAAGAAAGAAGGAAAAATGGAAGAATCAGTATTTGTATTGACCAAAATGAGATCAATATACTGCAAAGAGTACACCGATTACATCTATAATTAGAATATAAGTACCGCAAAATTGTCATTTGTTACATTTAAAAAACTAAAAAAATTTCATCTCTGTTCAGACAGAAGAGGGAGTGAGGGCAAATCATTCATGCAAAAAGGTTTCTGCCTGTTAAATGTTTAGGCTCTCAAAATTGCACAAATTAACCACCAATTCTTCAGGTCTGTAAGTCCGTCAGTGAATCTAAAAAATATTAGCACAGCAAGACATTATTAAGTTTTCATATCAGTATAATATTAAAAAGCTCTATGACTTATAGAACATAAGTATATTAAAATTAACTCTGTGCAAAAGGTTCTTGAACTTCAACCTAGCTCAAAGTTAGTATGCATAGAAAGTATACCAGGACACCGAATCAAAAAAAGATTTCATACAATTAACAATAGGAGCACAGAGGCTTTAATTTGATGTTTGGACTCGACTATAATTTTAGGAGAGTATGATTTTTCAGGCGCTTTTGTCTGCATCTGGTATTACTTCATTTAGAAATCCAGTTAGAGTTTCTTGCAGGACTGAGAAGATTATGAGAGATTGCCTGCAGTCAATATTGAGAGGTGAAAGGAGATCAAATCCAGTTTTGTCTGTGTTGCTGGACAGAAATAAAAGATCAAATCCCTTTAGTTTCAGTGTTAAAGCTCCTTTTCTGTTCAAATTATAAAGCCTAAGTTTCTTAACACTACCTGTCATTATCCTTTGATTACGTACTACTGGATTCTTGAAATTACAAGGATCACACAAACTTTAGATTTTTACTATATTTTTTCACGAAGCATTCATTGTCAATATACTTGTGCTACTACTCCTGGATGTATTACAAAAATTTTAACAAGTTATAAATTATAATAGAATGCAGCTCATATCAACCATCAACAAAATACCTACCAGTTATTTGAACATATTAATACTAATCATTTTGTATGTAACAAGAAAAACATCAATCATGACAGCAATAATAAAGTATCATAATGAAGTCACCCAATAATGTTCATATAGCTTATTAATATAATCAAGAAAGTGATCTTGTACAATGCAAAATATGCAGATGTGATAACTTAGAAGAGATGGAGAGGAAAAAAAAACTACATGCAGGAAATCAATGCATCAATGTGTGAACGAATGTGTAGGAATCAACAGAATTGGTTTACTAACTGGTTTTCTGTTTTTTGAAGAATCAACTGCCTCTGATGAGCAAGCATCCTTAACAGGTACTGCTTTTGTCTCCAAACAGTCACTGGTGGCTGCAGCAATGAGCAATAAGGCAACAAAGCGATGTCAGACTCAGAAAATAGAACTGCCAGACAGAGGAATAAATACTCAGAAAGTAAAACACGGAGATCTGCTAGCATGCATTAGAATGAGTTTGTAGACATCTGTAAACCTAACTGAGTAATCTGGTTGGAATCCCATGATCTCAGCATTCTAAAAAAGAATATTGGAGAACATCATTGTTGAAGAACACAATAAAAGGATGTGAATTACTGCACGTTTATCTAGCAGCATGTTAATATTAGTTTTATTTTTATTTAATATCTCTTTTAATATTAGCTAATATTTATTCTAGAAGACCATTATCTTGTTAGGTTTTATTATCTTATTTCTCTGTTATAATAGGATAGTTATATTTTCTGAAAATGCGTTTAGGCTGCTTGGATAGGATTAGTTTGAGTTTATCTCCATGCTTTTTAGACATTTAGTTTCTTTTGTTTAGACCTAAGAGCTTGGGTCTCTCTTATCTTCTATAAATGTGTTTCAACTATATTCAATAAACTAAGTTCAACTAAATTATCAAAACCCCGAATTTCAACATATTTCATCTGAGAACACAAAACAAACATGCTGTTTGCTCAAGCATGTTTCAGTTTAGAAAATCATACCAAATATTTAGGAAGTATATGACACAATATAACGTACATTGGTGCAAAAGAATATAAGAAATGCTAGTCAAAGAGTTGTTCCACTGTCCAACAAATAATTTAAGATCACGTCCAATTCATAAGCTACTTCTTTAACCCTTTGCGCTGTTTGACAATCAAGCTTTGATAATTTTAATAATTCCCAAAAGAGGAAAATCAAAAGCCTATATCAACCCAAATTCACTCTTGGTTCTTCCCAACAAATGAAGATCTAATTCAGCTAATATGTATATTGTCTGATCTAGAAAACTTAGGACAAATCCTTGAAACATGATGAAGAGATTCCACTGATCCTGAAAAGGATGGAAAGGGAAATAAAGAAAAGAAAAAGTCAATCACAAAGAACCAATATATTTTTGAAAAGCAATGCGCCAATGCTCCCCCCTTCTTCCCTGCAAGAAAATATTCCATGGATAAAGATAAAGAAGGAAACTTTGCTATTTGACCAAGTCAACATTTGAAGCCAACAGTGCATCACAAATTCGATCTGCTAACAGGAATAAAGAGAAAAGCATTGGCTCCAAGATCTTACAGCAGGTTTAATAAAACCTAAATCCTTTTTGGCCCAAATTTAGCAGGTCAAACTTTATCAATAAATAATCTGTCAAAATCCACCAATAATGCAACACATGTCATGAGCATTATACTGTATACCTAAACATCTACCAAGAGAAAATGAAGAAAAAGAAGAAATGGAAGACCGACAAATAAATATTAGTTATACATCACCACCATAAATTAGACTTCAAAATATCAACAGATGAATTCTCGGTAGTTGGTACCATAAAAAGGATGATCTAATATAAAAATCATCAAGAAATTTTCAAGATCAAGATCTCATTCATACATCTTCCATGATGAGAACAACCAATTTGCACATAGTTACAACATCTACAGAAAGCAAATATGCATTAAGGCAAAAGATATTTACTTCTATCTGAACTTTGACAATCTCCTTGATCTTTTACCTCACCACAACTGGATAGTGGAATCTCAGAGTCAGTATTACCTACAGGAGGTGTAACCTGTGTACCTTCTGTCTGCTGCACAAAGCTAGTACAGGGAACCTCCAATGAACAATCTGATGCACCAAAAGTATGAGCTTTAGATAAGGGAATATAAGGAGTTCTAAATTGCTCAGTAATCTTCCATACCATGATCTTTTTTATACTCTTTTACTACCAACTCATTTGCTGAATCATTAGAATGGCCAAGGTCTGACGGATTGCTCTCCTTGTAACTACTCTGTGGCTTCTCTTGTTCAGGAGTTGTAGTTGGAGGAGCAATAGGCTCTGTAGTGCTATCAACAAACCCATCTGGCAAGGAATCCACTTCAGGAAGCTGATTTGCATCTGGATTTTGCATTTCACCTACATCTCAAACATCTTTTCTTCAAATTACTTAAATACAAAAGAACTACCTTCTAAAATTATTATTTCTTGCTGAGATATTAAGGAAATATATAAACAAAAGCCATGACTGCTTTTGAAATTCTAACTACGTAACTGCATTATTTTTGTATATTATTACAAGCTACAACGAAGGCCTGTCAAAAAACACATGAGCTATTTTCTACTTTGATCCAGGATCCAAAACATGATTTACATAACAATTAAGCATATAAAATCCATATCAAACATCATAGAAATACTTCAATCAAAGTTTAAGAAGCAATCTAAAAGTGCCATAGTGGTGTTTCTGACTTGAAAATATTTTCCAAGTATAAGCACCAGTTTCAGTTTAAACAACACATCTGCTTGCGAAGAAATGATTTATAGCGGATGAATTAGATGGGAAGAGTACCAGAAGTTTTGGGATGAGGTATACTTGCTGAGACTAACAACTAGTCATACAGATAACTTAGCATTGAGAAAATTCACCCCCACCCCCACCCCCACCCCCAAGAAAAGAGAGACAGGGAGAGAGAGAGAACAAAACAGCTTCAAGAAGGGAAATCATTCAAATATTGATAAGTGCAACCACATTTTTGTACTCTGTTCCCTGGTAATCAGCCCAAAGCAATCTTAGATCTCCTATGTAAACAGAAACATAGGAAAGGAAAACACTTTGCAAAAGATTAACAAAGCAACTGTCAGTAACTGAGTATTCAGTTCTGATTAGCCTTCATAAAAAGCATTTGCATGAATATAACTCAAGACATCATTTTCCTTTTTGCACCTCTGAAATTTTTATAATCTTTTTATAATTCTGGTGAGCTTTGACTGGCAAAATCCCATTTTATTCAGTTAGTGATTTGCTCAAACAGTAAACTCTAGTGTAATTTTTCTTCAATCTTTTCATGAATAATATTTTTATCAAAGAAAAAAAAAAGGTAGTCTCATCCTTAATTGACCATACAAGCATTTATTTAAAAAAAAAAAAAAAGGAATTCCCCAGAAAAGCAGGGAAGAAACAATGACTGTTCAATATCTTGCCTTATTCAGCTATAGGGATGGAACAGAAGGATATTTGGTAAAGTCATGATAGATTCACATGAAACATAAAATTAAATTTTATCTCATCCTATACGAATACAACCGTGAGAAAAACAAAGGCACCACTCCATGAACCTCATTGAAAGAAGCAACTAATAGAATAAAAGTTGCAACAAATGAAAAGAAAGGATTAGAATGCAGTGGAATGGAAATATCAGAAGGAATCATTTGATTCCTTGTTTGAATGAATTAAGATACCAGACGGAAAGTTAGCCAATAGAATGAAGTGTTTACAGGAAAAGTAAATTTTTCTTTTTGTTCAAACCAAAAAAGATAAAAGATAGAGAGAAAAATATTGTCAATAACATTTTGACGTCATATCAATTCCATTTTCCAACAACAACAATGAAACAAAGCTAAGATGGGGATACAAACCCTCTCCTTGCCATGTCATTCCATTGGGTTCCTAAATGTATACACATCGCAGTTCATTTCTTTGCCCTAAAACAAACTATCTGCATGTATACTGCCCAGAAGGGGAAGATAATTAATATGTACTCTAGTCTCTCTCCAACCACCCCCTCAAAGGAATGGGTAAGATCATGAAGGATCATTTAATAGCATAATAGGCACAACCCTCAGATATATTTGACCCCCTATAATTCCTTCTGGGCAAAATTGACACTTCACTTCTGCCCAAGAGTAATAAAAGTGGAACACTTAAACTCATTACAGACTATGGTAAAGAAGCATCTGAGAATATATAACATTTTATCAGGTACAAAATGTTGTGAAAAAACACCACTCATTCCTGTGGGATTGCTGTAATGAAGCTCAGAACATTTATATTTATATTTAAAAGGAAAACAAACAAAAATCATTTCCAAACTAACACGCAGTTCAATTATAAATCGAAACGACTTACTATATAGGGATTTATGATAAAAAGAATCTTGTTCTCCGCTCAGAAGCCATAGGAAACATCTGTATTACTCGTTACCTGTTAACCCACTATCTAAATAGTTAAAATCTGGACACACACACTGTGACAGCTTAAATGCAACAATCTATGTTATCATCAAGCGATCTGGGTGATTAAGAATCAGAGCGACAAAGATAAATCCCCAAAAAAATTTGACAGAGAAAAAGAGAAAATTAGAGAGATTACCAGGTAGATACAAAAGAAATCGTTTTTGTCCGGCGGAGGTTGAGGCTTCTGGAACTACAGTTGGCAAATGCACTATCAGTCGCAAGTGATGCCTTAAGCTGCTCCGACCACGAAGGTTTTGTATTTTTGTACTTAGGTTGGCTCTAGCATTGCCTCCGCTGATTTGGTCTTTTTTAAAAAAAAAAAAAAAAAAAATTCCAGTGATAGCCTCCTTTAAGTTACTTTAATTTTTCTTTATTTTTTTGTGAGAAAATCTAGAGTTACTTATTTTATGTTGTACTATAAAATGCAAACATTTTTTTTGAAAAATAAGTGTGATGAAAGATTTAAGGGCTTTTTTATTTAAATATTATAATTTTTAAAATTTAATATTCAGATCTTACTCTCACAAAATTATTACACTAAAATACTTAAACTAATGTGTGATTATAAACGACGAATTTGTTTGACTTAAAGTATAATTTTATTTTAATTTTTAATTTTTTTAGTGATTGGCCACCATGGCTATATATATAAAATATATAATATATAGTATATATATTACATTATATTATATATATATATATATATATTAATATATAAAATAAATCAATTGATATATCTAATATTATTAAATTATTATTATTATATATTATTTGATTAAATAAAAATTCAATCATATTAATTTGATTAGTTTCATTAATGGTTATTTTATTATTTATATTTTAATTTTTAAATACTTAGTTATCTGTTTTAAGTATATATGTTATTTAAATGATTAATCTTACAAAAAATTTTAAATTTTACTTATTTTTTATTTTGATGATTTAAAAAAAATTACAAAAAAATGTAGTAGATTTCATATATGTATTTTTTATAATTATTATTATTATTATATATGAGATGGCAACAAAATTTTAATTTGAAATATGTGTGAGAATTATTTTACTTAAAAACTTTTATTTGTGAAGGAGCCTACTGGTAATAATTGAAATATTTTTTTTGAATAAATACAAGCAAACAAAAGTATGGTTATGATAAAAAGAAAAGAAACAAAGGTGATTAGTTACGTAACAAAAGCTTCTCAAATTATTTTTTTAAAATAAAATTATGCTGAGCTTATTTATCTTAATTTTAGAATAAAAAATTAATTTTCAAAATCTTGCCCAAATATATATATATATATATATATATATTTTAATGAGTTATATAATTTTAATAGATTACATTTTTTAACTTTTTCACTTGTATTTACAGAATAAAGGCAAATCTTAGGCCATTATTATTATTATTATTATTATTTATGAGATGACAACAAAATTTTAATTTAAAAATTTATGTGAGAATTGTTTCATTTGGAGACTTTTATTTGTAAATAAGTTATTGTTATTATTATTATTATTATATATTAAACTTTGTATAGAGTTCACAATCCCTATTATTGAGCTTTTTTTTAATTGAAAATCAAACAGAAAGATGCAAGGTCAGCTTAATGGTTTTAGTTTATAAGATACAAAATATATAAAAATTATTCAAAATATATTAAAATCATTTAGTGTGCAATTGTTATTGTGTAAATTTTGGTGAATTATGTTATAAACGATTGATATTTAAAAAACAATTATATTGTGCCATCTAAATCTCTTAATAGAAAAATGCTAAAACATAATTAAATCTAAATCTAAGAATAATAATAATACTAATAAGTACTATTATTTAACATATAAAGAATCTACTAAAAAGTTTAATTTATATTCTTTTTATTGTTAAATCATAAAAATTAAATAAATGAGATTTTGAAAATCTTGTAAAATAATTATTTAAGTGATATACATGTTTAAAACATATATTAAGTGTTTAAATACTATAATTTAAAATTAAAATTTTAATAATAAAATAAATATTAATATAATTTTATTTTTATTTAATTAAATCATATTATGTATATTATAAAAATAAATAATATTATATATTTATTTATTTAATATATATATATATATATATAATTATATATTATATATATACACACATGCACGTAAAGGTACCACCTCTATGTGCGTGTGAGGGCAAAGCACTTCATGACAAATCAGGGATGTGCAAAAATCGAGACTAATTCGTTTTTTATGTGAACGAATCATTTTAAGTATTTTGGTATACAATTTTGTTTGAAGATGATGTAGATGAAAAAAAAATTATATTATTATGCTAAAAATCTCAAGATTTAAACATTAGGCCAAATATATTGGGTTGATTTGAATATTATATTACTTGGTTAAACCCAACACATCATAATGCTTCAGGGGTTGTTCATACTAGATCACCACCCTTTAATAATTACAGGCATACCTAATTATTAAAATGAGTTTTTAAAATTAGATTTGGACCTAAAAAAAATTCATAACTCTTTTTTTAATTAGTCATTTTATTTGAACTTTTATTTATAATTTTTTTGACTAACTTATTGAGTCAAACTAACTTTTTTATTAAACTTTTTGTTTGCATTATATTTTTTTTTAAGCTAAACTTATTCTATCATGCAAGTATGTTAAATTATAATAAAGTGTAACTGTAAGCAACCACGTACTCTTGGATTTTGTGGCCACCATGTCAATGCTCATATCCAACGATGAACACTTAGTGAACTAATGATTTAGTCTTTCATAGATAAAAAGTCTAAATTTGATCTCCTAAAATTTAATTATCTCATTTCAATTTTTTTTTAATTTTATATTCAATATTGTCCTTGTGCTAAGCTCGCTATTAGATAGTTTAAAAAGATTAGTAATATGATATCTGGCAAAATTAATGTAACCTTTAGCCACCTGTAATTAAACATGTTGTGGTACACAATTCAAAATAGCCAATTGTGTGTCATGACATGCTTTAGGGACAACTAAGAATGTAACAACTACCTTAACTTTATATTAGGCTATGACCACCAATATTATCTATCTTTTAGCATGTTTAACATAAAGATAATATTGTGGATAAAATAATTTTTGAAGGATTGAAAGTTTAATAAAACAAATTGAGAAAAGATATCAATTCATTTAGTTTTCAACATATATATTTGTCTAAAAGACCAAATGTCAATTTATTCTTATTTTGATTATACTTTTTTTATTTTGGAAAAAAAAAATCATCACTCCGTCTTTTATTGTATTAATATAAACCCTAATTTGTCACTAAACTGAGGACGTAGAACTTCTGCAGATATCTTTCGCCGAAACACTAGACATAAAATAACTCAAATCTTGTTCCATTTCTTTTTTGTATGATTTTTAAGGTTTACAACCATAATTTAAGTCACTTTTCTAAGTTCTCAAACCAGTTTAGACAACGTGCTATTTGAAGCTTATAGATAAGGAAGAGTAAGCCCTTTTTAACATGCGACTTTGACAAATGATGAGAAAATTCCGCTTCGATAATTTTTTCATATTTTTTAAATATGTATCAAGAATTTTTTAAAGTGTATAAATTACTTATAACTAGTAAAAAAAATAATGAAGTTATTAATTTATATAGATTTTTTGTAATTAATTAAAAATAATAAAATAAATAAATAATTAATTAATTAAATATCTCTTAAAACATAAATTTTTTAATTCTAAAATTATGAATGAATAAAAAAATAATAAATTATTCTTCAAAGTATAAAAATTCTTTTAAATAAATGAAAAAAATAATAAATTAATTGATCATTTTTTAAATTAAAAATTCTTTCAAATTCAAACATTTTTTAAGTCATTGAAAAAAATCATAAGTTAATTGTATCTTAAAATTTTAATAAAAAATTATAAATATAACTTCATATGATCTAAAATTGAAACAAGAAAAAAATAATATATAATTAAATTATTTATGATGATATTTTTTTAATGAACTCATTATCCTCCCTCCTCTCTTACAATATCACATAATCAATAAATTTATGAACTTTTTTTAATTTATTATGTTTCTTTTATATCACAATATATTATTAAATTTAATTTTGTCCTTACACTAACAAACACCGTTAATTTAAATTGTATTGACATAAAATAAAATAAATTAATTTTCTCTGAATAAACTAGTTAAATATATAAATTAGGCAACTGATTTCATGAAAACTGTTCGGTGAACATTGGTACTTAATCATATTTGACCAACTGATTTTTCAATCAAACCAGTCAATCTGATATGATTTTGAGAACCATGGTCCACCCATAATATAATCATAAATTTGACTTCACTATTATATTAGAAATGCAGATACGTGTATCCATTTATACGTGGTCCTAAAGTTTACATAATCTTGTGCATGCATATACCACTTACCACATTACCCAAAAAGTGGAATACTTACATGAACAAAACACCACCACAAGGATAATGAAGAACCAAGAGACATCTGAGAGGCCTTCAAAAACAACTAGAGTTGGTATTTCAAGGAAACCTTTGGCATCAAAAAGGCGCCGGTAGAAATAGCGGTAGCAGAAGAGACTAAGTTAAACAAAAGTACTTTCATTTTGGAAAGGAAAACTCTTCAGACTCCTCTGCCTCAGTCCTAGAATTGCTCCTTGGGCTTCTTAGCCTTCTTCTTTGATGTTTTGGCAATAGCATCACATATATCTTTCCTCCGTTTGTTGTTATGGTTTTCATTGCCACCACCCACGCTTAATGAATTCTTGCCCTGATTTTCTAAAGCCTCCTTTGCGAAAAATTTTAACCTCCACAAGGTTGAATCACTCTGCTTAAGAAAGGACAAATACTCAATAACACGCTCATTGAATCAACTTGCCACATATAGTTGTAACTGAATCACGGAAATAGCTTTTCTGACTTCCAAGAGGCATTCTTGTGTAGACTAAGCCTACCTAGGCCTATCAATCAGTACTTGCCACACATGATACGTATTGATGTTAAAAATCTTTTATTGTTAGTTCTCACTCAATTTGTAAGTGGAGTTCATTAGGCAAAGCCCACACAAGAAAAATAAACTTTTATGAAAAAAACACATGTAATGGGATATAAGTAATGACCTGAGCATCAATGTCAAGATCAACCTCCTCAGCTGTTGCTTGGAAGCTTGGATTATTTTGTGCAACAATTTCCAATGCTTTGCTGATATCTTCAGTAGACAGTTTGGCGAGGGCAACTCCAAGCTTTCTTTTCTCATCAGTTGACATTTTTCTGCAACCAATTTTCTCAAATTCAGCCTTGGGAGAAGCAAAATTACATTTCTATAAGGGGGAGTAAGATGCAACAGAGCTAACCTGCATCTTTTGGCAACCATCTCACGAAGATCTTCTAGATGCATATCAACTTCATACAGCTGGTAAGTTAAGCATGGTCATTCATCAAGCTCAATCAAACATTTTAGCTGAATAAGACAAGGTAACTATTCTATACTTAAAAAGAGCATAGATTTTGTAATTAGTTTGTCTATAAGCTCCAAATAGTACCTCTCAAAAGTTGAAAGACTAAGAATACCTCATTACTTAAGTCTCTGGCCATTTTGGCATGAGCAGCCTCTTGTGCAAGCTGCATGGCTACCTGTGCTTCTGCTTCTTCATCCTCTCGTCTTTTTTCCTACAATTAAACATCCCCACATGATGCAGCAATGTATACGGAAACTGTCATTAAAAATAAAAATTCAAAACTTACAAAGAAAGATCTAAGGAGTCTCTAGAAGGAAACAGAAAATGTTTCTCAATCGGTAATCAAATTCTATTCCACACAACCATTGTCTCAGGAAAGGAATTCATTGAGATTAAGTTACCTCTTCAGTAACTTTAGGCAGAAGTAGTAACCATTTCTCCTCGAACTTTGCCAGCAAAGTTTTTGCCATCACGTGAACATCACTTCTCTCGTCATTATATTTCATAGCATTCTTGAAAACCAGCCTCACATCAGCACATATTTCCCGAACATTCTTATATCCAGTGCCATCCTTAGCCTCCATCTGATTCTTAATGGTACTGAAATCCATAGGCTTATCAATGACCTAGCATGCATCATCTACAATAGATCAATCAAAGGCCAACTACAAGCTGGTATTAGCAAGGTAATTCAGGACAATGCAACAAGCTGAGCAAAAACTATACTGTCACAGAGCTACTATATAACAGAAACCTACAATGTTTTATCTTATGAGAAAGCACAAACCTTACACTTGATTACCACTTTTGGACAAAAGTATACGTTGGCTTGCACTAAAAAGAATTTGTTGTTATGCGTTTAACTTTAGTCTTTTAATGTTTATTTTAATTTTGTGCACTGCTTTTTTAGGCATTTATTAATAAGTCTCATAGTTAGATTAGGACTAGGGTTTTTTTTGCGGCAGCCCATTGGGCCTTTTAATTGTGGCTCAATAAACTCTTTATTTTTAGATTAACTAGGATTAGTAGTCTAGGGTTTCCAATACCTATATATATATATATATATATATATAGGGAAGAAGGCCACGAGTTTGAGTATGTAAATCTAAGAAATTTCCAGCTAATAAAATAAAGATTTTTCTCTGAATTCCTAGTATTTTACGTGGTATTAGAGCATTAGGATTCAAGGACCATGATTAAATTCGGTTTTGGCCTCAATGTTGATGGACATGACAGCCAAAGTACCACCATAGAATCTGGCCGTGATCCTGATTCTCTTAGAGCCATTGCATGGTCCACCACTGGCACTCAATAGGCAATGAGCTGACCCCTGTCATGATAATAGCTCACTGTCTAAATGGACACAATTATCTCCAATGGTCTGTAGTGTGATGCTTTTTATCAGAGGTAAGGGCAAGGCTGATTACCTAATTGGAGTATCAAAGCCCCCTAACCCAGATGATCCAAAATATAAGGCGTGGGAGACTGAGAATAGCATGATCTAGTGGTTGATCAATTCCATGACACCTGACATAAGGGAGAACTTTCTTTTATACCAAACAGCCCATGAAGTATGGGAGGCAGCATGGGAGACATATTCTTCAACCAAGAACATAGCCATTATCTTTGAAATTGAAAGTTTTCTGCACAAATTTAGGCATGGGGATGCAAATATAACTCAATACTATAATGTATTGTTACGTCATTAGCAACAACTAGACTTCTATGAATCTCGTCAATGGAATTATGCTTTGGATGCTTCTTATTATCAGATAATCATGGAGGAGAAGCAGGTTTTCAAATTCCTCTTAGGCCTCAATTCTCACTTTAAGGAGATTAGAAGCCGTGTTATGTGCATAGACCCTACACTATCCTTAACACAAGTTTTCTCTGAAATCAAAAGGGAGGAGAGTAGGAAAAGACTGACATTGGGATCTCTACCATCTCATTCCCATTCTGAATTAACGACACTTGAATCTAAAGGACCTCAGTTGAGTGAGTACAAGAATAAGAAGCAAGGCAAATCACGGTGTGACCATTGCAATAAAGCTAGCCACCCTAAAGAAAAATGTTGGGTTCTCTATAGGAAGCCACCACATGTTAAGAATAAAGAGAAGAATACGGGTCATGCCGTCAACAATGCTAAAAGAGTGGAGCAAGACTCTAATGTTTTCACCAGCGAACCCCAGTTAGGAAGCAGGTACTAGCTTACTAGCCCACTTAGGTAATCACCCTTTGGCTTTAAACTCTCGAATGGGACAAGATAAAACATGAGTGGTTAACACAAGTGATATTGATCATATGACAAGTAATCGAGCCTCTCTTGATAATTTCATATCTTGTACTGATGATTTTCATGTTAAATGGGCTGACAAGACACCTTCAAAGGTTCTAGGCTCAGGTACAGTGAGGATTACTGCAAACTTAATTCTCACTAATGTTTTGTTAGTTCCACAATTGTCCCATAATTTACTATCTATTAGCAAACTTTCAAAGGACCTTCACTGTGTTGCTAAATTTTATTATGGTGGTTATGTTTTTCAGGACTTGGAATCGAGGAGGACGATTGGCAGTGCTGAAGAATGTGCTGGTCTTTACTTTCTCCCCGAAAACTCCCACAAATCTGTTTTGTCTACTTTTTTTTTTTTATTTTATGTTATGGCATTTTCGAATGGGTCACCCTAATCTAGACTACATGAGAAAGATGTATCCCAGTCTGTTCAATAAAAACTCTATTCCTTTTTATTGTACAATGTGTCAACAGTTTAAACATACTCATGCATCCTATAACCCACACCCACATATCACCTTTGAACCATTTCCCTTATTCATAACGATGTTTGGGGTCCATCAAAAACACCTACACTTACTAGGGCAAGATGGTTTATCACATTCATTGATGACCACACAAGACTTACATGGAAATATCTTACGAGAGACAAATCTGAAACCCTACATATTTATAAACCATTCCACACACTAATATCCACCCAATTCCATGCCACCGTAGAAGTATTAAGATCTGACAAAAGGAGGGAATACTTTAACCAAGCACTCAAAACTTTCCTTACAAATAAGGGAATTATTCACCAAAGCTCCTCTGTAGATACGCCACAGTAAAATGGGGTTTCAGAGAGGAAAAATAGGCGCCTCTTAGAAGTAACTAGGGCTCTCCTTATTGCCTCTAAACACCTAAACCTTACTAGGGAGAAGTAGTCCTCACAGCTACTTACCTTATTAATAGGATGCCCTAAAAAACCCTTTAACTATAAAACACTCTTAGCCATCTTACGAGAAACCTACCCTTCCTTTATTTCCATTATTCCTAATCTTCCATTTCGGATTTTTGGTTGTACATCTTTTGTACACAATTACAACTCAAGGAAATTGGAACTCCAATCCCTTAAGTGTGTCTTTGTAGGATACTCGTCCACTAAGAAAGGGTAGAAGTGTTGCTGCCCTACCATAAAGCGTTTTTACATTACCATGGATGTTACCTTTCAAGAAACCCAACCCTATTTTCCTTCTATCCCAAGCCAAGGAAAGCAACTTAGTGACCCCTTTCCTATTAGCAATATGCCTACTAGCCTCAACCTTACGCCTTTAACCACTCATGAGCACCCTAACCCCCACCTTACCCTTGCATTCCCTCAGCCTCACTCCTCTGACCTCCCTACAAATCCTAACCCACAATCCATCATAGAAAATGCCTTACAAAATCAAGGCACAGCTAGTCAAAAGGATTTGCAAGTATACTCCAGAAGGAGAAAGCTAAATGATGCAGACACACTTCCACTAATGCCTTGCCAAGAACCCTCTCCAAGTCTTGCTACTCCCTTAAAGGACACAGTTCAGAACGACCTACCTATTGCTCTAAGGAAAGGGGGAAGATCATGTACTCTTCATCCCATTAGGAACTTCATCTCCTATGACAAATTATCCCCTAAGCACTATGCCTTTATCACTAACATTTCTCGTGAGGCAATTCCCAAAAATGTTCATGAAGCTTTGAAAAGCTCTGATTGGAGATGTGCCATGGCAGAGGAAGTTAATGCTTTAGAAAAGACTAGCACTTGGGAGATTACTGATTTACCACCCAGGAAGAAGCCAGTAGGTTAGTACAACTTGAATAGGACTATAAACCACCATAAGGCTCATTTAATGGCAAAGGGATTCACTCAAACCTCTGGGATTGACTGATAAGACATTTGCACCTATTTCCAAATTTAACACCATCAAGGTACTTCTTTCTCTAGCTGCCAATTTAGATTGGAAACTTCATAAGTTTGATGGGAAGAATGCCTTTTGGAATGGCAACTTAGAGGAGGTGGCGTAGAAGGATATTCCCCTTGAAATTGAAGTTGAGAGGGGCAAGGAGAAAGTGTACAGATTGAAGAAGTCGTTATATGGCCTGAAGTAATCACCCAGGGCGTGGTTTGATAGATTCACTACAATGATAAAAGGATATGGATATTGTCAGGGACAATTTGACCACTATTTACAAAATTTTCTCATGATGGGAAACTATCTGCACTAATCATTTATGTTGATGATATTGTCATCACAGGTGATTATGAGAAAGAAATTGAAGTGCTGAAACTAGCTCTACCTAAGGATTTTAAGATTAACATCCTAGGCAACTTAAATACTTTATGGGTATAGAGGTTGCAAGTTCCAAGACAGGTATTGTTGTCTCCCAGAGGAAGTACACATTGGATCTATTAAAGGAAACATGAATGCTAGGGTGTAAACCTATAAACATGCCTATAGAAGCAAAACCTATAAACATGCCTATAGAAGCAAGTTACAAAAATAGGTTCAAAGAAGATAACTCCCTAGTTGATGCCAGTAGATATTAGAGATTAGTGGGGGAAGCTCATCTATCTATCCCATACCAGACCTGATATATGTTTTCCAGTTAGTGTGACTAGTTAGTATATGACAAAACCCACTAAAGAACATATGGAGATAGTTTACAAGATTTTGAGATATTTAAAAAAAGCCCCTAGAAAAGGGATATTCTTTAAGAAAGGGGGCGAAAGAGATGTTAAGATTTATACAGATGCAAACTAGGCAGATTGTACCACTGACAGGAGGTCAACCTCTGGATATTGTACCTATGTGTGGGGTAACTTAGTCACTTCGAGAAACAAGAAACAACCAATTGTGGCAAGAAGCAGCGTAGAGGTCGAGTACAGGGCATTGTCACAAGGAATTTGTGAGGAGTTATGACTGAAATGGGTGCTTGATGAACTCACGATAACCACAGATGGTCCTATGCAGATCTTTTGTAATAACATGGCTACTATCAACATTGTCAAGAATCTTTCCTACCATGATAAGACCAAGCATGTTGAAGTAGACAAACACTTCATTATGGAAGAAGTTGATTCACGACTACTTAAACTTACCTATATTCCATCACAACATCAGGTTGCAGACACTGACGAAATCTCTCTCATAAGTGCAATTTGAAGAACTGATTTGCAGGCTAGGAATGAATGACTTCCACTCACCAACTTGAGGGGGAGTGTTGTTATGTGTTTTACTTAAGTCTTTTAATGTTTATTTTAATTTTGTGTATTTTCTGTTTTTTAGGCATTTATTAATAAGTCTCATAATTAGATTAGGACTAGGGATTTTTTTTTTTTTCGGCAGCCCATTAGGGCTTTTAATTGTGGCTCAACAAACTCTTTATTTTCAGATTAACTAGGATTAGTAGTTTAGGGTTTCCAATACCTATATACATAGGGAAAGAGGCCATGAGTTCAAGTATGTAAATCTGAGAAATTTCCAGCTAATAAAACAGAGATTTTTCTCTGAATTCCTAGTATTCTACAGCATTCAACAAAGAAAAATATAGCATAAAATTAATAAAAATTATAGTACACAGAATAAAGAAAAAACAATTAAAAAAAACCAGCACTACAAATTTGATATCTTCCATTGCATGCGTTTTCTTCTCCTCCTGCCTAATGTAGAAGAGTTCTAAAACCATCAACAAGTGCTATCGAACAGTCTAATCCCCCTACCCAAAAGTTAGAAGAACACCTATTTCTACCAGCACCCAACCTTAAACAACCATAAGAAGCAACATGCAGAAACAGATGTCCTAGATTCCTGCCTATTGCAATGTCCTCAATTAATAAATTAAAGTTCAGTCTTCCACTAGCAAAATTTATTAGTTCATTCGGGTTAGTAGTGACAGATATATCTATACAACATCAGCTCTGAATAATTGTTGAGAAGTCTACCCCAATTTTAAGGCCACCAACGAGCTACCTAAAACACCTAATACTGGTAAAAGTTCATTCAGTCAATGAAATGCAATATACAAATATCTCTCATGAGTATTTCAAATCCATTCAGAACAGAGTGAAAAAACAAAGGAGAAGATGAATGAATAACGTAAAAAAGGATAAGAAATCTTCTAAATAAAGAGACAAAAGACATTGAAGCTCCCCTGTAATACCCAAAAAAGGCCATATTAATGAAAACCCTTAGGAAATTTAAAAAAGAATATGAAATATACCTCATAGTAGTCATGTAAACCAAGGCCATCCACATCCACAGGTTGCATAAAGGGCCATGCCCACTTGTGTTGCGTGATCTGATGGAAACAAACCAATAATTAGGAACTTAATTTGCAATTGGAAAGATCAGAAGACATTCACTATCTCTATGGCTGAACCTCATACAATTTCATGACTATAAACACATGGCATGGGCTCAAGTTACAATTACATTAAAAAACAGTTTACAACAGAATCAAGAGTAAAAATGGAAGTAATCACCTCACTTGACATCACTGAATGAAACATACCAATATTTTTGTGTAGACTTTTCTATGAATAAAAGTCAAAATTTCAAGGAAATTAAGTATCCCCAAAGTTTAAGATATTAGATTCAGGCTGCATAATCGTTTTTATCTCTAACACACCCTCACAAGAAAGCCTTCTAGGCTTCAAGCATGGAAAAGTACAGTCCCATCTTATCATACAGATGAAAGACACAATAAAATATGGAAGAACTGCACCTCAGTATGCGGCTGCTCTGTTATATTGCATCAGAAAAAAACAAACAGATGTACTAATATGAGGCACCTTCTTGACTTAATGGGCTTACCTAACAGTATAGGTAGGACTTGCATAATAAACCTGATGTGAGGCACAGAAAAGATTGAAAAATAAACAAAAAATAATAAGTTTTCCTAGGCGAAATGGCTAGAGAGATGTGAGGGCTCAAAGAAGCTGTCTTCATAAACTTTGCCAACAACCAACACTTACCTTGTTTTGAAAATCAGTAAAACACCATTTTGGTCTCTTACTTATCAATTGACTCTCAATTTAATCCCTCGTTAATTTTCATATCTCAATTTAGTCCCTGACTAATTTTCATTCTCAATTTGATCCCACTCATCAATCCATTCTCAACGCTAATGTCTTTGACAGTCATCGTAATGCTCGACTTAGCTTAATCATGGGCTTGTAAAAAGTTCATTTCTAGTTCCAAAAATTATATTAAAATTTCAACTTCTTGAAGAAATTCAGGGATTTATGTTTCATCTGAACTTATATATTGAATAGAAACTGTATATATATATAGAAGACAAAAGTATGAGCAAGCTCCTACTCTAACTAAAAGATGTAACCTAATGCTATTCCTATCCTAATTAAAACAGAATACTTAAACTAATTTTATCATAACAGAACTGAAACTAAAATAACCATTATCCTATCAAAACTGAAACAAAATGTCAAAAAATATATATAAATATAATCAAAATTAGAAAGTAAAAGACAGCTAATTTAATTAGACAATTTCTAGAAGTTTTAGAAACAATACATGCTTTCCAACAATTTGCATTTTACAACAAAATTCAGGGGGCGATTTTCTTACGTTTTAAAGTTCACATATTCTTTAGTTCAGATGGTAAAATGTAGTTCTCCTGTAATTTATTTGGAAGAAATAAATAGCAAGAAAATTGGGTTAAATTTGCATTGCAGAGAGAGAGAGAGAGAGAGAGAGAGGGAAGAAAACAAAAGTAAATCAGACACAAACATAAGTGCATGACAAAATAGATTAAAAGAAACAAATTTAGAAATTATAATTTTATATGGCTACCATAATAAATTTAAACAGATTATGCATAACAAATTATGTTTGAATCTATAGAAAGAACAAGGTAATTAATGATTGTGCATAGATCTGTCAAAATAAACAAAAACCTTATCTATTTTTTTCTAAAGAAAAAAGGCTTTTCTGCAATAAAATCAGATCTTGAAATAAAATTCATCATACACCACTGCATGCTTTACCCACATTCAAGTTGAGTTAGCCCTAATTGGCTTCACATTAACTACACTAAAAATAGGCACATGTCATCTTAGTTAACCCCTTACGAATTGACCTAACACTTTTAACTTGATTGTTTTGTAGAACCAGCCAACAAATTGGCATGTGGCAATCATCTCAGAGGTGCACAAAGATAGCACATTCTATAACCACAGCATGTCTTACATAAATTTTAGAAGTAAATAACTAATAGGATCATTACCTGACGTAATATTGTGCCAAACTGACGCATAAGATCCTGCATTCTCTTTGCAGCAGCAGCTTCTCTTCGTGATGCATCCAGCTGTTGCTTCTTAATACTTGGAACAAGTTTATCCTTATCTTTATCTTTAGTAGCAGAGCTACCTTTTGATGTGTTTGCTTGCTTCTTACTCATGCTTGAGTAAAAATTTTCTACCTCATTCAGTCTTTGCTCAAGCTGCAGGAAAAAATACCAACTGAAAATTCATGAAAAAGCTTCCAGAAGGATACAATTAAACTATGATAGCATTTGAATTTCTAAGATCCAGTTATTGGTGAGTTTACCAAGACATTCATATATTAGCATTTGAAAAAAGTGTAGACTTTATTTGCATAGAGATATAATGACTCCAGAAGAGGTCGCGTTTAGTATATAGTTTAAATGCTAAGTTTGAGTGCTTCACAACAAAAGGCATGCTTTCTTCCTCCAATTCATGGCCTAATCTTGGCTTAAATCAGATTCCAAAACCGAGAGAAGAGCCACAGTAGGTGGTCAGCATAGAATGAGCCTTCTTCACCTTCCACACCATCTCTCCCACTCCTTGGTTTCTACTCCACTGAAGACTGATTTTCCCACCTCAGTAGACGGTTACAATGCTAGTATACTGTTGAATACATATAGCTTGAGTATGTAATTCAAGGTCTGGTATATTGGCACTATCAACCTAATCAGTGAGTATTCATGAAGAATAGAAATTTTATGCAGACAGAATTAAAGCAGAAACAAAATATAAATATTACCGCACAACTCATTTTATGCAATACAAGAAGGATCAAAACAAAGAAACCTAAACTATTCTTTTGTGCTTTATTCTAAATAATTTGCATGTATTGAATCCCTGTGACAAGGATTGTACTCCTCACGACAAACCATTAAACAGTAAACAGAAATGATTTAGCTTAAAGGATTTATGGGAAGCACTTCGACCAAACTGACAAAAGCAACATCTTTATTAAAATATAAGTTCTTTGATTGCTGTGTTCCAAGTACCAAGTACCAGCCAGTAACACTTATTTTCCATCAGTTGTTGCATATATGAACGTTTGATTTTGGGTTGAAATTTTATTAGTTTTATGGAACCATCTAGTAAAAGAAATAAGAAAGCCATCAAAATATAACAGGCATAAGCATACTGTAGATAATTGCTTGATGCTTTCTCTTCTAGAACCTACCTTGTCAACCTTTGAAATTATCTCATCAACACGATGTTTGAAACCCTCGATTTCTGCAACAGATCCATCAGTATTTCCTGCTTTAATATTTCTACCATCTGAACTTGGTGCAGCCATTGTTTCCATCTGACAGAACACCAGATGTGATACAAATTTGTTATTTTTGAGCAGGCAATTGCTAACATTGTAACAATAGAACAGTATAGTTATTTGAAGTAAACATATTTCCCGAAAACAAATTTATTCTACCTCAGGAAACACAATCAAGTAAATGTCAGTTTTATATCCAACAGGCATATTAAACTATAAGCCTAATGAGGTAAGGAATACAATAAAATACTCGTTGCTCATTTGTTTGAAAATGATGATTTTGAACCTCATTCTTAAGGAAGCCATTATTTAGGAAAACAATTACATATACTCCACTTTATTGGGCATGTCACAAATTCACAAACAAAATTTTTGGGAAAATAAAGAGACACCTGACCAAGATCATCAAGGAGATCTCAGGAAATATTCATTTTCATCTCACCACTTTTTTGAGGCATAAAAAAAATGTATACATGTAATTTGCTCACTGAAAAACTTGAAGAGACATCTACCTTCCACCATATACCAAAAGTGCACTTTCTTTTTCAAAAAGGTTGCTCTCACTAAATATTTGTACAGTAAATCAAAAGTTAGAGGTCAACAAGGAGCAAGCGAATCAATTTAACAACAGTCAACAGTGTTGTGGTTACTATAAATCATGGAAAAATAAAAATGAACCCAAACACCAAATACAGGTTTCTGATACAAACCCTCCCTATGTTTCTCAACTGCATACTCCCTTATTTGGCTGACCGACTCCCGGAACTTCTGCTGTAACTGCCCGCCACTGCTCACTATCTCAGATAACCGCCACCCATTTCCCATTTTCTGCAGAACTGCCCCATATTTTATGTTTTATGCACTTGTAATTTATATATATGTATTTCGCACTTTATTTGAAAAGGGCTGAGGTCTGAGGATGTTTAATATCAGAATTCATCTTTTCAATTGTTCTATAACTTCCTCTCTCTCATTCTCTCTTCCCTTGTTTTTCTGTAATCTGTTCTCTTTCACCTTCTGACTGTAATTTTTCTCTCTCACCTCTTGCTTCTATCAGTTTCCTTCCCATTCTTGGGCTTATATGTTAGAATCAATTTTTACCTAATATAAGCTCGTCCAACATACCTTAACTAATATGCCTTAAACAAACTCTTTATTTACTGTAACCAAATTTGCTCCTGTTAAAACAAAATTTTTTGTTTTTATGAAACCCCACAATTGGTAAAAGCTCTTTTTCTGTCACGTCTCTTTTCCAAATGTGCAAAAACTTCAGTCTGCAGGATAAAGCCAATAGTTTTGGTCATCATCACAGGTCGCTTATGCTTAAACCCTTTATCATATTTACTGGTAAACCCATGACCGTCATGACAAGTGACAACAATTACGATTATCTTGAATCTCAATCATAAAAAAATTAGGTAAAATCTTTTCGTCAATTTACCATATATAACACTATATCATGAAAGCACTCAACTTGGAGGATTATGAATGGGTCATACATAATCTTATTTGTGGGCGGTCAACAAATGGGTATAAACAATTATTCTTTTATTTTTTGTTGTCATAGTCGTTTTTGAATTATATTTGTAGGTTTTCCTATCAATAATAAGCGCAGAAAACTAATCTAGCGCCATGCTTTCTTTTTCTGAATAGTGCATTGGCTAATGCTTAGAGCTAAATATACATTAAGAAATAGGGAAGGTAGTTTCAAAAATTTGAAATCTGTTGCATACTTAAAATCAAAATTTATTGCATACTTGTATTTATGTTTAATTAATTTTTTTACTACAATATACTTTTAACTACCAGATTTAAAACTGTAGAAATAACAAAGATATCTAGGCTCGTCTACCAAGCATTGACAAAGAACTAGACAAAACATAAAGCACTACATCACCTCTTGCTTCTAAGCATCAAATGTTAATCCTTTCATACTCTGCAATTTCCTTACATGTACTGGCACTACTACATTCTCACAATCTACAAATACCCACAAAATAGAGCTCACAACTTATAAGGGTCCGCATAGAACTGGAAATAACAACTTACAAGTTACACACACTAATCCCTATGGACAAAGAGCAACTTGCATACGGGTTTATGCCTATTATATGCATACACATGAAAAAAGAAAAAGGAAAGATAGGAAGGGGAAAATAGTAGCGGCAGAATAGTGGCAGAAAACAGAGAGGAAGAATTGCAATTTGCAATGAAGAAGACGAAGATGCAGCAGAGTTCGATGATCAACATATCGTACCTTATCGCACGACATAGTTGCCAGTTCTCAATTTCTCGGGTTCTGTAACGAATTATTTGGACCTCCGCGCATGGCCGACAGTGTGAACGATGAATGTGAAAGGTTGACGATGGTGAACTATGACTCTATTAAACCCTCACACTTTGGGGGAAACTGGAAACCGGAAAGTCATCGTCCGCATGAGTGCTGAGTTTTTTTTTTTTTAATTATAATTGTATTCTTTGGTCTTATAATTTATTTATTTATTTTTATTTTTATAAAACACATGTATTTGCCCTAAATATGTTACCAGAACCAAATTGTATACTGTATTTGCTCAGCTACATAATTATTAAAACATGGACAAATAGCATAAATGTCTAATGCATATTCTTATCAGAAAACATTTTTTAATTTCTTTTTAGTTGTTTAAAAATAATGTTGATATGAATTAACATTGTTAAGAAAAATAATACCACAGTAGTTAAAAAATTAACTTTGATTCAATTTCATAAAACATTTAAAAATAGGTAAAATCTTTGGTACACTCAATTAGACTATATAAAAATATAATTATAATATTACTTTTTTTAATTGATACTATTATAATCATATTCATATATTATGATTGAGCATACAAAAAATGACACTATTTAAATATGATTCCACTATATTTAAAAGAATGAAATTTAATTTAATATTTGAATTCAAATAAGTAAAAGAATATTTTTGCAAGAATTAATTATATTGAGGTCACATTTGAAAGAAAAATGAAATTTTATTTTATATTTATTAAAATCACAAACATGATAACATTTTGTCTAAACTAATTACAAATATATAATGTATCCATATTAATATAATTTACTTCCAAAATTACACTAAACATCTGTGAGTATATTCTTGATTTTTTTTTTTACGAAAAAATCACTTATGGCCATAATACAAACAAAAAATCGCATTGGACACAATTAAAATTATGTCATAAATTTGAAAATACTTCTAATCATGACATAAGCTTAGGCCATGAGGCCTATGTTAGAAGGAAGGGTGAATTACAAAATCATATCATTGGATGCATTAGCCATTTCATCTTCTTCTGAACCATAAGCTCTAATATACTTCAACAGATTCATCTAAGAACTCTGCAGTTCATCAAGCCAATGCACTGGAAGGTGAAAGTTGTAATCACTCTTAACATGAAGTTTGCAGTCAATATGTGGACATGCTAGTTCTTTATGCATTTCAATGTGAAGATTTCCAATGCTTAAACATACTTGACTTTTCAGCCATCAAATTTTAGGAACCTTATCTGTTTGCTTTGCTACTAAATTCTCAATGTTGGCTTGTAACAATGCAGACTTATGTCTACCGTCACACTCAAGCAATTCTTTATTGCTTCTTCCTATTTAAAACTGTTTTTTTATTACATATTTTAGATTTAATGGCTCCTCACATAAAATGCTCCCTAATGAAATATGTAGTTATATACACCTTTTATTGTGTAATGTGAAAAAATATTGACTAATAATAACACGCTCATGTAGTAGGTGAGGTATTATGCTAGTCTAATCAAATCATAGCAAAAAAGAAAAGTCGTATAATTTGATTGGATTAGTATTACTCTCTATCATAATTTGATTGGACTAACATATCACTTAATCTACTACGTAAGTTATTACCACTTAAAATTTTATCATGTATTATATGTTTTAAAAAGTTTTGATCTAACTTGACTTGTTTATTCTTGAGTTAATGTACAGCTCCGTGTTTGTTTCAATGTCCCAAAATTTCTTTTAACTCAGTATAAATTAGTCATATTTCTAAGAGTTATGTCTAACTCTTTTTGTTACATTGTTTTTGAAGCTGTACGAGTATGCTTTATTAAATTAACTTAGCATTACAAAAGTTTGATTGCCATATATGAAAACTGGGGTATCTGATTGAAAGTTTGGCTAAATTATGTGTCATATTGGTTCTTCTACTAATCTAAGTGCATGAAAAAGGACCATTAACTAAGAATTTCTTACAATCCTGTATTAAAGCTCCAAACTCCATGGAATCTTCCATGTTAGAGTGAATAGTTGGAACTACCTTTTGAGCATCAAAGAGAAATGTTCTCGTCGAGTTTATGTTTATGGAAGGCCATAATATAGCTGAGCGTAAAGCTAAAGCTTTAATTATTTTTGCCTTATAGATTCCTTGATAGTGGCGAGTAATTACTTGGAACACTAAGTTTCCTTGATCGCTAAAAACTATCCTAAAACCTGACTTTCCTTCTCTTACAAAAGTGGCTCTACCAATACAACATTGTCATCCTTGCATTGTTATCTCTGCATTCTCATGGATATTAGATACATTATTCTGTGTTAGACTGAAGCTAGCATTCTGGGCTTGCCTCTATTTAAAAAGGAATCGAAGAGCTGATCTAGTTACAGATGACGTATTTTGTGACTTATGCCCACAAATTAGATGGTTTATCATTCCCCATATTCTTGATTTAATAACATAAAATTGCTCTACACGATCATTTTGGTTACTTCCTAGAATTTTGATAACATAATTATTAAAGCATGTATCAACATTAGTCTCTCCGAGAAGGCCCCATTCATCCCAATGATTCTTCATTGAATGACAACTGACTATCGCATGGAAGACATCTTTTATTTCTTCACAGTTCAGACACTCCTCATCTAATTGGATGCCTCTTTTCTGTAAGTTGGTACGTACAGGGAGGATATCTCGACTAGTTCTCTAAATAAAGTCTTTTTTACTTTAAGGGGTAATTTCAAGTTCCATATTCATAACTAAGCCATATAGTTAATAGAGCCAATTTCATCAGATCGACAAGTAAAAGCCACATAATAGGCAGATTTAACAGTGTAATTACCTCTTTTATCAAAATGTCAAGTTCTTCTATCACTCTTCCTGTTAATACATTTGGGATATATAAGATTGCATGTTAATCTTCATCAAGGAATAGTTATCAAGCTTGATCAATTCCCATTTCTGTTTGCATATTGTCATGAGGCATTTGACCTTGTCATTAGGATTCCCAGTTCCTATAATATCAAGAGGGATGAAATTGCTATCTTTTAGCAACCAAGAATTGTTTCTTTTTCCATCTCCCACTCTCCATCTAATACTATGTTTTAATAAGAAAAGGGATGACCACACACTCCTCCAGGTAAAGCTCGAATTGGAACCCAAACAAGTTGACAAAAAATCCCCTTTAGGAAAGTATTTAGCTTTAAGGACTTTGAAGGCAAGTCTATTTAGCAAAGTGCCAAGTCTCCATCCATGCTTCCTTAACATAGCAATCTTAAAATAGTGAAAATTTCGAAAGCCCATACCTCTATCTCTTTTATTATAACCCATTTTATCCCAAGCTAACTAATTAATGCCTCTATTGTTATCCTGTGCTTTTCCCTACCAAAAGAATTTATCATGCGTTGAAATTCTTCATAAGAGAAGTCAAGATGAGAAATACATTCATACGAAAAAAACTATGAACAACTTGAGCCACTTATTTAATTAGTACTTCATTACCTGCACGTGAAAGGAACTTATTTTTCCAATTTTGCACACGTCCCTATATTCTATCCCTTAAAAATATGAAAATAGACTTCTTATTTTGACCTATTAGAAAGGGGAGACCAAGATATATACCATGATTGAGTGGCATGTATATCAGATAATCTACTTTGTTAAGTATCAAGGACATTATAGCTGAAGAATATATCACATTTTTGTACATTTATAGACTATCCTAAAGCCGCTTCATATGTTTACAGGATCCATTTGATATTGTTGCATTCAGTGTCAGTAGCTTCACAAAAGAATAAAGAGTCGTCCAAAAAAAGTAAATAAGATACTCTTAGACCTTTTACACTCACTTTACAGTCCTGAATGAATCCTTTCTACTCAGCATCTTTAAGAAGAAGTGGCAAGCCTTCTACACAAAGGATGAAAAGGTATAGTGAGAGTAAATCTCCTTATCTCAACCCTCTTTAGGGATAGACAGGTCCAATCACCTTCCTATTAAGTAAGTAGCTATAACAGACCTTTTGGACACACATCATCATCCACTGAATCCATTTCTCATTAAAACCCAGCCTAGTCATAGTGCCCCTTAAGTAAGTCAAATCCACCTTATTATAGGCCTTACTTTCATTTATTTTAATTGCCACATAGCCTTTATGAACCTTAATTTTCCTCTTCATTGTGTGGATGTGCTCAAAAGCTACTAACACATTATTAATGATTAATCTACCAAGGATAAATGTTGATTAGTATTCAAAAATTAGCCGAGGAAGTACTTGTTTCAATCTATTAGCTAGAACTTTTGCTACTATTTTAGAAATCACATTGCATAAAAAGATAGGGTAAAAATCTTTCATCATTTCAAGAGCATCTATTTTTAGAATCAGAACAACTAATGTACCTGCTAATTCGTAAGGAAGATATCTACTGTTAAGCAAATCTCTGCAACTTTTCACTACATTCTCTTCAATGGTACCCCCAGAATTTATGAAAAAATGTTGGATTAAAACCCTTGGGTCCGGGGGACTTATCAGGGTGCATCTAGAAAACTATTTTTTAAACTCAGCTACTAAAAATGGTTTAGTGAGGTCTTTGTTGTTTCGATAAGTTACAACCTTAGGGATAAGGTTTAGAACTTCATTAGGCTAGACCATATTCCTTTCATAAATATGCGAGAAATAATTAAGTATAATGGCTTTAAGTCCCTCTGGATCACTTATCTCTTCCTTATTTTTGCTTTTAAGATTTCTGATCGTATTCGTCCGATAATGTGAAGAAGCTTGGCTATAGAAGAACGTGGTGTTTTTATCCCCTTCCAACATTCAGTGAATTTTCACACATTGTTTTCATTTAACCACTTCCTGCCATGTTAAATTGTTTCTTCTTTCCTATGGGTCTAGGTACTCTCTGTTATGCTTGACGCTGAACAATATGCGGAGCTCTTCTAGTCTTTTATCGATCTCCCGAATCTGAGCTTTATAGTCTTCACTCATTTTTCCTCTCCAATTTTCTAACTCTTCCCTGCAGAAATCCAACCTATCAGTCACCAAAGCACCAACTCCTCTATTCCAACCCTTATTAACTATTTCTCTCACATCCTCTTGAGCCAACCATGCGTTTTTAAATTAAATCTCCTATTCTGTTTCCTTTTGTTATCAAAAGATGTTCTAACCAATAGGGGATAATGATCAGAATATATGGCCATGAGTACTTCAGAAAAGCCATAGGGGAACAGTTGCATCCATCGAAGCTCTATCATTGCACAGTCTAAACGTTCACATACAACCCCCTTTACCATCTTCTTTCGTTCCTATGTATACGGATAATCCAAGGTGAGCAAGTCAATTAAGCCACAATCCTGAACTGTCATCTTAAAACTTGTAAACAAATAATTTGGGTGCTCTGCTTCCTTATCCTTTTCCTTTTCACATAGGAGATCATTATAGTCACTAATACAAAGCTACAGCAACTCGTCCATTGCACTTAGTTCCCTTAACATACTCCAGGCATTTCTTCTTTTTTGGTGTTCAGTAAAACCATAATACCTTTGAGCCTCCACTTAGCTTTGCCATTAAGACTGATCTTCACATAAATAAAGTTTATGGAGTAATTGATTAAATTCGCATTCACTACAAAACAATTCAACATACCTATTTGTCCATTAATGTCCTGAACCTGGCCTTCATTAATAAGAGTTTCAATCAAGAAAATCACGTTGGGTTGTTGTTTACATTTAAGCTCTTTAAAAGCTCGTACAGCTTGAGGATTGCCAAAGCCCCAGTAATTCTAACTAAGGAGACTCATATCTTCCAATAGGCCTCATCCTCTTCCTCCGTGGTTGATAAGTTCTACACTTCTTACATGTCTTAAGTCTCAATATCAATAAACTAGATAGTTGAAACCACACCCAATTGGGACGACAATTGTTACAAGAGCTTCTTAGAGAACAAACAAACACTTCAACATCAGAATTTCTCAACTCTTAAAAACTCCTTAAAAAGCTTCACATAGATATTTAGAGGACGAACTTGATAAATTTAGTTCGATGAGGAAAGCAAAAATAAACAAACAAGCCAAAAATCTAACATCAAGAATGTGCTACCACAAACAAGCCTTACTAGATCATGCTATCACAAGCAGATAGACTTTATCATAGCGAGCTACCACTAGTAGGCAAAAGAGCAAAATTCACAGACTCTTTTTTTTCCTTTCCACTGTTTTCTCTCTTTTTCTTTCCACATCCTCTTGTTACATTGTTCCTGCTCTACTGGTCATGTAAAATACATATTGCATATAAGTCTTTCTTTTTTCCTTCTTATGTTTTAGGTTGGCGTAATTATGGTTAAGCGTTGTCCCTCAACTTTACCAAAAACAAAATCTCCTCCCGCATTGGTTAATAGTGTAATTAAGAGTGTTATCTCCCACATTGATTAAGTTGAGTGCATTCAATGTTCCACTCTTTAAGTATTTTTACATGAAATGAACTCAAGTTTATAAAGAGAAATAAAATCTCTTTTAACCAAATAAACTGACTCTTTTAGTTTTATTGAGGTCTGATTTCTTTGTAAACAACATTGTTATTCATTGTTTTCTATTTGTATGTTTGTTTCCTTACTTTATGCAATCATTATACTAGGTCTTGGACATGTGAACGCCCAAGTGGTTCTAATCCTACTTCCCAATTCTTCCTACTTACTTGTTGTTGCTTAAAAATATGGGTGTTTAAAGCCTCGAATTTGGATCTCTTGCTGTACAGCAGGGGATGCTGTAACTTTTTAGAGCTTTAAAATAATTGTGCATGGTCATTTTCTCAGTTCAAAAAATCACAATATCCCTTACTATATAATAGGGGATTTGCTTTGCTAAGACAACAACTACAGAAGATGACAAAAAGATCAGCATTGGACCTCATTCAGAAGGACAATCTGAAAATAAGGAAGATGATAAGGAAAATGAGGTTGCTTATTATGGTCCTATTTGGAAAGTTAAGCTTCTTCTCTTTCTCAACTTCCTACTCAAGATATTTCTAAATCGTTAATAACTTTTATGGCATACCCTACTATGAATGTCATCCTTAAGGGTGCACTAACATCAACGATTGTATTCTTCAAATCTAGATGCTCTGCTATTAGATATAAATCCAAAGGGAGCATGGGAGGGCAATCGTCCCTCTTGGATTTTGAAATTTTCAATTTTATATGTAATTTTATTTTATATTTTTCATTTGGTCCATTAATTTATAAGAGATCACTCCTTTGGATCATAAGAATTTATCTTCTTTAGTTCAAATTTGTAACCTAAAAACTTTTACCCCTTGAAATTAAATCCTAAATTTGTCCTTGCCTATTATACAATAAAGAATGTTGCAATGTTGTTTGAATTATAAAAATAACGCATGCGGTCATTTATAGAGTTACAAAAATTACAACATCTTTAGCTTAATAACAAAGAATTTGAGATAGTATTCTTTATTTGGCTTCTACGCTACCGCCCTACACTGGTTTGTTAGCCTTTACAAGAGATATTCAAGTGACAACCTGGTTCAGATAGCTTTGAGATGGATTTGATGTCTTGATTGGCAATTTATACAAGGGGGTCAGTTTCAAGGCCAATACTTTTTTGATGCAAAACACTCTCATAATAAAGAACTTTTAGCGCAACTGACCCCATTAAAAGTAGCTCATGACTAATAAGTCATTTCTAGAATCTTTCGACCAGAAACATGACAAATTCTTAGATATTATATAGCGCAAGTAAATACAAAAGCTAGGATTTAGTTTCAACACTTTAACCTGTGGATCCTAAATCTACATATTGAATCCTAATCACTACATGGTTGTGCGTGATATGATACCCAAGAATTTCTCTTCAAAATATTTTGATATGAGCTCACAGATTTTTTGCTGGTAGGTTAGTTGGAGTAAGCAGTAGCTCCGTGACCCAGGATCAATTAGAATACGTGTATTGAATTTCTCTCTCTTTTAATCTCTAGCTAAGTATTTAGTTGTAGAGTATGCCATAGCTCCCCCTAATTTCTTATGTGTTATATATTATGTAATAGATATAGTATGTCTAAGTTAGATTTTGGCTCCTATATTTAATATAAAATTTTCAGTTAACCTCTCACATTATTGACAATATTAAATTGTGACTTTTAAATAAAACAAAATTTAACTTTCCTTTTTAACTTTTTAAAATGTGTTTTTATACCATGCTATTTATTCATTTAGAGTATCTTAATAAACGTCTTATTTAGCTTCAATTCAGTCATGTCTCTTTTATTTTAAACCTCCAACCTTCAGTTTTTAGGATTTATTCAATTACAAGCATATGCAAAACTTTAGATAGACACTTTAGCATTTAGTAACACTATTCACTTTTCACACTTTCATTTCGTATTCTTTAATTCAGTTTATTTTTTATTGTTAAAGTTTTGCACATTTTTCAAATACTTTGGTACTTTTGGGAATGCCTTCATTTCATTTTTAGGTATCAAAATTTATTTATTTTTTATTCTTTGCTTCATAATTTATTTTTTTGTTCATATCTAATACCTCTATATTTTGTTTAGGTCTCACTTCATATTATGCAAAACTATTTCACGTCTATACTTTACAAATGATTTTCTTTAATATGCTACATATTTTGTTTATCTTCTTTGGTTTAGTTATTTTATATTTCATATTTAGTTAAGCCCTTTCTTAAATCTTGTAATTAAAAAAAATAAACGTATATGCACAATATTGTTATTTTTTTATGAGAAACTTTGGAAATATTTGAGCAATATATATTAAATTAATTAAACATCAATATTTTTCATATAATTTATTGTGGTAAAATAATATATATGTATATATATATTAATTGTTTTTGAGCTCCCTCATTTTATATTCCTGGCTTTAATTGGCGTGTTAATAAAGTCCTCACTTGATCACAAATGCCCTGAATCAATTACAATACATGTAGTGGCAATATAAGGATTGTTCGATGCAATTCGAGATTGCTTCTTTTTGAAAATTCCTTTTGTCAATATTAGTGAATCTACATCCCTAAATTGTAATTCTTTTCTAGGTTGCTTCTACAAGTGACATCAATTATTAATCAATTGCTGTTTTTGTTTATATTTCTTTGCACTACAGCTACCATGACTGTGGTAGTATAGTAATCAGACTCAGCGCACTATGGTTGTTTTTGTTGGCCAATGGGCGAGGGCTTTGGAGATCCAATGTAGCTTGTCGGTTGTTGAGATTGAAGGCTGATTACACCTCTTGAAATGGTGCATATATGTGCAAGGGCTTTATTTAGACGTCATAGTGGCCATTACCTTTTACTTGGCTCGATCATTCAATTTCTTCATCTTCCTCAGACATACTTTGTCCTACATGTTTGGTTTATCCAAGGAAAGAAATACACGAACAAAGGTGAAGAAATGAAAAATTTTAAAGATGCTCATTTAATGATCCAAACATAGAAATGGTATATGGTGTTTCTGGCAGCGCAAATATTTTTTTGGCTAAATCATCTTGCTTTAACTCCACTGATGACTGAGAATAATTGTCAGACAAAAGCTTTTTTTTTTTAAGCCAAAATTGTTAGACAAAAGCTAGATATGCTGAAAGTAAGAGGCTAAGTTCCCCCTTCTTGTGCTTTATCTTCTGGAATAACTTCCCCTAGACCAGGCGAATAGATTTACTACGGGCGTTAACTTTATTAAGAGTAAGATAACGGGTTGTTCGGTCGGTCAGGCCTTGAAGGCGAAACCCATGTTGGCAGCATCTTTACTAAAAGATCCTTCCATCTATGTCATATGTGATTTGTCTTGAAGACCATTTCCTGGTGTGAGAGAAAGCCAGGAATATATACACAGCATCACGAAAGGATTGGAATTCTCTAAAATTTCCAAATTTCGAAGGAAGAAAGACAATGTGAAGCACTTCACTTTATTTCTTGTTCCAAGATTTAAAACCCATCATTATGAACCAGGTGCAACGCACGACCCTTTCGAGCTGTGCTCCAACAAGATAGGAAAAGTTCGTAAGCACCATTGACATATTATTTGATCATTTTCCATAGTTTCACCACAAAATAGATCCAATTGATTATGCAGAAGCGATTATGCTATAAACGAAACACGGACAACAATTGTGATTCCATAACATCAACAAAACAACAGCAGTACTTCCATGTGAGCTCTCATGCCGACCTATATATGTCTTCAAGATGCAATGCAATCATAAAATGTAATAACAGAACAAGTAAACCTTGAACTGTAAGCAGATTTAGAAAAAGGAACAATAGGCAGACTATAAAAACTATACCCCAAGACAACTATAAAATGTAATAACAGAACTAAAAAAAATTAAAACTTCCAATACATAACACAATTATATAAATTTGATATTTGATAGCCAAATAAGCAGTGTAAGAATAGTCCTATATCACACCGCAGCTTTCAAAAATTAAGTACTCTCAAAAAAGACAACTCAGAATATAAAAAGACAAAATAAGCCTTGCCACCGTCGATCAAGTACCCAGTTCTGGGAACCCAAGCTGCTTGACGAAGGTAAAAACTTGACTCTGCAACCAATAAACCTAAGACATAGACTCAGGACAGACAAAATACAAAGAGAAAAACATTTATTGTTGCGATGATAATAGACTTCATTTGACAAACCAGCCCGCACCATTCACTTGCCACCCTTCTTCTGTGCAGCCTTGGTAACCTTGGCTCCAGTAGCCTCCTTCTTATCAACGTTCTTGATGACTCCCACAGCCACGGTTTGACGCATGTCCCTCACAGCAAAACGACCAAGTGGAGGATACTCAGAGAAAGTCTCGACCACCATAGGCTTGGTGGGAATCATCTTAACCATACCAGCATCACCATTCTTCAAGAATTTGGGTTCCTTCTCAAGCTCTTTACCAGATCGCCTGTCAATCTTGGTCAAAAGTTCAGCAAACTTGACAGCAATGTGGGAGGTGTGACAGTCAAGCACAGGGGCATAGCCATTGCCGATCTGGCCAGGGTGGTTCATAATGATGACTTGGGATGTGAAGCTGGCAGCTTCCTTGGCAGGATCGTCCTTAGAGTTAGAGGCAACAAAACCACGCTTGAGATCCTTAACTGCAACATTCTTAACGTTGAATCCCACATTGTCACCTGGAAGAGCCTCTTGGAGAGCCTCGTGGTGCATCTCAACGGACTTAACTTCAGTAGTCAGTCCAGTAGGACCAAAGGTCACCACCATACCAGGCTTCAAGACGCCGGTCTCAACACGTCCCACAGGAACAGTTCCAATTCCTCCAATCTTGTAGACATCCTGAAGGGGCAACCTAAGAGGCTTGTCTGAGGGTCTCTTGGGCTCCTGGATCTGATCAAGGGCCTCAAGAAGAGTTGGTCCCTTGTACCAGTCAAGGTTGGTGGACCTCTCAATCATGTTGTCTCCCTCAAAACCAGAGATGGGAACGAAGGGAATCTTGTCAGGGTTGTAACCGACCTTCTTCAAATAGGAGGAGACTTCCTTCACGATTTCATCATACCTAGCCTTGGAGTACTTGGGAGTGGTGGCGTCCATCTGTTGCAAAGAACGTAGTAAAAAACAGATTAAGAAAGTTACTTTAGAGAACAATCAATGGACTTACCCAAAGAGAAACGTTACGAAGGCCTTAAAAGAAGTACCTTGTTACAGCAGCAAATCATCTGTTTGACACCTAGGGTGAAAGCAAGGAGAGCATGTTCACGGGTCTGTCCATCCTTGGAAATACCAGCTTCAAAACCACCGGTGGTTGAATCAATGATAAGAACAGCACAGTCAGCCTGAGATGTCCCAGTAATCATGTTCTTGATGAAATCCCTGTGTCCAGGTGCATCAATGACTGTGCAGTAGTACTTGGTGGTCTCGAATTTCCAGAGAGCAATATCAATAGTAATTCCTCTTTCACGCTCAGCCTTAAGCTTGTCCAGCACCCAGGCGTACTTGAATGACCTCTTGTTCATCTCAGCAGCTTCTTTCTCAAATCTCTCAATAACACGCTTGTCAATTCCTCCAAGCTTGTAGATAAGGTGGCCAGTAGTGGTCGACTTCCCAGAGTCGACATGGCCAATGACCACAATGTTGATGTGAACCTTCTCCTTACCCATTACGCCTTAACTTGGGACAAAAAAGAACTGCTAAAAAGGAGCATAAAGAACTATTAAGACCAAACACAATTTACACAAAATAAAACCAGCCCAAAATTTTCACCCTCCCTAGCAGCACAGACATTGAGAATCAGAAGAAATAAATAACATGAATTGAGTACCAAACAACAAGCGCGCAATCAAATCATAATACAGTATCAAAATTTACGATAACAATTCAGATGATACATATTAAGCAGATCAAGTGGATCACGACGATCCAAAAGCTAATAATCACATAAAACAGTTAAATAAAGAAATTGGCTCCTGCATGTTACATGCATATAAGTAAACACGGACCCAGTATATTACGCAGCCTACTTTAATCTAGATTGATACTACGGTCGATTCAATCACCAATCAAACAACAATTCGCGAATAAAAATATTCAGTATCTCCAAGATCTGAACTACTTACTGGAATCAAATCAGCATTAAGATTAATATTAAAAAAAATAATCGATTCAAAATCAGAAAACAGGAAATACAGATTAAATCTTAAAAGATTTCACCGAAAACGTGTGAAGCAAAACAAACCATACGATGCAAAATGCTTCCAACAGATCATCAATAAAATAAATTACTCAAAGGAAAAAAGCGAACAGCTCACAAAAACGCAAAATATTCGAAAAACAGATCAAAACGATCGAATTACAGATACAAACAAACCAACACCATGCGAAATCATTCATGAAAATAATCGAGAATTCAGCCAAAGAAAGCAGAAAAGGCAATTAGTAACAAGTCAGAGAACGAACCTAAGGATCTCTGGAGATACTAAAACCCTAGCCGCAAGAGAAAAACTTAAGGGAAACAAAGAGTGGAGAAGTGAAGCGAGATAGGGTTCGAAGCACTATATATTACGGACTCATTCTCTTGTTTACAAAATTGCCCTCCCTTTAATATTGTATTGACAGTTGTATCCTCTTCAGATTGTATGGCGGCGACTCAAAACCAAACCCTAAACGAACTCGAAGTAGGGTTTGAGTTGATTGCAACAGGAACAAGTTTTTTCGTTTACCAAACTACCCTTCTTTAACATTGTATTGACTATTATATTCTTTTCTGATTACATCTCGTTCCTTCGAAACCAAACCCTAGCCGCAAGGGAAGGGATTTTATGATACGAACTTACCGTTGTGTTTTCAAAAATGCCTCTGTTTTAACCTGTATTGACAATTATATTCTTTTCTGTTAATATGGGGGTAATTAAAAAGCCCATTCTCACCAATAGCGCGTTACTCTTCGGCACGTAAGTCGCGGTGGACAATGCACCACACGGGCTTCATAGAACGCGTAGGTAGTCTTAGATGAGCGGAGGGTCCGAGGATGCGCGAAGTCGTTTAACTGTTAGCTCGTTAGGGAACAGTGTTTTCTTTAAACCTCTTCTAGGATATTTTCGAACATCTCAGGGCGGCGAATGAACTTGTCAAACGACGCCGTGTTAAGGATAGTACGAGAAAAAGATGTTTTTCAAATTAACTTTTATATTTTTCAAACTTTTCCGCTCAACTATTAATTTTTTGGCTACGAATATAAAAAAAATTAATACTTTACTCCTCTAAAACTATTTTTAATTTAATTTTTTAAAATTTAAATATTTTATTAAATATGTAGTCTTCAATTATAAAATGAAACAGTTAAATTTTAAATTATTAAATTAAAAAAACTTTAAAGGTTTAAAGTATATGATTTTTAATCCAAATAATTAATAGTTGTAAGGCAAAATTAAAAAATGTGATTGACTTGATATGAGATTAGAGTGAAATATTTTTTTTGGTTTTTTATTCGTGGTATTATTTGAAATATTTTTAATTTATTAAAAATGTTACTCTTAATTTTTTATTTAAAAAAAAAACAATAATTTTATTCATGCCAACCTGACACCGCGGAGAGTCAGGACATGTCTTTTTGCATTCGGCATTGCCAAGAGTCAGGCTGTGTCTACATAATGGCCTCATAATGGATCCACTCCAGACAATGACATAAAGTAGCTGTCAAATATGCGAATATTTCTATAATTGTTATGAAAATATAATTTATCCCATTTTTTAAATAACTAAATAAGGTATATTATTCATAATTGAAGCAATAATTCCTGATAAAATAAAAATTACAGGATACAAATAATTGAGAAATAATTCAAATCAAATTCAATGTTATAGCTCAAATGAATTTTTAAAATATATATATATATATAAAATTGAATAAATATTATTTTAGTCCCTCAATTATAATTAATTCTCAATTTTATTTTTAACTAATATGAATGTTAAGCATATTTTAATTAATATTAAAAATAAACTAATTAGTAAAATATTCAATTAAAAATAATAATCAATAAAATAAACTAAATTAAAAATTACTTGATAAGTGTGATAGTAAAATTAGATTTTTTATGAGTAAAATCTAATTATAAAAAAATCAGCCCTAAAGAATCAAGTCTAACAATAAAAGCAACTCTCGCTCAGTATTTAATTACTATTATTTTATTCTTGGTGCCCAAGGTATATAATTAAATACTTACGAATCAAAGTTTTGTTGACAAGTCTATTTTGTTACGTAAACATTTCTTCGAGATCAAGGAAATTTTGACTTTAAGGTGAATTATATATTTAGAATTAATAAGCACTAGGGAGTAAAAGTTTCTTCAACTCTTTTTCTTTAATTAATAATAAAAGGGGTAATTATTTATTATTCTACTTATTCAAAACTATCATCGATCCCTTTCAAACTATAATTGTTCATTATTTATTTATTCCTAAAATTAGAGCCATCACGTTGCACTTTAGACAAGATATTCTACAAGTCAGCATGTTTTGTAATCTGAACTGTTAAATAAAAAGTAATTATAATTAATTCATGTAATTTTTTAGGACAATCATCTACAACGCATAGCACGATTGCACCAATCTGAATTAGATAGGTTGAACTTATTAGATTAGTTTAGCTCATCTAACCTATTATTTTAATAGATTGAATTTGTATATTTATTGAAAAAGATTATTTTAATTTAACTTATTTAATTTATGAGTTAAACAAGTTAATCCATCTAACTTAGGTCTTTTTTATTTTTATTTTCATAACTCCTATTAATTTAAAAATATTTGGAGTATATTTAAACTTTGGTTGTAATAACCAAGCAAGATTCAAATATTCTTGATGAAAGAATTTGATACTTATTTTACTTTTAGTTTTTCAATTTTATTATTAAATTTCGAAGAAGCTGTTCAAGTGTTTTAAGTTTAAATTTTAATATTTGATTTAGTTGTTTGAATTTTAAAATATACTTATTATTACAATTAATATTTTTGGCATTCGCATTTTTTTAAGAAAAACTTTAATTTTTTAAGTGATTCATACAACTCATTTAGTGAATTGAATTAAAATTTTTAACCCAGTTGAATATGATAGATTAAATAAATTGAGCTGTTAAACATTCAGCTTGTGAAAGATCATAGGAGCTGCTCATTGTTAGATAACATAATTTCTTAAAACTGATTAGATGAAAAATTGATAACTGTGTGTGGTCTTCAAATTTAACTTGAACAGTAAATGATACAATTTTTTTTATTTTTAACTATTAAATTTATATTAGCAAATTCAGGTTTATAGATACTTTGACATCTCCACCTAAAATGATTTCATACAAATTGAGGGATTTAAATTTAATAAATTTTAAATTTTAAATGCACATGAATTTGATAAAATTTGAGTTATTGAATAAAAATTTAATAGTATAGATTTTAAAAAATTGTTAAAAATTATTTTATATATATTAAAATTTGAACTATTTGATAAAAATTTAATAATTCAAAATTTTTTAAATACAATAAATTTAAATTTTTAAATACAAATAACCATATTCAAACTCTAAAAGTGAAATGCTTTTGATGCTAAAAAAAGTAAACCAAAATTATCTATTCTAAGACTGGCCGGGCAAGCTACTGTAGCCTGTCAGAGTTTTATATTTTTTTGAATATAAGGAAACTCACAGTGAATGATCTCAAAATTTTCAGTTGATGATTTTTTATTTTTAATATGAGAAACTTAATGTGGATAATCTGAAAAAAAATTCATGAAATGTATAACATTTAAATGTAATAATTTTTATATTTAAACGATTAAGATGCTATTTATCTTTTTTATTTTTATATTTTTTTGTGTTTGCTATGTATGACTCAAAATGCGATTAATACTTCATCCGATTTGAAATAATAATGTTATTTGAGCAAAAGAAATAATAAAAATAATGTTACACGAAAAAAAAAAATTTATACAATGTACTATAATTGTTTGACACTTTTAATACGTTAATGCATTTGTTTTATTACCGAATCTTATATCAATTTGTTTTTTTAAAAGTAGAATTAAATTTCCCTATTAAAGTCCTATTAGTTCTCCTAATTAAATAAAAAAGTCTCTTAATTATACAAAAATGATAATAATAATAATAATAAGGGATAAAATATCACTTTAGTCCCTTATTTATAAATAAATTTTTAAGTTGGTCTCTTCCTAAAATATATTTTCAATTTTATCAATTACTTATTAATTTATTATCAAGTTGGTCCTTCATTTATAAATCATTTATTAATTTAGTGTATTACTAATTTGAATATTAACACATTCAGTTCAAATGTAATCAATATTGAGGAGCTTAATATATTAATATTCATACTAGTAACAATCAATCATATTAATAATAAAATCATAAATGAGAGATCAATTTGATAATAAAAGTTAGTGAAAGGCCAAATTTAAAATAAGAATCAATAAGACATCACATTAAAAATGAACTAATAAGTAAAAGATAAAATAATATTTTACTCTAAATTTGACAAATAAAAAATGAAAAATATTAATTTGACGTGTTTTAAACTTTACAAACTAACTCAAAACTGTAAACAAAGGTAAAGAATTAACATATTAATTTGGCCTATTTTTCAAATATTATTATCAAATGAATAAATGTCGATGGATTATGAGGACCATTTTTTTTTCCAGCAATTTATTTATATGTTCTTGCTCACCATTAAGAATGGCAAATATATATCCAATCAATTTTTCAGTATGCATGAATGAATTTGAAACATATTTTCATTACTCAAACCTTATTTGAATATAAATTTGCATTCGAAATGTCTGAAATATACTTACCAAAAAAATTAAAAAAAAAAATGAATTGAGAAAACCACCATTTTTGGTCCCTCAGGTTTTAACTTACTAACAATAAGGTCCTCTATAAATTTAGAGTAATAAAATAGTTGATGTCAATACACCAAATAAGTCCATTTATCATCCTTCCGTTAAATAAATGCTAAAATTGACTTTTTTACACTCACACAAAGGCTGGATATACATGTGGAATAAATATTTTTTTTTTCCACCATGATAAATTCCTCACTAAATGTGAATCATTTATAGGATTTTTTCAAACAAAATAAAAAGAAGTTGTAAATATGTGCAGATTTAATCAAGGAAACCCTGAAAATGCCTTACACTTGGTAAGATATTGGTAATAGTGGAAAATAAAAACTCATTTCACGTGTGCATCAAGCCTCCATGTTAATAAAAAATAATTCATTTCAACATTTTTTTAACATAAAAATAATAAAAGGATTTATTTAGTTTATTGACAAAATTTTAAAAGACCATTTTGTTATTGTAAATTCATATAAAACTAAATTATCATTAAGTTAAAACATGAAGCATCAAAATAATAATTTTCTCAACTTGAATTTTAAAACAGTATACTTATTGTTAATCTAGAAATTTGATACCATTGTAGTTCTCTCAACGAACAAAAAAATTCCATATTTATTTAAAGAGGTATTAGGGAGAAACAAACAAAAATAGGATTCATTATATATAATTAATTATATATTTGATCCTTATAATTTATTATACTTTTTTAATCTGCTTGTTAAATAATTCGTAGACATAGTCTCAGTTATAACATCAAATTTTGTATGTTTATGTGGCAGTTATAAGTAGTGGCTAAACTTACAAAACAAACTTTGCAAACTCCGAGGCCCAAAACTGGAAGGCTTCATCAATCAATTATTAAATTTGGGCTCTTTTAAGATTTAATATTAATTGGATTAAATTTATCTATTTATTTCTTAAATTAAGATAATTAAAAATAACTATTAGGTTGGACAACAGTTTAATTTTGTTAACTAGGTTACAAAAAACAAAATTCATATCAATTTTAAGTTACTTTTTGTTTGGTAATTTTCCACGACTATTTCTACAGCTTTTTTTTTAGTATAAAATTAATATCTTTCGTGATTTGAGGATCGATGCCCCTCGATATAAGAAATTTTCTTTTCGAACATATCTAATATTCTTTAATCAATAAAAACATATAAAAAACATATTAATACAACTTGAAGAAAATGATTAATGAATTTAATTTTTATTTTTGAATGTATTCAACTTGAAGAAAAAGATAAAACCTAGCATAATTAGAGGAGAAAGATTAATTTAATTGAAATGAAAAATTAAATTACTGTAATGGATAAATTAGAGAGACAATATTACTTCAAACAAGAGAAACTAATTTTTTTTTTTTCAGTGAACTACAAGAATTAAAAGCTTAATTAGGTATAAAAGTAATGAAAATGAATTGAGATACATGAGGAAGGAGATGTTTGAATATTTTAAATTAATAGTGGATTAGCATTAATCTAATTATTAAAATAATTATTTGTAATTATTAATTGGGCAACTAATATTAATCTAGACAAGGAATGGATCAGATCCTTATTAACAATGTGTATAATTTGTAATGAGTTTGATTATTTATAAGCTCATTGGATAAAGAGTACAACCCACAACCTTATATTAATCAATAATTATCCCTTTAATTGTTGATTTTGTTAGAGAGATTGAACTTTTGTATGATGATAAAAACATCATTTGATTCCACTAATAATTTAAACCCATTATGTAGAACACCATGATTGTCTCTCACTATTAACCACTCTTCATTGTCTGCCACAAAATGGGTTCAACCACTTCCATTGTCTGCTACAAAATTATTCTTTCTCCTTTGGCATCCTTATATAAGTCCTTCATTCTTCATTTGAAATCATCTCTTCCTCCCTCCCTCTCTCACTCTTTCAAATATTAAGTGTTTGTGGGTTGCAATTCTCTATCAATCTACATCAAATGGCTGGTGTTTCTTCATCCTCAGGTTAATGTATTATATTTTATTGTCTTCCAATTTTGAATATATTATAATATATTATTTTTGAAAATTTTATTTTGAACATATTATTATATGTAATTTTAGCAAATGATATAAGAGCCTTAGGATTAAAATTCTTGTGGGTTGTTATGTAGAGCACAAGTTTGTTTCTTTAAAAAAAAAAAAACCAAAAAATTTCGAGACTTTGGAATCAAAATAATTGACATATAGATCAGGTTAGCATAAATGACCATAGGGGTTTTATTCCACAAGGAATTTAGAGCAAAAAAAGACCAATTTTAAAGCCTAAAAATCAAGGATAATGGACAAAATAATTATAGGGGATTTGTATATTGTTAAACAATAATCATTTTGACACCAAAATCATCCCAAAAAACTTTGTATAATGTTAGATCGAGTTTTGGGTAGCAAAACGGGTCAAGTTGACCCGTCTAGAGGAAGGAAATGAAGAATAGTACAACGATGCAAAGTCCACTCTCCATTTTCTATTTAATGGTGATTTTTTTGAAATTCAAAAATATGAGTTTTAAAATTTTTTAGAGATTTGGAGCCTCAACATGCAATGTAATGTCATTATTTTAACCTTGAAAAATTTGTGAGATAATTATATATAATAAAGGTCAACATATGTTTCTCACTCTTCTTACCAATACTTAAAGGAATTAAAACAAATTCATTTGTGTAATTAATGAATATTTTATTCCTAATTTTATGTGCAAAGTGAAAGAATAGTAAACGGACTCAATTTTGGGCCATTTGCACCTATTGTGTGACATTGTCAATATAATTTTGTGAATAAGGCTATTTATGACCTATCAGCAACGAGTAGTTAATTAATGTATTCATAATCTCTCGTATCCTAGATATATAAAGATTGTGGATGCATTTTGTGTTGTTTCTCTTGATAATCTACTTTCTTGGTGTGTATGAGTCTTCTTGGTTTATTATAGTCAAAGCCCTTAAGCAGATCGTAATAAACATCTTGTTATATAGTTGTAAAGTTGAGTTCTGTTATGAAAAATCTGTTTTATAATTATATGTCTGAGACATAATTAATGTTTCCTATTTATATTTTCTTAGCTTAGCAACTATCTATGGTGAAAACTTTAAACAGGACAAACTATGATGATTGGATTGAGTCCCTTGATATGTATTTGATGATCACCAAGGAAGATTTGGCTATGAGAAAGCCTAAGCCAATGGATCTCTTCGCTATGTCTAACCCTGTTGATAAGACATATCATAAACAGTGGTATAAGTCTAATTAAATTTGTCTAACTGTTATAAAATGTACAATTGAGAAGACCATTAAACAAAGCATTCCTGAAAAGGACATTATTGTTAAGTATATGAAAGCGATCAGTGAGACATACAAGAAGTATGATAAGACTCAAAAGACTTATTACCTTTCTCTGTTATATAACACTCACTATAATGGAGTGTTTGGAGTATGTGAATACTTGATAAAGCTCGTTAACTACTACAACAAGTTGAAATCATATTGTATGGATTTAAGTGAAAGCTACTTGGTTTATCAAGTGCTCCAATCGCTTTTTACTGAGTATGAAGTCCTCAAAATCACTTATAATTCTCGGGAAGCAGAATGGATTGTTGATTAACTGATCTCTATAGTGACTCAAGAGGAGGAATCAATAAAAAAAAGCAAATTCTCACATGCGATCAATGAAATATATTTCATAAGGTTTATCTAACAAAACTGGAAATAAAAAACTAAAATGAAAGAAAAGTGAGGGCAAGAACTATAGGAAGAAACCATTCAAACCTAAAAAAGAGCAGTGAGAAAAATAAATGTCAAAAGAATAAATCATTCAAAGGATAATGTTATTACTATAAAAGGTTTGGCCATAAGAACTTTAATTGCTTTAAGTTGAAGAACAAGCGTGAAAAAAAAGGTATTTCCTTCCGTATTACTCCTTTAGCTCTAGTTTATTTTGAATCCAATAGTTTTGAAATCTTTTTGGATTCTTGGTGGTTGGATTGTAGAGCAATTGTTCATGTGACTAATTCCTTACAAAGGCTCAAAGACAGGAGGAGCCCAAATGAAGGGAAAAAATCACCCTTGAAGTGGTAGGAAGTTTGATTGTAGTTAGCTATATGGGAACTGTAATCTTAACCTTACATCCTGGACATTGTTTGACTATAAGTAATGTGATTTATGTACCTTCATCATGGAGGAATCTTATTTCCAATTCTGTATTAAATAGACAAGGTTATTCCTTTTGGAAGGAAATGGAAGAATTGACATTTATCTTAATTCTATCATTATTGGGTTTGCTTATTTGATTAATGGATTATAATGATTGAATGTGAATGTTAATCTAAATTCTTCACTTAGTGCATTGTCATTGTAGTAGTAGGACACAAACGTAAAAGAATTGATAAAAATTCTTCCATGTTATGACATAAACGTTTGGGTCATATCTCTAGAAGGAGATTTGAAAAAATGGTCAAACAAGAAATATTACATAACTTGGATTTCTCAGATTTTGAATCATGTGTTGCTTGTGTAAACGGAAAACTTTCAACTAGAGCTAGGAATAAAAAGCTGAATAGATCCAACGATATCTTGGATTTAATTCATATTGATATTAGTGGGCCCATAACACATGTTGCCATGGGTGATTATGAATATTTCATCACGTTCATTAATGATTATTCCAAATTTAGATGGGTGGATCTATTGCATGATAAGTTTGAATCGCTAGATGCCTTTAAGGCATTTAAAATTGCTATTGAGTTGAAATCTGGAAGGGTAATCAAATATGTCAAATTGGATAAAGGTGGTGAATACTATGGCAGGTATATAGAGATAGGTCAAAATCCTAGACCATTTGCCTTCCTCTTATAAGAATATAGGATTGAAGCTCAGTATACCACGCATGACAATCTTCAATAAAATGGAGTTGTTGAAAAGAGAAATCAAACTTTGATGGACATAGTTATAAGTATGATTAGTCGCTCCTTCTTCCCAAAGTTTCTATAGGGTGATGTCCTTAAAACGACAGCTTATATCTTGAATCAAGTTCCTAGTAAATCAATTGAATAGACTCTAAATAAACTTTTCATAAGAAAGAGCCTAGTTTGAGGCATATTCTTGTCTAGTACTGCATGGTGGAGTTGAGACCTTATAATTTGCAGCTCAAGAAACTTAATTCAAGAACTGTCACTAGATTCTTTATTGGGTATTATTCTAGATTCAAATGATGCAGATTATTTTGCCCCGCTCACACTACCAAAGTCATTGAGTCTAATAAAGCATTTTATTTTGAAACTCATATAGTAAAAGTTATGTTTCTAGAGCTATCAATTTGTATAATAAGGATGTGATGTTACCCTTACCAGTTTTGACACCTCCTTTAACTGTTGTTTATATAGGAAGAGATGATATTTTTGTTGACAATCCAACTAATCCTATCTTGGAACCTCCTGCCATTACTATGGAGGAACCGATTGATGAGTTGAGAATGTCACAAAGGATACATAGGCCTGCGGTTCTAGACAACTATATCATATATTTGCAAGAATTTAAGTCGAACATTATTAACACAATTCTTACCTCATTTAATGAAGCTATATCATGTCCTTATTCATCTAAGTGGTTAAAGGCTATGAATGATGATATTGCCTCCATGCATCATAATAATGTGTGGGAACTTGCTAAGTTACCGGTTGGATGCAAAGCTATATATTGCAAATGGGTCCACAAGAGAAGTTGATAGTGAAGTTGAAAGGTATAAAACCAGACTTGTAACCAAAGGCTACAATCAAAGATAAGGAATTGATTATACAGAAACCTTATATCAGTATCTACTAAAGATGCATTTAGAGTTGTGATGACTCATGTTACACACTTAAACCTTTAACTTCACCAGATGGATATCAGAACAGCATTTCTAAATGAAAATTTGCACGAGAATGTGCACATGAAATAACTAAATGGATTTATTGAATATGGGAAAGAACACTTAGCATATAAATTGAAAAGATCCATCTATGGGCTAAAACAAACCTTAAAGCAATGGTATCTAAAATTCGATGAGGTAATCACCTCACTTGGTTTCATGGAGAATTTTCTAATCAATGTATTTATCACAAATTTGAATGAGAGAATTTCGTGATTCTTGCGCTTTATGTGGATGATATCTTGTTAGCCAGTAGCTCAGTGAGCTTACTAAATTAGACAAAACACATTTTGTCTTGCCACTTTGACATAAATGATCTAGGAGAGGCTTCATTTGTTCTGGGAATTTAGATTCACCATAATAGATCTTGTGGCATTCTTAGTTTATCTCAGGCAACCTATAATGATCAAGTGCTGAAGAAATTTAACATGCATTCTTGCTCTTCTTGTACGACACCTGTGCAAAAACGTGATAGGTTATCAAAGGAATCATATCCTAAGAATGACAATGAGAGGACCTTAATGAACAAAGTTCCTTATGCCTTTGTTGTAGGCAGCTTGATGTATGCCCAAGTGTGTACACATTCAGACATTGCTTATGCTGTTGGTGCATTTGGCAGATATTTGAGTAATCTTAAGCATGATCATTGGAAGGATGAAAAGAAAGTCATGAGGTACTTTTAGGGTACAAAGCATTTCTTGTTGACTTTTAAAAGATTTGAATCATTTGAATTAATAGGATATTTTGATTCAGACTATGCATCATGTGTTGATGATTGTAAGGCCACTTCTGATTACATCTTCATGATGTCTGAAGGAGCTGTTTAGTGGGAAAAAGGTTTAAGTAATCAATAACAGTTACCTCAATTATGAAAGCAAAATATATTGCCTATTATAAGGCCACTCACCAAGCTATATGGTTGAGGAATTTAATATCCAACATGAATCTTATTGATTCTATATCACAATATCTGACCATATACTATGATAGTTCATCTGCTACTAACTTTTCTCAGAATCACAGGAACTCTAGTCGTGCTAAACATTTTGATGTGAAGTTCCTGTTTGTTAGAGAAAAGATTGTTAAATCTCAAACTCGTTTGGTTCACATACCAGGTGAACGTATGTTGACTGATCTGTTGACCAAAGGCTTACCCGTAAGAATCTTCAAGAATCATGCGACTCACATGGGTATTGTTGAAAATTTCAACGTAGCTTTAGTTTAATGGGAGTTTGCGTTGAGTCCATAAGGGATTTTTGTGGTATAAATGTGACACTAAACTATTATTTTTGTAATCCAATCTATTTAGATATTAGAACTAAATCTATAATAATGTTGATATCACTTGTTTATTTATCAGATTCGATATGGTTTTATTTATGAACTTAGTATGGATTAGTATATACACACACTATGTGTCATGATGAATATTGATTGTTCAATTTTGTTAATTAATTTAATTGTCATGATAATTGATTAATGTTATTCAAGTGAGAGATTATTGAAATATTTTAAATTAATAGTGGATTAGCATTAAACCAATTATTATAATAATTGTTTTTAATTATTAATTAGGTAACCAATATTAATTTAAACAAAAAATGGATCGAGTCCTTGTTAACAATTTGGGTAATCCATAATGGGTTAGATTATTCATAAGCCTATCGGGTAGAGACGCAAACCCACAACCCAATATTAATCAATAATTATCCCATTAAATTACTGATTTTGTGAGAAAGATTGAGCTTTTGTATGATGATAGAAACATCATCATTTGATTCCGCTAATAATTTAAACTTGTAATGTATAACACCATGATTATCTCTTATTATTAACCACTCTCCATTGTCTCCCACAAAATGATTCTTTCTCCTTTGGCATCCTTATATAAGTCCTTCATTCTTCATTTGAAATCATTCGAAGAGAAAGCTTCATATAGCTCTTCCTTTTTCTCTCTCTCACTTTTTCAAATATTAGGTGTTTGTGGGTTACAATTCTCTATCAATCTACATCAAATAGTTGGTGTTTCTTCATTATCAAGTCAATGTATTATATTTTATTATCTCACAATTTTGAACATATTATAATATGTTATTTATGCAAATTTTAGTTTGAACATATTATAATATGCTATTTTAGTAGGAGAGATAACAAAATTAATAAAAATAATTTTTTTACACCTTAGTAATATAAGATGTATCTTAACTTTGTACATATTTAGATACATGGTAATAAATTTCTTTATAAATAAAATATTTTTAGAGTAAGTGGACTTAATTACGCCATTGGTTCTATTGGGTTGGTAAAAGTTTTTTTTTTATTTACTATTACATCATAATTCATAGTATCTATTTATACTAAAATTTGAGTTTGAGACCACTTGGATGAGTGTAAAAAACCTTACCATTGGGCCACTCTTGCTATGCTCTGAAGTTTTTGATTTAGTTGTTTCAATTTTGTCATTCAAAGTTTGAAAACTATGCAATTTAATTATTTTCTCATAGTTCTATCCCTTTATAACAAAATATATGGTGAAATTATAATTAATTTACATACATTTTTATGATTTTGGGGTAAGTATGCACTTATTATAAGACTAGTAAATAAATTATATCACTTTAAATTTTACTTGAATTTCATGAGAATAATATGTTAGAGAAGGAAGATCTTATAACTAAAATATTATGTCATTTGATGAGGTACTTATCTATTGGTGAATCCATGTAATTTAAATTGCATCTACATAGTGAGTCAACTAAAAAAAAATTATATCTGAGAAAAATAAGAATAAAATAATTTATAAATTACATTATTTTTAAATGAAAAAAAAAAAAAAACTCAATTGAAACTCTTAAAATAAGGAGATATATAGATCAATTCAATTCATTGCTCCCTCTTTCCTCCAGTGAGGACGACTGCGTTTTGAACTCCCTAAAAGTAATTAGTTCATAGTTAAATTAAATTTTATAATATATTTTTTAAATAAATGTTTCCTATCATTTTTTCGTGTATTTGGTTTAGACCTGCATCTGCATGCTCTCAAAACAATTTAGTGTTTAAATATTCAAAAAGTGACAATTCAAAGTTGTAAGCTCTCTGTACTGTGCAAAGGGTATGCTGAAACGTGTATATTATATTAGAGTATGAATAAAAGTATAAAACGAGAGAAGTACTCACTTTTAATATTGAGCGATAATTTAATTTTTTTATAAATTGTTTGTATGAAAAGAATTTTTTATAATTTTTATTTTATATAAATTTATTTATTTATTAATATTTAATTAATAAATTGATAAAATAATAAAGAAATTAACTTACATAAAATAAAAAATATAAGTGACTAATTTAACATAAATAATTTATAAATGACTAAATTGTTATAAAATATAAAAGTGAACGACTAATTTAATATATTTCTTAATGAATCTTATATTTTGGGTTTTTTATAACATATAGATATACAAGACTAAAATATTTTAGGAAAAAATGCAAACCCAGATTTAAATCTAACCAAAAGAGAATTTTAGAATCCCAGAGAAAAAAGATTCTAGATCAAAATCAAACAAAACAATATATATATATATGAGCTGTAAGTATTATTAGCAAAAACAAGATCCATAGATTTGTTTAGATGATGCAGTTGGTTGTATACAGCTGTACTGTTTTTAACTTTCAAGAAGTTGAAATAGGATGCTATTTGTAGGTTTGAGAATAATTCCAGAAGATGCAGTTAGTTTTATAATATTTCGTGCAATTTATTAAAATGTATATTTTAGATTATAAGTGATATATAAAATATCAAAATTAGGGTAATACTATATTAAATGCCTTTAGAAAAATTATGGAAGATAATTAAGTTTTTATCTTATGGTTCTCTCTTGAGGATACTTTATTTAGTTTTAGGTTATATTTAGAAATGAAAGACAAGAAAGAACAAAATGGTTATTAATAAAATGAAATGATTAAAGTTAGTATGTTTTGGAAGTTTTAATTAAGGAAGAAATTATTTTTTTTAACTTTTGTTTGAAAACTATAATAAAATAAATAAAATATAATGACTCATGATTTTTTTTTTTCTAATATTATCATTGTGAAAGAAACACACTATTAATAATATTTTTATTATTGGATTCCTAATAAAGAGTTGTAAAATTGAAAGTCTCAATAAAGCAAATTTAGTATGAGAATATAGTAATTAATTACAACTATTTTGGGCTTAGTAAGCAAAATAATAAATAGTATCTAAATTAGGACTTATTTTCTTAAAAGATTTGAAAATAATAAAATTGAGAACCAAATAGCTAATATCATGACTTCTTGTAGTTAATATTTCATTCCAACTAAAATTCTTCTCCAAAAGAAAATTCTAGTAATTAAAAGATTTGGAAATAATAAATAATGAGGCAAAATGTAATTACCTCGAATTCCCAAGGAATAAAGATAATATGGTTTTATGTTTTATAATAAGATCCTGTATAATTGTAATTTTATCTAAGATTATAATGGCATAATTGTATTTAAACATAAGATTAATTATCAAGTAACTCCCTTTTATTATTGACTTCCCAATTTATAGAGATACAAAAAATAGAGTTCAAGATAACAATGAGGAGTTTTAGAGCTCCTCTTTTCGTCATTTCATTTCATCAAAAAAAAATATATATTCAAAACATATGTAAACCCTCGTTTAGCCATTCCACTATTTGCAGCTTCCTTTCCAACCATCCATTTTAATATACACTTAGCTTCAAAAGAAAGTGGAAAATGAGGAATTGAGCCTGAAGGGTTTTATCAATAAAGAGTTGGAATATTTAAGAATAACATGTAAAAAGTTGTTGGATATTTAATAATATAAGAGTAAAACATTATTTTAGCCCCTTATTAATTAATTTAGTTAGTTTGGTCATTTAGTATGGACTTCTATTTTGTTGGTCTTTATTAATTTTTATTTGCAATTTGATCTCATATTTATTAATTTATTTTTAAGTTGATCCATCGGTATGAATATTAGCGTATTTAGTTCAAATATAATTAAGAGGAAGAGATTATTAACTTTCAGTTAGTAAAAGATTAAATTAAAAATAAAAATTAGTGAGGGATCAAATTAAAAATTTACTAATAAATGAGGAAATAAAATAAAGTTTACTTCACAAATTAAAAATCTCAAAATGGTCATTTATTTTTTAATTTATGCTCATTTTGGTCTTCCATAAATTAAAAGTTTTAAAATGATCATTTACTTTTCAAAATTTTATCCAAAATAATCACTCTTTAAAAAAGAATATAAAGAACCATATTGAGTCAAATCTTTAAAAATAAAAAAATCGAAAATGAAATTATATTCAAAAGTAGATGACTGTTTTAAGATTTTTAATTTGTAAAGGATTAAAATGAAACGAAATTTAAAAGTGAATGATCAAAATAATATTTTTCTTATGTATAATTTAATTAGTTTGCTTACTTTTAATTAACTAGATATAGGTGTTGATCTGTCCCATACACGAAAGTCTTCCCCATGTTGTGTGAGTTTAAAAGTAGAATCAAAGTAAATTCTTGACAATTTCGACTTTCACGTATGAAAAAGAGACATGCAACAAAACTTTGACATTTATTTATGCTTGAGTTGGTGAAAATTTATATTCAACAATACCCTTAATTAAAAATTTTAATGTTTTAAATTACTCGGCTTAATTAGGCCAGTGATTAACATAAATACTTCAAAACATGCCTTCTAAATTTGATAATAAAATTAAAATATTTTGATCCACTTGATCAATTTTCAACTTTTAAGTCAATCATTGATAAATTTTTATTCTCATTTTAATCTTTTAAAATTCATCTAACATAATTCCTTTGTTAATAAACTATTATCCTTACTAGTAGATCTAATATAGTTAAAAAATTCGTCCTTTTCATTGTAAAATATAAACAATTATTTTGTTCCATATTCTAGAATCTCGTATTTGCATGTATCAATTGGACATTAATTAATAATAGACCTCTAGGTCACACCAAAATGAACTACCGTTGAAATTAAGACAAATATGAGTAAATTAATTTTCAAGTTCAACTTTGGTTATTGCCGTCAAATTTACTTCATGGTTTTTTGACTGTTCAAATATGAAGGTAAATATTCCTTTTGTGCAGTAGAAGAAGACATTACTTTATGATTTTCTGTCATATCAATAACAATTAAATAATAAAAGTTATATATTTAACCAAAAAAATAAAAGGACAATAGAAGAATATGAGATTAAACCGAGGTATAGGGAACCAATTGCAGGACTGCAGGTGCATGTAAATAAATATAGAATATAAATATATTTGAATTTTAATACATATTAAAAAAATAATTTACTTTTAAGAAATATTAATTTTTATATCAAAATTATTATAATGCATAGACAAATTATTATTGACTGTAAGTTGTTAAAAGTTATTTAGTCTTTTTAGTAGAATATTGTAATGAATTATTTAAAATATTAGTACATTTTTATATTACAACAATTCTTTTAAAATTTTAATATTTATAAAAATTAGACGAAAAATTGAAAGCGGAATTAAAACATGTAATTGAACATGATCACAAATTAGGAGAATAAATAAATCAACAATCTGACCTGATGAAGACGACATTGTTGATCTGAGTATTGATTGAGTCTAATAAGTTCAACCCACAAACAAGTTCAACCCACAATGCCCAAGAGCGTTTCTCAGAGTGTTTTGATGCAGAGAGAGAGTGACAAATTTAATGTGTCAAAGCTAGGGCTTCAATGTGTTATTTATAGGATTTTATTTAATAATATAATTAATCAATATTATTCAGTAAAATCCTCCAGAATCTTTAAATAATTAATCAATATTATTCAGTAAAATCCTTCAGAATCTTTAAAACAAGTTTAAATTTAAATTAAACCCATAAAATCTCTTTCTGGATAACAATTTTATATTAGTAATCTGACGGGATGATTACTAATACTCTTGGGCTGTGGGTTGGGTTTCTGCCCAGCGGGCTTGTAGATAATCGAACCCATCACCGATTATCCACACATATTAAAATAAAACCCAATCCATTCTCAGTTTATAAATTATAACATTAATTGCCTAATTAGAATTAATAAGATACTAATCTAAAAAAATAATTAATGCTAATCCATATAATATTAAAAATATTCTAACAATCTCCCACTTGGATAGCATTAATTACATTATTAGGTCAATAAACAAATACATAATTAGGCAATTAATATTCTCATAAACACATGAATATGTGTATATTTATAAACCATATAAAATTCAGAAATGAAACTACACACAAAGATCGCTGAATCCGATAAGGAAACAAGTGATATTAACATTGTTATAAATTAGTTTCAATATCTGAATAGAATGGAATACAAAATGACATTTGAAGCATCATATTACGATGCAAAAGTCACTTTTATGACTTAACTCTAAAATTTGGTGTTAAATTACACCACAAAAGCCCTTTAAGGACTCAACTCATAAATTTGGTGTCAAATTACACCACAAAAGGCCCTTAAGGACTCAACTCATAAATTTGGTGTTAAATTGCACCACAAAAGCCCCTTAAGGACTCAACTCATACTCCCACTAGACCAAGGCTACATCAAAACTCAACAAGACCCATATGAGTTATACAATTTGAATTACTCTTATGGGTAGGCATTGGTCAATAGATCCGTCATCATACGCTCACTACAAATGTGAACCATGTGAGTCTGAGATAACAAAAAATTCAGAAATGAAATTATGGATCAAGGATATTAAATCTGATAAGGAAAACATTGTTATAAATGCCAGCAAAATTTCAATTCTGAATTATATCTAAAATTTTGGCATAACCAAAACATTGAATCCGATAGGGAAACAAATGTTATAAGTGCCAAAATATGCCAAGGTGTTCCTTAAGAACACAACTCAGACTCTTACTAAAACAACACATCAAAATTCGAATATACCCAAGAGTCATATATTTCCAAAACTCTAATAGGTTTGTGTTGGTAAACGGATCACCTAAAATGAGTATGAGATATACAAATCTTCTCTCCAACAAACAGGAATTGACTATCAAAATTTGATACAACTGAAATTCCTGTAACTTTGAGAGAAGCGTATAATAAAGTCATGTTACAACAAAATGGTCAAGACTTAAAATATACACATGACGGAAATTGATTTCCTTGACCATATTCCTTAACGAGTGACCATCACAAAACTAGCGACATACTCTTCATTTATATATATATATATAAGGCAGTTGTAAATGTCTATTTGACACTTCTCAACAAAACAACTCCTTTAAAAAAAAACATCATATAGATGTAATCAGAAGTGGGTTCAAGATCATCATAACTGTCTCTGTAGCTTTCTAATGATCATGCCTAAAATTACTTAAATATATCTGCCAAGTACGCCAACATGGAAAAAACAATGTGCAAACATGTGCACACTTAAGTCTATATATTAGGCTATTAATAATTGATTCAAATGGAACTTTGTCCATCAAAGTTCTCTCTTCATCATTTAAGACATAACGATTTAAACAACCTATCACCTATCACCACTCTGCACAAGTACACAAGGAGTGCAAGAATACATATCAGATTTCTTAAGTACTCGTTCAATATAGGTTGTTTGAGACAAACCAAAAATGCCACAAGATCTATCGCAATGAATTTGAATTCTCAAAATAAAAAAAAAAAAGGTTAACCTAAATCTTTCATATCAAAGTGGCATGACAAAATGTGCTTTGTCTCATTTAATAAGCACACTGAGTTATTAGCCAATAGGATGTCATCCACACACAGCACATCATCGTACAAGTCTTCATCTGAGATTACAGTGCCTACATAGCTAACTGTAATCGAACTTCCTTCCAATCCAAGGACGATTTATTATTCTTATTGCTTTTCTTAAGTCCATAAAGTTTCTTACCATAGGCATTGCCTTCACTTTTCTTTCATTTTCAATTTCACATTTCTAGCCTTATTGGATGGACCATGTGAAATATAGTTCACTAATTATAAGAATTCACCTTCTTTATTGATTCTTCCTCTTTAGTCATTTTGGGCATCATATGATTAATAGACCACTCTAACTCTTGGGAATTATAAGTGGTTCTCAAGACCTCATATTCAGTAGAAAGTAATTAGGGAACTCTATAAACTAGGTTGCTCTCATCCAAGTCCACATCTAGGATTTCAGCTTGTTGTAACAGTTAACAAGCTTCATCATGTGCTCACACACTCATGACACTTCATTATAGTGAGTGTTATCTAGCAAAGAGAGATAATAGACCCTTTTAAGTCTTATCAAACTTCTTAAATTTCTTACTAACCACTTTGAGATATCAATTACGGTGTCCTTCTTAGGAATACGTTGTCTGATAGTCTTCACAATCGTATACTTAATCACAGATAGACAAATCTTATTGGACTCATACCATTGCTTATGGTAAGCCTTGTCAACAGTGCTAGACTCAGCGGTGAGATTCACTTGCTTAGATTCTTTCATACCTAAACTTCCCTTGGTGATCACCAGATACATATTAAGGGACTCAATCCAATTATCGTAGTCTATTCTTTTCAGAGTTTTCACCATAAATAGTTGTAAGAACAGAGAAGCTGAGGGAAAACAAATAGGAAACATATAATTATGTCCCAGACACATAATTATATATATAACAAAGTTTCCATAACAAGACTCAGTTTTAGCAACTATGTAACAAAATACTTATCATATCCTACCTAAGGGCTCAGACTATGATAAATCAAGAAAACTCATGCACACCAGGAAAGCTCATTATCGAAAGAAATGACACAAAACTCAACTTCAGCAACTATGTAACAAAATACTTATCATATCCTACATAAGGGCTCAGACTATGATAAATCAAGAAAACTCATGCACACCAGGAAAGCTCATTATCGAAAGAAATGACACAAAATGCACCCACAATCTCCATATCGATAGGATATAAGAAACCATGAATACATCAATCAGCAAATCGTCGCTAACAAGCCACAAATAAGCCTTATTAACAAAATTATATTGACAATGTCACACCGATAGGGCATGTCCATTATCAACATAATATTTACATACACTCTCTCTAGTGGACTTATCACAATATTTAAAATCATCCCTGATAATGGTAATTAAATTATGCAAAAAGGTGTTGGAAATTAAATGACAAATATAAAATTTATAAAAGACATATCACCATGATTGGGCCCACGATAGGCGAGCACATAATCAATAGGCGTATGTGAACCAAAGTCATTACAATTTCCACGCACAACATACTCCTTTTAACGCATGTGCTTAAATTAGGAATAAAATCTAATAATTAATGCAAAGAAATTAATTATAATTTATTTACACATAATCAGGGAGAGTGAACTAAACGTTCCGTATTATGTCTAGTCTTTACATAAAATTTTTCATGTCAAAATTCTTATCCTAAGCTTGTTATAGCTTACACAATATTTTTCTAGATATTTCAAAATATTTATCTAACCTCAGTCTTTTCTAATTCGACCCTTCTTAGACCTTAAATGGGCTCATGGAAGGTCATGGTAACAAAATTTTAAGATAAATGACCATAGGCCAAAAGAGATTGGTTATACAATATTATGGTGTGTTCTAAACTCAATTATATTGTCACACCATAGCCAACCCTTTTTACCCTTACATTACCATGAAGACCATTCAAAAAAAAGAAGAAGGAAAAGGAAGAAGAGAAACTAGAATATGTTAAATCATGTTACAAAGACGAGATTAAAGAAAGGAAATTTAAAAAATTTCATAGTCCATCAAACCGTGGCTCTGATACCATTTGAAAGCGGAATTAAAACATGTAATTGAACATGATCACAAATTAGGAGAATAAATAAATCAACAATCTGACCTGATGAAGACGACATTGTTGATCTGAGTATTGGTTGAGTCTAATAAGTTCAACCCACAAACAAGTTCAACCCACAATGCCCAAGAGCGTTTCTCAGAGTGTTTTGACGCAGAGAGAGAGAGTGACAAATTTAATGTGTCAAAGCTAGGGCTTCAATGTGTTATTTATAGGATTTTATTTAATAATATAATTAATCAATATTATTCAGTAAAATCCTCCAGAATCTTTAAATAATTAATCAATATTATTCAGTAAAATCCTTCAGAATCTTTAAAACAAGTTTAAATTTAAATTAAACTCATAAAATCTCTTTCTGGATAACAATTTTATATTAGTAATCTGACGGGATGATTACTAATACTCTTGGGCTGTGGGTTGGATTTCTGCCCAGCGGGCTTGTAGATAATCGAACCCATCACCGATTATCCACACATATTAAAATAAAACCCAATCCATTCTCAGTTTATAAATTATAACATTAATTGCCTAATTAGAATTAATAAGGTACTAATCTAATAAAATAATTAATGCTAATCCATATAATATTAAAAATATTCTAACAAAAATTATTTGTTAAAATTTGGAATGAATGGTCTATGATCCATATCCCATAAGTCCAAAAGGGCAAAAAAAAAAAAAAAAGAATATCGGTAGTCATTTTTTTAGTCATTGATCCACTTACTTGCAATACAAGCATAAAATTGATCAACAAGTGGGAAAAAAATATTAACTGATGTTGATATATTTATGTAACAATTAATTTAATGTAATAATTATAATAAAATTATTAAGAAAAAAAAGAGCATAAATTATTAAAGGAATAATTTTATTGAAACCAACATTAAATCAAATATCATATAAATATATCTGAATTAATTAATATTTTTTTAGTCTATAAAATTGAATAAATTTATAATAATAGTTTAACTCAAGCAAAATTTTCATCCACCCTTCATAAAATTACTAATTTTTTTGGACGAACATAAAAAAAAATACTAATGAAGCTAACATAAAAAAATCCTTGGATTTTATAACCCAAAAACTGGCTGCTAAAATCAGCCTATTTAAAGTACACAAAAACTATTATTTTCATAAATTTCATTAACAATAAACAACCTCAGAAATTATTTGCCGAGGTACAACTATAGTAACAGTTGAATTATAAAATGAACATAATCTTTTTACTCAGCCTATAATTCTTATGAGATATCAATATTTCCAATATATTAAAAGTGTGCTATATAATCTATGATCTGGATTCTCTTCCCAACCAGACAACCAGGAAAAGTCAAATACACTCTAAAAAAAAAAAAATTGAGGAAATAACATTTTCAACCCATAATTATTTTCACTTCCTTAATTTCTCTTTCATGTTTTGTGAAAGACGCAACACAAGAAATAAAATACAAAATAAACTAATAATTTATTTTCTGACTATAAATTCATTTAAAATTAGTCCTGAAATTTTTTAAAGTATATGAGTTATTCTCCAAAAATTATTTAACTTATTACAGCTCTGTACTTCCATCAAGTTCTTTGTGAATATATTTCAAATTTTTCAAATGTTTGATATCTTCTAGGGGAATGAAATTTGTTTGGGTAACTCATAACTACTATATCTAAAATTTGTTCAATTTTGATTATGAAATAAAAAAATCTCAAATTCCATATATTTTTGGCAAAATGGTAAGTTTTGCTTACCCAAATTACGATCCAACATGATCAATTGATGGCAGCAAAGTATGGACACTCCCCATCGGCAGTTAACGGAATGACTAATAAGCAACAGATTGAGTAAAATAATTTTTTTAGTCCCTCACTTATTATAAATTTGTCATTTTGGTTCTGTACTAATTAAAATATCTAAAATAATTTCTCATTTATTAAAAAATATCACATTTTATCCTTTATTTTTTAAAAAAATATCAAATTTAATCCATTAAATTTAAAATTTAGGGTTTGATTGAGAGACTAAATTTGATAAATTTATTAAAAGTAGAAAATTAAATATGACATTTTTCAATAAGTAAAAAATTATTTTGGACATTTCAATGAGTGAATAATTAAAATATCTAAAATGATTTCTCATTTATTAGAAAATATTATGCTTTATTTTTTATTTTTTAAAAAAATACCAAATTTAATTCATTAAATTTAAAATTTAGAGTTTGATTGAGAGGTTAAATTTGATAAATTTATTAAAAGTAGAAGATTAAGTATAACATTTTTTAATGAATAAGAAATCATTTTGAACATTTTAATGAATAAATAATTAAAATAATAATTTTGTAATAAATGATAAACTAAAAAAATATTTTTTTTATAACGAATTAGATATTTTCATAGGCTAATGTCTCCAAAAAAATTCAAAGACTAAAGTTAAATGATTTACAAATTCGAGGACTAATTTTTTAGTCTATTCTAAAATATATTCAAAGAGATGCCAGGGTTCAACTAAGTAACTTAATCTTTTAACTCAGCCTAAAATTATCACTAAATGTTCTTAATTAATGTCTATATATATATATATATATATATACACACACACACACATATTATTACATCAAATGCTTAATCTGATTTATTAGAGGGTACATTGGGGGACTCGCCTCAATGGCCAGACATGAGTTTAAAAAGAAAAAAAAAATCATATTTCAACCCAAAAGTGAAAGAATCAATCTAAGTCTGTGTCATTGCTGTGCGGACATGAGTGTAGGCATAGGCAAAGAGAAACTTGTAAATACACTCAATTTTATTTTAAAATAATTTTAATATTTATGAATTAGCATTAATTATTTTATTAGATTAATATTTTGTTATTAGATAATTAATGTTATAATTTATAAATTATGAATGGATTGAGTTTTATTTTAATTTGTAGATAATCAGTGATGATTTCGATTATCTACAAACCCACTGGACAGAGACCTAACCCACAACTTAAGAGTATTAGTAATTATCGCGTCAGATTACTAATTTGAGATTGTTACCCAAAGAGAGATTTAATGAGCTTATTTTGATTGATTAATTAATTGAGAAATCGTTTTAAATATTCTAAAGGATTTTATTTTAATAATATTGATTAATTATATTATTAAAATAAAATCTTATAAATAGTATACTGAAATCCTAATTTTACATATACTAAATATTATCACTCTCTCTGTTGTCAAAATATTCTGAGAAACGCTCTTGAGCATTGTGAGTTGAATTTATCTGACTCAACAAATACTTAGAATAATAATGTCGTCTTCATTAGGTCATATCATTAATTAATTTATTCTCCCTATTTATAATCATGTTCAATTACATGCTCTAATTTTGCTTTCATTTTAACCAAAAAAAAAAGTTGTGCAAACAAAGCTATTTATGAGTGTATGCACAAACATGTCAGATTTTATACACAAATTTTGGTAAAAATTATCCATTGATATGTCGATTTATTAAATTTTATAATATTGTTTATTTAAAATGAACTGTACCTGAAATTTGTTCAAAGATAAAGGCAGAAGAAGAGTCCAATATGCTGAATTCATGCCGGCTCCACCCAGTGTCAAGTGTCAACTATCAAAAACAATAAATTAAGTGCTTCTATCAAGGTTTTAACTAAAAGCCAAACACAAGCGTAGCTCAATTACGTGGACATCACCCTAGCAGCCTCCATTAAACTACACAAAAATCCCCAGAGAAAAAGGAAGGTGTGTTTCAATTGAAATTGGATAAAATTAATTTTAATTAAATATAATTTTACAGAACCGTAATTTATGTTTAAAAATGTTTATTTTAAAATTAAGTTTTATCATTAATTCAGTCCATTAAACAAAAAAATAAATATTTTTTTTACGTTTTATAGAAACAAGAATTTGAAAAATGAAAATAATTTTAAAAAAAAATCAAATAAATTACGCTAAACTAAAGACATTAGTTATCTGTCGTAGATAGTTTTATGGACTAAACTGATTGCCAGAAGTTCAAACACAAAACCTAAAGGGCTTGATTGTCGACAGGCATTCGAATAGCCTTTTTTTCATCCAAAATGAGTTTTCATTATTATTATACTTTTTAAAAAGCTGGTCCTAGAAGACACACTGTGCGAGCTGACTTTATTGTCTTGGGGTTCAAATTCCACCGTTTCAACATATTTTAAAGCAATTTTATTTTATTGCTGATTTTGAGACTTTTCTTTCTTCTTTTGTAATGCGTATTTAATTATCTTTTAATTCTGAATTGTTTCCTCTTACTCAGAATCGACAATTGTTGCTTGTAAATGCCATTGTCAATTTCTTATTCCCAAAGGAGAGAAATATATTTTTTTGTCATTCACTTATTATAAAATAATTATTTTAATATCTCATTTATTAAAATATTTAAAATAATCTTTTATTTAATAAAAAATATTACATATAATTTTTCATTTTTATAAAATTATTAAATTTAATTTTTTATTAAATTTTAAATATAAAAAATTAAATTTAATATATTTTTTAAAAAATAAAAAATTAAATATAATATTTTTTAATAAATGATCCTAAAAAAAACAAATTCTCCGTTCATCTTCTATTCTTGATCTTTGAAGTTCTTTTTATGGCTTGTCACCTAGCTAGTACCATCTAGAAGCGCTTTTCAATGATGTGACCACCTTTTAAACCTTCCCCGCCTGCTCTTCTAGATGACTAAAACTTCAAACACTAGATTCAGCTTATCATGTTTCCTCCTACCTCTTTCTTTTATTTCCATTCATCTAGAAGCCATCGTCACACCAGCTTCAACTCTTCTCTCTCTCTGACGCTCCTTCCACACACACACACACACACAAATATATATATATATATATATATATATATATATATATATAAACACTACATTGCTCTCTTATCAAACATGAACACCAACCAGTAAGCAAGTTGTTCAATTCAATTCCATATACTCATAGTCATAGATCATAGAAACGTACCCTTTTGCTTTGCTCTTTCGTTTCCGATGATGGTGGCCAGAGAATTTCACTTAGGCCATGAAGCAGAAGAAGACCCGTTTGAAGCAGAAGAGACTCTCTCTCTATGTGACCTTCCAACTATCGGCGATTCAGCTGAATGGGATGATTCTTATTCCAAGGAAAAAGAAGACGTCGGCGACTACGACGACGACTTCTTCGAGTTCATCAGTGAAGACTACACCGCCTCGACAACGATACAGAAGGACATCATATTCTGCGGTAAAATCATCAGTTCCTATAACGAATCTTCGAACGACGCAAAACAGAGCTACGCCAGTGATAGCAGTGCCCCAAACCGAAACGGTGATAATGGTAGCATTCTTCTTCCTTGGACTCCGAACAGGTCTACTTCGAAATCAGCTCCATCGCTCGATTCCTCCTTTAGAAAGGGACGAGAATCGAAGGGTTCGAGGCGACATTATTCCGTAGGGAGGGTTTCGTTGATGAGATCGGCGACGAAGAGCAGGTGGTATTTGTTCATATTTGGAATGTCGTCGATGAAGTTGCCGGCGGAGATGGATTTGAGCGACATTAGGAGCAGGCAGAGGCGGGGGAGGGTTCCAGAGACGAAGACGACGGTGTCGACGACGGCGAGAGGGGAGGCGGTGGTTGGCAAGAGCAAGAAGGGGCGGAACTCGTGGCTGGAGAAGCTCTTGAGGTCGTTGGGTTTCGGGTGTGGCAATACTAAGCAGGCAAACGACGTCGTAAAGAGCTTCGTGTCGATGAATTTGCCCAGTGTGAAGGCAAGCACGTGCCTAGAGCTGGCCAAAGTTGACCCAACTAGCATAGAGAGAGGGTCTCGTTCTCAGATCATATAAATTGACTTACTAGTTTGTTATGTATCATTTAGAGATCTTATTGTGCCTCTAAATTTTTTTATAAAATTAAGAGAGTGAAAAAAAAATGGCATATTTATATAAAAATACCAATTAGTGAGCGCAACCCATGATTAATGAATTTTTGTTATTTTATCAAACAAAAATATTGATTTTGGGTTAATTATAGTTTTGATCTTATTGTGAAATTAGTTTGACTTATATGACATGATGCATTTCGTTTACCTTTTTTTTCCTTTTTTGTGTTGTCGTATGATTTCTATCCTATCAATTTGTCATATTTCTTATGGAATTATTAACTAGGGGTGCTCAAACTTCAATACCAACCTGTGGCTTGACCTAGTTTTAAAATTTGGGATATCATTGGGTCAAGTTAGGTTGAAGCAATAAGTTCAAGTTTCATTTTTTGAAATTAAAATAAGTTTTAAAAAAATTATATTTTATATGTAATAAATAAGACATCTTATATTAATAAAAATAATTTATATTCAACATAAATTAAGATGTGGTTAATTATTTTTTAAAAAATCCTCAAATACATACATACATATATATATATATATATATATAAAATAAAAATATATATGGCTAAGCTCCAAATTGGGTCTTTACATAATGAATTCAATCATGCGACCTTGGTTATTATGACCTGATCTGAAATGATCAAATCGAATTAAATTGATTAAATTGTATAAGGTTATGTTCAGCCCTATTATTAATAGAAATAATATTTGTGAATATGAAATGAAAAATATTTTTATTGTAAACAACAGTTTACTTATATTTTGAATAGTTTTACAATTTTTTACATTAGAGTTGAAATTAAAATTGACAGTTCAAAAGTAAATCTATTCATTTAATGTTGATAATAACTTCAAAACACACTTATTGGTCGGTTGTAGTGGTAGTGGCATTTTAAATCCAAACAATGACAATTGTTTGACTCCAGGAGATGCTTAGGAAATTCTTTTAAACATATATATATATATATATATATATATATATATATAAGTGAAAATTTAACAATGAATTTTGATAAAGTCTCAAGTCATAATTAAAATAAAGAGGATAAAATATATATACTTTTTCTTATTTCATTGCAATCAAGCTCATCAAGTAAAATAAAATGAGTGTATTATTTTGTATAGATAAATGTATAGCTTTTACAATTGAACATCATATGATTGATCTATTTTAAAATATTTTTTCTACATATGTTGAAATTTTATTGAAAAATATAACAATAAAGATATTAAGAATTATAGTAAGTTTAATCCTTAAAAATTTATATAGATGTCTAGTGATATTTGAAAATGAACAAATTGATTTGGGGCCAAATGAGATGGATTAAGCTGCACTTCGCCCCTTTGTGATGGAATTCAATCTTGTTTAGGGATAGCAAAAAGTTTGTAGGATTGTCTCATTTAGGAATTCACATTTGAGATTTTTTTTTTGTGCGGTGGGGTTGGGAAGAAAAATCTCTCATTAAGAATTTTTTTTTTTTTGGTGGAAATGAGATTAGGAGAAAAATATCTCGCATTTGAGAATTTCTTTTTTCTTGTGGAAATGAAGTTGAGAAGAAAATTTTGTTTGAATGTAATTTGGTGATGTCTTCTGGGAGTCCCGTCCCTTACAATTTTGCATAAATACAAGTAAAATTTTTATGTTTATGTTATAAAGTTTTTGTACTTTTAATCATGTTACTCATTATTTATATTTACAATAATCTAAATGAATAAAAAAATTAATTAAAAATCAATTTCACTAATTGTTTTTTAGTTTTTTAAAACTTGGACAATATAATGTGTTTTCAAAATAACTTAGAGTTAAAATTATATTGCCTTTGTCTCTCCATTTAGAGTTAAAATTATATTGCCTTTGTCTCTCCATTTCTTTTCTTTCCGTGAATGGATTAAGTTTGAGCATTTAGATGCTTTAAATTTTGTTATTTCATAGTTTTTTTTTTCACTTTTGATAATTCATATGATCAATTGTTTTTGAACAAATTTTGATAGTTACCTTACAATTTTGATAAAATTACATTATTTATTGGGTTACATTACAATATGTGGATGATATGATGAATGCTTTTTTTTGTTTGTTATAAAAGAATTTTAAGTCCTTGGGGATCTATATAAATTTGCATCTTGGTGGGAAATTAATATGGGAAGAAATTTTTTTCCAAAATAAAGATAGAAATAGAAGAAATAATTAATGGTAGAAATGCGAAGTGTGAAACACTCTTCAACACCACCTCGCGAAATTACTGCTCTTATTCTTGCCCACCACATGCTTGAAAAGAATAAATATTTGGGCAGTATGATTGGGAAAAGATGGATATTTGGGCATTCATCATCATCAAAAGAAAGTGAAACGTGAGATATTTAATTTATAATTTCAAGGGGCACATAGCGGGGTTCCAGGACATACAAACATCTGTAGAGTAATATTTACCCACACAAAAAGAAAAAAATGCAAGGTACTGAGTCATTTATATAAGAAATTTTTAATTACATATAATATATAAGTTTCTTTTTTTTGGGCTAACGTATAATACATTTGTTAATTATATAATAATTTAATAAAGCCTCGCCAAAATGAACATTTTAATTGATAGATTTACTATACTTTATAGCAAGAAGTGTATGTAAGGATTTTTCATTCGAAGTGAGAGTCTGATTATCCAGTTTCGTTTAGACAAACTGCACATAATTAATCTGAGTTTGCTAGCCAAAAAAAAAAAGTCAAGTCTATTTCATTCAAAATTATACTAATACTTTGTTGGCCAGAGTTAATTATCTTTTTCCTTCGTACATCGTGGTATGTAAAATCAAACTTCAGCTAATACCCCTTCCTATTGTTTCATTCATCTCATGGACCATGGGGTCTCTGGATTTTGGATTGTAAGAGTTAATTTACTTTTTGATCCTTGTAAAAAATATAAATTCATAATTCAACCTCCGCTTTCTACTTTAATCCTTCAAATATTTTTTGTTCTAAAACAATCTTCACATTAAGCATGTTAATATAATTAACAGGACAGATAATGACTTAACAACGAGATGTGTGGCCTTTTAAATTTTGATATAGTCATCGGTACATTGCACTCTTTCAAAGTGCACATATTGTATTTTCTAAGTGCCTTTGTAGCATTTTACTGATCAATAAACAGCTAATGGTTACATCACCCATTTAGTCAAGTTTTTATCTTGTTAATTTTTTGTAAACAGGCTTAATGTGAAGACAACTTTGAAATAAAAATAGTTTTTAGAAGACTGATATATAATCTTTGGTAGATGAACTTAATATTTAGATAACCATAAAATCAAATCAGTCTTAAGTTGAACTCCTTGAACAATTTTCACCTCCTTTTAGCTTTTACACGGCAAGGTGGGATTAAAAAATGGTAGAAAGAGAAAAATACAATTACGGTCAAGATTTATGGCAATTCAGAAATATGCAATCATTCAAGTATTCATTCAAGAATAAAATCTGCATTAGACAGCCATGAAAGAAATACATAATTGCAAGCAAAATTGGCCACTATAATCCGGTTATACAAGAAACGAGATATTGACCTTACAACTTTCCTGCTATCAGCAATATCAAAATTTCAACTTCATTTTGAACGTTTTGCTCCAAGTATTTCTTTGAACATTTTTCCAATATAGGGGCCTATAAAGTCAATACACTCAACCCTGAACCTATAACCAATGTTACAAAACAAAACTCATTCGATCTACTGAACGGATCCTCTATAAAACAAAATTGCATTTGTTCTTAGCATTGCCATTTTACAATGATAATTTCTAAACCCCGAGGAAAAAGAAGAACATATCATTTGTCTTTGTGTAGAATCAAGACTATAATATTCTTCAAACTACTGTTTTCTTGCTCTCTCTCTTCATTTTCTTACTCCATCCACTGAAAGGTATACCACTTTCTGGGGGCCATCACCAGTAGCAGTTACATCCACCATGCCATTTTGATGTTGCATTTTCTTTGTACCTCGTTTGCGGGGACTCTACAGCCAGTATCATGGCTAAGCTCAGATAAGTAAACAGAATATTTAATTACAGAACAGACCATCACGACTTAAACCTTAATTTGGCCCTCCACAAAAGGATTAATTCTCAAATTGGTCCCTAACAGATTTCATGTTCATTTTGGTCCTCATGTTTCAAGATCCATTCAATCTAGTACCTCCATTAGTGAATCACTAAATTTGCTTACAGATTAAGTGACATGACACTTTTTTGTAATGTGGAATCATTAGGTGTCACTAGATCTGTTAAAAACGTAGAAGTTCACTAATAGGAGGACTATTTTAGATAGATTTTGATATGTGAGGGACCAAATTGAGAATGGAAATCTATTAAGGACCAACTTGGGAATTGATCCATCTCTAGTTGTGGAAGAGTAAAATAGGGATTTAAATCCATTGTCTACCCCTGGGAATTTTACACAGCTCAGTTTTTCCATTCTATAACACACTTAAAGTAGATGAATGGTGAATTTGTGGTCATGCACAACCATCAATGTTTAGATTAATTGAAGTAGGTGCAAATGGCATAACCCAGTCAGTATTGACCCTAGCGTTTTAGCCAAACAATAAATAGCATGAACAGATCAGAACAAAACATAAATTGGGTGAAGAAGGAAGTGATTAAGCGAACAGCACCTTTGGTTTTGAAATCAACTGTCTGGAAGTGGCCTTGATCATGATGCTCTTATAATATTGTGTAAATGGAGTGTTACCACTGCGTTTTTCAGCCTGCATGATTAACCAAAGAAATAGACCAAGTTACAACTGTGGCTAAAACATTGATTCATTCAGAAAGGAATGTGAGTGAGATAGAGAGAGACCACAAGAAATGATTCAACAGACTGATGATCCTTTGGGGAGAAAGCCACATCATCTCTTTTCTTCTGCACAAACTCAATGTTCAGCTCCACCTGGACCCCCCATCCCCACCCCAAACAAATAAGAAAAAAAGGGACCAAACAAAAGGAAAAGGTTGGGTAAGTTGGTCATGATCTACCATCGACATCAACAAATTAAGACAAAGGAAAACCTTTGAGCAACATCAACTTTCAGATGATTGATCCAGCAGGACTACAAGTTAAGCAAACTAAGGCTACCCTTAGCATCAACCAGACATAGCTTCTCAAGAAGACCAGAAAAAAATATTAATTATAATCTGCACAAGAATTACAGCATATTTGCTTATGTTGTTTATAGTTTTGGAGTTCCTACATTCTTTTGGGCTGCCTGACATTTGAAAATTTCATATAACATGTACTTTGAGAAGAGAGACAGAAACGACATTTCAATAGAACATGTACCTGATCAATAAAACGCTTTATAATACGTTTGAAACTCTCAAAAGAAGTCAGCTCACAGAACTTCTTAAGGTAAATGAGGGGAACAGTTGCCAGCTCAGGAAAAGATATATGGTAACTCCATTGCGCAAAGTGTTCTGTAAGGAGCTCAATGGCGGATAAGACACACTCTTCTTGGAAATCCCGTGATTTTAACCAATGCTTTGGCAGCTGCAAGAATTATTCAAAGCTTAATACAACAGTAATATGCACGAGTTTTAATTTAAATATGCATTGCCGATTCACAAGATAAGTGAAATTAAGTGATAATGATATCCAAGCTAATCTAGCAAAACAGACATCATATTACATCATTCATTGTCTGACCTTTATGGCCGATAAAGGCTCAACTACTTTCCCAGGTTTCCCACCATCCTTGCTAATTTTGTATTCCAAAACATCTAGAACCATTGATGTAACAGGGATGAAAACCCCACTGGAACTGGAAAGATGATTAAGCCATCGAATACATCTAACTCTCAATGGTAAATATCTAGGCCCAGGAAACAAGAGAGCAATTCCATTTATAATTTGTACAATCATATAGAGCAATGGTTGGAGATCATAGTCGTGTATGTTTGTTGATATAAATGCAACCCAGAGATCAATGCAATTAATGTACTGCCAACTGCGTATCTTCTTAACCTCCTCCTGCCCAGAGAAAGTAGAGCATCAGAATCAATATGGAAATATTATGATTCTTCCTACTAATGCTGTCTATTATTCAAAAGAGTGAAAATTTAACACTTAATTACACTAACTAAAAGTGACAACAAAGAGAATCATGTTTAAAGCTCACCTTCATTTTTGTTTGCCAACCCTTCTGCAATATCTTAGCTAGATGTCTTAAGCATATCATTGCTTTATTCGATGATTTCAGCACATCTAGACAGCATAGCTCCACAAAGGAGTTCCTTAGAAATTGTATATGTTTAAACAGCTTTGGCTCAACAAACTGAGAGTGACTAATGTAGGCCTTGTATGTTTTAACAAAGCAGTAGTCAAAATAATTAGAGCTGTAAACTGAAGCTATATCCCGTATAATGAGAAAGGAGTGTGATGACAGAGACTCATCACCTGTTGCCCACAGATGAACAGCAATCTGCAATCAATTTAATTGAATGGTGAAACCCTAAACCATAGCAAGAGATTGACATTATAAACTTAGTATAACTGGTGTAATTGAAAATATTGTTACAAGTTACAACTACCAAGTTCTCAGGAGATAGAATGGAAACTATGCCTACTAAAAAACTTAATCCCTAAGAATTACTAATATTTATCTTAACAACCATTGAACTTGAAGAACACTCAAATAGAGTAATGAGTTTTCCTCTTGTGAAGGAAAAACTTGAATTGTAAATATAGTACCTGCTTGGTTTCTGTTTTTCAAAAGTTGTTTTTTTATTTGGTTATCAAAACTGCTTGTGAGAGTTTTTTTCTTTCTATATTTTAAACTATATTTCCAAGCATGTGTTTTAACAATAAGAAACCAAAAATAACTATTATTTGTTTTCAAAATTTCTTGTAAAAATTCAGTGTAAATTTTGCTATTAACTGGTTTTATTAACAGCAATATTAAACTAGCAACTTTATTCCTTCATCCTCCACATTACCCAACATCTCCAGCAGATCCAGGACACAGCAAAGAAAACAGTCGTTCTCAAAATTCATTATATATCAAGCAATGTTCAAAAATTCAGAAAATCTTGCAAGACAGTTGCACAGGCATATAAGTCAAAAAAGTAAGAATGTAATTTCCATATAAATGATAATTTTTATATATTGATTATTGTGTGTAGTCACAGAAAATATGTGATACGAGAAAATGTCAATCACTATCACTTATGTTTGAAAATTGAACATCAGAAAGTTTTCTCTTGACCAGAATCAGTTGGAAGGGAAAAAATATTCTGGATTTCCAGTATCTTGTATTACTTTTATAAGGAAAATACCTTAACAAGCCTCCGAAGTAATGATGGAAATGCAACCAGAAATATGATTGAAGCTCTGAGTTGAGAAATTGAGAAGGCTAATATCTCAGAGTCAGTAACTTGGTTAAGAAGGAATAAGGTACCCCTCAAAAATGACTTGACAAGTGGCCTTAGAGATTTCCATTTAGTTGTATTCTTTATCTCCAACACAGTTTCCTTTCTGAAACTAGAACTTGGTATTCCCAACAACTTCCTAAAAATATTATCAGCCTCACGTAGCATAAACATCAATATCTTGCAGAATACTTCACTCTTCTGAATTCCATGAGATAAAACAGAGCCATGGACACTGGAATCTTCAGAACAGTGGCATACCACTCGATAAGCATTTAAGAGACAAGTAAAGGCTGGCACACTATGCTGCTCTTTAACCAGTTTACACCAAGAGTCAACAGATGCACTTGTCAGCACCTTGCCCACACGAGAATGTGTGGAGTCTTTATTCACTGGTAGTGCTTCATCTTGGCTGCTCTCATCATCATCAGAATTCTTGCAAATGATTAAAAAAAGTCAATTTTCAGTAAACACAAGGGCAAGTCAGGTTGAAAGTATTTCGCTGGCCACCTAGAAACCTACTTGAATACATATCTTATTTATAGAAACTCACATTTAATGCATTAGCAATTGATCCAAGCCAATATGTAAAGAATACTATCAAATAACATCAATTCCACCAATATAAATGATCTAGTCAAGATAACTGTCATGCTCTAGATTAAAATTTTGTTGCTATGCAAACTGACATGTGGTGATATCTTATGTCTCATCTGGGCTCAATGACCTCAATTGCATCTTACAGTAAATGTCTAATAGTAAATGCTAATAGAAATCCCTACAAAAACAGAGGTTAGAAAATTCTCCAGTTACAGCATGGATGAAGAGTATAAAAAAGGCAACAAAACCTAAAGTACATAAAATTATAAAACCAAAAATGCCCTCCAATTTCTCTGAATATTCATGTAAAATTCCTTTAATCCTATGAAAACGCTACTAAATGAACACCAAAGGGATTTCAAAAAGACAATTCTTTCCCACATCTATAATGACTTAACTTTCTTCTTACAGATGCAGGCATTTGTCTCTACCCAAATACACCAACCTATTAGCACATGGCAAACCTCCACAAAACCTTACCCTTGCCATGCCTCCCAAAACCAGTGAAATTAGACAATGAAAGACTCTCCAAATACTCTGACCAGCTGTCCATCATATATGTAGAAGCTTGTTCCCACTGATCCAAGGATGGACAACGTATAGCAGACAGAAAGAAAAGTTGTTGGTTACACTACCCCTAAAGCTCACTAAACACACATCAAATGAAAATTCCTTATCATATCCTCGAACATGCAACAGATGCTAGTCAAACAAAGATTTTGGCATCGTACAAAACTGCTGAAATGAGCATGAGGAATTTAATACGGTCAGTAGACCTGATAATAAAATAAAAGAAGGATTTAATAATTGTTATAGGGTACAAGCCCAGATCTTTTCATCAAATTCTGGGAATAATTTGCGAAGTCAGGTGCGTATAATAAAAAAAGTCAAATGACATCCTATAATTAACAATTAGGAATCTTCCAATGCATAGAAATTTATTATAGGAGCTTGATGCGAAGCAACCTTGAAAGGAAAGATATTTCTAACAGGTGAACTTCCAGGAGCATGTATCAATGGCAGAAGTTCCAACCTTAATGGCACACCACCCATTCTGTTGCAAACTGTACCTAGAGCTAATCACCTTGTGGCAAAAAAATGAGAGGTTTTATGGAATAAATTGTCAATATTACTTACCTAGCAATTTTGTTTCTTAATAAAGAAAATAATTTATTACAGAAAGGGCACATAGAAGGACAAGCCATCCTCCAAAAAAGAACCCAAACAAATTGGGCGAGAAAAGCAAAAAAGGAAGAGAAAAATTAACTCAACAGAGCTTTTCAATGCCTGTGCAAATACATTAGAGACCCGAGAGCTAAAACACACAAAGAAGCAAAGACACGCTGGATCTATAACAGAAAATTCTAACATCATGTTCAAAACAAATGCATTGCAGCCATGCAAACCTAGCAGACCTCCAAAAGGACTCCAATGAGCCAGGGCAAATCCACTGCTGAATAAAAGAACTAACTAACCAATTAATCCAGTACAAACCTAAAAAACACTTCACAACTACACTAGCAAATTAACCAAACGTAAGAAAATGAATGGAGCTGAGTTTACAGATCAAGGCTAAGTAAATTCTTCCTATAATCCAAGAGCCTGGGGTAATGTTTTTAGAACCCATGTTCTAACTAACCAAATGACTTCCGTAGCTGTCACCCATGCTAGTCCAAGCATATGCAGTTTTTCTTTTGGGAAAAGAATGATTTATCGAGGGAAAGAAGAGTACTAAATTGCAGAGTATAAGAAATTCTCCAATAAGGAACAAACAAGAATGAAGAAACAGACATAAAATACATTAGCTAAAAAGAGTGCAGACCAAGTGACATTAACAATAGAACAATATTGTAATACCACCTCCCAGTAAACAGACAACTACTTTTCTGTCAGGGAAGGTAGAATGTTGGCAGCAATAATTATCATATCCTATATCATATAAAGCACCAAAAAGAGAGAACATTAATTTTGAACAGGAGAAAATCAACAAGTATATCGAATGTATAGAGATACACTAAAAGACATCAGCAAGTACACCAAAAAAATTCCTACAACAATCTTCTCTGTAACCCTCCATATTCATATTAAACAAATATTAAAACCAACAACTCACAATCTCTTCATCTTTGCTTTCTTCCATCTTCTCAAAATAGCTTTCCAGAAATTTTGAAAATCTTGGATCCTGGAAATTATGGGCAGAATGCTAATTAGAAAGATAAATGAGAAACACTGAAAGGAGACACAAGAAACCAGATGCTCCATTTATTAGAATCTAACAAGGAGGAAATAAACATAATGTTAGAAAACTGGAACTTTCCATAATGAGGCAAATCTATTTTGAGGGGAAAAAATGGACAAATGGAAGTAAAGTTAACAATTCCTGTTTTCCTTTTAATTTCTTTAAACATAAAAACAATGGTGGCTTTTGGCCATGGCTCAAAATAAATATAAAAGGAGAGAATAATATGCTGTAAGTGTTCAGATACAGTATTAGTCAAATTAAAAAAAAAAAAAAATTCAACATCGACTCTTTTCAATGAGTATGAAAACAGTTCACTCATTTCATTTATAGCATTAAGAAAACCGTTCAACTATGAAGACAACAAACCCCTCACTGTTAAACAGTTAAGAAATGTCAACAAAAGACAATAAAATTTGTACTAGGAAGCAACTATATAATTATGATATGCAAGGAAGTTACCTTTTCTTTCAATTTGTTTAACCTTTTTGTCTTCTTCAGAAGTTCTGCATTAATATCTCTATTTTGCACAGATAAGGCACTACCACCATTGTCTGAAAATAACTCCTATCAAAATCTCATGAACTACACAACAAGAGCTGCATAAATGTACTAAATTCAAATCAGAAGCTAAGAATTTCCTTACCCTCATTAAAATTTTCATTCTCACTTTCACTTCCAGTAACATATGCAAAGTTTGAGTCCTGGTCACAAATACATCCAGAGTGCATCAACTGTAATAAGTCAATATTAACAAGAGTTTTGGTAATAAATTATAATCCAAACCTCTGGAAGAAATCCATCACTGTCCGAATCATCCCCTACAACCCCATTGTCATCTTCACTGAATATAGCATCAAGGGAAGCATCTTCATTTTCTTCACCTGCAGTGTTTCTAATGAGAAAAATGAATCTTCAGTAATCAGTCCAAGATCAGCTGAAGAGTCATCAGCTAATAGTTTTCCAAGGATTCCAATGGCATGATCTGAACATTTGAGAAACTTCCTCACCAATTAAGTTATCCCCTATTTCCTCAACAATTCCTTGCCTCTACCCTTTTGAGAAGATTGTTTAGGCAACAATGAAGCATACTTAGCTCATCTATCAATAATTATATGCTCATAGTTTAAGACTTAAGACCATGTGCTCCTAAACTCTGAGATGGCAGCTAAAATCAAGAGACCTATAGCATTGAAAATATGTAGAATTTTTTATAATCATTAGAACATTGCTTTCAAAGGCATAACTATGTTCAAATCTTATAGAAAAAGAAGTGAAAAGGAATGGAAACGATACAACATGCATACATAAGTATATGAATACATAAACGTTAGCATGGATTTGTGATTAGTCAAATGCACTAACATAACCATTTTACCTTCCATTGGATGGATCTATCACATCCCTTTGTTGCTCTTCTTCAATATCTTGACTATTTCCTGTTACAATAAATTTGACACAAAATTGAAAGGTCAAATTGACAAAGAATTCAAGAGAATTAAGACATTCATTAGAGGAAAATCAAGAAACTAATTATGTTTTTGTCAGTGCAGTCTAAAAATTGCAATAAGAATTTGTCTGAAACTATAACAGGTACCTTAAAATTGATCAACTAAGTCATTTTTCATTTTGATAAAATAATTTATGGGAAGAAAGGATATATAACTAAATTGAAAGAGGACAACTAATCCTCCCAAAACAACATAAATAAAACAATGAAAAAAAATTATTGTTTTGGTCCCTAGAGTTTCATTTAAATTTTAATTTGATCCTTATAGTTTAAAAATTTGTAATTGGGTTCTCAAAATTTACAAATGTTTTAAATTAGTCCTCACTGTTAAATTCTGTAAATATTCTGTCATATATTGCCTATGTAACTAACTGTATACTATCTTAACACTCTGAATATGTAAAATTTGTGCTAGTATAAGAGATAAAAATAGAGAATGAAGTAAAATTAACTCACATATAAAGCAAAATATTCGTAAAGATATAATGGTAGGGACTAGATTAAAATTTAATTAAACTCTAAGAACTTAATTACAAATTTTTAAATTATAAGGATCAAATAAAAAATTAGGTCAACCTATAATGACCAAAAGTATAATTTTCCCCTACCAAAAAAAACGATGATTAGCTTAAAAGAGCTCTGAATAAGAGAACTCCTTCTCCTTCTCTAAAGAAACCATGAGCTGACAACCATACAGACACATGCACAGGATCTTAATATACTTCCTTGGACCAAAAATTCTAAAATGGATAAGCAAAATTGGTCCCAAAGAGGCTGTACAAACCCATAGCTAAAATAAGTCAATGTTCCATACAGTTAAATTGCTATTAGAGAAACAATAAACACTAAAATCAATATATTAAGAAGATCAATCAGTAAAGACAGGCATTCCTTACTGAATTACAACTACAAGATTTCCCACTTTGTAATAACGCAGAATCCTAACTTTTTTTGGGTAATGAAAGAAGAATTAATCAACACACACAAGAAGAACGGTAACCAAAAAATACCATTAAGAAGTGAACCTAGAGTATATTAAAAAGGGACAAAAGACAACAAAACAAAAACAAAAGAAATGAGCAACAGCTCAAGAGAATTAAATCCTTACTATTAGAAGCTTTCCTTTTGAACATAGAATTTGTCTTCCGCTTTTTTCTTAAAACAGACTGCAGGTTCTTTTTAGCAAACTTCCTTGCCTTCTTCCCCAGCTTTCCCATTTTGTAACAATATCAATGCAGACTCCAGGCAAACATAAAACACAATTTCTATGTCAATGCCCCAAATGTATATAAACACATAAAGATACATATTAAAGTTTATGATCAGAATAATTTAAAAGCCAAGCAAAATATCACAAATGTGAGGAAATCCAGCAAAAAAAGGTAAAAAAAATTGGATCCACTGCAAAACTTGCTGGAAAGAACCTAATATCTAAGGAAGCAGTAGACAGAATTGTTGATTCTTAATTCAGTTTAAATAGATGCAGCTTATTCCCCCCAAGTTATTATGTTTGTTAAAACTTGTTGTAAATTAGGATATGCTACTCACAGCAATAGAAGTTGAAAGCATCAGACGAGAAATATGAGAAAGCCTTGTGAAAAAAAAAAAAAGGCAGTGCTAGATGAGAGAAACCAAAATGGAGTTAATACTAAGTTTCTCTTTGTTAGTCTCATTCTCAACTTAAAAGTGGAATTGATGCCAAACGAGGAAGTGAAACCATGAACCTTGAAATTACCCCCTCTATGATTGTTCATTCAAACTACAGAGTAAACTATTCTCAATAATTGGATGAGTGACATGTCTGAAATATTGCTGTTTATATCATGAACCCTTTTTCCAATGACTGTAAAATCAAAAATTTTAAAACCATCTAATTTGAAGAGTCCAATTCTTTTAATGGTGTTTGACATATACAAATATTATAACATAAATTTTTTTGGCTTATTAGAAAGAGTTTAGAAAAGTAATAGGGGAAATGGCAATTCTTGTATACTATTCCTTTTCTTCAAATTTTCAAGACTGCATACAATTACAGGGCTAAATACCCAAGTATGGCTCAATCTTGAAAGTTTGAATGAGCAAGTATCTTTGCTCACTCCAACTAGGAACACGCAAGTGCAAAACAAACTTACAATGCAGATGAGCATAATAAACCCTCCTTAATGCACTATTCCCTTCCACCTAAACAAACAGAAATTTCTAGTGTTCCTTAATATAATTCACCAATTAAATATTCTCCACATTTTTTCAATCCAAGAACTTTTAATTTTCATGTGTCGTTGCAATTATTAGCTAATGAGCAAGATTCCCATAAACATAATTAATTTCCAAGAAATATGCTAATTATCTTATGCAATGCATATGAGTATTATTTCCCCAAAAAAAAAAAGCCTTTTTTCAATTAAATACCAATTAAATATTCTCCACATTTTTTCAATCCAAGTCTTTTTAATTTTCATATGTCGTTGGAATTATTAGCTAATGAGCAAGATTCCCATAAACATTATTAATTTTCAAGAAATATGCTAATTATCTTATGCAATGCATATGCAGTATTATTTCCCAAAAACAAAAATGCCTTTTTTTCAATAAATTTTAGGACCCTCGCACTATACTCATGATTTGATTACGTTCAAGTAAATTATACCGATAGAGAAAAACTTGAAAACTTGAGTTAGTGCATGTATAGGGGATATGAGAGAGAGGAAGTTAAACTGAAGTGAAAGACTACCAGAGGGAACACGGAACTCAAGGAGACGAAGCAGCCGTTAGGAACGTCAATAGGAACAGCGGAAAGGTGGTGGTCGATGAAGAGTAGTCGGAGTAGTACGATGGAAGCTTCGGAGAGAGAAACCCAAAACTGCGATAGAGTGAGGTTATGGCAGCGCCGGTTAGAAGGAGAAAGCGGGAGAGGGCTGCTTTGAGCTTATGAACGCAAAGGGGAAGGAAGGGACCTAATGTGAAGGTTAAAAAGGTAAATTTGCTTGTCAATAAATAGCCTCGATATCGGAATTTTTTTCTCATAATATTTTTCTTTTCAATTTTCAAATTCATTTTATTATTTAAAATTAAAATATAAATAAATTGACATTTGGCTCAAAGAATCTTCGTTTTTGTGCTTGTAATTTTGCTGGGTATTTATTTATTTTTTTATTGTGTCAAAATAGGAAAAACGCTGTACAATTTATCCTTTAAATTTCGAAAGTTGATGAAACATTCTCAAACTTTGAATTTTGTGTTGTATAATTTTTTTTTGGGTTAATTTTTCATATAACGTTGGATTGGAAAGTCCACCCAACACATGACACCTCTATACAAAAAAAAAAAAATATATATATATATATATATATAATCACAAATCTAAAATTAAACAAAAAAATACCCTTTTAAATAATTATAATATTAACATACTTATCTCTAATGTCTAATCTTAATATTTACTTTTTGGTCTTCCACAAAGATAGTTGTATTGCTAGCTTCTTCTTTTGTTTTTCCAACTAACCAATTGGGTTAGCCGGGGCATTTTATTCAGTTTTATGACTCAAATTTGAGCCTGCCATACGACCTTATGTTTAACAAGGCCTAATCCATATTTAAATGAATTTGTCTATGTTCATATCTATTTGGTCATACGCCCTAAGAGTACTTCCATATTTTTCATCAAAATATTTTTGCTTTATTACTTGGGATAATAAGTTGTATGTAATTTTGTTTTTTTTTTATTTTAAGTATAAGATTTTTCAATCAATTAAAAATATTTTAAGTATTACAATGAAGAGTGGTAAAACCACATATATACATTAATTTTTTGTATCTATATTGTGTTAAACTCTAATTTTATGCACCATATATTTTGTTTTTCTGAATTCACTAAAATTATTGATCTTAAATGATTATATCATGTTATTTTATTTCATTATTTGACACATTAATTTGAACCTATTAAACTCACTTATGTATTATGTATGTAATTTTATATTTAAATTTTGTATAAACATTTAATACATTTTTGTAAATAGCAATTTTATAATAATTAAGTAATGCATGATTAACTTTAAATTTCAATATGTTAATTTTAGTTAAACCTGGAACAATTATCCCTATTAATGCAAAAAAAAAATCTAAATGTTGATAGATAAAATAATATTTGTAATGTTTTATAAATATATTTTTTTTACAAATTGACAGTTATTAATTTTAATGATTCATCTAATAAAATTGTTTGCTTCATTCAAAATATTATTTTAAGTTGTTTATTAAACTATTATGGTATTATCAAGTAATGGTATATTTTGTTTAATATATATTTTTATGTATCATATGAGTAATGAGTAGATATAAAAGTTTTCATATGTGCTTAAATAATAAAGTTAATATTAAAATGGAGAGTAATATATAATATAACTAGTTATGCACAACCTTGGAAAAAATTAATTTGTATTATTATATGCTGACACATTATAAATTATTGGGTTCATTGAAAATGCACAATTGTAAAAAATCTTATTTGACGTACGGAATATTTGTTGCTCTTTATGAATAACTTTAAAAAATAATAAATGAGTGGAATCACATTTGATTATGCTTATAATTTTGAATGATCAAAATTGTTGATAAACCATTCAATCTTATATTATTATTATTTTTACTTTAATTTTGAATAATGACAAGTTATATTTATAATCCCTAATTATAAAGTTTAAGTAACACTTACTTACTTAATTTATTATTAATTTTTTCATTAATTTTAAAAGCTGCTCAAACTTCAAGGATTGCATAAAGTTAATTATTTTATTAATTTTCTTATTTACTCTAAAAAATTTCAAACTTTGAATAATTCATGATTTAAAATACAATTAATTAATTAATTAATTCATAATTTTTTAGATGACAACTAAAAATTTGTTAATTTTAAAAAATTCTCAAACTTTAAAAAATTTTGGATTTAAGAGGTATTTAATTAATTTATTAATGAATGACTTTATAATTTTTTTTATTAACTTCAAAGAATTTACACACTTAAAAAAATTATTAATACATGTATTAAAAAAATGAAAAGACATCATATGAGAAATTAGAGGTTTGATTAACCAAGGCTTATCATTAATCAACAGAATTCTCACGTTGAAGTGAGTCTACTTTAATTATATATAATAAATAAATACTTTAAACTTATTTTTAAATTTAAGAAGGATAAAGTCAATATATTGCTAATAAATTAACATCATTTAGTTTAATTTAAAAGTTTGAACAAAATAATTTTATTTTAAAATATAAATTCCCAAATATAAAATATAAAAAAACAAATTGCCATTGCTCGGCCTTTTAATAAGTGAGAAACTAATATGATTTTATTATAATGCTTGAAGGAGTAAAAATGCATTTTTCTCTTAACAAGTAGTGTCACGGATTTGGATTAGAAAAGTAAATGTAGAGGTTATGTTGCATAAAACTAATGTCTATGGTCTATTTTTATGATAGAAGAGGGTAAATTGCACAACCTTCATTCAATATGATTCTCTGTATTTTGGCTTTTTTTTCCCCTTAATATTAAAAAAAAAATACACACCTAGTTCAAATTATCATTTAATAAATTGATCAAAACATGAAATTATAGAAATAATGCTTAGAGTGAACTGCTTGTAATGTCCTCCCAAGATAAAGCTTGCCTAAATTTGGTCCTTAATGATTAAATGTCCCATTTTAATTTTGCAAACATTGTGTTTAGTTTTATAATGTTCTGATATTAAGTTTGTTAACAATTACTTAATAAGAAAGGTGACTTGGCCCAATGAAACAGAATATGTGACCATCAAAAATGTTATATTAACACCCTTTAAAAATGGTCTAATCTGTGAATTGGAAATAAAATGAGTTTATAATTTTGCTGTGGTGTCATATATATTTGACTTTGAGAATTTAGTCAAAGTTGATGACAAATATGAGTTGGGTGATGTCAACAATGAAAATGTCAATAATTCACAAAATTTTTGAATTTAAGTGTCATCGTCATTTTAATAATTAGTTTTTGTTGATCTCATTGTCCTTTTTTTTCCCCCATTATAACTAGATTAAATATGAAGAATTAATTTATATGTCTATGCATTGTATGGATTTTAAAGAAAATGAATTAGTTTTACTATTTTGTGAATACATTTGGAATCAACTGAATTTGTTAGTATTAATAAAAAATTGAATTTAATAATATATTATGATATTAAAAAAATATAATAAATTAGATGAAATTTATAAAATTAGTTATGTGAAATTGGTAAAAGAAAAATGACGATAATAAACTCGTTGAAAGGGCAACATCATAAATTATTTAACCATATATTATTTTCTTTTGTTTTAATTTTGAACCATATCAAATCATATTTATAATCTTATTAAACAAAATTTAAGATATAGTTGATTAATTAATTCATTATTTTTTCATTGACTTAAAAAAAATGTCTAGTCTTTGAAAAATTTTCGATTTAAAAAGTAGTTAATTAATTTATTAATTTTCTTATTCACTTTAAATAATTATTGGACTTTAAAAAATAATTTATTAATTTTCCTATTCACTCCAAAAATTTCTCACATCTCAAAAAATTATCAATTTAAGGCGTGGTTAATTAATTCATAGTTTTTTTATTGATTATGAAGAATTTATGTAAATTAATTACTTTATTATTTTTTGTTGATTATGAATAATTATTTATTTTAAATAATACTTAATACATATATAAAAAAAGGTGAAGAGTTATCATATGAGGAGTTGAGGGTTTGATCCACAAAGTCTTTTCATCTGTCAAACGGTGTTTCATGTTAAAGGGAGTCAGTTTTACTTCTATATAATAGATTGCGCCCTTTATATTTCAATAAAAATACGTTATTAAAATAAGAATTAACTGATTTAGTTTGACATTAATATCATAATAAATTGTGTATAATATATAAAAATATTGCAATTGTTATATTGATGTTGATTTTTATAATCCCAATCAAACTAGTCTTTTTTTTTTTTAAAAAAAAAAAGGAGTAGAGTTTCAAATGTCATAAATATTTTTGAAAAATATTCTGAAACTTGAATCACTTAAAAGGCATTTTATATATTTTTTACCATAACATTCTAAAGTTGGCCTAAGACACATATCTCGACCATGTAATTGTCATGGTAATATTGGTATAAGCTACACTTGAGGTTAAAAAGTTTGCTCAGTCCCAAAAGAAAAATGACACAGGCTCGAATAAAAAAAAAAACCTTAAAATAAAAAAGGAGTTGGGCTTTGATTTTATTATAAAAGCTTGGCCTAACTCCAATTACTTATAATTTAAATTATTTATATGACTTTATTATTAATTATGTTATTGAATTAATATAAAATTCTCTATTAATAACTACTTTGGTATTTCACCTTATTTCACATGACTAGTTTATCTAATTAAACTTTCAGTTGTATCATAAGTAATTTATTGAATTAAGAAAAACAATTTGTAGTAATAGATTGACCAATTCTTAATCATATAACTTTTTACAATTTTATTTTTTTTCCCAGCTCATCAAAATTTTAAAGTATAAGATTTTATGTTAACTAAATTGAAGTTAAGAAAAAAACTTTTAAGAAATAAATGGATAAAAAGGAATTTAAATTGAAAGAAAATATTCATATTGAAAAATAGGCCGTGTTAAGCTTTTTCGAAATGAATTTAGACTAAGTTGGAACCCAACATAATAATAATTAAAAAAAATCAGCCTGAGCCCAAAAAATTTTAACTTTTGAATTCAATCCCATCCCATTTTTATTCATTCTGAGTTATGATTCGATCTATTTCAAACTTGTCACTTCTGTGGCTGTCTAGTTTAATTAAAGAAAAAAAAAAAGATGTTGCTTCCCCGCCGAAGGATCTCATAATAATATTTAATGATCAACTTATAGTTATTAATCACTCATTCGTCATTTGACCAAAATATAAATAAAAAATTTCTGTTAAATGGACCTTAATATATTTTTATTTTAAATATTATACATATGTTAATATATATATATATATATATATATAATTAAAGCTTCTCTCTAATTTATTTTGTGGGATAACTTTATTTTCTATCTAACAAATTAAAGACTATAAAATTTTTTCAATATGATTAATAATAATAAACATAATTAAATATGTATATTTTAAAATATATTATATAAAATTAATTTTATTAATAAAGATAAGTTGAAATGGAACTAAATACAGCTATGTTAAAAAATTAATTATAATTTAATCAAAAGTCAACAAGAGAATAATATAACTTGTTCCCATGTGTAAAAGTGATGAGGTGGTGTTTATGATTTTGATGTTTAACGATGTGATGGCAACCCCACTCGAGTAGGATTGGTCGGCCGATTGAAATCATCAATGAGAAAGCGTCAAATTGTGACATTAAGGCGATGAATTTCATGTTATTTGACTCATATTTTGTTTTAACCATATATTTACAGTATAAAGTACCCTTTTAATCATATATTTACACTTATTTAAATATTTAAAATAATCATAAAAAAATATTATATTTAATTTATTATTTTTAAAAAAATAAATATCAAACCTAATTTTTTAAATTTAGGGTAGATTTAGGATTAAATTTAATAATTTTTTTAAAATAAAAATTAAATGAGATATTTTTTAATAAATAAAAAATTATTTTAGTCATTTTAGTTAATGAAGGATTAAAATGTTAATTTTATAATAAGTGAAGAACAAAAATACATTTTTTTTTCTATATTTATATAATATAAAATTATATTGAGATGGTCAAATGCAATGCTTGTACAATTTACCAGCTAGTAGTGAAGATTTATTAATTGCATGAGCCTGTTAAAAAATGTGCTATATTCACCTTTTAAGAAAAATGAGGTTTGAATAATGTATTGTAAAATAAACAAATAGTATCATTAAATTAAAAAAAAAATACGATGTAAGATTTTTGCAATTATTTTGTTATTTTACATTAATTAAGGAAGGTTAACATATGGTATTTTGCATTAAAAAAGGCACTTTATTGTAATTTTTATAGGAGAAAAGTCAGATAATTCAAAATATTCAGGAACTGAAATAGAGACTTCTTTAAAATTGAGATTTACATGTAATTGAATCTAGATTCTTGCTGTTCAATTTTGCACAATAGGTGTTGTTGGTAAATCTAAATCGATTATTAATAATTACATGTAATTTTTAATATAATTAAATGTAATTTTTATTTTCAAACGGGTGAATAAAAAACATGATTTAAAATACAAAAGATACCAAAAGAGATAATTTACACGTTATTAAGGTGTAAATAATATACACAAATTCGCTTTAATTATTCCTATATTTTAACATCCAATTACTATAATTACTTTAGTGCCTCCAAATTTTCCCATTTTCCTTTTGCAATAAACAATGAATATATATATATATATATATATATATATGTATATCTATAAAAGAAAATTATAAGAAAAATATTTCCTGTTTACAGTATATTATAATACGGTAACTAGCTGTTTTTCCATCAAATAAAAATAAATAATTTTATCCCTAAATTGTTAAGTTTATATAATTTCCATATCTAAAAATTAATAACTAATCAAATTAAGTTTCAACAATAATGAATTTTTTAAGGAAAACTTACAAAATTGATTACTTACTTTTATATTTTGTAACAATTTGATCTATTACAAATTAATTGTGGCAAATTAGTTATGCACATTTTTAAATTTATATAAAATCAATATTTTACAAATTTAAATTTATGTAAAATTAATTCTTCTATTTGGACAAATAAAAAAGTGATTTTGTATTAAATTAAAATTTTTAAAAGGCTAATTTATTTCACCATATTTATTAGAGATCAAATTGTCAAGTGTAAAAATAAAAAATTAATTTAATATTTTTTTTATTTTTTAAGTAAATAAGAAATTCAAAAGGATGAACATGCAGCAAGTTATTTTGTTTGGAAACAAAGATTAAAAATTGGCATCTATTTACAAAAGATTAGATAAATCTAATAAAGTAAAAACAAAATAATTACTTCAATAACTGTAAAACAACCAAACGAGGGAATGCATCTTGCGTGTTTTTCAATCCTGTTTGAAAAAGTAAACCCAAATCCGAGAGAAAGACAGCGAGGCTGTTTGTTGTGTAGTTTGCTGTGACCGTTATCTATTATCGTTAAAAATAGGAATCGCATTCTGTAGGGCCCACTTGTCCTGTGTTGTAAATGTAATATTCGTCTTCCTTGTTCCATTGAAGTTTTCTTTCCTTAAGATCTGGCCCTTCCTCCCTCCCCTTCCTTTCTCTTCACCGGGCACGCCTGGCCTGGTCTTCTCCTCCTTCGGATTTCGTTTTTGCTCATACTCCGGGGAGAGAAAGAAAGACATACCTAGATTTCCACTGATCTCAGATTTTCGTTCAAAAGGTGCTGGAAATTATCCCTCTTCATTTCTGTTTGTTGTTTTGTTATTTTTTCTTTTAAGTGGACCTTCAGAATTGGCATTTTTTTTTTTCTAAATGGTTTTTATGGTTATTTCGGATCATTATTGTCTGGGTTGTTTGCCAATTGTTCATTACTCTTATAATTTGGCGGGAAGTACCTTGTTTTCTTTCTTATTATTTTGGGGAGGAGGTTTTTATATATTTTCTCTGTTTCTGTTCATTTATGTCGAAATTAGGCGTTCATTATGTTGATAAATTGGCCATGTTCAATACATCGATAAATTGGCGGGAAGTCCATTGTTTTTGACTTTTTTCTCTTTTGGGATGGCGGGTTCTTGACAGTCTAGTCAGTTTATGTCTTTGGTCGCTCTTCTTAACAGGACTTATCACTTCTGTTTAAATTAGGCGTTCTTTCATTGATAATTTAACTTAGGGAATTTTTTTTTTCCCGGGTCTTTGCCATTTGTTAATTGCACTATAAGTTGGTGGAAAGTCCTAGTCTTTCTCTGTTGGGGTGGTGCTTTCTTATCAGATTCTGTTTTTAGTCTTTCTTTTTAACAGGACCGTTCTCTTCGAATTTGTTGGTCCTAGATTTGCTTCCAGAATTTGAAGTTACCATTTTGAGGTTCTGTTGAAGTTTTCGCTGCAGTTTCCTTCTAAAATATGGTGCAAGGAGTTCTGTTTTCTGTGCACTAATTGAAGTAAATGGATTTCATTAACTGGCTTGATTTGGAAATCTAATGTGATTTTTCTTTTCCTTCAAGGTAAGTGACAAGGACATGGGGAGGAAAGGGAGTTGGTTTTCTGCAGTGAAGAAGGTTATCAGTCCCCATTCCAAGAAAGATCAGGTTTGAAATATATATCATATATCAATATATGCTTTGGCAACAGAAGAAGAACATATTTTTTACATCACTGCTTATGAAATCAGAAGCCAGAACAGCTTCTAATTGAAATCTTTCTTTTCTGAAATAAAAACAGAAAAAACAGAAGTCGGATGAAGAAGGGTATGGTGAGCACAATGACTTGGAAGCAGCTTTACCAAATGAAAAAGCACAATTTGCTGTTCGTCCCGCTCTTCCACCTATAAAAGATATGAAATTGACTGAGGCAGATAACGAGCAGAGCCATTATGCTTATTCTGTGGCTCTTGCCACTGCTGCTGCAGCAGAGGCTGCTGTTGCTGCTGCTCAGGCGGCAGCAGAGGTTGTCCGTCTCACTAGTGCTACTCTTTACCATGGAAAGTCAAAGGAAACAATAGCAGCTATTAAAATTCAGACAGCATTTCGAGGATATCTGGTATGAACTTGTTTTACTATATTACTAATTAAGTTTGTGTATTACCAGCAATGATGTGCATTTCTTGTGATTGCATTTAAGTTAAAGCATGTTTGCAGATTAATCTCATGGATACTATTTTTTTTTTTAAGGGAAAATTAAGAATGGAAACAGTTATCTATGACTTTAAACTTCCGATGTGTGTAAAATTATATTCTGAATTTTGCTGCTAGATGGAGTTGCTGTGAATCAGTTGCTTCTACCAGAATAACGTGCATCATGCTGTATCAATTTTGGAAAATTATAAATTTCTTTTGCTTGTATTGATTTTGATAAGTATTTACTTAATATATTTTTACCGTATGAATTCTCATGATTACCAAGTAAAATCTGGTTTATTGATTATTACAGGACTTGATACATGCTTTAAGCATTTCAAAAGGCATTCTTCCTTTTATCATGGATTGAATTTAATAAATGAGTTGTAGCCATATTGCAACAGCTTTGAGTTATTCTATTATAACATTTTCTTGACCTGGGGCTTTCAGGCAAGAAGAGCATTGCGTGCCTTGAAAGGGTTGGTGAGATTGAAGACAATGATACAAGGAAAATCTGTTAAACGGCAAGCAGCTTCTACCTTACGATGCATGCAGACCCTGACACGACTGCAATCTCAGGTCCTTGAGAGGAGGGCTAGATTGTCTGAGGAGCACCATGCTCTTCAGCGGCAGCTGCAGCTGAAACATGAAAAAGAAGTTGAGAAGCTGGAAGCTGCTGTAAGCACTTTTTTGTATATTTTCCTTTTTGAACTGCTGGTTGTGGTGCAATGCATGCCATAAGGTGGACTTTCACTGTGACATGCCTCGGAATGTGTGTCGTATCACATGCCTCTGTTTTGTTGCTTGTGAATGATTCTGTATTTGAACTCAGTCAAATATTTACTGGGTTAATTTCTGACAAATTGTTAACTATTCCGTTTGAAAAGTCTTGAAAAAATGTACCTGAGGTTTTGTTGATCAGTAAGTAAGAACAGTTCAAAGTTCTCATGTCTTGCTTTCATCTTCTGATGACTTATTTGTTGGTGGTTCTGGGATATATCGCTCCTTAAATTTTTCCATTGATAAGAATGCCTAAAATTTTATCTTCACAAAAAGTCTTGGAATGCGTGCTGCTTTTACCTTGAAAATTTTTTTGGCAGACTGAAGAAGAATGGGATGATAGTGCGCAATCAAAGGAGCAAATTGAAGCAAAGCTGTCAAAAAGGCAAGAAGCTGCTATGAGAAGAGAGAAAGCTTTGGCCTATGCATTCTCCCATCAGGTACCAGGCTATCCTCTTCTCTAGTTTTTGTATTTTGGATTGTAGTGAAGCAGAGAGAAACAGAGGAATGAACATACAGAATTAAATTAAAAGATTTAGCTTTGAAAAAGTTCATATATTTTGTTATAATTTTATAGTCACATATTTTCACAATCTAATTGAGTTACAGAACAAAAATTAGAATGAGAGAATGACATTTTTGGAATGATTTTACAAATATGCAAATGGAATAATTGATATTATTGTGATACTGTTCTATAACACGTACAATGAATTTCATTTAAAATATTAATGTTAATTAGCATTATTGTCTCATATAATTACTAATCTCGGCTGAGTTTTGCTTTCATGCGTGTTAATATCAAGGAAATAGTCATCTTGTCAGGTCAAATAGATAATATATACATTCATGACTTGGATGGTTTCGTACTTTTAATAATTTTACAGATTAAACTCACAAGCACATGTACATACTTATCAGAGGCATTAACCTTGATTCTGTTTCTTAATTGAAACCTTGAAAGTTTCAAAGCTGATGAAAATGCCTGTCTGCACTTTCATATACTACTGGTTTATATTTCTATTTGTTTTGTTCATGTTGATAGGCTTAAGATTACTGCCAATACTCCACATAAATGATTTTCAATCTAAACCTAACAATTTTCTCAACAGCAAAAGTGGAAGAGCTCTTCAAGATCTGCAAATCCCACCACATTCATGGATCCTAACGATCCCCACTGGGGTTGGAGTTGGCTAGATCGCTGGGTAGTAGCCCAGCCATGTGACAGCCAAAGTGCTATGGATCACAAAAATGACCGTACATCCGTGAAGAGCACAATGAGCCAGCCCTTGTCAGTTGCAGAAATCACCAAACTATATTCTCTTCGCAATCATATTAATCACAATAACAAGCCTTCCCCATCTGGCCAAAAATCAAGTAGGCCTCCGAGTCACCATTCCCCTTCAACCCCAGCTTCAAGGGCACCATCTGTTTCATCTACTTCTGGAAGAGTAAGGGCACCAATCGCAAAGGGAACTTCTTGGGGTCGCGATGATGACTCGAGGAGCTGTCTTAGCATTCAGTCAGAAAGATACCGGAGGCATACTATTTCAGGATCATCACTGAGAGACGATGAGAGTCTTGCAAGCTCAGCTGCCTTCCCAGCTTACAAAGTACCCACAAAGTCTGCTAAGGCAAAGTCCAGAATGGAAAGTTCATCATCTAGTGCAGACAAAAAAGGGACGCCAGAAAAAGGACCTGTTGCATCTGCAAAGAAGCGGCTTTCCTTCCCGGATTATCCAGCTGGTACTTCAAGGAAGCATTCTGGTACTCTTAAGGTGGATACTGTAACTTCCAAGAAGGATACTGAAAAGAAAGTTAGCAATGGTTGGAGGTAATTCTGGGGAAGTGGGAAAGAATGGCAGTGGTACGTACATACATGAGTCTGGTAGGATTGTGAATGAAGAAGATGTAATGAACAATGGGATGTATTGTATAGGGTTTGATAGTTGCTTGTGATTTATTCTTTGTGGAGGAAGATAGAACAATAATGGCTGATTATTTTGTTCATAAAGTTGTTTTCATTATCATTGTCAACATGCCTTTTTCATTTTTCTTCCTAACGGCTTCTCATAGTGGTATGTGTTTCATTATGTGATGTAACAGGATTGGTTTGGAAGGTGATACTGATTTAATTATAGATTTTATTTTTGGTTCTATGTATTCCTGGAGGCAATCTTGTGGGGGATTTTGTCTTTCTATCAATTATTGTGACCTTTTTGTAGATCAATCTGATTTTATATTCATGAGGTTATGATATGGGCAGACTTGTATTCACAATCATTATTAATATTCCTTCACTTTTACTGGATCGTACCTCGTGAAAAAGAAAATAGTACATTATTTCAAAACATGACTGATAATTAGGAAAGATTTGAAGTTATGATTGTATCAACTTATCCCTTGTTTTGAAGGTATGTTATATAAAAGAAAGAACAACGGAGATTAATAAATTACCAAACGATAACAATACCTTCATTTGTAAATCAAAATGTACGTAACAAGAGGTTACGAAAACTTTGTTTCCCTACAACTACATTTGAAAAACCTCTTTATAATTCAATAGAAGAGACAACTTCTTTATTCTCGAGGCCCACGAAATAACAACCAACAAAAAGGAACAAGAACAAATCACCACACAATTAAAATTGCTAAACTTCAAAGAAAGAAATTAAAACATGATCATCTAGTGGACATGGCACTCCCACGTGTCAGGCCCATGGTGCTGGAATCGGGCCTCTAGATTATGGCAGGGCAGGTGTGGGCCTAGTGCGGGTGTTGAAGTTAATTTGAAACAAAATGAAATCAAGTGAAAAATAAAACTTAAAGTAAAGGGACTACAATGAAACAAAATAAATTTGATAAAAGTAAAACTTAAAACATGGTTAATTGGTTGAATTATGAAAAAAAAAAAAGTAAAATGTAAGTTGAAGTTAAATTTTCATGTGTATCTTTACTCAGTTCACTAGTGATAAATATTATTTAGAACAAATAACATAAAGCTAAATAGTAAATTTGAAAACGAGATTTGAAATTATCCAAATATTCAATTTGAATTAACTTCAAAATTCTACATTATTTAGAATACAGTTATCTCTTTAATTGTTTTCTTTCATAATTTTACTACCAATTGCAAAAATGCCAAAGCGCTTGAAAAGTGATTCCTTCCTCAGAAAAAATAGTACAGATGGACTTGCTTTTCACATAAATATTTGTATACCAAAATGCACATAACGAGTGGTTACAAATCTTTATTTCCCCATTACCACATCCTAATAGCTCCATAGAATAGACAACTTTATTCCTAAGGCTCACGAAATCACTATCAACCAAAAATTGCTAAACTATATAGAAAAATAAATAATAATAAACATTCGATGGACATGACATTTCTACTTTTGTGGGTGGTGCGCGTACCAATATTGGTGTCGGGCCTCTAGATGGTAAAAGTACTATTGGGTGGCGTACTTATGAAGCAGGTGTCAAAGGCTTGATTGGGGCAAGCACGGGCATTGGAACAAGTGGTATTGGGGCCTTGGGTGGGGTCAGCATGACCATTGGAACATCTGTTAGGACCTTAGGTGGGGTCGGCATCGGAGTTGGATCAATGGGCGGTGTTGGGGGCCTTGGGTGGGGTTAGCATGGGCATTGAGACAGGTGTCGGGACCTTAGGTGGGATAGCATTACAGTTGGATCCAAGGGTAATGCTCAGGGATAGCACCGGCATTGGATCAAGGGGTGGTGCTGGGGCCCCGAGTGGGCTAGGTGCAGGTATTAGGGTTATAAGAAGGGCTAGACCGGGTGGAGCCGGGGCCAGTGTTAAGTTCTTAGGCGGGGATAAAGGAGGATGGGCATGGTCGTTATAGTCCCGTTTGATTATTAAAATTAATATAATAAAAATAAAAACGAAAATATGAATAAAAATATAAATAAAAATATTAAAATATTATTTAATTAAAAAAATAAAATGAATATATTTTTTTTATATTTTATTTGGTTAGTAGATTATACATAAAAATTAATTAAATAATATATATATTTTATTATATTATTTTTTATTATAAAATTTTAAAAAAATAGACATTTTTTTAATTATTATTTAATAATACAATTATATATTAATATATATATTTAATTTATATTAATATAATAATTTAATAATATATATTTAATAATAAATAATAATAGATTATATAAATAATAACAATAATAAAATAATTTTAAAAATTAAAAAATAATTTAATAATAAATATTTAATAAATAATAATAAAATGAATAATTAATAATAATAAATTAAGGTTTTGATGTATTTACAAGAGTATTTTTGTTTAAAAATTATTATAAGTGAGGACATTTTTATTAAGTATATTTTCATTTTCAAGAAACTAATTTCATTCTATAGATTTAAATAAAAAAAAAATTCTTACATATACGAGGGATAACATATTTCATATAAAATGATAATAAAAATTAAATTTATCAATTAAATATAAAAATAAAAATATTTTTTATTTTTATTCCAATTTTTCCAGCTCGTTCTAACAACTAAATGGAGTCAATATTCCATCAAGCCCTTTAACAAAGGGCTCTGAAACTGAGCAAACAAAGTATCACAACAACTCTACGACTCCACACTGATCCTATGAGTCCAAAACGACACAACAATCTCCCAGAAGCATCTGTACTGAACGTGAGCATCGTCAAAGCACTACTTTAGATTAGGATCAAACATCATCATGCTCTTTGAAGAAACTTCATTTGCATTAAATTTCTCTTCAGGTCCAACCCCAATGAACAATGGCCTGAATGCTCTAGAAGTATTTGATCCTGCAAGCAAAATACTCAACAAACAAAAAACAGTGATTAATATAGGTTTCGCCATTGTGGCTTACTGCTTTTTGATGAGTTGGTCTATTTATAAGCTAGATAAGCTTTATTTTTAAGTAAATAAGATAAGGTTAACTTGTTGGGTTATAAATTAAATTTGAAATTATGAGCAATCCTAAATTCTACGTTCCATTTGAATTAACTAAAAGAATCCTTATCTTTTTTTGAAACACACAATAATCTCTTTATTTTTTAAAATTATTATTTTTATTTAAAATTAAATGGTGATTTAATGTAGAGATATATCTCTTTAGTTAACTTTTTATTTATATTGGTTTTAATTATCAGACAATTAACTTAATCTATCATCTTATACTAGTTTTCTTTTCATTTATTTTAAAAATAATTAGATAATTTTTAGTTAATCAATATATTCAGTTATAGCTGTAATAATTAGCAAATTGCTTGAAGATAAATATAACTTCTTCTAACCAAAAAATAAGAAATAAATATAACTTGGTTCATATCAACATATTGAAAACATAATTTGAGAGAAAAGTATCAAATCATTGATCACTTTTATATTTTGTAATAATTTGATCTCTTAAAAATTAATTGTAACAAATCAAATTTTCAAAAGTTTTATTTTATGTGATATCAGTTCTTCATTAATCTAATTAAAGTGATTGAATTTGTACATATTTAAATTTGTAAGATACTAATTTATCATGATTAATTTGTGAGGGATTAAATTATCAAAAAAATATAAAAATAGATGACTAATTTTATATTTTTATTCATAATTATAATTTCACAAAAATACTAATTATGATAAGTTTGTAATATCCATTTTAATAATTCAATGAATTACAATTGAGGACGAATAATATAAAGTAAAGAGATAACTTATGAAGAGAAAGATGTATATGAAGATACACCTAGAAGTGAATAAAGGTTTATGTAAAAATAAATTTTAATCTAATCTTAGATTTTAATTTGTATTAAATGCTTAAGGGCAAGATTAGTCTGGCATACAAAATTAGTTAATTAAAACAATGTATAAGTTTATTGAAAATTTGTTTCTGTAACTTATTTGAAACTTGATTTTAGTTTGAAATTTAGAAGAAAACATATTTTAATTAACCAAAATTCAAATTAATGCACAAAAATCACAATGAAATTAAATATGTTAATGCAATAGAAATGGAGAAAGAACCCTTGAAACTTCAGAAATTTTTTTTTTCAATAACTCTCGTTAAAATAATTACAAATAGGCAAATATACCATTTTAGTCCCCCACTTATTACCCATTTTCTATTTTGGTCATTCATTGATCAAAATTCCCATATTAGTCTTCAACTCATTCCTTTTTCATATAAAGTGGTCCCTCTGTTAAATAGCTATTAGGCATTTGCCGACATAACTGTTATTTGATGACATGTCAGATTTGTTAGTGAGATGAAATAACAGTTAGCAAATTTTGTTGCCGCACAAGTCCTAAGTCCTTGACCTCCACATAAACATTTTCCAAGAGCCCCAATATTACTCAAACCCTAAGTCCCTTATTCTACTCAGTTGTGTCTTTTTTCCATGAAACCCTCTTATTGTTCATCAGCAGTGGTCTGTGTTGCATGAAATAAGACATGTTAAACGATGGTTGCCTAAGTTAAATGAAGGAACGTCACCACCCGAGCCACAGGGAGTGACAGTTGGCCGAGATGCAGCAAGGGTCAAACAGTTTTTGTCATTGTTGGTGCGTACGTGAGCCATCCTCACCCAAGTAAGTCGTTCGTATTTCTCTGCTATTATTAGACCTTCAGATTTGTTCAATGGTGTGAAAGTATGTTTTGTTCGAAATATATATCATTATGAACAACAAAAAAGTCAATGGTGTTCTGTTCGAAATATATATTTCATTCATCTAGATACTATTTAATTTTACTTTTGCCATTGTTGTTCTGCTCCTTCCATTTTTTTACACTGGACAGATACTATTATTCTGCTCTTTCCATTTTCTTATTTTACACAGTCATCATTCAGATATGCCAAAGTTTGTTTTGTTCTTTGCATTTTCTTACGCTTCTTCTCTCTTAGTCTCTTTAACTTTACTTTTATGAGGAACTCTAATTTAAAGTTTCCATATTTGTTTAGTGTAATTATCGGTCAATGCTCCAAGATAAATGTTTTCTCTCAAGAGTTCATAAGTGCTCCTATACGATAGATTCAAGCTACTCATTTAATGAAGAGGGTGGCATCAACACCATTGAGTCTAGATATGTTCAAGGAAGATGTAAAATTAGAACATGTATCATGTTGATTTTCTCTTTTCAGATTATAAGGAAGAAGAAAGTGAGTTAGATTACATTTTTGAATAAATTCATTTGTTTGTGCATTTTATTCAAAAGAGATGAGAGATGCTAAATATATGGAACTTGATTGAGGCTTTTCCTAAGACTCTAGGTTCTGCATTTTGCAGCTTGATAAGAGAGTAGTTCATTGCTCTTTTTCCCTGAGACTTTGTGTGGTACTGTAATGGTTAATAATCTCCAAATTCTTCTAGTTATCAGTATTTATATCCCTTCCCAAAGGATACCCCAAGTTAAGTTATTTGTTTAACAAATTTTTATATGCTTTCTTATGATGATATACATTGATATTTTTTTTTCTGTTAATTTTGACCCACTTCTATTAATATCTAGTGATGATCTATCCACGATGACATCATTTTCCAACACTGGACCAGATGACAATGAGGTACGATGTGATTGTAAACAGAGAGTTGTGGTTTGGGTGTCGAAAACTAACAAGAATCTTGGGAGGAAATTCATGGGATGTGCTTTATACAATTCCAACAATGGATACAACTTCTTCGATTGGGTTGATGAAAAATGTTGGAATTGTGCAGGGATGCAATTGAAAGTGAATGTCCTTTGAGTAAGTAAAAGTTCTGCATAAGATTATGGCTGCCTTGCATGTAATGGTTATGCATTGTTTTTGGAATATTATGTAATGGTTGGGAATTAGGAATAGTAGTAGTGCAATGTGGTAGTAAGTTAGAATGATAATGCTTAAGACTATGTAATGTGTATTTATGTAGTGTGTAATTCACATGTAATATTGCTATGAAGCTAATGTAATATGTATTATAAGTCTAAATTATTTTCAAAATATGCTAAGAGCCTACGATCATTGAAATAGAGATTCTAAATGTATTTCACTGACTAAACAAGTTTTTGTACCCAAATTAACCTAAGAAGTAAAGAAAGAGGTGCTGCTTTTGTTATTAACAAATTTTATGCATAAAACAGTTTTAGCTTTTGTTGTTATTAATTTTTTTTCGTCGGGTTCTTCTTTTAACTAGATTGGTATAAAAGCTGATTCTTGTTTAGCTTAATAGCTCTCCAGGAAAGAATAGTAAACTTGATATTTGTGAAACTACGAGTTTTACTTCTTTATGGCACTGTAGAAGCTAGGAAATGATTTTCATGTTTAGGCTTTGATTTATGCTACATTCAGGAATGCTTTAATAATACTTTGATATAGGATTTCACTTAAATTTTTCTTTAGACCAATATGTGGAGTGCAGGTAAGCATTGAGATTCCTTTTGCGTTCTAATTAAGTCCAAAGCAAGCAATTGATATGTCATGATAACAGTAGAAAAAACAAATGGTGCTAAAAGCATACAAAGGTGCAACAAATAAACAATGTCTAAGACACTGTATTAAGAAAAAATAGTATTATGCACTTGTGTTATATTGTAGTTAGTAAAATGAGTTTTTACACAAAAAATTCAACCAGTAATATAGTTTATGGCAATGGCAAACAAAAAATATCATATCCAAATGAACACCTTACATTATAAGCATCATGTATACAAAAAAGGAATGGACACTACAAGTAATATCATACATATGGGATGTCCCTCAGTAGAAGATCCTTGCATCCCCATAAAGTGAGGTGTGAACCTTGTCCTAGTACTAGTACTCATAGTCGTAATTGCCCCCTTACTGACTTAACCCGTTCATTGTTACCTGAGATTTTGTACATGACTAATTTCTTGTACCAAAAACATAACATACATTATATAAAGGTGGTTATGATTATAATGCAATATTGATGTCAGGATTAATCTTAATACTTACACCGTGATGCACTGAACAACTTCTACTGTTGTGACCCACTTTGCTGCATCTCTTGCATTTGTGTGTCAATTGTCGCTTCACTTTTTCTATGTTGATTTCCATTCTCAATATATTTAATTCACTTTCAACTAGGTCCTTCCTTTATTGCTTCTTTGGTCTCCCTTTTTTTTCTCCTTCATTGGAAGAGGTTGAATTTCTTCACCATCTACCTGAACCCACAAGTTATAACCATTAACAGGTAAGATATATAGTTCATAAACCTTCTCATATGTCTTATTGGTTAGACTAGGATGCACAAAATGGTCAAGGTTCAAATTTTGGCAACCAATTACAGCAATTGCATGCGAGTATGGGATACTACATAGGTCCCATAATTTGAAAAAGCAAGTTTGTGAGCCTAAATCCATTACATCGGTCAGGCCTACAGTAAACCTAAAACTATTTATGTTTAGGTCCTTAACCTATTGAGGAATCTAAACTTTGCTAATTTGTTTGTTCTTTTTCACCTTCCTTTTTACCTGAGGACACAATAGATTATCAAATCGTTATAGCTTTTTGGGTTTTCAATCATTTTCCTCATGATATAAAAGCGTATATCTTCCAACATTATGATTATTAGTTTGCCTCTAGCCCCAACAATCTTTGAGTTAAACTGTTCACACAGTTGGTGCAAATTAGACTCTTACTAGGGGATTCGTGAGAGATACTCCTATGCATTTTCATTAAATTGTCTTTAATTGGTTCATTATGACAATGAACTTTTGCATTGTTATCGCTTTGGAACATCTTCATAAGAAATTCTTCAACTTTTTTCCTTTGAACTACTTAATGTAATTATTATATATGTGGTACACACAAAACCTATGTTTACTAGTAGGAGATAGCTTACTAATTGCAGGTATTAAGCCTTGGAAATGCAATAAAGGAAACGTAAGTGGAATGTACAAATGAATGATCTATTCACAACGTTAATGAAGAAGAATTGCACCTGTTGTCTATATGTGATTAATGACTATGGACGACCATTGTAAGTATGCCCAATATCCTTAAATAACCTCTCTAAAAACCATCCTCATATCTCCCTCTGCTTTCAATGTCAACCACTGCTTGGCTATAAGATAAAAAGAGTTGTTCTTGTCCTGATTTATTACTGACAACAATTGACCCCTATAATAACCTTTTAAAAAACAATGGCCTAACCTAATCATGGGCCTGCAACCTTGTAGGAAGCTGGCCTTGCAAGCATTAAGGCATATATACAATCAACTGAATCTAGGAAGGAGCTCAGGTTATACTCTCGATATGCCAATTGAGAATTACTCATAAGGTTACTTCATAATATTTCCTAACAATAATCTCGTAGCTAGCCATACTGATCTTTCTCGTTACCTTCCATAAGGAGTTTAACCTTTAAGGCAAAATGATTCCTTTATATAATTCACGATGTCTTTTCACTCTGGTTTTACATTACACCTCAAGAATGGCAATAAGTGTACCATTAGCCAATTGAAGCTCACTTATTTGGTTTTTAGTGTCCTATTGCGAGTATGGTGATTGTTTAGGGTTTTCTCCTGGAATGAATTGTTGACCCTTGATTATGAGTACAACATATGCCATGGACAAGAATCTTCGCATTTTACCTTACACCTTTTGGCATCATTCTTTACAAATTTTACCTTAACACCTAAGTTAACAGTGTAGTCTTTGACTGCTTGCTTGAAGACCACAAGATTCCTAAACTCCATCCCTACTTTAAATGAAACTTCCTTGTAGCTTACTCATTCGTTGAACTGAGGCCATATGATTTTCCTTCTACCCCTATTTTCTTCTTTGGAGTCTATGTCACAAAATACTTCTTTGAAGTTATATTAGTCATGTCAGGGGGAATAACATTAGATGGGTTTCCAACAATCTTGTCCTACATTGATATAATGTTTGTGTACCTGAAACTACATAAAAAATTTAAAATAATATGCATCATCTGTTCCTACATTATATGGACACTATCTCATTACAATATCTAATTGCAACTCATACCGATTGAACAAGTGCTCATATTCTTTATCTGATGTGTTGTCATTGTATCCCTCAGGTTGGTCACTTTCATCAGACCTAACTCCATGCTCCTCTACCTCAGATCCTTCCCCTATTGGAGGGATATTCACTTTAATATCATTTTCTTTGAATATCCCTTTAATAATGACATTTATATAACAATATAAATATCATAAAAATGAAATAAATAAACAAATAAATAACATGAATGTAAAAAATGGGGTAACAAATATATTATATGGTTGTTTACAATAGAATAATTTAAGCACAATATACATATGTAGTGACACTTTGTCTTTACAAACCAAGTCAGCATTCTTCGTTTTCACAGGGAAGGAAAAGAATTTAATAGAGCTAGAAGTGTAATTGCCTAAGTTGAAACATTTTCTGCTTGTGGCCTTATTCTCGTTGGATAATTGAAAACCAAACATAAATTTTCTGGCTATGATTGTTGTGAAACTCGATAGAAACCCAATAATACCAAAAATATGAGAAATTTATTTATTTATTCATAAAAAGGAAACAATCATTGACACCATCTAATTACAATGTGAAAAAAAGGACAAAACTATACATATGGCTTTATCTGGTCAATTCATATGCATGTTAATTGATAAACGTAAAACATGCAAAAAAGGATAAAATAAAAAGATAGAAACGCCTACTAACATCCAACACTTGTTAAACCCTCTATATTCTCCTTTAGCTAATTGCATCATATCTTGTTTACTGTTATTGTAGCTTCATTAACACCAATTGCTTCATATATTGTTTACACATTAATTTATATAATTTATTTATCTTTCTTTTAATTAAATTGTATAACAAATTCATGGATTAATTATTTTGCATGTTTTTAAGGTTCTGGAAGAGTTAATAAGTGAAGAGTAATGTAAGAGATGAAGTTAAACCAAAGGAGGTGGTTTGTGTCCACAAGAGGATAAGCTATGGATAGTCACAGTTTAACAAAAAATGTATAATTTCTGAGCATAGGAAAACTTCAATACCCAACACCTTATATTAAATAGAAAATTATGTTTTCCAACTCTTAGTTTGAGATGAATGTGAGTTTGATTAATACGTTTATATCAAAATTTTTTATATGTTTCAGGTTAGAAGAGGGAAAATCAATGAAAAAATAAGATGCTTATAGAACATTGTCCTAAGATGTTACAAGGTGAAAGAAATTAAAAACATATTATATATGTATATATATCATATACCAAAAAAATCTCTTCCACTTTCCTACCACTATTTCTTTATTTAAGTTGAAGTGGGTATTCATTTTGGCCTGATAAGGGTCTTATATAGATGACTTGGTTCTTTAGTTTGATTCATGCCAAATATGAATCAATTTAACTCAATATGACCATATTAAACTAAATTTACTAGACTAAACTGGTTGATGTATACCCTTACATGGAACTAAAAACATGAAGGTCGGATAAATGCCTTTTTTTTTTTCCTCAAATTTTTCATTAACTATTGGTGTCATTTTTTGAACAATCTTAAATTTGGTTGTTTGTATACAATTCCAAGTGAACTAATAAAAGAGTGCTAATGAGGTGCCACATGGCAGGGAATGTTGAAAATGGTGATAGTATGGAAAATTGTAGAATTGGAATATGATTAAAATGAATTATATTGTCATCCACGTCAATTTTTAGTTGAACCCCACAATAATAACTTGAAATAAAAAAAGGTTGTAATTATGTTTTCATATTTGCATATTCCCCTTTATATATTGAGTAATCAGTCTTAAACCCCATTTGCTTGTCATATGCAAATCTAACTCATTGGGCACTTTTTATTGAACCTAAAGTCTTGATTCCAATCTTCAACTTTGCTCAATAAATGCAACAGAATTGTCATGATTTCCTCTTGTTGTCTATCATATAGGTTTAAGCATTTGATCAAAATATATATGTTGAAATGACAGTTTTACTTTAAAAAGTATTAGATAAGGGTTTGTGCAGTCAACTATTAAGCAACATTGGTTGATTGCTCGTTGTTTAAAGCATGAAAGATGAGATTATTTATAATGAATAGTCAATTGTTCATATAATGAGCAGTCAACTACTATAATGAACATTGAACAATCAACTATTCATAATGAATAGTCAATTGTTATGATAAACAATTAACTGTTCATCTTTCAAAATTTGATTTTCCTAGCTTTTAATGCATCTTTCACCCAAAAACTTTATTGAAATTGTTATTTCAAATACATACAACAATGAATAGAGTATTAATGTAAATGTTAATTGTTTTTTAGGAAAACAAATAGAAGATGACTAAGACTTAATGTTGAAATTGGATAAGAATTTCTTTTCCTTTGACAGATGTCTTTAAAATAATAAGAATGATATGGATTAAGATAACAAATTATCACTATTCATTAAATTGTTATTTTTTATAGTACTATAAGTTAGTATATAATTAAATTGTTTAATTTCAAAATTAAAAAAGTCATCTATACTATTTATAAAATTTTAAGCCTAGTCAGCACTTACTTTTCATGTGGCATTTATGTATTATTTATTTATTGATTCATTCAGACAACAAAATTTTACATTGTTCAAAATGTTTTATTTTTAACTATATACTTTTTTTTTCCCCCAAAAATGCCACTGCACGTGTACTTCATTTTTCTTGCTTGACGTTTCAAATCCTCATTTAATGCAATATCTAATTTGCCGGGTTTGAGGAAGGATCTGGAGCAGCCTTTTGATATAAAATTTTGTTAATGATTCCTTTTTGGGCACAAGTTGAAAAATTATTTATCACGTGTAATAAATAGTTTTTAATTAATAAATAAATTAATAATTATTTATTATACTAATTACTAATAATGATAAATATTTATAGATTAATTTTATTAGTTAAAATTTATTTATTATATATGATGCTGAAATAATATTATAAGTACACTCATTAATAAATTCCTTTGATATATAACATAAGCTAGATTGGACAATACCATTTTCCCGGGTCATTGATTTCTAGCTAGAGGTAATTTTATTCCTCTTGCCTTGAGAGTAGACCAACTCATTGAGTTGACTTTTGTTGGGTTTAAATTCAAATTTTTTTTAAAGTTTGAACCTATATTTTATTTAAATTTTTTAAATTAGATTTATCAGATTTTTTAAATAATAATCAAGTCAATTAATTATTTAAGATTTAAGATAAATAATATAGCTAATTTTTATTATTGCTTATAAGATTATATAAATAAAAAAGTTATGCATAGAAATAAGTTGTTTTATTGATATAAATCTTTTTAATAAGATATATTAGTTTTTATTTTTTAATTAAAATCTTATTTTACATTCAATTTTTTTAAAATAATAAATATTTTAAACATGTATCATAAATAAAGTTTATTTTAAATAAAAAAATAAAATAATATTGTACCAAATCTTGTATGAATACAAGACGACTTCATAATATATATATATATATATATATATATATATATATATATATATATATTTAATTTTAGTCTAGTCCATCATGACCCTTTATAATTAGACCTACGAGTGTTCACTTTGCTAAAAAACTCTATCCTAAATTCTAAGATCTTGTTTTAAAACTCTTTTATTATGTGTTATCAAAATAATCAGTCTATAGGTCTTTTATATTATTTTTTTAAAATTTTAAATTTTTATAATAAATATTCTAAAAACTATCTTCAATTGTAATTCTCCCACATATTTTCTGTTAAGTTCGAGTTTATTTTCCGTGTTATATTAAGACAAAAACTAATATACAATTTTTTATATCTTAATTATGCAATTTTATAATTAAAAAATGTATATAATTTTTTAATAACATTACAATATGTATATGATTATTGTAAATAATTATATAATTTTTAAATTAAATTATATTATATGTTTTATTTTAGTCTAATTTTTATATTAATTTTCAAACTTGTTCAAGTGCATAACTAATTGTTTTGTATGCTAATTACTTTAAAAAAAGACAAAAGAAATATTCTTTCATTACTTTCGCTTTGGAAAATAATAGAAGAAGAGTACATAAGGCGAAGATCGGAAACAACTTATACTGCCAGTCCTGGACATTTTCACTTCGAAGTATCAGAGGCATCCAGAAGCTCTGAATGAAACCCCAAAGATTCTTCCCACTCCCAGTTTTGTGAGTTTCGTAAGGATGGTGAGCCAATTATCGATCTCTTCCCTTCCCAATTGTTTGGTGTTTTTTCCTCCTTCGTAAATTGGACTTAATTTCCTTTATCTGCACTCAGTCATGGCCGATTGTAAGTTGTGTGATTGTCTGGGTGACATTCACTAAGTTCAAATTTATAGAGCTTTGCTAAGTTTAGGTGATACCGGTTCTGGTACAGTTGATAGCCTATGTTTAAATTGAATCTGTTATAGTGTTTTTGTACCCAAATTACATATTGAATTTTTCTTAATGGACTGATCCATATCGTTGTGCAGTCAGTCCCTCTATTCCTAATAATAAAGAATGCAGCTGCTCCTAACCAATGCCATCTAATTATCTATTTTGTCTAAATTGAAATGAATGTATTTAAGTATCTTCTCTGTCTGTAAAACCTGGTCCTCTATGGATAAATTAATAATAAAGAGGGAGAGAAGTGGGGCGGGGTGGTGTTAAGGTACAGTTACTACATTTTTTCTTGATAGACTTAGCAAAATCAGTGCTCGAGTGTGTATGTTTTTTTCTAAATCCTGGAACGTTGGCTGTGAGAAGGCATATTATGTAAGGTGTTCTCCCAAATCCTTCACTCTAACTAGGTGTTTCTCCTTGTTAATGTTGCTAGGTCAGATGAATTTGTTAGTTTTTAGGTGCAAACCTATTTATTGAAGCTGCTGCTCAAAGCATTGGCATTCAAAGCTCTAATTTAGGCTAAGGGTGTAGTTAATTGGATCACAATTTGGTATCTGAGGCCGGATGATTGTGCGTGAACTAGGATAGAATATTACTGAGAAAGAAAAAACTAATAATCTGATTATTGTGGCTTGGAATTACCTGGCAAAACTTGAAAAATAAGAAAAGAAAAAAGAAATGGCAGAGGATGGTATAATAATAAGGTTGGCTGCATGTACTTAAGTTTCTTGGGAGTTAGACCCAGGAATTTAGTGTATTAGACATCCAAGAAACAGCAAGCAATGTTCTTCAGCTATGATTTTCTTTTTCTTTTGCTAAGATAGAAAGAGATCTATTTCAACCTGTTTAGTTGCATAGCTAATGTGATTCGAGTCCCAAGCAAAAACGACTGTGCTGTCATGGAACTTAAAGATGTCAGATGTTAATGAATTCCATGTGCAATATACTCTTGTGTGTAGTTAGCGCAGATATCTCTATTTAGATTATTGAAATTCATGTTGTTTGCTAGTAGTTTTGTCAGATTGAGGCATGAGATGGCATATTTCTAATAGTAAAACATATCAAATTGTAAGATTCAGTAATAAGTATAGAATAATTTGAAATATAAAATATAACATTTTATATCTTTATATATTCATAAAATGCTCAAGATAATAAATTTAACCCAAGAGTAAAGAAAAGAAGTTAACTGTAAATCATAGATTAGCTCATTAGTCATAAATATGTATGTAATTAGTTCATGAAATGCTCCCAAGTAATATTCTTGTTGGCTTTCTTTATAAGATGCATAGAAAGCACTTAATAACAGTAAAACATTGCTATAAAAACTCATTGTTTTCACACATTTCTGAATTGTGGAAATTGTGCAATTATGCCATATTGGCTCAAATTGCATAGATTCATATGACTGGCTGACTTAGGACTGATTTCAATTTAGTCATCAATTTATATCATTGGCTTTGTGATTCACTACAAATGGTAAGATTTGAATAATGAATTGTACTATTTGTTAACTGTGCATGAGATAAATTTGGATGTCAAGTCACGTGCATAACAAATATTTTTCCTTTCCCGTGAATGGGGCTCAGATGTTGAATATCAAATTCTGTCTTATCTGTTTGGCTGTTCCAGTTTTTGTTCTAAGAAACATTGGAGCGGTTACATGAAATCATGAATGATTTCAAAGTTAGTGAATGATGAAGCAATTTTCTCGTCTTTTTTGTTTTTGGCTGAAAAGTATTAAAACTGTTCAAATGTATTTTTTTCATTGCACTTAGAAGTCCAATGTCTTATTGAGTCAATTACAGAAGCACAGATTACAAGTTCTGAATTGAAGCTGTATTAAGCACAGGGTGGTTTTTTTGCTGTTCTCATGGTATTTACTGCTGGCACTTTCCCTAAGTTCTTTGAATCACATGCATTAAATAATGAAACTATATGCAGTTATGCTATAAGACACCATTACCATTTGGAATTGAAATATAAAATCTGTCAGCCAATGAGCTAATATTTCCCATTGCACCAGCCTCAGTCTATCTGATTGAGGTGAACCTGATGTCAAGGGCGCAATCCCAACTGCTGCTTCTTGTCCCAGTCTTAACTCCCAAGGCCTTCACGTCTCCTTTGTAGCAAAAAAGGGCTAGTAAGTATGGTTGTTAAAATTAATTTTATAGACCTATAATTGTGTCCACCTCCGCCCTCTTAGTGGGACCTCTTTGTAATTTGAAAATTCATTCTGTAAGTTCATAACAATTAACTTTGACTATTTCATTTATGTAATGATATCATGGTGTGGAGTCTGTCTGTAAACTAACTTATTTGATTGTGAGTTGGATGAACTGAAAATGTTAAAATTGCAATTACTATTGTCAACTTAATTTTCTTTAGTAGTTTACTTATCTGGTAACAAACTGCTACGTAAATTAGGCTACACCATTTCTGGCTGGCCTTGCTGTAGCTGCTGCAGCTCTTGCTGGTAGGTATGGCATTCAAGCTTGGCAAGCACTCAAGGCACGGCCCCCAATACCCAGGATACGTAAGTTCTATGAAGGTGGTTTCCAGCCAACTATGACAAGAAGGGAAGCAGCTCTAATTTTGGGTATTAGGTAAACTTGTTATCTGATTGCGTATGGCTTTTTAAGTTAAACCTCATAGCTCTTCTGATGTGGCTTCCTCTATTGAATTGGAAGAATAAATTCAAAGATAAATATCATTGATGATGGGTGATAGATATTGAAGTGAAATATATAAGTAGATTTGGAATCATTTTGATGCATGGTCTGATCAAGTGTTGTTATAATTGTTTTATATGTATATAGTGTTGCTGATTGAGAATAGTTGTCTTATTTTGTAGTATTATATGAATAAATCAATAATATTATGATATTTAGAATATACGACGATGTATTCTCATGTTTTACTGGTTTCAAAATGATGATGGGTGAAAAATCCTCCTAAGGAAACTATGTGTAACCATGAGCGCTCAAAGTTGTTATGACACCCTTTTTTGGGACAAAAATGTTGTGACATTGATAGGAGCCCAATAATTCCAGAATTTACTAAATGAACAGAACAGAAAAATAAATGTAAAGATGAATGAGTGTCAGGATCTGAAACACTCATTAAAGACGAAGATAGAGTGCAGGATCTAAAATACTCTTAGTCCTTATGAAGGGGACTACTCTTCAAAATACAAATTCATATATTCTTCTATCAATCTGTCCCTTATTGCTATTGGACTTGTTTATAAGTTCGGCATACTAACTGCTTATAACTACCTATCCCATTAACTGCATCATAATAACACATAATAATTATCACATAATAAAATAACAACTGCTACTAATAACTACCCAAACACTGTCTCTCTTTCCCAATAATTACCAAGGATCGTCAATTAACTGCCACTGTCACTTTCTCCAGGCCCCACTTGATCTGAAACCTCCCTTTTCCTTCTGCGAACATATGCTTTCAGAGGAGGGAGAGGCAGATTCATATCAGTACTTCCCCCTTGAAAATGCGCCTTGTCCTCAAGGCAGACAAGTGGGAAATTGTGCTGCCAACAGATCATAGGTCTCCCAACTCGATTTAGCTTCCCTTTATTAGATCATCTTCATCAATCTAAGGAGCCTTCCCTTTATTGCATGATCCATGGCTTGTCTCTGCTCTATGCAAATTGGTGGCCTGGGCTTTAAGGCCTGCCACTTCAGCGGCTAAAACATCAAGGGCTTCAAGTTTGGAAGTGATGGAGGCTAAATGCTGCATGATGGAATCAATGGATGGGGCAGAATCATTTTTGGGAAACGTTATTTGTGGTGTTAACCATGGCAGTTCAACTTGGAAATTTCGGATCTGATACCAAAATGATAAGATCCATGGTAATTCCAGAATTAAGAGCAAATAGAGTAGAAAAATGCTAAAGGGTTGAGTGCCTGAATCTGAAACACCAACCTATCTAAAGCATCAAGGTGAGAAGCTATTGAGGAAATCTGGTTGGCTAGAATTTCTGGGTTAATGGATGAGACGGGAAGGAATGGAGGTTGGCGGAGGTTGAGCAGAAATTCGAACATTGGAAGGGGAAGGGATTGAAGGTTTAGGAGGTTGAACAGAAGAACGGGTAGACACCATGATGGATTAGAGGCTTTGATACCAAAATGATAGAAGCCTAGTAATTCCAGAATTTATTAAATAAACAGAACAGAAAAAAAATGTAAAGATGAATGAGTGCCAGGATCTGAAACACTCATTAAAGATGAAGATAGAGTGCCAAGATCTGAAACACTCTTAGTTCGCATGGGGGGACTACTCTCCAGAATACAAATTCATATAATCTTTTGTCATTCTGTCCCTTATTGCTACTAGACTTACTACCCTTAACTGCTACATAATAACACATAATAATTATCTCATAATAAAATAACAACAGCTACCAAGAATTACCCAAACACTGTCTCTCTTTCCCAAAAACTACCTAGAACCGTCAAGTAACTGTGACCGTCATTTTCTCTAGGTCCTACTTGGTCTGAAAACTCTCTCTTCCTTCTGCAAACATATGCTTTCAGAGGAGGGGGAAGCAGATTTGTATCAGACATCTAGTGATTCAATAGGCAGTTATTTATTGGTCAAAGCCCATACTGACAGCTTTTAAATTTTAAGCATTTCTGTGATTTACAAGCACCCATCTGTTAGTGTAATATGGACTTTTTACTCTAGTCTTTTGACTCTCTCATTTGCATCTGTTAAAGAGGACAATGCTTTTGCCCTAGGCAATGAATCTCATGTGCATCTAGTGTAAACCAAGGAATTATGGGGATTCCTTGAAGGAGATAAGCTAACTTTAATACCTCTGCTTGAGCAACGGTCTACACCATGTTGTAAAGTCAGTATTGTCATTGTAACTGGTAACCCATGAGTTTACCTATGAATACTTATGAGACATGCAACATCCAACTCGTTCTGTCTTGGCAGAAGAAACATATACATATATCAGCATTGCGGTCTTCCTTTTGTTACGAAATTGTAACGTTATGTGAACTGTGAATGAACAGGGAAAATGCAACTCCAGACAAGGTGAAAGAAGCACATAGAAAGGTAATGGTGGCAAACCATCCTGATGCAGGTGGCAGTCATTATCTTGCTTCCAAAATAAATGAGGCTAAAGATGTGATGCTCGGGAAGACAAAGGGTGGTGAATCTGCATTTTAACACCCTTGGAACTGCCTTGTTATTGGATATGTCCCTCTCCCTACAGAGGTACATAACAAGTCTAATAAATTTCAGCATTGCACATAGTAGACCTTCATCTGAAGTCTGACGGATTGAACTATACATAGTAGTGGCCGCCAATTTTTCAGGTCACAACATGTCCAATTTAGGTTAATATGATAATACCAATTTAATAATGAAGATGAAAAACCATACCACACACTTCCTTAATATTGCAATCACAAGAAGCCAAGAGAAGGCTGATTTACGATGCACATCGAAGGAATGGTGGAAAGTGCAAATGCACGTGTCAATATTGTATAGTAAGTAAAAAGAATAATAATAAAGAAATGATACATATACCATCAGACATTTAAACTCACAAAAACAAATAAACATTTATTAATGTTAGTGTTCATGCAAGTGTTACATAAGTCTTACATGAATAAATTTTATGCAGTAAATATGGTAGAGGTATATTATTATTCATATTAATTGGAGATATGATAGTTCTCAATTGATCACTAAAGGATTAATTTTGTGTGAACTTGATCTCCTCACCGCTTGTTCTTTAAGAAGAAATTAGAGTACGCAATAAAGTTTAGGGCCGTATTTGAGAACCTTTTTATGATATTTTCTTTTTCAAATTTTAGTTAGAGCTGTCATCATATTCTTACTCAAAATATGTAAACTTAATGAAGTACGTGACTCCAAATTTTGTATCAAAGATGCTTATATGATTTTAAAAAATAAACATAAATGACAGAAGAGCAAGTGGGTTGTTTATATTGTTTGCTGGCTAACAATTGTAACTATGTACACAATAAGAAATATTTGAAGCTAAAATTTTCTTTGAACTCAAAGTAAGCCAAATCTACCATTCTTGCAATGTTGAAATCAGTTTTAAACCAATCATTGAATATCTGTCTCAAGTACAAAATTTAATTCAAAAATAACGAGAAGATAAAAGTGTTTGTTCTAAATCATTGAAAAATATCATTTTTATATGACAAATCTACAATTGTGTAACTAATGCTCCCCTAATGGTGTACTGGCTATGCCGCACTCTTCCAGGCAATGGATGTTCTAAGGCATATTGATGTATGGTTTTTACTGACAAGTGTTTCCATAATTTATTGTACACAATAAATAATTTTTAATTAATAAAATTAGTCAATAATTATTTATTATGTTTATTATCAATAATAATAAATACTTATAAATTAATTTTATTAATTAAGATTAATTTATTATAAATAACAAATGTCAACCAGTGCTTTGGTTACTGATTAGCAAAATCCTTGATTTATTGATGATGGATAGTTTTTGAAAGAAGAGTTAATACTTTTCTTGAGCATTTAGCAAAAGAAATTTAAAAAGTAATTGATTTATTGATTTAATTTTTCTGATATAACTTTGTTTCTTTTAAATCTTTATTAATTCATCTTATACTTTTTATTTAAAACGACTATTGGGTAAATCATTAAAACATATTCCAATTTTTAAAACAACAAACTAAAATTAAAATAATTTTTTTCACATTAAACCAAAAGTACATTTAACACAAATCAAACAAATTACATTTACATGCAACCAGTCCAATCACACCATTTGTCAATGGATAAGCATGGGGTTTTTTTAGTTTTATTTGATTAAATTAGGTAATTAATAAATGCATCGGCGATTACAAGAAGGTCAATGGCCGTAGAACCAGAAGTGCCTGCAAACAAGGCCTTACGTCAGCTATTATCCATTCAGCAACCATTATCCAAAAAATTGTTTTTTTTTTTTTAAGATAACCATTTTTCGTAAAACTAAATTGACATATATCTACCTGTATTATGATCGGAATTTTTAATAAATATATAATATGTGTAAAAAGATTTGACAAAAAATTAATTTTATGATAGTAAGTTACCAAATTATATGCGTACATATAATAAACATAAATACATCATATTGTTAATACAAAATTTGATAATGAAATATAAAAATTTATTTATTGTTTAAAAAGAAATAGTAATTTTTAATTCTTTTTTGTTTTGGAATTTCATTTTTTTGGCTCTGAAAAGAATTAAAAATTTTAAGAAAAATAAATGATAGGCCGTCTGTTCTCTGCTTTCCCGTATTCTTCTTCTTCTTATACCTCTGCCACCGATGTCGGTCGCAACACAAACTCTGTCTAAAGGCACCGCTTAATACTCCTTGTCATCGGGGAATCTTATGCATATCTTTCTTTTGGCTTTGCTTCAGTCTTTTTCTCATTCTACTTCGCATCATAAACTTCATCGTAGGCACCCAGCACTTCTAGACCGAAATGGGGCTGATCTTGAACACTTCAATTGTGCAATTTCATCGATTCCCTGTTCAGATGACTAGGGTGTTTCATGTTTTGGGCTCGATAGGTTTATAGATTTTTCTTGGGATCTTTGTAACAATCTCATAACAGTTCCTTTTACTGTGTTCGTTGATTTGAAATTTGTTCTTTCTGCTAACCCAGTGGAGGATAAATTGCATAGAACGCTCTGAATTTCAAAGCTTTAATCAGTAATGGTGTCTGAAAACGACCCAGTTGAGTCTTTCTTCAATTCGATTCAAGTTGTCAAAGAAGCGCTTTCGCCACTCGAAGTAGGTTTTCGGAAGGCGGCGAAAGATCTTGAGCATTGCTGGCCAGCCTGGCCGGGCCCCAAGAATAAGGGAAATGGTGTTCAGTTGATTGCCCAAGTGAGTGAAGGGGGAATGTTTCAGATCTGTGGTGCGAAGAAGAAGAAGAATGGTCAGTCTGTGGTCATTGATGAGAGAAAGAAAGGATTATCAATAAAGGTTCCTTTGAAGGCTTTCTTGGGTATGTTTTGTCAGAATTCAGGAAGTGGGAATAAAGCTGAGGTGTTGGGTAGAGGGTCAAAAGAGAAGGAGTTTGCCAAAGAAAATGGGCCTTGCACAAATTGCTTGCGGTTTGCTGTTACTTGGTCTGTGCTGTTCAATGGGTTTCTTCAGAATTTTCCAATGCCTTTCAAATCAAGCAAGAAGCGATTTCAGAAAACGGGTGATGAAGGTAAATTGTGTTCGTGCATGAAGTCTACTGTTGCATGTGAATTGAAGCAAACTGAATCAAAGTCTACCGTTAGAACATTCCGCGAAAAGGGTGGGAGACAGAAGGAAGGAAATCATCTTTCAATTGAATGCCTTATAGGTTTCATCTTTGATCAATTAGCTCAGAGTAATCTTCAGAATTATGATCAGAGAGCGCAAGAAAATGATGGTGACTGCGATAGAACTTCTATGCCGCCACCTTCTCCATCTCATTTTAATCATTTGAAAGCACTCACTAATATTTTGGAAGGGAAAAAAGTAGATGTAAATGGTTTCTTGGGAAATTTAAGATTTGCAAAGGTGGGCTTGCCATTAAGTGTTATTGGAGTAAGCCCTTCATCTAAAGAAGACGGAGATGGTAGTAGTACTTCTGAAAACAGGGAAGAAACAGGAGGTAGTTCCGCGCAGAAGGTTGCCTCTAACTTACTCAGTATTCCTCTATCAAACGTGGAGCGTATAAAGTCCAGCCTTTCTACTATTTCATTTTCAGAATTGATTGAACTTCTGCCGCATCTGGGGCGAACATCCAAAGACCATCCAGACAAGAAGAAACTATTTTCTGTCCAAGATTTCTTTACATACGCAGAGGCTGAAGGTAAGGTTCATGCCCCACAAATAAACTCCGTTTTACAACTTTGCTGATAAGACAAAATTTATAACCCGTTTGATTATTTAAATATTTATTATTACTTATGACGATAGTAGGGTTTCTTAACGGAATTTCTACTTCTTCTAGATTATGCAAACTACATCTATGCTAGCTGCGAAACTGACTACTGGATTTGGATTATAATCTTATTTTATTACCACCTAAGTCCACCTCGTGCATGTTAATCGTGTCTGTAATGGGTTGAGTCTCTTTCCAGAATAAATGTACAGCTAATATGCCAAGTGATAAAGGAACTTAAAAGGTCTGTGATCCACATTAAGATTTAAGATATTCATTCCTAGCTTATAACTTATGTTCCGAGAGTTATGGCTGGGCTGCAGTTTAACTGAAGGATGCCATTATTGGAATGAATGGTAGTGTAGCTTAGTTTGGGGAATCTGCCCATTAATTCCCTGAATACAAGATTTTCTTTTTTTCCTAGATTTGGATTTGGAAAGTGAAGGGAACAAGAAAAGGTTGTCGACTTTAATAAACTGGTTGCTGGAAATTCCTGGCAGATTGAAAGATCTGGATCTGCTTCTACAGATTAAATTAGGCCATTTGAGGAGGGAGAGGTCAGAGGAGTGGAAAATATGAACACTATTACATTATAAACCTCTGTCTGGATTTTGATCTCGATTTATATGTAAAGGAGCAACAGGAAATGGAAGATTGCCGCTGAGTTGATGGAAGTAATTGTTAGCAGTGGAGTGTGGGAGCATAGGATTGTTTTAATAGGATGATTGTCGTCAAGGTAGTGATAAATCATATTAATAGTGTGTTTGGTTTAGCATTTGAAGAGACCAAAAGCTCATTTCTACAACTAAAATGCAGTATGCCTTAGAATTAATTTTGTTTGGTTTGATGTTAGATTTTTCTCCAAAATCAACTTTATCCTCCAAACTCCCATTTGCACATAAGTAAAAAAAAAAAAAAAAGAAAAAAAAATTGCTTCTATGTTGTATGAATTGCATTGATGACAATACTCACTTTTAAATAAAAGCTTCCAAACATAAATCACTGTAATGCAAACTCACTTTTGACCAAAATCAAGTTTGCATAACTCCAATCCAAGCACACACTAAATCTTGGTCTGATTCTAGGATTGCACACAGTATGCTATCAGTAGGCATGAAACCTATGTGACATCTCATTAGCATCATCTCTATGAGCTTATGCTTGACTAATCAGAGACCAGGAATGAAGTTTCAATTTAAGATGTCAACACTGAAGTGTAAATTTATTATAAAGAATGTCAGCATATCATTGCCAACATTATTTTTCTGGTGAGAAATGCATATTGGAACCAGTACTGTGTGGGAGTGGTGTAGAATTTCAAGTATATATATATATATATGTGTGTGTGTGTGTGTGCACGTGTGTGCGTGTGCATGCATGTGCATGTGTGTGTGTGCGTGCGTGTATGTGTGTGCATGCATCTCTATCATGTCATTTTAGGATTTCCAGTGTGTCTGTCTTTCTGTTTTATCTTTCACAACTTATGTCTCCCTGTCCATGCTTCAAAGACTAAATAATATATTTTTAGTGCATAAGCAGATAACTTATATAGTGGTTATTTGTCCAGTATGCACAGATTGGTGGCCTAAAAGAAGTCATTTTGCTTATGAAGTTTACTTTACTACCTGTTAGCATGTGCATTTCACGTTTTTGAAACATATGTTTGACTTCGTATCTTTGGAAAATAATAATAATAATAATTCTCTTACAGGGAGAAGGTTCTTTGAGGAGCTGGATATAGATGGTGATGGCCGAGTAACTTTGGAAGATTTAGAAATTGCTATGAGAAAGAGGAAATTGCCACGAAGATATGCTCATGAATTTATGCGTCGCACAAGAAGTCACTTATTTTCTAAGTCTCTTGGGTGGAAACAGTTCTTATCTTTAATGAAACAGAAGGAGCCGACAATTCTCCGTGCATATACTTCTCTGTGTCTAAGCAAGTCTGGGACATTGAAGAAGAGTGAGATATTGGAATCATTAAGGAATGCAGGACTGCCTGCAAATGAAGACAATGCAGTTGCTATGATGAGATTTCTTAATGCTGACACTGACGAATCTATTTCTTATGGACATTTTCGCAATTTTATGCTTCTGCTTCCCTCAGATCGTCTTCAAGAGGATCCTAGGTAAATAAATTTGATAGCTTAAATAGATGTTACTTTCTGTCTTAATATGCATTACATACAGTGTCCATCAGCTTCTCTCCTTTCTTTTGGGATTGTTTTTTTGGGGAGAGGGGGGGTGGGGAGATGAGACACTAGTTTCTGATTCTCAATGTTAGATGTAGCATACGCTATTGTATGCCTGCTGTGGACAAAGGATTTTCAACTTTTTTTTTCCTGTTTGAATGATTGCTTTGGTTGAGCGAAAAAGTTGACATGTGCTTAGGCCAAGCAGTGGTGCAAATGGTTAGGGCATAGGGATATTTAGCAAGAGTTTGATTTGATTGAATCAGTAAGTGCCATCTACTGTGTTGCCAAAATGTTGTGCCAAATGGGTATCTGGTGGTAGCCTTAAAGAATTAATATCTTATTGTGAAGTAGCTATTCAACTGTGCATTTGGCATACTTCCACTTGTCCATCATTATAGGAAACAATGGCTGTTATAACTTAGAATTTCTTGCTGCCCTTTTTGTTTCATCTAGAACGATTAGTATTGTGTTTGGTTGTTGTAATTTGATGTAGTTAGTTACTCATAATATATAATTAAAGCTAAATTTCAGGACAGTTGAAAGTTCTCAGCAATATTAGAGAAAATGCAGAACTGTTGTAGTTACTATTCTTTCTTATTGTTCTAACTCTCGCAAGCTGGCTGCAACCCATAATAAACTTATTTTTTTTTAAAATTATTGTGTATTCAGGAGTATTTGGTTTGAAGCTGCTACTGTTGTTGCTGTTCCACCACCTGTTGAAATTCCTGCTGGAAGTGTTCTAAGGTCTGCATTGGCGGGAGGCCTTTCATGTGCTCTGTCTTGTGCATTGATGCATCCAGTTGATACAATCAAGGTAAATTCTTTGAACTTTTGTTAGGTACTGCAATTCCATATTCCTCTTATGGTTGTCTGATTTTTTGGCATCTTCATGTAACTAAGGCCTATCGTTGTCTTGTGTGGTATGATAGACCCGTGTACAAGCATCAACCCTGTCCTTCCCTGAAATCATTTCCAAGCTTCCACAGATTGGAGTACAGGGTGTATACAGGGGATCAATTCCTGCAATTCTTGGACAGTTCTCAAGGTTATGCTCATTTCACCTCTCATCATTCATCCCTTTCTCAAGAAAAATAGGCAGAAAGAGAAGGGAAATCTTTTTGTGCTTTCTCTCAACAATGTTACTGTTATCTACCTTTTAACCTCATGCTAACTTTTGGTAATGCAGCCATGGCTTGCGAACTGGGATATTTGAAGCAAGCAAACTAGTGTTGATAAATTTTGCTCCAACACTTCCAGACCTCCAGGTAAATAATGAATATTGCTGCTTTTATTTTCTGGTCAAATCCTGATTGTGTTGTTCTTTCATTAATCTTCCTCGCATATTGTTGAGGATTAGAGAACTTCCAAGTGAATTGCCTTGTTGCTTTAGCTTTTAGATAATTATGAATATTTCTGTGTTCCATTAAATCTGTCTTTTATGATTGTCTTCCCTTGCCATGGTTGAGAATGTAGCTAAAATACTGCAATGAACTTCTTTCTGCTTTTAATATAATACCATCATTTTAAGCTCTTGCATCATGAAAGAACAATTTGTTAACCTACTGTAATAACTGAAAAATTGACTTGAACTAGACTACTTAACAGGAAGGGTAATTTTTACCCTATGTACTAGTATATAATAGGTCCTGGATCTTCTGTGGTAGTATCATTTTCAAAAGCCATGAAGCTAATTGTTTTAGTATGTTGTGTAGGTGCAATCTATATCATCATTCTGTAGCACTTCTCTGGGAACAGCAGTGCGAATTCCCTGTGAGGTGTTGAAGCAGCGGCTGCAGGCAGGTCTTTTTGATAATGTAGGGGAGGCTATAGTTGGGACTTGGCACGAGGATGGTCTTAGGGGATTCTTTCGTGGAACTGGAGCTACCCTTTGTCGTGAGGTTCCTTTTTATGTGGCTGGCATGGCACTTTATGCTGAATCTAAGAAGGTATGATTTTCATGAGTCATGACCAATTAACTATAGTGGTCACTTGACAATGGCGTTCTGCATTTGGAGTATGCATTTACATGCATACACAGAGTTAATTATAACAGTGACTAGCAAATGGTCTTATTTAGTTTAGGAATATATATTTTTGAAGAGAAGATTATTCTTTCACTAAAGAATACTCCCTTTTGGCATTGGTAGGGCCATTAGGCAAAGTAAGAAAATCTTCTTGTAGTCTTTCCATTTTATTATATGCTTGTTTGTGAGTAAAGCATGCCCCTCCTATATGTCCACAATGACATATATGCCCTAGAAGTATGCTATGAGCATTGGTATATTTGCCTATGCCTATGCGCCATATTTTTTGTTTCACTTCTGGATATCTACGAACAAGTATGCCCTAGAAGTATGCTATATTTTGGATATTAAGTGACATTGTTGATGCCGGTATTTTGATTTCAGGTTGTCCAGCAAGTTCTAAGACGGGAGCTGGAGCCCTGGGAGACAATTGCTGTGGGGGCTTTATCTGGTGGCTTGGCTGCTGTTGTCACAACTCCCTTTGATGTTATGAAAACTAGAATGATGACTGCACAGGGCAGGTCTGTGTCGATGACCTTAGTAGCCTTCTCAATACTGCGCCACGAGGGTCCTCTGGGCTTATTTAAAGGAGCAGTACCCAGGTTCTTTTGGATTGCTCCTTTAGGTGCCATGAACTTTGCAGGTTATGAACTGGCAAGGAAGGCCATGAATAAAAATGAGGAGCTAGCAGCTGACCTGCCTTCTCAGAAGAAGGTGGATAGTTCTGATTAACGTCTAACCTACACCAAACAAATGCCAGAAAAAATTTGGGCCTTTTTTCTGAGTTTATAGCAGCATTTGTCATTTTTGAATCTGCCGACATCACAGCTTTGCATAAATACCTTTCTGTTTCCTTGTTCATTTTGTACTTTTTCGGTTCTGCCAAATGCCAACGATAGCAGCATAATTGTAATCCATTTTGTATGTACTTGCAAATTGTCCTTAGGGAAAGATGATCAGTTAGTTTCTTCATCTGTACAGATTTGAATCATTTTTTTCACCTCTCATCTTATTGGATTGTTTTGAACCACACTATTCCATACAAATGGTTTGGTTCAGCTTTAAGTGTCTGTTACTAATCCTATCTTGTGTAGAGTGACTGAACATACTTGAATGATTTCTAGAAGTATTAACATTTTTTCTAGGTTGGGTGTGCATTTACTAGCGTTAGATATGTGGAGTTTTATTTATGAAATTATTTTATTTAAATAATGTTAAATGCACTTGAATAGAAGTAAAAATGAAGATAGATGCAAATGTTTTGTATGAGATATAGGTTAAATTTAAACATTCATTTCATTAAAATATTTGGATATTATACACAAGAGAGGGGGGACAAATTACTTAAAAAATTTACAAGTAGTTAAGCTATCTTTAGAAAAATTATACTTACATTTAGAAAATAAACATACTAATTAGAAAAATAAAATACATGTGAGAAATAAAAAAAATAAGTTATTGCCAATATTGCTCCTCAAGTTGGGGAATATATATGTTAATCATCTCAAGCTTGACTTCAAGTTTTTTAAATCTGATCCTCGTCAATGCCTTTATCAATACTAATTAGAAAAATAAAATACATGTAAATCGATTTTTTTTTTAAAAAAGTGTCTGTCAATCTTAATATGTTTCATTTTATCTTGTTGCATAGGATTCTTTGCAATGTTGACAACAGCTGTGTTATTATACAGTACCTTGATAGAAATTTCATAGTTGATTCTTACTTCTTCTAATAACCTTCTCATCCATAATCCTTCATAAATACATTGAGTTAAGGCTTTGTATTCTACTTCAGAATTACTCCAGGCCATAATTGACTGCTTTTTGATCCTCTATGTTACTAAATTGTCCCAAACTAGGTGTAATAATCTGAAGTAAATATTCTATCTATTACAAATCCAACCCAATCAACATCACTATACACCTTAATTTCGATTTTCCTCTTTTTCAAATATAATTCCCTCTCCAGGTATCATTTTTAGATATTTTAATATTCTATAGGCTGCTTCAAGATGAGTTTTAGTTGGTTTATTCATAAATTGGCTTATTACTTCAATTGGGAAACTGATATTAGGCCTAGAGTAAGTCAAGTAAATAAGCTTCCTTACAAGTTTTTGATAACTCATTGTGTCAACTGGAGGGCTATCTTGGGAGAATTTGAATTTGTAGTTTGCTTCTATAGGTGCATTTACAGGTTTACATCCCAGCATCCCTGTCTTCTTAAGCAAGTCAAATGTATACTTCCTTTGAGACAACACAATTTCCTTTTCTCGATCTAGCTATTTCCATTGCTAAGAGATATTTTAAAGGGCCTAAGTCCTTTATTTCAAATTCTTTAGTTAGTAAAATTTTTAGCATCTCAATTTTCTCGATATAATTACATGTGACAATGATATTATCTACAAACACAATTAAGACTGCAATGCGACTGTCGTTAGTAAACTTAAAGAAAATAGTATAATTTGCTTGCCCATAAGTTTACCCTTGACTCGTAACAACTATAGTAAACTTTTCAAACTAAGCTTAAGGAGATTTTTTAAGCTTACATACCTTACCTTGATTGTAGTCTTCAAACCTTAGTGGAATGGACATGTATTTGTCCTCCTTTAACTCTCTATAAAGGAAGGCATTTTTAACATCAAGTTAGTGTAAAGGCCAGTCTTAGATTAGCAGCAAAAGCTAATAGGATTTTTACAAAGTTAAGTTTAGCTATAGGAGCAAAAGTGTCATGATCAATTCTATATTTTTATGTAAATCCTCTTGTCACCAATCTTACTTTATATTTGTTGTTGCTACAACTTGAGTTGTACTTGATATTAAACAACCATTTACATCTAACAAGTTTCTTCCTTTGAGGGAGATCAACCAAATCCCAGGTACCATTTCTTTTTAAAGCACTCATTTATTCATTCACCACCTTTCTCCATTTATCCTGTTTCAGTGCCTTATAATGGTTTGGGGAACTTTGCAACTTAACACTTTAAGTACAAAAGTTTGATACGAAGCTGAGAGCTTATCATATGAAACAAAATTTCCAATGAGGTGCTTGGTACATGATCATATACCTTTCCTTATAGCAATGGGCATGTCTAGGCATTCATCTTCATTCAAGTTCATTCTTGGACTTGGGTCAGAGTCATGAGATTGCTCATTAAATGGGTTTTATTTTCTTGGGTCTTCCTTCGAGAATATACAATAGGATCCTTTTGCTTAGTATAGTCATTGATATCAGGCTCAGGATTAGTTTTAGGCTTAAAATTATTTTCTTCAGTCATGGTTTCATGTTATATGGTAATAGGATTAGTACAATTTGGAATGGTTAAGTCAACTAGATCAGGGTGTGATGTTTAGGATTCCATATTAAAACCATTAGTATTTGGTTCATTGCAAAATCTCCATTCCCCGTTTTAGTCTCCCTATGAATGGATGTTTTTGGGTGATAGGGTTGAGTCTCAAAGAAGGTAAAATTCATGGAGATTAAAAAAAAATTTAGGTATGAGAATAACATTCATACCCTTTCTTGGTGGTCGAGTACCCCACAAACACATCTAATGGCTTTAAGTTCCAACTTATTTTTATGATGGAGGTGAACAAACATAGTGCAACCAAAGATTTTTAAAGGTAAATAGGAGATAAGGTGGGTTTAAGGAAAAAACATTTAAGAGAATATTGCATGGAGTTTGAAAATAAAGGGCTTTCATGGGCATGCGATTAATGAGATAAGTTGATGTCAGTTTTCCCTAATAGTATGTCGGAACATTCATAGTAAACATAAAAGATCAAGTAACTTCAAGAAAGTGTATATTTTTTCCTTTTAGCTATCCCATTTTGTTGTGGGGTATGAATACAGGAGCTTTGATAGTGAATTCCATGATTTGTCAATTAGGTAGTTAGATTACTACTAAGGTATTCTTTTCCATTATAACTACGAAGAACCTTTATGAGAGTTTGGAATTGTGTTTGAATGAATTGATGGGAATTTTGGAATATGGTTGTAACTTCATATTTTTTTTTATTATTATCAAATATACCCACATAACTCAAGTATGATCATCAACAAAGGTAATAAACTGTGATGAACCAGAGATACCTTTAATTTGGAGGGACCTAGACATCATTGGGAATAAATTTGAATGGATGAGTTGGTTTTATTGTTGAGGTAAGTGGGTGTTTTTAGTATGTTTGGCAAGTTGACAGGTTTACATTGAAAAAACACATCACTTTTATTAAATAAGGTTGGGTACATTCTTTTCATATATTAGAAACTAGGATGACCTAACCTATAATACCACAAAAAAGTTGTGATTCTCTACCAGTAGTGAAAGTCTCTTTATCCTTTAAGAAAGATCCTATGAAGTAGAGTCTAGGCACCTCCTTAGCATTACCAATCATCCTTTTAGATGCCAAGTCCTGAAAAACACAACCATTATGTGAAAAATGAGCCTCACATGAATTATCCTTAACTACTTTATTGATTAACAACAAGTTGCATGCAAGTTTGGGTCTTAATAGTACATTTTAAGTACTAAATTAGGTAAAAGTATGATTGTACCCAAACCAATAACATTTGCAAGGAACTAGTAGCAATTTTTATTTTAGATATTCAGCGCAAGGACTAAAATTATCAAAAAATGATGAATCATTGGTCATATGATCTGACGCTTCGAAATCAACCATCCAAGTAAGATTGTTTAAATTTTTGGTACTCAAAGCCCAGGAAAAAAACACATGATTGTGCAATATTACCAGTTATCGTTGTTTCATTGTTGTTTTCACTTGTTGTTATTGCTTTATTTTAAGTTACAAATAGTTTTTAAAGAAGTTCCAATTGCTCACAGTTGAAGAGTGAGGCTTCTGGGGGCTAGAATTTTAGTGGTTGTGTTATACCTTTTAACATATCCCTTAGTATTTGACTTCCAATTATGAGGCTTACCATATATCTTCCAACACTTCTTTGTGGGATGGTCAAGTTTGTTGCAGTGATCACACCGCTTTTACTTTTGGGCTTACTTTCATGGTTATGAGGAGTAGGACTTTTAGCCACAAGTCCTACATTTTTGCCTTGAGAGTTGCTCGTAGGAATATTTTGCATAAGGGTTTTTCTAGCCTCTTCTTGTCTAACTTCAAAGAAAACTTCCTTTAGTAAAGGAAGTAGAGTTCTAGCCAAGATCGTTCCCCTGACCTCATCAAATTTGTTATTAAGACTCATTAGAAATTAATAGATACGTTTTCTTTCTACCAATTTCTTATAAGTGGCTACATCCGTGGCACATTCCCATATAATATTTTTCAATGCATCCAATTGTTGCCAATATTTTGTGATGTTGTTGAAATATTGGTTCATTGTTCTATCTTCCTATTTCAGCCCTTCGATAAGGCTTTCATTTTCATATGTTTCAGCATCACTTTCTTAAGTTGAATAGGCTTCACGAACAGCCTCTTATATACTATGACCAATTTTCTATAAAAGAAAATTTTCACCTAATTGTACTGCCATATAACTATTAGCCAAGACATAACAAGATTATTTTCTACACTCCATACCTTAAGTTTTGGGTCACCCTTTGCTAATTGCAAAGCCTCACTGGTGAGAGAATCCTCTTTACATCTACCATACACAAACATCAAAATTGATTGGCTCCGATGGAGGTAATTGAGTTCATTGAGTTTATGGCTAATAATCAACACAGGATTGGAGTCAAAACTCCCTTGGGTGGTTGTCTAGATGTGCAATGAGCCTCCTTGTAAATGTTGAGAGGTCAGTAGTGTCATCTTTGAATGGGTATTCCCTGTTTCTGCATTTAAGGCAATAATTTGAAACCCGCATTTTGACATAGTCAGGCCCAATCGAGCTCTGGTACTATGAAAATATGTAAAAAGGAAAATGAAAGCAAATGTTTTGTAGGAGAAATCGGCTAAATTCACATATTTATTCTATTGAAATACATGGATATCTATACACAAGAGAATGAATATTTAATTTTTTAATACTCCTTAATTTTTTTAAATATATAGAACTAAAAGGAGAGTAAAAATACTTGAGTTATGTTTTCGCATATTAGAAATATTGACACACTTCAGTGCATACCATGCTACAAGTAATATGAATATTGTTACATAAGTTTGATTATTTTTTGAACAAAAAATCAAATAATTTGTCTTTTTAGTCAATAATTAATTTTTTTTCAAGTATATATAACTATTGATATAGAAGGAGAATGAAATGGTTCAGTTATTCTTTGCATATAGAATTTTTTAAATTAAAAAAATTTGATACCATTCCACTATTAATATAAATATGTTTACATAAGTTTAATCATTTTTTTAAGTTGTTTGAATTTTGCCGAACTTTGACCAAGCGATAATAAGTAAAGTTTTTTTTTAAAAAAAAAAAAATTCTTTTATGAGATTTGAGTTACCAATAATTACTGTAATATCATTCATTATTCACATTTTTTTTATGTAAATTACATTTTAGTATCTTACAATCATGATACCCTTTTTTTTTTAAAGTATACAATCGAGAAATTTGAGGTTTAAATTGTTAGCAAATTAATATTTTATGTTATTATTTTATTACCCCTTGGATAAAAAAGAGCACGTGCATAACATCTAACCACATTTAATTCTTAAAGTGCGCCCAAATTTCATTCTTAAAATGTCTTAATTTAGCTACATTTAATCTTTCAAAAACTAAATCCCCAAACTCTTTAAACTAGATTAGAGACTTCATTAAAAAAAAATTAAGGTAAAAATTGGAGATTTGGTTCAACAAAACTTGAAAAACAATATTGTATTGTATGTCTCAATTGAAAATTGTCCAATCAAGCAATTTTCATATTCACTGCAAAGGAAATAAAGAGTTTCGAAATTTAAAATTCAAAGTATAATTAAGGATAAAATTGTAAATTTTGTTCAAGGGGAAAATTTTAAGAAATATTGTATTGGATATATTAATGCGTTTCAAGCTGTTGGTAAAATCTTTATGGACTTGATAAAACTTATATCGGCCGAACTGTAGATATATTATATTTTGCTAAAAAAGAAAGCTGCAGCGTATGAGCATTCTGAAATTTCTAAACTTCACTTTTCTCAAGATAAAAATAAAATAACGTTAAAGTACTGAAAGTTCATTTCTGTTGATATGAAAATACCAATTTCTAAAATTACTATTTAAAACAATAAAGGAACTCCAATTTCTTGAAACAATAATATAATAATGGTAACCAGTTTTCTTATCCAAACGTGGTTATAAATTCACATCTTGCTTTGGTGGCCTGTAGAACGACTACCAATTCTTTTTGAGAAAAGAGATACATAGCAAAACCAATTCACGGATTCTTCATTCAGATGACATTTTATTAAGAAAACGGCAACACAACATTTTCTTAAAATGGTGCATATGAAAACCATAAGACACAGCATTTTCTCTGAGAACAGCTCCACAAAAATTCCAACAACTGAGAAAGAACCCTTAGATTTAAAGAGCACTGCGTGACAAAGAAATCGATAGTGTTATTAGAATTATTATTGAACCAGCAAGGAAAACAGCACCTTCTGATATTTTGCTGCTTTCTAAAATTTACTGTCATCAATAACCCCAGTAATCATTCCTGATCTCATCATCAAACTTCTTCTTCAGCTCAGGATGCTTGGCAAAGTATTCATCTGCTGTCATAGTACTAATCTTCTTCTGTAAAAATAGATGATTATATGAGAGACCTTTTATTGTTGGAAACTGGAATAAACTATGCAGTGATTTCTATTACCTTCAACTCTTGTACTTCGGCAATCTCCTTCTCCAGACGCTCAGACTCCTTTAGAGATTTCTCCTCTGCTTCTTTAAGTTCCACTAACTATAGCCAGAAGACACACAAATATATCACTAAGATGTTATGCATTTGATTGAGTACTTAACCAAGAAATAAACTAAGGATTTGACAAAGATTCTCACTAGTGCATCAAATTTAGGCTTATACTGAGGAGTTACGTTGTCAACGTACTTAGGGATCTCAATACCTGCAGAGCAAGACAATAATTTATTCTATGTAAAAGCAAAAACAGATGATTTGGATTGTTCAGATTAGAATCAAACTGCACAAGTTGAACTTAAAAAAGTTTATTACACGACAACAGTTGAAAGGCAGGATTTTTATATTTAATATATATATTTGAAGGCAGGATCCTATCCACATAATTAGTCCTAATGGCAATCAAAGTAATGGTAAGGCTGAACTGAAGTATTTTGCATGGCAGAAACAAGAACGATGCCTGTGAGCTCGCGAATTGGTCATACAGGTTGTCCTAAATAAGCATGATTTTACCAAAAGTTTCAGACACTTAAATTTTTTGAAGATTGAAGTACTAGAAAAAGGTTAAATGTAAGGGTATGCAATAAGAAATGAGAAAGGCACTTTTTTGATATCACCAATCTTCCACATATCATAAAAATTTTAACAACAAAATACACAGAAGTTTAGTCAACAACCTACTCAGACACCATCAAAAAAATAAAAAAGATCAGAAAGGATCAAGGGATATTCAGGAAAGAGCATTAAAACATACTTTCATAATGCTCCTTGTACATATCCACCAAACGAGAGCCAATTCCTTTTCTGTAATATTCCCAGTCTATGGGTTCAGGCTCCTGCACAATGTGAAAATGAATAAGCAACAATGGCTAACTAATCATGCTCTGTTATATATCCTGAAATTGTAATCTCTTAATTAAAAGCCTCCAGTAATATGCTAGCACATTTTAATGGCAAGCTCTTAATTAAAAGAAGAAGCAGAAATGTAAGCTCTCTTATACCATGAAATTGTTCTTAGATTAAAAATATCCAAGAAAAGTTACACAGCAGAAATGTTTACAATTTTTTTTTTTTTTTTGGGATTAAGAAGCAAGATTTATTAGATAGGATCTGATTTACAAAAGATGTCTATAAAATTTATAAATAATTATGATTTAATTGACCCGTCTCTTGCCACATGAATTTGATGAAAGATTGACACTATAACATAAGATACAGAGCACATAATCAACCTTTAAAGACAGATTACAATGAGAGTCGCATAAATTGATCTAAGCAACTTTTAACATCTTCCAGAAAGCAACCAACTGCTTCACCTATCCAAATAGAAAGCTAATTGCTGCTGCATTATCTTTCTTGGAGTTGAATCATCCGTTTTCATAGATGTTATTACTTCTTATATTTTGAGGCAACTGTTAGGTCACTAATGATCATGATTGTCAAGATCACTACTTAAATCATAAGGCCATTAGACCTTAAGATCTTATGTCAGAAAAGTGATCCCAATCCTATGTCAGATAAAAAATGGTTGAGAGGCAGGATCGTGAAATAGATCAAATGATCTTCTGTTCCTACTTGATCCCGGGAGATGCTCATTTTAATTAATTAATTTATTTTTAAATAACAATAAACAAGGTCCAAAACACCTTGTTTTGGAAGGCCAGAACTGCATTCGAGCCTCCCAGAATTGCTCTAGTTGGGGAATTTTGAAACCCCAAAACCATGACCTAGAGGCAGATGGATTGCTGCCTAGTTTGTTGCTAAGTCTTTCAGCAGCCGTCTTCCAAGTCGCCACCAGCTTATTCTCCTTCCATTCCAAGTTTCCAAATCCAACATTTCCTACTCCCAACTTCTTATCTCTCCTACTTGCATTCCCTATTGAGTATTGAAAGTGATGATAGTGATAAACAATGACAATGAAATCATGGAAGATGAAGCTGATATGGGTGGACTTAATTATTGAATGAGTAAGAGTATGCATCTAAGTTTAGTATTTTTTTTACTAAATTACTATTTTGTAAAACGTGACTTTTATGATTATGACTTGTTTGATAGTGTTATGCTTATCAAAGAAATTATGTAACTACAAATAATTTATTTTGTCAGAAGTGGCAGTATCTTAAGATCCTCAATTCCATCTTATTAGCCCTGCAGTAGATCCTACATAAGATCTCAATTTTGGCATCCTTACTGATAATCACATCAAATGTGTTTGATGTCATGACCTTCCTTGATGTTCAAGGCGTAACATACTAAGATTTGATCCACAATGGACATTGAACGTTGTTAGTTAAAGGTCTTGACACAGAAATTAAGCAACCATATATTCTCTAAAGTCTAAATATAAACCAACAACCGTTGATGTAACTTGCCAAAGTTAAAGGCTCTCCTATTCTCGTATAGGAAATCCAATTATTAACATAACAGAATGGAAATTATCTCCTTAGAAGAGTGGATGTCTCTTATATTTTTCAATATAAATGTTTCAAAGGGTTTGCTCAAACAAATTCTAAAGGGAACTCAACTCCTATATTTTCGTCTCCAACTCCTCAATCTTACATTTGATCAATACAAAACCAATAGTTGGGTATTGAAGCTCTATCTAGATCACCAAGTGATAAACACTCAAACCACATTGCTGCTACTGAAGAAAGAAACCTAGCCAAGCCAAATAAGTATAGCAAGACGAAGTTTCAAAATTTTATTTTCTAATTACTCAATGACGCAGCAGTGTACCCAGTAATGCCAACTTTTCTTGCATTTCGGTATCTAATGTAAATTCAAAATTTTAATTTCCCTTACATACCCGGTCATGGACTAATCAGACAGAAAAATGGCATATCCATCTAAAAAAATTAAAAGCAAACATAATTTATTCGTCTTGATAGTCTTTGAAAACACACATTTTCGAGTTCCTTTGATGGTGAACCCAATCCAAGTCCCATGAGAAGGGAATATATGGCACAAGTGATTCTAGGAAATATACAGCGACGCTCAATCGAGAATTTTCAGAAATGAATACTCCCCCTTAACGAATCATATAATAACAATAATCATATCCTAATCCTATATAACACAATCAAATCAATACAAACATAAAAAAATAATCGTAGATATAAAAGAGATCTAGCGAAGAAAGAAGCAGCAATCAGGAGAAATGACAGAAAAGAAAATAAAAGAAAAGATCAAACCTGGCTGAATTTGGTTTGGAGAGCGTGGTTAACCTCGTCGAAGGCGCGACGAAGTGTGGAGAACTCCTTGCGAGCCTCATCGGAGACGAGGAGCTTAGCCATTCCATCCCAGTCAATGCTCTTGCCTGCCTTGAACGCCACATCGGTCACTTTCTTCACTGTTCCACTCATATTTCCTTCTCTCTTCCTCGGATTTTCTCTTCTACCAAACACAAATTCCTCAACGCCACCACCAACAAGAAGAACAAGCCTCAGAGATCAAATGCCCTTTCAGCTGTTCGAGTGATTGAAGGCTAATTCTCCCACTGTGGATGGGCCGGGTTGGCTAAATATAAGCTTAGTCAATTTGGGCCAGCCCAGATAAGGAAAAGTACTTCAGATCACTTAATATAGCCCAATCTTGTGGTTTGGACTCCAGGCTCATTATGTTCATAGATTCCCATATTCATAAGTTTGGATCTGATCCTTATGAGGGTGGGCCTGCGAGCAATGTCAAGAAGGTTTGCACCCTTAGAAGAGGATGATAACTTGTCTTATTGCAATTCGGATCCCGAGCCCCGAGCACGGGATACTATAATTTGTTAAACTAAAAGAATGAGCGTACACAGTTAGTTTGAAGTTATAAAAGGCTATAGCATTCATTACTTTACTTTACTTTACTTTACAGTAGAAGATCTATTTTGGTTATATTGATTTGAGATTTTTTTTTTTTTTGTATGCAACAACTACATGTAATTTAGATTTGCTGTATTTAAAATATATATATATATATATATATATATGAATTCAACAGTTAATATTAAATGAACTACATAATCTGATAATTTTAGTTAATTTTAGACACCTTGTGCATCTACCAATTTTTCATAAAAAATTTTGATCTTTTGACTAAGTGCATTCACTAATTTTCCATCAAACAGTTTAAATTTTAAAAATTTTATGATTTAACAGTGAACAATTCTTTTAACAATCTATAGTAAATCTGAATTTCAACTACATAATTAGAGGTGTGCATTAGGTCAAATTTTTTTGTTGACTTAAGATCTAGCCCAATTTTATACTAGGTCACTTTTTTTGCCCTGGACCCAACCGGACCTTGTTATTGACCGGTTTGGACTGGGTCTCTTTTTTTAAAATTAAAATATAAATTTATTATTGAAAATGATTTTTTAACAAAAAATGAAAATTTTTGTAAGATTTAAAAGGAAATAGAATAGAATGAAAAAAAAATTTAGTATTCAGAATGAAAAATAACAAAATGTTGAATAGAATTTGATATTTTAAAATTTAGTTATAAATAAGATTTAGTTTAAATTAAATTAAAAATACATTATAATAATATAAAATAAAATAAACAAATACTAAGCTGGATTTTATGTTACTTTAGAACGCAGCCTAGTCGATTATTAAACCTGACTTGACCTAGTCAAAAGACAAAATATTTTTGTCTATTTAATCCGGTCATAATCTTACCCTTGACGTTATCGAGTAGGATAAAATTAATCAAATTAGCCAAATTTGTGGTCGCCCCTGTGCATGATTAAGCATATGTATTTTTGTACGCCAAAGGGAATATATATATATATATATATATTAGCGGAGAAAGTGGAGGTTGAATATGAGAAGTCAGAAGTGAAGGATTGGAGTTTGCAGAAATTAATGAAAGAAAGAAAATTAGAAACAAGTCATTTTCTCAATACTGAAATTGTAATCCTGCTTCGAGATTAAAAGTCATGGAGGGCCAAATTAAACTTAAAATTCCGAAAGCCAAGTCAATTCATTCCCACTCTGATTGGTGCTCCTGCATTTGTCTTTTGCATCTCCTATGTATTCCTACTGTAATTAGAAGACTTTTATTTTACATAGAAATTTAAATATATTTAGTTTTTAAAAATTTAGTCATCCTTGATAACATGAACGTCCAAATGTTTTGAATTTCAAATTAATGTCGTTTTCTTTAGTTTCACAAGAGAGTTAGACTTGATTATTAAGTCAATTTTTTAAAAAATTAAACTTAAATTTAAGTTAAATTAAATCTATATTTTTTGAGTCAAATCTATCATATTAATCAGATTTTTTTAAATTATGGTCATATTAATTTGTTATTTAATATTTAAAATAAATAATGTAGTTAATTATTATTATTATTTGTAATATTATAGATAAAGAAATTATAAATAAAAATGAATTATTGTATTAATATAAATTATTTAAATAAAATGTATTAATCTTTATTTTTTTACTATTATGTCACGTTATATTAAAAAATCTTTAAATAATATATTTTTTTTATTGAAAAAATCTTTATTTAAAAATTTTAAGCTCAAACTGATCTCTTTTACAAATTAAAATTTTTCAATCAAACTTTATTTGTTCAAATTTTATTTTTTTTAAGCCAAACTTATTGAGGTAGACAATAATTTTAAATTACAATAAGGTCTAACAAGAATGTCTCTTTTTTAAGTTGTGCCAATGATATTTATAAAATGACATAAAACAATGTACCATCACCTAATAGATGAACTTCTCATACATTGAGAGGGATGCTTGAGACTTAAAATTGAAAGACTTCATGTTTCAAAGACCAAATTTTAAAAAAAGAAACATCGTACACAAATAAATTATTGAGCTAAATTATTGGGCATTTACTAACAATACATAAATAAAATCTCATATTAGCGCTATAGTGAGGAAAGGGTTAAGATTGTAAAGAAAATTAAAAGAAAGTGCATCATGTGTGAGTGAAACTCACGATGATCCTGTCAATTATGGTGGCTTAAGTCTAAGCAAACCCATGTGATATTTACTTTATTCATATTTCTGTGCATGTTGTTGTAAGCCAGGTTTTTTCTGGGCCAAACACAACCACACGTTTAATTAACGCAATTTGCAGAATTTGCTTGCCATAATAACGATATTAATTAAAAAAAATAAGAATATTGGGAATTAAACTGTGGTCGAAATAGTTTAAAATTGGGCAAAATTATTTTTTTTGTCATCTCAAATATTTATTCGGTATTAATTTCCATTTTACATGTTTATAACAAATTTTAAGGGAAAAATATAAAATTGGTCTTTCACTTTCGCTAATAATTTAGTTCTTTAAAAATTAATTATGACAAATTAATCTCTTACAAATTTAAATTTGTATAAAATTAATTCTCTCGTTTATATTAATAAAAAAATAATTTTACATAAAATAAAATTTTTAAAAGATTAATATGTCACAGTTAATTTATAAAATATAAAATTACTATAAAATATAAAAGTGAATTACTGATTTAATACTTTTATTTAATTTTCAATATCATACAAATGCTAAATGGCATCTAATTTATTAACAAAACAAATTAATTGATTAATTGAACAGTCATATCTATGTGTGGCCTACATCTTATAAATGTATTCACATCAATTCAACTAGAAATGCTATAAACATAAACATTAACAAGGTCTCAATTCAATTAGGTTTTGGATTAAAATATTAAAAAGACCACACTTATGAGATTAGAGATATAAAGGATGATGATATTAGGTAGTCTAATATTAATGTATGCATTACAATATTCGTTTTTAACAAAAAAAAAATCATCTAATTTTGTTGATATCGTTATTATTTTGAAAAATATGAAAAAAATTATATTTTTTATTTTTATAATTTTACTTAATTTTTAATTTGATAGTTATAGTTTAAAAATGTATGATTATGTGCTTAAGTTTAAATAATTTTTAATTTACTCTTGTCACTATATTTTTACTAATATTTTATCATATACATGTAAATAAATTTTACTTCGTTATTTATTTTTATTTATTTTATTAGAATAAAATAATTGTACATATTTAGAGTGTTAAGATTATATATAGCTAGTTACATCAATAAAATTTGACAAAATTTTTATAGTAAGGACTAAATTAAAATATTTGTTAATTATATAATGACTCAATCAAAGATTAATATAGAATTTGATTTTAAAGGAAGTAGAAAATTTTCAAATTAAAAATTTGAATTAAAAAAAAAATAAACTCTAACAATTCAAGAGAGTTAGTTTTTATAAATAAAAGAATCAAATTAATAATATAAACTAAAATTATATATATAATTTAAATTTAAAAAATTCAAAAGGGATCACCGTCTGATACACTCTCTTTGGATACATCCTAACCTCTTATTAGGACTGAAAGTATAATTCTTCCAAAAACTATCAAACAAATTAGCAAATATATAAAATAAAGTTAACACAAAATAAATATTTGAAACAGAATTGAAGTATTTTGCCTTTAGAAATACTATTAACTCAAATTAGTGACCAACTTGAACAAGTAGAAGCAGTACTTCTTTGACGGGGAAGATAGTGACAAAAAGTGGGTTTATAACTAACATATATATATATATAGATAAATGTCCATAGTCATAGAATATTTCTAGCTTGGAAAAATGTGTTTCTTACATATACATTTTTAGTTTCAGTTAACATTAATCATCATGAATTTGAAAGAAAATTACAAAACAGAAAGTGACGTGCCATCGGTTTTCAATTGGTTTACACAAAGAGAATAGCACTGCAATCAATGAATTTGGATTTTCTTTAGGACCACATAGTTTTTTTAAATATGAATTATTATATTAAAATTTTAGACAAATTATTTAGTTCTTTTAATATTAACTAAAATTTTATATTTTTTTTCTGAATTAAAAAAAAATCTGAATCAAGAATCTATAGGACTATATAAGGTCGTGTGTATGGGGCTGCTATAGCTTAAAAGACAAACGAAAACGAGGTCAAGTATGGTTAGCTGTAATATTGGTTTATAAAAAAAAATTTTATTCTCTAATTTATAATTAAATTAATATTTTAGTCCCTCATTATTTTATTTTTTACATATTAAAAATTATCACTTTTGATTCTTTATTTATTATTATTATTATATTAATTCCTCAATTTAAACTTAATTAACTTATATCAAGTGATCAAAAATAATAATTTTTATTAAGCAAATGATTATTTTAAAAAATAAAATAAATAAGTGAACAATTTATAATAAGTCAAATATTAAAATAGTTTTTTTTGTCGTTGTATTATAATTCAAACAGAGATAATGTTGATTAGATCAGCCTCTAATTATGGCTGGTTTGCATGCGTGGAGAATTATTCGTTCTTTCCTTAAGTGTCGTTTGAAGTTGGCTTGTTGTTGTTGAGTCGTGAGGCGACGTCGTTTTCAAAGTCGCTTACTTGCTTTTGAGAGTTCATTTAGACGCCGTACTAAGGGGGAAGCACATGATCCAGCAGACTCATTGTAATTGATGGCGTTTTGGACGTATAGAGAAGCATGAGATGGTGTTCACACATGTTTACAATTTGTCAACGTAAGAGTACAATGAAGGAGTACACACATTAATGCTTCTAGACCACTAAGGTATCGTGATTTTTTTATTCTTTTATATATATATAATTTTAGTTCCTCATTTTTTTAGTTAAAATATTATTTTAATTATCTAAAAATAAAAAATATTAAAATAGTCCTTTAAAAATAAAAATAAATAAATAAATTTAGTCCTTATAAAAGACTAAATTGATTTTTAGAGGATTTATATTTTATATTTTTTTAAATGATTTCATCTTTTGATAATTATTTTAATACTTTTTATTTTTGAAGGATCAATTAATTTTAAAATTAAAAGTGAGGGACTAAAACTATATTTTTCTTATATATATATATATATATATATCATATAATGAATATTAAAAAATTATATAAATTTAATGATTGATAATTAAAATTAGGATTCTCCACTTGATAATTTTTTATTACTAAAATTGATAAAATAAAAATATTAATTTAATAATCTATGTTAAATGAATTCTGTGATTACGATTTGTTTGAAAAATATAAAAAATTTAATATTAAAAAAATTAAAAAATTGGAATTAAAATAATGCAATTTGAGATAAAATTTTGAATGCCATTAAATATTATATACATATCTTTTATAAGTAAATATGAAATTAGACCAGAGAGAGGGAGAGAAAGGAGAAAAATAATTTTTTAAGCTATACACTCTCCTTTTTCATTTTCTTTCTTTCTCAGTCCGACTAGAAAGAAGATGCATTTTGCTTTTGCATGTTGAAAGTCAAAAAAAGGTTGTTATACTTCATGTACGACTAAGAGGAAATAACATTATGTTATTTGCAATTTACTTATAGTGTTTCCTATATATTTCTACTTCTATTATTTTTATACTCATTCAATTTATTATGCTTAAACAGCAAAAAATTATCTAGATGACAGTACTAATATATCATAGGATTAGTTGCAAAATATTGTAAATTAAGAGACAATTATTTCAATTCCAGGCAAATAATACATTAATATTAGAAAAATATAGATAAAACATTATTTTGATCATTTAATTATGAGTTATTTTTAATTTAATTAGTCAATAATTAATTGTATTCTCAATTTAATATTTTATTTATCCGTTTATTTTTTAATTTGGACTAAATTTAGTTAAAAGTAAAGAACTACATTGAAACAAGAGACTAAATTTAAAATAAATTAATAACTATGAAACTAAATTTATAATAAAATTTATTAAGATACTCAATTAAAAACCAACTAATAAATAAATTATAAATAATATTATTATAGTCAAAATTATTTTACTATAGGTTTTGATGGCGGCCTAACCCGTTAAAGATTCGTCCCATGGAACACTTTGTTGTCACATCTAAATCTAAATACAATTAGGATATTGGTATAAATAGGCATTGAAGTTTGAACATTCTAATCCCATTTCAAACGGGTCATTTCACTTCGTTTTACATATATAGTGGGAACAAAAGAAATCTGAGATATATACATTATCCTTTCATCATTACTACACAGTGTGTAGGAGAGCCTAATTAACTATAAGATTTTATATTTATAGATATGGGGGTTAATTTGGCACTCCGCGCATATATAAATGTATCTTCAATTTCAAGATGGGATTGTTTATCATCTAGGTTCATTGATTTCAAATATTGTATACAATTTATACACAGTACAGCTAAGAATATCCCAATTTAGGGTTTCAAATCTTATACTTTATGTATATAAATTCAAGACATTAGATTCTATTCTGACTTTGAATTCTTAGTCTTTAATTTTGTTATATAACGCAACTTACTCGCATATGTTCATTAAGAGAGGCCATCGTTCATTAAGGTTATGATTATAGCGTTGAAGAAACTTTAGAGACTTCGAAATATAGTAAGTTGTTGATATCTAAAGTATGATTTATTTTTGGCTAAACTATATATATATATTTTTAAGTCATTAATTTTATTGAAAGTTTTCGCTTTGGTTATTTAAATTTAATTGAGGTTAATTTAGTTTTTTTAACTTTATCTCAATTTTTATTTTTATTTTTTAATTTCATTTAATTATAATGATCTAGTTCCTTAACTTAATCTCATACTTTACCTTCATATTTTAATTTCATTTAGATTATAATTAATTAGTCCTTTAATTTGTAAAAATACTCAAATGTTTATCACGTTTTTTTTCATTCGGTGGTGTTAAAAAATAGGAACCATTTGAGTTGTTTTTAAAAGTTAGCTGACGACGTTAAAAATAAATAAAATTAAGAATTTGAAAGTAAAATATTAGAAAGTTAAGTAAGTAAATTAAAATTAATCAAATAAAATTTTTAAAAAAGTAAAATGTGGGATAAAATTAAAAGAAATGAAACCAAAATAAAGTTAAAGAAAAAAAAACTAAAACCTGAAAAAAATTAAAAGATCACAAATGTATTAACTTCTTGACCCATTTGATAAGATTAAAACCATTAAGTATTATTTGGTTCAAAAACAGTAATTATGAAGGAAAAATGAAGAAAACCTAGTAATTACGCACAAGCTGTGGAGATATGATCCATTTATACAATTCTACTTAAGAGTCAAATTTGAACCCTGATAAACATTATCATCAAGATGGTCCATTTTTCACTAAAATCTCAAGAATATTCTTGGACTTGATGATCCTTGTTCTTACCATCACTGTATTATAGTCTCTTTTGTATGCTTAGAATGCGTCTCATAAATATTATTGTTTGATTTAATATTTATTTTTTGAAATTAATTTTATTGTTCAAATTTTTGTTTATACATAAATAAAAAATAATTGTTTTTATATAAATGATAAAAAATTAATTTTTAAATATAAATTACAGTAATATAAAATCATGCTTAACTAAAATTAATTTTAAAAATTAAGGTGACATAAAATTACGCTAGCCAAATACACTATATATATCAGGGTTTGTTTTCATGAATCACTCTTGTGAGTTTTGTCATCTTCCTCTAGCCATCTGAATTTGTTCATTGTAATACGTAACCTCCTCTCATACTGTTTTAGCTATATTCATCTCATGCCGTTAATTGGCACATCGATATTTCTTCTTTAAGTAAATTATCCCCGTTTCTTCTAAGTTTCACAATTGAAATGTTCTTTAAAAAATTGAAATGAAAAGAAATATTACTTCCCCTTTTCAACTAAAAAAAATTAAATAATCTATAATAACAATTGGTACTATTGCTTTTCTTAGCTAATTTTGACAGTATCATATATGTGTATGCGCACTCGCATACATGTATACATCATGCATGCATACATGCGCACGTGTAAAAATAATGTGTAGTATGATCCCAAAATTAGGCAAGGAATTGAAGTCTAATTAAAAGAGTGTCAAATCTGAAAATGCCAATGGAAGGGCAAACCTTGACATAACAAGAGACTTATTTATAAAATATTTGGATATAATAATTATGAAAATTTTATATATATTGTAAATGCTCAGAATAATATAGGGATATATATATATGAATAGACTTATACATGAGAAATGAAAAGTCTAAAGCAGGAAGTAACATGGCCACGTCCATTTTTGACTTTGAATTCGAACAGTCACAGCTTCATTGGGTCACATTTACATACAAATTAAAACAGCCTCCGTATTTGAAGGGTTTTATTTTTGTCCTTATATATAAAGAAAATATGTATATGAGAAAACATTAATTTCAAGTGCGACTTCTAGATTTTTGTTATTTGAATTTTATGAGTGAATACTTCGTTGATTGGTCGGTTTAATCGGTGAACTCACTGTGCTTTTGATTCACTTGACCATTCAGATTGGTTGTTTAAAAACTGCTAGAACCAGTAAAATAAGCCAAATCCAATTTTATATTTTATCTAACTTAAAGTTGACACAATTATATATATATATATATATATATATATATATATATATATTTGTGATATATGTATATGTTAAAAGATCATTCGACCTGATCAAATCATTAAGTTATAAAATTTTATGTTATATATATATGATTGGATGTTTTAAAAGAAAATTTTAGCTTATCTTATATTCATTACAAAGTCTGATGATAAATATGTAAAATTATTTACGCCATGTAGATTAGACTCAGATATAGTCTCTCTATCGTGCGCGTGCCCAAATATATATATATAATTATCAGGTTTTTATTAAATTGTTTAATTAATACATAATAAGTGCATAATTAATTAATAATAAATATTATATAATGTAATTTAAAAATAATAATTATACACATACCATGATATATATAGTTAAAAAAATTATATACTTATTATATTTTAATTAAAACACACTATAACAAAAATATAAATAATTATATGTAAATTTATTATATGATATTAGATCGAGTAGAGGAAAAGTTTAGAGTTTTTAATCTTTCCATCCACTTTGAAAGTTGTTCAATCCCACCAAAATTGGTGTTCCGTTCATGGTTTTGTTCGATTAGAGTGTAAGCTTTTATATATATATATATATATATATATATATATATAGTAATCTTGAGGTTGTTAAATTTGATAAAATAAATGAATGGACCTAGTTATCGTGTACTGCTGCAACACAATGTTAATTAATATTATTATATATTTAATTTTTATAATTAGTGTAAGTCCTGCTGCTTTGTTTATTTCACAGAAAAAAAAAAAAAGTCTTTGTCAAAATTGAATGAATCATTTTTTCCATAATAAAAACTTAAAAAATTGAAAATTTACCATCCACCATATAGAAAAATCAATATCATCAAAATAAGATCTGTTAATTCTAGTAAATTTATAGAAGCACTATTTATTTGTATAATCTTTTATAAGCTGAAAATAAAACAATTTTCAGGCACAATTAAAAGAGAAGGTAATAAAAAAACAAGGGCTAGTGCATATAATATGAATTAAAATGAACAACTTACAGGCAAATTAATGTGAATGGAATATTGTATTAATAAGATAAGAAGACTGAAAATATAGTGAAAACACTGTTTTGAGTCAGAGGAAAAGAAAGAAATGGAAGCATTTGAATTTTCTAAGAAGGAAGTAAGTCGATTAAGGTGGTCTTATAACGTTATCTCTAATATATAGTTTCTCGTATCATTATACTAGTCATCCTATATAAAGGAACCATAAACTACGAGCCACTCTTGTTAAATTATAACTAGTTTATTAAATTATTTGTATGCACAAGAGAATATTAATTTATTTTATTATATGTCAATATTTTTTTTGTTGATTTCAAAAAATTATTTAAATTTTAAAAAGTTATTGATTTAAGAAATGGTTAATTGATTCATTAATTTTTTCATTTACTTCAAATAAATCTCAAACCTCAAAAAATAATTCATTAATTTTCTTATTCATTTAAAAAAATTCTCATAATTTAAAAAAAATTCCATTTAAGAAACAGTTAATTAATTATTTTATTATTAATTATGAAAAATTTATACACTTTAAAGAATTCTTAATATATATATGAGGAAAAAAAAAAGTCATTGAATGAGGAATTAAGAGTTTGATCAATGGAGCATTATCATCGATCAATAAAGCTATCATGTTAAAAAATAAATATTTTATGTATATATAATAGATTGTATGAAACTTTGAATAATTAGATCATAAATTTTTTTTATAAATTATTGTGATAAACAAAATTTTTAGTTGCAATTTTTTACAACAACCCTAAAAGTTCGTTGTTAAAAAAATTTTTATTCTAAAATTTATGAACATGCTAAACTCCTCCGTTTTCGCCCCCCCATAGTCTAATTCAGAATCCATCACAGTTTACACGCAAGAAAAACAGTTTATAAAAATTATCTAATTTATTGTTATTAACTCTTTTTCCTTTGTTCATAATTATCTTTTATTTTTTAATGTTAGCTTGTATTATACAAAAAAAAAAAAAAAAAACCAAGCTAATGGTGTGTGAGCGTGGCCTTGCAAGACTGTCACATAAATGGGGTCCATGAGCATGTGAGTTAGACTTTAGATATCTCACAACTTTGGTACAAATTATTAATTACATACACATAAAAGAAAAAAATAAATAAAGGTCATGAAAGAATAAAATATATTTTTGGTCTCATATCTTTCACAAAAATATCATTAGTCCATCATTTAGGGAAATATTCAAAATAAATTTACTTATTAAAAAATATTATATTTAGTCTCTCATTTAAAAAAAAAAAACTAGATTTAGTCATTAAAATTTTGAGTTTAAAGTTTCGTAAAAAGGTTAAATTTAATAATTTTTTTAAAATAAATAATCAAGTATATTATTTTTAATTGAATAATAGATTATTTTAAATATTTTAATAAATAAAAAAATTAAAATAATAAATTTGTTGTAAACAAATGACTAAAAAGAAAAAATTTTCATCATGGAAGGGCATGAATAAATACATTGAACGAAGGCAAAAGTAGGGCATGATGGGTGAAATATGTGTATGTGATGTGTGTGTTTGACTCTCACCTTTTAATGTCACTACTCTTTTTTTTTTTGGGTGATATAATGGAAAAGAGTATCCTCAATGGGGCACATGCCTCTCCAAACAATATATTCCTTTTTGGCGTAAAACTTAAACAATGCAATAAAGCAAACATCACTCTTACTTTTTTTACTTTCTGTTTCTTTCTCTTTTATTATTGTTTATTATTATTTTTGTAACACTGTTTATGCATCATCTCCACATAAATTGTGTACTATTGTACTTAATTTCACATGACTAACACTTGAATCCTCCATCTATGTCCAATCATGATAAAAAAAAGAGAAATTTTCAGTTAACCTGCATCATAAACTTTAATTATTCATTATGAAAAAAATTAAAATTATTGTAAAGAATTTAAGGATCATTTTTTTTTTTTGAATTTTGAAGGATTTTGTGCTGAGATTTTGAGATCTTGATATGGGATCTTTTTATTATGTATTAATAGGGTCACTGAAGATTAAAAAAAATTGGTTTCTAATTTTTTTAGAGTAATTTTAAAATTTAAAGTCATTTATAATAAATGTTTTAAAATTATGATCGTTAACTATAACTCTCCTTGATAAGAAGTCATTATAAGGGTTTTTTTTTTCTTTTAATGTATACGTCAATTAGGGTGAGATTTCTTTTTGTACATATTTTATTTTGATCTAATCTATTTAGGAGAATGAACTCACTTGTGTGTTAACTTTAAAGTTTGAATCCAAATAATCTATATATATAGTATATCTTTAAAAATAGTTTCATTTGTTAGTGAATTGTATATTCAAACCATCAATTATACAAAAAATAAAAAGATTGTGCAAGAAGGATGATATTTTATATTATACATTTATAACATCAATTCTCTGAGTGTACAGATTATAAATTTTAATTTATAAAATTAATTTTAAATATACAGTTACATCTATAATTTATAAATACAACAAATTTAAGTTAGAATTTTTCTATCACATCTTTATTCTTTTTTCCTTTCACAACTTTAATAATTGAAATGCAGTACATAATAAATGGTCCCAAAAAAAAAATGCAGGTACATAATAGAAAAAACAAAATAGGCTTTAAAATTTCACGCTTACTATTTATACTCCTCTTAGTGTCACTTAAAAAACTATTAAGTGGAACTAAAATATCATATATATAATCAGAAAGAATTAAGAAAATATATGTTAAATTACGTAAATTATTCTATTTGTTTATTTTTTTTCTTTTCCGTTAATGCGAGTCCATGGGGGGCCACATGGATTGCACGTGAGATTAGATAACAGAATATGTGATGTCAAGGACACAGAAGAGTTTGTAACGCGTTTTTTTGGGTTACGAGAAAATGAAAAAAAGATGAAAGGCTAAAAAAGAGATAATCAAAACACTTAAAGTTAAACAAAGCGCGTTTAATTTTACTAAACCAAATGATTGCAATGTTTCATCTAACTTGTCCTTTTTTGTGCCCCCTAAATCAAAGTAAATGTTCCCACTCTCGTCTTCTTTCACATTAAAGCCTGCCAAAAAAAAATTTTTTTTTTTGCCCCAATTTGAAAATTAACTGCATATTGCATATAAACCTTCCTTGATTTTATTTAATTTTACAAAATTTATTTACATTTTTTTTAAGAAAAATGTGTTTTATTGAGAAAAGTATTAAATTGGTATTTTATTTTTACACATTGTGAAAATTTGGTCTCTCATAAATTACCATGACAAATTAGTTTTTAAAAAATTATATTTATACAAATTTAGTCTCTCATTAATCTAAATAAATGAACTAGTTTTGTATAAATTTAAGTTTGTGAATGATTAATTTGTATAAATTTAAATTTGTGAGAGATTAATTTGTCATAATTAATTAATAAAAGATCAAATTGTCACCAAGTATAAAAATAGAGGACTAATTATATATTTTTCTTGAGTTTTATTAAATGTTTTTATTTAGATATCATTTTTGGTGCATTTAAGTGTATTCATATTGATTTATATAATTTTTTGTTTTAAATATTAATTTAAAAATAATGATATTAAAATTATGTATATATATTATAATGGAGTGTATTAATTTATTCAAAATTATAAATTGTACAAAATTTTTACCTAAGATTAAAAAGAACGCAAATTTTACATTTTATTTTTCTCTGAGCTTATAATTAATATCGATGACGGTCAAATCAATTTGTCCTATATAATTTAACGTTGGTTAGTTTGTCAACTTTTGCAATTTGTTGGTAATAGTACCACTTAATTATTTTGTAACTTTCTTATTTTAATTTTGATTAAGCTACATTTTATGGCATTTTCAATTTATATATCTTTACTTCCTCAATCTTGATAGGAATTTAATGAAGAAATGGGCATTTTTCTTGTTAGATAGTATAATAACACTGTCCGACAATTTTTATTTAATAGTTTAAATTTTTAGAAATTCTGTAATCAACGAATTCAATCTTGGTGCTCATTTTTCATGACTCAGTTTCTATTCATGGTATATTAATTATATGAAATTTTAACACAAAGTATGATAATTACATTTGTCCAAAAGGTCGATTTTCTCGCCATGTCTGATTCTCTTGTCCCTAACATTGGAAAAAAAAAAAAAAAAGGAAAAGAACTTTCCAGGTCAATAGTTGTTTTGACAAGAAATCCACGAAGGATTGCTCTGTTTCTAGGCATTGCTGACTCAAACTATAACAGCTTTCTTGTTTACTTTTTTTTTTTCTTCTTCTTCTTTGTCCATTCACTTTTTTTCTCTCTGGAAAATCATTGCATTTTATTGTAGACCCATCAATTATTTTTTTTTTCTTTTCCTTTTTTTCCCTTTCTTTTTCTCTATTTTCCCCAACTTTTCAAAGGTTTGGCTCACAAAATGACTAATGAATTAGCATCAAGCAGCATCATGACTCATATCTACCACATAACTAAATGATATTCTTTTATTGAAAATTTTCTCAGTATGATTTGCCATTAAATTAATTTCTCTACTAGATATAAATATATATATAATTATATATAACCTAAGAAACAAAGATAAAACCATTATCATTGCATTTATGTCCAGAGAGGCTCCCAAGCCCAAGCCGAGCCGAAGCTGTTGTTGTCATCTAAGAAGCAGCTTGTATCGACGAGCTGTGGCGGCTGAGCCGGCTGAGCTGCCGCCATCATCATCATGTGCGGCTCTTGATTAGATTGGCTCATTTCCATGCAAATTAGCGCCACCAAATTGGCTTGCTGGCACTGCATGTTCACCAGCTCGGCTTGCGCTTTGGCTAATTGAGCTTGCAGCTCGCTCACTTGCTTCTGAAGCTGGCATATTGCTCCTGCACATCCATACACTGGGTCTCTTATCCTCGCATTTGCTTCGTACACCATGCTGCTCACAGCATCTGCTCTCTGAGACTCCGGAAGTTCCTGAAAATTATTGCAATTTCAGTGTAATTTCAAAACTCTCATCGTGATTAACGACGGTCTTAGCAGTTCGTAGACTACAATTTGACCTCTTTGTAATGGAAATTGGAGTAATTTGAAAAGTTGGAGAATGAGTAATTCTCATTCGCACTATACTGAGAACACAATTGAAGAAGAATTTGCGTATTTGAAGATTTGGATTCTTTTTTCTTGTCAATATGTCAATGGTTAAACAGAAAATTAAGAGATGAACAAGAAAAACCTTTACTATTGAGAATTGATGTGTTGGGAAGTTAGAAAACAGGCCATTATGCCTATCAATTAGGTAAAGCTCCTCGATGGCTTTTGCTTCAACTTTTGACCAAGAAACTATGATTTTGTTTCTCTAAGATGATCAAACAATTATAACCAAAAAAAGGGAAAAAGAAAAAGAAAGAACGGGAGGATTTTCCTGAAGCAGGACTTGGAGGAGAAGGTGTTTGATGAAAGTCCTGAGAGAAAGAGAACGAAGGAAGGTGAAAGGTATGCGACGTACCTGCAAGAACTTGATGATGTTGCTGGCTCCGAAGACTCTGTGCGCAATGGTGAACTTGAGTGGATCCGTCGGGGGGAAATAGGGGGCCAACACGCACTTCTCGACGCAGCGGCGTCGGAGGATCTTGCAGGCGGCGCAAGGCGAAACCACCACCGGCGGTGGCGGCGGAGGAGGGGACGGCGGCGACTGAGGCTGTGAAGGAGGAGACGGAGAGGAAGAGGGGGAAGAGTTGGAGATCATAGTGGGTTTGAGTTTGTACTCCATTGGAGATTGGGAGGCAAAAGAGATTGAAGAGAAGAGAGAAAGATAATTCTTATTATCAGATTAGATCTCTCTCAGCTTAACAGAGCACGAAAAAGCAGGGGACGTGTGAGGCTTATATATAGAGAAAGCCCGGGAAGGGCAAAATAGATACAAGAAAAAAAAAAAAAAAAAAACAATATGGTCTTTTGCCTATGGGAGTGACTCATACGTATTCCACAAGCAACGATGACCTTGTATCTTGAAGTCACTTCTTAACATGTATTATTGCCTGCTTGGAATATCTTTTCACCCTACTAGAAGTAGTAATAGTGTTGGGTTTTGTCTCAATTTAAATTTTCTTTCAATATAATTTCAAGAATACTTCTTATTTAAATTTTACTCCAGACTATATTTTTTTAATTAATTGATTGACCTTAAAGTTATTTGGTGTTTGAAAAGAATACAAATTTGTTTATATATTAAAATGAGAGCAAATTTTATGAATCGTCTTGTTTAGTTTTATGTTGACTTTCCTTTTCAAAATTATATTTATCCTCTGAATTATTATTTACGTCCAATTAGAGAAAAGTTACTTGCATATTTAATCAAAATTAAATTTTTACAACTGTCATATAAATACATACTTAGTGATTGTGTTAATTTTGGTTTGAGGGTTGTGAGTTGAATTTTTATTATTTTTTAAAACTTGTTCTACAAGGCTAACTTATCTATTTATAAATTTTCAAGAATCAAAGTTAAATAATTTGAATAATTGAGAGACATTGCATATTAAAATAAAGATAAAAAAATATTATTTTAATTTTTCACTTTTTGTATAAATGTCAATTTAATCTTCCACAAATTTATAGTATTAAAATGATTACTAATAATAAAAAATAATTCCTTCTTTAAACATTCATAACTACTTAATTTGAGAGAATGCATACAAATTAATTAATGAAAGATCAAATTGATATTAAATTAAAAAGTAAAAGATTAAAATAATTATTTTCTTAAAAGAAAAAACTAAGATATTTTTGTCTTAAGCTTAATTCCCTTTATCAAAAACCAAGTCTGTATTTATTATCTCAATTTTCAAATTTTTTGTCACCCTTGTACAACTTATGTGATTGAAGGTAACTCTGAATTCACTGGATACAAGCTCCTACAGTTATTATAGAAAGATTATAATGCGTTAGTTAATACCTTCGATTCTTTTAATGTTAAATTAACACATGGACATTAAACCATGTTATTAGGTATGATTCGATGAGGATAATATATAACTATTATCATAATTATTTTTTTAATTTAGAATTTTAATGTTCGTTATGCATGTGCCAAAATAGAAACAAAAATGAATTTATAAATGTTACATCTAGCTAGCTACTAATTAAAAGGAACATTCTCAACTTTTTTAGGTCAAATGAGATCGATGGTGCTGATGTGTAAAAGTTTGACCTTGGTGAGTTAATCTTGAAATGTGCATGAATGATAATTTTCTGGTTAAGAAGTTATCTTTATTGTAACAATGATAATCATGGTAAATGACTAAATGTGATTATAATGATAATAACTTGATAGTGATATGTTAAACAATAATGATCTATAATAATTGTGGAATATTGGTGATGATATATAATAGTAAAATAATAGTAACGAAGAGCTGGTGACAGAGGAAGGTGAAGGTGAAGGTGAAATTAATATTGAAAAACGTACTAAATTTAATTTTTTATTTTTGTTACTATTAATTTCCTTGTTAACTGCTAAGTAAGTTATTGGGAATAGTATAATATGAACATGAAGAAAATTTGCAGCCAAGTTTGTTAAGTTAGGCATGCAAAAGAAGAGTACTATATCCGCAATGGATTGTATATTAATTAATTGAATTTTTTTTATTTTAAATATGTATATATATAGTAAAATTTGGTTAAGCATGTATACATGACAATATTTTAATCATAAATTTCATCATTTAGAATGATAACATTTTACGTTTATATATATAAGGTATATCTTAATAATAACGTATTATATATACACGTATTTTAGATTATTTTTGGCATTTAAGTTATTTTTATTATTATGATATTTATATTTATAATTAAGCATATGAAGGTCAAATTGTACCATGTGCAGCTAATTGAGCCCAAAAAATTGACAATATATTAAAGTGATCAAGAAAGACCCAGAAATTCGAATATTTTCTAATTTAGCCAGCTATAAATATTTTTATGCAAAATCACATGCATTTTCCTTTTTTGACCCAAACAATATATATGTACAATCTACTATTTCTGCAAAGTAATGAAGCGAAAGCTCTATAATTCACAATGAGGAAATGACGAAAATGTTTAATATACGGTCGGCAGCATCAATTTGTTTTAGCATAAAAAAATGAGTACTATTAGGCCACGTCATACCTTTAAATATTTTTTTTTTCAATCAAAATGTTTTTTAATTGTGAAATATAAAATCAATATTTTAAACGAATCCTGTTTAAAATAAACTGAAATTGCAATAAGAGTTAACTGGCTGTCCATCATTGTCGTACAACACAAAAGACCGCATCAAGAATGGATTTAAGAAGTTTTAAAATTTAAAGTTTTATATAGAATTTTATCTTATATTTTTTATTTAATTATTTAATTTATAAGAACTTGTTTCTTTTAGATCATAAAAATTTGTTTATCTTAATTTAAATATTTGATCTAAAAACTTTTGTCCATTTAAAACTAAATCCTAGACTTGTTCCTAATCTAGCCTCGCACATGATAACCATTGATGAAATTTTAAACTACATATAAAATACATACATTAATTATCATATTGTTTTGAATCTATTTCTGTTAATTAAGAATATGGAAGGTAATAAAAACTGAATATTGAAGACTTAATTACTGCGTTTAAACTAATATAATTTCATAAGCTATGGTTGATGCTTATTATATAATATATGCAGCAGTAACTTCACAAGAAGCAGCAAGCTACGCTTCATTATAGATGAAAACTTAATATATATCGAATATGGTAGACTTATAAATGATCAATAATTTCTTGATAATCTTAATTTAGTTGGCCACGAGATCAAAATTTAGGGTTTTAAATTACAGACTTCAACCCTAGTTACTGCCTAAAAGTTATACATATCATCCTTAGCTTGGATCCATTAATAATGAGAATGGAATACTAGGTAGCTAACTGTTAATTTGCTTCTCTGTGTGTAATTTTATTTGAAAAAAAGTACACTTTTAATCTTTCACTAATTGAAAAATGTTATATTTAAGTTTTAATTTTTTAAAGAAATATTAAATTTAGTCTCTTAAATTTAAATAAAAATTCTTTCCAACAACTAGAGGGGATCTCTTTATGTACTAAAAGGGAATCTAATGGCTCCAAATTTTTTTATAAAAAATATTTTATTTAAATAAAAAATAAAGTATTTTTAAAAATAAAAAATTCATTAATATTTTAAATTATTGATACAAAATGATATGTGGTTGGGAAAAAAGACTAAACTATTTCTAATATCTTACAATTTATATTATTCTTTAACAAACATACAATTTTATATTAAAAAAATGATCTAAAACATTAATTTATTTTTATTTTTAAAAATATTTTATAAAAAATCTAAGACCATTATATCTAAATCTAATGATCCTAAGCTATTACTGTAGAAAGAGATCTCCTTTAATTAGAGTTTAAAATTCAGGGTTTAGGGTTCATTGGAGGGAATCTATGCTCCTTAAATTTAAGGCTTAAAATTTGATACATGAAAAATTTGATAATTTTTTGAAAATGAAGGAATAAATACGATATTTTTTTATTAATGAGGAATAATTTTAGGTACTTCAATAAGTGAGGAAACAAGATGATAATTTTGTGTTAAATGAGGACCAAAAATATATTTTTCTCAATTTTTTTGGATATGTTTTCATTTGAACCATCATATTCCATTTCAAGCCCTAGATAGCCTAATGAAAAAAATACATGACACATTCTGTGGGTATGGATCAGCAGAATTCAGCTGCAGTATATATTATTACCAAGCAATTTATTGTATATATGCATATTTTACGTCTGAAGAATACAATATCTTAATTAAATAATTAACGACACGTAATAACTGAGATATCATTCGGACAGGTAGGGGACAACCAAGCTCGATCTAAGAAGCTACAGGGAACAAAGTACATTACGTAATTAATGAATATAAGCATGTTCTTTCCTAAAAAGGAAGGTTTATGCCAGTTTTCTAAAAGAACAAAATAATTAAAAAGAAAAATTTTTATACATTTTTCCCCTTCTTGTTTTCATGTTTTAATTTTCAACATTATTCTTCTTTGTTCCCCTTTTTTCATTTTTACCTAAATCTTACAATCAAATATTAGAAAGCATGAATTCTTAGTTTACGTGCCTTTGTAAATATTCCAAAAAGGGCAAAAAAAAGTTACCTGATTTCTGCTCTAATTCATTCACTGTAATATACCTTACTTTGTTGACACTTAACTAAAAGAAAACACGTGTACAATTGATCACGTTCTTCAAAGTTCAAAGTCAAAAAAACTTATATGTATATGTGTGTGTGTGTGTCTCTCTCTCTCTCTTTCTCTCTCTCTATATATATATCCAACTGCAACAAACAATATGACACGTGATCAAATCCTTCGTCCCACATGACTATTTTCGATACATTGAAGAAATGAATATGAACCAGAATTTGCTAGAATATCTGAAAACTAGAGGCTTTGAATGAAGTTCTTTCAAAGTCAAGGAAACATAAACCATACATATACCATATTCAATTCCTGTGGTTCAACTGTTATATATAGTTGTTCGTAAGTGATAGTTATCACACAGATTCATCTCCCTTAACCCTAAAACCTGTTACATGGATCAGAGGGATAATGATAGGGTTGCTTTCAATCATGGATCAATGAATATTCATATACTTCAAACTAAGTGGTTTGGTCGTCACGTAGTGTAACAGTAACGTGGGACTTCTGCTCTTTCAAACAATCACCTACCTGATGCATTAATAGTTGTTTTGGTTAATTTGCTTCCCTTCACGTGAATAAAATCCAGATTTGCATGTGCATCCATGGAATTCGTTCCCTTCTTTGTGTTTTCCTCACTATTTGCGATACAGCTGCAAAAAACCTAAGCCATTTTTTATACCTCGTCTTCTTCTTCTTTTTCTTTCTTTTTCTTTTTGGTAGGTATTTAGATTTCTTTTTTTTTCTTTTCGGCTTTTTGAATCTAAATTTTCACCCGAGGTAATGATATAAGATACTAAGAATGTAATCTTTCATAATATTTATTGCATTAAGATTAATATGCACTACTCATAAAGTGCTCTTTAGATGAACGAATTCGGGTTAATATTTAATAATGAGAAATATTATCTCTTCGTACTAAGTAAGTTAATTAAACCCTTCTAATTTGGTTATTTTAGCATCAAAATATTCATACCTATATATTACAAAATTTGTCCATTCGAATCTGGGTTTGGAGATTAAGAATTTGCGTCTGAGTCTTTTAAGGGTCTAGGGTCAGAGACAGTGATACCTCGTCACAATTATTAATTAATTAATGTCTCAAAAGATTATAATCTTAGCTGCTTAATTAGCTAGCCCTCATTGCATCATCGTACGTGTTGTATGAACTAATAAGCAACTTCAAATAAGACAAGTCATAACATGATAAAAAAAAAAGAACTCAATATTCTAAAATTCGTGTAAATAGATTTGGATTCAAGCATTTATTGTGATTCAATTAAAAAAAAGCGGGGGGGGGGGGGGGGGGGGGGGGGATCATAAAGACTAATAAATTTGTTACCGGCTAAAATATGAGTTTGGAAAAAAAAAATTCTTCTTATCCAAATAATTAATTTGAAAAAAACATACTTTTAGTCATTCACTTATTGCAAAATTATTATTTTAATTTTTTACTTATTAAAATACCTAAAATACTTTTTCATCTATTAAAAAATATTACACTTATTTTTTTATATTTCAAAATATATATATTTAGTTCTTTAAATTTAAAGTTAAGGTTTGATAGAAAAATTGTATTTAATAATTTTTTAAAACAATGAGACAATTTTTTTAACAAATGAGAGACCAAAAATGTGTTATTACTTAATTAATTCCTACTTGTCGAGGAGGTAGCCAATTTGAGTTAATATTATGGGGAGGGTATAGGGACTATGTGTATATATAGGGCTGGCTGGCTAGCTAGCTGGAAGATGCCCCTAGTGTTGAGTGTATTGAAAATTGTGAATTAAGCAACTGCATGCATATGCATGCATGCGTGCCCTCAAAGTTCCATGTTTTGAAAAATGTTCTTCACATTGTCAAGGGAAGAATAAACCCCACAATTTTTTTTAAAAAATATATATCACCCTATACTTATAGTCAAATTGTGTCGTAATTTGGCCCAAAACAATGTTCCGAGGACACGTCACAATTAGGAAAAAAAAAAAGAGTTAATAGAGAATTACAATTAAGAATTATAAGTTTAAAATATTCACTATAAAGAACTTTAAATTTTCAAATTATTTCGAAGGACATAGGATCAAAATTTATTTTACTCTAAAGAATTAATTCTATTTTAGAATTTTGAATATTTATAATAAAAGGATCCTAGAACAAGATCGTTTAAATTAAAAGGATTTTAATTCTTAAATTTGTTAGAATAATTTTAATATTTAAGATTTTCTATGATAAATATTTTAAACTTATGATCATTAGTTGTAATTTTTCTTAAATAAAAAGGTGTCATGATTTCTATTGCAATTCAGTAGCATATCATGTCATTTGGACGCACATTAATTAATTCATTTCTTCAATCTATTACAAAATAAGACAATTTCTTCCGACCATATTTAGAAAAAAAATTATCAGCTAGAATTTGAACTTGTGATAATATTACCGCTTGGCTATAAAGAATATTTTAATTCAATAAATATATGGTGAAATTTTTATATAAATTAAGTATTAATTTTGATCTTATATATACACACACATAACTAATCAAATAGAGAGGCTATATATATAACTCTTAAATTTTTGACATTGAAGAATAACTCATTTCTTATTTTGATAAGAGTACGAAACTTCAGGGGTTTGTTCATTTATAAGAAGATCGTAACCTATATATACAAATTGAGAAAAATATAATTTTAATTCCTTAATTTTTACTCTAAGATCAATTTATCCTCTAAATATAGAAAGTATTAAAATAGTCATCTTAAAATATAACTCTTCAAAAAATAATAGTCCTTAAAAAATCAATAGGTTCATCAAATTAGGGACCAAGTGAATTTATTATCTTATTTTTAGAAGATTATTTTAATACTTTATATTTTTTGAAAGGCCAAATTAATACTTTAGCTAAAAATAAGTGACTAAAGTTATATTTTTCTCTGTACAAATTAACGATGCCTGCAAATTAAACAGTAATATTAGCCGTTTGAGAGTGTGTATTATACTTCTTATAGGAAATCTCTTTTCTCATCAATGTGACGTGGATAAAAAATATGCTTTACTGACCAATTAAAAAAAAGATGCTTTAAACCTCTTATGGAGTCATAATTAAAAGTACAGATGACAAAATCATTTACTACTTGAGCTCCACTCAACTAATTGACATGTGAACTAAGGACAAATAAACAACACCGATTGGTTAATTGCTGTTAATATAGATTATGATAAATTATTATTATACTCCTTTAACTTTATTTAAAGTTGTAAGTTAATCCTTTAAATGTGAAAAATATATACGTACCAAAATAAGTCCTAATGTTTTAGTTGTCTTATAAATACCATATATAATAACCTAATAACTAAAAGGATAATCATAAACTTACAAATTTGAATTTAAATTTACTCTGAGTTTACATTGAATTAATTTATTATACTTAAATATAATCATAAATTTATAAATTTGAATAACTAACTCGTGTATATATATATATATGTTTATATAAAGGTTTAATTGCTAGTCCGTCGCTCAAAATTCAAATGCATCCTTATGTATGATCTAAAAAGTTTACAAGTAAATCCTTATAATTATAGAAAGACTTCGAAAATGTAAAGAAAATCTTTAAAAAGATATCTAAGGTTGTAAATTTAGCAAATATGAATGAATGATCAAATCTATTGATTAATATTGTCTTCAAAATAAAACATATGAAGATCAAAGTCAAAACCTTGATGATGTAATTTGCAAAGGCATTAGAGAAGTGCTCCTGGACAATATATATAAATGAGTGTGGAGAAAATATGAAAGACATAGGATTCTGAAAAGTTTAGCAAGGAATAGGAGAGCATAGTGATGAATGCTACCACAAAAGAAACATGAATATGCTTTAGCAACCACCATCCTCGTCCTCAGCCTCAACTACTATCCTATATATACCTAATGGCCTATATATCACCTTGTAGTAGTGACAATGACTTAAGCCTAAGATCCTGCTGTGGCTAACACATTACTACATATTGGTAGGCCCTTTCTCTAATTAGCCTCCACATCAACTATATATAGATGTCATAGATAAATAAATCACCATGTTTTATGAATATCACTTTAATATTGATCTTATTTTTGTTGAATTATAATTAGTAATGATTATATGTTTGACATATTTATTATAAATACTTTTAGATTTTGCAATTATTTTAAAAGATTTAGACACTATATTTTTTTTTATTTTAAAAGACATAGTAGTAGAATTATTAAAAAAATAATAAAAAATTCATAAAATAATGTCATTTAGAATAAAAAATTAAGGGTTTTAAATTTTAAAGGAACTAAGAACTAAATATTTTTATGTGAAGAGAACTCTAAGAACACACATAATAAAATTGTTTTAAAGTTGGGTTCCAGAGTCCTAGTCACAAGGACATCTTCAAAATTGAAAAAAAAAAAAAAATCCTAAATCCTTCAATTTAAAGTTTAAGATCCATCATCATAATTATCTTAAAATTTGTAGTCCTTTCTTTGCTCAAAACGTTATTCATATATATATATATATATATTTGAACTTTATGTCATGACTTAAAATTTTCGGCTGGGTTTTTGGTTTAAATTTCCAACATATTTTCGTTTTAAAGTCCGTATAAGGCTCAGGCCTACCACCACTTTATATAAAATGTAGAAGTCCAAAAAAAGATCGTGACATTTCTTTGGGAAGAAAATAATGTCATTCCCTCTTCCCCCCCCCCCCCCCCCCCCCCCAAAAAAAAGTTTTTCCAAAACCACTTGATAATTTTTTCCTCCTCATGTTGGAAAAATATGCCATTTTGTAACATGGGTTTCTATTGAGAAGTCTAAGTCTTAGATTAGAGACTACTTAATTTAATATTGGTTTAATTCCTATATATATATATATATATATATGGTCAAGTTTTTGTGTTTGAGCTTCATCAAGTTTTTCCAGACTTAAAAGTCTTTTTGATTTAGTCATTCTACAACGTAGTCGCAACACTTCTTCAATTGGACAATTATCTTGGAAAATTTTGTATAGTTTATCGTTTTAATTTTTTTAAAAATAATTATGTGGAGAAAAATACTTTTGATCTTTCTCAACTGGGACTGGGTCAGTTTTCAAGTCTTCCCCTTGTTAATTTTCTACCTTTTTATTTACTTTTTATTTTCAATTAATTAATTATTAATATATTATCAATAAATTTTAATAAAAAACAAAGAGCATCGATCATGCATTGTATATATACTTCAGTATTTAAAATCCATAGATAGTTTGCTTAGTCAATATTTTTATTTAATGCCTAATATCATTGTTACACACACACACATATATATGAATATATATATATATATATATATATATATTCTAATTAGTAACTTTTTTTTCCCCAATTGACTCAGTTATATTCTCGAGAAATTAATCTGGAGTTACTTTTTCTGGCATAACAAAGTCAACAAAAATAATTAATTAGCAAAAGTTAAAGAAGAGGGAGATAGTTGCAGCATCACATATATGCTTTTCAAAAGTTAAAGAACAAAAAGTTAACATTTTGATTAATATTAAAATTATATAGTCTTTTTTGTTTTCAAAATTACATCCCCTCCTTGAAGCCAAAAAAAGAAGTTTATCTCATCAGCTTTCTCCCAACGTTGAACAAGCTTTACAAAATCAATGACAATCTCTTTTATTCATTTAAATAATATATATATATATATATATACACACACACATATACACACACACAAGCTTGGAATATATAGTTGCAGCATTTTTATTTCCCTTCATACATTAAAATTTCAGATGCTAAAATTAAAGAATACTGGTATACATCGTATATACAGTGAAAATAAAATGGATCACTGTTATAGTCTTTTTATGCTGTATATTTTATAAAATAATTTATAATTGTTGGGTCAAGTTTTTAAATATTTATAACAGTTAGATCTAATTTACAAAAGTTATTGGCTTCAGTTTCAAAAAATAGAAAATTTAATTTTTAAACTTTAAATACAAAATGTTATATGATGTTGTTAATTTAATATGAATTGTTGAATGGTTAAAACAACAAAACTTTACAGACAATCTAAAGTCTAGATTAAGTGAAAAATAAGCATTCAAATTTCATATCCATTAATTTTGCTATAATTAATCTTCCAAGTACAAATGCAAATTCAAAATTAACTTTCACATCAAGCAGATGTTTTCACTGAAATATATTCTAATTACTTATAAACAATCTTCGAGTGTCCATCAAGACCGATTTCTAATTACATGCACTTGGACTTTTAGATGATAATCAGACACGACATTTCGAAAATAATTATTCCTATCTGGTTGGAAACTAGAAAGTTCTATGACTCAAATGTCAAACTATTCTGCATGATAGCCTCTAATCAAATTCCTAAAGAGGCTTTTTTAAAAATAGAAAAATTAAAAAAAAAATTAACTACTCTATAATTGGATGCTTTTCAAGCAGTTAATTTCAAAGCACTTGAAGCAGCCATATATATATAGCATGTGAGATGGATCATTGATATTAATTAAGGACAAACCACACATTTGTAATTATTATAGAGTGTTACTTGGCACGTTGTTTGGTGCAGAAATTCTTGAGAGTTGACAAGTCTGGATAAAACACAAGTATACTTTTCAAAATGAAGAATATGTTAATCTATAAGAGATGAAAATAATGAATCTCGTCAACCTAATTAATTAAGAAGACTTTGATAACATCAATGATGATTTCCTCTTGCAAGAGGTTTTGATATGCATATATATATATATATATAAAAGGTCTAAAAGTTTATTTGTATATTAAAATAAAATTTTGTCTCCAAAATTATTATTTTCACCAAAATCTCATTTACATAAAATTTATAAAAAAAGAAACATTATTTTTTGCATTAGATAAATTATATTTATGATAAAAATTAGTTTTTCAATATAAATCACTGACATACAATTTGATTACATTTGACAGAAATTAAATTTATAAAATTATACGTTGATCTAAAATTAAATTACACGCATATTTTTAGTCTTTTTAATATTGTAAAAGTACTACTATTCTCTCTCTCAGACACATTTTAATTAAATTATTATTGTCCTTCAATATTTAAAAATAATGCAATTAAATATTTTTGTATGCAATTTAGCCCATGTGATAACAAAAACCATAAAGCTGTAGTTAATTTGTATACATATATATATGTGATTTGGCCACATGGACTAACTACATTCATAACAACTAATAAATTTTTATTCACATTTAGAAAAATAAATTGCAAAAAGAAAAATCTTACATGATTAAAGCAGGATCTAATTAATTTGAAAATTGAGCGAATTCACATAACCTACATAGATCTATACGTATAAGCAAATTAAAATACCATTTTTTCGAAACAAAAGTAACACAATAATTAATGACAAAGCTGCATTATTTACAAGTGTTGAAAGACGAATTAAAATTAGAAAAATCAACTTAAAACTTCTACACTTCTAGAAATTAAGACTCAAAATATCCTCAAATTTATATCTTAATCAATGAAATAAATATTAAATTATATATATATATATATATATATATCTCTCTCTCTCTCTCTCTCTCTCTCTCTCTCTCTCTCTCATGAATTTGATTAAAATTTTCTCCACCTAGTGGACAAAACCTAAGTGATTTTGGACACCTACAGAAGAAACAAGATCATACATGTTTGTCTTTAAAGAGGAACCATTTTCATTGGATTAATGCAAGAAAACTGGCTTCCAATATTATTCAAATATACGCGTCCAGCGTCCTTGCTTAGTTGGCTTTTGATTCTTCAACTTCCTCACACGCTTTCTTTCTTTTAATTTATTCAGATATATAGTTTTGCTTTAATATTTTATGGTATATATATATATATATATATTATGATTTCTAAACATGAAGATTACGTACACAATAGCCTCTTTATGGTAGGAAAGCCAAAGGGAGGAGGAACAAGGATCTTTGAAAGTAAAACAAGAGATATATTTAGTGGCAAAGTTTGGCGTAAAGTTGAATCAAATTAGTCCAGATATATGCAGTGTGTCCAAATCAAAGAAAATAAATTATAAAAATAATCATGTACACATACTAATATTGTATTTGGATTAGATGTACAAATTTAGGTTAACGTGATTTTGTAGATTTTATTTTAGTCAAAAGTAAGTTTACATAGTTGTGATTTATGTTTAGAAATTTTTATCTAAAAAATGATTTTGTCTATCAAAAAATTTCATTTAATACAGAACTAAGTTTTTTTTCCTGAGTTTTAATTTGGAGACCACAAAAGTAATTTTGGTGTGCAAACAGCTTTTTAAGCAACGCACTGTAACTCTTAGTCAATGATATGCGTGTTTCTTGTTCAAAAAAATTCAGTAGATTTCAAAGTTTTGAAGAGAAGATGAAGCAGCCTTTCTTGTTTCTACCATTATATGATGACAACTTCGAAGACATCTGTGTGCAAATGCAGGTTTCCCAAGTACTCAGTTTTCAATACTTGCAACACATAATCAAAATTCCCTTTTTTTTTTTTTTAGTAAAATACTTTTTAGTTACTTACTTATTACAAAATTATTATTTTGATTCTTTATTGATTAAAATATATAAAACGATCTATTACTTATTAAAAAATGTTACACTTTATCTTTCCCTTTTTAATAAATGCCAAATTTTATTTCTTAAATTTAAAACCTAAGGTTTAATAGAGAGACTAAATTTAATAATTTTTTTAAAAATATAGAACTAACTGTGATATTTTTCATTTAGTAAGGAATCATTTTAAATATTTCAATGAGTAAAATATCAACATGATAATTTTATGATAAGTGAATAATTAAAATGGTGTTTTTCTCTTTTTTATTTTTTCATATAAGATATTGATGAAGCACATTATTTTTCATTGAAAATTCACTAATTTATGAGGTCTAAGACAGAAGAGTAATGTTGTGTGATGATGCCAAGCACTGTGAAGGTGATGGAACATATCATTGAAGAAATGGTTGGATAGCACTTAGCCATATATGCCCCAATTCAAATTACCAACTTCCCATTATGCTATTCTCCCATTCTTGGTTTATCCAAGTGTATGTAATATATATATATATATATATATATATATATATATATATATATATATATATATATATATATTAGCCATTAAGTGTATGTAATATTTAAATATGACTATAAGCACATAATAATGAAGTACAAAGCTGTATAGTAGATCTCTACTTTTGATGATGTGGATGATTTGATTTGATTTTGTTTTACTTTATTGAATTCAGAATGTAAATAACGTGAAGTGCTTAAGTTAATGACTCAACATAATAGTTAAAAAAAAAAAGATGAAAATTTTATATATCAAAATTTGCTCATAAAGTATCTAGTAAGATTTTTATCCGAAGTTCTAATTAATTTTATAATTATAATAAAATTCAATAAAAAAGCATAATTTAGGGAAATTATTAAACATTTAAAATGTTATAATAATGACCAAATTTAAGGTCAAAATTAGACTTGACAGTCTTTAATTACAGGTTAGTTTAAGCATTGGGTTTTTAATAAATTTCTTGGATTGATATTATAAGATAAGCAAGTTCACCCAAGTTGAAAGTTATATCTTTAGAAAGTCACATTACTAATTTAGATACTTATTTCCTACACGTTACACGTTAGCTAATCCAAACACTGGTAAAATTTTCTTTTATTTGTTTAAGAAAATGCAATTATGATATTAATTTTGCACTTTTAATAATCATTATCTTTGTTCATTCTTATTTTGTAATTTTTTTGGTAACTATATATATATATATGTGTGTGTGTGTCAAATGTCATGCAATTCTACAATATATCACGAGTCTGGATTCTTAAAAATTTTTAAGAAAGGTAAGAATTCAATAATTAATATTAAAAAAATGTATAATTTAACGATTTAGATTTATTTTAATAATCACGTATAGTAAAAAATTTTAAATTTTGAATGCACAAAATTCAAATTTTGATCTAATAATTTATATTTTAAAAAATACATAGTTCAACCACTAGCAATTTTTTTTTTAATAATAAATACTGGATGTCCAAACCAATATATCGTAATAATAGAGCTAGCTAGCTAGCAGTCCAATGGAAATGGATAGAGGATCACGTATCCCATACAAACTAAAAAAATGATTGGCATTTCATGGTGTTAAGTCAAAGCAATTAATAAGACATTGTACCTCAAAAATAAATATAAAAAGTTGATATATATATATATATATATATATATATATATATATATATATGTATATATTAGTGCAGTTACAAGCAAGGAAGGGTAGGCCTAAAAAATAATGTTGACGTTAGGGCATATTGGAGACAGTGATGCATACACTTTAAAGCTTTTTTGGATAAAAAGGACTTTAAAGTGGGAGTTGTTTGGCAACTAATTAAAAAATAAAGGCAAGTGACCCCAGTTTGACAAATTTTAGATTCTTTCTTTTTATTTAATTTTTTTTTTATTTTTTTTACTTTTTATTAGTTGAGAGAGAAAGTGCCTATATATATATATATATATATATTGTTCTGACTTGCAACTTCTCCCTGTCCACATGATAAAATGATAAGATCAAAATATCTTTGCATGTATATATAAATATATTATATATTATTTATATATCGGTGTGGGACAAAACAAAAGGCAGAATCTAAACTAATGTCATTGTGCACCTTAATTATTAATTATTAAACAATTTAAAAGAAAAAGTACTGAGACCAAAAAAAAGGTTGGCTTAATCATTCATTTTTTCCCCTCGTTTAGGTGGAACAACTAGTTATTTGCTTGATTTCAAAATTAAAAACAGGTTGATATAGCATTATGAAATGATGTCGATAAAACTGATATTGATGAATATATATATATATATATATATATATATATATATTCACTCGAAATATGTAAAGACAAAAGTTTGATGAATATATATATATATATATATATATATATATTAACTCGAAATATGTAAAGACAAAAGTTTAATGGAGTTTTATGAATAGTTCTTTTCCTACATATCTATGGTAACAATCTATGGTTTTGTTGTTGTTTACAGAGGTTTTATGTTTTACTGATCATGGGTTTGTAGTCTATTAAAAGGCTTCTTTCGGATAAATATCAAAGCTAAGACAACGCTCTCACGCTTTTTTTTTTTTTTTTTTTTTGAATTTTTCCATTATAATCTACACATGAAGACATCCAAATAATCATATACTATCTTATATACGGTTTATACTTTATACATTATAATTCAAATAGAGATTTTTTAAAATAAATTTATGTATAAAAGATACATAGATTAAGCCAATCATAAAATAATAGATAAGCACGTCAAATGGACTTTTATACAACAACAAAAATGTCTAATGTACTAACATATCTCTTAATAATTAACTTAATATACTTGAGCATAGTAATAATAGTTCAATGAGTAGAGTTACTCACGTTTGAATAGTCTCAAGTTCAAATTTTAATAAAAAATAAATATTATGAAATATGAACTAATAGTAAGTCAAAAAAATAAATTAATATACTTAATTTGTTTAATCAAAATTGAATACGAAAACTAGGAGGCAAAAGGGGAGACACAAAGATTTATTATCTCAACCACAAGTTATGAAATGATTCTCCCGACATTGAATTACTGGTGTTTTGCCCTTTTCTTAGAAAGGAAGTGAACCAAAATGATTGAAGGGATTCAAAAAGATGTTAAAGGAAATTGATCAATTTTCCAAAGCCAGAAAGCCCAATATTCTGGGTTTGTGGTTGCTTGTAATCCTAACTGAAAACAAGTTAATTCAAGATTTGTGTCTGATTACTGGGTCCGAACTCTCCCATTATACACTATAATGAAGAATCTAACAATAGTGTTTTCAGCAGACCCATCTAATTCATCCTCCATATTATATATAACCACTCTTTTCTTTTCACTTTAATCTGTCTACCTTACTTCAATGGCACATTTAAAAAAAATAATAACAATAAATTTTGTTAGGTTAAGCTAATTATGACATGATATACCAATACATCAAGTGAACTTTTTCAATAATTTTCACTTTTTACATATTTAAGTATTTATAATTTACATGATTTATAATCGATCTTAATAAAAGTTTGTTCCTAGATTATAATAGGACTTATAATTGACATATATATATATATTTATTTATTTATAATTAACTTTACCTCTAATATTTTTGAACCAAATTTATTAAAAAATTTGTCCCAAACTAATCATCCACCTTGAATTCATCAAGACAAAGAATAATAAAGAAAGAAGGAAAACTAAACAAGTCTAAGCTTTATGATGGCGATGAACTCTAGTTTCCATTATGAAAGAAACCAAAAAAGCACCTCATTTTATGATGCTCTTACAACTAATAGTCACATCACATCAAATGAATGAAACGTTGTTACACAAAGGGGAACAAAGTTAAGATTCCAAATGTAGTTTTTTTCTTTAAAATAAAAAAAAGGTGGGGATTAAAATAATTGATAAAAAAGCATACATATATTATGAATCATGCAATTTCTTAATAGAAAGAATAAAAATTTAAAGATCATATAAATTGTTTAACTCTGAAGCATGACGCATCACAATTTGTAAATATCTAACAACAAAAAATTACCTGCAAAAGTCAAACTTAAGATCCTTTAATTATGCAGCTTCATCCTATCAACTAAGTCAATGCAGGTGATTTTATCCAACTATGTTCCTTAGCAAAAAAACCAAAAAAGGTTGCTTTATGATCCTCAAGCCATGATTGGGATGACCATTTGGTTCACATTTTGATAGCTTTGGCAAGGAAAAATAATGGATGAATTCTCTACTTTCTGCATCCTAGTTCTTCCCTTCATTCACTTCATTTCATAACCCGCTTCTATAAATCCTCATAGGTTTGTAGAACATCATTTGCGCTGATAGAGATGAGTCTCAAAAATTATCTTACATCCAGGTAAATTTTCTCACTGGCTTATGCTACCAAAAAATCTATCATTAATCATTATGGAATAAGTAAAGAGAGAGAAGTGGAAGAACCCACAGAGGCCTTTCCTGAGTGATGAAAATTGCAAATAATATCTTCATGTTCAGGGAATTAGAGGAACTCCAGTCAGAGAGTCACAAAAGTAACACAATGTCCATTTTACTCATTTATCTGTCTTTATTATCTTTCCCTTAGCACGGAAACTTCAGTGGGGGAGAAGACACCAATTTCCACAGCACATAGTAAATCATAAATCACCAAATTGCTGGAAAGGGAAAGAGAATCATTACTAGTCATTTCATTTCCAACCTAAGTTAGCCAGGCTAGGGAAGCCTAACAAAATGCAATTCTATCATACAAACTTTTTACAGCAAAAATATTCTTGTAGTTGAATAGTCTGCAAAACTGCTGACATTTACAACAAATTCATGAAAATAAATACTATATGCAAAAATATTGTTCACAAGTAGATCAATTTACCCTATTGTTTTTGAAAAAAAGGATAAAATAAATCACACAGACTTATCAGAATCTTTATAATGTCCAACAGCTTTACCGTTTGCAGGTAGGAGATGCCATTCTTCTAGTATTAATCAGCCCCCATCAACTGCATAGTAAGAAATTAAAATCAGTGTTGGAGCTACAAATTGTTCCCTAGAAAACTACGTTGTTTATCTAATACTTAAGCTTATACAATTTTGTAGACAATCCGTAAACTTAAAATTATGCTTATATTATAACAAAATAAACAAATAACACATTCATTCCTTAAAATAAAGCACGTGGGCTGCCATATACACATAGTAGTAATCAGTGTAGTCAAAGGCCCTCGCCTCAGCGCCTAAGGCCCTGAAGCGAGCCTCTATTTGAATCCAGTGCCTCTCATGGTGTGAGAGGCGCCTAGCTGAACTAGCAGCGCCTTTGGTGCCTTTTTGGCAATCAATACAAGCGCCTTTTGATGCTTTAGTTAACTTAGGCTTATTAGGATTTTTTTTTCCTATTTATGGTTCACTTGAGAAGTCCAACCCTAATGTTAAGTGTATTTAATATTATTGTGAGTTATGACCTAATGATTATCATGCTTGAATGGTGATTGTAGTGAATTAAATAAATTTGATTATTATGTTTCTCAACTTGATATTATTATGTTTCCAACTTTGGATAATTTATTTATATGTCAAATATTGTTATAAAGTTACAGTTATCTTTTTTTTTTTATAGCATATTTTTAGCGATTTTCTTATTTTAGTGCCTTACTTCACTCAGGCAAGTGCCTTTTTGGTGCCTATCGCCTCAGGCGTTTTAGAAGTTAAGGCGCCTTTTGCCTTTGACTATATTGGTAGTAATTGGCGTAATAAAAAATATAAGTCTAAAGTAAATCAGCAAAATTCACAGGGGAGATCATGAAGTATTGTCCATCAAGAATTTTTCAAGCCAGGTCATGCAACCTAACTTGTGGCTATCAGATTCTGAATTCTGAAAGGGTGTAGAAAACACCAGTATATCGGCAGGATTATAGAATATTGGCACTTGAGCCTTTCAAAGATCTTTCCTTTGTCGGATACTAATTGGAGTCATGATATTCAAGGATTAACAGATAGAAACCCTGCAATATTTGATGAAAGTATTCTACTGCATTATTTGATTGAAATGTTTCGATGAGAATTCTCTTACAACGCTTATTATCATGATACCTTCAACCTTTGGATGTAATCCACGTGCACTTTTGAAAAAGAACCGTGTCAGTCTCCAACAAGTTCTAGAAACTCATTAAACAAGAGACAATACTTGATATAAAAGCTGGGCATTACTGATTTTATCATGCCGCTATGTCTATCTGTGCCAATGTCCATGTTTCTTATGATGTAATAATTAGAGTTCATAAGTGAAACTTCAAATAGACCATTCAGAAATCTATAGCTAACCTTACAAACAAAATGCAAAATTGACAAACATTGAGAAGTCTTACGATCACTTGAAAAGCTACAACAGTGGCTTTTAGTTCTTGACATGTCTTCATTTAATTCCACAATGAAGTTAACTTCAGAAATAATTGCAGGGCCATAACTCTAGTATTATTATTAGCACACGCATGAAAATTACTAGTTCTACAAGTAAACTCAAATTTAAACCCTTAATGAATAACATAGTAATAAAAAATTATACTTGACAACAAAGGAACAGAAAACATTTATAACCCTCATTCTGTAATGTTTGAAATAATTAAAACTTTCAATTTTCAAAAAGAAAAGTTAGCATGAATTGAGTCGCATGTAGAAGTGATCAAAATGGAAATGAAAACAAAATAAAGAGACATATATTACAAGAACGTTGTAAAACCAGTTTAATATATAGTTCTATAATAATGGATATGATAATGGAGCTTCAAATTACTGGCTTCACGACCTAAAGGATTTAACCATAATTCTTCAGAGTTGGCTTTCAGCCTTTTTGTGAGAAAAAAATATATGTTTATTTGCTTCACAAGCAAGTTAAAATGATGGAAAGAGATTAAAATGTAAAGATTTTCATACATTAAACACAATGTCATTATTTAAATGAAATAACAGATTTATTCATAAATAAGTATAATTGTTCTAGAAAAATTAAATATTCATTTGCTTGACTAAAGGATTGAAATGATAAAAACCGAAATAAATGACCAAAAAAGCAGTGGTTGAAATGAGTTTTAAAACAATTTAGCAATTAAATTTGTTATCCAATAGTTATACCCTACACAATTCAAGGTGGCTAGTATTAAATTATTGAAAGGTATCAATAGTCACCTTGAATATATCTCCAAACATTCCCATGGGATTCTTCCGCTGTACTCCATAGAACTTCTCCGCTATATCATCCAGCATCTAGATCACAGTAATTCAAGTCACTTGATTTTCTTCCGTGCAAAGATATAAATAATGTAACATAACAGAGCTTACATAGGATCAGTCCAAAACCATGGAAAAACTAGCTACCTAACAATGAAAGCACAAGTGTACACACAAACACACACAAAGGATTGGTAAGTCAGCTGACCTCATTGAATGCGGGTTCCCTGTCAATACTTGACTTATAATTTGCTCTCAACATATTAAAAAGCGGCAATGCATCTCTCTCCAACCTGCAAGAAAAGTGGAATGTGGGAAATAAGAATATCCTTCTATACATACAGTTATAAACTATAAATCATAACAATAAGTGAGCCTAAAAGGCTCAAAATGCTACAAATCTTCCAAGTCTCTTTTCATATCAGACAATGAGACTCCCTTAAAAGCACCATAACTTTTGTAAAGACAAAGAAATGCCCTTGAAACTACGAGCATTCCACTCCAGCCAAAATAATAATTAAAACAAATGTTAGGAGTTTAAACAAAATTGCTAGAAAGCTTCTTAGTACATCTCCTCATTAATCATCAGCACGCAGCACAATCAGCACTTTAAAGACTGATAGCTATATACAAACAAAGTCCTAATTAAAATAAAATAGTCGTTCCAGAAAATTATAACTTCAATTGTTGCCTTTCTTTTAGCTCACAAGTCAGTGCACTTTGAAGACCACAAGACAGGTTAAAAACTTAAGTGCTTAATATTTCTTGCATGTTCAGTTTAATTAGATATACAGGATAGATATGTGCATGAAATTTGAATGTTTACAACAAAATTAACACTCGTCAAACTATTTAAGCAAAGTGCTAGCATACTGTAGCAGTCTCAGTATTCTCAAAACTATAGTACCACCAAGGTATGCATGTCAGTGTTCTTGAAGTACTGCAATTGGCAACGTGTCTCTTCTCTATATCTAAACTCAGGAATACAATTTTGATCAATCAATTCATGAAACATGACAGCTTACGTTTGCAACAGAAAATTGATGAACTGCATTAAATCTGTCTGAGGAAATTTAATCTCCTTGGATGCAACTTCATTCTTTATCTCATCCATCAATATGTTAGCATCTCTTAGATTGCTTGAAGATAAATACCTGTCATGCAAGAAAGAAAAAATTTCCTGAGTTTAAAACCCAGTTGTAATATACAAGAAATTACTGGTGGACTGCAATAGGTAAGGAGAGAAGTATTGGAAGTTTAACAAGTATATCAACATAACCAAAATGGTGGATGTGTGCCTTTACTTATCTAATGCCATCCTAGACATTCATTCATGAACTACATTTGTAATTCAACAAATGAGAACATACCAAATCCTATGGGATTAATAATTGCAAGCCATTTCAAAGTGAGCATCTAGATCGTCATTGCTTTTACCTTAAAACTGCTCTAGCAATGGCCAAGTCATCTTCGCCTGGATAACACTACAAGATGTAAAGGGCTTATCAGTTGAACCTTCTCAAAACAAAGCCAAAATGACGAAATGAATGGCTCAATTACCTTTAGCAGAGCAGTTCTAGGAACATTGAATGATATAACACAATAAATCATAACAGTATAATTAGATCACTATTGAATGGCACAACCAAGTGGTAGTAGAAAATCTATGGGCAGAATCGTTTGGTACACCCCATAGGAATTTTGTAAATGTGAACCAGACAACTCGGAATAAGAATACAGCCACAAGGTAGAAAAAGGACAATTTGATGAGGCTAACCTTGCCCATAAAATTCACAAGAGTAGAAGCAAACTTCTTTGGATTATTTCCCCTCACAAAATGGTATGTTACTCTAGTCATCTCCTGCATGTCAGAAGTATATTGTGTTCACGCCAGAAATGAAGATCATATTACTTTCAGGGGTAAGTGAAGCTTTCCAAAGCATAATTTCGATAACAAAATCAGCATATTAATTCAAATAGACTCAATCTGCTTGAAGTAGTCTATGCATGTAGAGAATAAAGGACCTTGCCAGCAATAAATCAGCAATTATCCACAGAGTAACATTCTGCAGTTTGAATAAGTCGCTTGCTACAGTTTTAGAATTCTGTGGTTCAATACAGCAGATTATTAAATTAAAGGTACAGTGAGAATAGCACACTTCTAAAAACTTCAAAATTTTAAGAGTCACAAGCATAGTTATTATACAAGGCATGCCACCCAGCTGAAGTGTTTGCATTCAATAAGGTGCTGGTAGGCGCATAGCTGCTAAGGATGCTGCCCCCCAGCATGACCGATCCTAGTATTCAAAATACATCAAGCAAAAGCCCTAAAAAGAAGAAGCCATAGTTATATCACTTATTAGTACAGGAGGATGGTGTTCTTAGAAGCAATTCTAGCTCACTAATGACAATGACAAACTGAATGGTACAACTTCTATTTCCTCCTTCATTTTGACTTCTTTGAGATCTTTTCTTTTTTCTCTCTGTATTCTTACTCCTCTTTTTTCTTCATCTTCTACTGTTTTGTCTTCTGTTCCCTTTCAGTGTCTTTGAGATTTTAATGGGAAGGAGAAAAAAAGGACTTCAAAGGAATGGAAAGGGGAGAAAAAAAGATTTCTTTCCATGTATTAGAATATTCAATAAGAAATAAGATGAGAATTCACCTATCTTCATCTGCTTAGAAAAGAAGAATAATAGAGAAGGTAAATCTTTAAGCAAACTTTTCCTTTTCTATATCCTTACTTCCCCTCCCCCAAATTTCACTCCCCAAGAGTAAAGTTAGTGGGAATGTATTTCCATATTCCCCTTCTCCACTTAATGAAAAGAAAATCCTAAAACTGCAAACAAGCATTTGTGTACTTTCCTTCCCTCTCGATTTTCTTGGTTTTCATGATGGCTAATAAACTTGTGGTGTGTAAATCAAATATTCATCTGACAACAATTAAAGCCTTGTTTGAATGTTATTTTGAAAAATAGTTTTTTGTTTTAAAAAATAAAAGAATGAAAATTTTTTTTTGGTAATGTGTTTTTTATCAAGTGTTTTAAAATCTCAAAAAATAGAAAAGTATTTTTTTATAATAAAAAAAAGAACAAGTTTTAGAAGTTTTTCTTCTTTTCTTAAAATTATTTTCATTAATGGCAAAATTGTAATTCTATAAAAATGATTTAGGTAGGATTGTGAGTTAGTTTTGAATAAGTTTTGAAACCCAACCCACTCGGTAAGTAACTAATCAAGTTGGGTCACTTCTTGTTTTTATTAAAAAATAATTTTTCAGAAATACAATTTCTTTAAAAATAAAAAATTAATATTTAAAATGAAATTAATGAAATAAAAAAGAACGATTTAAAATGGAAAACAATTAAAATATAAAAAGAATTAACATTTTAAACATATGTCATATATAAAATTTATTATAAATAAAATAAATTAATATTAAAAAATAATATATAGTTAGGTTTTGAGTAAATCCAATACCCAACTTGACCTGACTAAAATACACACGCACTCTCCCGTCTACATTCTTGCATATTGAACATGTAACACACATGCACACGCATATGCGTATGAACATATATAATGAAATTGTTATATATATATACATACACATGCATGTACATACAAATATGCACACACCTACATGTACAAATACAAGTGCATGCACATGCATACACACAAATACACGTCCATGTACACCCACACGTACAAATACATATATAATAAATTTGTAACATACATACACATATGAATCCACATGCACGCGTTGACACAAGCATATATATATTGAACATGTAAAACAAATAAATAAAGCAAATATTTATTTTTTGTCTAATTAGTAAAATTAGAATTAAATTTGGAATTATAATTTTATGTTCTAATTCTTTACATGGACCAAACATAAAATTTAAAATTTTGAATTAATTTTAATTATAATGGAATTATAATTATAATTATAATTCTACATTATAAATTTGATTATTGGTACTAAACAAGGTTTTAACGTTTTTGAAACTTGTTTTTAAATTATTTTTTTCAAACTATATTTATTTTAATTTTGAGTTTGACTTCATAAACAAAGAATTCAAACAAGCTTTTTAAGTTTTTATTTTTAAAAATTATTCTAAATACAATTTCACAAAACTATTCTAAAAATATAAAAACAAAAAATAGAATCAAACAAGCCCTAACAAATCAAATTTATTGTTTTTCATTGATATCAAATGACCGTTAAATTAATAAAAGAATTCATTCACTTATAATGCCATATTCCATCTTATTGTGTATATGTTCAGCTTTGTAATTTGTTCAATATGACATGCTTGATTACTTTATACCATGATACTACTATGATATACTTGACGCATTTCAAAATCATCGTAGATATAATAAAATTGAGAAAATTATTTTTGGTATATTGATTGCTGCGATATGAACAAGCATATAGCTACGTACGGTTAAGTTTATCATTCTATATTGTGGTTTCACTTAGCTAAATATAACTTCCTTCTATTTAATTTAGAATTTTAAAGCATACTATTTTATATTCAGGACAAAGGGGTTAAATATAACTACTTTTTACTTTGATTACTTTGATCTAATTTTAGTAAGAATTATTTAGAAATTGTATTTAGTTATTTTAGGTAACTTTGAGGTAACCATGGTAGAAATAGAGTCCTATTGGGATAACATATGGCTAGGAAAGTCTTAAAAGATTGTTTATTTGTCAGTCAAGTTTTATTATGACCATAGAAGGCCTCCTACATGTATAATGTGGAACCATTTATTAATTTAGCTTAGTGTTTTAAGTTGTGGTTGCAGTCACGTAGCAGTTATTGTGATTGCAGGTGTTGCGGATGTTACAATGCGGGTTGCGGTCATTACGATTGTAATTTTTTTTTAATTGAAAAAAGTATTTTATATAAATAATTATTATCCCTTAAAAACATATTATACATATTATTTCTAACATACATATTCAGTTAATAAATACATATTTTATACAATACATATCATTAATGAAGGATAAATAATTATAATACAAATAAGTAAAATAATATAAAAGCATGTTTACATAATTATGATACACATATTATACCCTACCATATTAATTCAAAACACCTTCTAAGATTTAAACAATTAATTAAAAATTTCATATATACTACATAATAAATCTAATGCCTATTCATATTAATTCAATAAGTTCAATTTTACATAACAATAAATACACAATTTATAAAATTAATGTCCTTTTCATAAAACTTTTTATTCCTTCTTCTAAATTTTCTATTCTTTCCTTAAAATTTTGAACTTTTTCACTTGTAAAATGTCCCAAACTTTCTCCCTCGTGCCTAATTTTTACTCTTAAACTTTTGTCATTTTCACTCTCCCACCATTCTAATTCTTTATTATTTAATTTAATTAAATTAAATTCAATCCCTTAGTAAAGTCCGTCCATCTTACATACTCCATCTTCATCTTTGCTTCAGACCAAACATCCCAAAGATGCTCGAAAATCTTATCATTGGAATTTTTGCTTTGATCTAATGACACCCCACCACCATATACCTCACATCAAGCCTATGATTTACTATACGTCCAAGCAATAAAGTGGATGATTTAATCAAATTTATTTGGATTAATTAAATGACACTATTTAATTAGAGTGGTAATGAAGTCTTTCCCATCTGGCATCTATCTCATCTGATTCTCCACCCAACTACGAAGTTACTCCCAACTAAAACGAAGCAGCCATAAATTCCGCATCCGCTATATTGCGGCCGCATCATATAATGTGATCCACAATTTAGAACCATGATTCAACTATAAATGATTCATAGATGCAGGGGTGAGAGGGAAAGATTACATAAACAGAGGAACAGGGACAGATTGAGAAGAGAAGTTATAGACAAGATAAAAGGAAATATGACACTAATGGAGTCCTGCATTAGGGAGGTTTCCTTAAAAGAAGGGCTTTATAAGCTTGAGAAGTTCTACTCCCTAATAGGCTAGTCATTTGGGTAGATTCCCTCCAAGAGCTTGTGCTCCATCAAATGATATTAGAGCTGGTGGCCAATGTCACGGAAAGGGCTACCTGCGGAGGGTTCTGACCGGTGAAGGGGCTAACCAATGGAATGGCTGAACGTGGTTGAGTGAAGCGTTGCCAAATAAAGTGTCGCAGAGTGCAGCCGCAGGGATGTCGACTCTTTAGGGCAGTGTTATGATGGAGTCCCACGTTGAGGAGGTTTCCATGAGACAAGGGTCTTATAAGCTTGAAGAATTCTACTCCCTAATGAGCTAGTCTTTTGGATAGATTCCCTCCAAGAGCTTGTGCTCTATGTTATGGTGGAGTCCCACATCGAGGAGGTTTCTTTGAGAGAAGGGCCTTACAAGCTTAAGGAGTTCTAACCCCTAGTAAGCTAGTCTTTTGGGGGGATTTCCTCCAAGAGCTTGTGCTCTATCAGATACTAATTCTTCATATCCTTTGCAAAGAAATTCATAGGCCATATATATAATAACTACTTCAGAGAAAACTTACATAAATAATAAAAAGGAGAGTGGGTATGTGGGTGAAAGTGGGGTTATAGGTGATGTGGGAGTGGATAGGTGGTTGACAGAAGAAGTGTGTAACTGTTGTAAGTGGGTAGTTATAAAAGCTATCCTACTATCCTAGTGTATTGTCTAATTAATGCTGAAAATAATGCAAGCGGGGAAGTGGGGGGTTGGTTAGTAGAAAACATGCATTTATCAAGGCACTGGACCGGCTAATCAGGCAGTTCAAGGTGAATTTGAGGATGCTGTTTGGAATTCTCCAACAATCTACTATCCCTACCTCAATGATATTCCAGAAGATAGTCAAGTTAAAATGATGAAAGATGAAGGAGCTGTAAATTTCAAGTGGAACTGGTTCTACTTCTTGATGTAGACCTCAATCAAGAAAATTATCCTCAATGGATTAGGCAAGAGATGCTAACTAAGAGGTGGAATTTTATTTGTCAGATCACAAGTGGGAAATCATTAATATTCAGAAATATTTGATAAAAAATATTCAAAGGGAACCATTTACTCATAAGACCCAAGATCATTAAGAATATTTCAGTTATGACCTCTATTGGGATTGATATACAGTTTTTTAGATGCAGTTTGATTACTTACTTGTTCAAGCAAATCAATAGGGAGTTGCCTTAAATAGCTCTACCAGTAATAACAGAAAACAGATTCCAAGGTCTTGAAATATTCAAAGTATCTTCTATAGGAAGAGAATATTTCAAGATCAACCTGAAACCTCAAGGACAAGTTTTCTTTGCAAGTGAAGAAGCTTATCTCAGACAGCTAATTTTCTGAAGTTTTAAAAAACTAGAATGGTTCCATTCCAATTTCCAACTATCTAATGGGTCCCCTGATTCAGAAGTGAAAATCTACAATGGACAGCAAGGCTTGGCCAAAGAAGATTCCAGGGGTAGGACACGTCTGTTAGTGAGTGCTTCTAGAAGTTAGTTAGGAATGGGATCATGTAGAAGGGAGGTCTGAGTGAAGGATGGGAATGGGAAATATTTCAGAGAGGTTTGGGTTGGGAGATCGCTAGCATCTCAAAAGCCTATCACTGTCTTTATTTTCTGCATTTTCATCTTTCCAGTTCTGACATTTTCTGTGTTTTCCTACTGTATTTGCTGTTCTGTGAGAGAAATACTAATAGAATTGCTCCTTTGTTGCTACTTTTCTGAGTTATCAGACTATAATACAGATGTTTTGTAGCGTTCTCTGGCTGGGTTCTATCATTGTCACAATTTAATGGATTATTTAGAACACACTGATTTTCTTTTTCATTTTAAATTTTTTATTTTTCAGTTATTGAAGAACTTGTCTGTTGTACTTCAACCAATAATTAAGAAGAAGAAAATCTTCATACAGCTTGTGTTAAAAAAGTAAGAATGAATTGTATTACATAGAGAATAAGTTCAAGAGAAGCAGCAAAGACCATATACTTGAAGTAATTTTGAAACATACCACCTCGGGAGATTCAGAATAAATGTATTCAGCTAGCATAAGGTGCAATTCTGGAGATCCATAATTTTTTGCTCCAAACTCTGCAGACCACCTGAACATAACAACAGTAACTAAATTAATATATGTTCAAATCAATAAACTTAAAATTGACACTTACATTTAAATGGAGGAAGCCTAGGGTTTAGGATTGCAAGTCTTGTTTGATTGGCTAAATCTAAACAATTCGTAATTTCGCATCATGAAAATTGTAAAGGAAAATCAGAACACTATTACTTTACATATCTCTATTCTCTAAGAAAAATATCATTTCAAAATGAACAAGTAGAAGAAGCAGGACAGAATCACAAGCACAAAATAGGGCTAAGTAATTTTGTAGCAAGTGTACCACATAAACCACCTGCAAGATACTCAAGATCCACTAGAAATAAGGGTAATCCTTAAGATACCATTATCCTCAATGAAACTTACATTTGTTAATACATCAGATTCATTTGTAATATGTCAATTTATCTTTTTTAAGCCACCTTTGGTGAATGGCATAAGGAGAGCGGATATGAGAACAATAGTGGACTTGTGATGTAGAACAATACAAGAGATGAGGGAGAAAGGGGACGAAAGGGAACAAAGGGGAGAAGGTGAGAGAGGAACCCTAGGTTAAACACAAAGATATTATCCAAATCAAAATAGTCTGCTGCATAACATACCAAGGGCTATTTATAGCTAGCTAGGCTCTATTTAGGAGGTCCATGAGGAAGAAATTAAATAATAAAAGTAAATAAATAAAATACCTAAACTAAAGCCTAAAAATATTTAAATTCAAAATAATTATAATTCCTAGATTTATCCTAATTCCTTAATAATTATATTATAAACAAATAATAAAACTTCCAGGCTTATCCATAATAACTAAATTACAAACAAAATAAAATATCTCCTAATCCATTCTCCATATGATTAACCTGATAATCATGGATCCCATCCACCATTTAGTACACAATCAAATAAAGAATAGGGCACCGCCAGCCTGGATCCTATACAACTTAAAGCACTAGAAGGATGAACAAGACAACAAGTCAAAAGCCTCTCCTCACACTCTTCTTCCATGCGCCCACAATTGAACTTGCTCTCTTTGCCATCCATATAGTACTCTCCCTGTTATTTCCAAATTGAACGCCATGCTAATCTAAAATTACTTGAATCTTATTTAGTATCCCCTTTATCTTCATATAAATACAGTCATGACTCATAACCACAAATTGGTTAGCAACATGCATAACATATGCCATAAAGCATATTTCATTTTCTAGATGAATAACAAAAAATTATTAAGCACTGCCTAAAGGAGACCCCAATATACAAGAAGCACAAATAAAACAGCCATCTTAGCAGGGCAAAGCCAATAATTAAAAAAGAAAAAAGGAATACAGCTTGCATTCAGCAATCAATCCATAAAGTCTATAGATGCAATCCTTGACCCTTGTACACTAAAATAGTTGTTCAAAGCTCACTTTGAGAGGTTCTGAAGTCAAAGTAACAATTAATACATTAATATCTATATGTGAACAACAGATTACACAACATTAGCTTAAAAATATGGTTGGTACCAAAAACTACTTTGCTTAGAAAAAGGGAGGCTCATTAACTGCAGAATTTAATTATGAAATTCTAATAATTGTGCATTCTGTCACCTGATGGCAGCTTTTAAGAATGAGGAGCAGCCCTCCACACGTGTTTTTGCAGCTCCAAGGGCTTCAGAAATCTGTTGCATGTCATCATCAACCCTCAAGTTTTGGGGAAGTGGAACCCGAGGAAAAGCTTTGTAGATCTTCTCAAGGCGGTCTACCAGATATTTTTCATTGATAAGGAGAGAGGTTTGAAGTTTGAACCAAAATGAGAAGTATAAATGTTTATAAAATCATGTAAGAAAGACCAAGTCACATATTACCCATCTCATTGATAGATGCAGCATATACTAGAAGCAAGTAAATGAACAAAACTGAGGAAGGGAAAAAGGGCAAGCATTTCATATTGCATCACAAATGGAAACAAGAAATAACTGTTGATATCAATGAAAATTTGAAACACAGTACAAGAGCTCACCAAGAATTTCATTATCAAAAGGAATTTTTGCTTTCCCCAGTGTTTCCACAAATAATAAAGCAAGCTCTGCTCCACATGTAACCTGACAAAGAGCAGAGACTAAGAGTATATAAATCTTTGTGCCACAATCAATGTTGACTAAATGTTAATTTTATTACTGGAGATATTAAAAACAAATTTAATTAATCAAATTAATAATGGCAATATTTATCATCCCATACTTGCAGGTGTATCAGATGAGCCAATACCTGGTCTAATTATAGAGAGCAGAAGCCAACCACAAATCTTAATTTGTTCAAAACCAAGCTTACATTTACATATAATGCTTAATCTAGATTATAATGACCACCAATTTGGGTTGAAGATTAAGCTAAGCATACAACAACAAATTTGAGAAAAAGAGAATCAACAAAATATGTATATGTACAATAAACTACAGCACACTTGAGTAATTCAATTTACATGCACATCAGTATTAGTATGCTTAAATCTAGCAAGCAAGTGACAGTACACACACACACACCAAAAAAATGCAGGAGCAAAACAAGAGTTAAATCCCAAGGAAGTCTCAGAAAAATTATTTGAAATTTGACAATTAATATGAGTTTTGTTCTGAGTATAATATTTTTAAAATGGAAAATCTATCAAATGCAGATTACTCGGAGGAAAAAAATTTTTTTTTTTATCACTCTACATTGAGTGGGATGGTATAGGCTATTTATTAATTTAAGTGTTTCCAACTTCCACTAGATCACCAACTACAATTACATTTGAAAATGCACCAAAGTCCACAGCAATTTTTCTTTCAATGTGAAAAACATAAAAGTTGCAAGAAAACCATCCTCTGTATATTAATCTTTAGCATTGCTAACATTCACTATACTAAAGTACCCATGAACAACCACTTCAACTCGTGAGCTTAAGTTGTTAAGTGACCGCCTAAGATTGATTTTGCTAATATCTCAGACAAGCCTTCTCATAAAAAATCCTTCAAGCTTGAGAGATGAACAAACCATATGCCCATCATATCTTGTGCTGAAAATTAATTTCAATTAAGGAAATGGGGGACTGCAAGGATTGAACTCCTAACCACTTCAACTCATAAGCTTAAGTTGTCAAGCAAAGGCCCAGGATTGGATTTACTACTATCTCTAACAGAAGTAATTGCAGTAGATACTATAAAAGTTATTGCAAGTCAAGTGGTCTATAAATGAGTGGATAAATATTTTGACTTCCCCTTGTTTCAGTATATGTCTCTGCATGATTTTCTGTGGTTGAGAATATAAAAAACAACTTTTGTTTAATTAATTGGAAATGGTTAATATCTCTTTACATTATAAGAAATGATTTCCAAGCCAAGAATCAATTCGTCCATCACGCCTAAGTAGAGACCATAAAGATAATAAAAGTCTATCCAGAAACATATTGTTATCAAAATGTGCAACCTGTCCATGTGCCAACTGAATGCATGCACCAGATTGTAGGAGATCTAATGCTTCAGAATACCTCTGAGCAGATACATATCTGCAGTGAGTAGGAATGCTTCATTAAAAGATCAATTTATTTCATAAAGTGTGCCCTTTAAATGAACAGAAAGTAATTATGGCAGAATGACTGATCAATTTAAATATCATTTCCTATTGAAGACCAAATAATGAGGAGTAGCATAGAGAAGCTGCTTCAACCTGGCACTGACAGATTTGTACATTTGTTGAGCTCCATAGTAATTGCCCTCGTTTACAACTTTCTGCAACTTATCAATATTCTACATTTTGCCAAAAGAGGAAAAAAAAATTGCATACTTATTTAATATAGAATATTTCAAGAAATTTCAAATGATTATACGTGGCAGAGGTAACTCATTCTAAGTGCATATCAGAATATTTGCAAAACTTAAAAATACAAGATCTGAGAAACAAATGAACTTCATTTTGATATTAAAACAAGTTTACAATCTCCTACGTACTAGAGATACAATCATATACCCAATGTATAAGAATAAATAAAATCTCCCCGGCAATGGCAATTACACACCATATGCCTAACTCAAAGCAATCGTTTAATGACTAGACTCACCCTTCATATATTAAATAAAAGCCAACGAAAACATAGCGTCTATGGTGGACCATCGTAAGAGAAACTCCAGAGCAGACTGAGACGACTAGGTATAACAATTCAAGCATACCCTTCTCAACTATGAAGCTTAACAAAATCTACAATCAGTCAATCACATAAACGCATTATTCAGAACATAACACTTAAGGCTTTCGAATTCAGATATGTAATTCCCACTAAGCCGAATCTAAAAATAGCATAAATTCTTCAAAATTTATGTTCACTTTTCTTTAATGGGAGGCCAAATTTTCCTGAGAATAAAGCAAGCTCCTGAGGAACCCCCTCATTCAGGGATCGTACCTCTTGGGCCGGAGGAAGAGCGGCTCTATTGAGTCTCTCACGCGACATATGGATTTTCGGGGTTTGAGTCAGCCTCTTCTGCAATGGGAGCGATCTCTTTCGGTCTCGACAGCACACCAGGGCCGAAAGTGAAGGAGGAATTGTGCCGCCTCTCGTAAAATGAAAATGGTTATAACTCAAAATAAACAAATATGAACTCCAATTAATATTTTGGTATTTCGGATATGAACTCCAATTAACATCGTTAAGGATTAGAATTAAAAAACATTAACAGTTTTTATATTTTATTATAAATTATTATTTATAATAAAATTATAATAAGGGTATAATTTTTATACACAACTTTATTAATTTTAAAGTTTAAGAAAGAATCTTTTAAAATTTTTATACGTATTATATATTTGATTTAAAAAATTAATAAATGTAACCCAAAAAAGAAGAAGCTGTAGTCCATAATATAAATTTTGTAATTGATATAACAAGAAAAAAAAACTTATATGTTATGCTATTATTTAATTAAAATGTAATAAACAGATAATTTTTATTTATATCGGTGTAGTAAATAACTATTGTTTTTAAATTATATAACAATTCATAACTTCTGCTTTTTATAGTTTTATTACTTTTATAGAAACTAAGTATATAAAATTTCTTAACCTTTAAAGATGATTCCAGAATAAGGAATAAATCGGTTCATGGCTATGGGTCTAAAAGGCATGGTTTCATTAAGAAAAAAAAAAGGCCATATAATCCATTTACTAACTTAAAAAAAAAAAAAGATTTAATATTATTTTAGGTCCTTTTAATTCATGCATTGAGTAACTTAAGAATTTAATCCTTAAATTAATAAAGAACAATATTAAATTTATAAGTTACTCCTTCAACCAAACATTAATAATCATTAGACTTGGTTGAGTTTTTGGACTTCAACCAAACCAAACCATCCAGTTTGCTAAAATAATATATTAGTTTTATTTTTTTAATGACTAAAATAAATAAATCCATTTACAACTAATTTGATCTTGCTCAATATTTTTTTGCCATAATTTCATTTCAATTTAATTTATGTTTAAAATTTTTGGTTTAAAAATTAATTTTTATCACTTATATTGTTTATAAGCAACTATTTTTTAATTATATGCAATTAGATATTTGAAAGTCAAAATTAATTTTAAAAAATTAAATATTAAACTAAATAATAATATTTACAAAATAAATTCTTATTTAACTATATATAAATAGACTTTTAAATTTTTCAAACGTTAAACTAAATACATATTTAATTAGTTTTAATGTTTATAAATGTTTACAATTGATGTCAATTAATTTAAATTATAATTAATTATAGGCATATTTTTACAAAAATATATAAAAATAATTTTTATATATACAAAGTAATTAAAACTTAAATAATTAATACGAAATTAAATTTTTATTTAAAAAACAACAAAGAAACACTAATGGTTAATTGGCTGGATTTTATTAAACTTTTAATAAAAAGACCGACCAAACTGTTTAGTTTTGCTTAAAAGGATCAACTTTAACCCTTTTTTATTTTATTTTATGGTTTAATTTGATCTGTTTGGAATAATCTGCGTAGCAGATATGGAATTTGTTCAACCCCCCCCCCCCCCCCCCTTTTTGTTTCCTTTAATGATTTAAATGCAAACCTAAATGAGTTAATTTGTTTAGACTGCGTCGAAAATGCGTTTGGTTCACAAGCTTAATCATTCAAATAAAAAAAAAAAAAAAAAGGAAGTCTTATTTTAATGCTCAAAATATGATTTCGTATTAATGTATTTTTTTAAAATTTTTAAAATAATTTTAATATATAAAAATTTTAATTTTGCTTTAACTCTATAAAAAATTTGGAAGAAGTGAATTGAGATGGTTTTTTTTTTAAAATATCCAAAAAATATTATAAAACAGAATTCGCAGAGGGATGGGATTATCCGAACTTAGAAGGAAAACGGAGAACACTACTCCCAATTGTCGCCTCTCTTTTCGAATCCTAGCTCCATCGACTGTTATAGCTCGTCTCGACGTCTTCTTCAACTCTCGTCAGCGGTCAGCCACCTGTAAGGGTGATTTTGAATACTCCATATATGTTCATTGCTCTTCAGTGAAACTTGTGATTTGTTAAGCAGTGAAATTTGGGAAATTGCAGAACAATAGGTTTCTGGCAATGAAATTTTCTTTAGTTTCATGATTGGCAAAGAGCTATTTTTGAAGCTAAGAGTATTTACACGCACTGCTAAAAGTAATACTATGTGGTGATATGCTCTTGCATGCTCTGATAATTTAGTAGAAATTCAGATTGCCTATTTCACTGGGTATCCATTAGGGGTGTTCAAAACTGAATCAAACTTATTAAACTAAATCAAACTGACCTAATTTGCTTGTGGTGTATGGTTCTTTTTACAAATTATGTGTTCTGTGATAGTATCTTGCTGGTGTAAATTTTATTATGATTTGTGCTGTCACATTCTTATTCCATTTTGTGTTTTTCTGAAACCATTGTGCTGGTTTATACATCATCCATCTAGTGTCAATTTACTGGTAAATTATTTTAAGATTTTCCTATTTTTCTTTCGGGTTAAGGTCAAAGCTTTTATGCTCTTCTTTATAAATTTTCTTCTTTCATAAGATAGAGGGACATAGCTTGTACATACTTAAGGTCAAGAAGAAGCAGAGTCCCACTGTCTGATAGCCGCAATTAACACAGAACTGAAGCAGATGGGAAGTAGAGGTGTTTTGCTTAAAGGAATGTCATATTCATCTGCAATGTGCAATAGCTTCCTTACCAACTCCAAGATCTGTTTCAACTACTTTGGCTTTTCAAAGGTTGTTAACGTGCATCACAAAAAGATCCGGTGCTCATCAACAACAAGTCAGTCCTCTCTTCCACCTCCAGATGTTACTCGTTTGGCTGAAACAGCTCGAATTTCTCTTACCTCAAACGAGGTGATTTTTGCATGATATGATTATTGATTGTTTGGAATTTGATTAGTTTGAACTGATTCATTTTTTGTATTTCTTTTGCTTTTAAAGTATTTTTTATTTCATTGTGCAGGTGGAAGAATTTGCTCCAAAAACTCAACAGGTGATAGATTGGTAAGTTCTTGTTTCCTCTTCCCCAACCCTAAAAAGTATTTCTAAATTTCAAACTATAAGCTTTACAATTTTATGAGAGGTAAGGACGTATTCATTTGAAATCAAATCTATTGGAAGTGCTGGAAGATAAAGTATAGCAATAGATATGTTCAAGTGTGAAAACTGATATTATAACCCCTCTAAATGTTCTGACTTCTGACTACGAGGCTCTGGCCTAACAACAGGTTCTCAATGTCATATCTGTAACACTGATAATAGAAAATCTTCAACTTGAATCCTGTGTATAGGGTTACTTGGTATGTTTGTCTTGAGCCGCTCAATTGTCTTCATGCTTTAAAATTTTGTTGTTCACTGTTTGTTTAATCGTCAAGAAGTTATATTTTTTCTCTTATCTGGAGACTCCATCAATAGCATTGGTATGATTTGATTGCAACTATTTATAATTATATATGTGGTTTTATATTTTTATGATGTAAATTTCAATTATTCATGCTTCAGTTTCATGCCTTTTGAGCTTAATATATGATTACACCTACCGTATCTGTAAATTTAAATTGGCTCTTGTGGCAGGTTTGGACAGCTGCAGGGTGTTGATCTCCAGAGCGTTGAACCCTCCATTCGAGCAGGTTCTCTTTGACCTTTTTTACAGGATAATTATACTTTTGGTCCTTATAGTTCTATTTAATTTTTATTTTGGTCCTTATAGTTTAAAATTTTGTAAGAGTCCTTAGAATTTAAATAATTTTTAATTTAGTCCTTGTCATTATATTTTTGCCAATATTTTACTATATATGTGAGTTAATTCTACTTTATTATCTATTGTTATCTTTTTTATTGGCATAAATCATACATATTTAAATTGTCAAGGTAGTATACAGTTAGTTATATTAGCAAAATTTAATTGAATATTAATAGAATTTTAACAATAGGGACTAAACTAAAACATTTGCAAACTGTAAGGACCCAATTTACAAATTTTTAAACTATAGGGACCAAATTAATAATTGAATGAAACTATAGGGATTGGAAGCATAATTTTCCCTTTTTTCACTTACATCTAGTAATGATAATGTCTGCAAGTCTGGCTAGTAGGTAATCTCTCTGCATATACTGATTTTGTAATGAATAAATTATGGATAAAATTTTGAATTATAGACAAGAGATATGGAAGGGAGAGAAGAAAGAAACTAGAATGGTAACATATTTCTCTTGAATATAAAATGAGCTCCACTTCCATCCATATATGTAGGCATTTTGGTGGATGGTTACATGTTTCTCATTTCATACTTTCACATTAACTACATCCACCTACCGTTACATATTTCAACAATTTTTCACATACCATTACATATTTCAACAATGTTTTACCTATCAATACATATTTTCAATATTCTTCATCTAAGTCTACATATTTCAACAATTTATCACCTAATATTGCTACTTATTTGATTATGTTTCCAACTATCTATTGAAATTTAACCATTATCACTCACATGTTGAAATTTGCCCACATTCATGATTTTTTTAGATTAATTTTGACACTCCCCTTAATCTTGAAAAATCTTTGACTCCAAGCATCTCTCCAAGCTTGATAAATTTTTCAATTGCAATTGGCTTTGTAAAAATATCTACAAGTTAATCCTTAGTCTTGCAAAACTCCAACTCAACTTCTTCCTGTTCCACTAGTTTTCGTATAAAGTGATGTCAAATTTCAATATGTTTGGTGCAGCTATGAAGAATATGATTCTTTGTCATAGCAATAATGGACATACTATTATAGTAGATTCTTGTTGGTGCATTGACAGGTTGATGTAGATTCTTTAGAATTCTTCTGAGTCAAACTGCTTCACATGCGACACTTGTTGTTGCCATATATTCAGCTTCTACTTATGAAAGTACTATTGTTTTATGCTTTTTTAATGTCCATGAAATCACCTAAGAACTTAGAAGAAAAATGTATCTGTTGGTGCTCTTATAATTTTCAAGACTACCTGCCTAGTCGCTATCTATATAGCCAACCAAAAAATGGTCTTCTGCTTCATACATAATACCGAAATTTTTCATGCCCTTGACATATCTTAAAATTCGTTTTGCAGTTGTGAAGTGGGATTTGCTAGGCTCACTCATAAATATTGAAACAATACTGACAGCATGTACTATATCTGGCCTAGTATTTATGAGATAGATCAACAATCCAACAAGATTTTGATAAGTCATCTTATCCATTTTTTCTTTGCCATTTGCTTTTGATAATTTGTCATTCATACCTATCGTAGTGGATGTTGCTTGCAGTCTTACATCTTAAACTTTTTCAACAAATCATCTGCATATTTGTCTTAAGAAATAAGTATTTGTCCAGGCTTTTGTTTGACCTGCATTTTAAGAAAATATCTTATGAGACCAAGATTAGTCATTTCATATTCTTTCATTCAATCATCATTTTGTCGTTGCCCATGTTAATTAAATCATCTACGTATAGAAAAATCATGAATGTGGCCAAATTTCAACATGCGAGTAGCAATGGTTCAATTTTAATAGGTAGCTGGGGTCATAATCAAATAAGTAGCAATGTTAGGTAATAAATTATTGAAATATGTAAAGTTAGACGAAAAATATTGAAAATATGTATTGATAGGTAAAACATTGTTGAAATATGTAATGACAGGTGAAAAATTGTTGAAATATGTAATGGTAGGTGGATGTAGTTATTGGAACATTTATTGGTTCAACTTTAGCATTAATTAATCCAACTTTAGTATTAATTAACCTCCTTTCTTATATTTATCTTGTATATAAATATGTGTGTTATCTAAGTATTGAATCAAGTGGAAAATTTTTTTCTTTCCCTTAACAATAGTAGTTAATATGAAAGTATGAAAAGAGAAATATGTAACCATCCACCAAAATGCCTATCTATGTGGATGCATGTGGAGCTCATTTTGTATTTAAGGAAAATACATTACCATTTTGTCTATTATTCAAAGTTCTACCCATCATTTATTTATTACAAAACCATCAATGGTATCAAAGCTTTGGTTCTGAATTCTTAGCTAAACCCAACCACCTTAACACTATATTTTGCAAGAAAAATAATCATGATACAAATGATTGCCGATTCAAATGTAGGAGGCATACTCATTTTTAAAAAGATTATTGGTTTTGGCAAAAAGAAGAAGCAAATTTCACATAAAGATACCAATCCCTTGGTAAATTATTTTATTCAGCATTTTTCTCTTACTAAGAATCAAAGGATATTTGGTATCTTGATAGTGGTTGTTCAAACAATATGACAAGCAACAAAAATTGCTTTGTCAATCTTGATGAAAATATAAATTCCCAAGTTACACTTGATGATGGAAAAATACAAGAAGTTGAAGGCAAAGGCATTATCTTGTGAAAACAGAAAATGGCCAACAAAAATACATTTTTGATGTTTTCTATGTTCTGCACCTCACACAGAATTTATTAAGTGTCACTTAGTTGGTTTAAAAAGACTACAAATTGATTTTTGATGATAAATATATCATATTGGATAAAAATAAGGGGTAATTAATAATTTTTATTAAAATGGCCCTTAAAATGGCAGAAGTGGTTGACATAGTTGTCTATATTTTCAGTCATTCTCCCACGAAAGTTATTCCAAATAGGACTCCATATGAAGCATGGTCTGAAAGTTGATCACTTTAGAGTTTTTGGTTGTCAAATGGAAGTAGAGACAAGTTAGATGAGAAAGGAGAAAAATGTATCTTTATCGGCTACAGCGATAAATCTAAGGGTTATCATCTCTACAATGCTGATATGAGATGTTTAATTATTTCAAGGGACGTGATCTTTGATGAAGATACCAGTTGGAAATGGAGTGATAAAATTCTTAATGGGGCTCAACATCTTAAAGCTGAAGAGAATGCAAGACATGACCCAAACCCAAGCACTAGTCTACCTCAAAGACTGAGTAATGAGTCACCAGATTCATCTCCTTCAAGAAAGATGCTATCATTGCAAGATATTTATCAAACTTACAATGTCGCATTCTTTTCTTGTAAGCCACAAAGATATGAAGAAACTACAATACAAGAAGAATGGAAAAAAGCCATAGATGAAGAAATGAAGATGATTGACAAGAATAAAACATGGGAGCTAGTGTAGAAGCCCAAAGAAAAAGATATCGTTGGACTAAAATGGGTTTATAAAATCAAGTAGTATGAAGATGGATCCATCCAAAAATACAAGGCATGGCTTGTGGCAAAAGGATATTCCTCACAACCTAGTATTGACTTTAACAAAACCTTCACTCCCATGGTCTGTATAGAGACAATAAGAATGGCTCTTGCTCTAGCCACCCAACTGAAGTTACAACTCTATCAATTAGATGTGAAGTCAGCATTCTTCAATGGAGAACTTGAAGAAGTGTACATAGAGCAATCTCAAGGATATGGTGTCCAAGGTGAAGAAGACATAGTTTACCGTTTGAAGAAAGCACTTTATGGTTTAAAGCAAGCGTTGCATGCATGGAATAGCAAAATAGACAAGTATTTTCTTGACCACGGATTCATAAAAAGTCCAAGTGAGCCATCATTGTATGTGAAGAGGCATAAAGATTGTTTCTTCATCCTATGTTTGTACGTGGATGATTTGATTTACACAGGCAACGACAAAAAGATGATTGAAAAATTTAAACAAGCCATGATGAAGAAATACGAAATGATCGATCTTGGTCTCATGAGATATTTTCTCGGAATCCAAGTCAAACACTGGCTTGGACAAATACTTATTTCTGAATAAAAGTATGCAGATGATTTGTTTAAAATGTTTAAGATGCAAGACTGCAAGTCAGCATCCATTCTGATGGGTACGAATGAGAAATTATCAAAGAAATATGGCAAAGAAAAAGTGGATGAGACGATTTATCAAAGTCTTGTTGGATCGTTTATCTATCTCACAAATATTAGGCCTGACATAGTGCATACGATCAGTATTGTTTTAAGATTCATGAGTGAGCCCAGCAAATCCCACTTCATAGCTGTAAAACAAATTTTAAGATATGTCGAGGGCACGAAGAATTTCGATACTATGTATGAAGCAGAAGACCATTGTAATTTGGTTGGCTATACAAATAATGATTGGGCAGATAATGTTGATGATCGAAAGAGTACCACCGGATACATTTTTCTTCTTGGTTCTAAGGTGATCTCATGGACATCAAAGAAACAAAAAACAATAGCACTTTCATTAGTAGAAGCTAAATATATGACAACAACTAGTGTTGCATGTGAAGTAGTTTGGCTCAGAAGAATTCTAAAGAATATGGATCAACTTGTCAATACACCAACAAGAATCTACTGTAACAGTATGTCTATTATTGCTATGACAAAGAATCCTGTTCTTTATAGTCGCACTAAACATATTGAAATTCAACATCACTTTATACGAGAACTCGTGGAACGGGAAGAAGTTGAGTTGGGGTTTTGCAAGACAGAGGATCAACTTGTAGAAATTTTTACGAAGCCAATTGCCATAGAAAAATTTATCAAGCTTGGAGAGATGCTTGGAGTCATAGATTTTTCAACATTAAGGGGAGTGCCAAAATTAATATAGAAAAATCATGAATGTGGCCAAATTTCAACATGTGAGAGGCAATGGTTAAATTTCAATAGGTAGTTAGGAACAGTCAAATAAATAGTAATGTTAGGTGATAAATTGTTGAAATATGTAGAGTTAGATGAAGAATATTGAAAATATGTATTGATAGGTAAAATATTGTTGAAATATGTAATAGTAGGTGAAAATTTGTTGAAATATGTAATGGTAGGTAGATGTAGTTAATGTGAAAGTATGAAAAGTGAAACATGTAACCATCCACAAAAATGCTTATATATGTAGATGGATGTGGAGTTCATTTCGTATTCAAGGGAAATACATTACCATTCTAATTTCTTTCTTCTCTCCCTTCCATATCTCTACCCATAATTTATTCATTACAAAGCTTGATGGTTTTGTTACTTGTCATGTAGTTTGAACAGCCATTATGAAGGTACGAAATATCCCTTGATTCTTGATAAGAGGAAAATGCTGAATAAAATAATTAACCAAGGGATTGGTCTCTTTCTATGGAATTTGCTTCTTCTTTTTGTCAAACCCAACAATCTTTTTCAAAATAAGTGTGCCTTTTGCATATCTTGCATTTGAATAGGCAATCATTTGTATCATGATTATTTTTTTTTGCAAAGATTACAAGAGGAGCTTGATTTTTCTTTGCTCCCTTGATTTTCGTAATTCCTTCTCCCCTTTCCACTGTAATTAAATGATAATCTATTTTGAGGATGTTGACCGTGATCATTCTTTTTATCTCCTTCATTTTTCAAAAATTTTATTTTGGATTAAAAGGCTTGCTCACGTGGTTGCTCAAATCTTTGCATTCTCTCCTCATGTGCTTGAAAAGATCCCATTAGCTCTACTAGAGTAAGCTTTGACAAATCTTTGGCTTCTTCAATCCTATCCACCACATGATCAAATTTAGTTGGAAGGTCTCTCAGTAATTTTTGAATAATTTTCTCATCTTTTATCGAGTCTCCATTACTTCTGATTTGATTAATGATATTGGAACATGATAGAAGAATGTTTGAATATTTTCACTTTCCTTCATGAGTAAAGTATCAAAATTTTTCCATAAGGATTGAAGTTTGATAGTGATTACCTTGTCTATGCCTTTGTACTGACTTTTTAATATTTCTTATGCCTACTTTGTTGTCTTAACATTCATGATTTTACAAAAGATCATGTTGATTACCCTTTGCCGGACAAAGAGTAAGGCTCTTGTGTCCTTTTGCATATTTTGCTTGTACTCTTTTTGCTTCTTTGTTGTCCATATTGACTGCTCTTCTGAGGTTGATTCTTGGAAACCGTCTATCATTATATCTTGCAAGTCTTGTAAAATAAATAATGTCATCATTTTTGTACTCAAAAATCATAAATTTCTCCCTCAAATATCGAAATAGAAGCTTAGGTATAATTAGAGACAAATAGATTGGAGGTAGAAGTAAAAGCCGCGAAAAATAATATATGATGTACAAAATATGGTGTTAAGGTGGCTAGGTTTAGTTAGGAATTCAAAAGCAAAGCTCTGATACCACTGATGATTTTGTAATGAATAAATTATGAGTAGAACTTTGAATAATAGACAAGAGATATGGAAGGGAAAGAAGAAAGAAACTAGAATGGTAATGTATTTCCCTTGAATACAAAATGAGCTCCACATCCATCCATATATATAGGCATATTGGTGGATGGTTACATATTTCTCTTTCATGCTTTCACATTAACTACATCCACCTACCATTACATATTTCAACAATATTTTACCTATCAATTCATATTTTCAATATTCTTCATCTAACTCTACATATTTCAACAATTTATCACCTAAGATTGCTACTTATTCGACTATGTTCCCAACTACCTATTGAAATTTAACCATTGTCACTTTCATGTTGAAATTTGGTCACATTCATGATTTTTCTAGATTAATTCTGAGAGCATACACCTGGGTTGCAACATGTATTGAAGATACTTCAGAAATTAGAAAGTAAATTCATTCTATGGCACTAGCTTAATGAAGTTGTTTCTTTTCATTTGCAAAAAGGATCTTTTGTGTTTATCTCGGAGAGTATTCTAAACTAGCTCAATTCTTTTATTAAGTACAATTGCATCCTTGTTTCGAAAATACTTAGTTCCTTATTAGACATGGAGAAATGTTGATGTAGTTGCTGTCAAATACAACAGTAAATCATCGATTATATTAGCAAGTGAATCATTCTATCATCTTTTTACTCATTGCTCTCCTACCCTTTTAACCTGATCAAGCCAGTTTCGTGAATCATAACTTATCTGGGATCTTGACTTTTCCCTAACTGTTTCATAAACAAAAACAGGAAACTACAAAGGGAGGGGGGAGGGAACAAATATACTCATATATTTCTGGATTGCTGGTTCATTTGGCCACTTGTATTTTTTATCTTTAAGGCGGTGGGGGAATTTATGCCTCTTGCTTCAGATGGGACTAACTTTCTTGTCATGTTGTCTTCCAGATACTGAAAACAACAATGTGCGTGATGATGTTCCTGAAACTTTCGAAGATAGGTGAGTAGGTTATTCATTATTTGCCTATCAAACATTATTGTAATACTAATGGTACCAACAGAGTAGTATATGCTTGACAGGGACAACATGGTTGCTGCCATTCCTAGCTACGAGGAGCCTTATATCAAAGTTCCAAAGGTCTTGAACACAGAATGAAATTGCTTAGCTGAGTTATAGAGGATAAGGAAATACTTGCGAACAATCGTTCTATACTTCAAATTTCTTGTTTCTTTACATGAGAAAGCCGCCAAGCACTTAATTTTGAATTTCTACTATGGGATTTGGCTTATGAACTTATGCACTCACACGTTTAACCTAATTTGTACTATCATCATTTTGACATGCACTAAAGTAGTCCATTGCTTGATTGTGCCTTATGTACATAATGAGACGAGTTCATCATGAAGGTTTAATGGTCGTAAGGCGATGTCATGCTCTTATGTCAATTATTAGAGATGCTTTTTCAGTTTAATTAATTTCTGGAATGGAAAGGCAGGAGGATCTTGAAACGAGCTAGAGGACAGGGTTTGGCTGTTGCTGAAATAATTTAACTCTATGGTGAGCATTGCTAGAATTCAACCTTTTTAATTGTTACAAGGTCAGGGAAGGGTGGTTTATTTTTTCTCCCTTTTTTTCGCCTTTCTTTTTTTCATTTTGGGTGGGCCAAATAGAGGACAGCTATTGTGGAGGATTGAACCTAAGACTTTTTGTAGACTACTCAATTTCTCAATGCTAAATTGCATCTAGTGACTTAGCCAACTTTTAATACAAGGCTAAAATGCAGAAAAATATCATTCTAATTTCCTAGCTATTCCCTGTAAAGTGATGTGTCTGTCACATGACCTTTTCAGTAGTGTAAGTTCATGGCAAATGTTGATTTTGTTTACTCTCACTCATATTTTTGGCCTCACAAGCTCGTCTTCTCTCACGTATGAACTCATTGACCATTCCAGGAAAGGCGTGCTGGCTACTTCGATGGTTAGGAACCAAAATCTTTTGGAAAGAGGATGAAGACGTTAACAAAGGTTAAGTTTGAAAGTTCATGACAGGGTAAAACGTGAGAGAGTAACAATAAGTGAAATGAAAACGTATTTTATTACATTATGTAAGAGTTTGATGTTAAAAAGAGGAAGTTAGAATGAAATATCCTAAAAAATATTTCTATAATATTCTGTTATGAATAAAATGTTATTTTGATGAAGCCCAATCCTCTCCAAGTGTTATTTATGTACAACCAAGCCAGAATCCTCCTCAAAAACGTAGGATTGACAGCAATACAGCAACGTAAAATGACAAAGTAAAATGATTTTCCAACTTTTGAGAGGCTAGGTAAGTCAAGAAGAAGGGCGGTGAACGGGAAGAAGGTGGGTGGGGGAGAGTGAAACCTTGATTTCAATATTTTTTAATTTGAATTTAAATATTTTTATTTTTTTTATATATGAATTATTATAAGAGAACAAAATAAATACTAGATTTAGCTCTAAATAGAAAAAAAATTCAAATCTTCTGATAACAAAAATCAAATCAAGATTTCATTTTATTCTCAATAAAAATATTTTCTAAATTTTAGATTTAATTTTAGTTCAGGTCACTCTAATTTATACAGTTTTAATTTATTTCGATAACTTTAAGTTGTTTTCAAACGTTAATTTTTCAGTGCTTACAATTAGTATGTTAAATTATTTTAACATTCTAAGTAAAAAATCATTGGGTGAATTATACACCCATCTTCCCTATTTTGAAAAGTTATGCACATTCTCTATGATCAAAAGATAGATCATATTAACATTTCTTGTAACAAAAAATAAGTCAGTTATATTTAGTTTAACCAAAATTTTATTATATCTATTACTTATTTAATATGATAAGTATTCAATATGTATTTAACCAATAAAAAATAGTTACTTTTGAAATTTAGAATAAATAAAATTTATGATTGTCAGCGCAAGTTAAATTATATTGAAATTAAAAGTTTAATAATCAAAGTTTTTGTCAGTTGTATTATAAGTTAAAAAATTAATAATGTTTGTATATACTATTATAATACATGGGGGAGATGAGTAATGTGAGCATCAATTATAAGAAAGAAGAAAATCTATTTAAAATTATTTTAGTTCGGCCAATCCCTGTCTTAGTAAGAGTTTGTACTTACTATATTTATAAATATTTTAATAATTTTTCCAGAATGTAATAATAATTATCTACTTGATCTGGGGTCAAAAAACTTGATCATTTTTAAAAAAAAAAAAAGAACTGAAAAGATAAAACTTATTCTAAAAATAGGTTAGGCTCTCAGATCTTTTTCAGTTCAGGCGTATTTAGGATAGTATTAATATTAATATTATTTAAACTATATTTTATATATTGATGAATTTCTAATATATAATATAATATAACTATTTTAGTAATAGAGTAATAAAAGAAGGACTTGCAGCTCCGAAGACAGCCCTTGCTTGCTACCCAGAAGCGGACTGAAATTTCGAGTGAAATTACAAATATACCCTTACAATCAGCCGCATCTCAATCTCTCACGCCTCTTTCGCCTCGCCTCTCTCCTCCGTTGGGACCAGCAGCAGCAAGCTCTCCTCACCGTCACCTGCCCAACGCAGTTGAGCGACCATTTTCCGGCAGGTTCCTTGGTCTTTCTTTTCCGTTTCCTTATACTTGTGTTGTATTAATTCTGATGCTGCTTTGTTTAATTCTTGTGTTCTTTCTTTCATGGACATCATCCCTAGCTCCCTCTTTCCCATTCCTTCGTCTCACTTATTTCAACCTGGAACCGCTGCTTTGTATTTTCGAATTTTATGTTTTTGTTGACTTATCCAAATCTCGAGTATTCGTTATGGTGTGGGTAGATGATAATGTGGTAATTTGCAAAACTTTCTTGATGGTATGCTGATAGATATGTTTTTCTTTGAGTCTGCACTTAATAGTTCTTAAATTTTTAGATAATTGATTCTTATCAACCTCAAAGGATGCCAGGTTGAAATTCTGCATCTTGAGTTTTAAGTTCCTTTTGCAGAACAACTAGGATCAAATGGAAGTAGCTGTTCTGTTTATTAGGTGAATTGACACTGCAGATAATGGCCAATAGGATGGCCGTGTATAAAATTTCAAATTCAAAGCTAGGCAGCTAACATATATATGGCACGCTGGTTGTGCAAATTGGATATCATGAGTGTTATTTGCTTTCTGATTAGCAACATACTCTTATTTTCAGTCTTAAAGTCCAGGCTACAGTAAAGCTAATGCAAAATCTAAATACTATTGAGAAGGAAATTCTTCAAAATTCATAGCATTTTAAAGTCTTCTTTTGAGCTGCTATACTTTTTGAGTCCAGTATTTAATTGATTGGAAAAAGAAGATTATAGAATTTATGACTAATTTTCAGAGTTATTTACATTGGTAGAAGATAATTTTACTATTGGCCTTGATTATGTGCCTCAGAAAGAGGGCCGTAACCAATTAACTCAATGCATCATTTAGTATACATATAATAATTTTTACGCGGTGGAGTGTATAATGGTATCAAATAGTTGTAACTTGTAAGAATATATGGATTGACCATAAAATAGATGCTTTGATTTGAATATAGTTTCTGAAATGTTCTACCCATTATAACGTCATCTTGTAGAATAGGCACTGATATGACAGTGATTTCAAACTCCAATAGGATTAAGTATAAGTATGTTTTACTGTGTTTTTTTTTTTTTTTCCTAGATTGAGGTTGACAACTTGATATATACATGACTTAGAGGAGTGAACCACTTTTAATACCATATTTCCAATCCATGAAAATGAAATTTTATGTTGTATCCCCCCACCCCACCAGGCCGCCCCTCCCATGTATAGATGAAGTGAAAGTAAAAAATTCAGTGTCCTTTTTTTAAAAATGGATTTGAGTATCATGTGACAAGCTTGCTCTTCAAAATTGTTTATTCAACTGGGGAAAGGAAATTTTAATTTGTGGAGGTTGCTTTGTCTTGGGCGTCGCATTCCAGATCCAAATTAGGACAGGATCTTTTTGTTCAAGTTTGATGGAATATTGTGATGGCAATATATAAATTTAATATCTTAAATTTTAGTGTTGAATACTTGAATGTGTAGCTGTTGTTTTCATCACTTAAATTTTGAAGACTGGAAATTGGGTTTTTTTTTTTTTTTTGATGAATTAGATTTAATTTCCCCAAAAGAGAATCAAGCAGGGATAAACTTGCTTCAGAATTTACACAATAGATCTTAACCTGCTGAATAGCAGACACCAAAAAACAAAGTGACGCCATGCAACCTTAACCAAAATTGATCTCTAACAACACACCCACCTTCTCCGGGGACATTACTGTATTGATTTAACCTTAGGTCATGGAGTGGAGAGTGGAGACGTGCCCAAATACCTTTGGGGTCACATGGAGTAGGCCTCCAAGGAAAGGATAATCAACTGTAAATTTCATGAATTTCCCTCCAAAGTTTATATGTACAGGGAATAAGGTGACCCATTTCCATCGCCAATCTCAGCACAAATCTGAGCCAAGCTTTCTCTATTAAATGTTGCAGACTCCATCTACAAAGTGACACCCACACTACTAGCAACATATCGAAGTCCTTTTGCTAGTCCAAAAAGAACCAGGGAGATTCACCATTTTGTTTACAAATAGGATTGATTGTAAAAGAGTTAGTAAAGGCTATGATTCAGTTTCTTCAGAACTAAAATTTTGCCAATAACCATATTCCAAAAATCTCAGTCAATCTAAATCAGGATTTGTTATGCTGACTTCGTAATAAGCCAACAGGGGATGTTATAATTTTTTTTCCCATCCTTTCTATATAATTAGAAATATTTTATAATTAGCTTATTAGTTTTCTTTTGCATTGTTTACTTGTCTACTAATGAAAAGTTTTAATCATGTACCTCTTGTTCTTATCGTGTCCTTTGTGTTTTGTTAGTTTGTATGTGCGTGAGAAGGGCTATGTCTTTATTTGCATTCATGAAACTTTAAATTGGAAGTTTGCTGTCTGCTGTCTATAACAGACCAACCTATCTGGCAAACATGCTAGATGGTATACTTTAAGCATCATTCAGGTTCCAAGAAATTCCTGCAGGCCAAAAAACCTTTATAAATCAATGCTAATAATTATTCCAATACAATTTGAAATGAGTTCCCTCGCCCAAGCTAATGGGAATTGTAATTAAATTCCATCTTTGACATCTATTATAATGTTAGCAAGTGTACGGTGACAAAACTTGGTACTTTTTGCCAACTTTAAATGACATGCAGCATATTGGCACAAATTCTCACTAGTTTTTCTGGTTCATTTGAGAATTTTGGTAGTTAAAAATTGGCCTCTGATTCAGGAAGTAGATAGTGAATATTGATAGAAGCAAATGGGTTCTGAAGCCTCCTTCCAAACAGCCAAGATTTATCGCCACCTTCTCAAGGCTGTCAAGAAACATCTTGGCAAGGAAGAGAGCAAGAGGCATTTCCAGGATTTCGTAACCACTGAATTCCGTAAAAACAGCAATCTTTCTGATAGTGTGGCTGTCCAACAGAAAATCAAGCTTGCTCGGGACTACACTTTTTTGCTTAATAGTGTGCACCATCACAAGGCATTACTCACTCTCTCTGTTTTTTTTTTTTCTTCGCACTGTTTGTACAGACATGCGACCAGAAGTTTGTACAGCTGAGAAGTTTGTTTGGTTAAATCAAATTTAGACTCAATCATTTAGTTAAAAAATTAACTAGTAAGATGGCACAGCTCTAGTTGCTGCAAAATGGATTCTCTATATTTCTTTCTGGTAAATTTCAGAGAAATACAGACACAAAGTAGCGAGTGTGTATGAGGCTCATTCTTTTTCTTTTCACCTACTTTCTCTTCTCTCTCTCTCTCTCTTTAAAACTTCACAAAAAAAGCTTTAGAGAATCTGGATTCTGCTGTCCATTGCACAATGGAGGTAAGAGACCGTGAAGAGGATGTGTTCCTCAATCCTCACTGATGGTCTAATATAGTCATTTTTGTTATATTTTGGCTAAAACTTTCTAAGGGATTCTATTTGTTTATCAATCATTATTTTATTAACATTTTATCTTTCTGGCATTCTGACCGTTCTTTGTTGATGGTTTTGCAGGATTTACTGTTCTCTTACAACATTGCCGTGGATAGGTCGGATGAAATGAAAAGGATTATTGGAAAATCTGCTGCTAGTGTGGGTCTTCGTCTGCCTGCGGTTTATCAGCCGTAATGATTTGTTCTACTAGAGACCTAGCAAGTGTGTCGAAGCATATTGTTCATTTTTTGACAGTAACAATTCTTATTTATATTTTCGTTTAAATAATAGAATAAATGTAACGTTAATTGGAACGTATCAGGAATGAACTCCTTATTGCCATTGTGATTTCTCTGAGATCACTGGTAGTTTGTATTTTGGTTGGAAAATCAGTATTAGTTTTAGTACTAGGAAAATGGAGTATGATAAGAAACGAAATCATTTTAATTATGACTATAAAGTGGATTACCTTTTTCTTCTAGAAATAAAATTGTATATTAGGGAGGAATTGGACTTATTTTAGGAATATAAAGGAAGATAAAAAAAATTAAAAGACTTTATTTGTTAGTTCTTTTACTAATATCATCTCTTCGATTCAATCTTGATTATAATTTTGATGCACTAATCTTAAAATATAACACAAATTTTCTTCTTCTTTTTTTGTAATGAAATCCAAAGTTCAAGAAATTATTCATACATAATCTAAAATTTTAAAAAATTATTTGCACAAAAAATATAATTTAAAAGGTTCATTTAATCTAATATGTCACATTTTCTTTGGTAAATCATTAATTTATTCATGGTGGGAGCTGTCAGCATAAATTTAAAAGGAGAGTTTTATTTGTCAAATTTTAAAAGTCAATTGAGTTATTTACATATAACTTAGTTTAAAAATTTTGATGCATTTTAGTTTCTATTTAAATTCATCCTCAAATTCATAAAATCTATTTTTTATTTGAAAAAACAAAATGACCTAAACAAACCTAGAGTCATTACAAATCAAGTCTCACATTGAGTTTTTTTTTTTTCTTTTTAGTTACAAGTGCTGGTTGTAACCCTCAAGATTTTGACTGACTCATTTTACATTGGGCTAATGCTCTGGAAGTTTGAAGATTGGTTTGATGTTGTTGGATATTATTGGATTTGTTTTATTGCATGTTTTAATTTAATTCATTTACCTATGCTAGCTTGGTCGGACTAGAGAACTGTGTTTAATGTTATTATTTTTTCCTTTTAGAAAACTTACCGAACCAAATAACTTGTTTCCACTATGGTGCTTCAAGAAATTTATATTGTTATTCTCTGAGTTATTGTGGGTTTCAAATGTTTTTTTTTTTTTTGGTAGTAGTGTGATTTTATTACGGACTAAACTAGATGAAGTTCGTAATTTTATTGTGAACAAAATTTAAATGAAGTTCTTTATGTGTTTGTTATAGGTTTTTTTTAAATGAAAACATAACATATCAATATTATTTTACTACTCAACACTATATTTTGATAGCTTCACAGAAGCTCCTCTTTGCATCATGATTCTATTGCATAGCTCAATAGATGCACTTAAGCTTTTTCCTTCTGTTATTTGGATTGGCATTTGTTTAACCTATAGAGTTTCTAATGTTGAAACTATGTGCTCTATGCAGTATGAAGAAAAAGCTCTTCAAGATTTGGAGTCCGTAATTCATCAGCATACCCTCTTCTTTGACAAGTTAATTGAGCTTATACCGGACAAGTTCTATCATGGAGAGAAACCATGGTTTCAAGGTCTAAGGTATCAGGAGTAACATCCAAACATAGAAGGGAAAGGATTCTATTTGATTATCTATTTTCAAGGCAAAAAAATTGAGAAAAATTCATAATCAAACCTATATATATGGTTAGTATGTAATTTAATTTGATATCTAAGAAGAAGAAATAATTGGGAAGTCGACTTTTGGAACTAAACGACATGGGGTGACATCGGACGACATTGATAGTTCTGCTTGTACTGATTGTTATACAGGGCATTGATAGTGACGGCCATGATGAATACGCGTCGTCTGACCCTCCAAACAACATGTCGTTTTTTATGGTCAATGAACGAAATCTTCATCCGGAAGAAAAAGCTTGTATTGGAAAGTGCATAGCAGAATGCCCTCATCTGAACCTTCCTTTTATGTAAGCTGCTTGCATTCGCGTATTCAACATTGTATGAAAAAATAATTCAAGTTTTGAGTAAAACATTGTTTTAATCCCTCATTTATAATTTTAATTTTAATTTTGTCCCTCAATAATATAAATTTTAACATATCCAATTTAAATTTAGTTGAAATTGAAAATACAGAACCAAATTAAAATTAAATTCATAAATGATATATTAGAATAATATTTTATTCATTAATAATTGGTACTCGAATTATCAAATATATTTAGTTTCAATTTTTGAAAATTAATGAGTGTTTGAATTATTTGTTAAAAAAAAAAATTTACTGTACAAAAATGTTTAAAAATTGATGTGAAACAGGTTTATTATTTTAATTTCTTTTATTCATTGATTTTCAGATATTAAAGCCAAGTATTCTTAATAACTAGTGGCCAAAAAAATAGTTCGCTAAATAATTAAGAAGTCAAATTTTTAGTTTATTCATTAATTTGTTTTTCCTTGCTAGACACCTCAATCTATTAAATTAATGAGGTTTTATTCTTAATTCATTTTCTTTTACTATCCATACAACAATATTATACTAATATCAAATTCTAGATAAAACTTAATAATATATAATATTGTATTATATATATATATATATGTTTTATTACACACACCTCGTAAAAACATCAACTTTATTGAGACTAGTATCATATAAACTATTAGCTTATTAGCATTCTAATATACTTTATAATAACATGCTTTAGTTTTGCTTTGGTGTTCATTTGTTATACAAAATTATCCTTAATTTTTATGATACGGCTCACGAAATATACAAATAAATCAATATTTAATTTTATGTTAATTGGAAATATAAAAAAAAATTAATCAATTCATGATAGCGATGTGAGATAATTAATTAAAATAGCTCCTAATTTAAACATTTAATTAAGACCTCAAATAACTTAACCAACAGACGTATATGTTATCTGATTAATGGCAATGAATTTATATAGTTTCAGTCACAAAAATATTTTGAATTAATTTTTTAATATATATATAATTAATTTTACATTAATATTATTAATTATAGACAGATATTTATGAGAAATTCACGTGAAGTTATTTAAAAGCGTGAATTTTTTGGTGGTCCAAAAAAGAGAAGAGATCATGCATAAGATTGAGTCATAGTTGACTATTTGTGTTGTTAAAGAGACCTTTCTCTTTTGAACGACAGTACAACAGAATTTATTTAATATTTTAAAAAAAAAAATTTGTTGACCCATATATTATTTTCGTTAAATTTTAGAGAAACCAATGTGACAAAAGAAAAATTAATTCTGGTATAAAATTTTATATAAAACAAAAGAAAATAAAGTTTGAAATTCCTGGGACATTGAGATCTACTAATTAATTCCATAATGTCATTATAACCTCGAATTCGACCTCACTGGACTAATTATTCTCTTTCAAATACATTTTTTAATAGAAAATCAAATGGCGCATTACTATTATATTTATTTGAATTTAAAATTATTTTTAATTTAGATTTTGTTAATAATATTAATGTTTATGCAATATATATTTTTTAAAACAAAAAATTACTTTAAAATAATATTACAGTCTCATATTAATATTTAACATCAACTTAACTCACTTTATAATTATCATATTAAAAATAAAATTATAATCTCATATTATGTAAAAAACTAGCACAATATACTACAATTATATAATTATTATGATGCGCGGTCTCAGAATGCACGTGTATGTTCTGAAAACCACTAGTTGTGCCCTTTCAAGCGCACAGATTTGCTCTCATTCTTATGGAAAAAGGACTTAATTCACACAAAAATAATAATAAAAAAATTAAGCGACTTTATATTTTAAAATTATTTAGATTACATTTAACTTATTACTTTAGGCATCTTATATTATATCGAATGATCAGATACATAATAAATTATATATAAAAAAAAAACCTTAAACAAGTATGCTTCTTTTAAAACAAATAAATTTTAATTTGAAAATCGTTTCAAATAATTTAAAAAGAAAAAAAACGTATTTAAGACTAATAAGAAGAGAGAGAGAGAGAGAGAGAGAGAATTTGCATAGCAAATTATACATTAATAATACTAAGATTACTCAAAAGCTCATAAGTTGCTAGCTTTAGCTATTATGCATACATACACACCAACTACATATAAAAATCTTAATTATAAAGTAATCTCAACATATTAATTAACATAACCCCTCGTTAATTGATTGTCACTCTTAATTATCCATGCCTATTTTTGTCCTTTGAATCACCGGGAATCTGATTGCCGCCGCTCCCTCCGCTGTTGCCGCCGCCACCAGAGCTTCCCGACCCATATCCACCACCCTGAGCTCCGCCCCCGGTACCAGACCCATAACCATACCCACTTCCCGACCCCGACCCAGTCCCAGAACCAAACCCATAGCCATAGCCTCTACCGAAGCCCGTCGAAGACCGCCCGGACCCGGACCCATAGCCCCACCCACTTCCAGGCCCGGAACCCCAACCCCAGCTATAGTCCCAGTTCGGACCATGACCGGACCCGCTGCCTCCTGTAGGGGTCCCAGAAGCCTGAGGTGCCCCATTAGAGTACATTTCCATAGAACGAAGCTTTCTTCCTAAGCCATCTCCGGCGGAGGCTGCGGCGGCGATAGTGATGAAGAAGAGAAGGAAGAGACTGAATCTGAGATAGTTGGAAGCCATTTTTTCAGTTTTATGTGTGTGTGAGGATTTGTGAGTTTTGTGAGGGTGGACACGAGGGTGTATAGTGTATATATAGTGCATGTGAAAAAGTGGTTTATATATATATATATATATATATGACAACCCGTGAGTCTGAGTCACTGGTACACTACTTTTTTTTTTCCATTTTTGGGTATTTTTTTAATTATGAAAAAGACTGGTTTATGGATTACACTTTGATAGGCATCATGTGTACAGAATTAATATTTCATCTTCATGTATAAAGTTTAAGAATGATAATTTTATTATCGTTATACAGGTGGGCCCACGCGAAAATTCTATTTGGATTTGAATGTGGAGAAGTCACGTATAAACAGTTCAACACAGTGTTATATAATAATTTACTTTAAAAAATCTGGGAATTTGGAAAAGATTCAAATATCTTTCAGTCATATTCGTATAACAATACACAATATGTACATTGATTAACTTCAATGTTTTTGAAAAATAAAAATAAAGACCACTTTGATGAATTATATGAATTACATAACATATATAAATTAATTAATAAATTTTTATGGTCCTAAAGATATTAATTTACAAAGGTTTAATTGCATGCCATACACTAGACTAGAAGATTTACAAAAGAAAGAAAAGAATTCTTACAACATATTCAAAAAGTGTGAGAAACAAATTATAATTTAAACTTAACACTAGTAATATATTTATAGTATCATATTTGGTGCAATTATAATATTTGTTGTATAGCACAATCACTATATGGTATATTAAGAAAAAGATACGTAACAATGATATGTTAAAATATGTTGATTATATGTCAATTTAAAATAATTTATTATATTTATATTTTGATCCTAATATTTTAAAATTTTATCTATGAACCCAAATTTTTTCAAAAAAATTTCAATTTAAACCCTCTACTTTTTATTTAATCATACACCATATCTAATCCAATTATAATTTAAACTTAACACTTCTAATATATTTATTGTGTCATCTTTAGTACAATTATAATATTTGTTACATAGTGCAATCGCTATATGGCATACTAAACAAAATATATGTGATAATGATATGTTAAAATATGTTGATTGTATGTTAATTTTAAATAATTTATTATATTTATATTTTGATGCTAATAATTTTAAATTTTATCTATGAACCCAAAAAGTTTTAATTTAAACCCTCTACTTTTTATTTAATCATGCATCATATCTAATCCAATTAATAAAGATAATGTATGATGGTAGGTATTGTAGTTATGCATATACAAATGGCTAAGGCCAAAAGGTTGGTGCTCTATATATATATATATATATATATATGGCCAAGATTTGCTATGCTTTTTACCAATTGTATGAGTTCATCAGTTATGGAAAGGTGTATTAAGCATACATTTGTTTAATTTGATGAATAAGAGAAAAAGACAGAACATATCACGGATTGTAACATATAATATATATATATATATATATATATATATATATTAAGTGGCAACAAAATTATTCAATTTATTTTATACAAAAATTTAGTATTTTATTGAGATAATCTTTCTCTTCTTTTTCTTTTTGTTCTCTAAAACATATTCTAGAAAGAGACTTATTGGAAAACAAGACTTAAGTCAACATTAGTGAGCTTTTATTATTAGTTTCTTTAATAAAATTATAAAATATGAATATTATTTTTTGAAAAATTATTTTTTATATATCATAATATGATGAAATAGTTGAATAAGAGGCAAAAAAAATGCAATTATTTTTTCCAATTTTTTTGAAAAAGTGTATGAAGAGTCAAGTTGGAGTAGGAGCAAGAAGCACAAGTTGGGCAAATGTGATAAAAAGGAATTGAGAATGATGATTTGTGGGATTGTGAGGTCAAACAGTGACCCCTTCTATCCTTAACTTTCCGACCCCATTATAAATTAGATTTTTATATAAAAAAAGGTCCTTTTCTGCAAATTTTTTTACACATCATATTCATAAATAAATTTATCACGCAAAATTTAAGAATTCTTACACTTATATATTTTATTATTAATTTTTATTATTTATCATTAATGTGATAAAAATATCTATCTAATTTTTTATTTTTTTTGGGTTAGAGGAATATGGTGTCATGCCCGTTATAAAAATACTTTTATGCATTAAATATATATAAGCCTAGCAATTAGATTTGCTTTTAAATTTATGGTGGGACTTGAGTTATGCAAACTTTATTTTGTATTAATCTGATTTTGTGAATTTAATTTTGATAAAAAAAATTACTTTTGCATAATCAAAATTTATGTTTGAATTACGTTTATCTAAAAAAATATATTTTTTAATGATCTAGTTCATCTAACATTAAAAAAAAAAATCTTATTTCTATATAAATAGAAATAAAGAGAACAAATATAATCTTGCAAAAACTTGGAGATCAAACCAAATAATATTATTTACAAGAAAAATTATAAAGAAAAGTACTAAATTGGTCATTTACTTGTACACTTTGTAATAATTTAGTTCATTACAAATTAATTATGATAAATCAGTTATTTAAAAATTATATTTTATACAAAATTAATCTTTTATTAATTCAAACTAATTTTGTATAAATTTACAATTGTGAACTACTTGTTTTGTATACATTTGAGTTTGTAAAGAATTAATTTGTTGCGCTTAATTTGTAAAAGACTAAATTGTTACAAAATATAAAAATAAAAAATAAAATTTATATTTTTTTCACAAATTATATTTTGATATGCAAATAAATTTTTTCACTTTTCAAACACTAAATTAAACATTTTATAGATATAAGTGCACCAAGATGCATGAATATATATATATATATATATATATGAATGATTATGTGGTTGTGACAGTTGGATTCAGTTAGTGGGAGGGGACATTGGGTGGGTGTTAAATGGTGTTTGATTGTTTTTGCTTTGTTTGACTTTGTTAGATAAATATCTGAGTGCGGGGCCCACAGTATACATTAAAATATTTTTTAAAAGAATAATTTCCTTCGTTTTGTATTTTTTTATTTTATTATAGAATTTTTTTTAATAATGGCAGATAGTGGGCGGTGAAAGGAGAAGAACGAAGTTGGAGCCAGGGAGTGAAACCGTGTGGGTCTGTACTCTCGATGTTTCGTTTTGTATTAATTTCATGAAAAACAAATATGATGAAAATCATACTTTTATAATATAAAAGAGAAAAATATATTTTTAGCACTTATCATAAATTTTTATTTTGATCTCTCATTCATTGAAATATTTAAAATAATTTTTTATTTATAAAAAAATGTCATATTTAAACTCTCATTTTTTAATAAATTATTAAATTTAATTTCTGTATCAAATTTTAAATTCACAACCTAAGAAATTAAATTTAATATTAAAAAAAATCAAATGTAATATTTTTTAATAATTAAAAATTACTTTAAATATTTCAACAAATAAAAATTAAAATAATAATTTTATAATAATTAAAAATACCAAAAATACATTTTACTCTAATATAAAACTTTCCGGTGTGTCCATGGCAGAGAGTGTACGTATAATGGTTTTATACATTTTAAGGATTTGTTCGTAATTATTTTTAAAAATTATCTTAATTTTTTGAAATTTCAAAATCAAAAAATAATTTCCCAACTTCTTTTCGTCCCTAATATTAACAGAAAATAATAACATAATATATGTTTACCAAAAGTATCTTATGTAGTTTAGGGGACAATGAGTGAAAGCATAAATTGAGTGGTCAGTATTTATTACGTTATTCATAAGATTATATTTATAAAGTAAGTTCATAGCATAAAATTTTCACTATACATTTTATGTGTGAAGTCATAATTATTTATAGATAAGCGAAGGATTCGATTTGGAAGCAGGTTTAGAATCAAACTTGGGACCATCAGAATTCAATACTGATTTTGAAGAAAATTTTATTTTGGTCCCCTAAGGTGTTTTTTAATATAATCCTTCATTAAAATATTCTTTCAATTTAGTCCTGCATGAGTAAATATTTCTCGATATGATCATACATAATTTTTTTTTTTAATTTGGTTCCTCACATATAGATATTTTTTATTTAATTCTTTACAAATAATATGATTATAAATAATGTCTTCTATATTTTAAAATTAACATATTTTTTAATAATGTCACAACCTTGTTGGTGATTTGGAAGCTTGTTAAGAAGCAAATTTAGGCTCATCAGAGTTCAATACTGACTTTTGAAGTAAAATTTTATTTAGGTCCCTCATAAATAGTATATTTTTGAATTTAGTCTCTTATAAAATTATCCTTTGAATTTAGTCCCTCACAAATATAGTATTTTTCAATATAATCTTTCATAAAATTAATTTCTCAATTTGATTCATTACATATAGGCATTTCTAAATGTCTTTCATATTTTAAAAATTCACATATTTTTTAAGCACATTCTTATAACGATTTTATTTTTATGACACTATATTAGGAAATATTTCTATAAATGACCAAATTGATAAGGCAATTTTATGAGTGGCCAAATTAATATTTTTGAGGGACTAAATTGATATGATAATTTTATTAGAGACTAAACTGAAATTTATTCCATTTATAAGGGACCAAAATAAAATTTTAGTATTGTCTTTAGAGTGCACTTGAGCCCATAAAAGTGGGACAAATACCTAACCTCGGTGCACACAAGAATCTTTAGTGCACTCCCAAAAGCAAGATCCAATTGCAGAGCTCATTGTTTGTCATGGCCCAACCCATGTGCACAGCTTGCAGATATTTTTTTTCTTTATTTTAAAAGAAATTTTTTCTCTTCAAAAGTTGCAGATATTTATTTTGGATAAAAGATATTTTGTTGAAACTTATTCCTGAGAGTTATCCCATGTGTTCAAATTAAAATTATATTTTTGGTCCTTTAGATATATCTAGTGAAACTTTTTATTTAGATTTTTTAGAATTTTTTTATTTAATTCTTAAATCAGTAAAATTTTTGTAATGTTGGTATTGTCTACAAATAAAATTTAATGCTAAGGTTCTAATAAATGGTGCTTAAGTACCTAGCAAACAAATAATGCCTGTATTAGCAAATTATAATATTTACATTTTAGATTGAAATGGGATGAAAAAGAAACATTGGGAGCAATTTAATTATTTAGTAACTCAACTAAAAAGGAAAATATATATATATAGATGATCAAGTTGAAAATCAATCTATAACTAAAATAAAACTTCTTCTTTTTGTCCCCAAAAAAGGATCTTTTCTTTCAAATGAACATATTATTTTCTTTTGCAAAAAAGAAAAAAACAAAAACAAAAAGATTTCCTGTTTGATTATAAGATAAGAGGAAGGTTGGCTATATGAATAAAACATTTTCTATGGCAATCATGTAAGAATACATTTGAGTTTATCAATGAAAAGGAATAACTGTTTAGAAGATACTATTTGAAACTAATATTCAAATGCAGGTACAAGATGATGATATATGCTTTCTAGACACCAAAATCTGTCTCTCTGTTGATAGTTAAAAACCATGAATTTTAATAAAAATGAATAAATAAATAAAATACAGTGAATGTCAAGTTGCCAACCACAGTTACCATATGATCAAAGCCAATATGTCAATATCAATATTACCTTAGAATATAAGCCAAGAAAATTAATCATTGAACTAGAGCTCTATGGAATACAACTCCTTGTGACTCTTCCAAAGTCTCTGATCTACATATTCCACAGGCCTCACTATATATATATATATATATCAAACACCATTGCACTTACAATTTCTAACAGACTACTCAAAAATTTCCACTACATTTTTATGGATCATAGTTATCTGTGGAATATAGCTGCTTTGTACTTGCCTTACGTGAGAATCCGATGCATTAAAAAGAACTAATTCTACAATTCACCGAGTCTCTAATGAATGTCAGTTGATGACTTCCCATGGTATCAAATCTTCAAGCAATTATAATGTTATAATAGGATGAATTTAACCAAAAAAAAAAAAAAAACCTTTAACGAGAAAATTGAAATCACAGGATTTGAAGTCGTTTTCTTAGAATTCTTTTTCACTTAGCCTTTATACTAACTTGAAAGACAGAAGCACATGGAAATATTGTTTACCAATTATTTTTTCGTTGACCTAGATAGCCTTTCGTAAATTTTGTTTATAAACAAACGTTTCAAGCTACCCACCATCCTAAGACATTATTTTATGTATACAAATTAATTTATTTGAGTGAAGATCGTCAAGAAAAAAACATCGCGATAATTGGTTTTAGCATCACAGACGTAACCCACATACAGTTTTTCGCAAATCAAACAATTTTCTGTCAAAGTAGATTGCAAAACCGAGTGCAGCAACTAATTCACATATTTTATTTTCTCATAAATATTCCTAGGCCCTGTATTATGAATCTGTCTAAAAATAGCATTTCAATTACAAACTCTGGCATAGTGTAGACACGTAAATCAAATTAACCATAAAGATAAACAAGTAAATGACAAATTTCATCTAAAAAAGAAAATAGTCATGACATACTTATTTGCCTTATGATTGATATAGTATACCCAAAAAAATCCTTCAAACATAGGTACAACATCAACTCCATAAATGTTAAATGACAATGAGAGTCAACCAATATTACAATCACAAAAAGTTCCATTGACGAACTCAAAATTGTGCAATATAGATAAAATTACAAGATTTAAAAGGCAGTTCTCCTGTATTTAAAATATACTGATATTTTAATTAAATAACATTGTTATCACCTGTTGGATGAATCTTAATAATCCCTTCAAGAAGTGGAACAACGGCATAGAACTTTTTTTCTCAAAAAAAAAAAAAAAAAAAAAAAAAAAAGAGCTTAAGTGTTTTTTTCCTTATTTGGGAAAAGCATGATGCCAGTCTCCGCAGCCGCGATTTTTACATGAAACAAACTTTCAATCAAGCCTACAAGGAAGAAGGAAATTGCCAAGAATAGTGCCGTATTCAAGTAACATTATCTCACCTTTTTGAGTTTCCCTTTCCCTTTTTTTTTTAAATGCTATTTAATGTCACTTAAGTTTTTAGCAAGTCCAAGAAGATGATCTTTTAATCACTGGCTTCATCTGCTTGTCTTCTTCAAGGGAAATCATCCCTAGGTGCGAGGGGTCTTCTAGCATCATCTTTGCCACTAGATAACCTGCAATAGACCATGTTTGATATTTCCTTGCCTGTTTGCCAATATATCTACCGAGTTTACCATCATAATACTCAGGCCATCCATCCTTCAGTAACCGACTCTCGGCAAGCTCAATTGCCCGTCTTGCTATTTGCGGTCGCCCCGTTTTGATGCATGCAGCCGTTAGTAGCCACAAGAGCACTGCAATCAAGAGCAATAAGCAAAAAGAAGGAAAACAAAAACCCAAAAAAAAAAAAAAATCATCATTGCCATGTAATTTCATTGCATAATGTAGTGAGAAAATTTAACCGTGCTTCTGGTTCACACGTATCATCAATTGAATAAAGATAACAATAAACTATAATGCCAGAGCAACTTTTTCCCCCCATTTTCCAGGTTTTTCAGACAATTTTTTTTAATTAACGCATGCCACAAATTCTATTTCCTTCATATATTATGAAAATGATATAGCTTCCTTTTGCTAATGTATGTTAACTAAAACTAATATGTTAAATATTTTTTGGGATGTATTGGTGAATGCTAAAAAATGCTATGTCACAAGTACAAGATAATTGATTCCTAAATCTAACAATGACGCTTCAAACAAGATTAAGCATCATGACCACAATGCTTTCAAGACAAGAGAAGGAAACATATAACACACTTCACCCAATAAAACTTAGCTGCAAACTCTGATATGAATAGGTATTAGCAGATACTTCATTCCTATGACAAACGGAAGAACATAGATGGATAAATTGATGAAATCAAGACAAACAATTACAGGGCTCTTCTTAAAGAGACATTATCTGAACTTGTGCATGGAATAAGTTTTATTTATTTTTTATTTAGTAAGGCAATTAATTTCCTAAACAAATAGGGTAGTGATGGGTTGAACATTGAAAGGAAAACATAAGATTTAATAAGTTGTGAGATCGTAATTGCAAAGGACTTTTATCAAATCAGACCTAAGCCAATACCCCCACCCTTAAACATAATTTAGGCCATCCACAGAAGAACCCAATTCACAAACAAGGACTGCAATCAGGTCAACATGCAAGGTATACCAGGACTTTTCATCTATCAGCACTAGGAATCACCTTAATTCCAGTACCATTTCCTACAATAATCTGGATCAATATTCCATATCAAAGATTTGATAAATTAATGATCATCAAGAAGCTACCCTAACAACACTCCAAGTTAAATTTGTTTTGCATAATTAAACATGATGAGGAAGGAAGAACCTGGCCAAGATCCTCCATTATGGTAACTCCATCTGGTATTTTTGGGATCACAACCAGTGACAATTCGCCACTCATGACTGTCTATTGCAGGATAACATATTTTTAAGGGCATTTCTCCAACCAACTCATCCCAGCGAGCTTCAATGAGATCCATTATAGCCATTGATTGCTCTGGAGTAGCAAGAGATGATAGAATTGCAACACAATTGCCTAAAGCAAACCACCGGAAATCCATCCTAGCAGGACTGACATTTCCAATAAAGTAGCCACCTCGTGTTGGCATAAAATCAAATACCCAGTCTGGGATTGAATCAGGAATAACATTAAACTTATTTACTGCAGTATGTGAGTATTCCTCAGTCTTATACCGGTAAATGTCATTTAGCTGTTGGAAGTCAAGCCAAAAGTAACTCCGCATGTGATAACTTAGTGCATGCAAACGCTTCACAATAAGCTCTATACATTCTTTTCCTTCTGCATCATGTTTCAGCATTGACAAAGCACTTCTCAATGCCATAAAGAAAAGTGCTTGAATCTCAATAGGATAGCCATAAACACCCTGTTAAATAGAGTAACAAATTAAAACTTGCAAGTCAATCAAATCTACAGAATTTATGAGTGAAACCTTATCTTGAAGGACTTGAAAACAATCTTTGATATATGATAATGGAATAAGAGTAAGATTTGTAACCAAAACTGTATTCTGCATCACCTAATATCATAAAATGGCCAACCTAGCTGTAAACAATAGAATACAACAGAAACAATTCTTATGGCTATAATTACCCCTGCATCAGATATATTTGGCAAATGGCAGGGAAGTTTACCTCAAACAAGGGGTAATTTACATCTTAAGCATAACAGTAATTATAGCAATATAAATCTACATGTAGAAGTGAATCCTGAAAATCAGAAGTGTATGATACAGTTAAATATTAGAAAAATATTTCACAGTCGACATTTGTAACCAAGGTGATAACCAAAGTACTAATTCTGTGTCAGTAAGGCAGTAAGCACACATTTTTGGAAAAAAAAAAAAAAAAACCTTCACCTTATATAGCCATATGGAAGTAGACACAAGATATGATCTAGGCCTCTATTCACAATCAAAAGAGTGGCAAGCATTAAGTAGGCAAACTAATAATATATGACCGTTCACAAAACAAAAGCACATAGAAGACAAGAAAATTGAAAAAAAAAATTGTAAAATATTCATACGATGTAGAATTTGGGGTCTGAAGGAAGAAACTTCAGACCTTGTGACCTCCATTATATATATTATTGAATAGAGTGCAATGAAACATAAGAGAACTCCTAACACCAAGAGATAAACTAAAATTATAAGATAAAAACGACAGAACTTCTTACTTATAGTAACTCTCTCCAACACAAATAAATAAGGGGCATGTCAAGTTTCCAAGACACGTCTTTGTCCAATGGTAATGACATGTTATAGCTATATTTGATGATGACAACTGCTGATATAGCCTTTTTATTGAATCTATCCAAAAGGTATGGCTTAGAGAGTGTTGAGAAACTAACACTTCTAAGTGAACTCTTAATAGTTTAGGAGTGTATCTATATCTAGATCATGAGTTCATCATTATTTAGATCCTTAAACTGTATTAACTTTAAAGAATATTAGTTATCCTTCATCATTATCTATGAGTTTATCTTGTGCATAATCTCTATAGTATTATAACTAAGAGATTTGCCGGGGGGGGGGGGGGGGGGGGGGGGGCCCGCCCGCCGCTGTAAAACAAGTCATGCATGCCTTCTCATTTGTCATATTTTTGTTCTTATTTTAAATTTCAAAAAGTTCAAATCAATCACCAGCTATTCTGAAGATTTAAACCAACCTAGACAGAGGTCATGATGTATACTACATCACAACTTTCAAGTCATGTCGAAAACAAGTCTATATACTTTTCACTAGTGAACTCATCATGATGTGTGAGAAGGACATGAAAATTGTCTAAAACTTCAAATAAGAAACGTTCCAAAAAGCATGGGTAGATAGAGATAGAAAGATGAATGATTTATACAATATAGTTTAGCTCCTCAGAAGAGAAAAGAAAAGGAAATGAGCCAGATATAAATCTTCCAAATAAATTCTAAGTAATAAGCTATTCTTGCCTTCTCAGCCCAAAAATAGAAAATCCTTTACTATCACTCAAGCCATCTGCCAGCATTTCATCATATCTCTACATTAAACATTTGTGTGCAACTTAAAAGGAACATCAAGTGTACGCTAAAAGCATAAAAATGATACCAAAACTAACTTCAAATAAACATAAGCAAGCACGGATAAAAAGATGGTTAACAGAAAAGATCTGCTTAATTCATAGTAGACATTAGAGGTTGAATCGGATTAAATTATATGAAACTCAAAACAATATGGGTAAGTAATTTCTCAGCTATTATGGAGTTAGGAATTTAGCAGCTAGAAGACTACAAGATTTATTAATTATATCAACATATTGAGAAACAACTGATTGGAATCTGGCTTACCATTCTTCGATCAATCATGCAGCATCCATCAGCGCAAAGCAGAGTAGGGAATGTGTCAAAGCCCTCTGACAAACACAGAGTCAATATAAGTCTCATTCCCTTTTGACACTCCGATGATTCAGCCAGAGTTAGGTCCCCTGTAGACTTTGTGTATGCACGAAGCAAAATGATCCACCAGAACCCAGAGTCAACTGGAGCGACTCGTCCAATTGCACTTTCACCAAAATCTGCAATAAGAGTGTCTGTTTTCCTAGCAGGATCATGAAGGACTTTAAAACTAGCAGGCATTACACCTTCGCCCAATTTAAATCGGTCTACTCTTTTTTCCCAGCCCTGAAGATGCAGTGTCTTCAGTAAGAAGTTCTTAACTATATCAGGTTCACCATTCATCAAAAAGGCCAGAGCACTAGGCACAAAATCCCGAACAAAAACCTATAAAGGAAAAATTAATTGATAAATAACACATTTTCATTGAAGACTCTTCTTACAATTTCCCATTAAAATCCTGCATCAACGTGCGACCACAACAAAATTTAGTTCTGGAGCCTTGAGGTTTGGAGTAGCCAGCACTACTACAAAAGCCAAATGTCTCATAACCTACTACTTATAATAGACAGTAACAATCTATCAAGTACGTTTATAAAGATACATTTTAGCATATACATTATAAAAATAGGAAGGAATTTAATTAAAGTCCAAGACTCCCAAGTGTTAGAAAGAATTGCAGACAGCATCAGGCAATTATGGCTTATGAGAATCACAGGTACAGAAAACTATTGGCAGTTGAAAACTATCTTTCAACGAATCTATACTACTTTTTAATTTTGATCTATGCTTAGCTAAAATTTTCACCCAATATTTATAGGAAATTGTTACTAAAAACACTAACCTAAACTACACATTCCAACATCCAGAATCTTTAGTTATGCTAATTGTCAATGATTACTGGGCTTAGAGCAGATAATCATGTAGAAATGTCAGTCATATTCAGAGCCTCCATATCCAAATTCTTTGTTAAACTTAGATTATCATGTCTCTTGTTATTGATCATATGTCATGTAAGGTATGTAGTAAGATGTTCCAGGTTATAACAATACCTTAACTATTAATGTGTTTGTTGTTTCAAAATGTCCAGAAAAAAATATACTAAACCCTCCAATGGAAAGGCATTTCAGTGTTAATTCAGAAATTTACTTGATCATAGTTTAGGACTTCCTCTGACTGATGATCAATAGCTGCAATTGTGCCAACAGGTTGGCCTCTGAAAGAGACTAAAGATTTTCGCAGGGCTTCCCAGGCATCAGCCACCATAGGATGAGGCTCGAATGAGTTTCGCATTGATGAAGCAGGTGTGTCCAAACCAGATCTTCCTCCAGGTGAGTATGTATCATCAAAGCATCCTCTTGTGAAACCAATTGACAGTTCACTAAGTGACCTTTCATCAAATGATCTCTGTCTCTCTATGTTCAACCTTGGCTTGTCAAGTAGACGCGAGAGATCAAAATCATCCATCTCAGAGATAGAGCAGTGTGAGCTGACATTTCTAAGTCCAAGAGTCCCGTCCATTTTCTCCACTTCCCCAATAGCCAGATGATTTGATCAGAAATAGAGATCTACAGCCCAAAAACAAAAAAAAAAAAAAGCTCAAAGTCCAAACATAAAAACAAAATGAATAAAATCCAAACTTAACATGTATAAAGCCAATGATGACATCAGAAACGTAAAGCTTACTCGCAAGTCACAACCCTACTTGATTACAACTATTCAAAATATAAAGAAACCACATATTAGGCTGTACATTAAAGCAAGCAAAGTAAAATGACGGATATATTTCCCACTAGGTGAATTTTAGATAGGATAGAGAGTATAGATTACATTCCCAACCAACTAAGTATACATTCAACTTATAGCCAATAGATATATATTTACTATTTCCGTCAACTGTATCATCAAATATGATAGATTTAAGAACACAACGAAACAGAAAATGACAAAGTAGAAGAACACCTTGTTTCGTAAAAAGAAACCCAATGCCAATATAGAATGTTTATACGTCTATCCAAAAGATCAGAGTTAGAGAGTGCCACATAAATCCAAGTAACAGGACATGCTGCACTATCAGAAGATCGAGAAATTCACTCTCAGAGATACTGATGCAAGTAACACGTCAAGATCCATCTGAGACGACAGAGATCGCCATTATCATAGAAGTCAGACAAAAAAACATGACAAACTGGCATAACATAGTCCAATTTGCAACGTATAATAAAGAAATGAGCCCAATTCATTCGCACACTGAATAAAAGACAGATCTGAAGCATTATCCAGGAGGCATGTGAGAAAAATGTACTGAAATATATGCACAGGTTAAAGGCGGATGAACGAACCTCGAAGAACAGGAATGGCGGCGGGGGAGATTATCCGGCGGTGGAAGAAACGGTTGTTCGCCGGCGACTTCGCCGGGAAACGATGGTCGGTAAGATAGGGACGGAAGAGGAGAGAAGAAGGGAAAAAATGCACATGACTTCCAAAGCTGATATTTATAACGAGAGAAGAATGATAGATAGGTTGGGAAGTGCAGAGAGTAGAGAGAGAGAGAGAAGTCCTTCCTGAAGTTCAACTAATGTAAGAAGAGAATACCGGCGATAGCCGGTGAGTAGCGAAAATGACCGGTACGGTAGGATTGGCAAAACGACACAGTTCTGACAGCTACGTTTCTCTCTCTTCCTCCCGCGTCTATAATGTGATATTGGAATTCGCAGTTACAGCATGTTTTGTCCGTTGGTGGATGGGGATTTTTTGGTAATTAATTGAAAATTAAGTGGGTGGATAGACATTTTATTGATTAATTACGTGTGCTTTCCCGCTCCATTGACTTTTGATTAAGCGCTGATTATTATGATTATTTGTAATTAATTTTACTCTTGTATTGATTATTAATTTCGTTACTTCAATATTTCTATTGTATAATAATTCTAGCCAACTTGGTATATATACGAAATTTTTTATTTTTAAGATGACATGTTTATATATTTAACTATATTAACCATAAGTTGATTATAAATCATAATTTTAAAGTTTTATTTTTTATATATTTATAATTCTAAATACATTAATGTATTCAATTATAATATAAGAATATAATTATAATAATATTAATATAAAAAATATAATATTATAATTATATTTATACATTATAACTAATTATATTACTATACTTAAAATTATAAATATATCAAAATTTTTACTCAAATTTAATTATAACCAATAATCCCATGTTATTGAGATTTTATATTTATGACATAATTTATTATTTAATATATAATAATTTATATTTTTAAATAAATTTTTTATTATAATTAAAATTATTAAATATAAAATGTTTTAATACAATTTTGTATAATACATAATTATTAATAATATAATAAATAGAGAATGTAATAAATATAATGTTTTTTAGAACATATAATTATCACATTTTAAATATTATTTTTAGAAAGAGGCAAAATTTATTATGTCAATAAATATGATTAATCTAAAATTTTTTAAATTTTTACTATATATTTAAGAGCAGTTCAATCTCAATTATTAATTGATGAAGATAAATCACTAACTCACACTAAAAATGTCTCATACACCCAAATACACTACTTCAAACAATAGTTAATATCAATAAATACAAGGATAAATTAGTTATTTACTGACATGCCAATTTCAAGAATCAGAATTAAATGATCATCTATACTATATTTTAATAAACTGATTTAAATTAACATCTTTACATATATTTGGCTTATATGAAAATAGTTTTAAAACATATAAAGTGTTTGTCACATACTTCTGTCACGTTGAAAGACAGTATATGCAATAGGCCAAATTGGAGTAATCCATTTAAATTCTTAATATTTTTAAATAATAATAAAATCTTGTTAAAAAAATTATGACAGTAACCCCATCCAAGAGTGTTGGAGGGAGGAATCTGGAGGAAAGATTCCAACGTAATTACAAAAATGCCATCCACTGAAATAGTAAATCTGGATTTTTCGCATGTTGTAGTGTACGTGTTTGAAATTCGTCAAACAATGCTAAAAACGTGAAACTTTTGTGGAGCCACGAGATATGAAAAATGGTGATTTCGTAATAGTAAAGTAACAAATATGAAAAAGGGAGCTCGGATTTTTTTTTTTTTTGTAACAAGAGAATTTGTAGTAATAAAAAAATATTAAAAAATAATATTTTATAATATTAAATTAAAAAATACTAAATTAATTAAAAATTTATTTATTTTATTATCTCCAATAACATGATCTATTCTACTGAAAAAGGAGGTGAGGCCATGTGCAACAAAAATACATGTGAATGATCTTGATATAAATTGGTTGATCTTAGTAATAGTGGTTTAAATTTTAAGAGGAAAAATAACCATTTTGATTACTTACTTTTAAATTTTATTTTATTTTGGGTTAAAAGTTTTAAATTGATCATTTCACTTTTAAATTTAATTTTATTTTGGTTCTTTATTCAAAATGATAATTTTGAATAAAATTAAAATTTTTTTAAAAAAATCAAAGACAAAAATAATTTTTTTTATTATTTTTAGTAACTGTACTTACTTTTAAATTTTATTTTATTTTGGGTTAAAAGTTTTAAATTGATCATTTCACTTTTAAATTTTATTTTATTTTGGTTCTTTATTCAAAATGATAATTTTGAATAATATTAAAAAAAATTTTAAAAAAATCAAAGACAAAAATAATTTCTGTTATTATTTTTAGTAACCGAAGAATCTCCCGTTATTGGATAGAAAATTATAAAAATATTAGTAATTTATTAAAAAAAAAAAAAGATGAAACTTATAGAAGTTAAAAAATTAAAAAAAGAAGTAGTAAATTTTAAGATAATTCCAAGAAGGTGTTACATTGCATTGTCCGATTATGAATGTCAACCTTCAAAAAAGTAATATATACCAAAATAGGTTGGAAGGCCGTCCCTATAATCATTGATCATAGTTTTGTTGGGAAGTCTCCTTTGAGGTGCCGGTCATGCTGAATCAAAACAATATTATTTAATTTAATGGGGTCACCAATTTTTGTTTGATTTTGATTTTTGATATATTTTTATGTATTTTATTTTAATTTTAAAAAGTATTATGAACGCACGTTGATATATGGATGATGTCTAGAGAATTTGTTATGATTATTTGCTCAAAACAATTTAACAGGATTATTTCAAAAATGCATAAAGGAGAAGAAAATGTCATTGATACGTAATTAATCAAGCTGTAGATAAAATTAAGCATGACATAATTGAATAAGGTTAGATAATATTTTAATATTATATACTTTTGAGTGTTAAGAGAAGAGAAAATGATAATGTAGTAATAAATTGTATTAAATGGAATTAATTGTACTTAATCATATAAGTTTAAACAACATGCATACCAAATATTAATATAATCTAGATTTTCTATATTTAAAAGAAAATATATGAATATAACAGTAAAGATTAAATGAATTATATAATTTGACAATTCAAGTTAATTTTGAAAACCGTAAATATTTACCAATTTTTGTTTTAATAGTTCAAATTTAAAGAACTATACCATCAGTAATTCCTTTTAACAAATCGTAACAAATCTAAATTTTATTTAATTAAAGTGAAACGTATTTCATAAGTTTACATAACCTAGTCTATACGATGTGCATGAGTCAATATTCAAATAAATTTAATAAATAAAATTTTATTGAAAATAGAAATTAGTCAGCAATGAGTTGGAGATCTAATCCAAAAAGAAGCTAATTCCACGAGAAAAGGAAGGAAGGAAGGAGGGAACCATGTCTATGTCGGATACATTCTTTCTTCAAAGCACAGAAAAAGGGAAAGAACAAAAGAATCAAATATTGGAAAACAGTGTTTCATCCATTAAAGAGTACATAGATAAAGTCAATTTTGCAGACTATCTTTTTCATGATTCCTCTTCTTCCCCGTATGAACACTTCAACAAAGTTGACCCCATTTTGATTGGACCAAAAAAGTAGGTGTAATTTTTATTTGTTTAGTAAAAGTATAATATAGGCAGAGTTTTTTTTTTTTGTATTTTAATATTATAAATTTACATATTTCAGGAAAGAACATTTAAGTATAATATTTAGTGGTTTTTTAAATATATGATTAAAATTTTTATAATAAAATTTTTTTTACAGTTTAGCACTATATGATTAGTTTTTTTAAAAAAAAAATTACATATTTTTTTATTGAAAGACTTGATAGAAAAATTCTGAAAGCTTTACTCAAATAATACCAAAAAACTTATTAATAAAATTTACATAAGTTTTATCTTATTTTCTAAATTATCTTGGGGAGAAAACATGAAAAGCTTAAAGAGTAAATAACTTTCATTTACGAGAAAAAACTTTAAATAAATTTGGTTTATAGGTGAATTTTTTTACCACTTATATCAAAGAATTTATTTAAAAATTAAGTTAATTATGAATATGAAAAAACACATCAAAAGTGTATTTTTTTTGACAAAATACAATTAAATAGATATCTGTTTTTCTTTGACCACTGCAATGTAATTAATTTTTATTAAATTGAGTATACCTCAAAAGTTGCTATAAAAAATAATTATTTTTTTGCGCATGTGAAGCATGATGTATTCCGCAACCTCAAAATGACCTAAGCCCTAACCTTGAGAGAGAAGGTGGATTGAGGGGTAGATGGAACGTTTTCATTATAAAATTAGGTGAGAGTCTAATTTTGGATATTGAAGAAGAAAAAGAAGATGTTGAATGGTTCTTCTTTGTTATTATTATTATTTTTTTATTATTTTGGAGGTTGGGGAAAAGAAAGGGACATTACGTAAGGAATGTGCCTTATTCTGCCCACACCAACCTGCTTCTCATTTCCATTGGTTTGCTTTGGTGGTGCATTAAAGGCATCCAACTATACCTATTCATGGTGCCCAGGAATCCTAAGTTTGGAAAAAATATATATATACGATTTAATAGTCAATATTAAAATGATTTTACAGATTTTTCGGTTTAAAATTAAAAATTTTCACCACATATGATTATTAATTTTAATGAAATAGCTTATATTAAATAAATTATATAATTTAATAGTCAAAATTTTAGTTTTATATTTTATATATATATATATATATATATAACTGTAAAGGATATGGACTCATTCATGATTGGGTTGAATTTAGGTAAATGGGCTGTAAAGAATTGTGCTTTATAGGGCAGGATGATCCAGACTCATTCATGCTGGGACGAATTTGGAAAAATAAGCGTTGGAAAATTGTGCTTTAAGACTCATCCTTACGAATTAGAATATTGCTAAGATTCATAAAATAAACATTGAAGCGTCTAATTTTATATGTAATTTTGGTCAATTTGTTTAAGATAAAGTTTTTAGGTACATCTAATTTTAAAAATAAATAATACTTTTTATCTGTGGCAAGTTTACTATTAGTTTTATGATTAATTATGGAATTTCTGACACACTATTCAAATTCCTACAGCGACATTAATTAATGTTGCATGATTTAAAAATTATTTCTACAATTTTAATTGCTACTAAAATATCTTCTTCTTCTTCTTCTTTTTTTCCTTTTGTGTTTAGGGTAATTACATGCTGTCCATATTACACAACCATCTTTTTTATTTTGGAAATTTCATTCTTCTCTTATGAATTTAAAAAATACACTGCACTAAACTCTGTGCAACAAATAAGTCATAATTACATGTTTTGACTAAAACTCTTTTATGTGTTATTCATATGGTATAACAAAGATTAAATATCTTATTTCCAATGTAAAAATAATTATTTTTTAGATATAAAATAACATAAATTTATAGCGTCAAACACAAAATAAATTGCATTGCAATAAAATGTTAAAATTTTATCTTCAATAAAAATAATGTTTTCTTTATAAGTAATCAGTCATATTTAAATTTCAGATGAGATTATTTATATTATCATAATAAATTGTAAGATGTACGAATCAAACATGCTTTTTTATTAAAAAAAGAGAGTATTGGATTACCATTTATAGTGATAACAAAATTATACTTTTTTTTAACAGATAATGACTTAGTTCTTATAGAGAAAGAAAAGAAAGCACTATAATATGCGCAGTTGTATAATTTAATTCAAGAACTGAACTTACGATTTATCAATGGATTGCATATTATGTTCAATGTTCATATTTTGCTACTTTCCCAGGGTACTAATTTATAGATGCAAAATAGTTTCTGAAAAGGACGTACACCTTATTCATTATCTACAAACATCGATAGCGTGAAATGGGATAGAATTGAATTTGATACAAAGCCAATTGTTCGGGCCGATTGTGACCGAACCAAGTTATAATATACCAAATCAAGCTTGACCCCAAAGTCATACAAAACCCAACTTATTAACAATTTTTTATTTTATTTAAAAAAAATTTCTTTTAAAATAAAATTTCCAAATATTACTTATTTTCTATGTCATTTCATATCCTTTCATATCTTTACTTTTTTCTTTTTTTCTTAAAAAAAAATCATTTTCACCAATGATTTTTCTTTTGCTTTTCTAATAAAAAACTCAACCCAAACTAGGTATCAAGCCTTAAAAAAATGACCCAATCTAAAATTAAGCTGGGTTTTGAGCCACCAAAATCATGGTATGTACACCTTTACTTCTAACACCTGGGCCCTGCTTAGAAATGTTATTTGTGACAAAAATGAAATAATTGACATAAAATTTAATCCCCAATAATTTGATGCAGTACCATGTATTTACAAATCGATAATCAAATGACATGAGATTTAAAATCAAACTTAAATACAGATCATCGAATTATGTTTTACCAAAAAAATCGTTAGTGCTGCTGTATGAGTTACAGAACATAAGAAAATTCATAAAATACAATGATAGCCAGTGTGCTATAATATGACTAACAATGGAATATTGACAAATATTGTTAACAATGAGGAAAGTTAAAGGTCTCCCATTTAATTAACTCAAAATTTAGACACTGACCATAACTTCAAAAATTCATCCATCCCAAGGTGTTTCTTACCAGCACCCGAGAGCTGTGGCTTTTAAAAGTAAACAGTTCATCAAGCATATGTAAACTTTCTTTCCCAAAAACATAAGAAACAAAATTCACTATGTCCATGAATGAAACAATATTCCCGAACATTTTATTTTCGCCATTGAGCCCAAAATATGTCTCTGACCTTGTGAATTTTATATATATTCACCAGGTTAGTTTAGGAGAGTGGAAGAATCTTGAAAATTGACCTTCTGATCATTTATGTGCGTACCTCATCCAACAAGATTTATCCTTTGAAAGAAATAAGTAGATTAATTTTTTTATTTAGTGGGCAATTTTAAAGCAATTATGCAGCTTCTGTGCAATTCAAACCAAATCAAACAGGTTGCCCAAACATTCGAGATGTCTTGGCAAATTTCCTGAAGATATAGACTGTACTATGAGGTTTCATCGGCCATTCCTGAAAAGCACATTTGCAGGTAAGTAATGCTAGTATGCTACATGATCGTGCATGATTCTGCATGTGTGAAATCAATGTTTCTCTGCTTTTCATGATCACAATTTGATCATAAAAAACACCAAAATTTTACGACCATAATAAAATATTTCCTGGTTACCATGCTAACCAAGAGCACTTTTTTCCCAAAGTGACCTCTTCGCAAGACCATAGGACTTTGGGAGAGACCAAATAAATATAACATATTAAACGAGAACATGATATACCAAAGGAATATATTGTCAAGTGGCATCCATGATGTACGTGTTTGATAAGCTGAGGGGTATCATCCCATATACAGAGAATCTCACATCACACCACTTTTAACTGTGTTAACTTTCATAACATATCATTTGTATTCTTTCTATGATGAAAAATTCAGGTACTCAAGTTGCACAGCCAGATGGTGCATGGAGATAATGAAGACTCATCAAAGTAGATGTTGTAAATGGTGGGGTTTGACTTAGACGCCCACTTTGTAAATTACAATTTGCTCTTTGCATTATATGGCTGTGCAAGGAATGTACCCAAGGATTATCTTCTATAACAAATTTCAATTGTTATACCAAACATTGGCATCTTAAATAACATGGTATATTGGGATTTAAAATACCATAGAATGGGAGATGATACCAAAGCCTTTTGTGTCTCATATAACGATGAAAAGAGAAATTTGTTTTCTACCCTACGGTTAGACATATAAACTAAATTGATTTTGACAGGGTTTCCCTGCAATTTGGTAAAAGAAAATGATAAACTGCAGCTAGCTCAATTCCCTTCATTCAACATTGATCGGGAAAGAATACCACACCACGCATAATTAAAATTAAACCAGTCAGTTAAATTAAACAAACATTGTCTACAGTTTCCGCAACCCAGAATAATACATAAATGATCATTATCGGCACCAAGTGAATTAGGGAAAGGAAAATGACAAAATTACAACTAGCTCAGTTCCAGTCATTCAAATTAATCAGGAAAGAATACCACACATAATAATTAAAACTAAAACTGTCAGTTATATTAGGGAAATATTTTTCTATAATTTTTGCAATCCAGAATATTACATACCAGAAATGACCCCAAGTGAAATTAACAAAAAGAAAATGACAAACTACAGCTAGCTCAGTTCCATAATTCAACATTCCTGACACCAAGTGACAACACTTTTAGACAGATACAAAAGCAGAACCAAAAGCAAAGAAAAAAAATTTGCACTTCTTATCAGAGTTCAACGTAGTGTTCTCAACTAACAGGTAACTAACCTAGAAAAGTTAAGCTGATAAATACATGGACAGCCTGGATGAGGTATTACATAGTGAATATACCAGGCGGACCTACATGAATGGCTTTGCTAATAGCAAATGAAATTTACTAATTGATGAATATTTCCCATTTACATTCTACAAAGACGTACAAGTACTACTCATATTAATTAGATTTGGTGTTGGGGCAGATTTAATCTGCCACAGATCTATTTGGGAATATTAGTAAGATGGGTAAAAGATTGGGTTACTTGTATCATAGCGGCGTGACCTAGAACGGCTAATGCTATCCAATGTTGGTCCAAATACTCTTCGACTGTATTCATAGTCGTTGCTATTGGAGAGTGATCCATACCCACTAGATTGGTCAACTACCCGATGGGTGACTGGCATTGCAGTTAAGGAATGTAAAAGGGAAAAAAAGTTGTTCAGTAATCTTGAATGAATTATGTGCAAATAAATCAACTATTTTGTGAAAAAAAAAAAATCTAAAGAGAAGAAAAAGAATTTGGGGAAGTAAAGCAAATACATTACCTCGAGAGTAATTTGCAGGATAATCTGAATATCGGCTAGGTGTTGATAGCCTAGCAGAGTGCTGAGAAATTTCTGTATTATTTATTGGCACAGGGTAAGGCTTTGATCGGTGAGAAGAATTAGATGAAGGTGTAGCTGCTGTAGAACCATTTGGAGTAGGTTTGTCTTGCCCAGATATCTGTAGATTAGCAGACAATATATGTCACTAGTTCCACAACCAAGCCTATCGGACCGTGTTTTTATATGATGTCCCAAGGATAAGTTGGATATGTAAGTAAGTTCACAGCACAGCACCTACTCATCCGGCTATAGCCAATACTATAATCTCATATGACAATGCGGCTTATGAAATTCCAATGAACTAAGCCAAAGTCAAAAAATGCAAATAATGCATAATTAAACAAAATCCAAGTCTCAACATGTGAATATAGTACGCACCGCAAACTTCAGTGTTCTGTTATAGAGAGTCACAAGGCCTGAGAAAAGCCTGACAGCATAATCTGCAATCTCCTCAGTTTCATATTCAGCAAAGGCATATCCTTTAGGCTTCTCAGATTCCTTATCTCTAGGAATATACAGGTCCACCACTTGTCCTGCTTGAATTAAAATATCATACAAGACCCTGTCGGTCACCCTCTCATCTAGATTGCCTGAGTCAAATAAAAACAATGAAATCAACTCCAAATGCACATGCATAAGTTGTCTATACTTCAGAAAATCCAAAAGCCCTTAAAACTTGAATTGGCCAACTAATATAAGAGTCTCAAGAGGTGTTTGGTATACTGTGATTTGGATACTATAGTATCTTGCATACCATGGCATGGATCACAACGGAATTCATAATACTTATGTTTGGCATGGCAACTGATGGTAGTTTGCATATCAGGGATGTAAGATGCAAATGTTTGGTTACACATGTTCATCAAGGTTATTTTCTTCTTAAATTTCCAAATATGCACATTTAAGTTCAAATAAACAACATCTTATAAATTATACTATTTTTCTTTTATTAAAAAAAAATTAAACATAAAATATTTTAAAAGTTCACATGTAATTTAAATAAAAAAAAGTTATCAATCTATTACTATCCCCTCTTTATTCACATAAAAAAAATAATCGTAAATTTTTTTCACTATTCATCCATATTGTAAATTTTGGCTATCATCAGATCACACACTTTTTAAAGCTATGTGGTATTAGGGTGTTATGATAACACCTTCTATAGCCTAACAGCAATGCTGTGATCCAGTCCTGATATCTAAGATACTAAACAACCCCTCAATGAACAATAAAATTACGTCAAAAAGTCTATCATACAAATCCTGCATGTTTGAAGAGAGAAGAGTATAAAACAAGCTGCAGGAGATCAAGTAGCTAACAACAGAAATGAAGAAATAAGAAAAAAGGAGGGAAAACCTGAATCCCTTACAAGTTCTTTGATCACACATGATATAAATAATGAAAAAATAACTCCATATTTTGAACCAATAAGTTCTTTTAAGGAAAATTTAAAAGATAAAGAATATGAATGAAAGAATTATTTCCATCCCTAATGCCTTTCCCAGATTTGACTATAGAACGAGAGAATGGATATCTGCTATATTTTAAAACACATTCACAATATAACGCCCATGCACATGAACAAAATCATCCCCCATTGAAACTGATGCAGCAGCATATTAAACAAATAAAACAAATGAATGACAATGTGTGGAAGAAGATTCTATTGCTCATCAAAGCAGTGAAAGAAATACACCAAACAGAGCAGGCCTAAAAGCGTCCTTGCCTTAAACTTGCTACCTTAATCAATTATTTACTCCAAAGAACTAGTTACAACTTTTATTTTGGCATCTACATTGTATTTGCTAGTATTTGAGAGAATCACAGAAACCTTGTAAGCCAAGCGACTTAGATTTTAAAACCACCAATTCTCTGTATTGATCCAATTTTATCAGATGTTCCAAGAGATGCTTAAATCCATTAGTTATCTTTTCAACTTCAATTCAATAGAATCAGTACTCAACAAGATAATTAGATCCAAATTTAATCCATTTGTAGATAAATATAATCTTTCTAGCCAATAGCATTAATTTTAAAATTCAGATGGTGAGGTAAAGAGACTTGCAATATATCAACATACACAATCTCTTTTACTATCAAAACCTGAAGAAGGCTTCTATAGGTAATTTCTGATCCTTGTTCAGGGGCATGAGGGTAGGCGAGAGGAGAATAAATGCACAGAGATAGACAGGGAAAAAATTTAAGCAATGACCAAGTAATGACAGAGCATGCAAGTAATGTATAAAGTCTAACCCTTGATGCCATATAATTAATGTGAATCAGAATTCTTGATTGCTGACAAATATCGGCATAGAAAAATCACATGGATAGACTTCAAGAATACAATTTCCCAATTCTTCCTAGATATGAAAAATAATAGCAAAAGGGTGAACATTGAAGCTGAGGAAAAAGAGAAAAAAAAATACAATGCATTTACCTATGTAAACAGTGCAACTTGTGCTGCCAGACATAGCTGTATCTGGATTTGCTGTCAAAACCCTCTTGCAATAGGGAGCTGTACCACCAAGGAACCTTTTACTTCAGACAAAAGGAGATCAGCAGTAAAGGAGTAATAGAATCTGACACAATGAATTCTTAATTAGTGACTTGGTAGCAATTTTCTTCAGCAATTAGTAGAAGTTCAAATCACCAAGAAACCAATTTTTGCCGTCACAGCACACTGAAACTCAAGAAAGAATGATAAATACTATTCTGAATTTGATTTAACAAGAATAACACCAACCATTACAAATGATTTCTAAATTCTAACTGCCGTCTGTAATAAATTTTATTAATAGATGTAACTATGATTGAACTGTGGAAAGTAACTATTCTAATGGTCAAAGTAGAATGACAGGGAAACGCAGGCAGGGCAGTCTCTGCACAGAATAAATATTCGTATGAATGAGTTACTTCCTCTTATTAAGATAGCCTATAATCAGTAATGTTTAGTATAACAGAGTGAAGTACAAAACTTCAATTTTCAAGTTAAAAATTTCCATTAGATCAAAATTAAAACCCATGTCTGAAGTCACAATAATCTACCTATTTATCATTTCCTACATAAAATGAGTACATCAAATGTCTCCAGAAAAAAATTCATAAAATAAATTCCAAAGCGTCATCCTGAAGACACACAGAATCCATAGTAAGAACCTAAAGTGGCAAAATTGAAGAAATAAGAAGAGTGTTCATCAGGAATAAAATACTTAATCAAAATTGTTCTCCAGTTACATAATCGAAACCTGTCACGTGACAAAATTTGAGTTTACCTTCCGAGTTTAAGAATGAAGAGAAAGGATAAACAATAGCAACTGGTGAGGTTAAGGATGATGACAATGAAGAAAACGATTCAACTATGCATGACAAATCAATAAAAATAGCATGAAGATAAAGTACTAGGGCTAGAGATGGAAACTACATGGCTTACAGCTGAAAGCTCGAGAACAATGATAATACCGGGACGACGAGATCGTTCGAGGAAACGCGAGTCAACGAAAAAAGCAGATAAATAGTGCGAGTGGAGGTACGGCAATTTTGCGCGCTGTCAATTCTCATATTTTTCATCAATTATAGTCATTATTTTCAGGAGATATTTTTATCTCATTTTCACCTTTTGCAGAGATGAGGCTCAGGAGGAATTTGAGTTTTCTTTTACAAAAATTGGTAAAAATAATATATATATATATATATATAATTTAGATTTAAATTTCAATCTTACTAATTATGTTATTTAATAAACTTTAATTAAATTTATAAAAATTATAAATATTTAAATAATAAATTTTCTAATCTATTCTATAAATTATAATAGATAATTTTTAATAAGGTAAATTAATTTTAAAAAAAATAAGTTTAAAAAAAGGATAATTAAATTTAAAATAAAATTATTTAAATAATTATAATTCCTATGTTTATCTTGGATTTAAATTTACAAATAATTAATATTTTTTTAATATTTACTTCCTATTTTCAATTACAATGTAATTACCTGAGATATATTAAAAGTAATTTTATTATGTTGTCTAAGTTTAAAAGAAATAAAAGACTAATATGTAATAAGTAGAATTATTTATTAAGTAAAATTTATTTTTTATTTTAATTATTATAAATATAGATAACAAGTAAAATCACCAAAAATGCAAAAATAGCATATGTATTTTAAAAATATTTACATAAAATTAGCGAGGTTGAGGAACTCAAATGGAGATATGATCATTGTTCTTATCCTTATCCCCTTTTTGGAGAGAATTTTCTCCCAATCTCCATTTATATGAGAAAAATATTTTTCAAATGTGAATTTCCATATAAAGTAGTTCATGCAGAGATTTCCCAATATGGGAATCTTTTGTTATTCCTAGAACAAATGGACGGTTGCTATGGTTTTGTATTGCGAGAAAGGAAACAAATTATTATTATAGTTCATCATCTTTTAACTTAGTGACAATTTGTCATTTATAAATTTGAAGTGATAAAGTAGTTCCTAAAAAATTTATTAATAAACCAAACAAGTTTCTTTGTCGTCTTATTATTACAAAAATATTAAGGTGAACTATTTTCGGATGATGCATAGGAAAGATGCACACATAGAACAAGTTGTTTTTCCACCACCACCAACAAGTTACCAAGTTTAAAGTGTTTTTAAGGTTTATCTTATGAAATCTGCATCATATTCACAGCTTCTTCTTTTAACTTTGATTGAAATTTTAAAAATGCTTTATGCCTTATGAGATGTTGATGATGATGGAAAAAAATTATTCTACATGTGCATCTAGCCTAGAAAGTCATTCATCTTAGTGTTTTTTAACAAAAAGATAATGGAGGGACTTGATTGGTTTATTGATGAATTCTTGATATACCATTTTATTACTCCAAATTTGTAGATAACCAAAAATTTTTTTAAGTTAAAACTTAAGAGACCAAAATGATAGTTTTTCAACAAAAAGTAATTTATAAAAAAAAATAATTTGTTTTATTTTTACCTATAAAGATCTTTTAAATTTTAAATAGTGCAAAGTGAAAAAAATTATCTTTGCATGTCTATTAATTAATGTAGAATCTGCAATAAAAATTTATACAATTAGATCTTGATCTAACAATTCATATTTTTAAAATTTTTTTAATTTTATTTGTACAAAAAAATTGTGAATCATTGGATAAGTTCACATTAATGTGGAATCTGCATTAATGCAGGGGATCATTATGTTACTGAACCTACTAGTCCAGTCGAATCAATGAACTTGGACGGATTTGGTTAGATTTGAAATAATTACACTAGTTTTAGTGGAATTTAAAGTTTAAGAAAAAACTAAAATTTTAAAAATGTTAAAATAAAAATTAGAAGCTAAAATCTAATTTCACTTTTGTTCATTGTCATTTATTGAATTTATTTGTTTTGTCCTAATTTTTTTTTTTATTTCGAGTGTTATATATCACATACGAACCCATTATTAATAAATACAACTTGAAACATAACCTATTTAAATCCAATCAATCCAAAAGGTGTAGATGGATACATATAAATTAAGGTAATTTTGTTTTGTGCAACTACAAACTTAGTTGAACCGATATAATTGTTACATAGTACATTAAAAAATAGACACGTGGCAATAACGTGTCATATAATATTCATATATAATAATCTAAAATAACTTATTTTATTTTTATGTTGACTCCAGTTTTTTTAGATTTTATTTATAAACTCAAAATTATTTTTGAACTTTTCAATTTAGTTCCTTTATTTTTTTAATAACCTACACAAAAATATTAGTTTATAATTTTGCAAAATAAGCCCTGTACTTTCTTTTTTTTTTAATAACTCTATAACTCTCTAATTTTATTCTTATTTTTAATTTATTGGGGTTACTAAAAAATAGAAAGAAGAGAAGGTACATTGAAAATTTTTTAAAAAAATTTAGGTTCATAAATAAAATTTAAAAATATTAAGGTCCAAATATAAATATAACAAGTTTTTTAAAATTCACATACAATTAGTATATCTTGATATATCATTATTACATATATTTTTCTTAATGTACCATATAATAATTATATTAGTACAACTAATTTTATAGATGCACTAAAATAGCACCATAAATTAATTGATTTTGGATGTTAATTTTAAACCACCAAGCAAATGGATTTTAGCGGTGGTTCTTTGTATTTGGTAGCGGTTGTAAGAATTGTTGCCAATGTCATTATCAAGGGATGCCCTCTTATGTACATGGTTTTGTTATACTAAGAATACAGTTTTATAACATATCTCTTTAAACTAGTAGTTATGCAATTCTAGATTTTCAGCCTATATACGAATTTTCATTAATCACAAAAATATTAGTCTAAATTATGGAATAATTTTTTGACCAAAATTAAATTAGGTCATGGAAGGAACTTTGCCTTCTTTCATGCAAAGGTATTTTTTAGTGCTTCAAATGCATAGACCTTCCTCATTCAGTTTATCTCAGCACAACCTTCATTTGTTTTCTATGGGAGGTGTACTTATTTCATAATTTATTCTAATATTAAAGTAATTAATGATATGTCAGTAATCAAATTATAAGATCTTACTTATTTGATTATAATTTCAACAAATGATCCCCTTAATTCCCCTATAGAAGATTTAGAAATCCATACCTTATTGCGCTTATTCTAATTTTCAATTAATGATGAGAATAAATAAATAATAGTATAGTAGACTTAATGAAGATCTCAAGATATATATGAACAATGGAATTTAATTCTTGAAATATTTTAATACAAAGATTTATAAGGACTGGAAACTATCAAACTTAAGAAGCTAGAACATTTGATAGCTCACAAAAAACTCAAATGTTTGATACCTTTTATGTGTAATTACAAACTCCTATATAGATAGGATATTCCCTCTTATCCTTTCTTTTAGTATCTATTTTTCATACTTGTCTTCAAATGATGGTCTTTAGTCTTGTCTTTTCTTGTCATTATTGTCCCTTTTTGCTATTATTGTCTTTCGTCTGTCTCACCGTCCACATCTTTAATCTTGTCCTATATTGTCATTAATGTACCATTTGCTATTATTGTATTTGGTCTTGTCTCACCGTCTACTAGGTCAATGGTCCTTTATTGCCGTTATTGTTCTTATTTGGTCTTGTCATGACTTGTCCTTAATTTTACCTTCAGGCTTTATCCTTATCAGTTATAATTGTCTTTTTTCTTGACGTTTTTGTTCAAGTTATTATTGTTGTCATTTCTTCTGAGCTTCTTTTGCCAATCTTTTTGTAACTTTGTCTTTTTCTTGTCTATCTCTCTTCTTTCTTCTTCTTCTTCTTTTTTTTTTTTTTCATTCCCTAAGTATATCTAAAGAGGTCATTAGCTTATCATAGTCTATCTTTTCTTTTTCTTTTTCCTTGTAATATTTATAATCATGACTTGTACACTCAAATAATTGCTGGTATATTTTTTTTTTTAATGATTTTTTCATATTATTTGATTTTATTTTTTTGTACGATAATGAAAATTGCTTGCTCTACTGACTATATTTTCCAATCAAATATATACATATTGTTGGGCCTATGAAGTAAGTCCATTGGGCTTCGTCACTAGTAATTGTCCTATTCATCTATGAGAAAATAATGTTGACTTATTGGGCTCTAATTCTTGAGATAGTGTGTGGGAAGTCTTATTATGAAATGTTATCTTTTTCACCTTGTTCAAATTCAAAGGGTTTCTTGGTGGTTCCAAACTTGATCAAATTAATTGGCAGATAAAATTTTTCAAGGGTTATTTATGCTATTGTTGAATAACATCAAATATAGACTCTATATTGAGTTACTATTTCGAAATAATGTTTGACAACTTCTTGGATGACTTTGGGTAATTGGCTAATTTTGTTCATATTGGTAGAAGGATAAATGGATTGTATTAACCTATAACTATACAAAGTTTTTACTAATTATGGATTAATTCCTAGGTAGATTATGGCTTTGTTGAAAGCAACGTGGGAGATATATTTGATGGTGGCAATAGGGATTTTCATATGATTTAATTTATTACTAAGAAGTTTAAAATACTGGAATTGTTCTAGAATTTTGGGATTAATGAACGAATATGGTGTTGATGTAAAGGCTTGAATTTTATTTGGTATGGAATGAGTAATGGGTTGTTGGTCATTTTGGGTTGAATTGGACTGTTGGTTTCTTTTTTGGATTTTTTCTTGGGCTTTTAGTATTTCTAGAAGATAGGTTATTTGATTTTTTGGTTGTGGATTGATTTGGGTTTAAGCTGGGCTATCAGGAATTATTGGTCTTTCCATTTGGGTTGTTTCTCGAAGTCATTTACATGGGTAATTATGCTACCAGATTAACTCATATTACTTATAGAGTTTGAGAGATTATTGATATGACTATTCGTCTAAGCTTGCAATAGCCCTATATTCATCTCCACAATATTTATCTTTATAATTACTTGCTCTATACTAATCTCAATTATAGTGGTCTCCTTTATTGTGTTGTTATTTGTCTTTTCTTTATTTGGCTCCATCCTTACTCAAATAATCAGCAATTAAATTATTTTTTCCCTTAATATATTCAACTTCATAATTATAATGAGCTAGATTTGATTGTTATTTTATTAACATTTTATTTGAGTTTTGTTGTTCTTATACCTCTATCTAACCAATGTTTTACTTGAATATTATCTGTTTTTATAATAAAATGAGAATTTACTATTAGTAGTTCAAACTTTTATACTACTTTTACTATTGCTAAAAATTATTTCCAATTAAAATGATATCTACTTTGGCTTTCATTAAATTTTCCACTTGCATATCTAGTAATTATTTCTATCCCATCTTCATTTTTATGATATAGTACTATTCCTCAGTAATTTTTTGAGGCACCAGTATAAATTATCTATTTTATTGATTCTTTAGTTGGTATTATCAATTTTGGTAATTTCTCGCATAGTTTTTAAATTTTCTCCATTATCTTGCTTGTTTTTTTGTCCCATTGTCATTTAGTTTTTTCTTTTGCTAATTTTGATATTTTTGTAGTATATTTAGATAAATGTATAGTAAAGTTTCTAGCTTGGTTTAATATTCCTAGAAATTATTGAAGTTATTTCTTTGTAGTTATTTTAGGAAATTATTTTACTTTCTTACTTATTTGTTCTTGTAATTCTATTATATCTTTAGTAATATAATGTTCTAAAAATTATATTCTAATTTTTCGTTGTTTTTTTAGGTGATATATTTAATCCTTTGTTTTCTATTAAATTTATAAATTGTAATAAATGATTTTTATGTTCTCCTTCATTATTTGAAAATATTAATATATCATCAATATATATAACTGCAAAATCTCTAATTGATATTAACAATTTCATAACATATTTTTGAAATATACTAAGACTATTATGAAATCCTATTGGCAATACATTTTATTTATATAATCTTTATGAAGTAGTAAATGTTGTATATTTTTTACTATCCTCTTCTAACTTTACTTGAAAAAATCCTAATTTACAATCAAATTTGTTGAATATTTATTTTCCTTTTATTAGATTATTTAATAATTCAAATTTTGGTATTGGCTATATATTTATGATTGCTATTTCATTTAATTTTTTATAATTGATAACTATTCTAGATTTTCCTCTTTTTCTTTCATTATGTTTTATTACCATCGTAGCAATAATTTGATCTACTTTCTCTCATTAAGTCATATTTTTTCATCTCATTGATATATATTATGAATTATTTTTTATCTTTTTCAGCCCAATGGTAAGGTTTACTAGTAATTTCTTTATAATAATCTAACAATTCTATTTTAGCTATTAGCTTTGATTTTTCCTAATGTATCAATGGATTATGATCATAATTTTCTATTAATATTTGTTCTATAGTTTTACTTCCATATTTGTTATAACTAGTTTTGTTTCTTTTATTTCTATAGGCCTAGCATTTGGTACAAAATGTATTTCATTATCAAATATCTTTTTCTTAAATATTGTATCTGTTCTATTATATGGATTAAATATCCTAATTGCTTAAACTTCATGTTTACATGGTGTTGTTAATACTAAGGCTTTATGAACAAAATGTAATGACATATATTGTTCTAATAAATCTATTCCTAATATTATGTCTGAGGTGAATTCATTATATAAATATAATGTTGGTATTTTTAATTCATAATCTCATATTTGTATTGAGATTTATTTATTTATTTTGATAATTCTATAATATGGAGTTCTTTTCTTGCACTACTTATTCTAATAAGTTTGTATTTTTTTCATAATTTCGATGGTAATATATTATATTTTGCCGATGTCATATTTGCTCTTATATCTACCATGACATGATATTTTATATATTGATATTTTTTATAATTAACTTTTAGCAATATGTAATAGAACTTCATTTATATTAACCTTATTTTTTTTCTAATATTACTATTTGGTGATCTATATCTATCAATATTATATTTTTTTTGAATTTTATAAGGTTTTACTTGTTCTAAAAAAACTTGTGTTAATATTAATTTATATATTTGGGGATTACCTATTTTAGTTTCTACCCATAATTTTAACTTTATTATATTTCTTTTATTGAATTTGATTATTGTCTTAGTTTTTGTTCATTCATATCCATATCTATATTTTATCTGTATATTCTAATTGTATTATACTTTTTTGTAATTGGGATCCATTAAAGTTATTATTTCCTTCCATATTCCTTCTTGTTTTAATCCTACTAGTACATAATATTCAATTTTATTTGTTAAATTTATTTCTGGCATTCTTTTATTTATTTATGCTAAATTTGAGGTGATAGGTATTTTAGCTAATCTATTTCCTTTATAACTTTCTTGACTTCTTGATTTTAAAATTGTTATTATATTCTATTTTTCTAGGACTTTCATATGGTCTTCTTTCTTTAGTATTATCTAATTCTAACTGTAGCTGTCTTGAAATTGTTATTTTTGTTAAATCTAATTTTAATTCTTCTAAGATTGTCATTAAATTCTTCTATAGTAATTTTTTTTATTTCTTTTATAAATTTTATGTTCGTTGGAAAACACTAATCCTATCATTTTTGTTGTATTTATTATTCTACTTCTTGGTAGCATTTGTATTCCTTTTAGTTTATGATAAATTACTAATGTTTCATTCATATTTATTTCTGTTCTTGATATTGCAAATTTGTATTAATTGTAAATTTTAATTTTTGGTATATTAAATTCCCAGTTAATACTCATAAAATACTATTTGATATGTTATCTAATATTCTATTATCAATTATTAGTAATTCAATTGATGTATCAATTTTTGATCTAAAATAAGCCTTCGTTAATAACTGTATTCCTGGTATATAAATTTTAGTTATTTCGTTTTTTATAGATAATTTTTTAATTTCTTATTCTATCAATGTTTTATTTATTAAGGGTATTCTTAAGACTCTTTTTGTTTGAGTTGCTTCTATTGGGTTTTTTTTTTTCTATAATACTACACAATCATATTTTTCTTTTTCTTTAGCTTTTATTATTTTTCCTATTTTTGTTATAATTCTTTGTTGTCTTAAATCTTGATAAGTTAAATCTAATTCTTTATTTCTTATTTTATCATATTGTCTTTAACTAAACTACATTCCTCTTTCTACTATAGCTTTTTTTGCAATTCTGAATTCTTCATATTATTTATATTCTTGTTCTTTCTTATTGATTCCTACTTGATTATCCTTGCATCACTTTAATTTCATTTTCTTTTACTATATAATCATATTCTGTATTTTCTGAACTACTTTTTATTTCAATACTCATTTTATGTATTTCTATATATGAATTATTTATTTCATTTTATGATATTTCATTATATTCTATTGGGTCTAATCCATAATCTTTAGCTATTTTCATTATGTTCATGATTTTCTTATTCTTTGGTTTAGTATACTCTGTTGATATATGTCATAATTGTCTACAATTATAACACTGATATTTTCTTGGATTTTTCTTATAATTTATTTATTTTTCCTTTCTTAAAGTATTTCCTAGGTTTATAATGGTTCTTAAATTTATTTTTTGGATGTCTTTTAAATTTATATTTTTTTTATATAATTTTGAATATTTCTTATTTATACATTACGACCTTATCTATAAGGTGTTTCTAGTTCACTACATATTAATATTAATTTGTTAGTTTTATTATATTTAATGCTTTTCTTTGGTTCTTTACATCTTTTGGATAAATATTCTCTTAGAAAATCTTCTCTCCTTTTTATGGTGTCTATAAGTGGTACTAATTCTTGTCTTTCATTAAATGTTTTTTTATAATCATCTATTATTGTTTTTTATTTAGTCTTTGTAATTTTCTATAAAATAATTCCATATAAAATTTTTTTTGTTCATAATTTTGTAGTCTTGCTTCATAATAATATTTTTTTGTATTTGCATATATATATATATATATATATATATTGATTTAAATAATTTGGATCTAATGTTCATATTTCTATTTGATGTAATTTTGTTATTACTATGTATATTTTTGTTGTTTTATTGACCGCTACAATTCTTCCTACAAATTCGTTTCTTAACAATCATTCATATTGTATTTATTTGAATGTTTCGTTATTGTCTTAGTATTTGTCCTAAATTCTTTTAATTTATTTTTCTACCAATCTTGCACTATTCCTATAAAAGTTACTTCTACTAGTAGATATTTGCTGCATTTGTTTCTATATTTCGAGTTAGTAAAGCTATTAATTGGCCTTTAGTCCATTCTTCAATTCTTTTTGTATTATCTAGGTTACAGTATAAATTTAACTATATTCTTGAATTTGGTATTTGTCTTGTTTCATATTGTTGTAATGGCATTGGTGTGAAATTTCTATTTGGTGTTGGTGTATATGTAGTTTCATATAAATATGTTAAAATTTGGTATCTTAATGGTTTTCTATATCTTAATTCTTCTTGTTCTAATTTTTGTTCTCTTGTTATCTTACTACTTCCAGTATTATTAATATTATATGTTGGTTTTTGTAAATTTGGAGGATTTGGATGTTCTTGGTTTCCTAAATTTCTTGAAGCTAATTCACTTTGCATATTTATTTCATTTTGTATTAATTCATTATATCCTAATGTTATATCTTCTAATTGTTTTATAGTTTCTTCTCAATTTTCTTTTTCTTCACCCATTATTCTTTCTATTCCATATTGTTCTAATTCTTCTAATACATTCATCATATTTATCTGTCTTATTGCTATACTTTTGTCATCACTAATTTTTGGTTTTATTACACTTAAATAATTTGGTAAATATGATCCTATTTGACATGCTAATTTCATTATTTCATAGTATTTTTTAGTTATTTCTTCTAATGGTTCATCTTTTTTTTTTTTCCCCTTTTCTATTTTTGGTTCTCATTTTATAATTTTATCAAATATTGTCCATAAATTATTATTTATTATTTCTTGTCTTCTTTGTAATCTTTCAACTATTATTTTCGTTTCATGTATATTATCATTAATTTGTTGTTCTTTTATTTATTCTTCTATTTTTTCTTCGAATATTACTTCTCTTATAGCTTTCATCATATTTATTTCATTTCCTTGTTTTATTTCTACTATATTGTCTTGTTTTTTAATTCCTAAAACTTGTCTTATTTATCTTATATATTATTTGATTATCCTCAATTCTGTCTTGACGTCTGTTAATTTTAGTTTTATTTCATATATTTTTTGTTCTATTGATGTTATTTCACATAATCTTCTCATCCTATTATTTAAATTTTTGTTTATCTAATGATTTTCTGACTTCTTTAGGGGTTTTTACTATAGTTACATCTAAATCATATATATTTAGTTCTTCTTGTATATTTGGGTTTATAAGACATTCTAAATTGTTTCATTAATAACATATTTGTTTAATTTATTTGATTAAAAGTACTATCTCCATTTCCATTTAAAATAAATAGTGTAGCTATTAGTGGTTCGTTTTCTATAAGTATATATAAACTCTTTGACAACTTATTCTTATCTATATAGTATATTTGAAGTTCTACTATACTAATAGCATTCATTTACAAAATAAACAAATAAAAGATAACTAAATATGCAGGAACTTAAACTTGGATAATTCAACATAAGGGATTTAAAGTTCATGTTTTTTTTGTTTTAAAATGTCTTAATATTATACCACATAATTATATATGTTCATTTCTGTTAATAATTTTTTTTTTTGGTTATGGAGTAATACATTTGGATTGTTGTAAGTATTACTAAATTATTAAATTTAAATTGTTGCATGTCATATTGAATTCCACATTTTGATTTTTTTTGTGTGTTTGTCAATTTTACATTTGAAATTTTTGTTCTTATCCATTATTGTTGTAAAGTGTTACATGAATAATAATTATTAGTATTGTATTAATAAACTAATAAAAAAATGTTAAACGTTGTAAATTCATATTATTTGGATGCAAATTTAATGATAAGTAGTTGTGATAAAAAGAAAGTGGTAAACTTAATATTTAAGTGTAAATTTGATGACATTTATGCATCAAAAAAGATGTTTATTATTAATTATTTATTTTAATTTAAAAATCTTGTTATAAATTACAAAATTTTATTAATAGATTTAAAATCAAGCATATCTTATTTTAGAAAATAGATAAGATTTAGATTGATAAGCCTAGAAACATTAAAGAATATGTAGAAGAGCTAAATAAATTTTTAGACTTCAAATTTGTCAACCCAAGTATTGAGGGCAAGGTAAAAATTTAAAAAGAAGAAGAACATAGAAAGATAAAAATTAAATTAAAATATTTATTCACACAACAACTAGTAAAATTAAAGAAGAAGAAGAAAACAAAACAAAAAGAGGAAAGACGAAGTAAAACTAGAGAAGAAGAAGAGGAGGAGGAGAAAGGAAGAAGTAAGATGGGAAAGGGAAGGCTAGCCATTAGTCTTGTATTATTACGATCAAGCGTGAGTTCAAGTTGTTCGGTCTATTTTTGCTAAATTTAAACAATAAAATTATTGCCCAAATTATAAGGGATTCAAATTCTTCCTATTTTGATGAGTTAATTTTATAACTACAATTTTCATATCCCCTTTTATGTGTGTGTGTGTGTATATATATATATATATATGTCTGTAATATTTATTATTAAAGTATTTATATTAAATTAATGTGAAAATGTTAATGTACAAATATCCATTCCCAAAATTGTCATACCAATTGGAGTGAGAAGACAAATGTGCCTCTAATTTCCCTTAATTGGTAGAAGTAACCATCTTGAAACATATTATTTCAATTCAACCTATAAAAATATTAGAAATATGATAATTAAGCACCATAAATTTAAAATAATTTTAAAATATAAATCATTGATATTTTTTGTAATATAAAACAATATTGTGATAATATTTTAAAAATATTAAAATCTTTGATAGTGTACTAAATTATAATATAAAAATATAATTATAATAATATTAATTATAAGTATACTAAAGAGACGTCTTTTAAAATACATAATAAAAAAATTTTAAGCCAAAATCTCAAAACAACAAAACAAAATATTTTATCTCTCAAAATTTTTTAAATAATTTTAAAATTTAAAACCCTTTGTAATAAATATATTAAAATGTAATTTTCACCCTCCGTGCGAGACTAATCTACCAAGCTGACCGAAAGTAATGTAATAGTAACGACGAAGAAGACCGCAGGCGTTTTGGACCCGACTCCTTGGACTCCATTTTCATGCATAGCTCTTTCTCTGCTTTCTCTCTCTTTACAGTAGAGAGAGAGATAGTGCATATCCCATTCCGGATCCTGCCCCCTCCACCATGTCAGCGAAACCCATTAACACCGTCACCATCGCATTAATACTGGGTTTCAGTTTCTTCGTACTCTTCTTCTCCGGTTTTCTCCCGTTTCCGTCGGGATCGCCCTCACTCCAACCTCTCAATGATCGCATTTCTTCAGGGGTCAGGGCGACGCCAGAACCCTTCGATGATCTGGTGGATGCCTTCAGAAAATGGGATTCTCAGGTGGGTTGTTCCTCGTTCAAGGAGAGATATGGTGGGACGAAGCTGAATAAGTCGAATAGTCCTTCTCCTTTGCAAGAGATTGGCGGTGAATCGGAATGTGCGGGCTTGAAATTGAACCACGTCAGCGTTTTGGTGAAAGGGTGGACTTGGATTCCCGATAATTTAGATAATTTGTACTCCTGCCGATGTGGGTTGAGTTGTTTGTGGACTAAATCGTCTGTTCTTGCGGATAAGCCCGACGCTTTATTGTTTGAAACGACTACGCCTCCGATTCGGGTAGTTCTTTGATTGAAAACCTTCTTTGATTTCTATTAGATTAGCTGAAAAGGATATGCTACTTTCCTCTACGATCAACATATTCTTATGCATAATTTGAATATAATATGTTTAAGAAAGGCAGTAATCATAACTTAGACTTCAAAAGCCTGAGTCGTATGTGTCTAATACGCATCACATGACTCGATACTTCAAATTGTAGTCAAAAGTTATATATATAGATCACGGGTGCTTTTTAGATCTGCTGGAATCCAATTCTTGCTGAACTTCGGATATGGATTTTGTTGAACTGTACGCGTGCAATTGTTGTACTAATTTTCTGTTCTTAGAGTTCATGTTTAGCTGAGAGTCAACATGCAGTTGTTATATATCTTGTTCTTGCGATGTCAGTGTCAAACCGTTGGTGCTTCTTGGGTCTGCTGGAGTCCAATTCTTGCTGGGATTAGGATTTTGTTGAACTGAAGAACACATGCAGCTGTGGTTCTAATTTTTCTATTCTTAGAGATCAAGTTTAGGTGAATGTCGACAATTAAGAAACTCTTTTTTTCCTTGTACTCAGTGGAATTACATTACACAAAATATCCCAGCATTATCACTCAGTATGCTTGTCATTAACCCTTATGTTTAACGTGTACTGCATATATGTAAGGAGGCAGGAAATCTTGGCAGTGATGATCGGTGATATGAAGCATTTAGGGATTGAGGGGGAAAAATATTTGTAAATTTGATCTGTAAGTTGGAATGTAGTTAACTTCTATAATGGAAGTAAGGGAGGTGAAGAAGAAAAGTTTTATAACTGAAAAAACAAAAGTTAGGGTAACTTGGGATTTTGATTACATCAAGAAATCAGATAAAAGAGCTTACAGCTGCTAGATGTCCTTATACTGAAATTCTTTTTTAAAAGTGTTGCAGCTTTAGTTATACTTGTAACAAATGGAGTCCTAAACCAAACTGTCAGGTGCTGAATGTTTTGTTAATGAATTATAATATTTATGAACCTAACTGTCGTCCATGACAGCAATGTTCTTTTTCTTGGTAAGTGCCATAGTACTTTTAGTGTTGATTTACTTGAGATACAGGCTTTTTAATGTCAGGAAACTTGAGATTGAAAATGTTATACTATACCTGCAGTAAAAATGTCAAGCTTTTGCTGCCTGCATTAAACATCTTGTTGGCCTATCTGAAAGCCTCACTTCAGCAGGCGTAGAAATTTCAATTGTAGAAATGCCTTTCTTTTGTCTGTTACGTGGTATAGATGGTCTAACTGAAATTGGGAATATATGTGAAGGTTGAACCTTTATGTCTTTAACTTTAAGGCCTTTGTTTTGCCTTTATTTATTAATTGGGCTGCATCTCCATGGTGTAATTCTTCCTTTCTTGCCAATTAGACATTTATTCTTTTTAACAAAATCTCTTTTTCTGTAAATGGTTCTCCTCATTTCAGGGTGGGCTGTCAGGACTTTATTTTGTTGATAATAAATGTGCTATATGTGATTGCATTTGGCTCACTTTCTCATGGCCTGCATCTTTGGATTTCAGAGACGCATGGGACAACCACTTTGTGTGTACATGGATCTCGAAGCTGGGAGAAAGCGATCAGGTCGAGAAGATCTATTTATCAGTTATCATGCTGAAGATGATGTCCAGTCAACATATGCTGGTGCTCTGTTTCACAATGGTCGAAACTACCAAATCTCACCTTATAAAAACAAAGTGAGTAATTTGTCATATATCAGCAAACCAAAATGACAGGAACAAAGAAAAAAGAGGAGTTCATAGTAACTTGAACTACTTTTCCACTTCCAGGATATACTTGTCTATTGGTCTTCATCCCGGTGCCTTTCTCAAAGGAATGAACTTGCCCAGAAACTCCTCCGCGCGCTGCCTCATCATTCATTCGGGAAGTGCCTAAATAATGTTGGTGGTCTGGACGTGGCTCTATCCTTGTACCCTGAGTGTGTGAATGATGCCAACGTTACCCCAAAATGGTGGGATCATTTACATTGTGCCATGTCTCACTATAAATTTGTGCTTGCAATTGAAAACACTTGGACAGAAAGTTATGTGACAGAGAAGTTATTTTATGCCTTAGACTCTGGTGCAGTTCCAATTTATTTTGGAGCACCAAATGTCATGGACTTAGTCCCTCCACATTCCATAATAGATGGTACAAAATTCAGCTCGTTGGAAGAATTGGCTTCTTATGTGAAGGCCCTAGCTAATGATCCAGTGGCATATGCAGAATACCACGCATGGAGAAGGTGTGGTATTTTGGGTAACTACCAAAAAACCCGGGCAGTGAGCCTTGACACATTACCGTGCCGGTTATGTGAGGCTGTTAGCAGGAAAGGAGGAAGAAATGCAAGAAGCTAGGTTGAGTTCTTCGCTGGAATTGTAGGACTGCATTTTAGTGATAGATTGAATTGTGGTCGGACAGGCCATGCGACCTGTATAGAGGCAAATTTCTTGTTTTACAGAACAAAGTTATAGAAATAGATCACATAGCAGGCCCAACTCACGTGGTAAAAGATCATTAGGTATTATTTTTCATTTCTCTTTTTCTTTTCTAACACACGGTAGTTGATGATGGTTCCTCTTAGTGAAACTAGACTACACTTTAAATTGTTGATGATGACGATGTATCATTTTCAAATTGTGCATATGGAAAATTGGGAATGTGAGAACTTCTGGCAATTCAAAGGTGAAAATAATATTTACTGCATTTCTTATGAATGGTCAAGTAGCTGTGGAAGTGGAAAATTATATTTCCAAGGCTTTGGACCTTCATATTGTAATTTACCTTAGTGTTTTTTTTTTTTTAACATTAAGCTATATAAATTCCTGCATTAGCCTTAGTTTCTGATTATATTGACACATTTTGCTGTAATTATGTGTAATTTATCTCTAGAACAACTAGTATGAGGATGTTGAGGCCCCCAAGTATTCCAGTTTAATAGTTTTTCAATCCGTTTTTGTTTTATTTATTTATTTATTAGGTAACTGTTTTCTTTTCTTTGACCCCTTTTTCTTCCTCTTATAATTCTTGAAGTGACCAAGTGCAGAAAACTTTAGCCAGACACCTAATGCATTTAATATATAGGCCGTTTGTGCTGTTTTGAAAGAGAGATTTTGAGATAGATTCAGTATACAAAGATGAGTAGATCAAGCCAGACCAAGCTTAAACCATAAATCCTAGATCATGCTAATTATAAAGAAATGTAAGATTGTAAGAGATGGATCTCACTAAAAACGTGTACGTAATATGTTTAAATGCATAATTAGTTTGGTCTATTTCCTTGGATAAGACTAAAGTACAGTTGATATGAAGTGCTGCAATAGAAATATAAAAATGGGATATTATAACTCAAATCTATAGGAAAAGTGTCTCTCTATGTGATGTTCTTATTATAAAATCTAATAAAAGAAACACTTGATAAACTTTATTTGGGTAATGTTTTTTCCTGTTTTAAAATTGAATCCAATTTTACCACCAATCTATGGCAGTTCATCCTTAGAGCACTCAGTGGGCCCCATGTTCAAGGCTAGAAGAGCATTAAATGTTTTCTGCAGTACATTTGAATTCTCATTTCCATTTGAACCAGCAGTTACATGCAAAACAAAAACATCGCCCCCTCATCTAATCTAGAAGTTCAAATTCCGAGAAAACAGAGGGATTGCCCTTTGGCTTCTATTCCTTGTGGAACTTCAAAACTGAAGCTAATATCCCATTACAAGTTGAAGATTTGGACTTCTCAGTGCACAGGACCTGCAGTATAATAACACTGCCCTGTTTGAAATCTCTACAATATATATTCAACTTATTCTGATTGAAAATCTAGTGCATTAACCTTGTGCAGAAAGGAAAAATCAACATATCCTGCAAAATTCTTATCCTTTCTCTTACCCTTGTCTTACTTCTTTGGCCCTTTTTTGTCTTCAAATCATCAGGTCTGTTCTTAAGATATTCCTTCACCTGCTCATCGTTCATGGAGTCTATCATATCAACCTATGAAAGAATACAGAAGCAGAAAACTTTCTAGTGCATGAGAAGTGTATAGTGAGAAGGAAACTATATAGTGAGAAGAGAGGAAAAGAAGGAAGTACCCATGTTTCAAGGGATTCTATGTCCTTTCTTAGGACACCTTCTTCTTTGTCTGCGAGTTCCTTCTTGTCCTTCCATGAAAGTCCCTTGGCCTCTTTCACTGCTTTCTTCTTGTTCTTTTCTCCTTCACCAGCATTCATTGTTTCACCATATGGGTCACAAAGCAATTGTATATAATTAAATAGGATGAGTAAATTAATAATTTAGTACTTAGAAATTAGTCTCTGGAGTTTATGTTTGAGTCGACTATGGAAGTTTGTCAATCTCAAGAATTAAATCTTAAATTTTAAACCTTAAATCATATACCTGAGTAAAGACTGGACCAATGAATTTTATCATTGGTCAAAAGATAACTGAAAAGGAAGTTGTTTAACAAATTCACAAATACCAATACATATGAGGACAAAAGAGCACAACAAAGGGAATCTGATATGAGAAACAGCGAATGCCTAATATGTCAACTACAATTAAATGATTAATGATCCAAATAAATGCAATCCATAATAATGGTCTAATTGGTCAAACTCATCTTAAAGCCAAGAAACGACTAAAGGGTGGTTTTGGTTTGTTTTACGTGAGAGAAAGAATATGGAAAGATTGACTTTTAAATGGTTAGATTATGCTTTAAAATATGTCTATGACTTAGACATTTATTCTTTTTTTTTTAATATATATATATATATAAATTTAATGTAATCGAATCCTTTTTCAAATGATAACAATTATGAAAAATGTTATAACGTGGCAAAAATGGAAAGAAAATGATAAAGAGTATGTGTCTTTCCTTGATGAAGAATGACTATTAACAGTTTATAACTTTAATTTGAGTTGACCTAAAGCATATAACACTATTAACTTTAACACAATTTTACCTAGAACTCCTTTTAGTGTAGATGTTGTAACGTTAAAATATAATCGCATACACGTAATAACATATGATTGCTTTTACAAAATTTATCATGTCTAAGTTATATTTTGGTTGGAGTATTTTAATAGTAAAACTTCTCACTTCGAATGGTATAAAAAGTTATATTTTAATTCTTAAAATATAAAAGGAAAAAATTGAACGTGATTATTTCTTTTTAATTGCTATCTATTAAAAACACTTTTTTTTCACTCTTCATCAATTTAGTCTCAACTCAAATCATGACTCTTCAGCCAAGTTGCTGATGCCTAATACAGAGAAGAATAATGTACAGTACTCGCATTAATTTAGTTACAAAAAAAAAAAAACTATTTCAATGGAAGCTCATTTAAAACTAAAAACCTGATAAAGATGAAATATAAGATATCTAAAATAAATTAAAAATAAACCAATCTATGGTAATCTTTAATTAATCTCCCTATCATATACACACATACACACACGATCAAGTAATCATCGATATAATAAATAAAGACAATGAGATATCTTTAAATAGACCGATGAACAAAACCATATAAAAACTAAATCAATCACAATGGACCTCAAAAACATATCAAGCATACTTTTAAATAAAATCCATTGCAGAAAAGCCCGTATATTCTTTCATAATTAACTTATTTACCTATTTTTTATGAACTAGATCTACTTAAGAATTTTCCACACAGATCAAGAAGTTCATGTAGGCATTTTGAACATAACTGCATGCAGTCATTACGATTCAACAGTTCAAAACCCTAAACCAAAATTCAACTTGTGCCTGCATTTCTTCCTCCTTTTCTGCTAACAGCTTCACAAAGCCTGCAAGGCAAGGTATCAAGGCTAAGAGCTCTTGTTCTGCCATAGTTACCCAGCACACCACATCTCCTCCAAGCGTGGTACTCAGCATAAGCCACAGAGTCATTAGCGAGAGCCTTCACGTACGAAGCCAGATCCTCCAGAGTCCTGAACTCAGAGCCATGGATCACTGAATGTGGAGGCACAAAGTCCTTAACGTTTGAAGCACCAAAGTAGATAGGCACAGAACCAGAGTCCAGGGCATAGAACAGCTTCTCTGTGACATAGCTTTGCGTCCATGTGTTCTCTATTGCAAGCACGAACTTGTAGTGAGACATGGCACAGTGTAAGTGGTCCCACCATTTTGGAGAAGAAGAAGAAGATGATGCACAGTGAGGGTATAGAGCGAGAGCCTTGTTTCTGCCATGGACGTTGTTGAGGCACTTGCCGAAGGAATGGTGAGGAAGCATGGAGAGCAGCTTGTGGGCAAGCTTGTTCCTTTGATATACACAATGGGAAGAAGACCAGTAAACAAGTGGGCCCTTCAAAATGAATAAAAAAAAATTATTAGTTTGGTTGTTTTTTGAACTGTAAAAATTGATTTTTTTTAAAAAATCCTTGTGGGAAAAATTTAATTTATGTCCATGTTGATCTATTCGTTTTTCTAAGTTAGTCCATTCCGTTAACATTTTGTTAGTATTTTATTACATTTTGTTGAGGTAAGTAATTATATATTATCTTAACACTCTAAATATATTATTTATGTTGACAAAAATAAAAAGAAAAGATAATAAAATAAATTTAAGTTGAACTGAATTAAAACTTATTTAAATTTTGTGGATTAATTAAAAAACTTTTAAATTATAAAGAATAAATTAAATGTTAAATAAAACTATAAGGACAAAAACTATAATTTTTCTTTTTTGAATTATAGATAACGCACATAACATGTAAACGGATTTTAAGACACAATTCTACGATTTTAAGTAGTACATGAAACTACAAAAATATTTAGATACATATAATAAATTAACTATTGTATAATAAATCAATAAAAATTTATCAAAGTGAAGGTTTAGCATAATAACTTTCATTGATGCACTTTAAACAGTTTCTATTTGCTCTCTGAATTTATTGGTTGAGCATCATACATGTCAAAGAGAAATTTTATTCAAAATAAATTTGGCATGTTTCCATTTATTGATAATTAGGTATTTAGGTGGTGCTTATAATTTATCTTGAAATTGTTATTTCATACACGGAGTTATAACTACAAAAGGCTTAATTTTTTTTTTAAAAAAAAAAGATTCTATTACAGTATGTGCAAGTTGGCATTTTGAATCATTAGATACTAATATAACCATGTAGTTATTGTTACTGATATGCAACTATTTAAAAAATATATATAGTACCTACTATAACAATAAGGAATTTCATCTTGTAATTTTAAACAACAAATCAAATTCTCTCATGTGATCATAAACTATCACAATCCACAACGAATTGTCACAAGTCCTTTAGTCATCATTGGTTAAACCATATGGTTTAGCACAAAGATCATCATTAAGTCACGGACTAACAACAATTGTTATTAACCATTGTGGATCCTAATCGATCTCGTGTGAGGTCCACGTATGAACGTTGAACATAACAACAACCTAGTTGTTTGATATTGGATTAACAATAATTTTATTAGATTGTACCAAGTCTTTTTTTACATACAATTTTACAAAAGTCATAGTTTGGACCTAACGACAATTCAATGTGATTGTCGTCAAGTTCACATCTTATAACAATTAGAGTTATGATTATCACAAAATTACTTAATTTTATGACAAGTTAATTGTAAAGGATGTTATTTACAACAATTATTGTTAACCATTACAATAACTTTGTCATTATAACATCGCAATTTTGAAGTGACCTAAAAGTACATACAATCAATCGTTATTAATACATTTTTTTTCACTAATATGGGATGAAAATTTATAATTTGTCATTGAATCTTTCTTTTTTACTTTATATTTACTTTCATCATATCATGCATAAACTATATAGTGTACATATTGTTGTTAATTCATTGGTGTAAAAATTAAGTAAGGTGTATTTAGCATGGAGAAATTAAAAGAGAATTAATGACATACACTGTTCTTGCGAGAGGAAATGTGGTAATTTCGATCATTGTGGAAGAAGGCACCAGCATAGGTTGTCTGTATATCATCTTGAGCATGATAACTGATGAATATATCCTCATGACCTGTTCTTTTTCTTGCAGCTTCAAGATCCATATATACACGAAGTGGTTCTCCAACATGCCTCTGTAATTGATCACATTAATTAATTAGACTAATCTTTGATTAATTGGATCTCACTAGAAATATTGTCTCACTAATTAAGAGACAAGATATGGCTTCAGTTTCTAAAATATTGTGAAATTAATTAAGAGAGGAGATATACACGTTCTTTTGTTTACTAGAATTGATACAATGAATGAGAATAGAAATGAGAATAAGAATGAGCATAGGAGTGGGAATAGGAATATTAAAATACTGTTTGGTTGAGAAGGAATAAGAATGAACATGTTTTTTTTTACTTCATTTGGTTAGTAAATTATATATGTGAATCAATTAGATAATGCGCATATTTTATCATATTATTTCTTATCATAAAACCAAAAAAAAAAAAGTAGACATCTCTTTAAATTATTAATTAATAATATAATTATATATTAATATATATTTAATTAATAATATAATAATTTTAATAATTAATATAATAATATATATTTAATAAATTAATAATAAAAAATAATATTAATAAAAAAATAATTTAATAAATAATAATAAATTAGGATTTTGATGTATCATAGGGATATTTTTGTTCAAAAATTATTATAAGTGAGGATACTTTTTTCAAACATATTTTCATTATCAGGAGACCAATCCCATTCCATAATTTTAGTTAGAAAAATAACTCTTCCTTATATAAGGGAGAATAAACTCCATAGGGAATAAGAATGAGGATTTAATTTATCAACCAAATATGAGTCTATTCTCTCATCTTGATTCTAGCAACCAAATAAGATTTAGAAGATTCTATGCTTTAATGGATTTTTTTATTTTTCTCCAATACAAATATAGACGGTTGGAATTTTATTTAATGATCAAGATTTATTATTCCAAAATATTTAATTTATTTTAAAAATATCTAAATTATTGAATTAAAATTCAATAGTCAGAATTTACTAATTAAAAAAATTGAAGAATTCCCTATTGTGACACGGATCTTTTACAATAAGAAACTCTACAGTCTTATGGTTGTAGGGGATGTGAACTATCAACGAAAATTTAATGGTTTAAAATGTTTTATGTAGCATTTTTTAATTTAACTTTACATTTTTATAATTTAAAAAAAATTATGAAAATTCAACGGCTTTGGGGATCTCTTACTCAATCATCTTGAAAATTTGAAAAATTGTTAGGTGGACAAGTAGAATAGATCACTAGATCACGTTAATTATAGAGAAATAAATAAATATATCAAGCCAATATATTTTGGTACATTTCTTAAATATATGAATTCTCTAATCAAATTATAATATGTAAATAATGTTTTTATAAATAGACAATCTTATGATGTTGAGTTATAAAAAAGGAAGTCTAAAGTAAATTATTGTATTGTTTCTATAAACATAGTCATTATTAATTTAATTTTAAATTTTTTTATCAATCTAATCACTATTACTATTAGTCCAGTCCTATCTATAAATATATTGCTATAATTCTAAGCAGTCTTAACTAAGTTAGGTTCATGCTAAATTACATAAATGTAATTAAATTTTTTTTAGAAAACATAAATAACTCAAAATATTTACATTTTATATTTCTATAAAAATATAATAACAAATGACTAACAAAAACTCAACTAAATGAAATAACTTTTTTCTTTCAAATTACTCAAATTCATCACCATTAACTCTATATAGGTCTTCTAATTAATAAATTTTTCATTAACAAATACATTTTGTTGAAAGAAGTTTTCTCATTTTAAAACTAGAAAGACAGAGAAAATACAAAAATCGTAAATGAACCTTTGAATTTGGAAGCCATGCATCTACCTCATATAAATAGTATAGCCTTTTAAATGGAAAAGAACAAAAGAAAATATTTCAGACTTAAAGAATAGTTTTTCACATGACATTATATTGTCTGAATAATTGAGAGAGAAGATATAGTTTCAGCTTTGTCCAAAAGACATTCAATTCTGATCGAATTAGTACCAAATAAAAAATTGAGATATTATTTCAGCTTGTCCAAAAGAATACATTAAAATATCATGTAGGTGTGCTGTGTGCAGCTCCCACCAATTAATACGATGGGAGTCTACTCCCACTATTTTTAATCATATTTTTCAAATTTATATTAACATAAAATTTTAAAATAAAAATATTAAAATATATTTAAAAAATTTGAATTATATTATATTTTATAAAAATTATTTTTTAATTTATTATTTATTTAAAACAAAATTCTTACACAATAAAAATTTGAAAATAATATTTATAATAAAAATATTTAATTTTAATATAGAGGTTGATCTTTTTATATAATATATCTATTCTAATTATTCAATTATTTTTTTAAATTTATAAGTAATAATTATTTTTAATAATAATATTTTTATAAATAAAATAATAATTATATATTTTTTGAACATAAATAAGAACTTCATATTTTAACTATTGTTAATTAAAGAACAAATATAAAATTGTTTTTAAATAAAATATGAATCAAATTATTTTAACTCAAGTGTCACTCAACCCATCTTTCTACCTTTATTTCTCAGTTTTTCATTTACAGCCACCTCATCCTCTTCACATTTTTCTATGTACTTTGTTCATATTAAAAAGAAAATGGAATCAATCATTTAATTCTTTTAAATAATGCTATTAGAACAAGTTTTTTTTTTTAACGAAAATGAATTCTTAGGCTAACAATTGACATAAATTTAAAAATATTTATTTAAATTATTATTAGTTTCAAATTTATTTTGATTAATTGAAAAATTAAATTATTTTTTATATTGAAGAATTTGATTTTTGAATTTTAAAATTTTATATAAGTAATAATTCGATATTTAAATTATTTAGTACTGCAAAAAATTCATAATTATTTAATTTGATTCATATACTAACATTCAACAAATATATAATTATTATTTCATTTATAGACGAATTATGATTAAAATTATGTATTACTCATAAATTTAAATAAAATAATTAATGAGTAAGAATTCTGTTTTAATAATAATGAACTATAAAGATCTTTTTTAAAAAAATATGATATAATTTAAAATTATAAATATAGTTCAATAATTTTTATTTTTAAAAAAGATATTAATATAAATTTAAAAAATATTATTAAAAATAGTGAGAATGGCCCCCACATATTAATGAGTGGGGGTTGCGCGCCTCATAATTTTCCAAAAGGGGACCAGAGGGCGTGCGGTCCCCACAATTTACATTTCTGCGCGCACGGCAAAGATATTTTGAGAAATTTTAACGGGTTGCGGGATGTCCATTCCCGCGTTTCAACAAGGACTAATTTCATCACATATATCTAATTTATGCAATGTAATAATTTTTTTTAAAAAAATTATTTTAACATTTAGGTTAAAGAGAAGAGACGGTGCAAGATGGCAGTAAAAACAACTAAGCTATACATTAATCAAATTCAAACATATCTAGATCATGTTGAATTTGAGCTAATGAATCAAAAACTAAAGAAGCAATAGGAATCAGAATCCATACCAGAAGTGGAGGCCTAGTCTTTTCAAACAAGAGAGCATCAGGTTTATCCGCAAGAACAGGTGATTTAGTCCACAAACAGCTCAAACCACATCGACATGAATACAAGTTATTCAAAGTATCAGGAATCCAACTCCACCCTTTCACCAGAACGCTCACATGCTTCATCTTCAACCCCTCACACGATTCCCCACCATCACCATGAACCTCTTCTTTCAAAGATGCATTAGCTTTCGAAGCCCCGGTATAATTCTGCAGTTTCTGCATAAACCCAGCACACCCCACTTCAGAATCCCACTTCTTGAAGGCACCCACCAGATCGGTGAAGCCCTGATGATCGTGATCAAGATCAGACTTTGAACCACTGTTGAAGATGGCGAATGAGGAGGATAGAGAGAAATAGGAAGAGGGGTTGAAGTTGAACTCCATGAACCCAGAGAAGAAGAGGATCAGCAGAATGAAACACGCCAAGTTGCCGAAGGTGACGAGGCTGCTGGGCCAATATGGAAGTCTCATCGTTCTTTCTACCATGATCGTTTTCAGAGGGAGCTCATGATCAAGAGACCAGAAGAGAAGGTCAAAGGTTAGAGAAGAAGAAGAAGAAATAGTGAGAGAAAGATACAAAATATGGAAAGCGGTAGTCCTGTAGTTTTCACTGGAGAATAATAGGTGGGGATTGGAAGCATGCAGGGGTGGAGGAAGGGAGGCACACGCGTCGATGGCGATCTGAGGCTGCGTGCGCGTGTGTGTTCATGCATGGGGTTTTAGATATGACAAGGTCTCGTGACTCTGCGAGCTCCTCTAATTTTAGGTGACGATGGAATGGGAAGCGAGGAGAAGAATATTCAAAACTGTTGAAAAGTCTTGGAATCTTTTGAGTGATAATTGAGTCTATGATTTCGCCAGCAGTAAAGTGCACAATTCATCATAATAATTTCATTTTTTACAATTTAATTATGATAAATTAATTTTTTATAAATTTAAATTTATATAAAATTAAGTCTTTTATTTATATTAATAAAAAATTAATTTTACATAAATAAAATTTATGAAAATTTGATTAATTACAATTATTTGTGAGGGATCAAATTAATAAAAAAAAAATTAAAGGACCAAAATTTTTTCATTTTTATTTTTAAATAGTTAGATAAAACAGAGAGCAAAAAATACTTTAAATTTTATATAGCTAAAATTGATTGGTATCGCTTTAATTTTAATTTAATTAGTTCTATTAAAACATATGCAAAGAAGGACAAAAATAAAATTATTTGAACAATATATGAAAATACATTTAAATTTACAAGAACAGAACTTGACCAAGAAGAGAACCAAGAATCAAAGTCGTCTAATTCAAATGGATAAAACCCCATTCCCTTGATTGGCAATTTTTACTTACTTTTTGCAAAAAGAGTAAGAAACTCAAATTACTGTGATTTCACAAATAAAATGAACTTGAAGATAACTAAGTAAATTTATGAAAATCGGATGAATTTCACTTTCTTATTTTTGTCATTCTCACACTTTTTTTTTCTTTTTGAAGAATGGATATTTCTGTATTTTTAAAAAGTTCTTTAACTACTTTTTAATTTGTTTTATGAAAAAAGAAAAAAAAAGAAAAAAAGATGGGAATATAGTGGCTAAAACCCAAACATGTTAAAAGTGAATATGCGACTTAACTAACATTGATACACGTGGAGACTTAAAATTTATACACGTCTACATCTTAGTGACTTAGTTTTTATAGAAAAATTATTAAATTATGACATATTATGTCATTTTTTTTATTCTCGCAAATGTTTAAATAAAATTTATCTTATTCAATGACGACAATAAATTTATGTGACCAAAAAATCATTATCTTTTATTTTTAAAAACACCTCACATTCAAGGGGCACGCCACTCGTATGTGAATGGGTGGATGTGTCCTTTTTTTTTTTTATTAGAAAAATTTTATTTTTTATAATTAATAATAAAATATACAAAAATTATATTAAATATAAATTTTTATTTAATTTGAATTTATTTTAAATAGAAATATTAAATATATATGAATTATTTTAATTTTAAATTAAAATTTTAAAAAATAATATTTGCAATTAAAATATTTAATTTTTATGAAATTATTTATCTCACAAAATAGAATTAATTTTATGAGAAATTTTTTAAATGATGTTAATAAATAAAATAATTGGGAGAATATTTTAATCACTTGAATTTTTTTAATAGTCCAAATTTACAAAAAAGATTTCAACATTTTCAAGTGAAAATTATGGGAAGAAATCTTTCATTGTCAATTTGGACTCCTTAACCCTTTTAAATGTAATAATAATAATTAAAATACTTAATCTTCAACTGATAAATTTTAATAAAATTATTATTTAATATTTAATTAGTAAATTTTCAAAAATGATGTTTATAATAAAAATAATTGGTTGAAGATTTTAATAATTTAAAATTTTTAAGTAGTCTAAATTTACAAAATGAAAATTCAACATTTTAAAGTGAAAATAAAGCACTATCTGACTACTTAAAAATTTTAAATTACTAAAATCTTCAAGCAATTATTTTAATTATTAACATCATTTTTGAAAATTTACTAAATAAAAGTTAATAATAATTTTATTAAATATTTATCACTGAAAGATTAAGTGTTTTAATTATTAATATTAACTTTAAAATGTTTAAGGAGTCCAAATTTACAATAAAAAAATTCTTCTCATAATTTTCACTTGAAAATGTTGAAATTATTTTTTCGTAAATTTGGACTACTTAAAAAATTCAAGTGATTAAAATCTTCTCTCAATTATTTTAGTTATTTGTTTTTAAAATTTCTCATAAAATTAATTTTATTTTTTGAGATAAATAATTTTATTAGTAAATTATTAATTAAAGATTAAACATTTTAATTACCAATATTATTTTTAAAATTTTAATTTAAAATTAAAATAATTGATATACATTTAATATTTTTATTTAAAATAAATTCAAATAAAATTAAAAAATTTATTTTTATTATTAATTATAAAACTAAAAGAGAAAGAGGAACACTTCCACCCATTCACATGCCCCGGTATGCATTAAATTGGGGGCGCTCACCACAACCACCCCCCCAGAAAACAATTTAATGTGAGGTGCAGAATATGAAGAGTCCATTTCCATATTTTGCATATTTTTTTATGTAAAAATAATATTATTTTTGGGTCAGGTGAAAATTATTCTCGCAATTGAATAAGATCAATTTCATGTTAAGAATCTGCGTGAATAAAAATGATAATATAAGATGTCCATGATAATATAAAATGCCAAAAAAGATGAAATATAGAATAAGTTAGTGCACATTATAAAACATCATTTTATAAACTTGAACACATTTGTTGAATTAAATTGATTTTAATGTTTTAATCATGCAAAATGGAAATATGATTTCAGTTTTAAATTTGCAAATGTGGACCAAAATACGTTTTGGGTTGTTGCTTCAATAACTGGGCCTACACAAAGCATTTGTAAAAGTCCAGCCAATCAATTTCTCGTAAGATAGGTGCCTCACTTCTACACGTGTTAGGTCAATATGGTCTACGTATGTATTTGAATTAGTGTTAGATTAATGTAATTTTATATTAATTTAATTTTTAAAATTGATTATAATTAAATATGATTAGGTTTTTTTAATTTTTGTACAAATAAACATTTAAAAAATAAAATTAATTTTAAAAAATTAAATACAAAATCAAATAAAAATATTCACAAGATAAATTTCCGCTTCGGATGTTATCCTATAGGAGAAATATAAGAGATTCTCGTGTAAATGATTTCTAACTGTCGGATCTTCTTCGCTATTAAGATTTGGCCACGTCACAGTTTTTTTTTTTTTTTAATTCTGGCGTCAAAACGACGCCATTTTGCTTGAGTGAATTCTTGAAGGCAATAAACTGCTGGGAGGCGTCTCTGAAAGCTGAAGAAGTTGAGGGAGGTTGTTGGAGAGAGAGAAAAGTGAGGGCGAGTAAGAGGAAGAAACAGCAGCGGAAGTTGGGGTGAGAGAGGGGTTTCATTTTCTGCAGCATAGAGAGATAGAGAGTGGGTAGCTTTTTTTCTTAGGGCATGATGTCTGCCATTAGAGGGAGAGCTCAGAAGCTCTCGTGAACACAGTAGAGAGAGAAAGTGATTTGAGTGATGTAGATTAGGGGCGAATAAACGGCGTCGTTTTGATGCCAAAATTAAAAAACAAAACGTTGCAACGTGGCTAAATCTCAGCCACACAAAACATCCGACGGCTGGTGATCATTACAGGAGAACCTCCTGCATTTCTCCTACAGACTCGGTGCTTAAAGGAGAGGGAAAAGGAGTTGCCTTCTTCTTTCCACCGGAATGCTGTCTCCCGGCAGCAGTGGGAGAGCATATTCCATCGGTACGGGTTTCCACGGAAAGATGAAGAAGTTCACCTATTTGCCCCTATTTTTTCACTAACGTTCCATCACTTTTGCTCTCATTCTCTCTCATGCTAGATTGGTCCCCATCGCTGGAGTTTCTGGTTATCATTGGTTGTCATTAGCGGTGGCATTTTTGGCAGTGAATTGACAGCATAGTGACATAAACTTCACGCTATCTATGTATATAAGAGTCATAAGTGGTAGAGTGATGAAAACTAGTGGTTGTCGGCGCTTCTAGTCTTCGTCGGCGACACATTGATGGAAACTGGTGAAGGAGATGGACAACAACACAGTGGGCGGAAGATGACGAAGGAGATGGAGTTTGTAGGACTAGGATGAATGAAAGGGCGAAGCCAGAGGCTTAGGGCCAATTTTTTAAAAACTTATATTATATCTTTCTTTTTAATTATAGGGATATTTGGTCTATATATATTTCACCTAACAAAAAACAATATCATTTCCATTATTTTTCTTATCATACAAAATATATATTTTTTATTACATTCTCATTCTCGTTATTACAAAAATACTCTAAAGGGGCCTAAGAGAGTTGCTCCTAATCTTGTTGTGCCTTAAATTTGTACTCTGTTCTTTTTTTCTTTTATATATATATATATATAAGAAATGGTTTATTCTAGATTAAACAAAGTATATAGACCGTGGACAATTATAAATATAGGTCCTAACTTGATAATAATTAAAATATGAAAAATTTTTAGCTAGATTGTGGCCATCCAAATTTAAGTGTCTTTTAATTCATGGACATGAATAATACTTGGATAACCGCATATATTTACAGAATATTTTATTCTTATTCATTTTATGTTGTGTTCATCATATTCTGGTATTAATCCAGTGTTTGTGTGAAGTTAGGAAAAATCATAACGCGAAGCCTCCACAATATGCAGAAATTGTGGAACTTTACTTAGAACATGCATTTACGTGGGAATACCAGCATTCTTCTCTAACTTTTCCTATTCACAGTCGTAGAGTCACATGCACATTTTTTTAAAAAAAGTTTGAACCAAACATGATCATATCTAGAATTTTAAGCTTCTTCTTTTTTCGTCTGTCAGGAAGGATATTTAAGCTTTCAAGCAGCTACAAAAAGGAGAGCAGAGATTGAAGTGCATAGTAGTTGGTGTTTGAGATTAGGTAGTTTTACTTATCTTCATAAATCTTAAATTAAAAACTCTAAAATCTCTTTTAAAATTGAAGGTGACGTACATTACATGTATTTAGTAAGAAATAAATAGAAAAAAGTGAGTAAAAAAAATGAATTTTATGTACATTTTTACTTATTTTGTGTTAAATATATGTATATATGATTCTAAAAGATTGACGATTTCTTAATTATAAGGATTGGCATAAAGAGACTTTTTTGGTTTTTTTTTTTGTTTAATCTTGAATTAATTTTTTTTATTAATTTGATAATTTTGAATTATCTTATTTTATCTTATCTTATATTTTATTTTATTTTATATGTGCACTTATAAAATAAGTCAACCATCAGTACAAATAATTTAAATTGGTGCAAAATTAATTTCCAGTTAATTATCTCAATAGCCCAACGAGTGGTGTGTAAGACAAGGAGACTCGAGATTGTTTACTTACGCTTATGGAAAAAATTACTAGCTAGTTTTAACATTGTAACATTTATGGAAATTCTAACATTAAGTATATTATTTTGAGTAAATAAAAAAATTTCAATAACTCAATGAGTAGGAAAAAGAAGGATGAACATTTGGGCAAGTATTAATTTAAATAATTATGAGGATGTAAGAGAAAGAATTAAAGAAGGCTTATAAATTAGTATTATAGTCAACAATTAGGCTGGTACAAGTGACTTAGTTTTATCCATGAAAACTAAGGAGCTTGAGTTTGAACCTTTCCATGTGCATTAACAAGTTAAGCAATGATAATTTTTTTTTGTGTTGACACTTGTCCCAAGTAGGAAATTACCACATTGCCCGTATATCTTTTTTACTTCTTCTCATTTATTCCTTCCCCATGTGTCGTTCTTCAGCTCGTCTTTCCTCCCCTGGAGCTCATGCGTTCTGGTACAACCGATGTGCTAGCGTCATCATTGGCCAAAGTTCAACCTCCTTTTGACAAGTTAAATTCGTAAAAACCCCAGAATTTCCAACGGAATGCGACAGTAGTGCAGATGCAATTTTGAGTGGAATTTCACACGATTCAAGTGAAATCTTTCCAAAACTTGTGAGGGCTTTAGTTCTATAATGAATTTCGAATGTTTCTCCATCAATCTCAACTCTTGATTATGTATTTTAGCCTCTGATTTCCCCTTTTCAGCACAAATATGATGAATAGTAACGAATCAAATTTGTCTTGATTTAGGTAAAATTTCTTCAAATTTCATCTGGGCTTCCATTCCTAAATGATTTTCGTTTAGTTCTTCATTGATTGTAGTGTTTAAATTCAAGAATTTGCTTCAGAAATCAAAATCCTTCTTTCACATGAACAATAATATGAATAGTGATTGAAAATTCGAAATTTGAAATCAGGGCTTAATATGGAGATGTTTCATTAAATTTCTTTAGGAGTTTTGATCTTAAGTAAGATCTTAACATGCCCCATATGTTAATTTGGTGTCTTAATCACAGGTTTAGAACCCCTTTTTCATGGTAGAAGGTTGAAGTGTGTTGAGTGGTGGACATTATCTGAATTTATGGGCATAAGGACATTTTCAAAACCTTGGAATACCTTTAGTGTAAAAATTTTGATGTTAGTTATTAATGAAAGGATGGAAACTTTAAACTTAAGGACCATTTGGGTTTCCATATTATTTTCTAAATGGATATATACATATGGGCTATCTATGACTATTGAAAATCATTAAGAGGAACCAGAAGATGCATTATAATTATTATTACAAGTGGGAAATTTTTATGCCTCAAACTTGAGAAAGAAGCTTTATAAAGGTGAGTAAAATTTTTAGATTCGTATTGGGAGTTTAGATTTCGTAGAAGAATAAGCTGAGTTGGTAGAGCATGTTTGCTTTTTGTTTCTATAAGTGCATAAATACCATGTTAACCAAGTGCAAATTGAAGCTAGAATGATCAAATGATTATTTTTCTGCTATTATTTTAAAACTACGATTTACTAACAAATGTTAGACACTATGCTTATAAAGTAATAAGTTAGGAGAATTATTCTCTGACTTAAGGTATTATGGTTGCCTTCCTCTGCATTTTAGGATCTTGAAGATCACCGTTGCAAATTGGTGCTTCCGTGAAGTAGGTGATATGAGGTAAATCTTGGTGTTCGCATGTCAGGTGAGTAGATAATGCTAGTTATACAAGTTTTAGTTTTAAGACATCTCTTTTCAGAAATATTATTTCTTAAAATTCCTTGTGTTATGGGACAAACTTCTGGAGATTATAAATATCATCTATATACTTTGAAAGATTTTGAAAATTATGGATTTATGGATTTTTAAGACTTTGTATTCATGACTTTCATTGATAATAAGTTTTCAAAGTTATAATGATTCTGAATTTCTGAACTTTTATGTACTTTATTTTGAAGTATTATGGTTTTATATACCTAATTATAAAGCATTATGGTTATGTATATATGATATACTTTGATTATGTTTTTATGAGGTATTCTGATTCAACAATTTCAAATTACTTTGTTATATTTTTGAATAAATCTGATTATAAATCCTCTGAACTACTTTGATTTTTAGAAAATATGAATGCTCTGGGTTTAGGAAATACTCTGACTTTGAGGAAATACTCTTATTATAGTTTTAGAAATACCTTGCTTATGTATGTACAAGTGATTTGATTAAGGATTTGTTATTTTCATGATTATAAGATTTTAAGCTATTTTCAATTGTCTTTGTGAATAAGTTAGATTATGGATCTTTCTGATTTTCTGATTATGGATTTGTGTATGTTAAAAATTTTTTAGAATGCATCCAAAATAAGACCCTATAGCTAACGACAGTAGATGTTAACCATAGTACACTACAGTCTGTATTTTGATTTGACTGGGCATATTGCTAACATTATGATATTCTGTCTGAGACCTAAGGCCATTATTTTTATTATTTCGAGCTTTAAGCTTGTGACTAATATGTGATATGTTCTAATCAAGCTAGCCTTGACCTATTTCTATTATTTTGGAATTCTGGTAGTTCTATTGGATATTCTCACGCATTTTGTTTTGATTTGGATACTTTTATGTTATAGATAAATTTATTCATTTTCATCTAAGATTTGTTGATAATTTTGTTAGGAATTTTAGGTGAAGTTTGACAATGTTTCTTTATTTTAGTATTATTCATAATATTTGCTAAATGTGTTCAAATTTTGAGATAATAAATAGTTTGTGAAAAACTCCACCGTATCTAGTCTATCTCTTCCCTTGCATAATTAGTATTATTTACTCACTGAGTTTCCTCTCACCTCTTATTGTTTAACATTTTTCAGATGGTACCATTATTTTGGTCCCTCACTTTCAAATTATAAGATTAACATGTGTCTCATTTGGTGGGCCTTGCATTGTTCACAAAGGCAATACCTTTTTTTGTTGTAAAGCTTATATTTATAATCTAGTGGCTCCCATGCATACAAGCAAACAGATCTTTCTATATTGTTATTGTTAATGATAATTGTTTGATGTGCGTATCATTGAAAGTAGAGCTCCTATTTCTATTAATAATTTTATTTTCTTATATTATATTTGGATCTCTTAAAGTATTTGATAGGCTTATGAGGGCGAAATTTATCTCATTCTTCGTATCGATCATGTCCTTACTCATGGGGTTATGACAAACATACTTATATGATAGTTGATTTAGATTTTTATTTTTATTTTGATGCTACAATAAAATACTATTTTAATTTTCTACTTTTAAATTTAATTTCATTTTGGTTTTTTATAAATTAAATGTCTCAAAATGGTTTTTCACTTTTGAATATAAACTTATTTTGGTTCCTCATAAATTAAAAGTCTTAAAATAGTATTTTATTTTTTAATATTTGACTCAAAGTGATTATTCTTTATCTCATTTAGAAAAAGACTACTTTGAATTAGATTTTGAAAGTAGATAATTATTTTGAGACTTTTAATTTACAAACAACTAAAATATGTATTTATGTATTTTGTTTTATATTTTTCAATTTAGTCATATATTGCTAATTACCAATTTAATAGTTTCAAAAATAATTTTATATAACCAAATAATATCAAGATTTTCCCTTTTTTTTTCACCTACTTAGATACACTAAATGCAAAAAAAATAAAAAATGATAGAATTGCTCTCCTCCTACAATTAAATAAATTATTAAAATATAATTCAAATAATTGTATTGGCCAAGTTCAATTAATGTAATTATATTATGTCTTATAAATCATATATGCTTTGGGGCAAGTTTTTCATTTCAAAAGTTTTTGTAACTTTTTGTCCATATATCTATAATTATACAAATCTTAACATTTATTCATTTTTATTTTCAACGTGTCTAAATAGGTGAAAAAATGAAAAAAGAAATCATGATATTGTTTGATTACATGAATTTTTTTAGAAAATATTAAATTTATCATTATAAATATAAAATAAATAAATAAACATATAAATCAAAATACATAAATATTTACTTTTATTATTATGAACAAATACAAATAATATTAAAAAATATTTAATCATAGTGAGAATAATGATGTACTTTGTCATTATTTTTTAATTTTGATTTATATTTCATATAGACATTATAGTTAAAATATTCTGAAATTAATTTTACTTTTATTTTCAAACTAATGAAATAATGTATTGTTATAAAGGTAGGGAAAAAAGGGAGAAAAATGTTATTTTTGAGCTTAATTTCATTTTGGTCCTCTATAAATTAAAAGTTTTAAAATAATTCTCCAATTTTGAACTTGTCTCATTTTACCCTTCCACAAATTGAAAGTGTTAAAATGGTACTCCACTTTCAAAAGCTAACCCAAAGTAGTCCCTATCTAAATAATATAAAGGAATAACATTTTGAGTCAAAATTTTGAGAAGTTGAGTACAATTTGAAGATTTTGAATTTTTGGGGACTAAAATGAGACTATATTCAAAAGTGAAAAATTATTTTGAGACTTTTAATTTGTAGAAGATGAAAATGAGATTAAATTAAAAAAATAGAAAACCTAAATAGTGTTTTCTTCAAGAAAAAAAAAAGACGGAGGTCAAAATATGTCCCACTGTATAGTTAATCTTGATCATATTTGGTTAGTTTGTCAAAATAGGTGAAAAAATGGGTAAAAAATGTAAGAGGAGAGTAATTCTATCATTTTTTTTTTTACATTTAATGTGTCTTAATAGGTGAAAAATGGGAAAATTTTGATATTTTTTGGTTATATATTATCCTTAAAACTATGAAAATAGTAATTAGCAATATATATTTAATCTAAAAAATATAAAACAAAATACATAAATATATATTTTGACCCTCTTGAAAGTATAAAAATAGTTATCCATTTTTCAAATCTAATTCAAAATAATGTTTTTTCAAATGAGACAAAAAATTATCATTTTAAGTTTAATATTAAAAAATGAGATATTATTTTAAGAATTTTTATTTATGGAAAACCAAAGTGAGATTACATTCAAAAGATGATGATCATTTTAAAATTTTTAATTAATAGATGACCAAAATGAAATTTAATTTAAAAGCAAATAAATTGGGAGAATAAGACATGCCACGACGTGAGAGCATTAATTATTTTACTATAGTAGTGTTAGAATAAAAAATTATTGATTTTATGTACTAATCTTAATAAAATTATTTTTCTAATAATTCTCACTCTTAAATAATTTTATTGATACTAATATATCAAATTAACTATTATATAAATATAAAAAAATAAATTAATATTTTTTAATGCTTTCAAGTTAACAGGCTTTCTAGTATATCAGATTTCCTTATCCGTTATGTCTTGAATTAAATTTTTTGATTTATCACACAATTTTTTCAGTATTTTATCTTATTATTTTTTGATTTATTTCTTCATGTTCATGTATGTGTGTGTATATATACACACACACATATATATATGTTAATTCAATAAATTAGCCAAATAATTAAAATAACATAATAATAATTTAGATTGATTCAAAATAGATTAATTTAATAATATTTTTAGCCCTGAAATTGATCTCAGATGTTTCTATTTATAAATTTTTTTCAATTGTTATTATTATATCTCTATGACATTGTTACACAAACTAATTCCGTCGTACTTGTACACAAAATATTAACCGTCTGGATTCACTTAAAAGTCATAGTAGGATTTGGCCTAGTACATATCGGAGTTGGAGTGTGACGAGGAAACCGGAGGCGATTCGCTATTTAAAAATCCATGAGAATCGCTTTGAAAACAGCAACGAAGCTCCATCCCTTTCTACTTCCAACTCGTTGCTTCCAGGGGTTATCAAGAACTGTTTCTCTTCCTATTCCGAGCTCTTGGCGCCCCGTCACAACCCTTCTCAGAACTAAAACCCTTGCGTTTGTGAGTTGCACAACAATGGTGGCGACCTCTTCTTTGCGCCATCAAGTGAGGGACAGGATTGAACTGTCTGATTTGGAGAAGAAGATCTTTGATAGGCTTCTGGGTACCCTTCGCCGGTTCGGTCTTCAGACTCAGCTTCGAATTGCTGGTGGATGGGTTCGGGACAAGGTCTGTTTAGAACACGGGGTGTTGATTTTTGTTTTTTTTAAATGTATAAAATGGAATTTTTATGGGGGCGAATTGATAGTTGAACGCTTGCAATCTTATGGGGCTATGATTGTTTGACGCAAGTTTTATGTTTTAATTGCTTTGCAGCTTCTGGGAAAAGATTGCTATGACATTGATATCGCTCTTGATAACATGATGGGTACTGAATTTGTAGATAAGGTCAGGGAGTACTTGTTATCCGTGGGAGAAGATGCGCAAGGAGTATGTGTTATTGAAAGGTATGTATGAACTTGACTGTATTTCCTAAATTATCTGTAATGTGTTCTCGTAAATTGAGTAACTCTTACGACTGTGGATTTTGATTGTCGTCTATTTCATTAAAGCAGGATTTTTTTGGGTATCGTGCGACTATTCTGTCACCCCCCCCCCCCCCCTTTCTTTATAAAATTTTATTTCTCATCTGCTGCTAAAATAATCATTCAATCTGTGCTGGGGGTATAGGACATAGATACCTTTTTGCACAGTTTTTTCGCCTCTGCAACTGGATTTTCACAACCTTTAATTCTATGTGTTGGTTGGGTTTCTGACTTTTTACGTTGAACTTCACATTTTGCAGTAACCCCGACCAATCCAAACATTTGGAAACAGCAAGGATGCGCCTTTTTGATATTTGGATTGATTTTGTTAACTTAAGGAGCGAAGAGTATGCTGAAAATAGCCGCATTCCTACAAAGGTATATAATTATTAGTTCTTCTGTTCTCTAACAGATAATTTGTTCTATTGTGATTTCAAGTCTGCATTATATGTTTTGTTTTGCTTTGAAAAAAGAAAATTAACTTTTCTTGTTAGATTGAGGGACTTTGGAGGCATCATATGAGATATTGACTAATATTATTGTTATTTATTCATGTTATCCATAAGTCATAGAAAAGCTCATTAGTCATATTATTTGTAAGTAATTAGATCTTAAAAAAATTTCAAGTACTATCCCTCTTTTTTACTATATAAGAGAAATAGACAACATTCATGAACGATACAACACTATCATGCCAACTGATTATGCAAAGTCATGCTATTATGCTTTATTGGCTTGCTTTGCATGATTCATAGCTGATTTAGTCATTGATTCATATCATTAGCTTTGTAACTCCTCATGAATCATAATATTCAAATTGTTAATTGTATGGTTCATGACTACTTATAATTCAATCAATTATTGGCTAACTCGTTATGAATTGTAAGATTCAAATTGTGAACTGTACAATTTTGATTACTGTGGTTCTTTTCATTATAATCAGTGAAGTGACTGCTAGAGCTGTTTCGACATCTTAGTAAAACTGTTGCTTATGTTTAATTCCCAGACTTTGGAGAACAGAAAAGGATTGGCTTTTCATTGTAATACTGCCTTTTGAAATGAGGGTGAATACTTTGAAGATATACAGTGTTTCCTTTGGCCTACTGAGTAAAATACAGGGGTATATGTGAATTACTGGAATGTTAGTTAATTTGGAATATGGTTAATATCATAAGTGATGGGCTGGCTTATGTAATTTTAATAATTGAGCCATGGAAAACAATGGCTTTCCTGTTTGTTTTCTTTTCCACACAAATGTATTATCTGGCACCATGGCAGCCACTGGAGTTTATGCAGGACATAGGATTGTCACTGTGTCAGCTATAATTATACATTAAATTTATGGTATTTTTATGTAATTTTATTTTGATTAATTTTAGAGTTTTTCTGGGTTTGTTAGGTTGAAATTTTGTGGTTGTATCCTCATAATTAGTCACCTGCTTTTAGTGAACAAATGTTATGATGTACTATCGTGAATCCTTGTTTTAATTGGTGTTAAGCTTATTTTTATTCCAAGTTTAACATGTATTCTAGGAATTATTTGGCATGCAAAGTACTTAAGTTAAATGCTAGAGATTAAAATTTATTTGATGTCCAACAGCAAAGATTTGGCACAGCTGAAGAGGATGCATATAGGAGGGATTTGACCATTAACAGGTATCTTTCATAAATTTTTAACTGTTTTATGTACAGAGAATGGCACGATTAACAATTATGGGATCCAGTTTCTTTTATTTTTTCTGTTGGTTTATGTGTGCATTTATATTCATTCTGCCCCTGTTCACATTCTAGAGTATAGTTTCATTTATCATTTTGTCGTGGTTGACAGCTTATTTTACAATATAAACACTGACTCAGTTGAAGATTTTACTAAAAGAGGTTAGAATGGATCATATTCTCTAAATAAGTATGTTTAGAGCTGCTCAATTCCCTGATTATTTTCATTCTGATTTTTCTCTTTGACGCTCTGCAGGGATCTCAGACCTGAAATCTGGAAAGATAGTGACTCCTTTGCCTCCAGAGGCAACATTTCTGGATGATCCTTTACGAGTTCTTCGAGCCATTCGTTTTGGTATGGTCTAATTTTCATCAAGTGTTTAAGTATTACTGCACAAAGAACATAGGCACAGACTCTTGGTCTTCAATGTTTTTTCTTTTTTAGTCTAGCTTTGAATTAGTGAATCCTGTTAGTCTGGACTGATGAAGTTCCCAGCTCTTGTAATTCCTGGCTTCTCTAGCTTAGACATTATTACTAATGTATGCAAATTCTAAAATATATATTAACCTACCTGTTAATGTTTGGGAATAAACTGGGTAGTTGACTAATAAATGAATGACACCCAGCTTCAGGCAGGAATGCATCAAATTTTGGTGCAACTTTTTAAAAAGTCTTAAATTCCTGAGTTCTGAACATGATCACTCAATTTTTTGTTCATTTGCCTCTGCTTATATTGGAAATTCTATCTCTGCTATATTGACGGACATTTTTTTTAATCATTTTAGGGTCTAGATTTGAATTTACTCTTGATGAAGACCTGAAAAGAGCTGCTGCATGTGATGAAGTGAAAGATGCTCTGGCTGCTAAAATTAGTAGAGAGCGCATTGGAGCAGAAGTATGTTAGTATGCTTGTGTTTTTGTTTCTTTCAAATTCTGTCTGGATTTCTTATAGAAAATTGCTCATATTTTATATATATACTGAAAATTTAGTTATTTATACTCCTTTTTCTTTCTTGTAGACTGATCTAATGATATCTGGAAATCAACCTGTCAAAGCAATGACTTGTATTTGTGATCTGACATTATTTTGGATTGTCTTCAGTCTTCCTCCTGAGTTTGAACCTCCCATTGCAGATGGATGTGATAGGTTTGGTCTATTAATTGTAATTAGATCAGTAAATGTTTCTTGATGTGTTGTAAGGTGCAGAAGGATTGCAAATACATTTATAAACAAGAACAACAAAGCAAACTTTCTTTCATTTATCATATAGTAATGAAAATCACATCTTGCACATATTCAATTAACTTCGTAATTTGGAAATGTGTGAACCATTTTACATGGTTACTCTCACACTACTTAACATTACATTTTTCATTATTTTTGACTTCATAATTGAAGCAATGTTAATATGTATTTAGCTAACAGTTGGGAACTAGACTGAAACCAAAACTTCAAAAGGGGGGAAGAAATGAAAACCATATTGTTGGTTAGGAGATGCATAAGCAGAATTCTAATTCAAGAGTCTTAATTTCATTTGAGGACCAGCATTTATTTATTATACGTTGTGTTTAAAGTTTGTATATTATGACAATTGTGAAAAATATAAGTAGTTTAGACACCAGATAAAAATAATGTACTGTTTTATTTCATTTAGACTCCAGAATAAAACTCTGGTGAAATCAGATAAGGCTTGATTGATATTATAACAAAGTGGTAAAAACCCAATACTTGCGAACATGAAGCAATTATTGGAATGACTTATATTAAGATTATAGAAATCCCTCTTCAATGTTAGAAAGTTTCAAGCTCAATGATGGTTTGTATTTTTTGGCTGGTCATGCTAATCAGTTAATAATCTTACCTTAATCAGGCTTTGCGTTACTTACTTGGATACTGCATGGAAAGTTATCCATTTACTTGGAGAATCAACCTTTACTGTAAGTGAGGATCTAAGTTTACCATTTTTACCCTATATTCTTTTTTATTTGTTATTGTGGTAGCCAGGAAGTTGCATACATGGTTGTTCCAGTTCCTGTTGGGCATGCTTGACTCTAAATCATGATTTCTTTGTGTTTTAGGATGAACAAAGAAGGTTAGCACTGTATGCTGCTTTGTTTCTCCCACTTAGAAATACCACTTACAGAGATAGGAAAGCTAAGAAGGTAATTGGCCCTTGTTTTTATGTTGTACTATTGTGGTTTGCAATGCTAAGCAACAAAGTGAATTTCTTGAGGCTTTATGCTTGATTTTTCATTGTTGCATACTCTGTATATTATACTTACAACTTATGTGTTTCTTGAGATTTGTGGTTGGAAACATTTCATGTTTGACATACATAAAACTGAGCCTGCAGTTTTGTCAGACATTTATTTAACAAACTATATGAGCTATGTAATGGGTGTGGGGAGCATTGTACTTGTTTTTTTTTCCTATGTAGTTATGATTTCAGGTAACATGCTTGTTTGGTTGCCTAATGTAATTTTAATTGCAGATTCCTGTAGTCAATTATATCATCCGTGAGTCTCTAAAGCGGAAAGCTAAAGATGCAGAGATGGTCAGTTTTCCTCTAGCCTTTGTTAATTCTGAAGTGATATATGTCTTGCAGCTTGCCATTGTAATAGAAATTAATTTAATATTTCTCAACTCCATGGCTAATATTTGCATTGGTTCATGTGTTTGTACTTGTTTCTTTTTAATGCAGGTGCTTGATTTACACCAAGTGTCATATAAATTAATGTCATTGATTCCTTGTCTGGCATCGGATGAGGATGTCAACCTAGATGTTGATTGGATGAGGGACTTGGCTGATGTCCCTGTGTCTTCTAGAGTCCGTGTATTGACAGGTGAAATGATCTTGCTACCTTGCTGTTGCATCAGCATATTGTAATTTCTTGTGCAGCTGTTAAATATAAGCTTTAGTTTGTGGTAGTTTCTCATGATTATGTTGCTATTAACTGACATGTGACATGTGATGCAATATATGATTTGAGTGAATTGGCTTGAGTCATGTATAGTCAGAGTTGCTAAGATAGGATGGTTGGCTTCAGCAGTAAAATTGAATAGAATATTGACAGAAGTTTAATGGCAGGGACTAAATTAAAAATTGAGTAAAATTATAGGGTTTAGACTTTAGACAAGTAATTTGACCATGGGATTATGATGACTTTATTGGATGTGATAGTGTTCTCATTCTGCTCTTGCTTGTCTGAATCTTATTTTACCATGAATGATTAGCCAAGCTATTGTCCGGTTTGAGTTGGTTGTTATATGGCTAAGCTTTTATCTTACATATGAACATCTTTTCAGGGTTTCTCTTAAGAGAACTAAAAGAGTTATGGCGAGTTGCACTTTTGATATCCGCATTATTACATCCCATTGACATTGATGATACCCAGGATGAGCACTTGCAGTTGGCCAAACGAAGAGATTTGTTTAAGACTGTGGAGAATTCCATAATCACACTAGGTGAGCTAAGCACCTCCTCTGACAATCTTCCATATTCTGTGTGTAGCTGGCAGTCTTGATGCTTACTATCTCCATTGCATATATCTTTTAAAGTTGCATATTCTCATGTAGCATTTTTTGGAAATTTACTGAAGTTCTTGTGTTGTAGGTCTTATAATATTGATGGCTTACTTAGGGGGTGTCCAATTGATAAAACCATGTTTCAGTGACATTCAAGTGTTTCCCTTTGTTTGCGAACCATTTTGACTACTATTTTTCTTGTGTGTTATTTTGAACTTCTTCGATGCATTTTTCTGAAGTCTGAAGTCTGAACTGAATAAATGACTTTGAGTAAGCTCTGTGTGCTCTTTGCACTTGAGCTACTAAGTGTGTGTTTTGATTAGCATTGTGCTAACGTAATTTTGAGTCTAATTAATTTTGGTTAAATGTGATTTTGTATCACGATAATTTATGTTTGGAAATTTTCTTTTAAAAATTAATTTTTGTCATCTATATAATCCATTTAACGGAAAAGTAACTTTTTTTCACTTACGTACAAATAGGAATTTGGAGAGCAAAATTGATTTTTACAGAAAATCAAATATCAAACCAAACAAAAATGTTTATAAGGCAAATTTCTGTTTAATTGTACAACGGGTTTTTAAATCTCTCAAACGTTAAATTAAACACACTATAAACATTCTGTCAATGAGTAAATATAAATAAGAAAACTTGAATGAATTGGTATGGCATAGAGTGACTGGTAGTTTATATCTTATAAAATGAAAATGCATTCAAAAATCAGTTTCTGCAGGCATGTAATGTTTGAATATAGTTGACGATTTAAGTAACAAGACATTTTGGTGGACTGCAGGTCTAGACAAAGTCTGGGAGGTAAAACAATTAATCAACGGGAAAGAGGTTATGAGTGCCTTGCAGGTTAAAGGACCACTTGTTAAGGAGTGGGTAAGCCATGCTGCTACTATATTTTCTGACAATGATCAAACATGTATATATAGCTGCACTCACTGGTTTTGTGCTTCCTGTTTCATTTTCTACTTCAGCTTGATAAGGCAATGGCTTGGCAACTTGCACATCCTTCTGGAACTGCAGAGGAATGCATTGATTGGTTGAAGCAAAGCAATTCTAAACGTGTGAAGATGGAGTGAGTTTCATTAAATGCCTTGATCATGATCTGACTTTGTACATGCTATGGATTTAATTGCTGAGAGAGCACATTTCCCTTGGATGGAGGAAGCATAGCCAACTGGTTATTTCTCAATATAGTCATCATTTTTATAATGTAACAATGTAATTATTTTTTTTTGGAAATTAGAGTATATTTGAGGCAGTTGGAGTAACTTAGGATTTAATCAGGGATTTGGGAGCCTAGGGTTTTGTTAGCTTGTTGGGCCTAGGTTTGTCTTTTATCTTTCATTTACACAAAAGTGTTTAGTCAGTAATCATAACCCCTTGATTATTGAATTGATCTATGAATTTATAAAATTTGATCCTTTTCCTTTACTGCTTCACTTGTGTAAAGCTTGAAGGTGTTCCTTCTCATGTTTGCCATTGGGGCGCCATCATGTATCTCTTTTCTTCTTCTTTGGTGAAATTTGATTGAGAGGGTTTGAGAATTGGTATCATGGCATATTTCTGTTGTTAATGGCAAAATTCAGCCATTAAAGTAGATGATTTTTACAGTCATCTAAGTAATGTGTTGAGATGTAGCTTGCACAATTGTTCACAACTTCTAAGCTAGCATCTTAAGTTTGAGATAAGAAAGTTTAAATGGGATTCTTGGATAGGTATCATTTGGATGTTAACCACTGATGCAGTTGTGCCTAAGTGTCACTGTGGGTTTTATTTTTTATTTTTTTTATAAGTCTACACAATCGATTTACACAATAAAAATCTACTGGTATTTGCACCAATTTCAAAAAGTTCAGATCTTAATAATAAATAGTAAACATTTATAAGCATCATTTTGAGTTAATGAGCAGTTAAATTGTCCCTTCTAGAATCAAAAGTTCTTCAATAACTTGAGAATAATAACATGTATGATAAAGGACACACTAAAATTTTCACCTTTAAAGGGATAATTATGCTTAAATTTTCAGGAAGTTGTGAGAATTTAAATTACAATTTTTTCCTTTTTTAAATTATTAAAAACTTTATGCCAAATGTATCCATTATTGCATACATCAATATTTTATTTTCTTTCTTTCTAATATATATATATATATAGTTTCAATTCATGTAAAATGCTGTTTCTAGATGAATGGAAATAACAATGAACAATACTGTTAATATGAGTTAAATGAAAAGGTTTTATTTAAAGAATAAATATCATAGAATAATAAAAGAGAGATTAGAAACATTTTCTTACTATCCAAAATTCAAATTGTTTTACTCCTCTAAATTAGGGTTTACAGAAGGAATGAAATAGACATATATTATAATTATAATTATAACCTCTCTGACTAAAATTTGTTACAATCACATTCTAATTTTAAGAGTAGTATTAAAAAATAATTTATAAGTCATCTATTTTATTAATTACTCTTTACCTTTCTTTATTAAACTTAGAAATAACGAAATGAAATACAATTTGTCAATTTAGTCTTTACATTTCCATTTTGTGCAATTATTTCTCATTTCATTTTATTTTTAAATGAAATTTTAATCTAGACCGTAAAATTAGAAATGAAGAGCTAACGACATTTAGGATCAGCCCATAGCATCGATGGTATGTTATAAGGGCCCTGATTAATACATCTAACCTTTGACCATCCAAATTTTTTTTTTTGAAATTTTATAAACAACATTAATGTGATTATCTTATTCAAAATAAAATAAATAAAAAATGACTAAAATAAAATGTCAGATTCAGAAGATAAAATTTAAAAAATTGTGTATAGACTAAACTAATAATTTGCTCTATTTAATGATTCAAATATATCATCTACTGTATGTATGTGTATATATATATATATATATATATATATATTTGTATGTATATATGTATGTATGTATAAAGTAGGAGTTTCTTTGGTTAAACTAGCTCCTCGATAACTCTTCACATTTTTTATATATGTATTAAAATTTTTTTAGATGTTTAAATCTTTTAGAGTCAACGAAAATAATAATAAAACAATTAACTATTTCTTATATCAAGAATTTTATGAACTTTGAAATTTTTTTGGAGTAAATAAAAAAATTAATAAATTAATTAAAAATAAAATTTTTTTGGAAATTTATAAAATTTTTGGAGTTAATGAGGAAATTAATGACTTAATTAATTAGTAAATTAATTATCTATCTCTTAAATTTTCTAATTTATTATATACATATAAAGTAAACTGTTTGATTGATAAAAAGTCTCTATTAATCAAACCCTTTGTTCTTCGTACGATGATTTTTTATCTTTCCATTACTTGCTTCGATAATTCTTTAAAGTGCATACATTTTTTATAGTCAATAAAAAAATAATAAAATAATTAATTAATGAATTAATTATTCGCTTTTTAAATTTGTAATTTGAACATTAAGGATTTCTTGGAGTGAATAAGAAAATTAATAAATTAAATTATTGTTTTAAATTTTTTAATAAGTGACTATAAATATAACTTGATATAATTTAAAATTAAAGTAAGAGAAAATAATATATGACTGAATGATTTAATTGACAATTTGGATTATTCATCATCATACATCATTCAAAAACAAAAGTAAAGTCGAATGTAGTTTCATCAATTTTTGAGATTTTAAAGTTATTTAAAAGTGTATCAATAGGAGCTATTCAGTACCACAAAGAAGATTGCTTGTGATAGTACCCTTCCAATGAATCCATTGTCATAACTTATCTTTTACCAATCTCATAGAACCAATTTTATGCACTTCCTCCAATTTATTATGTTTTCTTTATATAACAATATATTACTAAATTTAATTTTTTTTTACTAGTGCCTATAAATACCATTAATTTAAAATATATTTACATATAGCAAAATAGACAAATTGTTTTTAAAGCTCGTTCAAATGTGCAGATAAATAAATTAGTTTAAAATTAATTAGCATGATAACGCTTCCCATGCCTAGCATTTAATATTATTTGAGATTTGAGATTAGTTTAAATAATAAACTTTTTTGGAGAGGTTTGAAGGCATGTTTGGATGGACGACTTAAAAAAGAGTAATAAGTATAATGATCAAAATAAGTTAGATTTATATTTTAATATTTTTTTAATGGAATAGAATAATAAAAAAGAGACATCAAGATATTATTCAAAACTTCAATGTTGCTATTAAAGATAAAATAAAGTGATATAAGAAATTAAATTACAAATATACTCTTATTAATTATAATTATAATTATAATTATATGCAGTTGGAAAACCCTATTCATCATCGTGTTTCTTTCCCAATTGGAGATTAACAGTGTCCCACCCCAAATTCTTCTACAGTACTGTGCTTTTATTGCTCCATTGCTTCTCTCAGGAATAGTGCATTGACCCTGGGCATTAGGAATGTTACCTTCAGACGTATATATTCATGCCCGTTTGGTGTTTAAAAGAAAAGTAGATAGAGAAGGGAATAAAAAAGAGAATAAAAAATGAATAAAATGAAATAAATTTTTGGTATTAAAATTTGTATGGTACATTGACAATGGAAAAAAGAATAAAATTGTAAAATTTATTTGATATAATAGAAATAATAATAAAATAAAAATGATAATAGAATGAAAAGATTGAAATGTCTGTGGTAAACTTTTATATTAAAATATCAGCATAATATTTTTTAAAATGATTTTTAGAGTAATATTAATAAAAAAATATTGAATTATTCTTAATAAATATTTTTCTAATTTTTATTATGAAATAAATATTTTAAAAAATAGAAAAGTATATATATATATATATATATATTATTTTAAAAATATATTTATCTTTTTATTTTTTAACTGCAAAAATAACTTTTTTTCTACTTTTCAATACAAATATTAAATTATTTATACGCCAGACATATGGCCGTGAATATCTTTCAACTGGGAAGTGGTGGTGCGGTGGTGATTGGATGGCCAAAGTTATGTGTTTGAATTTTCTCAATCATGGAGCAGGGGCAATTTCGACATTCTACATATCATTTCCAAGAGTCTAAAACTTTCCATTAAATTTGCGATGGAATGAACTCTCCCGTCCCACTAGGAATGTCAATTTCCATAGTAATGACTTTGCATCCCACCAAACCCACGTGTCAAACTTTCCTTTTCTCTTTCCTTTTCCACACCCTTCCTTTCCCTCACACCAAACGTGACCTCATTCTGGATCTATTCTTCCTTATACCAGAACCTTTGTTTTCTACCATACAGACTAAGGTACTTAGTGTTGAATGTAACGGCACCAAAATTTTGGGTTTGATAATTAGTGAAGCCCATTGCTTGTGAAGGCGTTTTAGGAACTAGAGAGCAACATCTATCAAGTATTGCATGAAGTATAATTTTACACCATTAGTATCACTTGAAAAGAAAAATTAAGTATTAGGCTATTTTCATATATACAGGGAATAACATGTTTATTTTGATAATATTAGAAAAATTAATTTATAAATCTTTTTATTTTATTAGTTTTATTATAACTTTTGAATAAAAATTAAAAAAGTTCTTTTTTTTTTTCTTATTGGGTCAAGATAAAATAAAGTAGTCAAATGTTGTTATTATTATAATATTTTATTTATAAAAATAATATATAAATTATTTTATTTCATTAAAGATTACTCTTCAATCCTCTCTCCATTAATAATCATTTCAAAAAAGAAAATAACACATATTTTATTATTTTATCTCCCATCATTCTACTTATTTTTTTAATTTTATTTCTTCATCAAAACTTTTAAATATATCCTAAAGTTATTATTTTAATTAAAAAAATGTTATTGATATATTTTTATTTAATTACTTACGTTATATTTTAAAAATATAATTAATAATTATCCTATAATCCTAGTCATGAGAATCTGATATTTTAATATAGTCAGAAACTGGGAAATGCGTACCTGCACATAACGACCAAACTCTCAGAAGCGAACTTATCTGTATAGTGAAATGTAAACGAGACAAGAAAGGCAAGACGAAGAGTAGAAGAACGTAGAGAAATCTTGTGATTGCCATTTGAATAAACAATGAAGTATGTGCCAGGATTTGCTGTTATTTTGATCCTCCTTGTGCTCTTAAATTCCGTACCGTTTTCTTCAGCCCAGCCTTTCTCGGTGGATGGGACGGTGTTGCAATTGGATGAATCCAACTTCGATTCTGCTATATCGACCTTCGATCACATCTTGGTCGACTTCTACGCTCCCTGGTGTGGTCACTGCCAGCGTCTGTCTCCCGAGGTATTCTTCCCTCCATATCTTCCAATACGCACTCTGAATCATTCCTGTGGATGACTTGGGGATGATTGGCAGCATTTTACCTTTTCATGTTTCACCTTTGGATTTGAGAATACTCATTGAAGTTTTGATTCTAATTTGAATCCTATTAAGAAAAGCCAACTTTTTAAATTTGGATTTATTCGAAACGTGGGACTTATGCGTTAATTGACATGTCATTAGTTAGTTGCTTCAATTTGATCATGTAAACTAGTGTCTTGATAATCTAAATTTATGCATCTCAGGAGTTAGAGATTTTGCTTCATTTAGTTTTTTTCGACGTGATTAGTGCATATTAGGAGTTGAAGTATGCATGCCAGAAAATATTCATCAAATGTTAAAATCGATGTGTAGATATTACTGAAATAAGAGATGAATCGGTCCCCAGTGGCAGATCACGAGTGTATTTTTATTTATTTATTAATAATGATCAACGGCTAATTTCAGAAAACTCAGAATATAGTATGTCCTCTTTTCACTTTAACATGAGGGGGGGATATGATGTCATCACCCCTTTAAAACTAAAATGCTTGGCATTCTAAGGACCATGGCATTAAGCCCATCACCCACAATGGAATTCTTCGTTAAGTATGTAATTTGATAGACAATGATAGTGACGACAGACGGACTGACATTAGATTCACCTGATGATGCAAATGCTCAGGTTTTTTTTTTCATATGCACGTTCCTAGATGATTAGCTTTGGATTGGTTTAAGTTAGAGTGTTAAACCGCTGTCAAAATCCTAGAATCATTGCTTTTGGTTAAAAACAGGCATCAGTTGGACCTGTATAATTTCTTGTCTCTTCCGAGTTAAAGTGCATGAAAAGAAGAAATAAAAAGCAATATTATTTGTTGGAGACATGCTAAGCTGTATTTCTTCTTTTTTAATGTCCTAATAAAAAGACAACAAAGCAAAATTCATGATCCGCATATAATATTTATTATAAATGCTAACAAGATGACAAGCTGTTAATTTTTGTCAATCATTCAACAGCTTGATAAGCTTACAATCATTCCATAGAACTCTGGTCGAAGTTTCTAACACAGTCCTAAGGAAGTCTGCCAGAGGTAGATAGTTGCCATTTGCCACCCTGTAAAAGTTTCTGTTCTATTTCTGTATGTGGGTGCACAAGAGAGCGACTACATTTTGTTTAATGCTCCTTATAGCTAGTATAAATGTTTTATATAATATCACTGCGCTGCTTGCTCCTTAAATTGAACTTTTCAAGAGGTTAAGAGTTTTCTTCAAATGGTATTAGAGATATAACACAGCAATTCATGTTCGATTTCACTTATTAAACATACCTGATTGTTATATATGCTTTTCATTTTAAGTGAGAAAGATGAAAATCTGATTCATTACTTTGCAGTTAGATGCAGCTGCACCTGTACTTGTGGCCTTGAAGGAACCCATAGTCATAGCAAAAGTAGATGCAGACAAGTTTACCCGTCTTGCCAAAAAATATGATGTTGAGTATGTTATTCTTGGCCTGTTTATTGCTTGTTGAGACGATATAATTGTCACTCATATTAATGTTGCTTTCCTAGATCTTTGTGATATTATGAGTGCATAACTCTAGACTCTTATGCATTGTGAAATGTCTGTCATACTTCTCTCTTAGTCCAGGCTCCCGTTTATTTTATAATTTTTCAAAATGAAATTTTATTTTTAAGAGGGAAGCAATTTTAGAATATAATTTCTCTAGCTGGAAATTAACTTATGCTAATCTTTTGTGTGATGTAGTGCATATCCTACCCTTATGCTGTTTATACATGGTATACCCACAGAATATCGTGGACCAAGGAAAGCAGATTTACTAGTTCGTTATCTAAGAAAGTTTGCTGCTCCAGATGTTTCCATTCTTGACTCAGATTCTGCTATCACAAACTTCATTGAAGCAGTCGGCACTTTATTCCCCATATTCATAGGTTTTGGGTTGAGCAATTCTATGATAGAAAAGTTGGCCATAAAGTATAAGAAAAATGCATGGTTTTCTGTGGCAAAGGATTTTTCAGAGGATATCATGGTATCATATGATTTTGATAAGGTTCCTGCTTTGGTTTCCCTTAATTTGGATTACAATCAGCGGAGCACTTTCTATGGTCCCTTTGAAGGTTAGTTTATACTCAAATCTTAAAGGAACTTACTGTTTTATTTACATATTACTTAGTGCATATCACTTCCCTGAACCTCACTCCTCTCTTTGACATTTCTTCATCCCACTGCATTGAGTTTTACACTTCCTGGAATGTTTGCTGGCATCTGTTACTCTGATCATGGCATGTTGAATAATCCCTTCCTGATATTATTTTCTTTAGATAGGACATTCAATAGGTTCCACTTCCAGGTTAAAAATGAAGATAAAGAAATGCTATGAAAAGAAAAGTAAGAGTAAAGGAGCAGAATGCTAAATCCTATGAGTTAGGCTTTGATTAACCTTACTTTATGGTGAGGATGCACATAGACATGAGCTATCTAATAGAGAGGATTAACCTTAATCTCTGTTGGTGTCTCAAGTTGATTCCAAAGTATTGGTATCGGATCTTATAGCATTGTTCACTGGAGTTTTGTATCACTCTATGTATAGGATGGTACTTGTGTACTTCCAAACATTATCTGTATGGATGCCAATATATTTCATAGATTTAAAATGTCTTGCTGCTTTCGTAGAAGCCAACATGGTGTTGTGAGTTGTGACCCCATCAATACTTATTAATTTATATTAACATTTCTCTGCTATCACTTTACTCCTATGTTGGAACATATTTGTTCAGTTCTTCAATTTTAATTATTTAAATGCCTCAACTTTGATACATCATTATGATCTTTTCTTGGTAATGTTATCGTTTTAATAAGCAGAGGAGTTTGTGGAAGATTTTGTGAAACAAAACCTGATTCCTTTAGCTGCACCTGTATCCTATGACACACTGAAGTTGATGAAAAGTGATGGGAGGAAAATTATTCTGACAATTTTTGAGAATGAAGATGAAGAAAGATCAAAGGAATTTATTGAGACACTGAAGGCTGCTGCATCTGCAAATCGTGATTTAATATTTGGTTATGTTGGGGTTAAACGGTTGGAGGAGTTTGCTGAAAAATTTGAGCTCAGTACACTACCAAAAATGGTTATCTGGGATGGAAGTGATGAGTACTTATCTGTAAGTTAATGTTATTTACCTTGAAAGGTTTTTTTTTTTTCTCTTTTAAATCCTAATTTAAGCTCTAAATGATTTTAGTTGCCTTATGTCTTACTTAAAGGCATAATCTCAAGTTTACTTCTTTATTTTGCTCTAACACTCCTCTCTTGCATGTCTTATCAACCTCTACATATATATATATATATATATATATATATCATGTTTATATATTTAAGAGGAGAAAAAGAAAAACTCCATGTTATTATATACTCAGGTTTCTTTGATTATGATAGGAATATAGGTAGTATAAGATGCCTAAGTTCCACATTGAGTAGTATAAGATATTTGATAGGATACTTTAGGGGTGTGATTCTTTTCCCTTACAAGCTGGTTTTCAAGGGTGGGTTCTCACATTCCCTTGGGTTTTATTAGATTATAACTAGGGTGTTTGGTATGCCAACATTTCAAAAGTGGTATTTGAGATATCCTAACATCAAATACCCTGAGTTTGAGATCCCATTGGTTGGCTGGCAATTAAAATCCATTCACAATATATATAAGGTTTTCACTACCCAAAAAAGAGATCTTAGTTCCTGAGTATCCTACATTCCTATGACCCTTGTATTCCAAATATAGGTATTAATGATATGGGATATCTTACATAGCCGGGTGAAAATGTTGGTGTAGCAAATGCTTTTATAGTGTTTATGGCTGCAAATGTCCTGTTTTTGGACCATCAGTTACACGATTTTTTATTGATGCTTTATCCTATAGACATGTAATTAAACTATATAGGCACTACATTGGCTGCTGACTAAAAAAGCATGAATTGCTCAAGAGAATGAGATGATTCTGGCTTATGAATCAGCAAGGGGAAGATCCAAGAAGCTTATAACATGGTATTTGTAAATATGGAGTGGGTGGTGTAAATGTAACTTAGGATAGAATTGGAAGTGGCTTATTCCACTTTTTTATGTCTTTTTATAATAATAATATTGAAGAAAGATTTCCGTCATTTGAGAACCATTTTTTGGAATTGATGCTTTTCTTTTTAACGAAAGAAAAAGATTTCCAAGACTAGGCACATATCCAGAGGTAAGAAATGTATCAATCTTTTTATAGTTTCATGATGTTGAAATAATTAGCTGTCATACGCTGTTTGGGATGAGTGAGTAATTAGAACTTTTTATTCAAACAGCCAACTTGGGACCTCTTCCCCTCATCTTAACTTGCTGCCTTTTCAAGTTTAGGTTTGTCCGTGTCTCTAGGGAACATGTGATGGCAAATTCACAAGGCAGCAGTGTCTATTTTCTTACTTGTCATTTGATGCTTTAATCAAATCTTCAATGCTTTAGTCTTCACTGTTATTCTTATGTTCTAATAACTTCCAAACGCAGTGCAGTTGTGTCAAATTCTTCGATACATTGCCAACTGGATCCCCTGCTATATGCAGTTAGAGAGAAACAGAGATAAGAAGAGAGAAGTGTGGATTTGTCTGCCTCTGCCTGACTCTTCCTCTCCTTATTCTCTCTTTCTCATAAATTCACATGGTGCAGTTGGGCCTCAATGCAAGTGATTTGAACTCCGTATATGTGCCTTGATGATAAACTTTGCAATTTATTATTATAATGCATTTGCCCCTTGTACATTGCTAATATGGTCCTTTCCCAATGTGGAATTTTCAGACATCTTTTACCCCTTAATTAATGAACAGCATTAGTTGATTTCCCTTTGTTTCCACGATCTAACTTCCCTGTCATGGTACATAAGCGCATGAATTGAGTCTATCCACTTCTGTGAATTTAAATCTGCTGTTGATGTTTACTTTTTGCATTTAAATTTCCACAAGTCGGAAACCAACTACAGTTTTTATAATCTTCAGGTTATTGGTTCAGAAAGTATTGATGGGGTGGATCAGGCAACTCAGATTAGTAAATTACTAGAAGGATACAGGGAAGGTAGAACCATACGGAAACAACTTAGTGGCCCATCACTGTTGCGAGTGATGAAAAAATCTTTCGACATCAGAATCGTCTATGTCTTTGTCATTGTGATTGCAATTTTGATGCTTCTTCAGATCTTTTATAAAGGAGATGATGAATACCAGAGGGTACCATATCAAGGCCAGGTTGATCATGCTAGCAGCTCTGCCTCAGAGGCTGAAAGCAAAGAGTACAAACCTGGAGACAAGGAAGAGTAAATTAACACTTCATTTGCATCATAATTAAATCTGACCGTGGATATATCCAGATATGGCTCTGTTTTAGGCTTAACTTAGTTATCGGTATACAGTAGATATTATTGGAGAGGTTATGCATTTCCATAATTGTGTACTGTAGAAAAATTCTGCATTTTGATGTATTTAGGTATTTTTTGGAATCAATATGGCTTTAATTTTACTTAATGTTTTAGATATTAAAGCTATCATACTATCATTCACTACAAAGATTTTTTAATTTACATCCTTCCAAAACATACTTGTCTAGTTTAGCACTTTCGCCTGTTTGAAATTCTTTTTCTTGGCCAAATCCTGTTTGAAATGACTTGTGAGTAGGCATAAGACGTCCATTTAGTTTGTTGTCCTTTGAAAACCACAATGTTTTAAATCATGTTTTTGTTTTCCTTTTGTTTCACCCCACTAGGTGGGGTTCAAACTTGATTGAAACACAACTTTGATTCTTTTATCTTGTACTAAAAAAGAGATAGATAAAGATAACTCAGATTGATGTGCGTAGGATGCTTCATACTTCTCCTTGAACATTATCAATTTGAACAGTTGTAAACAAATGTATAAACTACTCTAATATAGTTGTAGTTGAAGAATTTTTTCTTTCTAGTTTGTTTAATGAAGAATTTTAATTTATTTAGTTTTAATAATTAAACGTAACTTTAGACTGAATTTTTCTCTAATTTGATAAAGCATAAAAGTCAGCTATGACTCTTTACAATTTTTTCAAATACTTTAATTTAATAGTTAAACGAAAAAAATTATTACAATTGAAACTGAGAATCAAACTGCACTAACTTAATTAGAGAAATCATATTGCTTAAATTAAAATTAGACACTAAATTATTTGGATAAGAAATCAAATAAACTAAAGATACAATTATAAAATATTATACATGAATTTTTATTATTAAGTTATTACTTCTTATTTGAAGCTACGAAACCACCATAACAAAAACTAATTATCAATATTTTAAAATTACGTACAGTTTGGGTCGCTTTGTTGATTCGCTTTAACTTGGTAAAAGCTGTCAACACAAATAAATTCAAGAAAAAACTAGTAATGGGTCAAGGGCATATCTGATTTCTAGAAAAAAAAAAAATCAAATTATAAAGAACAAGCGATATATATATATATATATATATATATATACATACATACATTAATGACCTAAAAGATTACGAGTTCAGATTTTTTTTTTTTTTGGTTACGGGAGGTTTTCTGATAATAGGAAAAAAATAAAGAAATAAATTAATAAAAAATATTTTTTATTTACCTTTATTTATTGAAGATTTTCCAGTAATTAAAGGTGATTGATTCACAAAGATTACAAATCTTTACTACAAATTTTTAACAAAGTTAACTATGAAACTCACTAATACATATCAAAGATGGAAAAAATTTATAAAATTCCGGAATTTTTGTATGAATTGTCTTATTCAAGAATCTGTATATAAGATTTTTTTTTTTGCTAGAACATATATAAGAAAGAATATCTCGCCAACATTAATGTACGAATGAGACCATGAATTATATCACCAATATAAAAGTATTATTCACATTCATATATAAATATATTCATTTTAAATTTCTTAGTTATTTTTCATATATATATGATTTAAAAATTAAAAATATAATTCTATAAGTATTCCACATTAAAATTTAAATGCCTTCCTCTTATATTTGAAGCCCTTCTTTCTGTTGCAAAATTGAAAGTCTACCTCGTCATCATTGCACGAGATGTCACCTCTCGTGCTGCCTTGCAAATTATAAGAGTGTCAATCACATTTATATAAATGTAGTAATTTTAAATGTACTTTTTTTATTGATTTTTGTGTAATAATATTTCATAATTTATACTGTTACTTCTCACATTATTGTTTGATTTAATATTAAGTTGTATTAATAGTTGATTATTATGATTGCATATTTATAATTATATATGTATATATTTATTATAAGTAACAAAAAATAATTATGTTTAGATGACTATAATGTCATTTAGCTTTTGAATCAAGTGACCCTAACCTAATAACCTTTCTAATATATTGCTTGGGTTTTAAAACATTGCTATATATATATATATATATATATATATATATATATATATAGACACACACACAAAAATTAACCCACAAAAGTTTCCCAAAAGAATAATTATAAAAAATGCAATCAAACTTAGAAGTAATCCACAAACATTTCCAAGCTCATCACTTATACAAGAAGATAGTGTAAGCCTCAAGATCTTTGCTTGCTAGGCTGCATTCAAGCAACTTCAAATATCAAATAATAAAAAAAAAGTTATATGTACTTTTTATATTATTTAAGAATTAAAATATAATAAGTATATACTTTTTTAATAATATCATAATATGTATATCATTATTTTAAATAAATGTATAATTTTTTAATTTAATTATTCACATAATATATTATAATTGATTTATTATATTTTATTATATGCTAATTGAAAAATCTTATAATAAATATATGAAAATTTGTATCCAGATTTTGTCATTAATTAAAGCTAAATACCATTTATCTAAAAATTTATACACAAGAACTTACACAAAAATGCCTATTTCTTTAAATTTAGATTATCTTATAGCAAGTTGTGTGTGTTTAAATAATAATCGTACATAATTATTTGTATGTTATATGTGATTTTGTACTATTATTTTTTATACATACAATATCTGTTGTAATGACAAAAGATTCAAACTCTTATTTCTTTTTAAAAATCGTTTACTTATAATTTAAGGGTGTTTGTTTAATTTATAATTCTCAATTTGTTTTCAAGATATATATATATATATATATATATATATAGTCTTTTTGGCCAATGACTTTTATTTTCCAACGTTCTTTGGTTTAGCGACAGCCAATGAGGGGAATGTTCCAGATAAGAACAAGTGACCAAGTGTGTGAAGAGAGATGGCACATTCACGCACACTTCGAAAGGGCCCCACTCTTAAGTATCCAAGTGGCCGACATTTTCTCCACTATTAATCGAATTCATCTCTTTATCCTCTTAGTTAATTAATTCACCAAAAATCTCATTTTAATGACTTATAAATATGATATTCTACAATTTTATCCCCTCTTACTTTCACTAACATGATATTTTTTAATTTAATTTCTTTAATTGAAAAAAATTACAAAATCAATTTTTTTATGTTGTGATAATTTAATTACTTACAAATTATTTATAACAAATTAATCATTTAAAATTTTATATTTATATAAAATTAATTCAGTAAAAGATTAATTTTATATAAAATATAATTTATAAAAGATTGATTTGTAACGATATATTTATAAGAGATTAAATTATCATAAAATATAAAAGTAAAAAAATTGATTTAATATTTCTTTTCAATTCTTTACCAATGAATTTTTTAACTTAATTTCTTAAATAAAATTATTATCTATAATATTTTTTAAAAGTATATTAATGTATTATATATTAAAGATATTATTAATAGGTTTATTTGTGACAGACAAATCAAAAAAAATCTACAGGTAAAAAATAGAATTAAAAAAGAAAATTTATGAAAGGTAAATTAAAAATTTTTTATAGGGGAAGGTTTGAATAGGGAAGAGTTGAAAAATATCTTATTTATAGTAAACTTAAATAGAGTTTTACTCTTGATTAAAAAATTTTGTCTATTTCGCTTTCAGGTCCTGCCTACGGCGGCATCTTTAGAGTAATCCAGTCTCTTTGGCGGCGAGTACGAACATTTTTCCATTTTTTTTTACAATTAGCGACATTTGACCAATTTTGTTATTTTTAAATTTACATATATGTGTCTTCTGGAGCTTGAAACAATAATTGCACATTATTATGATTATTTTTTTCGCTCCTCTTTCGTAATTACTATTACAATACCAATTATCTTATCTGCAAAATTCTGATTCGTTTTCCGATTAAATCTTCCCTTTATGATGTCAAGATAGCAATCAATTTGAAACAGCTAGAGGGAAGAGCATCAAGGAATAGAGGATTCATTTGATACTTTGAGATGGAAGCTGATGTTTCTATTCTGTAGTTTTCTTCTTCCCCTGAACCCTAAGTACGAGAATCCGTTTCCATCTACCTTCGTCTGTGCTGTGGATGAGTTTCACTGATCAATTTTTGCTTTTGTGTATTTCGAAACGTTTGCTTTGATGGGGACTTCAAATCTTCTTGTATTTTTCTTCTTCTCTGTGGTGGCTGCGTGCTCTATGGCAGTGGCCAAGGTGGTGCTGATTGGGAGCAACGTCACTCTATCCTTTGACGATATTGAAGCTAATTTTGGTAAGTTTTTGGGTTTCTTTTTTTGATTTCCTTTCTACTAGGGATTCTATTTGGTAGCTGAGACTGGGGTGAGCTGGGAGGAGTCAGGATGCTTTCTAATGAGCTCGGTGTGGTTAAAGTTGAATGTAGCTTTGGTTCCTGGGTTTGTAGCAATTGAAATTTCGAGTAAGGTGGGAATTTGGTGCAGCTTTATCATTGGTAGACATAGTCAGCTGAAATCTTTATGTATTAAATTCAGAGTTTAATCGGAAAAGAAAAAGGAGTAAGTCGGTTTGTGGAACGAACAGAAAAAGAGAGAAGGGAAAATATGAGAGCAAGTGTTGAACAATGCTGTAAGATCGTTAGTAGACACTTTTGCGCTTATCAATGTAAGGAATTATGTTGACTTGTGTTTCAAATTGTTTAAATCACATGCCTGTAGTTATGAAGTCAACACTATCTTCTTGTTTGACTAGATTTGTGTTTTTTGGAAAGAATATGGAGAAGAAAGTCAATATGTTGTTTTGTATGTGTTGTTCATTAAATCTTTCTCTCTTGACATTGTTGTCATTTTGATTTCAGCTCCAACGATGAAAGGTTCTGGAGAATGTGGGGTCTTGTATGTGGCAGAGCCGCTTGAAGCTTGTACAGCACTGACAAATAAAGCTGAACAGCTTTCAAATGGAACTTCCTCTTTTGTTTTAACAATTAGAGGGGGATGCAGCTTTGAAGAAAAGGTCAGAAGAGCACAAAAGGCCGGTTTCAAAGCTGCAATTATCTATGACAATGAAGATGACGGTGTCTTAGTTGCTAGTAATGATCAATTCCCACATTGCATATTGTTGTTTCACATTCTTCTTGAAGTTCCAATTTCAATTATACACGAATTATTGGCAGTAAAGGACATTTTAGAAATTAGAGAATCTAGCAAACATTACAGTAATTGTGGCCCACTGTAACTATAGAATGTGTTTATAATGTCTGCTGAAGGAATTGCCACAAAAAAAAGTTATTAATATGATGTCACTTCACTTGTAAGGTATATAGCACTTACATAATCTTAGTATGCCATGCATGTTAATTTCAGTATATATAATATTTTTGGATGATCTAAGCAGTAGCAAAGTTTAGCCATTTCCCTGAACTTGTATGCAAATGTGATTCGTTAATTTGGGTTATTTCACATTTGAAAATTGAATGCCTTAGAAACACTTTGTCTCTTATTGTTCTAAATTTCTATGGAAATTTTTATGTCTGAGGAAATCACTTCCAGCAAACTTATGTGCTTCTGACTGTACTATATTCTGGCATTTGATGTGTCCCTAAGTGCACACAAATGTTAATAAGAGGTTTAGTTTGCCACAATATGGGGCTGTCAAGCTTTCTGTTGGTGCTTGGTGTTCAGGGAACTGCTATTTAAGATTCTTATAATTGAAAAGTTTCTGTTTCTATTTATGGATGTATATTTGTGCATTTATTGACACTTACATTCATCATATTTCAGACTTTTAATTTACTATTGGTTTGAAATTTAGTGGCAGGAGATTCAAGTGGTATAAAAATACATGCAGTATTTGTATCTAAAGCTTCTGGTGAAATACTGAAGAGATACGCTGGAATGACTAACATTGAACTGTGGCTAATTCCAAGTTTTGAAAACTCTGCATGGTCTATCATGGCAATTTCCTTCATTTCCCTCCTAGCGATGTCAGCAGTTCTGGCCACTTGTTTCTTTGTCCGCAGGCATCGTATACGCAGAGAAAGGCCTCGAGTTTCTCATGTTCGTGAATTTCATGGGATGAGTAGTCGCCTAGTGAAAGCAATGCCTAGTTTGATATTTACTGCTGTTTTAGAGGATAACTGTACATCAAGAACATGTGCAATATGCCTTGAAGACTATTGCGTTGGAGAGAGGCTCAGGATTCTGCCCTGCTGTCACAGTAAGTCTTCCCATAGGACCTTTTTCTATTTTAAAGAAACTTCATTGCATTTAACAAAGTTTTTTTAGTTAGCTGGTATGGTGTATCCTAGGGAACCCTTGTTGTAGTGGGGGCATTGGTCTGCAGAATCTGTAGATGTTTTAGAGGGTTGATTATAAAATCTTACGTCTTATGCCAATTGCCAAGTATGTGTGATAGCCTTCTACATGGCTATTTTCCCAGCCATTTCTCTTTGGATTCGTTGAAGACTAAGCATACATTGCATAGGTTAGTTATGAGTTGGTAGCATGTCATGAATCGTTTAACATTGCCCTTTTCTTTATTTTTTCCCTAAATTATTTTATGTTTACAAGTGTAACTTTTAGAACTTACATTCATCCAGTATGGACTTCATGTTCTCATTGCTTCCTCAAATATTACAAGTGGGATACGATGCTCATGTTTCATCTCTTCCATTCTTTTGTTCCTTTTCATATTTTGATGTTTGAATTGCATATGATCTTACAGGCTTAGTTGGTGGTATTCTAGAATAGGCAAGTCTTGGACCTACGGGGTTATTGTAGGGACCCAATTGTAAGGTATAGACTTGAGTCCCACATGGGAATTATGGGATTCTAATGTGGGATTTATAGGGACCTTAGGCTCTCCAACCTCATTATCTAATTTTTGGGGTGTGGTTCTCCCAAAGTCTCCTATGAATTGGTATCAAAGTCCTCCACTTTGTCCCAATTGCAATGTCAGTGTAGGTAGTGACGTCAGTACTACAGTGTTAGCCTGGCCCTTGAAAGCTATTGCAAGGCAGCACTAGGGCTGTGGAGTGTGGTGGAATGTTGGAACCCAATCACAAGGTATAGGACTTTTAAGTCCCACATTGGAAGTATAAACTTTTAATGCGGGATTTATAAAGACATTGGGCTTTCCAACCTAATGAGCTAGCTTTCGAGGTGTATTTTTCCAAAGTCTTCAATCAATTGGTATCAAAGCCTTTTACTACTTCCCAGTTGCAATTGTACTGCATAGATGGCAATATCAATAGTTGCAGTTTTAACGCAGGCCTAGAAGGCTAGTGCTGAGCTGGCCTGTGTTGGCGCTGTGGCTGTTGAGGGTGGTGGATTGTAAGGATCCATTTTCTAGGTATGGGATTTTAGTCCCACTCCCATGTTAGAAGTATGGGACTCTAATGTGTGATTATGAAGCCCTCAGGTTCTCCAAGTTCATGACCTAGCTTTTGGGATGTGATTCTCTCAAAGGTTCCTACCAGTCATCAACTGTCTGCATATTTTATACTCGCTTGGATGTGTCTCGTTAGGATGATATTATATACTTCCCCTACAATTTTTTGTTTTGTAAACCCATAGTTATTTTTCTGAAATTATGTTCGCTTGTTTGGAAATTTTGTTTAGCAAAACCTCTTAAAGGTTGGGAAAAATACTTTTCACTCCCTAAGAGATTGCTAAAACACTAGGTCCTCTCCTTTGTTATGAAAATCCCCTTAAACCAAAAGATAAACTACAGCTACACCCATTTTAACTAAATTACCTTTATATTTAACAAGTATCTAATATGTATATAATCAATATAATATTGTTACTTTTCTAAATTTAACAAATTCAAAGATAATCAATAATGTTTTATTTAAACAATAGCATCTGTATTGATATATGTTAATAAATGTAGCACTGATATATCTTATAATTTATTTGAAATATATTAAGATCATGTAAGCATTCATAAGAAATATGTTTCTAATAAAAATCAATTCCATCCTTGAGGGTACTTTAGTCAAATGAATCGTTTCATGGGAGGTTTGTATACATGGTTCATAATATAGGGGAGGGCTATGTAATTAAGTCATCCTTCAGAGAGTGGAGAGTAAAATTTTTTTAAAAAACAAAAGAGGAAATGAAAATTGAAACTGTCTTTCTTTATTCATATTTTCCATTTTGACCGATTGGATTGAATGCTTTGATTGCAAAGAAATTTAAATAAGAGAATCTGTACTACTTCACAAAGGAGATTCATCAGTTGTCTGCACATTTGTTTTTTATTAAGATCCTGAACATCCAATACGAAGTGTGAACAAAAAGTTATCTGACAAAGTCCTTTTGTTAAAACTGTATTGTTATATCCGCATGTTATTAATCCATGAGCACATTGCTGTAGTAGTGGCTGCTATTTTGATCTTCTTACAATGTCAGCTTTTGCTGATACTGTAGCCAGGAGATGTCAATGGAAAGCACGATCCCGTGCTTGCTACCACCTTACAAGCACCATTACCTTTTTCATTTTCTTTCTTTCTGAAGCTCTAAATTAGTCTCTTGTCTTAATTCACATATAATTGAAAGCCTACTTTTTCCCAGCATGGAAAATCAACAATCCCAATTCTTAGAAAACTGGCAGAATATCAAGAAATAAATTCCAAATATAGAGAATTTTTTTTCGAGTATATCTTATACTGATCTTATTCTTAAATCTTATGTGCTTCCTTCCTATTCTATAGAAAGTTCATAGTTTCCTGAAACATTGGAAATTCCACTTACTGATTGCCTCCCTAGATTTCAAAAGCGGAAAGTTATTAAGTAAAATCATAATAGTATTTCAAAATTAGGATAGGATATCACGTGTTTCCAATAATATGTTTGGGTAATGATATTCAGAAGCATATGTTTTATATCTTCTTACTATTAATTTGCTTACTTAAAGTTCATATTCAATTCAAGTATACAGGTGGTAAGGATGCAGACGAGGGTGTTGAAAAGTTCTTTTTGCATTGTCCCAGTATTTTTATTTTTTTCGGGGAGAGGGGGACAGGGTCAGTCATTGCCCATTATTTACTCCTGTCTCTCTTGTAGGGTATACAAACTACAAAGGATAAAAACTTATAACTAGAAAACAAAGAAAAGAACATGTAGGAACTGTTGAACATCCTTGCCATTACCTCATATTTGCCTATATATTGCTCTCCATCTTCATCTTAAAGTCAGTTTAAGAAGAAGAAAAAGAACTTCTATGTTTGGGTGCATCCCCTACTGACTGGAAATACGGAAGAGCTTGCACCTGCTGTTCCTTGCAATAGAGCAAGGCAACAGTTCATGAAGACAAATCTTATTTGGCCTTGGCACCTACATATCAAGTACTGCCGAGCAAACTAAGGACTTAACTGTGTAGGAAATACATGGCCCTTGACTAGCAATAGGGATATGGAAATTGATTATTGCTGGGCGGGTGAATCAAATTCCCTTCCCCACCCAATAATCTGAGTGCCTCTTGTAATTATTTGTTTAAATGTACAGTATTGGCATTATGTTGGTGAAAATTAGATGATTATGTTATATCTTTCTTTGGGAACAAAGATTCTCATTCCGTGCTTCTATATATTGTTTCTTGTTGTTTGATATAATTCATGCTCATTTGGTGATTGCATTGTCACTTACATTGAAATCTTTTCCATTTTGAGCATGGCCTTTTTAGTCTCCAACTTTTCATTGGTTGTTTGTGTATGACTTGATGCTAGGAAGAATAATTTCTTGGGCCTTTTAAAATCAAATTATATTGTCTCTAACATGTTATGGTGCTTTCTAGTTCCGTGCATCTTGTCTGCCTTTGCTATGTTTCTTGCATGACAATAATAACCTCTGCTGTTGGTTTTGGCACAGTTACTTTCTCAAAATACGACTGCATATTAAAATGTAACTTCATTATAGAGTTTAACGGAATTTCATAATTCTGATTGATTATTGGCAGAGTTTCATGCCAACTGCGTGGATTCTTGGCTTACTTCATGGAGAACCTTCTGTCCAGTTTGTAAGCGTGATGCAAGAACTGGTCTAGCTGATCCACCACCTTCAGAATCCACACCTTTGCTTTCATCCAACCCATCTGGAGCATCTTCTGTAGTATCATCTGTGAGATCATCATTAGCATCATCTTCAGCAATACAAATTTCCCGGGCTTCATCACGCTCCCCATCTGTTTCTCGTAACCACTCCCTGGCTAGTACTCCCTACGTTCAGCCATCACTTAGGTCCTACCACCAATCTCCCTCCATAAGTTTCAGCAGAAGCTCGGTAGATCTTAGGAACGCATCCCAAAGATCTCAAGCTTCACATGTAAACTCTCCACGTTCCATGGGTTACCCATCCTTGTCATCAATGAACTCAAGGTTCATGTCTCCACATATTCAAAGTCTAGGCAATGCTTCAGCAAGTTACATTGGTTCTTCTAGTCATCAGCACCACCCTCTTCGTTATAGTGAGTCAGCTACAAGTTTTTCCCCATTTGCTTCTGCCCAGTCCCTTCCGGAATGCTGAGTTATTTAACCAGATTTTTAGGATACAATCGAGAGGTTTGCACTGCAGTTGCAGATTGTCAATGATGAAGAGGCATGAAACAGCATTTGTTAAATCTTACCGACCTCTGCATTGAACCCGATAGTTGGTGGCCATGTTATGATCAATGTTCTGGTTCCATCCTATGCCGCCTTGCTCGCTTTGTGTTCTGGTCACTCCTGCCATCAACTTCTTGTTGCCAGGTGTACATTGTCACATCTGTGATGTTTATTTTATTCTGGTTGATGTTCTTACGTTTTTCAGGTTGATGTGGTTGCATAAAATCGTGATGAATGTGGTGTTTGCGCTGGGTTTGTTGATATTCATGTTGTCCTATTCTTCATTTTCACAATATAGTTAACTGCTGACATGAGAATATGTTTGGCCTGTACATACAGAATACGGCAGTGGGATTAGTTCTCCTTTGTTCCGATTGTTTTTAAGTTTTATCCAACCTAAACGATGACAGGTTATATGATTCACTGGAATAATTGTAATTGAGCATGTAGTCGTAATAATGAGTATCAATAATCCACAGTAAATTTATGGGTGTAATTCAGGCTTTGTAATCATTGTTTTATTTTTATTTTTATTATGGGTCAGCATTTTGTAGTTTGGGAACAGCTCTTCCTATTCCTGGGTCGGCTGTCAAAGTTAAATATTTTTTTTACTTTAAAATTTATAGAGTAAAGTACATAGACTTTTTTTTAGAAAGTTTTGAGAAAATTATACAGATCTCTCTTCGCACTTCAGTTTGATCGTTAAATTTTTACTTAAATGCCTTCTATACAAAAAGATGCAGGAAAACTTAGTTGAAAAATCATATATATTTAGGTTAATTAAGGTAATTTTAATAAAATCAATTCGAAGACTAAAGTGTAATGTAATTTTTAGCATCAGAAAACATCTATGTATATTTTTATAATAAAAATGAGGGTTGTATAGTTTTTGTAAAATTTAAGAAAGATTTGTGTAATTTACTTTATGAAGTGAACAATAAATAATGAATAAAAGAAAAGAAACTATAAGAAATGATAAATAATGAAAGTAATATAAAATTTTACAAATACATTTCTAACCATGAATGATATTATTTGATCAGTCATAGCCAAACTAGGTTAAGCCATTGAGTCTTGAAATGTTGTATTAGCTTAATATCTAAGCATGAGATTGAGTTTTTGTTTTGGTGCATGAAGTTTGGGCTTAAGTTCATTCAATTGAATCAATTAATTGGACAGCTTCCATAACTCATCAGATCTGTTATCGAACCAATTTTGTCATTCGAAGCAAGCGGTTCAGTTTGTCTTTTCAAATTACGGCTTTTACTTTCCTTCTTAAGTGAACATGCATCTTTAATAATTTTTATGGAATAAGAGGTAGTAAAAAAAAATAACTTATATTTATCTCTGTTGAATTTTGTTGAACTTACACCAACTTCTTTTATTTTTAGAAAATACAGTGATTTCTCTAAAACATAAATTATATATTATCTTACTCTTTAGGTTAATTTAAATTTTTTGACTAAGCTATTTTTTGATTTTATGGTTTTAATTTGATAATATATATATTTAGATTAATGGATAGTATTTTAGTCAAAATTTTAAATCAAACATAAAAAGTATCTTTTTGGCCCCTCATTTATTTATAATGTCAAAAGTAGTCTTCTACTTATTAAAAAAAAATTATATTTGGTCTCTCATTTTTTAGAAAAATATTAAATTTAATATTTTTATCAAATTCTAAACCCTAAATTTGATGGACTAAGTTTGATATTTTTTGAAAAATGTGAGACTAAATGTAATATTTTTTAATGAGTAAGAATCATTTTGGACATTACAATGAGTGATAAACTAAAATGAAAATTTTGTGATAAATAAGGATCACAATGGTATTTTACTCTTAAAGTGTATAATATTTTTCTATTTTAGGAAAGGACTATAAATTTTGAAAGCGACAAAGAAATTTATGTAATTTCATTAAAAGTCAAAAGTAACTTCATGTAAATTTACCCTAAAAGAAGTGGAGGGCTTGTCTGGTGTTATAAACTTTTGAAGATACAGAAAATGCACAGAAAGCTCGTCCACCTGACCCTCCCATCACTTCTAAGCTTTTGGAGATCTAAATGAAAATAAAATATGTTTTTATGGGCTCAAAAAATAAATATATATCAGCAGAAGACAAAAGGATCCATAAACATTGCCTATCTTGACAGAGAAGTCTGTGTTTCAGCAGAAAAATGCCGTAGGAGACAAGAAAATGTCTCTGAAATGTCATTTACTAGTGAAGGAGATAGCTCAGTGGGTGCATTTATTATTATTATATATTTATTTATAATTAATTTCATAGAGTCTATATGAGAATATGGTCAACCTTCTTTTTATTTTTTTAGGGAAAGAGGCATTTTAGTAATTAACACAGGACAGATTGGGATTGATGGGATTCAACATTAACTTATGGGTGAGAGTGTGGTAATCGCTATAAATATATTTAATTTAAATTTTTTTATCATTAAAATTCTGATTGTAATGTGATTACTGCCCAATTGTATCCTATTTATTATTGCACTTGTCATTCTGTAATATTTTATTTTCTTAAATAAATAAATAAATAAATTTTTTACTCTTCTGGGTCAGTAGAGATCTGATGTGATAACATTAAATTCTGTGAATTCCAAGTCAACCAAAATGAATAAAAAAGGATATTAGGTCACCTACACCTAGTAAACAATGTTGATTTGTTCAATTGTTGTGACCATTTTGTTAAATAAATTTTCAGCAAAGTCAAATTCTAGTTGGCAATAAGACATTTGCTCTCAAGGAAGGAGTAAGCCTCGTTCCACTCCTCCCTTTTATTTTTCAATTGAAAAATATTATTTTTGTGCCTCACATTTTGATCTTATTTCAATTTGGTTCGTCATATTTGTTATATGTTAATATAGTCCTTCACATTTTTTTTATGTTAAAAAAATTGGTCTTTCAATTAGTTTACACAAGTTGAATTACAGGGTTATTTGTTGATAGATGGACTAATTTTTTATTTTTTATTTTTAAGTTTAAAGATGTGGAGGAACATTGAGACAATGCAGATATGAAGGACTAACTTGAGATAAAGTCAAAATATAGGGGACCCAAATAGTATTTTTTATGTTTCACCTACATCCTTGATCAATTCATTTAAAGAAAAGCAGTTTTACCTAGTTGCATATTTTTTGGATAACTTTTTTAAAAGAATAAAATGTTAAAATGCATTTTGATTCCTGATAGTTTGATTTGTTTACACTCGGGTATTCTACAGTTTAGAAGTTTGCATTCTAGTGTTTTGTGGTTTAAACTCTTAATGCATTGGTACCCTTGTGATTTTATTATGTTATCTTTGAACAGAAATATGTTAAAAGTGAAAAAAAATTTACTGCATTTGAAGTCAAAATGTATATATTTAATGGATATTATTAGTTAAAATGTACAAATCTAATAGTTCATAATAATTTTAATAACTTTTTGATTGTGCGTCATAAAAAAATTTGATCTGACGGCTCAAATTTGTTACACTATGCAATCAAACAACTTAAAATTAGTGTAGTTATTGCTTTCAATTATAGCAAATCCGAATGTGTTAAAAATTGCCAAAAAAAAGTCTCATATTTGCCCTAATTTTTATTTTATTTTTTCTATGAAATACATAATTTTATTGACCATATTAGGGATTTTGGTTTTCATTACATATGAAATTAGAGATCGCATAGAAGAATTGATAATCGAGACAATAATAAGATTTTATTTATGAGTAACATTTAAGAAAATATTGTACTATATATGTCAACTTTGGGATTTTTTTTGCCCGATGGAAGAATTCAGGTCTTCGCTAAATAAGAAATAAGTGATTATACTTTTTAAAAAATAAAAATTTATGGCAAAATTAAAAATTCTTTTAGGAGCAGAATTTGGTGAACATATTGTATTGTGTGTGTGGAATTTAAGATTTTAACCAGCAAAAAAGAGGAATTTCAATCTTCAATACATAAAATGTTGGAAATTTTCTAAGAAAATTAGTAAATCATAGCCAATATGATACAAAATATGAGAGATATTGTGTTGTGTTTTATCGAATATTGGATTCCAATTAGACACTGGAAGAGTTTTGGTCATTTTAATGATAAGAAATTAAGATTTTAAGCAAATTTTAACAGATTTTACCTAAAATAATAAAAAGAAACCACAAGAACCAAAGTGCTAATTATTAAAACCATCGAATATCATAATATAGACCTCTTAATTTCAAGGTACCAAAGTGCAAACAAGCTAAAGTAAAAGATACCAGAGTATATTTTATCCAAAAACACAAAATATAGTTGCTGTTAAATTGAAAAATAAAATAAAATAGAGCAAGATAAATTTAGAAACAATTATATCTTGTGACTATTTTTAAAAAAACCAATTAAGAAAAACAACACTTGCATATTATTCTTTGTCTCTATTTTTTTCAATAAATTAAATATTCTAATTGACCTTAATTTTTTTTATCAAGAAAATACTATTTTTTGTCCTTAAATTATTACTAAATTGTTATTATTGTTCATTATTTATTTTATTTTTTAAAATGGTCTCCTATTTATTAAAAATCATTACTTTTTGTTCATTCACATGAGTTTATAGACATATGGTAATGATTTCAAAAATAGGGAACCAAAGTAATAATTTTCAATAAATAGGAGATTATTATAAAAAGATAAAATTAATGAAAAATTAAAATAATAATTTAGTGATAAAATTAGAAACCAATTGCAAAATGATATTTTCACTTTATTTATTTCGTTACAATAACTTGTCATTTTTAAGTAACTTAATATTTAAAAAACATGTTACCCATACCCACCTTAAATTTTTTCCTATCCACAAGACAGTCTAGAATATATATATATTTTTTATATGCAATCAATAATTTCATTAGCATTACATCAGAATCGAGTTTCCATGTGATGATTACAGGGAACAAAATTCAAAATTTAACATCACTTGTTTAGCTTTGATTAGAGTTAATTTGGTTAACCATACCCCTAATCATGATTTGAATTAATTGGTTGCTTCTTTTTATGCTGCTTTATATATATATATATATATATATAGTCTCTATATACCTGGTATGAAAAATATTGGATTAATAGAATGCTCAAAAGAAAATAAATGAATTTAGCTTGGACATTCATAAATAATATGTACTACAAGAAATAAGTATTAGTTCAAAAGTCACCTTCACCTGATGTCAACATATAAACTGTGAAGGTTGGTCTATATAATAAATTATTTGTTATAGAGATGATTCAGCAAAAATTGAAAATATTTTTTTTTCTATTTTCATGACTTACAAAAAAAAAAAGAGAGAATTCTTGAGATTATAGAAATTAAAGATTCTTTCCACTCTTTGATTTATACTAAAGCAATAATTCAGAACCTTTTTATAATTAGTTTTTATACCTCTTGAGCAGTGTGTGAAAATAAAAATTAATTATGACTGTAACAATAATGTTTTCCACTACATAAGCAACAGAAGATTTATATATACACACACACACACAAATCTGTCGGTGGTGTGGGAAACTATATTGCAAGATCATAATTTAAAAAAATAAAAATAAAAGAAAGATGGTGATAATGATGATGACAATACAAATTATATGTTTAATTCCTCCACTTTCTTCATCAGTGCCAGCATCTCTGTACATTCATAAGTATTCCTCTTGCACACGGACTCATATTATATATATATATATATATATAGTATTTTTGGTCTTCATAGCCTAACTTAATTTTGGTCCTTATACTTTAAAAATTTAAAATTAAGCCCTCATAGTTTAGATGATTTATAATTCAATCATTTTTTATTTTTGTGTTAATATATTTTCGTAAATGTGAATTGATGTACCATATCAACTTTAGTTTTACATTTGTTGATTGCATAAATTTTATATATATATATATATATATATATATATATATATATATATAATATTAAGGTATTGTATAATTAGTTTAAATGCAAAAAATTTAATAAAATAGTTATATCATTTTAATTGTAGGGACTAAATTTAAATATTTATAATTTATAAAGATTTAATTATGAATTTTTAAACTATAAGAACTAAATAAAAATTGATCAAAACATTAGAGATCAAAAGTATCACTTTTCCAATATATTATATAACACACTGACCCACCTTCTTCACGATATAAAGATATTATGTAATACTTGGAATTTGAGATGATAATAATATATGGAGTCATGAAATGGTAAAAAGAAAAAGAAAAAGGAAAACATAATCATGAAGCCATGGTTTTGATATACTATTATTCTATATTCATTCAAACCGAAATCCATTAACAAAATCATAAAAAGTTAGATATTTTTCTTTGACACATTGATCTGTTTTTGATATTATGTTCCCCTTTCTTCTCCACGTTCCCATAATTAAGATTATATATATATATATATATATATAGATATATGTAATTTTTCATTTTAGAGTGTCAGTGTCTTGTATTGATTTTGTCGAGGTTAACATATTATGACTTGAGCCAGTAGGGCGTAATCAGCATGGAGATGATGTGTCATTCATCTTTATGAATCCGTCGAAATCCTCATAAGGGTAGAACTTATATAAATTCAAATTAAATAACATAAGTCTCATAACTTTTCATACAGACGTTTTCTGACATACTATAGTAATACATTAAATATCTAGCCTGTATACAAGGGAGTGATTGAATATAATCATAATAATCACCAAGAAATTAATCAACAAGATTAAAATTCCAAAGGCGGGTGTTATAAAGCAATGCTGAGATATAAAAAATGTTAAATAATGGGATAAGTGGAAACTAAATGAGTAGGTAATTCTAATATTGCAAACATTTAAGCAGACTTATAATGACACGTCTTTCGAAATTTAAAATTAAATATCATACAGTCATAATTCAAAAATATCAAATAGAAAATAATCATTAAAAGAATGCATTTTATGAATCTCCTATAAAATCAATCATAATAAAAGAATACAAATCTAGTCCAAGGCCAATAATGACAAATTAGAACTTATACTCATGTGGCCATAGTCTCTAAGTAAATATTATAATAGTCATTGGCCTCAAACAGAATATGGTGGTAAGGGTATTATACCTAACCTTATCAAAATACTAATCGTAGTACACTATGGCTAACGTCAACTATCGTCAGTTACAGGGTTTTATATTGGACATATTTCTAATATTTCATAGACAAATAATTATTCATGTATAGATATTAAAAATTTCAAGTAAATGCTTGATCTTGATATGTATATTATACAGAAAAAAACATGCAATCTCAAAAATGGCGTTAAGTCACAAACATAAAATCAGCAGAAGTGTTTGGGCATTGAATTATTAAAATCTGTACGGTTAGTATTTTGGATCAACAACAAATTTGAGTTGGACATTGAATTATTAAAATTTGGTTTGCTGTAATTAGCCACTAAAACTAGAAGATAAATGGGATAAGATTTTTAAAACTGTGATAATATTTAAGTCTTTAAATCAGTAAATGTGTTTGGGCAACGTTATTGCTCAGAAAAACAAAAATCAAATCTCAGAGGAAGAAGAAGAACAAATATATCATAATTTTTCCAACAAATATTCATTTTTTGGAAAACTAAAAGTTTTTTTTTTAATTTTAATCAATTAATTGCAATCAAATAGTGCTTGACTCTTTTGGATTTATTTATTGAAACTACAAGAAGAAGAGGAAAGGGGACAAACAGATATGTATGAGCAGTAGACTTTGGTGCAGTCATTTATGGCCTTTTCATCGATACTTAATGTCGAGTCATAGCACTTTTCACTTTCTGCTTATGCTTCCAAATGTTTTAGTTTAGTCTATATTCTTCTTTCTCTTTATCTCATTTTTTTAAAAAAATATTATATTAAATTATCTTTTGGTTTACTAGCTGACTTCTCTTCATGGAATGATGACAATAAACCTATTGGTGAAGTTCCTGTAAGGGAGAAAAAATTTTTTTGGTCCTATAAAACTGTTTTATGCCTAACTCAGATCTTTTGGGCATTCACTAATTCACCATTAAATAATAAGATTAAACTTATATATAAGTATATATTTAACTAATGACAATATAAAAAGTATATAATTTAATTTAAAAATTATACAATTATTTATATTAATTATATTAATATCTAATTAGACAATTATATATCTATCATATTTTAATTAAATAAGAGCATAATACAAATATAAAAAAATTAAATATTTATTTGTTAATGAACAAAGAAAAATTTAAAATGCGAACAAAAACAAGAAGAAATCATATATATGGCGTCCTTTCCACGAAAACCTTCCAATTGTCCCAACTCTTTATGTACTTATAAATATAATTATCATCAAGTATGGATATATTTCATGTCAACATTCAATATATATTAAATATTTATATCAAACACACATGTAAAATTCTTTTAAGTCACAGAAACTTTTATTTATTGTTTTATGTGCTGTATCTTGCATATCTACTTAAAAAAAAAAAGAAGACAAAATCATCTTCTTACATATCACATCATTTAATATAACAACGAGCCTTACTACTGTATAATAATTAATTGACATAAAATCGATGTTTTTTATTTGCTTTTGATCTTATAGTTGTAGGTCACGATAACCCAAGAGATGCCACTAAATAGAATAATGGTTTATCACAATGCAAATGGGCCTCTTCTTCATGATTTAGTCTCTGCTTTCAGCTCATCAAAAATTAATTAATTCCCTTAAAATATGACACTAAAGAATAATATATATATATATATATATATATATACACACACACCCACCCACATAATGTTCATCATTTCCAGCACAGCCAAAAGTCTATGAAGCGCCCACACTATACAGGGATATGGCAATCTAATGATGACTTTAATGGTTAAATTTTTATTATAATAAGTAAAGAAAAATTAATAGTGTAAGCTGTTAGATGCTATATAATTTTTTTAACAAAATATCATTATAGATATGGAATGATCTAAAATATTAGTACTAATTAATTTTATTAAAATAAGTTAAATATTTTGAAGTTTATTAAAATCTAGACCTTGGTTTAAATTTTGATTTCCAATTGCAAGCAATCCTTTTTCCCACTATACACTAAAATGGATACATATAGAAGGTACAATATGAATATTGTGATATTACAGAATATATCATATTTAGCTATTATTTAAAATTATTGTATTTTATACCATCCAAATAATAAATATAGATCTCATAGGAGACAATTGTTTTTAATATTTTCAAAAACCAAGTCATTATATATCAAGATAAAAGGGATATTGGCTTTGACATTTTCACTGATCACATAGAGCTCAGACATAAAATGAATTGCTCTTTCTTCTTAATCTGTGGATTTAAAAATTGTTTAGAGTATTTTTATTTACTTATTTAATCATTTAATCATATATATACATATAGATGTTTTTGAGATATTCGGCATCAATATTAAAAACACTCAAAAAATATATAATAATATCATTCTAAGTGATATCTTAAATCACTTTCGAAACTTTTAAACCTAAATATGCAATAAGGGAACTATTTAGAGAAAAGATTTAGCTATTTAAATAAATATTTTTTTAAAAAGAAAGTTCACGATCAATGATGGATCTAAAGAGACCACAAGGCGATCACTTCTTTCAAATTTATAAAATTTTTAGTTTTATATGTAATTTTATCTTATATTTTTTATTTATAAGAATTCATTCCTTTGGATGGTAAAAATTTATTTCTCTTTGATTCAACTCTTTAATCCAAAAATTTTTATAATAAAATCAAATTCTAAATCCATATCGATTTATGATCAATAATAAAATAAAGCTTTCTGAAGCATTGAATGTGGATATTAAAATCATTGGGGAGAAACAGATGGACCCATTAGCCATAACTTGAGTTCTAAGATTGTCTCATAATTCAATTATGAGGATAGTTGGATATGTGCCCCCATTCTTCACTAGTAAACAACTTGAGATCGATCCCTATCTCTCTCTGTCTTTTATTTTGCTTTTGGAAATCAATGTTTAAATCTTCTAATTAATAAAATAAAAAAATTATATAGTATCTGGTACAAATTAATATCTCAACATAAGATAATATTCGATTTCATTAATTGCATAACTTTAAACTATCATGTAAGCTTTTATTATATAAATGTCGACACATAGATGAATCGAAACAGAAAAGAAATGGCTAACCAAAATTATAATTATGCTGATAAATACAGTTGAACCCCATTAATTAAGGAGTCACTTTTTCAATTTACTAGCTAATATTAATTTATAGCCTACTTTTGATTAAATATTTATCTGTTGCTATTAATTTACACTAAATTAAGTGTTCAAGTTAATTACTGAGTTAGGATATATACTATCAAATCTTGAATTAAAATATAATAGAGAACAAAATAAGACCATTTTAAAAAAAATAATTATGATAACATTACTTGTGTTCGAACCTGGGAAACCATATCAAAATTTTAATAAAATCAAAAGAACCAAAAGTTGTTCAACCCTAATGTGTGTGTGTCTCTCTCTCTCACAAACACACACACACACACACACACACACACACACACACACACACATATATATATGTTAATTTGTCCAGTTCTGGATATACATTTATGACTTATGACCCACGTGTAGTTTAGGCGTAAAATGTACGTTTTAAGTACCATATGGTGTAATGATCCAAACAAGAACAGAGTATTTTAATCACAGTTTTCTAAGCATGTATGTGGTAATAATAATGTAACCAAACACAGCAGAGATCAAAGTCTGTGCCTGTACTGTGCAATACGTACAGTTCAATCTTTGAAGTTAATTAATTCTATAAAAAGTACATATCTTGGAAATTTCAAGTCAAATCTGTCAAGTTAAAATCAACTTCTGCATTTAAGAATTCACTCCACTTGAGATCAACTAGGCTTAGAAGAGTTTTCTTCAAAACCAGGAAATTCATGAAAGTCAATTGTAATATTTTAGAATAATTTATCTTTACAATCTTTAGCAACTGGAAAAAAATTGATAAAAAAAGAAAAAAATAAAGAAAAGTTCTATATAATATATATATATATATATATGTGTGTGTGTGTGTGTAAACCCTTCATTAGAATGGTTTAGCTTCCTTGTCTCATATGAAAGAATTAGAGTGGAAATATCAAATATGTGGTGTTTGATATAGAATTAGTAAATTCAAAATTATCAAAAAACACTAGCATATTTAATAAAAAATAAAAAATTCACAATTTTAGATGTTATTGATTAAATAAAAAAGCATGTCAAATCTTATACAAAAATAAATGTGGTTTGTATGTGACAAAAGAAGAGATAGCTCAACAACTTCTCAAATCAGCATGCACTGCAATATATAGAGCCACCTCCCAAAGACCTCAAGAAATCACATACATCCAAAAATATAAATAATTGAAACACTCACATTCAAAATAAATAAATGAACACATGTATTTGGCCCCAAAATAATGAAAATATATACATAGATATTAGAAAAGTCAAATCAATAATTCAGCAGTCTCATTCTATACACTGTGGTCCACTCCATTGTTCCCACATGGGATCACGTAAACTGCACTCAGTATTTATCATTATCACATGAAAATACAGCTTCAAATATTATATATATATATATAGGGAAAAAAATCAGTAAAGTTGTAAGTAAATAGGAATCTCTGGACAAAAGCAGACAAGAGCTCTACTTCCTATATACTTGTATTAACATATTACAATAACTTAAGTTTCCAAAGACATATACTTGTCTTCACATACCAAATTTTAACTTAGGAACTAGAAAACAAGAAACAAGGTTAAAAGAAAAGAAAAAAGAAAATCAGATTCCTCATTTTTGTTCTCATGACAGCATGAACGCATAAGATTCCTCCACTTGCAACACTTGCAAAGTTAGTAGATCAAACTAATTATGAATAGACAATATAGTAAGTATGTTAGTGTTGATTTGCTAAAAGAAATACATCTAACATACTTAGATATCTATTCATAATTAGCTAACTTGATCTACTTTTCTTTTATACAGAAGAATAAGGCTCAGAGGGACCTGCGACTAAAATGCTGATAATTGCTTCTTGATCTGCCTGAGCTTGGAAGGTAGATTATGGATTCTGAAACTGAAGAAGCTCGTTTGCAAGAGGCATAAAGGTTGATGAATCCAAAACGATCACTGAGACTCCTTGACACTTTACTATGAGATCCTCCTCCTCCTGCAATATTGTTCCAGAAAGCACTGCTTCGGCTAGTGATTTCTTCTTCTTCGTGATCATCATCCTTGGAGCATTCAACCATGGCAGCGAAAAAAGGATCTCTCTGGAACGCGCTTTGGAGGGAGCTTCGCTTCTTGTAAGTAGAAGAATTCACTGCGGCTGTATTCGTCGGAGGAGGCAATGGTAGGAGTTTCATGGTAGACTGATGCTGAAGCTTCTTCTTGGATGATGTTTGTTTCTTGGGAATCCCAGGAAGATGTTCCCAGGAAAATGGGACCCCAGAGAATCTAAGAGGAGAATAAGGGCTAAGAAGAGGGTCATCGGCTGCGAAGTAGAATGATTCAAGGGAGGAAGATGAATTGTAGGGTGAGAGAGATGAGGAGGAGGAGGAGGTGAACGACGGAGTCCGGCCAGAAGAAGGGTATTTTCCGGTGGCAGGAAAGGTGTCGCATTGCTTTGGGACAAGCTTGGGATGGTGAGTTAGGTTTGCAGAGGAATCCATGGTAGGTTTGGATGTGTGAGGGAAAGAGGAAGAAGATGCTTTTGGAGTTTTATTTTTATTCTCTTGGTCTTGTTTGCACAATTTATATAAGCAACAACATGATTCAATAAATCCTATTCTACTTTTCCCCCATCTTTTACGACAAATAATTGAAAAGAACATAGAAGAGAAAATTGCTTTTTTCCCCTACACTAATGCTTAATTACAAATTTAGCAAGTAAATTTTAAAATATTATAAAACACTCTTATAAGTTTTTGACTAAAACGAAAACATTTAATTAATGACAATAAGCCTAGTGATTTTGTATGTGATGACAATGTTCGGCTTAATTCAACTTTTAGTCTTACAAAAAAAAAAAAATCCATTTTACTATTTTTCTTTCTTTCTTATTTTTTCAATATATAATCAAGAAGAACATAGAAGGCAAAATTACATTATTTTCGTAAATTAATGTCGGAATTACAAAATTGATGCATAAACTTTAAATCCTTGCAAGTTACAAAATACTCCCCATAAATTTTTTATTAAAATAAAAATATTAATCTCACGTTATAATAAAACAAGAGATTGTCTTGCATGATTTTGGATGTACTAATATTAATTTAATTAAAATATAGTCTTGCAAAAAGTTCTTTTCAAAATTTCAAAAACTAATTGTAATAAAATTTTTCATTTTAATCTAGAGTTTATAGAGTATATTATTATTATTGTTTTAAATTTATGTACAAATTTTATGATTTAATCTTAATTTAAAGGTTAAAATATAATTTGGGAAAAGATATATTGAGACTGACAAGAAGGACCCCATGGCATTGATGAGGGAGGTAGGAATAGGGACAAAAGAGGAAAAATGTGATAAGGCCAAGTTTTAATGGAGAGTGTACTATATGGAGTGGGTGGAAAGCAATCACATGGAAGGAGGTACACGCTACCCAACCATGAGGACCAGTGCTCAACACTACTATTACTAAGACATGATCATATGGGTTCTAGGCTTAAAGACCTGTCTCTATGTGGGTTTGGAGCAATTAGTGATTTAATGTGCAATTAACTTAATTATGATAGACAAATATATACATCAACCAATTTAATGCACATATACATGGCGGGTTCTAAGGTAACTTTCTCTATATATCAAATAAATTATATATTTATTATTAGGCTTTTAAAGTAAAATTATGTAATGTATATAATAATTGTTTTTTAACTAATCATGTGATGCTAAATTTAAAATTATATATTTATGATATTATTGTTAAAAAATAGTACACTAATTATATTTTTATTTAAAAATAAATATCATTGTAAAAATATAAATAATTGGATATAAGTTATTTCTTATATAAAATAATTATGATTTGTATATGCGAATTCAAAACAGAAAAGAATACCATCCTCATCTTTCACTAAAAGTAAAAATAAATAGATAAATAAATATTTTAGAATACTTACATTAAAATAGTATATATACATATATATATATAGAGAGAGAGAGAGAGAGAGAAATATATGGTAGAATTAATTTTTGATGAAAAATAAATATATATTATATGTGTCTATATATATATTTATTGTTGATTTAAATTATTTATTCTTTTATAAACCAAATATATATTTTTAGAAAATATATATTTAATATTTGCAATTCTTTTCAAGTAAATTATTCTTTCTTCCTTGTTTAAATTATACAACACTCCTCTGTATTATTGAAAAAAAAAATAAACAGATTTTTCCTAAAAGTATGAGTAAAATACTTTTAAAATAATATTGATTTCCTTTATTAAAAATTTGACATAGATAAAATTTTAAAACTTTTATTTCGATATTATTTCCGTACTGAAAATAATAAATTTAATTTAAATAATCTACTATTTTTATATTATTCAAATGCTATACTTAGGAAGGGTTGAAGTAAATCTCAATCTAAAAGTTTGGAACTCTGAAGCATTGAAAACCTTCCCTACAATGTTGGTGTATCCAATTAATTGCAGTAATATATATATAGATATATATATATATATATACACACACACACACATTATTGGTCATAAAAATAACATTCAATATTGTTTCTATTTGGCACCATCATTGGTTGAATCTCAATTCCATTCCACCACGGTGTATTATTACAAAATTTCAAAAATGGTACTGTGCATATGAACTTAAAAATAAAGTTTGTACCAACTCTGTTATACCATTTTGGTTTGTGACAATATATGATATAAAGACATCTTGTTAAAATTGAGGTTAAATCATGTATATCATATTAGAAAAAAATGAACATAGATAATAGATGATGAAAATTGTGTTTTAAAATGTGTGAAAATCATACTTTTTTTAAAGTGATATTTTTTTCTATTATGTTTCTTGCAAATTACTCATAAAATTTATTTTGAGTATTTGGAAATTGACAAACAACAATGTTTGGAATCTTTCTTAAAGAAATTTTTTTGGAGTTCGGAGAAAGAGTAGTCATATATTAGTATGATAATAATTTAATTCATTTCTTAACTTTTAATTATTTTTTATTTGTAATCAAAATTTATTTATAATATGATTTTGTATAGACACAATTTTTTTATTTTAAAAAACTCTTATAATTCAAAAATATATCTATTTTCTAAATAGTTATATATATATACACTATATATATATATATATACTATATATATACTCATATGTTTTTAAGTTAATAAAAAAGTTAAATTAATTTAAATTATTAAATTTAATTTATCTAACACATACAGAAATTAATTTTTCAAACTAATTATTCCCACGTATGCAACGTCTCAGAAAAATAATATCATGATTGTGAGGTAAAACACATGTATCTTTATATTTTAATATCTTGAAATATTATTTTTATTTACGATTCAATATCAGTAGGGAAACATTTTATATAATAACACTGGAAGGAGAATGCTCAATGAAATTGAAATGTGACAAAGCCTCTGTAACCAGAAAGGTGAAGAAATTTCTGGAACTCAATTCATTGGAGGTTTAAAAGTCGAAGGAAGTTAAAGTGGTTGGAAAGGGGAGACAAATTGGATCAAAAGATGAAAATAGTTCCACTTCTTCCCAAACTGTAATTTACTTTGAGAGACTTGCAATGTATTATTCCTATGTTAAGTTCTCCAATATTAACCTACTCTACTTTGTAAACTACCAAAGCCACTTAATTAATATATTAATACAAACTGTAACTTATAGTTAATGAAAACAGTGACTTATAGTTAATCTGATTATTGGGTTAGATTTTTAAATATTAGGTTTGAATTCAAGTTTTTTAAAAATAGTCTGGGCTCATATTTTAATTAAAATTTTTTATTTAGTCATTTATTTATATTTTTCAAACCGAACTAATTAAACTTTTTCAAATAAATTTATTATTTAAAAATTAAAATAATATAATTAATTATTATTATTACTTATAAGGTTATATATAAAGAAATTATGATTACTAAATATGTTGTTATATTAGCATAAATCCTTTAAATAACGAGTATAATTTTTTATTTCTTTACCAATATGTTATGTTATATTAAATATTTCTTTAAAAAATAAATTTTTTAATTAAAAACATTTATTTAGATTTTTTAGGTTCAGGTAGGACTTAAAAAACTCAAACCTAACATATTTTACAATCGGACTTTTATTTGGGTTTTATTTTTCTTGGGTTGAACTCATAGGGTATAATGAACATTTTAAGTTATATTTGGTAGCAAATATTTTAAATTAATATTATATTATTGTTACTAAAGAATTGATTCATGAGGTATAGATAAAGATTGTTGCAAATATGTTTTTCATAAAAAATTGTTGATATCATATTAAAAAAAAATTGTTGTTATAAAATGAAACAAATATTATTTTGGTCCCTGACATATTACTAAATTGTTATTTTGGTTCCTTACTCATTTTATTCTCTAAAATGATCCTTCATTAACTCCCTTCATGTGAATTTATGACACTTGACTTAAGAGATTACATGGGGTAAAAATCTTATAAGTAAGAGACCAAAAATGATCATTTTCAATAAATAAAATGACTAAAAGTGACAATTTCCAAAATATGTGGGGAAACCTTTTGGAAAATAAAATAAATGAGGGACCAAAATGACAATTATGTGATAAGTTTAGACCAAAATAGTATTTTCCTCGTTCTAAATATATTGTTTAAATAAATAAAGGTAAAATCTTTAATGCATTTATAATTTTTAATATACTACTGCACTCAATTATAATTAGACCTGATCATAATTAAAAAAGTTAGTCTGACTCTAAAAAAATAAAACCTGAATAAAAAAGCTTAACTTGTAAAATGGATCAGGCTCGAACTTGTTTTAAAAGTCCAGCCCGAGCCCGAAAAACCTGAATGAATATTTTTTTAATTAGTAAAAACTTATTATATAAAAAAACACTTAGTGTAACGTGACATTTTGATAAATAAATAAAAATTAATACATCTTATTTAAAGAATTTATGCCAACATAACAATTCATTTGCATTTACAACTTCTCTATATATAATTTTACATGTAATAATAACAATTATTTATATTATTTATTTCAAATCTTAAGTAGCAAATTGATTTGACCATAATTTAAAAAGCCTGATTGGCTTGACCCAAAAAATATAGATAAAAACTCAACTAAAATATGGGCTCAACCTTTTTTTTTAATCTCAAATTCAAGCCTAATTTGTAAAAGTTCAGGCTGATGATCAGATCTAATTATAATGTAGTTACATAATTTTAAGATTATTATTTTTTTGAGTTAATATTTAAAATAAAAAAATTATATAGATTAACATGTAAATCTAAAATATACAATTAACATTTAGTAATTAACAAATTTACATGTTAAAAACATCTAGCAAAATTTTGTTCTACTACGTTGTGAGTATACAAGAGATGACACATTAAATAAAATGTTAGAAATTAAAATTATAAATTTACTTTCTTACTTTTATATTAATGATAGATAATAAATTTGTAGTGGAGTCAGTACTGGGGTCAATTAGCGACTTAGTGTTAGCAACTAAATTGACAATTAAGCTTAAAGATTATTTCAAGAAGATAAAAACAAAAAAATTGAACAATCACACTTTATAAGCTCGAATCAAAAGCTCCAATTTTAAGTTCACACCACAAATTCTGGAGAGGAGAGAGACTGTAATTTTTGAAAGCCAATGAGAAAATATGACCGAAGTGAGGAAGTGAGGAAGAAAATATTAAAACTTGTAAGGAGAGGATAGGAAAAGGTGAAAGAAAAGAAGCAAAGAGAATTAAAACAGAAAAAAATAATTATTAAGTTTCTCTTTATGTAGGAGTTATATATACATAATATAAGTATGGATTAAGTGAGATCAAATTATGATATCATATAATAAAAAAATTACACAATATATATGTGAGCCCAGTGGGTTCAATAATATAGAGAAAAATATTTTATTGTTCCCTTACTTATTATAATATTGAAAATTGTCCTTTATTTATTGAAAAATGACATACCTAATTCTTTTTTTTTTTTTTTCTAAATATCAAATTTCTTAAATTTAGTATTTTTTTTTTAGAAATGATGAACAAAATATAATATTTTTTAATGAATGATGAATTATTTTTAGCATTATGCTAAATGAGAGACTAAAATGATAAATTTATAGTAAATGAAGGACCTAAAAAATATTTTATTCCTGTAACATAACATGTGAATTTTAAAAAGTGATTATAATAAATTGTCAAAGAAAATATATCAAAGCAGGCTATTTTAAAATAAAAATTTTATTTACTAAGAATTCGACTAGTCATTCAAACTTAAAATACGAAAAAAAAAAAAGGCTAGTTATATCTGTATTAATTAAATACATTGAATGAAAATTATAAAAAAACTGCGTATAATTTAATCCAGGTAATTACAGCATTAAATGGTTGATCATGATCCACGCCTGAATTTATTACGAATTCTATCAATATTTAAAACCGAAACAACGATGGAGATTATTGCCATTTAAGACACTCCAAATATAAATTATATCTATACATAGCTTTGTCACTTTATTTTAAAATTAAATATAGGATCTGAAGTTGATGTTTATAAAGTTTCCTAATTTAATTTCATATTTTCTTTATATAGCATTTGATGCTAAATGTCCAATCTGTATGTCCACTCATTTCAAAAATAAGAAAAGTACTTTTCAATTTTTATATTTTATAACAATTTAATTCCTCACAGTCATAAATAATCATGAAAAAATGGTTCATAAAAAATTTTATTTTATTCAAAATTAGTTTTTTATTAATATAAATAGATAGATTAATTTTATACAAATTTAAATTTATATGAAATATGTTTGTAATAATTAATTTGTAAATGATCAAATTGTTATAAAATGCAAAAGTAGGGAACCAATTTTATACTTTTCTTTTTCATAAATAATTTTGTTGTTCCTCTAATAATTATGATGGTTTCAATTTAGTCCCCCTAAAGCAAAGCTTCCCTTCAATTTTTTTTTTTTTTTTAACTCTTTATGTATCCAAAATTTTGTGTCCTGAAAGAAAATTATAATTTAAGCACGTGGGGAAAAGCTATATATGATGGTACAATTTGAGCGCAATATTACGTTATGATGTCTTCCAATTAGGTCACACATGCCACTTAACTGCAATAATTATCCTTTGTTGCCACTAGAGGAAAGAATTTATTTGATATTTAGGGTGAATTTTAACTTTGTCTTTTTTTCTTATAGAATTATGATCACTCTTAAATGAGGTATGTTTTTAATTTTATTTTTCATACATGAGTTTTTTTTTTTTCACTTTAGTAATTCATAGATAAAATTATTATTAATAGTGTTTTGCTATTCATTTTATTGTAAATGGTATTAGCAGATGTGATAATATTGATATATATATATATATATATTTAGGTTATAAATAATGTCATTCTATCCGTTAATGTATTAGTACATTGATAACATTATTAATAACAATTTTGTTTATGACAAGCAAAATTAAGAAATAATTAAACCTAAAGGATTGAATTAAAAAGAAAATTTTATAAATAATTAAATAAAAAAATATTATTTATAAGAGATTAAAATAATATTTTAATCAATTTAATTGCATTGGATTAAAAATATGAAAATTGACATACATAGACATTTCTCTATTATTTTCTTTTTGTCGCCAAAATAGAAGTAATAGTAAAAATAGTTTAATAATAAAATTTTTAACACTCATTCGAATAATCTTAAACTTTAATTTTAACGTAAATAGATAGTATAACAAAAAAATAAAAATTATTTATTAATTCTTAGTCTTTTAATAAAAATTAAATAAATTAGATTTTATAAATAAAAATATTATTTTAATATTAAAAATATGAATCATTAAATAAATACGATAGTGTTACACTAGAATGACGTGTTGTATGGCCTTGCGATGAGGAAAGGGAAGATTAGCAAATGAGGCAGAGGATCACACGAGAATGATGTATTGTCGTTTCAACAAGAAATGGTCGTTTAAAGTGGGCAGCACGACAATTGCGAGACAAGGAAAGAAACGAGAGTGGTCTCTCTCATAGTCGCATGCGTCAAGCGCATTCAAAAAAGCGGCACACGTGCACGTCATCGGCGGCGTTGATGCCTTTGTCAGATGTTCGCATGTGACTATGTGGGCCCCACTACCTCCACTCTTCTTCTTTCTTTCTTTTTCATTTTTTTTTAATTTTTAAATCCACTCTTATTCTAAACGTCATTGTGTTTCACACTTTTTAGATTGACTTTTTATGTGTATTATTATTATTATTATTATTATTATTATTTTAATTAAAACATAATAAATATGTAATTTTTGAATTAAAATGATAAAAATTTACGATTAAATTCATAATTTATAATTTTTTATATTTTGGATAAAATAATATTTTATATTTTAATTAAATTTTTTATGATAAATATATAACAAATTATATATAAATATTAAAATTTCCATCACATTTAGATATTTTTTGAAAAATTATAAGTAATTCATATCTTATTTCATCTCACAAAAAAATCTTCTCATCCAATATGATTTTCATTAATTTATATATTTAATTGTAATTGATTATTATATTAATTATGTGTCTCAAATTTTAAAAAATTAGTTAATAATTTAGGAGCAATATATATATATATATTCGTATATTAAAATAATTCTGATGAAGTTTAATTATTCATAATGAGCAAGTAATTCTTTACCATTACTAAACCTATTATTCTATTAATAGGAGCCCAATATATTGTAAAATTATTTGCATATAACTCAAAATTAAAAAAGATTATATATATAAAATAAAATTTAGGTATGTTTATTTAATATAACATATTACCCTTCTTGTAGTAAATTAATGAATTTACAAACGACAAGTTATATACACAAATAAAAAAAATCTAAAACATTGAAAGTTTCCATTTTGCCTAATTATACATGAATGAGACGTTGGAAAATTGGAGGGTGGTTGGTGAATATAGAAACTAAGAAAGAGGTCATTTATACAAAACAAGAAAGAGCGTGGTGGGAATTAATTCCATCATATAATAGACCAAAACTCACGTGTTTGAGAGTAACAAGTTAAAGTTAGTGCGTTTATGGATAGTGGTTGTCGATTACGAATGACATGGGAACGTGGAATTCCCACAGGCTTCTCTTTTCCAACGTTGCTTCTTTGGTCCCCCGTGACTCTCGTATTCTTTATCTTCTGCTTCCCCATGAATCTACAGACCCTAATTCACTCTTTTTGACTTCTTCCACTTCAATTTTGTCCAATCTATTCTATAAAAAATTGATAAGAGATTGAATTTTATCCAACAAAACTTAGTCAAGGACGATTTAATTTGATTATTTAGGACCCATTTTCAGATTTAAGGTTATGTTTGGGATATTAATAAATGATGAAATTAAGTTGCCATTAATGAAATGACATAAAATGTGTTGAGTAATAAATTATTTAGGAGTTTTAACGAAGAAAGAGAGAAATTTCTATCATTTTTGTTTAGAAGTTGCAATGAAATAAATATAATAAAATAATTTATTAATTATTTTTTTTAAAATATTATCCTTTATAATATAAATATATGACTGATAATTTTATTATTGTTTAATACATAATATAAGACATAATATTTTAAAATAATTGAGTCACTTTCTTCTATTTTTGATTATCTAATTTGACGAACAAAAAAAAAAATAACATTTTGAATAATTAGAAAAGATATTGAAGGTCTTCTCCTGCCATTATATTCTCTCCTCATAAAAATATTTATACATATATTTCAATTTAGTTATTTCACTCCTTGCTACTCCCTTCTTTACCTTTTATCCAAATATAACCTAAGGCATGTGTGGATGGATTGAGACAAAATGGCAAAGAGTACAACAACTAATTCAAAACAGGTTATTATTTAAAAGTTTATTTTTGGATGAAAATAGATCAATCAAAATATACAATTTTCCTCCTTGCCATTGAAAATTTAATTTTTGTTAAAAACAAATGGAATAAAAAAGACCCTTAGTCACTAAATTATAAGCATACTTGTGTTAATTAAAAGTAAAACAACTGCAACTAGTTTTACTTTGTTTTATAATGATATATAAAAAAAAAAGTTTATAAGACATTCATTACTATTACATCATAATTCATAATATTAAAAAAGAACATAACTGGAGTAGTCTAGTAATAGGATTCCTTATGTTCATTTAAGTAATTTTGATCTCGAATTCTAATGATGATAGATACATAATGAATAAAAAAATGCAACACTTCAAAATAATGGTCAAAGGAATCATTTTATTAAAATGCCATGCCATTTGATCATGCCATTCTATTATATCATCCCATAAATTTTCAAGATAATATTATATACTTATATTTAAATTCTAATGGAGCATAATGGTTCATTTTAATGAACATATTTTAAAACAATGGCTAAAGAAAAAGGTATTTAATTTTACTTATAAAATGTATAGTTTAGGTTAAGTATTACTTTAGTCCCTTAACTTTACAATAAGCTTTATTATAGTCCTTAATCTTTGTCTGGTTTCAATAGTATCCCTCAATTATTCAAACTTAGTCATATGGATCCTTCTTGCTAAAACCGTTACTTTCATGAATGGAAAATGCTGAAGTGGTATCTAACTGAGATTAAAAATGCATATTTAGACTCTTAATTAAGAAATTAAAACTGAGAAGAGCATTAAATCTCTTTCATGGCTCTGTGCCCTAGCTATTCAATTTCAAAGAATTTGAGATATTATTGTATTATTGTCATACACAGTCTTTGGTCTTTTTTTTGTTTGTTTTGAAATTGAAAGTAATTTTAAAAAATTTGTCATATATTTAAGAGTTAGAATATATATTTTAATTCCAGTTAAAAGCCACTTCAGCATTTTTTTATTAGTAAAAATAATAGTGTTAGCAAAACGGATCAACATGACTGAATTTAAATAATTAAAGGACAATACAGGACAAATATCATGAAATATAATAAAATTAATTATAAAAATTAAAGGACTAAAACATTACTATAGCCAATAATTTAGGTTTTAATAAGTATTGCAGGGTACCTTGGAAACTTTAGTCAGTTTAGTATCCAACCAAAGTCATCAATTCTTATCCTCAAATTCCATTAAAATGTAGACAAAAAAGAACCACTAAGTTCAATGTTCTGGTTATCCACAATCTGTAGGATCACAGGTACACAGTTTGAAGGACAGATCAGCATCTTTTTTGCCGAACACATGACCAATTTAGATTCTTCCTGTTCAGAAATTAAATAGAGGAGCCGAATTTTGAAAGAGAAAGAGAGATCCTGATCCAATTGTAAATAGTCATTTTCTTGGGCCTAGTTGGGAACTAGGCTGACTTTCTGGGTTGTGGCTAATAAATGGCCCAGCTAGTGAATTGACGGGTGAAGCGTTCAGGCACAATTTTCCATTTTCATTTCCTTCACTTTACAATTTTTGTATTTTACAGATGAAGGATTTGAACTTCTTACCAGTAAATTTCATATATTATTACATTTTTATCTAATAATTTAAATTTGAATAAATATTAAAAAAATTGAACAATTTTTAATAAATTATTAAAATTTAAACTATTAAATTTTTTTTCAATAATTCAAATGTCATCAAATTCACTTCCATGAAGCAAGTGGTTAATTTCCATAATTGGCAGCCCTTTCTTATTTGGGCTTGGACTTAACCATTTAGGCTTGTCTCCTCTTTCATAAGAATTTCCAACACTAAATATATATATATATATATATATATATATATATATATATATATTGCCAAAAGCATCTTTTATTCTTTTTATGATTCTCTTTCAAGCTTATAATTAATTTTAATTTTGTCCCAAATAGTTTGTATGTCAATTAGGGCTGCTCACTGGCCCACCTGACCTGAAGGACCTAGTTGGGTCAAAAAGCATTTGGGCCGAGATGACAAAAGAAGTCCTAGGTAAGGGAGGTTGGGCTAGGCTAGGTTCGAGTGGACTATTCTAACCAATTTACCCAGCCCGACCCGATGTTTTTCAAATAATTAAATATTTATATATTATAATTAATATGATAATTATATTATTTTAATAAAAAGGTTAATATTTTTTGTTTTTATGTTGTCTCTCAGTCTCTCTTTCCATTTGCGTTCGATTCTTCATCATCATCTTCGCCACGTCTTTGCTCTCTTCCTCTCAAATCTTGTGAGCTTCGTCTGACCAACTCTCCATGCTTGTCATCATTGTCATTCACCCTTCGCCGATTGACATTGTCTCTTCCGTTTGTCATAGGTGAGTGGCTTTGTTGGTTTTATTGTTTTCCTTGTTCATGAGCATTGATAGTGTGTGATTGTGTCATTGTGACTACAGGCCTCTTCAAGCTTCCTCTAACAACTTCTTCTGCACAAAGAGTTTCCTCCATCTCTAGTGATTAGAAATTTCCTGTTTTGTCTTTTGGGTTCTTCAATTCTTCGATGATTCCAATTAGGGCTTAATTGATTAATTCAGTGACTGATTCTTTGTTTCCCTTTGTATGAAAATTTTCTGGTTGCACATGTTATGGAGCTAATTTCTATTAAAATTGATGAAAATTTTTAAGTGTAGGTTCAACAATATAGTCTTGCCAATTCAGTGAGATGGCTCCAAACTTAATCCTCCAATAATGTATTTTTCCCTTCCCTTATCTCTTATATTTTTGCCTTTGGCCCTGATGGCTTTTGTTAAAATAAGGTTATTGGGATATTGATGGCTATGTTCAATAGGCAGCCTTATTAGATACCACGTTTTTTCTGGGCACGATATTATTATGGAGTTGGCTTTTTAATTGGTGGGGGTCTATCTGTCTCAGTTGGCATATCTATATGTGGCTTTGCATTAATCAATACTATTAAAAGTGATTGTATGATGCATCATCAAATAGGTCACATGATAATATTTTTGTTTTGGGAAACAATGCATGGCTAAATTTTTGTATCTCTGGAACTTTGTTTACTTTAACTTTAGTTTATACCAGCTATGTTATTCTATGCAGGATCTTTACTCTGATTTGAAGGAATTAATTCCAGAGTATCATGTTTGTTTGCATTTGTAAGCTTCATAAGTATTGTTTTGTTGGATGAGTTTATGTATAACTAAAGCTGCTTGCTGCTTCTTCATTTCCTATTTATTTTGTATATCCACTTCTCTTATGATGGTGATAAATTCTTTGGGGGATTTGGTCCACCAAAGATAGGTAGACCAAATTATTTATAATTAGACATGTAAGTATGATAAGCATACTATTCAATGAAACCTATATATAACATATCTATAATACTATTCATGATTGGTTTGAATGACCTATTTATCTTTGGTATATCGAGTCTACCTTAGAATTCATTTATGATGATTACTTATATAAATAAGTTGATTAAAATAAATTGTGTAAGTTATTATTAGTGTGTTTATTGTTTTATGGTTGGCTGCCATTGTATATTAACTTAAATAACTTGTATAATCTATGATTAGTATGTTTATTGCGTTACGGTTGGCTATCATCTTATGTTGGCTGAAATGAATTGTCCAAGTTATGATTGACTATTCTCAATTGTCTAAGTTAAGGAATCAGTCACTTGTCTTATACTTTAATATAATGTGTTCAAAACGATAAATAGATGGCAGAACCAAGTCACTTAGCCCCAACCCCAACTTATGGAGAAGGTGCAACCCAAGGTAGTAATGTTTCAATCAATGTAGCATGCATCCCTTTTAATGCTAGTAACAATGTCATTGTTGCTATTGTCTCTGCCACTAAACCTGTTGCAAATTTTACGTTAGTGGGTGAGAAAAGGAAAACCCCCCCCCCAAAAAATCAGATGTGTGGGAATACTTTGTTAAACTTCCTATAGAAGATACTAGGGGGGATGTTAGAGCTACTTGTAAGAACTACGGTGCTTCATATGCGTGTGATCTAAACAAACACGACACAAATTCCCTAAGAAAATATCTGTTGATGTGTAAGAAGTATCCATATAGGGTTGAGGAGAAAACACAAACAATGTTGCAATATAGTGGGTCAAGTGAAGGAGGTCAACCGAGAACATTAGTCTCCCATACTTACAATTTGGAATTGTGTTGCAAAGTTTTGTCTAGATATGTTAATAACGATGAGATACCGTTTCAAGCTGTTGAAAAGGAAGGGTTTAAGGAATTTTCCAACCAGTTAAAGCCACGATTTCCAGTTCCTTACAAAATGACAGTTGTCAGGGATTGCTACAAGTTTTATCTTGATGAGTTTAAGAAACTTAAAGATTATTGGAAGAAGTCATGTTTCTGTGCTTGTCTCACTATAGATACTTAGATGTCTATAGAAAATCTCAATTACATATGCCTAATAGTTCATTTTATTGATGAGCAATAGAGACTGCAAAAGTGAATCCTTAATTTTTGCCCCATTGAAAATCATAGGGGTGACATGATAAGAAAGATGATTAAGAGATGTTTGTTAGAATAAGGGATCAAAAGAGTATTCACACTGACTGTAGATAATGTGAGCTTCAATGACACAGCTATTGCATATTTAAAAAAATGACTGTGAAATTGGAATGAGTTAGTTTGTAATAGGGATTTCTTACACATGTGTTATTGTGTGCATATTTTAAATTTAGTTGTGAATGATGGTTTGAAGGATTTAAATAGCTTTATCACCACTATTCAGAATGCAGTAAGCTATGTTTGATCTTCTCCTACTTAGTTGTAGCGGTTTAAAAGTTTTGTTGAAATAGAGAAAATAGAATTAAATAGTCTTATCTGCTTGGATGTTGCAACTAGGTGTAATGCTACCTACCTTATGTTAGATAGTACTATAAAGTTTCAAAAGGTGTTTAAGCGGATGGAAGATGAGGATGATGGGTTTGTTGCACACTTTAATGAGGATGATCATCGAGTTGGGCCACCAAACACCTTGGATTAGAGTGTTGTAGTTGTTTTTGTAAAGTTCTTAAAGGTGTTCTACGATATGGTTGTAAGGTTATCTGGGTCTTTATATGTGACTTAAATACCTGTTTTGATGAAATTATGGATGTTCAAGATACTTTGGAGTCAAATACTACACATGACGGGCTTGTTATAAGAGAGATGGAAAAAAATACGAAGGTTAAGTATGATAAGTATTAGGGGAGATAAGAAAATATGAATCCTTTGTTAATGATAAGGTTGATATTTGATCTAAGATATAATGTTGGTTATATTGATGCTACTTTTGACGATATATACCATGATCTTATTGTGTGCGAAGCCATGAAGAACAAAATTAGATAGGCATTGACTCGCCTATATGATCACTACTCTAATGGAGTTGTTCAAACCTAGTTGAAACCACTTCAGAGAGTGGAACGTTTGATAATACAAATCGCTTATCAAATTGCAAGTATAAGTGGGAAGTGTTGAAGGAGACAAAAGTTTCTTTTAAACATAAAAGTGAGTTAGAAAGGTATATAGAACAAGAATAGGTTCAAATAGGTCCTTCCTTTAATATCCTTTCATAGTGGAGGGACAACACCACAAAGTATAAAGTGTTGTCTTAGATTGCACGTGATGTCTTAGTTGTGCTCGTGTTAATTGTGGCATTTGAATATGCTTTTAGCACTGGTGGACGTGTGCAAGATGTGTTTAAGAGCTTTTTGCCTCCCAAAATGATTCAGGCACTCATTTGAACTCAAAAATTAGCTATCCTCCCATGAGTTTAACTTCAATGATAGTGATTTTGACTAATTGGAAGACTGTGAAAGCGTTGCATTTGGTAAAACCATCATTTTCACTTTATTTTATTTTTACTTATGTTTTTCTAGCTTTTCTTACTTGTAGTACAATGTATAATGTTTCAGATGCTTTTAAAGATTTAGGTGTTATAAGTACATGATGTGCTATGACCATTGATTGACATATTTTCTCTGGTAATATAAGTTCCCTCTATGGGTTATGTAATGAAATGAACTAATTATTTACAATGTTTCCATTTCTTTTTTATGCAAGGCCACAGGTTGAAGCTGCATTTTGGATATCATTTAGATGTTGTTGTTATGGAATTGTAATATAATGACTGTCAATATCAACTTGTAATGTAATTTAATTTGAATAACTTAGTATTGTGAGACTTAATGTTTGTCTACTGACTAGCTTGACTCCTAGAATATGTAATGAGTATATCTTTCTTTTTCTTTTTCATTTTTCGTTTCCCATTGTCTTTTGTTAGATTTAATAGTAGGCATGTTTATCTTTTGGTTATGCTTGTGACATCTTTTTTGTAAAAAGAGAAGGCTTTTACACCTCAAGCATCATGGTTTAACTATATTACTTTTGAAAGTAGTAATTCTTTATTCAATAGACTCTAGTTTGTTCTACGTTTGTTAATTTTCTTTAATTTTCTGTGTGACAATCTTCCATACAAGTGCCAACCCCAGTTCATCATTGTCTTTCATGAGAGGTAAAAGAGATTTTCTTAAATATAATGATAACTTGCTAAGCAATTATTAATTGATGAGTGGTTTTATCCTATACAAGTCTCCCAAATCTCTTTTGATGAGTGGTTTTATCCCTTGCTTTTAATACTTGCTACTAAGCTAAGCAATTGCTTATGCCATTGTTGACATTGGTTTGTTTTGATTTTTTAGGTTACTTAATCTCTTTGATTGCAATGCAGGGGTTTTACCAAAACATTTCAACTCCACTTGCTAGAAAACACTTAATTTATTGTGGCATTTGGATCTTAGAAGAAGAACATTTTCATAATTGTTGGCTTGGATAGGAGGTATACATATCTTACTATTTTGTGCACTTTTGAGTATCACCGTAATGGCTATTGAACATGCATGTCCATATGAAAATAATAACTACTTTTAGAGGCAAAAATAGTTTTAATATCTTATTAATACAATTATTGGAGGACTAAGCTATTATGTGGGTTTTTGGGTTTTTATGAGTGTACTTTTTGGTTTGGTAGTCATGGTCCAATACAAACAAAACTTTATTGCTAAGTCCATAAATTTTATAGATTGCAAGCAGTTCTTTCTATGTGGTGATTAAATAAGCATAGTAGCAAATTAATCTTATGATTCTTACTTCATAGCATTGACTTAACTAGGCAAAATTGATTTTTATGAGTGAGAAAAAAAGGAGCATCATTATTCATAGTTTGGTAGAGGAAAAGATATGAAGGGGAACATATTATATATAGAGCATTTTATAGCAGACCTGGCTCAGCCCGAAGATGTTATACTTGGCCTGGTAGTGTCCCAGGTCCAACAAGTTAGGGAAAAAAATTTAACCAATGTAAACCTTGAGCTAAGTCTTGAGTTAGACATCGGCTCGGCTCGGGGTTTTTCCATCCATTTTTAAGTTGGTATTTAAAATATTTTTTCCAAATTGGTGCCTAAGCCTCTAAAATATTGAAAAATAGTCCTTATGATGTAACACTATTATGATGTCATCCAAATGCTACTGAAATAGCTAATGAAGATGATATGGATTGTACACATGGCATATGACTTGCCATTTTGGACTCCACATAAGCTAATTTTGAAGGGACAGAAAAATATAAAGGCTATGATGAAAAAATCATGTGGCTTTCTCATCCTTTTGCTTCCTCTGAGTCTCTCATTGCTTCTCAACTCTTTACCTTTGCCATTCAAGCTTAACATGTATATTATCTAGGATTAAACTATACAAATTGAATCATCTTTACACTGAATGGTGGCTAAAAACCAAGGCCCATAAGAATCTCCTTCCTTTTTCCTTCTCTTGTTGTATTTGTTCTCTTCCTCTTCATTCAATGGCTTACGTCTCAACTTTCTCTCATAGTCCCAGTTTTAGGTTTATAGAAACAGAGGTGTTTTCTCCTCTTTCTAGACTCTTGACTTTCCTTCAACTCTTAGCCACTATGTTCATCCGTTTTTAACTCTGTTTCTTCTGTTGACAGTTCTTTCCCCAACTCTCCCCTTTTATTCATATCTTATGCTTTTTCTCGCCTATCTTTTCATCTCTATACTATATTTCTTCCTATTCCTACTTTATTTTTTGTTTTTTGTTTGGTTGAATTATCATACCTAAATATGATTAGAATGAGAGATATAAAATTAAGAATGATCTGAGCTGTAATATGCAACAGACATGACAAAAATCTTCAATGTAGAAAATAGGGAAGAGTGTAGCAATCCACAAAACCCTAGCTTATTTTGAGAGAGAAAGAATTCGAAAAGATTTAGGATAACTGTAAATTAGGGCTTCCCTAAGGTAATTGATGGTTTTATTTATAAACCATTCAATAAAATAAGCCCATAATAATAATACTCATTTAAATTGAGTCCAATACTATCTTTCTCTTTTAGTAATTTGATGAGATAATTACTAAGTTTGGACTGTAGATTGGGGTTTTACCTAATTGTTTAATGGATAATCCAACCCATCATTGATTAACCACTATTAACAAGGACCCAATTCATTCTTGGTGTAGATTAATATTGATTAATTAATTATTACACAAAATTATTTTAATAATAGGACTAATGTTAATCCACTAAAATTATTCTAACAATCTTCAACTTGGATAACATTAATAAATTATTATTAGGATAATCAATTAACAAAACTACGCAATCAATATTTAGTTGAACACATAAATGTGTATTTGCTAAATCATTTAAAGTTCAGAAATGAAACTACATAAGATCACTAGATCTGATAGAGAAACAAGTGATATTAATATTATCATAGACTTAGTTTCAATATCCGAATAGAATTAAATACGAAATGATATCTTGGTGTCATATTACAATTATATCCTTACATTATAACTAGATGCACTAGTGCACTCAAAATTATGAGTGCACCAAAGATTTTACTTAATATTTATTATAAAATTAAAAGACTCAAAAGTTACTACAAGCAATAATTTAGGTTTCGATACGTATTGCAAGCTATGTTGAAAACTTTAGTCAGTTTAGTATCCAACCAAAGTCATCAATTCTTATTATCAAATTCCATTAAAATGTAGACAAAAAAGTTCCACTAAATTCAATGTTTTGGTTAGCCACAATCTATGGGATGACAAGTACATAGTTTGAAGAATAGATCCACATCTTTTTTCAGAAGCACATCACCAATTTAGACTTTACCTATTCAAAAATTAAATAGAGGATACGAATTCTGAAAAAGAAAGAGAGATCCTAATCTAATTGTAAATAGTCATTTTCTTGGGCTTGGTTCAGAACTAGGCTGACTTTTTGGGCTGTGTCTAATACATGACCAAACTAGTGAATTGACCAATTAAACGTTAAAGCCCATTTTTCCATTTTCATTTCATTCACTTTACAATTTTTGTACTTTATAAATGAGTAATTTGGATTTCTTACAAGTAAATTTTAAAAAATTTATTAATTTAAATAATTTTTTCAAATATAAAGTATTAATTTTTTATCTAATAATTCAAATATCATCAAATTCACTTATAGAAAGCAAGCAGTCCATTTCTATAATTGGCAGCCCTTTCATATTTGGGCTCAGGTTTAACCATTTAGGCTTGTCTCCTCTTTCATAAGAATTCCTAACAATATATATTGCCAAAAGCATCATTTATTCCTTTAATGATTCTCTCCTAGGCTTATAATTAATTTTAGTTTTGCCTTAAATATTTTTATATGTCAATTTCCTTATATTTATAAAATTTTGAAGAAATTAACCATTTAGTCCTTATAATTTTCATTAGTTTTTAAGTTGGTTCTTAAAGTCTTTTTTTTTTTTCAAATCACTTCCTTAAACTTCCAAAATGTCAGAAAAATAGTCCTTAAAGGGTAACATTGTTAAGACGCCATCTAAACATTACTAAAATGACTAATGAGGACAATATGGATTATACAAATGACATTTAACTTGCCACTTTGAACTCCATATAATATTAAGGCTATGATGAAAAATTTGTGTCTTTCTCATCTTTTTCCTTCCTCTGAGTCTCTCATTTCTTCTCAACTATCTACCTTTGTCTTCCAACCTCGACGTGTATGTTAAGAAGGCTCCACGGGTGAATAAGAAGACCAAGGCCGGTAAGAATCTCCCTTCATTCTTCTTTTCTTGTTGTGTTCATTTTTTCCCTCTTTATTCAATGGTCTGTGTCTCAACTCTTTCTCATAGTCCCTATTTTAAGTCTCCAGAAACAAGGGTGTTTCTCCTTCTTTCTAGACTTTTGACTCTCTTTCAACTCTTAGCCATTCTCTTCATCCCTTCACCACTATATTTCTTCTGTTGATAGTTCTCTCCCTAGTTCTTTCCTTTAATTCACTTTTCCAACTTTTTCTTTCCTACCTTCTCATGTCTGTACTATATTTCTTCCTATTTCTCTTTTAATTTTTTGTTTCTCCTTGTCCTTTGATGTTTTCTTATCTTTTACTCTCTTGATGCTCTTTAAGGTTTGTCTCTTTTTAATTCTCAATGCTCTTTTATGTTTGTTCCCATTGGCCCAGTGGTTTCACACTTAGGCCTAATCCATGTTTGAAGGTAACAAACCCATTTTTACTTAAAACTATTTTTCTAATTTTCAAATGCGTAAAAATATTGTTATCAAATATTCATATTATTCTGATCCAATATTCTAACACAATATATCATACGTACAAGTTGACTTTCAAACCTTCCCTTTGTTACTGTTGTTACTGTAAACAAGCCATAACAAATATGAAATTTGGCAACTCAAGGTGAAAAGAGAAAAAGACAAGCAAAGCTTTTGATACATTCTTCTTTATCCTAACCTAACGGTCATTTGCATTAAATGAGCTTCAAATTTGAACCAAACTGGTTAAGAGAGGTAGATCTATAAAAGGGAAAGCTTAGAATATGAAGATAATATAAGAAAACTGATCAAAAAATCATCTTAGAGAAAATCATGTTACTGCTTATATTGAGCTTAGTGTTAGGTACTTGAGTTTAGCTTTCAAGAGCCTAAGTTTATTGAGCCCAAAATGTAAACCCTTCTAAGGGTAACCTAAATCATCCTATCTCATTTAAATATTTCTTGAGTGAAAGTTAGTTGAGGGTTAGCTGAGTGAGAACCCATTTGTAATAGTTTAAGGTGAGCTTAAACTTTGTGTTGAGGGTGAGCATTGTAAAACTCATCAGTGTTAGTGTTTAGGGTTATCTAGGTAAAAACCCTATTATAGTGGAAAATTTCTTCAGATAGAAGCGGACTTGATGTAGGACATTGGTTATCTAAACAAGGATAAATCGATTGTGCCCTTTTTTCTTTTTACTGTTTTCAAAAATACTTTCAATCACTGAGATTTTCTTAAGGCACTAAAAACTCTGTTTAAGCACCTGAGTTTCAGTTTTTAGTCTTAAGTTTGCATATTCAAAAATTAACTTTAAGCACCTTAGTTTTCAATTCAGGCACCTAAATAGTAATTTTGAAAATAATTATTTTAAAGAAGAAAAATTATTTGAATTTCTCCTAAGCACTTATTCACCCTTATAGATGCACTATCAATTGGTATTAGAGCCCTAGTTTCTACTAACAAGTGCTTAATTGCACAAAGAAAATATTCGTTTATTACTGTTTATAAGAGAAATAATGAACAATCATCTTGAAGGAGCTTATTTTATTGAAGGTCACTCCACTACCAGACCTTTCTACTTCAATGGGAGCCATTACATACACTAGAAAGCACGAGCGAAAATATTCATTGAAGCAATTGATTATCCAATATGGAATGTTATCATAGAAAATCTAAAATTTCCTATGATTGACGACAAAATGTCAAAGCCTGAAAAAAGTTTAGATTGAAAAAGACATCAAGCTTATACAATTGAATGCATGTGTCATCAGCATCTTATATTGTGTTGTCAGTGGATAAGAATATAACAAAATCTCTAGGTGTGAAACTGCAAAATAAAAAAAGTGGTATAAATTCGAAGTCACACATGAAGGAATGAACAAAGTAAAAGAGACTAAAATTATCATGTTAGTTTGTGAGTTTAAACTATTTCAATTGAAAGAAAATGAAGGAATCAAAGAGATGTTTACAAGATTCTCAGAGATAGTTAGTGACTTGAAGGCACTCAGAAAAGCCTACAATGACTTTAAACAAGTCATGAATATCCTAAGAAGTCTACTAAAACCTTTGCAATCTAAAGTGGACGCCATTGAAAATGACAATGTTTGTGAACTATCATATGACAAATTGTAAGGCATACTTATCACCTTTGAGAAAACTTATCTCAAAAGGCATGAGTTGATGGATAAACAAAAAAGTATCACTTTCAAAGCAGCTGCCAACTCCGCAAAGCATCCAAATGATGATGATGACCTCAGTGAGATCGATCAACAAGAACTATCTTGCTTTTCAAAGAAACTAGAAAAGTATGTTAAAAGGAAATGACAATCATCCAAGCATAAAGGCTTGTACAAAAAGGAGCTAAATAAGGATGAACATGGCAAAAATGTCATCACATGTTATGAATGCGAAAAAGTTGGACATAGTAAACTTGAGGGTCTTTATATCAAGAGAAGGCAAGGCAAAACACCAGTATAGAAAAAATCTTTAGCAACATAGAGAGATAATGTTGAAGATGAGGAAGAAGAGATTGAACAAGAGATTGCAAATCTGTTTCATGTCCACAGATGAGGTAAACTTTAAACCTATTAGTGATAACTTTAAGAAAACCTTTAATGAACTACTAAATCATTTTTTAAAATTACTCATAAAATATGAAAAGGTTACACAATTAAAAATCAAGATTAAGGAAGAAAGAAATGTTTTACAAGATCAACTAAATTATTCTAAAAAGAAAAATAGAAATTTGATTATAAAATTAACCAAGGTTGAAACAGAAAAATTTTAGAGGTTGGAAAATCAAAATCAAGTACTTAAACATAAAAATAAGGCACTTGGAAACTAGGTAGAAGTTCTAACACAAGATTTGGCAAAATCAATCAAAGGAGAAAAAAATTTAAATATGCTCTTAAGAGATTAAAAATACATGTTTCATAGGATAGGCATATGATGTAATGAACAAGTTAGTGCTAAGCTTTATAAATATTTCTTTGTAAAATCAAACTATACTTAGACATGTTATTATCGTTATAAATATTGACATGCTTGCTATGATTGTTAAACATTGAAAGGAAATCAAAAGTGGATTCCAAAAGGCTTAGTTACAAGTAAGGTACCTGAAGCTAATGTTCAAGGACCCCAAAAGATTTAGGTACCAAAACCCAGATAAATTTTACAGGTATATCACATAGGGAAATGATATTTGGATAGTGGGTGCTCAAGACACATGATTGGGGACTCATTAAAATCCATTTCCCTTATTGCTAAACAAGGAGGAATAGTAACCTTAAGTGACAATAAAAAGGATGACATTGTTGTAAAGTAAGTCTTTCACCCAATTGTTTTTTAGATGATGTCTATTTAGTTGAACGACTTAAACATATTTTGCTTAGCATTAGCCAACTTTGTGACAAAGAGTACAAAGTAACCTTTAAATTTGAACTTGACTTGATCATAACTTAAAAAACCCATCCATCTCGATGAGTTCAGCCCAAGAAAAATAAAGCCTGAATAAAAAAAAGACCAAAGTAAAAAGCTCAATTTGTAAAATGGGTCAGACTAGGGCTTCTTTTTAAAGCCTAACTCTAGCGTGAAATGCTCGAATGAACACTTTTTTAATAAGTAAAAACTTATTATCTAAATAAAAATTTAGTGTGATGTGATATTTTAATAAAGAAATAAAAACTAATGCCTCATATTTAAAGGATTTATACAAATACAACAACTCATTTGTATTTACAATTTCTTTATATATAATCTTACATGTAATAATAACAATTATCTATATTATTTATCTCATGTCTTAGTTAACAAATTGATTTAACTATGACTTAAAAAAGCCGATTGGCCCAGCCTAAAAAATATGGATAAAAATCCAAATAGAAAAGCCTGATTAAAATATAGGCTTGTGCTTTTTTAAATCCTGAATTTAAGCCTGATTTTTAAAACCCAACCCGATGATTTGGTCTAATTTGAACAATGCACTATAATAAACAATGACAAAGCTTTATTTATAAGGCAATGACAACAGAATATTTACATTCTGAATCCAAAAGGATTACAAGAAAAGAAAATATCTTATCTTTTCTCTATATTCAGTGACCTATAGATTTGACATAGAAAACTTGGTTATGCCAACGTACATCTAATTTCAAATTTTTCAACAAAAAAGACCTTATGAGAGGACTTCCTTAAATCAATTTTTAAAAAAATCACTTATATGATGCATGTCAGCTTAGCAAATAAACCAAGTCATCTTTTAAAGCTAAAGATAATGTTTCAACTTCATGGCCCCAGGAGTTATTGCATATGGATCTTTTTGGCCCAACATAAACTAGAAGCTTTGGTGGCAAAAGCTATGCATATGTCTTATAAATGACTTTTCAAGATTCACTTGGGTAATTTTTTTACCTCACAAGGATGAGGCTTTTAAATACTTCTAAATATTTTGCAAAAAGATTCAAAGAGAAAAAAGGCTATCACACCCCCAAAGTTTTGGAGTGCAACCGGTACAGATAACAGGAATAACTAGTTCCTGTAAGCTTATCACTATGTTTCTTGATCGAATTATAACTCATACAATAATGTAAATTCATGGAAATCTCATTACCAAGCAGATTAACAATAATATAATTTTACAGAAATTTCAACAGCGTCTCTTCTGTAATTGAGACCTTCTAAACTTGCTACAAATATCTACCCATAAATAACAAAATCCATAAAGGAAAGCTTAACTCTCAAATCATCCAGTAACTAATAAACTATAATAAAATAGGGGAATAAGGAATCTGCCTGTGATCATCCATACTCATTTACAATTATTTACATTTTTGACAATTTACATTAGAACAAAAGTATAAAACCCTAGCAAAATAAGGATTAAAATCCTCTGTGGTACCAGTAGGGCTTTTCTAACCCTCACATTCAGAAAACTGCTCTGGGTGATTATTTGAAATTAAATAAAATATAAACGGGTAGTATTTCAGTAATAAAACCATTACAATATCTTTAGGTATGTAGGGCTCTATGCAATTTAATGCATAATAATTTCCCAAATATCTAATACTATACCTATTGACACTAACCTTTTAAAATGATTAGTCCTTTGTGAATCAACATTTAAATCGTTACCATAATAAGCCATAAACATGCATTAATTACTTGCAATATAACAATAACGGTCATGGATTCATTTCCATGGAAATCAAGTCGGTCAAGGGTATATAGCCCTTAGAAATTATATTTATCAGTTAATGATCCACAGCCCTTAGGAAAAACTTTATCATCAGTTAAGGGTACTAAGCTCTTGGGTATTAGATTTATCGGTCAAGGATCCATAGCCCTTAGGAAACTTTATTATCGATCAAGGGAACTTAGCCTTTGGGTAATTTAAATCAAATGATTGTAAGGCATAAGCTCATGTTATTTAACACATCTAGTACTTACTCTTCATACAACTCTCTTTTTATGCATGGCATTACATACAATTCATAATTCAATACTAATCAAGTCTAGCAAGCTATGCCACCATATAATGATGTAAACGGTAAACAAACATTATATAACATGTTATACGGTTAGAAGAGCTACTACTTACCTGGTGATTGAAGTAGTCTAAATAACATTGCCTCCTTTCTCTTGGTTATAAGATATTTCACCAGATAATCCTTTCTTGCTGGTGAAGGGGGATGGTGGCTGAGCAGTGGTGGTGCAAAGACGATGGGAGGAGTAGCTGGAAGAAGGAAATGAAATGTCCTGCAAAGAAATTGCTCGAGAAGGAGAAAAAGAAAGTGAGGGGCAATTTGGTAAATGTACATGGTAGGACACATGGCAACTTTAGAAAAATTCTGAGGGAGGAGGAAGTTGGGTCTTGAACCCTTGCCATTAGATTTTGGACACCCAGGGTCTTACCACTAAGCCATAGTTCATTATCTAATTAACAACCAACACTATGGATATGTATTCTTTTACTCTTTCTAAGAACAAAAATTTACAAGTGTTATAAAGGCCATCTTATTTCAAGCATCAAAAGTGATCATGGAGAAGAATTCAAAAATAAACTCTTTGAAAGTTTTTGCAATGAACATGGTTTCTCTCATAATTCTTTAGCATTAAGAACTCTATTACAAAATTGAAATTGTCGAGTGAAAGAATAAAACTTTACAAGATATGGCAAGAACCATGTTGTTTGATAATAATCTTCCTAAATACTTCTAAGCTAAAGCCATTAACACAGCTTGTTATAATTTAAATAGATGTCTTATAAGGCCTATACTTCAGAGAATTCCTTATGAGCTTTGGAAAGGAAAGAAACCTAATGTAAGTTACTTTCATGCCTTTGGTTGCAAATGATTTATACATAATAATAGAAAAGAAAATTTAGGAAACTTTGATGATAGGAGTGATGAAATAATATTTCTTAGATATTCAACAACTAACAAGACTTATAGGATTTATAATAAAAGGATCTTAGTTATAGAAGAATCAATGCATGTTGTATTTGATGAATCTAACCCTTCTTTAAGAAATGATGTGCAAAGTGATGAATATATGTAGGATAAGACACCTAAACCTGAGCAACTCCTTAAGAAGACTAACTCAGGCACTGATTAGGAAAAAGAACAAGAACAGATAATAGCTGAAGTTAGCGACATTACTAATGAACCTAGGCACCTGAATGAAACACTTAGTAGTTGAAATTAAAACTTAATGCACTTAGGCAAAACAAGATCTGATATGAAGCTACCCAAAGAATGCAAGCATTTAAGTTCTTATCCCATGCAAGACATATTTAGGAATCCAAATGAAGGACTAAGAACTAGATCATCTTTTAAGTAACCAAACAATCTTGCTTTTCTATCTCAAATTGAGCTAAACAAAATTAATAAAGCTCTTAAGGATGAAAGCTAGATCTAAGCTATGTAAGAAGAGCTGAATCAATTTGAAAGAAATCAAGTATGAGAACTCGTTGAAAAGCTTAAAGATGCATATGTCATTGAAACAAAATGGGTATTTCGCAACAAATTAAATAAGCAAGGTAAAATGGTAAGAAACATGGCTAAACTTGTGGCCCAAGGTTTCATAAAACAAGAAGGTATTGATTTTGAAGAAACCTTTGCTCCTATTGTTAGACTTGAATCTATTCGAATGCTACTTGTATATGCTGCATTTATGAATTTTAAATTATACCAAATGAATGTTAAAAGTGAATTCTTAAATGATTACATTAATAAAGAGGTGTATGTAAAACAAATGCTAGGATGTTAAGATGAAAAACTACCCGACCATGTTTTTAAATTGACCAAGGCATTATATGGGTCGAAACATGCCCCTTGAGTTTGGTATGAAAGGTTGAGTAGCTTTCTCATTGAAAATAATTTTTCAAAAAGGAAGGTTGATACTACACTATTTGTTAATAAAGTCAACAAAGATGCACTAGTTGTTCAAGTTTATGTTGATGACATCTTATTCGGTAGCACTAACGAAAATATGTGCAAAGAAATCTCAAAATTGATGCAGGGAGAATTTGAAATGAGCATGATAAGTGAGTTGATTTTCTTCCTAGGATTACAATTAAGCAAGCTAAAGATGGAAACTTCATATGTCAAATCAAGTATACCAAAGAGCAACTTAAGAAGTTTGGCTTTGAAGATGTTAAACCTATGGGCACTCTCATGAGTTTGGCTACTTCATTAGATAAAGATGAAAAGGGGTTTTGATCAACAAAGATATTAAGCAATGATTAGATCCTTACTTTATCTCACTATAAGTAGGCCTGACATAATGTTTAGCGTATGCAAATGTGCTCGATTTTAAGCTAATCCCAAGAAGTCTTATTTTGTTGCTCTGAAAAGAATTTTTAAATATCTATTAGGCACATAAGAATATGGACTATGGTATCCAAGATCTAACAATTTTAATCTAGCTTGATTAAAAAAGTACTAGTAGCACTTGTCAATTTCTTGGAAGTGCCTTAGTCTCATGGTTCAGTAAGAAGCAAGGATTAGTTGCTCTATCTATTGTAGAAGTAGAATATATATAATAGTAGGAAGCTGTTGTACCTAACTACTTTGGATGAAATAGCAATTAAATGATTATTCTTTACATTATGAGAATATCTTAATCTTTCATGACAACATAAGTGCAATATGCTTAAGCAAAAATCATGTTCATCACTAAAGAACTAAGAACATAGAGACAAAGCAAAATTTCATAAGTGATCATGTTCAACATGGAGATGTTGAAGTCTGCTACATCAAAATTGAAGATCAAATTATAGACAAATTCAGAAAACCACTCCATGGAGATAGGTATATCACTTTCAGAAAGGAAATTGGTATGATAAAAAAACCTTTAAATATTTCTAAGTAAATAGGTACTTAAATTTGAATTTTAGGCACTTGAATTGCGTTTGTTTGTATGATTGCTTTAGGGCACCAAAAGTTCAACTTCAGGCACTTAATTTTACTATATGCTACTTGTTTGATTTAAGTGTTTGAATGCTTTTATTAGGCGGCTGAATTTTTTTATTATTGTGTGCGTTGTATGTTAAGTCATTGAGTTTTAAACTTAGACACTTAAATTTTTAGTTATTGCATGTGAATGATTTAGTGACTGAACTTGAAAAGTCAATCACTTAATGCTCTAAGGCAATGATGTCAACGAGAGATTACACATGGATGGTAACGGTTTGGATAAAAATCAAACTTTTCCCTCCACATGCATTAAATGCTACAGTTACCTTTTCTCTCTCTAACTGCCGCACGCCTATATAAGAGGAAACCTTTTAACTTCCAATATAGTCTTTGATCAATTCTCACATTCTCTCACACTCTGCAAGCACATAATAAGTTTACTTTCTCTCAATAAAGAAATATCTTTCTTTTTATGTGAAAAAGACAACAAGGAGAATTAGTCAAAAGACAAACATAAAAGAGGAGAGCTCTCTGCCTATAAAGAGATATTCACACTGAAAAAGAAAGAACAAAAAAAGAGAAGCATCAGTAGAGGAAGCACAAAGCAAAGCAAGCAATAAAGCAGAACAAATGGAAGATTTTCTCTAAAAAATGCTGACCAAACCCTCGTCGCTAGGGTGTTAAAAGCTAATACTAGATATAAGAATGCACTATAGTGGTGCAATCCAGGTCGTGTTCACTTCAAGGAGTCTAGTTTGTTCTTAGGTAATTTGAATGCAAAAATGCGTGAAGAAATGGGAAAATTTGGGGTTTTGCCTTTGTGTTTGTCAATGAGATTGAAATTGAATAAAATGCAACTTAACTATAAATGTTTTTGACATTTTTTATATGAAATGCGGATTAACAAAATGATTGAATGAAGGAATGAAAATAGTTGGAATTTAATGCAAATGATGATGAATCATCCATTAGAAACTCGATTAGCCTTCCTAGCTTCTTAAAAGATAAATGGAAGTTTCTTTAGAAAACCATTTCCACAAGTGGTTTGAAATACCATTCAAACACTAGGCAAATTACTTTATTTATGAAACCTTTAACCCAAAAGCTCACAACAATATTAGCTGTCTTCTTTAATGCACTAATGGGAGATCAATGTAGAGATGTGAGAATAACTTGAGCAACTCAACCAAGTGTTGTCAAGCTACTACAATCAATCATAAGACATATTATATTTAACCAAACCCAACACTCCTACAATCAAATGTAACAATAATTATGACAACATACATATCAAAACATAAATCTTAGAATCTCATCCATAATATAAAAGTTACAGCAATGTTGTTCAACCTATCAATATAATCAAAATGGTTTAACCTAAACATAATGACTACAAGAAAGGAATGATGGAAAAGATTTAAGAAAATTCCCTAGTTGATGCTCCAAGCTTAGGCCTCCTCAAATCTCTTTTAGGTAAGTGATGTTTAGCTACTCATGGTAAAGAAAGAGGCCTCACTAAGCTCCAAATCACCAAGAACACCTATGAAAGTGCAAAAAAATGATAAAAAGATGGAAAATGAGAGGAGAAGATGAAGAAAGAAGAGTTTTTCAACCTTTCCCTTGGTTATTGAATGCCTCTACTATACAAAAACTTTAGTATTTAATGGGAGGGGAGTTAGGTTAGATATTGCAATTGGATTCTAATGTGAATTAAACATTGTGTAAGTTTGGTAAAGTAGAGTTCGCTGCGATGAGCTACACAGAAATGAATATAAAAAAAGAGACTTTGCCACTGCAAAAATGCATTTTCGCCGTGATGAACTACACAACAAGCACAGTTTGGATCTTTTCTAGCAATTTTATGATTTTCCTAGTCCCCAATTGCAATTTCTTCCAACTAGTCTTTGAATTTGGCCTGTAATGCAAGAATTCAAATATTGTCATATCTCCAATTCAATTAATTTAAGTCAAATTACCGGAAAAATTACAATTTTACACTTAAAAGGCACATTTTGTAGGAAATTGCCTTTAATCCCAAAGTACCATAAGATATTATCAAATCATGCATTTTAAGTTCTTTAAATCTCATAAAACTTTATGAATTGATACTAAATGGCATAAGATCAAATGCCAACCATATTTTTGCTCGAGCAAGCACAAATATATAGAGAAGAACAACCACATAATTTCAAATTACTTAAAAACGTTGTAGAAAAGTGAATTTATGGCATAACCCATTTGTTTTAGATCCACATAGAGCCCCAGAGGAAGCATTTCAGGAACTCTAACCTACTAATTCAATGTTAAAGGAGATAGTCATTGTTAAAGAACCCTAAAGCATTGAAAAAGGAACTCAAGTTGCAAACGAAACTCAGGCACTTAAAGTTGGGATTGAGGCAATGACAAACAGAGAACAAATCCTCAAAATGTCAATGTCATGAGTGCAACAAAAGATGAAACCACTATGGGAACTTAAGTCGTGAAAGGCAAAATTCAAGGGGACAAGGAAACTTAGGGCTCTGAGATTCCAATTTAGGGTCTTACACTCAAGGAAAGGGCAAATGAATATGTCCAACTCACTAGAGCCAAAAAGAGGAAAAGTATAATGAATTAAGGGAAAAGTAAAACGATGAAATTTGGGGCCTTATTTAATGATGATGAAAAGGAAGAATCATTTGATCCAACAGAGTTTTGGTCTAGACTAGAGAAGAAAAAATTCAAGAAATTGTTTGCTTATAAAGGCATTACTCAAGGGAGAATGATGGATTTCCCAAAATTAGAGTAATTGAACTGTGGAAGTATCGAGGAAATCATAGATGTTATTGGATGGACTTTACTATTGGCTATCAAAGAGCCCGTGTATGATGATTTCCTAAGAAAGTTTTAATTTTATACTAATCTGAGAATTTTACTTGATGGATTGTCTATTAAGTCTTTGGTGAGAGGAAAATGAATTAACATTAAAGAGAAAGATATCAATGATGTCTTGGAAATAATCTTTGAAATAAATAATTTATATTTCAGGATAACTTGGCCTGGTAAATATTCTGTTAGTTATGAGAATGCTTAGAATAACATGGTTGTAATATTCATGGAAATTCCCATTTAATGTTTTATTTTAGTATGAAATTTGTTTGGTAAATATTTGCATTCTTAAGAGAAAAGAAAGCATTAGATTTGGGGCAAGAATGAAAATTTAAATAATTGGAGGAAAGTTGGGGAAAAGAAAAATTTAAAAGACTTAATGTATTAATTGAATGAATATAGAACTTAAGAATTAGGCTGACACAAGTGGCTAAGTCTTATTCATACTAACCAAATAGCCCTGGTTCAAACCTAACATGTGCAAGTTAGACATTTTATTTTACTTTTTTTATGATGCTACCATGTAACCTTTATGAAATGACAAAATTTCCCTTCATTCTCTTCCATTTTCACACATGTTTTCTCCTCTTGTCGCACAATAGCATCAGCGAAGCTCCAAGAACATTTTTCCTCCTTCCCTTTTCAAGTCTCGTCAGCTAGCACCTCTACCGTTATCTCTACCATTTTTTGCCAACATCAGCACATTTCTAGTGAGATGCAAACTAAAAAACTCCAAAATTTCTAGCAATAATGTGACATCAACGTAAGGCGCAAATCTGAAAGGAAATTTGCATGATTTTAGTGAGTTTAATCTAAGTTTGTTGAGAGATTTGCTTTATAAGGCTATTTTGTCCAGTTTTTTGTTAATGTTAACTTCTAAATTCAAGATTTTATGGAAGAAATTGAAGATTCTCTCTTAGCCTTGCAAAGAACATGATTAGTGTTAAAAAATTCATAATTTGGATGATTTGGGTAAGTTTCTTGCAAATTTCTTTAAGGCTTCAGTTAATCTCCGTACTTCATTCCTTTCTCCTTCTAATTCAACTTTCAATTTCATGGTTTTCCTTCAAAAATCAAAAGCCCTTTTATGCGTGAAGTAACATGAACAGTGACTAAAATTTGAAATTCAAAATTGGGGCTTAATTTGGAGTTGTGTCATCAAATTTCTTTAGGGGTTTTGATTCTAGGTAAGAATCTAACATTTCCCCTTGGCCAATTTATTGTTTTAGTTGAAAATTTAAAACCCTTTTTTCATGGTAGGGAGTTGAAGCGTTTAAAATGGTGGAATGTGAAGATTTCTTGTTCATCTAGCTTCATTGGACCTCAAAAAGATAAATAAAAATTTTTGGTAGTTTTTGCTTTGAGTGGTAAGTTATTTTGAGAATTTTTCTCAAATTGTCTTAAATTTTGTTGTTGTAAGATGAGGCTTGATGAAGAAAAATTCAATGGAAATGGCTATAATTATTGTATAATTACTTTAGTTATGATAGGTGTAATTTTAAAGTCATTGAATGATATTGACTAACTCAAAAGCTATGTGAAATGGATTAATTGACCTATTTAGGCACATTTAATTTTTGGAGTTGTATATAAATAATAATGTTGAAAAGTGTGTTTTAACACTATTTATACGATGAGAAGCTTTGATGTCTTGTGTTAGAAATAATTCTATTATTAGGGGTGAAAGTGGAAAAGTAACAAACTTAAAGATAATGAAATTGCCAATTGGTGGAAATTTCTATCTTCAGGACTTATGAACATTACTTAAAACTTGGAGTATTTTTCTAAGTGCAATATATAAATATAAATATAAATATATATATATATATATATATATATATATGTTGGTCTTGGTTATGAGTGGAAGAATGAAAACCTTAACATATGAACCATTTATGTCCTTGTGAGCATTTTTCCATGTGTATATGCATGTATTAGTTAGCCATGGCAATTATAATCATTTAAGGGAATATTTGTGATTTTAAAGAAAAGAAGCAATTTTGGATGGAGGTCATTTGATGATGACAAATTACTTGTTAATCAATTTATTATGGGATTACTCATTGTAAATTTATCCGAGCTAGGATGATTATAGTGAGGGACACTATGGTCGTATATTTTATTTTTAGGAGCATAGAGGGTGCACTATATTTAACGAGTAGTAAAGGAGACAATAAGAAAATGAGTTATGTGTGCCTTATCCAGGTGAGTAAATAATGCCAATTACATGTGTTTTCTGATTTATGCAATTCCCTTGTGAAAATAATTGTTATGGAATATCTTAGTACACAAGGACAAACTTTTTGGAATTTAAAAGAACTTTATCATTTTTTTATTCTCTGGATATTTGTAAGTTATGGATTTAATAAGAATCTTATTGAGCATTTGATTAAATTTTAAAAATTTTTGAATTACTTTAATTTTGCATTTTTTGAAGCACTCTGCTGATGTACCTTTAATTTATTTGTTTAGGTATTTCTGATTTATTTTGATTATGCAAATTCTGAATTATTCTAATTTCATATTTCAAAATTCCTCTTATTTGAATTTATGAGTTAAAATGATTATGAACTTATGAAATTTCTAGTTCTGTAATTTGAAGTATTTTGTTTTATATTCAGGAAATACACTGATTATTTAATTATAAAGATATATGATTCTATATATACAATGAACTGAGATTTAAAGATCTAGGTTACTTTTATTTGTCTCTGTGAATAAGTCTGATTCTAAATTTTAGAAACTCCAATTATTAATTATGGATTTTACTTATGTTAAAGAAATATTTGGGAATACATCCAAAACACAACCTTGTAGCTACCAGCAGTAGACGTTAGACATAGTACAGAACGATCTATATTTTGATATGACTGAGCATGTTACTAATGTTATGATATTCTATCATAGGCCTAAGGTCATTATTCAGATTATTCTGAGCTTGAAACTCGTGACTGATATTTAGTTTGTTATGATATGTTAACCTTGAGCTAGTTTAGCATTTTTTGGATTTCTGATGGTTCTATTGGATGCTCTCAATTTGATTTCGATACTTTTATTATGCAAATAATTTTTTTTTATTTTCATTCAAGATTTGTTTATATTTTCATTTAGGATCCCATGTGAAGATTAACAATGTTTCCTCATTTTGTACTATTTATATAAATTATTAAAGGTGTTCAGATTTTAAGATAAATGGTTTGTGAAAAACTCTACCGTACCTAGTCTGTTCCTTCCATTATGTAATTAGTATTATCTGCTCACTAAGTTTTCACTCATCCCTCATTGTTTAACATTTTTAAAATGATAGCACTATTCTGAAGCCCTATTTATGAACTAAGGGCTTAGCAAGTGTCTCTTTGTACGACCCTTTCATTATTCATAAAGGCAAGTTCTTCTTTGTTGTAAAGTCTGTATTTGTGATCTAGTGGCTCCCTTGTATACTAAAAATTGTCATATTTTGTTATTGTGGATGATAGTTATTGGTTATAAATTGAATAAGGTGACCATTTACAATAAGTATCCTTTACTTAGGATAGATGACCTTTTGGACCAATTGGCAAGAGCTTCTATCTTCTCCAAGCTAGAATTGAGATTAGGATATCATCAATTGAAAATTAAAGCTAAATATGTCCCAAAGATAGCCTTTAGGACTTGGTATGGACATTATGAGTTCCTAGTCATGCCTTTTGGCTTAACTAATACTCCAACTATCTTTATAGACCAGATGAACAAGAGTTTTAGACCATACCTAGACAAGTTTATGGTAGTCTTTATATATGACATTCTCATTTATTCAAGGAGTCTTGAGGAACATCATAGACATCTTAAGCTAGTCCTCTAAACTTTAAGAGAGAAATAATTGTATGCTAAGCTTAGTAAGTGTGAGTTTTGGTTATCAGAAGTCAAATTTTTTAGTCATGTTATCTTTAAGGAAGGAGTAATCGTAGATCCAAGTTAAATAGAGGCAATAGTGAATTGGGAAAGGCCTAAGTTATTCACAAAGATTAAGAGTTTCTTAGGTTTAGTAGGATACTATAGAAGGTTTATTAAGGGATTCTCCCAATTAACAATGTCATTGACTAAGCTAAGTAGGAAAGATCAGCCATTTATATGGGATGATACATGTGAGAGTAGTTTTAATGAATTGAAGGCTAGGTTAACTTATTTACCAACTTTAATCCTACCTAACCCTAGAGAAAGTTTTACCATTTATAGTGATACCTCTAAAAAGTGTTTAGGATATATTCTTATGTAACAAGGTAGAGTAGTAGCCTATGCCTCTAAACAACTTAAACCGCATGAAGAAAATTACCCTACTCATGACCTAGAGCTAGCAGCTGTTATGTTTGCTCTTAAGATTTAGAGACACTACATATATGTTTCCAAGTTTGAGGTTTATAGTGATAATAAAAGTTTGAAATACTTGTTTGATTAGAAAGAGTTGAATATGAGACAAATGAGATGGCTTGAGTTCTTAAAAGACTATGATTTTACTCTTAGGTATCATCTAGGGAAAGCAGACGTGGTTGTTGATGCCTTGAGTAGGAAATCTATTCATATAACATTCATGATGGTTAAAGAACAAGAATTGATTGAGAATTTTAAGGATTTGGGTCTTTCTATTTCCATGCAACCTTTTGGTCTTTATGTGAGTAAAGTAAGGATTCAAGATAACCATAAAGATCAGATTAAAATATGCTCATACCTCTGATCCTTTCTTGGTGGATCTTAGAGAGCGAATTTCTTAAGGAAAATCTGAAGAACTTAGCATATCTGAAGATAAGATGATTAGATACCATGGTAGGATGGGTGTACCAGAAAGAGGAAATATAAAAGAAATCATTTTAGCAAAAGCCCATAAAAGTAGGTACAACCTTCATTTGGGAACCACCAAGATGTATCATGATCTTATGAAATCTTTTTAGTGGCTTGGAATGAATTCAAATATAGCTCAATATGTGGCATAATGTCTTATATGTCAGAGTGTTAAGGTAGAATACCAAAAACCTACTGGGTTACTACAAACCTTAGAGATCTTAAAGTGGAAATGAGATATGTCGATGGATTTCATTATAAGCTTGCCAATAACATCCTCTGATTATGATTCTATTTGGGTGATAGTTGATAGGCTAACTAAGTTTGCTCACCTCGTAGCCATTAAGTCTACCTATACTTTAAATAAATTAGCCCTAACATGTGTTAAAGAAATAGTTAGATTACATGGTGTGCCTAATAGCATTGTTTCATATAGGGACCTAAGATTTACACCCAAATTTTTGAAATCTTTATAGAATGCCCTTAGAACTAAACTTCATTTTAGCACTACCTATCACCCTCAGTTTGATGGACAAATAGCAAGGACAATTCAAATCCTTAAGGATCAGTTTAGAACTAAACTCCATTTTAGTGAAGAAAGGGAATTGGGATGCATATCTACCTTTAACTGAGTTTGCCTATAATAATAGTTATCACTCCAGTGTCTGTATGGCTCCTTTTGAGGCTCTATATGGAAGGAAGTGTAGGTCACCTTTGTGTTGGGTTAAACTTGAGAAAGGAGTTTATTAGGACCAGATATTGTTGACCATACTACTAGACAAATTAAACTTATTAGAGATAGACAAAATACTGCCCAAAGCTGGCAGAAAATCTACGTTGGTAGAATAAGGAGACCCTTAAAATTTGAAATAGGTGACCATGTATTCCTTAAAGTTAGTTCATTCACAAGTGTGAGGTGGCCTTTGAAATTCAAAAAGCTCAGTCTTTGTTAAATTGGTTCTTTCCAAATTCTTGATCGGATAGGACCTATGGCTTACAAACTTGCCCGTCCACCCAATCTTTCTCAAATCCATGTTGCTTTTCATGTACCATAACTTAAAAAGTACCAACCAGACTCTTCACATGGCATAGAGCATAAGTCAATGCATTTACAAGGCCATCTATCATTTAGTGTGAAACCAGATCGGATTATTGATACCAAGGTTAAACAGTTGAGAAATAAGAATATATACCTAGTTAAAGTGGTCTGGAAGAGAATGTCATTTGAAGAACCTACATGGGAGATAGAGAAAGAGATGAGGAAGACATACCCTCAATTATTTGAGTAAGGTATATTTGATTTTGAGGGCAAAATTCCTTAAAGTAGTGGAGATATTAATATCCAAGCATTTTTAAGTCTATTTTATTTGAAAATTTAAATTTATTAGGAGTTTATCAAATATATACTAGGACCAATTAAGTGAAGGTAAATTTTAGCAAGGTAACAAATGATTATTAATTAGCTTATAAAAATTTAAGATGCTAAGAAAATGGAATTTAAGGGACTAAAGTTGTCTAAATATAGTTTTACCCATTTGCTTCTTTATCGACCAAAAGGAACTTAGAAAAGTAAATGAGCATGGAGCTTGTAATTAAAGTAGTGGGGCCCACATGTCGAAAAGTTATGATATGTATTTAATGGAATTCATTTCACGTAGGACCCACAAACATTAATTATGTGGTTCTGCGTTTGACGCTCTATAAATCTACTCGCTTTTCCTTTTGCCTTTGTCCATCAAAACTAAAGAAAAAGAGAGTGAGAGAATGTTTTGGCTATAGGAAAGAAGCATTTTGTTGAAAAATCAAATTTGCACAAGATATTGCTTGTTTAGAGAGTTTAAAAGATGGAGTTAGGCACCATAGTAAGAAAAAGTAAGCTTAAAACTCAGGTAGCTAATCTTTATCCTTAAAACTTGCATTTTATTACACTGATTAATTGTTTGATGACAATTTTGTTTATGATTTTTTAATGGCAATTGCACTTTGGACTACTTGTTGGTTAGCTATACCATAATTGTTTGATGGCAATTATGTTATGATTGTTTGACGACAATCAGTTTATAGTTGTTTGATGGCAATTACATTATGATGGGACTATTTGGTATGTCTATGCTTAGAGCCTTATGTTGGTATGGGACAACATTAGGGTAATTGACCATGTAAAGTCCTTATATGATCATTTAAGTAATCTTGTATGTAGCATGGACTATGTGTAGTCCTTGTTGATAAATTGTAAGTTTTAAGGCTAGAATTTTATGTTGTGAACTATGATTAGCTATTGAAATATTCATCTCATCCATCTTTTGTATCCAATAAAAAAATTCCAAGTGCACAAGATGCTTCACAAGATGCAGGGCCATAAGTTTAAGAAGTTGTAGTGATGCTTAAGTTACCTATGTGTATTTTGTGATGTATTATCATAATTGTTGACTGTTATGTGAAGAAGTTATGTATATTTATCTAGTAAATAGAAAGTAGAATGATTGTATATTCTCTTGTAAATTGTTTAGTAAATGTTTAAAATTAGATACAAAAGTTTAATTATGGAGCTTTTTAGTATTTTGGGACTATGTATTTTCTATTATAAATCTTTAATTGCTCTAGATATATCAGTAAATTGGGTGAAGTATTTTTAGGTTATTACACCTATCATGTCTTCTTCCTTTAGCATTCCAACAAATTGACCAAAAAAAAAAAACATTCCAACACAATATCTCATAAGTACAAGTTAACTCCCAAACCTCCCCTTTGCTACTACTGCTACTATACGAAATAAGCCATAAAAAGGAAAGCTCAGAAGATGAAGATAATAAAAGAGAATTGAACAAAAAATCATCTGAGAGAAAATCATGTTACTGTTCATATTGAGCTTAGTGTCAAGTACCTGAGTTTATTGAGGCCAAATTGTAAACCATTCTAAGGATAACCCAAATCATCTTATCTCATTTAAATCTTTCCTGAGTGAAAGTCAATTGAGTTAGTTGAGTGAAAACACATTTGTGATAGTTTGATGTGAGTTTAAATCTTGTGTAGAGGGTGAACACTATAAAACCTATCAATGTAAGTGTTTGGGGTTATCCAAGTAAAAACCCTATTATAGTGGAAAATCTCTTCAAATAGAAGGGAATAGGATTTAGAGCAGTGGTTGTTTGAACCAAGATAAATCAATTGTGTCCTCTCTTCTCTTCATAGTTTTAAAAAATACTTTCAGTCACTAAGATTTTCTTAAGGCATTACAAATTTCTTTAAACATCTAAGTTTCAATTTTCAATCACTAAGTTTTGCATATTCAAAAATTAACTTTAAGCACCTAAGTTTTCAATTCAGGTACCTAAATAGTATTTTCAAAAATAATTATTTTGAAGAAGAAAAATTGTTTGAATTTCTCTTAAATACCTATTCACCCCTTTTAAGTGCACTATTAATTCCCTCCTTTTCAAAACCAACCCCTCACCTTCTCATATCATATTCTCCCTCCTTTCACTCTATAAATCTTGGCTACACACCTACTCCTTTCCTGTGTTGTTGCTTTCCTGTAGGTCTCACCCTTGCCATCTTTTCAGCTTTTATTCCTTCAACCTTTTTTTCTTTTAACATTTTCTTAGCCGTAGCCTTGTAGCATAACACCTAAGTTCTTGGTGAGCTTGTTTCACCTTTTGTCATTCGTTAACTATCAAGGATAAGTGCAAAAGATGAAGAAAGTGAGCAACACTCGAAGAATGAATAAAAGGGTACCCGAAGGAGGAAAGTGCGATATCAGAAAAAAGGAGATTGACTTCACTTGTGAAGATGTTGGGAAAAAGTATCCTAGCCAATGAAGTAATCGGTTGAAAGGGAAAGTATTTGTTGCTGCACCAATTCTTCTCCCTTAAGCTTTTTTCTAGCCCTTCTTTCGCATTAACAATTGCTTGAGGGTTTTTTTCGCTTCAACCTTTGCCTTCTAATTCATTTAGCCTCAACTCAGCATCTATGTGTATTGCCAAATGAATTTTGTTAACCAAGTTACCATTTCACGAGACGGTTTTAAGACGAATATGGATAGACCAAGTATAAGAACAAGGATATCTAACTTAAAAATTGATGTAAACTATGGACCAAATAATTAATTCTCACGAAAAGTTTTCTATATCTTCTTAATTATTAATGTCGCTTAAATCATTACAAAATTTTCCCTTATCAAGCACGTACGTAATCATTGAAGAATGTGAACATGTATATTTCATCTTATAATAGAATTGCAATGTATTATTTTTACTATAACCTTCTCTCTTTACTTAATTTATTAAGTGTAATATTAAGCTAGATATTCATGTTCACAATCACATTTATCTTCTAATGGCTACATGTTTGAGAAGTTAGCCAATTAATTTAAAAATAGATTAGACTTATATATCATTCCTTATATTTTTTATTATGTTATTTTTTAATTAAAATAAGAGAAGTGTATAGCTAACTAATAATAATAATATATGATTTTATTATAAAATAATATAATTATCTACAATAATCATCTAAAGGTTTGAAAAACTATACACTTATCATGTTTTAATTGAAAAATAGTATAACAAAGCTACAAGATAGACTTGCATATAAGTTTTTTTTTCAAGTTAACATTAACAGTCAGATAGACTTGAACATTTTTATTAACCTGTAATCTATTAACAATATTTGAGATGAAATTAAAACTGCAATTAATGGCGTCATGCGATGCATAGTGTATAACGGCGAGTTTGTGGCAAACCTGATGAACACATTTCCCATGCATGAAGAAAAATTAATGGTATGCCCTATTTGTTGAAAATAAAAGAAACAAGTAAATAGATACAGAGGAAACTGCTGATCGCATTTTTCTTGGGGGAATAATTTCTTCATTTCTTCCCTCAACATTGAGTACAAACGGAAACTTAAAAGGCCAAATTTGAAACCCTAATGTACAACAATTAAATCTTCTTCTTAAATTAGTTTCAATTGCTATCTCTCTTCACTTACAGTTGGTACTTGGTAAGAATTGATCAACTATATAGCCTTGTGTGTAAAAGTGGTGTCATCTTCCCCACAAACCCAAAATCTGATCCTTCCATTAATTTATTCTCTTCTTTCTGTGTGGGCTTCCCTTAGCACAAGACCTATATATATATTTATATGCACTTTCAATTCACAGTCTTCTTCATTATTAACCCTTGATTTTCCTCAATGCAAAGTAAGCCAACACCCTATACCCCACAAACATTATAAACAAAGCCCCAATGCTTCCCAACGGGCTTATTTGGCCCACCACATCTTCTTCCACAAACTTGCAGCTTCCTCTATCACTGAGCACGCCATTAGAGCAACCAAGAAACTCTGATATTCTCTTCCCATCACCATACTGGATATTGATCAGAAGCCTATAACAGTAAAAAGTTGAGGACATATACTTAAGCCAGCTCATACATGAAGGCACCTTGTGCACGTAATACCCTCCGATCAGAACGAACGCCAGCATTACCACCGCCGCCACGGTGGAGGCCTGCTTGGAGTCCATTATTGCAGCTCCGAGGAAAAGCCCGAGCCCTTGAGAGACGAGCACATAGCCCAAAACCACTAGCACGGTGAGGACGAAAGCCCATGGGTCGGGCCTGAGCCCGCCCATCCAGTAAGTCAAGGTGAGGAAGATGAAGGGGAGGAGGAGCTCCATGGGGAGGTCGCCGACGATACGGGCCATGAAGTAAGATGAGAGTGTGTACATACCAGAGGCTCGCTCCTTCATGAAGATGGCTCGGTCTTGAGGGAAGGCGAAGACGGAGTTGAAGGACGGGAAGACGCCCCAGAAGATGGAGATGAAGAAGAGGAGGCCGAGGCGGTCCTGGACGTCCCGGAAGTCGGAGTGCCACCACATTAGGCCGGCGAGGAGGGAGGCGGCGATGACTTGGAAGACTCGGAGGCGGTTGAAGGACTCGTGCTTTCTTTCTTTGAGGCTTCTTTGGAGCAGAATGGTGAATTGGTTAAACCAGTCAGAGAGAGTGATTCTGTTGTTCTTGTTACTGTATCTACGTTCTTTGGAGGTGATTTCTAGAGGATGATGATGAGTTTCTTTTGTAGGAGTGTCCATGTTTTGCATTGCATCTTTTATCCTAGGAGCTAAAATTGTGTTATAGGAGTGAACTAGGGTTTGCTTTATGTTTGGCCTGTCTCTTTCACTTGTATTGTCCACTTGACAAACACCTGCAGAGAAAATAAGATCAAGTTTCATTAATTAACACCTATTGAAGAATTACTACCCCATCAAACAATGAAATTCTGATCAAGAACACTCAAGATGAAAGTTATGATGCATATTTAAGAGAAGTTTCACTAACAATTTTGGTTCAGTCAAAGGAGCTAGATTTAGTAATTGAAGCCGTCGAGTTTGAAGTAACTCATGGTAGTGTGTGAAATACCATTTTAACTGATCAAAAGCAAACTCTCAAGTGAAAACTTATCAATAATTCTATGAAAGCCGTAACTAGAGCTTAAAGTGTTTACAGAATTCAGATCTACCTACTTTTTGCTTAAATTTCACTCAATGCAACAATGATTAACTTTCAGTTTACTTGGTGAATTAGAGGCTCGAAAATTACATTAAAGACTATTTTAACTTACAATATTAATTAACTCAGTACTCAGGAATGGATATGTTATAATCTATAGCTGATATGGCTGATCCTTCAACTCATGTTGGTTCATTAACTAGAGCACAAGCTAGCATATTAGTGGCTATTTGGAAAGGCAGGATCAAGGATAATTAAGCAAAATCAAGTCAAAACACCACGATGCATATATTATTTGTTTAACATTAAAGGGTTCAATCTATAGTTGCATTCCATAAATTGAAGTGACCAATATAGAAAACTAAGAGTAAAGTATCCCACTGGCAAAGCAAAACAAAAAGAAAACTGATAAGTTCAGACATTGAATTCTCTTTTGAAAAACAATAATGCTTTATCTTGCTTTTGGCTGCCGAGAAGAATAGCTTATTCAACTTTATGAAAGAAAGATAAGGAGCCACGACACTGAAAGAAAGAGAGAGGGATCAACCTTCCTATGAAAGATCCTTATCTACGCAACACATTATCTCGATCAAAACTATAATAAGATTCAATCAAATAAAATATATAGAAGATGATAGCTGTAGCATGAGGAGCGGAATCTTTTCACGGAAGAATATTGAAACAGAAGAAAAGAATGGACAAAAGCATATGTATATATGTATTATATATATAGAAAATATATATGTGTCGCAAATTAATGAATTAGTTAGGCATTTGATTATTCTTAAGGGACATATTTAAGTAGGATACATAGTGGAGCATGCAAAAGCTGACTTGTGTTTGGTGTATATATACACACACACACACATACATGGTGAGTCTCCACTAAGATTGGTGCCGTCACTGATATCAAAGTTTGGGCCACCACTTGCTCCCACTTTGATCATTTTTTGTATAATATATATATCAATATGCTTTTAATCCCGTCTATTTCAATCTTTATGTCAATATATGCTTCACTTTTGTGGGAGAGATGTTTATTATAAGGATGAATTAAAGGAAGCCCAACACGTGTAGGTCTTCAACAGATCCTAATATATATAAGATACTTGAAAAAGTTGGAGCAATTCAAAAGAAAGAAAAAGAAATAAAGTGAAGCATAAAAGGGAATCATCCGTAAGAGTGCGACCACATCATTGTCAAAGAAATTATGGTCAAATTTTGACATGTGTAATGATTAACATGGAACATCTAATACCATTTTCAAATGGAGCAATCCCACTGCTTAAAAACACATTTTTCTAATAAATCAAGTTAAATTAATAAATTGGTGTTTAAAGATTATTGATCCCATTTATTCTCTAACTTTACTGGTACGATATTGATTCTTTAATTTTTTTTTTAATCCTAATCAAATATATCATAATAAACCCTATTGTGTACATAAAGTTGATAATTTAAATATATATATATATATATATATGTACATATTCAAATTAAAAAATAAAAGATTATTTAACACAAAATAGACTTCTAAACCTAATCCAAACAACATATAAGTTTAATTATTAAGTATTTATTAGTTATCCGCACAATAAAGATACTTTAAGAAGTTGATCTCTTGGTGCACACAACATGTACAGGTACAAAGAAACAAACATAAACAAAAATCTAATATTTGAAAACATATATAATGATGATGACCCAAAACCCAACTTTAGTACCTGCAATATTATAGATCACCCATGAAGTTTTGTTACCCAATAAAATTGAAGACAACAATGGTGGATAAAGATTATGACATATGAGAACAACAAATTCAAGGGCAGAGATTGATTTAACGTGCCACTTTTTTCAAAGTGCTAGCTCTCTAATTTATAGCTTTTTAAACAACAGATTGATTTTGATGATTGCTCACGCTATCAGTGTCGTCATCGTCTCAAAATCCAGAGTGTATATAATTATGGTGCCCAAGAATCAATCAAAAGGGGTTAAGAGAGGCACAAAACCCTAATAATCTTTTAATTTAATTATGCCTACTATGATTTTGAAAACCATTATAAAAGAAAGTACCTAGTCAAAGAGCACTAAGTAATCTCAAACACTATTGGTTAATTTATTCAACAATTGTAAACTATGCTTAGTGACATATCCAACTAACTATCTTAACACTAATACGTAACTCCCAGTCCACTACTTGAGCATTTCCTAGCTTTTATATTCCATATGTCCTTCTCTTTTTTAAGTTTTAACCATAAACTACAAAATTGCTTTGACCCACATGGCGTTACTTTTCAATGATGTTATATCGATCTAATCTAGTCGTACCAAATATATAAGACCAATAACGCTACAGGATTCATTAAATAAGAGAAAAGGGGTCATATATATATATCCCTTGATACATATCCATGCTTCACTACTCTAATGTGTTTTATGTTTGAACTTGAAAAGATCGAAACGAGAGAATAAGAATAAGAATAAGAAAAATATATAGTTCCCCACAAAGAAAAACTTTGTTTTTCTTCATGCTGCATGGATTACGAATTTTAAATTAATGATACTAATTTTAGACAAAGCAAAAGGAAGAAGGTGGAAGAAAAAGCAGGCGAGGGGGCAAAATATTCCAACAAACAAGTTCAAAAATAGAAAGAAATTTGCCGAAATTACATGCCATAACATAACGTATACTACTATCGGCTCCTAGTGGGTATTTTTGCAATAATTTAAGGTATCTTTTGTATTAGTTTATGACACATTTTTAAGTAAATTTGATCCATAAAAAACTGATAAACAAAAATAGAAAATGTAAGTTCTAATAAAATAAGTAAACCCAAATGCCTATTTCCGACAGGACAACAAAAGAAGTTTTGATTCCAATGGATGTGTGGTGCAAAGCATATATATTAGGTCGTCATGTTATTCCATTTGAAAAAGATATGGTTACATATGGCTAGCTACATAGGGCCCATATATACCTCTCTACAAGTCCATGATGAAATCCACCTCAATAATTCTCTTCCAAACAAGGAACAAGTCCAGACTCATACAAGAACGACACGAAGTATTTGGTAAGAAAATTGAAAGCTTTCTTTAAGGTTGATATTTCCCTTTTCTTCAATTAACTTTCTAGCCTTCCAAGGAAAGCTTGTTCTTTTTAAAATGATGTCGGTCTAGTTATCTTATCATATCCCTCACTGCCTCCCCAAAAGAATATTTCTCCAAAAATATCATTTATCTTATAAAAAAAATATATCATTTATGTTGCGTAGGTTTCTCTCCATTCCCCTCATAATTCATCACCTAACATTTTAGAGACATATATAAACTCATTCATCTATATTTTTCACACATATATAATTCAAGAATTTATTTATATTAAGATTATATTTTTTTATTATTAATTCCGTTCATTATCCAAGTTCCGAAATCTTAAAGAGAAGTATATATACGTAACAGCTTAATTTGAAATTATGTGACATGTGGAATAAAATTTTCTGTTAGAGAAAAAGATATATATACTTAGCGTAAAGGGTCAACCTCAGTACGTCATGCTTGGTTGGAGGAGGTTTGGCCTTGTGGCAAAAATAAAGATGAAACACACTTGAATTGAAACATTAACAAGTCAAATCAGGTTGGCCCTTGAGAAAAAGAAAAGATTAATAACAAGTGGCTAAGGCTAACTGGCTAAGAGAGGCAAAGCAAGAAAAAGCAGAGGAAGTGACAGTGATGAGCTCCAAAAAAAGAGGACACGTGGTATCCATATCAAGGAATTTTTCCCACTCACTGAACCAACCCTATACAAATATCAACTGCAAAATCGAACAAAACCCAGTCAGCTTATATATCTAATCAATATCTTTCTCCCACCCAGAGACTTCTATCTTTTCCTCCATATTCAAACCCTAAAATAACCCATTATTATACTTACCATCAATCTCATAGCTATAAGTTAGGAACGTGAATTCAATTCTTATCACTATTTTGTCATGTAGTGTGTGATTAAACGAGGTGAAGAAAGAAAGAGCTCAATCAACGAATGAATGATGAGGGAGATGAGAAGGATATTGTTGTGTTGTGTGTGTTGTTTCATATTGCCAGCAATTATGACAACAAGGATTTGCGAGGAAAAAGCATAGATAGGGTTATGGAAGAAGCCACATAATGTGTGCCACATGGTGTTGTCCTTCGCGACCTTAATGACGTTTTTATTATTAATTCCTTCATAAACCCACTCACCTCCATATCATGCCCCATATATATATATATATATATATTCTAATCCTCACACACAATCCCAAACAGTACATACCTACAGAGTTTCTGTCTCATTGCACCAAGCCTACGAAGCATCCTAGCTACATGGTTAATTAAATATATGTCGAATAATTTTGTCGAGTAAACAAATTTAAATTTAAATTATCCTTCACATTATATGTTATGTAACGCGTTCAAATACATCTGTATATTTTTGTCATATTACAATTATCTATATATCTAGGTAGCTTCAAAGTAACAAACAGATTCTCTAACAAGAGAGCATGATACCCTTCTCAATGACGACGGATTAAACCCCAGGATAAATTCAACTTTTGTATTCTAAAGGTGGCAATATATAGTTTACAATAATTATTAGAGTAGATTATATTATTTTTAAAAATTTTAGCAAATACGAACTAATACTTCTCGTTTGATAATTTATCATTCAACTCGATCTCCTACAAACATAATTACTGTATTAAGAAGATAACCACAAGTCTTAAGTAAACGCTTGACGTCAACTTAAGTATCTTTATTAACTGACCAGGAATCAAATTACAATATTTTAAAAGTAAATTAGAAATAAGTATTATTACAACATATATATATATATATATATATATATAATATTCTCTTTTTTTTTTTTAATGATTTGTGGGGTAATTTGTCATTGTACTTTACCATCTTGACCGGGCCGGGTCCAAACTCATGGGCCCTATTTCTTTTTGACCCGATTCATGAGCATAGCTACTTTACAGTAACACTAACAATCAAGAAGCCACTTGCGAGGAAAGCAGAAGAAAGTAGAAAAAAAATTAAAAAAAATAATACCAAACAAGCAGATAAACGGCAAGAAATTTAAAATAATAAAAAAAGAAAGAAAGTTAGACGTACCGTTTGCGAGATCAAGCAGAAAATCGGCGGGGTTCATGGGGAAAGACGGCTTGAAGCCAACCGACTCAAAGTAACTCATAGCTCGGCTCCCCTTCCCGAAGTACAAGCACTGCCCTTCCGACAACACCAACACCTTATCGAACATCTGGTACACTCGGCTCGACGGCTGGTGCATCGACGCCACCACCGTCTTCCCCTTCTGCTGAGCCAGCGTCCCCAGCGTCGTCACCAGCCGATGCGCCGCCGTGGAGTCCAGCCCCGAAGTCGGCTCGTCCAGTATCAGCAAGCTCGGGTTCACCAACATCTCGTGAGCTATACTCACTCGCTTCCTCTCTCCTCCCGAAACCCCCCGAATATAGGCGTTCCCGATTATGGTGTTCTCGCATTTCACCAGCCCCAACTCCGCGATAACCGTCTCCGTCACGGCGATCTTCTCCGCTTTCGATAGCGTCCTAGGGAGACGAAGCAGCGAGCAGAAGATCAAGGTCTCGCGCACGGTGAGGTGAGGGTAGAGGACGTCGTCCTGCGTCACGAACCCCGTTCGGCGGACAACCGACTTGGTGAGTTTGGATCCGTTCGCAAGGATTATTCCGGTGAGACCGTGTCCTTGAAGCCTTCCCGCCAGTGCGTTCAGGAGCGTCGATTTCCCGCTCCCCGACGGGCCAAGGACTGCGAGGATTTCTCCCGGCGACACCATCCCCGTTACACCGTTCAGTATCGTCCTCTCCTGCGCCGTTGATCTCCCATCCGAAGGCGGCGAGGCGAACATTCGCTTTATGCTGCTCCCTCCTTGCTTGGCATCTATCTTCACTCGGTATCCCACGTCCACGAACTGCATGAAATTCAAGAAACCAAGAAAATTCAATTCCATAGTTGAAAACAGTAGAAGGCCAATCGAGTTATGACTCTGTGAGGACCGAGTCAAACCTTAAGACTTAAAAGAGTACCTTGAGAGTGATTGGATAAGAGGAAGACAATAAAGAAGGAAGGTCATGCGACTCTCGAGGGCCGTGTTTGGGAGGAGAGGCTGTTCCGGAGGAGTTTGCATTGGGATATTCTCTTGCACCAAACGCGGCGTTTGGTGTTGGTGAAGTTGAAGCTGTTGGAGTTGGCATTATCTTGGAGTGCACAGTACAGTACTGTGAAATCAGAAAAGAAGGAAACGTGAAGGTGTTTTTATAGTTTGCAGATGAGAGAGAGAGACAGAGAAAGGGTAGAGAGTGTGCGTGAATGAATGAAGAAAGGAGACCAAAGGCGGGGAAGGGGAGGGGGGTATTTAAGGCGGGGGGATGAGGACCCATAATGGGAGTGCCACGTGGAGGGAGGAAGGGAGGATGCTACGTGGCAGGCAATGGAGGGCCAGTTGGCAGCATTTTGAAGAGCGTCGTGCAAAGTGGCCACTTTTGATTTTTCCTTCTTTCTGTCTGCTGTATCATATCGTTTTTTTCCATGATTCTCTATTTCTCTGTGTTTTGTTAAATAACAGAGACTGAAAAAGAGAGAGAGAGAGAAGGTGGAGCAATTATTAGAGGACAGGACTTACATCTCCCAGGATCTTAATTACTGTTCAGAGGTTGAAAATCTGAAAGATACAGAAGCATGAGCTAGCTGTGGAGCATGCTACTGCATATAAATTCATAGCAGCTTTATGACCCATGATATTTTCTTCTCCTCTTTCTGTTAAAATTTGTGTGCGTATACATATTTTAGTTTTCTTAAATATGTTCTCGCACTTATAATAAAATTATTATTTCACTCGCTGATTATGTAAAAGTTTAAAATAAATTATCGTTTATTAAATAATATTATATTTAATTAATTTTTTTAAATATTAAATTTAATCTTTTAATTTTAAGATTTAATGTTTAGTAAAAAAATTAAATTTGATTTAAATAAAGAGATTGTTTTGTATAAATTTAAGTATGTGATGATTGATTTGTTACAATTAAATTATAAGATATGAATTTTGAACATTTTATCATTTTAATGAGGAAATAATTAAAATGATAATTTAATTTTTTAGATTTATAATTTAGTAAATAAACTAAATTTAATCATTTTCTAGAAAAAATAGAGGAATGACATTTGTTAAAAAATTATTTTAAACATTCTAATATCAAATAGGACCCCACTTCTATACTTTGAAATAATTTATTCTCTCATAAATATATATAATAAATCAATCTTTTAAAAATTTTATATTATATAAAATTAATTTTTATTAATTTAAAGAGATGAATTATTTTTATATAAATTTAAATTTGTATGTGACTAATTTATTATAATTAATTTATAAAATATAAATTTTAAAATTTTTATTTTAATAAATAATTAATTAAAATAATAATTTTATAATAAATAATACCTAATCTTGTTTGTTAATGTTATGAGTATGGAGTTGGAGTGGACGAGGGATGAACAGAAGAAGAATGGGAAGCATGAATGCAAACAACATGGCCTTGTGATACTCATTTATTGCATGCATCATCGGGAAGGACTTTACTGGATATTGCGCCCCACAGTTTTGACCGCATGTTTTGGTAAAATATTTTTAATTTTTTAAAATTTTAAATGATTTCATTTAATTAAACTTTAAAAGAAAACATAATAAGATAATTATTTTATGATTTATTATTTTCTTAAGCAATTTATTTACCTAGTATATTTTATTGTTACACTTATATCTAACAAATTGTTAGCACTAAAAAATAGTTGAATAAGTTCACAATATTTGCCAATACAAATGATTAAAGAGCTTTATTCGAGTATAATCCTATTTCATTTAGATTTAATGGTTCTATCAAAATCACTATGAAAAATAATAAATGCTAGTATTTTTTTCCATGTGGTTATCTCTTAATAAATAAAACAATTGTGTATTTAAAATTAAATTTGACACGATATTTATGTATGTTGCTTGTCTTTTCTTTTTTCAAAATACCATGTATAATTATAATTATAATATTATTATTGCCATCCACTATATTTCACAAACAACGTGCACTATTCTTTAACATATAAATTTTTATTATTATTATTATCATTAATTAAGAGATGAAATGTGACCAAATAATAATAAATTATTGATTCAAGTATACATGTAATTTTTCACATTAAATAATAATACGTATATTATATTTCAAACAGAATTTCCTTTAAATTACTAATATAAATCTTGGTATTCTTTTTATGCAGACCTGAAAACTTTTAAATGAATAATCGGCAGAATTAAATCACAAATTTCTTTGTAATGCTGATCTAATTAAATAATTATATATAAAATAAAATCATATGTAAATATCACTTCATTATGATTTTCCTTGGGAGCCTCTGGATAAAAAAAAAAAAATCTCAACATGGTCATAAAATTAATTAAAGAAAGTATAAGAAGAATTCTGAGCTAGCTAAAAGTGTAAAATTAATTAACTAAATGACTAATATATTATGTAGAGGTAAGTTTTAAATATTTAATAATTTGGATTTTCAATTTAGTGTAATGTTTAAAAATACAAATATTAATTTAAAATTATAGAAACTACATTAAAAACTAGAATAAATTATTTTGGCATTCAATTTTTGATATTTAAAAATTTAATAGGATATAGTACAAACTGAAAAAAAATCTCTTACAATAAATGATCACATGTCGGAATGGAATCCAAATCTCCTCTAGTAATACTGGAAGGGATTGTTTTTCCTGTAGAACGAGGGTCCTCAATTTTTGTATAAAATATATTTTTTAAAAATAAAAAATAATATTTTTATAGATAAATATATATTTATATTAATTTTTTTTTTATAAAAAATGATATGTAGTTAAAAAATAAAAAAAATTGAATTATTTTTAACCTCTCACATTTTGTTTTGTATATTCTAGAGTCTATTTTTTTAACTAGATATTATTATGTATGAAAAAAAATTTAAAAGATTAAACAATATATTTTTATAAAAATAATTATTTTTTAATTTTTAAAAATATATTTTATACAAAAATTGAGGACCATTGGAGACTATATCTGCATTTTTATCGTCCTCGATACATAATATATGGATTCTATTTGTGTAGAGCTAGGTCTGATACTCTGTTAGGGGTAATTTGAATTAACAAATAAAAAAATATAAAAAATTGGAATTCAATATTCGATATAAATTCTATAGAATATCTATTTCTATAGAATAGATATAGAATATTCTATTTATTTATATATTATATATATTCTATATTAAAATATATTCTATATATTTAATAAATATTTATATTATTTATTTTATAAATGTATAATATATTTATATTATTTATTATATATTAATTATATATAATTATATATATAATATAATTATATATTAATATATTTCTATTATTATCTATTATTCATATATATTAATATTATTTATTCTTATATATTATTTTATATTAGAATCTATATTCTAATTATATATTTTTTTATATTATTATATATCTTATTATTTTAGTTTTACTTTTACAATATTATTTATAGTTTTACAATATAAAATATAAGATTTTTTCAATAGAAGAAGTTTGACCCCTCCTTATAATTTTTTAGTTTTCCTTTTTTGCATTTTGGGGGCTTATATTCCATTTTAATGTGTTTCACCATCCGAAAGAATTCGGGGGAGGGGTAATTTCATTTTTAGATCTAGAATAAATAGGTTCAAGAAATGAGAGAATTAAGAATACTCACTATTCAATGGCCCTTATTCATTAATGTAAAAAATAGTCTCCTCCAGTTGGAGGGGATCCGCGCGCCGGAATGTGTTTTAAGTACTAACCATGTACCATTCTTGAGTTATACAACAATATTTTTTTTTTTAATATAGAGAATGCATTATTAGGCTGTCTTATGTAATAAATTCTAAAGTGCACGAAGCTTGGTATATAATAAAATTTTAGAATTAATCATCCATGAGACAAATAAAAATAATATTTATTTGAGACACATAAATCATAAATTTTTAAATGCTTATATTTTCTGTGCATAAATATTTTGTCAATAAATTTAAATGCATAAAAATTTTGAATTTTTCGTATGTCAATATTATATAGAGTAATTCTTGAAAATATGTTATTCTCTCTCTCTCTCTCTCTCTCTCTCTCTCTATATATATATGGGGTAACGTGAACCCGGAATTTCATGCCGTCTCATTTAGCGCAAGTCATAGTATGTACTTCTTGACACTTTGACTGTAAATTACATTGATCACTTTTTCTTATATATAATAGTTTTTATAAATATTATTTGACTTTCTGAAAAACAAATTTTTTTAATTTATATATTTGTGAATGTACTTAAAATTTTGAACTGTCTTTCTTTCAAATATTAATCCATGGGCTCATAAAACATTTCCGAATTTGATAACTTCCTAGTTCTAGTGCATACATTTTAAGGATCAGTGTGGGTAGAAACTACATGCTATTAGAAAAATAAAGGAGAAAGAAAAACAAGTATGTCACATAAAAAAAAAAATAGAATGTTTATAGAGCTGGCTTTCTCTTGGAGATGATAAAAGTGTTAAACATCCTCTATTTTTATATTTTGTAATAATTTATTTTTTTAAAATTATTTGTGATAGATCAATCCTTTAAAAATTCTATGTTATGTAAAATCAATTCTTTATTAATCTAAATAGAGAAACTAATTTTTTTACAAATTTGAATTTGTAATGAACTAATTTTGTATAAATTTGAATTTACAAAAAATTAGTTAATTTTTAAAAGACTAAATTGTTATAAAATATAAAAATGATATACTAATTTTGTACCTTTCTGCTTTTAAGATATATTGAAATGCTATTTAGGAACAGTTTTTTCTCATATTTTATAATAATTTTTAATTAACACATCATAAGTATATGATTAATCAATAGTAACAAAAAAGTGTATAATTTAATTTTAAAATTATATATTTATTTACAATAATTATACATGTGTCTTAATTTTATTAAAATAATTTATATCTATCAATTTTTAATTAAAGAATAATATAATTAAAAATATTAAAAATTATATACAAATTTTTTAAAATATATATATATATATATATTATCATGCTTTAATTAAAAAGATAAGGTAATAAAAATATAAATGAATTTTTTTCATTGTGTTTTGGGCCTGACAGGGCTGTGCTAATGTACGACCCAATTAAAGTGGTCCTTATTGATCAACCCTTAAAGTCAGTGACATTTCACTTTTACCGTTTCCGTATTGGCGTGTCACGGATCAGTATTGTGGGGGGTCCCGCACGTTAGAGTTTCCCTTCCCTTCAGTGTGGAGTGGGACCCAAACTTAAAAGGAAAGGCTTTTACAACAAAGCCCGACGCGTGTCGATTCGTGAGGGGCGAGTGGCAGGTGCTGCCCACTAACTTCCCTATATATAGCTTCCACAAAATCTGCCCCCACTTGCTTTTGTTTTCCGCCGATAAGGCCATCTTTTTCCGCAATCGCAGTGCAGGCGCGCGTGGCAAGCGTGCAACTGCGGAAAAGTAAACTGCACCAACGAAGGCATGGAGGCGATGTGCTGTGAGCATTTGATTGGACCACATAATCCACTGAGACTTAGCTTTTGCGCTCCACTTGTCCACGCCAAAATGAAGAGTTGATTTCACCACATGCGTCACCCATTGAAGCTTCAGTCATTCAAAAGTGTGATAATTAGTGACCTATTTTGTTAAAACAGACTCATATTTAGTTTTTAAATTTAGTGTTTAAGATTTGAAAAAAATATTAAATTTAATAATTTTTTAAAACATAAAAATTTAATTGTGATATTTTTAATGAGTGGGGACTATTTTTAACATTTCAATGACTAAAAATTAAAAATAACAATTTTATAGAAAGAATATTTTCTTATTAAAATATCTATAAACAATCATTATTTATAAAATAGTTCTTTTTGGGAAAATGGCGTTTAAATTCTCTTATTCTATTTCCTAATCTCAAGGGTTTGAAGGTTGATTATTTATTACAAAATTGCTTCTTTGATTTCTCATCCATTCAAACATCTAAAATAATATTTATTAATTAAAAAATATCACACTTAGTCACTTATTTTAAAAAATAAATACTATATTTATTTTATTAAATTTAAGGTTTAAAATTTAGTAGAAAAACTAAATTTGATAATTCTTTAAAAAGTTAGGATTCAAATGTGACATTTTTAATAAATAAGAGAATTATTTTAAATATTTCAACCAATGAAAAATAAAAAATAATAATTTTATTATTAAAGGACCAAAAGAGCATCTTTTTTTTACTAAAATATCTATGGAAAACAATTATTAATTATAAGATAGAACTTGTTGGGAAAATCGTCTTTAAATTTTCTGCTTCTATTTCCTGATTAGGCTTTGAATGTTGAAGCAAAGTCAACTTTGTATACACGTGAGGCGAAGTGGATATATAAGAAGCATTAACAATTGACAGTAAAAAATAAAAATGCTTAAATTTGAGAATCTCTGTGGGCGATCCCTGTTTGGGGAATAAGGAAATATGGGAGAAAATATTTTTATATCTAATTTGGAAATGGAAACAGAGATCATATTGGGATCCTCATCTCAGTTAATTTATTTTAAATTATTAATTTTTTATATACATGTCTTATATTGTAAATAGTTCCTGCATAAGAATGAAATAACGATGAATACTAGATACATAGTGGGCAAAAACATTTGAACTTGATACTCTAAACTTGATGGAATAATTATTTTTTTTAAGATTTTGAGACCCTTTTAAGCTTGTAGAATGTTAATTATATTTTTTTCTTAGATTTTTCTTAACTTGATTAGAATTTATTGGAGGACGTAAACAAGAAATTTTGAGTTTAAATTTTAATTTCTTATATATAAATTTTTTATTTTATTAAATATTATTTATTTTTATTACTTTTATAAAAACACTCAAGCCCCACAAACATTTGCAAAAAAAAAAAAAATCGACTGATGATAAAGATGAGAAAACCTACATAGACCCTGTACAAATCAAAATATCTTTAATTTTTAAAGTATTCGATTATGCTACACAAAAAATTATATTATGCAAAATAATTATATAGCTTTTATTTTATTTGAAGATTTATTTTAACACAATTTACTTGTGATATTAATATCCATTTGATAAACGAATTGTTTTACCAATATTTATAGAGAGTATTATTAAGTTGTATGCAGTAGATTAAAGATTTAGTAATAATTTTTGTTTACACAAATCTGTATGTAATATTTAATATTGTGCATATAATTTATGGATAATAATATTTAGACTCTACCATCTTTTCCTTTGTGCTGAAATACCTACCATGGCAGATTTACTTCTGAGCCTTTGTCTGCATGTTAATGGGCATTCCTATATGGGAGGGAAAATAAAAATGATAAAAATTAAAAGCTGCTATATTTGTTGCCCACTGAGCATAAAGAATGGTCACGTTTATTTTCCCAAAATATAAAATGTAAAAGAAATTGCCTAACAAGTATTCAATTTATTTATGTTTATTACTTTTTTGATTATTTAATCACTAAAATGGAAAGTTGAATGACCACAAGTACAACAAATAACACAGGAGTTTGTCTGTTGATTTACTAAAAACTAACAATAAAATTAGTGAATTAATTAAAGTGCTGGTGCATGCAAATCTATGTTTTTAAAGTCCTTAAGTGATTTTGGCCAAAAAAAAAAAGTCCTTAGGTGAGGTTATTTTTAGTGGATTTTTTTTTTCTGACTTTGATTTAATTATAAGAGACATGAGTAATTTGCATGAGACTTTAAATTAAAACTTTTCACAATCATTTATGTTAATTCCAAAAGAAAAAAAAATTAAAGTAAACTGGTATTTAGCTGTATATTTATGTGTATATGTAAGCATGTATGTAAAAGATGAGTATGTAAGAAATTTAATTAAGGCCCAAGTAATTAACTTAATCAAATGTTATTTGGGCCTAAACCATTACAAAAAATTAAAAAAGTAAAAAGGACCAACATGAAACTTTAAATTTCCAAATGATAATCAATTTCATAAATTTTAAAATATTTTGATCAAGATTTTCTTTTAAACAAATTTGTTTAGTATAGGAAGGGTGAAGGGAATACAAATGAGAAGTGGAGTTCAATTCACATGTATTCGAACACAATTGATTAATTATTAATTAATTTTCCATTTCAATCTGATTTATTCTTGAGATTCCCAAAAAAATTTTCATTGAAAATTAAAGTTTATAGAGAATTCAATATAACTTTATTATCTTTAAATGCATCTCCAAATTTCCCTTTCAATTTTTAGTTAGTATTATACTCAACAAACTATTAAGAAGCTCAAAATATAATGAAGTTTTTGAAACCGTGGTTGACATTCCCAACAATTTTATCATATTTGAGCCATCAGTATAGTAGCATTTAGTTTATGGGGTTATACTTAGCGGTGTTATAAAATCTGATTTGGCATGATTAATAGGATCATATTGAACTGAGCTTTGGCATAAACCTGGCCAAGAACTAGGGCATCTCTCTAAGACCCAAACTCAGGTCGAGTATCGAGCCAAGATAGATACTGACTTGGCTAAGTCCTAGGTGTTTTTTTTTTTTTTTTACCTCATTCTATTTTTTGTTTTTGGTTCAATATCAACCATTTTCATTCAATATATATATATATATATATTGTTTATGTTGAATCTGAGTTACTTTTATTGATATGGACTATTTTATTTATTACAATGAATTAATTTTTATTTAAAAAAATTCCATATCCAAATTTATAAAAGCAAATTTTTCATTTTGATAAGAACCTGACATAACATGACGCACTTACAAATAGGGTATAACAAGTTAGGTCCAAGACCGACTTTTGTGTGCATTTGGCTTGAAAGTACTTTTTTTTTTTTTTTAATTTAATAAGTTTAAATGTGTGAGGTGTAGTTCAAATGCACCAAATGTTAAACCAATAATAGTAAAAAGGACACCTTTGTGCAATGAAGCCAACAAGTAAAACCCTAAAGAAAAATGAGGGAAAAAAAAACCATGTGAGTTGACTAGCTTCATAGTACGAAGAATATGGAATACACACGTACCATTGTTTGCAAAGAGTTCAATGAAAGCAACATAAGAGATAAGTATGAATTCTAGAAGGCCAAAGGAACATAGTTAGAAAGTAGTGGAGCACAAAATTGGGATATGCTTCTTCTCGTGGCGACCAAATGGTGATACGTATTTGAGAGTTTGGTTTATGTTTTTTAGGGTTCAATGAACATAAGAAGATTGTAGGATTTGTTGAAATTATATTTTGGCCCACAATAATTTGTAAATTAAAGGTAGCCTATAAATGTTGATATTCACAAATTGGACCTTAAAATTCCGAAAATTCTATCTAAAACCGTTCCCCTTCCCCCCCCCCCCCCCCCAACCCCCCTCCCCAAAAAGAAAATGAAACCTTGAAATCTAAGCAACTTGAATCAAAGGGGCTCTACGAATTGAATAACCCACAAAGATATCGAAATATGAAATGATCTAGTCCCTTCCTTTTATAATGACGTTCATAAATGTTATGTTTTATAACTCATGTTTTATGTTGTAAATAAATTGTGACTTAAGAGTTAATTGTCTTATTCCTTATGGTTTGCGCACACCCATTTTTTTCACTTTCTGATTCAGAGATGTTATTTAAATCCCAAAAGTAATCTTACATAGGATTTGCATGTGTAAGGGTTGAGACATTGTCATGCAGGAAAATATTGAAGCGAAAAGCATGCTATAAAGCTGGCGCATAAAGTAAAATTCAGTCGCAAGAATGAAACTTGTTTAACCAAAACTCAATTTGGGCCATCTGAAACTATGATCAAACTAAATTTACGGATTTTCTCTTTTTCTCTTACCGATTTCAACTTAAGTTGACTTTATGACCAAATTTGGTAGTTGGCATAGCGACAAGAGATTTATATGAGAAATCAGTATTCCATTTGAGTCAAGGTATCCATTTGAAAATTGGAAGTACTTCCTACTAAATCTTAAATCCTAATAATTCTATTAATTGATAATTAATTATGAAATAGAATAGTTCAGATCCTTTTCCATTTAGTTTTGTATTTGTAAACAAGAACTTGCGTGTACAAGTCCTTATTCAAACAAGCTCTGTACCTTTCAATACAATGTATTGCATCATACTTAACACTCAACAAAAATGAATGAAGTGAATGTTAACATTGCCAACACTAAGTGTTTTACTTATTGTAAGTAAATTAATTATGAGGCAAGAGCCACGTGGGAGCATTCTGCTTCCACTAAAAGTTTTAGTACAACATAACAGAAGAAACAATTTTGAAATACCATCGCTATCAATGATATAAAGAGATCCACACCTTGACATTACAACAAAACTCAAGCCTCGCTACTCATAGAAAACATGATGTCTCACTCAAAGGCCCTCAAAGAACCGCAAATGGTCCTCAAATGTCTCTCCATGTCTGATTTTGGCCACTGATCCATCATCTTCGACCTAAAATATTTTACAAAATAGTATATTACTCTACGGAGGCAAATAATCTATGAGGGTAAACTCTGATTTTTCAGGAAAAGGTTTCCGTATGGATTGTGTCACAATGGGTGTTACTGTAAAGCTAATAACAACATTGTAGACAAGTCAAGAGTTATCCAATGTTTCAAATTCACAGCAATATTAGTAGCAAGCTGATATTATACCCGTAGGATAGCTCTTCTATTTTGAAAAAAAATGAACAATATATATATATATATTACAATTTACATACAAGACCATGAGAGACAAGAAGCAAGGCAATTGAAAAGCAGGTTCATACCCAGTACTCAGGAGGCCGCATCTTTAGATTGTAGGTAGATGCCATGCTCATGCAGTAAGCACCAGCATCATGAACAACCAAGCCAGCACCCTACAAAACGAATATCAATTTAGATAGTCTAATCAAGTTGGCATCATCACCATAGTTTTGTACAGATTGTTTGTACAACTATACTTTTAGCTGCAGCTTAATAAATATGAGGTCAACACATTATATTACCTTGGCTGGCGTTGGAAGTTCTCTTTCTTTTCCTAAGAAATCTGCAGACTCACAAACAGGGCCAACCACATCAAAAGTTGCGATCTCATCATTTGCTGGTGCAGGGGAAACCAGCTCTATATGCTACAATTAAACAATGTCACATCAATTCAACAGTCAAGAAAAAAGAAAATGCATGAAAAGAAAAGGAGAAAATAAGTGACCATTGGGTCGTAGCAAATAACGATGAGGGCTTTATGCGAGACCCACTACAAAGGGAAGTCTACATAATCTTTGATAATATTTTGTATATTAGAGTTGTATGACTATGAACTTCCTATTCTCAAGCGAAAGGCAATGGCACAGCCTTTCATTTTCTTTAGTCTTTAGGGGCAATGTAAAAAAGACAAGAACTATTCTGTCTCCTTTTCCCTTGATTTACCACCAAAGAGAAGGGGGACCAAGGGTATGGGGAATCAATGTCAAGTAAAATGAGACACCCGACGCAAGCCATATTATATTATCCATACCTCTGGTTAACAGTAAATTATATTTAATAATACATCTAATGCTAGTTAAAAGTGCATGCACCCAGAGGGTCTACATTCTTCCATTAGTTCTTAATATAATCATTAAAGGAGGAGCCATCATTTTGAAAGATCTGACGAGAAAGTTATATATTATACACCTGCATCACGATCAATTCATCTGATGAGAAGTCACAAGAGTACTAGAATAATTACCTGGTAAGCATCATATAGACTAGGACGGATAAGTTCAGCCATACTTCCATCAATCACAATAAAATTTTTAGATCCATTAGTTTTGACCCCAGTGACCCTGTTAACAAAGCAACAAGTGTTCGCTATGAGTGATCTCCCAGGTTCAATGATGAGATTAAGACCACGTGAATGGACAAGCTTCCGTACCTACACAAACAATTTGTACAGTAATATTAAATTGGCAGGAATATTGTTTAGTATGCAATGAAATTAAATATACACTATTTTACTTATCAGAAAACATTTATATAGTGGCAGCAGGAGAAAAGATCTAATTCTACGGGAGGGTTGTCATATTATGGATTAAGTGGAAATTTTAAGCAGTAGCAGATGCTCCTCTATATAATAATATAATAATATAAACAATTACAAGCTCAAAAATACATATACATATGCAAGCACCACTCAGCACATATGAAGATTACAAATAAATACCAAGTTGTTGCTGATAAGACATTGGACAGCTGAAATCTAGTTATATATATGACTCACTTCAGTTCATCAGGGAACCATACATATGCCTTAAAAGATGATGTCGATCAATTCCCTCAAAATTCCACAAGAGGTACAATAATGTAATATATGCATATGTAACAGTTTCCAGCGTAAATCATCCACACATCTCTATATGTCAAAGAGCTTACAGAGTGCTGCAATTTAGATATGCGCATTGCAAAATTAAGACTTTCCATTTATCAATTAGCAGCAATTCCTTATTTCTTAGGAGTGGCAAACTTAATCCGTAATCATACTAAATATGTGCAGACAAGGTGAGAAGTGAATGTTGAGTCCTCACAGTATCAATGAGATCTCTGGGTGTAGGAAGGACAGCACCAGAATGATAATAATCAATCCCAAGTCCACCACCAATATTTAAATAATTAATCTCAAAACCTTGAGCTCGAATTTGGTCAATGTAATTGACCATGATAACAGCAGCATCCCTGAAAATGTCCACCTGGAAAAGAAAATAGGCCAGCAACATTGGTTACTATACCTATATATAGATTGAGATTGAGAACCAACAAAGTTATCTTGTAATAAAGACTTAAGAGCCAAGGTTACTGAAGAAAGGCATAATAAAAAGCAACTTGAACAGCAAAATAACTGTAAAAAGTGATTAAGCAGCATGACTAACAATGATTAAGCAATTAATTGTAATGGTTAGTCCAGATTTATCTGCTTACAGTTCAAAGGGAAGCAGGGGGAAGAAGAAGAAACATATAGAATAAATCTTATGACTATACCTTCGTAATTGTTGACCCAAGATGGCAATGGGCCCCTACAAGCTTTAACTCATTAGGATGTTCCTTCACAGCATCCAGAAACCATTGAAGCTTCTCATTTCTAATGCCAAATTTGGAGTTCTTATTCCCCGTGGCAACATAAGGATGGACCTGAAAGATAGTAAAGATAAGATTTTAATGGAGATTTTTAGCATAATTAAAAAATTTAGTTTGCAAAGGCAGATGAGAGCTGATGATGTAGCGGTCTCAAGTTGGGCCAAGAGTGATCTTGTACACAACATTCAGGTCCAACAAATAAAGAGTTTCGGTGAAATAGTTGTGGTTAAAAGGAAATAGAAATAGCAACCAGAGAGGGCACCTGTAATTAATAAAATAGATGACTTTACAATGTCACGTATGTTTCAATTTATATATTAATGACAACATGAGGAAGAAAGAAATCATAGGAAAAGAAATAGTTATCATATCAAATGTTACATCTGAATGCTTTAGATTGTTGAAATTGAATTTTCAGTCAAATGATATGACTTATGAGTCACGCATCAACTAGAACTCAAATAGATGTGTTTATAATTAACAATTTTCAGCTCCAAGTTCCTTGTAGACTTAGAATCTGGTTCAGTCACATCAATGCCCATGCAGGACAAGCTTAATTCAACATTCCTAAACCTAATAGCCAAAATACAATTTCTATTGAAAGAAAAGCAAACATACATTGAGTTTCTAGAAAGCCTTCGTTTGTATATGTTTTCACCTCAGTTGTGTATATATTACTGATACTTGAAAAGAAATTAAACATGCCAGTAAAAGTTTAACAAACTTTCAGTTCCTAGATCCTACTAGACTTAGAATATATTTCAGTCTCGTCAATGACCACGCAGACAAGCTTATAATTCAAGAATCCTAATAGCCCAACTTCAATATCCATTGAAAGCTAGGCCAACATTTGTTGCGTTTCTAGAAATCCTTCCATCATATGTGATTTTACCTTTGTGATGTACTTAAAAAGAAATTAACATGTTATCAGTAAAAGTTTAACAAACTACAAGCTGCATGCAACAATCTTTGTTACTCGTAGAGTCAACTCTTACAGTAATATACCTGTGGATCAGTAATATACCTGTGGATCCACATCAGGATTAATCCTAAGTAAAACATTAACCCTTTTTCCAGCAATTCTTGCAGCTGCTACGATGTTTTCCAGGTCAAATTCGCTATCAATATTCACAAAAACACCTTCTTGGGCAGCCAGGACTAAATCCTCCAGGAGCTTTCCATTCCCATTAAAGATACACCTATTCATCCAATAATCAAGCCAGAATTAGACTAAGTATCTCACATCTAGAAATAGAAAATAAAAACAAAAGAAAGAAATAAAACTATTATCACTGAAGAATACCAAAGTATATAATTCCAAGGTTACGCCAAACCCAGATGGCATTCTCATATAGAGAGTTGCATAGTTCAACAAAGTATATATAAGAGAGGCACAAAGATTTTAAAGAAGCAACGAACAGACTGATACGTTATACACACATTCAAGGGCTCAGTGCAATCCAACCTTGTGGGATCAAACCCAGCACGAAGAGCCAGTTTCAGCTCATTTCCGCTTACAAGCACAGCACCACAACCCAAATGCCTTATGTGTTCCAGAATCTTCAAATTATTGTTGGCCTTGATGGCATAACCAATTATCGACGTCAAGCCTTCCAAGGCCGCCTTGTAGGCTTCAACATTTCTTGTAATCTGCAGCTTACTGTACAAGTAGAAAGGTCTTCTCTCAACAGATTCCATAACTTCCTGCACTTTAAGTCCCTCACAATATAGAAACCCATCTTCGGACTTGGTGAAACAATGCTGAAACTGAGTCGTCTTGGAGTCCTGTAACGGAATTTTACTAGTATTATGGGACAGAACCGCTCTAAGAATACGAGGTTTAGCAGTAGTTTTGAGGGGTAAAATTGGGTTTTGGGTAAAACGGTTCTGATTTAAAGGGTGGTTTAGGGTTTTAGGAAGCGAAGGAGAATAAGAAAAAAGGTGCGCGGCTGCCATTAACGGGGTATTAAGTGCAACTCTTCGTTACCAAGGCGAATAATGATGCCGTTGCAGGTAGCCTCAACTGCGTTCCTGAAAAACAGACAATAATCTTAGCTATCGCTAGTGATCCAGAATATGCAAAGCATTAATATTTATTATGTAGATATTTGTCAACGAATTTAACTCCACGTTAGGGTCCACTAACCCACTAATGTAGCTACCATTACAGTAAATAAAACTCACACAGACTTAACATCAAACATTTAGTGGACACAAAGAAAAACAGAGAGATAAAACTTCTAAAGGGAAACAAACCAGCGAGCGGCGATATGGAAATTGAAAGAGCAAGCTCCCAGACCAGAGAGACACAAGTGGGTGCTTCAGTAGCTCCACGGAAGAAAATGGAGGACGGAACAGGGATTACAGTCAACTAACAAAGTAAAAAGGGTTTTGCAGAAACTTGACACGTGTGGTTTTGTTCAGACATTCGGCTTGGCTGCGGTGTCCATAGTTGGGCCCATGAAGCCTTCTCTTTAAGCCCAATAAATTGTTCTTTTTTCTGCTATAAAGCCCACATAAGTTAAACATTTGTTTATCTATGCTTTCAAATCAAATTGATTTAAAACGAAAACCTGATATTTGTTTTTTTTTTATTTATCAAAGGTTAAATGATAAAATCACATAACACATATGACATTTAAATAATTTGAATATCCTATTTATACACACTTACACATATTTAATCTCATCCAATAAGGTATAAGGTATAGTAACATTTACTAAATGAAAAGAGATTTCATAAGTGAGAGATTTTTGTTACTGGAGTTATTAAATGACACTTCTTTACATATAATAATTATTTGTAATTTTTAAAGTAGATATTAAAATAAAATCATATGGAATGAGTTTTTTCTAAGTTTCTATTTGTTTGGTATATTATGTACTGTTATATATGGCAAAAGTATTGTTAGAAGGAGTAATTAATTGTCGAGAAAATTCCTATGACCAACTACATGTATAATATTAAGTAAAATGTTTATGTAAAATTCTCATAAAAATATATTTATCTAAAATTAATTGTCTACTTGATTAGACTTTAATACATTATTATATTTATATTTAAATTAATATATCCTCATTTAATTATGGTTATTCTAGACTTTGAATATTCTTACCCTGTAAGTTTTCTTCGAAACAAAGGTTTATTATATATGGTATAAACAAAGGTCCACAAGTTGAAAGTCCTGCAAATTTTTTTTTTTTATTTTAAACATTTTTTCTTTTAATAATGAAAATTGAGAATCATTTTAGGGTATTAAAAGCACAAGTCTCAATTTTAAGATTTAAGCCCCCACACAAGTTTTTACAGCAATGCCTTATAGTGGTATTGTGTTATACTATTTATAATTATATATGCAAGTGGGTCAATATGACAAATTATTTTAAAAATGTTAATCTAATAGAATTAGAGAGTTCAAGTAAAAACATATGCTTAAAAGGCATAAGTTTTAATGTTACAACCTATAAAAATTATATAAAAGTGCAACAAATATAAAGTGACACATCATTTATAACAATCCTACTATTTGAATATAAATTTTATTATTTATACGATTACTATTTAAGTCATTGATAATGTCAGCTTTCGTTCAAACTTTGTCTGATTAATGTTCATCCTGTATAAAAATTGTAGTACAATAAATTATGTCACTAATAATTTTATTATGTAAAATGTAATAAAACAAATTTATAAAAATTCTGAATCAGACATACCTTTTGTCTTATTTCCTATCAAACTTATCTTAGAACAAGCCTTTGATTACAATTTGTTTACTTTCCAAATTTGCTTTTCAAAAACAATTTTGCAGAATTGTCTAAAAACAATAAATAACAAAAGGTAACATAAGTCCCAACTTGTCACACCCAACTCCCGAGTATGATTGGCACAAATAACGAAACTAACCTTCTTTTATAAGCCTAACAAGTTAGTTCTTAACTGAGTTACAGTTATACATATCAGACATTCATAGTCGATCAGATTCGCATTCAAATCAAATTTGTAGAAATTTCAGCAGAGTCTCCTCTATAACTGAGACCTCTTAAAGTTTCTACAAACATTTGTCCAAAATAATATTATACATAAAAGAGAGCTCTGCTCTTAATTGAATCCAGAGACAACTACAACATAAGGGAATGGAGAATCTACCTGTGGTCATACATATCATTTACATCTGTGAACACCCCACCCAAATTAACAATAATAATAATCACAATAATAATAATAACTAGAATTAAAAAAATAAAAAATAAAAAATAATAAAATAATAATAACAATTAATCAAAACAAAATTGCAAAAGGCAAACAACATAGAAGTAATATAAAAAAACCAAATATAAGAACAAAAAACAATAAAAAGGAAAATTCAAGATGTATGTTTGAAGAAGAGACATGGTAATCATCTTGCAAAGAAATAAAATGCACAAGGCCACATACTTGAAATGGAATTGCAAAACACTCTCACTTGCTCACACTCACACACTCTCACATGCTCCCTTGCTCCCACATGCTCACTTGCCCTCACACACACGATACACATCACTCTCACACACTTACATTCTCACTCACAGACACATCACTCTCACACACTCACATTCACACTCCTACATGCTCATTTGCTCCCATATGCTCATTTGCTCTTACACACATGACACACATCACTCTCACACACTCACACTCTCACTCACGAACACACCTCCTCACACACTCTCACCCACGGACACACACACTCACCACATGCATGCACCCATGCACACACATGCATAAGAGGACAAGGGGGACAAAAAAGCAAGTGGGAGTGATTCTGCAGAGGAGGCAGAAAGTGGGGTGGCTGGAGTAGTGAAAGAAGAGTGTGGTGTGGTTGGAGATGGTAGAAAAAGGAGGGGACCGTGTGCAGCAAAGTGGTGGCTAGAAGTTGTAGAAAAAGCAAGGGAAAAAGGGAGCAACATGGCAGAAAAAGGGAGGTGGCATTGGAGCATAAAGGAGGGCAGCAAATCGAGAGAAAAGGAGAAGGAAAAACGCTGCAGTAGAAAGGAGGCCTCGGCTAAGAAGAAAAAGAGCTGGAAAAGAGAAGAGAGGAAGGAAAAAGAAAGAGGAACCACGCTGAAAAGGGAGAGCCACATCACCAAGAAGGGAAGAGGAGCTGAAGAAGAAAGGAAGAGCAACGAAACCAGCAACAAACCGAGAGGGAACAACGCTGAACAAAAGAAGAGAATGGAGTCGACAATGTGAGGGAGAAACCAAGTTGAACGAAGCAAGGAAGCAAGGCAGCCATGTGAGGAAAAAACAACAGAGAAAATGAACCAGAAAATGAGTGAAACCGAGAGCTCAACTGCAGAAACCGAGAGCTGAACGAAGCTGTCCAACGTGCAGAAAAAAACCGTGGAGCAACGTCCCAAATTGTGGAGTGAAAAGGAGCTGGAGTTCAGACCATCCAAGGAGCAAAAAAATGGAGAGTTGGATGCCAAAATGATGTGCAGAAACAAGGAAGTCTGAATCCAAAACAAAGTGGCAGCAAAGGGAGGGATAGAAGCTGAACCATGGAGGAGAAAAAAACTCTATTTTGAGCTCAAAAAACAGAGGTGAACAGATGAGAGCTTAGGGAGCACAAGGAAGAAGAGGAAGTGTGGAGAAGAAGAGAAGCTTTCAGCCTCCATCTTCCAGCTGAGAAGTAGAGACACTTTCTGCAGAGTTTCCAGCATTCGAGCCAACCAGAAAACTCCAACGAAGCTGTCCAACGAAACTCCAATGAAGCTGTCCGTTTCTGCACTTCCAGCCGAGACCAGCCACTTTGAGGGGCTGTTGGAGGTCCATCTTCCATTGGTGAGTGAGGAGGAGAAGGTCATTCTTCATTGGAGCATAAGGGAGGAGCTGAAAACGCCAGGTATGGTTGCACGTTGTGTCTTGGCCGAGAATTCTGCATGTTGTTACTGTTCACTCGATTTCCTTTAATACAATCTCATGCATGTGCACTGTTCATGCACTCTAATATGCAATGCTATTGTTCACGTGCTTAAATTTGTTTAGTTTTGTTCACTATAATTGTTTAGACATTAGCTTTGATTAATTATGGCTATTACGTATAAAATTAGCATGTGAGAATTTTGTTGTTCTTGATTGCCGGGGGTTATGTGAGTTTTTTTCATCTCCTTAAATCCTTGCAATTAATCAAATAATTGAATGATAATTAATAAATATTGTCATGATGGATAAAATTATCGTGTGAGAATTTTGTTCTCCTCGATTACCGGGGGTTATGTGAGATGTTAATCTCCTTAAATCCTTGCAATTAGTTGAATAATGGAAAAGTGACAATTAATATTAATGAAATATCAATGAATAAACGGTGAAAAAATAAAGGAATGACAATCTATACTAATGAAATATTAATAATTGAATGATAATCAATATTGTCATGGTGGATAAAATTATCGTGTGAGAATTTTGTTCTCCTCGATTACCGGGGGTTATGTGAGATATTAATCTCCTTAAATCCCTACAATGAATTGAATAATTAAAAAGTAACAATGATACTAATGAAATATTAATGGTGAATGGTGGAAAATAAATCAATGATAATTAAATGTTAATTTTGATTAAATCATAATAATAATCATAATCAAAATGCTTGCTTTAATAAACATTCCCTATTATTTATGAAATTATCGTGTGAGAATTTTGTTCTCCTCGATTACCGGGGATTATGTGAAATTTTAATCTCCTTAAATCCCTATAATTAATTCCAAAATAATAATAATATTAATAATAATACAAAAAATTAAGAAATGTACAATAATTAACTATTAACCTTGATTAAATGTTTATACAAAATGGATCGTGTGAGAATACTTGTCTCTCATCGACTTCCCGGGCTCGTGTGAGATTTTAATCTCCATAGAACCCAAAAATTAGCATATATTTGTTCAAAGACAAACAGATAAACAAATAAATAATAACACTTTAATTAAATTGTCTACCAATAATCAATAATAATAATAATCAATATTTATCAACGATAAATTCAAAAACTCATAAAATAAAAAAAATATACTCCTTTCATTATAAATTATGCATTAATTCCCGAATTATAAACTCTCAAAACTCAAAAAATAACAATAATAAAATCGACAAAAACAATTTTAAAAGAGAAAATGTGAAGAGCTCAGGAGAACGAGGTTAATCAGATTGTAGTAAATTAAAACATACAAACCAAATTTCTATCTCGTTTTGTTTACAATGATCTGTTTTAATTAAAATCCTCCTATCCTCATCACAAATAAAAAAAAAATCACCAATCACAAAAATGTCTTTTGGTCGAACTACATGGACTTTGATCCCTCTCACGGGGTACGTAGGCCCTAGGCTTTCATCCTAGGTCAAGTCCGTTCTTTGTAAATATCCATCAGTTTGCATGCATTTTTGCTTTTTTGGTCTCCTAGGTCTAACGTGCATCCATGTCAATAAAATGGTAATTGAGATTAATTAAAGGCCATATTCTATTTCAACTAACTAATTTAAGGTAACCGTCCTTATGGGCGGGTGTTGTGGGGTGCCTAACACCTTCCCCACACTCAAATAGACTCTCGAACCCATCTCTGACCTCGTAGACCATTTCGCCTCTTTTTTGTTTGTTTTATTCAAGTTGGTTTTCCATTAAAAATTTTGGTGGCGACTCCAAATAAAATTGATTTTCAAAATTCCGTTTTTGGGAATCAGTTTTAAACTTTTTATTCCATTCCGTCGAAAGGTCGGTTACGACAACATCTATTTACATCTTTACCATTTACATACCAAATACAACAAAAATCTCAACAAAATGGAGAAACAAAAATGTCAACAGTGCCAACAAGGCTTCTCTAGTTTGCTTGATCAGCAAACTGCTCAGGATGGTTGCCTGAAATTCATTAAAACATAAATTGGTAGCATTTCCAATAATAAATCAATAATACCATTTAAACTGGTCAATTTTTCATAAGTTAGGATTTAAACCTTTACACTTTAAACCATAACAAGCAATAACATTCATTCCATGGAAAATTTAAATCGATCAAGGGTACATAACCCTTGGAAATCACATTTTCACGGTCAAGGATCCACAATCCTTGGAGAATCTTTTCTATCAGTTAACATCAAATTGTCAAGGGAACTCAACCCTTGAATTCTTGTTAAAGTTATGTAAAAACCTTCCTTTTTATTCAAAATACAGTTAGCTCAAAACCTAGATTTTAGGGAGGACTATCAAGACATCAAGCATCAGTCATGGACTCGTGGCCCATGCAATTTAATCATCTATCGAGAGCATATAACATCTCGAGGTAAATCACTCATATAATCGAGAATACACAGCATCTCGGGGTAAATCACCCATACGGTTGAGGGTATGTATCCCTTGAGTTATTCATATTGGTCGAGAGCACACAGCATCTCAGGGTAAATAACTCATATGGTCGTGAGTTGTAAGCTCATGCTAAAACATCTGTTTTATCTTGTACTCCCTAAATCTAAGGAACTGCCATTTATAAGTTTTCCCTTTTTTAATATCAATTCTCTAGTAAAACATTCCCTTTTTTATTCAAACCTCTATTTTACAAATTTTACTTGAATATCACATACCAATCATAATTCATAGGTCATATGCAAGACTAACAAGTATAACAATTTTGCTACCATAAATATTATGGTAATTATACAGTGGGAATAACTACTACTTACCTGGAGGATGTCGTGTGTTAAATCACCTTATCCTTTTCTCTTGCTTAACAATAACGTTCATCCACAATCCATATATCATCAAAATATACTTTCCTCAATTTCCATCACTAAACACATTAATTTATGTTGATTATAATGCTTTAACAAAGTCATAAAACAACCATAATCTCATTTCATTACTTTATCACATATTCTCTTTACTTCTTCATATTGTTATTTCCAATTTCATATTCTATTCCCTTCTCATTACTCAAAACAAGCCCTAGATTAAATTTCTTGATTTCATCCCCTAACTTTTCCCAGAATTTTCGTCAATTTATGCTCACTACCTTATAAACTTTCTGAATTTTCACTTTAGTATCCCATTTCATACTTTTTCCTTCCATTCAAGTAAAGCCATGAAGAACACTAGGGTTTCATGTCATACACCTTAAAAGGGTTCTTATAAGACCAATTTAAACCCATTAAACTACATAATTTCACCATTTTCTGACAATGCCAAAATTTTAAAACTTTTTAGTTTAGTCCCTGTCAGAATAACTCTAAAAAACTTAGCTAAAATCATGCTTCCAAATGTCAAATTCAATGAAAAAGGGCCAAAAATACTTCTCTTAACGTCATTCTCATGAAAAAATAGATTAAAACTCACCGAAATCGATGAAAATTCGCTACCTGTGGCTATGTTGTAAAATCGCCGGAAAAAGTGGTTATTGTCAGCCAACGACAGGCGGTGGCTGCCCAGAAACCTTTGTTAGTGATGGAGGGAGCTGGCCGGAGGTTGAACGTGGCGGTGGACAAAGCAAAAAGCATAAACTAAAGGAGGACGAACTTCACGTTTTCTGCAGAGAAAGAAGAAGCTGCAGGAAGAAGAAGATATACTAAAGGGTATTTTTGTAACTTTACATGGAAGGGTGACATGTGTCAACACCACAAAAATGTTGAGGGAGGAGGGAGCTGCATCTCAAACCCATGCCCCCTTGACTCCGGATAATTTGTCTTACCAAAGACAAAGCTCACATATGATAAATATTACACATTGCAAATATTTATATCTCATTCTTGCTAAAATAAAAAATTTTTGCATTAACTTAGCAAATATTAGACAACTATTTTTTTTTCTAACATATCTTTATTACTCATTTGATACTCAGTTGTGGGTTTTAATAGAAATAGATTAGAAATGGGAATGAAATAGAATAGAAAGAAAATTGTTAATACCAAAATTTATTTCATATATTAGGAATGAAGTTGTAATGTTTGGTTAATATGGTAGAAATAATGATAAATGAAAATGATAATGGAACAAAAAGATTGAAATATTCATATTATGTCTTATGCCAAAAATATTTAATTAATATTTTTTTAGGGTGTATGAATAAAAAAAATATTAAATTATTTATAATAAATATTTTTCTAATTTTTTATTATATAATAGATATTTCAAAAAATATTAAAATATTTATATTATTTAAAGTTAAATATTTATTTATTTTTTAGAAACTTTTTTTCAACTATAATCAATCAAATGAAATCAAATTAAAACTCCAAAAATAATGCATAGAAAAACCCAACTAGTTGGAGAGGATGAAAGAGAGCACCATTGGTTAAGTGAAATATAGTTTTATTGACAATTTGGTAATCCCGCATATCATTCCTTAGTATCTGGGATGTTTCCTTTACTCATTCAATGGAATCAACTTTCCAATAGTGACAAGAACACATACTCCCATTGTTAGCTTCCACAAGCATACCAAACATGACTCTCTTTCTTTCCTTCTCCCTTTTTGATTCTATCACCCCATTCTCCCACCTACCAAACAGAGCTTAAATTAAAAAACATAGTTTGTTTGGTTGATATATAGAGGTCCCCTCGTCAAAAAGCTCATTCCTACACTTGTGGGAATGACCATTCCACCTAATAAGTTATGGAATTAGAGGCATTTCTTGGAAAGCAACCCTATTGGACAAAAAATGCTATTTTGTTGTACCGTGAATCACCACCAAGCATTGAATTAGAAAACCATCTCAAATCATTGTGATGTTGTAATCGTCTAATCTAACTTCACTATGTTGACTTGGCCTCCACACTAGCAATAAGCTCCTACTGGCAACAAACAAGAAGTACTTCTTATAGGTCACTGTGTTTGTTTCCATTTCTTTGAACACCACCAAAATGAGAAGACACAAAAAAGGGGTACTATGGTAAATTGAACATGCAACACATAACTATTTCTATTCCTTTCCAAGGTTATTTTCATTCTCTTTTCCATTCTTTTTCAAACTTTTCTTGCAACCAAATGAGTTTACATTAAGATACTAAGTCATACCCAAGCCAACAAATTTGTTGTTAGATAAGAAATATAACAAACAAAAAAATAGAATACAAAATCCATGTACATAATTGGGAGATATGAAAATACAAAAATCTCACTTGGTGTAGAAGTAGACATAGTGTTGTTGGCAAAGAGATGACAACCTACAATACCCAAAAGAGAGTTCTTAGATAGGCAGGCACTAGAAAGAGAATTATTGTCAAAATTGAATTATGGCTTCCGTCAAAATAACTAATATGGTTTTATTTTAATAATAATTAATTATAATAATATATATATATATATATATATTAAAATAGTTTCATCTTTCATTATTTAAATAAAAGAAACTCATTAACTCTCTTTTAGTAATTAACTCTTAATTAGCAATCTGATGGGATAATTGCTAACACTCTTGAGTTGTAGGTTAGGATTTTTGCCTGGTGGGCTTATGAATAATCCAACCCATCGCTAATTACTCATAATGAATATGAACCTAATCTATTCTTAGTTTACAATTATAATATTAATTGCTTAATTAGTCATCACAAAAAATTAATCTAATGACATAATTAATGCTAATCAATATAATATTAAAATATTCTACCAATCTTCCACTTGGATAGCATTAATTAAATTATTAGGTTAATTAACAAATATAGAATTAAGCAATTAACATTCACATAAATACACGAATATGTGTATATTTATAAACTATACAAAATTCAGAAATGAAACCACACGCAAAGATCACTGAATACGATAGGGAAACAAGTGATATTAACATTGTCATAAATTAGTTTCAATATCTGAATAAAATAGAAAACAAAATGACATTTGAAGCATCATATTACAATGTAAAAGTCCCTTAACGACTCAACTCAAAAATTTGGTGTCAAATTACACCACAAAAGTTTCTCAAGGATTCAACTCATGCTCATATTAGACCAAGGCTACATTAAAATTCAACAAGATCGATATGAGTTATACTATTTGAATTATTCTTATAGGTAGGCCTTTAGTCAACAAATCCATCATCATGCGCTCACTGTAAATGTGAACCATACGAGTCTAAGATAATGAAAATTCAATAATAAAATCATGAATCAAGAATATTGAATCTGATAAAGAATACATTGTTATAAATGTTAGCAAAATTTTAATTCTAAATTATATCCAAAATTTTGGCATAACCAAAAACATTGAATCCGATAAGGAAGCAAATGTTATAAGTGCCAAAATATACCAAAGTATTCCCTAAGAGCACAACTTAGACTCTTACCAAACCAACACACTAAAATTTGAATATATCCAAAAGTCATATGTTTCCAAAACTTTAATGGGTTTGTCTTAATAAACGGATTACCCAAAATGAGTATAAGATTCATAGATCTTCTCTCTAACAAACAGGAATTTAGTATCAAAATTTAATGCAATTGAAATTTCTGTAACTTTAAGAGAAGCACACAATAAAGTCATGTCGCAACAAAATGGTCAAGACTCAAAATATGCACATAACGAAAATTAATTTCCTTGACCATATTCCCTGACAAATGGCAATCACAAAACTAGCAACATACTCTTCACTTATATATGACACAACTATAAATGTTTATTTGACACTTCTCAACAAAACAACTTCTTCAAAACATCATATAGAAGTAATCAGAAGTGAGTTCAAGATCATTAACAAATGGTGTATAATCTGAATCAAAATATCCTATTATTTCAAATGATTCAGATTTCTAGATAGTCAACATGCAATGTTTTGTACCCTAAAAATACCTCATAATTATCTTTGTAGCTTTCCAATGATTATACCTAGAATCACTTAAATATCTACCAAGCACAGTAATAGGAAAAGTAATGTCTAAACATGTGCATACCTGGGCCTATATTAGGCTACCAATAATAGATTCACATGGAACTTTGTCCATCAAAGTCTCTCATCATCATTTAGGACGCAACGATTTAAACAACCTATTATCACTCAGCACAGGTACAGCACAATGAGTGCAAGAATACATATCAAATTTCTTCAGCACTAGTTCAATATAGGTTGCTTGAGACAAACCAAGAATGCCACAAGATCTATCACGGTGAATCTAAATTCCCAAAATAAAAGAAGATTCACTAAGATCTTTCATATCAAAATGGTATGACAAGATGTGCTTTTGTCACATTTAAGAAGCACATTGAGTTACTGGCCAATAGGATGTCATCAATACACAGCACATCCTTATGCAAGTCTTCATCCAGTGATGTTATTTTTATCATCCATTTAGTAACTTATCAAGTTTTCACCCATTATTATAGTGTATGGAGGTAATTTTATTATTTATAATCTCTAACCATTTAGATGAATGAGGACTTGACACAACTTCATAAAAAAGGAGACAAAATCTATGTCATCAACAATGTCTGACTCAAATTCCTACAATCATACAATATAGACATATGGAATTGCAGGCATACGTATCCCTATGACCATCTTAATTCAACAACTGGCTCCTTCACACTAATTGTAGGAGGTTCCAAGACTGGATCAACTAGATTCTCAACAGGAATGTCATCTCTGCTTGTATGAACATTAGATAAAAGAGATGACGAAGTCGACAAGGACAATATGACATCTTCAATATGCAGATTAACAGCCCTAGAAACACTACTCCCACTATCAAAGTCACTCCCAAAACGAAATGCTCTATTTGACTTAATGACTTTGGTAGTTTGAGCAGGGCAATAAAATCTGCATCCTCAAGATCCAGAACAATCCCCAATAAAGAATCCACTGACGATCCTTGAATCAAGTTACTTAAGATATGGATTATAAGGTCACACCTCTCATTTACAACCTAACACATCTAATTGCCCTTCCAAATTTCAACTTGACAACAGCTTTCAATGCCTTACAGTCATCCAGAGATTCAGACATTTCATGTAACAAATCCACCCATGGCAACAGGTGTTATAAGTCCACTAAATTTATGTAGATCTAATACGAAATATTCTCATATCTATTTGCCCCTTTAAATTTGAGCTATATTAAGATGTTTTTCTATAATACAGGTAACATAGGATTCAAAATCCAATAAATCTAGTAACGTAATATTCCCTGTCTAACCATCCTTCTAATCTCCTTTTGGAGATATAACTCTAACGTCGATGCCATAACATAAAAGAATTTTCTTCAATTCTTCTACGCTTGTGTTTTATTACTGCATTAATAGATGCAGTGAGTGGAGAATTAGGGTTAGCATTCATATTCAAATAACATAATCCATTTATCAATGAAACTGACCCAACAATGACATAATCAAGGAAAATATTAATTCTTTCATTTTTTTTTGCTAAAACTAAATAATCATGTCTGTTTAATACAGAACTAGAAATCAAATTCCTCCTTGATGAAGGTATGTAATTTACATTACATAAAGTTAAACAATATCCAGAATATAAGCTTAAGATTACAGTTTCTTCACAATTAACTACAATCGAACTTCTTTCTCTTGGGTTACTATAGACATCGTATAATCAATAGACTACTCTGGCTCTTGGGAATTATAAGTGGTTCTCAAGACCCCATATTCAATAGGAAGGGATTAGAGAACTCTATAAACTAGGTTACTCTTATCCAAGTTCATACCATAGGATTTCAACTTGTTGTAGTAGTTAACAAGGTTCATCATGTGTTCACACACTCCCACCACGCTATCATAGCGAATATTATCTAACAAAGAGAGATAATAAGCTTTTTAAATTTTATCAAACTTCTTGAATTTCTTATTGACCACTTTGAGATACTCAATTGCGGTGTCCTTATGAGGAATACTTTGTCTGATAGTCTTCTCAATCGTATACTTAATGACAGTCAGACAAATCCTATTGGACCCATACCACTGCTTATGGTAAGCCTTGTCAGCAGTGAGATCCGCTAGCTTAGATTCTTTCATAACCAAATTTTTCTTGGTGATCATCGGATACATATCAAATGACTTATTCAATCATCATAATTTGTCTTGTTCAGAGTTTTCACCATAGACAGTTGCTAGAACAGAGAAGCTGAGGGAAAACAAATGGAAAATATATAATTATATCTCAAACACATAATTATAGGCCAAGATTTCCATAACAAAACTCAGCTTCTATAATTATGTAATAAAACATTCATTATATCCTGCTTAAGGGCTCATACTATAATAAATTAAGAAAACTTATACATACCAAGGAAGCATATTATCAAGATAAACAACACAAAAGTCACCCACAATCTCCATATTGATAGGATACGAGAAACCATGAATATATCAATCAACAAATTGCCGTTGATAGATCACAAACAGGCCTTATTCACAAAATTATATTAACAATGTCACACCGATAGGGCATGTCCATCATTAACATAATGATACTTTCTACTGCTGGTTATCTTAATAGTAACCTCTCCCTTAATGATTCAGAGCGTGCTTTCTTGAGTAAATAAACAATAATCACAACACTAGGGTCTCATTAAGCCAACACCATTATGATTGGGCCCACAATAGGTAAATACACACCCTTAGATGTAAATAGGCCAATATGACCCAAAACAGAGTTAGGTTGCTCATTTCATCATTTTGCGCACTAAATTAGGAACAAAATATTTATATATTACGCAAATAAATTTTGTTTTAATTTCACTAGGTATTGTTAGGGAAAGTGACCAATATATATTGTTTCTTATTCTCAAAAATTTTTTTAGATCAAAATAGTGTCACTACATTGCATTTTGAGGCCCTAAATCTCCGAGAAATTTCAAAAATCATACTTCCAGGCTTCCAAAAATTCTAGAAAAATCTCCATAAAATAGGAAATGGCACGTGGAGACAAAATGTAGAAATTTGGGGTCAAGAAGGTGAGCACGTGTATCTCACATGCTCACACGCTCTTGAGGTGCATGTGGGCCTCAACTGGCACACACACCAACACCTTCTTCTACTTTCAGATTGGTCGCCCAACCCGTCTCACCACCCAAGATCCCGAACTGACGTTATACAACATTTCAGCGAGCATTTTGCACACCAAAATGTTCAGAATTTCATGATCTACAACTCCCCTATTTTATCTTGGCCAAAACATAAAGACAGAGAGAGAGAGATATATGACTTGAAATTTTTTGAGTTTTTTAACACCTCCAAGCTCCCATGGTAGACAACGATTTCACAAATGTTGGGGCTTAAAATGGATGTCGTTCTCTTCGAAATGCCTCAGTGAAGAAAACCCTTAAGCTCATTTTGTCCAACTTGATCTATGCATCGAGTAATTTCATTTAAAATTTTTGGATCTACTCGTTAATGGGCCTTTCAAGTTCATTACACTTCAGGGCACATGTTGGGCATCAATCTGCTTGAAATCCATCGATCTACAAAACCCTTAACTTTGTTTCAAAAGAATCCTTAGGGTTTACAGTAATTTCATCCGAAAAGAGATTAAGGTTTATACTTGTTCATGTAATATTCAATACTGCACCCCTCATAACAACCAGCAAAATTTTAATTTAACTTGGCTCTAATACCATTTGATGAAAAAAAAATAGAGTACAAAATCCATGTATAGAATTGGGAGATATGAAAATACAAAGATCTGACCTGGTATAGAAGTAGACATAGTGCTATTGGCAGAGAGATGATAACCCACAATACTCAAGAGGCAAGCACCAGAAAGAGAGTTATCATCAAAATTGAATTAGGGCTTTCGTCAAAATAATTGATATGATTTTTATTTTAATAATAATAATAATAAATTATAATAATAAAATAAAACCCTTAGATATATATTAAAATAGTTTCATCTTTCATTATTTAAATAAAAGAAGTCCATTAACTCTCTCTTAGTAATTAACTCTTAATTAGCAATTTGATGGGATAATTGCTAACATTATTGGATTGTAGGTTGGAGTCTCTGCCTTGTGGGTTTCTAGATAATCCAACTCATTGTTGATTACCCACAATGAATGTGAACCAAATCTATTCTTAGTTTACAATTATAATTTTAATTGCCTAATTAGTTATCACAAGAAATTAATCTAATAACATAATTAATGATAATCTATATAATAATAAAATATTCTAACAAAAAATTCTAAAATCTTTCAACCAATCATAAATTTTAGTTGTTTGGATACAATTGTGTGTGTACCAAACATGGAATAACAAGCAAGCGTTTCATAGAAAAAGTAAGCTCATTGAACTAGAATTTTGCAAAATTCTACAAAAGAACCACCTAAATATAAAATTAATCCAGCTATTTACATATTAATTCAATTTAGTTTAGTTAGGGACACAAGAGCCCTTTGTAAGAAGGATTACAAGAACAATAGTGAATAATGCTTTTTTCCTAAAGATATTTGCATCTATTGTAGACTGTGTAGATCTTATTGACAGAAAGTTTCTCATCTTGTTGAACATTACTACTTAAACACATTCCTAGTATGTATGTACTAAACACTCAATTTTCTTCCCATTAATGCTTCATTTGTTGTCACATGTACATGAGATAATCATCTTGTTATGGTATTTTAATGGAAGAAGCCTTTGAGGCATGGAAATTCCACTTCCAAGGGATGATCAATTGGCTAGTATTGATAAACAGTCGACTAATCATATATTGAAACTAAACTATTACATTCAATAGTTTATTGTTTTAAATTGTGGTCTATTTTCTAGTAGATAGAATGCAAATAGTTGAGTGATGTAAAACGACAATCAATTATTTGCCAAACAAAATGAAAACAACTGACTAACATAAAGCAATAATTAGCTATCTCAGTTAAATGACAAGTAGTGGAATATTATGGTGTGATGATTGGCTGTTTATAAGAGTTTATGAAGCAAGTGCCACTGGGGGTAAATGGAGGGGATTTGTTTAACATATATGGGTCTAAATATTCTTTTTTTTTTAAAAAAGAAAAAAGAAAAAAGCAAATAAAATTTGGGACTGGCATGAGAAAATGAAGCAACAATTGAGGAATCAACTTGAAGTCCAGGCTTGAAAGATGAGGCTGAGGGAGGTCAATGGATATCAAATGAACCATAAGAGTAACAAGTCAAAATTTGGGCATGGCAAATACACGTGGGTTTAGAAGAAATTAGCCAATCTTTGGGGGAATTCTTGTTATTATAAAATGCCAAGGAAACTTTTGTTAATATAAAATAAATGTGGGGTTTATATGAAAGTATAGTGAATTATGACTTTATTATATCACAAAAGGGTTGGGGCAAAATTAATATAATTTTGTTCATTTGCAATTCTCAAAATTTTAGCAACTTCTTGTACTATCGTACTAATGTGGCTGAATGTGGGGCACATGTGAGTGTATCAAACCACTCAAATTTCTAGTTGTTTGGGATATGGAACCAAGAAAAATATGATTACGTGTAGGAATCGATCGAGTTGTAAAAAATTAGTAAATTCTTTTGTGCATTGAAGTAATTGTACTAGAATAATCATTTAATAACATATATTAATAAGATATTAACTTAAAATAATTTTTTGTATATACATTTTGATCTCAATATTATTTAAAATTTGGTTTATGAGTTTAAAATTTATCTTTTAAGAATTTGGGGATGTTAGAAAAATGAAAAAAAGGAGTGAATTGAAAATTTTACATATTAATGTTTTTAGGGGTTGTTACAAAAATAAAACAATAGTGGTGTAAGTTGTCAGATTAAATAAACAATACAAAATTTAATTATTGTTAAGATTAAAATTTAAATGCAATAAACATGCATGCCTAACGTGTTTCTTAGTAATGACATTTGTACAATATAATACACATAAAATAATTAAATTTTACAATAAATATATGATAAGTGTATAATTAATTAATAATAAAATAAAAATTATATAATTTAATTTAAAATTTATACAATTATTTATAATAATCATAATCATGTTATGAAATTATTAGAAAACATATATTAAAGAAAACAAGAATATAAAAGAATTACGTGCAAGTTTTTACCAATTATAATTTTGTTTATAAAATTTACTATTATTAAAAGTTTTGATAAGATAAATGAAAAAGGTTGTAGTATAATAGACCCGGCATGAACCAAACCAGAAAAACTAGGAAAACCTCGATTCCAGGTAGAGGACGGCACGGCTCAATCGGGAAGCTCACACTGGAAAAATTAACATCCATCTTCGTCGCCGGAGGCGAGACCCATATCGTCCTTGTAATTGCACACTACGCTTCTCCTGACTCGAAAGCCAACAATACCCATGGCGTCCTCGTCCTCCTCCACCTCTGATAGCTCCTCTTGTGAGCTTCAGTGCGTCGGAACTTTGGAAATCGTCACTCCCAAACCCGTTGGTTTCCTCTGCGGTTCAATCCCTGTTCCCACTGACAAATCCTTCCATGCTTTTGATTCCGCTCTTCTCCCTACCCCTCAAACGTACTCTTTCTCTCTCTGTCTATGATCATGTCTTTTATCTTGTCATTTTGATGTGTTTAACTTCTCAGATTAACTTGTGATTTTCATTTTGATGCTTAGTTAGATAAGCATGCGTTTCGCTGCCTTTTTCTTTGTTTAATTGATTGTTTATGTGGGTTTTTTTTTTTGTTTCCTTAAAGAGTACATGCACCGCGGTATCGGTACCGGATGCTTCCGACTGAGACTGATCTCAATACGCCTCCACTTCTTTCGAATTTCCCAGAAAAGGTTCTTCCTGTTGGCGCTGTGCAGTCGAGGACCACTGGAGGTACCTGTTACCCATTGGACTAACTTTCATCTATTCTAGACTCCGCAATTTGAATGCTAAAAGATTAATTCTCACTCGTGATTGACTCTCCTTAAGTAATATAACCATTTTCTGTGTACTGTGCAACTAAGTGAGTTCAAATTGAATCACTAACATATTATCACTGGATGTGCAATGCGTCAAGATATTCTCCGTCTTTTGGATTCAAAGCTGTAATAAATGGCAACTTTTCTATATTTTATTTACTTCCATGGAATATTCTTCTTTTATATTATTTTCTTTGATATAAGCTCTACACTTCCTCATCGAATGATCTGCTTCTTTTTTGCTACAACTTTTTGAAGAGGAGGCTGTAGCTGTTCAGGCATATAGTATTATTATTATTTTTTATATACTTATAATTCTTTTAGTTGTTGATAATTGATGGATGGGGTCATGTCCTGGTGTGCCAATGCCGTGGTATCTGCTGGTGAACATGGTTTCATGTTTGGTTCAGAACATGCATAGGCCCCGTAACATTCAGACTTAAACTCTGGCGGGCACTGGTGGGTGGGAAGTAAGTAACAAAGTGACAAGTGAGTACAAGTTAGTGCAGAACCTTATTATAAGTGGAAGTCCCCAGTGCTAACATTTCCTATCAATTTTTCTTTTTGGTTTCTCTCTGGAACTTGGATGTAAATGTTCTTGTAATTTATCAGTGTACTTTTTCTTCATGTTTAAATTGGTTGCATATAGTGAACACAAGTTTTTATGGATGGAGGCTATATCTGCAAAGGGCAGAAACTTGTAAATTTTTAAATAAATTGGTATTGATTTACAAGTTGGATGATTTATGAACATGGTCATTTTATGGCGTTGAGTTTAGTAATCAGAAGTCATGCTGGCTTACTAAATGGCACTGGGGCTTTTTCTAGAGCTGTACATGGTACAAGGCCTCTGGCCCCTGGAACGGAGCAACGGCCCCTTCTTTCATCCATTTGTGCATGCCAGGGCAGTGCCATAAAGTTTCTTTGTGACTTAGTGCCATTTTAGATTTAGAACATGCATGGGTCAAAGGTCCTAAAATCTTCAATATTGAAGAACATAATAGAAGCCTGCATTCTGGGGCTTGCAGTTCTCTTTGACGTTTATCTTGCCTTCTTCTTGCTCTTCAGGATTGAAAGCTCAAAGTCCCAACCACTGTATATAGTTTATGAATTGAAGAAGCTAAGGTTTTATCAAAAACGTATTTTAGCTGTTTTATGTGGTAGTGGACCATAATTTGAATTTATCTGGTGTACTAGACTTAATTCTTTGTGTCAAATGTAATATATCATTCTTTTTCTGGACGGACACCTAAATCTATTAAAAAGCTGGTGAGGGTTGAAGAGTTGTATAACCTTTTTTCATGGATTTGGTTTCCATTTTTTTTAATCTTCCAGAAGAATAAGCTTATTAGAAGAAGGGAAAGAGTAAAGATTTAAGGGTACGTTTGGATTGAAGTAAAGGAGGTTATGGAATGGGAATCCCATTCCCATTCCCATGTTTAATCTTGTTTGGTTGAAAGAATGAAAGCCCACTCCCTTTCCATAGTAAGGCCCATTCTTTCATACTTGGTAATGTAGATTCCATCCCATCTATGAAGGATTGAACCTCATTCCCAGGAATCAATCATAAAAAGTCTGAAATACCCTTAGCAAGAAGGGTTGACATGTGCTCAATATCTGCCATTCTGTCTACAGTTTCCTTGTTGCTGATGCCACCACTTTGTCAGTGATACCCTCATTCCTCCATGGCTCTGTCTCTCACCCACTCCTCTGTCGATTTGTTTGTCACCCCTCATCATCGATTCATTGCTGTATTTACTTGCTTTCCTATTCATTCACCAGATTTGAGATAGATGGAGGAGCAAAAGATTTTTGATCTTCGTCAGTGAGGAGGAGGAAAAGATTAAAAAAAATTACATATTTTTACAAAATTTAAAAATAATTAATTAATATTTTAATTTTATTAAACAGGGATATTTTGGTAATTTGATTTATCTTCATCCCCATTCCTAATCATTTTTTTAATATCATACAACACAACAGACGGATTTAAGATTCCATTCCCTCAAAGTTCATTCCCATTCCTATTCCCAAACTCATTCCCATTATCATTCCCACCTTATCCATAAACCAAACAGGGCCTAAAATGGGGTACCTCAGACTTTTGGACATTTTGTGGAGAGTGTCAGGTTTGCTTTGCAACTTTGCAGCAATTATTTAATACATTTTTGGGGATTTGGGAGCAGGAAGGAGAATGAGATTTCATGGGAAAGTTGACTTTATGCAGGGATATAGTATATTTAGTTGAACATTGAAGCAGTCACTCTTGAATTTTCAAGTAAAGACTTCTAGTGTTCTTGCTGGGGTTGGCTTCTTAATGGTGTTCTATTGATATTTGCTGCAGTTGAGTGTCTTTGATGATGGTTATCTCGAGGGATTAGGGAGGATTTGTGTTTCTTCTGGTCTTTCTTCTATGGGGTTTTATATTATTGGTTTAGCAAAATGTCTTACCCTCTGTACATGTACTTCTTTCTTTCTTTATCAATAAAATTTTCCATCTTCTTAGTAAGCTAGAAAATAAGATGGGGAACTAAGTGTTCAAGCCTTCTAATCTCTTTAAATGTCCATCAAGGAATGCCCTTTTCCCAAGAGAAAGCAAACTTGCTGCATAACTTCGACTTGTATCTTCACATCCATGTGTTTGTACTAATGAAATCTATACTTCAAAAGTATGACTGGAATGTCCTTTTGAAAATGAGCGTAAAACTTAAACACCAATACCGATGTCAAGCAAGAACGAGGTGTAGTGGACTCATATGTACACTTATTCTACTCCCATACATTGGATCAACAAATGCCCCTGATTATGTCAAGGTAGGCCCTAATTCTTAGGAAGAAAGAACCTGAGTGGGATTGATTTGTTAAAGTTGCTTATTTTATGTTTATGCCTTTTGGGGAAGGTCCCAAACTCTTTTATTGAGTGTAATCATGCTTCAAGTTGTTTCATGCCATAAATAAACTTGAACACTCAAGAAATCTGTTGGACAGGAAGATTCACACCTCTTACAACAAACACAGTCCTCTGTCACTTTGTGAGAATAGGAGAGCCAATGCTTTTGGCGGTTTTGTAAAGTTGTTAATATAATATGCTTCTAGAATTCTGTAAAGCAAAAACACCTTTGGATATTCATGCTTGTATTTGCTGATGCTTTCTGATGTGGCATGTGCCAGATTGTCCTTGGGATGGTGCTGCTGTTGCGTCTAATCTTACTAGAAAATGTGAGGCACTTGCAGTATCTGGTTTGGCTGAGTATGGAGATGAAATTGATGTGATTGCTCCAGCAGACATTCTGAAGCAAATATTTAAAATGCCATATTCCAAGGCTCGATTATCAGTTGCCGTTCATCGCATTGGTCAGACTCTTGTTTTAAACACTGGGTCTGTATCTAACTTACTGTTGATCTCTTTTTGTTGCAATATTCCACTTTCCTTTATTGAAGCATTAGCTCATAGATGTTGTTGAGACTTGTGCTTTTTGGCCCATGGTAAAAATTTCTTGTTCATTTAATGATTATTATCTTTTATTTATGATTACAGTGGGCACTCAAGTCTCAGAAACAAGACAATTTCAATTTTGTAATTTTAGCTTCCCCCCTTTGACCTTTCCTTGAAGCAAAATGGAATAAAGTTCCACTTTATGGTCAGAATCAAAGGATTGTTGTAGTCTTGCAAATTATCAGAGACTTACTTGTTTCAACAAGAAAAATAAGTGTGCAAAATACTTAATAATAATATATTCTAGTTGATTAGTATGTTATGTTTTATCATGTGAAGGTAATTACATCTTAAGAGTCATTGAGAAGTTAAAAAGGGCTTCAACTTATTATTGCTTTGCTTAATTAAGGCTGCTAGCCTGTCAGCATTTCTCTGATTAAATTCTTTGTTGCCTCTGAAGGTTATGACTGTACTAACTGCCTTCTACCTTTTTGCTGACTTTGTTCTTATAATGCTAATCATTAATTTCATTTAATGTGACAAAATATTTCTGAAGAGCAGTCCTGATGTTGAAGAGGGAGAAAAGCTGATCAGAAGGCATAACAATCAGGCAAAATGTGCTGATCAATCATTATTTTTAAATTTTGCTATGCATTCAGTCAGAATGGAGGCTTGTGATTGCCCTCCAGGTCATCATGTTCCATCAGAAGAGAAGTCAAATACTTCCGTTCTTCCTGGAGGAAATACACCCCACATGGTGGAACAGCTTGATGATGTTGTCCGAGCTGAGGGATACAATGTCTTTTCTGAGTACTCACAGGTTAAGCAGGACAGTCTTTTGTGGGGAAGCAAGAAGAATATAAGAAATAGCAACCATAATCCAGTCAAGAAAGTGGCATCACAAGTTGGTGAAAAACCCAGATCCTTGATGCAAGAGTCTGAAAAGCAAAGAAAAGTTGGCAGTGATAGCTTTCTGAGGGTTTTGTTCTGGCAGTTTCATAATTTCCGCATGCTACTAGGTAGCGATTTGCTTTTATTCAGTAATGAAAAGTATGTTGCTGTGAGCTTGCATTTATGGGATGTTACCTGCCAGGTGCGTGCATTCTCCTAAAATCATGTGTCCTAATTTATGATTTTGTACTTTGTTCATTGAGTTTTCTTAATTTGATAGGTCACACCATTAACATGGCTTGAAGCTTGGCTTGACAATGTCATGGCAAGTGTGCCTGAGATGGCCATCTGTTATCATCATAATGGTGTTGTTCAGGGATATGAGCTTCTGAAAACTGATGACATATTTCTGGTGAAAGGGATATCTGACGATGGGACACCTGCATTTCATCCTTATGTTGTCCAGCAAAATGGTCTATCTGTTTTGAGGTTCCTTCAAGAAAATTGCAAGCAGGACCCTGGTGCTTACTGGGTAATTTTACTTTATCTTTCTTAACCTTTTACTTTGTTTTATTATTTTCAACAAATATTTATTGCTTCTATGTTTAGCATGTGCAAACTCTCTTTAATTTTGTCGCCTTTAAAATTGCTAGCAAGCCTGACTTAGAGTTCTGCAGCTTTATAAAGGTGCAGGTGAAGATGACATACAACTTTTTGATCTTTCTGTTATTCCTAAAAGCCATTCTTCTAATGGTTGTCATAATAGTTCAAGCTCCTTGCCATCTGTTATTGGAAGAGGTAGAAGTGATGCTGTATATTCATTGGGTACTCTCCTCTATCGGATTGCTCACCGGCTTTCTCTTTCAATGGTGTGGAGCAATCAAACTTATCTCTGGGCTAATTGTGCTTTGCATATTTCAGTAGCTGGTTACTAATTATTGTTGCTTTTGCTGCAGGCTGCAAAAAATAGGGCTAGGTGTGTGAGGTTCTTTAGAAAATGTTTGGATTTTCTTGATGACCCAGACCATCTGGTATCTTTTTGAAATATAATGTTTGTTATCTTCCCCCTCCCTCATCGCCCCTCTTTTTTTTTTTTTTTTTTTTTTCTTTTTGAATATCTTGAAAATGACTGCATATTCTGATTCACGTTGTGCTACACAGGCAGTACGTGCAATTGCCCACGAACAATTTGCTAGGCTGATTTTAAATTATGATGAAGAACTGAATTTAACTTCTGAATCTCTAGCAGTAAAGAGTGATCTAACTGTTACTGAAGCTGAAGAGTCATCACTTGATGCTGAAAATAGTAATTCTGAATCAGTTGTCCATGAAGAGGTATTATATTCACATGATAAATCATGTGAACATGGACAAATACTTCAGCACTTGGAATCAGAATCTTCTACAATGATGACTTCTGATACAATCACTGGGGAATTAGCAGTAGGTGACATGGAGTTAAGTTCTCAAGGAGTGGCTGTACCAACCTCTACTGATGAGGACTTTTCTGTATGCAAAGTATCTCCAGTTCCCACTCCTGTGGTACAGACAGTGGCTGATCCAATCTCATCTAAATTAGCTGCAGTGCATCATGTTTCGCAAGCCATTAAGTCTCTTAGATGGATGCGGCAGCTTCAGAGCAATGAACCAGAGGTGGTGGATCAATTTAGTGAAAATCATGATAGGCAACCTTCATCATTTAGTGTGTCTCTTTGTGCATGCGGAGACGCTGATTGCATTGAAGTTTGTGACATTCGGGAATGGCTTCCGACATCCAAGTTGGACCATAAGCTTTGGAAGCTTGTTCTCTTGCTTGGAGAATCTTATTTGGCCCTTGCAGAAGCTTATATGGAGGATGGCCAACTGCATCAAGCTTTGAAGGTTATACAGTTAGCATGTTCTGTTTATGGATCAATGCCTCCACATCTTGAAGACACAACGTTCATTTCTTCAATGGTCAGTAGTTCTTCTCTACAGAGGAAATTCTCCAATAGAAATGATAAGACAGCATTGCTAGATAGTGATATAAAAGAGGAGAATCGCATCTCTGGTAATGGGTATCTTACTATTGAGAGGAAGTCTTCTACTTGCCTATTTTGGGCCAAGGCATGGGCACTAGTTGGAGATGTATATGTTGAGTTCCATAAAATTAGAAGCAAAGAATCAATACAGGAATTGAGAACATCTGCAACCCGAGAATTGAGGATGCCATCTGAGGTTGTTAAGGAAGTTAAAAGGCTGAAGAGAAAATTAACACAGTTGAGCCAGAACTGCAGTTCATGTTCCTTGGTAAATTGCAGTTGCCAGAGTGATAGAGCAAGAAGTGGAAGCAGTGCAAGTAGTAGTAGAGCAGATATGAGCATAATGGCTTATGGTAGAAAGCATAGTAAACGATCATCTGCTAAAAATGTCACTTACTTGCCTCCAAAAGACCCAGAGGAAGAGTGTATGCCTAATGAAGCAGACAATAGAAAAGATTTAGAAGAGCAAGAGTCTTGTTCTAGTGTTGTCTCTCAACCTGAGTTTAATTCAAAGGAAAAATCAGAAGTAAGAAATGGTGGAATTTTTGAGTACCTGGATGGTCCTCTAGTTGGAGAAGTGGAGTACAATCTATTAGCTGCTCTAAAATGCTATGAGGAAGCTAGAAAGTCATTGATTAAAGTTCCATCTGGTTTGTCTGAATTACAATCTGTAGTTAAAAAGAAAGGTTGGGTTTGCAATGAATTAGGTCGAATCAGGCTTGAAAAGAAAGAGTTGAATCAAGCTGAACAAGCATTTATGGATGCCATAAATGCATTCAGAGAAGTTTCAGATCATACCAACATCATATTGATAAATTTAAATTTGGGCCATGGCAGACGGGCTTTGGCTGAGGAGATGGTATCAAAAATTGAGAATCTTAAACTACATGCTATATTCCATAATGCATACAATCAAGCATTACAGACCACAAAACTGGAATATAGAGAATCTCTTAGATATTATGCAGCTGCAAGGTCAGAACTAAATGCCATCACTGAAGATGATGGTTCTGTGACAACCCACTTAAGGAATGAGGTACATACACAGTTTGCTCATACTTATCTGCGTCTTGGCATGCTTTTGGCAAGAGAAGATAGTACTGCAGAAGTGTATGAGAATGGATTCTTGCAAGATACATTTGTTAGTTGCACCAATCCCCATGATAAAAAAGCCTGGAAGGAACTGAGGAAGCATGAAATCTCAGCTAATGAGGCCATTAGGGAAGCATTATCTGTATATGAATCACTGGGTGAACTACGTAAACAGGAGGCTGCATATGCTTACTTCCAATTGGCTTGCTATCAGAGAGATTGTTGTCTGAAGTTTATGGATTCAGGTAATAAGAAAGGCATCTTGTCTAAAGGTGAAAACCAGATTCTGCAACGAGTCAGGCAGTATGCATCCCTGGCTGACAGGAATTGGCAAAAGGCCATTGACTTCTATGGAGCAAAAACGCATCCTTTGATGTATTTGACCATTCTAATGGAGAGATCGGCTCTTTTATTAAGTGTTTCAAGCCATTTACACTCCAATGTGGTATTTTCCTGAACTTCGATAAAGTATTTTGCTTCTGATTATGACTTACTCCTCGGAGAGAAAATTATAGGGGTCAGTTTATGTATAAATCTATCTAATATCTTGTACTTATATATTAAATACGGTTCCTCAAGAAATAACACATGGGCACAATCCTCTTTGTCATCATGAGTATCAAATTCATCTTTTAAAGTAAGAAACTAGGGTTTGGCCAAAGAGAAAAAAAGTAAGAATGTTGGAGAAGATGAGGCTTGGTCTAAGTTAGAGTGGGGAGTTGTTGGGCTGTATATAAGTGTTGATAGTCAAGTCTTTATTCAATATGCCTTAAAGTAATTTGGTTGGCCAAATTCAACAGAGAATTAGGAGGGAGTTCTTCATGTTTTAAAATAGGAAGCCAGAGAGACTCAGGTATGCAATTAGGTGCAATTTTTATGCATCTTGATATGGATTTTAACCTAAATAAAGAAACATGTGGAAAGAGCAGCTGACTTGTCACATTTAATTATGATATTTAAAGAGCACAGTAGCTTGTGGGATGACTTGCTCCATGCAAATATTCTTTTCTGAAAGACATGAGTTGCAGTAACGTATGTGGAAATTTTAAAAAAGGATAATAATGATGGAGAGTTTAGATTATATTCATTGAGGGTAAACGTGTCCTGGTTCACTACCAGATCCTCTTGGAAAGGGACAAATTGTCAACATTTACTTTCCAGCATTCATGTATTACTGAGTTATTTTGAAATGCTTTTAATAGAAGGGCATTACTTAGGCTTTCCAAGCCATTGTCTTTTTGTTGTTCTGCTTCCCCTCTGTGTGGTCTATTCCGGTCATTGACTCATTGGTTATCCTATTAAATTTTGTTCCAGATGCTGGAATCTGCTTTGATTCATATGCTCGAAGGGCGCCATGTTTCTGACACAAACGCTGACACATACAGTACCAGCGATCCTGAACTACATGCAATATATTGGAGGCAGTTGCAGATGCTTTTGAAGAAAATGTTGGCCGTGACACTTTCATCAAGTATCAACAAGTCTTCTTCTGTCTCTCAGCCATCCTCAACATCTAGTAAATCTGGAGATGGTGGAAAGATCAGGGAACTCTACAAGATGTCACTGAAGGCTAATGACATGGTCCAACTGCATGCCATGCACAACTTGTGGATATCGTGAGGAGAAACTTATATTGACTCGAGTCTCCTTGTGTCTACCTGTACCTGGCATCACTCAGTCCACTTCTCTCTCTTCCTCTCCTTCTCTCTCTCTCTATTTTCCCCTTTTTCTGTATCTTAAATTGCCCTGATAAGTTTATAACCACCTCATTTTCTGGTTTGGGAATACTAGCAAAAACAGGAAAGTGGGTATGAACTATGAATTTCATCATATGGTTATTAAGGATATCAAAATTGTCATAAAGATATCATTCTAAGCAATAGACCCAGCATAATATATCTAATAGATTACTAGTGTGCCAATGAACTCTGAACATTTACTGATGGCAAGGCCAAGATTATAGCACCGCAAGGGTATTAACTTATACACAGCTTCCTTCTGTATCTAAACCAAAATGGTTTTTTATTTTTATTTTTGGATCAAGCATGGACATCAATGGTGCTGAAAAGTGGAAAAATAGAGAAAGATAGAGAAGGCGATTAAGGAAGATTGAATTTAAAAAAAATAATAATTAAGGAACAAAATTCAAACAAATTATGTGAAATGAACGAATTGAAACTGTGGTCAAAATTAACGAATGCAAATGAAATCTTTGGCTATATTATTTGAAAACAAAGTACATATAATTTTTTATATCTTTGTTATAAAATAGGGAATGATAGAGATGGCTAGTAAGCTGTGTCTGCAAAAAGGAAGATTGAAATTCTTTTTTTTCTTTTTTTAATACGGAACAAAATTTATACAAATTATTTGAAGTGAACAAATTGAAACTAGAGTCAAAATTAATGAATGCAAATGAAAACTTTGGCCATATAATTTGAAAAAAGTTTATATACAATTTTTTATATTTTTGTTATATATTTTTCAATTAAAATATAATAAATATATAATTTTTCAAATTATATTATGATATGTGTATGATGATTAAAAATAATTATATAATCTAAATTAAAATATACATGTTATTATTGATTGATTATACATGTATGTGTTATGGTAAAATCTGACATTTAAGGTACGAAGAAGTTGATCAAAGTCTAATCCATATTATTATGGTCGTTGCTCTTGTTATTATCTTTTACTAATCGCAAGGGAGATAATTCTTACTGATTGGTTTTTTAATAATTGATTTCGTTAATAAGCAAATATGCTAGTGGATTGAAAAGATTAATGGTACACCATCTTTTAAAGGCCTTTCTCGGGCGACCACAGGAGGGAATTTCTTCAGTAAAGGGGATAGCATTCAATTTTTTATAAAATATATTTTTTTAAAATAAAAAATAACTATTTTTATAAATAATTATATATTAATATTTTATTTTTTTATATAAAAAATTATATCTAGTTAAAAAAACCAAAAAAAGAGTCTGATGCCCTGCATGAGATTTTTTCTAGTAAAGGGGAGGATCCAATAACCCTCAAATTTTTATAAAATATATTTTTTAAAATAAAAAATAATTATTTTTATAAATAAAAATATATTAATATTTTAGATTATTTTTTCATACAAAATGATATCTAGTTAAAAGATAATAAATTCTAAGATATATAAAATAAATTGAGGTGTTAAAAATAATTCAGTCTTTTTTTAAATTAGATATTATTTTCTATAAAAAAAATAAAATATTAATATATATATTTATAAATATAATTATTTTTTATTATTTTAAAAATATATTTTATAAAAAATTGAGTGCCATTGGCCCTCCCACCCTTATTACTGTAGAAAGGGGATCCAAAGTCGCTTTGCTTTACAGTTACAGGGCAGATACATGTATTGGAAAAAAAAAAAATATTGGCAAAAAAATAAAAATAAAAAATAAAAAAGCAAAAAGAGGAATACAGTAGTCGGAAAAAATAATAGTATTAATTATGAAATTATTAATCTTTTCTGGGTATAAATAACGGATTGATGACCCACAAATTTTGCAAAAGTTTCATTGCAAGCTGGCATCTAATATTCCAAAATGATTAAAACTTTATTTTGATCAACCATAAATAGGAATTTTTCAATTTGGTCTCAAATAGATATATATTCAAAAAATAATTCCTAGACATAGAATTAACATCGACACAGTTGTTCATTCAATGTCATTTTAGCATAATAAACCTTATTATGATCTTCACATGTAAGTTTTTTTTTTTTTTTTTCAGTTGATCCCTTATAAATACATTATTCTCAAGATAATCTTTCATAAATTAAATCATTATTAAGTTAGTCTTATTGTGTGCCAAGTAATTCTAAAACATAATAAATTAATGCGATGTGAATGGTTAAATCCAACGTGTTAGTGTTAAAAAAAAGATTAATTTATTTTTTTCTCCTTTCTTCTGCGAGTGCAAATCATGCATATTCTGTAATACAATGTGAGCTACCATATTTCATAATATATATATATATATATAAAATTATAATTTAAATAAATATTTTTTAATTGTGAACAATTGAGTTAACATTCAATAAAATGTATTAAATAGACTCTATTGTTGATGATTTTTTTTTATTTTTTATTTTGTAAATAACTGAAATAAATACCCATAACTAAAATAAACTGTTACTACTTTTTGTAGAAGGGGTTGAATATATTTGTTGAAGTTAGATGAATGATATGGAGATGATTGAGGCCTGGGTTCTATAAAATGCGTAGGAATAATTTTTTGTATAATACGAAATGAATAGGAAAAAGAAATGTATTCGCTTCAATGCATTTTTAAAAATAATAGTATTAGTGTAATTATTATGTAGTATATAAGAATAATGTATTAAAATATGTCGATTAGATGTTCGCTTGAAATAATATGTTATATTTACATTTTAATTATAATATATTTTTAAATTTTGTTTATGAGCTATAAATCCATTTTGAATTTGCCAACTTACCTCATTCAGTTTGTTAATTTTTCTTTTTGTCTTCAAAAATATTAATTTGTAAATTGGACATAAAGATATGATTAGGGATTACTCACTCTTAAAAATATTAAAAAAAATTAAAGGAGTGAATTGACAAATTTATACAATAATATTTTGCGAAATTATTAAAAAAAAGTAAATCATGATAAACTATAGACATAAAAGACTTGAGGTTTATAAACAATATTTAAAATATTGGAGTTAGGATGTAAATATAATAAATAATTTTAGGTTAGCATCAAATTTATACATGATTAGAATATAAAAAGTCTATTTGATCTAAAAAAATAAAATTTAAATATAAAAAGTTTGTTTTATAAAATAAGCCTGAATATTCTTTAAAGTCCTATTTAAGATTTTGTTTAATAAAAAAATTAGTATTTAAAGTAAAATTTTGTGTAATATGACATATTAGTAAAATTTTTTATTTAAATAATTTATGTCAATATAACAACTTATTTGTATTTATAATTTTTTAACATATAATTTTATTAAGTTTTAGTTAATATATAAATTTAATCATAACTTTGAGAGATTTGTTTGACGTAGAATTCAAAATATATAAATAAAAATTTAAATAAAAATTTTTAATTAAGAAATAGACTCAAGTTTTTTTTTTTACTCGAATCCTTATTCAATTTATAAAAATTTGACTTAATAATTAAATTTAATAATAATATTATTATTATTATTATATATTTTCCTCTTAATTGAATAAGTGCAACCTCTATTAAGAATGTACAAAAAGAGTTGAGAAAAAGTATTAATAATTTTCAACAACAATAAAAGCTATTTATTTGGTTTCTGTGAGAAAATATTGAAAGAACTTTCTATAAGAATTTTTTTTGGTTGTGATAGCAGTTTTTTTTTTTTTGGACACTGTGTGATAGCTGTTACAAACAGCCGGATTTGGATTTTTTTTTTTTTTTTTTGGGTTAAGAAATGAGAATATTCGTATAAGCAGAGTTTGGACGCAAAGATCCGTCCATACGATAATATTGATATGGCAAGCCAAGTCATCTGCCACGTGGAACAAATAAGACTGGACACCAAAACCAAACGATGTGAAAGGACAAATTTCTCCTCACAAATTGCTAATAAGGCCTCTATTTAGCTTACAGCAGAAGCAAAATATACATATGCCCATAGATTTGAAAGGTCCTCTCTGTACACCGTCCCTTATCCTTTTTTCCCAGAAATTCTCTATATAATAATCAAACAATCACCCGAGAATGGACGCGCAAACGTTTCGTTCTCATCGTTTTCTCTCGATTTCATCTCTGTTTCTTCTTGTTTTCCTCGTGGCTTCGATCACGATGGCCGAATCCGCTCCCAAAGCTATCGATTCTTCCCAGTCCTCTGCTCCTGCTGTTCACATCGTTTACACTGAGAAACCCCAGGATCAGGAGCCTGAGGCTTACCACATCAGAACTCTTGCCTCCGTTCTTGGCAGGTTTGTGATTTTCTTTTTACAATTGAGATCATTGTGTTTTTCGGGTTCTGTTTGTTTATCGAGAAAAGGGGGGGGGGGGGGTGTTCCGGAATTAACTGTGTGGTTGATGCTGTTTGTTTGATTTGGATGATTGTAGTGAGGAGGCTGCAAAGGAGGCTCTGTTGTACAGTTACAAGTCCGCTGCTAGTGGGTTCTCTGCTAAGCTTACTCCGGAGCAGGTTGCTGAAATTTCAAGTAAGTTTGGTTATGAAATTATCAGATTTTTTCTAATTTTTAATGTGGAAAATGATGAGGAAGAGAAAAATTCCTCAACCGTGACCTTGAGTCTTGGAGTTGCATGTTTCTTCATACGAGGCTGAAATTGTGAACAGAATTATGTAAAAGTCAGCTAAATTAGTCGACTCTTCTGTCTTTTAGTTGGTCCTGATCAGATTGGGCAAGCTTGTCTTATCAATGGCATATATAGTTTGTTACTGTTTTTCCTCTTTCATATGAATTGCTTCTAATATCTGAAGTTAGCGCGTTGATAATCTGATCATTCAAATTAGAAAACCATAAAGTGAGTTTAAAATTAGCTTTGTTGGCAAATATATATGGAAGTTAATGTGGGGGAGTTCGAATTTTATTTTTTTGTTGTCAGTACTATGTATTTAGATGGGAGGAGTGCCTCATGTAAGTATGACAGTTTTGTGCCCAAATGATGACGCAGAACAAAATTATGAAGATTAACATTTGGTTCACATGGCGCTGGGAAGTTTGAGCATGTGTGAGTAAATTTGGTAGCTGAATTGAAATACTAAACTTCATATAGTTGAAGTAGAGGAGAAAAGTCTAATCTGACATGAAATGGAGAAGTAAGCTGCTCGAATTTGGGATAGCTGTAGAAAACGAACTATAGATTATATTTTGTAGATGGATTTATTAGTTTGATGATGTGTCTAATCTAAGAATGTGAAACAAATTGTACATACTGCCTACCTCTTTACCAAAGCATCCAGACAATGGAAAATCAAATTTGGCATGCAGATATAGTTTCTCGCACCTCCTTTAGAGAGATTTGTTTGTTTTATTAGATTGCATTTTTTCATGGATTCTCATGCGTGTTAGTATACTTTTCTTTGGATGTTGTTCTTGATTTTTCACTTGTCTCAGCCCTTTTGTTTTAGTGGACCTTGCCACCACATATATGCTCCTATTTCTGTATAGCGGTGGTGCTCACATGATTCAAAATTGTTGGTTCATATTTTCTTTTGTTTCATTTCCTTTTTCTGTTGTGATTATGATTGCTAGATTGTATGATGATTGTAACATCTATAATCTGATTATATTTTATTGTTTTATATCATCAGATTATTTTCATTTCGTTCAATGAACTCCCCATGGTTGTAGTTTGATTGTTAATACTTTATTTTTGCAGAGCAACCGGGTGTTCTTCAAGTTGTTCCAAGCAGGACTCTTCAGCTCCATTCAGGACCCCAAAACCTGCACTAGACGATGAGGAGTTTCTAGGTGTTCGCTTTTAAACAATGTCCTCTACCATGTATTACCTAGTTTACGTCAACCTATGCTAATGTGAATGTTAATATATTATCTTGTACGAGCTTATGATTGTGTGATATATACAAATGGCATCAAACCTGCTATGCCCTTTGCTGGGGCTTATCTGGTAGCATGGATAGTATAATTAGATGCTTTGAAATGTGAAACTTAGGCCGGCATTTGCTCTTACAAGTTTTAAGAGACACTTGTCCAGTTGTCTTTGCTCTTGCACTTCATATTACTTTTCATTGGTTCGCGTATGTTTACAATTCTTATTTCCAATGTTTGCAAAATCAAAGTAGCAATTGAGCCGTGGCTAAGTTAAAAATTTAAACAAAGATTGCGTTTTAATAAATATATTAAAAATGTTACGCTCAATAATTAGATGTATATATATATATATATATATATAATAAAAATTATATAATTGTTATATTTTAGCTTATAAAAACTACGTGTGTGTGATCCATGGATATTGAATTTAATGAATGCTTTTGGAAAAAGGAAGAGTAAAGTATACAAATTTTGGTTTTATGATCTTGTTAAATTATATTTAAGAGTTTTTATTTTAAAAGATTAAGTTAGGCGTCTTCTAGTATTCTGATTATATAGTAGAATTTTAAAATTTTATTTGTCAAAGAAATTAACTTTATGTTCAACGAGAGATGGTTCTTTTATTCTTAATATTATGAAAATTAATGTAGTTAAATTGTTCTTAAGTTTGAACAAGAGAATATAATTTTTAATATGATAGTAAAGTCATATAAATAATTTTATTTTTGGAAAAAAATTATTTTGTGTAAAAAGTTAACTTCTTAAAATAAGAGTCGAATGTAATTATTGAAACAAAAAAGAATATTAGGTGTAATTTAATTAAGTTTGAGAGATTAATATAATTTACTCAAGAATAATGAAACAGATGAGTTATTATCAAGATTAAACTAGTAATTTAGTCATTGAAACATTTTTCGTTTTTCAATTTCATCATTCAAGGACAAAGTCCTTTTTATAAAGATCTCTTTTCCTTTAATTTAGTTGCATGCAATTTTTGAAACAAGAAAAATATTAGGCATGATTTAATCAAATTGCACAGGAGATTAATATAATTTAGTAAAAAAGATAGTGAAATTGATGAAAAAGATAGTGAAGATGAGTCTGTTAAGTGGAAATTTGTAATTTAATCATTAAAATTATTTTTTAATTTAATTCTTTAATAATAAAATATTTTAATTTAATCCCTCAAACATTTTTCTTTAATCAAAATGATGCTTCTCAAAAAGATTTGTGAGCTTTTGGATATAAGAATGACTCCGTTTTAGAGGATGCAGGCCCTCCGATAAGTTTAGGGTTTACATCATTTGCTAATTTCGTTTTTACTTAATGAATGAACTATTTTACGTAGAAAAAATATTTGAAAGACTACATAAATAAGTTTTGTTTTTGAAAAATCAAATTAAACGAAGAATAAATTTTTAAATCAAAATTAAAATACTTTATGTCTGAAACTAGGCCAAGGCCCCACCCTATCATCTTCTCCTAAATGCTGATGCAGCAAGATATATTGTATGACAGCTATATCTCTCGTCCTCCTCCCCTTTCCCACGATTCCCTCAGATGCGGCAACTTCTCATCCAATAAATGGATACCTCGAGTAAAAACCCTTCAATTTTTCCAATAATAAATAGTGTAGAAAATTGTTCACGCCAATATAAAAAGTAAATGGGAATTTTTGACTAGAAAACAGCATTAAAGAAAAGCAAGAAAAAAAACAGATTTTTGAGAATTCAAGAGAAGAGAGAGAGAGAGGGAGAGAAAATAGAGGGAAGGTGGAGGGAGAGGACATAGAAAGAAGATCAAAGATTACCCATTTGGGAGAAAAATCACATTTACTTACCATTGAATTGAGATTGAAATGAAGAAGCATAGCGTTGCATCAAATTCTTCCATAGCAAACACCGTTTCGGTCTTGCCATATCAAACCGCGAGAATCAGAGATCACTTTCTTCTTGGCAAGAAACTAGGCCAAGGCCAATTTGGCACCACATACCTCTGTACCCAGAAATCCACAGGGAAGCTTTTCGCCTGCAAATCGATCCCTAAGCGTAAGCTATTGTGCAAAGAGGATTACGATGACGTTTGGAGGGAGATTCAGATCATGCATCATTTGTCGGAGCACCCTAATGTGGTTCAAATACAAGGAACGTACGAGGACTCTGTGTTCGTACACTTAGTTATGGAGCTTTGCGCTGGGGGTGAGCTTTTCGATAGGATCATTCAGAAGGGGCATTACAGTGAGAGAGAGGCGGTCAAGTTGATAAAGACCATTGTTGGCGTTGTGGAAGCTTGTCACTCTCTTGGGGTCATGCATAGGGATCTCAAGCCAGAGAATTTCTTGTTTGAAAATCATGGTGAAGATGCCAAGATGAAGGCTACGGATTTCGGGTTGTCTGTGTTCTACAAGCCAGGTTGATTTCTGGGTGTCGTCCCAATTTTGTCGTCTTCAATTAGAACATGCGTCTGATTTATGATGTTTGTTTATTTCTCGTCATCATTCCTGTGATTCTAGTCATAAGGAGAATTAAAGGTTTCATATGTTCTTGTTGATTCATATTAGCTGATCAATGGTCGTGTTAGCATTTTTTTTTTTTTTTTGTGGTGCAGAGATTCTTGATTTCCCAATATTGATCTTTTTTTCTTCTGTTAAGGACATTGTACAGTGTCTTCATACATATGCAGCTTCTTTCTTGGGTTTTCTCCGTCTTTGTGTTGGTCCCTCTCGCTTGTTATTTAATACTTTGTTGTACTACTTTGAAATTGTGACTTTTGGCTTTCTTTAAGCTTTTCTTTTTCCAAAGTAGGCTAGCTAATGGATTTGTGAGTTAAGTGGTAATTTGAATCCTAACAAGTAAACTGCACGGTGAATTTCTTTTAATCAAGTGGATTTTGGTTTATGATATGTGTCAGAGTTTTGTTTGTCCTTGAATTCTTAAAATAATAGTCTCATATTTCTCATTTTACTTCCTTTGCTTGACTCATTTATTTTGATTTTTGTAATGTATATACATAAATTAAGGGCTTCCCTTATATGCATATACCTTAATCATCATATTCAGTATGGACTAAGGGGTAAAATTATTCTAAAAGAAATTCTGCATCTGATGCTTTGGTTCTCAATATAGACTAACAACATTTTATCTTTTTCTCCTTTATCAGTATTTTGTTTACTATGACCTATCATCATCACCTTTTCGTTGTTTCTTTTCTCCCCTCCAGGACAAGTCTTTTGTGATGTGGTTGGAAGTCCCTATTATGTTGCGCCTGAGGTGTTGTGCAAGCATTATGGACCAGAAGTGGATGTGTGGAGCGCCGGTATTATCCTTTACATCTTACTGAGTGGTGTCCCACCTTTTTGGGCTGGTAATGATTTTAATGTGTATCTGTGATTCCCTTGGACTTGCAGACGAGAAGCTTTTCTTGTCCATATATTATCTCATCTACTTGGTTCGATTTTTATCCCTCATCTGCATTTACTTTTTCCTATTACCTGCAGAAACTGAATCAGGAATTTTCAGACAGATTTTACATGGAAAGCTAGATTTTGAATCTGAACCATGGCCAAGCATCTCAGAAAGTGCTAAAGATTTGGTAAAACAGATGCTTGAGAGGGATCCCAAGAAAAGAATTTCTGCTCATGAAGTTTTATGTAAGTTCCTTGCCTTGGTGTAGTATGCTAGGGAATTTTAGCATCATAGCTTTGTATAAAGAAATGACTATGGAGTTTATGTAATCAGGTCATCCTTGGATTGTCGATGATACAGTTGCCCCTGACAAGCCTCTGGATTCTGCAGTTTTGACACGGCTGAAACATTTCTCAGCGATGAACAAACTTAAGAAGATGGCACTACGTGTATGTTATGTTGTTGACATTCACCCTCCACCTTTTTTTGAATATTCTGATTGATTTAAGTAAGGATATAATATTTTGTCTAAGCTTTCTGATGCTCAGCCAATCAAATGAGATAAGCTCTTCATTGATTCTTGGTTTCGAAGCAGTATGGTACTTTTTCTTTGCTTTTTCCTATTTTTAAGTTTACTATGTGTTAGTAAGAAGTAAGAGCATTCACTTATGTGGTTTCAACTAAGTAAAGTAATTTGGTTTCTTATGAAAGACCATAGCTGTCTGTTATACAAAGGAATGTGCGGATGCAAATATGTAGTAATCCATGGTAACATAATATGAATTCTCAGAAAAAATTTATTAGATGCTCTTTGCAAATTCTGGTCTGCATTTTGGATTATAATGAATTGAGGAATATTTTTATTTTGGTGAATAAACTTTTAGGATAATTTTCATATAGGCAATGGAAATAAGTTGCTGGCATGTCATTTGGAATTTCGGATATGGATAATCAATTTTTTTTTCTTTCTTTCTTTAATTTCTGGTAAATTAAGTATGAAATCAATTACAGAACCAGTTGTCTTTATATACTAACATATCAATCCGTCAATCACTATAGCGATCCAATAGCTGTTATGTGATACATATGCTTTATCTATTTCTTTTTCATTCTGGAGTCCATCCAGATCAGATACTCATGTTTTGCGTGTAAAAATTTATTTTCAGGTCATAGCAGAAAGACTTTCAGAGGAAGAAATTGGTGGTTTGAAAGAGTTGTTCAAAATGATTGACACCGACAACAGTGGAACAATAACATTTGAGGAACTCAAAGAAGGACTGAAGAGAGTGGGTTCTGATCTAATGGAATCCGAGATTAAATCCCTCATGGAAGCGGTAGGTAGATAATTTTAGAAAGTAGTTAGAAAATAGATTTTTTTTTTTTTAAATATTAATATAGATAACTCGATATTGTTTTTACTGCCGTTCTTTTTTATGTTAATATTGGTGAGCACTGATCACCTTTCCTCACAAATTTTGGCAGGCTGATATAGACAACAGTGGAACAATAGACTATGGTGAATTTCTTGCTGCCACACTGCACTTGAATAAGATTGAAAGAGAGGAGAACTTGGTTGCTGCCTTTTCGTATTTTGACAAAGATGGTAGCGGTTACATCACTATTGATGAGCTTCAACAGGCTTGTAAGGATTTCGGGCTAGGTGATGTTCATCTAGATGAAACGATCAAAGAGATTGATCTAGACAATGTGAGTTCCTAAGTAAATGTGTTTATGCTTCTTTATAAATCTATCACCAACATGTTCTGATTTTTTTGTTATTATGTTGTTATTCTGTTTAATTTTACTTACAACTTTGTTGCTAATGGCATTTTTAATTTTGTCTATAAATATTTTTTCATCTCACTGGAACTTCTTAGCAATATTGGCTGTAAGATAAGTGGAACTGAAACATAATTTGTTGCTTCTGGCATGTTAAACTTGAAGCTGCCCGTGCTTAATATAAAATGTGGCTATTATTGCATTTTTTGGTTGGGTTCTCTGGATCAGACTATCAGACAATATTTGTGATCAAGAATATCTGAAACTATCTTATTTAAGGATCATAATTCAACTGCAATGTATTGATTTGTGAATCAGATTCTTTATAACTAATCGTGGGGTTGTTTAAAATGTGTGTAAGAAAATATCTTACATAATGCATAATTCCTTACGGCAGAAGGTAGTGAAAAAGAAATTCAAGATATCTGGAAAGGAAGGGTTTAGTGGTGAAGAGTTTTTATTTTTTAATTAAAAGCTTTTAATAAGTAGACAATAATTAGGTCCTTCATCAAATAAAGTGTGGCCTTAGCTTATTTTATTCATTTAAGCCTCAATTCCTTAGTTTTTTTTCCTTCTCTTTTCTATTTACCTGTTTTCTCATGAGTTAGTTATGTTGTGGAACTGTCTACCTCTAGACGAAAATAATGTCCTGTAAATATCATTCATATTATTTTCAATTCCATTTAACAATTCAATGATGAAAGTGTTAAACATGCTTCAAGGCATTTGTGTGGAAAATTATTGTCTAGCGAGAAGAATACTCTGCTGCTTTTGAATCAGCATATAGGTTGTTACGGAGTGATATTAGTAGTTAGTAGTTGAAGTGGTAGTTAGAAAAACTGTTATATGGCTGTAACAGATTGAACTGATTGAGGATCAGTCAATTGAATAGAAATTGGAGGATGGAATAAGATGTAAGATTGAAGTATCTTGAATAAAATCACTCTGGTATTTCTCTCTGTACCATAGGTGGATGATAATATTCTATGGAAAGAATCGTTCCTCTTTCCCTTAATAGTGGTAATTTATCTGTAACTAACCCTGTTTCAAAGTGAAAAATTTGAGACAGTCTGAAGTCAGAGCTTTTGTGTAATTTATGTTACTCATAAGGCTTGATTGGGAGCGACTTTTGCTTTACTTTTTGCATGTTCAGTACAATGTTTTCATTAATGAAGCAAATATGATATTATTTGCAAACCCTTGTGCTTGTAAATCAGTGTTTCAAATATTATAACCAAAAACTACTTTTACAGTAGCTTTTAAATGAGCCCATAGAATTTGCTTTCCTCAGCAGCTTCAGGAAAACAAAAGCAATGCCAAACTTAAGCCTGTCCCTTTTCTAAAACCGGGTTGTAATCTTCCAGATTTCTTCTTTAGTGGACATCCAGAGAATTTTCAAGTTTCTACTATTTGATGGAACGCATGAATTGTTTTCCCATTATTCTCTTGTTGTCATAGCAAGATTTGTTGTCCTTTGCTCCTAGACTTTCTACTTTCTCTATCAGCAAAATTCTTCAACTATAAGGAAATAAATAAACTATAATAAGTAGAAGGTTTTAGTTTATATTTAGCGGTGTTCATTTAAGAAAAGTAATTTCCTGCGTAGATTCATGTTATGATTTGAAAGACTGGCTGAGTATGGGCAGTTTTGTCGGGATTTACATTTACTAGCCAACTAGAAGCTCCTATTCTTCTTGGGACTTCTTTTGAGGAGTTTGTGTTAAAATTTATGATAAAATTATTCATCGATCTCTCACTCAACAGTTTAAGCTTTTGAGATGAACTAGTTCTTGATGTGGTAGTAGAGCCTTTGTGATCTAATGATCGAGACAAGGTAGGTGGGCTTGTGCTTTGTCTATCCTACAAGCTCAAAAAGCTCTCATGTGAAGGAGTTTGTTAGAAATGATAATTTATTCATATGCCTTTATTTAACAGTTTAACCATTTGAGTTGGAATAATCTTTGACAGTTTGAAGCGTGCTAAAATTCAATCCATGTTTGTCTTACCTTTCTGCAGGATGGGAAAATTGATTATGGGGAGTTCTCAGCGATGATGAGGCAGGCTGACGGAGGTGTTGGTCGGAGCAGAACCATGAAAGGCAATTTAAACTTCAATTTAGCCGATGCCTTTGGAGTAAATGACTCATCATGATAAGCTAAGATAGACCTAATCTATTTGTACAGTTAGGAAGCAATGACTATAGATGAGAAGTCTTAGTCAGTCTTGACAGCTACAAGATTTTGAGATGTTTTGCATTGGAATATTTTGTTACTTTTTTAAGCTCTGTCAATGGATTTCATATATTAGTAGCTGCCAACTCATCACCTCATAAACACTCATTGCTGCATCTCTGACCATTTCAATTACTGTATCATCTTCATTCTCTGTATCCATTGCCAATGGAACCTAAGTTGGAGATCAGATCCCTGCTGTACAGCAATAATTCTGTAGCGAGAGATATTGAAAGAAAGAAGAAAATCTGTTGAATGTTGTCCAGCATAGGATCCGTATTGTGATGAAAAAATGTGAGGAACTGCAGGTTTATGTACAAGGTTACACTCTCACTACTATTTTCTTGCTGCCCTTATTTGGAGTGAGGCATGTGCAATGACTTTGAAATGGAAAAGATTATTAGGTACTCTCAGTTTATAAAATATAAGAAGATCAAGTTAATTATATAGAGACAAACAAACTTATTAGAGATACAGTTTAATTAATTGTGTTTGACTTGTTAGTATATATATATATATATATATATTTTATGATCAGTTTACTTTACTCATTTTCTTTAATCATGGAGATACAAGGGTTTTGGTTCTTGTTTAGATTCTATTTGAAGTCTTCTTTTTTTTTTTTGTTTATTGCAGTTTGCTCTTTTAAATGAAAAGTTACTTATACATAGGCATGTTGGTTTGTTTCTTTGTTTCTTTGTGTTGTAATTGTAATTAATTAATGTTTATGTTAATCTGAATATATGTAATAAAAGATAAGTCGTTTATGATTATGTGTTCATATTCACTAGTATTGTAATACAGAGTAATAAGCACTATTGCTAATTATGTATTGTCCCAATCTTTTTGTTTTTTGCTTTTTGTTAAAATCAAGCAATGTAATTTTAAATTATGTTTGAGTTTAATATAAAATGAAAATGTGCTCTCTATACACTCAAAATATAAGCTTAAATTATTTAGCCTCCAAATTTTAAATAAAAATACACGACTAACTTTTTTCTTAAGAAAAATTATTGACTACTCGTTAATCTTTTGTATGTGCAATACAGGATCAAAACAAAACAAATATGTGTATCTCGAGATTGAGAATTGGAAAGTAAAATAGTTTTAAGAATTGAATTGTATTATTTTAAAAGTTTAGGATTAAATAATTGATGTGTGTATTTTTCAGACAAAAATACATTTTCTCACATAAATGATAATAGAAAGTTTTTAAATATCATTACAAAACAAATTAATAATGCTTATTGTGTGGCTAGTTAATCGTTTGTTGTTTAAAAAAGATTTTAATTTTTACAGTTAAAATTAAATAGAGATAATTTTTTATTTGATTAAACTAAAATAATTAGACCTTATAATTATTTAATTATTAAAAGTAAGAAGAACTATTATATACATTCTTATTTGTTATTTATTTGTGTTTAACACATATTTCTATGTGTTATTCTAAAGAAATGGAGTTGACTCATCTGTTATATACCAAATTAATAAAATTAAATTTAGATACACATATATATATTTCTTATAAAGTTCTTTAGTAAACACATCATAAGTATATTATTAATTAATAATAAAATAAAAATTTATAATTTAAGTAGAAAAATATACAAGTACCTATAATAATTTTACATGTTATGTTATTATTGAAATAATATATGGGAGCAAAGTATTTCTTTATCTTTCATTTATGGGAGGTAAGTGTAATATTTTTTAATAAATAAAAAATTATTTTAGACATTTCAATGAACAAGAAATTTAAATAATAATATTGTGATAAGTGAAAAATAATTTTTTTCTATTATATACTTATTTTATTTTAATGAAAGGATATAAATAATTGTATATAAATTTTTGTTTTAATAAAAAGAAGGGTAATTCAGTCTTTCTAAGGGGGAAAACGGATAGGATAGGCCTATTTCCGGTGGGTCTAAATAAGAGCGAGCCTGAGAAAGAGAGGGCGAAACACGACGCTCTCAGTGCTTCGAGACTGGGAGTCCCCAAGCCCAGAAATGGCTTCTGCTTCTCTTTCATTGTGCACTTCCTTCGCATCTCGACTCAGCCTCCCACACAAACAACGAAACCTGACTACTTCTTCCACTTCAACTCTCTCTTTATTCTCTCCTCTTCCCTATCACAAGCTCTCCTTCCATTCTGCTTTATCCCCACGCCTTCCCTTCCCTTCCCTCCCTAAATCATCGGAATCTGAGGCTGCTGTGGCTGAGGCTGAGGCTGAACCTGAAGAAACTCCGGTTGAAACCCAAGCATCAGAGCTTGGAGCCGTCGAGATAGTCGAAGCTTCCCCACAAGAGCAGGTTCCGAAGCGGGAGGAGGTTTTTGCTGTTGTAATGGTGAGTAGGAATTATCGGAATGGATAATTTATTCAATGTGGTTTCTACTTGTTACTGTACAATTGTGACTCTGCGTAATTTGTTAAATTTGCTTATATTAATTTTCATCCATGTGGTTTTTCTTTTAACTATACTGTCGATTTGGTCGCCAGATTGTCAGGCCCATTTTATTAGTCCTTGAATATAACTTGTACTTAGTCCTTTTGAAAGTTGTCTAGGGATGGCGGAAGGAAGTTGCAACGAGTTTGTTATTTTTAGAATTAAAGTTAAATAGGTCTCACAGACGGTAAATTGTTAGTGAAGTCTTATTCCTTTTAACTATGTGCATTTCCGGAGTTGTGGCTATTCCAATTATTTTGACTGTTGTTTATTGATTTTTGGATGCAGTTCTCAGTTACCTTAATTGATAATTGATATCTTCTGTTCTTTTGCTTTGTTTAGATTGGCTCACGTCAATATATCGTTTTTCCTGGGCGTTTCTTATATACTCAGAGGCTCAAAGGTGCCAATGTTAATGATAAGGTGCGGGGCCCTGTTTGCTTATCTTTTTTAGCAAAGAATATCTTGTGTTCCTCTATTTTGCTTATGATCATGGCGAACTTACAACTAGCAATTAAGCTTGGGAGTTAGCATTTGTGGAATTGTTAAACTTGCTCTTGCTGCTATCGCTTCTGTTATTTAAATGGGGTGGCCTGGTGAACAAGGAAGCAGTATATTACCATAAACTAAGACAGATATGTACATAGATGACAAATTACTGTCTGTTATTCTCTTATAACACTAACTGGAAGTAAATCTGTAATAATCTTGAAACTTGAATGCATTTATATTAAGCATTTGGCTCTACTAAAGCACTCAATTTAATATATTCCTCATTCTTAATGCACATTCCTGTTGCACCCATGCTTCCTAAGAATGTAAACCTTTTCGAACTGCCTTTTGGTGTTATACAGACTGGCTGATATGGTTTACCAAAAGTATGGTCCCCTGACAGAAGTATTGGTTCTCCCTATACTTTTTCATAATTAATCATTATGAAAGTCTACGTAAAGCTATCTACTTTGTGTTCATTAATATATAATTTAGACCTTATGGTCAGGCTGATAGCTTAAGACTTGTCAATTTTCTAAGGGACCTGATGCCAAAAAGTTTATGAGAAAATTACTCCCAAAACCTGGCAAATGAATTTATATAGGAATTGATGGGCCTGCTGCCTCAGTTAAAGCAACATTACTATATGAATGTATGTCTGTGATCTTCAAAGTACACTTCTTCATACTTTTAATTTGAATTTAGCTCTTGAACAGATTACCCTGAATAAGGTGTTACTGGTTGGCACAAGGACAACTACCTATATTGGGAAACCAGTGGTAACAAATGCTGTTGTGCATGCCACTGTGGAAGAGCAGGTACATCTCTCTCGCTCTCACACTCCTGCAAATAGTAAAAATATTTCTCTACCTTTACCTTTATATTTTGAATGCAGGGTTTAGATCCCAAAGTAATTGTCTTCAAGTATAAGAAGAAGAAGAAATATAGGAGAAATATTGGTCACCGACAGGTATTTCAGTTTTTTTTTCTTTAACTAATTCAAGTAAAGTATTTATGAAAAATCTTTGCAATTAAATTGGGCCACTTCAAGTGCCTTTTTAGTGTTTTGGGATTTTCTCAGAGGTGCAAAGTTCTCCTGCCTCAGACTCTCTGAGAGGCTTGTGGATATTGCAAGTGTGTCTGAGTGTTGGAGGGGGAGATTATGTGTTCTTAGCCAAAAGTAGGCCCACTGCAATAAGATGTAATAATGCCCGATTGCGTATTATTTTTTGGTGTATGCATAATGCATTTACCACCTTTGGTTTTGATTTTTTTCCTCGCGTTTTCTTAATATATAGTTATGTTATTCTTGGAAAACTCAACCAAGGATAAAAAATCTAGTCCCTCCATTGTGCTCTTTGCAGGCTTGCTGTCATAGAGCTGCTGTCTCATCTATACGTTGCTTACTAATATTTGTTAACTCTGATTTCTCTTGATTATACAAGAAATAGGAAAGGACAATCTCTATCATTTGCACTGCATATTAGAGCCTTATGTACGAAAGGATAAAACAAAATGCCATGCACTATCCCCCCAAGGGTAGAATCTGGTGATATGGACTGGCTGAGCCTTCCAGAGTGCTTTTTAAAGAATTCCTTCCTTCACAGTAGAATTAGCACATTTTGAGCATCCCTGTTTTTTCTGTCTTTGGGAACATTTTTTGGTTAGAGTTATCTGTTTTAAAAAAGTACATGCTGATCATAATCAGTTCCCAGCTGGTTTTTTGTGGTGGCTACTGGCTATAATCACTTCTAAGATGATTAACCTAGTGGTGCACAATGCGATTGATGCAAAGCAACCTTGAACTTTGGGCAATTTATCTTGATCTTTAAAAATTCGTACAGTATCCCCATCCCCAACCTCATAGCGCTTTACAGCAATTTATGTGTAATTTAATTTTTGTCCACATTCTTGAAAAATATTGAATATTCTTTGTTCTTTTTATGATGTTTAATTTGGTTTCCAACTCATTGGCACAGCCAAATACACGCATAAGGATAAATAGCATTACAGGCTATGAGGATTACCCAGCAGTTACTCTGGACTCTCTGGACTCTTAGGATTCACATCTATGTACCGTGCACTGTTGTATCCTCTTCCTAGTTTTGTATCCACTGTTTAGATTAAATTTTAAAGAATTAATGTAACATTTAATTTTACTTTAATCGATAATGTGGTTGCTGAAAGTCTTGTCCAGCTTATTCCATCATTTTGTCATCTCCAAGTCTATCAAACTCCAATTCCCCTCCCCATTGATAGTAAGTTGATCTCCATGAACTAGTCTCAGTAGGCGGTAGTAGGGGTGATCATGGGCTAGGTTGGGCCGGGTTTTTGGCCGACCTGGGACCCGGCCCAATTTAGCACCGGGTAAATTTTTTTAACTCGGGACCCGTCCCGGCTCGAGATAAACCCAGGTAGCGACTAGGTTGGGTTAGGTTAGGTCGGGTTTGGGTTGAGTTGCTCTTTTTTTTTTTAAATATGAATTATTTTTTGAAAATAATTTTTTAAAAACAAAAAATTAATAAAAAAAAAGATTTTAAAGGAAATAAAATAAAATTTAAAAAAATTTAAAGATTTGGAATAAAAAATAATAAAAAGTTGAAAAGAATTAGTATTTTAAAATTTATTTATAAATAAAATTTATTTTAAATTAAATTAAAAATATATTATAAAAATTTTTAAAAAATAGAAATAAATACCGGGCCGGCCAGGCCGAGTCTATGCCATCCCCAAGACTCGGCCAGACAAAATTTGCAAATTTTTTTTATTTAATCCGGTCATAACTCAACCTGATGTGATCGGGTCAGGTCGGGTTCATTGGGCCAACCAAGTCAGTGATCACCCCTAGGCAGTAGTGCTGCATGAAGCTGCCATTTTGCTTGCAAGCTAAAAAACAAAAAGGCATACCTATTATATTGACCTCTTTAAATTATATATAAAATCAAATCTTTCTCATTTTGGGCTTGGAATTGCTGCAAATTTCGTTTATTTCACCTTGCATGTAAAGAATAACTGGAGGATCGAATGTATGTCACATGTCCAGTCCCAACTTCTTACTTTCTCTAGATCAAACTAAACTGCATGCCTTCCCATTTACTTCTTATTTCTTCATTCCAATTATGCGCTGCCCAATAGAAACTCATCCCAACGCGTCTGTCATTTAGAGGAAGAATAAGGAAAACGATAAGCTACATCTAACCTACTTTCGGTGGAATGGAAACTATTTCACCAAGCTCGCCTAAGGCAAACAGCTAAAAGTAGTTGCACAAATCGAACCCCACGATATTTGAGGGGATTGCCTTTGGCTGAGATAAATTCTGGTGGCGGGAGCTGAAAAACAGTATGGTAAAATATCTTTATTGATTTTCTTACTCCCATATGATTCAACCATCTATAGATTGACCAAAAACTTCAACCGAGTATGCATTTTCCCCCACCGTTCTCTTCCCCCGTGGTCTCTTTTCTGTGATTATCAGTTCGTGAATGCTGCTTCAGTAGCATTGAATTTAACAATATTAAAGTTGAATCCAATTACATCAAAACATAAATTGTTAACCTTGTCTACTACATCAGTGTTGAAATTATTAACAATAACAGAGGAAAAGTCAATTTCTATATGGTGTCAAGCAGAGTGCATATAAAATGGCACAACAATCACATCATTCCTCATTAGGCTACATTACAAGTAATATAGAGGCTCCACGAAAGTAAATAAAATGGAGCACATGGCGACGTTTTCATTATACATTCTCTCTCATCTTGAACAATTATTATTCACTATAATTCACATCTAAGAGTTCACAATCTAATCAAATGTTTTGATTACTTGCGTTTGACAAGATAAGGAAGCAGGTTAAACAGCTATCGTTCACTCGTAGATTCGCTTCCTCTTCAGAAGTGTAGGAAAAATGGAGACAAAACCAATAAGGAAGAGCACTGATAATGTCTTAAAATCATATAGATCCTTCACTGATTTAAGGTCCCCAAGAGCAAGGCCGGCCTAATTAAGCAATAACAAAGATGCTGAGTATAGTAAAAGAAATGCAGACAAAGAGCTTGTAACTGTAAAAGCATAATAGAATATAGTCTATTTAGCCTCTTTATGCAGAAACAATGATGATTTTTTTTCTTTTTACTGGTGAAGTAGATAATAGCCATTCTTCAACATGGTCCAGCAACAAAGAAAGACAATTATAGTAGCTGAGTTAGTAGCTTTTCAACTAGACAAGATCATCCTAGGCGTTCTAGAGCTTGTTCAATGTAAATGACGAGTGACGACCCTTTTTCCAAGTGTCAATTCTCAGACTAAGTAATTTCTACATAACCATGGTTAATAAATGAAGATCCTTTCTTTTAAATGTAAACACACACAGTAACATACTAAGGCAGGTTTTTCCAAATCTGTCTGACAATGACAGGTCAATGTTCAACATACAACCTTATCATATGGAAGTTGATACACAGGACTTGTTAACATTTGAATTAGGGCAAGCTTATGAGTCCAAGGAGGAAAATCAACGGAAACGCATTGCATAATTTTCTTGGGTAGAAAGCCTAATAAAAGTCAGCCCCAACTTAGGTGTCATGTGAAAAGCGAGAGATTTAAAAAAGATGACAAGGATGACAACTTCAGAATTAAGTGTGCTCTTTGCACTATCCAATAAAGGTGACCTTGTTCAATTTCATCTAGAAAAAAGCTTATATTCCAGACAATAAAGAACTGGGAATACATGAAACGACACAAGGATCTTCTTAGTCTCACTCACAAACTTAGAATAAATTTTAGTGGAGTCTCACCATTAAGATAAAGAGTGAAAACGTAAAGATAAAATGTTTTAGAAGGACTTCTCACCCCTTCGCCCCGCCCCCGCCCCTTCTCTCCTCCTTTTTCCTCTTCTATAGAAGTAACAACAGAGATAGAAAGGATACCACCAAGCAAAGCTATTCAATCTGTTAAAAATGATCCTGATGCAGAAGTCAAAAGGGCAACAGTAAAGAAAACAACTGAACTAAATATGTTGAAAAAAATATAATTAAGGCATAATTTTTTTTTAGATTAAGGCATAAAATAAAACCATTTGAAAAAGCAAAATAAAGAGTTCAGAGAAAAAGGTAAAAAGTGAAAGAATTAGTTAGAGTATGATAAAAGTAAGATGGGTAGAAGAGATTTACTCTGACAGTGATATAAGAGGCTGGAATGAGACCAATCAATGTCGCCAAAAAGAAGACTTGAAATGGTATATCAACAATTGGAGATGCCAAATTGATGAAAAGGTTTGGCAATGTTGGGGTTATCCTCAGAAAGAGCATGTAATTCAGGAGCTTATCCCTACGTTTTGATATCTGATTGAACAAAAGAAATTCAGGCTATCATCGTAGACCCAATAATTGTCTTAACTGGTTGTCTGATCAAAATCAAAGAATAAGATAAGCACACCTCTGCCTGGAAAAATCTTAACTTCTCAGGCCACAACCAAGAAACTAAAGGCCTTCCAATTAACTTAGACAAAAAGAAGCAGGATGATGCCCCAGCAGTGGCATTGAAAACAACTAATAGAATTCCTCGAACAACTCCAAAGAGGGCTCCAGCTAACAAGGACATGAAAATTGTCCCAGGAATCATAAATGTCTGCATGAAGATGTAGGTAGAGCAGTAACCAAGAATGAATTGAGCAGGGTGATCTTCTGCATATGTTGCAAAATTGTCTCTGCAGAAAAATAAGAGAGATACTGTTAGTAAAAAAGGCAGTAATGGGGGGAAATGGACATATAGTAATCAAGCAAAGGTTAAAATCAAACCATCGAGCTATAGATTACAACTCAAATTTTAAAAATTTTTTATCATCCAATGATCACGTTTATTTCAGACACAAAGATAGTTTTGAAGAATTTATAAAGAGATAATCATCTAATCATTTATTAAAATGATCCTTCACTATATGTCATACGAAACCTAGCAGAAGTCTAACGATTAGTCAATTTATGTGCCTAATTGTTTCACAAGTGAAAGTGTAGACTTGTGCATAAGTTCATGGAAACATAATAAAATTCTCTCTTCCGATTTCACCCAAAGCTATTATATAGATCAGTAAACAAAATAGAATCTCAACATAATATTTAACATCTTCCCTGCTTGAGTTCCTCGATTTATTATGTTTTTTACCACCCCATAAGCATGCATATTATGTAAGTACCATAATCAGTAAACTCCATTCATGAACAGAAGCCGCAAAAAGAACCACAAGCCTGTGACGTGCCAAGACCAACCAAGTATTCTGTTACAGCTGAAGTTGGAAGAATGCACAGAAATAAAATTAAGAATTTTACTTTTCATTTACACTACTGAATTCATCTACAAAAGCCAGAAAGGGACCAATAACACAAGCCTCAATAACGCTAACAAAGCACCATCAAAACCAATGTTTATCACCAATCGTTCCATGGGGGACAAATAAACAGAGTCAGAAACGTACTTGAGCATGCGAAGATCCGAAATTGTGCGTGGCAGCTTAATCTTTCCGTACTCGGCCGCTGGCATTGTCAAGTAAATGCAAAACAAGCCAGCGGCGAAAACTAAGAACACGCCGAAAGCAGCACCGAATTCCCACCTATTCAATGGAAACCTCTCCAATTTGGGCTTCTTGGCAGACGGCGAATCGTCCTCCTCGGCGGTCTCTTCATCCTTCAATAACCTCCCAGTATCGCCTATCAGATTCCTCGGTGCCGCCATGAGTAGCACGTCCGAACTGTACGAAATGCAACCCTAAAAAGGTTCAGCAATCATTACCAGAAAGTGCTTCCATTTTTTCGAAGTGCAAAACTGATACAGCGTGTGAGGCTGCAAAGGAGAAACGTTGGAGGACCGCATCAACCAATCACATCAGGCTGATCACATCAAATTTAGCGGATCAGTATGTATGAAATGAATGAATGAGTTACTTGAAGGATTTACGATTTGAAAGTGAAGGAGCTGAAGAAACCCTAGGATTTTGGAGGCAGATGAGAGAGAGAGAGAGAGAGAGAACGGTGGATCCTCAATTAGCAGTAACGTGTTTTGCTTGAGAGGGAGGGAGGGAGGGAGGAGCTTTTGAAGACATTGAAGAAGAAGAAAGTTTATTCTTTTTAAGCCTATTAGAAATTTTATTTTCTCCAGCTTTTCAATTTTTCCCAACATAATTTTTGGATGGCGCTTTTATTTTAAATCCAGTTTTTTCTGTTACATTAGTAATTTTTTCACTGTTTTTGTTAAAATGATTTTTTTTTTTCCGTCTGTCTGTTTTGCTTGATTTATGAGTTAAGGCTGAAATATAACTTTATTCATAAAATTTGAGCTAAATTTAATTTGTTATAAATAATTGATTTGAAAAGAGTATCACATTTGTCTCTTGCTTTTATATTTGTAACAATTTGGTCCCTTGTAATCAATTGTGACCAAATAGTCATTAAAAAATTTTATTTTAGGTAAAATTAATTTTTTATTCATTCAAATTGAAGAGTTAATTTTGTATAAATTTAAATTTATAATAGATTAATTTTGTATAAATTAGATTTGTGAATTTATAAAGAACTAAATTATTAAGAAATTTAAATGAGAACTAATTTTGTATTTTTTTAATTAATTAAATTCATTTTAATTTCACGATATTTTAAAATGTTACAATGTTCTCTTATACCATTAAAATAAATTATGGGAATTGATTGTGTGAATATTAAATGGCGATTGAATATTTTGTAATTTTTTAAAAATAAGTATAAAATTAAAAGAAATTGAGAAGAAAAATAAAATTAATTGCAGGGGATCCGAACAAATATCGAGATATCCTCTCCGTTTGAAACTTAAATAGATATTTGTACATAGACATATTTTTATTCTTGTGATTTTTGGAAATGTGATCACAAAGTATATTAAACCATATTTTATAACATTTTCTGAATACTACATGCTTGTACTTGATTCAGTCTTAATATTCTTAAAAACATATTAAATAATTTTTTTTTCAAAAATATCCTAGTTATATTTAATTATAGAATAGTCATAATTACTTATCACTCAACAGGGTCGCTTGTATAATTTGCACATAGCATCAATAATGTCATTTTCAAAATTCTTTTCCGAATCTAACTTGAAAAAGGAAAAAGAAAAAGTCGTGTCAAGTTTAAATTATTGTATCTCATTCAAAATTTTCTTACTCGGAGCAAAATAAAAATATGGAAAATTATATTTTTGATCCTTAAAAATTCACTTGGATTTAAGGTGGTCCTTATAATTCAAAAATTTGTAATTAAGTTCTTACAATTTAAATAATTTTTAATTTAGTCCCTATCAATATTTTATCATATGTATGAGTTAATTTTACTTCATCATTTATTTTTATTACTTAAATCATACATATTTATAGCATTTAGGTAATATACAACTAGTGCTATTAATAGAATTTAATAGAATATTAACAGTGAATATTATATAATAACATTTGTAAATTATAAGGATCTAACTACAAATTGTTAAATTATAAAGACTAAATAAAAGTGGAATGAAACTATGGGGATTTAAAGTACAATTTTTGCAAAATCTTTATTTGTATTTTGAGGACAACTTTAAGTAAGATTTGAGATCCTCTACTGTATACTTATACAATCTTACAACTAAAATAAACATATTCAATTTTTTCTTTAATTTTAATTTTCTCTCTCCATCAAGTCATTATTATTATTATTTTTTGTGTGAGAATGCATGCTTTGATACGGTGACCAATTGACCTAAAAATCGATTTCTTTCCTCACCTTCCGATCATCCAATGCTATTTAATCCATTTATTTTGTCTAAATTTTTAATTTGATTCATATGTTATTTAAAATAGATCTTTACACTTTCATTTTTTTAAAATACGTTTATGATGCCCAAAATTCATTATAACACTATTTAATTAATGTTGAATTGACTAATAACATATTAACGCCAAAGAAAGAGACTATTTTTTTTACCATCCAAGTGGTTCAACAAATACCAAGGGTAGGTGAGTAGCCTCAAGTGTCCTTCCAAATGCTTTAACTCATAGATGGATTGTTTTTTAATATAATCTCTCATGAATTTTTTTTCTTCAATTTTGACCCTATTATATTTCTCAATCTGATCATTTAAGAGGTTACCATATTAATTTGATGTTTTATAAATAAAATGGTTATCGATAATACTTTTTATTTTTTTCAATGACATTATTGATATTGATTTTATTTGTGACTATAAAGGTTTAAATTGAAAAATATTTCGTTATGGGAGACAAAAGTTGAGAAGTTAATTTAAAAGGGTCTAAATTTAAAAAAATTAATTTATTTGGCCAAAGAAAAAATGATAAACTAAAATTCACATATTTTGACCATAGTATATATATTACTTATATATTATAAAAACGACAACAAAACAACTTGTCCCTTAATTTTGTTCAAAGAAAAATAATATAATTTAAATATCTTTTGAACAATTTATTTTTGAAATGAAGTACTCTATCTCTATAGTAGTGCCCAACAAATTCTAATTAGAGTGGCCTATTTTGACCAGGCAGACAACGACGATGGAATAACTTTAGTAGCCCATTTAGTTGTTAAAATTAAGATAAGGGAATGAAAGATACTTTTATTCTTATGTTTGGTTGACAAATTAGGTCTGTATTTTCATTTCATAAAGAGCCTGTTGTCCCTCATATAAGGGAGAGTTCTATTCCTAGTTAAAGTTATGGAATGAGACTGGTCTTTTGGGAATGAAAATATGCTTGACAAAAGTATCTCCACTTATAATAATTTTTAAACAAAAATATCCATGTGATACATTAAAATCTTAATTTATTATTATTTATTATTAAATTATTATTTTTAATTTATTATTAATATTATTAATTAATTAAATATATATTATTATATTATTAATTAAATATATATTAATATATAATTATATTATTAATTAATAATTCGAAGAGATGTCTACTTTTTATTTTAATTTTATGATAAGAGATAATATGATAAAATTTATACATTACTTAATTAAGTCTCACGTATAATCTACTAACTAAACAAAATAAAAAAAGATATATTCATTCTTTTTTTTTAACTAAATAATATTTTAATATTTTTATTTTTACTCCTATTTTCATTCTTATTCTTATTATATCAATTCTAACCGTGAAACATGTCCTGATATTATCTTCCCAGTAATTTCCCAATTTACAAATAGGTATAGTGGGCATGAAGGACCATAAACCTGATGTTTATATGGGCTTTCCTGGTAGAATAACCCATCACTGTTTCATAAAGGACAAACTTTTAATGTTCATCGGTACTTCATATTATAACTATTAGTTCCATCTCATTTTCTTTTTTCTGATGCGCAATCGGTGTTCGTAGTTTTGTATTAACTTAATGTTGTTTGATTTTTTCTTTTTATGGTCTTTTAAATGTTCTGTTAGCTATTTGTGTTAAGAAATTTTTAACTTGATGTGTTGCTTGCATTTGGAAATCAGTTAGACTCCAAAATCTGAAGTTTATGGTTTTTTTATGGTAAGAATTCTTATGTGGTAAGGTTTGGGGTTTCTTTCTGTGAGATAATTGCACTTGTGTTATGGCTATAGCTAAGCATTTTTCAGAACTTAATTGGTAGGCTAAATTAGCCTTATTTATATTTTTCGAAATTAAACAATGCTTTTTGCTGTAAGTTTTGAGACCTAATTATCTTTAAGAAGGTGAGATATAGGTTTTTATAATTGCCTTATTTATATTTGTAATACCCATAGAAATTTATGTGTAAAATAAGTCATTTTAAGGTAATTTTTTTAAAATTTTAAAAGTGAGAGGAATAAAGAAAATACACTTAAAATATGTATGGATTTTAAATTATGAAGGAATATAAAAAGGGAATTAAAAAGTATTAAATATGAAATTAGATAGTATTCTATCTAAGTTAGAAGTCTACAAGAATATCAAAGTCCTAATTTACATATTTTCAACATCTATAATTGAATCCAAAGTATATAAATTAAGTATTTTCAAAAATTTTGATTTGATGTTACAAAGTATCTGCTAGGACATTACCTATATGCCCCTAATGAATTAATTTTACCATCAAACAATTTCCTTTCTTCCCATTTTCACTTCAATTGTGCTATTCATGTTCAACATTGTTAAACATTGTTCTATCATTGTTTAAGCTTGTCGGAGGTCGCCAATGGTTGTTTGACATTCACTGGCTCAGAACATCCCCCTCTAATTGAGATTTGGCCAGAAAATGTTGCATCACTGATAGACGTACTTGGGTGCGATTTCAACTCAAAATTTGTCAAATCTAGTGCGTTTTGCTTTGTTTTAGCTTAGGGTTTTCTTTTTTAATGATTTTCAATCATCTTTTTTCCATTTCCACCAATTAATTTCATTTAATCAACTTAAAATCGCAAAACCCCAATTTGAGATACTGTTCATGCGTGAAAATGAAGAGTTTTAGCTCAATTCGGTATAACCTTATCAAGTTAAGTTGGGACTTCACATTCTATGTAATTTTCACACCTCTCTCCCTTATAATTATTGGTTAATTATGAGTTTTAGTTCCATGATTGAAAAACTCTAATTTGGAAGTGTATATTCATACTTGTAAGGGATAAAATTTGAAGTTTTTGGACTCCTCTTGCATCATTGATCATTTATGAGGTGATTTAAGGCTATTGGAAGTTTTCATTTTAAACTATAAGTTGATTTGATATTTTTCCAAATTTTTTTGAATTTTCCATGGAGAAAAAGAAAGAAAATTTGAATGAGAAACCTTATGGGACTTGATTAAATGGCCAAGAATGATAATATCAGCTTAATGAAGGATTTTGGAACTTGATTGATGATCTCTAAGGCCACATTAGTGATAATGATAATTTTTTGAAATTGGTATAAATGTATAACAAAGCATACTAAATAAGACTCAAAGCATTAAGCATGATTAAATATCATGAATAAATTTAGATCAAGAATATAATTTCTCAAGTTATTGAAAAGCAAAGAAGTACGCATGGAGTTTATGATGTTTTTTAAAAATTTTGTTTGCAAATATGAGAGTTATAAACAATAAAGCCTTATATATATATATATATATATATATATATATATATATATATATATACACACACACATATACATAGAATAACACGAGTTTAAATCAAAATGTTATAAGTTAAAAAAGAGTGTTCTAAGCATTTGAAGTGTCTTGTCCAGGCAACTTTGTCTTCCTAAGCTAGGACTGCAACAAAGACCTCCTTGAAGAAAGGTTCCATGATGTTGATGTCCTTGTTGAAACTACTTAGGCCTAGGGAGTAAACCTTGTCACTGGCATAACATCGGTAGTCCTTTGCTTTCATAAAAAGCCAGAGCATCGATTTGTTTAATGTTTGGTTTGGGGGATCTTCTTTTCTCATCCAATTCAGAATTTCTTTACAAGCAAAAGAAAGGCGTGTTTTCCTATCCTTGAAATTCTTGAGTTCTTCATGTATTGCCTTTCTAGGAAAGATTTGGCTATGATTATAATGGAAGAAGTTCTTCTAGAAAGTTTCCTGTAGTGAAGGAGGGAGGTCCAGTTGTATTCATTGCGGAGGTCAAGGACCTTGTAGGTAAGGAAGTTAGCCAAGGTATTCCTAGGCTTTTGGGTAGGTTTATTCCAAGCTAGGTTAGAAGTGAAAACAGGGTTTTTGACCTCGTTAAGAGCAGCATAAGGATTGAGAGCTACTGTGCCATGAGCTCTCTTGTTCCTAGTGTTCTAGATAGTGTAGAGTTTCTAAAATAAAGTTTGTTTCATATCTTAGCTTTGAGAGATTGCGCTCACCCATTTAGAACCATTTTTAATGCCAGTCAATAATGTCTTGATTGTTAAATCTTTGGACTCTGAGGCATAGGGGTGAGGCGAACCATAGTGCCCTGGAAAAGTGGCATTTAATAAAGAGATGGTTTAGCAATTTCTCTTCCTCACCACAAAGGTAGCATTGGATGTTGGTAGGGAGATGATATGGCTTAAGGGTATCTGTAGAACATAAAGCTCTATTGATTAGTTTCTAGATGAAGTACACTATCATTTGGAAGAGTATAGACTTCTACAACATGTTCCATTTGGTGAAAAGGCTAAGGCAGGAAAGGGAACTATTTTGGATCTTGTAGCCTTATTTAACCATGTAATCACCAGACTTATTTCCATTTTAAAGTAGTTGATCTGGGGCACCAAAGATTGAGTAGGGCGTAGAAGTGATCTTCTGAATTAGGTGAGCAAGATGGTAAATGTTAACCTTGTTAATGTTCCATCTCAACTTGTCTTCCTTTAAGAGGTCATTAACTTTGACACCTAAGGTGTCTATAGCCTCTTTTATTGGCCACTAGTGGCAGTTGTTTATATGAATAAAGGATCTGTCTCTAACACTCTAGATAAGGTTTTGGGTGACAATATGATTGGCCTTTTGGATGCACCTCCAAATCCAAGACCTACAGCTTCTTTTAATAGTGGTACATAATTCCTTATCAAAATATTTCTGAGATAAGGTTCTTCCTATTAGGTTGAACTGGTGTAGATTTTTTATTCCTAGCTCGCTATGATGGGCCGATTTACAAATAGAGTCCCAATTAAGAAGGTGAAGCCTAGGTTTGTCCCATTGGCAACCCTGGTAGAAGTTAGACATCTTGGTCTTTATTTGAGCACAATACTTTTAGGGGAGGTGGATATAGGAGGCTGAAAGACTAGGTTTGATTGAAGGATTGATTTAATTAAAGTGAGTTTGACCACCTAGGATAGGTGGTTAGCCTTCCAAGATTGAAGGTTCTACTCAAAGAAACCAATTATGGTTTGATACACTTCTTTTTTCTTAAGGCCTGGGTCTACAAGATGTCCAAGGTACTTTCATATGTTATCAGCATACTTCATGCTGATGCTTCTCAAGAGAAATTTCTTAAAAAGTATTGGTGTATTTGGACTAAATACCATAGTAGATTTACTTTTGTTAATTTAAAAACAATGAGCTAAAATTTTCAAGAGTTTTTTTTACCATATTATAGGACTTAGTGCTAGCTTCAAAGAAGAGGAATGTGTCATAAGTAAACAATAAGTGAGAGATCATATTAACACCCCTAGAGACCCAGATCCTTTTCCAAGAACCATGGGTTTCTTCCTTGTGAATTAAGGCTGAGAGAATGCTAGAGTAAAGGATGAAGATATATGGGGATATGGGGTTTCCTTATTTGATTCCCCTTTTAAGGGTAATAGGGGCTAACCTCGTTCCATTGACTAGAACCTGGTACGACACTGAAGCCACACATTGCATAATCAGCTTGGTTTGGGAAAATTCATTCGATGTATGATCGCCTCAATGATGTTCCAAGATAAACTGTTTAAGGCTTTAGATATGTCAATCTTAAGGGCACCAAAGAGACTTCTGACCTTTTTCCATTTTTTAATGATCTCAAGGAGCTTAACGGTTAACAAAATGTTGTCAGAAATGAGTTGGCCTTTAATGAAAGCACTTTAATTAAGGCCCACATAATCTTCAAGAATGGCCTTGAGTCTGTTACATAAAACCTTCGATAGTATTTTATAAACAACATTGTAGAGGCTGATAGGGCAGAAGTCATTCGCGGTTTAAGGACATTGGGTCTTCAAGATAAGGACAATAAGAGATTTGTTGAAGTTGTGGAGTAGGTGACCCGTGTTGAAACAGTAAGACACTATCAAGGTAAGATCATGTTTTATGATTTCCCAATAGTGTTGGAAGGACTTACCATTCATACCATCAGGGCCCAGAGCATTATCGGGGTTGATGCCAAAAACAACTTCTTTGACTTCTTCCTTAATAATAGGCACTTGGAGTGTATCTCTGTGGATGTCAGAGAGGGTGGGGATGTTTAGGGAGTTAAGATTAACCACTATCTCGGGAACATCCTAAGAATCTCTATGGCTCCTAAAGTGCTATCGGATTGTCCTCCCAATCCCTTTGATTGTTTTTTTTATCCTTTTAATGAGCTTGAGACCCTTTTTCCTAGAAGCCATGGCTTGAAAAAAATTAGTGTTGTGATCTCCCAACAACATCCATGATTGTTTTGCTCTTTGGGCCCACAACATTTCCTCACCGTCGTATAAGAATTTAAGCTCCTTCTTGGTAATCTTTTCCTTTAACAGGGGAAAATTGTCTCAAATGTTAGATTGAAATTGCTGTAGCTCCTTCGGAAGTCTGTTTATTCTCTTTGGGATGTTGTTTATATTTAGATTGTTCCAATTTTAGAGAGAATTCATGACTACCGAGAGTTTACAATACAATTTGTAGCTATGAGAGCCTTGAAAGGAGGCCTGCCAAATGTTGAGCATAATACTTTGAGAGTTTGGGAAGATTAATCTAGAAATTTTTAAACCTTTTTAGTTTACATCTTTTAACCTTTTCCTTCTTTTAATAAGCGGTGAAGCTTATGTTAAGGTTTTGAATCAAATAAATAACTAGCTAAAATAGATAGATAGGTTGTTAAAATTTTTGTGGTAAGTTGATTTGATGATTTTTTTCAATATTTTTGAATATTCATGGTTGTTTAGGAAGGAAAGATGAATGAAACATTTTATTGAAGTTGATTAAATGGCTTTTGATAATTATCTCAATTTGATGACTAAATTTTAGCTTGGTTAGCTAATTCCTAAGCTATTGGTAACATTGATCAATTTATGTTTTTAAAATAATTTAATTTAGAAGTTAAGGTTGTAATTTTATATGCTTTTGTGTGGGAAAAGCATAGCAAAGATGTTGGGTAAAGTATAGATTTAAATTAATGAAAAGAACAACGATGTGGGGAATTGACAATAGCTTAAATATAAAGCTGGCCACCGCGCCCCTGGTCATAGATTCGACTCCTGAGATTGCAATCCCTGAGATGAGATCATTTTTAAAATGCCACGTGCTCTCCCCCAGAAATTACGACCTTGCCCTCAAATGCCCTTTTCGTTCCCGCACGCACCCTTTCTCTGCATCATAGACGCCGTGTGTGTGTGTGTGTGGTTTAGACTGAAGTCCGGTTTCTTTGTGCGTTGGGCTTGGAATCCGACTGCTCAATTGATTTCTCCCATCATTGGCGAGATTTGGACGTCATTTGGCCGGAGATTTGGACATATTTCGGCGTTAACTTCTTCCCCCGTTCTTCAGCGCTAGGGTTCGTTTGGGGAGGCTTTGAGGCACGATTTGGTAAGGACTTCTTCAAATTTTGTTGTGCGTTTGTTTTCTTATGTTAAATTCGTCATTTCCCCTCCATTTTTCCTCAAAAATACATCAAGATCATGGTCCCAATTTGCGATGTTATTGTAATGATTTGTCTTGACTCTGATCAAAAGCAAGTTAAACGTATCGAGTCGTGAACTATTTTATCGTTTTCAGCTCGTTCTCCCTAGTAGATTAGTATTATCTGCTCTGAATGCTTTCGCTCATTCCTCTTACTATTTTTACGGGTCATAGATTGGTTCCAGGTTAGACTTGTGGTTTAAGTTAGTTGCTGTGCGTCGTTCATGCCCTTTATTGATTTGCGGCCAATTTTGTACTTTCTAAAATTGTAATAAATTTCTGTAATCTAGATTTGCTCTATGGTACCACAAGCAGGGACCCCTCTTCTAGTAGTTTTATTTGTTGTAACTTGTACTGTCGAATTATTGTTCATATGGTAGTGCTGACAGGTATCTATAAGAATTTCGGTGGGTCCAAATTTATGGGGAGATTCTGCCCAAATTTTTACAGATTTTAAATCGGTCTATATATATTTACACTTTGTAAAATATATGGGAAGTTCATTAAATGGATTATTCCATCAACTTTGTGTTAGGCGACTTATGTAAGTTCTTAAGACTGGTTAGGCTTGTGGTAACGAGAATCCTGTTGTCGTCTGTGCTGGTCACGTCCCGGATTTGGGGTGTGACACAATTTTATGCCCTTTGGGAAATATAATCTTTTGACATCTGTGTTTCCATATGGTGACAACCACCTCTTATCACTTTGGCATTTAATACTGTTGTCTGTAGATGTCTGCTAATGCTGCAACTGGTATTGAAATATACTTTCCCTGGAGAATAATTGTTTTAGAGTGGCCATTGGTGACCATGTAATCATGCCGATTAAGTGTGCTGAGTTTTCATGAGTTTATATGTATGCTGTAGTTTGGGTTTGGGAATAAGAATGTGGCACTGAGAAAAATGGTCTTGCTGCACTACAGCTGCAGAGTCTTGGGATAGCACTTGGCCTGGATTTGAGAACCTTCTTCTTTTAAATATGCTTCCAAATTCAAAATTGTGCTGTATATTCTAATCCATTCAAATAGCTATTTCTATTATTTTATTTATGTTTGGAATGTCAGTTGTTTATAACTTCATGACTTCATGTTGTTTTTGAAGCATGCTTTAGGTTAGTGTCATACACATCACTGGAACTATAATAATTTATTGAATTCTGATTATGGTGGCCACCATGCCATCCTTTTGGGGCTTGGCTCTAATTTGCTGCCATAGGCCATTGACAATGCTGTATATGAATGAGGACTGTTAATCATTGGATTGCAATGATGAGTTTCTTAAGCTTAAAAGTTGAACTAATATTAGTTTCTTTTTGTTGAATATTACTTGCTAAATGGGAAGCAAAGAGTTCACTTAAATTAGGGATGAAAACTATGGATCACTTATGTGGTGTACTCCTCTGAAATTCATTTTATGCTTGAGTTTGATATATATATATATATATATACTATGACTTTGTCTGATCACATATGCATTGAACATTATGGGTTGCATGTGAATTGCTTTGACTTTGAAATGTTTTTTAATCTGTCAAAGTTGAAGTGTTAGACCTTGAGTATCCCTTGGTCCCAAAACAGGTGATGGATCTGGTTTGGATCATACATGTAATAATATTGAACAAATATTGTGGAGGTATTTTGCTTGTCACCTATGGATGAATTAGGTCTTAATTATATGTAGTGATAGAATTTATCAAATGAATGAATCTTATACAAATAAGCAAGCAATATGCTTCAATCAAGAAATGGTGATAAAATTTTCTTACCATTTTATAAGCTGCTCCCTCATATGCAGACATTTGCTGTGTTTGAAACCTTGAGAGCTAATGGGAGAATATAGCAACAGCAGTGTGAAGAAGGCAAAACTGCAATCAGTGCTAACCACCCTGCTGGAAGATCCCATACTTGCTGATGTCCCAAAGAAGCCAACTTTGGCCGATGTGGACACTCTCATCAACCTTGAACTGGGTAGTGCCATGCGCATTTCTGTCCTCAAATTGGATGGAACTTCATTTGGTAATACTTGCCCTTCTTGCCACATCTTTTCTTCCTTGGTAGTCTACTTACTCTACTTTTTCAGTTTGCTTCCGTGCAAAATGAAAGAGGAAATAATGCTTAACTGGGTTGACTTTTGTGATGTTGGTGGTGAAGATGTGACACTGATGAATTCAGCAACAGTCAAGGATTTGAAACTTGCCATTAAGAAGAAAGTAAACGACATGGAGCAATCCAAGATGGGTCACCGCCATATATCTTGGTGAGCTTGAGGTTTCTTCTTCTATACTTTTATAAGCAATGGTAGAAAATTTGTTTGCAAAAGTTAATATTTGGAGACTATGTTTTTGGTTAACTCTATTCCAAAAGATATAGTCTGTTTTGTTAAAATAAGAGAGCAAGATAGTGTCATCAGTTTTTATTTTTTATTCTCTGTAAAAATGATAGATATTGCAGGAAGCACATCTGGGCAAATTGTTGCATCTCATATCATAATGACAAGCTCCTTGATGATGATTCTGCACTTCAGAATTTCGGTATACGAAATAATTCTCAGGTTTTGCCCCATAAATCCTGTGTTAAGAAGAATCTTTTATTTCTTATCTTTTAACTTTGCCTCCCTAAGGTATTCTTTATTTTATACATTGGAACTTTTAATTTCGTGAAATCTTGAAAGAACCTTTCTTCTTGCGGCATGGAATTATGGTCAGTCTTATATTTATGGGCATAAAATCATTATGAAATGTTCAGATATAATTTCTCTCTAAAAAATTGTTTTGATTTGTTTATATGTTACATTATGTTTGCAAATAGGAGCTTGCCGTATTAAATAGTAATTTTTCTCTTTTTTTTTTTCTTTTAGTGAAGTGCATATTGATTCTGTGAAATACTACAAAGTACTTTAATATTATTAGTAAATAAAATTTTTACTAGTATTTTAAATACTAATTTTTCTTTTTTAAAACTAATGTCTTAAATAAAAGAAATTCTAAGGATAATTGGACACCTTATCTAATTATGAGTTAATCAATTAATTATTTTAACATCCACAATTTACATATATCTAATATATGTATATTAGCCTTTTAATTTTTCTTATTACCTTTAGTAATTTATTATCAATTAAATTCATAATTTTCTACATAAATTCATATTTTCCAATTATGTCGGATATAATATCTTCACACATTCCAAATTTCAAATTGATAAATTCTAAGATTTCCTCTATAGTAATTTTTTGAGAATTATTAAATTCTAAGGGAAGTGAATAATTTTTCCAAAAAGTTACCATAGAGACTTTATCAATTTAAAATTTGGATTTTGAGAAGATATTATATTTGGTATAATTTGGAACATATGAATCTATATAGAAAATTATAAATTTGACTGGTAATAAATTACTAAAGGTAGATAATATCAATTAAAAGACTAATATACATATATTAGATATACAATAAATGGTAGATGTTGAAATAATGATTTAGGAATTAAATTTTCATTGGATACAAGAATTACATAATCAACTTATAATTAAATAATTTGTATAATTATTTTTAGAATTTTTTTATTTAGGACATTATCTTTTTAAAATAAAAAATTTAATATTTAAGATACTAGTAGAAATTTTATTTTCTAATAAATATTAAAAGTAAGGTGTCATCTTGGATGTACTTATAATTTGACAGAACAAAATTTTGTCACATGTTGCTGACAAGTAGATTTGTTAATTATTAAATGTTGATTGCATATAAATTTTTGAATTTACATGTTAATTTATATAGTATTGTTTTTTAAATATTAACCTAAAAAATAATAATTTTAAAATAATGTAATTATATTATAATTGAGTGTACCAATGCATTTAATATTATAAGTGCACCAAAGATTTTACTTAAAAGTAATTAATAGTATGTCACAGCTCTGGAAAACCCTAACATCAAACAGTTTCTACAGTGCCTATTCTGCTAGTCCATTTTCTCTACTGGTTGTCATTTTTCACTTATTATTCCTTTTATAACATTAATTTTGTAATTTTTTTAATGATATTCTGCTTGTATCTTTTGGGTGTATAATTGAACTATTACAGATTCATTTAAGTTACTTCTCTTTTGGATGTAATGAATTCTTATGTATTATAGAAATATAGAGCGGAGCAGTTTTGTAATATACTAGTGGTATGTTATGCCCATGCAGGTACATTTTGTACCCTATGTCATGACAAAAGAATCTCAGAGACATTCAAAGAGGAGAAAACATCGTTTCTTTCATGGCCTTAATAAAGTTTCCTAATCAAGCGATTGTATGTTCTGGAATCTCTGTAGTGACTTTGTTGGGCTCCAATTGCAACGTATGGGACTTGAGAGTCTTTAATCATAGGTATAAGATTTGAATGTGGGCTTTATATACATTACAAAAAGAAAGTTTAATCACAGTTATTTTATGGTTTAATCATGGTTATAACTGTGGTACGGGTAGGAGAAAAGTGAAGAGCAGCATTGAAGAATCTGGAAACTATTGATACAGGGGAAGATGGCACTATAAAAAGTTATACAAAAGATTTGTCGAGTTTGGAGAGGTCGATTTGATTTGGGAGGACTGGTTGAAATTGAAAAGACTTAGGAGAATCATGGAGGAAAGAAAGTGGAAAAGAGGGGATTTGGGCTAGTGGGGAGTGATCCATCAAGGGAGATCAGAATTTATTCTGGGAAAGCAAGAAAAGGAATCGAGTAACTAACTAATGAGTCCTAGTATGAAGGTGGGGAGAGCCGGAAAAGAGAGAAAATTTAGTTAGAAGAATATATTGTGGAGGATCAGTGAGGAGAGTAGCATGGAAGAATTTAAAGAGTAACGATATCTAAAATATTGAAGGACCGTCTTATTCATTTTTATCCTTCTCTTTGTTTACATTTTCGTTTCACTGATTTACTGTTCTATCAAGGCTGTCATCACCAGGGATTACTTCGCTGTGTCTTGTGAACATACGTAAGTAGAACTTATTTATGCACGGTGATTTCATTGTGGAGGGATCCTTGAATAGATGTGATTTAGTAAAGATATGTAATTCATATTAATCCTAGGAAAATATAAAAACATCTAGACATGAATGTTATCAAAGTGTATATAATATCTTTGTATAACTATTTATAATTAATTTTGTCCCATGTACATTTGGTGTAGTGTTTTTGGTTGAATGGCTTACTGTTGGCTGAATAAAACAATTTTTAATAGGCTAATGTTCTTTGAGTTGACTATGTCTTCGAAAGCTATGTCACTAATATTTATACTTGGACAATTTTAAGGGCACGATTGATAGTTGGAAAAGAATGGTGAAAGGGGAATGGCAATGGACTTGAGTTGATTCCCAGGTTTGGTTCATGGATTAGAACAAAAAACCTAGTGATTAAGTGGATTCCTGCAAATGTGGTAATGTTAATTCTTGAGCCATATGGAAGGAATCTCTAACATTCTTAGGAAAGAGAAAAAAATGGACGCAAAATGGCCGTCATCCCCCATCTCTCTGTCTTTCTCTATTCCCTCCATCTTCTCTCACTCGCCATCGCCTTCCTTCTATCTCCTTGATCAGTCTTCTCTCAATTGCTATCGTCGTTCAAAGTTCATCGAAAAGCTTGAGCGAAAACATGATTAGGTCCTCTCTCTCCTGCATGGTCCTTTGTTTCTCTGTTCCGACAAATAGAAGATTTTGATGGTTTTGAATGATAGACAATGTAGTGGAGATGCTTGATGTTCAATGGTTTTGCCTTTGCTCTGGACTCGTCTCTTTCCTCCATCTCTCTCATCCATGGCTAGTTGCCTATGATGAACCCAGAAACCCAGACGAGAGAGACAATAATGAAAGTGTTGATTGCCTCTTATAGTAGGAAGGACAAGAGAGAGGGACGATGAAAGACCAGAGAGATTGAGGGTGCAAATTCGAGAGGGATGATGTTGAGGGAGATAGTGAGAGATCGAGGGTTGATCTAGATCCAGAAATTTCAATTATAATAATAATTATTTTTAATAAAATTTAATTTTTTAAATGGATTATATTAGTAATTTGATTATACTTTTTTTGTTTTCCATTTCTATTTCTTTTTACAATATCATATTAAGTATGAGTTTAAGATTTTCTTCTATCAAATTCAATGGCCCTTACCAAGCTTATTCACATTTTCACTGCGAGCTAGCTGGTATGACTTTTTCACTTTTCTCTATGATTTGAAGATTGTCAATAGAAATCATATCATAATCAACCGAAGTATTCATTCGCCATGCGATTAGTTGAGTCTTTGGACGAACTTTGAAAGTAACAATAATATAAATTAACTGTTATTCTGGATTGTGCTACTGAGTTGGAATTGATTATTGGATGCACTGAACTTATTGATAGTGAATTAAGGTTGTATCACCACCATTTGAGATTTTTACTCTCTAACTTTCCTATGGTATTTGGGCGCAAATACATCAGAGGATTCTGTGATGTAAAACAGGACCATTTTTTGCACATAAAGCCCACTCTTGAATTTAGTTTACTGGCAATTTCTTTTTATGTTAAAAATAAAAAAGTAGTACAATTTTTTTTTTTTCATTTCACACCTGGACCATATTTTAATATGATAGTTTGTTGTCTCTGTGTTCAGAGTGTACATGACTCACTTGATTTGATCAATCTAGTCCAATGTAATTGTTTTCGACCGGGTTGGATTATGAAAATACTTTGAAACTAAGACTGGTGTCAACATGTTTAACCTGTCTTGGTTAGTATGGTTTCGTGGCTTGACATGGCATATATATATATATATATATATATATATATATATATATATATATGTATGTGTTAAATTTTTTTATTTATGTTAAATATAAATAATTTTTATTAATATAAAATATTCTATTTATTAATTATAAACTAAAATTTCTTTTATAAAAAAATTTAAATTTAAGTTTAAAAAAATAGAAAAAATAAAAAAAATTTCGGATAACCCAACCCAATCTCTAGTTATATACTAAGTTTGATCGAGTGGGATTAGGGATAAGGCCATGTTTATTAGTCTGATATAAATCTCAAGTTTGGCCACGGATTAAACTTGATCATTTGTTCACCATTACCCAGTGTCATCGAATCAACGTGGGCATATAGCACAACCCCAGAAAAAGAACAGTATTTGTCCCAATTGTTATTGTAAAGTAAAATAATACATGGACATGGGAACAAGAAGAGACAAAAGGAATAATCCCCCACAAGCAATCATGGATCCATCTATGACACCTCACTCACATTCTTAGGGTCGAGAATTTTAAGAAAATGCAACAACTTTGGTTGCAAACGAAGACATGTCGTTATCTAGCTAAGGTTTATTTAAGCTTAAAACCCTTTTTCTCTATCTCACTCTACACACACATTCTCTCTCTTCTTTTTAATGTTAGTTTTGGTCATTTAAAAAGTAAATAAATAGTAATATTTGAATATGGAGCCGAAAATACAAGTGAATTATAAGAAAAAACTTTGCGGTGCCTCTTACTGTGCATCAACTCTCTGTTATTAGTTGATAATAGCGTAAAACTTAGGCGAGACTATGAATAATAATGTTAACTAAATAGAATATAAATATATTTTTTGTGAATAAAAGTATATAATAGTGAGAATAAACTACTTCAAACTATTAATGTAAATTTCTTCAATAATGAATTATTGAAATTTAAACCATCATAATTGAAACAATTATTAATAATTTATTTCTATTAATCTAATGTAAATAAAGTAACAGTAGATTGGTGAAAGGATATTATTAATGAGATGTTAAATAATACATTATATGTTGTCATATTTATTAATTTCATTTTACAATAAATTAATAAAAAGACATAATTGATAACAATTTTAGTTGTTAGAGACAAAATTAAAAAATAGTTATAAATTATGAAATACTTTATCTATGAGAGATGAGATTGAGAAGATAATTTTATAAAAAATTACAGTGAAAATTCCTTTATTTGTGAAGGGCTAAAATAGACTTACTCTATAATAGAGAGAATAAATTACTTTAACAACACAAATTTTAAAATGAATGTGTCACTTTATAGGATTAAATTTGAAAATAATTTTTTTATATTTTGGCTATCAGGCCTTCTAATTAAAATGTATGATAAATATATAATTTTTAATATAACATGATATGCGTGTGATTTAAATGGAAAATCATACAATTATATGCAAAAAAATATAAACTTGTTAGTAGTATTATTGGAGAACTATAAAATATGATAACAAAGATATAAAAAATTGCATATAAATTTTTATATCTCTCAAAAAATTGTCTTGGCCACTGTCAAATGTTCCCCAGATCAGAACCCTACCTATGTTATAAATACATTTAAATGTGTTTGTTAGACAAAATTAAGAAGTAATGATATGTGAACGATCAAATTAAGAAATATTTTATCTATGAGAAATTAAATTGAGAGGACAATATTATAAAAAATTAAATTAAAAAATATTTTATTTATGAAAAGACCAAAATATAATTTTAATTTATAACTAAAAAAACAAGTTCCTTTAATAACACAAATTTTAAATTGATTGTGACATTTTAAAGGATTAAATTTGAATATAGTTTCTTATATCTCTACTATCAGTTTTTTGTTTTTGTTAATACATACGATATATATATAATTTTTCAATGCTGATTTAATGTGCACATGATTTAAATCATACATAGTTTTGCACAAACTATAAACTTGTTTGTGCTATTAGCGAAGAACCATACTTTTGACATATTTTAATTAAGGAATTTGATTTAAAAATAAATAAAGAACTTACATATAAATTTTGTTCCCTGATAAAAATTGTTTAGGCCACTGCCAAAAACTCCTAGGATCAGAACAACTACCTGTATTATAAATACATTAAAATGTATATGGGAAACAGTAGCCCAACCTCCAGGCAGTCCCACAAACCGCCCCAAAAGGGCAAAAGGTTGAACTTGCTTGATATGCACTATTTCTAGTTGGATGAAGCAACCCCACCACACCCCAATTATGAGAATTTCAATATTATTGTAACAGTACGTAGGGTCCATTTATCATCATCATCTTCTTCTTCATTCATCACCTTCCAATAGTTTCTTTGCTGCGGCTGCGTTCCCATCAATCTATTGTTTAATTATGTATATCCATTCCCCTTGTTCAGTTTCATTGAAAAAGATAGATTTCCATTAATTACTACCCTACAACCCTAGATATTCTTCATATATGCTTTCTTTATAGAAGAAAAGGATTGAGGGGAAATGAGACAGACTCTCGTTGTTTTGCTTAAGGATATCAAAAAGGCTTAGCTGCTTTAGTTAGGCATATGTTTTGTCTTTTACCTACGTGAAACTTTTTGTAAATTTGTAGTGTGAGACTAAGACTCACGTAAAGGAGCCAAGGCCTTGTAATTTTCTTTTTCTAGCTACAGAAATGGGTCATGATTTTGTAATTAGAATGTAAAGAAAGATTGACCTCATAGAAGCTCACTTTAATATTAAAGACTGAAATTAGTGATGTATAAATATAATCTTATTAACATGATCTTGTAGATTTGAATGGGTTTCGATTTTTTAAAGTGTAAAACTTGTGAAAGCATTTTAGAAACTTCATACTATAGAGAATCCATTTGAATGTGATATAAAAACCAGAAACAAACTTTTATGAAAACTCTTACGTTTGCAAGCATAATATTATGCAAACTATTAATTGATATTTATGTCTTCAAGACCCAATTGCTATAAGGCTAAATATATAAATAGTAAAAAAAACTGAAATTAAAACTAAGAGACAAATGTAAAATATATAATAATTAAAAGACAAAAATTGTGTTTTTATAGCCTCATTTATATTTCTGTCACATGCAATAGGAAATGCAAGACCAAACTTTATTTTAATATTGTGATGACATTTTGGGGCTGTGCCAATTGATGCTAACCCCATATAGAGAGATATAATGATATCAAGCATCATTACCAAATTGGTATTTGGTCCAAAATATAAGAGCAAATTAAAGCAAAGCAATGTTGGTTATGGCATATAGATATATAATTGAGTTGAAGGGAGGTTAATTAATAATGCCAGTTCCTATTAAGCCCACTCTGGCTGCATATTACTGGTGCAATACCACCTCCATTGACACAAGTTGGTGACCGGCCATGAAAATGACAAATTGATACCATCAATCTCACTTGGACTTATTTTGAGTTTCATGGCATTTTCTCAGTACAGTCCCAATTTGACTAAACATCAACATATTCACAAATTAAAGAAAAATGTTATTTTTGATTTTTTACTAATCATTTCAGTCTCAATTTACTTCCTTACTTATCAATTTAATTTTAGTTTGATTCCTCATTAGTATAAATATTAGCATATTTGATTTGAATTTAAGTAAGATTAATATACTAAACATGTTAACTTTTATATTAGTGATGGATTAAATTAGGATTAAACTCATAACAAAAAAATAAATTGAGATTGAATTGATAAGTGAAGTATCAAAATAGTATTTTACTCACACAAATTAGAGTACTTATTCAAGTCTTTTAAAATTTTAAGATAATTTGAGCTATCATTTAAATAATACTGCAGTGCTAGAACTCCAAGTTGCAGATTTTTTATCCTTGAATACGATATCATTGTCATATTAGTTTTTTTTTTTTCTAAAGGAGTGTGAAATTAGAATGAAATCATATTCTTGATATTTAAAGCGATAATTAAAAATTCATGATCAGAATAATAACTATATATATATATATATATATATATATTATAACTTATCTTTCCATGATCAAATTACAATCTCAGCTATTCAATTTAAGTATAATACACTTTTGGTCCTAAATATTACATTTATCTCCTCACTTTTTTAAAAAAATACTAAATATAATCCCTTAAATTTAAGGTTTAGAGTTTAGTTGAGGAATTAAATTTAGTAATTTTTTTAAAAATAAAATACTAAGTGTGACATTTTTAATAAATAAAAAATTATTTTAAATATTTTAATAAGATAAGAATTAAAAATGTTTTTTTTTTCTCTTAATTTATTAACTGGGCAAGGCTGCTTAACCTGCAGCCCTAGTGGATAGTAGTTTGTACGTTACACATGTACTTGTGGAGAATATTGAATGAGTGAAATTAACAATATTATGTCTTGAAAAAAAGTAGAGAAAATAAAAGGGGAAAGAAATTAAAAAAAGAAAGAAAATAAAGAAAAAAGAAGAACATTTCTTGATCTTGTTAGGCAGAAGACTAGTGATTAAAATCAGAGAACAGGATATCCATCACCATGATTACTCTTTCTTCCTTAAGTTGCATGCGAAATTAATAATGTGCCTTTTGTCTCTCAGCCAATAAAATGCGTCTTGTTCACACTCACATATATACAAGTCTTTAGGCTTAAACTGAAACCCAGATTCCTCGCTTTTTTCTTTTTCCTCTCCTCTACCTCATTTCTCTATTTCAATTGTACTACAAATACTCATTCCACAAAAATATTCAGTGGTGATCCTTGTGAACACTTTTGAATTGTGTTAATGTTCTTGCATAATTTGTAGCTGGTATATAATGAGTTTTTAATTAAATTTGATTTATAAAAATTAAGAAACTTAAATTGCTTATAAAATATAATTAGTATGAGAACCAAAAGAACTTTTTTAGTTCCTAACTAATCATTAAATATTGTTATTTTAATTCATTACTCATTTTATTTCTTAAAATATGTTTTATTTATTAAAAATTGTTACTTTTGATTTTTCTATGTAAGTTAATAGAATTTAGTTTAAGGAAATGGTAATAATTTTAAAAGTAAAGACTAAAAATGACAATTAATTTTCAGTAAGTGAAGGATCAATTTAAAAAATAAAATAAATGAGGACTAAAATAATAATTTAATGATAAGTCAATAATTAAAATAATATTTTTTTCTCATTAGTCCCTGTATATATGTGTGTATTTTAAACTAAATTTAATTTTTTTTTTTGCCAACCAAATCAACCTTAAAAAGGTAGGCAATATATTCAATGAAGCAATGAGAAACATTTAACTTCTCTAGCATATTAATTAACATATATATTATCTTACTTTTACTTTAACTTACGCAAAACCCTACAACCTGAAAATTACGCAGAACATAAATATATTCAGATTATTTTGAAGGTAAAAAGAAAAAAACATAATAGTTCTGCACATGCAGTGTCTATGTACTTGTACTTGAACAAGCTAGGTTCATCACTAACAATATAACAAGCTTCACTTACAAGTTGAAAGCTTTGCACATAGGGCAATATAGTGTGTACCACCCTACTCTGAAATATATGCACTTTTAAGCAATTGCTACATCATTCACTTTCACACATGCAGTTTTGAGTTCAACAGCTTCACCATCCATATCTAACACAGGATCCTCACATATATGTTACTTTCTACTCTTTTTCACACGCGCCCATAATAATAATAACAAGTTCTTGTTTTGTTTTGTTATGTTCATGCCTTATTATAATATAATTGCTTCAAATTTTTTAGTTATTCACTCATTAAAAAATGTCACATTGTTCTTTTACTTATTTGTCATTCTTCACTTTTTAAAGAAATACTAAATTTAGTTCATTGGATATAAGATTTAAAGTTTGATGGAGGAACTAAATTTAATAATATTTTTTAAAAAAATAAAGGATCAATTATAACATTTTATGATGAATAAAAGACCATTTTAAATATATCAGTAAAGAACTAAAAAAATGTTTTCTCTAATGCTCCTTTTGTTTGTTTTGTTCTTGCTTGTGAACTATGATTAATTAGACTTGATATCTTTGTTGCTAACAGACATGATTACGGACAACAGAATTTTCAAACTCTCTTAACTTTGCATTAATTTCTTCATGGAACTTTGATGGTGAAATAGCCAATCAGAGGAGATGAGGATTTAGCTTATGCTAAATAATAATTAATTATTACAGCATTAAAATATCATTGAAAAGATAAAGTCGGTAGATCATATCTGATTGTGATGATTTTGCTTAGATATTGGGTTCATGATTGATGGACCCATAATTTTATAATTTACCTCTTGTCTAGTTTTTTTTCTTTCTAGGAAAATACTAAAAATTTATTGAAATTAATTAGAATCTTTTTCTTTGTCCAATTCACATCTTTAACTTTATTTGTCTAGAAACTTTTTCAAATGAACATGCTGTTTACGTCAGATTTATATAAGCTTTGTCTGGGGACATTTCTATACACCTTGCTGTTTACAGCCATATATATATATATATATATATATATATATATATATATATATATATATATATGTATGGAGATCTATATTTGATAGAAATATGCATATAATACAAAATTTAAACAACATTATTGATTTGAATCTTTTTTCATGTTAAAGTTGTTACCATTTATAATATGGTTTTTTCATTTTTGGTATGAAATTATATTGTTGATTATTATATTTAGAATTGAATGATATTAGATTGATGTTTTTTTGGCTATAAGTTATGAAAATGGTATATCAGAATGCAGTTGGGATCCGGTATAGCATTAAATGTTGTGTATTTTGTATCGTTAGATTAGAATAATTACGACAATGGCATAATATTACCATTGATCTAATGGCTTAGAGTACACAACATCTGATGTTGTACAGCATGTGATCCCAGCTTATTAGCACTAGAATTTAGTGTAGTTTCATGAATTATTATTACCCGTGAACATATACGAGTGAGTGAGATGATGGACCCTACCTTACAAGAAAATATCATTTTTTTTTCTCACATATATCTCTTTTGTTACAAAGTGACTTTCAAGTTGGAAAAGAGGAAGGGTACGGATTAAGTCCATGGATCAAATCGAGTTTTTAATTGTTAGCTACTTCTCTCTTCTTCTTCTTCTTCTTCTTTTTTTTTTTTTTTTGTGGGGTAAGAAATAGGAGCTTTCGTAACATGATTAATTGTTTCACTTGGTAAGATGGGTTTGATCAATAAGAACCCTGCAATCACTTATTTTACACGTACGAGTCTAATTTTAAAAGCTTATATTTGTAACCAATTTTCCTTAAAATAATGACCTGCTAGTCTTCTAGATGGTCCTCAAAATATTCACTCTTCAAAAGCTTTATCCCAATGCTAATGATATATGCTAGTTAATTTAATTTGGATTCAGATTGTCTGTATTTACTCATAAATGTATAGATCGAATGATTCGTATTAAATAATTGTGCAAATTTAAGGGCTTATATTTAAAATTAGATACTTAATTTAGTAATTTTTAATTACCAAAATTGATAAAATAAAAAATGTTGATTTAAACTAATTGTACAATTCAACTGTACACAATTTCCTTGAAAAATTGTGAAAAATCTAATCTCATTTCATATATTAATGTGTGAGTACTATATGTTATGTCCGAATAATTTATCTCTACTAATTTTTTTTATTAGAAAGTAGAAGATTTAGAAACTCTTCATGAGATCAGGCAACCTTCAGAACCTGTGGAGCTTGAATAGTTATGAACGTTTCTCTCGACTTTCTTTTATTTTGGCGGTAAAAAACCATGGGAATGAAAGATGAAAAAAAGTTCCTCATCTTGATTCTTGGAAACCAAACAATATATAAGGTTCATTCGTCCGTGCAAGTTTTCATTATAGACATGGAAGCTTTAGTTCTAGCTAGCTTTGCAGTAATTTGCAAGCTAATATATATATATATATATATACAAGGCTCGTAAACAAGCAATTGATCAACACCACAAGATAAAATATACACTCATTTATAAATGAGAAAGAATTAGAAGCAAAGAATACTTCTCATTTTTTTTATTATTTCTTCCCACTTGAGATATTCTTTTGATCATATATATATATATATACACACACACACACATGCTCTCTCTGGAAGACCACAACAAACACCTATGGACCTAACATTATAAATTATATTTATGACGTCATTTAATATATATACAAAATCAACCTTAAAATATATACTTTTATAATAGTTTTCTCACTTACACACACACACAGATATATATATATATATATATATATATATATATATATATATATATATATATATCCCTTTCTCATTCTTCTTCGTTAATGTATATGCAGGAACGTTTTAAATATTTGAACTAAAAAAAAAAAATTCTTACAATTTAAAAGATAAGATCTTATGAATTTATAAATCAATTTTAAAATATAAGATAAAATTATATAAAAAAAAATTTTTAAAAATCCAAAAGGGCATTCGTCCTCCTACGCCCCTTTTGGACTCATTGTTATATATATGGATCAGGTTTCAACTGCAATTGTAATTTAAGTAACTATATGTGTTAAATTAAAATTTTAAATTATTTGTAATTGTTAGATTAAATTTTAAAAATGATTAATTTTAAATTTCAAATTTTAAATACGCAGTATTAAATCTTAAATCTTATAGTCATTTCATTATATACTATTCGGGTGATGGCAAATGGTACAGAGAAACACCTTTCACTGCGTAATTTGAAAACTATACATCATATAGATCAATTAATTATTTTTCTAGATTCGTTTCTTTTATATGAATATTGTTATCATTACTAAAAAAAATTGTATTATTGTTATCAAGACGTGGGTCTCTTCTAGTAGAAAGCACACCAACGACAAATAAACAATTTTCTTAGGGTTTAGACCTAATAATTATGCTTCATATGTTAACCTGTCTTTTCTTAATTATGACCGAATCTTCTTCGTAATAGTTAATAATATATGATCGAATTATAATGACAACGCTCCAAAAAATAAAAATTCTCGCGTCACCTTAGAATAATAATCTATGAAACCCGCCTAATATTTTGGATACACATTCACACAGACACTCTAGTAACCAAAATATAGTTTTAAATTTTTGGATTTGATCGCAATTAATTTAAATTTCAAAATAATATATATATATATATATATATATATCGATAGTTCACACATATGTAGAAATTTCATATCATGTATTTAATTAATGTTACTTCGCAACTGAATTATATTGAAGTTATAAGCAGTGTCTTACTGAGTGTAGATGACTATGCCTTTTAAATTTATTTCGACCTATAAGTATCATTTCTTGAAAGTATTTTCGTTGCAATGTAGAACAATTATTTCTTCTGTATCAAGGATTGATATATCAGTTACCTCACAACCATTTTTGTTACCATGATTGATTTGGTTTTTCTTAAATTTTATAAATGTACCAGTCAAAATACATGCAACCAAACCACCTAATCAACTAAATAATAATAATAATTATTATCATTACTGTACGTAATTTAGGACAACTGAGCATCAAATGTTGCTCTCATCAGAATATGAGATACGTATATATGAACAAAGGTGGGAAAAAGAGAATTACAGTCCATATATACCAATATACTTTAGAAAAATTAATTAAACTCGGCATAATTATATTCTTATGAAGTGTCTAGAAAGAAGGAAAAAAAAGCCTTGTCTTAGTATTCATAAATACTTAAATAATGTACGAAGAGGAGAATAAGAAGAAGAAGAAAGAAAAACTTTATGTAAACAAGAGCTGGGACAAAATGACGTCAGTGTCAGAATTAAACAAAAGCTGAATTAATTTTATATGTATAAATGACAAGTTGTAGCGAGTTTTATATATATATATATATATAAGAGAGAGAGAGAGAGAGAGAGAGAGAGAAAGCTTACTGTACAAGTCTGATAATTGCTCTATAAAATAAATGGATTTTGGAGCTCATTCATTAATTTATCAAAGGGGCCCACTCCAAAATAAGACAATTAACCCCAAAAAAGTACATATAATTGGTACCTCAACTTGTTCTGAGCTTGATCTGTAAATAGAACAAATATAATTAAAAATTATTTTTCAGTGTTTTATAACATATGAAAACGATGTCTTATTATATTCTTCTATGACACTTCTAAATGATGCCTCAGTCCTTTCTCCTTTCCACACACTAATGAAATACAATCAATGTCTCTCACCACTATTCTATAATACGAAGTGTCTAGGCACTCTTTATATATATATATATATATATATATATATATATATATATATATATATATATATGTATATATATATATATATATATGTATATATATATATATATATATTTATATATGTATAATGTATATGCTGACATATACTACTATCTAAGAAGGCCTTTTCGCTCCACGTAAGTAGGCTGTTATATTTTAGAATATCAAAGGAGTGCATTGCTCTCAAAGAAAACCTGGGTATTAAGTAATAATACTTTTCGGAAGGGCTATATATAAAAAGTGTTTCTTTATCAATATTTAAGTCATTTTACTTTTGTTTTGGATAGACACAAACGGTCTTGTAACTTGAACTATCAAATTTGGTTAATGAGTACTTGACACTACAGAATGAAAAGCCATGATCAGAAAGAATTAATGTTGAACGCTAGTTTTGTTTCTTTCCCTGGAATTAAGAACTCATATATATTGTTACGTTACTGATGTAATATATATATACTTCAAAATTCTCAACATATATATAAGAGAACTCTTCGGTGGAATATGGTGGCCAAAACATAGCTATTTTAATTTCTCACTTTTTGTTATAAATTTATAATGTTAAAATGATTTTTCTAAAACTTTGAAGTCATCAAAACATGTCCTTTCGCTCTAATACTATTAAGGTGAGAGACCATTTTGTTTCAATGACTTTAAGATTTTAAAAGAATCATTTTAATATTATAAATTCGTAAAAGAACAAATTGATACTGGTGAAAAAAGTATATAACTAATATTGTTCTTTTCTTATGAAACATGTTATGCCTAATAAGAGAAAAGGCTAATGAATTTGCAATATTAAAATAATCCCTAAAAAATTTAGAAGTTACACAGACAAGTTCTTTCATAATTGATGCAGTGTAGGAGAGAGATTATTTTGTTGCAATGACTTCAAAATTCCAATTCTATGAATTCATAGGAGAACAAATTAATACCAATACAAAAGATGGGGATCAAAACGTGATTCTCTTTTCGTGGAACATGTTATGCCTAATGAAAGAAAAGGCAAATGAATTGCCAAGCTAGCTAGGTAAAGAACGAGAGAGAAAGAAAGAGTGATAATAACAGTAGATGGTGGAGCTGTTGTGGTACGCATAATTAATGCATATATAAGAAAACACAGGAACAGGAAGGCAAATGATGAAGGGTTTGATAAAAAGAGGTCTGAGAATCTGACAGTTTCCACATGTCAAGATAGTTATGGTGCCAAATGTGGAGGGACGGCGCACAACACAGACAAGACAAGTGAAACCCTGTAATGTGGGGTGTCATACATTGTTGTCATTTGTGAGCCTTCCTCTGATCCTGTCTAGTTTTTTGGTTTCAGTGATCATGGAAATTAAATGCAAAGTAAAAATCTGTACACAAAAACTTTGTTTTAGTTCTTCTCTGTGTATATATTAATATGAGGATAAAAAAATTTCTATATATATATATTATATATATATATAGTTGTTAAAATGATACGGTTTTTAAGGATAAAAATATTTTAGTAATATGACTGTCTAATTACCCTTGTGATTTGTTAGAAAAATTAGTTTGTCATCCTATATAATATTTACAATGTGTCATTTAAATGACAAGAAAAAATTCATGACTTATTAAATTTCTATTTAATTATTTTGTGGTGCTTTACATGCAAACTTTAACAAATAAAAAATTACGTAAGACTGTAATACTAATTATCCTAATAACGAAACTATATAATATATGAATTGAATCATGATTAATTATTTAATCGATAAGAAAATTGTTCATTATCTTAATTGTTACATGATTAATTATTTATGTTAATATCATAACAAAAAATACCAAAAACGTCAGATAATTAACACTTAAGTGGTATAACAAAATAAATTACATGTGAATTGAATAATAAAACACCTCGAACAAAGAGAACAAACTAATTTTCAACCAAATCATCACAAAAATGAACTCTAATAATTTATCCAATATTTCATGAAACTGAAACAAAAATTACCTTTTGACATTAAAAGTTATATACACACAAAATTTATACGGAGTAATAATTATTAAACTGATATATATTAATGCAAAGACAAAAGTAGTTTTTTTCCCACATGAAGAAGTACGTATATAACACAGATAGTACTATAGCTAGTGTTGTTTGTTTAAGAATTAAAGTGGAGGAAAAAGCTTTGGAGGTGGTGGCGTGAAAACTCGGTGTCACGCCGTCCAAACAAAAACACCCCTCTATCTATCTGCCACCCCACGCGCAATCGATAGCTTCATCTACAACATGTTTTTGTTTATATTTTAATTTTTATTCTTCTGTTTCTTTTCTGTACAACAAACGCATATCACATAATCCCTCTAGATACATCCTTTTGCTTATATAAATACCTCTCTGAACTTCTTTCAGACAAACATTCACCTTCTTCTTCTTCTTTCCTCCCAAGTAAACCTGATCTCTCTCTCTCTCTCTCTAGCGATCCAGATATATCTATCTTTGATCAGTGCCTTTGTTAAGCTCAAGATCGAAGAAGATGACATCACCCCAATTTTCTGTGAGTACAACTCAGAGTTTCTATGCTTTCCATGATTTCTTTTGGTAACCTGTCAGGGAAATTCTGACCCAACTTGCCATATTCTGTGGTGGGATGGGTTTTTTTTCCACAAAACTTTAAAGATTTTGATCACTGTTTTACATATATTTTTATGTATATGTGTATATATATTCATGTCTGCGGACCCAACTATTCATATATGAGCCTCAAAGTTGTTAATATATAGTTCTTGATTCTGCATTTTTGTTTCTGTATTTTCTACATAGATTCATTACACCAATCCAAGCCTGACATATGCATATTTCGATCGGCTTTTGTCAACTCATCAAGTAAACATAGTAAAGAAATTAGAGTCAAAGAGAGTAATTAATGATGTGATAATTGATTTGAGAAACTCCAAGCGCCATTAATATTGAAATTAGCTGTTAATTATATATATGGATTTAGAGTCATGCAGGTAGTGATTGTGTCCTCCATTAACAAGTCTGAAAACAAGGTACTTGCTTAAGATTGGAAATTGAACTTTTGTCTAGCATGCTTCACAGCCAAAATTTTCCATATAGAAAGGTCCTTCTCCACCACCAGCTAGCTTGCACGTCTGAGAGTGCACTACACTCAAAGAAACGATCCAGACATGCTTGTGCCAGCAAAGTCAAGCTTTTCGGCCAACTTTTTTGTCCTCAACATATATATATATATATATATATATATGTATGTATATAGCTTTTTCCAAAGCTCATGCAGAACTGCTTCTTAGAACAACTAAGTAATAAGCCTATGTCTCTTGTTAGTTAATATTCTTTAGTAGGTGGGTTCCACACATGGTCTGCGATCTTTTGTGAATTAGTGCGCACATGTACGTTGAGAAATTGGGTCCAATTATACAAGCTGCATCATCATCGTCCCCATCATTATTAACCACTATTTATTTATCATTTCTCAACCCTAGCTAGACACTATAGACTAGAGCTATATATAAGGTTTAATTTCCGACTATAATATTAATGACCATGTAAGATAAAAAAGCAAACGCTAAGTGGAGAATTTGGTCGTCATTCATTATATATGTATTCTAGACCGCAGATTTTTGTTTCCGTGTATCGACCAGTATGTATTGTCGTCTTTGACTTTGAGCATGTTTTGTTTGATATATTGTCTCCTAATATTACCCCCACACACGCACAAGAGGAAAGCGAAGCCAAAAAAAAAAAAAGGAATAAATGAGTGGGTTTATCGTAAATTATGACTTTTCCTTTGTTTCTTTCAGGAGAGATCATCAATGGCGGACATGGAATCGTGTGTACCACCAGGATTTAGATTTCATCCAACAGAGGAAGAACTTGTGGGATATTATCTCAAGAGGAAGATCAACTCACTCAAAATCAACCTAGACGTTATTGTTGAGCTAGATCTCTACAAAATGGAACCATGGGACATACAAGGTATAGTATTCGCATTAATGCAAAAAATATTCATTGATATTATATATGAACTTATAGAATATGAATATGGACGTACAACAGATAGATGCAAGCTAGGATATGAGGAGCAGAACGAGTGGTACTTTTTCAGCCACAAGGACAAGAAGTATCCGACAGGAACAAGAACAAACAGAGCAACAGCTGCAGGGTTCTGGAAAGCAACAGGAAGGGACAAGGCAGTGATGTCCAAAAACGGAATCATAGGAATGAGGAAGACCCTTGTCTTCTACCAGGGACGTGCCCCTAATGGCAGGAAATCTGACTGGATTATGCATGAATATCGCCTCCAAACTTCTGACCATGCCCCTCCTCAGGCAAGTCCTCCTACTTCATCAATCACTCTCTGACCTTTTTTTTTATTTTTTTATTTTTTATGATTAGTTTGTATGTTTGAATTAAGGTTGAAGGTAATTTTAGACAAGAAAAATATTGTTTTGGTCCCTAACTTATATTAAAATTGACATTTTGATCTCTCATTTAGAATAATATCCAAAATGATTCCCCACTTGTCACACTTGGTCCCTAAGTTTTTCAAAAATAGTATGAGATTTAATCCTTTTAGGGTTTGGATGGAGGGGCAAAATATTGGATTTTGTTAGAAAAATGAAGGACCAAGGGTGCATTTTTTAGGATTATTTTGAGTATTACAATAAGTGAGGAACCAAAATAGCAATTTTGTTATAAGTAAAGAACAAAAAAAAGATTTTACTCAATCTTAGATTTTCCCTAAAACTGAATATTAATTTAATAGCAAGAAAATAAAACTCTGTGGATAGAGGTATAAGATGTTCTCTTGTCTTGTGTATGGTTGATTACCATTGTTGATGTTAAATTCAAGCAAAAAAGGTTTCAAGTTATTAATATATTATACTAATTAATTAAGAAATTTAGATGGTTACTTTTAATCATCCATTTTAAGTACTATTAGTTAATGCAACTTGTAAACTTTTTTTTTTTTCCAAATCCAGTTAATTGTAAGAGAAGCTAATGAGTTAGTAGCTAACGTCACATGAGATCAATAAAATTGACATGTGCATATTGTCAAGATTAAGTCCTACTCTTTGAAAAAAAATAAATATGACACAATTAGGTAAGTAAACATGTAAACGCAATGATAAATACGTTGCAAAAATAAATCTTTCCTTCTCTTATTAAATATATAATTTACTTAGAGCTTATGCATGTGCTAATATTTTAGAAGGCTAAAAGGTTTATTATAAAACTTTATATATCAATTTCAAACCTATAATGATAATATATATAGCACGCTCATAAATTTTCTCTCAAAAGCTCAACTTAATTTCCTTGCCTTTTAGAAAGTCCAAAATCACACTTGCATGCTTGTACTTTGGTCATAAAACGTTATGTTGTGCATGAGGTGGCTAATATAAGTGGGTTGCATGCCAAGGGTTACATTCCTAATTATAGAGCAATTTAAAAGATAGCTTTTTAGTTAATATTCTAATCAAGCGGACTTTTTCAATATATTCAATTCCTCCACCTGTTACTGTTACATGTTTAATTGTTCCTCAAGTCTAATATACATTATAGGATAAGCATATTTTAAAACAATTAACACATAATTATAACCTTTCTCATATATACTCTGAACAGACTTGAAAAGAACCCTTTATAAACTCTATACAAATACTTTGGTTTCAAGCATGCAATGGAAACATGCATGTCCACTTTCTTAAAAGCTACTTTTGCCTTTTATAAATCCCAAGAGGCAAGTTCAAATCACAAGTCACAACTCACCACTATGCTTGTACTTTCGCTATATTGAATGTGATGCACGAGACACTTTTGTGCGAGATCAGTTCACTTATCAATTAGTATTTATTACACACACACACACACACACACAGATATATATATATATATTCATATTCACGGCGTTAAGTAATTATTACTCATTTATAAGAAAAAGAATAAAACTATATTTTGATCTTTTATGTAATAATTTATTTTTAATTTGATTTTTTATTAATTTTTATTATTAATTTAATTCAATTTTTATTAGTACAATCACATTTATTTTATTAATATTAAAGTTAGTGCATTTAGTCTTTTAATATTAATTAACTGAAAAGAATTAAATTAAGAATAAATTATAAATAAAAAACTAAATTAAAAATTAACTGATGACTTTTAAAACTAAAATAATATTTTATTCAGAAGTAAAATTTATAAATGACTTGATGATGATATGAATTAATTGGTATATAACTATTGCAGGAAGATGGATGGGTAGTGTGCCGAGCATTCAAAAAGCCAAGTCCTAGCCATGTGAGGCAAGGCTTTGAAGCACAGTGCTATTTGAGAGAGCAAATTAGCCACGCAAGGCCTTTCTCTTCATTCTCAGATATCCTGAATCAAACCCATCATCGTGATCTGCTAACACATCCTAATAATACTTCTCAAGCTACAAGTTTTAGTCCTCATCAACCCTTCATTAGCTTGGAGCAGCACCAGCTTGTTGATCTTCCTCAACTAGATAGCCCTTGCACTGCTTCTCTTACACCAGCAAATCTGGGAATAAGATCTTCAGATCATGGCCAGAACAGTATCAATGGCGAAGAATATTACAGTGACGTGGAAAGCTTGGACAACTTGCTTGCTTCAAATGTGACAGATACTTCTGTTTCTTTCTTTGCACATTCGAACTTGCCCATGATCATACCCTACGGCAATGAACTAGTACAACCTCATAATCAAGCTAGCCATGTCCTAGGATGCTTTCCTGATTTATAGTATACTGTAGAAGTACTTCGTCCTCCACATATAGAGCAAATGAAATAATTGTCTAATCATCAGTTAAGGTTATGGTTTATTCATTATATATCATAGTTGCTCACATTTATATGTTTCCACTTTCCATTTCCGCTAATTTAGAAGCTGTTGGAGAGAATGGAAGCTTATAAGTTGTTATCCAGAGTTCAAGTAGAAAGTTTTTTTTAATTAATTTTTTAATTGTAGCTTGTTTGTGCCAGTTATAAATGTAAATTCCTTTTATACTGCATGCATACAATGAATGGTTTGTTTTGCTTCAAGTCTTTATATCTTATTTGTTCAATAGTGCAATTCTTTTTTTTTTTTTTTGGATTTAGTCTCTAAATTATTAAATATTTTGTAATCTTGTCTTTCTATCAAATTTTATCTGAATGCCAAATTTAACATTATATTTTGATTTAAACACTAAATTACTCTAAGGTGTGAATTAACAGTAAATTTGTAACAGATAACATTGAAATCAACAAAATTGCAAGCACTATAATAAAATGAAGGATTTAATTAAAAGAAATATATATGAAAGACTAAATTAATAATTCACTTGTATCTACAAACTTTTCTTCAATTAAAACAGTAATTAGCATATATATTGAGAAAATAAATAACCCCAAAAGCAGCCAGGAGAATGTTTAAGAAGAAATTCTATCCTAGGGTTCTATAATGTAATTAACAACGTTCCTTGAGTCACTTGCCATTGTGACAAATAAAACTCAAGCAGTCATGATGTGAATTAATCAAACACAAGGACTTTTTAAGTGCTTGTGATTAGATTTTATATAGAAATACAATATGCTTATGATTATTTTTATACGATTCAATTGTTTAATTTTGAGTTACAAAAAAGCTCTACTTATAATTTTTTATTGAAAAGTATGATAACAAATAATTAAAAGGCATGCAAAATTTTCTCCATGGGTCACTCCTTAACCACTGGTTAAAATTTAACTTTGACAAAAACTTTCTGACCATACCTTGAATCATTCCAACCTATGCTATTTGCACCAACTCTCGCATTTTAACTGCAAGTCTATTTTTGTTAAATATTAAAAAAATTGAACTTCAAAATCCAGCAATTTATGTAACAACTTCTGCATTTTCTCTGAAACTTTCAGAACAAATTTGTTAGGTGAGTTGATGGGCAATAAAATATTAAAATGTGACTTCTACTCCAATTTAAACTAAATCCACCACATTCACTCTCCAATTTGAACTAATTCCATGCACTGTGCAGTTGATGTATGAGAATTAGTTGCCAAAAAAGAAAAGTTCTTCTATTTTAATTTTTTTGAATAGCAGCAAATCCTAAGAGGCGAGGGTGTAACCCAGTCTTCAATATATAATGTAGAAAAACTAACACTAACAGTAATCAATTATCTTCAATGTACGTGAACTTGCTTTTTTGCCACATAATGATTTGTAAACATAAGCCGATGAGTTTAGATATCACCATACTGACTTGTTACGACAACGACAACATAATAGCTATACAATAACATGTTTGATTGATCTATAATTATGTATAAAATTATGATATTCAGGCTTTGAACCCCCAACTATTTATCAGATAACATTAGACAGTCACTTGGTGCAATAGCCCAAACTGATTCCTCAAGCATTGAGGCACTTGATAGTTTTCAGCACTCGATGCCTGCATTAGTACAAGAAAGCACCAGTCACTCTATGTTTAAAAAATAGACTAAACTACTGCTTTGATCCTTGAATAATACTTGTTTCGTCAGTTTAGTCTTTGAACATCAAATCAGTCCAAACTTCCCCAAAAACACTTCGATTCGGTCATGGTGTGAGTTTTGCCAACATCATGTTAACATTATTTGTTAAGCAACTTTTTCTAATGCAAAACGTTACTGATCATTATCAACGTAGATGGCTGGCAACCATCTAGATGCTTGCCAACAAAAAACAATGATTTTTTAGGAAGCCCTATTTATCCCAAATCAAAATCCAAAGAGCATTATTCTTTTTGACTGGCAAGCAGAAAAAATTATAACTAAACTTTCACGTCAGCCACTAACATTTTACAATGGACAAAGCTAGTTCCGTGAGCAACTTTATATGTGAGGTATAGAACTTAAACAGGACAGTTTGAAGTATTTTTCAAAAGATTTGTATTGATTAAATGATAATTATCTTTTAGGGACCAAAATGATAGTTTATTATTAAATTTTGTTCAGTTACATAGGATTAGGAAGTCCATGACTTCAGGAGGAGACAACAAACTCACCTTCGTGCAAAACCGGTGCCATGTGAGCCATTTGCTGATTCTTATTTTCTTCATAGCTGCATGCTGTATGAAGCTCATCGGACAACAGTCTTGTGGATGCAAAAGAGCTTTGACAGATACTGATATGTAATCTCATAAAATTAGAGAAAGTTCCTCTGAAAGTTTCCAGAAGAAAACCTGGAAGATAAGCCCTGAGCCATGCTCTCTGAATCAAGTTTCATGTTCTTCCTCCCAGCCGCCAAATCCTTTTCATGTTCCCAAGGATTCCAGGGATATTGGCCACCTAATCTTCCTTTAGGTGCTGTTGCTTAGATTTTTTTCTTCTTAGAAATGCTAGCAATCTCATCTTGGTACTTCTGCACCAAAGATTTTGACCGTTTTGCTTTATTGTATTTGTCCACCAAATCTGTATCTGCACTAAATCTTTTCTTTTCCTCTTCATTAGTGGCAAGTGCAGTAGCCTCATTGCATGCTTCTAAATAACTGCCATGTAAGTACCATTATGGCTATCAAGCTCCTTCAATTGTGTGCTTAAACAAACTGAAGATTCTAGTATGAAAGGTGACACTTAATTCACCTTTGCTTTCTGGGCTCTATCTGACAGAGTCACGGTCAAAATACTAGTATCACCATGACCTTCCTTTGAGCTCTGCTAAACTTGATTGCATAGTCATACCGGGCTGAACAACAAAAATATTATAGTTAGAATAAGGGACCATCATTTGACAAAACACCATATAGATTCAAGTTGAATTATTATTTTTTCTCAGAAACTGACTAAAATGTCCAATTTTGGTGGTAAAAGGTTAAGGAGTTGGGCATCAGATTCAAATGCAAAGTAATTTGTTGTCCATTTTTCCTTGCCATATTCTCCTTTTTTTTCTTGACAACAATCATATCCTACTAATTGGCCCGGCAAATTCACATCTTGGTAGGTTTCTGTCAGAAAAAAAATTGGCACGTGAATTATATATGAGAAGTCATATAAAAATGATGTGGTTAGTAGCTGAAATGACGGATAGGTTGTGTAGAAATTTGTGAGTATGTGGTCATGGTCTGCGTAAGAATACAATAAGAGTGAGTGTGACCATAAATGGGACAAAAAGTGAGATAATTGTTAGGGCATGAGAGTGATAAGTTTGATAAGTCTCCTTGTAACATGCATAAATATTTGAGTGACAAAAAGAGAAGACAGATTAAAGTAATAGAATACTTTTGAGTGTATCTCCCTATAATACTATATATCCTGCTCTTTATACAAATTCATTCAGTTACACCCCCCACAAAATTTCCAACCACTTCTCTCAGAAAACCTTAACTGACAGGAAATATGTCCGCTAAACTGACTGTGCAAAGCGCATGTTATGCAACTATACAGCTTATAAAATATATGTGTGCGCTTGTGTGTATGTATATATAATGTAGCAACGAATTGCAAATTTCAAACAACCCTTAATTTTAAAAACAGTGAAAAATAAAAGCAAGCAAGTATAGCATCTAGATGTATTACTTCTGGCAGCACAGGATCTGAAAAAAATTTATATAATATTGAAGTAAAAACCCATAATTCAATCAGGGGGAGAAAAAAAAAAAAAAGGAGGTTTATAGCTTTGAAAATGTTCACATAACTTCAGTGTATAATTTATATAACTTCAATATATAAATATTTTGCAAACTCCACACTGTATATGGAATAAAAGTTCCCATCACATAGTTCATGCTCATGAAATTTCATCAGTCCAAAAAATCACTTTGTACTCCGATAGAATATATGCAAATATACGTTTATATTTTTTTATGCATGAGAAAATATTGATTATTTGATTAAAAACTTACTGATAAAAAAATTTGCTCAAATTTAACTTGCGAAACTAGCATGAAAGTTTTTTATGAACGAAAAATTTAATTAGAATGAAAAAAAGACATAATGGCTAGCTTGACGATGAACACATGTTATGAAAAGGTTATAGGATGGTAATAGTGTTTCAAGTTTTACATCAGTGTCAATCGATCCCAGCAAAGCACCAAAAATCCAAAATTACATAATCCCAAGAGTGAATACAACTTCCATCCCTTAATTGGAAAAAATTACTAAGAGACTAAGACAAATGATATAGGTAACTAAACCGAATTGACCCAGCAACTTTATAAATCTAATGGGAGACATAAGTCGCCAAGATATCATATGAAAGAATTAATAAGATTCATAATTAAATAATAAATATTTCGATGTTTCTTTCAATTTAAAGCTTTTTCTTTTTCTAGTGTCTTCCAGCATTTATGTACTAGCTTTCCTACAAGCCAAGACTCAAATGATATAAAGGACTTACTTTGATCTCTGGAGGCAGTGTTGTCATCCATTCATCTCGTGTTGGTGGTACTTTGCCCTCAGTCTCCACCAGAAGCACACCATCACCCTCCGTGGATATACCTGCCAAGTGCCAACAAGGTTTATAACAATTGCATAACAAACCTCACAAGGACTAACACCCAATCTCCGCCCCACAAAAAAAGTTTTCCCCCTTCCAATTCCTCTCCTATTAAAAGAAGAAACAAATACAAGCTTTAGACCCTAAAAACGTTTCAAGTATAACCTCTTTAATGACAATGGACAACAAAGTATCAGAGCCAGAGGGCAGGAAGGAAAGCAGAGAATCGCCGAATCATTGGATATTAACACTTACAGTGCTGGACTACTGATAGTTAAAGGTATCGTTCCACCAAGTATATAAGCTTGTCAATAAAACTCCACTAGTGAACTGCCATCTCCCGGGGTAGAAGGCTAGACTCCCAATTATGAGGGTAAGGGGGAAAAAAGAAGTACTAAAATTGAAGCTGTTTTCTTTTATGGAATTATATGTTGCATTCTCTAAATTTAAAGATACACTGCTATTTAGTGTTTTTCATGTAACAAGGTCAATCTTTTTTCTTTTTTTTGCAATAAAAACAAGGTCAATAATGGACTTAGGAATGTAAGAGAATATAAAGTCAATGGTGACATCAAATACAATGCACATGTGCTCTCATCTAAGAAGTATCCATACGTGTATCAATTATGACAAGATACAATACACGGGATACGACAATTTTTAAAATGTTAAAATATCAACCTCTGGCCAAACATTAAATGGAAGATAAAACATAAAACAATGTCACAACTAATTAAAATAGGCAGAAATATTTTGGCGCCCTTCCAGCACGTTTCAAGATGTATCCTGCAGAAAAGGCCTCTGACATGTATGCAAACGTATCATATATTGTATCAGACACAGGTCCTATACGGATAAGGCTCCTGTTTGGGGGTATTTGTGCATCTTAGGCTCTCACATGATCTTATTTCTTTTCTCCTTTTTACCTCAGTAGTCAGGGATAGGAGTTTCTCGCATCAACATAGCCCTTTAGTTTGCCAACTCTGACACCTATTCTTTTGCCCTGATATATACCCCTCATCCTTATTCTAAGGCTGACACATTAAAAAGCAACCCAAAAGAGACTTGAGAGAGATCCTCTACATCAGCATCAAGAAACTCACCTGGTGATCTTCTCCAGAGTCCAGCCTCACGCATAGCTTTTAATTTAGCCTGCAGGAACATGTTAATGGTAGTCCAGAAATTATTACCTAAGCCAAATAACTAGGTTCTAGTTACCTTAAATTTCTCCTGTCCTTGCTGAGTTTAATTTTTTTCATCCATTGCTTTTTGCTACGAAAAGCACAAAATGTTACCTTGTAAAGAAAAAAGTTCAAACATTGCATTGTAGATTTTAAAAAATCCAGAAACAGAATATTAATTCAACTAGTTATATGTCAGGGCACATAAGTTAGCTCGAAAACAAATCAGATGCCAAGATGCAACAGCATTATAAGATAAAAAAAATTATGAAAAAAACTCTAAGGTAAAAGGAAAACGTATGAGAACTAAATTGGAACCCATGCCTTTAAAATGAATAACCTGCAATGTGTAGCCCTAGCTTTGGTAGATGTGTCATGCCACAGATGATTGCCTCAAAATTAGCTAGAGTACAAATTAAAGTAAGTAAAAATGTGAAGAATCTTCTAAAGCCCTCTTCTAATGTCCTTGACAGCATGTTACAGTAATTCACTAATTACTCAAGTCTAATTAATCTTGGTTCTGCTTTGCATATAAATTTTCAAATTTAAAATGATTTCACATATCTAGGATCCTATCAATGGAATAAAAATACTTATTGTTATCATGTTAGTTAAAATAAATGAACTCCTTTCCTCTTTCCGTTTTGCGATATGGATATGTCATCAGAGGCCATACATCAACTCAAATCGAAGACAACCCTCCAAACAAAGAAGCAGGGACCTATTGAATGAAAAGATAAACATCCTAAGCTGCCAAACTTAACTAAATTATTAACAGATAAATATCAAATATCCTTTGACCATTCACCAAGCCCAGCCACACATATGTCAAATAGCTGAACAGAGACAACAACCAACACGAAGATTAAATTACATAGATAAAGCAAATAGTCAGATATCTCGAAAGCTCATCTATGATCTATTAATCACAAAAGATGACCTGTAAAGTTGAAAAACAAACAGATACAACACATAAACAACCTTTAAGTTCAATAGTTAAACATTCTCCATAAGCACATTCTTGTAAATCCTTGAAAGCTTTGTTCAACTTAATAAATGCTTGGTGGGCTTGGGGATGAGAGCATTTATCTGGGAGAACCAAAAGTGAAATCTTCCAATACCTGAGGGCCATTAAACAAGACAATATTAAATGATGAAATAACTTTGACCACTTTTGTTATTACACACCAAAAGAAAGCTATAAAAACAGGAGGCATTAAACTTACAAGTTGACAACAATATAAAATTCAGTACAGCTAAAAACGACGAGAAACCATCAAGGGGACTAATCAGAAGAAATAGCCATCAAATTCAGGTCAAAGCTCAAATTTTAGCAATATTATGTATCAAACTAGTAAAATTTGAATGCAGATAATAAATCAAGCTTGCATAGTGTGCATGATTTCAGTTACTAAACAGCTTAACTGTTTGTGCATCCTCAATTCACTGACTCAACCATATATTGTACATAAAGTGTATCTTTTTCCTTCATCTATCATGGTCATTTGTCCTCTGCACGTAAACCCTAACATCTTCCATTTTCTTTCTCTTTAAGTTAAAAGCAAAATCCCAAACCTTGCTTCCATTTTCCTTTTTGGCCAGATTTGAACTTGCCACCTAAACTTAAATTGTGGAACAAAGGGTTATTTTTTTATACGTGTACTTTCTAGTCCTATTCAATGTTCTAAAAACTGAATGGGTCATTGAACCAGGATAAGGAGTGGTCTTCAATGATTTGACTAGGGAGGGTCAAATCGTCTTTTCAAATATATATAAAAATGCATAAATATATATAATATTTTATAATTAAATTACTATATATATATATTGTAAAATTATTTAAATAGATATAAAAATAAAAAGATGTATAAAAATTAGTTAAAATATTTTGCATATGACAGCAAATCTATGTGAAAAAGGTTGGGTGGAGTCTGTTAAACATCATAAATCTTTATAGCAAAATGCCAAAACTTTGATATGGACAAAACGGAAAAAAGAAAAAAAAGCTGTTGATCAGTTTTGCGATTTTTTACCAGTTTTTGATTGGTTTGGCTGGTTTTTGATCAGTTTATTAGCAGGCAGGTTAGAAGGGTCAACCAACCAGAACCACGGCCAGTTCACCGTTCCAACCAGCCAGTTTAGTCCACTTTTTCAAACAGTAGTTTTATTAGTCATTTCCTCCTATCTGTGATTAGAAGTGGCTGTTAGACATTGTTTCACAAAAGTTTGAGCTGCAACTTGTGTTTGTGTGATTGTGTAACCAACTTTACCCAACCAAAGGGACAGCATTTTCTCCTTATGATTTCAGTCAATTTAACCAATTACATGATCAGGCAACTGTAGGTGGAGCTTTCCCCAACTCAAGGTAGTTTAGTTGGTTGGAGTTTTTGGCATGAAACCAAAAAAATTCAACATGTGCCTGGTCGTCTCTGTTATATTGACTCAAATTGTGGCAGTGAAAATCTTAAACAGCAAGCTGTGATCATTTGATGATAAGTTAAACATCATAACTCACTCCTGCTTATTGTATGTCAGGTCCCACTAGCTTTGGTGAAGTCAAATTTTGCTGCTTGAAAAAAATTGATGGGTTCTACTACATTAAGTGTAGCATGCTTCAGACTTCAGACTTCAGAGAAAATGCAAGCCCTTCGACAGCGTAATTAGAAAAGAAAACAAAAAACTTACTAATCTCTTTTTTTTGTCCTTTTGCGACATGAATAATCTCTTTCTTCCACTATAATATAGGTAACCAAAGAAATCTCCAATTAGGCATCAAGAAGTATGCTTCCAGAGATGGAAAAACCTCAAAGGGGAAACTAAATGTCTCTCTTGAACTATAGCTTAATAACAACATTGGTACATAAACTATAAAACTGACACTTTACCTACTTAAAGTATCACAAAAAGTAAAAACGTTAGATATAAACTAACATCTAAAAAAGCCACGTGATATCTTATGTCTTCATCATATTTCCCACTTTTCCACCATGCATGATATCAGACCTGCATTCTTAACTAATATGTAACATTTTCATATTTTGCTATAGTTTATGGGGGTTAATGTGTTTTGTTTTAAAATTCTGTACCGAAATTGTAATTAGGCTATAGTTTAGGAGCTTGTACATAGTTTCTCCAAACTTAAATATTCACAACCTATTTGTGGCAAAGGTAGGTTAGTTAATACAAAGTCCCATATGTAACTACATAAAATACTTGAATCTTGATGATCTCCACTATTTTAGAAATTTCTTTTGGCAAATAAGCATCGATATACTAAAGAGTTGCTCAAGGTAAACATAATTCACTAACTAATCATGCTCCAGGAAAAACACAGTCAAATAAGCTTCTAGAAATATTCATTACCAAACAAATTTGACAGATAACATTACACTATTTGTCAGTCAAATACCCTTTTTCGTGTTATCACTAGACATATTATGGTTGACTCCTAAAAATATCATATGGGCTGTCAGCCTCACCATCCATGATTCTTATGACCTGAGAAATAAACAGGGATACCTCTACATGTAATTACCAATCAATAACCAAAACTTAATCTATAATAGGTCAACAACAAATAATTCAGGACTTAAGAATTATTATCTCCATACTAAGAAAGAAGTTCTCCAAGAAAAGTTACAAGAATAATGATGAGCCTTACTATCTTAAAAGAAAGAAAAAATAAAGAAGAAATAAATAATATTAATTGCAAAGAGCCCCATCTTTAAAGGCTCAAACCAATAATCTTTTGAATATCAACAACCGGAAATCCCCAAAGAACCCTTGAGCTCTGTAGTCTAATAAAGATTCATCCAAATACACCAAGAATAGCAAAAGAAGCGGAAAAAGCATATATGCTCATTAAAAAATTTGGCATGCCACAATGATCAGATGGAATGTTGTTCGCTTATGGCACTTCACTTCAGGTCAGGGATATTAAATATTGATAGTTGAATGGAAGAAGAAAACAAAAGAACACATTAGAATAGATAAGCCACCCAACCCTAAGGAGACATTAGAAAACATAGGCTACTAAATTATAAATTTTTCCTTTTCAGTTTCCCTAAAAGAAGGTCACATCTTACAACAGGGGAACTATACACCAACAATCAAAGATTGTCAAATACTTACAGAAATAGAGAAATTTTGGTCTAGACACATCAATTTTGTAATTGATTACATCTTCAAAACGTTCCACTTCATTAGCTGTTTCAACTTCAGAAACCATAGTAGGTGTTGGAGGTCCTATGAATATTTCACTATCATCGTCCAATTAAGCTTCTCTACAGACATAAGTTTGAAAATATCATGGCATATCATCTGACATCAATTGAGTCATGGAAACATAATTATATAAAGCAGTCATCAAGGAATAAGTCATTACCTGAGCTCAGCTTGTACCTCTGTTACTTAATTTGGCAGCAGCAGAAAGTAAATCAGCTGATGGCATCAATGGGCCAATCACTCTAGAGCACAATGTAAGGAATAATCAGAGGAAACCTCAGCAGGGTAACCATTAAACTAAGTTGTTAAAGACATAAAAGTGAGCTTAAGGATGTTTTAGGTAAAGATAATCTTGCAGAAGTAAGGAATTTTCAACTTTATGACAAACAGTCAAGTGTCTTTCCAGATGGAGAGTGGAAACACACCATCAAATCAAGTGAGCTCTCTTGGATCTAGAGGAACCTCTCTTTGAATAGCAAGTTACCTACTTTCATAGGAGTGTACTATAAGTAAACCTACTGAAGCCAAAAATGAGTACAATAATATCCTTGAGGTTTATAGGATCCCAAAAATTCTACAAGGAAAGGAAAAATGAAAACTATGAATTGAGGAACTCCAAGAGTTAAGTTTACAGGCTAAATTCTAGTCCTTCTACGACGCTTCCATAAATCAAGGAAAATCATAATCATCGCATTTTGATTGGGAAATATGAAAAATTTTACAACACTCCTATTGTGTTTGTTATGTATCTAAAACTTGAATCAGATATAACACTAAACTTTACATTGCATTTAATTTGAATACTGCATATCTTTTCATGTCATGTGACATGGTATTTGTGACATGGCACACAACATAATGCCAAAGGTGTATTCCTTGTAAAATAGTACAGAGATGTGATCAATGACTCATTTTATGGCCCATATTTCTGATATTAAGAAGAAGATATTTCAGGACAGTTATATCATAATGGAAATAAAATCACCTTCTAGGACCAACAGAGTGATCCTCTGGAGTTCCTATGTCAGGGTCTACCATCTGCTCTCTTCCCACTTCTGTCAGAACTGGAAGTCTTTCAGTCACTGCTGAAGGATAAGCTTGCTCCTTCATGGGATCTCTATATGAGCAACTTGAAGAGCCAACAGTATCCAAAGAGGGGCGAACATTAGAAGGAAGTAAGAAAACTCAATCTCCATTTTCCTTAAGATTTAGGGAAAGAAATAGCTTCTTCAGATGTTTCATAAGAGACCTTTCAGAGATACCCTTTATATCAACAGCTTGCCCATCATCAGTCATTTGCAAAAGCTATAAAAAGAAACAAAACTAATAAGAAAAACATATATATGCATTGACAGACAAATTAGCAGGGAAGAAAATTGAGAGAGAGCTTTTAAATCCCTGGGATATCCTGTTCTCTCTGTTATGTTTCTAATTTTGTAGAAAAGTCCTAAAGATCATTATTGAGTTAAGTCGTGGTAACTTAATGTCAAAAGTAAAAATTGATAACAAATATTCACTCTCCACAATGGCAACTAATCCAATGTTATATAGGCGCTTACGGGTCCCAGTAAAGAACTAATCTTTATATAAAATATTTCCTTACTTCAATTTATGCAATTGAATTTCTTACCAAGAAATCACAACCGAGAACGACTGTAATTGCTTTAGATACACAAAGATATCAAACATTTTAGCCACGCAGTTGCCATCAAGCAAAACATTTGCAACCTTTGACAATACAATTTAATTTATCATAAACTCACAAAAAATTCAACTTCAAGCCTAGATATCATCTAAACAATTGTATAGCTCACAACACCGAACAAATACTACCAATAAAAAAAAAACTCTATCTTCTAATGATTCGTAGAGTTTACAAATCAAAACAGAATAAAAGATGACATAAACATACCTGTTTTAAATCGTTGTCAACATTCAGAAATTCCCACATCATTTCACGAACCACTGTTTCAGGTTCAACCCTGAATCTCTCTCCTTCCTCTGACCCACTGCTCAAAGACTCAGACCCATCTTCATCTTCATCGGGCTTATAGACTCTTATTCTTTCTCTTTGATTTTCTCTCTTCTCTCTCTCTCTCTCTCTTCTTCCGCCTTTTGTCGTCCTTTTTCCGTCTTTCTCCTTTCCCCCTCTCTCTCAGACCTTCCACCGCTTTCTCTGCGCCGCTCCTTTACATGACGGTGCCGCATCCTCGAAGAGTGATCGGAGTCGGTGGAGCTCAACGACGACGATAACGATGAAGAACCGGTGGTGTCATCAAGCTCCTGCTTCTGCTTCCTTTTTCTGTCACCCATTTAGGGAGTAGAGGCGCTCGCAAGAGATTAAAGTACGCATAACTTGCATGAATATAGGCTCTTACAAGGGATTGCGAAGGAGGGAGAAGACACAAAATTCAATCTCTTTTTATATCTTTGTTTTAATTTAACCTGAAGGAAAAATTAGGGAATATGAACATGCAAAATAATTTCGGCCTAAAAGATTTGAGTGAAGCATTTTCTCATCCAATAAAAGATTTGAGTCAATTTTATAATCTTTGCTGCGATGACAAAACATCCATCCCAAACACTATCCTTCAAAGCTCATCGATTTTCTCTTTGCTAAATCATTATGAAGCTTTTAATGTAACAATTTGCTCTTTCTTTCTTCTCTACTTTCCCTCTGGTTTGGTTCCCGATAAAGGGTGGGAAAAAGAGAAGGGCCTTGGGAAAGAAAATCCTTTATGCTATTGGAACAATCTTGGCATGTTTGCGGTTGGATTTCCATTTCCTTTTTCTTCTACTTATTGTAAATTTGTTCCTTTTTTTTCATTCATTTTCAACCTGCTTTTATTAAAAAAAACAGAGCAACTGTAGGGAAGAAAGTTTTCTACTTTCTATACTTTCTTCTTATTTTATCTTCACATGTTTAATAATTGGTACTACCGTGTACTTCTAGTGAATGAGAATATGCCTTAGTCAAATCTTCTAGGCTGAAATTTGTTTGCTCGTTCAAATTCACCATTCTTCTCCTCCTTAATGCAAATTTTCACTTGCTTCTTCTACCTCTAAATCTGCCCAGCACCGACGCTGATTACACCAATGGGCACCTCTCATTTTGCTGGTCCTTTTTTCCATCTACACCGAAAGCAATTGGTGAAGATTTCCAGCTCATGCAAGGCACCACATCTTCTCTCTTCTCACCGTTTCAACTCATCTCTCACTCTTCTATGGTAGTTTTGGTTTACTACAAGAGTGTTGAATTATTTTCAGTGTTAAGGTGGCTTACTCAGCATAATACAAGGTTATTTGACATGCTAAACACACACAGTGGTTGCCTCATGTTGGATCACTTCGCTTACCTATCCTTCCATGAATTCGGCTTTTGTCTGAACAATTTTTTTTTTTGTAAATTTTATTTTGTTAAATTTTTTGAAAATAATAGATCACCAATGCGCAGTACATCGTTGTACAGCAAGTGATCTGTTTTGATCAATAGTTAGCTTAACAATTGTGATTGGCTTAAAATTTTTTGAAATAATAAGGATTGGTTTAATAAAAATAAAATATAAGATTTTATTTATAAACTTATGTAAGGTATAGAAATTAAATACTTAATTTTTTTTTAAATTTTATAATTTAATTCAAAAGTTACAAAATTATATACAACAATATTATTAAAAAAGCTTATATATTTTTGGTATTTTAATAGCATATTAGTCTATAAATAACAAATACTTGATTAAGTTCTTTATAAATATGACACTTTTTATTTTAATCCCTTATAATTTTTTAATATAATCTTTTATAAAATTATCTTTTTAATTTAACCCCTTATAGATGAGGCATTTTTCAATTCGTTCACTTTTATAAAGTTAGTTTCTTAATTTATTCTTTCACTAATAAATATTTTTCACATATGATTGACATGCACAACATGATAATTGAAAGTAATATATTCAACTCGTTACATGCATAACAAAACTAAAAGAAAAATAGTTATTCATTAAATCAATGACTCTCTGTTTTACAATGTGACTTTTTCATTCTTATCATCAATAAGAGAAAGACATAGATGATGATGATTTTATATATTTATAGACTTAACACCTTATCTTGTTCCAAAACCTTAGAGAATTGGGTAAATGAATCTATTTTACGAATTCTTCCCACTCCTGGTCAAACTTGAACCCAAGAAAGTCCTATGTAAGCATTAGTCTATTATACAGACATGCTCTCCTTTTTCTCTTTTAGGGCCCACTAGACACCTATCTTTTGGGCTTTCGCCTTACCGCTCTTCTACTTTGGCCATTGTCTCGATACTTGTCCTTGTCGAACCATTGGCTATGATATCGTTGTTGGGATGAGGAGCCTCAAACAATGGAGAGAACATTTTAATGAGCCTTTTGGCATTAAAGTTGAAGAAAAAGAACAAGTATACTTTATAAAATGGGTACCATATCTCGACCTAAAACCTTAAAGCATTAGATTTATTGGTCCATTCTACTTATATATCCTTCTTGGACTCCAATTATATCCAACGTAGGAACTTTCATTTTAGATCTAAGACCTCGCTTGCCAAAAATAAGGCTACACAAAGTATGGGTCGAGTTAGATTCATTATGAATCCATGACTTGGCTCAAAAATTCTTTTGGACTTGCTTAGGACACTTTTACCTAGCCTAATTTGGACAAACTTGACCACATGCTGGGTTTATTTGGATTAAGTTGGATGAGACTAGGTTTAAAAGATTTGTCTTTTAAAAAAAATAGTCGAATGAATTTATTTTTAAGGTTTATTTCGTTAGGAATGATGTTGTCGTTGCCTAAAAAGGAACAAATAGACATGACATGAAGCGCACATAGAAAGAGAGAGAGAGAACAAATGAAGAGCAACAAAGGAAATTGAAGAAGGAGAAAGAGATCCAAGATGCAAATAAGAGAGAACAAATGAAGTAGCGAGGTAGATTAAAAGTGAAGATATAGAGAATGGACCAACAAAGCTTTGTAGCAGCAACGAGAGCTGAGATTGACAATGAAAAACACTATCTAGGCAAGCATAGCAGCAGAGAGAGATCAAATATGAAGAGGTTGGGAAATGGAGTATGATGTAAAGAGAGATTGAAGATGCAAAACTCAAAATATAGAAGAGGCAGACTGAGTAAGGGAGGAAGTGTTTTCTGATACAGCATATGTTATGCGAGTCATGCTTGGAAACATAGTACTAGTGTTTGTTTATGTTTAAATTATTACAAGAGATTTTGCAGGTAACAGAGGGCTAATAGTTGATTATTAGGCCTTAAAACATAATAAATTAATGACGGTTGAACTAACAATCAACTGTCAAAGTAAAGCAGTTAATTGGTAACATTAGAAAGCTTGCAAATTTGATAGTTGAAATGTTTGTGGCACTAAAGGATCATGTGGATTCATGGAATAATAGTCTAATGACCATTGAGATGCTCAAATGGTGTATGAACTTTATTGAATTCAAATTCAAATAAGGGTGTACAGAAATAGGTATAATAGTTTAGAAAAAACTCTATAAATAAAGTTTAAACACCAAAGGAAAAAAATAATTTTGTTTATTACTATTCTATCTCTAAATATATTTTATGCACCTTTTAGATATGCTGGTAAAGAAAAGACTCCACATTTACTTAGTGAAATCTTTTAAGGTGCTTTGGATTGCTCATAAAATTGATTTGCTTGAAACCTGTAGTAATTAGCGCAAGCAAATATCATTTTAAGAACAATGTGTTGAACACACACTTCAAAGCCTACTGTATTGTGTTTTAACTTTATTATTTCTACAATTTCTAACAAACTACATTGTGACTTATAACTCCATTTAGCCTCATTTTCTCAACAAAAAATAAGGCACATATTTGGCAAGAGTAAAACCAATATTAAAGAGATAGTATTGATAAGAGGAAGAGAGATATCACCAAGAGAATGAAAAAGCATGTTAATTGATGATGATGATGTCATTTTTTAAAAGCCAAAGAAAGGTATGGGCTAAGATGATGACAAAGCATCATGGTTATTAGCGTAAGTAGTAAGGAGTTTGGCGTCTTTTAAGTAAGGTTTTGAGTTTGATCTTTACTTTGTGTATAGAAAGTGTAATATTGAGAAGATTACCTTTAATATCGGATCTAATAATATTTGATTTTAAATTAATTGATTCTGTAACTTAAAAATTGAATCCAATATCAAGAGACAATATAAAAAAAATGATGACAAAGTGATGGAATTTAATGCACTAGTGTAGTACTAGGCAAGCACCAAAGACCATGTAGTATGAACAATGTCGCAAAGGTGAAGGAAAGCTATGCTAGACGAGGTGCTCATGCTCGGAAAAAGGGTGAAGTGGTTAATATGGTGAAGGTTTCAATGCTACTTTTCAAGCTAATGATGTCTAAAATGGGGTTCGCGATCCCCTCCTGTCACTTTTTGCAATTTTTTTCTCTAGTCAAATTGTAGTCGTCCGTCTCTTGTATGGTTAGATGATACACTATTTTTAACAACGAAACAGACAATTCATATTTTACTGAAGATAAGAACTTGAGAAAGTGACAAAAGGGGATCCAAATCCCAAAAATGGATGATAGAAATTAAATTGGTTAAGGCATGGATGTGACTCTCAGCAGGAAGCCACAATGATAGAGTAGCATTGTATTATTGAACATGAATTCTCTTCCTTTTTTTTTTCCTTTGCCAATGATTTTCTTTCGCTGAAAGACATCTAAAAATCTACATTAATGTAATTGCATTAAAAAACAATTTATATTTAAAATTGAGTTATTAAAATTGGTAACTTTTAAAAACTAAAATTAAAAAAAATTTTTGAAATCTTAATTAGGCAATCAAATTGCGAGAATTATACCATGCAATTCTCGCAATAACTACAAGAAATCTATTCCATGTATTACTATTAATCATTTCTTCTTTCTTCACACGTTATCTTAATTAAGGGTGATACCTTATTTAAATAGATCACAATTGGATTGGATACTATTGTATAGTATAAGATGTTAAAATCCTCTTTCACTTACACTGTTAAAGCTTGCTTGGTTATTGGATTTAGAAGGAATGAATGAAAATGAGGTTAAGTTTGGAAATGAGAATAAATATGATAGAATAGAATCTTATAATCAATGCATTGTGTTTAGTATGACAGTTAAAAAAAAATAAGTAGAAAAAGGAAATATTAAACCAAATGATCATAATGCCTTATTTAAAAATAAAAAATTAACTATTATTCTTAAATTTTACAAAAAAATAATTTTATTTATTCTTTTCTCTTTCTCCTACTTCTTCTTTCTTCCTTCTTTCCTTCTTTTTCTTCAAATCTGCAATTTTTTGAATTTGGTAATATACACCACACCTCGCCTTCCATAATGATGAATACCGCACCTCACCTTCCTAAATCTCCAACCATATAGTGCTTTACATTTAAAAAAGAAAAACATAAAGATGAACAATATAACAAGATCTGAACTTTTCGATCTGACAAATATTTCCATTGTACCTCCTTATTTGTCACTAATTCTCTATTGAAGACGTTCTTCGCTTTCACTGACAACGTCATCAGTCATCTTCGGTGACATCCTTTCCCCTAATAATTCGAAAATAGATTTTTTATATTTAGAAATCTTAAATATAAGTAAAATTGATAAAATTTAGACTATTAAATAAAAAATTAATGATTCAGATTTTATAAAGTTAATAGATATTATTTAATATGTATTAAAATTTGAATTATTAGATAAAAGTTTAATAATTTAAATTTTAAATATAAAAAAATACAAATACAAAAAATCTAAATCTCCAATCACTCCTCACCAAACTCAACATTGACTAGGGGTAAAGATGGTACAAAAATTTCATTCCTACACAAGTTGAGGATTCCCAAGCTCCAGCTAGGTATACCCCATTTCCTTGGAAATGGATGCTTTTTAATGTAACTAAATGCCCATTCCCATTATTCCCTTCCCCCTTCTTCAAGTCCTGCAACCAAACATGACCTTAGGGGTCATAAGTCATATATTAAAAATTATAGGTATTTTAGAAGCCTTTAAAATGTGCTCTAAAGTTCCTTACTATTGAAATTGTTTTTCTAAACTCTAGTCATCCTATTCTATAATATTGTTTTAATTAAATAAGAGTAAGTTGTTTGTGCAATTTATTTTGAATTGTTTGTTAAGGTTAATATATACTAAATTTTAAAATAGTAATGCCACGTTATAAAAAATCACTTTTTTTTTTTGGACATAAACATAAAGATTTGATATTAATTTAATTTATAATTGAATAATATTATATAATATTTTATTAATTAAAATAAAAATTAAATAATAAAATAATACATAAATTTTAAAGAAGTTATTCCATTTTAAAGCAATCTTCAAAAATAAAATACGATTTTAGATTGAATTTAACTAATCTCTTAAAATAAAAAATTATATAGAGTGAGTTCTGATTAGACATTGAGAAAAATGATTTTCAAATAATCTCAAATGATTTTTAAATTTTTATTATATTATTTCAGCAATAAGGAATTAAAATACAATTAAAAATAAAAGATTAAATAGACTGAATTGTGATTGGACGTTGGAAGAGTCGACAGGGCATCTGATTTTTTTTTGAAGTCATCTTCGGAAATAAAAATGTGATTCTAAACTAAAGTAAACAAATATTTTTAAAAAAACATCGGACTGAATCGTGATTGGACGTTTGGGGAGTGGCTCGCGTGCATGGCAAGCATTCACTGGACGGACGAAAGACTATAAAAGGAAGCGCCTCAGCGTCAACGCTGTGCTCGCAGATCAAATATCAAACCCTGCCTCCGCTGCAAGGTGAGACGATTTTCTCACTCCGTTCTGCTTCCTTCGACTCTTGAATTCCCACTGATCAATTTGTTCTCTGTTTCTCTTCTTCTCTGTGTCACGCTTCCTTGTGGGTTTCCGATTGCGGCTGTAGGTTAAAAGGTTCTGTCATTCCGAATTTTGATGGACTTGTTTTTTGGGATTTTTTAGGGTTTTAATGCGCCTCTGATTTTCCTTTTTATCTTATGTTTTGGTTTGTTGGGTATTGCGGTATTTTCTTTTTCATCGATGCTTTTACTTGTTTCGCGAGCGATATGTTCTGCTGATGGATATGTTTGGGTGCCGAGATATTTTGATATTCCTTTTGGAACTGCTGGTTTTGGGCTACTTTGTGCTACTATCCACTCCCTTGGCGTCTTAGTGGGCAGCTCAAAACTATGTGTGTTCAAAAGGCTTTGCTTTTCGACTTTGCCTTGTTGGTTGTCTTTGTGGCTATTACCAAGAAATATGAACATTTATTTGTTAAGTCCTGGTTGTTTAGTGATCTTTGCTACACGTTTTTATGTTTCTGATGCTAAATGCTCAACAATTTATTTTCTTATCCTCCCCTCCTCCTTTGTTCTTTCTCTTTAGCCCCCCTGAGTCTTCGTTATACTTTTTCCTCTGGCGGGCCTTATGTGAGTCGCTGTTTTTTAAGAGCATTTAGTAAAATGCTAAGATTTATATCTATTTGAAAGTTAGGTTGTAATTTGGTTTTGTATGTTATAATCATACTTTCTCTGGAAATTGATAGAAACCGAATTGCGTACTTTTGTTGTGCTGATTGCTTATATTTGTGATTGAATTGAGTGTTCTGATTTCATGAAGTGACTGAGAGGAGAAGAGAGCTTTTCCTTTTTTACCTTCAAATTGACATTTCATCTTTTTTCCTTTGATAAATTCGTAAAAGTTGTTCTCTATGAATATTGCTATGTTTTGAAAATCTGATGCAAAGGTGATGCTGGACGCATTTCTTTGACAGAGTTGCAATTTTGTTGTACAGTTTCAGGATTGAGAAACTTTAATTTGTTCTTCGATTTTTCATACTTGTGATGGCTTCAAAACGCATCACTAAGGAGTTGAAGGACCTACAGAAGGACCCTCCTGTTTCCTGCAGTGCTGGTTCGTTTGCAATTATCTTCTCTTCTTTCTTTTTCCTTTATTTTTTGCCTTTTTCTTCATATTTTGCCTGTTGTTTTCATAGCTTACATCTTTCTCTGCATCCAACTTAGATGTTAATATGTACTAGAAAAACCATTTTATGATAAAGGCAGTTGATGTATTCTATTGGGGCTTCAAGCTTGTATTCAGTCCCATGAAAACGGAGCCTCAAGCTTGTATGGAAAATTACTTCATGATTAATTGATTATGCATACATATCTCATAAATTTTGTTATGAGGCCCCAATCTCTTTTAATTTGTTTGTGCGTGCCTGTTCTAGATGCGTGAGAACACTGTCGTAGAGTCTAACAGAGTAAGTGGGGGACCGGCAATAAAATTGATGCATGTAGTTAAGTAGGAGACTGTTTTTATAGGATTATAGAGGACCAAGGTTTTGGCAAAGAATAGATAAAAAATTGAAGTGGATTTGAACTTTCAACTATTGGTTCCTGTAGCCAGCCTCCAAGTAAGTTTATCAAGTAAATTTTGCTTGGTTGAGATAAAAAGGGGAAGAACGGAAAGGAATAATGTAAATGAGCAATTTATGAGGACATATCTTTGTCAATTGCGCAATAGGGTTTCTTTGTTGTAAATTTTGAGGATTTAATGACTTTTATATTCAGGCCCTGTTGGTGAAGACATGTTTCATTGGCAAGCTACAATTATGGGTCCAGCAGACAGCCCTTATGCTGGTGGTGTATTCTTAGTGGCCATTCATTTCCCCCCAGACTATCCATTCAAGCCACCAAAGGTAGCTATCTTTGCTATATGTTTTTGAAAGCTAATACCTTGGCTAAAACATTTACCTTTTTGTTTCTGTTGAATTGTCAGTTTTAGAGTATGATGGATTCCCACATCAGGGAGCCACCAGTACTTTTCGTGGTACTTGGAAGTTGTGGTTCTTGCCCCTTACAAGTCAGTTATAAGGGTGGGTTCCCCACATTTACTAGGTCTCCATGAGAGTTTCAAGTGTCTTTTGTCACATATTCGCATGTTGCATGTGCCTGTCATGAGATTGAATCCATTATTTTCCTTTTTGTTTTCTTCTCTATACCTGACCTATATGCCTTGCTTGCCTATTTAACCTCATCAATAATCTCCCTCGTAGACCTGTATTCCTTAGTGATGCTTATCTGGTTCAGGAAGACATTTGAATCCACGGTACAGGCAGTGGAGAAACCCTGTTTGCCCTTGGTGTTGTATAGTGGATTGCTCAAACCTTTTGCATTCATTATGTTTTTTGGTTGTAATGTTGATGCTTTTGTATATTGTTATATGGTTTATGGATTATATGTATGTTTTGCCTTCCGATTTCATTTAATGGCCCTTTCATCTTTTTCCCTCGAGCCATTAGTATGTCTTAGTTTAGTTTCTTTTATCTTGGGTTGAAAGACGTTGATAAAGTTTGCAATGTGAAAAGAATATATTGTGTCTGGCCAGGTTTCCTTTCGAACAAAGGTATTTCACCCTAACATCAACAGCAATGGAAGTATCTGTCTTGACATTCTGAAAGAGCAGTGGAGCCCCGCTCTTACGGTTTCTAAGGTATAAAGCTCCGTCATGTTTGTCATTTTAGTCTTTTGCATGACCCCCAGTCCACTGTTTTCTTTTCCCTTTAGGAATACCAATGTCTAGTTTTCTTACTTAAGAGCTTCAAATTTATTATCCGAGGAAAAAGGTGGAAAAGGCAGTTAAAGTTTTAGCAAGGAAATAAGTTGAGTATAGTTCTTATGTATTTGCTGATTGGGTTTTGTATATTTTGCAGTACCATATAATTTTTCACATTTTATGTTTTTATTGAAAAACGTGATAAGAAATACTTGAGGAACTTTAGTTGTCCTTTTAGTAATCTCTTATGACCGTAGCATTCAGACTTATCCATCATGGCAGTATATGTATCACATCTGAATTTTGTCTCTTTTAATACTGCAATTTGTGGTAGGTGCTGCTGTCAATATGCTCCCTGCTGACTGATCCAAACCCCGATGATCCTTTGGTGCCTGAGATTGCTCACATGTACAAGACTGACAGAGCCAAGTATGAGAATACTGCCCGTTCTTGGACTCAGAAATTTGCCATGAACTAGGAGTTTGTTATGCTCCTGATTTTACTTCTGGGCCGGAATGTGCAAACGAATAGGTTTATACATAAAACAAGTAGTGCTTGCGCTCTAGTTTTATAATAATAATAATCCAAACTTGCATCGGAGTTTTCAAATTCGACCAGTGCCTTTCCTTATCACATTATTCTGTTTACTAGCCACTCCGGACAAATGACAAAGTAAAGGGTATGTAACCAGACAAAGCATGGTAGGTATATATATAAAATATTGTATATATGGTTACATATAAAATATAGGTGGTTCTACTATTTAAGTAGGTTTCAGTCATTCTATGTTTTTTTTTATTTTTTCAAACATAAGAATAATACGGGGTGGAATGATTAAAATAATTTAAATTTATATTTGAATATTTTTTTTTAGAGGTGGAATGAAATAATAAAAAAGAAATATTAAGATCTTTTCTTGTTATTTCAAACTCTAATTTTGTTTCTTCAAATTATTTTAGCGATTAAAAAAATTAAATTATTAATATATTTTTATAGTAAATTAAGACTTTTTGCCTTCATTATCATCATTATTTGCCTAATTTTTAATATTGAGATTAATGTTCTTATTATTTTTTTGTTTACTTACATTGTAATGACTAATTTGATTTAAAATATAATAAATATATAATTTTTAGTGACAAATTAATAATAAAAATTTGTAAAAGTCATTCAAACTCCATGTAAAAGTTTCTTTTTATCAATTTATTGTCATAAAAAAAATTTTCAGTCTTTTGCAATCATAATCACATAAAATTTAACAATAAATTATTATTAATTATATATTTATTTTATAAGGATAATATTAAAAAAACTTATAAGTTATTTTATTTTATTAATTTTATTATAATTTCTCAAAAAGAAATATTTTTTTTATTAAAATTCACAAACAATACATTAATCTAGATTGTTCTATTTTATTTCATGGCATTCATTCAATTCTATTTCTTAAAAGCCTACCATACATAGCCGAATTGTGCAATAACATAAGGAATGTAAATCAATTTGTACATGACAATTTGCATTTGAACAATTACACAAATGTACCAAGACGATTCTTGTTTAGTCTTGGGATAGTGATAGTGACAGGAGATAGGGGATAGGGATAGGGATAGTGATGGGGCAAGATTCACTATAGTAATTTAATTGTAGAGTTCCCTCCTTCCAATCCAGAACATCTCTGTTAGTGTCTACAGGCTAGCCTACAGTGCAATTTGAACTTTTTAGGCTCTACTTGTGTGGAAGGATGGACATTTTTGAAAAAGAAAATTTTAAAAAAATTTCTCAATCATTTCCTATTATTATTGGTAAACGCTTTTCACTCGACCAATAATCGCATGTGGATAATAGATTACTAAATAGATAATACATGGGAGAAGTTGTTAGCTCAGGTGGTTTGCTTCAAGTTGGATTAGGAATACATTTTTATAGTGAATTTTACACATTTTTTCCTTGAAATTATTAATCAATAGTAAATTTTATCTTTTGGATTGAAATACCTCAATTTAAGGGTTTAGGAGCAATTTTGAAATTTAATGAAATTTATATTCTTAGAGCTTTTAAAATTTTGTTATATTCTTAGAGCTTTTAAAATTTTGTTATGCACTTAGAGAATGATTTAAAATTTTTAGCAATTTTAGTTTGACTTTAGAATGAATTTCTAAATTTTAATAATTTTCATAGATTTTTCATGGAGAAAAAGGTAGAAAATTAAAAGGGGAAAATTAATTTGACTTGATTGAATAACAATAAATATTATTTAAGGTTAAGTAGAAAATTTAGAATTTATTAGATGACCCTTAAGGGAAATTTGTGTTATGGTAGGTGTTAAAAATTTATAAGTACATAATGGAATAATTAAATAAAATAATAATAATAATAATAATGATAATAAGAATAATAAAATGACATATAGGTTATAAGAATTTTAAAGTATTCTTTAAGTGACTTGTAAATTTAATTTCCAAATATTTAGTAAAGAAATAGGTAAAATGGATAAAGGTGAATAAAAAATAATTAATTAGCTCTGTAATAAAATTAAATAATTAAATTAATTATGAGGACTGAATGTTAAGAGTATTTTATTTAATATTTTTAGGTGGTTATAAAATTGTTAACAAATGAATTATAGTTAAGGATATGAGGAGTTTGGTATACTCCTCTCAAGTGAATAGATAATCCTAATTATACAAAATATTATTTTAAATTATTCATAATGATTTTGAATATTGAATTATTAAAAATATTGAAATCTGAATTCTGAAGTGGTATGATTTTGAAATTTCTAATATTTATACATGGATAATTATTTGTCTTTGAAATATTACAAATATGTCCAAAACAAAACCCTGTAGTTAAAACAGTTGATGTTAGCCGTAGTGCTTTGTGATTGGTATTTTGATAAGGTTGGGTATGATACCCTTACTACCATATTCTGTTTAAGGCTGAGGGCAATTATGATATTTACTCAAAGCCTATGGCTGAATGAGTATCTGTTTCGATTTATAATCACTAACCTTAGACTAGCTCTATACTATGTAATTATGACTGGTTCTGTAGGAGATTTCCAAATACATTATGTTGATGATTTTTTTTTTCTATTTAGTACTACTGAATTATGTCTATATGATATTTGGTTTTAAATTTTAAAAGATGTACTACCGTAAGTCTGCCTTAATTTCTATAATATTAGAATTACTTGCTCACAGAGTTTTCATTCACCCTATTATTTAATATTTTTTCAGATCTCAGCGTTGATTCAGAACATACCTTTGGAATTATAATCTTGGTGATTAATTCCTTTGTGAGCCTAGCTTACTGCTAGAGCTACGTTTTTTATTATTTTTATAATTCAATTCAGTCGCTCCATGGTGTATAAGCTAAATATTTAATGTATTACTTTAGTTTGTCAAAAACTATTTGTATGAAGAGTTATAAGGTCTATGTTTGTTTAATATGAATTTATATAAGTTCTGCCGTTATGAGGGTTTCGACAGGTTCACGAGGATCAATGACACCTTATTTTTGTGTCGGTCACGCCCTACCAGCTCAGGTCATGACAACACTGATGTCAGAAATTGGATTTTTTAAATCTTTGAGTTCTTTGCCATGTGTAGCGCTCCAATGGAATAACGAATCCCTTTGTCCTCGTTGCATATGACTGGTCCAGCATATGGCTGGTATAAATGGATGCATTGTAATGGTTTGATTACTTCTTGGCAAGGAATTCTTGATGCCCTCCTATTACATTTTGGCCATACTCTATTTGACGACCCCCGAGTAGCTTTAAAAGAAATAAAGCATACCTTCACAGTGGATGAGTATCAAGCTAGCTTTGAGGAAGCTTCCATGTAGGTTTTAGGTATCTTTGAAATTGGGTTAATTAGTATTTTCATTACAAGGTTATTTGATCATCTGAAGCGTGAACTCTTGGTTGCACAACCTACTACTTACTTCCATACAATTTCATTAGTCAAACTTTTCAAACAAAAGTATCAATATCTCCAAATACCTAAACCCACCCTCAAGGCTCCTATGCAAAAACAAGGAACCTCAGTTGTTACTCACACCACACATTCACCGACCACTTATGCTTCACGACCATTATAGTCACTTCCACCAATTCCTCCCCTCAAAGCTTTACCAGCCCAAGTGTGAATCTTAATTATCGAAAACTTTCCCTTGCTGAACTGCGACTTAAGAGGGAGAAAGGACTTTATTATTATTGCGATGATAAAGTTTCTCCTGGCCATAAGTGTTAGACTCAGTGTTATTTATTGCTGGGACAAGACGAGTTAGGTGAATTACTACAAATAGGGGAGTAGATGTCTCAGGCGCAATTCATTGACTAAGAGGAAATTAGGCATCCCACATTTGAAATTAGTTTCAACGCTTTTGAAGGGTAGTTGGGAAATAATACTATTAAATTGAATGGTCGATGCAAGAAAGCATTCTAGTTGATAGAGGCAGTACCCTTAGTTTTGTGATGATAGCCATTTGCAAGAGGTTGCAATTACCCCTTATTGCCATAAAATTGGGTGGTAGTAGGTAATGGAGAAATCTTGCTTTGTAAGTCTAAATGTGATAGGTTCACTCTTGATATTCAAGGATATACATTAGTCATGGAACTATTTGTGTTGGATCTTAAAAAGGTTAATGTGGTATTGGGTGGAGCTTGGTTAAAGACGTTGGGACCCATTATGATAGATTACAATGCTTTAACAATGGATTTCCAATTACATGGTAAAGTTATTCGTTTACAAGGGGAAACACCATATAATTTACAACTTGTGTTAGCTAAATCACTATAGAAGCTCACGTTCCAAATAGTTGGGCTTTTTCAGTTGCAGGTTATTCAGGAAGATAAGTCACAGTCACAGGGACCCATTAACGCTGACTAGTTGAACTCTTAAATGAGTATCAACACCTTTTTCGTGAATTGCAAGAACTTCCACCCAAAAGAAGCACTAACCATGCTATTCATCTGCAACTAAGGGCTTCCCCAGTCAACGTGAAACCGTATTGGTATCCATATTATCTGAAGGCAGAAATAGAGAAACTCATTGCAGAAATGCTTAATGTTAGAGTGATACACCCAAGTAACAACGTTTTCTCTTCACCTGTACTTCTAGTTAAGAAGAAGGATGGGTTTTGGAGATTCTGTGTTGACTACAGAGCCTTGAACATGATCACAATTGAAGACAAATTTCTTATCCCCACCATAGATGAGCTACTAGATGAACTTTATGGAGCGACTATTTTCTTCAAACTCAACCTACGAGTTGGCTACCATCAAATAAGAATATAAGGAAATGATGTCTACAAGACTGTCTTCAGAACTCACTAAGGGCATTTCGAATTCCTAGTCATACCTTTTGGTCTCATAAATGCGTTTGCTGCATTTCAAGCTACTATGAACCAGCTCTTAGGTCCATTCTTGTAGAAATTTGTAGTGGTCTTTTTTGACGATATTTTAATCTACAGTAAGACACTTGGAGATCATATTAGGCACTTGAGAATGGTATTGCGCAAGCTGACTGAGAATTATTTCCTATTAAAGGAGTCCAAATTATTTGCCAATCAACAGTAGAATATCTTAGGCATATTGTATCAGAGCAAGGAGTAGCAACAAACCTAGTCAAAATTAGAGCAATGACTTAATGGCCAACACCCAATAACGTGAAGCAACTTGGAGAATTCTTGGGACTCACATGGTATTATAGGAGGTTCATCAAGCATTATGCTCAACATGCGGCACCACTTACTGAATTACTCAAGAAGGATAAATTTAGTTAGACTAATAGAGTTACTGCAGCCTTTGAGAACTTAAAGAAGTCTAAAGGAATTGATCAACCAGCCTTTGCATACTCCCAAGCAGCTGCATTATGTTACAAAATTAATGGGACTAACATATATTATTGTTTATAGGCCAGGAAGATTCAACAAGGTGGCAGACGCTTTATCTAGAAGTGAAGAGTTCTTAGAACATGATTTAGGAACTTTATGGGCTGTGTTTGTGCTGCATTCCAACTTGTGGGCATTATTGCTGGAAGAAAATAGAAACAATGAAGAACTCAAGAAGATGCATAAGGCTGTAGCAATAGGAACTGTAAATCCTCACTTGCACATAAAATGAAAATTGCTCTTATGACGTGATAAGTATTATTTACCAGTAGGGTTAGCATTAATTGTCATCATATTATATGAGCACCATAACTTAAGTTTGGGGGGCCACTATGGGAGCCCAAAGACTCTGAAAAGCATTTATGAAAGGTTTTTTGGCTAAAAATGAAGGAAAGGGTTCAATAATATATAGCCAAGTGTGAAACTTGTCAGAAGACCAAGGTGCCAACAAGGAAGCCATGGGGTTTTCTCCAACCCTTACTAGTACTTTCGTGCTCGTGAGAAGAGGCTAGCATGGATTTTGTCACTCACTTACCAACATTGAAAGGATTTACAACAATACTTGTGGTGGTGGATAGACTTACTAAAATGACTCATTTTAGAGCTTTGAGAACAGGGTATACAACTTCTATTGTAGTTGCAGAGTTCATAACACTAGTAGTCTAGTTGCATGGATTTTCAAAATCTATGGTATCAGACAGAGATCCCCTATTCATAAGCCTATTTTGGAAACATTTACTGAAGTATAGTGGTTTCAGTTTGAAATTTAGCTTGACTTATCACCCATGAAGTAACGGCTAAACAGAGATAGTTAACAAATGCATAGAGCAGTATTTGAGAGCATTCAGTCATAGCAAACCTCAACTATGGGCCTGCCATCTATCTTGGGATGAATTATCATACAACACATGATTCCATTTAGCAATAGGTTGAACACCATTTTAAGCAATACATGGGCATAAGCTGCAACCAATATTGAATTATAAAGAAGGGAACTCATTGGTGGACGCCGTGGACATTGTTATTTAAGACAGGTAGGAATTATTGTTGGACTTGCAGCAACATATTAAGAATGCTTAAAGCAAGATGAAGAAACAAGCAGATAAACAGAGGCAAGAGAAGCAATTCAAAGTGGGTAAACTTGTTTAGGTTAAGTTACATAGATACAAGCAACAGTCTTTTGTAGTGAGGAAAAATTTTAAGCTCGGCCTTAGATATTTTAGGCCATTTCCCATAACACACAAGATTGGAGCAGTGGCTTATGTAGTAGAGCTTCCCCCTGAGTCCATGATACATAATGTGTTTCACATATCTATACTTAAGGAACACATGGGTCAGGAGCCTAATGTTGTTATAATAGAACCACAAGCCAACCCACATGATGATTTGTAACCCCAGTAAGTTTTGGGGGTAAGATACTAGAAAGTTGATGAACAAAATTACCCCTAAGTTTTGATTGAGTCGGCTAAATAGCCAAAGGAAAGGGCTATGTGGGTAGATGTTGCAAACATTCAAAACCTATTTCCTCACTTTAACCTTGAGGACAAGGTTGATCTGCAACATATTGCAATCTAATAAGACCCAAATCCACCCTGAGCCTAATAGGTCACACTGGAAGAGGAGGCCACCTCTATGGCAAAAGGATTATGACATGTGAAGAGAATGTTCATTAGCAACGTGGCAGCTGAAACGTGAAATTAGAAAGGAAGGGAATCATATTTGTAGAAGTAGTTATGCACAGTCATTATTTTTGTTGTATTAGGAGTGGGTCCTAAATTAGCTATATGTATGAGATGCATGAGAGGAGAGATGCAGGGAATAATACTCATGTTTTGGAGTCGCCTTTTACTCGCATAAAGGAATTTCTTCGACTCTTGTTATCTCTGTTTTTTGCAGCTAACAAAACACCACTAATTTACATAATATGCAGTAGATATCTAGTATGATTCTAAACCCAACAGTTCAGATTTGACGATAATGCAAAAAAAAAAAAAAAAAAACACTATAGAAATCTACTATAGAGGATGTCTGCCTAGAAAATTCTTGAATCTGAATTTTTGCTAGTTGACGTCTGACAATTATAAAAATGATGGAAATTTAATGATTGAGATTGATATTTTAAAAATGGTGTGCGGTTAAAAAATTAAAAAAATAGATAAACTGCATTAACTATAGATGATTCAAATTAGAAAATTTCCCAAGGGAAAATTAAAACTTAACGAATTATTTTCAACTGATTTTATAAAAGCGTCTTAACTACATATAATTTTTAGATAAAACACTTGTTGCGCCCCCTCCTTCCTTCTATATACGTGTGTGTGTGTGTGTGTGTACATATATATTGAGGGGCCACGTTATGTATATATATATAAAGGAAGGAGGGGGCGTTCTTTCCGTATTGTGCCACGGGACTTCGATTCCCGTGGTGCTGGCATTATTTTTGAAAAAGATTTTAAACATTTCGATTAATAAAAAAGAGACCACATTCATTTATTACTCTGAACATAATAATACAATATTTCTTCATTTCCATTATTTTACCTTTTTGCTTTTTTATCTCCTTAACCTTGATTCAACTTTTAAGCGATTAGAATAACACGACTAGTTTATAAAACTTTTTAGCCATGAAGTTTCTTCTCAGTTGTAATGTGAATATGCTGAAACTTTAATCCACGATAATAATAGAATATGTATATATATATATATATATACCTGTAATGCAACTATACAAAAGAAAAAAATATTAATTTAATTTAATACTTGCACATGGCACATACCAAGTATTAAATACATGTTAGATATAAATATTATATTGTTTATTATTGAATCACGTTAAACACTTTAAATATTTCTTCTAAATTGTTACTTTATGATGTAGTATGAATTTTATTTATATATAAACTTCAAATATGCGCACAATCATAACTTAATACCTTAAACTAATTATTATTTCCAAAATTTTCTACAACTAAACCACATATTTTTGTTTATAAATATCATATATAATAACATACCAACAAGAGAAATATACGAGGAGTGAATGATGATTACATAGCACATTTCTCCCCTCTCAATTCATTCACTTTTCATAAATCCCAAAATGCCTTTATAATATTTATATGCCACTATCACTATTACATGCGTGCATGGTTTGGGATTTAGCAACATTATTATTATTGGTATATTAAGATAACTAGTATAATTATAAATGAGAAAGTATAAAATTGATATTTATTTTTACACTTTATAATAATTTATTCATTCACAAATTAACTATAACAAATTAATTCTTAAAAAATTTAAGTTTATATAAAATCAATCCCTTTATTTTGATTATTGAGAGATTGATTTTAGATAAAATAAAAATTTTCAATGATAGATTTATTATAATTAATTTGTGAATGATTAAATTATTATAAAGTATAAAAATAAAAATTAATTTGATACTTTTTCCATATATATATATATATATAAATTATAAATTGGAAATTAGAAGTAATGTAATTAAGGACACTTGAGCTTTCCATTGTGGGTGGTGAGGTGGGCATAGCAAGGGCAGACGTCACGGTTGCCGGAAGTGCCAGGTGGCACGCAGTGGCAGCGGTAGCAGCAAGTGTTGCATGCCCTCATGCACATTTTGTGCCTCGATGCCTTGCTGCATCTGTACTTGCACTTTCCAAAGCAGTCTGCATGTAATTAATTTTTATTAGAATGAAATTTTAGAATTATTTTTTTACTGTTTATGATTGTAAGTTTTACTGAAATATAAATACTAAATATTTTTAATAATTATTTGATGTAACATGATTATCTTTCTAAAAATAAAATTTCATGTTTTGATAAAATATTTTGTAAGAAGTATTTAAAAAGATTTTACTTTAGTTTTGTTCAATTGAGTGTTTCACAAATATTCGTTTTTAAAAAGCATAATTCAATGATAAAGGAAAAAAAGTATGTGAAAATTAATAATTCAAAGAATTTAGCTTCATAATCATTTTTTGCTGATCAAAGTAGTCTCTGGTATCAGCGAAAGTCATGATCACATCACAAATTACCTAACATGCTTAATTGATTATTTAAACCCATTCAAATGTCATCCAAACCCTACTAGATTATAGAAAACACAGGTATATAATGATGCTGTTTGAGAAAGAAAAAATTGAAGAATGATGTATGAGCAAGTTGAAAACATCATTTAATAATCACATGAACTCTCATTTATAGAGATTGATTTAAGATTTAATTTTAACTAAGGTACAAATTTTTAATTAAATATTTAAATTAAGAGAGATAAATTTTTATAATAAAAAGAAGACATTTTTTTATGAATTAAATAATTAAAATAAAAATAACATATAAAATTAAAGGAGTGCGGCTGTGATTCATCCTGCTCATCTATGTCATGTCAACTAATTTGTTAAATGATTGTGATTAAATCATGAAAGACTATTTTAATTGAACAAAAAATGCAAAATTGAGAAGTTATAATTTTGGAGGATCAAATTAAATAAATATTATTTTAAGGATTAAATATTTCTTTATTGTTTATATTAAACAAAAACTAGTATGAATTTAATAGTTTGAGAATAATTATTCTGATTTCTTTTGTTGTTCTCAAATTCAACCAATTTAACTCCAAAGCAGTAATTAATTTGCTGTCTAATCAATAATAATAATTATAATCATAATAACAATAACAATAACAATAAATAGTTTCTTTGCAGTAAAATGTGCAATTCACTGGATTTTAATTTTTTTTAAATCCAATATATTTAATCATTAAAAAGTTGATACAATTTATTAGTTGCAACAAAATTTCTGACAATAATAATGCAGAATGGTCTCTTACCTATTTTATGGGCCTCAACCATGCTGGGATGTCCACCATATATTTCCAACTGAAATATTTCCAGGTTAAGAAAATTGAGCAAAAATAATTAACATACAATATCTGAGTACTATATATTGAAAAGTTCTTCCAAAGACATGGATCATATTAAGAACACTCCCAAGAGAAAATACAAATAAATAAAGAGGAAGGAACACAGAGAGCACTTATGAGTGAATTCCATATATATATATATATATGAGAGCTTATAACATTATATGAAAATAGTTGTAATTACTCAAAATAAAAATATATAGTGGTTTATTTTCTACATGATATGGTTATCGAATTGAAACATATATATTAATTCAGTAAATTATAGAAACACCAAAAAATAGGAATGGATTTAGTGAAGTTGGAAATTAAAATGCAAATGAATTTAATAAAATTTGAACCGTTAGGTAGAATTTTAATAATTTATATTTTAAAAGAATTATTAAAAACTGTTGAATAATTATTTAAATTTAAATTATTAGATAAAAATTTAATGACTTGAATTCTCTTAAATATTGCAAATTTGAATTCTCAAATTCAGACAATCTAAATCCATAAAAATATATTTTGCCTACAGATTCAAATGATCAAGAAACCCTAAATTCACTTTACCTGATGTATAAGGAGGAAGCAGAGAATTGCCAACATTAGGGTTTTGGTCATAAAAGCCATTGCTTCAGGCTGATTTCTGAGGATGCTATAAAGACGATTCAATTAAAACAAGAAGACAATGAAACAAGCTTGAAGAGCCATCACTCTTTATATAGGAGAAAGAGCAGTAACTATGAGTCCAGATTACGTTACTGGAGAATTTTCAGCTGGAGTCATTGGATTCAGATCCAATGGCTCCAGATTTATTAGATATAAAAAAATTTTAAAATATAAAAATAACTATTTTTAAAAATAATAAAAATAAGATATATCAAAATTTTAAATTCTACTTAGGATAATTTAATCTCTTTGAATTATACTGTGAGTGAGATGTATAAAATAAATTATAAGATATTAAAAATTATTTTAAAAAATACTAAAAGTTATTTTATTTTTTAATAATAAAATATTATTACTAGAGATTCTCCAATAAGATTTGGATCCAATACCTAATGGTTCCAGATTTAACGAATATAAAAAAATTTAAAATATAAAAATAAATATTTTTAAAAATAAGATATATTATCTTAAATTCTACTAAAGACAATCCTATCTTTCTAAATTATATTATAAGATGTATAAAATAAATTATAAGATATTAAAAATTATTTTATTTTTTAATAATAAAAATTATATTTTATTATTTTTAAAATATTTATTTTTATATTTTAATTTTTTTATATAGATAAATTTGGAGCCATTGGATCTGAACATTATTGGAGAATCTCCAGTAGTGTGAGCTACTGGAGAAGATCCGCTCTCCGGTAACTATACTACAAGTTTTACTTTCTAAAAGATTGAACATTTTTATTTTAAGATGTATTTTGAGGCATGTTATCACTTTTATATTTAATTAATACAGTAAGATTTCGAATTTTATAATTGAATGGAGAAAATTTTTTTTACTATCTTCAAAAAAACTCCCGATAGAAGTACCGGAAAAAAGAAGTTTGGCTAAACAAGTAAAAACACTATTTTAGTCTCTTATTCATCAGTTGGTTTTCAATTTAGTCACTTCTTAATTTTTATTTTCAATTTGCTCCCTAACTTTTTAGTCCAATCTCAATTTAGTCAATCACCAATTTTTTATTTTTAATTTGATCATTTCCTAAAATATGAATGTTAGCATATTTAGTACAAATTTAATAAAAAATGAGAGACTTAATATGAACTTTAATATTAGTGAAGAATAAAATTAAAAATAGATATGATGAATGATGGACTAAATTAAAAATAAAAATCCATAATAAATCAAATTGAGACTAGATTGAAAAATAAGAGACTAATTTAAAAATACAAATTTAGTGAGAAACTAAATTTAGATTAAATTGAAAAGTGAAGGACCACAATAGTATTATACTTAATTTTTAATTAAAAAAGTAAAAAATTTGATATCAAATGAAAAAAGGTGAAAAAGAAATTCAATATCTTAAAAAGAAAAACTCTTGGTACAAGTACAAAAAAAAGGAAGCACGTGTAATTTGAGGGCTACTTTTCCCACTTGTACACCATACTTAAAGCTTCATACATATGTTCAACGAACTTCCCCTATGTATTCATATGTACTTGGCAAGATTTCTAGCCATGAATGATAGGACAAGGAAAAGGGCATGCTTTATTAAATGGTAACCTTTTTCTTTTGAACCTTTTTATGAAGGACACAGAACCCTATTGGCTAAGTAATTGCCTCATGTAGCAAGCACTTATTTAAGACCGTTTGGTTTTCAAAGCCTTTATGGTTGTGCATTTCATCAAAGCATCAAATCAACATCTAAATTTCAAATGGCATACCCACTAGGTAACTTGAATCTGGTTTGCCTCTTAGTGTGTGAACAGGTAATCACAGTTGGATATAACCTTTGAGCAAAATAACATTAATTTTGGCATTCAAAGCATTTCAGTTTTGTCATTTTATGCAGAATTCAGATTTGGAGTTATGCTAACTAACATTATACAAGATAGTGTTTGGAATGAGATATTGCAAGAAGGAAAAATACTAACCTGGAGATGAAGATATATTGACCACTACTTAATCGATCAATAGAGACAAATTATCTACGGTGTCTAATGTTATGAGGAAATAAAAGAGTTGGAAATCTAGAGAATTATTCCATCAGCTTAAATTGATATGAATATTAATTTATATATCCATTGGATATAATAGTTTTGTTATAGGTTATGGTGCAAATATGAAAGAGACTTTCAAAATGAGTAACAGAGGACCAAGGTTTTGGTTTGGGAATAGTGAATCTGAATTTTTTGGCTAATGTTGGTTCTTCTAGCCAGCTCAAAAGTAAGTTTACTAAGTAAAGTTTGCTTGGTTACGATAAAATTGGGAAGGATATATCCTTAATGACTGCACAACCAAGGTGTCTTTGTTTTAAATAAAAAGAATTTAATTATTGAAATGTTCTAGGTTTAGTAGAGTTCGGATTCTTTGCAGTTGGTAGACGTTAACTGCAGAGCTAGTAAGAATCTAATGGTTGAAATTTGTTTTCAAAGACTGCGCATGGTTAACAAATTAAAAATGATCATGCATTGCCATAATTTCTATATAAATTGTAGCTGCAGTTATTGTAAAAAATCTAAATAAGAAAATACTCATTATAATTTGAATAGTTGGTTCAACCTAAGAAAAAGAAAAGATATTGGTTAGAATATAAAAACTGAATAGGAAAAATTTGTTTTGTAAAACAGATAGGTTTAGACGATTTTTAAGCTTGGCTCGAATAGTTTAAATTAATTTTTTTTATATTATTTAATGAAAATTTTAATTTAATTATTGAAGAAAGAATATAATTTAAGAATTAAAGTATTAAAAATAAAACTATTTTAATTTAAAAGATGTAAAATATAAATTTATTAGTAAAATTAATTTAATTTTTAATTCTAAATGATTATATATAAAAAAAATCATAATGTGATGTGGCACAATAATAATACTAATAATAATAATAATAATAATTAATGCCTTTATATAAGTATAATTACTAATTTATACTCATAATTTTTCGATAATTAATCCTACAGTGACCATTGACCATATTGTTTGTTTTAAGTTTTAAATAATATATTAATATTAACTTGATCATAAATTAAACTTTATCATAGTTATAATGTGAACAAGCTGAAACTTCAATGCAAGACAATATAATACAACAACTTATCTAGGAGCTATGGCTAAAACCACATATTTTTGTTCATTGTACCATAATAACATATACAATACATAACAACACGAGAAACATGTGAGGGGTGATCAATCGCAAAGGCCATTGCTTCAGGTGCTTTCTTAGGATGCTAAAATAATATTCAACTAAGTTATTTAAGACAAAGGAGACCATGACAGAAGCTAGAAGAGCTCAATCTTTATATAGGAGAAACGAGGGGTTTCATAGGCTTTTAAGAAGTTGAACATTTTTATATACGTTACCCATTTTAAGATGTTTGATCACTCTAATTTTGAATTAACATAGCAATTAAAATATCAAATTTCATGATTAAATGAAGAAAAATTTCTAGAAAAAAATAATGATGCTCATATACTTTGAAGAGCTGACTTTAACAGCTGTAAACCATGGTTTTAATTATATGTGTTCAACAAACTTCCTCTGTTCATATGTATATATATATATATATGGCAATTTTTAGCCTGGGCATAGGAGTGACCCGTAATTAGGGGTTTTTTACACTTATCTGAGTGATTTCGGATTCAAAATTTAGTGAAGATTGATATCATGAAATATGATGTAATAGTTAATGAAAAAACAATTTATGAAGTGCATTAAACCTATTGGCAGAATAATTCCCTGTTTTGGAAAGCACTGTAATTTGATTTTTTTTTTAATAAAGAAGAAACTTTTTTATGGTTGTGCATGCATTTCATCAAGGCATCAAATCAACACCTAAGTTTCAAATGGCATACTCACTGGGTAACTTAAATTTGGTTTGCCTTTTAGTTAGTGATCTGTGTATAGTCACATTTGGATACAACCTTTGGAACAAAATGACATTAATTTGGCACTTAAAGTAGTTCAGTTTTGTCATTGATTATGAACCCAGGTTAGGACTTTAATTAGCTAATTAAGTTGCTATAATTAATACGAATATATTAATTTATCCACTGTATAGTGGTTTTGTTATAGGTTTAAGTGGCTAATTAGTGATTGCAAAAGGTTATGGTAATTAGTCTAATTACATTGTCAAGATTTAATAATTAATCTAATCAATTGGATAACCTTTCGTTACTTGTTGAGACGTAGAATAATTTGTAGGCCAATAGCAGTTTATAAAAAAAAAAAAATCAAAGGAATATTGATCAAATTGTCCAAGCAAGATACATATATTCATTAAATTGCATTAATGTTATATAATATATATATATATATATATATATTTAAAATAAAAGATTATGTAGATTCAGTCAAAGTTGCTCTAAACAATTAAAAATTAATATGAATATGTAATTAGGAATGACAAAAAGTCTTCATATTTGGAGATATTGCATTGTTAAGAGACCTATATTTAGATTTTTTTTTTCTATGAGAATGGGGGTGGAAAAGTTTTAGGTATATGTATTACTATTTTTTTTTATTTTTAATCATTTCATTTCATTTTTTATATTTGTAATAATCTAAATGAAAAAAGCAAATCTAAAAATTAATTTCACTCATTATTTTTTAGTCTTTTGTATAGAAACTTAGACCATATAGAAGTGTACTTTTAGAATTTTTTAAAGTTGCGATCATAGTGCTTGTGCCTTTCTTTTTCATCTCTTCTTATGATTGGTTAAGTTTGAGCATTTAGATGCTTTAAAATTTGTTGTTTCATAGTTTTTTTTTATTGCTTTTTTGATAATTCATTTGATATTCAATTGTTTTTGTGCAAATTTTTATGGTTATGTTACAATTTTGATAAATTACATTAATTGATAGGCTGCATTACAATTTTGAAGTGCGAAAAAGTGTGATGTTTCTAAAGTATAGTTAATGGCGTCCAAACACGTGTCACCAAGATAACAAACTGATGAGTTGGATAGTGGAAATCTAGTCACAGTAGCCATCACTATGGGATCCCTGCAGCAAGGGATCTAGATGCATAGTTGATGATATTGTAAATATTTTTTTTTACTTTATTTTTTCTCTTTTTTAATAAGAAAATTTTAGGTCCCTGTAAAAATCAGTGAAGATTTGTATCCCCATAGAGAATAGAATGAGAAAATAATTTTCTATGTTACAAGAAATGAGGATAGAGATGGGGATAATAGTTGTAATATCCCTAATTTAATGATTCTTAATATAAGCTAAATTATTTAGGAGAAATTAGAAAGAATTAAACAAAAATAAATATGTCTAGTTGAATCATTGAAAGAAAACAACTTATAGTTTAGTTTTAAGACATAGGGGCAAAATTGTCATTTTTGAAAAATGCTAAGGGTAAAATAGTAAATTTATAAGGTTAGGGGTAAACTGGTCATTTTGAAAAATACCAAGGATAAAATGGTAAATTCACAAGGAGGGACATGTGACATTACCTTAACTTGTGAGGCCCACACTACAATAAAATATTAGATATCCGTGGGGCTTATACCATAATAAAATATTAGATATCCGTAAGGCGTACACTATAATTATATCTTAGATCATTATGATTTGAGATTGAATCACAACCGTTGAATAAAAAATTATGTAGTTAAATTCTAGCCGTTGAATTCTCTTTACATATCCTACACCTTGCCCCTTTTCTTCACACCATTTCCTACATTCTTTCCCATATCCACTCATTTTCACCTCTTCACTCTACACTTAGATCAAGAAGGAAGAAAGCAATTTTAGGAGAATTACAAGAAAGGATAGTGTATCTACGTAACATAATTTGACATATTCTAGTTTCTCTTTTTCTCTTTTTCTTCTTCTTCTTGAATGGTCTTTATGGTAATTCTTTTTGGCTTAGGGTCATTTATCTTGAAATTTGGTTACCATGAGCCCATTCAAGGTCTAAAAAGGGCAGAACTAGAGAAGATTGAGGCTAGATAGATATTTTGAAATATCTAGGTAAATAATATGTAAGCCATAACAAATTTAAGATAAGAATTTTGATGTGTGAATTTTGTTGTACATTATAGATTCTTATATGAATATTTTGTTATTCATGCACTATAATTGCCTATGTTGTTGTGTGTTTCAACTTTATATAATGTGGTGACAATATGATTGTTTAAGAAGATAACTACTTTTTTTGAGAATAAACTATTTTTATATACTATTTACTTATTGATAGTTTAAAATCTCATTTGATAATGACTGACTACGGTGCCTTAATATATATATATATATATATATATATATATATATTGTAAACTATTTGATAATGGTTGGCTATACCCTCTTGATATATATTATTTACTATTTGATAATGACTGGTTATGCCACTTTAATATATATTATCAACCATTGGTAATGGCTGGCTATACCGCTTTAATATATATTGTGAACAGTATGAGTTTCTTAGCAAGGCATTATACCCATTAATTCTGTAATTTATGGCAGGTCATTCCGCCTAAATGGTCTTAAGATTTTAGGAGAGGACAAGAATGTATTCTTATTGAGAACATCTTGAATTTAATTGACATTAAAAGGATTCCTAACTGTCATAAGAACATCAATGCTTTGAGGATTACAAAAAAAATCTTAATAGTTCTCTCTCAAACTAATTTAATTTTGACTATATGATGGCTTAGGTGACATATTAATATAAGGATTATATTGTCTGGCTTTGTCTTGGGTACTCGTTAGGGGACACCTCACTTAAAGGTGGGGTCATGCCTATCGATTAGGTGTCATACGCTGCGGTTTGTGAGACTCAGTTGCCTGGATATGACAATCATATGTTGGGGTTTCGAGAGATTCGAATAACTCAGATATGACGTCCCAACGCCTAATGGTTGAAGACATTGTCTACCTCTATTTACCATATGTTTGCTAATATATATTTGTATGTTATGATATTTGACATCCATACATATTTCATAAAGATTATAATTTATAGTTATATTATATTCCATAGATATTTCGAGTATTATATATGCTTTTTCATATTATTGAAAAAATATTTCTCACCATTCTATTAATGATTTTTTTAGATGGCGAATTACCAAATTTCTCTTAAAGTCCAAGCAAAATGGGTATTTGTCCCACCAATTAGGAAGTGTTTGATAATGAGATCATCGTTGTAAGATGTAATATGGCCTTACGCGCCATACCACTTATGTTTGTGTCACAATAGTGCATGAATCTTACTAGTTTTTTTCAAGTCCTTAATATTAGGCCTAATTTCGACAGACACAGGTATAAATATAGATATAAGCCTAATAACCATTCTCCAAGTTTTGTTAAATTATTTATATGGATGTATGAACTAATGAATGAATGAATATTTATTATCTATAATTATACTCATGTGTTTTAAATATTCTAATGTATTTTCAAAATCCTTGTTTCATAATAAATTTTAACTAAAATTTTATACTTTGTAAGAATAGTGTTACAACAGTTGACAGCAGATATGAAATGTGAAAAAACACTCCTTGACCCCATTCCTCAAAATGATCGTCCCCAAATGTAATTACCTTCGATTGTCTATTTTTCATTTTCTTGATAAAAATGAAATTTTCTTGAACTTGGATCACCTAGAGTAGATGCTCTTATTGTATTATCTGCAACAAAATATAAACCACTAGATTTTAATTTAATAACTCATATTTTACTTATTTATTTAAAATAAAAAACAAAAAATAAAATGTGACTCACATTTTATTATAGATAATGCGGATACCTACTGCAGGCAATTTTCTCATGAGTAAGCCTAGAAAACAATAAAGCGCCCACAACAATCTATGTGCAATTTATAGGTTCCTATTTTGGTACTTTCTTTTTGACATAAAGCTGAATATATATATATATATATATATATATATATATATATATATATATATATATATTCAAATGGCTTTTCTTTACCTCGAGGTATAAAATGCAAATCATTTTCGTCATGTAATTGGAAATTTGTGAAATTTAAAGAATTTTTAATTGGGTAATATTTAAATGCTAAAATAGAAAAACTCAACGTATATATTTGCAATTTTGTAAACTCTATTCAAAGACTAATAATTCTGAAAACTAGTTCATGTAATGATCCAAATTAATGAATCAACGAGGTCAAGCTTGATATATGATAGAGAATAGTAGAGACAAGAAAAAAAAGATGAAGAGTATAATATATCACCTGAGTCAAGCTTGAAATATATACAGAACTAAGCCAGAGAATAATGTACCATCTAAGTACTTTAAAATTCTTTTGATTGTTCATCAGTGCTATTCAACATTGAGATATATTTAAGATTTGATTTTAAGGATGATAAAATTATTCAAATCAAAGATTTGAACTAAGAAGAACAAATTATTACAATATAAAGGATGAACTTTTATAATAAAAAATCAACATAAAAATATAAAATAAAATTATATATAAAAGCTAAAATTTTAAAAAATTTAAGAAGGGCAACCGTCACTTGTACCAAGTCCTTTTAAAGTAAATTCTATTCCTAGAAAGCAATTTAGTAACCCCATGTTCTTTTAAGGTAAATTCTTGATTTAACCCAAGCTTGATAAGTGTGGTGGCAAGCTTTTCAAACCAAACTATATGCAATCTGAATTTCCCACATTTGTTAAAAATTATATAGATCCAATAGTTAATATTAAAGCAAATGTACGATCTGATGGTTTAAATTAAAATTAAGGATCATGAAAGGTTAAAAATTTAAAATTTTGATTGTACACGATCCAAAAATTTTAATTTAATGGTTCAAATATTAAGTACGGTGCAATTTGACGACCAATTGGAAATCCAGATTAAACTATATAATATATATTATCAATTGTAACAAGATGTTGAATAATGATAAAACAATAATAATTCTGACCCAATTGAGCTTGAACATCAACAAGCTACAACTTTAATAATTTGATGATCAGTGACAATACAATATCAATGTATTTGTATATACCAAAAATGTTACAGATCATAGTAATTAACAACTTATACCCAGAGAAGCATTTGATGGGCAAGACATGATTACAAAGCAGATCTTCCTTTGTATCCAAACGTGGCCTGCTTGCACTTCTCCTAACCCAGAAAGTGCCCTATAAGTTATATATTTTTCTACCACATGGTATTATAATTATACATACATGGTTTATATATATATGTATGTATGTATGTATGTATGTATGTATGTAGATAAAAAGTGAATTAATTAAGGGCACTTGGGCCTTCCTCCATGAGTGGTCATTTTGGCATAGCAAGGGCAGACTTCATGGTTACCAGAAGTGCCTGGGGGGACGCAGTTGCATCGTTCGCAGCAAGTGTTGCATGTCCTTATGCACATCTTTGGCTTCCATGACTTGCTGCACCTGTAATCGCACTTTGCTTTGCAGTCTGCAATTTCATAACATATCATATTATACTCATTCATTCTCGGTCTCTTCTTGATTAAAGCCATTTCAAGTAAGGACAGATTCAGGATTTGATTATACAGAGGATAAAAATATTTAGATCTAAGGATTTAACTATGAGGAATGAAGTTTTATAACTTAAGAGGCAATGAAGGATCTAACATTTGCTTCCAAGGGACAAAAGTCTACGAATAAAAAATTTATATTTAAAAAGACAAATTCTTACAATTCAAAAAGAGAATTCTTATAACTTAAAGAACTAAATTAAAATCATAAAATAAAATTATATATAAAACTTGAAATTTTAAAAGTCAAGTCCTCCTTAGATCCTTGGTAAGAGGGGTGAGATTTTATTAAATAAGAAGTCAAATTAAAAATATAAAATAAAATTACTTATAAAATTTAAAATTTAAAAGAATCCATAAAAACCGAATGCCGCACAGCCCACTTTTAAACTCATCCATAATTTCAAGAATAAGCCAAATGAAAATAAATAAATTTTTGAAAAATATAATAACGGTTCACGTTAGCATTTTTAAAAAATAAATTTGATTTAAAAAACCATTTTTGAGAAATTAATTCTAAGTCTAAGTGTTGTTGTCATTAAAATTTCGTAAAACTTGTTGGTTGTTGAGTTGTTTTTTTTTTCTTTGGCCCATGTTGGCAAAACATTTCTGATAATAGGTGGTAAGATGGATGATGGGGGAGGGGTTCTTTGGGCAAAAGATAACAAGTTTAATAATCTTTTTATAAAAGTTTTTAAAAAAAGTACAGGTAGCATTTTCTTACCAATTTGTTGGGCCTGAACCATGCTATGGGATCCACTGAAGATCTCCAACTGAAAGGTAAAAAATTATTAAGAAAGCAGAAGTTGGAATATATATATATATATATATATATAAAAGATTTATTGTATAAAATAAACCTGGAATGATTCTTGACCATTAAGTGTATGTGCACACACTAATGCAGGTAAAATGTTCTTTTTACAAATAAATAAATTAAAAAGGAAGAAAATTCTAATAGCACCTATAACTATGAGCAAATGCCAGAACAGGGAACTGTATTGGAATTTAATATTTAATTATTGAAATTGAAACAAATTAATCCAGTAAATTAGATAAGATACAAAAATATATTTGAAGCGCTTTGTGAATTACATATTGAAGAACTTTAAATTCACTTTTAATTACCTGGTGAACTAGGATGAAGCAGAGAACTGCCAAGACAAGGGTATTTTTGGTAATTAAGGCCATTGCTTCCTGCTGCTGCTTCCTTAGGATACAAGAGAAAGGAAAAAAGATTTATTTAGAAATTTTTGTTAAGAAAAAGAGACAATGACTAAAAGATTTATAGGGGAAGAATGGTTCTATTTAAGGAGCTACCTACTTTTATTTTCCACAAATTTCATGGTTCTTATGTACTTTGAGTTTTGAAAATTTTCTAGCCCTCAATATTAGAATTGACTAAGTAATGGATGTGATTTATTTATTCCTAAATTTTCTTTTTAACTACAAGGGATATCCTTTTATAGAACGCACTTTAATTTGTACCCTTCTTTTGTTTGATCATTTGTGGTTGTGCATTTTATATTAACACCTACATTTAAGGTTTAACTATATTTAAATCCATCTAAGCTTTTTTAAAAAAAAGTAATTTGGTCTTCTTAATTTGAAAATAAATAATATTATCTCATTATTTTGAAAAAAATGATTCAATTTTATCCCTTTTTCTCATATTTACTTAATACCGTTAATTCACTTAAATTTGATGTCCAATTCAACATATGATTAAACTTGACAGTAAATTTTGAATAAATTATGAGATAAAAAAAAGGTCAAAATTAGATTAATTTAAAAAAATAATAAAACGACAGCCTGGTTTGAGACCATAATGACTAAATCAAAATGTTTTTAAAATTTGAGAGAATAGTAAAAAAAGCCTATAATACAAATAGGATACCAAGTATGACATGAAAAAATAAGAAACAGTTAATTGTTTAGCTTATGTTAAAAATTTATAAGTTTGTTTGCATATTTAAATAAGAATTTATCTTGTAAATATTTTATCATTTGCTTTGATGTCTATTTTTTTATAAAATTAATTTTGCTTTCTAAATTATTATTTGCACAAGAAAAAAAATAATTATTTTTGCACTGAATAAATTGTATAGATGACATAAATCAATTTTTAAATGAAAATTTTTAAACATAAATCATAAATCACAGTGATGCTAAGTCAAATTTGATCAAAATCAATTTGAAAATCAAATTGACTCAAAATCATATTAACTCAACATTAATTCCAACATACATAATGTGAGAAATTAAACACAATGTGAAAGACTGAAGTTGAATGTAATGAGTATAGATCACCCCTCCAAATCTTCCATCAAACCCCACTCACCTACTGAACAATACCAAATCTTCAGTAACAGAAAATTAGATTTCATGGTACAATGGACTGTTTGCTCAATAAAATTGAAAGAACTTATACAAAAAGTCACATCCTTACTAAACCTGATACATGGATGCATGGATTGAAATAAACATCTTCTGTCTAATATCATCAAGCTTGAAGGGAAGTGGAGATTTACACACATTAGTCATTGTGAATTAATCATAGGAACAAATATGAGAGATCGTGAATGACAGAACTTATTTGGACTAACGAATATGATCTATAAACAGGCTTACACAATTATATCTGAATCATAGGGAAACCAAGTCGGCCCCTTCTAAAATCTTCAACTTAAATCCTTCCCCAGGATCAGCAGCCTTTGATTAGCACAAATGATGTTCGCTTCAAGCAAATTCTCAAAAGAATAGGAAGCATTAAATCAAATATATCACTAATGAATTGCTCTATCTTCCATAAATGTACTGTTCACTATTGAATCATCTAGCCAACTCAAGTGCATGAGGACTGTAGCAAATATGTTACAACTCATAAATAAGATGTACATAGAACTCATCTAAACTTGAACTCCAAAATATATTCACATGAAATGCATTCCCACGTTTAATCTTAGACAGGACAAAAATTAAGTGCAATTCTTAAGTGTTTGCTACAATTTTCTAATAGAATGACACATAGGACTTTTAGAAGGGAATCAACGATGGAATACTAAATTGTTAAAAATGTCTGTGTTATGTTTCTATTAAAGAACCCAAACTTCAACTTCACCTAATTCTTGTACTATCAGAACTAAGAAAAGTGGCTAGCTAGAAACGGACCCAGCATCGAGTGCATTGTGCCATACAATCTCCCTTACAATCAATGTTATAACCCAAAACTTTTGGGTTACGAAGGAGGAGGTTCCGAAGAGACTTTCCTTTTATACCCCAATCCCTTTCCAGGATTTGCACATTGGTTTTCAACTCATCCTCTAAACTGCATCCGAGAACCTCAGGAAACTTTTTGAGCAACTTACACAAATCATCATCAGAAAGATTTAAACTCCTCAGATACTCTAATATTCCATTCACTCTTTCAAATTTGGGAACTTCTTTTGTACGTTCCTCTCCCCAATATGGTGAATTAATGGAGCCAAAAGCTTTTCCGAGTATCTTGTCCTTTTCCTCAACACTAAAATCAAATGCAGAAAGAGCTTGTCTACAAGCTTCCCACATACTCTGATCTTCAGCACTTGTGATTAGATCATCTATCTGTGCAGTTGAATGTATTATCCATTTCTTCATGGAAAGATTTGATGTCCATGCTGCTTTGGTCCCACTTGGTTGAAGTCTACTAGAAAAGCTTACGTTTGACAATATAATACCCGGTGGAACAGCAGCAAGATTAGCCTGTGTGATTAAGTGAATTATTAGACTACATCACGTGGTCATCTTAAAACTCCAGCAAGAGATTCATATTAACTCTTGCATCACAATTACATGGAGCATAGCTATGTGATAGAAATATAGCAAAGGATCCTTTAAAGTACAAGAAACACTCCAGAGAGAAAAGTACAAAGTAGATCACTGTCAATAATAAAATCAACAGTTTTAAATTTTTATAAAGTACAAAAAGCCTCGTAGCAAAGTAAAGATTTGTGAAAAGTGAAAACCAAGTCCTTTGACTTTCTCATCAACAGTTACTCATTTTTACTAAACTCTCCAGTGTGACCTACACTATAAAGAAGCCCAATCCTATACAGATATGCATTATGGATTCTAAAGTTGCAATAAGCTGTACAATATTAGCATGTGATTTTATGTACCATAAGATTATTTCCGTGCAAAAGTTTACTTTTCATATCCTAAGACAGATTTGTCAAATAGTCCACGGCTGGACTCACCCCTGCACGGTAAGGAGTAAAGGATCCCATAAAACAGAGGCCTATAAGCTAATTTGATCTGACACTCTAATGAGAACAGTTTCAATTAAGATATATTTTCAGCCTTAAGTATTTTTCAGTAGATTCTCAGCCTTTTCACTTAAAAAATGGGTTAAAAGTATAATATACCTGTCATATTTTAGGTCTACTCAGAAAAGGAAACAAATATATTGCCTATTTTCCAGTATATTGAATCCATACTATACAAATATTGATTACTTTGTGTATGTTGCAAGTCACCCTTCATTTTATGCTCATGAAAATTGAGGTTGTTCATGTTCTATAATTTATAGCAAAAGGAGAGAAGAGGCTTTAGAATCCTCTCTTCCAAAACTTCTGTAAATGTGTCAGAGCAATGCTTGTAATATCTCAAGCTTTTACCACAAAAGTAACAAGACGTGAACCTTCAGCATAATACTTCAGATATCATACCACCAGGCTGATAGTACTTTCAGCATAAAATCTGATCCGCAAATCCCTAAAATCAAGGACTTTAGGAGATGTTGCAACCAAGAAAATCCAAAACAAGAGAGCAATAAAAGAAAGAGAACAATGAGGACCCAAGAAGCGTATGTGATACATCAATACACATCCTTTGTAGAATTTACAATCCGATAGTGCTGAGTTAACATGGTAATGATCATTGTTTAGCCATTTTCAATCATTAACACCCATAGTTCCACCCCTCAGCCGTGAGAGTTTCATGAAAGCTTTACAGTCTTTCTCAGAACAGACCTAGAAACGAATATCTAAATACTAGAACAGAGTTCAAAATTTAAAACCTATAACACATAGGGGGAAGGGAGAAGCATAGAAATAGACAAGTGGCTCTGTCAGTTATTATTCATTATTCCAAATTTCTCGACTCATAGTATAGAATGTCACAGCAATAGCTGGCATTGAGATGTCAAAGGCACTTACCGCACAACAGCAGGACTGTGCTGGCAAGGTCAACGGTTTCCCCAGCATCCCTGCACAAATAAAACTAACATAAACATTTAAAAGAAGTATATGGTCAGATATTATAACAAATTCAAGAGTTTCAATGTCTTAATCGAAAGAGAGTTCACCCATTTAAAGTTCCTATAAACGCATCGGAAATTTAAATTATAAGCTTCATAATTTCGAAACATAAATCAAAGTATAGAAACTGGAAAACAAGGTAACCAAGATGAATAAGAGAGGAGGAAACGAAGATTATGCAACTTACCAGAGTCGTGGAGCCTCAAGTTGAAGGTACCAGAGAGTGGAGAAGGTTGAGACAGAGCAAAAGATGCGAATTTGAGACTCTCCATCTACGATTTCGCTCCGTTCACCAATCAAAAGGCGATTTTTTGTTTTTTTGTTTTTTTTCTGGTTCCACATTTTGGTGGTGCAGAAAAGTGCAAGTGGCTGGAATATGCTCTCGATATTGTCGGAGTTAAATATAAGTTCTGCTATTTAACTTATAAGTGTTCACAAAGAATGTAAAATGTAATAATATTAGTTTTGAAAATAATATATCCAAAATGCTGCATAAAAATAATTAAAATTACAATATTAATATGTCGGGCTAAATATGACTCAATCCAATCCGATTAATCTAATTATTTCAGGCTGGATCATAATGATATCGAGTTCAATTTGTAAGGATCTGATATTGGGACAAATCAGGTCTTATGCTACATCATTAGTTTGGTGTGACTAAGCATATATATATATTTTTTATTTTTCTTGTTTTTAATAAAAATAACTACTTTTTTTTTCTTTGTGTTATATATATATATATATATAAATAGTTTTTATTAATATAAGATATTTTATTTATTACATATCAATCAAAAAATTTTGTATCTATATTTCTCTTTATCAATATTAAGATGTAAACACAACGTGAGTAGAATCCATATAAGTTAGATCTATTTGAATTGTGAGTCCCACTCATTTTGTATTTATATTTTTAAAAATTAACAAAAAAATTAATAAAGAGAAGTGGAGAGAGTCAAATTATTATTCTTGCAAATCAATTTCATGTAAGATTTTGTTGTTACTTGTGCAACGATCCCCCGTATCGAAAAAAATTGATTGCTATAATCAACACTAATTGACGGTTATAGTCGGGAATGATCAAATTCGAATTAGATCAAGTAAAAAATATATAAAACTTTAATTTGACTAGTCTAAAGATTAAGTTTGTTTGGAATTTGGTTCAAATTTTTCAGAAAATATTACTTTTGATAATATATATTTATTTTAATTAAGATAAATTTTAATAATATTAATTCTTTTTAAATTTGATTTCCTTTTATTTTTTAAAAATCTTTTTATGAATATAATTTTTGGTTTTAAAAAATTTAACTTCACCTAATCACTTATTAAACCTAATTAGATTGGATTAAGACTATTTTTGGATGGATGACTTAGGAGGAAATGACAAGGAATAGAATAACTAAAATGAATTAAACTTATGTTTTGATATTTTCTTTAAAGTGAGATAGGATGGTAAGAGAGGGATACTAAGATCCTTATTTGCCATCCAAAACTCCAATTTTGGTGTCCCTTCAAATTGAGAGTTTATGGATGACATGAAGTTGTTTAAGAAATTAAATCATTAATATACCCGTCATATATCAAGGATTATCCCAATTGTTACAACTTTTTCTAATTACTATCATTATAGTCAAGACCTCTATTTTTTTTTTCTTTTACTTAGAATTTCAAAATAAAAAAGAGAGAATGAAATAATATACAATATAGATTAGTTTCATTTATTTTTTTAAAATTTTTTGTCAACAATTTTTCTTTTTGAGTTTCTAAATTTGTCATTTAAAATTTTTGAAAGCAGCATAGATATTTTGTAATAAATGTATTAGACAGAAAATATGAACAAGATAATTAGTAAATAAAATAAAAAAAATATGAACAGGATAATAACGTAACATTATATATTGAACAATAATAAAATTATTAGTCATGTGTTTATATTATAAGGGATAATATTGGAAAAAATAATTAGTGAGTTATTCAATTTTATTCATTTTATTATAACTTACAAACAAAATTAATAGATATCCCTCTTTTTCTTTATTAAAACTTCTAAATAATATGTTTACTCAAGTCATTCCACTTCATTTCATTTTATATTATGTCATTCCATTCTATTTTCCCTTAAACTCCTAAACATAGTTTAAGTTCCAAGCTTTTGTGCAAACTTGACTTATATTCGTTTTATCCTAAGCTTTGTTACATATGTTTTGTTTAAATTTTTTTACGTAGAAAGTAAAAATGCGAGAAAATTTAAAAAAACGAAAAGAAAAAAGTTAAACCTAAGTATTTAGAATTAAGAGTTAATACACGTTTAGAAAATATGGTAGTTTTAAATAAATAAAATATTTATTTATTTATTTATTTCAAAAGATATCTTTTTATTTTTTCAATTTCTTAAATTTATAATTGAATAACTATAAATTATAAATTGACATATAAAATCTTTCTTATATTCTTCAGTTAGGTGTCAATTGATAAAATAATTATTGGCAAGCATTAGCTTATGGTTAGAGCTTCTATCTAATGAATTTGTGAATAATTTAATATATTACTAATTATTCACAATTAACTTAGACCTAACCCATTTTGTACTTATATCAAAATTAGTTGTTTAATTAGTTAATTAACCTAATAAATTAAATTAATAATAAATTAATGCTAATCGCAACATTTTTTTTTAAAAAATATTGCAATATTTTTTCAACAACCTCTCTCGCGAAGTAGTTGGTCTCAGTGACACTATGCAACTGGGTTAAGCTTAGAGACCGTACTATCCCTTTGTTCCCTTCAGGCATATGACATATTCCTACAAGCTTGCTTTAAAACTTTCTTAAAATTTGCCAATGGCTCATGAACTCTTAATTTGTACAAGTCATTTGTTGTATTAACCTAGAGGATGTAGAAATTTATATGTCTAAATAAAGATTTTACATAATAAAATAATAGTGACTATTTCTTAAATATGTACTACATAATCAACAATACCAATAAAGTTTGAATCTATTATTAATACCGCCTTATGTATTAAGATTTCTACCCAAAAGGTTATTACTAAAATAGATAAGTCAGCTGTATTAATAATTCACATAACAATAAAATTTGAATGCTCATTTATTTATTTATCTATTTATTTTATTTTCCCCTTAAGTTGTATAGTATGTAAAGTGTTACAAACTCATATCAAGTATTTGATATTTAAAGAAAATGTAAATGAATTTCGTCTTCAAGTAAGGGAAGAAACTCTTTCAACCTAAGCTTTCAAATTCTTGTGAGTACAAATGACCTATTAAAACCTTAATAACAAGGCAATAAGACCAAAATTAAATAACAAATGTACCTTCCTTTCAAATTATTTTATCCATACTTATATGTAACATTTTATATATCATATTCCTAACGTTATCTTCCCCTTCAAACCAACCTTGTCCTTAAGGTTGAAATAAATAATAATGAATGAAGAAAATAAATATCATAAGCTATATCATTCCTCATTATTTTCAGATTCTTCATCCGCATCATGCTTGAATGAATAGCCTTGATTTGCTTTATAGAATTATCAATCATGGCATCATTAGTTTTGGCATAGCAACAGCAAGAGCACACTTTGTAGCAATTTTTATTTTTTATTTTTCTTTGGTCATTAACGGAAGATCCTTAACATTTACACTATCAAATAAATTGTTGAAGTTATCACCCTCATAAAAATACTCTGCCTTGTGTCCATCAAGATAGACGCTTTAATTGTGGGAGAATTGAAACTCCTTCATGCAACAAAGTGAAATAATACAAGGGGGAAAATCGTCCCTTGAAATGATTCCCAAATTTTGCACGTAGCAGATAGAGCCAAAGGATTAATATACATAATATAGAGATGAGTCATGGACACAGACAATTCACAAATCATCACCATCATAATCTAACCTTACAAGTAGATTCCATTATTTGGGTTCTTTTCCATCCTAAACCTTTGAAAGGTTAGAAAATGGGAGTCCTCAAGGTAATGCAGCATTAGATGGCCATTCATTAATGAATGAACAACACCTCTCAGAGAATACATTTGAGCTTCAAAGCTCCTGTAGTTACATTCGCCAGCTTCTTGTGGAGGTGGACCTATGTTGCTGTTGTGTTTTGATGTGTTTGAAAAGTCATTTATGTCACGACCATGACTCTTAGCCCCTAAGTCATGCAAGTAAAGTCTCCATTTATTTTGGAAGTTTATCTTGAAAGAAAAAAATTGAGTGATTTAATAAGATACAAAATTTATTTGGAATGTAAATTTTTAATATAGTTGTAAATTAAATAATAGAGAATACTACCTACATTATTGAATCTATATTTTTACGTACTCTATAAACTTAGAGAGAGAGAGAGAGAGAGAATTTTAAAAAGCCATATAAATAAATTTATCGTGAGTCTTTAAAATTGAAGAATTAATACATATTCAAAAAATATGATATTTTAAATAAATAAAATATTTATTTTATTTTAAACGATAACTCTTTATTTCATCAATTATTCATATTTTAAAATTAGAATTGAATATTATAATTTTTAAATTGACTTATAAAAAAACCTTTTCTTATCCTTTTAGTAAACAATCTAATAAAATAACTATTGATAATATTTAGGTTGTAAGTCGGGCCCTTTATTTAATTAATTTGTGAATAATCCAACTTATCACTGATTATCCATAATTAATTGAAACCCAATGTATTTTTAGTTTATGTCAAAATTAGTTGCTTAATTATTTAACCCAATAAATTAAATTAATAATAAATTAATACTAATCCACAATATTTAAGAATATTTCAACATATAGAACCAATAGAAACGAGAGCAAGAACAACTTACATAATATTCAACGTTGTTAGAAGAGTGATATACCCCCAACAAGCAATTGCCCCTTCAAAATAAACCTTGATGTCCTTGGTAGAAAACACACCCTCTCAAAATGCCTTCTTGTTTAACAATGGGCCTGTCCATTTCCTTGTAAACAAGAACTGAACATAATATTCTTCGCAACCAAGAGCAACTAAAGCTGGCATCACATCCATTAAGATCCTATCACCAAGGGATTCAGCCATCTCAAGTACTCTTTTGGTTAAGTCAAAAAATTCCAATGCAATGGGAGAGAGGATCATTGTGCAACATAGACTATTAATAAATCTCACTTGATCTAACGGTTCATATTTCACAACACATTGTGTGTGATTATAACTCATACAAGGTGTACTCATTGTCTTAAAACTGTGCAAGAACAACAAAGGAATCTTGTATTTTACTGCTAGCAAACATGATGTCTTCAAAACTACCTAAATTACTAGGTGTTTCACTTTTGTCTAGCCCCTAGTTAGAGCCACAAGCTTCATAATGGTGAAGAGTATGTTTTATTCTCTCCAGTAGGTTTTGTGATATCATGGGAGCTAGAGTAAGAAGTGCCAACACATTTTAAGTAACAATACCTCTAAGAGGCATTTTGTCAAACAGAAGTCCAGCATTAGTTATCGCACCACACAAGCCGTAAAGATGAAAAAGTATTTGCTGAATAATCAACTTACTTTGAAGACCATGTTGCTCCACATAACCATGACCGATTATGTCACTGAGAGATTTGAAGAAAGTTACAAGGCATGGAGAGAGCATCTGAAGACATGAACATTTGGAGAGGTAGCAATTAGGGAATAACGTATCAAGTTGTAACCATCTATAGATTGTGTGTCTGCGATGAGGAAGAGGTTGTGGGGATAACTTTGTGCTCGGCAATCTCTGATGTGATTTCATGGGAAGTGGTCAAGTGGTGCCAGAGTGGAAATTTTTCATAGAGCATTTCATTTGGGCTTCAATTCTATCTAGTTTTGAATCTAGAGTATCGAATTAATGCTCAAAGGCTTCGACGTTAGTCATAATTGTGGGAAAATATAAAGAAAGCATCATTGTTACAAGCTCGCATCAACACATATTTGATAAATGTAGATAAATTTTCTTTTTCTAGTAAAAGAAGAAGTTCTTTGAGTTTGGGCTTCCAAATTCTTCTCTGACTTTAAAATGAAGTGCTAAAACCTAAAAAACAAGACAAAAAGAATAAGAATAAATAACGAAAACGCTTTAAATTAATTTTTATATATTTATCGATAACATTTTATTTATCATATTTTTAAGATAAAGTACCAAGATTAATTGTTACATTGAGCATGAAATGATCCATGGTCACACAATCAAAATGATGCCAATAAATGATGTGGAAACAAATAAAAAGAACTCATAAAGTCTCCTATCTTATGAATTAATTGGGTAGGTTTCTTATCTTTACACCAAAATGGCGTAACTAATAATGTTAGAGTAATTAATATACATTATTTTTTCTCTTATGAAAAAAATTCTAGTGCCAAGACCAATGTAAAAAGTTGAATGTTGCAACTAATTTCTGAAGAGGCTAATATCATATAAAGATATTCGGTTAAAACAAGGATTATCAATGTATATCTTGACGGTTTAGTAATAGGATTTTGTTAAATTGTGAAGTGAATAGAGCATTAGGCCACATCTAAAAAACCCTTTAGTGCAGAAAAAATATATATTTTTGGCCTCTTATTTATCATAAAATTGTTAGTTTAATCATTTACTCATTGAAATCTAAAATATGGTACATTATTTATTGGATAATATTTAGTCTCTTAATTTTTAAAAAATTACTAAATTTAGTCCCTTTGATAATATTTTAAAAATTAAGAGACTAATTGTGACTTTTTTTAAATGATTAGGGGATAATTTTAGATATTTCGATGAATAAAATACTAAAATGATAATTTTATGATGAGAGAATAACTTAAAAAGTAATTTTATAATAAATGATGAACAAAAATAATATTTTTTTCCTTCAGTGCAAGATTGATGAAATTTATCTTACCACCACAACTTCAAAAAATAAAGGAACCAAAATAAGCTGATATAAAAACATGACATTTTCGTTACATTTTAATGTAAGAGAGTTCCAAATTTTATGTATATATATATATTTTTTTATAAATGTATAGATAAGACAATTAATATCAAAAAATGACAAATTTAACCGTTCATATTTGAAGTTAAATGTCAAAATTAATAATTTTTTAATTATCAAAATCAATAAAATCAAAAAACTAATTGGACAAAAAAATGATAATGCTTAGGCTTTATAATATAAGCAAATAATGCAGTGGTTCCTAAAGCTATAATACCCCAAATAATTTTTTTTTTTTATTAAACAACAGGCGAAAACAGCCCAAAAAACAAAGGACAACTTAGCAACAAACATTCTAATATTAATTGACGAGAGTATCAGCACAAAAGTCGGTTTCCCTGTAAATATGAGATATCTGGACATTCCAATCCAAAGTAAGACGTTGACGAATGGCGCGTACAAGCTGAAACAAGCATGAATATCCCCATGAAGCTCCTGCACCATGCGAACCACACATAAAGAATCCAAGTCAACAAGAACCTGCCATAACCTTCCTCAAATGAGTAATAGAAAAGTAGGATTGCAGAGCTCCGCTGGTAAATCAGGAATCCTAACCTAGACAGCAATCTTTTTCACCTCCTTCTCCGCTGGCTTGAAAAGGGGACACCATCGATGAACCAAGAGATAGTGGTCCGCTATCATCCAAGGTCCATCATATAAAGCATGCTTATAATCAGTCGCCTCAGCAAAACGGACTAAAAAGAAATCTTCAGCAGGGTCCAACCCTTTCACTACCCCATTCTTAGTCCACCTCCTTTGAACCCATGCCTCCATGACCCTAAGGCTTACCCTTTTCCCTAGTAGCTTGACATATAAGGATTGTTTCCAGGGCCAGCACCATTCATCATACTCGTCCAAAGTCCCTCGGACCAGAGGACAAGGATCAAAGTCCTTAATCACATCCTCATTATCATTGGGAATTTTTTAATCAGCCAAATAATCCTTCGAAACCATCTTAGCCACGTCATCTGGGTCAGGTTATCATCCAAGCCATCGTTCATGACCATGTCCTTGTAGGATAGTTTTGGAGAATCATTCCCAGTAGTAACAGGTTTATCAATGACTGCATTCTGATTATCCATAACCATAGTCGCTAGAGTCTCCTTCACTGCCGAAACAACCACTGTATCACTCACTTCATCTATTCGATTCTTAACCTTCTTGGTATCACGAGCCAGGAGATCTTGTTCTTCTGCCGTTCGAGCTCCCTTCATGGAAGCATCACAAGCCAAAGTTGCTGTCTCTCAAGACTCACACTTCACTTGGAAGCTACCACACGACCACCCCCTCACAACAGTGCAGATTCACGATTCCATAGTGGAAAGGAAGAGAGCTAACCAACTTGATTTATAGGTTGGGAAAATATTTGTTGTGGAACTTGAGCGAGCAACTGAAATCCTTTGCTGGAAAAAAGGTCGGAGAGGAAGAGGACCGCAAATGAATAGAAGGCAGTGAGTTTGACCAATAGACCACAATAGACCCATAAGCTCGAGACATCTTGAGGGGCATATGGTGCTTCCCTGCAAGCATGACCAATAGAGCACAATAGGTGCATAAATAATTGGTGTGGGATATAATCAAACCCCAAATATATTTAGCCAATAAACCACGCAATGTATTTTTCAAGATGACACTTTTGTAGTTAGTAAATTCATTAATGGCATTTTAATAAATATTTCTTTTTGAAACTAGACATTCTGATAAATGTTAAACTGCCATTTCATTTTATATCATTAATGCTTAGCATTAGTTCATTAATAAATCACACTATTTTAAACACCATGCACACATGGCATTGCTAAATGCGAAGCACCTGTGTGCATAGACACTTAATATAACTTGATACAATATATCAAGACAATAAGTCAAAACTGGGTAAAAATGTTTTCTTACGAAAATTATTACAAAAATAACTTATCCAAACACATTGTCAAGTTTTCTAATTTTTAAAACTTTTGTATAACAGTATCTATACAAAGCTTTTTTAATTTTATAATTTCAAAATTATGTTTAGAAATGATGTGACTAAACTATTGCTCAAAATAATAAAACAAAATCAGCATTAAATATATTTTAAATTTATGTCTCATTATTATAAAATTTGAGCATCTTGTCCAATCCATCGTGTTAAAATTGGAAGGGAATATATAAGGGGAAAGAATCTTGATGAAAACATAACCAGAATTTTCCAGCTATTTCTGTCTCAATTTTCGGGGGAAAATAAAATTGTGAACTATTGTCCGCGTGATTTCAACATCAGCATTCACCATGTGAAGTTGTGTGCAAGTTGTAATCCAACCGTTGCGGTGGCTTCCCGGCGCTCCATCGCCGGCTGAGATCTCTCTGGTTCACACCTACACCATCCGGTGCTTGCTCTTTTCGAATTTATTAAATAAAATATTATATGTATAATTAATTGAAGTCTTCATTTACTTTCAGACTGCACGTTCAGATTCACACAACCAACCATCTTTCTTCCTCTTGCTTTACATCAAACTCTTCCGCAACCCAATCTTCATTTTCACAGCAGAATAATCTGTGAACTTTCTGCAAAATAAGCTTGTAGGTAGTGTACTTGTGAAGTTCACAGAGAAAGAGAGAGGGTTTGTCTTACAATGAGAGTATGGCTCAGCAAAGGCAATCAGGGATGGAGAGGATTGGGGTTCGGGGAAGCCACGATCTGCACAACGCGAACGGCACGGCGGATCACGTGACCATTGGGGTTCATGTCCCGACCCACAAGCAGTCACGGCTCCGGCGATCGGCACGATCCGACAGGACCCGCAAGCTAACGGTGGGGCTTATTTTGGTGTTCCTCTTCCTCGCACTTGGCGTCACTGTCCTAGCGTATTATTACCTTTCTATAGACGGTAAGGTTCATCGTTGAATGAGAAATGCTTGTTTCAATTACAATGCGTTTGATTTTGGGGCTGATTAGAATTTTGAGTACGGTCTGAGATAGTGCGTTGCATTTTGAGTTTTGCATGATTGTTAATTGTTTCCCGTTTGGTTGGTAGGATTGTTCTAGAGCGGGAAGGTTAATGGGATATGAATTTTTGTATTCTCTTGTTTAGTTCCGGTTTTCTCCTTTAAACCAAAATGCACACCTGATCACCTTAGTTGCATTTTCTTTCCTCGAGTTTCCTTAGAGTCCTGAAGTAAATTCGTGTCAACTTTTTCTGCTAATATAATGCCGTGGTTCTGAGTTCTTACGAAATTGATTCTATGACCATCAGAAGCTTCATACTGATTTAACTGTGTTTGCAGAATTAAATAACGATAATGATGAGATTGATGATTTGAAAGGTGATTCTGATTTTCTTACAAACGTGCCACGGATAGAGAAGAACAGAGTCCTTGAGTTTGGGCATGGTTCAGTGGGTCATGGACGAGATTCAAGGTATTGGGATAGGGATGATAGGAGAAGGGATGGAGATTACAATGAGGATGTTGTGGAGCAAATCAACAGGGATGAAGATATTGGCAAAGATGATGCTTTTGATAAGAAGAGTAGCAATATAAGGTCTTCACATGGTGATTCTCACAAGGGCTTGGAGAGAAGAGGTGTTGGTTTGTATAATGAAGCGGGACGTCATGAATTGAAAATATATGAGGCAGAATATGAGGCCTCTTTGAAGAATGTGGCAAACTTAACCGAGGATGATGGGAATATGTCTTATGATGCTAATCAGGGAAGGATGAATGCAGCAATTGACATTGATGATGAATATGATGACTTTCTTGATTCTCATGATGCTAGAATGGAAGACTATGGGGACAGTAGAAATATGGGAGAGAAACTAAAACCCAACAATGAAGTTCATGAAGTATCCCTTGATTCTTTTGATGCTGAAATTAAGGATGATACTGTTTCTGACAATGCTGAGGGAGCCATTTCCTTGAACAGAAAAACTTCTTATGTTGTAAAACCTCATTCTCGACAAGTAAGTCATGGAGATGGACAGTTGATGAGAAAATCACATCCAGAAACAAAGAAGAAACACAGGCGCCGCAAATTAGGTAAAATTATCCGTTTCTGCAGTGGGAAAATTATTTGAATTTGTATTTTGTCATGTCGTTGGTTCATGGATCAAAGATAGAGTCTTGCCTCGTCCAACAATTAAGCTAGATACAGGGAGCTTGCAAAGACAAGGTTTTTCTTCAAGCATGGGGAAGGGGGAATATCTTGGCTATATATAATTATAAATGTAGTTTAAGGTTTCGTAGACATAAAGAACTTGTCATATGTATGCACACGTTGTTTTCTCATTTGCTCTTTCATTGCCTTTGATCTTCTAATGATTTTTTCTTACTTTTACTTTTATAAATGTCAATAAATCATCACTTGTTACCTTACGTTAGTCTATGGTAAGATGTTTAATTATGGAGACCATGAAAATAGAACATTTTTCATCTTGAGCAGTAAGCTTCCACATTGTGAGGAGTTTTTGGCCCCTGATATTCCACTCCAGCTTTTCTTTCATTACTTGATAATCTTTTCATCTTGCTAGCTGCTACCTTGAAATTAATTTCTGGCACAAATTATGTTGCATGCTTCCACAAATTATGTTTTTCTGCTCAACTTTTATCTTTTGCTAACCAAATAAGTGAAAAATAATTGAGGTATTGATGATGATCGCCTGCTTTAGATAATTTAGTGAGCTACAGATAATACTGGCCCGCTTTGTCCATATGTGTGGCATCCATCTTGTGATGTATTTAAATGACCTTCTTTGGTCGCAGAAAGTTATGGCTCATATCAATTATATACTGACTTCCAGCTTGTGATGTATTGAATTGATCTGCTTGTGGCCTAAGAAAGTAGTGGCTCATATCAGTTAGATGATTGCTTCAACTGAGCACCAGAGCCAAGTGTTTGTGGGCTTTTAATTGTACAATATCTGTAGACAAATGGCAAATTGCAGGTTATTTTTTTTTAAATTCTTTTTATCTGGTTGTAAAAATACAGAAGATATGAATCTCTTTCTCTCTCTCGGTAGACATGGAACTTTAAGAGAAATAATGTTGATGAGAATTTTTGGAGTTTGAGTTTAATGAAATCAAGTTGTTTGTTGCTATACTTGTTTGTGTTTGCCAAATGGGAAAACTGACAAAAAAAAAAGGAACAGGTATAAAGATTGGCTTACGAATTTGAAAATGTTTGGTAATATCTGAAAGATATAAAACTTTGTTCTTTTAAAAAATAGATTAAGTTAAAAGCTGTTTAAAAGATATCTAATCTAAACTGGGCTTATATGCGTATCAGGTTTTGTTGGGTCCTCTTATTTTATGTCACACTTGCTACTGTTACCATCTCCCTCATCAGTCAAAGTTGACAATAACTTACCAATAAACATTGATTTTAAAATTAGACGAGATTTTAAACTCTGTATAATTTTTGGGGGAAAAATGCAAATATCTCCTTAAATTTTGGATCATTTGCAAAGATTCCTCTAATCGAAACTGGAAAATACCCCTATGAACAATCTCCCTTTGGGATTTAGATCCTGCTGTTCCCTTTTATCATCTCCAGTTTTCCACACCTTGTTTTATTATTTTGACAAGTTGTAGACTAATGGAAGCATGCTGTGTGACAAATGAAGAGTTTAAAGTGGTATCTCACTCAATGACATTAACATAGAAATGGACAGAAGGATCTAAATTTCGAAGGGTGATAGTTCTGGTTTCAAAAGAGTAGGGGGTGTTTGCAAATGGACTAAATTTGATGGGTGTGTTTGCTTTTCTCCTATATTTTACAAATTGTTCAACTTTAAGTAGTTTTATTTAGCTGGTTTTTGTTTCAACTTTTAAAAAGCTATTATTAGATTTGCTAAAGACCACCTTACAGAACATGTATTTAAAGTGCCGGTTCATGGTTTTATTTGCTCTATCACTTGCTTGACATGTCATGCAACTATTCTCCAGGATCTTGTGAGATGAAGTTGTTAAACTCAACATCACAACTTTTTGAGCCTCTGGAAAGTCGAAAATTTGTAAGATTTAACTTGCAGTATACAGAAGTAGAAGAAAAGCCCCTGGGAGAAGAACAATGGGTGCCCAGATTTGCAGGGCATCAAAGTTTGGAAGAGAGGGAAAAGTCATTTTTGGCTCAGGATCAGAAAATTAAGTGTGGCTTTGTTAAAGGTCCAGAAGGGTCCCCAAGCACTGGATTTGACTTGACAGAAGATGATGCAAGTTACATTAGCAGATGCCATATTGCCGTGATCTCATGCATATTTGGAAATTCTGATCGCTTGAGGACACCAGCTGCTAAAACGGTACTGGTTATACTTTCTCTGTTATTTCATTTTGTGATTGAAAAGGTTTGGGCAGTGTAAGAATCAACTGGTGTGTGATCAAGAAAAATTATATTATGACTTAAGAGGTTTATACATTTATCAAAGAAGAAACAGTTTTTTTTTTTTTTTTTTTCTCTTTATGTGCTGGATCCATAGTTGTTCTTACTTATTATAAGCTTATGTATTTTAATAATAATGTGGTAAAAAAGTCTGACTGGGATGTGCATCACTGTGTTTTGACATGTTAATTAGCATAAGGGATCTTCCTACAATTGGCGGATTGCTTTGAGCTTGAAAAGGGGATTAGATTGAGGTACTCATATAAGTTTAATATGAGACTTTTGGCTTCACAGATGGGGAAATAGATTCTTCTGTAAATATTTTAAGCAGTACTAACCAACTTAATCATTTATTACCTTTTAAAAATTGCTTTATTAAAGTGCATTTAATGTTCTTCTTGTGAGATTGAGTGATTTTAAGTTACTGTCTGAATCATAAGGGCTGGTCAAAGCAGCTTATATGTGGTTAATATTAACAGTTGTTGCAATTGTCATAAAAATTCAACCATTGTAATGTTAATCTGAGTCATTTTGATATTAGGTTACTCGTATATCGAGGAAGAATGTCTGCTTTGTAATGTTTATTGATGAAGTTACACTGCAAACGCTTGTGTCTGATGGTCACGTGCCTGACAGAATGGGTTTCATTGGTTTTTGGAAATTAGTGGTAGTGAAAAATCTACCCTATGATGACATGAGGAGAGTGGGCAAAATACCTAAATTATTGCCGCATCGGCTTTTTCCTTCTGCGAGGTGAGTATAAATCTGATCAGACAATCTGTTTGATCATTTGCCAAGCCCTTTAGCTTTTGGCTGTATTGATTTGGATGCATTCTTGATGATGATAACTATTAAGTGGCATTTTTAATCTTTACACGGCTTTGTCAGTCATTATCTTCATTGAAACTATTTTGCAGTGCAGGAATGGTACAGTGCTTTCTGCTATGACAGAAATGAACTGGTTATTATGGGCAATGGGCTTTGAGATTTTGCTGATCTAGTTGACTTGATGATCAGATGTCTGTGATTGGATATTGGTGTCACTTGTATATGTCTTAAGTCATAAACATATTAGTAGAAGAAACGAAGAAATTTGTATTAGCACACTTTGGTAGAATTGGAAATGAAGGTGGTGATACATTTTAAAAATGGCTTTGAATTTATTATATGCATCATAGATAAGAACTAGTGTTAAGTGGGAGAAGCTGAAACAGGAACTGAAGAGTTTAAGAGGAGTATAAGAATATGTTGTAGAACTGATAAATATAGTTATAATTGGACCATGTTTACTGTAGGAAGATAGGGTTGAACTATGGAAGTGAATGCTTGTGGAGTATTGTATTAACTTCGATTGATGATTTGGCATATGAAAGTAAATTAGGCCTTTTGTTTTTATGGTTCCCTATTACTAGAAGAAATATCAAGTATTTTGGTTTGTGGGCAGGTCTGTCAAGTTATATGTCTTCTTTAAGCGCACTTTTCAGTTATTGATCTATAATTTTAGCCAACCTTTTTGTCTTTGGAGTCCCCAACCCATTTAATGTATATTGATTTGCAATATAAGACTCTCTGTACAATACTCAACCTTAAAAGCTTGAACTTTTGAACTGTTAAGTCCTCATTGCAGTGGCATGTTGAACAATAGAATAATAAAGCCTTTTCTGATATCCTATTTTTCTTAATCTAGAAAAGTTACATATCATGTAGCTTTTATTGCAGCTATAAGCTATGAGCTGCCTATTGTAAATTTAGATGGAATTACCGGGTGCATATCAGACATTTCTGCATATATTCATTAACTTGTGACCTTTTAGTTTCATTTGTATCTCCATGCAGGCTTAAAAGCGTTCTGTCTTTTCACTTTTCATTCATTTTTGGTGTTTCTGGATGAGCAATTCTACCAAAATTTTATTTCTACTTGCTTTTGGTTGCCTTACATTTCTTCCTTTCAATCTTAGGATCTTAAATTTCAGGCTTGTCAGTCAAAAGGTGCCTGACAAGTGTTTGATGACATTATTTTATAAAGCTTTTGGTCCCTGCTTAACTTTTATATTACTGAGCTTGGTACATTTCCAGAGTTGCCAACTCGGTGCATCTAAGGTTTGGGAATATTAAAATGCTTATCACATTCTTGGGAATTTCATATCCTGCATCAAAATGTTAGGATTAATCCTAAAACATTGTTGGGAGTCTCTAATGTTGGACGTATTGTCTGTTTATCTCTAGTCTCAAGCTTCTAAATGCCAGAGGTCCGGAGTTATTTGCTGCTTTGTGCAGTTTTACAAAGGCAATCAGAGCTATATTGTTCTTTTTTTTTTTCCCTCGAAATTTATTGGTCTGGTTTTCTTGATAACCTCCAGGTATACAATTTGGTTGGATAGCAAGTTGCGTCTCCAGCTTGATCCTCTACTTATCTTGGAGTACTTTTTGTGGAGAAAAGGTTATGAATTTGCAATATCCAATCACTATGATAGGCATTGTGTTTGGGAAGAGGTTGCACAAAACAAGAGATTGAACAAGTACAATCATAGTGTAATAGATCAACAATTTGCATTTTACCGGGCTGATGGACTGGAAAGATTTAATGCATCGGATCCAAACAAGCTTCTTCCTAGCAGTAGGTTTTTTCCTAAGGAATTCTCTTTTGCCACATCTTCAAAGTTGCAATTTAAATCTTCATCCTCTAACTGTCTTCAATCATGATTTGGTTTCTGCTTTATGACAGATGTACCTGAAGGTTCCTTTATCATCAGGGCGCACACTCCAATGTCAAATTTGTTCTCCTGTCTTTGGTTCAATGAAGTTGACCGCTTTACTCCTCGTGATCAGCTTAGTTTCGCTTACACTTATCAGAAGCTGAGAAGGATGAACCCTGACAAACCTTTTCATCTGAACATGTTCAAGGTGAAGGAAGTACTAATAGAGCACTTCATAGTACTTCATGTGGTGATGACCAATTCTAACCATTAGACATTTTTATTTTTGGCAATTGAACTGGAGACTGAGGGCAATTGAACCAGATTGGGTCTAATTTGTTTTGCAATAATTAATCTTATATTATTCTTTAAATGCATCTGATAATATTTTTCTCTATAGTCCCATATGTACATTTTAATGGATAAAAAACATTATATGATATGCATGAATATGACATTTTTCTAAATATATTATTAGTGATCTAGCGGTTGAACTAATGACCCAGCCCCCTTATTGGTTCAGTATCCTGTCTGATTCTGATAACTATAGTTGTACGGGTGCGCAGTGAAAAACTAGGAATGGGAATTTGACGTTTTTTGTTGGTTTCTTTCACCCAGGACTGTGAGAGGAGACACATAGCCAAGTTGTTTCGTCACAGGGTGGACGAGAAGCATCGACAAAGAGCCACAGAATAAAGTGGGTGTTTACTGGCATAGTTTTACCTTTGATATGATGTACTTGGCTAGTCTCTTCAATCCTGTTAATGTTGTGATCTCTGCTGTCCATATGCTGCAGAAGTTTTTGCCACATTGTTCAATGACTCAATGATACAGCACAGCACAGAGGTGTTTGCTTAGAGGAGTAAACTGTTGGTAGCCATATCTCACAGCTTTATCAAATTTATTGGTATGCTTTTACATATCTCCTGTATCAATTCATTGCAGCATTCATTTCTTCCTTTGGGAAGTAAAGAGAGCCACAAATGACCTCCTAGCCATCACTTTCACTGCAGCAGCTCCTAGTCATTTTCATTTTCATAATTCTTCTTTCGGATTGCTTTGTTGTATGTAGAAAATTTTGATATGATAGGTCATTCATCCTCTTGTTAGGATCTGACTTGTGTGATTCTTCTCTCATTGATTTTATCACTTCAATGATTCATTATAATCTCATGGATGAGTTATAAAGATTTATTTGTTCCTCTGGCCAACACTATTTCTCCGTGGTATTATATTTGTGTATGGTTAAGGATAGGCAAAAAAAAAAAAAAAAAGTATATGAGCTCAGAGAATAAAGTTCAAATAAAAAAATTTAATTAAAAAGCTTGTCTTATAAAACTAGTTAAGTTTGAACTTTTCTTACAACTTTGACCTAGGCTCAAAAAGGTATGAATCAATATTTATGTAAAGGAAACTTAATTTGATGATTAAAAAATAAATGTATTTAAGAATTAAGATATTAAAAATAAAATTATCTTAATTTCAAAGATGTAAAATATAAATTTATTAGAGATATTAATTTAATTTTAATGGAAGAGAATTATACCTAGCTCCATCGGTTGATGTGATATAGTATATTGGTAAGATATCGTAATTAGTGCCTATAATTCAAAAGCTCTATGTTTATATAACAGCTAATTTATATTTATAATTTTTTTGGTGAGATAATAACTATTAATTATATTATTTATTTTAAATCTAGGTAATAAATAAATTTAATTATGCCCTTGAAAAGCTTCTTATTTTGATAGACTTGACTATAAAATTTTTGTACAAAAATTAAAAAAAATAGTTTGATTAAAAAGAGACTTGGCTTTTTTCTTTTTTAACGAAGTCTAATTCAATCTTAATGAACCCAACCTAATTTTAAATGAGGTCTCGTTAGGGCCCTAGGTACCATGTTTTTATCTATTTTGCTATCATTATTCAGACATTTAAAAAAAAAAAAAAATATATATATATATATATATATATATATATGTAATTTAATTGTATGACATGGTCAAACAATAACTAGGATCTGTTTTTGTCTTCTAAAGAAAAAGCAACAGTCCTTAGAATATGAAAACACATACTACATAGTTATACCTCTTATCAATTTCATAAATTTAATCTCAATTGTGTATAAAATTTAAATATAAAATCTCTAATTTGAGTATCACAAAAAAAAAAAGTGACATCTTTTACTGAAGGAATTGAGATTATTATTTAGGAATCTAGGCTTGTGTAACTTGCTTTAATGTTGTTCATCGAAGAAAACGGTTGCGGAAAACCCTGTTTGTCTTTCCTCCTTCTCCTTGAATCTGTATGTTTTGATGGCCAACTCAATGTCATATTTTGTAGTTAAGACGTAATTAGTTATTAAATACTATTAAATATAGAATATTTTGCTTTTTTTTTAGTGCATTTATTATTATAATTAAATTTATTAATTATTGTACACAATTTTTTTACTAAAATATTCTATAATATTTGATTATTAATTATGTCTTAGAGGTGCTCCAAAAAGATATATGAATATCACCTTTTGATAATTTGATATTAATTCATATGACTTGAGTCATGAAAAGTCCATTCAAAAACGAACTTGATAGGTGAAAATTAGTCATCATTTTATGTATTATCTTAATTTGTAATCGTCGTTTAGACGTATCGTAGTCATATGGGATCATTAAAATGTCATTTAACGTAAAATGGGCTCATACATTATGTAGACAAAAATCCGTGGAATTGGTCGAATTTGGATTGTAGCTCATGCTTGGATTCTAGCTTAGAGACTAGAATTTATATGTAGAATCTTTATTAAATTGCATTGAAAGGGCATGATAATATATATGATGAAAACGAAGGATTGAAGAAATTACTTCAGCTAGCAAACTATATATATATATGTATTCTGATTTAAAGACGTCCATCTTCATAAGTCAACTAAACCATCCAAAAATCTTTCTGAGCATGTCTTTTTTCATATAAATCGTTGTGTTTCTCATAAGATCATGTCCCTTCTTTTTCCAAAAGAAAAATATTGGATAGTATTTACGCATTCATATGAAAGCTAATGTAATGTATTAGTTTTATTTACACATGATCATTGAGTCGAATTTTTAAAAATTAGGCCTGAATTCAAGTTTAAAAAATGGCCGAGCCAGTTTTTGAATAAGGTTTTTATCCATATTTTTTAGTTAGGTCTATTGGCTAAGTGGACCATTTAAATAATGATTAAGTCTATTTGCTGCGTCCACTATCCAAGTACTATTTGGCTTCGATAGCCTTCATACACACTTGTAGAAGCATTAAATTTTATTTTTAGGCACCAAATTCTTGTTAGGTCCTTGAATGTTAGTTGTTCCCTTGGGAACCCACATTTTCCTTCCTTCCAAAATTATGTTTTTTCTGTAACGACAAGTATATAATCCATGCCCCTTTTTACCATAGTAGAAACATGTAATGAATAAAGTACTAGTCATAATTGCTGGAACAAATAAATTCTTATAATATATTTGTCTTTTATTAGGATTATACCTAAGACTTGCCTGATCAAAAACACATATTTGTTTTCCAAGGAAAAGGTCTAAATTATCTTTCCCTTTGGTGAACTTTGCAAGAGTGTTCATCAAATCTTTCTTTTCTTTTTGCAAAAATTCACAATTACAAGCAACTTTTTTTTTTTTCTTAAAGAAATATGCTTTTCTCTAAGATTTATGTAGTCATGCTCTAATGTTTTAATTTGTTTTTCTAAGGATGCCTTTATCTGGAGTAGTGAGTTATTCTCCTCTTTCTCCTTTTCCATATTTTAGCTATCTTAAGAAATTCATTAGGCAAATTATTAAATGCATCTTGTAGCTCGTCATAGAAGGCAAGAGAGCTTACCTCATATTCTTTATCCATTAGGTAGAGGTTAGCTTATTCATTTTCTTCATCATCTGAATTTTCATCACTTTCTCCCCAAGTAGCTTATAGGTATGCTTTCTTTTCTTTTCCTTTCCTTTTGTCTGTGCTGTCTTGCTTTCTCAGAAATTGAGAACATTCCTATTGATGTGTCTTGGCTTTCTATGTTCATAACAGATGGAAGTTCTTTAGCTTTTTGACTCTTTCTAGTTAGTCTCATTCCATTGATTCTTCTGCTGTTGAAGAATCTTACAAATTTCTTAACGTAGAGACTAAGAGCTTATTCATCAATCTTGTCTAGAGAGTTATCGTTACACTCTTCCTCATTCGGATACATTGATGATGATGCTTTGAGAGCAATACCTTTCTTCTTTTTTTCTTGTTCTACAAGGAGTTGCTTCAGTCTTGATTAATACTCTTGAAGGTTTCCAACGATAGTGGTAATTGATTTTACTAATGACCTTTTAGCTTCCTCAATAGCTGTTAACTTGGGTTGCCATTTTATGGGAAGTTCCTTCATGATCTTGTAAGCTTGATTAGTTTATGAGTATGTCTTTCCTAATGTAGCCAAATGATTCACAATATGAGTAAAATGAATTTGCATTTCTTTAACTGTTTCTCCAGGATTTATTTTGAATAATTCATATTGTTGTGTAAGATTATGAATTCTGGATTCCTTTACACCTGAAGTTCCTTTATAGGCTATTTCTAAAGCTTCCCATGTTTCTTTAACACTCTCACAATTCGATACTTTAAAATATTTTTCTTAACTTAGTGCACTAGTAAGAATAAACTTGACTTTATTTTTCAATAAAACTTTTCTTTTTTCTGTTCCATTCCATTCACCTTTGGGTTTGACGGAGGTTTTCCCTTCTTTAACTTTTATAGGCACATATGGACCTTCCTCAATCACATCACAAAGGTCAATGTCAATAGCCTCAAAGAAAACTTTCATCCTTAGTTTCTAGTATGTGAAATTTTCACCATTAAAACCAAGAGGTTTTGTAATAGATAAGTTTTTAGGAAACACATTATCACTAAGTCCAGCCATTTATACTCTTGAGATAGTTAAGTCCTTAATCAAGAGCCGGAGCTCTGATACCACTTGTTGAGTAAGGCTGGCACCTAAGAGGGGGGTGAATTGGGTATTATAAAAATTATATTAAAAAAATCCTTTTTAAATCAGAAGTAAAACAATTAAGCCAAACTTGAAATAATGAATGTAAAATGTAAGAAGAGTAAGGGAGATGAGTAGACACAGAAGTTTATCCTAGTTTAGCTTCTGCCTAAGCCTATGTCCAGTCCCTAAGCAACTTATTGGAATTTTTACTATCTTAGTAAATAAATACAACAACCCAGGAGAACCTCTCCTTAATCCCAAGTTTTCACAGCTTGTCTCTTTCAAAAAACCTTATTGAATACACTTAGGGATACACTCCCTCTCAACCCAAGCTCTCTTTTAGTTTTACTCCCTCAAGGAACCTCCTTGAGCTTCTCTTTCATAAGAAAGAAAGATTTACGGAAGATAAACTCTTTGAAATGGAGTATATGATACAATGGAGCACTAATATGATAAAGAGCTGATAAATTGATAGAAACTAATGATATAATCACTCTTGATATAATCCTATTCATTGGTCTTAAGGCTGACAGTAGACTGGGCTTAATCTGGATCTGACCAGTTGACTACTGGCTAGTGACTAGTTGATTGTTTACTCACAGAGAGCTCCCAGTCAATCAGGACTCAAGTTGGCAGCAGATTAGGGCTTCACAGAAGGTGGCTAGTTGACTGCTGGCTAGTGGCTAGTCGACTACTCACTCACAAAAAGCTCAAGGAGCATCATTAGAGAGTGAGGGTGGCTCTTATAGTCAAGATCTTTCTTTCTCTAACATTCATCTTGAGATACCAATTTGTGAAGGTACTTCGCTTCCATATGGCTGGACTCCAAACTTTGATGATGATGATGATGAGGATGTGATAGTTGAAACACCTTCACAACCTCAATATCCTTTGTCACATAAGAAAGCTTGGATTGTTGATGTTATTGGTATGTATGCTTGAAAATTTCAATTTGTTTTATTTATCTACACTCATGTGCTAAACTTTGGTTCATAGATGAAGATGGTATATTGAAGCCATGAGCTTTAACTTATAATAATGTTTGGTCTCTTCCTATCGATGAATAGGTTATATTGCAATGGAACCCCAACGACCAACCAACAGTGTTCTTGAATTTTGAAGGCTAAATTTGTAATTAATAATGATATGCATAAGAGCTATATTTTTAAATCTATTAAATTAAAATGGAAAGAAAGAATACAAGAATTATGGCAGAGTAGGGATGATGGCACTTGTACGTGTGCGTAATTAATTGCTAAAGTTCCCAATGGCATTGATAAAGACCATTGGACATTATTTGTTGATTATCATCTTAGCTCACAAACTAAGGTAATAATATGAATTTCTTGACTATATTTTTGTCATTGAATAGCAAAATGCCCAGAAAAATAGAGAAAATAGAAAGAGTAGACCATCCACCATACTAGTGGAACGAAGACTATTGCATGCAAGAAGGTAGAAATGATAATCTCAATTGTTAGTTATTTAATTGGACTTTTCTCTGTTACATGTATATGTCATTATTTCCTTGTCAACTATAGGATTTTCAATTAGGTCGTCCAGTAAGTCGAGAAAAAGTATGGACAACCACCCATAAGCACACTGATGTGTCATTTATAAGTGATGAGGCAAGAACAATTAGTGTAAGTTTTCTCTAATTTGTTTTAGATTTGGAAATAGTTATATTTGTTTTGCTTGTGTTAGTGTAAGTGTAAATTGATTTGGTTAATGCATGAAAAGATTGCTGTACATGAATGTAGTTCAATGTCTATATCCTGAGAAATATCAATGGAAGACTCCCTAGCCTTTACATTAGGAAGACAAGAGCATGAGGGTCATGTTCGAAGAATGGGATTGGATCCATCACCATCCTAAGTGTTTGGATGTCCCTCTCATTCTTATAGTGGAATAAACTCATCTGGTCCTTCTAATATGGATTTACAAAATCAAGTCCTCAATATGAGATCGTCTATAGAATATCAAATGAGAAGTTTAGAAGATCAAAATAAAAGATTTGAGATGATGATAGGTTTCTTTATCTTTCAAGGTCAATTACCTCATGATATTGTTTCACTTTAAACATCACTAGCAATGTTCTTAATCCTTGCATATAGTTGCTTTTTATATGTTACACAACTAATTATGTCTAGTAATATATTTTCAATATGTTTACTACTAATTCTTAAATTATACTCTAGATACCTGATCGAGTAAGTGGGCATCGATTGAGTGTAGCAAATCATTCTCCAAACCTTTCTGACCATGATGCTCATTAGCTTTATTATGTTAACATGTATTCATGACCTAGTTATAGATAATATTATGGTGGTTATACCTTGAGCAAGACATTATAATGCTCAGTTTTATTGTTTGAAGACCATATGTTATGATTGTGGTGGATTAAAGCTTGGATTATGTGAGACTCTTGTTTAAAGATGATGTAAATGGTAGTATGAATGTTACATTGCGTTGTTCTTGATTTCCTTTACTAGTTAAAAATACATTGTAATAAGCAGGTGTATAAAAAAATTAATTAAATAAATTTAATAAAAACAAAAACTTTAAACAATGGTAGCAGTTAAAATTGTTGCTGTTTTAAAAATTTAAAAATAGTGGTCCACTAATGCTTAGCTGTAGTTTACAGAAATCGCAGCAATTGCAACATGGTATCGCAGGTAAGAACCACATGCAATTAGCAATGGTATAAACCGTAGCTAAATTGGGCATTACCTATTGTTGGTGAAATCGTAGGTAATGCATTTTGCTACACTTGTTTTACCTATTGTTGTACTAACCACGAGTAATCCATTTAGTTGTGGTTTAAGCCAAAGAAAAAACTACATCTAACTGATAGTTTTGTTGTAGTGTTAAAACCATCAGTCCATAGCCCCAGGGGAGATGCAAACCAAAGAGACTTTGCAAATTGACATTTGATGAAGAGGTGGTTCATCGATTCTTGTTCGTCCTAGTAGAGGTAGCAGGGCATTTGGTTATGGAGATGGTGAGTAATAAGGTTATCTCCAGAGCGAATGGCATTATTGAGTACTTTCTACCAAAAATGGATTATTCTGTATGGGAGGTTAACTTTCCAAAGCTCATTTTATTTATGAATTGCCTATTGTGGGTAACAGTACTATGTATCTTCCTGTATTCGTCTTTAACACTATAAACATTTTTGTTATTACCATCCCTGTAATGTTGATCTGGGACTCACATTACAAAAAAAAAGGGGTGGAGAGTATATCTAGAAGTGTCTCTGTAGGGTGGAAGTGTTGAACCTTATCAATGTCCCAGCCAAATTTATCTTCTTCTAAGAGGTTAGAGACTTTGACACCTGTGGTGTCTACACCTTCTTTAGTCAACCACCAACAGTGGTTGTTGATCAAGATTGAAGATCTGTCACCTACATGCCACTTTAGATTGGACGTAATTAAACTTTCCTTCCACTATCAAGCCCTAATTTCCAAGAGGAAAGGGAGCATGTGGTATATGAGGCATTGTACTCGGATTAAACGTAGCTTCTGGATTTGTTTATCGTATTTTTGTAAAACCTAAAGTATGGGTTGTATCTTGGGATCCAGTAGGACCGAACGCTAGAATCTGATTCCATGGAAGTGTTGGAAAGGTTTAGACCACAAAGACTACTTTCCAACCATCCCTAGCCTTTTGTTAAGTTCCTTTATCATTCTATTATTATGAGATGGTTATTGCAGAATGAAGAGCAAAGTTGAGTAAACTAGATCCAACAGAAGTTGAACCAGAACATATAGAAAAGAAGAATTATTAGAGAAAGGTTCAAGGTGGAAGAGTAGAAAGATCTAAAGCATAATTGGAGGTGCCTAAAAGAAGAGATTTGAGTTACACCTTGGGCTAAGAATGTAAAACTATAGAGGAATCATAATGGTTATTTGATCAGTGTAAGCATGCAACGGTGAGTGGTTAAGATCATATTGGGGAGCCAAAGAGTTCACTTGAAGATGAGTAAATGTGGTGTCATGAGGGAATGGGCTACGACTTGAGGTTGATGGGGGATATGTAGAGTCACGCATGTGTAGGGCTTTCTCTTTATAAAGATCTTCTCTTGTTATTGAGGTAAATAAATTCCATCACTTATCATATTTTATATACAACTACATGATGTTTTCGGCCTTATATAGCTCTAGCTATAACTATAATTAAGTAGGTGGCCATCTTTCAAAATTTTGCTTTTTATTTATCTTTAGCAGGAATTATTAAGATTGATAATGAGAATCAGTTGAGAATGAGAATGAAATTTAATAAAATGAAATCGTAAGTTTATATGTTGTGTTTGATATGATTTTAAAAAAATGTCCAAATGGAAAGGAATAGTAGTCAAATCACTATATTATTTTTATTACAAAAATGAAATATTACTTATTATCAATTTAAATTATAGAAAAATATTTTATTTCTACATCATTTTTTCCCTCTTTCTTTTTAAGGAAAATTCTGTTCACTTCCCTTTCCCAGTAACATGTATTCAACCATTTCCTATTTAGAAACCTCTTCCCTTTATCTTCTTTGGCCATCTCTTTCCTCCATTTTTTTTTCCAGTTTTACTCTCACCTTTCCTATCTTCTCTCGAATATTACTCTTCTGTTTCTCCAGTCGTCCTCTCTTTTTATTGATCTATCTCTTTACTCATCCCAAAGGGGTTTCCTTCTCTCTCATCGATCTTTGTCTCTCTATCTCTCTTGTCAATCTCTCTATCTCTTTCATGTTAGTTCTAAGGTTCTATGTTATAAGTTTTGATGATGACAAATATGTAATTATTAATTATGAGATATACATGCTCATATTATATCCAATAGGTTCTAATCTTATAGACAATCAAAATTGGATATATATATATATATATATATATATATATATACGAATCACATATGCATGGTAAAAATGTTTATCTTCTACTAATTGTTATTAAAATATGCATATTAGGATATATGAATTTGACCAAGTATTTAGCTTGTAAGTTGGAATAACTATTATGGGCTTATTATTATTTTGTTAGATTCATTTAGACTTATATTTATTGGCCTAATACATTATGGTCCTCAAAATATAAGTTTGAGCTAAAAAGATAAGAGAGATATTGATTTTAATGTAGTTAATTTTAGACCTTAGATCACTATTTTTATTATATCTCACTAATTAGATGAAATTTTGAAATGAAACTTATTGCATATGAAAATATACTTAAACATCTTTCTAGTCATATATCACATGTTTAAAGTGGAGCTGAAATCAAGAAGTTATGGTTGTCAAAGTTACAGGTATGGATATCACAGTTTTTCCTAACCTCTAGTCACAATTTCAATAATATTTCACTAATTGGTAAGAATTTTGAAATGAGGTTTTTTTTTTCATAAGAAATTATACTCTTACAACTTTTAGTCATATATCATATGCTTAAAATTGATTTAATATTAAGGATTCATGAGCATCTCAATTTGCAGCTATGTATATTAATTTGTTATTTGACATTTTGTCACTCTTTTGATAATATCTCAACAACTAGATATAATTTTGCAATTAAACTTATTAGGATAGAAAATAAACTTATAGAGCTTTTTGGAATATATAATTTGGTCAAAATGAAGTTGAAATGTAGGAGCTATGAGTATATAAAGTTATGGCTATAAAATAGAGGGTGATCATGAAGTTAACAAATGAAGCTACTTACTTCAAACAATCAAGTTGTACAAATTTGAATTTATCCTTGGCTCCAAATGGTTCTTTTGCTTTTTTGGGCTATAAATACATGTCTCAAGAGCTTAGAAATCATAAGGAAAAAAATTGAAAGACATCTTGAGTGATTCATATTCTCAAAGATTTCTATTCTTGCTTATTCTTCAACTAGTGAGCTTCAATTGTGTTGTTTACTTTTTTGAGAGTTTTGTTGTGAGTATTTTCTTCTTAAGATTTTTTATTTCAAGGATTCCTTGAGGAGAGATTAAATTCAATGAAAGGTTTTCGTTGAAGAGAGTTTGGTTTTAGGGGGAGTTTTTTTGAAGATTTGTAACTGATTGTAAGTTAGTAGAAAATCTCAAGTATTTGTTTGGGGACTGGACGTAGGCTTGGGTTAGAGTTAAACCAGGATAAGCTTGGTTTACATTCTCTCTTCCCTTACTCTCTTGTTGTTGCACTTTAATTGTTTTATTTATTGCTTTCCATACTTATATATTGAAAATCATTTTGCATCTAGTATTCAATTTGGGAAAGAATTTTTGTTTATCTTAAATTTTTATAAACACCTAATTCACCCTCTCTTGGGTGCCAGCCTATTTTAACATCTCATCATTCTCTCTTTGTCTCTCATGTGGGACTCTTTATCTCTCTCATCAATCTCTATCTCTAATTATCTAAAAGGGTGGTGGTGGCTATTGTTCATAAATGTGGCTGTTGTTCATGCTGGTGGTCGTAATTTGTGGTGGTGACCGTTGTTTAGGGTGGAAAGAGAGTCATTCAGGTAAGGCGTAATGTATTTAATTCCATCACAAATTGGAAGGTTTGCTCGTTCCTATAATTATGGGATCAGGATTCCTATGGGAATTAGATTACCTAGCCAAATATGCAAACAAACAAGAGAATGGTCCTAAAGCTTATTCTCAGTCCTTTTCCTTAGGTTAGATTCCTGCAACCAAACGAGACCTTAGTTCTTTCCAACCTTGACTATCATATTTTATGTTTGATAAATAAATGTTTTATGTTGAATTGCTTTTTGAAAGGTACACATTTAAAAACAATATGAAATTTTGATAAATTTTATTGTACATATTATGAATGGAAATGCATCTTACATTAAGACATGTTATATTGATATGCATGCTAGATTAAGACATGTTATATTTCTTATATTAAGAAAATGCAAAACATTGGTTTAATTTCTAGAATTAATAATACAATTTAAAACAAATATAAACTTTTGCGGGGTCTAAATTAACTAATAATTCTAGTCATATATATGTACAAAAAGAAACCAAATTACTTAGTCTAATTCATACATATTTGGGAGAACTAAAACAAACAATAACTAAAGGTGAGAAAAAATATATATTATATAACTTTTTAGATGATTATTTAAGATACACTAAGGTGCACTTACCTAGAAATAAAGACGAGGCATTTAACATATTTCTTTTATGTAAAGTCAAAGTAGAAAATCAATTAGATAGAAAGATTAAAAGGTTTTAGTTAGATAGATGAGATAAATATATTTTTTTTCTAATGATTATTATGAGGAAAAAAATGAATTTCATGAAATTAATATCCTTATTCACTTGAATCTAATAAACTTGCATAAAAATGAAAAATAAGACCCTAAAAGAAATAATGAATATTATACTAGTAGCTCATCTACCCTAAATAAGTCTTTGGGTTAAGGATTTATTATATGCATGTTATTTACAAAATAGAATTCCTTATAAGAAAAGTAATAAAACACCATATGAATTATACAAGGGATATACACCTAACATAAAATATTTAAAAGTGTGGTTGCATCTAGCAAAGGTTATGCTACCTAATCTTAAGAAAATGAAAATAGGTTCATTGATTTATAATTACATGTTTGTTAGATATGCTGAAAGCAATGTTGTGTACATGTTTCTTGTCTTGAAAAGTGATATGCTTGAGAATTAAAGAACCTTGAGACTTCATCTTAGGGTTTAAAAAGAAACAAAAGGCAAATGAAAGAGACTTCCTTTGGTGATTATTTTTTGCACTTATCATGTGGAAAATGATCCTTGAACATATTTTGAGGCTATTGCATCACCTAATACACAACTTTGGAAAGAAGCAATTAAATTTGAACTCGATTCTCTTACTAAAAATAAAACATGGATTTTAGTAGATTTACCACCAGGAGCAGTAACTAAAGGCAATAAATGGTTTTTTTTTTTAAAATATAAACGCGATGGATCAATTGATACATACAAAGCAAGATTAGTGGTAAAAGGTTTTACTCAAAAACAAAATATTTATTATTTTGACACTTTTGCCTTTGTTACAAGAATTTCTTCTATTCTAGTTTTAATGGCTTTAGCTTCAACCTTATAAGTTTTTTATTCATCAAATGGATGTTAAAACAAATTTTTTAAATTTAAAAGAAGGAATTTATAAGATGCAACCTAAGAGTCTTGTTGTCTTAAAATAAGGAAACAAAGTTTGTAATAACTTTGAAATTAGCCAAACAAACTAATATTGCAAGTTCTCTATGGAGCCATAGTTCATTGCTTTGAAATTGGTTAGTTATGAGACTAAGTAGTTGAGACAACTCTTAGATAATATTCCATTAGGAATGAATTATACTCCTTTTTGGCATTGTGATTGTAAAGTGACAATAAACATTGTAAAGAATAAAACTTCCAATAGTAAAAGTAGATACATGCTTTTGAGATGTAATGTGCTTATGCAATTGCTAAGTAATAACATTATATCGATAAATTATGTAAGGTCAAAGATGAATTTGCCATATCCTTTGACAAAAATTTTGGCAAAGAAATCAATCTTTAGAACATCATGGGGAATAGGACTTAAGCTTAATTGAAATTAATAGTAATGGTAACCCAACCTTTGTGATTGGTGATCCTATGAAGGATTCACATGGCTAATAACAAGTAATTTTTTAACTTTGCTAGCACTATTAAATATTGTTCTTTCCTATGGTGTGAGAAAGTGTAACAACTTATTGAATGGGAGGATGAGCATAAGGGCTTTAATAATTTCCATAGTTTTTATGAATAGTATATTCATTATAGATACATTTGATGAAATCACTTATATGAGTGTGGAGTGAAGCCACTTCTATATGATAGTGGCAAAATCTCTAGAGCACTTATGAATTATGCACGCATGGCCGGTTAGTGCAAAACTGTGATAACAACTGTCTGATAAGATCTCTGACTTGCAATAAAGAGTTTTTTATTCATAAAAGTTATAAACTTCACTATAACCTTGTAGGTTAAATCTTATCTATCTAGGCTAGGTTCATAATCTAAAAGACACTTGATTTGAAACTGTCACACTTGCATATGTGACCCACAGATTTTCCTTGCTAGAGATTCCTTTTTCATTCTTAAATGATTCTTTTTGAAATAGTTGGGGAATTTTTGAAAAAATATGTGTGTATTTCAAAAGAAGTTTCACTTTGCTTGAGAGAGTGAGGTAATGAGTGTATATATATTAACATGTCATATTGGGCTTGTAAAGAGCTAGGAAAAGGAGGAAGTCTTGCTCATATAAGCTTGGGCCATTGGGTCTAAACCCATGTCAAATCAGAAATTTCTCCTCCCTAAGCCAGATAAAATCTTGTGGCCAAATTTTGTGCAAAAATTATTTTGGCATCCAAAAATTAGAATTTTATCAAAAGAATTTTTTAGTTACTTGGAAATAGTCAAAATACTACAATTGGTTTTTTAAGTCAATGTTTGGTGGATTCTTAACGTTGTTTTTAATCAAATTAATCAGCCATTATAATAATTTGTTTTTTGACCTGGTTTAATTAAATTAACTATTGCTTTTAGGTTCCAAAAAAAAAACTGTTGCTTCTCCTTCTACTAGCTTTTGCTTCAGAGTTCTCTTAGAATGGTTTGTTTAATTCTATAAAAAATTTGCATGTGGCAAAATATTCCTTAAAAAGACATTATTTTTATGTGATTCAAACCACATCACACACTTGCACTGTCATCAACTACTACTAATTTCCAACACATTTTGTCATTCAGTTTTTTTTTCTTCTGCAAGGTAAAAGAAGTTTTTGGACATGGATGGGCTTGTTTAAAGAGGAGATCAGATTTTCTTGTAGTTTTCACTTTCTCTTCTTTTTCATGAATTTTACTAATAATGCTGAGATTTGCTATTCATTTGGTGACGGAGTTGCTAATGTGTAGCTGAATACTTGTGCTAAGATTACCATGAATTCTTGTATGAATTGGAGCTTGATTCTGATCTCTTCTTATCATCCGACTTCCTTGATAAGGCAAAGTTATTGGGTATAAATGCATGACTTTGTAACTCAATTAATATTTGTTTATTCTATAGTAATAGTCCAAAATGTGAATCTCAAAATCTAGTATACAATACCTAAAAATGTAAGAAATGTATATAAAAGTGTAAATTACACTATTTTTCAATTAAATTTGACTAAATTACGTTTAATGTCACTTTTGTTTTATAGCTGTCATCTGCCTTCCATAATAATTAATATATATTATGGAAATCATTTATTTGTATCAATAAAATTAATTTTTTAATGCAAGATATGTTTCTTTAAAAAAATAAATATAATTATTTTTACTGACATATCAATGAAAATGAAATTTATGATATCATGTCGAAATTTAACATCAATATAGCTATTTTTAATGTCATATTAAAAATAAAATTATAATTTTATATTTCTAGAAAAATCTATTTTAGTGGCTTGATGATCATTTTATTTATAAAAAAAAATTGATAAAACTAATTATAAAATTTTTTTTATCAATCTTCAACTTTTTTATATTTAATAATAATACATATTTTATAAATAAATTAATTAATATATTTTGAATATAATGTTAGAAAGTTTTCTCATTTTCAAACCTCGAGAGTCGCAAGTAGCCACTACTTGAAAAATCAAACTTGACCAGTATACCATCTAGTCGAAGTAAATAATTTATTTTACCACAATATTTCAGCTTTGAATTTTGAAAGATTTGCTTTTTTCCACATTAAGTCGTTTTCATTACCTTTTTAATCTGTATACATAATATTCTATAGTTAGTCAGTCGTTGAATTAGGTAGTGCCTGACAAACTTGAATACTGAAGTCTAAATTGTAGCACGCGAGATTTGAAGAATTATTGTGGAGTTAGATTGTACTATTCTTATTCATATAGTTTTGTACTCTTCAAGCTTTTTATCCGAACAATTTCGTCTCTTCTAAATTATTTTGTGTCAAATAAATCTTTCATAATTTTTATTTTATATAAAATTAATATTTCATTAATCTCTTGCTAACAAATCAACAAAATATCAGAGAAACTAATTTTATACATAATATTATTTATGAAAGACTAATTTAATACAACTAATTTATGAGAGACCAAATTATTACAAAGTGTAAAAGTAAAAAATTAATTTAATACCTTTTACGTGTTTTGTAGTCATGGAAACATTTTATTTGGATCATGACATTTTGAAAATTTAATTGAATCACTTATTTTGCTTTAAAAATGTGTCATTATTTATTTATTTATAATGACAAATTAGTCCGTCACAATTTTTATTTTATACAAAATTAATAATTTATTAATCACTCATTAATAAATCAGCACGATATTAATGAACTAGTTTTGCATAAAATAAGAATTGTGAGAGACTAATTTGATACAAATAATTTGTGAGAGATCAAATTACCATATAATATAAAAATAGAGAATCAATTTAATACTTTTTTTTTCGTTATTTTGTAGTCATGAAACTATTTTGTTTGGATCATGACATTTTACAAATTTAATTGAATTGCTTATTTTGCTTAGAAAATCTGTTATTATTTATTTATTTTAAAATTATTGGACTCTACCCCAACTACACGTGCAATGCTATTACACTAGAATTCTCTTGGTTTTGGGTTCAAATCCTCTACAATCATTAATATGATCGTAGAAGACAATAGAAAGAAATTATACATTTAAAATTATTTTTTTATATTAACATTTTATTATCTCACTCACAACTCTCCTTTACCGTCAGATTTTTTTACAGTAGAGGATCCCTCCCTCTTGTTTCATGGTGTCATTATTTTGTTTTGCTCTATGCTTTTACATTAATTCTTTTTAGTGTTCTATGTTCATTTGTATTGTTGCTATGTCTATATTCCATTAAAACCTCTCCATGGTGACAGTTTCACTTCATAATATGTTTGCTTATCTAGACTTCTTAATTAATATCTCCCACATATAATTAAAAGATGTTTCACCATATTAATATTATATAATTTTTATTTTAAGTTTAACTTATTTGTGAGTAAAATTTAGACTACACCGGGAAAAATTCGTTAATTCCTCTCATGACCTTAGATAATCTGAGGGGTCCCACCTGTTCGATAGACACCATAATGTTGTCACCTTCAGTTCAAAAAGTTACTTGATATTATTGACCTTGTTTTAGATTAGCGCCCCCCGTTTATGACTGACCCCTAACTAACTCAAATGTAAAATAAACAAATATTATTTTATTTTCTTTAATTTGATTATGTTTCATATAATTAGTAATAAAAAATATATGACTAGTAATGTAATTAAATATTTTAAAACAAAATAATTATTTTGAAATAACTTGTCTTTGTTAAGATGATGAACGTGGAGGACAAAAATTAGAAATAGTACAAAATTCATCAAGTTTACTTTGACTTTAAAACTTAAGAAATTTAATGTCTGTTTATTTGCATTTCAAGTCCATTTATCCATTAAATTTTGGATAAATTACACCTTCTTTTAGTTGTGATTTCCCCAATTAAATAATACTTGTTTGATTTGTCTATAGCAACATTCCCTAATATTGGTTAAATTAGATGTATTTTTAACTGACTTAACATTAAAAGAAAATTTTTGCAATTAAAAAAACAATTTATCGATATAGCAAAAAACTGAAACTAAGCGGAAATATCAGTGTGGATATTTACAAATTTCCCCGCGTGATACATATGTGGTATTGCTTTAGTTGAATGTTCCTTGTAATTTGCAGTCGGCCTAATTCATGAAGAGTCAATTGCAAAAATGAAATGATTGTAAAAAATTGATATATATATATATATGTGTGTGTGTGTGTAATGAAATTTTGTGACATTGTGTCTATCAGATAGTCTCAAAGCTAATTTACTTGCACTTTTAACTGGTATACCTACCTCAGTTTGATAGGCATAGTGCATGCATATTTACATTTTCTCTATTTTCATTTGAAGTAATTAACAAGCACTTGTCCTGTCATAAGTATAAACTTGTCAAAGTTTGGTGCATCCAAAAAACTAATTATCTTAATTGGTGAATAACTAAAAAAGGAGTAATTCTATATAGAGAGACAGTGTGTGAGATATATAGAGAGTTGTGAAATTAATATTCTCTTATTAGCAAAAGATATAAAAATATTGTATTATCCTTACTATATAGAGAGAATGTGTAACCCTTATTTTTCTCATAGTGAAATCTTTTCTTCATTGTCGGTGGTTTTTTACCCTATTGGGGTTTTTCCACGTAAAGTTCTATGTGTCATATCAAATTATTTGCTACAGTTTTGCTTCTATTCGATGTTTATTTTCTCTACTGGTATCAGAGCCTATATGGGTGTATTATTATCTACTTATCGTATGCACTGTGGCTACCACTGATATAGTGGATCCTCTATATCTAAAAATAAGTAAGACTACTTTCGCCCATTATAAGGTATTGGGTACTATTCACAAATAGACTGTGATTGAAGCAATGGTGGCGAAATTTGAGATTGAGAAGTTCAGTGGCAGTAATTTCTCACTATGAAAGCTGAAGATAAAGGTCATCTTGAGGAAAGATAATTGTCTTGTGACTATCAGTGAAAGGTTGGTAGAATTCCAAGACGAAAATAAATGGAATGAAGTGGATGTGAATGCAGTTTCAAATTTTTATGTAGCACTTGCATATGAGATATTGTCCAACATAGAAGAGAAGAAGACGACGAAAAAAATTTGGGATCATTTGACTAAATTGTACTAGGATAAGTCATTACATAACAAAATTTTCCTTAAAAGGAAATTATACATTATGACATAGCACATCAACACTCTGAATACTCTATTTTCTCAACTCATATCGTTAGGTCACAAAATAGAGGTGAATGAACATGCTGAAATTTTGTTTTAAAGTCAAAAGCAAAGATACTGAATCGTCAAGTGCTCAGAGATGCGTTACAAGTACCTCAGATGACAAAATAGTCTTATACAACGAGCCAGCAATAGTTGCTGATGGCATAAAAAGGTTTAGTGATATCTGGCTTGTAGACATAGTAGTAACGTGGCACATGACCTCACGAAGAGAGTGGTTCCACTAATATAAACCTGTCTTTGGAGGATATGTGTTTATGAGATATGATCATTTCTTAGAGATTGCTAGAATAGGCACCATCAAACTAAAGATGTATGATGGTACAACTTGCACCATCTAGGAGGTCCAACATGTGAAAGGTTTCAAGAAAAATCTATTGTCTTTAGGAAAATTGGGTAGCAATGGGTATAAAACCCAAATACATGATTGCATTTTAAAATTCATTAAAAGTGCGCTTATAATTATAAAAGCAGAAAAGATAGTGACTAACCTATATATGCTTAAAGGAGAAACACAACAACAAGGGGAAGTCTTAGTTGCATCAATTGATCCAACAGCTAAAGATTCAATGATATCATGATATCGTAAACTTAGCCACATGTTCGAACAGAAATTGAGGGTTCTTGCTGAATGAAATCTTCTTCCCAGACTTAAAAAGGTTTCTCTACCTTTTTGTGAGCATTATATTACAAGTAAGTAACATAAGTTGAAGTTCAACAGCTTTAAAGAGAGAAGTAAAACTATCTTAGACTTAAAGCGCTCTGATGTTTAGTAAGCATTGGTCTTATCCCTGGGAGGAGCAAAGTATTTTGTGTCATTCATTGATGACTACTTTAAGAGATTTTGGGCATATCCAATCAAGAGAACGAGATATGTTTTTGAAGTTTTCAAAACCTTCAAAGTGCATGTGGAATGTGAATATGAGAAAAGGATTAAAAGTCTGAGATCAGATAATGAAGGAGAATATACTAATGATGAATTTAATACTTTTTCTCAACAAGAAGGTATCAAAAGGAAATTCACAATGGCATATACTCCACAGCAAAATGAAGTGGCAGAGTAGATGAACAGGACTTTGTTGGAAAAGATAAGGGCAATGTTAAGAACTGTTGGATTAGTTAATTCATTTTGGGCAGAACAGTCAAGACAAGTTACTCAAAAGTTTCTCTGTAGTTAGTAGCAATGCAAGAAGAGATGGAAGCCTTCCATAAGAACAAGACATGAGATTTTGTTCGACTACCAAAAGGATGAAAGGCCATCAGGAACAAATGGGTGTACAAGATCAAAAGAACTAGTGATGATCAAGTTAAACGATATCGTGCTAGACTGGTGGTAAAAAGATTTGCTCAGAAAGAAGGCATTGATTACATTGAGATATTTTCTTTGGTTATTTGACTTATAATGGTTCAAGTAGTCTTAACAATGTGTACTATACTTAATTTACATTTAGAGCAGTTAGATGTAAAAATTGCATTTCTTCATGGAGATCTTAAAGAAGAAATTTATGTGCTCCAGCTTGAAGGGTTTAAAGAAAAAGGAGAAGAGAACTTTGTTTATAGATTTAACAAATCTCTATATGGTCTTAACCGAGATGGTGGTATAAAAGATTTGATTCTTTCATCATGACCCTTGGATATAATAGACTTAATGCTGACTCTTGTGCATATATCAAGAGGTTTGGTGGAAGAGATTTCATTATTTTGCTATTGTATGTAGACGACATGCTGGTAGCAAGCCCCAGCAAAGATCGTATCAATGAATTAAAGGCACAATTGGCTAGGGAATTTGATATTAAGGACTTGGGACTAACAAAAAAGATTTTAGGGATGCAAATTCATTGAGACATAAATTATAGAAAGATTTGGCTTTCTTAAAAGAATTATTTAAAAAAGATCTTAAGACACTTCAACATGCAAGATTGTTAGCCAATCTCTACCTCACTTCCAGTTAGTTTCAAGTTATCCTCAAACATGAGTCATAGCAGTGAAGAATAAAGGAAGGAAACATCTCGAGTACTATACGTATTAGCAGTGGGTAGCCTAATGTTCGGTATGATTTGCACAAGACCAGACATTGCATAAACAATGGGAGTGATTAGTCGATATATGGCGAATCCTAGTTGAGAGCATTGGAATGCTGTAAAAAGGGTCCTAAGATACATTAAAGGGATCACAGATTTTGTAGCTGCACAAGTTAGTAAAGAAGCAATATCATTACATATATTATTGGAAGAGCTCGAGTAAAATCCCAGGAAGATTACATTATTTTGTGATAATCAAAGCACTCTCCACTTGGCGAAGAATCCGACATTCTATTATAAGATTAAGCACATATGAGTTCAATATCACTTTGTTCAAGAAAAAGGGGAAGAAAGAGGTGTGGATATGCAGAATATCCATATTAAAGATAACCTAGCAGATAAATTGATAAAGCCAATGAACACTGACAAGTTTATATGGTGTAGATATCCTATTGGCCTAGCAGAGATGTGAACAATAGGAGATGACAAGGAGTGAAGAATGGTGTGAAGATTGATTAATTTTCAATCAAATCTTCAAGTGGGATATTGTCAAAGTTTGGTGTCATCGAAGAACTAATTATCTTAGTTGGTGAATAACCAAGAAATGATCAATCCTATAGAGAGAGAGAGAGAGAGAATTGTGAGATATATAGAAAGTTGTGAGATTAGTATTCTCTTATTAGTAAGAGATATAAAAATATTATATTATCCTTGTTATACATAGAGAAAACATAACTTTTATTTTTCTCATAGTAAAGCTATTTTTTCATTGTTTGTAGTTTTTTACCCTATTGGGGGTTTTTCACATAAAATTCTATCTTATCTGAAATTATTTGCTACAATTTTATTTTTATTCTATGTCTATTTTCTCTACAAAACTATAGACTTAAGTTTTTGGTTTCCATGGGTACATAGTACACTCACTTCAGCTAGTAACATTTATAGACACTATATAAGTTATGGTTCATAAATTATATATAAATATTCCAAGAAACGATTTGGTTTAGAAAATTGAAGTGTAGTTAATTCCATTTTGAAGTTTAGAAAATTTGCTCGAGCGATGTTCCAAGATCTTTCATTGAGTGATCTTGTCTTGGTACAAATTTTCTTTCTTCTTTTTAAAATATGATATTTGTCTCAGACTTTAGAATCATTAATTTCATATATATATATATCAGAAGTCGTATATATCCAACTTCAACGAAGACAAACTGGCAAAAACAGTTTATTATATGGATGAACACCAGACGTCGCTCAAAGGGCCAAATTCGTTTATTATATAGATGAATTTGGCCCTTTGAGCGACGTCTGGGATTCATCCATATAATAAACTGTTTTGCCAGTTTGTCTTCATTGAAGTTGGATATATACGACTTCTGGTGTTATGAACATATAATGCTTTTCGAAAAGATATATGACTAGTTGAATATCGTAAGTGTCTCGATCTGCTTGGATTTTTCAGCACACTAAAATTTTGAAATACATCCAATAGATATAATAAATGGGAAAAAGCTTATATGACGAATTTCTTTATGCTCCATTTCAATTAAAATATAATAAGTATATAATTTTTTATAATATCATAACATACATATGATTTTACAAAAAATTGTATGCTTTTTTTAATTAAGCTAAACACTTTATGTTATTATTGATTTATTATTATTCGCTATATATTAATAGAAAAATTTAATAATATAAAGAATTATATCTAAGTTCCAAATAAGTTCATCTTAACTTTTTTATTAGGAGAGTTAATTTGAACAAAACTCCCAAAAAATAAATTATCAATAACATTAGTAGGCGCCCGCCAGTTATGACTGACTACTCTTCATTTTATAACTGCCTCAAATTTATAGTATATGTAATTTTCTTTTACTATGCTTCATAAGACAGTAAATTGTATTATTGTTGTTGTAATTAAATAATTAAAATCAAGTAATTATTTTGAAATAACTTGTCATTGTCAAGGTGGATTAATTCCGATGTAAGTGGAGGACAAAAAGCAGAAACAGGATTCAAATTCAACAATAATTTATTTTAATTTTTAAAACTAAGAAGTTTAATTTCAGTTAATTGATTTTATTATTTTTTGTTATTTTATGTCTATTTATGAATTAAATTGGGAAAGATTACGCTTGCTTTCAGTTGTAATTTCATTTATTAATTAAGGATTGAACTATTTATTCGATAGCACAACATTCTTTATTGTCTAAATCAAATGTATTTTACCTGACTTAACATATTAAAAAGAGAATGATATCCGCATGTACTTTGATCAATTTTTTCTGGGGAAACATTTACCTTGATCTTTTCCTCAATTACATTAAATCAGCAAATTAATAATATAATTTTCAGTGAACAAAATTATTATATATATATATATATATAACCTTATTACAATTTATCAGTTACCGAACACAAATTGAAATTAGAGGAAATGAACAAGGTGAATTACACTTTCTCCCACTACCTACGCTTGTCATTTTGCAATTAATAGGCCAAATCAAGGGCAATTATAAAAATTAATTAATTGAAAAAAATATATAATTGAAAAAAAATTAAAGCCCCAAATTTTTTGTTTATGCATGAATTTAGGGCTAACTCTTTTAGGAGTTTAAAATGACAGTATTTTTACACAAACATTATTGTTAATTTCTCTCGTCAATTCAATTTGCTTGAGGCATTAAGCAAATGCATATTTTGCCTATCTACAGAAGCCTTGCTACAGAACCCAAGTGTGTTGCACACAACCAAAACATAAAAAGGCACTTTATCTAATTATCTATCATTTCCATCAAGACCCAAGTTTGGTCCAAGAAAATATTATCTCCACTGTTATATCTTTATTGAAAAAATTGTATTGAATACTTTAAAGAATTTCACTTGGTCCAAATTTTTACGCATGTCTGATCGATAGTGGTGTCAAGTGTCACATCAAAAGTTGTTGGCGTGAAACCAAGACAAGTTTGAACTGCATTTTTTGGCTATAAAAAGGGTGCAATGAAGGCCAATTAGTGCACAAAAACGAAGAGCCAAAAAAGAGAATCACCCAGGGGAGACAAACATGGGTTCCATTTCCAGTGAGAATGGGAATAAGGGGTCGGGGACAGCAAATTCCTGTGCCCAAACAGAGGACGAGACTTGCCTCTCCGCCATGTTTCTGACAACCAACCAGGTCTATCCAGCTGTCCTCAACGCAGCCATTGATCTCAACCTCTTCGACATCATAGCCAATAAGGCCTCGCCACCTGGTTCCCCCATGTCGGCGCGTGAAATCGCCTCCCATCTTCCCTCCCAGCACCCTGACATGCCCGATCGCCTGGAACGCATGCTGCGTCTGCTGGCCAGCTACACCCTCCTCACGTGCTCCTCACGTGCCAATGAAACTGTCTATGCCCTTTCGCCTGTTGGTAAATACTGTGTCACAGACGAGACAGGAGGCTACTTGGCTTCCTTCACCACCTTCCTCTGTCACAAGGCACTCTTACAGATTTGGTACGTTACATATACGTCCTCCATCATTTTATATACTCTTCATCATTATCCAAACAAAACATATGTACATGTACTAAGTACAGATACAGTATAGTACAAGGTTGTTTGTAGTTGTTTAAATGGTGTTTATCCATCGGACTTCCTATGTAGGATGAATTTCAAGGAAGCAGTGGTGGATCCAGACATCGACCTGTTCAAGAAGGTTCATGGAAAAACAAGTTACGAGTACTTCGGGACGGATCCGAAGTTGAACCACATATTCAACAAAGCAATGGCGGACGTATGTGCCACAGAGATGAGGAGGGTTCTTGAACTTTATGAAGGCTTTGAGGGAATCTCAAGCTTGGTGGACGTGGGAGGTGGCAATGGCCAAAACCTCAGATTGATCATTTCTAAATATCCTTCCATTAAGGGTATCAACTTCGATCTTCCTCAAGTGATCGAACATGCACCACCAATTCCTGGTATATACATCTCCCTCTTCCCTTAATTCTTAAACTGTTCATTTCAAAGATTTTCATGATCTGGAATTTCATCTTTGTTAGTTCTTGTGTGTTGTCCACGTTTCAAGATCACACTACTTTTATATCTAGTAGATTGTGTTAAAAAAATGTTTGGGGGCCCAGGGTCAATACTTGAAAGTCAAAGTTCTTTTAGGTAGGAGACAGAGTTATATATAATAATAAAACAATTTATATACCTACAATTTAAGTTGATTAATTACAGGTTAATATCCTTCTAGGTTTACTTTTCAAAAGTTATTAATATATAAACAAGAACTGTCATTTTTCAATACAGGGATAGAGCATATTGGAGGAGACATGTTCGAAAGCGTTCCCAAGGGTGATGCCATAATATTAAAGGTAAGCAAGCATAATAAATAACTGATGCATGAAAGAAACTAGTACGAAGAGACAATCCAAAAATTGTGCGAACTGAATTCCCTAAATATTACACACACACATATATATTACTGAGAGAAGTTCAAATTATAATATTTTCCTTCCTCTATCTTAAAAATTCACGCTCCTCTCAGAATCTAAAATTATGTTACTCTGCTTTCTACAGAACAGGAAGAGCTATAATTATACACCTACGTACTCTCACCAAAATATCTTTATATATATAATTTAAGCATCTTTCAAGAAATGAAAGAAAATATTTACTCTACTAAAAAATATTCCTAAAATTTCTACAATTCTCTTTGGATTTGGTCGAAATTTAACATGTTTTTCCCTTTTGGTATGATTGTTTTACTATAGGCTGTGTGCCATAACTGGTCGGACAAGAAATGCATAGAATTTTTGAGCAAGTGCCACGAAGCATTGCCAGAAAATGGGAAGGTCATAGTTGTTGAGTTCATACTTCCAGAATCACCAGAACCAACGGAAGCATCGAAGCTAGTTTCAACTTTGGACAACCTCATGTTCATCACAGTTGGTGGAAGAGAGAGAACTGAGAAACAGTACGAGAACCTGGGAAAGCGTTCTGGGTTTTCCAGGTTCAAGGTTGCTTGCCGTGCCTTCTCTGCTCTGGGAGTAATGGAGTTTCATAAATAAATCTATTCATCAAACTTATCCAACACCAGAGTTCTTAAGGTTGTGATGTTGTTTATGTTTGACGAAAAGAAAGGTATGAGAGAGACCAATTAAAATAAGGCCTCAGCCTGCCAGAATGTTGCCTAAACTTTTTACTCGGGATGTAATCCAATATTTTGTCTGTGATATTTTTATATTTCGGTGTTCTATTAAGTCATTTACAATTTTATATATGAGTGACTCGATTATATTTGGTCACTTGTTATCTTTCTAATTATGTGACTCCCCTGACTGAAGAGATGTGATGAAGGGTGAAGTAAACTTGACCTCTATGAACCAAATAGATAAAGCATAAAATTTAATCAATTTAATCACATAATCACATAAGGGTCATATTTAGTAATATCAATCCGTCACTTAATACAATTCACATGGATTAAGCATAAATAACTAATTCATTCTATGACCTTCATGTGAAAACTTCGATAGAGTATCCTCTGAAATATAGATTTCTTAAAATTTCTACGAACAGACATATACATCAAAAGGTAGAAAGTTCCACTCTCACAATAAAATTCACAATTAGATAAGCCAATATATAGTCAAACAATACTAAATACTATCTGTGACATTTAGAGCTATTAAATTACAACATATACAAGGTTTACAAAAAAATAATATTCTTGCCCTTGTAGACAATGCAGGGCTTACCAAAAAAGGTGACTTTGGACTTTACACAACAAAGAAAGGTTTAGGCTCAACACTTTTATTTGAAAACATAGAGAAATAATGGTGAGTAACAATACCTAGCGAATAAATATTATTAACTATATTGAAAATAGACAAAAACGATAGAGTTTTTCATAAACCTTTGATCATTTCATATCAAAATAAATCTTGAATTTCAATAGAGAATCGTAATCTTTATGCTAATAAGATTTTTCCTTGCACAAACATAATACACTAAAAAGTATTTAAATCCATACATTTTTTTAAAATATGAAAGTGGAAAACATTCCACAAAACCAATGATAACAATAAATAGTTACTTGCTCTAAGCTAGTTGTGAACACCCCACCCGAATTAATAATAATAATAATCATGGTAATAATAATAAATAGAATTAAAAATTCAAAAAAAAATAATTAATTAAAACAAAATTGCAAAAGGCAAAAAAAAAAAGAAGTAATATGGAAAAAACCAAATATAAGAACAAAAAATAATAAAAAGAAAAATTCAAAATATATGTTTGAAGAAGAGACATGGCAATCATCTTGTAAAGAAATAAAATGAATAAGGCCACCTAATTAAAATGAAATTGCAAAACACTCTCACTTGCTCACACGCACACACTCTCACATGCTCACTTGCTCCCACATGCTCACTTGCCCTCACACACATGTCACACATCACTCTCACACACTCACACTCTCACTCACGGACACACATCCTCACACACTCACACTCACACTCTCGCACACTCTCACCCATGGACACACACACTCACTCACTCCCACATGCATACACTCATGCACACACATGCATTACTAAGGAACAAGAGGACAAGGAGGACAAAAAAGCAAGAGGGAGCTGGTTTTTCAGAGGAGGCAGAAAGTGGAGCGGCTTGTGCAGAGAAAGGAGAGAGTGGCGTGGCTGTAAATGGCAGAAAAAGCAAGGGACCGTGAGCAGTAAGTGGAGTGGCTAGAAGTTGCAAGAAAAGTAAGAAGAAAAGGGAGCAACATGGCAGAAAAAGGGAGGTGGGCTGGAGTATAAAGAAGAGAAGACCTCGACTGGAAAAAAGAGAGCTGAAGAGAAGAGAAGAGAAGAGGGAGAAAGAAGGGAGGAACAATGCTGAAGAAAGAGGAGGCAGCTTGTGGTGAGAAAAGAGAAACCGAGAGGAAAGAAAGAGGAGGCAGCTCGTGGTGAGAAAAGAGAAACCGAGAGGAAAGAAAGAGGAAGCAGCTTGTGGTGAGAAAAAAGAAACCGAGAGGAAAGAAAGAGGAGGCAGCTCGTGGTGAGAAAAGAGAAACCGAGAGGAAAGAAAGAGAAGGCAGCTCGTGGAGAGAAAAGAGAAACCGAGAGAAGAGCAGGAGGTGCAGGCTGTGAGAGGATAGAAGCAGAACGAGTTGAAACTGAGAAGATATGAGCTGAAGTCAGGGAGAAAAATCTGAGCTACAGCGATGAACTGAAGCCACTGAGAAATCAAGCTACAACGACAGATCGAGTAGACGAGAATCAAACCGAGAGGAGGAGAGAAAGAACTGAACCAAATGCAAGCCAAGAAGGAGCAGAACTGAAAGCCATCCATGTGGAGTAAAATCCTTTGTTTTGGCAGCCCAAAACAGAGTTCAACAGAGTTGCCCACTGCAGACCGTAGAGAGAGAGAGAAGCAGAGAGAGAAGGGTGGAAAGGAAAGCTATTGGAGAGAGACACAGAGCAAGACGGAGATAAGGTACTTTCGTGGGAATTAGGAGGAAGAAAAGGCTACTGAAGGGTAGGAGAGGAGCCCTGTAAACTAAGAGAGAGACGTTGAAAGCTAAGGGAGACCGAGAAGGATTTGCAGTGAGCCAAGGAGGGAGAAAGACTGCTGAGGGGAGGAGCTACGGTGAACCAAGGAAAGCCGTGTAGAACCGCTGGAGGAGGAGAGTCACTGGGAAGAGCAGCCCACCGAGACGAAGCCAGGTAATTCTCACGCATGCATGTGGACGTTCATGCTACAGTTCATTTTGTGTGTCTCTGTTCAGCTTCTTTGTTTTTTCGGTTTATTAGTTAATTGATTAATTAATTAATGTGTTATTATTTATTATTAGTATTGTTATTTGCATATGGGATTAATAATTTTTTTCCTTTTCTTCTTGGCATTATAAGTAAAGTTTTAAATAAATTATCGAGTGAGAATATTGTTCTCCTCGGATGTTTGGGATCGTGTGAGATTTTGATCCCCTTAGATCCCAAAAAAAAAATAATACATATTTGTTGCAAATAATAATATTAATACAAAACAATAATAACTAAATATTTAATTTAATTAAATAATTTTTCATTATTTATGAAATTATCGTGTGAGGATTTTGTCCTCCTCGATTGCATGAGATCATGTGAGATTTTAATCTCCTTAGGTCTCTTTAAGATTAGCACATTTGTTTTCAAAACAATAATAATTAAATGTTTAATTTAATTTAATAATTTTCCATAATGTATGCAATTATCGTGTGAGGATTTTGTTCTCCTCGATTGCATGAGATCATGTGAGATTTTAATCTCCTTAGATCTTTTTAAGATTAGCACATTTGTTTTCAAAACAATAATAATTAAATATTTAATTTAATTTAATAATTTTTCATTATTTATGCAATTATAGTGTGAGGATTTTGTTCTTCTCGATTGCATGAGATCATGTGAGATTTTAATCTCCTTAGATCTTTTTAAGATTAGCACATTTGTTTTCAAAAACAATAATAATTAAGTATTTAATTTAATTAAATAATTTTCCATTATTTATGAAATTATCGTGTGAGGATTTTGTCCTCCTCGATTGCATGAGATCATGTGAGATTTTAATCTCCTTAGATCCTTAAAATTAGCATACATTTGTGTAAAAATAATAATAATTAAATATTTACTTTAATTAAATATTTTCCATTATTTATGAAATTATTGTGTGAGAATTTTGTTCTTCTCGATTGCATGGGATCATGTGAGATTTTGATCTCCTTAGATCCCGAAATTTGGTACACATTGGTTTTAAAAATAATAACAACTAAATATTTACTTTAATTAAATAATTTCTAATATTTACGAAATTATCGTATGAGAATATTGTTTTCCTCGATTGCATGGGGTCATGTGAGATTTTAATCACCTTGGATCCCCAAAATCAACACATATTTGTTATAAAATAATAATAACAAAAATAACAATATTACAAAAATAAGTGTCTTAATTAAATAATTTATTTTCTTCACGTGATTGAATTTGCTCCTTATAATCATTTCATTTTATTTAAATTTCAAAATAAGGATAAAAATACCAAATTAAAAAAAAACATTAAAAAGAAAAATGAAGAGATTAGGAGAGCTAGATTAATCATGTTGTCGTAAATTAAAACACATAAACCAAATCCCAATTCTGTTTTGTTTACAATGATCTGTCTTAATTAAAATCCTCCTATTCTCATCACAAATCAAAAAACCACCAACTCGCAAAACATGCCTTTTGGTCGAACTACGTGGACTTTGATCCCTATCGCAGGGTACGTAGGCCCTAGGCTCTCATCCTAGGTCAAGTCCGCCCTTTGTAAATATCTATCTGTTTGCATGCATCCTCGCTTTTTTTGTCTCCTATGTCTAACATGCATCCATGTCAATAAAAGGGTAATTGAGATTAATTAAAGGCCATATGCTATTTCAACTGACTAGTTTAAGGTAACCGTCCTTATGGGCGGGTGTTGTGGGGTGCCTAATACCTTCCCCACACTCAAATAGACTCCCGAACCCATATCTAATTTCGTAGACCATTTCGCCTTTTTCGTTTTGTTTTAAATTGGTTTTCCAAAGTTTTCCATTAAAAATTTTGGTGGCAACTCCAAACAAATTGATTTTCAAAATTCTGTTTTTGGGAATCGGTTTTAAACCTTTTTATTTTATTCTGCCGAAAGGTCGGTGATGACACTAGTAATAATATTATAATACAGTAGTCTATAGTGAGCTTATGACTCATAATCAGTTAGTGATCTGACTTAAAGCCTCAATACATTGATAAAGTTCATAGTACTCCATGGCTAACGTTTACTGTTATTAGCTACAAGATTCTATGTTAGACATATTTCAAAGAGAACATTTTCATTTATAGCAATGTAATCAGTCTTGAACAGATAAGCAATGATTTTTCGGACCAGAGAGTTTACAATAACTAAAATTCATTCAAAAGTACTATAGACATCATATAGAATTCTTTCATTTAATTTTTTTTGGAAATCATGTAATGTTGAGCCCATTTGCTGAGAGATCAATGTTTTGATGACAATAACACAAGAAGAAAAGTTTTGATATGTATTACTTAGATTCTAGGTGTTGTCAATGTATAATCATGTCTTAGAAACCTTTGTAAATGGTATTGAGCTGATAAGAACCAATTAAAATAAAAGGAAAATTAATCTTAAGTCTTAAAGATTGAAAAAAGTTGATTTGAGAGCTTTCTATAAGTGAATAGTTGACTGGTCACCTTTGGAGAAGCTCCCTATTGGTTGGTTGATTAATCACCTTATTATGGGCTTATTTTTAAAATTATTAAACTTATTTATTTTAATTAATAAATAAAATAGGGTGACTGAGTGGTTTATAAATAAGACCATCAATTACTTTAATGATAAGACCTCAGTTGATATTTTAAACCTACTTACACCAACTGGGACTATTTCACTGATCACCATAACTCCTTAAAGACTGTGGCTGGTTATTTTAACTTAAGTTGTGTTTCCTTGTTAGTTTGTTATGTTTTCATTGTGTTTTCATTGAACCATATGGTTGTTATTTCCGCTATGATTATCAATTCAATAAAAGTGGTTATTTTAGTTATATGGCTGCTTAATATATGTTTTTTATCATCGAATCCGTGAATAACTAAATAAAACAAGGAAACTAAAAGAGGTAAACAAAGTGAACTTATTAAAAATTTCACAAAAACAAAGGATTTTTCCTTGCAAACTTTTCTTTGTGAAGAACTAACATTTGCAGGGTTGTCATCATAAAAAATGAGGAGATTGTTGAGCCCATTTGCTAAGAGATCGATGTTTTGATTATAACAATACAAAAAGAAAAATTTTGATATGTATTACTTAGGTTCTAGGTGTTTTTAATGTTTAATCATGTCTTGGGAACCTTTGTAAATGGTATTGAATTGATAAGAATCAATTAAAACGAAAGGAAAATTAATCTCAGGTCTTAAAGGTTGAGAAAAGCTAATTTGGGAGCTTTTTGTCAATGAACAATCAACTACCCACTAGCCAGCAGTTGATTGATCACCTTATGAGAAGCCCCTTAGTCTGATGCCAACTTGAAATCTAATCAACTGGGCACTCTCTGTGAGTGAACAGTCAACTGGTCACAAGCCAACAATCGACTGGTTATTTTCTTGGATAAGACCAGTCAGCTGCCAGCTCAAGCCTAATCGACTGGGAGCTCTCTATAAGCGAGCAGTCGACTGGCCACATGTGAACAGTTGACTAGTCACCCTCAGATCAAGCATCAGTCAACTGCCAGCCTTGAGACCATTGACTGGGAGCTTTCTATGAGTGACTAGTCGATTGGTATAAAGTGAGCAGTCAACTGTAGGGTCCAGAATTTGAAAATTCTGAGAGGGAATGAAGGAGGAGTTGACTGGTCAGTGGTGAACAGTTAACAGGTCAGTGAAAGGGATGTTGTAATAGATCTATAACAACTATATTTTAAATTCTCTAATTTCTCACTCACTTCTAACGGATCTGTTGGACCTCAATCTATATAAACTTGACCTGAGACTTCTGAAACATCAAGAGAAACATTCAACAGTGATTGTATCATAAGTTTTCATTTACTTATCAGCTCTATATCATCTTAGTGTTTAATTGTATTATCTACTTTGTTCAGAGAGTTATTCATCTGCAATTACTTATTTCTTCTGAGAGAGAAGCTTAAGGAGGTTCTTTGAGCAAGTCAAACTGAGAGAGAGCTTGGTTTCAGGTGGAGTATATCCCTAAGAGAGTTTTCAAGGAGGTTTCTTGAAGGAGTCAAGCTGTGAGAGCTTGGGAATTGAGGAAGGTTCTCCTGAGAATTATATTGATTTTCTGAGATAGTGAAAAATCCTAAAAGGTTGCTTGGGGACTGGACGTAGGCTTGGGTAGAAGCCGAAACTGGATAAATCTTTGTGTCCATACTTCTCTCCTTGCTCCTTTTACATTCTACATTCATTGTTTGATTTAATCATCTATGTTTCTAGAGAAGTTTTACAATAAAAATTTCATAAAATCCAATTCACCTCCCTCTTGGGTTCTAGCCTTACTTAACATGTAATAGACACACCAATCAGTGTAATGAGTTTATTCAAAATATTTTCATAATATAACACACCGTACCTTTGTAAAAGGATTATGAAATCGGAAAAATTTAAAATCATTATACAAAAGTCAAATACAATCATAAATGAAACTTTGTAATAAAATCCAATAGAATTATGAAGAAGTCACAATAATCCTTAAGAAGAATAGTTTATCTTAGGAAGCATATTCCCAAGGCACTAGAGTGTATAACAATAGAATTTCACAAGGACGGGTATTGAAATATCAAAACAAGTATAGTTAGTAATATCTACTTACCTAGAGAGGGATATACCAATATCTTCCTAACTCCGCATACAATCCCCTTGATGACAATCAATCCTAAATACCTATAACATTAAACAAAGTGCTCTCAATCCCTAATATCCATGAATCATCTAACTCATTTTATCTATCTATTTCATTTAGCTATTCACTTGCTTCAAAGCCATAATATAAGTCTTACTATTTATAACTCATTTTTTACCACAAAGTTTTCCATAATTAACACCAACTCCACTTGTTCTTTATATTTTTTGGTAACTTGAGTAATCACACTCTTGGCCCAAATTTATTCATGATATTAAAAAATGGTTAAGCCCTTAAATTTTATCTAATATACTTTGTTATGCACTTATGCAATTTCAATAATTTACCATTAACACCAATGTAGCCTTAGAGATCATTCAATCAAGTTCTAAATTCCTTTACTAAGCTACTATATCATTCATGGCCACTTAATCAAGTCCTAAGAGGCTTTCCATTCAAAATTTTCTTCATTTTTCTCTATGAAAAATTCAAGAAAATTAAGAAAAATATCAAATCAAATTACAATTTAAAAAGCTAACTTTTGGTATCCTTAAATCACCTCATAGATGCTTAATGATACAAGAGAAGTCCAAAAACTTTGAATTTCATCCCCTTACAAGTATGAACATACACTTCCAAATTGGAGTTTTTTTTTTTTTTTTTTCTGTGAAACTAAAACTCTCAATTGACCAATGATTCTAGGGAGAGAGGTGTAAAAATTACCTAGGATTTAAAGCTCAAATTCAATTTGATGTGATAACATCAGAATGAGCTTAATTTTCCTACTTTTGTGCATTAACAATTCTAGAATTGGGGTTTTTTCAATTTTGAGCTAATTGAGCAAAATTAATCAATAGAAATGAAAGAGAGATGACCAAAAATCACTAAAAAAGCAAAGCCCTAAGCTAAAACAAAGATAAAAGCACTTAAATCGATCAAATTTGATATAAAATTGCGCACCTATCGTGTTCACCAGAAATGTCGTGATTTCCGGCCAATTGATGGCTAGCAAAGGGTGAGTTCAAATCGATGAGGATACAATGATGCTGGACATCCGCCATTGATCTTGAACGGTGAGGAGGAGTGGACAAAAAATGGAAAATAATGAAGAATGACAGGTAGGCGTGTTGAAGATGGAAATGTGCAAGAATGAAGGGGGAAATGATGGATAAATAAAATATTAAGGGTAATTGGGTAATTTCTTAGAGAATACCTTATACCATTTGATAAAAAATCTTTAAAACGTCGGATTTACACACTCTGTGATTCAATTATAGATGTTGAAAATGTTTAGAATAAGACTTAAATACTTATGCTAACTTCTAATTCAGATATGATATTATTGACATTCATATTTAGTACTTCTCAAATTTCCTCTTTCAATGTTCCATCATGATTTTAAATTTATATTTATCTTATGTGCAATTTCTTCTTTTTTCTAATTCTTAAAATTTTATAAAACAATTTCACCTAAAATAACTTATTTTACATATGAATTTTATGGTTATTGCAAATTATGTATGGAAACATTGACTATATTTATTAGTTACATATATTATTAATTGATAAATAATAAAGATTGAATAATTTTTTCTTATTTTATTACATTTCATTTGGAAACTGATCATTTAGAAAGCAAAAGGTATATATATATATATATATAGAAAAATGAAAATGAGCAAAGCTGTAAAATTAAATAATTTTTAATTAGTTAATATATTTTAATTTACGAAGAAAGGACGGAAAATTGAATACTAGTGTTGAGTGGTGAAATACTTCTTCTCGATGACTGATCATTCCAATGGTAAAAGGTAAAAAAGCATAGTAATTAGTAAATAAGGATAACTACATGCATACGCATGCGGAAGAGCGATGGTTCCATTATTATAGCCAAGCTTGTCATATTCATAAGTTAAAACAAATTCATAATAAATAAGGGTAAATTTGTAATGTAGACTTGTAATATAAATTTATAAAAGTTTATCTTAATTAATAAATACTATTAAAATATATAATTTTATAATTAAAATACTATATATAATAAAAAAAGTATTTAATTGCAATCTAAATACTAAGTCAAACAAAAGTTATTCATATTGAATAATCTGTAGTACTCAATATGAACATTTTAACATAGTCCTACATAAATAATCATTTAATATAACTAATTAAATAATATTTATTTTATTTTTATTTTAATAAGTACATATTTAATGTAATTTTATTTTTTATGTACATTTAAACTAGTGATAAATTATATTATAATAACTTCATGGAAAAGAAACTTGTCTATATCTCCTCTGGTCTTAAATTTGAACTTTTATGTTGTTAACTTCAAGCCAATTGACATGTTAATATTGTAAATTTGATAGATTTAGTAAGTTAATTCACGAGTTCACTTAAATTTGTACTAAATTTGAGTTTATACTGAGCTGACTTGTTTTTTAATGTATAATCGTAAACTCATAAATTCGAATAATAAACTCACGAGTTTGACAAGTATAATTATAGCTTAAATAGTTAAGTCAAAAGTATTAATTTTTATCACTGCAAAAAAAAGGTGGCCTAACAACAATAAATTAACCACGGTTGAGAAAATTATGGCTAAACCATGGATTAACCACAGTTCCCTAAAATGTAGTTATAACTCAATTTAACCATGGTTTATTTAAACTGTGGTTAAAATAAATAGATATAATCACAGTTTTTACTAAATCATGGTTAATCCATGAAAAAAAAATTGATATAAAAAATATAAAGTTTGGGCTTTACCATGGTTTACTAGCCCGTGGACTAGCCAAAATTTGTGTAATTTTGAAGACTTATTATTTTCCATTGACAAATGACAAAGGAGAAGTTTGTACTCAATCATTAAGTGTACAAGATTCATGATCCCTTCCAAGTGGGCATAGTATTATAGTCCTGTTCAATGACACTTATTAAGCAGTTGGAGATGGAGATGGACTGTTAGGTGTTTTCTTGGGCACTGTTGCCAAGGATTTTGGCACATTTCTAATTAGTTATAGGGATTGGAGGCTTGTACCTTCTGAGTACAAAAATAAGATGTATAGAGATACCATACAGGTGAAGCCACATTCTTTGTTTTTGCATCAATATTTAGTACTGTCCCCTAACCGTTATATCTTATCTTGCAGACTAAGTTTGTATTGAATGATGATATCATAAGAGGTACATATTACAATTGATTGGAAGTAAATGGAAGAGTGCACGTTGTGACTTGTATAAGAATGATGGGACTCGCATTAAAAAAGAATTACTTCAGGATGTCTTTGATAATATAGACAAGGATCAATGGGCAACTTTCATTGATTATAGACTTTTTCAGAGGACTCAAGTGAAAACACACTTTTCTTAGAGTTACATATGATCTTAGCTAATTATACTAATATGTTCTATTCAATTACTAGGGAATTGCTGTAAAGAATAAACAAAATCCAAAGTTGTTGACAATGCCACACATTAGTGGATCTAAAAGCCTTGCACGAAAGAAGGCTAAGATGGTAAGGTCATTTTGATAAATAATATAACATAACATACACCATAATTTGAGATACTTTACATTTCTCTTTAAATTTGTAGGAAGTAGAGTGTGGGGAGCTAATTATAAGAGGAGATTTATGGACTGTAGTCCATAAACATTTTGATGCATCATATGTTAATAAGTAGGCGAGAGTTGCTGCTGTGAGTGTTTGAATTATGTGGTAATAAAGTGTTTGGATAAGCTACTTTTGCAATGATATGTTCTTTAGATGATTTGTTTCTTCTTGTTTAAATTTGTTAGAAAAAATTGCTAAATTTGAGCAGCAAGACATTGCATCACAAGTAATTTCAGTCAATGATGCATTAGCCAGGGTCTTAGGAACATGAGAGCACCATGGGCAGGTACATGGATTTGGCTTGGGCATTTGCCCAACTTAAGTATTCGAATGCCATGGAAGCTCATTCTCTAATACTTCTTACAATGAGCTACAAAGTGAGTTGACACTACTTATGCAAAAAATGACAGAAAAAGAGGTTGAGATGGCAAAAAGAGATGCCAATGATGCATAAAGAGATGTGTGACCACAACAATTAGAAGCAAGGATGGCTTTCCTCCTTTGGAGTTTCCATGGTCAAGTGCCACCTGAGCTCGCAACCTTACAAAACACAAGGGTAATTTTCAGCATTTTCTCTAGTTCAATTTAATTTTCATGCATTTTAGTTTTTGGTATATTATTACTCATTACTCACTTATTTGAAATTCAGGCACCAAGTGATCAAAACAGTGGACATGTACCATTAGGGAATGTAACTCATTCTCTACACGGATCAAGTACATTTGATAAGTAGTTTAGGTGAACTATAATTATGTTAGTATGTATTTGTATATGTTTATAATGGTATTTAGTTGGTTGGACAATGTTTAGGATGGATAACTTCTCTTGTTGAAATGAAATATTATTAGCTAGTTAAATCTTTGTTGGTTGGAGAAGTTTTATTATGAATTTATAGGTTCTTATGACAAAATAAACTATATAGTCAGTACATGGTATGGTTTAAAAAAAAAATTCTACTAGCAGTGATTGAAAATGTCATTACAAATAATTATGATATAACAACAGTTATGATATGTCCTAACCACGGTTTCAAAACCGTGGTTAAGCCCTTGACCTAACCACAGTTTATAAAGAAATGTGGTTAAGCCTATGTCCTAACCATTGTCCTCCCCAAGGTAAAAAATAAACATCCTTGTTCCTTCTTCACGGTTGATTCTACCATAGTTCTAACAATCATGGTTAAACTAATAAGAAACCATGGTCAAGACGCTTTTTTTTTTTTTTTTTGTAGTGTATTAGTGTTGAGAGAGAGAAATGAAATTGTAATTATATATATATATATATATATATATATGGAAATGAGGTGAATGTATTAATTAAGGAGGAGGTTAAATTTCTTATTATATTATTATTTATCGAATTTGGTATATTTCATTTCTTTCTGAGAGGAAAGACATAAAAAAGATTGGAAATTACACCATGCAACCCACTTCTCAAACTCAATTAAAAAAAGAACAAAAGAAAATACATCGCTTAAGGTTGAGGTTGAAAAGTAGCTTAGTTTTTTTTAAAAAAAATTGATTTTGTTTAACTCAACAATTGATTATTATACTGCAAAAATGCTCATAATGACTTGATTATTATTATTATTATTATTTTAAGGTTGAGCATGATCGAACAACAACTTATGTTACAAATCAATTTCTTTTGGGTATGGGTATAGGATTTAATGTTTAGTGCAAGGTTGTCAAACTCGCGATTCTAGGTAAACTCGTAAGGGGAAGGTGGATTTATAACGTAGAATCGTAAAAGTTTACAATAATAGATATTAAATATAATTGTATTATATAAATACATAAAATTTCATATATAAATACTCATTTCATGATTCATAATCTACATTCTATACTTTTCATTCAAGTCAATATACAAATTTCAATAAGCTTCATAATTTATTATTCATAATAAAATAATACTCATTTAACATAACTAAGTCTCAAATAAAAATAATATATAAGTTCGCATTAGTTAAAGAGAAATCATAATTTCTTAACCATTATAGAAAATAAATAAAAAAATATAAATTGATCTTTTATCACAAATTAGCTAACAAGAAATCATAATTTTCCAACCATACATGCATCAAATTTTAGCAATGTACGTTAATAATATATAAATTCTTCGTTATTTTTGGATAAAAATATTAAATAATTAATATTTAAATTGTCCACTATGTTAAAACTTGATTAATTTAAATTGAGATCCCAAAATTATTGAGTGTTCAATATATCAAGTCAATTAAATCATAACTTAAAAAAAAAAAAATATATATATATATATATATATATAGTCAACCATTACATATTGTAATAATTGTATATAATGTATTACATATATATATATGAAAGGTAGCTTCATGATTGAGTGGTATGGCTTGCTGGAAGCAAGTTGTAGGGGTGTGTTCAAATCTGACAAGGGCGCATTTTTTCAAAAAAAAAAAGAGAGATGAAGCCCAGTTGAGTTGACTTACCCAACTCGTAGTTGACTCGTCGATTTCATCGAGTTTGGCCAAGTCAAGTCCGAGTTAAAGCGAGTTTGAAATAAATCCGAGTTAGTGGGCGAGTCAACTCGAATTAGGCAACTCATAACGTGAACTCGACGAATCAACCGAGTTGACTCGTTGACTCGCAAGTTTAATAACAATGGTTTAGTGTATTTTAGGTTGGAGGAGGAGCTTATTATATTATAAATTAAGTTTAGGTAAAGTAAAGTGTTTGGAGAAAATTGGCTGATCTAAGGAGATAATGTTTTGTAAATCATCAGGAAATTTTAAAAAATTATGTTAATACAAATTATGTTGAATTTAAGTGTAATACCGAATAAACTTTCTGGAAACATAGTAAGGCTAAATTGTAATTACAATATAACATTTTCTAATTTTATTGGGCTCACATGTGTACACATGTGTATGTATACATTTTTAATTCTTCACTTATTAAAATATTAAAATAATCATTCATTCATTAAAAAATATCATGCTTGATATTTTATTTTTTTAAAAATTATCAAATTTAGTCTTTCTATCAAATCTTAAATTTTAAATTTAAAAGACTAACTTTAATATTTTATTTTTTAAAAATAAAAGACCAAAAGTGATTTTTTCATGAATCATTTTGAGTAAGTACGCACATATTACATATTTAATTATATGCAACAACGAAGACGGGCGTGTACATATAACAATAGAGGCGGCGCACCTACTCTTCGTATTTTCTCTTGGAGGATCTCTATGAGAAGAAGTTTTCGAACCACAATTTGGAGTTTTCTTTTTTTTCTTTTCTTTTAGTAAAGATGTGAGCTACGAAACTTCGGAAGATAAAAACTGCATTCTTGCCTGCTAAAGAAAGAAAAACTTTCACCTTTCATGAAACTGGACGAAAGCACCCACAAAAGAAAAGAGAGACTAATATCGAAATAGAAAATAAGAGTACTAATTCATCTAAAAGTCTAAAATGCGTATAACATGATAGTACTGGACTCTAAATTAGTTTAATATATTTTCTTTTTCACACAAAAAAAAATTCTTTTAAATATAGTCCAGTTGTCATCCATTTAATGTTATACGACAGAGAAAAGCCAAATATGAAAATATTGCAGATTACATCATCACTAAAGTTAAGGGAACATCTTGGCAGGCTGAGGCCTTCATTTATTTGGTCTCTCTCCTACGTCTTTCTCTGAGACAAACATAACTACAAAATCACAACTTTAAGAACTCTGGAGTTGGATAAGTTTGATGAATTGATTTACTTGTGAAACTCCATCACTCCTAGAGCAGAGAAGGCACGGCAAGCAACCTTGAACCTGGAAAACCCAGAACGCTTTCCCAAGTTCTCGTACTGTTTCTCAGTTCTTTCCCTTCCACCAACTGTGATGAACATGAGGTTGTCCAAAGTTGAAACTAACTTCGATGCTTCCGTTGGTTCTGGTGATTCTGGCAGTATGAACTCCACAACTATGACCTTCCCATTTTCTGGCAGTGCTTCCTGACACTTGCTCAAAAATTCTATGCATTTCTCGTCCGACCAGTTATGGCACACTGCCTACAGTAAAATAATCATGTATACCATCAAGGAAAGACTTGTAATTGACTTCAACAATGAGATTTCGTTGGAGAAATAATACTCAAGCGAACAAACATTAGTTGATTTTGACACAGTAGTTAATTTAGTACGTCAATTTTAATAAAATAATCTTTTTAAAAAATGAGTGTTATTAAATAAATAATTTTATTAAGATTGAAATATCAAATCAATTGCTAAGTGTGTTAAAACTAACCAATATTTTTTTACTCATATCCAACCAAATCAAAAGAGAATTGTAAACATGTTAGGCATCATTTTTTAACAGATATAAAAATATCTTGGTGAAAGCAGTTATACAAGTATTGCTCTTTTTCTTTTCAGCAGGGAGTGTAGTGGATTTTTTAGATTTCAAAAGAGAATTGCGTGAAATTTTAAGATAGAAGAAATTAGTTTAATGTGAACATCTCACAGTAAAAGAAGAATGTAATTTATGCTTTTTAATACGATTTTTTGCACACAATAATTATAGTGTCTCTTCATATATGCTTGGAATAGTCTATACACGATACGTACCTTTAATATTATGGCATCACCCTTGGGAATGCTTTCGAACATGTCTCCTCCGATATGGTCTATCCCTGTAACGAAAAATGGACAGTTATTGTGTATATATTAATTACCTTTTGAAAGGTAAAACTAGAAGGATATTGACTTATAATCAATCAACTAAATTGTAAGTCAACATATATAAATTGTTTTATTATAATACTCAGTCTCAAAGTTACTGTACTTTCTCTTTCAGGTGTCGACCCTAGACCCTCCAAACATTTTTTTTTTTTAAATTTTTGAGCGACCCCCTAAACAATTGCAAATAGTTACATTAACACGATCACTTATATTAAAATACTTTCATCTTGGATCGTGGACAACACACTTACATTAAGAATTAAAGGAAGAGGGAGATATAATAATATACCAGGAATGGGCGGTGCATGTTCAATGACCTGGGGAAGATCGAAGTTGATGCCCTTAATGGAAGGGTATTTGGAAATGATCAATCTGAGGTTTTGGCCATTGCCACCTCCCACATCCACTAAGCTTGAGATTCCCTCAAAGCCTTCGTACAGTTCAAGAACCCTCCTCATCTCTGTGGCACATACGTCTGCCATTGCTTTGTTGAATATGTGGTTCAACTTCGGGTCCGTCCCGAAGTACTCGTAACTTGTTTTTCCATGAACCTTCTTGAACAGATCAATGTCCGGATCCACCACTGCTTCCTTGAAATTCATCCTACATAAGAAGTCCAAATTGAGAAACACCATTAAAACGACAACAAACAACCTTGTACTACTGTAATACTGTATCTGTAGTTCTGTACCTTGCACATGTACATGTTTTGTTTCGATGATGATGATGAGAATATAAAATGAAGGAGGATGTATAAGTAACGTACCAAATCTGTAAGAGTGCTTTGTGACAGAGGAAGGTGGTGAAGGAAGCCAAGTAGCCTCCGGTTTCGTCAGTGACGCAGTATTTGCCAACAGGGGAAAGAGCATAGACAGTTTCGTTGGCACGTGAGGAGCACGTGAGGAGGGTGTAGCTGGCCAGCAGACGCAGCATGCGTTCCAGGCGATCGGGCATGTCAGGGTGCTGGGAGGGAAGATGGGAGGCGATTTCACGCGCCGACATAGGGGAACCAGGTGTCGAGGCCTTATTGGCTATGATGTCGAAGAGGTTGAGATCAATGGCTGCGTTGAGGACAGCTGGATAGACCTGGTTGGTTGTCAGAAACATGGCGGAGAGGCAAGCCTCGTCCTGATCTGTTTGGGAACAGGATTTAGCTATTCCCAACCCCTTATTCTCATTCTCACTGGAAATGGAACCCATGTTAGTCTCTCTTAGGTGATTCTCTCTTTTAGCTCTTCGTTTTTTTGCTATAGGTTGTGCTGTGTGCAATTAGCTTTCCATTGTACCCCTTTTTATAGCCAAAAAGTCTCCAATGTGCACTGCCAAGTCAACGACATGAGTTGGTGCTTGCCAATGACACCAAGAAATATATAATATTGTATATTTAGTACACTATTCTTCAACAAATAACATGACATGAAAGGATGAAGTTTTGAAAGACTTAATTAATTGGTCGTGATATATGCTGTAAGAAAAAGTTCATCATCTTGTTTTAATGTATGCTATGTTACTACAAACAATTCAAAATCGTTCCTAAGTATTTTGTCATAAAAGAAATTGTTGAACATATTTAATACAATTCAATTCTGCCATATCCATTATTTAATTATTTTTAAGAGAATTCTATACATGTCATATTTTAACTGAAGAATCTACTGATCTTAAGCAACAAAAAAATTACATTTTTCTTATTTTTATATATTCTTTCATATGATATTTAATTATAATCTATCACTTTCTTTATTTAATATATTAATTAAAGCAATGAAATAAATAAGTGTTTGAGAAAGTTAAAAAAGAGTTTGTTAATAGTTTTTTTCCAGACACTTAACCAAACTAGCATAACTTTAATGCATATGCATGTACATAAAATAAAAATTTTATTTGGCTATAAACATTAAAAAACAAAGTTACTAAACTAATTACTGATATAATATTAATTATTTTAATTTTTTAATATATATGTATATATTTTTTTTTCATTCATGCACTTCTAGAAAAAGGCAAGTTAGTTAATTTAAACAAAATTATGTTACGCAAGTCACAAATGGGGGCGTTTTCTGTGCTCCGGCGGCTAATTGTCCTTCATCGATCTAAAACAATGGGCCTTTTTCTTTGTAAGTTGTTTTTGTATTTTTTTATCTGATTTTTAATTTTAAAAGTATTTTCGGTCTTTTATTATGGCTTAATTAATTAATAGTAGTTTTTAACCTTTTTGAACAAGTCATTAGTTTATTTCCCTTTTTTAATTAGATCTCCCATTTGTTTCATTATTAATTGTCGATCTCTACAATACTTAGATATTCACTAAGATATTAATGAAGATCAGAAACACGTAATATTATATAATATATATATATATATATCTATATATATATATATATATATATATATTGTCTCGTCATAATTAATACTTGAGAACAGCAGTAATTAAATATCCAGCATTGATGCTATATATAATTCAGGCCAAAAAACATATGCTATACATAATATTTAAATAATTAGTCATCGATATTTTCCAATTGTTAATCTCTAAAGAAGGTGCAATATATTTGCAAAGCATAGGTTGAGTCCAAAAGCATTATAGGTTTATTAATTATTATAACACCAGAATCTAACGTATACGGGTCGCTCGAGGGGCCAAATCGGTGTCCATATATAACTTCTAATGAAAATAAATAGTTTTAATTATTTATTTATTAGTTATTTTTTATTCATTTTTAATTTTTTCTATCATTTAATCTAATCATTATTAATTTAATTTCTTACTAATCAAAAAATTAGTTAACACATCTAGTGTTTTAATCTTAACTAAATTTAAAGTATATGTGTTAATATTTAAATTAGTACATGATTAAATTGACATAGAAGATGGTTCAAATTCCTATTCCTATATTTATTTGATTTTATAAATAATTTTTTGATATTTCAAAACATAGGAAATAAGAGCCAAAAAGTTACTACCCAAAGGAAACTTGTAATTTTTTATCATTAATCTGTGCAATTAGCTCAAAACTTTAAATCGACTAATCCTATGAGTTGGAAAGCTAATTCGTTCTTTGAAAAAAAAAGTACGTAGAAAAGTCAAGGATTACTTTTTGACTACTTAAAATCCAATAAAAGTCAAAAGGATTTAACTTACTACATGATGGACTTTTCACCATTGGTAGGCTTTACTTTTCTTTTCTTAATTTTTTCGTTTATCTTCATTTTTAAAAGATTATCAATTAGGGAAATTTAGTGTTATGAAGACCATGCTCCATGCTTTGAACTTTGAATAGTAGTCTCGCTTGAGAGCTCTAAACTCTAAATTTTAAAATTAATTTTTTTTCCCTTGACGCATTGCACGCATCTTGAAAAAATTTGTTTGTTTTATTATATGTTAATATATATTAAATTAATAGGTTCATTGGAAAAATATTATCATAAATTTTTTTTAAGCTATATATAAACTCTCATTGTTGCTCTAAAAATTTTTAAAATTTCAAAAATTAATGAAACTACATTTGATTTTATTTTTTACTTGAACGAATATATGACAACGAACGATATAAATTGTAGAATAAACTATTAATACATATATAATATTTTTCTTGTTTTAATTTTGAATCATATCAAGTTATATTTATAGTTCCTTATAATAAATTTTAAGAGATAATTAATTAATTAATTCATCATTTTTCTAGTTCACTCTAAAAAATGTCTGAACATTATAGAATTCTCAATTTAAAAGGCAGTTAATTAATTCATTAATTTTTCATTCACTTGAAAAAATTCTTAGACTGTAAAGAATTCTAGATTTAAGATACAGTTAATTAAATCATTAATTAATTCTTTCATTATTTTTTTTCTCATGAACCTTTAAAAAATTCTCTAACTTTGAAGATTATCGATTTAAGAAGCAATTAATTAATTATTTTTTTAATTTTTTCGTTAACTTCAAAAAATTTTCAATATATATATATATATCAGGAAGGTAAAGGTCATTGAACAAGGAGCTGAGAGTTTAATCAACCGAAACTTCTTATCAATCAATGAAACTTCCACATTAAAGGGAGCTTACATCACTTGTATCATAAATATTTACTTATCCTTCACTTATTACAATTTTATTATTTTAGTCATTTATTTATTCTAATGTCTATGATAATATCTTATTCATTGAAAATTATAATATTGTAATTTTTCTCACTTTTTAAAAATTTCTCTTGGATTTAGAATTTGACACAACTAAATATAATATTTTTCTAAAAAAAATGGAGGACCAAATCACATATCTTAATGAGTGGGTGATTATTTTAAATAGTACAATAAGTGAATGATCAAAATAATAATTTTATACTTAGTAAGGAATAAAAAATATATTTCTCCCTCAGCTAGGTGTTCCACTTAGTCAACAACATAAAGCATATCACCACCTATTAGAGAATTTATAGTGGTGATATATGGTCCGTTAGATAAAAATTTAATTACTTAAATTTAAATATTAAAAAATTAATTAGAATTGACAATTAATTACAGCAAATAATCACTAATAAAAATTCAAATAATTATATCTCTGTCCAAATATTCATATTTTACTGGTCAATAACAACAACAGTTCCAGTTTTCCAAAACTGTTGACCTGAGGACCAAAGACTAGTTTGTGGTTATATAAACTCGTACGATTCAAAGAATACAATTCTCCGAGGAATTAATGTTGCTTACAAGAATTGCTAAAAAAAAAAAACTTGCAACAATTTTTTAGCATTTAATTAATTAAGTTCTTAGAAATCCCTAATGAGTTTATAATTATTGTGTAATGGTTCAAATTCAATATATATATATATATATATATATATATATTATTCTAAAACAAAAATATCTGTAAGAATAAAAAAATATTCTAAAAAAAAATAATTACCATTCCAGAAAATAGTTTATATATATATATATATATATATATATATATATATATATTTAAGGCGATAAATTCTCCAATGGGAGTCTCGAAAAGCTTGTCCTTTCCGGAAACAAAGGCATAGAAAAGTCATGGACGTAAGCATGAATGTGACAAATTATTAATAATTGAGTAGTTATAATTTCACACTTGTACTTACATTATTGAGTAATAATCATTATTCAACTTGTAAATTATGTACTTCTTTCCCTTGTGGTCCTTCTCAGAAACTTTATCATTCTTTTTTCTTTTGTTAAAGGTTATCGTATATCTATCTAATGCATTCAACATTTTATAGTGCTGAAAATTCAAAGCAGATCCTGGAGACTTATAAATTCAAACTAGTGGTCGATCTTTTTCAAAAGTATTAAATATATACAACCAACTTCAATGAAGACAAACTGGCACGAGCAGTTTATTAATTATGGATGTACCCCGCAAGTCACTTAAAGGGCCAAATTCATCGCCTTATATAATCTCTAATATTCTCTATATCAAAAGTCAAATGAAAGCAGTGATTCTAGGTGTGGTTTGGTAAATAGAATTGTTTATGATGGAAAAGAAATGAGAATTGAAGTGGAAATGAGAGAGGAAGGTAGAATAATTATGTACGTTTGGTTACACATAAAATGAAAATAGTAAAGAGACTTATATATTTTGTTTGGTTTGATAAATTAATAAGAGAATAGAAATGAGTGAGATCAAAGTTATTAAACTATATGTGAATAAAAATTTATATTATAATATAAATATTAAAAAAATATAATAATTATTAAATCTTAAAAGTAGAAAAAGTATATCCTATACAAATTAAAAAATATAAAATAAAAAATTATAATAAAAAATATATAGTTTTTTTAGATTATATATATTTATTAATATTTAATAGAAATTTTTGTTGTTATTGTATATTATATATTAGTATATTTATCATATTAAATATATTCTAATTTTGAATTATATTCATTTTACATTATATATATATATATATATTCTATTAATATATTTATTGGTATATTAATATAATTAAATATTTATATAATATTTTAAGCCCAATTAGCTCAAATTATATAACTACTAATTAATTAATCAAGTTTTAATAGTTCTTTCAAAAGTATTGTAAAATAAGCAATTTGTAATTTATCTTTTTCTTTTTTTTTCTGGGTAAAGAAAAGAAACAATTACAAGGATAACAATACTAATTTAGATTACGGGAAGGATAAGTAAATTGTGCAACACTGATAAACTTGTCCGGAACTCATTGATAAAGAATGGTTTGGTATATATACAAGATTAATCCATTCAATCCCACCCAAGGCAGGAAGTGGAGGAAGCCAAAGAGCTCTAAGAATCAAAACAGTAACCACCAAAAGCATATATTTGCAAGTTATTGAATTCAAAGTGGTACCGATAGGATGGGTGTATGGAGCATAGGGAAAATTTCGCATACCATTTTTCTTTCCCGGGAGAGTGTCAACTTTCCATCACTTCTACGCGGGAGACCACACTGCCTTATGCACGGGAGATGACACAGCCAAGGGAGAGCCACTCCTTCGTGTGTGTAAGTGTTCCAAATGTGGAAGAGGTAATATCCAAAATTATCAAACTCACGAATTCAGATAAATTTGTAAGAGAGAAATAAATTCGTAATGTAAATTTGGAATGTAAACTCATAAGAGTATGCCTTGATTAATAAATAATTATTAAAATATGTAATTTATAGTTTAAATACTATATACATTAAAAAATTATTCAAATGTAATTTAAATTATACTTAATTAAACAAAAGTTATTTATATTTCATAATTTGTAATACTTAACATGAATATTTTAAGATAGTTATACATAAATGATTATTCAATATAACTAATTGAATAATATTTATTTTATTTTATTTAATAATTACATATTAAATGTAATTTTATTTTTTATGCATATTCAAACTTGTAATAAAATGAATTGTAAAGGTTTCATGAAAAAGAAGTTTGTTTATATCTTATTTAGTATTGAATTTAAATTATTATGTTACTGATTTTACAAGCTAGTTAACACGTTAAAATCGTAAACTTGGTAGACTCGATAAGTCAACTCGCGAGTTAACCTGAGTTTGCACTAAGTCTGAGTTTACAACGAGTTAATTCGTTTTCTTTATGTACAATCATAAACTCGTAAATTCGAATAATAAATTCGTAAGTTTGACAATTATGATAATATCTCTCCCACTCCCTCGCCTATGATCCGTCTACCAAGGAGAGTGATAAAGTCTGAAACAATATCCTTTTAAATTTTGTACCAAGACTAGATCAATCAACGAAAGTTTTGGAACATCCCTCAAGCAAATTATTTTAAGCTTCAAATTGTAAGTTTGGATTAGTAGTAGACTTTTGCATTATTATAATTTATATTTGCATTTTTTTATTTAAAAATTAATTTTTGTTATTTATATAGTTCATTCAATGCAAAAATAATTTTTTTTAAATTTTTGTGCATGACGAGGTTTATAAGACAAAATTAATTTTAAAAAAAATTAAACATCAAATCAAACAAAAATGTTTACAGACAAACTCTTATTTAGGTGTATAAATATATTTCTAAATTTCTCAAATGTGAAACCAAAGACATTAAAAATAGAATTAATTCCACTTCAATTTTTGAAAAAAAGTGACACTAAATGGTTTTTTGGAATATAAATTTTTGGGCACCAAAAGTAAAAAAGGTTTGTCTCTATAAATATTACCATTTTAAAAAAATGCATTTGGTTAACAGAAGTGAATGTACCCAAGGAAACAAAAAATTTCAGTGTGTCGTGAAATGTTTATAATTAATCAAGTAGTATGAAGTTGTTATTTGGGTTTTCAAATTTGAAATATTGATATGATTTTACACTTGCAATAAAATAAATAATTAGCAGCTTGTCATTCTTGAAATGAAAATAGAGAGAGTGCAATTAAGCATGCATGACATCGAAAATTATTAGTCAAAATTATAATTAATTAGCTCAAATTAGAGTTTGACTTGTGGAGGAGTGAAGGTATAATGTGTGATTTGATTAAGCATTAAACATATTTGAAAACTCTCATTTTATTTATTCATTAGAATCAACCATGATCAAACTGAAGAGGTATATCAGTTAATTTAATTAAACTAATATATATATGTACGTGTGTATATTTGATGCCCGAGTTCATCTCAATTGTTTGCCATCTCCTACAAAGTAAAGGTCTTCATTTTTCTTTTTAAAATTTTATTTGCGTTTTACCTTTTGAGACTAAAAAAGTAAATGGTGAAGTTCATGTGCTTTTAAAAAGAAAAATAGGATTAATGATAAATTATAATTTGCTTGTGTTTTGAGAAGTGTCATTCATCACTTTTAAGATTTGTTTAGTTACCGTTTAACTACCTCAAATATTTTACCAAAACTTAAAATCTTGGGAACATTAAGTCTGTTTGTTTCACATATAATTTGAAGATTTTGTAATATTTTAAGACTCTTGTTAATATTAAGTAGACTTCAACTTATAATGTCAACTTATTTTAATAACAACTAAGAAATATTGAGGATATATATAAACTAATTAAGAATTAAATGATTTTTCATTTTATAGACGCAAGGATAACTCAACCAAGACTTTCCAAATCGAACCAGCCCATTGGTATTTAATAGAATACTAACTAGCTAGATTGCATGATTTCTAAATCATAACATAGAAACCTTTCTTTTGTCTCTAAATTTGTAATTTTACAAAACTTAAAAATTTTAATGTAACATAAATACACACACTTCGATCATTGAAACTAAATCGATTGAATTGTGATCCATTGATCCGATAACCTCTTCAAAGCTAGTTTTACAGCATTAAAGAACACTAGTGGTTAACAATTTTCTCTCATTAAAGAAAATATTCAAAATAAACCAATTTTTTTTTTTTTTTAGAGTTCCATCGCTTTTTTTTTTTTTTTAATTCTTTGGGTTCATATATATATGGGCAAACCTTAAATTGAAGTTGGGCTCAAGGCCCAAACTGAAAATTCAGACGAGGCCTAGTCATCTCTTTTATTATTATTTTACAAGGGGAGCCCACATCTACCCACATCTACTAAATGTAATTGTGTTAGGTTGTAGGCGAATGTTGCGTGGGCATGTACCACACACAGTATAATGTATTAATGTTAGATGGAACATTTTATGATGAGCAAGGATACCTAATTACTTTGTTGGGTAAATAAATTTTGATAGAGATGCATGTTATACATTTTTTATATTAAAAATTATGGTCCCTTTTCATAAAATCATAAGATGCATTAGACCCATACTTTTTTGTTGCACTATGTAATAATCGACCTTTCGACGAGAATAGATAAAAGGTGTTAAAATTGATTCCCAATATGGATCTTAAAAATCAATTTATTTGGAGTTGCTACCAAAATTTTTAATAGAATACTTTGGAAAACTAATTTAAAACAAAAAAGAATAGGCAAAATGGTTTGCGAAATAGAATATGGTCTTAAATTTATCTCAATTATCCTTTATTGACATGTATACTTGTTAAACAGCGGAGACAAAAACGACAATAATGGAGCAAACAGATAGATATTTACAAAGGGCAGACTTAACCTAGGATGAAAGCCTAGAGTCTACATACTCCGTGATAGGCATCAAAGTTCACATAGTTCGACCAAAAGGTGTGTCTATTAGTTGATTATTTATAAATTTTGTGATGAGAACAGGAGGATTTAAATTAAACAAATTTTCTCAAATAAACGGAATTGGAATTTGGTTTGTGTGTTTTAATTTACAACAACTTAATTAATCTATCTCTCTTGATTTCTTCATTTTTTCTTTTTAATTAAGTTTATTTTATTTTTTTAAATTTTGAATTTCAAATCTTTATTTTGAAATTTAAACGAAATGATTATGAGATAAGATTTTTAGGATTTTTATATTGTATTCATTTTTATGATTTCTTGAATTTATGTATTTTTTGGATTTTTGGTTTTTATTTATTTATTTTTATTTTTAAAATTAGAATTTATTTGAAACTTAAAGTAAAGCTAAAATGAAAAATAATCTTAGGATTTTTAGTTACTTACTAAGTAAGACAAACATCCCTATTTTCTTTAATTAATTCATCCCAATATTTTAAATGTTAATTTTTTTGAAACATGAAGAGACTCTAGGTCTCACGCAATCTCTACTAATTAACCCTTGGATGCCTGAGGAGAAGAGTGATCTCATTTAGGAACCCAAAATATAGAATAAAATATTTGAAAATTTGTTTAGTAATTTTTTTAATGTATTTTTATGGATTTTGGAATCTGAATTATTTTAGTCTTATTTTTAATAGGATCAATTCCCCAAAATTTATGGAGACCCAAGTCTCATATGACATTTTTTAATTAATTAAATTTTATAAAACCCTGACTTATTTATTTTGTAAATAATTTAATTAAAATATTTGTCTTTGCATTATTATTATTTATTTATTTATCATCATTATTATTTTAAAATAAGTATGTACTAATTTTTCGGATCTAAAGAGATTAAAATCTCACATGATCCCAAGCATCAAGGAGAACAATATTCTCATATGATGATTTCGTAAATAATAGAAAATATTTAATTAAAGTATTTATTATTATTTTTGTTATTATTGTTATTTAAAACAAGTATGTATTAATTTTCGGGATCTAAAGAGATTAAAATTTCATACGATCCTAAACACTCAAGGAGAACAATATTCTCATACGATGATTTTGTAAATAATAGAAAATATTTAATTAAAGTATTTATTATTATTATTTTTGTATTATTATTGTTATTTAAAACAAGTATGTATTAATTTTTGGAATTTAAAGAGATTAAAATTTCACATGATCCCAAACACCCGAGAAGAACAATATTCTCACTCGATGATTTTCTTAGAATCTTGTTTATAAAGCCAAAAATTAATCTCATATTGACATCATAATAATAATAATTAATTAAAAAAATCAGCAGAATGGAAACATATATATATATATATATATATCCATACATACATATATATATATATATATATATATAAACACATATGTAATAATATATATAAACATGATAAAAGAGGAAAGCAAGCATCAGGAAGCAGGCATAAGGAAGAAAGGAAGCATATATCTGCATATACATATATATATATAAGCATGGTATGAGAAGAATGAAAGTATCAGGAAGCAAACGAAGCACATCCATGCACACACATATATATATATATATATATAAACACATATGTAATATATATATATATATATATAGGCATGGTATGAGAAGAATGAAAGCATCAGGAAGTAAATGAAGCACATTCATACATATATATATATACACCTATATATATATATACATATATATATATATATATATATATAAAAGCATGGTATTAGAAGAATGAAAGCATCAAAATGAAGCACATCCATGCATATATAAATATATACATTTATATATATATAAACACACATGTAATTTATAAGCATGATGAGAAGAGAAAGAAAGCTTCTGGAAGAAAAGAGCATACTCTTTCTCTCCTTCACGGCACCAGAGCAATTTTTTTTTTTTCTCTCTCTCTCTCCTTCACGATGGCTTCTCTCTTTAGAATGCTCTTATCCTTTCTCTTGAACCTCTCTTCTTCTTTTTAGAATGCTATCCTGTCTTTCGGCCAGCTCCACCAAGATAACCTTCTTTCTCTACTTCACTCTCCTTCGCGGCACTAGAGCAGTTTTTTTTTTCTCTCTCTCTCTCTCCTTCACGGTGTCTTCTCTCTTAAGAATGCTTTTCTCCTTTCTCTTGAACCTCTCTTCCTCTTTTTAGAATGCTATCCTCTCTTTCGACCAGCTCTACCAAGATACCCTTCTTTCTCTACTTCTCTCTCTCTCTTTGCCGTCTTACTATCTTCTTCGAGTCAGTCCGTGGCCTCCTCTCGGTTTATTCTCTTTTCTGTCCATCCTTTCCCCTTAACTCTCTACTTTTCCTAAGTTCACCTCGGTTCATAACACCAAACAATTCTCATGATCCCTTCTGCTCGTGAACGCTGAAACAGGGGTGAACCTTTCTTCCTCAACTAACCATCCCTTCCATTTTTGCTCTGCTTCTTCTTCACTCATCAGCCACAAACCTTCTCTGCTTAGTTTCCTTCTTCTCTCTTGCTCTCTTCATCTCCAAATATTAGCTTGTTGTTTCAGACTTTTTGAGTGTAAAGGGTTAGGGAAAAAATAAGGTGAACTTTAATCGTGTTGTGTAAGCGTGAAATTGGTCTTCGTTGGCTCAATCACCAAGAGTAGCCACGTTCACCCTCCTTCTTCCATATATAATCAAGATTAGAGATTGACCCCCCAAAACACACTCACAACAGCCAAGCACTCACTCAACCCCCTGTGAGAGAAAGAGAGAGTTGTTGAGAGAAACAATGTTTTTCTTGTACCGAAAAGAGGCAGTGAGATTACAACGAGCTATTGGAACCAATTTGGTTCCTCTTGATCTCAGTCTCTCATCTTGGCTTTCTTCACCCCTTTTCTTTTCATCTCTACTTAGCTTCTCTTTTATAGGACTTCAGCCATCACGTTAAAAAACAAAAGTAAAATATTTTTGTGTCTCTCACTTATTACAAAATTGTCATTTTAGTCTCTCATTTATTAAAATGTTCAAAATGGTCCCGTACTCGTTGAAAAATGTCACGTTCAATCCCTAATTTTTCCAAAAAAATACCAGATTTAGTCAATTGATTTAGAGTTTAGGGTTTATTAGATGGATTAAATTTGGTAATTTTATGAAAAGTGAGAGACCAAGTTTAACATTTTTTTAAATGAGTAAGGGACTATTAAAATGATAATTTTGTTATACGTGAGAGACTAAAAAAACATTTCAATAAATTAGTTGCATTTGTTTCTATATTTCTTGTTATTAATACTATTAATTGTGCTTTTGTCCATTCAGAATTGAGACAATTATCTAATAAGAATAAAAGATAGAAAAATTAACAAAAAAGGATTATGAAGGAATGGAATTAACATGTCAAATAAGAATAGATTTACCTATATTCCCAAAATTAAAAAATGGAAAAAATACACAAAATAAGGAATTGGTGATAAGAGAGATAAATATGATGGAAGCAATGAAAAAGAGAAAATGATGGGACATGAAGAAGAAAATTTACATGAAATTAGACAACAATTAGCACATATAACTATAGGATATGAGGAAATAGGAGAAAAGGAGATTAATGTCCAACAAAGTGGAATAACATCAAGAAATTTTGGAAATCAAGAACCTCCAAATCCACCAAACTTAAATAACCTAGAATATAATATAAATACTGCAAATAGTAGTAGTAATCAAATAGAGAAGTAGTAGTAGATCAAATAGAGAGATAAATGTTACACCCCAAACCAGAGGGATGTGACTAGCACGAAGGGTGAAGCATACCTCACCTCCATGAACCACCAGAAAGGCATACAACATGATCAAGTTAACCATAGATTCTTATAAGGGATATATGTAATCTTATTAGTTGGTTAATATATACAATCTATATGGACTGAAGATAAATAACTAATTCATGTCATGACTTTTTTGTGAAAATTTTAGCAGAGTCTCCCCTAAAATATGAATTTCTCAAAATTTCAACAGACATACATGCACATCAAAAGTAAAGAGAGCTCTACTCTCACAAAAGTTCATAACTAAATAGTCCAGTATATATATAAAACATACAAAACCCTGCTTGTGATGCATGGAGCTACTAGAGTTCAATATAAACAAGATTTACAACAAAAGAATATCCTTGCCCTTGCAGACAATGCTTGGCTAACCAAAAGAAGTCCATCTGGTCGCTACATTACAGCGGAAGGTCTAGGCTTAGTGTTGCTATTTGAAAAATGTAAAGAAATAAGGGTGAGTGACAAACACTCAGTGAGTAAATACCACTAACTATACCAAGAGGGCAACAAATAAATGGTAGAGTTTTTCACAAACTTTTGATCATTTCAAATAAAACCATAAGTCTTGAATTGTAGTAGAGAAGTCATACTTTTTAATGCCAATAAAATCTTTCCTTGCTTAAACATAACACATTGAAAAGTAATTTCAAATCCATAATTATTTTAAATATAGAATTGGAAGACATCCCACATAATCAATGATAAATCGTAACCAAGCATTAGCATATGCAAGCAATAACAGTTCACTATAGTATAGTAATAAATAATAACCAAGTAGGCTCACAATCAGTTAGTAATACAGTACAATGCCTCAGTACAGTAATATAGTACATGGTGTACCATGGCCAATGCCTATTTCCATTAGTTGCAGGGTTCCATGTTATATGTTTTTCCCTAAAAATATTTTCTTTAATAACAAATAACAACATAATTCAATTTCAAATAGATAAACAGTAATATTTCAATCTAGGAGATTTACAATAACTAACTTCATTTAGAAATTCTATAGGAATCATATATAGCAATCTATTATTTAAATCTTGTTGAAAATCATTCAACAATTAAACTATTTTCAATAGTTGATACAAATATGAACAGATCACTACATAAGAATTTCCATAATATTTGTCAAAGTTTTCAAAATAGTTTCAAAAGGAAATAATATCTTTTTAAAAAGTTTGTTCCCAAGGCAGTAAAGCATACAAATTTACATTGAATCATAGAAAAAAAACTTAGAATGCAGAAAATAGGTATAGTCAGTAATATCTACTCACCTGAAAATGGATGTACCAACCTCTTCCTAACTTCATTTACAATCCCCATGGTGACAATCAATTCTAAACACCTATAATATTAAGCAAAGTACTCTTAGCCTTTAATATCCATGAATAAGCTAACTCATTATGTCTATCTATTTTATTTAGTTATTCATTTGCTTCCTACCCATAATGTAAGCCTCATTGGGCATGACTATTAGATTCCTAAACATAATTTTCCATAACCATCACTAACTTTACTAAGAAGTCCCAATGTCAATAGGAAACTTAATTCCTATAAATTAAGAACTTATATTTCTACATATATTCAAGTAATAAATGAATTTTTGAATTCACTAATTGCTAAAACTCAAACCAATCATTCTATTTATACATATTCCATTCTTAAATTTCTAATAACATGATTAGACAATTAGTCATTCGCAATAGGCTAATCCAACATAGTTTTCCTTCTTATTAACCCTTCCATAGGTAAGAAATTCAAGGAAAATTTTGGAAAATTATCAAATCTCCTTACCTCTCAAAATGATAACTTCTAATTCACTAATTGCTCAAACTACTTCCCCTATGCTGTTAATTGAAGCCCTAAGTCTCAAAAAGTTTGATTAGGTCCTTTAAGAACCTTAACTTCGTTGTAAATTAGGGATTTTCCAAATTAACCTAAAATTCATAATGTAACTTCAAATTAAGAGAGAGGAATGGACGAAAATCATATAAGGAGGAAAAGGCGCAAATCACTTTTGAAAATCACTCACCAATTTGTGCCCAATTTGAAGAAATTCAAAATTTCCCCCAAAATTTGAACCTTAACGTAGACCTATGAGTAATTCACTAAATCTAAAGCAAATTTCATGTTGTTAATACACAAAAGTCAGAGGAAAACTCTGAAATCAACCTCAAGAACAAAACCCTCACCAAATATCAAACAATCCCTCTAAATTGTGATTAAAATGTTGCTAAATGAACTTTACACGTTGACAAAATAAACATCGCTTTTTGCATCATTTCTAGTGAGATTTCGTCCAACCCACTCTGGAAAAGTTAAGGGGAATGATCAACAATCTTGAACAATAACAAATCACATGATGAGAGGGAAGAATCGCGATAAAAAACTCTACCACAGAAGGAAAGCATCGTGCAAAGAAGAATAAGATGGGAGGGGTATTTTGGTCCTTTCACAATTAAATGAGCCACATGTTAGTAACATAAAAATGTGGGAGGTTAAAGAGTTAGGAATTAAACCTTGAACACATTGGAGGAGAAGAGTAAGACTTACCATTGAACCTACCTCTATTATCAAGATAAATCACCACATCATTTAATCTTGTACTTGCTTAATTTAATTATTTTTCCACCTAAAATAACTTCTTTTATATATATATATATATATATATATTTTATGGTTATTACAATAAATATTAACCTTAATCTCCTAATTTAATACCTTTGTTTATCTGAAGTTTTATTATCTGTTAGTAGTAATGAAATTATATGTCACGACCTTATCCAACAAGACGTAATTGGCATAGCAAACAAGGTATCCCTCGTCCTTGTCAGCCTATTAAATATCTCAAAGACAGTAGAACTTAAACTAATACATAGATCCTTATCTAAAATTTCTATAACAAAACAATTTGACATACAACAAAATGGAGAGCACTGCTCTGCCACATATGCATATAACACAACCTATAACTATGAAAATTACATCAAGACATCTAGCCTATATACAAACGAACAATTAAGTCTAATTACAAAATGTACCACAAGAAAATCGTTGCTTTGGTAATAGGCTAGGCTCACTAAAAAGAATAAAAATACCACAATTCCTACTCCGTAAGTGGGTGTTCTGGATCGGCACTGGGATTTGAAAAATGTTAAATAATGGGGTGAGTGGAAACTCAGTGAGTAGATAATACTAATAATGTAAGAAATGGAATAAACTGACAATGGTAAGGTTTATCACCCAAAACTTTCAATGTTTAAAACTAGATTACTTACAGACGTAAATCAACAGTTCCAAAAGTAGAGAAAAACCATTAACAAAATACATTGGGAATCGCCTATAGAGCCAACCAATGTTCAAAATACAAAACTAGCCTAAAGTTAGTAAACTCTTATTAGAGCATTTACCCATTATCAGCCTTAAGCTCTGAATAATTATAATAATGGCCTTTAGCCTCAAACAGAATATGAAGGTAAGACATCAACCTTAACTATATCAGAATACCAATCGCTGTGCACTATGGCTAACATCTACTGCTATTAGCTACATGGTTCTATTTTAGAATATTTCCAAAAGTTTCTTAAATATAAAAAAAAAATACATATTCAGAAATCAAAATTTTAGAGTTAGACCACTTCAGAATTTCATATTTAATTAATTCTGATGATTCAAAAATGTAGAATCATAAGTCCATAAGCTAATAAATTTTCCAAGTATCAAAATATGCAATAAAATTTATAAGTTCAGAAGTCTGCCTCCAATGTACCAGAGATAACAAAAATTTATATTTGAAAATATATAATTCAAATAAAAAACCTTGCACAATTAGGGTTATCTACTCACCTGATCGAAGTACACACAATTCAACTTCCCTTACTGCGGCATAAAGTGTAATTGCTATGTCCCTAAATTCAAATGATATACCTTTAATATCATATTCTAAGAAACATCTAAACTTAAATAAATTCTAACAAATTCACACAATGAGTTGGCCTTTAATATCCATTATGGTACTTCATGCTTTTCTCTAAGGTCATCCGTTATTTCTCATGATGATCTCAATAACCATAATTAATACAAAATTTCGCATGTACAACATAATTACTTTGGCCACCTAAATGATCCATAAATTTATCATTTCATCCTTTTCACCAACCAACTCAATTAATTTACATTAAAATATTTCAATGTCTTTAAAAATGCTCATATGCCTAAAAATTTTACTTAATTCCCATCATTGCCTTTTTTACCCATTGGATCAACATTTATTTCAACAATAACCAAGTAATTTATTTAGTAAATTATAATCACTTCCAATGTGCTTTCATTCATCGGGTTTCCTCTAATCAACAATTACATATAACATAATTTGAGGAAAATTCCCAAGTGACTTACCACTTCAACAACAATTTCCAACAACTTAACTTATTCTCCTTGAGGTCCAATGACACTGAGAAGTTAAGAAATCTCCATATATCATCGTTTGACACACTGAGAAATTGAGAAATTAAGTAATTAAGACACTGTTCATGTATTGCTCATCTGTGATGGGAAAGCCTAGAAGAAGCTCAATTTCTGATTAGTTTTCATGAAATGAAAGGCTAAAATCCATGGAGAACAAGTTGAAATAATGATTAATATCAAAACCCCCATCAAAATTGGATTAAATTTGCCTAAATCACAACTTTTATCTCAAAGAAATAACCTACCTTCACCGCCACTTTCATTGGATTTTTGGAGGTTTTTCGACTACCCCAAGTAGCCAAGGTTTATGGTGAAGTGTTAGGACGGTGGTGCCGGTGCAATTTGGTGGTGAAAGAGTTTGAAATTCAAAAATGGATGGAAAAAGAGAGGGAGGATGTGTCAGGGAGGAGAAGGAAAAAATGAAGAATAAGATAAAATGAGGGTATTTTGGTAATTTTACTATATGGGGACACGTGGCAGCCGAGCAAAAATCATACTTTGATGTAGGAGAAGGAAGTCAAGCGTAGGTCCTAATGGAAGTTTGGGTCAGGCTTAGCCACTTGAGCCAGCCTAGAATTAATAAATTTGGTTACTTAAATTAATATAATAGCTTTCAAGATAAAAATTTTAAATGTAAAATTTTGGAATATTATACTATATTTGTTTGTGTAGTATTATTAATGGATTCTATAAATAGAGTTGAACCAAGAATATATTGTATAAAAATAAATAAAATTACCAAATAGCTCTTATATACCCTAAGAACAAAAATCATTAGTAGCTACATCATTTATATTAGGAGAAGAAGTAGATAGTACTTATAATCAATTAGATTCGACAAATATGTTTTTAATGAAACAATTAGAATGTTTTATATATCAAATATAGAAGAAGAAATAGACAACTATGCATCAGAAGGAGTAATAGAAAGAATTCCAGAAGAAGCTAAAAATATAATAGATAAAGAAGATCCATGATATAGAATGAGAAGACTACGTGAGTTAGCTAAGCCATTAGAACAAAAGATTCATGAAATAAAAATAGAAGTATTAGAATTAATAAAAGAATTAAATGACATAAAATATTATGTTTAGAATAGGACAAGCTTTAGGAATAAAAAATAAAGAAAAAATAGTAAAATAAATAAGGAAACAAAGTAAATATGATTAAAGCTATAAGAGAAATAATATTTGAAGAAAAAACAAACTCCTAATGAATACATATACTATACTAGAATAATAATAGAAAAAATGCAAAAAAGGACAAGAAATAATTAATAATAATCTATGGACAATATTCAATGAAATAATTAAAAAATGAAAATAAAACAAAAAATAAAGGAAAATAAAAAGTAGATGAAGAAGAAAAGATAGAAAAATTAACAAAAAAGGATTATGAAATAATACCTAATATTTTGCTAAATTTAGAAAATGGAAAAAATACACAAAATGAGGAATTGACAATAAGAATGATAAATATGATGGATGCAGATGAAATAGAAAAAATGATAAGACAAGAAGAAGAAAATTTACAAGAAATTAGACAACAATTAACACATATAACTATAGGATATGAGCAAATAGGAGAAAAGGAAATTAATATGCAACAAAGTGGAATAACATCAAGAAATTCTAGAAACCAAGAATCTTCAAATCCATCAAACTCAAAAAACCTTGAATATAATATAAATATTGTAAATAGTAGTAGATCAAATAGAGAAATAGAATGAGAAAATCAGGAATTAAGACATAAGGAACCAATAAGAACACAATACTTCACATTTATATGAAACCACTTGGACACCAACTAGAAATAGTAGTTATACCTTTTGAACAATATGAAATAAGACATATACCTAATGTAGGAATGTCACTAAATCTAAACTTTAATTTAGGTAATAAAAAAAGAATAGAAGAATGAACAAAGGCACAATTAATAGCATTAATAACATGAAATATAGAAACAAATGTAGCTAATTTATTAGTAGAAGCAAGCTTTTATAGGAATAGTGTAGGATTGGTGGAAAAGTAAACCAAAAGAATTCATAATAAGTACGAGAACAATAAATGAATATGCAAATAGGAAAGAATTTTATGCTAAATTAATAAGACAATATGAATAATTATTGACAAATGAATTTGTAGGAAGAAATGTAGGAGCAAATGAAACAATTAAAATAGAAAAAGCTATAACAAAATTACATCAGACAAAGATTTGTACATAAAACCCATATGATTTGGACCAATATATATGTGAATATAAGAAATATTATTATGAAACAAGGTTACAAACATATGAGCAACAAAAATTTTATATGGAATTATTTTATAGAAAACTGCCAGAATTAATATTGGAAACAATAAGGATTATAAATAAAATTTAATGAAAGAGCCATATATAGACACTATGAGAAGAAAAGAAGATTATTTGAGAGAATACTCATATTATAAATGTAAAGAAGCTTGGAGAAATAGTAAGTATTATAAATCAAACAAATTCATATTAAAATGTGGAGAATTAGAAACACCTAACAAGTGAGGATGTAAAGTAGAGAAAAGGAAATATAAAAAGAGAAAAAAAATTTGAAACCAAATAAAAAGTATAAATTTAAGAGATATCCGAAATATAAAATTACCAATAATTATAAGCCCATAAAATATTTTGTTAACCCTAAGATTCAATGTTATAAGTTTTGATGATGACAAATAGTGACAAATGAGTTAGACATATAAGTATCAACATGTGCTTAATTGATTAATCATTAACATGTAATACTTTATACTTGAATCATCCCTTATATGAGATATACTTGTTCATATTATATCCAATAGGCTTTAGCATTATAGATAATCAAAATTGGATGTATATATATATATATATATTAATAGGAATCTCATATGCATGGTAAAAAATGTTTATATTCTACTAATTGTTATTAAAATTTGCATATTAGCTTGTAAGTTAGACTAAATATCATATGGTTATTATTATTTTGTTAAATTCATTTGGACTTAGATTTATTGACCTAATACATTTTGGTACTCAAAATATAAGTTTGAGCTAAAAAGATAAAAGAGATATGGATATTTTTATCATATACCACAAATAAGAGGGAATTTAAAAATGAAACCCATCTGAAAATAAACTTAAACATCTTTCTAGTCATGTATCATGTGCTTAAAATAGAGTTGAAATTAAGATGTTATGATTGTCAAAGTTTTAGGTATGGATATCACATTTTTTCCAGACCTCTAGTCATAATTTCAACAATATCTTACAAACTGGTAATAATGAAGTTTATTTCATATGAAACTAGACTTACACAGCTTTCTAGTAGTATATCACATGTGTAAAATTGATTTAATATAAAGGAGTTGTGAGCATCTCAATTTGCGGCTATGTATATCAATTTGTTATATGACCTTTTGTCACTCATTCAACAATATCTCAACAACTAGATTGAATTTTACAATGAAACTTGTTAGGATAAAAAATAGACTTACAAAACTTTCAGGTAATATATAACTTGTTCAAAATAAAGTTGAAATGAAGGAGATATGAGTATCTAAATTTGCGGTAATGGAATAAAGATGGCCAAGAAGTTAACAAATAGAGATACTTCCAACAATTAAGTTGTACAAATTTGAATTTCTCCTTGGCTCCAAATGGTTCTTACATTTTTGGGCTGTAAATACATGTCTCAAGAGCTCAGAAATCACATGAACAAAATGTTAGAATGTGATCTTTAACTTGTTTTATCTTTAAGAGAGAAATAAACATTATTGAGCTATCTCTATCATTTGTGTTATTAGAGCTTCATTTTGTATATCTACTCATTGAAAGAGTCTCTTAGGAAATATCATTCTTTTGCAATCTTTGTAACACAAGGGTAGTGTATCCCTTGGGAGAGAAAAACAAGTGTATGGAATCTCTTGGAAAGATTTTCCTCTAGGAAAAGAGGTGTTATTTGATTATAGAGAGAGAAACAACTTAGTTGAGTTGGATGTTGTAGAGACTCATAAGTGCCCAATTAAACTTATGAAATTAGTAAAGAAATCTTAAGAAGCTACTTGGAGACTAGATGTAGGCTTGGATTGGAACTGAACCAGGATAACTTTGGAGTTTGCTTTCTCTATTCTTATACACTTTATATTTTGAATTGTCATATTTATGCTTTACTTCTATTGTTGATATTTCACTTGAAGTAATGTGATCTCTTGCTAGAAATATTCTTTCATATTTACTTCAAGTAATCCAATTGTTGAAGTGATTTTATGATTGTTTTAACTTATATGGTAACAAGATTTTGAATTAAGTAAACAACATATTGGTGAATGCTCAGTTATTGGGAAAGAAATTTGTTATCATCATACTCTAAACATCTATATTAAATCTCTCTTGATTGATATAATTGTAGTTTTTGCTTCATACACTTCCAAGTATCTTTCATAACAGGTCTTTTGCAAAGCAATTTCAAAAAGCAACAAAATTATTGTAAACACCCAATTGACCCCTTTTTGGGTATTGTTGCCTTGTTCTAACATATTTCAAAAAGGAAGAAAATTAGATTATAAGAAAAAACCAAGAAAATGTCAATGTTATAATTGTGGACTATTAATACATATATCCACTAAATGTAATAAATCAAGAAATAGGAAAACTATGAATATGATTAAAAAAGCTGAGGAATATGGATTAGAACTAAAAGAATATTATGAAATATTAGGAAGTGAAATTGATAAGTCAAATTTAGAAAAATATAAAATGTTTATTGAAACAAAAGGTAATTTAGAAGAAATTGAAAGTGATTCAGAAAATTTTGGATCTTCTTTAATAGAAGATGAACATAATAAAATATACATGATGCAAGGAGAAACTAGTAGTAGTATAGAAAATGAAGAACAAGAATATGAACAATATGAAGAATTTTGAAATGCTGAACAAGGAATAACAAAAAGAAGAATGAAATTGTAATACCTATATAATATATATATATATATATATATATAAAAGATAAGTTATTTTAGATGACAATAAATAATAATAATAATAATACTAATAATAATACTAATATTTTTAGAATTGAAGCAGAAAGAAACTGCACTTGAGGTAAGGATAAGATTTACATGATAATGAATATTCAAAGAAGAAATTCAATAAGTGTTAAATATAATTGTAGATGAGATTAAATCTGAGTTAGTAGCTAATATGAGTACTTAAGCCTTATCATGTACATTTTTAACACCTACAACTGAGCTCCAGAGTGTACATACCCAGTATTTCAATAATAAATTTTGATATGATAATACTAAGTATTCATAAATAAATTATTAAAACACCATTATTAATATATTTTCTCTGTATTTCCCTCATTTTCACAGCTTCTAGCACCCTCACTCGTTGCTTTCAACTCTCTTCACCTCTAATCCATTTCTAGCCATAGTTTGGCCTTCCAGTGAACATCCAGTGTCACATCTTCCTTGCTGGCTTAAGGGTGTCCTCCAGCGGCCTTTAGTTGGCCGAAAATGGTGATAATTCCGGCGAACTAGGAAAGTTACAAAATTTAGCCTAAATGATCGAATTTTGATGCATTTTTCATCATTTAAGCTTATAATTATGGTTTTTTTTTTTAGTGAATTTTAACCAACACTCTACCATAATCACTGATTAATTTGATCAAAACAACTCCAAATCGAAGAGCCCTAAGTTTTTGGTATTGTTCACGTGAAGAGGAGGGAAAATTGAGCTCAATTCAGGGTAATTGTTTCAAATAGAGTCGGGACTTCACCTCTTAGGTAATTTTCACACCTCTTTCCCTTTGAATCACTAATCAGTTGTGAATTTTAGCTTTAAGATTGAAAAACCTCAAATTTTTTGTGTATGTGTAATCTTGCAAGGAGGTGAAATTCAAATTTTTGGACTTCTATAATATCATTTAGCATTTAGGAATTGATATAAGGTTATTTGAAGTTCCATTTTAAATTATAAGTCAAATTTCCAATTTTCCTAATTTTTTTTCTTGATTTTCATATAGAAAAAGGGAGTAAATTTAAATGGGAGACCTTATGTGGCTTGATTAAATAGCCTTGAATGATAATATAGGTTGAATGAAGGATTTTGGAATTTAATTGAATAATCTCTAAGGTGAAATGGGCATTGATGGTGTGTTATTGGAATTTTAATTAGTGCATAATGAAGTATAATAGATAAAACTAAGGGCCATATGTATTTTTGGAATATTATCAATGAATTTAGGCTAAAATTTAAGTTTTTTAAAGGCAAGAATGACAAGTGGAATTAAAGAAATTATAGGAATATACATTTTAAGATCCGAGATTTTTTAAGACAATGGGAATTTATATTATGGGCTAAAAGTGAATGAATGACTAGATAAATAGGTAGATCGAAGGATTAAATGGTTAAACTTCTTCATGAATAGTAGAGGTTAAGAGCATTTTATTTAAGGTTATAGGTGGCTAGGGCAATTATCATCAAGGGGATTGTAAACAGGTTTAGGTAGAGGTTGGTATGATTCTCTTCAGGTGAGTAGATGTTGATAATTATACTTGTTTTCTATATTTCAAAATTTTCTTTTGTGAATAGTGTTTTTACACACCCTAGCCTTAGGAACAAATTTCCAAAGATAGATTGTTGTCTCTTGAGAATTATTATGATTTCTTTAAATTCTATTGGATTTTATTATAAAGTTTCATTTACTATTGTGTTGACTCTTATATAATGATTTAAATACTGGTTGATTTTTAGTAACCTCTTGAAGATAAATTGTGTTTCATTTTTAAAATATTTGGACTAAACTGGTTATATCGAATCATGCTATCTATTATTTGATTTTTGGAAATTTGGGGTTTTACTGTTTAAGTATATTAGTAATGATTTTTATGGTTATGAAAAAAATTGTTTCTAGAAATTCATCTCATATAGAACCCTGTATCTAATGCTAGTAAGCATTAGCTATGGTCCATCATGGATTGTATCGCTATACTAAGGCATTGTTGTCATTCCACTGATTGTTCGTGAGCCAATTTGCTCACTACCGATCACTGAGTTGTAATGTTATTGCTAGCAATAGCTAGCATATGATTAATATTTTAATGTTTAGTTCTATGGGATGTCTTTCTACTGTAATGTTTTTAAAACTTAAAGTTTATAAATGTTTATCAATATTTTCTATTTTTTTGTAAAATGTCTTTGATTGATATAAATAATGAAATTTTTATTATATGCCTTATGTTTTTCTTAATTTCAATAATTATAGTTCTTGGGTCATTACACGATTTAAAGGTAACAATAAAATGATTGTAAAAAAAATAAAATTCCATCATCCTCGTCTATTTCCCTCTCGGTTTAGTGGTGTTTACTCATTGAGTAATTATCACTCATTCTTATTTCTCTATACTCTTTTAGATAGCAGTGCTAAGCTTGAACCCTCCTTTGCTATGTATATAAGAATATAAGCCAATATCCATAAGAGGCTTACAAGATCAAGAAGTCAAAGTAATTATGAAGAATATGATAGATGAACTAGACTAGCAAAGATACCAATAACTTCAAATTTAGTTGAAATAAATAGAAGAACCCCATAAATAGATCAAACAAATAGACAAGATGATTATGTATTAATAGAAGTAAAGAAAGATGGAGTGTGGCTCGATGTAATTGCATTAACAAATCCTAACTATGAAAAGAGTACTATACAATTAGAATATACAAATAATAATATAGAAATAGATGAACAGTGAACTAAGACAGACACTATAATAAGGTCTAATAAAAGAGACACAATAGAAATAAAATTATAATTGGATACTAAATTCAATAATGATATAACACATAAATTAAACCTAGCGTAAGATATTTTAGAATAGGTAAAAACTTATAGAATCTAAGAAAATAAAATACTATTAAATGTAGATAAACAAATAGTAATATTAGAAAAAGTAAAATTGATATAATTGAAATTCTACTAAATATTAGTAAAATTTAATTATGATAAGTATCAATATAGAAAATATCATGCAATGATCAATATAGGAGCTAATATAATAACAACTAAATATAATGTATTAACTTCAGAATTATGGAAAAAGGAAAAACCAATGAGAATGAGTAGCGCACGTAAAGAAGTTCATGTAAGAGAATTATTAGCCAAAAATGTACCAATACAAATAGGAGATTATGAGCTGAAAATTCCAATATTATATCAATTCAATGAAGCCACCCTGGATATTATAATAGGAATGGATTTTTTCAAAATAGTGTATGCCTTTGTATTTTTCACAAAAAACTTTAGTATTAACTCCACCATGTAAATATGAAGTATGGGCAATAAAAATAACAAGCCCATACAGTAGAACAAATGAAATATTCCATAAGAAAACATTAAATAGTGATGTGCATTTCTTACCAATAGATATATAGAAATTGAAGAAAAAAGAATAATAATGACAAATATATAAACGAATTTACAAACATATGTGCTTAAAGAATATAGTAAAGAAACTAGAAAATTATAGTGAAAACCCATTAATACATTGAGAAAAATCAAATCTAATAGTAAAAATATAGCTTAAAGACTATAGTAAGGAAATATCTAGTAAACCTTACCCATGGACAGAAAGTGATAAAAAATAATTTATAATGCATATAAATGGAATGGAAAAAATATGAATTAATAAGACAAAGTAGGTTAAATTATTGTTCACTGGCAATGATAGTAATGAAACATAGTGAAGAAAAATGAGAAAAATGTAGATATGTAGAATGATAATAAACATTAAAAACAATTAAATGATGTCGCAATTAGAAATATATATCCCATACCTAAAATAGAACTATTATTCAATCTTATAAATGGTAAACAAATATTTAGTAAGTTTGATTGTAAATCAAGATTTTTCCAGATAAAGTTAGAAGAAGAAAGTAAAAAATATACAACATTTACAACTTCGGAAGGATCAAGTAAATGGAATGTATTAGTTATGGGGTTCCATAATAGTCTAAGTATATTCCAAGAATATGTTACAAAATTATTATTACTAATAAGAGATTTTGCAATAATATATATAGATGATACTTTTTATATTTTCAAATAATGAAGAACATGAAAACCATTTATTACAATTTATGGAGTTAATAGAAACAAAAAGGATTGAATATATTTCCCAAAAACACAAAATTAAGAAAAGCAAAAATAAGATTCTTATGACATTATATATTAAAAGGCAGAATAGAATTACAAGAACATATAAGTTAAAAAGCAGAAGAATTTCCTAAAATAAAAACAAAAAAAGAGCTTCAATCATTACTAGGATTAATAATTAGGCAAGAAATATTATCCTACACTTATCTAAATATATTGCAAAAATATATAAATTAGCAGGAGAAAAGACAAAGTGGCAATTGGATAAAAATACTAGTAGAATAATTAAAAATTAAAAAATTATTTAAAGATTTACTATAATTAAGCATCCTAACTAAAGAACCTATAAAACGGATTATTTATATTGATGTATCAGAAAATTATTGGAGAGCAACATTATATCATGAAGTAAAGGAGTATAAATAATCCTAGATATGCTAGTGGCAAATTTAATGAAAGTCAAAGTAGATATCATTCAAATTGGTAAGAATTTTTAGCTACAGTAAAAGTAGTAGAAAATTTTGAATTATTAATAGTGAATTTCCAATTTATTATAAGAACTAATAACACCTAAGTTAAGCATTGGCTTGACAAACAAGTGAGTATTTCAAAATTGACTAACAAAGTGTTAGTAAAATGGAAAAGCAATTTAAATCATTATGATTACCAAGTTGAATATATAAAAGAAAAAAATAATTTGGTTGCTGACTATCTGAGTAGGGATAGAGCCTAATAAGTCGATATTCATCTCAATAATATTAATCTTTATAATTATTTATTCAATACTGGTGTTTTGAAGATCCATGCTTGGAGTACCTTATTGGAAATACCATGACCCAAGTAGAAGGATGAACAAATAAGGAAAACGAATAATAGATGAAGAAAACCCAAAATCGCAGTCCAATGCAAAAAAACCAAACAGTAACATTCACAAACATCTTTAAAGCCTAACAAGAAGCCCAATAAAAAATAAACTAAGACCAAAGTAGTACAAAGTCCATTCCTGAAAATTCCAACCAAATAGCTAGCTCAAGTAAATCTTAACCTTCAACCTCAAGTAAAACTCAATCATCCTCCTTAACTAATATTAATCCAAAGACCCTTGAACAATTCAAATATCTTAAGCTCCTTATTAGTAAGATGAACCACTTAAAAATCCTAGAAAAAATAGTCAAATATGTCTCTCATTATGCAATAAATAAGGCCATTATCCTCCCAGGAACCAGCCAAGAGCTTGTAAAAACATTATTTAGTTATGGTTTAATCTAAAAAATATATCCTTTTTCTAATATATGTAATTATTCCAACTTCCAAAGCTATCCAAGAAGCAACAAACATTATTTTGGAATAGTAACACAATATGTAGTCTATATTAGATGTTATTCAATAGTAACAAAAATAACTAAAGAAATTTTATACTCCAATTAATTTTATTAAATTTAGGACAACTAAGACACCATTCAAATATGAAGAGAAAGAAAAGGACAACAATCCATAAAAAGGCTTTATTTACACTATTTGCAAAATAAGAGCACAAGAAGTCAATATAATATTCCTAGATATTGTATTTTTTTTTTAAAGTTATTTTCCTAACCATAATTATCATCTTAACAAGAACAACTTAAGAACATTAAGGTATGGAATTCTAAACTTCTTACAAGAGATTAGGGGAATTATTTTATGAAATTATAATCAAATAGCATGATCTTATAATTTAACTACTAACTATGTTTGATAGAAGCATGGACCACTATGGAATTAAGCTTAGTCAAGGACTAAGAAGGGATGAGAACATTATACTTCTCACAGGGCCAATTACAAGGTTGCAAGTAAGAAGACTGAAATTTAACTTGCAAAGCTTTGTCGGCTACTTGGTGAATAAGTATTTTCGTGACCCTTACTACAAGCCACGGGAGTTGAAGAAGTGAATGACATTATTTCATTATACTAGATGTGTGGGCCTAATTTACAAGCCTAGATTGTGTGGGCCTTATTTCATGTTTGGCTTTGTAATTTTCCTTAGGCATTAAGTAATTTCTGTATCAGTTGTTTTCTAAGGAGTTGATTAATTTCCTTAGGCCTTAAGTAGTTTCATTATTTGTTCTTTACTTAGACATCACTTAGTTTCTTTATTTGATATTTCCTTAGGCATTAGATGATTGCCTAGCTTGTTATTTCCTTAGAGGTTAAGAAGTTTCCTTGTTTGTTTTCCATAGGCATTAATTTAGTTGCCTTATTTGTTCTTTACTTAGGCACTAAGTTAATATTAGGCTATAAATACTAGACTTTGGCATTGTAAGGCAAGTAGCTTTGAGTGATTGAATTATATCAAGTTTTCTATATTTATCTGCAAGTGAGGCATGTTTACATTCCTTGTTGCATTAGAAATTTGATTTCTTATCAAGGTAATTTCTACTTTGTGGTGACTTTTGTTCTTGTTTATTTCAAGCCTTATTATCAGTGTTTCTAAGAACGAGTTTCTTAAAGGTTCAGTTATGCAGGAGTTTAGATTTGATTATTACTTTAGTCAAGTGTGTGTTGGCATTTTAGTCTCTTTAGACCGGGGTTCCGCATCAACATTGTAATAGCATTAATTAAACTAAGGAAAAATATGCCTCCTGTAGTAAACAAAGGAAGGTTGTCCTGATCTAAACTGAAGAAGGAAAGTATGTGCAATAAAGCACTAGAAAGACCTTTGCATGAAATAGGGTAGAGTTCCTTCCATAACCAAATTTAAATTCGATCAAAAATGTTCCACGACTTAAGTTGGTGTTATATATCAGTAGTATAGTCAGCTGTCTCAATTATGGTATTTCTCAAATATGATTTTCAATTAGATTGTGTGCTTCATCAAATTTTTATTCAATCATTTGTACTAACTAATCCAATATGTTTTGAAGACACTAAATTGAACACAATATAGGATTGCTTTGATTGGTTCAAGTAGATAGCATTTTTATAATGTGAGTTTAATTCTTTTAAAAATACATCAAGAAAAATCATTCTAAAAAAACTAGCTAAAACAAAATTTAAAGATGTAATTATTGGAATAATTTTAGTGGATTAGCTTTAATCATATTATTAGAACAATTTTGTAAAATAATCAATTAGGCAATTAATATGAATCTAAACCAAGAATGGATTAGGTCCTTGTTAATAGTGGAAAATCAGTATTGGGTAAGATTATCCACTAGCTAATTGGGTAGAGACCCCAACCTATAACCAAAGCTTAGTTTGTAATTATCCAATCAAATTACTAAAAGAGAGAGAGTACTAGATTTAATTTAAATGAGTGTTATTATGTGCCTATTTTTAAAATTACTAAACTTATTTATTTTAATAAATCAAATAAAATAGGGTGATTGAGTGGTTTATAAATAAGACCATCAGTTACTTCAAGGTAATTCTAATTATAGTTATCTTAAATCCTTTCAAACTCTCTCACTCAAAATAAGCTAGGGTTTTATGGGTTGCCACACTCTTCCTTATCTTCTACATTGAAGATTTTTGCCATGTCCATTACACATTCTAGTCAGATCATTCTTATTTTATATCTCTTATTTTGATCATATTTAGGTATAATAATTTTGCAATTTGAAATCAAAGCCTCAAGTTCTAAATATGATTTTTTATTCCAACAAATTTACTGTTATTTATTAGCATGAAGCTTTCATATATGTATAAGCCATGCACATGTTACTAATGAAAAAACCCCAAATTTTTGGAAGCCAATTACATTAAACCAAAGGGGTTTTGGTTAAAACTATCATAGGTGTTTTATAGATTAAATAAATTCGAGTACTATAATGCCATAAACAAGATTAAAAGCTTCGATACATATGCTTATAGATGTTTTTGTTGAATGGTAGCCATTTGGGCACTTTTCAAATACAATAATATTATATTAACATCAAGGACAATGTATTTGGTAACAAGGGAAGCAACATGAAAAAAAAAAAAAAACCCTAAAATTTTCAAAGCGAAATTGGGCCAAAATGAAGGGAAGTACTTTGAAATTATGTTAAAGGTTTTGTAGGCCTCTAAAATCAAAGTAATATGATGCCTAAATCACCTATCAAAGTTTTAAAAATTAGGAGCTCAAAATGAGCTTAAACCTCTAAAAATTTCAAACCAAATTAGTTTCAAATAGTTATTTTATGGCCAAAATCATTGTAGGGGATTTGTAGATCCTTATACAAGGATTATTTTGACTCCTGAATTACCTTTAAAGCTTCAAATTTTGTCAATTCTAGAAACAGGTCGAAACTAGGTAAAAAAAACTCAGTTTCAAACTTGGATGGGTAAGGAAGACGAAGAATAGTATTGTTCATTGACACCCACTTGTGCCTTATGGCATGTGTGACATGTGGGCCTAGTTCCAGGGCCCATTTTGGCCTAAATTTTGGCTTCATTATTAAATTTTTATTTTCTATTTAATGGTATTTTTTTGGAATTTTTTGAAATAAAAAAATATGAGTTCTTGAATTTTATTGGTATTCTAAACTATATTTCAAATAGGTACTCTTTAAATTTTAGCCTAAAAGTTTTTTGCATATTCAAAGTGTGTCCTAGTACCATATATATTTCACACTCTTTGAGATGGAATACTTTGTTAGGCTAAATAATTTTTTGGAGAAAATTATGTCTTTATTAATTCAATGTTATGCTAAATTTAATTATGAGACCAATTTTTGTGTGGATTTAGTGAATTTGGTAATGAAAATTGCTATCTTAATTATTTCAAACTTTTTTTTGCATAATATACTCATCTATCATGGGTAACATGAATTGTTACAGTTGAGTAATTGAGCCTAATTGGTTATAGAAAATCCAAGTGTGTGCCTAAACGGGCAACCTGACTTAAAAAGGGCATAACTTTTTGCACAAATGGAATTTTGGGCTTATAATACCATTCCAAAAAGCTCATTCAAAGCCTAATGCTTAGGAAAATTGCCTTTGCAATTTAGTCCAATTTTGGGCCCAAATTCCATTGTTTTTATTGACTTTAAGACTTTGAAATTCAAGAAACTTGTTTTAGGCTTCATATAAAAGAATAACAAAGATTGTTTAAAGCCAATATTCCCTTCAAGAATGGTAACTATTCAAAGCTTGATATTGTCTATTTAGATGTTCTCTAATTTAAACAAAATTAGAGATTGAAAACATGATTGATTTTACATTCTTTGTAGTCAATCATGTAACCTTAAAATAACACGTCATCCAAAGTGTTTGCGTTTACTTGCTCTTAGGCATGATTAAGTGATTTTACTTACTTTGATGATCACTTGGACAATTGGCACCTTGCAATTATGAGCTCACCTATCATGTGACCAATTGTACAGGTGTTTGTTGGTTAATTTAATTAAGACATCCATCTCAAATTAATATTGTATAGTTATTACAAGGTAAATTACATTGGTAGTGGATACACCTTATTGGGGTAGCATTAACAATGTGATTTGATATTATTGAGGTTTAGTTGAATTGATGTCTTAATATTTCTTATACCCTATTAGTATGAAGATGTTAAAGACATTTGGTTGTTTAGGCCTTTTGATAAATAATGAGTTTTCTTGGTTTATTGTAATTCAGGACTCTTAGGCGGGATTATGATAAACAATCTTGTAAATATGGTTGCATAATGAGTCGTTTAGAGGAAACTTTGTTTTATAATTATGTGCTAACACATAATACATGTTTTCTAATTTCTTTACCTCAGCTTTTATTTACAGCAACTATAAATAGTTAAAACTCTCAGTAGGACAAACTATAATGATTTGAAAAGTCCCTAAAATTTGTTTTGGTAACTACACTGATGGCCCTAGCCCTGGGGTGGATATTTATTACACTTAGCAACAATTCCATTATTTTAGAGAGCCTTCTAAGAGTTGTGATACCATTAAAATTAGAATATGTGTGTGTGAATGTGAAAAGGCGTTAATGGAAATAACAGTGGAATATGAGAAGGCTACTCGGGAAAAGGTTTACGAGACCTCTTCCAATTTCATAAAAAAAACTCAATTTGACGAAATGTTTGGTGCTCAAAGAACACATATTGAAGCTTATGTACATAGAGCTTAAATCCTTCAGTAATGTTTTAGGAGATAAACCCTACATCTGACGCATTTGGCTTGATAATAGACCCGGCTAGATAACTAAATAGTTAATGAATCAGTTGAAGTTATTCTTTAAAAGGATAAACTTAAAGGAAATGGATAATACTCTTGTAGTAAATTCTTTAAATTTTAGATCAAGTTATGAGTTAAATGTAAGTTTGTAAAGAACTAAAGGCCCAAGTCCTAATCAGTGACAATAATAGTGGATAGCGAGTTAATGTAATATGTAAGTTAGCTATTTTGGGATCTTGTAAAGGTAAAAGATCTTTTATAGTAACTGGATCACAAGATAATGGATTGTCCCTTTGGCTATAGCTAATTTGATTTCAATGTTGTTGAGCTTGTCGTTCTCAATGATTTTTTGGGTTTTATGATTCTGTCACTAGATATGATATTATAATACTCTTAAGTGTTATGGGGGTAATTATTTGAGTCATATTTTTGGAAAGAAAAGTTAGTGAGTTTGATTGAACAGATCATCTCATACAACATTAACTTTTGGATTGTGTATAGACTTTATTAAAAGCAATTATTCATGCTAGAACTAGGTGTCGAGGGACAAGTGGGAGTCAAAGACTATTAAGTTAACCACTAACATGATAGTTTGTAACCCTAAGTTCCTTATTATGTTTATGCTATATTATAGTATGATATGCCAGATCCCTAAAAATTTTTAGCTACTATCATGGTTTATTTGTAGAACATATTTTGTTATAACTTATGCTTTATATTTTTTACCCTTTTGTAAAATTTTGTCATAATCTGTCACCATGTTTGAAAATTTTAGGATTCAAATTTGGGTTTTTCAAATTGGTGATTATGAGTAGGTCTTCAAGAACCAGTAAGGGGTTACTAGAGAAATCTAAAAAGGATTTTTAAGCCCAATATGATCATGGTGATTGTAATAAGGTAAAATGAATTAATTGTTCCTATACCATTCATTAGTGTCCATTAAATGACACTCTTAAAATGATTATAAAGTTAATTAGACTCTTGATAAGAGATCAACAAACCTCAGTGGATGGTTTTATCATAAATTGAGTACCTGATGTGTAAATTGAATGATCAATCTTGAGTTGAATCAAGTTTAGGGAAATATTATTGCAAGTTTAATGAGCTTATTTGCAGCCACAATTTTATTTTCATAATGTATCTTAAATGACATACTGTTAGTTTGAAATGGCATTAACCTCTTTGTGATGTTAACCTTTTAGCGTTAACCCAACATGATAAATCTTAGTAAAACCTCTTGTGTTCTTGGAATTCAACATTATTATGATAGGTATCACATCCTTCTAGTTTATCTTAAGGAACTCCTATTAATTGAGTGCTTATAGAATTTTGAATGCATTCTTATTCCTTTTGTGTTGCACCTATTTAGATAAGTGACAGAGAGGTCATTTAAACTTCTTGGGTCCTTAATATAACAAACCAAGGACTAAGATAGAAAGAAATTTCCATTTGCTTCCATTATTGGTAGCTTTATGTATGCTCAAGTAGACACTTGTACTAATATAACTAGTGCTATAGTGAACTTTGAATATACTCAAGTGATCCTATTTTGGATAATTAGATAGTTGCTTAGATAGTTATGATGTTACCTACAAGGTATTTGGAATCACATATTATGTTACAATGAATTTGATGCATTTGTAATTATTGACAATATGGATTCTAGTTATGTGATTTGATTAATTATTTAAAATATATTTTGTATGTGCATCTTATGATGTTTTGAGTGGAGCTATTTTGTGGTAAAGTGTCAAATAAATACATATAGCTACCTTAACTTATGTATACAAATTTATGATGTCTTGTAAGAGCTGTTCTGTTAAGAAGTATTAATGAATTCTTACAGTTCCTCAAGTTTTACGTGCATCTTTATGATGCTTGGAGGAGTTGTTTTGCTTATAAGTGTCAAACAGATACTTACAGCTACCTCATATATATGAGTGGATAGTATGTCGCTTATTTTGCTATGGCAATTTATCAGGGAATGTGGTCAAGGAAATGAAATTCTACTGTGTATGTATTTTTTGTCTTGACTATTTTGTTGCGACAGTGACTCTGTTATAGGCTTCTCTCAAAATTACTGGAATTTCAATTAAATTAAACTTTTGATACATAATTCCTATTTGTTGAAGAGAAGATTTGTGAATCTAATACACATATTGAACATTTTGAGTGATCCATTCACCAAGACTAACCCATTTAAGTTTTGGAAACTTTTAACTCTTGGGTATTTTGAAAATTTTGATGTTTTAGTTTAGTAGGAGTATGAGTTTTGTTCTTATGAGACACTTTGGTGTATTTTGGTATTTATAACATTTGTTTCCCTATTGAACTCAACGTTTATAGTTGTGCCAAAATTTTATATATAATTCAAAAATGAAAGTTTGCTGACATTTATAACATTGTTTTCTTTATCAAATTTAACGTTCTTGATTCATGGTTACATTTCTAGATTTTCCTTATCTCAGACACATTGGTTCACATTTATAATGGCCATATGCTTGTGGATCTATTGACCAAAGTCTTACCCATATTAGTATTTCAAGATCTTGTAACTCATATAGGTCTTGTTGAATCCTTGATGAAGCCTTGGTCTAGAAGGAGTGTGAGTTGAGTCCTTAAGAGACTTTTGTGGTGTAATATGACACCAAGATATCATTTTGTATTCCATTTTGTTTGGATATTAAAATTAAGTCTATAATAATATTAATATAAGTTGTTTCCCAATTGGATCTAGTGATCTTGGGTAGTTTCATTTTCGAATTCTGTATGGTTTAACATATACACATTTATGTGTTCTAGGAAATATTGATTACTTTGCTTCGTTGATTGATTGTCTTAATAATAATTGATTAATGCTATCTAAGTGGTAGATTGTTGGAATAAATTTAGTGGATTAGTATTAATCGTATTATTAGCAGAATTTTGTGTAATAATTAATTAGGAAATCAATATTAATCTAAACTAAGAAAGGATTGAGTCCTTATTAGTAGTGGATAATCAATGATAGGTTGAACGAGTTAGATTATCCATTGGCCCATTGGGTAGAGACCCTAACCTATAGCCTAAACTTAGTTAGTAATTATCCCATCAAATTACTAAAAGAGAAAGAGTACTGACTCAATTTAAATGAGTATTATTATGGGCTTATTTTTAAAATTACTAAACTTTTTCTTTGATAAATAAATAAAATAGGGACTGAGTGGTTTATATATAAGACCATCAGTTACTTTAGGGTAGCCTTAATTACAGTTATCCTAAATCCTTTCAAACTCTCTCTCATAAAATAAGTTAGGGTTTTATAAGTTGCCATACTCTTCCCTCTTTTCTACATTGAAGATTTTCACCATGTCTGTTGCACATTCAAGTTGGATTATTCTTATTTTATATCGCCCATTTTGATTATATTTAGGTATAATAATTCTACAGTAATGTCAAAAATAGGGTTGTCAAACCTATGTCATGAGCATGTTACTTGTACTCCACATCGCTCAGCCACAATGACGTTTTTATTATCTATATATAAATTATAATATATGATTACATGCTATATGTAATGTTTAACTGCATAAATCTATTTTTAATCTATGATTGGATTGACTTGATATATTACACACTCAACAATTTTGGGTGTTTTAATCTAAACTAATCGAATTTTAAGATAATGAAGAATTTAAATATTAATTAGTTCATATATATACCCAAAAATAATGAAAATTTTATATATTGTTAACATAATATAATAACACTTATACTTCTCATAAAAAATTAAATTTTTTACTTGTTTGGACGCAACAATATTTAAAGGTTATCTTATACTTAAATTTTAATATTATTAATATTTACTTGTTAATATTGATTATATTTCATCTTTTAATATACATATATGTATATTGATTCAACTACAATCAATCTAGTGAATTATTTACTAATGCTTTCATTAATTCAATAAATGGTTTGTTTTAAAAAAGTTTATTTTAATTTTACTATTTAATTATATATTTTAATAATTATATATTAAAAGAAGTAAACTCTTTTGAGTTTATGTTATGAGTTTATCTTGCTCTATCGAGCTAACCAAAACTTGCAAGTTTGACAACTGTAGTTAAAAAAGATATATTGAAATAAGATATATTCAAAATGTTGTGCTTTACATGGCTTCATTTCTTTTTCTAATTCACAAAGATAATTTACTTTTGAAGAACAAATTTTGTTCCTCTAGTTCACCAATAATAAATATAACAACCTTGTAAGATAACCAATAAAGGATCAAATTTCAACATATTTATTATCATGAACAAAGACTTGCTAATGCAAGTCAAACGAAGTAACCTTTGCACAACAAAGAATTAACATGAATTATTCAAAGTCACTAGAGATTTTAATGAATGCTGATACAACTTACAAAATTTTAATATTGCTTGAATGGTAAATTAAACTCTTATGTTTGTTTCTTGTAATTTACACTTAACATGGAGCTATGAACTTTAATGAATTTTTTAGTTTTAGGGAGAAAATTGCATCTTAGACCCCAAATTAATTACCATTTATAGATGTGTCTCTTTCAAGCTGTAATTTATGGGAAAAATTGAATTTTCATACCCAATTAATTTATGATGTTGCATCACTTTCAAACTAAGAGTAGGGAAGATTGCTATTGTGAATATTGATTCCATCCACTTAGAGTGAAACATGGTCTAAGCCTAATCAGAATAGGATGGCACAACGAAAGGACATAATGAAGGCCCGAGATCCCTAAACCATTGTACTCCACCTTGCGACCCCAGATGCCTCTCTTTCCCTAGCTTCAACCAATGGAGCCACTAGACTTGCATCGTCCTTCACGTTACACTCCTCATCATCCTTCGTAGGTGGGTTCTTCTAAAACTACTAGAAGCCTCTCCTGGAAATCGGTCTCGTGCCTACTTTGGAGAATGACGAACAAAATAGGGTGCTGTATAAGAGTGAATGAGGTAATGTTTGATCATATCTTTTAATTTACTCAAAAGGGGTATTTTGGCCAAATTTATATCATTCCATTCCAGTGATATCCAGTTCACTTAAATCAAACATGAAAGATCTTATTATTTTACCTTCTATAATATGTCATACCAAACATGACTAATCCCATGCCTTTTCCCATATATATTCCCAATCTCATTCCTATGCCCATTCCTATGCCAATAAATCCTACAACCAAACGAGGCCTTAGTAATGTATTGTCTAGAGCTTATTTGATCGCATTATGAACCACTCTTAAAACCATCTTACTTGTACCATATAACATATGTAGGGGTGAATATAGGCCCCACATTATTTTTTATAGACTCAAAATCTAGTCTAGTTTAAGATTAGGTTTCTGTTATTGACTCTAGGACTTAGTATGGCCTAGTTAATAACCAGGCCAAGCTGAGTTATATTAGACCCAAGTTAGGTTTTCTTTCTAATTTTTTAGAATTATATTTTATAAACAAATCATTTTTATTAATAAAAAACAAATTTTCAAAGAAAAATAGAAAGTTTAACATTTGAAAGAATAAAAAATAGAAAAAAAAAATTTAGAATGGAAAATAATTAAGATATTTAAATAATTAATGTTTGAAAAATTTATCATCAAACATTTATTTCAAATAATATAAAAAAATTATATAAAAATAAAATAACATCAGGTTGGGTCTTGTGTGATCGAGCTAGTAAATTTTGTAACTTTTTTTGAAAAAATTTGATCCAACATAACCTAGTCCAACATAATTAGGTTGAGTAAGTCATTGGGTTCATGAACATCCTTTATCACTATCTTTTAAACAAAAACTTTTACCTTCAGCTTACCTTCATATGCCTTCATTATAGATCAAGTTAGATAAAAATTCAACTGTCTAAAACATCTACTATTGCAAAAGTAAAATATAAAAAATTAAGGTATCCTTTTTTGCAAGAGATTATGTACATTATGATTTTGACTTGGGCTGAGTGGGACAACATGATGAGTTCTTTCCATTAATTGTTATTAACCAATATTATGACTTAATGCTTTATTTAATATTATTTAATCATATAAACCAAAAAAATCAAACACCACACATAAAGTAAGAATATACATATGAACATGATACAAATTACAATAATCAAATTGAACCAAATTACTTTTTCCTTCGCAAACAAATTAATTAAAACCAAAATTCAACTATACCACAAAATAGAAATCATGTTTATTTAATGCTAAATTTAATATTATTCAATCATACAATAAACTAATTCCTAAAAAAAAAAAAAACAAACACCATACATATAGTAAGAATACACTTATGAACATATCACAAATTACAATGATCAAATTCAACAACATTTTTCTTGGAAAACAAGTTAATTACAATCAAACATTATATTCAACTATACTAAAATTAAAATATAAAAGAAATTTATTTTCTATCGAGCTTTATGATGTAGAAATATAATGTCAATAGCATAATTAATCGTTTGTAGACCAAATAGAGTGAAATTGATAGTCTTAATAGTGAATAGCGAATGTTGATTAAGATGGTGAAGAAGCATGCATGAAGGCTGCACTTGACCATTAAACTTAGTCTGATTCCAAGTATAAGTGACATTCATCACTTGACTATATATATGCCTCACATTTTAAAAAATACTTTATTAATATTTTTAAGAGGAAAAAACTCAAGAAAAACATTTGAGGATATCTTTAACAATAATATTAATTTCAAGAAAAGATATTTGAATATGGATTGAAAATATTATGCTTTACTATGTCCTTTGATTGTCTATAGTATTATGTTGTGTGTAGTAGAAGAAAGACTAAGGTCTCGTTTGGTATGTGTTAATGGATTCTGATGGAAAGGGAATCTGAATAAGAGTGAGATGGAATGGAAAGGAAAGTTTCAATGCTAAAACTTATTTAGTATATTAGGAATGGAAATAGGAATGGAGTTGTAAAATATGTTTAGTAAGGTAGAGATAATGATAGAATAGGAATGATAATAAGGTGAAAAAACCAAAATGCCCTCTAATAAAAATTTTCTTTATCCTTGTATTTTCTTCAACCTTTCGATGGTACCAAGGGTAGGAGCAACATTCACTCCCATCTGTATCACTCTTGTTCTAGTAAGAGCAACAAGTGTCGACACCATTGGTTATCGTTGTCCGGCGATTGCTGACATGCTTTGGCATGAGGCAATTAGTTTGAGGGGTCTATTGCTTTTGGACGTGTGGCATGGGTGAATGATGTTGTTTGTTTAGAATATGACGTTCCTTAAGCATGAAATTTATGTCGATGGGGGTTGATGGTCTTTCAGCAAATGGTTTCACAAAAAGGCATCTTCTTGTCTATCTATCTATCTATCTCTCTCTCTCTTAGAAGGACTTCACATAAAGGCATCCTTTGTCTCTATCTCCATTGGTAGGGATGGGTAAGAGACAATTTTGTAAACCATTGCCCATTTGCAATGGAAAGTCATACCATTCCTCCATCCTCTAGATGGAAATCTCTCTCCTAGTATGGAAGGGAGAGTACTCAGCCATGGCACTATTCTTCAGTCCTACCAAATGTGCTTAAGAGTCTTTTCGTCGTCGTTTCCTTTACAAATGAACCCCTTTCATTTGTACCAAACATACCCTACTATAGAAGAGTTAAGGTATACATAAAAATCTTTTTTTTTTTATTTCTCTAATTACACTATGTACATTTTTTCCTAAATTGTTGCTTTGGACTAACTTTACATAACTTGATAACTTTATATATTCCTAAAGATACTTTATGTTTCAAGAACAAATTGTTAAGATATTTAATTTATCAAGGATTTGACTTAGATACAATTATATATATATATATATATATATATGCATGTACATATGTATGTATGTATGTATGTATGCATGTATTTGTTATTAGATTTTTCAATTAACAAGTAAAAAGTGCATAGTTAATTAGTAGTAAGATAAAAAGTGCATAATTTGATTAAAAAAAAATATATAATTTTTTTATTGAAGATTATACTCCATAAAAAACTATACACATGTCTTAGTATTAATTATATGCTTATCATACATTAATTGGAGAAAAATATAATAAAAATCGAAAAAAATAGATTAAGTATGGATATGTAGCATGGAAATTACACACAATGTGATCTAAACATGTTTAACTGGTCCACTTTGAACCTTAGTGAGATCAAACCATACTAAAATCAAAGTGTGAATGAACTAAAAGAACTTCATTTCTGCAAAAAATAACCTCAAAGTATCCATAACTGAAACAACAAAAAATGTGTTTACAACATAAAAGCAAATGTACAAACTCCTTTTAAAATTGAATATACTCAAATGACATGAGTCCTATATGAGCATTATTCTTATGAAAAACCTTGGGTGGTACTCCCTTAGTAAGCAAATCCATAATCTTGGATTTTATGCTAATATACTCTATAGACATCTGACCACTCTGAAGTCTTTCTTTAACAACCAAGAATTTAATGTCTATGTGCTTTGACTTCCTTGAGCTCTTGTTGTTATTGGAATATAAAAATGTTGACTTACTATCTTAAAATATCTTAAGTGGTCTTTCAATTCCATCCATAATATGTAGCTCAGTGATAAAATTTCATAGCTATATTCCATAATTGGATGCCTTATAACATGCTATAAACTCAACTACCATGGTGAAAGGAGTTACAAGTGTTTGTTTGTCACTCTTCCAAAAGGTAGCTTCTCCAGCATGGATAAAGATATAGCTTGAAGTAGATTTCATACTATCATGGCATCCTACAAAGTTGGAATTATAATACCTAATGATCTCTAACTTATCCAACCTCCTGCATGTGAGCATGTAATGTATTGTTCTCTATAAATATTGCATGACTTGTTTAGCTTTCTTCCAATGATGGATTCCTAGATTTGCTTAAATATTAGCCCAACATTTTAACAATGTACACAATATTTAGACCTGTACAAACCTCAGCATACATTAGAGTCCCTATTGTTAACGCATAAGGAATCTTTAGCATTTCTTTTTCCTCAAAGGCAATTTTAGGGCATTGATCAAGACTAAACATGTCTTTTTTAACCATAGGGTATCACCTTGTTTTCAATCTTGCATACCTTATCTTTTGAGAATCTTTTTGATATAGACCCTCTGTGATAATCCAAGAATACCTCTAAAGCAATCTTGATGTATATGAATTCTTAACACAAAAGTTACATCACCAAGATATTTTATCTCAAAGTTTCTTGCTAGAAATCTCTTACTCTCATACAACAAGCCTATATCATTGTCGGCAAGCAATATGTAATCAACATATAAAACCAAAAAAATACGCTTATTCCTACTGAGTTCATGGTATATACATTCATAAACTAAATTCATCTAAAAACCAAGCAAGATAACAACTTGGACAAATTTGTAATACCATTGACGAGAGGTCTGCTTAAGCTCATAGATATATTTCTCTAACTTTCAAACCACTAACTTTGCATTGCCTGATACATAGTTTTTTGGTTGCAACATATAAAGTGTTTCATCAATGTCTCTTGATAAAAGCAGTCTTAACATCCATCTGATGTAACTTAAGATTAAAGTATGCCACTAAGGCTATTATAATCCTAAAAGAGTCTTTCAATGAAACCTGATAGAGTCATTTTATAATTGAGGTATTCTTTCCACGTAAAGATCTTAGCAACATGACAAGTGTTATATCTCTCTACATCATCTTTGGAATCCCTTGTGGTCTTAAATATCTATTTACAACCAATAGACTTCGCGCCTTTAAGCAATAGGACAAGGTCTCATATGTTATTGTCCTTCATTGACTTAATCACTTCATTCATGGCATCAATCCACTTTTGAGAGTTAGAACTTTCCATGGCTTGAGATAAATTGATTAGATATCACTCTAATGTTAACATCATGTTCTTAGAGAAATACAATGTAATCATCCGAAATTGTATTTTTCCTTTCTTAAGTGGATTTCCTTAATGGAAATGGTTCTTTAGGTTGTAGAGTTTTTTCTTCTAAAACAACTTCTTAAACTTGTGCAGGAGGTTTCATAACATTGTCTTGATCCAAAATTGCTACTTGAACAATGTTAGGTATTATAAATTGTTCCTAATAACTGTCATTTGCAATTAAAGGAACATCTACATATTCCTCATCAATGACAAAATCCTTAACTCTTTCTCTCCGTATGAACTCAACATCCTTAATGAACCAAGCAACTGTTGTTTTAAAAATAGATTTAGTTATGGGATCATAAAATTTGTAACCCCTGGACCTTTTAGAGCATCCAATGAAATAATAACTAATAGTTTTATAGTCTAATTTCTTTTCATTTAGCTAATATGGCCTTGCTTCAATTAGACATCCCTAAATGTGAAAATGCTTTAAATTGGCTTTTTGCTAATCCAAAGCTCATAAAGGGTCTTTTCAGTTGCCTTAGTTAGAAGTCTGTTGAGTATATATGTTGTGATTTTTAATGCTTCTACCCATAGTGATTCAGGTAAGGTATACTGACTAATCATTGTCCTTACCATGTCCTTAAGAGTTCTATTTTGTCTTTTAGCAACATCATTCAAAGTAGGTGAACCAGGCATAGTGTACTGTTAGACAATACCACATTTCTCTAGGAATTTTGCAAATGGTCCTAGATGTTGTTCACTTGATCCATCATATCTAATGTTAGCACTGATACAACAAGAAGGGATGGATTGCTATGTAAGAAAGTAATTAAAATAACAAGTATTAAAATAGATAATATTTCAAAAAGTTTGTTTCCTAAAGAGGTAAAGGCGCACATGCTTCTTAAGGATAAATTAATCCGTAAATATAATAAGATCAGGTGAAGAGAATTAAACATAGAGATTTGTAATGGTTCAAATCATCATTGATCCTACGTCCACTCCCTAGCTTACATAGTAGGGAATTTCACTATCTAAACCATTTAATACATACAGTGGTTAACCTTACAATACAGGGCACAACCACCTAGCTTTTACACTAACACACTAGCAATCCTTAGCTATGGATCAATCATAGTCACTTTCTCACACAATGTGCTCTCTTACACTGAAGGATATGTGTACAAGAAAACATTGTCACTCTTTGAGCTAGTTTAATTGACCAAGTTTTACATCATCTTTTGCGAAATTATGAGTATTTATATTAAAGATGACCAACAACTTTATAACAGCTAGTTCTCTATCCTGGGAAGTTTTTTTTTAACAATGACACTGATTATGGTAAGTCTGGTGATGGGGGAAATCACACGATATAGAAATCTTTGGCAATCAATTCTTTGGAGTTAGTAATAATTAGGAAAGAAAATGTTTCCGTTAACTTGGGCTTTAAAAATCTTAAGCCTTATTGAGTTATCTTGTCTAGGTTTGGCCACTTGTGTGAATCTGCCAAACAGACATTTAATAGTTTGGTTAGATAATATTTTGACATAATCATTAAATAACAAAATAATAAATTTATTATTTCAACATCTACTATATTATTCATCACCAAAGTCAGATCTGAGCTTAAAATTCTTTTGCTAAGTTGATTCTTAACTTCAACCTTATAATTTCTAAACATGTCTAGTGATTGCGATTTATCATGAATAAGATTAAGGAAGTTATATCATGGAACAAACAAAATTATAAGGTGTACCACCTTGTGTGATAGTTGGTTCCTTTTGTTGTTTCTTTTGTGTTGTCGTATTAGCAAGTTCCTTATTTTTCTTTCTCTTATTATCTTTCTTCTTGTCCTTAGTAGTGAATGCTAAGTAAGCACTTGTTGTCCTTTCTTACATCGATCTCTCCTCTTCTTGGACACAATGTGAGATAAGCTCATTAAGTGACCAAGAGTTCTTTTGGCAATTATAGCTCACCTTAAATTAATTGAATTATGCCATAAAGGACACCATAACCAAATGCACTATTAAGTCTTTAGACAAGTTTAACCTAAGTTCCTTCAATTTTGAAGCAAGATAAGACATTTATGAAATGTTCTCCCTTACCTCATAGAGATATTACTAAAATTGTACTAGTTTTAGCCTTTTCATTCTTAACAAGATTTTGGGCACTTCATTAATATTCCATCTTTGGATAACATATTAACTTATAAGTGATAGCTTGGTGTAGTAATCAAACAGTGATAATAAAGTAATATGTCAAACAATAAATCCTCCTTGGGCTTATTTATAGCTTACATATAAAATTCTAAATAATTATCACACGCTTATTACCAAATATGCGTATGCAATTATGTTAAACATATACTTTCATTTAGGCCAATCAATATTTACATAAATTACATACAACCATTTATATATTTCAAAACAAATTAATTTTGGTGACTTTTTAATTAGTTCATCTCAATATATATACACACACACACATACTAACATTCAGATTTAAATTCCCAAAATTTTTGATAACTTGTAGCATGTTCTTATCAATTATAACTATTTGCTTCACTTTTTTTTTTTTTTTAAGTAATCAATGTGCAATGGACATAACTTAATTATGAAACATAAATCCATATTCAACCATGTAGATAAAACAAGCCATATATAATTGAAACCACAATATAATAAAAAAATTATATTTAGCTCTATTGCCACAATCATGCATAGGGTTCAATATCAATCCATTACCACACAATTATTAAACCATATATACAAATTGCATGTAATAAAATTCATAATCCATATGCGATCATAATGTTATATTGCCACAAATGCCAATTTTATATAAGAATCATATATATGTTTGCATAACATAATCTTGCGTCTATACTCATAAAAGGACAAATTGCCGCAAATCATATAAATCTGAATCCACACATGTCACAATAATCACCCTTTTGCAACCTTAATGTAGCAAATTACCAAAAGCAAATCATGTTTATGTGTGTATATATGAAACCCATAAGCTAACCTTACTTGCATTCATAATGTGTGTATATATAAACCCTAAAACTTTACTTGAAAAATTAATTAAGTCTTATAAGCCAAATCATAATAATAATAAAAATGATATTACTATAGATTTGAAAACAACTTGATCATTGATTCTTAATGATTTAAAATGAAGTAGGCTTTGATATCATGTCTTAGGGTAAAATTTAATATTGATGAAATCTTCATGAAAATAATATTTATCATGTTAAATCATTAAGAAGATTAATTCAATGTGGAAGCATACTTGAATTTATAAAACTTTGATCCTATGGCTATAGATCTTCCAAATTGATATGTATGAATCTTAGAAGAAGGCACTCTTTCATATCTAACGATAAAATATTAGAAAAGAAACCCAATACATATAATTTAGGGATACACATATTGCCCTAATTTCTAATCAGATCCATCATCAAATTAGAAATTAAATAATAGGATATATATACATAAAAATCTATACTTTATGATATATGTTATGATCATCCTAATTTGAAACTAAATTATATCACTTTTAAAATTTAGGCTTATCATTTAATATGATAGCATATAATGTACAATTATCTTTTATATAATATATATAAATATATATATATATATATATATATCATAAATACTAACAAAATGTTCATATTTATTTATATTAATTCATTTTTTGGAGCTATAAACCCCATCATGTATACTACAAATCTATATGAAGCATTTCATCACAAATTCATTTTTTAGAACTCAGTTGTAAGCAATCTTTTTTTTTTAATTGTCCAAGTCCTAGCATAAAATTATATGTCAAGTTGTATATACATATACTCACTAGTTGAAATTCTAACATCGTTAGCTTTTTAGAGTGATAGAAGATACAATATCTTGGAATTAAGTCATAATCAACTTATTTTTCTTTGTAAGTGTCCAAGTCTTGTATATAAATGACGTGTCTCCAAAATCAAACTGGTCTAGGTACACCAATTCTGCAATATTAAAACCTAAATGAAAACCATTATTTCTTTTATATTTTTTTTTATTTTTGGCCAGTGAAGACCATTATTCAAGCCTATGCATTTTGTCAAATTTTACTATGAATACATTCCTTCATGGAACAACCACTATATATAGTAAACAAAAATAGAAAAAAAAAAAAGCAATGTTAATTTCCCTATTTGATATTCTAAAGATAAAAAGTATCAAAATAATCTTTTTAAAATTGAAAAGGTGAACTAATTTGATCTCTCTAGAGGACCACTTTAATTTTTATGGAACATTATTTTTAAAGGTTTTCACTAGTAGAAGACTAAAATGATCTTAAGAATAAAATTGAAAAATTTGAATTATATTTTTCCCAATAAAGAAAATGCCATCCATGCCTAATACATATGTAAATACACAAACATATTACCTCATGTTTCCACGTAGGATTATGTCTTTACTCTCAATCGTTGAATAAAAATTAAATGGTCTAGGTTTATAGACAGCAAAAATGCTCATATTACTTAATATAAAATTTTAATTCTTAATCATCATACAAGAAGAACCAATCTTTTAAAGACAATTTAAAGGTAGGAAGAAGTGCCATAAATTGAAGTTAACAAACATGAACTCCACAGAGAATAATGGGCATGTGTTGGAAACCTTACCTAACGATCGCTATGATGATGGTTGCCTATGGGCCATGATTATATGCTCTAGTCAATTAAACATTTCCTTTTTACATGCTGCAACAGAGCTGTACTTGTTTAATGTCATTGCTAAATTAGAAGGAAAGGGTGGCTTTGTTTTGCCCATTGAAATTGCTTCCAGACTTCCCACACTGAATAGTAATAATCCAGATAGTGTGGTATGAAGGCTCGATCGGATGCTTCATTTACTAATGGCTCATGAGCATCTCAAAAGAATATGGTACTTCTTTATCTTTTGTGTTGCCCAGTATCTTTAATCATCCTTATATGTCATAGATTTTGTAAGCTATCAATGCTAAACCAGGCAACCAGCACCCAAGAAAGGGTGAATTGGGTGTTTATAGAACTTTAGTTCTTTTTCAGAATTTGCTTTACAGAAATCTTTGTTATGAATTATATTTTGAAAACAAAAATATCTTGAGCCAATAAATGTAAATCTAAATCATTGAATTTCATAAAATAATACTTAGCCTATGATAATTATACCTATTTAATCCATTGGCTATCTTGATGCATCCAAGCTTCCAACTCTTTTAATCTTTAACTTCTTCAAAGCTTTGAGCACCTTTCTTGCTTGCTATCTCTTTGGTTAGAGCATGGTATTGATGTTTCATTATCTTCACTTCAATGCCCACTCTTTCTTTATACCATCCTACACATAATAGATATTCAACTTGCAAGCCAAATAGTTAGTTCAAATGGTTAATTCACTAAGCACAAACTAATATATATTTGTAATTCATATTTTTAATATATTTGTCATCATCAAAACAATCTCAACAATCAATTTTGTACTTTCTGGGTTTGATTAGTGACTAATGAATAACCTAAAAGCATTCAACTTACTATGATGCTATATATGGTTATTTGATTTGGTTTTCCAATCTAAACTTGAAGGATGCAGTACTTAATGGTGGTGATGACCTAAGCAAGATAATTCATGGGAGGACTGTGAATCAGTACATGAAGACGGATCCTACAATGAAACAAAAGTTCCATAGGGTAGTGACTGATATCTCTGCATTACATATGGAAAAGGTTATTAAGATATACAAAGGCTTTGAGGGTTTATTAACACTTCTTAATATGGCAAATGGTGTTGGGCAATCCCTTAAAATGATCATATGAAAGTATCCTTTAATTAAGGGCATTAATTTTGATATGCCTTATGTGATTCAAAATGCCCCAACCTATCCAGGTACTTTGCATTCTCAATAAAAATACAAATAATGTTCTTATATCCCCATGGCTAGTTTTTTAATATGAATGAATGGCTAAAAAGAAAGTCTTCTAATATCAATTATATATTAATCTTTAATATTAGAGGACAACTTAATCAAGTAAAAAAAATTAATTGTGATAATTTTTCTAGTTTAATTTCTTTTTTATTGTCATTATATATATATATATATATATATATATATAGTGTTTGTACTTTGAAAATTCTTATATATGCTTAGAAATAAAGCATGTTGGAGGATACATGTTTGAAAGTGTTCCTGAAGGCAATGTTATAATGATAAAGGTTAGTTAATTAGTGCTCACTCTTGGTATAAAAAGGCCCAGATTTATTATTTTATTAGAATAATAATCAGGATTGGTTTTTCATGTTTCTATAAGGAATTCAAATTTTTAAATTTTATAAAATCTGAATTAAATTGTCATAACTGACAACTATTTTTTAAATAAATAAAAAAATAAAAAGGGGCATAATGCACGTAAAAACCAATTGCCCCTCACTCTCCTGAAAACTAACTCCCTTTTCAAAGTACTTTAAATAAGTGGAAGCAGTACAAAGTTTTCACATTAGAAAAGGAGAAGTAAGAGAACACATACAATGTAAGAAAAACTTTCTCTGGGAGAGAAGATAGAGTACTCTAGAGAAAAGGGTGTCTTCATTGTGAATCAGTGGTTGTAGTCTGCATATGATTACAACCCAAATCATGTGAGGTGATCAAAATCAAGATCCGACTCCGCATACAAGTAAGAATCCTAACTTAGCCCTTTATCTAATACTGTTATTAGAGTAGGGTTAGGAAATCCTTGATTATCCTTATGTGTCCTTTTGTTTGTTTATACCTCAAAATATGATTATTATTTTTTTATGCAAAATTCAATAATAACAACTTGAAAGGCCTCTAATGGTAAACTTAAATAGAACCATGTTAGGCCCTGAATTTTGTACAATAGGTAAACAATATAAAAGAGAATCTATTGTTAAAAAATTAAGACAAAATAGACAAAGAACTAGGAAGAAAGTTAAACATGAAATTTACAAAATGTCATGGTGAAACAACTAACTTTCAATGGCTGGCACTTTCACTATTCACCACCATTCAATGAACGATTTGAATGACTAGAAAGTTTAGTTAACAAGCTTTCCAATGCAACAAATTTTGTTTAAAATGGACTTAAAAGAATAAAATCCTTTTTCAAAGTTAAGGCTTTGAAACTAAAGAGTTGGAAAAACCTAAAAAGTGTGTTCATAGACTCCTTTTTTAGCTCTTTTCTCCCTCCTCATACCACCTTTTGGTGTATGCTATATGTCGTTGGAACAATAATCTTACAAGCTTTCCAAACTCATAAATTTTATTGAAAATAGATGAGAAACTAAAGAGATATCGTCCTCTAAAGTAGGGACCTTAAAACTAAAAATTTGAGATTTAACTAAGTCTGGTGGTTAAAGATGAACTGTAAGACTCACTCTCTTTAGAGGCGCGTAAGCCTCACCTCCACCAAGTTTGGATTCACTTAAAGCATCAATGGATAGGGTAGAGAGTGGCGAGGTTATCTGTAAAACAAAACGCACTAAAAAAACCATCCACAGCGGTGCATGAAACTCACGCGCCACCTAGAAAAGTAGGCTTTGCCCTTCTTTTATTTTATTTTTTGCATTTTATTTATGGTAGACACTTTAAGGGATCATGGAACATTGCATGAATGTGATTTTTTATTCTAATAATCTTCAAAAACATGTGCTACATGCTGGGTACATTTGGAAATTTTCTGACTACATAATAATTTATTCATGCATAAATAATAATCATAAATAAATCATTATGATATAACACTTGTTTCCTTTTACTAGGAACAAATGAACTTAGAGACATTCAAAAACTATTGTAAAAGCCTAGAGATTTGTATCCAAGCTCACATTAGGAATGTCAAAAACATAATGATAGACTTAAAGAAGAAAGGCATAAAGCTTCCTCATTTCTCATGGATTTATGGCCTGATCAATTCATTGCCTGAGGATCAATATTGGATACCTATCAAGGCAGACCTAAAAGAGAAAATTAAGCCAAGACCAAAAGTGCATTGGAAAGGCTTAAATTTCAACCAATGTGCTATATAAAATTAGATTGAAGAAGAACAATGTTTTATCAAGAACGAGATATGCTCAATTCTACTTTCCTAATTTTCAAACATGAAAAGCGCATGCCATTTTAGATATAGTGCACAAAAAAAGGGTATCCATCTTAAAGGATTGATCAAGCATGCTAGAGGTGTTAATGATGACCTTAAAGATGCATGTATAATTAGATACCTACCATCAAATATAAAAAGGATGAGATATTATTTAATAAAATGAAACATCTCAAGGATTAGGTGTCTGGATGTAGTTTTTTTGTTGAATATTTTTTACTCATGTAATTATATTGACTCTAATTAATATTTATACTATTAATATTTATGTTATTAATACTATTGTGTCTAAAAAATTATATTATATAAAATGGAACTTCTTTATTTTTTTATATATGATTGTTGAAAAACTATAACTTCAATGATATTTGCATATAAATATGACAAAAAATAATTATATCATTAGGATTCATGTGATGGAAGTAAGACAAATGTAGACATTTGGTCTTGAACCTAATAATATTATTATTGTTCTAGCCATAATTTATGGTAAATATATATTAGGCAAAATATATGTTATTGTGTTTCTGCATTAATATTGTGTTATGTCTATGTAGATATCTAAAATATAATTATGGCTACCAAAAACATCATTGCTAAGCTCAACAAGATGAGAAACTGAATGGTGACAATTGGGAAATATAGTAACGTAAAGTTTCATACTTCCTTGAAAAGTAAGATGCCATAGAACCACTAAGCAATGTTATAATATAACTTATGCATGGAAATACAACTCAACATAGAAGAGCCATAGAGGCTTTTCAAGCCTAGACAAAGAAAGATAATTTAGCTCGCATAACGATGCAAAGTTGTATGGCTAATGACTTGATGTGTGAATATAAGCCATATTTGAATGCTCAAGCCATATGGATTGCCTTGAAAGATGAGTTTGGTGGCACTTCTGTAACCAAATTGAGATGGTTGACTATCAAGTTTGACACATATAAGCTGCACCCAAACAATTCCATAAAGCAACATCTAAGAGAAATGTCAAACAAGATAAGAGAGCTAAAGTTAGCTTGTCACGTTCTTACAGATGAGCAACAAGTCCATGCTATGATAAGGTCTCTCCTGCAAATTGGGAACACATGAAAGTGAATTTGACCCACAATGTGAGCATTACCACCTTTAATGATGTTGCTTATCATCTAGAGCTTAAAGATAAGCAGTTAAAGGTAGCTATGTCCTTAAGTCATGCTTACATGACGAAGACTATTAGGACTTTAAGACCCAATGGCAAAAAGGGCAAACACTTTCAAAGGAAGAAGTTTGGGCAACAATTTAAGAAAGCTAAGAAAGAATTTAAAAGAGGCAAGCATGGTGGAAAACAGCTTGACATGTCTATGGTTAAATGCTATGCCTACAAAAAAAATCATCCATTTTGCTCGTGACTGCACTGAGCAAAACAAGGTAGCACAATATAGTAAAATTCCATATTTTTTTCTATGTTTCTAATCTTATGCTAATGGCTGAATCTCATCCTTTCTGGATTGTAGACTTAGGAGCCATAGACCATGTAACTAAGGATTAAGGATCAATAATGTTGGCTACCTTTTAGAAGCAAATAGCCATGTGTAGGAAATAATGCAAGAATATAAGTTAAAGGAATCAGTATATACAAGTAAGTTTTGCATGGTAAATAAATCCTTTTCCTACATGATGTTTTATATGATCCAGACATCCAACAAAATTTCATTTCTATTGTGTGTCTTCATAAATGAGGTTTTAATGTTAGTTTCTATGATTGCTCAGTTGACATTTGTAGTAGGATAACTTATTATGGTTTAGGTATCTTTTCTAATGGTTTTATTGTGTTGGACACAATCTATGACAATACTCATGAACATAATTCCTTTTGTTTTATCTTCTGCATCAAATTCAGCCTCAAATATGAGTATTTGGCATGCTAGGCTAGGCTATATAGGGCTAGAATGAATGAGCATATTAGTAAAAGAAGGAATGTTAGAACAAATTTCTAATTTAGAAATGTCATTATGTGAATATTGCCTAGCAAGCAAAGCAACTAGAAAACCATTTAGAATAGGAACTAAAGCCTGTAATCCATTGCAATTAATTCATTTTGATATATATGGTCCAATGAGTGTGAGGGCAAGGCACAAAGCATGGTATTTTATTACGTTTATTGATGATTATTCGCAATATGGTCAAGTTTATCTAATCTCCCATAAGTCTGAAGCACTAAAGTGTTTGAGGCATTATATTAGTTTGGTTGAGAATCAATTAGAAAGGAAAATTAAAGCCTTACAGACTAATCATGGTCGTGAATATTTATTTGAATAGTTTAAATAACTCTGAAGTAATTGTGAGACAATTAACAATTCTTGACACTCTACAACAAAATACAGTTGCTGAAAAGAAAAATAAAACTTTACTAAAAGTGGTTAGGTTAATGATGGCACAAGCAAATTAATCCATTCATTTTTTGGGAGATACATTATTAACGGCTGCTTTTATACTTAACCAAGTGCCCTCTAAGTCCATTACATCCATGCCTTATGAATTGTGGACAGGTTGTAAACTGATTTAAGCATTATAAGACCAAAGGGGTCAATTGTTTATATTCTTGAAAATTCCCACGAATATGGGAAAGTAAGCCCTAGAGGCAAAAAAATGTATCTTTGTCAAATACTCAAAACAATCAAAGGGCTACATCTTCATTGGTGAAAATAAAGATAGAAATGTAATTGAAATAAATTCAAGAGATACCACATTCTTAGAGAATAACTTTCCTTGTAGGGGAGAAATTGATAAGAACTTATCTCTTTATGAGATAAGTGATCAGGAAAGTGAGGGATAAACTATTATGCCTTGACCTATTGATTTGAGTGGGACCCTATGCCACAAGATGAAAATCTTGAGCAAAATGAAAACATTGCACAAGCAACCCCACTACGTAGGAGTAACTAAGAAAGTATGCTAAAATTTAGTTTTGAAATTAAAGGGGCAGCACTCATAGTTACTCCACCAGAAGATGAAGAGCCAAAGACAGTTCAAGAGGCTCTATCATGCCCTACTAAGGAAAATTTGAGAAAAATAATGGAAGAAGAAATTAATTCAATGAGGACAAATCACTTTAGGACATAGTTGACCTCTTATCCGGTCGAAAAACTATTGAGAACAAATAGGTTCTCAAGATCAAAAGAAAGCTTATGGAATAATAGAGAGATATAAGGATCACCTAGTTGCTAAGGGGTATACATAACAGCAAAGTATAGTATGTGAAGATACCTTCTCACTTGTTGTGCATTTTAATTCAATAAGACTAATCCTAGCCAAAGTTGCAAGTTTGGACTTGGAACTACATCAAATCGATCTAAAAATTGCCTTTTGGAATGGCGAGCTAGATGAGGAAATCTACATGGAGCAACCTTTAGGCATCAATGAGAAAAGAATGGAGTGAAAGGTTTATAGGCTTTAAAAATCCATTATGGATTAAAAAAATCATCCAGACAATGGTATTTAAAGTTTCATAAAGCATTGACTTTATATAATTTTCACATGATCAATGAAGATCATTATGTTTATATTAAGTGATTCAATAATGACATTGTGATATTATCCATTTATGTGGATAATATACTAATGGCTGGGAATAGTGTTGATTATATTATAACCATAAAAGAATGACTATCTTTGAACTTTGAAATGAAAGATATGGGTAAAACATAATACATTCCTAGAGTTAAAATCAAAAGAGATTGCTTAATTTCTCTTTCACAAGAGAGTTATATCAAGAAAGTTCTTGAGCAATTCAATATGAAAGACTCCAAACCCATCGATACCCCTGTAGCAAAATGTGAAAGTTTGAGTTGTAAAATGTGTCCTTAAACTGATTCTAAGAAGGAAATCATAAAAAGAGTCCCATATTTTAGTGCTATTGGCAATTTAATGTATGCAATGATGTGCACAAGACCGAATATATCTTTTGTGGTTATCCTTGTGACTAGTACCAGTCAAATCCAAGTCAAAGACATTGGAAAGTTGTTAAGAGAATCCTAAAATACTCAATGGGTACTATCAATTATGCATTATGCTATAAAGGAATTGATTTGCACTTGGTAGGATACTCCGATGCAGATAAGGGAAAAGATCAATATGCATGTAAATTAATTTTTGGGTATGCATTCTTATTGAACAATGGAATCATATTATGGAGTAGCAAGAAGTAGACATGTATTGCAATATCGACCATGGAAGCAGAGTTTGTAGCATATTCTGCTGCAGTATAAGAAGCAATATGGCTAAAAAATTTCATTGAGTATTTAGGGATTACTGATGGGACATTAAGTCTAATGCTAATCAATTGTGGTAGTCAAGTAGCTATAGCATATACAAAGGACCCTAAGTCTCATATTAGGACAACACATAAACACAAGATATAATTTTGTTAGCAAAGCAATTACAAAAAAGGGTGTTGTAATACAATATATTTCTATACATAAAATGATAGGTGATCCCTTTACAAGGCCAATACCTAGATGTGGAACATGTTAAATCTCTTATTACGCGTAGAATATAAAGGAACACTCCATGTACAATGTGATTACTTGAATGACTATTTATGTTTAATTCATTATTATATAGCATATCATTATATATTGCATACACAATAACAATCTATCGTACAAGTTGGTAAGGTTGGCTTTCTCACACAAGCAACCACTTTTAGCGCTCATGTGGAGCGAGTAAAGATAAGACATTTGTGTTCATTATGTAAGGTAGTGAAAGTGTCAATATGAAAAAATTTAAAGAACATAAAATATAAACATGTCACCTTGATAAAAAGAAAAGAAGATTGAGATGAGATCCAAAGAAAAATATATAATTACATGGATCAAATTATGAATGCCCACCATCCATAATACTTGTAACCAAATGCGAATTCTCTTCTAGGCACTATGAGGGCTAGTAGAATGGAAGAATTCAAGTTAGGTACTGTGTGTTTTTAAACTAAAATCTGTATGGTGTTTATCAGTAAAATAGACATACACTCTTACAAGGTAAGAGAAACACCATAGCATGTAATTCATACAGCATGCGCTTAGTAACCACAATTAAGAAGCAAGTGAATAAATCCCTTTCAAGGATGCCTTCATGACTTTGACAATATCATAAGGAGATAAGTCGGTGTTTGCTACTATGATGTATAACCTACGATTGTGATAATATAACCTAAAGGGATATTGCTAGGAAAGTAGCAGATTTTAATCTAAGTGACATGTGTGCGAAAGGAAGATCACTTGAAATATACATGACTATGCTAATGTTTAAGACATGTCTATTATGATGTAAGTTTGGTGGCATCATAAGTGTAGATATTCAGCATAAGAGAAGGAAATTAGAGTAAAATCAATACTTAAGAAGGATTAGATTTGCTATGAACAAAAGTGCATATAAGTGAATATAGCGCATCTGAGGCACATATATGTATATATATGATAATGGGTAGTTGTCTCTTATGCTAGTTCAACACACAAAATTCTAGTAGAAGAGCTCTCAAAGGTTGTGCCCATACAATCATGACAAAGCATCTATTGTGAATGCATGAGAGTAATAAAGGATTTTATATGGTACATTATGTGCAAGTGGGAGATGTTAAAAAATGGGCAGCCTAAAATGGTTAACTTAGAAAGGCCTAGATTTATTATTTTATTAAAATAATAATCAAGATTTGTTTTTCATGTTTCTTGTCGTAACCAACCTTTCGGTGTAGAGAATGAATAAAATGTGTTTAAATTGATTCCCAAAATGAATATTGAAAATCAATTTATAGGAGTCGTTACCAAAACTTTTAACGGAAAACTTTGGAAAACCAATTTAAAACAAAATAGAAAAAGGCAAAATGGTCTACAAAAACATAGATGGGTTCGGGAGTCTATTTGAGTGTAGGAAAGGTGTTAGGCACCCCACAACACCCGTCCATAAGGATGGTTACCTTAAACTAGTCAGCTAAAATAGAATATAGCCTTAATTTTACTTCAATTACCCTTTATTGACATGCACACTAGTTAAACAGCAAAGACAAAAATGACAATAATGGAAGTAAACAGATAGATATTTACAAAATGCGAACTTGACCTAGGATAAAAGTTTAGGGCCTATGTACCCCGTGATAGGGATCAAAGTCCACGTAGTTCAACCAAAAAGGCGTGTCTATTGGTTGATGATTTGTAAATTTTGTGATAAAAACAAGAGGGTTTAAATTAAACAAATTTTTGTAAACAAAATGGAATTGGGATTTGGTTTGTGTTTAAATTTATGACAACTTGATTAATCTAGCTCTCTTGACCTCTTCATTTTTCCTCTTTTTAATTTTCGTTTATTTTTGAAATTTTAATCTTTAGTTTGAAATTTAAATGAAATAATTATGGGATGGGATTTTTAGGATTTTTTGGAGTTTATATTTTTTTTGGAATTGAAATGCAATTATAATGAAAGGAATATTTTTGAAATTTTGAATTTTTTTTTTGGATTTTCAAAATTGGAATTTATTGTTGAAATTAGGATGAAAATAAAATCATTTTTAAAATTTTTGAATTTATGTATTTTTTGGATTTTGGTTTTTATTTATTTTTGGATTTTTAAAATTAGAATTTATTGTTGAAATTAGAACACAATTATAATGGAAAGCCACTTTTTGGAATTTTTGAATTTATATATTTTTTAGGTTTTTGGATTTTTCTAATTTTGAAAGTGAGATTATGATTAATAGGACTTTTAATTAATATATATATATATATATATATATATTATTAGAATTTATTCTGAATTTTAAACTATAATGGAAAAATATTTCTATGATTTTTGTATATGTTTTTCCAAAAATTAGAATTTATTTGAAACTTAAAGTAAAACTAAAATGAAAAACATTCTTAGGATTTATAGTTACATAATAGGTAGAACAAACCTCCCTATTTTTTAATTAATTCATCCCGATATTTTAAATGTTAATTTTTGAAACTTGAAGAGACTCAATGTCTCACACGGTCTCTAATAATTAACCTTTGGGTGCCTGAGGTGATGAGCGATCTCAGCGGGAACCTAAAAATGTGAAATAAAATATTTGAAAATTTTTCAGGATTTTGCTTTTATGGATTTTGAAATTAGAATTCTTTTAGTTTTATTTTTAATAAGATCATTGCTCCAAAGCCTATGGAAACCCAAGTCTCACATGGCATTTTTTTTAATTAATTAAATTTTATAAAACACCGGCTTAATCATTTTGTAAATAATAGAAAATACTTAGTTAATATATTTATGTTTGCATTATTATTATTATTATTATTATTATTTTAAAATAAGTATGCACTAATTTTTTGGATTTATGGAGATTAAAATCTCACACGATCCCAAACACCCGAGGAGAACAATATTCTCATATGATAATTTCGTAAATAATAAAAAATATTTAATTAAAGTATTTTTTTGCATTATTATTATTTTTTAAAACAAGTATGTAATAATTTTTGGGGTCTAAGGAGATTAAAATCTTACACAAAAATGAACAACACGATGTGTGATACCATAATACATGCATGCTCACCAGCTTCATCTTAACTTTCCTTTGCTCACCGTCGATCCTCTTCCCAGCTGTCCTCTTTGGTTTTCCTCAGTCCTCCTTCGATGCTTGGTGGCCCACTTTCAGCTCTCTCTCTCCTCTCTTTGCCCAAACTGCGACCCTTCTCTTTCTTCCTCTCTGGTGGCTTCTCTTCAATCTTCCTTTTCCTTTCTTCTTCTTTTCTCCTTCCTCTTCTCTTTTCTTCTCTTCCTTCTTTCCTCAGCCTTATCAGAGCTTGCACTACATTCTCCACCCTTCTCTCCCTCTGCGGTGTGGCTTCCTCTCAGCTTCTCTCTCTCTCTTCCTCGGTTCCACGCTTCTCTCTCTACATCCTCTGTTCAACACTATTTTCAAAGCACTGAAATAGAGTGTCCACCTCTGCTTTTTCCTTCCTTCTCTCTTCTCCTGCCTTCTCTTATCTTCTTTTCGATCCGTCATACAGCAGCTCATCTCTCTCTGTCTTTTCAGTTCAACACTTCTTTTCTTCCTCCCTTCTTTTTCTTTTCGATTCACCACTTCTCTTCTTCCTCTCTCCTTTTTCTCTTCAGTTCAGCCCTCTCGGCTGGCCTCTTCTTCCCCATGGCCCTTTACTTTTTTTTTCTCTTTGCAAAAGGCTCTCCTCAATCTCCACTTTTCTCTCTTTCTTCAAAATGCTTCCTTCCTCTTTTTCATTTTAGTCCACTCCTTTTTAACTCTCCCCAAACCACCTTTTTCTCTCCCTTGGCACTATCACACCTCCCACTTTTCAATAGAACATCCCTCCACTTTTGCTGTGTCTCCCATTTCTTCAGCTTCCCTGTGTCTTGTTGTCCCCTGTAAGTGTGTGTGAGTGTGATATGTAAGAGTGTGAGTGTGTGTGAGTATACTGCACGAGAAAGCTAAAGTGGAAGAGAGGAAAGCCTGCACTTGGAGGTAATGGAGTGCATATTTTTAGCCTTTTTGTAGCTCTACACGATGCAACCTTATTGCCTCCTTTTTCTAATTTTATTTTTATTTTTATTACTATTACCATTATTATTAATTAATGTCATTTGAATTTTTAATTTTCCATTTTTATTATATATATATATTTTTTATTTTTTATAATTTTGTTGTGGTTTGTTATAATTATTTTAATTAACTAATTTTATTTTTGGGTTTGGAGTTTTTTTAATTGTCTTCATTATTTATTTTATGACTCCCATTTTATATTTAGTTATAGGAGTAGCTAGTTAATCCATTAGATAGTTATTGATTTTTATTTTTGAGGTAGGGTGTTCACATTTCTAAAAGGAATTCAAATTTTTAAATTTTATAAAATACAAATTGCATGTTATAACTGACAGCTATTTATTGAAAACTAACTCCTTTTTCTGAATACTTTAAATAAGTGGGAGCAGTACAAAGTTATCATATTAAAAAATAAAAAAAGAGGAGTGGGAGAACACTTAGAACGTAAGAAAAAGTTTCTTTGAGAGAGATGAGAGAGTACTCTTGAGAAAATGGAGTCTTTGTTGTGAATTAGTGGATGTAGTCCACACATGATAATAGCACAAACCATGTGGGGTGATTAGAATCAATATTTGACTCTACATACAAGTAAGTGTACTAACTTAACCCTTTATCTAATAATGAATCAATCAATTTGTTTGATCTTATTGAGTAAGGCTGACACCCAATAGGGGGTGAATTAGGTATTATATAAAACTTGTAAAATATTGAAATCATTGAAAAAAGATTTTCCAAACTTAAAATAACCAAAGTAAACTTAATAATTCAAAATAGTGAATGTAGAAATTACAGAGGATATGGGAAGAGAATAAGTACAAAGATTTATCTTGGTTTAAGTTTTACCCAAGCTACATCCAGTCTTCAAGCAACCTCTTTAGATTTTTCACTATCTCAATGATCAATTATAATAACCTAAGAAAACCTCTCCGTAATCCCAAGTGTTCATAGCTTGACTCTCTTAAGGAACATCCTTGAATTTCTCTCTTACAAGAAAGAATAAATTATAGATAGATAAACTCTCTAAAACAAAGTATATGGAATAATGAAGCACTAATGTAATAAAGAGCTAATAAGAAGATAGAAATAATGATATAATCATTCTTGAAAGTTTTTCCTTATTAATTCAAAGTCCATAGGTCGTGTTTGTATAGCCTAAGGTCTAATATATCCATTGGAAGTGAGTAAGAAGCCAAGGTTTTCAAAATATATCCATTATAAAGTAATTATGACTTCTCTATCACTGGCTAGTTAACTGCTATCTCATGACCAATCAACTGGTCCTTCTTTCCTTCTTCAAAAATTTAAATCTGAACCTCAATAGTTGACTAGTTTCTTACAATGAGCTCTAGTCAATTGGTCTAGGGGCTAGTAGTGGATTGAGCATGATTTAGGTAAGGCTAGTCGACTGCTTGCTAGTGGCCAGTTAACTAGTGACTCACAGAGAGCTTCTAGTTGATCAAGGCTCAAGCTGGTAGTAGACTGAGACCTTTTAGAAGGTGGCTAATTGATTGTTGGCTAGTGACAATAGACTGGTCACTCACAGAAAGTGCCTATTCAACTTGGACAAGACCTGCTGGCAAGGGGCCAGTCAACTGCTGGGTTGCTGCCAGTTGACTGGGAACTTTCAGACTTTCCCAAATCAGCTTTTCGTTAACCTCTAAAACTTAGAATCAATTTTACATTCATTTTAAGTGTTTCATATCAGCTCAATATCACTTGCAAAATTTCATAAGATATGATAATACAATGAAGAACATTTATAACCTATGTATTGCATTGAGAAAAAACTTTCTTATAGTCTTTGTCATCATCAAAACCATAATATTCAGCAAATGGGCTCAACAGATCCTAGTTAATGTTTGCATATTATTTATACTCTTATAAAGCATAACTTATAATTAGTTAGATGAAAAATGCATGAAGCTTTTAAGGAACTATCACTAGGTCTTGAACAAAGGTGAGAAGGTTATTGTGATAGACTTAATAATGTGAGAAGAGCCAGAGATAAGAAGTGCTGCTAAGTCTATTTCCATTTCTGACAAAATTATGCTCTCTCAAGGAGGAGAAATGGAGAGAACTAAGAAGCAGTTTGAGCCATAATGCAAAAGATCAAGATTTTCTATTTTTCAAGCTTCTTGTCATGTTTTATCCATCTTAGGAGTCGTGTTGTTTTTCAAAAAAATTGAGTTATGGAAAACTAAAGAATTTCATATTAGAGTCTAAGAGTTTAGAGTTCGAAGAATATCATATGAAGCCATAATAATAATAAATAAATAAATTGATTAATTAATTAATTAAAACTAGACTATAAAAGAAATGGTATTAAATTAACTATTTTCATCTTCTTGTCCGATCATTTTTTTTCTATTTGATCTTTTTCTAATTCTTGTATTGCACTCAATATATTTATTTGTTTGATTATTAATGCTCTATTTTATGTAGTTTTTCTTTTTCTAGTTTTAGAAATATATTAGGTATGTCTGATCCTATTTGGCATTGTAATTCTATTATTTCATAATCGTTTTTGGTCAATTTTTCTTTTCCTTTATTTATTAATATATTTTCATGTTTTATTATTTCATTAAATATTGTCCATAAGTTGTTATTAATTATTTCTTGCCCATTTTGTATTATTTTAGTTATTATTCTTATTTGATATATATTTTCATTATGTGTTTATTTTTTATTTCTTCTTCTATTTTTCCTTCAAATATTACTTCTCTAATGGCTCTCATCATGTTTATTTGGTTTCCTTGAATTATTTCAACTAATTTGTCTTTATTTTTTTACTCCTAAGGCTTGTCCTATTTTAAACGTATAGTCTTTCATTTCATTTAATTCCTTTCTTAACTCTAATACATCTATTTTGGATTTCATAAATCTTTTGTTCTAATGGTTTTACTAACTCACATAATCTTCTCAATCTATATCTTAGATGTTCTTTATCTATTTTCTTTTTAGCCTCTTCTAGAACTCTATCTATAGCTCTTTCTGATGTATAGTTGTTTATTTCTTCCTCTATATTTGGATCTATTAAACATCTAAGTGTTTCATTAGAAACATATTTGTCCAATTTAATTGATTATAAGTACTATCTTCGTATCCACCTCATATAAATGGTGTAGCCATCAATGATTCTTGTTCTTAGGGAATATAAGAACTATGTGGCCATTTATTTGCATCTATACTATATATTCTTAGTTCTTCTCTACTTATAGCATCCATTAATAATTTTAGTAAAATAATTCTAATTACTATTAATAGAAAGTAAGATCATTAATAACTAAACAAGGGAATTAAATAAACAAAGGAATTAAGATATAAGCTAGGAGATTAAGGTTCATACTTCCTTCCATTATAACCACACTCTGATATCATAATTGAGACAGCTGACTATACTACTGACATATAACATCAACTTAAGCCATGGAAATTTTTTTTGACAGAATTTAAACCAGGTTGTGGAAGGAATTCAGTCTTCATTCATGTAGAGATCTTTTCTAGTGCTTTAATACGTAAACCTTCCTCCTTCAGTTTATACCAACACAACCTTCTTTCATTTCCTATAAGAGGTGTATCATTATTTAGATTAATTAATGTTAACTATAATGGTATAGTCAGTAGTTAAATTATAGGATTATGCTATTTAATTATAATTTCAAAGAATAGTCCCATTAATCTCTTATAAGGAAATTAGAATTTCAATACCTTAATTATACTTCGATACTCTTGTTCATATGATAATAATGGAAAGAAAATAGAACTGAGTTTGAACAGAATATTATTATTAACGAACAAATACTGGTAGTGGTTATAGAAGGCTAGAAAACTCAAGCACAACATAAGAATGTAATTCTTGAATTAACTATGCCAATGCTTTTCTCATTACATGGCTTATTGGGCATCCCCAACCTTAGTTATAACTATTACAATTATAGTTACTTTTCTTACTCTAGTTATGTTCTTTTTCTCTAATATAGTTGTCCTTTGATTCCTTCTTTTTCTTGTCTTTCATAATGGTAGTCCTTAGATTCCTTCTAGTTTATGTTGTTCTTTTTCTTCCTTGTTCCTTCATCTTTTAGTCTATCAAATTGATTACCATCTCTAGCTTTTCATAATCTCTTCCTTCTTTTTCTCTTTCTTCACAATATTTACAATGAAGAGTGGTATACTCGGATAACACCTGGCATATTCTTTTTTTGGTTCGTTCTGGATTATCCATATTGTTAGACTTTATTATTTATACCATATTGAAAATTCTTACTTTGTCCACTAGTTTTTCCCACTAAATATATAATGTTGTAGGCCTTGTGTTATAAATCCACTAGGCCTTTTCACTAGTTATTATTCTATTCATATATGAAAATGTAATGTTGACTTCTTGGGCTCTTATTTTGTAGATTGTGTAAATAAAATATTCTTTTATAATATCATATTTTTCTTCTTCTTCAAACTTAAATGGCTTTTTGGCTATCTTGAACTTAATTAAATTAATTAAGGGATAAAATTTTTTTGGAGTATCTCAACTATTGTTGAGTAACATCTAATATAAACTTTATATTGGTTTATTATTCAAAAATAATGTTTGATTGCTTCTTGGATGAATTTTGGTAATTGGGTTATTTCTTGCATATTGGAGGGAGGTTATATGGTTTGGATTAATCCATAGCTAAATAATATTTTTACGAACTATGGGCTAGTTCTTAGAAAGATAATGGCTTTATTTATTGTAAAGTGGGAAACATATTTGACTGCTTTTTATGGGATCTTTAAATGTTTCATCTTACTAATAAAAAGTTTGAAATACTGGAATTGTTCAAGGGTTTTTGGATTAATATTGGCTAAAGAGGTAAAATTGGGTTTTACTTGATGTTGAAGGTTGGAATTTATTGAAGTTGCCTAACCATTTAGATTGGGCTCAAGTTTGGATCATCGCTTTCTTGCTTTCTTTTTGTTTTGGACTTCTTGTTGGGCTTTTAGGACTTTTACAAATGGTGCTACTTGGTTTTTTTTATTGGTCTGAGATGTTTTGGGATCTTGACTTCTTACATCTATTATTTGTCTTCCAAAGGATTCACTCTTTTTTCTAAGTTCTCTAGTTGGGCTATCACATTCCCCATTGAAGTACGTAGATGATTGGTAGAACTAGTCAAATTATTGATATGGGTATTTACTTGGACTTGCAGTAGTCCTATATTCATCTTCATAATTATTTGTTCAATACTAGTATTATGGAGATAAGCACTTGTGTTCTCCTTTATTGGGTTACTATTCATCTTCTTTTTATTGGGCTCCATCCCTACTTAAATAATTAGCAACTAAGTTATTTTTTCTTTTTATATATTCAATTTGATAATCATAATGGGACAAATCACTTTGCCATTTTATCAATATTTTATTGGTCAATTTAGATGTCTATACTCTTTTTTCTAGCCAGTATTTAACTTGGTTATTATTAGTGTTTATAATGAATTAAGAATTTACTATTAATAATTCAAATTATTCTACTACTTTCATTATAGCTAAAAATTCTTTCCAATTTGAATGATACTTATTTTGACTTTCATTAAATGTTCCACTAGCATATCTAGTGATTATTTCTATTCCTTCTTCATTTTCATGGTATAACATAGCTCCCCAATAATTTTCTGGTACATATGTATAAATAATACATTTAATAGGCTCTTTAGTTGGTATAGTTAGTTTTGGTGCATTTTTACCCAATTTTTTGAATAAAATTTCTAGCTTGCTTTATTAGCCTAAAGTAGTACATCCATTTATATATCCCTTCTAAAGTAGTGAACGTCGTTTATTTTTTACTTTCTTCATCTAACTTTATTTGGAAAAATCCTAATTTACAATCAAACTTACTAAATAATTTTTTACCTTTTATAAGATTAAATAATAGCTCTATTTTTTGTATAGGATATCTATTTCTAATTGCTATATCATTTAATTTCTTTTAGTTGATTACCTTCTAGACTTTTCTCATTTTCATTCACCATGCTTCATTATTATCGTTACTAGTGAACAATAATTTGACCTACTTTCTCATTTCATTCATTGTGTTTGAAGTCATTTTTTTCATTTCATTTGCATGCATTATAAATTCTTTTTTATCATTTTCTATCCATGGGTAAGGTTTACTTGATACTTCTTTACTATAGTTTTTAAGCTTTATTCTTTTTATTGGTTTTAATTTTTTTCGGTGTATTAATGGGTTTTCACTATAATTTTCTAGTAATCTTTGTTCTATGGTTTTTTGTAAATTCATTTCTATATTTGTTATTGTTAATATCTTTTCTCTTATTTCTATAGGTTTGTTATTTGGTAGAAATTGTGCTTCATTATTTGATTTTTTTCTTGAGCAATACTGTATCTATTTTACTATATGGATTAGTTATTCTGACTGTCCATGCTTCATGTTTACATGGTGTAGTTAATACTAGAGCCTTTTGTGCAAAATGCAAAGCCATATAATATTCTAAAATATCAATTCATATTATAATATCCAGGGGGTTTCATTAAATTGATACAATATTAGAATTTTTAGTTCATAATATCCTATTCGTATTGGTACATTTTTTGTTGATAATTCTATTATATGAATCTCTTTTTTTTACACTAGTCATTCTCATTGGTTTTTAATTCTTTCATAATTCTAAGGGTAATAATTTATATTTAGCTGTTGTTACATTAACTCCTATGTTTATCATCACATGACATTTTCTAAATTCATTTTATCATAATTAAATTTTACTAATATATAGTAGAATTTCATTTTTATTTTTTTTATTTTTTCCTAATATTACTACTTGTTGATCTATATTTATTAATTTTCTATTTTCTTGGATTCTATAAAGTTTTACTTGCTCTAAAATGTCTTCTGCTAAAATTAATTTATGTGTTATAATATCATTGACTTCAGTTTCTACCCATAGTTATTTTTATTGTGTTCCTCTTATTAAATCTTATTATGGCATCTATTTTTGTTCCTTGTTATTATATTTCTATATTATTGTCTGTATATTCTAATTGTATAACACTTCTTTCATAATTAGGTTTTATTGATGCTAGTATTTCTAACTATGCTCCATCTTTCTTTATATCTAATAATACATAATCCTCTTGTCTATTAGTTAGATTTATCTCCAAGGTTCTTTTATTTATTTCAACTAAATTTTAGGTCATTAATATCTCTACTATTCTAGTTCATTCATTTAATTCTTCATAATTACTTTGACTTCTCGATCTTATTAAACCTCTTAAGGATATTGGTCTATGTTCTTCCATACCCATACATATATATATATATATATATTCCTAAAGGTATGTTTATCCTTATAATTCTTCTTCCTAAAGTGTCATCATATTCTATCATTCTTGGGGTATTATTCTCATATTGAGTTATCTCATTGATATTATCTAATTTTATTTGTAATTGTCTTGGTATAATTATATTAAGAGGGTCTAATTTTAATTCTTCTAATATTGACATAAAATTTTTCTCTATAGTTATTTTTACTTTATTTCTTCTATAAATTTTGTATTCATTTGAAAATACTAATCTTACTATTCCTGTTATACTTATTATTTTACTTCCAGGTGCCATTTTTTTTTATTTTAATCTACGATATATTACTAATGTCATATTCACATTCATCGCTGCTCTAGATATTACAAAATTTGAATTTAGTGTAAATTTTAATTTTTGATATATCAAATTAGCATTTAATGCTCATAAAATGCTATTTGGTAGACTATTCATAATTTTATTATCTGTTACTAGTAATTCTTTTGGTGAGTCTGTACCTACTTAGAAATATGCTTTTATTAACAATTGTACCACTGGTATATATATTTATGTTATTTCATCTTTTATTGATAATTTTTCTATTTCTTGTTCTATTAATATTTTATTTATCAATAGTATTCATAAAATTTTTTCTATTTGAGTTCCTTCTTTTAGATGTTTTTTCTGTAATACTACACATGCTTACTTTTCTTTTCTTTTTTTAATTTTATTATTTTCATTATTTTTGACATTAATCCTTGTTTTCTTAAATCTTGGCGTGTTAAATCTAATTCTTTATTTTTTATTTTATCATATTATTTTTTACTAAATTTTATACTTCTTTCTATTATTCCTTCGCATTTCTAAATTCTTCATATCATGATTCTACACTTTCTATACTACTACTTGTCTCTCCTTGTATCATACATATATATATATAATCTATTTTCCTCTTGTTCTATTGGAGAATATTCAGATTTTTCTTAATCACTTTCAGTCTCTTCTTAATTACTTTCAGTTTCTATAACCATTTTATGTATTTTTAAATCTGACTTATCTATTTTACTTCTTGCTATTTTGTAATATTTTATAAGTTTTAATATATGTTCTTCAACTATTTCTATTATATTCATGGCTTTCTTATTTTTTGGTACAATACACGTGGATATATGTTGTCAGTAGTTATAACAATGACATTTTCTTGGTTTTTCCTTATAATCTAGTTTTCTTCATGACAACTTTGACCATGTGTGAAAAAAACTGCCATTTGCTGTTGATTTGTTGCTCTGATGCATCTCAATCGTTTGCCGTCTCCTAGAAAGTAAATGACATTTTCTTGGTTTTTAATTTTATTTGCATTTTACCGTTTGTGACTAAAAAAGTAATTAGTGAAGTTCATGTGCTTTTAAAAAGACAAATAGGATTAATAATCAATTATAATTTGCTTGTGTTTCAAAAAGTGTCATTTATCACTTATAAGATTTGTTTCATTAACGTTTAACTACCTTATATATTTTACCAAAAATTATAATCTTGTTAGTGTTACTTGTGTTTGTTTCACATATAAATTGAAACTTTTTTTATATAGATTAAGACTATTGTTAAGATTAAGTAGAGTTCAACTTAAAATGTCAACTTATTTTCAATGACCGTTAAGAAATATGATATATGTAAAATAATTAAGAATTAAATTATTTATCATTTTATAGACACAACATAGCTCAACCAGGGCTTTCTAAATCTAACCGGTCCATTGGTGTGTAATAAAAACTAACTAGCTAGGTTTCCATTTTCAATCTTATTGTCCTCCAAATTTCAATAAAACTCCATCAACACACAAATTTTAATTCTCTGTATTTGATAATCAAAATTTCTTACATTTAAGGTAATTTTGGTTATTGAAATTCATCTAATCGTTCAAATTTCAATCAATATCAAACAATTTTTAACAATTCTTTAAATTTTGAACTATTAAATTTTCCTCCAATGGTCAAAAATTTATCAAATTCACCTAATTTAAATTCCTAAATGCAAGGATTCTATTTCTATCAACACTAGTAAAAATTGAAGTTCAAAATAGAGAACAATTAACCAGTTCAACATATAATATTGTAAAATACCAAGTTGTATAATTTCTAAATCATAAATTTACGCATGTAATTTTTATTTTGTCTCTAAATTTTGTATTTGACAAAATCTAAAATTTTCAATGAAACATATATACATGCACTTCAGTCATCACAGTTAAATGAATCTAAATCCCCTACAATAGGAAATCCCTCAAGATTTTTCAAGTAGTAATCTGGACTGTTTCATTTTATCCAATGGTCCAAACTTATTGTTATAAAATATTTAATTTTTTATAAAAAATATTTAGTTCGTTGAATTAAAATTTAACGGTGTAAATCATTACTTGAGAAAAATTTAGGGATCTTCCATTGCAGGAGATCTGTGCGCCAACTAAATCGATTGAATTGTGAACCAATTATCTGTTAACATCTCCAAAGCTGGTTTTGTAGCATTAAAGAGTACTAGTGGTTAACAATTTTCCCTCATTAAGGAAAAAAATTCAAAATATACTAATATTTTATTTCTTTTTTTTTTTTAAAAAAGAGCTCAATCACTTTAATTGCGAAGTAGAACCAGCCAGGAGACTTACATCTAGAGACTCGATCTTCAGCTTGTGTGTTGCTGGTTGATTATGAGGATTTTTATGGGTTTCGCACTCTCTGATCCAGGCCCAGCAAACATAAACCCATAAATTGAAGTTGGGCTCAAGGCCCAAAATGAAAATTCAAACCAATGTTGTGTGGGCTTGTACTACATACAGTATAATGTATTAATGCTAGATAAAACATTTTATGATGAACGTGCCTAATTACTTTTTTGGGTAAATTATTTTTTTATAGAGATGTTATACATTTTTCATACAAAAAATTATGGTCCCTTCTCATAAAATCATAGAATGCACTAGACTGATACCTTTTTGTTGAACTACGACAATATACATGTAAATATATGTGCTATAAATAATATAATGATTATTTTTAACGTATCATTTTCATGAAAATTTGACACTAAAAATAAGAGAATAATCTTTGTAGGAAATAAAATATTAGTTTTTAAATTAATTGACTAAAAATAAGTAATCACTAACTTAAAAACTACAATGTTTAAATGACTAAAGATAGCCCAGTTTGAATAACTTGAAAATTTAATTCAATGACCTAAAAAAATATTTTTAGGTGTCTTAAAATTGGCTCTACTTATGCCCGGGACATGAAAATTTAGGATTTAGGAAAGAGAAAATAAACACAATCAAGTTTATTCTAATTCATATCCTTATTATACCTTCAATCCTTTTCAACTTGAAAACATTTTCTACTAACAAATGTCAATTTACATCATACTCGCCCACAGCACTTCTAATATTTCTAACTCATCTTAAATTCTTAAAACTCATTTAAATTTTCACCCAACTCAAAGGAAAAAGGATGATGATTTTATCACCGAAAAAACTTGGCTTTTGAAAAGCTTTAACTACTTAAAAAAGTAATTTTTGCATGGGCCTTTTATCATTTTGGGCTATTTCAAAATACTTTTGGGCTTTGACTAATTCCTATTTTATTTGGTTTTGTTGTGTACACATTTTGACTTGTTGTGAAACTCATTGGACCTACCGAAAAATATAAAATGTCAAAGTATATGACTTTATGTTATTTGAAATAATTTTATATTTTATATCACATTACAATTGTCATAAATAGATTCGAGTGATATTTTATAAAGCTAACCAAATTAAAAATAGTATTGTGTAATATTTTTTTTAAAAAAATTTTAATTAATGAGTGACTATCAAACTAATGTCATCCTATGATACATTACTATCTTGTAAGAGATTTTGAATAGCAATATATAAATATTTTGAATACCACGTGCTAAAGTTAAGATATTGATATAGTGAAAATAATTTTTTTTGCCATTTACTTATTACAATATTTTTCATATAATAAAAAAAATTCAAAATTATTCCTTTATTTTTTAAAAGAAAGAAAAAAAAAATTTAATCCCATTGATTTACATGCAGAGTTTGGTTAAAGGAATTAAGTTTGGTATTATTTTTTTTTTAAGAAATAGGGGATTAAATATAACATTTTTCAATGAGTCGGGATCATTTAGAGCATTATAATAAATAAAAGATGAAAATGACAATTTTATAATAAATAAAAGACCTAAAGAATATTTTACCCAATTAATATATCAACCGATTCCTTGTTTATTAATATGCTCATAAATACTATAGAATAAATTTGACAAAAAAATAAAATCAAAATGTTTTTAAGATTAAAAATATTTTAAAATTTAGGAAAAAAAATAGATAGTATATATTAATGGGTGCATTGCAATTTTATTTAAATTAAAAAAATTAAAAATTAAAAATTATGATAATTTTTCATAAAAATATTAAGATTACATATTAGGGTGTATAAATACAATGTTTCATAAAATTATGAGTCAAGAATTTATGAAGTCTGAAAATATAGAAATCAAACATATCCCACTCAATGGATGTAAAGTCACATCTCTTGTTGAATTTTAACCACACTGCCGTATATATGCATACATTTTTTTTCAAGCTTCATAGAATTTTCGCTATAAATATAAATTAAAAAAAAAAGAAGAAGAGAAAAAGCATAAGAGAAAATAATTGTTTAGAAAAAAGATGAAGATGACGTAATTCACCAACCCCACGTGGGTGCTTTTCTCTAAACTCGCCATTACTATCTAATTGGGAAAAAGAGTGCTTGTCATCTAGTATCATTAATTAATTAATTTACTTTTTGTTTTGATACGAGATTTCCATTAAAAAGAAAAGTATGAAATTAATTTTTATATATTTTTTTAAAAATAGTTCTTTATAAATTATTTATGATCAATTAGTCTGTTATAAATTTAAATTTATATAAAATTAATTTTTTAATAAATTTAAATTTGTACAAAATTGATTCTTTTGTTAAGAATAATAAGAGACTGAGATTTTGTATAAAATATTATTTTTGAGATATTAATTTAATACTTTTCTCAAACAAATTAGGTGCATCAAAATGAAAAGATATAATTAAAATTACTCAAAAAGAGTGACTAAGATCACGATCACAATATCATGATAGTGAAATATGCAAACTATGTCAATATTGGCGGTAATATATATATATATATATATATATATATATATATATTCTCAAATACGATTTTCAATTAGACTGTGTGCTTTGTCAATTTTTGATTCAACCAATTGAACTGACTGCTCCAATCCATTTTTCAAAACACTAAAATGAACAAATGGGATTCGTTTAAAAATATATATCCTTAAATCATGTAAAGAAGAAACTTAGATAGAAGAAAATTTGAAGATGTAATGTTAAAAAAGATATATTGGAATAAGATATATACAAAATATTGTGCTTTATGTGGCTTCGTTATATATATATATATTCAAGAAAATAATTTACTTTTGAAGAACGAGTTGAGTTCCTCTAATTCTCCAATTATAAATGCAACAACGTTCTTAATATAACCAATAAAGGATCAGATTTCAACATGGTTTATTGTCAAGAACAAAGACTTGGTAATGCATGTCAAACGAAGTAACCTTTGAACAAGAAAAAAATTAACATGAATTATTCAAACTCACCAAAGATTTTAAGATGCTGATACAACTTACAAAATTTCAATATTGCTTGAATGGTAAATTAATTAAACTCTTACGCTTGTTGCTTGTAATTTACTCTTAACATGGAACTATGAACTTTCAAATTATGAAATATGTAACAATGAGCTATAATTTAACGCATTAATTTCCGCGCTATCAGTTTTGGGGTGAGAATGGCATCTTAGACCCCAAATTAATTGCCATTTGTAGATATGTCTCTTTCAAGCTGTAATTGACGGGGAAAATGGATTTTCAGGCCCTATTTATTTGAGATATGTTGCTTCACTTTCAAACCAAGAGTGGGAAATATTGCATTTCTGACCTCACTGATACATTTTTACCTCCAAAGTCACCTTAAAACACCATGTTCTTATTTTACTTGTCTGTCTTTTTTTTTTCACTGCTGCATCTGTGTTATGTTTCTATTTTGTATGTTCTATACAAATTATGATTATTGTAGCATGTTGAAGGGCTGGAACACTAACAATTTATTTAGTTGTGGTTGGATGTAAAATGTGAAATCAGTAATGATAAGTAATAAACAAAATTAGCTTGTGATACAATAATGGTTAGTTTCGCATGGTATATATTTGTTAAAAATAATATAAAGTTAGTTTAAAATATTAAAAAATAATAGAAAATAGATTAAAGGTTAGTATTAATATTAGTTAGGAATTATTTTTTTTTAAATTAAGGAAAATTTATAAATAAAAAAAATTAGTAATTTAAGATGTGGAGTGTATATACAAACACACACACACACCAATAAAAAATGTACTAAGGAATAAATAATTTTTTAGAATCTTCAAGAATTTTTTGAAAGTTATAAATGAAAAATATAAATAATTAATAATTTCATGAAGGAAATAATGTTTTGGAAAAATTTTAATTACTAAATAAAAAAGTAAATCTCCCAAAAAAATATTTTAAATAAAAAAATTATAACATTTTAAAAAGATGTTGTAAGTAAATTAAATCAAAACTAACAATAATCATTTCTTCAGAATATTGTTGATCAAAAGTGGAAAAAAAGAAAGAAAGAAAGAGAAAATAAAAGTGAATAAATAGAAATTCTTTCGGAATGATATAGCACGTAATTTAAATGAAGAATGGTATCAAAACTTTTTGAAACAGCAATATTTTAGTAGATGTATGCATGTGAAACGTTTAAATTAATAGGCTAACATTTAGGAAATTTAGAAATTGAAAAAAAAAAAGGGAAAATATTAATAACAGAATATGTAGAAATAAAATAAGTTTTAGCAATTTAGAAATAGTTCACTGGGAAAACTTATAAGAATTAATAAATAATTTTAGAACCAATAATACTTTGTCAAAAATTATACATGAACATCATAAATAATGTATAATTTAAAAAATGAAATAATAATGTCGCCGAATAATTTATTAGATAAAAAATTAAACTTCCAGAAATTTTGCATATTGGTTATGAGATGGGAAATAGTGAGTTTTGTTGCTCTATGTTCATAACTTTAGAACTTGTCATTGTAACACTACAAGTCTATAACGTGTTGTCTAGAGTTTACTTGGTCGTTATATCAACCACTTAGTAAGAGCTAAAATTGGAGTATTGTTTCATATCTCTAAATATGATTGCATTGGCCCCTTCATTTGCTTCCATACCGTATTTTTGATAAACTTAAGACTCAATTCAATTTAAGACAAGGGTTAACTTAGACCGGCCTAGTTAATAACCGAGTCGAAATGGATCATATTGAATTCATGTCGGGTCTCTTTTCTATTTTATGTAAAATTTTATTTTACAAAAAGTAATTTTTATTAATAAAAACATTTTTTAAAAAAAGAGTTTGAAATGAATAAAAAAATGGAATGAAAAATTATTATGATTTGAAAAAAATTAACATTTTAAAAAGTATCATAATTAAAATTATCTAAATATGTTAGAATAATATATAATATTTAGGGTTTAAATCTATTAGAATATTATACAGTATCCACCCATAAGGGGTGCCCATTAAGTAAGGGTAAAATAGTAATTTCAAAAATTACTACTAAACCCTAACTCTAGCTAGCCTTTTATAAATAAAGCTAGACTATTATATGATAGAGAAGATACATATTGATATACTAAGAGAATAGTCTATAGAGATTTGAGACGCTCTGAGAGGAACATCTGCAAAGTAATCTGTAGTTGCATTAGAGAAGGGATTTAGGTTGTGAAAATCCGAGATACACCTAATACACTATGGGTATCTCATACGATTAGTGATCCCAACTAGAGTCATATCAGCTTTCGCAACTAAGGAGAAATATGTAAGTCTCCTACCTTGAATTCAATTATGAATGTGTTCATTATTTAATTCCTTTCATTGGAATTAGAGTCATAGATTGGTTTTCTGATCATTTATATATTTTATTAGGATCTGAGATTTTTTTTGGGGCTATTTTAATTAGGGTTTTTGAGATAAAATTTGTTTGAAAGTTTTTTCGAAATTTTCATTGGAACCAAGAACTCACCCACTACTACCCAGATTTCTTAAATTATGGTTTCAGAATTCATTAAAAAAAATCCAAAACCTTAATTTTTTATGAAGCCTCAAATCTAATTTTTAAGCTTATTGGGCTTATTCAAAGATCTAGGCTTTTTATTATTTTAAGGAGCTTGTTTTGGGCTTTTAAAATTATAAAACAAAATAGGCCTTTAAAGATTTTTTTTTTTTTGCCATTCATTTTTTAAGGAATTTTAAGCCCTATATTCTTAGAAGATTTTTTTTTTTTTAAGGTGGGCCTTTTCATTTTTTTAGAAGAAGTTTTGGGTCTTGTAAGAATTTATTTTAATTGGGCATGAGGTTGATTTCAAAAATAATAAATTAGAGGTCTAATTATTAAATCTCTAATTAATGAACATCTATATATGTTCAAAAGTATAAATTGTGTTTTTATATTTTAGCCTCAAATAAATGCAATTAATTTTTTATATCCCAATAAATTTCAGTCAAGTAATATGTTATTACTTGTCATTATGTTAATTAGTCTAACATTGTTTTGTCAATTTTCTACCTATAGAAAATTTAGAAATATAATGTTAATTAGCTTAACATTATGTATTTAATTGTGTTATTTGTTTAACATGTATAAGTCCTTACCCTTATATTATTGCCATATGGATTCATATATCGGTTGGAAACCCAAATCTGTGGGTTATTGGTCCTAAGAGATCTGTTTTAGATTTATGTCCTTGATTTAATGATGCCACGTACAAGATCTGCTATTTGTTAAAGCATTAAATGCATATATTAAATATGTTGATTAGTTTTACATGTTTATTAATGAATGTATTAGTTTAGCATTACATAATTGATTTATTAATGTGTTAATTTGTTTAACATTTGAAAAATCATGATTTACAGTTTGTTTATAGCATGATAAAGACACTTAGTTGCATTTTGATTTTATTAATTTACACTTTGCATACAACCTTAGGATGATGATTGGCACTTTGTGCTCTTTCGAATCTGGTTTATGCATGAGTTAATTAGCTTAATTATACAATACTTAGTGTCATAATTTGTAAGTATGGTGAACATTAAATCATGTGTGTTTTTTATTATTTGACCTTGATTCATGTCTATTTTTCTTTTTATGTAAAGAATGACTACAACTTCTAAAAGTATTGTTGCTGAGCTCAACAAGGGGTTGAAGCTAAATGGCAACAATTATGAGATTTGGAGTATGAAAGTCTAGTATCTCCTGGAAGAGTAAGAGGCTCTTGAGGCTCTCAATAATGTCATGGAAGAGCCAGAAGCTAGAAACACGGCCCATCATAAGCGAGATCGTGAGGCTGTTGATGCTTGGAAGAAAAAGAACTCCACTACTTGTATTATGTTGCTGAACACTCTAGAAGATGACATCCTAAGGGAGTTCAAGGACCACCAAAGTACTATAGGGCTTTGGAATGCTCTAAGAACAAGGTTCAGAACTACGTCCATATCTAAATTGCATTCTTTGATGATCAAATTTGACTCATATAAGAAATGCCCAGAACATTCAATAAGGAAACATATGAGGCTAATGTCAAATATGATTATGGAGCTAAAAGATGCTAGAAATGTCTTAACAAATAAGCAGTAAATCTAAGCCATCATTCGCTCTTTGCCTAGTTTGTGGGAGCATATGAAGTTGCATCTCACTCACAATGATGGAATCACGACTCTAGAAGATGTCCGGAGGCACCTAGAACTCAAGGAAGAAAGACTTGAATCAGTTAAGCTGATACTTAAGTTACACATGGCAACTTCAAGTAGAAGACGTTATTCAAAGCGAAAGAGCTAGGGAAAGAACAAGGGACCAGCTCTGTGAACATCCCACCTGAATTAACAATAATAATAATCATGGTAAATAGAATTAAAAATTCAAAAAATTAATTAATTAAAACAAAATTGCAAAAGGCAAAAAAAAAAAAAGAATAGAAGTAATATGGAAAAAACCAAATATAAGAACCAAAAATAATAAAAAGGGAAATTCAAAATATATGTTTGAAGAAGAGACATGGTAATCATCTTGTAAAGAAATAAAATGAATAAGGCCACCTAATTAAAATGAAATTGCAAAACACTCTCACTTGCTCACACTCACACACTCTCACATGCTCACTTGCCCTCACACACATGTCACGCATCACTCTCACACATTCACACTCTCACTCACGGACACACATCCTCACACACTCACACTCACACTCTCACACACTCTCACCCACGGACACACACACTCACTTACTCCCACATGCATACACTCATGCACACATATGCATTACTAAGGAACAAGAGGACAAGGAGGACAAAAAAGCAAGAGGTAGCTGGTTTTTCAGAGGAGGCAGAAAGTGGAGCGGCTGGTGCAGAGAAAGGAGAGAGTGGCGTGGCTGGAAATGGCAGAAAAAGCAGGGGATCGTGAGCAGTAAGTGGAGTGGCTAGAAGTTGCAGAAAAAGTAAGAAGAGAAGGGAGTAACATGGCAGAAAAAGAGAGGTTGGCTGGAGTATAAAGAGGAGAAGACCTCGACTGGAAAATGAGAGTTGAATAGGAGAAGGAGAGAGCAAGGGAGAAACAATGCTGGAGAAAAGGAGACAGCAACACGAAGGAGAAGCAAAAACTGAGAGAATAAAAGAGAAATCGAGAGAAAAATGAGAGCTGAAGGGGAAAAGCAGAAACCGAGAGAAAAATGAAAGCTGAAGGGGAGAAGCAGAAACCGAGAGGATAAGAGAGAAACTGAGAGGGAGGGAGAGTCGTGGTACAAAAAATAGAAGAGAAAAAGCTAGGGCAGAAACGAGAGGAGTAGAAACAGAAGGAGGGCACGGACTGAACGAAACTAGAAATCGAGAGGGAGGAGGAGTCGTGGTGCAGAAAACAGAAGAGAAAAAGTTGGAGCAGAAACGAGAGGAGCAAAAACAGAAGGAGGGCACGGACTGAACGAAACCAGAAACCGAGAGGGAGGGGGAGTCGTGGTGCAGAAAACAGAAGAGAAAAAGCTGGAGCAGAAACGAGAGGATCAGAAACAGAAGGAGGGCATGGACTGAAAATGAAACCAGAAACCGAGAGGAAGAGGGAGCTAAACAAGAGGTAGAAAAACTCTGTTTTGAGCCCAGAAAACAGAGGTAAACAGAGGAGAATTTAGGGAGCACAAGTGTCGTAACCGACCTTTCGGCGGAACAGAGTAAAAAGTTTAAAACCGATTCCCAAAAACGGAATTTTGAAAATCAATTTCTTTGGAGTTGCCACCAAAATTTTTAATAGAAAACTTTGGAAAACCAATTTAAAACAAAACGAAAAAGGCAAAATGGTCTGCGAAATCAGAGATGGGTTCGGGAGTCTATTTGAGTGTGGGGAAGGTGTTAGGCACCCCACAACACTCGCCCATAAGGACGGTTACCTTAAACTAATCAGTTGAAATAGAATATGGCCTTTAATTAATCTCAAATACCCTTTTATTGACATGGATGCATGTTAGACATAGGAGACAAAAAAAAACGAGAATGCATGCAAACAGATAGATATTTACAAAAGGGCGAACTTGACCTAGGATGAGAGCCTAGGGTCTACGTACCCCGCGATAGGGATCAAAGTCAACGTAGTTCAACCAAAAGGCATGTTTTGTGGGTTGGTGGTTTTTGATTTGCGATGAGAATAGGAGGATTTTAATTAAAACAGATCATTGTAAACAAAACGGGATTGGAATTTGGTTTGTATGTTTTAATTCACTACAATCTGATTAACCTTGTTCTCCTGACCTCTTCACATTTTCTCTTTAAAATTTTTTTTTGTTGATTTTATTATTATTATTATTATTTTGAATTTTTGGAGTTTTGGGAGTTCATATTTCAGGAATTAATGCATGATTTATAATGAAAGGAATATTTATTTTTTTTTTGAACTTTTGAATTTATTGTTGGTAAATATTGATTATTATTATTATTGATTATTGGTAACTAATTTAATTCAAGTGCTATTATTTATTTGTTTATCTGTTTATCTTTGAACGAATATATGCTAATTTTCGGGTTCTATGGAGGTTAAAATCTCACACGAGCCCGGGAAGTCGACAAGAGAAAAGTATTCTCACGCGATTCATTTTGTATAAATATTTAATCAAAGCTAATATTTAATTATTGTCCATTTATTTATTTTTTGTATTATTATTATTATCATTATTATTATTATTATTTCTGAATTAATTATAGGGATTTAAGGAGATTAGAACCTCACATAATCCCACGCAGTCGAGGAGAACGATATTCTCACACGATAATTTCGTAAATAATGGGAAATGTTTAATTAAAGCAAATCTGTTGATTATTTATTATTTATTATTCTTTTTTTGTTTTAAAAAAAGGGTACGCTAACTTCAGGGATCTAAGGAGATTAAAATCTCACGCGATCCCAGGTAATCAGGGAGAACAGTATTCTCGTGCGATAATTTTTGCAAATAACGGGAAACAGTTCATTAAAGCAAACATTTTGATTATGATTATTATTATGATTTAATCAAAATTAATATTTAATTATCATTCATTTATTTTTCATCATTCATCTATTAATATTTCATTAATATTATTGTTACTTTTCAATTATTCAATTCATTGTAGGGATTTAAGGAGATTAATATCTCACATAATCCCCGGTAGTCGAGGAGAATAACATTCTCACACGATAATTTTGCAAATAATGGGAAACAGTTCATTAAAGCAAACATTTTAATTATGATGATTATTATGATTTAATCAAAATTAATATTTAATTGTCATTCCTTTATTTTTTCACCATTTATTCATTAATATTTCATTAATATTATTATCACTTCTTCAATTATTCAACTAGTTGTAAGGATTTAAGGAGATTAACATCTCACATAACCCCCGGTAATCGAGGAGAATAAAATTCTCATGCGATAATTTTATCCATCATGACAATATTTATTATTGCCTTTCAATTACTCAATTCATTGTAGGGATTTAAGGAGATTAATATCTCACATAATCCCCAATAATCAAGGAGAATAAAATTCTCACATGATAATTTTATGTGTGATAGCAATATTTCTTAATTATCATTCACTTATTTTTTGACCATTCCTTCATTAATATTTCATTAATATTATTGTTGCCTTCCAATTATTTAATTAATTGCAAGGATTTAAGGAGATTAATATCTCACATAATCCCCGGTAATCAAGGAGAATGAAATTCTCACACGATAATTTTATACGTAATAGCAATAATTAATCAAAGTTAATGTTTAAACAATGGTAATAAACAAAACTAAAACAAATTTAAGCAAGTGAACAGTAGCACCTCAAATTAAAACGCATGAACAGTGCAGCATGCATGAGATTGTCTTGAAGCAATTCATATGAACAGTGACATGCATGCAGAAATCTCGGCAGTGGCAAACTGTGCAGCCATACCTGTGCGTTTTCAGCTTCTCCCTTGTGCTCCAATGAAGAATGACCTTCTCCTCCTCACTCACTTATGGTAGATGGACCTCCAACAGCCCCAAAGTAGCTGGTCTCGGCTGGAAGCAAGCAGAAATGGCGGATAACTTCGTTGGAATTTCTGGTTAGCTTCAGCATTGGAAATTATGCTCACGCGTCTCTGCTCCTTGACTGGAAGGCAAGGGCTGAAAGCTTCTCTTCTTCTTTACACTTCCTCTTCTTCCTTGTGCTCTCTAAGTTCTCCTCTGTTCACCTCTGTTTTTTGAGCTCAAAACAGAGTTTTTCCTCCTCCATGGTTCAGCTTCTATCCATCCCATTGCTGCCACTTTGTTTTGCATTCAGACCTCCTCATTTCTGCTTATGATTTTGGCATCCAGCTCTCCATTTTCTGCTCCTTGGATGGCCTGAACTTCAGCTCCTTTTCTCTCCACGATTTGGACGTTTCTCTCCACGGTTTTCTGCACAGTTTTCTGCACCACGACTCCCCCTCTCCTCCTCTCGGTTTCTGCCTCGTTCAGCTCCTCTCCCTCTCAGTTTTTGGTTTAGTTTTCTCTTATGTTTTCTCCTTCACGTGGTTGCCTTGTTTTCTGGTTTCGTTCAGCTTTGTTTTTCTCCCTCACATTGCTGGTTTCATTTTCTTGTTTCGTTCAGCTTTGTTCTTCCCTTTTCCCTCTCGGTTCGTTGCTCTCCCTTTCTTCTCTTCAGTGTTATTTCCTCTCGGTTTACGTGGCTCTCCCTTTCTTCTCTTCAGCGTTATTTCTCCCTTCTTTCTCCCTCTTCCCTTTTCTTCTCTTCAGCTCCCCCTTTGCTCAGCCGAGGCTTTCTCTCTTTATGCTCCAGCCCACCTCCCTTTTTCTGCCATCTTGCTCCCTTTTCTCTTTGCTTTTTCTGCAACTTCCAGCCACTCACTTACTGCTCACGGTCCCCTCCTTTTTCTGCCACTTTCAGCCACGCCACTCTCTCCTTTCTCTACACCAGCCGCTCCACTTTCTGCCTCCTCTGAACCATCAGCTCTCTCTTGCTTTTTTTGTCCTCCTTGTCCTCTTGTGCATGTGTGTGTATGAGTGTATGCATGTAGGAATGAGTGAGTGTGTGTGTCTGTGGGTGAGAGTGTGTGAGAGTGTGAGTGTGAGTGTGTGGGGATGTATGTCCGTGAGTGAAAGTGTGAGTGTGTGAGAGTGATGTGTGTCATGTGTGTGAGGGCAAGTGAGCATGTGGAAGCAAGTGAGAGTGTTTTGCAATTCCATTTCAAGTATGTGGCCTTGTTCATTTTATTTCTTTGCAAGATGATTGCCATGTCTCTTCTTCAAACATATATCTTGAATTTTCCTTTTTATTATTTTTAGTTCTTATATTTGGTTTTTTCCATATTACTTCTATTTTGTTTGCCTTTTGCAATTTTGTTTTGATTAATTGTTATTATTATTTTTTTAGAATTTTTTAATTCTATTTATTATTATTACCATGATTATTATTATTGTTAATTCGGGTGGGGTGTTCACAACAAGGAAGAAGAGAAAGTGTAGAGAGTAAAAGAAGCTTTCAGCCTTTGCCTTCCAGCCGAGGAGCAGGGACATGTGAGCACTTCCAGCCAGAATTTCCAACGCTGCCCAACGAAGTGCTGTCCGCCATTTCTGCTTCCTTCCAACCGAGACCAACCACTTTGGGACTGTTGGAGGACCACTTACCATATGTGAGTGAGGAGGAGAAGGTCATTCTTCATTGGAGCACAAGGGAGAGGCTGAAATCGCACAGGTATAGCTGCATGGGCTGCATGGCCGATTTTTCTGCATGCATGTTACTGTTCATACGAGTTGGTTGAAGATAATCTCATGCATTCTGCACTGTTCATGCGTTTGGTTCTAAGATGCTACTGTTCACTTGCCTAAACTTGTTTTAATTTTGTTTATTACCATTGTTTAAATATTAACTTTGGCTAAATATTGCTATTACGCATAAAATTATTGTGTAAGAATTTTGTTCTCCTCGATTACCGGGGATCATGTGAGATGTTAATCTCCTTAAATCCTTACAATTAATTAAATAATTGGAAGGCAACAATAATATTAATGAAATATTAATGAATGAATGGTCAAAAAAATAAGTGAATGATAATTAAGAAATATTGCCATTACGCATAAAATTATCGTGTGAGAATTTTATTCTCCTCGATTACTGGGGATTATGTGAGATATTAATCTCCTTAAATCCTTACAATGAATTGAATAATTGAAAAGCAATAATAATATTAATGAAATATTAATGATTGAATGGTGAAAAATAATTGAATGATAATTAATAAATATTGTCATGATGCATAAAATTATCGTGTGAGAATTTTATTCTCTTCAATTACCGGGGGTTCTGTGAGATGTTAATCTCCTTAAATCTTTACAACTAGTTGGATAATTGAAAAGTGATAATAATATTAATGAAATATTAATGAATAAATGGTGAAAAAAATAAATGAATGATAATTAAATATTAATTTTGATTAAATCATAATAGTAATAAATAATTAAAAGATTTGCTTTAATTAAACATTTCCTATAATTTACGAAATTATCGTGTGAGAATATCGTTCTCCTCGATTGCTTAGGATTATGTGAGATTCTAATCTCCTTCATTCCCAATCATTAATTCAGAAATAATAATAATAACAATACAAAAAATGAATAAATGGACAATAATTAAATATTAACTTTGATTAAATATTTATACAAAATGTATCGTATGAGAATACTTTTCTCTCCTCGACTTCCCGGGCTCGTGTGAGATTTTAATCTCCATAGAACCCAAAAATTAGCATATATTCATTCAAGAATAAACAAATAAACAAATAAATAATGGCACTTGAATTAAATTATTTACCAATAATCAATCATAATGTAAAAATGAACATTTTAAATAAGTCAAGCATAAAATTTAATTAATAAAAAAGACATACGGAACTTGAGTCTCCATAATCAACAATAAATTCAAAAATTCAAAAAAAATATATACTCCTTTCGTTATAAATCATGCATTAATTCCTGAAATATAAACTCCCAAAACTCCCAAAACTCAAAAATAATAATAATAATAAAATCGACAAAAAAATTTAAAAGAGAAAATATGAAGAGGTCAGGAGAACGAGGTTAACCAGATTGTAGTGAATTAAAACATACAAACCAAATTCCAATCCTGTTTTGTTTACAATGATCTGTTTTAATTAAAATCCTCCTATCCTCATCACAAATCAAAAACCACCAACCCATGAAACATGCCTTTTGGTCGAACTACGTGGACTTTGATCCCTATCGCAGTGTACGTAGGCCCTAGGCTCTTATCCTAGGTCAAGTCCGTCCTTTGTAAATATCTATCTGTTTGCCTTCATTGTTGTTGTTTTGTCGCCTCTATTTAACAGACAGGCCTGTCAATAAAAGGGTAATTGAGATTAATTAAAGGTCATATTCTATTTCAACTGACTAGTTTAAGGTAACCGTCCTTATGGGCGGGTGTTGTGGGGTGCCTAATACCTTCCCCACACTCAAATAGACTCCCGAACCCATCTCTGATTTCGCATATCATTTTGCTTTTTTTTTTTTTTTGTTTTAAATTGGTTTTCTAAAGTTTTCCATTAAAAATCTTGGTGGCGACTCCAAACAAATTGATTTTCAAAATTCCGTTTTTGGAAATCGGTTTCAAACTTTTTATTCTATTCCGCCGAAAGGTTGGTTACAACAAGCTCAACCTAAGAAAAATCCAAAGACTAATCAACAAGGCAAAAAGAAGAAGTGAAAGGTGAATACGGCAAAAGTTAAGTGCTTTAATTGCCAAAAGAAGGGACACTATACGAGTGATTGCTCGGAGCCTTCCAAAAATGTAACCTATACTGCTTATGCTAGTGAACTTTGTGTGTCTAGCTCTATTATGCTTACTAAATCTAGTCCTGTGTAGATTGAAGACTTAGCGAGGGATTGTGAAGCCTTTGTTGGCTTTCAGCGAGTTCCCTATGAAGCATTTCGGATATATGTGGGTAACAACACTAAGGTTACTATTAAGGGGATTGAAACATGCAAGTTAGTCTTACGTGATGGTCGAGATCTAATCTTACATGATGTCTTTTATATGCCTCAAATTCGTCAAAATGTTATTTCAATTTTGGTTTTACTTAAGCTAGGCAATGATATGTATTTCCATGACAATTATGTTAAATTAAGTTACAAATCAGTTTTTTATGGTTTTGGTTATGTAACCAGAGGTTTTATTTCTATGGATTTGGATGACGAATGTTACATTAATAATATTATTAGTTTTTACATGTTTGCCTCTATGCATGTTATGATCACAATGTAAATATATGGCATGCTAGACTTGGTCATATTGGCCAACAGAGAATGTAACAGTTAGCAAAAGAAGATTTGTTTCTTATCATTGAATGAGTGGATTTGTCTACTTGTGAATCTTGTCTAGTAAGAAAAGCTACTAGAAAATCCTTCAGTAAAGAAACTAGAGCCAACTTTCCATTGCAGTTAGTTCATTCTGACATATGTGGGCCTATGAATGTTAAGGCTAAGCACAAAGTGAATTATTTCATCATATTCATTGATGATTAGACTCGTTTTAATTATGTCTATTTAATTTCTCATATGTTAGAAGCATTGAGCTGCTTCAAAAATTATATGAATTTAGTTTAGAATTAATTAAATAAGAAGATTAAGGCTCTTCAAGCCGATCGATGCCTAAAATATTTGTTAGTTCAATTCAACGAATTATGAGATAAGAAAGGGATAGTTCATCAGTTGACTATTCCAAGTACTCTACAACAAAATGGTGTTGTAGAAAGAAGGAATAGAATGCTCCTTGAGAAGATTAGGTCCATGATGGCACAAGCTAATTTGCCAATCACTTCTTAGAGTGATGTATTGATATCTGCAGCTTACATACTTAATTGTGTGCCTACAAAATTAGTTGTAACTACTCCACATGAGTTATGGACTAGGCAAAAGTCTGACCTAAGTGTTTTGAAACCTTGGGGATATGCTACTTATACACATAATTCCTCTCATAAGTATGACAAATTAGGCCTGAAAGGGAAGAATAATATCTTTATTAGATACTTAGAAACGTCAAAAGGTTATGTGTTTATAGGTTAGCAAGATAATGAGATCATGATTGAATTCAAATATAGAGATATCACATTCTTAGAGAATGCTTATCCTAAGAAGGGTAAGGTAGGTCAGACCTATCCTTATTTGAGATAGAGGATCCAAATGCACTAGGACCACTTCATTCAAGTGGGAGATTATAGCACATGATGAATTAGTTTTTCATCAGTAACCTTTTTCATCATTAGATGCGAATGAAAGTGTTCCTAAGCTAGTTGCTCTAAGTGGGAGTGACCAAATAGATCTCATTCCAAGTGGAAGTGAGACCAACATTCTTGATCCAAGTGAGAGCAATATTGATCCAAATGGGAACAATAAAGCATGATTCAATGAATCACAACTGAGATATGGTTTGCGTAAAAAGACTCCTCACCGATGATATGAGATTTAAAGTGGCGAACATTTTACAATGCCTCTACGAATTAAAGATGAGTCAAGAAATCTGAAAGAGGCTTTCTTATCCCCTTCTAAGGATAAATGGACTAAAACTATGGAAGAGGAAATAGAGTCTATGAGAGTCAACAATGTTTGGGTACTTGTTGATCTTCTAGAGGGACGCAATGCTATTAGGAACAAATGAGTTCTCAAAATTAAGAAAAGAATTGATGACACGATTGAAAAATTTAAGGCTTAACTAGTAGCAAAGGAGTATACACAGCAGGAAGGAATTGACTATGAGGAGACTTTTTCTCCTGCTGTATGATTTACCTTTGTTTGCTTACTTCTAGCTATAGTGGCTTGTTTAGATCTTGAATTACATTAGATGGATCTAAAGACTGCCTTTCTCAATGGAGAATTAAATGAAGAAATTTATATGGAACAACCTGAAGGTTTCATTAAAGAAGGCTAAGAAGAAAAAGTTTATAGACTTTTAAAGTCTATTTATGGCCTTAAATAATATTCAAAGCAGTGGTATATTTGTTTTCACAATATAGTCATCTCTAGTGGTTTCACTATAATGAGTGAAGACAACTGTGTATATACCAAAAGATCTAATGACAAGTATGTGATTATGATATTATATGTTGGTGACATGCTTATAGTGTGAAATGATATGGAGTTGATCAATGAGGTAAAGATCTAGTTGTCATCTCGCTTTACGATGGAAGATATGGGTGAAGCTACATACATTCTTGGAGTTAAGATTTCAAGAAATCATTCTAAGAAACTCTTATATCTCTCGCAAGAGAATTACATCAAAAAGGTTTTGGAACTTTTTAATATGGAAAGTTGTAACCTTACCGACACTCCTATCAGCACAAGCCGAACCATGAGTGCCAAAATGTGTCCTAAGACTGCCATGGAAAGAGAGCGTATGAGCTAAAATCCATACAAGAATGCAATCGGTTGTCTAATACACGCTATGATGTGTACTTGACCTGATATCTATCAAGTAGTTGGCTTAGTGTGTAGATATCAAACTGACCCAAATCTTAAACATTAGAAAGCTGTAAAAATGATCTTAAAATATTTGAAGGGGACTACTAATTATGTGCTCTACTATCAATATAGTAAAGATCTATGATTGGTAGAATACACTGATGTTGATCATGGTGGGAACTTAGATGAGCAAAAGTCTACCTCAGGATATATTTTCTTACTCAGTGATGGCGCCATATCATGGAGTAGTAAGAAACAATCTTATGTATCCTTGTCCATGATGGAGGCAAAGTTTATGGCCCTTTCTTCAGTAGCTAAGGAGGTTGTTTGGTTGAAGAGGTTATTGAATCAATTATTGTGCAAAGCAAAAAACATTGAACCAATGTTCATGTACTTTGACAGTGAGGTTGCGATTGCATACACCAAGGATCCAAAGTACTATTGCAAAACCAAACACATAGATATCAAGTATTACTATGTGAAGGACATAATTGCACACATGACTGTGAACATGAAGTATGTATTTATGCATAAGATATTGGTAGATCCACTGACTAAGCTAATTTCTAGAGATATGTTTATGAAATACATTAGGTCTTTAAGATTGCGTAGAATTTAGCATACTTCATTTGTATTTTTAATATTTCCCATTGTTCACAAATAGAGATCTTTTGATGTTATTTGATAATCAATAAAGTTTGATATCCATGCTTACATATCTTTATTTGAATGTTGTGTACATTCTTATTTCTTGTTAAGTATGTCAGGTAGACAAAAGGGTTAGCTTTCTCACACAGGTAATCGCCTCAGTGTCTTTGTGATATTGGAGATGAGACAAGATTTTAAGAGAAATTGTTAAAAGGATAATTTGAGAGCAATGATACTTAAAATTATTTAAGTCGCCTAATTAATGACATAAGATCATTATAATTGATTTGATGAAATAAGTTCATCATTTCTAGTCTATCTTAGTTACCATATGTGAAATTTTCACCATTAAAACCAGGATGTTTTGTAATAGATAACCCTTTAGGCAAAACATTATCACTAAATCCATCCATTTATACACTTGAGACGATTAAAGTCTTTAATCATGTGCCTAAGCTTTAATAACACTTGTTGAGTAAGGCTGGAACCCAAGAAGAGGTGAATTGGGTTTTATAAAAATTTTACTAAAAACTCTATCTCAAAACTGAAGTAAAATAATCAAAGATAAATGCAAAATGTAAAGAGAGTAAGGGAGAAGAATAGACATAAAGATTTTTCCTGGTTTGGCTTTTACACAAGCCTATGTCCAGTTCTCAAACAACCTCTTGGGATTTTTCACTATTTCAATTAATTAATACAACAACTAGGAGAACCTCTCCTAATTCCTAAGATCTCTTAGTTTGACTCCTTCAAGGAACCTACTTGAATGCTGTCAAGGATATACTCCCCCATGAACCTAAGCTCTCACTTAGCTTGACTCTCTCAAGGATCCTTCTTAAGCTTCTCTCTCAAAAGAAAGAATTATAGATAATAAACTCTCTGAATTAGAGTAGATAATACAATGAAGTAGTAATATGATAAAGAGCTATTATAAAGATAGAAACTTATGATATAATCACTCTTGAATGGTTTTTCTTGTTATTTCAGAGTCTCTAGGTCGAGTTTATATAGATTGAGGTCCAATATATCCATTAGGAATGAGTGGGAAGTCAGAGATTTCAAAATATGTTCGTTATAAAGTAATCATGACTTTTCTACCTTAGACCAGTCGACTGTTCTACCTTAGACCAGTCGACTGTTCAACATTGACCAGTCAATTACTCTGTCTTTCCTACTCAGTATTTTCAAATTTTGGACCCCAACAGTTGACTACTCACCTTTGGGTAATTGACTGGTCTCTCACAGAGAGCTCCTAGTCGATGGTTTCAAGGCTGACAATTGATTGATGCTTAATCTTGGTGTGGCCAGTTGATAGTTGACAAGTGGTCAGTTGACTGCTCACTCCTAGTCAATCAAGGCTTGAGTTGGCAGCTAGCTGGTGCCTCTCAAATGGTGACTAGTCGACTGCTAGCTTGTGGCCAGTCAACTGCTCACTCATAGAGAGTGCCCAGTTGTTCGAGGCTCAAGCAGGCAGCAGACTGGGGACTTCTTAAGGGGTGACCAGTCAACTACTGGCTAGTGGTCTGTCGATTGTTCTCTCATAGAAAGCTCTTATTCAACTAGACAAGGTCTGACAGCTAGTTGGTAATGTGGTCAGTCAACTAGGGACTTCCAGTGTTCCCCAAATCAATTTTTTCTTAACCTTAAAGATCTTCAATCAATTATATATTCATTTTACATGATTACTATCAGCTCAATATCATTTATAAAGGTCCTTAAGACATGTATATATATTGAAAACATTTAAAACCTAAATGATACATTGAAAAATTTTCTTCATGAATTTGTCATCATCAAAGCCTTGATCTTCAGCAAATAGGGTCAACAAATTAGATAGAACCCTTACAATGCAAATTTAGAGTATATGGCTCCTTTCTTTAAATACACATAGTTTGTTACTTTATCCTTGTGATTGAATGTCATTAGTTGGTATTAATTTCTTAACACGATCAAGTACTAGTTAAGTTTTGAACTTAATACTAGAGAGTATTTTAATTATCATATCATTTCCTATTTAATTTCTCATTTCAAGAGTCCATCAAAGATTTACTATATATGCCAATGTGGGTTATACCTTTATAGCATTACTACTCTTGCGACATGGGAAAGTCAAAGGAAGAATTTTTTAGTGATGATGTCTCATCATATTATTTCTGTTAACGTGGTTGAGTCCTTATATCTTACAAGGTAATATCTTTGCTTTTTTCACAATTGAAGACTTAACTATTACTTAGGACTTATTTCTTTGTATCTTCTTATGCCTAAGCTTTAATAATCTAGCATGGTGGTTTATGTTAGACACCTATTACTAATTATCATGTAGCAGTAGCATAACTCAGAATAGCTCTAGAAATAGTCTATAACTTGTAGTGGTAAATGTCCAAGTCTAGAAGATTCTTAAAGATCGTTATGGTCTTACTTCTACCATTGTCAGAGTAAATCAATAAATTTAATCTCAGCACATCATAATTTAATGGTTAGATTTCTAAAGTAATAGTACATCTCATTAACAATATTTTCTTAACTTACATTACAAACATAACTTACTACTTAATTGCAGATGTAGTATCTAAAGACAAAAAATTTTTGTCCATTATGCCGAAGCCTCATTTAAATTATACTGTTATTACGCACAAACTAGTAAATGAAGACCAAATGCATCCATTATTTTCTTACAAACCACATATAAAAATTAATTTTAGACAACTAAAGAAAAGGTCTCATATAAGGAAAATATACAAATGGGGAACACATGATTCTCTCTTACTTTATACAAGGAAAATAACATGCATAAAGAGGCTTTACATAAGGGGAGTCAGGATCGATTGAATGAACAATAATCTAATATGATAAGAATCCTCTTTTTCAATTATTCAACATATTTCCACCACTAACAAGACAAGAATCCCTTTTTTTTTTTTTTAATAGAGTCACATGTTTCAGTAATAACATATGGCCCACTAACAATGATTTTCCTATCTTTTTTCCTTACTTCTCATAGTGCTTTAAATCAGTGCCTTTATAAATAGTAAGACCAGGAGTTTTGTGGCTTTAAGATGTTAGGATATTGCAATGGAGCACAGTAGCGACATGCAAATTAGACGAAGCAGATACAAAGGTTGAGACGTGTAGAATAGATGAAAAGAGATGAAGGCTGAGATGTGCAAAAGAGATTAAGGTTAAGTCTATGTCTATTTATTGTAATCTGGATGCAGAGGAGACAACAAAGTTGGAGTATTTATAGGTCTCTATTTGGATTTTGAGTTAGATGGTTATTTAGGGTTTGGATATCTTTTTTTTTATTATTATTATGGTATACATGATGTGGCAATGACATGGTGTTTATTTACTAATCCTACTTAGCATAAATGACACAAAACAATAGATAATAGCAAAGTTATCACTCTTGATACCTGGAGGAACCACTTTGATTGTAATACCCATTAAAAAAAATATAAAAGTAATATATATATGTATATATAATAAATAAATATAATAAAAATATATATATGTATATAAGGGAAATATTATGTAGTATTAAAAATAGATGTAGATAATATCATATCTAAGCTAGAAGTTAACATGAGTATTTAAGCCTCATCCTATGCATTTCCAACATCTATAATTGAATCCTAAAGCATGTAAATTAAGTGTTTCCTAAAATTTTGATATGATATTATAATGAATCATCTAGGAAATTACCTATAAGCCCCTAGTAGGACTATTATACCGTCACAATACTTCTTCTTCGCGCTTCATGTCCTTTACCAAAGATTCACTTGCATCTCCTCTCCTCCTAAGGTCGAATTGCCTTTACCAATGCCATAGAGTTTGTCGATGGCTATCAACACTATTGCCTCTCCTGTCGGCTAAAGCTTGACCTCTACCGGCCTGTAGTTGGTTTGAAAATGCAAGATTCTGATAAGCTTATGTTAAGTGCACCTCTACCAAAATTTTTAGCTAATCTAATGTGTTTTGCTTAAATCTTGCTTAGGGCTTTTGTTTCTTCATCATTTTCATCCACTTCTCCCTTATTTACACTAATCAATTTTGCTCCATTAGCTCAGAATTAATCCCACTTGTAGTCCTATTCACGTGAGAAAGTGACAAGTTTGAGCTCAATTTGGTGCTATCTCATTAAATTGGGTTGGAAATTCATATCTTAGGTAATGTTTCATCTTGTTCTCTGCCCATTTGAGCTCCCAATTTTGTGAATTAGTACTTGAATTTGGAAATCCCCAATTTTGGATGAAGAACATGAATAATGACATGAATAGTATCTTAAACTCAAAATTTGAAATTGAGGCATGATTTGAACTTATTTTGGGGGAAATTCTTTAGGGGTTTTGATTCTAAGTAAGGTTATAACAATTCCCATCTGTCAATTTGATGTCTGGAACACTAAATTAAAAACCCTTCTTTCTTGGTAGGGAATTAAGGTGTGTTGATTACCGATAATGGAAGAAATTTTGATCCTCCCATGTTATTGGACATCAAGAAGGATTGTAGGAGTTGTTAAAAGTTGTCGTTTAGGTGGTACGTGATTTTGAGAATTTCCTTCAAGTTTGCATTAAATTTCATTGTTGTGGGAGGGAGTTTTTATAAATAAGAGTGCAATGAAAGTAATTATTAATGTTCAATAATTACTTTGTAAATGACTAGAATAAATTTTAGATTGAATTGGTAATGTTAGACAACTCAATGACTACAATGACTATTATTTGAGTTTAATGGCCTTAGTGCATTTTCAAAGCCATGGAAATATATTTTTAGTGCAAAATATTAGTGTTGAGCATCAAGGAAGATGAAACTTTTAAATTTATGAATCATTAGGTTCCCAAAGTGCTTTCTAAGCATGTGTATACCATTATGTACAAATTATGGAAATTAGGATCATTAAGAGGAATAATGGAAACACAGAGAAAATAAGTACCACAAATTTAGTATGAATAAGTTATTGTGGAAATTTCTTTTAGAAATTATTTTAATTAGGATTTTGATTAATATGGAAAGTTAAGATATATTAATTGTTATATTTTTAGGGTTAAAGCTGTCCTTTTTTTATCAAGCGGGTAAGAGGGTGATTTGTGTGTGCTTTGACAAGGTGAGTAAATAATCCTAATTATGCAAGATTTTTGTTTTAAATTATCTATTTCCAAATATAAAGTTTTTATATCTCTAGTGCTTGGATAGGCTTTTGAATTATGAATGACATTGCATACTTTGAAACTTGGAATTTGCTGGCTTTATAGACTTTATAATTTTGCATTTGAAATTATCAGAATTATTTAAATTTGAAATTTTGAGGTACTCCGATTCTAAAATTCTGATTCTTGATTATCGATTTTTTTCATATTAAAGAAACTTTTAGGAATGCATCTAAAATAGGACTATAGCTAATGGCAATAAACATTTACGGTAGTGCACAGTGATTGGTATTTTGATATGGTTAGGTATGATGCCCTTACCTCCATATTCTGTTTGCTTAAGGCCGTCATTATGAATATTCAAAGCTTAAAGTCGATAATGGGTAATTTCTCTTATCAGATTACACTAGCCTTAGGATAGTTCTATAATTTGAACCTTGGATAGTTCTATAAGAGATTCCCAATGTATTTTGTTACATTGGATATTTTAATTCTCATTATATTTTAATTCATTTGATTTAAGAATATGATTTGAATATTCAAGGTTAGACTTATTTGACGGTTAATGGTTTTCTTCTGTCTTTGGAACTATTGATTTAACTCTAAGTTATTCAATTTTAAACAATTGAAGTTTTAGTGATAAACTGTATCATTGTCAGTTTGTCCTTCCCCTTGTATTATTAGTGTTATTTGCTCACTGAGTTTCCCCTTACGCTATTATTTAACATTTTTAGGTCCCAGCGCTGATCCAGAACACCTAACTATGGAGTAGGAGCTACAGTGTTTCTATTTTTGTTGAGCCTAGCCTATTGCCAAAGCAATAATTTCTTGTTGTACATTTTGTAATTAGACTTAGTTGTTCCCTTGTATACAAGCTGATTGTCTTGATGTAGTTCCAAGGTTGTGGGTTGTTTTGTATGCATCCACTCTCCATTCTGTTGTAGAAATTTTGGGAGGTCCATATTTCAAGGGAGACTATGTCAAAATTTCTACACAGAGATTAAACTAATTCTTTTAGTAATCACATGTGGAGGTATTAGTCTTGAGTTTATCGGATGAGGATCTATGTTTTATTTTAAGTTATGTTGTCTTTAAGTTATCAGATAGGCTTACAAGGATGAGGGATGTCTCGTTCCCTGTGCCAGTCATGTTCTATTGGCTAAGGTCATGACATTGATAGACAAAAATGTGAGCAGGGGACTAAAATGGAGTTTTGAGTGATTGAGGGACCAAAATGGAAATGGGTTAAGGAATAGGGGACCAAAATAGAATTTTTGTTGTATGAGATAATTAAAACTTGAATATTGCTTTATATTCCCAAAAGCTTGGATTACTTTTGGTCCCTATGGCACCATATAAAATTCATACTTACTAATAGGTAGGGTCAACAAAAGTTCTGCAAATTTGAGTATCTTTATGGGACTATCTCATTTGAGGACCCATATTTAGAAACTTTTATCCTATAAGGAAAGGGATAGGACAAAACTCTTCCTAAAGAAAAATTGGAAATGGGGATAGCAATCATACCTCCAAACCATGAGGTCCCCATCAATTTATTTTAATATTATTTATTTTTTCCAATTTTTTATAAAAAATTTCTAAGTCTCTGTGGCAATCCGCATCCCCATGGAGATTATGGATGGGGGGAAAATCTCCTCCAAGGAGGGAATTGAGATGTGCATGGAGGATATAATAGATGATGGGGATGGGTAACGATGAGGCACTCCCCACCCCTGCCCCACAAAATTATCATCCCTATTAACAAGTAACACATCATCATCGCATTTCAAACAAAAACTTTTAGTTTGAATTTTCCTTCAGTTGTGGGTTTATGTATCACCTATTGGATAGCTTTGTGTTGTCTTGCTAATTTTTTTTATTTTTTAAATTAATTTTATGCTGATAGCACACCTATTGTTTAATAGGGAATCTGGTGCTCCCCCTTCAGCTAAGGCTGAGTGGAATAGGCAGAGTTAAGTCAATTAGTTTTTTCCTCTTTGACTTTTTCTAACCAATATTATAATTTAATGCTTTATTTAATGTTCTTCAATCATACATTAAAGTAATCTAAATGAAAAAACAATTGACACCATGCATAAAGTAAAAATACACTTATGATCATACTACAAATTACAATAGTCAAATTGAACATTATTTTTCTTGCCAAACAAGTTAAATACAACTAAACATGTATTCAAGGATACTACAAAATATGAATCACATTTATTTTCTACCATGCTTTGTGATGTAGAAATATAATGTCAATGGCATAATTAATTGTTCGTAGACCATATATATCAATTTTAAAATGAACTGACTAAAAACAAGTAATTGCTACCTTAAACTCTATTAGGTACCTGAAAGCAATTTTTAAGAATTGAAAAGTTTGAACAACTAAAGATAAGTCAGTTTAAGTAGCCTGAAACCTAAATTTAATGGCCTAAAATATAATTTTAGGTGTCCTAAAAGTTTGAACAACTAAAGATAAGTCAGTTTAAGTAGCTTGAAACCTAAATTTAATGGCCTAAAATATAGTTTTATGTGTCCTAAAATTGGTTCTAGTTACTTAAAAATTATGACAATAATATTAAAACAAGAAGCAAGAAAGGAAACACAATCAAATTCATTCTGGTTCAAATATCCTCATCTTATCTAGTCCTTTTTAACATGGAAAAAAATTTCACTATCAAGTGTCACTTTACATTAAAAGATTTTCACATGATCGCCTACAACACTTCTAGAACTTCTCACTCACCTTAAACTCTTACCATTTCATTTTGTTTTAAAACCAACTCACCCACAACTAATTGGTCACTAAGAAATTTTTTTTACAAGGATGTGAAGGAGTTTTGAGAACTTTTATACAAAACAATATTACAAGTGTATTTGGTAATTCTCAAAAGCAAGATACAACAACTTGAAGCTTAAGCTCAAAAACAAAGTGCAATATCTCTCTATTTTTTTTCTATCACTATTTGTTTTGTCATTTAGAGTTCTTTCTTGAATTGTAGTAAACAGAAAATATGAGTAGGGAAAGAGTGTAAATGTATTTCTTAAAATTGTTCCTCATTCTTATGCTTCTTTTTGTTTTACTTTGTTGTCTCTCTTTGCAGTTATATCACAATCCTTTTGTCTATATAAGAATAGGCAACAACAAAAATGCATCATAAGCAATTGCTTTTATCTTGTATAGGAATAGTTGTAACACATGCATGCACTAGCCTCTGTAATTTTGGTTATGTGTTTGCCAACCCATTTCAAGGAAAAGAAAAACTAGAAAGGAAAAAGGTGATGATTTTAACTTGGCCATTTGAAAAGCTATAAACTTTTGAAAAGTAATTTTATGTTGGGATTTTTATCATTTTGATTTATTCCAAAATAGTTTTGGGCTTAGTATAATTTTCATTTTGTTAGTTATACTGTCATTGAATTTTGGCTTCTACTGAAACCCTCTAAGCCTACAAAATCACATATGAGCTTAAGTAAGTGTTTGCTGAATAATATAAAATGTTAAAGTATATGACATTATGTTATTTGAAATATTTATATATTTGATGTCATATTACAATTGCCATAAATAGATTAGAGTGATAATTTATAAAGCTTAACAAATTAAAAATATATTATGTAATATATTTTTAAAAAGATTTAATTAATGTGTGACTCTCAAACTAATGTCATCCTATGATACATTAATACCTTGTAAGAGATTTTGAATAGCAATATATAAATATTTTAAATACCACGTGCTAAAGTTAAGATATTGATATACAGAAAATTATATTTTTGTCCTTTATTTATTATAATATCCAAAATAGTTCTTCATTTATTAAAAAATAACAACTCTAAATGACAAAACAAATATAGATAAAAATAAAAAATACTAAATTTAGATTTAATGTTGGGGTAGATATAGACTCAACTTAATTTGTTTTCTTTTGGAGAAGTAGGGAATCAAGCTAAGTGGGGTTATTTTTGATATTGCAATAAGTAAGAGATCAAAATAATAATTTTGGTATAAGTGAGAAATCAAAAAAATATTTTACTCTATTGATATGTTACAAGTTTCCTTGTTTAATAATATGCCCATATACAATTTAGAATAGATTTGAAAAATAAAGTAAGATAAATATTATAAAATAAAATAATGGAAATATTAGGGAAAAAAGTAGCTATTATATATTAAGGGGTAAATTGAAATTTTATTTGAATTAAAAATTAAAAATTAATGAGAATTTTCATAAAAATATTACAGTTACAAATTAGGGTGTATAAATACAATTTTTCACAAAATTATGAGTCAAGAATTTATAAAGTCTGAAAATATAGAAATCAAACATATCCCACTCAATGGATGTAAAGCCACATCTCTCGTTGAATTTCAACCACACTACCGCATATATGCATGCATAGTTTTTCAAGCCCCATAGAAATTTCGCTCTCAATGCAAATTAAAAGAGAGAGAGAGAAAAAAAGCGCAAGAGAAATTAATTCTTTAGAAAGAAGATGAAGATGACGTAATTCACCAAACCCACGTACGTGGGTGCTTTTTTGTAAGCTTCCATTACTATCTAACTAGTTTATTTGCAGGTTCACAAAAAATTAATTTGTATTATTATATATCAATATATTTTAAATTATTAAATTTATTAAGAAGACTTTATCATAAAATATCTTGTTTAATATATGAAGCAACTCTCATTGTTACTCTTTATCAAGAACTCTAAAATATCATACACTAATGGTTATATATTTGATTCTACTTTTAACTTTGAACAATCTAAATTGTTGAATAAATCATTCAATCATATATAATTTTTTCTTAGTTTAATTTTAGACCTTGTCAAGCTATATTTATAGTCTTTTATTATAAAGTTTAAAAGATAATTAATTACTTAATTCATTGTTTTTTACTTTAAAAACTGTTCAAATTTTAAAGAATTCTTATTTAAAAATGTGGTTAATTAATTTATTAATTTTTTTCATTTACTTCAAAAAATTTTCAGTCTCAAAGAATTCATGATTTAAGAGGTAATTAATTAATTATTTCATAACTTTTTTCATTGACAATAAAAAAAGTCATTAATTTTCTAGTTAATTTTGAAAAATTCTCATATTAAGAAATTTCTTGATTTAAGATACAGTTAATTAATTCATTAATTAATTATTTCATAATTTTTCTCATTAACTATGAAGAATTTACACATTTCAAAAAGTTCTCGATACATGTATCAGAACGGAGAAGAGTTATCACATGAGACGTTAAGGGTTTGATTAGCTGAGACTTTTCATCAATCAATAGAGCTCCCATATTAAAGGGAGTCTATTTTACTTATATATAATAGATAGATTGGGAAAAGGAGTGTTTGTCATCTAGTATAATTAATTTAATTACTTTTTTTATATAAGCTTTTTCATAAAATAACTTTGAGAAAAGTGTGAAATTGGTCTTTTACTTTTGTACTTTATAATAATTTAGTTTTTTACAAATTAATTGTGACAAATCAACCTTTCACAAATTTAAACTCATACAAAACAAGTCCCTTTATTTGGATTAATTAGGGACTTATTTGATATAAAATAATATTTTTGATAAACTAATTTATTACAATATATTTATGAGTGATTAAATTGTCACGAACTATAAAAATGAGAGATGAATTTAATATTTTTCTCAAATAATTTAATTGCATCGAAATGAAAAAGCATAATCAAACTTATTCAAAAAGGGCGATTAAAATCACAATCACAATATCATGATAGTGAAATATGCAAATTTTGTCAGTATTGGCAGTAGGATATATAGACCCTAAACCCTAAATCACAATATCAATTAGATTGTGTGCTTTGTCAATTTTTTATTCAACTAATTAGACTGACTGTTGCAATTTGTTTTTCAAGACACTAAAATGAACATAATGGGATTCTTTTAAAATATATATCCTTAAAATCATGTAAAAAAGAAACTTAGCTAGAAGAAAATTTGAAGACGTAATGTCAAAAATTATATATTGGAATAAGATATATCCAAAATGTTGTGCTTTACATGGCTTCGTTATATATATATATATATATATATATATATATATATTTTTTTTTTTTTTTCAAGATGATAATTTACTTTTGAAGAACGAGAGTTGAGTTCCTCTAATTCTCCAATTATAAAAGCAACAACCTTTTTAAAATAACCAAAAAAGGATCAGATTTCAATATGTTTATTGTCATGAACAAAGACTTGCTAATGCAAGTCAAACGAAGTAACCTTTGCACAAGAAAAGAATTAACATGAATTATTCAAAGCCACCGGAGATTTTAATATGCAGATACAATTAACAAATTTCAATATTGCCTGAATGGTAAATTAATTAAACTCTTACGTTTGTTGCTTGTAATTTACTCTTAACATGGAACTATGAACTTTCAAATTATGACATATGTAACATTGATCTATAGTTTAACGCATTAATTTCCGCGTTGTCAGTTTTGGTGAGAAAATTGCACCTTAGACCCCAAATTAATTACCATTTATAGATATGTCTCTTTCATGCTGTAATTGATGGGGAAAATTGGATTTGCAGGCCCTACTTGTTTGAGATATGTTGCTTCACTTTCAAACCAAGAGTGGGAAATATTTAATTTTCTGTCCTCACTTATACATTTTTACTTCCAAAGTCACCTTCAAACACCCTGTTTTTATTTTACTGGTCTGTCTTTTTGTTTTTTTTCACTGCAGTATCTGTGTTTTGTTTTTATGTTGTATGTTGTACGCAAACTATGATTATTTTAGCATGTTGAATGGCTGCAACACTAAGAATGTACTTATTTATGGTTGGAAGTAAATGTGAAGTCAATAGTGATAAGTAATAAAAAAAATAAATTAGCATGTGATACAATAATGTTTGGTTTCGTCTGGTATATCTGTATTAAAAATAATAAAATTAGTTTAAAATATTAAAAAAATGATAGAAAACAGATAAATGGGGTAGCATTAAAAAAAAATTAGATTATTTAGGAATTTTTTGTTTAAAATTAAGGAAAATTTATAAATAAAAATACTAAAAAATCAGTAATTTAAGATGTAGAATATATACACACACACGCACCAATTAAAAAAAATGTGCAAATTAATAAATAATTTATTAGAGCTTTTGAAAGATTTTCAAAGTTATAAATGAAAACTATAAAGGATTAATAATTTCATAAAGGAAATAATATTTTTACAAAGAGTTAATTGCTAAATAAAAAGGTAAATCTCCCAAAAAAATTCATTTTAATTATAAAATTATGACATTTTAATTGATGTTGGAAGTAAATAAAATCAAAAGTAACAATAACCATTTCTTCAGAATTTTGGTGATCAACAATGGAAACTTATGGATATTTTTCTTTAAAAAAAGGAAATAGAACATAAAAGTGAATAAAAAGAAATTCTTAAGAAATGATAAAGCACGTAATTTAAATAAATAATGGTATTAAAACTATTTGAAACTGTAATATTTTGAAGAAGCCTTTTTTGTAGATATATGCATGTGAAAATTTAAAATTCATAAACTACATTTAGGAAATTTAGAAATTGGAAAAAAGGAAAATTTTAATAACATAAACACGAGGAAATAAAATAAGTGTTAGCAATTTAGAAATAGCTCACTGGGTAAAACTTATAAGAAGTAATAAATTATTTTAGAACCTATAATGCTATGTCAAAATTTATACATGAACATTACAAATAATGTATAATTTCATAAATGAAATAATAATGTAGCTAAACATGAATGATTAAATTAAAAAAATTAAACTTCCAGAAATTTTGCATATTGGTTATGTGAAGGGAAATAATGAGGTTTGTTGCTCTATGTTCATTACTGCAAAACTTCTTATTGTAACACTACAAATCTGTTGTCTAGAGTTGATTTGCTCGCAATATATGGATTTGGATTTCCCATATTTGATTTAGGCATTTAAAGAGATTTTACTATTAAATTTTTATTTTATAAAAAATATTTTTATTAATTAAAAATTAATCTTTTAAAAATAGAAAATTTAAGATTTGAAATAAATAGAAAATAGAATGAAAACTAATTAAGATTTAAAAAAAAATTATTATTTTAACAAGTATAATAAATGAAATTTATTTTAAATAAAAAAATAATACTGGGTTGATCAAGTTAGTTAGAATTATATATTTTTTTTAATTTTAACTTGATCTAATCTAATCTCGTACGACTAAATTAATGAGGTCTGAACAACCCTTATTAGCCAAAAAAATAAGCACCACACATAAAATAAGAATATACTTATGAACATAATACAAATTACAATTATCAAATTAAACAAAATTACATTTTTCTTGGCAAACAATTAATTAAAACCAAACATGTAGTCAACTATACTACAAATTATAAATCACGTTTATTCTCTTTATCAACTTTGTGATGTGTCGTAGAAATTATAATGTCAATGCCATAATTAATTGTTGTTAGAATATATGTATATCTAGAGTGCAGGTGATAGCCCAATAGGGGAGGCAGCCATCATTGACTGAGATGGTCAAGGTACATGTATAAAGGCAGGACTTGACCATTAATTAAATCAAAGATAAATCTCCAAAATTAAAAATTCATTTTAATAAGAATGGTGACATTTTAATAGAAGTTGGAAGTGAATATATAAAATTTTTCATTCAGTGGGTAAGACTTATTATAAGTAATAAATAATTTTTTAGAACCTCTAATACTTTGTAAAAAATTATACATGAACATTATTAATGTATAATTTATAATTTATAATTTATAATTTCAGAAATGAAATAATAATGTGGCGAATAATTAATGACTAAATAAAAAAGTTAAACTTCTAAAATTCATACTTACGAGTATGCAAATCCCTTCCAGCTGATATTATTATTATTATTTAAAATTGATCTCTTGCTGACAACACTCTTATATTGTCCAGCAGGAGATCTGGTCTCCACCTTCGGTCGAGGCTATGTGAAATAGGTGGAGTCAATGCAATGAGTTTTTTTTTTTCTTTTTTTTAACCAATATTATGATTTAATGCTTTATTTAAAATTATTCAATCATACAATAAACTAATCCCCAAAAAAGAAAAACCACACACCTACACATAAAATAAGAATACACTTATGAACATACCACAAAGTACAATTATCAAATATATTGAACAATATTTTTCTTGGCAAACAAGTTAATTACAACCAAACATGTATATTCAACCATCCTAAAATTAAAATATAAACGACATTTATTTTCTGTCAAGCTGTGTGATGTAGAAATTAAACATAATGTCAATGGCATAATTAATCGTCCATAGACGATATATATAGAAAGAGAAAGTGACAGTGCAACGGCGAAGCAGCCGACATTGATTGAGATGGTGAAGGAACATGCATGAAGGCTATTCTTGACCATTAAACCTAGTCTGATTCCAAGTGACGTTCATCACTTGACTGTGTATATATATGCCATCCCATTTTGAAAAAGTGCTTCATTAAAATTTTTAATGGAAATATTAATGTCAAGAAAAAGATATTTGAATGAGATGTATTAAAAATGTTGTGCTTTAATTTAATTGTTTGAACTCTGTAGTACTACATTGTGTGTAGTTTAAAATAAGAGTAATATAAAGGAGTGAAAGTGTATATAAATTTTTTATTTTCTTATTTCTTTAATTAAATCTTGTACAATTTTTTTAAATTGTAGCACTAAAAGCCTGATTATTTTATTTACAAAGAGATTTTATTTTTTAAAGAACAAATCGATGGTGAGTTCTTTAATTTACCAATTATAAGGATTATATTTAGGTACCGGTTCTTATATGTATCTTTACTATCAGGTATAGTTTTTTTTTTGGTAAATCAACGCATGATAAGTGTAAGGTTAACTAGTAATAATATAAAAACTTATAATTTCATTAAAAAATTATATAATTATCTTTAAACACTATATATATATATATATATATATATATATGGTGATAATATTGAAAAACTATAAATTTGTCACGTTTTAATTAAAAAATAGCATAATATAAATATAAAAAAATTGTATATAATTTTTTTTACAAATTATAATAATTAAAACCTCTTTAAATTCAATAACATATATATATATATATATGAACTTTTTTTTTTTTTTGCGAAAGCCATTTGCCATTGCTAAGTCCCTGCGTTATCGATATTTGCCACAACTAAATTTTCAATAAATGATAATCCATATTCTTACAAAATTTCAATATTGCTTGAATGCTAAATTAAATCTTTACGTTCGTTGCTTGTAATTAGGTGTTAGGCTTGGGAAGAAAATCTTAACGGTAAGGAAAAACTGATAGCATTTCTCTTTGGACTGAATTTATGTGTTAGAAGACTAGGAAATATGTTTTATTAAACCAAAAAAAACTATTGACTTAAAATATTAATTTAGTCTCTCATTAATCAGTTAATTCTTAATTTAGTTATCATTAATTATTATTTTCAATTTAATCTTTACTTATTAATTATTTTCAATTTAGTCCCTTATTGATTTTCACTCTCAATTTAGCTCATTTTATTTAGTTAATATTAAGAGATAAAATATGATAATTTTAAGATTAGTGATGGACCAACCAAAGAATAAACTTATAGGTGAAGGAATAAATTAAATAAATATTATTAAGGGATCAAACTGAAAATTAATTAATAAGTAAGAGAATAAATGCTTAGATTGTCGAATCCAAACTCTTGTAATTAATATATATATATATATATATATTGGTTTTTGAGCTAAAATGGTAATTATATTAAAGAATTTCTTTTGTCAAAGTTAAACATTCCATGTGATTATACTCATTAATTACATGGACCTTTAAACTTACAAAATGTGACATATGTAACATTGAGCTAGTCTCACTTAACCTTCAAGGACCATATTATTACCACATTCCATACAGAACCTTACCTTGAACTTACGTCAACCTTGGGCTTGTGCTTAGTGGATCGGAATGGGCTGGCCCAATGAGCTTTTTTTAACATTTTAAACTAATATTATTCATTAATGCTTTATTTAACACTATTCAATCATACAATAAACTAGTTCCCACTAGAAAAAAAAAAATAAAATCATACAGCACAGATAAAGTAAGAATATACTTAAATTACGAACATATATAACACGACTTACAATTACTATAATTTCTCATTCAAAAGATTTTGAATAATATAATTGTATTAAGTTGAACAAATTTTCATTCTCATTTTGTTTCAGAATTTGTTGGCCAAATAAAAACCACATATATATCCTTTTCGTCAATAACGGGCCGCCTGGGTTACAGGTCTATCTTCTGCATAGCCATTATCTCAAGTTTTAATTTTCAAATTCTTTTTTCTGACTCATAGGTTTTTCAAAAGATTGGTGTCATATTGTCTCTTCCATATTCAAATTATAACTAAATAAATTGGAAAAATCTTATTTAAGTAATGGTTCATAGATATTTTCTATTAAGATCATTAGTAAACACATGATTATGTGAAAATTTTTGGGAATATCTAATATGCAGTGCTAAATTGTAAATAAATTTAATTATTCTTTTTTTTATTATTGAAAAACATGATAATATGTATCTGAATGCTATATTTAAGTTTTGTCCAAATTTTAACTTCTTAACATAAATTATTAAACCCATGCATTAACATGCATGTATTCTATTGATACTTGTTTTGCTTGTGAATTTGGGTTATTAGGTAGATGTAAAAGTCTAAGCGTGAGGAAAATTTATCTCTGATTTGAATAGTAAAACTACTATCGGTGTCTTGGGAATGTGAATTCAAGATTAAGTGATTTGAATGCTATAAATTTTTTATTGTTTTTCTCTTTTCTGATCTTTATTTGATTAAATTATTTATATCCAATAAATGATTTTTATCTAAAGCAACTTTTTGTTTAATTTATTCATATTATAAAATTTTTAAGATTAAATAAATAAGACAATTTAATTTATCTTCTCTAGCCTAGTATGTTTAAACAAACTTCGCCAACTTTTGAGACTAATTAAGTTGTAGTCAATTTTGTTTCTTCGAAAAGAACGAAGCTTTAAAGAAAGGAATGAGTGGCATAACAGGGATGTTAGTCATGTAATTAACATCAATACTTAATTCAAAAGACACAAAATAGACTCAATATAGTAAAGTTATCTATTTAAAATTGGTTTTATGGTATCAATTGAGTTTGGTTTTGCAATGATACTTTGAATCCTTAGTGTATGCAATCGTTATCTCACTGTCGCAATACATTAACACTGGTTCAATGTTTTTTGCTTTACACAACAATTGATCCAATAACCTCTTCAACTAAACAGCCTCTTGGGCTGCTGAAGATAGGGCCACGAACTTTGCCTCTATCGTGGATAAGGGTACACAAGATTGTTTCTTACTACTCCATGATATGGTGCCATCACTGAGTAAGAAAACGTATTCTAAGGTAGACTTTTGTTCATCTAAGTCCCCTCTATGATCAACATTAGTATATCCTACCAATTGTAGATCTCTGTCGCCTTAATAGTAGAGCGCATAATTAGTAGTCTCCTTCAGATATCTTATGATCCTTTTTATAGTTTCCCAATGTTTAAGACTTGGGTCGGTTTGATATCTACTCACCAAGTCAACTGCTTGATAGATATCAGGTTTAGTACACATCATAGCGTACATTAGACAATCGATCGTATTCCTATATGGAGTTCAGCTCATACGTTCTCTTTCCATGGCAGTCTTAGGACACATTTCGGCACTTAAGGTTCAACTTGTACTGATAGGAGTGTCAACAGGGTTACAACTTTCCATATTAAAATATTCTAAAACCTTTTTGATGTAATTCTCTTAATAGAGATACAAGAGTTTCTTAGAATGATTTCTTGAAATCTTAACTCCAAGAATGTATGTAGCTTCACCCATATCCTTCATCTCAAAGTGAGATGACAACCAGGTCTTTACCTTATTGATAAACTCCATATCATTTCCAAGTATGAGTATGTCATCAACATATAATGTCATAATCACGTACTTGTCCTTAGATCTTTTGGTATATATACAGTTATCTTCACTCATCATAGTTAAACCATTAGAGATGATTGCATTATGAAAACAAATATACCACTACCTTGAAAATTGTTTAAGACCGTAGATAAACTTCAAAAGTCTACAAATTTTTTCTTCTTGGCCCTCTTTAATGAAACCTTCAGGTTGTTCCATATAAATTTCTTCATTTAATTCTCCATTATAAAAGGCAGTCTTTACATCCATCTAATGTAATTCAAGATCTAGAAAAGCCATTATAGCTAGAAGTAAGCAAATAGAGATAAATCGTACAGCAGGAGAAAAAGTCTCCTCATAATCAATTCATTCTTGCTGTGTATACCCTTTTGCTACTAGTCGAGCCTTAAAATTTTCAATTGTGTCATCGGCTCTTTCCTTGATTTTGAGAATCCACTTGTTCCCAATTGCCTTATGTCCCCTTGGAAGATCAATAAGTTCCCAAACATTATTAACTTTCATAGACTTCATTTCCTCTTCCTTAGCTTTAGTCCATTTATCCTTAGAAGGGGATAAGAGAGTCTCTTTCAAATTTCTCGGCTTATCTTTATTTTGCAGGAGCATTGTAAAAAGTTCACCACCTTCAATCTCATATCATCGGTGATGAGTCTTTTTACGTAAACCACATCTCAATTGTAATTCATTGAATCTTGTTTCATTGTTCCCATTTAGATCAATATTGCTCCCATTCAGATATAGAACATTGGTCTCACTCCACTTAGAATGAGATCTATTTGGTCACTCCCACTTTGAGCAATTGGCTTAAGAACACTTTCATTTGCATCAAATGGTGAAGAAGGTTGCTGATAAGAAATTAATTCATTATCTGTTATAATCCTCCCACTTGAATGAAGTGGTCTTAGTGCGTTTAGATCCTGTATCTCAAATAAGGATAGGTCTTGACCTACCTCACCCTTCATAGAATATTCATTCTCTAAGAATGTGACATCTCTATATTTGAACTCAGTCATGGTCGCACTGTCTTGCTGACCTATAAACACATATCCATTTGAGGTTTCTGAGTATTTAATAAAGATACTTTTCTTTCCTCTAGGGCCCAATTTGTTATACTTGTAAGAGGAATCATATGTAGAGGCAACACATTCCTAAAGTTTCATAACACTTAGGTTAGGCTTTTGCCCAGTCCATAACTCATATGGAATGGTTGCAACTAATTTCGTAGGCACACGGTTAAGTATGTAGGCTGCAAATATTAATGCATCACCTCAATAGGTGATTGGCAAATTAGCTTGTGCCATCATAGACCTAACCATCTCAAGGAACGTTCTATTCTTTCTTTCCACAACACCATTTTATTGTGTAGTACTTGAAATAGTAAACTGATAAACTATCCCTTTCTCATCACATAATTCATTGAATTAAATCGACAAATATTCTCGGCCTCAATCAATTCGAAGAGCCTTAATCTTCTTATCTAATTGATTTTCAACTAAGTTCATATAGTTTTTGAAGTAGCTCAATGTTTCTGACTTATGAGAAATCAAAAAGACATAACCGAAATGAGTATAATCATCAATGAATGTGATGAAATAATTCACTCGATGCCGGGCCCTAATATTCAGAGGCCTATAGATGTCAGAATGAACAAACTACAGCAGAAAATCAGCTCTAGTTGCTTTACCGAAGGGTTTTTATGCAGATTTTACTGCTAGACAAGATTCACAAGTGGACAAATCACTTGTTCAATGTCGAGAAGCAAACCCTCTTTTGCTAACCATTGCATTCTTTGTTGTCCAAGATGACTAAGTTTAGCATGCCATATATTTACATCATGATCATAATCATACGTAGAGGCAAACATGGAAAAACTAACATTATTATTAATATAAGATTCGTCATCCAAGTCCATAGAAATAAAACCTTCGATTACATAACCAAAACCATAAAAAAACTAAGTCATTACTCAATTTAACACAATTGTCATGGAAAGACAAATAATAGCCTAGCCTAAGTATAACCAAAATTGAAATAACATTCCAACGAATTTGAGGCGCATAAAGGACATCATGTAAGATCAGGTCTTAACCACCACATAAGACTAACTTGTATGTTCTGATCCCTTTGATAGTAACCTTAGTGTTGTTGGCCACATATATCCAGAATGCTTCAAAAGGAATTCACTGGAAGTTAACAAAGGCATCATGGTCATGCGCTATGTGGTCCGTGGCTCCTAAGTCTATAATCCACACAGGACAAAATTCAGTAAGCATAATTGAGCTAGAAACACAAAGTTCACTAGCATAAGTAGTGTAGGTTACCTTTTTGAAAAGCTCAGGGTAATCACTCACACAGTGTCCCTTTTTTTGGCAATTGAAGCACTTAACTTTTGTCGTATTCACCTTTCGTTGCTTCTTTTTTCCTTGCTGATTAGTCTTTAGCTTTTTCTTAGGTTGAGCTGGTTCTTTGTTCTTTCCCTGACTCTTTCTCTTTAAACTATATCTTTTACTTGAAGTTGCCATGTGCAACTCTGGTATCAACTTGGCTGATTCAAGCCTTTCTTCTTCGAGTTTGAGATGTCCTCGGACATCTTCTAGAGTCTTGATTATGTCATTGTGAGTGAGATACATCTTCATATGCTCCCATGAACTAGGCAAAGAGTTGATGACAGCTTGAATTTGCTGCTTTTCTGTTAAGACATTTCCAACATCTTTTAGCTAAACGATCATATTTAATATCAGCCTTAGATGTTTCCTCATTGAATGTTTTGGGCATTTCTTATATGAGTCAAATTTGTTCGTTAGAGAACGCAATCTAGATATGGACGTAGTTCTGAACCTCGTTCTTAGAGCATTCCAAAGCCCTATAGCACTTTGGTGGTCCTTGAACTCCCTTAGTATGTCATCATCCATAGTACTCAGCAACGTAATGCGAGTAGTGGAGTTCTTTTATTTCCAAACATCATACGCTTCACGATCCTGCCTATGTTGGTCTGTGTTTCTAGCTTTTGGCTCTTCCATGACATTATTGAGATCCTCAAGAGCCTCTTGCTCTTCCAAGAGATGCTAGACTTTCGTATTCTAGATCTCATAATTGTCGCCATTTAGCTTCAACCCCTTATTAAGCTCAGCAACAATACTTTTGGAAACTATAGTCATTCTTTACATAAAAAGAAAGATAGACTTAAATCAGGATCAAATAATTAAAAACCACGCAAGATTTAATGTTCACCATGCTTACAAATTATGACATTAACTATTGTATGATTAAGCTAATTAACCTATGCATTACTCGGAGTTGAAAGAGCACAAAGTGCCAATCATCGTTCTGAGGTTGTATGCAAGGTATAAATAAACAAAATCAAACACAAGTGTCCTAATCATGCTACAAACAAATTGTAAATCATGATTTTTCAAATGTTAAACAAATTAACATTTGTTAAATAACGTGTTAACCTAATCAACACATTAATAGATAAATTATATAATGTTAAACTAATTAATATTCATTAATAAACATGTTAAACTAATCAATATAATTAAATGCATAATTTTAAGCTAATTAACATTATATGTCTAAATTTTCTTTGGGTAGAAAATTGACAAAACAATTTGATTAAAAACAATGTTAAACTAACTAACATAATGACAAGTAATCACATATTACTTGATTGAAATTTTATTTGTGATATAAAAATTAATTTTTCACAAAAATTAATTGCATTTATTTGGGGCTAAAATATAAATACATAATTTATATTTTTGAACATATCTAGATGTTCGTTAATTAGAGATTTAACAATTAGGCCTTTAATTATTTTTGGATAGGCCACATGCCCAATTAAAAAATACAAGGCCCAACTTTTAAAAATAGCCAAAAAAAATTCTTTCAATAGGCAAAATCTTCTTCAAAAATTTTTAAGGCCCATTAAAAAAATTAGGATTTTAGATCTTAAAAAAAATATTAGGGTTTCTAATTTTTTTTTAATTTTCAGAATTTTCAAATATTTTTTTAATTAAAAAAAAAGATGCTTCAACACTGTTCCTTCCTCGTTCTTGTCTCGCCACCTTCAATCTGCAGCTCATCGCTACGCCCCGTCGGCGACCTGCATTTTCGGCTAGAGAGGCAATAAATGTCGCCAGCGGCCTTCAATCGCTATGTTGTGCTGCTAGCAACCACAGCCACCGACGACCAGTAGCTCACATTGGCCAGCAACAGAGGGATGTATTCTCGATTTTTTTTTCTTTTTACAAGGGAGGTTGTAGGCTTTGGAGGTGCCGACGATTGCAGGCTCCACCGAATGGAGGAGTGTAGTGGTAGTAAGGAGAAGACAGAAAAGCTACTGTGAAACACTGAAGGAGTACTCTCTCTCTCTCCTTCTCTTTCTAGCCAGATGGTTGTTTCTGGCTTGAAGGTCATCAGCGACAGATATGAGAAGGAGCCAGAAGCTTTCTATCGTTTTTGCTTAGGCGATAAGGGAAGTTTTTGAAAATAATTAATGTTTTTAAAACCTAATTAAAATAGCCCTAAAGAAAAACTTAGATCCCAATTAAATATATAAATGATCAGAAAACCAGCCTAAGGGCTCTGATACCAATGAAGGGAATAAAAAATAATAAATGAACACATTTATAGATTCAGAGTAGGAGACTTACATAAATCTCCTAATTGCGGAAGCTGATCGAACTTTGGCTAGAATCACTTATCGAATAAGATACCAACAGTGTATTGGGTGTATTTCGAGTTTTCACAGTCTAAATCTCCTTTTGAATGAGACTGTTGAATATTCACACGTATTCCACTCAAAGCGTCTCAAGTATCTCTTTTAATGAGTTATAAATCATATAATAATCTAGCCCTATTTATAAAATACTAACTAGGGTTAGGGTTTAGTAGTAATTCTTATAATTACTATTTTACCCTTATTTAATTAGCACCCCTTATGGGTGGACTTAGCATAATATCTTAACAGATTTAAACCCTAGATATTATATGATATTCTAACAAATATTATCTTGGAATTAAGTAATAATCAACTTATTATTTTTCAATCTAAATGTTTAAGTCCGGCTTATAAATGACGTGTCACCGAAATCAAATTAGTTGAAGTACGGCGGCTCTGCAATATTAAAAAAGCTAAATGAAAACCATGATTTCTTTTATATTTGATTTTGGCCGGTGAAGACCATGATTTCATGCCTATGCATTTTGTCAAATTTTACTATAGGTACATTCCTTCACGGAACAACCACCATAGATAGTTTAACAAACAGAGAAATATGCAATTTTGAATTTGACTTTTTATTTTTGACTTAAAGATCTGTTTAATACTTTAAAAAGAAAAAGTATCAAAATTGTTCTATAAAATTAATAAAAAAATGAACTAATTTGATCATTTTAAGAGATTATTTTGACTTTTTGCAAAACATTATTTGATTTTAAGGCCAAAAATGAATATTAAAATTATATTTTTTTAATAAAAAAATCTCATCAATCCTTAATAAATACGTAATAAGGATCATGTTTTATTTTTCAATTGAATAAAAATTTAGTAGTTTACATTTACTGACAACAAAAATGGTCATATTAGTTAATAACTTAATATGAAATGGAGCTTTAAATTTTCATGCGAAACTTTAAGATGTTGAATCATAATCCTCATGATCCAGGTTGCTATAAATATCACACAACCTCAAACTATGAGAAGAACGAAACTTTTGAAGACAAAGTTCAATAGAACGTAAGAACGGAAGGAAGGAGTGCCACAAACCGAAGCAAACAAATATGAACTTCACAGAGAACAATGGGCACGAGCTGGAAACTTTCCCTGACAATCACTATGACGATGCTTCCCTGAGAGCCATGATTCTATGCGCCGGTCAGGTAAACGCCGCCGTTTTGAATGCTGCGACGGAGCTCCACCTGTTTGATATCATTGCTGAATCTGAGGGAGTGGGTGGTTTTGTTTCGCCCATCGAAATCGCTTCCAGACTTCCCACACTAAATAATAATAATAATAATGCAGACGTTGTGGCACAAAGGCTGGTTCGAATGCTGCGTTTGCTGGTGGCTCACGAGCTTCTCACGTGCTCTGTGAGAACCATGGAAGATGGCAGCTCCCAGAGGCTCTATGCTCTCTCTCCCACTGGCCAATACTTCGTCTCAAATGAAGATGGTGCTTCTTGGGCTTCCTTGATGCCCGGTATCTCCTATCATCCTCACATGTCACAGATTTTGTAAGTATTAATTATGTACTTGCTGTGGTTAGTTTTTAGAGCATGTTTGTGCATTGTATAGGATAAAATTAGACAGGATAAGACTTAATGATATAAAATTTGATAGGATGCAACCTAATAAAATTTTAATACTACACTCAACTGGTGCTAAGAGATAGTAGACAAGATGGTGTAGGGATTAAAATATATATAAACAGGTTTAATCATGATAAAGAAGGCTTGATTAATAATGCGTTGATAAGTGGTATGACATAAGCTTATACAATATAGTGTCTACAACAAATACCTAATAAAAGTGAACTGCATCATATAAGTCTATACAATCTAACCTTATACAATTGTTTAAAATAATCCTCAATGAATAACTAAAAGCATTTAACATATGCCACACCAATAATGATGCTATGATTGTTTGATATGGTTTTCTAGTCTAAACTTGAAGGATGCAATACTTAATAGTGGCGATGACCTAAGCAAGATAGTTCATGGGAAGACTGTGTATGAGTACATGGAGACGGATCCTGTGATGAAACACAAGTTCCATAGGGCAATGGCTGATATCTCTGCATTACACATGGAGAAGGTTCTTGAGATATACAAAGGCTTTGAGGGATTGTCGACGCTTGTCGATGTGGCAGGTGGTATTGGGCAATCCCTCAAAATCATTACATCCAAGTACCGTTCAATTATGGGCATTAATTTTGATATGCCCCATGTGATTCAAGATGCCCCTACCTATCCAGGTACTTCGCATTCACAATATATAGTTATAAACGATGTTTCTATCTTATGCATGTTATAGTCTTTTAGTATGAATTTTACATTAGTGTCTATTGTTATTGGAGAATTGAAACAAAAAAAAAAAAAAAAAAAGAGGATAATTCAAGTGAAATTTTTAATTTCTGTTTTTTTTTTCTCTATTTGTTTTCTTTTAATATTTTTGTTTAAGAAAACACTAATACAAGCACATGAACCTTGAATACAAACATGAAAAAAATGAATTGTATTAGTAAAATATGATTATGGTTCCTTACTTATCAGTTTATTTCTTAATTTTGCTCTTTACTAATTTATATTATCAATTTAGTCCTTCGTTAATTTTGAATATGTTAATGTTCAAATTTGTGAGGAATCAAAAGTAATAATATTTTGATGGTGAAGGACCAAATTAAGAATAGATTGATAAGTTAGGGACCAAATTAAGAATTAAAATTAGTAAGTGACCAATGTGAAAATCAATTGATAAGCAAAGGACCAAAGTAATATTTTACTCTATCATATATATATATGTATACAATATAAAGAATTTTATACCGTGTTTGACAACTCATGAAAGTTAATGTAGTAGTGTAAGAAATGATGTCATGTGATACAAGAGTCTATACAAATTATTTCTTGAAATGTTTATACTTTACAATTTCTTTAATATGTATAGGAATAAAGCATGTTGGAGGAGACATGTTCGAAAGTGCTCCTGAAGGCGATGCTATAATGATAAAGGTCTGATAATTAATACTAACAGCTTGCCCAGAAGCTCTAGTTCATGAATTGATTTATTTAATCCTAGTTAATTAGTACCCAAAGTTTAATATTTTCATATTTGTTTGTACTTTTATAGGGAACAACTCATAATTGGTCAGATGAAAAATGCATAAAGATTTTCAGAAATTGCCACAAGGCCTTGAATGAAGGTGGGAAGGTCATTGTGATAGACTTGATAATGCCAGAAGAGCCAGAGATAAACAATGCTGCCAAATCTGTTTCCATCTCTGACGTTGTCATGTTCTCACAAGGAGGAGGAATGGAAAGAACTGAGAAGCAGTTTGAGGCTTTATGCAAGAGATCAGGATTTTCTGGCTTTCAAGTTGCTTGTCGTGTTTTATCTATTTTAGGAGTCATGGAGTTTTACAAATAAATTACGTTATGAAGCAGTTAGGAGTTCTAGCTCAGAGTCTTAAAGTTTGAAGTTTGATTTCAAAGAAGCTAAACTAATTTTATGGGCTATGAAAGAGTTGGTGTTAAATAACCATATTTTTCGGTTTGTGATTATTTATGTTTACAGTCAAGACTAAAAATAAGTCATCGATCGGAGGCAGTTAAACCTGTAGTAATTTTGAATGTTTGCCATAATTGTTATGTGCGATTAGTGTTATACATATGGAAGATGAAAATGAAAATCTAATAAATGCTTTAAGGTTCTTTAAATAGTATATCATTCTAGTTCTCTTGTGGTTGGTGCTATTTCCATTACTTTTTTTTGGTCACACACACACACACATAACCAACAAATTTATATGCAATCCAAAATTATGTTCATGAATGCCCAAGGCCACTTTACATTATAAGAATTCCAGAACGGATAATGAGATTTATCGATTTTGGTTTTTGAATTATCTAAATTGATAACTTAATGGGAAAATTGATTAGTTGGTACTCATAGTTTTGCTTCTAGTTTATTTTTTTTAAACGACACTTTATAATTTAAAACTGTCCGTAAATAACTCTCGGCTGACAAAATCTATCAAGATGCCGTTAAATATGTGCTGAGATAGATTCCTACGTGGCTATAATATCCACCTTGGCTCGCTAAATCCTGTTGTTGTGCAGAAAGAGCGAGAGAGTTCGAAATTTCTTTTGGCAGCACGTCTTGTTCAACACGCAGTAAAACAGGGAGGAGAAAGTGTGTGCAAACCCACATGATCTGCCAATGTTAGAAGGTCCCTATTTTTCGACTAATTCTCCACATTTGAATGGTATGCATTCTTGTTGACTGAAATAAAACCGAAAAAAAAAAAGAATGGTATGGGATTCTCAAACTTTTGCTGCCTGCCCAGATGATGTTTTTCCAACCCACTTGAATGCTATACCCTTCTCTAAGATGGAGACCACGGGGAAGATTTTTAAACGTTTTGATTGGGCGGTTGATGGTTGAACAATGTGTGCACTGTGATTGATGGTTAATCTGTGTTATTGATTTGAGTGATATTGGCTGAAAATATTTTTATTTGATATGAAAATTCAAATAGTAGTAAATCATGCTCTTGGGTTTGATTTCTCTAAAGGCCTGCGATATTATTTTCAAAGGAAGAAAGTAGAGAGTTGTAAACCACTCCAGTCTTGTTAATAGAAGTACGAACAGAAGTGGCTACGGGGGTCATTAGACGGCAGCACAGGAACGAGTAATCTGCTGGATGGCAGCAAAATAGAAGTAACACCAAATAAAGCAAGAAGGACCCCGATTGTAGTTAGGAAAAGACAGAGCAAAAGAGAGCAATAAGGGAGCAAGGGAATTAAGACTTGCAATGTTCTATTTTAGTGTGTGTATAGTAGCAGAAACATGATTATACTGTATCATAGAGCAAGGGTAGGCGGCCACTAACAAATAACAAACTAGAAGTAGATGCGTAGCGATGTGTTGTATGTTCAGATTGGGAGGAAAGGAGTTTTGGTTCTGCATAAGAACAGATCAGGGAAGCATTCAGATTTCTTCTGATTTCAATGCATTTCACAGGGTTTACTTATTAGAGATATTAGAAGAAATATAGCCATTCTAAATAAGAGTAGTACACGGAGACAACTTTCACGTGTTAGAGATCAACTTTGATTTAAAATGTGACACCTAGAATTGAGTAGCTAAAGAAAAAGATTTATGCTTTAGTAGAACAATTAGAGACTGAGTTAGGAGAAAATAGATTAGAAAAACAAAATCTGTATAGGTAAAAGAAGAGTTATGAGTATAAGATAATTGGAACTAAGAAAATAGGAAACAAAATAATCTCTGCCCGTTATTACTATATCATAATTGTTTCATTGACGCTCTTTTCGATGCAACACTGACCTTTATAGTTTTCTTGTGCTATGTTTTTCATTGTTTGTGATTCATTACATACATACATATATCAACTGTAAATCTTGTATTTTTTTTTAAAATTTAATTTAATTATTTTTCACATTATATTATAAAAGATTTCAATATAAGTTACTATAATTTGGTTTTTATTACATAATATTGAACCAGCTGATTTACTTTTACTATTTCGCTTTTATCTAAATAATAAAGATATTACTTGATGAACTTTTCAAATAGAAAAAATTACCAAATAAATTAAAACGCTAAATTTAGTTGAATTATTTTTTATTTTTATTCGTATATCCATAATTTAAAAGCCAATGCAACCACTTCTATCTCACTTACTTTCTAAATTATGAAATTTCATGGCAAACTTGTTTTCCTCATTACGTTCTCCTGAACACAAGCCAGACACTACCAGTAAAATATCTTAATTAAAAGCTCAACTTTAAATTTACTCTTTCACTGTGCATGTGTTCACATGACACAATTAGGGAAAAAAGACTGTAAAGAGCTTCTGTTGTTAAAGGTTATTTTTAAATATTATAACTCACACAAGTTCAATTTTTTTTTTCTTTTCATTTATAAATCATGTTAAATACATGCTTGAGAGAGACCGAATTATAATGAGCGATGTTCCTCCCTGCTTGTGAATGGATCTCCTCAACGTGTCTTGTCTTAATTTGCCTAGAGGTATAGCCCAAGACATTTTCTCCATTATGTTTCATTACGTATAACTTCAATTATTATTATTTTTAGGGTTCTCTTTTAAAATAAATTTTAAACTATTTTTTTATTATGTAAAACAGTATTTAATTTTTAATAAAAACTATTTTTGTAAAAAAAAGTTTGGGCCATAGTACTTTCAGTTACGTCAATCAGTCGGGCTATATCTTATAGGTCCAATCTTAATATCGAAAGCCCTATGATTCAAAGTTATGTACAGCAATGACCCTTTCAACAGTAATCTCCCAAAAAAATAGACAATACAGTTTGGTGTTATGGTTTTAGCAACGGTTGGCAGTAATAGTAAAAATTCATATGTAGTTTGTGGACTATCTCGGGGGTCAAGAACCGTTTGAAATTGTACATTAAATTATCCATACTAAATCAAGTAGACACCGACTTAGTGTGATGAATTATTTTCAGAAATATCAATAATTTTAGCAATTTTCAAATGTTTCTAAGAATTTATTATGGGTGTTTTTGTAATTGTATGTAATTGATTCGTACGATTTTTTTGTGGATGTTTAAATAATAATTTGATATATTGGTTTAAATTATTCTTCATAGTGTTCAGACGAAAAGGAAAAAAATATAGATATTTCAATGAAATTATTATTTCCTTTTTCTCTCATTCATTTTTCTCTATCAAATCATTCCCTAAAAAAATTATAACCATTTCAGCCATATATTACGAGTTAGAAATTTGCAATCAAATATATTACAATTTCAAACTGATAATCGCCTCACATGTATTGAATCCTTCACCATATAGGAGTTTGGATATCCATATCTCGATCAAGAATGAGAGTCAAATTTTTATTATTAATTATTAGATAAAAATTTGATAATCTGAATTTATAAATAATAAATCTAACCGCATGTTGTCGTATTAATTAACATAAAATTTAGACCATTGAATTTTTATATAATTAACAATCTGTATTATTTAAACATGACTCTTATCCAATGATTTATATTAGACTAAGAAATAAATTCAAGGTTTTCCAAAATTTGAACATGTCAAAAATGTAGAAAAAATTGATAATTTATTATATATATCTTTCAAAAAACTTTGATGTTGTGAATAGAAAAGGAAAACCAAACTTTGCGTTCGTCGTTATTGTATGTATATTTTACGCAATTATCGAAGCTTTATCAAATTAATTCACCACTAAAGAAATATCTGACCCACTCCAAAGGCTTTCGTTTTCTGATTTTGTTGAATATTTAACCTCTTTTTCCTTTTACTTCTGCAAAATACTTCAAGAATTTGCTTTCTCACGTTAGCTATTCTGCTGAATTCATGAATGTAAATTCAGTTTGTTCAATGTTATTACTATTCATTTAATAATTTCTTTGCTTACTAAAAGTCAAAGGGGAACGTAGCAAGGAAATTAATGAGTATGAGTAAAATAGATATGAAATTTGGTTAAATCAAATTTTATACTTGTTTTGTTTGAAAAATATCATTGACCGCCTTGTATTTTATATATATTGCAAGAAATCTTATTTCAATTTATTCTGTATTAATAAAGTTGGTTTTTCTAAATTCAAAATAATAGTGAAAAATATTAAATACGAACAAAGACCTATATATATTAGATATTGGGCACCGGGGAATCTCTTTAGGGGCGGCCATTGCTCAATATGAAATTGTGATTTTACTTTATATATATATATATATATATAGGACAGACTAAGTTTTGATTTTTAGGGTGATAAAAGTTTTTGGATCAAATATTTGAACTAAACATAGTAAATTCATATAATTCAAGGGAACAAACTCTTGTTAATTAAAGAACTAAATAAAAAATGTAAAATAAAATCATATATAAAAGTTTAAATTTAAAAAATTCAATATTTTTTATGATTGTAAAGTTGACAGTGGTTCCATCGCTAGTGTAGTCAATTTGCAGTAACTTTGACCATCGTGAATTAATTTAAAAAAATCAGAATTACATCTTTTGTAGTGTTATATAACTAATAATTTTATTTTAGAAAGAATACATAGTGTTAAAAATCAAATGTGACAAATGAAAATAAATTAAAAATACAAATTTTTACAATATATATCAAATGTTAAGAATAAGATAATATTTTTAAACAAAAAGAATGAAATACGAGTTAGTGAAAACTAGAGAAGTAAGGCCTCGTTTGGTTGCAGTAATAAGGTTCAGGGAATGGGAATGTCTTTCCCTATCCAATGTTTGGTTCAAAAAATGGTAGCTGAACCCCTTTCCTTGGGTAAAGTTGATCATTCCCAATCTTTTGGGGAAGAGCAATCCCATCTATACTCGATGGAATCAGGGTGTTTCCATGGAGACCAGTGTTTGAAGGTCCCATTTGCCACTTTGTCCTACACTGTGCGGCATCTCTCCTGAGTCCCTGTGGTAGAGTTGCTTGACGTCAACCTCTTGTAGCTACCATCAACCCAAACCTGTGATAGCCACACCGGTGGCGACTCGATTGGGTTTCTTATGAACAGTTCTGCTGAACCATCATCTTCTTCCATGTGATTTGTTTGATTATTACTTCTTCCTTGTGTTACGCTTCCTTTGTGTGGGGTATTTACTTATGATTTTTTCGATCAATTTCACTGTTACGTTGTTTCATTTAATCCAAAATCCTCCTAGCCGGGGTAGTCTTTAAATTTTTCAAATGACTTTCCTTTCTTATACTTTTAAAAACTATTTGTGTTTGGGGTGTTTGATTTCGAGAGTTGGTGATTCATTTTGATGCCCTTCTAATTGGTTGCTGAGAAATTGATGGGGACGAAGGATTTTGAACGGATGGCAATCAGCACACTTCAAGGTGAACAGATGATTGTTCAAGGTTTGGTTGAACAGACGACCGGTGCACTTCACTTTGTAAACGTAGATCGAACGAAAGCCCTAGTCCCTTTCTGTTGAACGCGATGGCTTGATGTGACTTTCCCTCTTTCATTTTATTCGTTGTTGTAAATTTTACTGATGGGGTTAAATTGGTTATTTCTCCCATTTTGATTTAATCAATGTTAATGTTATATATTAACATTCCCTTTGCTATATATATATATATATATATGTTAAACCAAATATACTCTTAAACTTTTGTTTTCATTCCTATTCTCATTCTAATTTTGATTCCATTTTCAGTAACTATAAATCCTAAACTTTAAATCCAATTTCAGTAACTATAAGAGGCTTAAAATTATATTTTAAATTATCACATTAATTTTAAAGTTGAAAGTGAGGGATTAAAATTATATTTTTTTCAAAAAATAAATACATATATGTGCATGACCAAAAAATATTTTATAAAGAGATTCTGCGCATATAAAGCAACTCAGGTATTTATTTAAAATTTTATTATTAGTTTTTTTTTGTTTTTTAATTATTACTACTATTACTATTATATGTAGATGAAGCAGCGTGATCTGAACAGTTGAGGTTATAGACCTTGATAAGGTAATAAGTATAAAATTTTCAAATATTATTATACACTGAAATATTAAAATATTAAAGAAATATGAAATAGTAAAACACTAAATGACTGTATTATTATTCACTACGTTTTTCTAACAGCAGGTATTTATGGTAATCTTTGAACATATCTGTATAAACCTTATATAAGAGGAATCAAACTCGGACTTAATTATGTTTCTGGTTAGTTCTTCGGTACCCACCTGTTGCTCTTTAAATGTGGATAAATTTTATTGGTCTATGTATGATAAAATAAAAGAAAATAATTAAATTTTAAAAAAATTTAAAGGTTTAAGATAATTTTTTTAAAAAAAATTTATACTATACTCTTTGGTTCAAAATTTTGACTATCTATTTCACTACAAAAAAATTGCTTTTGACGGCGACATTGCCTTTGTCGCTTGAGATCCAGTAACTAAATGACTCCAGTGACATGGCGACAAAAGTCGCTGCTAAAGACATATAGCAGCGACAAATTATTGCCACCAAATGTAAAAAAATTTACTGATTTGATAGGTCGCCACTAAAAGTAATCATTTTGTGGCGAAAATGGTCGCCACTATATGTCTTTATTGGCAACTTTTGTACTTGCCACTAAATTAAATAGTGGCGTTTTAAATCGCTGCTATAAGTATTTTTTTAGGGATAATTTTTGTAGATTTAAGCTCTAAAACAACATAATATATACTACCTGATCTATAATATTGCATAAGAGGAGAGCTATTTTCAGCCTAAACATAGAAGACATAATGTAAACACTATATTATAACATTCAAATATTTGACATTTTGCTTCAATTACAACTAAAAATAGTCAAATGTCCAACTATTTGAATCCCATTTATAAAACTAAACTTCAAAGTTAATTCCTCCAACTATTTGAACACTTAAGCAAAGGTGACATGCAACTTGTACAAACAACACTAAAGCAAAGGTGACATCAAAGTTAAGTCGTCCAATATATATAAACTATACTTTTAATATTTTACTAGGTAATTCCAACATTTCTATTCATTTAAAGACATAGCATCAACTCATGAAAGTTAGTTCCCCTCACATGTACTATTACTTTCTTCATTAGAACTTGCTCCTATGCTTCAAAGCCTACATGATGTGATAATGATCCTTAGCCATTGATATTAGTTTAAGTATAAGTGAAAACTTCTAGAACAAGACATAAGATATGCACAAAATATTTACTAGCACAACATATAACTCTCAAACCAACACACACATGTTTAACAGCCAAATATGAATTAGGCATAAGATTATACCTTTAACTTAGGTAAACAATTCTCGTGCATGGTTAATTATGATTGCCTATCTGTACCACCTGCAGAGTTGTTTGGAGGAGGTATATATCCCTGATAGAAAGAAATGTCACTCTTAACTTAAATTATTGGCAAACAATAGTGAGAATAGAATATACCTGTTGCAAGGTGGCCATTATGGTAATCAATTGAGCTCAAATCTTTACTTGCATTTGTTGTTGTAGCTGAGCTCATTTCTTTTATAATTTTCTTTCCATTTCTTCATGCATCTTGGCACGATCTTCCTCCCATTGTGGCTCCCTCTCAGCTTGCATTTCCTTATGCACTTGTTCAATTGCAAAATACACCCTAGAGTCTACATCAACTTGGTTTATGGTTTTTCTCTTTTGGGGTTTCTTCCCCTACCCTTTTCCATACACATATCTCGACCGTTTACCAAGCATAGTAGGTAAGATCTCGTCTCCATCATTGGTGCTTAATACACCCTAGAGTCTACATCAACTTGGTTTATGGTTTTTCTCTTTTGGGGTTTCTTCCCCTACCCTTTTCCATACATATATCTCGACCGTTTACCAAGCATAGTAGGTAAGATCTCGTCTCCATCATTGGTGCTTAAGTGTCCTTCGATTGTTGCTTAATAACTAGATCATGAATGTGCCCATTCAATTATTAAAATAGTTAAAATCATAGATATGACCACGGATCTGACCACACTACATCTTTTTCTTTGGTTCAATGAGTGTGCTGTAACTCCTGAACTCGATTAGGCAATGCTTTTTCCTCAGTCACAGGATCCCTCTACAACATAATTTGTCCAAAATATACTTTGTAATTATAAGTACCAAATAATTTGAATTTTACTATATACATTTGAAAAAAGAAATGTGCACTCACTGTTGACTTCTTCACCTTTACAAATGATCGTGTCCCACAAGTATACTTAGTAAGTTGCTGACTCCCATTCGATTTATTCTTACTACTTGATGACTGTAATAACATTAAATCGATAGTGTTATTCACTTAAAAGAATGAACATATGTTAGATTGTAATGCAAAGAACTAAATACCTTGAACTTTTCAGATTCGAAGTGGAGACATAACCACTCTAGTCTTCACGACTAATCTGCTTAAGCTTAGCTGCATGTCTCTTATCATCAGTCCGCACTTCATGTACAATGTGAGAAAGCTACTTTTCCAATTCCTAAAATTCCTTTGCATAGTGCTAACAAAAAAAGCTTTCATTACCATATATTTTCGACTATCGATGGCTTCAAATTTATCCTATAAACAATAACATAAGTGGCTGCACTTATGAACATAAGTGACACATGACAACAAAGTAAAAATGATGTTTTTAGTGAGCTAATTGTATACCTTAACTTTCAACCACAGTCTCCCCATCCTTTGAAAAAAAATTTCCCACTCACCATCTCTAAATGACACAATAGTCCTTACCACCCACCCACAAAAGCTAACAAGGTCTCAAGCCCCTTCTCTAACTTATATCATCAGGTATATCAACTTTTATCTTTACACTGTATTTGTGTTTTCATGTCAATTGAAATGTTTTTGTACTTTCCCTTACTTTTCTTGATAGTGGTACAAGAAGCTATGAGATGTAGAAGGAAAAATATAATTACATGCTCTAGTCTAAAAAATTGATTCCATCATACTTATTCAAAATGTGTAAAGAGATACATGTACTACTCTAAAGTCATGACAACAATGTGAGAGGAGAAGTCTTAGGTTTTTGCTTAGTAATTGGCATAAAGAGTAGTGGAGAATCTTTATGCTCTGGTGCCCCACCTATCAGCAGTTCATGTGAACGTAAAGGTAATGCCACTTTGCCATAGTCACATCTTCTCAGGCACTATTACTTCCACCTCCTCGTCCTCCTCCTTTACTTGCATCCAACACCTGACATTTCTCACAACAATTGCAAGTGTAGTGTAAGATAGATAAAATACAAATATATAATAATTAGATTAGAAATGTCATGAAATTAATAGAACATATATTTGATCTCTCAATGTTAACTCATAAGTGAAGACCGTTATAGTAGAAATTAAAGTATAACTTATGACAGGCCCATGCATATTAGAGAGAAAAGTAACTCATGATAGGTCTATGTATCTAGAATTCATGATCGAGATTAATAATAGATGTCAACCCTCTCCTTTTTCTTGTTAAGTCTGACACATAGGATTTCAAAAAATAACACCAAAGTGAAACGAAATGTTGCACTATTTACATATAAGCAAATTAAATTACAAATTTTTTAAACCAAACTTACGCAAGAATTAGTGACATACATGCATTATTTACAAGTGTTGAAAGATAACATTAATTGATTCAATTAAAATTAGAAAGATCAAATTAAAACTTCTACACTAATAGAAATCAAGACCCAAAATATGCTTAAATTTATATTTTAATTGATTATACTCTAACTAAAAGTTTAGCAATAATGGATTCAAACTAATTACCTTAAATTTAGTCTATTTTATTAGGAACATGAGATTGGATAAAAGTCTCATGTTAAAAAGTAAATAGATTAAATGAGAATTATATAAATACATTCAATGTATTAAAATTTTAAGCAAAAATCATGTATAATCTCAAAAAAAAAGTTACCAATATTTGAGACTCCCCTCATCAAAGCCCAACAAAAATGTGTCTGTCGTGTATCACTAGAGCTGAAAATAAGCATTAAAACATTGCAACTTCATTATAAGTGGCATGCCAGAAGGACACGTGGGAAAACTTAGGGTTATTCACACCATAATTAATTACTTTTTGTCCTTAAATTTGGCCTAGTACTTGTAAGCATTGTTTTTAACTATAATTCAATATTGCTAGGATAGAGAAAACCTTATACGCAATTAATTCCATTTGAAGTTAACCATATGTGGCTAAGAAAATGTAAATTATCCATCTTATTGCCACCCCTGATAGTCCAAGATTATCAACAAAAAGATTAGGCAAGGCAGTACTTCGGAAAGTAATTCTATCTTAGCGTCTATACACCATCTAAATCTTTAGAAAGATAAATATCTAGTCCCAAAGAATGCCCCTCTTTGTGGCAGGGAAAGAGCCCATCACACAAAGCCTATGTGATGAAGGCAACACTTATGTTAGAAACTTAAAAAGAAAAGCAGAATTTAATCCTAATGCCACCCCTACTAGGAAAAATATGAGCAAAATCTAAAATAGCAAATAAATGAAAAATTAAGCTCTCTAAAGATATGAACTTACAGTTCCTTCACTTCAGCAAGTTTATCTATCTTCACTTTTTGAAAGGATTCTAATTATTCTGAATTTACCCAAACAACACTAACGTTAGATACAAGATGCATCTTTTAGAAACTAAAAATAAAAAATAAAAAAACCATGATCCTTGACTCTTACAAGTTGCCAGACAAAACATAGTGAATTACCAACTCACAATCCAACTCGCTAAGATATTTCATATATCGAAAAGCAACACTTCATCTAGTGAAAGCCCCAAATGGAACAAATATTAAAGCAAGACTTGGCTCTATTGGGATCAGAGATTAGAACAAATTACTCATTGTTTGAATTGCTTACTGTGAGGTACGGCAAGGGACTTAGCGACGTGCTAAGAACATGAAATGGCAATGAAGGAGTGTTTGGGCTGTGCCGGAGAGGAGAATGGAGGAGGAGGCACCAGAGATGGAGAGGAACATGGCCAATCACGTGTGAGCCCCTTAGTTTCTTCAAATCGGCACGCTTGCTCCAACTATACGAATCTGCAAGCTCGGACTCAGAGGAAAACGAAGCTCACAGAGCATTGAAGGAAGACAGCTGTGACTGAGGAAGAAGGAGAACAGAATGCATAGAGCAGGAAGGGATTAGAAGCCCTAATAATCTCAACTACAGTGACAGAGGAGGACGAAGCACGCAGAGAAAGATGAGTAAGACAAAAAGGAATACTCTGGGATTAGAAAGGCTAATGAACTAAGAGCAAATAAATATTTATTGTGATTGCTTGTAGATTTTTTTTAATTTAGTTATTTGGTCTATAAAAAATTTATAGTACTATTATTTTATTGTATCTTTGTTTATTTAAAAGTTATAACCCTAACTTTAAAGATGTTGAGATCGTGCACAATATTAACTGTAAGTTTACCATATCAAGTAAATATCTATTCAAATCAACAAACTGCTAGATTTATCTTAAATTTTGAACAATAAAAATATTAAATAATAACATGGAGATCATTTAAGTAATTAAGAAGATCATATTTCAAAATTTTAATTGATTAATTTACTCTACATTAAAATTTAAATATTAATAATTCAATTTACTCAAAATATTTAAATTTCGTTTTCTTTAATTCAAATTTTATTCATTAAATTCCATTGGAAAATTTAAATATTGATTATTCAATTTAGTATTAAGAATAACATTAAATATTTTCAATACAAAATTTCTTTATTTTTTCCTATTATAAATATTATACACTATCTAAATTATTTTATTTTAAAAACAAATTTAACCATTATTTAATTTTCCATAAAATACTTCTCATTCATAATTTATTTATTCTATTCCTATTATGGCCATTATACACTATCTAAATTATTTTATACTAAACATATTTATCCATATTTAATTATTAATAAATAAAATAATTATTTACATTACTAAATTATTTTACATTTTTTAACTGAAGTGTTTGAGTTTCCACTTTTTAATAATTATTTAATTATTTAAATAATTAAGTATATATTTGTACTATATAATTATTATTTATTATTCAAACATTATTTATTTATTTTTTTAGAAATTTAATAAATTAAGTTATTCTTCATAAAAATTTAAATATTAATAATTCAATTTATTCGAAATGTTTGAGTTTTGTTTCTTCATTTCAAATTTATTTCATTAAATTTTTCTATTTTAAAATATAAATATTAATGATTCAATTTAGCACTAAGAATAACATTATATATTTTTAATGCATGTTTTATTTATTTTTCCAAAGATTATGGGATATCAAGATTTCAGATCTATTAGAATCCCTTATTATATGTTTAAATACTGTGTTTTAAAATTTTAATATATGAATTTTGAGAAAATGAACAAAATCTGGTTTTAAAATCTTTTATAATAATTTTAAATTTATAATTTTTAAAAAATAAATATGTTAAATTTATAAGTGAGGAGCAGTTTAGTACTTTCAAAGGTTGAACCAAAACGCTGAAAAAGATATGAGGGATTGAAAGGTGAAGTACTTTTTGAATTTTTTAAATTTCAAATTAACTTAAATCTCAATTTTTATAGATATTCTAAGATTATTGATTAAAAATACAATGACATTTATTAATATAAATATATATTGAATATATATCATATATTGATTTAATAATATACATTCTATATATTTTTTATATATCATGATAACAATATTGTATATATGTATTTTATAAATTTATTTTATGTAATATTAATTTGTTATATATAATATTAAAATATTAAAAAATAACATTAATGTATGACTAAATTATTATTCATATTACTATATTTTATTGTTTGGGATCAAGGGTCATTTAAAACTGATAGGAAATAAATTAAGCCTTTTACTTCAAAAAAACGTGTGCTTTCGAATGAAAAAAATTATAAAAAATTCTTTGATTCATTATTTGTTAATCCTCGTCAATTTAGGAATTGATGAGTATACATTTTATAAGATAAAATTTGATAATAATGATATTTATTTTTTAAATATTAAATTATTTACTTTATGATGTATTAATTCAATAATTAAACAAACTTGGTTTCTCAACCTTCAGAATAATTTAAATAATTATAAAATATAATCTTTTTTCAAAGTTTCATGTATTGGTTTGACTTGCGCTACTGTTATTGTTATACACAATAATAAATTTTATTACTTCTTTTTATTTATTTCCACTTTTTTCATTATTTAATTTCAATTTTTTATTTCCTTTTGGCACTTTTTAATACTTTTTTTTTATATCAAAAGGTTTTCTTCTAACACCTTGTCTATTATTAAAGTTCATAATCCCCATAGCACCATATTCATGAATATTTTTACGATTTCTTGTTTTATTTTTAAAACTTTTTATTTATTAATTTTGTAATTTTATTTTTCACCCACCTAATTTTTCATTCTCTCCACCTCGGTAACTTTAAAGTTATGCTTCCAAGAAAGGGTGAGTATTAACCCCGATGGTCTAACCAAATCAATTTGATTCAATTGGGCTAAATGAAATCAAATTGTTCTTTGACCGGGCTAACCCAGTATTAATTTTCATTTTATTTTATAATTTATTTGATTTTATTTAAAGAAATTTTAGTTATATTTAGTTTTTAAAATTTTAATTCTTTTCAAATTTTAAATATTTCCAATTCTAATCTTAATTTTTTAGTCATTCCAATTTCTATTTTAAATTTTTTTCAATTTCTTCTTTAAAATTTTTTCTCTTAATTAAAAAATTTGTAAGAAAATTTTAAAATAAAAAATAATAGACCTGACACAGGCTAGTCATTGATCGAGTCTCAGGGTAAAATAGTGGCCCTATAATACAACTAGACTGAGTCTCGGGTCTTATTCATACCCAGCCCATGAATATTCCAAGGGTCATAAATTATTTATTTTAATAATTTAAAATTTTTATATATTCACATTTCAAATTTAAGTTCAATTTATTAGAATAAATTTTCAAAATTTATAATAACCAACTCCCTACATATAACTCATTATTTTTTAGCATTAACAATGTATAATATTTATTATTCATTAGCTAAGCATTTTTTATACATTCTCAAAAATTTTTATGTTATTTGTTTTTATTATATTATTTTATTTGCACAAATTATTATATATTTTTAATAATTGTTATTTATGATACAAAAATACTTTCTAAAATAATTAAATAATTATTTTCATTTTATTTTTATTCTGATATTTATTATATACTGTTTTTGCTTTAAAAAATTAGTATTTAAATTGGCTTAAGTGGCAATAGGATTGATGTTGCATCTAAATGTCTTTAGTGACAACTTTTTAGTTGCCACAAAAGATATTTAGTGGTGACTTAAAAGATGTTGCTATTAAAATCTTTAGTGACCATATTTTGAGTCACCACAAAAAGGCTTTTAGTGATGACTTAAGAGATGTCGTCACTAAAAATCTTTTGTGACGACATTATGTGTCGTAACTAAAAGTTTTCTGTGGCAGCTTAATGGTTGTCATTAGTAAAAGTCTTCTGTGGCACTAAAATGTCACCACTAAATGTTTTATCTATAGTTTTAAATGCATTTTTAGTGATTACTTTTTGTGATTACCCTCAAATGTTGCCATTAAAAATATACTTAACTGACGAAATTTATGGGTTGGCCCTAATAGTTATCCTTAAAACTTCAATTTTGTAGTACAACTAGTTGGAAAGAAATTTTGATGGAAAGAATCACTTTTTAATTAATATTTATATCTTTTTATAATTTATTTTTTAATTATATTTATCTTTTCATAAAATTCGGTTAACTCCTATATAATATTAATTTGAATAATTTAAAAAATTATTTCACTTTCATGAAATTATATAGATTACTAAAAACTTATTATGTTATTTTTTAATTGATTCAAATTTTATACAAAATTATACTATAATTTTATATTTATTATGACAACAAAACAAGTAAAAGTTTATTTGAAGCTTCAATAGACTAAGATTTTTTCATAATGTGATAGTAAAAGTAATAAAATAATATAATATTTGAAGGTGTTGCATATTGTGTACATTTATTAATATTAAATAAATATATACATACACACATATGTAACATTTTTGAAATATTAAATACAATTTAGTTCGAAGTTCGTACCAACATTTTGTTAGAATTTTTTGAAAATCACTCGAAATCCCTATATATTATTGTACTGTTTTTTTTTTTTTTCCCGTTTTCTTCATGCCTTCAATGTCCATTTTAGTTTTCTTTCAATTATTTTTATTCTTTCTTTACATCAAAATATTTTATTATCAAAATAAACTTTATAATATTACAATGGTTACGCTGTACTTAACTTTTAAGATAAAATTGATAAGCGAAATAAAAAAAAGAAATTCAACGAAGAGGACATGAGACCAAGATCTTAGATTAATAAAGAAATATATAAAGTAATTAAGTTGTGAGTTTTACAAATAGAAGAAATTAGGATAATACAAAAATAAAAAAAATTTAGGAGTTAAATAAAATAAATTTTTAAAAATTGTAAAATAAAATATTTCAAAATATTTTAGGAGCTAAATAAGTAAAATAAAATATTTTTAAACTTTTTTAATGTATCCTCAATATTTTTAAAATTTTATATATTATCTCAATTCCCTATTTTTTCAAAAAAAAAATTTAGAAGCATATTTTAGAATTTTTTTTTTATAATTTAATATTTTTCACTTGTTTAATTTATTTTTTAAAAATAAAATTTAATTAAAATCCTTTAAACGTTTGTAATTGAATTATTTAATAAAAATTGGAAAAATAAATCAAACAATTAAAAAATAAATTTAAAAACTATTCTAAAATATGCTTATAAATTAAAAAAAATAGGAATTAAGTTGTAATATTTATAAAAATTTTGAAATGTTGGCGTCTTTTTCTAATCTTAACATTTTAGTTTGCAATTATCAATTTTACCCAACTGACAGTTGGCAATCAATCCAAGGCATTCGTTAATGGCACAAAAAAATTTACCCATTTCAAATAGTTAGGGTATGTTTGGTAGGAGGGAGTAGGGGGTAAGGGAGAGGATGGGAAGAGATTAAGTAAGATGAGGGTGTTTGGTACAAAGGAGTCACCTTGTCATGGGAGTCTGATTTCCTACCTGCAGTAGGAGAGTTGATTCCTTCAATATGGAGAAGAAAAGAGCTATCGTTCCGTGGAATATCACTTAACACAGGAGTTGCTGCACTATTTTTCTCTCATTTTGTCTGATCACAAATGGCACATTTTGTCTGATTCATACCACAATTATTACTCTCGTCAATATATATATATATATATATATATATATATATATATATATATATATATATATATATATATATATATAACAAGTATTATATATAGTTTAAGTGTCCTTTTTTTAAAAATTTTAATTGCAAGTCACTTATCTAATTTTTGACATAAAAGAGTTTAAATTGAATGAAACTTGTTAGGGAAATAGTATTTAAATGAAAAATAAGAATTAAATAAAAATTTTCAGCTAAATGTTTGAAAAAAAAAATTGTCAACAAAAATAAAATTTTAACCATAATTTAATTTTACCAATGTTCCAGTTTTGTCCCAAATATATTATTTATTTTGGTTATATTTTTAGAATTTAAACTTTGCTTTAATTGCGTTAGACCATACCCATGCGACAGCGTAAAATTGTTTACGTTAGAAAATTTAAATTCTTTACATTTAGCGTCCGTCAATTGTAGAGGCAATAGGAATTTAACAATTGAGATTTATTTTCAAAGACCGTGCATAGTTATAATTTTCATATAAATTGTAGCTAGATTAATTGTAAATCATATGAAATGTTAGATGGCCAAAATCAAAATACTAATGTTAATTCACTAAAACTTTTATGATATATTTTTTGGTCACTTATGTAATGTTTATTCAATCCCATGACGAAGATGAAACTTATAATTACATATTTATTTATTTTCGAATTTTTTTCAGCTTTTATAGCAAACCTAACTTGTTTGCTGATTATATTAAATAATTATTTTATAAATACTTTATTCCATTTTAACACACACACACACACACACACACACACACACACACACACATATATATATATATATGTATATATTAGTCAAATTAATTTAATTTGATATATATTTTTTACAAGTTGGCAAATTTTAAATTGTCCTTCTTGAGCCTACTCCTAGGAACATGATTTCTCTATTATATAAATCATGGTTAAGTCAACAGACTTAACTAGACTTGTAATCCATTTTTTCTTCAACCGTGGTTATTATGTAGTTTTGTAAAATTGTAATTAATTCACCGTGATTAAAGATAGTTTTGTTGTTGATTGTTATGATAATATTTCTTTATTTCCTCATTTATGTCAATTTCATGACATCTATGTTTGGTATAATCTTAATTTACGAGAAATAAGGTTTAGAATTTAGATTTTAACGTTTAAAGTCTAGAACTTACGTAAAACAAGACCTAGTGACACAAAGTCACATAATTAGATGCCATAGAACCTTTCTAGGGATTGCTCTTGCTCATAAGAAATTGTGACTTTATTTAATTAATGTTAATATATAATACAATAAAGACGAATATTGATGCTAAGTTTCAATATGATATCATAATTTTATTCTTAATATAACAATTGATATAATCAACTAAGAATTTTATTTCTAGAAAGAATGCATTTAGTGCAAAAACAATTAATTTGATAAGTCAAACTAATTGAACAATAGAGTTTTACAATATATGTCGAATGTCATAACTAAGAAGAATTAGATAATATTTCTAAACCAAAAATATTATATACAAGTTAGTGAAAACTTGAAAAAATTAATGTAATTTACTGAATAAAATGAAAGATAATATACAGGTTTTACATAATAAAAATTGTTTGATATTTGAATTGCATAAAATAAAGATAATAAATAGGTTTTACATAATAACAATTGATGTTGAGAATAAGTTTGTTAGTGAGGTTTAAAATATAAGGTAAAGTGATAAGCACATATATATAACAATTAGAATTAATTATGGTTCAGTTTCTAAATGACCTCAGCCTTGGAATATTAATATCTGTCCGTCCAACCCATTCCGAAATTTGCTAAACAAAGAGAAAAAAACAAAACAGAAATAGTAAAAAAAAAAAAAAAGAAAAAAGTAATCCCGAATTGGATTTTTATTATTTTGTGCGATGACATACTTTTATTCAACGAAAATGATATCATATATAATATTAGAATGGATGGACTAACTAAATGCATAGTCACTGTAAGACTTTTCAGCAGCTGTGATAATTTACACCGGAAAATAGATACATGCATTTGTACATGACCTAAAATTATTTTAATAAGAAAATCTGCATTTATATAGTAACACAGTATCTTTTTTTAATAATAATAATAATAATAATAATTATTATTATTATTATTATTATTATTATTATACGAATTTACTTCAAGTTTAAGGATGGTCAAACGTCAAAACAAGACAATACATAAGAGGGTGCTTTTATTTAGCCGGATGTTAATTGTTTGACCAAATCATCAAATTAAATTAAACCTAAATAGACATATTAGCATAAATAACTACATTTAAAACTATTGCCCTAATGTAAACGACATTGAAAAGATTAATTACCTTAAGATGAAGTTATAGCAGGTAATGCTTATCTTTGATTAAGTGCAGTTTAGCTAGCTTTCTTAAATATCTCAAAGAAATTCCATACCAAGGGATGTTGTGAAAGCCAGTCCAATTACATGCGAAAGAATTTCATTTGGCTACTTGGTTGATTAAGCCACCTTAATTAAAATTTAATTGGATCTATAACTTGTGCTAAAGTTTCATCAGCCTCAACAATTTTTTTATAAACAGTAATCATGAGCTTTCATTTCATATGACGTCTCAACAATATTTTGTTTAGTCTGTTCAGATTGGAATTAGGTAAAAGTGGTTTTTGATCAATGAGATTTTTAAAATTAATTTTATTCAAATGTAAATTTTTATGATCGTAATTTATATTTAAAAACTTCCATTAATAAATCAAATTTTGCTATCAATACTATTAACACATGACAAGAGTAAGTTTTTCACCTTAGTACAAAGAAGGGGTTTGAAATATTTTGAAAAAAATCAAACATCAAACAAAACAATTATTTGTATGACAAACTTTTATTTTAATATGCAAACAAATTAAGTCTTTTAAACACTAAACCAAACACAATATTAATTCCTTGGCTATTTGATAATCAAGTCGGAAATCAAAGCTAGCTCCATCTTATTAACTCAGATTCATTTGCACCAATATTGCGTAAACACTACATTTGACTTTTGAAAACGCAGCATAACATGTGATTTGCTTCAACATGATCCCTTTCCTTTCAAAGATGCGTATCCTTCATTATAGGAACTAATTCAACACTCCCCGTTAGACAAAGTTATGACCTCATATAGTAGAATTCTATCCCTCAAATTTCTGTTCCTAGTAAATCTTGCAGAACTTTGACTGACTCTCATACCATACACAGCTTCTCTTGCAAACATCACACATGCAAGCCAGAAAATAGGCATAAAAAGAAGAGTGAATAAAACCATCTCTAAAATTTTCCACATTCCAATGCTCAGTACATTATAAATCAGGTTTTAAATTACAGTCGTGGTTGCGTTGTGATTCCTGCAATTGCGAGTGCTGTGAACGTTACAATGTGAGATGCGGTTACTCCAACTGTGAGCTTTTTTAAAATAACATAAATTATTTTAAAATATATTTAATTTTTATAAATCTCAAATATATATATATATATATATATAAAATTTCATATCTAATATTTATTACAATTCAAAAATATGAATTTTGTACAAATATATTAATAGAACTTGAAATTTTTTTTAAAATATTAATAAATCAAACATAAGACACCAACAAGCTTACATAATTTTTATATATGAAGAATAATACTTGCTATTTGTTTTATGTAATTAAGACAATATCAAAATTTAATTAATATTTTCATATAATTATATAGATAAGTATTGGTTAATAATGTTAATTTAGTTAAATTTCTGTAATTATTAAAATTAATTAATAAATATGTATTATATTTATTATTATTTTTATTTGTGTAGTGATTATCTAATGCAAGATGTTCATATAATTATAAGAAATTATATTTAACAAATTTAAATTATAATTTTAATCTAATCTACTTGAAAATTTTAGATCCTCCTTCCATGTATGTTATCAGGCTACGCACAGGTTCTCTTCAATCCCCCTCCCCCAAAAGACCAAATCATCAATCCTCTATTCTAAGCTTTGGTAGCAGGGGAAAATAGGGAGATATGTGTCTTCTTCCTCTACAGCTTTTTCGATCTTCTCCGCGCATTCTTCCGCCTCTTTCCTTGCAGCAGTGGAGTGTATGTATATTGTGGGTTGACAGATATAACTAAAGGAGGGAGAAATATGCAGTTTTCATCTTACTAACCCAGCTGATATCTATGGGACAATTGGGACCACTTCACCCCGCAACCGCATAATTGCGGCCGCATCTGATGAAGCGGACTGCATTTTGAAACCATGAATTTACCCACATAATCAGACTTGAAACATCAAGTTTTCAATATTACGTCGTTAGCTATAGCCCGAGTAGTACCTACCAGAGAAGCAAGTATGGTTGCCACAGAGAATAACTACGATGCATGTCTTGATGCATTGTGGATACCTAGTGGTCAGGTGTACCCTGCAGTGCTGAATTCTGCGATTGAGCTAAACCTATTTGAAATCATTAGCCAAGGAAGCCCTAAGGGTATGTTTCCCTCTGAAATTGCCTCTAGGCTTCCTACTCAGAATCCAGACACTCCCCAGAGGCTCGATCGTGTGCTGTTTTTGCTTGCGAGTTACTCTCTTCTGACTTGGTCTGTGCGAGTAGATGAAGAAGGAGAGGTTGAGAGAGTGTATGGGCTCTCTCCCACAGGTAAGTACTTGATCGCTGACGATGAAGGAGCTTCCTACGCTGCACTCTCTAGATTGTGCTGTCACCCTGCCTATGTAGCATTTTTGTAAGTAGTTCTTCTTCTTGAATCAGACATAAAACCATAAGACGCATGTGAATAGACTTATTTTAAGAATGTTGTGTTAAGTAGTAAAAATTAGAGTTGTCAAAATGGGGCCTTTTTGCATTGCTAAGGCAAACAGATTAGTCTGTTTTGATTTACTTAATTTGGTAGGTTAAGAAACCGAATTTGACCCTCCATGTGGGTTACCACAAAAAAAATATTAGACAAAGATTAGGAAAAAAGAATCCAAAACAAAAAATTCAATCATCAAACTAAATATTTAATTTTAATTCAAAAAATTCATTCATTCTATCCCTTGTTGATCATATTATAAATACTTGAAGAGAAAAACAAGGATGAAACTATTTGAAATTATGAAATCCTAAATTTTTCACCAAAAAATTATTCAGTTGATGAGAGTGCTGATTTTATGTACTTTAATTTTGTCTTGCTGTGATCATCTGCTTTACATTGTAGGCAAAATTTCAAGGAAGTGATCATTGACGATAAAGAGGACTTGTTTAAGAAAGTGCATGGGAAGCCTTTGTTCGAATACATGGAAACAGACCCGACATTCAAACCTTTGTTTCAAAAATGGCTGATGAAACTTCCAAAGGATTTGAGAGAATATCAACATTTGTTGACGTGGCTGGTGGTATTGCTGCCATGCCTCAAAATGATTACCACTAAGTACCCTTCCATTAAAGGCATCAACTTCGATTTGTCCCAACTGCTCAAACATGCTACATCCTAGCCAAGTAATAGATTTATCTTTCTTTGGAGAGTTTGAAAATTAAAGAAATCGCAAAGAAGGGAATAATTAAACCCTTATAAGTCATTACCATATCTTATGATAACCATGAAAACCAAAGAAAGGATGCACTGACATTATGAACTAGCAAGCACGAATGCACGATTGTCACCAAACCATCACATTTTCTTCATTTATTTGTTTTCATTTTCATTTCTCTTATTTATTTATATCAACTAGCAAGTGCCATTTAGACACTTAATTAGATAGGGAGTATTATTGTTAAACTTGCGAGTCAATAGATAAGTTTCGTTGAGTTTATGCTTTAATATATGAAGAATGTTTTAACTCAGATGTAGATTTGGAATCGCCATATATAGACTCGATAAAACACACATGCATGCATGTATCAACTTTGCCAAAATCACTGATAAGTTCCGTCAAATTCTTTCCTTGTTTCCTTTCTCGAAGGAGATAAGCATGTTGGAGGAGATATGTTCCAAAGTGTTCCAGAAGGTGATGCAATAATGATCAAGCTTAGTGATGAGTTTTTGCTCGAAAAACTCTGGTCCATGAATTAACTTACTTAAGTTGAACTTTATATATATCTATGGTGCTGCAATTATGGTCGCAGGCTACTACACATATCAGGACTGACGAAAAATGCATACAAATTCTGAAGAACTGCCACAAATCCCTGAGGAAAGGCGAGAAAGTAATAATTATAGACTTGATAGTGCCAGAAAAACCAAAGGCAAGTGATGGTGATAAGTATGTTTCCATTCTTGACATGCCCATGTTTCTCCTAGCTGGGGGAACGGAAAGAACAGAGAAAGAATTTGCAGCTCTGTGCGAAGGTGCTGGGTTTTCTAGATATGAAATTGCCTGTTGTGTTTTCTCAAGTTTGGGAGTAACTGAGTTTTATAAATAATTAGTAAGAACTTGGTCCACTAAATAATGTATAATATAGTATGGGAAGTTCAGAATTTTGTTGATTTATCAGGATGATCAGATCTATATATGAAGGCAATATATATATATATATATATATATGAGTGCCTTACAATGTTGTATGGTCCAGTTTTGTTGTCATGGAATTCAGAAGAATAAGTATATAAATTTTCTTGTGTGAGTTATATTCTCGTGGAATCACGTGCAATATAAACCAGCCTGTTACAAATTCCATTCTTAATTTGCTTCTCATCAGGATAGGGATGGAGACTCTTGAAAAATCTTAACCAATATATGAAACCTACCATTAGTTGATTATTCTTTGAATATAGATTGCAGAAATCAATGAATTAAAAGTGTTAGTGTAAATTAGTGGATTACATAGGTCAATTCAGTTAATTCATCTTAATTTGGTGGGTTGAGATATTAAATCTTAATCACCAGGTAAATTAAATAAGTTGATCTGTTTAGCACATTAAAAAATTAAAAAAAAATTTTGTAAGAAAAATATTTAAAAAATATTTAATTATAATATCAAAAATATATTCACATTGTGTATTGTGAGTGAAATATTAAACATTTAAAAGCAAAACAAAAATAAATACTACTTGATATTATGTAACAGTAAACTTTTTAAAAATATCTGTAAAACTTTTCAAATAAGCCAACTCTTTAATTTATCAAGTTGTCTTGTTTAACTTATGAATTAAAATAGTCAATTTTCCTTCTTTTAACTTTTCTACATGTTTACTAAGTTAAAAATTATAACTTAACCAAACATATTTTGGTGGATTAAACGATTTTGGTTGGAATCATATTAATAAAAACATATGCTTTTAGCTTTTCAATTTAGAATGTAGAAAATATCCAAAGATATTAAATAATAGAAAGGCTGTTGCAGTAATTTTACATAGTTAAACTTTATGAACTTTGATGATGGAACGGAAAAGCTTAATAGACTAAGGAATATATTAAAAACAAATTTTAGAAGGGGAAGAATATTGCAATACGAATTTAGTATATTAGCGTGCGATTTCTTCCCTTAATTAATGTTGTACATAGAAGTCAACAAGCTAGGAAGTAGCTCATATGATACCTAGAATTCAATACATAACTACCGAAAATAATGGAAAGAGAGAGGTACATTTATCTTTTCTCAATCTTCCCATTAAATTATAATAGTTCACTAATTGATTAATTTTTGTTACAGTAGATTCAGTGTATTTTCCACATCACAATATTTCCTTGTAGCTAGGGTCTAAATTAAGACGTTATTTTTTAATAATTAAACACTTATAAATCACGTGAACAATATATATAATTACAAAATCTGATTTTTGAGCCTAATTGTAATTTCTTTAACTAATCAATTGATTAAAGGACAGAAAAAAATTAGTGTCAATTGTAAAATTTAATTGATTAATTAGAAACTTAACTCGGAACAAAAATCATTAAGTTCAAGTAATTTTACAGAAAAAATATAGATGCATACGCTTGATGTGTCTATGTCTATCTATTAGGATTTAATTCCTATACGAGTCTCATGCATAAATACAAAATAAATTCTAACCGTTAAACACACACACACACACATATATATATATATATATTGAATATCTACAAAAATTAATGGAAAAATAGATTGAAAGTTGAAAGTTTTGATCTTGAATTCAAATGGAAGATGATGTATAATCAAACAAAGTTTTAATTAGACTTATTATAATTTAAAAAGGCCATCTGGTCCTATAAATTTGATTCAAATAATATAATTTGATTAAAAATATTATTTTGTAAAACAGTTTAGAATTAGTCTTTTTTAAAATTTAACTTGAATTTGAAATGCCAAAATTAATAAATATTCTTTTAAAAACATTTAGTGTAATGTGACATATTAATAAAAAAATTTATCTCAATACAATAACTCATCTATATTTGCAATTTTTTTTATATATTTTTACAAATAATAATAAAAATTAATTATGTTAATTATGTTTAAGTCTTTAATAGCAATTTCTAACCTTTTGCTATTAATTAAGTATTTAATTTATTGCTTGCCGGCGGGTGGGGTTGTAGAATTGAAGGTACCTTCGTCATTTCTAGGCACAGAAGCTAGTGAGTAGTGACAATGACTTCCAACTAAACGAAATAATCAAAGTACTATTATTTCTTCGCAATTTCCAAACGAATTATAAGCAAAGAGGCAAGAGCTGGCGAATTGAATATGGGAAAATCTAAAGAATTAACAAAATTAAAAGGAAAAACTATATATAATACCCGAACTTATAGTTTAATCACAATTTTGACATCTAATTAATTCATTGGTTTAAACTTAATTAATACCGAAATTATGTATAATTACCAAAATTATAGTTTATTCACCCCTTGTGACCCAACTTTGGCGTCCAGGTTAAGTTGATGCCAGCGACTTGTTGAGTGAGATCACTGACGTACTATCAAGAAGTTTCTTCTCTTAATGGAATTTAATGATAAATATACCTTTCAATAAAGATTTTCACGAAATATCGTAAAAACTCAAACTTCTATATATATTCAACTATGTTGCTACATTATAGACTTAACAATAACACTTAGGATTTAATAAAAGTTATGTTTAACTAAATTTAAAAACAGAAAAAACCTTTCTGATCTCCACTTTTTCCAAAAATCATCAATTCGGTCCCAACTTATGACAACAACATAAATAATCCCTGACTTATTAAAATGAATGAACTATATTGTCTAATGATTTTAAAATTTAAGGACTAAAGTTGAAAAATTCAGATAGATGGGAGATTATTTTTGGCATTATCATAATTCGTGTGAAATTAAACTGACAATTTTTGAAAATGTGAGAGATCCAAAAAAATATTTTTCTCTTTAAAAATATCTTTGAACTTAAAAATTATCCCAAAGAAACATGTTCTCTTCAGAAGCAATAAGTTTAGGGAACATGTAGATTAGAATGTAAACTTTAAAATTTAACAAAACACATTCATATATAAACCATACAAGACGATACTTCGAGACGAACAGTGAAGCTTGATACAACAATGAAATTATATTGTTTGATTTTCAGCCGTAGATTTGGCCTTCTAGAAAGATGAACCCCAACTAATAAAGAATAATTGTCAAACTTGTAAGTTTATTTTTTAAAGTTTACAATTATACATAAATAATTGTTCATTATGAAATAAAATTCACCAAATATTTAATTGTTCACCCATCAATAAAAAATGTAAACTGAGTTTAGATTGTCGTAAGATAAGTTAGTTTTTGGGATCGCAATAATACTTTAAATTTTTATAAGAAAAACTATTAATTCACACAATTAGTCATCGTAATTAGTTAAATAGTCAATTGGCGCGAAGCTACCATCGTAGACTTATATTATATCAAAGTAGACTATATGGATGAGTTCAAACATACGTCATTTTGAGCGTGTATAAAGCACCTTCCGCATTGTTATACCGCATCTTGTTCAACATCATATGTGTATAGTTTTATTTAAGTTTACTTATCACTCTAAATTTTCATAAATATAGAATCAACAATATAAAAAAAATTTCGAAAAGTAAGTGCTGTATTTTCCAAGAAGGCATTATTTATGTATGAACTTGAATTTATATGTTGAGTAATATATATTATACAAAAGATAACTTACATTTGAATTAATATAATTTGAATTACATTTGAAGGAAAATTTTATTGTATATAATATTTTAATTATATAATAATATATTTTATATAACTATTTATTAAGCAAAGATAAATTCTTATAAGTCATGAGTTCAACCTATTCTTTACGAATTTGTTTTAACTCAGAAATTTGGTATTGTTGGTTGAAAAGAATATATATACTTGAAATTATAATAAACAATTTCAACTGTACAAAATGACATTTAAAATTAAAAAAATTCTAGCTTATATTTTCATTATCCCGTAAATATTGAGAATGTTATATATTTGTAAATCAAACACCTCTTACACAAATGTTTAATTATATGTTTACATTAAAAAATTATGTGGTCAGAAGTTATTGAGGTCCATGCTCTAACCTATAGTAGTGGAATGAAGCCTACAGTTGGAGAGCCGTCTTTTTTAATTTTGCATGAATTGAGTCCATTTTTTTTAACACATTCATGATAGTCATTGTTAGCCTCCTTTATATTTGTGAGACTTCTCTAATAATTTTGACTATGACAATATGAACTCTATTATGATATAGGTTCATGAAAAAATTAAACCTATAAAACAATATGTATGTATGTATAAATGTATATTGTTTTGGCAAGCACAAAAGACTAATTCAAGATTGAAGTTGAATTAGAGCTATTTTCATTGCAGTGAAAAAAATTGTATGATCAAATAAAGTGAGGAAATATTTAATCAATATATATCAAATTCATGTTCCAATTGAATTAAAATTTTAACTCATAAAATATACTGATTATATAGTTATGTCAGATTTCAAATTCAAATGATTTTGTGAGATTACTAGCTAGGATTTAAGGCCATGTCTAAATAAGAAAAATTGTTAAATTTCGTCTAAAATATAAAATTTAACAAAGTACCTCCCTAAAACTTTTGATTAATTTAAATTTCAATTATAATTATTTTTCAGAAAATTATTTCGGTTCTTTAATAATTCATAGAAAGCATTAAGCTAAGATAAAAATTAAAATATACAAGAGGGCATATAACATGAAGATTAAAAGTACCTCTTACTATTTTGTTTTTTTAAAAGATGAATCTATCTATTAGCGCGTTAAATGGCCAAAAAATTACTATATATAGATACCACTACGCAAAACTTAAAATTGCAGATTGCTGAAAACTTCTATCTTCAGCGAAAGCTTCAATTATTGAAGTACTAATCCATTGCATCTAACTATGGAATCAAACAAGGCTGAATATGATCAGGCTTGTCTTGATGCAATGGTTCTATGCGGTGTCCAGGTGTATTCTGCTGTGTTGAATGCTGCCATTGAGCTTAATCTGTTTGAGATCATTAGCCAGGGAAGCCCTAATAACAAGGGTATGACACCCCATGAAATTGCTTCAAAGCTTCCAACTCAACATCCAAACACACCCTTCAAGCTTGATCGTCTCCTATTTCTGCTTGCTAGTTACTCTCTTCTTACTTGCTCTCTGCGATATGATCAAGAGTATGGTAGGGTTGAGAGATTCTATAGAATCTCTCACACTGGAAAATACTTGCTCACTGATGATGATGGAGCCTCCTTTGTTACACTCTCACAATTGTGCCATCACCCAACCTTCCTTGCAATTTTGTAAGTATATACTTTATTTTCTAAGATAGCTACCTCGTTTTTGGGATTTGAATGTTCTTTTCTTTCCGGTCATGTTTCTATCAAGTTAGAGAAAAATAAATGCAAAGTAAATGAGACCTACCACTCAAGTATTCCATATCTTTAAGTAGGACCCATCACTTAAGTAGACCCCACCTATTCTGTACATATCTCTTTCTAACATGACGGGAACATGAGAGAAAAAAAAGGACGAATTCCTTACCCGCTGTTTTAATTGGTCTTTCAAAAAGTGGTCTTTATTATTATTATTATTATTATTATTATTATTATTATTATTATTATTATTGTTATTATTAATTTGATATTCTGATTTTTTGTTTTGCGTTATACTAGTATCTAAAAGTACAATTTTGTTCTAATTTCCATTTCCAAAGTAAAAAAAATGATACTACATATTTCAAGGATCAAGTCAAATATCCTATGAGGTTGGGATAACAAATCCACGGGGATTGTGGAATGAAAAAGGCAAGTAACAAGACTCTTATATCCTGGATATAACAAATCTTTGGACCAAGGGAAACTCGAGGGAGGGGTAAATTACCTTAAAGATAACAATATGCACACTATTTTTCTTTATATGTTTCTCTTCTTCTTGTTGCTAATTTTCTTATTTTAAGGTTGTTATATATATACTAACATTGATCTAATTTTTCTGGGGGTTATTTTACAATGTAGGCAGAATTTCAAGGAAGTAATTTTGGACGATGAAGAGGATTTGTTTAGGAAAGTGCACGGGATGTCTATGTTCGAATATATGGAGACGGATCCAACATTTAAGCCCTTGTTCCATAAGGCAATGGCTGATGTATCTACAATGCATATGAGACAGATTCTTGAGACATACAAAGGGTTCGAGGGAATATCAACACTTGTTGATGTGGCTGGTGGTATTGGCCAAAGCCTCAAAATGATCATCGCTAAGTATCCTTGTATAAAGGGCATTAACTTTGACTTGCCCCAAGTGGTACAGCATGCCCCATTCCACCCAGGTACAAATATATACAATGAGAATAAAAGAAAACTCAGATTCACTGTCTTATAGCTAAGTAAAATAAAATTTTGGTCCTTGTAACACTCAAAATGGTCTTACACCTATTAATAAATGTCACACTTGGCCTTCTATTTTTGAAAAAAAACACTAAATTTAGTCTCCCTACCCAATTTTTGTTAAATTTTATGTTGACATGAATTTCAAAGTCGATGAATTAAATTTGGAATCATATTAAAAATTAGAGGATCAAGTGTAATATTTTTCAATGAGTGGAGGAATATTTTGGACATTACAATAAATGAAGAACCAAAAAGACAATTTCTCGATAAGTAAGGGACCAAAAATATTTTTTTTTTCATTTTTTAACATGGCCAAAATTACTAATTAGTTCCATCAAATTCTTTTTCCCTTTTTTATTCCTCAAAGGAGTTAAGCATGTTGGAGGTGATATGTTCAAAAGTGTCCCGAAAAGTGATGCCATAATGATTAAGGTCAGTAATTAGCACTTACTTTGGCATATACATGAACTAATGATATAGCTGACATTTATATAGCGCATCTTTGAATTTATTCTTGCAGAGTACTACTCATAACTGGACAGATGAAAAATGCATACAAATTCTGAGGAACTGTCACCAATCTGTAAAGAAAGATGGCAAGGTCATTATTATAGACTGGATAATGCCCAAAACACCCAATACAACCATTGGTGACAAGTGTGTTTCCATTCTTGACAATGTGATGTTTCTCCAAGCTGGTGGGAAGGAAAGAACTGAAAAGGAATTTGAATCTCTGTGCAAGGATGCTGGGTTTTCCAGATATCATGTTGCTTGTGTTTTTTCTAATTTAGGAGTCATTGAGTTTTATAAATAGTTAAATTTACGTAAGGTCTAAATATCTATGAGTAAGAACAAGAGTTGGAGATTGATATTATGAGGTTCCTTGGTTGGATTGTTGAGGTGTCATGTGACAAAAAAGAGGAAGTAAGAAATAAAAGTCTATTACAACCCTAATAGTGCATGGGTATTTATTTCATTCTTTTTTCTCACTAAGATTGTACTCAACTATATATATATATGGCCAAAACAACCATTCTCAATTAACTCAACACAAAAATTAAAATGCATAAGGATTTATGATATGTCTCATATTTGGGCAACAATTAAGACATTAAGCATTACCTTAAGCTTTATACTATCCTTTTGGCATGGAATTTCCTTTGGCTTAAGCCTCATCTATTTATCAAAACACTACTACAAAATCAGCCGAAGTTTGATGGGATTTTGAGACGCTAGTCATACAATAAACATGACTTTTGTGGAATTGAAGAGGTTAAAAGGGAGGCTAAACTAAAAGAAATAGTTTGAATACTCAACACAATACAACACCAATGACAGACTTTATTGCCACAATTTTCTTCTTCACATCATTCACCTTTAATTTCTCATTTAGCACATGCACCCACCTACACTACTTGGAGCTTTCTTACATTGCTCCACACACACGAAATATACAAAAAGATCCTATTTATACTTGCATGTAGTTGGTAGATTGAAGCAATTTTATTGTTCTAGAATTGACTTCCACCGCTTAGCTCACTGCCACTTATTATATTATAATTTCCATTTATAACATTTATCATATCCAAACTTCATAACAAATCCAAAAAGGGAAAGGTGAGTCTGATTCCGTGCTTGATAGAGCTATTGTATGTTGCCTTTTACCACACCAAGATACTACTCCTAATCTTAAGTCAAATAAATATCTAGTAGCCCAATGGCGCGTGTCATGATTGCCAACATAATAAGCATTACAATATCCTTTCAACTTGCAATAATTCCTCTTCTTGTAAAATATGAAATACTTTAGGGTACCTTTAATATGATCTCAAAATGTGTCGCGTAGCTTCTAAATGTGGTTTTTTTAAGGATTTTGCATGAATCAATTTACTACTCCTTCTGAATGGGATATGTCTAAATGAGTCACCATTAAGTAGATCAAACTTCCCACTAGTTGTCTGTACATAGTGGTATCTTCTAAATTCTTTCTTTTTGCTGAGAAAAATTTTTCATTTGCTTCCATTAGAGTCAAGATAGGTTTGCAATCCATCTTTGCTTCCATCTTCCACAAGTACTTTGAATTGAATGAAATTGGAGAACTTATATGATTTCTACTCAAGAAAATAAACCCTGATCATGCGAGTATAATAATTAACAAAGAGCAGAAAATATCTCTGTCAGCCAAGAGTTTGAGTTCTCGAGAGACCCAAAATTTCTGCACGCATTAACTTTAGTGAGGCCTTAGCTCTCTAAGATGATTTTGGTAATGACAACCTATGCATTTTTTCCAAAATTGCATCCTTCACAGATTTGAAATCATGTAATAATTTATCATTATACATGAACACAGAATAGGGAGATTTTTGTAATATATTAAGACCTGACCTGGTGTAGAAGTAGACATAGTGTTGTTGGTAGAGAGATGACATCAATTGATGCTGAAGAAAATGTAGTGCAATTTTACAGAGAGATATCAACCCACAATACCCAAAAGAGAGCTTTCAGAGTACGCAACCACCAGAGAGAGAGTTATCATCACAACTGAAACTAGGGCTTACGTCATAATAACTTATAGGGTTTTATTTTAATAATAATAATTGATTATAACATTAAAATAAAACCCTCAAATATATATTAAAATAGTTTCTTCTTTCATTATTTGAAAAAAGGAAGCTCATTAACTCTCTCTTAGTAATTAACTCTTAATTAGCAATTTGATGGGATAATTACTAATGCTCTTGGGCTGTAGGTTGGGTCTCTGCCTAGTGGACTTGTGGATAATCCAACCCATCACTAATTACCCACAATGAATATAAACTTAATCCATTCTTAGTTTACAATTATAATATTAATTGCCTAATTAGTCATCACAAGAGATTAATCTAATAACATAATTAATGCTAATCCATAGCTGCAGTATAAGGAGTACAAGAATACATATTAAATTTTTTAAGCACTCGTTCAATATAGTTTGCCTGAGACAATCCAATAATGCTACAAGATTTATCACGATGAATTTGAATTCCCAAAACAAAAGAAGATTCACTTAGATCTTTTATATCAAAGCGCCATGACAAAATGTGCTTTGTCTCATTTAATAAGCACACTAAGTTCCTAGACAATAGGATATCATCCATACATAGCACATCCTCATACAAGTCTTCATCTAGTGATGTTGTTTTCAACATCTATTTAGTAACTTAATAAGTTTCCACTCATTATTATAGTGTATGGAGGTAATTTTATCATTCATAATCTCCAAGCACTTAGATGAATGAGGATCTGACACAGTTTCATTAAAAAGGAGACAATCAGTGTCATTAACAATGTCTGACTCAAATTTCTACAAGTACACTATGTATTCATATGAAATTGCAGGTTTACACATCCTCTGTGATCGTCTTTAATTAATGACTGGTTCTCCTATATCAGCTGTAGGAGCTTCCATAATAAGATTAACTGGATTCTCAACAAGAGTGTCATATCTAATAGCATGATCCACAGGTAGAGATGACAAAGATGACATAGGTAAGATGACATCCTCACAATGCAGATTGATTACTCTAGGAACATCACTCATACTATCTAAGTCACCCTTAAAATAAAATGCTCTATCAAATTCAATAACCTTGGTAATATGATTAGGACAATAACCTTGGATCTTGAACAATACCTAATGAAGAAGCCGCAGACAATCGTGAAATTTAGTTTCTTGAGTTGAGGATTATAGGGTCTTACCTTTGCTCCACAACCCCATACACGAAAGTGCCTTAGACTAGGCTTCTTACCAGTGAAAAATTCATATGGGGTCTTTTCAACTGACTTACTTAGAACTTGATTTAGAATATATGCTGTTATCTTAAGGGCATCACTCCATAGAAACTCTAGTAATGAAGAGTAATTGATCATACTTCAGACTATGTCCATCAAGGTGCGATTACACCTCTCAGCAACTTCATTTTGTTATGGAGTGCCAGACATAGTATACTAAGCTTCAATTCCTTGCTACTATAAGAATAGAGCAAAAGGTCCAGGGTTTCTATCTATTTCAATATACCTACCATAATATTCATCACCTCTGTCTGATCTTACACATTTGATTGCCTTCCCAGACTTTGATTTAACAGTAGCCTTAAATGCCTTAAAGGCATCGATTCAGGCATTTCATGCAACAAATCCACCCACGGCAATAAGTGTTATAAGTCCACTAAATTTCTGTGAATCTAATCCGAAATATTCTTATATCTATTTGCCCATTTAAATTCAAGCTAAGCTAAGAAGTTTTTCCCATAATACATGCAATATAGGATTCAAAATCTAAAAATTCTAAGTTATGAGATGTTCCCTGTCTGACCATCCTTCTAATCTCCGCTTGGAGATATGACCCTAACGTCGATGCCATAACATGAAAGAATTTTCTTCAATTCTTCTACATTTGTGTCCTATTACTGCATTAATAAATGCAATGAATGGAAAATTAGGACTAGCATTTATATTCAAATAACATAATCTATTCATCAACGAAACTGACCCAACAATAACATAATCAAGGAAAATATTAATTCTTTCATTTCCTTGCTAAAACCAAATAATCATGTCTGTTTAATATAGAACTAGAAATCAAATTTCTCCTTGATGAAGGTATATAATCTACATTACATAAAGTCAAACAATGTCCAGAATACAAGCTTAAGATTACAGTGCTTATACAACTAACTGCAAAGGATGGTTATTTCTCTTTCATTTAGGCTCCTTTTATCTTTGAGCCCCCTTCAATCTCACACCTATTCGTCAACTTGAAGTAATCAGAGATTTTATGGCCATGCCTTTTACAGTAATGACATTCACCCTTGAATGATTTCTTCTTTTGACCCTTATTATTCTTATTACTTTTCTTGGGACTAAATGATTTCTTGCCATAAGCCTTGCCTTCACTTTTCTTTCCTTTCAACTTTACATTTATAGCCTTGCTAAATGAACCATGTGAAATGTAGTTCACTAATTGTACGTGAGAATTCACCTTCTTTATCGATTCTTCCCTTTTGGTCACTTTAGACATCATATGATCAATAGACCACTCTGGCTCTTAGGAATTATAAGTGGTTCTCAGGACCACATATTCACCAGGAATGGATTAGATAACTTTATAAACCAGGTAGCTTTCATTCAAGTCCACACCATAGGATTTCAGCTTGTTGTAGTAGTTAACAAGCTTTATCATGTACTCACACACTCCCAACACTCCATCATAGTGAGTGTTATCTAGCAAAGAGAGATTATAGGCCTTTTTAGTCTTACCAAACTTCTTGAATTTCTCACTGACCATTTTGAGATACTCAACTGCGGTGTCCTTCTTAAGAATACTTTGTCTGATAGTTTTTTCAATCGTATACTTGATGACATACAGAAAAATCCTATTGGACTCATACTACTGCTTATGGTAAGCCTTGTTAATAGTGCTAGACTCAGTGATATGATCCACTGGCTTAGGTTCTCTCATAGCCAAATTTTCCTTGGTGATCGTCAGATACATATCAAGGGACTTAATCCAATCATCATAGTTTATCCTGTTCAGAGTTTTCACCATAGACAGTTGTAGGAACAAAGAAGCTGAGGGAAAACAAATAGAAAACATATAATTATGGCCCAGATACATAATTATAGAACAAAATTTCCATAACAATACTTAGCTTCAGCAACTGTGTAACAAAACATTCATCATATCTTGCCTAAAGGCTCAACTACGATAAATCAGGAAAACTCATACACACCAAGGAAGCATATTATTGAGAGAAATAACATAAAATGCACCAACAATCTCTATATCGATAAGATATGAGAAACCATGAATACATCAATCAACAAGTCGCCGCTGACAGGTGACAAACAGGCCTTATTCATAAAATTATATTGAAAATATCACACTGATAGGGCATGTCTATCATCAATATAATCATACTTTCTACTATTGGTTGCCTTAATAGTAACCTCTCCTTCAATGATTCAGTGCGTTCTTTCTTGAGTAAATAGACAATAACCACAATAATGGGGTTTCATTAAGCCAACACCATTATGATTAGGCCCATGATAGGTAAATACACGACCACTAGATGAAAATAGGCCAATATGGCCTAAAATAGAGTCTGTTCAAATAGATTTTTTTTTAATTCCACTGGATATTGTTAGGGAGAGTGACCAATATATATTGTTTTTTATCCTGTATAATTGTCTCACAAATTTTTCCAGATCAAAACAGTGTCATTACATTGTATTTTGAGGCCCTAAATCTCCAAAAAATTTCAAAAAACATACTTCCAAGCTTCCAAAAATTCTGGAAAAATCTCCAAAAAAAATGGGAAATGATATGTGGAGACAAACTGTAGAAATTTGGGGTTAAGAAGGTCAAGGTGTGTAGCTCATGTGCTCATACACACCTGAGGGACATGTGGGCCTTGCCTGACATATGCACAAGCATCTTCTTCTACCTCCAGACAGGTTGCCCGACCCATTTCGCCACCTAAGATCTGACCTAACGTTATACAACATTTCAGTTAGCATTTTAGACACCAAAATGTTTAGAATTTCATTATCTACAACTTCCCTATCTCATCTTAGCTAAAAAACAAAGAAAGATAGAGAGAAATGGCTCGAGATTTTTAGTTCTTTGAGCATCTCTGAGCTTCAAAGGTGGTTTTTGATATTGTGGGTGTTAGGGGTTGAAATAGGTATCAAAATGACCATTATGTAATGGTCTACAAATCCCTTAAGCCCATTCTGTCCAACTCGATTTGTACATTGAGTAATTTTACTTGAAATTTTCAGGTTCTTTAAGCATTAATGGATCGAAATTGCTTAGCTCTTTTCAGGCTTCATACTAGGCATCATTTTGTTTGGAGTATTCAGATCTACAAAACCCATAATTTTGTTTCGAAAGAATCCTTGAGGTTTGCAGTAATTTCATTCGAAAAGAAATTAGGGTTTATACTTGTTCATGCAATATTCAATACTGCACTCCCATAACAGCCAGCAAAATTTTAATCTAACCTAGCTCTGATACCATTTGAAGTCATGTAATAATTTACCATTATACATGAACACAAAATAAGGAGATTTTTGTAATATATTAAGATCAAACTTGGTGTAGAAATAGACATAATGTTGTTGGTAGAGAGAAGACATCAACTAATGCTGAAGAAGATGTAGTGCAGTTTTGCATAGAGATATCAACCTATAATACCTAAGAGAGAGCTCTCAAAGTAGGTAACCATAAGAGAGAGAGTTATCGTCACAACTGAAACTAGGGCTTACGTCATAATAACTAATAGGGTTTTATTTTAATAATAATAATTGATTATAACATTAAAATAAAACCCTCAAATATATATTAAAATAGTTTCCTCTTTCATTATTTAAAAAAAGGAAGCTCATTAACTCTCTCTTAGTAATTAACTCTTAATTAGCAATCTAATGGGATAATTACCAATGCTCTTGAGCTATAGGTTGGGTCTCTGCCCAGTGGACTTGTGAATAATCTAACCCATCACTAATTACTCACAATGAATATAAACTCAATCCATTCTTAGTTTACAATTATAATATTCATTGCCTAATTAGTCATCACAAGAGATTAAAATAATAGCATAATTAATGCTAATCCATATAATATTAAAATATTCTAACAAGATTTTCTTTTCAAAATGCATAGATGGAAGCCCAAGCACCATTTCTTTTTTATTTAGACATTTAAGGCCATTGAAATTTAGATGGCCATATCTTGAATGGCATAATATCAATTGATTAATGTTTTCACACTTCATGGTATATTTTTGCCTAACTAGCATAATTAAAGGAAATATTTTGTTAGGGGCCATTTTAATAGTTGTTATTAGCTTCCCTTTATTTTTATCAAGTATGATACACCTATCATCATAAAAAATCAACCTGTAGCCTTTTGAACCAACTGACTAACACTTAATAAATTTTGTGTGAAGACTTAAACATAAAAACATCATGAATATATTTTTGTTAGCCATTTTTTATTTGCATAGCAATAATTCCTTTGCCTTCAACTTCTAGTATTTTTCCATCACTAAGTGTAACTTGGGATTTTATATTTTCATCAAGATTGACAAAACAATTTTTGTTACTTGTCATGTCATTTGAACAATCACTATTAATATACTAAATACCCCTTGATTCTTAGTAAGAGGAAAATGCTAAATAATATAATTGACTAAGGGATTGGTCTCTTTTTGTAAAATTTGCTTCTCTTTTTTGCTGAAACCAATAATCTTTTTCAAAATGAGTGTGCCTTTTGCACCTCTTACATTTGAGTCGGCTATCATTTGTATCATGATTACTTTTCTTGCAAAGATTGCAGTAGGAGCTTCATTTTTCTATGCTCCCTTGATTTTTGTAATTCTTTCTCCCATTTCCATGGTAATTAAGTGATCCTCTACTTTGAGGATACTGACCATAATCATTCTTCTTATCTCCTACATGTTTTGAAAAATATATTTTGGATTGAAAGGCTTGCTCTAGTAGTTACTCAAATCATTACATTCTCTCCTCAAGTGCTTGGAAAGATCCTATTAGCTCCACTAGAGTAAGCTTTGACAAATCCTTAGCTTATTCAATCGTAGCCACCACATGATCAAATTTGGCTAGAAGGCTTCTCAGTCATTTTTTGAATAATTTTCTTGTCATCTATCATGTCTCTATAACTTCTAATTTAATTAATGGTATTAGAGACACGAGAGAAGAATGCTTGAATATTTTCAACTTCCATAATGAGTAATGATATCAAATAGGTAGAGCTCTGTTGCAGCATTCAAAACAACAATGTTTACCTGACCAGGGCACATATTACTGTGGGACTCACATGATCTAATAGTTCCCACTACACAACCCAATGGGTTGTACAACAGGGGATCCTAATTTTAGGTAAGTATTGATGAGATTCTTTGACTATAGTGGTTGACAGTTAAGGAATGTAGGTGTTGTAAAATTTGGGAAAAGGCATAGGCATGAAATCATGGTTTTCATGGGCCAAAAAAAAAATCAATGAATATATATATATATATATATAGAATAAAGAATTGAAGTATTAGTTTTATAAGGTATAAAAATAATAATTAATCGTAATAAATCTATAAAGATGAACATTTATCAGCAAGTTGCTCGGTTATAATTATTTAGACTCTCAATTGTTACCTAATATTTTCATATTTTGGAGTCCAAGGATAAGCTTTAAAGTTCTGTATTTTGCTAAAATATGAACCTCTCCTCTATTTTCGAAATATATACAGACCTCCTTGAAACAAAAAGTTACAATAAATTTCAGTTGAATTTCATATTATTTTACTAGAATACTTTCAATATATATCTATCTATCTATACATATATATATATCAACTAAAATATCACCTTTAAATTTGTATTTAGATCAATTGAGATTATTTTATAAAAAATATATAGCTGGACTATGTATATTTTGAAAATAGATACAAATATTGTAATTTCAAAAATAAAATAGGTATGCAGAAAAGAGTTCAAGCAAAAGCAAAAGGGTGAAAACGGAGAGTAGAGAAAAAAGAAGCCAATCAAAAAGCACTTGATCATTGAACACCTAGCATTTCCAAATTGCGTCTAGAAGTCACTGTTTATTTTGATGATTTGGGAAAATTACATTTATAAGGTTGTCTATGTATAAAGAGAATAGAAATTTTAATTTTCATAGAATATATTTTATTAAAAATTTGTAAATATATCCCTTTCAAATATAGTGCATATTTTATTTGTGTGATGACATAATGTTCTTAGAAATATTTTATCATCTAATTATGATGCGATTAATTATTAAATATTAGATGATATGTTATAAAAAATTGTGTGTAATAATTAATAAAGTTGATTATAATATTCTATCTATTAAAATAAATAAAATATTAGGATTTTTTAATTAATAATAGGATCCCCTCACACTTAGTTCAGCCTAAAGTTTAGGAATGTACGTGTTGTAAAATTTGCATGCATCACATTTATTGGGTAGTTGGTCCGCCTCCAAGTGATTAATAAATTAAAGCGGGTAGATTGCCTTTAAAATGAAAGATCACTAGGCCAGCTGGTTCTATGAAAATTATTAGTTAGACTAACATTAATGTGGTTAGCATAAAAAATTTAAATGTCAGCAGAACAGCGGCTTCAGGGGATTCTTGCATTTCCGTAAGCAAACTGCATATCGTAGATTGCACTATTGTTTGACATCGATGGTTGATTAATTATTTTGATTTTACTGATTTCGATAACAGAAAATACCAACTCCGGTGTCCAATTTTAAATATAAATAATTAAATCTACACAGTTCTTTAATAGTAATAGCCCAATTTGCTCATTTATGAAGAAATATAAAAAAATCCAAATTGTTAGAAGAGTAGTTGATAAGAGGAGTGCAGATCTCCTGTTGGATAACAGAAATGCCGTAGCAAGGGATCAAATTGAAAAATTATAAAAATGGTGAAAAGAATTTAGTTGGATAGCATGGATTTGTAGTGTCAATTAGAGTCCTGATAACCCAACTTGAAGCTACCCTTGGCCAACCAGAGATCCTAATTGAGGAATAATAGAAGGGAGTGGCAATTCACTCATCGATTCTCTTCATTTGAGTGGTCAAACTACAGCCACTTATCGATATTTGTCAGATCAAAATTTTAAAATATTTATAATTGTTAAAGTAAAATTTTAAAAAGGTACTGATTTCGATTTCCAAAAATTATTGAAATATATAGATTAACTTTAAATGTGAATCGTTCGATCTGTATAATTGTTTAACATGGACCGTCAAATGACAATGTAAAGAAATGACTATAGAAAATCTGAAATCATGCGACAGCACTACTATATATATATATATATATATAGATAAAGTTAAAGATATACATTTTTCTTTATCTCTAATTTTGTCTAAAAAATAGTTTTTTACTTAAAATCTGAAATTAGAGATAGAATTCTACATTTTTAATTTCATTTATGAATTTTTAAAAAAATTAATATTAGATATGGATTTAAAGATAAAATTTTTTGTGTCAAAATATTTCATCTCTCTAAATTATTGGGAGTTAATTTTTTAAAATTTTTTTTATGAAATTATATCAAAGATAAATTTATGGAGAAAAAAAATTTTTTTTTGCCTTACTTTTGTCTCAAATTGTTTTTGAAAACAAAAAAACGATTTAGATGAGTAACACGTTTTGCACCATTATGGTATAATCACCTTGCCAAGTTTACTAATAATTTAAGATTTATTTAGATAAAACTTAACTAAGATTAAAAGCAAATACAAGTAAAAGAACTTTTTTTTCATGCTTAAATTAAACCTCAGGCTTAACATCGGTTAATAGCATATCTAATTCATATTAGTTTGGAGAAATTATTCAGTTGGTTCTTATAGTTTATATCAGTTTTTTAACTGGTCCTCGTAGTTTTTTTTTAAAAATATCTCTCTATACTTTTTAAAAATTACATTATTGGTCCTTATCATTATGATCACTTTAAACACAAATAAGAATCAAGTGATGTACCACATAGTAGCTAACATGGAACTACCCCGTTAATACAAACATGGTGATGTAGAACAACTAGAGAGAGAAAGGACCATGAAGGAGAATGGGGAAAGAAGTTGAGAAGAAGAGAGAGGACAGAGAGAGAATCAAGTTAACTTAATAATATATCCTATAAAAAATAGTGTGCTTAACAATTTGATAATAAAAAATCCTAACAAATTGATAAGCATATCCTAAAAATATTTAATTGCAAAATAATTGAAATTCTTAGATTTGTCCTAACTAACTAAATCCTAAATATATAATAAAATCTTTATGCTTATACTTAACAAATTGATAAGCATATCCTAAAAATATTGTTTCTTACCCCTAACATATATTTTTAGTTTCCTTACCATTTCCCCTCGTTGTGGGAGGACTTTCCTTTGGAGAGTAAAATTGCTTATAAGACTCCAACAAGATTGGATCGAAGCGTGAAAACTCGTCTTCAATAATCCAAGTAGCATTTGAATTTAACCAACCATTCCAACAAATAAGGTTGTGACAAAGTAGACCCTCAAACAAAAGAATAGTTTGGTCATCCAAAATTGCTTTAGTGCTCTCAACATCCAATAATATAACACATCATGAGTCATAAATGCGATTTTCACTTTAATGAACCACATGTATATGGGTAAATGTGTAGTAAAAGGATATAAAAGATCCAATGTTGTTCCCATGAGGATAATGTGTTATCTTTGTTGTTCTTAAGATTAAATCTTTGCTAACCTAATGTACAATTTGTACAAAAGCATGGGTTAGTGTGTTTATTTACATTTTTATACTAATGGCCATGATAAATCCAGTCACTAAGAATTGATGTAATAATTCAACAATTAAACCAAGCATCTAAATAACACTAAAACTTACTAAGACTTTAAATATAAAGAAAAAGAGACTTAAAACACTACACTAGATTAAGCTAATCAAGAGTTAAAGAGAGGATAAATTGAGTTATAAAGTTCATTAATAGCTTTGTTCCACATAGTTTGATTCCTTTTTTTGGATAATTCAACTCATTGAACATATAATTCTATTTCCAAAGGATATTCTAATTCTAGTTCAAATTACACTGAGAAGTTGTCTTCAAACATTTAAGTATAATTTTTCCTAAAATACATTAAGCCTAAGAGTTAAATCATCAATCACAACTTACCTAAAGGATGTTTCTAAACATTTAGGTAAAATTACACTACCTAAACCATTAGCCTTCCTTAGAGGTTGTTTTCAATCATTTAAGGAATACTAATTATGAGATGCTTTAAACCCTTGGAAATCATTAAGAAAGTGAATATGAATTTGCCTTAGAGGTTGTCTCTAAACATTTAAGGCAAATTACACTTAATTCTCAATGAGTCATTTCATTAAACACCTTATGGACATTCAACTCCATGACTAGAGATTATCAAGAAATTCAATAATACAACTCATTCAATCCACTAGCAATCATCTCAATTAACTAAATAATATGAAAGCCCTAATAAAAAAGCAATATATGTTCATTAATGAACAAATAATTACAAGAGAAATGAAATAATCTTGATTAACATATGTGGATACAAAGTCATGAAATCCCTGGTCAATATCCATCAATATCCAACATAACAACTAAAAAGAAACTTCAATCTATGCTACATAAAGAAATAAAAGAATGAGAAAAGTTAAAGAAGGAGAAAAGCGTGGAAAGAATCCTCCATGAAAGAATCCAAGAAAACACCTTGAAAGAGCAGGTTGATTGAAGTTTCCCTTAAAAACCCATATTTTTCAGAGTAATTTTATGCCTCCAACCTTCCTCCAAAGGTTTCTAACCTATAAATCTCAAAAGCCCCCTTTTATATAAGTAATAACTCAGAGTTTTGTATTTTTTTCACAAGTTTGGGTGCCTAGAGTAGGTCTCGTGATGCAGCCTCACTCTTTTGGTTATAACTTTATGATCCGATGTCATAACTTAGCAAATTAATACTTGTTGGAAAGCACTTGATGAGATCTACAACTTTGTGTGGAATTGACTATCTTCAAATTATGACATGTAGGGGTCCAAAAATGGTGTCGAACTTGAGTGTTCACCATATTAATTTGAATGTCATCTCAACTTTCTTCCTTAGCTTCTTCTAACTTCTAAGATATTTGTGAAGGCCTTAAAAAAATCCTTGAATCTTCCTCTTACAAGCCTCTAGTCCCTCAATTTCATCATATGAAATCAATTCACTTGCAATTATCATCAAAACAATGCAAAATCAAATCAACTTATTGCAAGGATGCAACTAAATTATGCAATCCATGAAATCCATAAAACCAACATCAATTGGTCACTAATTCCAAAGAATTTATCCAAAATACATGATAAATCCCTAGTAAAACATATACAAATACAACATAATCAAGGATATATCACACTCATCTCAAAGTCTAATCTAATTTGGTGATAGCCAATATGAAGATTAATTTGGGAGAACCAATTAGACCTAGCTTCTAAGTCTAACATGTCTACAAGCCTAGGGATGTAGAACCTATACTTGATAGTAATTTTATTAATTGTCTAACTATCTACACACATTTTCCAAGTCTCGTCCTTGTTAGGAGTTAAAAGGGTGGTCACAACATTCATACTAAGGTTATGCTAGATGTATCCCTTCTTTACTAATCCCTGGACTTGCCTATTTAGCTCCGCCCTGTCTTTTGAGTTCATTCTATAATGTGGAAAGTTAGGTAGTTGAGACCCCAGGATTAACTTAATAACATGTTGAATATCCCTTATAGGTGGAAGTTCTAAAGGGAGCTTATTAGGGGTAATGTCTTAGAATTACCTTAAAAGTTAGGATATTTCACTAGGCAAATCCCCACTAATAACCTAGTGATTGTCATCCACAACTCTTCTTGTATATCACATATCCAAATAAGTTCATCAAAGCAGGTCATGTACCAAGAAACACTAGATGTTTTCCTAAGGTTAAGCAACTAGTTCAACAATAAATTCTGATAGCACTACAGAAAAAAAGAAAAAGAAAAAAAAGTAGGTTTTAATGTTGGTTATTTCCATTAGTTTAGAAATCAACTCTAAGTCTTATAAGTTTAAAAATATTAGTTTATATTTGCTCTTCTTCATTTACATTAAACCCAGTGATGTAAAGGTATATGTATGATTCATAACAACTTATCATGTTTTATTACAATGCCACATTGACTATTGGTAAAGCAATGCCTTTAAATAAATTATATTTATAATACAACAATAAATGTATACGGTGGTCAATGTCATGATTTTATCATTTTGAAGTTTTTTCACACTTATGCATTCCAGCTAAAATGTTTTTTGCTACTTCTTTTTATTTTCCTATTTGTCTATTAGTGGAAAAAAAAAAGATTTATTCTTATCCTTATCTACTAATTTGTCAATCCTTCTTTGTGTATTTTCTTCCTATTTTGCTTTGCACATAAATTACTCATCTTATCTTGCTGCCACTTAGTCTTTGTTATCAAGCTACACATAATGCTTCCACAGTAGTGTGTATCCTTAATTGCCACTTCATTCTGGGTAAGTTTTTGTTAAAACATCCATGCAATTGCTACCTACCTTATTCCATAATGCTTCACATGTTATTATGTCTATTTGCTATAGTTTTCCTTTTATATGCAGACACTTATATGCTACACTAATATGGCTTCTTCTCTTCATTCTTATGTGTGTCCTTTATTGAACAATAGTTCCCATAGTTTTAGTTCATAATATTAAGTTTAACAATTCAATGTTATGAAGTATTAACGTTTCTTGTTAATTTCTTAAATTTTTATACAAAAGTTTGTGAGTAAATGTTAAATGCTAGAGTTATGTAACTTCTTTATCATATACATGAAATGATAGAAATATACATTAGTATATCATTAATTTAGATCTTATTAAATGCTTACTTTATATGTGATTATTAGTGTTAATGAAAATAAAATCCAAAAATTTCTAACAAAGTAATTATATTCTATTAGATTATTTATATATAATTTTTTTAAAAATTAACATTTTCATTTTCTAAATTTCAGTCGTAGTAGACACTCATCTTTTGGAGAACTATCTAATTAACTATCCATCCACTCCAACACTAATACTTAGGTATCTACTTCCCATTTATTCTCCTAATTCAATATTTTTTCATACACTTTCAATGTACTTTACTTGGTTTATAAGAAAATATTTGTTGAATTTTCAGTTTAGCTCTATTATTTTTTTATTAAAACCTATTCAATAAAATAGCTTTGTTGTTTATTTGGACAAGTGCCTTTTATGCTTTTTTGTTGTTTTGATTAAGTCTCTCCATAAGTAATTAAGTGTGATAATTGATAAAAGTTTGCTTAATATGCCACAAATTTCACTTGAATATGCCACTGGGTAGAAGGATTTCTTAATTTTGCATTCTCTAAACCTCATACAAAGTGTTATGAAATGTCCATGTATTAGTTGTGGCTTTAAAAAGTGTTTTACAAGTGACGTCATCTTTGACCACTTAATATGCAATGGGTTTCCATTAAGGTATACTACTTGGATTAGGCATCGAGAACGTATAAATGAGGGAGGTTGTAGTATTCCTGTAAAAGCATATGCAGAACAAGTAGGAGGTGATATGCAAGATTTGTTGCATGATGCCTTTAGGGTTCTTAGAGAGAAGGACATCAATGAACCAGGATCACCTAATAATTTTACTAATGAAATCCAATTGAATTTTAAAGATAGGCCTAATGGGGAAACATGTAACTTCATTGACTTAATCAATGATGAAAACAAGAATTGTATGATGGAACTTCTTTTAGGCAACGTGAAACAATAGATTGTCTTTATGACAAGGATTGGAGGATTGATATTATTGGTAATGAAGTTATTATATTATGCTTATACTAAGATTTAACCAAGAGATTCTATTGTAATAATACTTAACATTTATCTTATGCATTTTCCATGGTAGATGAGAATGGAGTGATTTCAAGAGAGAGAATGAAAAGTAAAGAAATGTCAAGTCTACTAATTGGGAAAAAGAGTAGTATGTCCAGTTAATCCCTTTGGATAAGGGTATGACGAGGTTAGAGGCATGATTGGGGTTTGGTTAGGAGAGCTAACCACTGATACTAATTTTCCTTTGCATTTCTTTAATAGGAGGTAGGTGCTTGAATGGCACATGAAAGAAACAATAGAGCTGATAGAGGTAAAGTGTGGATTTGAATTACTAATGGTTGTATGACAATTTTTTGCTACTGTTAATTGCAGAAGAAGATTGTTTTTCAAAATAATCATGGGCTAGAATGGGCATGGAGATCTTTAGGCAACAAAAGGAAGAAGTATAGAAATAGGTTATATAAGGCCAAATTTAGTGAAAATGATAGTAGAGAAACTATTATGAGCAACTGTCCATACAACATATCACCAGATCAATGGCATAGCTTTGTGGACTATCGACTTAATGAGAGAAGCATTGTAATGTTTTCAATTTTCCTATATAATTGTTTTGTTTGTTAAGATTACATAACTCGTTTTTCTTTTACTTTTAGGAAATAAGCAATATAAAAAAGGCAAATTGAAGAAAGCTTAAGTTCCTCATACTGGCGGTTCCAAGAGTTATGCTCAAAGGAAGCACGAGATAGTGATTTACAATTTTAATTTATGCAAACATTATTACTTCCTTTATATACTTTATATTGCTCTAACTAATTATCTTTTAGTTAGAAGGAATTGGAAAGCTATGGTGAATTATCTATTGACACTTGCAAAACGAAAAATGGGAAAATTATGAATGACGAAGCAAGAGTTGTATCAGTAATTTAGATTACAATTGAAACATTTTTTTTGTTAATGGAAATATCAATTTATTACTATATAATGCTTACTTTTGATTGTATATGTCCAGCTAGAATCAAATGTAGTTCATGGCTGCTAAAGCTATTAAGTACACTTTCTTTTTTATCCTTTTGTTTTGTTCTAATAGTCTCCTTGCAAGCATATCGTGGATATATAATAGCCTGGGATTATATATAAAGGATATGATTTAATGAATGTGATGTGATTTTCTTTCTTGGGTGAATTTATCAATGCTCTCACTGCCTTTTTGTTCTACTGATATTTGCATATGATGAGTTCAAATAAATAATTGACTGTTAATTTTGTCATTTTTCACTTTTTAGGGTACTATGCATGCAACAAGCAGCTTTGGGGGGAAATGGCTATTTACATATTTGCCACTTGCATACCCTACCAGCAAAACCTGTTAGTCTCTATTTTTCACACCATCTCTTCTTTGATTTCCAATGATATCTATCATTATCAATATTATATTATAAGCTGAGTGTGCAGGCTATTCATTTTCTCACTCCCAACACATCTATGTTTATCTTTATTTAATCATATTTTGCATCATTTTAATTGTTATTTCTGTTATTTATTTATAAAGAGAGGTTTTTAGTGAAATTTTAACTTTAAGTTTTCCTTAAGGGAGTATTATATTAGAGTTTTGGTAGCAGACTAGTTGTTGAAGCCTTTTAAGACCAATGCACTAGCACTAGAATTCCATAAATGAAATTAAAAAGCCTAATTATGTGACAGATAGGGATTAGAAAGAAAATTCTACTTATTATTCTTACCTTTATAAGGAAATGTTGCTGAAATTTGAAGAATTGGCTATTGTATGAAAGTTATAGTCATATGTTTCATATGGCACAGACATGCTAAAAACTTTCCATCATATATTGTTTTGCATATATGCTTAGGCAAATGAATATAATTGATCGAAAATCTAACTAAAAGTATGGTGAGGGAGACTCAGTTCTAATTCTTATTAATGAGGCAGTAACAATTGTCATAGATAATGTCTTGGTTCCATCATTTGCAAGGAATAAAATTGCCATATTTATTTTGTTTTCAACTATAATCATATTAAGCAATCAATTTATGTTATTTTTATGTTTTATATTATTCATAAATTATATTATATTAATCTATTTCTTTTATTATTTATTTTTAACCAGCTTCATTCTTTTGGATTACGAAAACTTATGTGTTATTTTTGGCTACGAACATGGTTAAAATTGTAAAAGAGTTGCAAGTCTTTTTGGAAAATGATGATAGAAATTAAAACAGAAATAAGTATAATGTGTTAAGCAATAGTATATATCAAATAAACAATAGGGTTGTATTGCAAATACAAATAAATAAAATGTGTGGAAAAAGTGTAAATTTCATTGATATTAAAAAGTAGTATTTACCAAACAATCAATACGGGTTATATAATTATATTGAGTATCAAAGAATTTTAAGGTGTGTTTTAATTTTATTCTTTAAGTCTTTTTTTCACCTAACCGACATGTGGTATCATTTTATTTGACTATAAATAGGGGCATCGATGCTCTTAAATTATTATGGACCCCAAAAAATTTACCATCTCTCCTGATAAAGGATGGTAGCTCTTAAATTCAATTTCCAATCAACTAAATCTACAGATATTGAAAATATCACATTTTGCTCACATGAGATAATAATCCTTTCGGGTTCAAAGTTGAAACTTTAAAATGCCGCCTGTATTGAATGAATTGAATATGAATTCAAATCCCTGTGAAAGAACCCAAAATGCCCAATCTAATGCTTCGCTACCCAAACCTTCTTGGCTTCAAAAGCCATTTCTTGTGCATTCCCAAACCCAGAAACCACTTCCAATCTTATTTCAAGAAATAAGCATTTAATAACCATTTGAACAAACAGAACATTAAGAGAAAGTACAATTGAAATTGCAACCATAGCATCTCACCAGAATCTGCCCCATCAGAGAAAGCAAAACTCATATTTAATCCACATGCGAGTAATAATGGATTAAGAAATTCAAAGTAGCTAATTAACGATGACAAGATTCCCCTGAACTCCACAATCTGAAAAAGCGACATGTCGAAGGGATAAGGTCTCATCTTCGCAATTGCTCAGATAACTTGTAATTCTGACTATAACCTTGAACCGAACATAGTTTATTTAACACCATTTCTTTCATATCCTAATTTTATTTATTTATTTATCTATTTATTCGTTATTAATATGGCTTCATCCGGTACTCTTCGAATTCCAAACTTTCAGACTCGGATCCAAAAATCTTTAGCCTTCCATAACTCAATTTATTTGTAAAACTCCATGACTCCTAAGATGGATAGAAAACAACAAGCAACTCGAAAGCTAGAAAATCCTGATCTCTTGCATATAGCTTCAAACTGCTTCTCAGTTCTTTTCATTCCTCCTTCAAGGGAGAACATAGCCACGTCAGACATGGAAACAAACTTGGCAGCACTGCTTATCTTTGGCTCTTCTTGCATTATCAAGTCTATCACAATAACCTTCCCACCTTCATTTAAGGCCTTGTGGCAATTTCTCAAAAGCTTTATGCATTTCTCATCTGACCAATTATGAGTTGTGCCCTACAAGAGCATAAACAATATGCAAACACTAACTTGGACCAAGCAAATTGATCAATTCATGAACTAGAGTTTCTGCCAAGTAGTGAGCTTTGATTAACTGACCTTTATCATTGTAGCATCACCTTTAGGAACACTTTCAAACATGTCTCCTCCAACATGCTTTATTCCTAAGCATATATAAGAATTTGTAAAATACAAATATATATATATATATATATATATATATGTAATAAAAACAAAAAGAAATTAAACAAGAAATATTATCACAATTAATTTTTTTTTCGCTTGTTTCAGTTCTCCTTTAAAATAGCGATGAATACATAATTGATATTAGAAGACTTTCTTTTTGGCCATTAATTCATATTAGAAGATTGCCCATGGGAATATAGTATCATTATCTGTATTTATATTGTGAATGCGAAGTACCTCCATAATTGAAGGGTACTTTGATATGATGATTTTGAGGGATTGCCCAATACCACCTGCCACGTCAACAAGCGTTGTCCCTCAAAGCCTTTGTAAATCTCAAAGAACCTTCTCCATGTTTAATGCAGAGAGATCAGCCATTGCCCTATGGAACTTGTGTTTCCTTATACGATCCGTCTCCAAATATTGGTAAAAACTCTTCCCATGAACTATCATGCTTAGGTCATCGCCACCATTAAGTACTGCATCCTTCAAGTTTAGAGTTTAGACTAAAGAAAACAAAAATCAAGACAGCCATAGCATCATTATTAGTGTGGCATAAGTTAAATGATTTTAGTTATTCATTACGAACTAGTCACAGAAAGTACAGAAGATACTGACAAAATCTGTGCCATGTCAGGATGATAGGAGAAGCTGTGCAGTAAGGAAGCCCAAGAAGCACCATCTTCTTTTGAGACGAAGTATTGGCCAGTGGGAGAGCGTAGAGCCTCTCGGAGCTACCATCATCCATGGTTCTCACAGAGCACATGAGAAGCTCGTAAGCCACCAGCAAACGCAGCATCCGATCCAGCCTTCGCGCCACACTGTCTGCATTACTATTCTTCACTGTGGGAAGTCTGGAAGCGATTTCAATGGGCGAAACAAAACCACCCTCTCTCTCTGCTTCAGCGATGATATCATAAAGGTGGAGCTCAGTTGGAGCATTCAAAACGGCGGCGTTTACCTGAGTAGAGCATAGAATCATGGCTTGCAGGCAAGCATCATCATAGTGATCGGTAGGGAGGGTTTTCATCACGTGCTCATCATTCACTGTGAAATTCATATTTGTTTGCTTCGGTTTATGGCACTCCTTCCATCCTTGCTTGCTTATTTTCTATTGAACTTTGTCGTCAAAAGTTTCGTTCTTTTCATAGGTTGAAGCTGTGTACAGTGGACTGTGGGGCATTTATACACTCATATACAGTTTCTTCGGAGAAAATATTAGCGGATCATAGTATATTTACATGAAAAATAATGTATGATTTGTTAATCTAATTAAATAATGTTAGTTCAATCAAATTACGTATCTCTAATTTTTATTATAATTTAATTGGACTAATACACTACTTTATCTGTCACAAAAGTGTGCTTTTACTAGCATATACTTTCTTGTTCCTTATATCTTTGCCATCAAGGTTTTTAATCAAAAAATGACAAGTGTATGGTTACCTAATAAAAATATAAAAATACATAATTAAATTTAAAAATTATAAAATTATCTATAATAATTTTACATGTGTTATAATATAATTGAAAAATCATATACTTATCATTTTTTAATTAATACACAGCATGAGAAAGATATAAAAGATTACATATAAAGTTTTTCAATTCATAAACCAAACCTACTTAGGAGGTATGGATGAATTTTTTTGACTGTAGTGGTTGTTCGGTGAAGGAATGTAGGTGGTGTAAAATTTGACAAAATGCGAAGGCATGACATCATGGTTTTCATTTTAGTTTTAATATTGCATGGCACACTTCAACTATAATTGGATTTTAGAGTTAATTCCAAAATTGTATCTTCGATGAAACTCTAAAAATTAAACGATATATCAACTTTAAAAGCTTCAGTTTTACTGAAATATACAAGAGCCTCTTCTCTATCTTTCGAATTAATACATATGGACTCTTTTGGAATAAAAAGTTACAATATATTTCAGTTGAATTTTAAATTTTTTGCATTAGAATAGCCTCGATTAACTTAATTATAAACTAAACTATTTTCTTTTAATTAGTATTTACGTCGATTGAAAGCATTTTAATGAAAAACTTTAAAACTGAACAATATAGATTTTAGAAATAAAAAGAAAATTTATAATTTTACCCAAATGAGCACGCACAAAGAGTTCGAACTAAATCTAGAGGAGGATGAGGATGAAGAGAGAGATTAAGCAAAAGTTGATGTTTACTTTCACAAAGGTAATTTCTTGATTTCCACTTCATCCTTAGCTGTCCCAATTTGCTTCTGGAACGATAAAAATATTATTTTGCAAAAGATTATTTTGGGTCATGCCATGCAAAGTGAAGAATTATTTAAAAATTTTTAATTTGTAGAGAACTAAAATTGAGACTAAATTTAAAAGTAAAAAATTATCTTAAAATTTTCAATTAGTGAAACATTAAAATAAATTTAAATTAAAAAATGTTGGACAAAAATAATATTTTATATATTCTTTTCAGTTCGAAAATTAAACATTTCTTTATACGTTATCTTCTATTAATTAACTTGAAAAAAATTAACATTTAATGTGTTGCACCTAAGTCTCATTGTAGAATAAATACTCTAGATCCACTGGTAGGTTAGAGCTCGCCAGCAATAGTAAAATTTACATAAACCTTATCGCCATCATTTTTCAAAGCCTTTTTAGACTAATAAATCCTTTTTTTTAAATGAAGATTCTCCCAATGTGAGACTCATAAACTGTTGGTACGTTGCTTCTTGTTCCCTTCTTTCTAGCTCTGGGTGGATGATATGTAGAAGGATCCAGTATTTCTGTCAAATTTGGTGTCTAGATTCTCCTGAAAACATAATAAGTTAATCATTCAACACAATAATAAGTTAAGCACAAAATCAAGTGTGACACTGACAACTTACCATAAATTTCTCAGAATGGTATGAGACATATTAAATGGTAATCTAGCTTGTTTAGGTCTTGTCGTGCATGTCTCAAAACATAGCTTCCTGTTAAAACTAAAGTAAATTCTACCGTGCCTTCAAGCGTTTGAGGGCATAGGAGTAATGGGAAAAATTTAGAAAACATTATTCCAAAGTTTTTTACATTTACAATATGACCCTATTATTTATTTGATGTATACTATTTATTTGCGTTGTGCGAACACATTTTACTTATTTCAGTTTTAAATCCCAACTAAATATTTTTTTTTCTCTCATTTTTTTGGTAAAAAACGCTTGCAACCCTTGTGCAATTGATAAACACATTCTTAGCAAGAAATAATAGAAGCTTTCATAATCCAAAAGAATGGAGCTGGTTAAAAATAAATAATAATTAAAGCTTAAAAATAAATAATAAAAGAAATAGATTAAACTTTAGAGATGAAAACATAGAGAAATATTTTGAAAATTACATTTCGTACATGTAAAAAGTTGCTGAGAAAAAATTTGCTTAATGACACAACAAGAGGTGGAGGTGAGGAGAGAAGTGCAGTCAAAAAATTCCGATTAATTACGGTCGAAATTTCCGACCGAATGTTGGTGGGACAATTGCATTTTCTTTTCCACCCACCTGCTTTTATTCAAATATTAAATAATTGAAGCATCGAGATTATAGAAAAATAAGTAACCAATATAAAAATTATTACTTCTAATATAATGTAACTAATAAATAAAAAATATAAAAATAATATATATTGATTGATTAATATAAATATAGTTGTAAAATACTAAAGTAAACAAGAAAAGATAGAAAATTATAAAGTTGTTTGAAATGATTTTAGTATAATCTCCCTTGAAATTATTACATTGTTTTAAATTCACTAGATCAATGAGGGGGGAATATGTACCAATAATTTAAGAATGACAAATTGAAGAATTATAATTGTAGTATGCTCAGTTATCCCAAAGTTGTCACAACCTAGAATCATTGGTTATGACCGATGCATAATCTAATCTAACATAGCCTAGCAAGCCTAAAATATTCTTACAAAGTCCATGATATATCAAAGAAATTTATTAGAGGTTATATAAAATCTAAGAGCACCTCTCCAAATTTCAATGTATTCTAAACTTGTATAACTAGTCATATTTTAATGATAATCAATAAATCAGTTTAAAAATCTCTTAAAGTATACATTTAGTATGGTATGGGAATAACTTATAACACTTTACAATAATTATAAATCTAAAACAACCTGACATCTATTAGTCAAAACCTTAAAGTCAGACCTACATAATGATTAACCCAAAATGACAACTCAAAATTGTAATAACCCAAAAATATATAAATTTTAAGAATAACATTAAAAAAGTAAAATACAATTTTATGGACTAAAATGAAAAGAGAAAATAGTATTTTAGGTCTAAATTATAATTTTAACTATTTTTAGGGACTAAAATGAAAAAAAGATTATTTTATCAGATAAAAAATATAAGTTTAACCATTGCATAGTAACTTACATAGTAAATGTCGGCAAAAATGTGCGGTTACTATGTACATTGCAGCTGAAAACACATGGGTTACTATTTGCACAATGCAAAATAGTAACTTGCATAGTAACTTGAAATTTTTTATAAATAGCACAAACATTTCTTAATTTTTACATTCAAAACTAGAAGGAGAGCTCGAAAGAGCGTTCATATTTGTGTGAGAGGTAGCTTTGTGGAGACCTTTTTAATCTGAGTTGTGCTGTAGAAGTAGGAGATCTCTACTATTAATACCTATTGGCGAGGACATAATTAACAAAGTAATATTTTCCATTTTATCAAACGTCTTTATTTTCTTATACAACTTTCAATTTCTTTATTTTTATATGGATTATATAGAGATATATTTTTTCTCTAAACTAGTCTTTTAAGAGTATTGATCTATTTTATACAACAAATTTACTACATATTATGCTCATCATGATAGTGGAATCTCATTCAATAGATTGAGTTAAATTATGACACTAAAATGAAATTTAATAGTACTTTTATGCAGCTTTATGGATTTTGTACAAGTAAGAGACTATGGTAAGCTATGCTGCTTAAATGACTAATTTAAAATTAATGAGTTCCTTAGCAAAACAATTCATCCCATAAATCTTGAGATCTGTGGCAAGATTGTACCACCTAAATGGTCACTAGTACATGGGTTATTATATCTTCTTGCTTGGAACATTCTGGAATCAAACCATGTTAAAGGCTCCTGGATCAATTTGGACTTAAAAAAGTGGAAACTAAATATTTAGTAAATTTTAAGACATAAAAGGGATTCCAAACTATCAAGAGTATCAAAATTATTATTATTATTATTATTATTATTATTATTATTAAAAGACTAGACACTTATATAAGATATATGATTTCTATATCTAACAACTAAGGCATAGATGCCAATGATTTGCAAGTTCTCAAGTGATTTGAATCTAAGTTTTATTTTAATCCTTTATATTATTGTCACTTCATTCTTAATTACTCTTTATTTTATTTTATTTTATTTTATCTTCAGGATTATTTTTATTTAAATTACTTTATGATAGTAAATATATTTACACTCTTTAATGAATTTTATAATTTAAAAGATAGAGGAAATTCAAGTAAGAACCCCGTAGCCATTAGCGGGGGTAAAAGCCTTAGTGTATCTTGTTGAAATGAATTATTAAATATGTATCCAATAAAAGGGAAATGGGTATAAATTATTGAGACGTATCCAGTGAAAGGATACAGATGTGAGATATTGAAATGCATCCAATGAAGGGATACAGATACAAAATATTGAGATGTATTTGGTGAAGGGATACACATATAAATTATTACGACGTATCTGGTAAAGGGATACATTATGAATTATAAAAACATACCTGGTAAATGGATATAAGCACGATGATTTTGATTCTTTCCTTGATACTCGCTTCATATAAAATTATATTATCAAAACTTGTTGTTTATTAAAAATTTTAAAGTCTCTATTATTTTCCTTTTTGCTTGCTTTGTTATTTATTAATTCACTAAATCAGTGGTAGACTTATACTTCTCCCTTTAATATTTTTTAGATCAATAAGTGCTAGTGAAGTTACCTTGGGAATTTTCTTATTGTCGAGACTTTTTGGTATATTGATCTGGGTTAATCACAGTGTACGTCTAACTCCAAGGAAGTGGCTACTAGATGTCTGTTTGTTTAGGATTTTGTGAAATGTTGCAAGCCTTGTGTAGGTTATTTCCTTATTATACCAAATATATATATTATAAAATTGTTGAATTACATTTCAAAGTGTGTCAAATGTTTATCATTGATATTTTTTATAAAACATAAGTGGGAAAAAAAATTATTTTAGACTGGCTGGGCTAAGATGATTTAGCCTATGCATCGATCACGACTAATAAATTTATGACGTGACAAAAATGTTTGAGCGACAAGAAAGTCTCAACTTTCTTTATCACTTACTAATCTGTAAAATGTTAAAGAGATAGGTGTAAGTCTATTACTGACTTAGTGAATGCATAAATCACAAAATAAGCAGAAGGGAAACGATAGAGGTCTTAAAGTTTTTAACAAACATTTATTTAAGTAAAGAAATAATTTTTCGATAAAATAAAAACACAATTTCCAAATCTTATAATTTTGTGTAAAGTGAGTATCAAGGAAAAAACCAATATCATCATAGTCATATTCCTTTATTGAATATGTTTTAACAATTTATATGATATCCCTTTACTGGATACGTCTCAATATCTTATACTTGTATTTCTTCACCAAATTCATCTCAATAACTCATACTCATATCCCTTAACCGGATACATCTCAATATCTTATATTTGTATCTCTTTACTGAATACATCTTAATATCACATATTTGTATCGCTTCACTAGATGCATCTCAATAATTCATATCAGTATCCTTTCACTGGATACATCTCAATAATTGATACTCATTTCCCTTTACTAGATATGTCTTAATATTCATTTCAATAAGATACACCAAGGTCATTACCCCCCTAACGGCTACGGGGTTCTTAAATGAATTCTCATCCATCTTTTAAATTATAAAATCCATTGAATATAAATAAACTATGTAAATAGGATATATAAATAAAAATTTTATTTAAACATATTTATTACCATAAAGTAATTTAAATAAAAATAATTGAGGATAAAATAAAATAAAATAAAGAGTGGTTAGGAGAAAAGTAATAACAATATATAGGATTTAAAATGGAAAATACAATAATGCAACAATCACATAAAATAAATTTAGATAAAGTAAAGGAAGCAATTATAATTTAAAATTTTACCATAACTTTTCTTATTTCATATAATACTTCTTCCTTATATTTTATAACCTTCACTTTGTACTTCTCATATTCCAATTGTCTTTCATAATAACAATAATTCATAAAATTTGATAATATCATTTGTTATTGTGTTATTTTTATATCCGTACATATTATATTATATATACGCAGTTGAAAAGTTCAAAAGAATATAGATTTATTTCCCCATAAAACACTAAACGTGGAATAAGGAAAATGAAAGTTGGTTAAAAAATAAAGACATTCAATAAAATGAAAAGTGTGCTAATTATACATTTACTGATAGGGATCGATAGTAGAGATCCCTTATTCTCATAGCACAGCCCAAATTAAAAAGGTCTTCACAAAGCTACCTCTCACAAATATAAATGTTCCTTCGACGACCTCTCTTCTAGTTTGAATGAGAAAATTAAAAAATATTCATACTATTTATAAAAATTTTCAAGTATTGCTTGGCACTGTGCAAATAGTAATGCGCCAGAATTTGAATAGTAACTACACCAGAATTCACACAATAACTACACGTTTTTACCAGAATTTAAATAGTAACCACACCAAAATTTGCACAGTAACAACAAGTTTTTGCCAACATTTACTATGCAATGGTTAAAATTATATTTTTATCCCTAAAAACTTTTTCTTTCCATTTTAGTCCCTAAAAATAAGGTAAAATTATAATTTGTACTCTAAATACTATTTTTCCTTTCCTTTTAGTCCATAAAATTCTACTTTATTTTTATATTGTTATTCTTAAAATTCATACACACACACATCTTATTGTATCAGTGTTTGTATTGGGTCGTTGTTTATATATCAGTATCTCTTTGCTTTCTGGTAGTCTCAATATTGCATTATGGGTTTCATCTAACAATTGCTTATATTATCTTTCAGACAAATATATAATGCTTCTGATGGTGGAACCATTGCTTTGGACTGGTTAATGAGCTCTGACGGTATATATGAAATATATGATCATTGACTGCTGTTCTAATATTCGACATGCATGTTTAATGTGTCTGTATTTAAATCAATATGCCTCTAACTTTAGTACTTGCATGATTCAAGTTTGACTGATTTGTGACTGCTTTATCATTTTGTTCTTGTCGTGTGAGATGTTTTCTCATATTCATTCATTGCTAGAACTTTCCTGATGTTACAATTATTTTATTTTGAACTTAATGTTTTTCTTGTGTCAAGTGATACGAGAAGCCTTTGTTTATTTAAATTTTTAATTTTTGTGCTTAATCACTTTACAGTGTCAGATGGTGCTCTCCATAGGGATGATCATGTTTGTAATGATGACACTACTCCTCTTGTAGTAATTCCTGGTCTAACAAGTGACTTCATCTGCTGTAAGTGATATTATGTATCTGTGTATGTATAAGTGTTTTATTGTATAAATCCCCCCTCTCTTGGTCTTCTCTTTCTGGATAAGACTTTACTAAAGTTTCTTAGGTTTTTGCTATCAAGTAATATAATATATATATATATATATATATATAACAAGCAGATATTTTTTATAATCCAGCTTCTTACTAATGATATTTTCAAAAAAGCTTTTCCATTTGATAATTATTGGAGAGCATAAAAGCAAATATATCAAGAACTTAACCATAATTTTTTTTTTCTTTTCTAACTTTTTAATGTTAATGGGGACTGAAGGAAAACCAGACTGTTCCTAGCTTGGTTATAACGTCCATCGCATAAATTCCCCAGCATATACTTGATTCCTAGGCCAAGGCTGCTGTGTCTGTTTGTGTTAACTTGCACGGAAAGTCTCACATCGGATAAGATTAAATTAGAAGAGAAGTATACAAGTAGAAAAGACTCACAGACGTAAGGCCTTCAAGTTTCAGGTCAAGATGTGGTAGTAAATGAGTATATTCCCAGTTCACGTCAAACGAAGATAAACTATTAAAGAAGATTTTCTTGGCGTTGTGGACCTAATTTAAGATGGGTGCCCAATCTGTCGAAGAAATTGGAAGGCGCACACACTTTGTGAAAAGGTACATTCAGGTGAAGAGGACCCAAAGAAGAAAAATGTTTGATAGGCGCTGAATTGACCAAATTTAAAATTATCTACTCTCAAATAAATATTTATATTACAAGTGACAAGTAGAGTCAAATTTATAAAGATTGACAACTTTAGCAATTAAAAATAACCAAAAACAACGTACAAAAGAATGAAAAAAAGTGAAAGTTTATCAAATTAAAAAGAATACTAATAATAACTAAACTAGAAAAATTAAACAACTATTTTCAAAATAAGTAATTTAGAATTCAAGCAAATTAAAGTAAAAGAAACTTTAACGAAAGATAAACTTTTAACTAAGGGAGGTAGTGTAAAATTTTTCTAAGTTGATCTTAGGCGTAGGCACGACTCTAGATAATTTTTTTCCTTTCTTAACAAATGGCTATGGTTGTTAAAACACTTTAGCAACCTAGGTTTTAAGTTCTTTATCCAACCTCTAATTAATCAACAACCTTAAATATGCAATTAGAATTTAATTGACTAACCACTTTAAGAATGAAAATCCACCATTTCTAACCTACTAAAGCATAAAACATATTCAGTAAATTATAATTCATATCCCATTAATGCAGAAAAAAAAAATGTTCATCAATCCCTACACTAATTTTTCACTTGTATTCATTAAAGTAAATAATTATGGATTTACCTTAACCAATTGTCATACAATTACTTATGAACAAGGTAAACAATGAGTCATAATCATCTATACACCCCTAATAAAACAATTAAAATGTGAATATAAATAACTAAAATGAAAAGAAGAGAAGAGAAAGTTAAAATAACCTCTCAACATTGAAGAAATCACACAAAATCCCTTAGTTAAATGATTGAGTTTAACTATCCATAATCATCAACATTCAAAATTCGCGCTAAAATTTCATATACAAAGCTGAAATTCAAACTTTCTCTCACTAAATTCAAAAGAGAGAGAAAGGAAGAAGAAGACAAAAAAAACCTAAATCTAAAAGTGTATCTTCTTAAAAGAAAAGAAAATGACCTAATGACTAAAATCATTCACCTCCCTTCACTTATCACTAATTTTCCCTAATAAAAACATAGAAATTTCTTCCCAAAATCTGTTTTGGAACTTCCGAAGCTCTTTGCAACATTTCCCAACAACGAGAGAAATCTATTAAAGATGAATGGTCCATTTTCTATTTTAAAATCAGTGTCCTTAGATGTGCACATAGCTTATCTCTTTGAATCTAACTCAACAGGAGTCTAAGAATTGCTCTTGGCTTGTTTCAGCTCAAATTTCAATAATTTCAACAATTTCACCTCCTTAATCTGAAACCAATTAAAACAAATATAAATAACTTTATTTTCTAAGAAAAACACTAAAAATATAATCAAAATAAGATTAAAAATATGCCAAAATTACAACCTAACAAATTCCCCACATTTAAACCATGCTTGTCCTCAAGCATATTTCACAACACAACTTAAAATGATATTTAGCTTACTTTAAAACAACTCAATCAAACAACAATCATCCCAATGCATTTCACTAGCCAACAAGAAAAGATAACTCAAACAAAGAACTTATTCACACCTACTAAGAAAATTGAAAGCTTCCAAAAAGTGAAAATAAACATGAAACACAAGGTTTAGATGTCAACAATCACATTCAAGAGTTCAACATTCTACATATCCCAACATCAAAATAATAGCTTTTGAACATGTTAAATAACATATGTAGCACCTTTAAACACATAATGGAAACACAAGAGTAACTAAAAGTGACATAGATGGTAAATTAATTTCATTTATGTTGATTTATTACATTGCAGCAAACACATTTCTCTTTTTCTTTTTTCTTTTTTTTTCTTTCAAGGAACAAAATATTGGTAGTCTTTTGACATGAAAGTGGAAATTGGTGATACTCACGCCTAGTTAATTAGCCAACCATCACTCTTACGTTATTCTTTTTTCTTTATCTTGTTTGAGCACTTTCTAGTCTTGCCTAGAGTGTCTCAAGCCTCTTGATGCAAAGATGGATATTGGTGATACTCATATCTGATTACTCAGCTTATCATAGCTTTAAGTGGCTATTAGCACTACTCACAATCACTTTAAAGTTATCAGTGGAGTAAAAGTAAAAGTTCAAGTACTCTTAATCATTCTTTTTTTTTTTAGAAGAAGGAAATGTAAATCTAGAAATTTAAGTGCTCAAAAGGTTCTAAAAAAATGCTTAAATGTGTCAACATTCAACAAGTCATTAATTTCCAGCAAGTTAAAAACAATTTTAAGATGGTGGTGACCAATAACTGGGCATACATACAACTATTTCCATATATTCTTAAGTATTTCATGTCTAAAATACATCTAAAAAGCAGTTAACATATCTAGTAATTAAGAGGAAGCAAATTATTTAAATTATCTTAACTAAATGGCAAATTCAATGCATCAAAGACATAAAATGAGTTGTTTAAGTAAGTTGTCCATATTTCAACAAAAAAATTTCATGCTCAAGTGAGAATATATAGGTAAAAATGTGGGAGGGAAAACAAAAACAAAACTCAAACTAAACTAAACAAAAATTAGAAAATCAAGCACCAATTCAACTAAAAAATAATATACTCTCCCCCACACTAAAATCATTTCTTGTCCTCAATGTGTAAATAAATTAAGCTCAAAGTAAGGAGAAAAAGAAACTTCCCTGATGATGTTGTTACTAATATCCATGAAGTTGGGGTCAGATTGTTTTTATTCAATCGGAGCCTAGCCAATCATCCTTGTTCTCTGTAATCTTTTGGTCACTGCTATTGTGACATATACAAAAAATAATGCTTAAGAGTAACCAAAGGACATGAATAACACTTGAAAGAAGTAGGCAACCAATTAACACAGTCAAATACTAAACAATTACACCATTTAGTTTTCATAGGATTTTAGAAAATGACTTTCCAAACACTATAGTCCAACAAATAGAAATGATGAAATCAATAGCATCAAAGCCATTGATGAACCATCATCACTCTTCTTATATCATTCCTGAAAAAGAAAATATAATCAAAGAGGAAACTTTCTTAACAAAATTGAAACAAAATGTTTTATAACCATTATCACTATCAGATGCTTCCTTTGATAAACATGAACAAAAATATGCTTTTTTTTAAAAAAAAAATCGAAGCATTAAGTAAGAAGCTTCGAAAATAGAGTGAGTGGAGAAAAAAAGAGATGCCGACGAAAGTTGAAGATGACAGAGGCGTCGTGTTCTTCCGGCGTGAAGTGTAGGCTTCGAATAGAGATAGGGAGGAAGTTGACTGTGAGAAGAAAAATCTACGAGATCCACAAACTACCAAATCTGAATGGAGATTAAGGGATTAGCCAGTGAAATTGTGCTTTGAAGGACAGAGGTGAACAGAAATGGCGAAGGAAAGAAACATCGATGATGATATATATGGCTAAGAGCTTCGAACGTTGATGTGAGTTTAGCTGTCATGAGTGAAAATGGAAGAAGAAGGGATGAAGGTTGAATGAAGATGGTGAAGATCCTTGCCCTTGCCGGTGATAAAGTCGAGCTTTGAAATCAATCTGAAGTGAACAGAAACTGCGAAATGGGGGGAAACTCAAAATCGAAGCTTAGGGCGTCTAAAATGGAAGTGCTCGGCAAAAATGGAGATAACTGAAGAGGACAACGTTGCCCGCAAACTCGAACAGGGGTGGGTGTTGAGTTGAATAGGGATGACTTGAACAGAGACCATGGCAGGAGAGGGGAAAACATCGGTGTAGAGTAGCAAGTTTCGAATCAGAGATGAACAAATCAAGAAGAAGTAGCTTCGGAGTCAAATGAAGAAGACGTCAGCGAGCTTTAGAAGCTTCACATCAAAGTAAATGGCCACCGAAAATGTAAAAGGAGCAGAGAACACTGGCAAGAAGCTATGTTAGCACAAACAAGAGTGAATAGAAGCTGGAGCTTCAAAATAGTGGCAGAAGATGCTAGAAGAATGAAGCTATGCCGGTCGGATTCGTTGGAGTTTGAATTGAGAGAAGAATGGAGCTTACCGGCGTGAATGGTGGCTGGTGGGGGTTCAGATAGAGAAAGAAAGGGAAGAGAAAGAGAGGGAATGGAATAGGGTAAATGGGTAAAGGTAAGTAAAAAATGATAAAAATGAAATGTTAATGGTAAAAAGAGAAAATAAAAAGAAAATAAGTAATTGAGAAAAAAACAGCTCATTTTAACTTTTGAAGTACCCATATCTTCATTTTTAATATAAACTCTCTCTTCAACCCATGACATTAATTAGATCACTATTAAAAAGCAGCTCTTATTCAAAAAAGTGGGATTTGTAGGGAAATTTTTGAAAAAATTAATAAGGAAAAGGATAGAAAGAAAAAAGAAGAAAATACCTTAAGGCATAGGTACATCTATGGGTACAAAAAATAAAATAAAGTAAAAGGAACTAGCTTAAGACATGGGCATGCCACGGTACACTGAAATTAAAATAACATATAATTAAAAAGAGAAAAGGTTTAAGAGAGACATACATAGGACATGGCACAATTTAAATAACTAAAAATACTACTAAATGAAAAATTAAACAAAAAGAAATAAAATTTTGAGAAATTTGGGTTGCCTCTTAAAAACGCCCTTGTTTAATGTCATAGGCTAGACAATCTTGCCCTTCAACCTAAGTCTTTCAAGGTGATTTGTTTCTCAATGACAGGCAAGGAATTATGTTGATCAGTGAACAAATTCTTTGATCCTTAGGTCTCTTATCTCAAAATCAAGCTCCCGCAATAGAAGGATCCACTGAATTAATTTTTCTTTTGTTTTCTTCTTTTTTAGTTGATGCTTCTAAGCTTTCTTGGGTATATGATACTTCAACTGAGAAACCACTTTTTCAACTTTACCACCAATCTTAAACTTTTCATCAGATTTGGCCAGATTATCAGAAATAATGTTCTTAGGAAGTGCAACATCCACTTCTTTCTTATTATTCAACTCAATTGTTTTTTCCTCTTGAAGACTAATAATGTCCACACAACAAAGAGAGGATACCTCATTTAGGTATTTCTCTGCATCACAAATATTAAACTTAATAGCCTCTCTATCAAACTCCATGGAGAGAGTACCCTCATACACATCAATCTTATAAGGATCCACATTGGCTAACCCTTTAAACTTAGGCAGCAAGTGTATCAAACCAGATTTTAACTTTAAAGGCATGTCCAAATCTGAATTAGTAATGCATAAGGTTGGTTGATTCACCGGTGGAGTGATGAATTCACTTAATGTCCTTTGTCTAGCCATTTCTTGAATTATTGGTTTAATTTCAATGGGTGACTCAACAAGTTCCAAAAATGGTTCTCGTTCTTCACTTAAAACTTGATGAGGTGTAGAGCTTGAAGAGGAAGCTTTAGAAGGTTGCTTTTTCTTCTTGGTGGTTCTCTTTAAGTTTCTTGCGGTTTTCTCAATCTCAAGATCAAAGTAGAATTCTTCTCCACATTCTATCCTGGTCATCAAAAGAGTTAGAATTAGTCAAAACCAATCCCCATAAATGGCGCCAAAATTTAATGGGTGCTGAATCCACTAAATTTAAAATTACATACTATTAAATGAATATTTATATTGCAATAGGGATGAGTAGGGTTGAATCCATAGAGATTGACAATTCCAACAATTAAAAAAAATCAAGAACAACACATAAAAGAATGGAAAAAAGTAGGGGGTTTATCAAATTCAAAACAATACTAATAATAACTAAACTAAAAAAAAATTAAACAAGTATTTTTAAAGTAATTAATTAAGAATTCAAGTAAATTAAAGTGAAAGAAACTTTAATGAGAGATAAGCTTCTAACTAAGGGAGGTAGTGTATAGTTTTTCTCAGTTAATCCTTGGCGTGGGCACGGCTCCGAATAACCTCTTCATCTTTCTTGGTAAATAGCTATGGTTGTTAAAATGCTATAGCAACCTAGACTTTCTTGAGTATTTTGGCTAAGAACATCACCTAATCCAACCCTTAATTAATCAACAACCTTAGGTACGCACTTAGAATTTAATTGACTAACGGTTTTAAGAATGAAAAGCCATCATTTCTAACCTACTAAAGTATGAAGCATGTTCAGTAAATTATCATTTATATTACATTAATGCATAAGAAAGTGTTCATCAATCCCTACACTAATTTTCCACTTGTACTGATTAAAGTGAACAATTATGGATTTATCACAACCAATTGGCATACAATCAATTATGGGCAAGATAAACAATGGGCCCCAATCATCTATCCACCCACAATTAAGCAATTAAAATGAGAATATAAATAACCATGAAGAGAAGAAGAGAAGAGAAAGTTAAGATAGCTTCACAACATTGAAGAAACCTCACAAAATCCCTTAGTTAGAATATAGAGTTTAGTTACCATAATCATCCATATCTAAAATTCATGCTAAAATTCCATGTACAAAGCTAAAATTTGAACTTTCTCTCACTAAGTTCAAAAGAGAGGAGAGAAAGTAAGAATAAGAAGAAAAAACCTAGATCTAAAGTGTGTCCTTTTAAAAGGAAAGAAAATTACCTAATGATTAAAATCTTTTAACTCCTTTTATTTTCCACTAATTGTCCTTAATAAAAATGTGGAAATTCATCCCTCAAAATTTGTTCTGGAACCTCCCAAGCTCTTCGCTATATTTCCCAATAACTAAGAGAGAGAAATCTGTTAAAGAAGATGAGTTGTCAATTTTTTGGTTCAAAATTTGTGTCCATAGCTGTGCCTGCAACTTATCTCCTTGAATTTAACTCAACAGCAATGCAAGCCTTGTCCTTGCCTTGTTTCAGCCCAAATTTCAACAATTTCAGCAATTTCATCTCCTTAACCTAAAACCAACCAAAATAAATATAAATAGCTTAATTTCTTAAGAAAAACACTAAAAGTATAATCAAAATAAGACTAAATATATGCCAAAATTACAACCTAACATGGGGAGCGAGCAAAGTCCCATATTATCTTGTTAGATAGAAGTTATGTTATATCTAAACTAATCTTCTCCTAATATTAAAAATAATGGCATTATCCAAATATAACTAGAAAACAAAGAAAATAACTAATGAACAACTTAATTAAAATATATGCATAATAATATGTAATCTCCAAAATTTAGTGTCTTAAAGTTTGAAATCAAAATGGGTGCTAAGTCTACGAGTATGTTCTCTCATTCAATTCAATGAAGAAGGCCTCTTGAGGAAAAAAACAAAAAAAAAACTCTTTTGATGTTCCCCCACTACCCAACAAGATACCATAAGTTTTTATGTTGTTTTGTTTGGTAGGAAATGGAATTAATTCTATTTGGATAATACATGATTACAGGACTTGCATTATATTTAAGGCCTTAGGTACCAATTTAATTATCTTTTAATTTAATTTGACAATCAACTTATCTTGGACCTGCATCTTTCAATAAATTTAGTAGTTTAGTGGTAAAAAGACTCAAAATGGATGAAGACAAACACTTTTTAAGTGTCTGATGGTGATCTCCTATTAGGTGAACACTTTTGCACTATTTAGGAGTTGCAAATATTACATCTAGGAGTTGGAGATGCCCACATTTAAAATATTTCCCTAAGATCATATGACGAAGTTTGCATATAATACATGAAAACATTACTGCTGAATAGTAAGATGAATTCCTTTAACATCAGCAGTTGTCAAATTGGGAAAAGCATGAAGGATGTTATAACTTTGTTTTCTATTCTACTATTAAATGTTAAGCATCCTAGATATTTTCCTTATACCTTCATCATTTAAAAGTTTACTCTTTTCTTTTTTCAGTAGATTGAGATATTTAATTATATTATAATGACATCTTATAGTGTTTTGTCTATAGTATCTCAAACATCTTGCATTCTATACAGCAAAGCATGGGTGGGATGTAGTTATTAGTAATCACCAAGGATTGGAAGGTGTTTCAATCACATTTAGTCTTTCTTCAAGCTGAAAAATTTGGAAGACATAACTTATGTACCACAATTATTTACAAAAATTATTATACAGTTCTTAAGTGTTTACTTTTGTAAGTATACATATTTGCATGCATTCTTGTGTGTGAATAAAAGCATATGATTTTAATATTTAAGTAGACATAAATCGTTGTTGTACCTTTTAACCAAATTTATTTTTTTCTTAATTTTGAAAACATATATCAAATAGGGCATAACTTTTAGATGCAAACAATAATGTTGGCTAGTAAAGTAGAAAGACATTTTGTAAAGAGGTGATATAAATATTATAGCTTATATTGATGGAGTTTAAAACATTTATATATTGATAGTAATGCTCAAGCAAGAAGGAATACTTCTCATAAAAGTTACAGGGATATTATCTTAACTTCAGGTATGCCAGAAAAACTAAAGGCTTCTAACCCATCTTTAAGGTTTGAATAAGAATGTAGCACTAATAAAGTTAACATGTGTAGCACTTAAATGGTTGTATAAGATTATTCCTATTCTTAGATAAAATGAAGTGAAATAAGTGAATAAATAAATTTAGAAGAAGTGAAAGTATAAATTCAAGTGGTGTAGGTGCACGACCAGATAGTGATTGTAGTTCAGTGGAAAGGCTTTGGCACCCCAACTTTGATGTTAGGGGTTTAAATCTAAGGTCCTCATTTACTCATACTTTTTTTTCTAGACTTGCCATGTGTCCCTACTAGTAGAAATTACATATCTACCCCTATTTATTTCCTTCTTCTTTTTCCCCAATCTCTTTCTTCTTTTGTATCAAACTGAAATGCTCTTCGTCTCTCTTTGCCTCTTACATTATTCTACCATCTCCTCCACTGTCATTGTCATTCCTCAACCATCGTCAGCATGATTATAACCGCCACTCATTGTTTTCTGGCAGGCAACCCCTTCACATATACTTGCATTTTAGTAATCAAGGAGCTTGGATTTGAGCAAAAAATTGGTGAGATTTCATCCAATCTTCATGGGGTTTGCAATGTATAAGTGATTTTCATCATTTCCCTTCTAATCTAAAGTGTTAATAATTAGTTTTTAAGTTCCAATTTGGGGAAATTTGATTTTTGATTGCCTAGGGTTTGGGAAAGGAAGAAATTTCAAAATTTGTTGTATGTTGTCTTCAAAATTGAACTAAGTGACGGGGGAATTATTCTTTTAGAGTTAATTTATCAAGAGTGAATTGTTCTGTGAAAAAGGATTACATTATCATAAATTTTGGGTCACTTGGAACATAGTAAGAAATTGAGTTATGGTATGAATTTGATTAGTTGTCAGGTAGTGTGAAGATAAATAGGGGCATAAGAATAAGTTATTATTGAATTGATATATGTCTATATATATATATGTATATATATAATTATACATACCCTAGAGTAAAGTGTCTTATGAAGTGCAAAAACAAAAAATGGAATGATGAAGTCACTATGGCTTAGAACAAAGATGATAAGAGTATGGAAAAAACTTTGATGGGCATATAAAGTCATATGTGTACACACTATTGAATGTGTTAAGGAGAATAGAGGAAGTCATTAAACTTGTAACTAAGGATTTAGACTTTCTTAAATTATTTCCAATGATAGTATGCTCTTGAAGAATCTCTAGTGGATTATTGGAAGTAAGGGTATCACAACATTGACATCCAGGTGTTGAAAATATCCAATAAGGATCTCTAAGCTATTATATTTTTATTTATTAACTTATTACTATTTACTTACAGTATTGGAATCCAAGACATTTGACTAAGCTAATTGAAAGATAATGAAAATTGTATAAATGATGCCTCATGGTTATCATATAAGTTAAGAGTATTCTGTATTCTATGATAGGGACTTACCTTGTGAATTATTCCCAAGGATTAAGAGGAGAAGTAGGAATAGCTAAAGCGTTTCACCAACCAACTGAGTAGTAGCACTCCTAACAGTGTTATATTTTACCCTTGCTTGTGTTACATATTTTTTGTTTAACACTTCAAAGGCTTATATTGGGATTTTGCTAATTAAAATCCTTATATTACTTAGCAAATAGTTTCATAAGATTTAGATAATTCTCTTAGACTGATTACAAGGCATACATGGCATTGCACAATTCTGAAAGAGGGAACTTTGTAACATGAATGGGATACAGTATGATGTATTGACTATCTTATTATTAAGAAATGACGTCTATACGAAGCAATCAAATCAGTTATAATAACAACTAGCATTAAACTGATGAGGTAACATAAGCTTGCGTCTCGCAATGGTCTACGTTAGCATACCTAAAGGTTGTGTGTCCTCGATTGATGATGATAATTTCCTGATGACTGTATACCCTTGACTGATATTGAAAACCCATGGAAGCAAGTACATGACCATTAATTATGTACTATACTATTGTTCTTCTTGTCTTCATTATACATGGTTTGTAGGTCCTATGATTTCATTAAAAGTAAAGGATTAAATGTATTCAACTGAACACTTGTCACTTTTATGGCTTATGTTAACAGGGATAAAATTGCTATAACAGGATCTATTGTGAAATAGTTTATGCATGACAATGCATAATTCATGGTATTAGTACATATTATGTTTATAGGATGCTACCTATTTATTTTCTCTATTTTTAGATAGTCGTATAGAGCAACCCCTAAAACACAAAGGTTAGAGAGGGCTCTACCTACATCGTAAGTGATGCAATCCCTTACTTTGTTAGGCTATATTTTCTTTTGTAATAGTGTAGTAAAGTGAACCAATATGTATATAAATGTATACAAGCCCAAATGACCACAAGCAGGTCCCTCACCCTAAATTTATGGGTTCTTTGTTATATTGAGAGTTGAGCTCTCTTTACTAGACTGTTATGGGCTGACAGGTATTTGTAAAACTCTCGGTAGGTCTCATTTATAAGGGAGACTTTGCCAAAATTTCTATAGAATCTGAGCTGATAATTTCCTTATGTTTAAAGTTGTTCTTTGAATATATATATATATATATATATATCAAACGCATATCTTTTATGCTTTTATTTTAATAAATTCATAGAAGTGTTAAATGTTGTCGACTTGCAGAAGTGGGGTTATCTTCATTATCTGTGTTGGTTACACTCTAAGAATTGGGGTGTGGAAGAATTGGGGTGTGGCAAAGAATTGGCAAAAGTCAAGTAATACAAGATGGATTGACAAACCAAATCAATTAGCCAATTGAAGCTAGCTAATCTATGGTAAATGTGTATTTTGATTTATATCTTACTAGATTTCAAGACATTGATAATCAAATTATTACATCTATATGCCAGCAACTCATCCCCTTGCTTGATTGAACGATAAATCACTTTGGTTGAACAAAAGTATTTAGAAGTTTATGCAGAAAAATTTTGGTTTAATTGTTGTCTCTTATACTGATATGTTTTCATAGAGGTTCCTTAAGTCTTCGTAGCAATATTAGGATTGAAGAATAGTTGATAAATCGATAAGTTTATGTTGTAGAAAAGCTTTAATTTAGATATACACTCGAAACATATGCATTCTTTTGATCATTAGTGCCAATGCTGCAATACATTGATTCTTTCTCAATGGTTTTCCAAAAGTTCATGTAATGCATTTTGTCTACTAATAGTATTCCTTGAAAGGGATCTGTTGTAGCAATGCTTTTGTTTTTCTTTATTAATGGGATCTCTTTTATTACAACCTTTGTTGTCTGATTGCTACTACAATGCTGGATGGACTGAGAATGCCCGTGCAGTGATTAACTATCTACAAGAAGTGCACACCAGGGCTCTTCTTTTTGTTGTTGGAACTAGTGTTGGTGCTAATGTTCTTGTAAGTTGTGTAGTTCAAGTCTTATACAGTGCTTACATCAAATGTTTTACATACAACCATATCACGTTGAGCTATCAACTTGTTTTCTGTGGGGTTTGGAAGCTTATAGGTTCTTGTGATCTATCTTTTTTGTGATGGTACCATTTATAGCAAGGACCAGCAAACTGAATGACTATAAAGTTTTGTAGCAAGTGTTTGATATTTCTTGCTTCACAAAATGCCCTCTGTTATATCACAATCCTTTGTCTATATAAGAATGGGCAACAACAAAAAGGCAATTGCTTTTATCTTGTGTAGGAATAGTTGTAACACAAGCATGCATTAGCCTCTGTAATTTTGGTTATGTGTTTACCAACCCTTTTCAGGGGAAAGAAAAACTATAAAGGAAAAGGGTGATGATTTTATCATAGTTAAAACTTCACCTTTGGAGAAGCTATAAACTTTTGAAAATGTAATTTTATGTTGGGCTTTTTATCATTTTGCGTTTTTCCAAAATACCTTTGGGCTTGGTATAATTTTCATTTTTTGTGGTTATATTGTCATCAAATTTTGACTTGTGAAACCCTTTAAGCCTACAGAATCACGTATGAGCTTAAGTGTTTGATGAATAATATAAAATGTCAAAGTATATGACATTATGTTATTGAAATATTTATATATTTAATGTCACACTACAATTGTCATAAATAGATTTGAGTGATAATTTATAAAGCTTACAAAATTAAATATATATTATGTAATATTTAAAAAAATTAATTAATGTGTTACTATCAAACTAATGTCATCCTATGATACATTAGTATCTTGTAAAAGATTTTGAATAGCAATATATAGATATTTTTAAATACCACATGCTAAAGTTAAGATATTGATATAGAGAAAATTATATTTTTGTCCCTCACTTATTATAATGTCCAAAATAATTATTCATTTATTAAAAAATATCAAGACAATTTCTGATATAGACTCAATTTAATTTTTTTTCTTTTGGAGAAGTAGGGGATCAAGCTAACATTTTCTTATTTATGGGTATATTCAAGACATTATAATAAGTAAGGGATCAAAATAATAATTTTTTGATAAGTGATAAACCAAAAAAATATTTTACTCTATTGATATGTCGCAAGTTTCCTTGTTTAATAATAAGCCCATATACAATTTAGAATAGATTTGAAAAATAAAGTAAAGATAAAGTAGATACTATATATTAAGGGGTAAATTGAAATTTTATTTGAATTAAAAATTAAAAACTAATGAGAATTTTCGTAAAAATATTAAAATTACAGATTAGGGCATATAAATACAATTTTTCATAAAATTATAAGTCAATAATTTATGAACTCTTAAAATATAGAAATCGAACATATCCCGCTCAATGGATGTAAAGTCACATCTCTTGTTAAATTTCAACCACACTGTCGTATATATGCATGCATAGTTTTTCAAGCCCCATAGAAATTTCGCTCTAAATACAAATTAAAAAAGCGAGAGGAAAAAAAAAAAGCATAAGAGAAATTAATTCTCTACAAAAGAAGATGATGACGACGTGATTCACCAAAACCACGTGCGTGTTTTTTCTAAACTCCTATTATTATCTAATTAGTTTATTTGTTGGTTTTAAAAAATTAATTGTATTGTTATATGTTAATATATTTTAAATTATTAAGTTTATTGACAGGATACCATTATAAAAGATCTTCTTTAATGTATAAAACAACTCTCATTGTTGCTCTTTTCGAAGAACTCTAAGATATTAGATACTGATAGAATCACATTTAACTTTACTTCTAATTATAAATAATCTAAATTGTTAAATAAATCATTCAATCATATATTATTTTTTCTTACTTTAATTTTTGGACATTGTCAAGCTATATTTATAGTCCTTTATTATAAAGTTTAATAGACAATTTATTACTTAATTCATTATTTTTGGTTAACTTTAAAAACTGAATAAACTTAAAAGAATTCTTGATTTAAGAGGCGATTAATTTATTCATTAAATTTCTTATTCACTTTAAAAATTTCTCAAACTTTGAAGAATTCACAATTTAAGAAGTAGTTAATTAATTCATTAATTAATTACTTTATAATTTTTCTCATTGACAACAAAAAACCTCATTAATATTTTTGTTAATTTTAACAAATTCTCATACTTCAAAAAATTTTCGATTTAAGATATAGTTAATTAATTATTTATTTATTTCATAATTTTTCTCATTGACTACAAAGAATTTATGCACTAAAAAAAAATTCTCGATACATGTATCAAAAAAGTGAAAAATTATTATAGAAAGAGTTAAAAGTTTGATCAATTGAGGGGATCCAAATTGGTTTGTCATATAATATAATTAATTTAATTACATTTTGTTTTGATATTAGCTTTCCATAAAAGAACTTCTAGAAAAACATGAAATTGTAACCTACTTTTGTACTTTATAAGAATTTAGTTTCTTGCAAATTAATTGTAACAAATCAATCTTTCACAAATTTAAATTTGTATAAAATTAATCTCTCATAAATTTAAATTTATACAAAATAGGTCTCTTTATTTGGATTAACGAGGGACTTATTTTACATAAAATAGTATTTCTAATAGACTAATTTATTATAATATATTTTTTAATGATTATATTGTCACAAACTATAAAAATGAGAGACAAATTTAATATTTTTCTCAAACAATTTAATTGCATCTAAATGGAAAAGCATAATCAAACTTATTCAAAAAGTGTGACTAAAATCACAATCACAATATCATGAATCCAAATGGCGAAACTAACATGATCTTCATTTTGGTGATGCTATATACGTTCCAAATGGGTTACTGTTAGCCCAAGACAGGTTCTCCATTATGTTTCATTACGTATATAACTTCAACTTTTTTTTAGGGCTTTCTTTTTAAATAAATTTTAAATGATTTTTTATTATGTCAAACAGTATTTAATTTTTAATAAAAACCATCTTGTAAAAAATAATTTGGGCCATAATGCTTTCGGTTACGTCAATCACTGGGGCTATATCTAATAGGTCCCATCTTAATATCGAAAGCCCTATGGTGCAAAGTTATCTCCGACAATGACGCTTTCAACAATAACCCAGTAGTTAAATCCAAAAATAAAAATGCAGTTTGGTATTATGCTTTAAGCCACGGTTGGTAGTAATAGCAAATATTATGATGTAGTTTGTTGACTATCTCGTCAAGAACCGTCCGGAATTGTATATTAAATTGTCGACACTAAATCAGCAAATGGATATTGACTTAGTGTGATAAATTATTTTCAGAAATATCAATAATTTTAGCAATTTTCAAATGATTTCTAAGACTTGTATATGTCAAAAAGTAAAAACAAATTTGGTGTCTATTTTTTGAAATGAAGAGAAGACGGTAAAAATTTTATTATCACTTTTTGACAAAAATAAAATTGGTTAAAAATTGGTTGTCATCTTTAACCAAATGAAAGATAAAGTTAGTAACTTTTGATAATGTAAAAGATAAGGTTAATATTTTTTAACAAAGTAAAAGATAAAATTGCCACCTTTTGATAAATTGAAAGATAAGGTTGTTAAAAAATTTTGAATAGGGCGTCTATAAATATGAATTTTTCCTTTAAGGTTTGACATTAAAGTGTAAAAAGTTATAAAAATAGTAAAATTTTCACCGTTGAGAGAATGAGTAATTGTTCTTCCACTTAAAATAGAGAACTATATGTTTTCTTGTTTTTGAGAGAAAGAAAGAATTTGATTATTCTCTCCTTACATTCAAAGAAATGTAGTATAATCTCTTGAGTCTGTGAATATTTTTCTCATTCTTGTCCGTAATTTTTCTCTCGTACAAAAGAATTTTGACTTAAATATCTTGTGTCAATCATCTTTTCTCATTATCTAATATTGTTGTTTAATGCCACAATTCCTAACACTATTATGGATGTTGTAATTGTAAGTAATTGATTTGTATGACTTTTTGGTGGATGTTTAAATTATAATTTGATATATTGATTGAAATTATTCTTCATAGTGTTCAGACAAAAAGAAAAAAAAATAGATATTTCAATGAAATAATTGTTTTATCTCCTCCATTTTTCTCTATCAAATCATTCCCTAAAGAAAAAATATAACTATTTCAGCCATAGATATTTGTCATTGATACCACAAGTTCAAAAGTTGTAATCAAATATATTACGATTATCGTCTCACATGTATCGAATCCTTCACCGTATAAGAGTTTGGATTTTTAATGTGAGAGTCATATTTTTATTATTAATTATTAAATGAAAATTATTAAATCCACATTAGACTAAGAAATGAATTCAAGGTTTTTCAAAATTTGAACCTGTCAAAAATGTAGAAAAAGTTCATAATTTATTATATCTTTAAACTTTGATATTGTGAATAAAAAAAGGAAAACCAAACTTCACGTTCGTCATTATTGTATGTATATTTTACGCGATTATTGGAGTTTTATCCAATTAATTAATCACTGCAAGAATACCTGTCCCATTCCAAATGGTTTTCATATTTTGCTTATTTTGTTGAATATTTAACCTCTTTTTCCTTTGACTTCAGCAAAATACTGCAACAATTTGCTTTCTCACGTTAGCTATTCTGTTGAATTCATGAAATGTAATTTCAGTTTGTTCAACGTTATTACTATTTTTTAATAATTTCTTAGCTTACTAAAGGGACAAGGAGAACGTAGCAAGGAAATTAATCAGTATGAGTAATTAATAGATATGAAATTTGGTTAAATCATATTTTATACTTGTTTTATTTGAAAATTTTCATTGGCCGCCTTGTATTTGATATATATTGCATGAAATGTTATTTCAATTTATTCTGTATATTAATAAAATTAGCTCTTTTAGTTCAAAGTAAAAGCAAAAATTATTGAATACGAACAGAGACCTATATATTAGATATTGAGCAACAGGGATTCTCTTTATGGACTGCCATTGCTCAATATGAAATTGTGACTTTGTTATATATATATATATATAGACACACACGGATGTATGATTTAATTTTAAGGGAAATCCTAAACCGTAAAATCTTTAGATTAAATATTTATACTAAATGTGATAAGCTTTTATAATTTAAGAAGATCGCCTTTTATGAATTAAAAAATTAAATTAAAAATATATATAAGATAAAATTATATATAAAAATTAAAATTTTAAAAATTTAATATTAAAAGTTGACAGTCATTCAATTGTTGGTATACTTAATTTGCGGTAACATTGATCATCGTGCATTAATAAGAAAACGGTCAAAATTACATCTCATTGTTTGATAGTATATTATATAACTAATAATTTTATTTTAGAAAGAATACATATGCAGTGTTAAAATTAAATTTGATAAATGAAAATAAATTAAAAATATACATTTTTACAATATATATCAAATGTGAAGAATAAGATAATATTTTTAACAAAAATAAATGAAATACGAGTTAGTGAAAATTAGAAAAGTAAGTTATCAAATGCGCGGTCTTATTCCGTACAAAAATGGTTCAATAATGGAATTTTACAAAAGATAATAAATAGGTTTTACGTAATAAAAATTGACGTTGAAAATGAGTTTAATGAAATTTAATATTAAATAAAATTTTTGGTATTCTCACAATAGTAAACAAAATTATAATGTAATGACATAATTATAATATTATTATTTTTAAGTTAATATTATTATAATTATGTCCCTACATTATAATTTGGTGCACTTATAGACTCAATATTGTGAATGAACCGAAGATGGTACCTTAATATTTATGTCGAAAATACACAGGAATAAAAAAAAAAAAAAAGTATTTTGGACATATGCATACCAACAGGAATTAATTATGGTTCAGTTTATAAATGACCTCAGCCTTGGAATATTAATATATATTTGTACATAACAAAAATAATAAAAGGTAATCCCGAATTAGACTTTCATTATTATATGCAAAGACGTATTTTTATTCAACGAAAATGATATCATATATAATAATATAGAGTGGAATGGACTTTCATTTTTAGCCGCTTGATATTTTACACTGAGAAATAGAGAAAAATATAATTTTGATTTCTTTCTTTTGACTTCAAAATTAATTTGATATTTTAGAAATAAAAGGTATCAAAATAATTCTTTAAAGACAATAAAAAATGTGAAATTAACCAAAAAAGGATAAGAAAATGAACTAATTAACCATTTTGATTTTTAGAGGATTTATTTATTCAATGTTTTAGTTTTTAGAAAATTATTTTTAATACTTTTTTATTTTTAAAAGGCCAAATTAATTTTTAGACCATAAATGAGAGATCAAAATTATATTTTATTTTTCTAAGATATTATCGACATGTATGAACATGACCTAAAAATATTTTATTAAGAGAATTTGCGTCTATAAAGCAACTCAGGTACTTTTCTTTTAAATATTATTATTAAGTTTTTTTGTTTTATTATTACTATTGCTATTATATGTAGATCAAACAGCGTGATCTGAACAGTCGAGGTTATAATAATGGATGAGATGTTGTAGGCCAAAATAAGGTCATAAGTATAAAATTTTCAAATATTATTATACACTGTAATGTTAAAATATTTAAAAATATAAAACATCAAACCGTTGAATGACTGTATTGTTATTTATATATTTTTATGACAGCGGTCATCTATGGTAATCTTTGGATATATCTGTGCAAACCACAAGAGGAACTAAAATTTGACTTAATTATATTTTTGGTTTTAAATGTGGATTAATTTTATTGATCTATATGTTGATAGAATATAAAAGAAGAAAAAAATGATAAAATTATAAAAGTATTTTAAAATTTAAGATAATTTTTTTTAAAAAAAATTTATAATATAACTTCTTGGTTCGAAATTTTGACTGTACGAACCACCTTTTAATTAATATTTATATCTTTGAATAATTTAATTTTTAATTATATTTATCTTTTCATAAATTTTGGTTAACTCATGTATAATATTTATTTGTATAATTTTAAAAAATTATTTCACTTTCATGAAATTAGATATATATTACTAAAAACTTATTATGTTATTTTTGAATAGATTCAAATATAATACAAAATTATACAATAATTTTATATTTATTATGACAACAAAACAATTAAAAGTTTATTCAGAGCTTTTATAGTCTATATTTTTCGTAAAGTGATAGTAAAAGTAATAAAATAATTTAATATTTGAAAGACTTGTTTATTGTGAACATTTATTAATGTATAAATAAAAAACTTTGTAATATATACATATATATATATATATATATATATATATATATATATATAACTTTTTTGAAATATCAAATACAATTTAGTCAAAAGTTCCTACCAACATTTGGTTAGAATTTTTTGAAAATTGCTGAAAACCCCTATATATTATTCTACTGTTCTTTTTTTTTTTTAATTTGTTTTTTCGTGCCTTCAATGTTTATTTTATTTTTAATTATTTCTTTCTTTCTTTAAATCAAAATCTATTATCACCAAAATAAATGTTTCTATATTACAATGGTTACATTGCATGTAATTCTCCAGATAAAGTTGATAAGAGAAAATAATAAAAAAAAGACAGATAAAAGAAACTAGGATAATACAAAATTAAAAATTATTGGAGCTACATAAAATAATTTTTTAAACATTTTAAAATTAAATATTTCAAAATTATTTAAGGGATAAATAAATAAAATAAAATATCTTAAAATTTTTTATTAAGCCCCAATATTGTAAGATTTTCATATATTATCTCAATTCCCTATCTTTATAAAAATTACAACTTAATTCCTACATTGTTTATTTTAGAATTTTTAGAATTTAATTTTTATTTTTTTTATTTTATTTTCTTAAAATAAAAGTTAACTAAAATCTTTTGAATGTTTGCGATGAAATTATTTAATAAAAATTTGGAACAATAAAATCGAACAAGTAAAAATAAAATTATACAAACTATTCTAAAATATGATTATGAATTTAAAAATATAGGAACAAATTTGAAATTTTTATAAATAGAGTAAATTCAGATAATAAATAAAAATTAAAAAAAAATATTGAGGTCAAATAAAAATTTTTTGAAATGTTGGGATATTCTTTTAATTTAACATTTTAATGTGCAACAATTTTACCCAAATGACACCTGGACAATCAATCCAAGGCATTCATTAATGGCACGGAAAAATTTACTCATCTCAAATAATTAAGTCAGTGGAGACGGCAGCGTAAAATTTGCTTACGTTAGAGAAATCAGATCTTTTACTGTTAGCGTCTGCCAAGTGCAAAGAAAATCGCAGTTAAAAAATTAAAAATAATCATGATCATAATTTTTATATAAATTATAGCTGCTTCAATTGTAAAGAATCCAAAGTCATATGAAATGTTAGTTGGCCATAATAAAAATGCTGATGTTGATTTACCGAAACTTTTATGATATATTTTTTGGTCACTTATGTAATGTTTATTCAATTCCACGGTGAAGATGAAAATTAAAATTACATATATTTATTTATTTTTTGGAATTATTTTCAGCTTTTCTAGCAAACCTAACTTGTTTGCTGAATATATTAAATAATATTTTATTAGTAATTTATTCCATTTTAGGTGTCATTTTTTATGTACTTACAATTTTAAGTGTATCAGTGTATTGAGTAATAATATAAAGACATAATTATAATTATTATTATTATAATTATATTTTTATATTATGTTCGAGTGTATTGGGGTATTTAAAATTGTAAATGCACCAAAAATTTTACCTCCATTTTAATATATATATATATATATCTATGTTAGAATATTGTATAATATTTAGGGTATTAATATATTTTACCGAATCCACCCATAAGGGGTGCTCATTAAATAAGGGTAAAATAGTAATTATAAAAATTACTACTAAACTCTAACTAGCCTTTTATAAATAGGGCTAAATTATTATACGATAAAAAATAACTCACTAAAAGAGAGAGATTTGAGACGCTCTAAATAAAAATACCTGCCAGTATTTTGCAGTCGCATTTGAAAGGGGATTTAAGCTGTGAAAACCCAAGATACACCCAATACACTCTGGGTATCTCATTCGATCAGTGATCCTAGCCAGAGATTAATAAGTTTCCACAATTAGGAGATTAATGTAAGTCTCATACTCTAATATAATTATATTCATTTATTCCCTTCAATCTAAATAAAAATAGTCAAATTAATTTAATTTGATATATTGATATATTTTTAAAATTTTCTAAATTTTAAATTGTCCTTCTTTAGCCTAGCTAGCCATGATTTCACTAAAATGGTGGTTAGACTACTTAACAAAAAATATTAGTCGATCCTGATATATTTAGGTGGTAGTTGATTTGATATACTAATCTTAATAACATTATTTTTTTAATGGTCTCAACTCTTTTTTTAAATAATTTTATTAAAACTGATATACCAAATTAGTATTAACCTAAATATACTAAAACTAGCTAATTTTTTTATATTACTTAAACGAACATGACTAGACCACACCATAATTTGTATATATATATTATATATATATATATATTATATATTATATATATATATATATATATATATATATATAAATCATGGTTAAGTCAATAGACTTAACTAGACTTGTAAATCACGATTTCTTCAATTGTGGTTATTATGTCATTAAATCACGGTTTGTAAAATTGTAATTAATTCACCGTGACTAAAAATAGTTTTGGTGTTAATTGCTAATATTTCTTTATTTCCTCACATATATCAATTTCATGACACCTTTGGTCTATTCTTAATTTTCATGAAGTAAGATTTGAAATTTAGCCCGTTTGGTTATTAAAATTGATACAATGGGAATGAGAATGAGAATGAGAATGGGAGTAGGAGTGGGAATAAGAATATTAAAGTACTGTTTGGTTGGAAATGAATGGGAATGAACATGTCTTCCTTTACTTCGTTTGATTAGTGGATTATACATGGGAATTAATTAGGTAATGTGCATATTTTACCATATTATCTCTTATCATAAAACAAGAAAAAAGGCAGACATCTATTTGAATTATTAATTATTAATATAATTATATATTAATATATACTTAATTAATAATATAATAATTTTAATTAATAATATAATAATATACATATAATAAATTAATAATAATTAAAAATAATAATTTAATAAATAATAATAGATTAAATAAAAAAACAAATTGAATAAATAATAACAAATTAAAAATCATAATTTAATAATAAATAAATACTAAATAATAATAAAATAAAATAATAATCTAATAATTAATAATTAATAAATAATAATAGATTAAATAAATAATAAAAAATTAAAAATAATAATTTAATAATAATAAATTAAAAAATTAATAAATAATAATAAATTAAATAAATAAAAATAATAATTTAATAAATAATAAATAATAATAAATTAGGGTTTTAATATATCACAAGGGTATTTTTGTTTGAAAATTATTATAAACAAGGGTATTTTTGTCTAATATATTTTATTCCCAAGAGAGTAGTTAGATTCTATCACTTCAATTAAAAAAGGAGCTCTCCCTTATATGAGGGAGAGTAGGCTCCCTAGGGAATAAGAATGAAGTCCCAATCTATTAACCAAACATGAGAGTGAGAGACACTCTCATTCCCATTACCATTCCCTCATGTTGATTCCAGTAACCAAACAGGTTAAACTTTAAAATTTTAAGTTTAGAATTTACACCTATGTTTGGTCTATGGTAAAGTAATTAATGTTCCTTTATCTCATTTAAAAAGTAATTACTTTAAATAAATTTTTGAAAATGAAAAATTATTTTGAGATTTTCAATGTTTAAAAGGTCAAAATGCGACGAAGTTCAAATGTATATATAAAATTGTCAAACAATGTTTTTTGTCAAACATGTCATCCATGTCATCCACTACTAATATATGGCAATTTTATCAATCTCCCCACTCCAAGCAATTTTCCTTTTTGAAAATAAAGATGGCTGCAAATCAAAAGATTTTTTTTTATAGTAAAATATAATCTACATTAAAAAAGATAAATTCCATTCATATTTTACATCTAATGTAGATGCTATATCGTTAAAAACAAATGTATAGATGTAAATTGAAATTTGACCCACCCATCAAATTAAAATTAATCCAAAAAAAAAAATAACACTTTGGAAAATAGATGTCATTCTTATGTTTCTAAAACTCCTCAAAATGTCTAATATAGGAAGCAGAAATAACTTAGATACATATGAAATATGTGTGATAAATATAAAATGTTTTAAATTAGGAATATTACATATAATTTGCCTGAATTATAATCTGATCAAATTCTAATTTTAGTATAAAAAATTTGAAATATAATATCCCTTAAGCTATTACAAAAAGAAAAAAATATTATAAATCAATAAAAATTACGGTTTAATAATTACATAATTGTTATACACGTTATAATTTAATTAAGTAAGAGAAATAATTAAGTGGCCAAATAAAGTGGAGAAAAAATTAAGTGGGCCAATAAAGTGCAATAAAGTGGAGTAGGGAGATTGATAAAATTGCCATATTTAATAGTGGATAACATGTTAAACAAAAAAAATTGCTTGGTAACTTTATTTTTTATTTTTGAGATTAGTCTCATTTTGGCCATTTATAAAATGTAAGTCTCAAAATAATTTTTCATTTTCAAACGCTTATTGGAAATACTCTATCTCTAAATGAGATAAATAAGGATTATTTAGAGTCAACTTTTGAAAAGTAGAGTATTATTTGAAGATTTAAATTTTGTGGGGACCAAAACGAAACTATATTCAAAAGTATATGGTTATTTAAAAATTTTTAATTTACAAAAGACTAACATGAAAATAAATTTTAAAATAGAATATCAAAGTAGTTTTTTTCCAAAAAAAATTAACGTGTGGCAGTGTGCATCATGGGTCGCGTGGTCTGTTGAAGCAAAATAAAATAACAAAATATAGTATAATGCAGCAAATTAGGATAATAAAATTGACGGCGGCAGAAATGGAGCATTAATTACTTTGACTGTAGCGTTAGAATAAAAAAATCCTAAAACAAGGCCTTGGCCACAAAGTCACAGAATTAGATACATAGGACCTTTCTAGGTACTGCCATTGCTCATAAGAAATTGTGACTTTATTTTAATGTTAATATATAATACAGTAAAGATAATATTGATGCTAAGTTTCAATAAATGTTAATATTTAATACAGTAAAGATAGTATTGATGCTAAGTTTCAATATGATATCATAATTTTCTTCTTAACATGACAATTTATATAATTAACTAAGAATTTTATTTCTAGAAAGAATGCATATATAGCGCAAAAACATTTAATTTGATAAATGAAAGTAAATCGAAAAAAAAAATAGAGTTTTACAACATATATCGAATGCCATAAAAAAGACGAATTAGATAATGTTTTTAAACAAAAAACACTAGATACAAGTTAGTGATAACTTGAAAAAATTAATGTAATTCACTGAATAAAATAAATGATAATAAATAGGTTTTGCATAACAAAAATTCTTTGATATTCGAATTGCATTAAATAAGAGATAATAAATCGGTTTTACATATTAAAATTGATGTTGAAGATAAGTTTTTTAGTGAGATCTAAAATATGCTGATGAAAATACGCACAAATATAAGGAAAAGTGATATGGACATATATATGACTATTAGAAGTAATTATGGTTCAGTTTCTAAATGGCCTCAGCTTTGGAATATTAATATTTGTCCGTCCAACCCATTCCGAAATTTGCCAAACAAAGAGAAAAATCAAAGCAGAAATAGTAAAAAAAAGAAAGAAAAAAAAGAAAGTAATCCCGAGTTTGACTTTTATTATTTTATGCAAAGACATACTTTTATTCAACGAAAATGATATCATATATAATAATATTAGAATGGATGGACTATCTAAATGCTCAGTCACTGTAAGACTTTTTAGCAGCTGTGATATTTTACACTGGAAAATAGGTACATGCATATGTACATGACCTAAAATTATTTTAATAGGAAAATCTACATTTATACAGTAACTATTGTTGTTGTTGTTGTTATTATTATTATTATACGAATTAACTTCAAGTTTAAGGATGGTCAAACCTCAAAACAAGACAAAAAATAATAGGGTGCTTTTATTTGGCCGGATGTTGTGTTAATTGTTTGACCAAATCACCAAATTAAATTAAACCTACATAGACATATTAACATAAATAACTACATTTAAAACTATTGCACTAATGTAAACGACATGGAAAAGATTAATTACTTTAAGATGAAGTTATAACAGGGAATGCTTATCTTTGCATAAGTGAAGTTTAGCTACTACCTTTCTTAGATAATCAAAGAAATTCCACACCAAGGGATGTTGTGAAAGCGAGTCCAATTTCACGCAAAAGAACTTCATTTGGCTACTTGGTTAATTAAGCCACCTTAATTAAAATTTAATTGGATCTATAACTTGTGCTAAAGTTTCATTAGCCTCAACAATTTTTTTATCAACAGTAATCATGAGCTTTCATTCCATATGACGTCACAACAATATTTTATTTAGTCTGTTGGAAATGGAATTAAGTGAAGGTAATTTTGGATCAATTAGATTTTTAAAATTTATTTTAGTCAAATTTAGTTTCACATGATCCTAATTTATAGACGGAAACTTTCATTCGTAAATCATTCAGAGTGTTGTCATTAATACAATTAACACAGCAAGAATAAGTTTTCTACTTTCGTACAAACAGGGAGTTTGAGATATTTTAAAGAAAATCAAACACTAAACAAAATTATTTGTAAGAGAAACCTTTATTTAGTGTAGAAAAAAGCTAAGTTTCTCAAACACCAAACCAAACACAGTAATAATTTCTCAATCAAGTTGAATATTAAAGGTAGCTCCATCTTAATAATTCAGATTCATTTGCACAATATTGTGTTAAAACTACATTTGACTTTTCAAAACGCAGCATAACATGTGATTTGCTTCAACATGATCCCTTTCCTTTCAAAGATGCGTATCCTTCGTTATAGGAACTAATTCATCTAAAGTTCAAGAATTTCTATTCTTACGTCCTTATCAACACTTCCCGTCAGAAAAAGTTATCACCTCATATAGTAGAATTCTTTCCGTCAAATTTCTGTTCCTAGTAAATCTTGCAGAACTTTGACTGACTCATACCTTACATGACTTCTTTTGCAATCTTCCACACAAGCAAGCCAGAAAATAGGCATAAAAAGAAGAGTAAAGAAAAAACCATCTCTAAAATTTTCCACATTCCAACCTCAGTGCATTATAAATACCCACTCAACCAGATTTCAAACATCAAGTTTTCATTATTCCATCGTTAGCTAGCCCTAGTAGTACCTACCAGAGAAGCAAGTATGGTTGCCACGGAGAATAACTACGATGCTTGTCTTGATGCATTGTGGCTATCTACTGGTCAGGTGTACCCTGCAGTGCTGAATTCTGCGATTGAGCTAAACCTATTTGCAATCATTAGCCAAGGAAGCCCTAAGGGTATGTCTCCCTCTGAAATTGCCTCTAGGCTTCCTACTCAGCATCCAGACACTCCCCAGAGGCTCGATCGTGTGCTGTTTTTGCTTGCGAGTCACTCTCTTCTGACTTGGTCTAAGCGAGTAGATGAAGAAGGAGAGGTTGAGAGAGTGTATGGTCTCTCTCCCACAGGTAAGTACTTGATCGCTGACGATGAAGGAGCTTCCTACGCTGCACTCTCAAGATTGTGCTGTCACCCTGCCTATGTAGCAGTTTTGTAAGTAATTCTTCTTCTTGAATCAAACATAAAACCATAAGATGCGTGTTGGTGGGTTAAACAGATTGATTTATTTTGACTCACTTAATTTCATAGGTTAAGAATTTGACCCACCAAGTGGGTTACCCACCCAAAAATTAAAAAGAAAAAATCTGTCAGAAAAGAATCCAAAACAAAATATTCAATCATGAAATCAAATATTTAATTTTAATATAAAAAATTCATTCATTTTGTTAATATTTGTAGATCAAATCATGAATATTTGAAGACAAAATAAGGATAAATCTACTTGAAATTCTGAAATATTAACTCTTTTACAAAAGAAATTTGACAAAATCTTTTAAGTAAGCCAACTCACGAACTCAATGACCTATTTGACCTATTTAGCTCATTGGTTAAATAAGTTAGTATTTGACTACTGTAATATTGTCTATAGCCAAGAGTTGATGAGAGTGCTGATTTTATGTACTTTAATTTTGTCATGCTGTGATCATCTGCTTACATTGTAGGAAAAATTTCAAGGAAGTGATTATTGACGATAAAGAGGACTTGTTTAAGAAAGTGCATGGGAAGCCTTTGTTCGAATACATGGAAACAGACCTGACATTTAAACCTTTGTTTCACAAAGCAATGGCTGACATTGCTGCCATGCATATGAGGCGGATTCTTGAAACATACAAAGGATTTGAGGGAATATCAATACTTGTTGACGTGGCTGGTGGTATTGGCCAAAGCCTCAAAATGATCACCACTAAGCACCCTTCAATTAAAGGCATCAACTTCGATTTGCCCCAAGTGCTCAAACATGCTCCATCCTACCCAGGTAATAGATTTATCATTCATTAGAGTTTGAAAAATAAAGAAATCCCAAAAGGGAATAATTGAAGACTTATAAGTCAATACCGTATCTTATGATAACCATGAGAACCAAAGAAAGGATGCTCTGACATTATGAACTAGCAAGCACGATTGTCACCAAACCATCAAAGTTTCCTCATTTATTTGTTTATTTTCATTTCTCTTATCAACTAGCAACCGTGATATAGACACTTGATCAAATAGGGAGTATTACTGTAAACTTGCGAGTCAACTGGTAAATTTTGTTGGGTATATATTTTAACATATGAAAAACGTGTCAACTCAGATGTAGATTCAGAATCACCATATATAGACTTGATAAAACACACATGCATGCATGTATCAACTTTTCCAAAATGACTGATAAGTTCCATCAAATTCTTTCATTGTTTCCTTTCTCGAAGGAGTTAAGCATGTTGGAGGAGATATGTTCCAAAGTGTTCCAGAAGGTGATGCAATAATGATCAAGGTTAGTGATGAGTATTTACTCGAAGTAAACTCTGGTCCATGAATTAACTTACTTAAGTTAAACTTTATATATATCTATGGTGCTGCAATTATGGTCGCAGGCTACTACCCATAACTGGACTGATGAAAAATGCATACAAATTCTGAAGAACTGCCACAAATCCCTAAGGAAAGGTGGGAAAGTAATAATTATAGACTTGATAGTGCCAGAAATACCAAAGGATAGTGATGGTGATAAGTATGTTTCCATTCTTGACAATGCCATGTTTCTCCTAGCTGGTGGAAAGGAAAGAACAGAGAAAGAATTTGCAGTTCTGTGCAAAGGTGCTGGGTTTTCTAGATATGAAATTGCCTGTTGTGTTTTCTCAAGTTTGGGAGTCATTGAGTTTTATAAATAATAAATAAGAACCTGGTCCACTAAATAATGTATAATACAGTATGGGAAGTTCAGATTTTTTGTTGATTTATCAGCATGATCAGATCTATATATGAAGGCAATATATATACGAGTGCCTTACAATGTTGTATGGTCGAGTTTTGTTGTCCTGGAATTTAGAAGAATAAAAATACGTACTTAAATTTTCTTGTGTGAGTTATATTCTCATGGAATCTCGTGCAATATAAACCAGCCTCTTAGTAATTCCATTCTTAATTTGCTTCTCATCGGAATGGGGATGGAGACTCTTGAAAAATCTAAACTAATATATGAAACCTACCATTAGTTGGTTGATTGATTGCAGAAATCTATAAACTAAAAGTGTTGGTGAAAATTGGTGGATTACATAAGCTAAATCAATTGATCCACTATAATTTAGTGGGTTGAAATGTTAAATTTAGACCATCAAACAAGTTAAATAAACTGATCTGTTTAGCACATAAAAAAATTTTGAAATAATTTTTTTTAAATATTTAATTATTAAGTCAAATATTTAATTATAATATCAAAAAATATATTCATGTTGTATCTAGTGGGTAGACTATTAAATATTTAAAAAAAAAAATAAGAATAAATATTACTTAAGATTATATAATAATAAACTTTTTGTAAAAGAATATTTACAAAACTTTTTAAATGAGTAATCTTCTAATATACTAAATTGCTTCATTTAACTCATAAATTAAGCTGGTTAATTTTTTTCTTAATATTTCTATGTTTGCTAAGCTATAAATTGAAACTTAGCCCAACATATTTTAGTCGATTAAACATGTTTGGCCAGAGTGATATTAATAAAAACAAATGCTTTTAGCTCTTCAATTTAGAACATAGAAAATATCCAAAGATATTAAATAATAGAAAGGCTATTTCAGAAATTTTACTAAATTTAGATGATGGAAAGGAAAAGCTTAACAGACTAAGGAATATATTAAAAAATAAAATTCTTAGATGGGGAATAATATTGCAATACGAATTTATTATATTAGCGTGCAATTTCTTCCCTTAATTAATATTGTACATAGAAGTAAACAAGCTAGCAAGTAGCTCGTATATATGATGTCGAGAATTCGGTACTTAACTACCGAAAATAATGGAAAGAGAGAGGTACATTTATCTTTTCTGAATCTTTGCACTAAATTATAATATTTCACCAATTAAGTAATTTTTGTTACAGTTGATTCAGTGTATTTTCCACAGCACAATATTTCCTTGTAGCTATGGTCTAAATTAAAATGTTATTTTTTTAATAATTAAACACTTATAAATTACGTTAACAATATATTTTTGAGCCTAATTGTAATTTCTTTTCTAATCAGTTAATTAATTGACATAAAAAAATTAGTGTCAATTGTAAAATTTAATTGATTAATTAGAAACTTAACTCGAAACAAAATTAAGTTCAAGTAATTTTACAGGAAAAATACAGATGCATTCGCTTGATGTGTCTATGTCTATCGATTAGGATTTAATTCCTATACGAATCTTATGCATAAATACAAAATAAATTCTAACCGTTAAACATATATATACTGAATATCCACAAAATTTTATGGAAAAAAACATTGAGTTTAAAGTATTGATTCTTGAATTTAAACTAAAGATAATTTATAATCGAATCAAGTTTTAATTAAACCAGATTATAATTTAAAAAATTTGTCTAATCTTATAAATTAGATTCAAAAAATAAAGTTTAATTAAAAAAACTTATTTTATAAAATGGGTTGGATTTAATCATTTTTTAACATTCAATTCGGATTTAAAAAGTTAACGTGAATATCTTTTAAGTACAAAAAATTATTATTTAAAAAAATTTTAGTGTAATGTAATATTTTAATAAAAAAAATTTAATACTTTTTATTTAAAATTTTTTTATTAATAAAATAATTTATTTATATTTATAACTTTTTTTTATATATTTATATATATAATAATAAAAATTAGTTAAGTTATTTTTTTTAAAGGTTTTTTATCGAGTAATTTTTAACGTTTTGCTATTAATTAAGTATTTAATTTATTGCTTGCCGGGGGGTAGGGTAGTAGAATTTAAAGTACCCTCGTCATTTCTGAGGCACAGAAGCTGGTGACAGTGACTTCTAACTCAACGAAATAATCAAAGTACTATTAATTCTTCACAATTTTCGAAGGAATTATAAGCCAAGAGCTGGCGAATTGAACATGGGTAAATCCAAAGAACTAACAAAATTAAAAGAAAAAATTATATATAATACCTGAATTTATAGCTTAATAAGAATTTAACATCTAATGAATTAATTGGTTTAAACTTAATTAATACCAAAATTGCGTATAATTATACAACGGTGTCATATTTGGTAGATTTACAAATTTGACTATATGGATATACTCATGATATGGTATAACTAAATTTTTTTACATGTTACTAATATATAAATTTATTAATTTCTAAATATTGATTATATATAAGATTTTGAATTTACATGTTAATCTATATAGTTTTATTATTTTAAATATTAACAAAAAATAATAATATTAAAATTATATAATTACATTACAATTGAATGCATTAATAATTATAAAATTATAAATATATCAAAGATTTCATTTTACCAAAATTATAGTTTATTCAACCCTTGTAACACAACCTTGCCCTCCAGGTTAAGTTGATATATGCCAGCGAATTGCTGAGTGAGATCACTTACGTCCTCTTAAAAAGTTTCTTCTTTTAATGGAATTTAATGATTAATTTATCTTTCAATAAAGATTTCTGTGAAATATAGTAACAACTCAAACTTCTATATTCAACTATGTTGCTACTAATTAAAGACTTAACAAGAAATTAAAGAAATAACGCTTAAAATTTATAAAGAATTATGTTTAACTAAATTTTAAAATAGAGAAAACTTTTTTGGGTCCCAACTCATGACAGCAACATAAATAATTCCCCACTTATTCAAATGAAGGAACTATACTGTCTAATAATTTTAAAATTTAGGGATTGAAGTTGATAATTTCAGATAGATGGAAGATTATTTTTAACATTATCATGATTCAAGTATAGAATCACATTGACAATTTTTTAAAAGATGAGATAAAAAAAGGATATTTTTCTTTGAACTTAAGATGTTCTCTTCATATTTGCACAATTAATCATTACGACTTGGTTGAAAAGCTTGTACGAAGCCCGTGCACTTATTAGATCATATCAAATCAGACTATGTAGATGTGTTCAAACAGGAGCCTACGCAAAACACCTTCACCAGTATTATCCTATATCTTGTTTAACATATTATGTGTACAGTATTATTTAAACTTACTTATTCCTCTAAATTTTCATAAATATTGAATCAACAATATAAAAGGGATATAGAAAAGTGTATTCTCCAAGAAGGCATTATTTATGTATGAAGTTGAATTTATATTGAGTACTCATTGTAAAATAAATCAAAAAGATAAAATTACATTAAATTTATACTTATTAAAATAAAGATAATTAAATCTTACTAAATTTTTATACTCATTAACTATTTATGTATGAACTTGAATTTATATGTTGAGTACTATAAATTATGAAAAAGATAATTAGCATAATTTAAATTGCATTTGAAAGTAATATTTATTGTATATAGTGTAATTGTTTAATTATATGTTTACATTAAGAAATTACGCGGTCAGAAGGTATATGTAATTTTTATTATCGAGGCACATGCTCTAACCTATAGTAGTGTAATGACGCCTATGGTTGGAGAGAGCCGTTCTTGTTTTATTTTACATGAATTTAGTCCTTTTTTTTTTTTTCTTTTAATATATTCGTGATAGTCATTGTTAGCCTCCTTTATATATGTGAGACTTCTCTAATAATGTTGACTTTGACAGTATGAACTAGGTTATCTCAGGTTCATGAAAATATTAAACCCATAAAACATCTAGAACAATATGTATGTATATATGTATATTGTTGTTGCAAGCACAAAAAGACTAATTCAAGAATCAAGGTGAATTAGACTTAATGACGATCTTGCGGCTATATGACTTGCAAATCGGTATGTATGAATCTTTGGAGGAAGGATTCTCATTTTTCTAATGATGAGATATTAGAGAAGAAGCCTTATACATCCAGTTTGGGAACCATAGCCCTATTTAATAATGACACTTATTGCCTTAATTTCTAATGAGGTCCATCATCAAATTTGAAATTAGATATATTAGGATATTTACACATATAAGCCTATACTTAATAACACACTTTATGCCCATCCTAATTTTAAACTAAATTAGATCACTTTTAAAATTTAGACTTATCCTTAATATATAACATATCATTATTATTATCTTTAATATATATAATATATATGTCCATAAATACTTACAATCTCGCACTTGGACTATATTGTATATATACATTTCATCTTATAATTGTATGTCACAATACAAACTTATGAGCTCAAAACATTTTGCTATCATAACCAAAGGTATTTCTAAACAATCTCGCCCAATGATTATGCCAACATAGAACCAAGGTGACTTTCATTACATATATCATAACTAAATCCATCCCTGATTATGTATATCAACATAACCAAATGACATAGATCAAGTATGGATGTGTAGCATAGAAATTACATGCAATGCTATCTAAACATGTCTACTCCCAATTAATCCACTTTAAACCTTAGTGATATCAAACTGTACCAAAACCAGTGTGTGAATGAATTGAAAGAACTTAATTTTTATAGAAAATAACCTCAAAATTCATAACTAAAATAACCATAGAATGTGTCAATAAAGAAAAATTTCAAACTCCTACTGAAACTAAATATCTTAACACCCAAGTGAGCATTCTGCTCATGAAAGACCTTGGGTTGTAATCCATTAGTTTGCAGATCCGTAACGATGGAGTTTATGCCAATATGCTTTATAGACACCTGACCACTTTGAACTCTTTCTTTATCGACAAGGAACTTAATATTCATGTGCTTTGACTTTTTTAAGCTCTTGTTGTTCTTGGAAAATAAAATTGATGATTTATTGTACAAAATATCTTAAGTGGTCTTTCAATTCTATTCGTAATTTGCAATTTAGTGATAAACTTTCATAATCATATTCCATGATTGGATGTTTTATAATAGGCTATAATTTCAAATACCTTGGTGGAAGGAGCTATGAATGTTTGTTTGGCACTCTCTTAGATAGCTCTTCCAATAAGCAGATATAGCCTAAGGTAGATTTTATACTATTTAGACAACGTGCAAAGTCGGAATCTAAATACCTAATAATCTCTAACTTATCCAACCTCTTTATGTGCGTATGTAATATTTTGTTCTCTATAAATACCTTATGGACCATTTGGCTACTTTCCAATGATTCATTCTTGGACTACTTAAATATCTATCAGCATTCCCATAATGTACGTAACATCTGGATGCATACAAACATGTGTATTCTTTAGACTCCCTACTGCTGATGCATAAGGAATCTTCTGCATTTCCTTCTCTTCAAAGAAATTTTTGAGGCATTGATCAAGACTAAACTTATCTCCTTTAACCACAGGGGTATCACATGGTTTACAATCTTGCATGCCATATCTTTTAAGAATCTTTTCGATATAGGCCCTTTGTGATAATCCAAGAATACCTCCAGTGTGATCACGATGTATATGAATCCTTAATACAAAGTTTGCATCACCAAGATCTTTTATCTTGAAATTTCTTGCTAGAAATCTCTTGGTGTCATGCAACAAGCCTATATCATTACTAGCAAGCAATATTTCATCGCCATATAAAACCAAAAAATATGGTTACTCCCACTGAATTCATGGTATATACAATCATAAACCAAATTTATCTCAAAACCAAACGAGATAACAACTAAGTGAAATTTGTAATACCATTGACGAGACACCTAATTAAACCTAGATCATGCTAGTATAATTATTAACAAAGAGCAGAAAATATCTCTTGCCACCAGGAGTACAAGTTCTTGAGGGACCCTAAATATCTAAGTCACTAAGTCTAGTAGGGCCTTAGCTCTCCAAGATGATTTTAGGAATGGCAACCTAGGCATTTTTCCAAAAAATGCATCCTTCATAAATTTTCTTTTCAAAATGCATAAAAGGAAGCCCAACACCAATTCTCTTTTATTTAGCAATTCAAGGCCATTGAAATTTAGATGGACATACCTCAAATGCCATAATGTCAATTGATTAATGTTTTCACACTTTATGGCATATTTTTACCCAAGTGGCATAATTAAAGGAAATACTTTATTAAGGGCCATTTTAATAGTAGTTATTAGCTTTCCTTTTTTTTTTTTCTAATCAAATACGATACATTTATCATAAAAACTTAATAAATTTTATATGAAGCTTGGAACATAAAAACATCATGAATATATTTTTGTTTGCCTTTTTTTTTCACAGCAATAATTCCTTTGCCTTCAACTTCTTGTTTCATCACTAAGTGTAACTTGGAATTTTATAGTTTCCCCACTATTTCCCCTCACTGTGGGAGGACTTTCCTTCAGAAACTAAAATTGTTGATAAGACTCCAATAAGACTGGATCAAAGCGCAAAAACTCCTCTTCAATAATCCAAGTAGCATTTGAATATAAACAACCATTCCAACAAACAAGGTAGCGACAAAGTAGACCCTTAGATGAAATATTTGTTTGGTCATCAAAAATTATTTTCATGGTCTCAATAGCTATTCATATAACCCATCATGAGTCTTAAATATGGTTTTCCACTTTAATGAACTGCAAGTATATGGGTTAATGTGTAGTAGAAGGATCTAAAAGATCCAATATTGTTCCAAGGAGGATAATGTGTTATCTTTGTTGTTCTTAAGATCAAATCTTTACTAACCTAATATACATTTTGTATAAAAGCAAAGGTTAGTTTGTTTATTTAATATTTACGCTAGTGGCCCTGATAAACCTAGTCATTAAGAATCGATGCAATAATTCAACATTTAAACTAAGCATTTTAATAACACTAAGACTCACTAGGACTTTAAATATAAAGAAAAAGACTCAAAACACTACACTAGATTAAGCTAATCAAGAGTTAAATAGAGGATAAATTTCATTAATAACTTTGTTCCACATAGTTTGATTCCTCTTTTGGATAATTCAACTCATTGAACATATAATCCTATTTCCAAAGGTTATTCTAATTCTAGTTCAATTACACTGAGAAGTTGTCTTCAAACAATTAAGCGTAATTTTTCCTAAAATACATTAAGCCCAAGAGTTAAATCATCAATCACAACTTACCTAAAGGTTGTTTCTAAACATTTAGGTAAAATTACACTACCTAAACCATTAGCCTTCCTTAAAGGTTGTTTTCAATCATTTAAGGAATACTAATTATGAGATGCTTTAAGCCCTTGGAAATCATTGAGAATGTGAATACGAATTTGCCTTAAGGTTGTCTCCAAAATTTTAAGGCAAATTGCACTTAATTCTTAATGAGTCATTTCATCAAACACCTTATGGACATTCAACTCTATGACTAGGGATTATTAAGAAATTTAACAATACAACATATTCAATCCACTGGAAATCATCTCAATTAACTAAATAATATGAAAGCCTTAATAAAAAAGCAACATATGTTCATTAATCAACAAATAATTACAAGAGAAATGAAAAAATCTTGATCAACATATGTGGATACAAAGTCATGAAATCCCTACTCAATATCCATCAATATCCAACACAACAACTAAAAACAAGCTTCAATCTAGGCTACATAAAGAAAAAAAGAATGGGAAAAGATAGAGAAGGAGAAAAAAGTGGAAGGAGTCCTTCGTGGAAGAATCCAAAACAACACCTTAGAATAGTAGGTTGATTGAAGTTTCCATCAAAAACCCAGGTTCTTTAGAGCTATTTTGTGCTTCCGGCCTTCCTCCCTAGCTTTTTAACCTAAAAAATTTCAAAAGCTCCTTTTCATATTAGTAAAAACTCAGAGTTTTGTATTTTTCACAAGTCTCCTGTGATGCAGCCTCACTCTTTTGGTTATAACTTTATGATCCAATATCATAACTTAGCAAATTAATACTTTTTGGAAAGCTCTCGATAAGATCTAAAACTTTGTGTGGAATTGACTGTCTTCAAATTCTGACATTTATAGGTCCAAAAATGGTGTCAAACTTGAGTGTTCACCATATTAATTTGAATATCATCTCAATTTTCTTCCTTGGCTTCTTCTAACATCTAAGATAATTGTTAAAGCCCTAAAAACATCCTTGAATCTTCCTCTTACAAGCCTCTATTCCCTCAATTTCAATATATCAAATTGATTCCCCTATAATTATTATCATAACAATGGAAAATCAAATCAACTTACTACAATGAGGCAACTAAATGATGCAATCCATGAAATACACAAAATTAAAATCAATTGGTCACTAATTGCAAAGAATTTATCCAAAATACATTATAAATCCCTAGTAAAACATATACAAATACAACATAATTAGGGACTTATCACAAAGAATTTATCTAAAATACATGATAAATCCCTAGTAAAACATATACAAATATAACACAATTAGGGACTTATCACACTCATCTCAAGGTCTGATCTAATTTGGTGATAGCCGCTATGAAGATCAATTTTGGAGAACCAATTAGACCCGGCTACTAGGTCCAATATGTCTACAAACTTAGTGATATGGAACCTATACTTGATATTAATTTTATTAATTTCTTGACCATGCACACACATTCTTCAAGTTTCATCCTTTTTGGGAGTTAGAAGGGCAAGCACAACACACATACTAAGGCTACGCTAGATGTATCCCTTCTTTAGTAACCCTTGGACTTGCCTATTTAGCTCTACCCTATCTTTTAGGTTCATTCTATAATGTACGAGGTTGGGTATTTGAGACCCCAAGATTAAGTTAATAACATGCTAAATATCACTTATAGGTGGAAGTTCTAAAGGGAGCTTGTCAAGGGTAATGTCTTAGAATTACCTTAAAAGTTAGGATATTTCACTAGGCAAATCCCCACTAACAACCTTGTGATTGTCATCCATGACTCTTTTTGTATATCACATATCAAAATAAGCTTATCAAAGCAAACCTTGTAGTAAGAAACACTAGATGTTTTCCTATGGTTAAGTAATTAGTTCAACAGTTAACTCTGACAGCACTATTAAAAAAAAGTAGGTTTTAACATTGGTTATTTCCATTAGATTAGAAACTGACTCTAAGTCTTGTAAGTTTAAAAATATTACCACAAGAATTTAATGTTGGTTAAAGCCATTTAAAATTGGCATAATATCCATTTAAAAAATAAAAAAGACATTTTTTTACAATAAAAAAGGCATTAACTAGGTTAAAATTTTCGTTATTTTCTACCTGCTTTTGTAGACCATTTAACCTCATCTTCAACCATACACCTTGCAACCCATCATCCAACACCATTCTCAAGTCATCCATAAGCCAAACCAACTCTTGGTGATATTCTAAGGCATTCAAATGGGCACTGGCTTGAAGTAGGAGTAAGCAGTAACATCTTCGGGTTTGCATTTATAACTTTCACTCTGCACAGCATTGAACAAACTCAAAGCATTCTGAATTTGAATGTTACGACAAGTCAGACATCATTGATAGATTCCACCCTCAAGTGAGATTTAGATAGTTGTCCTTTCAAATTAAAAGCTATAAGGCATGTTCAGATTTGCTTCTGAACCTATATATTTATAATGTGGAATTTTGGATTTTACGGGAGATATTAGAATCTATGATTAGGAATATAACATCTTGAATCTGAACCTAAATATTGAAAATGAGGATTTCGAATATGGATTTTGAATCTATAATTTATACACACTTGTGGTCTATGATGGATTCTTATATACTTGGAGGAATGACTAAAAGACCTTTTTTTACTGAAGTTGATTATTTAAGAATTTTTCTTAGATTATATTATTATATGAGAACACTGATTTTCAATTTTTTTAATTATGAGATATGTGTATAATGATGCTTGTGACCATTAGAAAAAACAATGATTTTCAATTCCTTTTACTTTTAATCACACTATCTTTCCTTTGTTTCTCTTTCTTCCTTTGACTGCTATCTCTTTTTATTTTCCTATATGTCTATTAAAGGAAAAAAAGGATTTATTTTTATCCTTATCCACTGATCTACCAATCCTTCTTTGTGCATTTTCTTCCTATTTTGCTTTGCAAATAAATCACTCAACTTATCTTTCTACCGCTTAGTCTTTGTTATCTTACTACACATTATGCTTCCACAGTAGCGTGCGTCCCTAATTGCTACTTCATTCCTAGTAAGATTTTGTTAAAAACATCCATTCAATTTCTACCTACCTTATTCCATAATGCTTCACATGTAATTATGTCTATTAGCTACTGTTTTCCTTTTATATGTAGACACTTATATGCTACACTAATATGGCTCATTCTCTTCATTCTTATGCGTGCCCTTCATCAAACAATAGTTCCCATAGTATTAGTTCATAATATTAAGTTTCATAATTCAATGTTATGGAGTATTATTGTTTCTAGTTAATTTCTTAAATGTTTATACAAAAGTTTATGAGTAAATGTTAAATGCTAGGGTTATGTAACTTCTTTATCATATAAATGAAATGATTGAAATATACATTAGTATATCATTAATTTAGATCTTATTTAATGCTTACCATATAGGTGATTATTAGTGTTAATGAAAATAAAATCCAAAAATTTCTAACAAAATATTTATATTCTATTAGATTATTTGTATATATATATTTTAAAAATTAAAATTTACATTTTCTAAATTTCAGTCATATTAGACGTTCACCATTTGGAGAACAATCTAATGACCTATCCATCCACTCCAATCCTAATACTTAATTATCTATGTCCTATCTATTCACCTAATTCAACATTTTGCATACACTTTCAATGTACTTTGCTTGGTTTATAAGAAAATATTTGTTGAATTTTAAGTTTAGCTCAATTATTATTTTTATTATAACCTATTCAATAAAATAACTTTGTTGTTTATTTGGATAAGTGCCTTTTATGCTTTTTTTGTTCTTTTTGTTGTTTTAATTAAGTCTCCTCATAAATAAGTAAGTGTGATGATAGATAAAAGTTTGATTAATATGCCACAAATTTCACCTGAATATGTCATTGGGCGAAAGGATTTCTTAATTTTACATTCTCCAAACCTAATGCAAAGAGTGTTATGAAACGTCCATGTATTTGTTGTGGTTTTAAAAAGTGTTTTACAAGAGACGTCATCTTTGACCACTTGATATGCAATGGGTTTCCATTAGGGTATACTACCTAGATTAGACATGGAGAATGTATAGATGAGGGAGGTCCTAGTAATCCTGTAAGAGCATAAATAGAACAAGTAGGAGGTGATATGCAAGATTTATTGCATGATACCTTTAGGGTTCTTAAAGAGAGGGACATCAATGAACCAGGATCACCTAATCATTTTACTAATGAAATCCAATTGGATTCCAAAGATAGGCGTAACAAGGAAACATGTACTTCATTGACTTATTCAATGATTAAAAACAAGAATTGTATGATGGAACTTCTTTTAGGCAATGTGCAACAATAGATGGTCTTTCTAACAAGGATTGGATGATTAATGTTATTGGTAATGAAGTTATTATATTATTCTAATACTAAGATTTAATCAAGTGATTTTATTGTAATAATACTTAACATCTATCTTATGCAAGGTTATCAAACTCACGAGTTTAGGCAAAATCGGAAAGGGGGGTGTAGACTCGTATCGTAAACTCGTAATGTAGAATCATAAGAGTTTACTTCTATTAATAAATGATTATTTAAATATATAATTACATAGTTAAAATACAATATATAACATGAGGTTTATTCAAATACTATTTATATTTAAAATCATAAAAAATGAATGGGATATACCATTAAAATCATAAATTTACCATCCTTAGATAAAAGTAATAGCATAGTAGTTTTACAAGGTTATCTAGAATTCATAGTATCTAAAAATATATTTAATATAATTTTTTTTAAAATTTAATATGGATTTTCTCCCTATACAAGTTATTATATAAAAATTTTATATTTATTTTTTAAATAATTTAAAATGGTTCACAAAGAAAAATTAACAAAAAGTTTGATTTCATGTTAAAATTCCAAAATCAAATGGATCAAGTGAAATAAAAACAAGAACTAGTTTATATATAAAAGGTAAGATGTACATATTAAATACCACTATTGGCTAAATGGTGGAGATGTGGGCAGATGAGTTGAAGGGTCATGTCTTCGAGCTCTGGCATGTGTTGCTGAAATTTTTTCTGAGACCGCCATCCAACTCGTCCAACTCGGTTCGCGAGTTTGACAACACTGATCTTATGCATTTTCAATGGTAGATGAGAATGGAGTGATTTCAAGAAAGAGAATGAAAAGTAAAGAAATGTAGAGTCTACCAATTAGGAAAAAAAGTAATATGTCCAATAAATCCCTTTAGACAAGGGTACAACGAGGTTAAAGGCATGATTGGGGTTAACATTCGTAGTTACAACTTTGACAATCATAACGTTTTAATTTCAACTTTATTTTAAGTATGTGATATACGACTAGAAACATGTTTAAGTCTGTTTTCAGATGCAATAGGTTTCATTTTAAAATTCTCTCTAATTTGTGAGATATGATAAAAATAGTGATCTAAGGTCCCAAAACAACTCCGTTAAGATTCATATCTCTTTTATCTTTTTTTGACACAAACTTATATTTTAAGGACCAAAATGTATTGGGCCAATAAATGTGAGGCCAAATGAATTTAACAAAATAATAATTAGTCCATGATAGTTAGTCCAACTTACAATCTAAATACTTGGTCAAATTTATATATCCCAAAGTGCATATTTTAATAGCGATAAGTAGAATATAAACATTTTTACCATGTATATGAGATTCTTATAAATATATATATACATATACATTTATCCAATTTTGATTATCTATAATATTAGAGCCTATTGAATATAATATAAGCAAGTATATCTCATATAATGGATGATTCAAGTATAAAGCATTACATGTTAATGATTAATTAACTAAGTACATGTCAATATTATTTACCTAACTCATTTGTTACATATGTGTCATGTATTTATCATCATCAAAACATATAACATTGAACCTTAGGGTTAACACCTTTTCACCATCATTCAAGGCCTTGTGGCAATTTCTCAAAAGCTTTATGCATTTCTCATCTGACCAATTATGAGTTGTTCTCTACAAGAGTATAAACAATAAGCAAACATTAACTACGATTAAAAAAAAAAAAGACTAATTCATGAACTAGAGCTTCAGCCAAGTAGTGAGCTTTGATTAACTGACCTTTATCATAATAGCATCGCCTTTGGGAACACTTTCAAACATCCTCCTACAACATGTTTTATTCCTAAGCATATATGAGAATTTATAAAGTATAAACATTCAAAAATAAATAAATAAATTGGATGTTAGTTATGGCATAGCTCTTTGAGTTATGCCTAAGTTGAAGTTTACAAAAGCGAAAATATGAATATATAAAGCACAATCACTTTTAAAAATATATCATGTCATGATTCTTTGAATTATACATAGCAAATGCTTCAATTAATTTTTATTAAAATACCGTGATGCTTGTATCAGTGTGTTAGTTGTTTGTATTTAAACAAATATCTAAATAGAGAAAAAATTAAATTAGAAAAGATTTTATAATTCATTATTATAAATTTTTCACTTGTTTAAGTTTATCTCTAATTATAGATATTAATGTATAATTCATAAGACTAGCCATGGGGATATAGGAACATTATTTGTATTTATGTTGTGAAGGAAAAAATTTATATGTAGTTTCTTATTATTTTTTTAATATTGTTTTCAATTAAAACATGACAAGTATATGACTAATTAATTATATCACAACAGTATATGATTATTATAAATAAATAAATTATTTTTAAATTTAATTATATATATTATTAGCTTACCATATACTTATTATGTTTTAATTTAACAAAGCAAAGATATATTCTATATAAATTTAATCCTATAGTGAATGCGAAATACCTGAATAGGTTGGGGCATATTGAACCACTAGGATCAAATCAAAATTAATACCCTTAATTGATGGGTACTTAGATATTATCATTTTAAGGGATTGCCCAATACCACCTGCCACATTAACAGGCATTGATAGTCCCTCAAAGCCTTTGTGTATCTCAACCACCTTCTCCATGTGTAATGCAGAGAGATCTGCCATTGCCCTATGGAATTTGTGTTTCCCTATAGGATCTGTCTCCAAGTATTGGTAAAAACTCTGGCCATGAACTATCTTGCTTAGGTCATTGCCACCCTTAAGTACTGAATCCTTCAAGTTTAGACTATAGAAAAACCAGATAAAAACAACCATAGCATCATTATTAGTGTGGCATAAGTTTAATGCTTTTAGTTTTTCATTATGAACTAGTCACAGAAAGCACAGAAGAGACTGATAGAATCTATGCCGTGTCGGGATGATAGGAGAAGCTGAGCAATAAGGAAGCCCAAGAAGTAGCATCTTCTTTTGAGACGAAGTATCGGCCAGTAGGAGGGAGAGCGTAGAGCCTCTTGTAGCTACCATCCTCCTTTGTTCTCACAGAGCACGTGGAAAGCTCGTGAGCCACCAGCCTTTGCGCCACACTGTCTGCATTATTATTCTTCGCTGTGGGAAGTTTGGAAGTGATTTCAATGGGCAAAAACAAAACCACCCTCTCCCTCTGATTCAGCAATGATATCAAGCAGGTGAAGCTCTGTTGCAGCATTCAAAACAACGACGTTTAACTGAGTAGAGCATAGAATCATGGCTCACAGGCAAGCATCGTCATAGTGATCGTTTGGGAGAGATTTCATAACGCGCTCATCATTCTTTGTGAAGTTCATATTCGTTTGCTTTGGTTTATGGCACTCCTTCCTTCCTTGCTTATCATCTATTGAACGTTCTCTGGCATAAGCTTCGTTATTTTTGTTGATGGAGGTTGTGTGGTATTTATATATGTATTAGGTAGGTATTGATGAGATTTTTTAAAATGTAGTGGCTATTTGGTCAAGGAATTTACGTGTGGTAAAATTTGACAATTTGCGTAGGCATAATATCATGGTTTTCATTTCAGTTTTATTATTGCATGGCGCACTTCAACTGATTTGAGTTTAGAGTCAATTCTGAAATTGTATCTTCGATGAAACTCCCTAAAAATAAAATGAAGTTAGAATTTTAACTATATATATATATATATATGCACACATAAATAATTGAAGTATGAGTTGTATATATAGGGCAAAAAAATAAGAATTAATCGTAATAAATAAATAAAATGAACATTTATCAGCAAGTTGCTCAGTTGTAATTATTTCGACTTCTCAGCTGTTATCTGACATTTTCATATTTTGATTCCAACAATATATATCAACTTTAAAGTTCAGTATTTTAGTGAAATATGAGCCTCTCCTTTATTTTCAAAATATCTTGAAACAAAATGTTACAATAAATTTCAGTTGAATTTTAAATTTTTTTACTAGACTACTTTCAATTAACTTATATATATATATATATATATATATATATATATATGCACACACACACACACATATATACACTACAAGAAAAACACTAATTAGGGACAGATTTTTCCATCTTTAATTGTGCAAAAATCTATCCCTAATTTATCTTAGATGGATAGAATTTGAAGTTGCAAATTATTAGGGACGAAAAATAAAATTTGTCCCTAAATTTGGGACAGATATTTCGTCCCAAACAAAACTTTCATCCCTAAATAAAGAATATGGTAATCATGTTTAGGAACCGAAATTCCATCCCAAATTTCCCCCAATTTGGAATTGAATTTTGTGAGGGAATATTCTGTCCAAAATAGAGACAAAATTATTCTATTTCAAATATCCATACTAAAATATGACAAAATATTCTATCTCTAAATTCCGTCCCAAATTGAGATGTAGTTATTCTCTCTCAAATAGTCATCCCATATTGGGGCAGAAAATTCCTTCCTTAACTTTCATCCATATTTCATCCATAATCTGTCCCTATTTTACAATCTAAAAATATATCCATCTTTAATCTGTTATTATTTTACAGTCTTAAAATATGTTCGTCCCTGTCCGTAATTTGTCCCTAATTTGCAATTTGAGAGTTTTTCCATCCTTATTCCATCCCTAATTTGACTCTAAATGTCGCAATCTTATTTCACATTATATTGCTATTAGACATTTGCACACCTGAATACAGATAACATGGTAGATAACCAGTGGACTAAAATATATTATTCATAATATTAACAATAAAGTACATACATAAAACTAATCCACAATAAAATCCAACATAATATAAATATCAAGAAAATCTTAATGTAATTATCAAAATGACAAAGTCTTCTAAATTAACAATGAAGGTGAAAAAGAAGAAAAAAAGGATAAACTTGAAGTTTTTTAGTACAGATATCGACAGAGCAATTACTGTCATGACCAAAATAGAAGAATTAGTAGAGGAAAGAGAGAATAATGTTAAAAAAAATGATAATGATCAAAACTTGTCATTTTTCACTGAGATGAGAATCTATCATTGTTGCAAGAGAGTGAGCCATGCGAGTGGAGGAAGAATCTGTCTGGTAGGCTTTGCACTTATATAGACTTTAAAACATATTTAACTAATTGGTCAAAGTAGAACAAGAATACCAAGTTGAAAATAATTAAATTTTCTACAGTATGATTGCATAAAGATATTGTTGTAAAATGATGTGATTTGATGTTACTAATAAGAATAATAAGGACAAAACATACATTTAATATAAAGAATGCTAATAAGATATATGGAATTTATGAAAAACCATATATTGTGAGAAAAATTAATCAATGTGCAAAATTGAAAATTCCAACCACTCAAACCAAGTATTTTGCAAGAAAAATTAATCCGTGTGCAACAAGAGAATAAAGAAAATAATGGATGAATGCATTAAAACATTGTTATCTACAAAAAAAATTATTTTGACAAGGAAAAAACAAAATATTAATTTTTAGCTTCTCGATAACATAAACATTTTTTATTTGTGCACAATCTCCATCACAATGATGCACACACCAGCTACCATTAAATGCCTTGGTGAGGAGAAAACCATCTGCAATCTACAACTTAAAAAAAAAAAGATAAAATAACAAGGACTATTTTTTACCTTGAATTACAAGCAAGTATAACAAGAAAAACCTCAGAATTAGCAGTTGGACCAAACCTTCAAAGCCACACGCAGCAATAGTTAATACATGCATAACACAAAGGAACACGGCAATGTGCATATTATGTAAAATCTAAACTCAATCAGAAGAAGGGAATTTCTCACACTCTATGCTGCGGAGTATTAATTACAAGATTTGAAATAGACATTCTAACTACAATAAAATTTTAAATTATAAAAGTTTTTGTTAACTGTTGTAAAATAAACGTGACACACTTAGAACTAAAATAAAATTTTTTATTTTACAAAACAACAATTTGTTAAAACTTGAAAATAATATAATACAATCCAGTTGAAAGCCAATAGCAGTTTCATGAAATGAATAAAATTACTGTGTCCCACAGAACAATATAATATGCAAATTCTCGAACTCATTCCTATTTCCTATGAACATTGCTAATAAGTTACTTAAATAATTAAATTTTCAATCACTAATTATTATTAAAGTTTTCCTTAACTTTTTCGATCATCTTCTTTCTTTATTCTTCTTTCTCACATGCTAACGGCTAAAGCAAACAACTCTTTATTCACTGGCATTGATTTAACATATGTTATCTTAGTATATTTTCATTATCAACTTCTACTAGTTTGATGACCCAGGATTATATATAAACTGTATTGGTCCCACACATTCCCATTCAATGGGCATATTGAAATCATTAACTAATCCTATAATTTTTTATGTGATAAATTGCTTTATATATGTAAATTTGTCATTAATTATAATTTTTTGTATAAAGACGACAATAACAATATCATACTTGAACTTGATCATTCCTATTTTCTATTTTATTGTTCGAATGGGAGAAGTTCTATGTTATGTATATATGTCCACTTGCAACAATTCAATAGAAAACTTGCATGTTGGACATATAATCAAAGCATCATGTCAAATCATATCGACCAAAACTATTGTGATACTTGGAAATTTCTCATTATTTTATTCCTATGCTTAGTTGCAGCAAGCCAAATCCTCTTTTCTTTATCGACCAAAAAAAATCCTCCCTTCTTTGACCAATCTAGCCCACTCTATATAATATTGGTTAAGATGATTAAAACCTTAATTAATCACTGAGAAAAAATCTCAATATTACTGCTATTCCTATTTCTAGGAATAAATAATTTTGGTCTAAAATTTAGAATCAGACCCAAACCCTCCTTTCCAATCACTAAGAAAAAATAAATACCAATCGAAGGATTTCTAAATAATTTCTTCGAACAAGAACATAGATCTTAGAAAACTAAGCAAATTGACCCAAACAAGGAGAATGGGAACCAAGATTGCAAATCCAACCTTATGAATATCAGTACCTATGAACAGTGATCAAGGGTTGAGGAGAGTGATGAATGGAGAGAGCGTGTAGAGCGAACACGATGAAGATGAAGCTAGTGGCATCCAGTGCTTGTTGAGCGAACACGATGCAAGATGTAGTTGAGCGAACACAATTCTGAAGCATTTTAATTTATTTATCTATTTATATTTGGTTCTTAAAAAATATTTTTTACAATTATTTCTTTTTATTTAATTTATGATTGATTTTAAATTATAAATTCTTTTCCAACCTATTTATTTTTTATTTCAGACATTGATTTATTTCACTTTACTTTAATTTATTGCTTTCCTTATCCAAAGAGCCATATTATGTGTGTGAATATGATGTATTCAGGGGTTTAGAGTATATGAGGGGGGGATTCGAACTTGGGTGCCTCGATATGCATTGAGTGAGTTTTGATCACTCGTCTTAAACTTAAGTATAATGCTATGCTAGTCTTATCTTCAATCTTAATCTAACTTAATTTTCCTTTTTAATTTTCCTTTAATAAATTTAAATTTGACTCTGTATACATTAATCTGACTCGTTCATCCACTTCAAGATGTCACAATTAAGTTCTTTTAGGAAAAAGTAATAAACTAAAAGTAAATTTTCTCAAGGTGTCACATTAATTCTATACATATTTACCAAATTTAAGTTGAAAGAAACTTTTTGAGGGAATGAGACAAATTTTAAGAGGTAGAATATTAAATTCCTAAAAAAATGAAGATAGAAAAAGTTACTTATTATACAAATATTACTTTAATATTTAGAATTTAATTATTTTAATTTTAATCATGTTATATAAATACTAAAGGTTGATATAGTAAGAATAAGTATAATATATTATTCCTATGCAAAACATAAAACTAAAGTGGAATATTATTAATTCTCATTTTATTCTCTAATGTAACAATGCTTTAAAAATTTATTATTTTATTCTTTAAAAATTGGAATAGTATCAAAAATAATATTCAATGTCGAAATATTTGTTTATCTAATTTTTTTAAAATAAAAAGTATTAGGGATAAATATTTCCCTCCCAAAACTGTAACTCTAAATAAGATACATTATTTAAGGATAAGATGATTGTATTTTGACACAGAATTAGAAAGATATTTTTGAGAGGGAAAAATTTGTGTCAAAAATCTGTCTCAAAATCATTTTATTAAAAAACAATATTATTCAAAATGTTTTAGGGACAAATTTGGAAGGGACTTAGGGGCAGATTTTTGATACGGATTTTTCCCCTTCTAACATTCATCTCTAAATATTTTAAATAAAAAAAATAAAGTAAAACATTTGACACGAATTTAAAACCTATTTGCCACGGATTAGACATAAAATTATTTCCATGTCTAAATTATGTCCCAAATTCCATGTTTTCATATAGTGATATACCTATATATATATATATTCGACTAAAATATCCTCCTTTAATTAGAATTTAGGTCAATAGGGAGTATTTTAATTAGAAAAAAAGGTATATATACACTAAGTATATTTTGAAAATAGAAGAGAAATATTGCAATTTCAAAAAAAAAAAATTAGAATGCAGGGAAGTGTTCAAGCTGAATGAAAGGGAAGAGCAAAAAGCCAAACCAGAAAAGAAAAGCAAAAGAGTGAAAGCGGCGAGTGGTGAAAAGAGAAGCGAATCAAAAAGCACTTCATTGAACACCTACCACTTCCAATTGCTTCTAGAAGTCACTGTTTATTTTAATGATTTGTGAACATTCTGAAATAAATTTAGAAGTATTAGAGTGAGATGTAATTTTTTATATTTTTGTTATTAAGTTTTTTTATTAATATATAATAAGTGTATAATCAATTATTAATGACACAAAAAGTATGTAATTTAATTTTAAAATTATACATTTATTTGCAATAATCATACACATGTCATCATATAATTAAAATAATAATATATTTGTCATGTTTTATTTGAGAAACAATAAAAATATAAAAAAATTGTATATAATTTTTTTTTTTTTCAATTTAAAACAACCTTTTAGCATTCCCTTCCGGATAAGAAACATTTGATATTTGGAATACCATTTTATGAGTGGTCCCAATTTTAATGTTCTACAGTGGCTCTAATATTATATGCTAGAATCATATATAATAAATAAATACTGTTTAACATTAATTGAATTAACTGTACATAGAATGAGATATCAGAAGTAGAAATATATGTAGAGCTTGCTCCTTACTTCCTGTTCAATCTCTCATTTTTATTCTATTTCTATTCCATGCATAACTGCACATCTAATTTGTTGCACCTAAGTCTCATTGTATAATAAATCCACTAGATCCAGTGGGAGGTTAGAGCTCCCAGCCATACTAAAGGTCACATACCTTCTCACCATCATTTTTCAATGTAAATTAAACAAATTATGTACTCGAATTTGATGTTTATCCATTCTTAATATTTAGTTGATCTTGAGAATACCTAGAATTTTTTCAATTTTAAATACCATTTTGCACATTGCAAATTGTTGATAATTATTTCAATATGATCATTTCAAAATTACATTTATAAGGTTGTCTATATATTAAGAGATAGACATTATAATTTTCTTCTAATATTTTCCAATTAATAATTTGCAAATATATCCCTTTCAAATATAGTTCCTATTTTATTTGCATTATGATGTGATGTTATTAGTAACATTATATTCTCTAATTAAAATGTAATTAATTACTAAATGTATAGTGATATGTTATTAAAAAAGTGTGTGTAATAATTAATAAAGCTGATTATAGTATTAATATATTAAAATACATAAAATATTAGGATTATTTAATAAATAATAGGATCCCCTCGCACTTAGATCATTAAATTCGTTCTTATATAGTTTGCATAACATTGTTGGTTTGCCTCCAAGCGGTTAATAAATTAAAGCGGGGTAGATCGCCTCTAAAATGAGAGAATTATTCGGCCAGCATGTTTATATATAAGTAAATAGGCCCATTTTAATGAGAGTTTCATTGGCGAATGAGAAAATTTCGTTGAGCAAACCCTTAGTTTCTTATGTGATGAATTTTTACCTTTCTCATATATGTATCAAAAAAAATTTTAAAGTACATAATTTTTTTCATTCTCATTAAATTTGTACAATTATATCCAATTTGCACATTTATGAAGAAAAGTAAGGAATTTGAATTGCTAAAAGGGTAGTCCATAAGAGAAGTGCATATCCCTTGCTAGAGAGCAGAACTGTTGTAACACGGATGAATTGAAAAAAATAAAAAATCTGAAAAATATTTTAGTTGAGCATCATGGATTTGTAGTGTTGATCATTACTTTTTTTTTTTTTTTTATTAAAATCTAAAATTAGAGATAGAATCTACATTTGTAATTTCATTTATAAATATTTTTTAAAAAAACAATATTGAAGATGGATTTGAAGGTAAAATTTTTTGCATCAAAATATTTTATCTCTCTAAATTGTTGGAGAGTTAATTTATTAAAAAAATTGTAAAATTAGATCAAAGATAAATTTATGAAAAAAATTTTATTTTTCGTCTCTAATTTTATCTCAAAATGTTTATGTAAAACAAAATAAACCAAGATGAGTGACTGGTTTTGCAGCATTTGGTATAATCACCATATCTAGTTGACTAATGATTTAAGATTTATATAGATAAAAATGTAACAAGAAATGGCAACAGGTCTCCAAATCTGGAGTTCCCTTGGGGAACTGTCCTATTTGGGGACTCACATATTGGGAATTTTTCCCTATGGGGATGGGAACAGGGAGAGGATGTGGATCATACCCCACGCATTATGGGTCCCCGTCCTAGCGAATTTTATTTAATATTTATTACACACACACACACTTATATATATATATATATATATATAGATATGTATATATATATATATATATATATATATATATTAATTTTTGTATTTTTTGTGTTTCACTCGTTATCTATCATTATAATAATTAGAAGTTAAAAATTCAATTCAACTTAAGAAAATATTTTCACTCATTACATATTAGTCTTTTGCTTCTTTGAAACTTAGACGACATAATAAAATTACTTTCAAAATACCTTAGAACTCTGATCACATTGTAATGAAGAATAGGAAGTAAATATTAGAAAATACAAAATCAATTATTTATAAATTAGGATTAAGTATAAAGATAAAAATTAGAATTATTTAAATAGTTTTATTTTAAATTTAATTATCTATTGGTTAATTTTTTTTTTCATAATTAACTTACCTTATTAAGAGTTATTTATTGTAACTTATAGAATTTGTTGTAAAACTTATTATTTGAATATTTGCAATTTTTATGAACTTAATTAGATTTTGTTAGATAATATAAATAAGGAGCCTAAACTTTAAATCTAAGTTATATATATTATTTATTTATTTTTCAATTTTTATAAGAAAATTCAAAGTCTCTGTGAAAATCCACAAAGATCTGCTTCCCCATGAAAAATGGGGATGGGGAAAAATTTCCCTCAAAGTGGGAAATCGGGATAAGGATGAAAGATATAATTAATTATGGAAATGGGAAGCGGGGAGGCACTCCCTGCCCCTGTCCCTCAAAATTGTCATCCCTAAGAGGTAAATACATGTAAAGGGACCTATTTTACATGCTTAAATTAAACCATGGGCTGAATAAATTAACACCTTCTGATAGCATTCCTAATTCAATTATTTTGGGAAAATTAATTATTTGGTTCCCATAGTTTATATCAGTTTCTAAGTCAGTTCCTTTATTTTTTTTAAATCATTCGTTATACTTGTTAAAAATTGCACTGTTGCCGTTACACTAACCCTTAACACAATTATAAATTTATTGACATGGCACACAATAACTGACATGAAATTGTTCCATTAATATAAACACGTCTCTCCTGGATTAATTATTTGGTGCCGTCAACTATTTGAGGGCAACGATGCCCATATGATGCAGACCAATTCTATTGGTTCACACGTGATAGGATGAAAAGAAGGAAACGATGATAAGATTATAAAATGACCCCAAAGTTTGAGAATATTTTCTTTGGCAGAAATTTCCGACCATTTCTTCACATAGCATGCAGATTTCCAACCAAAAAGCAGTTAGAAAAAATGGTCGAAAATTCAAAAAAGTGTAATATTTTTAAGGGAGACTATACTAAAATCATTTTAAACGAATTTCTAATTTTCAATATTTTCTTTACTTAGTCTTTAACAACTATAATCATATTAAGCAATCAATTTATGTTATTTTTATGTTTTATATTATTCATAAATTATATTATATTAAAAGTAACACTTTTTAAATTTTCTGTGTAATTTTTATATTATATTTCTCTAATTTTTCATCTCTAAGCTTTAATCTATTTCTTTTATTATTTATTTTTAACCAGCTTCATTCTTTTGGATTACGAAAACTTATGTGTTATTTTTTTGCTAAGAACTTGGTTAAAATTGTAAAAGAGTTGCAAGTCTTTTTGGAAAAAGATGACAGAAATTAAAACAGAAATAAGTATAATGTGTTGAGCAATAGTATATATCAAATAAACAATAGGGTTGTATTGCAAATACAAATAAATAAAATGTGTGGAAAAAGTGTAAATTTTATTAATATTAAAAATTAGTATTTACCAAACAATCAATAGGGGTTATAATTGCGTATCAAAAAATTTGTAGGTGTGATTTAATTCTATTCTTTAAGTCTTTTTTTCACCTAACCGACATGTGGTATCATTTTATTTGACTATAAATAGAGGCATCGATGCTCTTAAATTGTTATGGACACCAAAAAATTTACCATCTCTCCTGATAAAGGATGGTAGCTCATAAATTCAATTTCCAATCAACTAAATCTACAGATATTGAAAATATCACGTTTTGCTCACATGAGATATTAATCCTTTCGGGTTCAAAGTTGAAACTTTAAAATGCCGCCTATACTGAATGAATTAAATATGAATTCAAATCCCTGTGAAAGAACCCAAAATGCCCAATCTAATGCTTCTCTACCCAAACCTTCTTGGCTTCAAAAGCTATTTCTTGTGCATTCCCAAACCCAGAAACCAATTCCAATCTTATTTCAAGAAATAAGCATTTAATAACCATTTGAACAAACTGAACATTAAGAGAAAGTACAATTGAAATTGCAACCATAGCATCTCACCAGAATCTGCCCCATCAGAGAAAGCTAAACTCATATTTAATCCTCATGCGAGTAATAATGGATTAAGAAATTCAAAGTAGCTAATTAACGATGACAAGATTCCCCTGAACTCCACAATCTGAAAAAGGGACATGTCAATGGGATAAGGTCTCATCTTCGCAATTGCTCAGATAACTTGTAATTCTGACTATAACCTTGAAACGAAAATAGTTTATTTAACACCATTTCTTTCATATCCTAATTTTATTTATTTATTTATTTATTTATCTATTCATCCAGTACTCTTCGAATTCGAAACTTTCAGACTCGGATCCAAAAATCTTTAAGGCTTCCATAACTTGATTTATTTGTAAAACTCCATGACTCCTAAGATGGATAGAACACAACAAGCAACTCGAAAGCCAGAAAATCCTGATCTCTTGCATATAGCTTCAAACTGCTTCTCAGTTCTTTCCTTTCCTCCTTCAAGGAAGAACATAGTCACGTCAAACATGGAAACACACTTGGCAGCACTGCTTATCTTTGGTTCTTCTTGCATTATCAAGTCTATCACAATAACCTTCCCACCTTCATTTAAGGCCTTGTGGCAATTTCTCAAAAGCTTTATGCATTTCTCATCTGACCAATTATGATTTGTGCCCTACAAGAGTATAAACAATATGCAAACACTGATTAGGATCAAGCAAATTGATCAATTCATGAACTAGAGTTTCTGCCAAGTAGTGAGCTTTGATTAACTGACCTTTATCATTATAGCATCACCTTTAGGAACACTTTCAAACATGTCTCCTCCAACATGCTTTATTCCTAAGCATATATAAGAATTTGTAAAATAAATAAATAAATAAATAAATAAATAAATAAATATATATATATATATATATATATAAAATAAAAACAAAAAGAAATTAAACAAGAAATATTATCACAATTATTATTATTTTTTCGCTTGTTTAAGTTCTCCTTTAAAAATAGAGATGAACACATAAATGATATTAGAAGACTTTCTTTTTAGCCATTAATTCATATTAGAAGATTGCCCATGGGAATATAGTATCATTATTTGTATTTATACTGTGAATTCGAAGTACCTCCATAGGTTGGGGCATCTTGAATCACATGGGGCATGTCAAAATTAATGCCCTTAATTGAAGGGTACTTTGATATGATGATTTTGAGGGATTGCCCAATACCACCTGCCACGTCAACAAGCGTTGATAGTCCCTCAAAGCCTTTGTACATCTCAAGAACCTTCTCCATGTGTAATGCAGAGAGATCAGCCATCGCCCTATGGAACTTGTGTTGCATTCTACGATCCGTCTCCAAATATTGGTAAAAACTCTTGCCATGAACTATCATGCTTATGTCATCGCCACCATTAAGTACTGCATCCTTCAAGTTTAGACTATAGAAAACCAAATCAAAACAACCATAGCATCATTATTAGTGTGGCATAAGTTAAATGCTTTTAGTTATTCATTACGAACTAGTCACAGAAAGTACAGAAGATACTGACAAAATCTGTGCAATGTCAGGATGATAGGAGAAGCTGAGCAGTAAGGAAGCCCAAGAAGCACCATCTTCTTTTGAGACGAAGTATTGGCCAGTGGGAGAGAGAGCGTAGAGCCTCTCGGAGCTACCATCCTCCTTGGTTCTCACAGAGCACGTGAGAAGCTCATAAGCCACCAGCAAACGCAGCATCCGATCCAGCCTTCGCGCCACACTGTCTGCATTATTATTTTTCACTGTGGGAAGTCTGGAAGCGATTTCAATGGGCGAAACAAAACCACCCTCTCCCTCTGATTCAGCGATGATATCAAAAAGGTGGAGCTCAGTTGCAGAATTGAAAACGGCGGCGTTTACCTGAGCAGAGCATAGAATCATGGCTTGCAGGCAAGCATCATCATAGTGATCGATAGGGAGGGTTTTCGTCACGTGCTCATCATTCACTGTGAAGTTCATATTTGTTTGCTTCGGTTTATGGCACTCCTTCCTTCCTTCCTTGCTTATTTTCTATTGAACGTTGTCTTCAAAAGTTTCGTTCTTTTCATAGGTTGAAGCTGTGGACTGTGGTATTTATACACTTATATACAGTTTCTGAGGAGAAAATATTAGCGGATCATAGTATATTTACATAAAAAATAATGTATGATCGTATGATGTGTTAATCTAATTAAATAATGTTAGTTCAATCGAATTACGTAACTCTTATTTTTTATTATAATTTGATTGGACTAGCACACTTCTTCATTTTTCACAAAGTATGCTTTTACTAGCATATATTTTCTTATATCCTATATTTTTGCTATCAAGGTTTTTAATTAAAAAATAACAAGTGTATGGTTAACTAATAAAAATGTAAAATACATAATTAAATTTAAAAATTATAAAATTATTTGTAATAATTATACATGTGTTATAATATAATTGAAAAATCATATACTTATTATACTTTAATTAATACACAGCATGAGAAAAGAAAGATATAAAAGATTACATATAAAGTTTTTCAATTTATAAACGAAACCTACGCAGGAGGTATGGATGAATTTTTTTGACTGTAGTGGTTGTTCGGTGAAGGAATGTAGGTGGTGTAAAATTTGACAAAATGCGAAGGCATGACATCATGGATTTCATTTTAGTTTTAATATTGCATGGCGCACTTTAACTATAATTTGATTTTAGAGTTAATTCCAAAATTGTATCTTCGATGAAACTCTAAAAATTCAACGATATATTAACTTTAAAATCAACAAGTTTAAAAGCTTCAGTTTTACTGAAATATACAAGAGCTTCTTCTCTATCTTTCGAATTAATACATATGGACTCTTTTGGAATAAAAAGTTACAATATATTTCAGTTGAATTTTAAATTTTTTGCATTAGAATAGCCTTGATTAACTTAATTATAAACTAAAATATTTTCTTTTAATTAGTATTTAAGTCGATTGAAAGCATTTTAATGAAAAACTTTAAAACTGAACAATACAGATTTTAGAAATAAAAAGAAAATTTATAATTTTACCCAAACGAGCACGCACAAAGAGTTCGAACTAAATCTAGAGCGGGACGAGGATGAAGAGAGAGATTAAGCAAAAGTTGATGTTTACTTTCACAAAGGTAGATTTCCATTTCATCCTTAGCTGTCCCAAGTCGCTTCTAGAAGGATAAAAATATTATTTTGCAAAAGATTATTTTGGGTCATACCATGCAAAGTGAAGAATTATTTTAAAATTTTTAATTTGTAGATAATTAAAATTGAAACTAATTGAAACTAAGTTAAAAAAAAAAATTATCTTAAAAATTTTAATTTGTGAAACACTAAAATAAAATTTAAATTAAAAAATGTTGGACAAAAATAATATTTTATATATTCCTTGCAGTTGGAAATTTAAACATTTCTTTATACATTATCTTCTATTAATTAACTTTAAAAAAAATTAACATTTAATGTATTGCACCTAAGTCTTATTGTAGAATAAATACTCTAGATCCACTGGTAGGTTAGAGCACGCCAGCAGCAGTAAATTTACATGAACCTTATCGCCATCATTTTTCAACGCAAGTATGTAATTAAACGAATGTACTTGAATTGATGTATAATCGTATAAGAGGATACGTGTTTGATATACAAATACAATGCAAATTGTTGATGATATTTCAATTTAAATTTATTTCAAAATTACATTTATATGGTTGTCTTATTATGACATAAAATTTAGCTTTCTTCTTATATTTTTAATTATTAAATTGCAAATATATATACCCCTTTCAAATAGAAAATAGCTAATTAAGATGCTGATCTTTATATATTTACTTTAGATGTTTCTTAATTAAAACATAATAAATATATAATTTTTCAATTACATCAAGACAAATATATGGTTAATAGAAATAATTATATATCAAATTAAATAAAATACTTTTAATTAGGAGTGTTCAATAACTTGGTTATTTCGACCTAATCAGATTGGATTAGGTCAAAATAAAAGTTGTAAATTTGATCAACTTAAGTCAAGTCTCGGATTCACGCAAGACTCAACCTGATTTGATTGTCATTTTAAAAAAAATTATTTTTATTAAATTTATTGTATTTTGATTAAAAAAATCTGATAACAAAAATATAATAATTGTATGAGTATGGTCCTTTCAAATATAGTGTATATTTTATTTGTGAGCAATAACTAATAAAATTAATTATGATAATAAATATATTTAAATAAAAAAATATTATACTATATTTAAAATACGATCTTCGTCACACTATATAGTTCCCTAAATTCGTCCTTACATAGGTCGCAGCACATTTATTGGGTGTTTGGTTGGCCTCCAAGCACTTAATTACAAATTAAAGCAAGTAGATTGCCTTTAAAATGAGGGAATTAGAGGTCAGCTAGTTCTACGAAATTAAAAATTAGAGTAACATTAATTAATGTTGTCAGCATGAAAAAGTTAAATGGCAGCAAAACTGTGGCTATAGGGTACAGAGTCCTGACAACTGACTTGGTCAGCCAAGGATTCTAATTGAGAAATAATAGGACCAAGCGAAGATTTAGGAACCATGCCAGTAACGTAAAAGATCATTTTACCCCTTCAAGAATTGAAAGTTTTTAAATAATTTTTTATTTTGGAATCTAGTTTTTTACTCTTTCACAAATCAAAATAAGGATGACAAATAGTCTTCATATTTAGGAATTCTCGTGGTAACAATTCCATTTAAAAAGTTTTATTTGGGGATTATTGTCTTATAAAGATGGAGATTGCGGGAAAATCTCCCCAAAAATAACTTGGAAAGAGGGATAAAAATCTTGTTCCCTACCTATGGGGTTCTGTCCCTAACAGTTTAACTTAAATTTATATATATATATATATATATATATATTATTAGTAGTAATTTTACTACATTTTTAAATTAAAAAATATAAATTTTTTTTGTAAAGACAAAAAATTAGAAGTCTAACTATTTTAATATGTAAAAAAAATTGTTTCACCTAATAATATTAAGTCAGATAAGTATGTTTTAATTGATGCTTTAAATATATAAATTTTTTATATGTTAAAATAGTGAAAATAAAATAGATTAAAATATCTAACTTGCACGTAAGGAAGAAACAATAATAAAGACTTCACGCATGGTGAAAAGTATATCTTAATGTCAATATGATTTGAACTTAATTTTTTTAATTTGTCAAAGTTATTATTTCTTTAAGTTTTTGGAATTTTGAAAACTTATTTAGAATTTGTCATTTGAATTCTTTTTATTTCTTTTTTAAATTTAATTAGAACTAATTGGATAACATAAACAAAGAGTTAAGTTTTAAATTTTTTTAATATGTTCATTATTTCATATTTATTAATATTTTTATAAAAAAAATTTGATGTCCTCGTGGGAATCAGTAGGGATTCACATCTTTATGGGAAATGAGAATGGGAGAAATTTTCTTGCATAATAGGGAGTGTAGATAGGGATGGGGACACAAATGGTGGAGATGGGAAGCAAAGACCGCCGTGTAAAATTACCATCCATAAATTGAAAGTTGCAAAATAGTCTTATAGTTTTTAAAGTCTGACCCAAAGTAGTTCCCCTAATATGAGAATGAGTTTTGAAGTAGATGACTAGAGTTGTAGATATTGAAAGTAAATAATCATTTTAATAAACTTTCAATTTGTAAAAAGATCCAAATGGGACTAAATTACAAGTAAATAACCAAAATTAATATTTTTCTCATTTACTATTTGGAAATAAATACAAAGATTAAAAGTGAGTTTAGAGATAGAAATTTTGTTTAGAAAATTTTATCTCAAAATAAAAAATTGCTATCTCAAAATATTTCGTCTATAATTTTTTTTTTAATATTTTTATGAAAAATCTAAAATTGGAGACAGAATTCCATTTATGAATTTTTTTTGTTAAAAAAATAAGATTAGAGATAGAACTAGATATATATTGAATTTTGTATCAATAAAATGTTGGAAAAATAATTTTTCTAAAACAGTTTATGAAATTACATCAGACAGATTTATGAAGAAAAATTATTTTCTATTTCTAATTTCGTCTCAAAATGTTTTAAAAAGAATAAGACAAGAGATAGATTTTGTAGCATACCGTTAATCACCTTATCCATTTACTAATAATTTAAATTTTATTTAGATAAATTTTAATTCAGGTAAAAAAAGGCAAATACGTACAAGTAATAAAGGATCTTATTTTACATGCTTGAAACCTTAGGCTTAATAAATTAAGATCTCCTTAATTAAGGTTAATAGCATATCCGATGTTATGAATCTACATCAAGGAGTCTTAATTAAGAAAGTGGGTTTATGAGTTTAAAAGTTTTCCTACTTTATGAATTAATCTTAGGATGGACAATTTCTTTGAACTAATACTTGTTATTAAAGTAGGTTCTTTTTTTAACTCAATGATCAATGCATTGTTCCCACGGTACCTTAATTTGTAGGTTGCTTCTTTTATGTTTTGACTCTTCTCAATAAAAGCACCAATATTTCGAATATAATTAATCTAATAAATTAGAGATCTTATTCCAAACAACTAGCCAATTAAATTAGAGAATCTTATCTCAAATGACTAGCACATTAGAAGAGAAAGCCCTTTTAGACTAATAAATCCTCTTTTTTAAATAAAGATTCTCCCAATGTGAGACTCATAAACTGTTGGTACGTTGCTTCTTGTTCCCTTCTTCCCAGCTCTGGGTGGATGATATGTAGAAGGATCCAGTATTTCTGTCAAATTTGGTGTCTAGATTCTCCTGAAAACATATTAAGTTAATCATTCAACACAATAATAAGTTAAGCACAAAATCAAGTGTGACACTAACAACTTACCATAAATTTCTCAGAATGGTATGAGCATATTAAACAATAATCTAGCTTGTTTAAGTCTTGTCGTGCATGTCTCAAAACATAGCTTCCTGTTAAAACTCAAGTAAATTATACTGAGTCTTCAAGTGTTTGAGGGCATAGAACTAAAGGGAAAAAATTAGAAAACATTATTCCAAAGTTTTTATATTTACAATATGACCCTATTATTTATTTGATGTATACTATTGCCCAAAATTAACAAGATTTGCATTGTGCCAACACATTTTACTTATTTCAGTTTTAAATCCCAACTAAATATATTTTTTTCTCTCATTTTTTTGGTCAAAAACGCTTGCAACCCTTGTACAGTTGATAAACACATTCTTAGCAAAAAATAATAGAAGCTTTCATAATCCAAAAGAATGGAGCTGGTTAAAAATAAATAATAAAAGAAATAGATTAAACTTTAGAGATGAAAACATCGAGAAATATTTTGAAAATTACATTTCGTACATGTAAAAAGTTGCTGAGAAAAAATTTGCTAAATGACACAACAAGAGGTGGAGGTGAGGAGAGAAGTGTAGTAAAAAAATTCCGACCAAATTACGGTTGAAATTTCCGACCGAATGTTGGTGGGACAATTCCATTTTCTTTTCCACCCACCTGCTTTTATTCAAATATTAAATAATTGAAGCATCGAGATTATAGAAAAATAAGTAACCAGTATAAAAATTATTACTTCTAATATAATGTAACTAATAAATAAAAAAATATAAAAATAATATATATTGATTGATTAATATAAATATAGTTGTAATTTGTAAAATACTAAAGTAAACAAGAAAATATAGAAAATTATAATGTTGTTTAAAATGATTTTAGTATAATCTCCCTTAAAATTATTACATTGTTTTAAATTCACTAGATCAATGAGGTGGGAATATGTACCAATAATTTAAGAATGATGAATTGAAGAATTATAATTGTAGTATGCTCAGTTGTCCCAAACTTGTCACAACCCAAAATCATTGGTTATGACCGATGCATAAGCAAATCTAACCTAGCCTAACAAGCCTAAAACATTCTTACAAAGTCCATGATATATCAAAGAAATTTATTAGAGGTTGCCCAAAATCTAACCGCACCTCTCCAAATTTCAATTTATTCTAAACTTGTACAACTAGTCATATTTTAATTATAATCAATAAATTAGTTTTAAAATCTCTTAAAGTATACATTTAGTATGGTATGGGAATAACTTACCATACTTTACAATAATTATAAATCTAAAACAACCTGACATCTAGTAGTCAGAACCTTAAAGTCAGACGTACATGATGATTAAGCCAAAATGACACCTCAAAATTGTAATAACCCAAAAATATATAAATTTTAAGAATAACATTAGAAAAGTAAAATACAATTTAATGGACTAAAATGAAAAGAGAAAATAGTATTTTAGGTCCAAATTATAATTTTAACTATTTTTAGGGTTTAAAATGAAAAGAAAAATATTTTATGAGATATAAAATATAATTTAACCATTTTATAGTAACTTACATAGTAAATGTCAGCAAAAATATGTGGTTACTATGTAAATTGTGGTTGAAAACGCATGGTTACTATATGCATAATGCAAAATAGTAACCTACATAGTAACCTGAAATTTTCTATAAATAACACAAACATTTTTTAATTTTTATATTCAAAACTAGAAGAAGAGGTTGAAGGAGCGTTCATATTTGTGTGAGAGGTAACTTTGTGGAGACCTTTTTAATTCGGGCTATGCTGTAGGAGTAGGAGATCTCTAGTATTAATCCCTATCAGTGAATACATAATTAACAAAGTAATATTTTCCATTTTATTGAACGTATTTATTTTCTTATCCAACTTTCAATTTCTTTATTTTTATGTGGATTATATATAGATATTTTTTTTTCTCTAAACTAGTCTTTTAAAAGTATTAATATATTTTATACAACAAATTTACTACATATTATGCTCATCATGGTAGTGGAATCTCATTCAATAGATTGAGTTAAATTATGACACTAAAATGAAATTTAATAGTACCTTTATAGAGCCTTATGGATTTTGTACAAGTAAGACTATGACAAACTATACCGTCTAAATGACTAATTTAAAATTTATGAGTTCCTTAACAAAATAATTTAACCCATAAATCCTGATATCAGTGGTAGGATTATACCACATAAATGGTCACTGGTACATGGGTTATTATATTTTCTTGCTAGGAACATTCTGGAATCAAACCATGTTAAAGGCTTTTGGATCAATTTGGACTTAGAAAAGTGAAAACTAAATATTCAGTAAATTTTAAGGCATAAAAGGGATTCCAAACTATCAAGAGTATCAAAATTATTATTATTATTATTATTATTAAAAGACTAGACACTCATACAGGATTTATGATTTCTATATCTGACAACTAAGGCATAAATGCCAATGATCTGCAGGTTCTTAAGTGATCTAAATGCAAGTTTTATTTTAATCCTTTATATTATTGTCACTTCATTCTTAATTACTCTTTATTTTATTTTATTTTATTTTCACGATTATTTTTATTTAAATTACTTGATGGTAATAAATATATTTACACTCTTCAATGAATTTTATAATTTAAAAGATAGAGGAAATTCATGTAAGAATCCAGTAGCCATTAGCGTGGGTAAAAGTCTTGGTGTATCTTGTTGAAATGAATGATTAAAGATGTATCCAATAAAAGGGAAACAGGTATAAATTATTGAGATGTATCCAGTGAAGGGATACAGATGTGAGATATTGAGAGGCATCAAGTGAAGGGATACAGATATGAAATATTGAGATGTATCTGGTAAAGGGATACACATATAAATTATTAAGACGTACCTGGTAAAGGGATACATTATGAATTATTAACACATACCTGGTAAATGGATATGAGTATGATGATTTTAGTTCTTTGCTTGATACTCACTTCATATAAAATTATATTATCAAAACTTGTTGTTTGTTAAAAATTCCAAGGTCTCTATTATTTTCCTTTCTGCTTACTTTGTTATTTATTAATTCACTAAGTCAGTGGTGGACTTACACCTCTCCCTTTAATATTTTTTAGATCAATAAGTGCTAGTGAAGTTACCTTGGGAATTTTCTTATTGTCAAGACTTTTTGGTATGTTAATCTAGGTTAATCACAGTGTATGTCTAACTCTAAGGAGGTGACTACTAGATATCTATTGTTGAGGATTTTATGAAATGTTGTAAGCCTTGTGTAGGCTATTTCATTATTTTACCAAATATATATATATTATAAAATTGTTGAATTACATTTCAAAGTGTGTCAAATGTTTATCATTGATATTTTTTATAAAACATAAGTAGGAAAAAAAATTATTTTAGTTTGGCTGGGCTAAAATGATTTAGACTATGCACCGGTCACGACCAATAAATTTATGACGTGACAAAAATGTTTGAGCAACAAGAAAGTCTCAACTTTCTTTATCACTTACTAATCTGTAAAATGTCAAAGAGAAATGTGTAAGTTTTCCACTGATTTAGTGAATGCATAAATAACAAAGTAAGTGAAAAGGAAATAATAGAAGTTTTAAAGTTTTTAACAAACATTTATTTAAGTAAAGAAATAATTTTTCGATAAAATAAAAATACCATTTCCAAATCTTATAATTTTGTATAAAGTAGGTATCAAGGAAAAAACCAATATCATCATAGTCATATTCCTTTATCGAATATGTTTTAACAATTCATACGATATATCTTTACCGGATACGTCTCAATATCTTATACTTGTATCTCTTCACCAAATTTTTCTTAATAACTCATACTCGTATCCCTTAATCGGATACATCTCAATATCTTATATTTGTATCCCTTCACTGAATACATCTTAATATCTCATTTTTGTATCTATTCACTAGATACATCTTAATATTTCATACCTATATTCCTTCATTAGATACATCTCAATAATTGATACTCATATCCCTTCACCAAATACGTCTTAATATTCATTTCAATAAGATGCACCAAGGCCATTATCCCCCTAACGGCTACGGGGTTCTTAAATGAATTTTCATCTATTCTTTAAATTATAAAATCCATTGAATATAAATAAACTATGTAAATAGGATACATAAATAAATAATTTTATTTAAACATATTTATTACCATAAACTAATTTAAATAAAAATAACCGAGGATAAAATAAAATAAAATAAAATAAAGTAAAGAGTGGTTAGGAGAAAAGTGACAACAATATAAAAGATCTAAAATGAAAAATACAAAAATGCAACAATCACATAAAATAAATTTAGATAAAATAAAGGAAGCAATTATAATTAAGAATTTTACCATAATTTTTCTGCTTTCATATAATACTACTTCCTTATATTTTATAATTTTCACTTTACACTTCTCATATACCAAGTGTCTGTCATAATAACAATAATTCATAAAATTTGATAATATCATTTGTTATTGTGTTATTTTTATATCCGTACATATTATATCATATATACGCAATTCAAAAGTTCAAAAGAATATAGATTTGTTTCCCCATAAAACACTAAACATGGAATAAGGAAAGTGAAAGTTGGCTAGAAAATAAAGACATTGAATAAAATGAAAAGTAATACCTTGCTAATTATATATTCTCCAATCAGGATCGATAGTAGAGATCCCTTATTCTCGCAACACAACCTAAATTAAAAAGGTCTCCACAAAGCTATCTCTCACAAATATGAATGCTCCTTTGACGGCCTCTCTTCTAGTTTGAATGAGAAAATTAAAAAATTTTCATGCTATTTATAGAAATTTTCAAGTAATGCTTGGCACTGTGCAAATAGTAATGCACTGGAATTTGAATAGTAACCACACTAGAATTTGCACAATAACTACATGTTTTTGCCAGAATTTAAATAGTAACCACGCCAATATTTGCATAGTAACAACAAGTTTTTGCCAACATTTACTATGCAATGGTTAAAAATATTTTTTTATCTCTAAAAATTTTTTCTTTCCATTTTAGTCCCTAAAAATAAAGTAAAATTATAATTTATACCCTAAATACAATTTTTTCCTTTCATTTAGTCCACACAATTCTACTTTATTTTTATATTGTTATTCTTAAAATCCACACACACACACACACACACACACACACACACATATATATATATATATATATTTATTTATTTGTTATTACATTCTCTCCCCCATAAAAAATTTGGTCCCTGAATTTTAGAGATGTTACTTACCGTTTAGAGGTTAAAAGATGGGGGTATTTGTCATGACCACTTCGACCATTCAAGTTATTTCTTCATCAGTGTAATTCTATCATAACACTTGGATTGAAGCTATATCTTTGTTCCTCAGTCTCTTGACTTGTCTGTTGGTCATAAAAAATTTAAATTACAAATATAATTATATTATTATGATTCTAATACATTTTACTTGCAATTAACAGTAAATAATGTATTACATTGTAATTAAAAATAGTTAACTCTACTTTCAAATTTTTAAAAATTTTTAATTGCATAGCTTAAAATTTATTATATATATATATATATATGTCTATTTAATATTTACTTTAACTTGTTTACATTATTATTACTATTAAAATTACTATTATTTTAAATTTTAATTTCTTTGAATTTCTATATTAGTAAGTATTTTAATGGCAAAGCATGCCTTTAATTTTCTTTTAATAAATTTAATCTCAACGCTTTCTAAAAACTTTTAAACTCAATGTCTACCTTATTAATTATAATTAAAAGTTCTATGATTCAAGTATATTTTCTTAATGATTTTTTTTATCATTTCCTAGTTCTATAAATTTGGTTATATTTAATAGCTATTTATTAATAGATGTAAACTCTTACGATACTACGTTACGATTTTACATTACAAGTCTACACCCTCTTTATGATTCTGCCTAAACTCGTGAGATTGACAACATTGGTTTTGATTGAAGGACATAAGAATAAGGTAAATATTTCCAAAGTATAAATACATGGAAAATAAGATGCACACTTGCATAATCTAGTGGAAGAGCCAGATGATATGTTATAGCGCCTATCCTCTCTAGAATCTCAAATGATCTAATGTATGTAGGAATTAACTCTAATATATTTCAATTCTTACCTTAAATTTCTTGAAATTATGTTTTTGTCTCTGTAATTCTTAAAATTATAATTTTGCCCCTAGTTCAAAGCTAGTCTTTTTTTTCCTAAATAATTTATTTATTAAAACTCATGGAATTAGAGATGTTACATTATATATTATTATTTCTTTTATTTTTATTTTTATTTTTATTATACATTTATTTATTTATTTTTATATATTTTACTTGACCAGTGTTAGGGTTTCGTAGTACCTTGTTTCCAACGGCCTTCTCCTCCTCTCTTTTCCTTTTCCACTCACTCAAGTTGCTCAGTTCTTTAGGCTTTAATCTCCTTAGTCGACTTATCGTTCATTTCCTTCTTCAGCATATCACCGACACTTCTATATTCTTTCTACTTAGCTTTTTTGTAGTTGTAAGTATGCAATTATTCTCTTCATTGGCTTCTTTTTTCTGTTATACATCCATGAATGCTCCATATTGAAATAATTTACAAATAGGTTCCTTTCTCTTTCACTTTGGCAGCTATGTACCACATTCACGCTCTCCCTTTCATCCAGTTCACCTCTGCCCATCAATCAAAGACATTCAAGGTTGTCGATGCTTGTCCGACGTCCCTGTACCTACGCCAACCTAGGATCGTCCTTCCTCAATCTTGCTTTGGCAAGAAAACATGACATTTCCAACGGATCAACATCTTGCCAATTTTTAAGAACTTTCGGTCAAATTGGTGTGTAGAATTTTTTTAATTTTTAAATTCCTGTCCCTTTTGAACTTTCAATTCAGTGAATTACCACTTGGATTTGAAGTTGTTTTCTCCTCTAGCATTTTTTTTCTCTCATCTTCGGCATCGATAGAGGGTTCTCATTTCAATGGTCAACCAAAGATTAAATGATAAGTTTTTATTATTACTATTATTATATTATTTTAGTGTTTTCCTATGTTTTCTCTACTAATTCATCTATTTTGATAGGAATGATGATTGCGTAATTGATCCTTCATTTGGAAAAGTATATTTTATTCTTTTTCTTCTTCTTCTTCTTCTTTATCTTGTTCTTTTCCTTCTTATTCTTTTTCTTCTTCTTTTTCAAGAGTTCAAATGGTTCTTGTAGCTTGACTATCTGATTGAGGATAATATGTGGTGCTAAAATTTAGCCTATTTCCATAAGTTTTTTGTAAACATGTTCAAAATTCAGAAGTGAATCTTAGATCCCTGTTTGAGACAATGCTATTGGGTATTTATTGACTTCTCACTATCCCATTAATGTAATTTTTATTTTTTTTATGTCTTATCTAGGGTATGGTTAGAAAAAAGTGAGTAAACTTAATTAGTTTATCTAAGATGATCTAAATTGAATTATAACCTAAACACAATAACCACACGTTTTTGCACTATGCAATGGTTAAAATTATATTTTTACCCCTAAAAATATTTTTCTTTCCATTTTAGTCAATAAAATAAAGGTAAAATTATAATTTGTACCCTAAATGCTATTTTTTCTTTCATTTTAGTCCATGAAATTCTATTTTATTTTTATATTGTCATTCTTAAAATCCATACATACATATATATATATATATATATATATTTGGTTATTACAAAACTGCTGGCCCATCATGCAATTTAATGAAAACGCTCAACCATATAGGCCTACCATGTCAAATATGATATATAACTACGATCATGTAGAGGTTGAGAGTTTGGACGAAGATGACGAAGACAATGATGACAACCACTGATTAATTTTATTTAATGTTATATTATGTACAATTGTAATAAATACATATGCACTTATAATTATAATAATGAACTTTCTTATTGCAAAATTGTTTTAATGAAATTAATTTACATCATATAATTAACAAATTTATTCTCTCCATATCAAACTAGCATCCAAGGTTAAATCTTATTATATTCTTCCTTAAATGACACTGGTATTACATTTCAAACTACAATTATATATATGGTTAAATTTGAATTAAGAATTACCCAAAACATTCTATTACATTTAAAAATAAAATTATATAAGCAGATTTTCCAACCATGTTACGTTCGGAAACTATGACCATAAAGTAGTCAAAATTTTCCACCCAAATTTCAGTCAGAAAATCTGGTTGGAATTTCCAACCATTATTCCGTAGAAATTTCCTATTGCTATTCACCAACTTCTTGCCAATCTATGATTTAGGGTTTTTTTTTGCAATTTATACGATTATCGTCCTTCCTTCAACATCCTTCTATACTCATTATTTTCCTAGTTTTCACTTTTTCAATATTTTATTGTATTAGGTTATCTTCGTTCTTCTTGTTGTCTCCTATTTTTGTCCCTGATATTTTACAATTTTCTGCTTCAATCGTTTTCCAACGTTTCTTCACTCCCAATCTTTCCAAGGCTTCCTGTTGCTTTACAGGGCTCTGTTATCATATTTAACTAATATTTATATGCCTTTTTTGGGTTAAAAAGTTAAATAAATAGCAAAATTGCCAATTTAATTACTATTAAAACTTAATATATATCAAGCAATCAAGTGGGGTTATAATGCAAATACAAAAACAAATTATCTTATAGTTTAGGGGTTTTATTTTTTATTTTTTAATTTTATCATTATTTAATCTTTTTACTGCATCCAACACATGGCTCTCATACATTAGTACACGCAGTATAAGGCAGGTGCCCTCAAATACTTGAGGGCATCGAAGAATCCACCTAAAACTCATCGTCCTACATGTCTTTTGGAACTTCAAGTTCAGAAAAATACAATAACAAAACAACCACATGGAAGCCAAATAAATAATAAATAAATAAACAGTACCAATTTCTCTTTATATGTCATGGAACTAATAGATCATGCAATCTGAATTTTAATCAAACACACTTATGTGGTAGTTGATTTAGTGTACTAATCCCAATAAAATCATTCAGAATGAAAAATAGTAACTGATACACCAAATCAGTTGCTATATTAGTGTGTTAAAACCAGTTATGTTTCTTGGTCAATAGCCATTCATTGTTCACAACGAAGTAATATTTAGCCTCTATACTTCAAATAAGCTTAACATAATGAAGAAATGAAATTTTTAATACTAAATAACATTAGTTGCAAACATTATAATTACCTCCTTCATCTTCGCTGGTATGTTTTCCTCTTGGCAGACTTGCATGGCATCCATACAAACATCCCGTGAATGATCACAATATACTGACCTTAATTACCAGATCAAATCAAATCCTACAAGCAAATAACGTTAAATTAAAAATCAAATTAAAATGACTGCTCTATAATACTTGGGGATAGCCAGACACGTATCTATTCAGCGCTCTTCTATCTTTTGTTCCTCTTTTGCTATACGAGACAACAGATGGTCCAAACATGCACTGTTCAATGCTTTTAAACAGGAACAGACACTAAAGTTTTGGTATTAGGAAAAATATCTGAGCGTTGAGAATGACACATCGTTCTTACTCGTTCCACACCCTATTTTTGGCTAGAATATAGAATATGCTGCACAAATATATTATTATACTTGGCCTATTTACTTCTCTTGATTAGGGAGGACGAGTCACTAAATAGTACAATGAAAGATCATGCCTCGTTAGCCTTGTGAATGCATGCTATTTGGTTCCCATCTTGTATAAATGCATGCAACTGTTTACGTAATAAGATATAGAAAAACTACCACTTTGCTTTCTCTTATAAACTTACTTTCTCTGAATCCATATATAGAAAAACGATCACCAACCTCTCGTAAAATATTTCGCTCGTATGTGCAAGAATTTCTCGTGTGTTCGGTCACCAAATATATATTACCAGAAAACTCCAAACCCAAAAAGTTTCCTTTATTTTTTTTAGCTGAAAATTCACTCTTCAGCTTCGAATTCAATTGATTTCCGAACCCAAGCTACGGAATTTCATATTCTTTCTTCTCATGGATTGTGCCCACTTCGATGGCTCCCCCGCTGATGCGTACTGGCTTCTGCCCAACGCCTCTCTTTGATTCCATTGTGGCATTATTTGATTGCTACCGCCATTGCTTTTAGTGCATTTGTTTACAATGTGTTGGAATTCCATTTCCTTGAAGATCTTTTCACCGGACTCATAGGCTCTCCCGTGGCGTTAACGTACAACTCATGCTCTGAAATATATGAAGGCGTTGTTTCCAAGTGTTCGCTTCTTCGTGGCAGGTACTACTAACCTCGTCTCATTCATTTTCTTTTCCCTGGCTTTTTTGGGTAGCCAATCGAGTAATCAAATTTGTGAAATCTCACTGTTCGGGATTGAGCGCTTTCTGTTGATGAGAATCTAATTATTCAGGTATTTGGTGACGCCCTGGCTTTCAAGCCCTCATGTGCAGACTTGTTTTATAAAGTTTTTCGGAAGGCCCCCTGTTTTCAAGCGCAGAAGGTTTCGATTTCACTTCGCTTTTATTTTTTCTTCATACAATTTGCTCTCACCTTCAGTTTTTGCTTTATACAATTTAGAAACATCTTGTATGTGACATTTATACATGTTGCTCTTGGAAAGTTAGACTATATTTGATCCAAAAAGCCTCCCCTTGTTGCGTTTGTTTATGTCTACTAGTTTGTTCTAATTGGTGTACCACATTCCCTTTTTTCTTCTTCCAGTATCATCAAATGACTTCATGCGTTCAATCTGGAAGAATTCTGATATTTGTACTAGTAAATTAAGTTGCTAAGAACTGACTCGAGTGTTAATATATTTTTGAACTTTTGCATATTCTTTCCTTTCCTGGACTAAGTTAAGAAACAAGCCACATCGTATCAACATTAGTGAATATCAACAAATAGAAAAAGTTTTTCTTAATGTTATAACACAGGTTAAGTGACTTAAGGCCCATTTGGTTGCTAGAATTAAGGTGAAGGAATGAAAATAGGAATAGGAAACATTCCCATTCCCATGTTTGGTTAACAAATTAAGTTTTCATTCTCATTCCTTAGAAAACATATTCTCCCTTATATAAAAGAGAGTTCTCTCCTTAGATAAAGTTATGGAATGAGATTGGTCTCATAAAAATAAAAATATGCTTGACAAAAGTACTCCTACTTATAATAATTTTCAAACAAAAATATCCATGTGATACATCAAAACCCTAATTTATTATAATTTATTTAATTATTTATTATTAAATTGTTATTTTTAATTTATTATTATTTTATTATTAATATTATTAATTTATTAAATATATATTGTTATATTATTAATTAAATATATATTAATATATAATCATATTATTAATTAATAACTTGAAGAAATATCTGCCTTTTTTTTTTTAGTTTTATAATAAGGGATAATATAATCAAATATGGACGTTACCTAATTAATTCTTATATGTAATCTACTAACTAAATGAAGTAATAGTAGACATGCTCATTCTCATTCCTTCCTAATCAAATAACATTTTAATATTCTCATTCCCGCTCCCACTCCCATTCCCATTCTCATTTTCCTTTACATTCTCATTGTATTAATTTTAACAACCAAATGGCACTTACTCATCCACCTTCAGCATTATTAATTTTGCTGTTCAAATGTTCAAGTTCTTCCTTTTCCCACCCCCCTTTTCCCTTTATGATTTCTTGGTTAGTGAAGGGGATAGAGGTGGATGTTAGGCAGTAATCTTCTTGTCCATTAGTTTTAAGGTTGTATGTTGCATTTCATGAGATTTTTCTGGCTAAGCATCAATACTTAGCAAACAAAGTTGTATTTTGTTTGATATTTATCTGACACTTATATCATATGCGACGTGACACTTCAAATTGCATTTAAACAAAACATCTTATTGTATCAGTGCTTGTATTGGGTCGTTCTTTATATATCAGTATCTCTTTGCTTTCTGGTAGTCTCAATATTGCATTATGGGTTTCATCTAACAATTGCTTATATTATCTTTCAGACAAATATATGATGCTTCTGATGGTGGAACCATTGCTTTGGACTGGTTAACGAGCTCTGACGGTATATATGAAACATATGATCATTGACTGCTGTTCTAATATTCGACATGCATGTTTAAAGTGTCTGTATTTAAATCAATATGCCTCTAACTTTAGTACTTGCATGATTCAAGGTTGACTGATTTGTGACTGCTTTATCATTTTGTTCTTGTCGTGTGAGATGTTTTCTCATATTCATTCATTGCTAGAACTTTCCTGATGTTACAATTATTTTATTTTGAACTTAATGTTTTTCTTGTGTCAAGTGATACGAGAAGCCTTTGTTTATTTAAATTTTTAATTTTTGTGCTTAATCACTTTACAGTGTCAGATGGTGCTCTCCATAGGGATGATCATGTTTGTAATGATGACACTACTCCTCTTGTTGTAGTAATTCCTGGTCTAACAAGTGACTTCATCTGCTGTAAGTGATATTATGTATCTGTGTATGTATAAGTGTTTTATTGTATAAATCCCCCCTCTCTTGGTCTTCTCTTTCTGGATGAGACTTTACTAAAGTTTCTTAGGTTTTTGCTATCAAGTTTTGCAATATATACTATTAAAGAAGATTTTCCTTGGCGTTGTGGACCTAATTTAAGATGGGTGCCCAATCTGTTGAAGAAATTGGAAGGCGCACACACTTTGTGATAAAGGCACATTCAGGTGAAGAGGAGTGAACTACCCTGAGAAGAAAAAAGTTTGATGGACGCTGAATCTACCAAATTTAAAATTATCTACTCTCAAATAAATATTTATATTACAATAATGACAAGTAGGGTCAAATTATAAAGATTGACAATTTTAACAACTAAAAATAACTAAGAACAACATATAAAAGAATGGAAAAAGTGAAGGTTTATCAAATTAAAAATAATACTAATAATAACTAAACCAAAAAAATTAAACAAGTATTTTCAAAATAAGTAATTCAGAATTCAAGCAAATTAAAGTAAAAGAAACTTTAACGAAAGATAAACTTTTAACTAAGGTAGTGTAAAATTTTCTAAGTTGATCTTAGGCGTGAGCATGGCTCCAGATAATTTTTTCTTTCTTAACAAATGGCTATGGCTGTTAAAACACTTTAACAACCTAGGCTTTAAGTTCTTAATCCAACATCTAATTAATCAACAACCTTAAGTGTGCATTTAGAATTTAATTAACTAACTACTTTAAGAATGAAAATCCACCATTTCTAACCTACTAAAGCATAAAACATGTTAAGTAAATTATCATTCATATTCCATTAATGCATAAAAAAATGTTCATCAATCCCTACACTAATTTTTCACTTGTATTAATTAAAGTAAATAATTATGGATTTACCTCAGCCAATTGACATACAATTAATTATGAGCAAGGTAAACAATGGGTCATAATCATCTATACACCCATAATGAAACAATTAAAATGGGAATATAAATAACCAAAATGAAAAGAAGAGAAGAGAAAGTTATGATAATCTCTCAACATTGAAGGAACCACACAAAATCCCTTATTAAATAATGGAGTTTAATTATCCATAATCATCAACATCTAAAATTCGTGCTAAAATTTCATATACAAAGCTGAAATTCAAGCTTTCTCTCACTAAATTCAAAAGAGAGAGAAAGGAAAAAGAAGACAAAAAAACCTAACTCTAAAAGTGTATCTTCTAAAAAGGAAAGAAAATGACCTAATGACTAAAATCATTCACCTCCCTTCACTTATCACTAATTTTACCTAATAAAAACGTGGAAATATCTCCCGAAAATCTATTTTGGAACTACCCAAGCTCTTTGCTATGTTTCCCAACAAGAGAAATCTATTAAAGAAGATGAATTGTCCATTTTCTGTTTTAAAATCAATGTCCTTAGCTCTGCGCACAGCTTATCTCTTTGAATCTAACTCAACAGGAGTGTAAGAATCAAGGTTGTCAAACTCGCGAGTTTAGGTAAAATCGTTTGAGGGAGGTAAACTCGTAACGTAGAATCGTAACGTAGAATCGTAAGAGTTTACCTATAATTAAAAAATAATTATTAAAACATACAATTATATAATTAAAATCAATATTTTTAAATTTAGACTAATAACTAAAACTACTGAATGCAATGATTAATAGTTTATTAGTTTGATTATAGTTGAATAAGTGATAATTAAATATAGATATTTTTTAAAATTTTATATATTTAAATCTAAATATAATAACTACTAATAATCAAATACTAGTAATTTTAAATTTGAATTAAAATTATTTATAGAGTAATAAATATAATTATTAAAGATTACCTTATCAAAATATGTCAAAAGATAATAACAGATAACTTTTCAAGTCATGACTAATAAAAATTTTAAAATAAAATTTCTATAAATAAAAGTCAATAATAAATATATATAATACATTACAAATGATAAACATAAATTTTTTATTGGTTATGTGGTAATAGGTGATGAACTTATTCTAAATGTTTGGGTTTAAGTATATGGAGATGTTTTCTTTTAAACTAAGAAAATAAAGTCCAAATATATATAATACAACACACATACATAACGAATGGTAACGTTGGCTCAGCGGAAACGCACGATTTTCCTGTGCTGGCATGTCATGGGTTCGAATCCTGGAAGTGGTTCTGTTTTTTTTTTTTTTTTTTTTGGAAAACAATGGTACTGAGTCAACTCGTCCGAGTTGGGACGAGTTAAGAACCGAGTTTGACCGATTTTGACCGAGTTTGACCGAGTTAATCACCGAGTCAAAGCGATTCTGAACTGGTTCCGAGTCAGAAACCGAGTTGACTCGAAATGCTTACCTAAAAACGCAAACTCGGCGAGTCAACCGAGTTGACTCGCGAGTTTGATTACATTGGTAAGAATTGCTCTTGGCTTGTTTCAGCTCAAATTTCAATAATTTCAACAAGCTCACCTCCTTAATATGAAACCAATTAAAACAAACATAAATAACTTGATTTTCTAAGAAAAACACTAAAAATATAATCAAAATAAGACTGAAAATATGCCAAAATTAAAACCTAACAAATTCCCCCACATTTAAACCATGCTTGTCCTCAAGCATATTTCACAACACAACTCAAAATGATATTTAGCTCACTTTAAAACAACTCAATCAAACAACAGTCATCCCAATGCATTTCACTAGCCAACAAGAAAAGATAAATCAAACAAAGAACTTCTTCACACCTACTAAGAAAATTAAAAGCTTCCAAAAAGTGAAAATAAACATGAAACACAAGGTTTATATGTCAACAATAACATGCATCAAGAGATTCAACATTCTACATATCCCAACATCAAAATAATAGCTTTTGAACATGTTAAATAACATACGCAACACCTTTAAACAAGTAATGGAAACACAAGAGTAACTAAAAGTGACTTAGATGGTAAATTCATTTCATTTATGTTCACTTATTACATTGCAGCAAACACACTTCTCTTTTTTTTTTTTTCTTTTTTTTCTTTCAAGGAACAAAATATTGGTAGTCTTTTGACGCGAAAGTGGAAATTGGTGATACTCACACCTAGTTAATTAGCCAACCATCACTCTTACCTTATTCTTTTTTCTTTATCTTATTTAAGCACTTTCTGGTCTTGCCTAGAGTGTCTCAAGCCTTTTGATGCAAAGATGGATATTGGTGATACTCATATCTAACTACTCAGCTTACCACAGCCTTAAGTGGCTACTAGCACTACTCACAATCACTTTAAAGTGATCAGTGGAGTAAAAATAAATGTTCAAGTATTCTTAATCATTCTTTTATTTTTTTTCAGAAGAAGGAAAGGTAAATCTAGAAATTTAAATGCTCAAAAAGTTCTAAAAAAATGCTTAAATTGCCAACATTCAACAAGTCATTAATTTCTAGCAAGTTAAAAACAATTCTAAGATGGTGGTGACCAATAATTAGGCATACATACAACTATTTCCATTTATTCTTAAGTGTTTCATGTCTAAAATACATCTAAAAAGCAGTTAACACATATAGTAATTAGGAGGAAGCAAATTATTTAAATTATCTTAACTAAATGGCAAATTCAATGCATCAAAGACATAAAATGAGTTGTTTAAGTAAGCTGTCCATATTTCAACAAAAAAATTTCATGCTCAAGTGACAATATATAGGTAAAAATGTGGGAGGGAAAACCAAAACAAAACTCAAACTAAACTAAACAAAAATTAGAAAGTCAAGCACCAATTTAGCTAAAAAATAATATACTCCTCCCCCACACTTAAATCATATCTTGTCCTTAATGTGTAAATAAATTAAGCTCAAAGTAAGGAGAAAAAGAAACTTCCCTGATGATGTTGTTACTAATATCCATGAAGTTGGGGTCAGATTGTTTTTATTCAAGTGGAGCCTATGCAATCATCCTTGTTCACTATAATCTTTTGGTCACTACTCTTATGACATCTACAAAAAATAATGCTTAAGAGTAACCAAAGGACATGAATAACACTTGAAAGAAATGGCAACCAATTAACACAGTCAAATACTAGAGTCCAACAAACAGAAATGATGAAATCAATAGCATTAAAACCATTGATGAACCATCATCACTCTTCTTATATCATTCCTGAAAAGGAAAATATAATCAGAAAGGAAACTTTCTTAACAAAATTGAAACAAAATGTTTTATAACCATTATCACTATCAAATGCTTCCTTTGATAAATATGAACAAAAATATGCTTTTTTTTAATGTAGAGATGCTTCTTTTTTTTTTTTTTAGATTGAAACGTTAGGTGGAAGCTTCGAAAATAGAGTGAGTGGAGAAAAAAAAGAGATGCCAAAGAAAGTTGAAGATGACAGAGGCGTCGTGTTCTTCCGGCATAAAGAGTGGGCTTCGAATGGAGATAGGGAGGAAGCTGATTATGAGAAGAAACACTTGTGAGATGCACAAACTACCAAATCTGAATGGAGATTAAGGGATTAGTCAGTGAAATCATGCTTTGAAGGGCATAGGTGAACAGAAATGATGAAAAAAAGAAATGTCGATGATGATATATGTGGCTGAGAGCTCTGAACGATAATGTGAGTTTAGCTATCATGAGTGAAGATGGGAAAAAGAAGGGATGAAGGTTGAATAGAAATGGTGAAGATCCTTGCCCTTGCCAATGATAAAGTCGAGCTTCAAAATCAATTTGAAGTGAACAGAGAGCTGCGAAATAGGGGCAAACTGGAAATCAAAGTTTGGGGCGTCTAAAATGGAAGTGGCCAACGAAAATGGAGGTAACTGAAGAGGATGACGTTGCCCGCAAACTCGAATAGGGGTGGGTGTTGAGTTGAATAGGGATGACTTAAACAAAGACCATGGCAGAAGAGGGGAAAACGTCGACGTAGAGTAGCGGGTTTGGAATCAGAGATGAACAAATCAGGAAGAAGTAGCTTTGAAGTCAAATGGAGAAGATACCAGTGAGCTTCTGAAGCTTCACATCAAAGTAAATGGCCACTGAAAATGGAGAAGGAGCAAAGAACACTGGTAAAAAGCTATGTTAGCACAAACAAGAGTGAATAAAGGCTGGAGCTTCAAAATAGTGGCAAAAAACGCTAAAAGAATGAAGCTAAACCGACCGAATATGTTAGAGTTTGAACTAAGAGAAGAATGAAGCTTACCAGTGTGAATGGTGGCTGGTGGGGTTTCGGACAGAGAAAAAAAAGGGAAGGGAAAGAGAAGGAATGGAAAGGGTAAACGGGTAAAGGTAAGTAAAAAATGATAAAAATGAAATGTTAATGGTAAAAAGAGAAAATAAAAAGAAAATAAGTAATTGAGAAAAAGACAACTCATTTTAACTTTTGAAGTACCCATATCTTCATTTTTAATATAAACTCTCTCTTCAACCCACGACATTAATTAGATCACTATTAAAAAGCAGCTCTTATTCAAAAAAGTGGGATTTGTAGGGAAATTTAAAAAAAAAATTAATAAGGAAGAAGATAGAAAGAAAAAATATATATATCTTAAGGCATAGGTACATCTATGAGTACAAAAAATAAAATAAAATAAAAGGAACTGGCTTAAGACATGGGCATGGTACACTGAAATTAAAATAATATATAATTAAAAAGAGAAGAGGTTTAAAAGAGACATACATAGGACATAGAATAATTTAAATAACTAAAAATAAAACTAAATGAAAAATTAAACAAAAAGAAATAAAAATTTGATAAATTTAGGTTGCCTCTCAAAAGCACCCTTGTTTAATGTCATAGGCTAGACATTCTTGCCCTTTAACCTAAGTCTTTCAAGGTGATTTGTTTCTCAATGACGGGCAAGGAAATATGTTGATAAGTGAACAAATTCTTTGATCATTAGTTCTCTTATCTCAAAATCAAGCTCCTGCAATAGAAGAATCTACTGAATTAATTTTTCTTTTGTTTTCTTCTTTTTTAGTATATGCTTCTAAGCTTTCTTGGGTATATGATACCTCAACTGAGAAACCACTTTTTCAACTTTACCACCAATCTTAAACTTTTCATCAACTTTGGCTAGATTATCAGAAATAATGTTCTTAGGCAGTGCAACATCCACTTCTTTCTTGATATTTAACTCAATTGTTTCTTCCTCTTGAGGACTAATAATGTCTACACAACAAAGAGAAGATACCTCATTTAGATATTTCTCTACATCATAGATATTAAACTTAATAGCTTCTCCATCAAACTCCATGGAGAGAGTACCCTCATACACATCAATCTTGTAAGGATTCTCATTGGCTAACCCTCTAAACTTGGGCAGAAACTAGATTTTAACTTTAAAGGTGTGTCCGAATCCGCATTAGTAATGCATAAGGTTGGTTGATTCATTGGTAAAGCGATGAATTCGCTTAATGTCCTTTGTCTAGCCATTTCTTGAATTATTGGTTTAACTTCAATGGGTGACTCAACAAGTTCCAAAAATGGTTCTCATTATTCACTTAAAACTTGATGAGTTGTAGAGCTTGAAAAGGAAGCTTTAGAAGGTTGCTTTTTCTTCTTGGTGGTTCTTTTTAAGTTTCTAGCGATTTTCTTAATCTCAAGATCAAAGTAGAATTCTTCTCCACATTCTATCCTGGTCATCAAAAGAGTTAGAATTAGTCAAAACCAATCCCCGGCAATGGCACCAAAATTTAATGGGTGCCAAATCCACCAAATTTAAAATTACATACTCTCAAATGAATATTTATATTGCAATAAGGATGAGTAGGGTTGAATACATAGAGATTGACATTTCCAACAATTAAAAACAATCATGAACAACACATAAAAGAATAGAAAAAAGCAGGGGGTTTATCAAATTCAAAACAATACTAATAATAACTAAACTAAAAAAAAATTAAACAAGTATTTTTAGAGTAAGTAATTAAGAATTCAAGCAAATTAAAGTGAAAGAAACTTTAATGAGAGATAAGCTTCTAACTAAGGGAGGTAGTGTATAGTTCTTTTCAGTTGATCCTTGGCGTGGGCACGACTCCGAATAACTTGTTCATCTTTCTTGGTAAATGGCTATGGTTGTTAAAACGTTATAGCAACTTAGACTTTCTTGAGTATGTTGGCTAAGGGCAGCACCTAATCCAAGCTTTAATTAATCAACAACCCTAGGTATGCCCTTAGAATTTAATAGACCAACCGTTTTAAGAATGAAAAGCCATCATTTCTAACCAACTAAAGTATGAAGCATGTTCAGTAAATTATCATTCATATTACATTAATGCATAAGAAAGTGTTCATTAATCCCTACACTAATTTTCCACTTGTACTAATTAAAGTAAACAATTATGGATTTACCACAACCAATTGGCATACAATCAATTATGGGCAAGATAAACAATGGGCCCTAATCATCTATCCACCCACAATAAAGCAATTAAAATGGAAATATAAATAACCATGAAGAGAAGAAGAGAAGAGAAAGTTAAGATAGCTTCACAACATTGAAGAAACCTCACAAAATCCCTTAGTTAGAATATAGAGTTTAGTTACCATAATCATCCACATCTAAAATTCGTGCTAAAATTCCATATACAAAACTAAAATTTGAACTTTCTCTCACTAAGTTTAGAAGAGAGAGAGAAAGGAAGAAGTAAAAAAAACCTAGATCTAAAGTGTGTCCTTTTAAAAGGAAAGAAAATGACCTAATGATTAAAATCCTTCAACTCCTTTCATTTTCCACTAATTTTCCCTAATAAAAACGTGGAGATTCCTCCCTCAAAATCTGTTCTAGAACCTCCCAAGCTCTTCGTTATATTTCCTAATAACTAAGAGAGAGAAATCTGTCAGAGAAGATGAGTTGTCTATTTTCTGGTTCAAAATTTGCATCCTTAGCTGTGCCTATAGCTTATCTCCTTGAATTCAACTTAACAGCAATGCAAGTTTGCCCTTGCCTTGTTTCAGCCTAAATTTCAACAATTTCAGCAATTTCATCTCCTTAACCTAAAACCAACTAAAATAAATATAAATAGCTTGATTTCTTAAGAAAAACACTAAAAGCATAATCAAAATATGACTAAATATATGCCAAAATTACAACCTAACATGGGAGCAAGCAAAGTCCCATATTATCTTGTTAGATAGAAGTTACGTTATATCTAAACTAATCTTCTCCTAATATTAAACATAATGACATTATCCAAATATAACTAGAAAACAAAGAAATAACTAATGAACTACTTAATTAAAATATATGCATAATAATATGTAATCTCCAACATTTAGTGTCTTAAAGTTTGAAATCAAAATGTGGTGCCAAGTCTACGAGTATGTTCTTTCATTCAATTCAATGAAGAAGGCCTCTTGAGGAAAAAAAAAAAACTCTTTTAATGTTCCCCCACTACCCAACAAGATACCACAAGTTTTTATGTTTTTTTGTTTGGTTTGAAGTGGAATTCATTCTATTTGGATAATACATGATTACAGGACTTGTATTATATTTAAGGCCTTAGGTACTAATTTAAATATCTTTTAATTTAATTTTTCAATCAACATATCTAGGACCTGCATCTTTTAGTAAATTTAGTAGTTTAGTGGTAAAAAGACTCAATATGGATGAAGACAAACACTTTTTAAGTGTCTGATGGTGATCTCCAATTAGGTGAACACTTTTACACTATTTAGGAGTTGCAAATATTACATCTAGGAGCTGGAGATGCCCACATTTAAAATTTTTCCTCAAGATCATATGATGAAGTTTGCATATAATACATGAAAATGTTACTGTAGAATAGTAAGATGAATTCCTTTAACATCAGTAGTTGTCAAATTGGGAAAAGCATAAAGGATGTTATAACTTTGTTGTCTATTCTACTATTAAATGTTGAGCATCCTAGATATTTTCCTTATACCTTCATCATTTAAAAGTTTACTCTTTTCTTTTTTTAGTAGATTGAGATATTTAATTATATTATAATGACATCTTATGGTGTTTTGTCTATAGTTTCTCAAACATCTTGCATTCTATACAGCAAAGCGTGGGTGGGATGTAGTTATTAGTAATCACCAAGGATTGGAAGGTGTTTCGACCACATTTAGTCTTTCTTCAAGCTGAAAAATTTGGAAGACATAACTAAGTACCGTAATTCTTTACGAAAATTATTGTGCAGTTCTTAAGTGTTTACTTTTGTAAGTATACATATTTGCACGCATTTTTATGTGTGAATAAAAGCATATGATTTTATTATTTAAGTAGACACAAACCGTTGTTGTACCTTTTAACAAAATTTATTTTTTTATTAATTTTGAAAACATATATCAAATAGGGCGTAACTTTTAGATGCAAACAATAATATTGGCCAGTAAAGTAGAAAGACAGTTTGTAAAGAGGTGATATAAATATTATAGATTATATTGATGGAGTTTAAAACATTTATATATTGATAGTAATGCTCAAGCAAAAAGGAATACTTCTCAAAAAAGGTATAGGAATATTATCTTAACCTTAGGTAAGCCAAAAAAACTAAAGGCTTCTAACCCATCTTTAAGGTTTGAATAAGAATGTAACACTTATAAAGTTAGCATGTGTGGCACTTAAGTGGTTGTATAAGATTATTCCTATTCTTAGATAAAATGAAGTAAAATAAGTGAATAAATAAATTTAGAAGAAGTGAAAGTATAAATTCAAGGGGTGTAGGTGCATGATCAGATAGTGAGTGTAGTTCAGTGGAAAGGCTTTGGCACCCCAACTTTGATGTTAGGGGTTTAAATCTAAGGTCCTTATTTACTCATACTTTTTTTCCCAGACTTGCCATGTGTCCCTGCCAGTAGAAATTACATATCTACCCCTATTTATTTCCTTCTTCTTCTTCTTCCCCGATCTCTTTCTTCTTTTGTATCAGACTGAAATGCTCTCCACCTCTCTTTGCCTCTTACATTGTTCTACCATCTCTTCCACTGTCATTGTCATTCTTCAACCACTGTCAGTGTGATTCCAACTGTCGCTCATTATTTTCTGGCAAGCAACCCCTTCTCGTCTGTACTTGCATTTTGGTAATCAAGGAGCTTGGATTTAAGCCAAAAATTGGTGAGATTTCATCCAATCTTCATGGGGGTTTGCGATGTATAAGTGATTTTCATAATTTCCCCTCTAATCTAAAGTGTTAATAATTAGTTTTTAAGTTTGAATTAGGGGAAATTTGATTTTTGATTGCCTAGGGTTTGGGAAAGGAAGAAATTTCAAAATTTGTTGTATGTTGTCTTAAAAATCAAACTAAGTGAAGGGGGGAATTATTCTTTTAAAGTTAATTTATCAAGAGTGAATTTTTATGTGAAAAAGGATTACATTATCATAAATTTTGGGTCACTTGGAACATAGTAAGAAATTGAGTTATGGTATGAATTTGATTAGTTGTTAGGTAGTGTGAAGATAAATAGGGGCATAAGAATAAGTTATTATGTAATTTATATATATCTATATATATATATCATTATACATACCCTAGAGTAAAGTGTCTTATAAAGTGCAAAAACAAAAAATGGAATGATGTAGTCACTATGACTTAGAACAAAGATGATAAGAGTATGGAAAAAACTTTGATGGGCATATAAAGTTATATGTGTACACACTATTGAATGTGTTAAGGAGAATAGTGGAAGTCATTAAACTTGTAACTAAGGATTTAGACTTTCTTAAATTATTTCCAATGATAGTTTGCTCTTGAAGAATCTCTAGTGGATTATTGGAAGTAAGGGTATCATAACATTGACATCTAGGTGTAGAAAATATCCAGTGAGGATCTCTAAGCTATTATATTTCTATTTATTAACTTATTACTATTTACTTACAATGTTGGAATCCAAGACATTTGACTAAGCTAATTGAAAGATAATGAAAATTGTATATATAATGCCTCATGGTTATCATATAAGTTAAGAGTATTCTGTATTCTATGGTAGGGACTTACCTTGTGAATTCTTCCCAAGGATTAAGAGGAGAAGTAGGAATAGCTAAAGCATTTCACCAACTAGTAGAGCAATAGCACTCCTAACAGTGTTATATTTTACCCTTGCTTGTGTTACATATTTATTGTTTAGCATTTCAAAGGCTTATATTGGGATTTCGCTAATTAAAATCCTTATATTGCTTAGCAAATAGTTTCACAAGATTTAGATAATTCTCTTAGACTGATTACACGGCATATATGGCATTGCACAATTCTGAATAAGGGAACTTTGTAGCATGAATGGGATACAGTATGATGTATTGACTATCTTATTATTATGAAATGACATTTATACGAAGCAATCAGATAAGTTATAATAAAAACTGGCATTAAATTGATGAGGTAGCGTGAGCTTGCATCATACGACCATCTATGTTAGCATACCTGAAGGTTGTGTGTCCTCAATTAACAATGATAATTTCCCGAGGGCTGTGTACCCTTGATTGATATTGAAAACCAATGGAAGCAAGTATATGACCATTAATTATATACTATACAGTTGTTCTTCTTGTCTTCATTATACATGGTTTACAGGTCCTATGATTTCATTAAAAGTAAAGGATTAAATGTATTCAACTGAAACTTGTCACTTTTATGGCTTATGTAGACAGGGATAAAACTGTTATAACAGGATCCATTGTGAAATAGTTTGTGCATGACAATGCATACTTCATGGTATTAGTACATGTTATGTTTATGGGATGCTACCTATTTATTTTCTCTATTTTCATATAGTCGTATAGAACAACCCCTAAAACACAAAGGGTAGAAAGGGCTCTACCTACATCGTAAGTGACATGATCCCTTACTTTGTTAAGGTATTTTTTCTTTTGTAATAATGTAGTAAAGTGAACCAATATGTATATAAATGTATACAAGCCCAAATGACCACAAGCAGGTCCCTCACCCCCTATTTTATTATAAATTTATGGGTTATTTGTTATATTGAGAGTTGAGCTCTCTTTACTGGACTGTTATAGGTTGACAGGTATTTGTAGAACTCTTGGTAGGTCTCATTTATAAGGGAGACTTTGCCAAAATTTCTATAGAAACCAAGCTGGTAATTTTGCTGATGTTTAAAGTTGTTCCTTGAATATATATATATATATATATATATATATATATATATCAAATGCATATCTTTTATGCTTTTATTTTGATAAATTCATAGAAGTGTTAAATGTTGTCGGCTTGCAGAAGTGGGGCTATCTTCGTAATCTGTGCCGGTTAGACTCCAAGAATTGGGGTATGGCAAAGAATTGGCAAAAGTCAAGTAATACAAGATGGATTGACAAACTAGATCAATTAGCCAGTTGAAGCTAGCTAATCTATGGTAAATGTGTATTTTGATATATGTCTTACTGGATTTCAAGACATTGATAATCAAATTATTACATCTATATGCCAGCAACTCATCCCCTTGCTTGATTGAACGATAAATCACTTTGGTTGAACAAAAGTATTTAGAAGTTTATGCAGAAAAATTCTAGTTTAATTGTTGTCTCTTATACTGATATGTTTTCATGAAGGTTTCTTAAGTCTTTGTAGCAATATTAGGATTGAGGAACAGTTGATAAATTGGTAAGTTTCTATTGTGGAAAAGCTTTAATATTGATATACACTTGAAACATATGCTTTCTTTTGATCATTAGTGCCAATGCTGCAATAAATTGATTCTTTCTCAATGGTTTTACAAAAGTTCATGTAATGCATTTTGTCTACTAATAGTATTCCTTGAAAGTGTTATGTTGTAGCAATGCTTTCGTTTTTCTCTATTAATGTGATCTCTTTTATTACAACCTTTGTAGTCTGATTGCTACTACAATGCTGGATGGACTGAGAATGCCCGTCCATTGATTAACTATCTACATGAAGTGCACTCTAAGGCTCTTCTTTTTGTTGTTAGAACTAGTGTTGGTGCTAATGTTCTTGCAAGATGTGTAGTTCAAGTTTTACACAGTGCTTACATCAAATGTTTTACATACAACCATATCACGTTGAGCTTTCAACTTGTTTTCTGTGGGGTTTGGAAGCTTATAGGTTATTGTGATCTATCTTTTTTGTGATGGTACCATTTATAGCAAGGACCAGCAAACTAAATGACTCTAAACATAGTTGTCAAACTCACGAGTTTATTATCCAAGTTAACAAGTTTACGATTGTATATAAAGAAAACAAGTCAACTCATTATAAACTCAAACTTAGTACAAACTCGAATAAACTCACGAGTTGACTTACCAAGTCTACCAAGTTTACAATTTTAATGTATCAACTAGCTTGTAAAGTTAGCAATATAATAATTTCAACTCAAAACTAAATAAGATATAGATAAGCTTCTTTTCCATAAAGTTTTTACAATATATTTTATTACAAGTTTGAATATGCATAAAAAATAATAAAATTACATTTAATATGTACTTATTAAATAAAATAAAATAAATATTATTTAATTAGTTATATTGAATAATTATTTATGTAAGACAATCTTAAAATATTCATATTGAGTATTACAAATTATGAAATATGAATAGTATTTGTTTGATTAAGTATAATTTGAATTACATTGGAATAATTTTTTAATGTATATAGTATTTAAACTATAAAATCATATATTTTGATAATTATTTATTAATCGAGACAAACTTTTACGAGTCTACGTTATGAGTTTACCTCTCTCTTACGAGTTTACCTAAATTTGCGAGCTTAACCACCTTGTATAAAGTTTTGTAGCAAGTGTTTGATATTTCTTGCTTCACAAAATGCCCTCTGTTATATTAAGGGGTAAATTGAAATTTTATTTGAATTAAAAATTAAAAATTAATGAGAATTTTAGTAAAAATATTAAAATTATAGATTAGGGTTTATAAATACAATTTTTCATAAAATTATAAGTCAATAATTTATGAACTCTTAAAATATAGAAATCAAACATATCCCGCTCAATGGATGTAAAGTCACATCTCTTGTTAAATTTCAACCATACTGTCGTATATATGCATGCATAGTTTTTCATGTCCATAGAAATTTCGCCCTAAATGCAAATTAAAAAAGCGAGAGAGAGGGAAAAAAAAAGCATAAGAGAAATTAATTCTCAACAAAAGAAGATGATGATGACGTGATTCACCAAACCCACGTGCATGTTTTTTCTAAACTCCTATTATTATCTAATTAGTTATTTGTTGGTTTTAAAAAAATTAATTTGTATTATTATATGTTAATATATTTTAAACTATTAGGTTTATTGACAAGATACCATTATAAAAGATCTTTTTTAATGTATAAAGCAACTTTCATTGTTGTTCTTTCTGAAGAACTCTAAGGTATTAAACACTGATAGAATCGCATTTAACTTTACTTCTAACTATGAATGATCTAAATTGTTGAATAAACTCATTCAATCATATATCATTTCTTCTTACTTTAATTTTTGGACATTTTCAAGTTATATTTATAGTCCTTTATTACAAAGTTTAATAGACAATTTATTACTTAATTTATTATTTTTTGTTAACTTTAAACACTGAATAAACTGTAAAGAATTCTTGATTTAAGAGGCAATTAATTTATTCATTAAATTTCTCGTTCACTTTTAAAATATCTCAAACTTTGAAGAATTTACAATTTAAGAGGTAGTTAATTAATTCATTAATTAATTACTTTATAATTTTTCTCATTGACAACAAAAAACCTCATTAATTTTTTTGTTAATTTTAACAAATTCTCATACTTCGAAATATTTTCGATTTAAGATGTGGTTAATTAATTAATTATTTATTTCATAATTTTTCTCATTGACTACGAAGAATTTACACGCTTCAAAAAATTCTCGATACATGTATAAAAAAGGTGTAAAGTTATTATAAAAAAAGTTAAGAGTTTGATCAACTGAGGTTTTTCATCAATCAATGGAGCACCCACATTAAAGGAAGCTTACTTTACTTATATATAATAGATAGATTAGAAAAAAAGAGTGTTTGTCATCAATTTGGATCCCCTCATGTTATGGTGGGAACATAAGGTTATATTCAATCATATTGGACCATTAGATGGAGATCGATAGTTTAGATTTATAGATAAAAAATATAACTACAAGAAGTTATATTAATTTAATATAAATCTAAATCATTGAATTTTCATCCAACAATCCACCATGATTAAACATGACCTTATGTTTCCACCAAAATATGAGGAGATCCAAATTGGTTTGTCATATAATATAATTAATTTAATTACATTTTGTTTTGATATAAGCTTTCCATAAAAGAACTTCCAAAAAAACATGAAATCTGTCCCTTACTTTTGTACTTTATAAGAATTTAGTTTCTTACAAATTAATTGTAACAAATAAGTCTTTCACAAATTTAAATTTGTATAAAATTAATCTCTCATAAATTTAAATTTGTACAAAATAGGTCTCTTTATTTAGATTAACGAGGGACTTATTTTGCATAAAATAGTATTTCTAATGGACTAATTTATTATAATATATTTTTAATGATTATATTGTCACAAACTATAAAAATGAGAGACAAATTTAATATTTTTCTCAAACAATTTAATTGCATCTAAATGAAAAAGCATAATCAAACTTATTCAAAAAGTGTGACTAAAATCACAATCACAATATCATTATAGTGAAATATGCAAATTATGTCAATATATATATATATATATATATATATATTAAAATACGATTTTCAATATTGCTTGAATTGTAAATTAATAAAACGCTTACGTTTGTTGCTTGTAATTTACTCTAACATGGAACTATGAACTTTCAAATTATGACATGTGTAATAACCGCAGTATCTGTGTTATGTTTTATTTTGTGTGTTGTACGCAAACTATAATTATTGTAGCGTGAGGGCTAAAACACTAAGTCCCTGTTTGGTATCCATAAGAAAAGCGGATGGAAAAAGGAATAGGAGAGAGAATAACAAAGAAATAAAAAGTTTTGATGCAAAAATTTATTTGCTACGATGACAATGGAAAGGAAAATGGAAATAATAATGGAATGAAAAGATTGAAATGCCCATGGTAGGTTCATCTGCCACAAACATTAAATTAATACTTCTAAAATTATTTTTAGGGTATTCTTAATAAATAATATTAAATTATTTATAATAAATATTAATAAATAACTTCATAATTTTTATTAGGAAATAAATATTTTTTAAATATTCAAATATTTATATTATTTTAAGTGCATATTTATTTTTCATGTGATGGTGTGTGATGTAAATGGAGGGTAACACTGTAAATATACTTAACTTTCCCTTCACTAAGCAGGACCAGAAACACTGACAGAATAATTCTTGCCAACCAAACATACTTTACCGAAATTCCATTCACTTCTTCCTTTCCATTACTGGCAACTCCAGCCTACCAAACGTAGCCTAAGAATGTACTTATTTATGGTTGGGAGTAAATGTCAAGTCAATAGTGATAAGTAATAAAAAAATAAATTAGCTTTGTGAAACAATAATATTATTATTATTATTTTAAAATATTAAAAATGATAGAAAACAGATAAATGGTGTAGCATTAAAAAAAAATTAGATTATTTCTGAAATCTTGGTTTAAATTAAGTAAAATTTATAAATAAAAATAATAAAAAAATTAGTAATTTAAGATGTAGAATACATATATATATATATATATATATACACACACACCAATAAAAAAATGTAAAAAGTAATAAATAATTTTTAAGAGCTTTTGAAAATTTTTGAAAGTTATAAATGAAAAATATAAAGAATTAATAGTTTCACAAATGAAATAATATTTTTGCAAAGAGTTCATTACCAAATAAAAAGGTAAATCTCCAAAAAAATTCATTTTAATTAAAAAATGATGACATTTTAATAGATGTTGGAAGTAAATAAAATCATAAGTAACAATAATAATTTCTTCAGAATATTGGTGATCAACAGTGGAAACTTATGGATATTTTTCTTTAAAAAAAGGAAAGAGAAAATAAAAGTGAATAAAAGAGAAATCCTTATGAAATGATAAAGCATGTAATTTAAATAAATAATTGTATCGAAACTATTTGAATCAGTAATATTTTAAAGATGCCTTTTAGTAGATGATCCATGTTCTTTTAAATTAATATATGTTGCTATCAAGGTTATCAAACTCGTAATTCTAGGTAGACTCGTAAGGGGGGTATAAAAAATTGTAAGAGTTTACCTCTATTAATAAATTGAGAAAAATTTATATGTGAGGGACTAAATTGATAAAAAAAAATTCTATGAGTGACTCAATTGAGAAGTGTTTTATTTGAGAGACCAAAATGAGAAATAAATTTTATACGGAATCAAATTAATAAATAACCTATTAGTGAGAGACCAAAAGAGATTTTATTCGTTTTGTCAAAATAAAATTCAAACTATAAAAAAATATGAAGGGCATTATTAATAATGATATTATTTGTGAAGGAAGAAATTGAAAAATATTCATATGAGGGACTACATTGAAAAGAAATTCTATGAAGGACTAAATTAAAATAATATCTTACTTGTAGGGATTAAAATGAAAAATAAATTTTATAAGGGATTAACTTAAAAAAATATCCTACAAGTGAGTGACCAAAAAAAGATTTTACTTGTTTGGCCAAATTAAAATCAAGACTTGTATATATATAATTTTTGTCATATATATTTTGAACTTCCATTATGGCCAAATGGTTAGATGTTCTGCATCTACTTGCACGTGGGTTTGAATCCTAGTGAATGCATTTTGACTTTGGAAGCAAGTCTTGCCTCAACTCGCTCGACTAGGTAGTTAGGTACTGAGTTGGGCACCAAGTTAACCTGTTTTTTACATGTAAAAATGTTAACTCAACGAGTTAACTGAGTTGACTCACTAAGTTAACAACCATGGTAATTAGGTGTTAGGCTTGGGAAGAAAATTTTAACGGTAAGAAAAAAAAACTTATAGCATTTCTCTTTGGACAGATTTTGTGTCATAGAAGACTAGAAATTATGCTTTCATTAAACAAAAAAAAAACTATTGACATAGAATATTATTTTAGTCTCTAATTAATCAATTAATTCTCAATTTAATTATCATTAGTTATTGTTCTCAATTTAATATTTACTTAAGAATTTGTTCTCAATTTTGGCTCTCATTGATTTTTACTCTTAGTTTACCTCATTTTATTTAGTTAATCTTAAGAGATAAAGTATCATAATTTTAAGATTAGTGAGGAATGAAACTAAGAATAAACATATAGGTGAAGGACTAAATTTAAAATAAATATTATTAAGAGATTAAATTGATAATTAAGTAATAAGTAAGAAACTCAATACTAATATAGTGGAAGCCGAACTCTTGTTATTGTGAAATATATATATATATATATATATATATATATATATGTATGTATTATTTTTGAAACAATATAAGCTAAAATGGTAATTATATTAAAGAATTTCTTTTGTCGAAGTCAAACATTCCATGTGATTATACTCATTAATTACATGGACCTTTAAATTTTCAAAATGTGACATATGTAACATTGAGCTAGTCGCACTTAACCTTCAAGGATCATATTATTACTACATTCCAGACAGAACCTTCTACCTCAAACTTACCTCAGCCCTTGGGCCTGGGCTTAGTGGATCGTTATGTGCAGGCCCAATGAGTTTTTCTTAATATTTAAAACTAATATTATTTAATGCTTTATTTAACATTATTCAATCATACAATAAACTAATTCCTACTAGAAAAAAATCATACAGCATAGATAAAATAAGAACATACTTAACTTACGAACATATATAACACGACTTACAATTACTATAATTTCTCATTCAAAATATTTTGAATAATATAATTGTATTACGTTGAACAAATTTCCATTCTCATTTTGTTTCAGAATTTGTTGGCCAAATAAAAACCACATATATATCCTTTTCGTCAACAACGGGGCGCCTGAGGTATAGGTCTATCTTTTGCATATCCATTATCTCAAGTTTTAATTTTCAAAATTCATTTTTCTATAACTCATAGGTTTTTCAAAATATTGGTGTCAGATTGTCTCTTCTCCATATTCAAATTAGAACTAAATAAATTGGGGAAAAAATATGATTTAAGTAATGGTTGATAATTATTTTCTATTAAGATCATTAATAAATACAAGATTATGTGAAAAGTTTGTGTAAATATCTAATATGCAGTGCTAAATTGTAAGTAAATTTAGTTATTATTATTATTTATTGAAAAACATGATAATATATATCTGAATGCTATATTTAAGTTTTGTCCAAATTGTAACTTCTTAACGTAATTTATTAAGTAGAAGTGTCTCTTTGATAGGTTGAAAAACTTCCTTAGTAGTTGGGGTTGCTTTGATTGTTGCCTCCTCCCCATTTGAAATTCAGGTGGTCCTTCCATCAAGGGTTATATGTATTGGAGTAAGGATCTCTTTTTTGAAATTGTCTTGGCCTTTGTTGTTACATGGTCGACACCTCAACCTCGTCGTACTGATTGGGATAGTTACTAGTCATATGCATTAAGGAATTATAGTACCAGTATGTACAACTAGCAATCGCCATAGCTAGAGATTGGGGCGGTTTGGCTTTAAGGCCCTCAATAATAGTGGTAATCTTAGCCATATCATGAGACAATTTAACCAACAGTAGGTCTCTTGGAGAATGGTTTATCTCTCTCACTACTCTAACTTCTCTCAATCCAACATGTTGTTGATTCAAGGCAAACTTTCTTATTAAAGCCCATGCCTCACCGGCTTCCATATCCTCTACTAATCCATTAGCAACAGCATTTGGTATATCTGCATCATGAGGTAGAAGCCCATTGTAGAAATATTGCACCAAATGCTCATCCTGTATTTGGTGGTTGGGGCACTTAGACAACATGTTTTGAAATCGGCTCCAAAATTATAGAAGGATTCAAGTTCATATTGTTTAGCTGCGGAGATCTCCTTTCTCATAGCAGAAGTCTAGGTAGAAGGGAAGTATTTCTCCAAAAATGCCCTTCTCAAGTTAGTCCAAGATTGATAAGCATTCTCCATGTAGATGGGTAAGCTCATGTACTGCTATTTCGCTTTTCCTTCAAGAGTTAGATGGAAGACTTTCCACATCACATCTTCAACCCTTGTTGCTACAGGCTTCATGGTCATGCAATATATGTGTAGAGCATTTATATGTGTGTACAGACTTTCACCTGCCAAATCATAAAATTTACGAAGTGAGTGTATTAATGGACCTTTAATCTCAAAATGTACTTTGAAATTAAGGCAAGCACCTTGCAACCGTTCAAAATTGGCATCAGATTGTGTAACTTCCCTTATTGTTCTTCTTCTCTCGTTCTTAGCTCCATTATTCTCACCTACTCTCTCATGACCATTAGCTCTATTACTCTCATTGTTGTTGTTGAAAGCATTAGGAATTTGAAGTTTCATTGTTAATTGAATAGAGATTTCTTGCTCAAGGTCATACTCTATAGTAGTATGTTCCTCCCCTATAATCACCATGCTAGAGCTCTTTACTCTTTTTTCTTTCCTTATTCTTCTTAAAATTCTCTCAATCTCAAGGTTTAAAGGAGTTACACATGTTTTGGATTTCTCAAGCAAGCACAAGCAATTCAAAAGAAGTATGAATGTACAAAGTCACAAAAAATGTATGAGTGTGTATGTATGCAAGAGTGTATGAGGGTGAATGGACAAGAAGGTGCCGAGGGAAAGGCAAACAAGATTTACTAAACAAACTGGGTTCGCTGCGGCAAAGTACACAGAGGCAAAAGAAATTTTCAAAGAATAAAGCGGTTCGCCACGACTAACTTTGTTTTTCATCTGGCGATGAACATAGAGGCAAGGATCTTACGATTTCAAAGGAGTATGCCGTTGCGAAGGTGCAAAGATTTTGAAACCCTCAAAATTCAATGAGAAAACACACTTTTGCCAAATCCTAATGATCTATGCACTACCCAAAATGTTTATTACTTCAAAACCTAGCTTCCTAATGCTATCTTGTAACAAAAACAAGGTTAATAATTTTGAAAGGAATCCTCTACAACCAATGAGAATGAATTAAAAATCACTTCAAAAACTCAAAATTGGTGTGGCAATCTCACAAATGACAGTAACCAATCTAAAAACACCACAATCCAAAATAAAATTAGTGTGATAACAAAGAATGAAAGTGTGAAATGAGATGCTATGCAAAGGAAAACCTATTGAGGCCTCCCTGATCACACGATTGACCCCAAGTTGATACAAAATTGACACACAAATTATCAAAGGAACTAACTAAATGGCGCTCCTTGGCAAAGGCACCAGTTTTGACTGAACCCTTGTCGTTAGGGCATCAAAAGCTAATACCGGATGTAAAAATACACTATAGTGGTTCAAGGTGCCCCAACCTATCCAGGTACTTCATATTTATAATAATAAGATTATATATATATATATATATATATATACAACTTTTTATATTTTTGTTTTACTATTTTTTAATTAAGATATGAAAAGTGTATAATTAGCTAATAACATGTATAATTAAATTTGAAAATAATACAATTATATGCAATAATCATACATGTGTCGTGTTATATCTAACTAACCATACATTTATCATGTTTTAATTAAAGAAAAATATAACAAAAGATATAAGAAACTACATATAATTTTTTTTTAACATAGTATAAATTCAAATAATGTTCCCCATGGCTAGTCTTATAGATTATACATAAATATCTATCGTAAGAAGAAAATTGAAACAAGTGGAAAATATATAATAATTAATTATGTAAATTTTTTAAAATTAATTTCTTTTTTTCCTTTTATATATTGGTTTAAATACAAACAAATGACACACTAATACAAACATCAAGGTATCATAATAAAAATTGAAGTATATATTATGTATAATTTAAAGAATCATGTCATGAGATTTTTTTTTCTTAAAAAAATTTTTTATTATGCTTTATAAATTCATATTTTTGCATTAGTAAACTTTAACTTAGGCATAACTTAAAGAGCTATGTCATATCTAACATCCAATATATTTATTTATTTTTTGGAATGTTTATACTTTATAAATTCTCATATATGCATAGGAATAAAGCACATTGGAGGAGACATGTTCGACAATGTTCTTGAAGGCGATGCTATAATGATAAAGGTTAGTTAATTAATACTTACTACTTGCCAGAAGCTCTATTGGTCATGAATTGATTTATTTAATCCCAGTTAATAAGTACCAAAAGTTTAATATTTCCAAACTTTGTTTGTACTCTTATAGGGCACAACTTATAATTGGTCAGATGAAAAGTGCATAAAGATTTTTAGAAAATGCCACAAGGCCTTGAATAAAGACGGGAAAGTAATTGTGATAGACTTGATAATGAGAGAAAAACCAGAGATAAACAATGCTGCGAAGTTTGTTTCCATTTATGATGTTGTCATGTTCTCCCAAAGAGGAGGAATGGAAAGAAATGAGAAGCAATTTAAGGCTCTGTGCAAGAGATTAGGATTTTTTGGCTTTCAAGTTGCTTGTCGTGTTTTATCCATCTTAGAAGTCATGAAGTTTTACAAATAAATTAGGTTATGAAGCAGTTAAGAGTTCTGGGTCGAATCAGTTGTCCTTAAAGCCGAAAGTTTGGAGTTTGAATTAATTAAAGTTCAATTAATTAATCATCATCTATGTAATTATTGCTGGTTATAGTTAGGATTACGAATAAGTCATCGGAGGCAGTAAAACCTATAGTAATTTTGAATGTTTACAGTGACTATTATGTACTATCAATGTTATTTATATGCATGGATGATGAAATATGATTAAAATAGTGATTAGCTCTCTCAATTTTATTTTTTGTTTCAAAATTATCTTCTAAAGTTGAAGTATTTCAAATTAGAACCTTAATGTTTTACAAAATTGTCTCATAAAAAGTTCAATAAAATAAAATATGTTAAAACATTAACACTGATGTGACCGTCATATATATATGTTTCTTATAATTAATAATGAAGTGGCACTTAATCAATATTTAACTTCAAAATAAGAATTAGAGAATATTCACAACATACTGTACAAAAGGAATATCACCCAAGTTGAGTGTTCACAACATACTATACAAAGAGAGTATGACCCAAGTACAAGGGCAAGAAGGAAGAACACCTAAGTTCGGCTAAAGAAGAATGGCTTGATTGCTCTATACTTTCTCTGATGTTAGTTGCAGACGAATCCTTTGTTTTTAAGGTAACTATTATTGATTTGACTTTGAAGAAGAATAGAAGATGACATTGATCTTAATGAGGATCGATTTGGACACCATCTTCTATTCTATGGAAGGATGGCACTAAGTGTAACACTCCTCAAATTTACCTATTTAATAGTTAAGTTTGAGTGGAAAAAATAGTTAGTTTAATAAGACCAAAAAAAAAAAAAGGGAATGTAGATGTAGTATGAATTAAAATTTTACTTAATTCATAAAGAATAAAATCCTAAAATAATTAGAGAAAAAATTTCTTCCTCTTTCTAAGCTTGACACATGTCCTTTATTAGAAAATTACAAGAAAACCCTCAATCCTATTTATTCTTTTTCCTTCCTTTTCTTTCTTATATTTCCCTTCTTTCTCCTTCCTCCTCTCACAAACACAAACCTATTCTCAAGCTCCAAGAATTCCTCTCCTATTCTTGCTCCGATTTCAACATTTCCTCATCATCTCCATCAATTATGACAAGCTTCATCATGTTTTTCAACCCATTCATGATAGATGGTGGCTATCAAAGTCTCAAATTCTGGCGAACGTCTACCACGTGTGATTCGATTAAAATAGACTGAAATTGGTGCATGTTTCTTGAAATCTTATTAGGGCTTCACATTCTTGTGTGTAATTCGATCCTTCCCTCCTAATCTTTGTGCTCAATTCCATCATCTTGGCCCTCAATGCTAGATATCACAATTTGTAGCAGTATTTGGATTAGTTAGTTTGTCATATTTGTTCAGCTTACAAATACGAGGTTTACCTTGTTCTTTGTACTAGCCATGCTTTGCTATTGGCGTGACAGTAATGAAGCACATATTTTTGCCAACAATCAAAGCAGCTAGGTAATTAGAAAAATGCCATGGCAACTATTAGTGCAAATATGGTGGATGTGGCGGCAGAGAGATTTTAGCCTTCTTCCACCCTTTGTATAGTATGACATAAAGATGCACCTTTTTTTTTTTTAATTTTTTTAATTTTTAAGTTAAATATTGATTAGGTGCCAACTCATCGCTTATATTATAAAAGAAATGTATACAAAGTTGTCAATTAGTATTAAAATTAACAGTGTTAATATCTTTAATGAATTTCACTTGATTAGATGTTTTACGAGACAATTTGAAAACTTAAAGGATTAATTTGAAACACTTCAAGTTTGAGGGATCATTTTAGAAAAACAAATAAAATTAAGGGACCAAATTACTATTTTAACTTTTATATATATATATATAATAATCAACCAGCAAAATAACATGTATATGTAATCCAGAATTATGTTTATGAAGTCCCAACTCTAAGTTATAAAGAATTATAGAAGAAATAATGAGATTTATCTTATTGAAATTAATAATTTAATTTTAAATCTAAATTATTGGACCTACAGAGTTATTTTAATGCAAACTGTGGGATCTATCTCGACACATTAGAAAATCTGAATTCATAAATTTCAATTCTTTAAAAAAAGTTAATTAAAATGAAATCCAAGGATGTACTATCAATATTTTATATAACATGAAGAATGAAATAGCAAATAGATGTTTGGGAGGGCTCTTTATTACTATATCATTATTGTTTTATTGACTCTCATTATGATACAACACTAACCTTCGTTTTAGTTTTCTTGTGCTGTGTTATTTTTATTGTTTCTGTTTAGATCTAATTATTAAGTTAGATTTTTAAAAATTAGACTTGAATTTAAATAAAAAAATTGATCCTATTTTTTAATTAGACTTTTTTGTTTTAACTTTTATTGATATTTATCGAGCTAGACCTATTAAACCAAACATGATTTTCAAGTCATGATTAAATCTATTTACTATTGAGGACTTTATATAAATAATATAGTTAATTATTATTATTACTTTGAAGATTATATATAAAGAAGTTGTAAATATAAATGAGTTGTTGTATTGGCATAAATCGTTTAGATTCGTAATATTAGTTCTTATTTCTTTAACAAAATGTTACTTTACATTAAATTTTTTTTCTTTGAAAGAATGAGTTTTCAACTATTAAAAAAATATTTTTTGGGGTCAGGATTTTAAGAGTCTGAAAATGTCCTATTTTACGATATAAACTATTCTAATAAGGTTTTTTTTGTTTGATTAGGCCTGACTTATCAGGTCAAGTGGACTTATATATATATATATATATATATATATATATATATTAGAAAGGTTAGGAAGAGTTAATGAATTATTCACTCAAACAATTCTTAATTAGATCATAGTTAATATGTTAACATTTACAATAATGAAGGATTAAATTTAAATTTGACTTATAACTAAAGAACTAAATTAAAACTAGATTCATAAATATATAATTGGATTACAACTAAAAATTAGTAAAAGGTCATATTAAAACAAAAAATCGTGAATCAAAATTGTGTTTTACTCATATAAATCAAGCAATTTGATCTGATCTCGAGATTATAATAATATACTATAATTTTTTCATGCCTAACATATTTTTTGTCATAATTATCATGTAAATAAAAGTCACAAGAAAACAAGTGCAACTGACAAAATATTGAGGGTTGACCAAACTTTGTCCTTTAGATAAAAAGTTAAGAAATAAAAAAAAAAAAAAAGAAACATGAGTAGACAAACATAAATTACTCCCTTAAATTATTTAAATGTTTACTCAACAAGTCTGCTAACCAAAAAATATATATATTTTTTATATAGGGTCTTAGTTAATTTTTTAAAAAAATAAAAAACTAAAATGATTCAAAAATTAAAAAAAAAAACAACTAAATTTGTGTTTGGAATTCGACCCAACTAGTTTTTTTGTATGCGGCCCTTAAAAAAATTATTTTATTTTGCTATATGTCAATATATTTTTAATTAACGGTATTTATAGCTAGGTGTTAGCAAAAAATTCAATTTAGTAATGTATTTTAATATAAATAAAATATAATAAATTGGAGAAGATGCATAAAACTGGTTCTATGTGATTGATGAGAGAGAAGTGATAATAATTTACTCATTTGGAGGCACCACAATAAGAGATCTTCATTGTCATGTGAACTACTTCTATTGTTACTTTTATGAAGAACTTTGAAATTTAATAAATTGATTGAACTACATTTGACTCTACCTATGATTTTGAGAGATATATGATGATGGACGATCTAAATCATGGAAACAACTATATATTGTTTTTTCTTACATTAATTTTGAACTTTGTCAAGTTATATCATTTGTTAAGAAATTTAATAGGCAATTAATTAATTAATTCATTATTTTTCTAGTTAACTCCAAAAAATAATCTAATTTTAAAGAATTTTTAATTTAAAAGACAGTTAATTCATTTATTTTCCATTCACTTCAAAGAATTCTCAAACTTTGAAAAATATTTGCACTTCAAAGAATTCTCGATTTAAAATGTAATTAATAAATTCATTAATTTTCTTATTTAATCCAAAGAATTCTCAAACTTTGAAAAATTTTTAATTTAAGAGACAATTAATTAATTTATTAATTAATTATTTCATTAATTTTCTCATTAACTCCAAATTATTTATGCATTTTAGAGAATTTCTTATGCATATATGATAAAAGTGAATAATTATCATAGAAAGAGTCGAAGATTTGATCAAAAAATAATTTGTATTGATCAAACAAACTCTCTAGTTAAAAAATCTACTTTGTGTGTGTGTATATATATATATATATATATATATATATAATGGATAGGACGTCGTCAATTGGCCTAGTGTCAACTTTGGAAATCATTAATATCCTGTAGAAATTATTAATTAAAATAAGGTTCACACCTTTTGCACGAAAATTTTACTCTCCAAAAATTGGATTAAGATGTGTGTTTAGACCTCTTTTTAAGTTTTCAATATGCTGAACCCATTATATTCTATATACTTATTCTGTTTCCTACTAGTTTCACGTCAAATAATAAAATAAATGGTGGATATAATAGCTCAAACCAACTGGTGATCTTCGCTCTTGGAACGCGAAGATTCCGGATGGAGGAATGAATGAGATGAGTAGATATGGATATGTTTAACCTTTTTTTTTTGGGGGGGTGGGGGTGTCTTAAGGCTTAATTTTAATATTCTAACTTGCATAATTATATTAATAATAATAATTATTATTATAAATGAATCCAAATGGCGAAACTAACATGATCTTCATTTTGGTGATGCTATATGCTTTCCAAATGGGTTATTGTTAGCCCAAGACATTTTCTCCATTATGTTTCATTACGTATATAAATTCAACTTTTTTTTAGGGCTTTCTTTTCAAATAAATTTTAAATGATTTTTTATTATGTCAAACAGTATTTAATTTTTAATAAAAGCTATCTTGTAAAAAATAATTTGGGCCATAATACTTTCGGTTACGTCAATCATTGGGGCTATATCTAATAGGTCCCATCTTAATATCGAAAGCCCTATGGTGCAAAGTTATCTCCAACAATGACCCTTTCAACAATAACCCAGGAGTTAAATCCAAAAATAAAACTACAGTTTGGTATTATGCTTTCAGCCACGGTTGGTAGTAATAGCAAATATTATTATGTAGTTTGTTGACTATCTCGTCAAGAACCGTCCGGAATTGTGTATTAAATTATCGACACTAAATCAGCAAATGGATATTGACTTAGTGTGATGAATTATTTTCAGAAATATCAATAATTTTAGCAATTTTCAAATGATTTATAAGACTTGTATTTGTCAAAAAGTAAAAACAAATTTGGTGTCTATTTTTTGAAATGAAGAAAAGATGGTAAAAATTTTATTATCACTTTTTAACAAAAATAAATTAGTTGTCATTTTTAACAAAATGAAAGATAAAGTTATTAACTTTTGATAATGTAAAAGATAAGGTTAACATCTTTTAATAAAATAAAAGATAAAGTTGTCACCTTTTGACAAATTAAAAGATAAGGTTGTTGAAAAATTTTGAATAGAATGTCTATGAATATGGATTTTCCCTTTAGGGTTTGACATTAGAGTTTGAAAAGTTATAAGAGTAGTAAAATTTTCATTGTTGAGAGAATGAGTAATTGTTCTTCCACTTGAAAGAGAGAACTATGTGTTTTCTGGTTTTTGAGAAAAATGAAGAGTTTGATTGTTCTCTCCTTACATTCAAAGAATTGTAGTATAATCTCTTGAGTTAATGAATATTTTTCTCATTATTGTCTGTAATTTTTCTCTCATACAAAAGGATTTCAACTTAAATATCTTGTGTCAATCTTCTTTTCTCATTATCTAATATCGTTGTTTAATGCTGCGATTCCTAATACTATTATGGATGTTGTAATCATACGTAATTGATTTGTATGACTTTTTGGTGGATGTTTAAATAATAATTTGATATATTGGTTGAAATTATTCTTCATAGTGTTCAGACAAAAAGGAAAAAAAAAGATATTTCAATGAAATAATTGTTTTATCTCCTCCATTTTTCTCTATCAAATCATTCCCTAAAGAAAAACTATAACTATTTCAGCCATAGATATTTGTCATTGATACCACTAGTTAAAAAGTTGTAATCAAATATATTACGATTATCGTCTCACATGTATCGAATCCTTCACCGTATAAGAGTTTGGATTTTTAATGTGAGAGTCATATTTTTATTATTAAGTATTAAATGAAAATTTAATAATATAAATTTACAAACAATAGATCTGACTGCATGCGACTGTATTAATTAACATAAAATTTAGACTATTAAATTTTTATATAACAATATTTATATTGCTTAAACATGACATCTAATTAAATCCACATTAGACTAAGAAATGAATTCAAGGTTTTTCAAAATTTGAACCTGTCAAAAATGTAGAAAAAGTTCATAATTTATTATATCTTTAAACTTTGATATTGTGAATAAAAAAAGGAAAACCAAACTTCACGTTCGTCATTATTGTATGTATATTTTACGCGATTATTGGAGTTTTATCCAATTAATTCATCACTGCAAGAATACCTGACCCATTCCAAATGGTTTTCAAATTTTGCTTATTTTGTTGAATATTTAACCTCTTTTTCCTTTGACTTCAGCAAAATACTGCATCAATTTGCTTTCTCACGTTAGCTATTCTGTTGAATTCATGAATGTAATTTCATTTTTTTCAACGTTATTACTATTTTTTAATAATTTCTTAGCTTACTAAAAGGACAAGGAGAACGTAGCAAGGAAATTAATGAGTCTGAGTGATTAATAGATATGAAATTTGGTTAAATCATATTTTATACATGTTTTATTTGAAAATTTTCATTGACCGCCTTGTATTTGATATATATTGCATGAAATGTTATTTCAATTTATTCCGTATATTAATAAAGTTAGCTCTTTTAGTTCAAAGTAAAAGTAAAAATTATTGAATACGAACAGAGACCTATATATTAGATATTGAGCAACAGGGATTCTCTTTATGGACTGCCATTGCTCAATATGAAATTGTGACTTTGTTTTATATATATATAGACACACACGGATGTATGATTTAATTTTAAGGGAAATCCTAAACCGTAAAATCTTTAGATTAAATATTTATACTAAATGTTATAAGCTTTTATAATTTAAGAAGATCGCCTTTTATGAATTAAAAAATTAAATATATATATATAAAAGATAAAATTATATATAAAAATTAAAATTTTAAAAATTTAATATTAAAAGTTGACAGTCATTCAATTGTTGGTATACTTAATTTGCGGTAACATTGATCATCGTGCATTAATAAGAAAACGGTCAAAATTACATCTCATTGTTTGATAGTATATTATATAACTAATAATTTTATTTCAGAAAGAATACATATGCAGTGTTAAAATTAAATTTGATAAATGAAAATAAATTAAAAATATACATTTTTACTATATTTATCAAATGTGAAGAATAAGATAATATTTTTAACAAAAATAAATGAAATACGAGTTAGTGAAAATTAGAAAAGTAAGTTATCAAATGCGCGGTCTTATTCCGTACAAAAATGGTTCAATATTGAAAAATTTTACAAAAGATAAAAAATAGGTTTTACGTAATAAAAATTGACGTTGAAAATGAGTTTAATGAAGTCTAATATTAGATAAAATCTTTAGTGTTCTCATAACAATACACTAAGTTATAATGTAAGAATATAATTATAATATTATTATTTTTAAATTAATATTATTACAATTATATTCCCACATTATAATTTGGTGTACTTATGGATTCAATATTGTGAATGAACTGAAGATGGTACTTTAATATTTATATGTCAAAAATACATAGGAACATAAAAAATAAAAATAAAAAAGTAATTTGGACATATGCATACCAATTAGAATTAACCATGGTTCAGTTTATAAATGACCTCAGCCTTGGAATATTAATATATATTTGTACATAACAAAAATAATAAACGGTAATCCCGAATTAGACTTTCATTATAATATGCAAAGACGTATTTTTATTCAACGAAAATGATATCATATATAATAATATAGAATGTAATGGACTTTCATTTTTAGCCGCTTGATATTTTACACTGAGAAATAGAGAAAAATATAATTTTGATTTCTTTCTTTTGACTTCAAAATTAATTTGATATTTTAGAAATAAAAGGTATCAAAATAATTCTTCAAAGACTATAAAAAATGTGAAATTAACCAAAAAAGGATAAAAAAAATGAACTAATTAACCATTTTGATTTTTAGAGGACTTATTTATTCAATGTTTTAGTTTTTAGAAAATTATTTTAATAATTTTTTATTTTTAAAAGGCCAAATTAATTTTCAGACCATAAATGAGAAATCAAAATTATATTTTATTTTCCTAAAATATTATCGACATGTATGAACATGAACTAAAAATATTTTATTAAGAGAATTTGCGCCTAGAAAGCAACTCAGGTACTTTTCTTTTAAATATTATTATTATTAAGTTTTTTGGTTTTATTATTACTATTGCTATTATATGTAGATCAAGCAGCGCGATCTGAACAGTCGAGGTTATAATAATGGATGAGATGTTGTCGGCCAAAATAAGGTCATTAGTGTAAAATTTTCAAATATTATTATACACTGTAATGTTAAAATATGTAAAAATATAAAACATGAAAACATTGAATGACTGTATTGTTATTTATATATTTTTATGACAGCAGTCATCTAAGATAATCTTTGAACATATCTGCGCAAACCACAAGAGGAACCAAAATTTGACTTAATTATATTTTTGGTTTTAAATGTGGATTAATTTTATTGATCTATATGTTGATAGAATATAAAAGAAGAAAAAAATGATAAAACTATAAAAATATTTTAAAATTTAAGATAATTTTTTTTAAAAAAAAATTATAATATAACTTCTTGGTTCGAAATTTTGACTGTACGAACCACCTTTTAATTAATATTTATATCTTTTCATAATTTAATTTTTAATTATATTTATCTTTTCATAAATTTTGGTTAACTCATATAATATTTATTTGTATGATTTTAAAAAATTATTTCACTTTCATGAAATTAGATATATATTACTAAAAACTTATTATGTTATTTTTGAATAGATTCAAATATAATACAAAATTATACAATAATTTTATATTTATTATGACAACAAAACAAGTAAAAGTTTATTTAGAGCTTCAATAGTCTATATTTTTCGTAAAGTGATAGTTAAAGTAATAAAATAATTTAATATTTGAAAGACTTGTTTATTGTGAACATTTATTAATGTATAAATACAAAATTTTGTAATTACATATATATATATATATATATATATATAAATTTTTTGAAATATCAAATACAATTTAGTCAAAAGTTCCTACCAACATTTGGTTAGAATTTTTTGAAAATTGCTGAAAACCCCTATATATTCTTCTACTGTTCTTTTTTTTTTAATTTGTTTTTTTCGTGCCTTCAATGTTTATTTTATTTTTAATTATTTCTTTCTTTAAATCAAAATCTATTATCACTAAAATAAATGTTTCTATATTACAATGGTTACATTGCATTTAATTCTCCACATAAAGTTGATAAGCAGAAACTAATAAAAAAAGACAGATAAAAGAAACTAGGATAATACAAAATTAAAATTTTTTGGAGCTAAATAAAATAATTTTTTAAACATTGTCAAAATATTTTAAGGGATAAATAAATAAAATAAAATATCTTAATAATTTTTATTAAGCCCCAATATTGTAAGATATTCATATATTATCTCAATTCCCTATCTTTATAAAAATTACAACTTAATTCCTACATTGTTTATTTTAGAAGCATATTTTAGAATTTTTAGAATTTAATTTTTACTTTTTTGATTTTATTTTCGTAAAATAAAAGTTAACTAAAATCTTTTGAATGTTTGCGATGAAATTATTTAATAAAAATTTGGAACAATAAAATCGAAAAAGTAAGAAAAAAATTATACAAACTATTCTTAAATATGATTATGAATTTAACAATATAGGAACAAATTTGAAATTTTTATAAATAGAGGAAACTGAGATAATAAATAAAAACTTTTTTAAACAAATATTGGGGTCAAATAAAATTTTTTTGAAATATTGGGATATTCTTCTAATTTTAACATTTTAATGTGCAACAATTTTACCCAAATGACACCTGGACAATCAATCCAAGGCATTCATTAATGGCACGGAAAAATGTACCCATCTCAAATAGTTAAGTCAGTGGAGACGGCAGCGTAAAATTTGCTTTCGTTAGAGAAAGCAGATCTTTTACTGTTAGCGTCTGCCAAGTGCAAAGAAAATCGCAGTTAAAAAAATTAAAAATAATCATGATCATAATTTTTATATAAATTATAGCTGCTTCAATTGTAAAGAATCCAAAGTCATATGAAATGTTAGTTGGCCATAACAAAAATGCTGATGTTGATTTACCGAAACATTTATGATATATTTTTTGGTCACTTATGTAATGTTTATTCAATTCCACGGTGAAGATGAAAATTAAAATTACATTTATTTATTTATTTTTTGGAATTATTTTCAGCTTTTATAGCGAACCTGACTTGTTTCCTGAATATATTAAATAATATTTTATTAGTAATTTATTTCATTTTAGGTGTCATATTTAATGTACTCACAATTTTAAGTGTATCAGTATATCGAGTAATAATATAAAGACATAATTGTAATTATTATTATTATAATTATGTCTCTACATTATGTTCAGGTGTACTGGTGCATTTAAAATTGTGAATACACCAAAAATTTTACCTCCATTTTAATATATATATATATATATATATGTTAGAATATTGTATAATATCTAAGGTATTAATATATTATACCGAATCCACCCATAAGGGGTGCTTATTAAATAAGGATAAAATAGTAATTATAAGAATTACTACTAAACCCTAACCCTAACTAACTTTTTATAAATAGGGCTAAACTATTATACGATAAAAAACAACTCACTAAAAGAGAGAGATTTGAGACGTTTTGAGTAGAATACCTGCCAGTATTCTGCAGTCGCATTTGAAAGGGGATTTAAGCTGTGAAAACCTTAGATACACCCAATACACTCTGGGTATCTCATTCGATCAGTGATTCTAGCCAGAGATCAATAAGTTTCTGCAATTAGGAGATCAATGTAAGTCTCCTAATCTAAATATATTTATATTCATTTATTCCCTTCAATCTAAATAAAAATAGTCAAATTAATTTAATTTGATATATTGATATATTTTTTAAATTTGCTAAATTTTAAATTGTCCTTCTTTAGCCTAGCTAGCCATGATTTCACTAAAATGGTGGTTAGACTACTTAACAAAAAATATTAGTCAATCCTGATATTACTACTTAACAAAAAATATTAGTCAATCCTGATATACTTAGGTGGTAGTTAATTTGATGTACTAATCTCAATAACATCATTTTTTTAATGGTCCCCACTCTTTTTTTAAATAATTTTATTAAAAATGATATACCAAATTAGTATTAACCTAAATATACTAAAACTAGCTAATTTTTTTATATTACTTAAACGAACATGACTAGACCACACCATAATTTGTATATATATATATATATATATATATATATGGTGTGATGTAGTCATGTTCTGTTGAGTTAACCATTATATATATATATATATATATATATATATATAAATCATGGTTAAGTCAATAAACTTAACTAGACTTGTAAATCACGATTTCTTCAATTGTGGTTATTATGTCATTAAATCACGGTTTGTAAAATTGTAATTAATTCACCGTGACTAAAATTAGTTTTGGTGTTAATGGCTAATATTTCTTTATTTCCTCACCTATGTCAATTTCATGACACCTTTGGTCTATTCTTAATTTTCATGAAGTAAGATTTGAAATTTAGCCCGTTTGGTTATTAGAATTGATATAATGGGAATGAGAATGAGAATGAGAATGAGAATGGGAGTGGGGGTGGGAATGAGAATATTAAAGTACTGTTTGGTTGGGAATGAATAGGAATGGATATGTCTCCCTTTACTTCGTTTGGTTAATGGATTACACATGGAAATTAATTAGGTAATGTGCATATTTTACCGTATTATCCCTTATCATAAAACAAAAAAAAAAAGGCAGACATATATTTGAATTATTAGTTAATAATATAATTATATATTAATATATACTTAATTAATAATACAATAATTTTAATTAATAATTTAATAATATACATTTAATAAATTAATAATAATTAAAAATAATAATTTAATAAATAATAATAGATTAAATAAATAATAAAAAATTAAAAATAATAATTTAATAATAATAATAGATTAAATAAATAATAAAAAATTAAAAATAATAATTTAATAATAATAAATTAATAAATAATAATAAATTAAATAAATAAAAATAATAATTTAATAAATAATAATAAATCAAATAAATAATAATAAATTAGGGTTTTAATATATCACAAGGGTATTTTTGTTTGAAAATTATTATAAACAAGGGTATTTTTTTCCAGTATATTTTATTTCTAAGAGAGTAGTTTGATTCCATCACTTCAATTAAGAAAAAAGTTATCCCTTATATGAGGGAGAGTAGGCTCCCTAGAGAATGAGAATGAAGTCCCAATCTATTAACCAAATATGAGAGTAGGAGACACTCCCATTCTCATTACCATTCCCTTATGTTAATTCCAACAACCAAACAGGTTAGACTTTAAAATTTTAAGTTTAGAATTTACACCTATGTTTAGTCTACGGTAAAGTAATTAATGTTCCTTTATCTCATTTAAAAAGTAATTACTTTAGATAAATTTTTGAAAGTGAAAAATTATTTTGAGATTTTCAATGTTTAAAAGGTCAAAATGCAACGAAGTTCAAATGTACATAAAATTGTCAAGCAATTTTTTTCGTCAAACATGTCACCCATGTCATCCACTACTAATATATGGCAATTTTATCAATCCCCACTCCAAGCAATTTTCCTTTTTGAAAATAAAGATGGCTGCAAATCAAAAGATTTTTTTTATAGTAAAATATAATCTACATTTAAAAAGATAAATTCCATTCATATTTTACATCTAATGTAGATGCTATATCGTTAAAAACAAATGTATAGATGTAAATTGAAATTTGACCCACCCATCAAATTAGAATTAATCCAAAAAAAAAAAAAAACACTATGGAAAATAGATGTCATTCTGATGTTTCTAAAACTCCCCAAAATGTCTAATATAGGAAGCAGAAATAACTTAGATACATATGAAATATGTGTGATAAATATAAAATGTTTTAAATTAGGAATATTACATATAATTTGCCTGAATTATAATCTAATCAAATTCTAATTTTAGTATACAAAATTTGAAATATAATATCCCTTAAGCTATTACAAAAAAAAAATATAAATCAATAAAAATTACGGTTTAATAATTACATAATTGTTATACACGTTATAATTTAATTAAGTAAGAGAAAAAATTAAGTGGCCAAATAAAGTGGAGAAAAAATTAAGTGGGCCAATAAAGTGCAATAAAGTGGAGTAGGGATATTGATAAAATTGCCATATTTAATAGTGGATAACATGTTAAACAAAGAAAATTGCTTGGTAACTGATATGTTTAGTACATAAAAAAATTTTGAAATAAAATTTTTTAAAAAAATATTTAATTATAATATCAAAAAATATATTCATGTTGTATCTAGTGGGTCGACTATTAAATATTTAAAAACAAAATAATAATAAATATTACTTAAGATTATATAATAATAAACTTTTTGTAAAAGAATATTTACAAAACTTTTTAAGTGAGTAATCTTTTAATCTACTAAATTATTTCGTTTAACTCATAAGTTAAGCTGGTTAATTTTTTTCTTAACATTTCTATGTTTGCTAAGCTAAAAATTGTAACTTAGCCCAACATATTTTAGCCGATTAAACATGTTTGGCCGGAATGATATTAATAAAAACAAATGCTTTTAGCTCTTCGATTTAGAACATAGAAAATATCCAAAGATATTAAATAATAGAAAGGCTATTTCAGAAATTTTACATAGTTAAACTTTATAAATTTAGATTATGGAAAGGAAAAGCTTAACAGACTAAGGAATATATTAAAAAATAAAATTCTTAGGTGGGGAATAATATTGCAATACGAATTTATTATATTAGCGTGCAATTTCTTCCCTTAATTAATATTGTACATAGAAGTAAACAAGCTAGCAAGTAGCTCGTATATATGATATCGAGAATTCGGTACTTAACTACCGAAAATAATGGAAAGAGAGAGGTACATTTATCTTTTCTGAATCTTTGTACTAAATTATAATATTTCACCAATTAAGTAATTTTTGTTACAGTTGATTCAGTGTATTTTCCACATCACAATATTTCCTTGTAGCTATGGTCTAAATTAAAATGTTATTTTTTTAATAATTAAACACTTATAAATTACGTTAACAATATATTTTTGAGCCTAATTGTAATTTCTTTTCTAATCAGTTAATTAATTGACATAAAAAAATTAGTGTCAATTGTAAAATTTAATTGATTAATTAGAAACTTAACTCGAAACAAAATTAAGTTCAAGTAATTTTACAGGAAAAATACAGATGCATTCGCTTGATGTGTCTATGTCTATCGATTAGGATTTAATTCCTATACGAATCTTATGCGTAAATACAAAATAAATTCTAACCGTTAAACATATATATACTGAATATCCACAAAAGTTTATGGAAAAAAAACATTGAGTTTAAAGTATTGATTCTTGAATTTAAACTAAAGATAATTTATAATCGAATCAAGTTTTAATTAAACTAGATTATAATTTTAAAAATTTGTCTAATCTTATAAATTAGATTCAAAAAATAAAGTTTAATTAAAAAAATTTATTTTATAAAATGGGTTGGGTTTAATCATTTTTTAACATTCAATTCGGATTTAAAAAGTTAAAGTGAATATCTTTTTAGTACAAAAAATTATTATTTAAAAAAATTTTAGTGTAATATAATATTTTAATAAAAAATAAAATTTAATACTTTTTATTTAAATTTTTTTATTAATATAGTAATTTATTTATATTTATAATTTTTTTTATATATTTATATACATAATAATAAAAATTAATTATGTTATTTTTTTAAAGACTTTTTATGAGGTAATTTTTATTGTTTGCTATTAATTAAGTATTTAATTTATTGTTTGCCGGGGGGTGGGGTAGTAGAATTTAAAGTACCCTCGTCATTTCTGAGGCACAGAAGCTAGTGACAGTGACTTCTAACTCAACGAAATAATCAAGTACTATTAATTCTTCACAATTTTCGAAGGAATTATAAGCCGAGAGCTGGCGAATTGAACATGGGTAAATCCAAAGAACTAACAAAATTAAAAGAAAAAATTATATATAATACCTGAATTTATAGCTTAATAAGAATTTAACATCTAATTAATTAATTGGTTTAAACTTAATTAATACCAAAATTGTGTATAATTATACAATGGTGTCATATTTGGTGAATTTACAAATTTAAATACATGGGTATACTCATGATATAGTATAACTAAATTTTTTTATATGTTACTAATATATAAATTTATTAATTTCTAAATATTAATTATATATAAGTTTTTGAATTTACATGTTGATCTATATAGTTTTATTATTTTAAATATTAACAAAAAATAATAATATTAAAATTATATAAATGCACTAATAATTACAAAATTATAAATATACCAAAGATTTCATTTTACCAAAATTATAGTTTATTCAACCCTTGTAACACAACCTTGGCGTCCAGGTTAAGTTGATATATGCCAGCGAATTGCTGAGTGAGATCACTTACGTCCTCTTAAAAAGTTTCTTCTTTTAATGGAATTTAATGATTAATTTATCTTTCAATAAAGATTTCTGTGAAATATAGTAACAACTCAAACTTCTATATTCAACTATGTTGCTACTAATTAAAGACTTAACAAGAAATTAAAGAAATAACGCTTATGATTTATAAAGAATTATGTTTAACTAAATTTTAAAATAGAGAAAACTTTTTTGGGTCCCAACTCATGACAGCAACATAAATAATTCCCCACTTATTCAAATGAAGGAACTATATTGTCTGATAATTTTAAAATTTAGGGATTGAAGTTGATAATTTCAGATAGATGGAAGATTATTTTTAACATTATCATGATTCAAGTATAGAATCACATTGACAATTTTTTAAAAGATGAGATATAAAAACGATATTTTTCTTTGAACTTAACATGTTGTCTTCATATTTGCACAATTAATCATTGCGACTTGGTTGAAAAGCTTGTACGAAGCCCGTGCACTTATTAGATTATATCAAATCAGACTATGTAGATGTGTTCAAACAGGAGCCTACGCAAAACACCTTCACCAGTATTATCCTATATCTTGTTTAACATATTATGTGTATAGTATTATTTAAACTTACTTATTCCTCTAAATTTTCATAAATATTGAATCAACAATATAAAAGGGATATAGAAAAGTGTATTCTCCAAGAAGGCATTATTTATGTATGAAGTTGAATTTATATTGAGTACTAATTGTAAAATAAATCAAAAAGATAAAATTACATTAAATTTATACTTATTAAAATAAAGATAATTAAATCTTACTAAATTTTTATACTCATTAACTATTTATGTATGAACTTGAATTTATATGTTGAGTACTATAAATTATGAAAAAGATAATTAGCATAATTTAAATTGCATTTGAAAGTAATATTTATTGTATATAGTGTAATTGTTTAATTATATGTTTACATTAAGAAATTACGCGGTCAGAAGGTATATGTAATTTTTATTATCGAGGCACATGCTCTAACCTATAGTAGTGTAATGAAGCCTATGGATGGAGAGAGCCGTTCTTGTTTTATTTTGCATGAATTTAGTTCTATTTTTTTTTTTTTAACATATTCGTGATAATCATTGTTAGCCTCCTTTATATATGTGAGACTTCTCTAATAATGTTGACTTTGACAGTATGAACTAGGTTATCTCAGGTTCATGAAAATATTAAACCTATAAAACATCTAGTACAATATGTATGTATATATGTATATTGTTGTTGCAAGCACAAAAAGACTAATTCAAGAATCAAGGTGAATTAGACTTAATGACAGATCTTGCGGCTATATGACTTGCAAATCGGTATGTATGAATCTTTGGAGGAGGGATTCTCATTTTTCTAATGATGAGATATTAGAGAAGAAGCCTTATACATCCAGTTTGGGAACCATAGCCCTATTTAATAATGACACTTATTGCCTTAATTTTTAATGAGGTCCATCATCAAATTTGAAATTAGATATATTAGGATATTTACACATATAAGCCTATACTTAATAACACACTTTATGCCTATCCTAATTTAAAACTAAATTAGATCACTTTTATAACATATCATTATTATTATCTTTAATATATATAATATATATGTCCATAAATACTTACAATCTCGCACTTGGACTATATATGTATATATACATTTCATCTTATAATTGTATGTCACAATACAAACTTATGAGCTCAAAACATTTTGCTATCATAACCAAAGGTGTTCCTAAACAATCTCGCCCAATGATTATGCCAACATAGAACCAAGGTGACTTTCATTACATATATCATAACTAAATCCATCCCTGATTACGTATATCAACATAACCAAATGACATAGATCAAGTATGGATGTGTAGCATAGAAATTACATGCAATGCAATCTAAAAATGTCTACTTCCAATTAATCCACTTTAAACCTTAGTGATATCAAACCGTGCCAAAACCAGTGTGTGAATGAATTGGAAGAACTTAATTTTTATAGAAAATAACCTCAAAATTCATAACTAAAATAACTATAGAATGTGTCAATGAAGAAAATTTACAAACTCCCACTGAAACTAAATATCTTAACACCCAAGTAAGCATTTTGCTCATGAAAGACCTTGGGTTGTAATCCATTAGTATGCGGATCCGTAACGATGGAGTTATGCCAATATGCTTTATAGATGCCTAACCACTTTGAACTCTTTCTTTATCAACAAGGAACTTAATATTCATGTGCTTTGACTTCCTTAAGCTCTTGTTGTTCTTGGAAAAAAAATTTGATGATTTATTGTACAAAATATCTTAAGTGGTCTTTCAATTCTATTCATAATTTAAAATTTAGTGATAAACTTTCATAATCATATTCCATGATTGGATGTTTTATAACAGGCTATAAATTCAACTACCTTGGTGGAAGGAGCTATAAATGTTTGTTTGGCACTCTCTTAGATAGCTCTTCCAATAAGCAGATATAGCCTAAGGTAGATTTTATACTATTTAGACAACGTGCAAAGTCAGAATCTAAATACCTGATAATCTCTAACTTATCCAACCTCTTTATGTGCGTATGTAATATTTTGTTCTCTATAAATACCTTATGAACCATTTGGTTACTTTCCAATGATCCATTCTTGGACTGCTTAAATATCTATCAACATTCCCATAATGTACGAAACATCTGGATGCATACAAACATGTGTATTCTTTAGACTCCCTACTGCTGATGCATAAGGAATCTTTTACATTTCCTTCTCTTCAAAGAAATTTTTGGGGCATTGATCAAGACTAAACTTATCTCCTTTAACCACAGGGGTATCATATGGTTTACAATCTTGCATGCCATATCTTTTAAGAATCTTTTGGATATAGGCCCTTTGTGATAATCCAAGAATACCTGCAGTGTGATCACGATGTATATGAATCCTTAATACAGAGGTTGCATCACTAAGATCTTTTATCTTGAAATTTCGTGCTAGAAATCTCTTGGTGTGATGCAACAAGCCTATATCATTACTAGCAAGCAATATTTCATCGGCATATAAAACCAAAAAATATAGTTACTCCCACTGAATTCATGGTATATACAATCATAAACCAAGTTTATCTCAAAAACCAAACGAGATAACAACTAAGTGAAATTTGTAATACCATTGACGAGACACCTAATTAAACCTAGATCATGCTAGTATAATTATTAACAAAGAGCAGAAAATATCTCTTGCCACCAGGAGTACGAGTTCTTGAAGGACCCTAAACATCTGAGTCACTAACTCTAGTTGGGCCTTAGCTCTCCAAGATGATTTTGGGAATGGCAACCTAGGCATTTTTCTAAAAAATGCATCCTTCATAGATTTTCTTTTCAAAATGCATAAAAGGAAGCCCAACACCATTTCTATTTTATTTAGCAATTCAAGGCCATTGAAATTTAGATGGACATACCTCAAATGCCATAATGTCAATTGATTAATGTTTTCACACTTCATGGCATATTTTTACCCAAGTGGCATAATTAAAGGAAATACTTTATTAAGGGCCATTTTAATAGTAGTTATTAGCTTTCCTTTTTTTTTTTTAATCAAATACGATACATTTATCATAAAAACTTAATAAATTTTATATGGAGCTTGGAACATAAAAACATCATGAATATATTTTTGTTTGCCATTTTTTTTTTCACAACAATAATTCCTTTGCCTTTAACTTCTTGTTTCATCACTAAGTGTAACTTGGAATTTTATAGTTTCCCCACCATTTCCCCTCATTGTGGGAGGACTTTCCTTTAGAAAGTAAAATTGTTGATAAGACTCCAATAAGACTGGATCAAAGCGCAAAAACTCCTCTTTAATAATCCAAGTAGCATTTGAATATAAACAACCATTCCAACAGACAAGGTAGTGACAAAGTAGACCTTTAGATGAAATATTAGTTTGGTCATCAAAAATTATTTTAATGGTCTCAACAACCATTCATATAACCCAACATGAGTCTTAAATACGATTTTTCACTTTAATGAACTGCAAGTATATGGGTCAATGTGTAGTATAAGGATCTAAAAGATCCAATATTGTTCCAAGGAGGATAATGTGTTATCTTTGTTGTTCTTAAGATTAAATCTTTACTAACCCAATATACATTTTGTACAAAAGCAAGGGTTAGTTTGTTTATTTAATATTTACACTAGTGGCCCTGATAAACCTAGTCACTAAGAATCGATGCAATAATTTAACATTTAAACTAAGCATTTTAATAACACTAAGACTCACTAGGACTCTAAATATAAAGAAAAAGACTCAAAACACTACACTAGATTAAGCTAATCAAGAGTTAAAGAGAGGATAAATTGAGTTATAAATTTCATTAATAACTTTGTTCCACATAGTTTGATTCCTCTTTTGGATAATTCAACTCATTGAACATATAATCCTATTTCCAGAGGTTATTCTAATTCTAGTTCAATTACACTGAGAAGTTGTCTCTAAACAATTAAGTGTAATTTTTCCAAAAATACATTAAGCCCAAGAGTTAAATCATCAATCACAACTTACCTAAAGGTTGTTTCTAAACATTTAGGTAAAATTACACTACCTAAACCATTAGCCTTCCTTAGAGGTTGTTTTCAATCATTTAAGGAATACTAATTATGAGATGCTTTAAGCCCTTGGAAATCATTGAGAATGTGAATACGAATTTGCCTTAGAGGTTGTCTCCAAACATTTAAGGCAAATTGCACTTAATTCTTAATGAGTTATTTCATCAAACACCTTATGGACATTCAACTCTATGACTAGAGATTATCAAGAAATTTAACAATACAACATATTCAATCCACTGGCAATCATCTCAATTAACTAAATAATATGAAAGCCTTAATAAAAAAGCAACATATGTTCATTAATCAACAAATAATTACAAGAGAAATGAAAAAATCTTGATCAACATATGTGGATACAAAGTCATGAAATCCCTACTCAATATCCATCAATATCCAACACAACAACTAAAAACAAGCTTCAATCTAGGCTACATAAAGAAATAAAAGAATGGGAAAAGATAGAGAAGGAGAAAAAAGTGGAAGGAGTCCTTCATGGAAGAATCCAAAACAACACCTTAGAAGAGTAGGTTGATTGAAGTTTCCCTCAAAAACCCATGTTCTTTAGAGCTATTTTGTGCCTCCGGCCTTCCTCCCTAGCTTTTTAACCTAAAAATTTCAAAAGGTCCTTTTTATATCAGTAAAAACTCAGAGTTTTGTATTTTTCACAAGTCTCATGTGATGCAGCCTCACTCTTTTGGTTATAACTTTATGATCCAATATCATAACTTAGCAAATTAATACTTTTTGGAAAGCTCTCGATAAGATCTAAAACTTTGTGTGGAATTGACTGTCTTCAAATTCTGACATTTATAGGTCCAAAAATGGTGTCAAACTTGAGTGTTCACCATATTAATTTGAATATCATCTCAACTTTCTTCCTTGGCTTCTTCTAACATCTAAGATAATTGTGAAAGCCCTAAAAACATCCTTGAATCTTCCTCTTACAAGCCTCTATTCCCTCAATTTCAATATATCAAATTAATTCCCCTATAATTATCATCATAACAATGGAAAATCAAATCAACTTACTACAATGAGGCAACTAAATGATGCAATCCATGAAATACACAAAATTAAAATCAATTGGTCACTAATTCCAAAGAATTTATCCAAAATACATTATAAATCCCTAGTAAAACATATACAAATACAACATAATTAGGGACTTATCACAAAGAATTTATCCAAAATACATGATAAATCCCTAGTAAAACATATATAAATACAACACAATTAGGGACTTATCACACTCATCTCAAGGTCTGATCTAATTTGGTGATAGTTGCTATGAAGATCAATTTTGGAGAACCAATTAAACCTGGCTACTAGGTCCAGTATGTCTACAAGCTTAGTGATATGGAACCTATACTTGATATTAATTTTATTAATTTCTTGACTATGCACACACATTCTTCAAGTCTCATCCTTTTTGGGAGTTAGAAGGGCAGGCACAACACACATATTAAGGCTACGCTAGATGAATCCCTTCTTTAGTAACCCTTGGACTTGCCTATTTAGCTCTACCCTATCTTTTAGGTTCATTCTATAATGTACGAGGTTGGGTATTTGAGACCCCAAGATTAAGTTAATAACATGCTAAATATCACTTATAGGTGGAAGTTCTAAAGGGAGCTTGTCAAGGGTAATGTCTTAGAATTACCTTAAAAGTTAAGATATTTCACTAGGCAAATCCCCACTAACAACCTTGTGATTGTCATCCATGACTCTTTTTGTATATCACATATTAAAATAAGCTTATCAAAGCAAGCCTTGTAGTAAGAAACACTAGATGTTTTCCTAAGGTTAAGCAATTAGTTCAACAATTAACTCTGATAGCACTATTAAAAAAAGTAGGTTTTAACATTGGTTATTTCCATTAGATTAGAAATTGACTCTAAGTCTTGTAAGTTTAAAAATATTACCACAAGAATTTAATGTTGGTTAAAGCCATTTAAAATTGGCATAATATTCATTTATAAAATAAAAAAAGACATTTTTTTACAATAAAAAAGGCATTAACTAGGTTAAAATTTTTGTTATTTTCTACCTGCTTTTGTAGACCATTTAACCTCATCTTCAACCATACACCTTGCAACCCATCATCCAACACCATTCTCAAGTCATCCATAAGCCAAACCAACTCTTGGTGATATTCTAAGGCATTCAAATGGGCACTGGCTTGAAGTAGGAGCAAACAGTAACATCTTTGGGTTTGCATTTATAACTTTCACTCTGCATAGCATTGAACAAACTCAAAGCATTTTGAATCCGAATGTTACGACAAGTGAGACATCATTGATAGATTCTGCCCTTAAGTGAGATTTAGATAGTTGTCCTTTCAAAGAAAAAGCTATGAGGCATGTTCAGATTTGCTTCTGAACCTATATATTTATAATGTGGAATTTTGGATTTTATGGGAGATATTAAAATCTATGATTGGGAATATAACATCTTGAATCTGAACCTAAATATTGAAATGAGGATTTCGAATATGGATTTTGAATCTATAATTTATACACACTTGTGGTCTATGATGGATTCTTATATACTTGGAGGAACGACTAAAAGACCTTTTTTTACCGAAGTTGATTATTTAATAATTTTTCTTAGATTCTATTATTATATGAGAACAATGATTTTCAATTTTTTTAATTATGAGATATGTGTATAATGATGCTTGTGACCATTAGAAAAAACAATGATTTTCAATTCCTTTTACTTTTAATCACACTATCTTTCCTTTGTTTCTCTTTCTTCCTTTGACTACTATCTCTTTTTATTTTCCTATATGTCTATTAAAGGGAAAAAAAAAAAAGATTTATTTTTATCCTTATCCATTGATCTACCAATCCTTCTTTGTGCATTTTCTTCCTATTTTGCTTTGCAAATAAATCACTCAACTTATCTTTCTACCGCCTAGTCTTTGTTATCTTACTATATATTATGCTTCCACAGTAGCATGCGTCCTTAATTGCCACTTCATTCCTAGTAAGATTTTGTTAAAAACATCCATTCAATTTCTACCTACCTTATTCCATAATGCTTCACATGTAATTATGTCTATTAGCTACTGTTTTCCTTTTATATGTAGACACTTATATGCTACACTAATATGGCTCATTCTCTTCATTCTTATGCGTGCCCTTCATCAAACAATAGTTCCCATAGTTTTAGTTCATAATATTAAGTTTCATAATTCAATGTTATGAAGTATTATTGTTTCTTGTTAATTTCTTAAATGTTTATACAAAAGTTTATGAGTAAATGTTAAATGCTAGGGTTATGTAACTTCTTTATCATATAAATGAAATGATTGAAATATACATTAGTATATCATTAATTTAGATCTTATTTAATGCTTACCATATAGGTGATTATTAGTGTTAATGAAAATAAAATCCAAAAATTTCTAACAAAATATTTATATTCTATTAGATTATTTGTATATATATATTTTAAAAATTAACATTTACATTTTCTAAATTTCAGTCGTATTAGACGTTCACCATTTGGAGAACAATCTAATGACCTATCCATCCACTCCAATCCTAATACTCAATTATCTATTTCCTATCTATTCACCTAATTCAACATTTTTCATACACTTTCAATCTACTTTGCTTGGTTTATAAGAAAATATTTGTTGAATTTTAAGTTTAGCTCAATTATTATTTTTATTATAACCTATTCAATAAGATAGCTTTGTTGTTTATTTGGATAAGTGCCTTTTATGCTTTTTTTGTTCTTTTCTGTTGTTTTAATTAAGTCTCCTCATAAATAATTAAGTGTGATGATAGATAAAAGTTTGATTAATACGCCACGAATTTCACCTGAATATGTCATTGGGCGAAAGGATTTCTTAATTTTACATTCTCCAAACCTAATGCAAAGAGTGTTATGAAACGTCCATATATTTGTTGTGGCTTTAAAAAGTGTTTTACAAGAGACGTCATCTTTGACCACTTGATATGCAATGGGTTTCCATTAGGGTATACTACCTAGATTAGACATGGAGAATGTATAGATGAGGAAGGTCCTAGTAATCCTGTAAGAGCACAAATAGAACAAGTAGGAGGTGATATGCAAGATTTATTGCATGATACCTTTAGGGTTCTTAAAGAGAGGGACATCAATGAACCAGGATCACCTAATCATTTTACTAATGAAATCCAATTGGATTCCAAAGATAGGCATAACAAGGAAATATGAACTTCATTGACTTATTCAATGATAAAAAACAAGAATTATATGATGGAACTTCTTTTAGCAATGTGCAACAATAGATGGTCGTTCTAACAAGGATTGGACGATTAATGTTATTGGTAATGAAGTTATTATATTATTCTAATACTAAGATTTAATCAAGTGATTTTATTGTAATAATACTTAACATCTATCTTATGCAAGGTTATCAAACTCGCAAGTTTAGGTAGAATCGGAAACGGGGGTTTAAACTTGTATCGTAAACTCGTAACATAGAATTGTAAGAATTTACTTCTATTAATAAATAATTATTTAAATATATAATTACATAGTTAAAATATAATATATAACATGAGGTTTATTCAAATACTATTTATATTTAAAATCATAAAAAATGAATGGGATATACCATTAAAATCATAAATTTACCATCCTTAGATAAAATTAATAGCATAGTAGTTTTACAAGGTTATCTAGAATTCATAGTATCTAAAAATATATTTAATATAATTTTTTTAAAAAAATTATATGGATTTTCTCCCTATACAAGTTATTATATACAAATTTTATATTTATTTTTTAAATAATTTAAAATGGTTCACGAAGAAAAAATTAACAAAAAGTTTGATTTCATGTTAAAATTTCAAAGTCAAATGGATCAAGTGAAATAAAAACGAGAACTAGTTTATATATAAAAGGTGGGATGTACATATTAAATACCAACATTGGCTAAATGGTGGAGATGCGGGTAGATGAGCTGAAGGGTCATGTCTTCGAGCTCTGGCATATGTTGTTGAAATTTTTTCTGAGACTACCGTCCAACTCAGTTCGCGAGTTTGACAACACTGATCTTATGCATTTTCAATGGTAGATGAGAATGGAGTAATTTCAAGAAAGAGAATGAAAAGAAAAGAAATGTAGAGTCTACCAATTGGGAAAAAAAGTAATATGTCCAATTAATCCCTTTAGACAAAGGTACAATGAGGTTGAAGGCATGATTGGGGTTAATATTCGTAGTTACAACTTTGACAATCATAACCTTTTAATTTCAACTTTATTTTAAGTATGTGATATACGACTAGAAATATGTTTAAGTCTGTTTTCAGATGCAATAGGTTTCATTTTAAAATTCCCTCTGATTTATGAGATATGATACAAATAGTGATCTAAGGTCCAAAAATAACTCCATTAAAATTCATATCTCTTTTATCTTTTTTTTGGCACAAACTTATACTTTAAGGACCAAAATGTATTGGGCCAATAAATGTGAGTCCAAATGAATTTAACAAAATAATAATTAGTCCATGATAGTTAGTCCAACTTACAATCTAAATACTTGGTCAAATTTATATATCCCAAAGTGCATATTTTAATAACGATAAGTAGAATATAAACATTTTTACCATGCATATGAGATTCCTATAAAAATATATATATATATATATATATATATCCAATTTTGATTATCTATAATATTAGAGCCTATTGAATATAATATGAGCAAATATATCTCATATAAGGGATGATTCAAGTATAAAGCATTACATGTTAATGATTAATTAACTAAGTATATGTCGATATTATTTGTCTAACTCATTTGTTACATATATGTCATATATTTATCATCATCAAAACATATAACATTGAACCTTAGGGTTAACACCTTTCCACCATCATTCAAGGCCTTGTGGCAATTTCTCAAAAGCTTTATGCATTTCTCATCTGACCAATTATGAGTTGTGCTCTACAAGAATATAAACAATAAGCAAACATTAACTACGATTAAAAAAAAAACTGACTAATTCATGAACTAGAGCTTCAGCCAAGTAGTGAGCTTTGATTAACTGACCTTTATCATAATAACATTGCCTTTGGGAACACTTTCAAACATGCCTCCTCCAACATGTTTTATTCCTAAGCATATATGAGAATTTATAAAGTATAAACATTCAAAAATAAATAAATAAATTGGATGTTAGTTATGGCATAGCTCTTTGAGTTATGCCTAAGTTGAAGTTTACAAAAGCGAAAATATGAATATATAAAGCACAATCACTTTTAAAAATATATCATGTCATGATTTTTGAATTATACATAGCAAATGCTTCAATTAATTTTTATTAAAATACCGTGATGCTTGTATTAGTGTGTTAGTTGTTTGTATTTAAACAAATATCTAAAAAGAGAAAAAATTAAATTAGAAAAGATTTTATAATTCATTATTATAAATTTTTCACTTGTTTAAGTTTTCCTCTAATTATAGATATTACTGTATAATTCATAAGACTAGCCATGGGGATATAGGAACATTATTTGTATTTATGTTGTGAAGGAAAAAATTTATATGTAGTTTCTTATAAATATTTTTTTCAATTAAAACATGACAAGTATATGACTAATTAATTATATCACAACAGTATATGATTATTATAAATAAATAAATTATTTTTAAATTTAATTATATATATTATTAGCTTACCATATACTTATTATGTTTTAATTTAACAAAGCAAAGATATATTCTATATAAATTTAATCCTATAGTGAATGCGAAATACCTGAATAGGTTGGGGCATCTTGAACCACTAGGAGCAAATCAAAATTAATACCCTTAATTGATGGGTACTTAGATATTATCATTTTAAGGGATTGCCCAATACCACCTGCCACATTAAGAGGCATTGATAGTCCCTCAAAGCCTTTGTGTATCTCAACCACCTTCTCCATGTGTAATGCAGAGAGATCTGCCATTGCCCTATGGAATTTGTGTTTCCCTGTAGGATCTGTCTCCAAGTATTGGAAAAAACTCTGGCCATGAACTATCTTGCTTAGGTCATTGCCACCCTTAAGTACTACATCCTTCAAGTTTAGACTATAGAAAAACCAGATAAAAACAACCATAGCATCATTATTAGTGTGGCATAAGTTTAATGCTTTTAGTTTTTCATTACGAACTAGTCACAGAAAGCACAGAAGAGACTGACAGAATCTATGCCGTGTCGGGATGATAGGAGAAGCTGAGCAATAAGGAAGCCCAAGATGTAGCATCTTTTTTGAGACGAAGTATCGGCCAGTAGGAGAGAGAGCGTAGAGCCTCTTGTAGCTACCATCCTCCTTTGTTCTCACAGAGCACGTGGAAAGCTCGTGAGCCACCAGCCTTTGCGCCACACTGTCTGCATTATTATTCTTCGCTGTGGGAAGTTTGGAAGTGATTTCAATGGGCGAAACAAAACCACCCTCTCCCTCTGATTCAGCAATGATATCAAGCAGGTGAAGCTCTGTTGCAGCATTCAAAACAACGACGTTTAACTGAGTAGAGCATAGAATCATGGCTCACAGGCAAGCATCGTCATAGTGATCGTTTGGGAGAGATTTCATAACGCGCTCATCATTCTTTGTGAAGTTCATATTCGTTTGCTTTGGTTTACGGCACTCCTTCCTTCCTTGCTTATCATCTATTGAACGTTCTCTGGCATAAGCTTCGTTATTTTTGTTGATGGAGGTTGTGTGGTATTTATATATGTATTAGGTAGGTATTGATGAGATTTTTTTGAATGCAGTGGCTATTTGGTCAAGGAATTTACGTGTGGTAAAATTTGACAATTTGCGTAGGCATAATATCATGGTTTTCATTTCAGTTTTATTATTGCATGGCGCACTTCAACTGATTTGAGTTTAGAGTCAATTCTGAAATTGTATCTTCGATGAAACTCCCTAAAAATAAAATGAAGTTAGAATTTTAACTATATATATATATATATATGCACACATAAATAATTGAAGTATGAGTTGTATATATAGGGCAAAAAAATAAGAATTAATCGTAATAAATAAATAAAATGAACATTTATCAGCAAGTTGCTCAGTTGTAATTATTTCGACTTCTCAGCTGTTATCTGACATTTTCATATTTTGATTCCAACAATATATATCAACTATAAAGTTCAGTATTTTAGTGAAATATGAGCCTCTCCTTTATTTTCAAAATATCTTGAAACAAAATGTTACAATAAATTTCAGTTGAATTTTAAATTTTTTTACTAGACTACTTTCAATTAACTTATATATATATATATATATATATATATATATATATATATATATATATATACTCTCACACACACATATATACAGTACAAGAAAAACACTAATTAGGGACAAATTTTTCCATCTTTAATTGTGCAAAAATCTATCCCTAATTTATCTTAAATGGATAGAATTTGAAGTTGCAAATTATTAGGGACGAAAAATAAAATTTGTCCCTAAATTTGGGACAGATATTTCGTCCCAAACAAAACTTTCATCCCTAAATAAAGAATATGGTAATCATGTTTAGGAACCGAAATTCCATCCCAAATTTCCCCCAATTTGGAATTGAATTTTGTGAGGGAATATTCTGTCCAAAATAGAGACAAAATTATTCTATTTCAAATATCCATACTAGAATATGACAAAATATTCTATCTCTAAATTCCGTCCCAAATTGAGATGTAGTTATTCTCTCTCAAATAGTCATCCCAGATTGGGGCAGAAAATTCCTTCCTTAACTTTCATCCATATTTCATCCATAATCTGTCCCTATTTTACAATCTAAAAATATATCCATCTTTAATCTGTTATTATTTTACAGTCTTAAAATATGTTCGTCCCTGTCCGTAATTTGTCCCTAATTTGCAATTTGAGAGTTTTTCCATCCTTATTCCATCCCTAATTTGACTCTAAATGTCGCAATCTTATTTCACATTATATTGCTATTAGACATTTGCACACCTGAATACAGATAACATGGTAGATAACCAGTGGACTAAAATATATTATTCATAATATTAACAATAAAGTACATACATAAAACTAATCCACAATAAAATCCAACATAATATAAATATCAAGAAAATCTTAATGTAATTATCAAAATGACAAAGTCTTCTAAATTAACAATGAAGGTGAAAAAGAAGAAAAAAATGATAAACTTGAAGTTTTTTAGTACAGATATTGACAGAGCAATCACTGTCATGACCAAAATAGAAGAATTAGTAGAGGAAAGAGAGAATAATGTTAAAAAAAATGATAATGATCAAAACTTGTCATTTTTCACTGAGATGAGAATCTATCATTGTTGCAAGAGAGTGAGCCATGCGAGTGGAGGAAGAATCTGTCTGGTAGGCTTTGCACTTATATAGACTTTAAAACATATTTAACTAATTGGTCAAAGTAGAACAAGAATACCAAGTTGAAAATAATTAAAATTTCTACAGTATGATTGCATAAAGATATTGTTGTAAAATGATGTGATTTGATGTTACTAATAAGAATAATAAGGACAAAACATACATTTAATATAAAGAATGCTAATAAGATATATGGAATTTATGAAAAACCATATATTGTGAGAAAAATTAATCAATGTGCAAAATTGAAAATTCCAACCACTCAAACCAAGTATTTTGCAAGAAAAATTAATCCGTGTGCAACAAGAGAATAAAGAAAATAATGGATGAATGCATTAAAACATTGTTATCTACAAAAAAAATTATTTTGACAAGGAAAAAACAAAATATTAATTTTTAGCTTCTCGATAACATAAACATTTTTTATTTGTGCACAATCTCCATCACAATGATGCACACACCAGCTACCATTAAATGCCTTGGTGAGGAGAAAACCATCTGCAATCTACAACTAAAAAAAAAAAGATAAAATAACAAGGACTATTTTTTACCTTGAATTACAAGCAAGTATAACAAGAAAAACCTCAGAATTAGCAGTTGGACCAAACCTTCAAAGCCACACGCAGCAATAGTTAATACATGCATAACACAAAGGAACATGGCAATGTGCATATTATGCAAAATCTAAACTCAATCAGAAGAAGGGAATTTCTCACACTCTATGCTGCGGAGTATTAATTACAAGATTTGAAATAAACATTCTAACTACAATAAAATTTTAAATTATAAAAGTTTTTGTTAACTGTTGTAAAATAAACGTGACACACTTAGAACTAAAATAAAATTTTTTATTTTACAAAACAACAATTTGTTAAAACTTGAAAATAATATAATACAATCCAGTTGAAAGCCAATAGCAGTTTCATGAAATGAATAAAATTACTGTGTCCCACAGAACAATATAATATGCAAATTCTCGAACTCATTCCTATTTCCTATGAACATTGCTAATGAGTTACTTAAATAATTAAATTTTCAATCACTAATTATTATTAAAGTTTTCCTTAACTTTTTCGATCATCTTCTTTCTTTATTCTTCTTTCTCACATGCTAACGGCTAAAGCAAACAACTCTTTATTCACTGGCATTGATTTAACATATGTTATCTTAGTATATTTTCATTATCAACTTCTACTAGTTTGATGACCCAGGATTATATATAAACTGTATTGGTCCCACACATTCCCATTCAATGGGCATATTGAAATCATTAACTAATCCTATAATTTTTTATGTGATAAATTGCTTTATATATGTAAATTTGTCATTAATTATAATTTTTTGTATAAAGACGACAATAACAATATCATACTTGAACTTGATCATTCCTATTTTCTATTTTATTGTTCGAATGGGAGAAGTTCTATGTTATGTATATATGTCCACTTGCAACAATTCAATAGAAAACTTGCATGTTGGACATATAATCAAAGCTTCATGTCAAATCATATCGACTAAAAATATTGTGATACTTGGAAATTTCTCATTATTTTATTCCTATGCTCAGTTGTAGCAAGCCAAATCCTCTTTTCTTTATCGACCAAAAAAAAATCCTCCCTTCTTTGACCAATCTAGCCCACTCTATATAATATTGGTTAAGATGATTAAAACCTTAATTAATCACTGAGAAAAAATCTCAATATTACTGCTATTCCTATTTCTAGGAATAAATAATTTTGGTCTGAAATTTAGAATCAGACCCAAACCCTCCTTTCCAATCACTAAGAAAAAATAAATACCAATCGAAGGATTTCTAAATAATTTCTTCGAACAAGAACATAGATCTTAGAAAACTAAGCAAATTGACCCAACCAAGGAGAATGGGAACCAAGATTGCAAATCCAACCTTATGAATATCAGTACCTATGAACAGTGATCAAGGGTTGAGGAGAGTGATGAATGGAGAGAGCGTGTAGAGCGAACACGATGAAGATGAAGCTAGTGGCATCCAGTGCGTGTTGAGCGAACACGATGCAAGATGTAGTTGAGCGAACACAATTCTGAAGCATTTTAATTTATTTATCTATTTATATTTGGTTCTTTAAAAATATTTTTTACAATAATTTCTTTTTATTTAATTTATGATTGATTTTAAATTATAAATTCTTCTCCAACCTATTTATTTTTTATTTCAGACATTGATTTATTTCACTTTACATTAATTTATTGCTTTCCTTATCCAAAGAGCCATATTATGTGTGTGAATATGATGTATTCAGGGGTTTAGAGTATATGAGGGGGGGATTCAAACTTGGGTGCCTCGATATGCATAGAGTGAGTTTTGATCACTTGTCTTAAACTTAAGTATAATGCTATGCTAGTCTTATCTTCAATCTTAATCTAACTTAATTTTCCTTTTTAATTTTCCTTTAATAAATTTAAATTTGACTCTGTATACATTAATCTGACTCGTTCATCCACTTCAAGATGTCACAATTAAGTTCTTTTAGGAAAAAGTAATAAACTAAAAGTAAATTTTCTCAAGGTGTCACATTAATTCTATACATATTTACCAAATTTAAGTTGAAAGAAACTTTTTGAGGGAATGAGACAAATTTTAAGAGGTAGAATATTAAATTCCTAAAAAAATGAAGATAGAAAAAATTACTTATTATACAAATATTACTTTAATATTTAGAATTTAATTATTTAAATTTTAATCATGTTATATAAAGACTAAAGGTTGATATAGTAAGAATAAGTATAATATATTATTCCTATGCAAAACATAAAACTAAAGTGGAATATTATTAATTCTCATTTTATTCTCTAATGTAACAATGCTTTAAAAATTTATTATTTAATTCTTTAAAAATTGGAATAGTATCAAAAATAATATTCAATGTCGAAATATTTATTTATCTAATTTTTTTAAAATAAAAATTATTAGGGATAAATATTTCCCTCCCAAAACTGTAACTCTAAATAAGATACATTATTTAAGGATAAGATGATTGTATTTTGACACAGAATTAGAAAGATATTTTTGAGAGGGAAAAATTTGTGTTAAAAATCTGTCTCAAAATCATTTTATTAAAAAACAATGTTATTCAAAATGTTTTAGGGACAAATTTGGAAGGGACTTAGGGGCAGATTTTTGATACGGATTTTTCCCCTTCTAACATTCATCTCTAAATATTTTAAATAAAAAAATAAAGTAAAACATTTGACACGAATTTAAAACCTATTTGCCACGGATTAGACATAAAATTATTTCCATGTCTAAATTATGTCCCAAATTCCATGTTTTCTTATAGTGATATACCTATATATATATATATATATATTCGACTAAAATATCCTCCTTTAATTAGAATTTAGGTCAATAGGGAGTATTTTAATTAGAAAAAAAGGTATATATACACTAAGTATATTTTGAAACTAGAAGAGAAATATTGCAATTTCAAAAAAAAAAAATTAGAATGCAGGGAAGTGTTCAAGCTGAATGAAAGGGAAGAGCAAAAAGCCAAACCAGAAAAGAAAAGCAAAAGAGTGAAAGCGGCGAGTGGTGAAAAGAGAAGCGAATCAAAAAGCACTTCATTGAACACCTACCACTTCCAATTGCTTCTAGAAGTCACTGTTTATTTTAATGATTTGTGAACATTGAAATAAATTTAGAAGTATTAGAGCGAGATGTAATTTTTTATATTTTTGTTATTAAGTTTTTTTATTAATATATAATAAGTGTATAATCAATTATTAATGACACAAAAAGTATGTAATTTAATTTTAAAATTATACATTTATTTGCAATAATCATACACATGTCATCATATAATTAAAATAATAATATATTTGTCATGTTTTATTTGAGAAACAATAAAAATATAAAAAAAATTGTATATAATTTTTTTTTTTTCAATTTAAAACAACCTTTTAGCATTCCCTTCCGGATAAGAAACATTTGATATTTGGAATACCATTTTATGAGTGGTCCCAATTTTAATGTTCTACAGTGGCTCTAATATTATATGCTAGAATCATATATAATAAATAAATACTGTTTAACATTAATTGAATTAACTGTACATAGAATGAGATATCAGAAGTAGAAATATATATAGAGCTTGCTCCTTACTTCCTGTTCAATCTCTCATTTTTATTCTATTTCTATTCCATGCATAACTGCACATCTAATTTGTTGCACCTAAGTCTCATTGTATAATAAATCCACTAGATCCAGTGGGAGGTTAGAGCTCCCAGCCATACTAAAAGTCACATACCTTCTCACCATCATTTTTCAATGTAAATTAAACAAATTATGTACTCGAATTTGATGTTTATCCATTCTTAATATTTAGTTGATCTTGAGAATACCTAGAATTTTTTCAATTTTAAATACCATTTTGCACATTGCAAATTGTTGATAATTATTTCAATATGATCATTTCAAAATTACATTTATTAGGTTGTCTATATATTAAGAGATAGACATTATAATTTTCTTCTAATATTTTCCAATTAATAATTTGCAAATATATCCCTTTCAAATATAGTTCCTATTTTATTTGCATTATGATGTGATGTTATTAGAAACATTATATTCTCTAATTAAAATGTAAGTAATTACTAAATGTATAGTGATATGTTATTAAAAAAGTGTGTGTAATAATTAATAAAGCTGATTATAGTATTAATATATTAAAATACATAAAATATTAGGATTATTTAATAAATAATAGGATCCCCTTGCACTTAGATCATTAAATTCATTCTTATATAGTTTGCATAACATTGTTGGTTTGCCTCCAAGCGGTTAATAAATTAAAGCGGGGTAGATCGCCTTTAACATGAGAGAATTATTCGGCCAGCATGTTTATATATAAGTAAATAGGCCCATTTTAATGAGAGTTTCATTGGCGAATGAGAAAATTTCATTGAGCAAACCCTTAATTTCTTATGTGATGAATTTTTACCTTTCTCATATATGTATCAAAAAAATTTTTAAAGTACAAAATTTTTTTCATTCTCATTAAATTTGTACAATTATGTCCAATTTGCACATTTATGAAGAAAAGTAAGGAATTTGAATTGCTAAAAGGGTAGTCCATAAGAGAAGTGCATATCCCTTGCTAGATAGCAAAACTGTTGTAACACGGATGAATTGAAAAAAATAAAAAATCTGAAAAATATTTTAGTTGAGCATCATGGATTTGTAGTGTTGATCATTACTTTTTTTTATTAAAATCTAAAATTAGAGATAGAATCTACATCTGTAATTTCATTTATAAATATTTTTTAAAAAAACAATATTGAAGATGGATTTAAAGGTAAAATTTTTTGCATCAAAATATTTTATCTCTCTAAATTGTTGGAGAGTTAATTTATTAAAAAAATTGTAAAATTAGATCAAAGATAAATTTATGAAAAAAAATTTATTTTTCGTCACTAATTTTATCTCAAAATGTTTATGTGAAACAAAATAAACCAAGATGAGTGACTGGTTTTGCAGCATTTGGTATAATCACCGTATCTAGTTGACTAATGATTTAAGATTTATATAGTTAAAAATGTAATAAGGAATGGCAACAGGTCTCCAAATCTGGAGTTCCCTTAGGGAACTGTCCTATTTGGGGACTCACATATAGGGAATTTTTCCCTATGGGGATGGGAACAGGGAGAGGATGTGGATCATACCCCACGCATTATGGGTCCCCATCCTAACGAATTTTATTTAATATTTATTACACACACACACATACACACATATATATGTATATATATATATATATATATATTAATTTTTGTATTTTTTGTGTTTCACTCGTTATCTATAATTATAATAATTAGAAGTTAAAAATTCAATTCAACTAAAGAAAATATTTTCACTCATTACATATTAGTCTTCTGCTTCTTTGAAAGTTAGACGACATAATAAAATTACTTTCAAAATACCTTAGAACTCCGATCACATTGTAATGAAGAATAGGAAGTGAATATTAGAAAATGCAAAATCAATTATTTATAAATTAGGATTAAGTATAAAGATAAAAATTAGAATTATTTAAATAGTTTTATTTTAAATTTAATTATCTTTTGGTTAATTTTTTTTTTCATAATTAACTTACCTTATTAAGAGTTATTTATTATAACTTATAGAATTTGTTGTAAAACTTATTATTTGAATATTTGCAATTTTTATGAACTTAATTAGATTTTGTTAAATAATATAAATAAGGAGCCTAAACTTTAAATCTAAGTTATATATATTATTTATTTATTTTTCAATTTTTATAAGAAAATTCAAAGTCTCCGTAAAAATCCACAAGAATCTGCTTCCCCATGAAAAATGGGGATGGGGAAAATTTTCTCCCAAGGTGGGAAATGGGAATAAGGATGAAAGATATAATTAATGATAGAAATGGGAAGCGGGGAGGCACTCCCTGCCCTGTCCCTCAAAATTGTCATCCCTAAGAGGTAAATACATGTAAAGGGACCTGTTTTACATGCTTAAATTAAAGCATGGGCTGAATAAATTAACACCTTCTGATAGCATTCCTAATTCAATTATTTTGGGAAAATTAATTATTTGGTTCCCATAGTTTATATCAGTTTCTAAGTCGGTTCCTTTATTTTTTTTTAAATCATTCGTTATACTTGTTAAAAATTGCACTGTTGCCGTTACACTAACGCTTAACACAATTATAAATTTATTGACATGGCACACAATAACTGACATGAAATTGTTCCGTTAATATAAACACGTCTCTCCTGGATTAATTATTTGGTGCCTTCAACTATTTGAGGGCAACGATGCCCATATGATGCAGACCAATTCTATTGGTCCACACGTGATAGGATGAAAAGAAGGAAACGATGATAAGATTATAAAATGACCCCAAAGTTTGAGAATATTTTCTTTGGCAGAAATTTCCGACCATTTCTTCACATAGCATGCAGATTTCCAACCAAAAAGCAGTTAGAAAAAATGGTCGAAAATTCAAAAAAGTGTAATATTTTTAAGGGAGACTATACTAAAATCATTTTAAACGAATTTCTAATTTTCAATATTTTCTTTACTTAGTCTTTAACAACTATAATCATATTAAGCAATCAATTTATGTTTTATATTATTCATAAATTATATTATATTAAAAGTAACACTTTTTAAATTTTCTGTGTAATTTTTATATTATATTTCTCTAATTTTTCATCTCTAAGCTTTAATCTATTTCTTTTATTATTTATTTTTAACCAGCTTCATTCTTTTGGATTACGAAAACTTATGTGTTATTTTTTGCTAAGAACTTGGTTAAAATTGTAAAAGAGTTGCAAGTCTTTTTGGAAAAAGATGACAGAAATTAAAACAGAAATAAGTATAATGTGTTGAGCAATAGTATATATCAAATAAACAATAGGGTTGTATTGCAAATACAAATAAATAAAATGTGTGGAAAAAGTGTAAATTTTATTAATATTAAAAATTAGTATTTACCAAACAATCAATAGGGGTTATATTGCGTATCAAAAAATTTGTAGGTGTGATTTAATTCTATTCTTTAAGTCTTTTTTTCACCTAACCGACATGTGGTATCATTTTAGACTATAAATAGAGGCATCGATGCTCTTAAATTATTATGGACACCAAAAAATTTACCATCTCTCCTGATAAAGGATGGTAGCTCTTAAATTCAATTTCCAATCAACTAAATCTACAGATATTGAAAATATCACGTTTTGCTCACATGAGATATTAATCCTTTCGGGTTCAAAGTTGAAACTTTAAAATGCCGCCTATACTGAATGAATTGAATATGAATTCAAATCCCTGTGAAAGAACCCAAAATGCCCAATCTAATGCTTCTCTACCCAAACCTTCTTGGCTTCAAAAGCCATTTCTTGTGCATTCCCAAACCCAGAAACCAACTCCAATCTTATTTCAAGAAATAAGCATTTAATAACCATTTGAACAAACTGAACATTAAGAGAAAGTACAATTGAAATTGCAACCATAGCATCTCACCAGAATCTGCCCCATCAGAGAAAGCTAAACTCATATTTAATCCTCATGCGAGTAATAATGGATTAAGAAATTCAAAGTAGCTAATTAACGATAACAAGATTCCCCTGAACTCCACAATCTGAAAAAGGGACATGTCAATGGGATAAGGTCTCATCTTCGCAATTGCTCAGATAACTTGTAATTTTGACTATAACCTTGAACCGAAAATAGTTTATTTAACACCATTTCTTTCATATCCTAATTTTATTTTTTTATTTATTTATCTATTCATCCAGTACTCTTCGAATTCCAAACTTTCAGACTCGGATCCAAAAATCTTTAAGGCTTCCATAACTTGATTTATTTGTAAAACTCCATGACTCCTAAGATGGATAGAACACAACAAGCAACTCGAAAGCCAGAAAATCCTGATCTCTTGCATATAGCTTCAAACTGCTTCTCAGTTCTTTCCTTTCCTCCTTCAAGGAAGAACATAGTCACGTCAAACAGGGAAACGCACTTGGCAGCACTGCTTATCTTTGGCTCTTCTTGCATTATCAAGTCTATCACAATAACCTTCCCACCTTCATTTAAGGCCTTGTGGCAATTTCTCAAAAGCTTTATGCATTTCTCATCTGACCAATTATGAGTTGTGCCCTACAAGAGTATAAACAATATGCAAACACTGATTAGGATCAAGCAAATTGATCAATTCATGAACTAGAGTTTCTGCCAAGTAGTGAGCTTTGATTAACTGACCTTTATCATTATAGCATCACCTTTAGGAACACTTTCAAACATGTCTCCTCCAACATGCTTTATTCCTAAGCATATATAAGAATTTGTAAAATAAATATATATATATATATATATATATATATATAATAAAAACAAAAAGAAATTAAACAAGAAATATTATCACAATTATTATTATTTTTTCGCTTGTTTAAGTTCTCCTTTAAAAATAGAGATGAACACATAAATGATATTAGAAGACTTTCTTTTTAGCCATTAATTCATATTAGAAGATTGCCCATGGGAATATAGTATCATTATTTGTATTTATACTGTGAATTCGAAGTACCTCCATAGGTTGGGGCATCTTGAATCACATGGGGCATGTCAAAATTAATGCCCTTAATTGAAGGGTACTTTGATATGATGATTTTGAGGGATTGCCCAATACCACCTGCCACGTCAACAAGCGTTGATAGTCCCTCAAAGCCTTTGTACATCTCAAGAACCTTCTCCATGTGTAATGCAGAGAGATCAGCCATTGCCCTATGGAACTTGTGTTGCATTCTACGATCCGTCTCCAAATATTGGTAAAAACTCTTGCCATGAACTATCATGCTTATGTCATCGCCACCATTAAGTACTGCATCCTTCAAGTTTAGACTATAGAAAACCAAATCAAAACAACCATAGCATCATTATTAGTGTGGCATAAGTTAAATGCTTTTAGTTATTCATTACGAACTAGTCACAGAAAGTACAGAAGATACTGACAAAATCTGTGCAATGTCAGGATGATAGGAGAAGCTGAGCAGTAAGGAAGCCCAAGAAGCACCATCTTCTTTTGAGACGAAGTATTGGCCAGTGGGAGAGAGAGCGTAGAGCCTCTCGGAGCTACCATCCTCCTTGGTTCTCACAGAGCACGTGAGAAGCTCATAAGCCACCAGCAAACGCAGCATCCGATCCAGCCTTCGCGCCACACTGTCTGCATTATTATTTTTCACTGTGGGAAGTCTGGAAGCGATTTCAATGGGCGAAACAAAACCACCCTCTCCCTCTGATTCAGCGATGATATCAAAAAGGTGGAGCTCAGTTGCAGCATTGAAAACGGCGGCGTTTACCTGAGCAGAGCATAGAATCATGGCTTGCAGGCAAGCATCATCATAGTGATCGATAGGGAGGGTTTTCGTCACGTGCTCATCATTCACTGTGAAGTTCATATTTGTTTGCTTCGGTTTATGGCACTCCTTCCTTCCTTCCTTGCTTATTTTCTATTGAACTTTGTCTTCAAAAGTTTCGTTCTTTTCATAGGTTGAAGCAGTGGACTGTGGTATTTATACACTTATATACAGTTTCTGAGGAGAAAATATTAGCGGATCATAGTATATTTACATAAAAAATAATGTATGATCGTATGATGTGTTAATCTAATTAAATAATGTTAGTTCAATCAAATTACTAACTCTTATTTTTTATTATAATTTGATTGGACTAGCACACTGCTTCATCTTTCACAAAGTATGCTTTTACTAGCATATATTTTCTTATTTCCTATATTTTTGCTATCAAGGTTTTTAATTAAAAAATAACAAGTGTATGGTTAACTAATAAAAATGTAAAAATACATAATTAAATTTAAAAATTATAAAATTATTTGTAATAATTATACATGTGTTATAATATAATTGAAAAATCATATACTTATTATACTTTAATTAATACACAGCATGAGAAAAGAAAGATATAAGAGATTACATATAAAGTTTTTCAATTTATAAACGAAACCTACGCAGGAGGTATGGATGAATTTTTTTGACTGTAGTGGTTGTTCGGTGAAGGAAAGTAGGTGGTGTAAAATTTGACAAAATGCGAAGGCATGACATCATGGTTTTCATTTTAGTTTTAATATTGCATGGCGCACTTTAACTATAATTTGATTTTAGAGTAAATTCCAAAATTGTATCTTCGATGAAACTCTAAAAATTCAACGATATATTAACTTTAAAATCAACAAGTTTAAAAGCTTCAGTTTTACTGAAATATACAAGAGCCTCTTCTCTATCTTTCGAATTAATACATATGGACTCTTTTGGAATAAAAAGTTACAATATATTTCAGTTGAATTTTAAATTTTTTGCATTAGAATACCCTTGATTAACTTAATTATAAACTAAAATATTTTCTTTTAATTAGTATTTAAGTCGATTGAAAGCATTTTAATGAAAAACTTTAAAACTGAACAATACAGATTTTAGAAATAAAAAGAAAATTTATAATTTTACCCAAACGAGCACGCACAAAGAGTTCGAACTAAATCTAGAGGGGGACGAGGATGAAGAGAGAGATTGAGCAAAAGTTGATGTTTACTTTCACAAAGGTAGATTTCCATTTCATCCTTAGCTGTCCCAAGTCGCTTCTAGAAGGATAAAAATATTATTTTGCAAAAGATTATTTTGGGTCATACCATGCAAAGTGAAGAATTATTTTAAAATTTTTAATTTGTAGATAATTAAAATTGAAACTAAGTTAAAAAAATAAAAAATTATCTTAAAAATTTTAATTTGTGAAACAGTAAAATAAATTTTAAATTAAAAAATGTTGGACAAAAATAATATTTTATATATTCCTTGCAGTTGGAAATTTAAACATTTCTTTATACATTATCTTCTATTAATTAACTTTAAAAAAAATTAACATTTAATGTATTGCACCTAAGTCTCATTGTAGAATAAATACTCTAGATCCACTGGTAGGTTAGAGCACGCCAGCAGCAGTAAAATTTACATAAACCTTATCGCCATCATTTTTCAACGCAAGTATGTAATTAAACGAATGTACTTGAATTGATGTATAATCGTATAAGAGGATACGTGTTTGATACACAAATACAATGCAAATTGTTGATGATATTTCAATTTAAATTTATTTCAAAATTACATTTATATGGTTGTCTTATTATGACATAAAATTTAGCTTTCTTCTTATATTTTTAATTATTAAATTGCAAATATATATACCCCTTTCAAATAGAAAATAGCTAATTAAGATACTGATCTTTATATATTTACTTTAGATGTTTCTTAATTAAAACATAATAAATATATAATTTTTCAATTACATCAAGACAAATATATGGTTAATAGAAATAATTATATATCAAATTAAATAAAATACTTTTAATTAGGGGTGTTCAATAACTTGGTTATTTCGACCTAATCAGATTGGATTAGGTCAAAATAAAAGTTGTAAATTTGATCAACTTAAGTCAAGTCTTGGATTCACGCAATGCTCAACCTGATTTGATTGTTATTTAAAAAAAATTTATTTTTATTATTTTAATATTTTTATTAAATTTATTGTATTTTGATTAAAAAAATCTGATAACAAAAATATAATAATTGTATGAGTATGGTAGTGTATATTTTATTTGTGAGCAATAACTAATAAAATTAATTATGATAATAAATATATTTAAATAAAAAAAATATTATACTATATTTAAAATACGATCTTCGTCACACTATATAGTTCCCTAAATTCGTCCTTACATAGGTCGCAGCACATTTATTGGGTGTTTGGTTGGCCTCCAAGCACTTAATTACAAATTAAAGCAAGTAGATTGCCTTTAAAATGAGGGAATTAGAGTTCAGCTAGTTCTACGAAAATTAAAAATTAGAGTAACATTAATTAATGTTGTCAGCACGAAAAAGTTAAATGGCAGCAAAACTGTGGCTATAGGGTACAGAGTCCTGACAACTGACTTGGTCAGCCAAGGATCCTAATTGAGAAATAATAGGACCAAGCGAAGATTTAGGAACCATGCCAGTAACGTAAAAGATCATTTTACCCCTTCAAGAATTGAAAGTTTTTAAATAATTTTTTATTTTGGAATTTAGTTTTTTACTCTTTCACAAATCAAAATAAGGATGACAAATAATCTTTATATTTAGAAATTCTCGTGATAACAACTCCATTTAAGAAGTTTTATTTGGGGATTATTGTCTTATAAAGATGGAGATTGTAGGAAAATCTCCCCAAAAATAACTTGAAAAGAGGGATAGGGATCTTGTTCCCTACCCATGGGGTCCTATCCCTAACAGTTTAACCTAAATTTATATATATATATTATTAATAGTAATTTTACTACATTTTTAAGTTAAAAAATATAAATTTTCTTGTAAAGACAGAAAATTAAAAGTCTAACCATTTTAATATGTAAAAAAAATTGTTTCACCTAATAATATTAAGTCAGAGAAGCACGTTTTAATTGATGCTTCAAATGCATAATTTTTTTATATATTAAAATGGTGGAAACAAAATAGATTAAAATATCTAACTTGCACCTAAGGAAGAAACAATAATAAAGACTTCACGCATGGTGAAAAATATATCTTAATGTCAATATGATTTGAATTTAATATTTTTAATTTGTCGAAGTTATTATTTCTTTAAGTTTTTTGAATTTTTAAAACTTATTTAGAATTTGTCATTTGAATTTTTTTTATTTCTTTTTTAAATTTGATTAGAACTAATTGGATAACATAAACAAAGAGTTAAGCTTTAAATTTTTTTAATATGTTCATTATTTCATATTTATTAATATTTTTATAAAAAAAATTTGATGTCCTCGTGGGAATCAGTAGGGATTCACATCTTTATGGGAAATGAGAATGGGAGAAAATTTCTTGCATAGTAGGGAGTGTAGATAGGGATGGGGACACAAATGGTGGAGATGGGAAGCAAAGACCGCCGTGCAAAATTACCATCCATAAATTGAAAGTTGCAAAACAGTCTTATAGTTTTTAAAGTCTGACCCAAAGTAGTTCCCCTAATATGAGAATGAGTTTTGAAGTAGATGACTAGAGTTGTAGATATTGAAAGTAAATAATCATTTTAATAAACTTTCAATTTGTAAAAAGATCCAAATGGGACTAAATTACAAGTAAATAACCAAAATTAATATTTTTCTCATTTACTATTTGGAAATAAATACAAAGATTAAAAGTGAGTTTAGAGATAGAAATTTTGTTTAGAAAATTTTATCTCAAAATAAAAAATTGCTATCTCAAAATATTTCGTCTATAATTTTTTTTTAATATTTTTATGAAAAATCTAAAATTGGAGACAGAATTCCATTTATGAATTTTTTTTGTTAAAAAAATAAGATTAGAGATAGAACTAGATATATATTGAATTTTGTATCTATAAAATGTTGGAAAAATAATTTTTCTAAAACAGTTTATGAAATTACATCAGACAGATTTATGAAGAAAAATTATTTTCTATTTCTAATTTCGTCTCAAAATGTTTTAAAAAGAATAAGACAAGAGATAGATTTTGTAGCATACCGTTAATCACCTTATGCATTTACTAATAATTTAAATTTTATTTAGATAAATTTTAATTCAGGTAAAAAAGGCAAATACGTACAAGTAATAAAGGAACTTATTTTACATGCTTGAAACCTTAGGCTTAATAAATTAAGATCTCCTAAATTAAGGTTAATAGCATATCCGATGTTATGAATCTACATCAAGGAGTCTTAATTAAGAAAGTGGGTTTATGAGTTTAAAAGTTTTCCTACTTTATGAATTAATCTTTTAGGATGGACAATTTCTTTGAACTAATACTTGTTATTAAAGTAGTTTCTTTTTTTAACTCAATGATCAATGCATTGTTCCCACGGTACCTTAAAATTATTGATTGAAAAATAAGTAACCAGTATAAAAATTATTACTTCTAATATAATGTAACTAATAAATAAAAAAATATAAAAATAATATATATTGATTGATTAATATAAATATAGTTGTAATTTGTAAAATACTAAAGTAAACAAGAAAATATAGAAAATTATAATGTTGTTTAAAATGATTTTAGTATAATCTCCCTTAAAATTATTACATTGTTTTAAATTCACTAGATCAATGAGGTGGGAATATGTACCAATAATTTAAGAATGATGAATTGAAGAATTATAATTGTAGTATGCTCAGTTGTCCCAAACTTATCACAACCCAAAATCATTGGTTATAACCGATGCATAAGCAAATCTAACCTAGCCTAACAAGCCTAAAACATTCTTACAAAGTCCATGATATATCAAAGAAATTTATTAGAGGTTGCCTAAAATCTAACCGCACCTCTCCAAATTTCAATTTATTTTAAACTTGTACAACTAGTCATATTTTAATGATAATCAATAAATTAGTTTTAAAATCTCTTAAGGTATACATTTAGTATGGTATGGGAATAACTTACCACACTTTACAATAATTATAAATCTAAAACAACCTGACATCTAGTAGTCAGAACCTTAAAGTTAGACGTACATAATGATTAAGCCAAAATGACACCTCAAAATTGTAATAACCCAAAAATATATAAATTTTAAGAATAACATTAGAAAAGTAAAATACAATTTAATGGACTAAAATGAAAAGAGAAAATAGTATTTTAGGTCCAAATTATAATTTTAACTATTTTTAGGGTTTAAAATGAAAAGAAAAATATTTTATGAGATATAAAATATAATTTAACCATTTTATAGTAACTTACATAGTAAATGTCAGCAAAAATATGTGGTTACTATGTAAATTGTGGCTGAAAACGCATGGTTACTATATGCACAATGCAAAATAGTAACCTACATAGTAACCTGAAATTTTCTATAAATAACACAAACATTTTTTAATTTTTATATTCAAAACTAGAAGGAGAGGTTGAAGGAGCGTTCATATTTGTGTGAGAGGTAACTTTGTGGAGACCTTTTTAATTCGGGCTATGCTGTAGGAGTAGGAGATCTCTAGTATTAATCCCTATCAGTGAATACATAATTAACAAAGTAATATTTTCCATTTTATTGAACGTATTTATTTTCTTATCCAACTTTCAATTTCTTTATTTTTATGTGGATTATATATAGATATTTTTTTTTTCTCTAAACTAGTCTTTTAAAAGTATTAATCTATTTTATACAACAAATTTACTACATATTATGCTCATCATGGTAGTGGAATCTCATTCAATAGATTGAGTTAAATTATGACACTAAAATGAAATTTAATAGTACCTTTATAGAGCCTTATGGATTTTGTACAAGTAAGACTATGACAAACTATACCGTCTAAATGACTAATTTAAAATTTATGAGTTCCTTAACAAAACAATTTATCCCATAAATCCTGATATCAGTGGTAGGACTATACCACATAAATGGTCACTGCTACATGGGTTATTATATTTTCTTGCTAGGAACATTCTGGAATCAAACCATGTTAAAGGCTTTTGGATCATTTTGGACTTAGAAAAGTGAAAACTAAATATTCAGTAAATTTTAAGGCATAAAAGGGATTCCAAACTATCAAGAGTATCAAAATTATTATTATTAAAAGACTAGACACTCATACAGGATTTATGATTTCTATATCTGACAACTAAGGCATAAATGCCAATGATCTGCAGGTTCTTAAGTGATCTAAATGCAAGTTTTATTTTAATCCTTTATATTATTGTCACTTCATTCTTAATTACTCTTTATTTTATTTTATTTTATTTTCACGATTATTTTTATTTAAATTACTTGATGGTAATAAATATATTTACACTCTTCAATGAATTTTATAATTTAAAAGATAGAGGAAATTCATGTAAGAACCCAGTAGCCATTAGCAGGGGTAAAAGCCTTAGTGCATCTTGTTGAAATGAATGATTAAAGATGTATCCAATAAAAGGGAAACAGGTATAAATTATTGAGATGTATCCAGTGAAGGGATACCGATGTGAGATATTGAGAGGCATCAAGTGAAGGGATACAGATATGAAATATTGAGATGTATCTGGTGAAAGGATACACATATAAATTATTAACACGTACCTGGTAAAGGGATACATTATGAATTATTAACACATACCTGGTAAATGGATATGAGTACGATGATTTTAGTTCTTTGCTTGATACTCACTTCATATAAAATTATATTATCAAAACTTGTTGTTTGTTAAAAATTCCAAGGTATCTATTTATTTTCCTTTATGCTTACTTTGTTATTTATTAATTCACTAAGTCAGTGGTGGACTTACACCTCTCCCTTTAATATTTTTTAGATCAATAAGTGCTAGTGAAGTTACCTTGGGAATTTTCTTATTGTCAAGACTTTTTGGTATGTTAATCTAGGTTAATCACAGTGTATGTCTAACTCCAAGGAGATGACTACTAGATATCTATTTGTTGAGGATTTTATGAAATGTTGTAAGCCTTGTGTAGGCTATTTCATTATTTTACCAAATATATATATTATAAAATTGTTGAATTACATTTCAAAGTGTGTCAAATGTTTATCATTGATATTTTTTATAAAACATAAGTAGGAAAAAAAAATTATTTTAGTTTGGCTGGGCTAAAATGATTTAGACTATGCACCGGTCACGACCAATAAATTTATGACGTGACAAAAATGTTTGAGCAACAAGAAAGTCTCAACTTTCTTTATCACTTACTAATCTGTAAAATGTCAAAGAGAAATGTGTAAGTTTTCCACTGATTTAGTGAATGCATAAATAACAAAGTAAGTGAAAGGGAAATAATAGAAGTTTTAAAGTTTTTAACAAACATTTATTTAAGTAAAGAAATAATTTTTCGATAAAATAAAAATACCATTTCCAAATCTTATAATTTTGTATAAAGTAGGTATCAAGGAAAAAACCAATATCATCATAGTCATATTCCTTTATCGAATATGTTTTAACAATTCATACGATATATCTTTACCAGATACGTCTCAATATCTTATACTTGTATCTCTTCACCAAATTTTTCTTAATAACTCATACTCGTATCCCTTAATCGGATACATTTCAATATCTTATATTTGTATCCCTTCATTGAATACATCTTAATATCTCATATTTGTATCTATTCACTAGATACATCTTAATATTTCATACCTATATTCCTTCATTAGATACATCTCAATAATTGATACTCATATCCCTTCACCAAATACGTCTTAATATTCATTTCAATAAGATGCACCAAGGCCATTACCCCCCTAACGGCTACGGGGTTCTTAAATGAATTTTCATCTATTCTTTAAATTATAAAATCCATTGAATATAAATAAACTATGTAAATATGATACATAAATAAATAATTTTATTTAAACATATTTATTACCATAAACTAATTTAAATAAAAATAACCGAGGATAAAATAAAATAAAATAAAATAAAGAGTGGTTAGGAGAAAAGTGACAACAATATAAAAGATCTAAAATGAAAAATACAAAAATGCAACAATCACATAAAATAAATTTAGATAAAATAAAGGAAGCAATTATAATTAAGAATTTTACCATAATTTTTCTGCTTTCATATAATACTACTTCCTTATATTTTATAATTTTCACTTTACACTTCTCATATACCAAGTGTCTGTCATAATAACAATAATTCATAAAATTTGATAATATCATTTGTTATTGTGTTATTTTTATATCCGTACATATTATATCATATATACGCAATTCAAAAGTTCAAAAGAATATAGATTTGTTTCCCCATAAAACACTAAACATGGAATAAGGAAAGTGAAAGTTGGCTAGAAAATAAAGACATTGAATAAAATGAAAAGTAATACCTTGCTAATTATATATTCACCAATCAGGGTCGATAGTAGAGATCCCTTATTCTCGCAACACAACCTAAATTAAAAAGGTCTCCACAAAGCTATCTCTCACAAATATGAATGCTCCTTTGACGGCCTCTCTTCTAGTTTGAATGAGAAAATTAAAAAATTTTCATGCTATTTATAGAAATTTTCAAGTAATGCTTGGCACTGTGCAAATAGTAATGCACTGGAATTTGAATAGTAACCACACTAGAATTTGCACAATAACTACATGTTTTTGCCAGAATTTAAATAGTAACCACGCCAATATTTGTATAGTAACAACATGTTTTTGCCAACATTTACTATGCAATGGTTAAAAATATTTTTTTATCTCTAAAAAATTTTTCTTCCCATTTTAGTCCCTAAAAATAAAGTAAAATTATAATTTATACCCTAAATACAATTTTTTCCTTTCATTTAGTCCACACAATTCTACTTTATTTTTATATTGTTATTCTTAAAATCCACACACACACACATATATATTTATTTATTTGTTATTACATTCTCTCCCCCATAAAAAATTTGGTCCCTGAATTTTAGAGATGTTACTTACCGTTTAGAGGTTAAAAGATGGGGGTATTTGTCTCACATGACCACTTCGACCATTCAAGTTATTTTTTCATCAGTGTAATTCTGTCATAGCACTTGGACTGAAGCTATATCCTTGTTCCTCAGTCTCTTGACTTGTTTGTTGGTCATAAAAAATTTATATTACAAATATAATTATATTATTATGATTCTAATACATTTTACTTACAATTAATAGTAAATAATGTATTACATTGTAATTAAAAATAGTTAACTCTACTTTCAAATTTTTAAAAATTTTTAATTGCATAGCTTAAAATTTATTATTTTATATATATATATATATATATATTTTTTTTAATATTTACTTTAACTTGTTTACATTATTATTACTATTAAAATTACTATTATTTTAAATTTTAATTTCTTTGAATTTCTATATTAGTAAGTATTTTAATGGCAAAGCATGCCTTTCCAACAATTAAAAACCAATCCCCGGGAATGGCACCAAAATTTAATGGGTGCCAAATCCACCAAATTTAATATTACATACTCTCAAATGAATATTTATATTGCAATAGGGATGAGTAGGGTTGAATACATAGAGATTGACATTTCCAACAATTAAAAACAATCAAGAACAACACATAAAAGAATAGAAAAAAGCAGGGGGTTTATCAAATTCAAAACAATACTAATAATAACTAAACTAAAAAAAAATTAAACAAGTATTTTTAGAGTAAGTAATTAAGAATTCAAGCAAATTAAAGAGAAAGAAACTTTAATGGGAGATAAGCTTCTAACTAAGGGAGGTAGTGTATAGTTCTTCTCAGTTGATCCTTGGCGTGGGCACGACTCCGAATAACTTGTTCATCTTTCTTGGTAAATGACTATGGTTGTTAAAATGCTATAGCAACCTAGACTTTCTTGAGTATGTTGGCTAAGGGCAGCACCTAATCCAACCTTTAATTAATCAACAACCCTAGGTACGCCCTTAGAATTTAATAGACCAACCGTTTTAAGAATGAAAAGCTATCATTTCTAACCAACTAAAGTATGAAGCATGTTCAGTAAATTATCATTCATATTACATTAATGCATAAGAAAGTGTTCATTAATCCCTACACTAATTTTCCACTTGTACTAATTAAAGTAAACAATTATGGATTTACCATAACCAATTGGCATACAATCAATTATGGGCAAGATAAACAATGGGCCCTAATCATCTATCCACCCATAATAATGTAATTAAAATGGGAATATAAATAACCATGAAGAGAAGAAGAGAAGAGAAAGTTAAGATAGCTTCACAACATTGAAGAAACCTCACAAAATCCCTTAGTTAGAATATAGAGTTTAGTTACCATAATCATCCACATCTAAAATTCATGCTCAAATTCCATATACAAAGCTAAAATTTGAACTTTCTCGCACTAAGTTCAGAAGAGAGAGAGAAAGGAAGAAGAAGGAAAAAAAACCTAGATCTAAAGTGTGTCCTTTTAAAAGGAAAGAAAATGACCTAATGATTAAAATCCTTCAACTCCTTTCATTTTCCACTAATTTTCCCTAATAAAAAAGTGGAAATTCCTCCCTCAAAATCTATTCTAGAACCTCCCAAGCTCTTCGTTATATTTCCCAATAACTAAGAGAGAGAAATCTGTTAAAGAAGATGAGTTGTCTATTTTCTGGTTCAAAATCTGCATCCTTAGCTGTGCCTACAGCTTATCTCCTTGAATTCAACTCAATAGCAATGCAAGTTTGCCCTTGCCTTGTTTCAGCCCAAATTTCAACAATTTCAGCAATTTCATCTCCTTAACCTAAAACCAACCAAAATAAATATAAATAGCTTGATTTCTTAAGAAAAACTCTAAAAGCATAATCAAAATAAGACTAAATATATGCCAAAATTACAACCTAACATAGGAGCGAGCAAAGTCCCATATTATCTTGTTAGATTGAAGTTACATTATATCTAAACTAATCTTCTCCTAATATTAAACATAATGATATTATCCAAATATAACTAGAAAACAAAGAAAATAACTAATGAACAACTTAATTAAAATATATGCATAATAATATGTAATCTCTAACATTTAGTGTCTTAAAGTTTGGAATCAAAATGTGGTGCCAAGTCTGCAAGTATGTTCTCTCATTCAATTCAATGAAGAAGGCCTCTTGAGGAAAAAAAAAAAAAACTCTTTTAATGTTCCCCCACTACCCAACAAGATACCATAAGTTTTTATGTTATTTTGTTTGGTTTGAAGTGGAATTAATTCTATTTGGATAATACATGATTACAGGACTTGTATTATATTTAAGGCCTTAGGTACTAATTTAAATATCTTTTAATTTAATTTGTCAATCAACATATCTAGGACCTGCATCTTTTAGTAAATTTAGTAGTTTAGTGGTAAAAAGACTCAATATGGATGAAGACAAACACTTTTTAAGTGTCTGATGGTGATCTCCAATTAGGTGAACACTTCTACACTATTTAGGAGTTGCAAATATTACATCTAGGAGCTGGAGATGCCCACATTTAAAATTTTTCCTCAAGATCATATGATGAAGTTTGCATATAATACATGAAAATGTTACTGTAGAATAGTAAGATGAATTCCTTTAACATCAGTAGTTGTCAAATTGGGAAAAGCATAAAGGATGTTATATCTTTGTTGTCTATTCTACTATTAAATGTTGAGCATCCTAGATATTTTCCTTATACCTTCATCATTTAAAAGTTTACTCTTTTCTTTTTTCAATAGATTGAGATATTTAATTATATTATAATGACATCTTATGGTGTTTTGTCTATAGTTTCTCAAACATCTTGCATTCTATACAGCAAAGCGTGGGTGGGATGTAGTTATTAGTAATCACCAAGGATTGGAAGGTGTTTCGATCACATTTAGTCTTTCTTCAAACTGAAAAATTTGGAAGACATAACTTAAGTACCGTAATTCTTTACGAAAATTATTGTGCAGTTCTTAAGTGTTTACTTTTGTAAATATACATATTTGCACGCATTTTTGTGTGTGAATAAAAGCATATGATTTTATTATTTAAGTAGACACAAACTGTTATTGTACCTTTTAACAAAATTTATTTTTTTCTTAATTTTGAAAACATATATCAAATAGGGCATAACTTTTAGATGCAAACAATAATATTGGCCAGTAAAGTAGAAAGACAGTTTGTAAAGAGGTGATATAAATATTATAGATTATATTGATGGAGTTTAAAACATTTATATATTGATAGTAATGCTCAAGCAAAAAGGAATACTTCTCAAAAAAGGTATAGGAATATTATCTTAACCTCAGGTAAGCCAAAAAAACTAAAGGCTGCCAACCCATCTTTAAGGTTTGAATAAGAATGTAACACTTATAAAGTTAGCATGTGTGGCACTTAAATGGTTGTATAAGATTATTCCTATTCTTAGATAAAATGAAGTAAAATAAGTGAATAAATAAATTTAGAAGAAGTGAAAGTATAAATTCAAGGGGTGTAGGTGCATGATCAGATAGTGAGTGTAGTTCAATGGAAAGGCTTTGGCACCCCAACTTTGATGTTAGGGGTTTAAATCTAAGGTCCTTATTTACTCATACTTTTTTTCCCAGACTTGCCATGTGTCCCTGCCAGTAGAAATTACATATCTACCCCTATTTATTTCCTTCTTCTTCTTCTTCCCGAATCTCTTTCTTCTCGTCTGTACTTGCATTTTGGTAATCAAGGAGCTTGGATTTAAGCCAAAAATTGGTGAGATTTCATCCAATCTTCATGGGGGTTTGCGATGTATAAGTGATTTTCATCATTTCCCTTCTAATCTAAAGTGTTAATAATTAGTTTTTAAGTTTGAATTAGGGGAAATTTTATTTTTGATTGCCTAGGGTTTAGGAAAGGAAGATATTTCAAAATTTGTTGTATGTTGTCTTAAAAATCAAACTAAGTGAAGAGGGGAATTATTCTTTTAAAGTTAATTTATCAAGAGTGAATTGTTCTGTGAAAAAGGATTACATTATCATAGATTTTGGGTCACTTGGAACATAGTAAGAAATTGAGTTATGGTATGAATTTGATTAGTTGTTAGGTAGTGTGAAGATAAATAGGGGCATAAGAATAAGTTATTATGTAATTTATATATATCTATATATATATCATTATACATACCCTAGAGTAAAGTGTCTTATAAAGTGCAAAAACAAAAAATGGAATGATGTAGTCACTATGACTTAGAACAAAGATGATAAGAGTATGGAAAAAACTTTGATGGGCATATAAAGTTATATGTGTACACACTATTGAATGTGTTAAGGAGAATAGAGGAAGTCATTAAACTTGTAACTAAGGATTTAGACTTTCTTAAATTATTTCCAATGATCGTTTGCTCTTGAAGAATCTCTAGTGGATTATTGGAAGTAAGGGTATCATAACATTGACATCTAGGTGCAGAAAATATCTAGTGAGGATCTTTAAGCTATTATATTTCTATTTATTAACTTATTACTGTTTACTTACAGTGTTGGAATCCAAGACATTTGACTAAGCTAATTGAAAGATAATGAAAATTGTATATATAATGCCTCATGGTTATCATATAAGTTAAGAGTATTCTGTATTCTATGGTAGGGACTTACCTTGTGAATTCTTCCCAAGGATTAAGAGGAGAAGTAGGAATAGCTAAAGCATTTCACCAACTAGTAGAGCAATAGCACTCCTAACAGTGTTATATTTTACCCTTGCTTGTGTTACATATTTATTGTTTAGCACTTCAAAGGCTTATATTGGGATTTCGCTAATTAAAATCCTTATATTGCTTAGCGAATAGTTTCACAAGATTTAGGTAATTCTCTTAGACTGATTACAGGGCATATATGGCATTGCACAATTCTGAATGAAGGAACTTTGTAGCATGAATGGGATACAATATGATGTATTGACTATCTTATTATTATGAAATGACATTTATATGAAGCAATCAAATCAGTTATAATAACAACTAGCATTAAATTGATGAGGTAGCGTGAGCTTGCATCACACGACCATCTATATTAGCATACCTGAGGGTTGTGTGTCCTCAATTAACAATAATAATTTCCCAAGGGCTGTGTACCCTTGACTGATATTGAAAACCCATGGAAGCAAGTATATGACCATTAATTATATACTATACAGTTGTTCTTCTTGTCTTTATTATACATGGTTTGCAGGTCCTATGATTTCATTAGAAGTAAAGGATTAAATGTATTCAACTGAAACTTGTCACTTTTATGGCTTATGTAGACAGGGATAAAATTGTTATAACAGGATCCATTGTGAAATAGTTTATGCATGACAATGCATACTTCATGGTATTAGTACATGTCATGTTTATGGGATGCTACCTATTTATTTTCTCTATTTTCTCGTATAGAGCAACCCCTAAAACACAAAGGGTAGAAAGGACTCTACCTACATCGTAAGTGACATGATCCTTTACTTTGTTAGGGTATTTTTTCTTTTGTAATAGTGTAGTAAAGTGAACCAATATGTATATAAATGTATACAAGCCCAAATGACCACAAACAGGTCCTTCACCCCCTATTTTATTATAAATTTATGGGTTATTTATTATATTGAGAGTTGAGCTCTCTTGACTGGACTGTTATAGGTTGACAGGTATTTGTAGAACTCTCGGTAGGTCTCATTTATAAGGGAGACTTTGCCAAAATTTCTATAGAAACCAAGTTGGTAATTTTGCTAATAATTAAAGTTGTTCCTTGAATATATATATATATATCAAATGCATATCTTTTATGCTTTTATTTTGATAAATTCATAGAAGTGTTAAATGTTGTCGGCTTGCAGAAGTGGGGCTATCTTCGTAATCTATGTCGGTTAGACTCTAAGAATTGGGGTATGGCAAAGAATTGGCAAAAGTCAAGTAATACAAGATGGATTGACAAACCAGATCAATTAGCCAGTTGAAGCTAGCTAATCTACGGTAAATGTGTATTTTGATATATGTCTTATTGGATTTCAAGACATTGATAATCAAATTATTACATCTATATGCCAACAACTCATCCCCTTGCTTGATTGAACGATAGATCACTTTGGTTGAACAAAAGTATTTAGAAGTTTATGCAGTAAAATTCTAGTTTAATTGTTGTCTCTTATACTGATATGTTTTCATGGAGGTTCCTTAAGTCTTTGTAGCAATATTAGGATTGAGGAATAGTTGATAAATTGGCAAGTTTCTATTGTGGAAAAGCTTTAATATAGATATACACTCGAAACATATGCTTTCTTTTTATCATTAGTGCCAATGCTGCAATAAATTGATTCTTTCTCAATGGTTTTACAAAAGTTCATGTAATGCATTTTGTCTACTAATAGTATTCCTTGAAAGTGTTATGTTGTAGCAATGCTTTTGTTTTTCTCTATTAATGGGATCTCTTTTATTATAACCTTTGTAGTCTGATTGCTATTACAATGCTGGATGGACTGAGAATGCCCGTCCATTGATCAACTATCTACATGAAGTGCACCCCAGGGCTCTTCTTTTTGTTGTTGGAACTAGTGTTGGTGCTAATGTTCTTGTAAGATGTGTAGTTCAAGTTTTACACAGTGCTTACATCAAATGTTTTACATACAACCATATCATGTTGAGCTCTTAACTTGTTTTCTGTGGGGTTTGGAAGCTTATAGGTTATTGTGATCTATCTTTTTTGTGATGGTACCATTTATAGCAAGGACCAGCAAACTAAATAACTATAAACATAGTTGTCAAACTCGCGAGTTTATTATCCAAGTTTACGAGTTTACGATTGTATATAAAGAAAACGAGTCAACTCATTATAAACTCAAACTTAGTACAAACTCGAGTAAACTCGCGAGTTGAATTACCAAGTCTACCAAGTTTACAATTTTAATGTATCAACTAGCTTGTAAAGTCAGCAATATAATAATTTCAACTCAAAACTAAATAAGATATAGACAAGCTTCTTTTCCATAAAGCTTTTACAATATATTTTATTACAAGTTTGAATATGCATAAAAAATAATAAAATTACATTTAATATGTACTTATTAAATAAAATGAAATAAATATTATTTAATTAGTTATATTGAATAATTATTTATATAAGACAATCTTAAAATATTCATATTGAGTATTACAAATTATGAAACATGAATAGTTTTTGTTTGATTAAGTATAATTTGAATTACATTGGAATAATTTTTTAATGTATATAGTATTTAAATTATAAAATCATATATTTTAATAATTATTTATTAATCGAGACAAACTTTTACGAGTCTACGTTACGAGTTTACCTCTCTCTTACGAGTTTACCTAAATTTGCGAGTTTAACCACCTTGTATAAAGTTTTGTAGCAAGTGTTTGATATTTCTTGCTTCACAAAATGCCCTCTGTTATATTAAGGGGTAAATTGAAATTTTATTTGAATTAAAAATTAATGAGAATTTTCATAAAAATATTAAAATTACATATTAGGGTGTATAAATACAATTTTTCATAAAATTATAAGTCAATAATTTATGAACTCTTAAAATATAGAAATCAAACATATCCCGCTCAATGGATGTAAAGTCACATCTCTTGTTAAATTTCAACCATACTGTCGTATATATGCATGCATAGTTTTTCATGCCCCATAGAAATTTCGCCTTAAATACAAATTAAAAAAGCGAGAGAGAGGGAAAAAAAAAAAAGCATAAGAGAAATTGATTCTCAACAAAAGAAGATGATGATGACGTGATTCACCAAACCCATGTGCATGTTTTTTCTAAACTCCTATTATTATCTAATTAGTTTATTTGTTGCTTTTAAAAAAATTAATTTGTATTATTATATGTTAATATATTTTAAACTATTAGGTTTATTGACAAGATACCATTATAAAAGATCTTTTTTAATGTATAAAGCAACTCTCATTGTTGCTCTTTCCGAAGAACTCTAAGGTATTAGACATTGATAGAATCGCATTTAACTTTACTTCTAACTATGAATGATCAAAATTGTTGAATAAACTCATTCAATCATATATCATTTTTTCTTACTTTAATTTTTGAACATTTTCAAGCTATATTTATAGTCCTTTATTACAAAGTTTAATAGACAATTTATTGCTTAATTTATTATTTTTTGTTAACTTTAAAAACTGAATAAACTGTAAAGAATTCTTGATTTAAGAGACCATTAATTTATTCATTAAAGTTCTCGTTCACTTTTAAAATATCTCAAACTTTGAAGAATTTACGATTTAAGAGGTAGTTAATTAATTCATTAATTAATTACTTTATAATTTTTCTCATTGACAACAAAAAACCTCATTAATTTTTTTTGTTAATTTTAACAAATTCTCATACTTCGAAAAAATTTTTATTTAAGATGTGGTTAATTAATTAATTAATTATTTCATAATTTCTCTCATTGACTACGAAGAATTTACATATTTCAAAAAATTCTCGATACATGTATAAAAAAGGTGAAGAGTTATTATAAAAAAAGTTAAGAGTTTGATCAATTGAGGTTTTTCATCAATCAATGGAGCACCCACATTAAAAGAAACTTACTTTACTTATATATAATAGATAGATTAGAAAAAAAGAGTGTTTGTCATCAATTTGGATCCCCTCATGTTGTGGTGGGAACATAAGGTTATGTTCAATCATATTGGACCATTGGATGGAGATCGATAGTCCAGATTTATAAATAAAAAATATAACTGTAAGAAGTTATATTAATTTAATATAAATCTAAATCATTGAATTTTCATCCAATGATCCACCATGATTGAACATGACCTTATGTTTCCACCAAAATATGAGGGGATCCAAATTGGTTTGTCATATAATATAATTAATTTAATTACATTTTGTTTTGATATAAGCTTTCCATAAAAGAACTTCCAAAAAAACATGAAATTTGTCCCTTACTTTTGTACTTTATAAGAATTTAGTTTCTTACAAATTAATTGTAACAAATTAGTCTTTCACAAATTTAAATTTGTATAAAATTAATCTCTCATAAATTTAAATTTGTACAAAATAGGTCTCTCTATTTGGATTAATGAGGGACTTATTTTGCATAAAATAATATTTCTAATGGACTAATTTATTATAATATATTTTTAATGATTATATTGTCACAAACTATAAAATGAGAGACAAATTTAATATTTTTCTCAAACAATTTAATTGCATCTAAATGAAAAAGCATAATCAAACTTATTCAAAAAGTGTGACTAAAATCACAATCACAATATCATGATAGTGAAATATGCAAATTATGTCAATATATATATATATATATATATTAAAATACGATTTTCAATATTGCTTGAATCGTAAATTAATAAAACGCTTACGTTTGTTGCTTGTAATTTACTCCAACATGGAACTATGAACTTTCAAATTATGACATGTATAATAACTGCAGTATCTGTGTTATGTTTTATTTTGTGTGTTGTACGCAAACTATAATTATTGTAGCGTGAGGGCTAAAACACTAAGTCACACTAAGTCCCTGTTTGGTATCCATAAGAAAAACGGATGGAAAAAGGAATAGGAGAGAGAATAAGAAAGAAATAAAAAGTTTTGATGCCAAAATTTATTTGCTACGATGACAATGGAAAGGAAAATGGAAATAATAATGGAATGAAAAGATTGAAATGCCCATGGTAGGTTCATATGCCACAAACATTAAATTAATACTTCTAAAATTATTTTTAGGGTATTCTTAATAAATAATATTAAATTATTTATAATAAATATTAATAAATAACTTTATAATTTTATTAGGAAATAAATATTTTTAAAATATTCAAATATTTATATTATTTTAAGTGCATATTTATTTTTCATGTGATGGTGTGCGATGTAAATGGAGGGTAACACTGTAAATAAACTTGACTTTCCTTTCACTAAGCAGGACCAGAAACACTGACAGAATAATTCTTGCCAACCAAACATACTTTACCGAAATTCCATTCACTTCTTCCTTTCCATTACTGGCAACTCCAGCCTACCAAACGTAGCCTAAGAATGTACTTATTTATGGTTGGTAGTAAATGTCAAGTCAATAGTGATAAGTAATAAAAAAATAAATTAGCTTTGTGAAACAATAATATTATTATTATTATTTTAAAATATTAAAAATGATAGAAAACAGATAAATGGTGTAGCATTAAAAAAAATTAGATTATTTCTGAATTTTGGGTTTAAATTAAGTAAACTTTATAAATAAAAATAATAAAAAATTAGTAATTTAAGATGTAGAATACATATATATATATATATATATATACACACACACACACACACCAATAAAAAAATGTAAAAAGTAATAAATAATTTTAAGAGCTTTTGAAAATTTTTGAAAGTTATAAATGAAAAATATAAATAATTAATAGTTTCACAAATGAAATAATATTTTTGCAAAGAGTTCATTACCAAATAAAAAGGTAAATCTCCAAAAATATTCATTTTAATTAAAAAATGATGACATTTTAATAGATGTTGGAAGTAAATAAAATCATAAGTAACAATAATAATTTCTTCAGAATATTGGTGATCAACAGTGGAAACTTATGGATATTTTTCTTTAAAAAAAGGAAAGAGAAAATAAAAGTGAATAAAAAAGAAATCCTTATGAAATGATAAAGCATGTAATTTAAATAAATAATTGTATCGAAACTATTTGAATCAGTAATATTTTAAAGATGCCTTTTAGTAGATGATCCATGTTCTTTTAAATTAATATATGTTGCTATCAATGTTATCAAACTCGTAATTCTAGGTAGACTCGTAAGGGGGGTATAAAAAATTGTAAGAGTTTACCTCTATTAATAAATTGAGAAAAATTTATATGTGAGGGACTAAATTGATTAAAAAAAATTGTATGAGTGACTCAATTGAGAAGTATTTTATTTGAGGGACCAAAATGAGAAATAAATTTTATAAGGAATCAAATTAATAAATAACCTATTAGTGAGAGACCAAAAGAGATTTTATTCGTTTTGCCAAAATAAAATTCAAACTATAAAAAAATATGAAGGGCATTATTAATAATAATGTTATTTGTGAAGGAAGAAATTGAAAAATATTCATATGAGGTACTACATTGAAAATTCTATGAAGGACTAAATTAAAATAATATCTTACTTGTAAGATATTAAAATGAAAAATAAATTTTATAAGGAATTAATTTAAAAAAATATCCTACAAGTGAGGGACCAAAAAAAGATTTTACTCATTCGGTCAAATTAAAATCAAGACTTGTATATATATAATTTTTGTCATATATATTTTGAACTTCCATTATGGCCAAGTGGTTAGATGTTGTGCATCTACTTACACGTGGGTTTGAATCCTAGTGAATGCATTTTGACTTTGGAAGCAAGTCTTGCCTTAACTTGCTCGACTAGGTAGTCAGGTACCGAGTTGGGCGCCAAATTAACCCGTTTTTTACATGTAAAAATGTTAACTCAGCGAGTTAATCGAGTTGACTCACCAAGTTAACAACCATGGTAATTAGGTGTTAGGCTTAGGAAGAAAATTTTAACGGTAAGAAACAAAAACTTATAGCATTTCTCTTTGGACAAATTTTGTGTCATAGAAGATTAGAAATTATGCTTTTATTAAACAAAAAAAAAATATTGACATAGAATATTATTTTAGTCTCTAATTAATCAATTAATTCTCAATTTAATTATCATTAGTTATTATTCTCAATTTAATATTTACTTAAGAATTTGTTCTCAATTTAGGCTCTCATTGATTTTTACTCTTAGTTTACCTCATTTTATTTACTTAATCTTAAGAGATAAAATATCATAATTTTAAGATTAGTGTGGAATGAAACTAAGAATAAACATATAGGTGAAGGACTATATTTAAAATAAATATTATTAAGAGATTAAATTGATAATTAAGTAATAAGTAAGAAACTCAATACTAATATGGTGGAAGCCGAACTCTTGTTATTGTGAAATATGTATATATATATATGTATATATATATATATATATATATATATATATATTATTTTTGAAACAATATAAGCTAAAATGATAATTATATTAAAGAATTTCTTTTGTCGAAGTCAAACATTCCATGTGATTATACTCATTAATTACATGTACCTTTAAATTTTCAAAATGTGACATATGTAACATTGAGCTAGTCTCACTTAGCCTTCAAGGATCATATTATTACCACATTCCAGACAGAACCTTCTACCTCAAACTTACCTCAGCCCTTGGGCCTGGGCTTAGTGGATCGTTATGTGCAGGCCCAATGAGTTTTTCTTAATATTTAAAACTAATATTATTTAATGCTTTATTTAACATTATTCAATCATACAATAAACTAATTCCTACTAGAAAAAAATCATACAGCACAGATAAAATAAGAACATACTTAACTTACAAACATATATAACACGACTTACAATTACTATAATTTCTCATTCAAAATATTTTGAATAATATAATTGTATTAAGTTGAACAAATTTCCATTCTCATTTTGTTTCAGAATTTGTTGGCCAAATAAAAACCACATATATATCCTTTTCGTCAACAACGGGGCGCCTGAGGTATAGGTCTATCTTCGGCATATCCATTATCTCAAGTTTTAATTTTCAAAATTCATTTTTCTATAACTCATAGGTTTTTCAAAATATTGGTGTCAGATTGTCTCTTCCCCATATTCAAATTAGAACTAAATAAATTGGGAAAAAATATGATTTAAGTAATGGTTGATAATTATTTTCTATTAAGATCATTAATAAATACATGATTATGTGAAAATTTTGTGTAAATATCTAATATGCAGTGCTAAATTGTAAGTAAATTTAGTTATTATTTTTTTTATTGAAAAACATGATAATATATATCAGAATGCTATATTTAAGTTTTGTCCAAATTGTAACTTCTTAACGTAATTTATTAAGTAGAAGTGTCTCTTTGGTAGGTTGAAGAACCTCCTTAGTAGTTGGGGTTGCTTTAATTGTTGCCTCCTCCCCATTTGAAATTTAGGTGGTCCTTCCATCAAGGGTTATATGTATTGGAGTAAGAATTTTTTTTTTGAAATTGTCTTGGCCTTTTTTGTTACATGGTCAACACCTCAACCTCGTCATACTGATTGGGACAATTACTAGTCATGTGCATTAAGGAATTGCAGTACCAGTATGTACAGCTAGCAACCGCCATAGCTAGAGATTGGGGCAGTCTAGCTTTAAGGCCCTCAACAATAGTGGTAATCTTAGCCATATCATGAGACAATTTAACCAACAGTGGGTCTCTTGGAGAATGGTTTATCTCTCTCACTACTCTAACTTCTCTCAATCCAACATGTTGTTGATTCAAGGCAAACTTTCTTATTAAAGCCCATGCCTCACTGGCTTCCGTATCCTTTACTAATCTATTAGCAACAGCATTTGGTATATCCGTGTCATGAGGTAAAAGCCCATTGTAAAAATATTGCACCAAATGCTCATCCTATATTTGGTGGTTGGGGCACTTAGACAACATGTTTTGAAATCAGCTTCAAAATTATAAAAGGATTCAAGTTCATCTTGTTTAACTGCGGAGATCTCCTTTCTCATAGCAGAAGTCTAGGTAGAAGGGAAGTATTTCTCCAAAAATGCCTTTCTCAAGTTGGTCCAAGATTGATAAGCATTCTCCATGTAGATGGGTAAGCTCATGTACTACTCTTTTGCTTTTCCTTCAAGAGTTAGGTGGAAGACTTTCCACATCACATTTTCAACCCTTGTTGCTATAGGTTTCATGGTCATGCAATACATGTGTAGAGCATTTATATGTGTGTACAGACTTTCGCCTACCAAACCATAAAAGTGAGTGTATTAATGGACCTTTAATCTCAAAATCTACTTTAAAATTAAGGCAAGCACCTTGCAACAGTTCAAAATTGGCATTAGATTGTGTAACTTCCCTTATTGTTCTTCTTCTCTCGTTATTAGCTCCATTATTCTCACCTACTCTCTCATGACCATTAGCTCTATTACTCCTATTGTTGTTGTTGTTGTTGTTGAAAGCATTAGGAATTTGAAGTTTCATTGTTAATTGAATAGAGATTTCTTGCTCAAGGTCATACTCTATAGTAGTATGCTCCTCCCCTATAATCACCATGCTAGAGCTCTTTACCCTTTTTTCTTTCCTTATTCTTCTCAAAATTCTCTCAATCTCAAGGTTTAAAGGAGTTACACATGTTTTGGATTTCTCAAGCAAGCACAAGCAATTCAAAAGAAGTATGAATGTACAAAGTCACAAAAAATGTATGAGTGTGTATGTATGCAAGAGTGTATGAGGGTCAATGGACAAGAAGGTGCCGAGGGAAAGGCAAACATGATTTGCTAAACAAACTGGGTTCGCTACGGCGAAGTACACAGAAGGGAAAGAAATTTTCAAAGAATAAAGCAGTTCGCCATGACTAACTTTGTTTTTCATCTGGCAACGAACATAGAGGCAAGGATCTTACGATTTCAAAGGAGTATGCCATTGCGAAGGTGCAAAAATTTTGAAACCTTCAAAATTCAATGAGAAAACACACTTTTGCCAAATCCTAATGATCTATGCACTACCCAAAATGTTTATTACTTCAAAACCTAGCTTCCTAATGCTATCTTGTAACAAAAACAAGGTTAATAATTTTGAAAGGAATCCTCTACAACTAATGAAAATGAATTAAAAATCACTTCAAAAACTCAAAATTGGTGTGGCAATCTCACAAATGACAGTAACCTGTCTGAAAACACCACAATCCAAAATAAAATTAGTGTGATAACAAAGAATGAAAGTGTGAAATGAGATGCTATGCAAAGGAAAACCTATTAAGGCCTCCCTGATCACACGATTGACCCCAAGTCGATACAAAATTGACACACAAATTATCAAAGGAACTAACTAAATGGCGCTCCCTGGCAAAAGCGCCAGTTTTGACTGAACCCTTGTCGTTAGGGCGTCAAAAGCTAATACCGGATATAAAAATACACTATAGTGGTTCAAGGTGCCCCAACCTATCCAGGTACTTCATATTTATAATAATAAGATTAAATATATATATATATATATATACAACTTTTTATATTTTTGTTTTACTATTTTTTAATTAAGATATGAAAAGTGTATAATTAGCTAATAACATGTATAATTAAATTTGAAAATAATACAATTATATGCAATAATCATACATGTGTCGTGTTATATCTAACTAACCATACACTTATCATATTTTAATTAAAGAAAAATATAACAAAAGATATATGAAACTACATATAATTTTTTTTGAACACAGTATAAATTCAAATAATGTTCCCCATGGCTAGTCTTATAGTCTGAATTATACATAAATATCTATCGTAAGAAGAAAATTGAAACAAGTGGAAAATATATAATAATTAATTATGTAAATTTTTTAAAATTAATTTCTTTTTTTCCTTTTATATATTGGTTTAAATACAAACAAATGACACACTAATACAAACATCAAGGTATCATAATAAAAATTGAAGTATATATTATGTATAATTTAAACAATCATGTCATGAGATTTTTTTTTCTTAAAAAATTTTTTTTATTATGCTTTATAAATTCATATTTTTGCATTAGTAAACTTTAACTTAGGCATAACTTAAAGAGCTATGTCATATCTAACATCCAATATATTTATTTATTTTTTTGAATGCTTATACTTTATAAATTCTCATATATGCATAGGAATAAAGCACATTGGAGGAGACATGTTCGACAATGTTCCTGAAGGCGATGCTATAATGATAAAGGTTAGTTAATTAATACTTACTACTTGCCAGAAGCTCTATTGTTCATGAATTGATTTATTTAATCCCAGTTAATAAATACCAAAAGTTTAATATTTCCAAACTTTGTTTGTACTCTTATAAGGCACAACTTATAATTGGTCAGATGAAAAATGCATAAAGATTTTTAGAAAATGCCACAAGGCCTTGAATAAAGACGGGAAAGTCATTGTGATAGACTTGATAATGCGAGAAAAACCAGAGATAAACAATGCTGCGAAGTTTGTTTCCATTTATGACGTTGTCATGTTCTCCCAAAGAGGAGGAATGGAAAGAAATGAGAAGCAATTTAAGGTTTTGTGCAAGAGATTAGGATTTTTTGGCTTTCAAGTTGCTTGTCGTGTTTTATCCATCTTAGAAGTCATGGAGTTTTACAAATAAATTAGGTTATGAAGCAGTTAAGAGTTCTGGGTCGAATCAGTTGTCCTTAGAGCCGAAAGTTTGGAGTTTGAATTAATTAAAGATCAATTAATTAATCATCATCTATGTAATTATTGCTGGTTATAGTTAGGATTACGAATAAGTCATCGGAGGCAGTAAAACCTATAGTAATTTTGAATGTTTACAGTGACTATTGTGTACTATCAATGTTATTTATATGCATGGATGATGAAATATGATTAAAATAGTGATTAGCTCTCTCAATTTTATTTTTTGTTTCAAAATGATCTTCTAAAGTTGAAGTATTTCAAATTAGAACCTTAATTTTTTACAAAATTGTCTCATAAAAAGTTCAATAAAATAAAATATGTTAAAACATTAACACTGATGTGACAGTCATATATATATTTTTCTTATAATTAATAATGAAGTGGCACTTAATCAATATTTAACTTCAAAATAAGAATTAGAGAATATTCACAACATACTGTACAAAAGGAATATCACCCAAGTTGAGTGTTCACAACATACTATACAAAGAGAGTGTGACCCAAGTACAAGGGCAAGAAGGAAGAACACCTAAGTTCGGCTAAAGAAGAATGGCTTGATTGCTCTATACTTTCTCTGATGTTAGTTGCAGACGATTCCTTTGTTTTTAAGGTAACTATTATTGATTTGACTTTCAAGAAGAATAGAAGATGCCATTGATCTTAATGAGGATCGATTTGGACACCATCTTCTATTCTATGGAAGTATGGCACTAAGTGTAACACTCCTCAAATTTACCTATTTAATAGTTAAGTTTGAGTGGAAAAAATAGTTAGTTTAATAAGACCAAAAAAAAAAAAAGAGAATGTAGATGTAGTATGAATTAAAATTTTACTTAATTCATAAAGAATAAAATCATAAAATAATTAGAGAAAAATTTCTTCCTTTTTCTAAGCTTGACACATGTCTTTTATTAGAAAATTACAAGAAAACCCTCAATCCTATTTATTCTTTTTCCTTCCTTCTCTTTCTTATTTTTTTCCCTTCTTTCTCCTTCCTCCTCACAAACACACACCTATTCTCAAGCTCCAAGAATTCCTCTCCTCTTCTTGCTCCGATTTCAACATTTCCTTATCATCTCCATCAATTATGACAAGCTTCATCATGCTTTTCAACTCATTCATGATAGATGGTGGCTATCAAAGTCTCAAATTCTGGCAAACATTTATCACGTGTGATCTAATTAAAATAGATTGAAATTGGTGCATGTTTCTTGAAATCTTATTAGGGCTTCACATTCTTGTGTGTAATTCGATCCTTCCCTCCTAATCTCTGTGCTCAATTCCATCATCTTGGCCCTCAATGCTAGATATCACAATCTGTAGCAGTATTTAGATTAGTTAGTTTGTCAGATTTGTTCAGCTTACAGATATGAGGTTTACCTTATTCTCTATATTAGCCATGCTTTGCTATTGGTGTGACAGTAATGGGGCACATATTTTTGCCAACAATCAAAGCAGCTAGGTAATTAGAAAAATGCCATGGCAACTATTAGTGCAAATATAGTGGATATGGCGGCAGAGAGATTTTAGCCTTCTTCCACCCTTTGTATAGTATGACATGAAGATACACCTTTTTTTTTTTAATTTTAAGCTAAATATTGATTAGGTGCCAACTCATCGTTTATATTATAAAAAAAATGTATACAAAGTTGTCACATTAGTATTAAAATTAACAGTGTTAATATCTTTAATGAATTTCACTTGATTAGAGGTTTTACGAGACAATTTGAAAACTTAAAGGATTAATTTGAAACAATTCAAGTTTGAGGGATCATTTTAGAAAAACAAATAAAATTAAAGGACCAAATTACTATTTTAACTTATATATATATATATATATATATCAACCAGCAAAATAACAAGTATATGTAATCCAGAATTATGTTTATGAAGTCCCAACTATAAAGAATTATAGAAGAAATATTGAGATTTATCTTATTGAAATTAACAATTTAATTGTAAATCTAAATTATTGAACCTACAGAGTTATTTTAATGCAAACTGTGGGATTTATCTCGACATATTAGAAAATATAAATTCATAAATTTCAATTCTATATAAAAAGTTAATTAAAATGAAATCCAAGGATGTACTATCAATATTTCATATAACATGAAGAATGAAATAGCAAATAGATTTTTGGGAGGGCTCTTTATTACTATATCATTATTGTTTTATTGACTCATTATGATACAACACTAACCTTCGTTTTAGTTTTCTTGTGCTGTGTTATTTTTATTGTTTCTGTTTAGACCTAATTATTAAGTTAGATTTTTAAAAATTAGACTTGAATTTAAATAAAAAAATTGATCCTATTTTTTAATTAAACTTTTTTATTTAGACTTTTATTGATATTTATCGAGTCAAACCTATTAAACCAAACATGATTTTTAAGTCATGATTAAATTTATTTACTATTGAGGACTTGATATAAATAATATAGTTAATTATTATTATTACTTTAAAGATTATATATAAAGAAGTTGTAAATACAAATGAATTGTTGTATTAGCATAAATCGTTTAGATTCGTAATATTAGTTCTTATTTCTTTAACAAAATGTCACTTTACATTAATTCTTTTTTTGAAAGAATGAGTTTTCAATTATTAAAAAAATATTTTTTGGGGTCAAGTTTTAAAAAAAGTCTGAACCTGTCCTATTTTACGATATAAACTATTCTAATAAGGCTTTTTTTGTTTGATTAGCCCTAACTTATTAGGTCAAGTGGACTTATATATATATATATATATATATATATATATATATATATATATATATATTAGAAAGGTTAAGAAGAGTTAATGAATTATTCACTCAAACAATTCTTGATTAGATCATACTTGATATGTTAACATTTACAATAATGAAGGGTTAAATTTAAATTTGACTCATAACTAAATAACTAAATTAAAACTAGACTCATAAATATATGATTGGATTAAGACTAAAAATTACTAAAAGGGCATATTAAACTAAAAATGGTGAATCAAAATTGTGTTTTACTCATATAAATCAAGCAATTTGATCTGATCTCAAGATTATAATAATAGACTATAATTTTTTTCATGCCTAACATATTTTTTCTCATAATTATCATGTAAATAAAAGTCACAAGAAAACAAGCGCAACTGACAAATATTGAGGGTTGACCAAACTTTGTCCTTTAGATAAAAAGTTAAGAAATAAAAATAGAAAAAAAAAATATGAGTAGACAAACATAAATTACTCCCTTAAATTATTTAAATGTTTACTCAATGAGTCTGATAACAAACGAAAAAAAAAAAAGATTTTATATAGGGTCTTAGTTAATTTTTTTTAAAAAATAAAAAACTAAAATGATTCAAAAATGTAAAAGAAAAAAAAAACAACTAAATTTGTGTTTGGAATTGGACCCAACTAGTTTATTTGTATGCGGCCCTTAAAATAATTATTCTATTTTGCTATATGTCAATATATTTTTAATTAATAGTATAGCCAGATGTTAGCAAACAATTCAATTTAGTAATTTATTTTAATATAAATAAGTATAACAAAATTGGAGAAGATGCATAAAATTGGTTCTATGTGATTGATGGCTCATTTGGAGGCATCACAATAAGAGATCTTCATTGTCGTGCGAACTACTTCTATTGTTACTTTATGAAGAACTTTGGAATCTTATAAATTGATTGAACTACATTTGATTATACCTATGATTTTGAGAGATATATGATGATGGAGGATCTAAACCATTGAATTAACTATATATTATTTTCTCTTACATTAATTTTGAACTTTGTCAAGTTATATCATTTGTTAAGAAATTTAATAGGCAATTCATTCATTCATTCATTATTATTCTAGTTAACTCCAAAAAAATATTCTAATTTTAAAGAATTTTCTATTTAAAAGACAGTTAATTCATTTATTTTTCATTCACTTCAAAGAATTCTTAAACTTTGAAAAATATTTGCAATTCCAAGAATTCTCAATTTAAAATATAGTTAATAAATTCATTAATTTTTTATTTAATTTAAAAAATTCTCAAACTTTGAAAAATTCTTAATTTAAGAGATGATTAATTAATTTATTAATTAATTATTTTATTAATTTTCTCATTAACTCCAAATTATTTATGCACTTTAGAGAATTTCTTATGCATATATGATAAAAGTGAATAATTATCATAGAAAGAGTTGAAGATTTGATCAAAAAATAATTTGTATTGATCAAACAGACTCTCTAGTTAAAAAATCTACTTTGTGTGTGTGTGTGTGTGTATATATATATATATATATAATGGATAGGACGTCGTCAATTGGCCTAGTGTCAACTTTGGAAATAATTAATATCCTGTAGAAATTATTAATTATAATAAGGTTCACACCTTTTGCACGAAAATTTTACTCTCCATAAAGTGGATTAAGATGTGTGTTTAGACCTCTTTTTAAGTTTTCAATATGCTGACCCATTATATTCTATATACTTATTCTTTTTCCTACTAGTTTCACATCAAATAATAAAATAAATGGTGGATATAATAGCTCAAACCAAGTGGTGATCTTTGCTCTTGGAACGCGAAGATTCCAGATGGAGGAATGAATGAGATGAGTAGATATGGATATGTTTAACCTCTTTTTTTTCTTGGGGGGGGGGGGGGGGGGGGGGGGGTGTCTTAAGGCTTAATTTTAATATTCTATTCTTGCATAATAATATTAATAATAATAATTATTATTATTATTATTATAAATGAATCCAAATGGCGAAACTAACATGATCTTCATTTTGGTGATGCTATATGCGTTCCAAATGGGTTACTGTTAGCCCAAGACAGTTTCTCCATTATGTTTCATTACGTACATAACTTCAACTTTTTTTTAGGGCTTTCTTTTTAAATAAATTTTAAATGATTTTTTATTATGTCAAACAGTATTTAATTTTTAATAAAAACTATCTTGTAAAAAATAATTTGGGCCATAATACTTTCGGTTACGTCAAGCATTGGGGCTATATCTAATAGGTCCCATCTAAATATCGAAAGCCCTATGATGCAAAGTTATCTCCAACAATGACCCTTTCAACAATAACCCAGGAGTTCAATCCAAAAATAAAAATACAGTTTGGTATTATGCTTTTAGCCACGGTTGGTAGTAATAGCAAATATTATTATGTAGTTTGTTGACTATCTCGTCAAGAACCGTCCGGAATTGTATATTAAATTATCGACACTAAATCAGCAAATGGATATTGACTTAGTGTGATGAATTATTTTCAGAAATATCAATAATTTTAGCAATTTTCAAATGATTTCTAAGACTTGTATATGTCAAAAAGTAAAAACAAATTTGGTGTCTATTTTTTGAAATGAAGGAAAGATGGTAAAAATTTTATTATCACTTTTTAACAAAAATAAAATTGGTTAAAAATTAGTTGCTATTTTTAACAAAATGAAAAATAAAGTTAGTAACTTTTGATAATGTAAAAGATAAGGTTAACATCTTTTAACAAAGTAAAAAATAAAGTGGTCACTTTTTGATAAATTAAAAGATAAAGTCGTTGAAAAATTTTGAATAGGGCGTCTATCAATATAGATTTTTCCTTTAGGGTTTGACATTAGAGTGTGAAAAGTTATAAGAGTAGTAAAATTTTTACTATTAAGAGAATGAGTAATTGTTCTTCCACTTAAAAGAGAGAACTATGTGTTTTTTGGTTTTTGAGAGAAAAAAAAAAGTTTGATTATTCTCTCCTTACATTCAAAGAAATGTAGTATAATCTCTTGAGTCAGTAAATATTTTTTTCATTCTTGTCCGTAATTTTTCTCTCGTACAAAAGAATTTTGACTTAAATATCTTGTGTCAATCTTCTTTTCTCATTATCTAATATTGTTGTTTAATGCCGCGATTTCTAACACTATTATGGATGTTGTAATTGTAAGTAATTGATTTGTATGACTTTTTGGTGGATGTTTAAATAATAATTTGATATATTGATTGAAATTATTCTTCATAGTGTTCAGACAAAAAGAAAAAAAAATAGATATTTCAATGAAATAATTGTTTTATCTCCTCCATTTTTCTCTATCAAATCATTCCCTAAAGAAAAATTATAACTATTTCAGCCATAGATATTTGTCATTGATACCACAAGTTAAAAAGTTGTAATCAAATATATTACGATTATCGTCTCACATGTATCGAATCCTTCACCGTATAAGAGTTTGGATTTTTAATGTGAGAGTCATATTTTTATTATTAATTATTAAATGAAAATTATTAAATCCACATTAGACTAAGAAATGAATTCAAGGTTTTTCAAAATTTGAACCTGTCAAAAATGTAGAAAAAGTTCATAATTTATTATATCTTTAAACTTTGATATTGTGAATAAAAAAAGGAAAACCAAACTTCACGTTCGTCATTATTGTATGTATATTTTACGCGATTATTGAAGTTTTATCCAATTAATTCATCACTGCAAGAATAACTGATCCATTCCAAATGGTTTTCATATTTTGCTTATTTTGTTTAATATTTAACCTATTTTTCCTTTGACTTCAGCAAAATACTGCATCAATTTGCTTTCTCACGTTAGCTATTCTGTTGAATTCATGAAATGTAATTTCAGTTTGTTCAACGTTATTACTATTTTTTAATAATTTCTTAGCTTACTAAAAGGACAAGGTGAACGTAGCAAGGAAATTAATGAGTATGAGTAATTAATAGATATGAAATTTGGTTAAATCATATTTTATACATGTTTTATTTGAAAATTTTCATTGACCGCCTTGTATTTGATATATATTGCATGAAATGTTATTTCAATTTATTCCGTATATTAATAAAAGTAAAAATTATTGAATACGAACAGAGACCTATATATTGGATATTGAGCAACAGGGATTCTCTTTATGGACTGCCATTGCTCAATATGAAATTGTGACTTTGTTATATATATATATATATATATATATATATAGACACACACGGATGTATGATTTAATTTTAAGGGAAATCCTAAACCGTAAAATCTTTAGATAAAATATTTATACTAAATGTTATAAGCTTTTATAATTTAAGAAGATCGCCTTTTATGAATTAAAAAATTAAATTTTATATATATATATATATATATATATATAAAAGATAAAATTATATATAAAATTTAAAATTTTAAAAATTTAATATTAAAAGTTGACAGTCATTCAATTGTTGGTATACTTAATTTGCGGTAACATTGATCATCGTGCATTAATAAGAAAACGGTCAAAATTACATCTCATTGTTTGATAGTATATTATATAACTAATAATTTTATTTTAGAAAGAATACATATGCAGTGTTAAAATTAAATTTGATAAATGAAAATAAATTAAAAATATACATTTTTACAATATATAACAAATTTGAAGAATAAGATAATATTTTTAACAAAAATAAATGAAATACGAGTTAGTGAAAATTAGAAAAGTAAGTTATCAAATGCACGGTCTTATTCCGTACAAAAATGGTTCAATATTGAAATTTTACAAAAGATAATAAATAGGTTTTACGTAATAAAAATTGACGTTGAAAATGAGTTTAATGAAGTTTAATATTAGATAAAATATTTGGTGTTCTCATAATAATACACTAAATTATAATATAAGGATATAATTATAATATTATTATTTTTAAGTTAACATTATTACAATTATATCCCTACATTATAACTAAGTGTACTTATGGATTCAATATTGTTAATGAACTGAAGATGGTACCTTAATATTTATATGTCAAAAATACATAGGAATATAAAAAATTAAAAAAAAAAGTAATTTGGACATATGCATACCAATTAGAATTAACCATGGTTCAGTTTATAAATGACCTCAGCCTTGGAATATTAATATAAATTTGTACATAACAAAAATAAAAAACGGTAATCCCGAATTAGACTTTCATTACTATATGCAAAGACGTATTTTTATTCAACGAAAATGATATCATATATAATAATATAGAATGGAATGGACTTTCATTTTTAGCCGCTTGATATTTTACACTGAGAAATAGAGAAAAATATAATTTTGATTTCTTTCTTTTGACTTCAAAATTAATTTGATATTTTAGAAATAAAAGGTATCAAAATAATTCTTTAAAGACTATAAAAAATGTGAAATTAACCAAAAAAGGATAAAAAAAAATGAACTAATTAACCATTTTGATTTTTAGAGGACTTATTTATTCAATGTTTTAGTTTTTAGAAAATTATTTTAATAATTTTTTATTTTTAAAAGGCCAAATTAATTTTCAGACCATAAATGAGAAATCAAAATTATATTTTATTTTCCTAAAATATTATCGACATGTATGAACATGACCTAAAAATATTTTATTAAGAGAATTTTGGCCTAGAAAGCAACTCAGGTACTTTTCTTTTAAATATTATTATTAAGTTTTTTTGTTTTATTATTACTATTGCTAATATATGTAGATCAAGCAGCGCGATCTGAACAGTCGAGGTTATAATAATGGATGAGATGTTGTTGGCCAAAATAAGGTCATTAGTGTAAAATTTTCAAATATTATTATACACTGTAATGTTAAAATATGTAAAAATATAAAACATCAAAACATTGAATGACTGTATTGTTATTTATATATTATTATGACAGCGGTCACCTAAGGCAACCTTTGGACATATCTGTGCAAACCACAAGAGGAACCAAAATTTGACTTAATTATATTTTTGGTTTTAAATGTGGATTAATTTTATTGATCTATATGTTGATAGAATATAAAAGAAGAAAAAAATGATAAAACTATAAAAATATTTTAAAATTTAAGATAATTTTCTTAAAAAAAAATTTATAATATAACTTCTTGGTTCGAAATTTTGACTGTACGAACCACCTTTTAATTAATATTTATATCTTTTTATAATTTAATTTTTAATTATATTTATCTTTTCATAAATTTTGGTTAACTCATATATAATATTTATTTGTATGATTTTAAAAAATTATTTCACTTTCATGAAATTAGATATATATTACTAAAAACTTATTATGTTATTTTTGAATAGATTCAAATATAATACAAAATTATACAATAATTTTATATTTATTATGACAACAAAACAAGTAAAAGTTTATTTAGAGCTTCAATAGTCTATATTTTTCGTAAAGTGATAGTAAAAGTAATAAAATAATTTAATATTTGAAAGACTTGTTTATTGTGAACATTTATTAATGTATAAATGAAAAACTTTGTAATATATACATATATATATATATATATATATATATATACATATATATAAATTTTTTGAAATATCAAATACAATTTAGTCAAAAGTTCCTACCAACATTTGGTTAGAATCTTTTGAAAATTGCTGAAAACCCCTTTATATTCTTCTACTGTTCTTTTTTTCTTTTAATTTGTTTTTTCGTGCCTTCAATGTTTATTTTATTTTTAATTATTTCTTTAAATCAAAATCTATTATCACTAAAATAAATGTTTCTATATTACAATGGTTACATTGCATTAAATTCTCCAGATAAAGTTGATAAGCAGAAAATAATAAAAAAAGACAGATAAAAGAACCTAGGATAATACAAAATTAAAATTTTTTGGAGCTAAATAAAATAATTTTTTAAACATTTTAAAATTAAATATTTCAAAATATTTTAAGGGATAAATAAATAAAATAAAATATCTTAAAATTTTTTATTAAGCCCCAATATTGTAAGATTTTCATATATTATCTCAATTCCCTATCTTTATAAAAATTACAACTTAATTCCTACATTGTTTATTTTAGAAGCATATTTTATAATTTTTAGAATTTAATTTTTACTTTTTTGATTTTATTTTCTTAAAATAAAAGTTAACTAATCTTTTGAATGTTTGCGATGAAATTATTTAATAAAAATTTGGAACAATAAAATCGAACAAGTAAAAAAAAAATTATACAAACTATTCTAAAATATGGTTATGAATTTAACAATATATGAACAAATTTGAAATTTTTATAAATAGAGGAAATTGAGATAATAAATAAAAATTTAAAAAAAAATATTGGGGTCAAATAAAAGTTTTTTGAAATGTTGGAATATTCTTTTAATTTTAACATTTTAATGTGCAACAATTTTACCCAAATGACACCTGGACAATCAATCCAAGGCATTCATTAATGGCACGGAAAAATTTACTCATCTCAAATAGTTAAGTCAGTGGAGACGGCAGCGTAAAATTTGCTTACGTTAGAGAAATCAGATCTTTTACTGTTAGCGTCTGCCAAGTGCAAAGAAAATCGCAGTTAAAAAATTAAAAATAATCATGATCATAATTTTTATATAAATTATAGCTGCTTCAATTGTAAAGAATCCAAAGTCATATGAAATGTTAGTTGGCCATAATAAAAATGCTGATGTTGATTTACCGAAACTTTTATGATATATTTTTTGGTCACTTATGTAATGTTTATTCAATTCCACGGTGAAGATGAAAATTAAAATTACATATATTTATTTATTTTTTGGAATTATTTTCAGCTTTTATAGCAAACCTAACTTGTTTGCTGAATATATTAAATAATATTTTATTAGTAATTTATTCCATTTTAGGTATCATTTTTTATGTACTCACAATTTTAAGTGTATCAGTGTATTGAGTAATAATATAAAGACATAATTGTAATTATTATTATTATAATTATGTCTCTACATTATGCTCGGGTGTACTGGTGTATTTGAAATTGTGAATACACCCAAAATTTTACCTCCATTTTAATATATATATATATATATATATATATTTCTCTCTATATCTATGTTAGAATATTGTATAATATTTAGGGTATTAATATATTATACCGAATCCACCCATAAAGAGTGTTCATTAAATAAGGGTAAAATAGTAATTATAAGAATTACTACTAAATCTTAACTAACCTTTTATAAATAGGGCTAAACTATTATACGATAAAAAATAACTCACTAAAAGAGAGAAATTTGAGACGCTCTGAATAAAATACCTGCCAGTATTCTGAGTCGCATTTAAAAGGAGATTTAAGTTGTGAAAACTCAAGATACACCCAATACACTCTAGGTATCTCATTCGATCAGTGATCATAGCCAGAGATTAATAAGTTTCCACAATTAGGATATTAATGTAAGTCTCCTACTCTAAATATAATTATATTCATTTATTCCCTTAAATCTAAATAAAAATAGTCAAATTAATTTAATTTGATATATTGATATATTTTTAAAATTTTCTAAATTTTAAATTGTCCTTCTTTAGCCTAACTAGCCATGATTTCACTAAAATGGTGGTTAGACTACTTAACAAAAATATTAGTCGATCCTGATATACTTAGGTGGTAGTTGATTTGATGTACTAATCTTAATAACATCATTTTTTTAATGGTCTCCACTCTTTTTTTAAATAATCTTATTAAAACTGATATACTAAATTAGTATTAACCTAAATATACTAAAATTAGCTAATTTTTTTATATTACTTAAACGAACATGACTAGACCACACCATAATTTGTGTATATATATATATATATATGGTGTGATGTAGTCATGTTCTGTTGAGTTAACCATTATATATATATATATATATATATATATATATATATATATATATATAACATGGTTAAGTCAATAGACTTAACTAGACTTGTAAATCACGATTTCTTCAATTGTGGTTATTATGTCATTAAATCACGGTTTGTAAAATTGTAATTAATTCACCGTGACTAAAAATAGTTTTGGTGTTAATTGCTAATATTTCTTTATTTCCTCACCTATGTCAATTTCATGACACCTTTGGTCTATTCTTAATTTTCATGAAGTAAGATTTGAAATTTAGCCCATTTGGTTATTAGAATTGATACAATGGGAATGAGAATGAAAATGAGAATGGGAGTGAGAGTGAGAATGAGAATATTAAAGTACTGTTTGATTGGGAATGAATGGGAATGAATATGTCTCCCTTTACTTTGTTTGGTTAGTATATTACACATGAGAATTAATTAGGTAATGTGTATATTTTACCATATTATCTCTTATCGTAAAACAAAAAAAAAAAGGGCAGACATCTATTTGAATTATTAATTAATAATATAATTATATATTAATATATACTTAATTAATAATATAATAATTTTAATTAATAATATAATAATATACATTTAATAAATTAATAATAGTTAAAAATAATAATAGATTAAATAAAAAAACAAATTGAATAAATAATAACAAATTAAAAATCATAATTTAATAAAAATAAATAAATACTAAATAATAATAAAATAAAATAATAATCTAATAATTAATAATTAATAAATAATAATAGATTAAATAAATAATAAAAAATTAAAAATAATAATTTAATAATAATAAATTAAAAAAATTAATAAATAATAATAAATTAAATAAATAAAAATAATAATTTAATAAATAATAAATAATAATAAATTAAGGTTTTAATATATCACAAGGGTATTTTTGTCTAATATATTTTATTTCCAAGAGAGTAGTTTGATTCCATCACTTCAATTAAGAAAAAAGCTCTCCCTTATATGAGGGAGAGTAGGCTCCTTAGAGAATAAAAATGAAGTCTCAATTTATCAACCAAATATGGAAGTGGGAGACACTTCCATTCCCATTTCCATTCCCTCATGTTGATTCCAGTAACCAAACAGTTTAGACTTTAAAATTTTAAGTTTAGAATTTACACCTATGTTTGGTCTACGGTAAAGTAATTAATGTTCCTTTATCTCATTTAAAAAGTAATTACTTTAAATAAATTTTTGAAAGTGAAAAATTATTTTGAGATTTTCAATATTTAAAAGGTCAAAATGCGGCGAAGTTCAAATGTATATATAAAATTGTCAAACAATTTTTTTTGTCAAAGATGTCATCCACTACTAATATAGGGCAATTTTATCAATCTCCCCACTCCAAGCAATTTTCCTTTTTGAAAATAAAGATGGCTGCAAATCAAAAGATTTTTTTTATAGTAAAATATAATCTACATTTAAAAAGATAAATTCCATTCATATTTTACATCTAATGTAGATGCTATATCGTTAAAAACAAATGTATAGATGTAAATTGAAATTTGATCCACACATCAAATTAAAATTAATCCAAAAAAAAAAATAACGCTTTGGAAAATAGATGTCATTCTGATGTTTCTAAAACTCCTCAAAATGTCTAATATAGGAAGCAGAAATAACTTAGATACATATGAAATATGTGTGATAAATATAAAATGTTTTAAATTAGGAATATTACATATAATTTGCCTGAATTATAATCTGATCAAATTCTAATTTTAGTATACAAAATTTGAAATATAATATCCCTTAAGCTATTACAAAAAGAAAAAAATATTATAAATCAATAAAAATTACGGTTTAATAATTACATAATTGTTATACACGTTATAATTTAATTAAGTAAGAGAAATAATTAAGTGGCCAAATAAAGTGGAGAAAAAATTAAGTGGGCCAATAAAGTGCAATAAAGTGGAGTAGGGAGATTGATAAAATTGCCATATTTAATAGTGGATAACATGTTAAACAAAAAAAATTGCTTGGTAACTTTATTTTTTATTTTTGAGATTAGTCTCATTTTGGCCATTTATAAAATGTAAGTCTCAAAATGATTTTTCATTTTCAAACGCTTATTGAAAATACTCTATCTCTAAATGAGATAAATGAGGATTATTTAGAGTCAACTTTTGAAAAGTAGAGTATTATTTGAAGATTAAAATTTTGTGGGAACCAAAACGAAACTATATTCAAAAGTATATGGTTATTTAAAAATTTTTAATTTACTTAAAATGAAAATAAATTTTTAAATAGAATATCAAAGTAGTTTTTTTCCAAAAAAAATTAACGTGTGGCAGTGTGCATCATGGGTCGCGTGGTCTGTTGAAGCAAAATAAAATAACAAAATATAGTATAATGCAGCAAATTAGGATAATAAAATTGACGGCGGCAGAAATGGAGCATTAATTACTTTGACTGTAGCGTTAGAATAAAAAAATCCTAAAACAAGGCCTTGGCCAAAAAGTCACAGAATTAGATACATAGGACCTTTCTAGGTACTGCCATTGCTCATAAGAAATTGACTTTATTATAATGTTAATATATAATACAGTAAAGATAATATTGATGCTAAGTTTCAATAAATGTTAATATATAATACAGTAAAGATAATATTGATGCTAAGTTTCAATATGATATCATAATTTTCTTCTTAACATGACAATTTATATAACTAACTAAGAATTTTATTTCTAGAAAGAGTGCATGTATAGCGCAAAAACATTTAATTTGATAAATGAATGTAAATCGAAAAAAAAAATAGAGTTTTACAACATATATCGAATGCCATAAATAAGACGAATTAGATAATGTTTTTAAACAAAAAACACTAGATACAAGTTAGTGATAACTTGAAAAAATTAATGTAATTCACTGAATAAAATAAATGATAATAAATAGGTTTTGCATAACAAAAATTCTTTGATATTCGAATTGCATTAAATAAGAGATAATAAATCGGTTTTACATATTAAAATTGATGTTGAAGATAAGTTTTTTAGTGAGATCTAAAATATGCTGATGAAAATACGCACAAATATAAGGAAAAGTGATATGGACATATATATGACTATTAGAATTAATTATGGTTCAGTTTCTAAATGACCGCAGCTTTGGAATATTAATATTTGTCCGTCCAACCCATTCCGAAATTTGCCAAACAAAGAGAAAAACCAAAGCAGAAATAGTAAAAAAAAGAAAGAAAAAAAAGAAAGTAATCCCGAATTTGACTTTTATTATTTTATGCAAAGACATACTTTTATTCAACGAAAATGATATCATATATAATAATATTAGAATGGATGGACTATCTAAATGCTCAGTCACTGTAAGACTTTTTAGCAGCTGTGATATTTTACACTGGAAAATAGGTACATGCATATGTACATGACCTAAAATTATTTTAATAAGAAAATCTACATTTATACAGTAACTATTGTTGTTGTTGTTATTATTATTATTATTATACGAATTAACTTCAAGTTTAAGGATGGTCAAACCTCAAAACAAGACAAAAAATAATAGGGTGCTTTTATTTGGCCGGATGTTGTGTTAATTGTTTGACCAAATCACCAAATTAAATTAAACCTACATAGACATATTAACATAAATAACTACATTTAAAACTATTGCACTAATGTAAACGACATGGAAAAGATTAATTACTTTAAGATGAAGTTATAACAGGGAATGCTTATCTTTGCATAAGTGAAGTTTAGCTACTACCTTTCTTAGATAATCAAAGAAATTCCATACCAAGGGATGTTGTGAAAGCGAGTCCAATTTCACGCAAAAGAACTTCATTTGGCTACTTGGTTAATTAAGCCACCTTAATTAAAATTTAATTGGATCTATAACTTGTGCTAAAGTTTCATTAGCCTCAACAATTTTTTTATCAACAGTAATCATGAGCTTTCATTCCATATGACATCACAACAATATTTTATTTAGTCTGTTGGAAATGGAATTAAGTGAAGGTAATTTTCGATCAATTAGATATTTAAAATTTATTTTAGTCAAATTTAGTTTCGCATGACCCTAATTTATATACGGAAACTTTCATCCGTAAATCAATCAAAGTGTTGCCATTAATACAATTAACACATAGCAAGAATAAGTTTTCTACTTTTGTACAAACAGGGAGTTTGAGATATTTTAAAGAAAATCAAACAGTAAACAAAATAATTTGTAAGAGAAACCTTTATTTAGTGTAGAAATAAGCTAAGTTTCTCAAACACCAAACCAAACACAATATTAATTTCTCAATCAAGTTGAATATTAAAGGTAGCTCCATCTTAATAATTCAGATTCATTTGCACAATATTGTGTAAAAACTACATTTGACTTTTCAAAACGCTGCATAACATGTGATTTGCTTCAACATCATCCCTTCCCTTTCAAAGATGCGTATCCTTCGTTATGGGAACTAATTCATCTAAAGTTCAAGAATTTCTATTCTTATGTCCTTATCAACACTTCCCGTCAGACAAAGTTATGACCTCATATAGTAGAATTCTTTCCGTCAAAATTCTGTTCCTAGTAAATCTTGCAGAACTTTGACTGACTCATACCTCACATGACTTCTTTTGCAATCTTCCACATATGCAAGCCATAAAATAGGCATAAAAAGAAGAGTTAAAAAAAAAACCATCTCTAAAATTTTCCACATTCCAACGTCAGTGCATTATAAATACCCACTCAACCAGTCTTCAAACATTAAGTTTTCATTATTCCATCGTTAGCTAGCCCTAGTAGTACCTACCAGAGAAGCAAGTATGGTTGCCACGGAGAATAACTACGATGCTTGTCTTGATGCATTGTGGCTATCTACTGGTCAGGTGTACCCTGCAGTGCTGAATTCTGCGATTGAGCTAAACCTATTTGCAATCATTAGCCAAGGAAGCCCTAAGGGTATGTCTCCCTCTGAAATTGCCTCTAGGCTTCCTACTCAGCATCCAGACACTCCCCAGAGGCTCGATCGTGTGCTGTTTTTGCTTGCGAGTCACTCTCTTCTGACTTGGTCTAAGCGAGTAGATGAAGAAGGAGAGGTTGAGAGAGTGTATGGACTCTCTCCCACAGGTAAGTACTTGATCGCTGACGATGATGGAGCTTCCTACGCTGCACTCTCAAGATTGTGCTGTCACCCTGCCTATGTAGCAGTTTTGTAAGTAATTCTTCGTCTTGAATCAGAGATAAAACCATAAGATGCGTGTTGGTGGGTTAAACAAATTAATTTGTTTTGATTCACTTAATTTCATAGGTTAAGAATTTGACCCATCAAGTGGGTTACCTACCCAAAAATTAAAAAGAGAAAATCTGTCAGAAAAGAATCCAAAACAAAAAATTCAATCATAAAATCAAATATTTAATTTTAATATAAAATATTCATTCATTTTGTTAATATTTGTTGATCAAATCATGAATATTTGAAGACAAAATAAGGATAAATCTACTTGAAATTCTGAAATATTAATTCTTTTACAAAAGAAATTTGACAAAATCTTATAAGTAAGCCAACTCACGAACTCAATGACCTATTTGACCTGTTTAGCTCATTGGTTAAATAAGTTAGTATTTGACTATTGTAATATTGTCTATAGCCAAGAGTTGATGAGAGTGCTGATTTTATGTACTTTAATTTTGTCATGCTGTGATCATCTGTTTACATTGTAGGAAAAATTTCAAGGAAGTGATCATTGACGATGAAGAGGACTTGTTTAAGAAAGTGCATGGGAAGCCTTTGTTCGAATACATGGAAACAGACCTGACATTTAAACCTTTGTTTCACAAAGCAATGGCTGACATTGCTGCCATGCATATGAGGCGGATTCTTGAAACATACAAAGGATTTGAGGGAATATCAACACTTGTTGACGTGGCTGGTGGTATTGGCCAAAGCCTCAAAATGATCACCACTAAGCACCCTTCAATTAAAGGCATCAACTTCGATTTGCCCCAAGTGCTCAAACATGCTCCATCCTACCCAGGTAATAGATTTATCATTCATTAGAGTTTGAAAAATAAAGAAATCCCAAAAGGGAATAATTGAAGACTTATAAGTCAATACCGTATCTTATGATAACTATGAGAACCAAAGAAAGGATGCTCTGACATTATGAACTAGCAAGCACGATTGTCACCAAACCATCAAATTTTCTTCATTTATTTGTTTATTTTCATTTCTCTTATCAACTAGCAACCGTGATATAGACACTTGATCAAATAGGGAGTATTACTGTAAACTTGCAAGTCAACTGGTAAATTTTGTTGGGTATATATTTTAACATATGAAAAACGTGTCAACTCAGATGTAGATTCAGAATCACCATATATAGACTTGATAAAACACACATGCATGCATGTATCAACTTTGCCAAAATGACTGATAAGTTCCATCAAATTCTTTCCTTGTTTCCTTTCTCGAAGGAGTTAAGCATGTTGGAGGAGATATGTTCCAAAGTGTTCCAGAAGGTGATGCAATAATGATCAAGGTTAGTGATGAATATTTTACTCGAAGTAAACTCTGGTCCATGAATTAACTTACTTAAGTTAAACTTTATATATATCTATGGTGCTGCAATTATGGTCGCAGGCTACTACCCATAACTGGACTGATGAAAAATGCATACAAATTCTGAAGAACTGCCACAAATCCCTAAGGAAAGGTGGGAAAGTAATAATTATAGACTTGATAGTGCCAGAAATTCCAAAGGATAGTGATGGTGATAAGTATGTTTCCATTCTTGACAATGCCATGTTTCTCCTAGCTGGTGGAAAGGAAAGAACAGAGAAAGAATTTGCAGTTCTGTGCAAAGGTGCTGGGTTTTCTAGATATGAAATTGCCTGTTGTGTTTTCTCAAGTTTGGGAGTCATTGAGTTTTATAAATAATAAATAAGAATCTGGTCCACTAAATAATGTATAATACAGTACGGGAAGTTCAGAATTTTTGTTGATTTATCAGCATGATCAGATCTATTTATGAAGGCAATATATATATGAGTGCCTTACAATGTTGTATGGTCGAGTTTTGTTGCCCTGGAATTCAGAAGAATAAAAGTACGTACTTAAATTTTCTTGCGTGAGAGTCATATTCTCAAGGAATCTCGTGCAATATAAACCAGCCTCTTAGTAATTCCATTCTTAATTTGCTTCTCATCGGAAAGGGGGTGGAGACTCTTGAAAAATCTAAACTAATATATGAAACCTACCATTAGTTGGTTCGTTGGTTGCAGAAATCTATAAATTAAAAGTGTTGGTGAAAATTGATAGGTTAAATAGGCTAACTTAATTGATTCACTATAATTTAGTGGATTGAAATGTTAAATCTGAATCATCAAACGAGTTAAATAAACTGATCTATCTAGCATATAAAAAATATTTAATTATTAAGTCAAATATTTAACTATAATATCAAAAAATATATTCATGTTGTCTCTAGTTGATCAAATATTAAATATTTAAAAACAAAATAAAAATAAATGCTATTTAAGATTATATAAGAATAAACTTTTTGTAAAAGAATATTTACAAAACTTTTTAAGTGAGTAATCCTCTAATCTACTGAGTTGTTTCGTTTAACTTATGAGTTATGTTGGTTAATTTTTTTTCTTAACTTTCCTATGTTTGCTAAACAAAAAATTGTAACTCAGCCCAACATATTTTAGTCAATTAAACATGTTTGGCCGGAATGATATTAATAAAAACAAATGCTTTTAGCTCTTCAATTTAGAACGTAGAAAATATCCAAAGATATTATATAATAGAAAGGCTATTTCAGAAATTTTACATAGTTAAACTTTATAAATTTAGATGATGGAAAGGAAAAGCTTAACTGACTAAGGAATATATTAAAAAATAAAATTCTTAGATGGGGAATAATATTGCAATACGAATTTATTATATTAGCGTGCAATTTCTTTCCTTAATTAATATTGTACATAGAAGTCAACAAGCTAGCAAGTAGCCTATATATATGATATCGAGAATTCGGTACTTAACTACCGAAAATAATGTAAAGAGAGAGGTACATTTATCTTTTCTGAATCTTTCCGCTAAATTATAATATTTCACCAATTAATTAATTTTTGTTACAGTTGATTCAGTGTATTTTCCACATCACAATATTTCCTGGTAGCTACGGTCTAAATTAAAATGTTATTTTTTAATAATTAAACACTTATAAATTACGTTAACAATATATTTTTGAGCCTAATTGTAATTTCTTTTCTAATCAGTTAATTAAATGACATAAAAAAATTAGTGTCAATTGTAAAATTAAATTGATTAATTAAAAACTTAACTCAAGTAATTTTACAGGAAAAATACAGATATATTCGCTTGATTTATCTATGTCTATCGATTAGGATTTAATTCCAATACGAATCTTATGCATAAATTCAAAATAAATTCTAACCGTTAAACATATATATACAGAATATCCACAAAAGTTTATGGAAAAAAAGATTGAGAGCTGAAAGTATTGATTCTTGAATTCAAACTCAAGATGATTTATAATGGAATCAAGTTTAAATTAGATCATATTATAATTTGAAAAGGTTGGTTGGTCTTATAAATTAAATTCAAAAAATAAAGTTCTATTAAAAAAATTATTTTATAAAATAGTTTGGACTTTGTTATTTTTTAAATTTTAATTCAAATTTAAAAAGTAAAAATAAATATATTTCTAGTATAAAAAAATTATTATTTAAAAAAATTTAGTATAACATAATAGTTTAGTAAAAATTAAAATTTAACACTCTTTATTTAATAAATTTTTGTTAATATAATAACTCATTTATATTTATATTTGTATATATTTTTATATATGATAAAAAAATTAATTACGTTATTTGTTTTTTTTAAGTCTTTTTAAGTAGCAATTTTTAACGTTTTGCTATTAATTAAGTATTTAATTTATTGCTTGCCGGCGGGTGGGGTTGTAGAATTTAAAGTACCCTCGTCATTTCTGAGGCACAGAAGCTAGAGACAGTGACTTCTAACTCAACGAAATAATCAAAGTACTATTAATTCTTCACAATTTTCAAACGAATTATAAGCTAAGAGATGGCGAATTGAACATGGGTAAATCCAAAGAATTAACAAAATTAAAAGAAAAAATTATATATAATACCTGAATTTATAGCTTAATAAAAATTTAACATCTAATTAATTAATTGGTTTAAACTTAATTAATACCGAAATTGTGTATAATTATAAAATAATGTTATATTTGGTGAATTCACAAATCTGAATGTACTTGTGTACTCACGATATGGTATAACTAAATTTTTTTACATATTACTAACATGTAAATTTATTAATTTCTAAATGTTGATTATATATAAGATTTTGAATTTACATGTTAACCTATATAGTTTTATTATTTTAAATATTAACAAAAAATAATAATATTAAAATTATATAACTACATTATAATTAAATGCACCAATAAATCTAAAATTATAAATATACCAAAGATTTCATCTTACCAAAATTATAGTTTATTCAAACCCTTGTAACACAACCTTGGCGTCCAGGTTAAGTTGATATATGTTAGCGAATTGCTGAGTAAGATCACTTACGTCCTCTTAAAAAGTTTCTTCTTTTAATGGAATTTAATGATTAATTTATTTTTCAATAAAGATTTATGCCAAATATAGTAACAACTCAAACTTCTATATTCAACTATGTTGCTACTAATTAAAGACTTAACAAGAAATTAAAGAAATAACGCTTATGATTTATAAAGAATTAAGTTTAACTAAATTTTAAAATAGAGAAAACTTTTTTGGGTCCCAACTCATGACAACAACATAAATAATTCCCCACTTATTCAAATAAAGGAACTATATTGTCTAATAATTTTGAAATTTAGGGATTGAAGTTGATAATTTCAGATAAATGGAAGATTATTTTTAACATTATCATAATTCAAGTATAGAATCACATTGACAATTTTTTAAAAGATGAGATATAAAAAGGATATTTTTCTTTGAACTTAACATGTTCTCTTCATATTTGCACAATTAATCAAACAGGAGCCTACGTAAAACACCTTCACCATTATTATCCTATATCTTGTTTAACATATTATGTGTATAGTATTATTTAAACTTATTTATTCCTCTAAATTTTCATAAATATTGAATCAACAATATAAAAGGGATATAGAAAAGTGTATTCTCCAAGAAGGCATTATTTATGTATGAACTTGAATTTATGTTGAGTACTAATTCTAAAATACATCAAAAAGATAACTTTACATTAAATTTATACTTATTAAAATAAAGATAATTAAATCTTACTAAACTTTTATACTCATTAACTATTTATGTATGAACTTGAATTTATATGTTGAGTACTATAAATTATGAAAAAGATAATTAGCATAATTTAAATTGCATTTGAAAGTAATATTTATTGTATATAGTGTAATTGTTTAATTATATGTTTACATTAAGAAATTACGCGGTCAGAACGTATATGTAATTTTTATTATCGAGGTACATGCTCTAACCTATAGTTGTGTAATGAAGCCTATGGTTGGAGAGAGCCGTTCTTGTTTTATTTTGCATGAATTTAGTCCTTTTTTTTTTTTTTTTAACATATTAGTGATAGTCATTGTTAGCCTCCTTTATATATGTGAGACTTCTCTAATAATGTTGACTTTGACAGTATGAACTAGGTTATCTCAGGTTCATGAAAATATTAAACCTATAAAACATCTAGAACAATATGTATGTATATATGTATATTGTTGTCGCAAGCACAAAAAGACTAATTCAAGAATCAAGGTGAATTAAACTTAATGACGATCTTACGGCTATATGACTTGCAAATCGATATGTATGAATCTTTGGAGGAGGGACTTTCATTTTTCTAATGATGGGATATTAGAGAAGAAGCCTTATACATCCAGTTTGGGAACCATAACCCTATTTAATAATGACACTTATTGCCCTAATTTCTAATGAGGTCCATCATGAAATTTGAAATTAGATATATTAGAATATTTACACATATAAGCCTATACTTAATAACACACTTTATGCCCATCCTAATTTTAAACTAAATTAGATCACTTTTAAAATTTAGGCTTATCCTTAATATATAACATATCATTATTATTATCTTTAATATATATAATATATATATCCATAAATACTTAACAATCTCGTACTTGGACTATATATGTATATATACATTTTATCTTATAATTGTATGTCACAATACAAACTAATGAGCTCAAAACATTTTGCTATCATAACCAAAGGTATCCTTAAACAATCTCGCCCAATGATTATGCCAACATAGAACCAAGGTGACTTTCATTACATATATCATAACTAAATCCATCCCTGATTATGTATATCAACATAACCAAATGACATAGATCATATATGGATGTGTAGCATAGAAATTACATACAATGTGATCTAAACATGTCTACTTCTATTTGATCCACTTTAAACCTTAGTGATATCAAACCATACCAAAACCAGAGTGTGAATGAATTGAAAGAACTTAATTTTTATAGAAAATAACCTCAAAATTCATAACTAAAATAACCATAAAATGTGTCAATAAAGAAAAATTACAAACTCTCACTGAAACTAAATATCTTAACACCCATGTGAGCATTCTGCTCATGAAAGACCTTGGGTTGTAATCCATTAATAAGTGGATCTGTAACGATGGAGTTTATGCCAATATGCTTTATAGACACCTGACCACTCTGAACTCTTTCTTTATTAACAAGGAACTTAATGTTCATGTGCTTTGACTTCCTTAAGGTCTTGGTGTTCTTGGAAAATAAAATTGATGATTTATTGTCACAAAATATCTTAAGTAGTCTTTCAATTCTATTTGTAATTTGCAGTTTAGTGACAAACTTTCACAATCATATTCCATGATTGGATGTTTTATAACAGGTTATAAATTCAACTGTCCTAGTGGAAGGAGCTATGAATGTTTGTTTAGCACTCTCTTAGATAGCTCTTCCAATAAGCAAATATAGCCTAAGGTAGATTTTATACTATTTAGACAACGTGTAAAGTCGGAATCTAAATACCTGATAATCTCTAACTTATCCAACCTCTTTATGTTCGTATGTAATATTTTGTTCTCTATAAATACCTTATGAACCATTTGGCTACTTTCCAATGATCCATTCTTGGACTGCTTAAATATCTATCAGCATTCCCATAATGTACATAACATCTGGATGCATACAAACATGTGTATTCTTTAGACTCCCTACTGCTAATGCATAAGGATCTTCTGCATTTCCTTCTCTTCAAAGCAATTTTTAAGGCATTGATCAAGGCTAAACTTATCTCCTTTAACCATAGGGGTATCACATGGTTTACAATCTTGCATGTTATATCTTTTAAGAATCTTTTCGATATAAGCCCTTTGTGATAATCCAAGAATACCTCCAGTGTGATCACAATGTATATGAATCCGTAATACAAAGGTTGCATCACCAAGATCTTATATCTTGAAATTTCTTGCTAGAAATCTCTTAGTGTCATGCAACAAGCCTATGTCATTACTAGCAAGCAATATTTCATCGACATATAAAACCAAAAAATATGCTTACTCCCACTGAATTCGTGGTATATACAATCATAAACTAAATGTATCTCAAAACCAAACGAGATAACAACTAGATGAAATTTGTAATACCATTGATGAGACACTTAATTAAACCTAGATCATGCTAGTATAATTATTAACAAAGAGCAGAAAATATCTCTTGCCACCAGGAGTACGAGTTCTTGAGGGACCTTAAATATCTGAGTGCATTTACTCCAGTAGGGTCTTAGCTTTCCAAGATGATTTTGGGAATGGCAACCTAGGCATTTTTCCAAAAAATGCATCCTTCACAGATTTTCTTTTCAAAATGCATAGAAGGAAGTTGTCGTAACCGACCATTCGGCGGAAGAATAAAATAAAAAGTGTTTAAGAGTTTAAATTGATTCCCAAAAATGAATCTTGAAAATCAATTTATTTGGAGTCACCACCAAAATTTTTAACAGAAAACTTTGGAAAACCAATTTAAATAAAAAGAAAAAGGCAACATGGTCTGCGAAATCAGAGATGAGTTCGGGAGTCTGTTTGAGCGTGGGGAAGGTGTTAGGCACTCCACAACACCCGTCCATGAGGACGGTTACCTTAAACCAGTCAGCTGAAATAGAATATGGCTTTTAAATTTACCTCAATTACCCTTTTATCGACATGCAAGCCTATTAAACAGAGGAGACAAAATAGCAAGAATGAAAGCAAACTGATGGATATTTACAAAGGGAGGACTTGACCTAGGATGAAAACCTAGGGCCTACGTACCCTGAGATTAGGATCAAAGTCCACGTAGTTCGACCACAAAGGCATGTCTATTGGTTGATTATTTGTAAATTTTGTGATGAGAATAGGAGGGTTTAAATTAAATAGATCTTCGTAAACAAAACGGAATTGGGATTTGGTTTGTGTGTTTTAATTTACGACTGCCTGATGATTCTAACTCTCCTGATCTCTTCATTTTTTCCTCTTTTAAATTTTTTTTATTTGTTGGAATTTTAAATCTTTATTTTGAAATTTAAATGAAATGATTACGAAATGAGATTTTTGGGATTTTGAGAAGTTTATATTATATTCTATTTCTTTTGGAATTTGAAATGTAATTATAATGAAAGGAATATTGTTGAAATTAGAACAAAATATAACAGAAAGCCATTTTTTGAAATTTTTGAACGTGGCATTTTAATTAATTAAATTTTATAAAACCCTGACTTTTTTTATTTTGTAAATAATTCAATTAAAATATTCGTTTTTGCATTATTATTATTTTATCTATTTATCATCATTCTTATTATTTATCTTTTAAACAAGTATGTACTAAATTTCGAAGTTTAAAGAGATTGAAATCTCACACGACCCCAAGTATTTGAGGAGAACTATATTCTTACACGATAATTTCCTAAATAATGGAAAATATTTAATTAGAATGAATATTTAATTATGATTTTATTATTATTATTATTATTATTATTAGATAGAGGTATATTAATTTTAGGGAACTAAGGAAATTAAAATCTCACATATTCCCATGCAATCAAAGAAAACCAAATCCTCACACAATAGTTTCAAAAATAATGAAAAATATTTAATTAAAGTCAATATTTAATTATTATTATTTTTAAAACAAATGTGCTAATTTTTAAAAGATCTGAGGAGATTAAAATCTCACATGATCTCATGCAATCAGGGAGAACCGAATCCTCACATGATAATTCATAAATAATGAAAAATATTTAATTAAGTCAATATTGAATTATTATTATTTTTAAAACAAATGTGCTAATTTTTAAAAGATCTAAGGAGATTAAAATCTCACATGATCTCATGCAATCGAGGAGAACCGAATTCTCACACGATAATTTCATAAATAATGGAAAGTATTTAATTAAGTCAATATTTAATTATTATTATTTTTAAAACAAATGTGTTAATTTTTAAGAGATCTAAGGAGATTAAAATCTCATATGATCTCATACAATCGAGGAGAACAAAATTCTCACACGATAAATTTCATAAAACTTTACCCATGGGACCAAGATTAGTCTTATATTCATATAAAAACAAATGAAATAATAATGATGATAATAAAAAAAATAATAATAATAACACAAAACAACACAACCATAACAAATATGACAAAAATGAGAACAAGACAACTTCCTACTGGTTCATTTTCCTTACCTTATGTATGTTTAACTATGCATGCACCCATATATTCATGTACATACATATATATGTATATATACCCTAAAAAAAAAAAAAACCTCTTCTCAATTCATTCTTTCTTTTATGCACCTTATATATATATATATATATATATATATATATATATATATATACCTGAGCACACATACATATGAGCATATATATGTATATATACACACTAATGTGCACCAATGCATTCTTTCTTGTTTTTCTTTTTTCTTGCCCATAAACATACCGAGACACATATATATATATATATACATTGATGCACTCCCTCTTGTTTTCTCTCTTCTCTCTTGTTCTCATACACTGAAACACATAGATGCAGAAATATGCGTTGACAGATACATATACATATATATATATATATATATATACGTTGCTGCCCTCCTCCATGCTTTCTTTTTCTTGTTTTCATGCACCGAAACACACATGCAGAAACAGACGTGACATATACATATATATATATATATATATATATACGTTGCTGCCCTTCTCCTTGCTCATACACCGAAACACATAGATGCAGAAATAGACGCTGACAAATACATACATATATATATATATATATATATATACGCTGATGCACTCTTGCTCATTTTCTGTCAAAAGCAACCTAACAGCAGACAAGGATAGATAACAGCCAACCTTCTACATGCATTCATGACAGATCATACAACAAACTAAAGACAGAAAGACCATAAATGGGAACAGCAAACTAAGGAAACCTGGCAGACACCTTCAGCTCACTTTCTCTCTGTTCATCTCTGTTTACAGCATCTGAAACAGGGGAGGTGGTTTTGGCCTTAGCTCGTTTCAGCTCATCCTTATCGGTTCCAGTTCTCCCTTCGATCCAAGCTTATCTTTCCCTAGTTTTCAGCTTCCAGATTTTCTACTCGGTTCTCAGCTCATTACCTCTTCGGTTTCAACTCGTTCTGCTTCTCTCCCAATGCGGTATGCACTTCCTGCTCTTCTCTCGGTCTGCTCTCTTTCTTTCATGCTACCTCAGCTCGTCCTCACCAACCACTGCTCACTCTTTTCCTCACCTCCTCCGTTTACTTCCTTCCCCCTCACTGTTTAGCACCTCTTCCCTTTTCTCCCTTTAAATCCTCTCATTTTCTGTTCAAACGCCTTCAAACTCTCCTCTTTTTCTGCTCTCCTCTCCCCTTTCTTGGTCTCAACTCGTTCTTCCCTTTAAACCTCAAGCCTTCTTCCCCTTTTTCTCCTCCTTTTTACGGTCCAGCAGTGCCCTTCCCTTTTAAGCCTCCAGCCTCTCCTCTTTTTCTGCTTTGCCTCTGAAACAACGAGCTGCTACCTCCCTTTATTGCCGATGCTCTTCCTTTTTAAGCCTCTAGCCTTCTTCTCTTTTTCTGCTCTCTTCCTCACTTTTTCTGATGCACACTACCTCCCTTTTCAGCCACCACCATTGCTTCTACTCCCTCCCACTTTTTAGCAACAAACCCTCCTTTTCTTCCCGTGTCTCTTGCTCCTTTTTGCTTTTTCAGCCTTCCTTGTGTCCTTTTGTTTCTTAGTAGTGTGTGTGTGTACGCGAGTGTGTGCATGTGGGAGTGGGAGTGTGTGAGTGTGAGCAAGTGAGAGTGTGTGAGTGTGAGCAAGTGAGAGTGTGTGAGAGCAAGTGAGCAAGTTTGCATTTTTATTTTAATTAGGTGGCCTTTCTCTCCTCTTTGTATTTGGATTAATTCACAAATTTGTTAACCCTATTCATTTTATTTTATTTTATTTTTCGCAAGATGATTATCATGTCTCTACTTCAAACATATATTTTGAATTTTTCCTTTTAATATTTTTGGTTTTATATTTGGTTTTTCCCATATTACTTCTATCTTTTGCTTTTTGCAATTTTGTTTTTAATTAATTAATTTTTAATTTTATTTATTATCATTACTATAACTATTATTATTGTTAGTTTAGGTGGGGTGTTCACAGAAGCCCAACACCATTTCTTTTTTATTTAGCAATTCAAGGCCATTGAAATTTAGATGGACATACCTTAAATGCCATAATGTCAATTGATTAATGTTTTCATACTTCATGGCATATTTTTACCAAAGTGGCATAATTAAAGGAAATACTTTATTAAGGGCCGTTTTAATAATAGTTATTAGCTTTCATTTTTTTTAATCAAATACGATACATTTATCATAAAAACTTAATAAATTTTATGTGAAGATTGGAACATAAAAACATCATGAATATATTTTTATTGGCCATTTTTTTTTCACAGCAATAATTCTTTTGCCTTTAACTTCTTGTTCTATCACTAAGTGTAACTTGGAATTTTATAGTTTCCCCACCATTTCCCCTCACTATGGGAGGACTTTCCTTTAGAAAGTAAAACTATTGATAAGACTCCAACAAGACTGGATTAAAGTGCAAAAACTCCTCTTCAATAATCCAAGTAGCATTTGAATCTAAACAACCATTCCAACAGACAAGGTAGCGACAAAGTAGACCTTCAGATGAAATATTAGTTTGGTCATCAAAAATTATTTTAATGGTCTCAATAGCCATTCATATAACCCATCATGAGTCTTAAATACAGTTTTCCACTTTAATAAACTGCAAGTATATGGGTCAATGTGTAGTAGAAAGATCTAAAAGATCCAATATTGTTCCAAGGAGAATAATGTGTTATCTTTGTTGTTCTTAAGAAATCTTTACTAACCCAATATACAATTTGTACAAAAGCAAGGGTTAGTGTGTTTATTTAATATTTACACTAGTGGCCCTAATAAATCTAGTCACTAGGAATCGATGCAATAATTCAACAATTAACCTAAGCATTTTAATAACATTAAGACTCATTAGGACTCTAAATATAAAGAAAAAAAACTCAAAACACTATAATAGATTAAGCTAATCAAGAGTTAAATTGAGGATAAATTAAGTTATTAAGTTCATTAACAACTTTGTTTCACATAGTTTGATTCCTTTTTTGGATAATTCAACTCACTAAAAAGATAAGCTTGTTTCCAAAGGTTATTCTAATTTTAGTTTAAATTACACTTAGGAGTTTTCTCCAAACATTTAAGTGTAATTTTCCCTAGAATGCATTAAGCTCAAGAGTTAAATCATCAATCACAACTTATCTAAAGGTTGTTTTTAAACATTAAGGTAAAATTGCACTACTTAAACCATTAGCCTTCCTTAGAGGTTGATTCCAATCATTTAAGGAATACTAATCATGAGATGCTTTATGCCCTTGGAAGTCATTGAGAATGTGAGTATGAATTTGCCTTAAAGGTTGTTTCCAAACATTTAAGGCAAATTGCACTTAATTCTTAATGAGTCATTTCATCAAACACCTTATGGACATTCAACTCTATGACTAGAGATTATCAAGAAATTTAACAATACAACTCATTCAATCCATTGGCAATCATCTCAATTAACTAAATAATATGAAAGCCTTAATCAAAAAGTAACATATGTTCATTAATCAGCAAATAATTACAAAAGAAATGAAAAAATCTTGATCAACATATGTGGATACAAAGTCATGAAATCCTTACTCAATATCCATCAATATCTAACACAACAACTAAAAACAAGTTTCAACCTAGGCTACATAAAGAAATAAAAGAATGGGAAAAGATTGAGAAGGAGAAAAAAGTGGAAGGAGTCCTCTATGGAAGAATCCAAAAAAACACCTTAGAAGAGTAGTTTGAGTGAAGTTTCCCTAAAAAAACCCATGTTCTTTAGAGTTATTTTGTGCCTCCAGCCTTCCTCCCTAGTTTTCTAACTTAAAAATTTCAAAAACCCCCTTTTATATCAGTAAAAACTCAGAGTTTTGTATTTTTCACAAGTCTCCTGTGATGCAGCCTCACTCTTTTAGTTATAACTTTATGATCCAATATCATAACTTAGCAAATTAATGCTTGTTGGAAAGCTCACGATGAGATCTAAAACTTTGTGTGGAATTGACTGTCTTCAAATTCTGACATTTAGAGGTCCAAAAATGGTGTCAAACTTGAGTGTTCACCATATTAATTTGAATATCATCTCAACTTTCTTCCTTGGCTTCTTCTAACATCTAAGATATTTATGAAAGCCCTAAAAATATCATTGAATCTTCCTCTTACAAGCCTCTATTCCCTCAATTTCAATATATCAAATTAATTCCCCTATAATTATCATCACAACAATGGAAAATCAAATCAACTTACTACAAGGAGACAACTAAATGATGCAATCCATGAAATAAACAAAATTAAAATCAATTGGTCACTAATTCCAAAGAATTTATCCAAAATACATGATAAAGCCCTAGTAAAACATATACAAATACAACATAATTAGGGACTTATCACAAAGAATTTATCCAAAATACATGATAAATCCCTGGTAAAACATATACAAATACAACATAATTGGGGACTTATCACACTCATCTCAAGGTCTGATCTAATTTGGTGATAGCCCCTATGTAGATCAATTTTGGAGAACCAATTAGACCCGACTACTAGGTCCAGCATGTCTACAAGCCTAGTGATATGGAACCTATACTTGATATTAATTTTATTAATTTCTTAACTATGCGCACACATTCTTCGAGTCTTATCCTTCTTTAGTAATCCCTAGACTTGCCTATTTAGCTTTGCCCTATCTTTTAGGTTCATTCTATAATGTAGGAGGATGGGTATTTAAGACCCCAAGATTAAGTTAATAATATGCTAAATATCACTCATAGGTGGAAGTTCTAAAGGGAGCTTGTCAAGGGTAATGTCTTATAATTACCTTAAAAGTTAGGATATTTCACTAGGCAAATCCCCACTAACAACCTTATGATTGTCATCCATGACTCTTTTTGTATGTCACATATCAAAATAAGCTTATCAAAGCAAGCCTTGTAGTAAGAAACACTAGATGTTTTCCTAAGGTTAAGTAATTAGTTCAACAATTAACTCCGATAGCACTACAAAATAAAAGTAGGTTTTAACATTGGTTATTTCCATTAGATTAGAAACTGACTCTAAGTCTTATAAGTTTAAAAATATTACCACAAGAATTTAATGTCGGTTAAAGCCATTTAAAATTGGCATAATATCCATTTAAAAAATAAAAGACATTTTTTTACAATAAAAAAGGCATTACCTAGGTCAAAATTTTCGTTATTTTCTACCTCCTTTTGTGGACCATTCAACCTTATCTTCAGCCATACGCCTTGCAACCAACCATCTAACACCGTTCTCAATTCATCCATAAGCCAAACCAACTCTTGGTGATATTCTAAGGCATTCAAATGGGCACTGGCTTGAACAAGGAGTAAACAGTAACATCTTCGGGTTTGCATTTATAACTTTCACTCTGCATAGCATTGAACAAACTCAAGGCATTCTGAATCCAAATGTTCTGACAAGTGAGACATCATTGATAGATTCCACCCTCAAGTGAGATTTAGATAGTTGTCCTTTGAAAGAAAAAGCTATGAGGTATGTTCAGATTTGCTTTTGAACCTATATATTTATAATGTGGAATTTTGGATTTTATGGGAGATATTAGAATCTATGATTGGGAATATAACATCTTGAATCTGAACCTAAATATTGAAAATGAGGATTTCGAATATGGATTTCGAATCTATAATTTATACACACTTATGGTCCATGATGGATTCTCATATGCTTGGAGGAATGACTAGAAGACCTTTTTTTACCAAAGATGATTACTTGATAATTTTTCTTAGATTCTATTATTATATGAGAACAATGATTTTCAATTTTTATAATTATGAGATATGTGTATAATGATGCTTGTGACCATTAGAAAAAAACAATGATTTTCAATTCTTTTTACTTTTAATCACACTATCTTTCCTTTGTTTCTCTTTCTTCCTTTGACTGCTATCTCTTTTTATTTTCCTATATGTCTATTAGAGGAAAAAAAAGATTTATTTTTATCCTTATCCATTGATCTACCAATCCTTCTTTATGTATTTTCTTCCTATTTTGCTTTGCAAATAAATCGCTCAACTTATCTTGCTACCACCTAGTCTTTGTTACCTTGCTACACATTATGCTTCCACAGTAGCATGCGTCCCTAATTGCCACTTCATTCCTAGTAAGATTTTGTTAAAAACATCCATTCAATTTCTACCTACCTTATTCCATAATCCTTCACATGTAATTATGTCTATTAGCTACTGTTTTCCTTTTATATGTAGACATTTATATGCTACACTAATATGGCTCATTCTCTTTATTCTTATGCGTGCCCTTCATCAAACAATAGTTCCTATAGTTTTAGTTCATAATATTAAGTTTCATAATTCAATGTTATGAAGTATTATTGTTTCTTGTTAATTTCTTAAGTGCTTATACAAAAGTTTGAGTAAATGTTAAATGCTAGGGTTATGTAACTTCTTTATCATATAAATGAAATGATTGGAATATACATTAGTATATCATTAATTTAGATCTTATTTAATGCTTACCATATAGGTGATTATTAGTGTTAAGGAAAATAAAATCCAAAAATTTCTAACAAAATATTTATATTCTATTAGATTATTTGTATATATATATTTTAATAATTAACATTTACATTTTCTAAATTTCAGTCGTATTAGACATTCACCATTTGGAGAACAATCTAATGACCTATCCATCCACTCCAATCCTAATACTCAGGTACCTAATTCAACATTTTTCATACACTTTCAACATACTTTGCTTGGTTTACAAGAAAATATTTGTTGAATTTTCAGTTTAGCTCAATTATTTTTTTATTAAAACCTATTCAATAAAATAACTTTGTTGTTTATTTGGATAAGTGCCTTTTATGCTTTTTTTGTTCTTTTTTTATTGTTCTAATTAAGTCTCCCCATAAATAATTAAGTGTGATGATAGATAAAAGTTTGATTAATATGCCACGAATTTCACCTGAATATGTCACTGGGCGAAAGGATTTCTTAATTTTACATTCTCCAAACCTAATACATAGAGTGTTATGAAACGTCCATGTATTTGTTGTGGCTTTGAAAAGTGTTTTATAAGAGACGTCATCTTTGACCACTTGATATGCAATGGGTTTCCATTAGGGTATACAACCTGGATTAGACATGGAGAATGTATAGATGAGGGAGGTCCTAGTAATCCTGTAAGAGCACAAATAGAACAAGTAGGAGGTGATATGCAAGATTTGTTTCATGATACCTTAAGGGTTCTTAAAGAGAGGGACATCAATGAACCAGGATCACTTAATCATTTTACTAATGAAATCCAATTGGATTCCAAAGATAGGCGTAACAAGGAAACATGTACTTCATTTGGTTAATCAATGATGAAAAACAAGAATTGTATGATGGAACTTCTTTTCGGCAATGTGCAACAATAGATGGTCTTTCTAACAAGGATTGGACGATTAATGTTATTGGTAATGAAGTTATTATATTATGTTGATACTAAGATTTAATCAAGTGATTCTATTGTAATAATACTTAACATCTATCTTATGCATTTTCAATGGTAGATGAGAATGGAGTGATTTCAAGAAAAAGAATGAAAAGTAAAGAAATGTGGAGTCTACCAATTGGGGGAAAAAGTAATATGTCCAGTTAATCCTTTTAGACAAGGGTACAACGAGGTTGAAGGCATGGTTGGGGTTTGGTTAGGAGAGCTATCCATTGATATTGATTTTCCTTTGAATTTCTTTGACTGGAGACAGGTGCTTGAATGGTACATGATAGAAATGATAAAGCTCATAGAGGTAAAGTATGGAACATGTGAATTTGTTAATTCCTTAATTTTTAGTTAATTGCTAATGGTTGTATGACAATTTTTGGCTACTATTAAATGTAAAAGAAGATTGCTTTTCAAAATAGTCTTGGGCTAAAGTGGTCATGGAAATCTTTCGGCAACAAAAGGAAGGAGTATAGAAATAGGTTATATAAGGCCAAATTTGGTGAAAATGATAGTAGAGAAATTATTATGAGCAATTGTCTATACAATATATCTCAAGATCAATGGCAAAGCTTTGTAGACTACTAACTTAATGAGAGAAGCATTGTAATACTTTCAATTTTCCTATCTAATTTTGTTTTGTTAAGATTACATAACTCACTTGTTTTTCTTTTGCTTATAGGAAATAAGCAACATAAAAATGCCAAATCGAAGAAAACTTAAGTTCCTTATACTAGCGGTTCCTAGAGTTATGCTAGAAGGAAGCATGAGATAGTGATTTATAGATTCAATTGATACAAACATTATTACATCCTTAATATACTTTATATTTCTCTAACTAATTATCTTTTCGTTATAAGGAATTGGAGAGCTATGGCAAATTATCTATTGACAATCGCAAAAGGAAAAATAGGACATTTATCAATGATGAAGCAACAGTTGTATCAGTAATTTAAATTATAATGGAAAAATTTTTTGTTAATGGAAATATCAATCTATTACTATATAATGCTTACTTTTGATTGTATATGTCCAACCAAAATCAAATGTAGTCCATGACTATCAAAGCTATTAAGTACACTTTTTTCTACTCTTTTTGTTGTGTTTTAATAGTCTCCTTACAAGCATATCATGGATATATAATAGCCTGGGATTATATATAAAGGATATGATTTAATGAATGTGATGTAATTTTCTTTCTTGGGAGAATTTATCAATGCTCTCACTGCCTTTTTGTTTTACTGATATTTGTTTAACATGAGTACAAATAAAGAATTGGTTGTTAATTTGTTGTTGTTCACTTTTTAGGGTACTATTTTGCATGTAGCAAGCAGCTTTAGGGGGAAATGGCCATGTACATCTTTGCCACTTGTATACCCTACCCACAAAACCTGTTATTCTCTATTTTTCACACCCTCTCTTCTCTGAGTTCCAATGCAATCAATCATTATCAATATTATATTATGAGCTGAGTGTGGGGGCTATTCATTTTCTCACTCCCAACACATCTATGTTTATCCTTATTTAATCATATTTTGTATAATTTTAATTTTTTTTTCTGTTATTTGTTTATAAAGGGAGATTTTTAGTGAAATTTTAACTTTAAGATTTCCTTAAGGGAGAATTATATTAGAGTTTTGGTAGCAGACTAGTTGTTGAAACCTTTTATGACTAATGCACTATCACAAGAATACCATAAATGAAACTGAAAAGCCTAATTACATGACAGATAGGGATTAGAAAGAAAATTCTACTTATTATTCTTAATTTTTTTAGGAAATGTTGCTGAAATTTGAAGAATTGGCTATTGTATGAAAGTTATAGCCATATGTTTCATATGGCATACCCATGCTAAAAACTTCCCTTCATATATTGTTTTGCATATATGCTTAGACAAAATGAATATAATTGATTGAAAATCTAACTAAAAGTATGGTAAAGGAAACTCAATTCTAATTCTTATTAATGAGGTAGTAACAATTGTCAAAGATAATGTCTTGGTTGCATTATTTGCAAGGAACAAAATTGTTATATTTATTTTGTTTTCAACTTGCTAAATCAATTATGTACTTGAATTTTTAGGAAAAAATTTCTGAAAAGCTTTAAGAAGAAACTCAGTCCTTTTGGTCACACACTAGTTTAGTTTCCTTAGATGACACACTTAGGCATGTTTAGGCAAAGAGCATTCTGGACAAGTGCATAGTGTAGGATTAAGACCACATCCTTCAAAAGTATTTGGATTGCCTACTCATCGGTTTAGTAACTTAAGCCTGAGTTCCACAGGTTATGCTACCCCAACTGATGAGGTGAGTGCTTTAAAGAAATGAGTTGAGCTCGATGAAGGAGAAATTAAAAGCCATGGAACTAGAGTGAACTCAAGAGCAAACTCAAATGACCAATATATTCCAATATTTTCTAATCGAGCTTTTTTTTTTTTTTTTGCTAGACTTATCAGGTCGTGCAAGCCTTTTAAGTTATGATTAAGTCTATTTTGGAGTACCTCCAGAGATTCTTCATATACCAAAACCATCTTCTCTATGGGTAATACAATGTTAACTTAGAATATTATTGACTAAATTAAATTATCATGAATTTTTACTTTAAATGTATTGCTTTCAGGTGCCTGATGTAGCTATTGCTAAATAATCCCCAGTAAGAAGCTAGTGATCATCAAGAGCTAGCCATAATCCATGACATAATCTCCTAGTAGTTGTTTTTATATCTACACTGATGTGATAGTTATTGAACATAACTTTTTATTTAATGGATGGGATTTTTTGTTATGGAGATACTTACTGTAGATTAATATTTATTTAATATAAGTATCTTTTTGTTATAGGAGATTTGCATGAGTTTAAGTTTAATTATGCGAAGGTTTAATTTTATATTGTACATTTAAATATGGAAACAACAAAAATCATATGAGAACTAAATATAATTCAACATTTATGCAAAAGGACATAAATCTAAATCTTACCTCTTCACGTCAGTTATAAGTGTCATTAGAACATTCATATCCCATTATGTTAGCGTCGTTTTTAATTGATGTTAAATATCATAATACAAATTTTGCTTATAACATCAGTTAAAAACGTGGTTAAGTTCCAATTCTGGCATCACATTAGTGTCGGTTTTCACTAATGTTAAGAACTAAAATATAGACTTCCCTCAACATTAGTTATTATCGTTGTTAAGTACGAATCCAATAATTCATTTAACATTGATTATGATCGACGCTACTCAATGTATTTAAATTTGTTTCCTTTTCCCAATGGTGAAAATTGACATTAGTTTCTTCAATTAACTTTGTTTCTAACCAATTAGTGAATTCCTTATTTTGCGTCAGTTATTCCAACAAATGTTAAAATAGGCATTAGAAGGTGTCTCAAAGCTACATATGACAACAATCTTAACAACCGATGTTAGACTTTGTAGCGTCAGTCAAAATTGATGTTAGGTGCTAATTTTGACTGACGCTAGAAACCATTTTTTTTTTGTAGTGTAGTGAGTAAGCAAATATTTTTCTTTTAGTTTCATTTTTATTTTAGCCCAAACTTCTATGAGAGTTTGCCCTAGACATTCTAGGTTTTTTTTAATAGTTTTTCGATACCTTTTAACAAACCTAATAAGGTTCATATTGGCAAAGCAAATACATTAAATGTTAGTCATATCGTATGCTAACTAGTCTAGAAAGACATTAGGGTCTAAGGTTCCATCATATTTTTGGAGTTTCAACCTTAACTATCCTAGTGATATCACTAATTTCATAATAGTCATGTCTATATCCTTCCTTTGGATGCCCAAGGACTCTTTTATGCCTGTTAGGTTGTTGTTCTATGTGGTTTTGGCCCTCCCAAAGGTCTTCAACAAAATCAAGTTGTCGAGTGGTAGGCCTATGATTTAATCCTCTCACATACCTAGTATTATGGTTTAAGAAAGACTGAATCCCATTAGAGCCAATTTTAGGAGTCTTAAGATGGTGATGAATTGACATATTCTCTTCCTTAAAGATTTCATCTATTTTATCCTAACTATAGGTACTAGGAGTCCTTAGTAGACCTTTATGTTTTTATCGTTGTGCCATAAATGATTTAGGTTAATGGAACTTATGATTTTCTCAATATGGCTATCTAAATATTCCCTATGGCTATCTTTAAGATTGTGCAGGCCATTTAATAAGTTTTGGAAATTTTGTTCCATGATGATTTATGAGGTGGTAAATGTATGATCCAATTATGGGTGGGTGTGTGTGTCTACACACACACACATACACTTATATGTATGTATATATATTAATGGAAGGATTGGTTAGGTAAAAGGAGATGCAAGGGTTATGCTGAGATGGTTAAGCAAGAAACAAAATAAATGGACATTTAGCTGATAAAAGTAAAGAGAATGACTTTTTTTAGGTTTTTCTTTTTAGTTTCTTTTTAGTTTCAAACTAGGGTTTGTGGGTTTGGCTAAAGAATAAGATGGACCCAAGTTGCCCCCAACACATAGTTAGAGACCTAACTTCTTAAGCTTGATCTGACTAGAGCTAATGCTCCACCAAAATCAAGCCTAATAGATAGGTAACAACTGGGCGAAGTCTTCACAGTAACCTATTAAGATCATAGCTCTATGTTGAAACCATTATAAAATTTTGTGAAACAAGCTAACACTTCACAAACAAAAGGTAACCAGACTTGAATGAGAAAAGAAAAGAAGTAAGGACTCATAACAAAAGGAAAAGAAATAAAGGGATTTAGCAATGAAAACAAAGGAACAAAATGATAAGTCCTTAATTATATTAAATTTGTATATATTGTAGTAGCGTCTTATCATTCATTTTGGATAAAACTCTTTGGAAATAGTGACCAATTGATATTAGTTTTATATGTTTTATACAATATGTCATTTGGTTACCTCCTTGTGATGAGATTAAGTGACTTTGCATTGTTTTGGTAATGATTTCAAGAAAATTAATTAGATTTAAGGAATGTAAGAATTTAGAGTAAGAAATAAGAGATTTAAGAGAGCATCGGAAGGCTTCTCAAACATAAAAAATGGCTAAAATGATTGTCGTAGCATATGGAAAACTCATAGCCAGAAGATACCATAAAAAAATTGAAGCAAAGGCAAAAGACCATTTTTGGGTGCCTAGGCACCTTGAATTTCATCACACCCTTAAAATTGGCTCTAGACGCCCAAGATTCTACTGATTTTTTAAGGTATAAAAATGGTCTTTTGCTATTTAGAGTAAAAAAGGCAAATGAGAATGCTAGGGTTCGAAACTCTATCTGGGAAAGCAAGGAAACCTTCTATTTTCTTGGGCTTTCAAGGTGTTATCATCATGGGAATGATAAATTTATTGACATGGCACACAATAACTGAAATGAAATTGTTCCATTAATATAAACATGTCTCTCCTAGATTAATTATTTGGTGCCTTCAACTATTTGAGGGCAACGATGCCCATATGATGCGAACCAATTCTATTGGTCCACACATGATAGGATGAAAAGAAGGAAAAGATGATAAGATTATAAAATGACCCCAAAGTTTGAGAACATTTTCTTTGGCAGCAATGTCCAACCATTTCTTCACATAGCATGCAGATTTCCAACCAAAAAGCAATTAGAAAAAATGGTCGAAAATTAAAAAAAGTGTAATATTTTCAAGGGAGACTATACTAAAATCATTTTAAACGAATTTCTAATTTTCAATATTTTCTTTACTTAGTCTTTAACAACTTTAATCATATTAAGCAATCAAGTTATGTTATTTTTATGTTTTATATTATTCATAAATTATATTATATTAAAAGTAAGACTTTAAATTTTCTGTGTAATTTTTAAATTATATTTATCTAATTTTTCATCTCTAAGCTTTAATCTATTTCTTTTATTATTTATTTTTAACCAACTTTATCCTTTTGGATTACGAAAACTTAAGTGTTATTTTTTGCTATGAACATGGTTAAAATTGTAAAAGAGTTGCAAGTCTTTTTGGAAAATGATGACTGAAATTAAAACAGAAATAAGTATAATGTGTTGAGCAATAGTATATATCAAATAAACAATAGGGTTGTATTGCAAATACAAATAAATAAAATGTGTGGAAAAAGTGTAAATTTTATTAATATTAAAAATGGTTGCAGTCCATAGCTCGGTTGAAGAGGTGACCGGTAGCAGGGAATGATGATGGAGGCTGAGCTGATAAGGGGAGAGAGCTGAAGAGAGAAAAGGAGGGAACGAAGGCAGAGAGGGAAGGGAACAAAGTGTGCTGAACCGAGAAGCAGGAGGAGCGGACTGTGAGCTGTTGTTGTGAGGGAAAGCTGCTGCTGAAGGGAGAGTTACTGTGAGAAACCAAAGGAAGAAGTCTGAAGCTGTGAAGGAAGGTAGAACGAGGAACCAGGGAGAACGAAACAAGGCAGAACGAGGAACCGAGGAGGACAAAGTAAGGCAAAACGAGGAACCAGGGAAGACGAAACAAAGCAGAACGTGGCAGCAGGCAGAACGAAGCAAGACGAGAACCAGGCAGAACGAAGCAAGCCGAGAACATCTCCTCTACTTTAAGCATCTTAAACAGGGGTGAACAGAGGTGAATGAACTATGCTGAAGTTGAGAAGGAGGAGGTCTGCTGCGAGTTCTTCTTTTGGTGCCGTGGAAGAGCAGGAAAAGGGAGAAAGAAAGCAGAGCATGAGACACAAGTGGAAGCCGAGAGATTGCTGAACAAAGGAGAGGCATCACAGCAGAAAGCAGAAGTTCTTGGGACCATTGGGGAAGGCTTGAAGAAAGTAAGGAAAGGAGGTTCAAAACCAGGAAAAGATCTAAGGAAAAAGTGGCTGTTGGAAGCAACATTAACCATCTTAGTTCCATTTTCAAAAGGTGAAGGATGGAAATCCTGTTGCATGTCTCTTGAACCTTTTGTTTAGTTTTACTGTACGTTAGTTACACCATTTGTCATCTTGGTCCACCACATGTTCACCTCTTGATGCATGTCTCTTCATACTTCCTTCGTTATATATATATATAGCTATGTGCATATGGAGTATGTATATATACATATGTGTGTGTGTATATATGTGTATATATAGGTGAATGAAGACATATACATATATACTAAAAACTACTATAAATGTTTCTTTGATATGGAGTATATATATATACATATGTGTGTGTTTATATATGTAGTTGTATGAAGATATATATACTGAAAACCGCTGCAAACATCTCTCTGGTGCCGTGGAGGGGAGTGAGAGTTTCTTCATCCTTCTTTCGTTATATATATATACATAGCTATGTGTATGTGGGAGTATATATATGTACATATGTGTGTGTGTGTGTATATGTAGATATATGCTTCCCTTGTCTTATTTAAGCTTTGCTCTCTTCTTACACATATATTATGCATGTGTTTATATATATATATATATATATATATATATATATATATGTATGTGGATGTATATAATGTATATATATATGTGTGCGTATATGAGTTCATGCTTCCTGATCACATATATATCACATATGAGTTTATATATATATATATATATATGTGTGTGTGTGTGTGTGTAGATGTACATATAAATATGTGTGGGGATATATAGATATATGCTTCTTGTTTTTCCTGAAGCTTGCTCTTCTTTTTCTATCATGCTCATATGCATTATTATATGTGTCTATATATATGTATATATGTATATGTATACGTATAGATGTGTATGGGTATATGTATTATTATTATCTTTGTGTCAATAAGAGATTAATTTTGGCTTTATAAACAAAGTTCTAAGAAAGTCATCGAGTGAGAATATTATTCTCTTCAGGTGTCTTGGGATCGTGTGAGATTCGGATCTCCTTAGATCCCAAAAAAAATTATTAATTAAAATTAATACATACTTGCTATAAATAATAATAATACAATAATAATAATAATTAAATATTTATCTTAATTAAATATTTTCCATTATCTACGAAATTATCGTGTGAAAATATCGTTCTCCTCGATTGTATGGGATTATGTGAGATTTTAGTCTCCTTAGATTCCTAAAATTAGTATACAATGGTTTTAAAAATAATAATAATTAAATATTTATCTCAATTAAATATTTTTCATTATCTGCGAAATTTTCGTGTGAGAATATTGTTCTCCTCGATTCTATGGGATTATGTGAGATTTTAGTCTCCTTAGATTCCTAAGATTAGTATACATTTGTTTTAAAAATAATAATAATTAAATATTTATTTTAATTAAATATTTTCCATTATCTGCGAAATTATCGTGTGAAAATATCGTTCTCCTCGATTCTATGGGATTATGTGAGATTTTAGTCTCCTTAGATCCCTAAGATTAGTATACATTTGTTTTAAAAATAATAATAATTAAATATTGATCTTAATTAAATATTTTCCATTATCTGTGAAATTATCGTGTGAAAATATTGTTCTCTTCGAATGTATGGGATTATGTGAGATTTTAGTCTCCTTAGATCCCTAAAATTAGTATACATTTGTTTTAAAAATAATAATAATTAAATATTGATCTTTAATTAAATATTCTCTATTATTTATGAAATTATCGTGTGAGAATACTGTTCTTCTCGATTGCATGAGATCATGTGAGATTTTAATCTCCTTAGATCCTAAAAATTAGTATACCTTTGTTTAAAAATAATAATAATAATAATAATAATAATAATAATAATAATGCTAAGATAAATACTTTCATTAAATATTTTCTATCACCTACAAAATCATTGTGTGAGAATATTGTTCTCTGCGAATGCTTAAGGTCGTGTGAGATTTGAATCTCCTTAAATCCTCAAAATTAGTACATACCCATTTTTAAAAAAATAAATAAATACTAATAACAATATAGATAATCATGCAAAAATATCTTAATTAAATAATTTTTATTTACAAAATGATTAAATTCACTCTTTATAATCATTTCATTTAAATTTCAAAATAAGGGTTAAAATTTCAAAAATAAACAAAAAAAAATTTTTAAAAATGAAGAGATCAAGAGGGCTAGATTAATCAGATTGTCATAAATTAAAACACACAAACCAAATCTCAATTTCGTTTTGTTTATAGAAATCTGTTTGATTTAAACTCTCCTATTCTCATCACAAAATTTACAAATAATCAACCAATAGACATGCCATTTTGGTCGAACTACATGGACTTTGATCCCTATCACGGGGTACGTAGGCCTAGGCTTTAATCATAGGTCAAGTCTGCACTTTGTAAATATCTGTCTGTCTGTTTTCATTCTTGCTGTTTTGTCTCCTCTATTTAATGGGCGTGTATGTCGATATAAGGGTAATCGAGATAAATTTAAAAGCTTTATTCTATTTCAACTGACTGGTTTAAGATAATCGTCCTTATGGACGGGTGTTGTAGGGAGCTTAACACCTTTCCCACACTCAAATAAACTTCTGAACCCATCTCTGACTTCGCAGACCATATTACCTTTTTCTTTTTATTTCAAATTGGTTTTCCAAAGTTTTTCGTTAAAAATTTTGGTGATGACTCTAAATAAATTGATTTTCATTCGTTTTCGGGAATCAATTTAAACTTTTTTTATTTTATTCCGCCGAAAGGTCGGTTATGACAAAGCATTTAATAACCATTTGAACAAACTGAACATTAAGAGAAAGTACAATTGAAATTGCAACCATAGCATCTCACCAGAATCTGCCCCATCAGAGAAAGCAAAACTCATATTTAATCCTCATGCGAGTAATAATGGATTAAGAAATTCAAAGTAGCTAATTAACGATGACAAGATTCCCCTGAACTCCGCAGTCTGAAAAAGCGACATGTCAATGGGATAAGGTCTCATCTTCGCAATTGCTCAGATAACTTGTAATTCTGACTATAACCTTGAACCGAAAATAGTTTATTTAACACCATTTCTTCCATATCCTAATTTTATTAATTTATCTATTCATCCAGTACTCTTCGAATTCCAAACTTTCAGACTCGGATCCAAAAATCTTTAAGGCTTCCATAACTTGATTTATTTGTAAAACTCCATGACTCCTAAGATGGATAGAACACAACAAGCAACTCGAAAGCCAGAAAATCCTGATCTCTTGCATATAGCTTCAAACTGCTTCTCAGTTCTTTCCTTTCCTCCTTCAAGGAAGAACATAGTCACGTCAAACATGGAAACACACTTGGCAGCACTGCTTATCTTTGGCTCTTCTTGCATTATCAAGTCTATCACAATAACCTTCCCACCTTCATTTAAGGCCTTGTGGCAATTTCTCAAAAGCTTTATGCATTTCTCATCTGACCAATTATGAGTGTGCCCTACAAGAGTATAAACAATATGCAAACACTGACTAGGATCAAGCAAATTGATCAATTCATGAACTAGAGTTTCTGCCAAGTAGTGAGCTTTGATTAACTGACCTTTATCATTATAGCATCACCTTTAGGAACACTTTCAAACATGTCTCCTCCAACATGCTTTATTCCTAAGCATATATAAGAATTTGTAAAATACAAATATATATATATATATATATATAATAAAAACAAAAAGAAATTAAACAAAAAATATTATCACAATTAATTTTTTCTCCGCTAGTTTAAGTTCTCCTTTAAAAATAGAGATGAATACATAATTGATATTAGAAGACTTTCTTTTTAGCCATTAATTCATATTAGAAGATTGCCCATGGGAATATAGTATCATTATTTGTATTTATACTGTGAATTCGAAGTACCTCGATAGGTTGGGGCATCTTGAATCACATGGGGCATGTCAAAATTAATGCCCCTAATTGAAGGGTGCTTTGATATGATGATTTTGAGGGATTGCCCAATACCACCTGCCACGTCAACAAGCGTTGATAGTCCCTCAAAGCCTTTGTACATCTCAAGAACCTTCTCCATGTGTAATGCAGAGAGATCAGCCATTGCCCTATGGAACTTGTGTTTCATTATACGATCCGTCTCCAAACATTGGCAAAAACTCTTCCCATGAACTATCATGCTTATGTCATCGCCACCATTAAGTACTGCATCCTTCAAGTTTAGACTATAGAAAACCAAATCAAAACAACCATAGCATCATTATTAGTGTGGCATAAGTTAAATGCTTTTAGTTATTCATTACGAACTAGTCACAGAAAGTACAGAAGATACTGACAAAATCTGTGCAATGTCAGGATGATAGGAGAAGCTGAGCAGTAAGGAAGCCCAAGAAGTACCATCTTCTTTTGAGACGAAGTATTGGCCAGTGGGAGAGAGAGCGTAGAGCCTCTCGGAGCTACCATCCTCCTTAGTTCTCACAGAGCACGTGAGAAGCTCATAAGCCACCAGCAAACGCAGCATCCGACCCAGCCTTCGCGCCACACTGTCTGCATTATTATTTTTCACTGTGGGAAGTCTGGAAGCGATTTCAATGGGCGAAACAAAACCGCCCTCTCCCTCTGATTGAGCGATGATATCAAACAGGTGGAGCTCAGTTGCAGCATTGAAAACGGCGGCGTTTACCTGAGCAGAGCATAGAATCATGGCTTGCAGGCAAGCATCATCATAGTGATCGATAGGGAGGGTTTTCGTCACGTGCTCATCATTCACCGTGAAGTTCATATTTGTTTGCTTCGGTTTATGGCACTCCTCCTTCCTTCCTTGCTTATTTTGTATTGAACTTTGTCTTCAAAAGTTTCGTTCTTTTCCTAGGTTGAAGCTGTGTACAGTGGAGTGGACTGTGGTATTTATACACTTATATACAGTTCTTAGGAGAAAATATTAGCGGATCATAGTATATTTACATATAAAATAATGTATGATGTGTTAATCTAATTAAATAATGTTAGTTCAATCAAATTACGGAACTCTTATTTTTTATTATAATTTGATTGGATTAACACACTACTTCATCTTTCACAAAAGTGTACTTTTACTAGCATATGTTTTCTTGTTTCCTATATTTTTGCTATCAAGGTTTTTAATTAACAAATAACAAGTGTATGGTTAACTAATAAAAATGTAAAAATACATAATTAAATTTAAAATTATAAAATTATTTGTAATAATTATACATGTGTTATAATATAATTGAAAAATCATATACTTATTATACTTTAATTAATACACAGCATGAGAAAAGAAAGATATAAAAGATTACATATAAAGTTTTTCAATTTATAAACGAAACCTACGCAGGAGGTATGGATGAATTTTTTTGACTGTAGTGGTTGTTCGGTGAAGGAATGTAGGTGGTGTAAAATTTCACAAAATGCGAAGGCATGACATCATGGTTTTCATTTTAGTTTTAATATTGCATGGCGCACTTTAACTATAATTTGATTTTAGAGTTAATTCCAAAATTGTATCTTCGATGAAACTCTAAAAATTCAACGATATATTAACTTTAAAATCAACAAGTTTAAAAGCTTCAGTTTTACTGAAATATACAAGAGCCTCTTCTCTATCTTTCGAATTAATACATACGGACTCTTTTGGAATAAAAAGTTACAATATATTTCAGTTGAATTTTAAATTTTTTGCATTAGAATACCCTTGATTAACTTATTTATAAACTAAAATATTTTCTTTTAATTAGTATTTAAGTCGATTGAAAGCATTTTAATGAAAAACTTTAAAACTGAACAATACAGATTTTAGAAATAAAAAGAAAATTTATAATTTTACCCAAATGAGCACGCACAAAGAGTTCGAACTAAATCTAGAGGGGGACGAGGATGAAGAGAGAGATTAAGCAAAAGTTGATGTTTACTTTCACAAAGGTAGATTTCCATTTCATCCTTAGCTGTCCCAAGTCGCTTCTAGAAGGATAAAAATATTATTTTGCAAAAGATTATTTTGGGTCATACCATGCAAAGTGAAGAATTATTTTAAAATTTTTAATTTGTAGATAATTAAAATTGAAACTAAGTTAAAAAAATAAAAAATTATCTTAAAAATTTTAATTTGTGAAACACTAAAATAAAATTTAAATTAAAAAATGTTGGACAAAAATAATATTTTATATATTCCTTGCAGTTGGAAATTTAAACATTTCTTTATACATTATCTTCTATTAATTAACTTTAAAAAAAATTAACATTTAATGTATTGCACCTAAGTCTCATTGTAGAATAAATACTCTAGATCCACTGGTAGGTTAGAGCACGCCAGCAGCAGTAAAATTTACATAAACCTTATCGCCATCATTTTTCAACGCAAGTATGTAATTAAACGAATGTACTTGAATTGATGTATAATCGTATAAGAGGATACGCGTTTGATATACAAATACAATGCAAATTGTTGATGATATTTCAATTTAAATTTATTTCAAAATTACATTTATATGGTTGTCTTATTATGACATAAAATTTAGCTTTCTTCTTATATTTTTAATTATTAAATTGCAAATATATATACCCCTTTCAAATAGAAAATAGCTAATTATGATGCTGATCTTTATATATTTACTTTAGATGTTTCTTAATTAAAACATAATAAATATATAATTTTTCAATTACATCAAGACAAATATATGGTTAATAGAAATAATTATATATCAAATTAAATAAAATACTTTTAATTAGGGGTGTTCAATAACTTGGTTATTTTGACCTAATCAAATTAGATTAGGTCAAAATAAAAGTTATAAATTTGATCAACTTAAGTCAAGTCTCGAATTCACGCAAGGTTCAACCTGATTTGATTGTTATTTTTAAAAAATTTATTTTTATTAAATTTATTGTATTTTGATTAAAAAAATCTGATAACAAAAATATAATAATTGTATGAGTATGGTCCTTTCAAATATAGTGTATATTTTATTTGTGAGCAATAACTAATAAAATTAATTATGATAATAAATATATTTAAATAAAAAAATATTATACTATATTTAAAATACGATCTTCGTCACACTATATAGTTCCCTAAATTCGTCCTTATATAGGTCGCAGCACATTTATTGGGTGTTTGGTTGGGCTCCAAGCACTTAATTACAAATTAAAGCAAGTAGATTGCCTTTAAAATGAGGGAATTAGAGGTCAGCTAGTTCTACGAAAATTAAAAATTAGAGTAACATTAATTAATGTTGTCAGCATGAAAAAGTTAAATGGCAGCAAAACTGTGGCTATAGGGTACAGAGTCCTGACAACTGACTTGGTCAGCCAAGGATCCTAATTGAGAAATAATAGGACCAAGCGAAGATTTAGGAACCATGCCAGTACCGTAAAAGATCATTTTACCCCTTCAAGAATTGAAAGTTTTTAAATAATTTTTTATTTTGGAATTTAGTGTTTTACTCTTTCACAAATCAAAATAAGGATGATAAATAGTCTTCATATTTAAGAATTCTAATGGTGACAACCCCATTTATGAAGTTTTATTTGGGGATTATTGTCTTTGATGGGGATTGCGGGAAAATCTCCCCAAAAATAATTTGGAAAGAGGGATAGGGATCTTGCTCCCCACCCATGGGGTTTTTGTCCCTTACAGTTTAACCTAAATTTTTATATGTATATATATATATATATATATATATATTATTAGTAGTAATTATATAATATCTTCAAGTTAAAAGACATAAATTTTTTTGTAAAAACAGAAAATTGGAAGTTTAACCATTCTAATATGTAAAAAAAATTATTTCACCTAATAATATTAAGTCAGATAAACATATCTTAATTGATGCTTCAAATGTATAAGTTTTTTATATGTTAAAATGGTGGAAACAAAATAGATTGAAATATTCAACTTGCACGTAAGGAAGAAACAATAATAAAGATTTCACATGGTGAAAAATATACCTTAATATCGATATGATTTGAATTTAATGTTTTTAATTTGTCCAAGTTATTATTTCTTTAAGTTTTTGAAATTTTTAGAATTTATTTAGAACTTGTCATTTGAATTCTTTTTATTTTTTTTTTAAATTTGATTAAAACTAATTGGATAACATAAATAAGGAGTTAGGCTTTAAATTTTTTTAATATGTTCATTATTTCATATTTATTAATATTTTTATAAAAAAAATTTGATGTCCTCGTGGGAATCAATAGGGATTCACATTTATGGGAAATGAGAATGGAAGAAAATTTCTTGCATAGTAGGGAGTGCAGATAGGGATGGGGACACAAATGGTGGAGATGGGAAGCAAAGACCGCCGTGCAAAATTACCATCCATAAATTGAAAGTTGCAAAATAGTCTTATAGTTTTTAAAGTCTGACCCAAAGTAGTTCCCCTAATATGAGATTGAGTTTTGAAGTAGATGACTAGAGTTGTAGATATTGAAAGTAAATAATCATATTAATAAACTTTCAATTTGTAAAAAGATCCAAATGGGACTAAATTACAAGTAAATAACCAAAATTAATATTTTTCTCATTTACTATTTGGAAATAAATACAAAGATTAAAAGTGAGTTTAGAGATAGAAATTTTGTATAGGAAATTTTATGTCAAAATAAAAAATTGCTATCTCAAAATATTTCGTCTATAATATTTTTTGAATATTTTTATGAAAAATCTAAAATTGGAGACAGAATTCCATTTATGAATTATTTTTTGTTAACAAAATAAGATTAGAGATAGAACTAGATATATATAGAATTTTGTATCTCTAAATTGTTAGAAAAATAATTTTTCTAAAACAATTTATGAAATTACATCAGACAGATTTATGAAGAAAAATTATTTTCTATTTCTAATTTCGTCTCAAAATGTTTTAAAAAGAATAAGACAAGAGATAGATTTTGTAGCATACGGTTAATCACCTTATCCATTTACTAATAATTTAAATTTTATTTAGATAAATTTTAATTCAGGTAAAAAAGGCAAATACGTACAAGTAATAAAGGAACTTATTTTACATACTTGAAACCTTAGGCTTAATAAATTAAGACCTCCTAAATTAAGGTTAATAGCATATCCGATGTTACGAATCTACCTCAAGGAGTCTTAATTAAGAAAGTGGGTTTATGAATTTAAAAGTTTTTCTACTTTATGAATTAGTCTTTTAGGATGGACAATTTCTTTGAACTAATACTTGTTATTAAAGTAGGTTCTTTTTTTAACTCAATGATCAATGCATTGTTCCCATGGTATCTTAATTTGTAGGTTGCTTCTTTTATGTTTTTACTCTTCTCAATAAAAGCACCAATATTTCGAATATAATTAATCTAATAAATTAGAGATCTTATTCCAAACAACTAGCCAATTAAATTAGAGAATCTTATCTCAAATGACTAGCACATTATAAAAAGAAGCCCTTTTAGACTAATAAATCCTCTTTTTTAAATAAAGATTCTCCCGATGTGAGACTCATAAACTGTTGGTACGTTGCTTCTTGTTCCCTTCTTCCCAGCTCTGGGCGGATGATATGTAGAAGGATCCAGTATTTCTGCCAAATTTGGTGTCTAGATTCTCCTGAAAACATATTAAGTTAATCATTCAACACAATAATAAGTTAAGCACAAAATCAAGTGTGACACTGACAACTTACCATAAATTTCTCAGAATGGTATGAGCATATTAAACAGTAATCTAGCTTGTTTAAGTCTTGTCGTGCATGTCTCAAAACATAGCTTCCTGTTAAAACTCAAGTAAATTATACTGAGTCTTCAAGTGTTTGAGGGCATAGAACTAAAGGGAAAAAATTAGAAAACATTATTCAAAAGTTTTTATATTTACAATATGACCCTATTATTTATTTGATGTATACTATTGCCCAAAATTAACAAGATTTGCATTGTGCCAATACATTTTACTTATTTCAGTTTTAAATCCCAACTAAATATTTTTTTTTCCTCTCATTTTTTTGGTCAAAAACGCTTGCAACCCTTGTACAATTGATAAACACATTCTTAGCAACAAATAATATAAGCTTTCATAATCCAAAAGAATGGAGCTGGTTAAAAATAAATAATAATTAAAGCTTAAAAATAAATAATAAAAGAAATAGATTAAACTTTAGAGATGAAAACATAGAGAAATATTTTGAAAATTACATTTCGTACATGTAAAAAGTTGCTGAAAAAAATTTGCTAAAAGACACAACAAGAGGTGGAGGTGAGGAGAGAAGTGCAGTCAAAAAACTCCGACCAAATTACGGTCGAAATTTCCAACCGAATGTTGGTGGGACAATTCCATTTTCTTTTCCACCCACCTGCTTTTATTCAAATATTATATAATTGAAGCATCGAGATTATAGAAAAACTAGTAACCAATATAAAAATTATTACTTCTAATATAATGTAACTAATAAATAAAATAAAATATAAAAATAATATATATTGATTGATTAATATAAATATAGTTGTAAAATACTAAAGTAAACAAGAAAATATAGAAAATTATAAAGTTATTTGAAATGATTTTAGTATAATCTCCCTTAAAATTATTACACTATATCAATGAGGTGGGAATATGGACCAATAATTTAAGAATGACGTAGACGAATTGAAGAATTATAATTGCAGTACACTCAGTTGTTCCAAACTTGTCACAACCTAAAATCATTGGTCATGACTAATGTATAAGCTAATCTAACATAGCCTAGCAAGTCTAAAACATTCTTACAAAGTCTATGATATATCAATAAAACTCATTAAATACACTTTTAAAATTTAATTCAAAGAAATTTATTAGAAGTTGCCTAAAATCTGACAGCATCTCTCCAAAATATAATATTTTCCAAACTTGTACAACCAGTCATATTTTAATGATAATCAATAAATAAGTTTAAAAATCTCTCAAATTATACATTTAGTATGATATGGGAATAACTTACAATACTTTACAATAATTATAAATCTAAAACAACCCGACATCTAGCAGCCAAAACCTTAAAGTCAGATATATATGATGATTAATCCAAAATGACACCTCAAAATTGTAATAATCTAAAAATATATAAATTTTGAGAATAACATTAGAAAAGTAAAATATAATTTTATGGACTAAAATGAAAAGAAAAAAATAGTATTTAGGGTCCAAATTATAATGTAAACTATTTTTAGGGACTAAAATGAAAAGAAAAATATTTTATGAGACAAAAAATTATAAGTTTAACCATTGCATACTAACTTGCATAGTAAATGTCAGCAAAAACGCATAGTTACTGTACAAATTACAACTAAAAACGCGTGATTATTATATGTATAGTGCATACATAGTAACTTGAAATTTTCTATAAATAGCATGAATATTTCTTAATTTTCACATTCAAAACTGGAAGGAGAAGTTGAAGGAGCGTTCATACTTGTGTAATAGCTAGATTTGCGAAAACCTTTTTAATCCAGGTTGTGTTGTAGGAGTAAGGGATCTCTACTATTGATCATTATCGGCGAGTGCATAATTAACAAAGTAGTATTTTCCATTTTACTGAATGTTTTTATTTTCTTATCCAACTTTCAATTTCTTTATTTTTATATAGATTATATATAGATATGTTTTTTTTCTCTAAACTAGTCTTTTAAGAGTATTGATATATTTTATACAATAAATTTACTACATATTATGTTCATGATAGTGGTGGAATCTCATTCAATAAATTGAGTAAAATTAAAACACTAAAATGAAATTTAATAGTACATTAATGGAGCAGTATAGACTTTGTACAAGTAAGGCTATGGCAAATTATACTGCCTAAATGACTAATTTAAATTTTATGAGTTTCTTAGCAAAACAATTTATCTCATCACTCCTTAGATCTATGGCAGGAATATACTGCCTAAATGGTCACTGGTACATGGGGTTATTATATTTTCTTACTATGATCATTTTGGAATCAAACCATGTTAAAGGCTTATCGATCTATTTGGACTTACAAAAGTGAAAACTAAATGTTCAGTAAATTTTAAGACATAAAAGGAATTCCAAACTATCAAGAGTATTAAAATTATTATTAAAAGACTAGACACTTATACATGATTTATGATTTCTATATCTGACAAATAAGGCATAGATGCAATAATCTACAAGTTCTCAAGTGATCTGAATGCAAGTTCTATTTTAATCTTTTATATTATTGTCACTTCATTCTTAAGTACTCTTTATTTCATTTTATTTTATCTTCAGAATTATTTTTATTTAAATTATTTTATGGTAGTAAATATATTTACACTCTTCAATGAATTTTATAATTTAGAAGATGGAGGGAAATTCATGTAAGAACCCCATAGCCATTAACGGGGGTAGTAGTCTTAGTGCACCTTGTTGAAATGAATTATTAAAGACGTATCCAGTAAAAGGGATACGAGTACATATTATTGAGACTATCTAGTGAAAGGATACGAATATGAGATATTGAGACACATCCAATAAAGGAATACATATATGAAATATTAAGATGTATCTGGTGAAGGGATACACATATGAATTATTGAAACGTATATGGTAAAAAGGATATATTATGAATTATTGAAACAAATTTGGTAAATGGATATGAGTACGATGATCTTGGTTCTTTCTTTGATACCTGCTTCATATAAAATTATATTATTGAAACTTGTTGTTTGTTAAAAATTCTAAGGTCTCTATTATTTTCCTTTCTACTTGCTTTGTTATTTATTCATTCACTAAGTCAGTGGTAGAATTACACCTCTCTCTTTAATATTTTCATATCAATAAGTGCTAGTGAAGTTGTCGTGGGAATTTTTTTATTGTCCATACTATTTGGTATGTCAATCTGGGTTAATTAAAGTGTACGTCTGACTCCAAGATGGTGGCTACTATATGTCTATTTGTTTAAAATTTTGTAAAATGTTATAAGCCTTGTGTAGGCTATTTACTTATTATACCAAATATATATATATATATATATATTGTGAAATTGTTGAATTACATTTCAAAATGTATCAAATGTTTATCATTGATATTTTTTTAAAAATGTAAGTGGAAAAAAAAATTATTTTAGGCTGGCTAAGCTAAAATGATTTAGCCTATGCGTTGGTCATGACCAATGAATTTGGGATGTGACAAAAATGTCTTAGCGACAAGAAAGTTTTAACTTTCTTTATTACTTATTAATCTATAAAATGTTAAAAAGAGATGTATAAGTCTACCACTGACTTAGTGAATGTATAAATCACAAAGTATGCAGAAGGGAAACAATAGAGGCCTTGAAGTTTTTAACAAACATTTATTTAAGTAAAGAAATAATTTTTCGATAAAATAAAAACACAATTTCTAAATCTTATAATTTTGTATAAAGTAAGTATCAAGGAAAAAACTAATATCATCATAGTCATATTCCTTTATCAAATATGCTTTAACAATTCATACGATATCCCTTTACCAGATACGTCTCAATATCTTATACTCGTATCTCTTCACCAGATACATCTTAATAATTCATACTCGTATCCCTTAATCGAATGCATTTCAATATCTTATATATGTATCCCTTCACTGGATGCATCTCAATAATTCATACTCATATCCTTTCACTAGATACGTCTTAATAATTCATTTCAACAAGATGCACCAAGGTTGTTACCCCCATTTACGATTATGGGGTTCTTAAATGAATTCTCATTCATCCTTTAAATTATAAAATTCATTGAATATAAATAAATTGTGTAAATAGGATACATAAATAAATATTTTTATTTAAACATATTTATTACCATAAAGTAATTTAAATAAAAATAATCTTGAGGTTAAAATAACATAAAATAAGAGTGGTTAGGAAAGAAGTAACAATAATATAAATGATTTAAAATGGAAAATACAATAATGCAAGAATCACATAAAATAAATTTTGGATAAAGTAAAGGAAGCAATTATAATTAAGAATTTTACCATAACTTTTCTCCTTTCATATAATATTACTTCCTTATATTTTATAACTTTCACTTTGGACTTATCATATACCATATACCTTTCATAATAACAATAATTCATAAAATTTGATAATATCATTTATCATTGTATTATTTTTATATCCGTACATATTATATCATATATACGTAGTTGAAAAGTTTTTAAAAATATAGATTTGTTTCCCCATAAAACGCTGAACATAGAATAAGAAAATGAAAGTTGGACTAGAAAATAAAGACATTCGATAAAATGAAAAGCGCTACTTTGCTAATTAGACATTCACTGATAGGGATTGATAGTAGAGATCTCTTATTCCCATAGCACAACCCAGATTAAAGCGATATCTGCAAAGCTACCTCTCACAAATATGAATGCTCCTTCTATGACCTCTCTTTCTAGTTTGAATGAGAAAATTAAGAAATATTTGTACAATTTATAGAAATTTTCAAGTACTGTTTGCCACTGTGCAAATAGTAACTTGTCGAAATTTGAATAGTAACAACAAGTTTTTGCCAACATTTATTACACAATGGTTAAAATTGCATTTTTTATCCTTAAAAATATTTTTCTTTCCATTTTAATCCCTAAAAATAAGGTAAAATTATAATTTGTACCCTAAATACTATTTATTCCTTTCATTTTAGTCCATAAAATTATATTTTATTTTTATATTGTTATTCTTAAAATCCATACATATATATATTGTTTTTTTTTATTTTATGTTATTACATTCTCTCTCCCTTAAAAAAATTTGGTCCCTAAATTTTAAAGATATTACTTATCGTTGAGAGGTTAAAGGATAGGGGTACTTATCTCACATAACCACTTCAACTATTCAAGTTATTTCTTCACCAGTGTAATTCTATCATACTACTTTGACTGAAGCTATATCCTTGTTCCTCAGTCTCTTGACTTATCTATTGGTCATAGTTATAGGTTGTTCTGTGTAGAAAAGTTGCTATTCTAATTGTATTAGTTGCGATTAAAAGACATAAGAATCGGATAAATATTTTCAAAGTATAAATACATAGAAAGCAAGATGCACACTTACATAATCTAGTGGAAGAGCCAGATGATATGTTAACATCTATCCTCTCTAGAATCTCAAATAACCTAATGTATGTAGGAATTAACTCTAATATATTTCAATTCTTACCTTAAATTTCTTGAAATTATGTTTTCATCTTTGTACTTCTTAAAATTATAATTTTTCCCTTAGTTCAAAACTAGTCTCTTTTTTTTCATAAATAATTTATTTATTAAAACTCATGAAATTAGAGATGTTACATCATATATTGTTATTTCTTTTATTTTTATTTTTATTTTCATTATACATTTATGCATTTATTTATTTATTTTTATATATTTTACTTGACTGGTGTTAGGGTTTCGTAGTACCCTGTTTCCAATGGCCTTTTCCTCCTCTTTTTTCCTTTTCCACTCACTCAAGTTGCTCAATTCTTTAGGCTTCAATCTCCTCAGTCGACTTGTCGTTCATTTCCTTCTTGAGCATATCACCGACACTTTACTATTCTTTCTGCTTAGCATTTATGTGGTTGTAAGTATGTAGTTATTCTCTTCATTGGCTTCTTCTTTCTATTATGCATCTCTAAATGCTTCATATTGAAATAATTTACCAATAGATTCCCTTCTCTTGCATTTTGACAGCTCTGTAGCACTCTCCCTTTCATCCAGTTCACCTCTGCCCATCAATCAAAGACATTCAAGGTCATCGGTGTTTGTCTGACGTCCCTGTACTTGCGCCATCCTAGGATCGTGCTTATTCAATCTTGCTTTGGCAAGAAAACGTGACATTTCCAGTGGATCAACATCTTGCCAATTTTTAAGAACTTTTGGTCAAATTGGTGCATAGAAATTTTTTTTATTTTTAAATTCCCTGTCCATTTTAAGCTTTCAATTCGGTGAATTACCACTTAGATTAGAAATTGTTTCCTCCTTTAGCATTTTTTTTCCTTTCATCCTTGACATCGATGGAGGGTTCTTGTTTTAGTGGTCCACTAAAGATTAAATGGTAAGCTTTTTTTTTTTTTTTTTCAGTGTTTTCCTATGTTTTTCTACTAATTCATCTATTTTAGTAAGGATGACGATCGTCTAATCAATCCCCAATTTGAAAAACTATATTTTCATCTTTTTATTCTTCTTCTTCTTTATCTTGTTCTTCTCCTTTCTATTCTTTTTCTTCTTTTTTTAAGAGTTCAAATGGTTCTTGTAGTTTAACTATCTGATTAAGAATAATATGTGATGTTAAAATATAGCCTATTTCCATAAGTTTTTTTAAACATGTTCAGAATTCCAAAGTGAATCTCATATCCCTTTTTGAGACAATGTTATGCAGTATTTTATTACTTCTCACTATTCCATTAATGTAATTTTTTTTTACATCTTATCTAGGGTATGTTTAACAAAAAGTGAGCAACTTAATTATTCTATCCAGTATGATCTAAATTGAACTATAACCTAAGCACAGTAACCACACGTTTTTGCACTATGCAATGGTTAAAATTTTTTTATCCCTAAAAATATTTTTTTTCCATTTTAGTCCCTAAAAATAAGTTGAAATTATAATTTGTATCCTAAATACTATTTTTTTCTTTAATTTTAGTCCATAAAATTTTATTTTATTTTTATATTGTTATTTTTAAAATCCATATATATACATATATATATATATATATATATATATATATTGCTTTTTTTTTTTTTTGGTTATTACAAAACTGCTGGCCCATCATACAATTTAAAGAAAACGCTGAACCATATAGGTCTAACATGTCAAATATGATATAGAACTACGATCATGTAAAGGTTGAGAGTTTGGACGAAGATGATAAAGACAATGATGACAACAACTGATTAATTTTATTTAATGTTATATTATGTACAATTGTAATAAATACATATTCACTTATAATTATAATAATGAACTTTCTTATTGCAAAATTGTTTTAATGAAATTAATTTACATCATATAATTAACAAATATATTCTCTCCATATCAAGCTAGCATCCAAGGTTAAATCTTATTATATTCTTCCTTAAATGACACTTGTATTACATTTCAAACTACAATTATATATATGGTTAAATTTGAATTAGGAATTACCCAAAACAGTCTATTACATTTTAAAATAAAATTATATAAGCGGATTAAATGGATAATATTTACATATAGCAATTCCACCATGTTACATTCGGAAACTACGACCATAAAGTAGTCAAAATTTTCCAACCAAATTTCAGGATTATCCGGTCGAATTTTCCTATTGCTATTCACCAACTTCTTGCCAATACGTGATTTAGGGTTTTTTTGCAATTTCTGCGATTCTCACCCTTCCTTCAACATTCTTCTATACTCATTATTTTTCTAGTTTTCACTTTTTCAATATTTTATTGTATTAGGTTATCTTCGTTCTTCTTGTTTTCTCCTATTTTTGTCTCTGATATTTGTTTTCTGCTTTAATTGTTTTCCAACGTTTCTTCACTCTCAATCTTTCCAAGGCTTTCTGCTACTTTGCAGGGCTCTATTTTCATATTTAACTAATATTTATATGTCTTTTTTGGGTTAGAAAGTTAAATAAATAGCAAAATTTCCAATTTAATTACGATTGAAACTTAATATATATCAAGCAATCAAGTGGGGTTATAATGCAAATACCAAAAAAAAAATTATCTTATAGTTTAGAGGTTTTATTCTTTTTAATTTTATCATTATTTAATCTTTTTATTGCATTCAACACGTGGCTCTCATACATTAGTACACGCAGAATAAGGCAAGTCCCCTCAAATACTTGAGGGCATCGAAGAATCCACCCAAAACTCATCGTCCTACATGTCTTTTTGAACTTCAAGTTCAGAAAAATACAAGAACAAAACAACCACACGAAAGCCAAAAGAATAATTAATAAATAAACAGTACCAATTTCTCTTTATGTGTTGTGGAACTAATAGATCGTGCAATCTGAATTTTAGTGAAGCATAAGTCTTATTCTAAAAAAAAATATTAATTAATCTTAACATACTTATGTGATAATTAATTTAATGTATCAATATTAATAAAATCATTCAGAATGAAAAGTGATAACTAATATATTAAATCAATTACTACATAAATATATTAACATCACTTATTTTTGTTAGTCAATGGTCATTCATTGTTCCAAGGAAGCAATATTTGGCCTCTGTACGTTAAATAAGCTTAACATAATGAAGAAATGAAATTTTTAATACTAAATAACATTAGTTGCAAACATTATAATTACCTCCTTCATCTTCGCTGGTATGCTTTCCTCTTGGCGGACTTGCATGGCATCCATACAAAGATCTCGTGAATGATCACAATATACTAACCTTAATTACCAGATCAAATCAAATCCTACAAGCAAATAACGTTAAATTAAAAGCCAAATTAAAATGACTGCTCTATAATAGTTGGGATAGCCAGACACGCAGCTATTGAGCTCTCTTCTATCTTTTGTTCCTCTTTTGCTCTACGAGACAAAAGATGGTCCAACAAATGCACTGTTCAATGCTTTTAAACATGAACAGACACTAAAGTTTTGGTATTAGGAAAAATATCTGAGCGTTGAGAATGACACACCCTTCTTGCTCGTTCCACACGCAATTTCTGGCTAGAATATAGAATATGTTGCACAAATATATTATTATACTTGGCCTATTTACTTCTCTTGATTAGGGAGGACGAGTCGCTAAATGGTACAACGAAAGATCATGCCTTGTTAGCCTTGTGAATGCATGCTATTTGGTTCCCACCTTGTATAAATGCATGCAACCGTTTACGTAATAAGATATAGAAAAACTACCACTTTGCTTTCTCTTATAAACTAGCTTTCTCTGAATCCATATATAGAAAAACGATCACCAACCTCTCGTAAAATATTCCGATCTTAGCTCCTACTTCCTCTTGTAAAATATTTCGCTCATCTGTGCAAGAATTTCTCGTGTGTTCCGTCACCAAATACATATTACCAGAAAACTCCAAACCCAAAAGTTTCCTTTTTTTTCTTTTTCTGAAAATTCACTTTTCAGCTTTGAATTCAATCATTTCCGAACCCAAGCGAAAGAATATCAAATCCTTCCTTCTCATGGATTGCGCGCGCCTGGATGGCTCCCCAGCTGATGCCTACTGGCTTCTGCTCAACGCCCTCTCTTTGATTCCATCGTGGCATTATCTGATTGCTGCCGCCATTGTTTTCATTGTATTTGTTTACAATTTCTTGGAATTCCATTTCGTCGAAGATTTTTTCTCGGGATTCAGAGGCTCTCCCGTGGTGCTAACGTACAACTCTTGCTCTGAAATCTATGAAGGCGTTGTCTCCAAGTGTTCGCTTCTTCATGGGAGGTACGACTAACCTTGTCTCGATTCATTTTATTCTTCCAAGATTTTCTGGGTAGCCAATCGGGTAATAGAATTTGTGAAATCTCACTGTTTGGGATTGAGTGCTTTTTTGTTGATGAGAATCTAATTATTCAGGTATTTGGCGACGCCCTGGCTTTCAAGCCCTCATGTGCAGACTTGTTTTTTGAACTTCTTTGGAAGGCCCCCGGTTTTCAAGTACAAAAGGTTTGATTTTACTTCGCTCTTATTTTTTCTTCATACAATTTGCTCTCACCTTCAGTTTTTGCTTTATACAATTTAGAAGCATCTTGTATGTGACATCTATACATGTTGCTCTTAGGCAGTTATATTATATTTGATCCAAAAAGCCTCCTCGCGTTTGTTTGTCTCCTAGTTTGTCCTTATTGGTGTACCACATTCCCTTTTTTCTTTTTCCAGTATCATCAAATGACTTCATGCTCTCAATCTGGAAGAGTTCTGATATTTGTATTAGTAAATTAAGTTGCTAATAACTGACTCAAGAGTGTTAATATATTTTTGAACTTTTGCGTATTCTTTCCTTTCCTGGACTAAGTTGAGAAACAAGCCACATCAGATCAACATTTGTGAAGATCAACAAATGGAAAAAGGTCTTCTTAATGTTATAGCACAGGTTAAGTGACTTGTCATCCACCTTCAGCATTATTAATTTTGCTGTTCAAATGTTCAAGTTCTTCCTTTTCCCACCCCCCTTTTCCCTTTTTGATTTCTGGGTTAGTTAAGGGGATGGAGGTGGATGTTAGGCATTAATCTTCTTGCCAATTGGTTTTAAGGTTGTATGTTGCATTTGATGAGATTTTTCTGGCTAAGCATCAATACTTATCAAACAAAGTTGTATTGTGTTTGATGTTTATCTGACACTTATATCAGATGTGACATGAAACTTCAAATTGCATTTAAACAAAATATCTTATTGTATAACAGTGTTTGTATTGGGTCTTTGTTTATATATCAGTATGTCTTAGCTTTCTGGTAGAGTCTCATCTCAATATTGTATTATTGGTTGTATCTAACAATTGCTTGTATTATCTTTCAGACAAATATATAATACTTCTGATGGCGGAACCATTGCTTTGGACTGGTTAATGAGCTCTGACGGTATATATGAAATATATAATCATTGACTGGTGTTCTAATTTTATTCAACATGCATGTTTAGTGTGTCAGTACTTAAATCAATAAGCCTCTAACTTTAGTACTTGCATGATTCAAGGTTGATTGATTTATGACAGCTTTATCATTTTGTTCTTGTTGTATGAGATGTTTTCTCATATCCATTCCTTGCTAAAACTTTCCTGATGTTATAATTAATTTATTTTGAACTTAATGTTATTCTTGAGTCAATTGATACGATAAACCTTTGTTTGTTTATTTATATTTTTAATTTGTGTGCTTGATCACTTTACAGTGTCAGATGGTGCTCTCCATAGGGATGATCCTGTTTCTAATGATGACACTACTCCTCTTGTTGTAGTAATTCCTGGTCTAACAAGTGACTCTTCATCTGCTGTAAGTGATATTATATATCTGTGTATGTATAAGTGTTTATTGTATAAATCCCCCTCTCTTGGTCTTCTCTTCTTGGATAAGACTTTAATAAAGTTTCTTAGGTTTTTGCTATTAAGTTATGTAATAAATATATAACAAGTTGATATTTCTTATAATCCAGCTTTATACTATTGATAGTTTCAATAAAGCTTTTCCCTTGATAATTTGTTGGAGAGCATAAAAGCAAGTATGTCAAGAACTTAACCTTAGTTTTTTCCTTTCTTTTTCTACTTTTTTAATGTTAATGGGGACTGAAGGAGAACCAGACTGTTCCTAGGATGGTTACAACCTCCTTGGCAGACATTCCTCAGCATATACTTGACTGCTAGGCCATGGGTGCTGTCTCTGTTTGTGTTATACTTGCCCTCACATTTTTATAGGACTGGTTCAAAATTTAATGGGCTATGTTGAGTTCAAGTGTGAGTGGGAGCATTGAAAGTCTCACGTTGGATAGGATTGGATTAGAAGAGAAGTATATAACTGGAAAATACTCATGACCTAAGGCCTTAAAGTTTTAGGTCAAGATGTGGTGTCAAGTCAATAAATATATTTTCTATTCTTGTCAAAGGAAGATGAACTATTGAAGAAGATTTTTCTTGGTGTTGTAGGCTCCTCATGGCCCAAATGGATAGAGTGCTAAGATGTAGGCCTAATTTAAGATGGGTGCCCAACCTGTTGAAGAAATTGGGAGGCACGCATTTAAATTTAGATGAGTGAGAAAGGCACATTAAGGTGAAAAGGAGTGCGCAACCGTCAAAAGAGGAAAGTTTGAGTGGGACCGAGCAAATAGCCACATTATTTTATTAGATAGAAGCTGCGTTATATCTAAACTAATCTTATCCTAATCCTAAACATAAAGGCATTATCCAAATATAACTAGAAAACAAATCAGTTTAATTAAAAGAAAACAAATAAAATTGAATAAACAACTTAATTGAAATAGATGCATAATAATACGTAATCTCCAACATTTAATGTCTTAAAGTTTGAAGTCAAAATGTGGTATCAAGTCCGCCAGTATATTCTCTCATTCAATTCAATGAAGAAATCCAATTGAAAAAAAAAAAAATCTCTTCTGATGTTGTAGGCTCCCACTACCAGACAAGATACCACAAGTTTTTTTTGTTGTTTGTTTGGTTTGATGTGGAATTAATTCCATTTGAGGCCTTAGGTACCAATTTAAATATGTTTTAGTTTAATTTGTCAATCAGCATGTCTAGGACCTGCATGTTTTGGTAAATTTAGTAGTTTGGTGGTAAAAAGACTCGAGGTGGATGAAGACAAACACTTTTAAAGTTTCTGATGCTGATCTCCAATTAGGTGAACACTTCTACACTATTTGGGAATTGCGAGTATTACAACTAGGAGCTGGAGATGCTCACATTTAAAATTTTTCCCCAAGATCATATGACAAAGTTCGCATATAATACATGATAAGGTTACTGCTGAATAGCAAGATGAATTCCTTAAACATCAGTAGTTGTCAAATTGGGAAAAGCATGAAGGATGCTATAACTTTATGTGTCTATTCTACTGTTAAATGTTGAGCATCCTAGAGATTTTCCTTATACCCTTATCATTTAAAATGTTTATTCTTTTTTTGTTTTCTTTTCTTGGTAGATTGGAATATTCATTTATATTATAGTGACATCTTTTGGTGTTTTGCCTGTAGTATCTCAAACATCTTGCGTTCTGTACAGCAAAGCGTGGATGGAACATAGTTATTAGTAATCACCGAGGATTGGGAGGTGTTTCAATCACGGTTTGTCTTTCTTCAAGCTGAGAAATTTGAAAGTCATAACTTGAGTATTGTCAATATTTGTGAAAATTATTGTGCAGTTCTTAAGTGTTTACTTTTGTAAGTATATATATCTGCATGCATTTATGTGTGTGAATAAAAGCATATGAGATTAATATATAAGCAAACACATGGCCACTGTTGTACCTTTTGACAAAATTCATTTTTTTTCTTAATTTTGAAAACATATATCAAATGGGGCACAACTTTTGTATGTAAACAATAATGTTGGCCAGCAAAGTGGGAACACAGTTTGTAAAGAGGTGATATGAATATTGCAGCTTATATTGATGGAGTTTAAAAAATTCATATATTGATAGTAGTGCTCAAGCTAGAAGGAATACATCTCATAAAAGCTGCTGGAATATTATCTTAACCTCAGGTATGCCAGAAAAACCAAAGCCTTCCAACCCATCTTTAAGGTTTGAATAAGAATTGGCAAAAGTCAAGTAATATAAGATGGATTGACAAACCAGATCAAGATGCGTATTTTGACATATGTCTTACTGGATTTCAAGACATTGATAATCAAACTATTACATCTATATGCCAGCAACTCATCCCCTTGCTTGGTTGAACATAGATCACTTTGGTTGAACAAAAGTATTTAGAAGTTTAAGCAGAAAAATTCTGGTTTAATTGTTGTCTCTTATACTGATCTGTTTTCATGGAGGTTCCTTAAGTCTTTGTAGCAATATTAGGATTGAAGAATAGTTGATAAATCGGTAAGTATCTGTTGTGGAAAAGCTTTAATTTAGATATACACTATAAACATATGCTTTCTTTTGATCATTAGTTCCAATGCTGCAATACATTGATTCTTTTTCCATGGTTTTACAAAAGATCATGTAATGCATTTTGTCTGCTAAGAGTATTCCTTTAAAGTGGTCTGTTGTAACAATGCTTTTGTCTTTCTCTATTAATGGGATTCTTTTTATTACAACCTTTGTAGTCTGATTGCTACTACAATGCTGGATGGACTGAGGATGCCCGTGCAGTGATTAACTATCTACATGAAGGGCACCCCAGGGCTCCTCTTTTTGTTGTTGGAACTAGTATTGGTGCTAATGTTCTTGTAAGTTGTGTAGTTCAAGTCTTATACTGTGCTGACATCAAATGTCTTACATAGAACCATATCAAGTTGAGTTCTCAACTTGTTTTCTGTGGGGTTTGGAAGCTTATAGATTCTTGTGATCGTACCATTTATAGCAAGGACCAACAAACTGAATACGGATAAAATTTTCTAGCAAGTTTTTGACATTTCTGGCTTCACAAAATGCCGTCTGTTATGTGTTGTTTTAACTTGTGCTTTCTTCTGATCAAATTGATGAGTGGTGCTTGATGAATATTTTTCAATTTCTCATACTGGTCAAAGATCTCTGATATTTTTTAAGAAAAAAATCATGTTATTGATGGATGTAATGATTCCTCCTCTGTACTTTTCTTTTATTTCGAGGTTTCCATCTAATTAGCCATAGATGCATGATTTATATCAGTTCATGGAAATTTGTTCCTTGATTGCATGCTCTACTTGCTTTAAAAATCTTAAGGTTCCGCAGCTTTATAATGACCATCTAGAAACATAAACCAATTGCTTGCATGGGAACACAATCATCTACACCTTTCTTACTTGAATAATTAATTAATGAATTATCCTTCTCTGTCCCTCTATCCTCCCTCTGAATCAATAAGAAAAAAAAAGATAAGAATAAAAATATGGAGAAGATCCTACTGGTTCCTTATCTGAATGCCTCCCTTGCTGGCCAAGGAAATCTTTTTTTGACAGTAAAGATAGCTTTGTGATGAATTATTGTTCACATTAAAAAACATATAATATATTTTAATTTTCTTTTTAGCTCTATGTCCTGTACCGATAAATTTGTACGGCTTCATGTCTAAGCTTTGATTTGATCATAATAATTAGTTATGACCATTGAAGCATACTCCATTTACTTTCTAAACTATGGCAAATTAGAAATTACACATTGTTAACCTATACACACGTTCTATCATTTATTTAAAGAGCTTAATTATAGTGCTGCACTGTGTAATTTTTATATTGTTTGCAGGTAAAATATCTTGGTGAGGAGGGTGAAAATATTCCTGTGGCTGGGGCTGTAGCTATTTGCTCTCCTTGGGACCTTTTGGTTCGAATCTTACTTTTTAAAGTGACTGCATCTAAATTTTGCACTTCAAATTGTATGAAATTTGTTTGATATGTGAATTTAGCTAAAGGTAATTAGATTGGTTCCTAAGCTACACATGTCATTTGCCTAATAATGGTCAATTTCCTGTCAAAATCACGTTTTCAGCTTCTTGAATGTCTACATTGTCCCCCCAAACACTTGATAATCCCTGAGAGATTTCTATCTTTACCTCCCAACAATCTAGTTTATTTCATATATGGGTCATATTTAAACATCATTGACCTTTGCGTCATGAAGTTAACTTATTTATTTCCACTGGCCGGAGCCCTGCCAGAGAATAGAAGACTTTTCCATATTTCTTTCTTGCTTTAACAGCAAGTGTTTTGCAAATCTTCTCTTGTTACTTTGAGTCTCTTTCATCATCTGAAATCTGAATATATCAATTCTTTCCTTAAATTTGCATTGTTGGATATATGATTGACAGTAGAAAGTGAATGAGTACCTGTATAGTTTTAAACATAGATGACCTTTGCGTTAGTGTTTTTTCTTGGCACAAACTTAGCTTGCTTATGTCTTTATGCCATAAAAGATTCAACTTTCTATGATGGACTGTGTACATTGGAAACTTTTCGAAAGCACAGTAGAAAGCTCTGTACATTTTCAATTTAGAAATATATGGACATGATAGAAGCTATTTGAAATTTAGAGGTTTCCTGATAAACTTTCAGCATACAAGTTATATGTACTTCTTTGAAATTTTTTTATTTAATAAATATTTTGCCTTTGAAAGATTGAGCTTCACTGAGTTTCACTGTCAATTTGATATAATTGAAAGATGAAAGCTTCATTGGTTTTTCCTGTTATTTCTCTTCAAGTGGAATTCTTAGCTTTTGTATCCTTGTTTGCAGATAGGGGACAGATTTATATGTCGTAGGTTTATTCAGAGGTTTTATGATAGAGCTCTTGCAAGTGGACTTCAAGGTTATGCAAAATTGTATGTCTGTGCTACTGTTCTAATTTAATTTATATCTCCAATTGATAAACTGATGATTTTGTGTCTAGTTGGTAAAACACTTTAACTGCAGACACTGATTCCAATGTACATGTTTATTTGATATCTTATGTATTAATCATGACTGCAGGCACCAGCCTCACCTTGCTCGTCTAGTAAATTGGGATGGAATTGAAAAAGTATCTTTCCTCTCTATAACTACATAATTACATCTACTACATTGGTGATGCATATAGAGGAACAAATGAAGTGGTTATGTATTTTTTGGCAATATGGATCTTCTGATTTTATGCTCATTCTGAAATCTGATACATATTCTATATTCAATGTATTCTCTGTTAGTCAAGAAAAACTCTAGTTTTTATTATGGTATGGGGATAAGTTATGAGTCTGTAACAATAACTAAAAAAGATTTATGCATAATGCGATGTTCTGGACTTCTGTATGAAAATTTAAAAAATATCCTTGTTTTTATACAGAACGAATAGTAGGCATAAGTTGTAAAGAATGGTGTATAAATTTCCTTTCTCCCCCTATTTTGAATGAAATTACTAGTTTGAGGGGGATGAACTTTGCGTTTCAGCAGTGTCCACACAAACAATAGATGCTAACCAGAACATAGACAAGGAAACTTGGTCACAAAGCTTAAGTTTACAAAACACTCAACTTTTGTATTACAGTAGATGCAAGCTGGTACTTGTATTCTGACACCGAAGTTGCTCTTTTAGTGGCATCTATATTATTGGGTGTCCAGATTTGGCATTATTTTGGTTACATCAATGTATTGATTGCTAAAGGCTCAGTTTCTCTTACACAGTATCCATGTCTCCTTTGCAATTCAAATTGCATTCATAAGAACATGATCTCTTTGCACATAAAGCATAATACACAGCAATTCATCTTCTTCACTATTAGATTATCAACAAAGTGTTTGATTTCCATAATCAAGGGTCAATCAAACAACTAGCACCACTTTGGGTTTGGTTATTATATATGCATCACATTCTTGCATGTTTCAGTAACTGAATTTTCATTGTAAGTTTCAGCTACAAGTATATGCAATGATTGTTGCCATTTATCATTTGCGTCTTATCAATGCTGTGTACCTTATACCTTTTGTGACTGTCTTATGTTGACCAATACTAAGTGGTTTTATTTGTATAAATTCTTGTGCTGTGTAGGTACTCTCTATTCGTGATTTCGATCATCATATGACCTGCATTGTTGGGAAATATGAGGTACTTAATGTCTTGCATATGATATGTAATTTCTTTCATGTGGTAAGAAGTTTTATATTTTATAATCTATCCTATTTTTTTCTAACCCTGTATCTGTAACCTCAGGTTATTTTGTTTCCTTAGACTGTTGATACTTACTATAGGCGCTGTAGCAGCTCCAGTTATGTGCAATCTGTGTCTGTTCCACTTCTCTGTATCAGTGCTTTGGATGATCCTGTCTGTACCAGGGAAGCCATTCCCTGGGATGAATGCAGGTTGCCAGCTTTTTTTCTGTTCTTGTTTCCTATTAATTTGCTTTCTCTGTCGTTACTTCAGCATCAAATATAATTTGTTTCTTTTATTTTTTCTGATAGGGCAAATAAGAATGTTGTGTTGGCTACTACAAAGCATGGAGGACATCTGGCCTTCTTTGAGGGAATAACCGCATCTAGCCTGTGGTACTTGATACCCTTTCATGTCTGTTCTTCAGCGTATTGTTAAATTTGATAATCTCATTCAATTAGCTTCTTTGGAGCTAAACTATTAACGAAACCAAAATAGTAAGTATTCAGAAAATGTCTTTCTTACTGGGTTTTCATATATGTCTGATCTTCAGCATATTGTTAAATCTGATAATGTCATTCAATGTGCTAGTTTGGTTCTAAAGTATCACCTAAACCAGAAACAATGTGTTCAGAATCTGTCCTCACTGGGTTATCTTATATATCCGATCTTCAGCATATTGTTGAATCTAATAATCTCATTCAGTTCGATTCTTTGGAGCTAAAGTATTAACAAAACCAAAAAAAAAAATTGTTCGGAAAATGTCCTTCTTGCTGGGTAATTTTGTGCTAGGCTTACTATCTGGTGTAGATGATTTCACCAGCGTCATTGTAATATATCTAGCACAATGGTGGTTTAGATAGTACTTGACTTTAGCCATATTTGAATCTGTGTTTTCGGCTTAGCTAAGAGATGGCAAAAGTATCTGATAATATTACAACAACATGCTAGTATCATAAACAGTCTTTTTATTATTACTATTATTATTATTATTATTGGCTGATTCAAATTGCGCTGAATATACATGATAACAAGCAACCGCTGAAAAATGAGTCAATTGGTTTATTCCTCTCTTGCAGGTGGGCGAGAGCTGCAAATGAATTTCTTGGTGTTCTACACTCTAGCAAATACATGCATGTACAGAAGAAGGTAAAACATACTACTGTTATTTTGCTTGTTAACTGAAACCAAGTTACAAATCCTTTAATTCTGTACTAAATGCAAATATCATACATTGTTTGGTATCCCATAAAAGATGCAGTTTGGGATTACGGAGAGTAAGTTGCTTTCCTCTTGGAGCAATATGCAGGCCATTTCTTTCAGCTGAAACAGTTCTGTTCTGTGTGACTATTGAATGATGCAGATCTCTAAACCACAGACACCATGGGACTCACCCATTGATCAGGGCCCTTATGTAAATATTACCATAAATGGAATGGTGGCGGCATCGAACACTGAGCAAACAACAGAGAATGAAGAAGAGGTACAATTAATACCAGCTAATCATCATCGAACTCCAAGAAAAAGAAGTCCCAACAACATTCTTTCTAAGATCCCGTAGACATTCCAAGATTGTTGAACTAGCCTATTCTATAGTAGTGTGAGCGTCACTAGCAAAATTGATCAAGTCAGCATTATCTTATCTTCAATAACCACATTATCAAAACCATACTCCTTGACTAGGAACTTTCCTTTCTGCATAGCAAGTGCTTCTGTTTTGAATGCGGAAACGGAAGGATTTGACTTATAGGCTACATTTTTTCCACTGAGCAGAGGTTAATTTAACTTATACTACGTACAGAAACCATTCACCAATTGTTTAAGGCATTTTCTTACTGGGTTAATGAACAAGAAAAGACTTGTTTTACATTCTTTTATTGCTTTTTTATTCTCCCAGTACAATATCTCTCTAAAGAAAGTATGGTGAGCTAATTCTATTTGTTTGCCACGACAAATCAATGACATTTCTTTGAAGTCAAAAATATATAATAAAATAAGTACTAAATTTACATGAAGTTTTTCAGTGTGTACTATCATGGTTTTAATAATTATAGGTTGTGTTCATCTTGCTTCTCCTACCTCCACATTGGTTAATTTTTTGGTCCGGATTTGTTATAGTAAAGCTAAAATTTACATAACAGTTCTTGTTAAAAAAACTACATAGATCTTATCAAAAGAAAAAAACTTACATAGATATAACGATTTAAATTGAAATAATTGACCGCGTACAATAAAAACTGAGCGCCTACGATTAAAAATTTTCATTCAACAGTTAAACTGTGTGATTGGACACCCAAATGCAACTAATCCAAGTCTATAATTTCTACTCTCTTCTTCCTCGTTCTCTACTAGTGTTCATGGATCCCTTGTTCCTCTTTCGTCTCCTCCACCCTCCTCAGCAAACCCTCATGTCTCCTCTACCTCAAAATCTCTGCAAAATGAACCTCCTCCCTCTTGGCAAAGTTTCAGAGATACTTTACGTTAAACCATCCTTGAATGTCTCCTCGTAGCACCGGGTTGCACAGATAATGATTAAAGATCCTTCATTCAATAAAATAATCAAAACTCCATCACGATTTTTATCATATTCTTCTTCATGCCCTCTCCTATTACTGAGTTACCAAAGAAATGCGCATTGAAGGACATTTTCTTAAAGCGCTGTTTGGTATGTAGGAGAATTGCTGACGAAATTGGAATTGGAAATAGGATTTCTTAAATGGGATGTTTAGCATGCAAAAGAATTGGAAAATAGGATGGCATTAGAAGACCAAACTACCTCAATTCAACATTCCATCAAGAATTCTATCGAATTGGAAATCTTTCCATAGAATCAATATTTTTACTGGCAAAAATGTCCTTCCCTCAACCATCAATATACATTATCATCTTTGCATTTGTGTATAGCCCTAGCCCCCATATGTTCTTGCGGTTAAGTCTCTATATGGGTCATCTTTACACTTCGATCTCCCAATCTGGCATCACGTTCGCTGCTCCGGTAACCAAATGCGATGAAGATGGACGACCGTGAAGGTTCACAGGACGAAGACAACCGATAGTGAAGGAATGCTGGATGTCTAACACCAGAAAAGGCTGCTCTACCTTGCCGGAACGAGACATTGGCAGACGGTGTAAAGGTGCAGAGGAACAAGATGTGCAGATGAACGGGACGATGTCGTGCAGGGAAGAGGGGTTTTTCTCTTGTCGTGCGATGGAGATATCCAAACGAGCACGGAAGGTTTTTTTTTTTTTTTTTTTTCATTTTTTGCTTTATTATTATTTGTGTTATTAAGGGCGTTTTAGACGTCAATTCCATTTTACTTTTTTAACTTCTTCATATCAAACATATAAAAAATTTTGTATCACACATCAAATTCCTTTGCATATCAAATTAGTTTTTTGCCAATTTTATTTCAATTTATTCTATTTTATTCTTTTTTTTTTTTTTCAATTCCACAACAATCGTATCAAATAAATCTTAAAAAAATTAAAAAAAAACTAATTTGAAAGACTTCTTCACCAAATAAAATTTATACCAAGTCGATATGGATTAAATTTGGATTAATTTATAAATTTTTATTATTAGACTATTAAAATTTTATCTAATTTCAATTGTTTAGATTTTAATAAGTATGAAATAATTTAGAATAATATTTTAAAATTTAAATCATTAAATTTTTATATAACTATTCAAATTTTATCAAATTAATCCAAATGCATGAAATAATAGATTAAACAAGCAGTATGTGCATCATACAATATTTAATTATGTAAAAAATAAAAAACACCATCAAAGGTTTGATCCCATAAGAGGATCTAGTTTAGCGTGATTAAAACGCTCAAAATTCCATCGCCAAGATAGATTATTAAACAAGGAGCAAGGGAAAAATTAAGAACCCAAATATCCTAAAATCAATTATTTGAAGGCGAACATCATCAAAATAGAGAATCATACGGAGAACAGGGGGACAAGTTTACCTACGAACTCAAGCGACGGAGAGAAAAGGGAGAGGTTAAATAAAAAATGAGAACATAATGATAAATGTTGGCTGAATTTCAAATGAATATGAGCCTCCTAACATGAGCAGTTTGGTTAGTAGACTCAATAATTTCAACAACAAAATGTTAATCGCACAAAATTAAAATTTAAGGATATGTTTGAATGTGTAGGTAAGGAGAGAATCACTGAAGAGTAAAATGGTTAAAATTTGGATGATTGTATATTTAAAAATTATTTTTGAGATAAAATGAAATGGTAAAAAATTCTAAGGTCATTTATTGTTATTTAAAGTTTCAAATTTTTTTTTATTTTAAATTGGAAGGATAATGATAAAATATAATGACTTAATAGTATAATTGCTCTAATATCCACTAACTAAAAACTTATTATAATAGTATTCTATTTATAAAAGTGATATTATAAAATTAATATATAAGTTATTCTATTCTATTAATAATCATCTTCATTCTCTTTCTTTTTATTAAACTTTCAAATAACAAGGTCACACATATTTTGTTATTTCACCTATTACCACTCCACTTTCTTTTATTAATATTTATTTTATTTCATCATCACTTATAGTATGTTTGGTTTAACATTGTAGATATTTAAAAGGTTATTTACACATTTAAACTAAAATTTGTTATGTAAACATTTTTGTTTAATTTAATGTTTGCACATAAGTAGAAAAAAAAAACATACTTTTACATTTGATGAGTTATATAGATAGTCAAAACTTTTAAATGAAAATTTTAAAATATAAATCCCGTTCATGTAAAATTATATTAAATTAAAATTAATTTTAAAAATTAAATTAATCTAAAATTATTCTAGTTCAACACTAATACAACAATGTACTTAGTGTATATTTAGATAAATATTGAGTTAAAGTAATTTTTAAACAATTTAATTTTTAAAATTAATTTTAATCAAATATAATTTTATATTATTATAATTTATTTTTAAAGTTTATATTTTAAAATTATTTTTTGTTATTTATATAATTTATTCAACGTAAAAATAATTATTTTTAGTATAAGAATTATTGGATAAAATTAGTTTTAAAAAAATTTAAATTCCTAAACGCATCACTTTTTAAAAGTCAACGCAAGTTAGTTATAAGTTACACATAATTTTGCACTTTAGTCAAAAATTTATTTTATAGAATAATGATTTCTACATATGAACGGTGCCTGGATCAGTGGATCTCCCTCAACTGGCCCACAGGCAGCAGGCTGCTGACATCTTTTGTCTTGCTTGATATAACCACCATGACTCCGGGTGTTCCGTCACCAAATAAATAATAACCGGAAAACCCAAACCCCGCAGATTATTTTTTTCTGAACTGAAAATCACTCTTCAGCTTTGAATTCAATTCATTTCCGAACCCAAGCGAAGGAATCTCAAATCCTTCCTTCTCATGGATTGCGCGCACCTGGATGGCTCCCCAGCTGATGCCTACTGGCTTCTGCTCAACGCCCTCTCTTTGATTCCATCGTGGCATTATCTGATTGCTGCCGCCATTGTTTTCATTGTATTTGTTTACAATTTCTTGGAATTCCATTTCGTCGAAGATTTTTTCTCGGGATTCAGAGGCTCTCCCGTGGTGCTAACGTACAACTCTTGCTCTGAAATCTATGAAGGCGTTGTCTCCAAGTGTTCGCTTCTTCATGGGAGGTACGACTAACCTTGTCTCGATTCATTTTCTTTTTCAAAGATTTTCTGGGTAGCCAATCGGGTAAAAGAATTTGTGAAATCTCACTGTTTGGGATTGAGTGCTTTTTGTTGATGAGAATCTAATTATTCAGGTATTTGGCGACGCCCTGGCTTTCAAGCCCTCATGTGCAGACTTGTTTTTTGAACTTCTTTGGAAGGCCCCCTGTTTTCAAGTACAAAAGGTTTGATTTTAGTTTGCTCATATAATTTGCTCTCACAAAAAAGATAGATAATTTGGAAACATCTTGTTTGGCAAATTTATATACGTTGCTCTTAGGATGGTATACTATATTTGATTTAGAAAGCCCTTTTGCGTTTGTTTATATGTCTTCTTGTTTATTCTTATTGGTGTACCGCATTCCTTCATTCGTTTTTCATATCATCAAATGACTTCATACTTTTAATTTGGACGAATTCTGACATATGTATTATTAAATTACGTTGATAATAAGTGGCTCAAGAGTGTTCCTAAATTTTTTGAACTTTCACAGATTTTTTTATTTTCCTGGACTAGGTTGAGAAAACAAACTACATCAGATAAACAGTGGTAAGTAGTAACATATAGAACTGAAAAGACTTAGAAGATTTCAATAGAAAATAAAAAAAGGAAAGAGTTTGATTTATGTTGTAGTGTTGATTTAGTAACATTAGTCATTCACCTTCAGCTTTATGACCTATAGCAATTAGGATGTTTAAGTTCTTGCTTTTTATATTTTTTAAATAATTTGCCTTTCCCTTTTTGATTTGAGGTTGGACTTTGGTGAAGACGATAGTGGTGAAGGGAATAGAGATGGATGTTTGGCATTAATCTTCTTGTCCATTAGTTTCTAGGTTATATCTTGCATTTGATGACGATTTACTGGCTAAGCACCAATATGTTAAAAACAAAGTCACTGACACTAATATCTGATATGATGTGACATTTCAAAATTGCATTTAAATTCTATATCTTCTCGTATTGCAGTGTTTGTGTTGGTTGTGTCTTGTATATATATTAGTATGTCGTAGCTTTCTGGTAGTTTCAATATTTTATTGTTGGTTTATCTAACAATTGCTCATATTCTCTTTCAGACAACTATATAATACCTCTGATGGCGGAACCATTGCTTTGGACTGGTTAATGAGCTCTGATGGTATATATGAAATATTTAATCATTGACTGGTGTTCTAATATTCAACGTGCATGTTTAATTTGTTTATACTTACTACTTAAATCAATAAGCCTTCAACTTCAGTATTTATATCATTCCTAGTTAATTGATTTATGAAGCTTTACCATTTTGTTCTTTTCATATGAGATGTTTTCTCGTGTTCATTCATTGCTAGAACTTTCCTGATGATTATGTAATAATTATTATATTGTGACTTAGTGTTACATTTGTGTCAAGTGTTAACTGATATGATAAGCCTTTGTTTATTTATTTATATATTTATTTTTATTTTTTGGTTTTATAACTTTACAGTGTCTGATGGTGTTCTCCATAGGGATGATCCTGTTTCTAAGGATGACACTACTCCCCTTGTTGTAGTAATTCCTGGTCTAACGAGTGACTCTTCATCTGCTGTAAGTGACATTGTGTATCTGTGAATGCATACGTATGCTATCCCTTGGTCTTGACTTTATGGATAAGACTTAGATAAAGTTCTTTAGGCTTTTGCTATGAAGTTCTCTAGTAAATATATAGTATCTGGATATTTTTTACCACTCAGCTTTTTACTGTTGACTCTTTAAAAAATGCTTTTCCACTTGATAATTGTATTGGAGAACATAAAACAGACACAAAAAGAACTTAACCTAAGTTTTTTCCTTGCTTTTTCTACTTTTTTAAGTTAATGAGGACTTAATAAAACCAGACTGTTCCTAGTTTGGTTAGAACTTCCTTAGTAGAAATTCCCCAGACTGTACTTGATTGCTTGGCCAAGGGTGCTGTCTCTATTTGTATTATACTTTCCTTCACAGTTGTATAGGACCAGTTTGGATTATAATGTGCAGCTGATAACCAAATGGCAAGTTTTTATGTCGTTTTGTTTGATTTGATGTGCAAATAATGCCATTTGACCACATACCAAGAAATTTGACTACTTGAACTGTAGAAATTAGTTGTTCGTCTGAACTTATTTTACTGAATGGAAACCATGTAAATATATTCAAGGTAAAAGGGATAGCAGACTCTGACTCCAACTAAAAGACACAACTCAAGGCTAATCCTATCCTATCTAAAATATAAAACTTAAACTAATTTTATCCTAATCAAAATATAATACTTAAACTTAATCCTAAATGCATAGAGGCATTAATAAAAAATAACTAAAAAACAAATAAGCCTTAATTAAAAGCAAAACAAATAAAATAACTAAAAATTAACTTAATAAAATAGACACATAATAATACACAATCTTCAGCACTCCCCCTCAAGTTGGGTATTCCAAGCTTGGAGCTATTCTTCTAGTATTGCCAGTTGTTTCTATTGAGTCCATGAGTCTCATCTTTTGACCTTTGTTTCTGATTTGCTGGTTTACCATGGATGTTCCAACCAATTCCTCATGTGGACCTAGTTTGCTGCAGTGGTCACACATCCCTTGGACGGTTTCTTCTGTTTATTGTCTATCTCTTTTCCTTTCATTTTTCTTTTTTTTTTTCCTTTTCTTTTTACTCTTCTATTTTGTCATTTTTCTCTTCTTCCTTTTTTTTCCCTTTCTTTTTACTGGTTCATGACTATGCACGTGTTTCATACTTGTTTAATTGTTGCCAATGGTGCTGGAGGAATTTATAGTAGTAGTTTGGTGTTAAGTCCTCTTGTCTTAAATCATGGAGAAAGGCTTTGATTTCAAAGAAAGCTGCCATGTAGTCCATGGTAGAGTAAGTATTTCACACAGTGTCCCAAATCTCAATTGCAGTCCAGCAGAGAAAGAAATTCTCACCAGCCTCTGTTGCCATGGAGTTGACTAGCCAAGTCATTATCATGATGTTCTTGGCTAGCCACTTTTGGTACTTCAGGTCAACGGTGTTTGGCTTAGCTAAGTTCTTTTCATCTGCCTCTTATGGCCATCTGCACACTCTGTGACCATTGTACGTAATTGTGACCTGTGATTTGGTGCTTTGTGATTAGAATGGATGTGCTTTCGTTGCTGCTTTGGGCAACTAGAGCACATGAGAGCTTGACTCTTTGAGGAGTCTGCTTTTTCAATATTCAAGTCCATGTACTGGTCAATTGATATCATGGCTCTGTGCAGGTTATTTCCAGCTCTGATACCGTGTAGAATTTCAGAACAATACATGTTTACAGCACTTGCATTACATTTGAGGCCTTAGGTACCAATAATCAATATCTTTAGTGTAATACACCACTCAGCATGTCTAAGACCTGCATCTTTTGGCAAAATTGGTAGTTTGATGGTAAAGAGATTGGATGTGGATGAGGACAAACCCTTTTAGATTGTCTGATGGTTATCTCCATATAGGTGAACACTTGTACAATATTTGCAAGTGTTACAACTAGATGCTGGAGATGTCAAAATTTTAAATTATTCCCCAAGAGCTTCTGAGGAAGTGCGCTGAAACCGATATTAGGTTTACATATAATACATGCTATGGTTATTGCTTAAAAGCAAGATGAATTCATTCTATATCTTAATGAGTGTAAAAGTTGAGCATGCTAGATATTTTCCTTATACCCTTATCATTTAAAATGTTTATTCTTTTTTTGTTTTCTTTTCTTGGTAGATTGGAATATTCATTTATATTATAGTGACATCTTTTGGTGTTTTGCCTGTAGTATCTCAAACATCTTGCGTTCTGTACAGCAAAGCGTGGATGGAACGTAGTTATTAGTAATCACCGAGGATTGGGAGGTGTTTCAATCACGGTTTGTCTTTCTTCAAGCTGAGAAATTTGAAAGTTATAACTTGAGTATTGTCAATATTTGTGAAAATTATTGTGCAGTTATATCATATTTGCCCACATGCGAGTTTTCAATAATATTGTTAGTATGTTTATTTGCCTACATTTGTGTGTGTGGTGCAATGCGTATTGGATTAATATATAAGTAAAAAAATGGGCTGCTGTAGTACCTTTAGACAAAATTCTTTTTTTCTTAATTTTTCTAAACATATATTAAATGGGGCACAACTGTCGGATGCAAACAATGATGTTGGCCACCAAAGTAAGAAAACACAGTTTATAGATTGGGGGTATGAATATTGCAACTTATACTGGTGGAGTTTAAAAAACCATATATTGACGATAGAGCTCAAGCTAGAATGAATACTGTCAAAAAGGTTGCAGGAAATTTTTCTTTAGCCTTAAGTAAGCCAGGAAAACAGAGATGCCTTCGTGCCCATCTTTAAGGTTTGAGAAAGAATTGGAAAAAATCCTGTAATACTGGATGGATTGACAAAACCTCATCAGTCAGTTGAAACTGGCTAATATGGGGTAAAAGTATTCTTTGATATATGTCTTAATGGATTTCAAGACACTGATAATCATACTGTTACATCAATATTCCAGCTACTACTCCCCTTGCCTGATTCCTGAGATTATCCTCTATTGTGATTAAGATCAATTTGGTGAAACAAAAGTATTTAAAAAGTTTATACAGAAACTTTCTGGTTTAACAGTTGTCTCTTTTTCTATGTTGTTACGGAGATTCTTTAGGCATTTGTGACACCATTAGAATTGAAGATTAGTTGATAATTTGGCAAGCATCTATCTGAAGAGCTTTAATTTAAGCATACGCTATAAACATAAGCTTTCTTTCGATCATTAGATTATTCTGAGTTGTTGTTTCTATATCTTGTCAGGTTCAAACATAGCTGAAATAAGAAATGATTAGCCTGTAATGCATTATTTCTGCTGAGTATTCCTTTGAAGTGTTCTGTTGTGACAATGCTTTTGTTTTTCTCTATTAATGCCACCTCTTTTGTTGCAAACTTTGTAGTCTGATTGCTTCTACAATGCTGGATGGACTGAGGATGTCCGTGCAGTGATTAATTACCTACATGAAGAGCACCCCAGGGCTCCTCTATTTGTTGTTGGAACTAGTATTGGTGCTAACGTACTTGTAAGTTGCATAGCTCAAGTCTTATACTGTGCTTACATCAAATGTCTTAAACTTCTCTTGCTTGACTTATAATTCAAAATTTTACATATTTACATACAACCAAATCAAGTTGAGTATTTAACATGTTTTCTGTTGTGTTTGGAAGCTTGTGGATGCTTGTGATCTCACTTTCTTGTGATGGTATCATTTATAGCATGGAGCAAGAAACTAAATGCTTATAAATTTTTCTAGCAAGTGTTTGACATTTATTGCTTCACCACATTACCCTCTGTTATGTGTTGTTTTAACTTGTGTTTTCTCCTGAGCAGATTGACGAGTGGTGGTTGATGAATATTTTTCAATTTCTCATACTGGTCCAAGATCTTTGATATTTTTTTAAATAAAATACAACCTGTTTTTACCAATGAATGTAATGGTTCCTCCACTGTCCTTTTTGTTTTGTTTTAGTTCCAAGATTGCATCTATTTAGTTATAGATGCATGATTTATTTCAGTTGATGTAAATCTGTTGCTTAATTGCATGTTTCTCTAGTTGCCTGAATAATTTTAAGGTTCCACAGCTTTATAATTGACCGTTAAGAGACATATACCAATTGCTTGCATGGGAACACAATCATTTATTTACCTTTGTTGCTTGAATAATCATTATTATTTAATGGAGTAGCCTTCTCTGACCCTCTACCCTCCCCATGGGACAAAAAAAAAAAAAAAAAAGGATAAGAAAAGATCATGGAAAAGATCCAACTATTCCTTATCTGAACCCCTCCCTTGCTATGCTGGCCAAAAATATGTATTAATATATTAATTTTATTTTGATAGTGAAGATAGCTTTCGGATGAGTTATTGTTCAAATGAAAAAACATCTAATCTATTTTAACTTCTTAGCTTTATGCCCTGTACTGATACATTTTAACTGTTTTATCCTTCAATTTTATTGTAATAATTCGTTATGACCTTTGAATCATACTCCATTTACTTTCTAAACTACCGGCAAATTAGAAATTAGACATTGTTAACCTACATTCACACTCTATCATTTTTGTTGAGAGCTTAGTTATAGTGCTACACTGTTTGACTTAAGTATTGTTTGCAGGTAAAATATCTTGGTGAGGAGGGTGAAAATATTCCTGTGGCTGGGGCTGTAGCTATTTGCTCTCCGTGGGACCTTTTGGTTAGTCTTTAATTTTTGAAAGTGACTGCATGTAAATTTTGCACTTCAAATGGTATGGAATTAGTTTGAAATGTGAATTTAGCTAAAGCCAATTAGATTGCTTCCTAAGCTACATAGTTTACTTGCTTAATAATGGTCAATGTCTAGTCAAAATTACATGTTTTAAGCCTCTTGAATGTCTAGATTGTCTCCCTACGCACTCGATAATACCTGCAAGGTTTTTATCTTATCCTCCCAACAACCTAGTTTATTTCCTAAGTGGTTCATGTTCAGATTGAAAGATACAACAATATTGTTGGTTACGGATGTTGCTTTTTAGATCAAGTGTAACGATCTATTTGTTTTCAACTTGCAGTTAGGAAAGAGGATAGAGAAGGCTATGGTTGTAGGTTTATAGAGCGAATGCGATAGTGGATTATATCCAAATGGACAGAGAACTGATTTTATTTTGATTTGAGCTTATTTTCACTTATTAAATAATGAGTAAATCAATGATTTAGTTCCTGAATGATTTCTCTCCTCTCAATTAGGTCCTCCAAAAATAAAATCTCTCAACTTAATCCCTGAATTACCACTCCTCTCAAGTTTGTCCTCTAAAGATAAAGCCTCTCAATTTTAATCTCCAAAATATTTTTTCCTAATCAAAATGGTCCCCCGATTTGGCAAGAAACGGATCCCATGTGCTTGCCCAAGTGTCTTCAACTCGCAAAACGATCTTGTTTTCTACAAGAGCTAAATTTCAGTGCATTAGAGAGCCCACAAATGCTTCCCATAGGGACTGTTTTGTTTGTGACAAATTGTTTCAGGGACTAAATTGAGAGGCTTTATCTTTAGAGGATCAAGTTGACAGAAGAGTGATCTTTCAAGGACTAAACTAAAAGACTTATTTTTTTGGGGGACCAAATTGAGAGAAGAGTAATCTTTCAGGGACTAAATGTTAGGGACAGAGAAGGTGAAAGGTTCAGGGGAGGGTAAGCGAGAAGAAGGGAGAGAGGGAAAGAGGAAGAAAGAGGAGATAATTGTCATTAATGTTCCATAATCCGTCCTTACATCAGATCTGCTCCCCTTAAATACTAAGCTAGCTGAAAATTACAGAAAATTACATAAATGCGGTAAATAAAATAACAGAATTACATAATAACAGAAAATGAAACATGGGTGGCAGTTGCTCAGGTGATGGGAGAAATATTGGTGGTAGTTACTCGAGTAATGGGGTAGTTAGTCAAGTATGTGGGATGTTGAAAAAGCACTGCTAGTGGATCCACAAAGTGGAGATGTATGCAGTTAACGGAATGTAACTGTCCACCTAGCGTAGGTGAGGAGAGATGGTTTTAACTGTTTCTGGCTGCCTAGCATAGGTGAGCATGGGCTATGGGTTTGCATCACTAAATCACTACTGTACTTGAAATAATTTTAGCTGGAACTAAGTGCCAAGGCTTGGGGAGTGTTAGAGCCCAGTCATAAGCAGCTGAGTTTTGTGTATTTCCTCTTTCAATCTTGTGATTTGTCAGAAGATCCACCCTTATAATTGTAGAATTGAACTTTCTATACAATTGTATGATTGTGGGTTCTAACCTCTGGCTGCCCAAAAGTCATTAACAGCTCAGATTTGTATTTGTCCCCTTTCTATCTTGTGACTTATGAAAAAACGTCCACCCATGTAATTATAAGTGTAGGATTATGGGCTCCGCCTTTTGTTCCCTTCCTTTGTGGTGTGGGCATAATTTTTAACCATTGGTTTTGGTCAACAAAAAATGATGACATAAATGCTATTGGATGCCAAGTACTATGTATCCTTGGTTGTCTTTGCTTGGTGAATAAAAGTTTAATAAATACTGATAGTAAAATTCAAATTTTGAAATAAAACAATTTTGGGCACCAGAGAATTCTTGGTTATTATTTTAATACAAAACATCTTTAATTATTTGCCATTTCCATCTTTAATTTTTAGCTCAAAATTTTCAAAATTACTGTTATCTACTTACAAGTATGTCAGAACAATTAATTAAAGACTTTAGGTAGTAAACATAATTAAAACTATTTTTTTTTCCTCTTCACTTTCCTGTTTTTTGCCATTTGAAATTTAAGTTCTCCCTTAACCAACCCATTATGGTTTTTTTTTTCCTCTTCTAGTTTAATATTTTTGTGCTCACACCTGTAGTGTGTGTAAACTCACCAATAACAATAGAAGAATCTTGAAAGTGAATTTGCTCTTGAATATCTAATATAAAAAATAAATTGCTACTGGCAAAAACAAAATTTATGAGTAAGAAAACAAAAAAAAACAAAAAAAAAAAAGGAGAATAATAAGATATTTTGAAGAAAAGAAACCATTTCTTTGCTTTTCTAGCTATTAAGTTTACAGATGCTGGGAAGCTAAAGGAGCATAAAGTTCTTTAGTGACTTTGCTTAGAGGGGAATGCTAGAGTATACAATATGCAATTCCTTCTGCCGGATCTCTTTGGGAAAGGATTGTTTTTATGTCCTCTTTGTGGGTCTCTGCAAATGGCTTTCAATGGGATTAGAAGGCTCATTTGTGTTAGAACCTAGGCTGTTCTCTTTTGTTTTAGCTTTTGTTTGGGGAGGACTCCTGTCTTCTGTTTTGTACCTTTATCTATTACTCTCTCTTCTCATCAAGAAATTCTTTTTTTAATCTAAAGGAAAAAAAGAAAAAAGAAATCATTTCTAAGATTATGTCCGCACATTAATAGCCATTAACTAAAGTGATTATATTTTTTATACAAGACATTTATTCTCAATTAATATATATGTCCACTTATTTATAAAACAATGAATGATACTGCAAATTTTTTTTTTTTTTAATAATTCTATAATATCAGAAATTTTGTTATGGTGTAACTTGTAGATAGTTTAATTATAGAGTAAATTATATCACCTCCCCTGAGTTTGTTGAAATTACATGAACCTCTCCTCTATTTTCTACAATATACAATTTCATCCAATTTAAAATTTTTTTATTTAAATGCCCTCCATAAAAAATGTAAGAGGTTATTTTAATTAAAATGTTTTTAGTTTAACCGAGGGTATTTTAGGCAAAAAAAATTTAGATTGGACTATAATATAACACAACTTTTGGTTTCAGGGGAGGTCTGTATATATTTTGAAAATAGAAGAGACGTCCATGTAATTTCAACAAAACTCAGGGAAAGTACTGTAATGTCATTTTGTTTAGTCTCCTAGGATGAAGTGCCAAATTAAAGTACTGGATTTAACTATCATTCTAAACTTGGTTAAAAAAGGATATGCAATTCTGTAACAGAAATAAAGACTTTATTTTTTAGTTCAGTTTTCCATATGGATATTAAATTGTTATTTGATACCCAAGGAAATTATTTGTTTTCATTTCTGTTTCCTTTAAGTTTGTTTCCACCGGCTGGAGCCCTGACAGATAACCAAAGAGCTATATCTTCAAGTATTTTTACACATCTTCTCTTGTAACTGAGTCGCTTTAATCATCTGGATATATCAGTTCTTTCTGAAATTAGCATTGTTGGATTTATGATTGATAGTAAAAAGTGAATGAGTACCTGTACGGTTTAAAACATCATTGACCTTGGCTTAAGTCCTTTTTTGTGTTTTTTTTTTTTTTTAGATTGACTGTGTAAGTAGTTTTATTTTTGCAAAACTTACTTTCTCTTTGCCCTAAAAGATTCAACTTTCTGTGATGGACTATGTACGTTGCAATTTTTTGGAAAGCAAGTAGAAATTTCTGTACATTTTTAATTTAGAAATATGAACATGATAGAAGCTATTTGAAAGTTAGAGGATTCCAGATAAACCTTCAGCTTACTAGTTATATTTATTCATTTTTGAAATTTTTTGATGTACTAAATATTTTACCTTGAAAAGTTGAGCTTCTCTGAGTTTCACTACCAATTTGATATTACTGAAAGATCTAAACATTCTTGGTTTTGCCTGTTATTGCGCTTCAACTGGTATTCATAGCTTTTGTATTGGGTTTGCAGATAGGGGACAGATTTATAAGCCGTAGGCTTGTCCAGAAGTTTTATGATAGAGCTCTTGCAGTTGGACTTCAAGGTT